>OW443301.2:10000000-20000000 GCA_937001585.2 Brachylomia viminalis | reverse complement strand
CAATCGTCACGGTAATAGAGGGCTAAATATTAAATTATATGATGTGAATCTGTCGATGTATTTGTCGTAGGAAAAATTAAATCAAATCAAATTATTTGTTTTTGCAGAAAACACTTTTACAATGGTGTTGTTGAATGTAGGTACATTGTTCAAGTGATTCGACCGTAAAATGCATGCAAAATGTACCAATCATGGCTTATTTTTTATATATTTATATTTTTTTGTCTGTAAAAGTTCGCTTTCCGCGATAAGACCGCCCATTACGTCACCCTATGTAAAATTTCTACATATATATCTGTAATTTTTTGGTGTACATAATAAAGAGTATTCTATTCTATTTATCAAAATCAAGATTGACATTGAAATATATAAAATTAGATAAAAGTATTTTAAAATATCAAATGAATGGAGTGTCTTTCTTGTAGTCTTATTAATACAGATTAATTATTAATTTAATAATAATAGTAATTAAATTCTGGGATCTGGGATTTCCATTTTAATTTGTTATCCACAGTTAGACCAAGAATCATAATATTATGTAATATCTAAGCAGTTTTGAAACACATAACAAGTTGTAAACAAAAGCTCTAGTATAAAGCGGCGGGTAGACATACGAACATGAATGTTATCGTTTGCGGAGTACCGAGCGCTATCGACCGCGACCGCCGACCGCGTAGTTGGGTAGAGGTAGCTATTATCATCATTTAATAATCAATAGAAAAACTTTTTTTTTTTTTTTACTGCTGTTGAAGTGACCACATTTAGGGGGGCCTCGCCGCATTGCAAAAATCCTCCTGCATCCCTTTCTTATATTTTGTATGAACTAACGCACACAACAGACGGGCCACACCGCACTTTTATTTATATTGAAATGCGTTGCGCTGCGGCTCTTATGTGCATCAGCCTTTCAAAAGTCAATCAGTTTAATGCCCTGGTATTTTTTGGTACCTACCTATTTCATATTCACCAACAAGAAAATACTTACCAAAACTTAAGTGAACTACTAACCCGCACTGGGCCCGTGTGTTGGTTTACGGCCCACTCCCTCTTCTAAAGAGAAGGCCCGTGTCTCAGCAATGGGATCTTTATGGGATGATTAAATACTGGGCACATACTTACCAAACGACTACTATGTATGTTAGAATACCAAGGAATTTTGAAACATTTGTCGATCCTTCTTTTTGTAGAAGTAGTAGCCTTATTCATCAGTTCTAAGTTGTCATCTGTTGTTAACACTGGGATCTGGTGGTATAATAGCACCTCATAGCCAACTCAAACTCAAAGCATTTGTTTAAATTAAACCATTTACAGGCACTTTTGAACTGTCGAGGAGTCGGTCAGTCAGAAATATGAAGCTAGTTATCCATTCCAAAGTGTAGTAGGTACCGATGGAGAGGAACGGGCAAGAAACTCCATGGAAATTATTTTAAATTATATTGTTACAAAAATACTATTTACATCATTAATGTCGAACTTATAACTATATGAGAACTTATGTACAACTTATAATTATATGTGAGTTAAAAAGATGTACACGTTAAAAGGGTCCAGAGTACAGCAAATAATGAAATAAAAATTAAAAAAAAACTATCCAATAAAATAAACCATAGCAGCTAAGAGATGATCAGTCCCAACTGACGGTGCCTGTTCACGAACATGACGCATGGATCAGTATAATTCAGCTCCACCATTTTGAAGGGAGATAAATGATACAACACACGCGCCTGGTCAGCGAGACCTATGAGTGAGCATGACATTCAGCCGCCAGGGCATAACACTATAAAAACAACATAAAAAAAAAAGTTACTTATTAAATTCTTAAATAAAACATACCAAGTTATTTTTATGTACACCTTTATCGTTCATAATTAAAATACTTCAATTAACACAATAGTTACATACGTTTATATCGCTGTCGTGCTAATGATAGTCAACAGTTTCCTAAAATAAAATGATTATCTTTTATGAATAATCTTCAGTTTCTACTTTTGCACTTGACAAGCTTGAAAACTGAAGTAGCCGCAGAGCCGCAGTAGCACTTAGCAGTGATGTTTGACTTGGTTTCCGTGCGTCTTTTTCGGGTAACCACTGAAATTCAGCGCTGTGCTGTGGGTCCCCCATAGCACAGCATCATGCTGAGTGGAAGCCTTCTTGTCAAAGTCATGACGTGCAGCTGTCGACGATTTCTGTTTTGTGCTCGTGATTAGAGATCTCTTTGTTATTTTTACTTTTTTCTTAATTATTAGAGCTAATTATCTTTTTGTATGCACGTGTTTCTGTGACAAATAAATCTATTTTTCTTTTCTTTTATAAGTACATAGCAGCAGTGGCCGAAGCAAACTACTTAAACATTATGTGACAAACTAGGCAACCAGGCCATCATCAGCCCTTGGCTGAACAAAAGCCAGGTGATTTAAGTTCACCCAAGACTAAGACAGCTTTATCACCGAGGAAAATACTCTACTTTTCGTACCATTTGCGAAAAAAATAACACAATAATAATATGAGATAAGCATTTATTAAAAATAATGACAATTAAACGTATTTTTAGAACATTGACTTATTTATAAAAATAAATTAAAATAAATGATCGCGACGATAGGTCGTGGTATAGTAAAATTAAAGTAAGAGTGGACTGTATAACAAGTATAATAAGAAAATGCTGAATAACAAAGGTCGATTTAAAATGGAAACAAGAAATTGACAAAAGACGTTAATAAAATGCGCAAGCGCAGCCGTGCGTGGAGGCGTGCAACAGCTGACCTGTGTAGTGCGGGACCCGCGCTCGGCCGTCGGCCGGCTGATACCCCGCTGTCCCCGCACTCCTCGTTCACTGCCACTGCCCCCGTTGAAGAGTCTTCAACAGTAGTAACCGGCAGCGGGCAGATGGTATTGAAGGCGCGCCGGATGACACCCTTTCTTGTGAGGATGTCGGCGACCCTCGCGACGCCATCTCTGCCTGGGAGAACATGTTTGATGCGTCGGTTTTATGCTGTCAACCTCTGTTGATGAGCTGACGACTGTGGTTCCGATGAGTAGATCCTGAAATCTTTCCGGTGCCAGGTGACGAACGTTGACGCAAATTGGTCTTCAAATGTTCTTCTCCCCAAGTTTCGATGATCTTTTCTTGCGCCGCCCGTTGGTTTGAACTCGATGAAGACGGCTGTTACCGTATCGACGTTCACGATGACCAAATGCAGGCGATGACACGTAGAAAACGAAGACCTCTTGTGAAACTTGAACCCCAAGATGAAGTCCTTTGTTCTCCAACCGACGAACCGTTGATTTTTTGAATTTGGAAAGTTTCCGTTTTTTCTTTGTTCGGTTCAAACGTTAACGGTAGAAGGACCAATGATCGCGACGATAGGTCGTGGTATAGTATAATGAAAACGTGAGAGTGGACTGTATAACAAGTTTAATAAGAAATAATGAAATAACAAAGTTAAAAGGTCGATTTAAAATGGAAACAAGAAATTAACTAAAGACGTTAATAAAATGCGCAAGCGCAGCCGTGCGTGGAGGCGTGCAACAGCTGACTTGTGTAGTGCGGGACCCGCGCTCGGCCGTCGGCCGGCTGATACCCCGCTGTCCCCGCACTCCTCGTTCACTGCCGCCATCGCGCGGCAATGTTGAGAGGAGCGGTCTCAACAATAAACTTAACGTTTATGTATTTGAAGAAAACAAAAACGCGGCAAATCCCTAGACTAGTATTTTTTCGTCGGAAAAGCTAAGGCATCAAGCTCATACGGCCTCGTCGGTTTTCGTAATTTTATTTAATAATCATAACTGCATAATAAATGCGTATTCCTTTTTGAAAAAGATGTATAATGCTTTATATACAAACTCAATGGTGTAAACACAGATGTAGTTCAGTATAAATTTCGGTAAGTATTCCAAATTTAAATCACATTCTCCCCCTAGAGGATGAATGAAATTCAGTACAATTTTCTTTCCCTGTTATTAAGAGATTAAAAATGACTATTGTTATGTTCGCTTTTTGTGGCATAGAATGTCCCTTTTTTGAGCAAGTGGTACGAAAAAAATACTATAATGTGACTATGTAGAAAGTTCACCCAAGGAAATATATTCATAATTATGTGTGTTGCTGCTAGATTCTTAACTGTCTGTCAAGAAGCTCACCTACAATGATTAATACAGAATATTGGTTTTCCATGCCCAGCTTTGCCACCAACTTCTTCGTAAGAAAATCCGCCGTATGTCAACTAGATTGATGTAGGTAGAAGAAAGAAGAAATAATGAAAATACGTTTATTTGCAGTAAACATGGCGCAGAGAACGAACACATACGCAAAAAAAGAACAAGTTCGGGGAAAATATGCATCATATCCGCGCAAAACGGCCATCGCTCAGCATAATGCTACGATGACCCTATGCGCGACAGAGTCCCAGCGCTGGTTTTCAGGGTAGTATTTTCAGCTCTAGCACCGTCTGCGAAAATATTATATTGATGTTTTGTAGTTAGTTGTTATTTGGGTACTGGTTATTATAGTTTGTTTTAGCATCTACATAATTATGTATGTACAAAAATATCAATTAACAATATCAGATAATATAATGTGTTGACGGACATACTAACTATAATAATGATTTTAACTGCAATAATTAGTAAACCTCGCGTAAGTTGATCGTGTCTACACAACAAAGGAATGATGTCTGTATATAAGGTATATCTATTCATACACGAAATATCTGAAGGCGTGATTGTACTCATCATTATGAACAACTTTTACTATGGGACCAAACCTGAAATCGCGAGGAAAAAATCAGCTGTTCCCTACATTTACGTTCGCAGAACTCGTCAGAATGTAGGGACCAGGTGATTTTTCTTTCACGATTTCAGGTTTGGTCCCATGGTAAAAGTGGTTTATAATGATGAGTACAATTACCCCTTCAGATATTTCGTATATGAATAGATACACCTTAAATAGACTGACCAATAATGTACTTATAGTTACAATAATCTAATGAGATACGAAGGTACACTCGTACTAACGTAATTCCTATTTATATTGGCTTACTTACATATAGTGATGATATTGACTTAGGTACTTTTCGCTAATGAGCAGAACTGCCTGTCTTAGTGCTGCCAGTACAAAACGAAGACAGAGCCCTAGTCCTTGTCTTCAAACTGAGAACTCTCGAAACGTCTTTCACAAGCCATACGAAAAATGTTCCGAAACTGCTTATCATAGGCCCATGTTTCAGTGTGGGAATAATCAGTTTATAATGTTCCCACTGTTGGGACAAAGTCTTGCTATCTTTGAGAGGGACTGGGCCGTAATTCACCACGCGGGCCGAGTGCGGGTTGGTAGATGATACATGTCTTCGAATTTTTGGTTCTAGAACATGGCAATTTCCTCACGATGTTTTCCTTCACCGTTTTAAGAGCTGTGGTGATGAAATAATATACACAAAGTAAAGCGCTTGTCTGGGTTCGAACCTACGACCTACAACTCGTAAATCGCGGCCATTGCCACTGCTCAATACCTCAACCAGTATGGGAATAATAAATATAATTTTGTATGTTGAAAATATAAACCTGTTAATTTAAACAAAATTCAAGGCAAAATAATGCATACTTTATAGTTTAAAAGTTTCATAATAACTTTTACTCAGTGTTGGTCGGTTGAATGTTTTGTCCCGAAAGTTTACTCCCGTGGGATATTTTTTTCGAAATGACGTTGTTTTTCGACCTCCACACGGGCGCAGCCTCTGTTATGCTGAATAGTCTTCCCAATTCAGCGTCTGAATCCGTGGGGGCCTGCCCTGCATGGGCGGAGCACCGCCGTGTCCTCGTAGAGGCGATCGGCAGCGGCGGCGACCTCTCACGCTCGGCCCTGGTTCAAGCCATGGTCCGGGGCGAGGGGGAGTGGGAGGCAGTCGCCTCCTTCTGCGAAGCAGTCATGCTAGCGAAGGAGGTGGCGGGACGGGAGAGGGAGAGAGTCTCCCGTCCAAGCCGCCGCGGTGGACGCTCCGGGCGTCGGGAGCCGCGTGACGACTCCCGGCCACCGTAGGCGCGGGCCTGCGGGCGGTGAGTAATGGGTGGCTCACCGTTCGATCAGGATCAGGCCCGTGCCGGACGGCGCGTACGTGTTCCACGCGCGCCTCAAAGAGATGTCAGCATCGAACAGGGGGCCCACTAGGGCCCAAGCCTGCCGGGAAAGCGGGATCATCCATAAGGGGTACCGCTGACCCGGAACATAAAGGGCCAAGGAAGGAACACGGGTGGGTTTTAGTCAGTAAGAGTCTGACACTCCCTACCGCTCCACCCAGAGCGGAAGGGGTCATTTGATGATATCCCATCCTCAAAAAAAATTAAAATAAAAGCGTTCGAATCCGCAGTGGTTTCGACATTTGAAAGAAATAAATCGTAACATTACTGGCACAGGTTTTAGACAAACAATTAATCATGCCATTAGTATAATATTTTTTCAAAAAAAAAAACCGCTTGTTGGGGTGGGTGTCCAAGCCAAGGAACATATTTACTCTAGGGAGGTCCAAGCCCTCAGGCTTAGTGGAAATCCCACTAAGTTGACAACATTGCTTTTCTACTTTTTTTTTATTGGCCACAAGTAACTAAACCGTAAAAAGAAATACGTTTCGTTACGCATTTCAATTATGGTAGTTTTTCGTAGATTTTTTTTTTAAAATGGTTTTTTCATTGTTCGGCAATCATTGTACATGTTCATTTATAAACAGTAGTAGACAGTCAGATGTAAATAAAAAAATGTAAAAAATATAAATTATTCGGAAGCGAATAATTCCTTTATGATAAATGATAAATGATTTTATTTCTGTAAGTGGGTTTGTTACAAACACTTTTACACGTCAATCATATTTTTAAAACTAGATGAGGTCGGCGTTTCATAACTGACTACTCTGAGAAGAAAGGCCGAAACAAACTCAGAGGTCACAGTCTCTTTTAAAGTCCAGACATAATCTTGGTCAGATCATGTGAAGACCATGAAGATTGGTGTCTAAAACGGTCTTTTGAGGAAAAACCATACAGATTGAGCGGACCTGTCCAGTCAGTGCACGCATTTGTCAGTAATCTTGCCGCTCAACTGAGAACTTAAGGAGCACAACGATTCGACGAACAATACCAAAGAAAGGACATTTGGGTAGGCCGCATAAATTACTCAAGCTGCCAGATCGTGAAACTAACTAAGAAATAAAATAAAAAAAGTAATAATCCACATAATCTTCACATTCACAATAATTTAAATAATATAATACTTTACAAAGTAATTACTCATGCCATTGTATGTATAAAATTCATCAATGTCAATGTGTATATAAATATTCGAACATAATCTTTGAGGACCATGTAGATTAGTATCTGAAATGGTCTTCTGAGAAAAGAACCACGCAGATTAAGAGGACCTGTCCAGTCAGTGCACGCATTTGTCAGTAACCGTGCAGCTCAACTCAGAACTTTAGGAGCTCAACGATTCGACGAACAATACCAAAGAAAGGACATTTGGGTAGGCCGCATGAACTACTTAAACTGCCAGATCATGATTAAAACTGAAACAATGACCCACATAGTCCTCAAATTCACAATATTATTAAAACAATAAATTGTACTTCTCAAGGTAAGTATTCAAGTCGTTCTGTTATAATAATTATCAATTTATCAGTGTATGTAACAGAAATAAAAGAAAACATTCAGTATGCAGAAAATATGATGAAACAAATCGCTTAGACGAAAAATATACGGCAAGAGACATAGTATTGCCTCCCTATACAATTAGGCAAGAATAAAATCATTAATATTATACAATATTCCAAATATGGCAAACCATTGTGAGCGGAGTTTGCTTAATTTTGGAATCGCATTCTGAAATAAAATGTGTTACGCAATTAGAGCTGGCCCTGCAGTCTCGACATAGTTAGCAATCGTTTTCGGTTGCTAAGTTCTAACAATCCAGGCCCTGCAGTCTCGACATAGTTAGCAATCGTTTTCGGTTGCTAAGTCCTAACAATCCAGATGTAATGATATTTGGTGGTCTTCACACTCAAATTTATCGGTTGTTACTGGTATTTTAGGTAGGTACCGGTAGGTAACAACCGATAAATTTGAGTGTCGAGACTACCAAACATTTACATCAACATTTACATCTGGATTGTTAGGACTTAGCAACCGAAAACGATTGCTAACTATGTCGAGACTGCAGGGCCAGATGTAAATGTTGATGTAAATGTTTGGTAGTCTCGACACTCAAATTTATCGGTTGTTACCTACCGGTACCTACCTAAAATACCAGTAACAACCGATAAATTTGAGTGTGGAGCCAGACTACCAAATATCGTTACATCTGGATTGTTAGGACTTAGCAACCGAAAACGATTGCTAACTATGTCGAGACTGCAGGGCCTGGTTAGGGTTTGTACCGTCGGATAGTTAGCACAGGAAGTCCTTGGATGATTTGGCCAGAGCTTCCCCGGTACAGCGTACTTACTAGCTCTCATTGGCTAACCACTCACCAGGCAGAGTTTCCGCTTTACAGCGTACAATCTCTTTTTGGCGGTTGATCTATTTAGCAGCTTAAGGGGCTGACAACGGCTTAAGCGCGATCACTGTCGGACTGCATAGAAAAGAAAGAGCAGCGCGATGACACAAAGCTGGTAATTGTTTGCAGAATATGAAGCAATTCTCTATTTACAGAAAATCTATTGATTGGACTAAAAATTTAAAACACTATCACGTTATTATGTTGCTTGAAGAACAATCTGAACAAAAATAATCAGAATGATTGCATGTATATTAGTGTGGTTATTAATCGTTAAAATATTTTTTTAGAGGTATCTTCGTGACTTTTTTCTATCGTATCAAATTAGTTGTAATAAGTTTTCAACACACTATCTAACAGGAATATATCCTGAAGAATATCATATATTTTTCTGATTTTGTTTACTGCAGTGGATCGTATACTTTTAGGCAATATAAAACTTGCATCTAGGTCATGTAATTACGGTTACGGCGGATACTACATGATCGTTACTGTTACACAGATGCATAAAGAATCCGCAGAGCAAAACCTATATATATATATTTTTATATACTCTCACCGGTCAGCCTAGGAGGTTGTCGGCTGCTTTATCGGACTATTAGTGGCACACACAATGATTTTATGTGTCAGTAATAACAAGTAGTTTTTTTTTAAATTGGCCATTCGTTTTCTATTATTACCGGGTTCAATCTAACGTAGGCTAAAACTAAAATAGTACATTACTGCAGCGGCCAGCAAAAGAGGAATTGATGGACGAACGTGTAAATGTGGGCCGAGGCGAAGCCGAGGCACACATACGTAAGTTCATCAATGCCTAGTTGTGGCCAAGGATTGTATAATACTTTTCTCAAATAATGCGCGGAAATTAAATAACAATTACTTTTCAAAATCAATGACGAACAACAAACAACAATATTTTTTCCAGCGTTAGAGTGTTCACTCAGAACAATAACTAAAGCATAGAAGGAAGCTAAATTTAACTAATATAGTCGTCTCTGTTTTCTTATACACTCATAACAGCATTAGAAAGAGACAGATGTAGTTTGCTCAAAATGCAAAGCGTCACAAAGCAAACGTCAATTTGGCTACCTTGGCTACCTTTATGATACTAAGTTTAAAAGCTACTTAACGTCTCAGGTTTTTGTGTATGACTTTGTTCATTGCATTTTTTCGTATAATGCTTATGGGCGCATGGGAGTTGAAGTGCTTAGTTGATTTTACGTGTTTTTATAAAAATAGTACAAAATTAATAGTGATTTAGTGTAAATCGCAAAGCTTAAAGATTAAATAATGTCCTGCATTATAGTGGGATGTAAATCACATTCATCCCGCAAAGAAAATGATGCGGAAATCATAAGCTTCCATCGGTAAGTAATCAAATATGGTCATTTTATCGGTTTTGTATTCTCACTGTAGGTTTATTTGGCATTTTTTCAAATTATTTGAGTTTAGTGTACTCGGAAGTGTTTTGAAATTAATATTTTATGTAATTAAATAATTCGATTTTATGGAAAATAGAAATTTTAAATCGGCATAAAAATTTTTGCAATAGTGCTTGCAAAAATAAACTATCGATAGAATATCGATAGAACTAGCGTCATCTAAATTATTACATTATTTTTCTTTACACGTAGTTTTGGGAAGGATTAAATATTTAAGAGTGAAATAAATACCTAAATACCTACGGTCTTGCCAGCAAATCATACGTATGAGTAATGAAATGACAGTGGTCAAAAAGCCGTGTGGCTCATGGTATAATAATTTAAACTCATGTGTAACTATGATTTTCAGATTTCCCTCCGATATTGATATGAGGCAAACATGGATCAACGCTATTGCACGTAACTACTGGGAATGGAAAAAACAACATAGTAATTGTTCCAAACATTTCAGCGATGACTGCTTTATTAAAATATTGCTACCAACGTCAATTTTTGATGATTTACTCGAACATTCATTCGATAATGATGTATTGGATGAACATAGACATTTGTTGATTAAATTGATATGCAAAGAATATTTAACAATTAGAATTCATTATATCGCGAAAGAATTATCTTCTCCTGTAGAAAAAGTAAGGACATTTCTAACAAAAACTATAATTTTTAAAGGACAGTGATTGAAATTTTTTGTTACTTGTTCCGGTGCCAATCGCTCTTTAAAAATGATTTAAGCGTTTTCTTGGTAATTTCAATTTGTTAATAATTTATCCTGTGTTTATAAATAAATAAGTTAATCAGACAGAAGTGAGTTTATTTCACCTTCGCATATTTTAGATTTAAATACCAAGGAGCGATACCATAAACTAAGAAGTCGATATCGGTATTTATTTTATGCATAGTCACATCACTAGCTAATACTCTTTTGTCTATGACAGCGTACACTTCAAATGTCCTAAAGCGCCTTCTATGGTAGTTATTGTTCTGAGAGTGTTCATTTGTTTTTTTTTTTTCAATAAACAGCTTTCTATTTGCAAGCCAGTTCGAAATTTAAATAAAACCTTTGATAAGTTACCTCCTTAGTTGCCTTAATGTTGAAGTAAATGATTGTTCCATTTTTAAATTATACGATAGATATTATGAGATTAATATGTAATTTATTTGACCGCTAAACCACGACAGATATGGATTTTCATACAACTTTTGCCGGCCGCTGCTCGCATGTATTTGGTCAGTACAGCCATTTCGATTTATCTCGAAGAAGGTTGTCAAAATAATGCTCAAATTTCCATGCATGTTTGAGAAAATGCATGCATGTTGATTTGCATGCATGATTGTATTGAGTATTGAGAAAAGGATTAACTTGAACCCGAACATTTTGTAAATCAAACAAGACAGTATGCAGATGAATATGACCCAGTTCCTAACGTAGCGACCCAGTCACGCGTTGAGTCTATTAAGCCAGGTTCTACATACGCCAGCTGAGAATTAGAACTAGTAGGTATCGGCAATCGATGTTAGGGTGTGATCACTGTGTGTCTCGAGTATTTTTAACCTGATTACCTATCTATGTTTATTATACAGAGAGGAAAATCAATTGTTTATCACATTGACACACTACGTCCATTTGTCCAATATACCATATGCCCAGTATTTCAGTTTTTTTCTCAGATTGTTATTTCAATGCTCAATTCTTTATTGCATTCCACAATGTAGGCTTAGGTCGTAAAATTACTAATTAATTATTTGCTACCAGTAAACTAAAAAAGCATTTGAATAACCTGGTGTTTCGTGCTTCCGTGAAAGCGTGTGTTAGATTTTTATTTTTTGTAATTTACAAGTATATTGAGTACTTAGCAAAATTTTAATTCGTAGACTTACTAAATAAATAGGTGATGAATAATTGTGCATTAAAAAAAATATACAGATACTAAGGTTATTGAGAAATTAGCGTTGAAAAATCTTGAATTATTGGTTTTAATACCGCGAAACTGATAGGGGCTCTTAAGAGCGTTTATACGTTATGAGTGGCAACGTCGCAATTTAGTGTCATATTTCGTGGTTTTAAATTTTTAGCATTTAATCGGAGCTATATTTTAAAAATCTGTTTAATTAACTTTTTAGAATTATGTGAAAACTGTGTAAAAGGTAAGAAATCGTTGCGTTTACAGTTCTATTTATATGCAAATAATACATTGGAAACTTGCAGGGCGTTATTTTCATTGTAAAATAACTGTAAGCATTACGGTTACTTACTTTTTAAACACTTTCACGTAATTCTAAAAAGTTAATTAAACAGATTTTTTACGTTAGGTTGTTTACGTCGATTAAAATATGATTCATGACCGTAACAAACATGGCTTTGCAGAATTATAATAATTCAAATCTGAAATACAACTCTTTAAGTTAGAGTTGGCCTCAAATGTCATGATTTCGTGAAATAGTTATTCCAGGTAATATGAACTTAGAGAGTTGTATTGATGATTTATAGGATTATAATTCAATAACTAAATTAATATTTGTTACGGCCGCGAACCATATTTAGATCAACATTCAACCTGCTTCTGACCTGCAAATTGCAAAAAAAGTAAGAATGTTTGAATTCACGGGCTACCCTAACGTTTTCGCCTTAAGACTCTAAAAATATTGTTTTATTTTATTAAATAGGAACAACAAACAGCTACATTATGCAATATTATAAACAGTAAAAATATAAATTACATATAAGTAATAATGTAACCCACAGCCCTGTTCACAGATTACCATTAATAAATGGAACCAACTAGTCCAAGGCGGCCTTGAAAGAGAAGTTTTGTATGTTTTAAATTCGTGATAATTATTTCAATATCCAACATAATATCTTAGGAACTAGCTCACCCGACAGACGTTGTCCTGTCCAAATTTCAATAATTCATACAAAAACTGCATAGAAAAAGTACTTAATGTTTTTTTTTTATCTACATACTAAGAATCTGGAAACACCATCGAATTTTATTGCTAAAAAACAATTTCTGTTGTCAACTTGGGTGGACACCACCTCATCACATCTGACGTTGGCAGAATTGTCGACATCGGCACCATTGCCATAGATGAAAAATAGAATAGAATAGACTTCGCGACGTACCTACTCATTTGTTGGCAATTAAATGAATCGCCAACAAATAACTACAAGAAGGTAAGTGCTTTTCCGATACTGAACTTATTTAAAACTAGCCTTTGACCGCACCTTGAATAGCGTGTATTTTGTATATCTAAGGTACACCATTTTATTATACAAATATCTAGGATGAACAGTAGTATGTATCCTTGTCCAGGTGCCAGGTTACATAATGTCTCTAATAACGATCGGGTCATTGGTTTAGGCGTGAAAAGTTAACAGACAGACAGAGTTACCTCGCATTTATGATATTGAATAGTATGGTTTAAAATTATTATTGAAAACCTAAACTACCTTTGCAGTATGCTCGGCGCATCCTCCAGATACAGCTGATTTGCATGCAACGTCCACAGACGTGCCGTTACCGGCATCCGACAAATTGGTACCGTGCGTGGAAATAATAATCTAGTCTGAACTCGAGTCTAAGGCCCCGTTCACGACCTCGACAGATGCGACTTGCATCAAGAGACACGCACGCGCGTCACCTGTTTCCGTACGTCCGTCGCTCCGCAAGTCACGTCGCGGTTTCTTTCATTTGTTTTCTCCGCAGTTGCTGTCGGAAGACGCGTGTCGCTTAAGCATGTAGCTCGTGCCAACGGGGTTTAGCCTCCTTCCCATCAGAGATGTGCGAGGTAACTAAGCGGTGAAGCTAAGCGACGAAACCATGTGTCTATTTCCACTACAGCTAAGTGGAGCGGGTAAGATGTGTTATGAAGATTCGCTTTGCGCGTAATTAGGTAATTAGATTCGTTTTAAGTCCCTTTTCCAACAGAGGTAAGCCAAACTCCATCATCTGCCAGCCTTTCCCAACTATATTCGGGTGGTCTTCCAGTCTTACCGGATGCAGCTGAATACAAGCATTTTACATGGAGCGACTGCCTGTCTGACCTCCACAGCCCAGTTACTGCGTAATACGATACCTCTTGATAAGACTGGTTGTCAGACTTTCGGGCTTCTGACGACCCGTAACGACTGTCAAAGGTACACGGCTGACAACCGGGACCGACGGCGTAACGTGCTATCCGAGAGCACGGAGGGGTCTTGGTATGTAAAGATGGTCCCCCGTCCACGGACCAACCGAGGCAAGCGTAGCTTAATCTGATCGATCGACCCTTGCGGCTGTTAATACTTAGCCACAAGCCTAGAGCTAAGCCAAACTATGATATGAAAATCAAACAATCCTATTGGTTAATTGTAACCCGGTTTAAATAGTTTGTATGTTATCTTTCGAAAACAAGATGTTGCTGGTTTCAATATAGTATTATACTACTTACCACCGTGCTAAAGTAAATTTATAAGGTAAAAGTTATACGGGAAAGATTCAATTAAACAAGTACCTTCTTACACAATACAAAGTTTATTGTAATTTGTAATACACAAAAATTGAAGGTATAACAACATCAAATTGTGGCGAGCCACTAACCAAACCCTTCCCACACACCTAGGTGTTCACTCCGACTAAACTAGGTCTCCTTTACTAGTTGTGCCGGGGTACACGCCTGCAATGAGACTAAGACAAGAACTCAGAGTCGTTTTAATGAGTACGTGAGATGAACTGCTTTATTACTTCTAGCTCAATCGAATAAGTATCGACCTATTATGATTGCGCTCATATAGGGAAAATATCACTTATGTAAAGCTACCCGAGACACAATAATTTATAACAACTGGTCTTACTACCTAGTTCTTACAAAAGGCCTAACTCCCTCTTCGGTTAAATGATTACAATTTAGTTTAAACTCAGTCTTCTCTCAGTATATAATATTTCTTTAAATTTTAATTGACGGAATCAAGACCCTTGGAATCAAACACAGGCTAAAGCCTGTGTTCACACGAAACGTGGCTTACGGGCGCAGACGGTGACGCTATTGTTACCTGGAGTGGCTAACTTCCCTCATTTACCGTTATCCGGTTCAGTAAGGCCTTCCTCAATAACAGATGACCACACTTCAAGGTTTAACCTCTAAATTTCCCGCACCTTATCAATTTCAAATCATCTGACCACGGAGCTACACCAAGGCATCACGTCTATCCTCGCGTTAGAGATCTTAATTAAGAAGAAAGAAGGCTAGCATAACCAGCCAGACAAGGATCGGGTTTGATTGGACTTATTTAAAACCCATCGGGTTATTTGGACACAGTCTGATTATCCCAGAACTGGTACCTCTGCCAAAAACGTGTTCCTCGTAGTTACGCCATGAGGGGAAACAACCTCCACCATTTTGAAAGCTACGATCAATCCTTTTTGGCAATCCACAGATTATACATAGAATCCTCATCTATTAGTAATTTTGAATTTATTAGACATTGTAACTAATTACATTTACATGTATTTAGTTCGCATAACACCATTTCATAAAAACCATTATCCTACGAGATTGAGCAGACCCATCAAAGGTGTCGCTACTAGCTGCTTTAATTATTGAGTTTTGCAACGTCACATAATATAATACTCATCTATCACTACACAGCTTAGTACGTCGCTGGTGGATATTCAGCCTTACATATTTTTCATAATGAACTATGTGTACGGAGAAAATGAAATGTTCGATCACTGGAATGCTCCTTGCTTTTTCCTGACCACTGAAGATATTTTTCGTCAGCTCAATTTTGTTTCCTTTACTGTATTGATTTAGTTTTCATGATTCTGATTATTGTCAATGCTTATAAATTTATGTTTGCTTCCTTATGGAGAAGTGGAATTTCGCAGTTTCTTCTTTTAATTCTAATTCGAGGAAGAGGAAATTCACGGCACTGTAATGTTAGGTGCATGCTTTTGTTTTTTGTTTTTTTAAGGATGATGGGATATCGTCAAATGACCCCTCCAGCTCTGGGTGGAGCGGAAGGGAGTGTCAGACTCTTACTGCATGCTTAAGTACGTAACATTGTCTTGATTTTTGAGGATACTATTGGTGGATGTGTCAGGAAATTACACGGAAACTGAACATACTCAATATCTTTATTGCTTTACCATAAAGTGTACTTAGGTGGTAACTATATGATTTAGACCATTATGAACCTTGTAGGGCACAGCAAAAGGGTAGGAGAGAGGAAGCCCTGTTTTAGGAGATAATTAAGTTGTTATAGTGGGAACAATTTTTAACTTAAGTGCATATAATCAAAGTCAGGAGATCGCGATTAAGATACTAACATTTCGCTTATCTATTATTTATGTATTACTTTATCTGCAAAATGTACTTACATATTAGTAGGTAGTGATGTGCAAATTCCTACTAGGAAATTCTCGGATGCAATTATGGCCGACGCTCACCTGGTAGGTACAATTGACTTTCCACCTGTGCCTTCCAGGAATGGGCAGGTAATAACCCTTTATCGTCGAACCAATAAACCGCAACAGACTGCAAATAGGTTACCCATACCTTCTATATAGACAAGTTCATGTCAAGGTATGACTCGGTCCAATATTTGCTCAACCAGCAAACATAGACTGATTTCTTAGTTTGTCATTACCATTTTTGGAAGACCCACCCTTTACAGATAATGTATCACGACACCTTACTTTGTGTGCCGAGTCATTCTTGCCATCATTTTGTAGTGGATAGCAAAACACGGTGATCATGTGACTGCCGAGATCTTAAACATGTTTAGTTATTGTATTTTTAATGTTTTAATGTTATGTGCCGTTTCTATTTTTGCTACTAAGATTGTTGAAGGGTGAGTTTTTACCTGATGTATGATTTTTTGGTGATAAAAATTTGAGGCTGTGTGTTTTGTTTAACGCTCGAAATAACTGAGATTTTTTCGCGTCTAAAGTGGGTAATTCATTTGGGGAATTCAGTATTTTTATAGGAATTTGTTTTTATCAAATCGAGCGATAATAAACATTGAAAACTAGAAAACTAGCAAAATATTTTGTGTCCGTGTTCATTTTAGAAAACATAATGATAATCTTGTTAGTCCCTACGGGAAACTAAGAGGATTTTAAATAATACTATGTTAATGAATTCTTGTGAAGTAACTGGTTAAGATAAGTTAAGTATATAAGTTATATATTATTATATAAGTTCTTTGAAAATTAACCTTTTCCCGAGAAGTAACAAGTTTGTTACAAATTCTCGTTGAATTTGAAACAAATTTGTCATTAGCTTCAACAAACCCCATTTTAATTAGAAAGACATGTTCTGCGAATTATGAGTTTACTTATAATGCTACACGCGGTCTAAACCAGAAAATTAAATGAAATTCAGCTTCTATATACTCCAAAAATATGAACATTAACTCAATTCAAATTCTATTCAGTTAACCAAATAACGTTGTTATACATTTCACAGATCTCAGCCCATCTTACAAAAAACTATTGAAACTCTATTCAGCGACCGAAGTCACGAAATGTACCCTGGAGCCTGCAAATTGATCAGAGCTTCAAAGCGACAAACAAAAATGTGCGACCGAGACACCGGCCTATCAAACGTTCTGACCATCGCAAAGGAACAAGCGATCGCCGCTTGCGAAGAAACCTTCAACTTCGACAGGTGGAACTGCTCCTTCGTGTTCAACAAAAAACCTAAAAGAAGCATATTTAATAAACTATTCAGAGAAACTGCTTTCGTCCATGCATTGATGGCAGCATCTATTACACATTCAGTAGCAAAAGCTTGCGCCTCCGGAGACCTATCTTCATGCTCGTGTCCCGGAAATTTTGGCAAAAACAATACTTGGAAAATGGCAGGGTGTGGGGATGATTTCAGACATGGAAAGAGAATGACGAAGAATTTCTTGGACTTCAAACACGCTGGCAACGATCAAATCGCCGAAATACTAAAACAAGATGTCATAGTTGGAGTAGACTCTATAGGAGAACAGTTAAAGGAAGTTTGCAAATGCCATGGATTCTCAGGATCTTGTACAACGAAGACTTGCTGGAAAAGATTGGGGCCTTTTAATTCAGCAATGGGTCTGCTAAAAAAGCATTACCACCACGCAACAAAAAAGAAAATTATGAACTACACGACGAAAAGAGCGATTTCACTAAAAGTGAGAAACAAAATGAAGATTGAAAGAAAGAATTTGGTTTACTTGCAGAGGACGCCGAACTTGTGTGTCAGTACGAAGGGAAGGGTGTGCAAAGACAGACATAACTGTGCGACTTTGTGTTGTGGAAGGGGCTTTATAACTAATAAAAGGACGGAGAGTTCCAGGTGTAGGTGTAAGATGGTGAATTGCTGTTTTGTGCAATGTGATACTTGTGTTGAAGAGGTCGATCAGTTTACTTGTAAGTGACTGTTGGTTATCTCAGTATTTATAAGAGACAGGATGAACGGCGTTTGACTCGTTGAATCTTTCTTACCTCATGTGTTTATTTAACTCTGAAGCCCGTTTTTTGTCCTAAATTAATGCTTAAATAAAAGGGCACTGTGGGATTTTTAAATGTTATTTCAATTCTGGGATTTTAACGGGCAAGACATCAAATATCTGTACTAAGAATGTTTCAACTTCTCCAATCTGACCGATACATTCTTCTACTCGTAGACTCGTTGTTTACGAAATGGTCTTTTCTCCATTTTTGGCTTGTCTATTTGAATTTCTTGCGAGTTATATTATAAGCATAATTTTAATATTAATAAGCATCATGTCAATGACGTATCTTCTTATTTTATATCATTGGCTAAAGTGAATTTCCTAAGATTTCTTTACGTATTTCTTTAAATTAAAGTACTGTAGGAAATTGTAAACTATAGTAGTTATTTCAAATAATGAATTACTCATGTATTTGTTTTTACGATAAGATTGAATGTGATATGCGGCCTAGGATGTAGGAGGGTCTTCGAGATATGGTCGATAGGACTGTGATATATACCACGCGCTTTAAGTTAGTTACTGAGGACATTGCAGGTTTTTATGGAATGATTAAATTAATTGTAACTAGCTGTAGTTTTATTTTTAAAGTGAAAACATCTTTATGCGCACTTTGCGCTCTTTCTGAACAGTGAACGAAACTGAACCGTCACGCTAGGGACGGTGATGCTGACTCGGGTATACTCGGCTCCAGTCGACCGATGACGCTGAATCACGTAGGTATCGGCTCCAACCGTAAGTTTTCACTTCTATCGTGTGGTCACAGCACACTCCCTTTTTTTGGTTTTCATGATGCGCGACACCTAAATGAATGCCTAAATAAAAGCGCATTGTTGTACTTTCAGCGCTCGGCGCAGAGCTGAGAGTTGAAAATTTAACACAGGAATAATAATTAGACGTTAATTTAGGTGTTTCCTGGTGTAAGTGAAAACGGGCATTAGTGATATTATAATGACGTAAGTTATGAGTTGCTAATCGTTCCTTTCTCACATAATTAGATGATTAAAGTATTTATTAGGGGCAGGTGTTAAACAATAACTGTGAATCTACAGGATGAAATTGGATAGGTGCGCCAAATGAAATTAGGTATATATTTCAACGTGTCTTATAGAAAATTTAGAGCATGTCATTCGGCCGAAAAAAGGAAAGGGATAGCGTAGGCAAGCGATTTGAAAACGTCGCGTCGTCGCACGCCCTTTTGTTTGTAGGGACAGTCAACATTTGGTAAATGACTCAACGCGTTGCCAACTTGCTTCATGTTGTGAACTCTGCGATGAATGTATTGCTCTTTAGGCACGCGCTAAATTTGATACTTACTATAGTTTTATTATTTTTATTTAATGTAATGACGACAATTTGTGTCTACTTGAAAGCAATAATTTAGTTTGCACTATTTATGACGATAATTACTCGACTTTTTTCAAGAATATAGATTTGGGAAATGACAATTTATAATAGTTATGTAACAGTTACTGAACCTTCTATTTCGAGTTGGCGCAAGTTTTCGATTTCATCTAGTACATACATCAAAAGGCTAACCTACTAATCTGTCTGGTCTGGTCGGTCTGGTCTCTCTGGTCTGGATGTTTGTGTATGTGACTTTAAATGTGTGTAAACGCACCCACACTATAGGAGAAATTCCCAGTGCGGGGCAACGTTTTCTAAAAAGAAAATAAAAGAAAGAAAGAAACAAACGTTCAAATTCAAGTCGCAATCTCATCTCAGCTACGAACTAAGTATAGCAAAAACTTGTCAAACATTTAAGTACTTACAAGTTAAATAAATTGTTGACAGATTAGGACTAAGATTAAAAATACGGAATGTGCCCTTCTGTTTTTCAGAAGTTCACAGTTATTCTATCTCTGATTTCATCACAGTGATCTTTATCCGCCTTGTAATAAGGTTGCTGTTTGGTTGATGCCACTGACAAGTCTGTCAAAATCACAGTGAGCTTTATTCTCGTTACAATAAAGTTGCTGTTGGGTTGCAAAACAAACGCCTCCTGGCTGGACCAGGATTGACCGGTTAAGTAGTCACGGCCTCTCAAGGCCAACTACGAGATGTCCTAAATAAAAAAAATAAAAAAATAAACGTGAATGAGCAAAATTGACTCTTCGAAGACAAAGTGATTTTTTTTACGAGATATCCTAAATAAATAAAATAAACGTGAAAGGGCTGTAGCTAGACCACCACTCTTAGAAGACAAAGTGACATTTTTATTTTATGAATTTTTTGTCATCGCGTCTTTGAAATCTTTCAACAATCTCTCTTATGGTTTCTTCCATTTCTACGGGATCATGTGAAGTGAAGACCATTTCATGGGTGGCCATGAAATGATCGCTATGCACTTATGGTTGTGGAGGCATACCTACATATATATTCATAAGGCGAAAAAAAATATTCGTGGTTCATTTACCTACCTACCTACTCCTCTTTTTAATGTAGGTATCCTATCTATCCTCATAGGCACAGTCAGCCTAAAAAAGATGTACAACAAGAATTAGGAACTGTACTTAACAGTGTGAAGCTACAATTCATTGAAGTTATTTAATTGCCAGAAATATGGTACCTAGGTACATACAATGTTCAAAGGACATTACGAACAGGTCAAATTGTTTCACTATCAACTACAAATATTAATCTATAGAGATTATGTGCATGTAATGTTTTGTGGCTACAATTGATGCAAAAATAATAAATAAACAATCAAATAAACTCTTGTCGATGTACATTTACCTACTTACATCTTTTTGAGGCTGACTGTACCACTAGCCGGCTGGATGTAAATGAAAAGAAAAGGTTACAGACAAACATTCGTTTTTTCTAGGTACATAATAATTGCAGGTACTTTTACTCGCGAATATTTTCCTCTGCCGTCCTCTGGCAATGTTAATATTGAATGGATAGTACAGTACTGCCATCTGTTCTATTAACGTTGAACCAAGACAAAAGTTCAAAGCACTTTTGACACAATAGCTTTCGATATCCCGAAAGGCAGCGCTGTTTCCAACAGTATTACATTTACTGTATAGATGGCGTTAGCGGAACCCCTGTAGGTATTTATTTACTTTTTTTCTTAATGAGTATGTTTGTCTTTGTCTATTTGGGGGAAGCGCCAGGTTGCCCGGGATATCCAAATTTTCTTACGTTTTTTTTGCAATTTGCAGTTCACATAATCCTATTGAATGACAAATTCATAAAATATCAATCAATAAGATTAAATGAACTTAGATGGTTGTATTTGATGGTTTTAATGATAACAATTATGTAAATACATACTTGTTACGGTCGCAAACCATGTTTTATTCAACATACAACATGACATTGAACTGCAAATTGTAAAAAAACGTAATTGAATTTCATGGGCAACCTGGCGCTTCCCCATTAAAATAAATGCTTCCCACTTCAATTTGCATTCATCGTCATGGAACTTTAATCCTCTCTGTCAGTGTCGCAGACGCATCTGGATTGATTTGTATTGTCAATGTCACATACTACTTAGAGATGTCAATGTCAACTAAGGTGTCTTGTCTTTGGTCTCTGGCACTGACATATCAAGCAATGGACAAAATTGTCGGCAATGAGGCTTTTGACAACGTTGGATGTGTATACTTTTAAGTCTCTTTTTTATTATTTTTTTATTTGTAATGTGCGTTGTGTTTGTGTAAACAATTTTTCTTTCTTTCTTTTTCTTTCTCTCTCAATAATTTGACATATAAATACAGTCAGCAAAAACACAAGTTTTATTTTAAAATTCCTCAGATTCAAACATGTTTGAGTTGATGCGTTATTCATAATTTCACCGCGATGGAATCCAGATGCATCGATAACATCAGTTTAATGCATGTCGATCGCGAAATATTATATGCGTGGAAATCTTCGTACGGTCAGCAAGATGAATCAATTTGCGGATTAAAAGGATGGAAGAATTCCAATGAGTAAAATGGGCTTTATTTAGAAAATAATAAACATGACTACCTCTTTGTTTAAGTGAATGCTTTGACAGTTGAGGCTTGGGATTTATAAGTACTTTGTCGTGATAGTAGAGACTGGTAGGACTTAGTGTGATTGGGTTACATCTTAGCCTCGTTATCAGCCTGGACTCTACATTTGTTCACGTTAAATTACAACAGGCTCACCTCATATTTAATGCAATTTATGACACAAGTAATAAAATATCGTTTGTTCTGAATTCGGAGAACACAGGTGCGATTAATGCTGTTTCTGTGAATTATTTTTTATTTCATTTAATTATATTGACTTAAAATGAATCATAATTAATAATCTGAATTATTCATATTTGCACGCCATAATATGTGGCAAACATGTCAGAACTTATTCTTTCTTTGTAATCCTGCATGCATATTTTTATTATTGTATGTGTACACAACATGTCTATGCAAATAGAAATATCTTAAATATCTTATCTTACATACGTACAGTCACGAGCACTAATAAGTATACACTAAGCAAAATTTAAAAGCGACTTTCTCGCAGAATATTGATTGCAATTTTGAAATAAGACCTATTTCATAACAGTATAGGTCCCAAAATACTATGTTCGTAACAACATAAAATTACAATCAATAGAGTAGGAGAAAATGACATTTATTAGTTGCTAAGTGTATACATATTGGTGCTCGTGACTGTACAAATATAAGAACTTTGCTTTGCGTATTTTTCCGACCGTACATAGGTACTTACTTAGGAGTACTTCTATCGATAGGCGGCGATACTTCTATCGGGGGCGCTAAAGAGCCCTACTAGAATTCTACGTTAATTAATATAAATTGACCAGTGTCGAAATAATGCTCAAAACTTTAAACATCGAAGTCAGACAAACACAACTCATTAGTGATGTGTATAACCAAGATAATAAATAATTATCGATATCGAAGGCACTCACTATCGACGCATTGGGACGTGAATGATGATACAAGACACATTCGGCTTGCAACTGAGGGAGCGCGAACAAAATAAATTTCACCTTTATACCGACCACAACACAATATTTGAAATGTCACGTCTTTATGTGGATAGAGGGTGTGGTTATTTTGATATAAACTAGATACCCTTTTTTTTTCTCGGGGGGTAACCTTCAAAAGTCATCCGACCTCCGGGGAAGGAGGCTGGGGAGTGTGGGATTTTTACCTCATTGAATGAGTTGATGGTGATCACCGGGGTGGTTACTCCGGTTATCACCATCAACTGAAGAATGAAGATCAAAATATCCGAGAACCATAAATTCGAAAGACATGTGACATCTACCAAACCACACTGGGCCCGCGTAGTGGATTACGGCCCAGCCCCTCTCACCGACAGGAGACCTGTGTCCCAGCAGTGGGAGCATTATAGGCTGATGATGATGATGATGATCACCATCAGCACATCGAAAGGGTCCCGGATCCTCTTAAAAGACCAATTCTGGAACCCCACCTGTGCAACGCCTGTAAGGCGAAATCCTGGGGAGAAACTATATACCTACCATTCTAACTCGTTGGTCTAGTGGCCGCAAGCGCTACTGTTGAGCATGAGGTCCTGGGTTCGATTCCCAGGTCGGATAAAGTCTTATTGGGCTTTTCCATCAGGATTTTTTCAGTAGCAGCCGGTAGTCTGGACTTGTGCCCGGTTGATGATAATAGCTTCGCCTCCTATTACGTAGAACTTTAATATAGCTGGCCAAATGTACTACAGGCAGCAACCTTCTTCGGGTTTTCCTGAAACTACCAGCTTCTGCTAGCTGACTACCAGCAGACGAGACCTGAGCAGCATGGAAGTAAAAGATTATTCACATCTCATCATCATCATTAATCATTATGAGGATCATTCTGTTTTTTGACATCAGAGAATAGTAACTGTTGGGCTCTTCGATCAAGAAATTTGATGAGGCAGTTTATTTTACCACCGCAACGTGGTTTCTTGGATGTCTTAATAAAAATCTCATTATCATCACCATAAGCCTACAGCAATCCACTGCTGGACATAGTCCTCGCCAATTGCACGCCATTTAGCTCGATTCTCGGCAACTCACATCCACCTGCTACCAGCCACCCTGCGAAGAACGTCACTCCACCTAGCCTGAGGGCGTCCTACCTTACATTTGCCGATTCTCCACTCAAGAACACGCGTACCCCACGGTCATCGGTTCTACGGCTAATATGGCCGGCCCATTGCCACTTCAACTTGCTTATTCTGTGAGCTATGTCGACAACTTTGATTCTCTGCCGGATCACCTCAGAAAAATCTCGCATAAGTCCAATCTGAACCAGATCCGAAACAACTATGTCTGGGCCATACAAATTAATATTTGTTCGGGATTCAAACTCGCCACTCACCTTCTTCTTCGTCTTCGTCGTATCGATAATTCTATTTTTAACCCCCGACGGAAAACGGCGTGTTATGAGTTTAACGTGTGAATGTGTGTCTGTCTGCGGCATCATAGGCCCCAAACGGCTGAACCGATTTTGTTTTTTTTTTTTTTTGTAGAATTCGAACACTTCGACAGCGTTATCCATAGTGCAAGTGTTATTGCACAGAGAGCACGACAAGAGGTGGGATATAATTTAAGTTGTGGTTCCACAATC
This sequence comes from Brachylomia viminalis, assembly GCA_937001585.2. NCBI lineage: Eukaryota > Metazoa > Arthropoda > Insecta > Lepidoptera > Noctuidae > Brachylomia > Brachylomia viminalis. Next base: position 19,974,971 of record OW443301.2, on the reverse strand, counting down.
ACACTGCGGCTCACCGGAGTAAGTTGTGCCGCTGCACCAATTTAGCTTTATTGCTCCAGCTCTTAATGTATTTCATCATTAATCTTTAATCCCGTGACGTCATCGACTCCCTTACAAGATCTTAAAGAATGCGAATACCCCAAAAATGAAGCAGAATTTAAATAAAGATCGTCTACAATCAAATGACTAACACGGATACGTATTAAGTCTAAAGATCGCACACAACATTATTATTATAACGCCTATAATTGACCCCTAAACCATTAAGGCAGGCCAGAAGATTGCGGTTTGTTTTCGATGCCAACTCACATAATTACGATATTAATGAAAAATAAGCTAAAAAACGGCAGCTCTGAGATTTATTTATTTATTGACCCGAAGCGAAGTTTGCCCTTACTCTTGGTGGAACTCAGACGTGAGTCACCCAGTTTTCGTTCAATAGCGAATAATAACTCGAGAATTACAAGGAACTTAAATTCCGGCTCCGGACCACCGTCAACACCATCCTGAGCGTATTTGCGAACTTTGGTTTGATTGTCAGTACATTAACCATTGTTTTAAGATTATTAATGTAATGACAAACAAACAAATGCGTATTATTAATAATTTTTGTTATTTAATTTAATATTTTTAATTTAATTTAAATTAAGTAAGTATATAATTAATTATTCATATATGTATATATTTATTGTGATTAAAATTTTAATTTTATATCAAATGTCCAACATATTATTGTGATCTTAAATGGATTGAAATGATTTTTGAAAATATAAAAAAAAAAAAAAGAATTTTCAACGTAACTGTCGAAATGTGGGTGTACATTGGTACACCTCTGCCTGAACCTTTGGGTAAGCAGGCGTGTTGCCATGTATCTCGGCAATTTAAATGTATATACTAATGATTGGCGTGTATGTGTATATGTCTGCAGTATCTTTGTTCAGCATAAAGCGATGGATAGAACAAGCAGCCCGCTAAAGATCAAATCTTGAATCGAGAGGAATTCCTTCCGCTGAGGCACAGCAGTGAGGATTTTTTAAAATAATATTTTCTGTAGTGTGTCTTAGAAGTTGACTTGACGTTGATTTCGACCAGAAGTTATTTTTGGAGATATGAAATTGTTCTCTGATCTTGCGGGAATGCGCTGAATGCAAGGAAGGGCAGAACAGGTCATTGTGGCGATTCATTCAGTCATTGTGGCGATGGGGGGGGGGGGCTATGTCCAATAATGGATGACGTTTGACAGAAATCTGGGTTCACACAGTCTAGGCAGAAGAATTATGACAAGTAAATGATGATAATGATAACCTATGCTAGTTAATGACCTCATTCAGCCCATTAAAAAAAAACGACTCTGTCCACCACCACTCAATCACCACTGTCAGTCACCACTGACCTAGACTAGAGTCAAGAGCAAACCCAACTTATATTAAAAAAAAAAAACAGCGGGTCTATGTTGTTATTTAAACACCATTAATCTGCTTCTTTATAACCTGTATCTACGACTACTCTGTAGAAGTACTTTTCTCAACAAAATGTCAGATTTTAATCAAAGTTTTAAAAATACTTATAATATATCATATATAATATATAATAGTCTTCGAGTTTCATGAGTAAGAGAGATCGTTACCTAGCCGAGACAATACCAATAAAAATTATGTTATTCCGACCAATTACTGACCATTAAACCAAACTATTTACAGCTTAATGTAATACTCGACCGACGTTTTAATATGCGCCCCGTTTTTATTTATTATTAACTGAATGAATTATTATTGTTACTATTAAAACTTTATTATTGAATATGGGAACGTTGTCGTATTTTATATAAATTATTATGGGAATTTAATTGATTGTGTTATGCGTTTTGATGATGTTAATAATAGATATGTAGAGTTTATTGGTTGGGAATCTAAGGATGATTTTTGCATGAAATAAAGTGAATGGGTCTTGAAATTTGTTGAACGTCCTTTTCGTACTATCGGAAACCCAAAGACCCTTTGTACACACACGTTTTTCTTGTCGTGAAAAACTACGGTTTATTCGCCGTGTGTAGGCACGGTCGTCAGTGTTATATGGATCACTATGGAAGCTTGTTCACAGACACGTTTTTTCTACGGCGCGGTTTACACGTCGTACCGTAAAGAAACTGTGCCGTGTACAAAGGGCCTAAGTCCGCCTACATGTATTATTATGTGTATGTATGTTAATTGTAACACAATTTCCTTTAAGATGTTGAACTTTATTATCGTTTCAAATGTTTATTTTGGAACATACCTAGTCCACGATACTGTACCTACTTATCCATTCCTTCTTAATCCTCAAAGTAATTATGATATATGCAAAAATAAAAACATTTATGAATAAGTACACAACTTAATATCTGTAAATAGGTACTTATTATAAATATAAATAGAACATAATTATTTTACTGTCCAGGTAATACAGTAAGCAGGTTCACAGGTTAACAGCTAGTTGAGACAACATGAGGAGCTTAAAATTTATATTACCTACAGCTAGGTTACAATATATAATTTGCCAGTGAGTCCCAAACTAGACTGTTTGTCTGTATCTTTGGGCTCGCGGTACTAATTCCAGAGTGGAGACCAGTGAGGTGATTTTAGGTATTGTATGATAAGTGTGTATTTGTGATGAATGAGTGGTATGTGGCGTGAGCGTGGTGTGTGTGTGATTTGTGTAAGTGTGTGTGGTCGGTGTTTATGGCGTGTGTGTGTGTGTGAAGTGTGTATGTTTGAGCTTCGTTTGATTGAGTGTCAGATCAGGATCTTTATATTAATTATTCCGAGTCATCAAAACCAGTGTTTTGCAACATTTTCTTTACTATTGATTTGAGGTAGTATTTTTAATTTCGCCGAGTTTGCAGACTTTATTGAGTAGGCCGGGGAGCGTCTAGCTAGTAATGAGGTGCTGTCAGGTGTTGGCATACTATAATTTCTTTTGCTTATGATTGATGTGTAGTCGGGTCTGCTTTTAATATGCTTGTGCGTTTTAGTGCAGGCAGAAATAATGGAAAGCTGGCGGACTCTGAGAACTAACGTTTCACGATAGAGTAAATTAGTAGTAGAGAACCGGTAGGTCTTCTAAAAACTTACTTTAAGAAGCGCTCTCTATGCTCTTTCAGCCTCAATCAAGTAGGTCTTCCCAACTCACGCTGATGCAATACTGAATTATCGATTGATATAGCGCTAGGTAAACTTGTTGTAGTATGTCTGTGGGTAGACAGTCTTGTAGTCTACGCATGGTGTGAATAAGCTTTGTTATTTTGCCAGAAATTTTGGGTATATGCTGCTTAAATGTTAGGTGGTCGTCGATAAAAATACCGAGGTTTTTAATGGAAGGAGTACGTTCAAGAGGACGACAGTCGCCAGGGGAAGTAGAAATGTTAGAAGAGCAGTGCTGTAGTTTTAGGTGTTCCGGCGGATTTGAAGCGGCGTTCTTGTAGAAAACAATATATTTAGTTTTACTGCCATTTAGCGTGAGGAGGTTTCTGTCCAGGTTATTCGCGATTAGTGACAATCTTTATTCTGCTAGACGTGTCAATGTTCATGTTGCTACGATTTTCCGTGAAATATAATGGCTGTGTCATCTGCACAGGTTATAATTTCAGCATTATTCACAGATAGGTTTAGTATGTCGTTAATATAGACAATGAAAAGCGTGGGACCAAGTACACCACCCTGTGGAACTTCGAAGTAAATGGGGAGTTGATCACTAGTGAAAGTGGTTACTTTTGTGTACTGCTTCCATTTTGTCAGGTAGCTTTCAAACCATTCATCATTCATTCATTCGTTCATTAAAGCAAATTCCTCGTATTCGTATCCGTTCTTGTTTCTTCAGGAGAAGGCCAGTTGAAACCGTATCGAATGCTTTTGCAAGATCAAGGAAGATATATTAGATAAATTCGATTAAGATATATATTTCTCTATATATGAGATGAGACACAACAAGGAGAGTTGCAGCGTCCTCGGTTGACCTATTCCTTAGGAAACCAAATTTGTTATCAGAGATGAGATGATTTTTCTCCATGAAAGAAGAAAGACGAGAGTTAAATATCCTCTCTAATATTTTAGAGACAGAGCTTAGTAGTGCTATAGGTCTGTAGTTATCTGGTGCATGTTTGGGACCGTTCAAAGCTCTTTTGATTAGAATAACCGAAATTTGGACAGTTCCTGGAGCACTATCAACTTTTTGGTCATATATTATTTTTATAAATTTGTAAGCATCTGTCGGTTCAAGGAGAAGAGTAGGTATGTGGGTTAAATGCGTCTGATGTGTATGTATTAAAGATTAATGAGATAGATTAAGTTTTTCAAGTATTTTTTAAGTTGTTCTAATATCCGTTTTCACTTACACTAGGCGATAGTTAAATGTTATGACTAAACATTGTTGCTCTTAAGATTTTCAACTCTTGGCGCCCGGCGGTGAATATAACTTTGAAAACCCAACTGAAGCATGTAAAAACCTTACTCAGCAAATCACTTGATATCTGCGTCATTCACCTGCGCAATCGTAACGTTCGGCCGAATAAGCATTTTATTGTAAGGAAATAATTGTACTTATGAGAACATTCATTAAATCACCACCAAACCGTTAACATGTCTTTGACTTATTAAGACTATCGCCACCTACTTACCACGTAAGAAAGTCCACACTCTGCATGGCGACCCTGCCACACCGGCCAACTTAGAAGATTTAAAGGAGAAATAGGCTATGGGTGTTTTTTGGAAGAAATAAATAAATATGGCCAAGTCATACTCAAAAGAAGAGGTGGTCGTCGCACAAAATGCCAACGGCGAAGCTTCCGCAAATACCACGTTGGAGCATCATCAAACCAACCACATCATTCAAACCTTATTGCCGTGCACTTTTGCTTTGGCATTACATTTAGGTGACGTCTAGTGTTAGCAAAAATGGGCATTAGAATCCGACCGCCCACACACATAATCAGTCTATTATTATTGTTTCGTCGTGTTACGTGAGCTCCTTAAGGCGAAAGGATAGCCCAACGTCCTTGAGCATTGAACGTGAAACAAGCGGCCAGCGCGCTGACCGCCCCGCGCGCCCGCTCATCCCCCGACCGTCAAAGAGTATCACCGGACGCAGATGCGTTCGAAGAATTTTTGTCGCTACAATACTACCTTTTATCATCATAAATCGATTGAATGTAGGCAGACTCAGAACATTTGCAATGCTTGTTTTGAGAACAAAATATTCTTTACAGAGTACAGTTATTGTAGTTAGAGTAAATCAAAATACATATTTCAATTTGTTTTTGTGAAAAGAAATAATAACGCTTTTTATTAATGTGCTTAGACTAATAAAAAACTGTCCAAGTGCGAGTCGGACTCCCCCATGAAGGGTTCCGTAGTAGCAAGCAAAGTTTTGTTTTTAACTTTGTTTTCCATAGTGTTTGTATGAATGACAAATTTATATTTGCGGTTTTTGAACATGTGCTATATCTCGAAAACTAAAGCCCAGTTTCCATCGCGAGCGGAACGGACCCATTAATGACTTCGTTAAACTTCCACCAACAAAGGAAATACAAGTATGCAGTTTGCGTTTGCGATTTTAACGAAGTCAATAATGGGTCCGTTCCGCTCGCGGTGGAAACCGGGCTTTATGACTACATCTCGTTCAAACCAATTTTCATTGAAATTTTTCATTGAGATCTACCAGCACATAATATGTGCTGGTAGATCTCAATGAAAAATTTCAATGAAAATTCGTATTTACAATCTACGTTTGTTAGGGAAATGCAATTTAACTAGTTTTGATTGGTTAATAAAAATTTTTTTAAATGGTCCAAATAAAATGTTAAGTAAATATTATTTTGATATTTTCGTTTTTATGGTTTCGTAGCCAAATGACATAAACCATTTTTCTCCAAGTCAAGTCATTTGAAATATAGACACTTCCAGAGTGGTCAAATGTGCGCCCCTCTAATTTTTAAAGTAAGTGTAAAATAAAATAATATTTTATTTTACACTTACTTACTTACTTAAAATACCTTACTTAAAATAAAATAATATTTTATTTTACACTTACTTTAAAAATTAGAGGGGCGCACATTTGACCACTCTGGAAGTGTCTATATTTCAAATGACTTGACTTGGAGAAAAATGGTTTATGTCATTTGGCTACGAAACCATAAAAACGAAAATATCAAAATAATATTTACTTAACATTTTATTTGGACCATTTAAAAAAATTTTTATTAACCAATCAAAACTAGTTAAATTGCATTTCCCTAACAAACGTAGATTGTAAATACGTAGTTTCATCTGTATTGCTTTCATTAGAGTTTGACTTTAATATAATATCTTCATTTCTTTTTTCTTCTGTATTGCTATCATTATAATTTAATTTCCATGTATTTTCTTTTTCTTCTGTATTACTTTCGTTGGATCTTGACTTCACTTCTTCATTTTCTTTTTCTATAGTTTTTTGTTTTTTTTTTGTGGCTGGCTAGATTTTTCTTCCGTTTTCAATACTCATAAATTTTCGCTTTTCTTTGATAGTGTTTTCTTCGATCAATAAATAGAAAAAGAATAGCTCAACCGTACTACTGTACCAAACGTACTATCTGCACTGTTTACTCTTTCACGTAAAGTTTATAGAGCGGAGCGCGCTAACATGCGACACAGCCTCCCCGTGCAAACGCTAGGGTGAGACTGGCCCTCGCGTCTGAGTGAGCGCCAGCGCCGGTATTATGATATTATTGATTTAACGGCACCTATAAGTAATAATTTTGTACAATTTTGAACTTAAATTTTATAAAGCAATAAATTGTCTATGATAGTGTGAAAAAAATATTTAAATCGCTTCAGTTCTTTGAAAGCAGTAAGCAAATTATTGCAGATTTAAAGAGGATATATTCGATTTTTTTCCGACAAAAGTATAAACAATAATAAAAAAATTAAACTTAAAATTTAAAGTCAAATATGTTATGCGAATTAGGTATTTTTTTTTTATATATTTGGTCCATCCGTCTAGTAGTAGTAGTCCTTCAAAGAGAGGTCTATTTTGTAGTTTGGCCTATCCTTTCGCCTTAAGTTCTGAGTTGAGCTACACGATTACTGAAAAATGCTTGCACTGACTGGACTGGTCCACTCAAATCTATGCGGTTCTTTCCTTAAAAGCTAATTTCAGACACTAATTTAAATGGTCCTCACATGATCTGACAAAGATTATGTCTTAACTTTAAAAGAGCCTTTGACCCTTGAGTTTGTTTCGCCATTTATTCTCAGGGGTAGTTAGATAGGAAATCGATTAAAATGACGTGTAAAAGTGATTGTTACAGTGAATAAAAATATATTTATTCCCACAGCCCAGGCCTCCTCTCCATACTCAACAGCTAGTTTATCAAAGACAACACCCTCTATCTAAAAACTGAAGGGAAATCAAACGTCAAGTTAAATTATTAATGTTTGCTTAAACAGATGAGGCTGTCGATATCATATGAAGACGTAAAATACTTTACTTGTTGTTTTGTCAATCTGTCTGTTAGGAGGATTTTGTTAATTAATTATGTTAAATAATGCTATATTATGCATATCGTGTTTAACGCGTCGGTTCGCACGCTAGGTGGGTTTTTGTTTAGATGGCTTAAAAAGTTTTGTTTTAAGGAACTAAGGAATGAGACACCTCATTGTCCTCTGCATCCTTAACAAAATAATAGAGACAGCGTTGTAAGTTTTTTTCATTGGTAAATCATACTTAGTTAAAATCGGTTCTTAATATGCTTCTTTCCGCCGTCCTCATCCTTATCCCAATTATGAAGTTAATGGAGACAGCGAAGAAGAATTTTTCATTAGAGAATCATAAAATACTCTTACTAAGAGTCGATCGTAGTAGTTAGTATTCATATGGTATACAAAATTAATAGTATTATATTCTAAAAATGATTTTTATTTATTTATTTACTAACACCAAACATATTAACATGACAACAACCATATTGCGTAAAAAACTTATAGGCTATAATAAAAATGATACAACATGGGAGCATTTGCAGCCGAACTAGGTGAAAAACCAGTATCTCGGCATACAACGCCGTACCTCTCTCTTATACAATACACTGGAGTTGTATTTGTCAACATTTTATTAAATCTTACAGAATATTTATTAACATATAGTAGTTTCTATGAAAATAGAGAAATTTATAGCGTGGACCGGAGTGAGTAAGTCGGTGTGCATTTGCGTGGGTGTGTGTGTGTGTGATATGTGATATGTTGAGAAGATAGCAAAAAGCATTTCTGTTTAAGGTGTAACGGAAATGCTAATTAATCTTACTATGATTCTTTAATGCACGGCACGGTTGGCGCAGTGGTTAAGCGATTGACTGCTGCGTTACGTGTCGCGGGTTCGATCCCCGCACGGAACAAATATTTGTATGACCTGCAAGTAGTTGTTCCGGGTCTGGCTGTTTGTGTATGTGAGTTTAAATGTTTGTAAACGCACCCACGATACCGGAGAAATTCCTAGTGTGGGGCAACGTTTTTAAAAAAAAAAAGAATCGAAAAAATTAATGCTATGTTTTTTACATCATACTAGGGTACTAATTCTACCGAAATATAGGTTGAACTAACTTTCACAAAGTAGCTATGAGCAAAAATATCAAATGCCAGAAGTACTTATTACAGCTTATAAATTATAGTCAACTACAAAGTAACGAGACTAAATATTATACTATCGCGATTGAAATCTCCGTGGGCGATGGAAATCTCGATATAAATAATTAGCATTAAATATCACAGGTCATTACGTCTACCACGGAAATGGCTTAGAAATGGTAGACACTAGCGACCCACCCCGGCTTCGCACGGGTGTACAGTGTATGTGATGGAGGTCGGTTAACTACAGAATGTCTTTATTATACAATGATAGAGCTGTTTTTTCATCAGACAACACAAACAGATTATGGTTTGATGTTACACTTTCAAATCTGTGATATCTTCTAAGATCTAAGATAGGTATGCATTTTAATGATATGCTGTAAAGGCAATTTTGATCTAAGTATATAAAATGCACAACGTATCTAACAATTGTTTAAAAAAAATGAATACTGTGGGTTATCCTTAGGAGATAGACACATACCATTGCGGACTGTAGGCCTTTTTAAGATATACAATTCCATTGTATATTATTTTGATCTATCTCGTAAGCTTTACCCAGCGCTAGCAATGTAAGCGCCTAAAAATATGTTTTTTATGAGACCATTACAAATCTTTGAAATTCTCGGCTTTTCTCTACTATATCATGTATATAAATATACATATAAATCTTCTGGAAGAAATTCTCTAAATCAAAATGAACACCTTATCAAAATTCGTTGTGTGGTTTAAAGAAGTAAGCGGAGAAAAAGACAGACGAAAACAGTAACTTTGCTTTATAATATTTAGTTATAGAACCAGCTTAAGGGTATATTTATTCAATATTTAATAATGATAAATGATTTTATTTCTGTAAGTAGGTTTGTACAAACACTTTACACGTCAAACTAAGTAGATGAGGCCGGCGTTTCGTAACTGACTACACTGAGAAGAAAGGCCAAAACAAACTCGGAGGTCATTCTCTTTTAAAGTCCAGACGAGTAGGTACAAACATACTGTTGCTTTAGTTATGAGCACATCATAACACATAGGTAATATGCTCAAAAATAATCTGCTGGCTTCTGACGGTTTCTATGTCAACAAAAAACTCTTGGGTTTTTAAAATATCTTATAGATTTTTACCATTCCCTGTCATTCCTTTTTTTTCATTTATTTCTCTGGAACCGAGATACTGCACTTAAAGTTTCAAACATGATATTGATCTCGTTTTGATTGACTTAAACTTACCGTTGGCGCTGTCAATGAATCAAGAGGGGCAGACAACAGCTAAAACGCGGTCATTGTCGGCCTGCATAGAAAAGAAAGAGAAGCGCGATAATATAAAGCTGGTAATTTGTGGCAAATTAAGAAGCAATTCTCTATTTACAAAAAAAAATCTATTGATTGGACAAAAAAACGAAAATACTATCACGTTAATATGTTGCTTGAAGAACAACCTGAAAAAAATAACAGAATGATTGCAGGTATATTAGTATGGTTTTTAATCGTTAAAATACATTTTTGAGGTATCTTCGTGACTTTTTTCTATCGTACCAAATTAGTTGTATTATGTTTTGAACACACTAGCTAACTAGCATATATCCTGAAGAATATCATAATTATATTTTTCTGATTTTGTTTACTGCAGAGGATCATATACTTTTAGGCATTATAAACACTTGCGTTTAGGTTATGTAGTCCCCTTAAGGCACTTCAAATTAATTAATTAGTAATTAGCATAATGATAAAGACCACACTAACCCCTTCAATCTGCCTACCGCTTAACTACGACTGCCAAAAAGTACAATACCTGACATTTTAAATGCTTAATAATTGCAAATGATATCCGCATAATTGAGCACATTTATTTTCGAGATCACTTCACAGAAAAACTAACTACTTAAGGACCTTTTGAAGGATTAGAAATAGAAGCTATTATTTGACGAGTATTTAGCAAAAATATGACAATAACAACGCAAGGTATATGTAATTAGAATTCTGTTGCCTCACACAGACTCCTGGAGTTCCTTTTGCCAGCTTATAGGAAGGCAGTGGATCGGAAACTGGTTGGTCTTTCGGAATTTTGCGTGAAAGGGTGATTGTAAATGAGAATAATTTGAAAGAGCAAATTATGATGCGACAATTTTTTACACATGTCCTGTCGTTAAATACCTTTCAAAGCTGCCAACCATTCTGAAGTTAAGACCATTCTAGTAGATACTAAGTAAAGTGAACACTTTGCGCTCTTCATTATAATTGTGCAGTTAAACGAGGAGTCACTAGACTGCCAGAAATTGCGAGACCAATGTGATTTTAACGTTGGCCTTACGACCATATTCTACTAGATACTTGTATGCTGCTATTGCATATACTTGCATATCCGTCTGATAGCTCATATGGCCAGTGGTTCATATTGTCTATGGTTCATCTTCTATCTCTCAAAAATATTCTGTGTATAGGTTTCTCCCAAGCTTCATGTATTTCTCTTATTTACGATATGTCTGTATAACCGTCGTCGTTTATTTTTCAAAAAACATCAACTTACAGTCAAGAATCTCTTGACTATGTGCAAAGATCACAAAAGATTATCATCATCCCTCACCAAAGCGAATGCTACCAATTATAAGTATAAGGCTTAACTAAAAAATCTATACTTACATACCTCAAGTATCGTTTACCTGCTTTTTGAATGGACAGATCCCAATCCCTGTACAATGGTATTAGGATCAATAAATGTGAAGTATTTTGTTTGCGACAAAATTTACAGTTACGCCATCATTCGTGGGCATTCGCGCGTGCGCTCCGTGATGGACAAAGGGGATTGCGTCCTAATGTATATTGTGAAAGACTAATAGACATGTTACCAGTTTTTATGTCGTTTCTTATTGCAAAGGCTTGTACGAATGAATTTTTGGAACGTTAGAAAGTCAGCATTGTGTGTATTTTTGGGTGTCCCTGTTTGAGGTTATAGATACTTAACCAGGTGATATCTAAAACTGATCAGCCGGTCATCTTCGTACCTATCATTCCTCACCTTGGGTTACACCTACATCATGTACTAACTCATATACTTCAGAGTGTTGGTATACAATCATTATCATTATTTATGTAAACAATATTCTCGATTTCTAACTGATCCATAAATAAATATAAATATGAGCAACATCCACACAAGGTCTTCAGGTCCCGAACTAGGTAGGACCTGTAATACGGTAACCTGATGACTGATATACATATACACAGCCAGACACAGGTCAAACAGACTTGTTCATGCACACAAATGTTTGACTTGTCCGGGGAACGAACCCGTATTAATATACAAATATTCTGTATCCTTCTTGTGCCTTAACGGGTGAATGAATACCATGATGAAAGGATGCGATTTAGCTACACGAGTAGACCATGACCTGGGCTAAGACATATTGTTTAACCGTACAGAGAATAAATTATATAAAAAAACGCGATCGTAATGTCACCTGTTACAAACTTGTTTATTTACTCGTCACTAGATGGCGTTGAACAATTTCGATCGATCGGTTTGTACATCGCGGTGTCAAGATTCTCCGCCGATAGTTTAAGGTCTTAGGATTAAGAATGATTGTTAACCACTTCTATTCCAAAGTGTAATCACTACATTTGTGAATAAATCCCACTTGAGGTAAAGTGTCGGGCTTACTGGTCCGCACTTCCAAGGAAAGAACAAAATTCTTTCATTCAACCCCCAGTTTACTAACCCCACGAAGTCGAGGGTTATTCACATATTTTACTTTTTTTTCATCCCGTTAGCACGTCCTCGTGGGATAATTTCTGACCTCCACCGGCAAAAGCTAGTTCTTTATAAAACAACTAAGAAATCCTTTGTCAAATACACCTCCAAAGCAAAAACACTCATCAAGTCCCGTCATAATTCCTCAAAACTAGGCGTCCAAATATGAACACAAACTCATTAGCATTTCATCTAAGGATCCCAGTATTAAGGGCACACATATTTTTGATTATTTAATTAAGAACCACTACGGTTGATGCCCGTTGATAATCAGGAATGACGCTCGACTGGTTCCAGGCCGTTTTGTTAATAATTTTTAATCTCTTCATTCTGACGTGTTGGCTGGTAGGGAGGATAACTGTTGTTATTTATTTGCCGTATAGATTTTGGACGAGTTTATAGAGTTTATGAAATTGTATGATGATATCAATCCATACTTCAATACCAATATTATAAATTTGAAATTAAGGACGGTTTTTATTGGCGCCACTTTGACAATAAATCTTCTAATAAAAGATATTATGATAACGTTCATCATTCGTTTCATTCATGCGTTCATGATTCAGTCACGACTAAAGAAAATATACTAAACGTGACATTGGCTAAATTCACAAACGGTGCGAATCCAAAACAAAAAAAAAAAAAAATATAGGCGTTTTTACACTTTTGACATGTGCCCAGAACTGACGTTTCAGTCCCGCCACCGAGTGAACGTCATTTCAGAAAACCATAATATAGGTTTCTTACATAATTATGTATGTAATGCACTTTTTTATAATATACATTTTGACCACTGCACTGCACTGCAATGCACTTTTTTATAAGTAGTTGACGAAAAATTTCTACGCTAGGGGGTCTAAAATCATGTGCTGGATTCATGGGTTCAGTTTGCACGTCGATATATGCCACCCTGTAGAAGCATAGTAAACCTGTCTATCATTGGGTTTTCTTTAACGAGTGATCAAATTAAAAAAAAAAAAGTTTTTTAGATATACAGGGTGGCAGCATAGAAATTTTTCGTCGGTTTTCGAAAAAAAAGGCAGTTTATTCATAGAAAAGTGCAATACCTACGCGGTCAAAATGTATGGAAAGGCAATTTTTTTTTATAGCCGGTGAAAATCTTTAACACAGGCTGGTCCAGAATCATGTACACCTCACACGGGGTGGTGTATATTACACCTCTTCAACATTTCGCCGTCTTCGGAAACTGCACGCTCTCTGCGAGCTTTCATATGAGCGACAATCTCTTTCTCAAAATGTCAGGTTCCCTGCTAAATAAAAATAAAATGGTTCCTTTCTGTGACCCGTTTCCTCTTTGGTTCATGATCAGTTTACTTGGTCTGCCTGTGAAGCTATGTATATGATAATTATGATTACCAATTTTCTGAAAGTGCAGAATTTAAATAGAAAATTCTACCTTTTTAATTTTCAAAACTATTTTGTTATTTTTAACAAAAAATACACCACACCCAAATCTTTAAAGTAAATCAATTAACAGATATTTTTATTAAATATCTGAACAGTGATACAATCATTTTTAATAGAGTATGCATTTATTACAATAATTCTGACTGGTCGTAAATTTCAATTTACCAGTTTCAATGATTAAAATGATATTGGTAAAGTAAGATCTTAACAAGCCAGGCCTGAGATCGCTCGTAATTATAAAATTCCTTACTGTATTAAGAAATTATTGGACGAGGAATCTTAAAATATATGTGTAACTTTTAATGAATGATAAAGAACGAATTTAATGATTTACGAGTTATTAGGCACACTTACGAGTACCTTCTCATCTAGAAGCCGGGGCGCCCAGCGGACTCCCCGTCTGCTTACCGGCCCATCGTGCTGCTCAACGAGGTGGGCAAGCTCTTTGAAAGAGTCATTGCAGACCACCTCGTCGGGCGGCTGGTGCGGGAGGGGCCAGATTTGGCGGAGAGTCAGTTTGGCTTCCGCAGGGGGCGCTCTACGGTAGACGCCATCATGCGCATGCGGGCCCTCACGACGGGGGATCCTATGGCCCGGGGTGGGGTCGTCTTGGCGGTGTCTCTAGACATCGCCAATGCCTTCAATACCCTGCCCTGGAGTTGCATCAGAGAGGTGCTCTGGTATCACCGGATGCCGACCTACCTCTGTCGTGTAGTCTGACAAGAGATGTCGTGCGGTGTCCCACAAGGATCGGTCCTGGGGCCGCATCTGTGGGACATCGGCTACGACTGGGTGCTGCGCGCCGACCTCCCTAGCGGCGGGCGTCAGCATGGTTTGCTACACTTATGACACACTGGTCCTGGCGCAGGGGAGGTCACACCAGGCGGCGGCCGAACTAGCGACACGCGGGGTTGCGACAATCGTCGAGAGGATCCGGCAATTGGGACTCGAGGTGGCCCTGAACAAGTCCGAGGCCATGTGTTTTCATGGTTCTCGGAACGCGCCACCATCGGGTTCCCAAATATCGGTAGGAGGGGTTCACATCGGCTTTGAGTCGACGATGAAGTACCTGGGACTCGTCCTCGACAGCCGGTGGAACTGCGTGGAGCGTTTCCGACGTTTGGCTCCCAGACTGGAAAGGGCCGGGGCTGCCTTGATGCGGCTCCTGCCCAATCTAGGGGGGCCAAACGCCTCCTGCCGGAGGCTCTACGCGGAGGTCGTGCGGTCCATGGCCCTTTACGGGGCACCTGTGTGGGCGCGTTTCATGAGGCGGCGGCCAGCCCGCCGGTTGAATGCGCCCCAAAGGGTCATGGCCACCCGGCTGGTTCGGGGATACCGTTCGATCTCCGGTGAGGCGGCGAGCCTCCTTGCCGGAAAACCGCCATGGGATCTGAAGGCAAAAGTCCTCGCGCACATTTGGGAGTGGCGCGAGGAGGCGAAACGCCGGGGCGTAGCTCCGCTGCCGCGAGAAATCACGGTACAGCGGACAGAGATCCGGCGGGATCTCAGGGCGGCACGGAGAGTGAGATTGTCGCAACTCAGCGCTGGGCACGCCACAATTGCGGCGATACGTCCCCTCTTTGAGGAGTGGTTAGAGAGGCGCCACGGCATCCTCACCTTCCGCCTGACGCAGGTCCTCACCGGACACGGTTGTTTCGGGAGGTTCCTGTTGCGGATAAGGCGGGAGAAAACGCCCAGGTGTCACCATTGTGTGGATCGCCCGGAGGACACGGTGGAGCATACGGTGGAGGTCTGCCCGGCTTGGGCAGAGCACCGCCGTGTCCTCGTGCAGGCGATTGGCGGTGGCGATCTCTCGCGTCCGGCCCTGGTCCAGGCCATGCTACGGAGCGAGAGGGCTTGGGGAGGCGGAACGCGTGAGGGAGAGGCAAAATTCGCGCCGACACGCCCCTAGCCGCCGCAGGAGACGCCCTGGGCGTCGGGAATCGCAAGCTGATTCCCGGCCACCTTAGGCGCGGGCTTTCGAACGGCGAGCAATGGGCAGCTCGCCGTTCGATAAGGACCAGGCCCGAGTCGAGTCGGGCGCGTTGTGTTCCACGCGCGCCTCAACGAGATGTCAGCATCAATGACGGGGTCCGGTAGGGCCGATGCCTGCCAGGGTTGCGGGAAAGTCCGTGAGGGATACCGTGGCCCCTGGCACAGACAACTGAAGGAACACGGGTGTGTTTTAGTCAGTAAGAGTCTGACACGCCCTCCCGCTCTGCTCAGATCGGGAGAAGTTATATGACGAATACAAACCCTCAAAAAAAAAAGACACACATACCTTGTTTTATCGAACTGATTTCCTTTATACATTCACCCTACTTCGTCCTAGCCTAGGCTACCCTTGCTTTAAAAAATACTTAAATAAAGTATTTTCTAGATTTGAACAAATATTATAACCTCATTAGTGATGTTCTTCAGAAAGGTCAGGTGCAAAGTAGTCGCAACCGGCATAGGTGTATGGCCAGATGTAAAACGTAAACGAAGAACGCAAGGAGTATGTAAGGATCGTAGCAAGTGACTTCCTATATTTTCTGCCTACCCCCATGGGAACAAGGCGTGTGTTTATGGATGTATGTTCAACAAATATTTTAGAAGCCTGTTTTCATAGGTTTTTCATGACCAAATCGCGAAATTTATGCCTTATCCTACACATCATAAGTAAATACTTACTCGATACTTAACTAAAGTAACTTTAACTTAAAAATATAAGAAGGTACCTTCTATAGTAAAAACGCATACCATATCTGTGCAGTCGGTTAAATTCGTCGCTTCCACGTTATGGTGGCACCTCTTCAATTATGTATTACCACGTTAATGTATTATTTAACACTTAGTCGAGTTTCGACATATTTCTTGTTGGCTCCCCGTAGAGTGACCACATTTTGTGTTGTGGTCCAAGTTACAAGAGAAGGTCACTTCGGTTCGGACCAGACAAATCGAATAAAAATAGGTAACAATAATAATACAGAAAAGGCACGAACATTGATCACCACATTGATCACGCTTGCTCAAGACGGGTTGGCGAAGTCGAGGTTTCTTCACGATGTTTTTCCTACACCGATGTTGATAGCTCATCGGCGTAATGTTGCTTGCCTGTCGGTCTTCTACAGACTGTACTTCGGAGAGTGTGCGCAGGGGCTCCGCGACCTGATCCCGCCATCGCCCTTTTTTTACCGGACTACCAGACGTACTGCAGGGTCATCCGCACTTGGTTGATATCTCGACCAGTCGTGCTCAGCGTTCCTCCTCAACATTAGTTATGCGCACAGCCAAAGTGTGAAACTCTCTGCCAGCGTCTGTGTTCCCTTCCACATTTAACCTGTCTGCCTTTAAATTAAAAGTGAACAGGCATCTTCCGGGCACGCTCGTTCCATCATAGATATCATCCATGTGGTCACTAGACCCCTTTAAGCGGACAGTCTGCCTCCATCGACTCCGGTCCAAAGTTACCATCACCGCCAGCTGAAATTTGTTTGAGGACGTAGCTTCTATTACTTGGTCAGACCACCCTGTTGGCGACTAGCCTCGTGCTCGCTTTCCTTTAGTATTGTGCCAACAATGGCCAGCTTTCATGGCTGCTACTTCCCCTTCGCATTATGTGGCCGAAATAGGTCAAAATACGCTTTAGGCAAACTGTGGAAAATCGGGTCTTGATTTAGAGTTCGGAAAGGACAGACACATTTGTACGTTTGGCTGCCCATGCCATTCGAAGCATTCGTCTCCAACACCACATTTCGAATGCGTCGATCTTACGTCATTCTCATGCTCGGATTGTCTCAACTCCATAGAGGAAAATCGGGAAAACTAGTGCTATGACCAATCGGGCTTTGGTTTTATAAATTACACCACGTTTTGCCAGATGTGCTGGAGGCGTTTTGTAGCAACTTTAGCCATGGCTATCAGTCTTTTTATTTCTGGGGTGCAACTACCTTCATTGTTAATATTAGAGCCCAGATAAATGAAACTGTCCACAATATTGATCCCTTGGATGTTATAAGCGCTTGATTGCTATCCCGCACGATCTATCATCATAAGCTTGGGTTTTTGCCTATTTATTGCAAGCCCTAATTTGCCACTTTCCACCTTCAATCTATGATGTATTATCGCCTTCATATCGTCAACTGTTGTAGCAAGCAAGGAGAACGGTATCGTCCGCGTACCGCAGATTGGAAATGCGCTTTCCACCAACAGCAAACCCCCTTTCCTAGCCCTCCGAACTATATACTCTCATTGAAGAGCAGAGGTGAGAAGATGCATCCTTGTCCAACGCCTTTCTTGATGGGGAACACATTGGAACAGTTGGTGTCTATTTTGATGAAAGAGCGGTTGCTGATATAGAGGCATCGGACTAGGTCAATAGGATGTTGAGCCGTACCCATGTCTTTTAGAACCTCCCACAGCTTATTCCATTGCACACAAACAAAGGCTTTAGTGTAATCAATGAAACACAACAACACAGGGCTGTTAAATTCCCAGCTCTTTTTTTATGATTTGGCTAACGTTGAGGATTTGTTTCGCGTGCCTTTGCCCTTAACAAAACCTGCCATTTCTTCGGGGATTTGTGGTTTGAGAAAGTGTTGTTTATGATTTAGAGGAGTATCTTGCTGACATATGAACTACCACTCAGAAAGTACATATGAACTGATAAAATAATATTCGTGTCTTATGCGCGATAATAATAAAATAAAAATGTTTATTGCAATTACATAAAATGCTTTAGGTACACACATGAGTTGGAGATCACCTTTTAAGCAAGAGGATGCTTGTGTTAGGTGACTCCGCCCCTCCAAATAACATTATAACGGTTATGTAATTGTAAAACAAAAACTAAGACAAAGAAAAAAGAAAATCTAAGTATGCAAGAAAGCGCTAGTGTGGCTGTATGCGAGCGAGTTTTAGGGTGTGTGTGTATGCGCGTGTGCGTGTGTGTGTGAGTGTGTGTGCATTGTGTGTATGAGATAGGCGGAAAACATCAAATACTGTATTTCAAAACATTAATTGTATAATGTGGTTTATACAAGATCTAAAGTCACCAAATAACTTTATGGAGGATGTTCCGTAGAATCTAGTATTCTTCTTACAAAAGGTACCTCGAATATGAACAAATGAACCTAGAACCAATGACAATTTTTTAAATATAAAGGTACCTATATCGATGAATTAGGCAGTAACTTTCCCTCTATTCTGGTAATATTCTGCTACCATTACGAGTCTGACAGGTTACCTATTAAATCCTTCGCTGTACCACTGTCTGGAATGAGTTTATTACGCTGACAATGATGAGTTAGCACTGATCAACTACGGTGTGAAACGAGATAGACTTTGATCCTTAATAACGTCTTCCATCCCTAAAGATGGAAAAAAATCTATAGCTGCGACAGTAAAGTTTTCTTTTCAGCGAGCAAATCAAAATCAAATCAAAAGTCATTTATTCAAACTGGGCTGAGAATCAGCACTTTTTGAACGTCAAAATCACATAAGACAGTCCCCCCAAAACGCCCGCCCTTCACCACTTCCTAGTGCTTTAGCTGGGAAGACGAAGTGGCGGAACAAACTCCCCAGCAGCACTGCTGTCTGTTCAGTTAGAAGAACTGGATTCTATATAGTATTAAGTAATTAACATTACGAAACACAAAAATATTTAAATTATTTGCCTTATGTCAGCTAGCACACGCCAATATTTAAAACTATACTCAAGCAGAAATAAATAATAAAAACAAAAACGCAAACAGAACTTAATACATAATAAAAAGCTTCCAGGCATAAAGGGCGTGCCCGCTTACATATGCAATGCTGCATTATGTTTATTTATAGCTGTAACTTGTAGCCACAAATGATAAACTAGGACCTTCAAAGTAAAATAAAGAAATATTAATTACTAATAACAATAACAAAACCATAGTCAGCAAGATGACCTGTCACCACAAGCAGCACCCGTTCCGTCCCGTTCCAGCTTTGACCAAGCTATAAAGTACCCTTAAAAAACCACTTTTCGTTCTTCTCTTGCACCACAAACCCCGTGGTGTTAGTTATTTTTTCACAGTGACAACGAGATCGGATTGACAGCAGCGACGGGTCGAGAACACTGATACTGCAACAGTGTTTGTCAATCAAATGGTAAGGGTTAACACACGAGTTTTTGTCACGCTTAGAAATTACGACTGTTCAGCCGGTTGGCTGTTGTTGCCTATTTTGGGTTGTTATTAGTTATTTTGTAACCGTAATGTGGATTTAAAATCGTTGGTTGGCCAAACAGTTGCAGAACTTACAATTCAAAGTGAAAAAATTATAGATTTAATGATTTTTGAACAGTCATATCAATATTTAAGGCCAGGGAGAAATTGATCTAGACTGGTCTCGGGAGTAACTATTTTGGCACAGCAGCTGCGGCAATATTGTCAAAATGCTAAACAAACTTACCCGTTCTTATATGATTAGCTGTTAATCTCATTACAAACAAACAGACACACAACTGCATCCACCACATCTAATTAATAAGGTATCAAAACCTCTAATATTACAACCAGCTCTGAACTGGTAAAGCAAAGACTACACATTTATTGATCATTTAGCCTTAATCAGTCTTCAAGATACGGCATTTCTTAGGAGTTATTAACCGTATAGTTGCATCCTTTAAGTAATGAGGTACTTCACACTGCGGAGTGTAAAAGACATGCATTATAATTGAAGGCTCTAGTTAAAGTCTTAATGAAGTCCTCTCCCATACATGATACATCTTTTCAATTAACCAAGTTATAGGCCATATCATTTTTTATCTGATGGTGTTTTGTTTCTGTTTATTTTTGTGCCTAGATCTGTTTTTTTAAGGATAAAAGGTTTTCTGAAATAAAACGGCATTTTTTTGTAATTATTTTTCATGGCATTGTAAATCGATGTATTCCCAAGTTATAGGTCGTACCACTTGTGTGTTTTAAGCAAAGGTTTTTATCTGATGCTGTGTTGTTTCTGTTTTTTGTTGTGCCTAGATCTGTTATTTTATAGAAAAAAGGTTTACTGAAAAAAAGGGCAGTGTTAGCCTAGATCTGTTTTTTTAAGGATAAAAGGTTTTCTGAAATAAAACGGCATTTTTTTGTAATTATTTTTTATGGCGTCGTAAATCGATGATCATTTTCAAAACGAACACTGTTTTCTCAGGATTTTCTTTGGGAACTAATGTTATTTTTTATTATACTTTACCTATTACCTTGTGATCTAATAGTTTAATCTTCTATATAAATGAAAATCAAATGCTGTCCGTTGATAAGCGCATCACTTAGAAACGACTGGGCCGATATGGCTATTTTCTGTATTAAAATGTTATATAAAGAAATGGT
This sequence comes from Brachylomia viminalis, assembly GCA_937001585.2. Taxonomy (NCBI): domain Eukaryota; kingdom Metazoa; phylum Arthropoda; class Insecta; order Lepidoptera; family Noctuidae; genus Brachylomia; species Brachylomia viminalis. Next base: position 19,953,831 of record OW443301.2, on the reverse strand, counting down.
TTATATAAAGAAACAAAAACGAGAAGTTTCTTGGAAAATTCTCTACTTCGGGAAGAACTGAACGTCCTTGTTCTATGGGTTTTTTGTATCAACTATTTTTTGGACAGGACTTATTTCGGGACAGCTAGTTATTAAATAAAAATCGCGCCAGTTACTCCAGCAAAATACTCAAGCAAATATTTATCTTTACAAAACAACCATTGAGGTCAACACGCGCACGAAAGTCAATTAAAATTATATCATTAATCCATGTCGTTGGTTCCGGTGGCAGAATATTTGGTGTGCCTTTGCCGAATTAAAATATAGCGTAACACATAACTTGATCTGATGACAGTTCAAGATATTTATCAGTTAGTGAGGTGAACAGAGAGTATGAGGCAGCTCCTCTTTTAAATAAACGGAAAAAAAAGTTTTTTCACTATTTACCTTTGTTTTTTTTTTATTTTATTTTTTTGTCATTCTCTGGTGAGATTCTGACTCGTAAATAATTTTTTTCGACAATGTAGGTTCTTTAAACAAAACGTTAGTTACTCCAGGCTATTAAGGGCTCAAAAGCTTGAGAATAGTGGAACCTGCAACCCCTTTCAGTTTGATAATTCAACATTTTTCATCACATTGCAAATTTTTTCAAAAAAAAGTTGCAAAGTAATAATAATTTTCTTTGGATGGTGATTGTTAGTGTGTCACGCAAGAGGTGAGGGTGAGGTGCTGGTCCTTTGAATAAAGGTCTTTTTAGCATTAGACAGCTGTTGCATGTCAATATTTTTTTTATATTTTTCAATAAAATGTTTTGGGGCCAAACTGAAGTGGGATGACGTAACTACCTACATCCTCGTAAAGTGGGGCGCTACCTCGATGGTACGGCAGTAGGGTGTAGATATGGGGCTGTGTCACTAACTATGCCGTGAAAGTGGCAAAGTTTTGGGCCAATAAAATTGAATACACTGTCGTGCCATCCACACGACGAAGTAGAAGAATAAAGCGTGTTGTATTGATTTCTGTTTTGTTTAAATAAAACACACCTTTGTCTTTATTTATTTTTTATAATTTTGTCAAATTAAATCACATAGCCTGGACGGTAATTTCGCCCAACACTACACCACCACCTGAGATTTCGTAACAAAAATATTTAGCTCGCATATCTCGTAATTTCACTTCTCAATCACTATAGTTATCGTGAGATCTGTGTGTGTACAGAATTTTTCATCGTTTCACTCCATCGTGCCTTTCGGTACATTACAGCCTTATTTTTGACACTCCGATTAAGATGATAAACTTGGCAAGATATTAAAACTCGTACTGATTTCGTTAGCAGATATTATTGGATTTGTTTTTGGGATTTTTTAATACCCGAAAATGTTTTGGGTGCGTAATTGAAGTCTCTTTCGTAACTGGTTTAATCTTTTTATAAATTATAGCGAATTTATTAATTAAATGATAAATTATTTTATTTCTGTAAGTAGGTTTGAACAAACACTTTTACACGTCAATCGTATTTTAAAAACTAGATGAGGTCGGCAATTGTATTAGTTACTTTCGGGGCACGCTTCGTGTCAAAATTGGCATTGGTGTGTAGTTATTAAATAAACTGCCGCATGTGTTACATTAGGATAATTATAATAAGATAATATTTAATTTGCTTAAAAATCTGTCATACATACAAGAAAATACATGCATGCAAGATGGTAACAACATAATTAGGTAGGTATAGACATGTATACCACATGATGTGACGTGAAAATAATAAAAAATAACAATAAATTAAGTAATTAACGAGTTATAGTAATATTGTAATAAATTTAAAAAATGATCCATAAAGTAATTAAACTTACTCCATTAAAATTAACAAACATAAAAAAAATTATAATCAATTCAAATAAGTCACTATATCAATTCAAATCTTTCGTCTAGGAACTCGTTAATGTTATAGTATGCTTTATTTACTAAATATGCCTTCAGTTTTCTTTTCAAGTGCACCGTTATAAGCTCCTTCCAACTTTTAGGCAACTTATTGTAAACAATTGGTGCCAAATGAAAAACGGATAAGTGTAGTCCTACAGGGAGGTAGGTACACATAGTTGGGTTTGGTCACGCCTATTCATGGGAAACTGATCTGCTCTGCGCGGAAATCATTCAGGATTTTTCCTGACAAACATAACGGTTTCAAGAATATTTATATACCACACTTGGGAGCAAATAAATCGAGCCACTTACTTTTTTTCACGTATATTGGTTATTATTTCTGGTATTATGGAACGTATCAATTCGAAGCATATACCGCCTTAAAGTTTATTTATTAACCTTTATAATTAGGGTAAATTGTTGTCAACTTTTCATTTTAAATTAAATTATAGAGGGTTGACTAAAATTATCGCATTTAATTTGCTTAAGTATAACATTTTTATTGTACTCCATTAAGAAAAGGTTAATTAGGGGTTTTGTTTGATTATTATTTATTTATTTAATTTTGTTTTTAATTGCTTGTTTTCTGTTTTTACCCTACAATTTTCTATCAAAATTACCGTTTTTCTTTCAGAGCCAATACTTTATCATTCAATAATTTACCCTCTCTGTAAAAATTGTATACATTATAAAATATGGTTTGCAGCTGTCCGTGGTTTTCAAATGAAACATTGCTCTAAGTCATCTTGTCTGTGCTTTAAATGCTACTTCTCTATTAGACGAGCTACCCCAAAAATGCAAGCTGTCATTGAAATAGCAACAAGGGGTAGAATATTCACTCAAAAATTACAAAAAAACTCAAGACTTCCGATTCCAGTTCGTTCCAGTAAAACAATTTCACTTTCTCAGTCCTCATTATTGCTCCTTTGTCTGTCACTATTTCTCAAAATTCCCCTGTAGCAATCCAGAATTACCGCACTAAAACCCAACTAATTCAATAATTAGTGAGCACTACGGTAAATAGGCAAAAATGTCAGCTTTATAAACTGCCTATTCTCTTTAAAATTACGTAATGCACTGGCAACTGCTCCTACGGCTAGGGAACCATAAAATCGTATTGTTCTTCGTATTTTCATTGAGTAGTGCACCATTTCACCCATTACGTGAATTAGTAGCAATAAATTGTTTGATTCACAGGAGAAGCGGCCTTGAGTGTTTTGCGTTCCGGGTGGTAGGATACCATACATAGTCACTCGAACATTTGCTTTAAAATTGCCTCTAGCTGGAGAAGTTATAGTTTTGATTAATTAAAATTGTTCCCTCATCATGTACAATCACCTACTCGTTGAAAGGATGCCTGCTCACTCTACAAATAAAAGGGGCGAAACTGGCTCAAACATGACATTCCGTTCATAATTTTCTCAGAGTGAACCTCATTCTTTAACAAAAAAAAAAACAGCACGTCAACCACATGAAATATTAGCTCACATAATTTACCACCATATACATAGACTAGACCGCCATGATTTCTATCGCGCCACCATGAAAGCGCGAAATCGCTAAACAACTGTTTCTAGAAAAAATCTATCATTTATTTACATGTCAGGGCAAGAATGCACAACACAAAAATAAATATGTAACGGTCGGCGTATGTTGGAGACGCCTTAGAACACTTTATAGGATCCTTTCGTGCCGGCGCTAGCTCGCACAAAGGTAACAAAAGGGAAAAAATAAGAAAAAACGTTGTCGAAACTTGTGTGGGTTAAGTTGGAAGAGGCTAGCGATATTTGGCACATAGTGTATTTACTAACAATACTAGTGAATATTGGCAACCTCAGAATAGAAATCTTTTCATCCTAACGTGGCTCGCGTGGTGGCACTAGAAAAGAAGCTTTTAAAATCAACAAGGGCAGACCAACATTTCTTCTTTTGCTATAGAACTGTGGTTATTATCGTTCTTCTTTCGTTGGCACGGGTCATAAACAAACTTGACTCAAAACAACATTAAAAGCCGTTTTTAACCCATCAGCCTTCAAAGCAAGAGTGGACAAGCATCTTCTGGGCTTGCTTGTACCTGCGTAAGTAGATTTCATCCATTGCTTTTATCCAGAGCAGGTCCATTTCAGAATAAAAGTAGACATTAATATAAACTTATTCCCATTTCTTCGTTCACAGATATGAAAAGACAATAGAGAAGCAACTTTTAACTTCTTTATATTCGTGCTTTAGGTGAAGGCCAATTCCCGTAATTAAATCGTTAAAAATCTTGTCGCAATCTCATTTCAATGGCAAAAATTTGACAATAATGTAGGAAAAATTTTGGTATTTTTGACAGATTGAGACTGAGGTTGGAATGAGAACGTTCTTAAAAATACGGGAATCGCTCCTCTGATGCTTTGTCGCTCCGCTCATGCAAAAACTCTTACGCGTATCACTGGTCCCCCACGAAAAGAAGATGTCGGATCTTTTAAGAAAATTTGGATGCGCCGGGTGCGATGTTTTTTTTTCCCAAATCACGTGGGAGGTGAGACGTAATTGCCGAAATTCCTAATTTTTGACAATCAATGGACAGGATATTGCTATTATGATGTACCGAAACGGCCGCCATCTTCCTTTAGTGATGTTTATGAAATATGTTTTGGGATGATGTCCGTGTTTTTGATTTGATTACGGGTTTATCGATAATATTATATTTTTTGAATATTTTACGAGTATTTTATTGCTGAAATTGTGTGGGGCCAATCAATGGATTGATGATGTAAATAATTCTGTTTAGCCTTTCACATGGACGAAAGAAATAGGTATAATTTTAATTACTAATAGATATTGAAGTCTCGTCCCTCGTCTATAATTGGCGATAAATTCACCCTACTCAGGTTAGATAGGTATTAAAATACCTAGTTTATTTACTGCAAATAAAATCCATAATCTAGTAATGAAAAGGGCATTTTCAACCAATAAAATCAAGTTGTAGGTCAATCAATAACTATTAGGTACCTACCTAGGTACCTACTACAAATCATTCAATTACTATCACATTTTCCCCAAAGTATTTTTACTGGTTATCTTAATAAAAAAAATTATGAAGAAAAAACGTGCAATTGTGCAAGTGCAAATTCAATTCTAAACGGGTTCACACTATTATTTCCCTCATGATAATTCACAATTTCTAAAACCCAAGCCTAGTCGTACAGAAACCTAATTTAGAATCATCATAACTTTCAAACAATAAACCCATGTTTATATGTATTGTATAATTCAGTTTAATTGTCCATTCAGTCCTGGCGTGAACGCATCTCCGAACCCACACGATGATAACTACTCTGAACAGTGATGTTTTAATAAATTTATTTCACATCCGACCTCTCCGTCTAATGCCTGAAGAGTGAGGGAATAAACGATAGTTTCTTTGAGAATAGTTTCCCGGTGCTCTCACACCCTACGTTGGTCCATTCGTGACGGTCGTCTGAATTTCATCTTAGAAATTGTTGTTTGGTAGGGCTGGGAAAAGAATTCTTGGAAATGCCGATATCGATTAGGAATTTTGCTATTATTTTGTAGATATTTATTATGCCTGTGCCCTAATAATTTTGATAGGAGTTGCTGCCGATAGTTAATTGTCTATTTGATTGACAACGAATGTCTTCACGATTTGTCTTACTGTTGCGACACTCTTAGATTCTACTTAGGTATGAAAAGAACGTAGAACTAGAAATGCAAATGTAGAACATTTCACAAACGTTTACCATCAAAGCGTGATGATAATGGAAAACATCCCTAAGAATCGTCCCACCCTTCTACGTGGGAGGCTTATATTCAGCGGTTCTATGGACATTCAGTAAGCTGTCACATAACCATACAAACTCAATCGAACAAAGAACATAAAATATCGACAGACACGCACATCCCATCCCTTAACCACGCCCACAAAGCATCAATAATAATCTCGCCCCACATTCAATCTAAAATACAATAATTTACTTTCAAAAAGTGGCGAGTTTGTCGCCTAATTTGTTAAAATTGTTCCATCTTCCACCATTTTTTTCCCTTGTCCATTTTTAGCAAAATGAGTAAGCGATTATATCTTTCTTTGTGTGTGTTCTAAGATTAATTGTTGGAATGATTATTATAAAGGCATTTTTCTGTCGACGGGACGTCTCTATTAATATTGGTATTCCTGCCTACCTAGTGGGTGGGATGCGCAGGCGCAATGATTATTGTGTGCTAAGTTTTCTTATTTATAATACGGTTTGGGGCATGATGACGTATTGTTGGATTAATTACTTTTGAATTAGTTCGCTGGGAATTGAATTTAGTCGATTGAGCTAGTTTTTTAAAGAAGGAAGAGTTAAAGATGTATTTGTATTGGAAAGAATACATCTTTCTAAAAGAAATCTAATTCGGATGTTTGTTACTCAACGACTCAAAAACGGCTGAACGGATTTGGATGAAATTAGGCACATAGATAGTTTAAACCTGGATTATCACATAGGATACTTTTAATCCCGATAGTGCGTTCCCGTGGGATATATTATGACATCCAGGCGGACGAAGCCGCGGCAAAAAGCTGGTAATTAATATTTTGATGGTATTACCTACCTTTTACATAGTTCAATTCATATCGGTAGGTAAATAAACAATAGATATTTCCAAAGAAATGCGTAGGTAAACTAAGTTACTCATTATAAGTTCAATATTTTAAACAAGAAGGGAAGCTACCTACAGCTATTATTCCAAATATGGCTTCTTTCACGTTTCTCATTGAATACAGAATAGAAGAATGTTCCTTGTTGAACAATGCTTATGTTATGTAAAAACAATATGTATATCTACATTACCAATTATTCAAGTAAAAGGTATGTCAAACTCTTAAAATATGTTTATTTCCTTGAACACCCCATTGCAAGAACACAAATTGCAATTCGTAAATTATCTTAAAGCAAGCAAAAATTCGCGAAGTCTTTCAAACAAAAGGGGATAATCCTTTGTTTATAACATTCAACAATACTCTAATACTAAAACATAGGACATTTCGTCTGATAACAATAGGTAATCTTTCTGAGAAGCTTACCTAACCAAATGTTAAGGTAATGAACATTTTTATTACCTAATTACCTTTTTGTGCTAAACCGAACCAGTACAAACCTGAACAAAGGCAACAATTGGATCACTGTGGACCATAACCAGGACAAAATGGACCCTGGAGCCCGGGATATAAAACTTTATGACCAGCAATGGATAGTTGAAGCTGTAAAATCTAACTGTACAGGCGTGCCTACAATTTGCACCTTCCTTATCTGGCGTAGTCGAGATAACGCAAAAGAAAGTTGTTTTAAAAGCACAACTGTAATGTTTCTCGGGTTTAATTTCCCTTATAGTGTTAAAGTTATGTTCAACACTAAGCATGGTGTATATTTTTGTAAGTTACCTATTGGTTGTTAAACAGGGAAGCTACCTCCCCTCACACCTGACACCTGACATGGATCGGCCACTTGATGAATAATGCTCACTGCTGCCTATGAACATCTGCAATTCCTGAAGCATCTCAGGTGCGTTGCCAGCCCTGAAGACAAAGGTGAAATCTCTCGTGTATCATTACACCTCCCCTATTACCATACCCTGGAAATCGGAACCCTTTTACGCTGTTTGGAATAGCCGATGGCACTGGTGGTAGCACTGTAGCCGTTACCACTGCTGGTTTATCATTTATCCCTAAAAACTAATTGTAACATAACACTTCATTGGTGACCCCGACGTGATATATATTTTGTTTGTCATTGTAAGCATAGATAATGATAATATTTAATCCTCGTTTGTTGTCTATGACGGAACGAAACGTCAATGTGACATGACAGTTGACATGACAAACGAAGATTATTTTATGAATGAGGGTAAGTAATGTGTTGTGTGTTACAATTAGTTTTTAGGGATAAATGGTAAACCAGTAGTGGTAACCACTACAGAATTTCCGTGAACGAGCTCATTTAGAAAAGCCTACTACTTAGTACTAAACTACTAATAGGTATTGACCATTGTAGGCAGAGAGCCTCTCAGTCCTTAGGTTGAGAAGGCATATGGGAAATTTCGCAATAGTTTCTACTAAATAGTTAGGTAGGTATTTCATTTTCTGGGAACTGACACATATTTCTGAGCATACAGCCAAAATGTCTACATGACCAGCCCCCCATTGTCTAAATGAGTTCAACTTCTTTGTCTCAATGACTGTCGGTATTGTTTTCAAAGTCGAAGTGTGACTGTGTCTTCAGATCATTTTAAAAGGATTAGCTTAATGTCTCATTGTTAAAATTGCAGAACAAAGGTGCATAGATAACAAACAATTCTTATCTGATAAGGTTTGTTTCGCTACACTTTCCTTGGAAGTTTTAATTTTTGTTTTATAAGAATATAGCAAGGGTCTGTGGGAACTATAGATACAGTATCTACCTATTTCTTTTGGAGAATACCCATTGAATTATTTTTTTAGTAGGTAGGTATTTACAGTTGATTTTCCGAATAGGGAATTTGCATGTTATCTAAAGGAGGATGGGCAAAAATGTATGAAAGCCAGCCTAGGAACCAATAACAACATGCGATATATCATTGGAAAGATTTTTGATGTTCTTCAAATAATGTTAAGACGGGAAATTCCAAATCGCTACGTGGATGAAGTTATGGCGCTACAAAGCTAGACTTCAATCACAGAAATGCCATTTCCCACTAGTTGTGGATCAGGTTTTCTATGGCACCTAAAATACCTTATCTATTGTTTTATTTAACATTTGAATACATCGCGTGGAGTTTTGTTTAATTAGAAAAAAAAAAAAAAAAATAAAAAAAAAAATTAACAGATAGCTCCGTTTTTGTTGCACGTGTTTTATAGGGGTGCCTAATGCTTTTTTTGGCCAAGGCTGTACCTCGCTCTCGCTCATCTCATGCTAGATGTGCTGGTATTCTTAAACTCGAAGTTCCTACATACATACTAACACTATTCCACACATTTTATGTCTGAGAAACTAGGTAAGGTCTGGGGGACCTAAGTTCTTGCTCTAGAAAATAAAACAAACAAGTGGAAAAAATAATTATTTATGAGATTTATTATCAATAACAATTAATTTAAACGTTTTACATTATTATACTTTGCTAAATAAACATTTGAGACGGTCATTAGTGACAATAGATACCAGTTAAAGGATTTAAAAGGAAACAAAAGTACCTATTAAAACTTCAGCGCGCCCTAACACTTGCCTTATAAAAATACAATACAATGATAAATCAAATACATATTATTTTTATTACATAGGTAATACTAAAGTTATACAGTAAGATAACAAAACTCCTTTTCAATCTTCGTCAATTATAATACTAATTAAATCTCCGGCTGGAGAATTAAGCGACTCATGCCTTCCTACACCTAGATACCAGACAATAGAGGTTGTATGGGCATAACTCCCTATTGTCCGGCGCCCTCCAAACAAGTGCTGTCGCACTAATACCAACTACGTCCCTAATAAGTTAATAACCAAAAGGTAACATAGATATATTTTTGCCCTTACATGGCGAGACTGTATACGGCCTCTTATCAAGCAGACATTTTGAGGCATATTGTACCGTTGCAAATCCCCAATTAAATCATCTCTTTTCACTACAAATAACTTTAAGCCATTGCACAAATGCTCTGCACAATATGATTTGGCTAGTTTAAGCTGATATGATCCCAAATCCCACTTTCTGATATACGAGGAAAGTAATCTATTTGTTGATTTACATCTATCGCCACAAACGCGATTCTTTGTCTATTAAGATTGTAATAATTTTTCATTACATATGTCATATGTCATGTGTCATTTTCATATGTCATATATCATGTGTTTTTTTTTGGTATGTTGATCCTTTGATTAATTTAATTAAATATAATTTCTGCGTCTACATTATCAGTCACAGGTTCACGAAAAGAGTTAATAAGAGCACCTGCAATTTTAAAATCGGAGACAGATGCCGTAGTGTTGTTTCTCTTTCTTTCATCTCTTTTGATGACCTTACACAATTCCTTACGTATTTTTGCGCCAATGAACCGCTTATTTCCGCGACTGGAAAAAACACTGTATCAGATGCCGTTCTGATACTGTTTCTGCATTCAGGCACATGCAATACTTATAAACTGGCTTTTGAGTTTTTTTCATGGTGAGTTATGTGAAGAACGAGAACATTTGTAGTAAACAATGGACTGGACTGACACTGGACGTATTTGACGTCATCAACAGAGCGCGCGAAAATGGCGGCGTTTAAGCTGCTCAAAATTTTGTTCTATTTTAAATATTTTTTTTAAATTAATTACAGCATTTTTAAACAGTATTTATATTTTTTACTATGTTATAACGCTGTAAACAATGAATTAAAAATATAAAATAAATACATGCATATACCCTATTGTGATACCTACCTATTGTTTCTTTTCAAAAAACTTCTGCTGAAATATTTGACAAAGTAACTTAAGTTTCTTTTAAGAGTTACTGCCACAAACTATAAACAAAGGGCTATTTTGTGCTTGTTTTGACGCACTTGTCAGTTACTGGCAATACGCAGATGTCCTTGAGGACGCCTCAAATTTTACTGGCCCATCATAAAACTACCATAAACATTGCTATACCAAAACACCTAAATACAGTTTATTTCTCATAATTAAAGTCTCATAAAAACCACATATCACTGGTGATAAAGCCATCCCAAGCGCCGTACGACCACAAACTATAACTAAATACACCTAACGGGTTCCTGATAAAAGATTAAATCGTCATTTGGTTCCATTAAAAACATATTCCATATCATCTTAAGGATCGTAAAAGTGTTGTATTCTAGAACTATTTATTGGTTGAAAACATTTACAAATAAGTTTGGACATCAATAAAAACGGTGGACCCGTTTACAACTTGACGAATATCTACAAAATATTTTGGTTGGTGTAAGTTTACGACGAGATACCGTCACGCCCTCGGTAGGTAGTTCGTGTAATAAAATTAAATTGAAAGCTGAGAGACGGGTTGCTTCCAGATACCTTTGTTGGGCCTTCCAGCACTTGAATAGCTTGTTTCCTCTGATATTGAAGGTTTTGAGGATTTTGGTAACAGTATAGCACACGATACTCGCTGAAAATCACCGCTGGGGTTCCGTCTCGCATAGGGTCATAGCACTCGTAGCATTATGCTGATCGATAGCCGTTTTGCGTGAATGTGAAGCATATTTTCCCACACCTCGATCTTTTTTGTGCTGTGTTCTCTCTCTGCGTCATGCTTACCGCAATTAGACATATTTTCTTTCTTTCTTTCGTTTCTTCTATTATATACTTGGTCGAAAATGTTTGAACAGAGAGCCTAGACAAGAGGCAATTGTTTCAAAGCATTTCATGTTTCTACATCGACTTTCAACAGAATTTACATAAGCATTTCGGTATATTAATTATTTATTTATTACAACTTTATGCACAACTAAAATATAAAAATACTGTACAAAGGCGGACTTTATACCACAGGCATTTTCAACCAGTCAACCTTAGGGTGATGCAGAGATAAAACATGGCAGGTGCAACACACAGGATAGATAGCTCGGAAATGACTCTAAAATACAAGAATAAATACTAATACATAGATACATATAAACAAAATAAACCTTGTCAGTAGAAATAACGACCGGTAGAGGAGAAAACGAATCCAGCAAGTGAGCGCTGCTTGGGATGTTTGTGTGAATTATATTAGTCCCATCCATTTATTACTTTTCCACCATCGTTCTCGCTGATAGAATGTCACTTTGTCTAGTGTATAGATTCAGTGGTACTTATATAATTATAGTAGGTAACTATCTACTCCAGATGAACATGATAATGTTGGTACAGTTCATACCAAAATCATTGACAGATCAAATTTTTAAAATTATTTCTATGAACATTAGGTATGTAAGAAAGCCTAGCTGCACTAAACAAACGTGAAGCTGTACCAAACATCAACGCAGCTTATATATATATTATGGTGACTAGGAAATTAGTAACACATTCGAGACTGACTTATGGCTAAATGGATTGGTGATAGTTGCGACTACATGAGGCACGAAGTTTTACCCATACCATTTGGCAATATGATTTTTTTTTTATAATTTTTGCGTGCCTGTTTCCAAGCAGAATGTACATGGCTCACTCTTATCTACTCCACCTGTATTTAATGTAACCTACATTCGTTGCAAATAAATGATCGATTGATTGATTGACAAAATATTTTACTTTGTGACGTGGTCTGTAATTCTGTGTCCTTATATTTTGTCCCCAGAAACTACACACTGAGATCAAGATTCACTGATCGCACTTTAACTTGACTGCTAAGCCGTTCGCGTTTCAGACAAATATGAATCTTATTCTTAGTCTTCATAATGGTAAGTATAACACTCTTTCGCATTTGCTTATACGAAAATTAGCATTATTTGCTTAGGATTAAGGTTCATATATGTATGATCATAAGAATAATCATAATCATAATAATGTTTTTATTTGTGGGACATCGATATTGGTGCCGATTCCCTTGTTCACAAACTAAACTAAATTTAAGTTGAGTGCATCTTTTTCTTTCTATTTCATTAAGAAAAGGACAGAAAATAAATTTTAGTTTAGTCCTGTCAAATTAATCAGCGCCTGACACTACTCCATAAAAGTTTAGACGTGATTAAAAAGTTGACTACTAAAATTACATCAAATTACGTCAGGTGCTGACTAATTTGACAGGACTAAACTAATATTTTATCTTCTGTCCTTTTCATAATGAAATATAAATTAGTCAGCACCTGACGTAATTTGATGTAATTTTAGTAGTCAACTTTTTAATCACGTCTAAACTTGTATGGAGTAGTGTCAGGCGCTGATTAAATTTGACAGGACTAAACTAAAATTTATTTTCTGTCCTTTTCTTAATGAAATAGAAAGAAAAAGATGCACTGAACTTAAATTTGGTTTAGTTTGTAAACAAGGGAATCGGCACCAATGAATACAGTTCTTAAATTAAAGTTCATAGGTCGCTATGTTATGCCAAGAGGCGTACAAATATGGTTGCTTGCGAAATAAAATATTGATCATGCGAGAGGTAAACATTTGGTAGGTACCTATGTCAAAATTAATAGACTGATGATTAAAAAATAAAAACAAAAATTATAAATTTCACAATATGGAACAATTTCTACAGTCAATGCATAAGTTAATAATCACAAATTACAATTAGTCACAATATATAAAAAATATATTTAAAAAAAAATTGTTTCTGCAGTCAAATAAATAATTCTACACATCACACACTATCATTTAGAAATTCATCAGTCGTAATGCCAACTTTACTAAGAAAAGTTAAGTCAAGTGTTATCTGAAAATCTTGTCCTGATTCCCTCATCCTACAAACAGCTTACACTCGAGTTGCCACTTACTGTCATTATTACGTGAACCACTCATTATTCCTCGCTCCCACACTTCCATACTTTACGGATACATCTCTTCAATGGAACCCGTCCTTTTTTTCATCTAAGGTACGTTTCACACGCTCGAAAGTGAGACGTTGTCGTCGGCGTGTTAGTTAAACATGTAATCAGGCTATTAGTTCATATTGGCGGCTCGATTGAAGAGTGATCTCTGTATTATAGATCTTTTTTGTGGCGCCAAATAGGTGGATACCAGGAAAGAAGTTTGCGAACTTGGACTTTGGTTAGAAGTGAGAAGTGGGATGTTGTATTGTAAGTCATCATAAGTCATTTGTTCTACACTAATATTATAAAGATATACATTTTTGTAGACTCCTGAAGTATACGCGAGACGAGGGTATTAACTATTGGGAAAAAAATGTCGCGTTCGTCAACACTGTTAATCAGTAGAACGCATCATTCGCAGTAGTTAATATAGTCAACCACGGGGTATTAACCAGCGGGAACGACTCGTGAAAACAAGTAAACTCATGCAGGCGAATTGACTGACCGGATGATGCAGTTGGTAGCGACCCTGCCTTCTGAGCCGCTGGTCCCTGGTTCGATCCCCGGACAAGGCAAACATTTGTGTGCATGAACATGTCTGTTTGACCTGTGTCTGGGTGTTTATGTGTATTTCAGTCATCAGGTTACCGTAGTATTGGTTCTACCTAGTTCGGGACCTGAAAGCTTGTGTGGATGTTGTAAAAAAAAAAAGAGAGAAGCTAGATAACTAGATATTTGTGGAAAGTAATAACTGTGAAATAGTTCGTTGACTTTACACCGAAAACTAAATATTCAGTGTTACGATATAGAATCTATTAATGATTGCAATTAATTACTGTGATAATTAACATTAACATTACAACATTATTGTTGTAATGTTAATGTTAATTAGGTTAGTTCGGGGTGAGAGCCTGGTGATCCGTCACACAGGGTATCCTAGTATGGACGCCAGTCTCTCACAAAGGATCATATTTTATGCTTTTGTCTAAACGTTAAACTTGTTTCTATTGTGAACCTTTGTGAAGAGAAAAATAAAGATAATTATTATTATTCCGTTTATTTATTTTCATACATATAAATGCATTTTAAAATATTTTTATAAAAAAACATTTAAAAATATAAAAATAGTGGTCCGCCGGTATCAGGAGCAGGGTCCAAGCTACCGGTGGTTAGGGCTCCAGAGACAGGAACCTTCTCACGATACGAGCTGTATCAAGGAGTACTGCCTTCTGAATCAGGCCCTTGATCCAACCGCCTAACGAGAGCCTCGAAAGATGTTGATCGAGGCTTTCGGCCGACCAATATTAATACGTTTGTGCACTGCAGAGCGATATTTCATATATATTTTTTTATTATATATTATTGACCAATGAATAAATACGTTTCGCAATGGACCCTCATATTATGTGACAGCGCCTCCATTGCCATTGGAGGCTTCCAAAAACCTCCCTGCCAAAATAAAAATAAAATACCATGTATGTTGTTCTGTTAGTTACTGCTAATGGCACATAAAAGTAGATCAAATTATGATTTAGTAAATGACGTCATAAAGTTTCTAACTATAAGTGTTCATAGACACGGGCGGCATGCGTCAACGGCAGAGGCGACAGCAGCCATCGACGCCGACGGCTGCTGTTGCCTCTGCTACGCACACGCTCAAGCATGCGCCACATGCGCACGCGCTCTGCTATGAACACTATTGCAGTTGTAACTTGGAGGATGCCTATGTCAAAGTGTTGACTGAGAATTGGTGACGATGATGACCCCCATGTTGAGATATTAGGTAGGTATTCAAAACCACCTAAGTACCTATTTGGATCGAACTGAAACGAATCCGGTTGTCTCCTAAAGTCGAAAATGATCACATTATTTCAAATCGAAGGTCTTGATTAATATATCCTTTATTTTTAACTTGAGCTGTGACCACACGCACAATTAATGCCTACCTAATTTAGGTTTCGGTTGCCGATAAACCGTAATTTATGCAAATATCTGAATTGTAGTTTACGGTCGCATGTTAAATGAATTTCGGTAATCGGAAATACCGCAAATGACTGTTTTTGCTGTTGGGTGGTAAAATTCAAATGTAAACTAATAGAGTGTTGTCAGTTCCGAAGTCTATTAAGACAGTTTATGTCCATGTTTAAATATTTATGCGCATAATAATTTTTCGAGTAGCTCTGATTTCCCTCTTAGTTATAAATATTTATGTTTGTGACGCCGATTTTTTTGTTCTATGCGCGGTGGTCCGTGATTCAGAAAAGTCACACTGTTTTTTTATGGACCTGTAAAGAAGTGATATTAATATCTAGTAGGCATGCAATATATATGTTAACTATAAGGACATAACCTAGCTCATTAAATATACAAATAAATACAAAAAACCCTTTTATGTTTTGGTCACTTAGGCGTTGAAGTACTCGTCCGCATCGCTGTCATCTGGAAACATGCTTAGAAGACTAGCATTGCCACGTTTAATGGTAATGCTAATTCTTTGGCCACAGAACGAGTCAGCCCTCTGGTCACGTGAAGTGTCGACCGGTAGGCGAAAAATTTCCTTCAAAAGGAGACGCGCACTCGGGCCCCTTGAACCGAGCGTTTCCGATCCCAATCGGCTCAAAACTCTAATTACCCATAAGGTTACAGTATATTTGCACCGCTTGAGGGTCTCAGAAGTCAGAGCAGCCACAGTAGCGGTGCCAGCAAAGCCAGCCGTGCTTGGGACGTGAGATGGCACACGGGTGTCTGTATTTTCTCCTCAAAGAACGTTGGACCGGATTCGTCAAAAATTGGGGAGCGCTGGAGGTGAAGAGAATTATTTAATAATACTAATTATTTATTTAAATATATTTTTCTCATAATTATTTAATTTCTGGCCACGACTTCATCCCCGTGGAATTTCATGTTTTAACATAATGAAAATATATCCGGCATTACCGCTTAGCTTCCCGTTATTGAAAGATTTTCGTAATCAGATCAGTTAGTTCCGAAGATGACACAATTTGTTTTTTTTTTTGTTCCAAAATTTTGCATCTTTATAATATTAATATGGATATAATTATCTACTCCTTTCCTTATCATAATTCATACATAGATGTATCAACCCACCCAAGACGATTAAAATTACCTTGGTACCTAACAAATGCGCCATACTAAATGTCACTCCTAAAATTAGCCAAACAAGCCATTTAATTACAGGGTGTCCCGTAAATAATGGATCAAACGTAATGGGTAGGTAGCTTACCTCATTTCAAACAACTAATTTGAACAGTTTAAAAAAATCGGTAAGGTAACCAAGATATTTTTTTTTCGAATTTTACCATTTTCTCTAACAGCATTCAGTGTTTTTAATGCTGTCGCTGCAACTAATAACATTTTTAGGTATGATTTTTGTCAAAAACTTCTGAATAGCTTATTGTTAATATTTTCTTTTTCAAATATAATTTTATTTGCCTTAGAAAAAAAACGTTCAATTGATTTTTTTTTTCAAATCGAAAAAGAAAATTGTTGGAAATTGTTGGAAATGAGGTAAGCTACCTACCCGTTACGTTTGATCCATTATTTACGGGACACCCTGTATAATGACTTCCAACATTAATAGTTACTTTGCAAGATTTACTATTTATTGCTATCATATTAACACGGAACTAATCTAGCAACATTTTAACCAAGTCAAAGGTACATAAATGTCAGTATAGGAATAAATTAGGAGGCTGCGAGCGTGAGCTTGACGCATCTTAATGAGGCAAAATGTTGAAGCTGACCATTTTGTAGAAGTATAAAGCTGGTAGAAAGATTTTTAACCGAATTAAGAAAAGATGGGGACTTTTCTCTGAAGGTGACAGTTTCTTTATTGTGTGTTAGGAGCTGAATTTAATTAGGAAAGCTTGTTGCAAAATTTCATAAATACTTTTGTCGCTTTATAGAAACACTGCAATCTATATTCACAGAACTTGTGCGTGAGGTTACATAATTATGAGAGCTGTAGGTACTTTTGATGAATCTGTACTTTTATCCAGACTATTTTAAGGTGCTTAAAATTTGATCAAAACCCATAACATAAATACATCAGAGGGAGGATTTATGTCAGTATGAAAGAAAATACAATTTAACACCTCAGAAATATCTATCGATTCGCACAGCTGCATGGCTGTTCGCAAAACATCGCGATGTGGCACAGAGCTGTGTGGTCTGGCCGCGGGCTCAGTGCTTGACGGATCAATTGCTTTATTGTTGCCACCCCGTGGCCCTCTGCTCAAGGAATAGTGTTGCTACATGTCGGAGAAATATCCCGGAGCGGAGTTTCAAGCAGTTTTATTGGGAGACCTAATATTGATCATTGCAAATGAAAATGACTCATATAGTTTTACACCATCAAATTGTCCTTCTGCTGCACGAATAGTGACGGCCGATTGCTCGTTCCGGTACTTGCTTGCTAATAGGGGGATGGTTTCGAGAAGTTTTACTTGAGACGAGCTGAAGGATTTCTTTAAATATCTTATACTGTTATACACCATCAAATGTCATAGATACCTTTAGTAGTTGGTACAGTTGCTTGTTGGCTGTGGGTCGCAAAACATCACGTGGTGGCACGGAACTGTGTGGTCTGGCCGCGGACTCAGTGCTTGACAGAACAATTGCTTAATTGTTCCCACCCCGTGGCCCTCAACTCAAGGAATAGTGATAAATGATTTTATTTCTGTAAGTAGGTTGGTCTTGGTACAAACACTTTTACACGACAATCATATTTTAAAAACTAGATGAGTTCGGCGTTTCCTGACTGACTACTCTGAGAAGAAAGGCCGAAACAAACTCAGAGGTCACAGTCTTTTAAAGTCCAGACATAATCTTGGTCAGATCATGTGAAGACCATATACCATTTGACGACACGTTTGGTGTAGTGGCTACAGTGGCTAAGTGTAGTCAGCGAAACCAAATGGTCCTGGGTTCGAATCCCGGTAGGGGCAAATGTTTGTATGATGAATATGGACATTTGTACCCGAGTCATGGATGTATATTTATAATATGTATGTATTTACGAAAGAAAAATGTATTTAGTAGTGTATCAACCATCTGGTATCCATAACACAAGCCTTAAGTGTTAAGTGCTTAACTTGGAACTAGATGGTGCTGTGTGCAATAATGTCAGACGATATTTATTATTTATTATTATTTATTTATATAATAGATTGGTGTCTGAAACGGTCTTTTGTGGAAAAACCACACAGATTGAGCGGACCTGTCCAGTCAGTGCACGCATTTGTCAGTAATCGTGCAGCTCAACTCAGAACTTAAGAAGTACAACGATTCGATGAATAATATCAAAGGAAGGGCATTTGGGTAGGCCGCATAAACTACTTAAGTGTTGCTACATGTCTGAGAAATATCCCGGAGATTCAAGCACATGCGTTTTAGGTCACAAGCGTTTCAGTGCTTGAAACTTACATATACAGGTATAACATCATTAAATATCTTAGATATCTCTAGTATTTTTAAACAGTTGCTTGGCTGTGGGTCGCAAACGTCGCGTTGTGGCACAAAGCTGCGTGATCTGGCCGCGGGCACATGCAGCGCTTGATGGATCAATTGCTATCGTGTTGCTACATGTTACATGTATGAGATATCTCGGAGTTTCGCGCTTATACCGCATTATTTGAGTATGTTAGAACTGGGTTTTTAGAGCTATTATGGACATAGTTATAGAATTTGACAGTCTCCAAATTAGGAAAAATATACCTATCAGTTAGAAAAGATTTGTAAGATTAGGTATCCCATAACTTTCCTGATTCCTGGCCTTTTAAAAAAAATCCTTGTAAATCACGCTAAGAGTACCTACTACATATTTTTGAGCACATTTTTTGTAAGCCAGTCATAACATTGACGATCAAATTATTAATCATCAAAACTTCCAAGCATACACGTATTTCCAATCCCGGGAACATCCGTACCTCACTAGCCGAGACCTCATCGTGCCCTCCCGTGACGCTGGGAGATTCCGCATATCGCCTCCGGTGGCGAGTGTGGTCAGGCGAGGAAATTTTTACACGACGCGTGGATGAAATAGGTGTTATGACTTATTGTTAGCCTATAGAATTGTCTATAAAACTTTCTGTCTGTTGGAAATATTAGTTGTCTTCGTTTTGTTGGAAAATATTTTTTATATCGCTTGGGATTGTTTGAGTCCATGTTAAGGTTACTCAAAGGGTTACTCAAACAATCCCAAGCGATAGAAAAAATATTGCGTGACAGAGATAATTAAAGATATTTCGAATTTATAAACATTTTGATTCGATGATTTGATTTTGATTTGATTCTAAGCTTACAACGAACGAGCTTTTGGAAGTTTTAAACACCTCCTTAACTTTTAGAATTTTTGCTGCTTTTGGCACTAAAAGCAACACAATTTCTATAGACCATAAAGTAATTTTGTAACAAATAAAACAACATTATTTAAAAATAAACCCAAATAATAAAGAGAATATGATAAATTAGACGTTGGTGGATCATTAAACAAACCTAATTTTTATTTCAATACCTACCTGTTGAAATATTCAAAAAATGTATTTAATAGCCCCCAACCTGGTTTCGCCTGAGGGATACAAAATCTTATACGGACACCGTGTTGTGGCTAAGATGCTGCATCTTAGTAAAACAGGATTGAGAACAAGAACACTGGCTTTTAAGATAACAAACACGTAGATTGGAACTGGAAAATTAGTAGAACTTAAAATGATAGCCTTACTCAAAACTAGCTATAGAACTGACTTCTATATTTTCTTCGTAACTTACACATTCTTACCCATTGGAAACAACCGATTCGATTGGAATATGTTGGCATTATTTAAACTTTTCAACCTCAATTATCAGTAGTATTGTATAATATAGTATGTTTTTTTATTATATAAATTTTTTGAGCACGTAAAATCATTGGTCCCGGCTGTCATTCGTAGATCTTAGACAGTCGTTACTGGTAATCAGAAACCCAAAAGTCTGACAGCCAGTCTTACCAAGGGGTATCGGGTTACCCAGTAACACAATTGTCAGTTGTTGTTGGTCAGATAAACAGGTGCTTCATGTAAAATACTGGTATTCAGCTGCATCCAGTTAGACTGGAAGCTAACCTCAAAATAGTTGGGAAAAGGCCAGATTGATTGACATTTTTATCCAAATTGTAGCAACTTATAAATCGATATCACACAAAGGTTAGACAAAAATCGCCGCCAGCGCGATTTTAGCGCTGCTGTATCGTCTCGTTTGAACTTGTTCAAGGTCGCGACCTTGACAATTGCTAGATGATGCCGAGGCAATTATACGAAAACTAGTTCGTCGTAATTTTTTGCATCGCGTGATGAACGAACGAAAGGGAAACTCAATTTGATGCCTTCGGGCGCTGGTAATAACACTTTTAATGTCAAACGGAATTATGTTTGTTGTTACAGACGTTTTATTATTACCACACTTGCGAGCAAAAGTACGGAATTTATACAAAATTTTTCACATTTTTGTTACTTGAACAGCTAGGTGAAAAATTTTGTATACATTCCGATACCACATACTTTTATAGGGGATCAATAAGGCGCAACTCGTGGCGTATCAAGAAATTGAAACGTGTCTTTTTTCTTAGGGCTTGTACACAAAACAGCGATGCGACGTCGCATCGCAAAAACGACGTCACACTACAATAGAATACAATAATAATATCCATTGTGCGACGTCGAGATTTTTACGATGCGACGTCGCATCACAGTTTTGTGTACAGTACAAGCCCTTACTCCTTCACTTAATCCGGGATAGCTCTTGAAATATGGGTTTAATTCAAATTCATGTGGCACGAACTTAAATTTTACAGCATAGCCTTTAAAATGGTAGCATTTTCATTAATTTACAACAGTTATTTAGTTTATATAATCGCTTGGAACAAGTAACAAGTAGGTGATTCCATACTTTTGCTCGCGTGTGTATTTAGTGAGTGGCTTATTACGAGTCTGACGTTTGAACTCTTACTTCAAGTTGCACATTAGAAATTAAAATAACACATAAAGTTAACATCACTCACGCTTGTGTTCCACGAAGGATTAGGATTAGAGGTGAACCAGTAATACACTCACATTTCGCCAGCTATGTTTCAGTACCATGTAATTGGGGGCGAGCTGATTGCCATCAACCAGCCACAAATCCAGACTCCGAGCGGCTACTGAGAAATTCCAGATGGAAAAACCCAATAACACTTTGCCTGACCCGGGAATCGAAACCAGCAGTGCGATTCTGTAACTATCTCATCGTGATGACTTAGGTGAAGTGAGTTGTCGATAGTGTTAATCCCTAGCATCAAGTGGAATGATAGCTCACTTCACCTAAGACCACGGTGAGATTGTTACAGAATCGACCGGCAGGACCTCATGTTCAGCAGTCGCACAGTAGTGTAGATAGTAATTATAATAGGAGAGTAGAAATTTAAATAAGCGATACTTTTATCAAATAATAGGTATTTACCTATGAAGTTGCCGTTTTACAATACTGGCAATTTGAAAGGTATGCATGGCTGGCATACATTCTAAATTCAAATGAATTTTATTTAAAAAATATGGAATACTATTTTCAAATTCAGCCCCATGTTTTTATGATTAGCGTTTGGTTTTCACTACATTTGTATATTTTTAAACAATATGGACACGATAAAAATACGAGTAAATTATGGAACACGAGTTCCGTCGCGGTAGCAATGCCGCACAAACGGCTTGTAACACGTGTACGGAGTAAATACTACAAACGAACGTAGGTACGACTCGTTATTGGTTTGAACGCATCGGACATAGAAATTTTTATCTAAAAAATTAAGCCCGTGGTCGCCCGAAAACTAAAGTCAACAACGACGAATTAAAGGCGATAGTGGAAGCTGACGATATTCAATCTACGGCTGAGTTAGCAGCAGCTTTCAACGTTAGCATCAAAACAATGTTGGTCCATTTGCGTCAAATTGCCAAGGTAAAAAAAACCTGATAGGTATGTGGGCGCCGCACGAACTGAACGATCGCCAGCGCGAAAAACGCGTGTGCCTTGCGTTGAAACGAAGGGATTTTGAACCGCATTGTCACTTGCGATAGAAATTGGATTATTTTTGATAACCGTAAGCGGTCATCATGTTGGTTAGACCCTGGTTCAGTGCCTAGGCAATGCCTCAAACGAAAACTTACCTAAAAAAGTCACGGTCACTGATTGGTGGTTTATTGCCGGTATAATTAATCACAGCTTCTTACCAAATGGCACCAGCATTCGTTCGGACGTGTACTGTGATTAACTGGACACAACGATGGAGAAGCTCACAAATCTCCGGCCAATCTTGGTTAATCGCTCGTCCCCGCTGCTCCTACACGACAACGCTCCACCTCATACGGCACAACAGACGGTCTCTAAGCTACAAGAGCTAGGTTTGGAAGTTTTGCGTCATCCACCGTACTCACCAGACCATGCGCCGATAGACTTCTACTTTTCCTAAAATTTGGACTACTGCTTGGCAGGGAAAAAATTCAATACCCGAGAGGCAGTACAAAATGCCTTTGAAGAGTTGGTTGGCTCCCGTACACCTAACTTCTTCAAGAAGGGCATTGTAAAATTACCACTGCGCTGCCGCGCTGGCAGAGATGCATCGATAGCAAGGGTGCATATTTTGATTGATAAAAATAAAACAATATTTATATAAAAATGACTTTATCTTTCTGTATACTAAACAGCATTTTCATATGTAAAGATCTAATATTATGTTATTTAAGCTCGAGATTTGTAAATAATGGAGCTGAATATGTGATACGAGTTAGACGCAGCAGTCACACCCCGTACCTAATTGGAAGAAACAGGTAAGATAGATAGATAGTACCTACTAGATGAGCTGAATGGTGCTGATCCATGCGTCATGTTCGTGAACGGGCGCTGTCAGTTGGGACTGGTCATCTCTTAGCCACCACGACTTATTTTAATTATTTTATTATGGATTGTTTTGTTTAAATTTGTATTTGCTGTACACTGGACACTCAATGTGTACCTACGTCTTATCTACATCGTTCTCACATATAATTATACCTATATTCAACATTAATGATGTAACTAATATTTATGTAACAATATAATTTAAAAGAGTGTCCATGGAGTTTCTTGTCCGTTCTTCTCCATAGGTACCTACTACGCTTTGGAATGGGCAAATAGCTTCATATTTTTGACTGACCGACCACTTGACAATTCAAAAGTGCCTGTAAATGGTTTAATTGAAATAAATGCATCGAGTTTGAGTTTGAGTTAGGTAGAAACAATTAAAAATTTACACTGCCCCTACAGCCCTAGCCTAGTTTATGGGACAGGGTTGAATCTATATAATACTAAATTAAGAACTCTTAATCTGTATACAGTGCAATGTACTTGAGCTTTGTGGTAGTAAACCAACAATTTATTATTTATTATTATTTACAAAGCTAGTTTTTTTTTGAAAACTTTATTTATTGTTCTGTGTTAATTAATGCCCGTAAATTAGCCATTGCAGCAAAAAAACAAAATACGAAGTTTAGTTAAAATGCCGGCAAAGTTGAAGCTGCTACCTACTTGTAAATATGTTTCTCACTGTCACAAGATTTCGCAGACAGTTTACAAAGGTACTAAGGTACTCCAAGCCATATTACAACCGCGGCAACGGCCTCCATCATGGCGGCGGTGGAGGCGGCCAAAATCGACGGGCCTTCGGGCGGCGAAGTGGCCGAACTGCGGGCGGAGGTCGCTCGCCTGACGGCCGCCATGAAACTTCTCCGGGAGAAGAATGGGAGGCTCAGGGAGGACCTGGCTGGCCTGAAGCTGAAGCTGGCCAGGAAAGCGGGATCATCCGAAAGGGGTACCGCTGACCCGGAACATAAAGGGCCAAGGAAGGAACACGGGTGGGTTTTAGTCAGTAAGAGTCTGACACTCCCTTCCGCTCCACCCAGAGCGGGAGGGGTCGTTTGATGATTTCCCATCCTCAACAAAAAAAAAAAGCCATATTACAACACATGTCAAATAAACCGTACATTAGCAAGAACGTTTTAATTTGCCAAGAAATCCTGAAAACTGCGTGTGGCGAGGAAGCTGCACCAAAGGGGCCGCGCGCACGCACGCATGCATATGTCATAATTTAGACAGTTCGACGCAGGAAAATAAAGAGCTCGCCCGCTCCCAACGAAATTACTGACACCTCCATTTTTCTTTTTTTATCCCTTTTTGTTATGTTAATTTGCATGTGTTGGCTGCGCGTGAGTTGTGAATCATATTGCGGTATTTATTCATAGTTTTGCGGTCAAATATTATAGTGTCATATTTATAGTTTCTGGTTTGTAATAGATAGGTAGATTAGGTTTCTAATGATGATTGTTTATTGTAGAAAAATACTGCCAGGTGTTCTTTCGGCCTGTTTCGCAAAATGGATCGATTAGTCTGAACACTAAACTAGCGATTAACATAGTCGCTAGAGACTAAAACAGCGATTATTTTATAATAGATGATTGGTCAAACTGGTTTTCATTGATACATTAATAATTAATATCGGTTAGCAATAGCATAGATTCTATGTTAATCTCTCTCAATTAAAATAAATACAGCATTTTAGGGTTCCGTACCCAAAGGGTGACAATGGAACCCTATTACTAAGCCTCCGCTGTCCGTCCGATCGTCTAAAGTCAGCGGGCTGTATCTCATGAACCGTAAATAAGCAGACCGTTGAAATTTTCACAGAATTTCATTGTCGCTATAACAAGATAAAAATAATACAAAGTTAAAAATTAAAGGGGGCCTCCATACAACAAACGTGTTTTTTTTTTGCGTTTTTTGGTTTGTGGTACGGAACCCTTCGTCTGCGAGTCCAACTCGCACTTAGCCGGTTTTTTTTATGGGATCCAAGCCATTCCTGGTTGAGGATATTTACTTCACATTATTCGCAAGAGAGTTGTGTCCCTGATGCGCCGTATACGAGGTAGTTCAAACAACTACCTTCAGCAGTTCGCATGGAAGATGGATCTGGATCTGGATTGCCCAATAATGCAGTACTGGACCAGGCTACATATTGAGCATACCGGATCCAAAACTAAATTTAGACTAAAATGAAATATATAATAGTGTATTTTAATATTTTTGTTATTGTAAAATTGTAATTTATAAGGTTTTTAATGATGACATTTGTAATATTTATCTAATAATTTCACATGTATGCATATTGACTAGTTCTGAATTAAATAAATGTATTATTATTAGTAACAGCTAGGTGAGTTTGAACAAGTCACTACTCATTTCATCTCGTATAAACGCTATTAAGGGGCTGACAATGACCACAGCTAAAGCGCGATCACTGTCGGACTGCATAGAAAAGAAAGAGAAGCGCGATGACACAAAGCTGGTAATTTATTGCAAAATGTGAAGCAATTCTATAATTACCAAAAATCTATTGATTGGACTAAAAAAATAATACATTATCACGTTAATATGTAGCTTGAAGAACAATCCGAAAAATAAATTCAGAATGATTGCATGTATATTAGTATGGTTTTTAATCGTTACAAGAAATTTTTAGAGGTATCTTCGTCACTTTTTTCTATCGTACCAAATTAGTTGTACCTATTATGAAGAATATCATATACATAGTATTTTTTATTTTATTTACTGCAGTGGATCATATACTTTTAGGCATTATAAAACTTGCGTTTAGGTCATGTAGTCCCTTTAAGGCTCCCGCAAACAGGCGCGACGCGATAGCGCGACGCAACTCTAGTAGAACAATTTCTATGAAAACTTCATGGAAATTGTTCTACAAGAGTCGCGTCGCGCTTGTTTGCTGAGCCATTAATCAGGTTAATTACAAGTTTTGTTTCAGGTAGATAAACTGCTGAAAATTCTCTTCCACCAGTGTCCTTTAATCAGTGAAATTGAACCAGGATTTACCAACACCAATTAAAACGAAACCTCTAATTAAATAATTCCACACAAAAACCACACTTCTTATAGCAACAGGAATTTCATTGAATATCGTTCCGACATCTTTTATAGAGGATCACTCACACCTTTTTTTGTGTGCCGTGTTCTCAATGACTAAGCCGTGATATTAAAATGCTATTAGTATATATGAGCGCTCAATATATCATTCGGGGGCGGCCATATTATCGTGGACTAAATGCGCCCAAGAATTTTAGTCTTAGGCGTGGTACACACTGCTTCGGGTCGGCACATTTCATTCGGAAGCATTTGTTGAACAGCAAAGCTGACCCGAAACGAATGAAAGCCGAAAATGTGTTGTAATTCTACACATTTTCGGCTTTCATTCAGCTCGTGCTGATCGGCCAACTCCGTTTGGAATCCACCTTCGCTAAATTGACATGTTGCAGTCACTGCATTTGATATTTACCGCCCGGCTCGGCTTATCTGCACGCTGTATATAGTCAATCGCACGTCAGTGATAACACTTGCACTACAAAAATCGCCCTTACCGCCAGGCCATAAAGGCGCTATAACATCAAATTGTTAATGTCGACCGTATGTGCAGCTAAGCCGAGCGGCCTTTTCGCCGAATATCTACATACCTACTCGATTTTACCGCCTGTTTGTGCCGATTAATTCCGACCCGAACAAGTGTGTAGCACGCCTTAGTTTTTTTTTCTAAAGTTTTTGCGAAACAATGTTCCCGTGTGCCATTAGTAAGGATGTGGTGTTAATGCCAAATGAGTTTGTTTCTTTCTGATTGTTTATGCTTCTTGGCCGAATTAGACCTCCGTGGTCCGACTGTGGTAGGTTTTCGTCTAGTTTGTTTTTCTTTATTAAAGACTTTGATTGGATTTATTTTGTCTCGTTTTTGTGCTGATTTTGATTGTGGAATTGGGTTCAAATTAGTGCTAATGATCAGTCCTAAATGATTTTCTAATGAGCTAGGTATAGGAAAATCAACAGAGATGTTTTATACTATTTGCTAGATCTTACAATATTGCTTTAACATTCACACAAGTCGGTGCAACCTACCTATAAAAAGACTACTATAATATATCCTATCAATTATAGAAACCGGATTGAATTTCAATATCTTATTTTTATTAACAACCAAAGAATTTCTCAAGGCATAATTTTTCCCATCATCATTAAACCATCCAACACAAACCAACCCAAATAAAGATGTCCAAATTAAGCCCGGGAACCATGAAATAACGAACGGATTGAAATGATGACATTGTATATTTTCATAACAGCCACCGAAAATTAATAGTTTCGTTAACAGAGCCAAAGAATACGCTCAGTCATACCCAAGTCATCAGCTATTTTACATCAAGTGTTAAATTTGGCGGTGCCTTAACAATTCCGGAGATGAAAATGAGCGGCTACTTAATACAGTTGTCATCGCCATAAAACTATTGTGAGTTCGGATGGTCTTTTTTTCCTATCACTCTCCGGGAGGCGACCACACTGACTGGTCTCAATGGACCGACTATACGTAAATACAATAAAACCGTATTTACGTTCACTTTAAGCAATAAAGATACAATAAGAGAGTACCCAGTAAAAATGTTATCTGACCGCTTTTCCGGAAAGGATCGTCCTGATATGAACCCTAAATTGTGCAACGATAAAGTCGGTTTTTGGATGAGTTGTTTCAGTATTTAAGGTAAAGTTCATTGTCAGTTTATAGGACTTATTTGTAAAGTTGGGCATTGTCTTAGAGCGATGATATTTGTGTTTCGGCAGAGATAAGCGAGGGATGGGAAAGCGCCGCGCTGTGAATCATAGACAAGATTTTTTATTTCATGTTTATTTTTAGCAGTAAGCTGTTAGTTTTTTGAAATAAACAAAGTTTGCCGTGTCGGAAAAAATGTTTGTGAAAAATATTAAGTGTGCATTATTTTTTATTTGTTCGTGTCTCGGTGTTTTGTTGACTTCTCCGCTTTGATAAGATTATCCGGTTATTTCGTAGGTAATGTTCCGGATGCTAATTTATCTACTTAGATAATTATTAGGGTAGCAGTATTTTAGGCAAAACAATGCAATTGGTTGGAATTGTTTACCCAAACAGTATCGTATAGTTTTAAGGTTCTAATTCTAACGATTTAGGTTATCTATCCGAACGAGCTTGGTTTGTGTCGTCTTATCAACTTTCATGACGAATTTACGGCTTCCAGGAGCCTCGCCAAATTTAATCTGCTTTTATTAATACAAGATAGCAGTTTTTTTTTAATCGTTAGTCTTTTAATTTGATTCCCTGCACCCTTCAGGGCTCTAAAAACCATGTGTCATTACTTCAACGAAATAATTTGAAACATTCTTACCTAAAAGCTGACAGCCGATGACGCATGCAAGGTAGCAGCTGATGCTCCACATATTTTCGAGCCATTCATTCACGACCTGCAACAAAACTAATCAATTTAGCTCACTTAACATCACAATGTGCACCATAAAACACATGAACAACGCTATCTAAAAAAATACACTGAATTTATGTTCGACACCCCCATTGTTAATTATTTACAAGATTCGGTCACCCATGAAGCGCTACCATTTCTTTTTGATAGAGGATTTTCAACCGAATCCACTGAAGTTTTAGGTGCAATTTTAAACGATTGAAAGTTTCGTACTAAATTACTCAACAACACACAAGCTCGTAATGAGCGTTTATTCTTTTCCACTAGTCTTAATTTCACGGTAACCATTGTCCAGCACACTTCTGTTTCACTGAATGAAGTTTTCAACGCTTCATCGAAAATTCACAAGCGATATTCAACCGTGTGTCTTGCTCATAAGGTGTAGTATTTTTCAATTGGCAAATTAACAGAGTTTAGCGTGACTACCAAAACTTATGGCGTGATTTTGTCAGCGTGAAGGAATTCCATTGAGTTTTAACAATGTGTACATTTAATTTTGTATGTTTTAATTATTAGTTCGAAGTACCGTTAAAATTAGGTGCGACCGTATCTATAGGTTTATTTTGTTATCTTTGTTCGACAATACAGGAGTGGCAGCTTTTTCGATCATTTTGCAAACAATTGTATTGTTAATTGTTTTTTCTTGACTTGTGGGGGGCTTGTGGCTAAGTAATAACAGCTGCACGGGTCGGTCGATCAGGTTAAGCTACGCTTGCCGCGGTTGGTCCGTGGATGGGTGACCATCTTTACATACCAAGACCCCTCCGTGGAAAAAGCACGTTAAGCCGTTGATCCCGGCTGTCATTCGTGGATCTTTGATAGTCGTTACTGGTCGTCAGAAGCCCGAAAGTCTGACAATCAGTCTTACCAAGGGGTACCGTAGGGGGACCTCCACAACCCAGTAACTGGGTTGTGGAGGTCAGATAGGCAGTCGCTCCATGTAAAATACTGGTATTCAGCTGCATCTGGTTAGACTCGAAGCTGACCCCAACATAATTGGTATGAGGCTAGGCAGATGACTATGATGACAACTTAACACAGAACATCACGCCTAAATTACCCAAAGGGTACGGCAGATAGTACATCTACGTATATTCGGTACACACACCTTTCGCCAATTATGTTTATCTAAGCCCCATGTAAAAGGGGGTGCAGTTCCAGATTCCGGCCTGTTATTGATAAATTCGGGATGGTAAAATTCAAGAACACCTTCTCCGACCCAAGGATCGAACCCAGGGTATTTAAATAATTGTGTGGATCGCCTAGAGGACGCGGTGGAACATATGGTCGAGGTCTGCCCTGCTTGGGCGGAGCACCGCCGTGTCCTCGTGGAGGCGATTAGCGGTGGCGATCTCTCGCGTCCGGCCCTGGTCTAGGCAATGGTACGGACCGAGAGGGCTTGGGAAGCCTTCACCTCCTTCTGCGAAGCAGTAATGCTCGCGAAGGAGGAGGCGGAACGCGTGAGGCAGAAGCAAAATTCGCGCCCTCACGCCCCTAGCCGCCGCAGGAGACGCCCTAAGCGTCGGGACACACAAGCCGATTCCCGGTTACCGTAGGTGCGGGCTTGCGGACGGCAAGCAATGGGCAGCTCGCCGTCCGATAAGGCCCAAGCCCGGGTCGACGGCGCGTTGTGCTCCACGCGTGCCTCAAAGAGATGTCAGCACCAATGACGGGGTCCGCTAGGGCCGATGCCTGCCAGGGTTGCGGGAAAGTCCGAAAGGGTTACCGTAGCCCCTGGCACAGGCAACTGAAGGAACACGGGTGGGTTTTAGACAGTAAGAGTCTGACACGCCTTCCCTCTTCGCCCAGAGCGGGAAAGTTATTTGAAGATTTCCCACCCTCAAAAAAAAAAGGAGTATTTAAATAAAAAGTTATTATAAATCATTACCAATTAAAGCTGAAAAAATAAATTGATTTAGAAGGAATAGAAAACAATTAAAATTATTATTCTCATTCTTGCCAGAGACCACACCTAAAAGCGTAAAAAAAAACTCAAATTATTTATTAACCACTTCATAAATAAATACAGAACACAAAAAACCAATTAGGGGTGACCTGTACCATCTGGGCTTCAACCCTCAACAGAAACATTTCAACCTTTTGAACCAAACACAGATATTCAATTAACCGTCAATATCTTGACGACACATGTAACTAACTGAGAAGACACGTGCCAACTTTTTGTCGATTTCAGAAACACTTGAGAACAGTTATCATAGTTTATGAGCAAAAAATTTGTTTCATTTTTGTTTTTGTGAATTTTAAGTGGTTTTAAATGGTTTCCTTTCCAAAATTAGCATTTAAACCTTTTTTCAGTATAGCTGTAAAAAGTTAGCGCTATGTACGTACTTAGTTAAAGAGAATGCAGAATATTTGTTTACAAACATGTTCTAAATAAACATTTTATATTTATATGTCCATCATTGGTGTGTAGTAGGTAGGTACCTACTCACAACCGGCGCACAGAGTGGTTCGAAACTATGATTTTAGTGACTTAGGGACCAACTTTGTTTTTTTCCTATTTTCTTTATGCGGATGGATAGATCTCCTTAACCTCAGTAATAATTGCCTTGATGAATTTTCCTAAACTTTGTACTTTGGGTAGAAAAATGTGTTTTGTTATTTTTTTGTATGGAGCGGATCAAATTAAATTAAATTTCTGCTAACTCTGCTAAGGCGTGTGATTCCACTTTGAAACTTTATTTTTCTTCTACCTTGTCTAGTCTACTATCATTTTATGCTTTGAAAATGTGCATAAAAATGCAACTCTGCAAAATATATGGATCGAAAAAAAATTAAAAGTACATAGAATAAAAGGCTTTATTTTTTTATTTTCGTAAGTTTTTTAAGTTAAATTTGACATGGAATAGTACCTAAGTAAAATCACGTAATAATACACATAATTACTTAACAACTAACAACAATATCTACATTTAAAAGGGTATCTAGCTTAAATTTACTAATATATGTATTTATTTATATGTATTAAATTCCCGCTGAATTTAATTTGATCCGCTCCATACAAAAAAAAAATAACAAAACACATTTTTCTGCCCAAAGTATAAAATTTTGGAAAAAACATCAGGGCAATTATAATTGAGATTAATGAGCTCTATCCATCCGCATAAAGAAACAAGTAAAAAACAAAGTTGGTCCCTAAGTTACTAAAATTATAGTTTCGACCCATTTGTGGCGGCGTGCGTGCAAATATGCCCAGATGTACCTACGAGTATGAACGCAAACGAAGCAAAAATAGTAGGTATGTGAGGATTGAGCAGGTGGCGTTCTATAGTTTCTGCCTAATCCCATGAAAAGAAGCCATGACTTTATGTTTGTATATACTTATATTATGTCCATTTCACAAAAAGTATTTGATCATTTCTATTTTGACTATTACCTACACCTTTCAATGAGAAACACAAACTTGGAGCTCAATCCATCCCACTCCCATCTCATATTTAACATACCTACACAATACTTTTGTTTCATACTTAATATTTTATTAAAATATTAACATAAGAATTTAACTTCGACTATAGATACGGGTGCAAATTGTTTACATTCTTTAGCCCGCCCGCGTTGATGTCTTTATAAGGACGCGCTTGATGCGTAGATCCGTAGCAAGCGAGAACAATTTGAAGGCTTTCAATTTCATATTTTAATAGAACCTTGCAGATGGAATATGTAGTAGGTTTAGAGGAAGTGCAATTTATACGTTAATATGCTGTACACACATAGAATATGGACATCGAGAAATTAACTATTAGTGCTACGAAACTCGTGGACATTGTTTTGGGGTCTACGAAATTATTATCTAAAAAATAAAAATATGATTTGAATGATTTGTATGTTAAGTAACACGTTGCTTCTTTAGTTTCTATTTACTGTTGGCTCCTTACTAGTAAATTTTTTCATCCAGCAGTAGGTAGGGAAGTAGGTAGGTAGGTACCTACTAACCTACATGCAATTCATTTTGGTCAGGTTAAATAACAATAAAATTATTATTAGGTAATCCCACAATTTTTTTAGCGAGTCCCTACTGCAAGATGCGTTTGAAATCTTAATAAGTTCACGGTTACTTGTTGTGTGGTATTCCTTATTTTGAGTCTGAGTCGACAATACCAGATTT
The DNA here is from genome assembly GCA_937001585.2 of Brachylomia viminalis. NCBI lineage: Eukaryota > Metazoa > Arthropoda > Insecta > Lepidoptera > Noctuidae > Brachylomia > Brachylomia viminalis. The sequence continues at coordinate 19,920,912 of OW443301.2, read as the reverse complement.
TCTTAAAAGTTTTTCAATACCATACCAATTTTTCATTATAATCAAAATCCAAATTTCGATGCACCTGAAAAATAATTTTACAAAACACAAGCAGCGTGTTGGTAACGCGTGGGCGCACGGCCTGAGCCGCACGTGGTCGCGGTCTGTATGCGCGCGCGCAACGGTGCTGCGCTGCCATTGGTCGCCGCCTCGCCGCCGCCCCTCCCACCGCGGCGCGCGAAACGCTGACTCACGCGCCGACAAGTGTGAACTAAAATGAGGTTTTTATTCATTTTTCTGTATGATGTAATTGCTTGGGTTTATTTTTTATCACAGCTACTACTTTCACACTATTTATAGAAATATTTCCCTTAAAAACAATAAAAAATTATGCAAAAAAGCGACACTATTTCTGCAGTTTAAACTCAACTTTAGTTTAAACGTATTGAACCAGTAAACATTAACGACTAAAAATTTATAAGTGACGTATCCTATATTGACCGTCATTGTCAGACGTGAGTTAGTTTGTTTAATATTTATACTTAGTCCCACTAATAGTTCACAGAAATGTGCGCAAGATTAAATTTTAAGATACATGATGTAACAATGTTGCAATTCAATCAACGCTTCTAACAAGTTTGTATATTATGTATGTCTTGTAAATAATACACAAAAAGGTATCATTTATTTTATGGTCTTAAGACTACAGCAATAAGGATCATAATGGCGCGTGTATAGAAAGTTTTCAGGTTATTTCTATGAGCTATCTGAAATCGTTTTGTCAAAACAGAAATGAATGAATAAAATTAAAACCTATGGTAACATTGAATTAAAATATCACCCTTAGTGGTAATTAATGGAGCTGATAGCCCTCTATCAGCTTCATGAATTACCACTTACGAGTGTTATTTTAATTTATTTAGAATAAACATTATTGTTGTTGTTTATTTGTTGTTATTAATGTTTAGTCTACACGAAAAAGAAATTCCATGTTTCCAGTTATCATTGAAAAAACAAACCACTAACCACGAATATTAAAATTAAGGAGGAATTTTTACAACATTTTCTTTGGTGGCCTAAATTGATGAAAGAAAATTAAGTAACTTTTTAAAACATCAGCCGAAACCTGTGAAATTTTCTATACAAAACCTCAATTAATAAAACCCTACCACCGAATACCCAACGCGTATGCCTACCACAAACCAATTACCAAAATTATCTCACATAACCTAATGACCTAAACACGACAAAGATTACTCGTTACAACAAAAAAAAATAACAGAAGTGTGAGACCAATCGGGTGGTATGACAGGTAGATGCCTCCCACCAATTCTTGCCGCGACCCCGCCTCGATGGCCGTGGTTACAGCTTGCTAGTCCGGCCAGACGTAACCGTGACTCGAAGCGCCGCGCTCATGTACGCGGGGTCCGCCCATCGCAATGAAGTGCCTGTGGTTATTTGTGATCATTCTGTGTTTTACGTGCGACGCCGCCATCAAGCCTCGGAGAGGACGCGGCAGCATGTGGTGGTGAGTGGCGTGTCTGATATGTTTTGTTATGATCTTTGATGGGTAAAGTCTAGTGTATGTGAGTGTCTTGTTGACGTTTCTAATGTCATAGATGATGTGATGTTGAAATAGGTAGATCTGACGTAGTTTGGGTCTTTGAATGATGTTCTAAGTCGCACATAAGTTCCATGTTAATAAGTCCCTTAAAATTGCCACATAAAGCTAACGTAAAATCTCTGACTAATCTATGTTAAAAGTTAAAACACATCACAGATTCACAGCCAATTTGTACACTGCCACGAAAAGCTTAACCATCATAAAACATAAGTAAAATCTCTCACTATTTCTCTACTCCCGCTGTCGTAAACTATACGACAGTCCGGGCAAATTACTGTTGTTGTCGTACCCCTTCCGCATAACACTATCCAACACCTCACAACATTGTACCTACTTACTTACTGTTCTTACGAGATGCTCAACACAAATTGGGCTCAAAATAATTAGCGGTTTATTAAACGAGGCATAAAACTTGCGTATTTGTGTGAAATCGATAATAGCGTACTAAAATTTAATACTGCAGTACGTCAAGCAACCAAATTGGTTGTTCTGTTTGTAACGGGTTGATCATAAAACGAAATCAATTTAATGTGTTTCTGACAGAACTAAAATAAACTTTAACTTGAAAATTGCTGGAATAAAGTGTAAAATCTGCGTGATAAATAACATTAAGTTGACGCCTGCTTAAATATGACATTTCACGTACATATCTGTATTTAATATCTAGTGACTAATGTTTCCTACTTAACTAACTCATTGATATCCAAGACACGTATTACAGCCTACTCATATACCTCGAATGTATGGGCATGACACGATAAATGTATGCGTTAAAGCAAATAACTTAAGTTTCAACAGTTTTTTTGGCATAACAGCTGTTAGTTTTATTATCGTGGTGACAAAATGTGTCTCTTGTCACCTCCCGTTGCGTTGTCAGTGACTGACAGGGGCATCAAGTGTTATTTGCATACACTATCACACAGCTTCTGGTATGCGACCCACCTAATCCCTAGCAGTAGACTTTGAAATCTATTAGAATATACATTTAGAATGTATATCTATATATACCTACCAAGAAGGAAACCGAGAAAATAATTCAACTGACAATATTATTAGGAACACAATTAAATCAATTATTGTTAAGGTAGTGTTTTTTTTTTAACCTGGCATTATTTACTTAAATTAACAAAGAAGTGTCGCGATCATTCGCTAAAATATCCAAACATTTACAGTCACAATTCAAATGATGACGTAAACTGCAAAAAACGTGATAAGAATTATAATAACGATGATTGAAATATAAATTCGCGTCAAAACTGTATAAAAATGAATAAATTAATGGATTATTTTTATTAGGCAATAAGTTTCAAATATATTATGGTTTAAATGGCGATGATATTATTTTTCTTCATATTAATATTTAATTTGTCAATCTAACAACTTGGGCTCATAGGTCGTATTATTTTACACCTACTTCTTAAGTCATTCATCTAAGTTTATAACTAGCGATACTTAAGGAATAGATATATTAAGAAAACACTTTATCGCTTACAGCCATAGAAGTAATAATTTAAATCTAAGAAACTGCACAGGCAATGAAAAAATACAACATTAATAAAAATAATGAATGAAATAAAATAAACACATAAACTGAAGTACATTAAAACGCAATAATTTTCCCAAATTATATAAAATGCCGTCGCAACTCATTAATTTAGTGTAAACATTATAAAAGCCACATCACATAAATACTGCGCCAATTAGCAATGTATCAAGCGCAGCATTAATTATGTTGATATTGAAAATGCGCAAACGCATCCGCGGCGACCGGAACGTAAACGTTTATTTACGATACTAATAAACTTGTTCGATGTTCAACCATTTTGTACATTTTAGTGATTTTTAAAATACATGTCTGATGTGGTGTCTATTAAAAGGTTTTTATTTTATTTTAGATCATATATTGGAAGTATATTTAATTAGATAAAGTGTTTTTAAGGTTCCGAACTTAAAAATACATCGAACCTTTTTATCATCATATTTTTGTCCGTCTATTTAATAAAGAGCTTTTTTTTATAAATGTGTAATTAATTACTACACTTTCTATAATTATTATCCGTATAATTTGTATCTACATATTTATGGAAGCTGGTCAATAAGTACTTACATGATCTACTTATAAACTATTGCTGAATATAATTCAAACAGGAAGCTTAATGCAACTTAACTTGCACTTAAAATTAACTACACTGTAGTGTAGGGGTTCCCCCCCTAAATTATGCAGACAGCCACTCAACAAGTTGTCTGTCCGTGTGTTTATTTTAAACTGGTCTAAAGACAGCTTAGTTTAGTCTATCATAGATATTGAAGGAAGTTATTTCAATTAAGCTAAGAAATATTATTCATTACTTAGAAATAAATATGTTATTTTACTGTGTTACTAGTTTCAATTTAGCATCCAGTTATGTTAAACTGTGTGTATCAATTAATTTGATGAATGTTAATAAAGGTAGTTCAATAAACGGAATAAACGAAGAATATTTAATTTAAAATAGTGTCCATGGATTTTCTTGCACGTTCTTCTTCTGAGGAACCTGCTACGCTTTGGAATGGGCAAACAGCTTCATTTTTCTGACTGACTGACTCCTTGCCAATTCAAAAGTGACTGCAATAAGTTTAATTGAAGTACATGCTTTGAATTAGAGCTTGATTTTTGAAAATGTTGTATGCAAAGTTTATTATAGGTATATTTAAGAAATTAGCTTTAGCTATTTAGCTTTCAAAATCTAAATATATTGTGAAGAAACGTCAGCTTATGTATTATTGTACTAAGTGAACTATTTGAATAATTCTATATTTATAATGTATGTACGACCACCTCTATACAATTTATAATACATTACATTTACATTATCTAGTTATTAACAAAGTCAACACACAGTGGCGCGTGCTATTGCATTGTACAAATACACTTTATGTTTGAATAATAAATCAATTTGAGATAAAAATTATAAATGCTAGACGTAGCATTGCTATTATTTCATGACATACCTAAAGGAACTTGGCAAATGTAAAAGTAACTTGCAAAAAAAACTGTATAATTATATTATTTTTGGTTAAATAACTGAAATGATTAATTATTTCTGTACCTATTACTGTATTACTGTTTAGTGGAATAAACTATTAAATTATTATTAAACTCTGTTACTCAAATTATTGTTAGGTTTTTACCGCAGTAAAAGATTTCAGTCCGCCGACGGGCGACAACACAGCCTACGTTTATAGCGTTATTGCGGCGAGTGAACAATTGCTATTAAATCTCATGATTAAAATAATGAAATAGTTTAGTTTGTGAATTTTATCACATGCTCTAATTACAACCACATTAGAAGTAAATACTAATAATAAAATGAAAAATAGTTAAGTAAATATTAGACTAAATGATTTTCAAAGCTGATTTTGACGAATCTTATTCTGTGTTAAAGGAATCTCTTCCACACTGCCTTAAACTATTATTATTTTAGTTTACTCAGTGAATAAATCTAAGTAAAACAATGTAATATGCTCTTTTAAAACAAAAAGGCTTTCTATTTTAACATATAAACATGTATAAAAGCAATCAAAAGCGCGCGATACAATCGGTCTCGAGGTCCGACGGAGGCGTGAATTCTTTCAACGGAATTTTTACCCGCTTTCTACAGAACTGTCGTAAATGTTACATGAACTGTGTTAATAGTGGTACTTTATTTAAAATAAAATAAACATTTTCAATCCGTCATCATGATTTGTTATGAAAAACTCTTTTTTTTCATGTTTGATTTGACTCATCAATTTTATTGCAAACAATCAACGATGAAATTTTAATAAAAATAAATGTAGCCCCATCGATTACATCTTTAAACTCATTTTTATCTCATTCATCAGGTTTATTATTAATCAATATAAAGTCGAAACATAGTAACTATATAAAGATGAATATATACGAATAACTCTCATTATAAATTCGGTAACCGGACAAAACATTATAAAAAAAAACATGCAACACTACTTATTTTTATTTTTGCCGTTTTGAACATTAATCATTGAAAACAGATACTATAATGACATTCGAGACGTTAATAGGCTCCACAATTAACATACTACATTTTTTATTCCTTAAATATAATTTTACACAACGGAACGAAGTGAGCAAGTTCAACTATAAATCTTATCAAGGCAATATGAAATATAAAGCGGACCACTTAGTCCTTACTCAGCTGCCGGAAGATGGTATATCGGTCTCATTCCTCACAAGCCCAAACTATTAACGTGGACAGATTTAAAAATAAACTTGCAGACTACTTGAGACATGCAAAAATGAGTTAAATGTCCTGTTATTAAAATGAGAGCAGAATGAGTGTTACAATTCTTGATTTAAACGTTCAATTAAGTGGTTGTGTATTTTAATTTTAATCTTAAGTAGAAATGAGAATGAATTGAATCATTATTTAAAAATAAAAATGACAGCATGAAAAATTGCTTTCATTTTTCAATTTAAAGCAACCAAATCTACAAAATAAATCAGAAAAATGTAATCAAATAAACAACGGTATATAGGAGAAAATAATCAACATAATTGATTCCCTCTCTTAGTTTTAATTACTAGGCCTTTTAAAATATGCCCAGTGGTTCGTCGGATTGAACCCCGGGGCACTAATGTCCAACAACTGGAGCACATAAAATCCTCGTACGTTGCCTCGAGCAAAAAAGAAATCGCCACACCTTACTTCATTCGTATTCATCAGTCGTAGTCCATATTACATTACGCTCGAAATCGCGTGCCGGCGTCACGATACCTCTGATAACAAAGACCAGTATACCATGACACATGGTCGAGATGTGGAGCATACCAAGCCAAGGGTTTTCGAAAATTGGTTTATAAACTTTGATATTTTGACGCCTCGCAAGTCGCCAACAAATTAAATAATAAAGGGCTGATTCGTATGCAGGCGAAGTGCCGCGAATGAAGTCTTCCATTTTAAAGACATGTGTTGCTAAATCCAAATTGCGAGGAAGTTGTAACAAGGAAATGTCGTTGGCATTGATCTTGTTTTTTTTTTTGCATACTTATTTATTTACTTATTATTTTATGACACAACAGTAGGTAGGTAATGATATGTTGCATGCTATCAAACCATTGTTAAACAATGTCAGAAGAATCAACTTTTGTGCAGATTAGGAATATCACAAAATAGTCTGTACAGTTCTATCTAATCTCTGAACTCATCTGTTGTCAAACGAATGACGAGTTAATGCTCCATAGCCTACCTCAGTTGAAGCTAGTTGAAGTTCAGAGCATTTTACGTCTAAAAATGTCCCGAAAACGGGTTAAAAACATTTCTAGCTCCACAGTACTCCAAAACGGCACAGGAACACTCTTAATTACTCAAACAAGGAGACACAAGCCTCCAAAAGACAATATTTTGACACATTCACACAGGCTTTATCGCTGTGCACACATTACGTTTGTTCGTGAAAGCCATCCAGAATTTTTTCTCCGAGGACTTTGTGTTGTACCACTATTTGATTTTCTACCAACGTGACAAGTGCAAAGGACCTTATATTATGGACAGGCAAATATGGTTATCCCTCGTTTTTGTTTTAAAGCGCTTGTGGGTGTCAACATAACTGGGACCCAATTTATTGCACCTACATACGAATTTAGATTTTCCACTTGATTGACAGCGCATACCTACCTTAGATTGCATTGATTTATGTCCTGAATATTCTCAATCCAATTTACTTGTCCAACTGCTTTTTAAACTTATTACCTCCAATAAATGTTTGAAACAAAAACAGTGACTCCATTAATTTTTTTTCGCCAATAACTAATACTAAATTACTCCTTTTATACTATTATAAAATATTAAGTGTCGCTTTGACAAATGTGTAAATGAAGTAGTTTATATTATACCTATGTCTTATTGGCCGTTAATAGATCCGTCAATATCCATTTATTTCAATAAATATGAAAAAAAAACTTGAGCGACGGTCGTCTAATAATGAAATTAAATTAGCTAGATATAATAAGAAGTGTAATAATGTGACCAGTTGATGCCTAATCTTTGAATAAATATGCTCATCGGAGTGTTAATGTGTTTATATCATGTACAAAAGTCCCAAAATCAATTACCAAAGAGTCTACCACGTATTAGGTAGGTATACGTGATGATTTTGACGTCATCATAGCTACGCACCGACGGCGACGGCGGCGGCCGCGTAAACTATCATTCTTAATCCGTTTCATCTATTTTGTCTATTATTTTTAAAAGTAGAACAAACATTTTAAAACCATCACATCGTCTCCATGAATTCTCGAAGGAAACGAGAATTTCCGACGAACACGTTCATATTTACGTAACACTCGACTACAAAGAAAAGCAAATAGAAAAGTAATACGATTTCCAGCGGTCCAAACGCGAGGCACCGCGCGAGAGTGCACCGAGGCCTTTTTTTACTGTAGGCCGAATATGTTGGTGAAGCGAGGCCGAGTCAACAGGCCGTGATCTCGATCGCTCTCAGGCCGTGTTTACCCGCTCGGCCCTCAAGGATTAATGCGCGACGCAAATATTTATCTAAACGTCTGCGGATTGACAGTTCGGTCGTCAATTGTTTATTGTCTTTACCTTTTCAAATGAGCATTTCATTTCGAGTTGCACCCATTGCCTTAAGTGGCATTCGGATTGTGTTTATTTTCTTTTTTTTTATTATGTTTTTTAAACGCCAGGCATTGTCTTTTACAGTGACAAAAGTCAATCTTATCGCTTTTGGATAACGAGATTTGTTTTTTGTGAGCTCTTCATTAGCAAGTCTTGAGGATATCTTAGTAACAAGTACTATTTTGTTGTAGGGGTATAGCCAAAGCTGGAGAGCCAAATAATCTATCACCGATGTCGCCAGGGGTTCTGATCATGGACCCAGCAATTCACTCCACCCTCAGGCGGAAACAGAGAAGACTAGCCAGAGAGAACCCTGGAGTCTTATCAGCAGTTGCCAAAGGAGCCAGCATGGCTGTCGCGGAATGCCAACACCAGTTCAAATACAGAAGATGGAACTGCTCAACAAGAAACTTCCTCAGAGGGAAAAACATGTTTGGCAAAATCGTGGACAGAGGTAAGCTGTTATTGGATTAATTAAACCCAAACAACTGACAAAGGTTGACGAGTTAATACTCCGATCACGATTTTATTGTCTTCACGGACAAAAACTGAACAATAAACGCAAAAACGTTTTTGGGTACACGCGTCATTCATTTGTCTGAATTTTGATATCGCGAAACAAAAAGAACTTAAGAAGATAAGCCCTAAATACCCTTCTAAAATACTAAGGAAACAGATAACAAAGCATTGAGACATTTAAAAGGCTAATCTTTAAAAAACTCAATCGAAAATCTCACATCGTATACAGTTTAATATTTTACCCTGTAAAGAGCAACGGTGAAAAAAATATGTGTTTTGTATAAATCCTCAATTCCTGTTACAAAGAGAGGCTACAAATTAAGCGATATCTTTAGTTGGCAACCCTTTTAAAAGATTTTATCTGTATTCAACTGGAGGGTAGCGAGTTGGGGGCACATATAAAGGACTCATCGAGATAAAACATCCTGGATCAATTACATGAGGTCGACTGGCATTTGTGTTCCCGTTTGTCGATAACTCGATTTTTTTACGTGTTTCAATTCCGTTTTGTGAACGTGTTTCAATATTTTACGATTGATTGAAATATAATTTTACTTTTTTATGAATGAGATCATAATCCGATTCTAATTCCGCATCGATTCTTCTATTAAAAAAAAAAAAAACATGTTTTTATATCCCATAAACACCGGTCTACAATTGTGCGAGCGTCGAATCCATTTAGTTGATTTGAATGGATGTAGATTATTATCAATAGATATAAATCAGCAAATAGATACCCATTAGCCTCACAATACTGGTTACACAACTGAATTCAATAGGTTTGGGATATTACTCGAAGTAATCCCTTTTAGAAGCTTTACCTACATATTCAACGCATTAAGTATTTTATTTAACAGTATAAAGACTTAGTTTTCAATTTAAAATAATAACCTACATTTATAAAGGTACACTTCGAAATTAAAATGTTTTAAAACGCATTGCTTTATTTAGTTTTGTCGTCAGTTGAAAGCTACTGGAGCTTTAGCTGAAAGTATATAAGGTTGTAAATGGTTTGGCAAGCAAGTTTATGAACGGTAAGACGTTATTTTGTTGTCAGATCGGGGCTGCCCTATCTCCGGTGTCCGATTTCGATGCTTTGTACGCGATACGCCTTATTATGAGCCTGCGAACATCTGTTCGGCACAACAAGAATTATTCGCTATCATAGCAAAAAAGGCAGTTTTTGTGATTCAATTCTGTCGTTTGCATTGTTTTGTTTGCGTTTGCTTATAAGTTTTTGCAACAAAACTTTTTAGTGCAAATATAAACACGGTATAAATAACAAAATGAATAAAAAATGAGTTTCAAAATTAATTCTGACAATAAATGAGTTATTTGAAAAAGCTTTTGGTAGATCAGAGTTCAGGTTGAGCATTAGGGGGTTATCATCAAAATTAAGAGCTTCAGCTGCCGTATCTCGAACTAATTCGATCTCATTTGGGATCGGCGCAGGCGCAAGATATCGACTATATTATGTCTTCTCTGCTCCGGTTATTGAACCGCGCTTCAAATGCGTTAATGAATAGTGCAAGCTGTTTCTGTAAATGTCTCTCTTAGTCGAGAATAGGTTTCTATCTGTTGCATCCTACAAAGAACATTAAATGTCCCTTTCTTTGAAGGCGTATTTTTTATTTGAAATGTTCCCAATTTTTATAAAAAAGATGTAAGCAACTTCATTGAATTATTTTCATCGAATAAAGTTTATTACTTTATTTATTCAGACTACCCTGAGGTCCCACACATTGTGACTAGCAAAATAGTTTAGCCAATGTTATTACCTACTTAATAATTAAAACAGACTTAATAGTAGGTAACGAAAACGACATTATTTGACTCAATAGTTCTTGAAGAAACATCAACTTACTAAGATCACAATAACAATTAGGAGGTAGTTAATAAGTGACTTTATTACAATAGCAGCTTAATACAAAAGAACAAATAACATTATTTATTAATTGAATAACCTTCATGATAATTAATTCAATTCATTGATGACGCTAATGATTCAAACGATAGTACCTTTTAACGTCCCTGAATTATAATTTGTTTGTCTGTCTGATCGATTGTAGCTTCGAAACGGATGCTCTTATTTCGATGCAATTAGGAGTTTTATAAAAAGTTGTACAACCTTTTTTCGATTCATTATATCTTACGTGTATTAATAAATTTACGTGATACAGCGCTCAAAACTTATTAAACAGATCTTTTGTTGATTCAAATGGCGTTTTCTCATTATAATACGAGATGTCATAAACCATTATGCTTATAAAATATTCATGAAACACAAAATTGGTAACAAATCGCAATTAGGTATATGTTTACACAACACTAATATTAGTCATAAAGAAAAAAGTGAGGCTGGTCGCTTTTAGCCTCAGGCGATGTACCAAATGTGGGACCGACCGACACATCCGAAGAAATATGTTAAACTATTTATGTTGTAAAACCAATTAAAGTTATTCATGATTTCTTGGCCGATTCAAGAATTTAAATGTCAACACTCCCACTCTAGAAAGTCGTTGAAAGTTCTTCTAATAAAACTCAAGCCCAGACATCGCTTACTAGTCAGCTTAAACCGCAATGAATTACCGTTAATAATTCAGCTAGACACAAAGCCAGTCATATTAATTTAAAACATTAAATCATTTAATTCTAGTGCTCGCATCCAAATGATATATAGTTCTTATGCACACAGTAAAGTACTTACCATCGACGACCATAAAACTAAACGCCTAGAGCAAAAAATAAATATTGATATTGTATGCTCGCATACAAACTATAAACGCAAAGTACCATTTTTCTAAATTAAAAGCCAGATATAGCACGGGCTTCGGACCACCATCGTAATAATTTCACATGATAAAAAGAGCAAGCCGATTACAAAATTTATGTTATATGCGTGTGCATTTAGAGCATATTACATTATTAAGGGCATGCAGGGCGGGCGAGGCGCACGGTGGTATTGCAGGCCACAATATACACGATGAAAAAATTTAATACATTGCAATTACGTCCATTTAAGAAGCATAAAAACGGTCTCGACCCCGCGGGAGCCCGTCACAATGCTACTCAATAAACAAAAAACGTAAACTCGCAAATGTGATCCTCGAAGCTCATCAATCCCAAACGAATAGCTCTGCAGTCTGCTCATAATCACGAGCTGGCACACAAAGGCCCCCCGGACGCGACACCTACCTATAATTACTAATTTACACGTTGTCACACCGTTGACACTCGGACGCGACAACCTCATCTCATTGTGGTGTAAACCTCAAGGATCGTATTAACACAAATGATGACAACGACACAATAGTAAGGCCTTTATCCGTCGCGTCATTGTCGACTGAGAATAGAAAATATATGGTCCGAGTTCCCGCGGCGAGCCCCCTGCGGTGTAGTTTAGCGATTCCACTGCACTCGTACAAGCCCCACGGAAGCCACGTTTACACCTAACGCAGCTCCTAATGGCAGGTAACTCGGCCAATAAAACCCGACCTTTTTTCAAATATTTCCTGTTTTGGTGTGTATCGTACGCGCACCCGAGATGCCGACGTCGTGGGTGGATAAAACGTATAAAACGATCGACACCGAAAATAAAGCCGATATAAAATGCCCTCGACGAAATATTTAATGCTCAATTAGATAAGCGTTTTAGGTTTCGTGGCGTTTGAATTGTTTTCGAGATAACACGCGTTTTGTGTAACTGAAATGAGACCGATTAAAGGGTCTGGGGGGGAGGGCGACCGCGATCATATTTATCGACGGATTCCCAGTTTCCAACGCTCCGATCGCCCTTTTATTGTTTATGGACAACTCACTTAAAACGAGATTATTTTCGGTGTTTTTTTCTGTAGTTTGAAAACAAACGTCTTTGTCCATTGTGTGAATGGGTGTCGCGGTGCTGGCTGTTGGCTGGTAGCTAGTGGTAGCTGCAGCGCTTTGTGCCACTCACAATGAGTGATATACGACCGACGTAATTTTGAATTGTCGCACCGGAGTCTCGGGACGCGGACTCAATGTGAAATTATCATCCATACATGGCATAACGAAAATGAATTATTGCTTTTTATTGCCCCATCTTCCAAGTGCCTTTACGGCGAAATTGCCTTCTTGGCTTCTATTCCTCTCTCCCAGTATGCGTTGAATTCCATTCTTATTTCATTAACGGAAGAATCCCGTCTTTTAACATCTCTACGATCCGTCTTTAAGAAGATAAAATGTCATTATATCCTCGTAAAAGACATGTTTAGATACAAATAACACGACGTCAATGACTTCATCGTAGTGCGATAAAGCGGTGCGAGCCGGAACGATTTCTAAACCGGCCAAACACCGTATTGTAAAAGAGTGATTTATGGATGTTTTGAGTAATTACGTCTCATCAAATTTGAATAATGCAAGTCGTCATAAATAAGGCACCAGAGGCGCGACGCGAAACCTCCATAAGTCAATCTTTCAAATTAATCTTATGGAAACACCCCAGCGTGATGACTCAATGCGGACAGGAACATATTTAATTAGTACATTAATTTTGAATTATTTAATGGTAGTGGCCGCAGGGCCAGGTGTTCGTCAAATGTCAACAGTGATTAAGTTTTATTTTAACAGTGCAATGCGGCAGACGCACTTTCGGATTTACGAGTTTTTGACTTTTATAAATCCTCAACGCCTCGCCTTAACTGCCAATCCGTCGGGACGGAATTATCGCTCGGTGCTCGCGCTGTAAACCCACCACGGGACCATTTATTATCTGCACAGATAATTCACAGACAGCACTTTATTATCAGTTATAATAATAATTTACTTTTATAGATCCACATTACTCATGTTTGTTCTTATTTGACTGTGATTTGATGGGGCGAAATTGCCTCAATAAAATAATAGTGTGCCTTAATTATGAATATTTTATTGCGTAGGCCTATACGAGCAGGTAATGAATGGCTATTTGTATTAGAACTTAAACATGGCCGGTGTCGGATTAGCGTTGTTTGGCCGTTTAATTAGGCTCGTGTCGAGAATTTACATTATATTTAATGCCGTGACTAATGCGCTCAGCAGACGGAGCGTCTTTGCATCTGTCATAATTTTTCTACGTCGCCATTTATTCGCAAAACGCGACAATCGGCTTTGTTGCTCGTCGAATCCAGCAAGATGAAATATTGAAACAATTTATTTATAGTTTTATATGGGTACTTATGTTTAATGCAGAACAAACAATCACTACCGTACGATGTCAAACTGATCGAGGTACGGCCGTGAATCATCGATAGACGAGCCTTAAAATCTCACAGACCAATTAAAAATTATTTCCAGTTGTCGTTTATGTATCTAATTGGTCGGGTAGCCGCGTACCGTTAGATCATGTTGGAGATAAAGTAAAAGTAGCGATGTTAAAATCACAGCGGGCAGTGATTCACATCTGTGGGGCCAGATGTGGCGACATTTATCTACGGGTTATGAAGACGTGTTCGCAGCACGTGGTGCGAGCACCTGGCCAGGCCGCGGCACCCCGCCGGACGACCGCCGGCTCGCTCACCCGTAACGCACTAAAACAGATATCCGTGAAGCCTCCGATAAAACACAAACATTAACTTACGAAGCTGTAACCTGTAACCCATCCCGACTGTAACTCCTTAAGGGGCTGACTACAGCTAAGCGCGGTCACTGTCGGACTGCATAGAAAAGAAAGAGAAGCGCGATGACACAAAGCTGGTAATTTATGGCAAAATATGAAGCATTTCTCTATTTACAAAAAATCTATTGATTGGACTAAAAAAATGAAAACACTATCACGTTAATATGTTGCTTGAAGAACCATCCATATTAGTATGGTTTGTATTCGTTAATTGACATTTTTAGAGGTATCTTCGTAACTTTTTTCTATCGTACCAAATTGGTTGTATTATGTTTTCAACACACAATCTAACTAGCATAGATCCTGAAGAATCTTATATATATTTCTGATGATGTTTACTGTGGATCATATACTTTTAGGCATTATAAAACTTGCGTTTAGGTCATGTAGTCCCTTTAAGATACTTCAACCATTGCACATTACACCTCAATGTTAAACCCGACTAGCTGAAAGCCATAATTTCACAAGCGTTATTTACCTGTGCCATATTTAATTGGCCTCACCTATACGTTATAGTTAATGCGACTGAACGTTTTCAAGTCATTACAGAAGATAAATGTACGAGTCCATGACCGCTCGTATGTACGTATTGTATCGTATATATATATACCTTGAATTAATTTCGCCCGAGCATTGAATGATGGTGAAATTGACATTAAAATTCCCGGTCGAACGTCTCAAGTAATTGCTGAATAAAATACTTTTGTATAACATCCCAAAGGGAAGCACAAAAAGCGAATCCGAGAGCGCTCCGCGGCAGTGTGTGCGCACCGTAATTTATATCGGTGCACGATGACAACTCAATAAAAAAATGATTTCATTTGCTTATTGAGTCCTTAATAAAGCTGGCGCGGGCTGCTCCGGGCCCGTTCCACATATTATTATTATAAATATCAACAAATACACGTTCCTTATTATTTTTACATCCATACGGGGTCGGTGAGTTTTTTCCAAAGGGATTTTATAGTGGTGCGTCGGTGGCCGGAAGCCCACCTAAGGAGCGCGCGAGCTTCACTATATTACTAAATGTATGGCATTAGCCGGCGAAGTGACACGCGATTGCACTTGTGTTAGAACGGCGTTAATTGTCAGTTTTATTTTCATTCAGGTATTTAGCGATCGAGATCGGCCCTTAATAGCTTTTGAGGAATTTCGTCATAACGTTGGATGCGTTCGGGGCGAGAGCGTTTAATGAGGGCCTCGACAATAGCCGTATTTAATGCGCACTATGCCGTAAAGTTACAATGTCTACGAGATCAAGTCTGAGCAAGACCACCGCGATATAGACGTCCTCCAAAATCATGTTGTGGGTGTTATGATTCATTAAGGGGACTACATTACCTAAACGTAAGTTTTATAATGCCTAAAAGTATATGATCCACTGCAGTAAACAAAATCAGAAAAATACATGATATTCTTCAGGATATTATGCTAGTTAGATAGTGTTTTGAAAGCATAATAAAACTAATTTGGTGCGATAGAAAAAAGTCACGAAGATACCTCAACAATTTCTTTTAACGATTAAAAACCATACTAATAGGTATACATGCAATCATTCTGTTTTTTTTTTCGGATTGTTCTTCAAGCTACATAGTAACGTGATAGTGTATTAATTTTTTAGTCAAATCAATAGACTTTTTGTAAATAGAGAATTGCTTCATATTTTGCAATAAATTACCAGCTTTGAGTCATCGCGCTTCTCTTTCATTTCTATGCAGTCCGACAGTGACCACGCTTTAGCTGTTGTCAGCCCCTTAAAAGTTATAATCGAATATTTTAATGATGTCGTGTGGAGAACGGGTTACGTCACTAGGGTCCCGTACGGTTAATAATATCGTCTCATTGTGGAGCCGAGGTCGCGTAGACAAAGGCTTGGTATTAATCGTTAAAGTACAAGGGCTATTAAATCGATATTAAGAGAGAGAATTCGATGCGCGCGCCGTACCACTTGTAATGATCAAATTTATAATCTCTCGGGTAGGTAAGAGGCAGTTCTTTTATTTTCAATCTCAGAGATATACCCTCTCTCTCTTTTAATTGTATTTTATGAGTATTTGATTCTAATGCCGGGCCATTAATTATTTATAGTATTCGATACGGGATGCAAGCATCGATTTATGGATTCGTCCGAACGGGATGAATGAACGCGATGCAATCATTGCTCAAGTCTTTATTGTGTGAATATAAACTTAATGATCTTGTTGCTTCTAAACGATTATAACCTTACTCGATAACTCCAAACACAGTGATTATCCGGAATATTCAGTTTGATTTCACCTCTCGCCCCGTTTAGGACTGTCTCATTT
Source organism: Brachylomia viminalis (assembly GCA_937001585.2). Taxonomy (NCBI): domain Eukaryota; kingdom Metazoa; phylum Arthropoda; class Insecta; order Lepidoptera; family Noctuidae; genus Brachylomia; species Brachylomia viminalis. The sequence goes on along the minus strand of OW443301.2, from coordinate 19,904,211 downwards.
AGAATTAAAAAGTTTAGACCCAGGCTCCTAAATTATCAAGAATAAAATGAGCCAGACAGGTCGAAACTTGAGATAGAATTTTACGAAGGAAATTAAAAAACTAATGTGCCCATTGCTCTCAGAAAGGATTTCGATACTGTCAACAAATTAAAAATGTCAATAAAATAATACGATAAAAAAGAGCAAAGCCAATCCAATCCCTCGGATTGCAGTGGCTTGATGAGCCCAAATGTTTTGCGTGTTTAAATTATAATACCTAAATATTTTAAAGCGTCGAGATTTTTTATCCCCATACCCGGAGCAATAATAAAATTTGATTAAAATATGGACCCCTCTGCAGTTGGGATGAATTAATTATACGAATACCAAACATGCCAAAGTGAAATATGCCTAACTGCTTAACTTAATAACGAATGTTTAAGTACGTAGGTAATTTTTAATCAACGAGTTTAATCTAAACGATTATCTAGATAGTCTTTGTGCCACCTGATTTCATGTCCCAAATCTATTAGAGGCATTCCATTTCTAAATATATATTAAGTAGGCGGTAGAACCACTTTTCCTTTCTTCATAAATTAGCATAAATTAATGAAACAACATTTCTTTTGTCACCAGGTTGTCGCGAAACGGCGTTCATATACGCGATCACCAGCGCGGGCGTGACGCACGCGGTGGCACGCGCGTGCGCAGAAGGCTCCATAGAATCATGCACGTGCGACTATTCGCACATCGACCGCGTGCCGCACCGCAACCGCGCCGCCGCCGCGGCCAACGTGCGCGTCTGGAAGTGGGGCGGCTGCAGCGACAATATCGGCTTCGGCTTCCGATTCAGCCGAGAATTCGTCGATACCGGTGAAAGAGGCAAAACCCTGAGAGAAAAAATGAACCTACACAACAACGAAGCCGGGCGATCGGTAAGTGTCGAACACTCCTGTCACTAAGCTTATCCAATCACCACTCGACAGTAGCACCTTATAAACATCCATAAAACAATCAGTTATCGCCAATGACGGCCATTGTCATCGCGCCGTGTTTACATTACCATTATGGATGACGATCGATCGTCCGCCACTTGACATGTCGCGTTGTGTAATATTAATTATGCGTCGGGCGGCGCGGCCCAGCGCGCGACGACTGCGCAACAGGCACTCATTCGTTGCGCTCGCGCATCTCCCTCCCACCGCACACCCACATTTGCATATCCACTGTCCGCTCCTTCCAAAATTCATCAAAAAGGGACGTCGGGCGCCCCGAGCCACCCAGACGCGTCATTAACCGAAGCGCTTAATTCCTGTCACGGCAGACGCACTGGGTGTCCACCTGATGAATATTCACAGCATTCCATCGATTGTTTAACACATATTTGGACACTAGACTGTATAACATACGCGGCCATCTACATGTCAATGAATAAATACCGTCGACGACGTTCTACGAAGCGCCTGCGCTCCGAGATAGGAAAATATTTACTGTCTCCCATCCTCGCGTCATTTATCTACCTTCTAAGAATGATGAATGTCCCTAGAGTATGATTTATGATCGGTCCACGCGCGGTGACGACCGGCCCACCTCTTCACGATTTGTAACAATTTGCTCGATCGTGAGATGCGATCGATGGAGTACGCTTAAAAGATCATCGATCACACTGTATCGAAGCTTATCGGTGGAATTTAAAGATATTTGGACATCATTATAGACCTCCCCATGATAGAATAAATTAAAGCACGAGATGTTGATTGTGTTGTTTTGTTCGCAGCATGTGCAAACGGAGATGCGCCAGGAATGCAAGTGTCACGGCATGTCGGGCTCATGCACCGTCAAGACCTGCTGGATGAGGCTGCCCAACTTTCGCTCTGTGGGCGACTCGCTGAAGGACCGCTTCGACGGCGCCTCGCGGGTCATGATGCCTAACACTGACCTGGAGCCGCCAGCGCAGCGAAACGATGCGGCGCCGCACAGAGTACCACGGAGAGACCGATACAGATTCCAACTACGGCCTCATAACCCTGATCATAAATCGCCGGGGGCGAAAGACTTGGTTTACTTGGAGTCATCGCCGGGTTTTTGCGAAAAGAACCCGAGACTGGGCATCCCCGGCACACACGGGCGCGCCTGCAATGACACGAGCATCGGGGTGGACGGCTGTGACCTGATGTGCTGCGGCCGAGGGTACCGGACCGAGACCATGTTCGTGGTGGAGCGATGTAACTGCACCTTCCACTGGTGTTGCGAGGTTAAGTGCAAACTTTGTCGCACAGAAAAAGTGGTGCACACGTGTTTATAGACTCGGACGCTGATGACGAAGTGATCAATGAGAGAAACTTTAGTGTCGGACAGATGTGATTGTGACTCAGACTCGAGAGTGGACCTGTTTTCTTATTCGGAGGCAGATAACGGACCTTGTATATAATCACTTCACTTTTTCATCTATCCAAGTCGTCGAAATCGTATATCATGTTGACTTATGTAAATAGTTTCTCTACCACTGTTTATTTCTTCTTTTATACATGATAATTGATCCGGCGTAAAATTAAAGTAAGCTACTCGTTCGGTTAATTTATTTGACTATTAAGTGCGAACATGTGATCTAGTAACTTTATTCTTTTGGACACTGTCGTTTGGAAATTAATGAGACCAGTTTACAGACGATTTATTTCTATCATCGACTCATTTTGTATTTATTCTAAATTGGACTTATTGGTTTCCTTACGCGGTCAGCTGTGTAATTTATTTATTGGTAGGTATCGTACATACTCGACTGAACATCCTAAGGAGACACGTACGCAAATGAAATGTACGAGACTTTAAATGATATTTCTTAATACCATTTCAAAGTTAATACTCAGGTTTTTCAAAGAAGTTATTTGCAATTATTATAACAGCGGCAATAATCATTTGAGTTTTATAAATACTTTCTATTTTATGGACGTCCGCGTTGGGTGCATGCTCGCATAACTGTTTTGAGATTCAACAGCGAAATTATCTTGTAATTATAATTTCATATTATAATCAACCCGGTTAATGGAATTTGTGGCTTAATGGCATTTGCATAAAGTGTCTTCTTGGGTGTTCAGCGGCGGAGGTAGCGTTGGGCCCTTATCAGTCAGTAAGTAGCGCCATCGTAAAAGTGTCCCACATTACGAGATAAACGCTCTGGAGAATTTTAATTAAATATTAAACGAATTAAATAATCAGTATTATACGTATAATATTATTGTATGCGTGTTGCGTCCGATGCACGGAGATAGTGTTGCACGCGAAGCCGGCTGACACTGGTTACACATTTTATACAGGCGAAGAGGTGCTCGTCCCCAACCGTTCTTAATGTACTTAAATGCATGTCACTACAATAGTAACGTTGTACATCAACGCTTTTATACATATGTTACTGTAATTAGACAGCATCGTGAACTTGGCGAGTTTACATTTGAACCGTTATAACCCTTTGGACTAACATAAACTAAACTAACCAACTTTAAATAATTTTTTGAATTAACATTGACAATCTTTTGACAAAATCTCTTTCCTTTTGGAATCATTTCGATGACAAAAATGTTGACATTCCAAATTTGATAGTTTGCCAGTATATGTGGAAGCTTTATTGATCATACAAGTAATTACATCAACTTGATTGATATTTCATATGTGATATAAACATAGTATAGCCAGTAAGTAGGTATATATAGGAAGTCTAATCCTACTGAGCTTTATTGTGTATAATAAAATGTACTGAGCATACTAACTCGTCAAGTATGTTTTACATAAAAATATTTATTAAAAACTTGTTTTAATTTATTTTATTTTATTTTAATATTACTGAATGTCTTAAAGTAAAATAACGTGTTAGTTTTAGTAAAAAAATCCGATGTTAAAACAATCGGTATTATTTAAAACAGGTATTCGAGTACTTATCAATGTATTGTTAAATAAAAACGCTTAAAAATCGGATCTCTGTACATAGGTAACTTTTAAAAATGTTTCGGAATTCAATGACAGAGTCTGAGGAACTGATACCGCATCGGATTTAAAAGACTGAAGTTTTTTTTTTAATTTTCGTAGTTATAATATCCATGAGGATCTACTAAAGCCATTGTTTTGAATTCTAGCATGATAGCTATTGTGATAAAAAGTATTTTAACGTAATTTAAAACCGAAACCGTTATGAATTTCGAAAATCGAATTGGTGCCATTTTTTTAACATTTTACACCTGACAGCTATTGCCGGTTTTAATCAAAATTATTACTCTGGCTAATCGAATTATTGGCAATTTGTCATTGTAAAATCATTTTTTACGCATGTAAATATTGTCTTTATTCATTATTTTAAGTTATTTATGTGAATGTAGCATTTTAAATTGTTAATATTAGGTAAAAATACAATTGAAATCAGCTGAACTTATCTGAATCTCAAATCTTATTATTTGTATAATAAATGTACCTTTTTGAAATATATTTCGTCCAGTGACCGCTTTTTGGGGTAGACACAATTTATTATAAATATTGGTTGTACATTAGCAGTATCTATTTATAATGAAAATATTGATTAGTTGTTACTAAAAATATTAAATTGATCAAAAAACTTGAACAGCCTTGTTTTACTGGAACTTTTAATTCTTGGTCCTATTTACCTGAAATGGTCTTATAACGTGCTTATTGCTTACAAATGTTAAACGTTTTTGAATGAAAATATACACATTTTAATTTTAGCACACATCATCTGTTATAAAATATAAATACCTACACAAAAGGAAATAGACTTATCTGAAAATGTATCTCATAAGTTAATGGTTTTCATAGTTAATTATGGTTTTGATTTGCATCATAAATTATAAACTTGTAGCAGGACCCATTACGTCACCTTTCATTGCTTTCCTTAAAATATTATTGAACCCGAGTCCACAATACGAACCGCAATATGCAATACAGTTACAAAATATACAAGACAAGAACATCTCCATTAGACCTTTATTATCTACATTTACGTCGCTCCAATTTATATTCTGTCTCCCTCTCTCCTATCATAAAGTAAGTCGATGTTAAAAGCATTAATTTCGATATATAGCATAATACATCCCCAAAGATGTCTCCTCGATAAACGATGTTCTTATTTTGAAATTTATGCGCGCGCATTTATTTATGCAACTGTCACATAGGGCTGTCTATGTTCCTCATTCCTTTCGTACTAATAGAGAGGATTTGTATCAGTAATTCCTGAGCCAGACGATTTGATTTATTTGAATACCATGTTGTATGTAACTCGTGGTCTTAGCATTTGAAAGGTGCATATGATAGAGTGCTGAAGCTCATTTTCAGTCATATTAAGACAATTGAGCTGAGCGAAGTAAAATTTTATCTTAAAGAAAAGTAATACAGTTATTTTTTCATAATCCCTCCCACGTTTCATCATCACACAATTGAAATGCCAACCCTGCAAAGCCTTCGCCATTTTGTTTTATTGCGAACGCAACCGTTGTAGTTTTGATAGCGTGCAATTTTCTGAAACAGCTTTATTTTCTAGCAGTTATTCTTGCTGTTCCCAAATTGCACTTTATGAAGTTAGTGTTAAAGTTTACTTTCGGTTGGTTTTGGGTTGAGAAAGTGAAAAGACGTTGAGTGCTGGTGGTCGAGTGCGCCCCGAGGTGGGTTCCCACGAGTATCGGCCCCGATGGAAAATTTATGTTTATGAGCAGAGAAATCTGTCATAAGAGGTACGAACGGCGCGGCTGAATCTGAAATAGCGTGAATAATTTTTCATGCGATAGGATTTTGGTCGGGTTAGATATCGTTTCGAGTTTTTTTTTAAACTGTATTAATGTGTGCCCCCGTAAAAATAATCAATGGGCGCAATGCAATATAATGTAGGGATCAAATTTTCATTTTAACCGACTTCATATAAAGTAGGGTTATGCATTCCGCGAGTTTTTTTTTTCATGTATGCACACCGATTTCTCCGTGATTTCTGGGTCAATTACGTGGTTTTTTTTTAAGTAAGGTGCCTAGTGATTTTACCTAATCTGTGGATTATTATTCATCATCTTCACCTCCACCACCTCACCTCTCCACCTTCATAATTGTATTTAGGTAGGTATTGAAATACTTACATCAATGCCTTTAATGGTATAAGTAGGCAAAAAGGCTAACGTGCAAATGATATTACATAAGCCACTGAAACACAGAGAGGAAACGACAAATTGCGGAATTATTCATAAAAATCAAATAATCTTTATCGAAATGCCTTATTGAATTTACACAATAAAACCAAAATAGTTTTATTTTTATTTCACACATAAGTATGCCTGGGCGAGGTTTAGTGAAATGTTCAAGTTTATTTTTTGTTGTATTTCTTATGTGTCCAAGCCGTAAGTAATAATTCCTTTGCAGTTTAAAAAATCTTCTAAAATTGGTAGCATCGATAGGGTTTCATGTTGATAAATGCATTTTTGCTTTTATTTTTGATGGCTCTGCTTTTTACTACTATCCGCCCTAGTTGTAAACGATGGTCGATCAGTCACCATAATCACCTATTCGCTCTATACCTAAAAACTTCCAGGTTAAAGTCAGTGGGAGGGATTTCCACTCCTAAGTCGTAGGCACAATGAACAGCTGCCGGTGTCGTAAATGGTGATTGCGGGATTCAAGTGGATAAGCTGATGCATCAACGTCATCTCCTCTAACAGAATACTAGTTAACAATAAAATGCGATCACCAATTTGCCTGTACCTATGTTGAAGCTTTTATTATAATGCTTTAAATTATGCTCCCAAATTGGTGACTGTGTCTTCATTAGGGGATTTGTTGCTACCAGTATCGATGGATAAGATATAAGATTTGGCATGATCTACTTCCCACCCATGCCTGCGTCGTGGATTACCTACGGTCCATGGACAAGAAGTCTGAGTCCCAAAACTGGGAACATTATAAGCAAAATTTGTATTTATATACCCACCACAATATTTCGTTTAGGAATCCTTCCCACGGCTCCCAAACAGCAAGATGATTTCCACGCTCTCAAAAGAACATCAAATGACGACGTAAAGTTCCGAAAACCTTGGGACACAATCAGAAAGAGAACGTATGAAAAGGATCAACTACATGGTGTTGACAATGAAGCAGGTTTTGATTTAAGTGATGATGAAATCAGAAAGTTAAAATTGTGGCCTAAAGGAATTATTCCTTATTATATTGATGTTCTTTCATTTAATGGTAAGTAATACTAATATTGAAGTTGACACTAATAATAGATGTAACATTTAGCATAAACTAACATCTAAAGAAGAGACATTAGAAATAATTATACCTTCTTCTCTAAATAATTTCTTAGCTTCGGAAGATGGTCATGTCATAGGTCCTGTGTTCGAGTAATTCTGTCATAAGTCAAGTAAATACTGCACCGTTTATACGAATAGACACGATTACGAACACATAAACGAGTTGTGCGGGTGTATTCGCTATCGGTAATGGTTCTCTGACGTTAACCAAAGAATTATTGTGTCGTTTTCGTTCACGAATATTTTGCCAAGTTATTTTGCGCACTATTCATCCGATTATCCGTTAATACCTAAAAACATGTTTTTTTTTTTATAAATCAGATTTGTGCAAAACTACATTAACTGTTTTATGTGTTTCTAGATTAGAAGTTTCTTCTTCAGGTTTACCAATTTCAAGTATCTCCATTTACAGACAAAGCTCTTCGCGATCGAATGCGTTGGTACCTCAATTCTGTCAACAGACTGACCAAGCTTAGTTTCTTGGAGATGCCAACTCCACCGAAAGATGATAAGACCAGATGGGTGTTCTTCGTTAACCGTCGAGGTCAACTGGGCTGTTCTGATCATTCTATTCTCAACTTCACCAATGAAGGAGTTCAGGTGAATATTTTTTAAGGTCGCAGGAATCCATGGGATGTGGAAAGCACAGGACCGTTCTATGTGGCAGCGTTTATATCCATGTTTATGTTTCTTAAGAAGATTGCGGAACTATTTATTTGAGTAGGTAATATGCAGGGTTTTTTGGACTGGCTTCATTGGTCTCTGGCCATCTTGGTTATTTATTGCTGTGACTACGCCTCAAAGGCTAGTTACCTAAATAGGTTTCCAGGCAGGTTCTATACGTGATACAAAATTTGTACTAAACTTTAACTATAAAAAGATGTAAGTAGGTAATCAACAGTTTTATTAGTACAAGTCCTTACCTACCGTTATTTACCATACTTTTTTTTCTGGGCTTATATACTCATTGTTCCACCACTTTATTCCCTGATAGTTATGATTTGTGGCCGACGATGAAGCACGTTGACTTTCAAGTAGTAAGTTATTTCTAAGCTAACGTCACATTTGACTTTAATTTAGTAGGTAATGTAATTTCTTTTAATTAAAGCATGTAAATCTGGGGTACGATTGTATTTGGACGGGAGGAGAACTGCCGGAGGCAGTGCTGTCAATAGTAGGAGTACCACCCCAGCATAATTCACCCGATCGAGATCAATATATCAAGGTTATAGAAGAAAATATCATGCCAGGTAACGCACTAAACCTTGTTTTAATATCGGAAAGTAAGGGAAATTGTCAATCTAACATTTTGGGTTTAAAGCATAGTTAGATATAGTACTAAAATGCTCAATAGTGATTTGTTAAATAAAAGTCATGTGAATCTTAACAAAATCTGAAGCCGTATGATATCAAAAATAATCCCATAGAAATAGATAGATAGTGCAATAGCCATTTGCCAGTCAAATTAATTAAATTGAATCTCAATTCTTTAGAGCCAGACATGAAATTTGTGTTCTCCTGTTATATTAACATTTTCATAAGTCCAAACCTTTGTTTGTTATTCTAATAGAGAAAAGATACTTATTCCAAAAGCTGACGGACGATCAATGGTTGTTCCATGACGTCAAGTATGACTTCGCTAGTGCTGGTCATTTCCACCATCACAAACATTCAGCTTCCGGACGTGCGACCATTGAATTTCAGGTAAGATTAGATTAGATTCATTACGTAGGTATTTCCTATAATTTTATCGTGGGTGATATTTTTGTCAATCCGTTTATTCGTCTATTTCGTAGACCGCAAAATTACTTATATATTTCCTATTAGTATCACAGTGACTTATAAGAGAGATGAAAGCAATCAATATCAATTTATCTACTTTAGTCAGTTTAATAGGTACTCGCGTCTCAGTAGAGAAATATATTTGCCCGCCCTCCTCTAATATAAACCACCAGCGTACTTACAGGATCCACACAGTACTTCTTCTTTGATGGGAGGGGATGGCGGATTTACTATAACTGACATAAAAAAAATAAGAATGCTCTACAACTACATTGTCATGAAAAAAGAGAATAAAGTTCCTGTATGCGATAAACTTTTCCGCAAAGGACATAATTTCCATCAACATGCTGTTAGTTATTCGGAGCCTAAACCAAGAAAGAAACCAAACAAATATCTTGGACTTCCGGAGGAACATCATGAAGAAGAACACCCTAAAGATGAGCACCATAAAGATAAGGACCATGAAGATGAGGACCACGAAGATAAGGACCATAAAATAGATACTAAAGGAAGCGATAGTAAGGCAGAAGAACATACAGGATCCGAAGATGAAGGTGATGAAGAGCCATCAGCTACCAGAAAAATCGACCTTAAAACCCACCCGTTGAAAGGAAGACATAAAACATATAAAATTGACCTACTGTCATATCTATCAGATTATCAAACAGGAGACGAGCACAGAAGAAAAGCTATACATAATATAACCTTGAAAGGCAAGAAATAAATATACAAATAAATTTTAATATTATACATTTATTAAATCGTCTATCACATTATAAGCATTTTTGTATATTTCGTTTCACGTAGCATGTTTCACATATTACTTCGCAACACCATTTGAATTGGCAGTTGCAGTTTTCAGTTTCTTTGACCGAGGTTTCTTTGTAACCTCGTCTGCAGCATAATTGATCACAACTATCTGTTCCCGCTGAGCTGATGTTGCACTGACGGCCCAGGGTTCCTAGGGAGCCACTCTTCATGTTAGCTGAGCAGAAGTCTGGTGACTCTTCAGAGTAGATGATGTCTTTCTTGCCAGGTTTCTTAATGCTCGGACTATCTGGCATAAAACTGTCACCGTCGTTGCTGGCTATTACCTGTCGACAATTTTTTTGAATGTACTCGTTTCTATTATTAAATGGGTCTGGCGGATGTTCTGAGCTATACTGTATTATCCATTATTGATAATATTCTACTTTATCAATGATGTAGTAAAATTACCATATATTTCGTTATATTATTGTAAGTATTCTACCGGCTTGTCAATGTGGACCAAGTACCTTGTAGAGGTCGTGCGAATACGCTGGATGCAACAAGCATATTGCCGGTGGATATGACAATGCTTGATGGACTTGTGTCCATCAGTAGACGTGTTTCAGCTGAATGATTATGATTGTTATATCTGCTCACCTTCGCAGCTCCTTCAAATCTGTCCCGCAGTCTATCGCCGACCTCCCTGAAGGTCGGCATTCTCCACCAGCAAGTCCTGAGCGTGCAAGAGCCCGACAGCCCGTGGCATTTGCATTCCATCTTCATATTGTTCTTGATTGCCTATCAACAGAAGAAATTCTTTATGGCCACAGTAGAAAATGGGGTTACTGTTTTTTTTTATCGTGAAATATTATTAGACCTGATCAAGCTAGCTAAAGTGACATAACAATATACATATTTTTGGACTAATGCGCTGATTGACTAGTCGTTCTCTCTCCCTATCTCCAGTGATATTTTTTTTTTAATTTAGTACAGGATAGGTACAGGTGATCTTTTCCACTTTTAAGTAATGTATTGTATTGCATAGTTTTTACTTATCATATACTTATCGACTGACTGGTTGGTGCAGTTGGTAGCGACCCTGCCTTCTGAGCTGCTGGTCCCGGGTTCGATCCCCGGACAAGTCAAACATTTGTGTACATGAACATGTCTGTTTGATTTGTGTCTGGGTGTGTATATGTATATCAGTCATCAGGTTACCGTAGTACAGGTTCTACCTAGTTCGGAACCTGAAGACCTTGTGTGGATGTTGTCTCATATTATTATTATTTTTTATAGAAAGTTTTTTCTTCTCAGCTCTTTGGCTGGTTATTGCAACATTTACGGACCGAAGCCAAGTAAATACAGCGTGTTGTGTGTTATGTTAAAGATGTGTTGTGATGAGGACCTATTTCGTTTCCATCTATTTGCATGAACTTTCTGACAATGCGACAAGTATTTAAAATTGCAGCTTTTTGTAGGGTGATATAGAGGGTTTCTTTTTGGTTTAGTAATTTAAGGCTATGGAGAAGGTGATTTGGGATGACGCCTGTTGTGGAGGATATTATTATTACTGGTGGACTAATAATATGTAACACTGTTTTGGGAACAATTAAATTAAATTAAATCTACCTAGCATTTTCTAAACTATGTTGGGGTCGCCTTGCAGTCTAACTGAATGCAGCTGAGGGACAATATTGCACACTAGCTCCTGCCTACGAGTTCGTCCGCGTGAAATTTATTGTTCCCCCGACCCACGCCGTTGCATCGCATCACTTGCCCGTGCTATCACTTCGTTTCCGCTTAACGTTCTTTCTAACTTTTTTTCTTTTTGCACGGCTCCTAGAAGATATATAACCAAAATATGTTGTTTCCCAAGAGCAAAAAGAATTTTTCAAATCTGACAGGTAGTTCCAGAGATTACCCCCTACATACAAACTTACAAACAAACAAATTTTCCCTCTTTATAATATTAGTATAGATGGGGCGACAGTTTCTCCCACTGCCTTCTTAATCAATTCTCATCTTTAGTCTATACTAAGATTATAATCAGGTAAAGTTTGTGAGGTTGTAGGGGGTAATCTCTGGAAATACCGGTTAGATTCCAAAACGTCTTTTTGCATTTGATAGACTAATTCTTGAGGAGGCTATAACATCACGCTACGGCCCTTAGGAGACGAGCAGAAAGAAAAAGAGTCAGAAAGAACGCTATGCGAAAAAGAAGTAAGGGCGCGGGCGGCGATGCGACGCGACGGGGTGGGGGGTGGGGGGGGGGGGGGGGGGGTACAATCACGCGGACGAAGTCGCTGGTGAAAGCTAGTGTTATATAAAGCAAGACATACAACATTGAATAAGTAACCAAAGTAACCTTATCACGTTTTTTTTCTACAAATGGAGTGCCAAGTTATTTACAGTATAATTTACGAACCCATAACTTCACTAGAAAATTCTTACTAACCAACCTCCCAGCATTATGATTATGCAGTTTGATGAGAGTTTTGATGTCACTTCGTTTTCTGTAGCGGCTGTCCATGAATTCCCTAGACTTCTTGAGGCCAAAGCGTACGTTGTCACTGCATCCACCCCATTGCCACCTCTCTGTTGGCACTTGAGAGGGCGGGAGCGTAACGGATTCACGTCCGCGACGCGGTTTTGGTGCTCCCTGAGGAAAAACGTTTGATTAGATAAACAATGAATTCCCTTACTAAGCCGTCGGTCCATCCGTTCGTCCGTCTGTCTGTCACAGGTCTGTATCTTTTAACCAATTGTTGAAATTTTCGATGAATCTCTCGTTTCTCGGTTGTTATTAGTCCCAGACTCCCAGACTGGAAAGGGCCGGGGCTGCCTTAAAACGGCTCCTGCCAGAAACTCTACGCGGGGGTCGTGCGGTCCATGGCCCTTTATGAGGCACCGGTGTGGGCGCGTTCCTTGGAGCGGCGGCAAGCAAGGTCTCAAGGACTCAACAAAACAAATAGCAAATGAACTTGCTCACATGTTGCATACAAAACTTTTTACCACTCCTAGCAAAAAAGTATTCAGTCGTCATAGGTAAATGTATTAAATAGTCACAAAGCAAGTAATTAAAAATTAAGCAATAAAATTATTTATTTTTTAAAATATCTTTAAAACTTAACATAAAAAATCAGGCAAGGTGAGTTTCTGAACGGGATCATTACTTTCCTCACTGTTTTCGTAGAGGAAAGACACTTCTTTCGTCCGGGAGTGGTGAAAATAATATTTTTGTTTTAGAGCTACACTTGGATGTGGAAGGGAATGTTGTCAATTGTGAATGGATTTTTATTTCTTCAATGGATGTCTTGGTAGGTAAAAGTTGCGCAACAATGTTTTAAGGAACATTTGATATGGCAACTACAACTGTTGCTCAACTTTGTTTCACATGTACACGGCACTTAAGTGTATGAAGACAAATGTCAAACCTTTTCGCAAGAGCATTCGAGTAGGGATCCCGCGGTGCATGCTCGGGTAATGGAGTACGTTACGCCAGCCGCTGTGATCGCGTTCACGAACCCCGTCTCCCTTGTGTCTGTTGACAAAGCAAAACACGGTTAAGAGTATGTCGTAAGATGACAAACCAAGATAAAATGTCTAGGTATCGGGCGTAAGTTATCTTCTTAACAATAAACATAAACCAGACGTATTAGATTGATAAGCACAAAGTCAAACTTTATCAAGTAAATTGTAAGTGAACAGTCATCTCAATAAATAGGTAATAGCTATATTATAATAAATAGGTTTTTCCTACGAAGTTGCCGTTTTACAATACTGGCTATTTGAAACGTAAATAAGTATGGCTGGCAATAAATTCTAAATTCAAAAATATGATTTTTTTTTAAAAATTATGGAATTCTATTTTCATTTTCAGTCATTTTTGATTGATTATTGTTTTGTTTTCACTACATTTGTATATTTTTCATCAATATAGACACGATAAAAATACGAGTAATTATGGAATACGAGTTCCGTCGCGGTAGCAATGTTGCACAAATAGCTCGGAACATTAATTACGTGTACGTAGTGAACACTACAAACTAACGCACATTGGTTTGAACGCTTCCCACGTGGAAATTTTGATCTAAAAAATGAACCCCGTGGTCGCCCAAAAACTAAAGTCAGCAACGACGAATTAAAGGCGATAGTGGAAGCTGACGATACTCAATCTACGGCTGAGTTAGCAGCAGCGTTCAACGTTAGCATCAAAACAATATTGGTCCATTTGCGTCAAATTGGCAAGGTAAAAAAACTTAATAAGTGGGTGCACGAACTGAACGATCGCCACACGACGAACGTGTCGAAGTATGCCTTGCGTTGCTTGACAGAGACAGAAACGAAGGGATTTTGAACCGCATTTTAACTTGCGATGAAAAATGGATTCTTTTTGAAAATCGTAAGCGGTCATCATGTTGGTTAGACCCTGGTTCAGCGCCTAGGCAATGCCCCAAACAAAAACTTACCGCTAAAAAAGTCATGGTCAGTTTGGTGGTCTACTGCCCGTATTCACACTACTACTACGTACGTATTTACGTGTACTGTTCGTATTCGTAATTCATCACAGCTTCTTACCAATTGGCACCAGCATTACTGCGGATTTGTACTGTGAGGAACTAGACACAATGACGGAGAAGCTCGCAAATCTCCGGCCAGCCTTGGTTAATCGCTCGTATCCGCTGCTCCTACACGACAACGTTCGAACTCATACGGCACAATAGACGATCTTTAAGTTACAACGCAGTACAAAATGCCTTTGAAGAGTTTGTTGGCTCTCGTACACCTGACTTCTTCGAGAAGGGCATTGAAAAATTACCACTGCGCTGGCAGAGATGCATCGATACAATCGATGGCATGGTTGCATATTTTGATTGAGAGAAACAAAAATATTTGTATAAAAATGACTTTAACTTTCTGTATACTTAACGGCAATTTCATAGGTAAATACCTAATATTAGCTTTTAACCCATAGCTCATACTCAATAATGAAAACAAACACTCTATTGTAATAACAGACTTTATCAACATAAACAATGCATATTTAATATGACACACACATTGCGAAACAATACTAGTCATTTTCGCGTTTGCCGGTCGTTTTATCACCGTACACATTAGTCTTGGTCATCGTAGGGCATAGAAATAAAATGCTAAACGACATAAAAGCGAACAAATGATACAAAGTGAAGCTGTTGACCCAAAAATCAATATTCACAAGAGTCATGTAATAAAAGACGATGAGCTTCACAAATCGAAGGTCCCATCCATAAAACATTTGGGTGGGATACAATGAGAGATTGTTCTGCGTGTTTTAGAACCAACTTGCTAGAAGAATATGGAAAATATTGTATAACGACATGAAATTTCTAAAAGAAAAGCAACTTGTATAGCTTGGAATTTTAGAATTTCTATTTCACGGGAAATATCAAACGCAAAAAGACACAAAACGTGTGTCTGAAAAAATCTGAATAGGATACTAGGTTACGACTGACAGGATTTAAGTGAAGAATATAAAAGATTTATTTTACTCTTTTTCCTAGTAGTGCCTATAGTAAATATAGTTAACATAAATTATTACACTAATGATGCAAATGATGATTAAGATTTTGATAAAAAAATACAACATGGATTGTGTTGTACCTGATTATGAAAACGAGGGAACACCAGCAACCACTGTTCTACTATCCATGCATTTTACCTATCATCAGTTTGTCAATTTCATCACCAGTGTGTCCCATGCTAACAGGCTTGGCTGTAACAATTAATGGCCAGGTCAACCTATGTCGGATGAATATTCAGTCAGCATGAATAATTTGAAAATCGCTGCGGCAGACATCCATTGAATATTCGTTGGACATCAGCAGAATGCCAACGTTTTTGTTCAGGTGTTAAGGCTACAATAGGATTTGGGTCTTCTTGATAGACTTTGTAATGGATTTTGTTTCATTGTAGGATGTGCTATTGAATTCAATGAATATAGATTGACTGTATACTGTTTCAGTATTGTGTTGGTTGGAGAATTTTCTTGAAAGGAATGATGAACAACATCACTCCTGTCAAATTGTATGGTTCGTGGCGTACTTTTTCTTCCAAACCTACATCATTTTATAATAAACGAGCAATCGAAAAATTAAGTGTCGCATGTCGTCCCTCTCTAAATTCAACTTTAGGGGACATCATAACTCAACTCTCACAGCACCATTCAACGCATAATTCAAATAAGTTTTCTACTATATGAGTCTAATACAAATTATTGGACTAATCTAAACTCTATCTAACTTATAATTGCATCCGTCATACAGCATGTTAATAATCTAGTTCCGATTGTTGCCGCTTCACGGTACGGAGGCTATGATAATTGCAAACCGCATCGGCTATACAACGGCTAAAGGCTATTAGCCATTAGCGGACAAAGCGTCAGTTTCTATAGCCTATTATGCTGTACATTATTGTCATTTTGCAATCAGTTTGATGAGATGATTTCGTATGAATTGAATACTTAATTATAGGTGAATATTGGAGATTTATATTAGAAATGGGTTTTACATTATGCTTACATTGTGTTATATTGTTATTGATGTGATTTAGAAGGTGGAATGCGGGCAGATGTACGAGTAGTTCTTGCTTAATACTTTGAGTATCCTAGAAGATTTGAGTAGCCTTTATAATATATAACATTTTGAAGGACTTCTAGGATAACAGTGTAAGACAGCGGCCTTGCCTGTAACCTATCAGTGGTAAAACAGAATATCACTAGGCAATGATTGTGAAACTAATAATGCTTGCTACATATGAAACTAGGAGCAGAGATGAGGTTGAAGAAACGATTTAAAGAAGAAGGCAATCACGGCGATCACACTTAACACTTTTACTGCCAAGAACCCGGCTCACGGGTGCAACGATAATTCGTTCGCGTGCCGACAACTCGCCTCCCGCGTCCTACATAATAATATGTAGGGCGCGGGAGGCAAGTTGTCGGCACGCGAACGAATTATCGATCGTTGCACCCGTGAGCCGGGTTCTTGGCAGTAAAAGTGTTAATCATTGCAAACGTCAACTTCATTGATCAAATATGATTGACGTGTAAAAGTGTTTGTATAAACCTACTTGAAGAAATAAAATCTTTTATCATTTGTTATTGAAGTTCTCAATGTACCCTTGTAATGAAGTTACATAAATGTAAGGTAAAATATCCGTTCTACTTCAGACTTGGTTTTGGCAGTGCTTTGAAAACACAAGCGAATACGCACGTTCACCTGATTTCACCGCTAGCTTCAGTTCGGCGATAGTATTGTGGCATTCATTAAGTTCAGATTAGATAACTGCGGTGCTTGCGCAATGCGGTGCAGTTGACAGCAGATCGGCATCAGGCGCGCCTATCGATCCCATGCTAATTGGGCCCAGTGCGGGACGACGGGACGAGCCGTATCGTCGCCGCATTCCCGTCCCGCCACCCGTCCCCAGAGATACAGCGAAATTTATTGCACCAACAATTTATATAATTGACGTGCGACAAAAAAGCGAGAGTGCACACCCATCCGATGTAGAATTCGAACGTAATTACGCCTCGTCACTCCCTGTCGACGCTCGATTTTCATAGGCATTCTTGATTAAATTTCGACGGACCAAGGATGCGTCCTCTGGAATTATGAGAGGAATGTCAATTTCCAGATATTTCGCTAGTCGTTTAGCAGTGGGTAAAAAAGGTGCGTCTTGGCGGTGCGGTTCCCGGGGGCAGGGGGTGCGGGGCAGTGCAGGGGGGTGCAGGCGCGCATGGGAACCTCTCCGCCCCGCGCGGATGCCGCAGACGCCACGGTTTTTCTGCCGCGCGCTGCGCTGTCGATAGGGCAGCGCGGCTGCGACACTCGCTCGTCATTATAAATCCGTGGCGGTGAGCTCAGAGCCGCGCATTCTACATGCACCGCCCGCGTTATGCGCTGTAATTATCACAAAACGCGGGCCCGACTCGCAAATATGTCGTTGGGAACGGCGGACATGACATTCTCATCACCAAACGCTGCCTTTTTTCAAGCGTCTCCGGTTTCGAAATATGTCCAGCGCTGAACCACTCCCACGACGTCCGCCGCCGATTATATTCGGGTGCCTCGCGAGGTGCGTTTTTGCCTGGTCTGCCACGAGCGGCCGCGGAATGTCGGTATTTGTGTCCATTGAATAATTCAGTGAAATTGTCAATCGATCAATAAAACCGATGGAATCAAATTGATTCACACTTGAAGGTTGTATGGCTTCAATATCGCGAGTGTTTTTGCAACTTCAAAATACTTGGAAGTCGTTCCGCCATTCACTTCGAGTCAATCAGTCGCACGTGCGTGAGTGCTCGCTCATCATAATGCTGCAATGAGTTTCTGCTTCTGGATAATTGGGAACCAACTTTGTATAAGCATAGGTCTACTATAAATACGAGTGCATAACCTGTTCTGGTAGAAAATATGTAATTAATATGACTAGGAACTTGTCTTAGTAGCAACATAAGACCTTTTTGCTAGTTAGTGGCCATAGATCACTAATGGCTGTCAGGGCTGCCAACGCCATGTGACGTTTGATATCTCCACTGACTCAATTTCAATAACATTTTATGAATTAATCATGAATTAATTACACCACATAATGCAATGCATCTATTAGGTAGTAATGCACATAGCTTTGTTAGTACATTATATAACGTTAGCAACTGTTGTATACACGGTGTATGTTCACTGTAACGTGACCCTAAATTTCTAAAATAGTTATTTGGTTTGGAAACTACGGATGAAAACGAGTTGCAAACCTTGAGAAACGAGCAAGAGAAACAGATGCATCTCCTCACTGATGAAAGAAGTGTACAAGTGTGAAGAACATATTTACATACTAAACAAATAAAGTAAAGTAAGTATTTGATTGTTTGAATGTAGCCTAAGGCAGAACCTATTATCAAATGAACCATATTTTGAGACCTGAACTTTGACATTTGGTTGCTCACAAACTCACAAAACCCATTTTTTTACCACGTTTTGTTTAAACGGATAATTACAAGCCTAACATATAATCTTCTGTATATAATAAATCGCAAATTACAACATTAATCACTGGTAATATCAACATAAATTATGTTGATATAGAACATTGAATGCCTTGAGGTAACGTCAAATTGACCAGATAACGCGAGGAAAGACGTCTCAAGATGATCTTGGACTCGGCCCATATGTGAAATTGCTGAGAATTTTGCAATTTTAATTTTATTTATAACGAGAGAGTGAAAGTTATGAGATTATAGCGTGAAGTTGGTACAGAATTACAAGAGACAAGGTATATTGTAATGTTAATTGACAATTTTAAAAGTTTTCACGGCATATAATTTTGAGGAAAACTTTGAAGACAAACGTCTACTTATTTAATGGCAAAAGTGAAGCAGTACCGCAGACAACATGACAACAATTGGTATAGTGACGGCAGAACAAATCTTATCCTAGAAGCACGATGTTGGTGGTCATAATTGTCAGTTGATTTCACCAACCAAGTAGGTACTTGGGAAAACTAGATTTTTTTAACTTATATAATCTGCTGTCAGACCCTTATTGAGTAAGCCCGAATTCTGGATGATCAGCATAGTCAAAATATCTGTGTCAACGTTTTGGAAACTGGCATGATTATCGCCGTAAATTCGATATCCTTAACCCTCCACCCGCTACAGCGTACTTCAGGGACCGTCGCACAAATCGGCCGGACGTTCCCGCTAGAAACTGATAAACTGAAACTCGCTCCCCGATACAGATCGCAGTCGCATTCGCTCACAGGCCACTTTAAATTAACCGTTCACGCACTCCCGTTCAGGAATTTTAGATTTGAGATGGATGCAAGCGGAGATCGGGACACTTGCTGCTCGCATCCGAGGGTTAATAAACAGCTGATTATATTACGGCAGACGCTATGTGAATAATTTATTTGTGGTTTATTTTTTTGATGTATGTGTACGATTATTTTATGTGAAATAGAATTTACATCGCGTGTTTCTCACTGTGCGTTATTGTCATCAGAAGTTATTGTCATCCGTTCGTGATATTTTTCTCATACATTTTGATAGGGTCACCGTGCTTGCTTTGAGAATTGAAGAAATTTATTTTCTCTTCTATATGGTCATTTGTTAACCACCCCTTGCCTCTTTGAACCATTCTGTTTTAGAGCCTTATTGGAGATCTTTCTTATTTGCCATCGCGTACTTCTTATGGTAGCCTTTTAATATATGTTATGTTGATTTCTACAAAGTAGCTATTGGCGGACCTTCTACTGTCCACTTATTTTACTTTTAAGTTTGATGGTCGTTCATACCATCTTCTTTAATCTAACGTTTTTCGTGTGTTGGCATCTGCATTCTCTTATAGAAATGTTCGTGTGTACGTCTCTCAATCACAGAACGTGTTGAATTTGCTCATCGGCTTACGCTTCAGATAAACTCGTTTTACTAGGTTTGTTTAATAATTTACTATGATTTATTGCAGGTCCATTCCTTGCAAAATTCCTACACGTGATATCTTCATCCCCATTTCTTACAGGCTCGAGTGAAACATGCGTCGCGCGGCGCGATGTTTCCTTGCCGAGATGTCAAGTATCGTGTGTCGGGCAAACTCTGGTGTCGTAAACATGTATGTCATACTCACTACCTACGTGCGCCAACCGCGGCCCGCTCGTAAAACTATCATAACAACCTATATTACCATTTAGTACCTTACAAAGATGGAAAGCGCAGATTAATGCTGCAAATTGATTTGCTGAGATTCTCGGTGATTTCAGTTTCTATAAATTCACAGAGACATGCGCAGACAAAGTAAATCGTCCATAAAAAAAGACCCCGATAGCTTGTTTAAGCGCGGATCAGCTTAATGCGAAGACAATACATCGAGTTGTCACCGTGACCGCATCGGAATGTTTAAACGAACGCGACCATTTTATCTCATCTGATTAATTCAAATATTTAGCGCAATAAATACGAGTTGGCGGGGTGCGGCGAGGGGTTGAGGGGCGGCCGGTGACGTCCGCGGCTGTCGGCGTGACGGCGGACGGCGCATGCGAGCAATTGCGTCAGTGTCAGCGTGTCACCGGCGAGCCATTGTGGCCGCTGTGGCCGATATACGAGCGTGGCGAGCCCGCTGCGGCTGCGCACCTGATTTATCGACGTCCCGCGCTGGCCAGGCCAGGGACGCGCTGTCGCCGCCGAATAAAGCGCATTCTCACGCTACTGAACGCACGCGAACTCACCCGTCTCGTACCCCGTATTTAAATGGGACGATCGTTTCTCATTCCTTTCCCCCAGATATTTTACGTCGGGTAATACGATACGACACTGTCCGGCTCTTTCTGCAGTTTTCGCGTTCGTTTTTTCCCTCGGCCCGCTATTGTTCACTTGTCAATTTCTTTAGCTAATGCGAGTAAGCGTCTCATTATGCGGTGCAGTGCGTCCGCGACGCGCATTGCGTGTTGTGACAGCAACCACCCACCGGAAGGGGCCGAGCGTCATTCAGCCGCGCACAAAACGCGAATACTTTATTCAACGACGTCCGATGGCTAATTTGAATGGATTGTGCCCGTTTAATGGGAATAATTAGCTCTGTTAATGCGCGCGCCGGTCGGTCCGGTGGAATATCTCTGTTACATCGTGTGTGTACTTCGTGCTGTTAACTTTTGTTTTACCAGTTAACGCTTAATTAACGCAGTGGTTGCTCTAGGCGGCGTTGCGTCACATTGAAGGAGCATTACTATTGTAGGTGATATGCGAGGGCACGCCCGGCCGTATCGTGTAATAAGCGCAGGCGGCGACACTTCGCAATCAGTCAACTTGTTACGCGACATAGCGGGCCGTAAACGCATTTCTCACGTTGACGGCTGGACACGACGACGTCACGGTCACGTCGACGAACCTGAATACCGCCGCAACAAACGACTTCCCTCATTTTCCCCTCATTAAAATCGAGCGAAAGAACACTTTAACACAAAGTTATCTCGGAAACGGTATTATAATTCCTTAAAGGTAACGTTTTGAAAAAAGTAAGTTATCGCCGTGGTTTCCAGCGCCTATGTCGTAGTTGGGTATTTCGTTTAATTTGGCAAGGGGCGATGGTGACAAGTACGGCCTGTCACAGTGACGGACAGGTCGACGTTGTGGGAGAAAAAATAAAGTGCTGCTTAGCATTATGTTATGAGAGAGATAGCCATATTCCTGTGTGTTGCGATCGGAAAGAGAGGTCCGAATGTCAAAAGGCTCGATTCCTGTGAGTTCCTTGGTCAGTAGTGATGGGGTTGAGTCTACCGACAATTTCGTGCTTGAGACGTCGATTACTGGTCGCGAGGCGATGTTTGACTTTCAAATAGCTCGGTGAGGCTATTGTTTATTCCACCACGAGGCAACAGGCTGACATCCGCTGTATCAACCACTTATAAATATTTAGCCGAGCTTTATTTGGAGATCTGCTATCGTTTGTCAGACACGTTGAGGCTTCTAATAAAATGGAGAGTTTTAGTTTATAGGATTTTGAAAGTAAAATTCTTGTAGCTTTGTTCACGTTGGTTCTTTGTGACGAATGTGTTTTTCATTCAACATTTACAACGTTATGGTTTTATGTTTTTGTTTATTTCTTTAGACCTTATATTAATAGACTTCATTAGTAATATTACAGACGATTGTAGAAATTGCTTCTTTCACACAAAATAAGGCAAAACATTTTTATAAATAAGACGGTTTATGATCGCGTAAGTGCTGCGCTTAAGTCAATAATCGATATCGATAAAACTAACGACAGCCGCCCGGATCGTATGCGCATAAGAGTTGAGATTAGATACGAAATGCAGCCCGGATATTACACTATAATTAAGACCGTTTACGTGTTAGAGGGCGCCAAATTTATCGCTGCCTTTTTTTTTGTCGATATGAAGTCATTCTTGGGTATTTATGTTGGGTTCTCGGGGCATGTGTGAGGTCTTGAGGGTTCAGTAGTCAGGTTATCGTGTGGTAATCTTTACGAGTTTCTTGGGGACTCCTTGCTGGGAGCTGTCGACAGTTAATGGTCGCATGAGATTAGCCCGTACGGTCCCTTCGTTGAGTATATACAGAGTCCGTGTTTGTGGGTTTGTTTATAACTTAATTAGGCTATTTTGTTTGAGTGGGAATCGGGATTGGGTTCGGCGTCAGCTCTAGTGAGATAAGGTGTCGCGGTATTTACGATTTGATATCGTGCTGCCGTTTTATAGTGTACGTTGTTTTGATTGGCTTTCTTGTTGTTGAGTATAAAAGTTGCTTATCTTGAAATGCTGTGCTGGTACTCGCGATGAAGCTTTTAAAAGCTATTGTAGATGTTTGTTTTTTTTTTTTTTGTTATAACTGTACTTATGTACTGTAGAAAACTACGGGTGGTTTGAATACGGATGGTTCTTAATTGAAATTATGATACAAAATGTATTTATTGACTTAATTGCAACCTGCAGGCACCTAGTCTTCCAGATTTATTTCTAGAATAATTTTTAATCTTATATTTTGAATTGACTCTTAATTTTTTGTTTACATTGTTCTCACATATAGAAGCAACAAGAATAATGTACCCAGGTTTTTGTAATATCTTGATTTGAAAAAGTGTCCTTGGAGTTTCTTGCCCGTTCTTCTCCATAGATATCTATGTTTTGGAATGGGGAAGTAGTTTCAACTTTCTGATTATCTGACCGATTCTTTGTTCAAAAGTCCCTGTCAATAATGGTTTAATTGAAATAAATACTTTGAGTTTGAGATGATCGTCATGTTCCAGCTATTCATACTACCTAATTACCGACGTCAAATTCTCAAAAACCTCCACAACACATTGAAAGTAATTAATAATAATTTAACGGTACCAATATTAAGTGGGTAAGTGAAACATTATTTAAACGTTCCGCGGTCATCAGAAAGCTGATAAAGAAATTTAAATAAGAATGAAATCCTTTTTTCATTGATAAAGATTTGACACAGAAAAAAGAAATGTAGCTGGAATGCAACGACCACGGACTTACTAATGAAAGGAACCAATTAACGATGATTATTTTTTTCTCATGAGTACTGCTGCTTTATACAGGGGGATTAAGGAATTAATTTTGAGTGGGACTGTATATAGGTTCGAGTTTGATGCAGATATAATGACGGTTTTGAAGGTTGTTTTAGATGAAGTGCTACAGCGTACAGAGAAAACTATATACAAGGATCTTTTGGCGGTTGACTGACATTGACAGGAGAGCGCTGTCGGTAAATGTGTGGTAAATAATTGTGATGTTTATTGAAAAAATCAAGATGGCGGCGTTACTTCTGATTTCTGCCACACGCCAAAAGATCTTTGTGCAACTACAGTCCGTGCACAGTTATTTTACCTCTGAGTTTGCATCATTGTCAAAATCATAGTGATCTTTATTGCCGTTGCAATAAGGTTGCTGTTGGGTTGCTGCCATTGACAATTCAGTCAAATTCACAATGAACTTTATAATCGCTTGAATATGGTTGCTATTGGGTTGCTGCTGTCATAGGTAAAAATAACAACGGTGAATGGACTTTATACGTGCATCTGTCATTAAAGTAGTAATATTGTAATCAGTATTGTTTTGACTGTTGGTTGGTGTGATCGGTAAGCTGCAGATGTTAATTATTATTTGATCTGTTACTCATTTTCAAGATATATCTTTGTTAAGTCAATTGAAAAGAGTAATGTGTGAGACGCTGCTAATAGTATCTTAGATTGTTGGTTATACTTGAAGTCCTAAAATTTTAGTTCTACCTCAAGGGATGTATTAACTTTTAATCAACTTAAGTTGATTAGAAGAGCATCGAAAGGCAATTCTATAATTTTTTGAGAACCAACAAACACCATTTTAAAGTACCTAACCGTAATGAACACTTAAGAAAACATTCCACTTTCCCAACTCCCAGCAATTATAACATTCGAACACATCAACCTGTACGTGTTATTTTTTCTTGTCACCAAGTGATAAAAAATCCGGGACTAATTCAGCTCTGTAGGCCGCTGCGCCCGCGCCACCCATCGCTGTTCGCATCAATTTATAGGCTTTTAACCTAATTTGTTGACCGTACAGCCCCCTCCCCCTCCCTCGACCCTCCCCTCGACACCCGTCCGGACCCACCGCCCACGCGACTGCCATCTTTGTTTTACTTTTTTAATAATTAATTTAGTATTGATGACGATCCCCCTTATCTCTTCAAAATGGATTTTAATCCTGGATTTAGAAGCTCGAGAATTCAATTTATAAGATAACGATGATCCCGTTTCGCTAAAAAAAGATGATCTTTTATGAGAAACAAAAGCACCAAATTAAGCTATCATGCCCAGCAATAAAGTATCTAATTAATGTATTTTACATTAGCAAAATGGCTGTCGATACCCAACAAAGTCGTAAAAACAAGCGTTGACTTTTAATATCCACGCGTATTTTATATTTTATAGGCACCTATAAGCAATAAACAATTTAGGACTATACATTTTTTTGGTTAATCTGACCAAAAAAGGTGTGGGCACAATCGCAGATAAGTTATTGAAGAATGTTATAAAAGCCTCAGGGTAGTATATTTTATAAATATTTTGTGTGCGCCCAAAATTTTGACAAATACCACTTAATTTACGTTAATGAATCCGAAATGAATGCATGTTGACGACGAATGGTCGGCCCGTAGTGTTGTCACTCTATCGATATTGTGTAGGTGTGGAATTAATGTTCCCGATAACCTTACGAGCTGTCTTTCTACGTAATTGCCAGCTAACTGGATTTCATTACTAAATTATGAGTGATTCTAAAACAAATTAGGACGGCTCGATACGATTTTACAACGTCCAAGAATTTGATAAAGAGAAATAAAATTATTTAGTTTGTCAAGTGCTTCTAAAAAATGTGTAAGAATGTAAAATTACTATAAAATAAACTGTAACCGTTATTTATACAGATTTTTTTCCTTAGTAAAAATAAGATACTATACCTTACGTACGATGAATAGAAGAGCTTTATCTAAATCAAGGCTACAGCAAAATGCTCTACGACATCGAACATATATCCAAATATATCTCCAAAATAAATTTCAAAACAAAATCACATCACATCGACATCAGGCACATCCCTAAACCATTCGTATAGATAAACGACGGGTCGCATAAAAATCAACTCCTTTGGCCTAATCGAATTAGGTCCCGATATCCATCAGAACGATTTAACACGTTTTGCATTCTTTTGTCCATCGACTAATAAAGGTAGCAGGTAGCAGTTCTCATCCTACAATATCTTAAATGTTGGTGAACTCATCGACGGCGATATCGATAATTTATGTCTATTTGACAACGTTTTTTGAATCGATTTCGATCGAGACGTTTTGTTTGAGATTCTTTTATGGAACTTGGATTTGTAATTAGGGATTTTTTGGTTTCAGAACTGATGGAAGATTTTAGATATAACTTTGTAAATTGCTGTTAGCCTCTAATTGCCGGTAATTATGGAAATCAAACCAGTCATTCATCATCATCATTTCAGTCAAAAGACGTCCACTGCTGGACATGGGCCTCCCTCGAGCATCGCCACTTCGACCGGTTTTATGCTTCACGCATCCAGCAGATTCCTGCGGCCTTCACCAGGTCATAGGTACGTCTTGTGAGCGGCCTTCCAACTCTACGTCTTCCGATACGCGGTCGCCACTCCAAAACCTTTCGGTCCCATCGGCCATTCGTTCTACGAGCAATGTGTTCTGCCTACTACCACTTAAGTTTGGCAATTCTTCGGACTATGTCGGTTACCTTGGTTCCCCTACAGATCTGTTCATTTCTGATTCGATCACGTAGGGAAACTCCAAGCGTAGCTCTCTCCATTGCCCTTTGCGTGAATTTCTGCCTTTTTGCA
Source organism: Brachylomia viminalis (assembly GCA_937001585.2). Lineage (NCBI taxonomy): Eukaryota > Metazoa > Arthropoda > Insecta > Lepidoptera > Noctuidae > Brachylomia > Brachylomia viminalis. The sequence continues at coordinate 19,877,509 of OW443301.2, read as the reverse complement.
TTTCTACGAGCTTTTACTTCATCGTCCTTACAGCATCCTGAAGACATCAACTACTAGACAATATCCCCTTCCCATAAAAGATGATGCAAATAAATGTATGGAATCTGGTACCCGCTCCAATCGGAATAAATTATATTATGTATATATTCATCGGTTCTAGAACACACGTACAGGACGTGTCTACATTAACAAAGATACTCGTACAAACAAAATATAAACAAGCTATGACTAACAGATCAAGCCCTCAATTTTTCAAGACATCTATTCGTGCAACCAGTACGTTTATAACAAGATATTTATTAGCAAAACGTGAGGAGCTGTGTGACATTTTGTGGATACCTACTCCGTAAGCCTTAACCTTTGTGATGTGAAAGTAGATGTTTATAGGTACCTATCGTAACTATTATAATATTCAACATCTTTAGTATTCACGATGTATCATTAATAATGGTTTAAAATTGCATATATTATATATTATTGATTTTCTAAACTCTGCAGAACGAGTAAGTGTAGTGAGGTAATTGTCTTGTTCTGCCAAGCCAAATGTGTTGGTATTCTGTTTATAACTTACACTTTTCTGTTCTTTTTTTTTTTTTTTTAATGTTGCGTTACACTAGTAATTTCTCACACAACTCACACACACACACTTTCACACTCTACAACGGCTTTTGATTGTGCTGGAACTACAACTCTTTTACATAATTATATAGATAAATAACCTTCTACATTTTCTTTAAAACAACAAATGCTATGTATTCCTATATAATACAGGATGAAATTGAAAACTTGCGGCCAGTCGAAATAAGAGGTTCGGTAACTGCTATATAATGATTAAAAATTGTCATTTCCCAAATGTAAATTCTTTAAAAAAATCGTGTAATTATCATCTTAGGTAGTGCAAACTAAGTTATTGTCTTCAAGTAGACACGAATTATAGGCGTGCCAGTAAAAAAATAAACAATTAAGATAATTAAAGTATCAATTTTAACGTGAGCCCAAAGAGCAATCCATTCATCTAATCAATTCTGAAAAAGGGCGCGCAACGACATTGCCAAATCGCTAGCCTACGCGCAAGTATATATGTGCATCCCTTTCCTTTATCTCGACCGAATGAATGCTCTAAATTTTCTTTATAACACGTTGAATTATAATTTTGTTCATCTGTTCAATTTCATCCTGTATAAGGCTATGCTGTTATAGAAATCCACTTCAGTCCGGGCAATAATCAAATATCTTTATTACGGTTTCAGGATTTAGATTCTGATCCTGCCAATTATTCTGTAAAAATTTGACGAGTGAAGTGAGCTGCAGTGAGCTGTCAATAGTTCCAAACCCTAGCATAAGGTGAAATGGTTGCTCACTTCACCTCATTTTTCACGGTGCAATTTATAGAAAGTAACGGCTGGTACAGGGACCTAGGCTGATGGTTAGTCAGCAGCTGACACTGTCACTGCTAATAAATAATAACCTAACGTCACTTATATAATAATAGCGCTTCTAGTAAACAGTAGTTCAGGGCAATAGTTCTGTTGAAGTATTCATTAATATAATTTATTTTATCTTACCTCTCATGAGTATCTTCCTCATACTCCGTCTCTGTGTGGTACAATTCCACCTTCTATTCCTGAACTGGTGTGCGCACTCCGTGGCACCCAGGGTCACGCCCCTGGTTATCTCCTTCAGTAGCCCTGTCTCGTTCCTGCAGATTTGAGCCAGTCGGCCCCTCGTCCGTCGGTTCTTCTTACAGATCATTCGAGGGTCCAATATCACTGCGCTGCCAGACGCCCTGAAACAAAATAATGATGAGTTAAAAAGACGTTCGTGGGATTACATTATTTCACCAGTCATTCGGGAGAAATGGTGGACTGCATGGGTTTTTCAGTAGTCCTTTCAGCCAGAAAAAAAATCTATCACATAATCGTTTTATCGTTTCCTTGGTCTTCCTCATCTCTTATAAACCCAACAACAAAATAATACAGGTAAATACTCAAAATACTGGTTTGCTTTAAAACATCTAGGATATAAAATATTATTTTTTGATAGGACCAAACATAAAATGTATTCATATTAAAAACATCCAATATTTATTTTTACTTGCTAATCACAGTGGCTGGCCGTGGTATGTAGTAAGCTAAACACATAAATTGTCTATTATTGATTTACCTCCTTAGCTAGGTACTATATACCTATCAACAGCTACCCAAATCAAGAGTTTCATAATCACAGAATCAGTCATAAAAGTCGACTCACTCAATACGACTAGTGTGGTTCTTCTAACTAGGTATCGATTTACGATCCGCCACTCAAGCGTCGACAAGCGAGCGCCAGGTCGCGCCGACAGATCCATTGTTTACTCGATTAGAGTTCATTGTCAGAGTATCGAGTGCGAAGCTAGCTCGAATAAATTTAGACTGCTTCCCGGAATCGATTCTCGTAGAAAGTCAATCCCGTTAAAAGTAAGTAAGAGTTAGGTAGGTACAATATCATCCGTCTGTCTGACACTATTCAATCAACCGAGATTTGATAGCAATCCGTCTTCTTTATTTCAGACTAGAAATGTTTATGCTGCACATTTCTCAAATGTTACCTTCCTTGAATGTTTTACGTTAAATAGTTTAATGTAATACACATTCTTAACATCTCTATTTTTTTAAATTTCATTCATGTTTTCGCGAAAAGAAAATATTTTGCACGTGATTCTCTTGTTTTAGCTATAATATAAAAGTGTTATATTTAAACTGAAGTTTACATCAAGTGATACAGTAAATTCTGAAGTGTTCTATTTTTTCCCGTTTCCATGTTGAAACTTTTATAGTTACTACAGCGATCAACTTTTTTCAGTAGTGTTGTGATAGTTTTTAACCGCCGCACGTGCGTCAGCTTACACAAGAACGTGAATGTTTCTTTGATTTACTGTCAAGACAACGTTTTTATGCATTGATATAACAGTAGTATAATCGAATAACATCACAAAACCATATCTACGTCGATCACCACGTGTTTTTCGTCCGCAATTTCCTGTTAACAACACCTTCAGAAAAATCTAATCACCTTTCAACAAGAAAAAAACAGGTAACACACCCATTCTAACTTCTAGTCTACAGAATATTCGAGATTAACAGAAATAATTCTGTATTCATGGTATACTAGACGGCCTTGTTACTACAACAGTAAAAATGAACGCCAAGTACAGCAGTAAAAGTCAAGGAGTACGTAAGTTACGACCAAAACAGATCTGTGAATTACAGGTTGGTTTACAAAATGATTTTATTAACCCCCACAGTATTAGTTGTGTTTACATTTGTCGAACTGGCGTTTCGTAATACTTCATAGAACGATGATAGCAGTAAACGTAATGTCGGCAGTATTCGGATTATGTTTTGGGTGTTTTTACTTCGAGCCGGACTATGGCTGGTGCTTTTTTCTGATTTATTTTGGTGTGCTGCGCCTACCAGTTGTTTTCTTTAGTTATGGCTTGATTTCGTACTTTCCGGACTTGTAATCGTAGGTCGTGGCTAATATTTGTTTCAGGAACGGTGTCTACTCGTAAATGGATCGCTGCAGTCTGATGGCGGACGAAATGCCCTATATCTATCGGTATGTATAAATTTTGGGTGACCTGCCGTCATAAAGTTGGGAAGATCCCATGGCAGTTGATTCGTGTAAGTATTCGGAATCCTCTAATGTCTGGCGATTTGTCTAACTCACGGCAATCCAACACGACCGGAGAGAGATCAGGCGCAGGACCAACGGCTTAAGGTGCTTTCAGAAACACGGGGGTATCATACCGCCAACTTCCAAACATAGAAAAACCTATTAGCACTTTGCCCGACCTGTGAATCGAACCCAGGACCCCACACTCAACGATCGAGCTTGCAACCACGCGACCAACGAGACAGTTTATGGGTGACGTAATTAGGTTGCTAAGGTTCTATGGCAATTTAATTGATGTGATGCAGTCGCATCTTGTTAAACTGGCTTCGAGCTCAACAAAGTTAGAAAATTGTAGGCTGATAAGTGCAATTACCAAGTTAAAATTAAACAGTAAACGGTGACCAGAACGATAATCGAGTAGCTATAACATCTAACGGAGACTCCTCGAGCGTCGATGATCGTGTGTACTTTCGCTTGTTATCACAATATTCATAGGTTGGATAATATACTTAGAAGCAAAAAATGGTTTCTATTTTTGTTTTTTGAGCGAACCAGATTCAAGTTCCAGAAATCAGAATCTTGTTGTTATAAATACTTTGGAGTCACGATGAAAGACGCAAAGAAATCATAGGACAAGGAGCGAAATTGTTTTAATAATTTGTTCATATAAAGAGGTTTTCTCCCTACTATATTTTTGACGAAGTGTTCTTAATTTGAAAAAAAAGTTCGTAAAACACCAAAGTACAAATATTTATATAAAAAAACTGTGTCTCACGGCTGCGCCAAAAAGGTCCATTTCAGTATTAATGTCAAAGATGCTGTCCGAACCTTGATTTTCTTACGAAACTATGGATAAGTAAGTAAGTAGATAAGTGACAAAGTGGATCTGTAACAAACAGTTTCATTCATCATACTTTAAACATATGTAATTTTAAACTTTCTTACTAATTCGATGTCTGAAAAATCTAAAGTGGAAAGTAACTTTTCTTGGAGTTCTACGTTAAAAGCTTACTTTGGCAGAGAAGGTTAGAGACAAGACTCTAGAATCTAGGTGAATGGATCACTGCCGAGGCCTTAAAAAAAGGTAAATGACCTCAGCCAAGTACATTTTTTCCACAATCCATATTTACATAGCAAATCTTTCGACACGTTAATAGGAAGCTGATTTGTCAGCTACTACAAAACCCGTTGAAAGATGGTTAAAAATAAACCTATTAAAATCATGATTTGCGTCACATGTTTGATAATCATTAACAATGCTTACGTTAGCTGAATTGTTTTCCGAAGTCTTCCCACGCATGCGTAGTTTGAGAATGGTTATGGGCAACAGGATTAGGATAGGTGATGTAACTGAAGAATGTTGTATGATTCCGAGGGTAGTCAGCGTCTTCCCCTCCCTCCATGAAGGGCAGTTAAGGGACTCCCTATTGACCACACATTGGCAGCATCGTCTGTACTAATGATACCTCAATCACCAAATTCACCAATCAACTGATCATTGCGTCATTTTAATACTACTGCCTAATGAAAGCCAGATACAAAGGAATCCTCTATAGGTAACCGTTGTCCCCGTAGGCCGTGTCCCCGTTGAAGGCCACAAAGAGAATTTAGTCAAATAATTTAAATTACTTCCCGTTGTCCCCGTACGCTGCCCCGTTAATTTATTGTATTATATACTTTTCAAATTATGCCCGTTGTCCCCGTACAGAAGAAAAAAGAGTTGTTACGCCGACTACAAGTAAATCGGGATAAGTACAGGAGAATTATGCCCTAATTACTGTAAGTCAGAAATCATTAATTATCTGCGTATAGCAGAGACCATATTCTGGGGAAAAAGTTAATATTTAAACGGTTTAGTATTCGTAAGGAAACCTGTCAATAGCTGGCAAGATCGCAAGTATAATTGGGTTAACAGTATGTTGATATTAAATATTTTTTTATGGGACTACCGACCATACTGTCTTTGGTTTTGAGATCTAACAATTTATAAAACACTTAAGATGTCGTTAATATTAGATATTGTTTGTTGTCTTTTGCAGAAAATTGGTTTTCTTCGTTAGAAGTTAGACTACCAATTGGAGCCATTTTCTTCAGTAGCCACGAATATAATGTATTTTCATCTCACGTTTACGAACGAATTCATAGTTCCTGCTTTTAAAACCTAATCAGGTGGTAGGCTAGGGCGCGCATTGCGATGGACCAACAGATGTACCTATTATAGTTTGTGGAAGCTCTTTTAGTGCACCTAGTAAGAAAACTAAACAGTTTCACATCTCTAAACTACTTAACGCATTTCAAGTTAGAAAATCATCATTACGAACGCTTATATTAGCTGAATCAATCGGTGCGCGCGAGTGGCATCTCAATGCGCGCGCGCTGACAGTTGGCGATGTATGTCCAATGGGGAAACGCGCTTTATGTCTTATGGGATAGGCAGAGAATCAAGCTCTGAGTGAAGGTGTAGCTGTTTTGTTCGAGACAAAAGGAAGATGGTATAACATTTATATATACCATCTTCCGACCGAAAAAACCCTCCGAGTTTTCCGAGGTAAAATTGTTTTAGAGAATGGGAATTCAATGCGATTGTTTTGTTTTAGAATCCTTCCCGGGTTGTTGTTAGTGTAGGGAAACTTGTTTAGCTAAACTATTATTTCTAAATAAAAAATGCAAATTGGAATTTATGTAGTAATATTTATTGCTTTCTAGTACAGTGACATTAATAAGATTGACAGTAGGTAATGACAGATAAAACATTAACTAAATGTTGTGTTGCCAACAGTTACTTTCATACAGGGAAAATGATTTTCTAGATGAATTCAGTATTAGCGGTCTTTGGGTTTGGAGTCTAGAAAACTATATACTACGGAATTAGTGGTAATGATAATGTAACCCCGAAGGGTAAAAAAAAAATACTAAACACTTGAAATAAACATAAAAACCAAATTTTGCTTAATTTGTTATTATGCAAAATTATCAGCAACTTATATAACAATCAACACAAAAATGAATAATCTTAATCCACTTTTCGATCTCACGAGAATAAAGCAGTGGGCGAATAATCTGTCATTTTGATTATCAATAAAATATCAAATTGATTTACGGCTTCCATAATAAAACTAATAAAATTAGCAGCTCTATGTGAAATTTAGAATTCAATATTTATTATAATAATATTTATTTGCTGGTTGGCCTAAAACGTAAAGCATCATTTGCTTAACACTTTTGTTATACATAGTGTTAATTGATATCTTACTTGAAAATGAGTAATCTTAAAGTATCATTTAAGAAAAGTAAAAACTTTTGAGGCACATTTCCACACACACACTTCTAATAATAATTCACCCAACAATTCGTTGTACACCATGTAATATTGACATAATATACAGGGTCAAATTAAATTAGGTAGCGAAACTTCACTGACGCGATTGGTATCGATATCTAAACATAATAAAACCAGAAAGAAATGAATTTGATAATGTTTTTTTTTTTGTGGGGTCATCGAACGCAGTTAAGCATAGTCACTTGAAGTATCAGTTTTTTCATGAGTAAACTTGACAGACGTGATGGGTATCGCTATCTAAACACGATTAATTTTCATATTTTCTGTGTTTGTGTTATTTTTTGCGTCATGTTTACCGAAAATAAACGCATTTTCTTTCTTTCTTTTCTTTCTTCATTAAACAAAGTAAAACAGATTTTCGCAACTCGATACTTCAAGTAAGAAAACTACAAGCGGTCGATGACCCCAAAAAAAAAACATCGAATCTTTTTGTTACTTATTATTTTATCGTGTTTAGATATCAATACCCATCACGTCAGCAGAATTTCGCTAGCTAATTAAATTTTACCCTGTATAAGCTAACAGTCTAAGGGCTCATTTTTCAAAAGTCAGATAATTTTTATCTGATGAATTTTTTCCTAACTCAATGGATGAATTAATGTGGTGGTTTGACAGCTTTTGTATAGAAAATATGTCAAACTGTCATATTTATTCTTCAGATAAAATATCTCTGAAAAATAAAAAAAAATGGAGAGCTTCAAAAAATTCGTCGGCATCTCTCTCTGTCAACAGTATTTAGGTTAAGAACTGTGTGTAAATTAATTAAATGAATTTGAATGTGAACAGGAAAAGTTCCCGAAAAGGCTGGCAGCATGTACATAATTAATAATGCATACGTTGAAGTCCCTCATGTACTTTTAACTTTTTGTGCCCAAATAAATTGTACTTCTACTTAAAGGGGTTTATTTATAAACGTTGCTTTAACTTAACTAATCATTATCGACTGATTAGCCATACATTTTTGACGTTTGAAGTCTCTTAACATTAATAGCTTAATGTTTTATAAATAAAGTGAATAATTATGATCTTTCTGTCACTTTTTGTATTATTATTTTCACCAGCAAGATGACTGTAGATTGTTAATATTTGAGAAAAGTAAGGAATATGAATGACTCCCTTATAAACTTTTAATAGCTGTTAACGAACAACCGTATGTTGGTGTGATCTTTACAATATCAAATTAAAAGTTATTCTATAGTACGTTTCATCACGTATTTACAGCGTCGTCGTATCCAATTTTAGTTGCTTCAATATATTTACTATAAAATGTGTATGTCAAACTAGTACAGCTACGATTACGTCACAGAACGGATCCAAATTTATTTTGGCTAAAATTTTGGTGTTTCTAATACCACGATTCTCTCATCCAAATCCAGAGAGCAAAAAACTAAAAATCAACTTTATCAATACCAAATTAGAGTTTCATTTCCAATGAGGTGACGAAAAATGGAATTTTGCCAAAGTGGCGACACACCTCTGTATACTCAGACGAATAAATTAGCTGTGATAAGTTGTATGTCAATTAATTATTCTTCAAAGCTCCATCTGGTCTGAAGGCGAGGAAGTGGTTAGATATAATGACACCAATACTAACTAACTGCAAGTACTTGTCGCATAGAACTGTGCTAAGAAATTATTAAACAATCAACTGTGTGGTTGGTTTAAAGGTAATGGATAATGGATTATGATGGCATCAAAGAGGAGTCTTTGATTTAATCTTAAGGAAGTCAGACGCGTACTTTGCATTAAAACGTAGTTTATAAATCTTATATAACTCTCAGTAAGTAGTTATTTACGACAGCTGTTGCAAGACCTAACTTTGGAAAATCAAATCTAAATCAGTTCTTGTCGACTCAAATGATTACCCCGATTTCTTTGTATCACCTATTGTTACCTACTAAAACTCCATAAACCTACTTCTTTTTTGAAATGATGCTGGACTAGATCATAAATCTTTTCAGATATCGCGACTTTTTACGTCACAGAGCAAGAACCAACCGTTTAAATTAGTTAAAATCGGTTTCGAAATTTAAGAACCAGTATGTTGCTAGTACATCCGACCATGTCTTCATGATCACTACAGCCTGACGCCTCTTCTGTGTTACATCATGCCAACAGTAATACTATGTTCCCTCTGCACTTTTTTCACCAAATTACAACATGAAGTCTGCCAGTATTTTCAGTGAAAATCTCACCATTGAACCAGATGCTAGGGATTGCGAATAATCAGCTCACTATAAGCTTACTTCAGCTAAGTATTCACGGTATGCAGAATAGACTGGCAGACTTCAGTATGATAGTTGGTGAATAAAGTTAAAATACCTCGACCGTGTCTAGTAATATTTTTTGCTCTGAAGGGCCATCTAGTAGTTTTGAGTCAAACCATTCGTCATCAGAATTATTGAAATGTACACGCCTCTTCCCTGTTGCGCTACTCTAACTGTCACGGCATGTGTCACACTTCATACCTTTACTTCTACTACGCTAGCAGATGATTAACATTATATCTAAAGGTAAGAAAACAGGTGAGAAAACGATAAGCACTGCATTATAAACGAACCATATTTCGTTCGAAGTTGTTTTGTAAGTTACACTCTTCAATTGAGGAATTCGCGGAAGTTCCTACGCAATATTTTCATTGTGTCTTATGTATCCACAGCAATATTTACAATGGAAAGTCACGGGCTTAAATGATACTGTTTGCGATGATTGCTGTTCTGTAAAAAGTGACCTAAAACTGAATTAACGTCTGTAGCTTTTGAAAGTGAGAGTTTGGACGCAACTGACAGCGTTGAAACAGAAGCGAGTAGGACACGGATTTTAAGAGAATTAGCCTAGCAGTCTTCTGGCACTGTTTACAATCGAATGATTTTACCTATCGTTGTTACTTTCATTCGTTACCCTCATCAGGACGTTTCCGAATGAAGTACGTTCGGAAACGTCCTAATGTAGGTTAGAATCATATCAGTTTCCTTCTTGTACGAAAGTTGTATTTTTGTTAGATGGTATCAGTACTGTGAGCTTATTACCAAAGTAGCAACGATTGACACAACCGAAGACGATACTTCACGCTTTAACGCTCCATCCGTCAGTTGTCACAAGTAACAGGTGGTGACGCACTGACGAAGAAGCGACAGTTTAACCCTGACCTATGACAACAATGGATTTGGCACGCGGTTCTGTCGTTTAGAACGACGAAAGATATTTGTAGCTAACGGGCCTGAGATTTATATGTAATTGTTTACAGGGCTGGCTAACTGGCTGAAATACCTCGCGGTGTTAGAAAGCGAGATTGATTGGGGTAAACCAAGGAGAATTATTGAACTACTTTATAAGGTTATGCACCTATATTTTTACTTTCCAAAATTCGATGGATGTCGATTTCCAAAAGAAATATAGCAGCTATATTAAAAATAGAAAAACATTTTTTTTATCGTTAATAAAACACTCTACTTTGGAGCCTTTTACATATTTGATTTTCTTTTCATTGAAGAAGTAACCTTGAAAGTAACGAAAATGTTTAAAAAAATGTAATTTATAAATCTGTATTCAAAACATTAATAACTAACTGAAAGCCTCTTAACCATCATCCATCAGGAAAGGGCTCTATTCAACTAGGGTGACAATGAATGACACTGTTTGCGGACACCGGGCGAGGCGCTAACGCGCGACTTCGACGCGATTAGCGGCTGCATGACGACTTAACTGTAAACATTATTACCATTACTATACACAAATACATTTTAGAAAAACTTAAAGAAAATGAACTGTATTTTGTAAGCAGTAAGGGTGGTTAGAACAGTTCTAGAGGCATCAGTCAACAATCTGCAATCGTCATACTAGATTGCTCTGTCACTGTATGTAAGTAAACACTTTTAAAAGTTTATGTGCTTATGAGCAATGTTGTCTGTTCGTTTTAGCGGCCGCATCATGAACTCTCATGGCGGCTACGGCATGTAGCGGCTATGGCGTGTTTGACATGTCGTTAAAATTGGGTCTGAGACCGTCCCGTAGGTATTGTTAGGTCGCTTTACGCTTTCGAAAGTGTAGTCGTGTGTTAGCTTTCGATATTTTGTCATTTGAAGTTGTTTTGTAAGATCTCTTCACTTGAGGGATTGGCGGAAGTTCCTACGCAATATTTTGATTGTGTCTTAGGTATGTATCCACAGCAATATCTACAATAGGAAGTCACAGACTTAAATAGAGACTGTTCTGTATAAAGTGACCTAAAACTGAACTAAAAAAAAAAAAAAAAATGTTTTTATTATCTTAAATCTAGATACAATTAAGTTGCCGGGGCTTCCCAGAAAGTAATCCGAAGATACTTGTGATGGGATAAACCTCGCTCTTCCTCGATTAGTTCAACTACTTCGTTGTGCTAATTAGGTATAAGTTAAGTTACACATTTTTTAAAACCAATAAAAATTAAAAACTAATAAAAAACTAACGTCTGTAACTTTTGAAAATGAGGGTTTGGACGCAACTAACAGCGTAGAAACAGAAGCGAGTAGGACATGGTTTGAAGAGAATTAACCTAGCAGTCTTCTGACAGTGTTTACTATCGAATAATTTTACCTATCGTTGTTACTTTCACTCTTAATCTCGAACTTCACAAGAAAATATGTCTTCAAAATCTTAGAATTACCAAAACTAATACGCAGTTATGATGTAGTGCTTTACCGAGCACTTCCATTCTTCGTTCACAACGCTGACCACATTGAAGCCAATTCGTCATCCATGTGGATTTAGCGCCACAGTAGTTTGTGTCAATCCGTAATGGTCTGGATGCGATAATTGGTGAAATACTACGCACAATAACGCACGCCCAACCTCTGAATGTTCAGTGGCATAGACTATGAAATTTACGCAGATGTGACTTTAGTATGAGTTTATGATAACTCGCACTTAGAGCGAGATAGTGTAGCAAGTCTGTAGGTACAATTATCTAATGCTTAGAAGCTTATTTAATAGTCCATCTTAATTTAGCTTACCACCTATCTCATGAAAGTCACTGTTAGGTATAACTGCACAATAATAGATTTCCACTCTCCTATGGAGAGACGAGGGACAGGGTGTAAAGTTCACACATACCTCTATAGAAAAGGGCGGGTCCTCCGAGCAGACGGGTGTCGTATCTGGTGGGCAACTGCCCGATGATTGATGTCGGGAAGTTGTATATATGCTAGTCGCGCGGTAATCTCTGTTTGCGCGATGCAGGATTTGCGTGACGTCAGTATGACGCGCAGCTTGCATGTGGCGATGAAGATACCACTACAGTCCCAAGGCTCCCAAACGCTGACACTTATTTTGTAATGAAATTTAATAAATCCCAAATATGTGGCTACCCTAAGTGGGAAATGCATCTGTTTTTAATAATGTTACAATAATTCTTGATTACAGTCAATGCTATGATTGGATATCATTTTTTCTTCCTAGTATATCTAAGATAATCTTCACTACTCATAATTCTACCATTTGTCCAAAGTCTAACATTTCTACCTACATCCGCATCTGTCCTCCGTACCTCGGCTACAAGTAACAAATTGTTAGCGACGCACCGCTAAGCGGACGGCAAACTTGTGCGGGTGGCAGTACGACAGGGCATCGCACCGAGTGCTAAATGAACTAGTTTCATACGCACCGGTATGCCGCTTCGGTTTTTTATCGTGTAGGTAAAATTGGGTGGTGCTGTGTCATTTGAATGGGCTGTCGTGTCTTTTTTTTTGGGTGTTTTGGTCTAGGCTGTCTATCGAGACCATTGCTTTAAATTGAACACAAGAAAAGCAATCCTCGTTGATGGATGGTGACTATTCTTATATATTATTATTATTATTATAGCTTAATTTTAAGAAGCTTTTTGCCATAATTTCAAAATTCTAAAGCCTTTAATTTCATTATTATTATGTGTTATCAACTATTTCTGAGATTGCTGGTTATCCTGTAATTGGCGACTGCGTAAGTCCGAGGCTATTGTTACCTATAGTACTTACGATATATTATACACAGAAGCTGTTGGTGTACCTTGATAAATAAATAAATATTCTGATGGACCTCCACAACATTTTCCTTTGATTTTCTTATAGACATATTTTTCACAGGATTTGATGTTGAATAGAAAGTCTCGGTGGCAGTGCGGAGTGTTTGGAGCAGTTGAAGTATAAAGAATATTTTTGCGCACAAAGTCAAAGTAAAAACTGCGCTGTTCTCATTTAAACAAAATATGCTTATATTCAGGGAGCATAAGAATCACTAGATATATTAATAACACAACAGTCAGTTATTATTGCCAGACCAAAAAAAGGATCAACCTAAAATAACGCAGACAAGCCTCGACTGAGTCCCGCAATATTTGATTGAAAGTTGAATAATAAACATTGCGCCAATTAAAACTAACTTCAGCCAAAACTACTACAGAGTATGATGGATAAATCTGTTTTGTATCACGCAATTTTTTTGCTCATCTCGCTGTGCAGTTACGTCAGACGAATTCTGATGAACCCGTGGGGATAGTTATAGGAAATGTACTAAAAGATAAGTTTTTTTCGGTGAAAATGTTATTGTTTTCCTAGAACAGGTCTTGCTTTCTATCTGAAGCAAACAAAGCGTGGAATGCCCAACAAAAAAGGCGCCTGGGAGAGACTGGATGTGGAAGGTAATGGCAACTTGGGAGGGTCTAGCAGTGGACAACGATAGACTGAAGTAGGTTGATTGATAGAAACATGAAAACCAGATCAGATTTTGATAAAACTTTAGAATCTATGCAATTTTCAGGGTAAAGATTATTTACGAGACACATGCGTTTTTCGAAGCAGGATCTTGTATTTCCCATTAAGAACTTTTCTTTCTTTATTGAGAACAGTATTTGAGATCCATAAGACGTTTAGCTTGGAGATTGTTTGATTTTATTTACCTACGGAAAAATTAAGATATGATAATACCTAACTAATGATGATAATAATATGAAAAATATTGGCCAGAAAGCAGGCCCGCTGCTTTTTCTGCGTCAATTACGATTTAAATATCATCCATATGGGGCACATAACAAAGAGTATTCTTATATTTTAAGTATTTACAAAGTAAATGTCGAATGTTTTGTTGAACACAGATTCCATATTCTCCATTTATGATATGTTACTTGAGACATACAATATTGACACACTGAAGCAGAGTTACCTACAAAAAGATCACTATGCAGTATGTTTTCTTCGCCCGTTCACCTCATTGACACAAAAACCATTTATCGTGCTCCGTTTTGCTCTACCAGCCAGTGTAATGACCATAAATAAACAATAAGATCGGATTAATACATTAAAATAATACGGTTTTGTTATGATTACCTATAGTAACAGAGAACGGATAACCGACTGGTGGTTTTATCCGACATCGCGACTAGATTTACAACGTGATTAATTTATTTACTTCGCATTAAACTAGCTACTATCAAACTGTTAAGGGGCAGAATGTTCGATGCCAAAGGTGCTAACAGAATAGATTGACAGACAAGCTGTTTTTGACACAATGAAAATGTTCCGTTATGCACATTTACTTGAATTTTGACAACCGGCAATAATTGGTCAGATTTGTATGCACCTTAACGTCATCCTAATATTAATGTGTAACATTAAAAGTGACAGAATCTACTGATAATTAAATAGTTTGAACAGCGTTTGGCAAAATCCAAGTCTGTTTAGGATTAGGAGCACATTGCTGCAGTGTTTGAGAGCATTGTTACACGTAAAATAAAAGCTTGTATAACGCTTGACGGTCATTCCGTCCAACAATGTTATTCCCAACGACTTCCCCTCGTTATGAAAACTGGCAGCTATCTAAGACTACCCTGGGTATGATGCAGAAAAATAGATTGAAGTTATTAAAAAAAAAAAATCAGCGGGACGAGCACGGCCTCTGTGGTAGGCTTGAGTCAGGCATTTTAGCACGGTTTTTGCTCCCAAACTGTGATAAAAATGTGTGACTCAAGTCTATCACAGTAGTCAATGCTCGCCCCGCAGGAAAGAAGATTCTCAGCAGCGGACAGCAAGAAAGCTTCCAATAATAATGAAAAAAAAACCAAGAAACACAGCTATTTTTACATCATCTTCATCACAAAAATGTTATATTACAAAAGCGCAAAGTCAAAACACTCACCCTTAAGTAATATAATAAACTCGGTGATATCCGCTTTTGTAACAGCGTTGCAGTCAAAACATTTGGATACCGGTTACCTAACGACAATAAAACTTGATAGATAACCCACTGTTAGATATGAACGCTCTGTACCTACATGTTTAATTGGTTTTGAGGCAAACCAGAAGGTTGATTACAACTTTAAAGATGGGCAAGATAGCCTCTCGCGTACACCTAATCCGTCATCGGCCGTACTCGGTCCATCGAACCGAACATTATGTTAAAGAAAGTGAATGCGTAGACCTAGTTATCAGACGTCATCGGGCGATGTCGGTTGAAGTAGTGGTACTATCGAGGAAGTTCATATCTAAGCAGTTTTAGAACAAAATCCCGTGAACACGATGACCGCATCTGTTTTACGTTAGTTACTGTTAGCGCCCGAGCGCTACAGGGAAAAATAGTCCTAAAGGTGCATAGATATGAACTTCCTCGATAGTACATACGCACTCACTTTCTTATACATAAATGTATGGTTCGCTCGACCGAATTCGGCCGATGACGACGTACGAGCATAGTTCGGCCAATGACGGATTCGGTATACGCCTTGCTTTAGGAGATTGCAGGAGATATTGAGATTTTTGGTTGAAAAGAGAAATCTGCAGGGGTTCATTGCACACATCGAAAACCACTTTTACGATAGGAATCGGATCCAATTGAACCATCGAATAATAGTTTGTCAAATACAATATCAAATGAAGAAGTTCAACGTACTCGTACGACAATGCTTATCTCACTATTATAGCTGAAAAAAAATCGGAATGTGTTTATTCACAGAAATAATTTGAAACTTAAAATTTTTAAGCTCAGCTTATTCTACAGTAGTAATCATTCATACCTAATTTAATATGTTTAATTGGTAACGAATGAGAAAAAAGAGTGGGCATTCATATAAATTCCTTTAAAGTTCACTTGTTTAGGTACGTCAAGCAATCACACAAATATCAGCAGTAGTTCTGTCAATGATGACTTGATGACTTCATAGGTTCTTGATTATAAGGAGAGAACAAGCATACTAGGTATCATTTGATTGGCATTCAACGCCATGCCCATAGATTAGAGCCATTATAAAACTAAGTATCCTCTAAGTAGAGTGTAATAACACCATTTTTTATCTCGCAACACATTGATCAACATTAACACGAACAAGAAATGTAATTAACGATAACATCCCGTTTAGTAGGTATAGAATCCGTGGGCGAATGAGACCCGAACACCTACATACGAAACTAATAGATATCGACTTTTATAGTTAAGTAGTGTATCTAATTTAACGCATCATTAAGTAAATTGTACCGGGTTGTGAAACTAGGTTTAGCCCACGGGTTTTCTTGGCTTCCGGAATTTTGTTGGGACATGTCATTCAAACGAGCTTTTGAAATCCGAAAGCTGAATATCGTTCTTTAGCTTGAGGTCAGTGCACATTACACTATAAGTAACAGAAATTATGTGTAATTAAATAACACTAGAAATACCCCTCGCTGAGACAGAATCAGGAGGCAAGGTCTTCAAAAATAATTAACGAAATACCCACTGAACCTATCGCTCATCATAACCTGAATTCTAACAAGATAAATTGAAGAAGAGGAAATTGGAATAGTCATTCAGAACTGTCCAGGGCTTCCCATCAAAAGTCAAAATAAATGCAGTACATATTGTCCTTAGTAGAAAATGTATCTTTGGCAACAGGGTCAACAACGGCTATAGATTGGTTGTCCTTCTTTCCTAGTCACACTGTTCCTAACGCAGGTGATTTTATGGTTATTGTTTTATCAGCCGGAGATGTTCTGGATGGTCCCTTGTAACATCCGTACCAAGAAACACATCGAACCATTCGACATCAAACCAACGAGCTAATTTATACACACTAATTTGTATATTTATCTATATTTAATTCAGCCTTTGTAGACATAGCTCAACCATAAATTTATTACCAGTAAATAGAAACACGTAACACTTGCAATCGTAATGATAACTTTAAAGTTATTAGAGAGATAAATTGTTGGACTTAACAAGCTTTAAAAGCGTTAAATAGATGGATATCTTAAGGATATAGATAAGTATATCTAAGGCTTGGTGCGCATGGAAGGTGACACAATCGATAAATACAAAACCTGGCTTCTTTCAAAGAGGCTGCAATACAAGGGTTTCACTGCTGCGAACAATGCCAGAAAAAAATGAAAGTCAAATCGTTTACTGAAAGGCACTTTTGAATGTCAAATACATAAACTATCTGCAGGATCTTCCATGAGATGATCCAAAATCAGTTGATGAAATATTTAGTCTTCATCAACGCGTTTATTTCGGTTCTTGTCTTTCAGAAACTTTCGGAAATGTTGTTGAGGAAATCTAATAGCGTAACCGTTGATATAAACTAGCGGTAGATAAGGCACTTGAACTAGGTTGAATTAGGTCTCAAGACACAATTGCACTCAGTCACACGCCGGCCATCATCTAAACAGCGCATTTCAATACAGCTAAATAATTTCTTTTTTTGTATATAAATACCAATCAATATGCATTCTTGAGTATTTAATACGTGTTCTAATCACTCCATAAACTAAAATAAAACACACTGGATTACTTTTCACTCGTAAGTACAGCCAAAAACGTTAGTTTGTTGAAAATTATAATTTTATTTATTGTTTTGCTTAGCCATTTTTGTGAGAGCAAGATACTCGTAGCTAATACAAAACAGCGTAAGAACCACGATGCGATGCATTATGCGACTCTCGCTAACGCTACCTCAATGTCATTCATAGTTGTAAACATTCGGTGGCTAACGCGGTTGCGCTCGCACGACTGAGTCGGGTCCTATCTCTGTCCTTGTCTATCGCTAACTGTTAGTATGCAACTGAGATCACAGATGTGTGTGTTTCGTTGCATGTAGTTGTGCACGGAGCCCAGGCCCTGCAGTCTCGACATAGTTAGCAATCGTTTTCGGTTGCTAAGTCCTAACAATCCAGATGTAAATGTTGATGTAAATGTTTGGTAGTCTCGACACTCAAATTTATCGGTTGTTACCTACCGGTACCTACCTAAAATACCAGTAACAACCGATAAATTTGAGTGTGGAGACCACCAAATATCGTTACATCTGGATTGTTAGGACTTAGCAACCGAAAACTATTGCTAACTATGTCGAGACTGCAGGGCCAGGTATAGTGATTGCGATGTTAGAGCGTACCGTATCTACGCGGGTTTATATCAATGGGGGTTTAATTAATAACCAAAATTCAGAAAAGCTGAATTTATTTATTCAGCTCTAAATGGCTGAAAACAAAAGTTTTACCAAGAAAGAAGAATAGTGCAATGCAACACAGCCTTATCAGGATTCAACACAGGCTATTCTAACCAGAACTCTCAACTAAGTAATAAATCATACTGATTATAAAGTATTTTAAACTAGCATACTGTAGAAAAATCTGTCAATTTCAATTTGTGTTAACACAACCAACTGCAACCGGCCTCAGTACAAAATACTCCAACCGCACTCAATAACGATAATTACGTTAATCCCGTGCAAAATCCATTTATAACCTTTGAAACTTGAATTAACGCTACCTACCAATTTATTTGAAAATAATCGATGTTCGTGGCAGCAAAAAATCATTTATGAGTTCAATATTTTCTCCGTAGGAACATTAACATCAATCCATCAATCTGCCGGGGGGACTTTCAAATTGCTAAAATTGAGTCATTCCTCTCAATTATGGCGCGTTCAGTGACCATCGGGGTTTGGCGTCCCATCAGACCCCATTGACTTACTGCCCACCATAAAGTGTGGTAAAGATGCGTGTAGACTGCGCCGGAGTTGTCATTTGAGACATTTTTGAGTCAGTCCTATTTTTGATAAAAAAATCTGATCATTGATTACTATTGACATTGTTATTGACAGCGCCAGAGGTGACCCTACATTTTATAGATTAACCAAAACCAGTAACACAGCTCAAAACCTTTTAAATCCATAAAACTAATATAACCTAGCAAAAAAACCAACTCAAATCATAAATCTTAATCTTCACACCAGCCACGACTTTATTAGTCCTCCACCATATTATTACATCCAATAAATAAATTATTATTCGAACATTTATAACCCAAATAATGCCAACAAATAATAATATGCATCCCGCATTATGAACGCAGCGTTGCGTATGCGCATCCATTTTTGTTGATCGTGCACGAAACTCCTAATTTAACTCTTGCCTTGATTAATTGCAAATTAAAGTCCCAAGCTCGGTGGTGCCTGTCGAATATGACTTTATTGAATTTCACGGGAAGTGATTAATGTGCCAATAACAAATTTATTATTATAGCGATAAGGTTTGTTATTTATTGTTATTGGTGTAACTGTTGTGGTCTGTTAGGGATAGGACAAGTTTTTCAGTTACAGGCCGATGATTGGTGGTCGATTGGTTACTTTCAACAGGGACTGGTGACAGGTAATGTCAAATGGATTTTGAAACGAGATGTTTGCTGTGATTTATTTAAAAATTGGTAACTTTTAAATGTCTGTCTACATACACCTAAAAGTGTAGTTGATTTTTTGCAATGCCATATTTTTAGGAAGTTCCCAAGGCATAGAGCGATGCTTTCAGAGTACAGATACAGAGACTTAGTTTCCAATTCTTTAATTCTTGAGTAGTATATGGAAGCAGTTTTAAGCCAATAATATTGGAGAAGGTTCTAAGTATAACAGTATTTTCAAAATGTTTAAATACTTGTGTATTTAAACATTTTGAAAGTACTACTATAATAAACGTTTGGACGTTTATGTTCAAAAGGAAATCCCCTCATTGGCTCACATGAGCTATAACATGAAAGCAAAAGTATTATGAAGCAAAATGTTTATAAACCAGGCTTATAAATAAAGAGAAATGCCCATTCTTGTGTCATTCAAATTCGTACAAATCTATTGGAATTTAAAAACGTTATTGTAAACAGCGATCACTAGACAGAACTTGAATGGCGATCTTAAAATATAACTTGATTAACACTTAATTTTATAGAAACTAAACGACACCTACATTTTATATATCGACAGCATAGTTTCGATTTTTTTGGGCAACCATTCCGCGGATCACAAGCCCACTACTAGTAAATTCTGAACTTAATTCTTTTGATTCTAAAGTAGAATTTACCTTAGCAATGCTCTAAGGCATTATAATTAATAATGTCTACGGATCACAACATAAATAATAATAAGTCAAATTAACATCGTACAATATTTATTTGACGCTGAATCATAAAGGTGGACGTGTATTAGACCGTTGAAAATCAAATCATCTTTATTGCGCTTCCATGTTATAAAACTGATAGTGTAATTACTCTACTTCGTTGACAAAAAAGCGATTGATCTTACTGACCTGAATTAAACACACCTGGCTATCACCTGGCTCTTCTTAAATTAGTTTAGATCTGTAACCTAGCTTAGAAGAATACTGTGGAAGAGGCCTGGGACGTTGGACAATCGACACACTGATAATAAATATTTGTAGGATAAGAAAACCCACAGTTGATCGTAGAACTGAAGGAAACAAAACTTTCATGGTATAAGCTAGACAAGAAATGGTTCGGGGTGACCGGAAAAAAAACTGCTTGAAACGGCTAGTCAAATTAAGCTTTAGTAGAGGTTTAGTCAAAGTTCTGGGTTATTGGTCGACAAATTAAACTCTAGTAGAGCTTTAATCAAAGTTCAGGGTTATTGGTCGACAAATTAAACTCTGGTGAGCTTTAATCAAAGCTCTGGGTTAGTGGTCGACAAATTAAACTCTAGTAGAGCTTTAGTCAAAGCTCTGGGTTGTTGGTCGACAAATTAAACTCTACTAGAGCTTTAGTCAAAGCTCTGGATTGTTGGTCGACAAATTAAACTCTAGTAGAGCTTTAGTCAAAGCTCTGGGTTGATTGTCGACAAATTAAACTCTAGTAGAGCTTTAGTCAAAGCTTTGGGTTGTTGGTCGACAAATTAAACTCTAGTAGAGCTTTAATTAAAGTTCTGGGTTATTGGTCGACAAATTAAACTCTAGTAGAGCTTTAATTAAAGTTCTGGGTTATTGGTCGATAAATTAAACTCTAGTAGAGATTTAATCAAAGCTCTGGGTTATTGGTCGACAAATTAAACTCTAGTAGAGCTTTAGTCAAAGCTCTGGGTTATTTAGTCGACAAATCCATGGTATTGCTTGGTCAGGTAGCGAAGTGCACACTAAGCAACTTTTTTTAAATCATGAGGTAGTAAGTATCTCAATAATAATTATTATTTAAACCTTATAGGAATCAGTAATTTCCAGGTGCTGATAGGCATCGGAAAGCTCCTCAAACTCAAGCTCCATTTCTTTATTTTACCCAATCATAGCAACGATTTGAAATGATAAATCGTTATCAATAAGATGTATTAGGCAAAAACTAAATAACAACTGCCGCTTGAAGACGTCATCACCGTATTGATGAAATTTGTGAATGAATCTAATAGCCTTTACGGTTCATAAATAAATCAATTCATTGGCAAAATTGATTTGAATAATCTTGCAATCCCAAAAAATCTTTCAGTAAATATTGTTTAGCAAAGAAAAGACTTTGTGTAAATTATTACATCACCACCGCTCTCAAAACGATGAAGGAACATATATTGAGGAAACCGGCATGTCCTAGAACCAAAAATTAGAAGACATGTGACATCTACCAACCCGCACTGGGCCCGCGTGCTGGTTTACGGCCCACTCCCTCTCACCGAGAGGATGCCTGTGTCGTAGCAGTGGGAACGTTATAGGCTGATTATGTCCCACCTTCCTATCTTGCCCTCTGTGCCCCAAAAAATGCAGCCACAGTGACCACTGCGCTGCCTCCGACGATGCCGTGGAAGTAGTGAAATTTTGGGCCAGCAAAATTAAATAAACTATCGTGCTATTGACACGACGAAGAAGAAGAATCAAAGAAAAATATGAGCTGTTATTTTCTCTGATGCTTTATACTATATTTTCTACTCCGAACAGCGTATATATTCGCTATCGATCTTGTAAAATAAGTAGGTAATGCTTCAAACGTGAGCTTTAAAGCCGTTAAAAGTCGTTATTATTTATTATTATGACAAACGTTGCTGTACAAAACTTGTCTATGGGCAATAGACGTTTATCAAAACTTATTGAACATAAATTCTTGCGAGTAGAATAAAACTGGAGAGAGTATGGGTCTTTAATTTTGCTAGCATCATTTTGGCTTTTCAACAAATCTGTTGACACATCCATTCACTTCGTATAGCCTGACACAGACTTTATTAAATGCGTGTTGGTTTTTATGGCTAAACCGAACCCTTGATGAATGTTAGAAGAAAACTTTATTTGTATTTTTGACAAAGTAGACCAAAAGACAGAAACAGGGTTATTTATCTTGGACATGTACCTAAAATCTTTCAAGCAATTGTACCTGTACCTTGTTATTTATATTACAGGAGAAAGTATATGTAATGATGTCTTCATTATGTCATCAACCGTTCAAATGAGCCCCTGTTAACTTCAACTCTTCATTAATGGCTCAGTTTATAACAATAATCGTTTATATTATAACAGAAAAAAACAAATGAACAAGAGAACAATGTTTAACGATGATAGCTGCAAAAGTTAAGACTACCAACACCTGACTCCCAGGGAGAGGGTATTTGTTCCAGAATTTTACGGAAGGGACGTCACAATTTTGCAAACATCATGTAGGTACGATGACTATCAAATGGTGAAGATACAATGTATCAGACAGCGTCAACGTAAAATGTGCCTGGACCTGTCGACCTAACCCAAAATTGAAAGGTTTCACGTCCCTGTTCCTTTACCGACACCATTAATTACGCTTAAAGCAGGAATACAAAAGGGGTAGTGCAATCACAATCTAGCGAAATGGAGGATTATTGTCCCAACAGACACCCAGTGCCAATGAGGTGCTCCTGACCAAACCGTGTTCTATATGTTGGAATGTCCAAAGAGTCCATACACCTGCGGACCTAAAAACGCCACTGATGGCGTGATTGGCGTGGCCACGTAGGAAAAAAATTATACAAGAAAAAGAAAACAATTTTACTTAATTAGCAGGAGTCTAGAAAGTATAAGTTATACCCTCGACAAGTTTATTCTAAAGATTTTTATCTATAATACTTAGGTAGGTATTTTTTTTAAAAGAAAGCGAGATCTTTGTTTGATATCTTCTTTCATGTATCCAGGTATCTAATAATTTTGCAGTCATCATCAGACAGTATCCATACCTATAAACATCAACAGGATACTGGAGAATCTTAGTCAGCAATAGTTCTTGTTTTAATTACTTACAAACATGCAAAAAACTAGAAAACCAAGGACCGAAAAATAATCTAATTTAAAAACAGGATCAACATTGAAATTCTTTTATGTTGATCCTTTAAATCTAATAGCAGGCTTTTGCCCTGCAGTGTAGGACAACAAACTGATACGATTCTTACCTATTGCATTTAATACATCTTAATTTAAGTGACCATTGCTACATTTACTGAAAAAAACATTAGTGACCTGACCACTATTATTAGTTTGTTGAACGTTTAATAACGTTTCAGAGCCATTAATATTGTATCACATTTAAATGCATGTTAATGCAACACATACATGCAGATTAGTGGACAGGATATGTAATAGAGTAATGATTACTCATTAGGTTAGGTAACTGGCCTACAGGTAGTAATTCTGTGAATACATGAACTAATTATTAATAGAAACTTATTTTGTGCGTTTAAATAAGTCAATAGGCATACAAACATTTTTGAAAGCATTGGCAACAGGTGTGAAGATTTTTTCACTTTGTATAGAGCTTTTAAAAGTTACTATAATCGATTCAATCAATCAAATCTGAATGATACTAATTACTTTTCGAATATTGATTAGTAAATAACACTTTAATTAATTAAAAATGTCTTTGTTTGTGTCCGTGGTTGAATCAAAAATCGAACGCGCAAGAGTTCTTTGTTATCCAAAACTAAGCACGACAAGACAAATGACTAATTCATTAAAAAGTTATTACAAAACACCGATGTATTAAATGTATCAGCAAAATTAATCCATGTAAATACAAAAAGCAAAACTAAAATGAAACGTTTCAACAAACAAAAACTGAGGATGCGACGGAGAAGTTCAACAGAATCAAGAACCGACAAAAACTTGTAATAAACACAAATCAGCTGTTTAGGCTCACGGTTCTTATTAGATTTTGTTGATCTGTCAGTTTGGGACTATTTACTGTATGGAAATGATTTTTATATGCATCGATTTGGCTTCGATACAGCTTTTCAGGTACTCACCACCAAGAATCGGTGATGGGCGCGAGCAGCAGCAAGCAGGCGGCGATGACAACAGGCCGCATCGCTCGACGGACATCACTGCCCCGACAACTTGGCTGTAACCATGTCTCGTCACCCGAAAAAACACCCAAAAAACCCTTTACTCCGAAACTCGCCCCATTTCTATTCTCTAAACGACTCGATTTGTTTTTATGTAATTTTTTTGTGTAGAAAACTAAATGCGTTCGATTTTTCTAAACAGTTCCGAAATTTCGCGGCGTGTCGTGCGTGGATCCCTGTCGGTGGGAGATCGCGGCGCGGACTGACGCTCACCTGAGCCCACCCCGCCGCACGCGCACACCCAAACGATTTTCGCGCTATTTTGGCTAAGATTTTAGCAGATTAGGCTTCGCGTGATTAGAGATATGAAGGTGGGGATATGAATTTGTTATATTAACGATGCGTGTGGGCGAGCCACTAAATTATCTCTTTTGCTGCATTAATTAAATTATGAACCTCTTAATAATCCAGTTTTAAAGCTATTTATGCAGTCAATGTTGGTTTAATGGCTTCATAAATAGATTTTACAGTTGCATTTATAGATGAATAAATAAATTAAAAAAGTGAAGTGCATATTTCTCACAGCGGTGCGGTGCACAGGTGTTTAACTTTCCATAGGGCAGCACGAATACGAAGCAGACATTGCCTGATTCCGAGTGATGGACAGTGAGAAGCGTTCGGAACACATTCTATAATTAGAATACACGTGCGAAACTCTAATTGTGTTAAACAAACAATCTCGTGTACTTACACCTGGTGTTTCTGTGCGTCTTCATGATATGACATTAATAAAATGTAACTAATTTAACTTACATGACACACGTTTTATACGACACGGAAAATTTAATGTAAACTGGAACAATAAAATGTATTATGATGAGATAATAACACGTCATGTTATTTGATGTGCTGCCCATGTGTGGATAATAATGTACGTTTGTATTCAGGCGCAGCTTTAAAGTTTCCTCGACGAATTACGTCATTAGTCGTAGATCATCGAAAAGTTTACTCTAGAAAAACAATCGGAGCGTAATTTGTGCGTTTATTACAGCATTTTAGTAGGAAGCGCACTTAATTATAAACAATTGTGTATTTATTACGGTGCTCACATTTCGCATCGCGGCGTTTTATTGACTAAACGATAAATTTAAGAGTGTTTTCACCGAGATTGTATTATTAAGAAGCTGTAAAAACGTTGTTTCTTTTATATTATTGACATTTTAATAAGTCATAAAGAGACATATAAAGTAAGCTCACCTTTTGTGTTAAATTAATTTCACTAAAAACGGTTGTATAGTAAAATGGACACTTTCTTAAGTATCTCTAAAACAAGAGGTCCTCAAGCTTTATTAGTAAATTACACATTGTTCCCGACTGTACTTCTTGCCAGACGAGGTTAGGTGGCTCATCTCCTATTTCTAATATCCATAATACAAATATCGTTTCTCTAGAATATCATCAACTTAATCGGTTTCCCAGAACCGGCTGCAGATCTTCACGTAAGAAAATTAAACAAAGTGAATATCAAAGCTGCTGACTGTTCAAGAATCCGTTATAGTATCCATCGCAAAACGAAAATATCTTTTAGTAAAATGGTGTCAAACAAAAATGCAATGCTTTCGGTTACTTTGAAGTTTGGATACACCGACGTTTTGTGGAATTATTCTTTTGAAGCGTAGTTTTAAAGTAAACACTTCACAATTCTAATAGACTTTGTTTGGGTAGCTAATTGCTTATAATATTCGCTTCCGTTCTTCGACATTGTCAGAAACCGTTGCTCAACTTTTTGGGAAATGGTCTCGTCTCGTCAGCAGTAGTAGGTTTTACTTCACAAGTAAAACCTACTACTGCTGACGAGACGAGTAGAGTTGGACTCCATTTACGATAAGGACTGGCTGTGAGTGAGACTTCATGATGATATCATAATTTTTAATATTAGCGTCCCGGTCTTCTCCGTACGGTTTTCACGACTTGAAAACTCATCGAGATTCACTAGACATTCATCATTTCATACATTCATCTAGACGCACTGCACAGCAAGTTACCATCCTTACCTAGTTGCTATTCCACCAATTCGCACTAAGCGTTTCCAAACGTCTTTTGTAATGCGCACAGCAAAAGAGTGGCACTCTACCTGCGTCTGTGTTTCCGAACGCATACAACCCTAATCTCTTTAAAGTGAGAGTGAACAGGCTTCTTCTGGGTAAACTCAATCTATCGTCGACTCTGTCTCTGTCACCACTGACCTAGCCTCAAGAGCAAACCGATATTTAAAAAAAAGTATAACTATTAGTATACCTACATACACATACATTTCAAGTTAACGAAGCATTGGAGATAGAAATTCTGAGGTAGAGGCTGATAATGTCGAGGTAATGCATGCGTGATAGTTATGTCCCATCAGCTCGTAAGAAAGGGCCGTAAAACTAAACGTACTTGTGAAGTTGGAGTTTTGTTACCAGTATCTTTGTAAAATATAATTTTATGAGTATATGTGATAAACAGTTGAGGGGCAGTATGACTAGAGACTGAACCTCTAGTATTTTTTTATGGAGATAAAGTGCTATAAACTGAACTCTTAGGTCTTAGCACATGTGTATTTATACAGGCGGGTAGAACCGCAGATAAATTGGACACAGAAAAAACATGGACCACATCAATATTTGCAACAATGAATATTGTTGTAGTAGTACACAATCCAGCTGCAGGTTTGGCTTATAATTACAATTTAAGATGTTTCGTACTAAGTAGCAAAAAAAGAAGAAAAAATATTTTATTTAAAAAAAAAACATGTATAAGTAAACATTTTCTCGAAATATTTGTAAGTTAAGTTTCCTGAATACCGGTACAAAAACTGAAATATAAAAAAAACATTAATAAAAGCACCAACCTAACCTACCATTTGTACATTATGATAACTATGAATAACCATATAATAAAGACCATTTCAGACACAAATCTACATGGTCCTCAAAGATTATTATAATTATTATTATTCTAAATATTGTGAATGTGAGAACTATGTCAGTCATTGCTTTTTTTTTTGTATTTTTCACAGTTAGTTTAACCATGATCTGGCAGTTTGAGTAATTTATGCGGCCTACTCAAATGTCCTTTCTTTGGTATTGTTCGTCGAATCTTTGAGCTCCTTAAGTATAAGTTGAGCTGCACGATTGCTGACAATTGCGTGCATTGACTGGACAGGTCCACTCAATCTGTGTGGTTCTTTCCTCAAAAGACCATTTCAGACACCGATCTACATAGCCTTCACATGATCTGACCAAAATTTTGTTTGGACTTTAAAAGAGACTGGGACCTCTGAGTTTGTTTCGGCCTTTCTTCTCAGAGTAGTCAGATAGGAAATGCCCATAGTCAATGGAAATGCCGACCTCATCTAGTTTTTAAAATACGATTGACGTGTAAAAGTGTTTGTTCAAACCTACTTACAGAAATAATATCATTTATCAATAAGCTAAAAGAAACATACTACACAATTTAATTCGCGAGTATAAAATAAAGTATCCATAGGTTTCCAAAGTGGCAAGTAATGCATTTTTGACCATAGGCTTTCTCTTAAAACAAGGCTCGGCATAAATGTGCAAACATCGTCCTTCTCCTATGCAAAACAAATAGCATAAACGGAATAAATAGAACAATAGCTAAAACGGGCCCAAAAGAGTTTATGAAAACTACGTTTAAGTTTAAGAAAAACAACAATACATTTTTGAAAAACACCTAAAAATCTTGCACGCCTTTCTAAAACGAGGTTAATAGGGATGCAGGGGTGAATCGGGGTGAAACTTTAAAAGGGTTTTAACATTGAAATAATATCGTTTGCTGCCAAAAAGTACTCTAATGTGTTTACTGTATTATAATTAACGATTAAGTGCCCTTGTTGGCAACAAACTATATTATATCAACGTTAACATCCCTTTTTAAAGTTTTGTCCCGATTCACCCCCCCAACCCTATTAACCCCGTTTTAAGGTATGTTTAAGTTTTAGAAAAAAACAATATATTTTTGAAAACACCTAAAAATCTTGCACGCATTTCTCCAAATAGTATTTCCTAACAATGTTTAAAAACTATACGTAATCTATTTCGTTACAAAACTAGGTGGTTTAACACCACATAGCCAACATAGCTAAAATATTACAAGACCACAAACTGTCATATTCGTCTAGCAACTTAATACCATTGCCCACGAATACGAATACGCCAATTATGTAAATAGTAGTCAATTATCACGACCATACTTGTGGCCAACGGTAGGCGTATGCTCCTATTATGTGTGTCTCAAACTTTTTTCAATTGACACCTTTTTTGCTTTATAAATATTTGCCAAGTCTGTCTGCTTGGGTCAAAGTGATCAATATGTTTGTTATGTAAAATTTTGTGTTTGATTAGCGTTATTTGGAGTCGTGTCAGACTAGCTTTATTTGGGTTGGAACTGGTTTATATTATTCTGTAGGTTGTAGTGTTTAATTTTCAACAGACTATTCCAAAAATACTGAAATATTTATTCTGTAAGTAGGATATCGGAAACACGCGTCATATTAAAAATAAAAATAAGCTAGATGGAGTCGACATTTCCTATTTTACTACACCTTAAAAGAAATGGCAAAACAAGGTCTCTTTTAAGTCCAGACATAATCTTGGTCAGATCATGTGAGGACCGTGTAGATAAGTGTCCGGAATGGTCTTCTAAGGAAAGAACCATATAAATTTAAGTAGACCTATCCAGTCCGTGCAAGCATTCGTCAGTGATCGTATAGCTCAACTTAGGACATGAGGAGCTCAGCCAAGGTTGCGGGAAAGTCCGAGAGGGATACCGTGGCCCGTGGCACAGGCAACTGAAGGAACACGGGTGGGTTTTAATCAGGAAGAGTCTGACACGCCCTCCCGCTCTGCCCAGAGCGGGAGAAGTTATTTGATAATTTCCCACCCTCAAAAAAAAAAGGACATAAGGAGCTCAACGACACGATGAACAATACCAAAGAAATCTCATAACGCATAAAGTCTCAAACTGCCAGATCATCATTAAAAACAAATGAGAAAGCAAAAAAAGTAAAAATACCCTCATAGTCGTCACATTCACAACTACTACGGCTAGTAGTTAAGATTCACAGCTAACCTAATTAGGCAGATTATATCTTACCGATCAAGAATGATTGACAGGTGATGTATCGCCGCAAACGCTGTCTCACCGGCTGAGCTACCCACTGAGTCCTAACTCTTCCACAGTTGACCTTTGCAAAGCAAATAGCAATACAATCGACGTGACAAACTATATAAGTGTGAAGAACAGGGTGCAAAGTTCACTCATACCTCTATAGAAAAGGGAGGATGTTCCGACCAGACGGGTGATGTATCTGGAGGGCAACTGCCCAACGAACGTGACGACATCGACACGTTTGGTGTAGTGGCTACAGTGGCTAAGTGTAGTCAGCGAAACCAAATGGTCCTGGGTTCGAATCCCGGTAGGGGCAAATGTTTGTATGATGAATATGGACATTTGTACCCGAGTCATGGATGTATATTTATAATATGTATGTGTTTACGAAAAAAAAAAATGTATTTAAGTAGTGTATCAACCATCTGGTATCCATAACACAAGCCTTAAGTGCTTAACTTGGAACTAGATGGTGCTGTGTGCAATGTCAGACGATATAAAAAAAAAAAAAAAAACGACGTGGGGACGTTGTATATATTATGCTAGTTGCGCGGTAAACTATGCTTGCGCGATGCAGGATTTTGCATGACGTCAGTATGATGGGTAGTTTGCATGTGGCGTTGTAGATGCCGCCACATCACTCCCCTCCGGAGACCGGACCCCGATAGTGGGCTGAGTCGTGTATCTTGCGATGCTTGCCACGGCCAGCTAGGTTCCAGTGAGTCGGAACCAAGTGTCGTATAGTTCACGGTGGGTCGGAACTGTCTGGGAAGATTCCCTAGTGAGTCGGGGTGGCGTTGCAGTTATGCCCCAGTGTGTCGTATGTGGTACAGCGGCGGGTTGAGGCTGACTGTTGGCGTCGGCCAGGAGAGGGTTTAAGGGCTCTGCTTGTGGACCAGCCGAAAGTGCAGTGTGCTGTGCCAAGGTTGCTGATGAGGCTGTGGGTGATGACCAAGTATGCGCTCGTGCTGCTTGCTGGTGGTCAGGATACCCGTTGAGGCCATGGGTGCTGGCTGGCTGTGTGACTCACCGCTCGAAAGCTTGAGGAAGTGATGATGATGACGTCACGCTGAAGTAGGTGCTCGAAGGCTGCACCGACGATCACGTCGGGGTCACCAGTATAGAAGTATGGGGAACAGGGTGTAAAGTTCGCTCATACCTCCATAGCAAAAGGGAGGATCCTCCGACCAGACAGGTGTCGTGTCTGGTGGGCAACTGCCCGACGATTGATGTCAGGACGTTGTACGAATATATACCCGTATACTAGTTGCCCGGTAAACTCTGCTGGCTCGATGCAGGATTTTGCGTGACGTCGGTATGATGGGTAGTCCGTATGTGGCGTTGTAGATGCCGCCACAAAAGTTTAAGTCTAAGATAATTTTAACTACCAAGACGACTAGGAAGGAGACAGCCTCGTATTGATGATGATGATGATGAACTTCCATTCAAACTTTTATCCCCTATTTAACTCCTTTAGGTTTGATTCCATGAGATGGATTTTCAAAGATCGTTCGTAGGTACTGAAAGTGAGCATGAACGAACGATTTTAGAGTTCTTTATACAATATGTAAGCTAATTAACGCAAGACCTCATAGACCCCAATTAGAGTATTGAGTTAAAAACATAATACAATGGCCAGAATATTTTTTTAATGCTCACTATTGTTACTCACTATTGTTATTAACAAAATCGTGTTGACGTAGCATTACTTTGTGCATTTAAAATTGAATCTTATTGCCTTTAAATAAGATTTAATTTCTTTGGCTCAATTGGCGGTCAGTATTGCAAAATACATAATTAAAAAAAAAACCTATATTAATAGTTACTTAAATCGCTTTGGTAGTCAATTATGCGTAAACTACTTTCTACCTTGTTTGTAAAGAACTCTTGTTAAAAATTTCATGGTTCACCCAGCGTTTTAGGAGGAGCGTTTCTGTCAATTTAAGATTTTTATTTAACAGATTATAGTAGACATTTTTAAATAGCGGAAATAGTGTTTAATATGCAATATTAAAATTGTAGACCGTATGATGATGGTCGCTGAAATGAGCGATCTAAAAGAAATTTCATGCAATCAACACACTAGGCAGTCGGATTGGTAATCTCAGTTTTATGTAACAGACAAGTCGAGATATTAATTCAATAAACTCTCTCAATTAAAACCTCTTACCCTTATCAGTTCACAACCATAAACCAAACTGCAGTTTCACAAGCACAGAATTGCTCTACAGTGCATTAAAGTGATACATTGCAGTGTCAAGGAAATAAACTGACCTTTCTCAAACTTTCTCTTTTAACATGTTTCTCCCTGTTAACATGTTGAATACCGCTGTCGTATCGCGTTAATAGCTATAGTAATTACTGTTGTTAGAAGCGTTTCGCTAATCCACGTAATATTTTAGCAGCAACGAGCTCGACTTTGGAGCAAAAAAGTCAGATATTTACAAACTTGATTGAATTTTGTTTGGGTTCCGTAATTTATATTTGTAATACTTATTTTATACGAAAATAACTTGACTAAAACCGATTACAGTTGCCCTGTAGACTTAACAGCGCAACTGTTGTCGATTTTCGTAACAGGTAAAATGAACAATAAAAGTGGCTGTTGGATAACGCATATTTGAGTATGAGTACTACAGATCAAGCTATAATTTTCAGTTTATGCTGACCTCGCATTGTATAGGATTTCCTTACAGTGAGAGGTCAGTATAAACTGGAAATGTAGTGAGTGGAATAAGACGGTCATTGATGATAGGTCATTACTCTATGACTGAGTGTGACTTTCTTATAAATTTATTTATTTTATTATGTATGTACAGTACACATAGTAAAACAGATACAGCAGATCTGCGAAAGGAGAAATTAAAGACAATAGTGCATGAGAACAAGAAGAGAAGAATTTTGTTTGTGACGTCTTAAACTAGAATATTATCTAAATATACTTACATATAATGCAAAGAAAAACACATTTACTTGGTAGTTACTTACTTACTTCTTCTTCTTAGCGTGTCGTGACAATATAGATAGAGTCGGCCCAGAATTTAACTGGCTACGAGTTTGACACCTTCAGTAGCGTCCATCAGTTCCTGTAACATGCAGAGGACACGCTCGACACGATATTATGTGTCCCATTGTTTGTGGAACCACACCACATTTACATTCTAGCGCGGAGTAGTCTGTGAAGCTCCACCTGAGCAGGTTTTCCTTGCTTCGGCCAGCCTGGGTCCGGAGTCTTTTTAAAGACTTAAAGGTAACCCAAGGCAATTAAAGTCCTTTTTTTTTGTTTGTTTCCGGGGTGGATAATCCTCATGGATGTCCACCAGCCTGGGGCGGGCGGCGGGGTCTGTCAGACTCTTACTGACTAAAACCACCCCGGTGTTCCATCTCACACCTACGCTGGGGGTCGCGGGAGCGTACGATAAGGCAACTCACGTCCTGATGGAAGATTATCAGCGGGTGGAACGAATGGGTTGGATGGAAGCACTATCTCGCCACCGCGCCTTTTCTTAGACCGTGCGCCAGTGAGTGGTCCCGGACAGACTTTAAAATGCTTTTGCGACTTTTCAGCCGTACCTATTTTGCAATTACTTAGTAGAATAAGCTTAGTCCCCTAGACATTATTCTGGTTAGATCTGTTGCAGTTTTTAAAAGAAGAATGAATGAACACTATCTTTCCACTTCGTCATAGTTGCGTTTGCATTTATTATTTTAATTGCATTATAATTATTAATATTCTAGAAATATTTATTTTAGAAGTACCTATGTATGTATTGTACGTATGTATTATTCTCCTATTATTTGTTTTATTCTATTAAGTGAAATGTTTTTGATTTTATGTATTTTATTTTCTCTTTTACTCTTACACACGCTGTCTACATCTCTTTAACTTCTTCTATCCTATCGCAGGTATGCTGTAATAGATTTCTTTAGAAATAATAAAGCATCACTTTTGTACCTATTTTTCTGTTCTTTTCTTCTTGTCTGCTTATATAAGTGTGTACATAATAGGTTAAAAATATAGAAATAAATATCGTTTCATTGTTGCAAGGCATATTTAAGTCTTGATATACTACAGTATTAAGCCAAATAGGATAGCTAATAAGCGTACTAACCAGTAGGTAATAGGGTAATATAATCAGCCTTACGTGTTGTAAAAGTGATAATATCTTAGGATTAAGCAATGAGGAAGATGATAGACTGTTAAAAAAGAGGTTAAACTTAACTGCGCAAACTGCCAGCGGACAGAGAATCTATGTTAAGTTAGACAGGGTTATTTTATATTGGCTAGCTAAACTCCGCAGATGCGATGGGTATCGATATCTAAACGCGATAAAATAAAAATCAAAAGAATAGTTTTTTTTTTTTTTTGAAGGTTTGACCGTTTTTAGTGTTAAAACTTGAAATATGAGTTGGAAAAAACATTTTTCTAATGTTTTATCGTGTTTATATATCGATACCCATCAAGTCTGTGAAGTTTAAAAAAAACAGTTTTTTTTTACTGATATTTCAAGTGACTACAATAACAGTGGTCAAAACCCCACAAAAAAAAAGTTTTTGTTTTATCGTGTTTAGATATCGATACCCATCGCGTCTGCGGAGTTTAGCTAACCAATTTAAAATAACCCTGTATAAATGTATCGTATTACACGATAGCCAGCTTACGCGAAAATCAAATAATACCTGCATCCTATCCAGTACGTATACAACATATCCAGAAAAATTTGGTTTATTTACCCTATAAGAGGTAAAAAAAAATTTAACATACTTATTGTAAGGGAGGTTGTGTGTCCTATGTGCTGATAAAATTAATTAAAAACTTAATCTGTGTACGGAACCCTAAAAACCGGGGGCTAAAAGTAGATCTACAATTGGCCGCTAAACGCAGCAATTTTATGTACCTACTTTTCAATTGCTTGCAAAGTCTACAATTTTATACATAGACGAGACACTTGTGACATTTATTTGTTACCTATAGATTATTATCTACGTTTGATAAATGCGTAAGATATCGGGGATAATTTAAATCCGTTTCGAATGTAACAAACATAATATTTCATGTGGACAGGAGGGTGATGATTTAAAACTTTATTACTTTAATATTTATTAGTCATTTTTACCCGCGGAGGTAGGAAAATAGCCCATTGAAATGTACTGCCGGGATAAAAAGCATTATTTTATGTCCTAACCCAGGTTCAGGTCATAGTCGACCCTTGTGCCCAATTTCATCGAAACCGTTCAGCTGTTAAGGAGACTACATGACCTAAACACAAGTTTTATAATGTCTAAAAGTATAATTATGATCCACTGCAGTAAACAAAATGAGAAAAATATATGATATTCTTTAGGATTGCTAGTTTGATAGTGTGTTGAAAATATAATACAACTAATTTGGAACGATAGAAAAAAGTCACAAAGATACCTCTAAAAATTTATTTTAGCGGTTAATAACCATACTAATATACATGCAATCATTCTGTTTTTTTTTTCAGATTGTTCTTCAAGCAACATATTAACGTGATAGTGTTTTCATTTTTGAATCCAATCAATACATTTTTGTAAATAGAGAATTGCTTCATATTTTGCAGTAAATTACCAGCTTTGTGTCATCGCGCTTCTCTTTCTTTTCTATGCAGTCTGACAGTGACCACGCTTTAGCTGTTGTCAGCCCCTTAAGGAAGTATCGTCATTTGTGATTGGTTTTTTAATAAATGGGGTAGTTCATTAATATATACCTACTAAAAAGTGGAAAGGACCTAATATCAAGCCTTGTGGAACACCCATTTTTACTTTTAAATCAAGTGAATTGACACCATTTATTTGGACGTTTTTTTTGTGTGTCATTTAAATAAGATTTTACTAAACTAAGCGCGAGTTTACCTAGGCCGCAATGCTCAAGTTAAGAGCAAGGTTTCGTGATCACTGCAGTCAAATGCCTTGGAGAGGTCACAAAATATTCCTATGGCATCTTGGGCCTCCTTCCACGCTGTAAATATGTGTTTTAATAAAGTGACACCGACGCGGCGGCGTCAGCCGTACAACGTCCTTTGGTGAAACCATATTGCTGATCGTGTAAGATTTGGCCTGGCCAAAGCTTTCGACACCGTCATGATTCCTCTCCTTGTGGACAAGTTAGATAAGATCGGTGTTCGCGGAAATGCTCTATTTTTTTTAAGGATTTTCTCTGTGACCGTACTCAAAGAGTTAAAATAAAAGAATACGTTAGCTCTGATGCTGGGGTTACCTATGGCGTCCCACAAGGCAGTATTCTTGGCCCGAGTCTCTTCTTGATTTATATAAATGACCTGTGTCAGCTGCCACTTGTAAACGGCAAGATCGTTACCTATGCTGACGATACGGCATTAATATTCCATGGGACCTGGGACGAAGTTCGACGCAGCGCCGAACTGGGACTGCATATGGTAAGCCATTGGCTGAAATCTAACCAACCAACCAAAACCACAACCTTAAAACCTTAAACCTTTCCAAATCCACATTCCTCCAATTCTCTTTTTCTAAAATGAAACCGGCTAATTTAGATATTAGATTACATGTCTGCAACTTGACTTCCTCAACGACATGTTCATGCACTGTTATCGCTAAGTCTACACATGTAAAATACCTCGGTATGATTATAGATGAAAAACTTGGCTGGCGACAGCATATAGACCTCACCACAACGCGTATCAGAAAACTTATCTGGGCATTTAAAAAAGTTAGACACGTAGCTGAATTCGAACTCCTTCGCACTGTGTACTATGCGCTCGTGCAGTCAGTCGTGGGATATTGTGTTACTGTTGGGGTGGTGGATGCAAGACTTTTATGATTCACCTGGAAAGAGCCCAAAGATCTCTACTTAAAGTCATGACTTTCAGACCCTTTAGATTTCCCACCAAAGTCTTATACGAGAAGTGTGAAGTACTCACAGTAAGACAGAATTATATTCTGCAAGTTGTTTATAAGCAGCACAGTATTACACCTTATAATGCAGAAAGTAATAAGAAACGCACTATAAAAAACGTTTGCTTACCTATACGCTGTCTCACGGCGTCCACTAGGCGACAGCGAGTAATATCTTGCCACTTTTCTTTATAATAAGTTAAATAAAATCCTGAACATAAATCCCCTTACGACTCAAAACAAAAAAGAAGGTAAAAATCTGGCTACTGACACAGGACTACAACGCAACTGAAAATTGACTACAATCAACATAAATATATTACAACACAAATAGATGGTATTCACACACACACACGCATCCACACACACTTAAACCCACGCCCTCACTCACAAAAACGCCAATATGCACATACACATACCTGCACCCCCTATTTCTAAGTTTATTTTATTTCATCCAGGCTCATTTAATTTCTTATAATTTTATTTTACAATTATTTTACAATCTGTATATTAAAATGAATATTGTTTTTAATAAAAATTTTAATCTAAGTCTATTTGTTTTAATCCTTATTTTATTTGAATTTTGATTTACTATGATTGTTTAACTTGCTTTTATTCTAATTTTATTTTCGGATTCTATTTTTAGTGCATAATTAAATGTTCAAATAATAAACATAATTTTAAGTAAAATAGTTTTGTCACCTTTGCTGCATGAAACTTGCTCAATTGTAGCCTAAATAGAAGTAGTCACCGGCTCCTGAAATACAAGTACTCTAGCCTAGCTCTGGAGCCAGGGTCTCAATGATTCTGTAACCGGTTTATATGGCAATAAAGAATTTATTTATTTTGTTGGTGTTAAAATGATTAAGCATTTGATGGAGCATTACCTTTTCGAACACCTTGCTGAATACCGGCAACACGGCTACTGGTCTATAATTGTTGGTTACTATAATTTATAATATTATATACATAGTACGGATTTAGCTGTACTTGTAACTATTTCAAGTTTCTGAAAGCCCTATCAATTATCTAGTTATCTTATTTTAGATGCAGTATATAATATTAACGGGCTAACAAATTAATAATAGGGAAATAAAGCTATAGACAAAAGATTAAATAAAGCTTTCCAAAAACCGGATGTACGTACACTACCAATATGCTACCAAATAAACACATATATTTTCTTTAATCCATCCAACAGCCATACACCATAGTTTCTATACAACTTATACCTTATAAAAACATATACCTTAGTTTCTAAGGCCGCAAACACACAAGCGTATCGTTACGGTGTTCACACAACAAGACCCACTCGTCACGGCATGGACTAGCCCTCTCAAAACACAAACATTTCAAGTGTGTGCTCGACTTAAAACCATTCCGATGTCCCGACTTCAGTAGACCAACTGGACGTATAATTGCTCGGAGTTAGAATAAGCCCTTATGTTTGGTTTGGTGAATTGTTTGATTGTACTCCCACGGTTCTAATTATAGGTATTATTTCTTTGTGAGCTGGCCTAAGATGAAATAAATGTTTATTAAAAAGTAACTAGGTAGATCTTGATTTTCAGAGATGCAGTAGGACACAGGTGGTATACAGGATAGGAGCTCGTTTCTCGTAATTGCCTAAGATACCACCTTTTGACAACAATTCCCAACTGAAATTGAAACTTCAATAAGGTTGAAACTACATATGTCTCTGTCACATAATTAGGTACATTTTTTATATATGCAGGGTCAAATTTATTTAGCTAGCGAAACTCTGCAAACTTCATGGGTACCTTTATCTAAACACGACAAATCAAAGAATAAAAAGTTTTGACGTTTTTTTTGTCTGCGGTCCAGATTGACTACTGGTAGTGTTGTTAGTTATTTTTTTTGTTTTATCGTGTTTAGATATCGATACCCATAACGTTTATGAAGTTTACACAAAAAGAACTGATTTTTGAACTGATATTTCTAGTAATTAAGTCGTTGACTCCAAAAAATTTTTTTTTGTTGTATCGAATTTAGATATCGATCTATACCCATCACGTCTGCGGAGTTTCGCTAAACAACTTAATTTGACCCTGTATATAGATAGACCTCGTCGTTTTATGACGTGCAAGGGACATTCAACCTCAGGGTGATATACTTATATCACAATTCGCGCCCTCACACCCCTAGCCGCCACAGGCCGATTCCCGGCCACCGTAGGCGCGGGCTTGCGGACGGCGAGCAATGGGCAGCTGGCCGTCTGATAAGGACCAGGCCCGGGTCGACGGCGCGCTGTTTTCCACGCGCGCCTCAAAGAGATTTTTGCGGGAAAGTCCGAGAGGGATACCGTGGCCCCTGGCACCGGCAACTGAAGGAACACGGGTGGGTTTTAGTCAGTAAGAGTCTGACACGCCCTCCCGCTCCGCCCAGAGCGGGAGAAGTTACTTGATGATTTCCCACCCTCAAAAAAAAGGTCCTAAGTTGTTTTTATAGAACCTACAATTTTCTGTGAACAGATGTGTGGGCTTCAATATCCTTGATCTGCCTACTTTATCAAACAAAATATAAAATTATAATAATAAAATATAGCGTCCCGTTACTGCAAAATGCAGTCATAATTGCAAACTTTAACTACGTAATTAGTTCAAGAATTAATAGACTTTACAACCTAATAAAATACGAGTAAAATGTCAATAAAACGTCTATTTGTGGAACTCGGTGAAAATTAATAGAAATTAAGAGTCTATAAGTATTACCGTTTTAAAAGTTTAATTTTTGTTGAAAATATTATAAAATCATGATTTATAAGATTGGTCTAGTTCCGAATAGGATCAACAAAGTGTATATAAGTAGGTATGTACAGCCAGGGAAAAAATGTTAAGCAAATTGACACCCTACGTTAATTTTCCATGTTATAGCCATATCATGCAACTGTCAAACAATGACAGTAAGTAAAGATTTGAATATACAGACGAATTAAGTTGGTAGTCCATTTGCTAAACAATTAATTTATTTGATTTCACTTCGAAACATGGCTTCTGAGTATGTTGCTGAACTGCTATAGTTATATGCCGTGCAGATTTCCTATTGGTAGCTCAAAGAGCCAGTTGCAACTACTGGGATTCAGGCCTCATCTTTAAAGAACCGTTATGAACCTTAAAGCGACTGTAGATAGTCTTAATCTATATCACACGTTCAGAACCAAGGCAGACTAGATAAATAATAATCAATGAGATTTTTATTGTATTTGATTTTGTAAGGGATAACAAACGTAGTCTAATAAAAATCAACTGAAATAACAGCAATAAACTAAACAAATATACTCCTCACTACATTTTCCATAGATTACTACTTAGATATTTACAAACTGATGGCAAACGTAACTGTAGTCGAGTCAAAATTAATTTAATGAACAAACAAACTAAAAAGAACAAAACAAGACTCTTGTTTGTGTGTTGTATCCTACGGGTCCTATAATGCTGATAATAATTTGCTAAAGCATACGGAAACTACAGTTGATACCGCAGTTTAACAAAAAAAAAAAAAAAATGAGGCAACATTCACACAAGGTCTTCAGGACCCGAACTAGGTAGAACCTGTACTACGGTAACCTGATGACTGATATACATCCAAGCCTGCCGGGAAAGCCAAGCCTGCCGGGAAAGCGGGATCATCCGAAAGGGGTACCGCTGACCCGGAACATAAAGGGCCAAGGAAGGAACACGGGTGGGTTTTAGTCAGTAAGAGTCTGACACTCCCTTCCTCTCCACCCAGAGCGGGAGGAGTCATTTGATGATTTCCCATCCTCCAAAAAAAAAAAAAAATTACTGATATACATACTTATATACATACACACCCAGACACAGGTCAAACAGACATGTTCATGCACACAAATGTTTGACTTGTCCGGGGATCGAACCCGGGACTAGCGGCTCAGAAGGCAGGGTCGCTACCAACTGCACCAACCAGTCACTCAAAATAGTATTTCGGTTTCACTAAATCGCTTATTAATAGGTCTTTATATATGAAGTTGCCGTTTTACAATACTGGCCATTTGAAACGCAATTTATGTACTCGTATGCACTGACCTCTATTATTTTAATAGAGGTCAGTGACTCGTATGACTGGCAATAAATTCTAAATTTAAATTAATGTGTTTAGTAGACACATACCTACATTATATGTGTCGACTAAGCAGTGTACCGGTGATCGCACGCAAGCTACGGATTTACAGAAGCTGGTAGCGAACAGTCTCCTGCGCGCACCCCCAGCCCATGCACAGTTCAAGTAACCAGGTACCACAAACTGTTCACAAGTCAGGGCAATGAAACTTATTTCGGCGTACATTGAATGAGTCATTGTGTCAAGCAGCGCACGTC
The DNA here is from genome assembly GCA_937001585.2 of Brachylomia viminalis. NCBI lineage: Eukaryota > Metazoa > Arthropoda > Insecta > Lepidoptera > Noctuidae > Brachylomia > Brachylomia viminalis. The sequence continues at coordinate 19,836,561 of OW443301.2, read as the reverse complement.
TTGACTGTGACGTAAGTAGGTCATACTTTTTCAGAAGCGACTGGTAAGATGCTTTTTTCCGATAACACCTATTCTGCATAGCACGAAGGTACCGCCGTTGAACTAATTCTATAATTTCATTATATTTTGCATAATTAGGGATTCGAAATCGGTATTGCGTATTCTAATTGCGGTCTAACTATGGACTTAAACAAGTGTAAGAAAATTAAGGGACGATGTAATTCTCTAGATGTTATCATCACAAAACCAAACATCAGTCCTTAATAAATAAGAGCTATCACTACTAAGAACAACCCAGCAAGTTTGACAAACGAACTGGTGATCTCACCCATCATCAGCCTACAGCAGTCTACTGCTGTGCATAGGCCCGTCCAACTGCAGCTATTCAACTCGATTCTAGGCAACTTTCAACCAGCTGCTACCAGCCACCCTGCGAAGATCGTCGCTCCACCTAGCCTGAGGGCATCCTACCTTATGTTTGCCGATTGGCGGTCTTCACTCAAGAACACGTCCACTCCAACGGTCATCGGTTTTACGGTCAATATAGCCGGCCTAGATCTCACCTGTAAATGCAATAGAAGAACTGTTTAGGCGGCTAGTCCTTGTTAAATCACCACTGTATAAGCATTATCGTGTCGTTACTTTCAAAAGACATGTATGGTCTTTTTCTTTTTAAATAATGTAACTTTGTATGTACTTTACCTGGCGTGTTTGGTCTCCTACACAGTCCCTGCCTAAGTAGGAGTGTGTCGGAGGGCAGACGCACAGACCTTGTGGCTGTAATTTTGTGAACTACGCTTTTGACTGTAGGTAGTTGTCATCATTATTATTGTTGTTGCTGGTCATGTTGTGCGATTACGCTTTGGGTGATAATCAGGTCGAAACCTATAATGTGAACCTAGTGATATGCTGTGATTGTTACCTGTTGCATTTACCTTGTGAAAAAATATATTATCAAACGCTAAAAAGAGACAGAATTTTACGACGTCCAGAACAAGAGAATAAAGATTGGCTTGTAGCTACATAACCACACGGGTCGATCGAAGGTTAAGCTACTCTTGCCGCGGTCGGTTCGTGGATGGGTGACCATCCATTACATATCGATACCCTTCCGTGCCTCGAAAAGCACGTTGAGCCGTTGGTCCCGGCTGTCATTTGTAGAACTTTGGCAGTCGTTACTGGTAGTCAAAGCCCAAAATCTGACAACCAGTCTTACCAAGGGGTATCGTATTACCCAGAAACTGTGTTGTGGAGAATTACTGGTATTCAGCTGCATCCAGTTAGACTGGAAGTCAACCCCAGCAAAGTTTAAAAAGACTAGGCAGATAATGGTGCCGATTCCCTTGTTCACAAACTAAACTAAATTTAAGTTGAATGCATCTTTTTCTTTCTATTTCATTATGAAGAGGACAGAAGATAAAATATTAGTTTAGTCCTGTCAAATTAGTCAGCACCTGACGTAATTTGATGTAATTTTAGTAGTCAACTTTTTAATCACGTCTAAACTTGTATGGAGTAGTGTCAGGCGCTGATAAATTTGACAGGACTAAACTAAAATTTATCTTCTGTCCTTTTCTTAATGAAATAGAAAGAAAAAGATGCACTGAACTTAAATTTGGTTTAGTTTGTAAACAAGGGAATCGGCACCAATATATTATATTGTTAACAAGAGAAGAAATAAGATTGACAAAACGAATTGTGGTTATAGCACAAGTTTTTAATGTTAATTAATTATTTTATAGACTATTAATAATCAGAATTAATTCACCCGACGGGTCAGGTCAAGTTTTTTTTAACAAATTGAAATCAATTTAGGTGGTCTCGCCACAGCCAAAAGAACGATATAATGTTTTAGAATCTCAATTAAATACGGCTCACTCAACGAGAGATATCTAACAAATCAATTAAGTAATGCAAAGAATTCATTCACCTTTAGTGTTGTGGTTGGACTGGTAGTATTTTGGGAGTGTCGGTATCGATGTCTTGCTGACATCTCCACTCATTTTGAATTACATTTTAAAGACTTATATAAATTAATGTCGGTTTATAATTTTTCTTTTCAATAAAATTTAGGGTAAGTTCAGATGCATGGCGCCTATTTTCAGTGGTAGTTATTTATAAGTGCCAACCTTGCAATTTATTTATGCACTGTAAGTACATAGGAACAGTCAGAAATAAAAATAAAAGATAACTATTTTACCTAGCCGAAGTTTTGAATATAAATCGATGGCGCATTTCAATTACCATTATTAAATACAACGGTTAAATAGATATTTGACATTATTTCTTTCATAGCCATTTTTGACATGTTTATGGATCAGTTAAATAATCAGAATGACATACCTATGTATACCTACATAGGTATGTTATTCGAATAGGCGAAGCCGCGGGCAAAAACTATTAGTACCTACCGGTACTAATAGTTTTTGCCCGCGGCTTCGCCCGCTTTTTTAAAAGTATGTGTTAATCAAGATTATAAACTATCTCTGTGCCAAATTTCATCCAAATCTGTTCAAACGTTCTTGCGCCAATCCGGAACATACATCCACCCAAACGGACCAAAACTGTTTATTATTTACATGTATAGATGTATGTATGTCGTATAGGTATCCAGCCTGCAAAAGTTATATTCAAACATGACCATTATTATTAGCGATCTAAGCTACAAACATTAAATCATACATCTCAAGACCCTCATGAAATATTAACAATCAATACATCATTCACTTAAGAAATTTAATAAATCTTCGATAGCAAAAACTACAACAAAAACAAGACAAGCGCATCACTAATGTTATCGCGTCATCGATTAAAACATTTTGATTAGCTTTCAACTTACGACCAATGTCATAAGATACGATCTAAACGAAACGTCTTAAACGCCATTACGAACATTCTACAAACTGTCTTTACAGTATTGGATGAGTTTTAGAAATTAAATTCCATACATTAGACGCTTAATATGGTACTAGTAACACAAAGCGACGGAGCCACCCCAGTCAAGTGACTGTGCAGGAATGTCGATAGCGATCAGAGATTATAATGTCGATATGTCTTGCAATAGCAGTCACTCGACATCCCTATTGAAGTCAGTTTGACGATAATTTTAATGAATTGTGACTTATAATGACGCATGGAAAGGATGTTGTGTTGATAGCGTAAAGGATAGAGTGTGGATAAGATAGGTTTGTGACTTTGTGGCTGTTATAAGATATGTGCAAGAGTTATGAATTGGTTGAAGATTTTATAGATGTTATAACATCTGAAAAGCCTCAGTTTTTCCCTAGATGGCTACTGCTTCTGCCAATAAAGATAAGAATCTGACATCATAATCTGATTCTCTTATATGCTCTTTAGATTCAATGAAACAAGAGCAGACTGTCGCAATTTTCATGAGATATGTCTAAAACAAGTAATCGAGTTTATCGATTACCCGATATGCTGAAAAACAACAAGTGAAAAGGTATATTTAAAAGAATAAATTTTCAAAGATAAACTCAAACGAACATTTTTAACAACATGCCAATAAACTTAAAAGGGCATTCGTCAAAATCGTGTGAAAGCATCAACAAAAAGGGAACAACCCACAAGCACATATACAAAATCATAAAAAGTCCTTTATAATACAATAAGAAGTAGCATTTTTCACCCTAATGACCATTTACGTCCGATGGTGAAGGTTTAAAAGTGAAAAACCTGAGTCAAATCAATTGTTCGCTGTGTTTCTACCAGCAGATTGTGGAAATAATTAGTGCCCCTTGAAAAATATTCATTTACAACGCGTGATAAATATTTACGAGTTATTGTTCTTTGATGGAGCGAAAGAATATTGGTGAACTGCTTTAGTAAAATAATGTCACAGAATATAATTATTTATGTAACAAGTATGAACTTTAAAATTGAAACTCATGCTTTTTGTTTGTAAATCCAATCTTGAGTTTTGGTAATCCGCAGCCTTTTAGACACTACAAATACCCAAATATATTTTGGGGAGAATTGCTTGGAACTCGCATGCTCTTGTTGTATCTCTGTCTGCTTGTGATATAAGTACCTACCTACCCCACTGATTATTATCGCATCTCATGAAACCTGCAGAAAAAAAAAACTTAAATAAATATGAATTTGAAATTATGAAGAGGAGAAAGATCTGACTGACACTTCCAAAATCGCTCAAACCATATTTTTTTTTCTGACAGCAATAATTTAAACAATATATAACAATAGCAATAATTTAAACATTACGTGACATAATAAAGAGCCAACATAAAATGAAAAAATCCTTAAGGCTGCATTCAGAAGTTAGCAACGTCGCTAATAGCTTTCAAATAGTCCATCATCATCAGCCTATAATGTTCCCATTGCTGGGACACAGGCCTCCTCTCGGTGAGAGGGAGTGGGCCGAGCCGTGCTTTACCACGCGGGCCCAGAGCGGGTTGGTGGATGTCACCTGTCTTCGAATTTTTGCCGGTTTCCTCTCGATGTTTTCCTTCACCGTTTTGAGAGCAGTCAAATAGTTCGCTGTTTGTCAATATTACTAAAACTAACCTCTTAAGAGGAAGCGCCAGGGTAACCCGCGAAATTCAAATTTTCTTACGGTTATGACTATTTCGAAATGGTAGATAATCCAATGGGATTCATGAACATAAAGGGTGGTATGGTGGACTTTAATGGTTATAATTCTGTAAATACATACTTGTTACGGTCGCGAATCATATTTTGTTCAACACACAACCTGACACTGACCTGTGAATTGGAAGGAAGAAAGAAAGAAAATGCGTTTATTAGCGGTAAACATGACGCAAAAAATAACACAAACAAAAAATATGAAAATTGCACAAAACGTAAGAAAATTTGAATTTCATGAGCTACCCTGGCGTTTCCCTCTTAAACTAACAAACTGCAAGTGCATATGGTCGCCAAACTAACAAACTACAAGTGCATATGGTTGCCAAACTAACAAACTGCAAGTGCATATGGTCGCCAAACTAACAAACTACAAGTGCATATGGTCGCCAAACTAACAAACTACAAGTGCATATGGTCGCCAAACTAACAAACTACAAGTGCATATGGTCGCCAAACTAACAAACTACAAGTGCATATGGTCGCCAAACTAACAAACTACAAGTGCATATGGTCGCCAAACTAACAAACTACAAGTGCATATGGTCGCCAAACTAACAAACTACAAGTGCATATGGTCGCCAAACTAACAAACTACAAGTGCATATGGTCGCCAAACTAACAAACTACAAGTGCATATGGTCGCCAAACTAACAAACTACAAGTGCATATGGTCGCCAAACTAACAAACTACAAGTGCATATGGTCGCCAAACTAACAAAATACAAGTGCATATGGTCGCCAAACTAACAAACTACAAGTGCATATGGTCGCCAAACTAACAAACTACAAGTGCATATGGTCGCCAAACTAACAAACTACAAGTGCATATAAATGGTCGCCAAACTAACAAACTACAAGTGCATATGGTCGCCAAACTAACAAACTACAAGTGCATATGGTCGCCAAACTAACAAACTACAAGTGCATATGGTCGCCAAACTAACAAAATACAAGTCTTAGTGCAGTAGTGTGTACTCAGAGTAGTCAGATAGGAAACGCCGACGTCATCTAGTTTTAAAAATACGATTGACGTGTAAAAGTGTTTGTACAAACCTACTTACAGTAATAAAATAATTTATCATTTATCTGTGTAATATATTTATATTGTGCAAACCAATATGTCTGACTCCGGCAGCGACGGTGATGATGCGCCCACGTGCATTATAATTCAAATAAGCACACAGCCATGTCCACCCAAATCCAACAGCATCCACAACACACGGTTAATAGCGGAGTAACAAACGTTAACAATAATTTCTTAATAACATAACGTAATATTTTATTAGCCCCAGTTCTCGGTGTAATGAGTTAGTTAATTAGTCGTATTTACAAGCTTTTATTTAAACAATAGCTCTGATACGTTGCCGCCTTTATACGTGCTTGAATACTGGTAATAATACCTACTATTTATTGTTGAAGACTATGATATCCATACCTAATACTGTTATCCTTGAGGAATAAAAAAAACTGCAGAGATAAAGCAGTGCAGTGGGCGTTTCAAAAGCTGGGAAGGTTAACTGTAGCCGTAGGCGAGACTCTCCAAATGTAGGCCTACCTATCATCATCATCAGCCTATAATGTTCCCACTGCTGGGGCACAGGCATCCTCTTTATGAGAGGGAGTAGGACGTAATCCACCACGCGGGCCCAGTGCGGGTTGGTAGATGTCACATGTCGTTGAATTTTTGGTTCTGGGACATGCCGGTTTCCTCACGATGTTTTCCTTCACCGTTTTGAGAGCAGCGGTGATGAAATAATTTACACAAAGCAAAGCGCCTGTCTAGGTTCGAATCTACGACCTACAACTCGTAAGTCGCGGCCGTTACCACTGGGCCGCCACCGCTCCACCTATATGGCCACGCTCATATCCCAGGCTACCTATACCTATAGGTAACTATGACAGACTTGCATTGACACCATTATCGGTGGCGATCAAATCTCGATTATGATTGTAAATGTAATGCTTGGTCAATCCCTAGCATCAGTGGGATGACACTGGCAGCTCACTTCACCTAAGTGTTCACTTCACGTGGACATTTTTACAGAATCGACATACCGTGCCAAACCCTTCTGCGAATTCAGTCGTGATGTTATGTTATTCAACCATTTGCTTCCCCAATGACCGTCTTTCTGACAAGAAACGTTTAACAACTGTATCAAAGTCTTCGATGCAGGATGCACTTTGATCCTTGGACCTTCGATATCAAAACGTTTACCTGTTCCTGGGTTTTCCCTTATGGCCTATTCATTACTTTGAATACATGATTCACTTCAATAATAAGCATTCAATTATCGTCTGAATCATTTCCTTCCCCTAATAGTTTATTAGGGGTCAATGACGTATATTCAGAGAAACACCAATCTTCTGAGTTTCTGAAGAATTTTGGACTTCCATAGGTATTTTCCGAGCGATTACAATTCGTTCTGGTCTTAAGTAGTGCGGCGATGATTTCGTACTTAATTATGACTAAAGTTATTCGTAATGGCCGAGAGAAATCTTCGACAAAATAAGAGATACTTAGAGTAAAATAGAATGTTATAATATTCATTTGCATTGCAAGAGACGTGCATGTATTTTTAACGGAGGTTAAATTCTCCTGTCGTGGTTTTGGGAAAGGCTACTAATAAATAAAGTCAAATGATTAGGCACCGGCAGCAACTTGTTTCTGACTCCTGGGTGCTACTGAATCATTTCCCTAATAGTCTAGTATGTGCTAATGACGTATATTCAGAGAAACACGGATCTTTAAGAGTTTCTGAAGAATTTTTTGGACCTTGTAATAGGTACTGTCCGAACCATTACAATTCGTTCTGTTCTTAAGTAGTGCGTGAATCAGAGGCGATGATTTTGTACTTAATTGTGTGACTAACTAAAATGATAAATAATGGTAGAATGAAAAAGGAATCTACGACGAAAAAGTAGATACCCAGAGTACAGTAGGCCGCACGCACGTCAGAGGTAGAGAACTTTTAACACAGTTTTGATGCAAATTAATATGTATCTTACATTGTTTTCCTAAAAACACTGGAAACCAAGTCACGTACTCTGTAGTTTGTTGAAGGTACTATAATCAGCGTCATTTTTCTGACTGCGATTCTTTGCATACCGTAAACCTTGCCATGGAAACAAAAGTTGCGGCGCGAAAGACTACTTTTACACAGTTGAGTAGTATACCTTATCATGTTATACCTTACGACCGTCCGTTCTATGAGATAAGACAACCATGTTCACGAGTCGACAAATGACTTGACGCTGACAGAAAAAACCTTCACAAGAAACAATAAATTCTATTGAACATGTTACATACTGATTTAACACCTACGGCTACGTAGACGAACAAAAAATTAAATTCCAAGAAATCAAATTGGAGCACAAAACGAGACGCTGTCAATCATTTTGACTCATTTCCGTCTAGCGATTTCGTCAATGAGTCAGAAATACCATGTTGAAATATCATGGGGATACACTTAATTCGATTCATTCCCATGAGATGCTTACAGGCATATTTTTGCATGAGAATTTTAGCGCTTCGGAACGCAGCGATTCCCATGTCAACCTACCGCATCTGAGTGGTAAGGAATGATCGGTATTTTAAGGATTTTTATAATTATAAATTAAAAGTCGGAGACGAAGGTTTGAGATAAAAAAGTGGAAATTGTTTTTAAGGATTTTTGGCCATTAAATACCAAGAAACCGTAGAGTAACTAAAAAATATATTATAAACTACATTGTTAACATGAATTGCATCCAATAACATGGACGTTATTTTCTTGAAACCGAATACGAACTATTAGTGAAAACCCAAAATATAACTGCTGTTTGTGTATGTGAGTTTAATGTTTGTAAACGCACCCACGATACAGGAGTAATGCCTAGTGTGGGGCAATGTTTAAAAAAAAAAAGAAAAAAAACTACACGAATATAATAATAAAAAAGGAATCAGAAAAAAGTTAAGGAAATCAAATTCAAAAAGCCTGCACTGCCCGGGAATCGAACCCGGGTCGCAAGAATGGGAATCTTGCATGATACCACTACACCAGCAGTGCTCGACCCTAGTACGTTAAATAGTTCAGCACCATGAAAGCTATTCGATTCCTTTACTTATTTGATATCGATAGCCGTCAGAAAAAAAAAAGTTTTAAACTGATATTTCTAGTAAACATACACTAGTATACTGTCATTGGCCAAAAAAGAACATCATTTTTTTTTTATCTGGTTTGGTTACCGATACCTACCCATCACGTCTGCGACGTTTCACTAGCTAATTTAATTTGAAAGAACAAGGCTAAGGCATTAAGTCCGCCTTTGTACCTTTTGTGCGAAAAGTTATAAATAAATAAATAAATAAATAAATTTGAACCTGCATACTAGTTTTATAAAATGATACTTCAATAAGAAATCTGACTGTACCTTTTGACAATTTTATTTCCAAAGATATTTTAGTCCTAATATCGAAGAAAAAGAAAAAAAATTATGACACTTCGGTTCGTACCACCTTTTCTCACAATATCGTCGCCTGCATGCCGAATTCGTCTCGCCCTAAGACTGGATCGTGTTTGCTCAATATTTTACTGGCATTAACATTTTAATTTATCTGCCCCTAACGTGACTTTATAGGATTAAAGGACAGCTTAGTGATAAATTCATAACTTTATTTGGATTTTAATTTTATCTGCCCTTTTGTTGTTCGTTTTAATGATTTCATTTGGCTCGGTTTGACGGCTGCTGGGCCCACCCTGCGCGAGAGTTACAAAAAAATAACTGTTTGCAAATCTTTTCGATATGACCAAAATGATTTAGATATTTTCGAACTAAATTATCAAAAATTTTCACACGTGAATTAAAGTTTTTCAATGTCAAATAATTAATCCAAAACTTTTTCTTAGATACTCCAAAAGAATATGGTTTTACCTCAATATTCGGAGCATGCCACCTACTGCCCAACGCCGAAAGCAAACCGGACGCTTACATGTAAACACTCGGATCAGCGCGAGCGCAATAAAAACGCTGTAAAATTTTGATGTTTCTATTCAAGACCGCCCGTCCCTCTCGCATGCGTTGGAAATCCTATCTCCATCTCCCTCTGCGCCTGAGAATGGTTCAGATTATTATCAATGCACTTTACACAAAGCAGAAGACTCCGACTGAGGCCGACATTTATGTGATTTTGAAAGTAAATCGTGTAGGTTTAGTGCTTGATAGGTAGCACGTGAATGAGGTGTCAAGTGATAAAATTAATAAATGGAGCTAGATCTCATCGTTACTAGAACATGCCAGACAAATAACAAAGCTATTCAATGATACAACTAAGCATCACACAGATTTGAGATCATTTTGAAGATTCTCAAGCACTTTGATGTCGGAATCAATGAATTAAATTCGTTTAAATTGTGCTCTAATACACTTTCATTTTTATTTCTTGATACTGAAGTATCTGTCGGTGAACTACGTCGATAATGAACATCTCCAATTGAAAATCTCAACAACTAACAGAAGAAATTGTGACTGATATCGCTTCAGATTCCACTTTTTCTCTTTTATTACAAATCTCGAGTGATTGACTGGAAATTCGATCCCGTCTACAACATAAACATCAGTTCAATTTCTTCTACCTTCTATCGTCTGGCTTTACTCCTCATCATCAGCCTATAATGTTCCCACTGCTGGGACACAGGTCTCCTCTCGGTGAGAAGGAGTGGGCCGAAATCCACCACGCGGGCCCAGTGCGGGTTGTTAGATGTCACATCTCTTCGAATGGCTTTCCTCCTGGTGTTGATCAAATATCTCCTTCTGAGTGTCTATGCTATTGTCTCCTATCAATTTCTTGTCCGTGTGCTTACAATAATGCCATGACAGGACAGTCCTGGTAATGTCAATGGAAGATACCGAATTTATTCTACGGTCATGCTATATTTGATTAATGGCTACATTTATATTCAGTGACCGCTGAGCTTCGATCTTCGATTAACCCCGATTAGGGAAAAATTAGATGGGGAGATTAGGCACAGAGTCTGGATTTCATCATCATCAGCCTATAATGTTCCCACTGCTGGGACACAGGCCTCCTCTCAGTGGGAGGAAGTGGGCCGTAATCCACCACGTGGGCCCAGTGCGGGTTGGTAGATGTCACATGTCTTTCGAATTTTTGGTTCTGGGACATGCCGGTTTCCTCTCGATATTTTCCTTCACCGTTTTGTGAGCACTGGTGATGAAATAATTTACACAAGGTCTACATTTAGCGCGGTTAATTACAATAGGCTCGGGCACTGACATGGAACCTTTATCAGAACTGACTAAATGCGGCCTATATACAATAATATAAGCATGATATCATGCTAGTAGGTTAACGAGAGAAAACAAGATTATATTCACGTCCTAATTTCTCTAGAAAATCTTAGTTAATTTCTACTCTTGCTAAGTACTTAGCGAGCGAACAGCGTAGCATCGCAAGCGCATCGAAACGCACCCGACACAGATGATGTTAAATAAATTAATTTTGGGTGCAAATTACTCGGCGCGGCCTTTAATCAAGCGGGCCGCGTCAGTTCTGACTGAGCACCTACTGGAAGTTAAGAGAATTTGGATATGTTAGTTTAGATTTGATGAATATTTCAGTTCGGATCGGTCCGGTCTTATTTGAAAAGGAGATGAGGACGATTCTCTTTACAGCTGATTGATGGATTCTACCATGATGTTCAAAATTTGACACAACGATTACTATAAAAAAGGATGCCTTGCTAAAATGATTAGTCAATCAGCAACATCGTCGCAGGACTGAGAGTACGCTATTTATCCAGGCGTAAGTACTGGAACTGCGTCTAAGTAATAAATAGTGGAGGCTATTTAAATGGACGCAAATAAAGAAAACAATGACATGTTGTCATTGGGACTTCAATCAAATTATTACATTAATAAATTGAACATGTCGTGGTTGTGGTAAAATTGCACTCAAACCTCTTGCCATTTCACAAATGATCAATAGGTATCATGCCAACATGATGCATTCGTCATTTATTGGAGCTATTGGCGCTTTATTATCCATCCGCAAACCCATTGTTCAATCAAAACAAACCCTAATAAAATAAACAACAGAGACCTCAATTTAATAACCAACCATCTTGGTACTTGACCGCATTTCACACATCATTCTCAAGTTCCAAGTGCCTTATCCAAAGAACAAAGACGTATTGTCATCACTTGTATAGGTAGGTTCCCCAGATCCTTATCTGATTACCAATTTCATCGGAATGCGATCGCAGCATCATCGATACAGTTCCCACCTTAATGAAGGGATATTAGCAAGCCTATACTTACGGGAGGCAAAAATAACGCCATGTTTTTGCAGAGATTAAGATATTTTTCGGGTGGTGAATAAATAGTTTGGGAGTGAGGTGAATGGTTCCAAAGGTTGCGCTACTAATATTATAAATGTCAAAGTTTGTATGTTTGGATGTTTGTTACCCAATAACGCAAAAATATCGTCTGAACAGATATCGACGCGGCGACGTCACGGTTGGCATTGACTGTTGCGCTGCGTGAAGTAACTATTTAGTAATCTGTGGCTGCGTGTCGCGGGCTCGATTCCCGCACGGAACAAATATTTGTATGACCTACAAGTAGTTGTTCCGGGTCTGGCTGTTTGTGTGTGTCACTTTAAATGTTTGTAAACGCACCCACAATACAGGATAAATTCCTAGTGTAGGGCACAGATGAAAAAAAAAAACTTTTATACCGGTACTAGGTACTTACTACTTACGTTTTCGTGGAATAATTTAAGACCTCCTCGCGGACGAATTTACGGGCAAAAGCGATGAGTAAATAAATAAGTACCAACATGAATTTTAGCCAGCAACTGTGTGCTGGTGGCTCATTTTATTACCAGGTTGAGAATCTGTTTTGGCTTTATACCTTTGGCAAAGATTGGCAATGCTTTATTATAATAGGTGGTACTAAAATCCCTTAACTAAATAAACCTAGTTTGAGGTGAGGTGTGACTTGCACGAACCTACGTCACAGCTAGACCACGAAATAGGCAGCGAGCAGAGCGAACTTGACTTAAAAAAAATGCGATAATACATAAAATATGAAATTAAAGTTGTGGTCTGAAGACCAAAAAATAGTCGTAATCTCATCCTGCGACAACCAATGTCAAAAACTTGTCCAAAATTTAGGAAAATTATCTAGAGTTATTTATTTATAATTCTAAACAATATTTTTCGTCACTGCTTGGAGCAATATAAACCACACAACACAAAAACAAATACCTATTACGGGTATGTACGGTAGCACAAATCAGTTCAAAAGCGCATCTATCGACATTGATGTCACCTGGTACCTACTATAACTTTACGTAGAGATGTGTGGCCACGAGAAAGGCGGCTCCTTGTTTTCGTCCGTCCATTCGGTCGCATCGTAAGATTTGATACCCTTGCGGTATAACTTCGGCAATTTCTATTGATTTTTATGACAGATTATACTCAGCTTAGAACGCGAACGCTCTTAAAAATACGGGATTATCCGTCTGGTAGAGGTTTCCTCCTCATTACTCAGTGGTCTGCCTTCCACATCCAGGCCAGTGGACTTATGCCATATTTTGCAGGTCTATAATCAGTGACTATATCACCACCTAATAGCAGTACTAAAGTTGCAGCACACTAATATTAATTCAGTGTAAGAAAGAGATACAGGACGTTTATCTCTTCATCTCTTTCCCACGGTGAAGTAATATTAAAATAATACTGCTCCTGGTGGTTGTTGGCACCCAGTTCCTTCGTTATAATGTAACTGGGGGCCAACCGCCCAAAAAACGTACAAAAATAATGTGTCATTTCCATGAAAATCAAAGCTGTCCACGCTGTAGACTGTTACACCAACTGCTTCAGGTTGCGCGGGCTTGCGGACGGCGAGCAATGGGTAGCTCGCCGTCCGATAAGGACCAGGCCTTTTTTTTTTTTTTTTTACGGTGGGAAATCCTCATTGACTACCTCCGCCTGGGGAAAAGGCAGAGGGGCGTGCCGGACTCTTACCGGCTAAAACCACCCCGGTGTCTCCTCGCACGTGCGCGCGGGGCCGCGGGAATCGAAATTCTTCCGCAGCCCCACACTAGTGCTGGCCCGGTCTGGCCGGGCCTCGTCTCCTGCACGGGGTAGTGAGGTGTTTAACTACCCCGTGTATCGCCTCAGAGGCGCGCGCCGACACCCGCACGCGCCTTCGCCTCGGGTCCATCAAATAGGGGGCGAGGACTTCCCCAAGTCCAACGCCCCTGGACCCATTCATGGGGGCCGGAAAAGGGCGTTGTCCGCCCTTCTCCTGCGCCCGGTGCGCCTTCTGCGGCCGGGGAAGGGAGTCGAGATCTCCCTCTCCCGTTCCGCAGTTTCCTTCTGCGACATCACGTCCTCGCAGAAGGAAACCACAACCTGGGTCAACGGTGCGTTGTGTTCCACGTGCACCTCAAAGAGAGGTCAGCACCAATGACCGCTAGGGCCGATGCTTGCCGGGGTTGCGGGAGAGTCCGAAAGGGTTACCGTGGCCCCTGGCACAGCCAACTGAAGGAACACGGGTGGGTTTTAGTCAGTAAGAGTCTGACACGCCCGCCTCTTACGCTCGCACGTTATTTGATGATTTCCCACCCTCAAAAAAAAAGCTGCTTCAGGACATCAGTAGGTACCTACATAAGTGAATTTACCAAGAACACATCAACTAGAATCATTACTGCTAACAGGAAATGACTCAGAATCAATCAGAAATCAAAACGCGTCATTTTAAAGCCACTGCCTACTGTAGAAAATACTTTCAGTGTGAAATCTTATTATAAGTCATCCTCATCCGTGATATTATTGATTACCTACTGCGTAAACGATTAGTCAGTAGGTACGATGATTTCCAATAAATTGATGCATTATTTTTTTCATTGAAAGATATTGAATCGATTTCTGTGACTGATCAATGATCATCGAAAAGGGCGTGAACTAAAAACGAAACCAATTCGACTATTAAACGATTGTGTACGATTTGATCATTGTATCGAAATGCAATCCAGTCCCTTTAACTTTGTATATTTTACAAACTTCATCAAAAATAGGTATGATGTTAACAATTATATATATCTTTATTACCACGAAAGTTAACTCCACCACACACTCATTTAATAAAGAGGTATAAACTTTAAAGCTTGGTGTCAAGGCGCAGCTTAATGATGGTCATGATGCTTCATAGTCTGTGTAATAACAGATTCGATAGTCCAGATATTACCAATATGACTGACCGGTTGGTGCAGTTGGTAGCGTATCTGCCTTCTGAGCCGCTGGTCCCGGGTTCGATCCCCGGTCAAGCCAAACATTTGTGTGCATGAACATGTCTGTTTGACCTGTGTCTGGGTGTGTATGTATATCAGTCATCAGGTTACCGTAGTACAGGTTCTACCTAGTTCGGGACCTGAAGACCTTGTGTGGATGTTGTCTCATATTATTATATTATTACTAGCTGACCCCGCGAACTTTGTACAGCCAAATTTTTTTTTTTTAATTTTTTCTTCGAATGAACCATACTCGTACTTCAAGGAATATTCTAAAAAAAGAATTAGCAAAATCGGTCCATCCGTTCTTGAGTTATAAAATTACAACGAAAAGTGGCATTGATTTTTATAGATAAGGATTTACAACCTATGTTACATTGTACCCAGAACTGTGCAGAACAGCTGTGGTGCGTCGAGAGGTGCTAGTGCCCCGGCTGTTCCACACCGCAAGGTGCAGAACTCACGCTGGTGCACGAACGCCTCTCCGACGCATTGTAGATACGTATAACACACACTTCATTGAATTGGACATTTTCGCGTTTTGTTAAATGCCCGTGACTTCACAGCGGGCCCTAACAGAATACCAGCGTTGCGGCATTTATCTATTTTTTAAATGTCGCAGCATCATGCTGAGATAGGAGCCTTTTGGCCTCGTATAGGAATTTCTATTTCCTTTTTCTTTTGTTACTTTTTGTTTTTATATGGTTTGGTTTTTTATTTTATAATTTAATTTGTGCACTTCCTGTACGAGTCGCAATAAACACTTTTTCTTTCTTTCTTTCTTTCTTTATTACTCACTTTAAGTTCAAAAATATGGCTAGGTATTGAATTCCTAAAATAGCCTCCTGAACGGTGTTGCGACGCGATAATATCGCGGAATCGCCACGCGACACGTCGCGCGACAAGTCGCGCCTGTGTGTACGAGCCTTAATACGTATTATTCTAAAAATACGTATGAATACTTATAACTATTTATGTATTTAAACTATCTGTAAACCATTATTTCGCTGAAATTGGTGTGGGTTACACGTTTACCTACCTAGTTTTTTAATCTATTCTGTCGCCCTTAAATTTGAATGTGTTACTGTTTTTATGTCCCAATAAAGTAAAATAAAATAAAAGTTAACTAAGATTAACATTAAATTACTTTTACTTATCTAAAAGATTATTCAGAATCAAGAAAACCACCATCATCATGCGAATAATTGCGTCATGTGAAAAAACCAGGTGATCAAACGGAAAATGTGACTACGACTAGATACTTATAAGTATTTCTGGCATAATTCAGCCGGTAGCCTCGATCTTTATTTCCAGGAAGATATACCTAAATACTTTTCTGATCTGGCAATAAAACGGTAAAGAATACTAGGTAACTATTAAGAAGGCCAAGAGACTACATCTAAAATATACAGCAGCAACTTGTTAGATTGAAACATGCCATAAATAACTCGTTCTGTTACTTGGAAGAACGTTTAATTGAAGTATAAGAACCACATCAAATTAACACACAATTGATTTAATCAACACAATATATGAAATTACTGCAAATACATAGATAATAACACGGCTTTGAAAACCTAAACATTATGCTAACAAACTTTAAATTAATATCAAAACAAAACAAAAAACTAAGAAGAGCATGACTCAGCTAACTCCCACAATAATATAAAATTACACAAGAAATTAATTATACAGCAAACCGATATTACCCAATAATCGTAATGTTCATCGTCAAAATTATTGGTTACCCTCTGGATTTAAAATATTTCTCACGGCGAGCAGATTGACATGATTATTAATAACGACTCAGAAGGAGGAGCGATTGACACGTTAATATACCGTACACAAATATACGAAGAAAGTTGGGAAGAGTAAAAATGGTATTTATTGCTACAAGGGTAAGGGTCACAATGGAACACAAGGGTAAGCTTGCGCAGCGGCTAAGCGATGGTTATCAGTAGACCACTCCGTAAGATATCTTCGTCGTCTGTGCACTGACGTTTGAGACAAAGTGATTTTGACGCGCCGTATCGTAAAGTAATTATTTGCGTATCATTCTCTATAATTTTAAATTTTAGGGTTCAGCGTAACAAAAAATTAAATGGATCTGATGTGTTGATTAATTTTGACGTAAAACGTCAATAATAATTATGTAGTGGGTAATTTTGAAGCAATTTGATTCTCTAATAGCCTTGAATTATGAAAGAATTTATTACGTTAAGTGGTAACCAATCACTGTAACTCAATATTTATATAGGTACCTACTTCATACAAATTGCAATACAAAGGTATGTAGGTAGATACCGTAGATATTTCCACTTCATTTTCTAAGAAACTTGAATGACGATAACTACTACTGTTGTGGTGCAATCAGAGAGAAGAGATGAGTAGAAAAAACTTTGTGTAGCTGTGGACTAAGATAAGGTGTCCTTATTTTTAATTTCAAAGAGTTAGCCCTAAAAACACAGTACCGCTCAATGACTACTAAAACAAGTCATGTTCATCACTCATCAAATCGTTGATGAATGTTTTTATTAAGCACGCCTGAAAATAACTGATAGGTATTATCAACGACGTCGCAATATAGGACCTATGCGTAAGTCGGCTAGGGACGGCCCCGCCCCAACCACGCCTAACGCCCCCCGCACCCCGCACCCACGCATTTCCAGCTTTTTCAATTTCAAATTCCATAGTTTCGAAATTTGAAATTTCTCGCCGCTAAACAATTCGCTGAGCGGAACCAGACTGCGAAACAATGCGACTCGATGACTTTGTTGTTTTAATTTTAGAATATTATTTTTAATTAAATTTTTCGTTTGTTTTGATGTGCATTTGTTTTTTCGCTAATATATTACATAAACATCACCAACCTGTGTACAGTTAAACTCCTTGCCGTAGAGAATGTGATTTAATGTGATTCCCGAAAGCTTTATTGTAGGAATCTTTAAGTCACATAATTACGTCACAGTATGAAAGTGGCCAAACGCGAACCTAACCAATATCAGCAAAAAAATTCAAAATACTTTCTTCCAACAATTCACGATTTCACAGAAATTATATCGAGTGGGTAGGTACCTAAACATACTAAGAACTGCACAATTACGTACAAACTGATTAGTCATTCAACCATTAAGTCTGTGTACCTATCCAATTGAAATGCTCTTCACTCCGTTATCTACTCAGGCATCAAACTGTGATCGTCGAGGAGTTTACTAAGAAATTGTGGATGTAGTCTAAAATATCTCAGTGGTTGAGTTTGGAGGTAAGTACTGTATTATTTTTTATTTATTATAGGCGTAGGGTTTGGACAGAAAAGTTAGTCCGTATGTCCACAACGCTACTCAAAAGTAACGAGTTCCAAATTCAAATCACTAATCAATCTGCCTAGCCTTCTCACGTTGGGGTCGGCTTCCAGTCTAACCGGATGCATCTGAATACCAGTATTTTACATGGAGCGACTGCCTTTCTGACGGTGTGGGGTAGGTTAGGAACCATAACTATAAAGTGAAAAATAACTTTTATTTCGGAAGTCGGTGGAAAAAACTAAAATACAGATGCAAAGACACTGACTTCCAAAATTAAAGTTAATTTTCACTTTGTAGTGTTTTTTTTTAAGTAGTTGTTTTTTTTTTGTAAAAAAGTATTTTGTTTGCTACGCTTCGAAGCTCGTAGACTCTCGCAAATCCGTCTCAATCGAAGGCCACCCCACACTAAAGTCCACTGACCTAAAATAATGATCTATCCATTAGTCCCAGTCTGTTCAAACAATAATAGACTGGAATAGGTGCACACACAATGGGCCAATGAATTGGGTCCTGACCACAATGGGTGGTAATTAAACCACAGTCCAAATATTCTCTCATGTCTACGCGGATTGAACGCTGGTGGTCGCAATAGTAATATTTAACATAGATGGTTTGGTGAAAATTGGACGGGGTTTTTGCCTACAATAGAAGGCCCTCATAGAGGAGCAAGGGATTCCATTTTCAAATAAATTATACGATGCTTGAAATGAGTTGATCTTAAACCAAAGTAATTTTGGTTCTAGCACTCTTTTCTTAGAGATTGTTTTGCTCAAAGACAAGTAATTGAAATCAGACATTTTCAAGAACAAAAATAATTTAAAATTTCATAAATAATCTAGACTTCCTGTAGATATCTATTTTAATAGTTATTTATAACTAAAACAGGTAAAGAAATAAATCCTTTTCATATAAGATATGTGTAAACATCTTACCATTTAACTCTACTCAAATTAATGAAATTCACCGCACACAATAGTCATTAATAAATCACTCAGTCACGACCAGTATTTGTCCTGTTGTTTACAATATATAAATCACTGCATTAATTTGTCCCATCTACAAATCGATTGATACTATTCTATGGCATGACTGGCATTGCGCAGGCGTTCCCACAGCGAACGCCATCGCTCACCGGGCGAACTGATGAAATTAGATCGATTAACATGATAAATCTATCGATAGTAGAATCGATATAATCGATATGCGACTGACAAATTACGCTGTGTCCTGTCTGCATTCGGATGCTGGTCTAAGTTTGATATAAGTTTGGTAGGTATTGTTTTGTCTAAAATTAGTTAGGTTTTTATGTTAGTTCAGTTTTTTTACAAGGAAACTTATTTTTAATTATGAATTCTAGTGATAGAATAATTATAATATTATAATGTTAATTATAATAATATTGATGACTATTAGATTTGCTATTATTTCATCATGTATTTCTCTATTCGAATCTCTGTTTCTGTGTCTGAAAATCAGAGAACACCTGAAACAAATAAATTCAAACCTCTGCATCTTCTGTCAATAGTTGTCATTCAACATCTAATGACAGCTCACTCGAAGCTCACTTCACCTCAGTTTTCAAGGTAATATTTTTACAGAATAGATCCATTCGGATGTAGTTGAACAACTTTGTTCCTTGACTGTTGTTATTTTGTTCAATCAGTCACAACATCTCAGCTAGTATACTGATCAGTAGGTATTTTATTAGGTGCTTACATAAAATATGAAATTGGTCTTTTGTCAAAATGGACACTTTGATCTCAAATATCTGACGTTTGGTTAGGAATTCCAAATTCAAATATATTTCAAATTTAGGCTTGTGTATTTGTGTTTCCAATTTACCGATTCATTTGTTTTCACGCCATTTGATTTTTCTTTGACATCGTTTTGTTCACAATATGGAAAACTTAAAATATCGGGCTATTTACGAATACGAGTTCCACCGTGGTACCAGCGCTGCAGAAACAGCTTGAAGGATTAATGATGTGTATGGGGAAGTTACCGTAAAAAAGAAAACACGGTACGTTTTTGGTTCCAACGTTTTCGTTCTGGAAATGTTGACCTACAGAACAATCCCCGTGGACGGCCGGAGACCCTAGTTGATAATGAAGAATTAAAAGTGATCGTCGAAGCAGATCCATCGCAAACCACGTCAGAATTAGCGGCAGCTTCGGTGTGAGTAATAAAACAATTTTAAGTCACTTGAAACAAATTGGAAAAGTGAAAAAGCTCGAAAAATGGGTACCGCATGAATTAAGTGAAGTAAACCAACACACACGAGTCAAATGCTGCGTTACATTACTCAACCGTCACAATAACGAGGGCATTTTGAAACTTACCATTACTTGTGATGAAAAATGGATCCTGTACGATAATCGGAAACGCTCATCACATCACACAGCACATCGCTCATCACCCAGGAGAACCGGCCAAATCCTGCCCCAAACGAAAGTTGACACAGAAAAAGGTACTGCTCAGAGTGATAAGTGTCTGGTGGACCAGTGCTGGTGTCATCCACTACAGCTTTCTAAGATTTGGCCAGACGATTACGGCATATCTGTATTGTCAACAGTTGCAAACCTTGATGGAAACGCTAGCCGTTAAACAACCGAGACTGGTCAATTGCTCTTGCCCACTGCTGCTTCAGGACGACGCTAGACCACACTCTGCACAACAGACGGTCGCTAAATTAGAGGAGCTGCGATTGGAACGTCTCCGACACCCACCGTACTCCCCGGACCTTGCTCCAACAGATTACCACGTTTTCGGGAATTTGCAACTTCTTGCAAGGAAAAAAAAAACAATTCCGATGAGGCTGTCAAAACCGCCTTCAAAGCTTTTATTGATTCTCGCTCCCACAATTTTTTCAGCAAAGAATCAATGAACTACCGATAAAATGGCGAAAGTGCATAGATAACAATGGTACATACTTTGATTGATTAATTAAAATAATTTAATTTAAAAAAAAGTTTTGCTGTATCCATACAAAACGCCAATTTCATATGTAACTTTGAGATCGATACTCCATAACAAACATAACATGCTCTAGAGAGCAAATTGAGAGCGTAATTGCTAGCTCCACTAAAAACTACGTAAAACACCAAAAATCCTTATTAACCTGTAAACAAAACGATCACTTTTATAACACAGCATCCAATACACACAACTATACGTATAATCACGCTGGCACGCTAGCTATGTGAGCAGAGGTAATGAATCAGAGGCTGGCATTCGCTGTGCACTGACGAATAACTATCTAATTGACTCTGAGAAGGCCGTACATTTGATTATTTTTTACTTCGTTAGTGACCGGTTTCTATTTTCAATAACGGCTCGTAGGTAATTCTTACCAATTTTAGTTCTTAGTTGTTCAAAGTGTCCGTTAAAAGACAGGTAGGTCAAACCTAGAAGAGTTTCTTTTGGAAAATGGTATTCAAACGTAAGTTTTACGATTGTATAAAAGTTATCAAACGAATTCCTACGTCGTCTGTCATTTTCGTGAAAATCTTCTTGTGTCAGACAGACGGACGCAAGTGGGATTCTATAATGGTAGGTACCGATTTCCAATTTCTCCGTAAATTGTGGAACCCTAAAGTAAGTGTGTCTATTGTTTGAGCACATTTTTACGTCAAAATTGCTAATCAACTCTTAGCAAGTAAAAAAGGCCCTTTGATAAAAACAGAGGTTGCTTTTAGTTATGGAAAAATAAACATACATTTTCGGGTGGAACCGCGAGCACAGCTAGTTTCATAGATATAAATAAATCTCAATGTCACCAACAATTAAGGTCCTTTGTATGAATGGAAAATTGCCCTCTAGTTGTGGGAACGGAATTAAGAATGCCATTTAAAGGCGAAGAATTTGCTGAGCCTCAACAAAAGTGTAGTGTGTGACCTACCTATAATAAAGTATAGTACTTTTGTATTATTGTCTTTAAAGTTAAGTATGGCGTGTATATAATCGAACCCCAAATCATTTCCATTTTGCTTTCCTAAAAATATTATTGAACACCTAATATAATGAATTTAATTAGGTATATTACTATTTTTTTATTAGGTACAAAAATAGTTACATGCTGCAGATTACAGACGTTTATTTTATTTTATTAATTTTAGGAAAACTTACAGCTAATACATTTTAACATCTAGTACAATTCGTAAACGATGGCCAATTACAAGCTTCCACTAACGATTAATGTAAGTAACATTAACAAATACGCGAAAACAGCGACGTAAGAGATACGCAAATGAATTATCTCATGCTCAAAAAATACAATAATATTGAGAGAAAACAAAAAAAAATGGTTATACATCGAAAAAACAATTGTTCAAACTTTTCAAATTTTTCAACTTGTTTAACAACATGTAGGTAACCCACACCATTGTCCACATTTTAACTAAGGGTTAGAAGAAGTGTTGAAGACAATTGACAAAAGAAGAATCAAAACAATAGTCGCTATCATAATAAAGCTGCTTTGCTAAATCACCTCGCAGTTAGAACATCAAGAGCAAATTTCTAAAATAATTGCTTAGAGACGTACGTTTGTACGTAAATATGTACGTTTAATATTATATTTATAGTATCTTTATTTAAAAAAAATTATATTATTAGAATAATTTTATTCCTAAATTTTTCGTAATTGCACCACTGTTTGTTTCTGCATCACACAAAGGTTGACTGGTAGAAAATGCCTATGGCATGAAGTCCGCCCCTGTACATTTCTGCGCTTGAAGTTTTAAATAAATAAATACTAAACACTTAATATGTCGTATATGTTTTACTGTGTGTACATAAATAATAAAATAAATAAATAAATGAATGCGCCTCCTTCTGTGAACCTCAAATAATTGCAAGCGTAAGCAATGGTGTAAATAGGTACCTCATTAGAAGGTCAATAAGTGTTTGGAGGGTCAGTGGAATATGTATATCCAGCTATCTATTACGTTAAATAAATTGGCAGCAATAGAAATGAGAAGATTTGGTTAGAAAAATTATAAAGGTAGAACTCTAGAGCCAATAGAAAGAAAACATTCTCTTCTTGTATTTTTTTACTTATATGTCGTGTGGTTTCCATATTATAAACATTATTGGCCTATCCTATTTAAATACATACATAATTCAAGTACATTTATCTTCTAGTAAATAAACAATAATTCAATAAACTAAGCTTAAAAACTTCTTAAAGTTTATCGCAACAATTAACTAAGATACTTGAATGCAAATACAATTCAAACTAAAGATATTTTACAATCATTAATTTATTCTGTAACGTGTATAAATTAACGTTTAATCAGCAAGAAGACAGAGTAATAAAAATATTTGTATACTTGGTTAATACCTTAGAACACGGAGTACGAAGCAAATGAAGTGCCATAGTTAGGTGACCACAAGTTTCAGAAAACAATTAAGAGTGCTGTAAGGAGCTGTTGGCGTCTGAAAGACAACGACAGGGGGTTGTTGCTAAACATTTGTGAAATTGTCACAGATATTGTATTGATAAAAGTTTATGGTGGCGTTAGTTCCGGTTTTCGCCACCGGCCAAAAGGACTTTCAAGCGTTGTAAGATGTACGCAGACCAGAGGCATCAATATAGGCTTTAGAATATAATAGAAAACTTTTATTTCAGACCAGGAGTCCATAAGGTTAGAAACAATTTTACTTAACTTCTAGGCAGACTATCGCACCATGGAATCAATATGCACACACGCAACAAAATAGTGTCATAGTATCGTCTAAAGGCTACTGAAAAACTGATTTCAAACAATGCAAAACGGTTCTGCCTAAAGCGATTTTTGTCAGATGTTTGTTTGTTTAACAGATTTTTGTCTAATTCGTTCTCAAGCAATGCTCTTCTGTCTGGTGCTTTGGATCACCCGGAGGACACGGTGGAGCATACGGTGGAGGTCAGTCCAGCTTGGGCGGAGCACCGCCGTGTCCTCGTGTAGGCGATTGGTGGTGGCGATCTCTCGCATCTAGCCCTGCTCCAGGCCATGGTACGGAGCGAGAGAGCATGGGAAGCAATCACCTCCTTCTGCAAAGCAGTAATGCTCGCGAAGGAGGAGGCGGAACGCGTGAGGGAGAGGCAAAATTCGCACCCTCACGCCCCTGGGCCACCGCAGCCTGGGCGTCGGGAATCCCAAACGGATTCCGGGCCACCGTAGGCGCGGGCTTCCGACCTGCGAGCAATGGGCTGCACGCCGTCCGATAAGGACCAGGCCCGGGTGGACGGCGCATTGTGTTCCACGCGTGCCTCAAAGAGATTTTAGCACCAAATGACGGGGTCCGCTAGGGCCCATGCCCGCCAGGGTTGCGGGAAAGTCCGAAAGTTTTACCGTGGCCCCTGGCACAGGCAACTGAAGAAACATGGGTGGGTTTTAGTCAGTAAAAGTCTGACACGCCTTTCCGCTCCGCCCAGAGCGGGAGAAGTTATTAGATGATTTCCCACCCCAAGAAAAAAAACAAAAAATCTATGCTTATCGTTTAAGCGATTGTCGTTCGATGACCACCATATCATGTATACGGCATAAGTACTCGTAGTTTAAAATAACAAATGTAGTAAAGATGCTCCATACTCCGTGTTCGATTCTAGCGCTAATTCTTCCCATGATTACTCCATTTTGCATACTACTCCTGTTATTGCTGGAGAATGTTTAGTGCCGTGTTTCAATTATCATTCAAGCTGGCTAGGGAGAGTGTTTAGAATGCTAATGGAAGGAAATCGATGGGAGAGATACTAGGTGCCAGAGATTATGTGCAAACAGAGCACGAGATAGGCATGAATCTGCAGAGATAATTGATTTAAAGATTATAGTTTTAAAATAAACGGCAATGCAAATAGTAAGGGTAAGTGATCAAGATAAAAGTTCACTAAAGAAAAGGTTACTTTATTAATAAATTAAATGCAGATACAGGTGTCAGGCAAATAAATCGATTGTAGGCATTTAAAAGCACCTACATTACTAAAAAGACTATTATCGCCTTTAAAAAAGTCATATGAAAATATTTTAATCACGAGCTTCCGTGCAATTAATACACCTACAATCAAGATACACTTTTTCCCACTACTCCTTTAACCTTTCGCACTTGTTTGTATTTATTTGTGCCCACAAACAACGCGTCTGCACAAATTACAAACAGAATAATCTACACGATCGCGATGCGTGTAGGGCAGTCGGGGCAGTTTATCAAGATGGCTAAATGCTCGCAATTAGTTCATGTGAAATGTCGCATAAGCATGCTAACGAGATCCCGCCTCGAGCCGTACGCACCGGCCAGCTTGCCGGACGCACGCCGGTCCGATCGCCAGGCTATCGGAGATAGGCGGGCTGTGATTTTGCGTTTAATTAGTCGCAGGATTTAAGTGTTTTTGGAGCTGAATGGGCAATTTAGTTAATAGTCTGGACTTGCTGCATTTTGTTCCAATACCTTTACCTACTTTGGGAGATACTCAACATATTATATATTGTTCAGTTGGTTCAATTTCCTTCAAAACACGTAGTTCTTTTGCACCTCAACACAACATTCAGATGCTCATCATAAATCTTTGACAAACCTAGATTCCTAAAAATACTTCACAATTAGGTACTGACCAACCACACAAATCCGAAAGCGAACACAACTGACCATTTAAAAGACACCATTAAAAAATAAATTGCGTTTTTCTTGTCGCAACATAGTCTGTCGCGACAACCCTACCGTATGCAAACCGCCTAAAATATCGCGTTCGACCCTCTACTGATTTATAGCCCTTTTATATAGCCCCCTAAAGTTATCTAATTGAGTCTGTGAAGCGTCTCTACAATCTTCAGTTAAAATAATTAGCGTAGTTTATAAGAATATTCTTTGATGAATACACGTGTAAGGTTAGAAGTATTAGTGTTTATTTTTATTATGGTTTAGCTATGGAAGGCGTGGAGATGGTCTTCCTGTCGTAAAAGTCGAAAGCGTATGAGTTATTTTATCTGAAGAATAGTTGGATTGAAAAGGCGATATTGACTATTGATGCTTTCTTATACGTAGGTGGATATATGAAGTTCAGTAAAGTGCGTAGTAATAAAACGATGGATTTTATGGTGTGGTGGCGTGAAACAGAATAGTTATGAATATGATGTTTTAGCCATTTGGTACAAAATCAAGTGACAAACGGAGTTTCAATGAACTACGTAGATAGCATATGTATATTTATATACTATCATACCTACAACTTAAAATGGTAGTCTTATCGAAAGGTTTTCTATTCCTTCTTTCTTTAATGCCCATAAAACAATACACTTACAAAACCGCAAATAAAAATAATGGGTAATTTCAAAATGCGGCTGGCAGCACCACACGCCGCGAACATTTCCCAGCCAATATTGCGGTGACGCGATCGGTTCGCGGGGTAATTGATAATGACAGAAAATGATGCATGACAGTAGCTGCAAGCGATGTGTTGTATGTAACACTTAATCGCTTGTAAGTGCGGATTTGTGTTGCAAGTCTCGAAAAAATTTGAAATATTTAAGTTTAATCAAATATTTTTGGACGAGCTCAAATATATTTACTCATTTTGTTTTCAACAATGGACTGGTCACTGACAGCTGAATTTGAGTAGGTACCTACTTGTAAACATAATTATTATCTAAATACTAACACTTGATTAAAGTAAATAAAAATATTTCCTTAAGTGTTAAAGTAACGTTGACAAATTTAAAACAACATTAATGGCTTAATGTTGGCTTACATAAGGAAGTCTACTTATTTGCCCTGTAACAATATCAATCCTGGCAACCCCACAGTATCAGCGGTAACCTACCCGCCACATAATCGTCTCTGGATATTTATTTAAATATGAGTGTTTACGTTCTAATGACGGCCCAGAGCCGGCAATTGCCGACAATGAGGCGTGCCACCTCATACATTATTAGATACCTACGCATGTGGAAATCACAGCTTTGTAACACAGGAGTAGATACGCCACAGAGACTAAACTTCATATAGCCGATCTACACTAGGAACTAAGGATACTACATGGTAACCCCACAGTATACCTACTACTTACTAATAGGACTACTTACTACAAACTAATAGGACGACACCTATCCCATTGAGAGTTCTTAAGTAATGACCACAACGATGTTTAAGGAAAGAGAAATCCATTAGAATTATAAAAATGAAGAATATTTCCGGGTCATGTTGATGGGCATCTTCTAGGATATTATGACCATATAAAGGCATGAGGATCAGGGTGTAAAGTTCATTCTTCCTTCATAGAAAAGGGAAGATCTTCCAACCAGACGGGCGTTGTGTCTGGTGGACGAATGATGTCAGGGCGTTGTAAATGCTAGTTGCGCGGTAAGTTCTGCTTGCGCGATGCAGAATTTTGCGTGACGTCACTATGATGCGTAGTTCGCACGAAACGTTGTAGATGCCGCCACAACCTCATATGATGATAAAAATGATCACAGTCACAAGTCAAAATTAGGAAGCGAAAACCCTTAAAGTTATTTCCAGCGCAATATACTAGGTTATTTGTAATAAGTCGACTTTCCATGACGTGAATGCAGGGGAGGTAATTTGCAACCAAATTACCCCTTATGACCCCTATGCAAATGTCAACCATTTTCCAGTAATTTGACATTTTATATTTTATTGAAGATAAATCTGTTATCTTGTTGTATCTCGTTGGATAGCTGAGAAGTTGTACATATTTTCGGAATGTTTTGTAGATAAAGTATATCCATGTTTTTGCAGAAATCAACGATTTTAGTCAAATAACCTGCTCAAAATGATGAAAATTTAAAAAATATCAAAGATAATTGTCATTTTATGATTGTTTATTATGTATTGAAGAAGAAGCAGTTAATAATAATTAAAAATAATCATGCATTGTTTTTTTTATATATTTTCAAAATTGCATACCGCCAAAAAAATATTAAATGTCAAATTACTCGGAAATGGTTGATATTTGGATAGGAGTCATAACGGGTCATTTGGTTGCAAATGACCTCCCCTACATCCTCTTAATGGATTGCCAACATATTACCAATAACCCTGTTTAAGCTCTGCTCGACGAAAACCTCCTCGTTAACCGACTGTAAGAAATAAGTTTAATGATGCTAGCAAAACGTTCAAGCTGTCCTTACTCTCGATGTGTTTTTGCCCGTCTGGGAAACTTAATTAATCAGGATTAGGGTTCACTTTTAAGTCTCGAACTACTTTCGGACGGGCCCGAACCTCGTTGACGAACTTAGAGAGTGGAGTGGACTGCTATGAAATGAAGTGGAAGGGGTAAGTTAAACAGTCATACTGTTCACTCTCGTTTAGGTACTTTATCCACGCATTTCCACGTTATACTGGCTCTCTGAAGATTGGTCTCTGTTGCAAACTTACTCTCTTCATTTCCTACTGCGTAGGGTAAACGTGCTAGTTATGTGCTTGACGGTTTGATGTTAAAATTAGGTGCTGTAGTAGGTGTAAACACTACCTTAGGTAGAACGGTTAAAATAAATTTGCAACGGTGCCTTTTAGAGATATTCTTTGATTTACTGCAAAAATTATATAAATGCCCTTCGCAAGAATTTTCCTTTCGTTTTTCCTCAAGATATTTGCTTGGCATTATCTCTATTACGACCACTACAAGTGAGGACTGTAATTTTAATTTCGATTCAGTGGAGTTTGTTGCACCACTGCTTCTTCCCAGCTAGGAAGTGGTGAAGGGCGTTTTGGGGGACGGTATTATGCAATTTTGACGTTCTAAAATTGCTGATTTTCACCCTACTTACTTTGAATAAATGACTTTTTATTTTGAATGTTTTTGTTTTTTTTCTTAAACACTGTTTGGTGGTACAACACTACCACTTATTATTATAATGTAGCAACACTGGCGTCAGTTCCTTTCGCAATGGCTGCCATACTACTGTAACGACGTTTCGCAACAAAAGTAAACTATTACTTACTTACTGGTGGACTTCATATTTCCTGACCTGATCACTCCGAGGATATCATTTCTACAGCTGCTTCTCATAGTATTCATCCTGCACACGACCACGCCACGTCACAAACACTTCAACATTCTGTTGTCAATCGTTAGCAAATATTTTCACTTGCTTTCCAAACAGAATACAGTTTAATAAACTGAAATCAGTCACAGTTCCTAACTGAATGTAATAAATATAAATAATGGAGTTTAACATTCAGGCAGTAGATCTGTTAATATAACTAAACCTGAGTTATTTCAGCCTGCAATTGTTAACTAAATTGTTATTCTCAATTGAATTATGACTAACAAATGTTCTAGATATAGACTGGCGGCATCTAGGTGTATTTAATATACTATGTTTACGTACTACTTCTCTTGTTTTCAAGATAACAGATTTTGTTAAATATTGAAAATTAAGATTGATGGTATTACATGGGAAAGATACTTGCAAAGGAAAGATATGCTAGTCTTGAGGCACATTTAGCATCTAATACTTCATTCGACTGTTGAACAGTATCTATTCAAGCCTATTGTGTCTGTTTGGATATTTTGAGAGCCTCAGACCATATTTTCATTAAAATCATATAACAAGATTGTTTGCAATGAAATCCTGGATCATTTATAAGTGACATTGACCATCAAAATTAGTCTCTATTTCCTCAACTCAGAAAAATTGTCACCAGCAAAGCAAGAACCTACAATGATATACAAACATTTTAATCTCATCAATATACACTTTTATAATAACTAGGAACGTCAGATCTGAAAGAAACTAGCAATACTAGGTATAAATGTTTGGGCCAGGTCCGAAGTGGCGACGCATGACCATGAGATCAGAGGGGCAATTCCCGTATTTTTAAGAACGTTCGCATTCTAATCTCAGTGTCAATCTGTCAAAAATTGTATGGCGTTTACCTACATTTTTGACATTAGACTGTCGCTGAGATGAGATTGCGACTTGAATTTGAACGTTTTTAATTACGGGAATTGGCCTTCAGGCCTGGATCAGGGACACCAATCAAAATTCGTCTCAATTTATGGCCAAACCCTCAAAAATGCCCATCAGCAAACCGAGAAATCTACAATTATACAGACAGACCCATCTCATCAATAAACACACTAATAATAACGACCTCAGGTCTAAAAGAAGCTGCCAATACTACAAATGTTTGGGCCAAGTCCAAGCAGAATTAGCGACGCGTGGATCAGTGACACCCATCAAAATTCGTCCTTATTTATTGCCAAACCCAAAAACAATGTAATCAGTAAACCAAAAAATCTACAATTACATACAGACAATCACTATTACCTCATCAATATACACTTTTATAATAACTACGTCAGATCTAAAAGAAGCCGCCAAAACTACAAATGTTTGGGCCAAGTCCCAGTAGAAGTGGCGACGCGTGGCGAGGAGATCAAAGCTAGCATTAACATATACCCTGACTCCGCATAAAGTAACATGAAAATAGCCAGGCTGACGGCAGATGTTTTTGTTACGTAAAAAATCTAGGGATTCAGAATTTAGATAACATTTTTTTACGATATTTGAAAGTTTTGTTAGATGAGGCAGGTAATTTTTTCGTAGTTTTATGGCTGGTGTTCTCTGCTTTGATGTAGAGAGTTACGGCCAAGAAAAGTCAAATCATATCGAGTGCTTATCTAGCATATGTTCTATTTTTAATAAACAATTTGACTAACGTACACGGTAGTACGATTTAACTCGAAAATAGCATAATTATAATGTTCTGGGCAGTCGGTCTACAGTGTCTATGGCCAGTTGCCTATGGCATTAAGTCCGCCTCTGTACATTTGTGTGCTTAAAGTGTTAAATAAATAAATACAGTGTTACCAGATGTGTCCGTCCTGATGAATTTACTAACTTTTCATTTCATTGTCACACAAATATACATGTGTGCACAGCAGTGCACCATCCAGTTCCAATAAAAAATATCACATACAATTAGTACCACACAACAATAAAGCAAAATACTATTATCAAATATTTCGTATTCATGATACCCTAAAAAAGTAATAATGCCATGACATGACCCTCTATCACATATTATATCATTGACATAAAGAAGTCTATTAAATGCCACCAAGACCATTGTTTTCTACACAATTAATAAACCATACTCAACCAGATCAAAAATCCCAGTATAACAACGAGATCATATTATTATATGATTTTTATACACTGTGGCTGTTTGAATAAACCATTACCATATTTTTGTACGTTGATGAAACCTGATTTTGAACTTATTGAAGTTGAAATAAGCTTCATAGCGAGTGTAATTCTAAATTTGTTGGTAATTGATTGTTATTACGCACGCGACAAGTCCGCCCTAACTAAGGGGTTGTCGTCACCCTCAAGTTAAGGGTTATTGTGACCTACGATTATCGCAACCCTCTTGATTATTCAACAATTTGTCATTCATGCTAGTTCGGACGCTGGACTCGGAGAGATGTCGTCATATTTTAAAATTTAATTGTGGTATACTTAGGTAGTAGTAATGAGTGTAATGACAACCAAATGCCAGGATGAATCAATTGTGTCACTTTACAAATCAAAGCAAGTAATTACAAGTGACCATGTGAACTTAAAATTATAAAAGTAAATGACGGGATTCTATTAAATTGTGATGGAACAGTGCAGTGCTAAAATATATCTCTACTCTACCAAGTCAAGCGTTCAGTAGGTAGGTATGTAAAAGACTATAAAACTGTAAAATTATGCGATTATTGAAAGTTTTTAAATATTCGTAATGTTATTAGTAATTCGCTCATTTTTACAGTATTTTAAATTGAGTCTATGTTACTTATTTGGCATTAAAGAGTATCTTTTAATATCTTATAACTTTACGCAATGAAAATCAATCTCAAAAAATGCTAAAAACCAAATAGCAACGGGATATTGTTTCCCACAGTCGGGATGACGCGTGGGGCGGCATTTTATACGCAGGGATTGCGACCAGTGGGCCACTGTCAAACGAGAGCTCACTGCGTTCACACGGCCGTCCATAACACATAAAAATCATCTGTTCCGTGCCGAAATATAGGAAATAATCGCGTAAACGAGGATAATGACGCGAGTAGGTGGGGCCGTTCTGAAGACGCCCCTCTAGCTTTTTTTTTCTCGACGTCTGGGCGGCGCAAAGAGAACGCCTCGCGTCCCACGCGCCGAACGCACCGACATGCGCGACCGAACACGCTCGCTATACAAACCGACGGCAACGCGCCGACGGTACACCGACTAAAAACGTAAACAAACAATAAAATGCGAATAAAAAACACGCGACAATCATACACTAAATACGAGGAACGGCACGAAAACCGCTAGTTGGATACACATTTAAATATCAACGAATCTCATTTAAATCGGTCTTAAACTTAAGTTCTAAATTCAAGTTTGGAGCGAACAATAACATTGGACCTGTTTTCGAAGATGTTTTGACGTTCAGTGACAGAAACTAGTGCGTTGTGTCAATTTTCGCGGTAAAAGTGACAAGTTGAAACGATGAGCCCGCGAAAAGAGGACCTAGTGTTGCCAACATGAAAAAACTGCGTGTTTTTATTGGAAATAACAGAATGCAAAGGACAGTTTATGCAGCAATACTATTCTTACTGGTATTTTTGTTGAATCTTGCGAGGTAAGTTTTTGGTTATAACTAAACATTTTTAATTTTTTACAGGACATTTTAAAAGCGATTAGAAAACGTTGTTAGTAATATATTCCAACAAAATGCAATGATAATGATATTAATGAAGCACAACCACATTCACAGACGAGCACGATAGCTCATTAAAACTCGTGGGGTAATAAAACGGCACAATAGTTACACACATGCACAAAGAAAATAAGCCAACAAGCTTCAAACAAATAGGGGCGCAATGAATACCAAACTAAAACATCACGACACCTAATCATGCAAAACGGTCCTAAGTAGACAACACGGGGACTAATGAATAATGATCCGCGTCGCGTAATGTATGGTAATAAATGTAAATTTAAAAGGTGACAATCATTTTGTCGGCCCACCCAATAGCGCTGAGATTTACGTAGTATGTAAATGCGTCGATATGCCACTGCACGCGGTCGCATAATCGTAGCGCTGTTTGCTTCGTGATTGATATTCAGACCCGCGGGATTAGTTGAGACTGGATGAGCTCCTTTTATTTGTGTAAACCGGTTTTTGTATCGGCTTTAGTAAATCTAAACGATTATTTATAATTTGATCAATGAACAACAATGATTTTTCATTAACAGTACAGTCTGTTATGTCAATAGAAAATCATTTACATAAAAATGTAACTAAGTACTATTATTTTTATCTTGTCTCCACAAAGCATCTGCGCTTGGCCATCATACCTATTCAAAATTGAATGAGAAAAGCAGGTTTTAGGTGAAGGTCGATATTTCCTAGTCTTTATTACTTCTCATGCCATTAGGTACGAGTAGGTCAATTACTTGGTAACATCGTACACTCTTTAATACATTTCCAAGACAGATTACTTAAAACCCGGACACCGTTCGAATTTCGAATTGGATTGAAAGGTCAACAACCAATTACGTTCAATTAGTGCCGGGCTATGAAACCACAAACAGGTGATACACAGATATACACAGTTCTCGTTTTTTGTTTCATTGCCAGCATTGAAAATTTAATGGCTCCACGCCCGTTTATATTCCAACCATACATTCTAGTCTAATCGGATTTTATTCACAGAAAATGGCTTCACACACTCAAACTTGCTAATTTAGACGAAACTTCGTCAAAATGTGTTTTATTGACCGTTATAAAAGGTGCGAAAATCTTACTAGCATGCAATTAGTATACTTTTATCTGTTCAAATATCATAAATAGAGAAATA
Source organism: Brachylomia viminalis (assembly GCA_937001585.2). NCBI lineage: Eukaryota > Metazoa > Arthropoda > Insecta > Lepidoptera > Noctuidae > Brachylomia > Brachylomia viminalis. The sequence continues at coordinate 19,802,501 of OW443301.2, read as the reverse complement.
TGTTTGAATTTCGAGCGGTTGAACCGATTTCGAATATTCATGGCTGGTTTTGAATTTCATGGTATTTGGGGAACATGTGAATTTTTATCTTTAAAAGTAAAGCATTGCCGTATCGAAGCATTTTATGCTGCCATGGTTTTTTGATTTCCTCGCCTCATAAAAGAACCCAATCTTTCTAGCTGTAATTTCTTTTTATTCGAATGTCGAAGTTCAAAGTACAATTAGTAGCATTTTTTTTCGATCTGTAGATGTCAATGCATTTATGCAAAATATTACAAAGGGAGACAATACATTTATGATTGTTGCTATAAGACAAAATAAAAATAGAGATTTATAACTGGTTCCCTTTATAATTCGTTATAACTTATTATCATAGCCATATCAATAAAAAATCAGTTACAATTTTTTGATGTTATTAGTTTTCTCAAATACTATTTCTTTATTCATTGGCTATCGTAAATGTTTGATACCTATTTGAAGTATTTTTTTACATATTTCGTTTTTTAAAGCCAGATAGTAATTTGACAGGTGTAATTTCAAAGTCCTATAGTATAAAAAGCAAACACAAAAATACTTGAAATGTCAGATTACTATCTGGGATTAAAAAACGAACTTTAGTTAGAGCCACTCCTTATTCTCAACATAATGCAAAGTTTAGCATTTTCTAAGTGTATTTAGTATACCTATCAAAAGAGGCAGGTCATCAAAATCAAAGATGGCACGGTTGGCGTAGCGGATAAGCGATTGACTGCTGCGACGCGTGTCGCGGATTCGATTCCCGCACCAAACAAATATTTGTATGACCTACAAGTAGTGGTTCCGGGTCTGGCTGTTAGTGTATGTGACTTTAAATGTTTGTAAACGCACCCACAATACAGGAGAAATTCCTAGTGTGGGACAACGTTTTTTTTTAAATAAAAAAAAAAGAAATTTCTAAACGGTAGCACTGTTTCTGTTATCAACTCAACAGTTTCGTCTGATATTTACAAATCAAATTAGGTATAAACTAACCTTAAATTAATGTCGCCATTGTAGCGGCACGTTGTATAGAGTCAATTTTAATCTATAACTATCCTAGCATCAACAACTTTGCTATTACTTATTTTGTTATTCATTGGTATACTTATACCTACAGTATACAACTTAGGTACTACAAGGACTCTTTGCCAAAAGTGGTACAGTGCCCTATAATAACTATGTCTTGTAATCAATCAACTCTCTTGATCGGATCCACAGAGCCAGCTGGTGGCGTAGCTGAGCCAGTAGTTTTACCCCTTAATAATAATGAACCCATTTTGATCCAGCCTGTCCCCAACTTGCTGTCCTTCCCCAGCGACGCCCTAAGCCGAGGTCCGTACCCCACAGGGGGTGCCCTTAGGTGATGGTCGCTTAGTTTATAATTAATATTATGCCCCTGGCTGGAGGCTTTGAGTTAGCTCGAAGGCACCACAGGATTGACCGGTTAAGCAGTCACGGCCTCTCAAGGCCAACTGCGAGATGCCATACAAAAAAAAAAAAAAAAACAATCAACTCTGTCTATCGCAGTCGACCGCTGGACATGGGCCTCTCCCAAGCTGCGCTACAACATCCTGTCCTCCACCTTCCGCATTCAGTATGTCCCTGCCACCTTTGTAAGGTCGTCGTCGGTCCATCTAAATCTTGTAATAACTAGTTTGAATTAAACTCAATAATTGGATGAATTTATTAAAAGAAACCAAAAAATATATATTTCATTATTCATATTGAAAATCTTCGCTGCGACATAAAATGTTCTTACATCTAAATCCTCCTACACGCTTATTGCAGTCTCACTGACAATAGCGTGTGAAGGCGTATTTTAATGGATTACTAATTTAACTTAATATACTATTTGTACTCGACGGATATTAAAGAACCTTCATTGTTGTCCTTACCGAGTTGTCCCCTACAATAGCATAGGTAACTCTAATCTTGATTTAAGGGGCTGACAACAGCTAAAGCGCGGTCACTGTCGGACTGCATAGAAAAGAAAGAGAAGCGCGATGACACAAAGCTTGGTAATTTATTGTAAAATATGAAGCAATTCTCTATTAACAAAAATCTACTGATTGGACTAAAAAATTAAAACGCTATCACGTTAGTAAGTTGCTTGAAGAACAATCTGAAAAAAAACAGAATGATTGCATGTATACCTACTAGTATGGTTTTTAACGGTTAAAATAAATTTTTAGAGGTATCTTCGTGACTTTTTTCTATCGTACCAAATTAGTTTTATTAAGTATGTTTTCAACACACTATCTAACTAGCATATATCCTGAAGAATATCATATATTCTGATTTTAATTACTGCAGTGGATCATATACTTTTAGGCACTATAAAACTCGTGTTTAGGTCATTTAGGGCTGATTTTTCGATAGTTAGATAATTTTTATCTGAGGAATAAATATGGTGGTTTGACCGCTTTTGTATAGAAAATATGTCAAACTGTCATATTTATTCTTCAGATAAAAGTTATCTGACTATTGAAAAATCAGCCCTTAGTCCCGTTAATAAAAAAAAGAAATCGATTTTGTAAGAAGTAATCTATAGATGTTCATTTCATTGTTTCCATATACACCAGTGCTGGCATCTAGTATCTCGATATTACAACGAAATAATTTCACATCTAGTCAATATTAATCCATGTAAAATTATTATTCATAATCGAAGTTATCGTTAGGTACCAATATGTATTGGCGGCTTGACTTCTATGAATATTTTAAGTAGATATTTAAAACAAAAGAAGCTTATTAAGTTTCATGAAAAGCGGTAATAATATTCGTAAAATTATTACCATTCACTAAGTATTCTGAAAATAAAGGTTCGACCGATTAATTATTTATTTTATTGGTTATTTATAACTTCCCTTTTCATGGAATATGAGGAAATGTTTAATGTTCCGCACTAATAAGCATAATTTAACTTAAATTAATATTAAAGTACAGAAAACTTAAGTAAATGGTATGTGGGCATTTCCTCTTTCGCTAAAAAGTGAACAATGCATACAGTGTTGCCATGCGTCGGGAAATTCTGGGACATGTAAGGAAAAACTCTTTGGTTGTAGGTACAGTCATAAGCATAAACACCTCACGCTTACGCAAGATTTAAAAGTGATTTTCTCCTAAATTGCTACGAACATACTATTTTTGTAATCGTACAATGATGAAATAGGTATTTTATCAAAGTTGCAATCGGTATTTCACCCTAATATCGCTACTGAATTTTGCGTAAGTGTAAGGTATTCATGCTCGTGACTGTACCTACCAAATTAATTTAAAAGCGAACGTGTACATAAAATGACAACTGCCTTATGCCAACAATAATCCTTTTATTTCACAGTCCAACCACGTTTATTGCATTATTTACGATGTTTAGCAGACATATTTTTCAAACCTATAAAGCAAAGCCTTCAAAACTCTCGGGTTGTGATGGAAGAAAGTGTGTTCCGCAATTAGGAAAAAAATCAGAGAGAGAAAAGGGAGAGCGAAAATTCACATAAACGGTCAATTGAAATTTCAGTAAGGTCTAAAATAATAAACCTCTGTATCGTGATTCTTCAGCAAAATAACGCTTAGCTTAAAGGAAACTTGGTACTAAAGATAGCGACGCGTGTGACATTATTTCGACCAATTTTTTTGTCAGGAATTTTTGTTTACATAACCGTTAAAATCAGGAAAGATTTTTATGTAAAGTTCACCGCACGTCAGTGGTTACACTTTGTCCTTGGGCTGGCGTAGTACGGGGTATCAATAGAATGCGAGGCCAGCACCCTTATTGTGCCGCAGGAGACGCCCTGGGCGTGGGGAATCCCAAGCCGATGCCCGGCCACTGTAGGCGCAGGCTTGCGGACGGCAAGCAATGGGGAGCTCGCCAACCGATAAGGACCAGCCCCGAGTCGACGGCGCGTTGTGTTCCACGTGCGCCTGAAAGAGATGTCAGCACCAAATGACGGGGTCCACTAGGGCCGATGCCTGCCAGGGTTGCGGGAAAGTCCGAAAGGGTTACCGTGGCACCTGGCACAGGCAACTAAAGGAACACGGGTGGGTTTTAGTCAGCAAGGGTCTGACAAGCTCTCCCGCTCCACCCAGAGCGGGAGAAGTTATTTGATGATTTCCCAATCTAAAAAAAAAGCATCCTTATTGTGTATAACACTTTCAATCTGAATCCGAAAGATTTTGATGAAAATTGCTACTCCATTGCTTCATTATTTTGGAAAAATTAATCTGCTCAGCATTAAAATAACGCTATGAATGATACTAACTGTCAAAATGACAGACAATTGTCACTGCAAGGGTGCTACGCCATCACTCCGCATTTTTTTTTGTTTTGGCTTCGCACGGTTTGTGCATTTAGCCAATGTCACGTTTAGTTATCGAGAACACTCCGCAGCTTATGCTGGTTTCTTTACCAGTAACGTGCGGTCTGTCCGAGAGTCGCAGTAATACGAAATATTTCAACAATTGTAACAAGGAAATATCAAAACTCTCAACCGCCGGTGGTCCGAATACCTGACATGTTAATCGAAAAGGGAAATCAAACCACTTTCTAAAGGCAGAACGAAATAAAAAAAAACATAAAATACATTTTATCATTACCACGCAAAGAGCAGGAGGCCAGGACAAATTAATGCATTTTAAATAACAATAAATAGCACTGATTTGTCGATTCAACTTGGTACGGTGAAGCCTCGGAGACTCGCGATAAGGAGATATTATCCGATTTATGCTCATATTAACACTTATCGGACTAATTGCTACTGTTCCTACATTTTTCAACGTACCACAAATTAAGTGTATCTCATAGAAGAGTATAAATCTTACTGTAGGTAAAGAGTACTTACTTATATAGGTACTATGTTAGTACACGGAATTTCAATCAGACCCGCGCGGTTCATGCGTTAAATGTCGTAACTGCAGCTCGTGAGCAAGCTATTTTCTTGCTTGTGAATATTAATTTAGAGTAGACAATTCCATGGGTGTTCTAAAGGTAAGACATTTTAAATCTTAGTGTTAGAGAGGATAAAAGTATTTGCAGAATTGTCGGCACGCAGAGAGAAGCAATGCCAGTAGCTGTAATTTGTATTGAAATAACCTTTCTGAATGGGTATCGTAGCATTTCATCAGGCCGACAACGCCAACAGATTTATTATTTTTTACCGTCGACGGTATTAAAGTACGAAATTATTGTTTTTATCTCGTCATGTGGAATTTTTAAAGCAATTATTAAGTATCGCGCCATATTTTAATTGGATCAGTCGGGTTTAACGACTTTGGAAGAGATGTTAGACGTTTTGCTAAATCCTTAGCCAATGTGTGGTTGGTTTTTTGGCGAACCAACATTATTTTGCAAACATTTACGTTTATTGGGATGTAAACATTTCGATTTAAATGCTTTTATTACGCGCGCTTGGTATTGGACGTAATTGCGTTTCATTTTGCATTCTGCTGGAACAAAAATGGTTTTGTTGCGTTCTTGAGATGTTTATTGTAGATATTGTTTTAAGAAATATTTTGTTGGTAATATATTAAACTGTCGTGAATCAATAAAAGATTTTTTCAAGGATCGTATTAAGCGAAGAACTACGCTGAAAAATCGTGTTTCATTCGGTTCTAATAATGAAAATCAATGAAAAAAAAACTATTCTTTTGATGACACGCCCTCAGATGGACTCAAATTACGTAATACAAAATCAAAACATATTGTAGTAAAAAAGGCACTAGTCGTCGTATTATAAGATACAGTGATATCACATTTAGGTTGTGCTCAGACCAGATTCCCCAATGAAAACAATTATAGCGCGAAAACTCGCAGTTATTCAAAACAGTTTCATATTGAATGTTGTCAAAAATCTACGGAAAAACTGTTTTGACACATTATTACGAAACTGTTTGACACCAGACCAATCTGTTCTGACGCAAAACTTAACTTTTATGACCCATTACAAAACTATTTGATACAAGACAAGTCTGTTTTGTCTCAGGGGCCGTACTATGACATGTTAACACCATGATTCCGTTGCGAAAAAGAGATAGTGCTATCGGTCATGTATAGCTCCGTCTCTCTTTCACGCTGGAACAATGATGGAATTAACACGTCATAGTACGGCCCCAGGTCTGTCTTAGTCCCACCCTGTGTATGTAATGATACGGCACACACCGTGGGAAGGGACGAGATAACTCAACAGTTATGCAAAGACGGAAAACTGTATTTAACTTGAGTTACGATTGTTTTTAGTGTTCCTTATTAAAACGAGAAATTAACTGACACTGCGAAATTATGTCGTAAGTTTTCTTTTCTTTTTTAATGGAAATGAGTTTGAGGCTGACGCAAATTATAAATAACTAGCTGTTGCCCGCGACTTCGTCTGTGATCCAGGATGAAAAGTAAACTATGTTCTTACCTGGGTCATGGTCTATCTGTTTGGCAAATTTTATCCAAATCCGTTCAGCTGTTTTGACGTGAAAGTGTAACAAACAAAGAAACAAACAAACTTATTTCGCATTTATAACTCGGGAACTATATTTTCTATCACCAAAATTTATATTTGTCATCAAGTTGTATCACCTAATAAATAGATCTATCGCCACGAAATATTTTCGTTCTCAGATAAACAAAAATTGTTCCCAGGTTGATATCTCAGGATTTTAGGTGATTTATTGTGGAACTGATTTTGCATTGTTTGGTGACTACATTTTGGTGACAGGTCTACTATTTGGAGGACAAACCCTATTATTTAAGAAACACAAAACTAATTAAATTGGTAATAGCTTAAATGATACCCGAGACAAATTACCAGGAGAAACTGGATGCAATCTGGACTTTAGGGCACCCCGACTCGGACAGGTTAGGTTAGAAGGGGATGGCGGGGTCGAGAGACCCCGCCATCCCCTTCGTGGTTATTTTTTTATAAACCACCCAGAAGTAGGAGCCCCGCGAAGCGGGGCTCCGTCGACCAAGCCCTACCGTCGACATATTATGTATATCAATCGATCCGTGGTGAATAAGAAAACTACTACTATTGGTGATCTCTTTAAATTAGTTTGCTTAAATACTTATTAGGACACACCTATTATAATACATACAAAAACATTTATTTGGTACTAGACCTTATATCTCAGGATTTTAGGTGATTTATTGTGGAACTGATTTTGCATTGTTTGGTGACTACATTTTGGTGACAGATCTACTATTTGGAGGACAAACCCTATTATTTAAGAAACACAAAACTAATTAAATTGGTAATAGCTTAAATGATACCCTTATAACTCTGGTCTACAGTGGTTTTGTTGCCCTAGATATGAAAATGATTTTGGCTCTATTTATCATCATCATCATCATAATTTCAGCCGAAAGACGTCCACTGCTGGACATAGGCCTCCCCCAAGCACCTCCACTTCAACCGCTTTTGTGCTTCCCGCATTCAACGGGTTCCTGCGGCCTTGACAAGATCGTCTGTCCACCTTGTGCACACAATTATGCACACTATTTATGCACACAATGAATCTATCAATGATTTTGTATTGTAAGATTTGCTCTGTCTTTTTTTTAAATCTTTATTTTCATTTTACATTACAAAACTCAAAAAACGAGAAACAACATAACAGTTATATTTATAATGTCAGATCATAATATGATGTGACATTATAAAATTAAATATAACAAACATATTATGTTTTGAGAAATTAGGATACGTCGATGTAAATAAAGAGGCAAATGTCGAAAATATATTTTATATTTCCATAAAACGCCTTTATGAGCTTTTCTTTTATGTTAATCCATGACAACTTATCATAATTATAAAAGTACTTCAATGTTGTCAAATAACTGAGATCTCAGCTGTCCTGTGGAGCAAGGGGTCTGAGAGTGGGGATCACGGGAACGTTTGTACGCGCGAAAAAGTTGCGCAGAAGCCTAATCATGACAGGAAAATTAAATTGTATTTTTAACAAGCCGATAATTGTTCAAAATATAAGATATGCAAAAACCATGAAAATACGAGCACATTGAGAACTTTCATGAATATATTCTTTTTCTGGGCACTTGAAAACGTAAAAATATGCGATGATATCCAGGGCAACAACAAAAAAGGTTTTTTTGTAGAGCTGTGTAATATTAGCCTGGAAGTTAGGATTAGAATAGTTAGGATAGGATTAATTAGTGTCTGAAAGGTTTAATTTATATCCTAGATTCCTTTTTTTATAGAAAACTCTGAGTATTTTCAGGGTCCAAATTACTAACCCTCTTTTTTGACAATGGAATAGGTACTCACAATACAATTCTCAAATACTTCTTTCTAGTCGTTTACCATATTTTTTTCTTGCCATAAACCCTTCGATCAACAATACCAACTAGTTAACGGGTCACGTAGAATCAAAGCTAAATGCTGTCTGAGTGAAAAAAGTTTAAAACAGTTCTAAGTTCAACCTAATTACAACAATGGCACCTAGCAATAAAGTCGTGTTTACATCGGCTGTGTTTCAAGCGAACTAAACAAAATAAGAGCTCACGTCTCAAGTGCGCTGTTATTTACCGAGACGTAATTTCTTGCGCCGACCCGATATCTAGTCGGTATTGTTGATCGAAGCATAAAACCGTTATTAGGAACAACGTCAACGTTTTTCAACGAGTCAACGTATTAGGAACGTGTTTTTCTTTATGTTAAGTGAGGGAAATTAAGTTGAAGCAAATTGACTACCAACATAAATTGTTCGTATTTATTTATTTATTAATAAAGGTACACCAACAGCTTCTGTATACAAAATATCAAATAACAGTAGATAACAGTTGAGGGCTTACACAGTTAAATTGCCATTAATAGGTGAACCAACATTCATATATTTAAATCACATCCATCTTTCTTTAACAGTTGAATGAAATGGTTATAACACGGCCAATTGACATAGGGTGTTCCTTAACAATTAATTTTCCTGACTGCATCTACCTACAGAACTTTCAATATTGCCGTCTGTTCACCCTTGACCATTCTAAATTAAGAACAAACGCCTTTGTGATAAGAAATGTTTGTACACAGTTAAATAGTATGCCTCGCCCTTAGAATGTGTAGTGACCAAACAAACTGAGGAATTCATTTACCACAGGGAACCATTGAGAAATTAAATTTGGTAGAAAAAACTACTTCGTACACGATTCTAAAGAAATGAAAAGGAGAGGTTAATTACCTCGACCTACTTAATTATTATCGAACTTTATTTAGAACCTGTTACGGTTTTCTAAAAATTCCTAAAAGTTTCCGAAATTTACCGGCGAATGACGTCACAAAAACTTTATTTATGAAAGTAAGTTGATGTATTTTTCTAGAGAGCGTCTTTTGATACCGTAAAGTCAAACCCCACTGCCATAATTTTCATGACAGCCGTCACTGCGGCTGTTATGTGGCGGCCCAAACATAGTAAGCTTATACTTTCATAGATTCTTTGCAATCTTATTCGCAAACAACTATCCAGAAAGGGTTATTCAACACAGGACCTAAAAAAAAGATTTGAATAAATGTTCTATATTTAAATATAAATCTATCCACAGATCAAAAAAATGCTAACAGACGGGTAAATCCGAAACGTTAACACATATAAAACACGTGCGTAGTTTATCAGTGTTCATCGGGCCACAGTCGCGTACATCTGATGACCCAAGTACCTACGTGCGGCCATAGTTTTTACTTAATCTGTGACACTTCCTGTCATGCCCCATCTAGTTCTATGATGTATTTTATTTTTGGAACTAGGTTTTTGACGTGGTTATTGTCACGATTTTTGTGATGGTTTTTTGAACTATTGTAGGTGTACCTATCTACAAGTAATATCTGCGCAGTGACAAATACAGTACATAAATGACAAAGTTTATCTATTCTCATAAGGAATAGAAAATACTATAATAGGCACTTAACAATTAAAATTAATTTATAATTGACGCAGAAAACATAAAAGTAACAAAATAACTTCCTGAAACTTTCAGGTTCAGACGCTAAGCTTTGTATTCAGAACAAAGCATACAAAATAAACAACGTGGTACCATATTTCCATTTCTGAATTAAAGCATCACCACAAAACTTTACAGCAGAAACTTCCGAAGTATCCAAAACTGAATTTAATAATACATTTCAAAGGTCTGTAAAATTCCTTTACCCACGGTCCAACAAAAACATTTCACAGGCATTCACAGCGAAGCCCATAACTTTTCTATCGAGACTTAATTATAAAATCGCTCTGAACATTTTCACATGCCATCGAAATATTAGCTACTGACTAAGCGAACAAATTGTTTCATTCCAAAACTATTTGAAAGGCGCGATACCATCGGAAGCTCGTATAGATTCACAAATAAATTAATTTGTGTGACTTTAATTACATATGAGAATAGCCCAATTAGTGGGACATGGTGGTGTGACGTAATATTATTATTTGTTTATGTTGCCAGATTAGTCATTAGTTATTAAATATTGTTATTGTCGCCATTTGTAAGAGGTAGCGATAGTTTTGAATAAATTAAACGCTAATTATTTGGTATTGATGCGTGCTGTGCGGTAGGTAATTATGTTATTAATTTTGGTTGAATACGATTGAGATATCAGCCGGGTGGTCTTTTAATGTTATTAATTTAGGTACCATTTTTTAAACGCTGTTTATCTGCTAATCTACATCAATACCTACAACTATTAAATGATGTCTTCATTTTTGAAGCTGGTTGCCTTGCAGTAGTATCATCTTTACATAAATCAATCAATTGCCTAAGACACCCAGAAGTGGTGGGCATTTCCAGGACCGTATCTTACAACAAAAAAAAAGTTAATTTGAATATTTTTTTTTTGACTATGCCTCTCACAGAGGACTGAATAGGTACACAGACATCTCCAAACGTACTCCATTGGTTCCATCTAACTCCTAACTTTCTACTTCCAGTTCCCGAGACAACATGCTGCCAAGCCACGTGAAGCTCAGCTCATCGCTCACCTGCCGCCTCGTCGGAGGCCTGAACAGGGAACAGAGAACCGTCTGCCACGAAGCACCCGATACTGTCACCATAGCCTTCGAGGGTCTACAGCTAGCGGTCAAGGAATGCCAGCATCAGTTCCGTTGGCACCGGTGGAATTGTTCCAGCCTCTTGATCAAGAGCAGTAATCCTCATAGCAGTTCTATTATGAAAAGAGGTCAGTTTTCTAACTCTACGTATGTTTTAAGATTGTCCATGGTTAGCAGACAATAAGCTACCGACTCCATCTAATGGGTGGGCTAAAAGACAGGCTACTCCTCATTTGTATTAATAGTAAAACATATGGGAAATAATAATTATTTCACAAGAGGGCTTCCTTAAAGTGAGTAAAACTGACAAGGCTCTCTCATAAACTAGTCAGAGAGAGCTCGCTTGATTACGTTGTCACAGCAACACAAGACAAACGTCAGTGTCCTTAAAACTAAACAAGCTCAAATAAAACCTTCAAAAACATAATAAACACAGGTATTTATTAAGCTTTTGTTGCAACAGAGAACCAATATCGTGATGAGATTATGTCCAGAAACGTAGGTGGTAGCAATTATTGTCGATTAATGCCAAAACGAGTCCCACATGAACGGAATTCCATAATACGTTTTTTTTTTTATATATTAAAATAAACGCAACTAAAATTTTAAACCAATCGCGATCAACCATTACAATCCGAATTTATTACGACGAAAAATTATTCACGCACATTAAGAGGCCACCGGTGGCGGTGAACGGACACATCCATGTATTATGTTCTTAATATACGTATTTACTGAGTCGTCCGTCTTTATGTCCTATCTTCGGGTGTGAAAAGATTTTGTCGACCTCGTTTTTTCCACAATCATCGCACACGTTGACGTGGAAATTTACGAGCATGGAAGATGGGAGACAACAAATAATAAGCTGGTGGTGTCCAGGTGGGGCTCGCACCCGCGCCCCGCGATTTCACGCTACGTGTGGGTCCGCTGGGCCCCCTTCCCACCTCGGCCCTGCCCCGTCCCTCTAGCCGCTCAACCAATTAATATCTTAACTGGAATTGCCTGGACCCGAGTACCAACGGAGTTACTCAATTTTCTCCACGCCCTTTTATTGCTGCGCGCATTTTAATAACAGTTTGAAATTCTTCATTAAACCTCATAAACGCAGATTGGATAATACACGTTTTTAAAATAGACACGCTCACATATAAAACGTAATTGAACATTCAAATAGTGAGAGATCAAACTTAAGAATGTTATTCGGTCCATTGTGTCGTCGACATTATTAGTATTGGTAATGCCCGTAACGACACCTTCCGGCCCTTCAGCGACACGACTGTGTTTAAATTGAAAAATTGTGAAAAAAACAGCGTAACTAAACACTTAAACATCTTTCTTAACGTGCCCATTGTTGGGGTCCCGAATTGAAACGCCGACGAGAGAGTGAAACGAAAAAAAATGTAAAGAACAAATCGAGATGCTTTTAAATAGGATAATAGCGATCGATGATCGAGGAAGAAAGATAGTAATGATTCCGGACCGTTGGTTTTTTGTCCGAATCTGTAGGATCGATGAAAGAGCGCTGTGGACGGATGGCATTCTGGGTAGATCACGGGATTTGTTCCGCTTCCCCGAGATCCTCCACACGTTGTTAGCGCTGTTGTACGTGTTGCTGTTACAATATACTGTGAAAGATTTAATGACTTTTGTAAGGCTAATGAGACTATTGTCGGAAAAGTTTTTCGCTTCGGGCGTTAATAGTTGGATGGTAGGTGAGATTAGCTTGAGATGTGTGGGTCGGCGCGTCGTCGGCTGTCGGCGGAGTCGCGTGAGAGAATGGCGCGCGTCGGGGCACAGGGTGGCGAACATGCGTCGATACAAATCTGACGGCGCTCGCGCACGTGACGTGAATTCACGACGCGATGGTGTCATAAAAAAGTGACATTTATTGGCGTTTTATATCAACAACATGTCGTCAGGTGACGGAGTGCCGACGACAATGTGGTTATGATGTTGCAAAAACATGATGCGTTGTTGTGTCTTATCTGACGATGTGTCGTGGGAACTTAGTCGGCGAGACGAGACGACTTTATTAAGAGAGAATCAACATTTTTTTTATGATTCTTGTGTTATATTAATGATTTGTGGACGAAATATCGGGCTTTAAGTGAGTCGTCAAAATTCTGCGGCTATAATTTGCGGTTGCGAGGACTTGAGCACGGTGAAATGTCAAGACGAATACGATAAACCGCCAGCACTGACCTAAAATAACAACTCTTAAAAGGATTTAAACAAAAACTTGGACGTGTCGAAATGTCTCAATGCGATGTAGCTCAAACCCCTAATGGTCGCGATAACATCTTCCTCGGTGCGTTACCGAATCGTGCTCCTTCAGATACCTCACAACTGTGAGAAAAAACACACAAAAGACACATAAAAACATGAATTTGTCCAAAGTTCCCAGTTTTAGACGTGACAGACATCGAGTGGGCTTTTTTTATTTGGCCCTTTTTGTTCCCTGTTGGATTATGAGTCCGCTTTTAAGGGTTAATTAAGTCAAGAAGTATCTTAGTGATCTTGCGGAAAAGTGGAATGATTATGATTCATCCAAGAGGATAAATGTTTATTAACATAATTTTATTTTGCATCTTTTGTAAATCTGATTGACTAACAATACTCTTTTTGATAATAGCTAAGTATTTGTGAACCGAAATAAATATTTTTATGGATAACATCTTAAATGACATTTAGGTAGGTTTCACCTGAAGGGGTTTGCTTTGACGTCTATTTAGAGCAATGATACCCAAAGTGGTCTATATCGACCCCCCCCCCCCCCCCCCAGGGGTCCAAGACCTGCCAGGGTTGCGGGAAAGTCCTAGAGGGACACCGTGGCCCCTGGCACAGGCAACTGAAGGAACACGGGTGGGTTTTAGTCAGTAAGAGTCTGACACGCCCTCCCGTTCTCCCAGAGCGGGAGAAGGTGTTTGATGATTTCCCACCCTCAAAAATAAAATAAAAAAGGGGTCCACGACGACCTGCTGGTCGTAGGTTGTTTTTTTCTTCTATATCTCACTACGGTTAGACATCAGTCAAAACACATTTGAAGTTGATTAATTTTCAAAAATGCAATATTAGCTAAGCAGACTATTATTAAGTCTACCTCAAACCGAAAAAAATGGCCAGTGGTATATGAAACAAAACGTTTGGGGACTTCTGATGAAGATTATAGTATATATCCTCATTTCGCCAGCTATGTTGAAGTACCCTGTACATGCTCTAGAGAGCCTATTGCCATCAACCGGGACAAGTCCTCTGGACTTGTCCCGGTTGATGGCAATAGGCTTATTAATTAATTTCTCAGTAGTAGGCTACTGAGAAATTCCTAATAGTAAACTCATTCTCAACTGACCTAAGACATTCGTAACTACCAACTTCTATGATACAACCAAGGGCCCGCCTAAAACTCCTCTTAAGTCGTTCAACGAAGATACGGGCTGGTCCGAAAATAGTTCGATACTTAGATGTGAACACATAAGTAATCAGTCCAATCATATTGTTCCCACTGCTGGGACAGGCCTCCTCTCGGTGAGAGGGAGTGGGCCGTAATCCACCACGCGGGCCTAATGCGGGTTGGTAGATGTCACATGTCTTAGATTTTTTTGGTTCTAGGACATGCCGGTTTCCTCACGATGTTTTCCTTCACCGTTTTGAGAGCAATGGTGATGAAATAATTGACATAAAGTAAAGCGCCTGTCTGGGTTCGAACTTACGACGTGCAACTCGTAAGTCGCGGCCACCACCGCTCTCCCAGAGATCAGATGTGAACCCTACTCCCGATTAATTAACTTTTTCGGAATGGCAAAAACACATCGGGAGTAAGGACAACTGTCAAATCGTTTTGTCATTAATTTTTAGTTTGGCCGCGGACTAAACTTATGTCCGTAAGTGTTACGGAGTAAGAAACATTCGTAATTTCGGCCGAAACTACGGGTATTGTGCATAGAGAGTAGGCCCCCAGGCAACAAGTGACGGATGACAATCCGACAATTTTACAAGTTTTCACATACATTTCCTACTTTAATAACAAGCACCTGTCAAAAAAATGTGTCAATTTTGTATTTTTTTATAAATATGTCGCATTGTTAATTAAGTATATTAAATAGGGTCCAGTTCTTCTTAACTACTCCATATTTTCCAAATCATTACGTCACAGCTTCTCAATTTCGATATTAAACCAAATCTAATTGCAGCACGTGCGCGCCCTACGGATCGTAAATTAGTCTTGCCGACGTCACAACCGAGTTATCGTCTGGTTTTGGTAATTAGCGATTCGCAACACAAGGCGAAGGTACCAAACGGTGCTTAATTGCTACGATACCCTTGCAGCGTCGTATATCTGTAGCCCGTATTCTTTTTTGGTCATTTAAATTTTGGGAGTTCACGTTTTTGTTAAAATTACTGTATGGTCTAATTTGAATACTTGATTTGTAGACAGAAAGTTGGATTACAGACATGGCAGAGTCTAACCTCTCCAAATGGTTAAGAGTCATCTTTATATGATTTCATACTGTTCAGGCGTGATGTTTCAATGAGGGATATCTTTTTGCCCAAAAATCGCTTAGGTGTATAAAACGAGTCTTATCTAGAGTAGGAATGTAGGTATAAGCTAGACGATCTCTTAATTTTTATAGAACGCAAACGCGTAAGTATTTACGAGTAGTGCAAAAAGCTACTGAGTCACAGATTCCCATCCAATTTGGTCCAGCGATTTAGACGGCAGAGCGGTCTGCACATTCCTTTTATATAAAGAGTTGCTTAACTAAGTACCTACATTAAAGCTGAATGGTATAACTACATAAATAGAACACATTTACGTAATGCCATCCTTTAGAATCTTTAAATAATGCTGGCTAACAATAAAGCTGTAATTATTACCATAAACGGCTTCTGAACACTTTACAATAAAAAAGAAAGCTCGGTGATGATATGGCTCAAGCTATTTGAATTGCAGAACTTAGCACAATATTCTGCATATTATTCCAATAGCATTTTATCTAATTTTAGGTATATGGAGCTCTCACAATTCGACCACCCGTTATCCATCTAAAGAACGACAAAAACTTAAGTAATCGTTACCAGTAATTGTATGAATATATACGGAGTATTTCCAATAATTGACAAGCGAAAAACTCAATGGAGTTCATTCATTTTGGCGCCAGATTTATAAGCTATCCAGTTGGAAGCGAGAACCTCCACTAAAAACTGTTTTAAAAATCACAAAGTGCACAATCGTAAATCACGCATGATGCGCGAGCATGCGCGTCGGCCGCGCAGCGCGCGCGCATCAGAAACAATGTTACACAACACGGAAAAAGACGACCACCGCCGACGATGCTCGGAAAAACCGATCATTATGCGCATTCGATTAAATAAAACGTCCGCGTTCGTATACGCTTAAGAATCGGAAATGAAATAAAACGTTCAATGATAAAATTGAAATTTGTATTTACTTAGGCCGCTGATTTTTTGCAACTCGGCGCCGCGTCGCGTCGCCGTATAAGGGACGAATGTAGATTTACCAATTTAATCCGTGGTTCGAAGAATCGAGGTGGCGCTGCGGTCGCGGCCAGCCGACGTGAGCTGTCCAACTGTCCTACTGATGGACAGGTATAAGTAATTAGGTCCAGAAGCGTTACTTGTTTTTGCTACGTTGACCAACCGACCAACTTTAAATCGCAAATGTGTATAAAACTGCCTCGATTTCAACATTGTATACCTACTTATGGTTAACGCGAACGCTATTGGACAGATAAATTTATATTTAAATTGCAAATATCGGTCCCATATTAATTATACAGCAACAAATTATATTGAGGACAGAACTCGTTGTAGATCGAGTGTCGTAAATCGCCGAACGTTTTATATTCGTCGACTCGTAACGAAAATAATTACATATCATGCATTATTAAAACAAACACGTACAAAAAGCTATGGTACAAGTGTAAGGGAAGAATTTAAAATCTGTCACCCGTTCGAAATTCGGAGCATTTCGTTGGAAAAAGTCGAAAACGAATAATCGGAATTCATTAAAGACGATTAAAGAATTCGGCACGGGTATCGGCCCGAGGGATATACGACCTTAAGGCCGACTAATTGGCGCAAATTGACACTAAAACATGGGATGGTGGTAATTATAATACAGCCATGCGGCTCAGCTAAGTCCCTATATAGATATGTTCCTGTTTCATTTTTAAACCACTCGGCTCAAATAATTGTTTGTGTCTACTTAGAATTCAATCAATCAAATTTTCGAGTCAAGCTTATTTATTTGTTAGTTCGAGAACCTTCGTGTGGACAATATAGTTCCCATTAACTAACTTGGTCTACCCGACATTGTTTCAGTTTTATTGTACTTCATACAAGGCATCTCCGCTCTACTGAATAAAAGAAAAACATGAAATGTATAATAATATCTAAATTTAACTCATCATACGAATGCCGCCATTCAGTAATGCCTAGACATCCCCTTGGCAGGCACAAAAACTTGAATTTATTGATCATTACGGAATACAACGTTACCAAAGTAGAGCATATTGTAGGTTAATTGGTAAGCAATTAAAGTAGACAGAATATAGTGTTTAATAATAATAATAATCATAATCAGCCTATAATGTTTCCACTGCTGGGGCACAGGCCTCCTCTCTGTGAGAGGGAGTGGGCTGTGCTCTACCACGCGGGCTCAGTGCGGGTTGGTGGATGTCACCTGTCTTCGAATTTTTGGTTCTAGGACAGGCCGGTTTCCTCACGATGTTTTCCTTCACCGTTTTGAGAGCATGGTGACGAAATAATTTATTTAAAGTAAAACGCCTGTCTGGGTTCGAACCTACGGCCTTACAACACGTAAATCTCGGGCGTGTTTTCCAATTTTTTGGACTGTCAAACATTTTACTTCAAACGTCATTACCAAAATGGACTCCAGCGAAACATATTTGGTCTGTAACACCGCTTTTTACATCCCGTTATGAAATCTTTCCACGAGACCTGAGTCCCCATTTCAAGACAAACAAACTTTGGCAAGCATACAATAACTCGTCGATAACAGTACACCCAATCCGATACATAACTCGGAATCATCGAAATCGATCAATCGAGCGTGGTATAAATCGCGACGCATCGATTCTATCGCGTCTCGGTCGATCGACAAATATAAATTTGTCACTGGCCAGTCGGAAAAAGCACGTCCTGGATGGGTAGGGTTTATAAATAAACAATAACATCACCCTATTTGGATGGGACACCGTAACATACATCAGCCGTTTATATTCGATCTCGAGTGATAACCATAGTAAGAGAAGGCTTTTATAGCGTACTACTCGGTGATTTCGATCGGTCGCCGGATCGAATCATAGAGCAACACGGACCACCGGCGGACCGGAGGGGAGTAGCCATAGCGTGTGTTCCCGATACAGAATTGTCTGTCATTTTTTGGGGGGGGAAATCTGCGCCACGCACACTTTCTCAGACTCCCACACAAAAACAATCGGCTGTCACTACGAAACCCACACTTAACAATTATAACAATACACTAACAATTTCACACACACATAGCTGCATTCGGTGTCATAACAGTGTAATGAAGTGACACAACTACATTGACAAGTTGCGAACAGCCGTGGCTGTAACAACTGTCGATACGCATTATCGATAAATTCGAGAACTCTGTTAGGGAAATCAGGTTTAAAAGTGATACAAAGGTGGATATTATAATAATGATAGGATTTTATTTATTCATCCAACAATTATTATAGGACAGTTAACTTAATGTTTATATCATTTTGAAAACCAGCGATAGTTTTATCTATCACTGGTTTTTAAAATGGATAATTTTTTTATAAATATGTCGAATACATTTTTGTGGGTTTGCCTTTTCCATTAAGAAAGAAATTCTTGTATCGGTATATTTTTCTATTATTAATCTGGCCAGTTCCAAATTATGATTTGTAAAATCATTTTCATGTGAATGGTAACTGTTATAGGGAAACAAGTCTTTGCCAATAAACTTTTTTAAAGCTTTTGGCACGATTTGGTGTGTGGTACAAGATCGTGTAGGTTTATTGTCGTTACTTAAACGATGTCTTATTTCTTTCTCACAAATCTGGCATAAAAAATCTTTTGAAGCATACAGCAACTTTCTTCTGCTTTTTTGATGCATTAAGCTTTTTTCATCAATCGGCCCGAGCAAACCTTTGATGCACGTATGGCACAATTTTTTTTTGATGTCGAGAAAATAACAAATCCTGCTATGTATTCCACTTCTTTCACGGCAAAAGGAGATAAAAAAGTTAGAGCTTCAATCTCATCAATCAAATCGTCAGTAAAATTGGTAAAGTTGACTTCGTCAGTAGCGTCATTCGTATTGTATTGTCGTACGGTTGAAGCATTAATTTTTTCTAATGCAGATGTGCAATTCAGTATGGTAATTTTTTCCAATGGAATGCAGTTCGTTCCGCTTCCAGTTTGTGTTAGTTCTGTGTTAATAGGATTTTTTTTTATAAATTGTTTCAATCTGGGAGCTTGAGGGATTATCGGAATAACCACCATCACTTCTTACAATCGAAAAAAACAGCTCGATGTGATCTTGACTGATCCTGTGGAGAGATATATTTCAGACCATTTTGTTGGTTTTGTATAAAATCTTGAAAGATAGACTTTGTACTCTCAATGCAGATCAAAATTCCCAAAAAACCTGTGTATCGCGGAGAATCTAATAATTTCATTTTAGTAGACTCTCCATTGCGGTTTTTTACATAGGTTGATAAGCTCAATAGAATCTTTTGAGCTTCGTCCATTTTTCTAAAAGCTTTCTCATAGTTTTCAGAGTTTATTGCTCTCTTATAACCATTTTGACGTGACCGTCGTTTATCGACGTCGTTTATCAGTGAAATAAACTTTGAAGTTGCAGTCGATCCATAAAACTCCGGTAAATTTAATTCTTTTTCACAAAACACAAGTGCGTCAGCAACACTTGCGCTGAACAATTGTGCTGCAAGGCGAACATTCATTATTTTTGTTTTGTAATAAATGTGATTTGCTCTCAACTTATTTGCCATAAAAAATAGTTCTTCTTCTTGGATATTATGTAATGCCTCCACAAATGGCCATTGAATTTTATTTCCATTGTCATCGTAAAAACATTTGTAGTCACAAAAAGTGTTTCGAATTAATTTTAACATGTGACTCGGGTCTAAAAAAAGTAAAATTGTTGCCCCGTTGTAGGATCTAATATGGTAGTTTGCAATTTATTTGCAACTAAGCAGCAACCCAGTTCTGTTGCAATCGCTAAATTTGCTCTTGCGCCGTCACATATTAATGCTTTTATTTCCACTCCAGTTTCATGTATTAGTTCAAATGCTTTAGTTATAAGCTGAGCTTTTAATTTAGCACTTGTGCCTTTAACAAAAAAATATAAATATAAAAAATATATAAAAATATTTTTTGAAGTGGAATAGTTATTTGTTATACAAGAGTGCAAAGTTGCTTTTTAACCGCGTGTTCAATTTTGATGACCGAGCAAGCGAAGGATTCTAAAATTGAATCACGAGCGCAGCGAGTGATTCAAAATTAGAATCCTGAGCGTTAGCGAGGGAATCAAAAGAGCACGAGGTGAAAAATCTTTGCACTCGAGTGCAACACGTAACTTTTCATTCCACCTCAGCGAGGAAATGACTAAATGCAAAAAAAAAACGTTTACAATCACAAGATAGGTACACTTTTATTTCAGTTTAGGTATTAATTACTACATTATGACAGGTAAGTATTACAGAATAATCTTTAAATTATAACAAAATAATACTAAGGTATAATTAAGAAAATTTTAAAGTAACGTTGCTACAGTTATTTAAATTGAGTGTAATATTTTTGTTTGGTAGGTACTGTAATATTGGTGTTAGTCACTTGTGTACTGTTTTTCGGTAAACTATCTGTCATACTTAATAGTTGTACCGATTCATCGGATTCCCTTGGCGTGAATGTTGGAGAGAGAGGGAGATGGTTAGGTGTTTCATAATGGCTTATTTTTGATGTAGAAGGGCCAGTCCAAGGATCCGATTGAGGCTCTTTCAGTGTAATGGCTCCTACGATGCCTTCACATATTTTAGACTTATTTTGGATGGAATCCTCTATGTATCCCTCTACAACTGCATTGGACTTCCAGCCTCCGTGGCGCTTAAGGGACAGGAGATCAGCTCCGGAATCAGCCAAAAGTGTGGCTGAAGTTCGTCGGAAACAATGACCCGTGTACAACAGGGGTTCTGGAAGTTCAAGAAATGTTGCTATTTCTCGTGGGATACTGCCAATTTTATTAGTACCCATAGGCTGTCTAACACACTTTCCATTGCGATACTGTAGAAAAAATCGATTGATTGGAGTGTTAGGCGGGCGTAAGGCTTGATATTTCTCAACAATCGTTACGTATTCCTTGCGAATGACGAAGTTGCGGTCTCTTTTTGTCTTTGTATTAGGTAAATTAATTAATAGTAAGTCATCTGAATGTTTCTCAATGTTTTTGACATTAAGTTGTGTTAGTTCATTAGTTCGACATGCTCCGTTTATTCCAATAATAAGAACAACCTGTAACGTAAAGAGTATTGTAGTAGATAAATGAATAAAATTGATATGAACGCATAATTATGCCTATCAACATCTACTAAGTATACTATTTAATTGAGATTAATATACTTAAGTAGATACTGAATGTGCAACTGACTTACTTTTGCCGCCAAATATACGGAATCGGGTGCTTCGTTAAGAAACTTTTCAATATCAGATACTGTGAAAACCTTCGATTTTTTTGGTTGATGACCAGATGAGGCTCTTTTTAAAAATGCCACTAATTTAGGATAGGTATCGATATGTTTGTCTTTTTTCATCTTTATTGTTGCTTTTAGCATCGAATACGTACTCCATAGAGTGCTTGCTTTCTTGTTATCGGATAATTCTATAAAATATGCCAGCAAAACGTTTTCTGAGAAAGTTTTGGCTCCTTTTGCTAGTCGCCACGTGTTGAACATATCGTACTGTTTTAAATACTTCTCGCGTGATTGTTGAGGGAGAAAGCTCATTTGCGCATTATTAACAGTTTCAGTCAATTCTGTTGGCGTCAAGCAAACTTCCTCGTCGCTAGAATCACTCATTTTAGTTTTTTCACTTGTTTTCAAGTTTCTTGTTTTTAATATAAGGTTTAACAATGACGTGAAAAAATGCCGCGTAAAGAACCGCGTACAAAGCAAATTGAAAAAAGAACACCAAGAAGGTTCCGAGTCTGAGTTTTTAACAAATTAAAAAAAAGTTGTATGATATATTCGGCACCATAGAGGTAGCAGTAAATAGGTTTAATGTTTTTTTTTAATTCACAAACTTAGTGCACACGATGTTCTAAATTCAATTTACTTTATCCTCTAGAGAATAAAAACGGCTTTTCCACTCAGATATTGAAGATTAAAAATACTCTTTCCGAGATGGTGGGATGAAAAAATATAAGCTTCATTTAACAACTATGACTAACATACTACATAACCAACATTTTACTGGCGGCACGAGGCATTACATCGGGTGGACTAGGTTTTAGCCTTCTCCATGATATAAAAAAAACTTACGGAACAAGTACAGTGTGATATTAGAGTTGGCTTGGTGCCCTCGACCAATCTCCTTCTATTGTTCGCCAACACTTGAAAGTCAGAGGTCTTGAAATTATCTGAGCAAATGACACTGTTTCTTGTAGGTATCTAGTTAAGTCTATTATTACAAAAGTTCTTCCATATATCCTTTAAACTCGAATCTTTAGGAAAACTGCAATAAATAAATAAATAAAAACAATATGGTCGAGCTTCACACTTAGTAGTTTTAATGTAATGTAATAATACTCGTAAGTATTGTATTAAATTTAATTTGACGCAATTTTAATATTAAACAATATCAAAATAAAGCTCACAATATACATAATTATAATAATTAAATCACAAGGCATAATCTCAAAAATTATTATATGCATGAGAGATATAGCTTTAAAGAGTCCTTTGCATTTGCCATTTTTATCGATATCTAACCGGTAACAACACTATCGCTCGGTGACAGCGAAAACACTCGGATCAGTCGCTCGACCGATCCGCATATTGTATGAAGGCGAGCGGCCTGTGTTGGTAGACGAATCCGAAACAACACGACCGTTATTATTGTAAATTATAAGCTTAAAAAGGAGTAAAATGTAATAATTTGATTAAAAATTCCTTACATATGAAAGGTAACGCCATCTTTTTGTAAATTTGACGTGGCAGACCTCTTTTTGCAGCAAAAAACTGAACAATTCGGCATTTTTGTGGGACGTCGATTCAGCCGGGCAACTAGATTTAGTCTAGTGAATGGAGCGGCTGCAACTAGTTTTATTGTACGCATAGGACCGCGTGGACTTGTACTTTGGCAGAGGGGAACGCCTGCGTAT
Organism: Brachylomia viminalis; assembly: GCA_937001585.2. Classification (NCBI taxonomy): domain Eukaryota; kingdom Metazoa; phylum Arthropoda; class Insecta; order Lepidoptera; family Noctuidae; genus Brachylomia; species Brachylomia viminalis. The sequence goes on along the minus strand of OW443301.2, from coordinate 19,779,010 downwards.
GGCTACTCCCCTTCGGTCCGTGTTGCTCTATGGATCGAATGCATAATGATTTATAGTTCTACTTTGAAAGCGAATACAATTTTTTCAAAGCAGTAAACGACTGGGTGCTTGGTTGGTTGGGTTAGTGCGTTTTCATGGAGCTGCGTCGGTCTCAGCTTCGCGGCTACAGGCTACAGGCTTTCTCGGCCTACCGCCGGCCTCGTCACCATCGAGGCGGTCCGGCCGGTGCTCGAGCGCTGGCTCGGGAGGAGGCACGGCTCCCTGTCGTTTCGGGCGACGCAGGTGCTCTCGGGGCATGGTTGCTTCGGGAAGTACCTGTGTCGCATAAACAGGGAGCCGGACGCCCGGTGTCACCACTGCGTCGACTGCCGAGAGGACACGGCGCGGCATACGCTGGCAGAGTGTGCCGCTTGGGAGGAGCCGCGCCGCGCCCTCATCTCAGAAGTAGGCAGTGACTTGTCGCTGCCGGCCGTAGTCGAGTCGATGGTCGGCAGCGACGAGTCCTGGGACGCGGTGGTTTCCTTCTGCTGCTGCTGTGGAGGCTGCGGAAAGGGAGAGGGAGATCTCGTCCACTCACCCGGCCCGCAGAAGGCGCACCGGGCGTCGGCGGAGGGCGGACAACGCCCTCTTTCAGCCCCCCTAAATGGGTCCAGGGGCGACGGACTCGGGGACGTCCGTCGCCCCCCATACATCAGGACCCGAGGTGGCGGCGCGTAGTGTTCCACGCACGCCCCTTTTAGACGTCGCGGGGGGAGTCAAACACCTCACTCCCCCCTCAGACCCGAAGAGGCCCGCAGCGGCGGGCCGGCACCAGTCGGGGGTTGCGGAAGGATCGTACGTTCCCGCGACCCCCGGCGTAGGTGTGAGATGGAACACCGGGGTGGTTTTTAGTCAGTAAGAGTCTGACAGACCCCGCCGCCCGCCCCCGGGCGGCGGACATCCATGAGGATTTCCCACCCCGAAAACAAAAAAAAAAAAAAAATGCGTTTTCTATAAGGAATTTTTCAGTAACAGCCCGGAGTTTGGAAGTTGGCGGTGTGATACCCCCGCGCCTCGAAAAGCACGTTAAGCCGTTGTTCCTGCGCCTGATTTCTCTTCGTTCGTGTCGGATTGCCGTCCTATTGGACTATAAGAGTGAGAGAAGAGGGAGTGCACCTGTGTCTGCGCACACACTTGTGCACTATAATATCTCCCGCGTCGATGGCTAGTCTCCGCTGAGATTGGCCGCCATGACCGAAATTCGGTCTGGAGGACTATACTTCTAATAAATGAATGGATGATTAACTAAACCTTATTGACGATAAGCCGAATCATTATCATTGAGTCTCTCCAATTTTATCGATAGACCAAATTACTGCTACAATTTTCAGAAACAATTCATTGCATGTGTTTCTACCTTTGCGCAAGGCTCTTTGATTCAAACGTTCAAAACGAAATTTACCAAAAAGTCGTACAGTCTAAAAGCCCTTAATACAGTATTAATTCATCGAGCGAACGATCACTTGACGAAGATAATAGCTGATTTATAATGATTATCATCATATTAAACGTGATTCATCCTAAATCATGTCTGGGAGTTTTTGCGACCATCCGCCAGCTAGAACTTTAAATTACTATTGTGGGGAAGATGAGTTGATTTTTCTACGGTTTTTTTCACAAACGATTCGGAATCATCACACTTTGAAGAGATAAACAGGGATGTAAGCACCAACGCTTGGAGAATTTGATAGCTAATAAGTTACCATAATGACTCATATTGCCAAACCCCAAAATACAAACCAAGAACTTTTTCTGCAACCAATTAATCCCAAACGAGTACTGAGTACTGACTTATAATTATAATATGAGACAACATCCACAAATGGTTTTCAGGTCCCGAACGAGATAGAGCCTGTACTACGGTAACCTGATGACTGATATACATACACACCCAGACACAGGTCAAACAGACATGTTGATGCACACAAATATTTGACTTGTCCGGGGATCGAACCCGGGACCAGCGGCTCAGAAGGCAAGGTCGCTACCAACTGCACCAACCGGCCAGTCTGATTAGTAGGACTTTAGATTAAAAAGTCAGTTCTGACAATTAGCCGAGCTTTACGGTGATCACTACAAACAAAAGCCATACTAAATAGCAGTACATAAAAATATAACACAAAAATCACATGTAATAACTACGAATATGATACCTTAGATAAAAGAAAAAGATAGCTTTAAATACCCAAAAATAAAACCCCCATTATTTTAATAAACCATATCTCTGGGTGTCAATTAGGCTCACTCTGTAGAGGGAGCCACTAATCCGTAGAGATAACTCGGATCCTCGAATTAATCACTCGATACAATCGTTTTAATTTATTCGATTCATTCGGATCAAATTTATCGAGATAAAGATTCGGGTGCACTCGTGGGAGCGAGGAAAAACAACGACTGGATAAAAAAAACTTACTAATTATGGGGACACTTAATTAGTAATTATGAATCGATTATTTTATACTGATCTGAGATAAAGATTCTTGAAAGATTGGTAGGTACTGGATTCAGGCAACAAAATCTTACTTATCTTTTTTTGTCGAAATTGCAAGACTGATCGATCGATCTGATTCCGATTAAGATTCATAATTCATTGGGAAGTTAAGAAGGAGACCTCATCCGCAAAGGAAGCCCAAATACTTAATAATTACTTCAAAAAGAACTTTTAAAAGCCGAGAAAACGATAACAAAGACTTACGCAACGTTCAATGAACCCATATCCCAAGCAATCAAATCGAAATTAAAACCATACTAAAGCGAAACTACTCATCTTCAACATGAGATACGGAATAAAGTGCACGCACCCACGAATTAACGGTTCATATAGCTCAAGAAACAACTAACAAAAGCAGGTGGAACCCCCATAATTGCCTATTAAAGATGGCACTTAAAATTCAAAGGCCTATACACAATGAAATAGCAAGAATAGCACAATTAATTTAAAGACAGACCTAACTCAAATGCAAATCGGTCGTCATACTATTTATGGTAAAAAGATTACATTGTGCGGGTCGAACAGCTTATCTGGACATCACGCGAATGGATTCACTATTTAATTTATTGGAATAAAACAGATAAATGGTGGTTGTTTCGTTCCGCGTTCCTATAAATCTGTAGGGCCAGACGGTGAGGGTTTAGCAGGACAGTCCCTTTGTTTAGGTCCTGGAACGGCGGGATTATGGAGGTTTAATGACCGTCGGAGATACTTACTCAAGTCTTTTATGATTTTGACTTGAAAGAACATTATTTTGTCCTATAGTTCGAAACTATTACACAAAATGTATTATTTATAATCTTTATTATTTTCTCACACAGTTTTTCACGGTTTTAACACGAATGCGCGTGTGTGGTGAAATGTCGTAACTCTCTTTGCGGGACTAGACAGCATACCAACGCTTGAGTACGTTTCGCGCTGCCAACTATGTGCAAGAGTACAGTTCAAAAGCATTTTGTATTTATTAATTACCATTCCTACGTATTGGCTTAAAATCTGTCATAAATAACTGAGCTTTGTTCCGTGTGGTCTCGAAGTAGTTCGCTGGCCACCCGTGGGTGACAAAATAGGTGTCAGAGGGTAATGTAATAAATGATGACAATAAATTATATTTATATCTGTAAATTGGTACAAACAAACACTTTTACACGTCAAAAATAAATTATATTAAAACTAGATGATTTTGGGGTTTCCTATCTGATGTCTCTGAGAATGAAGACCGAAACAAACTCAGAGGTTTATTTTAAAGTCCGCGTACCTAAGTAGTGATCTCTGAATTCTGCAATGACGTTCTATTTCCCTTTACTAACTGAATTTTCATTTATACATTCTTTGGAAGACTGGTTGTTCATTAACAACAGATGAGACAAGAGTTACAGTATACAGATAGGCTAACTTGAAATTATCGTAGTGCATTGAAATAGCCATCACGAGTCCCACCATGGGCTCTTAGAGTTTCTTTCTAAACACAAAAATCTAAATCTTTTTCCTGGCTGCCGAATTTCTTGAACATTTCCGCTTTTCTTAGTCCCACTTAAAATCCATAATATTCTGGTCACGTTTCATAAATCGAATGTGGACTGGAAGCCTCCTAGTTTATGTACGATAAATACCGTATCGCGATAACATCGGAATGCATCGTGTGCTGTTGTTGCTTTGGATTTATTGGAAGTGCTACAGCTATCTGCTAAAGCGGTAATGGACAGCGTTTGAAATTATTTTAACGGAAAAATTTGCAATAGTTTTGAGATGCAAATGAAAAGCTTAATAACAGCTTTATCATTTGATTGGTAAAGCTCTTCATTGTGGTTAAACGATTGTCAATTGTTTGTATTAAATACAATATTTGTGCTTCAACAAACCAACTCAGCCTATCGCAGTTCACTGCTGGACATAGGTCTCTCCCAGGCTGCGCCACAACACCCTGTGTTCCGCCATCCGCATTCAGTATGTCCCAGCCACCTTTTTATGGTCGTCGGCCCATCTAGCTGGAGTGCGTCCCAAGCTAGATAGATATATAGATAAACCATTTATTTGGTGCACACAGAAAACAGCACAACACACAAAAATACAATAAGAAGATAAATATACTTAATAATTATAAAAAAAACAAGGTGCCGATAAAGTAACAAGAAGAAAAACATACCTAACGCAGTAAAAGTGACACTTTGACAAATACTTAAAAACTAATTACTATCTAACGGAAGTACACAGTGCGGTGCGTGTCTCAAGGTTGCACCAAATGGGAGTCCAACTCAGTATGTGTCAGGCAAATATACCTGACGCTGATATTCTGCTGGATCCCTGAGTGACACACGGACGTTGAGCCGACGAGATAAATTGGTGTTGTGACATTGTGTTGTACGCTTGCCGATACGCGGTCTCCACTCCAGGAGTCGTCTGCTAAATCGGCCACCGGTCCTTCGACAAATATGGTTAGCCCACTGACACTTCAGCTTGCTCACTCCGCAAGCTATGTCGGTAACTCTGGTTCTTATCCGGATAGCTTAATTTCATTCATTTTGATGAGAAAAACGAACTCGCCTAACTGTGTGGAGTTGTTGAAGACGTACATCACTTATAGATGAACTGTGTTCGGTATGAGTCTGGGAGACATGATTTGTTTAGGGTTTTGAGGTTGAACAGACTTGAAGTAGGCACATTCCATAAAATCCTAGCTCAACCAAATGGCGATGATGCGAAGAGTCTGTTTAGGTTCATGGCCCAGATGTGACCAATGTGTATTTAGGGTAAGATGGGCCATTATACGCATTACGATTAAAAAGGTCCCTAAAAAAAAAGAAGAAAAAAAGGACTTCATTTCAGACTGTTTCATGCAAAGAAACTGCCTGCTAGTAACTATTCCACTTACCCAAGTTATTTGAATCCTCTTTAGGCAACATTGCAACAAAGTTCTAACCTTAAAAAAGCTGACTCCTAGCGTGACCATAAGCTGTTATAAACGGTGATCTTATTTAACAGTAAGGCCCATATCCTCTACAAGATTTACAGGCTTTACTTTTATAAAAGTATCATTCAAGACGCAAGATGTAGCGTCGTTACCTACACCTGCTTTTTACAAACTTAGATACACAAAAGATATAACTGAGAATTTGACCAAATAATCTTGCGATGTAGATTTAATTCAGGTAGATTTTGAACCTATTCTGCAAGCAAGTTGATACGTACATATAGTGTGGAATGCTGCGTACGCTTTCCGCGTGAGACGAGCCGACCACACACCAAATAAGGGAAATAAAGAACCAGATATATCTGCGGGCGCGGATAAAGGGACTCTAGATGCGAGTTGCATCTATCACACATGTCTAATGTTTTTAAATCTGCTATTATTTTACTGTGCTTGTTAAACTGTGTATCAAACATCTGAAGGCCAATTCCCGTAATTAACAACGTTCAAAATCAAGACGCAATCTTATCTCAGCGCCACTCAATTGTCAAAAATGTAGGTAAACGCTATACAATTTTTTACAGATTGAGACTGAGATTAGAATGCGAATGTTCTTAAAAATACGGGAACTGCCCCTCAGATCGCAGAAACTTCACTTTTAACCGGATTCAAGAACATGTCTGGCGACAAAATCTCTACCATTACCCAGTAGTAAAGTTATTGGTTCATTTAGCCTGACCCAAACGTAGCTTCTTTCCATTATCAGCTTGAAAGCCCAAGACATATTTCTCACTCTTATCTACTTTCCAAAACATTGGTACCCTACTAAGCTATAGCTCCTTAAGCTCTGAGTTGAGCTGCACGGTTACTGACAAATGCGTGCACTGACTGGACAGGTCCACTCAATCTATGTGGTTCTTTCCTCAAAAGACCATTTCAGACACAAATCTACATGGTCCTCAAAGATTATTATAATATTATTCTAATTATTGTGAATGTGAGAACTATGACGGTCATTGCTTTTTTTTGTATTTTTCTCAGTTTGTTTAATCATGATCTGGCAGTTTGAGTAATTTATGCGGCCTACTCAAATGTCCTTTCTTTGGTATTGTTCGTCAAATCGTTGAGCTCCTTAAGTCTAAGTAGAGCTGCACGATTGCTGACAATTGCGTGCACTGACTGGACAGGTCCACTCAATCTGTGTGGTTCTTTCCTCAAAAGACCATTTCAGACACAAATCTACATAGCCTTCACATGATCTGACCAAGATTTTGTCTGGACTTTAAAAGAGAACCACCGGCCTTTCTTCTCAGAGTAGTCAGATAGGAAATGCCGACCTCATCTAGTTTTTAAAATACGATTGACGTGTAAAAGTGTTTGTTCAAAATCTACTTACAGAAATAATATCATTTATAAGCAAATTTATTTCATCTGGTTTAAAAAAGCTTAATCTATACGCAACTTTATGTAAAATATACAGGGGTCTATCCAGACTCTACATCCGTGCTAACTGTTTTTAACCCAGCAAACGTGATCACATAACTTTTATATCAGTAGATAAACTAGTCGCTTCCAATATTCAAATATTTATTCATTTTCCTCGTTTTACATGATCAGCAAGTACTAGCAATTTGCTTAACGGAATCAGTTAACTTCATCCAACAAATTTAAATGAGAGCAGTCGCGTTAAGCTTGGGTGGGCCTTTTAGGTTCTCTACTTTATTGACTGGTTGTATGCAACGATCTAGTTATAAGGTTATTCACTTAGGTGTCTGAATAATATTCGAATTTGAATGAATAAACTAGCTGTTCACCTTCTGTATATAATGTGAATAAAAAGGTTCTTGCCTGTACATATCGTTACGAATTTCTATTATATCGAACCAGCAAGACGATGTTTTACATTGTAACTTAAGATAGGTAGGTACCTACTTTGGAACTGGGCAATTATTGCGATATTTTGAGTAATTTTGTCTTACCCAAAGAAACTGTAAGGTCCATATCCGCATCTGGACATGAAATAGGAGTCTTTGGTTTTGAGCGGAGCGCCTAGCGCCTGTCTTATTTCTTTTGCAACTCGTCAAGAAACCATTGTGCCCTTAACACATCTACTAAGAATGAAGTCCTAAGACGTTTAATCTTACTCCATAGTCATGGATCAATCGTCTCTTTGCACATCTTACAGTAGATATGTATCGAACTACAGCAAGTAAAGTCTATTTTTTGCAGCCTTCATAGTAACAACCATTTTCTTTCTACAGGTTTCCGCGAGTCCTCATTTCTCTACGCCCTAACAGCGGCAGGGGTGGCCCATTCCGTGGCCCGCGCCTGCGCACAAGGCCGTTTAATTTCCTGCGGCTGTGACCCCCTGGGCTACCGGGCATCCCACGAACCTCGCGGCAGAGCGAAAGTTAACAAATGGGAGTGGAGCGGCTGTTCACATAACCTCGCCTACGGGATCGAGTTCTCGAAGAAGTTTCTCGACGTAAGGGAACAGGTGGATGATTTGCAGTCGAAGATCAATATTCATAATAATAATGCGGGGAGATCGGTGAGTGTTTTTAAATAATATGTTTCAATTATTTAGATTATAAATGGTACTATAGAGGTATGAGGAACAGGGTTTAAAGACTTTAAAGTTCAGTTATACCTCCATAGAAAAGGGAGAATCCTCCGACCAGACAGGTGTTTGGTGGGCAACTGCCCGGCGATTGATGTCGGGACGTTGTATAATTTGTATATATGCTAGTTGCGCGGTAAACTCTGCTTGCGAGATGCAGCATTTTTGCGTGACGTCAGTGTGTTGCGTAGTTCGCATGTAGCGATTTAAATACCGCTACAATTCTATGTATTCGTCATCATCAACCGTCTTCCACCCACTGCTGAATATAGGCCCCTCCCTTTTGTGCCAAGCTTCCCTGGTTATTTTGAGACTCATCCAGGTTTTTCCCGTGTTGTATTATGGGACGGCATTTTTTTTTTACATTTTATATATTATCTGCGTTCCTGAATGTGCTGGATGCGGACATAGCAGGACCGATATTTGTGGCGGCATCCATCATGATGATAATGAAATTTGCTACAGACTAAATGATAAAGCAAAGATAAAGCTCGCAGCGGGTTCGTCTCGGCGAGGCATCTTCTGATTGGTGCTCTCTTTCCGCAGGTGTGCCTCAGGGCGGCGTTCTCTCTCCTCTTCTCTTTTCTATTTTCATTAACTCTATCACCAGTGTCATCTATTCCTGCTTCCATCTCTATGCCGACGATCTGCAGCTCTACAATCATTTTTTAAGGGAAGATGCAGAAGCAGCCGTGTCTGCCATGAACAGCGACCTGGATTTGATTAGCGAGTGGTCGCGGTCTTTTGGACTGCAAATCAACCCTAAGAAATCCCAGGCCTTGATTATCGGCGGCAGGTATATGCGGAATAGGCTCGATGTTGCGTCGCTGTCTCCACTCTGTCTGAATGGTGTTCAGATTGAATACGCACATACGGTCAAAAATCTGGAGGTGACCATGGATTCCTATTTATCATGGACTGCCCATGTTGCTCAAGTCAGTCGCAAAGTGCATTACACGTTCCATTCGTTGAAATGTCTCCAGAGCGTCTTGCCCTTGAACACCAAAATATCTCATGCTCAAACTCTCATTCAGCCCATCATAGACTATGCCGATGCCTGTTATTTGGATGCCACCGAGGAGCTTTTAAATAAACTTGAGCGTTTGCAGAATATATGTATTCGTTTTGTTTTCAACCTTAAAAAGTATGATCACGTTTCCTACTGTCGCAAGATACTCAAGTGGCTCCCCATTCGTCTTCGCAGGAACTCTCGGATATTGTGTCTGCTATTCAACCCCCTTCACAACCCTAAAACGCCATCCTATCTGCGGGAGCGTTTTTCCTACGCCCGACCTTCAGATGCGCCTTGCAGGTCGCATCTTAGAAACCTCCTTAAGTCCCCTACCCACTCCACCGACTTTTACTCCTACTCCTTCACTGTGCACGCGGTGCGGTTGTGGAATTCACTTCCGCCTGACATTAGGGACTGCCAAACTGTTGCAGTTTTTAAAAGAAGAGTGAAAGAACACTATCTTTCCACTTCGTCATAGTTGCGTATATATTAATATTCTAGTGTTATTTATTTTAGAAGTATGTTTGTATGTATGTATTGTATGTATATTTTCATATTATTTGTTTTATTTTATTAAGTGAATTGTTTTTGATTTTATGTATTTTATTTTCTCTTTTACTCTTACACACGCTGTCTACATCTCTTAATCTACTATCCTATCGCAGGTGTGCTGGAAGAGATTTCATTAGAAATAAGCATCACCTTTGTACCTATTTTTCTGTTATTTTCTTCTTGTCTATTTATATTAGTGTGTACATAAATGGTTAAATAAATAAATAAAATAAATAAAGAACTTTTGAGCACTTTCCGCTGCGTACATTTCCATCTCAGGTTCCCGAATCTGGTATACTTATTCTGATTCATAGTTCCTTTTTACGGGTCACGAATATGAACGTTAAAACCACGAAGTAAATATACCAGGTGGAAACGCGTTCATCTTCTACAGTTTAATAAATATCTTACATTCACAGCAGACAACTCACACCCTAAGCCACTGGGTCTGGAAGCACACAATTTTGCACCAGTTCCTTTCCTTAAAGAGCGAAAGTGATAGTATTGTTGAAAATTCACCCCCTAAAGGGGCTAAATAATAATAAGAGTACAGTAACAATAATAAGAGTTTGCATGGAAGTTCGATATTTTTGCCGATGGGATTTCCCATCCATTCCCATTTCTCATCCTCATCGTTTCAGCCGAAAGACGTTTACTGCTGGACACAGGCCTCCCCCAAGCATCGCCACTTCGACCATGCTTCCCGCATCCAGCGGATTCCTGCGGCCTTCACAAGGTATTCAGTCCACCTTTTAGGAAGCCTTCCAGCGCTACGTCTTTTGGTACTGCTTGTGTAATAATAATATGGAATAATGTCGTACTTTTTAATAAAAACGAATACACCAAATTATAATGATTATACAACACATGAACACGTACAAAACGAATCCGTCCAATTATCTTTGATGTCATATTCAAGTGCAAGATGCGAGGATACAAAAGACACCGCAGCAGTACGATGACACTTCAATTTACTTCGTTAGGCCACCCTATGTGCCCACCTTGATGTGAGGGTGAATTACAAATTAGATATTAGACAGGACAAAGGATAATAATGATTTTACTGTCGTTCAAAGTTTTGATTGATCAAAAAACAGTACAAAAATATTTTCAGTATTTAGTTACCTGCCTAATTCAAAATAGGTTGAAAAGATTACGATGGATAGGTACTAACATCTAAGTGCAAATTCTTAGCCCTCCGTTTACCAATTTCAAATTTTCTTGTAAATTAAGCATCTTTTCTGCTGTTTATCCAAATGTTGGCTTAGCGGTAGAAATCTAGCAAACAGATAGATTTTCGTATATTTCCAGTTATTTATACACAGTTGATACTAGTGAAGATTTTTGACTACTTATTGTGTGTTATTCTTGCCAAAATAATTTTCACTTTTTTGTGTTTCGTGGGGAGATAAATTATACACGAAACTTGTCAACATAAAAAAACATATATTTTATAAACAATATTAGAGAAGGGGGTAGGAAGGTCTATGGTCACTAGTTCCTTAATTTCCCTTGGGAGCAGCACAGTACTCTCCTGACTCAGCCCGGTGTGACGGTGACCACAGCGGGGATGCCACGCTGCAGACGCCAGGAAGATGATGGTCGGCGGATGGGAATGCCAGACCGTGGTGGCGAGCTCGATGCGGCCACGCGGGTATAAATAGGTGCTCAGCGCGGAGCTCGTTGCTGCGCTGTTATGCTGGAAGGCGGTGGCCCGGAACTCAGCGTACGGATGCCACTGATAACCCCGGATTTGACCCTTAACTACGGACTTGACCCGTAACTTCGGATTAGAGCCGTAATTTCGGATTACACACGTAACTTTGGTATTGACCCGTAACTTTGGATATATGCCGTAACTTCGGATTCGAGCCGTAACTTCGGGACCTGGAAGATAACGTCCGGCGTGTCACATAATGGCCAAATAATAGGCATCTCCGTTGATGTGACACCAAAGCATAAGCAAAGCGAGATGTACTAGTACGCCAATGATGGTGGTGTGTGGTTGTCACAAACTCACAATCAGTAGGTACGAAATTTACAAATGGAAGTGAGAAGTACGAATAACGGCAAATAGGTCTTAAATTAAATAATAAATACGCAGAAGGCATTAAGCTTAAAACAATGGTTATGAGCAAAACAGGCCCACGCTCTAAGGTGACCTAGATATGTAGGTACCTACATAAGATATAAAACTTAATTAGCTGTTCAATACTTACCCAATATAGGGTTACGAAAACACAGATTTTAAATAAGGTTGACTAATATGAGTCAGTTAAAACTATTGCCTGCTCTAAGGTTTTAAAATTGAGAAGACCACGTATGTAAGGTCACAAGTGATATAGGATCAAGTGAACGTGCGTCTTCGTCCGGAGCAGGATTTCAAAAGTGCTGGTCACCGTGAGTGAATGACTGACGGTGGTGTCGCGCGCGTGCATATATAGGTCCTCCTCATACGTTTGGATACGCCGACCGAGCGCATCACTAGTACAGACAGATAATTATGTTGTTTAGTAACCTAGGACGACCCTAACTTTATTACGTCTGTGGTTTGACTTGACATTTTATTGTTGTCATTTGTAATTTTTGATGAAGGTAACGATACAACGTTACAACTTTATGAACGCATAAAAAGGGCATGCTTGCAGAAGGCCGAAGACATTTAAATTTTGGATTCGCTGCAAAAAGCTTACGTAAGTATTATAAGCATGGACTTATCATAAATCCCTGGACACATTAAAATATGTAATTCCAAGCCTCTTACAAAATGTTTTCATCATAAAAAGACATATAAGATCTCGAAATGACTCAATTATTGAAATAAAGCTGCTGTAATCATACCTCCAACAATGTGACGTGTAATTTACCGATGTGACAACCTAAAATTAGCCTCCGAAGCAACCTTCAATTTTCGATTCGATTTGAATAGGAATACCGATGAAGTCATTACTCGAATAATCGATTATTTCAATCTACCGATTCTTTTGCAGCGGTCTGTTAGGATATGTTAGCTTAATCAAGTCTTGGTCATGCCGTAAATAAAATACCGAGTCTGAATAATAGATTAAATAATTAGTTTTTTAACTTTAATTATCGGTAAGTACTTTTTCGTTAATACTCAATATATGTATTGCTTCCACAATGTGAACTTAGGTGGGAGGTTTTACAAAGACATGATTGATCATTGTGGACCCTTTCCGGCACAGCAAAGTAGGAGAGAGGACTTTAATTTGACTACTTAGTTGCATGGATAATAAATCGACTAAAACAATCTAGTAATTTTACTTTCTTACCGATACGTCATCGGCACCCCTGCAGCGAAATTACGTAGGTGTACAAATTATGAAGGAAACACGTCAAAATAACACCCAATTTATTCATGTCAAATTGGAGTCTGAATGGGTGAGGCTTAAATAATTTAATGACCCACGTGTGTGGTCCGTTCGTTTATGAAAACACTTCAAGTGTCTACCGTTTTATTGGTCGAATAAGACTATTGTGTGCTGCGTTGCGTTTAGTCGATTGCAAATCGGTGGGAGAGACTAATAGCAATAGCTTTTGGCCATTACCTACTAGTGCAGCTGGATTTTTCTTAAATAAATTGTAGAAGATAAAATAATAGACCTCTAAAATATAGTTTTAAACATAAATTTTATTTAGGATATTTCAAATGGTTTGAATGGGTCTAGCGGTTTGAACATGAATCGTATAAAATTAAACTATTATTGAAGCACCCTAATCACATTTCTAGATAGTAAGTATATCGCCAGCCATAAATATCTTGCCATCAGACATAGCCATCAAAAAAAAATTGTCGATATAAAAAACTGACTAATCGACTATGCCCATTGCCCATCCCTTCATACCCCGAATAGAAACCGATCACAATCCAAATCGAAACTATAGTAGGTGTACAAATTAGTGAGCCGAGGCGTCAAGCCAACTCCAGCTTATTTCTTCAAAATTGAAGAGCGGTAAATGGGCGTGGCCTTAGTAAATCGACTATGTGGGTGGTCTCTTGTTGTGGCGATACATGCCTATAAAATATAGTATTATATTGCATTGGCCGATCGTTTTGTATGATCACACCCCATTTTATGTGCTATAAACTTTGTCGTATACGGTATTATGTTCTCGATCGATTATGTTTATAAGCACATGTTCTCGTGTGATGTTATTTTCTGTATTTATTTTATATTCAACATGTGGTCGGTTGGTGAAGGAAAATAATGGTGTAAAAGACGTGTTGACGCCATCGCAATTGATCAGTGCTGAGATATGTCTCTGACTTGTTAAAGATATTGTTACACAATTTATTTATACAACCATTTAATCCTACATATTTCATAGAAAATGGTAGAGGCTAAAAAATGCGAGGTCCTATTTAGGAACTTACTTTTTTTTAACCCCTACCATTCTTGATTCACCACTTCATCTTGTTTTTGCCGATACCACTCGTGATTGCAGGAATATAACAATTATTTGTAGCTATAAATAATTGTTTTTCATAGAACTATGACCATCACTCATCGTGATCTTCCTGCCCTTGTCCCAAAACAACATAAACGTCTCATGAGACGAAACTGAAAATATGAAAACCGTGTCAATCCGAACTACATTTTACAATCCACATTCTATTCAGACTTCCTCGCTGCATTTTTTTAACCACCCGCAAAAACGAAGCCACATGTCGTATTTATCATTTCAATTCTTCGTATTTCCCTATAGAGTATCATTATAATTTCCTCACTGACACCTAAACATGCCGTAAGCCCTGATTTGTGGCCACCAACTAATGCTACAAGCATTCTGACACGAGTGCCCGACAGTTGAACCAAAATACCGGGACCTACCGTGCAGGATTACTACAAATAATTTAATAGGCCCCTTCCGTCTAATAATAAACATGTCAAACCAAACTTAAATACTGCCCAACAAAGTCACAGTTGCAGACACGACATTATTAAAATTCCCGAAATTGCACCTTATGTTTTAGACAGCAAGATTGGTGTTAGATTTTCCAGAGGCCCAAATTAAGTCGGTTAATAATATTATATTAATGTCCGTAACCAAATCTGACATGAGACGGCATACCTCGTCCCGTGCTTACTTATTAAGGGGATTTACGATTTATACAATTTACTTTCATACATTCGTTTTTTTTAATACAAACACGACGCTTAGGTACAAATTATTTAATTTGTAATACGTTTATAGTTGTTAATTATAGTCGGAGACGGCCATTTAATTTATTTCGGACCCACTGGAGTCTAGTGACATTTATAGCGAGATAATAAGGCTGTATCTACTGTGTTCTTAATTTATGCCCGCGGACAAAGAGGCATAGTGTTGTTAATCAGATGTGATCTTTATTGACAATGAAACATAAAAAGTCTGTAACCTGTTATGGAAGTCGTCACTGGCATATAAATATTGAACATGTAAAGCAAAAACGTAGTGTGTTAATTAATTAAATCAAAAAGAATGCAACGTTTTTCATTAACGTAGATCGCAGGACCTTTAATCGAAAAGCGGGTATAACGGTTTTGCCACAATAGCAAACAGCTTCAATATCTACTCGTGCATATATTTGTACTGTAGGTACACAATATAATCCTCACGTAATTTGCTCGTAAAAATATGGGTTTCTATAAACCCAGTAGGGTAATAAGTAAATATTAAGAACAATTGTCAAATAACTTTAAGCCACCATGATAAAAACATAATAGTAATAATAAAAGCTTAGCAGTAGGCAACATGACAAAGATGATGAACGCTCGGTCGGTCTTTGTTTCCTTCGTTTGAAAGAACGCCGAACGCTAAGAACCGCACATCAACCTCATCATCAACGAGCTGAAAGAATGAGCCTTATAATAACCAACATAGCCACTCACAGCCAATCCCAAGGCTTCCGTATCGAAAATGACACATTTTCGGTTATCAGAAACGCCTTGCATCCGACAGCAATCAGCTGTCAGAAAAGTAGCGATCGTCTATTTGATTTTAACTGTTAAAATGTTCGGATTTCAGATTTGTGATCAGCGTTTAGAGGACTCCTTCGATAACATTGATTGAAATGAAATGAAATGTTTATTTCTGGAAGTAGATCTTTTAAGACACTTTTACACGTCAATATTTTAAAACTAGATGTCGCCGGCATTTCCTAGCTGACTGATCCCTGAGAAGAAATGCCGAAACAAACTCAGAGGTCATGGTCTCTTTTAAAGCCCAAATGTTGTATTATTAGGATTTTATGTGAGTCTAACAATGCAGGGCCATCTCTGGAAGGGCCTTTTGAGAAAGAGCCATTGCAGCTTTGAGTTGACCGGTTCTAACAGACGGCATGCATGCATCAGGCATCGTGTAGCTCAACCCTATTTTAGGGAGCTCAGCGACCCGTCACACGACGCTACCAGATCTGCAGGACATTACACACAGGATTGGTGTTCGATTCAGCACGGACGCGTACCGAACGGTTGAGAATAGCTATGTAGATACAGCTGAAAATCACGAAGTTAATGCTGTTCAAGGTATCCTAGGGTTATACAACAAACTTATCATAACCTATTCATATTTAATCATCCTTCGAGACCATGACCCACCAACCGACTAAGTTTCAAACATAACAGAACTATGAATATGAATCTGAACTAGTAGCAAACAACATTATGTAGTAATTAAAAATAATTTACAACTATGCACATACTTGTATGACATTAATGTTCCAGCGATCGGATGATCTTTAAATATAACGACTATTACAATGTTGCCATTACTAAAATCTACTACAACATGTCGTAAAAATATTAAATGCTGTAGAATTTATTTTTATAGACGCAATATCTTTCCGTCTCATTAATTTCTCATTGTTCACTACTAGTTTTAATGCAATTTCATGGCCATAATTATTAGTTATTGAGAAAATATTAATATTAAAATCTAACAGTCTCTTTCGGCTAAAATTATAATGTTCTTAATACTATAAAATAGCCAGATGGTGATTAAAAAAGTTGGTGTCTTGGACCAATTTCTCGCTTGTATTTTAGCAACATTAAAATTAGCCATTATTTTCATCCCGTTAATAACCTTGACAAGCCTTCAAAAGATGCCCTATCTCATCCTCACTGAGATAGGTAGGCAAGTGGTAGAGCACAGGAACATCTTCCTTTAGAAGCAAACAGTGTAGACCACTGTACGTTATTTGTATGTCCTATGAATTTTCTTTTGGCGCACAAGTTTTTCGATTTCGAATAGTAAACCAGCGCTTTTAATAAAAAAGATAACAGTTATAAAAGTGAGTTTTTACACCTTAAGCATGCAAGAGTGATAGCAATATTTTTTCGCAACAACCACATCTCGTCACTACTTCCACCCACAGATAAATGAAGCAAACAATCCAAAGAAAAACCCATCAATTGCAACCATCAGAGCTCACCCACTTTTTGTCCATATACATCAAATATTTAATATTACATATTACGCATCAAGCCGTGAAGGTAAATTGACCCATTAAGGTGAGAGCGAACCCGGTGGTCCGGACCACACGACCACACTTGACCATTGTTCCGGAGGGATCCGACATTTTGTTTTGTGGCCACATAATTAACAGCCTCCCAGAGAGATATGTTAGACACGCTCGCTTTTAATAACCCCCGCGATGATATTTTTATTAATGTCAAAATAAAGTCGGAGGTGCTCACACCGTTTTGAAACAGGTGTTATGGCCAGCTGCAGTGGTTTGTGAACCAGCTGTAACTTTTAAACGTAATGTTCCTTTTTCAGAAATCATTGTTCAATATCTCTGCCTTTTTGCGACTTGTGAATCTAAATGAATGTAAAGTAAAGCAAATATCACTAGTGATAAGGTGCCTACCTGTATTGTCTATAGAAAATTATCATAATTTATACATAACAATTAATCTCTGCAAGCTTTGTATCGTTTACAGATAATCCATAGACGGTAATCAGTTCTGGTAATTTAGATTAAGTGCTCTTTGAAAGAAACCGATCTAGCGCTATTCTAGGCAAGTTAATGGTAGCACAATTCCGAAAATAATTATAAACTATTATAAATTAACATGATCAAAGTAAACCAATCTGTGTCAGCCTTTTGGTGACAGAACTATCACTTAGTTTGACGTACACCGACGCCATGTTACCGAACGCAACATTTGCTCGCCCTCTAATAGATACATCACGGTGTAATAGGCGGTCCCCGAGGCCCCTCAGCGGGATCTATAAAAGATCTCGCTTCGACCCACACAAGAAATTAGGTACCACATTAGAGCCGAGGTGATAATTATGTTATAAAAAATCTATACGATGAGTTAATATTTCGTTGTTTCGATGAGTCCAATATCGATTTAAATATGTGTGGTTTTGTTTTAATTTTTTGGTTTTTTGTTACGTAAGGTGAATTAGTGTTGATGCGAGTGGCTTAATCATTGTTTGAATTAGTTTTTTGTTTCTAAATGAACGTCAGATTGGTAATGCTAATGTGCGCTATCATCGTGGACGTCCACGTCCATGTAATGTAAGGAAATACGTGCACGTTATAACGTGTTATAAAATGTATGGAATTCAATAACGATAGCGTTATACCACTATCGTTATTAATTTCCATATATTTTACTTCCCTGTGTTACCGTGATACCATGACGTGGACTTGGACGTCCACGATAATACCTATTTATTTATTAAAACTTTATGTACAAGTAAAAAAATTGTGAACAAAGGCATTCTTAATGCCTGTGGCATTTTCTACCAGTCAGTCTTAGGGTGATACCGAGATAAAACATGGCAGGTGCAACATACGGGATAGATAGCTCGGAAATGACTATAAAATACAAATACATAGATACATACATATAAACAAAGTAAACCTTTTCAGGAGAAATAACGATCGGTAGAAAATAAAACGAATCCAGAAACTCAGCTCTCGGATGTTAATATCGTCACATTAGAAATTTAAAAAGCGCACAATTGTTACGTATCTAAAATTGGGAGTTTCTGCAATAATATGTATGTACTCCGCAGCGGTAGCGACGCGGTCGACATGCCTGTATTTATTTAGTTTTATGCAACGCAATGCCGATGAAAGGTTTATTTGGGAGCCAAATACGATAAAGCATTGTGCAGCTGTGGGTAATAGCCGTCCCTAGACAGAACCACTGACCACGTTTTCTATAATTTCCGATGTACTAAGTGACATTTTGAAGCCAATTTTTAGTACTTACTAGTTTGCGAAGACCCGAAAATCATGAGTCAAAATCACTTATCACCGAATTGGACGCAAAATTAATGCGTTTGCTACAGACCAGCGAATAACCAAATAAATACACTCTCGGTTTGGAACAAGTTTTCGTCTTTCCGTAACAAAAATTCCAACTTTACTTCTGATAGGGTTGTCAACATAATCGAAAATGACTTTTGAGTTTCTTTACTGACGGTATATTTTTAAAACCATGTGATCTCGAATTCAGTACTCAATCGAAGAACTAGTATTTTACAAAAGATTTGCAGCGAATACTTATTACATTTTATTTTTACTATTCATCATATTCATTTATTTGCGTTCCACAAGGTAAAACATGGTGTTAACAAAAGGCTTAGAGCTAAGAGCCGTTGTAGACCCTGTCAGGGCACAGCAAAATCTAATTCTTACAAGCTTAAATTTAAAAATAAAATAAAATATACATGAAACCAAATTATTCGATACATTCACCAAAATAAAACAAAAACAGAATGAAAAAATTTCAATATACATAGTTAAAAACTGTTAAAAAAAAAATATGTCACTCGTCAGTCAGCCAAAATTTAAAATTAAATTAATTGTGTAAACTAAAATAATCATACTATCACCAGAGCTTTTACCAAACCCTTGAATTCTATTACTAGCAGTATCGTCTTAGTTGCTCAAAAGATTAGAGGTCGTAAAAGTTTCTTAGTGAACGGAACAACGAAAACGTTGATTTGACATGTCTAGCCTATGCCTCAGTAGCATATGCTGAGACTGCTAAAGATCTTCTTCGTCAGTGAATTAGATTTTGTTGGCCCAAAACTTCGCCTCTCCCACGTCATCGTCGGTGGCAGCGCAGAGGTCACTATGGCTGCATTTTTTGGGGCACAGAGGGCTGAAGACCAGTAGACTTCTAAACAAACTCTTAAAGTGTGACCATAGCATCGAAAGGAAACACATGCTAATCAGCACAAATAACTCCTCATCTCGTCTTCCTCGACAACCCTACAAAAGTTAGAAGCTGCGCCTTCTCCGTGTGCGGTTTAACTAATGGTTAATTTGCCCGTCAGATTAACCACGGTCATCTTAAACCTATTAGCGTTAGTCTGTTAATCGGCACTGAGATTATGTTGTGATTCACATTTCACAACGTTAACAAAATGTCTGGCTATTTGTTTATCTATACAGGGTTAATTGTAATTTGACGTATATCCGTCAGGAGGTGATAGGGAGGCCAAAACGCAACAAATTGAACCCCCCATAGGTATTGTCGAAATTCAATAGTTTTCGAGATATTTGTATTTTAAGGTTTTTTGATATTTACCTACCCAAAATTTTACATTTAATTACAAATAAATAAAAACTACATATCGAATAGGTACCATTAAAAAATGGTATTGTAGCTGGCACTCCAATTAAGCTATGAACATAACTAATAGTACATTGTTACCCCAGGGGTGAAAGTAACTTATTTAGTCCCGAGACAGGGTTTAGCGCCCGAACGTAGCGTGGGATCTGAATCAGATGAACTCATTGTGTTAATACAAATCTCTGCTATACGGAAGTAAAAACAAAACTCTACAACTCGAAAAACCCAATGAAGATCGGATTGCCGTTTTCCCGCCTATTTTTTTCTGTGGCCGGCTGCTAGCTACTTTTCAGCTATTATTTTTTATTTCCATCATTGAAAACAATTTAAATATTTTGCCCAAATCTATGTTATTTTAAAGAAATAGTTGAAAGTAAATTATAAGTAATAACGTCATTTAAAAAAATCCTTAATTATTAACTTGTATGTCATTTCAATTTTACATCGCGCTGTAGTTGAGTGGCTGTATAGGAAGTTGGAACATGGTTCAATAAAAATGTGAAAATAGAACTAGTTTTTTTTAAATAATTTGGCAGGTGTCAGTTGAAAACGATTCTCCCTAGGGCTGAAAAGTACTACGAGTACTTTCAACCCGCTCCTCAGGCAACTTCAGACCTACTTTCCGAGTATGAGTTATGAAAAAGTACTTAATTAATTAAAGATTAAAAAATTAAAAAATTAATTAATTAATTGATTTAAGAATAATATCTTACAGACCTATATTTTCTAAAGCTATTTTATAAAGCTTCAAAAAATTTTGTCTCGTAAAAAAATACTATGAAATTAATCGTACCTACAAACAACTAAAACATTTTTTTTTTCATCTTTCATCGTCGAATTACAAGTAACCGCAAAGTAATCTCTGTATGCTTCTTTACTTTTAGGGTAGATCTAAATGGTATTCTTGAGAAGAAGCTATGATTAGGTTAGGCCAACTTTTTCGTTGGTGACAGTACCATGGTCCTAGCGGGTAAAGAGGGACGCTGGTAAAAACAAGTGACGCGCACCTGACTGCACCAGGTATTACGTTGTCCAAGATGAATCAGCAGATATCTCTATTAAATATTTCGTAATTTACTTGTCACCAGTAAAAAGCCTAGTAAAGCTTTAGTAGAAATAAAGTGATGCAAATGCAAATAACAGGTGACATTTTTGGTGACCCAAGAAAATATTTTTTTTGGAAAGATCTTGAGTGACTAATTTGACAGTAAATGATTATGGTTTGGCTTCTCCTAAATCTGCTGTTCATAGGTGGTTTAGGTTGTATTGTAAACGTCACCTTGCTTTTGAGTCTCTTCAGTAGGTAGGTACCTATTCTTTTCGGAAAGTGATCATTACGAGTGGAAAATATAAATTCATTCAATTAGGCAAAACAATCACACTTCTAAAAGCAAACGGACTACTCAATAAATTTGATCAATCAATCGTATGTTTTCTAATAACGCTGTTTTAATAATTTTTCGCAATAGTACACATATTCCTAGATATCAAAACAAACGTTAATGAGCCATTTCTCAGCAGAGCATAAGCAGTACATAAATAAACTACAATTTTTAACAGCACTTTAATGATAACGTGTTTAGTCTGCACTTAAAGGCCTGCAGACGTCATTAAGTAAATAAATCAACTATAGTGCTTAAAGGTAATTTAGATTGATGATAGGTACCCGATGATTGAGTCCTTCGAAGCTCCTGGTGTTTAATTAAGCACGGTGGAGTTCTCAGAAGTGGTGTTTATTTTTAACACTTAAATTAAATGATTTATATAGTTATTAACGAACGTAAGTGGGTAAAATATGTGATTAAAGGCATTTTTATGATTCCTATTGGATTAAACGGAATTATAATCACATCGTACGCGTTCATTGTGGTGGAACCAGTAGCCGTTGAAACGGTCTGTCGTGAAATGTGGCCAACCTACTTAAACCTACATGATGCGGTACAACACAACCACACAACACAGCCATTCAATCTCAGATAATTTCAATCAAACCTCGCCATTTATTGTCTGAAAATCTGCATTTAGGAGCAATATCGTATTCAATTCTTGCAAGATAATATCTGTTTTAGGCTGAGATGAACAGGCTCCAACGAATCAAACATTAAGATTCCCCATCATGTAGCAAGTCGTGATCAAGTTCTATAGAAGTGAATTGAGCCGTGTTGCTTATAGCGCCACAATTAGGAACTATTGGTAGTGGCGGAGGCCTGAGAGGCCTGGGGCTCCGTATTAGCCGGCCGTATTTCACGAGTCTGCCGCCCCGTCGAGGTGAGAACATAATAAGCGGTTCGGAACCATTTTTAATATTCCGGCTTCATTACAACGTATTACAAACGTCTTGGGTGGCGAATTCTATCGCGAACGCTCTTAATACTACGCTATTAAGGTCCGGGGTTCGAAGGGGCGTGAAGAATGCGGATTTATTTGAATTTTTGCTCCGACTCAATTTGGGAAATTGTTCGGCCGGCGGCTCTGGCGAAATTAAGACGTCAGTTTGATTGCAGCAAGGCGTTTAATTATGTAAATGTAAAGCTAGCGGTGGGTGGCACAATCAGTGCGGAGTGTCGATGCGGTCACGTATAGAGACAACAGATTTACGATTCGACGCGATGTGAGAGCGTGTTCGTATCATAATATTATTGTTTTCAGTTTTTTTGCTTTCGGTTGCGAACAGTCTGTTGTTCTGCTGATTGTGTGAGGGTAATTTTGTTCGTGATATGTGGAGATTGAGATTGATTTCTTCGTTGAGGTGGTTTGCCCTTTTTTTTAGACAGGTTCGTGCAATATTTAAGAAGGTATGATAATTATACTGGTTGCATTTTTTGGTTTTTGTTCTGGTCAGTAGGAGAGTTAGTTACGCACTAATATAGGAGACTAATTCTTACCTACGTGATTTCAGGACCCAACTATTCGTAACTCTGTACCTACTGTTTAAATGTCATGTCGCGGTAACTACTGTTTTGTATGAACGGATAAGTTAAGATGACTTATTAATTGCCTATGACTTCCATTTATTTATATTGCTTCTTGGTATTTTGTTTCCAGATTCTGTCATCCCACATGGAGGTGCGGTGCAAATGCCATGGATTGTCAGGCAGCTGCCAACTCAGGACATGCTGGAGAGCCACGCCAGACTTCAGGGCAGTCGCGTCTACCATCAAACGACAGTATAGAAAGGTAAGCATCCACTATTATCAGTTCGGAAATTTATAACAAAAGAGCAATCATTGACATCAAAACAATACTAGTTATTGTTCTATTGAATAGAAATAACGATCATTGGATATCAGCCTCAAACATTACGAAAATAAATACTTACATATAAAATATCTACGTCGGGCGTCAATCTGCCGATTGAAATCCCTTCCTTTGAAAACACAAGAATTTTTGAATTTCTGAACTAGCTGTATTCTAATTATGTTCTTCCGATTCTACAGGGACTTTTGGTGGCTCAAGAGGAGTTGAACAATAGTCCCTCTGTACTAAAGGGTCGACCTAGAGGCAGGAGGCGAGGGAAAGCACGACCAGCTCCTAAGACCAGCCTGCTATTCTTCGAAAGGTACGTTCACAAAAGAAGGAGTAATTTTTTTAACATAGGTCCTTCAAATAACCGCGGGTAGGTACTGCATTCATAGCAGCAAACGATACTTTAATGAGTGCCCAAGCAAAGTTTTCCTTCACTAATCATAAAGCGAATTAAGAATGAGGAAGGGAAAAGCAGAGTAATTTCAGAAAACGTGAAACAAAACAAACAAACTGCGGCGTCCGCGTCGACGGAAAATGATGAAGACAACTGGCGACATAATATACAATTTTAAGCTACGAGTACGAGCTTAGCTGCGTATTTCCAATAAAAGGATAAGTTACGAGCATTCCAGTTACGAATCCAGTAAATTTTTACAACCTTTTCAGCCAATTAATTCCAATAACTTTGCCATGGACAATATTTCTTACTTTAAACTTTTTCATTTCTCTTTTTGTTTTTAATAGTTTATATTTGTCGCTTTGGCTACTTTTCATAAGTGTTTGTATTTTATAATATGCGTAATGTGTCACAGATTTGGTTTCTTTTCCTTTTTTGTTTCATTTATCTTCACATTCTATCTTCTAGATCTCCAAGTTTCTGCGAGGTGGACCCTCGCACCGACTCTGCAGGCACATCAGGCCGTGTCTGCCGCATCGGTCGGACCTCTAGGACCGGCTCCTGCGACCTGCTCTGCTGCGGACGAGGACATGCCCTCATCAGGAAGTCCAGCATAAAGCCATGCAACTGTACTTTTCACTGGTGCTGCCGAGTCGACTGCGAGAGGTGTCGTGATGATAAGTGGGTCGCCATTTGTAAGTAGTTTTTGAGAGACCAGCGATTCCCGTATTTATAAGAACGTTCATATTCTAACCTCAGTCACAATGTCTCAGCAATACCTCTAATTAAGATTCATTTCTGACAAGTTTTTGACATTGATTACTTGGATTTATGTATGTAATGTAATAGATGATTTTTCCCAATAAATAAATAAAATTGATTGCCGCTGAGATGAGATTGCTACTAGGTTTTGAATGTTTTTAATTACGGGAACTGTCCTTCAGGTGTTAAGGTTGTGACCTGTGTGTTAGGTGTAGAGGTAGTGGCGGAGCGCCGGGCGGGGCGACTGAATTAAAGATTTGCTGCAGTATGAGTGCAGCCTTAAACACAGCACGGTAGCAATGCAAAGCGCGTTCCATCGCTCAGCTGCCGCTTTTTATTAACCCGCTTCCGCCTATGACACAAGCTTTAGCCCAGAGTTACACTGTCATAAACGAGTTTAACGTAATACGTACGTACCTATGTCTTCTTCTATAATAATATTATTCCTTGATATATCAATTTTACATTCCTGTGTACATTGCATTAGTAGATAATCCAATACTTAGGTATCACTGCAAATACGAATTACCAAATAATGATAAGTATAAATTTTGTTGTTAGGTTAATTTTACCTGTATGCTTAGGACAAGTGTATGTATATTATACAGAGTCAAATTAAATTAGCTAGCGAAACTCCGCAGTCGTGATGGGTATTGATATCTAAAGACGATAAAACATATGTTTTCACCCATACTTTATACAACACCAGCGGTCGTTGACCCCTAAAAAATTTATTTTTTATTTTTTTATCGTGTTTAGATACCCATCACGTCTGCGGAGTTACGCTAGGTAATTTAATTTGACCTTGTGGAAGTGGCGAAACTTCACCTGTAGAATATTCTAAAGGCAAGGTTAATATAGAAGTTCTGGTAGCATTTAATAAAATACTTAATAGATGGGTAAACAGGCCATCTAAGGGCCATGAAAAGTATTTTCCCCGACACCTGCAACACATAAAAGTGTTTCCGAATTGCCAACCTATAATTTCAAGAGCGTAAACCGGAATTCCGCATGCTGCTTGACGACAAAATTGTTATTGAGAAAAAGCTCTACAGAAAGGCGATTTTAATACCTAGTACAAAAATTAAAACAGGACTGCAACTAAAAAGTTCAAAACACGATCTCTTTTCAAGCACTCAGATGCTGGTGGCAGTTCATTTAAATCAATCTCAGATTTGTTGCCAACTTGTTTTGAAAAACATAATCGTGTCATTGCTATCGCGCAGTAAAAAAAAACGAGCGAGCCCTACAGTAGTCGCATAGTTATTGTGATGTGTAACATCTGACATCTCATCTTGGTAATAAGCAAAACATTAACAGAAGGTATTTAAAAAAAAAAAAACAGGTAATATTTGAGGTTAAGCGCACAGCTGATGCGTTCACCTTCTCTATTTCCCTTTTTCGACACACACGCAACTGTTGGCTGACAGTATCAACCTCTGGGAAAATGGGTTGGTACCATCTGACTGCCAACACTGCCACCGCGCGCGCTTCCCCGGCTTCCTGTTATAACACACTTCCGTCGCATTTCACGAAATCAGTCCCATAGCTTGCAGGAAAGCGAGAAGAAAGATAATACACATCTAAAGTTTCTAACGCCGTGCCATACAATTACCACTCAAAATTCTCATTTTCTTCGTATATTATGGCAATCGTTTACAGCCCATACTGTATATTTGTAATCAGTATCACTTAATACATTATTATAAGGCAATTTTCTTCAAATATAAATCTTAAGCTAAGTTGTTCATAAAATCAGTATTAACCTTAATTAATGTACTTACTTATGTATTTGCTAGACGGATAGTACCTAATTACCTACATTCCATTCTGTAAATAATCACATAAATACGTAATATTGTATTTAAGCATTCCTGTTCAGTGATATTTATTGAATTAACTATTTATTGTAGATCTAAGACTTTGTACCGACGGTTTTTATTTAAGGAAATAAAAATTATGAAGGAATATGTAGTTTATTTTTTATAATTATTAATGTACACACAGTAAAATAGATACAGATACGACATGTTAGTATTGAGTACAGAGGTACTGCTTATTTATTAAGAAATTTCTTCCAGCAGACCTGCGAAAGCAGAAATGAAAAAGAAATGTAGACAATAGTGTGTGAGAACAAGAAGAGAAGAATTTGGGTTTGTGACGTCTTAAACTAGAATATTAAATATACCTACATATAATGCTAACAGATAATAATAACATACTTAAATAAAACCAAAATGCTAAAATAAATAACCTTATATATAAAAATATATAAATTCTCAATTAATCGTAATTACCGTAATTTTTCTACGATACTATGTATTAGTAGGTACATTACTGCAGCGAGCGTTGATAGACGAGCGTGTAAATGTGGACCGAGGCGAAGCCGAGGCACACATACTTAAGTCCATCAATGCCCAGTTGTGGCCAAGGCTTGTAAGTAATTTTCTCAAATAATGCGCGGAAATTAAAATACTATTACTTTTCAAAATCAATGACGAACAACAATAATTTTTCCCGCGTCCATTTGTTTTTTTTTTCAATAAACAGCTTTCTATTTGTAAGCCAGTTCGAAATATAATTAAAACCTTTGATAAGTTACCTCCTTGGTTGCCATGTTTCGGAGTAAAATATCGTTCCATTTTAAAATTACACGATAGATATGAGTTTACTGTGTAATTTATTTGGACGCTAAACCACGACAGATTTGGATTTTCATACAACTTTTGCCGGCCGCTGCTCGCATGTATTTGGCCAGTACAGCAATTTCGATTTATCTCGAAGAAGGTTGTCAAAATAATGCTCAAATTTCCAAGCATGTTTGAGAAAACAAACTAACAATTAATGTATTATTATTATTTCACTGAGAGTATAATCATATTATTACTAGGTGCTATTAGTTCCTACGCCAACTTACAAAATTATTTATACCAATAATTATACATAATTCAATTATTCAATATTTATTATATTTTTACAGCGACTGAATAAAAAATTATTCATTAACTCGAAAAGTATAAAAATACCTTCTGTAGATTACATACTTTTTAAAACAAAGTCGATTCTCACACAAATTAAAACATGATTTAAAAATATTCAATGCTCTAATTTTATTCCCTACCCCAATTTGTTTAAAACATTTCCTAAAGACTGCTTGCATAATTATCATTTTCCGATTGAAATAGGTATATCAAAGTAGGAACCTTTTTCAAAATCATTCAAAAAACAAATCAATATTTATACCTAAAATTTATTTATAACCATTCTTAACAAAATCTTATTCAATCTCATGCTTACAAACACTTACATTCTCAAGTAGGTGCTCATACAGAAGCGATATTTTCAAGTAGGTCCACAATTATCGTGTTACTTTCGGCTAATTTGACCTCTCATCTGAAGAACCCTCGTGCTTTGACGCTTTGTTGATGGGTATCATTTGAAGAATTTTAAAAGGGACTTTTAAAAAGATACGTTTGAAGTAGGTAAGAAAAAATAACGAAAGAAAATATGAAGATGTATGGGATGAGTGAATACTTATAGGAGAATATTTCAATGTTCGCGGCACTAAAGCAGTGTCATAAACTCCTCAGAATTAATAAACTATGTTAGAGCAAGTAATAAGGCTTTTGTACAGCACACTTGTCCGAACCAAGCTAGAAGCTAGTTCTTCTGTATGGAATCCGCATGAAGCAAAGTATGCGCTTCTTCTTGAGAAAGTGCAAAAAGCATTCCTGCGGTTTCTCTACAGGAGAACTCGCGGTTATTATCCCTATCTATATCCTACCAAGTTCCTCCTAGGATGTCTGGGATATCATATGCTCGAGACCAGAAGGGCATGCGACCAGGTAGGCGTAATGCTCAAAATTTGCAGAGGGATAACGGATGCTCCTGACATCCATAATGAGCTGATTCGACTCCACACACCGGATAATTATCTCCGTAGCAGAAAGCATCAGCTGCTAAGCTTACCGTCGCGCCGGACTGCAGCCCGTGCTGCGTCTCCCGTACCGCGCGTATTAACCGCGTTAAATAAGCTTGTGGAAGCCAACCTGGGCTGCGATTTATTCGCAGACAAGTTTGTTGACTTAATGGTAATGTGCCTGCATTTTTGTGAAAATAATAGTATTTAATTTATTGTTAGTAATTTATGTTATACGTCTGTTCTTTATTATAGTATATTATTATTGTAAATTTTGTATCTTTAACTAATGTAATTGGCCAAGGGCCGTTTTTATGTTAAAGTAAAATAAATAAATAAGCATGTGTACTTTCTGGTCTTTTAGAAGGGTCTGCTGTCGGTCGTTTAGAAGGGTCTGTTTAAGAAACTATTCAACATAGGTAAAAAAAAATTGTAACAGCTAGTAAAGAATACGTAGGTAAGTTTTCTGAGAGCAATATCACTATGCAATGTTAAAGCTACTACACAAAAATCCAAGTCCCCAAAAAAACACTATTCGAAATTACTTTTACCCTTCCGTTTTCATCCCCCAATAAATACAAACACGTCCTCATTCATACAATCTTTCCCTAACTGTATATTGACAGCTCTCTTTATAGATTTTGAATACTTTTGACAAGTTAACGGTATTCGGCCATCTTGTATTCATTGATGTTCCACTTTTAGTATTAAATGCGCTTGATCGAATACCTGTTGGCATGACGGATCGATTTATTTAAAGAAAAAGATAGATCATGTAATGGAGTGGGTGTTGCGAATTAATTTCGATGATGGTTACGTAAACAAGAATTCTACACTCATCTTACGAAACAGCGGATTGAGATTGATTTTGAAGATCTAATCAAATAAATGTTTTACAAATAGGTATTTTGCATCCAGTGTTTCCGAGATGGCTTCTCAAAGAACTAACTAACTTACGCTACGAATTATTTCGTTTGTTGGTTACCAATTCATAACACATTTCAATATTTATAACAATGATTAATCAACGACTTTCATGCACAAAGAATACCTACCTACGCAGAGATACACTTTACACAGAAACATTGATTGAAGCTACTGTAGCCAGTATTTTTTTCTAAGTGCATGATCATCATCAGGTAATAAAAAGCAAAAACATCCAAAAAAGCCCAAATCATGAAATTCTTTTCAACTTTCATTATACGTGTACTGTCGCCGGCTTATCAGGTTATACGAAACTGTCAAATTTCTCCAAATGATTTTAAGCCTTAACATTTTGAAGGTTAACTTCAAAATCGAATGTAAAAATTTGACAGTTTGTGGTAACTTGACCTGCTGCTGTGTGTACTTACTTATGAAATAAAAGCTATAAGTAGTACCTACCTAATGAAACTAAACAACTACTAGTTACAATTAAACGCGCCCCCAATTAAATTGTACCCAAGGCATACAGGAAGGTCGTCGGGCATTATGACCTAATGCTATTAAGGGGATTAGCAGTGTTCTTAATACCGAAGCCCCGGCACTTGTGAGCTCTCGGCGGTGGATGGAACACTCGGCCCTGCGCCGTTGTCCATGCCGAGTCGTTGGAACTGACTGGCGGGAAACTTGGTGAGTGTACCTTTATTTATTTATAAACAAGCCAATGACGAAAAATTATGAACTTCCATACCACAGTTATATGATTCCATACAAACGTTCACTTTTCCGTACGATTTTCAAAACAAAAACTTTGCGAAACAAAAACAGAATAAGCCAAATACATATGTGCATGGCTTGGAAGTGATGCGCGGACAAAAAAAATTGCCAAATTATTATTATCTATAGAGAAGATTTAAGGATTTTATAATAATTATATTTAGTTGAAAAAATTAAACCTCGAAAATTACTGATGAATGACGCAAGTGTGTTTTCGGAGCATCTACTAAACAGTTTAGTTTTATGAAATGTTATGTAATTGTGATTGTTTGACTAAAATAATAACAACCAATCATCCATGTATGTCAACATGAGATCTGACTAAAAACAAATTGGGTAGACAGGGTTTTTCATGGTCATCATCTGCCTAGCCTTTACCAACTATTTTGGGGTCTGCTTCGAATCTAACCGGATGTAGCTAAATACTGTATGTAATAATGTACTTGGCGTGGGCCATTAAGACCTATTCTTACAAAGATTTCTTGAGGCCGTTTGCAGCAAACGACGTTTACGGTATCTGATGCTGGTGACTTAAATATTTCATTTTCAAGGAGATTCCCGAAGTTATTGACGCTAATCGAATTAGTGGTGAATAGGAAAAACGATACATAGGTACTTGCAGTAACTGGCAGTGTAGTCGAAGTGTGATAGATCGAACGGGTTTAGTAGGAAACCAGTATGTTTCAAAATATCCAATCCTGAACATCGCTAGGAACCACCCCTCACCTAATATAATTGCAAAGCAACAAACCTAGCCCGTAAATTCAAACCTTCAACTGGATTTTTCTGCTAGTTAGGTACATGATTCGTCCACCATGAAGGACGGACTGAACGTGTCGTCCCTGCCGAACCCCTTCGACCGTTACAAGCTTGAAGGTAAGCTGGGCTCGGGCATCTTCGGCGAAGTACACCGAGCTTCAGACTCACAGGCAGCCGGAAAAAATGTCGCGGTTAAGATCCAAACGTATACAGACGAAAATGAAGATCACATACAGGAAGAATATAAAATACTCAGGGATTTCACAAATCATCTCAATCTAATAGATTTCTATGGAGTGTTCTGTGACAAGTCGGATCGTGTGAAGAAAATATGGTTCGTGCTTGAGGTACGTCGGACACTTTTATTTTCTATCTAATACAAAACACAAAACAAAACGTTGAATACAAAACTCCATAAAAATTGAACATAAACAACATATACGTTTGCATAATATTTTTATGTCCGAGTGCCTGCAGTCACTTTTGCAAAAGTCGTCATGATTCAAATACTACAATGAATCATCTATTTTCTAGTTGTGCGAATGTGGATCTGTCATCGATATTGTCAGAAAGCTGAAAGAAGCAGACAGAAAAATGACCGAAGAACACATCGCTTACATCCTCAAATATACGATCAAGGTAAGACCATATTCGACTGACTATAAACATGTCGCTCGTCACATACGAGTCGAGATGGCTGTTTATAAAACAAAGGGCCTGCCAGTCCAGCTTTCAACAGCTGAATCAATTGGTAGGTACTTTGAATGCAAACTCAATTGTTCTCGGATCTGTGTCCCGGCTATTTCTGTTGCTCACGTGACGTCGAATAAAATATTGCCAGGCGAATGTCCACGTACGTTGAAATACAATCTAGAGCCATTACTTAAAATGCACGCCGCTTTATTTGATGTGATTCGCGACGGAACAGTCGAACTTGTCGATGCGAATGTCAGTGCGCGCCCGACAACACCATGATGGCCCCCCATCGCGGCGCATCGCTCAATTATCGTAAATAATGCTCGCGCACACAAGATATACGGATCTCGGGCGCAGTAGCCGATGATCTCTCTAACACGGATCAGTCAATCGAAAACCTTTCTTATCCCCTTTTCATAAGACTCATTAAAAGCGATGCCTGTTCGCCCTTCGGGCTCTCAAGTTATCGGAGAGGGTTAAATGCGTATTATCTTTATGCAAGCCACTTGGTTCACAATACCGGTGCTCTGTCCTCTTCGTAAGGCAGATCTTCCACGCATATCTATCGATGTTGCATCTCGTAAAGTACGATCAAAGTCGAATTCGTGATGTCAACTTTGTCGATATTATGGTGAAATATAATATCGATTGTTTTATTCAATTATTGCAACACAACAGTTACAGGGGCAGTAAATATGGACACACTAATTCTTTCTCCAAATGACAAGTTAATGGTCCTAACAAAAATATATTTTGTAACGTAAGAAGCCTAAATATACAGTAGTAAATATATTTATAGCAATTGTTATAGGAATTTTATCTAAAAGTTATAAATCAAATCGAATCACCAATAAAAACTTAATGTTAAAAAGTTCTCGTCAAATGAATAGAGTTTGTTTCTTATTAAATGCTGAAAATCATCAAAAAATTAAAAGAACCATACGAAATGTCTGCACCAAAAACCATCGATAAACAATCCCTACATCACTAACAACTAAACGATCGTAATGAACGCATTAAACAAGCTGATATATCAGACAGCAGAGAGCGCAGACAGCCCGCCTGCGACAGCACTGAAGCCCGATACGTATGCAAATAGGCCCCAATGAATCTCCGGGGCGTGGGGACTTGATTGACGCTGACGTTGCTATCGCCCAACCGTCTTAACAATCCACGAGTCCTCCGCGTTAGGGGCGGTCACTCCATCACTCCCTGTCAAACCACCGTGTTGACTGCCTCGATTGGTGCAATCAATTCTACCTCACTCATTTGTATTCTAGGCACTCGTTTACTTGCACGAGAACAAAGTGCTACACCGCAATATAAGATGCAGTAACATACTGATTACGAAAGACGGCGAAGTGAAGTTGACCGATTTTGGATTGTCTTGCAAATTGAATGGAACGTTGGATACGAGTACGACGAATATTGGATCGCCGAGCTGGATGGCCCCTGAAATGGTGACGTGTGGTGAAGAAGGATACGGGAATAGGATAGATGTCTGGGCTTTAGGTATAACAACAATAGAAATGGCTGATGGGAAAGCGCCGTTTCAAGATATGCATCCAACAAGAGCGCTTTTTCAAATTGCGAGAAACCCACCACCAGGACTGGTAAAACCATCCATGTGGTCTAATGACATTAATGATTTTATTACCGAGTAAGTGTTCCTGATAGTAATTTAAATATTTCTCAAATCTTC
Organism: Brachylomia viminalis; assembly: GCA_937001585.2. Taxonomy (NCBI): domain Eukaryota; kingdom Metazoa; phylum Arthropoda; class Insecta; order Lepidoptera; family Noctuidae; genus Brachylomia; species Brachylomia viminalis. The sequence goes on along the minus strand of OW443301.2, from coordinate 19,745,602 downwards.
CAACATGTTTAAGCAGTCTGTTTTTAGATGTCTCGAGAAGAATCCTGAACATCGACCCTACATGATTGAATTAGAACAACATCCTTTCATACAATCTGTTCCAGAAAATGATTTTCATGTAAGTTTATTACAAATATACTCTCGTATAACAATAACAATTATTATGTAACATGTGTTTTTCTACAGCTTACTACAGAATTAAAAGTACTAGCAGCAGACATGGAGGATATAACTCTAGTGGATAAAATTCCTGAGAGGATGATGAAAGATGGTCTACTTACAACACAAGGAGTTCCCGAACCAGAGACCATGCAAGTAGAAGATTTAGCTGCATTAGAAAAATTAACAGAAGACAACATACTGACTGAGTTACAAACTAAACTATCCAAAGGAGCATTTACGTCATTTATTGGTGATGTTCTCTTAATTCTTAATCCGAATACGAGCGATGATATTTATAACGAAACTGTGAGTAAGAAAACTTCCTAAATAATAGGTATATAAATAATGACAATTAATAGGTCTTGTAGACTCATAGATGCTTACCTATTTATAACAGTGTAATTTGAAAACGTTGTAAAAGCCAATTATTTTTAAAAGAGAAACTATGCAGTTGATTGCTGGCCCTTCTCCGTAGGAAACGACCAATTTGAACCGTGGAAATCAGCACTTATGAAATGTCAGAATCTAGGTGATTCTGACATTTCCTAAGTGCTCATTTAGGTTTACTTGAAATAAAGTAATTTGATCATCATCATTCTCTTGCCCTTAACCCAATTTATTTGGTGTCGGCGCAACATGTCTTTTTCTTCTAAACTTCTCTATTAATCGATATAAATAATGATGAATTTACAATTTCAGTACCACCAAAAATATGAATGCAAATCAAGATCTGATAACGAGCCTCACATATTTGCGGTAGCAGACAGCGCATATCAAGATGCCCTTCATCACAATGAGCCGCAGCATGTCGTGTTTTCTGGTGAATGTAAATCAGGGAAAACTACCAATATGCTACATGCACTAGACCACCTCACTTTCTTAGGATCAATGAAGAATAATACAGCTGAAAGAATTCAAAAGGCAACCAAAGTCATACAAGCCGCTATAACTGGAGCAACACCATTAAATGCTCATTCTACGAGAGGAATGTTCCAAATACAAGTCACTTACGGCAGTTCTGGAAAACTAAGCGGTGCAATATTTTGGCTTTATCAACTAGAGAAATGGCGCGTCTCGTCTACTGACATGTAAGTCGAATAGAGTGATACTTTTTGTTACGTTTACCGATAGAAATAAAAGTCAAATAAGTGTTTCAGGTCTCAAGCCAACTTTGATCTACTGTACTATTTCTCCGATGCTATGGAAGCTGCGAATCGCACGGAAGAATTTTGTTTAGAAAAAAACAGAAAACATAGATATTTGAGGATACAAGATGAAGCGACTAAGAGTATTAAAGGAGTAAGGGAGAGTACAGAAAATAACGTGGCACTCTACACTGAATTTATAGAAAATCTAAAAACTCTTGATTGGGAAGTGGAAGACATAACATTTTTCGAAACAGTCTTAGCAGCCATTCTAGTTCTTGGTAACGTAAGGTTTAAAGATGGAAAAAGTGGTACAGCAGAAATAGAGAATCCTGATGCAGCGAAAAAAGTCGCTAAACTATTATCTCTAGAGGAAGTGAAATTTCTTTGGGCGTTGCTAAATTATTGTTTGATAGAAAGTGGAACTGCTGTGAAAAGGAGACATTCTACTGATGAGGCGAGAGATGCAAGAGATACTTTAGCAAGTGCTCTATACAAGAGACTAATCGACTGGATGATCAATTTAATAAACTCCAAGCTATCATTCATGAGATCTGTTTTGTACGTATTAATATTTATCATGTATATTTTTAGTTACTTAATATTTTAATGAATGAATTTATTTTACAGCGGCGATAAATATTCAGTAAGCTTGCTGGACATGTTTGGGTTCGAATGTTACCACAGAAATCGATTAGAACAGCTTATTGTTAATACAACGAATGAACAAATACAGTTTCTATACAACCAAAGGATGTTTGCGTGGGAGATGCAGGAAACGGCAGAAGAAGAAGTTCCGGTGGTATCTTTACATTTCTATGACAATAAGAATTCAGTGGATCAACTCATGGGAAGGCCTCTTGGACTATTTTATATTTTAGATGAGGCCAGTCGCACTAATAGTGGGCAAGAGTTTATTATGAGTAAGTAAACTTCTACAGGTTTTCTTAAACATATTCTCTATATATTTATTTCTCTAAGTTTAATTTTTGTTCTATAATTATTACCACTGTAATATGAATGCTCACTCTTGACATGTTATTTTCTTTTTCTTTCTCTCAAATCCCATAATTTATTTCAACTTATTTTGTAAAAAAAAAAAAAACCGTGTTTACACCTGGTTATAAGTGCATGCTGTGGTCTCCTATAATTGAAGGAGCACACGTAAAAGAACATATTTTATTATTGTGATTTATATTGTATATGTGTATCCTTTGTTGGTGATCCCAAATAAATAAATATTGGAGATGGAAATAATATGTTTATTTTGTGCCAGGTACAATTAGAACGACTTGCAAAGGACCCTACATCAAACTATCAGGCAGTCACGAATTTAGCGTCGCGCATTACACAGGCAAAGTGAACTATGATTGCAGAGAAATGGGAGACAAAAACAAGGATTTCCTCCCTCCCGAAATGATAGAAACTATGCGGGCTTCCACCAATGTAACGGTGCAACAACTCTTTAGGAATAAATTGACTAAAACTGGAAACTTGACTGTGTCGTCCAGCCAGCCGAAAGTAACTGTTGTGAGATCTAAATCTGAAAAGGAAATGGAAAATCTGAAAGCCAGAGTAAGTCACACTAGCATGATACACATAAGACATTCTTTATACGTGCCATTTGTGGATCAGACATCAAAATATCAATTCTGCGCACCATATTTTCGAAAAAATTTAAGACTTTCCATAAATAATGTTTCAGAAATACAACACGATGTCCAAAGGCCAGTATTCTCAAGTCCATCGAATGAGGACCGCTGCTGCGACTTACAGAGCCACCAGTTTAGAGATCCTAAAGCAGCTATCCGTAGGTCCTGGCAGTGGAGGCACACATTACGTCCGCTGCATCAGGGCAGATCTAAATGACAACCCTAAGGGGTTCCAAACTGAAGTAGTCAGGCAGCAACTCAGAGCCTTGGCAATATTAGACACGGCGATAGCACGTCAGAGTGGATTCTCCAGTCGTATTCCATTTGCGGAGTTCATTCGAAGGTGAGTTGGCAGATTCAGAATGGAGATAGATTTACAGTTTTTCTTTTATGCATAAGAATGAGCCCATGTTCCCACTGATGGGACACAGGCCTCCTCTCGTTGAGAGGGTCTTTCTCCTAATCTTAGCTACCAAAATAATTGTTAGCTGAACCAGTTTTTACTGATCAAATAAATAATATCAGATTGTCAAAGCTTTAAGAAGAATGCCTAAATAGGTAGCGAAAAGTTATACCTGTTATAATATGATTAAACTCTGATTGAACAGGTACCGATTCCTGGCATTTGATTTCGATGAAAATGTGGAAGTGACGAAAGAAAACTGCAGGTTGCTGTTGATTCGCCTGAAGATGGAAGGTTGGGTCCTAGGGAAAACTAAAGTATTTTTGAAATATTACAACGAGGAATTCTTATCGAGGTAAATATTAATTGGATACTAAAGAACGATGAATGGGACGATGGAAATGGGAATTGACATTAGTGATAGATTATTTTGTATTGTATTTTATTAATGAATAAAGATTTTGTTTTCCAAAAAAAAACTAACCTCATATTTATTTCAGGCTGTACGAAACGCAGGTGAAGAAAATAATTAAAGTTCAATGTATGATGAGGGCTTTCTTAGCAAGAAGAAAAGCTAATAAAGACAAATCGAAAGCGTTACATAGTGAGTATAAAACAATACTTACAACAGACTTTTAAAGACAAATTATATATTTTTTTTAAATGGCTAAAAAATAACACAACTCTGAGAAGAACACCAGTACCAACTCACTCTCTTTTTAAAGACCATACAATTACGTAATCATAAACCTTTAAAAGTTTGAATAATACAATATTTATAAATATATACTACAACATACTGTTTGTTTGTCTTTTTCAGTAAAGGAACTGAAGAAACAACAATCCATGAACGTAACTGAAGATGAAGCTGCGCTATTGATACAAAAGGGTAACAAAAAGCAATCAAATAGCTACTTACTTATTATATTCCACGTTTTTTTTTCGAATTCTTCTTCCGAAATAACTCTGCTCGGCATAAGCAGCCGGTCTCCTGGTTCAATATTAAATGTTTAATGTACCATTGGAACCCTTATCAAGGTCTCCTGGCTTATTCAAAACAGGTTAGGCAGGGGTGTCCCTATAGTACCCATACCCATATTTCGCCAGTCATGTATAAGACCCAAGAGGAAAATCTTGACTACGGTCTTATCATAGTTGCGATCATAGTGGCTCCAACTGACGTCATTTTCAACAAAAATACGATCCATAACCTTGTTAGCCCTTTTTTTTTTTTTTTGAGGATGGGAAATCATCAAATGACCCCTCCCGCTCTGGGTGGAGCGGAAGGGAGTGTCAGACTCTTACTGACTAAAACCCACCCGTGTTCCTTCCTTGGCCCTTTATGTTCCGGGTCAGCGGTACCCCTTTTGGATGATCCCGCTTTCCCGGCAGGCTTGGGCCCTAGTGGGCCCCCTCTTCGATGCTGACATCTCTTTGAGGCGCGCGTGGAACACGTACGCGCCGTCCAGCACGGGCCTGGTCCTGATCAGACGGTGAGCTACCCATTACTCACCGCCCGCAGGCCCGCGCACCTTGTTAACCCTTAGTGTGCTTTCTGAAAATTAAACATAATTATACAATGAATTGTTCTCTAGAGTACACCCATCCCAACCCAGTGTGTATACAACACATTCGGAGCTAAATTCCTCGTTGAACTGTATACCTTTGTAAATTATTTATAAGATTTTTATTTTAATATTTTACCAATTTTAATACTAGAATTAAAATGGGTAAATATTATTAAGGATTACTATATTATTTTTCGTTTATTTTATTGTAAGTACGTACAAACACTATATTTTAGTAAAGTGAAAAAAAAAATGTTGCTCATCGGCAACAGGGTCCAAGCTCCGGTGGTCAGGTATCTACGAGAGAGGAACCTCCTCACGCATGCATGCCGTGTCCAGGAGTACTGCTTTCTGAATATTATTATTATTTTTATATGTTTACATATCTCGAGACCATGGATGCCCGGTCCCTTGAACGGCGTACGAGGAGCCAAAGCCAACTCGCAGAGGAACTTTAGACAATTTTAAATGGAATGAGGCTTAAAACGACTATCCCTGTATACACTATGCAAGTGCACCCAAGGACAATCCGCCGGTTGGTGCAGATCTATGGCTATTGCTTCGGGAAGTACCTGTGTCGCATAAACAGGGAGCCGGACGCCCGGTGTCACCACTGCGTCGACTGCCGGGAGGACACGGCGCGGCATACGCTGGCAGAGTGTGCCGCTTGGGAGGAGCCGCGCCGTGCCCTCATCTCAGAAGTAGGCAGTGACTTGTCGCTGCCGGCCGTAGTCGAGTCAATGGTCGGCGTCCACTCACCCGGCCCGCAGAAGGCGCACCGGGCGTCGGCGGAGGGCGGACAACGCCCTCTTCCAGCCCCCCTAAATGGGTCCAGGGGCGACGGACTCGGGGACGTCTGTCGCCCCCCACACACCAGGACCCGAGGTGGCGGCGCGTAGTGTACCACGCGCGCCCCTCTTAGACGTCGCGGGGGGAGTCAAACACCTCACTCCCCCCCAGACCCGGAGTGGCCCGCAGTGGCGGGCCGGCACCAGTCGGGGGTTGCGGAAGGATCGTACGTTCCCGCGACCCCCGGCGAAGGTGTGAGATGGAACACCGGGGTGGTTTTTAGTCAGTAAGAGTCTGACAGACCCCGCCGTCCGCCCCAGGGCGGCGGACATCCATGAGGATTTTCCACCCCGGAAACAAAAAAAAAAAAAAAAAGATCTATGGCTATGGGTTAGGGTGGCTATAGTGGATTGGTTATCTTGAACTATTGAAAACTATGTTCCCGGCCTGACCAGTATTATATAATATACACGGATAAAATGGCAGGGGGTGACTTGCACACCCAATAATGGACCCCCGGAAACTGTAGCTAGCCCATAGTGATGTAGTGACAAGGGGTGCCACATGTCCTGAGGTGCATAAGGGGTGGAGAAGTGTTCCACGGCTATCAGAACCACCTCAGAGCCCGGAAGATGGTCAAGATCCCTACCAGCACTTACTGGAATACTCACGTGCGAATCGCTACCCAAGCCGGCCAATACAGGCGAGAAAGAGGTGGGAGCTCTGTTCCTCATCAGTGTTCACTACAGCCGGGCAATAAAGGCTAGCCAGAGGTGAGGAACTAGACTTCTCCCGGGAGATAGGGTCCGTGGGGTCGCAACTGCCCAACAGCTCGCCACATGCTGCCCTACGGGTTTCTGTATCTCTCTTGGTCTGGCTCCTTACCCTAGACCTCTTTGGGCAAAGTATAAACTCTACCGGTATAGACTAGAGTTCGGAGCGCGCAAGCCCCACTACGACTTCAACTTAGAGATACAGCGGTGGGGTTATTATTAATATTATTTCCGTTACAGCTTACCGCGGATACATGGTTCGCAAAGCGTACGGGCCGCTCATAAACCGAAGTACGGGACAGATAGACGAGGAGACAGCCTCATTCCTAAAGAGATTCGCCATGAGATGGAAAAGCCGTTCCATCTTTCAAGTTCTGTTGCAATATCGGGCCGTTCGTTATCAGGATCTAGTGCATTTTTCACAGCAGGTAAGACACGGATCTGTCTATCCGTAGGTATAGTACGCGTCAAACTTTATGGCGGCTCTGAAGTGCACTCCTCGCTGCGCAGTACCTCACCCCCGCTGACACATGAATTTGTTACTGCGCATCGACTCGCCTCATGTTCCGAGCCGCCATAAAGTTTGCATCGGGCTGTACCTACCAGTTCATCCCCCTAACTTTTTTGATGTGAAACATCTATAGCCGCACGTAAAACCAATTGCTGGCGTGGCGACGCATACCGTGGCGACGCGTCGCCACGCTATATTTTAAGTAAAGAACAATTTATTTCTTTAAAAAAAACTGAATATTTGGTTGTTTATTATTTATTAACTATACAATTTTGTATAGTAAATAAGTATGAAAGAATGGTTTTCGATGTTTCACATCTGCCAGGCGTCCCGCGACGGCTCATTTTTTTTTCTTGTATTGTAGCATGCATTACTCTTTTTTGGCGAAAAGTTAAGGATTTAACCATTTTCTTGGGTACGAGTGTAACATCTGCCTTCTCTGTCTGACTTTGTAGATGCCTAGACAATACCTGAGAAAGATAAAGAGAAGTATGACTGAGATGTCACAACAGACGGTCAAGTACGAAGAATTAAGTGGTGGTAGTTCTAAGATAAAAGCTGTTGATAAGTGCGGAGTCAACTACGTTTTTTCTAGGCTGTCGAGTTTGGGTTCACATAAAGTGCACGGGTGGTATCAGAAACTATCTTCACAATAATTCTTTAGATTTTCCATTATAGTCTAGCACTAGCCATGTTTTTTTTACTTACAGACGTGCGCGATATTTTAGCTATTATTTTATTTTTCCAAGATGTTTTATTTTTCCAAGTAAAGTTTAGTCGTACAATCGTTTGCGCGATGGGTCGCACATTGTGCTGAATTGGTGGAATTTCGACTGGACACCAGTCACTGTGAAGATGTATGGTAGATCATGGTGTAAGGACTTAAATAAAAATACTATACCCCACTGTGGCACTGTCAAAGGTAGCGAATAATGAATGCCTACTAAGCCAACTGTCTTGTACCAGAACTGAATCGCAACTGTTTCGGTCGGAATCTCAATCGGAACTGACTTTGTTTGGACAAGCAAGGCCTTTTTATATGCTCCAGTGACGTCAGTTTTACCTTACTATCTCCCACACTTTTTGGGTCTTAGCAACAGTACTCGCTACACTATTGTTTTTTTTGAAACTATAGAAACACGTTTGGTGCGGATAACAGTGGCCCCACAGAACGGTTACTGCCAACTATTACAAAGTATTCTAAAATAAATGCATATCTTTATCAATGAGCGCAGACTCTTCTTTTACAGTACCAATAACAAAACATTTAAACAAAATAATAAAACGATTAATTTTACTACGACGGCGACGCTCGGCAATAAGCAAATATTATAATACGTGACCCAAAATTCCAGAGCGCCGGACTGCCTTCCTTTAACTAGAAAGCCGTTAACCCTCAAATGGTCAATTTTTACTTTTAAATAGAAAGTGACTGAGTTCAAAATTCTCTATCTTTCTGTCTAAGAAACATTTTTACAATATAAAAATGGTTCCAAAGTTATGAAAATATTGTGGGTCGTTAAGTAAAATAATTTATATTGATTCCATCGCTTGAAAACGTTTAACCCTGACTTCTTCACTTAATATACGTTAAAATACCTTTTCTCAAACATGCTTGGAAATTCGAGTATTATTTTGACAACCTTCTTCGAGATAAATCGAGATTGCTGTACTGGCCAAATACATGCGAGCAGCGGCCGGCAAAAGTTGTATGAAAATCCATAGGTATCTGTCGTGGTTTAGCGGCCAAATTAATTACCTACATAGTAAACTCATATCTATCGTATAATTTAAAAATGGAACGATCTTTTACTCTGAAACATGGCAACCAAGGAGATAACTTATCAAAGATTTTATTTAAATTAGGAACTGGCTTGCAAATGGAAAGCTGTGTATTGAAAATAAACCAAATGAACACTTTAACGCGGGAAATATTATTATTGTTCGTTGTTCGTCATTGATTTTGAAAAGTACTTAATTGTATTTTAATTTCCACGCATTATTTGAGAAAAGTACTTACTAAACAAGCCTTGACCACAACTAGGTACTGGTGGACTTACGTATGTGTGCCTCGGCCATCAATGCCTCTTTTGCTGGCCGTAATGTACCTACTGTAACTGCCTGATGTGAGGATTACTTTCTAGCCTTCTATTCTTGACTAGAGACGCAAAGCAAACGGAACGATTTTGGCATTTTCTCGGAAGTTACACGTTTTTGGGCTGAACGGCCTTCTTGTTAAAGTACGGCAGCGGAGGATTTCTAACATCGGGCTTTCTTTCTAAAATGGTTATTATTTAAATGGTACACTGTTTATTTCCCAAAGATAAAAATAACACGTCCCTAAAATTATCATACTAAGAACTATTATTACGATAATTGTCTTTGTCCCGCACAGATAGATAACTCATGCCAAATGGCTAAAATCGACCTCCTATTACTGTAGGCTGTTATTAACTACAAATAAAACGGATTAATTACGTTAATTGGTAAATATATTGTTTATCCATATCATTTCTATTACAACTGTGACAACTACAATTGCAATAGGGTAAGTTATCACAGGGGTCAACCTCTGTTTATGCGCATGAGTCATTTGCTACACCTAGATATTATTATTAAATTATCTTTGTTCAGTCTTCTCTTGGAAAGGATAATGCGTGAGTAATTAGGTAACTGGGAATTATTGCAGCTGTAGTACTGGACTAATACAGTCGACACTTTTCAATACTTTCCATATTACTCGTACTTATCGAAACTATTTTTGTTGATACCTTCTAACGAAACTCGGTTCACAATGACCTGCATTCGGCTAAACCCAATAGACGATTACCGCATTCATTTATTCAACTGTTTGTCACAGAACACCATAACATAACCGTTTATCTTTTTTCCAGGTGCATATCTACAATCAAGCAGTTTTGGAAGCACTGCTGAGCACTAGTACTTCGATCCTCCTCGACCGAGTAGATCCTCATTCTAAGGAAGGTGACTTCCTCGGTTCTGGCCCTCCTACTGTGTGGAAGCTTCCCTTCAGGATCGATCAGCTGCAGTATTACGACACCTCGTATATGTGTGACCCTTCTGCCAAGAGCAAGTGAGTACTTACTTACGTGTTTGATGTTTATTGACGCATTCAGCACCAAGAACTCATTGAGGCAAATTATAGTCCAGCCGTCGAGATTGTGCTTTTCTGACACCTGTCAGAGCGCCAATTCTAGTAACTTATAAAGATCATATTTGCAAAACACGTATTCATTTGTATGAAACTCGCAGGTGTCAAGAACGCATTCTCTCGTTGGCCGCACAATTGAACACGTATTTTAAATAAAATAAAACTAATCAAATGCCCATTTCCTCATTATTATGGTCCCAATATTGAGACATTTTTCGCAAGATAATCTAGAGAACTAGGCGATCTTTTATTGACCTCATTCAAAGTTATTAACGTGTCCAATTTCTTCTTGTAGCGACACATTTGCCAGTCAATACGATTCCGACCACGAGCAGTGGGACGAACCGTTCAAACGTCGATTTAGTTCAGCACAAACCGACAGCAGTAAAACATCGGCGAGCACACAGACGCTCATCACAGTGCCATTCTGCAGAGACCCCACGCAGCCGGTCCCAGTCCTACCACCCGATGAACCGGACCAACCACCCGCACCAAAAGCAACACGTAAAGATGGACCTGCCAACAGACCAGCAGTATACAAGAAGAAACCAGGTCAAGCACCGCAAAGCTACTACCAACCACCAGAACCTTGGACGGGAGTAAGAGATGACACAGACATTCTGGAAGACACAGCACCAAAATTACGAAAGTCAAACTACACCAGAAGCATGTACGCTATTGACACGGAGGTGCAAGATCCGATAATGGAACTGCAAGCGATGGCTAAATCAACCAACGATATGAACGAGGACGATCCTCCGTTCAATTTCCAGGCAATGCTGAAGAAAACTCCGCGGAACAGGGCGTCCATGAAGAGGTCTAATGAGTTGGGAGATGATTTGGAGGAGAAGCAGGTGGTTACCAAGCATATTATCTCACCGAGCAAGGCGAAGCCACCGGCAGCTCCCAAATTGCACCCTCAGACGCCTCCGCAAGGTAAACCACCTCCGTCTCCACCAGCCACTAAGCGTACTGCACCTACTCCGCCACCGTGCAAAATGCCGGCAGAGGCTTCCCCACCCAGCAGGGTCACGCCACCTCCACCACGGTCTTCAAGCAGAGAAATCATCAGACAAAACTCAAAGGACCTTATCATTGCTGCACTGAAAAAGAGGGACTCATTAAGTGATCTATTCGACTCGGACGATAACAAAGTGGAAAGCGAGAAAGTGGAATTAGCGCCAGGGATCACAGTCGAGGGTACCGTCACAGATTTATAAAAGACAAATGAGTTCCGTAAAAAATATATTTAATCTCCATTGCATTGGAAGTCCGCATACATTATTCTTTATAATTATTATGGCGTTACAATATTAATATTGTTTTTGACAATTAAGTTTTTAAAGCCATAAGTGTTATGTAAGTCATAAGATTTTTTGTTAATTTCTAAATTATATAATTTATATCTCAATAGAGTTTAGTATATTAAATACAAAAGATGTTGTTAAAGCGAATTATGGCGAAACGTTGTGTTATTTAACACGTTTTTAGGGTTCCATCACATCGTAAAAAATATATCAACTTTTATATTAAATCTTACAGTACCTTAACCGACATTGCTTTGGTAACTTATTATATTTGCTTATAAACTAGAGTGTGGTGACATGGTTACTATTACCACAGAAATACAGTATAGAATGGTCCATGAAAATTTAGCATTTACTGATGAGCGATACATTATTTATTTAATAAAATGTCATATAATTTATTGTAAAAGCATGTTATTTGTAGCAGTTGAGACTTAAGAACGAATTGAGTTTTTTAAATGAGTAAGAATGAAGATTTAAGTCCCAGGTTTTATTTTACTGAATGTATCGCTCATATATCACATATGTACTAACAAATAAATAGATACAGTAGGTATGTTTCATTTCATTATGCTTATAAGCTCACTGTTGTTATTTTAAAGAAGCTCGATCGAATAATTTGTACAGTGTGATATGTTTGTTAAAACTTTGATTTATATTTAGAAGGTTATGTTTAAACAGCCCGTTGATTGGCTAACGTCATTATTGTGCAAAACGAAATATTCAAATATCCATTTAGCATGTCGACATGAAATATTTGCACACGTTGTTTCAAGTGCAAATGAAACTCGGACACAGCTTTTGTTTTTCCTGCTTTAGTGAGTATATATTCGAAACAGTATATTTAGAGGTAGGCCCGTTATACACGGTATGGCGCGGCGTGGTAGCCGCACCGTGGAAGATTCGTATACGTCAACGAGGATACGGGCGCGTCCAAAAGTAGTTCGATACTTAAGAGGGCTATTACAATTTTTCTTGTATTTGAGTGTTTGAAGAGTCACACACTCAAATACAAGAAAAATTGTGACAGCCCTCTTAAAAGTGAACCCTACTCCCGATTAATTAACTTTTCCGGACGGGCAAAAACACATCGGGAGTAAGGACAACTGTCTAAACGATCTACCATTAATTTTTAGTTCGGGCCCCGGACTAATCTTATGTCCGTAAGTGATACGGATTAGGAAACGTCCGTAACTTCGGCCGAGTAGGCCCCCTGTCAACAGGGTTCCGTAGTGATCCATACAACACTGACGACCGTGCCTACACACGGCGATTCAGCCGTAGTTTTATACGGCAAGAAAAGAGTGTTTGTACTAGGGGTCTTAGAGAAGATTCTAAATTAAGGAAAAAGCTTCATTTGTGTGCGAAACAACGTGCTACTAGAGAGTACACCCACCATTATACAATGTGACGAAAATAACTACGAAAAATATTAAAGTCATAACGACCACAAACTTGCAACTGCCTTACATATAAAATCCCTTGGAAAAATAGTTAATGCAATAAAGTACCCAAATATACGTTCACTATATTTTTAATATCATTCCCATAAATATTTTCTTTCTTTTCAATTTAGGCCACGCATAATTTCTAATGGAATATTTATTTTGCGGAATTTTAATTTTTTATATCTCTCGAAATCACATCCTAATGTTATTGCCGAATAATTGACTTAAAAACTAGTTAGAAAAATACATCAAAAGGGTTATAAAAATATCAAGTATTTTCTACGTTCTAATATTAACCTTAAGCTCTATGAATTCAGTCAATGTGTTAAAGTGTTTAATAGATTGTAGGTACATAATGTTTGCTTGAATTAAAGCTTCAGTACCGATACCGCTCCGACTTCTATTTAATTTCTCCCCATGTACTAAGAATACCTTAAGATATACATAAATTAGGCATTCCCGCATTTTTATAAATGGTCAAATACAAGTTGAAGAGATCTCTTTGAATGAATACCGTAAAACAGGGTTAATAGGGATGTAGGGGTGAATCGGGACGAAACATTAAAATGGATTTTAAGGTTCAAATAATATAGTATTTTGCCAACAAGGGCACTTAATCGTTAATTATAAATTATAATACAGTAAACACATTAAGAGTCCTTTTTGGCAGCAAACGATATTATTTTAATGTTAACATCCCTTTTAAAGTTTCGTTCCGATTCACCCCTGCATCCCTATTAACCCCGTATTACCGGTACCTGTCAAAGTAAAGACAAACTCAGATTTTGGAGGGCTGTTTGCTCCCCAAGAGCCCAAAACTTTTGTGGTGACTCTACACTTGCGCTATTGCAATATAAGGCAGTCACCGATAATCAGGGACTGGTACCTCCAATAATAGCAATTAATGGTCTCATTCAATATAAGACAATTATAGAGGAAAACCACAAATAGAATCACCAAAGTCACCAGTCAGACATAAACCGTCTCATTACAAAACGAATTCAAACTTGGTCTAAGCTTTTAGTCAGTTTTTGTATTTCTAACTTAATTCCGACAAAGATAAAGTTCTTAATACGAAATTGGATACTCACACTGGGGTTTAAAATCAGTTTCTGTACTAAGAACTTTAACATCATCGGAATAAAGTTCAAAATTAAAAAAAGGCTTGATGCTTTAAAGTTGCGTCCTAAGATTAATCTTGTTTTGTAATAAGACCGAAAAAGATCTGTATCGAGTCTCTTAAAGTGTTATCCTCGCGTAGTTTAGCAAGTATACAGCCATTTAAACGACTGACTATGATACTCAACAACCCTTTAAATCTACGTTGGTGAATCATCATCATAATCATCTGCCTAGCAGTTTGCTATGCTGGGGTCGGCTTCCAGTCTAACCGGATGCAGCTGAATACCACTATTTTACATGGAGCGACTGACCTCCACAATCCAGTTACTAGATAATACCATACTCCTTGGTAAGACTGGTTGTCAGACTTTTGGGCTTCTGACGACCCGTAACGACTGTCAAAGATCCACAAATGACAGCCGGGACCAACGGCTTAACGTGCTTTCCGAGTCACGGAGGGGTTTTGGTATGTAAAAATGGTCATCCATCCAGGGACTAACCGCGGCAAGCGCTGCTTAACCTGATCGACCGACCCGTACGGCCGTTAGTACTTAGCCACGAGCCCCTCGGTGAATAACGAAGAGAATTCGCTGAAAACTAGTGTATTGCAATGTCACTTCATTGACTACGGAGCGGTATCGGCTCATCAGAGAGCCCCCGTAACTAAAACCGTCCAAAATCTAGTCGTAATCTCATAACAGCGACCATCATTGTCAAAAACATGTCAAAAATATGTACAGTCCGTTCATTTATTTATCTCTGAGTTTGCATCACTGTCACAGTGATCTTTATTACCGGTGCAATAAGGTTGCTATTAGGTTGCTGCTGTCATAGGTAAAATAACTTTGAATTGACTGTTTAGGGAAATTAGTGTAGTTTTTTTGAGTGATTGATTGATTGAGATTGAGATAAGAATGTGAACGTTTTTAGAACAGGAACTCAGAATTTAGAACAAGGATCCATTTAATGGTAGTTTCTAGATTTTTCTGAAAACTTATTATGGAAATAGTGTGACTTGGTACAATGGTTGCCAAATAGTTTTATCTTAAATTCTTTAAAGCTACACATTTGATTAGGGTCGCCCCTAAAATGATTTTTAAACCTATTAATCCCGTGCAAAAATAGTGACTTAGAATACAAAGTGTGAAGTTTTATTTGTTTATTATATAATTAGAAGCAATTATTATGGCGCTTAAATTACTAGAAACCGTGACTTCATAACTTTGAGATCATCACACCTTAATTATAATTGAAATTTAAACAATAAATACGACCAACAAAATATTAATATATATTTTGTTTTAGCAAAGTTTATCCTAAATAATATCCAAAAATATTTTAAAAGGTTAATTTTATACGCCTTTAATAATTTTAAAGCAGGTACAGACCGAGACAATGAAAGCCAAATTACGAACACGATTTTGCCTGTTCCCTTCTATCAACAATAGCACTAGATTAAGGATTAGGAACAAAACAAGCATCGCTCAAGCGGCCGCGATTGCATATAAATTGATTATAAACCTTAAGTCTCAAACATAAAGTTTATTATCGTTTGCAATATATTTACTGCTTTGATTGAAAAGTAAATGCATTTTTAAAATAAGAACAATCATATTTACGGAAATATAAAACATAATTTCTAAGCAATAAGGTTGAAAACACTATGTTGTAAAATAGTCTTATTTTGCAATATAGTTTGTGGTCTTATTTATCCGGCCGTATTTGATGCTCTCATCGGAAATCTAGTACTATTGTTGATCGAAACCTTTTACCTATACTTTACTTGGCGTTTGCCAAGCTATATCTATGCCCACAGTCGACAGTCTGCACCTACGTTAACACATAAGTCATGGCAGGGTGGCACGCACAACCAGTTACCATGGATTTCGTACATGATTCTGAATTCAAATTAAAATTTCAACACAGGGGGGGGGGGGCATTCAAACTTTCCGCCAATTATTTTTTAAAAATTGCTGTGCCATATATTTTGTCCGTGTTGGTATTGCACTTTTCTATGAAAGAGCAATAACTTTTTTTTAACCCTAGAACTGACTTGATGGTTACAGTTTGCGCGTCAATATCCCTGCCACCCTGTATATCTTACCGGAAAAGGCAGACATAAAAATTATCATAATTAACGATTCTTGGCACACTTCACCAAACATGACCTTTGCACATAAAAAGAAAAATTAAAAAAAAAATACAATACCACGAAGTAATTCAAAGGTACTTTAGAAAATTATCCCATACCATAAAATAAGTGCTAAAATAAAAACAAGTGTATGTTACTGACCATGTTACTGTCAAATAATGCTTGGGACTGGCCGTACGGTAGGTACTTAAATTATTCACTATTATAAATTAAATCGAAAAGATCAAGACCAGAAGTTTTCTCACTGTGCAATAAAAAGTTAAACTTATGGTACTACATATTATGTAAAGGTGCCACATTACGATCGGTTTTGCATCGATATAGTATTTTTTTATTTTATAGAAAGCTCTTTTCCTTCTTATGGATCACCGTTTTCGCCAATGGTTTGATTGGCTGCAAACTCATTGATGGTTACAAAAGAGCTCGCAAGGCTGCCGCGCGAGGCACTTATTCGGTTATTTAACTCGCGATTAGTTTCAGTGAAAGCAAGATAAATATTTAGAACTCGATACTAGACAATTAAATCGACTTTCAGTCATAAACATACGCAGCTAAGGACCACTATAGCGATGCAAATCTAAACCGTAATGCTTAACCTTACACTACCTCGCACATATGCGACATGCGACTGCTGGACGATAAGACGCTGACCTGTCGTATGCGACTGTGTTCGGGTGTGCGTGCATCGTGCGTCTAGACGCTGCGACAAGTACCGAGAACGTGCGGGAGTCGCACGTTCTCGTTAGCCAGTCGTTGCAACTTTGCAACTCGACGCCAAGTGTCACATGGCGCCAAACTTTGAAAAAAAATATGTGGAAATTGTCGACCGCACCTTTTTTTTTTTTAGGGTGGGAAATCATCGATTAACTTCTCCCGCTCTGGCTCTGGGCGAAGCGGACGGCATGTCAGACTTTTACTGACTAAAACGGTAAAACCCTTCAGTGTTCTTTCAGTTGCTTGTGCCAGGGGCCACGGTAACCCTTTCGGACTTCCCCGCCGTGAACCCCGTCATTGTTGCTGACATCTCTTTGAGGCGCGCGTGGAACACAAAGCGCCGTCGACCCGAGCCTGGTCCTTATCGGACGGCGAACTGCCCATTGCTCGCGGTCCACAACCCCGCGCTTACGGTCGGTCGCAGCCTATCGTTGCGTCTAGTCTCCGAGCTGTTGCATGTCGCATAGTGTGTGAGGTGGTTTAAGAATGACACTTAAAAAGACACATTTTATAATAAGACAAGAGAGCAATTGATTTATCAATAAGCATTACGCATCCCTTTCCTACAAAGGAGGTTACAAAAAACAAGTTATTCCGTAATGATAACTTTCTTACAAAAGGTTTTGAGAGAGCCAAATGAAGATGCGCGTCGATTCGGCCGCGCCGTTAAACATGTTTACTCGCGGAACGAAAAGTTTCAGCAATCTTCGAAAAAAGCCTTTCTCAGGTATACCTACATATCACCTTTACGAATCATTATTTAAAACAAGTATTCTCCATTATAAAAGTAAAAACTCGACAAGCCTTAACTTTTTCATTCCGCGATTATACCTTCACAGTAATTTATATTATTTTCTCTCAAATAAAATTATTGCAATATTTATGTGACAAATAGCCAAGCGCGCAATCATAGCAGTTTAGTCGCGCTTGACAATTTGTCACATTAACTTTGCAATAATTTTCGTTCATGAAACTGGCCCTGGGTTTCATCAGCGCTTACGCACTGTTCTACAAAATAAAGTTTACAAAAAAGAATTAGGTATAATCTGTACGTCATACCTCCACTTTTATTACTTCCAACGACTTCAAACGAGTAACTGGGTAACATTAGGTTCGTTGAGCGTCAAAACGGCGTGTGCTTCCACCATAACGACGAGTGAGTTGCGCGCCTCCTCGTGCGGCACGCCGTGTGAGCGTGTCGCGTGCGTGTACCACGCGCCAGTGGACGGCAGCACTGACACGCACCATTTGCAAGACAGCCTAGAAGTGAGACAAACGAGATGACAGCAAAGATTTAAATCGTAGATTCGACCTGCCGCGTCGAAAGATGGTCGCGTTTCTGTTTAATTTTGACACCTCTGACACACAATGTCGCACGAGACTTGACTTGGTTGTCGTGGAAACGCCATTATTATTTTGTGAGCTCACTCTTCTCAGTACGGACACTTTTCGCGGCTTCGTATGATGATGGCAAATCTAACGATTAAAATCTTTGGATGACAGTTAATCTAAGGCTGTATCGCGAAAAGGTATTGTCAGAAAAACGATAAGGACAGGGTTTCGTTTCAATGCATAAATATAGCGTAACGAAAAACTGTTATTCTAAATTTCTACTACTTTGTTAATGGGGATAAACTCGCTGTTCGTGACGGTCTGTAACCGCGTTGTTCTTGTAAACAATGCGCAACTGATTTTGATACAGCTTTTACATAATTGAGAGATTTACTCCGGATGGTTTGTGTATAATACATGCATATTATAGTCATTCGGGGTAAAAGGACGCAGTGGGAAAAAATACGCAGTGGTTTTTTCTCTACGGGAGGTGGAAGGGCGAGGACGCTGGTTCCTCGAGAATGTGAGCGCAAGGGTTGCCCTATTGTGTCATAAGCGGCAGAGCGGTGCGTGTCGTATTTGCGATATAAGGTGCAAAAAAAAGAGAGACAGACTACGGAATTTTATTGTGATTTCCAATTACCATAAAACTCCGTAGTTTTTCTCTACTGGGAAAAGTTTGCGGATGTGTAGCATTCATACTTTAGGTAAGTTGTTTTTAATTTTGGAAATTAAGTTATTCGGCGTTTGTCTCAATAACTAGCTTTTGCCCGCGACTTCGTCAGCGTGAAATAACCTCCCCCGACCCACCGCGTCGCATCCTATCGCCCGCCCGCGCTAGTGCTTCGTTTTCTGACTTTCTCTTTTTGCTCGACTCCTAAGGGTCGTAGCATGATGT
The DNA here is from genome assembly GCA_937001585.2 of Brachylomia viminalis. Classification (NCBI taxonomy): domain Eukaryota; kingdom Metazoa; phylum Arthropoda; class Insecta; order Lepidoptera; family Noctuidae; genus Brachylomia; species Brachylomia viminalis. The sequence continues at coordinate 19,726,454 of OW443301.2, read as the reverse complement.
TAAATAGCCTTCCTCAAGAATCGGGTTATCAAATGCAAACGAATTTTTCGAATACGATTGGTATTTGCAGAGATTAGCGCGTTCAAACAAATAAGCAAACAAACTCTTCAGCTTTATTTATGAGTGGTGATTATTTAAAGTATTTATTTGTTTTAGAATGCGACCTAATTCCACGCAAATATGCAAAAAAAACTCCAGGGAGGTTGGTTTCGGAGAAGATTATTGCTGCAAAAAAACTGATAGAATAGGGAAGAATCCGAAGATACCCATATGTGTACTTTATTCGTAAATGCGTATTTTTACCCGCAAATTGGGGCAAAGGCACGCAGCCTGACCGAGGCACATTTTAGCTTAATATACAATAGATCATTTAATCCAACATCGAACATTTGTTGCTTTTTAGGAGCCTGATAGTTAAGCTACAGATAACACAAAAAAAAACGATAATAATATTTTAACCGTTTCGGTTCAGTGGAGAGAATTAGGAAAAAGTGCGTCCTTTTGCCCCGAAAGACTAAGCGTACATAAAATAAAGAAATCTCGATGTTTTGTCATGTCGTGTGAAGTAAGGGGAGGGTCGCTAGTTAACTGATAAAACTAACCTGTTCGTAACGTGTCTAGATTTCACATGTCTCCGCCTATATCCCCAACTGTTGTACACGCGGGGGCAAAACGGGCAAGGGAAAGATGGATCTGCAAATTAAAACCAAGAAGTCATATGTAAGTATGTAAGACTTTGCCAAAAAATCCTGTACTTTTCTGCTAAGCATTATCCACTCTTTCCTCACTGTATTGTCACAGAAGGATAAGGGTTTAAGCAATTAAAATTAGAAACATCTTCAACATAGTACTGACCTTCGCGATATAAACACTACTAATATAAACAATATAATATAATAATAATAATAATTTATCATTTTTATTCTCTCGTCACAAAGCTGACTTAAAAGTTAATGTGTACAAAAAAAATGTCTCAGCTGTATTCCACCTTTGTGAGAGACGGTGTCTGATGTAGGTTTTTGGGAAAAACTTGTGTTACAGGTCACCAGGCCCCTTCCACGGCTAGAATTAGCTTTAACGAAGATACCGTGCACAAGTCGAAGTAAAATAAATGCTTAGTAAAAACAAAAACTAAGTAAGAGGTAACCATTTTTTTTTTTAATAATAGAGGATCAGTGCTTTAAGAGCTGACAGCTCGCGTCATGAACTAAAAATAAGTAGCTAGGTAGATTGATAGGAATAATTATTATATTAATATAAATTTCATTAATGTTTCGGATAATATACAGTGGCAGGGGGGACATCGACGCAACCTGTTATCTATGGATTCAGTACATGAAAAAGTAAATAATGTACCTTTACAATTCTGTGCATCAGTAGGCACCAAATTAAGATTCTCCGTTTTTATACTCAGCGACTCGATTCTTGTTCCACTCTGCAATACAGTTTCCACTTCTTTGTCTATTTCAATTATTTCATCGGATGCATCACCACCATTGATCCTCTCATTCAAACATAGCTGTGTACTGCTTACTTCGATCTTATCTATCCGGTCACTTAGCATGTACATCCTTTTGTTAAGACAATTTTCTGCACTCATTTGTTTCTTGTCCGATGTCTCTTCTAGTAATGCTATGTCTGTGTCATTTGTATTATCTCCGGAATAGTCGGTGAGGGGTGATTCTATGGGTTCGATTTTGAGTACAACATTCTGAAAAAAATGGATGGATGTAATAGTTTAAACTTTTTCTAACTCAAATGCAAAAGTTATGAAAAGTAAAAATGTTCCACTTACAGATTGTTTTCCGCTATCTGAGCTAATCTTGTGTACATTTTCAGTATCAACTGTTGGTATGCACTTTTTGCACTTATTGTTGTTGTCTTGTTCTGCCCTTTTTCGCTTCTTTGATTGAGCTCCGGATGATTTCTGTAAAATAATTAAAAATAGTTTACCATTACCGATTTTAATTCTATTTACATGGTATTTATAACTATGATAGAACTAAGAGTCACGCCCGTCTAGCAACGCTCCTGTTTGGCAACGCTACATATACTTACCTATAGCGGTGTATCGCGTGCACCAGGTACAGTCAGTATGCTAAGACAAATTTTTAACTAATGCTAATATTTGTTTGAAATGAAATAAATAGGTACCTATTTAAGATTTTTATAATGTTCCTTTTTTTAATGTATTATCTCACTCTCCACTACCTTTGGAACCAAACCATGATCATCGCACACACTTTTTTTTGTTTTCAACAAATCAGATTTTTTATATGACTCAAAATCTGGTATACAACATGACAAGTGTTTAGTTTCATTCAAAATTGTATTGTTGACTGTTGTACCTAAACAACCACTGCACTTTATTTTTTTATTACAACACCTCCAACAAATAGAGTCCTTGTTTTTTCTTATAGTATAATAACTATGCCCCGCGTGAAACCAAAATTCTCCACCCGTTATTTTTTTATAAGGCTGGGCCTCTACTGCCTCCTGCTTCCGCCGTGGTAGCCAAGCGAGTAATGAAATTAGTACATTGTAGTAAATAACGCATTTTGTACTATTAGGTAGTTACATACTTAATCTTTTCTTTCAAAAAGCTTCTTTTTCCTTTTGCAAAGTATTGTCTTGAAACGAGTTTTCGTTTGCAGCTCATTATAATAATCACTAACGATAAAGACGTACTCAGAACCTTTTTGCACCTGCTCTTCTTTTGTTAGAAATGTTTACCTATGATTCTTAAAAATATTGTCACTTAGATAGGTTATTTGTATTCTATTTCTATGCAGTAGGTACTTAGTCGTTAATATGGTAGTTTTAAAATATAGAAAATTAAACGAATATAAATTCGGCACACTGGAACTTTTTACTCTGACTGTACTTTAATGTGTGCTCAGGTTCGTAATATCTACAAACATAACCAATGTATATGTTGAGTTGCCAAACAGGAGCATTGCCAAAGGGGCGCGACCCAAAACTAATGCTTACATTATGCTTCTTCTCCACTACATCTTCAAGCACTGCAATATCAATATCATTTGTGTTTTCACAAGAATACTCTGTTAATGGTGACTCCAATGGTTCTAATTTTGGCACCAAGTTCTGTAATCATTGGAAATTTATAACATATTACATATTTATTTTTATCTGGTTTTAGAAGTTGTTCAGCTTACATTTTGATGGCAAATAATAAAGACTATTCTTCATTGTTTAAGGGACTTACTAAAATCTTTTTATTTTGTATTGGTTGAGTAAACTGTCAATAACAAAAAAGGCAAGATACCCGCTAGATTTATTTGAAAGAGAATTTTATTAGTTCCTGATTTGTGTCCCATTAGAACAACAAATAATTCAAATAGTATGGAAACACTGTTTGAATGGGTTAATTAAGAATTGTTATATTATGCATTTGACTTTCGATTAATAAAAATAATATGATTAATCGTGTCTCTCTATAGAGGCCATGGCCCTTTTTTCATTATTGCCATCACTTAACTTCTCCCGCCCTTTTTGTCATCAAATAACTTCTCCTGCTATGGGCGTGTCAGACTCTTACTGACTAAAACCCACCCGTGTTCCTTCAATTGCCTGCACCAGGGGCCACGGTAACCCTTTCGGACTTTTCCGCCTAGCGAACCCCGTCATTTGGTGCTAGCATCTCTTCGAGGCGCGCGTGAACAGAACGCACCATCGACTCGGGCCTGACCACTGAACCCGTCATCATAAAATTCTGCATATACATTGTGCAGAAAAGGGCATAGGGTACCTTTCATCCAGAAAAAAACTACTGTTCCCGACTTCCCGAGGGAAAGAACAATAACTTTCGACAGCCACAATTGCTTTAGCAGGCTGGATGGAGCTACATGTCTTTTGAATCATGATGGAATTTTATTATTATAAACTTTAGTAGTGTGTTGTTTTATTAAATGTAACTAATACATTTTGTGAGTCTAGAGTGAACTACAACACCGTGTGACAAAACACAATGAAAGTTGGCACCAAAGTATGTACGTAAGTAAAGTATGTAAGTATTTTTAATGGATTTACAGGATATTTTGACATCCACACAGGCGAAGCTAAAGCTAGTATTAGATAAAGTATGAGTACAATGTAACTTACATTCTGAACTGCATCTCGCCTAGTTTGTGCAGACACACATTTCTTGCATTTGCCGCTTACATCATCTTGCTCACTTTTCTTACGCTTTTTTGGCAAAGTGCTCCCTGCAGTTTTCTATAAATTATATTGAAGATTTCTCAACAATTAATGTGCTACTGATCACAGAAATGTAGGCAACGATTTGGAAATGTATTCCTATACTTTTAACTTTATAATAGGTAACAAGTTTGTGTGGATAACCACTTTTTGCTCTCAAGTCATTTTAATTTTGTTTTTTTTTTAAACATTGCCCCACACTAGGAGTTTCTCCTGTATTGTGGGTGCGTTTACAAACATTTAAACTCACATACACAAACAGCCAGACCCGGAACCACTACTTGCAGGTCATACAAATATTTGTTCCATGCGGGAATCGAACCCGCGACACGCAATGCAGCAGTCAATCGCTTAACCATTGCGCCAACCTTGCCGTCAAATTATAGCAGTCAATTAATAGCAGTATACACATCTCAGATCAAATCATGAGAATAATTTTATTACGAAAATAGCTAATAAGACAGAAACATACATCCTCTTCGCGTGAAACCTCACTGCCTGTGGACAAACCACAAATTCTCAATGTCTCCGCAGTCTTCAACAGTATTGGCAGGAATTCTTCAGTCACATTCACCTCCCCGTTGTACATGAACGTCAGTAGCGTACGCAGAGAGGCCGTACTGATGTCATGAAGCACTATAATTGGATCCTTGTGGGGGTTTTGCTACGAAAAAAGAGCGTGGGCGTTAGACTAAAATCTCGCGCTAAGAAACCATATAAAAGCAATAAGTACCATTGTTACTAAATTACCTGAAAGATCGTTCTGAAAACTGAACTATTTGCCGATAATATCACTTTATGAGCCTTAAAACTGTGGCCCTCAGAAACCAAAGTCACGTCCGACAAGCCTTCGTCTTTGAATAATTCTTTAACGTTGAACAGTATGTTGCTCTGATACCCGTTCCATTTTAAACTTATTTCCTGATTTGTCATTATGAGCCACTAAGTTAACATAGGGAAATATGTTAATTTAATATTCTAACAAAGCAAAATAAATAATAGAAACTGAATCTTAGAAACGACGCAAAATTGCTTTGATTGAAATTGAAAGAAAACAAACCCACAGATAACTAAATATTACATACGAATGTTACAAGCATATAAAATATTTTTTCTTAGCATTATTTGAGTTTTTTTTATTATAGTTAGGGCTTCAATGAATAGATCGACGCTCTCGCTGCTGTTTTAAATACACATTTTTAATGGAGATGGCTAAATGACTGCCCCAAGCATGAATAGTAATCCCACATTAATATTTAGCGTATATTAATTTCCTAGAACTGTCGTGAACTAAACAAAAAAAGTATCTTAGTTGCTCTTTTTTGTTGACATGACAAGTTCAAGCGGAAATAATACAGTACTGCAATCTAGGGAGGGCTCATATTGCTTTTCCAGAATGTCAGATCGAAAGTGTACATCGATTTTGAATAACAGGTATCAAAACGATTTAATTTCTAAAACTAAGAAGTGGCAAGCAGAGTTTTTAGCGGGAATCGATGGCGTTCAATTCGGTGTCCTTTTTAGTTGCTTATTGTTGTTTTTATAGTGACAATCCACTCTACTCAATTCCACTTTTTTCTAATCAAAAACAAAAAAAAAATAACTGAAAGCTTCGGAATGTGCTTCTTCGTTTAATCTTAGTACACACGGCAACACATCAAGCTATAATTTCCAGTTTAAACTGACCTCTCACTGTAAGGAAATCCTTTACAATGCGAAATCATGTTATACTGGAAATGTGTGTAGCCGTGTGTACCTATTTTGTGACGAAAAAACGAAAAAAATGTTAACTGAATAGTTGTCGACAAAAACGAATTCAATTTTTTACCCGACTACGGCGAAGCAAAAAGGAGGGTTATGATTTTGATCGGTATGTATGTATGTATGTTCATCTGTTCCCTCAACTTCTAAACTACTTGTCATAATTGGACAAATGAGGTATCGTTTGAAGCGTTTTGATCGTCCGCTGGTTATAAGTTATGTGACGTCACAATAAATTGAATATGGCGCCCTCTAGCGGCAAGCTCATTACTTGAAAAAAAAACATGCCGTGTTGTGTTTCAAATGAAAGGGTGTAAGAGCGTTTATACCTTAATAGTGGCAACGTCGCAATTTAGTGTCCTATTTCGTGGTTTTCAATTTTTATCATTTAATCGGAGCTTTATTTAAAAAATCTGTTTAATTAACTTTTTAGAATTACTTGTATAATTATTTTACAATGAAAATAACGCCCTGCAAGTTTCCAATGTATTATTTGCATATAAATAGAACCGTAAACGCAACGATTTCTTACCTTTTACACAGTTTTCACATAATTCTAAAAAGTTAATTAAACAGACTTTTAAAATAAAGCTCCGATTAAATGATAAAAATTGAAAACCACGAAATATGACACTCAATTGCGACGTTGCCACTCATAAGGTATAAACGCTCTTAAAGAGCACATTTCAAAAATATAAATATTACTGAAATAAGCCCCAAAATAATTAAATAAAAAATAATTTTGAAAACTAAAGCCCGACTACTGAAAAGGATGAAACAAGAAAGTAACTCCCCGTGGTTGCATCATCGCATGCTTCCATAGCTTATAAGTATGTTAGTACAGCGGCATGCGACCACGGAAAGGTACTTTCTTGTTTCACCCTTTTCAGTAGTCAGGTTATATTTTTTAAACTTATTTTTATGTTTCAGCCCTTTCGATTATTTGATCGATTCTGTTACGCAACACTTGACGTTCAATCGCATCTCTATGAAAAAAACGTACGTCAGACAGATGTCAGACGTCGGCGTCGTTTGAACCTTAGAATAATAACTAAAGCATATTATTCTAAGGTTTGAACCATGTCTAAGTCATTGAGCTACACAGAGTAGGTACCTACATTATTATATATGAGAATATATAGAATATTGAGATAGATATACAAGAATATTGAGCTAATGGTCTATGTCAGTGCATTGAGGTAGGAAAATAAGTCAATGAAGTCAATGCGTCAGGGTATATTAATGTTCTGTGGTTTGAACGCTCTTCTGTGGTTTGCTTGTGCTTGTTCGTTGTGCTTTTTTATTTTGGATTTTCATAGACCCACGCTTGTTCATTGGACAGTTGGACCTATTGTTGTACTCGCCTACTTACTGACTTCCTTTCGCTACTCTTCGGATCTTGAAAGAGTAATTCATTTAGGAAACCGTGCGAAGCCAAAACAAAAAAAAAATCATTTAGGGGGAGCAAGACCTCAACTTTTAAGAGGCCGAATAATATCAAAGCATACTATCCAAAGAATATACTACGTGTATATTTTTTATGAAAGCCAATCGACAAAAATAATCCTTTAGACGACATACTATCATATTACTGCAGCTGTATACTGGGGAACAGAATTCTGGGCTGTTGCTGTCTGCTGATATGTATACATTCGTGTAGGTTGTATTGGCCAATGTAAATTAAGTCAGAAAAATCCTGCCGCTTGGGATTTGGTTTTGGAATAGGGATTTGGTTTTGGACAATAATATAGAGTTGTTTGGGTCAACTAATATTAATCCTTATTTTCAAATACGTTTTTACGAAGTTTAGGATTTACAAGAGTTTAATACTTAAATACACGCGGGCGGGAAGTGATTTTTCAGCGGATTGTAGAATGCCCGTTGTATCACGTTTCTTGGTGCAATTACCCTTTTGTAGATATTTACTCAAGTACCTGCCACCGTGCGAAATCGGGGTGTGTCACTAGTCAAATCATCGCAGTTACATGCAAATGCCTAGATAAAAGTTCATAGCATTGTCATTTGTTTGCAGTTTTATAAGCCTATTGACGTAGGAGTTACACGAGTTTATTTCCAGGAATGTAAAGATATGAAAAGTTCCTGATTTTGTTGTAAATGAAGATAAAATTATTGTACTACTTAATTAAATAGTTCTATAATATGTGCAAGTTCTTTGTAAAGTACCTACCTAAGTACTTACTTTTGTTGATTCTATGATGTTGATGTATGATGATTGTTGTTGATTGTATGATGATAGGATAACTTTGTGTGACCAGCAAATTTAAGCTCAGTTGCCATATATCCCAGTGACAAGACCAAATCTAGTGACGATACGAAGTCTCTCGTACAGAAAATTATTTCACCCGGGGAACTTAAACTACATGTTCGTGGACTTAAGAAAGTAAAAAATGGAGGTGTTCTTATCAGTACCGACTCCAAAGAGGACATTCAAAAGCTCAGAAGCTTAGAAAAACTCGCTTCTTCGGGCCTTAAGGTTGAAGAAGCATCAAAACGGCGCCCAAGAATCACTGTTATTGGAGTCCCGGTAGCCCTGACTGAAAAGGAGGTTTTTGAGTGCATCTACGAACAAAACCTCGCAGATAAGATGACCAGTACAACTCGTCAGTCGTTTGCAGAACAAATTAAACTGAGCCATAAATCTGGAAAAAAGACCTCCCTAATTGCAATTACATACTAGAAGTGCCAGCTAGCATCAGGAAGATTCTAGTGAATCAAGGACGAATATTCATCAATTGGACGTCATGCCCAGTTCGAGATTTCACGATCGTTACTCGGTGCTTTAACTGCCAGCAGTTCGGTCACGCGGCCAAGTTCTGCCGTGAAACTAGCCCGACGTGCAATCACTGTGGAGAGACTGGCCACTCTTTTAAGGAATGTAGCTCAAAATCCAGCCCACCCAACTGTGCGACGTGCAAACGTTTTAAGAGAAAAACTGACCATAAAACGGGTGATGTAAATTGTCCAGCGCGAAAATATGCCGAGGACAACTATATCCATTCCATTGATTATGAAGGCGACCTACTAACCAATCTATTAAGCACACTAGTAGTAGTTTTTTTGTTTGTTTATATTTGTTAATTTATCATGACTGATCAATTGCTTAGTGACCTAGATCAATTTTCTGTGTCTGAAGTTATAATTTGTAATGTTGATGAGTGTAAACACCTCTTTCGCTTGGGAGAGAAACCGCTGACCATATCTACTCACACAAAATATTCGCAGCATAAATCGAAATATAAATGGTTTTGAAATATTGCTACAGAACCTGGGTATAAGCTGCGACATTGTCGTCCTAACGGAATGTTGGTTGTCAAACCAAACAGCTGATATACCACCATTAGACGGATATGTTTCGCACAAAACCAACAGAAACATCAACCAGGCCCTGCAGTCTCGACATAGTTAGCAATCGTTTTCGGTTGCTAAGTCCTAACAATCCAGATGTAACGACATTTGGTAGTCTCCACACTCAAATTTATCGGTTGTTACCGGTATTTTAGGTAGGTACTGGTAGGTAACAACCGATAAATTTGAGTGTCGATACTACTAAACATTTACATCGACATTTACATCTGGATTGTTAGGACTTAGCAACCGAAAACGATTGCTAACTATGTCGAGACTGCAGGGCCAGAATGACGGTTTAGTTGTATTTGTTAACAATAATTTATGTACAAGTGTAGAAGAACCTTTGCTACAACATTGTAATTGCTTACTCATAAAAATCAATTCAGATACGGCAGTTTTGGCTATATACAGACCTCCTTCTCAAAATGTCGCAAATTTCTTAGATTCACTAAACGTACAGTTACAAAATCTTACAACTTGTAAACACATAATACTAATGGGGGACATCAATATTAATATTGCTTCCGGGAAAATGGATACAAATGCACATAACTATCTTAATATCTGCTCATTCCACGGACTCTTGCCAGCTCATTATCACCCCACGCATCAAAGCAGTTCATGCTTAGATCATTTCATTATAAAAACCAATAACCCAACCAAAACATTTGTTACTAACTCTTCGCTTACTGATCACCAAGCAGTTTTACTAACATTACGAGTTACTTTGCCCAGGAAAAATTGTTTACGTAGCTACAGTAAAGTCAACATGAAACTCCTCGAAAAAGACATACGTAATATTAATTTTGACCCAGTTGATAATTCTAACGATGCAAACATTTCTATTAATTATTTCATAAATTCACTTCACTCTGCAATAATAAAACATACAGTCGCTAAAATAACGCCAAGGAAGTATAAGTGTATTAAGCCTTGGATTACACCCGGACTTGTTCGATGTATTAGGCAGAGAGACAAACTTCACATAAAGACCAAACTTGAGCCTGGAAATGAAATTCTTTCTATTACGTATAAAAGATATAGAAACTTTTGCAACAACCTTCTGAAAAAAATAAAAAATGAATATGATAGAAAAGAACTGCAGAAAGCAGGCAAAAATAGTAAACTTATTTGGAAATTTATAAAAACTAATACATTTAGAACAAAACCACCTGAACCTCCACTTGACTTATTGACAATAGAGAACAACCCAATCGAATCAACAAATAAAGTTAATTTCTATTTTTCTAACGTAGGCAAAACTTTAGCAGAAAAGACCATACAATCTAGACGTTGTTTCCCTCAAAACCGACCTAAAACTTTCCCCAGACTCAAATCGTTTGTCTTACTAGATACGGATGTCGATGAAGTACTAACAATTATTTCTGGACTAAAGGACGTTTGCGCGGTTGGGTGGGACGGCATATCAAACAATATACTTAAACATTTCAAATACCTACTTGCTCCGCCGCTAACTCATATTTTTCAGTTATGCTTAACTAATGGTATATTCCCTAAGTTGCTTAAAAAAGCAGTGGTTACTCCTGTATATAAATCTGGTGACAAAAAATGTGTTAATAACTACAGACCCATTTCAGTTTTAACAGGGCTCTCCAAGATCCTAGAGAAAATCATTAATATTAGATTATTGAAATACCTAGAAGATAACAAATTGCTTTCAGACAGACAATTTGGCTTTAGGCCCAAAAAATCAACTACTCAAGCAGACATCAAATGACGGATTACATATCAACTAATTTGGATAAGGGCATGCACTCCATTGGGATCTTCCTAGACCTCGCCATGGCCTTTGACACAATTTCCTGTCCTTTATTATTGGACAAGCTTGAAACACTCGGAATAAGAGGTACAACGCTTGCATTACTTTCTGATTATCTTAGTGATCGCGAACAATGTGTCAAAATTGGTCAGTACGTCAGTTCTGAGCTTCAAAATAGTAATTACGGAATACCACAAGGTAGTATTTTGGGTCCTACTTTATTCCTAGTATATATAAATGACCTGTGCAGCTTAACACTCCAAAATAGTGTCATAATATCTTATGCAGATGACACAGCTCTATTGTTTTCAGACAAATCTCGAGATGAGGTGTATAAACAGGCCCAGAACGGTTTTAATATAGTGTCTAATTGGCTATATGAAAATCTCCTAACACTAAATGCAGAGAAAAACAAACACATTTTATTTACTATGAGAAATACTAACCTGCCTACTACTAACATAAACATTTATGCGCATAAGTGCGGCACGTATGCTGACATTGCATGTAATTGTCCTACTTTAGTAAAAACCGATCATATGAAATATCTTGGTGTAACGATTGACACAAATCTGAATTTCCGTAAACACATTGATTTGTTATACACTCGTATGCGTAAATTAATATACATTTTTAAGAATTTACGATATATATCGGACTACAAATTAATTAAACAGGTCTATTTAGCTTTGTGTCAATCCATTTTCACTTATTGTATAACTTCATGGGGTGGGGCTGCTAAATCAATCCTACTGCCATTAGAACGTGCGCAGAGAGCTATCCTTAAGGTAGCCACCTTTCGCCCATTTAGATTTCCGACACACGAGCTTTTCACGGCATGTAAGGTTTTAACCATGCGTCAACTATTTATAATGAATATAGTACTACACCAGCATAGCAAACTTCCGTATACGCCAATACCTATAGATAAGAGAAGAAAAGACTTAGTTTGCATAATGCCGGAAACTAGACATACTTTTATAAATAAATTTTGTGTATTTTTAGGTCCGTTCTTATATAATAAAATTAATAAGTCTCTACATATTTATAGTGTAAATTATAAAAAATGTAGTGAAATGTTGAGTGAATACTTAGCGACATTTAATTACTCAGACACAGAAAAATTGCTAGAAGTAATGCAATAAGTTTACTTAAGTTAAATACATTTGTATTTAAAAATATAGTTATTAGGTATCAACACTAGCTCTATGTACAGTGACATAATAGTCCACTAAAGCACTCAGCGTTGTTAAGCGATGGCCTGAAACACAGGTTTGAATAAACCTACATCAGGCAGGTCGCTATCGTATTCATTAGGCCTTTAACCAATTTATAGGTATAAGTTATACACCAGATTAATTTTAGGCATAGTTTAATTTTTTCTTAGTTCTAGTTTAATTAATTTGTAAACTTGTAATCATGTAACTTTTATGTAATTTATTATGTGAACTTATGAATAAAAAAGTATTATTATTATGTATTTATATAAACAGATTTTATTACGTTTTTCAAGTAATTAAAGTGTAAATTTTACTAAATAGCTCGAAATTGTACATAATGATTAAAAAAAAATCTGATTCTAGTTTTTTTCTTTTGTTTGCATTTTCTGAGAACATTTACCGCAGTAATGTAGGTATACTTTTTTGATACATTATCAGAAAGCAGAGATTTCATCGAACAGAAAGCCCACCGCCTTTTTTAAAAAAGCTTTTATTTTGTCGCGGGAATTGTCGATTGAAAATTAGGGTGCTTTTTCGTTATTAAGTCAAAATAAGGTGAACAAATAAATATTTTAAATCAAAAACATTACAGTGTGTTTGGGACTTATAAAGGTAAGTTTTCACCAAATTTCGTGAAAAAAAAAATATAGTTTTGCATATAAGATAAAAATAAAAAACCAAAGACTTGGTTACTTATTTGAATTTTTCACATAAATTTTGAGGTTATGTGAAAAAAGTGTAAGTAAATACAAAAAGTTGTAAATCTTTTTATTACCTACAGCTTTGTTATTTAATTTTTTCCATAGGACTTTTTGCCGGAAATCGAGGAAAACTGATTTTTACCCTTAAAAACTCACCCCCATCCACTTCCCGACCTCAGATCGCCCTTAAATTATTTTTCCTTTAATTTTTGTTATAATAATATTCTCATCCTTTTTTAACGGGTTTCATCCTATTATTTTTTTTTTGGTCAGAAATTATCGACCCTGGTCTAATATCCCTAGGGTAGGTCGGGGAAAAAGTTATTTCGTATTTTATATACAAATTCAAGATTATGAGCTCTCGTGGCAGCCAAATATCGAGCTTTTTGTATACCTACCTACTCAGACTTGTTTTGTGGTCAACCCCTTCAGCTCATCACTATCAGTCATAACTACTAATTTGCCGATCCTGCTCCACCTTTTCAAAAATGGCATCGACTATATCCGTATCAGGGCGACCAGAGCGAGCTGCATCATTGACATCTAAATTCCCGAACTGAAAACGCTTGAACCTTGAACCAATGACTAAAGACTAAGAGGCTTGAACCAACTATTAAGTCCATAAACGTCAAATATTTTTTTCGCGGTTTGTGTGGCATTTTCCTTTTTTAAACGACTTCAAAAAAAGGAGGAGGTTCCCTGTATTATTAATTCAGGTGATAATTTTTTTAAAAATATGACTTTAATTCTTCGCTCTAATCGTAGACAGAGAAAGCTCTAATCACTGACCTCTATTAAAATACGCTTTTAATAGAGGTCAGTGGCTCTAATAGATTCACTCATTTTGGCGGACAGCAAAACAAATTGAAAAATGGCGGGAGAAAACGTTTTTAATTTTAATTTTTCGTTTTTTATATGTCATAATATATTCAACAGTATCAAAACCAGCCAGATACAAACAGTGCATCCAAAGAGATTTTACCACAACTTTATACCTACAAAATACGAAAAAACTTTTTCCCTGACCTATTATATCACGGCTTATACCATCTTACTGCGACATCTACTTAATTATAAACACTATAAATAGTACATGTAAATTGTACCTGTGCAAATAAACAAAAATATTTGTAAGGAAACTGGGACCGTTTTTATACATGATTTCTCCAACTTCTAGTACCTCGAAACGATACGTATAGCATGGAATTGCCTGACTTAGGGTGTTATAGGAATGGTCATTGTATCGGTGGGAGGGCGCGGGGTGAGGGACCGATGCAGCGACACATGGAGCTGCGTCGGTCTCAGCTTCGCGAGGTCCTGGTGGCGGAATGGCGGGACAGGCTCTCACGAATTACCGCCGGCCTCGTCACCATCGAGGCGGTCCGCCGGTGCTCGAGCACTGGCTCGGGAGGAGGCACAGCTCCCTGTCGTTTCGGGCGACGCAGGTGCTTTCAGGGCATGGTTGCTTCGGGAAGTACCTGTGCCGCATAAACCGGGAGCCGGACGCCCGGTGTCACCACTGCGTCGACTGTCGGGAGGACACGGCGCGGCATACGCTGGCAGAGTGTGCCGCTTGGGAGGAACCGCGCCGTGCCCTCATCTCAGAAGTAGGCAGAGACTTGTCGCTGCCGGCCGTGGTCGAGTCGATGGTCGGCAGCGACGAGTCCTGGGACGCGGTGGTTTCCTTCTGCGAAACAGTTGTCTCGCAGAAGGAGGCTGCGGAAAGGGAGAGGGAGATCTCATCCACTCACCCGGCCCGCAGAAGGCGCACCGGGCGTCGGCGGAGGGCGGACAACGCCCTCTTCCAGCCCCCCTAAATAGGTCCGGACTAAATAGGTGACGGACTCGGGGACGCCCGTCACTACCCATACATCAGGACCCGAGGTGACGGCGCGTAGTGCTCCACGCGCGCCTCTCTTAGACGTCGCCGGGGGAGTCAAAGCCGGCACCAGTCGGGGGTTGCGGAAGGATCGTACGTTCCCGCGACCCCCAGCTTAGGTGTGAGATGGAACACCGGGGTGGTTTTTAGGCAGTAAGGGTCTGACAGACCCCGCCGCCCGCCCCAGGGCGGCGGATATCCATGAGGATATTCCACCCCAGAAAAAAAAAAATAAAATGGTGTTATAGGAGTGGTTGGATCCACGTTTGGATTACTCAACGTACGTTAGTAGATCTTAGGTAGCCTTTAACCCCTGGTAAGGAGGACTATATTTCCTTGATATTGTAGCGGTATCTACATCGTCACATGCGAGCTGCGCGTCATACTGACGTCACGCAATTCCTGCATCGCGCAGGCAGACTTTACCGCGCGAATAGCATATATGCAACTTCCCGACATCAATCGTCGGGCAGTTGCCCACCAGACACGACACCCGTCCGGTCGGAGGATCCTCCCTTTACTAAGGATATGAGTGAACTTTACACCCTGTTCCTCATACCTCTATACTGGTGACCCCGAACAAGGACATTGACGCAGCCTTCGAGCAGCTAGTTCAGCGTGACGTCATCACCATCCTCAAGCTTTCGAGCGGCGAGTCTCAGCCAGCCAGAACCCACGGCTTCAAAAACGGGTATCCTGACTACCACCATGCAGCGAACGCGCATTCCTGGTCATCACCCTCAGCCACATCAGCAACCTTGGCACAGCACACTGTACTTTCGGCCGGTCAACAAGCAGAGCCATTCACACCTCTCCTGGTCGACGCCGACGCCAGCAGTCAGCCTCAACCCGGTGCTGTACCACATCCGACGCACTGGAGCATAACGCAGCGCCACCCCGACTCACTGGGGAATCACCGCAGACAGTTCCGACTCACCGTGAACTATGCGGCACCTGGTTCCGACTCACTGGAACCTCAACTGGCACTGGCAAGCATCGCAAAGATACACGACTCAGCCCACTATCGACCTCCGGTCTCCGGAGGCACAGATTACTAAATAGTTACTGCCGGAGGGGAGTAATGTAGCGGTATCTACATCGCCACACTGACTACTACGTCACACTGACGTCACGCAAAATCCTGCATCGAGCAAGCAGAGTTTACCGCGCAACTAGCATTTATATACAATCTCCCGACACCAATCATGGGGCAGTTGCCCACCAGACACGACACCCGTCTGGTCGGAGGATCCTCCCTTTTCTATGGAGGTATGAGTGAACATTACACCCTGTTCCTCATGCCTATAGAGGTCCACGTATAGACGTGTAGACCCCATTCGTGTATTCTACCCAATATAACCATTTTGAGATATACCTACCTACTCACAAGCTGATTATGTAGATAATCAACGAATGTCGCAAACGTAGTGTTTTTGAAGTGCTGGTTATTTATATTTTATCTTCTAACCTTGATCCTCAGCTAGCTGACAACTAGTTGTTACTGCATTTCGAAATGTTATGTTAGGTACTTATTTTATCTTTAATATTCACCTATCAGATTACATGAAGTCATTTTATTTATTTTATTTAATCGCTGACCCTGTAATTATATGTAGTTATGTATCTTAAGGAATTAAGGAACAGAATCAAACAAACCCTTCCTTATCGTTTTTTTTTTGTTACGTACTTGCCTATTTAATTGATTTGTAACTTCACCGAATTTTGTAAACACGGTTGTAGAAATCACAATGTTGTGAATATTAATTTTCGCTTAGAATTATTGCTACATTACTTTTCAATTTATTTCTACATTTTTTAATTTCAAACCCGCTGTTGTTTATTTAAAAATACATATGTTCAGGAAACTTAACTCTCAGAGCAGCAGTTTTTAATAATTGTATATGAATTATTTCATCAGAATGCCGTCGCGCTTAATTCTGTTGACTAAGCACAAAGTCGGAAGTGGTAGTGAGAGTGACAAACAGTAGCTAAACATATAATAAAATCAACAATACTAATCAAATATTTGTACAACCGATACAATTAAAGTAGTAGTGGCTACTTCAAACTGTTGAGGAAATAAATAATATGTAGGTCACCAAACAATATCCGTGCATTGCCCTGAAAATGCTTATCGTAGCTAATCAAATAATCTAGCCCTTATGAAACTATTGTCTCAACTTTAGTCAACAGTCTATCATTAACAATTGATGGTGCTGGTAGAACTGTTCACGCATTACTAAATAATCATTTACTTCCCAAAATGTATTGTTTTTTAAAACTAGTGTGTTATGTGGCCTTAGTGTTTTTTCCTCAAATTGTTCATTCATTTGATTATTATAGATTCTATTCTTCTTCTGAAGATACTTCGTCTGAATATACTTCTTCTGACATATTAGACGACGCACGTTTAGACACGGTAAGTACTTTATCATTATCATCATAAACGGCCTTGTTTGCATTATTGTGCCATGCTTTTTTTAATTTTATATCTATTCATCTCGTCTGACAAATTCTCAGATGAAATGATTAGTTTCCAATATAAACAACGTCCCGATGCACAGCTTTATTTGCAGAATCTACTGAGACTCTCATACCTATAAAGTGTCCCCAAATTTCTGCCCGATGACTCACGATTTAATGTACCTAACTTTTTAAGCAATTTGGCAACTCCCGGCAGACAATGGTCTGGTCTAAATTTGCGCTGACTCACAATTTTCTTCGTAGTTTTCATTGATAAGAAAATATGGGTACCCGTGCGAGATTCATCGTGTTTACACGGAAGATAAGTATATACTGGAGATTCATCGGATACCGAACGACTCACCAATGGCACCCGTGGTTCTGCTGCAGCATGGCTTATTGTCTTCATCCGCTGAATGGGTCCTCATGACACCTGGCCGAGGACTTGGTATGAAGATTTAAGAATTAATTTTAATTAAAGATAAGTAATATAAGTAGATGCTTGGTGATGTAATTGGCATGGCAAATCCTATGGCCCTTTCAATGCTTTTAATGCCAACATAAAAAAAAAATACGCGAAATTCACTATGTACGATCGATTCGCTGACGTATCTCGGTAATGATCAGATTATTTCAGCATACATATTAGCAGACGCTGGTTATGACGTATGGATGGGGAACGCGCGAGGAAACACTTACTCTCATAGGCACGTCTCTCTGAAACCTACGTCATCCGCTTTCTGGAAGTTCAGTTGGCATGAAATAGGCTACTATGACCTTCCCGCCATGATTGATTACGTTCTCAAAGAAACTGGAGCATCTAGGATCCAGTACATAGGTTTCTCTCAAGGAACCACAGTTTTCTGGGTTTTGATGTCCACAAGACCAGAATACAATGAGAAAATTGTTGCCATGCAAGCTTTAGCGCCGGTGGCATATGTTGGAAACATTAAAAGTCCTCTTATAAAAGCTATTGCGCCATTTACGAACTCCCTTGAGGTAGGTTGGGACAAATTATTTGTCAAGTATTTCTCTTCTATTACTCAGTTTCAAATTAAAAGTGTTATTTTATTTTCAGCTCATATTCAAGATATTAGGGACTAATGAAATACTGCCGAATGGCAAGATAAATGAACTTGCAGGACAAACATTGTGTATAGAGGAAGCTATTACCCAATCTCTTTGTACAAATCTTTTATTCCTTATTTGTGGATTTAATTCGGAGCAACTGAATACCGTAAGTTTATTAAGTTCCTTTTAGTCAGTTTACTAACTTAGGTATTATTACGACGTGTTTAAGTTGAAAGAAGTTTTTACTGAAAATAATTTGAAAGTTTATAAAGTAGATAGGTTACTAATATGCATGCAATAATTTTTTTTAGATTGTTCTTGTTGCAACACATTAACGTTATAGTGTTTTTTCGGCTAGTAATTGGGTTTCTCAACAAGAGCTCTTTTCAAAACAAAAAACCTTTATTCAAACTAGGCTGAGAATCAGCACTTTTTGGACGTAAAACTTACATAAGACAGTCCCCCAAAACACCCGCCTTTCACCACTTCCTAGTGCTTCAGCTGGGAAGAAGAAGTGGCGCAACAACCTCCCCAGCGCACAGCGGTCTGTTCAGTTAGAAAAACTTGTAAATACTAGAAGTATTATTATAGTAAATCATTCTGATAGGCTATTTAATTTCATTTTCAGACGATGTTGCCAGTAGTGCTAGGCCATACCCCAGCAGGAGCTTCCACCAGACAACTCATCCATTTTGGTCAATTATACAAATCGGGGAAGTTCGTACAATTTGACTACGGATGGATTACAAACAAACGTATATATGGAAGCTTCAAACCGCCGGCATATGACCTACAAAAAATCAAAACTCCTGTTTTTCTTCATTATGCTGACAACGACTGGCTATCAACACCAACAGATGTTAAAAAACTAGCTGCTGAAATTCCAACTGCAATCGGAATGTACAGAGTACCTCTGGCCAAGTTCAACCATTTAGATTTTGTTTTCGCCATAAATGCCACGGAATTAATTTACAACCGGCTACTGAATATAATGGCGCAATTTAAAAACGAACCATAACTGAGACACTATATTTTACGAAACTTGACATTACAATACATTTACATTTTTTTTTCGTCACATGGTTTATCTTTCATTTTCACCTCTTGTCCGTACCTGTGTAATACAGAAGAATATTCTTTTGTTAGAAAAATTGCATGAAACTAAAAATAGGTTTTAATAACTAAGTAAATCTCTACTTACAGGCCGTATGTCCGTGTTTGTCGTTTATAATAATCAGAATTTTATAAAACGTGAATCAGAACTGGCAAGTGTTGTCGTTGAACAAATAGGTGCAGACTTGCAGACATTCACATTATCGAATGAAGCATCAATATCGCATTTGCTTTCACTCTCTTTCTTGTTATTCGCTATTCCCATTTCTCGCTGCACGATAGCACCAAAAGTGTTTTGTACTAAAAAAAATGTCATAAAACATAACATTATTATAAAAACCACACAACTATGTCATCAAATTAAAATGATTGTGGTTCTAGACAACAAAATAACACCCATTAACAATAAAACAAAGCTCATTCGCAAATTGTTATAGTTGTACCTTTAGTCAATAGCTCAATAGGATCCTCTTTCTGGTTAGAACAAGCTTGTTCCAGCGTTAACTCTCTGATATCTGGACAATTGGTTTTATGAAGTACTTGTAGCAAAGAAATGTGCCCGTAATCCTGAAAAAGTAACCTTTATTTTTATACAAATGACTAGATTACAGCTTGCAAGACAATTGCCCTGGACATTATTAAGGATTTACCTCATTTTTGCCATTCTTCATTGTAATAATCATTTCCGACTCGACACCTTTAACTTGAGTTGTATCTATACTGTCAGCTGCACAACATTCAAATGGGTTTGGCAAAGTAGCAATACTATCATGATTACTAGAACATCTTGAAGGAGTGAAAAATGCGGATTTCCATGAAGAATTTTTGTAAATACTTTGGAGCTCAACTCTTAAGGAACTATTTTCTTTTCTCAATTTGTCTATTTCTTGCTTTTGACAGTTACATTTATCTTGCAAATGCAGCAAAAAACTTTTCTGGGCATTCACTTCTTCAGTAACTGCATCGCAATCGCATCCTATGTCTACCATTTTGACTTTCGGTGTGCTGCATCTACTGTGTCTTCGACTATGCAACGACAGACTTGTTTTATTTGATCTATTTACCAAAGGGTTTGATAAAGAATCGGTGTCAGTTGATTTAACTTTGTATGATTTTATTATGTGACCAGTCCTATAGTCTGCCTTTCCCGCTCTTTTATTGGTGTCATTACCTTTATGGTCTTGTATACCGCAGGGATTACAAGGGGCGGCTTCTTTTTTCACTGGCTTCTCTTTCCAGATACATGCCTTTGGAAAATTAGAGGAACGATTCTTAAACGAGATATTTTTTACATACATAGCTTGTTGGGTCATTTCAGATTGCCAAAGTTTTGCTACAGACCGCACACTATCAGTACCACAACATCTTTTTTGGTCAAGATCATCATCTTTCGGAATAGTTACATTAAATATCTTTTCAGTTATTACTTTCCAAAACATCTTGAGGCTTTTGAGAGCCTCCAAGCATCGGTCACAGGGCCAATGGCTGGTTTCAAACTCCTCCTAAAAATGAAGTATAATAAGACCTAATAAGTAAATTCATAGCTTCGATTTTTTTTAATGACTGTTGCACTCTTGTAGTGAAAAAAACTTACATCGTCAAAATACTTTTCGAAATGCTCTTCATTTTTAAAACAATCTTTCATTGCATGGCACGAATTGCAAATGGTATCCAGCACGACTTTTGATTTGCAATCCGGATGACAACGGGGCGTAGCCTGGGAAGAATGACTATGAGGATTATGATTATAAAAAAAGCAATAAATGAATAATCATTTATATCTTACCCTGGCTCGGCTTCTGCTCGCCATTGTTCTCATAAATCTGGCTAAAGTGCCCGTGGGTAATACGCAAATAGGCATATCGCACTTTATCCATTCCCTGAGGTAACGGTCGCGCGCCCGTACGTCATGACTCCATGCTCTGACGTCTCGGCAAGACTCAAATGATTTGATCTTACCCTCGTTGCGTGAGCAAAGTAGTAAATTGCTATGACCTGCTATGTGAATCATTGAATTCAAACACTTTTCAAACTATTTTTCAATCGTGCTCCCATGTTGACGTAAAATTTTGAGATCCAAAATGATGATGCCAACTGCCAATGAAGCCAGTTATGTGTCCTATGCGTAGACAAATGTGTCTCGGTGTCACATTGGAACGTCAGGTACCTACACTATTTTAATGTTTCCAGAAAAAGTTTCAGGTCATCGTATAAGTAATAAGAATACAAACTGTTAAACTTCCTAATAGCACCTACCTACTGGCATTTTAAATACAAAGAAAACAATTTTAAATTTGACATTCTATTTCAAGTCACCAATCCGATTCCGCCTCGATTTCTTTTGACAGTTCAAAATATTTGATAATTTTCGTTATACACATTTTGCCGTAAGTTAATTGCAAAAAAAAAACATTTCAAATCGTATCACTATGCGTAAAATGAATTACGGAGGGTAGTAGCATATATTTATATACATGCATATGTTTAGAAAAATCATATATTATCCTATAAGTAGACTAAACAGTTGGCATCGCGATGTCTTTCATAACGAAAAGGGAGCGTGTGTTCAACGAATACGACCTATTCGATTTGCCGGCGAGGAACGAAGGGAAGTTGAAGGCCTACGCGTCATGTACAGACGCGAGAGCCTGGTCCCACTTCTGTTCGGATAAAAGCGAGCACTTGGTGGATGTAATAAAGAGGAACAACGAGACGGTCCGGCCGAAGTATTTGCCGACAGACGTGATTGTTGACACGCTTATGGTAGCCAAAAATGCAGAAATCACGCGGTTGAAGCGAAAGATTGAAGAGTTCGAGCAAATGTTGACCGCGTACGATCAACTGGAGCTTTCGTGCGATCAGAAATGCGAAATTGCTCATGCTGTAAGTAAGCGTCGGTGCAATTGCCAAAACCCGTGTGTGAATTTTATAAAATTTCCTAGAGGCAAAAAAACTGTTTCTTTTGATAGGTAATTAATAGTTTAAGAAAAACCAAAAAATGCAAAATGCTGGCAAAGTACCTATAACCAGAATAAAATAACATTTCCTAGTATTGCTAAAAATTTTTTTAAATGTTTTTGGTTTTCGTACTCTATATTATATCAGGTGTTGTTTGGTTGAGCACAATACGGTGTGCGTTTCAGTAAAAATGCACTTCAATAAACCTACAGGTATTGTTTAAAAAAAAAACTAGCAAAGTATCTACTTTTTTGCTAACTGCATAATAAAATACATTTAAAATCTTTGTAACTGAAGCTTAACATAAGTAAATAAAACAGATATGTTTTACATAACCACCGTCTTTATTTTCAGTAAAACTGTCTATGCGTCTAGTATAGAGTAACTGTTTTTTCATTGCGAATAAACAAAGGTTTGGGCGACTCGAGGTACAGGGGGAAAGAGCTTCATATTGATGAAATTTATCAAATAAACAAAACATACTATAACTCATGGGTTATGGCAAGAGCTTCGACTTACCTAATGCTCCTTGAGGTGTCACAGAGATTGTTATATTATAATATCATTGTTAATTTGATACAGCATGCACTGACACATTCAGTCGTTCCTTACTAAATAATAATAATAAAACGTTTATGTATAAAAAGGGATACATTCACAATAATTACCTTAACAATTAAAATAGTTAAACAGTTGCTAATTTGCCTGAACTAGGTTGAACCTGTGCTTCAGGCTAGAAAGTGCATAAATACCTAATGTCATAAATTAACAATGATTGAATATAACTTAAAACTAAATAAAAGTAAAATAGCATATTAGTAGTTCTATTTGCAGACAATAAGTAGGTATTCTGTCTGTGCATAGTCAATGGTTAGTAAATATTTAATTATATTTTTTTATAGCTATAGCACAGGAATGGGCCTAAGAATGTTAAAAATCTTTCTACAAAGACATGTTTTGAGGTTGCATTAGATATACTTAATAGATCATTCAGTCTCTTGTTAATGTTGTCAAATGAAGAAAACTATTATTTTATTTATAAATAAGAATTGAAACGGAAACTTAAATTAGCTTGTATCTTTTCTGACAGTAGGTAAAGTTTGATTGTGTGTAAGTACCGGTACCTATACCGGTACCGGTACCAGATACAGCCTATCATAATCAATTATATTATATCATCATTGGAAACAAATACCACCGAAAAGTACTTATGACATAATTCTTCTTGATCTAGTATTTGTCAATATGATACCCGATTGCATCGTATTCCTTTTCAGCATGCTGCAATAAAAGCGGCCAATAAAGAGCTCGATGAACTGGTAAGAGGAAAACTCGAAATATTTAAACTTCTCATTTATTTATATTTTTTGTATCAACCATCTGGTATCCATAACACAAGCCTTAATTAAGTGCTTAACTTGGAACTAGATGGTGCTGTGTGCAATGTCAGACGATATTTATTTATTATTATTATTTATTTATTTATGCCATGTTTATACCTCTAATAATTCCCAGTTTGCACTTCTGGAAAGATTATGGGACACTCTAATATAATGATTGTACTTACCTCTTTTTGTGAACGTCAAATAATTCAAGCTAAAAAACTGCGAGCAACTTGGATGTAGGGCTCGCCGGCAGCTGCCACGGCACGCGAGGCGGTTCGCACGCGTTTTATTTATTTATTTATTACTTTTCGCACAAAAGGTACAAAGGCGGACTTAATGCCTTAGGCATTCTCTACCAGTCAACCAAGGGTGGTGAAGAGATTAGATGGCAGGTGCTTTAATTGAAAGAAAAGGAAAGGATTGATTTTGAGCGATGTTTAACAATGATAAAAAAATAAACTATCAAAACAACGTACACAAATAAGTCCTATAAACATACATACTATTTACTATACTATATACTTACATAAATATATATATATATACAAATTCAAGGAAGAGAGATGTTAAGATGACTACTCTATTTGTTACGAAAATAACTCTGCAATTTCCGCTTAAATGCATACCGACTGGTAGCCGTCCTGATATCAAGAGGAAGCGCATTCCAAAAAAGAATGGACTGAATATGAAAGGAAGAATGAACAAAGTCAGAAGTATGAGAAGGACAGAGTAGAAGAAGATTGTTAGAAGAACGCAGATTCTTAGCGTGAGAAGAACATAGGTATTGGAAGCAGCGGTATAGGTATTGGTATTGGTTTTGTCGCAGTTCTAACCTAACCTAACTCGTTTGGACGGAGTGCCCTTAACTGCCGCGCTAGCGATATCAGCAGTAAGTGCAATTTTCGACAAAATGAGTTTCATATTGATCCCGCAATCAGCGCAATGAGCTCTACCAGATGTGCTAACAGCTGTTTTAATAGTTTATCGGGAACTGGTAAATTTCGTTAAGGATAATGGCAGTAAGTAAGTCCAATAAATGAGAAACCTTCCTTAACATAACAACGGTAAGTATAGTTACCCCGGGCTTACAAGAAGTTAAGCTCTCTTATTTTTACTTTACTTAAAGTACGAGTATCTGCAGTAACTGTGTATTGCTGTTATCAAAATAAAAAAAAAATCATTACAATTAATTTAACTTAAAAAAAGATGTCCGGAAAAACAAAATTGTAACAAAAACTTTGCGTGCCTACTTATTACTCAAAACTATGTTAAACATACTTACTGCTCTTATCGCTAGCGCGGGCAGCCTAGCTTCGTTACTGCAAGCAATTCGCCTCGCGCGTATTGGTCACAGTTCCAACGTAACCTAACCCGTTTTGTCGGGGTACACTAGGTACTGCGACTAACGGTAATGATATCAGGATGTCTTTTTCTGTTTTCCTTCCTCAAACTCTGGTTTTTTGGGGTGTTTTATGTATATTAATATGGTCTGTAGATAACCACTTATTCCGCATAAATTGGTCACTGCAGCGACAAAAATAAATCAAAATCAAAAGTCATTTATTCAAACTGGGCTGAAATCAGCACTTTTTGAACGTCAAAATCACATAAGACAGTCCCCCCAAAACGCCCGCCCTTCACCACTTCCTAGTGCTTTAGCTGGGAAGAAGAAGTGGCGGAACAAACTCCCCAGCAGCACTGCTGTCTGTTCAGTTAGAAGAACTGGATTCTATACAGTAATAAGTAATTAACATTACGAAACACAAAAACATTAAAATTATTTGCCATAATTATGTCAGCTAGCACACGCCAATATTTAAAACTATACTCAATCAGAAATAAATAATAAAAACGTAAACAGAACTTAATACATAATAAAAAAGCCTCCAGCCATAAAGGGCGTGCCCGCTTACATATGCGAATTAAGCCTAATAAGCGAATACATAACCGTTGTTAATAATCAAAAGGGAAAACCAACATTACTGCTAGATAGATACAGGTGTATAATTTTAATATTTCCAATAAAAGATGAAACCGACATGGCGATGTTAAACCATAGTGAATGTAGTGCTTCACTAGCTTTGGATAAAGACAAGGAAAATATAATTAAAAAATTGGAGGAAATGAAATCAATCCGCTTGATTCGTCAACAGGAACACGACCATTACCGATAGTCAGCAATTGCTTGGAGAAATCATCAGCAGATAGATCGTTCAACAATGCAACTCTCATATTTACTGACAGTGTTTCTTCACATATCGCCACAGATTTGATGCTTTGGGGCAATAATTTCCGCCCCAAATGAAGTCATTTGAAAACAGACATTGTATTTTTGAGCGTTCGCTAGAAAATGTCGTGAGTCTGGTGTTTCGTCATAAAGCAAGGAACACAATGGCTCTGGTGGCGGAACCAATAATGGCAATTTCACTTTACCACTAAGGCAGCACAAACCAGGCGTTTCACCAGCAAACTTCAATGCGCTACAATGCTGGCAAACAACGTCCATTGGACCAATACAAAGTAAACGATGCAAGCTGCATTGCGATTCTGTAACCATCTCACCGTGAAAACTTAGGTGAAGTGAGCGTGGAGTGAGCTGTCAGTGTCGTCCCACTGATGCTAAGGATTGACCAAGCATTACTTTTACAATAATAATCGAGATTTTAATAATATTTTTAATGCAAATTCTATTGAAAATTTTATATTTTTTCAAAGCTAGAAAAGTGTCTAAAAATTATAAAAAACATTCGAGTTTCTAACTGAATTTCTGTTTTGCTATTTTATTTTAAAACGCCGAAAATAGTAATGTTTAGCCTTAATTAACTACATACTAGCTTTGAAATAATATAAAATGATCAACAGAATTTGGATAAAAAATATTAGTAAAATTTCGATTATGATTGTCAATGTAACGTTGGTCAATCCCTAGCATCAGTGGGATGACACTGACAGCTCACTCCACGCAAGTCTTCACGGTGAGATTTTTACAGAATCGACCGGCTGTAGTTGATGGTGCAATCAAAAACGCTGCTCGATTCAAATCAACACTTAAACCATTTCTTCTTGCACTTCGAAGATTATCCCTCTGTTGATCTGTACGATAAGCTCGACGATTTCTCGCTTCTAACCTAGCCGTTTCACGGGCTGCCTGTCTTTCGTCTTGTGTTTGAGAAGCACGAATTAAGGCCCTTCTTCACTCCATACTAACGCGGCGCTCTTCTCGTGCAATTTCTCGTTCTTCATCAGAAAATTTTACTCGCGATGTTCCGTTGCCTAATTGCATTACTGCTTCGCTGGGAAAGATTAGATCTTCTAGGACGCGGCATTGTTATTAATAGTAATACTAAATATGTATTCGCACAAAACCACACAAAACAAACAAATATAACGTACCTGAAATTTGGAGACTTAGACAATAGCTTAGATCATAGACTATTATTTGGATAGTGCACTTTTTAACCTTTGTAATTATTTATCTTAGAAAAATCATAGACAACATAAAAATACATTTACGCTTTCGTTAACCTATAGATTAAATCTTAAAAATTGTTTTCGGAAATAGAAACTTTAATTTACACAAAATAAATTTATGAACGCACGCGTAAATGTTAATCATTTGTCATTATTTCTGAACGCACGTATAAATGTCAATCATTACTTATACAGTATTTGACAGGATAGACGACAAATGTGTGACAGGTACGAAAACAAGGAACATTTATTTAAAATTATTCAGCTTTCATAATTATGTATTCGTCGAGTTTTCATTGTTTTTAAGATGTATTCTGCTATTCGGGGCAGAGACAAATCCAACGAATCAAAAACCATGAAAATTGGTCCAGCAGATCTCGAGTTATAAGTGTTGTAACAAACCCGTCTTTGTTATATATATATATAGATAAGAAACATTTCTTTGTTATTTGTGGAAAGAAAATAATCATTTTTATTTATTTATTTATTATACCTACACAACATACCTTACTTTTAGCCCAAAATATTATATTAAAGGTCAGATATGCTCACCTTCGAAAAACTTTTCTTGCTCAATTAAATTTTCGTAGGTACTGGACCATTTTTCGTATCGGACATTTTAGTTTTGGACATTTTTCGTATTGGGCATTTTTATTTTTGGTCATTCTTCGTATTGGACGTAAAAATATTATATTAAATGTCAGATATGCTCACCTTCGAAGAACTTTCCTTGCGCAATTATTTTTCGTAGGTACTGGACCATTTTTCGTATCGGACATTTTAGTTTTGGACATTTTTCGTATTGGCCATTTTTATTTTTGGTCATTCTTCGTATTGTATGTAAAAATATTATATTAAAGGTCAGATATGCTCACCTTCGAAAAACTTTTCTTGCTCAATTAATTTTTCGTAGGTACTGGACCATTTTTCGTATCGGACATTTTAGTTTTGGACATTTTTCGTATTGTACATTTTTATTTCTGCTCATTCTTCGTATTGGACGTAAAAATATTATATTAAAGGTCAGATATGCTCACCTTTGCGCAATTCATTTTTCGTAGGTACTGAAACATTTTTCGTATTGGACGTTTTTATTTTTGGACATTTTTCGGACGTTTATAATTTATTATGACATTATTATAGTAATCCCCCCTACAATCAGCCAAAGAAACGTCAATCCTCACTTATAATTTGTATGGTAGTATTTCTATAATGTTTAATATGCCAACGGTACAAGTATAACAATAGCAATTCAAACAGAGTAGGGTATGAATTATACCTAAATAACATAAAATTAAGTAAATCGAAGGATAATAATAGTTCCTACAAATTTTTCTGTTTGGTTGCAGTTCATAGATTTGGATTTATCCGGTTACACTGAGGTCAGTATTACACCCTGAAAACCTAAATTAATGTAATTCATGAATATAATAAATACCGACTTTTGTAATTTAAACACACTTAATAAGTATTTATTTATTTTCAGGGAATCGATTCTGAAGAGTTTGCGGTGATTATATTGATTATTTTGGCGTTTTATGTTGTTGATTAACAAAACAAGAAATTCGCTCTAATACCATTTTTTTCTTCCAGACCGGCAAGTCGAGGGGAGATGAGGTATTTTGCCTAGGAATATTATTGCTTTAATGTTTTTATCTAGAGCTTATTTAAAAAAAAAACGACCGGCGAGAGGTGACAGGCGACAATTTAATGAACGAAGTTTTTATATTATTTTTTTTGGTGCTATCAAACACCAGTCGTGAAAATTTATCAATTTTTGACAAGTATGTCGCATTATAAGTTATTTTAAATAGGCTCCAGATCTACTACAAACTGATTTACAAAATACACATTCTCATAAGTAAGAATTACAGTCAGTAATGTCCTTCTAAGGCAGCAACAATATCTACGGCCGGGCCGGTGAATCCCGGCCGGTCTAAACATAGACTCTCCCAACTTTCGCGAATTTTCTCTCACTCACTCACGCTCGTCTCAGGTCACCATTTGGTTCCTAAAAATGTTATTGCGCAGCCTTCTGCGCAAAGTTCGGACCGGCCATGATTCATGGGCTGTATTGTACCCTCGTTCTTTCTTAATCAATAGCTACTTCTTCTGGAGACTTAAATGGTGTTAACAAATATTTTTTTAACAGGAACCGTCACCGAATAAGTACTCTAAAGGCGTTCAAAATGATGACCCATGTACTTGTGAAGTTGCTACACGTAAGGAACAACTAAAATAGCATTATCAGCCTATAATTTTCCCACTGCTAGGACACAGGCCTCCTCTCTGTGAGAGGCAGTGGGCCGAAATCCACCACGCGGGCCCAGTGCGGGTTGTTGGATGCCACATCTCTTCGAACTTTTTGGCTATTTTGACAGTCACAAGTTATAAAAATATCATGATTCACGATTTTTTTCATGATTCTGAGGTTCACTCCAAAGCATTGGCATAGTGAATGGCATAGATTTGTGACTTCCTTCAAACCAACCTCTCAACGTTCTTGAGCAACAGTTAGAGCATATTTTTGGCAGCCAACTTTTAACCCTCTCATCGATAGAAAATCCAAACTAAAGGGACAAGCTTTTTTAACAAGATCTGTTATTGCATTTCTCTGTCTTTTTAGAGTAAATTCACCAAAAATTTAGCAAAACCACAGTAGGAGTGTAGGATTCTTACAAGTTCGTGGCATTCTATAACATAAAATTAAATACAATTTATTTTAGAATAATTTTGAAACTACTATTATATATTTAAAGGCTCTTTTTATTAAAAAAAACAAAGTACACATAAAATACTTAATAAACAAACTTAGTGCAAAACTTATATATTTTCTCTAATTTTCTCTAAAATTCTCTATATTTGATATAGAAAAATCTCTAAAATTCTCTATATTTGATATAGAACGTAAACAATTAAATGACAAGTTTTCAATTAACTGCAGTAAAGTCACAGCGAATACTGCGCAAGCGCATATGCACTAACTTTCGGTGCTTTCCTTCTTTCTCTTACGACTCGCTAAAACCTATTCGGCCTTATTACAAAACAAGGTTTTTCTTTTGACATGGTTTAAACCATCGAGCCTGTTTTTGAAATAAGAACATAACTGAAATCGAAATACAGTTCCTTTTACAAAACTGTCAACTTAGTCCGGTCTTAGATTGTCAATTTTGTATTAAGAACTTTACTAAAGTCGGCATAAAGTTCCAAATACAAAAACTAAATCGAATGTGTAGGTTGGGGCTAAAGTTAGATCGTGTTTTGTAATAAGACGGATTGTGTATGTATGTACACTGTTTATTATGTTCACGCATACAACGAATAAAAAAAAACCTAAATTTGATATTTTGAAAAAAATAATCATTATCACAAAATTATAAAAAATTCAGAGCATTAAAATCGTCATATTTATGATGTAATTTTTTGAAGGAGGATTTATTATTTATTTTTTTAAACTTTATGCACAAGTAAAAAAAAATACTGTACAAAGGCGGACTTAATGCCTGAGGCAAGGATTTCGTTATAGACCATTGAAATCAGCGCTGTGCATAGCTGAGCAGAATGCTCAGTGCCTTGTCACAGTCACGATCGTGGAACGGTGTAGGCTACGCCGCCGTACGTGTATGGGCTACAGAGTGGCAGTGTGGGCTACGCCGTAGCATAGTATGGGCTACGCTGTACCATAGTGTGGGCAACGCCGTAGCATAGTGTGGACTACGCCGTAGCATAGTGTGGACTACGCCGCAGCATAACCTGGACGACGCAGTAGCATGGTGTGGACTACGCCGTAGATTAGTGAGGACTACGCCGTAGCAGTGTGGAGAACGCCTTAGCATAGTGTGGACTACGTCGCAGCATAGTGTGGACTACGCCGCAGCATAACCTGGACGACGCAGTAGCATGGTGTGGACTACGCCGTACCGTAGTGTGGACTACGCAGTAGCATAGTATGGAGAACGCCGTAGCATAGTGTGGGAGAACGCCGTAGCATAGTGTGGACTACGCCGTAGCATAGTGTGGACTACGCCGCAGCATAACCTGGACGACGCAGTAGCATGGTGTTGACTACGCCGTAGATTAGAGTGGACTACGCCGTAGCAGTGTGGAGAACGCCTTAGCATAGTGTGGACTACGCCGCAGCATAACATGGACGACGCAGTAGCATAGTGTGGACTACGCCGTAGCATAGTGTGGACTACGCCGTAGCATAGTGTGGACTACGCCGCAGCATAACATGGACGACGCAGTAGCATAGTGTGGACAACGTCGTAGCATAGTGTGGACTACGCTGCAGCATAACATGGATGACGCAGTAGCATAGTGTGGACTACGCCGTAGCATAGTGTGGACTACGCCGTAGCATAGTGAGGACTACGCCGTAGCTTAGTGTAGACTACGCCGTAGCTTAGTGTAGACTATGCCATGACTTGCAGCATGTGCCTACTATTTACTGTTGTGTTTTTTGATTCCAATTAACTTGCTTATCTTTTCATGTGCACGTGTTTCTGTGACAAATAAACCTACTTTTCATTCACTTAATATTAATCAATCATTCACTTTATTGACTAGCAATGACATTGGAACGCTGTCAATCAGAAATATGGCAGAATGAGAACAATTCAATTTTGTTGCCACGTGCTAACAATCAATTAAAGTTCAGCACTTACGTCATATAGATATCTAAGTATAAACATTAAACTTTCCGTGGTGGTCGAATAAAGGTCTACGCACAAAGCTAACCACTAAGTCCGGTATCCGGTTTTTACCTGAAGAATGATTATGGCGGTTTGAAATATTTTCTATACAATTTTAGTCCTCAGTTAAAATTTGTCTGAATATTGAAAAATTGTTCCTTATAATATGTGCAACGGTGGACTAAATACCCTCGTTTTATAATGAGGTCGATTTCCCCTCGGTTTTTATACTTTTTATATAATACTTCCCTATTTCTAATTTACAGTCGTAAAAGACCCAAGAATCGCCGAAATGCAAGACGTAATTATTACAAAAGACGCAAAATTAAATGCTATGAAAAATACAATAGCTGTACGTAACGGTAACTTTTTTTGCTTGTCTAAATAATTTCTAATCCAACAGTTTTAAAATATGTTATTACTGTTACAGGTTTTGGAAAATGATGTTTGCGAACCTTATTGCATATATGCTCACATATTCACAGCATTAGTAAAAATATTTGAAATTCTTTGCCAAAATGAGAAGTACAGACAGTACTTGAAATTATTGGTTTGTAACAACTTTACTATCACTTTTGTAATATCCTGTGCACTTTGTTGACCACGACCACGACCTTAGCCACCACTGCCACCAGCCACAGCGACCAACTTTTTATACTTATACTGTTAAAGCGTAAAAAGGTCTCCCAGTGCGCACGGCATCTATAAATTAAGCAACATGTGACTTTTATTTTATAATATTCTTTATTTTTAGACTGCCGGTAAAGATATTCGTTGTATTGATATTAAAGGTAAAATACTCTTCAAACTGAAAGTCTTAGAAAAATTTTGCTCCGCATTGATAGCTCCTTGTACCCAAGATTTCTTTGCTTACCCAATTCTGCAAACTGACGATTGTGCTTGTTATCGTGTTGACGTATCACAATCCCGTGTTCAACCAACCTACGCTTTAACATCAGCAGAATCAAAACAACCTAGCCTAGATAACAAAAGAGCACAACTTGTTGCCGATATTATACAAAACGACGAAATGAAAGAAATTCTCTGTAAAGACAATGTTTCATTTGTACCTGATGAAGAGCTTAAAGACGAAGTCTTAATTGTAAATAATCCTTACAGTATAGACAAAGAAAATCTTAAACGGTTAAAAAGTCTACAAGATAATTACAATGAATTAATTACATGTTATGAGACCTTAAAACACGAAAAAGATAGTTTAGAAAACCGTTGTAATCAATATGAAGAAATGGAAAAAGAATATGAAAGCATGAAAGTACAAATACACGAATATAATTCTCTATGGAATGAGAGGGAACATTTTCGAAAGCGCTCTGCCGATCTTGACTCATTGAAAGAACAATATCTTATACTAACTGATGAGACTTCCAATTTGGAGACAGAATTAAAAGCTGAAGGAGAAATCAATCACATCAAGTCTAAAGCGATGGAAGCCTTGCGGTCTGAAAATATTTTGTTAGAGAAAAAGATAAATAAGGCTTTATGCGATTTTGAAAAGGAGAAAAATGCTTTACTATGCCAGTTAAAGGAAGCTGATTGCAGAGCTATGTGCCAAGAGCAACAAATTAAAAGTTTGTTACAACAGATTGATACGTTGCTTGCCCATGACCAAGAAAAGGTAAGTTTTCTAATTATACCTCGGTGAACCGTCATCGGTTACCGGAAACAGTGGAACAAAATATTTAGCACACTTATGAAATCTCTTTATATAAACATTTATTTTATAAATAGTACTTCTTCCGGTCTATTCTATAAAATACTCATCGTAAAATTTTAAGTAAAGAGAGCTGTCATTCCACCTAATGCTAAGGATTGACACTATTGACAGCTCACTTCCACTACAGTCCTTTTTTGACAGTAATTTTACCTGTGATTTTGCATCACTGCGATCTTTATTTTTGTTAAAATAAGGTTGCAGTTGGTTTGCTGCCACTAAACAATCTGTCTAAATTAGTGATATTTAATGTCGTTAAAATAAGGTTGCTGTTGGGTTGCTACCACTGACCACTCTGTCAAAATTACAGTAATCTTTACTGTCGTTAAAATAAGGTTGCTGTTGGGTTGCTGCCACTGAGCAGTGTGTCAAAATTACAGTAATCTTTATTGTCGTTAAAATAAGGTTGCTGTTGGGTTGCTGCCACTGAGCAGTGTGTCAAAATTACAGTAATCTTTATTGTCGTTAAAATAAGGTTGCTGTTGGGTTGCTGCCACTGAGCAGTGTGTCAAAATTACAGTAATCTTTATTGTCGTTAAAATAAGGTTGCTGTTGGGTTGCTGCCACTGAGCAGTGTGTCAAAATTACAGTAATCTTTATTGTCGTTAAAATAAGGTTGCTGTTGGGTTGCTGCCACTGAGCAGTGTGTCAAAATTACAGTAATCTTTATTGTCGTTAAAATAAGGTTGCTGTTGGGTTGCTGCCACTGAGCAGTGTGTCAAAATTACAGTAATCTTTATTGTCGTTAAAATAAGGTTGCTGTTGGGTTGCTGCCACTGAGCAGTGTGTCAAAATTACAGTAATCTTTATTGTCGTTAAAATAAGGTTGCTGTTGGGTTGCTGCCACTGAGCAGTGTGTCAAAATTACAGTAATCTTTATTGTCGTTAAAATAAGGTTGCTGTTGGGTTGCTGCCACTGAGCAGTGTGTCAAAATTACAGTAATCTTTATTGTCGTTAAAATAAGGTTGCTGTTGGGTTGCTGCCACTGAGCAGTGTGTCAAAATTACAGTAATCTTTATTGTCGTTAAAATAAGGTTGCTGTTGGGTTGCTGCCACTGAGCAGTGTGTCAAAATTACAGTAATCTTTATTGTCGTTAAAATAAGGTTGCTGTTGGGTTGCTGCCACTGAGCAGTGTGTCAAAATTACAGTAATCTTTATTGTCGTTAAAATAAGGTTGCTGTTGGGTTGCTGCCACTGAGCAGTGTGTCAAAATCACAGCGATCTTTACTGTCGTTAAAATAAGGTTGCTTTTGGGTTGCTGCCACCGACCAGTCTGTCAAAATTACAGTGATCTTTATTGTCGTTAAAATAAGGTTGCTGTTGGGTTGCTGCCACTGAGCAGTGTGTCAAAATTACAGTAATCTTTATTGTCGTTAAAATAAGGTTGCTGTTGGGTTGCTGCCACTGAGCAGTGTGTCAAAATTACAGTAATCTTTATTGTCGTTAAAATAAGGTTGCTGTTGGGTTGCTGCCACTGAGCAGTGTGTCAAAATTACAGTAATCTTTATTGTCGTTAAAATAAGGTTGCTGTTGGGTTGCTGCCACTGAGCAGTGTGTCAAAATTACAGTAATCTTTATTGTCGTTAAAATAAGGTTGCTGTTGGGTTGCTGCCACTGAGCAGTGTGTCAAAATTACAGTAATCTTTATTGTCGTTAAAATAAGGTTGCTGTTGGGTTGCTGCCACTGAGCAGTGTGTCAAAATTACAGTAATCTTTATTGTCGTTAAAATAAGGTTGCAGTTGGTTTGCTGCCACTAAACAATCTGTCTAAATTAGTGATATTTAATGTCGTTAAAATAAGGTTGCTGTTGGGTTGCTACCACTGACCACTCTGTCAAAATTACAGTAATCTTTATTGTCGTTAAAATAAGGTTGCTGTTGGGTTGCTGCCACTGAGCAGTGTGTCAAAATTACAGTAATCTTTATTGTCGTTAAAATAAGGTTGCTGTTGGGTTGCTGCCACTGAGCAGTGTGTCAAAATTACAGTAATCTTTATTGTCGTTAAAATAAGGTTGCTGTTGGGTTGCTGCCACTGAGCAGTGTGTCAAAATTACAGTAATCTTTATTGTCGTTAAAATAAGGTTGCTGTTGGGTTGCTGCCACTGAGCAGTGTGTCAAAATCACAGCGATCTTTACTGTCGTTAAAATAAGGTTGCTTTTGGGTTGCTGCCACCGACCAGTCTGTCAAAATTACAGTGATCTTTATTGTCGTTAAAATAAGGTTGCTGTTGGGTTGCTGCCACTGAGCAGTGTGTCAAAATTACAGTAATCTTTATTGTCGTTAAAATAAGGTTGCTGTTGGGTTGCTGCCACTGAGCAGTGTGTCAAAATTACAGTAATCTTTATTGTCGTTAAAATAAGGTTGCTGTTGGGTTGCTGCCACTGAGCAGTGTGTCAAAATTACAGTAATCTTTATTGTCGTTAAAATAAGGTTGCTGTTGGGTTGCTGCCACTGAGCAGTGTGTCAAAATTACAGTAATCTTTATTGTCGTTAAAATAAGGTTGCTGTTGGGTTGCTGCCACTGAGCAGTGTGTCAAAATTACAGTAATCTTTATTGTCGTTAAAATAAGGTTGCTGTTGGGTTGCTGCCACTGAGCAGTGTGTCAAAATTACAGTAATCTTTATTGTCGTTAAAATAAGGTTGCTGTTGGGTTGCTGCCACTGAGCAGTGTGTCAAAATTACAGTAATCTTTATTGTCGTTAAAATAAGGTTGCTGTTGGGTTGCTGCCACTGAGCAGTGTGTCAAAATTACAGTAATCTTTATTGTCGTTAAAATAAGGTTGCTGTTGGGTTGCTGCCACTGAGCAGTGTGTCAAAATCACAGCGATCTTTACTGTCGTTAAAATAAGGTTGCTTTTGGGTTGCTGCCACCGACCAGTCTGTCAAAATTACAGTGATCTTTATTGTCGTTAAAATAAGGTTGCTGTTGGGTTGCTGCCACTGAGCAGTGTGTCAAAATTACAGTAATCTTTATTGTCGTTAAAATAAGGTTGCTGTTGGGTTGCTGCCACTGAGCAGTGTGTCAAAATTACAGTAATCTTTATTGTCGTTAAAATAAGGTTGCTGTTGGGTTGCTGCCACTGAGCAGTGTGTCAAAATCACAGCGATCTTTACTGTCGTTAAAATAAGGTTGCTTTTGGGTTGCTGCCACCGACCAGTCTGTCAAAATTACAGTGATCTTTATTGTCGTTAAAATAAGGTTGCTGTTGGGTTGCTGCCACTGAGCAGTGTGTCAAAATTACAGTAATCTTTATTGTCGTTAAAATAAGGTTGCTGTTGGGTTGCTGCCACTGAGCAGTGTGTCAAAATTACAGTAATCTTTATTGTCGTTAAAATAAGGTTGCTGTTGGGTTGCTGCCACTGAGCAGTGTGTCAAAATTACAGTAATCTTTATTGTCGTTAAAATAAGGTTGCTGTTGGGTTGCTGCCACTGAGCAGTGTGTCAAAATTACAGTAATCTTTATTGTCGTTAAAATAAGGTTGCTGTTGGGTTGCTGCCACTGAGCAGTGTGTCAAAATTACAGTAATCTTTATTGTCGTTAAAATAAGGTTGCAGTTGGTTTGCTGCCACTAAACAATCTGTCTAAATTAGTGATATTTAATGTCGTTAAAATAAGGTTGCTGTTGGGTTGCTACCACTGACCACTCTGTCAAAATTACAGTAATCTTTATTGTCGTTAAAATAAGGTTGCTGTTGGGTTGCTGCCACTGAGCAGTGTGTCAAAATTACAGTAATCTTTATTGTCGTTAAAATAAGGTTGCTGTTGGGTTGCTGCCACTGAGCAGTGTGTCAAAATTACAGTAATCTTTATTGTCGTTAAAATAAGGTTGCTGTTGGGTTGCTGCCACTGAGCAGTGTGTCAAAATTACAGTAATCTTTATTGTCGTTAAAATAAGGTTGCTGTTGGGTTGCTGCCACTGAGCAGTGTGTCAAAATCACAGCGATCTTTACTGTCGTTAAAATAAGGTTGCTTTTGGGTTGCTGCCACCGACCAGTCTGTCAAAATTACAGTGATCTTTATTGTCGTTAAAATAAGGTTGCTGTTGGGTTGCTGCCACTGAGCAGTGTGTCAAAATTACAGTAATCTTTATTGTCGTTAAAATAAGGTTGCTGTTGGGTTGCTGCCACTGAGCAGTGTGTCAAAATTACAGTAATCTTTATTGTCGTTAAAATAAGGTTGCTGTTGGGTTGCTGCCACTGAGCAGTGTGTCAAAATTACAGTAATCTTTATTGTCGTTAAAATAAGGTTGCTGTTGGGTTGCTGCCACTGAGCAGTGTGTCAAAATTACAGTAATCTTTATTGTCGTTAAAATAAGGTTGCTGTTGGGTTGCTGCCACTGAGCAGTGTGTCAAAATTACAGTAATCTTTATTGTCGTTAAAATAAGGTTGCTGTTGGGTTGCTGCCACTGAGCAGTGTGTCAAAATTACAGTAATCTTTATTGTCGTTAAAATAAGGTTGCTGTTGGGTTGCTGCCACTGAGCAGTGTGTCAAAATTACAGTAATCTTTATTGTCGTTAAAATAAGGTTGCTGTTGGGTTGCTGCCACTGAGCAGTGTGTCAAAATTACAGTAATCTTTATTGTCGTTAAAATAAGGTTGCTGTTGGGTTGCTGCCACTGAGCAGTGTGTCAAAATTACAGTAATCTTTATTGTCGTTAAAATAAGGTTGCTGTTGGGTTGCTGCCACTGAGCAGTGTGTCAAAATCACAGCGATCTTTACTGTCGTTAAAATAAGGTTGCTTTTGGGTTGCTGCCACCGACCAGTCTGTCAAAATTACAGTGATCTTTATTGTCGTTAAAATAAGGTTGCTGTTGGGTTGCTGCCACTGAGCAGTGTGTCAAAATTACAGTAATCTTTATTGTCGTTAAAATAAGGTTGCTGTTGGGTTGCTGCCACTGAGCAGTGTGTCAAAATTACAGTAATCTTTATTGTCGTTAAAAAAAGGTTGCTGTTGGGTTGCTGCCACTGAGCAGTGTGTCAAAATTACAGTAATCTTTATTGTCGTTAAAATAAGGTTGCTGTTGGGTTGCTGCCACTGAGCAGTGTGTCAAAATTACAGTAATCTTTATTGTCGTTAAAATAAGGTTGCTGTTGGGTTGCTGCCACTGAGCAGTGTGTCAAAATCACAGCGATCTTTACTGTCGTTAAAATAAGGTTGCTTTTGGGTTGCTGCCACCGACCAGTCTGTCAAAATTACAGTGATCTTTATTGTCGTTACAATAAGATTGCTGTTGGTTTGCTGGTGTCAGAGGTAAAATAACTGTGAAAGGACTACCTAAGTTTTCACGGTGAGATTTTTACGGAATGGATCGGCTGGTTATGTCTTGACATAACGTATTCTCACGTGAAATTTATTAGCGTTGCTCTCAAGATTAATATATTATTACTAGTAAAAAAAAAATGTTTTATCTACTTTATCTATCTATATACAAATATAGTTATTTCAGGCTTACTCACGAGAACCAGAAACGAATTCATTAGCATTGCTAGATGAAATTGAATCTTCAAAAGAACAAATCCAAAATTTAAAAGATGCTCTACTCTGTAACGAGGAAGAAAAACAAGACATACAAAAACACTACCAACATCACTTGAAAGTTATCAATGAGCTCAAGCTGGAAATAGAAGAATGGAAAAGTAAAGCAATTCGTAATAATATTAAATATGCCTCAAACGGGGTGCATTTTCCAAGTGGTCGTGAATGGCCATATCTGAAATCATAAGAAAAAAATAGAGGAATATACTTAGTCTCTGCTA
The DNA here is from genome assembly GCA_937001585.2 of Brachylomia viminalis. Lineage (NCBI taxonomy): Eukaryota > Metazoa > Arthropoda > Insecta > Lepidoptera > Noctuidae > Brachylomia > Brachylomia viminalis. The sequence continues at coordinate 19,686,875 of OW443301.2, read as the reverse complement.
CGCTATCGTTCGATTTTAGAAAAATTCAACTGCAAACATTTCAACTGACTAGGTGTCAGGAATCGAATCATTGATTTGGAAAAAAACACTGCTAGCCCCCCCCCCCCCCCCCCCCCCCCTAGGTTTAGTGTCACTTGTACGGTCAAGAGCAATCATATTAAGCAATATACGAGGTCGACTACACAAAATCACTTATAAAAATAATTATGCTGCAATCGTGTGCAAAGACTGATAATATTTGATATCATGTTACCTTAAATAGTTGCTTGTAATTTAAGTCAAATCAGATATCACACGTTAAGATGTGTTAATTTCCAAATGATTAACTATAGGTTATTTAATTTTAGGCACGTACGAAAAAACTTTGTTACGCAATGGCTATTTGGAAAAGTATAATGAGGACTTAATAGAAGAAGCTAGACACTTAAACCAAGATGTGGATGAAAAATCGAATGCCGTAGAAAATTTAGTAAGCGTTATCGAAAATAAATCGCAAGAAATTAATAAGCTAATGCAAGACATAGAAAAGGAGAAAGATCAAAATGTAAACTTATATAAACAACTGAATGAATTACGAGACAGATTTGAAAATGAAAAATTGGAAACACTACAATCACTGCAGGTAGCCAGACAAGAAAGTCAAGAGTTATTAGATAAAATTAAAGATTATGATCAGGTTATCCATAAAAAAGCCGATGTAACAAAATCTTTGGAACAACAGTTACAAGACAACAAAAAACTACAAGATTTAGTATTGGCTACGATCGAGGAAAACAGAAAATTGAAAAAGGATTTAGTTAGCCTAGAAAGCAATAACTCTGTTCTCCTACTAGAGATTCAAAGATTACATGATGTTAATGAATATGATGCTAACAGCATCAATAGTTTAGAAGATCAAAATAAGCGATATAAAACGTCTTTGGACTTAACTCGAAAAGAAAGTGGCGAACTAAGAGATAAAATAAGGGAATATGAAAATTTAACAATTCACCTGCAAAAATTACAAGATTCACACGATAAACTTTTAGAAGAGAAAACGCGCCTCGAAAATGAATTGCTTGAAAAGTCTTCGGAACTTGAAAACACAATACATTCCATTCAATTGAGTAAAAGAGAAAGTGAGGAAATTATTGACAGATTACAGCAATCTGAAGGCTCAAAGGATAGCGAATTATCTATAATTCGTGAAGCTCATCAGAAGCTGTATAGTGAAAATTATGCAATCCAAATAGCTCTAAAGGAGAAAAAAAGAGATATGGACATCTTGCTGCATACTTTTAATAATTTGAAACTAGAAAATGATAAATTAGTACAGAAATGCAGTCAGGCTGATGGTTTAGAGCGAGAGTTAGAAGATTTGAAGAAAGCTTTTGCTGAATTATCTAACGAAAGAAATATACTAGAGGAAAACAAAACGGAGAAATTGAACCATTTGTACAATACATTGGAGAATAAAATTGAAGAAAATAGAGAACTAATGGAACATATTAAATCTTTAGAGTTGCAACAATCCATAGCTACAAATGCTATACAAACCTTACAAGGCGAGAAAATTATGAGTCAAAGTAGACTAAACGTAATTAAAAAAGAAAGTGCGGATGTATTAGATAAAATTAAACACTATGAAGTTTTAGAAACAGAATACGAAAAATTGAAAAGAGCACTTGATCAAATGAGTCGCGAGAAACAATATTTACAAACTGAACTGAAAAGACAATTGGCTGATCTAAGGAGGATGGAGAAAGAGAACTTGGAGTTGCATAGTCACAGTCAAAACTTATTAACTCATAGCGAGGACTTACAGGACGCTTTAATAGGCGCAAGGAAAGAGGTGATTATACATCATAAAAACATCATATTTATATTTTACATCTTTTCACAACTATATAAAGGATTTTATTCGTGTCTATTTTTCCAGCTTGTTATAAAGTCCAGTGCTACGTCTGAACCATTCCAAGACATTATGGACGAAATCAAGGTGATGAGGCAAGAAAAACTACAGAACCAGCAGAAAATTAGGGACTTATACGACCAACTAGACCGATTAGTATGTACTATAGGGTCTTATTTTGTATCATTATTATTTGTATGATTATAAGTCGATGTAACGGGCTCTGCTTACAAGCATCAATCTCCTAATAATTCAATTTGTATTTATTGTGTCCTTGATGATTCTTGAACCTTGTCGAGCATAATAGCCATTATTATAAGTACTCATAGGCCACGTCCTAATAGAAAGTAACCGTCGCGCGGGTACGCGATCCTTTCATCCTTCCTTTGTGCCTTTCTCCTCAGCAGTGTTCTGCTGAGAAAGGGTAGATAGTCTTTTTAAATTAATTAATTAATTTTGATTAATTTTTTATTTTATTTATATTCACTCTTATTGACACTCTATTCTGATTTAGCATTATTGGTCCCAAACCAACCTTCTACTTTGTTTAGGTAGTCGCCTCTTCTTCAAAGCATCAGCAAAAAACACTGGAAAAAAACTCTTCATACTGCGAAAAAGTGAGGAGTGGGTGTGGCTTAATAGGCACATGTACCTAGGGACCCAGAACGTACTGTGTTTATAATAAAGAATATAATTTAAAAAATATTTTATTTTTAGGACAATATAATATCAGCGCTACGTGATGACATTTTGGCTCGGGATGGCAAAATAGCAAAATTACAAAACCATATAAATGGATTGGAAGAAGAAGTATTCAAGCTTCACAGCAGCTTGGATGAAGCTATCAGCGCTGGTAAACAAATGCAAGATTTTAGCTTACAGAAGATCGATACCTTACAAAATATTGAAGCACATCGTGAGTTTTACTATAATTTCCTTAAACTTTAAACCTCCTATTTACTAGCTCTTTGTCTGTTATAGATAACGGCATTCCTCCAATGATTTTTTAATATTAATGAATTACATTGTTTTTGTTTAGACTCAAGAGCAACACATAACATGAAGATGGAATTAGCAAAACTTCAAGATGAAAACGTCATGCTATCCGAACAGTTATCAGTAACAAAAATAAAATCTGATGAATCTTCGCGAAATCAATATCAATACGCATCTGAAATGAAACACTTACAAAATGAAAGAGAAATAATTGTGACTGATATAAAGCAACTCGAGTTGGAAAGTGTCGGTGATACTGCCCTAACACCAAATAACTGCACTGTTGAAGATATATTAGTGTCACTAGATAGGATCAGAGAATCCTTCAAAGCGAGAACTACTAAGAGCTCCTTTTTGGAGCGCACATTATCAAAAGTACAAACATATTCAAAGTTACTTTTAAGCAAAGCGGATGAAGCAAAGAAAATTATCGAAAGGGAGAAACAAATTATTAGCGAGAAAGAGGATGCAATCATAGATAAACAAAATATGGAGACAGAACTATTTGATCTCAAAGCCAAACTTGAAATGAATATCGCTAATGATAAACTTGTAATTGAAGAATTAGAGGGAAAAATATTGAATCAAAAACTGATTATGGATAGTATAAATAAATCCACTCAAGACTACATTTCTAAATTAAAAGAAGAATTGCAAAATCTTAAGGATCTTTATGAAAACTCTGTTGAAAGGATAGACGAATTGCAAGTAATATTGCATAGTACGACTGAAGATAAAAGGAATCAATCAATAATGATGGAAAAAATTAAAGCAGACTTAGGGAAGAAGTCAAAAGAAGTGGCAGAATTGCAAAAGCAATTAGAAGTTTTAAAGAAACCACGTAACGTGGAAGCTCAGGCTGAACTAATGGATATTTATCAAAATATGGGAAGTCAAACGGACAAGGAAATGTTATCTGTTGAAGTAAACAAGATGCAAACCGCAGAATCAAGTGCAACGATGACAGAAGAGAAAAATTTTGATAGCACAAACATGGCGGAAGTGAATAAACTACCATTTGCACTGGACGAAAGGTATGGAACTCAACCCGAACGGAAGTCGAAAAACCTACTATTAGGAAATGAAGTACAGATATTATCGGCAGCGGTCGAACAACCGTTTGATGTCGTCCGAAGCAGTTATGTTGATTATAAAATGAAACTATTAAGCACAGGAAGATTAGAACACTATTCTATTAACAGCATCACTGACAAAGAAAAAATTGAAAATATAGCGACCACGAGCAGTCCAGCCAAAAAGCCTGGAGAGTCAGGAAAAAATTCCCCTAATGCAAAGGGAAATAATTTAATCGATATTTATAATAGACAATCACAAGATACTACTTCTTCAAAGGGAAATGATGAGTCAGAAAATATAACTACCAGTAAGATTGCGTCCCAAAGTCAATTAAAATCTACTGGATATGCAGCAACACGTGAAAGTTTTGAAACAGATAGTAATATAATCAGTAAATACAGAGACAGTAAAACTTACGAAGTATCTTCATCGGATAAATCGGCTGACAAAGGTTTGTTTGTTATTTACAAAGACAGTGACAGCAGTTCTAACAATAATAAAGAACTATCAAAAGGAACATGGTCAGACAAAAGGCATCCAGATCTGGTAATTAGGGCCGTAACTGTTCATCCAACAAAAAAACAAATAAGCGCCGACATAATTCGTCCTAGTAGTAACATTAGACAAGATTCGTTAGTTTTTCAAGAAAATGAACCAAATTCTGAAGAAACTAGAATAAAACATAAATTGAAAATAAATTTACGAAGGGTTATAACAGAAAGTGCTTCTATTGATACTACCTCGGATGTTGACAAGAAATCATTTGATTCATATTCTCTTGCACTTTACTCATCCCCAAATCAATTATCTGACTCGGACACTAAATTTAATGAAGGCTTAGATGGCAAGCCTATAATGGTCTCGTTGCCAACGATATCTGACGAAGACAAACAGTATCTGGAATCATACAATTATTTAAGTGTGGGTTCAGATGAAGATGACGTCAGACCTAGAAAAATCAAGAGGACGGAAGAAGCTTTTGAAATGGAAAGCGACTCATCAACACAAAAGCATTCTCAAATTTCTAGGAAAAAGGCAACAATCTCTACACCTTTTGGCCACGAATCTCATCATAAACTTTCGAGAGTAGGAGCCGATGTTCTTCTACTTAAGGCAGAACAAGACCAAAAAGTTCCCCAAATTAGTATGAGACAAAACTTTGGATTAGAATACATTATGGATACCGTCCAAGGTGAAGTCGACCCCGAAGTACAAAAATGTTATACTGCTAAAGAGTTGCGCAAGACGAGGAGTGATGAGATATTTAATTTAATTAAAATAAGAGAAAGAGCTGATTCTAGTCCATCAAAGCTAAGTGAATATAAGATGTCATCCACTGAGTACAAGACTATATCAAGTAACAGTAAATCTAGTGACAAAATTCCACAAAAATCTTATACTGAACGTAGCATTATGGCCAAATTAGATGTCAATAATGATTATGAAATACAGATAAACACTCTAACAAGGGCACTAGAAAATGTTGAAAAAGATTATAAGAAAAAAATTGAAGCTATTAAAATGCAATATGACAGCAACATCAAAAGCATAATGAATGAACACAATCAGGGCGTAAAAAGCATACAAAGCCTACACGAAGAAACACTGCAAGACCTGATTAAGCTTCATGAAAGCGAAGTAGAAAACTTAAGAACGATGAGTATGGAAGCAATGAGAAAGGCAGATAAATTAGAAAAAGAAAATCGAGCTTTAAGAACAAAAGCTCAAGATTCGAGGACTATATGTTTAGATGAGGTAAGTAACATGGTACTGATAATTAATGAAATAACGGATGTAACAAGGTATTTAACGAAGCAGAGCGGCGCTTTTACTTCCCATCATTGTTTTTTTTTTTTGTATTGTACATATTTTAAATGTTATAAGTTTATAACTTAACTTTAAACACCCCACAACTCCAGTACCGTTCCATGTACAATGTTTTGCTTGCGTTGCATTGTGCAATGCCGTAAACAGCGATTTTTCACATCAAAAATAAAAGTTGCTTCCTAGCAATTTTTGCTCAATGTTACTTTGTTTGATGTATATAGGTATAGTATGCGTAGATAACGGCCATGTGATGGTTCTTTTTACACCCGATGGTTTTTTTTCTGTATTATTTTGTATTGAATAATATCTTTATCAGTAGGGATCTTTGTAGGGATCATTGTGATTTGTAAAAGTCCATGAAAAACGGAAACAATATAATTGGTAATACAAATAACACAATATCTCATCTGAAATTCCCAGAGGCAGAGGTGTAGCTCAGTACATCCACATTTCGCCAGTTAAAGTCCCATGTAATAGGGGGCGAGCCTATTGCGATCAACCGGTCACAAATCCAAACTCCAGGCTTTTACTGAGAAATTCCTGATGGAAAAAAAGCCAATAACACTTATCTCTGGGAATCGATACGGAATCGGCGACGGGCGTAATAAATGCATCATAATTAATTACCTAATTATAAAATATGTTACCTAAGACACTAAAGTGTTGTTTGTTGTTTCCAACGAATAGATCTATAATAAAACATGTAATTCACGTACAGTTAAGTTTTAAAAATAAAGCTAGATTTTTTTGTTTAACATGAAGAAGCACCGATCTACTACCAACTTTATTTACGGTTGGTACGAAAAATAATTCCGAAAGCACGAACTGCTCAACCCCTTTTTATACCTACAAGTAAAAATGTAAATTCAAGTTCTTTAAACTATATAGGAACCAATAAAAATGACATCCCCGGAAATCAAGAAGCGAAGGAAGTGTCGAGGGGATACAACCATGTTGACAAAGACTACAGTGGAGGCGATTAACGTGAAGCCAAAAACACGCTTGAACGGTCCCTGTACCTGCTCTCTTGACGTAAACATATCAGAAACAATACGCAACATATTTAAACAAGTTGATGTCGAACAGCGAAAAATGGCTGAACAAACATATTTAAAATACATCGCTACTAAGATACTGAATGGAAATGTGGAAGTAAGAGCAACGTTTATATTTTTCGGATTTTTCTAATTCCTACTCTAGGTTCTATCTAGAGATCTTACAGGAAAGTATGCGCTTCGGTAATCATGATTGGAAAGTTTTTGATTAACAAATCAAACAAATTCCAAAAAAAATAATGGATACTTTTGAGTGACAGATGAGGTGACGTGATGCGACTTCATTCAACCTCACAATGGTAAGTGACCTACAGAGCGCGGCAGTACAAAACTTAGGTCCGTATTACAGAACATTCCTCAAGTCCAGTTTGATCGTCAATCAATCGATCACTGTTTAAGTAAAAAAACCTACTAATATAAATTCTAAATTCTTTGATTCATTGTTGAATAAATTAGGTATTGTATCTATCTAATTCTCCAAATACATCAATTTTAATAGTAACACTTCAATTCCACAGCAATAATAAACTCAGACACGCAGATAAACTTGAAAAGAACCAAAATTTACATGACAATCTATGCTCAAGCGCGGTCTCGCTCACACTTGGGTGATTACAGATCCAATCACTGCTTACTCACGAACTGAGTAATGATCTAGAATAAAGCCAAACTCAGCTGAACTATGATCAATGCATCGATTCTTGAGGAATGTTCTAAAGTTAACACTTGACCCAAAACTAGTTTTAAACAGTGATCAATGCTTGAGTTTCTTTCTGAAATACGAACCTTACTTAGAAGCTATGCCTCTGAGGGCTCGACGTTTGTGCCAATTTGGAAACACGAAGCCTGTTGTGAACTCCTACTGATAGCGGCATCTCAGGCCAATACATAAAATCAAAATTTACGTCATACATATCTCTTGATCGTGATTGGTTTTAATGAAAATATTGTTCCCACTCCTCGCTCCTTGAATATTGTAAGATGGCTAATATACGCATTTTGCTCGTTAAAAGTAACGCAACGTTTTTTATTACAAAATTCTCAACATGACCTTAAAACACCTAAATTTACACCAAACCTCACCGCTGCTGCTACAAAGCCTTTTCCTTTTTTTTATATTATTAAGTACTACGTCACATGTAAAGTTAAACGATAGATAAGTGACGATCGCTAGCGTGCTTGAATCGTAGAATATTGATGTATTAACACGATGTAATGATAGACGTGACGTGTATGTAATCCATCCGCCAATTTTACGTATATCTATTGGATTGATTTAACTGAAACAAAATCGCAAACATGCTTGACCTTCACAGACTACCAGGAGGTCAATAATTTATGAAAAGGATAAATCATTGACTCATTGTTTTTAGTCTGTCCTGTCTAAAATAGAGTCTGCATACAGGGACCTGGGAAGCATGACGCTCTGCAGGCGTTGGACACCCAAGAGCTGTCATTTCTACATCTAAAAGTATGTCGCACTTGGAAAACAAAACTAACCAAAGAGGAGGCAATCCAAAGGAGGATAGTCTCTTTGGAAAACGAACTCAATAATAAGCAACGGAACGCACAACAACACAGTAAGCTGGTTATTTGGATTAATTTTCCTTCCTTTGTTTACAGGAATAGCGCTTGTCTATTTCATTGTTCGTACCAAATTAGTATTTTGTGATACAACTATTTTAAATACATTGTTATTCGGTTTTCCTGTTTTTATGTATCTCTAAATCAAATTGCCTACTGACAGTTAGGTTTAGTTCAAAGATAGTTACCTAATTTAATACTTACACAAGATGCAGCCTGTGCCAAAGTAAGCCATCAGGGGTTAGAAAAGTTACAAAGCAATAAACAATAATTTTACTTCATGTCTCGAAAAGGACATTAGATATGCCAACCCCAAGTTGCATGGACTTTTACCGCCTTGGAGTCGGCGCAATATTTTTTCCTCCATTCTCATCAGTCGGCCTTAGCCTTAGCGTTCACTCTCTTTTCATGTATATCATCTCACACACAATCCGTACAATATTAATTTTGGTCAATATCTCCCTCCATCCATCAACATTTAAATTCACCTCTCTCTGTTGCATGTATTGAATAGTTCCTCATGACATACCCAAAACCAAGACAAACGATTGATTCCTTTAACATTTCTGTCTCTAGTGCCTCTCAGGCATGGCTGTCTATGAGCGACGATTGAGGCGAATAAGAAAACCTACTGAAAGAGGTCAAACCACTAGTCAAATCCAGTAATTTAATTTGACTTTTTGTTTCGTATCACAGATAACCCCCTAACAAAAGCTAGTAGTAGTATAATGAATATAGTTAACGTATTATTATGATTGATTATAAACAGTAACAGAACTAGATCGCAAAGTGGTGGAGGAGCGCCGGCGCCTGCAAGAGGTACTAGAGGCGGTTTGTCTCAGAACTCCTGCATCTTCTAGAGCCCCTAGTCCAAACCCTGATGAACGTTTTGCATCGCCACCAGCACCAAACGCTAATGCTGAGAGAGATGCGTATGTATAATATTGCTCGTCCATTTCAAAATGATTTTCTATGAATTTTTCCTATTAGCTTAGTTCTGCACAAAACTTGATAAGAGCGATGGCTGAATTGTTGTATTTTGCTACGTTTACATGTGACTTAACTAAGGGCGTCACGAAATTTGCTTGACTGTGAAAAAGTCCCAAGAACCGCGTCTGGGGTACATAAATGCCATGCACCCTGGACTAAAAGAAAGTTGTAAAAACTCGCTCTTTCCTAAAAATACGTCCATCTTTTCCAACTTTTATACTTATTTATAATACTTATATAATAATGCTCTTACTCATAGTAGATTATGATGTTGTAGGTGTATAATTTGCAATCAATGGGTTTTTTACAGTTGCGGATGCATCGCTTTAAATATGGGGGGAAATAGCCGACCATCTGCGGGGGACCTCGTTCCCAAACTGTCCAGCGTCAGACTTCGAGCCACAGTGCGTCGCCCACGAACCGAAAGCAACAGAGTTAGTAATAATATGATAATAATAATAATTGCGTATTTATTCCGCTGTTCATTTAACAGTTCCTCGTTCTGGTGCAACTGGTAAATTGATGAACATAGTCCTCCTCTTTGCACATTCCTAGTGCAATTGCCAATGTAGTTTTCTGAATATTTGGGAAATCAAAAGTTTATGCTTCAATTGTATCACAGGCGACCCTTGCAAGACTAGACGTTGAAGAACGTCGCGAGAGGAGACCCACGTACAACGACGAACCACCGACTCGGCAGCGCCGGTCGCACGACCGGCAACCGCCTCGCTTCGCGAACAAGAAGTAAAATACACGCACTGACGGAATTTGGCATTCTGCATTTACATTCTATTCCTTCGACAATTCAGAATGTCGAATTCTAAACAAACTCAAAGACTAGTCTTAAGACCGGAGTTACTTCTTGTCTTTTGGAAGGATCCGTCGCGATTTTTTGAAAGGGCACTGGAAACATTTTGAAACGAAGATGTTAACAATCTTCATCTAAAAGGTTCTATTGAACAATATTTGTAATTTACGTACACGGTGTCGGTGTGCTGCTGTGAACATTTTGTAACAAAATTTGTCAAAGATTTTTAACTTATTTTTATACATTTTATTTATATAATTTATTACATATTTATTTCAAATTACGCGGGGGATACTGTACAAATTTTAAGTACCTACCTAATAAAACTTAAAATTAAAACTGATTTTTATTTTTAATAAAGGGGCTGACTAGCCCGGGAAAACAAATGTTGTCTGCGAAAAAAAATCCTAGTGAAGATTTCACACCGGGATTATCTTTATTTATACTTGTAACACAAAAACGGAAATTAACGTACAATAAGAAAAAAAAAATTGGTTGATTTGCCTTACATTCCCGAGCTATGACTCAATTTATTGACAGTCCTTTACGAGTTTTAGGTAATGGAAACATCAACTATAAGACCAACTCTGAGATATCGAAATTAATATCTGCTGTTTCTTACAAAACTGCAAGAATTACAAATAAAAACCCCATCAAAATGTATGAAACTAATGTTTTTTTCGCTATTTGAGTTGGGCCTATTGCAAAAGCTACTGACATTCATAATTTTGTTCATTCGTGGGTCCTGAATGGTTCCTAATGAATTCAAAGTCAGGCTGAAAAGCTTCGTGTACTTGGTATAATATTTCTAGACATATCTTACAGGCTAGAAATTTACTACAAAAATATAGTTTCTGATTTTATCTAACATATACAACAAAACTTAAGTTCATCCTGATCATTTGTCTTTTTGTACAAGGAGTGTTTTGGACTAACCCTGTTTGTTTTCCTTAAATATTCTTCTATATATAGCATTGACACATACCTAATAATTTTTTCCTTGTTTGCATCATCAATTACATTGATTATTGTACACTGGATTCGAAAAATTAATAGAAGGGTCTTGGTACAATGGATTTTGTGAAACATCATAACCTTGGGCCAATGCTTCTGTTGAGAATTTCTGATATTCTTTTTTGTCGTGTATGTCCACTAGAATCTTCCAGATGATGACCGTTAATATTCCAATCAACAGGACCAATCCTACCGCCGAGCCAGCCGCAACTGCAAACAAGAATTCAGCCAGATTGTAATGTACCTACTGAAAATAGGGATTTTTAATACAGTAGCTTAGTTCATATAGGTACCTATTAGTAAGGTTGACTGGTAGAAAATGCCTCGGGCATTAAGTCCGCCTTTGTACAGTATTTTTTTCTAACCAGTGCATAAAGTTTTAATAAATAAATAAATTTCTCCATAATTATTGCCAACTTATGTCGCGTCGTCGCCGTCGTGTAGCACTAGCCGGGCTTTGCATAACACTGTAGGTATGCAGCGTAAAATACGCCACTCACAACTAGAAAAATTACCGCTGACTACTACTACTGACTATACTTACTCCAGATATTAGGTTCGGGCGGAGTTTCTAACTCCCTTTGAATCGTGATTTGTAAATCATTTTTTTCGTATTGGTATTTAAATGCCATGTAAGTGCCGCTGTGACTGTCCAGCACTTTCATGCACCACTGAGCCATAAACAGTTTTGGCTCATTAAATTCACTTCTGTTTACAAAGAAGACATCTATTCCCGTTGTCGTTCCGTTGTTCTCTTGGTCGCAGAATGCTTTGTCATTCTCGTGCATGTAATTACAGTAAGCGTAGTTTTCAAGTTCTTTGCAGCGTCTTTCGGCACATTCATGACAACTGTCGCAAAATGATCCACTGTATGTTTCGTTTGTACCTTTTATTGCGTCGCACTGGCACACGCCACAAAAACATGTGCCTTGCCCAGAACATACCTAAAACCAATGAGAATGATTAGTTAACGCAAGTTTTTTTGTTTTAGTTTCTGAATAGCTCTCAATATATGCAGGGACTTTATACAGTTTGTAGTTTATTTGCAAGGATAGGTTGTACACCTTTCCAGGCACAGAAAACGCATATTTCCGTTTAAGGTGTAGAAAAAAGATTTAGGTACCTCCTTAGAATACGGCGCGTAACAGTCCTTGTTATGATCGGGGCAACTGCAGTCTGCTTCGGTCCAGTGTGCGTCACATTGACATTGCGCTCGTCGGCATATACCATGCCCAGAGCATATATTATTTTTCGGTCTAGGACATGAGTTATCATCAAACTCACAAAAGTCGCCCGAGAACCCTGATTGGCAACTCTCGCATTTTCCACATCTGAATAAGAACACAACGTTTAGTGCAAGCTAAAACTGAAATATTGAAAAGAAGTTTTTCTCAAATATGCTTGGAAATTTGAGAATTATTTTGACAACCTTCTTCGAGATAAATCGAAATTGCTGTACTGGCCAAATACATGCTAGTTGTCGGAAAAAGTTGTATGAAAATCCAAATCTGTCGTGGTTTAGCGGCCAAATAAATTACATAGTAAACTCATATCTATCGTGTAATAAAAAAATGGAATGATCATTTTAGTCCATAGAGCAACACGGACCGGAGGGGAGTAGCCATACGCAGGCTTTCCCCTCTGCCAAAGTACAAGTCCAAGCGGTCCTATGCGTACAATAAAACTAGTTGCAGCCGCTCCATTCACTAGACTAAATCTAGTTGCGCGGCTGAATCGACGTCCCACAAAAATGCCGAATTGTTCAGTTCTTTGCTGCAAAAAGAGGTCTGCCACGTCAAATTTACAAAAAGATGGCGTTACCTTTCATATGTAAGGAATTTTTAATCAAATTATTACATTTTACTCCTTTTTAAGCTTATAATTTACAATAATAACGGTCGTGTTGTTTCGGATTCGTCTACCAACACAGGCCGCTCGCCTTCATACAATATGCGGATCGGTCGAGCGACTGATCCGAGTGTTTTCGCTGTCACCGAGCGATAGAGTTGTTACCGGTTAGATATCGATAGCAAATGCAAAGGACTCTTTAAAGCTATATCTCTCATGCATATAATAATTTTTGAGATTTTGCCTTGTGATTTAATTATTATAATTATGTATATTGTGAGCTTTATTTTGATATTGCTTAATATTAAAATTGCATCAAATTAAATTTAATACAATACTTACGAGTATTATTACATTACATTAAAACTACTAAGTGTGAAGCTCGACCATATTGTTTTTATTTATTTATTTATTGCAGTTTTCCTAAAGATTCGAGTTTAAAGGATATATGGAAGAACTTTTGTAATAACAGACTTAACTAGATACCTACAAGAAACAGTGTCATTTGCTCAGATAATTTCAAGACCTCTGACTTTCAAGTGTTGGCGAACAATAGAAGGAGATTGGTCGAGGGCACCAAGCCAACTCTAATACCACACTGTACTTGTTCCGTAAGTTTTTTATATATCATGGAGAAGGCTAAAACCTAGTCCACCCGATGTAATGCCTCGTGCCGCCAGTAAAATGTTGGTTATGTAGTATGGTTAGTCATAGTTCTTAAATGAAGCTTATATTTTTCCACTTCAAAAAATATTTTTATATATTTTTTATATTTATATTTTTTTGTTAAAGGCACAAGTGCTAAGTTAAAAGCTCAGCTTATAACTAAAGCATCCGAACTAATACATGAAACTGGAGTGGAAATAAAAGCATTAACATGTGACGGCGCAAGAGCAAATTTAGCGATGGCAACAGAACTGGGTTGCTGCTTAGTTGCAAATAAATTGCAAACTACCATATTAGATCCTACAACGGGGCAACAATTTTACTTTTTTTAGACCCGAGTCACAAATAAGTTGAGAGCAAATCACATTTATTACAAAACAAAAATAATGAATGTTCGCCTTGCAGCACAATTGTTCAGCGCAAGTGTTGCTGACGCACTTGTGTTTTGTGAAAAAGAATTAAATTTACCGGAGTTTTATGGATCGACTGCCACTTCAAAGTTTATTTCACTGATAAACGACGTCGATAAACGACGGTCACGTCAAAATGGTTATAAGAGAGCAATAAACTCTGAAAACTATGAGAAAGCTTTTAGAAAAATGGACGAAGCTCAAAAGATTTTATTGAGCTTATCAACCTATGTAAAAAAACGCAATGGAGAGTCTACTAAAATGAAATTATTAGATTCTCCACGATACACAGGTTTTTTTGGGAATTTTGATCTGCATTGAGAGTACAAAGTCTATCTTTCAAGATTTTATACAAAACCAACAAAATTGTCTGAAATATATGCCCCTCCACAGGATCAGTCAAGATCACATCGAGCTGTTTTTTTCGATTGTAAGAAGTGATGGTGGTTATTCCGATAATCCCTCAAGCTCCCAGATTGAAACAATTTATAAAAAAAATCTTATTAACACAGAACTAACACAAACTGGAAGCGGAACGAACTGCATTCCATTGGAAAAAAATACCATACGGAATTGCACATCTGCATTAGAAAAAATTAATGCTTCAACCGTACAACAATACAATACGAATGACGCTACTGACGAAGTCAACTTTACCAGTTTTACTGACGATTTGATTGATGAGATTGAAGCTCTAACTTTTTTATCTCATTTTGCCGTGAAAGAAGTGGAATACATAGCAGGATTTGTTATTTTCTCGACATCAAAAAAATTTTTGTGCAATACGTGCATCAAAGGTTTGCTCGGGCCGATTGATGAAAAAAGCTTAATGCATCAAAAAAGCAGAAGAAAGTTGCTGTATGCTTCAAAAGAGGTCATTGTTTTATGCCAGATTTGTGAGCAAGAAATAAGACATCGTTTAAGTGACGACAATAAACCTACACGATCTTGTACCACACACCAAATCGTGCCAAAAGCTT
Organism: Brachylomia viminalis; assembly: GCA_937001585.2. Taxonomy (NCBI): domain Eukaryota; kingdom Metazoa; phylum Arthropoda; class Insecta; order Lepidoptera; family Noctuidae; genus Brachylomia; species Brachylomia viminalis. The sequence continues at coordinate 19,671,729 of OW443301.2, read as the reverse complement.
TAAAAAAGTTTATTGGCAAAGACTTGTTTCCCTCTATCAGTTACCATTCACATGAAAATGATTTTACAAATCATAATTTGGAACTGGCCAGATTAATAATAGAAAAATATACTGATACAAGAATTTCTTTCTTAATGGAAAAGGCAAACCCACAAAAATGTATTCGACATATTTATAAAAAAATTATCCATTTTAAAAACCAGTGATAGATAAAACTATCGCTGGTTTTCAAAATGATATAAACATTAAGTTAACTGTCCTATGATAATTGTTGGATGAATAAATAAAATCCTATCTTTATTATAATATCCACCTTTGTATCACTTTTTAAACCTGATTTCCCTAACAGAGTTCTCGAATTTATCGATAATGCGTATCGACAGTTGTTACAGCCACGGCTGTTCGCAACTTGTCAATGTAGTTGTGTCACTTCATTACACTGTTATGACACCGAATGCAGCTATGTGTGTGTGAAATTGTTAGTGTATTGTTATAATTGTTAAGTGTGGGTTTCGTAGTGACAGCCGATTGTTTTTGTGTGGGAGTCTGAGAAAGTGTGCGTGGCGCAGATTTCCCCCCCCAAAAAATGACAGACAATTCTGTATCGGGAACACACGCTATGGCTACTCCCCTCCGGTCCGCCGGTGGTCCGTGTTGCTCTATGTTTTAGTCCGATACATGGCAACCAAGGAGGTAACATATCAAAGGTTTTATTTAAATTTCGAACTGGCTTGCAAATAGAAAGATGTTTATTGACAAAAAAACAAATGAACACTTTAACGAGGGAAAAATTATTGTTGTCCGTTGTTCGTCCTTGATTTTAAAAAGTAATTGTATTTTAATTTCCGCGCATTGAGAAAAGTACTATACAAGCCTTGGCCACAACTAGGCATTGATGGACTTAAGTATGTGTGCCTAGGATTCGCCTCGGCCCACATTTACACATTCATCCATCAATGCCTCTTTTGCTGGCCACTGCAGTAATGTACTATTACATGTATGTAGCCGCATTGGTTCCCCAACATCAACCAAGAAAGTCCAAAAAAGATACAGGGCCTCTGCCGTGGATCGTTATGTCTTCGTTGTATACTATTAAATCTGTTAATTTACCTGCATTTTCCCCTACCGCTGCACAGTTTTGCATCGTCGGTACTCAATTTACATTTTTCCATATCCGTCTGATCATTGGATGAGCCGTCGCATTGACAGTCGACGCCATATCTTCAAAAAAATAAGATCTCATCTTTATTTTTAGTAAATAAAATTTATTTTATAATTTTATTAATAGCTTGTCATTAAACTAGTGTTTTGAAATAGTGTTGTACCTTCCCGGATCACATTTGCAAATACCGCATTGCAAATAACCCGAACCGTGGCATTTATCGGGAGTCGTCACACCTTTTAGCTTCTCACAATCGCATTCACAGTCTATATCCAATTCTATGATGAGTTTATCAGCTAGTCCCACAGGATAGACCGTGACGATATGCGTCAGGTTCCTAGCATCCTTAGGTGGGCATGATGTAACTTTCAGAGTCCCTGTTATATTGACCATCTGCTTGTGAGGACTTGCACAATTTTTCTTGTGTTCTGACTTGCAGTCCTGGTCTATGTTTAACTCTACAAAAGACAGCGCTTGACTTTCCAACTGTGCACTATTGGCAAGTTCCTAGAAAGAGAGTTAAATTATTAAAATACGTAAGACATGCTTAGTTGGTTCACTTCTATACCTATATAGGTCAATTGTTAATTTTTCTCACCTCATAAGCTTCTTTGATGATCTTAATGACACTTGTGCCGCCTTCCAATTTTGCGTATTTGGCTCCAACTATCTGGTTGGCTAATTCCCGGTATTCCTTTTCCGGGGTTGTCTGAATTTTAAAGTTAACAAGCGTTAGGCATGTATCGATCTACAATTAGCTGGCTTGTCTTAAGTTTATCATCAATTTAAATATTATCATTTGACAGCAGAGCGCTAGCGCACTGATTCGCATACACTTACATGTACACTATATTATCTCCTGCGTGCTTAGGTGTTGTCCGTTGAAATTGGCCACCGTAATCGAGAAATGGGATAATTATTATTATAACAATTTATGTAGGGAGGACTTACGTTATTATTTTGAGTTATGGCAAATATTATTCTGAAGTTGCCATTTGTTGCTACTTGATTGATCTGGCTTATAGACGGATAGTCATACGTCAAGGCTTCGGTGTATATGTTATTTTCCAAGTGGCAGCGCATGTCGTGCGGTTTGATGGCGCCTACAATTTTCCCGTCTCCTGCACTGTGATACGTTGAATCCGTACATAGTACTATGATGCGCCTCGCACCCTTTCGCCACCCTATTGCATCCAGGCATGTCATTGCTTGCATCAGAGCATCTAATCCAGCTTCCGGATCATCAAAATTAGACCCGAACTGAATTTTGTCAATCATCGACTTGAATAGTACCATATTGTCTGTTAACGGAACGTCATTTTTAAAAGCATGGCCTTTGTGCCTAGAACGGAAGTATTTTTGGTTATAAACATGAAAAAAAAAACAACAAAATGTATGGACTGGTTTTTTTTCGTGATTTCATTTTCGAAAAGTTGTTCATAATTCAGATAACGTTTGCCTGCAGTTTGTAAATATTTAACTTTTAATCTGTGGAAAATGTATTGTATTGTTAATATTTGTTAAGTTAAATGCCAAGTTATTTCTGTTTACTTTATGCTTAGATTATAATATATATATTACTGTTTGTTTTCCTTCATGAAATAAAATAAAATAAATAAATAAAATTACTCAAACCCACCCATTGAACCTAATGAGTACATGACCATTTTCATTTTAATAACATCTTGGATAATATAAATATACACAATTCATAACTTACTTATTAGGGTCAAAGTACGGGAAGCCAGGTTTTTCGACAAAACTTCCGATGCCCAGTCGAACGTTATTCGTGTAAGCTATCAAGTCCGTATAGATTTGTAAAGCTTGATCTTTCAAGTCGGCCATCTTTTTTCTCATTGTGTCAGAAATGTCCATAAGATAATACACATCTAAAGGAAAATCTTTGGCTGGTTTGAAGGACATATCGAATGTCATTTTAATCCCTGGACGTGCTTTCATTTTGATCAGTTGTGGCTTGAATTGGACTTGAAAGTCATCTTTCATTTGACCAAAATCTTTGTCCTGGATCACACTCGATGTTGGCTGAGGATTGACTAAAATACCATCCTTGCACCAATATTTAGTTGTGTTCGTGTAACTTAGGGGGCGACATCGGCGACCATCGAATACGTCCTAAAATGAATAGTGATAACAAAATCAACATCGTTCCATTATTTTCAAATTCTTTTAAAATGGAGATAGTGATTTAAAAAAAACATCAGTACCTAAGTAGTTCCATCATGGAACTGTTAATGGTACTAGTGGCAACGAAGGGATGTCCCTGCCACTCTGTATTAGTCAACATAACACATAAACATATGTTTATACAGGGTCAAATTAAATTAGCTAGCGATACTCCGCAGACGTGATGGCTATCGATATTTAAACATGATAAAACAAAAATGAAATATATTTGATGTTTTTTTTTTGTGGGGTCGTCGACCGTAATTAGTATACCTGTTCACTTGAAATGTCAGTAAAAAAAAGAAGTTTAAAAAAAAACATGGAGCGCTTTGTTGAAATTAATGAAAAGTAAAGTTTTTGATTTAATCATTGGATATAAAAGCCAAAAAGCTTAACGCGAAGCTTAAGCTTAGCGTTTATGGCTTTTTATATTTAAAAGCCATAATAATTTATTTGTATAAAATTAATCGTATGAGCGTTTTGGAGGTCAATTCTGTTAGCTCGTAAGACATATTGAATAAATAAATAAAATAAATAATAAAAGAGGAACAAGTAAGTAAATGATTTTTTTTTGTGCGTACATTTTTTTATTTTTTACTTTGTAGTCTAGTATATTCTACATTTAGTTAATAAGTTCTGACTTGAGTAACTTGACCGGCTTACTAAGAAACACTGAAGAGTACCACTATCACCTCTTGGCACCATCATCAGACCCTCGTTATCAAGCTGAATCTATGCGACTCGTCAAAACGGACCATAATGAGCCCAAACTCGAGCGGTTTTCTAGTACCCACTGAAAAGATCCACTATCCACCTCCTACAAGTCAATTTAATTATTTTATAGTTTATAATGTTTGTTCAAAGCGTGTTTTTAGTTTTGTTTTAAACTACATATTAAAATTTTTACTTTTATATTCTTCATTTAGTTAATAAGTCGATGAAGTTATGACGTAAGCGGTTTACTAGGAGCCACTGAAGAGCTCTTGGCTCCATCAACAGACCCTCGTTGCCCAAGAACAATCTAGGATTGGACTCGTGAAAACGAATCATATGACTCCAAACTCGAAGAGTTTTCTAGTAGCCACTGAAAAGTTCCACTATCCACCTCCTTGCTCCATCATCAAATCAGCTCTAATATACTAAATTATAGTTTTGTCACCCAAACTACATAATGTATACAAAGTATAATTTCGATACGACAATTAGAAGTTTTTTTACATTGTTTGTTAGTTATTAAATTACAAGTGAAGCTGATAAACAAAAAATAATAAAAAATTCGTGTTAAAAATCGTTTTTTTTTTTGTGTAAGTTCACAGACGTGATGGGTATCAAATATCTAAATACGATAAAACATATTTGCTCAACCCATACAACTCATTCAAGTAACAACACAACTAGAGGTCGTGGACACCTAAAAAATAGTAGAATGTTATACAAGGAGCTAAAATGACCCATTATATACGAGGTAGTTTTACTCCCGAGCTTTAGCGAAGGAGTAAATAGAAACCGAGTTTTAATGGGTTTGTAGCGCCGTGTGTTAGGTACACTCTACTTTTCACTACGATTGCGAGAAAATAAAACAATCCAATATTTCTTTTTATTTCTTTTCCTTTCTCTTCTATTTTCAAATTAGGGTCTCCATTCTCACTAGATGATGATAAAATAAAACAGTTTTGTCACTCGTCTTGCTCAAAAAGACCGTCATTGTGGCGTACCAGAGCGAAGAAAAAATAGCAATTCTTCCTTTAGGGGAAAAAGTTTTTTTTTTTATATTTTTGTGTGTCAAATGACAATGAGCCTACAAAAACGAAAAAGTCTTTAGTCAAAAGTAGAATAATCATGAATATAGACTCGACTTATTACTGTTTCATAAAAAAAGAACTTCATTTTATTTTTGAAAATGGAACTAAAATCGGCGATCTCTTTGGTAGAATGCATGCAATGCGTTGCGGCTGCAGAAGAAAAAACAAAAAAAAGACATTGGCGCGAAATCTTTATGAAATTAAGTTACCGGGAAAAAACATCTCGTTAAATATCCCGGATTGTAGAAATTGTACATTTAATTTTTAATAAAATAAACTACATATTTCATATTGTATTGGATTGTTTTATTTTCTCGCAATCGTTGTGAAAATTAGAGTGTAACACACGGCGCTAAAAACCCATTAAAACTCGGTTTCTATTTACTCCCTCGCTAAAGCTCGGGAGTAAAACTACCTCGTATATAATGGGTCATTTTAGCTCCTTATATAACAATCTACTATTTTTTTTTTACAACTTTGACATGTTGTAACTTTGGAATCGCCCACTACTGGAACAGCTGACCCTCAGACCTCTTATGCACTAAGGGAAAACTATTATTGTTTTGATTTTCAGCCGGTATGAAATAACTTGTTCTAACTGTTATCGCCTGTAGGTACTTTATGGAAACAAACGTGTCTACTGCGGAATAATATAGAACAAAAAGTGTAACAATATTTGAATACTTACTTGAGAACACCAAACGCATCTTTCAGGCTCATAACTAATGCAATCGCCGCAAGTACTGAAATTGCAGTCATCAGATTCACATCTCACGTAATAGAAACAGAAAATGAACAATAAGGGAACTGAATAGTTCGCCATTGATATAATATTCTTCATAACGGAACTTGATCCAACTACGGACCGAGAGCGAACGATACCACAAGAGATTTTGAACAAACTAATAAATAATATTGTAATTAATAATCATTATTAATAATTAGAATACACATATATCGGTACAGTTGACACCTACTACTGCTCGTATCAGTTACTGTTGATGGATGAACGGAAAAACGTTAAGCCACAAAAGAGGAAACTCACAAATAAGGAATAGTATACAATGGACCACTGTAAAGTAGTCTGTAAGTCTGTAGGTATTAGTTATGCGACCTAATTCAAGTTTTTTTACAAATTAGAAATTCGTGGGGATCCTTTTTGGATTTTTAGATGGTATAATCATACATAGGTATAGGTATAAGCTCACGCCTTCTTAGTACCTAGGTAACTACCGGCGTGCGTATGTGACCAGCATTGCTATTCTGTAGACATCTCACCGTGAAAATGTAGGTGAAGTGAGCGTGGAGTGAGCTGTCAGTGTCATCCCACTGATGCTAGGGATTAACCAAGTATTACATTTACAATCAGAATCGATATTCGAATTTGAAATAATATAAAATGATCAATAGAATCAGCATAAAAAATACAATTAAAATCTCGATTAAGATTGTAAATGTAATGCTTGGTCAATACCTAGCTTCAGTGGGACGACACAGACAGCTCACTCCACGCTCACTTCACCTAAGTTTTCACGGTGAGATTGTTACAGAATCGACCTACTGGTGTATAAACGTAAACGAAGCAAAAGGAGTATGTAACAATCGTAACGAGGTGTTCTGTAGTTTCTTAAAAAAAACATTTAAATCCGTAAAAGTAATTCCACTACTCAGCTCCTGTGAAACGTGACAATAGTAATAGTAATAATCTTGATAGCCGTGGAACATCTCTTCACTCCTCATAAACACCTCAAGACATGTTGCCCCCTTGTCGCTACGACACTACGTGCATGCGTCCATATTTTTGGAGGCCATTATTGAATGTGCAAATCACCCCCTGCCATTTTATCTGTATAATGTATATAAAACATTGGCCAGGCAGGGGCTAATGTCTTTCCATAGCCAGTTTCCTTTAGCCACTCAAACCCATAAACCGATATCTTTGTTTCCATAACCTGCAGTAGTCTTACACCAACCAGCGGTTGTCCTTGGGCGCACTTGCATAGTGCGAACAGGGATAATCGTCGGTTGGCATCTTATTTAAATAAAAACGTCTAACGGACCTCTGCGAGTTAGCTTTGGCTCCTTGTACGCCTGCCATAGGTCCGGGACCCCAGGGTTTCGAGAAATTTCCATTCTGGGGCAGTTGTCCAACTACTCTGTACAACTAATTCTACCTACTAGGACCATGGGTCTTTACTAGGGGCAGTTGTCCAACTTTGCGTCGGTCTCAGCTTCGCGAGGTCCTGGTGGCGGAATGGCGGGATAGGCTCTCACGCCCTACCGCCGGCCTCGTCACCATCGAGGCGTTCCGGCCGGTGTTCGAGCGCTGGCTCGGGAGGACGCACGGCTCCCTGTCGTTTCGGGCGACGCAGGTGCTCTCGGGGCATGGTTACTATGGGAAGTACCTGTGTCGCATAAACAGGGAGCCGGACGCCCGGTGTCACCACTGCGTCGACTGCCGGGAGGACATGGCGCGGCATACGCTGGCAGAGTGTGCCGCTTGGGAGGAGCCGCGCCGTGCCCTCATCTCAGAAGTAGGCAGTGACTTGTCGCTGCCGGCCGTAGTCGAGTCGATGGTCGGCAGCGCCGAGTCCTGGGACGCGGTGGTCTCCTTCTGCGAAACAGTCGTCTCGCAGAAGGAGGCTGCGGAAAGGGAGAGGGAGATCTAATCCACTCACCCGGCCCGCAGAAGGCGCACCGGGCGTCGGCGGAGGGCGGACAACGCCCTCTTCCAGCCCCCCTAAATGGGTCCAGGGGCGACGGACGTCCCCGAGTCCGTCGCCCCTGGACCCATTTAGGGGTATCCCCCCCCCCCCCCCCCCCCAACCTATCAGGACCCGAGGTGGCGGCGCGTAGTGTTCCACGTGCGCCCCTCTTAGACGTCGCGGGGGGAGTCGAACACTTCACTCCCTCCCCAAACCCGAAACTAGTCGGGGGTTGCGGAAGAATCGTACGTTCCCGTGACCCCCGGCGTAGGTGTGAGATAGAACACTGGGGTGGTTTTTAGTCAGTAAGAGTCTGACAAACCCCGCCGCCCGCCCCAGGGCGGTGGACATCCATGAGGTATTTCCACCCCGGAAAAAAAAAAAAAGTCCAACTTTAAAAATAGTTGTACCACAGCACCTTTTGAGAGTTCCGTGCTCCAATTCATTTAAAAAATAACTCGCCAACTCTAAAAACCTCAACTGCATCTTTATGTGTGTATGGTACCCTAAACCACAGAAAATAGTGTTGTGGACTACAAGGATCTGGGGCTCGGCGGCCGCTGCCGCGGCACGCTCGCTTCGCTCGCTCGCCTTCGCGCTTTAATGGTCACAGTTCTAACCTAATCTAACCCAAATGATTCACCACAATACTATTATTACAACTGACCCTAGTAAAGACCCATTTTCCAACTAGTTGGACAGAGGAGTTGGACCACTGCCCCGGACCTGAAATTTCAATAGTAATTGTATTCCCAAACTTCAGTAAACGTTACATCATTGAGGTCTTGACCCCTCAACTAGGACGTCTCCTATGACAGGGGTCGATGTTTCTCCAGTATTTTATCGTGTTTAGATATCGCTACCCATAACGTCTACGCAGTTTCGATTTAAAATTTAATTTGAACCTTTATACTTAAGAGAACATATTATAATGTGTTTACGCCTTTAGAGGACTCAATTATCCTCATGATGGTGTAGTTATTCTGGATTATTGAGTATGTCGTGCATATATTTTTAGTATAGCGCGGCCGTTTCGGAACCATGTTTGCTAAATGCATAATATTTTGCGTGGGCCTCAGTTTGCAATATCAATTGATTTCCACATCAGACTCTTGTCAGAAAAAGATTACTTGTCAGGAGTGCATCAGCGATCCCAGTATCTGTGTGTGGTGTGCCAAGGTAAGCGCATATTTTTTTTTTTAATAGTTTTTCATAACTAGTCTATAGTTGAGGAAAACATTTTTTAGGTCTACCTTTTACCTGTACCTATATCTAACGTTTTGTACTTTTGCGTCTCAAATCTGGTAACTCGGTCGATTTACGTAGGTACCTAATGATATTTTTGGCGCATTGGATTTCCAACTGTCGGTATTCAGGCGAGCACTTAGAATACACCAGAGTGGCATCGCAGCGCGTCGAATTAAAATTAATTAATTATTAATTTTATTCAAATCAACGTCACTGTTGGATTTTAAATTCTCGGCGCTATGCAGTACCTCGAAAATGCAGTGCGCAAACAAAAATGGCCCGTGGATAAGAACGCTGAGAGACGAACAAGGTAGAACGGTTACGCAGAGAGGATTTGCAGCAGCATCCTCACTGCACAACTAAGCGTTATGATTATATAAATTCCGCTGACTGCCGGTCTTTGGAAGACCAACGATTTGCAGACCTAAATGGCTTCAAGTTTGCTTCAGCAAGACGCCGCCTCACTATACACGTGCTCGGATTGCTCCTTCCAGCACGTAGAAGGAGATTTTTACTTCAACAGCCGTTGATGTCGATTTCTCAACATTGTTGACACCATATTTCGATCCTCCAGCGCTGTGGTGCACCTTGTTTGCCCTATTCCTGGTCTGCGAATATAGGATCCAGTCGTTTCAAATCGCTGGAGCAGTCTTTGAACGGTTGATAGCGACAGTTCAGTTCTCGCTGTATAACGCTGACTGCGCCCGTTTTCAAGCATTGTCAGAATTCTGGTACATTCTTCAGGGGTTAGTGGCATGCATGGTTTTAATTGAATTTGATCGGAATAATGAATTTTTACACAATAAATGCCATATTTATAAACAGAAACAAATGGTTTCAAAGTTATTCAAATTTAAAAAATCTCCGTTATTTTTTATTTATGGTTTTTAATACAATCACCAAAAGGAAATAAAAAGGTTTTACTTGTTCCTATATTTGTAATGAAACAAACTTTAATTTAGTTTTTATTTTAAAGGCATCGCTCATATGTTTTTAAAGTTATCACACTTTTTATACGACCCGTTATCTTTGCGGTCCAGTATTGTAATTCAGAAATATTTTAAAAGTCAATTGCTTCGTTTAGGATTAGATATCGATTAGCGGCAAAGAATACAGAATGTCATCTCTTCGTATTTGTGATGGTTTGATTCCCAGATGATGCAAGAAGTGTTTAATTTTATAGGTACTCCAGGAATCTGCAACCTGTATAATTTTCTAGAAGGTAACAGAAAATTTGTAAAGCAGCTAGACCGACGTCAGAATGAATACCCGGACTACAGTTTTTAAATAATTATCAGTGTTACAAAAATTATAGTGTGTTTTAAATGACTAAGGAATTTCAATTATATTTTCAGAACGACTTCAATGGTACGACGAGATGCATGCCCCAGAGTTCTATTGAAGACAGCTGGTGCCCGAAATTTCAACAGAACCCAAGAAATGTGGTCTACGCATCGGAAGAGAAAGATTTTAGCTCAGTTTCAGAGCACATCATTCAAATAAAGCCACAACGATACAAGTTCCAACTTCGACAAGGAATCCCACAAAGTTTTAATTTTTCTTTCCAGGGTTCTCAAGATTATCCGGTCGATTTATATTTTCTTCTAGACGCATCTAAAACCATGGATAATATAAAAAATATGACTGCCGAACAAGGACAAAAAGTTTATTTGGCCATTAAAGAAATGACTAAAAACGTTAATTTGGGATTCGGTACTTTTATAGACAAACGAATGTTGCCGATGATGAGCAAGTGAGCAGAAAAGTTTTCATAATATTGTTTTTGCTTTGGTGTTTTACTTATACTTGTACATTTCTCTCTTTTAGTACCAATGACCCCGAATCAACCTACTCATTCAGACACCGTTTGAAATTAGTTGATGACTTTAAGCAATTTAAAGAGGAGGTATCTAAATCACCTAGTGGAGTCAGCCGTGATCCGCCGGAAGGAGGCCTTGACGCTCTTGCCCAAGTTTTGGTCTGCGAAGATATTGTAGGATGGAGAAAAGAGTCCAGGAAAATAGTAGTGTTATTAACTGATGGGCAGTATCATGCTGCAGGTGATGGAAAATCTGCAGGTTTGTTTGAACCATACGATGGGCGATGCTATACTGAAAATGGCACATATACCAAAGAACTAGAAATGGACTACCCATCAGTCGGCATGATTAAAAAGCTAGCTGCTGAACGCGACATTATAATTATTTTCTTAGTACAGTCCACAATGGCTGGCATCTACGATGAGCTCAAAAAAGTCGTGAGTGGTTCTCAAGTTGCGAAATTTTATCGAAATAGACCAATGAAGAACGATGCGATCGTGACTATCTTAAAAGATATTTATAAGGTGAGTGAAATGCTATGACATGTCAATTTCATATAAATACATCCCTTTGAAAATGTTTGATTAAATTCTGTGGAAATCACAATTCGTTTAATACAGGTTTTCATTACAGAACATTTCAAAGAAAATCAAACTGATAGCTAAGGTAAAGTCAGGAAATAAGAAACATTTAAAAATTTCCTTTAACCCTGACTGTACCACTGATGACAATAACCCTGCTTGCGACGTAGAGAATAGTAAAGAACTACATTTAGTTGGGACGGTACAATATGATTCTGCTGAAAGCGCTGTTGTAGATATAATGGTGGAAGGCATCAGGGAGAAACTCACGCTAGAGATTGATCCTATCAAAAGCTGTGATTGTGAACGCGATGTCGAGAACAGTTCTCCATTTTGTTACGGAGACAAGAGGGTGTGTGGAATATGTAGCTGCAGTGAGAATCGGTTTGTATTTAAGAGCGTTTATATGACCCCATTTCAATCTACCTACTCCGATCACTACATATGAGTGGCAACGTCGCATTTAGTGTCATATTTCGTGGTTTTAAATTTTTATCATTTAATCGGAGCTATATTTTAAAACTATGTTTAATTAACTTTTTAGAATTATGTGAAAACTGTGTAAAAGGTAAGAAATCGTTGCGTTTACAGTTCTATTTATATGCAAATAATACATTGGAAACTTGCAGGGCGTTATTTTCATTGTAAAATAACTGTAAGCATTACGGTTACTTACTTTTTAAACACTTTCACGTAATTCTAAAAAGTTAATTAAACAGATTTTTAAAATATAGCTCCGATTAAATGATAAAAATGGTAAACCACGAAATATGACACTAAATTGCGATGTTGCCACTCATAAGGTATAAACGCTCTTAATTCTGCTTTGATGTAATTTATTTCCTAGTAAATTATAATCATTGGCAAAAGCATCCCTTTTTGACATAGCAACCGAGCAATAATAATTCCTTTTCCTTAGTTACGGTGACAAATGCGGTTGCATCAAAAGAGAGAAGAACGGCTATAAAGACAACTCAACTTGCATAGCTGAAGGCAGCACAGATGTTTGCGGTGGACATGGATCCTGTATTTGTGGCTCTTGTCAATGTAGAGAGAGGTAAGAACGTTTTTACTAATAAACGTGCATGATTAATTCTGACCGATCCAAAACAAAAATTAACAAAATACAAATTATATAAAAGTTACGTAATACAGGATGTAAAAAGACCAATCACGAAACCGCCACTTACGCATTCTGTGCAATAAACTAATTAACTTTATGCAAAAATAATTGTTAGGAATCGACTTTTATTTTTGGTGTGAAAAATTAGCTTTTTACGGTAGTGCGCAATGTAACGCACGCAAAAGATTGTGCTTATGTGTGCATGCAACGGCACAGGGATCGTAGGAGAATTTAAGAGTCCCTATCAGTTCATCAGAGTTGAGAAGCACGGTTACTGACAAATGCGTGCACTGACTGGACAGGTCCACTCAATCTGTGTGGTTCTTTCCTCAAAAGACCATTTCAGACTCAAATCTACATGGTCCTCAAAGATTATTATAATACTATTCTAATGATTGTGAATGTGAGAACTATATCGGTCATTGGTTTTTCTATATATTTTTTTTTGTATTTTTCTCAGTTTAATCATGATCTGGCAGTTTGAGTAATTTATGCGGCCTACTCAAATGTCCTTCCTTTGGTATTGTTCGTCAAATCGTTGAGCTCCTTAAGTCTAAGTTGAGCTGCACGATTACCGACAATTGCGTGCACTGACTGGACAGGTCCACTCCATCTGTGTGGTTCTTTCCTCAAAAGACGATTTCAGACACCGATCTACATAGCCTTCACATGATCTGACCAAGATTTTGTCTGGACTTTAAAAGAGACTGTGACCTCTGAGTTAGTTCCGGCCTTTCTTCTCAGAGCAGTCAGATAGGAAACGCCGACCTCATCTAGTTTTTAAAATACGATTGACGTGTAAAAGTTTTTGTTCAAACCTACTTACAGAAATAAAATCATTTATCAATTTAGCGGTATAAAAACAAAAAATTCAAATTTTATCAGCGCAAATTTCTCAATAGCCTTATTAAGGCTATTGAGAAATTTAATAAGATATCTGTATATTTTTTAATGCACAATTATTCATCACCTATTTATCTAGAAAGTCTACGAATTTTAATTTTGGTAAGTACCAGTATAAATTACAAAAAATAAAAATCTAACACGTAATCTAACGTTCTCACGTAAGCACGAAACACTGGGCTTTTCAAATGCTTTTTTAGCTTACTGGTAGCAACTAACAATCTGAGCAAACTCTGAAATAATGGGCATACTTATGTATGTATATTAGTAAGTCTACGATTTTTTTTTTAGTTTTTTTTTTTTTGTACGAATTTTGTTTAATGAATTAGTATTTTAAATTTAATAAAATCGTGTGCAAAACCGTCGTCTACGCGTATAAAATTGGAAATAACAATCTATACATATAAAAAAATGGTAGGAAAGTCAAAACTGTACATTGAATATTTTTTTAAAAGAATACTTGGGGTGTGATCTACAATCGATACCGAAGCCAAAAATATAGTTTTTAGAATTTTTGTCTGTTTGTCTGTTTATCTGTATGTTCGAGATAAACTCAAAAAGTACTGCATGGATTTACTTCAAATTTGGCACGAATATTATAAAGAAGTCGGGTCAACAAATAGGCTACATATTATCACGCTATCACCGACGGGGAACGAGCAGTAAACCTTTATTTCTTCAACGCATTCTGTAACAACGTGTAATCTAACGCCGCATATTTGAATGTTGTTATTATGTTAACCATGCTATAAGCTAGCTTCACACTATAAAAATCATGCAATATAAGTAACTTAGGCCGATACACATAATTAAATTAATATAAGTAGTATAAATTTTAAAGCAGCGCCATCTATGAGATTTCAAAAACATCAAGTCGAATTACATGTGTAAGCCATTTTTGGATATAAATAATTTAAATTTGATCATGTTGGCGAGGTTAATAGTTGTTTTTAAAAGTCATAGATGGAGTTGTGCATTTTCTGCTTAAAAACTGTATCGTTAATTCGCTTCAGAGATGAGCAAGACAATTAAAAAAAATGTGTTTCTATAAGTTTTAAGCTGCTTCATCTATGTCTTATAAAATTCATCGAGTTTGTCTGTATGTAATAACAAACAGAACTCAAAAAGAACTTCATAGATATAAAACAAAATTTAGTAGCACGTCACCTTCTCGACGGTGACCAAAACTGGGATAACACCCTCGCGGAGGCGAGCGTCAGTGACAGTCCCAGCCGCATGCGTCATCTGTTTGCCGTCATCTTGGTGTTTTGTGGAGTCGCGAACCCGGTAGCTTTGTGGGAGAAGTATCGCCATCATCTGTCTGAAGATTTTCTACGCGCCTTGAGGCGTTCTACTGGAGACGAAGTCGAAGTAACTGATGAACGCGTGCTGAACACCTGTCTCAGCTCACTTCAAGACGTGGTTATTTCTATCGGTGGCAATCCACTGGTCGAATATGGGTTACCAGCTCCCCAATCATCACCGCATCAAGACCGTATAAATCGGGAGTATAACGCTGAGACAATTTACGATCCGGGTGAAATGACCACCATACGAAATTACCACAAAAACAAATTTATGACACCGTCCTTAAAAGCGTTGAGCAAAACCAGAGTAAAATGTTTTTCTTGGATGCTCCTGGGGGAACAGGAAAAACATTTGTTACCACTGGCATACTTGCAGAGGTCAGGAGGCAAGGCAAAATTGCCATTGCTGTAGCGTCGTCGGGAATCGCTGCCACACTGCTTCCGGGGGGCAAGACAGCACATGCCATGTTTAAAATTCCCATCGATTTAGAGAGCGCCGAAACGCCTTTTTGTGGTGTGTCTCGTAACAGTGATAAGGGACACGTGCTCAAGGATTGCTCTCTGATCGTATGGGATGAGTGTACGATGGCCAATAGGAAGGCAGTTCAGGCCGTGGACAGAACCTTGCAGGACATCCGCAGGAACGAACATTTGATGGGTGGTGTCACAGTTCTGTTCAGTGGCGATTTCCGACAAACGCTTCCCGTGGTGACGCGGGGATCGAGGGCTGACGAGGTGAATGCTTCGTTGAAACGATCTTCGTTGTGGTCACGAGTTCGTACGCTGCGCTTGACCATTAATATGAGAGCTCGGCTCGGCGGCAATGCACGTGCTCAAGAATTCTCCGATGTCCTTCTAAGTCTTGGCGAAGGCACTCTACCAGAGGAGAGAGGTGGACAGGTGGTGCTTCCAGAGTCTCTCGGTAGAGTTGTATCCAGCTTAGAAGAACTCATTCGCTGTGTGTACGGGGACATCAGTCGTATACCGCACCAGCAGAATTCTTGGGTGTGTGAGCGGGCCATTTTGACGACCAAAAATGATCAGGCTGCAGCAATTAACGAATGCATTCTCTCGGAAATTGAGGGGAATGAAGTGGTCTACACCTCTATAAACACTGTCGTCGAGCAAGATGACGCCACACATTATCCCGTGGAATTTTCGAACTCCCTGTCAGCAAGTGGACTTCCAGCGCATACCATCAAGCTGAAAGTCGGTGTCCCGATTATGCTTATTCGGAACCTATCTCCGCCGAAGTTGTGTAATGGGACCCGCCTTAAAATCATCTCGCTCCACAGACACACCATTGAGGCGGAAATTCTTACGGGTTGTGGCGTCGGCGAGGCAGTACTTATACCACGCATTCCCCTCATACCTCATAACTTCCCGTTCCAGTTCAAGCGCGTACAGTTCCCCGTGAGTATTTGCTTCGCGATGACCATCAATAAGTCGCAGGGGCAGACACTGAGGGCAGCGGGTGTCGACCTCAGGACGAGCTGCTTCTCACACGGGCAGCTGTACGTCGCTTGCTCCCGCGTCACCAGTCCTGACTCTCTTTACATTTTGGCTGCGGAGAGCACGGAGGGAGAGCCAAACCACTAATGTTGCTTATCGAGAAGTCCTTTGAGTATGTATTTTTACCCTATTCTGTATTCATTATTTTCTCTATCTGCTTCAGTCACAACTTATGACTTAATTCAGCAGAATCACCATAAAGTCATTTATTCAAAGCAGGCTGAAAATCAGCACTTTTTGAAGGGCAATTTTACAAAAGACAGTCTATTACTGCACTTTCTGTAGATATGAAATGTAAAGAAGAAACGGGTAAATGTATGTTAATTTAAAAGGTATAATCGTAGGTATTTTTGGTGCTGTATAGCGTTCACGCAGACGACGTCGCGGGCAGCAGCTAGTAAGTGATAAAAATGTAAAAATTTTAGGGGTTTATCTACCAAACTTAATTTTTATATTTTATTTTTGACTACATAATTAATTGTAATAAAATATCTAAATAGTGCCTTATAAAACGATGCGCTTGCTCGATTCGAGGCATTCAGCCGCACCCGAGGACTTCTCGAGGATGTACCTGTGTCGCCCGTGACGTTCGCTGGTCCCGACGTAACATGCGAATCGCGCGTGATTTTATACTAGGCCTAACGAGTTATGAGACTGAGTATTTTTTATTTTATTTATGCAAAGTGTTTTACACTTTGTGATTTGTTCATGTTATTAATACATATGAATGCTTTGTATTGTACTATTAGTAAAATCGTGATTAATTTTTAGAAAATGGGTCGTAAATGTGAACTTTATTATCACGGGAAAATCAAAGGTAAAAAGAAAAAGTTGAAAAAACACGAAAGGCATGTGCAGTTCTTAGGTAATAATTGTTGCCATCATCTTAATTAAGAAAATTGTTATAATTTATTATTATTTATATAATCTTAAAATGTATTAATTATAATTGTAGAGAATTAAATAGACAGAAATCTACCGAACATCAATGATTACCTGGAACATCATCGATGAGCGAAAAGGATGGGGAGATACAAGGTAATTCTTTTTTACCTAGTAATAATTATAGTTACATAAATCACGAAAGATTCATTATCACCAACAACTGCCTGCAAGAAATTGAATAGACTATTTGGTAGGTACCTACTAATTTTATAATAAATGTATTATTCATTATTTTCAGATACACTAACAAACAGAATTCTTCAGGCTTGTTATCAGTAGGTTAAAAGGGGGACACAAGGTATTTTTCAACTATTAATTATTGTGCACACACACTGTATATTTGTAGTACGTAATAGTATTTTTATATTCTATAGGGATGAAAAGGAGATCAAGTCACCACAGAGTTCAGGAACATGGTCACTTACAAACAATAACAAAACCACGGAAGTACCTATGTCTATTTCAAAAATATTCAATTACTAGCAAATGGGCACTGTAATATGTCATAACAAAATGTGTTAAGCAAAAGGACGATATTTTTCGTGATTGAGTAACAAATATCTAAGATTGAGTTGAAGATGTGATCAAGTTTAAAATATGAACGTATTATTAATATAACTTCATAACATAGATTTAATTCAAGAAATGCCTCTCCCAACGAACTTTGATTCTCTCGATGATTCTTTAGAAGATTTAGTAGTGGAGTTGGATAAAATACGTACTTAGGTATACCAAATTACAATAAAATTGTGGAAACATTCATTTATTTACACACCATTATCTACTGTACTACAATAGAGGAAAGTTGTGATCAAGTACCGATATATGACCAACTATACTTTACAATGGGGCCAACTCTGAAATCGAAGAAAATATAATTGGTTCCATACATAATATTAGTCGAGCGGGCACTAAAATGTTATGTAAAACAGCAGATTTTTTTGCGTTTTCAATGTTGGTCTCATAGTAGAAGTTGTACATATGGATGGGTACTCCTCATAATATCTGATATACATATAGGTACAGGGTTATTGGTAATGTGTCGGCAATCCATTAAATAAGTATTAAATAAGTATAGGTATAAGTCATCACAGCTTCTTACCGAATGGCACCAGCAACACTGGACACAATGATGGAGAAGCGCAAATCTCTGGCCAGCCTTGGTTAATAGCTCGTCCCCGCTGCTCCTACACGACAACGCTCGACCTCATACGGCACAATAAATGGTCTCTAAGCTATAAGAGCTAGGGTTGGAGGGTTTACGTCATCCACCGTACTAACCATACTTTGTGCTTACAGACTTATACTTTTCCAAAATTTGGACAACTTCTTGGCAGGGAAAAAATTAAATACCCGTCAGGCAGTACAAAATACCTTTGAAGAGTTTGTTGGCTCCCGCACACCTGAGTTCTTCAAGAAGGGCTTTGAAAAATTACCACTGCGCTGGCAGAGATGCATCGATAGCATGGGTGTATGTTTTGTTTGATAGAAATAACACCGCTAGGGACGTACAAGAGTGCATTCAGGAGGTTGGTATCAACTTGATGGCTTGGCCATCGAGAACTGATCTCAGCCCGATCGAGCGCGCCTGGGATGAGCTTGGGAGGCTGGTCAGAAGCCGCAGACGACATCATATTACCCTCAGGGCCCTAAAACAGGCCCTGATTGAAGAAAGGGAGAATATTACCCAACATCACCTCCACAACCTCGACTACAGTTATTAAAATGTTAATTTCCAGATAAAAACGTTCTAGAAAAGCCATGACTCTTGCACATTCTTCAGGTGAAAGAGTCGTGGTTGATATATAAGTAAAGTTTACGTGCTGTAGTCACCTTGGCTTTTGAATCAAAATTCTTCGATCAAGAAATAAGTGTGAAAACAAAACAGCAATTTGAAAAGGAGTGTTTTAATTTAAAAAAAAAACAGTCATACCTTATAGAAAGGTTATCGACTGTAAAGTTTTTAAATAAAAATTTAATTCTTAGGCCAGTGTATTATTATTTATCAGACCGGAACGAAACACCTAAATTAGAACAATATTCTTCTCTTATCTTTTGCTGTGACACTGAAATTTCCATGTTTTTTTTTTTAAAACGTTGCCCCACACTAGGAATTTCTCTTGTATCGTGGGTGCGTTTACAAACATTTAAACTCACATACACCAACAGCCAGACCCGGAACAACTACTTGCAAATCATACAATTATTTGTTCCGTGCGGGGATCGAACCCGCGACACGTAACGCAGCAGTCAATCGCTTAACCACTGCGCCAACCGTGTTGTCAAAAAATGCTAAATACTATTAAAATTGGCCCTTATTTCTTAGGTACAATGGTAAATTTTGCCAGTGCAACATGGACAGCTGTCCCCGTAGTACATGGAGTTCGCCTGATAGCGTGTGCGGTGGTCCGGAGCACGGTGAATGTGACTGCGGAAGATGCAAATGTTTCGCTGATTGGTCCGGCGACGCCTGCGACTGTTACAAACCAGACACGAATTGTAAAGAATACAACAGTAGCAGTGTGAGTGCAAGATCCTACTCTTAAATCCATGTAATTTGATTACCCGATTAATGCAATATTTGGAAGGAATATTAGAATTTGAACCATCCATTTATTCCATAACATAGGCCCCATGTTAAATAAGCAAATACACCTCCCTTTGCATATTCTGGCACATTTATAGGTCTGTATCACTGTGACTTTAAAGTTAACTTGAGATGAATTTTACAGGTTTGCAATCACCGTGGCCAATGCGTGTGCGGTCAATGCCAATGCAATCCAATAGCTGAATGGGATGCCCGAAACGGCCAGACCGAGAAATGCCAAATAAGCCCCTGCACGGACTGCCACGAAAGGCAATGCGGAAAGTTGAAAAGCTGCGCTAAATGTCGACACAGTGGACATGCAGCGCCGTGCGCGACCTGCGATAAGCGAATGATGGTAGAAGTAGCTGAGTCCTTAACGGAGGAGCACCAAAATAGTAGTTTATGGAATTTGTGCAGTAACGTGATGGTGGAAATCGGCTGCCAGACGAGTTTTGTCTACCGATACAACGACGATAATTATAAAGTGGAGCTGGTAGTGACGAAAGAAAAGGATTGTGCTCCAAGTTATATTTGTGAGTATATTCAAGTAGTTTCAGTGTAGTACCTACACACGGCTAAACATCAGGCTATACATTTCCAGTGTACACTGACCTCTCTTTGTAACGAAATCCTATACAATGCGAGATCAGCTTATACTGGAAATGAATAGCTTGATCTGTAGCCGTGCGTACATATTCTTTGTCCTTCTAGTAGTAGTTTTCCGAGTCCTCAAATACGACAACATTGTATCGGGTTTTCCCATAATAGGGTTTTTCATGGCACATCACAACTGGCGAAATGTGGGAATACACACGTTATGTTGATGTAAAATAAATAAATTTTGTGATCATTTTCTAGTATTTGGCGGCATATTTCTCGTGACACTCCTTCTGGTCGGGGCCGGCACATTGATCGCCTGGAAGATGCTGACTGACGCTCGGGATCGCCACGAGTACCTCAAGTTCACACAGCAGAACAAGCTGGATGCTTCAGGACCTTGCAGCAACCCGCTGTACGCGGCACCTACCACTACATTTAATAACCCCGCGTTTCGAAAAAGATCTGTTGATATACGATAAAATTGTATTATAAGCTTTGTTTGAACTTTGTTCGTGACTATCTCCAAGTATTTTTTCTTTCTTGTTGTTTAAATCTATAGCAAACGAGACAGTACCTACTGTTTAATTTTATGCAATTTCTTCATTAAATCTGCTCTCTTTTATTTACTTATTTTATTGGTTTATGATTATTTAAAACTATCAATCCGCCACTGCTTTACACTGATGCAATGACGGAATGTCAAAATATCGAGATTTCTGTGCTGTAGCTTAGTTCTTTTTTGTTTTGTTGGTTTTTTTTTTAATATAAATATCTTTTCTAAAGTATTAATATTAAAATTCCCGAAACCTTCATACTATATGTATAAACTATAAATATAATAATCCAACTAATTAAAACTATTAACAAATTAGAATAAGGCGTGGCAAAATTCCTCCGCATCGCTGTCGACTGGTAATGTACCCAAGAGACTGGCGGCATTGCCACGTTATATGGCAATGCTTAGCCTCTGGCCAAGCTAAAAGCCAGCCCTTGGGTCACGGGAAGTGTCAACCAGCTGTTTGGAGATTTCGTTAAACAAACCGTGAGCACTCGGACCCCACAGCGGCCACAGCCGATATCTTAGTTATAGTCTTATACACTTAAACCTTCCCGAATAAATGTTCTTGTTGATGAAAATTCATTGTGTAGTTTCAAAGATCTAAGCAGTCACCCAGGCAGACACGAAAAGTGACTTTGTGGTATCTTCTGGGCACGCTCGTTCCATTGTAGACCACTTACATCGTTTTACATCGGGCGGGATCGTGGTCTATAGCAGGCCCATTCCGAAGTAGGTAAAACACACACACACGACACACGTCATTTTAGATACTTTGTAGCAAACGCCTGTTCACAAGAATTTAGCAATAAATTGTTAACACCCAGCGTCGAAGCGCATTTCATCAGCATCACTATCATTTCAGCCAAAAGGCGTCCTCTACTGGACAAGGGACTCCCCTAAGCGTGGAACCGCATTTAATTTTAGATTGATATATTTATTAAGTAAGTGTCTTTCGCAGAACTGTCCATTCGTGCAGGTATCCATTCACGCAGGTATCCATTTGCGCAGGTGTCCATTCGTGCAGGTATCCATTCACGCAGGTATCCATTTGCGCAGGTGTCCATTCGTGCAGGTATCCATTCACGCAGGTATCCATTTGCGCAGGTGTCCATTCGCGCAGGTGTCCATTCACGCAGGTATACATTTTTGCGCAGGTGTCCATTCACGCAGGTATCAATTCGCGCAAGTGTCTACAGTGGAAGTGTTTTTCACGCAAGAGAGCCAGATACCATAATCAAACAAAGTGGATTCCTATTTCCTAGGTATATTATAATACCACGTATATGTATAGTATAAATACCACGTTCGTTTCAAAAAGTACAAAAATCCATTAGACCGAGAGCTCTTTGAGAGATTACGAGATGAATGCAATGTTCTAAGTGCAACATGCTACAAGAAATATATCTCCAATATTGAAAACAACATTACTAAAAACCCTAAAACATTCTGGTCCTTCCTAAAAAGTAAAAGAAAGGGTAGCAGTTCATATCCGTCACAATTGTCTCATAATAACAACATCGCATCATGTGGGAGTGACATCTGTAACATGTTTGGTGAACATTTTGCTAGTACCTTTAACGCCCCTACAGATAATCCAAATCCTACGAACACTGGTTATTCTCTCATGCCTGCAGCACTGTGTAACTTGGAATTAGATAGCAAAGAAGTATATCGTGAATTAATTGGTTTAGACGAAACTAAGGGCGCGGGTAGCGATGGTATTCCTCCTGTATTTATTAAACGCTGTGCTAAGGCCTTAGTATTGCCCTTACAAACAATCTTCAATAGATCTTTACACGATGGTATCTTTCCAGACACCTGGAAAGAAGCTCTCGTCATACCCATATTTAAATCGCGGGAAAAGCATTTAGTAGCTAATTATAGACCAGTATCGTTACTAGTTACATTTGGGAAAATATTCGAAAAACTTGTTAGCAAACATTGATGTGGTACCTTAAAGAACACATTACTGAATATCAACATGGTTTCGTTAAATCTAGATCAACCAATACTAAGTTACTATGTTTCACGTCGACTTTGTCTAAGTGCCTTGACAATCGTATTCCAGTGGACGCAATTTATACTGATTTTAGCAAGGCATTCGATAAAGTGGATCATTGCATTCTTATTAACAAATTGGCTCACCTGGGTGTGGGTGGAACGTTAATAGGGTGGTTTAAATCTTACCTAGAAAAGAGAGAATCAAAAGTGGTGGCGAACGGTCATTCCTCTGAAAGATATCTAGCAACCTCTGGAATCCCGCAATGTTCGCATTTGGGGCCGATTCTTTTTAATGTTTTTATTAATGACATAACCGAGTGCTTCAAACACTCCCGTTTTTATTTGTTTGCCGACGACTTAAAGTTAATGAAGCCAATTCGGTGTAACTTAGACTCCAAAATGCTTCAAGACGACATTAACAGACTTGTAGACTGGTGTAAAGTAAACAAAATGCTTTTGAATATCAGTAAATGTCACTACATCCAGTTCACTCGCAACAAAAAAGTTCTTGAGAACAAATATTACATAGAGGTAGTTGAAGTAAAAAAACTGTTCATAATTCGCGACCTGGGAGTTCAACTTGATCAAGCGCTAAAGTTCAATGTGCATATCCTGAATATTGTCTCAAGATCCTTTAGGGTACTGGGATTTGTTTTGCGAAATAGTAAGGAATTTAAAAGACCCGCTACAAAAATAAAGCTTTTCAACACTTTAGTCTGTCCAATCCTAGAATATAGTTCTGTGGTATGGGATCCGCATTATGAGGTTTACTCCAAGCGCCTAGAGAGTGTTCAAAAGCGGTTCCTTTACCATCTGAGCTACGGAGATCACTTGGCTAAACAACTCACTAGCTACGCTGACAGGTTGAAGCACTATCACATGGAGACACTAACCAGTCGTAGGAAGAAACTGGATTGCATCATCCTCCATAAAATATTAAGTGGAACCATAGATTGCAGTGAACTCTTGAGCTCATTAGATATTAAAATTCCGAAGCGAATTCCCAGGCCTAACACTTTTGACTTATTTTACATCCATGGCTCAAAAATTAACCTCGGTCATTACGCCGCTGTGCCAAGACTTTGTAGGCAATACAACGTGTTATCTAAAACTACGAATTTAGACATCTGCGAGTCTCTGTCTAAATATAAGAAACTCTTAATGGATTCAGTTTGAGTACCAATATCTAAAGGTTTTATCTTATTGTAATTTTTTTTTTGTTTACGTTTTGTGTCTATTAATTAACTTTAAAATTTTAACTTTGTTAGCTTGGTTGTTTAACTTTGTGCATGTTGTGGTCTCCTATAAGTGAAGGAGTACACTTACTTATTACCTGATGTAACTCTTTATTTATGTGTCATGTATTGTGTACATCTTTTGTTTGAGATCCTAAATAAATAAATAAAATAAAATACAAAGTCCAAACTCGAACTCAAAGCATTCTATCAATATTAAACAAATTACAGGCACTTTCGATTTGTCAAGGAGTCAGACAGTAAGATGAAGCTAGTTGCCCATTCCATAGCGTAGGTAGTGGAGACGAACGAGCAAGAAACTCCATCTGGATCTTTTAAATCAAAATATTGATTAGGTAGGCACATCATTTATGTTGAAGTTAGACTTTAAATTTTCATGTCGTTTTCTCGCGACAGAAAATACATTGATGCTTTAGAAATCGTGGCGTTCCGTTTTATCTTTTTAATAATATCTTTATTTCAAAAAGTGACAACATTGTTAGACATTAGTTTTACAACATACAGCAATAGTATCTTGAACATAGGTCCCCTGGCTCCCAAACTAGGTTTATACCTGTGAGTTGGGAGTCAGTGTTCCTCCAATAAAAAAGTCATGTCGTTGGTTATTTAAAAAAAATTTAAAAAAGAAAACAAAAGGCAATTTTTTTAAATATCGTCTGACATTGCACACAGCACCATCTAGTTCCAAGTTAAGCACTTAAGGCTTGTGTTATGGATACCAGATGGTTGATACACTACTTAAATACATCATTTTTTTTCGTAAATACATACATATTATAAATATATATCCATGACTCGGGTACAAATGTCCATATTCATCATACAAACATTTGCCCCTACCGGGATTCGAACCCAGGACCATCGTTTGGTTTAGCTGACTACACTTAGCCACTATATAGCCGCTACACCAAACGCGTCGTCAAATAACTACTTTATGTAAGTACTTAATGTCCCTATAAGAAATGCGTAAGTTAAGCAAATACTAAAAAAGAAGAAAAAAATAAACAATTAATTAATTTAGATTAATAAATTGACCACAGCATGTTATAAAGAAAAATGTAACCTGTGAATAATATGTAATCATTTGCGCTATTATTTAAAAACTTTCAAACTACGAAGCGGCTTATTTGTGTCGATTGATACGAGCCAACATAAGACGACATCAATCTACACAAAAAAAAAAACTAGCAGTGTCTCATACCGATACAAGATGGCGTTACTGTCGCTCCTCAAGCATTTACGTCGGTATTTCGCCAACAATTCACATAGTACAGTTAATTCCGTTAAGAGTAATCAGTTCTAGGATTAGGAAACATTTTTTAGGAAAATTCACTATGAATCGTGTATCATTTGGCGCTTTAAAGAGATTTATTATGCGAGAATTCTACATCGCGCTATCAATGTTTTCGTTGCGCTTTATATAGATACAGGCGTTCAAACTTTGAACTGGGGAGTCCTTTTCTACGCAGTAAAGTAGTACTAGGTGGAGCTACCTTAAATCCACCCATGTGAAGCACAATTTGCTTGCCTCGGCACGGCAATGCCTCGAGGAGCAAGTTGTGTGGATCCCGTCTGTCGCAGAGATAGATTTACTATCTCGCGATGACGCGAGGAGGCCCGATAGGTTTTACCCGTGGTTAACCTGTCACCCAAGAGACGCCGCCACTCGAGGAAGGGAGAGAGGTCTCTGGGGGAAAAGACTTCATCCTGACGGTACAGCGCCAGCCTGCGCTCCGTCTCCCATGCGAGTGGCCGTCGACGTTCGCGCTTAACTGTCGCACCACAAGGTCCTATGACCGAGCGAGGGCTTGCCTTCAAACCCACTGATGTAGAAGATTTGACTTCCTTTTTGTTACGGTTGTCTCAAATTTAAGGGCGGTATATATATATATATCTAGTAGTAGACTACTACTACTACTACTAGACTTGATACCGCCCTTAAATTTGCCCTTAAAAAACTTATTCACTTTTATTATATAATAAAAGTGAATAAGTAAATAAGATTTTAAGACAAGTCATAATGAACTCGTATATTACCGTGACCTCGTGCTGTAAGCGAAGGAACATACATACATAAACTCACGCCTTCTTCCCATAGGGGTAGGCAGAAGCTACAGAACGCCACCTGCTGCGATCCTTACATCTTACTCCTTTTGCCTCGTTTACGTTCATACATCTGGTCATACACGGCCGCCAGTTGCGACTGACCGTTCTGAAGATCATCACCAATATCTCCTCCTGGGGCGTGTCCCGGCGTTTCTACTCATAGAACATGTTACACAAAATATAATGTCAATTGTTTTCTTGTTATATTAGGGCCCATCCATAAATGTGACCAGCATTGCTATTCTGTAAATATCTCACCGTGAAAACTTGGGTGAAGTGAGCGTGGAGTGAGCTGTCAGTGTCATCCCCCTGATGCTAGGGATTGATCAAGCATTACACTTAGAATCATAAGTACCTAACAATTATTCCATGAACCGTGCATTTATGTTCAATTTAATTAAAACTGTAGGTAAAGTTACTTGTATTTAAGTGGTTATTCTATTCAACTAACATCAAACGCATCGCTGTTTTGAACCTTATTTATGGCCGCGATGCGCTACAAAATTGACAATTAATACCTATTAATTTGGTTCTCATCGCGCATTAAACTGTGATTTCCGACTCAATACTCAATACTTTATTGCATTCCATAATGTGTACATTATTATAACAGTTGGTATGTTAACACATCGAATCAATTATGGACCCTGTCGGGCACAGCAAATTTAATGTTTAATAGGAGAGAGGATGAAGGCGCTTTTTGTTAAGAAAAAGATTAAATATTAAATAAAAATAGTATCATTTGCAAAATTAAATGCAGGTTTGGCAGACGATTCGCGGACGGTATGTAAAAATGGTTTTTATTGTTTATGAAATTTATCTGTAATGTATTCTGTAGCTTTATTTCTGTAGCTTTTGATTATTAGAAATTGTTTCAATTTATTGATAAAAGTATTATTGTTATTTATATTTTTGATGCATTCCGGTAACCTATTATATATTTTAATGGACATAACGAATGTACTAGAAGAGTGCATTTTTATGCGTGAAGTGGGTATGTTTAATCTGCTTTCATGTCTGAGTGATATTTTAGTTTGAATATCTCCTCTTTTGGTATAGAATTGTGGATATTTT
This sequence comes from Brachylomia viminalis, assembly GCA_937001585.2. NCBI lineage: Eukaryota > Metazoa > Arthropoda > Insecta > Lepidoptera > Noctuidae > Brachylomia > Brachylomia viminalis. The sequence continues at coordinate 19,644,254 of OW443301.2, read as the reverse complement.
CGTACAAATTTACAAATTTCAAATATGTAGAGGCAGGGCAGGGTTAATAATTTTAGGTCTTTAAAGTGTGGTTTACAGGAATCTGTATCTTTGATATTCATTAAAATTCTCATCATTTTTTTCTGTAGAGTGAATAATGTGGGCGCCTCAATACTATTTCCCCATAAGACAACTTGAGCCATGCAAATGCGTACGCGTAATATGTTACTAGTGCCGTTTTGAGGTCTGTTGTTTTTTTGATTTCTCGGAGGGCGTATGAAAACTTGGATAATTTCGAACTTACTTTTTGAATATGTGATTTCCAATCTATGTGTGAATCTACGAGTATGTCAAGGCCTAAAAGGGTAAAATTTACTGTTTCTAATTTTGAACCGTTGTATTTGAAACTTATACTTAAAGGTATTTTTTGTCGGGGGTGGAAAGTTATTATTTTTGTCTTATTAAAGTTTATTTCAAGGTCGTGTTCGTTCATCCAGCGTGTTGCAGTGTCAAGTATAGAGCTCAATTTTAGGTTTAAATTTATATTATTATCGCATGATGTTAAGATAGAGATATCATCAGCGAACAATACGCATGGCTCATTGATTTAGGGAGATCGTTTATGTAAACAAGGAATAGCAGGCACCCTATTACACTTCCTTGTGGTATAGAAGCGTTCACCGGTATGTTTTTAGATCGAATTAATTCTATTTCTTTCGATTTATGATTGTAATGTTCTATTTCTACAACTTGTTCTCTGTTTTTTAAATAAGATGCGAACCATTCGTAACTTTTTCCGCGGATACCGATGTTATAAAGTTTATTCAATAATATGTCAAATTGTACCTTATCATAAGCTTTCGTCATGTCTAGTAACAATCCTACAGCGTATTTTTTATTGTTAATTATATTGAGGGCTTCCTGCATATATTTATAAACAGCCAAAACGGTAGATCGGTTTTTGCGAAAACCATTCTGACTATCATTGAATATACCATATTTTTCACCAAATGCATAAACACGATCGCACACGGCTTTCTCAAATATTTTTGAGGCTGTTGGTAAGAGAGCAATGGGACGGTAGTTGTTTGGGTCGGTTTTTATATTTTTCTTGTGGATCGGTTATATAAGAGCTGTTTTTAATAAATCGGGAAAAACGCCTTCTTCAAAAGATTGGTTAAGTAGTATGTAAAATGGCAAGGTTAATTCGTCAGCGTAGAGTGGGTGGAAGTTCATCAATTCCATGGCTTCTTTTGTTTTTTAAATTTTTGATGATTGTATTTACTTCGTAAGGATCTACTGGGCTAAGATATAATGTATTTTGTGTAGCTGAAATCGCCGGGGGCCCTTTTGGTTTGCTGCGGGTAGGTATTATTCTGTTCCCACCAATAGAAGCAAAGAAACCATTAAATATGTTGGCTACCTTTTGGGGTTTTGAAGTTAAGCTATTATTTATTTGTAGGGTTATGTTGTGCTTTTCACTTTTTAGTTTCTTGTTTGTGCGTTCATTGATTATTCCCCACATTGTTTTGACTTTATTGTTAGATTGCATCATTTTATTTTTAAAGTGTAGTTTTTTTGGATTTTTTCAATGTTTTTTCATACTTTTTATAGTATTTTGTTAATATTGGATTTTTTGTTTTTATCTGTTAGTGTCTTTAATAGTCTTTTATTTAAGCAAGTTTTTTTTTATACCAACAGTAAGCCAGTATTTTTTATATTCTGTTTTTAGTTTAATTTTACGCAGCGGTATACATTGATTTAGAATAGAGATGAGAGTGTCATTAAATGTTTTATAACTTATGTTAATGTTATTATTGATTGTAAGAATATCATTCCAATTAAGTTTTTGTATTGTTTCTTTGAATTTTGCTATGTCTGTGTTATAAAATAGTCTTTTCTTTGTGTACCAGTTATATTTCTCTGATTGATCAGGTTAAATGTAAAATTGTACTATGGTGGTCGGAAAAACCTAGCTCTTCTGTGGTTGTGTAAATGTCTTTGTAGTTAAAGTTAGTGAATATTAGATCTATGCACGTTGCAGTATTGGAGGTAACACGTGTAGGGGTTTTTACATGTTGAGTATAATTATGTTCCTTCATAAGATTTAATAATTTATATGTTTTTAAATTATCTGATATTATATTAACTTTAAAATCGCCTCCTATTATTATATTTAGTTTGTAGTATTTATTGGTTTACAAGTATTTATGTATTTAAACAAATTCTTAATTATATAAATTAAGAATTTGTTTTAATTGTTGATAAAATACTTCCTCCTCTCTCCTATTCCAGTACATAGTTACTATCAATAAATTTTCTTTTGGTAATTCCGTGGCGCATAGTTCTATTATATATTCTATAGACATCTCTGAAATATTATTTCTATTTATGCTGTCAATATGTTCTTGTAGAAGTGTACAAACACCGCCACCTGTTCTAGTGCTGCGACAGAAGGAAGATGCAAATTTATATCCACTAAATTGAATGAGATCAATTTTTTCTTGAGTTAGCCAAGTTTCTGAAATGCATATATTGCTTTATATAGTGAATTGTTGTCAATAAATGCTTCGAGTACATCTTGTTTATTATAAAGGCTTTGAAAATTTTGGTACATTATTTTAAATGGTGGGTTGTTGTTTACGAAATGTCTGGTTCTCAGTTTCGTTGGTCATATTAATTGTAGGGCGAAGTTGGTAGGTGTTGTTCAATATTCTATCCTTTTCTTGGGTGTTGTATTCGTATTGATTTTGGTTGTTTTCTATATTAATCAGCTTTCCGTCTATAAATAGTTGGTTGTTTCTTATAATTGCATGAGATCCATTTTTTCTGGCTTTAAATAAGCCCTCTCGCATTTGTGCTCTATACTTTCGTGCATTTGCATCCAAGAATTCAGCTAAGAAAAGTCCGGTTCCTTTGAAATAAGTGCTATTGTTAATAATATATTTAGCCATTCTCATAGACTTCCCAACACAAGCGTACATAGTTATATTTTAAAATTTAGCCCTTATTGTGAGATAGTAAACAATACGAATACAGTAGGACTCTTAAGAACATTGATTCAAGAACTTAATTAACTGATGAAGCGTCAACACACATCATTACAAGTAAGTATTGTTACGAGACTCCGGGATAATAATATTATTCGCTTTGTGAATGATTAAACTGGCAATAAGAAAGGTTTATTTTCTAGGAAATCCAACCTTCAAAAGGTTAGCATAAAAATAAACAAAGTAGTTTAAATCATAAGTACCTAAATAAATTGAGAAACAGCCATCAACAATGAATTCCTACTGTTTGCAGACGCTATAAATGTGACGTATCACAAGAACGATTAGATTTTGGACGAATTCAGTTTATTAGAACGAAAAGAAATTAAATTTATTACGAGACGCTCACGTAACGAGTAATTTCCGCGAATTTTCCTCACACGCCCGCGATTACTTTGCGATGATTCATCTCGTTCGCGGGTTGAACACTCTGCCAGTCTGGCCATAGTTCGTACACACTACCAACCTTCACAGCAGTCTGCGCCCAATCGTGCCATCGAGCGCGCGCATTTTGGATTTCGAACGCAACATCGCGTCATCGACTACGAATTTTAAAAATATAGATAAAATTTCAAATCGCCATTTTTTTCTTACAAATAGTATTTCGGTAGTGTTGATATTTTGCAATAATTACTAAATTAAACATAAGAACTATGGCTGGTGTGTGGTTTTCGGTGATAGTGCTGGTTTCAGTTCAGAAAGTTTTCGGAAACGTATGCCTGAAAGATAAAAACGATTTTACCTGCGATGAATGCATAAGGTGCAGTGGTAAATGGTGTAATGAACGTGGGGTAAGTGTCAAATTTGTATTTTTTTATGGATATTATTTGGGATGAAACCGGTCACGCTCGAAGTCAAAATTTTATTATTATTAAAATTTTATTATATTTAATCTCCGTTTAATCGACACTCCGTAACTTGTTCATGTACTTGTATGTTGTCTTTAACATTTTATTGAGACTTTGAATACCTATACTTAACCATAAACAACTTCATGGTATGGGTATAAATACTTACTCATAGACCTAAAATAATTTAATGTCCTAGATTGGTTCTATTCCTATTTAATTCTCTTACATCTAACACTCAACACTAATTAAATTGACTTAGTTGAGCAGAAAACCAATGAGGGAACATCTATATTACCTTCTGAAACCTGATTTTTCAACCGTCTATTAACTTTAAATAAGGAATCAATTCAGCAATTTCACTGCTACAGTATTGTATAAAAAATAATATGTCAATCCGCCATATTTTTCTTCAGATACAACCTAACCTGCCAATTGCAAAAAACGTAACAAAATTCGAATTTCGCGGGCTACCTAGCACTTCCCCCTTAAACCCTTTAAAGGGCAGAAACGAAATTTGTACATCGTCTGTAACCACCCGACTATAATAGTCGCGTAGTAGTGGTATACTATATTTATAGCTTATGTAGTATGTAACCTTAAAGTCGATTTTGTATTGATAAAATCGACCTTATAGTTGAAGTAGTCAACTACAAATTTTGTTTCTGCCCTATATAGGGTTAAGATACCTATACCTACTTAAGGCGTGGTAAGAAGCAAATTTTTAGGTTATTGACAATGTCGCATCGCGGCAACAAATAAGGTTTAAAACAGCGATGCGTTTGATGGTAGTTGAATCGAATGACCCACCAAAATATGAATAATTTTGCAGTTTTAATTCAATTAAATATAAATGCACGGCTCGGTGGAATAATGTTTAGGTATTTCTTTAGTTGGATTGAATTCCCTTTATCATCACACAAAATATGATATTCACGCTCAATTGAGAACTTATGCGACTGTTTTGAGCTCTGTTTTAAGATATTTGTATCATGCTACAATTTTATTTCTATAAAACACTAGCTAATACTCGTTGCAATTTTTTTTTTGTAAGTCTTTCTCCGGCGCGCTCACAACGACTTACCAAAGTTTCATCACAATCGGTCGAGACATTTCGAGTTTCTGCGAGACGAACGAATAATATTAGAGATTTTTGAATAAGACTTTTCTTTGAACATATTTTATGACAAAACACAAAAAACTAAGCATTTTACGGCGTCCTACGTTTGGGCAGCGCCTTAAGGTTGATTTTTTGTTGATAAAATGTACCCTAACGTTAACTAGTCAACTACAAATTTCGGTTCCGCCCTATAAATGATTAAGATACCTATACCTACTTAATCATTCTGATAGGATTCATGATTGACCGTCAAGATTCTAATCAGATATTCTGGACTTGTTAGTTCCCTAACCTTTATCTATCAATCAATATGAATTTGCATAATTTAATCTAAACGGTTCGTCAATACAAACAATTGTGTAATTACTACCACAAACATTACAAACTTAGTAACTTCGAAGATAATCGTATAGGTAACGTTATCGGTTTCAATATCCATACTAATATAATAACTCTGTCTGTTAACTTTTCACCCACAGGTTGAACAGATTAAATTTGGCACACACGAGGTAGAACATGACCTGGGTTAGGTTATACTCGTAGGATACTCTTTATCTCGGTATTACGTTTCCGTGGGATCATTTCCGAACGAAGCCGCGGGCGAAAGCTAATTACAAATTACAATATACGTTTAAATAGGTAAACCATGTAGAGCTTATTAACAGCTTTACATCGAAATCTTATCTACAGCTTCCAAACGCAACATTAATTCTAGATTTAGGAAATAAATAGCTAAGTATTTTTATGACACAACTAAACAATTTTATGAACTCAGATTCCGATAACCACATTGACACATTTCAAGAAAGAAATTTACTTTAATTAAATGCCATTACAGAGTCGATTAGGTAGGAGAAGAACATATTAAATACAACCATTAGGCTGTAAGCGTATGAAATAAGATGTCAATGGAGAAGTCGGGCAAAGCTAGTTGTAGATGGCGTGATCTTATCTAGGTCCCTACGGCCTACAATTGAAAGGAGATGTTCCAGAAATGTATGGAGCCTGGGCCAGCACTATGTACACTATATGTAAATATCGCTATGTATTACAGTAACCGTTTTTTATTGTTAATTTTCTTTAATTTTACTTCGTTTCAAAGTACATATACTCAAATTAACTTGGCCAAGGAGAGCAACACAACATAAAATTAAACATGGTGGATTAGATTAGCAGCATGCGAAAAATGTAATTTTGACAATGACATTTGATTGACCCATAAAACAAAACAATACGAATTTCAAAAATCTTGGGTTGGGTTTCGGTTTCGATAAAATAAGACTACAGGGTATGCTACTCGACTGCGGCAGCACATCTTCTATCACCTATTCGAGCAGTTAGAGATTGGTTGTATCGGTGTCAAGAGGAGCAAGAAACGTAACTAAGGCTTAAACGTTTTGTTTATTAACAGTCCTACTGCTTCATTCTTTAGTGCCTAGCAATATACCCTGGACTTCGATAGTTCATAGGAGAGGAGTGAGCTGTGCTTTAAACTGTCAAACGTCATGTCAAACACAACTGTCATGGCTGCCCTAAAATTAGTGTTATCTTATTAAAAAACTTTTTAAATTATCATTTTTGAACCACTGTACCCTACTTCAAATTATTTTTTTAGTATTTTTATGAAATTCCTCTATTGTTTTCCTATTTATCTATATGGTGTACAAAGTGTAGTGGTGGCCCAAAATCAAACATCTCCTTTAGTTCATTTAGTTCCATTTCATGTTCGTTCACGAGTTTGGTTTTATTCCACTATTTCGTTGTTTTATTACAATCCAATATTTTAAATCAAGTAAGTATCCGTCATGGAAAACCCTAAATACTTCCTCGTAAACACTTTCTTCAAAATATTTCTGACATAACCTCGTACCTCAGTTTAATTTTAAAATACCTTTAGGACAATCTTCTAATTTTAGGGTCTTTCGGGAAATGGTGGATTCCAGTTTCTGAGTATAAAGAGTTATATTTTCTCAAAAATAAAATAAAACCACCTCACACCTTGTATTATTAGCTTGTGTTGGGAACTAGCTACGATAGCGCTATTTTGAGAGTTGCTTTCCCCACTAAGAAATGAAAAGAAAAAACGAATCATACCACAAAGAGGTTCAAAAGGGGAACTTTTAAATGGCCATCACGACATTGAAGGGAGCAATAAATTGATCAAAGAAAAAGACGAAGATGTCAGAAGTCAGGCTGAGCGGAAGGAAACAATTGACTCAATGAACGTACTGACTGACCGACTCAGAAAATCTATTTTTGATAATCTACAGAATGCATCATACCTGCCTGTATATCGCTATGGTCGTAAACAAAGCCCTTTTGATTAAAGGGTAATTTATTATCAACTTTAATTGATTAAATTTTATTTGCATTAGTCAGTTAAACCTATTAGTAATGTATACGTGCTAATTTGGTAATTATATTATAGCAGCATGGCATTATATACGACTGAACGAATCAATAGTGCAGGTTTGTAATAAAACACGATGATACAGCAAATCAGTAGGCCAATTCTCGTACTTAAAAAACGTTCAAATTCAAGTCGCAATCTCATCTCAGCGACAATCAATGTCAAAAACCTGTCACAGATGTATGTAAATTGATTGTAATTTTGACAGATTGACACTGAGATTAGAATGCGAACGGTCTTAAAAATACGGGAATTGCCCCTCAGTTAGTACCATACTAATAACATTCACGCAGTATTTTAAGTTCGGGCAAACTACGCTTAGGAGAAGTGGAGGTCTGCATCCCTTTGTTGCCCTCACAAGACTGACTCGTCTTTTGGTCACTTCCCTTCATATGACTCTGCCGACGACGTGCCGCCTCTTCTACCGAGTGCGTCACGGCATTTACCCTCCTTAGTACCTACTACAATAATCAATTGAGAGACTATTATCGCTCAACTTTTATAATCTACGACACATATTTTTAATCCTTCTCTCGGGCTAAGGTAAATTTCATATTTGAAGCACCTAAGATATACCTTCAAAACTCAAAAAAAGGCAAAACTCAAAGCATTAATATTCCTATTAAAACAATTTCAGGCACTTTTGAATTGTCAAGGGGTCGGTCAGTTAGAAAGATGAAGCTAGTTGCCCATTCCAAAGGGTTGTAGGTTCCTATAGAGAAGAACGGACAAGAAACTCCTTAAAAGGGTATCTCTATCTTTATCTAAAGTGTAAGGTCAAGTAGTTATTTTCAGTAGATAATCAGGACCAATACAGACAGTGACGCGGGAAGTGTAGATACAGGGGAATCAGGAAAACATATAACAGGATTGTTATATGTTTGCAGTCGATGAGATATGCAGTGTGAGTTTTTATAATATGCACTTCGAAATGAGGGAATATATGCTTAATTTTATCGACGAAAAAAATATTTAAAAAATTCTAAATATTTTTTATGGAATTTAAAAATAAATTGTTCGCAGCCGTGACCCCAGTGTAAACAAAACGGTGTAACTTTTAAACTCAATGATATATCGCGATGAAAAAACTCCATAATGGTTAGAAGTAATGAGGCGTCCTCATTAAATGAAAATAGTGGGATAAAACTACCCTCAATTGAAAATAAACATGTTTTTTTTTGCAAAAATATGTTTTTTTTAAATCAATTTTTACAACAATCGAAAAATTTCTCAACAAGACGCCCATTACCTACAGTTTTTATTACTTTAAGTTATTTTTCATCGTATTAGGTACCTAATAGTAAAAATTGCATGTTTTTAACTATTCCCATCATTTCCTAACAGCGCACGGCTACGCACTACCTATTAACCATTTTTTTTTAATATAAAAAGATATTTAGTTGTAATTAAGCATAGATTCCCTCATTTCGATATGTGCACATTATAAAGACACGCACTGTATTTATTTACTGGCTACCAATGACCTTTACACTCAATTAGGTAACACAGCACTAGTGCTGATAGCATTCGAATTGAAATGTTCTCGCTTTTAGTACCTAACTCAATATTATGATTGTTAGTTTTAGTAGTAATTCCTACTAATACATATAACGTTTGCTACTTCGTTTGGTTGTGTGACAAATATGTACCTAAGTATGTACCTAGTTACCTCATCAAACTAGAAAAACCCAGTTTATGAACTAGTCTTAAAGCCACACGAGAGTATTTGTGTGTTGTATAATTAAAGTTAACCTATCCTTTCTGACTCACAAACAAAGATGAAGGACTCTTAAATAAATCTCTTTGCACACAATAATTAATAACAATAAATTCACAGACTCTCCGAACCAATGAAGACGCATTAAAATGCAAATACGTCAGTAACTCTCGAACTTATGCAATTATAAGTAGTAGGTACCTAAAGGATAGGTGTTATGTAAATATTCTAAGGAGTAACGCGTCAATAAGCCTTTGGCGAAGTTGCGTTTATTTTGAAAATACCCGTCATACCACGAAACGTACGTATTACAGGGCTTCAGAAAATAATAGAATCCATGTACCTATGCTGGTTTTGAGGCCTACTATGCTCTAGCTACGTAATCATAGTTTTATATGAATATCTGACAAACAAAACGTACCAACTATATTATTATGAGAGAAATAGGAGTGGTGCATCTATCATACAGCGTACGACACGCATTCATAGCGAGCACCATTTCAATCGATCAAATGTGTTTGAAGTTAAGACCTAGTTCAAACATATACAATATGGCAAACTTCATAAGGAAATCGAGTATTATACCTAATACCATTTAGTTAGTACCTGCTTCCGTGCCTGCCTGCTTCTGTCAAAGTAATCTTTAAATAAATATAATATAAAGTTTATTTACTCAAAAACAAAGCATTGTAGTACACGTTAAAAAAGACAGTTTTACAAAAATAAGTACTATATCTACAAACGTGTGGGTGAGCACTGCTCTCCTAGATAGGTTATGAAAACCAGTCCGGTCCCCTAAAGTATAATGACGTAAAGGTTACATAGTGCTTCTGATAGTTCTGGTGTTACTGTTATAATTTTGTAGTATTGAGATAGACAATTAAAGATAAAAAATATACGTTTTATTGAACGTGAAAATATAATAATTTTAATTTTAAGGTAAACAAATATGTGTGTGTGTGTGTGTAATAGTGTGTGTGTGTGTGTGTGTGTGTGTATTTGCTTGTCTATGTTGTTTATGTTAAGATTTTTTCTGTTTCGTCATATGACTTATTTGGTTGGAACGATGGCTTTACAGTCAGTGTTTTGTCATTAAGTGCATCATAATATGCACAATTGCATTTACTAAATACACACACAAACTCACGCCTTTTTCCCGTTAGAGTAGGCAGAAACTTCAGAACGCCTGCTGCTACGATCCCTTTTGCTTCGTTTACGTTCACGCATCTGGCAACATACGTACGCCGGTTGTGACATAGGTAATATACATTAATAATCCGATTTTCATACAAACGCAGCAAGCATGTATCTTCTCGTATATTTTGAGAACATTTAGGCACCTAGATATCTTATTGGAGCGGAAGTATAGCTGGTCAGGACCGCGAATAGATTACTTCCCTCGGATCTCGTGTCGCAAGTGGGTGGCTAGGAGAGAACCGAAAGGAGGGCTAGATTTATTGCATCCAACTGTAGGAAGGATATTCGTTAATGTATCATGTGACTATGATGCCGGAACAGTTCAATATGGTGTACCTAGGTATGTATTTAGTACTGGTGGTGACCCACCAGAAATATGACTCTACCGAAAAATAAATAGGTAGTTAAATATAGGTGGTATACTATAGCTACATTTCAACTCTTCATTAGTCGTATATCATTAATCTCTCTGTCTGCGGTATTTCTTAATCCCACTTTCGTTTTACGTTTTTTTATTAAATTAACTTTGCTGATTCATCATCAGCATAAAACTGCAAAACATGAGGAAATCTTATTCTTCTGTCGATTTCATCACATATTTCAATCAGAAGTCAACTTTTGAGTGTGCAGCACCGTCATTTTACACACATTATAAATAAATGAATTGACGGGCAAACAAATGTTTCCTTCACTAATTAAGTTAATTGTTCGTCCAACATTTATGTATAGAATTTACAAGAGAAGTTCATAAAAATACATATTATGTGTAAATTAATGTGGCCTCAGGTTTGAATGAGTCTTCTTCGTTGTGTCGATGGCACGACAGTGAATTAGATTTTGTTGGCCCAAAACTTCGCCACTTCCACGGCATCGTCGGTGGCAGCGCTGAGGACACTATGGCTGCATTTTTTGGGGCACAGAAGGCAGGATAAGAGGTGGGACATAGTTTGCGCCACAGCTCCACATACACACCCTGTTATACCGTCAGTAAGTAATAATTTCTCAAATGATAACAGTCGGGTAGAATTCAAATATTTTAACTGTTTCAACACGATTGCTTCAAATTCCAACATCATTCTCCATTAGCACTATAATGTGTTATGGGGTAAAAAATGTGACAAAAACATGTTTTTCTTTAGAAAAACATGTTTTTCTTTAGAAAAACATGTTTTTGTCACATTTTTTACACCCCGCAAACATGAATCTTATCAGAGAACCAAAGAGCTGTAATTTACAGTGTGAACTATGAACCCATTACTTATTTACAATTAAGCAAAGTGAACACTTCAAAATATCGTATTTTACAGTCATTTGGTTTATTTTGTAGAGTTCAAGCAGGATCACAAGTTAGGATCATGACGTTACTATGCTTAGTCATCGCTAAAGCATGCTTTATTTACGAGCACAATAAGTTCTCACATTCTTATAATAAAACCTCTTCTTGTAACATCAGAAATGATGTAATTTTCTGGACTTCGAAAAGCCTTATTAACTAAAACAGTTGATGTGCCAGAAGTAGACTTTACTTTAGACACAGATTTTACAAAGATAATAAAAGTATATCCGCTGTTGAATTTTAAAACGCGCGCTGAAAGTTGAAAATCGAATAGCGTGCTCCAATTTAGGGATTAATTTAGGTGCCGTCTAGTGTTAGTGAAAACGGGCATAAGTATGCCTTTGCGGAAGCTTCCTTAAGAAATTATACTGTAGGTATGTCAAATAGTTATTATAATGAAGAAAAGCAGAATAGCTAACTAACCTAAACTTTTAAGTTTAAGTAGTTAGAATGTTATTCGATTTTGTTTGTTCATTGTTTAACAACTTCCAAGAGACAATATTCCTATCAAAATATGCTTATAAGTACAAAATCTTCACTAAGCTGACAATACACAATCAAGTGAAGTGCCTTTGAATGGCGATCGATAGACGAATTTCCTGCGCAACCCCATTTTCCAATATCCGCTGTTCAGAACAAACTACTTTTTTATATAAAAACTAACAGCTAATAACATTAAGGTACAATCGGCGTAATATGATAACATAATATTGTTATTTACCTTTTTAACAAACACGATGTTGGTACCTACAGTGCGCAAAAACACCTCAGAAAAGTCAAATAAATCGAACAAAAAAAAAAAAAAATACTAGTCGTTCTATATATAGGTTTAATTTACAACGAATAAAAAAGCAAGAACTTGCAACAGCAATTGCAGTAAGAGCAATAAATTGGTTACTGCAAAGCTGTCGCCACTCAGACTGAGACACGGTGGAGTGACGTCACTGACGTCACAAGAATTCCAAGTGCAAGTCTAGCCTTAAATCATTTAGAGTTACGTGCATTGTGTTAGGTTATGATGCTTACTTCTTCTCAATTAGTATAATCAATGTGGCTAGCAGGCCCGGGCATAGATTGACTGACGGTACTTGACATTATAAACACCATATTCTGCGGCCATTTTAGAAATTTAGCAAATAAAATCAATTATGTAGTACAAACAATATAATTTTTAACCGACATTAATCACTTATTAATAGACATCAGAAAGTATGCAGTCTAGATACTGTGTATGTCACCATATTTACTTCAACGGTCCTCATAAATCAACCTTTCTAAACAAAGACGTTCTTTTCCTTATATTCCTTAACACTCAAGTTACCTACATGCACCAACTTACTTTCTGCAAACAATTAATTGTAGTACTTTTGTAAAAACCTACATTATTGATTTTTCGCAAAGCTGGCGCCGGCAGTGAACTCAAACTCAAAGCATTTATTTCAATTAAACCATTTACAGGCACTTTTGAATTGTCAAGTGGTCGGTCAGTCAGAAATATGAAGCTAGTTGCCCATTCCAAAGTATAGTAGGTACCTATGGAGAAGAACGGGCAAGAAACTCCATGGACACTCTTTTAAATTATATTGTTACATAAATATTAGTTACATCATTAATGTTGAATATATGTGAGACCGATGTAAATAAGACGTAGGTACACGTTGAGTGTCCAGTGTACAGCAAATATAAATTTAAACAAAACAATCCATAATAAAATAATTAAAATAAGCCGTGGTGGCTAAGAGATGACCAGTGGTGATTGAACGATGATCTTTCTAAGAGAACTCTGGATGCAAGAGCGACCGAAGCGACTTCGAAAACTTTAGCACCTCGGATAGGTTAGGTTTCTTTTGACTAATTCATACAGTAATATTAATAGGAGTTACTTTGTCGACTTATGCAATGCAAGAAAGTTTGGGAATAAATAGTAACTAAGATGCAATAACGACCGACGCGAACTCGAAGATTTTTAGCACCCGCCCCGGAGAGATTAGATTTCTTTTAAATTGTAGATATAGAAATAGAGAGTTGCTTTGTAGACTTATGCAGAAAGGTAAAAACATTACAGAAACTATGATGGAGTAAGCGAAGCGAGCTCGGATTTTTTTCGCATCAGAGAGGTCAGATTTCTTTTTCTTTCCTACAGGTGCTATAGGTAGATACCATGATATGAGCCCCATAAAGCGCGGGGCCTGTAGGAATTGCTACAGGCCCCGCGTAGTATAAAAACCGCGAAACAGTCATATGAATGGAATACCGTAGTGAATCATGTTCTCGTATTCAATCATTGTTATTTTTGCCATAAATGCTTTAAACCGTTTGGCTCCTTGCCATTCATATCCTTTTGTCAGAGAAGTGCTGGGCACGGCATTTATATTTAAATCAAAGATAATATTAGTAACTGAGTTTAATGATATGGATGCAGTTTCGCTGCAGACGTAAATGGTTCGGTGCAATCAAGATAACTGAAATGGATTGCTTTTGAAGGTATAATTATGATGGCTAAATGTGAAGGAAGCTCTGGACAGCAAGGAACTAGCTTTGTAATTTGTTACTACTTATCGCATGAGCATCATTTCCCAAACATGTTCGGTAATGTTCAGAAGAAAAAAACTCTTCTTAGGAAACATGTTCGGTAATGTTCAGAAGAAAAAAAACTCTTCTTAGGAATTAAAAAGCGGAAAGAAAAAATCCCAAACGGAATGTGGTAAGTTGCCTGCTGTGAATCACGTAGGCATAAGATGCGAATAAAATGGGCTTCCCGTTCGTCGTCCATTTACAGTGACACATAGTAAACATAAGCAACCTGAGGGGCAATTCCCGTATTTTTAAGACCGTTCGCATTCTAATCTCAGTCTCAATCTGTCAAAATTACAATCAATTTACATACATTTTTGACAGGTTTTTGACATTGATTGTCGCTGAGATGAGATTGCGACTTGAATTTGAACGTTTTTTAAGTACGAGAATTGGCCTACTGGTTATTGTCAAACTATTTAAGTTATAAGGTAACACTTTGTATGAATGAAAAATCGTTGCTTTTAGATACGTTTTACGCAAATATTACAACGGATGTAAAAGTTCCTAGATTTCTAAATTGGTTACGCAAACAAATCAAATACCTAATATCGATACAATACAATGTAATTCATCTCGAGTAAACTTCCAGTTAAGTGGTACGTAAATGAGGCGCGATGAAGTGCACACAGTCAGCAAACATCCGTGCAATCACACCATTCTGAGAAATTATAAATACAACCCGTTGACCTATATCTGGGCATGTTTTATACATTAAAATATTACACAATCTTCATGCACGTCAATGTAAACGGGGGAACCGTTAAAACTCACTTGATGAAACACACGCCACTGTCATCAATCATTACTATAAGTAATAAGTTGTGAACTCATGCGCAATCCCAATTACTTTTTGTCACTTTAAAAATATGTTTTACAATTATTTGCATGAACTTTACATGCTTTCGAAATTTCGTTGGATCCAAGTTACCCTTTTGAAATGTTATTGGATCCAAGTTACCCTTTTGTTACTTATTCTTTAAATTGACGATAATCATAACCAGTGAATTATTGATTGATGGGGTTACTGATCGTTGGGTAATGTTGGTATTCTGAATGGGCTTGAACCACGACACCTGACATTTGGAGCCACTCATATAATATGGCCCACAAGAGTGACACAGATCATGTAAAAAGGTCAGGCCTGAGTCAAATTGCCAGTCAGGGGTCCCATGTCTTAAATGCCTATAAGAAATATCGTAACGATTTATTTGGAAATTACGCTCGTTTATCAGTTTGTGTTTAAGTAAGCTGACATTTCGTTATCTATTTCTCAATTCATTGACACCATATTTTAATGGAACACCGTCCAGTTTTTTCTGATGATTTCTTAAAAAAATTAACGCGCTGTTTTCTTGTTTATTTTTGAAACGGTTTGCACCAAGGCACTTATATTAAATTAGTTACACACTCTCAGAGCTTTATGCTTATGAGAAGTTTAACCCTATTTGAAAGGGTTACTCGTACCTATCTATAATACCCAGTTTAATAAAAATAATCAGTTATTACATTATAATATATTATGTATGTAGTTCTCACACGGTATTTTTCAATAAAAACCAACTTAAATTAATATTTTCTACAATCAACATCTTTCAATTTCCCTTTATGTAAATAGCAGTGAAAGTAAACTGGTCCAATAAATTGAGCTCATCTTGTAACAGACTTTTGTACTACAGAATCCAAGCATTAAAATACAAATCTTGACTTCCATCCATACGGATGCCTACTTAACATTGTATTGAACCCAAGTGTAATCAATCACTTAGTTTTACTTAGAATACAAAGCTAGGTTTGTTGTAATCTGACACTTTAATTTTGTTGGCTTCGGGCTTTCACTCAGCATTATACTTATAATGTATTTAACAATATAAGCCCTTCGATATTGATACCTGTGACGCCCTTTATTTACTCCACTTTATGTTCTATAAACAAAACAGGTTAATAATAATATAATATAATAATATAGTTAATACAGGTTCTGTATTTCATAGATTATTTCAATTGCTATCGCAAAGTTATCGATTTAAAACTGCATCGATCTAAACTTTTTTTTGCGGTAGAGTTGTGCAGAGGTAGGTACGGGCCGCCTGACCATGACATGAAATGCGCCTGCTAATTACGAAATAACTTTACTCGACTAAGATTCTTGCGAACAACCATTAAAGCGATGGGTCCACCGTGTACTGGATTGGTAGAATTTCGACTGGACATCAGTCACTGTGAAGATGGACGGTGGACCATATTCCACTGTCAAAGGTAGCGATTACTGAAGCCTACTCAGCCAACTGTCTTGTACCAGATCTGATTGGGTACTGATTCGGTTAAGACCACAGTTTGATCTAAGTGTGAAGTTTTTGTGGTATAAAGAAAATAGGAAAAAACAACGAGACGAAGGCGTATAGTTCAAAGTAGTACAAAGCTAGATTAGAGTTAGCAAATTTGTCGCCTACAATCCAACAATAACTGGTTTTCCTCAGTTTTGTCTAACTGCTCAAGACACAGGATAACATACATCTTGGTAACGTCGTAAATAATCGTACTAAGATTCATGCACACTAAGGTAATAAGTAGGTACATTTTCCATACAAATGAGACCACCGTACAGCTGTCGAACAACAAATCAGACCCAACGCAGATCGATGACTCGCCACAGCTAATTACTGCTGATTAAAACAAAAATAAACAGAACACTCTAAAAGGGGTGTGCGTGAAAAATTAAAAGATCCCATTGCATATCAATCAATGCAATTAACAGGCGCTCCACTTACCTATTAACATGTTTTAAAGATTTTAACACTGAGCGCGTAAAACATCTCATTTTTTATGTTAACATGCGTTGCGTAAGGTTTGCCTTTAAAAATTGGTATTACAAAGGGCATGTTATTTCACGTTGAGTTGCTCAATGAGTTAATAAGATTACGCAATCTTACAGCTACAGCTGTCTAGGTATAATTGAGTGTCTGGCAACATCGGAACAGTAGTTTATTGCCGAGGATCTCTCATGAGAGCTGCAGTGTTAATGAAGTTGATTCTTCATAGTTCAGCTTGGGTCAGTTAATTTATCATGCCCTTAAATCTGATATTATAGTTGACTGGTAGAGTAATTGCGAGTTATTAATGTGAAGAGCAACGTTGTCTAGCTACATCTGTTTATTCGCTTTATTTAATGCAATAGTCGGGCCCTGAGGCAATTCGCTGCCGGAGGTCGAAAACAAACAAGCAGGCACTTATTGATAAAAGGACTGCCACAGAATAATAACGAGAACCTGTTCGAAATCATGGGCAAAATTGACACCAACATTTATTATCCCAGATCAACTTTATAACGAGAGTACCAACCCAAGAAAAAGATAATACGAAACCTATCATAGTGAGTTTCTGCAACCGTTACGTGAAGGAGGACTTTATTGCCGCAGCGAGAGTACTTGTCAGGACTGCTCCACTAACTGCAGGGCAATTTGGCCTTACAGGAAACCAATGGATTTATGTAAATTACCACCTGTCATTTGAGAATATGGCTTTGCTGTCCAAAACTAAACAAAACGGCCGCAGAAGCGGATTTTCGCTACGTCTGGATCAAGCATTCCAAAATACATGCAAAGAAGGACGGCGCGTCTCCCACAATAGTGTTAAAATCCGAGAAAGATCTCGTAAAAATAAAATAAACTCAAGTGAATATCGATATAATAGACCTTTTCTAACAAAATTTCCAAGTCTAGTTCTGCAAAATCAAACGGTAAAAGTAAGATTGAGAACGATGCGCAGTTGAGCATATTCCATCAGTTACTGTGGCGCTCATTAGAGTGGTGTAACTTTATAACTTAATATCACTGTCATGTTGCTTGTCGCCGTTATGCCAATGTAGTCCTGTTGACGAGTCGAGGTTCATGCTATACACGCACGATGGCAGCCAAAGAGTCTACAGAATACCAGGAAAGCTCTATAACCAAGCTTGCATTGAAGAGACTTGCCATACGGCAGAGGCTCCATACACTTGTAGGCTGGAATTTCTTCCGAACGCCCACCGAGCTAGTGGTAATAGAAAATGGCACTTTAC
Organism: Brachylomia viminalis; assembly: GCA_937001585.2. Lineage (NCBI taxonomy): Eukaryota > Metazoa > Arthropoda > Insecta > Lepidoptera > Noctuidae > Brachylomia > Brachylomia viminalis. The sequence goes on along the minus strand of OW443301.2, from coordinate 19,625,963 downwards.
CTGCAGAAAGATACGTGAATGAAATCTTATATGAGTATGAGGCGTGAAACTCTTGCCATCTTTATGCAAGATAACGCTCGTTCCCATACAGCTCGGATAGTGTTTGACTATCTAGAAGATAACGCTATCGAACGCACGGAGTGGCCAGCAAGCAGCCCAGACTTGAACCCCATCGATCATGCCTGGGACGCACTGGGACGACGTGTACGCCAGCGAAATTCCCCTCCAATCACGCTTCGTGAACTGAAAGCAGCATTGATAGAGGAATGGGAGAATATTCCTCAGCATTGGCTCAGAAATCTGGTGGAAGGCATGCGAAACCGTATACCAGCTGTATTAACAGCTCGTAGAAGCAATACACAATACTAAAATGTGTAAAAATTGCATAAGTATTTGATATTATTGAGGTTTTTGTTACCGACCCGCTTTCTTTGCGGCCCAATGTATCTAACCACAAAGAGATAAACTACGCTCTTTCGCCTTCCTTATCGATAGCGCACTTTCCTAATCATGTTATAATGAATGTCATTCCATTACTATACTACTACATTTGGTATCAGAATAGACATGAATTTTAGCAACATCATAGTTTTGATTGGCACAAGCTATTACCGACTGGATTGCGTTTTAAAAGTGTTGTAGCAAGCTCTTATACATAATAATTGTGCCCTGCGGTTTCACCCACCACGCTCGGCTTCTATAGGTTGACGCTAAATAGCCTATAACCTTCCTCAAGAATTGGGCTATCAACTGCAATGCAATAAAATCAAATCCGTTAAAATCAAAGTAGTTCCAGAGATTAGCTCATTCAAACAAACACACTCTTTTGCTTTATTATTATGTATTATACAGGGTCAAATTAAATTAGCTAGCGAAACTCTGCAGACGTGATTGGGTATCCATATCGAAACACGAAAAAATAAAAAAGATTTGATACATTTTTGGGGGTCAACGACCTCTGGTAGTCTTGTTACTTGAAGTACGAGTTGAGAAAATCTGTTTTCTTTTGTTTTATCGTGTTCAGGTATTGATAGTCATCAGTCATCACGTCTGTGACGTGTACAAAAAAAATAACTGATATTTCAAATGACTACATAAACTGCTGTCCATATCCCCACAAAAAATATAATTAAATTAATTTATTTTTGTTTTATCATGTTTAGATATCGATACCCATAACGTCTGCGGGGTTTCGTTAGCTAATTTGATCTGGACCCTGTTTATATTATAGATAGCTAGATATAGGGATAAATATTATTCTAATGTCAACTTAATAACCACTTACACTAATTAAAGTACTTAACAAACAATGTCTGAGTTTCACATTTAACTCTAATCATAGTCACCTATTTAATATGACTATACTATCTCATTTGAAAAGTCATTCCACAGTCAGGACATGAGTTACAAGTAATCTTTAAACATCTTAAGATCAACCACTTTTATTTTCTTGTTTTTATTGCTTAGGTCCGTAAACTGAATATTTCAGACTAAACGAAATCGCGACAGGGCACTATAAACTTGGCACCAACTCCATACTGCAAACATTCTAGTTTAATAAAAGTCTTACAGATATCTTGATGATACTTAATCCCTGCATTCGTATCCTCTTTTTGGAATACTGGCAATGCGACAGTGGTTTACTCTTAAAGTTTCTGTTTTATTTTAATTCTTGAAAATAACTTCTTGCTTACGAATTCTTCCCTTTGTCTGAACTCCGGTTGAATATTTTGCAATGATTTTAGGCTTGGGAATGCCTGTTTTGTGTGTTACTTTTTCCTGTAACTAACTATATTTCTAATACTATTATGATTGGGCACTTTTCCAATACAATAATTATATGTGTTAAAAACCCACAATCTCAAGGTTTTGTGCACTACTCACTATTGTTTTCCCTCACATATTTCCTGTATGGACGCGGAAGGCGCGGAAAGTTTCTTAAACTAGAAAGACAAGAAAAATTGTGTGATGCACAACTATTTGGATTTCAGCCAGCAACTCATTGATTTTTCTACAAACTTGTTTACAAGTCTGGGACTTCCAATCTTTTTGCAATTCTCTTGAAATTCACTCAAAGTGCGTTGACCTCGGTGTCGCAGAATGTAGGAAGAACAAGACACACGTCACACGTCTTTTGTTTTTATTTTTTAATAACGAATGTATGTCACCGCTTTTTTTTTCGTTTTTTGACTGACGTACGTGACAATAAGCGATTTGGCAAAATCTTAAAATCAGCAAAATACAGAATTAGTAATTAGGACAGCAAAGAAGTTTTAAAACACAATAATCGTTATTATGGGAATGCGGACTACAGTGAATATAATATTATGCACGGTTGTGTTTGACTTGACTTTTAAATAAACAGACAGTAATGGGCAGCATTTTAAGTCATGACGATACCGAAAATACGTCGTGTTTTTAACCTGCAGCTAAAATAAGTGTCACATTCTACGACACTCAAGAAATAATATTTTAATTGGACTAAAAAACAGCTTGCGGTTCTTGATTGACAAACATCACGGAAAATAAGTAATTATATAGGGTGAACTAAAATACATTCTAAGAATATAATTTTATAGAAATATTGCCACAGAAATGACTCAAATGGTGTGGGATTACCGAGAAAACATGATGCGGGTGATCTCATTATTTAGGACAAACAATAACTTTTTGTCTGCTATTAATAAGGGTTAGGGCAGGGCAGCCATTGTTTTAGTCGAATCAATAAGGTGACTTTTGTTTGTGCCTCTACCTATTCAATATTTGCTATATAACAGCAATATCCTAGGCCGATGAATTGCATTGAATGTTTCGTACAACACATTTCATTAAAAAAAAAAACGAGAAACAAATTATCCAAAATGAATATGACTTCTTTGAGCATCGTCTCAAATCAAGTCTCTATTGATCTCGAAGCCAAAAAACCCTTCAACAAGACAACATAATCTAATTCTACACTTATATGTTTATTATTTTTATTTACGTTATAACTGGTTAGAGTGGCAAGAGGTGTCGCAACAGGGAGACAACCTTTCTGTAGGTACCAGTCATATGGCCTGACGTGACGCCCACATGTTTGAGCTAGAGATGTACCAGGTAGTATTCGAGTTATTCGGAAATAGTCGATAATGGTGCTGATTCTTTCGTGCACAAGTTAACCTAAAGTGTCATATATGTATAAATACTTCATAAATCAGAACAGATAGACAAAAAAAACCAAGGGAAGTTCAAGGTTAATTTGACCTCTCTAACTTAGTTCATTACTGTCACCGTTGTTTTCTCGAGCTGATTAGAGGTGTCAATTCTCTAATTTCAGTTTAGTTTTATAAAAAGGGAATTAGCGCCCTGATTTTCGATTTACGAACTTTCTTTCTACACATTACAAACAGAACAAAGCGTAAATGTAGATTCTTAAGTAATACAACAAATCAAGTGCTCAATAGATGCAATAAACAAACCATAGTAACTGATAGTCTATTTCCGTAATGTTCGTCTACAATGGCCCAAAGCAAACCACAGCGATAAGAGAGAGTCAAGAATATTATCATGGCCTTTAAAGCTAATAACGTTAATTTATTTCTCAGTTATTATAACAATAAATTACTGAGTATCCATCAATCATTTTGTCGCTACTGGAATATTTAACAACCATTTTAATTATTTGGTCGATTTTTCTTAATCTATTCGGCGCAGCACTAGTTAAAACCTACTTCCGTAATTTTATAGTAAGTATTGCTGTCTCAGTCACACATTCAGGAGAAATATGGGGTATCGGTTAGATCAACTCAGGTCGAGAGCAATCGTCAAGATCTCTGCTACTATTGTGACACCCACAGGCACCGTTTCGTATGCACTAACGGCTATAAAAGGTTTATTGCCCTAAAGTAATGAGCTACGATAGTTCGTGACTGCCGCAAAGAAAGACTATAATTTTTTCTGCCCTAAATTCTTATGATACAAAATGCTTCGACTTGGCTCTATCATGAGACATGCCAATTATGCCCATGTTTGTATTTTCAAGCACTCAATATTTTAACTAGGTTCTCGGCTATCTATCGGACAGGTTTCTGAAACCCCTTTAAGGGTATCTTAAACTAAGGAATGGGAAGGTTGAGTTACGGCCTCATGGACTGATTGTGTGGTAATTATTATGACTTATTTTTAGAAAGAACATTATAGACAATTTCTAAATTGAGTCCCAGTAGCGATTTTCCTCTTCTGTCTGTTCTGGTTCCATGTTGCTTGGGGTCCGTGCAACATGTTTTTCTTTACCATTGTCTGCGATCGGTCTGTCTCTTAGTTCCTGTTCAAAACTTAGTTACAACTGTTACAAGACGGCATAAAATTCTCCTTTACTAAGATCACAGATTTTATACCAGTTAATTTAATATAAAATCTCCCCACATAAGAATTTTATTATAATAATATTCTTTAACCTATCCTGTTGAAACCACATTCCTGGCGTAGTATTTTTTGCGTAGGCGTCGAACCCCACACCCATCGTTTCTTGCATTATAATTATTTGGGACGGATAAACATGGACTATACTTACTTAGTTTACGGTCGGTTTATAACTTACTCTCATAAATTCGTTCTACATTAATTTATAATTAGCCCTCGGGCATCAAAGGGTGATTAATTAAAATTACCCAATCATTTGGGATTTTGTTAATAATGCACTTATTCACTCGATGAAATCTATAATGACGTATAGAATTAATTAATGCTTAATGATTCATGTCTTTGCGTTAAAATTACTTTTGAAAATTATGATACAAATTACATAATACGGAATTCTAAAACCAAGGAATGACATAAAACTGGTTTCTAAATGGTAAATGACAAATGATTTGATTTCTGTAAGTAGGTTTGTACAAAGACTTTTACAAGTCAATCATATGTTTTAACTAGATGAGCTCGGCGTTACTCCAGACAAAATCTTAGTCAGATCATGTGAAGACCATGTAGATTGCACACCTATTTTCTTGAGCCTGGTTGTAGGAACAACAAATTTGTCTTTGTAGTTTGTTTGTTGTAGTTTGCTATATCACGTATTTTTTAAACAGATTAATATATTTATGTGCATACAAAATATTTTCATAAATATACTGAGAAGGCACAGTCATTATATTAATCTCATTAAAGGAGATGTTTGATTTTGGGCCACCACTATGTACACTACATAGATAAATAAGAAAAAAATAGGGGAATTTCATAAAAATACTAAAAAAATCATTTGAAATAGGGTACAGTGGTACAAAAATGATAATTTAAAAAGTTTTTTAATAAGATAACCCTAATTTTAGGGCAGCCATGACAGTTGTGTTAGACATGACGTTTGACAGTTTAAAGCACAACTCACTCCTCTCCTATGAATTATCGAAGTCCAGGGTATATTGATAGGCACTAAAGAATGAAGCAGTAGGACTGTTAATAAACAAAACGTTCAAGCCTTCGTTACGTTTCTTGCTCCTCTTGACAACGATATAACCAATCTCTAACTGCTCGAATAGGTGATAGAAGATGTGCTGCCGCAGTCGAGTAGAATACCCTGTAGTCTTATTTTACCGAAACCGAAACCCAAGATTTTCGAAATTCGTATTGTTTTGTTTTATGGCAGCTAATACACGTCAATCAAATGTCATTGTCAAAATGACATTTTTCGCATGCTGCTAATCTGATCCACCATGTTTAATTTTATGTTGTGTTGCTCTCCTTGGCCAAGTTAATTTGAGTATACATTGAAACGAAGTGAAATTAAAGAAAATTAACAATAAAAAACGGTTACAGTAATACATAGTGATATTTACATATAGTGTACATAGTGCTGGCCCAGGCTCCATACATTTCTGGAACATCTCCTTTGTCTCTGAGGGAGTGTTTGGGACTTAATTTATAAATTGAACGAATTGTCCTTTTTTGTAAAACATAAATTTTCTGAATATCGGCGGCGACGACATATCAAGCTGACTTCTCATTGTATACAATGCCAGGTCCACTAAAATTGGAAATGTATAGCTTGATACGTCGTCGTGTCTACCATGTTTTGAAATTCCATAAAAAGTCCTGCAGCAAAAGGCACTTACGCAAGAGCTACCAAATCAAAGTCAAGATACATCGAGAACCTTTAAAACCCCGCGGCAAAATCGCAAATCGCTTACATAATCGGAAAACGCAGTACGCAAACCGACTTACAAAACCGCCTATAACAACCGTTCATAATTTATTATCTCGCAAAACCAGGTAGCATACTAGCAATATCAAGTATCTGTTTACAACAATACAATGAATACCTGACTATATTTACTTGTGCTTTTCCATCGAATTATTCATACGTCCTTCATACACCATAGTCAACAATGTACTTAATGAAGGCAGGTAGCGTATAGATGTACTCAGTGTTAAGCAAGCTGCCAACTTGGTCATTACCTACTTGAACGAGTCGACCACTGGCGCCAGGCGACGTTATACATGGAAATATGTTGACCGGATATGCCTTTTGTGAATGGTGTTAAATGATAAATGATTTTATTTCTGTAAGTAGGTTTGTTACAAACACTTTTACACGTCAATCATATTTTAAAAACTAGATGCGTTCGGCGTTTCCTATCTGACTACTCTGAGAAGAAAGGCCGAAACAAACTCAGAAGTCACAGTCTCTTTTAAAGTCCAGACATAATCTTGGTCAGATCATGTGAAGACCGTGTAGATTGGTGTCTGAAACGGTTTTTGAGGAAAAACCATACAGATTAATAAGAACAGTTAATATTGCTCGGAATTTATTAGCAATAAAGTATTCTCAGTATGACAAATAATATAACATAGAAAATTAAATAAAAAACAGACATCAACAAATAATTATTATATATTTGTAACGCTATTCTGTGGCAATTATGTACTCCTAATCATTCTTCATTTAGGTATGTGTTGAAGGTGGTTGTATGGTTTACTGCTTAGACATTCGTAGCAATGATATACGATCGAAAATAAATAATTATTTTATCATCCTGTTCACAGCTCCAAAATTAATACGACATTTTATATGCCTATAAGCATCTTTGACTATCAACCTAAAATTCGTGTCTCGTTTACATTCGGTTGGCCAGTTAATGACATTAACGATGAGCAGCTTTGGCCTTGTTCCAACTATGCCCTGAGACCTGTTTTACAAGACCCTCTTGATAAGAGTCAAAGTTTTAATTACCTTATATGACAATTTACACTGTCAACAGTGCAATTATGGTTTAAGAAAACATTGCATCGCATATAAGTCTTATAACGCTTTCATTATTTCGTTGGCAACTGATGAAATTCTTCTCTGAACAGTGAGAAATGTAGTCGCGTAGAATAATGGTAAATCAGTTGCAGCTTAACGTCTAAATATAACAAAAAAACATAACCTTCTTGCATAAAATGACAAGGATAAAAACGATATTTCAGGGCACGCTCTACTTAGAACGAATTTCACGCCCTTGTCACATCTAGTTAGCGCATTAACATTGTTAGTGATTTCAACCAGTTTGAATCTTAACGGCATCATTTAACATTGCAATTTGTATAATTACATGTCTAGGAACAACTACACACCATATATAGAAGTTTTACATACCAGCAGAGTTACACCACATTCCTTTGTTCATAATATATGGATATAATTGGCTTACAATATTAGATTTATGTTGTGTAAATAGATATATTAGTAGGCATGCAAGACTTATAAGGTGGCAAAGTGTCACCAAGTTTATCGTGGACAAAGGATAATTCATATTATTTGAAAGGGCTATAATTTGCTGTTGTATTTATTCAGAGGTTTAGACATGATAAATAACAACTTGTTGGTTTTTAATTATACCCTTAACTAAACAGTATACTAATCAATTAGACGTAAATTAAGAGGAAAGCTGAACTTCTAATTATTTTTACGGCCTCAGCCGTATTGCAGCTGACATCATAATTAACATTCAAAAAGACTCACTGCCAAATCTTATTCAACTGGCCGATTCCGCACTTTCAAGCACACCTGCCTCCTACATTATACATTGTAGAAAACGGGACAGCAAATGACACGGCTGTACCTTTTGTATTTCTTCGATTCGTATATCCTCCAGTAGACACTGTTCCAATCTGATGTAGCACCTAGAATATTATAGATACCTTATATCCTGTGAAACACTGATTCTTGAAAGGTTATTCGCAGTGGAGTCAACAAAATTTATATTTTCGCCTTCGATCAATAATAGTATTGATCGAAGATTTTCGCAGTAAAAGGAGTGCTACGGGCTTAGTTTGTTTTAAGATATCCTAGCAGTAGGTACTATACAACTGGTGATTACAAAACAGTTAGTGCAAAGATCCATTTTGTACTAACTGTTTTGTAATTTTGTTATAATCTTCTCTCACGAAAAGAGACTATTACAAAGAAGCTTATTTTAAATCAGCGTGTATTTATTTTGTAATTATTTCGTTACAGTCGCCTCACTGCGAGTTCATTGCAAAAGATGACTGGTGCCCCAATGGCAGAGAGTACCTCGTAGAGAATGATGAAGCGCCAGACAAGAAAGGAGCAGTAATCAGCCCGATCTACGCTGAGAGAACTCTGAACATCGCGGAGACCAACAAAATCGAAATCCGCTATCCAGCGATGAGTAAACAGAAGGTAAGGTCTTTTGGATTTAACAGCAGCTTCTTATACAGTAATACCTACTAGAAGACCGCAATTAGCACTGTAGCGAAATATATCACTTCCACATTATGATGATTAAAAGTTAAAAGTAAATTGACTAATGGTGTGGCTGGATCACCCAAGAAGATCTGAACAGACAGACTTAAGGTCAACAAGAAGTCAAGAATGATCTAAGAATAGTATATGTATAATAATAGAAAATACTAATTATAGCTGTTACTTGACTAGTTGACATTTATTACGTAACAAAACTGATGATATTGTCAAACATCTTTCAAAAACGTGACATAATAAGTTTTTCCCATGATTCATTTAATGTATTTAGACCAACAAATACTGACAATTATCCTAAATTGTTTCTTGCTTACAAATATGATATGGTTGTTAAACCTAAAGTTTATTTCTCACCGCGTTATCGTACGGGCAGATGTCGGAGTCACTAAAACTGTATAAACGCACGTGAGGACGCGCCAGTTTTACCCGAAGGCGAGTCAAATAAATTTCGCAGGTGTTTGGACAAAAACAATCGTTTAGATAACGCATGTAATGTTTTGTTAATTTAGGACACATTGTAGAACAATGAGCAACTTACAGATTATTTTAACGACAATTTTATTATGGAGCAAGATATTACAAAAAAAAATAGGTTTTAATTGTAGCTTTTGTTGAAAGACAAATAAAAAAACTGACTTCCGTTGAAAGTATTTACTTTCCAATGCAGGTGAGAGTCTGCAACATTCGGTTATTTCAACTTGAATGATTCTCATGGATGATGAACCACACCATATTCCATGAATAATCTCACAGCGCTGAAGAAATTATAGCTACATTTAGAAAGTAACTCTACCATAAGTTAATCTTCCTGCGGTAGCAACATGCACTAGGAAGCAAATAACTGACAACGTATCATACCAACAGCTTTATGTCTCAACAATTTAAGAATGAACGTGAGCATATCTACCTCACTTCACTGTCCCCTTTGAAATAATTACAACAATTTTAATAATTGTAACAATTAAGGCAGATGATGCTTAAATAATGATACTATAATTATCATTACGCTTTGATAGGCGTGTAGTCCATATGATTATGATCGTTATCAAAAGGTTGACAGCCCATGTTGCTCAGTAGTTGTGGTGGATAGTATACAGGGTGGTAAAGACATGGACGCGCATCCAGTCACCATGAAACCTGATCATGAATCTGATTGTGAACCCACCTGCGTCGAAATGTTTCGTCAGGTTATATTAAAAAAAATCGCCGATCCATACATTTTGACCGCGTTGGTATTGCACTTTTCTATGAAACAGCAGATATCCCTATATTTCATTTGAAGGGATCAGACATTCAGCCGTATCTAGGTAGACAGTCGTCATTTCCCAAACTCAAAATAAAAAAAAAACGGTCGACAATCGTTCAAAATAAAACCGGGAAAAACCTAGGGATCCGCATATGAAATGTCCACTAATGATTATCCAAAAATATCACTGATAACAAATGTCAAAGTATTGATAATGTAGTGATTTATTTTTAAATGCACCGATATAATTTTACATTTGTTACCTTTTTCAAAGTTCTTTGTTGATAAGGATAAGTTACTACTTCCAATGTCAACTACAATTTAACGTGTCCATATTGTTATATAGGACCATCTGTATTTACAAACCTTTTAAATGAAGTAAGATCAAACAAGAACCCTGTTCAAAAATATGAGCGCACGATATATTGATTTGAATGATAGCCCAACTATGAGTCACTACGAATACACGTACTTATATTAGTTCCAATCGATTATTCACATCCTCTAAATAATGGTGCAATGCATTACCGCTTAAACCCTAGTTATTGTTAAACTTCCTGACGTATATTAACTTTTGCAGCCAGAGATAATGATTGTGCATACGACGCAAAGCTCAGAGATCGAGCTGAAAATATATGACCCGAAGTGTTCTGAGGCGACTTGTATCGCCACCATCGAAGCTACTGCGACTTGGGAGTTCTGTAATGTGGCAGGGGGAGTCAATGAGTCTGTGGAAGTGAAGATCAACGTGGGGTTAGAAGAAGAAGCTCACATTAAGTACTCTGTGGCGTGTGCGTGCTCATGCAGTCTGAAAGTGGTGAGGAGCTCCCCAATTTGTAACAAGAATGGGAACTTCTCTTGTGGAGTCTGTTCGTGTGATCCAGAATGGTATGTATTACAGATATTATTACTTTCTGTAGTTATCTCCAAGCAGTTCTTGTTGAAGGCTCAAAAATGTTCAGTATGATTTTGCAAAGGCTGCAACAACAATGTCATCAAGATTATTAATCACAACCAAATGTGCAAAAACAGCTTTATTCAACAAAATTCAAATTTAACCTTTTAGTTAAAAGTCATACTTAAAACTTATTCAGAAGAGAAAACGACATTGAAATAAAATTTTACTTACAAATCAAGGAAAACATGTCATGTTCGTGCAATTACTCGAGAACTAACAAATTACGATATTTTAGCGATCGTAGAAAAAATTTACTAAAGACGTGCTAAAAATTAACTTCAAGAAAAATAGGAATATTAAAAACATAACGGAATGAACGCAGACCATATTTTAAAATATGGTCTGTATAATACAAACACGGTATTTATACCGTTCAAACTAATCCAGTCGAACACAGGACGTGTAAAACGTATACACTGTGTTTGTAAATACAAAACAACAACAGACTTGTGTAATAGATGCCTATTGTAAAGTACAATAAGTTGTAGAAAGTAAATGAGTGAAACCTAGCACTCTGGACTAAGCCAAACAAAATACTGAAACTCTCATAAAATCACAGCTCTTAAACATAATTAACTTATTTAGCTTCACAAACAGTCGTGAACTAACAACTACCAATCAACCATACAGTGAGACTTATTAACTCTTACTGTATATAAAACTAAAGCAGACAGCACAGTTGATGACGGGTAACGAGCAAATTTAGTTTACATAATATCAAAAACACCAAGAATATGTTATCGTAATTCGTAATAAATCGAACGGTCGACACATTTAAGTATATTAACACGACTCAATCCAACAAGTAAGAAATGTCGTAACACGCTAAGGTTGAATTTCGCAAATAAATACTAACGCTAGTAAATATTTAAGTTCAACCCAACAAAAACATCTTTGTTCGAGCATCGATGTGGAGTTGATTGTGGCACAAGGGGCTTTTATCTTGTTGGCAGGGGTTATTAAAAATGCTCCATGTTTTAATGCAATACAATTTGTGAGAGCAGCTGCATGTCAAAATCGAATTATTACAATGCAATTTTTTGAAGATCTTTTGCGGCAAGCTCTTTGTTGAATTACAATCTCGGTAAACATCAAATTCAAAGTCAAATCATTTGTTTCAAATAGGCAGACAAAAGGCATATAATCGTAGATGCATATATATATATATATATGCGACGCATCATAGATGCGACTCAATGTTTGTCTGTAAAATCTTGAAAGGAAATATTGACTCACCGCCGCTGCTCGCAATTATAAACTTTCGTGCTCCTTCAATAATTCCACGTAAACCTATAACTCCACTTCGTCCTCCACAGAGAAGAACGGTGTTGGGATCTAACTCTCCATGCGCTAGGTTCTGTAGTGTTTTGAATAGTTGCAGCGATCTAATCGATTTCCACTTTGATTCTCTAACTAAGCTGAAATCTAAAATCTTGAGTGGTTTATCTGGTGTGTTGTAAAGTATTCATTTGTTCGATCTTAATTTTACCAATCATAATAGTTACAAAACTGAGTTTCGGTTTATACATAGGCTACATATTTTTCTTTTCTTTTAAGTTGGCTGTAAACTGTACATGTACGGCTTACAATTAACATAATTTAATTTAGTGCATGTGGTGTTTACCATTAAGTCATTGTTACACTGTTCAAAGTTTTTTAAATACATCTTATTTTTGGTCAAGATGTGACAACAACACAACACAACAACAACAATGTTAACAATTGTTGGTGAACCAAATAAATAAATAGATTTTATAGTCAAATTCAAAAACTTTGGTATTGGATGTGAAAATCACTTGAAAAAGGATTGGATAAGCTCTACCAGGGCTTCAGACATGAGCAATGATCATTACTTGGATCCATTTTCAAATATAAGCACGGAATTAGTATGCATGCAAGCCTTGCAAAACTGTTTTATCTATCTATTACTACCTTTAGTATAACATAACGGACATAATGCCTTCAACCACGTTCTGATACGGCGATAGGATTTCCGTCAGCAATGGACTGATACCCGATTCGGTTAACTCCTGATTATTATCAATAACTCCGTTCACCGTTAAAGAATGTCTAGTATACTTATTTAGGTCTAGGCAATACTTATTACAATCGATTTTGTGGTTTCTCAATTTTAAATTGATGGCGAGTATCTTTTTGTGATCAATTAATTTAAGTACACATTCCTTTCATACATAAATCAGTAGCTAAGCATATTTTTATAGCCGTTGACTTTGATTTTCTGTCCTCATTTCGAGTTTTTGCGTGTCATCAAAGAACAAGTGCTGTATCCCTTTACACCCGCGCTGAAACGAGCGTGAGTTTTACTTTTAAAAAATTCTGGCGCCAAATTGTTTACTTTTTGCGAACGCAACCGGCATAGATCGACCGTGCGGGTGTCTCGCATACACTAACAAAATCGCGGGGCCGGGGCGGGCGTTCAGTGTCCTGTGAGCCTTGATGAAAGATGGCGGCGTTTTTTGACCCTCGCAGCGTCACGGGTAAGTACTTGTTTATTGTGTTATTTGTTTAGTAATGTATAGTGTTTCTATGTAAATTACAAGTTAAAAGAACATTTTATAAGTGAGTTATTTTAGTTTGATGGATTTCATTACAATTTTGCCACAATTTCGTTGTAAATTTTTACTGCTACGATCGTGTGGCTTCGGTTGTGAGTGCGAGAAATAAATTCAAAACATGTCAACCGTTATTTGTTTATTTTTGCCTGAATTTAATTAAATTTATATGTTTTATCATGTTTTTAGGTCGGGATTTAAATGACGATCAAGTTTTGCAAATCTTGGGCGATGGAAACCTTTCCGAAATTGAGGATTTTTATGAAGATGATGACAATTTTCAACCAAATGTCCTGGAAGACCTCAATTTTGATGGCATAGAAAACGAAGAAGAACCTGAGCTGGATCCCGAGCCAAACACTCGCCCTGACACTCTCGCACCTTCAACAGTTGAACGCCGCCAAACAACTACGCGTCTAGCTCCTCGCAAGCGGGTCTGGAAACAGGTACCTTTCCAAGATTCATCTCACGACTATACTTCGCTGCCAGTATCTACTAGGAGGACCCCTATGGAATATTTTTCTGACTACTTTGATAAAGATTTTTTGGAAGAAATATCTAGGTGCACAAACTTGTACCATCTCAGAAAAACGGGCCGCGAACTTAAAACTAGTGCAGTCGACATAGCCAAAGTGATTTCGATTCACATTATTATTGGATGTATTCCTTACCCTCGTATCCCAATGTACTGGAGAGCAGGATTGAGATTGGAGGTTATTAGCAAGCAAATGCCTCGTGACCAATTTTTAACTATTCGTAATGCACTGCACGTTGTTGATTCAGACGAAGCTCCGCCAAGTGAAAGAACCAATCCATTGTGGAAGGTACAGCCGATGATAAACAAAGTAAAAGCTACTTGCAACAAACTTGAATGAGTCCCCGGGTTTTACTCGATTGACGAACAAATGGTGCCATTTACTGGTAGGTGCAGTCTTCGTCAAGTAGTTAGAAACAAGCCACGCCCCGTTGGTCTAAAAAACTTTGTACTGACCACAAGTGAAGGCTTGATGCTTGACTTCGACATTTATCAGGGGGCTAAAACAATGTTTGGAGACTCGCCACTCGGGCTTGGGCCTTCTGTAGTTCTCCATTTGAGCAAGAGTGTTCCACCTGGAAGCTGTATTTACCATGACAGATATTTTACTACTGTCGCATTGATCGAAGAGATGCACAAGAGAAATCTTCACAGCACTGGAACGATAATGATCAATAGGATCCCTGACCGTGCAGCAATTAAATTTAAAACTGACGCTAGGATGACTCGAGGTGAAAGTCAAGCGTATGTCAGCAAACCAACGGTTATTGTTAAATGGAAGGACAATAAGTCTGTTTTAATGGCGTCCAACTGCACCGGCTCGTCTACTACATCTATAGTAAAACGGTGGGATAAAAGCAGGAAGACTTACGTGGATGTATCCGCTCCTAAAGTGATAGAGCGTTACAATCAGTACATGGGTGGAGTGGATGTACTGGACCAGCAGATGGAGTACTATAGAACTTTTATTAAAACCAGAAAATGGACGCTGAAGGTACTCATACATTTTCTTGATTTGGCCATTGTAAACTCGTGGCGGCTGTATCGCAACGATTGCCAAGCCAATAATTTAAGCAGGAAAGATATTTTGCCCTTGTTAGATTTTCGTCTCAATATAGCTGACGGATTATCTTGTATTCCACCCAAAGAACGTCGAATGTCGAGTGATACCGAAAATGATCCGGCAGTGGAAAATGATTTTCCAATTAGAAGAAATTACAGACCGGCAAATAAACCCTCTGAGGCAAAACGATATGATGGTTATGATCATTTTCCAGTGTTTGACGAAATTAAAGCCCCAAGGATGTGTCGGCATGAAACTTGTGGGAGTCGCACGAAGATACGATGCGAAAAATGTGATACTTATTTATGCATCTCACGTGGAAAAGACTGTTTTAAATCATATCACCAAAAGCCATAACTTTGATAGTTTCTTATTGTTTTTAAAATTATATAATTTTGCTAAGTTTTAGAAGTTTTCTTGTTTTGTTGCAAATTATAAAGAAAAATTATGACCTTTGTTACCAATGTTGATTTTTTAAGAATTAAGGATTAGGTACTAAGTTTTTTAATGTGGACTGATACTAGAATGACTGATTAAACTACTAAGCTAGTAAACAAGTAAACATTCAATTTATTTTCCATCTAATTATCAAGATAAACGTTCAATTTAAATTACCCTCACGATCGTGAGTAGTCAAGTTGTACCTGAAACTCACGATCGTGCGGGTTAACTCCTGGGTTATCTATAAACCTGAGATTTTTTCTAGATTTTTTTCTTAGCATGTAAGGCTATATATAATGCTATAAAAAACATGACGTAGAGAATTTCGAAAAAAAAAACCATCGGGTGTAAAGGGGTATTACAATTGACCGAAATCTTTCAAGGATAATAATCTTGGCTCAATCTAAAACAAAACGGAACTGTAGCCAACGCAGTCTTTCTAAAGACACTGAACAAAAAAGGCTAGCAATTGTAACTGTCATATCATTTTAATGTCCCATCTCTCCATGTCATTACAAGTAACTTTATTCTGCAGGCAGGGCGAGTATTGCGAAGAACCAATTTGTAAAAATAGAGGAGATATAAAGCAGTGCTCACTCAGCCCAAGAAACGATGTAAGTATCACACTAAAAATACAAAATCCTATCAAAAATATGAAGTCGAATCGGCTTCAGTAGAACTATTTTTATTTTTTAGTTATTTATTTGTAGGTATTATTTAATTCACTGCATGACGTTTAATATATTTGCTATAAATATTTTGTAGAAAATGCCGCTGGTTACACATGTAACCATATATTGTAATAATTTCAATATATATTATGTAATGTGTAACTGTTTGTTTTCCCAATAAAATAAAATAAAACTTATATATGAGTTTTATGTGACTCTTGATTTAGACAATTTCTTTAGAATTTATTCTCTATCTATGTCATCCTCTTCGCCTATCTTACAACCAACCTTTTGCAGGCGGACTGTTCAGGCAACGGCTACTGTGGTATTTGCGAGACCTGCATCTGTTACACAGACCGAGATGGCTCTCAGTATTTCGACCAGGAGAACCTCTGCCAAGGCCTCTGCAGCGTCGCCAGCGAGTGCGAAGACTGTCTCGTCAACAATACGATTGGAGAATGCTCCAAGTGTATTCATCTCATGACTATCCAACAGTACAATGAGTCTTTGACGAACGAGAGGGATGGTCATGACATAAAGCGTTGGGTGAAGTGCAACGAAACCTTTGATGAATGTGGTCTATTAGAGTACTTCGCTAGGCGAGATGAGACAGGAGAGATTTTTGTGATGATGCTGAACCACTGTAATGCTATCATTGCTGGTGCCATTATAGCTGATACAAAAGGTAAGAACCTAAGCAAATCATCTAGGTAATAGGCGACGTCATCTTAAAGATGGCCATCAGTCTGAAATTAACATCGCTCTAAAAGTCTAGAGTCAGCCCGTGTAATATTCCAGAAACTGATAGAATATAATAGAATAGAAAAGAAAAAGAAAAAGTAAAAAAAAAGTAAAAAAAAGAAATTGAAAAGAATGAAAAATGATGAAAAGTAAATTTTCTAGTAAGGTAAAACCTGTACAAAAAACTTGAACAAGTTAAGTTATTTCAATTAATATGACTATCAGAATAGTTTAAATCAATGTGAGCAAACAAAAATTCATGTTAATTAAAAACGATTCAGTTATGAAATTGAAACACAGCGAATTCCATTTCATTTCGCATCATATTTGCGTCACTTTTGAACAAACAGCTTCTTATGAATGAAAAAGTAATTTTTAATTTCATAAACATACGAATAGGTACCTACATCTAATATGTTCAAAAATATACTTTAATAACAAAGAGATAGAGTATGTTCTTAAAGTTGGATACATTTTAATTTACACAGATGTATTCAATAATTCTGGCCTTTTGGCATGACAAAACAAATATATACGCCTGACACCAGCAGCTGTGTATCGGTCTTTCTTAGAACAAACGTATACTTAGTTATATTTATAATTTGGTCCTGTTCTATCGTTGTTATTAAAACAAGCATGTACACTAATTTCCGGCTACACACACTATAAATGATACATTTATTAATTATTATTGTAGTTTGGTGTCGCCAAACAGTCCCATATGGCCGGAAATTCCGTTATGTTCAAAGTTCGTGATTTCATACTTTCTGCAATAATTAAGTAGTTCTGTGCTGTGGTTTTACCCGCACACCATTATAAATAGGTAAATGTGTTTGATTTTGAATCCAACCGTCGAATTTGAATGCGTTTGTCATTTTGGTTTGGAGCTATCCAAACTAAAATTGATACAGATAATAAATCGTCAAAAATATATATTTATTTTTTGGTAGTTGTTACTGACCTAGAAAATGATATCACATTATGACAATATTTACCCACCAAGTCACCACTGATACTGAATGACAACATTCGGAGATAAGGGGGCGACAAACGGGCATTATAAACAGCCTACTGAATCACTTGTTTTTGCGATCGACCCTTACGTCGTCCCTTTGACACAAGATAAATATTTCTTCTAGCTCCTTTCCAAATAAAAAGGCAAACTGGATAAATAACCCTATAGGTTTGCCTTTTTGTTTGCCCTTTTTGCATGCCCTTCTCTATTATTACATTATAATAAGTCACGTTAGTAATCATACAAATAGGATATACCTACTCATATACATTTTGAAAATACCCTTTTTTTTTTGAGGGTGGGAAATCATCAAATAACTTCTCCCACTCTGGGAGGAGCGGGAGGGCGTGTCAGACTCTTACTGACTAAAACCCACTCGTGTTCCTTCGGTTGCCTGGTTTCTGTTTGAGTTACTTTTTATCAATGCTCGTGTCTTCTGTGTATGTGATGACTGTGATGAGGCCTTTGCCCTGGCAAGTGGGCAGTGGGACAATAATAGGCTGTCATTATTATTATTACTTTTATTGCTAGCCAACTTTTGAGTAGGCTGCAGTGTGAAATAATCCAGTTGTCTAAGTAGCAGTGTTTATAAAGTTGCCCAAGGGTGGATAGTAAAACCCCGTAATGGGGAAGCGCCAGGTTGTTCGCGAAATCCAAATTTTCTAACGTTTTTTTGCAATGTGCATGTCAATGTCAGGTTGCATGTTAAACAAAATATGATTCGCGACCGTAACAATTTATATGGATTTACAGAAATTCAATTTCATAAAATATCAATCAATAGAATTATAATAATGAACTTAGAGGGTTATAATGATGATTTTAATGATTAGATATAATTCTGTAAATACATACTTGTTACGGTCGCGAATCAAATTTTGTTCAAAACACAACTTGACAATGACCTGCAAATTGCAGAACACTTTAAAAAAATCAATTTCGTGGGCAACCTGGTGCTTCCCTCTTAAAGAAGAAATGTGTAGACGGATATAAACCCACAAACGCCATTTCCATATAAAGCCAAGACATTTCTAGGTATGACGTCTTGAGAGTCCCTTTCACCCAGCCTTTACGACTAGAGTGGGAAGATAAATATCTGATACCATTTATCGGTATTACTCCCACAATAGAAAATATACTAACCTCTCCATTTCTTGCATAATATTATAGTTATATCTAGACCATTTCCTACTTGCAACAGTATTAAAATCCTAGCCAATCGGCTACTTAATACACTACGTAGATAAGGAATATTTACCAGTCCATTTACCTAATATACCTGGTTGATACCTACGTGCAGTTGCAGTTTCTTTGCCCATATAATACTCGACTACCCGCCCACAGCTGCATTGTTTTGGCAAACGAAAAGGAAAAGTGTGTGGGCTGTAGGTTGAACTGGAATACTACAATGAAACAGCTTTACATTTCATTATGCGTAGTTTATTTCATTATTTGTTTGTGCATAAACTTTCCTTATATTAATATGAGGAAAGATAATGTTTTGCTTATGAGCTGTCGTAAAGGTTTAAGAGCGTTTATACCTTATGAGTGGCAACGTGGCAATTTAGTGTCATATTTCGTGGTTTTCAATTTTTATCATTTAATCGGAGCTATATTTTAAAAATCTGTTTAATTAACTTTTTAGAATTATGTGAAAACTGTGTAAAAGGTAAGAAATCGTTGCGTTTACAGTTCTATTAAATATGCAAATAATACATTGGAAACTTGCAGGGCGTTATTTTCATTG
This sequence comes from Brachylomia viminalis, assembly GCA_937001585.2. Taxonomy (NCBI): domain Eukaryota; kingdom Metazoa; phylum Arthropoda; class Insecta; order Lepidoptera; family Noctuidae; genus Brachylomia; species Brachylomia viminalis. The sequence goes on along the minus strand of OW443301.2, from coordinate 19,606,236 downwards.
TAAAATAACTGTAAGCATTACGGTTACTTACTTTTTAAACACTTTCACGTAATTCTAAAAAGTTAATTAAACAGATTTTTAAAATATAGCTCCGATTAAATGATAAAAAATTAAAACCACGAAATATGACACTAATTTGCGACGATGCCACTCATAAGGTATAAACGCTCTTAAGCTGTATTTGTCACGCGTTTTCCCCATCCTTTGACTAAGTTTGTTTCGGCTGTTTAAATTCTGAAACACTTCAATAAACCAGTCATCAGTCTGATTTTACGTTACTTTGCATGCCAAAATGACATGGCTTAGTGGGAAAATCTCACACGTTTTACAGGGTCAAATTAAATTAGTTAGCAAAACTCCGCAACCTTAATGGGTATTAATGTCTAAACATGATAAACAAAATATTGTATATTCATTCCTCAACTAAGATACTCATGTATACCGTAAATAGGGCCTCTTTTCTACAAAACAGACCACAACTGAATCACTCGATACAGTCTTTGATATCTAGGTCAGGTCGTCAACAAACCATTTTTTCCAAGTCTCTCATTAAAGTCGTCGCATCGTTCAATCAAAGCTTTCTCCAACTTCAACAAACATAATTATGTCTTTAATTCTGCTTTGTCTCCATCAGTGCCAATAATCCTGGGAGTCCTCGGCATCGTAGCAGTAGTGGCAGCAGTGAGCGGCATCATGCTCTGGAAGCATATGAACACAGTGCCTCCCTTGCCCCTCAATGACCCTCAGTACCAGAACATTGACGCTGAAGACTGTACGGGAGAAAACCCCCTGTATAAACCGCCTACGTCATCGTTCAAGAACCCCACGTATGGCAAGTGGTAGTAATGGTGAGTGTTTTTTTTATTCTACTTTTCAAAATTGATACTGTCCTGTAGGTCTACTAGTTGCAAGCTCCATTGCTGCAAGATGCCCTGGGTTCGATTCTCAGGTCAGGCAGTGGTTTTGAGGTTTTCCATATGGAATTTCTGAGCTGGTCTAGATTAGTTCCCGGTTGTTGGCAATATGCTCGCCCTGCTATCTACATACCATTGCGGTAAGGCCTGTATCACACATAAATGGCGAAATATAGGGTTAGTGTACAGGGTTATTGGTAAAACACCATCAACCTATTAAGGGGTCATTGTACTCATCATTATGAACAACTTTTACTATGGGTCTAAATATGAAATCGTGAAATAAAAATCAGCTGTTCCCTACATTTATGTTTGCAGAACTCGTCAAAATGTAGGGACCAGCTGATTTTTTTTTCGCGATTTCATATTTGGTACCATAGTAAAAGTTGTTCATAATGATGAGTACAATGACCCCTTAAGAGGTTGATGGTGTTTTACCAATAACCCTGTATATGAGTACAACGTCCACCTCTGCCTATCCTTTGGGGAATACCCTGAGTGATAATGTACCTAATGTAAATATTTTTTAAATCGGTTACTTTAGTTAAACTATGTTCAAACGAGGAATGGCCGACGTGCGTTTTTATCACCACTATAAACACAAGAACGCAATCAAAACGCTTTGACCAAGTATAGTCTGAAATTAGCATAAGATAAATATAGATTAGGTATGTGCCTTATTGAACTAATAGGGTAAGATGTGGTTACAATTAATTTAGTTATCATGGTTTACATGAACACAACTGTAGTGTGTTTATCAACTTATGCTTTTTGTTCACCTAAATATTTTATTAGTCGTCATTTTGGTATTCACCCTGTTTCTAGCAATATCATCTTTCACACAGTTCATCCATCGTTTCTTTGGTCTTCCCCTACTCGTATACAAAACTTTCCTAACCACATTTTATTAATTCCCCACTTTATTTTCCTAATTTATTTACGTAATTGAATATACTCTTCAGTACCTACTACACATCATCCAAAGTAGGTAGCTGTGCCGTAAAAATCTTGTTGTACTGGCAAAAACAATTCAGTCGACCGACCTAGGTATTTATTATTTAATTTCGTATAAAACTTCATTTGTTTTCAACAACGTTCGTTACTCATTAGGTACCTACTAGTTTCATTGAGGAGTTTTATGACATCATTGCTGCTCTCAAGTACCTATTATTACCAATAACAATTATTACTATATTGAATAAAATATGCTCCCACAACTGACCAAAGTCCAATTCTTCCTACTTATCGTGGTTTCTGTAGGATTGAACCTTGAAAAAGAAACAAATAAATAATACAAAATAAAAACATGGCTTCACAAACATCATCATCTGCCTGTTTTTTCCCAATAAATTATGCTGGGGTCGGCTTCTAGTCAAGCCGGATGCAGCCGAATACCAGTATTTCATATGGAGTGACTGCCTATCTGACCTTTACAACCGAACTACTGGGTAATACGATACCCCTTAGTAAGACTGGTTGTCAGACTTTCGGGACATGGCTTCACAAACGTTACTTATTTATTCTAGGTACAGAGTATCGTCTTTCAAGGTCTTTGGTAGCAATATATATTTGAAACCCGCCAATTACAGTACGTCCAACCTTACTCTATTATTTACTCACTTTCCAACTACCTTGATGTCTTATAACTGCAAACTGCAGTCCATTCACTTTGCTGCTGTATACAATCGCATTACAAACACAGTGCATGTTGGAACTTTACGTGCGTAAACACCGCATATACCCTCCTTTAAATACACAGAAAGCTTATCCTTGTTTTTCATTTTACAATCATAATGAATATTAATCATTGGATGATCTGTTTGATATATCGCGGCAAGCTTACCTTGAAGGTTCTTGCAATTTTCTTTGAATGTGCGTCCACTTTTGGCAATAAAACTGTAAAGTTGTACAGTGTAAATTTCACTGGAATTCGTCTCTCAGGCATGTAAAGTTAGTGTAAATTAACTGTTAAGCAAATTGACTACCGTCCTTGATTGTCCGTATATTCAAACCACAACTGTCATTCTGTGAAAGTTGTATGAAATGGCTATACCATGGCAAATTGGCGTAGGGTTCTAGGGGGTTCTTAACAATGATATCAATATTAATTGACGGTGATCAATACAATTTTTTTGAGTTAAGAGGCTGACAACGGCTAAAGCGCGGTCACTGATGTCGGACTGCATAGAAAAGAAAGAGAAGCGTGATGACACAAAGCTGGTAATTTATTGCAACATATGAAGCAATTCTTTATTTAAAATAAATCTATTGATTAGACTAAAAAATGAAAACTATCACGTTTATAATATGATGCTTGAAGAGCAATCTGAAAAAAAAACAGAATGATTGCATGTATATTAAGTAGTATGGTTTTTAATCGTTAAAAGAATTTGTTAGAGGTATAGTCGTGACTTTTTTCTATCGTACCAAAAGTTGTATTATGTTTTCAACACACTATCTAACTAGCATATATCCTGACGAATGTCATATATTTTTCTGGCATTGTTTACTGCAGTGGATCATATACTTGTAGGCATTATAAAACTTGCGTTTAGGTCTTCGACTATTATTGATCGAAGGTTTAGGTCATTTAAAATTAACGTAAGATAGTATTTTTCTTAGTTACATCTTCCATTTCACACCGTAAACAAATAGACAGGAATGTAATTGGATATTATATTACGGCACGCTTCAGAGTCGTAAGCTGCAGTTATGGTCTTTATTTCCTCTATCGCAATTTTACAACACGGTTGGGCAATGTAGTTCGGTGTAATGTACGATTTATGTTATAATAACTCTTCGATATTTACAGCGTAAACCTAATTTGCCTTCCAACTATCCTTACGAACAGTAGTTATTGCTTCGATTTTGATTTGGAAAGGAAGGAGTCCCCTCTTCTTGTGGTTTCGTAAGGTTCCCTCTGTGTGTCGGGGCAAGAAATCATAATTAACAACTCTGAACATTCATCTTTTCAGTGATACCTACTCAACTATTACTAAAATGACTTTACATTATTACAAGTAGGATAAAATTACAGCGTAGATTTTCCGTAACTAGTCACTTATTTTTGTGTTTTCCTTATAAAATTTGAACTCTACATTGAAACGTACCTACGCGTACATAAAGACTCCTTCATAAAGGCGCGAAAGGCGACGCGAATCGCACAGGCATTGCCTTAATGTCGCGTGCGATTCGCGTCACCTGTCGCTCCTGTTTGAAGGAGCCTTTAAAACGATCTCACGGTCACTCTCATAAACAATGCTTCTACCTACTAAACCTCACGTCGGTACCTATGATACTCTTTGGTACACTTCCACAGTAGGTACTATGTTAGAGTCTACTCTAAATACCTATGTAGGTAAGTAGTACTTATCGTGACTAAGGGTGAATTTCACCAAACTTTTTCACCTTAAATAAGAATTATCCTGAGAATAAATTTTTGACAGTTTTTCCATACTAGAATTTTGTCAGACGTCATTTTTATTACCTACACGGATAAAAGATATCTGACTTAGGTAAAATCAGCCCTAAGCCGTTGAGCATCTATTAATCTCTCTGCACATCTTTTAACGATGAGCTAATCGCTACTTGTGAAATGCTATCAAAACGATGGACTCGCAATGTAACCATATTGCGATTTCGTAGTCACAAGTAAGCTGCGAGAATTATCTTTAAAAGATAAGTCTTGCAGCTCTAGATCGGTTATCTATATTTTAATTCAGTCGACATGCACTTTCAAATAAATAAATAAAACATCGTGTCGTGTCGTCCTACAGCTAAAATCTTACCCATCTTCTAAATATTTAGGACCTCCCTTTTGATACGATTAGTCACAGGAAGCAAAATGTTCTGTTTTGCTCATGAGGAAAAACAACAATTAGAATTCAATCGTTCGATTGACACCCATTTCGTATATGCCTATACACGTGCGAGCGACAAATCATTTTTATGTCCCATTAATTAATGAATCTAGTAGTAAAATAAAATTTAAGATACTCGTACAATGAGTTGAAGAGAGCTATAAAAAATAAGATATACAGTTATCTTTGGCCTCCAGTCTTCAGAACAAGTTTTGAACTTGGATATTTCATTATCTCCGACAAACATCTCTTATCTGCAGTATCGCGATCCAATCTGTGTAATTACGAAGTTAATCTTCATTGTGGCGGAACCATCGTATGGTATGTGGTGGTATATGGCTACATTCTAATGTATTTCTTAACGTGATTATAAAGAAAACGGAACTGTTTGTTTTTCCAATTACCAATTTTAAATTCGACCTCGCCAGCTCTGCTTGAACAAATTTAAACGCGCTGACTACCTTGTTTTCATTTCTTGATTCTCCCTCTTCCCCTGGTTATCTAGCCCCCCACTTTCAGTACATTTGCGCCAACCACAATAGAAATCTACGTTCTTCACACAATCGTCTTCTTCAATGTCCCACTCACCGCACAGACTTCATTCACTCTTCCTTCTTTGTTCAATCTATCTCTCTGTGGAATGCACTCCCCCAGGAAATCAGGATGGCAACCAACCGATTATCCTTTAAAACTAAAGTTCGCGAGCACATTCGTAAGAAGCAGGCAGTATCATCACAGCGGTAATGTTTTCTCATTGTGTGTCCTATTTGTTTTTAACATACTCGTGTATTTATGTACATTTATTTGTGCTTATATTTATATATAATTATTAGGTATATATATTATATGTATTTATAGACTAAACAAGTTTATCCGTGTCTATATACACACATCAAAAGTGTCTAGGGATCAAGCATTTTTATGCGGATTTCTTGAGATTAAGATGTGGCTTTGTAATAAATTTATGATTTTATAAATTTATATGGATCCTTTTTGGTGCATTTCATAATTTGAATCAGGAACTGTGAATCAAATTCGAGTAAAAGATGAAAATCAGCTGTCAATATTTTCCCTATAAAAACATACAACGCATTGAAGACATTATTAGTGCTACTGTTTCCCTACTACTGATTAAAACCAACGTTATTATGGAGCGGCGACGTCATTTAAGCAGGGAAGAAATGCTCAGAGCCGTGGGAATGATAGAAGCTGGTTCCCGGCAACGTACTGTGGCTTTAGCTCTGAATACAAGTCAGAGTGTTATCAGTCGACTTTGGACACGTTACCGAAGCACTGGTACCGTGGCTGAGCGCCATGGAGGACGGTATCGCTGCACCACACGGAGACAAGACCGATACATTCAAATCTTAACTCGAAGAGCTCCAACAATAACCGCCATGATGTTAGCCGTGAGGCTTCATCACTCTTCAGGGAACTTAATTAGCGACCAAACAGTCAGAAACCGCTTGCATGAAGTGAACCTTCATTCCAGAAGACCGCTACGGGTACCACCTATAGCAATGCACAATCGTAGGATTCGATATCAATGGGCTCTTGAACACAGAAATTGGGCAGAAGAACAATGGCGTTTCGTGTGCTTTTCTGATGAGTCTCGTTTTGGTATGAGACCGGATACAAGACGTATACGACACTGGAGAACCCCTGGACGCCAACAGCGATTAAAATCCTGCCAGGAAGTCCATCCTTATAGTGGTGGAACCATCATGGTATGGGCGGGTATTTGGATCGGCGGAAGAACTGAGTTGATTTGGATCAGAGGCAACCTCAACGCTCAAATTTATGCTGAGACGATTGTATCAGACGTCATCGTTCCTCTACAAGTGCAAATCGGTCCCTTATTTCAGTTAATGCATGATAATGCACGACCGCACACCGCAAGAGTTGTAAGACAGACTCTCGCCGCAGCTAACATCAATGTCCTGCCCTGGCCTGCTCAGTCGCCAGACTTGAACCCGATTGAGCATGCATGGGATATGCTACAGAGAAGAGCTCTGCCGAATATGGAGGGTATCCAGTCGCAAGAAGACCTTTTTTTGTTGTTGCAACGAACATGGGCGGCCATTCCACAGCGTGATTTGGATGAACTCATTTTGAGTATGCCAAACCGATGTTCTTGTGTTGTTAGTGTTCGCGGTAGAAACACGGATTATTAATTGTTTAAGTTACCCAATAAAATTTTAAAGAAAACTGTTATTTCAGTCTTTTTTTCGAACTTTTGTGTTAGTGGTTCAAATGTCAAAAATCCCTTTATTAGGAAAATGGCAAATTTCTTTATTAATGCAAAGGTGACTTGGTTTATCGTTACTGTGACAAACGAAAACACTTTATTTTATGAATCCTTAAAGAAAATTTTAATTAATATCAATCAGGAGAAAAGTTATTGCAAAAATATATGTTGATCCCTAGACACTTTTGATGTGTGTATTTAAAATTATTTAATCCTAAATTATCATTATAAATTGCACCTACCACTGTTTGTCTCTGCATCACCCAAAGGTTGACTGGTAGAAAATGCCTATGGCATTAAGTCCGCCTCTGTACATTTGTGTGCTTAAAGTGTTAAATAAATAAATAAATAAATAAACATTATCTTCCAGAAGTGAATGAATGCCTCTTTTGTTGTGGAAAAGAACATATTTTTTCTGCCTCACACACTTCATTGGTACATGCAAAAGGTGTCACAAGTAGAACTACCTGCCTACTAAATCTAGGTATGATAACACAAAGTTGTTAGATGACTTACCTATTAAAGCACTCTCACCGGGAGCATTCGCCTCTAATTTAACACTGATTCGCAAGCATTACATCAGTGAGTGAGGAGAACCGAGGTAATGGTAATATAGTAATGCTCAAAATCGAATCTTAGATTGTTACTTTTCAAGCGAATGCTTTCGGTGAGGGAGCGCCTTTAGAAGAAATAAATTCACCATGTCATGTTGACGAATGTACGTCAAAGGAAAATTGGTCTTTAGATAAAATCTGTCTTTTGGCAAGCTAAAAAACTGGATCAAAACATATATTATCAACTAATTACTCATAGCGTGCCAACAATCAATTAGTTCATGTATTAAACATTACTATTACTCCTTACATATTAGGTAGCTCAGAATACATAATAGTCGTAGGTAGTAAGATTTGATGCAACACAGCGTTAGTTATTCGTTTGTATAAGGCAGTGACATTAAAGGCTTATCAGCGGAGCGAGGCCACGCTATGCATTAATAGATTTATAATGTGCAGTAAATTGTAACGATAGCGTGTACTAATTTATGTACTTGCGTCCAGTATATCTTTGTGTCCAATACGTCTTACTCATTTAAGAGAATTAAGTCAAATAAATTAAAGACAAAATTCTGTAAGTTAATTTGAGCAACAGCTTGAATTCGAGGATAAGCTCAAATGTGACTGTCTACTTGTGAAAAAATGTCTGCATAATCAGCCTATAACGTTCCCACTGCTGGCACACAGGCCTCCTCTCTGTGAAGGGGCCGTAATCCGCCACGCGGGCCCAGTGCGGGTTGACAGATGTCACATGTCTTCCTCACGATGTTTTCTCAACCGTTTTGAGAGCATTGGTGATGAAATAACGTACACAAAGTAAAGCGCCTGTCTGGGTTCGAACCTACGACCTACAACTCGTAAGTCGCGACCGTTACCACTGGGCCACCACTTCTCTTGAAAGGGAATACTGCTATTGATATATTAATCAACCCGTTACTGCATAAAACTATGGTTTATTCCCATCTCGGCACCTTCCCATCTCGGCACCCTCATGAATAATTTTAAGGTACACAAAAAGAAACGGAAACACAGTATCAGTATAGTAAGTAAATCAACTTTAATATTTATTAAATAATTTTTGTTTCTTTTTAAATTACCATTTTCACAGACAAGCCCTTGAATCGCTTTTTAGAGGCTCCATTATCTCTGCCTTGGCAGTATCATGACAAATCTTAAAATATATGACAAATTCCCGGTTCGTAGGAATAATCGTTTTAAAATCTCTACAGCAATTAAGTATGTAAAAACATATTACAAAAATCAACAGATAATATGTATTATTTTATTATATATTTTTTTCTGTGTATTCTTTTTAGTTTTGAGTCAATTTGATTTACTCACTATGCTGATACAGTGTATCCATTTTTTGATGACTGTGTACTTATCAACGACTAATGACGGAGTGCCGAGAGGGGAATTTTTCGGAAACATGATAAATAAATTCATGGGTGCCGAGATGGGACTAAACCAAAACTATACATACCTATATGAAAAATCTAGTATGATAACGGAACATAAACAATTAAAAACAACTGTATCACAATTGGAGAAACAATTATCGCTGGGGGAACATAAAATAAAATCCTTTGAATTAGAGCTTAACACGTTTAAACCCACTTCTGAATGTTCGACTTCAAACTTTCAAAATCAGCTATGTCTGAACGAACAAATAATTAAGGAGGTAGCAAATCGGAATAGCAGAGAAAAAAATATTATTGTTGCGGGTCTGCCCGAACAGTCCGCTGCTAGCGCCGAAGAACGAAAATCCCAAGATGACGCCGATATTTTAAAAATTACTCTACTGGTGAGCCAAGACCTTCCGACACCGATAAAAATCTTTAGAATAGGTAAATACTCACCGGGAAAAAGCCGCAGGATCAAAGTATGTTACGACACTTCAGGACCCGCAAAACATCTCCTACGCAATAAAGATAAATTGCCAGAAAACATCAAAATATTTTCAGACCAAACCCCAACTCAGCAAAAATATTTTAAAGATGTAAAAGAAGAACTAACACGTCGTCAAAATGATGGAGAAAAGGGACTAACTATAAAGTATATTAATGGCACACCTACAATAATGAAAAACCCTGCAAAAAACTACGAACAGTAATCGAAACCATACCTAAGAACATCGCTAGCAATACCTACCAAGTTATCAACAATTACCAAAGTATAGAAACCAATAAATCACGGCTCAGATTTTTCTACCTTAATGCTCGAAGTATACGCAAAAAGGGAAAATTTGATGAACTCAAATGCATTCTACAATCGCTTCCCAATACAATACATATTATTTTATTGACTGAAACTTGGATAAGAACTGAAGCACAAGCCTTGGAACTTCAAATAAACAACTACTCACACTACTACAACTATAGAACCGATTCAAGAGGAGGTGGAGTTTCAGCCTATGTCCACAATGACCTCAAGCATAGCTTATCAGAGTCTAAGTATACAGGAGGAAACAACTATCTATGGGTACGACTAGAGCGATATGCACTGGAAGTAGGAGTAGTATATAACCCCGGTGATACTAACTACGCGGATTTTCTTGAGGTATATGAGTCCCAACTACAACAAAAAAAGCGGGCAATAGTGTTCGGAGATTTTAACATTGATCTTTTAAATAAAGACAAAAAGACTAAACAATATCATGAACTTTTGAAGGCAACTGGACACACATTACTAAATAAAATAACTAAGAAATATTGTACAAGAGAATCAAATACTAGAAAATCTATTTTGGACCATGTTAGTTATAATCTGAAAGACGATCACTTCCACATGGCAATAGCTGACTCTTCAATGTCAGATCACAAACAAATATATGTTGAACTGAAAAAAACTAAATCCCCTCGTAAATTACGGACCCAATACGAAGCCATTGATTTTACGAAACTATACGATATACTAGAAGCAACAAACCTAGAAGAATTAGATGATGATTACGCAGTACTAGAAAACAAAATAAAATCAATAATTGACAAAAGTAAAACAATAAAAACCAAAATCCTAAACCTACCCCAAAACGACTGGATAAATAGAGACATCATTGATGATATCAACAAAAGAAACGCATTGTGGACAGAACTAAAGAAGAATCCAAAGAACACCACCCTGGAAGCAGAATTTATCACAAAAAGAAAACATGTTGCCAAACACATGCAAGATACAAAGAATATTTTCTACTATAAAAAGTTTAGTGATTGTATTAATAAACCTAAGAAAATGTGGGATTTGGTAAACATTATAGCAAACAATAAAGTTAAACTAAATTGTGCTCCTTCAAAACTATTGATCGATTCGAAACACGTTACGAACCCAAACGAAATTTGCCAGATTTTTAACGAATACTTTGCCACTATTGGACCCCTTTTAGCTAATGAAATACCTAGATCTTTTCATGATGATAGTACACATGCCTTACCAAAAATTCTTCCCGAAGACACTCCAGTGTTATCAACTCTTGATTCGTGTTCTGCAACTGAACTTTCAAAAATGATATCAAATCTCGACCCTAACTGTAGTACTGGATTAGATGGAATTAGTACCAAAGCAATAAAATGCATAAACAATTTAATTGCGAAAAACCTGAGCAACTGCTTCAACAAATTGCTAGCTGAAGGTAATTTTCCCGATACTCTGAAAATGGCGAAGGTCACTCCCATACACAAATCGGGTTCAAAAATGGACCCAGGTAACTACCGCCCTATTTCAGTGTTGCCTGTATTGTCAAAAATATTTGAAAAAATCCTTCACAAACGATTATATAAGCATTTAACTACTATCAACTTTCTTTCAGACAGACAATACGGCTTTAGACCAAAAAGCAGCACATTAACAGCTACAGTCGACCTCGTTACTAAAATTAAGCAAAATGTAGATGGAAAAAACATAGTCCTTGGTATCTTCATTGATCTCAAAAAAGCGTTCGACACCGTAAGTCACGAATTGCTACTTAAAAAGCTAGAAACCATCAAAGTTACCGGCAGTGCCCTAAAAATGTTCCATTCATATCTAAAAAACAGGTCGCAGTTAGTTAGAACGGATAATAATAATCAAAGTGACACATTACCTATTACGTGTGGAGTTCCCCAGGGATCAATCCTGGGGCCCCTACTCTTTTTGATCTACATAAATAACATTCAGGAAATTCAACTACATGGCCATCTTACTCTATACGCAGATGACACTTGCTTATTTTATTTCGGACCTTCCATTCATGATTTAGTTTCCCAGGCTCAAGACGATTTAAATACCCTTTTTTCATGGTTTCAATATAATTTATTAACTATAAATATTTCTAAAACGTGCTATATCTTGTTTAAAGCAAAAAATAAAATAATACCTCCACATAATCCATTAGTTATTAATAGTATACCCCTGCAGCAAAAATCTTGTGAAAAATATCTTGGCTTAAGAATGGATAGTTCTCTATCGTGGACTGTTCATTTGGATCATATAAAAACGAAGCTTACGTCATTACTTGGATCCCTCCGAAATATAGTTCGATGTATTCCACATAGATTGCGCCACACCATCTATAACGCCTTAGTAAAACCTCACCTACTATATCTGGTTGAAATATGGGGCAGTGCGGCCAAGACAAAGCTAGCAAATCTCCAAGTTGCACAAAACAAATTAATAAAAATGATTTTTAACTACCCATATTTATTATCGACAAGCAAAATTTATGAAGAAACCAAAATAATGAACATTAGAAAGTTATATATCTACAATACATGTATTTTCATTCGTAAGGCACTCAACAAAAGTATACAAACTAATATATCGTTTACTAAAGTGAAACAAGTAACCCAACGTAGCACTCGCCGAGCTAGTTTCCTGATTTTGCCGAAGATGAGAACTAAGTTTGGCAAAAAAATGTTAACATTTGAAGGAGCACAATTGTACAACAAAATACCCTCATGTATTAAAAGGGTACACTCATTCAATGCATTCAAAACTCTATTAGCTGAATATTTGATCACAAATAACACCCTTCCGTAAATCTGAATGCACTGGATGGGTGTACATAATATCTAATTAGCATAATTGCTACCGTGACGTCTGTGACGAACTTTATTTATAACTTATTTTAAGCATTGTTCTCATGTAAGTGACTTTGTGTCTTTTTTGAGAATAAATATCTTTAAACCTAAACCTAAAATAACAAAACACTATACCTAAATACTTGAGCGAATTTTTTTCTTGCGTCATTGTCAACATTTTAAATTAAAACGACAAATGAAAAGTGCATGCGTCTGCTACAATGGGAAATGAATTCGTCTGAAAATTGCCAGTTCTTAAAATCACCTATTAACTTGGCAAGTTTAAATTGAAAACGATTTGTATTCGTAGCCGTAGCGTAGAAGCTCTTGATGTATAGATAGCGACGTACAGTTGCAGGAGTCGTGTAAGCTCACCAGACTAAACAATCCAGACAGGAATCCCTCAATAAAGTCTAGTGATTATTGCAAGCTTATGACTACACGAGCAAGAGAAACACTTCCACTGCGAGCTCGTTCATATTTATTATATTTAGTGAACAGCTTTATGGTGCTCAGTTATTATAACTTGGTATAGGTTAGTGTGACCAGAGGGCTGGCCTATTTTTGGCCAACAATCAGCATCGCCATACAACGTGGCAATGCTGCCAGCCTTTTGGGCACTTTTCCTGTTGACAGCGATGCGTACGAATTTTTGATGCCCTATGATTATTTTCCTTCTTTTTTATATTCTTGATATAGGTAATTTTCTAATATAATTAAAGTTTTTGTAACTTCTTGTATAATTACAGTTAATTGAAACAAAAGTATTTCTAAGCATTTTTTTTAAAAATAATAACGAGAAAATCTGTAAGATTTCTTCATATGAATTGCACTTAAGTATACAACAAAAAAACTGGTAATCCGTGCTAAAATTCACCTTGAGTACTCTTTAATTCTTACCTCCTCTTCACACAAAAAAAACTTAACATAAATTCCAAACGGTCGCAAGTCAACCTCTTAGTTGGTTTATTAATGTGAAAGGAATAAAGTCGGTTGTTGATATATGACCTTCCGGAGAGTTCAGTGAACGCAGACAGTTTAAAACTTTGACCCTCGCACTGTGGCGCGTCGAGTTGGCACCCCTGGCGAGAATGCAATCGTATAGGACATTACGCCAGAGAAAATGCAGCAAAATGTGGGATTTCTTTGTTCTTTGCCAAATACAGTTGAATTGTATAAAATGTTTGCCAAAGTGTCAAACATGAGAACGCTTTTAAAACAACGTTGTTGCCACAATCCTTTAGTTTTTTTGTCTATCTTACATAAAATTTAAAGAGGAATTTTAAACACTGAACTAAAAAACATTCTGTAAAGTATTACTGAAAATACCACAACGCAAAAAGGTCACAAATAAAGCGCTTAAACCTAATATTATCATATTTTATTATATAGAGGAATTAAGCTATAAAGGAGAATGAGTAATGATGGGCCCACCTCTCAATAGGAATAAGACACTCATAAATGAATAGGTATGTTTATGCAGAATAAAACTTATTATTACGACTAAGGTCAAAAGTCAGTACTTTCGGAGTTATACTACTTATTATACTGCCATAAAAGTGACCGTAGTTTACTTCGTTATAAGATAAACTATGGCCAGACTCAAAACGGACGGCACCTATCTGCTTGCTCCTTACCTGCGCCCCCACCCTACCCGCTGCGCCCGCCGCTTGCCCGGGCGCATTTGCAAATGGCGATCAGTCATATTGCAGTGAACATCTTCGAGACGGTTTATACGTTATAGAAATGTACAGACAAAACGATTTACATGATTTAATAGAATATAATATACCAGCAGAGAATGTGTGGTTGCTGCGTGGTAGGATACAGTCACGCCACGTAAGAGCAAGAATATACTATTGCTATATATTAATTGATCGAAACCAAGTTGGAAGAAACGCGATATCACAATATTATTGCTCTTGCTTGACCGGACGGCGAACTGTAGGAAGTTGCGCTCACACTATTTCTTTGATTTGGTACCTAGGAGTTGGGAGACATCAACCATTCGTGGCCCCCGTGGGTTTTTTAAATGATGTAATTGTCTTTGATGTCCAAGACGAATAATAAATCTCTTTTGTTTTAAAGTGTACTTATTATTACTATTTTACCTTATAAGTATCCATAAAGAATATGTTAGACTGACGACTTTAAGACGTCGTATCTCCGAAAGTACTAACATTTGACCATAGTTATATTAGTAACTAATGTTCCACTTAAAAAGCCCTATCCAACGGTATATCAGATGTTACTATTGAAGGGTGGGCCCAGACTCCATACATTCATTTCCCATTGTCCTTTAGTTACACAATCATAATACCATGAATACTAAATCTGTTGTTGATGTGGTGTACACCACTGTACGTGTATTCTATTTCCATGTACAAAATACAGGTAAATGAACAGGATAAATATGCTTAAATCTGAAAATGAAAATAATAATATAGACCATAATATAGACAAATGTTATAACCCACCCGCTCTGCGTCAAGATGATAAACGGTTGGTTTAACCACATTTTGAACACTTAACTGAAATAATTATAATAGTAATTATCATAGTAAGAGGTAGGTATACCTCTATAAGGAAAAATACAAAATATGATACTCGTATGCTTTGGTTAAGCCTATAAAATGGCAATTTCTGTTTCAGTCATTGCTTTAATTGTAATCTTTTCAGGGTATTATTTGTATTAAAAATCTTCTATTGTGTCACATGACATATTACTGAAACAAGTAAGAGCTATCTTGGTCATCAATCAACGGTCCTAGAAATACCTAAAACCCTCGAATACTTTTTTTTTCTACTTGAAACCTACAAATAAAATAGCACGTACCTACTACACCAAGCAAAGGGCTTCAGAAGCATTAGGTCAACGACCCCCAGTCTAGCGTGTTGTGATAGTAACAAAAAACAAATCATTCGGCCAGCCTGTGTACAAGACGTCCATGTGTATGTATGTTTATGTACAATTTAATCTATTAAGTGCCGCTAGACCAATGAGCTGAGCAAAAAATGAGGTGTGCCAACAACCAGCCGAGCTTAGAACGTACAATAAGTACCTACATACAGATTATTTGGTGGATCTAACATACAGCGTACGCTTTTTCTGTACCGTAAAGAAATTCATACTTAGGTACTTAACTTAAACTACCGCGATAGATTACCCTGTTATGATAGATGTAAGAGGGAGATAAAAAATCAAATTCATACGTGAACATTATTGAGGATTCCGTGTCCTCTAGCAAACTTAATGAAGTAAATGATAAAAACAATCTCTGAGCAATTAAATCGAACACAGTTGTAGATTCTCATTGAACTTATCAACTTATTAAGAGTACAATGCCAACGTATTCATGTGTGAAGATGTATCAGGTTTCAGAATAAATCCTCATCTCCATAAATTAGTTTCTAAATTAGCTCTGTAGATAATGGGCTTCTTCATAGATTGCTAGAATAGTGCACTTTGCGTTTCTTACTAACAATTTATTGTTTATAATAATCACTTTATAAGTGTATTGGATGTACAAATAAGTAGTTATGAATTCTATGCAATAAAGTTAAGAACAAAGTACACTAGCCCACAAGAAGTGACAAGAGTAAAGAAATTGTATATGTGTTAATTGCCTAATGCGTATTTCTTCGCGTCACGTTAACGCACATTTCGTTACACGAGAGAGCAAAAAAGATATCTTCCACTGCCTCTCACACTAAATCTGTCTTATTCTTTATTTATTAAGATTTTTCACTTGTATCACTTGTACGGTACTGCACGCGCAATTTTCTGTATACTTTGCTGTACAATTAATTTTATCTGTATTTACTTATTTACATAACTTTTAATATAATAAAATCTCTAACGTATCTCTTTCGACAGCCTGTGTAACATGCACACAAAAACATCCTGTATACTTACAAACAAAAAATAAATCACAGTTTTTCTATTAACAACAAACATAATAGATAATACTCGTATCTGTCGTCTCTAGGTATATCCGAGAATGTAAGGCGAGTACCTACTATCCTTCTATACTTGCTAACACCACAAATGAGACGTCGAGGTCATCGGCAACTGCAAACGTGGGCCATTGTCGCGCATACGCATCTAATTTACTCACTATTTCACTAATAGGAACTTCCGTACATTATGTATAAAACTTTACGTAAATAGAGATGTTGTCAGTTCAAAGCCCTTTTGATTGACTGGATAGTTAACATTGGTACTGAGAATTTTGTTCGTGTAGATATTATAAATCATATTGCTCTGCAAATGTCCTTATAAACTCAGGAACATAGGCTGATATCGCCCAATGGGCCGTAGTAATATGTTCTAATGACCAGTTAAAAAGAATATTATCTTAATCACCAAGCTGGGGATAGGTACAGGTGATCACAGTTTGTTGTTTTGTCTGTTTTATTTGACGTTGTTACCCTTGACATAAGTACCAAAATCCTGAATCGCCTGTTACCAGACCCAAACAGTAGAGCAGTCCACTATGGTCTCAATCTCAATCATGTGAAACATTTCAGTTTTCAATGTTTTACGTGCTTCAACAAACAAGTTTTTAATCAAATCTATTATAACCATTTACATAAGCCATAAGTTCAAAAATAACCCCATTTAAATGATAAACTAAATGTTATTGATCTAATGACCGTATCGAGCGCTGCTATCGATTTTGGTGTAACACCTTGACACGGTTGACCGTGCCACAGTTTACAAGTGCAGTTATTTTAGATAATATTACTTGATATTAAAACCATTTAAAGACTTTCAATAATTATTTAATTGCCTTCGTCCAGTGATTATTTAAACACCCCTTTCCTATTGCTTCTCCTCAGGATAGCGAAGTATCGCTTGGAGCATTTTATTTTTATCCGACTTATATTATACATCTATGTTATGGGTTTGGTTTCCGCACTTAGTCCTGCAGTGGACCATTGTGCGTGCGTATATTATACATATAAGTAATGCAAAAATATAAAATATAATAACCTAAACTAACTAAAACTATTAACAAATTAAAATATGGCGTCGAAAAATTCCTCTGCATCGCTGTCGACTGGTAAAGTACCCAAGAGACTGGCGGCATTGCCACGTTGTATGGCAATGCTAAGCCTCTGGCCAAGGTAAAGGCCAGCCCTTGGATCCCGGGAAGTGTCAACAAGCCGTTTGGAGATTTCGTTGAACAAACCGTGAGCACTCGGACCCCACGGCCCGAGGGTTTCAACCCCAAACGGCTCGAAAATATAATTGCCGATAAGGTTATTATACTTTCGCCGTTTGAGGTTTTCCGCAGCCGCAGCAGCAGCGCCTGCACAGCACGCCGAGTCAGCAAGATGGGATGGCGCAAGAGTATCGACACAAGTTGCGTCCCACACTAAAGGCCTACCCACCTTCCAAGGAAATAAAGACATGCCGTCCGGTCTCTTGCCATCGTCGCGTGCCAAGCCATTAGGTTCTAATACAGCTGGAACGCCGACGGTGACAAGAGCTCGTCGGATGATGTCATTTATGTTCGCGTGCCGAGCTAAGCGGCCCGCACTTCGGCTGCAAGACAGGCCATGGTGGACACCCAAGAAGACGAAGAGAGCTTTTTTCAATAATTTTGATTTCTGGAGCTATTGCGTTAAACTTGGGGAGTGTCAGATGTCTGTCAGTATTGTCCGCCATATAAAGTTCACATTTCATATATTTTATATTTTTGTTTGGTTAGTTTATATAGTTATTTGAAAACAAATAAATATTCTAGTAATGCATGCCGTTTGTTAGGACAGGTCAACTCAAAGCTGCAATGCCTCTTTCTTCAAAAGGCCCTTCCATAGAAGGCCCTGCATTGTTAGACACACATAAAATCCTAATAATACAATGACTTTAAAAGAGACCATGACCTCTCAGTTTGTTTCGGCATTTCTTCTTAGGTATCAGTCAGCTAGGAAATGCCGGCGACATCTAGTTTTATAATATTGACTTGTAAAAGTGCCTTAAAAGATCTACATACAGAAATATACATTTCATTTCATAACTCTCAAAATTTCTACAAATATAACCAGTATAATACCTACTGGTTAGTCGGGTTCTCTTTTAGGTATAAACTCGCCTGTTAAAAAAACATCTAAAAGTATAAACTGATCTGTGGTTTAAACAGTCGAATGATATAACGAAACAGATTCTATATACAAGATTCACAAAAATTTGTACCTGCTTACATTTTCTTCAGTAGCACAACCTACCTTTGTAACTTGATTTTTATAGTGCATTCATAGCCTTTTTTTTTCTGCGGGTGGGAAATCACCAAATAACTCAGAGGACGAGAGGGTGTGTCAGACTCTTACTGACTAAAACCCACCCGTGTTCTTTCAGTTGCCTGTACCATGGGCCACGGTAACCCTTTCGGACTTTCCCGCAACCCTGGCAGACATCGGCCTTAGCGGACCCCGTCATTTGGTGCAAACATCTCTTTGAGGCGCGCGTGGAATACATCGCGCCGTCGACCCGGGCCTGGTCCATATCGGACGGTGAGCTACCCACTGCTCGCCGTCCGCAAGCCCGCGCCTACGACGGCCGGGAATTCAGGCCCACCCTGCGTTGAAAATTATCGTCAGTTATTAAAAACAAAAATAGCAGTGTACTGCAAAACGCGGTCGAAATGTACGGAACAGCAATTTTTTTTTTTAACTACCGTGAGAATCATGTACTGAATTCATGGTAACAAGGCGCACGTCCATATGTCCCTGCCGCCATGTATACATATTATAGGTATGTTCTTCAACAACATGAATGAATATTAAATACCAGTAGGTACTACACATAGTTGCTACATTAAATAACTAATTAATTTAATGTAGGACCTTTGGGGTCGCGGGCGCACAGAGTGGGGACTCTGTTCCAGGGAAGACGGCGGCACAGTGGCCACGTCCAGCCGTGCATAGCGAGGCTCAGGAGAGGCCCCTTTACAGTCTCCCCAGGGATGTGCATTACAGACTTTGCACAGGGGGGGTTCCGGAATTGGACTTTTAAGAGGAACCTGGTCCCCCTCTATGTGCTGACGGTGATCACCAGGGTGGTTTTAGTAAGGTATAATCCTATACTTCGCGAGACATCCCCGGAGGTCGGGTGCCTTTAGAAGGTTTCCCGCCGAAAAAATAAAATAAAAATGTTGCTACATTATATTAACATAAACATAAATAAACTTTTGAGTGACAACCTCTCAACAATGAACTTTTACCTCCACTCCTCAATGCCCCATAAACATAGCATGAAGTTTTATAGCTACAGGAATTAGCTTTCGAGCCGTTAAACTCCCATTAAAACCGTTTAAAGTTTTTAAGACTGACATTTATTTAAGCAAGAAATTCAAGCTAAAAAAAAACAATGGAATAAAGAATCATTGCAAATAACAAATATAGAGGGCTCGTGGCTAAATGATAACAGCTGTACGGGTCAATCGAAGGTTAAGCTACGCATGCCGCGGTCTGCTCGTGGATGGGTGACCATCCATTACATATCGAGATCCCTCCCGAAGCCGTTGGTCCCGGCTGTAATTCGTAGATCTTTGACAGTCGTTACGGGTAGTCAGTAGCCCAAAAACTCTGACAATCGGTCTTACTATCAGGGTATCGTTTTAATTGAGTTGTGGAGGTCAGATAGGCAGTCGCTCCATGTAAAATACTGGTATTCAGCTGTATCTGATTAGACTGGAAGCCGACCCCAACACAGTTGGAAAAAGGCATTTGTTTGCAAATGTTGTTTGTTTGCAAAATAACAAACCTAACTGTTCCGTAAGAATCGTGAGTCATTTTAGAAGTCACTTCGGTTTGGCTTCTCATGAAATTAGTCACCTTTTTCACGGATAAAATCCCTGTCTAAAACTTGATTTTTATCGTTCATTCACTAGCGTCGGGACGTGATTAATTTATTCCACTTAGATTCTCGAATAATTTTGATTTGGATCATTAATCTTTGGCCATTAGGCCATATAGGTAGGCATCTACTCGTACTATAAGAAAAATATTATAGATTATGGACTGCCAACAAATTCTCAAGATCAACCTATAAAACTATAGGTTGTCGTTTTTACTATTTGAGAATTTATTTATTTGAAAGAAAGAGCAGACTGTGTTTTAATTAATGTTACTCGTATCAAGGAAAACTTTTAAAATTATGACATTTCACAGGTTCACCTCAATGGATGCAATGAAAATCTAGCTAAATAGCGAATAAGATAATAAATACATAAAAACAAAAACGTTAAATACATATAAGTTTAATTAATGAAAATCGCGTGTTATCGCAAATAGGATAAAGTTACCTACAAAATGGCACGACATACGACGCGACATAAAGGCACCGCCAGTCGCGCGACGAGCGATGCCTTTGTGTCGCATGCGATTCGCGTCGCATGTCGCTCCTGTTTGTAGGAGCCTTAATACATATTTTGGGATGTTTGCCTCTGATGGAAATAAAATATTCGAAGTCATAAATAAAATTGTAAATGTAGGTAGGTACGTACTACCTTTATTGTTTCATCTTATCGAATTGGAGCTCATGAGGACACCGAAACCAATAAACAACGAGACTCGCGCTGTCAATAAAAATATCCAAATAATAATTGGATTTATTTACTAATTAAAGTAATGTATCACTATATGAGTAGTGTCTAGGTGTTTACATACCGAAACCGTAAAATAATGCGTCAGTGATGATGCCATATTCATAGCCCTGTCAGGGATCATTGCCAATGTGTCCTGTTAAAGGACACATGCGTCTCTGATGCCTATTTACCAACAATATATTGATAACATTGTACGACAAAATAGGCTTTCCGTGTTTTTCAGTATTTCTGATTTCACTAAGCTTAACATACGCACGGCTACTTCTTAATGGGGTAGGCAGAAACTAAAGAACTACTACGATCCTTACCTCCTCGATACGATGCCCATTGCTCCTTTTGCTTCGTTTACGTTCATATGTACACAGTCTCCCTTTATTAGATTTTATAACGGGTCGTAAAATTTTAAGATATTGGGTCTTAGACTAGCTCATTAACTGGTGGTCTACGAACCATTATTTGAAGAAATTCGGAACTAACGGAATTGAATAAGTTGAAGTAAATAAATCAGAGTAAGTAAGACAATATATAAGTCAGAAATCGACAATCCGTCTTGAGCAAGCGTGGTGATCAATGCTCGTGCCTTCTCTTTATGAGAAAAGGCGTTTGCCCAACAGTGGGAGAAAATAATAAGCTGGTATTAATAAGTCAGACTACGAGTTTTGCCGTTCAGTACACGAATTTGAACTTAAAAGCGAGTTTAATAAAACACCTTTCTATGTAACAGGCAGATATACCTACAGTCGTGTTGAGGAAATTAGGGACGGCTTATTAATAATAATATAAAAACACTTTTAAAGGTATTAATCACAGATTTCTGCGTTTGCCATAGTATTTTAACCAGTTTTTTTACGTAGAAGTACCTAAACAGTACAATATCAAGCTGCGTTACAAATTACAAGTAATACCTAATACACTATCTACCACAGAACCTGTTAGTCTAGGAAATTAAGCTTAGCGTGAAAATTAAATCAAGTTTCTTAGAAATTGAAGTCGTTACTCATTCAAGATATTAATTTAGCAATAACAGTTAGTGTAGTGGTTACACAAGCATCGTAAGTCGCCACCTACGTAACTACGAGTTAAGATAACTTACTAGTTACTATACCCGAACCGCTTTAGCGTGGCAATAGCGGTCATTGACCCACGTACATTTTCTAGCATTCTTTATTTCAAAAACTAAAATAAAGTCTGTTAACGTCCTGAATCCAATATCTATCGCAATCTTCAACATGTTCCAATAACGAAAACCCATAAATAATTTATTGTTTGGGTACCTACCAAGGGAGAGATATTAGGGAAAGGGCAATGACCGCTATTGCCACGCTAAAGCGATTGGGGTATACTCATTAAATAGACTAGCTATTTGTAGTAGTCTATGCAAAGCAGGTGGCTAAAGAAATGAAAGGAAAGGACTTAGGCCTGATATCTGTTGAACCAAGCTGTAGACGTTTTAAACCTTTTAAATCTTTGAAGCCATAGCAATCTGTCGTTCGGCTTGTTTACATATTTGTACTTTATGTAATAGATAATAACGTAATTTTTACAGCAAACCACTATTTAATCGGCAAACTAGACAACAATTTATAGGGTGGATTTTTGAGACGGGCCAGTAACGGTAGGTACTTTAACCGTTATAGCTACAGGAAAACGGTATTAGGAGACTTGACCTTATTTCTTTTTTATAATTGCTAACGGCATTCGCGCCCTTACTGCCCCGTCTCAAAAATCCAACCTGCATTTGTTGTGTTCGTCTAAAGTTGTTTTGTATAGTTTTGTATAAACAAGGTTCATAGCAGGCCTCTATCAAGCAACGTTACAACAATTACATTATTTATTTCAATTCAATTACATGTAGGTCTAAAGCGATATTTATCTAAGCAATTTGCACGAAGCGACTACCTGCAGTGAATCATCGATCAGCAGGTTCTCGTTAGCTTCTAATGTAATTCGAAAGATACCAATACGTGATTTACAACGATATATACATTAAGTAATATTTTATTTAATGACACTTTTAACAAGTAGATACCTAGGTACAATAAAACTTCCAAGGCAAGATAACTGTGAGCCACGAAACAAATTTCGAAGTCAAAGTCAAATAATTTATTTCAAATAGGCACATATAAGGCACATTTAAAAGTGAATATTTACAAGAAAACAAATTATTCTAGTTGCCCCTATTACCTAATTGCTTGAGAGGGTTTTGAATGTCGAACTTTTCACTTTATCAGGACGAAAAAAATTAATGCAAAATTCTTTTATTATGTAATATTATTTACTTTCGCATAACGGCCTTTTTACATGACTAAAGTTTTCTAGCTTTGTTGGTTCAGTAGTTGGTAGTAGGATACTATAATTAACTGCTTCGGGAAAAAAATCAACCTGTAGGTATATTGTCGGTTCTGTTTTTTTCTAAACTAAACCCATCGGCCATCAGCAAGTAGGTACCGAGGTTCACTTCCACATTGTTTAAGGTATTGTAACATTACTGCTAGTTGTTCTGTCAAGTTGTATTTACCTACAAAGCGTAAAATATGTAAGTATGTGCTTACTGACGCATCGAACGATTATGTACCTATAGGTATAAGATACTTTTTTTATAACATTTTTCTATTGCTTATTTTCCTGTTGTCCACCCGTTACCTACATCATTCATTCATTCATGAAAAATTGGACTTCCCATAATAATATAGTACTGTGTTATCGACTCTACCTACATGCGCCTGAGTTGAATTTTATTATCCCCGCAAGCTGTTTGCTAATCTCTTAGCTCATCAGTCCTCGTTACTGTCAATTGATCGGCAATAAGTAGCTACATTGTCGTTTGACCGACAAAAATAGAGCAACAAATATTGAACAGTTACTGAAATTAACTGAACCTACTTACAGATGTTTACAATTCAGTTATTGGCTTCTAGTTTCTAGCGCATAACAGTTTTCTTCAATTACTAGGAGGATATAAACAGACTATTTATTTTGCAAGTGTTAAACTTTGTAAAGATACTAGCTTCGCGTGGCAGTCGGAAATCATCCCACCGGGATATCGGGATTTAAAGTAACCTATTCGTAACCCAGGTCATGGTCTATACGTGTTACAAATTTCATGATTTCCCTTTCGATTCCGTTCAGCCGTCTATAGTAACGTAGCCGTGAAATAGTAACAAATAGACAGACAGAGTTACTTTCGTATTTATAATATTCAGTATGAATAACACGGATGCAACACAACAACTACCTACTTTACTTGTATTCGGTTAAATAAAACCGAATGTTTTTATTACGAGTCCGTCACATTATTGTAAAGTTACTTAACAAAGTAGCGACACAAAACGAATAAAGCGCCTTTGGTTAGGTTTACTTATTAAATACATCGTAATTAAACGAAAGCTAATGAATGGTTGCGTGTATCAAACAAGTTGCTATTAAGTTGCTTCCGCAGTAACCGTCGTGAGCTAAATTGATCCAGGCGCGACACGCGACGCGACACAAAGGCACCGCCTGTCGCGCGACGAGTGGTGCATTCGCGTCGCGTGACGCGCCTATTTGTAAGAGCCTTTACAGAACTTTTGACGAAATCAAGACAGGCCCCGTTAACGTTTAGTACGGCTACGGGTAGGCTTAAGGGAAGGTTCCTTTAATACCACTTCGCGAGACCAATTATTGCGGTTTCTCAGAGATCATTCGGGTATATTTTGTACGCAAGAAAATGAATCACCATGACATGCAATATAGTAGTCTCTTTGACTAAGACCAATATTAGCAGAGATTTCGTTAAACACGTTTCCGTTTCCTTAAACAAATAACTCCAATAGGTTCCTACATCGAATACATTGCAAAAAAAAAACGCAAGTCGTAGACACACTTTCAAAATAACTGTTGGACCATGCGACCGGTATCTCGAGTGGCACGACAAGCAGTCGCGTTGATCGAGCTCGTACCTTGAGAATGAATGACGGTCATTTTATGCGTCCAGTGCTCACTGCCCACTTGTTATAGGCGACCGATAAAAGGTCAGGACCTGTAAGCAGGATGCCTCGTCTAATAAGAGACATGTTTGTACCACAAACTATATTACCTACTGACAAAGTAGTACTTCGAACAGCGCTCCTTTTATGTAGGGACATTTTTTTTATATAGGTAGGTGATTGGTGGACTTGTTGGAGTGTACCGGTTTTATTAATATAGCGTTTCTGATTTTAATAAACTGGTACTTATTAATTATGAACTGGATTCGTTATGGTAAACAGTGAATGCAAGGAACCTACTAGTCGATTACATTCATAGAAACGAAATGAAAAAGTTAATACCTACACGAGGTATTAACTTTACAAGTTGCGATAAGTCGTTCTTGTGTAATATAATTTATTATATTATTATAATCCCATATGTAAATATCATGGGTTCCATGTCTACTATGCAGCTCGCGAGTATTATTCATGGTATGGTACATAGAATAACACATAAGAAACACTATTTGTCATAGTTATTGTATTTGATAAAGCTTGCATAATAGTCCGTGGCAAGGTACTTATTCTCTTGTATCGAACGCTTATCTATTAATACTATAGTTTTTGTAGTGTATTAGGTAGAAAATCAATGCGGTATTATTGTCTAATAACTGTATACAACAGTTGTAATGCTTGGGAAACTACGCGGTATTTTGTTCTTTTACCTACGTGTATGTCACAAAGGAAACAGTGGCAAATGTAGCCGTTTACATGTTAAACAAAAAGAAATTCTCACGGGATTCAAAATGATACAACACACACCTAGCACAAAACAAAAATTACAGGTTTATATAAACTTTAAGTTCAAATAGCACTCGAACACAATGAATCATCTAAATTTGCAGAACAAAAGAAGAGAATCAGATTAACTTAAAGTATTCCAACTTTAAGTCCACTCCATCCATCAACTTTACAGTCGTTTCAAGATATTTAAACCGGAAGCTTTGCTTATCTCGATTATGAATAACATCTTCGTGTCCGTGAAAGTGTTTTCCGCTAATAAAACACATCCTCAACCACAATACGGACGCCATTCCCCATAACGCTATAGATTCGTCATCATGAAGGCACATACCAGTCCATTATTTGTGGCTAACAAGATTGAGTCACCTGCGCGTCACATAACCTCTGACTCACACTGTCATGCGCGCTCCTCTCTCATATAGTAACTTGTATTTTTTCTCCATAGGTGTTACCTGCTGTCTGAATCACCAAGGACCGAAGATCAGGGTCAAGCGGACCTGGGGGCTTGTGGAAATGACTACCTATCGCGAAACTTTCAACACTTCTGAAAAGAAGAGCGCCTGAATCACCAGACGCACTAATTACAAGCCGTTGCATTTAAAACCACCGCGTAGTAGTCACCGGGGCCCCTCTCCAGTCCATAATTCCATTCCAACACTGCCTGTGATCAACACCACGATGAAGAAATTACATTCGTCCGGTGTTCGTGTCGCAAATTGTAACTAGAATACATTTTATACCGTAGTTGTAAGTATTAAGGTCGGTTCACACATCACCGCGGCCGGCGGCCCACCGCCGCCGCCGACGCGTCCTGACAGGAACGGGATTAAAATATCGTCGCATACGTTTTGCATACGATCTGCGCCTCGCCCATTAGTGGGTATCGCACTGGATATTTTCTCTTCACTGTCAGACGCTGAACGCTTATATCTGACGTCACATTTAGAAAACAACTGCGAGTAACATGTTAATGAGTATTATTTTGATACAGCTATTTTCTCCATGTGTCGTTCCCATGTCGACCCGTGAAAGGGTATGTATTAGCCACAGCACGGCGATCTGTGCACCGACGTTTTGAATGATGTAATTAATACCTCTGTGATATTTAAGACGATTAAATTATAAGAAATGTTGTATGAGTCACCGTGGAGCGCTGTTTGATTTGAAAAACCAACAGTAAACACAGACCGTATTGAACTGTGTTGACGCATAATAAAACAACGTGTTCATGATACGAGTTACATCTTTTAGTATGGTGTACTACACACTACACATGCAACTCGCAAGGTTAATTCAAATTAGTAAACAACTTCCAGGGTGACTCACAAACGATTAAACTCGAAAAAGTTTTGCGTTACGCAGAAAAATATCGACATGTATAGTTCTTTCGAACTACATAATTACCATCTCTATAACACGTAGTTAATTTACAATATTTTTGTATAATAGAATTACGTTAAGTATTCTATTGTAGAGTCGTCGTGACTGGGTAACGTATTACTTACTAGAGCGCGCTGCGCGAGTATACTGACTGACAGACATAAATAGACAGTTTTGTAGGTACTTCTAAAACATTAGTGGTGACCTAACGAATGATTTGTTAAGGAGAAAGCAACGCGAAAGTAGGATGCTATAGTGATTTTTTTACGTAGGTGTGCTACAATACTTAGTGGGCAGATTCGATCGGATGGACCACTTTTGTTCATTCTGCGATCGGATAACCCACTTTTGATGAATAGCGGGTTTTAACCCGACTCGATCTAAAGGTTGACGCATATTGGCCGGGTTCCTGTTGATCATTATTGTTAATCATTACCAATATACAGTCATGTCTATTTAAATAAACCACACAATTCCGTGAGTGGCGATGTTCTAATTTGCTTAGTAGGTACGGCACCTACTACGGTACGTAAGTTTTATAAATAAGTTCCTACGAAAGATTGATTTATTTACGAATTATTAGATAAGTTTTAAATGATGAAATGGCAATTATTATTTTTGGCACAATTCAACCAAAGTTATTAGAAAATCAGTATTGTCTTGAAAATTAAAACAACGCTTAAAAATATGCTAATCTTGGAATTCATCATGAAGAACATATACTTATATAGTTTTCTGTTATATTTACCGACTCAATTATTGAATCTCAGTTTTACATAATCTCGTAAAGCCACCGGCAACTTGTAAACAAACATGTGTGTTGTACCACAGATTCATCTGCATAATATAGTAGACTATAACGCTATCTAAGTGCATTGTACTTCCGTTAGTTATATCAATGTAAATACTATAGTCCAATGTAAACACTAGCAAACTGTAACCATATGATAAGCATCTGTAAATAATGACTAACTACAATCAACCATACTAACATACATCTAGCTTGTAGAATTAAATTATTAACATCACATGCAGTAGATATTATTAATTATTAGTTATTTCTCATTATGTTAAGTGTTATTGAATGATCTGCGCTGAATCTTGCTGAATGTCTACATTTATTACCATATTATACTGGCGCATTTTGTATTTTTGTACATTTGTATCACTTGTTAAGCTAGTCAGTAAAATATCAAAACTATTTTTTGTCTTTTATTTTTATCACTGCGCTTTCAAACGCAAATAACGCATTAAGCTGGGCTGGTCTCATCTGTCGTCTGTCGGTCACAGCTGTGTCCCTGACCTACCTAGACAGACTTATTTATACAGGGTGAAATTTAATTCATGGGCATCCTTTTAAAGGGTCATTTTACTCATCATTATGAACAACTTTTACTATGGGACCAACACTGAAATCGCGAAACAAATTAACAGCTGTTCCCTACATTTGTGTTTGCATAACCCTTCAAAATGTAGGGACCATCTGATATTTTTTATGTGATTTCCGGTTTGGTCCCATAGTAAAAGTTGTTTATAATGATGAGTAGAATAACCCTTTAAAAGGATGCCCATGAATTCAATTTCACCCTCTATACATGATATTTGTCCCCTGCCCCTCCATCTAGCATGTTACATCAGCTATCAATCGAATTAAAAAAAAATACCAACTGTAAAATAACTTTAGTTTTGGAAGTCGGTGGCAAAAAAGTCAAGTCATCATGCAAGGGGAGTACTGGTGCCATCATGCCGTTTTTATAGGTAAGTGCAGTAGTTTAGTTCATCTGTTTACTTGGCGAAATCTATAGGAACAGGTTTTATTCGTCTGGCCACCAATCCCAGTTGGCAAAAGTATCAAACGACCCTCCGACCAATAAATCAACTCATTTACCTGCTTAGCTGTCAGTTACAATTAAAATAAATTTCCTTACCTACATATACATGGTTACTTGTAAATAGACGTATATCCGACGATTAATTATTTTGTTGAATTAAAAGTAGATACTTTTAATTATGTTCATAGTTTAATTGAAGTGCCAGCCACAACATCATTTATTTAATGGTACCCATTTAGAATTACATGTCAAATTCTGGGTAAATAAAGAAAAACCGTTAAAATTCAAATATCTCGAAAACTATTGAATTTCGGTCATACATATGAAGGGTTCAATTTGTTGCATTTTGGCCCCCCTATTAGCTCCTGACGGATAGGTATAAGCCGAATCTCAAGTAACCCTGTATCCTTAGAAATAAAATAAAAAACCTAGGTAGGTAGGTACATCATTATAAACACCACAGTCATTCAGCTATCGGGATATTTCAGCATTACCACGTATTACATATACTGCACAACCAAAACTCATTATAGTTCTGTTAAAGACAGTAGCTCACGTGTTCATAAAGGAGCTATTCAACGTCGCCGAATTCAGTCGCCTGCATTCAGTTGAGTTTTTAGAACGAGAGAGGATACTATTTAGAAAGCTTTTGTACAGTCTCTACACTGACAGTGGAATGTGTAAGAATTCAGAACTAACTATCATGATTAGGTAACTAATTCAGTGTAACACCATTGTTCATTTGCGAGAAGCTTGACATAATTCAAAAAGAGCAATTTTTGGGTATGATGCGTAATGTAAGAGTGCGGCGAGCATAAAATCACAACCACTCTAGCTCCCTCATTGTTAGGCTTAGCGTAATGTCATTTTAGTAGCATACACAATAAAATTTTCCATCTTCCCGTGTATACACTTGTCTAACTCAAAATTGCAGATTTTGTACTTATGTCACCCTTTTTGCCAATGAGCGATATGTATTCTGTGGTAACACTGAATTACATAGTTACTTACTTTATAAGTTCTTCTGATTTCAAAATCAGTCTGCAGATTAAAGTTTCATAGAGAATGGCGTATCGCTACCTTTCTTCTTTCTAGATAATTAATTTTTTAGGAGGCTGACTTGCTGAATGCCATTTCATGGTTACACTTGTCTGATTCAATAATGGAGACATTTAGACGACTAGAAGACAACTGGAAGAAGTTCATAGCGAGCTTATTTTATTAAGAGGCATGGGCCTCTTAATAAAATAATAAAGACCCCTAAGAACAGACAGGATCTCAGTCTAGGTACGCAATAAAGGGATGGGCAGCAATATTCTTAAATGTAGGTCAATTAAATGTAGTTTTAATGAGTGCCAAATAAGGTTGTCATAGCGGTCATTGACCTACCTACATTTAGGTATTTACAGATTTTTGCATTCTTCATTTCAAAAACAAAGTTAAGCCCGTGAATATCCCTGAATCGATACCTACCTTTAGCACTGTCGTCAACATGTTCAAGAAATGAAAACCGATAATCCTACATATTAGGTACCTACCTACCTACCTATTATGAGTTTGTCATTCGAATTCTCACGAAGAGATAATAATGTAATGTACCTATAAAGGAAAGGGTAATTAACTTCCTATACATATGACCGCTGCGCGCTGTTCCCACCAAATAGATATTTTTACCCGGAAAATGCTACTTTTAGCCTAGCCAGACTCGACACTCGAAAACATAAAAAAAGGTTTATTGCAGAAACTTGTACAATCTTTACAGTAAATTTTACAAAGGGATCTCCTTGTAAGTAAAAGATAACTGTGCTAGAAAATATGCCATGGTCGAAAAGAATCCCCAAGTCTAGAAAATTATATTATATACTTTTATATTAGGTATTAGGTACTTTGAAGAGAGCTTTCTATCTGTCTATTTTACAAGTTCAATGTGGCGACCATTTTAATAGCTCATTTATTGTTACCCTCCACTGCACAGACTACAATATAGTTTAAGCTCCACTGGTTTATGAAGAATCTAGGCAACGTTTTAGCATCCATTCTTCAATAGAATGCGTAGGGTTCTGGCGGAAAAAGGTTACCTAAAACATAACATAAAACTATCTATGTTATGACGTAATGTAATTTTAACTCTTTCATTTTCATTTTAGTCTTGTAACTCCGGGCTTTCGACCAGTGCTGTGACAAATAAACTACAGTTTGTCACAACACTGGTGGAAAGCCCGGCTACAACTAATTTCCAATGTTGTTAGTGAATATGTAGTTAGCTGCCGACCTATTTTGTAAAGTGTCTAAATTGCACCCATTATAATTAGTGAATCCCAGTGCATTAGCTGTGCGGTTAGACAGGTACAACTAACCTAATCCACTGGCCGATTAATATTTACCGTTTTTTGCGGAAACAAAAGTAATTACAAAATTAACTTGACATAATATCTCCTTGAATAGGTATAGTTTTTCATACGATGTTGCGTTTATAAACACAAATCTCTCAACAGCCACACCCGGAAAAATTATCTGTAGACTATACAAATATTTGCCGCATGCGTGAAGCGAACCTACAACACGTAGCGCCACTACTGATATCTCAGCCACTGCGTCCACCATGTCAAAATTATATCAAACTAGCTGTTGCCCGCGTTCGGCTGCGGGTATTTTGTATTTCATTTTTTTTTTTACAAATATCCAGGATAGAAAGTAGCCTATATGTCTTTCTCCTGGTTCAGTGGTTTATTCATGTAAAGGTAAAAGACAGACACGAATTACTTACGCATAATAGTAAGTACTTATGGATATTTCGCTTTACACGAATTTATAATACTTAGGGCTGATTTCACCAAAGTCAGACATAATTTTATCCGTGGAATAAAATTGACGTCTGACAGTTCTAGTATGGAAGAACTGTCAAAAATCCAAAATTTATTCTCACGATAAGACTTATTCTAGGTATAAAAGATTGGTGAAAATCGCCCTTAGTAAGTATGGATCTTTCGCTTGACATGCGCTGGCTGTGATCAAAGCTCATGCCTTCTCTATAGGTACCACGAGAAGAGTGTTCTGACATGTAGTGGGACGATAATAGGTTAGTATTATTCATGAATTGATTGTTTTTAGCCGACCCTATCATTTTGCATTACAAACGTACCTACCTACATTATTGTTAATAAAATTGTGGCATAATCTTCTGCGATAATCTTAAGGGGCACTGTCGGACTGCATAGAAAGGAAAGAGAAGCGCGATGACACAATGCTGGTAATTTATTCCAAAATATGAAGCAGTTCTCTATTTACAAAAAATCTATTGATTGGACAAATTTTTTTAACACTATCACGATAATAATGTTGCTTGAAGAAGTCTGAAAAAAACCAGAATGATTGCATGTATATATTAGTATGGTGTTTAATCGTTAAAAACAAATTTTAGAGGTATCTTCGTGACTTTTTTCTATCGTATCAAATTAGTTGTATTATGTATTCAACACACTATCTAACTAGCATATATCCTGAAGAACATCATATATTTTTTCTGATTTTGTTTACTGCAGTGGATCATATAATTTTAGGCACTATAAAACTTGCGTTTAGGTCATGTAGTCCCCTTAGGAGGGAGGCCTTACCCCTGCAGTGAGACAATAAGGGCTGGTTACAATTAGAATCTAGTGCTGCTTTTCGACAGCGTGAATATACTACCATATCAAATGGACAAACAGGGAGCACTTGTTTTCTTGAACTGCTGCGGCATACATTACATACATACCTATCTACGAAACTTTGGCTTAGGTATGAAACATCGACTAAAGATGCGTTCCGTGTGAAGCTCTTTCTCAGCACCTCCTGCAGGATTGATTGCTTCTAAATTTTTACTTAGTAAATAGTAGAAAATGTTAAGGTGTTAGGTACCCCCAATTGCTAGTTTTGGAAAAAATAGCTTACTGTAAGCTTAGTTTTTATTTACCCTAAGCTTGGAAACGGGTTATTGTACTCATCATCAGCTGCTCTATACAGGGCGTCCCACGGATATGCCACATGGAGGGAAACTACCTTGAATATTGTAGATGGAACATTTTACTGAAGAAGACATTATTTGAATTAAAAAAAACAATTTAAACTAAATCCATAGATATTTAAATAATTACATTGTTGAACCGGAAATCGAACCCGTTACACGTGAAAAATAATCTCCCTGTAACTTTATCATACCGATCGAAAGGCTTTATCATAAGGATTATTTTTTGCTAAATAACATAGTGTCAAAAATAAAAGAGAGACCATGCATTTTAACATTTTTAATACAAAATTAATCAATTTATCAAATGCTCAAAATGAGTCCCTTCCCTTATGAGTCCGATTTGTTGCATACAACCAGGTACCTACTAATTACGTATCTCTTTAGCATCATGCACTTAAATTATAATAGGGAAAGGATGCGTACTTCTCAAGTGGGTACATTTATTAGTAATAAGTACTTATGATAATGTTAGTTGTATGTACTTACAACATGCCGTTGCAACGTTGCCGTTGTTGTTGTACCTGTCAACTTTTCATTTTTCTCAACAAAATTTCACATCAAATGTTAAAATTCATGGTCTTCCTTTTATTTGTGACACTATGTTATTTAGCAAAAAATTATCCTTATGATGAAGCCTTTCGATCGGTATGATAAAGCTACAGAATGGTTATTTTTCTCATGTAACGGGTTCGATTTCCGGTTCAACCATGTACCTACGGTAGTTATTTAAATATCTATGAATGCAGTTTAAATTGTTTTTTTTTTAAATTCAAATAATGTCTTCTTTCAGTAAAATGTTCCATCTACAATATTCAAGGTACTTTCCCTCCGTGTGGCATATCCGTGGGACGCCCTATAAATTTTGTCAATGTAGATACTTAATTATTCTAAGTGAACACCACAGCTGATAACTTTCACAAAATGAATTTGCATTTGATATTTTCTTCACGACTTCTGGGTTGGTTTGATCCCACAAAGTTAGCGAAGATGAGAATGTTGAGGTGGATATGTTGAGTGACAAGACTGGATAAAGTAAGAAATGAGTAAGTACCTATATATTACAGAAAGTTTGAAAGTGGCGATAGTTACAGAAAAGTCGAAACTGATAAGGGCATGTGACGAGGAGGGATGAAACGCATATTACTAAAAGAGTGATGAATTAGATGTCGATGGATGGAGTGGGAAAGGAAGGGGGGCTTGTAGCTAAGCAATAACAGTCACACGGGTCGATCGATCAGGTTAAGCTACGCTTACAGAGGTTGGTCCGTGGATGGGTGACCATCTTTACATACCAAAAACCCTTCGTGCCTCGGTAAGCACGTTAAGCCGTTGGTCCCGGCTGTCATTCGTGTATCTTAGACAGTCGTTACAGGTCGCCAGAAGCCCGAAAATCTGACAACCATTCTTACCAAGGGGTGTCGTATTACCTAGGAACTGGGTTGTGGACTGTGGAGGTCAGATAGGCAGTTGCTCCATGTAAAATATTGGTATACAGCTACATCCAGTTAGACTGGAAGCCGACCCCAAAATAGTTAGGACAAGGCTAGGCAGACGGATGGAGAGGGAAAGGTTGACCGGAGAAAAGATGGATGGGTTGTGTGAGGGATGATATGAAAGAAAGCGTTGAGCTCCTTAAGTTCGGAGTTGAGCTGCACGATTGCTGACAATTGCGTGCACTGACTGGACAGGTCCACTCAAACTGTGTGGGTCTTTCCTCAAAAGACCATTTTAGACACCGATCTACATAGCCTTCACATGCTCTGACCAAGATTTTGTCTGGACTTTAAAAGAGACTGTGACCTCTGAGTTTGTTTCGGCCTTTCTTCTTAGAGTAGTCGGAACTAAAAAAAAATAAAAAACTCGGCCTCATCTAAAAAAAATGTTTGACGTGTAAAAGTGTTTGAAAAAAACTTATACTTACAAAAATAAAATCATTTATCAAAAGGGAGTGAAAGAGTGCTGGCTGACAGGGGAGAATGGAAGAACAAGTGTTTCGTGAAACACGTGTTGAGCCGACACCAAGGTAATGCGACATAAAAGTTGTCCTTATTGATGAGTGTGAGTACCTACAATGACGCCCTTTTAGGTTAAGGGTAATAAAACAAAGGTTACATGTTATACATAGTCTGTCAGGGTGTATCTACTTTGCTGTGGTTTTCATAATCACACATCTAAACTGGGAGTTTTGATGTGTGATTATGGTTTAGATAGGGCCAAAAAATTTTAAAAAAATATTGCCCGAGTAAGTTTGATTATTTCTCTCTGGAGTGCTCTAAATAAATATCATTTTTTTTCTTGTATTTGAGTGTGTGACTCTTCAAACACTCAAATACAAGAAAAATCTCTGCCTGTGCCTATCAATGCCATCTTAATCGATAATTGTTTCGATAAACCTCAGAACAATAACTAAAGCACGCGTTATTGTTCTGAGCGATAAACCCGCAATATTTTTGACAGACCTATCCAACGACAACCCACACTATAGGGTAGACACATAAGACTAGAAAAAAAAATCCCCTCTTTAAGTGTAAGTACGTATATGAGGAATCAAATTTTTTTTTTTAACTACATTGTCCGTTCTACTACTGAGTCTGAGTTAAGCTGTGAACAGACCGACGGACGGACGGTCATGGCGAAACTATAAGGGTTCCTTGTTGACTACGGAACCCTAAAAATGCCAATGACAACCCCGAAATGCATGGGATTTGCTCGCTAAAGTTTATGACGTTAAAAGAGTTTGTTTTTTCTACCAAGCACAATCCAGCAGCACTCCACCTAAATAGTTACTATGGGAGTTAGGAACTTAAATATTTTACGTTGACCCCAGTAAGTACTTTTTCGTGGACCTTTCAACCACGCTGTCTTATATTTTAGCAACAAATTGGGTAAAACAGACAAAAAATGAAACAAACACTTCCAAAATTAAATAACTTCTTTTATTTCAGAGTCAAATTTGTTTCCTACATAAACGTGTTAGAATGATGACGCCGTAACATTAATTGACCATTACACTAATGGTACGCGCCGTTAGCTGTTAACTTGGTGCACGAGTGGAGGGCCGTGAATTTATTCCATTATGACGTGTTAGTGCGCGCGTCACGTTTCCACGAACATACACAACATGTGCACAATGTGCAACAGCCCATCTGCGGACTTCGCAACTCTTATTCCTTTAATTAGCCGCAAATATGACTGGACGAGTATTTATAACCCGCCCGAGCGGCACCAATACGTCTTACATGTTACATCTGAACGATCAAATGAAGCAATCCCAGCGAGGCGCGCGCACTAGCACTACTACACAGATAACTACTGTCGGTTTCAATACAGACTTTTATATTATAATAATATAGATTTTTATTTGTTTTAATAACTATGCATAAATGATCACAAATACCCATGAACCAAACGACGCGATCCCGAAACATTTCTGCAACATCCAAGATAACAATAACTACACTCCACTACCGCGACCACGTAGAGGAGGCACTCGTGCGCACGTGACGTCACGCACCGCGCCGCTAGGTACGCGCTCCTTCACAACGATGTCAACGCGTCTCAACTACTATCCAATGCCACAAACACCTAATTTTAATCAATAATCAACAATTATCGCCCACCTCTAACACTACACGCTTTATTTATACGATCAAGTGGAAAAATAATTTTTGATCCTCCATCGAAATCAAACTAACATCTCCCATGATATTTTCACATGGCAAAACAAAAATTCAAGGCAAAATACACACAATCCGAGAGCGCGACCCACCGGGACTTATAAACTACGCGTCAGGGGCAATTTAATGTTCCTTCCTACGTTAGGGATAGCAAGGTATCTGGACACTACAAACTAGACGTTATAAACAACGCGGCCGCGCTCTCGCCTGCGTCACATAGGTAAATTGGAAAGACAATAACTACTCTCCATATGCTTATAAGAACACTTCATAAAACAGCTTTATATTATACTACATAATTTACATTTATATTAGGTTTACATTTTTACACAGCAATAATAATGTTTGTAGTGTCATTATAATATACTCTATATACTCCCAATTGCTAAATATTGTCGCATATTAAGCATGTTTTTTTTTTATTTATATCGACACCGCATGGTCATTTAAGTGTCAGCATCATTATATATTAACAAAATACTTTAAATCCTTCTTCAAGTCACTCTACCATTATTCTCTCCTAAATACGAACAAATCTATGAAACAGTGATTGGACTATTATTCTTTTAGAACTTGTATTAGTCACTAATTAATTCCAAAGCGGTAAGTAGCCAAATACACAATTAAAACTAAGCTTCAAATAACTAATCTACGGGAATTTATAACAATTTTCATAAACGGAAACAGTTCACATGTGTTGCAGCTTCACAAAAATCAACTCAAATTATTTTCAAACAAATAATCTATAAATGCTGACAATATTGTCTTTTGTTTGGAATGACACATAACACTTTCTATTTATAAAGTTTCAAACATCGACATATAAATATGTTAGAATTTAGACGACTGATCACAATGCTAATCAGACTTCTCTATACAAAACGATTGTGTTAGTAAAAAATAATTTTAGAAAAAAATAATTATGGCAAAATATTGGCGAAGTGTAGCGAATGAGCTCTCCACGAATATTTAAGTTAAAAAGATCCAATACCGTTGTAAAACAAACCCAAGCACTCAACAAACAGCCGCGGGAAAATTATACTAAAACAACTCACAGTGAAAACTTAAGCACGGCCACACGACCGGACAGTAATGTACACACGTTGATCACACTTTATAAATATGAGCTACGCGTGCGAGCTCCGAACTAAACGTTACAATCGATATCAGTATGTTACTACAGTACCAAGCCACAGCGGCATTGGTACATGTTAGCACAACTAAGTTACCGCGGGGCGTTGTGACATCACAACTAAATGATATTTACACAAATAATGCACATAATATAAAATATTATAAGACATAACCATCTTAAGTATTTATTACGTTAGTTTTATTTATTAGACTATGGCATTGTAACTTTGTGACTCGGTTGCGGCTACACGTCGACCTTCGTTACAATAACATAATTTTGTTAGCGGAACAGGAAGGCAGTAGTTCAATGCCTTATCAAAATCGTGGTATGGGTAAGAATAGTTTCGACTGGTTTTCAGATAACAACATATAAATATGATAATCACAGTAAGATAATAAAGTTTGGTTGTAATAATCTTCGCATACAGAAGCATATAGTCACTCGGAAAGAATGTAGAATTGATATAGCGTTCAGTGACTTGATAAGGACACAGCGGCTCAATGGCAACTGAGATAACGAAAATCTTATAAATATCAGCATTAAAATAAACAGGAAAACTGTTACTGAGGACCGTCGAAATAATTCTCTGCATATTTTAACAGTTAATGCGCAGATTTACAAATCAACATAACACAATATTGTAAAAAAAATACCTATTGCACGTGGTTTAGGGCCAGCTTCTCGAACGAAAATGATCGCAAAGGCAACGTGAATGTGTGAAATGAGTCAAGCGCGCGAAAACTGCAGTGATTGTTGAATGATTTATCAAAAGCAGTTCACGTGCGCTTGACAAATAGTCACATATATTTTACGGTAATTTTCGTTCAAGGAACTCGCCCCTACAGTTCGGCCGTCGAGAGAATGAGTTTCTGACACCTGTCAGTGCGACAATTCTAGTAAATAATAAAGACCGCATTCGCCAAACACGTATTCGTTTGTATGAAACTGGCAGGTGTCAAGAACACATTTTCTCGACGGCCGGTCTGTAGTTGACTATCGTAGATAAGTGGTTCTAAACGTGACAGAAAAACGTTTTACAAAATGACAATTGATGCGAGTAGTTGTTGGTTACTAAGTTCTGATGACGAGCGTTGGACGAGCTTGCTGAAGAACGGTTACAACTATACTTACACCAGGTTTTTCAGTTGAGAATTTGAAGTACTTGTCAAACTCTAGTTTAGGATTACTTGAAGGTGATTCCTTCAATGCAGCTTGCGAAATTCTTACATTCTTTGCAAAGAAGTTTTTAATTTCGCGGGCTTTAACATTAAATAATTCTAAAATAGAGTTTGACAAGTTTTCAACTTCAAATTCTCAATTCAGAAACCGGGTGATATAGTTTGTTCGCATACCATTGCGATAGCAAATCTCTCGTCAAGTGCTGGCCAGCAGCCCCCGGCGCGTGCGCGGGCGGCAGGCCGGCGCGCCACACTCGCGCCGCGGTTACTAAAGGTCCCTGAGAACACAAATATACTAAATAAATAAATCGTTTATCTATAGAAGGTACACATTTACAATAAATACCTTAACAATTAAAAATTATTTTAAAACAATTTATGAAAGAGCGGCTAACAAAATCAAGATAATCCGAAACTGATCTTAATTTAAAAACATTGATGTTTTAGGATTCCGGATTTACCGGTTCTGGTTTTTTTTTCCTGTCGGTAGGCTCTGACGTCGACGCCGATCAGTTCATTACGCATCACGACACACAACACCACAATAATGTGAATCCAGCTTACTACCGCAGACGGGTGACGGATATCACCATGATGAGAAAAGACTGTGTTCACTAACCCTGAACAAAGCCAAATTCGAGTTTTCTTTGGTTTTATGCAAATTGCAGCTGTTTTACGTCGTATTTAAGTTTTTTTCTGAATATCTTTTTTTTTTGTTTTCGTTGGTTTTTGATTATGCCATATTTATTTTCTTTTAATATACCATTCTTTCATACTTATTTACCATACTATTTTGTATCTATCTTAATATATAATTCTTCTGTGCTTGTGTTTGTCACCTAACTTCTCCTAAACGGCTGGACCGATATGGTTGAAATTTCGTATGAATATTTCAATGGGTTCCTGGATGGTTTGATAACACAATTGGACCCGGTAGGTGGCGCTGCTGTCGGCATGTCACCAAATTTTATTTGCTGTATAAGAGAACATTACATAATTTTGTGCGGTACATTTTATTGCCGAGCTAGAAAGAATAACACAAAAAAACAACGTTCAGTATGCAGAAAATTGGAGCAACTCAATCCCAAGCCTTTTTGTCCTCAATATAATCTTTAACAGTATAAAAGGCTTTCTGGCACAACTTACGTTTAATGAATCATTTGTGTATTGTTGTAATGTTGATGTTATTGTGATGGATTGTAAACAGTTTAACAACATGTAAGTACAAATTAGGGTACAATGCTAGGTCGCCGTGGTCCGAGGTTGAGGGGGAAATATTGGTCGTCGCACACAAATTTCTCAAACGGTTTACACGCGGCGATTAAATACAACTGCAGAAGAACGATTAGCGGAAAATGCAAGTGTAAAAGACCAGATTGCAAGCACACGTGCAAATGAACGACAAGAACATCACAACCAACGCCTTCGGGCTAATACATTGAGGCAAAGACAGGCGCGTAAATTAAAATAATTAAAAAAAAGATAAATAAATAATAAAAAAATAATATAATAAGTTACTGATAAGAAAAGTGTGTTTATTCCAGAAACAAATAAGCGGTATGGGAAAACATTGCCACAATTGTGGGCAATGGATGCCACGAACATAGCTGCAATTCGCAAAAAACCTAAGAAAATTTGAATTTGGCTACAATTTTCATTTTTATTTCATTCACCTTAATAATATCTTCTTAATCTTGGCATAAGCAATTTTCAATGGGCTTTCGTTGGCTGAGCTGACTATGAGAGCTTTACACTCTGACCCAGTCCCACAAACATAATTCTGGAACTTTCAACCTTAACATCCCTGTAATTGTGCATAATAACCAAACCAAATTTGTGAAAATATACCAACCAACACCTCTGTCATACATTAATAAAGTTTACAAGATCGGAATCAATCTCATATTCAGTTTAAAGCATTATAATTTCATGCGCATATTCTTATACCCGTTACGTATACGTAAAGTAACGAAACTAATAGTATAACAGTACAGTATGGAGAGTAGAGACAAGGAGAACTATCTCTTATGGGGAGAAAGTTGAAAAAGTGTCCAACATAAACAGTAAATAATAGTTCAAAAACCCTCCGAAATGGCGCTAGCGTAGGCAAATTGTGTGGTATGTATTACGGAGGGTAGAGACAAGGAGAACTATCTCTGTGTATGAAAAGTGTTCGTCAAAATGTGCTACATAAGGGTGGCGCCACAGTAGCCACCGGGTAAATTTTAAAAGCAATAATTTTTGGTTATGTTTACAAAATAATGTTGGACTACGTAAATTGTTGCGTTATGGTATACTGGACTGTCACTAAAAATATTCAATTTTCTGAGTCGGCATAATTCAATCCGTTAATTTTCTAACTCAGCATACTTCAGTCCGATAACAACTGCTACACTCATACCACACAATTTGCCTACGCTAGCGCCATTTTAGAGGGTTTTTGAACTATTTTTTACTGTTTAAGTTGGACACTTTTTCGGCTTTCTTCCCATAAGAGATAGTTCTCCGTGTCTCTACCCTCCATAGTATGAATGTAGCAGTTGTTATCGGACTGAAGTATGCCGAGTTATAAAATTAACGTTAACGTTACGTTATTTAACTTAGTTAGTGATAATCCAATATACCATACCTTAACAATTAACGTAGTCTGACATTATTTTGTAAACATAACCTAAAAATATTGCTTTTAAAATTTACCCGGTGGCTATTGTAGCGCCACCCTTAGGTAGCACATTTTGACGGACACTTTTCATACACAGAGATAGTTCTCCTTGTCTCTGTCTTGTCTTGTCTTGTTGTTACAGCACAGGGATCTTTTGGCGCGTGGCCAAATTCGGAACTAACAGCGCCATCTTGTTTTTTAAATATAATTTCACAAAACAACGCCCCTGTACTTTCGAAGCGGCAGTTTTGCTTTTTTACGCAGTATTTAATTCTTCTTCCATCCCATTACCCAACACCTGTGCAAGTAAGCTCGAGTCTACTGTAGTGCAATATATTTTTGGATATAAAGGGGTGATATTACCGTACCTACCTCATCCACTGCTGCGAGGGCGGGTTGTGGGAGGGCGTCGACGGCTGGTGCGACTGTGTTGCCACCCTTTGCACCACCTGGAAAATGAGAATAACAGGTTAGCAACCAATCATCGGTATCAATCAGCCACATTATAACTGTGGTAACATTAGCGTAGTAAATCTCAAGCAACCACATTCCAAACCTGTCTTATTTTACGAAAGTGCACCTGTAACCACTTTAGAGGACAAATTCCTGGCTTTTAAGCACATTACTTACATAACCAGCCTAAAATGGTCCTTCTACTGGGACTCAAGCCTCCTCTCCGTAAGAGAGCAGGTCATAATCAATCACGCAAGCCCAGTTCGTGCTGGTGTATGCCACAGCCATCGAATTTTTAGTTATAAACCGTACCGGTGTCCCCACGAAATTTTCCTTTGCCGTTTTGAGAACGAATAATAAATATTGTTATGTGTAGTACATATTCTCAGACGCCTTACCTGCTGCACGAAGGCCCGCGTGAGGTGCGGCTCGGCCCGCTCGGCGTGCTCGAAGGCGCGCCGCAGCTCCTCGATGGCGGCCGCGCTGGCCGAGCCGTGCTTGCGGGACAGCTGCGAACACACGCATATTTTACTAACTTTATTACAAGCTCTAATAGCTTCAAATCGCTACACAATTGAGATGAACAATAACATAACAGTTTAATTTAACCCAATGTTTTTTATTAACTTTTACACCCATGCTATAAATCATATAGAAAAGTTTCTGAAACAGTTATCTTATTGCCAACATTAAAACCACCAGTGTCATAGTAACCATAATATCATCCAAACGAGTGTTATAATGTTATACTAAATTTCATTATGCAACTCGAACTCGATCCCTTCCTTACTCATCCAGCAGCCACATTCTCACTACTCAATTCGTGGTATCTTTATGAATTTCAAAAACAGAACATTGTCATGCACGCGCGCGTTTCTCTACTACAGCTAATAATAAAAAATAAAAACTTATAGATTATTCGAATTCACGGCGTATCCCGCCATTTTTGTTCGATATAAGTAGGTATTGCGAAAAATTATTACTTTGTTATTACAAAAATGCGTGATTCAAGCTTTTAT
Organism: Brachylomia viminalis; assembly: GCA_937001585.2. NCBI lineage: Eukaryota > Metazoa > Arthropoda > Insecta > Lepidoptera > Noctuidae > Brachylomia > Brachylomia viminalis. The sequence continues at coordinate 19,562,898 of OW443301.2, read as the reverse complement.
AACAAACCACCAGATATTTCGTAGTTTGTTTGTATTAGATACTCAGCAATTTAACTTACCATGAATTTACATAGGGTTCTTACAACACTGTACAACACCCTATGGTTTCAGAATCTTTTATAGAGGATTCATAGTCAGGGGTGTAGATAGTCTTGTACATAATTTGGTATTAAACAACAGTTGCATAAATAACTATTAGCGTCGTTAATAAATACCGAGATGTTCATTAAAAGTTATAAGTTTGTTGTAATATCAACCAACATTAAGGATTGTGAGTCCAAAGGCCAGTTTCGCGAACCAAAATGAATGTGACAAATTGTCAAGCGCGTGTAAATTGCTGCGATTGGCTGTTGATAAATCATTCAACCAATCGCAGCAGTTTACCTAACCTAACTATAATGCATGCTCTATTGACCAAAGAGCTTATTATTTGATGGTCAAAAACAAAAAGTGTGCCTTCATTTCCGATTATTTTGGAAAAAAACAAAAACAGGGTTGGGAAGATAGTCACGAATATTTATGTCTAAACGGTTGAGTATTTAGGTCCCTCCAACATATTAACATAATGCTAGCAGAAAAATTACTCCAAAACTAAAGTTTTCACAAGATATAGTGGTATTTACCTCATTCAGTAGTGGGTATATAAGTTGTTGTAGATACGGATGCCTCTTAACTTTGTTCTCCTCACTGTTTGTTCCTCTATGGTCCAGAGGAGTGGCCTGAAATTGTAAAATCAGCATTGAATGTATGCATGGAAGTCTTCTGAGGCTCAATAGGGACCTTACGACTAATTTATACAGTACAGTATCAATTCAGAAGGCCAATTCCCGTATGTAAAAGCGTTCAAAAAATAGTCGCAATCTCATCTCAGCAACCATCAATTTCAACATTATTGGTAAGTTCTGACTAAGATTAGAATGCGAACATTCTTAAAAACACGGGAATTGGCCCTCTGATATTTTTTTCCTGATTCGTGAACCTATTTTGTATATGTTTAGGTAGCCTAAATTGTCCCACTGCAGGGCAAAAGCGCCACTCTCCATACAGTTTAGTTCGCTGTCTGTTGCTGCCCAGTTCTTTCGGTAGGAGTCTAGCTCGTCCCGCCATCTTCGCCTTGGTCTGTCATGGTATCGCCTTGCGTTCAATAAGTGTTACTCACTCAGTAGTTGTTTCGAAACCAACAAAATTTTGTTTATAAATTGTCCTTTTGTATATAATACTAACGTTTTTGTTATAGACTACGCTATCCCTGTTGGAGGGCTGGTGCTCAGTCCGCTCCTTGCGTTCGTCGCGGTCGCCTCGGTCACGTTCGCGTTCCTTCACGTTCCTCTGTTCTGAGTTCACTTGCACGTTCGACGATTGCCGAGACTGGAAGGTGACAACATTTTAGAACATGTTGGTCTATAAAATTATTTTATTTTATAAAATTTGTTAGGCAGCGAATGACGAAGTTCTGACGATTAATAGTATTTTTTTTTTTGCAATAATAAACAATCAGCTACTTTTTTTTATACTTTAAGCATATGGTATTTCTGTGACTTCGAAACGAAGTACTAGTGATATGAAAGTTCCTATCTTGAATTCAGGTGACAGCGTGTGAGCAATGGATTTTAAGCACTTTTGCAGCTGCCTTTCGTTGTCAGTCAACATGAGCGTGTCAGGATGATGTCGAAGTATTATGCTCCAGGTCATTTAACCGAGAGCTGGTAGATTTAAAGTAGTGTTACTTACCGGGTGCTTATCATTAGTATTATTATTGAGCGCATGCGTGTGCGCGGGCACATGCGGCGCGTGCGGCGTGTGCTTGTCATGCTGCGCGTGCGTCGCGTGATGCGCGTGGGTCGCATGTTGCGCGTGCGTCGCGTGCTTGGCGTGTGCGGCGTGCGGCGCGTGCGGCGCGTGTTGCGCATGCGCGGCGTGCGGCGGCGCGGGCGGCGGGGCGGGCAGGTGGGCGGGCAGGTGGGCGGGCAGGTGCGCGGGCACGTGCGCGGGCAGGTGCGCAGGTATGTGCGCGGGCAGGTCGGCGGGCGGCGCGGGCGGCGAGGCGCGGCCGGACAGCGCGCCGTTCTGCTTGCCGCCCGCGCCCACGCTCACTGCCTCGCGCTCGCGGTGCGGCACTGGAACCATAATGATGCTTTGTTGTTTAAATGTTTACCAACAGCGCCACCCTGTCGAAGTCATTCAGGAACCAAACGATCCTTGTAGCACACAGCGAATGACCAAACGACTTGTCTTGATTACGTCCAGCCAATACATTCAGTGGATAAATTTCACGCTTGTATAATCTGACTAGTCATAAGAATCATAAAAGAAGTTGAAAATTCATACCATTGTCGTCATCAGTGTTGCGATTGTTACGTCGCTTGTTTTCTCGCTCTGCGGAAGCCTGCAGGGCTCCGCCGCGGACCGTCATGATCCAGGGCTCGTCTGCCTCACCATCGCCGCTCCGGCAGTCCTCTCTGAAAGAGTTATAGAAACGATATTGGGTATGATATGGACATTAGCGAAGTAACTAAAAGCAACGACGCCGTAATATGCATAACAAGGAAGTTTCTTATTATAACACATGTGAAGTTGATTACATGCTGACCATTTTTGGGCTGTCTATTTTTGCATTACGTTCGACCAGGTTTGGAAGGAAAAAGGGGAGGCCTTTGCCTAGCAATGGGACACAAAGTAGGCGAGTTTTTTTTTTTTTAATTATTAACCTGCTTTGTCGCCGCTGCTGGGTACAGCTTGTCGATTCTGTAAAAATCTCACCGTGAAGTGAACACTTAGGTGAAGTGAGCGTGGAGTGAGCTGTCAGTGTCATCCCATTGATGCTAGGGATTGAACAAGCATTACAGTTACAATCATAATAGAGATATTTTTTATTTTTTTTATTTTAATTCTGTTTATCATTTTATAAGTATTTCAATTATTTCAAAGCTAGTATTTAAGTGGCTAAACTAAACACGGGTTTTTTAAATAAAACAGCAAAACAGAAATTCAGTCAGAAACTCAAATAAGTTCTTTTATTTTTCTTTTTCTAAACTAGCTATTAAAGAAAATGCGCATGGACATTGTTTGTTAGGAACCTATTGTTTAATATGACTATTGTTGTCGTTTTCATGGTTTTCGCGGTTGCTAAAGCCGAAAGTGGGGTCAAAATGAAAATCAAAGGTGGCTTACCGTCATCTTTGATTTTCATTTACATTTAAAAAGAAACAAAATTGAGTTTCTGACTGAATTTTCTGTGTTGCTGTTTTATAAAAAAAAAACTCTAAATAATAATAATATATTTTGGCACTTAAATACTAGCTTTGAAATAATATAAAATGATCAACAGAACTAACATTAAAAAAATATAATAAAAATCTCGATTATGATTATAATTAATGTAATACTTGGTCAATCCCTAGCATCAGTGAGACTACACTGGCAGCTCACTCCACGCTCACTTCACCTACGTTTTCACGGTGAGATGGTTACAGAATCGCAATACAGGTCTCCTCCATATTTATACAGTTATCTTTATGTTTTAAGTAGACTAACAAATAAAAAAAATTTTTAACGACACTTTTCAGTCCCCTACTTTTCATAACTTTGCCCGAACATGTACCTCGAGGTACACGAGCACCAAATCGTACAGAAAAAATAAAGGAATTCGAAAATAATTGTATTTTTATCCTTAAATAATTTAAAACTACAAAATAAATTATTTAAAGTTTATTAACCTGTAACACAATTAAAACATTCACAGCTTGTATTCACCTACTTTTGGGTATAAGCATCCTTTCTTACGTTAGGTACATATTGATTATACAATGAGAGTTATGATTGAATTCAGATTGAATTGTGTGGTGAAACTTGTCAGTATACTCTCCCTTTCTAGCAATTATTTTCCTATTAAGTGTATTAGCTTTTGACCAGTGTCCACTCAGCTTAATGCTTGTTTACAGCGATCGACTGCAAAACCGAGATGAACATCAAAACTGTCTCATTCATGAATAAAATAATTCAAAGCCTATTAGTATACAAAAGTTAGCACCAAGTGGGAAAAACTAAATTAACTTTAATTACACAAAGATGCAATAGGCTCGCCCCCTATTACATGAGACTTTTCCTCCGCCCTACTCTTCGGGGAAACAAGGCCTGATGTTACGATGATGAATTATTTCTAAATATTCGAAACGAAACAAGCGTGAAATGACTGGCTGGAGCCGACAGTAGACAGCTGTCAACTTGACAGTTAAAAAAAAATAAGTAAGGTAGTTAAAAGTGATTTTATTCTCATCCCCGGGTAACCATAAGAAAAAAATATAAATAATATATTATTCAGTGTAATCTGGTGTATTTTATGCAACCAAGTGTACCTCGGTACTTCGTTTGGGCATATTTTGGTGACATCCTTTATAGTTTACCCCATTGATTTACCCTAGAATTTATGTGTTTTGGATACTTACTAAATACGTCAGCAAACTAGTATATACTACAACATTAAGGGTATTTTATATTCAGCGTATTGTGTGAAACATCCAACTAATGCACGTGTATCGGTTGCCATGTCATTGTGTTTCATTATTGAAAACACATTAGACGATTTTGCGTAACAAAGGTAACTTTCATAGATTAGAATTCCTAGAATCTATTATTGTTATGTTATCGGTCGTTATTATACTAATAGTACAATAGTTTCTAAATTTTGGTATACTAACCTTTGGATCTAGTTGTCCCAAAATAAATAATTTTGAATTTGAATATACGAGATTATAAGAGGAATAAAGGTATTTCGCCACTTAAATATTTTTGAACGAATTTACCAAGAGTTTCAATTTTATTAGTCTTCGGGCGAATTTCACAAAACTTTTATACCCTGAATAAGACACACCCTGAGATTTTTTTTTTGAATTTTCGACAGTTTTTTCCATACTAGAACTGCCAAACGTCAATTTTATTTCACGGATCAAAGTTGGTAAAATCAGCCCTTAGTGTAACAATTGATAATTCGTTAGTAAAAGAATGTGTAGAATATGTAATATACTCACGAATCCGAATTCTCCGACTCGGTTTCGCTCTCCTCGCTCCGTTGCGCCTTCCACTTCTTATACCTATCTATAAGATCCATTAGATACGAATTCTTCTTAGCCTTCCTGATAAACTGGAACTTAAGTAATTCTTTAGCTGTTGGTCTCTGAAACACAAAGGAAACAATGTTTCAAAACATCGATAGGAAATATATGTCAAAAGTGGCACAAGAAATACTGAAAGTTTTAAATTAATTTTTATTGTCTTCAGATAAACTGGAGTAGGGAATAAATACTAGTTAATCTCTAAAACAATCTATTTAGTGCAATGAACTATGCGTTTATATCTTCCAGATTAAGGGATCAGCAGTAATCCGAAACACTCGGGAGGGTTCTAACAAAAACACTATACGGAAACCGTCGGTCGGGGAAATTAATCCGCATCCTCCGTCTCCTCCGTATGTAACTTACATTTTCTGGGTCCTTATTCAGACACGCCTCGACGAACTCTTTGAACGGTTTCGAGTAGCTGCCCGTGAGTTGCGGAGGGTTGTTCTTGGGGATGAGGAAGAGCACCCTCATGGGGTGGAGCTCTGAGTTGGGCGGCTCGCCCTTGGCCAGCTCGATGGCGGTGATGCCCAGCGACCAGATGTCAGCCTTGCTGTCGTAGCATGACTGTTTGATCACCTCGGGCGCCATCCAGAACGGTGTGCCCACGAATGTGTTGCGTTTGCTTGTTGTGTTCGTTAGTTGGCCCGCGACTCCTGGAATTGTAAATTAATAAAAGTGAGTTAAATTGTGTTTTCAAGTTCTAGTTACCGTAATTCTAGTTCTATTCTAATAAATTCAAATCTTTTATAAAGAGCAAACTATGCCAGAAAGCCTATTATACTGTCAAAGATTATTTTATTTTGCTAACTATTTTACTCTTAATCTTTGTTATAAGTATCTAATACTTAAATTTACATATACAATGACACTAATATTTACTGTATAAAGTATTATATTATTTTAAAGTATTGTGAATGTGAGGACTATGTGTGTTTTTGTTCCAGTTTTAATCATGTTCTGGCAGTTTGAGTAGCTGATGCGGCCTATCCAAATGTTCTTTCTTTGGTATTGTTCGTCGAATCGTTGAGCTCCTTAAGTTCCGAGTTGAGCTGCACGGTTACTGACAAATGCGTGCACTGACTGGACAGGTCCTCTCAATCTGTGTGATTTTTTCCTCAAAAGACCATTTGAGACACCGATTTACATATCCTTCACATGATCTGACCAAGAGTTTGCCTGGACTTTAAAAAAGACTGTGACCTCTGAGTTTGTTTCGGCCTTTCTTCTCGGAGTAGTCAGATAGGAAACGCCGACCTACTATCTAGTTTATAAGAAATATATGTTTGACGTGTAAAAGTGTTTGTACAAACCTATTTACTGAAATCAAATCATTTATCATTTACCTAGTACCTCGGCCCACTGAAAAGCGAAGATCTGCTCTAAAGTTTCATATTTAAGTATCGATTACTTGTTGTTTTGATTTTTATTCTCGGACTACGCAACGAGATGTTGTGACGTTTCTTTGCCGATAGCAACAAATAAATCACGGTAAAAATACGAGTAAACAAGGTACAAAAATAAATCACAAAATGATTAATTTGTTTTGACATATTAATGGAACATTCCTAATTTTCTATACCAGTCACGGTTATTTATGTGTACATGCGAACAATATACGAACTTCTGTTGATTAGAAATGTATGGAAAATAAAGTTACACCACACCTACTGACGTACTCTTGCTAAATGGTAGATAAAACATCCGTTAAATGAAAAGTTTAAGGTGCCTGAGTAACGTGTCACAAATAATTAATAGGACCTACAACTACCTCCGTCTCAAAGGAAAGCATACATCTTCATAATAATTACAATTTCATGAGATGGGTATATGCTCATACAGCACAGTACATTAAAGTTTCATATTATGACATGTCTCTTAGTTTTACCTTATGTATGCTCACGTTTACCCGAGGGTCGTAAAGTGGGTCATTATTTAAGTTTTCTGGGTGAAATGTCAGGTACTATACTTACGAAAATTTATTAATGTGAGACTTTATTAAAAACCGCATTATCAATCGTTGGACATCACGTGTCAAGGCAAACCACAGAATGAGGCAACTTGGGTACTTTTAAAATCATTATTGTATTCACTGTTTCCCAAAATATAGTTTTTATTGTCCGGTTATAGACTCGCCCCCTTTTATATGAGACTTAATTATAACTGGCGAAATGTGATGGTACTATAGGTACACGTGTGCCTAGACCTTCGTGATGTTATGTTGTGTTATACGCAACATAATCTTATTTCAAGTAGGTCAGAGATTAGCGTTGTTTTCTTCTTAGATAGATTTGTTTAACGTACGGATATAAAAGTGGTTTACCGCACGGAGTTTGTTCATTCTATATGCTGTCACGGCATGTGGATACAAATATAATATTCCCTTTGTAAAGGGACACAGCCCTACAGCCTTATTAAATTCGAAAGGTCGGTAAAGTCATGCGGGCTTTTTTGTGACTCACTGTTTCTGTATACCTTTTCCTTACGGAAATAATAAACGCAATAATATTTTTATAAACCTTGTCGATCACCAATTGGTTTAAAATTTATATATAATTTATGCTGACCTATGAGTGTACTTCAATACATTCCGTTCTTGTGCCCCATTGCGGTATCAACGTAGCGAGGTTAAGCAAACCATCCATCAAATAAGTGCATTGGTACGGATTGGTACTACGAGCATATCAATAAAGTGTTTTCTGTTCATGAAACTCCGCAATATGACGTGTCGAACGAATACGAAACAACATAAACATAAAGGTTAAGGCGTCTAGTGGCTATAAACAGAAGGAGTTAAAATTCAACGCCACTCGACTATTAACTACTTCAAATACAGTCAAATGTGTCTTCCTCAGTGTCGAAGATCATATCTTAAAAGTTTAGAAGAAACAGTTTAATTTTTTTAGTAATCCCTTACAAGTATTGAAGAAACAAACAAAGCTGAAAACCAGTAAACATTGATGTTTGAAGAGCCTGTAAGTCTTCACACCGCTCTTCTCGAAGCAAAAGGGCGTTCACTCTACTTTGGCACGGTTCACAGTTGCCTCGCAAACGGTTCAAACATTGGCCTCAAGCCAAAATTCATGGCCATAATGCACGCTTAACTTATAATGCAAGCTTCCATATTGTTGGTTTGACATCTTTTTTGAGAACAAGAATATTTAACAACACATTTTTTTTTGGATTTTATCCGTTTTGGGTGGATATAAAAAGAGACAATGGTTCACATCTCTAAAGGCCTACACGAAGATTAGCCTACTACACAGGCTACTTGAGTTTCCTTAAACAATCTACAGGGTTTAACTAGACGTCTCCAGCAAGATTTTATCTCGATTTAATTCCCAAAAGATAATATCGCCAACTCTGTCAAAAATTCTGAAACTTATTTTTGCTCGCCCTTACAATATTTCCCGACATGACACTTTAAGAACTTATTAAGCGATTAAACCGTTGATAAATAGCTTCTTGTTGCTGACCCAGAATTTCTTATTATCTGCTTTAAAATAAGTGCGGTTAATTAATTAAAATTGAGACAGCTAGATTAATAAATAACTTGGCAGGGTAAACTATACCTATTAAATGCAGATGGTGTCCATTAACAACTGAGTTGGGCTGAGCAATGATATTTACTTATTGATTAAATTGTCCATTTATAAAGTCAAAGTCAAAGCATTTATTTCAAATAGGCACAATAAAGGCACTTTTGAACGTCAACATTTACATTTAAATAGAATTGATTCTAGTCGCCCCTTCCAAAAGGTAGTTTCGTATGGAGAAGAATGGGCAAGAAACTCTACCGTTACTCTTTTAAAATGTGTTACAATTTTGTATACATTAATTATATAATTATATGTGAAGACGATGCACCTATAATAAAACTACTATACTTTAACTGTCACAACTAAGTGGGTTACAAGAGTTTACGACACATTCATCAACGCCGCAAACACACACACACAATCTTCGTTGTTGATTAAATTATCGTCAATTATGTATATATAGTCAGTCAGTGTAAAAACTTCTCTTGGGTGTCGTAAAAGTTGACACCATTACTTTCTGAGGAGAGGCAGCAGTATCCAACTATGTTGTTTAAGTCAGGTGCCTTCAATATAATGTTATAATTATGGTCGCCAGTTGGTCGGCACAATCACCAGGATATCAATGCCATTCAAATACCATTTGTAACAATTGATTTTCGAACGTGCACAGAAACACGCCTGTACAGTGTACATACAATTGCTCTAAACTCTTCATTACCGATATATTTCTAAGATAAATGTTCACTGCGAATTGTTTTCGTGTTCAAACTGCATGCATCGTTCGTTTTATGTGCGCAGGAGCAGCCCCGTCCATCCGTTGCGATTATATTCGAAACTCGTATCACTGTTGCATATCGTTCTGAATCACGTTAATGCAAGAAAAACTTTGACAGAGATGTATAAGACTGGAGATAAAGAAAGTTATTATTTATGCACGTGTATTTATATACATAACGGCCTACATTGATGAATAAGAATGCGCACTCAAGGCAGCTACACATGATACATAATCTTGAGTGTATAGTGCTATATATAATCATCCCACTTGAGTGAGTGGACACTTTACTATTGATGCCTGTCACTGTTACAATTATGTTAATAATTAAATTAGAGCAGTCGTGATATGAATGTCGCCGCTCTATTAGTATCAGTAGGTCATCTCTTACGAAACATGCTAAGATTAGCATTGTCTCGTCGGTAAACCATACCCACAAAAAAAAAGTTTGCTCGTATTGGTTCTTTGGCTAGAAAATATATAGCATTCTAATAGCAAAAACTATTTTACGTCAGATATGAATATTATGTAAAATCGTTCCGCATATTTCTTTTTTCTTTGTGAATATTTCCACCGTCAGGCGCGACTTATCGTTAGGCAAAAGGCGGTCAAGGATGGAAGCAAAAAGTGCAAGCGGCGCCATTCCTTATCTAAGAAATTTTTACCCTTTTAAAAAAGTAGGTGAAACGGCAAAAGTCGGCAGAACCAAAACCATTGAAGACCCTTTTTACAACCTCCATATTTTATTCCGTGCGAGGTTTTTTTTTTAATAAAACTTTGTTGTTTTTAACGACGAAAGAGAAAAGCTGATGATTTTTCTTTTAATACTTTTTTGGATAAGGAACACCGTAAAAATAAGCGTACTCATGGCAACAGAAGAAAGATTTGAATATCTAATCAATATGTTTATGTGTTAATTAAAGGCGACGTGTTGATATGGACTACAAGACAACTTACCGAAATCAGCCAGCTTGACGTCTCCCATCTCGCTGAGCAGTACGTTAGCAGCCTTGATGTCTCGATGCAGTTTCCTCTCTGAGTGCAGGTAGTCCAGACCTCGCAGAACCTCGCGGAGTATGACTGCTATGTGCATCTCCTCGAAGCTGCCCGCCTTCATCAGGTCCAGGGCCGACCCCCCACCCAGATATTCCATTATTATCCATAATTTTGTTCCCTGGAAAGGAGAAAAGGAAAATGAGTACACGTGCCTTTAATTCGCAGCTTTATCGATAAAAATCCCCTGGCAGCGCTGATAGTTTTCCACGGGATAAATCAACAAGAGTCTGCTCTAATGGATTCTAGGTAGTGTTATTCAATTAAATGTAGAGTACATTGTAGAAAATTTTATCTAGATGTAGTCGACAATAAGCACGTATAATACTTATATCGAAGTACATAAATGTAAAGATTCACTTTTCTTGGGGAGTCACCTTGCTAACTCTTAAAAGATTTGCAAAAATGATACCAAATTTTTCATCAAAGATTTAAATTTTCACGCCGTAAAAATACAAAACTCTTTAAGAAATTTCTTTCACAAAATAATCTCAGTTTTTTTTTCTTGTAAAAGGCTTTTGTGGCAAATTGAGATATTTCTGTGGCCCATCCGTAAAATGTCAAGTCTGTCCGCCTATCAACCGCCAGATTTATTCTAGGCCTTTAGGCAAACGGTTTAACATACATTATTCAACTCGGAAAATGTATTAGCATATTTAATCATATACGTAGGCTGTTGTTGACCGAATAAAGTACGTGCGCGTGAGTCATATGCGTCATTATTATTGTGTGTAGTTGTTTGTAAGTATTAAAAACTTCTTCAGTATTCAAGTTTGTTTGTTTTTCCGCCAAGTACCTTATCTATCTACCAGGGCCATGCATGATATCGTGTAATTGTGATAAGTACCTTATATGCGGTCTGAAGCATCCACCAACTGAATGTTTTTCTGTAAAAATCTTTTCAGAAGCTTGCCATAATAAATATTATTGGATTGGATTATTGGTATTATTGGATTGTTTTATTATTTTTGATAGATTTTTTTTATCATTGTTAAACATCGCTCAAAATCAATCCTTTCAATAAGCACCTGCCATCCAATCTCTTCACCACCCTTGGTTGACTGGTAGAGAATGCCTAAGGCATTAAGTCCGCCTTTGTACCTTTTGTGCGAAAAGTTATAAATAAATAAATAAAATAAATCGGGAAAGCACACATACCTACGCATAAAACTACACTAACGAAAAGAAGAAAAATTGTGAAATGAGACAATTTAATCTCGAAAATGGAAAAGTACGTGTATAAATAAATCAAAATAAATATTTTATGTTCGTTTTGATGGCTCACGCTGTTTTTCTATATTTTCCTTGATATTAAGAAAGTACCTACAGCTGTCGAGAATTTACATAATACTCAATTTCTCTCAGTTAGCTACGTCTTGGGCTGAGCAAACAACGTTATTTCAATAAACACCGTTTATTTGTTTGTTTTCATCGTCATAGTGTTATGAAAATGTTTTCATGATGAGGAAGGGAATTAATTAGGTTCACAATAGTGCGAGGTTCCAATCCCAATTCCAAAACATACCTACCCTTATAAGCTATTTATGTACGACTAGTCCGTAGCTGTTCATGTACCAGACACTTGGAAAATTCCAAAGAAACAGCAGAGTTTCGGACAGGGGCAAGTTACGTTCCCCAGTCTTTCAACAGTGAAGACTAGGAAGAATACTCCAAAAACATCTGACCAATAAGTTTAAATAAGTATACAAATTCTTCCGTAACCTTTTGAAAAGGTATAAAATATAATTTATTGTCAAAGTTTTAACCAAAGGAAATAACTTTTGTACGGGGACATTGTTAAAATTGATGTTAGTATTTATTGGAGTTTTGGCATTTATTGATTATACGAATTTCGAAAGCTTTGAGCCGGTACAAATGTAAGTAATTATGTACTTACTTCCTTCTTTGTTTGTTTGTTTTGTCATTTGAAGACAAAGAGAAGAATAAGCTTCAAGAGCCTCAAGTGCGTACAAGAGCGCTGGGTACTTTCCGGTGGCACGTTTGTATTCATGTATATCTACATAATTATATCAATCTATACTGTTTAGTAATATAATATATATACATATAATATAATTATAAATTAAAGTCACTTTTCGTGTCTGTCTGTGTGACCGCGATATTCTTCTAAACTACGCAACGGATTTTGATGCGGTTTTCACCATCATTTTGAGAATTTATTCCGGAAGGTATGTGTATAAATTGTATAGTACACACACCAGAAGGTCAAGTTACCACAAACGCAAATTTTCTCATTCGATTTAGAACTTAACCTTCAACATTTTAAGGTTTACAATCATTTGGAGAAATTTGACCGTTTCGTATAACCTGATGTGCTGGCGACTGTACATGAATATTAAACTTACATAAAACAAATAAATCTCGATATTTTCTCAATCGTGCGAATCGTAAAAACCGTGCGAAGCAGTGGGGCAAGTTGCTACTAGCTCGTTTATTTATACATAGAAACTACGTTAAAATATGGAAATACGTGTTATTGTGTCACAGTCTGATAGCTATAATCCCGATAAGCCAATATATTTATTTTAATGAAGTACCTATCAGCATAATAATTTTAATAATAGCGAAATTTGCTAAAAAAAAACCGAAAGCGGAATTCCCTTTATCAGCTCATTTGTATGTAAAATTTTCCTTTCAAAGCGCCTAAACGTAGGTAACGAGTCACTTTAAATTAATCAACTTTGCCGAGTTACGTGTAAGTGATAACGGTTGAGGAACGAATTGCGGAGTCGGTAGGTAGAGTGATGAAAACCCGCTTACTCATTCATCACATTATGTAGGTACCCAAATTCATACTATCCCTAAGCTGCATGAGGAAAATTTGCATAAATTTTGTGGATAACCCGTACAGTAACAATATCTGACTCAGCTAAAAATAAAATTTAAGTTCCAAATATCCCTGATATCCGACTGACTGGCTGTTAAAGCATTGTTACGAGGACATTATAATTGCTACACAGGCAAAACTTATAGTTTTCCCACAAATGTCGCTATTAAGTGACGTAATTTACCAATCTAAAATAAGATCAGAGTTAAACCACAATAATTATGTTTTGCATAACTGGACCATTTTTATCATTCGAAATCATATTCAGTTGCCGTTCTTTCTGACTCTCTGAAATGACGGTAGCCATCTCTGTTCTAAAGTAATTAATGTACGGATAGTGCACGAATGCATATGCTGTGACAATGTGCGTACATGATACAGACAGAGCCACAGCACGACTGCATGCAGTAATGCAACGCGGAAGACGACAATGGGCGCACCGGAGCACAGATCCGGCGTGAACTATTCACGCTCCATCAGCTAACGTACCCACATACACGTGTCAGGGTTACACTCGTCATATATGCACGTGCATGTAAATGTACCCGCACACGAAAACGACGGCTCAAGCTCAGAATAAATAACGTAGATTGTTTTGATGGCGCAAAGCCGCGAAATAAATGGAAAAGGCTAGTCAGATATGATGTGGATTTGAGAAATTGAATCAACACATTGTAATTTATTTTGGCATTTAATTTTTATGATGTTATTCAGAAAATGTTTTGAGAGAAGACACTTCGTTGAAAATTCTCCACGTTAAAAATGTTACGGCAGTCGGTATGTCAAAAGAATGCCGATCTATGGGACGGCGTTTATTTTTCAGCCTAAGTGAAGATGTAAATACCAGTCTGAACGTCATTAAAGACATAATTTCGACAAAACATCAAACAAAAAGGGTAAAATGAAAACAACTGCCTGAAATTCCCGGAGCAGGTAAACCCACGGATACAAAAGCGTCCGTCTTTACTATACAAAGCCCCGTCATGTATTATCAGGTACTTTTACAAATAAAGAATGGGGAACAACCACGTTGGATGTATCGGGCTATTTTACACAACTTTCGGGGGCGCCAAACGTCTCCTTTCGCAGCCCTAACAAAATTCGCAGCATATCGGAAGCCATGACTGGTAAATAAGCGATAACCACAGACACCACTCGCCCAATATAATACAAGATGGACGCCAGTTACATGGAAATGGAAAGATAAATAATTCCATTGCGAGTTATTTGTGCTTTAGCCGTAGATCCGGCCGAGTGGGTACATCTCTTATTATGTAAATCGAGAGAAGCTTACTGTGCGAATAATAACAAGTAGATATACTGAAAAATAAAATTTATTTTTCTATTGTCACATCACATCGGTACTTGAATGAAACTAAAATACAAAAGGGATATTTATTTTGTTTATGTAAGGATCGTAGCATGTGGCGTTTTGCAGTTTCTGCCCATCCTCATGAGATTGGGAAGAAGGCGTGAGCTTATGTATGTATCTAATTTATTGAAATTGAATTAATCAACACATCGGTCTTATCATTTAGTTAAATTCAACATACAATTTCAATAACTTGTAGTTCTCGAAAATACGTAATTAATATGCATGACTTCCTGAAATGATAAATCATGTTGTCAATAATTAAGTAGATAATTATGTAAGTATTTCACATACAATACAGTCATACTATGATATTCACAAACAAAATATCATTTTAGTAGCTGAGAGTACGGGCGCAGCGCGTAGCCACTTACATAAAAGAAAATTTTAACGAGAAATAACAACTCAAAGGCTGTATTCATAATAAGCTTTTTCATAGCAGTAACCAAAGGCTCGTTGCATGTAGCCATCATGTAGGTATCGTTGGCATGGCAACCCGATGGCGTCGGTCAAAGACCTCGCCGTCGCGACGTTCACTAAAATAAAACAAGAAAGCGCACTATGTATCCTAGGGAACTTTATATAGGGGTAGTACATGCATAAATAGGGGTTTCTTAAAGTACTTCCATAGTGCCAATTGCAAGCGTCACGAACTTTAAATTTTAGTCATTAACAGTAAAACGTACTTAATATTGCACATACTAATTAATTTTCTCAATTTATATATATCAATAGGTACTTCATGTGGAGTACTTCGTGAGTCGTTATATTAAATCGCGCTGATAACTTCCAAAAAGGGAACTGAACGATGAAATTGCAGCTGTTTTAATATGAAAAAGGGCTTAACAAAAGACCTGCTAATGCGGAGTAATTTATTATGATCAGCCAATAAGCTAAGACGTGAAAACCTTTACAATGAAATTATTTACTTTCTCGACATCTTTTAAGAAAGACGGATTAAATATAAATAGACTTTTAATTATGAAAGTTAACCCGACTTCGAACTTGTTAATTCATAACAAGTTCATTAATTGTGAGGTTGCTTTATTAAAGAGTTGAGTGAACTTACAAATTTTTACTAGATTCAAACACGTTTTCTATAAAATGTGGACGGAAAATTATAGAGCTTTATGACGAAGAAGAATTTCAGGCAAAACTGCACGCGATATCACGTGAAACCTAGACTACCTAGTCAAAATTTTGTTATTAGGTACACACCTTTGATTTTAATAACGATCATGTCGTCGTAAAAGGGAACTTCAGGCAACCTGGCTTAAAGGAAAACCAGCATCCTAAGCGCTAACATACTGCTTCACAATTTCTTTAACAAAGCATAGTGTTTACGACAATTCCTGCAATAAATAAGGTGTTCATGATCAGTAGTAGACGTTTACAAGCTCATAATATTCTGAAGATAACAAATTGTATAAACTTGGCCCATTGGAGTACACAACATTGTTATTTTATGAGCAAAATGAGCTTTATCATGCGTCTATTTGCTTCACAGATCGCAATAAGTACTATAATGATAATAAGGAAATTGCACATCCCTATAGCGGTCAATGTAAATTATGTTAATAAACTGCTAATTTAACACACTTATCTGGTAATTAACGACTATGATCTCGTAAACTCCTTATTTCTCTTGTGGAGTAATTGTGGTATGATGGGTTTTGCTCAAGTCAAACAATAAAATTTTGTGAAACTATATCAAATTAATGTATCATTACCATTACGTAATTATCAGGTTAGATTTTAAGGTACTTATAAATATATTATACACACACGTGTGATTTTAATGGTGCTAATTGATATCATTCACCTCTTTATATTAATGGGAATTTTAATTATAGGCGCCAACCTAATACTTCTCGGACATAATTCTTCAGTTGGCTCTCTCAGAACTGTTATAAAATAAATAACAGTTAGCAGTAAAATGTTCAATGGCGTAACACGCCATTCACAGCCTATAAACGTAGCTATTACTTAGTACACGGACATTCGGTATACTGTGACAATAAACTGGCATCTAGGAATAAACGCTAGTGCAGGCTGACACGCCAACAATCGTGAAAGAGCAAGGGTGGAGTTCATCATTCGTTTAACTAATTCAAGGCACCCGCGTTACCATGGCAACGCGTCGAGGGCGGGCGCCGCCCAACTTCCGCCCGCCTTAATAATTTCCCGGACGATTGGATGCCGCTAGTTGCCTGTAAACAAAGGCTATGCGGCCAATTTAAGTTTCTAAGGAGAAACTCTTAAATGTTATGTAGTTTTTGTTGCACAGTAGGTAGAGATAGCCGGACACCTGCTGAGTCAGTGTCGTTTAGTACGCGCGGCGTCGGCAAACAAAAAGTATTAGCATTGTTTAAAATGTTTTTAATTTAGAACAGTATCAAGTTTGCAAACATTGCTTTCATCTAGTTGATTAAAATTCGCAAGAACAAACAAGTGCATTTACCTATGCATAGAATAAATATAATTAATGAGTTTGTATTTTAAAATTCCTATGACATTTAGGTATATCTTGCCATATTTTTTGTATGCAAATCACGACTACATCACAGTTTCAAATTCGCCCTTCAAACTCGTGAGAACTTTTCAATTAGTGGTGGAATTAATTCAGTGCACTTTAATTTACACGACGCGACTCGCTGCGGAATCAATTTCATTTCAAACCAAGAGCGCCGCGCCAGCTCTATAGCCAGGGGATCAGAAAGAATAGGAGAGATAACGCCCGTAGGACAGATCCCCCAACGCAGTCCACAGGGAAAGCTCCTAAAAGCCGGTATTAGTACAAATCACATTCCCACTCCTCCCTTTATCAGAAAAGTGATAAAGAATTCCCGTATTGCTTGGGACAGTAATATGCTATCGGGTTTTATTACCGCGGGGATATAAGATTTTGTGGTTCTTTTGACGATTCGTGTAATTTCGAAGATTGTTTACGGTAAAGAATAATTTAGCTTATTCAAGTACCCTTTTACAGTGAAAATAAAATGTTGTATGATAAACAAACAAGCATTTTTGCAGGTAAAATTCCTTGAGGACAAACTTAAGGAACAATAACATTACACGCACACAAACGTAGCGTTTTACCCAGTAATTTGTACTTAGAAAAGTTTTTGACGGGTCTCCAAAAGTTTAGTCGTATTACGGCAAAAGTTAAGTCCCGGCGACATTTTCCCATTTGTCATAAGCTGCAGGGCGACCGAGACGCCAAGTAATCCCCATATTACGGGGAATTATCCTGCAGGACCGAATGCCTCCAAGCTACTCCACAGGATGGCACGTAAGGATGGTTTAAGAAGGGCAGTTTTATAAAATATTTGACGATAGAATATAGTGCAATTTCAAAATTATTAAAGCTAGTATGGTCTCCCGTTGCCAAGAGATAAGGGCCATTGCAGCGATAGCCGGCAGTTCGCTAGCAAATATTTTGCGCAGCGACGGCCGTATAGCCGCCAGCAACGCCGAGGGGCTCGAGATACAGCATCTTTCTTCTCGTTGTAACAAGGGAATAAAAGAACAAAGAGGCGCGATAATAACTAAATAAATAATTCATATAACGTCTACGCATATTGAAGTCGCGTCGAAAGATTTGATAACCGAAAATGGATTTCGTGAGGTGAGCAACTGCAACATTCCCTGTTATAGTATTGATTCATAACGAAGTTTCATTATTAGCAATAAGAAAATCAGAAAGGTATATAAAGTGACGGCTGGAGGAAATGTTCGCAGTAAAATTTGAAGAACCCTTATTCGACATCGTCCTACCGGTCATAAACCTGTCAGAGCCACCACCTCATAAAACCTCCCCTTGAGGATTCTTAAAGGTGACCGGCACGAAGGCAAAGAGAATAAACGACACTAGACCCTGGAATTGTTATAAACTTTGTAGGATCACAGCTATGCAACCATTTTTAAATTAAACGTAAAACGATCAGAGGTCTATTGCCTAGAGGTTTTACGAGAAAGCTACCGAAACAAAATTACCCCCATAAAGATTGTGGAATTGTGGATTCACAAAAATGGTGGTGATAAAAACTTTCGACTGAAACCAGACCCTTAGAATAAGTCTTACAAGTTTATGTGTTCGTACGGGCGTTATAGACCCAGTTATCAAAATGTTCAGATGTAACTTCATTTCCCTTTATTCTTCTAATAAGCCTCATTTATTGAGGTCGGGTAATCTGGTTCCGCATAAAATTGATGCTAAATAAATTGAACCAGACAGAAAGTAGGTCGTTTCAGAAACATGGCTAGCGTAATACTAATTGTAAAAAGCATTTCAAAATGGTTATTCAACTATTGACCCTCTTTGTTGACTTTGTTTGTGGTATGGCGTATGAATGACCTAATGACATGACGCAACAAAAACTAGCCTAGTTGTAAAACTAGTTTAGGCCAAGTGTTTATGTAGAATATTGCCGCTGTAGTTTGTAAGTCTTAATAAACTACAGCAGCAATATTCGTGGCCACTGAATGGTTATTAGATCAAAGTCCTTTAACGCAGATTACGGTAGGAATAAACTTGTAGAAATATTCACGTAACGAAAAAGTAAAGACTCGTTATTATAAATATATAACAGAAAGAGACGAGAGAGAGAGAGAGAGAGAGAGAGATAGTTTTCGAGAGTGCTGAAGCCTATTAGTGAGGTAAAACGAAAATCGAAGATGGCGGCTGCGAAAAGTTATAAATTTATCATCATGGGTGTCGTTTTCATGGTTTTCGTGGGTGCTATAGCCGATATAGAAGTCAATTAAATTCCGAGTTGAAGGAGAAGCAGAAGGAACTTCGTTCCTGACGGGGTCTGCCGAACCCACGTTTAAAAAAATAATTATATTGTTAGTTTTTCATGGGATGATGATGAGCTTATGTTTCGCAGTTAGCTTCACATACATTCAAGTTTTTATTCAGGCTAGAAATCTAAGCATAGTATGGTGATAATTAACAGTTCTGATAGCACACGCCTCTAATTGTGAGGAGCAACAGCGAAAGTATGTTATTATAATAATAACACATGACACAATATCGGCTAACTGTGAGATGAGTGAGCGCAAACCATTATGCGAGTCGTGTCATCGATTGCTGTATTGTGTTGAAACCCACACATCCAAGATGCACGATCGATATTCTAATCGATATGACTCTATCGATTGTAGTAATTGGGAATGGCGCCAAGGCGCGAGGAATCCTTGCTCATTTGTTAGCAAACACTAAATTATAGACTGTTTATTTGAATGCAGGCCAAGAAAGATTTATGATTGCGTGTTGATGTTGTAATAAACAGCAACTCCACTTTCCAAAACCAAAAGGTTCTACAGTAAGTGTTTTTAGTCTCGATAAGAAAAAATCAAATCTAACTTTTACTGAACTCATAACGGATAAAGCAACGCATCAAATTGAAGCAAAAATTACACGGAGAATCAATTTTTTTTTATCGTCACGACGTTCCACCCCTGACTATAACTCTCGTTTTATAGCTCCGGTAATAACAACACCGAATTTATCGAGTCATCATTTAGTAAAACCCTTGGAGACGCTTGCGCATAGGCAGTTCCTGAACTGCGTTTCTCTGTGCGCACATTATTTTTTATTTATTCCTTTATCAATCGAATCGTACTCTAAGGTATTAAATAAATGTAATGTTAGTATTACAAGCGGATTCGAATCGAAACAAGGGTTTCCCATTTGCTTAAATGTTTAGGAAAAAGGTTTTAGATAAGACAAGCTTACGTTCTAAAGTTGATATAGGAGATTTGATAAGCCCCTCAAGCCATTTCCCTCGGTAATAGCGTAAAGGCTCCTTCAAACAGCTTCAAACGCACGACGAGCGGTGCCGTTGATCGCGTGCGATTCGTGTCGCGTGTCGCGCCAGTTTGTAGAAGCCTTAATGTTGTCGCGTTGTAACGGGACAGTAACTAACGTTCCCTACGGTTTCGGATATTGACGGTATGTAAATGTTAGTAATCTTATTCCACGTACTGTTTGAAACCGAAGAAGGAATGCTATGTACCTTCATCGTACATAATAGAATTAGATTTACATGTCATATTTGCATACAATATGAGCGTTTAAACACGGCCGTGTTTCGACAAGCAGAACTTTCCTCTATTGTGCGCGGAAAATTTCTGAAACCTTAATTGAATTTTCTACCAGTAGGTACCTAATTAAGGTCATAGAAAAATATTATTGAACTGCGAGTGAGACTTCAAAGTCGATTCTGGCTAATTATACAAAATAACTAAATTTAGACAAGAGCTAAACGATTTCCAGCTAACGCCTTCGTTGTAATTTGAGAGGCGGTTGACGTAACCGTGACGACCACAAAAACGCATTGTCACACGCCACAACGCACGATGATCATAATAAACGCAAGAGACTTAAACGCTTCCTAAAGAAACTATTTGAGAAACGAGAAATGATTTCCTAATTAATCTCGGAAACTTAGTAATCTGTGTGTTATTTTGTAAAGTTAGACACGGTTTGCGGTAAGACAATAGGCGGCTCCCCAAAACAACGGTGTAGGTAATCTAGTTTTGAGGTCGAGTGCTCGCCAAGTCGCCATTGGTAGGACCGGGGCCGAGTCACATAACGCACACCGCACAATAGACTCTCATATCTATGAGCCACGTGTATCTAAGTACACACGTTTCCAGTCTTGGAAGGAAACATTGTAAGGTTAGTTTCGATAGAATTGCTTTGCTCGGAATTTATTGGCCAAATTACATCTATACGTAGCGTCGAATTTCAATGAATTTATTTGTTAGGGGCTAAGGTCCTCTGCCAGGGTTGCGGGAATGTCCGAAAGGGGTACCGTAGCCCCTGACACAGGCAACAAAAAAAAACGGGGCTAAGGTCCTACCTGATTATACATTTCGGAAGAATTCAAACATTTTGTAGTCACTCTAAAAGTTACTTTCTTGCAAGTTTCAATAGACAAAAAATTTCCTCTCCATCCTGTAAAACTTGTGTGAAAGCTTTTAGCAGCTCTAAAGTTTTATTGGTGAGTTAACAAACTCACTCACACCCTCAAGTCTACGGCTATCACATGGCTCGTTCGCCAACACAGTCATTAAACTTTAACCGTAGTAACTGAGAGAGTGAAGTTAGTTAAACAATTATCTCCTCGAGGATCATGCAGACAAAAACGTGTTTGTTTGTTTGTATGAATCTCCACGAGAATAATTTGGGACTTTTCATTGAAGCTCTATACAAACAAGCGTGTTATGTTATCACAGTTTTATTTCCTCAAGATTAGAACTTATGTAACGCAGGAATTCGTTCAGTATCAGGACAGAAATTTATAATTTTATCACTTATTATCTCAAGAACAATAACTGACAAAGACCTTAAGTTCCGAGTGTGATCATAAACAAGTTAAGTCACCGACTTGAATTAAATAGAAGATAATGTTTATCGGCAGTAGATAAATTCTAGTTAAATCGAGAATGGGACGGTATCTCAAGAGAACAAAGCGGTCTAGTCCTTGGCCAATAAGTGTGGCTGGCCCGCCAACATACTTTTACTATTACGAAGCCTGTTGTCTGTCCCATTCAATTCAACGATTTAACTGATTTAATAGCGTCTGGGGTCTAATATATCATTTCATTATTGGTGTCAGTGACATAAGCACCCGCATTTTTATTTGTGTTTAGTGACGTCTTGTAAAGAGACAGTCGCTTTATGGACTTTAGAACAAGAAAATAAACTCTTTCTTATCTAAATTCCCTCACATTACCCAATTACAATAAAAAGAGATTTTAATCAGTTAAATCTCTACTGTAACTAGCAAAAATAAACTTTACTGTTAGTTTAGTAAAACAGCACCAAATACAAGCCGAGATACGCAGTTTATAACGTAATTAATTAAAACGACTAATCTTATCAGGCATTATCTTTTTCATTATGATCTGCGGCCAAGTTCCCAGCCGGTCGAGTGCCGCTTTCCCGGTCCTACGTATCTGCTGGCTCATCACTGCACACATCACAATAGACACAATGGTAAGACTCCCACACGTCAACAAGCATTATGCGAAGCCGCATTACCAGTTCATTATTGCTCTCAAGAGCAGCGGTGGATGTCGTTTTACTATCCATTATTCCGATGAATAGCTACTTGTATGACGAAACTTACTTTCTAATGTTACTGCAATGGTCCGTAATTTTATTTGCCTTGTGTTGTAATGTTTTAATGACACAGCCGACTTTATTACTGGATTAGCAGTTTTTACGCTATGAATGCAGTACCATTAGACCGTGATTAATAGGGCCCTGAACAGTGGACACATTGGTAGCCAATTAGATAAATGGAGGCGAGTGCTGTGCGCTTAGAAAGTTTCTCGTCCGCCAATTCCCAGTACAATTAGGATATTGGGTATTTCTATTGGTGCCGCTGTGCAGTCATTGAATAGCTAATATTCTAGGCTAGGCTATGAGCACTGCGGATGCTATCGTAATTGGCCTTGACATGAACATTTTTCCAATTGGTACAACAGACGGTTTGATCGATAGCTAAACAAACGTAGCCTCAAGCTGCATCAGTAACGTGCGTAGCTTAGCAACTACATTCTTAGCAGCATAAGTTTACTTAGTGTGTAATAGATAACTTTAACACGATGATGAATCGCACGTGGATCAGTATCTTAGGCCTGTCTCATAAACTCGACACTGAACTAACGAGTGTAACTACTATTTACTATATTGCTATAATTGATTGAGTTTACCAGCGAATAGGTCTGTTAGTCGTCGATTTTAATAGATAAGAAACAAAACATACTTCAATTGACCGAAATATTTGAAAAAATTAAAATAGAGGCACAGATATTCAAATCAAAGGGAAAAGAAACGTAGTTGCAGAGCTTGCGTGTTTCTTCTACAACATCAGTAAATCAGTTCTAATGAGGGAAAGTGACCCCAAACAGTAAACAACTTCCATAGCAAACAAACACAGGAAAGAAATGTCAATGAGCGCACTTAAACAATACTTCGAAGTGAAAAGTCACCATAAATGGTGCATGCGTAAACAACACTGCGTGCGTCCCCTTTCCCATTGAGTCAAAGGTTAATAAGACGCATGTAAACAACTAAAAACGATAGTTTAACGTATTGAACAATTTGATCCTTGGCGATTCTCACGTTCTATTTATAACTTAACAAACGTTTGGCCAATTTCTCTCCACGTACAAAAAGCGTGGTGCTCACATAAATCCCGTTGGCCATGGCGGTTCGCGCGAATATCGCGTGTGTTCGCGATGTAACGGAGCTCAGTATCGCCCTATGCATGTAATGTTATTACTAGTGACAATCGACTGCCGCATTGCTTTCGCAGAACAATGGTACCACCTTTTTTGCGTTTTCGTCACGTTTATTTGATCGTTTATTACTTCCTAATTATATTACGCGAAGCTAAACAATGAAAATTTAATTTATGGCACAAGAATAAATACAGTTGTTGCCACATTGTGTTAGATCCGTTTGATCACGTTCGGCGGTTGGTTGCGACATTAAAATAACATCATACCGTTTACATTGCTATAACGTGTATAATAAAAGTAACAAAAATGTAATGTTTACAGGAAGTTTGCGGGTAAACGTTCCGACATTTATATCCATCGAGATTCGATTGAAATCGTCGATCGCGGACGGGTAACGATAATTACTGAAACTGAATGTTTTATTTATGCTGGACGATGAGCACTATTTAATTCGGGCAAAGCAAAAATACATTACAGGAATAATTACTAATGTCAATATGTACCTAACAAATACTTAATAATTTTCACGGTCACAATACTCGTACGACAAGTCTTATGAGCAAAGTGTAAACTGGATTACATACAAGTCTAACAAGATTGGCGCACTCCATCATCCGTAGACACTTGGACACTACATTGATCATTCAGCTGAGAACAATAAAGTTTATAAATATACCTTAATACCGTAATTTGCTTTTATGCATCTGTCAAAATACAAAGTTTGTACTTAATGTAAAAACTTTGTATTTTGTCTCTGTTCTTTGTTTTATGTCAACCTGCCTAGCGTTTTCCGAATGTTTTTGGGGTCGGCTTCCAGCCTAACCAGGTGCAGCTATATACAATGTATTTTACACGGAGCGACTGCCTATCTGACCTCCACAACCCAGTTACTTGATAGCACGATACCCCTTGGTAAGACTGGATGTCAGACCTTTGGGCTTCTGACTACCGGTAACGACTGCCAAAAATCCACGAATGACAGCCGGGCCCAACGGCTTTACCTACGTGCATTTAAAGGGACGGAGGGATCTCGATATGTAATGGATGGTCACCTATCCACAAACCGAGTGCGGCTAGCGTAGCTTAACCTTCAATCGACCCGTGCCGCTGTTATTATCTAGCCAAGAGGGGCTCATGGCTAAAGAGGGGTTCTCTTTAGCCATGAGCGCCTCTTAATTTTGATGTGCCACGCATTAAAGTTATTGGAATATGACAAAATTCCAATAATGTTGAAGTATGTTAGTGATGAAAAACATCCAACCGTCACGTGAAAATTAAATCTATGCGCTCGGGGAAAATGAGCAAATTTTATTTAAACCCTCGCGGGATATTTGCAGCCCGAGCTACGGGAAAATGTACGGGAAAAATATTGTATAAAAATATCAAAACTGGAGGGAAGAGAAAAAGGGATAATAGAAAATCTAGAGATTATTACCACCTGTTATTCTGTAGAGAAACGTAATTGCATCATAAGGCGAGGTTATTTTGCTTTGTTACGTTTTCTATAGCCTGGTTTATCTTTGTCGGAATTGTCACAAATGTGAAGCGAAGTCCTAACCAAAGCGAACATCGAGCGAACACGCGACCGTCGCGTTCATTTTGTTCGGCGAACCTGAACGCGTGGTCGCGTCGACAGAGGGCCTTTCTGTTTTGCGAATAAATGAGTGACATATGAACGCGACAATCGCGTATTCGCGCGACCGATCGCTTTGGTTAGATCGCGAGGTGAAGCGTTTTTCTTAACCAAAGCGAACATCGAGCGAACACGCGACCGTCGCGTTCATTTTGTTCGGCGAACCTGAACGCGTGGTCGCGTCGACAGAGGGCCTTTCTGTTTTGCGAATAAATGAGTGACATATGAACGCGACAATCGCGTATTCGCGCGACCGATCGCTTTGGTTAGAACGCGGGGTGAAGCGTTTTTCTTCTACAGTTCTGTTCACTTGCTGACCGTTTACGAGAGTCCCCCAGTCTCCCCAAGGAGCAGCATTTTATTTACTTTTGCATATGCCTCCCACGTCTGTTTAGTCCCTTTAAATCAACACATATCTTTCATATTTTATCAGACATGTCTATGAAAAGCAGCATACGGCACACTGATTTCATCATAAATTATTGAGGATCGCTCGGAATGAGTTTTGTGATTTTGTTATCGTTCTCGCTTCCTTCCTCTTCAAGAAGCAATATTTCGTTTCCAGTTTATTGGCTACTAGTTCTGCCTACGACTTCGTCCGCGTGAAATTTCTTGTTGCCCCGACCCGCCCATTCGCATCGCATCGCATCGCCCGTCCGCGTTATTACTTCATTTTCGCTCGCGTTCTTCCCGACTTTTTTTCTTTATGCTCAGTTAGTAAGGGTCCTAACGTAAAATGTGTTAAATAGCTTATACATTCTTGAGGAAGGTTATAGGCTATTAAACATCACGCTACGACCCTTAGGAGTCGAACACAAAGAAAAAGGTCAGAAAGCCATGCGCGAAGGCGAGCGAGCGTGCCGCGGCAGCGGCCACCGAACGCCAGATCCTTCTAGTCCACAACACTATTTTTGCTCCGTGGTATAGTTTTAGACCCACCATACCACGGGGTATGGCCTGTGGTAAGGTAGGTACCTACGCAATGACAACGACGATTACAACTATCTGCGTGCACTTTGTCCAGCTTAACGATATCTCACTCATGTACCAAAATTGTGAACATTATTGTGCCCGTTTACAGCATGGCATCTAAACAAGTTTGATAGCTTGTATAAAACAGCCTTCGCCATAACTTCGCCTTGTCGCGTCACGATTTGCGTAATGGACACAAAACCGCTCGCGGCCGACCAAGGGCCGGTTTCAAAGATATTCAATCATATTTTATAAAGTTGATATTGCTTATAGCGATATGAAGGATCGCTAATAATATCAATTTGCGGAAATTCCCGAGTTATAATCTCAGTAATTCCTTTAAAACCAAGTATGGTAAAACATTCTCATCAGCAAAATGTATCTAAGTAATTTAACTCGATGAGCCGGAAAGGGAAAAAAACTACAAAGTAAGACATCTCTCGGCGGAACAGCCACCACCCAGGGTATAACGAAGCAAGGAGACGTAAACAATTTAAGAGTGGCCGCTGTACTTCAGCTGGAGTAACCAGGCGAATAAACGCGTCGGCTACTAGCCGAGTAAACACGGGAGACGAGAGACGTCCCCTTGCCCATCTATAAAAACCAGACTATTTAAATTGGACGCTCAGCAAATTTCCCGTGGTGCTTCCATTTGCTTAACATTTATCTTAACGATGTTTTTTCAAACAGTTCTCAGAGGACCTCTAGTGGAGCGAGATAATAGAAATAAGTTTAATTGTTGTTTGCTCTTAAATGCGCCGGGACCAACGAATTCACTCGCGTTTCTTTTTCTTTTCAGTTCGACATTTTAATGCAATTTAATTGGGTTCACGTTTTATCTCTGCGAGCAGTGCGCATTTGGTTTGTTTGGCAAACGAAACGAGAAACGGTAAACAAGTCATATGAAAAGAAAACACGTCTCGTGTAACCCTGTGAGCATTTTGCTGCGAGTTTTAATAAAAACATAAAGGTGTAAGTACTTATTGCTTTTTCCGACAGATTTCATTCAAATAAATTTATATCAAAATTTTACAGAGCTTGCTTGTTCTGACACTATTAAGTGCTTAATACTTTTTAATAGCATCCATCGTTAGACAGGTGAACAAAGCCTCGAATACACTAGGGGACAAATGGAGCGACATGTGCGGAACATGGCGTTCGACAACTACGCAAATGTACCGAGAAAATGTCGCGGAACATTTTGCAGGCCACACTAGACCAGTGTTTATAGAAATGTCGCCCGAGGAGGTTGTGGCGATTAGTGCTGCGTATACACTTATTTCGAGTAATTTAAGCGAAACGTAATCGAAAAAGGAGGTGTTGGGTCCGGAAATACTTACAACAACGAGGAAAAAAAAAATTTTGGAGAGAAATAGCGCAGCGCTGCTGTGCAACATGTGCGCTCGCTCTCGGAGCGGCAGCTAGCAACATTTTCACGTCACGTAAATGCGTCTCAAGATGTTGCGCGGCGTGTTTCGGGACACAGGGCAACGTTGCAGCGTCACGAAGATTGGGCATTGTCCGTCATGTTGGGGGACATTTTGGTCCCCAGTGTTTTCGCGTCTTAAATTGCCCGAGCTTGTTTAATGCTTTCTTCTTCCCGAACTGACACAAGAAGGGGAAAATTACGAATTTAATATGCCTTTTAGTTTCTTCAATGTACCTGCTTTATCAGGAGAAACATAAAACCAAGTAGCAAATATACCACGCATTAACCACGCCACGTGATATCGTCAAACATAACTGAGTAAATATTTAAATAAGTATTAAAATTTATTCAAGTGATCACGAAAAATAACAATTTCAACAAACCTGTACACTGTTAATAAATGTGTTCATTTTGTTCGTAAAATGATTTTCATCTCATTACCTGAAACAAGGAATATTTGATTTAGTGTTTTCTTTTAGATTCTAGATGAACAATTTTAATAAATGCTAGAGATGACAAGTAGACAGCGATTTGACATTTAGATATTTTCATAAAGACTTTTGAAAAGGCCACCTGAAAAAATAATCTTCATTTACTGCATTGCATATTGTAAAAAAGATATTAAGTAACTATGTATTTCCCTGTAAGGGATAAAATTAGAAAATGACCAAAAAATAAATTAAAACTACTAGGTAGGTACATACTAATATAAAAATCTAGATATTTAAATTAATTTAACAGTTTTCTTTTTTAAATAGTTTGCAAAAATAATTGAGTCATAAGAAATATGAAAAAATTGTAACGCCGCGCCGTAACATTATGATTAGAAAAGCAATAATATCTTGGCAGTGAGTCGTGTTGCCGGCGCCAAACGCTTTCAAGATCCCGAAACTTTTCCCATTACAGTAGCGTTACAGGGCAGCCGAAACTGGGGGCGTAAAATGTCGCCTTTCACACGAAACAGCTTACTTACAGCACTATGGCCTTACTAGGATCAAATTGCACTAACAGAAAGTGTTACCAAAGTGTGACTGTCTTTAAGTTTGTCTAAGTTATATTTGAGACATTCAGACTTAGCCGATTGTTGATCATAAAACTATTTTCTTAGAAACTGTTCCTACGATAAACATCTGGTACTTACTTACCTAGCTGCTTTTTAACTAACTAAGCATCCAATATAACAAAGCAAAAAGTTTTTATGAAACTAACTTAGGACCCCACTGTCTAGACAGCATTTGTACTTTGTAGTCTGGAAGCATCGAACGCGCAAAACAGTAATCGAGCCAATCACTGCAGTGTGTGGGTAACGAGACTCGAGAGGGACCAATTACACTGCCAAGTCTTAATTTTAACAACACCTAGACGCCGACTGGAATTACCGTCCGCTCAATAAAACTTATTCCCGAATATATCCGAGACGGAATAATGAGCCATTTTATATTCTAGCAACCGGAATTTCTAGCTAGATTGGCTTCTTTCGCTTTTTAAAAGTCTTGCTTGGCTTGATCGTAAAATATATTATTTATTATTAAAAGTTCCTTACGTATGGATAATAATGACAGATAGGTAATAGAATTAATTCTTTGAAGATTATTTAATGAATGCTTTAAATAGATTTCTTAGCGTTGCCAAGCCAAATAATAATAGTTAGAATATGAGTGTACAGGTACACGCGTATTGGACGTGCAAGAGCATAATTAGAATGTATGAATAAACTATGACGACTGCAGCAGTACACCTAGGCATGCTAAAAGAACAATCAATAAGCCTTGTAATTTGTGATGATACCCGTTTACCGTACATAATAGATGAGTAATTGATATGATAATAGGCGTTATTATGCCTTTACAATACAGTCACATAACTGTGACATTATAGGTTACGTTACGACGTGACCTGCGAGTTTGCCCAAGTCCGCAAATGCCACCGCGGCAAATAGCGCCCCATTACAATATAATGCGGGCGAGACGAGCCCTACCTCAACACGGAAATTATTATCACAGTCATAAATCAAGTCAGGTTTACAAAGACGTGGTGAAATTTGTAACGATCTGTCACATGGAAGAAGACACAAAGGTTTTCTTTCGCAAAGGAAACCATAAAGAAATATGAAAGTTGGCTGTAAGGATATGGAATGTAGGGACATGGATGGAATGCTCCTATTTAATGACTCAAGTCGAGGCGGTAAAGGTGTTAAAGTGAGGCTTCTGCAGTGAACAATTAAACTTGCACGCAGCCGTTACACCGTAGACGCCAATAGTTTGTGGAACTTCACTAACTTACTTCCACACTTAACTCACAAGCATTGTACTAACATTATGGGGCACAATCGATTGGGTACGGAATGGCTTTGAATTTGAATAAGGTTTAATAGGGTATGTTGGAATTACAATACCATTCTTCAGTAGCCATTTTGACCACATTGTGGCTATTGCCAATAAGTTTTAAACTTTTGACAAACGCAGTTTCTGTGACTAGCTTTAAATAATGAGACAGAAACTCAAATTAGGTTTCTACCAAAATGTCCGATCACTTTGATGTTCTTATTACCTTAAAAAATGGATTAATGGAATATTCATTCGATAACATGGACACGAATAGACTGAAATTGAACCAATAAATTAACAAAATCAAATTTTGTGAGGTCGTCCAATGCGACTTCTATTTACAACACCAATACTGTGTTAGTATCATTGTATCAAATATTTATTATACCGTGACAAAACAAATCGATAAACGTTAGTGGGTATAGAATGGTCGATAGGACGGGAGTGGCGCAGCGACGCGCATCGTCATCCGCGGGACAATGGCGGGCCGTCCTTGAATTAGCACCGGAACTATTGTCACCGCGCACAATGGATAGGATCTGCCTAGATTGCCGTCGGGCCTGGCACGCGCCGGCGCTGCCGAGCAAAACGGCACACAAAACGTAACGACCGAAACCGGAGAAACGCTATTGCGTCGTATCGCTGTCATTGGAAGCCTGGAAAATGTATCATCCACCACACCAAACATTTTGGTAACTCTCGCTGAAATATCGCACGAGTTACGAATTAAGGAAACGCAAACCATGATCACTTGAAGCTACTAAATCTGCCTGAAATTCCGGCTACGGAAAACGTTAACATAATTAAATTCAGACAACTTTGGCACAGAACCAAGGGAACTGATTTGTATATATTGACCCGATAACTTATTAACCCTAAGGGGTGCAGGGTTCGATAGTTTTTCAAGTAATTCGTCAATGTCGGAAGGGAATGTATTGGGGTTAGAAGAGCAATGAAGATGTTCTCGGTGTAGGTTATTATCAGGGTCGTATCACGGTGTGGTGGACGTGTCGTCATGATTAATCGATGTGCTGACATCAAGTCACCGGCCGTGGCGAAAACAATCACAAAAAAAAGGGTTTAAAGTCACGTCGCTAAATCCTCATCATGTATTAAATAATAGTGCAGACAAAAACAAAACGAGTGGTTCACCGCAAAGTGCTTTTTAATATTAGGAGGCTTAACCGTTCGTTAATATAGTAGGACTTGTTGTGATTGATGATAGCCGGCATCTGTTACCACTGTTCAACAAATTCATACAGCTAGAAGTCCGAAATGTTGATACTAGCTGAATTAATAGTACTGTAACGTGACAGTGAAATTCAAGGATAAATGTACACAAGAAGTTTTGATGTTTGCTATTAATCATAACTTGTGTTTGAGTTTGTGTGCTGAATACGACCAAAGACAAAAGGGTTAAGGATTCTTGTTGTTACATTAACTAAACATCCATACATCTGCCATCTGCCTAGCCTTTTCCCAATTATGTTGGGGTCAGCTTTCAGTCTAACCGGTTGCAGCTGAATACATGTATTTTACATGCAGCGACTGCCTATCAGACTTCCACAACCAGTTGCTAGGTAATACGATACCCCTAGACTGGTTGCCAGACTTTCGGGCTTCTGACGACCCGTAACGGCTGTCAAAGATCCACGAACGGCATCCGGGACCAACGGTTTAACGTGCTTACCGAAGCACGAAGGGTTCTTGGTATATAAAGATGGTCACCCATCCACGGACCAACCGCGACAAACGTAGCTTCAACCTGATCTAAGTAAACATATGGAACACTAACATACAACAACACTAATATACTAACTAACAACTTTGTAGGGCCATAAATCTCTTTGTAATACATATTGTGGTGGTTTCAGTCCTGAAGCTCCTCCCCAACTACCCTTTTTTTGTAACAACCCTTAGTTAGAGGCAGGCCTACGAGACATCCCCTGTAAGATGAATCAATTTAATTATTTCTATTAAAATAACTGTATATAAATTTTTCGTCTATCCTTGGTAAAGAGTACTCTGTTAAAATGATTATTTATTTACACTTTAAATCGCTCTTTCACAACATGAAACCGCTCAGTGACCGACATAATATAAATAAATGCAGGAAATAAACAAACACACCCTCGTTGCTTATTAAAGAGGTCGGTGAATGAGGTACCACCATTAAAAGTCGTGCATTAAATGTCGTTCATTACACACGAGAGAAATGTTAGAGCATTTTTGAAAAATAGAACAACCTGGAGACGAAGTCGGAAAATTACAGCTACGACGTTTTAAAAGGAATATATTGCTTTTAAAAGAAGGTTTAGTTCAGTTAGAACTCCCAACCATAGCTCGAGCCAAATTGTAGTTTTCCATTACAAACCTTATTTACCTCTTAGAAAGGTTAGTAGACAGAAATAGAAAAATATTAAATAAACATAACATCCCGCCTTGTTTCTTAAAGGGTTGGCCAGAGGTGTATCTATTGTACATCCACATTTCCCAAATTATTGTTTAAGTCTCATGTAATTGAGAGCGAGCCTATTGCCATCAACCGGCCACAAATCCAGACTCCATTCTGAGAAATTCCAGATAGAAAAATCCAATAACAAATATTAAACAAAAGTTTCTAAAAATAGGAATAACGACAGAACCGGGAAAAACATAGCGAGTAAAATACTCAATACAATCCGCTTTGTAAAATCCAATTGAATAAGTTGTAATAGATAACCAAGTTACGACTACCGCGTCTTAACTTTTTTATGGTGTGATATAAAACATTCAAGTGATCGAAAACAAGATAGAATATTGGTTACAATTAACATTTTGATTGCTGTACTTGTTGAAATGCGATGTGATTTAGCGAAACGTCTAGTTTTCTAAGCGATTTGATCACATAGATAATGTAGGTCGCGAACCCTCGTGGCAGGCAGGAGTTGCGACGTTCGAGTCCCTTCATAAATAAATACGTCACTCTAATTATAGATGTGAACGTTGCCTATGACTTACGGAATAGGTTATAGCTATATATAGCGATGTACCTGCTGCTGTTGACACGGTTAAATGTGGCGATGATTTAATATCGTACACAGCTTGGCAACCATTCCGGATATTTATCGATTTTCATTGAACACGTTTTTTTATATATTTCATGAGATACGAACAGAGTACCTACAATGAATTTTGTCTTTCAGATAAAAAATCTGACAAGGATATCTCGAGCTTTTTGTTGGCAGTTTTCGAGTGAAAATCATATTTATTTTCGAGTCAACAATACAAGCTTTCAGCGTGCGTTCGGATTGGGACTGGCGCTGACGTTGCCAAATGGACTGATTGAAGCAAACAATTCGTGCAGCATTGTTGTACTTACAATGAGCGTACTGTTACAACGGTAAATTCATTCAACAGCATCGAAATATCTGTTCAATCAACATCGTGGTACTGGCTAGCATTCCTGTTCTCAATAATGAAGTAAAACTTGCGGTTGTCAAAATGGAACCAGACTTAATTATCTACAATTTTAACCTTATCGCTGTCAATCATACGAGTTTTAACTCGGAACTTGAGTGCATAGATAATCATAAAGGCCAAATAAACAAGCTGAGTATGAACTGACATTCAAGTTATGCAGATATCGATTATGAAGTAGGTATGCGTCATTGGTAGCGATCTGAGGAATAACTCAATCAGGTATGCGAAGCGTTCTATCAGGGAATAGAAAGGTGGCATTGTTTTAAGCCCACACAATACACTCCGAGGACATCGTATCGCAGGGGAGGAGCCACCACCTACCGTGAGGTTATCTCTTAATGGTTGCGTGATAAAAACGCGATTATTATGCAATTTTAATTATTTATACTGTCCAACAAAGGGATTGTCTCATTTGAATGCGATTGAGGGAAATATTGTTGCAAAATTACTCGTACAATGAGTACAGCGCATGTTTTATTGATTTTGGCACTGTCACAAAAAGGACAGCTAATAAATAATGTCTTACAAGATGTAGGAGTCAACTGCACGGGTGGTGGTATTTCGGTGCTTATAATAATGCAATAAGCACTAAGCAGCTTTTGTGATTCTGCAATTCTACATAAAGTTTATGTAGGTATACTCAAACCATAAACCCAAGCAATACGAAGAAGCATAAATAATTCATGTCGGTAATGAAAACGAAAATGTTCCTACGTCTTTTCTTTGATTTTGAAGAAAACCCAACATGACGTGTCAGTTGGGCGTTTTGGCACAAACTAAGTCCCACGAAAGCAAAAGTCGTATTTTAAATGACCTTTGCTATGTGACTAGTGCTTGCGTAAACCTAACCTTGATATAACGATACTAAATACTGTGACACACCCACCGCGCCTTTTAGGAAGATGACGTGTTATTTATATTGATGTTATCTCGATCATCCGATATTAGCGCGGTCATACCGGTCACCGCATACTGTTATCAAGCGTTCAATACGTGTATACTTTCAGTTAGTATCTTCCTCATCATGCTAGACCAAATTTCGCTTAGCTTAATTACTCCCAAGCTGATTACTTAAATCTCTGGGCCTGCTATAAGATTTTGTAATTAAATTCTCGTGATTTTTGGTAACGGTGCCGTCTATTAATTACATGAAAGCCATTTTTTATATCCGATACGAGCTATAATTTACGCGCGATTAATCATAGTGCGTGCTTAGCATTATCCTGATCCATGATCCAAGGCCTTCACTACAATTGACAGTTAGCACGACATTACAAATTAAATTTCGCAATACATTGCGCAACCGAACAATAGGTACGTTCCAATACTCGTATCTGAGAAAGACGGTAACGTAATAATTACAAATGAAAAAATAATCTCATGTGAGCATCGAATCCTTCTCTTGGTAGGAGTTACCCCACAGGCTGGTCGTACAGTGAGTCACACGACCGCCTGCGTCGTATTTAGGCTATTCGATAATCATGTCGCAACACTAACATTCGATGCACATTGATGTCAATCGATGCGGGCGTAACCGATACCGCACTACTTAATGATTGGGGATCGATTACTGTCACGTATTAATTCCAACGACTTTTGTTATCCTTGCATCAACTGGTCTGTTGACATGTGGGCATGAGAAGCATGTTTATTTTTTGAATTATGAATGATTTTATTTCTGTAAGTTGGTTTGTACAAACACTTTTACACGTCAATCATATATTTTTTTTAAACTAGATGAGGGCGGCGTTTCCTATCTGACTACTCTGAGAAGAAAGGCCGAAACCAACTCAGAGGTCACAGTCTCTTTTAAAGTCCAGACATAATCTTGGTCAGATCATGTGAAGACCACATGGTCCGGATCGGACACTGACCGTTTCAGACACCAATCTACATAGATTGGTGTCTGAAACGGTCTTTGAGGAAAAACCATACAGATTGAGTGGACCTGTCCAGTCAGTGCACGCATTTGTCAGTAACAGCAGCTCGGCTCAGAAGTTAAGGAGCTTAACGATCCGACGAACAATACCAAAGAAAGGACATACTTAATCACATTCATCATACGCACAACGTGACCGTCATTTGGAATATTTTCTGCCATTGTCATGCATGCCTTTCTGTGTAGACAAATGCAATTAAAACGATGACATCAGGAATGAGGCTTAAAATAAATCACATAAAATAATGCCATGAGCTACCTGGTCACTGCTTACGATATTATCTCGCGGTCCCAGATTTTCACTCGTAAGTGAAGCTTGAATAATCATGACGCATAATTGATAATTATCAAACCATTCAAAGCACATGTTGACATCCAAATAATATGTCACCGAGAGTTGTCGGCAGTAAACAATAGTTAGTGATTCATACGGAGGTTAATGCAACTGTTTGTACACAAACTTAAAACAATGTTTACAGAAAACACAGGTTTACAATACATATGGATGTGATGGAACTGGTGGATACCGCTCGACGGAGATGTAAGTATGACAGTTGCGTCCTGTTTTGTGAACATTGTCGCACGCGCCAAAATCCTGTGTGTAATTAGCCGAAAAACCAAAGGCCCAACAATTACCGTATGCGCCGCAAAAAATAGTCGGCCGCAACAGGGATTCAATTAAAAAGCGTTTGCGCACGTAATCGGAAACCTGACCACGATTGCAATGTGATTTTTTTTTGTTGAATTGGCTGTCTCGTTCAGGTGTATGTGGGCAACATAACGGAATATCGAAATTGATCGAGAACGATTTACATAATGCACGCCTTCTCTGATCTGAACACAAAAATGGTCGAGTTTGTAGCACCTTTCCAAATCTCCGTAGGCTAACACGCATGTGTGGATTGTGTCGATGTGTAACTTGTCATTGGAAGACGCAATTTGCTTTAGAAAATTGGGATTATAGTCTGTGAAAACTTTTAAACCACGAACATACAAATCTGTCTATAAACTATTAAACATTATTGTCAAAATTTTCGCATTGAATTACATTGGCAAAACCGCAAAAACAAACGGTAGGTAAGCCGCAAAATTAAAACCAGCACAGTCCAGTTGATTTAATTAAGTAACCTATTTAACAGCACAAAAGCTGACGCATAAAGGCAATCAATTATTTGAACGACGGCAAATATCAACAGTATTGGGCTAATTGAATGTCAAATATACTGAAACCCAACCAATTGAATGCAGTATTAACAACAAGTCGTAACCCATCCAATTAGTGGAAACAGTACCTACACAATTCGTTATTCATTTCTCATCTAAATGGCTAAATCAAAGAAGCATTACAAACAACGGTGTCCATTTTCACGAAAACAAAAACAATATTGGGATGTAGAGGTACCGTACAAACTGAATGGAAAAGTTTCGAAAAACAATACCATTACCATTGAACTGTTGGAGGATATTTGATGTTATTTCAAGTGTGAAATGCAGGACTTAAATTGAAAATAAATCCTTGATATTGAAAGGAATAGAGTGCGAAAATCGTTGTTATGCTTGCCAAACTGTAGATAAAATCGTCAAGAAGTGCACTCGCCAAGACTTGGGGAATTGCGATCTATCACCGATATCCATTACGCACAAAAGCTTTTAGTGCGCACCGAATGAAACCATCGGCTTCAGTAAATCAACACCGACACTAAAACTGGCACTACCTTAACAAAGCGTTCTATGGCTCGCAACGTTAGCACTATAGTAAAGTTGTTCATAACAGTGTTTGCCGAGCAGTTGATACGAAAGGATTGAGGGAGAGGAAATTGAATCCCATTTGCTACAATCCATTAGGTGTAATACCTATCGAAAATGAATCGGAAGTGTATATTGGTGGAGCGGAATTTATATATTTCGGTTGATTTGAGAGCTTTGTGTTATTTGGACGAAGATAAATGATTTAGATTTTAGCATTTAGTTAAGGTTACACGCAGGAATTCCAAATATAGAACGAAAACACGCCACGTAACAATATGATCACCATTACAGCGCTTGACCAACCTGATAACACCAATTAGGTGAGGCATGGGTGCGCAAACGCAACACTGTCACAACAGCAACACATGCAAATCGTTTATTGGCGCGACAATCAGATCGCGACGGGACCGGTCAACCGTACAGTCATTCGGTCGTTGACACCGACTATGGTGACACTGGAATCTCGCTGACCATTTTACTGTAAAATGCTAAATTTGAACATAATATTTGGAATAGATATTGAGTGCTATATTGGAAATAGCGATGCGCATTTTACTTGAATCGCTCGTATAAATTGTAATAAAACCAGCTGGGAATAAGAGCAATTCAGACTTGTCCATCGATAAAATGTTATACTACTTCCATGAAACACTCATTTCTCTACAAATAAATACGAGGAAGTTTTTTTTATAACAATTCAATCATGACAACAATGGGTCGTGATTAAATTGTTATAACTTATAACAAACACAAATCCCAGTCTGAAACCATTATTGAACGATTAAAATAACAAACGCACCGTTATTGGAAACATTGAATCTCACATAGTAGTTTTTAGTTTGTTTTAGACCGCTCAATACTGCGTCAAATTAAATTAGCTAGCGAAACTCCGCAGACGTGATGGGTATCGATATCTAAACACGATACAATTAAAATAAGAAAGATTTGATGTTTTTTTTTTAGGGGTCAAAGACCACTGGTAGTGTTGTTACATGAAGTATGAGTTGAAAATATCAATCACGTCTGTGATATTAACACACAAAAAACTGTTTTTGTTAAACTGATATTTTAAGTGCACTTAATGCTGTAGATGACCCCACAAAAAAGAAAAATAATTTTAATTTCTTTTTTGTTTTATCATGTTTAGATACCAATACCCATCACGTCTGCGGAGTTTCGCTAGCTAATTTAATTCAACCCCATAGACTACACTTTTTATATTATCTCTAACTAGAGAGTGAGATCAATTTACTTTTCTAAAAACTATTAGGCTGGTTCGTAACAGATAATAAAATTAACATTTCACAGAACCGCCGAAGTTTTCGACATAAGTAATTACGCGCAATTCAGAGCAAATGTGATCATATAACATTAACGATCTCACAAGTTAGCACTTATCTTCTTACATCGTCGCCCCAGAGAAAACTTTGGTGATAAGAATGAATTCCAGGTTGTTCTTAAGGTCGAAGATTGCTTTCGAAACTTTATAATCTAATAACATAAGATGAATTGCGCCGCAAAACTTTATACTTTCCTAACATTCGCTGGCTATTACAATGTTTGTTGAAGAGTTACGACATGAAAATAATCTTTGGACATTCCATTCCGTGTTCCATCACATAATAAATTGAGACAAGTACGGAAATCAAGGGAGTGCGACGATAACAAAATATCGATTAGATAAAAGCACACAGCCAGTTGCAAAGAGCACTTCAACCGATAGTTGGGAAATAACAACATCAAGCACTTGACGGAAAAAATGTGAAAATACCTTATAATATAGAGATATAAAGTTGTATATTATACCGTTTCCAGGTAAAATATACAACTTTATATCAACAAAGGAATATAAATAGCATCCGTTTATGAAGTAGTGAAAACTCAATTTATACTTATATAAAAACGTAATTAACGAGAGTAACCAGCTGCTCATTTACAAAGGGTAATGAGGTTCAATGGTATTTAATGCACCTGCCAAGCTATTCTGTAACAAGCTCACCGTGAAAACTTAGGTGAAGTGAGCTGTCAATATTGTCAATCCTTAGCGTCAGGTGGAATGACACCTCACTTCACTTATGTTTTCACGGTGAGATTGTTAAAGAATCGACCGGCTGTTCCTATTTTTGTGACATTTAAAGGCCGGTTGTGTCTAACCGTTCATAAAAGATGGCTGTCGCGATCCAAATAACAGCAAACCACGTTTATTTTTGGAGGAAAGTAAATTAATAAATCAAATTACAAACGGTTTTGACCAATATACAATATTAAAACGACCTAGAGTCTTGTTTGTGATGTAGGGTAATTTGAGAACCCCTCATAAAGAGAGCACTACCTCAACACATCATCATAACGAGAATAGCTGCGGACCCCATGCGCAGAGGGACAGCACCACAATGGATCATTTCCGCAAGTTGACGCCTCATAATATATCTGAGAGGATGGACCTTTTAGTGTAATTTGAGGTAACGTAATATTTCATAGTGTATTTATTTACATAACTAGACACTTCCACGAACCCAATAACGTTGGC
Source organism: Brachylomia viminalis (assembly GCA_937001585.2). NCBI lineage: Eukaryota > Metazoa > Arthropoda > Insecta > Lepidoptera > Noctuidae > Brachylomia > Brachylomia viminalis. Next base: position 19,522,895 of record OW443301.2, on the reverse strand, counting down.
CCAAAAGGATTGAGCTCATACTTCGGTAGAGCCTTTTTCGTTCGTATAAGAATCCATTAATCATGCAAAACGTATTTAAACTGGAGGAGGGATGGAGGGAGGCAGGCCCAATAAAGCTGTACATTTAGTTCGCGAGATCCGAGGGGCCGACCGTGTCGTCGTGGGCCGTGTTGAAGTTTTTTACTGTGCCTTCGTCAAGTCAAACAAAGAGGCGGAACAAAGCGGAGAGAGCGGCCTTTGTGCGGATACGTCGAGTACGACGGCACTTAACTCTGACATCGGTGACGGCAACATAAGCCCGTCGCCTCGGCCGGGACACCGCTCCATGCTCGTCTTCCGCTGGACCTTGAGGCCGTCGGAGAAACTGTTTCGTAACTTCCACGTTTTCATTAACAAGGATTTATTGGTGTCGAGAAGGATATGGATGGTTGGCCGGTGCGATTGGCTGTTATGACATGATACAACGAACAAACCCTGACAGGAGTAGGTGTTTTGCCATCTCGTTCTGTCGCATCCGATGAATTTTTCTCCCAGCTTTTCAGATTTTATTTTAATATGTCGAAAATAAGTGAATAGTTGAATAATGAGGCTAGTGCAGCAGACGGGGAGGAACGACCGGTGTTCGTTGATGGCGATGTTTTATTGGCTTGCCCTAATTGCCTCCCGTCCCGCATTAACGACGTTTGCTACGACCTAGATAGGCTAGGAACACGCTCAGCGATCAATTTTCATGTTGGAAACGTTGACGCCACATTAACGTCCGTGTACCACCGATTTAGCCTTGGTATAAAAGTGCGCTTAGGTTGTTCAAACCATTAAGAGATCACTTTATTCACTTCTACAAGCCGCATTCATGAACAATTCTCTTTCCAAAGCATACTAAAAGTCTAAAAGCACCTTAATCGGACTGAAAATTACACAGGATAAAGTTATGCAATTTCATAGTAATATGTATAATCAATCTTAACCAACAATGGCAACGATTCCAGACTACCACACATCCATGATGATAACGCATTCGACAAAAGCAATCAAGTATGGCGAATAAACCTGCAGGTCGAAGACACAAAATTCAATTTTCCGAGCGGACAGTCAGCTGGGCCTGGGTAATCCGGAATTTATCTCTTGCCTTCGGAACGGACACCCGTCGCCTTTCAATCACCCCCGACACTCCGAGAAACGAGAAATAGGAATTGTTGGGAAAATCCAGTGTATTCCAGACATCTAACGCTGAATATGTTTCACACAGATGGACAGTCAAAGCGGCCGCCGCGAATACGGGGGATGTATCACGTTAAATCTCGTACGCATTTGAATATGTTATTCGAAAGAGGATAAGGTACCTATGTGTCATCATAAATAGACCCGCATACGTAACAAAAGCAGTAAAAACTAGCACCTATCCGTTACAGGTTACATGGCAGAATAATTGTGTCTTCGCGTGCGCGCACCTCGATCCGGTTCTGTCCTTTGATGCCTAGAATTCATTGGTTACACAGATATGTCGATATATTTATTAGATCATGCTTTCGTTGCTAATCTGAGCGCATCGGCCTCGGTGACGCATGGCCCGCCTCCTGCGGTCAATTTAACTGAATTTATAGCAGCTGCAAGGTCGGCTAAGGATAACGAACCCGACCCGCAGCGGTGTGTTATGAAACAGGTCTTCATTGAACCAACAATAAACTTTATCATTACGGTGTAATTAGGCGTAGGTACCTGGAAGTGTTCGTAATGGGTAAGTGACCGTGAATTCACTATAGATAATTCATGTTATTTATTTTCACTTTTGGAGGTATACCTACTCAATTAATCGCAATGACCACGTTATGCCATGTGACCCGGATGGTAAATTGAACCCACAGATTGAACTCGGAGTGAGCAATAAAAAAGTTTTGTTCGAATAGTATGGATACGGTCGTTCGTATGTAATCTAACGTTGGATTAATTGAATCGCCCGGAGCTAGCGCGACTCCATTTCTACAGGAATGAAAGCTGAGCAAAAAGAAAGAGGAAATTAACGCAGTCATCTTCGTAACACGTGTCCACTTCTTGATTACAACACCTGATTGCTCTGTACGATCAGATAATTTATAAATATTTTTTTATTTAAAGTTGCGTTTTTGTATCTACATTAACATCTATGATATGATTGGATATACCAGCTATAACGTATCATTGATAACGAATTTTTATAACTAAATAAATTAGATTATTTTTATTTTCTTTTTTATCTTTTATTTATATTTCCTCAATCTTGCCTAACTTGTTACGCAAATTAGAAGATAGCATTTCCAATAGAATACAGATAACTATTATTTGTAGGTTTCGTGAAATCTTATACGTATCTCGTTGTACGAGACATCGAATACTTAGCAAGATTGCGAAGCGGAAACAGGAAACTTGAGAAGTTTCAAAAACAATCAAATTGGAAAACAAGTTAAGAATGAAATTCTTCTTCGGCTTCACATTCTTATGAAGCACTCTCTTAACTTTTTAATGAGTAGGTTTCGATTGAACACTTATAAGGTCATTCAAACTTTGTTTGTTATGCTATCTAATTGTGAATTAACGTGTTTACAGTTTACACCCAGTTTACTCTTGAGCAACAAAAATAAGGACACGTGCGGCTCGTTAAATGTAATTGTATCATTCAATTTAAGGCGCTGAGTCGTCTGAGGGATGACAGAGCAGTGGTGTGGTGTTCAGGAAGCCTCGACGTTACACCACGTAATAAGATTAACCTACTAGCTACGATAAAACAACGTTAAAGCGGTCGCTACTATCGGTTTTCGATTATTTTCCATATGAATACGAAAAGGGGACCTACCGACGCAAGTAAATAGTTTAACTCGTAAATTCGTAATACCTTTACAGTGCAACTACCATCCGAGTAGTATTATGGCAATATGTGTTATTATACCCAATAAACCACCAACTTCCAAAGAAAACACTACATAGAGAAAAATAACTTTAATTTCAGAAGTCGGTTATTACAACATCATCAACATACACTAAGTGAAAAAAATACGTATTATTGAAGCTGACTCAATAACCACTCCATCAGAACTTGACCAAATTAATTTATATGGGAATGGGACCAATCGGGAAATATTCTTTCAAACAAAAGAAGAATTTTTCAAATCGGTTTATAAATGACGGATTTCTGAGGTAACAAACATTAAAAAAAAAAAAACAATTACACGACTTAACTTGCATAATAGGTATTTGTATGACATTATGCATCAACAAGTACCTACTGCTTACATGCCTGCATTTATTATGGTTATCATTCTTGCAATGTTATTTTAATTTCATGATTTATCTCAAAATACTACCAGAATTTTCACTTCTTGTCATATTATGTGGTTTTCTCGGCCTAGTAACTACGTCCAAGTTACAGTACATCTTATACAGTAATCTTGTTTATCGGTTCACATGTCGACATGTTCCCCTCTACTCCTATCCTGTCAGCACCGAGCGCCGTGTATTTACGACTGTTTTGCTGCTAACTTACGTCACTTTTCGGGGGATATTGCAGCACTTAATTATGTTTGTTATTTAGCAATAAATATGGCTACTAGAACCACTATTCATGGTTTCAAGAACTGCACTTCAGACTAACCACTACTTACGACTCATTTTTATATGAGAATATTTCTAAATTGTGCGTCATTCCAGTATTACGATAAGTAAACACATTCCTGAGCAGATAATAAGTTAGGATTTAATTCAATTCATTCATACTAACGTTAAGTCCGATAATCCCCTGACAAATCAATCGCAATCAGTTTTTGTTTGTTCACAGAAATTAATTTAAACTTTTTAATTGCAAGATGGCAATCATTTTATCAATTTTATGAAAGAGAAAATCCGACCAATTTTCTGTAATTGAGTGGATTCTGCACGCACTGTTTTATGCGAGGACCTAACGAAGCAGACAGGGCTTCAGGTCGTTAGCATTCATCCCATAAGTCCTGGATTTAGGTTCAGCGAGAATAACATGCCATAATCTCAGGAGGGTTTATAACCAGGCACTGGCAGATTATGACCAAAACGTGAGCTTAACAGCCCGTAGCTCCGTAGGCACGTATTGAAGCAGTCATCACGTTCTTACTGCTATCGTAACAATTTATTGAGCTCAATATGGTCTATATAGGAAGGAATACGAAACCTTGTTAACCTTATATTGAAAACCACGTAAAAACAATGTTTAAGACATACTTTTGTCTAAATACGGAAGGAGCTAATTAATAAGCAAACATCCTGGTGATAATTAAATTGACAAACCCTTGTGTATGTCATCTAAGTTATCTTTTGTAATATAATTTTATCGTTTGGTATTTTTAAGAAACGATGACACTGTTTCAATCATATTTACCGAAAACAATACCGGAAGAAAATTATGGAAATTAAAACAAAAATTCCGATAACAAGATAATTCAATATGTAAAATAAGAAAAGCCGTATTAAGTGCGAGTTGAACTCGCGTGGAGAGGGTTCCGTACGATGAATATGTTACCTATCAATCAGATCTAATGTAGCTTTTGGCTCTTCTTGGCGGGGGTACTACCATGCCCCCAGATCCCAAGAACAAAATTGTCATTGTAGTTGGAAAAAATGTGCTCCCATAGATTCCAACTGCATTTTTAAGTTTGAAAGAAAAAAAAATTGGTGCTTATTATTTTTATACCGTATGGAATTAATACTAAACATGTATAGTATACGTAGTGTAATTTAATGCCCCTCCGTCATATCAACTCTGTATAAAAAAAAAAATTGAGACCCTCACAACAAGCCCCTTTATTTGATAGGATAGTTTTCAAACATTTTGTTTTTTTATATTTCTAGGTTGTTTTTCCAAAAGGGACCCTCATATTCAAGATTGATCTACATATTTAAGTTACACGTCAGTGTTTGGTTCACAGATATTCATGTGTGTACCAAATTTCAACTTAATCAGTCCAGTACATTCGGAGCAAATTGGTTGTGACAGACGGACACTGACCGACGGACACAGACAGACAGACACACGAGTGATCCTATAAGGGTTCCGTTTTTTCAATAAGTCGTACAGAACCCTAAATGAGACAATATCCCATTAAAACCGAGGGAAAACGGACAATACTTTGAAGTGGTAATAAATCCTAAGTATTTATCATGTAAAAACATTTACCTACCTTTTAATCAAAGTGGATGAACGAAGGCGACTAATTAATCAATGGAGACTGAGATGGTTAGTTAATAACGACACAAATTATTTGAGTAGGTGCAGTTGAATGCTTTTCTAGATAGCTAGTAGTTACGACGTTTTAGAAGAACTTTTTAATAACCCTTTTTGAATGTAAAATAAATATTTAAATTCAACTTGACCACATCCACAATAATAAAATAACCGGTAGAATCAGATAGCCAAAAACGAGTAAATGACCTTAAAATGTACCGTTTATTCAAGGAATCCGATTTTGATTCGTGCAGCGATTCGATTAAAAAATAATGACAAGTAAAAACTGATTTATCCCCAAAGAAATGTACGAAAAATATTAAACGTGTTTACAATTCACAAGAGGCGCCATTTCAAATCGTTTACATAAATGTTCATGAATCATAATATCAACCATTAAATCGAAATAATGACAGCGGTTGCCTGACAGCCTCATTTATAACAACTTCGTATGAAATTAAATAAGCCATTAGTCGTTGAAAATCTCTCGTCGGGGGAAAAGTAAAGGCATCAAAATATAATTTTGCAAAAATCTGCGTTAAGAGTTCAGTCATCGACAATTTGCGGATAACCAAAAGAAGGTTATGCTAACGTAATTAATATGCGAGGACTGAAAGACAGCGTAGCGCAGTGGTTAAGCGATTGACTGCTGCGCTGTGTGTCGCTGGTTCGATTCCCGCACGGAACAAATATTTGTATGACCTACAAGTAGTTGTTCCGGGTCTGGCTGTTTGTGTATGTGAGTTTAATTGTTTGTAAACGCACCCACAATACAGTAGGAATTCCTAGTGGGGCAACGTTTAAAAAAAAAGGTGCGAAAATTTGACCAATTAAAAAAGTGAAAAAGATGTTAAGAAAGGAAAAAAATCATTATGGTCACAGAAACACGTATTACTTAATAAAATATACTGTCCCGATCAAATCGTATAACACAATCTACACAAAAATCACGTTCTTGACAGTTCGCCCAAGTTTATGTGTAGCCCAAATAAAAGAGAAGAGATTTGTGTTGAAACATATTCACACAAAAACTTTCAATTACTCCAATTTACTCCATAATATGCAAAAATCACGAGAAACCAATTTAAATTCTTCTGAATACATTTGAATGACCAAAAGATATTTTCATCTTAATCAATCAAAGATTATCCAATAATGTGGATCTGAATCTGAATTACCTATTTGTAAATAACTCATTCCTCGGGATATTTGTAAGTGAAGAGAACCTTAATGTAATCGACCTCAAAGTAATTAGTTTCTAAGAAACTTCGTTCCCAAATTCAATAATCGATAGGTACTCGTAACAAAATTACTCAATAAGGGTAGTGAATAGCAAAAAAACAAAACGTTGACGAAGATAGGACTTGTTAAACTTCGGAGATAATGAAGTTTAGAAGACACTGAATTTTCCAGCTATCCTTAGAAAACATACGCTGTCAGCATGTAAAAACCGAATAAGCATACAATGGTAAAAATAAGTATTTAAGTAGCAGATATCCAAAAAGAAAGTTTAATATGTTTACCATAAACATTTATCAATTTATGAAAACGAATCAATGACAACTACCAACTTCATAATCTCGTCCAAATCGAGTCGTCCAAACCAGTCGCTCAATAAGACAAATTGTAAACTTCCAGAACTTGACCTTCCAAGTTCAGATGCGGCCTGAACCCCTCCTCCGCCGCCCCCCTACCCTCCCTCGCCTCGCCCGGCCCGCATTGCAGTGAAACAGAAGGACGATGCGAAATAAGAACCAAAGACCTGTATCAAGTCTTTTAAATCCTTTGATTCTACTCAACGATATGACTCCTCGCGTCGTTCAAAAGTCGTCGACCTCCTTATGTACTGTATTGAACTGCACAATTCTTTATTTGCTGTATTTCCGCCGAGATGGAATGCTAATATGGAAGCCAAGTTTGAACGACAATGAAGAGACAATTGGCTATTTGGTGCCAGGGCTCTGGGGGCAGCTTCGTAATAAAAACCCATGGAAAGCTTCGATAGGGCTAGCAGGACCTTGACACCACCCGGTATTCGAACAGAGGTCAAGGTGGTCCTAATACGTTTACGGGTTTCAACCTTGCGCACTTTATAGTCATCGCCCGGCCCTGAACGACTGTTTCTTAATTCCTAAAAATAAAAGAAGAATAAAATACTCGTATAGATCAGATTTTGCTTTGATGTGGAATTTATGGACGTACCATTCAGAGTTAATTTTCCTCGAAACCTTGTTTGAGATTCTCTGCCTTGATAACATTTTGCGTTTATATTGAGGAAATCACATCTTTTAATAGGAATATTGTTTAAAGTATCAGTAAAAATAAAAAATAAACAACAAAATAATTAAAACAATAAAAAAAGTTGTTTGTACGATTATTGTCATAGTAATTTTTTTTTAACGAGACAACGTTTTTTGAAGCGTAAAATGAAAATATTGGCAAGATGACTTAAAACTCTCATCATTTTAATTATTTTGTAATTATTATCTAAAACTGATGTAGTCGCTGGCTGGTAAGACATGTTGAAGTAATAATACGCTGTCAAGATCGATAGTGGACACAACAAATAATTAGAATCTGATGCCAAAAACAGTTTTGAAACGTATAATTCCATTACCAATAGTTCGGAATATTAGATACTTATTTACATATCTATGTTTAACACCGTAAATATGAGAAATTCTTGACAATTTTCCTCGAGGCTAACACGGTGAGTCACCAGCGAGCGTCCTTCACCTCAGGCCGGCCGCACCGCCCGACATCCGCATTCACAATTTTACCCACTAAAACCCTCTCGCGACGAACAGAGCTTATTCACGTCACATTTTAATTCATTCACAGCTTTCAACGTAAATGCGACGATTCTTCTACAAAAGCCTTTTATTTTAAGCACACTGCAAAGCATACTTAAATAAAATGACTCAAATGTTTGCCCTTTCTGCGTTGGAGAACAGGCACCACTTGGAAACAAAACCGGTAGCGCATGTCAAGAGGAACAATATTTAACAAGCTCTATTGTCAGAATAAGAACTAACGTATCATAAAATCGTGCAGTTGGTTGATTAGTCTACGAAGATATTACGAGAAAGATGAAAGAAAACAACACCATTACCCAAGCAAATAGTGATTCGAATCATAGCGATTACGACACAGCCGCGACATTACCACACTTTCTCCGCAGAACAAATCGCAAAATAGTAAATGGCGCAAAGTAAATTAACCGCAAGCCAAGAAAATTGCTTGTAAAGCATTGTGTTCAATTGATAAAATAAGTTAATTTTATTCCGAAAAATATAAGTTCAAACTATTGTGTTGACAAAAACTTACTAATGTAAAAATGTCCTTGAAACGCAATACCATTTAGTGGCATAGTAAAATTCACGGTCATTATCAAAACACGCGACGTTAAATATATACCTACCACTACATGCACTGTCGCATGTTTTGATAATGACCTACCCATGCGTTTGGGGTAGGTACTACAATTTCTATGAGTATGCTATTTGCTCATCAAAGAATAGTACAATGAAACAATAGAAACATTTGTATAATTACGTAAACAGCATAGAATACGTATTGTTGACGGCTGAAAAATATTTAGTAATTATAGCCTGTGACCGTTGTATTTTTTTTTGTTGATTAAATCAGGTAAATGTCATCATGGGGTTTGTTGAAGTAGGTATCACGGAAATTCAATAAAGCCTTTGCTTGCATTAAGATATTAACGCATATTTATAATGTAAGAGATGAAAGTGGAACGTACCCTACAAACGTTGCTGTCACGTAACGTCAAGTTCATTTGCTAAGTGAGCGAACTGGCCTTTCATTTAAACTCTGACGAGTACCATCACCTTTCATATGCCAGACGCATGTTTGTTTATACAAATTCACGACGCAAACTGATTTTGTAAATTTTCAGCCTGAATATATTCTTAATATACAATCAGATGAAAGCGAAATGAAAGACAAAATGTTGACATGTCCCAATATTACTTAATATTAATTGTGGATATAGTCGAGATCAAAGATAAGATTCATACACATATGTTGCAGATTTATGTAGGTACATACCGACCCGCATACATTGCATCGTATTTTGCAAGGCACGCATAACAACAACATTTGAAAGTGTGTCAAGATTGCAATAGCAACGTGGAGCGGTGGAGCCCAAGCGATGCGCTAAGCGGGAAACGCAACACATTGTAAACATTTACCAATGATGTATAGGCCTTCCGCGTTAGCAATTATTGAAATTCACTACATTTCCGATGCAGAAATTAATACAGTCAAAACCGTTTATAACGACTTCACTTAAAACGACGTGCCGGATATTACGACGGAATGTTAGAAGTCTTGCGATAAGGACCTATGTACTTAGGTATATGTATATTTATAAGGACTATCGGCTATAACGTCAGCATTTGGACGGTCCCTTCAATGTCGTTATAAGCAGTTTTGACTGTAGTAATATTAGAGAGTCGTCAGTAGCAACACACATTAACCCAGGGGCACATTTAACCATCCACCCATCTCAAATTCCATATGCTTTGTTTATGTTATTTTACGCTTTGGCTACTAGGCGTAACTTGATAAGTGGGTATATCTGCAATAAACAAAACAATCAAACCCGCGTTTTGTTTACTTCTGTGGTCTTTTTCAACAATAATCAGTTTAGTCGAAATTTGAGACTCTCGCCGCTCGTTTCGTGTGAAGGATAAATTTGTTTTAAAACGCTGTGATGCCATTTTCTTCGAATAAAATTGATATGTTGGGGTGCTGTGATTAAATTTAAATTTTTTTTAAATGCCATTGGACGCAGCTAGAGCTGCCAGGGCTGTGGCACTTGCAGACGCTGGTTTTAGCCAGCGTCGGATTAAGCGAATGCTTGGATATCCATGTACAAGATGCTATCCGGCGTTACAGAGAGACTGGTTCCTACACGAGAAGGCCAGGGCAAGGTAGTAGAAGGTGTACCTACATCAGAGAAAGATGATCGTTACATTACACCGTTTCGAACGTTCTTCGAAATACCACCACCACCGGTTTCGTTACCACCTAAGTACACATTATGGTAAAGCAATAAAGATATTGAGTATTGAAATCGGTTCACATAACGGCCTCTGAGGCTCGTAACCGCTTGTTTGAGGTACGAAATGTAAGTGTGAGCTTAACAACAATAAGAAGAAGGTTAGCAGAAAGGGATCTGAGAGCATTTCGACCTCTTCGAGTCCCAGAACTGACCCGAATACACACACAGAAGAGCGAGACTTGGATTTGCTCCAGAACATTTAAATTGGACTTCGGAACAATGCATATCATTTACAAATACAATAGCATTGCATGCAATAAAAATTAATATAAAGACGGACAACCATGTAAGTAGGACTAATATCAAAATTCTGTTATACTTAAACTAACTTTAATTTTTATTTTAATGCACGACAACGCTCGTGCACACCGCGTGAGTTGTCACCGATTACTTTTTATGCCGTCAATATTCAGCGATTACCATGACCAACTCGGCGTCCTGACCTGAACCCAATAGAGCATGTATGGGACAACCTCAAAAGAGGGATCCGGAGACGTACACAAGCTCCTACTACCACCAGTGAGCGAAAAACTGCAGCTGTTAAGGAGTGGGAGAACATTCCCCAAAGCGACATCCAAGACATAATGGACGGGCTTTCAAATCTGTTGCAAGAGGTTATTAATCCGATAATTTATAGCACAGCTTTTTTTTATTTAAATTTTGATATTCTTTTGTAAGAAGACTGCATATTTTTTTTTTTTTTTTCGTCTTAGTTATACCATATCATAACTTACACAATACACACGTGTCTTTATTTTCGTAAAGTTTCACTCAATACTATAATACATATGTAGGTACCTATATTTATAACAAAATTTATTAAATTACGATAGAATTTTGAATAAATTGACAAAATGTAGGTGGCCGGTTAAATGTGCCCCGGAGTGTATAAGGTGAATCACGTTGAGCCAAAACAAATCCTAACATTCAAGTCGAGAGCTACAGTTCTCTGAATAAAAGAAAGAGCCTTGGAGTGAAAGGATTCGAAACGAACAAAAAATAATATATGTAGGTGTTCATTTGTGAACAGTTACGTTAAACCTACTGTTCATTAGAGCCCATTCCACTAATCTACGCAGGCACATAAATAAAATTGAATTGAGTGGGGAACAATAAAAATGCAAATATCGATCATAACGGGCCAGACATTATTGTCCGTGGTGGTGGGATGCCACCTATTCTATTCGACCTTTGTACGAGTTCATGATACGGGATGTGAAATGTCCATATCGATTCGTCTGTTGTTGACGACGATGAAGTTGGAGGCACAACGAAAGCAAATTGGCCCGAAAATGTCACATATTATTTTTAGCACAGTGAAATGTAGAAACAGAGAGAGCCAAATTTCCATGCCTCTTTCAATAGAGGCCACGTTTTCACAGTATAACGTGCTTCCCATTCGTCCGCTTATGAATAGAAGTGTTTTCGAAATCTACTATTATATAGGCATAATCAGCCAGCTATTGTTTCCAAATCTGTTTACGACGACGCCCACGAACATACTCATAGAAGAATAAATACATGGTTCATTATTATCTTACTGGTGATTTGGAGTTAACTTATTAGGTTTTTATAGGCCTTGTCTGTTGACACACAGACTTATTTTATTTCGGCTAAAAGGGCGAGATTAAAATGTAGAAGATTATTAATCTTGAAGCGAAATTTGTGTTAATTTTTTTTTGCGCGTCATGATAGAGCAAATGTCTTGTTTAGTGTTCGATTTCAAAACTGTGTTATTGAAAAAAGTCAGGCAGGTATTTCAATTTTTTTTAATATGTGTGTATAGCCCCAAAGGCATTGTAGGTCTAAATATAACTGACCTGTTGTGTTTAATGTCGTGTTCTGACCCCAAATTCTTCGTGACGGACATCGTACAGTACACTGCGAATGCGGTACAGCACGCGAGTGAATTACGCGATCGGGTGAACGTTCCATAGTAACTTTGTTACGATTTCGTGACATTCAACAGCGAACATTGCGCAATCACCACAATCTAATAAACAAAATCGCACTCGAGTCGATTTCAATAACGCATTTGGCTAAATCGGTTGTCTATTACTAGGCGAAATCTTATTTCGTACAGTCACGACACTATCATTGTCCTATTACCTAGACCTGGATGTAATACCACGGGTGTACAATTACAAAGAGACAACAGCTACTCCGCAAAACGGTGGGTAGTAACTATCCTAGTATTTCACGACAGTGCGACTGCGGCGCGCGCCGCAGCGCTTTCTGATATTCCGGCTGGGTAAGCGGTAACAATACTGCAAAACATTCCGGTGCGTCACACTGTTCTACACAACAGATAATGTCACGCAATTCAACGTTGGGATAGCAAGCGGTGTTGTGGAGCCTTAGAAAATAGCTCAGGGAGCGCGGACACTGACGGGGTTGCGGGAAAGTCCGAAAGGGTTACCGTGGCCCCTGGCATAGGCAACTGAACGAACACGGGTGGGTTTTAGTCAGTAAGAGTCTGAAACGCGCTCCCGCTCCGCCCAGAGCGGGAGAAGTTATTTGATGATTTCCCACCCTCGTAAAAAAAGAGAAAACGAATTTGCAGAGGATATCACTGAACAAGAAAATACACTACCTAATGGACTCCATTATGCCTGGTCCTTGTCGTTTAGAAAGGTTCGGCAGCAGATAAGCAGATGAAGGCACAGCGTCACAGACAATGATTGATGCCTCGTGCCCCCAGGACTGACAAGATAAAACGTAATATATTCCACAAGGAGTATTTTACTCTGTTGCTCAATATGAATACGCACAAGATTATAGGCCTTTATAAACTGTAATGAATGTCGAATCTGTTGAATAGCCAACATCATGCTTACCTACATTAACCTGGACGGGTGTTATTATGTAAGTATCAAGCTAAACTCGTTTAGATCAGAGATCAGACACGGTATACTTAGTAAGAGTTAGAAATGAATCATGCGCTTACCTTTAAGTATGATCCATAATATTTAGTGACGTAGGGGCTGTCACATTGTGACAGCACCATGATCTCCTGCTGGATGTCCTCGATTTCATCTTCAGCTTCTTCTAAGTCGATTATTTTAATAGCGACCACTTGCTGGGTCCTGTTATCGACACCTTTAAACACTTCTCCAAAGGAGCCTTTGCCGATCTTCTCTTGTTTCGTGAAGATCAGCTCGGGGTCGACCTTCTGTTGAACAAAGAAAAATGAAATATTAAAAATCAAATAACACGAATTCACAATAAGCATAACAGATGCAATAGTTATCATAATGCAGGTTTTTGTACAAGAAAATCTATTAATTTAATTCTATTACCGGGGTGGAAAATCGAGAACTTCAAAGAAAACAAAATTTCATATAAAATAATCTTGTCTCGTTAGCAAAAATGGTTCTGTCAAGGGGAAAGATTTCCCTTTTTGTATTATTAAAGGAACACAAACAAATGCGAAAAAGTATCATGCCATGAATAAGAAGACACGAGCCTTAATTTAATAAAAACTTTATTTTAAAAAAAAACAACCGGCTTCCAAAAAAACACTACAAGGTGTAAACTAACTTTAAATTCGGAAGTCGGTAGCAAAAAACGAAAATATAAAACCAAGGTTTGGTATTTGGTTTGGTTTGTTTTGGTATTTGGTTTGGTATTGTTCGTCGAATCGTTAAGCTCCTTAAGTTCTGAGTTGAGCTGCACGGGTACTGACAAATTAATGCGTGCACTGACTGGACAGGTCCACTCAATCTGTGTGGTTCTTTCCTCAAAAGACCATTTCAGACACAAATCTACATGGTCCTCAAAGATTATTATAATATTATTCTAATTATTGTGAATGTGAGAACTATGTCGGTCATTGATTTTTTTATATTTATTTTTGTATTTTTCTCAGCGTAATCATGATCTGGCAGTTTGAGTAATTTATGCGGCCTACTCAAATGTCCTTTCTTTGGTATTGTTCGTCGAATCGTTGAGCTCCTCGAGTCTAAGTTGAGCTGCACAATTACTGATAATTGCGTGCACTGACTGGACAGGTCCACTCAATCTGTGTGGTTCTTTCCTCAAAAGACCATTGCAGACACCGATCTACATAGCTTTCACATGATCTGACCAAGATTTTGTCTGGACTTTAAAAGAGACTGTGACCTCTGAGTTTGTTTCGGCCTTTCTTCTCAGAGTAGTCAGATAGGAAACGCCGACCCCATCTAGTTTAAAAAAAATATGATTGACGTGTAAAAGTGTTTGTTCAAACCTACCTACTTACAGAAATAAAATCATTTATCATTTAAGGACACCGACCTTCGAAATTAAAGTTTAATTTAGTTTACACTTTGTAGTGATTTTTTTTGTAAGTCGTTTGTTTTTTTTGTTCCCGTTTTAGTGTTGGTAGCTAACCACACACAAATTCGTATACCTTCCTTCACTTGCTAAGTAAATAACAGTGACAGGAAGTTATTATAACATCATCAACATAAACTACGTAGAAAAATACGTATTAATTAATGAAGCTAACTCAAAACCACTCATCAAACTTGACCAAATTTATTTGGAACCAATCTGGAAGTATGTAGTAAGTATATCCTTTTAAATAAAAAAGTAATTTTCAAATCGGTGGAGGAAACAAATATATAAAAAAATACAACCAAAATGAGAACCTCGTCCTTTTTTTAAGTCGGTTAAAAATAAACGACCTAACAGACGGGGCGGTACATAATTTCACGTTCAGCGTTATTTTAGGTGCCTTATATAATACGCAAATATGGTGTTTAAAAGCAATGATTGATTAATCATAGCATGATTTAAAATATTCAGACGCACGAGCTGCTGCTGTGAATATAATAATTGTGTTTTTCTGTAATTTTTACGAGTTCCATATCGTTGCTTTTTACTTCGATCTGAAGAACCACAATCTCCTACAATACACAACATGATATTGAAATGTCTACAAGAAATGAATTTATATCAATCAAGTGTTTGCAGTTATCGATATTTATCATATCTTTCAAGAAAGTATTTTAAACCCTGACGCAATGAGTAGGTAAGTAATAAGAATGGAATTCGATAACGATCGATTAATTGCATATACCTAGTTGAAAAACATGTATAGATAATTTAAATGACCAATTATGTCAATCTCAAAGGGCTACGTCTTTTTTAACGGACACTTCTAGTTCAATATTGTTTAACTAATTTCATGAAACGCATAAATGTCACTTCAAAAACGTCACATTTCATGGAAATGGGGTTTTGTGTCAATAGGTTGAATGCTGTATCTAACAATGGTTTCAAAAGCCAACATAAATTCGCTTTACAGTTATCTGTTTTAAGTAGGTGTACCGTGACCACATCGAGGTTATGTTATCCACGATTACATTTTGCATGTGACTCAGTTTGATTGCCTGGTCAGGCGAACAGATTTCTAATTAGCGTATACCTCGCTAACTTTGAGCTAAAACCTCATGTTGTTCCCTCTTGGTCTAGACAGGAGATTATTATTTTAGATGTTTTATTTGCAGTATGTTACATCTACCGTATAACGGACAATAAAGCTGTAGAGGTGAACCTTTTGGCATTTAGCTGACATTGCATGCGGAGTCAAGGCCTCGCGCAGCAAGATGCAATCGAAGTTAACGCGCCACTACATGACGCTACGAAACTTTAATCGAACACAATGTTATATTCATGTATGAGTTTGCTTATGTAGGAAAATTTAGGGAATTACGAACTGGATAAAGCCCACGAGTAATTCATTTCGTTAATTAGGTACATCCGCGTATAGTCCATAAGTGCTTTTTGTGACGGTCACGGACTGAGCCACGAAAATAAATTTGATACAAATTTGTTATCGTATAGGAAATAACAACACAGAAACTACATAAATTATTATTAATGTTATTACTAATATTTCAAAATCCTAAAATAGAAAAAACAAAATGTACCGAACAGAAATAAGAGGCCCTTGGAGCCCACTAAAAAAGGAAGATCCAAAAGACATTAATGTTTACGTCTTCAATGTTCTCGGTCGTTAAATCGTGAGATGATAAAATGAAGTTGTTTAATAAAGAATCTGGTGATGCTATCGATCCACTAGCTAATTCATGGAGTGAAACTCGCATTCTTTTGAATATACACGCGAGGAAAAGACTGCGCTATAAGTGCTGCTGTTAGCATGGAACAAATTGAAGTATCTTATCAGCAAATTACGTCCCAGATATTTGATTTATTACTCATATTCAATTATTTACGATACTTGTTTCAATATCATTGTGAAATCTATGAAGTGTTACAATCAAATCGCGTTTTAAAAATATTGGAGAAAAGCAGGAAATTTTAAATGAGATCGCGACGAAAGCATCTTCATAGTTTCCACGTTGCGATAAGTACAGCACGTGGATCATTTTATCCGAGCTGAGACTGCACGAGATATATACGGAGGGGGACGTGACCAGACTACCAATGAGCTCCGCCAGAGAGCGTATTGAGACGTTAATCTTCTTATTTTTAATCTAGAAGCACCAGCAGTAAATAAAACTGTTTAAGGTTTAAGTAAACCTATTTGACTCGGTAACAGCGAAGGAGCCGTTCCATTTATCCGCGCCTGCTTCCAATAATGTAGAAGCGATAGATAAGCGGGCAAATAAATCGAATGTTGCGAGTGAATTAGAGGATTTCTAGCGAAGAATTGGAATTATTTGACTCGTTTACGGAAATAATATGCATACTACGGAGAAATCTTTAAGGTTTCTAGTTCCAGAAACTAGCCGACTCAGAGACTGAAAATTTAAAAATAATATACAAAGCAAGAACCTTTTGCAAACTGCTACATTTATATATTTTTTTTTAAATAAGTTAGTATGAGTATAAAAAGCTTTTGTGGAAGTTAAGAAGTGTACATAAAAGCCAGACCCTAAAAGCAGGTACCCAAACAACAAGGTAGGGAACGTAACATCATTATTTCCTGTTAAAATGCCACCCGTGAGGGACTGAAAAAGGGGATGAAAGTGAAAGGCTCATCTTTGTAGGGACAAAAGGGCTTATTGTGTTCGGTAAGCCAATTTCACACGAGCTTGTAAAGTATGAGATCAATTTGACCGACGAGAAGTTAAAAAATAATATATTAGTACAAGAGAGAAAAGCTAGTTAAATATCATCTATTCCTTTGTTTGCGGTTCGCCTTTTAATTAAAATAAAACGCACATTTGCACAACACTTTGTGTACAAATTTCGATGTGCACTAATTTAACGCACCAATAAAAAACAAACAAGAAAATGTCTATAGTATACTTAATACGGAATTTTCTCTTTATCATTAAATTGAACTAGATAAGATAGAATTAATTCAATGTATAAACTTTTGAAACTTGCCTATCATCACTTCAAAGAAAGCTTTTAAAAGCTTAATATTATGCGAAACGTTTCGGGACAAAATAAGTGGTTAAGATAAGGAAGGAATAGAAGTTATTTAACAGGCGACGAGGGACGAAGCCCTTTTGAGTTGAAATAATAGACGATCACCTTTGGCACAGACCAAACAAAATTGATGTTCGTTAAATTGAGATGTAACTGTTGATGGATGGAGAGGGAGAGGAAGTCTAAACAAAGATGGGAGGAATGATATGAAAGAGAAGGGAGTGAATGATAGCGTCATAGTTGACAGGGGAAAATGGAAAAAGAAAACTTGTTGCGCCGACACCAAGTAACATGGAACAAGAGCAGGAAGATAATGATGATTTATTTATTTATATAGAGATAATTCATTAAAGCATTACAACACCAAATACATTAATTAACATAGAGACAAATATTACCATGAGAATAATTATGTTTTATATAATTTAATTTAAAACTAACATGGATCAGTGAACTCGGGATTAGGGCTTCCAATACCGGTATTGATACGTCACATTCCGGGATCCCGGTATTGTTGTTTTTTTGTTCAATGGGAACTACAGTGACCCACTTTCGTTCAACTATTGCACATTATATTTCCAACCAATTTTTTATCTGGGTACGTTTTAGAAACGGCATAATATTTTATTTACTTATCGCATTTTTATAGACAGTTAGTTACATTTCATTACTACTTGCGCAGGTAAAGAATGGCATTAAAAATGGTGGTCTTTGTATTTACCTCTCGGTCACACATCTGGTATTGTGTTAGCGAGAGGTACATAGAACAATTATAGAAGTGCTATCCTGAGATTCCCCTATTCAAGTCTCAACTTCTCAAGTCACAAAGGCAACCGTCACTGCACTTTGTCGCCATGATGCCAAACGTCTGCCGGCTAATGCTTGTCTTAATATCATGTTGCGAAAACTAGATGAAGCAGACCACGTCATCAGCCGAAACCTTGCCTCAGCTCTCAGAAAGCGAATAAAGCAGAGACGGCACTCCTTTAATGATGATAGTGATAGTGACGGGATTCCTTGGTCACGCCTGCATTCCAATGTTTAGTTAACCATTGACACACAACTGGAGGCAGAAATAAAAGCTCCAAGGGAAGTTAAGCCCGAAGCTTCTTCCAGCACTTATAAGAGTCGATTGTAAGAGTTGAGATGGGCATTTATAGAGGCGGCCGAGAGATGTATATTAACAAGGCGTATAATTATTTACTAAGTATTCCATCTACGAGCGTAGAAGCAGAGAGCACATGTACCTCGGTTACATATTTGTGCAACCGATTAAGAATCTTGCTCTCGGATAAAAGTTAAGATGGTCTTTCCTTCCTACAAACTCATTTTCAGGAAGAAAGAGCCGAAACAATTGTGAATTTGTGACCGATTTATGTGATTTTAATTAAAAAGATATTATATTACTGTTGAAACAGGTTCTCCGACTAACCAAGCAACAGCGTACAGTCACAGCAGCCGTAACTGGCCACGGGTCATTTAATAAACACCTCTTTGTCTTAGAAGTCACAGACAGTTCGCTGTGCAGGGCCTGCATGGAGGACGACGAGACGCCCATGTGCTTCTAAGCTGTCCGGTGGTCGCCACATACAGGGCAAAGTACTTCGGTAACCCAGGTACCATACGTGAGATTGTCAGCAACACCAAGGCGTTGCTGGCCTTCCTCGAGGAGCTGGGGTGGAACGAATAATAGATTTTACCACCCGTACGTAAAATACGTGCATTGACGTGGAGATGCGGACACCAGCCCGTATTATCTAGGTATTACCTATTACTGTTGAATCGTTGATTTTAAAGAGATTATCTACATGATATTACTTTATAGATTAAGATACTATGTCGCAGTCAGTAGTAACGGTAGTAAGTCAGGAAGAAAGAGA
The DNA here is from genome assembly GCA_937001585.2 of Brachylomia viminalis. NCBI lineage: Eukaryota > Metazoa > Arthropoda > Insecta > Lepidoptera > Noctuidae > Brachylomia > Brachylomia viminalis. The sequence goes on along the minus strand of OW443301.2, from coordinate 19,503,316 downwards.
CTTAAAAGAAGCATAATCAATTTTGACTGATGTTTTCGAGATTTTAGGAAACAATATTGTTAAATTATAATTACTTAAATTGTAATTACTTAGACACTGATCATTCAAATTCAAACGAGACCATAAAGACGATAACCATAAAGAGAGACAAATTTTTGTAAAGAGATTTCATTTGAAACAGAGTTTATTTTTTTTTAAACTGTGTTTTATTGTTTTGTAGTGAAACGTATTAGTATTTCATTCAAAAACTATATTTACTAAAAAAAGAATTGAGTCTAATACCGGGATCACGGTATTGGAAATAATCTATACGGTATTGATACAGGTATTGAAAAAATCCGGTATTCGAAACCCCTACTCGGGATTGCATACTTTCTCTGACAGAACACCAGACATACGGGGGTCACACTGAAAGTTTTACTGTAATAAAAGCAGCCGATGAAAAATTTATTTAAATTTCGAATTAGGAATTCTTCGGGAATCTGTTGACGTGTAATGAATTCACATTACATATTTTATTTTTTTTAAATTGGCGGCAATTTAATAAGTGTCTGTCGTGCGTCGAAATGGATTTGACTAGAGAAAATTTTCGTTCAATGATTTATTTCTTTCTTTCGTTGCGGTCTTACTCAACAACAATGTTACGATAGACTTCGATTACTTAGCATTTTATGACGAAGCCCCATCCCGTGCCACTGTTTACAACTGGTTTAATGAGTTTAAACGTGGTCGAAGCAAACTCACCGATGATTCGCGAGAAGGACGTCCTTCTACGGCGACTACTTAAGATAACGAAGGGTGATATATCAACAGATTCGGGCAGCTTTAGGCCTTGGTATGAGTCAAATACAAAAAGTCTTACATGAAAATGTAGGCGTTTGAAAGCTTTGTACTAGATTGATATCTCATAATTTGACGGAAGATCAAAAACGCCGTCGTTTGGATTGGTGCCGCTCAATGCTTGAAAAGTATGACGGAAGTAAATCGAATACTGTATATGACATCGTCACAGGTGATGAAAGCTGGACCGAAACCAAATGACAATCTGCGCAATGGATGTTTCCATTCGATGATTTGCCGACAAAAGTAAAGAAGGGTAGAAGTCAAGGGAAAAAGATGATTGCCTCATTCTTTGGACGGACGGGTCATTTCGCAGCAATTGTCCTAGAAGATAAAATACTGTTACTGCAGATTCGTGTGTCAATCATTGTTTACCAGTTGTCTTGGAAAATGTTAGACAAGAAGAAGGATTCTCCTCCACCACGACAACGCTCCAGCTCACTCTGCCAGACGGACTCTCGAATATTTGTCTATCGAAAGTGTGGAGTTAGTAAGTCATCCTCCTTACAGTCCTGACCTGGCACCTTGTGACTTTTATTTATTTCCAAAAATAAAAGATAGGCTTAGAGGAATTCGTTTTATGAACCTTGAAGATGCCGTGGCTGCGTTTGAAAAAGGCGTGGAAGAAATCCTTAAGTATAGAATAGTGGGTCCACTGCTTCAGTCAATGGTTCCATCGCATGCAACGGTGCTTAGAAAGGAACGGACACTTCTTCGAAAAGCTATAAAAATATTAACAGGCTTCTACATCATTCCGTTTTTTCTTTTATAACATTTTGAATGGGACCCACGTATATGCATAATTTTACTCCATTCATCCGCAAACACATCACATTCAGGTGTGGCAGTCAGTAGGGCATTTAGCACGACAGACTTGGGATTCGGCTCTGGCTACAGTTTTGGAAGGCAATTGCGCAAACAGATTGTGCTTATTGGCTCTGACGGTGTCCGATGTATTTGCCGGAATGGGCAGAAAAGGCCATATCTTACAGGCTACCGTGATCTGGTCAAGATGTGAAAATAAATGTAAATCATACGCTATAAAGATACAGGAGGCCTGTATCTTAAATCTTGGATTAACTTTGCTAAAAGTATTATAAGTAGTACAATAAGTATGTTTACTATTTTATGATAGGTACCCTACCTACATTTTTGAAGTACCTAACGTACATATATATTCTAATCGCTATAAATGATTGGAATTGATTTATCATTATCTGATCAACAATACTAACTTTTTCTATGTAAGTACATTGTACAGTCACGGGTAAGTACATCTGACCACCGTGGTCTTGAAAACAAAATCCCGTGCACACGATGAGAACAAAATGTAAAGTATAAAAACATTAAAACTTTATCTTTCTTGGTCCTTGTTTTTGTTCTATTCCTATTGGTCAAAAAAGGGTGGTCAGACCTTTGTGATCATTGTAACAGAGCCTGAGAAATGTATTTAAACAAAAAAAACTTAATTTTTGTTTTATTGGTCGACGCATAAAGGGCGGTAAATAGATGTGGTCAACCCGCGACAATACATAGTAAATGTTTACGTTACAAACATTCTATAAACTGCTCAATGACATGACTTATTGCTCCTAAAGGTTATACTTTACAGAGGCTGTATAGAATGACGTAAACTAGGGCGACGTCAGGCCATCCAGCTATGGCCCTAATGGATTGTTATTTTTATAATACTTTATGCGTTTTATCCATGGCCGTCCATTGTGTGATAAGATATACCTACACGCGATAAAGCTGATATGTTAATTTGTTGCCGCGATAATCTCACTTAATAAGAGTCACGTCCAGCAGATTGTTACGGCCGTGATTGAGCTGTGTCGTAAACCACGCCAAACTTTTTTGGTATTTATTTACTAAATCGATGGTCAATTTGTCTTGCGAAAGTTTACATAGTATTTTGTTTATCTTTAGTTCTACATATATTAATAATAAAGCTGAAGACTTTGTTTGTTTGTTTGTTTGAACGCGCTAATCTCCGGAACAAATCGTCGGAGTTGAAAAAAAAACCCAATTCTTGAAGAAGGCTACTTAACATCACGCTAGGACCCTCAGGAGCCGAGCAAAAACAAAAAAAGTCAGAAAGAACGCTGACCGAAAACTAAATAGGTAATAGCGCGGGCAGGCCATGCGATCTGACCACCCCATTAGATCGGTCGGGGAAACAAGAAATTACACTGTATTACAAAGTAAAACTCTTCACGTTCTATTAAACTTTAGTTTTTGTAAATTACGTATTTCAATTAAACTAAATATATTTTTGGAACTGAAATTATCAATCTTACTGTATTTATAGAAAGGCTTTCAAAGTTCTATCACGAAAATGTGAAGGCCGTCCCGGCTTAGTTTAGGTTCGTTTAGATTGCTAAAATGTCTGGACTTATACTATTCTTTGATGGAAAAATACCAAGGCTATTTATTATTAGAGAGAGACAGTGAGAGATGTATTCTAAGCTTTAAATGACATCGCTAAAAAACTAGATAACTGCGGCCCTAGGGGCTCGGTGAGGTCAGCGCAGACGTAGACCACTCACGTTTTAATTTATATTGATGTCATAAAGTTAAAGCTGAATAATAATAACTTGTTTATGTTAATGGCTTATTCAAGTAAAGTTACATTAAAGCTAGGTACACACGTTTTATCTGTATTAATTAGCACATACTAGTATTTTCAATTATGATAGCAACATGTTCAACAACTGATTATAACTAAGCGTACAGCATACAGCAGTGACTACAGGAAACTCGTGCGTTAAGGGGCTGACAACAGCTAAAGCGCGGTCACCGTCGGACTGCATAGAAAAGAAAGAGAAGCGTGATGTGATGACACAAAACTTATAATTTATTGCGAAATTTGAAGCAATTCTCTATTTACAAAAAATCTACAAAATGAAAACACTATCACCTTATTATGTTACTTGAAAAACAATCTGAAAAAAAAAAGACAGAATGATTGCATGTACCTATATATAATATTATGGTTTTTAATCGTTAAAATACATTTTAGAGACCATGGGTATATTCGTGACTATCGTACCAAATTAGTTGTATTATGTTTTCAACACACTATCTAACTATAATCTAGCATAAATATCCTGAAGAATATCATATATATTTTAAAACTTGCGTTAAAGGTCATGTAGTCCCCTTAAATTTTTTTTTTTTTTTCTGTTTTGATCTGCGATCAGTCGCAAGACTATAAGCAGATGAGTTGAGTGTGTATGGCGTTTAGGCGAAGAGACCAGTGTCTCGACTGCCATCTTAGAACACATCCTTCCTTTTCAGCCTTTTCACCGCAACGGAAGGGTTTAGGAGGTCATAGGCCAGGGTATTTGGATGAACATGATGAACATCCCCTTAAAATTGGGTTTTAACATTTTGGATCCTCTTTCTGTGTTTTAATTCATTCATAATTTTGACTGCCTTGTTGCTCTAGTGGTCGCATGCGCTGCTTGTGAGCATGAGGTCCTGGATTCGATTCCCGGGTCGCGCAGTGTTGTTGTGTATTTCTATCTGGAATTTCTCGGTAGCAGCCCTGAGTCTGAATTTGTGCCCGGTTGAGGACAATAGGCGCGTTCCCTATTCCATGGGACTTTTAATAAACAATTCAAAATTCGTTGCCATTCGTGGCGTATGGGGCCATTCAAGTATTACGTAAGCACTACAGAGGGGCGGGGGGGATCTTTGCTTTACTTATTCTTGATGACATGGGGGATGAGGGGGTCTGGGTGGTGATTACGTCAGCAGTAATTATTTTTTTACATTTTCGGTTTTTCAAAAAAAAATTGTCGATTTAGGTTTTAACAATATTATAGCAACCCTACTTGTCTTTACTTGAAAACGCATTCAAACGCATTTTCAGGGAATCCCGAAAATAATGGATACGTATATTCGCTTAGAACCGAGTAGGCGAATTATTTATTTATTTACATAATTATTATTTATTGTACACCACAAAATACGTATAACAAAAAATAAATTTAACACTACAAAATATACAATAGGCGGCCTTATCGCTTTCTGCGATCTCTTCCAGGCAACCTACAAATACCTAGGCAATTACCGCGTGCTATTCGCTTGTCTATGCCCCTATGTGTTGTTACCACGGTGGAGTAACTAAACTTTCATGATAATGATATCTGTCGCAATCCCGTCACGATACTCGCTGCTATTATAACGCAACATTGACCTTGTTGCAAAAGAAAAGCCAAGAACTGGTTACGCAGCTTGAAGATAAATAGCTTTGATTTTAATTACAGTCTGCAATGAAGAACATGCTTATTTTTGACTTGCTTCATAAAGGACTAGATTTTTCCCGCGGCTAGGCCGCGTAGATGTCGGATATCATCCCACGGGAATGTACTACTTACAGGGATTATAGTATCCTATGTCCTAAATCCAAATCATGGCATATCTGTAAGCCTTTCATCCAAATCCGTTTAGCCGCTATCGAGTGAAAAAGTAACAGATAATAAATTGTCAAATTAAATTAATTGTGTTTAGTTGTCTTTAGACTCAGTGGGCCAATTTTAATTAAATAAAGACTACCTACATGTTATATTAAAATACGGACTTTGATTATATTTCAAATCCCTTAAATCTCTTAAAACGTTGTAGGAGTACACAAAAATATCAATATTACATGTGAATTTTAAAATCACCTCCTATTTCACCCTTTGAAATATTTATGGCGCATTTTGTGTTAAATATTGAGCATTTAAACCGTGCAGTAGTATAGAGAAACTAAGATTAAACTGCTCCCAACGCTAAAAACACGCCTCCGTTATATTTCGCTGGAGGTAGTCACCTTAACGCCGGTGTCCTCGTACCGTAAACAGAACAACCTCACTTACGACTACATTTGCTATTCATTAGATACTACCCTATATAGGAAATCGTCTTACACCGAGGCACTATAAAAGGGCTAACGGTATGCGTTCGGCGAACACACGTTTTTTGCTGGACCTTCGTAAGAGTTACGTAAATAAGTAAACATGGACGTTTCTGGGGACGTAGTCGTGAGAAAGTGTGCAAGTAAACGAGGAAGTTTTTGATGGAAACCCAGTTTATCAACATTCATTAGCATCATTTTAATCACATCATTAGAGTTATCAATTAGTCTATCAATATCATCATTTGATATGATATCTACCGAAATATTTGAATCGTAAGAACTAATGGTTATCATGTAACAAGGTTTACATACGTGGAGTTCCTACCAGAGAGAAAAGGTAGTTCGTGTCGAATGACGCGTGCGCAAGCCGACATCCGACACGCATTGCGAGAGACGAGGAAATGAATTACAGCTATATAAAACAGCCGATCAACTCACGCACATTATACCAGGACATGAAAGTACCTACCTAGTAAACGCATTGAATTACAGGGTGGTTTGTTGCTTTCCATGTTTCACTTACATTATTTCCAGTATATCGACTTTGTGAAGGCCGGACGGGGGCCGGCCGCGCAGGCTGTGGAGGAACCTTCAGCTGTCGTCGGTCAAAGGACGAGACATGATTCCCTGACCAACCCCAGCGCCCGGGCCCATTACTTCCATGTGGTAGAGAATACGATGACTGTGGTCTTAAATGTCTCGTTGTAGGACCAGACAATATGGGACCATTTGGGCCAACTTGTGGTATGGGACCCGCAGGTCCTTGAACATAGTGGTAATGCGGAGGATTCGACACCGCCGCCCCCCACATATTATACTACACGTCTGAGTCACTCACAAACACTGCACAATCCAAATATCACCTCATCACATCGATATTGGTAAAGCACTGACATCCAATGGCATTTCGTGAGTTTCACCCGTCTTATCTCTTAAAACGACGATAATTACAAATTAGCCAATCGTTTCATTGTATATTCTTTTAAACATTTGATAACGCGCAGATTTTCTATCGGCTACCAGTCGGTAGCGAGTGATCCAGGCCACTGTTCGCGATGGAAAGACAGCTTGAAAACATGAACGCCTCGAAAGCAACCGTCACCGGACGCAACCGAGACGCGGAGAGAATTAATTTATGTTTGATGGACAATTGTTTGTCCACAAAGGTCCATTCTAATGATCGAATAACTGTTATGGACGACTTTGCAAAAACACAAGTTATTGAATCCTCACTAAAGCAATTATTTAATATGAAAAGGAATACACGTCTCCAAAGTGTTGTCCGGGGTAGCTGTCAGCCGACACCGCTCGATAAAATCGGCAGCTTTAGGGCACGACAAAGATTATGCCGTTAATGTACCGAAGACGTTTATCGAATTTTAATCGGCACCAGTAACTACATGAAGTGGGACAGTCTATAAAACGAAAATAGGGACAGTCGAAATATAAAAGTTCACATCACTGAATAACAACATTCAGTGGCAACTTTGATTCTAACGTCACTATGGTCACCGCTACACAGATAGTTTCCACACCACCGGCTGTTAGAGAAATCTGTTTCCCGACACTACAAATCCATCATGATGGATGGCGTGTGAGTTTCAACGCATTTGAATGTAGACTGGTTGCGTGTTGCGAGTGGTTGCCGAGCGTTCCACACCGGCCGTCCTGGCGATTGCATTATGATTTTTTCGCAAGGGACCGCGGGGGTGAAGCGAGCGCACGGGCGGTGAGCGGCGCCAGCGGAGCGTGCAGCAGCGGCTGCTCCGGCGCGCGGCTCAACGCAGCGAAACTCGCGCGCAGACTTCATGTACCCAGCAGTGCATAAGTATTCACAGCTATTCAATGCTATTGCCATATCATTTACTCGTCGCCAGCGATCTACAAATTATGCAGATGCGGGCAGAGTCCGCGATACTATCGCCCCACATGCCAGCAAAGTAGAATTTAACATGAATGAAATTACTAGCATTACTCCTTTGGTTGGATAGCGAAAGCTATGCTGACAATTCTTTATGCTTGCTTTTATACAAAATATGATATGGCCTAGATATTTAATGATAATAAGAGAACAATTCTAACTACACTATAGCGAAGCGTGCCTCTTTAACTGCTAGATCACAAAAACTGCCACCATTATCAATAGCTGCCAAAACACGCCAAGCAGCAAATGACTCGCATAGCCATAGGCGATCCGTCAAACGAGCGTTCCAGTTAGCGAGCGCGAAAGTCAGCAAGACAAAGGCATTACAAAACTTTCGTTGGGCCGCAACAACGAGTGTCTGAATTTGGACGCACAATAGGAGATACATTAGTATTCAGTGTGAAGACGGCCGAGCATGGCATCGGTGGACTGTCGCGAGGAGTCACCGCCCGCGCAGCCGTGCATTGAATACGGTCCTTTCTGAACTGGATGGAATTCCATGCGTTTACGGCAGTGCTACGCATCGCCATACGCGTTCGACATTAAGCAATGCGGCCCACATACATTTACATTATTTGGTTTACGGTCCGTTAGAACCTTTTGTGGGTCCTGTCATGGTTCTCATAACAATGTCTTTTTTGTTATTGTAACAACGAAACTTCACAAATTTACGTTTGTGATTATATGAGCTAGATACGTTTCACGAAGTAATTAATTGTTAATCGTAGAGTTTTGACAGGGACACGGAGACATCAACAGGTGTGCGAACAGGCGTGGGTTTCATAGAAGAATTCAACGAGCGCCCGTCATACTCATATGACAGGTTAAATGTTATCAAATTAATATGAATGCTGTTATGAGAAATGTAAAATGTATGTAATGACCAAGAATTAACCAAAGCGTTGAATTTATAAGCCACATGAACTCAGGGGGATAATAATGACGATTTTGATTAATCACTTCGCTGCTTTACTTGTCGCCACTGACACTTTTTATGTAGCTATAAAGTTCATTATAAACAGGGGGGATCAAACTGTATTAGTTAAAAAACAAAGGCATCCAACCGACAGGCAGCGATGCCAACGCGTGACTAAAATCAAAGAAGAACCGACACCGACATGTACTACTATTAAGAATGGAGACAACCTATCTAGGAACAATGATTGCTTTCTGAACAAAAACTTAGACACGAACGTGGGCCAAAGTAAAAAAAGAAGCCTTTTAAAATAGAGCTTAGTCTCGAGCTTGGCTAACACAAATGATTCGAATAATGTAGAAGATGAACGTGACATGTCTCTCTAAACATTTAAGTAGTACGAGAATTGTTTGAATGAAATCATCTTAATTCCCTATATATCAGTTGGTCGCTCAAACGAAGCACGGTAAACGATAAGAATTACTGTTATCGTGATACATTACATGCCATACTCTATGTACTGTAAACATATGTATTTGATAAGAGATCTTGTAAAAATAAAAACTCTTGGACGGACATAACAAAGGCAAAATCTCGTGTCAAATTCTTACTTAGGTACCCGCTACCATTGACAACAGAACACGCTTTAATAGAAATGGAAACATCACTGATCGAAACCATGATAATCTAAACATAGGTGTAATCGTTAGTCTAGTTTACCTATAGCATTTCTAGTTTGGAAATATTCGGAACATACCTATATCTTCTAAACGCATAGGATGTGGAATTTATAGCCGCGATTTAGTTTTCACTACGATAAACCACTGTACACTGCCTAGGCTGAAGCTTCGAGAGCTGATTTTGAGGAAGTTCAAATGAATATTTGCGGGCAAAAAAAGCAAAATACAAGCAAGTTACGTGTTTATAAGAATAACGCCTAAGAATAAGAATAATGTTTATAAGAATAAAATAAGAATCAAACTGTGACTAAAAGGGGTAAGAAAAGCATTGCTTGATACAATGGTTGCTATGCAGGAACAGTAAAGTGTCCCAGTTGGATGGTTCACACCTGCACAGTGCACACCAGTAGAGTGACGTGAGCGCTGTTGCGGAGGCACAAAACATCCCATTTGCGTCACATCGGAAACGCATTAAGCGAACCGACGACGCCATAAGAGCGCAATATCCGACCGGTACAGTATACCGGTATTACTGCAAGCAACTACAAGAGCGACTCCACTAAATGTCGTTATACAATCTGGATTTTTAAATATATTTAAAGCTGAACGTAAAAGGAGGGACAAATGAACAGATCAAATGTAGACATTAAGTATGAATACACGAAAATAGAAAGCGTAAATCTCGTCTCGTCGGCTTTCGCAACAAAGCAGTTTAATTGATTTAATAATGTAAATTAATTTATGAAGTCTTTTCAGGTATTTGCATTGCCGGTCATGTTGAGACAGACGGCCTTTGCAGTTGAGTGTTAACGTTCTTTCAAATAAGACATCTTAATGACGGAGTTAAAGAGATGAACGAGCCAACAGCATAAATAAAGCGAAAACTCGGAACTTCAGTTAGCAACTGAGCGTTGGTTTAATAACAGCTAGGAATAGATTACCAGTTTTCTTCTTGCGTCAATGTTTACGCTGATATTTTCATTACATTTCACTGTAACGTGCACCAATCTCAGAAAATAACTAACTTTGTGTATTAAACATAGTTCTCCTAAAGAAGATAAATACCTTATACATAATTACGCTTATATTCTATTCAAAGGACGTGTTTTGGGAGTTTGGGACCTTTGCGTCCCAAACAAACAGTGCAAAGTTTTTGTATTAGTGCTCAATGTCGTGTGTGGGGGGTGTGAACGATGTGCCACGTCCCGTTTTATGTTTCCCGCCGGTACATTAACGGTGAAATAGTGTCGCAGTGTTTATTAGTGTTTTATAGTCCAGTGAACACTAGTTATAATTGCTAGTAGTTCATTAACAACTAGTTAAGTAACTGAAAAATTAAATATTTTTATTCTGATTTACGTACGGTACGGAATCACTAAAACGGTACTGATTTACAATCAAATCACTGAATACTGGCACTGAAAACTTATTGATATTAAAGTTACAGTACCTACATCTATACCTAATGTCAGAGGTTTGGTGGCTTGAATCCGGAGTGTCATAATAAAATCCGGAGAACTTCCTTCGAGGAAATGTGGAATAAAGTCGATCAATGTTTCATCCGAGCAGATAAAAATACATGAAAGCAATAAAATCTTTTGTAGCTGAAAAATGTATTCCAATAAAGTTCTATCGCTTCAACGTCTTTTAGTTCAAGAGCACTCGATTATTCAATGTACAACCGTGTGTGGAGCGAATTCAACGACGGCAATCGTCCGAAAAGAGCCATTTCCACATGGCACTCAGTGGAAAAAGAAAATCGACGTAGAAAACGACGTGCCGCGCTACCGTCAGCGCTGTAGGTTAGAATAGTGTTGAACAAACTAAAAGAAGTTACGCGAAAAACAATTTTGGAGCACGAGCTACGGATTACGTTCGCGAAGCTAACTTACGGTAGTAGAACATGTTTATGAACTAAAAGTTCATGCTAGTTGGTATGCTCGCCTTAAGGGCTAAGTTCTGCCAACTACTAAACCGTGTGTAATACTACAGCGTATTTTACAAAGAGAAAGTCTGAGCACATTTTGATTGCGACAAAACCACCTAACCTAGAGCAGTGTATTTACGAACAACCATGAGTTCATGACGCATTTGGCGCCGGTGTGATTCAGATGATTCTTCCTTAACAAATTAGCTACCGGATAAGTTTCGTACTTGTATAACGTAAAGGGGGCCATTTCCTCTCGAGTGGTGCTGCGAAAACATCACGTTTTCATAGTAAAATATTATGCGTTTGCACTGAAACTTGACACCGTGTTCGATGCGTTTGTTTGTGTGGTGTGCATGGTGCGAATGTGAGTGCATAAGTATAATAATATAGTGTTTATTGTGTTGTCTAGCAGAGCTGTAATTCCACTTCCAGTACCGTTAGAAAAGTTTGTGGTTGTAAATATGTCACTTTGTTCATGAGACTGAGGATAATGTGACGTGCAGTTTTGTTTAATTAGCGTTTAAAATTAAAAATGCAGTTTGTTTAGCGCTAGTTTTCACAGACAGAGAAATGAATTAAAGGCATATTATACACACAGAATAAAACATTAAATAAAGCTCGTCATCACTTGATCATCGTTTCTTTGACATCGTTTCTTTGTCCAACACGTCGTTTCTTTGGCATTATAGTACCGTCATCTCACAAACTTTGTATCAAATAGCTCCGGGCGAGATCACCCTGAATGTAACCAAAACTAAGTAAGGCTCTATTTTCATGTATATTTTAGCTTAGTTGTTACCGAGTTGTTTGGACTGACAGTATAGTTAGCGACGGTAGAACGTAGAGCTGTGAATAGTTCAATAAAGTTATAACGAGGCTATCAAATTAATTTACCACTACTTAATCTATTTACTTTGGGGAGGCACTAACTAGGATCATAAACTGGTAATTAATTAATTAAATAAATCAAAATATTGATTCAGCCAATAAAGTAGGGTTGCGTGACTACTAAACGAGTCTATAGAGTGCGTTCTATACAAATAGTTAATTTCTAAATAATTTACTCTCTCATCCTAGAGAAACATTTTACACCACTTTCTCAGTTGATAATGTTTATGTAAACGACTTAATTACGCTGAAACGCCAACCACTGTGATCATGCAAAAGAGGCCTCCTTTTACGATATAGTATCGGTTCACTAAAGATAGCTTTAATAAACCTCAGTCGGTCTAAGCTCTCACCAATTAAGCGTGCCTCTATTGAGTTTAAAACAACCTCACTAATGGAGAAGCAATCAATATTGAATAATAATTACACCGTAATAAGAATGCTTGCTTCGATAAAGGGGTGTTTAACTGAAAATAAATAATTAATTACGTAATACTTACCTAAATTGTTTATTTCACGGTAAATTATTACTTGAATACAGCACTTTCAGTGCTCATTTGACAGCATAGTGAGCCATAAAAGAACATTGAATTCAAATTTCGTTGAAACTTTATGACATTGCGCAGTGTTAAGACGAGATGAAACGTTATTTTTTATGTTTCAATAAACTTTACAATGGTGTATTAGTATAGTGAATGACGTTTATTATTTCAGTCAAAACCCGCGGCGTGTTCACTAAGGATGTAAAACAATGTAATCTCATTATAAATTTAATTGGTCCATAAGTTGCGCGTGAGTTTATTGGATGGGGTGACCTTCGTGTTTAGACGTTGTGTAACTTTTCTGCTACATCCGAAGTACTCTTCACTAATTTGTCGCTAGATTTATAACAGATGGTGTATATTGTATAGGTACCTACCTAATTGATACACGTAGCTGAATGGACGTAATTTTGGAAAGTGCTAACGGATAGCGACTAGAACGAACGGCCACGCAACATTAAATCGTCGATTAGAATGAACTCAATCGGAGTTAAAATGTTTACTAAATATGGTAACACGTTACGTTTCAAAAGTTTCACTTTGAAATCTTTTTATTTTTCGACAGAAAGTATACCTAAAGTAAACACACTAATTCACTTGAAAATGTTATCTTATTATTTTGCGTAAATGGTTCGTTTTCAAGGCCGTGTTAACACTGTACCTACGTGGTACGTCTCAGTAAGAACGTAATTAGCATGAATGTAGTGGTATTGTGAATATTTGTAATGCGTAATATACTTTAGTGTCAGATACACACCTACGCGAAACGCACTGTGACGAAATACTTAGCGCTGCTGAGAGACAATTACCATAACATAGGTAGGTAGAAGGGAGTAGGGCTCTATGTATTGCGAAAACATTATTTCAGTCAATGCCACTTGATAGTTCCCACATTACTCAGCAATAGGAACCGTTGTCAAAAGAAATATACTAAACTTAGACAAGACTTTCTCTCACTTCCTTAATTAATAAATCTATGTCCATTTGCAAGTTATTTATGAATCCGAAATAAAAGAGCTGTTAGAGATTTACACATTAAACACTAAACATGACGATTTAAGGCGGAGATTTCTTGAAAAAGGTCAAAAAGGTGCTTTTTTTAAAGCAGCGTACCTCTTAAACCGTAAATAATTTTATCAAGAAAAAAGAAACATGACATAGGTATTCAAGTATTTTTTTATAAAGTGATGGAACTCAAAACATAATTAAATATTACATTAATGCATCAAAAAAATCTTGAAACACACCTCATAAATGACTATAAAAGCAGTTTATCCTTTCATCAACAATTATAATTAAAAATAGGTATACCATATAATGTCAAATGCGAAACTGCATGCAGTGATGCGATTACATTTTTTAGTCCAATCAATAGATTTTTTGTAAATAGAGAATTGCTTCAATTTTGCAATAAATTAGCAGCTTTGAGTCATCGCGCTTCTCTTTCTTTTCTATGAAGTCTGACAGTGACGGCGCTTTAGCTGTTGTCAGCCCCTTAAACGAGAAAGATAAAGCATGGCCGGTGTCAGGAATCCTGTTTTCGCCAAATCGAAGATCTCTATTAATTTTTTTACGGAATGTAGACTATTTTGTTTAGTTGGAAGTTTTAGCACTAACATAACGGCAGTGGCCATCACATTCGCGTCCTTAATGTGGCTTGTATGTAAACGAGTTTAGATTATCATAAAAAAATATTTGATAGCTGTATCTTAATTAGGTATTATAATATTTATGATCCACTTGCTGTAAGTAGTAGAAATACAGCAAAACTTCTAACTGAATCTAGTCTTTCTATTTTTAGTACAAGAAATCGATTCTAGTCCCGTGGTTTCGGGCTGAAAATAGCCCGACACACCTTGATCTAGAAAATAGCTAGTTTACCGGGAAACATTTAACTAATGAAGGACAGCGAAGATTTTTCAACCAGAATTATCGAAACTATAAATCAATCTGCAACGCAAATGGCTCGTTAGTAAGTGACGCAAGCAATCATCAGATTAATTAAACAATCAAAACGTTAACGAACAGCACCTACTAACAATTCAGGTCAATTAATCTTCTAAAATTACGGAGTAATTTATCAGATTTTAAAACTGTTCTCCGAGATTTCAATTCAACGTGGCAGAGTATCATCTTAAAAACCTGTTTGATGATAATCTGGACCGCGATAACGTTGATAAGGCAACTGTTAATAAAAATGTTCAGATAAAACTGTGACCTTTTATAAATAGTGTAATACTGCGTGTTCTGAAACGCGGTAATTGTGTAGATTTCGAAATCACTGAAATAGTCGAATTGATCAAAACTTGCGGAACCGTCAGTCGTGTCATTAACATACATAAATTGAAACACAATAAATTAGAACGCCGAGGTAAGTACTTAAGTACTGTGACAATAGTTTTTCATGAAATTGCAGCTGTGTGGTACTATTTGCATACATAATTGGTATTGCTTACAACAATAATTACTGTGGCATTGCGTGTGGGACACCAAACTAATGATATCTAAAGCCAAGGTCGGATGTACACGCATATCTAATTAATGCAGTCTCTCTTACCATGTCTGGAAATCAATTACTACTTAAGACACAACCGGACGTTTTCATTGTCCGTAATTTTGCAATTACTGTCCTGTTATAAGAAAATAATATTCTGCTGGACATTGTATGTAATCCTCCGCTAATGTTACATTAGTTTTCTTTAACCCCGGGGCCACCACACTTGTAGGTCTTCACAAAAATAATTTGTGCATGGTGTCTTCAACTGTTATCTTTGCTGGCGCCCAAAGTTTAGTATTCGCGATATTAATTAGATTATAATACTAAATTGCATGGCTTTTGCATACGTGGATTAAATTGAAACCCGAAAAATCACCAAGCTACGAGGGGCGTTCGATGTATTCTCGGTATCGGTATGTAAACAAAACGTAAATTCAATTATAATTTATTTTATTTTTCAACGTAATCAATCCCCCATTAGAATAGAATAGAATAGAATAGAATATTTTTATTTTCAGACCGGAGTCCATAGGGTTAGTAACAATTTAACTTAAATTCTAGTGTTAGTAGATTACAGGCACATAAAAATATATAATTAGATTTCGGCATGGAGCCGCATCCACCTCCGCAACATGGGGGAGTCCCACCGATCCATGAATACACTGAGAATACTGTTGGTGCCGCCGCGAACACGAGACATCAGGGATGCACATCTGTTCCTAATAATAGCGGCAAAACCACCAATATTATTATCTGCAAACATCCCTGACGCACTACATCGCCACGGCAGCCGCAGCAGCACTCTCAGTGCATTATTATATTGAACGCGTAGGTCGCTGTATGCCCTCTGAGTGAATAACCCATTACCTCAATGCATTTATTACATCTCGAAATTAACTTTTCAATACCCTGTAGAAAACTACGTCACTCTTTCTCTGAAAAATGAGCATATTATTACCGCCTAGAGCTCTTCATCGTTAGAAAATCGTTTCCCACGAAGGTCTTTGTTCAAATTAGGGAATAAATAATAATCACACGGGCTATAGGGTGGGTGGTTAATTTCTTCGAAACCACAATCTCACGCAGCAGCCTTGGAAACACGCGCCGTGTGGACCGGGGCGTTGCCGTGAAGAAGCAACACACCGGTGGTCAGTTTACCCCGTCTTTTTTCTTTAATTGCTCCCCGTAAATTTCGTGATGTGGATGCGTAGGATGCTGTGTTTACGGTTCCACCTTTTTTTGTGTACTCAATCAGCAAAATTGCCATTGAGTCCCAAAACACTGTAGCCATGATTTTTCCGGCAGGCGGAACGACCTTGAATTTTTTAGGGGGCGCAGTACCCTTCTTGTGCCACTGCATGGACTCTTGCTTACTTTCACGGTCATCATGATGAACCCACGTTACATCTCCAGTAACAATTAGATCGAAAATACTAGATGGAATTTCACCATAGAGCTCTAAAAACTCTCTACAGCACTCGATTCGAACTTGTTTATGAGGCGCCGCCGTGAGCATTCGCGGCACCCATCTTGTACTGACTTTTGAAAGGTCATGAAGAAAAGTGTGCACGGTACCAACGGAGAGGTGGGTCATTTCTGCTATCATTTTCATGTTCATTCGGGCAACCTCCAGTATAAGCTTCTCAACTTTTTTCACGTTTTCTTCCGTAGAGACTGTGACCGGGCCTCCGGAGCGAGTGTCGTCTTCAATACTCTCTCTGCACTTTTTAAATTCACTTGACCACTTTTTAACCGTAGACAACGAAGGCGCAGAATCTTGTCACCATCAAATCACCATCTCTTCGTGAATAGTTTTTTGACGTTTTCCTCGTTTGATAAGGAATTTAGTAATACTAACACCGCGGTGCACGATTTTCTTCAACATTGTTACGTTAGCCATTCCAGTTGTCGTTAACTAAGGATAACTAGCAAACTAATGATCACAACTTTATGTAATTTAACCTTTATACCCTCAGATAATGTCATTAATTAACTAATTAGTAAAAGTACCCACATCATTAGTAAATCACCCTCATACAGAGTAATTGTGCTGACCAACACGTTGATTCGGATATTTCCAATAACATGTATAATTAGGTACTGACTTACAGATGTAATCCAGTAGTTAACTCCTCTATCTCAAATACCAAGCGTTATTGGTTAATCTGTGGCATATTGAACCGTTGAGTATTTACATAATGTGCACCGCAAGCCTGCAAGCGGCATGGGTCAGTCAAAACCTGACTTATAACGGGCCCGACCTCGGAACATCATCGTGCTACTTGCTTAGATGTTAATTTATCAGTCTTATAACCAAATGATAAAGGCATTAGTGTTAAAAGTTTACAAGACCATTATTTAAGAAAAAAAAATTTGGGTGTCCTGCAGATACACCTCTGCCTAATCCTTCGGGGATTACAGATGTGAATGCTGTGTTATATAGTTGAGAAAAAATACACAGGTTTCTGGTAAATTAGTTTTGTTATCAGAATTTGCCATTACAGGTCCCAATTTTAGGACTGTTATACCTACTTATTGACGACGAACTACCAATATCTTCTATCTATTTTTAGAAAATTTCAACACAATTACATAGTAGTTATTTCTATTTAAAGTTAGGAGGTATTCGCAACAAAATTAGTTTAATGGTATAAATAGTCTATATCGTGTTAGGAGGTTTTGTCAGTACACGCGAAATAGCATTTTACGTCGATAGGTATTAAAAACTAAAAATCGAAAAGGGTAGGTTGGTCGTTCATCGTTGATATGCAAAGTTATGATAGGCTTTGGATTGAAATTGAGGCGACCGTTTGCACATAAAATAATAAATATTGATGATCAATCATCTAGGCGATCCGTCTTCGAATAACCTTGTTAGTATGGTTGGTAGCAACCTGGCGAAAGTACGGTACTCTGTGGTTAGAATGTGCCGCATCATTCAAAACGCAAATATTCCATTCGACTGTCTAACGAAGGGAGTAAATGCAATTAAATATTAGTTCAAAGTTTTGATGTTTATTTTCAATGACTAAGTAAATACTGTTAAATCCAATTTGAACAATAACATAATTCTCCTTTGTTGTAATGTCTAATTTAACTTCTGAAACATTAATCAATCAAATTTAAAGCGATAAGGACATTATTTGTCAGAATTCAAGGACGTAATAATATTATTCCCTCATTAATTTTACTTGTAGTCGAGGAATATTACTAAAACAACTTATTATCGACATGAAAATTGAATTACTATAGTTATTTACTTATATATATGATAACATTTATCCACATAATGGAAAAAGAAAAACAATAGGTACTCGTATATTTCAAGTACCAAACGACCTCTAGGCGATTGGTATTCAATAAGTGAAGCAAGCATGCTTCGAGAATAGACGATTATTTAATAGCAAAACCTACTTACGGTATTAAATTTGATGACCTGATGGAAATCCTAATCGGCATAGAAAACCAGTGCTGAAGTCTGTCTAAGTAAAACAAGCTATGTAAAAACTGCAATCATGCGAAGATAAATGAGTGGGGCTGTGTTGGTAAGTTCATTAACTGCGGTTAGTCACATGATGTTATCTAAAACTGCTTTAAAAACCTGTTAATTTAAATCCACTATCATTTTGCGGTTCCTTGAATTTACCCATTATTGGCACGAACGGAGTTTTGAAGGAGTGAAAACAAAATAAGGAAGTAGAAATTGATGCATAGTAGGTAACTATTTGTTTTATCAAAATAAGTTTGTAATTAATTGGTGCTGTCGACTTTCTTTTGATCATATCAGCTCTATTAAAAACGTAATTACTAGACGCGTTCAGCTGTAGGTACCAACGTCTATAATTATATGTATCCAAACTCAGTTGAACTACCGTCTATATTAAACTACGTGCAGGATAAATAAAGCTATAAGTTCAGTGGTTAAATAAAATTAAGAAACAGTTTCCTGGACAATCTATGGGTGAAGCGCTTTTCTATTACCTCCTCCGTAAGTTATTAATATTGATGGACCAGCGTTGGCTGCCTCGTATGAATATTTAAGGTCCAAGTCGATATTATGCCTCGGCGACGTTCCTTAGACACGTCTCTCGGCTAGGGCACACAGTAATTAACATTTCATAAAGGCTTGAGTGTCAATTTTGTTAAGTTATGCATGTCTTGCGAGACGTCTTACGTCAAAGCACGTAATGTTTTATGTCATTTTCTTATGTTGAGTGAGGAGTTACGTTTCAAGTACTTACATATTTTTTTTTTTTTTTTTGTTGAAAATATTGTCATCGGGAAATAACGTCAACTTTCGCACCTACATTTATCTAAATTAATACTCAAGTATGAAGTGTTCAATTACTGGTTGCATTGAAATTATTAAATTCCCAATTCCAACCGCACTACAAAGAGAATGATGAAAAGAAAATTCAAAATGTATTTTGAATTTTAATTTTGATATAAAATATTATAATAACATGAAGAAAATAATTAAACACGTTGCGTACTAAATATTTTCTCGAACGAAATAAATATTTTTAACGTATTTTATTGCTTCGTTAAGTAATTTACATGCCCGTTATACGTAGTAGGTAAGAACACGATGCTTTCCAACTTCATCCCACATTCCTTCACGCGTGTTTATTTTATTAAAGCATTTCAACGGGCTTCAAGCGCGTATCAAAAAAGTGCAACATTTAAAAATACAATGTTTTAACATATTTAGGTCGACACTTCGAGTTTCGTCACAATATCGCTATGAATCCAACAACGACACGACAGAAGTGTATGTATCTGAGGGACTACTCCCTTAGCACGAAGTCCGTAGTTTCGGCCAAAGTCACGGGCGTTCACTTACGGACATAATTATGATTAGTCCGGGATCCGAACTAAAAATTAATGACAACACGATACAGCTATCCTTACTCCCGATGTGTTTTTGCCCGTCCGAAACGGTTAATTAATCGGGACTTCGGGAGTAAGGTTCATATTTAAGTATCAAACTACTTTCGGCCGACCCGTATCCTCGTTGACGGACTTAAAGAGAGTAGGCCCCCAGATCAAAAGCCGAGTTAGTTCCGGATAGATGCATTTAAATATTCTTTGTTATTGTGTTCATTTGCATTATAGTTGGTCGCTAATGTTTAACAATATTATTGATGAATTTATATTACAGATACATTTCCATCACAAAATAAGATATAATTAAAGATAAAATGTTTCAGATATCGAAGGAGCGTTGCGTTTTTTTTTTAGAATATTCTTATGAAACACTTCCTTGCAAATCTATCATGTCACAACGCGGGCAATATGCGTCTAGGTCAAAATAACCCGTCGTTTATGTACCAGAAGGAGTGGTATATACATATAAACTAAGTAGTACTTGGTGGTACGATCACGCTCCTTTCACCTATTGAGCATAGTTCACGTGGAGCACGAGCGAGGTCAAAGGTGAATTACGTTAATTTATGAGTCGATTTATAAACTATTAAGACGTTTTCTGTTGTTTATTTTATACCAACATCAATTGCATTACAATGTAGGTAAATAAAGATTATTAACACAGTTGTTACCTTCCATTTGGTAAAATGATTAAATTAGCATTTTTTTTTTATGACAAGCATAGAACTTACTAATTGAAAATTACATATTTGGCTTTGAGCAATTTTCGAGACTATGAACTCTTTTTACCTTTACTAAACAAATGTCTGTGGCTATCATTCCGTAGGTTTCCCACACAAACGACTGTGACATCCAGAAAAGATAAACAAAGAAGGGAATGTCTGACTAAAGCAGGTGTTTACAATGCTCCACAGTAAATTGTTCGTCGCTTTGGAAATTATCCAAGTTGACTGTACATAGCTGGGTGGCATCGTCCTTCGGGAGAATTTAAGTTCAAAACTAAACAATGTACGTTATGCTAAATGATATTTTCTGTTTAACTTTTTGTTTTTGTTGGTGGCACGAATAGACTCCTATGCAAATACCTACTTGTTGATGTTGGAGATATCGTTGTTCGGAGGGCGCCACCAATTTGATTGTTGATAAAGTTCGGGTTGATGAACTGCGCGCACGACTGCCTAAAATTTGACCGATTCGTTTCGACAGAGCCTACAGCGGCTGGATTGGATATCGCAACTATTTCAAAATGATGGTATTTCTTTAGTTAGATGGGTTAAGGCGTGTGATGCACATAATCAGCCATAATGTTCCCACAGCTGGGACACAGGCCTCCTCCCTTTGAGAAGGAGTGGGCTGTACTGTAATCTACCACGCGGACCCAGTTCGGGTTGGTAGATGTCACATGCCTTCGTTTTTTAGGTTTTAGGACATGCCGGTTTCCTCACGATGTTTTCCCTCACCGTTTGAGAACAGTGGTGATGAAATTATTTACACAAAGTAAAGCGCCTGACTGTGTTCGACCCTACGACCTACAATTCGTAAATCGGGCCGTTACCACTGGGCCACCACTGCTCCACGTGTATTGAATTGGATTCTAGCTGTATAGTACATAACATAGTAATGTTATGCTTATGTACTAGTCAGTATACTAAAGTAGATACCTCTTTTTAGGCTTTACTAGGTAGTAGGTAATAAGTAAAGGTAAATAATATCATAAATCAGACTTCTTTTGGCATAAAATTCAGGCCAGTCTGCATGTTGTTGATTTTTTTCGTGGTTTTAACTGGTAACTAATTAATGATTTATATGTTAGGTGTGACTCTGTAGTGTTTTGTAAGGTTTAACCATTTCTTCGTAAAAGCCAAAATAAAACAGATTTTAGAAGATATTTTAAATACTGCCTTTGAATTAAGTGGACAGAATTAACATTGCAAGTTTACAAGACAATGCCTTCCTAGCGAATTCCCAAATACGAAGAGTTAAATACTTGGAATTTCATTAAACTCAGTGACGCCGCCGCACAAACATCCGAGGCGGTCGGGCCACATTCACAAAACGTATTTATGTTCGGCAACTACCAAGACTACCAACCTAGCACGTCTCAGCTAATGTTGTTAGATCCCACCAACTTTACCAATAATTAAATTTTGGGCTAACGAACTTAAAATAAAAGGATAGATTTTGTTCACATGTATACGGGTGCAATCGGGGGGCCAACGAGGAAACTACGGCCCATATAGATAACGACCGCCACACTAGGCAAACACCAGAATATTTATCTACCTACCAGTTCTGCCACCTAACTAGACCATATTGCTTATTTGTGGTTCACAATAGGGCACTTACCTACTACGGTTAAAGTTCATAGGAAACTAAAACATGATAATAGCGTATTTTGTTTGAGGGATACATATTATGTATCCCTCAAACAAAATACGCTAATAAGTACCAAAACGTTACATGTAACTGGTACGCCACTTCCTACTTTTGTTCTTTTCATTTTAAGTAGGTAAGTATATGTATTATTGGTGCCGATTCCCTTGTTTAAAAACTAAACCAAATTTAAGTTCAGTGCATCTTTTTCTTTCTATTTCATTAAGAAAAGGACAGAAGATAAATTTTAGTTTAGTCCTGTCAAATTAATCAGCGCCTGACACTACTCCATACAAGTTTAGACGTGATTAAAAATTTGACTACTAAAATTACATCAAATTACGTCAGGTGCTGACTAATTTGACAGGACTAAACTAATATTTATCGTCTGTCCTTTTCATAATGAAATAGAAAGAAAAAGATGCGAAGAAGGGAATCGGCACCATTGTCTACATTAAGTAATTTTTCAATACCAACTAACCAACCAACCCGCACTGGGCACGCGTGGTGGATTACGGCCCACTCCCTCTCACAGAGAGGAGGCCTGTGTCCCAGCAGTGGGAACATTGTAGGCTGATGATGTTGATGAACTAATTTTTAAATTGTGTATAGTTTTTAACAATTTTAGGACTCGTTGGTCTAGTCGTCGCAAGCGCTACTGCTAAGCATGAGGTCCTGGGTTCGATTCCCGGGTCAGGCAAAGTGCTACTTAGTTTTTCCAACTGTTGATGACAATAGGCTCGCTCCCTATTACTTATTTAAACTTATCTGGTGAAATGTGGGTGTCCTATGGGTACACCTCTGACTAACCCGTCGGTGATTCCAGGCGTGATGATAGGTTATGTTCATTTAAGTAATATATCGGGTCGAGGATTTACTGGAAAATTAAAGGGCTTAAGTACTTAAGTTCAGACAAAAATGTTTTAAATAAAACACAGTTTCTTTTAGATCGTATTTTGATTTCTATAGCTTGGTTCAGCGAACGTCACGAAGCGAAGCGTTTTCTTGCGCATAATTTAGGTTGACATGATTATTTTAACCCGAGAGAAAATCCGTTAACGCAGTCCAATTTTAGCCTATTAGGTGCACGTTCCCCAGGCTCATTCTTTTCTTGGTATTTATTTATTTATTTGGATATATTTCTCTGCTCATTTAAGATTTTTACAGGGAAAGTCGAATAGAGAAATCTCGTCAGTGGGTCCTCTTCTTGTTTATTCACAGTATACGCGTAAAGGCTCCTAGAAACAGGCGCGACACAAAGGTACCACCAGTCGCGCGACAAGCGGTGCCTTTGTGTCGCGTGCGTTTCGCGTCGCGTGTCGTGCCTGTTTCTAGGAGCCTTAAAGGAAGTATTCAGGTCAGGTAAGAGTGTTCACAGGTAGAAACGTATGTAAACCTACATAAGCACATACATAATACTTCGCAGCTTCCGTAAATACACACTCATGCCTACCTACCTAATTAAAGCAACACTTTCCTGTTGCAAACATAAATTAAATGTTAGTCGTTTCTATAATATTATCGTTCTTTAGGTACATACTTGTCGATAGTTATAAAAACGTACCGACAGCACAAAAATGAATGTTCCCTGCGCCAAAATTTTACAGCAACCGTAGCACTGGTATGAGGGAGACGGAGGCCTACTTCTTATGGTTCCGTTTCCGAAAAGGTGGTAACAGTGCAGTCTCACGCAGAGATATCAGTCACCTCGACGGCTACGCACGACGCGTCTCACATCGGGCGCAGAATAACAATCGAACCGTGGGAAACTGCCGCTAAACGCCACAATTATGAAACGCCTACAACCAATCTGAGGATGTTTCATCCAAAGCCAAATGACTTCACTAACTTGTAGGCTGTGGCCGTAGCCCCCGAGGAATAACAAACCCATCGTGGGAATTGGTAACGGTTGTTGCGTCATGAGCGGCGCGGACAATCCGCCCGACGACGCTGACATTTTGGAGCTCTCAAATTAGAGATGTAACTATTGTGTAAGCCTCGCATGTATAATTTTTAGCACAATGGAAGTATTCAGACTAATGCACCAGGAACAAATAAGCAATGAGCTCTCATAAAACATAATGCGTCAAAACTGGGTCTTTTAAATAATGTGCTATTGTAATGAAGTTTAGTGTTTAGATGCGATTTCGTAGCCTTGGTTTTATATTAGGTAATTAACTTTTTATAGACATTTCAATCACATTCATTTTAAGCCTGTCTTGTATATGAACGAAGCACTATCAAGCTTGAAATCAAGGAAAGTCCAAGAACCTATTGAAATAATGAATTGAAAGTTGTAAGGTTCTGTTGAAATTGTTTCTGAGACTGAATTCATAGAACATGAAGAGGCGAAAAGCAATTAAAATGCTATTACTTAATGAATGCAGTTAGTGGAAATTATTATCACAGTGCTGATTCATTAATTACTTAAAATTGCAACATCTAATGGAAAAGACAATTTAAATCACCATTTGGTACTGTGGTGATTAATAAATTATAAGTTGTATTTCAATAAATAATGATTTTCGAAAAATATGTCTGATGTGGACCAATTTAATAAAAGTATAAATAATTTTCTTAATTTATAGCCAAATGTATTCAATACCAATATGAAACAAATTTAAGAGAGCATGATGTGCTGTGCATATTTTAATATTTAACAGCCCGCCATAAATTCATTAAGTAAGTAATGGCAAAATTACTTAAAAAGTAGTTTAGAAAGATACTCTTATTAATAGTAATGTTTGTTTGTTTCCAATCTTGGAATGGGAAACAAAAAGATGATAGATGACAATAGATTTAAGCACACTGAAACAATTAACATATTGGATAGCTACTCTTTATTAAGCAGCATTGTTTCAATTTTACTAGCATTCCATATAAAATATATAAGCTAAGTTGGTTCGCTTAGTACTTAAAATGCATATGGTAGCGCATTTGTTAGCTTTAGTAGTACTTACTTCCTATACCAGCATGAAACACGAGTTTTGGAGTATGGTGAGCAGTCTTAGCTAGGAAAAATGTAATTATTTTTCTATGAAATAATACCTACATTTATTTCTAGTTAAGCATCTTTGAACACTTGTAATGTGAGTGTGATTGTTAGAAAAGAAATATTCTTATTTAAAAAGTCACAAGATTATTTTATAATTAAGTAAAATGTGATTTGCATAGCTAAGAACAATAGAGCTTAAATAGCAATATTTGGTGTCTACAATATCAATCATCTGGGTTTATTAAGTTTGTATACACAAAACTACAAATGAAATATCACCAATACCAAAACTTCCACACTTACTTAAATGAATGAAAAAAAGAGAATATTTACAAGAATTTGAGGTCACCGAGTTCACAGATCAGTCACACGCATTGCAACATGTTAAAACCAGCTTTGAATAGTCGTAAGTTCATAAATTACAATATCTTCCATGTTTCTCATAATCTTAATAGTACCCTAGAATATATGGTTTTTCAATAAGGTACTTGTGATGTCATCTAAAATATGGTGTGATAAAACTAGTTAGATAAATGCAGTGCTCAATATGACTCACAATCTTAGTAACAATTACTTGAGACAAGTAGCAACTACATGTAGGCATTTCAAGAAACATTATGCATGCATCACAGAGGATTATTACAAGGCATTATCAATTACTTTCTAATCTAAAGTTATAATTAATTCCCAGATAGAGATAACGGACTTACACAATTATTAATACCAAATAGTGCCTAAAATTTCAATAAGATAATCGCATGTTAAATGGTAATAGCTTTGCCACATAATATCTTTTTGAAGAAAAACTTTTCTGCATTTAGCTAGATATTACAGACTTTTTGAAATTTCTTCGGTTGGGCAGGTAATCAACAACAAAGAAGACTATGAAGCCAGATAAATACAATTCAAAAGACACTCACCTCACTGAAGGCCATAACTCCGGCCGGAGCTCTTTCTCCGTCCGACCTTCTCAATTTATTTTATCACGGTCTATCAAAACAAATAGTTCACGCTTTTGTTTCCCAACATTGGAAACAGTCCCGACATCTAGCATCCCCACAGCACAAATACATCTGAACTACGTAACTTCACTCACTGCGCAAGAACAAAATTTTAATTTTTACTAAAAACGAAAACACCTGACCGAATCACAAATCACTGAAAAAACCCAACATTCCTCAGGTGGGTTAGATGCACATCTAACTAAAATAAGAACACTTTACAGTACTTAAAACACTTTAACACTACTTAGAGAATTTTTCACTAATGTTTGATTTGCCAGACCATTACGAAATAAGTTCGAAAAATGACATCTAATGTGTGAATTATCACAGAGAACCATCAAACGGAGATGAACCCGCCATCTTGCTTCATGTCATAATCAGTGGTGCCAAACTTCAGAATCAATACCGTTGTGTACCGTCATTGCACGTCAGGCAACTTAAGGAACATCAAAGTGAAGTAGGCTACGAAAGATAAAAAAATATTGATAATCTAATATAGCAACCACTATTTTATTATTATAAATATTTAACTATTGTTTACATTTCTCACAAACGTTTTAATAGCCAAATGACCGAAATGACGTAAATTATTTGAAGAAAGTAGTTAGGGCTTTTTAGTGCTGCCATCTTGTTTAAATTAAAGTAACTAGTGTAAATGTCGCTTGGCTTGGCAGCGGCAGCGTAGACTCATAGACTGGCGTAGACAGAGAAAACTACTTGGTAGCGTAGAGAGAATTCTCTGTTTACGTATGGTAGGATCTCGAATTATTACTAGGACGGTGGTAGAAATTTTTTTCTTATCGAAACTCTTTGGGGCCTACCTATGTTATACCTACATAGGGCTGCCTACCCTATTATATAATATAGTATGCTACTAATAATATAGGTCTAAATCATTGAGCTAGATTATAAGTCAATGGTCTAAATAGAATATTAAAAATAAAATATATAGTAGAGGCCTTTTCCCTTTTTTTTATGTGTGAGTGGGAAATCATCAAATAACTTCTCCCGCTCTGCCTAGACCGGGAGAAGTTAGCGTGTCAGACTCTTACCGACTAAATCCCACCCGTGTTCCTTCAATTGCC
Organism: Brachylomia viminalis; assembly: GCA_937001585.2. Classification (NCBI taxonomy): domain Eukaryota; kingdom Metazoa; phylum Arthropoda; class Insecta; order Lepidoptera; family Noctuidae; genus Brachylomia; species Brachylomia viminalis. The sequence continues at coordinate 19,475,846 of OW443301.2, read as the reverse complement.
TGTGCCAGGGGCCACGGTATCCCTCTCGGACTTTCCCGCAACCCTGGCAGGCATCGGCCCTAGCGGACCCCGTCATTGATGCCGTCATCTCTTTGGGGCGCGCGTGGAACACAACGCGCTATCGACCAGGGACAGGTCCTTATCGAACGGCGACCTGCCCATTGCTCGCCGTTCGCAAGCCCGCGCCTACGGTGGCCGGGAATCAACTGACGATTCCCGACGTCCAAGGCGTCTCCTACGGCGGCTAGGGGCGTGAGAGCGCGAATTTTGCCTCTCCCTCACGCGTTCTGCCTCCTCCTTCGCGAGCATTACTGCTTCGCAGTAGGAGGTGACGGCTTCCCAAGCCCTCTCGCTCCGTACCATGGCGTGGACCAGGGCCGGACGCGAGAGATCGCCACCGCCAATCGCCTGCACGAGGACACGGCGATGCTCCGCCCAAGTCAGGCAGACCTCCACCACATGCTCCACCGTGTCCTCCGGGCGATCCACACAATGGTGACACCCGGGCGTTTCGTCTCGCCGTATCCGGAACAGGAACCTCCCGAAACAACCGTGTCCGGTGAGGACCTGCGTCAGGCGGAAGGTGAGGACGCCGTGGCGCCTGTCTAGCCACTCCTCAAAGAGGGACTTATCGCCGCAATTGTGGCGTGCTCAGCGCTGGGTTGCGACTGTCGCATTCTCCATGCCGCCCTGAGATCCCGCCGGAGCTCTGTCCGCTGTGCCGTGATTTCTCGCGGCAGCGGAGTTACGCCCCGGCGTTTCGCGCCACTCCCATATGTGCGCGAGGACTTTTGCCTCCAGATCCCATGGCGGTAATCCGGCAAGGAGGCTCGCCGCCTCACCGGAGACCGTACGGTATCTCCGGACCAGCCGGGTGGCCATGACCCTTTGGGGCGCGTTCAACCGGCGGGCTGGCCGCCGCCTCAAGGAACGCGCCCACACTGGTGCCCAGTAAAGGGCCATGGACCGTGCGACCCCCGCGTAGAGCCTCCGGCAGGAGGCGTTTGGCCTCCCTAGATTGAGCAGGAGCCGCTTCAAGGCAGCCCCGGCCCTTTCCAGTCTGGGAGCCAAACGTCAGAAATGCTCCACGAAGTTCCACCGGCTGTCGAGTACGAGTCCCAGGTACTTCATCGTCGACTCGACGCCGATGTGAATCCCCCCTACCGTTATTTGGGACCCCAACGGTGGCGCGTTCCGAGGACCATGAAAACACGTGGCCTCGGACTTGTGCAGGGCCACCTTGAGTCCCAATTTCCGGATCCTCTCGACGATTGTCGGAGCGCGGCGGCAGTGGCGGTGGCTGCGGCAGTGGCGGCGGCTGCGGCAGTGAGGGCGGTGGCGGAGGGCTTATCCCTGCCCCTGGCTCTGGCGGGTGGAGCGCAGGCCTTGCTGCTCATCCGGTGATCGGCCGGCTTGCCAGCTGCCGCACATGCGGTGCAGTGCGGCGTGGCATTAAAAGAGCCGGCCTTGTGACCGGGCTGACCACAGCGAAAGCAGTGGTGGCTGCGGTCCACCTCCGAGTTGCATTTAGCTCCCACTTGGTGGCCCATCTGGCAGCGGAAGCACCTCAGAGGTCTAGGTTCCAGCAATTTCACCTGCGTGGAAACCCAGCCCACCAGTAGCCTACGGCCCTAGGCTATTTTCTTGGCCGCCGACACGGGGCAGCTCAGCGTAACGGCTCGCATCCCCTTGAAGTCAGGACGGATGGTGCCTGCCCTGGCCTGCTCGGCAGAGCACCCCCCAGTCCTAACCACCCCTCTTTCTGTCTTTGTGCCGCTGCCGCCTCTCCTTCCTTTTGGCCGCCCTTGTCGCCTTACCGGCCTTCCTCTTCTCCCCGGCTACTTGCCATTCGGCGCCGGCCGGAGGAGATATAGGAGGTGGGGGCGGCCGTCTTGCAGCCAGGGCCGGTGCCCTCGCCATCTGTGTAGCCGTCCCGCCCTCCCTGGGCATGGGTGGCCCCGCGGGTTTTGGCACGGGGGGGGCCTTCCTCTGCCCCGACGAGCCAGGTTTGGCCGCGGCAGCTGCGACGGCGGCAAATGAGACCGCCTTCCGCCGGCCCGCGGCCGGCTGACTCGCCGCTAGTGGGGGGCGCAGGACAATGGCCTCCAGGGCGGAAAACCGGCTCTGGAAGGCAGCCAGCTCCTGCCGCACCAGGGTCAGAACCCGGTCTTCCGCAGGCACGGGCCGTCCCTACCCATGCTGCGGCGCCCCTTCCTCCGGCACGTCTCTGGGGCCAGCTGCTCGGAGCCCGGCCAGGACCGTTCGGAGCTCCCTGTTCTCCTTCCAGAGAAGCTCCATGGCGCCTGCCAAGCGGGCGAACTCCGCCCGCATTTCGGACATTCCATCTGACGGAGGCCCGGGTTGAATGGCCACCGCTGCCGCCATAATGGAGGCCGTGGCCGCGGATATGGCCATATCTTTAGAGGACTTAATCCTCTTCAAGGTGGCCTTGAATAGGATTAAGTATCCTTTAGCGGTGACCACGACCTCCGCAAACCTGGCCGCTCGCTCCGAATTGGAGCCGCCAACGGCGTCCGGCTCGCCACTCGAGGACTCTGAGAGAACCGCCTTGCGCCTGGTCTCTCCAGGCTGGTTCCCTTCCGAGGCGAGTCTCTCAGTTCGCTGGGCCGGCTCGGCTGGGCTGGCAGAGCGCAGCTCATTAGTCTCCTGGGTGGCGAGCTCTCTGCCCAAAACTTTCTCCTGGGCCCCACCCCGCCAGCTGGAGTGGATTTTTTTGGGCCCCGAGGTCCGCTCTTCGGAGGAGCCCCCCAAACTGGGGCGCTTCTGGAAGAACCTTCGGTCCCTCCAAGCAGCCCCCTCCACTTCGCGCTCCGAGCTCTGGCATGAGCCCTTTGCGCCAGATGTGGCGTCGGACTCCGAACCCGCATCACTCCTCTCCTCCTTCGTCGTTTTTATTTATATTTTTTTTATTCTTTACCATACTATTTCCACGAGTTAATATAGGTCACAAATGTCCACCGGGCAGAGCCTAGATCCCCGGTAAGCCTACATACTGCAGAGTGCGGCAGGTGCTCTGCAGGGGAAGCGCTAACGACTGGACTCCCTCCAGCCATGCATCCTCTCACCGCGCTTTGAAGCTTAAGATTGGGTGGTTTTTTTATCTTAGAGGTAGCCTTCCTCTGGGCCAGGCAATTAAGCCAAGCCCCCGGGCAGCGCGGCGGCATTAGACATGCCTCCGTTCGCTGTCCGGCCGACCCGACTCAGCGAACCCGCCGAAACTTCTCTCCTCGAAGGACTACACCTCAAGGAGAGAAACACGCGCCGCTTTGGTGCGCCTGCACAGCAGCGGCGGCCCTTCTCAGTCTACGCCCACTCAACTTCCTCTGTAAGCAGAGGAGGAGTGGACGTATTGACCCTCTGTAGCCCGGTTCCCTTCACCGACCATAAAGCATGATCGGTGATTGGGACCATGACCTTTCCTCGTTTGTTGAAGATTATCCGCCAGCCCCAATTGTCCACCAAAACCTGGTGGGCAATTGGAGCTGACGTTGCCCAGGGTGCGCCACGAGGAGGCTCTTCAACATGCACCCCATATAGTAGAGGCCTAAATACTATATTTAAAAATAAAATATATTAGGCGAAACCATTGGGCGAAACTATTATACCTACTATATTTTCAATACAACATAGCGAAGTAAGCGCAATAAGGCCAATATTAATCTCATAAAAGCAGAATGAATGGTATTTTGTAACCCTAATCTAGAGTGTAACAATAGAGGTTAAAAAAACAACCATATTTTTTGTTTTTAAAATACAATCTATCTACTACCTACATTATTTTTATTCTTTCGCCATCTTCTATATTTTTACAAGCAATGGTTTCGAAACTAAGTACCTACTGATGATTAATTGATTATCGCTCAGCTACTGTCTTCATCATCGTTGTCGACAGCCTATCACAGACGGGTGCGCCAAAGTTCACCTAAATTTTCAACTCCGATAATTGGAAATCCGAAAATGTTCTTCCTAACATTTTTCATCCTAACAATCACAATTCCTAACTACTCTGTCTCTAATGTTCATAATTCCGAAGCATTCAACTTCATAATGTCAGTAGCAATAAACATCTATTATACTTTTATTTGTTTCCCTATATTTTCTCAACATAACCATCTTTTATACTATTATTCAAAGTCATATCTTTTTTGTTTAGATTTCTTTTTTATTTTTTTATTATGAATAATAATCAGTAGGTATTATATACATTAATCATTGTAAGCCCTAATTATCACATGCCATAATTATGATATGCCATAACATAATTTGCCATCGACATCGGGTGTGTAACGGTTGTTTATATCAAGAGAAATTGGATGCAATTGGGACTTTAGGGCACCCCGACTCGGACAGGTTAGGTTAGAAGCGAAGCGAATAGACCCCGCCATCCCCTTCGTGGTTATTTTTTTATAAACCACACAGAAGTAGGAGCCCCGCTAAGCGGGGCTCCGTCGACCTAGCCCACCATCAACCATGCACAGAAAAAAAAACCTAAAACTATAAATATCATCTTCTACCCACATATATTTTTTATAACACTTGGTAAATGTTTCTTTCTGAGTATGAGTGAAAATATTATGGTAATTATGTTTAGGGATAAAAGCGTTATGATAAAAAACAGTAGGAGTTTAAATATATTTACATTAATGATATTATTAATTACAATTTTCGGAAACATGAGTGTTATGAACATCGCCGGTAGCACTACAAATAGTATGAATGAAAACTTTAGGATGAAAAATTTTAGGAAGAGTGATCATTCGGATTACAAATCGTTAGGAAGAACAATTTCGGGTAAAGAACTTTAGTTGAGCCAATATGGACCCATCACAGACATTTGTTGTGAAGCGGTTTCCTGCTGCCAACAATGTAGGTAGGTATTGCATTTGCCCCGTTACTAATATTTACTATTGTTCTTTATAGAGGTACGAGGAACAGGGTGTAAAGTTAACTCATACCTCCATGGCAAAGGAGGGACCCTCCGACCAGATCATCAGACGAGTGTTGTGTCTGGTGGGCAACTGCCCAACGATTGATGTCGGGACGCTGTATACAGGGTTATTGGCATCAACCTCTTAAAGGGTCATTGTACTCATCATTATGAACAACTTTTACTTGACTTGACCAAATATATGAAATCGCGAAAAACAAATTAGCTGGTCCCTACATTTTGACGAGTTCTGCAAACATAAATGTAGGGAACAGCAGATTTTTAATTTCGTGATTTTTACTGGAGTTGATTCAGTGGTCAATTATGAGCAAACTACTTTCAGGACTTGCGTTTATTCTGTTACACGTTTTATACGAATAACTAGCTGACCCCGCGAAATATAAATACATTTTTCTCTCCCTATGAACCATCCTCGTAATTATGGAATATTCTAAAAAAAGAATTAGCAAATGAAGAATGCAGAAGAATTATCCGTTCTTGAGTTATAAAATTACAACGAAAAGTGGCATTGATTGTTATAGTTATGGATAACATAATAATAGTTAATTAACATATTTAATTTACATTTGGTCTAGTGGTAACAAGCGCTACTGCTAAGCATGAGGTCCTGAGTTCGATTACTCGGTCGAGCAAAGTATTATTGGGTTTTTCTATCTGGAATTTTTCAGTAGCAGCTCTGAGTCTGGATTTGGGCCCGGTCGAGTGGCTATAGGCTCGCCCTCTATGACACTGGCGAAATGTGGGTGTACACCTCTGCCTAAATCTTCAGGTATTACCAGCGCGATGTTATTTTATGTTATGTTAACATATTATTATTTTGTAGGTGGGGGGTGAATATTATAACTGTGATCCCTCTCAAGCTCTTAAGAGAATTAGGTAGGTAGGTACTACTTACCTAAAAATCATCAATAATAAAATGTAGGTACTATCGGTAACTGCTTATAAAACAGCGATGTAAATTCGTTAATTTGCACTATACAATAAAATGTGGGCATTCATTTACAGCTGTTGATCACGCAACGGAATAAAATTACAACTCAATCGGCATAGTCTGCATAACCTTTTAAACACGAAAATAATCTTGAACTTTAACTATAGAAATGATAAAGCATATTTGCAGACTATCTACATAATATTTCTGAATACCTAGATTAATTAGGTAAGTACGAACGTTGATTAAATATTGAATTGCAGACTTGCTGGCTATTCTATTGAATTACTGTCGGACGATTAGCGCGAAGCGAGTGGAGCTAGCAACTAGAAACGAGTTGGCGAGCAACAAGCAGCAAGTGGTTAGTTCGACGAGTAAGTGCGACGAGTACCTACCTGCAATGACTGCCCTATTTTTTTTTTTTTTTTTTTTTTTGGGTGTGGTGTCTCTCAGTTATCTTTGAGAGGCCATGACTGCTTAACCGGTCTTTCCTGTGGTGCCTTTGAGTGAACTCAAAGCCTCCAGCCAGGGGCATAATATTAATTAAAAGCTAAGCGACCATCACCTAAGGGCACCCCCTGTGAGGTACGAACGTCTGCTTAGGGTGTCGCTGGGGGAGGACAGCAAGTTGGGGACAGGCTGGATCAAATTAGATTCATTATTATTATCTGGGGAGTTTAAAACTACTGGCTCAGCTACCCCACCAGCTGGCTCGGATCCGATCAAGGGACAGGGAGGGCAATTAATCGGGGAGGATCGCGGACGCGGGGGATCGCGGCGGCGAGGTCGGAATTTCGATTTGTGTCTGTGTCTGCTGTATAATGTACTGGTGACCCTACTGCTTTCCTGGAGGAGGATAATGGGGTCGTCAGGGTCAGTCAGTGCATGCCTTGGACGACGGATTTTACTGATTCTACAGGGACCATACCTGGCGGCCTTCGCAACCAGAGGGTTGCAATGGCTGCCGGCGCGGTATCAAAGAAACGCTTGCTAGCGCGTTTCATGAATTTTTGAATTTTCAAATCTAAGTGTAAGTTTTTGTTACAAACGAACCAGGGGAACCCGTTGCTTTACGAAGGAAACGGTTCTGTAGGGTATGCATCCTATGGACATGTCGGAGGTGTGCCTGTGCGAAAACAGCACAGGCATATGTCATAATGGGACGGATGCATGCCGTATAAATGCGCAGTTTGCACCTGAGTGACAATTTACTGCGTGCATTTAAAACGAAATGTAGTCTACCCAGAGCAAAGGCGGCTCATGAACGAACCACCTTTATGCTATGTGCTCTGAGAAGGAGAGACGTCTGTCCAAAGTCACCCCCAGATATTTGGCTTGCTTCTCCCAAGGAATCGGTTTGCCAAACATCTTGATCGGACGGGGCCCAATCATTTACTGCGTATGCGTACCTATGTACCAAGCGAAAATCTCTGAGCAAGTGTTCTGCCCGCCAAGCGAGTATTTTCTTCGATAGCCCTTGTCGCTGCGACAAACTACCACTGCAGCCGCGCCGGGCAGTGTGAACAGTCAGCGATCAACTATTATGTATGGTTCAAAATGTATGGAAAAGTATGCTCTCCTTTTGTTATCTGTCATACCTACTGATGGAATGGGGTGATCCGAATAGCCTGTATTCGCAGCTTTCTTTTGAGATTTTATTTTGCACTACTAAAGCTTGAGATCCCGCTTGGATGCTGTTCGCGACGGAGCGTCACCATACTCAGATTTTGTTAATGTTATACAGTAGTTTCTTAGTTTATTTATTCCCTAATTTGTTAAATAGAATGTATGTACGTGTCGGAACATCGCCATACGTAATTTTGTTCAACTATAAGTAATTTACTGCTAAGAATGTTTTAAAACTTAATAGACAGCAGGCGTACCACTACGTGCGCCCATGTACCCAGATAGGGTCATAAGTTCTAAAACGTTCTTAGTGAATAATTGGTAGTAAAACCTTTTGAATGTTGTATTTTATAGCATAATAAGATAGAATAGGTATAGTTCTAGCCTAGACATCATATTGTATGTACTAGAAAGCTATTAAAGATGAAATTGAGTCGTTTTTCATTTAACCCACTGGTCGCAACCTTGTGAGCATCAAAAGGGTGGGACGTATATAGTTTCCCTATAGTTTTTTGGTACGTCCAGGTAGCCTAGACCGAGACCTAGCCCTGGATGTAATTTTTGGACCTGTGGTCAAATGGGAAGTCCACCTTTTTGATGAGCACAGGTTGGGAGCAGGGGCAAAATAGTACGTTTTTTCTTACAGTCTTCAGAGGCGCTTCACGCCCTGAAAAATCTAGATATAATTATGAAAATACTGGATTTCTATAGATAGATAGACCTACTTTGGGTACCCGTTTAGAGATCGAATATCGGTTCAGGGGTTTCACAGGAAATCCACCTGACAGACTGGATAATAGTAATTTTTCACCCGTTTTCCCCTTTGTAATGGAATAACTTTTCAGCTGAAAGACACACAGTCGCTCCTGTAGTGTCAATAGATAGGGGATTACGCAAGGAATCCGGTTATGTATGACATGTCTGGATAGGGTGCCTAACTAGGGAGGTTTAGCTGTAAGAATGCTTGTAAACGTAACAAAAATAAACGAAAAATCAGGGAGAAATTCGCGGTCCTCGTTACGGTAAAGATTCGAGCCACTTAAGCGGGCGCGTCACGACCGCTAATTTCGTAGTCATCAGCAAGGAACTTTACGGCTCAAAATACGTCATCAAGTGAACCCCTCAAGAGGACCCGAATCGCTCCCTGAACAGTTAAAGAACTTTCAACTTGGTGTTATTATTTATCAACCCCTTCATATAAGTAAGTACCCCGGAACACGAAGACATCAGTACGAAGCCACAGTCGGGAATCTTGAAGATACCTGGAACTTATAGGTGTAGGACGTCAGCGCCGCTGTGGATTGGGAGACGCCCGACCTCATACCGGGATAGCCCTGGTTGGGTATTACAACCTCCCTCACCCTGGAGCCCAGCGATCACGCCCGTCCGGCACATTTGCTGGTCCTTGCGAGCCGGATATTTTCAAGATTCCTGAAGAATTGTTCTGGAAGACCGAAGATTTATATGCAAAGTTGCCCCTGAAATAGAAGATTTGTTCCCGAAGATATGTTCCCGAGGGACTATTACACACACATATTCCCGAAAACTTCAAGATTTAGTATGAAGAATTAATGAAGACTGTTTCCACTAATCTATTCCTGGAGAGATATTCCTGAAGTCACGTTCCTGAAGGATTATCCCTGAAGCCTGAAGACTTATTCCTGAAGCCTTATCCTTTGAAGATTTATTCTTGGACTTTGAAGATAGAAGCATTTAATTTGGAATTTGAAGTTTTGTTTTGAAGACTGAAGGATTATCCCTGAAACCTGAAGACTTATTCTATTCCTGAAGACTTATGCCTGAAGACTTATCCTTTGAAGATTTGTTCTTGGACTTTGAAGATAGAAGCATTTAATTTGGAATTTGAAGTTTCGTCTTGAAGACTGAAGGATTATCCCTGAAACCTGAAGACTTATTCTATTCCTGAAGACTTATGCCTGAAGACTTATCCTTTGAAGATTTGTTCTTGGACTTTGAAGATAGAAGCATTTAATTTGGAATTTGAAGTTTTGTTTTGAAGACTGAAGGATTATCCCTGAAACCTGAAGACTTATTCTATTCCTGAAGACTTATGCCTGAAGACTTATCCTTTGAAGATTTGTTCTTGGACTTTGAAGATAGAAGAATTTAGTTTGGAATTTGAAGTTTCGTTTTGAAGACTGAAGGATTATCCCTGAAGCCTGAAGACTTATTCCTGAAGCCTTATACTTTGAAGATTTGTTCTTGGACTTTGAAGATAGAAGAATTTAGTTTGGTATTTGAAGTTTTGTTTTGAAGACTGAAGGATTATCCTTGAAGCCTGAAGACTTATTCCTGAAGCCTTATCCTTTGAAGATTTGTTCTTGGACTTTGAAGATTGTCTTTGAAGATAGAAGATTTAGTTTGGAAGTTGAAGTCTGAAGCCTGAAGACTTATCTTTTGAAGATTTGTTCTTGAACTTGAAAATTGTGTATGAAGATAGTGGAACTTAGTGTGGAACTTGAAGTTAGTGTTGAACATTGAAGGATTAACACCGAAGATTAAACACAGGTACGTCTTTGAAGACAGTGACATATTAGTGTGAAGTTAAAGTGTGCTGTGAACATAGATACCCTGCCTTGAAGTTTGAATACCTGAACCGAATTCAACATGCCGATTACAAGGTCACAAGGCAGAGCCCCTGAAGCTTGGACAGTGGATGTGGACAGATCACGCAGTACTACAGCTATCAGACACCAACTGCCTCCACGTTCACCATCTACCACTGAAGGGGTCGAGCAACCGCCGCTGCAGCCACGCCCAGTCTCTCCAAGGGGAAGCGAAGACGTACCCGTGACGACACAGCCTATAGAAAAGGAACAGTTGGAACAAGAAGCAGCTACCGAGAGCACAGACAGATTAGAAGGGACATCTGATAGCACAGTGAAGCCTTCACATTGGACAGTGAAGCAACCAAAGAAAGCTCTCAACAAGACGTACAGCCGAACCTTGCCGATGACTACCCGGGGTGACGCCCGTAACGAACATAGAAGGCCGCCGTCGACTGCGAATAGGTCGACGCGGACAAATAGTAAAATTTCAAGAGCACGTGAAAACCTATTAAAAATTAGGTTGGAACTTGCTCAAATAGCACTTCAAAGAGCCGAGGAAGAAGATTCCGATGGCTATATGGATGATAGAAACTCAAACGAAGAGTACGTGCGTTCCTGGCTTGAAGAGGCACCCGAACCTGAGCCAACGAAGGAGGACAACGCCGCCGAGGGGGACAATAGAAATAGAAGCCGAGTGCAACAGGACCCCGTGGTGGACGTCAACAGTATAGCGGATCTCCGAGCGCAACCTTCGTCGAATCCTACAGAAAATGAAGTGAAGAATACAGAGGCAACGAAGCCAATAGAAGACACCAAGGGGGAAGGCTCACTCCGTTCCTTCATAACGGAGTTGACGTCCGCTATAGCGTCGCTCGCCGACAAGAAAACAGAACCGTGGACAACGAATAGCCCCTCGGCGTCGAAAGTAATAATGACGCTCCCGAATTTCAGCGGGGCGCATACAGAATGGCTTTCATTCCAAGCCATCTATGAAACAACTCGAAGATACTTCAATGATATTGAGAATACAGCTAGACTCAGAAGAAGCCTACAAGGAAGAGCATTGGAGACAGTGAGTTCGGAGCTTATCGGACATGCCAGACCAGATGACATCATGAAGGAGCTCGAGCTACAATTCGGACGTCCAGACTCAATCGCTCAAGCGGAGACAGACAGACTACGCGGTCTGCCACGCTGCAGCGAATCGCCTAAGGACATCTGTACGTTCGCAAGCCGAGTAAGAAGCGGCATAGTCACTCTTCGCGCATTGAAGAAGGAACACTACCTTATCAACGCCGAACTCATGCGACTGCTGACGGAGAAGTTACCGAACTCCCTGCGTGTACAGTGGTACAGAACGTACACAGAGAAGCATCTGTCGCTGCCGGACCTCGCTCTCTTCAGTGACTTCGTTACCGAACAAGCTCGTTTCTGCAGTGCCTTCGCTCCACCTGAGAACATCGGGGAGACTACGGCTTCCAAGCGCGTCACTCAGAGGACCCACACAGCAACGGACAAGACGGCCCCTAAATGCCGTGTCTGTGACAGAGAGGGACATCAAGCAACCGACTGCTCGAAGTTCAAAGAGGGATCCAGTGACAAGAGATGGGAGCTAGCGAAGAAACTTAACCTCTGTTTCCGTTGCCTGCGAAGTCGTCGCTCTGGTCACACATGCAGACCAAAGAAGTGTGACGTCAAGGGGTGTACAGCCAAGCACCATCGGCTTCTTCATTATAACAAGAAGCCTGCTGCAGAGGGCGTCGATAGGCCCGCTGCCCCACAACAGAAGAAAGAAGCAAAGGAAACGGTGGCCAGCTCACACACAACTTCTAGTGAAAGCATATCTCAAGATGGTACCGGTTCGAGTCGTCGGACCGGCGGGAGAAGTATCGACGTTTGCGCTTCTCGACGACGGATCAACCGTTTCCCTAATCGACGAAGATATAGCGAAGCAAGTCGGGGCAGAGGGCCCTATCGACCCTCTGAAGATAGGTGCGATAGGTGACACCATGATCGACACTCCTTGTTCAAGAAGGATCACGATCACTCTGGCGAGCTCGTTCAAGAGTAAGGTGCCGTTCAGAGCGCGCACCATACCGAAACTCAACCTGTCAACACAGACAGTAAGCGAAGAGGACGTAGCAAACTGCAAACACCTGGACGACCTAAGACATCAGCTGATTTACGACACAGGCGCACCGAAGATCCTCATTGGTCAAGATAACTGGCACCTATTATTGGCCAGTGAGATCCGCAGAGGACCGAAGCACCAACCCGTCGCTTCACTTACAACGATGGGCTGGACATTACACGGCGCGCACACAAGAATACTGGGTCAGCAGGTGCACTACGTCAACCGACTTACGTCCAACAATGAAGATCTTGACGAGCAGCTTCGTGAATTCTTCGCCCTGGAGTCGCTGGTTATTAATCCGAGGCGACCAGACTCAGATCCGGAGAAGAAGGCAGAAGACATTTTGAGTCGTCACACTCAACAATTAGAAGATGGTCACATAGAAACAGCGATGCTGTGGAAGAATGAAAATAGTGAAATGCCAGATAGCTACGGGACAGCACTCAAGAGGCTCGTCTCAATAGAAAAGAAACTCGACAGCAACCCTGCTCTTCGAGACAGATACGTGGAACAGATGGACTCCCTCACACAGAAGGGATATGCAGAGAAGGCGCCCAAAGCGAGCACACCTGGAAGGACGTGGTACCTACCCCATTTCGACGTGTTCAACCCCATGAAGCCAGACAAGCTCAGAATAGTTCATGACGCTGCAGCGAAATCGAGAGGACTGTCACTGAATGACTTCCTTCTCACGGGACCGGACTTGCTACAGTCGCTGCCCGGCGTCATGATGCGTTTCCGCCGACACCGCATAGCCATTTCCGGAGACATAGCGGAAATGTTTATGCAGGTGAAAGTACGAGCTCAAGACAGAGACGCCCTCCGATATTTATGGAGAGGCAATAGAAGGGAAGGAGCGCCTGATGAATATCGCATGAAGTCCATCATTTTCGGTGCGGCAAGTTCGCCGTGCACAGCCATTTTCGCGAAGAATTGGAACGCGAAGAGGCACATAGATGAGCATCCAGAAGCAGCGGAAGCCATAATACGTAATCATTACATGGATGATTACCTCGATAGCTATAGGTCGGAAGAAGAGGCCACGCGCATCGCAACTACGGTGAAGAACATACACCTGCAGGCGAAGTTCGAGCTCAGAAAATGGGTGTCAAATAGCGCGCGAGTAATAGAAAACATAGACCCGACACAAGCCCGAACTGAAGTCGTCAGTATCGGGAAAACAGATGACGCGGAGAAGATACTCGTACAGGTCGTACAGCAGCAGTCGTTCGCTCAGAAAATAGCGAGACTGCAGGAAGAGAAGACGTTGGAGAAAGACAGTCGCCTGAGGCCGCTGCAAATAGAAATCATAGACAACGTCATACGGCTGAGGAGTCGTATATCCGCGACCAGCGAAGTGGCCGACGATGTGAAGCGACCGCCGATATTACACGGCGACCATCACATAACAAAACTATATATAGATTGGACACACCGCAGTTTACAGCACAGTGGGCGTGTTCACCGATCAAGACATAGACAGAAACTGTGGCGGCGATCACAAATACTCGCCGACATGTTCTGGCGCCGCTGGGTCAGAGAGTACCTGCCGGAGCTCCAAAACCGGCGGGAGCCTCACAGCCGCGGGCCCGGTCTGCAGGTGGGGGACCCTATCCTCATCGCAGACGGCCAGCTGCCTCGCAACACATGGCCGCGAGGCCGCATAGTCGCCGTGTTCCCCGGGGCCGACGGTGAAGTCCGGACCGCTGAGGTGCGCACTGCTGGCGGCACTTTAAAGCGTCCGGTGAAGAAGCTCGTCCCACTACCGAAGTAACGCGGGCGTCGCGACGGCGAGCGTCGTGACTACGGTCGTCGCTCACCGGCGTGATGCAGCGCCGCGCCGACGTCGCTACGAGTCGACACTGCACTGCACGGCGGGAGAGATGTTCGCGACGGAGCGTCACCATACTCAGATTTTGTTAATGTTATACAGTAGTTTCTTAGTTTATTTATTCCCTAATTTGTTAAATAGAATGTATGTACGTGTCGGAACATCGCCATACGTAATTTTGTTCAACTATAAGTAATTTACTGCTAAGAATGTTTTAAAACTTAATAGACAGCAGGCGTACCACTACGTGCGCCCATGTACCCAGATAGGGTCATAAGTTCTAAAACGTTCTTAGTGAATAATTGGTAGTAAAACCTTTTGAATGTTGTATTTTATAGCATAATAAGATAGAATAGGTATAGTTCTAGCCTAGACATCATATTGTATGTACTAGAAAGCTATTAAAGATGAAATTGAGTCGTTTTTCATTTAACCCACTGGTCGCAACCTTGTGAGCATCAAAAGGGTGGGACGTATATAGTTTCCCTATAGTTTTTTGGTACGTCCAGGTAGCCTAGACCGAGACCTAGCCCTGGATGTAATTTTTGGACCTGTGGTCAAATGGGAAGTCCACCTTTTTGATGAGCACAGGTTGGGAGCAGGGGCAAAATAGTACGTTTTTTCTTACAGTCTTCAGAGGCGCTTCACGCCCTGAAAAATCTAGATATAATTATGAAAATACTGGATTTCTATAGATAGATAGACCTACTTTGGGTACCCGTTTAGAGATCGAATATCGGTTCAGGGGTTTCACAGGAAATCCACCTGACAGACTGGATAATAGTAATTTTTCACCCGTTTTCCCCTTTGTAATGGAATAACTTTTCAGCTGAAAGACACACAGTCGCTCCTGTAGTGTCAATAGATAGGGGATTACGCAAGGAATCCGGTTATGTATGACATGTCTGGATAGGGTGCCTAACTAGGGAGGTTTAGCTGTAAGAATGCTTGTAAACGTAACAAAAATAAACGAAAAATCAGGGAGAAATTCGCGGTCCTCGTTACGGTAAAGATTCGAGCCACTTAAGCGGGCGCGTCACGACCGCTAATTTCGTAGTCATCAGCAAGGAACTTTACGGCTCAAAATACGTCATCAAGTGAACCCCTCAAGAGGACCCGAATCGCTCCCTGAACAGTTAAAGAACTTTCAACTTGGTGTTATTATTTATCAACCCCTTCATATAAGTAAGTACCCCGGAACACGAAGACATCAGTACGAAGCCACAGTCGGGAATCTTGAAGATACCTGGAACTTATAGGTGTAGGACGTCAGCGCCGCTGTGGATTGGGAGACGCCCGACCTCATACCGGGATAGCCCTGGTTGGGTATTACAACCTCCCTCACCCTGGAGCCCAGCGATCACGCCCGTCCGGCACAGATGCCAAGCGGTATGTACGGCTTGTTTACTGTCGTCGTGTGTGTTCAGTTCTGTTGAGGTTTATATTATTTAAATGAATTGAAACCTTTTTGATATACGATGTTGTCCAACTGTTGCAAAGAGCCAAAGCGCCAACTTGTGAAATTAATAGTGTTCTGTGGTGAAATGTCACTCTCGTCATTCTCTAAACGCCATCAGAAACGAGAGGATATTTTAAATATATTATTTTATTATTAGATCATGATCAATATCTAAAGAAAATGAAAATGTTAAAATTATAAATTTCCAGTTTATTTTTGTTTCAACAACATCAACTTTATAATTTACGAATGCTTTTCCGTTCGTTTTTAACCTAGTTTTCTGAGCACTGGCCTGATAGTAGAAGGTAAGAGTAATTTGGGTTTATTAATTTCCGTGTAACTACATTATGCACGATTTCCCAAGGAGGTAGGTACTTTATGACGTCATTCGCACAGGTGCCAGGCGGGGATGTGCACGGATGCTACTGATAGCCAAGGACCCCCGATGTAGGTTAAATTAAAGTAGGTTATTGCACTACCTGGTTATTTTTAGTCGGCCAGTCCAAGTTAGACTGTTGAACTGAGTACACGTCTACATGAAGTTAGAGATTGAAGACTAAAATGTTGACCAGATGTAACAGATTGGTCTGTTGCAGAATTCAAGTGGGTAAGCGAGGCTCATGGCTGTAACGATGGAGCTTGAGGAGAGCGCGTCAGACTCGAAAATACATCGAGATAGCACATCCAAGAAGGAGTTGCGGCCATCGAGTGCTGTCTCCTTGTCCAAATCCGAACATGGACCAGGTTTGTGGAGCAGTTCAGAGCTACTGTATGTCTCATTCTACTATGTTTTTTATAGTAATATCAATCTACGTTGTTTGATAGAAACTTGTATATCGACCGAGCAATTAAAACAATACAAAAGTTGGGTGAGCACCGAAAGATGGAATGAGCTGAAAAAGATCGCTGACAGCGCTATGAAAGAACGTAAAGTGTTTATGATAAAAGGCGGAGGATTCCCAGCGGTGCGCCGCTCGCTTCTCGAACGAGGGTGGATTGAGAAATATGAGTCCCATAAGGTATTCCAAAGTTTACCGCCAGGGGTAAGTCAGTAATCAACTTGTTTCTAGGTGTAATCTAATTGGCCGAAAATTATGGGCGACTGCTAACCCCAAACCAAACTTTCGATAGTTTGAAAACTAAATTAAATCCAGCTTACGCTTAAATATTTCGTAGCTTACATTTTGGGTAAAGTATAATCAATTTACATTTACTGATTTTTATAACTCGGCAATTTCAAGGTCCGCCAACCTCCAACAAATGTAGATCCAAAAAAATTGCATGGTAAAGAGCTATCTAAAGTGGAAAGAATGATTTTGTACAAATTCATGGAGCACCACTCTGTTGACTTTCTCTGGACAACGAAGAGAGATAAGTACGACTGGTTGCTTAGTAACAAGGATGTTATGATAAGCAGGTAACCATACCTACAAATACCATTTTCTCGAAAATATAACCATTCGAAAATGCGCTTTTCTAATATTTATTTTGTTTTATTAGATTTTGCAGATCTGTTTTCACCACAAAAGAAGGCCTTACGAGCTCCCTGACGCAAATGCACTGGTACACAGAACCAGGAGTGGCAGTAACTAAATTCCCACGATGTTACAACATACACAACTCGGATAGCCTCGAGGAATTTATCGACGACTTTAGAATAACAGCCTGCATCAGTGTCCTTAAATGGCTATCAAAGGCATTACAAAACAACAACGAGCAAAGTCTTATTGAGAATCACGGAAAAGTTCCATTCAGCGCAATAGAATTTGCTATTAGCAGATTGAACGAATATATAGTGTTCCTTACCCATAAGGACATTGATGATACTGAAGACCAGCAACATGTATGGGAGCACGAGTGGGATCAGTTCTTAACACATCATTATCTCTTGGTCCATGAGAATGCAAAATTTATGGATGACAAACACTCCAGCATTCGGTACGCATATATTTCGTAATCATTGCGTTCGTCGCTATTTGTGTGTAAACATTTTTGAGTCAACATTGCAGTAATTAGATCACTGTTTATCGATTGCATCGCTGAAAACAATTCATCAATATTTATTATCTCCAGGCTAATGTGCGAATTGAATGTCAACACTGACTCGTTATGAGGTTCGATCATGTTACTTTCTGTACCTACGCGGCCGTTGATTTCGCACATTATTTAAAGGTTCTAGACTGAAACGGCACACAGATACACGTCTTTATAAAACCGAAATTCTAAAACTCCATGTGCGATATATTAATAGCTGGGTACGTACTGTAAATCTTTGAATGTTTTACTCGTTTCAGTTTCTTTCATTTATTTACAGGCAATTGGAAAGAAGAGCTATGAAAATTTTAGCAACAATGGCGAAGTATTGGCCTCAAATAGACATCGATGGTGTCCTAAACATATGGATCGTGAAGCCTGGAAACAAGTGCCGCGGTCGAGGCATTCAGCTCATGAATAACATAAAAGACATAATAGGACTGATCAACATACCGGCTCAGAAAACTAGATACGTCGTGCAGAAATATATTGGTATAGTAGAACTGGGCTGTTTGTTGAATCAATGAATATGTTTCACATGCTAACTACACGCAACATCTTTGCTTACAGAAAATCCGCTAGTTATCTACAATACTAAATTCGATATACGGCAGTGGTTTCTAATAACGAATTGTCAGCCATTAACGATTTGGGTCTACAAGTAAGAGCACCAAAACTCTTTAATTTTGTCGTTACGTTTAGACATATTGCAGTTTTTTTTTTATGTCTTACAGGGACAGCTACCTCAGATTTAGCTCACAAATATTTAGTTTGTCGAACTACCACGAATCGGTTCATCTCACGAATAATGCAGTCCAGACAAAATATAAAAACACCGGTGAACGAGACAAAGCTTTACCAGATGAAAATATGTGGGACTGCCATACTTTCAAAGCTTATCTCAGGTAAGAATGACAAAAACACCTTGAATACTTTCAACAATAATATATATTACTTACAACTTTCATTGGGTATTTGAAGACAGATAGGAAAATATGAACTGTGGGAAGAGAAAATATATCCTGGAATTAAACAATGCTTGATAGGCGCAATGTTAGCGTGCCAGGACACCATGGATAAAAGACAAAATAGCTTCGAACTGTATGGAGCTGATTTCATGCTGACTGAAGACTTCACACCATGGCTCATTGAAATTAACTCTAGTCCTGACCTAGCACCTACTACATCTGTCACTGCCCGGTTATGCCCTCAATGTCTGGAGGACGTTATAAAAGGTAATTAGAGGAGCTTAATAAGAATACGTTGGCCGCATTAAAAATAATAATTAAGAAATGGTTTTTTCACAGTTGTTCTGGATCGGCGCTACAGTCTTGAGGCTGATATAGGAACTTTTGAACTAGCTTATAAACAATCAATACCAAAAGCTCCAGCGTATCTCGGTTTATCTTTATGTATTAATGGCAAGCGGGTGGTCAAGAAGTACAAAGAGCGTAAGCACGAGCCGAAGAGTGTTGCTATCCCGATACCACCGCGCGTGCCCTCCGGCGACGCCATTATACTAGACCAAGATCAACCAATACCGCCCGAGTACAGTGGCCCCATCATCACAGACTTCCTCACTTGGTTGAACCCATATGATACTTTGCCCACTAATAAGGACGGAATTGTACTAGGTGGTAAAGACTCACTCATGGTACGCCAAGCTATCACTGTGGTCAAATCCAGTATCTCGCTAAAGAGCGCACCGAAAAAGCGTAAAACATCACTTTCTTTTAGGATTCATCGCGGAAGACGAGAAAGAAATACAGAATGTAAACGACGAATCGTGCCGCATTCATGCTGTCGACCTGATGAAGGACAGTTCGCTACTCAGACTAGTAAATACCGGACCGAATCAGCGAGCAAAACCGAGAAGAGCAAAGTTGACAGGTCGGTCGGTAACAAACGTTGTTATATAGACCCTATTGAATGGGAGCGGGAAACCGCTAGTATTCTCCGGTCTACAATATCAGTTCAGAATAAAGTAGTTAGCAGACCAGAACCAGCCGGGTCCGTACGACACGCCAAATCGAGTGTAGTTAGCTCCAATCCCAAATCTGTTGACACGGTAATCCGTCGAAATAGTCTAGACGACTCTGACTCAATAAAAAAACTAAGCGCGATAGGCACAAGTATCTGCAAATTACAGGGTAATAACAGAAACAAAAATAAATCACTTTCAAAAAGTTGCTCTTCGATATATACGCCGTACAGGGTAGTTCTTTCGCCTTTAAATGACGAATCATCGAATTCTTTCTTGAAAAGAAAGAAATAAACCTGTGTTCAAATATTATTCACCTCTGAAATCGTGCATATTAGCTATTATAAATAAAATATTGTAGTTTATTAAATAATGTAAAACTCATAAGACTTCGAAATGTTATGTCGAATTTTCACATTTGAAATTGTTAAAGTAATATTATTTTTCGCTATCGACTGTTGGCATCTTCAAATTCTAAGATTCTATAATATAAAATAAAGTATTAGAAAAAATAATGCGTTGCTATTTTATTTGCAGATAATTACTCCGTATTTCATGGATCCCCTTTCCTTACATTCCTGCTACAACCTCTCCAAGCAATAAATAGATACTGTTAGGTAACAAAGTATGGATACTTATGTCACATGTCAGAAATCTGATGTCTAATAATGTCTATATATAACGTCAACGTGCATCAGTGTGTTCTGTCAAAATTTTCAGTAAATTATTTGTAAAAGTAAAATGTAAAAACAATACAAACTACGGACAATAATATGATACAATTACAGAAAAATGTTGCCAATACGTGAAGAGGTAATTATTTTATTTTATGCAGTGAGTATGAGTACCTAAGCGTAGTTATTATACAGTATTTAGGATTACTTGTAAATAAGAAGTCATACCTTCAATAGGTAGTAAAAAAGAAATACTGGTCCGAAGTTTGGGAATCCGGTGGCAGCAGCCGCAGGCGGGTGCATATTGTGCCACACAAAGATAGGCGTTCATACATGATATTCATCTATTGAAATAAAGGTTGAGATTATTAAGATGGCGCAAAAGGTCATTTTAATTGAATGGACCACTTATTTGTTGTAACTATCCAGAATTGCAGAGGGCTATCTACATATTAGGTAGGTATATCAATATCAATTTTGCCTACAGCAGTCAACCGCTTTATCTTTACCTAGTGTAAAGATAAAGCAGTGGACTGTTATAGGCTAAATAAATTGACCTGCTAATAGATTTCGTTTGTGTCGTTATTAGGTAGGTACTTACCTAATAAAAAAATAAACATCATTTCACACCTGTACAGGGTTATGCAGAAGTGTTTATATACATAGTAGTAACACACACATTTTGCCAGATTTTCCTAAGTTACATATAAGGTCCTATTCCCATTCCTATTGTACGTGGGTCACACTGAAAGGTTTTAGAAAATAAAAACAAAATGATGTAAAAGCCTGTTAATATTTTTATTGTTTTTCGAATTAGTCTCCGTTCCTTTCTAAGCACTGTCGCTTGCGATGGAACCATTGACTGAAGCAGTGGGCCCACTCTTCTTTAGGGATTTCTTCCACGCCTTTTTGAAACGCAGCCACCGGCGCGCGTCTTCAGTGTTCATAAAACGAATTCCTCTAAGTTTATCTTTTATTTTTGGAATTAAATAAAAGTCACAAGGTGCCAGGTCAGGACTGTAAAGAGGATGACTTACTAACTCCACACTTTCGATAGACAAATATTCGAGAGTCCGTCTGGCAGAGTGTGCTGGAGCGTTGTCGTGGTGGAGGAGAATCCTTCTTCTTGTCTAACATTTTCCAAGACAACTGGTAAACAATGATTGACATACCAATCTGCAGTAACAGTATTTTTATCTTCTAGGAACGTCCAAAGAATGAGTCAATCATCTTTTTCCCTTGACTTCTTCTTCTTTACTTTTGTCAGCAAATCTTCGAATGGAAACATCCATTGCGCAGATTGTCTTTTGGTTTCGGGTTCTTAACAATATATCCAGCTTTCATCACCTATGACGATGTCATATAAAGCATTCGAGTCACATCCGTCATACTTTTCAAGCATAGAGCGGCACCAATCCAAACGACGGCGACGGCGTTTTTGATCTTCCGTCAAATTATGAGTTATCCATCTAGTACAAATATTTCTGATGCCTAAAGGTTCATGTACTTAAGACTTTTGTACTTGACTCATACCTATGCCTAAGCCTACCCGAATTTGTTGATATAATTATGTGTTTGTTGTTCTATCATTAGCCGCACTGGCCGCACAGCACTCCGTTATCTTCAGTAGTCGCCATAGAAGGACGTCCTTCTCGCGAATCATCTGAGTTTGCTTCGATCACGTTTAAACTCATTAAACCAGTTGTAAACAGTGGCACGGGATGGGGCTTCGTCATAAAATGCTAAGTAATCGAAGTCTATCGTAACATTGTTGTTGAGTAAGACCGCAACGAAAGTCGTAATTAAATCTTTTTTTTTTTTGCAAGAAATCTACCTACATTTACGGTCTATTCTATTTACTTATGTATTTTTTATCCCATGTTTTTTTTCTTACTTTGTAGAGATACAGGTTTGCCCTTGGACTTGAATAAAAATGAAACCACATAATTAAAAATGCCACGGCGTAAAAAGAATATTCTCAAGCGAAAAAAGGTAATTATGGATGAAAACATGCATAATAGATTATTTAGTTATATAAAGATAGATTTATATTTGAACTGCGCAAATATGATCACATTTCTGACTTTCGTACAAAGCTGAAGTTGCGTCTTCGCCGGAATTCTCACATCTTGTTTCAGCTCTAAAGTATTTTGTTCAACCCTAAAACCCCCTCTTATCTTAAATAACGTTTCAAGTTCCTTCATGACACACATAATAGATATCTGAGGGGCAATTCCCGTATTTTTAAGACCGTTCGCATTCTAATCTCAGTCTCAATCTGTCAAAATTACAATCAATTTACATACATTTTTGACAGGTTTTTGACATTGATTGTCGCTGAGATGAGATTGCGACTTGAATTTGAACGTTTTTTAAGTACGAGAATTGGCCTAGATGACATCGGAAAACTTACGACGAGAGATGCCGATGCATTCCACCAGTTTTTATGACAAGTCTTTTACAGTTCAAGCAGTACGATTATGGAATGTCTTGCCCGTGTCAATAAGGCTTGCTCAATCTTTGTCCACTTTTAAATTCTGGTTAAAAAACACTTCCTCTCTCCATACACATCATCATTACATATGGTTTCCTTGCTCTTGTTTCATGTTTATTATTGTATATATATGTAGATAAGTAGATAGGTTTGTACAAACACTTTTACACGTCAAACATATTTTAAAAACTAGATGCGGTCGGCGTTTCCTAATTGACTACTCTGAGAAGAAAGGCCGAAACAAACTCAGAGGTCAGTCTCTTTTAAAGTCCAGACATAATCTTGGTCAGATCATGTGAAGACCATGTAGATTGGTGCCTGAAACGGTCTTTTGAGGAAAAACCACACAGATTGAGCGGACCAGTCCAGTCAGTGCACGCAATTGTCAGCAATCGTGCAGCTCAACTTAAAACTTAAGGAGCTCAACGATTCGATGAACAATACCAAAGAAAGGACATTTGAGGAGGCCGCATAAATTACTCAAACTGCCAGATCATGATTAAACTATCTGAGAAAAATACAAAAAAAAGCAATGACCGACATAGTTCTCACATTCACAATAATTAGAATAATATTATAAATAATCATTGAGGACCATGTAGATTGATGTCTGAAATGGTCTTTGGAATGGTTTTAGCGATAAGACCGCCCATTACGTCACCCTATGTAAAATTTCTACATTTATATCTGTAATTTTTTGGTGTACAGAATAAAGAGTATTCTATTCTATTCTATAATTTAAAATGTTCGCATACCTACGTACTGCAGACTACTAGTCCATATTTATTTATTTCCATTCACAGAAACCAACCGGAACCACATGTACAAAACCCAATTGTCCACTTGGAATCAAAAACTGTTGTATTAATATTTCACAATTCCAACCAGATAATGTAACTATGTACTTAATATATTACACATATATAACGTTATTCCAAGGAATATATATACGACCTAAGTATTCCGTATTATTTGCAGAAAACAGAATGTTGTAACAAATGCGACGTAAAAAAAAGAAAATCCGCTGAGAAATTTACCAGAAAGGTGGAAATAATCAATAAGAAAAAGTCCACGGAATATAAGAGCGTTAATCGCCCAGATGGTCTTTCACCCAAAGAAAAAAGCTATGTCATTTGCAGATGTCAGGCCAAAGCAGTTCGTTACAAATCATTAAAACTCCAAGCTGCACAAGCTATACGTGAAAATAAAATATTTTCCGTCTTCGGCTCCTGCAATGCCGTACGAGCAGCTTTGCTGGAAAGGGGATGGGTAGAAAAACTACCTGCAGAGAAAATGAACCTATCCAAAATTAAAAACGGCACCTTTGCCACGAAACCCGAAATACTCAATGAATTAGAAAAATTGTTCTTGTCGAACTTAGTAGACAAATACCCACCTAATTTTATTTGGCGTACAAGAGATGTACTCCGCCATAATGTCAGCGACATTACCAACGAATGTCCAACTATAGTTAGCAGATTAAATACGGATGCTTTGTGGACATCGAAGCAGGGATTGTGCTCTTCGATGAAAAGAAATTACTGGTTCTACATTGAAGATGTGGCCGAAGTTATTGGCCCGCGAAGCTATAGCACAAGTAATTCTGGGGAAATGGAAGGATTTGTAAAAGACTACAAAATTACAGCTTGTACTAGCCTGTTGAAATGGGTTGTTTCAATGGTTGCTAACGAGAGGCCTGTGTTTGCAGACAAGGGAAAGATTTCCTTGAGTGTGGTGCTATTTGCTTTGTGTAGATGCAAAGAATATTTGTATAGAAAAGAGAACAGGGACATAGATCGAGTCGTAAGCAACGCGACTAACGGACAATGGAATAACTTCTTAAAAAAATATTACCGCATAATAGGAAAGGACGACGTCTTTCAAAAGGATACAGAAAATAAGCTACCACTATATATGGCATACGCAAAATTTTTACTTAAACAAATGCATAGATTCCGACCCCAATTAAGTTGCGAAGGTTGCCATAACATTTGGATCATTAAACCGGCACATAATTCAAGAGGCAGAGGCATAAGATTGGCTTCTAAATTGACAGTTATTGATAACCTGCTAAAAAAAGCTAACGATAAATATGTCATTCAGAAATACATCGGTACGTCCCTACCATTTTTTTTAAATATTTACCAATGTAATTCAGTAGGTACCTACCTAGGTAATTCCCTTCCGTTTGAATCTTGCGTTTGAATTTTGGGAAATATGAGTACATGAACAGGCTCCTAATATCATAAATATTAATATTAATACCAATTGTATTCTTTTTTTGTAGAAGAGCCGCTATTGATTCACGAAACAAAATTCGACATTAGACAATACTGCTTGGTCACAAGCACATATCCTCTAGTGATTTGGATGTACCGAGACTGTTATTTGAAGTTCAGCTCACAGAAGTACAATCTTAAGAACTATCATGAATCCATACATTTAACGAACAACGCAGTTCAGAGGAAATATAATAATTGTTCAGGAAGACACGTAGACCTTCCACCCGCGAACATGTGGCATTCTGAAAAGTACAAAGATTATTTGAACAGGATTGACAAGTGCAAGGTCTGGGATAAAATCATCTATCCTGGAATGAAGAAGTCTATTATTGGCATAATGTTAACTGGTCAGGACTCCTTATCAGTTAGTAAGAATCGCTTTGAGTTGTACGGTTGCGATTTTGTCCTCGACAAAGAATATAAACCATGGCTGATTGAGATTAATTCAAGTCCGGATCTTAACCCCACTACCCCCGTTACGGCAACGATTTGTCCTGCCGTGCTATCAGATGTTATTAAAGGTATGTTTGACGACGATCCATGTAATAAGGAGCTGTACATTAATAAATATGTACTTCTTAAATCTGTTTGTAGGTAGGTACTATTATGTTAAATGTGTGTCATTAATGCTTAAAATTTCTTCCAGTTGTTATTGATCATGCTAAAGATCTATCATCATCAACAGGAAAATTTGAATGTATTTATCGACAGCCTATGACCATACCCAGGTATGGACGCGCGTTAGATTTGTATGTACGAGGCTTGGCTTTACCAAATGATTACTTCTACAAAGGCAATATTGATCTGAGAGAAACCTATGACTATGACGAGGATATTGGAAAAGGAAATAATATTAAAGCTTTACTGGACAAAATAAAACATGCCTATGATACAGACACAATAATGGTGGAACCTGAAGAAGATGATAGTCATGTGTTGTTAAAGATGGAAAAAGAAACAACCACTCGCCATTCCCGATCTGATAATGAATTAAACATAGCAGCGACTGTGATTACTGCGCAGTTGGACGAACTCATGGACAGAATTGTCTCAGAACACAATTTAAAATCAAGACTTGATACTGAACCTGGACTTGAAAGTTCAGATTCAGTTAAATTTCATTTGACACCTGCACATAGTGTAACCGACATCAAAACTATGTTAGACAAAGCTTTGAAAAAATATATTTCTGCTGGAACTATTATTAACAAAGAATCTTTTGATTTTAGTGACCTTGATGACGGTCCGCTAGGCAAGGCAAGTGTTGATGGCGTCAATTCTCCTACAACAGTATTCAATTATTTTAAACAAATGATGGAGTTCAAACTATTGGAAAGCTCAAGTACAGAAAGCACGTCTACAACACATTTTATGCTTGAAGCTGCAACGAAACTCATTAATTTTATTAGTAAAAAAGAGCAAGAATATTCTACAGAATAGATATCTTGCATTGTATGCAGAAATTAATGATTCAAATATTAATCAAACATCATCTCTGCAAATAATCAAATCTTTATCAGATAGATCAAGGTTTAATACAATTCTTCACAACATTTATGTGTACTTATTATTAAATAAAAAATTAGGACAAAAGGATTTTTGAAAATTCTATTCTATCCTTAAAGAGGGTCAAAAGGGGGAATTTCGTTGTTACGCTTTCTAGCTAAAACGGCTGAACGGATTTGGATGGAAATTTGACACATTGGTAGACCATGACCTGGAGAAGGTCATAGGCTACTTTTCATCCTGGATTTCAGACAAAGTCGGGGGCAACAGCAGTTATGAACATAAATAAGTAATAAGGTTTCACATTCATTGTTTTTCAAAACTACGTCCCAAAGTGCATTTAAGGAGTGTTAATGTTTATAATATGGAAGAATCTTAACGCGTGGTCAGATTAATTTGAAACAGTATTGATGATCTTGGTGTAGTTCGACATCGAACATCTACCCCAAACTGAGTGAAAACCATAGATAAAACACTAAATCTACAAGTGAAAACGGGTACCGTCAAGGCTACTACGGGTACGGGTACGGGTACTTTAGCTATTTTTTTCAAATAATTTTCGAATTATCTGTAGTTTGTATTGGTATTATCTTTTTAGTGTTCTTATATGTTATAAAAGCTCAGGGATGTAATCAACAAGATGCGAAGTGTATTTTAGAACTGTGATAAGTTGTTCTTAGGAAAGGGTTACTTTAACCCTATGAACTTTATCGGTGAAAAATCGCACTTGCAGCTATCAATGGCCAAAGAAACCATCAAGTACGGTAAGATTGAATATCCAGAAGAGGTTTAATGTAAGAAAAAAGTTCGAAATAAATTAAAATACGATGTAAAATCAACATTATTTCAACAAGATTTCCAGTAAGAAAATATCTCAATAA
Source organism: Brachylomia viminalis (assembly GCA_937001585.2). NCBI lineage: Eukaryota > Metazoa > Arthropoda > Insecta > Lepidoptera > Noctuidae > Brachylomia > Brachylomia viminalis. The sequence goes on along the minus strand of OW443301.2, from coordinate 19,448,474 downwards.
ATCACACATCAAACACCGCCAGTACGTCTTACCTCTTTTCATACATGTTATAAAGGCTCCTTCCTCGGATACTGATAAGACTTGGCCTGGGTATTTGCGTGAATTCCAAGTTACTAGAACATGGTCGCCTACAACAAGGTCTAGATCAAGTCGAGGACGTGAGACTCCACGAAAAGCTGGTGGCTCTAACGTATCCTGCGGTAACTTTTCGATTTGTCTCGACAACCTTCTACAACCACAATGCTTTATGCATCCCCGCTCGTGGGGGACGAGACGGGGTATGTGGGACTCCTGTCGAAATCCGCAACCGACAGTATACCCACTAAAACTCAGCGGTGTTCCCACAACGCCGTGATGGGAGGGCTATGGAAAATTGGCTCAGCCTCTGCTTCCACAGCCCTCCCGGCGTATGCCCGCCTAGTTGGCGGGCCCCGCATGCCCCCCATTTAGCTGGGGGGCTACGGGAATGGCCGGGAACACCCGGTCACTCCCGTCTGACACTGGTGGAGGCCCGTGCAATACAGGCATAGGGCGCCCCCGCACCCACCGCCTGCTGGCCTCCACCCGGGAGGAGCCTTCCTCGACCCCTCCCCTCTCCGGAGCGGCGGCGGCGCCGCGTGAGAGAATCATACCCCGCGCGCGTGCCGCTGCCTCCCTCCGGGACACGACCGCCTATTACCACAGACTACTTATAGATATGAATGCCACAGAGTGACACTCAATGGCATAGACAAGCAAGTAGGTTACGTCTGGCGCGGATAGAAATGCGAATATTATAATGTTTTATTTGTTATTATTTTACATATAAGTATGTATTTCATTATTTATTTATTACTGTTAAATGCCCGTGACTTCACAGCGGGCCCTATCAGAATACCAGCGTTGCGGCATTTTTTTTTTTTTTAATGTCGCAGCATCATGCTGAGATAGTCAAAGTCAAGTCAAAGTCAAAGCATTTATTTCAAATAGGCACATAAAAGGCACTTTTGGACGTCAACATTTACATTTAAATAGAATTGATTCTAGTCGCCCTTTCCAAAAGGTAGTTTCGTATGGAGAAGAATGGGCAAGAAACTCCACCGTTACTCTTTTAAAATTGGTTACAATATTTTGTATACATTAATATTAGTCCCCCAAAACCGCACTGGGAGAAATTGGAGCCGACGTTGCCCAGGGTGCGCCACGAGGCGGCTCTTCAACATGCACCCCAACCTTCTACAACCACCTGCATTTTCTCTCCCAGATGAAGAGCAGAATGGTTTCTATTATTCTTTCCAACGGCATCGTCAACTAAACCGGCAAATTAACAAAAAACAAAGGGCCAAAGTTACCCGAAAAGGGGTTCAATGTATACCGCTTTTCTAGATCTGTAATTGAAGTCCCAAAACATAAGTAAGTAAATCGTTTTTAAAAAACAATTGCCATACTCCTACATACATGCCTAAGAAAATAAATAACAATCCAGTTGGAAAACTTACCAAATTACAGCATTACACATCAAAGTTTGCAGCAGAAAAATACGCCAGTGTTACTGTCAAAACTTCAAATGGCGCGAACATGTAGCATGTACCATGTAGCGACGACAGCGACGTGCACTCGTGTCGGTAAAACCACGGGGTAAAACAATTCCGCAAGTATGCGTTTATATCACCATCTATTAGTTACCGAATGAACTACGGCGTTCGGTTGTGTGGTCGCGACACGGCGCCGGCGGGCAGTTCAAACGTTTTCTCGATTTGGGCCAAAGTTATGCCCTAGAGTCAAAGTAACCCGCCTCTACCGGTAATCAAGTTTATAAGGAAGGATTTTACAGCTTGCTTCGATTTGGTCAAAAAAATAATCTTAGAATCAAATTGGAAATATTCCAAACGATGTTTCGAAAATGAACAAAAAGGTTTTTTTGAAAAATTTAATTCCTACGGTTTAGAAACTTGGTAAAATTACTTATCTCGGTAAATAATAAAGATAACGAATATAGAAAACGTAATTATTCATTTTCCAAAACTACCCTTGAAAGGGGTTGGAAGGGACGTTGAAAGTTCCAAGGGGAAAGTACGAAATTCACGCACACGAAGTCGCTAATTTACCACGCCATTACGCCACCACCATTCTATAACACGAATTATATTTTGATCAGTATACCTACATGTAAAATGCAAAAAACGTTATCGAATTTCGGGTTACCCAAGCCCTTCCTCCATAGGCTATGGCAGACACGAAACCTCAGTTCTCTAACCTTACTTAACCTTATTTCCAAGCATCGTGTAAACAGCTATAGCATGTGCCAATCCAGGATAGTAAGCCTGGATATTAGTTACTTGCTGGCTATCATATCTTCAAAAACTAGCCTCGTGTAACCCGGACATTCGTACAGTGCTACAACAATCTTTTGACGCTTGAATAACAAGAGTGCCTAGGCATTAAGTCAGCCGTTGTAGGTATACTTGAGGTATACCTCAACTTAGAGCATTTAGGTATGGAGATGGCAAGGCTGGGCGAACCCCTCTGCCAAAGTACATTGACCATATGACCATGCACGTTATATAAAACTAGTTGACGCGCTGCCGCCGCCATTTAGTGTCGTATCGTGTCGCAAGTAAGAGCTCCTAAAAAATGGTTAATCGTGCGGTTTCCTCTTGCAAAAGGCGATCTAGCAACTCAAATCTTCGAGACCATGGCGTTTCCTATCACGTGTAAGTATAAAATATACAGTAACGTGTTTTATCCACAGATAACTATATACTAGTCGGAGACAGATAGGACAGTACTATGGTTGACGATTAGTTCCAAAAATATGCGCCAAGCGCTAGTGTCGTAATGTCACTGAGGGATGACCCACAGCGTACTATAAAAATGACGCTGACCATCCGGCACAGAATATCGATAGCATAGTGATGTGCCATGGAATATTCTTATAGGGTTAATTTTATTATTTGCAATGTTCAATGTTTCTTCCTATATGTTCATTGGATACGAATATAACGAAAGAAATGTAAAAAAAAGACTTCAGATTTTACTTTTTATTTATTTTTTCGTCTTAACCTATGGGCTTTATATTTCTCAAAGGCAATTTGTTGAGGTGCACACATCTGTAGGCCAATTCTCGTACTTAAAAAACGTTCAAATTCAAGTCGCAATCTCATCTCAGCGACAATCAATGTCAAAAACCTGTCAAAAATGTATGTAAATTGATTGTAATTTTGACAGATTGACACTGAGATTAGAATGCGAACGGTCTTAAAAATACGGGAATTGCCCCTCTGTTTCACAAGTTTTTCTTGTACACCTCCTTTTAAAATTTTATTAATTATGTTGCACCAATTATGAACATGGGTGCGTATCATTAAATTAAGCAACCATTCCTTTACTTCGGTGTTATGACCTGTACACCCCAACCAATTTAAATCAAATTTCTTTATTATTTCTATTTTTAAATGTTTTTTTACACATGTTTTGTATGCATACTTATTCAAGTAATCATGTATAAGGCCCGAGATATTCCTATATAACATTAGAAACTTCTTTGATGGATATGTTAAATTATGATGTTTTAAAAGGGTATATTCTCGTTGTTCAATCCATTTATGAAATACATCTCTTTTTGTTTGCGTATAAGTATCAGAGCATCTCCTACAATTAAATTTGTTTGTCACTCTCCTGCACATATACCCTGCTGTATATGCAGAAGAGTGCACGCGCAATCTTTCGTTTACTGGATTTAGTGATTGGTTACTGCTAACGTTTTGCGTCATTGTTATGGGTCTACTACACACAGCATTTTCTTTATCTTCATCAAATGTTGATGAGGAACTCTCATCAACATTGGATGAAGATATGAGTTTAAAAAAATCTACAACTGTGTTTCTTGTATCATCCTCACAGTTTGCGTATATTGAATGTGGACCCATAACGTTGGACATTAGCAGTGATTTAAAAGCATTCAAAAAAGTATTTGCATCAGGATTGACGTTCCTGTAGTTGATGGCTCTGATCCTACCAAAAAAATTCTCAAGAGGATCCTGATTAACATTTCTAGGATAAAAATATTGTATATCATATTTTTCGAACAACAGTTTAGACAACCTTTCAAAACTTTCTATAGTTGTAACCCATCCATTAAGAGAAGGAACTCGAACCTTATAGATTTTATTATTTTTGAGGGCTTTCTTGCTACTATTATCAATATATTGAATATTATTTAATATTTGTTTGGCTTCTGTCCAAAAATTGAAAATTTGATAGGCGTTTGGCTTTATTGGTCCACGAAGTTTGCCCCGGACAGTACTCCCTCGAGATCCATTCACGCTGTCAAAGAGCTTGTCCATGAATTCCACAGCTTCGCCTGTTGTGGCCATTGTCTCACTGACATTTTGACCCGAGGCTGTAGTTTCTGAAATACATAATTATATATAAGTATAACAAACAAACAATGTTTCCATTTCCATTCTATCAGACTACAAGAAAGTGCAACTGGTATTATTCTTATTATATTAGTTTAAATCAAACGTCTTATTAGTCATAATGGCTCAATTGTAAAAATTAAAACCCAATTATTAAAAACCTAATTCTTTTTAACAAAGAGTGAATATGTATAGTGTGAATTCTTGTGTTTCTTTTGTCGGAGACCCTAAATAAATTAAAGTAAAGTGAGTAAGTGAGTGATTGATTGATAACAAAGTAAAAACTTACTGAACAATGCAGTGTATTTAAGCATTCCACTGGTTGTTGCACTCAGAGTTTGGGCAGCTACACTCACTTTAATTTTCTTCATTTTTGTTGCATAAATAAGGTGCTCTGTTAGTTTTTTATGCATTCTAGTATGACCTAGTTGGCAATCAGCATCAAATACCATTTCAATATCCTTCCAAGTGGCAACTTTGCTTTTGAAAAACATGTCTTTTGTAAGAAGGTTGTTCCTTAGCCCCTTAAGTAAGTGTGGGGGATCATACACTACACTTAGGTGTTGTCCTGACATCTCAATAGTTCCATCTGCAAACAAAAAAGCTATTGAGTACAACTTAATTTGATGGATCACAATCCTACTAATTTATAAAATAATGTCAAAGTTTAGATGTTTGTTATGTAATTGTGGTTTAACAGTTCAACATATTTGGATGAAATTTGGTACACAGTTAGACCATGACCTGGACTAACATACAGATGGATATTATGATAATTATAATGATGATGGATACTTTTTATCCTAGATAATTTGCAACTGCTATGCAGATAATGTGAACAAAGGCTATTTGTAGAGAGAGTATCTACTCACCATTATATATAATTATGTCTCAACTCAAGCAATAAAGCGATGAGAACGAATAATACACAAACTAACCCAGAGATTCGACACGAATGACTGAAAACTGAAATTACTGAAAATACAATCTGTCAGTTTGACAGTTATACGCAACACTCGACAGCCAAAATGGCTGCCAACAACATGGCTACCGAAAGTAGCGCCATAACGCATTTTTTGGAACTAAAGCTGTCGCAGGCCTGGTTTTATCTATGTACAATTTTAAAATAATTTCTCGGCACTTACGATAGAAAAATACATTGGTACGTTGGTAGCTCAAACACAGTACACGGGCATGATTTGAATAGTGCTGGGACAACGTGAGTGAATGATTCAGATTCATAATTTTTCTATTAATCATTCACGCCGGAGTATATTGTTTATTGTTTAACCAGATAATGTTAATATCGGTGCATATTAGTAGAATAAGATTATAAAAATAGAAATTGAAGTGAAATTTAAGTACTAATAATTTTTTTTTCCTGTAGGTACTGTTTGTTGTTCCGCACCCAAAGGGTAAAAAACGGGACCCTATCACTAAGACTCCGCTGACCGTCCGTCCGTATGTCTGTCTATCCGTCTGTAACCAGACTCAGGTCATGAACCGTGATAGACAGTTGAACTTTTCACAGATGATGTATTTCTGTTGCCGCTGTAACAACAAAAACTAAAAAACAGAATAAAATAAATATTTAAGGGGGCTCCCATACAACAGACATGATTTTTATGCCGTTTTTTAGGGTCCGTTCCCAAAGGAAAGTGTCTGACTGCCTGAAAAAAGAATAATGGAGATCATGTTAGTTTCCTTATATTGGTATTTACTTAATAAAATACTTTTATTTTTTCAGATTTCCAAAAGATCCTGTCGTAAAGGAAAATATTATATTATGATATTTTGCGATAGTATAAAAACTTGGAGACCCACACGTACTAGTGTTATCTGTTCTGAACATTTTACGTCGGAAAGTTTTGTGATAGCTTTAAATAATAGAAAAAAAAGTTGGCACAAAAGGCACAAAAGTGCACAAATCGTTGCAGAAATTGAAAAAACTAAGTTTAAATCAATGCCACCCAGTCATTATATTCAAAAATTATAATAAAAATAAATTTTATTGTAACATTTCAATCATTCACTCACGACGAATCAAATATTTAATCATTCTTTGTATTACATCACTAGTGACATTTGTTTGTTGTCATAAGGCGATGGCGTAGATACACGTTAATTTGTCGATGTGTGTGTGATTCTTTATTGTGAGGTAATATTTTCATAGTGTGTGTTCGTAAACATAAGAACAATGCATATGTAATTGAACTCTAGATTTTTGTGGTGTGCCGTGCGTGTTTACCTCGCCTCCCGCGAAATGTGGCAGAAAAATGCATTCTGCAATTGGTTGCGTACCATCTCCATACCTAAATGCTCTAAGTACCTCAATGACGCTTAAATGTGTCAAAAGGATTTTTTTAAATAATAATTATAATAATATGACATTTACAAGGATCTTTTGACGTGTCGCCAAAATCGGAACTTACGCTGCCATCTGGTTTTTTCGGTACTTTTCGCACAAATGTTTACCAACAGCGCCCCCTGGCAACGTCATTAGAGCACCAAAAGATCCTTGTAGCAATGTAAGCATGTTTTAATGCAAATAAATATATTATATTTATAACCAGATTATTATACGTCAAATTATGCTTACAATAGTTTCCTCCTGGATAGCTATTCACAACCATTCAACGAATTTCCGAATCGAAAATTATACATTTTCGGTTACCTGAAGGCCAATTCCCGTAAACGTTCAAATTCAAGTCGCAATCTCATCTTAGCGACAGTCTAATGTCAAAAATGTAGGTAAACCATTGAGATAGGAAAAACATATAAGTCAATGAGGTAAACGCTATACAATTTTTGACAGATTGACACTGAGATTAGAATGCGAACGTTCTTAAAAATACGGGAATTGCCACTCAGATGTGACATCAAATAGCTGCTGGAAGAATAGCGGTCGTCTATTTGGTTTAAACGGTCAACATTTTCAGGTTTCGGATTCGGGAATTTGTAAAGAGCGTTTCGAGGACTCCTGCGATAAAATTGATTGATGTTCGATTCAGCACAGAAGCATATCGAATGTTTGCGAATAGCTATGCTGATTTGCCTTGTCCCCGATAGCAATTAGAATAGCGGTCATTTATTTGATTTAAACTGTTAAAATGTTTCGGATTTGTGAACAGCGTTTAGAGGACTCCTTCGATAACATTGATTGTTTTTCGATTTGGCACGGAAGCTTTACAAATACAAATACAAATATTCTTTATTGTGGTACATAGGTAAGCAATAAGTTGTTACATGTTTCCGAAATTGTACACAGCTATGACCCGCCATAATGGCGTACAATAATTTTAAGGTAAGTAACATTTATAACATAAGCACAGCACAATCAAATAGAAAATTGAAATAATAACAATTTGAAAATATAATAAACGAAATTTTTTTACATGTCAAGGCAGCAATCAAATTATCGAGACATAAGTTATAAATGCAGTTAGAATTAAATAACCCAAATTAAAAAGTATACACATATTACTCATCAGGGGAACAATTAAAGTTAAATGACATCATCGAGATAATCCTTCAGAGTGTAGTAACATTTGTCTACTAACAATTGAAATAATTTCTTTTTATAATTGTGCAAGTCTAAATCTTTAATTGTCTTTGGCAATTTATTATATATGTCAGGTATTAGATAAAAAACACTTTTGTGGAAAAGAGCAGTTTTGTGGGGTTCACGTGTCATTTTGTCTTTATGTCTGGCTCTATTACTAAATTTGAAACGGTGAATATTTAATTTAGCGAAAATGGCACATTCGTAAATAAACATACAGGGAAGTGGTAGTATTTTTAGTTTCTTAAAATGTGGAACACAGGTGTCTTTTGAATCAATGTTTACGATTGATCGGATACACCGCTTTTGCGCCTTAAAGGCTAGGTCTTTGTTGGTCGAATTGCCCCAGAACATAAGACCGTACCTCAAAATGGAAGAGACATAACCATGATATGCACTAAGAACAGCAGATTTGTCTGCTATTTTACTTAATTTATAAAGGGCATACGACTGTTGATTTAAGCGTTTACAGACATAATCTATGTGATTTTTCCAGTTAAGTCTTCTGTCAATATGTAGCCCCAAAAACTTTATTTCATCTATTTCTTCAATATTTGTATCTTTGAATGTTATGTTTAAATTTGGCGATGCTAGAAAATTTTGTCTAAATTTCATAATTTTTGTTTTTGACAGATTTATGTTTAAATTATTAGATGATAGCCATTCAGTTGCATTAGTCAAAAACATATCAATCTCCGCATTAATGCTAGAGTGCAAATTGTCACCATCAAACAGAACTGTGCTGTCGTCAGCAAAAAGCGTCATCTGATGGTGCGTTATGGATGGTAAATCATTAATATATACAATAAAGAGTAATGGTCCCAATACGCTACCTTGTGGTACCCCAAAACGGACATTAGTGAACTGAGATTCGTAAACTTTTTCTTCTTTCGATATTGGGCATACTCTATTTATTTGAGTAGCTTGGTGTCTATCGCTTAAATAGGATTTTATTAGATTATTAACATTACCCCTAACACCATAGTCATTTAATTTTTGGAGCAAAATGTCATGACGAACGTGGTCAAAAGCTTTTGACATGTCTAAGTACATGGCTACAGCTGGTTTACTTTTATCTAAATTGGTCATTACTGTATATATGAAATTATAAATCGCATTATTTATTGATTTACTTTTACGAAAGCCGTATTGTTCGCTGGCAAGAACGTTCTTGGTTTCAAGAAAAGAGTACAACGATGTATATATAACTTTTTCATAAATTTTCGAGAAGATAGGTATTAACGCTATAGGTCTGTAACAATTGAGATCTTCAACATCACCCTTCTTAAACATAGGTTTTATAATGGTGTACTTAAGTTTATCTGGGAAAACTCCGTGTTCTATGCTCAGGTTAATAGTGTAGCTTAAAACAGTAGAAATTATATGAGCTACATCTTTCACAACTCTAACTGTAATCTCGTCATAACCAGTGCTGCGTACATTTTTTAAAGAATTAATTATTTTAAAGATATCATTAGGAGTTACAGGTTTCATAAAAATAGAGTTAGGTTGAGTCTTACCCGTTAAATGTGGTATTGTGTTTGCTCGTTCACAGTTAGCTACGTTTAAAAAGAAATCGTTAAATAATTGAGCTATCTCTTTCGGATTTGAAATTGTATTACCATTATCATTTTTCACTTTATTTATGTTCTCCTTGAGTAAATTATTTTTGTTTTTGTTTATAACTTGCCATGTAGCTTTACTTTTGTTAATAGAAGTTTTAATGTAATGGCTATTTTGAGATTTTTGGGTAAGATTGAGAACAGATTTGTATCTTTTTGAGTAAGCTTTAAAATTACTTTTGTTTTTGTTTGTTGGGGATTTTCTATACTTCCATAAGAGTTCTCGCCTACGTTTGCTGCACAAACCAATGCCTTTTGAGACCCATTTTGGCCTTTTGTCTACCATAACTTTAACTTTAATATAAGGAAAACATAAATTATAAAACAATGTAAACGTATTATGAAACTGAGAAAAGGCATTATTAGGGTCATCTGTTTCATAAACTTCACTAAAACTTAGGCTACTAAGACATTTTATAAATTTATCTCTGTTTTCATTTGAATAGTCTCGCCGTTGGACGTACCAGTACTTAATGGAGCAACTCTTTTTTACCGGGCATTTAAGAATTTGAGCCATATGATCTGATAGGGCCAACTCAACCAATTCGCTTTTACAGCCTTTGACGTTGTGAGCTATGTTATCCAGGCACGTGCCAACCAATCGTGTTGGAGTGTCAAACTGAAGTCGCAAATTATAGGATGCGAGTGAGTGAATGAGCTCAGCTGTTATTTTATTAGTCTTGAGAATATCAATGTTTAGGTCTCCTGCAATTATAATTTTCTTATCTTTAGATCTATATTTGTTAAGAATGTGGTGTAAAGTCCGAAAGAAAGTGTCAAAGTCTTTAGAAGTATTTTTTGGAACTCTGTATAGGCATATGATAATTATTTTATGTTGTAATAATTCAATTCCTGAACACTCAACTACGTTAGGCACTGAAAGTGATACTACATCATCAAGTACTTTATATGAATGAATATTTTTGACCAAAATGCAAGAACCACCACTTCTGTTATTTCTACAAAATGTTGAAGCTAGTTTATATGATGGTACACAAAGTCGTGGGATGTCATCTTTAATCATATTGTGCTCAGTAATGCACAATACGTCTATAGTTTTAGAAATAAAAACGTTCAAACAGACTGTTAACATATCTGATTTACCAATTAAACCTGCAATATTCTGATGTAACACATGTATATACTCGTAGTTATAGACGAAATAAATTATTACTATTTATAGGACTAGTATCAGTATTTATAGGTCTAGTATCAGTATCATTAATTCTATGTGCCATGGAACTTTCTTGTGGATTGTCTTGATTATTAAATAATTCGTAGTCCACTATTATATTAGCCAGGATATGTTCATATAATCTATTCCATCCGTTTTTGTTTATTTTTCCTGTGACGTACGAAAACATCTCATGTTTCAGGTAAGAGTTACTGTCAAAGAAGTATGCATATTTATTATCTCTTATATCCATATAGAGAAGGTTGGTAAATAACTCGACTCTATAATTAAATATTAGTGCACCTTTTATATAGGTTGGAGCACAGATAACGCTATTCGTGTGATAAGTGTTTTTCAGCAGTTTCTTTAGTTTGTCTAAGATATTTATGTAGTCACCATTTTTCAAGTCATTCTCTCCGATAAATATAAGGCAATAGTCGTTCAACGTGTAATCTCGTAATTTATTTTCTGCACTGTTTATAAATTCTTCATTGAAAATATCTGGTAATATATAATGACAGTAGTCAAAATGTTTTGTGAAAACTGCTTCAATTTGCGGCAGAGTTCCCTTTGTGCAATCACTGCTGATAACGCACAATTTATTTTTATGCTTCGGGGTTGGTATAAAGCCTGATGGTTTTTGGTTTGCATAGCACTGTTGTGGCATAGCTTGTCTGTGTTTTGTATTTAAATCCTGGCTGGGTATATCAAAAACGCGACTATCGTATCGAATGGTTGTGGCGGCTGTGAATAACTATGCAGTTTCTGTTTCATACTCATCCACTTACCAAAGAAAACCTATTATTTACAGTTTACACGCTCCTGTATTATTTAACACATCGCTGTTTATCCGATTGTTATTTTCGATATTTTATCTCTGTGCTGTGCAAGTGTGCCACTGAGTTATAATAGTAGGTATAGCTCAATGAAGTGTGCACCTTACCAATGACTAAATAAACCTATCTAACTCAATGGCACCTTACCAATGACTAAAGACTAAGAGCACCTTACTGACTGAGTGCACCTCCTCTAGGATTAGTGTTCTGTGGAGTGCATTGTCTATGAGCGCCACAGATAATCTATGGTGCTCACTCATAGATAATAGCGTAGACAGCTATACACACTGCTCACTCTAGACATGCGCGAAATGTGTCAGTAAAAAGAAATGATTGAAGTATATCTTTTGACTCAATGAAGTAGTCCACTCATTTAGTTCAGTACTTCAATTAGTTCAGCAAATCAGAACGAGTCAATGAGATATCGAGCTCGTGTATTGTGATAAGTTACGACGAATGATGCACTTCACTTAGTTCTTAGTTCACTTTTATATTTATCTTGATTTTCCTTCATACTCGTAGAAGTTTTCTCTGTCTACGTTCATACTTTATACAGGCCTGTCAACCATGAATGCCATGAAATATGAAACCAACTTCAAAAAAAAGCTAAAAGGAGTAAAATAATTTGTATACTTAATATAAAATTAACAGTTTATGAAGTAAGCAAAAGTACATAAGTATCTAACTATTTATATTAAGTAGTATGTTTTCTGGTTTTTATACAACAAACTCTCTCAATAAGAGAATAACATCAATTTTAATTTTTAGATGCAAAAAAAATATTATACACGTAAGAGTCACGCGAGCGAAATGAATGCTGAGTTTCTGCGAGCGAAAAGAAACACTGAACTAAATGAAGTAGAGACACATTTGAATGACTACTGAAGGAAAGATAGGGTTATTTTGTGAAACGAAGTACTTCATTTACTTCAATCGTTCGCGAACTACCCAAGTCTAGCTCACTCAACACCATTCTCAACACTCACTTCTGCTTTGCAAAAAAATGGCGTCGCGTGTCAAACATAGCAATGCGTGACTGTGAGTCTGTTGATGCGAATGCTATTTAGCGGAAAAGTGTGGTTCAGTCCAAATTACTGCATTTTTGCTCATTATTATCTAATAATAAACGATGGGTCGGTCGAGATCACGTAGTAAGTCGCCACGGCGCCACCATAAAACTAGCAAACATTCTAGGAAGAAGAGCCGCTCCAAGGATCGTTCTACATCAAGGAGCAGAAGTTCGAAACTCGTAGAAAAATCGAGAGAACGGAGCTCAAAATCCAGGTAAACTATATGCAAATGATTTGACACATAAATAACTATCTTGTATGTATTGGTTTGACGTATCCGTGGTATACTTTCAGAAAAAGATCGCATTCCGCGTCTACTTCGACCAGCAGTGACGTCTCATACGATGGAAGTAGAAGTCACAGAAAGAAGTCGAAGGGGCGCAGTAAAATGGATGAAGTCGACAGACTAGCTGAAATGGAAAGACAGAGACGTGTAAGAGAAGCTGAACAGAAAGTAAATACTGTCATAGATACCAAACTGTTTAGGAACATGATCGCTCCTGGGCGTGGTAATCTGGCCTGCGCTTGGGCTACCAGAATTAGTTTACAAGAATAGTCAAAACTTGAAAAGAGTACAAACCAACATCGCTTGGTTAAAATGTTGTGAACTAGTGACCCGCCCCTGCTTCACATGGGTGCAATGGCGACATGCCAAAATATGGAGATTTCAGCGCTTTATCAAAGTTAAATATGTATTACCAAATAAATATCATAATTTCTTATCAATGTATTACCTTCCAGAATAAATGCTCTAAATGATGGTGCAAATCATATCAAAATCCATTATGTTTTATAATCATTTAAAGGATCTAAGGCTTAAATCTTCTAAATGAATTATACACAATTTGTGATTGCTTAGATTCTAAGCGGTCACAAAGATCAACTTTGTTTTTGTGTTTGACTTTGTTTTGTTTTATTGATTTCTCTTTAGCACAAAATTTTATTAAATTGTAGAAAAAAATTCATAACACAGAAATAACAAAAATATGTATGAGTTCCAATTTACAATCTACCATTTTAAAAAGCATAACACAAAGCATGAGGGCTATGTATAAACTGTAGACTTGTCACTGCAATTTACCTATTTGTAAGGCTTTCCTTTACAATTGTGTGGCTTTCAGTTTTGTTGTACACACGGCTACACATCAAGCTATACATTTCCATACTGGCCTCATTGTAAGGAAGTCCTATACAATGCATGATCAGCTTATACTGGAAATGTATAGCTTGATCTGTAGCCGTGCGTACACCAACTTGTACAATTTACAACATTTTAAATAGTAACTGTAAAGATTTGTGGTAGGCCTGCTGTTGAGGCTTTTATACTCAAATGTCAATCTAAGGATTGACATTTGAGTATACAAGCCTCTATATTAATATTAGTATCTCCTAATACTTAAACTTTCATAGATTGGAGAGTTGTGACCAGAAGCTATCATTATAACAAATTTTGTATGTAACTTGTTTAGGTGGTGGAAGAAGAAGCAGCAAAAAGGATAGAGCTACTAGTGAAGAAAAGAGTTGAAGAAGAATTAGAAAAAAGAAAAGATGAAATTGAACAAGAAGTGGCTAAAAGGGTTGAAGAGGCCAAACGCAAGATGGAGAAAGAAATGATGGAAGAACTTGAGAGACAGAGAGAACAACAGCGACGTGAGGAGCTGGCTAGACAGGTAACTGACAATAGTACATATCAGTCATGTGTACTGGCAACACTACACAATGTTGCATATACACATGACAACACATGCCCTGCGACAGCAACATATGTTGCTCTCGCAGTAACACAAGTGTAAATGCAATATTTAATACCAGCATCATAACAAATAGAGGAACTAATAAAAGTATTATTTCGATCATATCTGTTAAAGGTCCAGTCAGGTGTAGTTCGAGTGCATACAAGAATTAGTTTCTTGAATTCGTATTAATTGTCACTCACCGAGGCTGGCTGTCTCTGTTATTAATGATTATATACATGTCCATTTTTATAACCACATATATTTCATACGCACCAACAAGGCAGAGTTTATACTATATCCTGCCATATTGTAAGTTTGCCATGAAGGCGTCCGGCTAGCATTTTAAAATTGTTCGCTTGACTGTCCCTGGCAGTCACGTAGTCTATAAGTCAGGTCGGAAGACTGATCAAGAGCAAGAAGCCCTAAGAATTTATTGGAGACGCAGCTTGAGGATCCAGACGTGAGCGCTGAAGGTATTTTTTGAATCTATTTTTTGTATAACCACATTACTGTTTCAAATGAAGGATATACACATTTATCTGATGTTTCATCATTTTACATTTTATGGCATTGCATACTTATGTTTTTTTACTTAAAATTTATTATCTTAGGAGACGAAAGACTTTCAATATCAGCCTAAACATGTGTGATCAACAACATCTTGTCATTCAAGAGCTGAAGAATTGAGGTTTGCGCAAACAGACATTTTTTTAGAAAGGCCATGTTTACGTAAACTCTCTTTTAATGCATAGTGCTACTCTTGTAAATAAAGAACAGTATTAACATATTATTTCTATTATACAGGAGGAAGAAGCTCGTAAAAGGAAAGAGCTGGAAGAAATCATGGCAGAAAACAATAAAAAGATTGAAGAGGCTCAGCGCAAGCTGGTAAGTTATAGTATAAGCCTTGTATATTATTATGTTATATAATACAAATTTGTTTTTACTTTACCTAAATACTATTTTAATGTTTAGCCTTTGCATGTAGGATAGGAATCATTACAATTATAAAATCAGACTTAAACACAAATGTTATCTTGTTTCCAGGCCGAGGAGCGCTTGGCCATGATTGAAGAACAAAGGAAAATGGATGAAGAAAGGCAGAAACTGAAAAAAGAACAAGAAAAAAGAGTTAAAGAGGAACAGAGAAAAATATTAGGCAAAAATAATTCAAGACCTAAACTATCGTTCTCTTTGAACCCTCTATCATGAGTTGTGGTCTTCAGTAAGGGTGATGCCCATTTTCTAAGGAATGAGATCATCATTATTCATTAGGGTCATATTTACTTTACAGGTGTTACCTAAGAGACATTTTCATTAGCTTAGATTCTATGTGTACAAGTTAATTTCCTATTATCTAAAGGCAAGAGGTAGTTTTAATGAGTGTGGTAAAATCTAAAGGACTTGAGATGGAAATTCAGCGAACAAATTCACCAAGGTGCTATGATAGCGCTTCAAGACATGCTGCCCAACAAATTGTGTGTGTGTCTATGAAGGGTTCATGGGGTCAAGAGTTTGTCTAAGAGGAGGCAACTGGCCCATGTGCACATCGGACGCGTAATCAATTTGTAAAATAATGCTTATAATGTGCTACAATTGTAGTGGAACACTATGGGTCCCGCAAACAGGCAAAGCCTTGTAGAACAATTTCCATTAAATTTTCATAGAAACTGTTCAACTAGAGTTTTGTCACGCCTGTTTGCAGGGGAGCCTTTACCCACTTTTCAACGACTGTATCTTTGGTAGTCTCGTTTATAATTCCAATTCGTCAAAAATGGGTACACCCAAATACTCCGAAATATTTTATTCCGAATTTCGATGTTCCGATTTTCAAAAGTCCCGAGTTTCTTAATACCTAAAAATTATAATCATTATTAATAAAAATCACGAAAGTTATTTTACCGAAAGTCGTAAATGCGATTTGTTAGTTTTCCGATTTTCATACGTTCCAAGAATCAAATGCTCGAAGGGTTCTAGGTCCGAAAAACGACATTCCGATTTTCAATAAGTACTTCGAATATACTAAAAGTCAACATGCTGTGCTACAAAATTTAGTGACAGAAACGAATCGCTGCAAAACCGACTTCACGCAGTCTTGTCTGCCCTACCCTAGAGTGTAATTTAAGCCCGCGTAGGCGCGGAGGGTTGGGGCGGCCCGCGAGCTGAGGAGCAGGTGGTTTGAAGGCCCGCCGCCGCGGCTGAGGCTGGCAGGCGAAGCCGGCCAGCAATCCAAAGCTGCGGTGCTTTTTTCATATTTGTAATTTTTAAACATAATGATAAATGATAAATGATTTTATTTCTGTAAGTAGGTTTGTTACAAACACTTTTACACGTCAATCATATTTTTAAAAGTAGATGAGGTCGGCGTTTCATAACTGACTACTCTGAGAAGAAAGGCCGAAACAAACTCAGAGGTCACAGTCTCTTTTAAAGTCCAGACATAATCTTGGTCAGATCATGTGAAGACCATGTAGATTGGTGTCTGAAACGGTCTTTTGAGGAAAAACCATACAGATTGAGCGGACCTGTCCAGTCAGTGCACGCATTTGTCAGTCAGTAATCTTGCCGCTCAACTGAGAACTTAAGGAGATGATGATGGTCTAAAACAAACAATGTTCTTCATTGTTTGTTGAGTTGGGCTTTGATAGCTGCTCCAGTTTTATACTTTTGTAGATATCATAGTTTCTTTTGTAATCTGTGTTGTACCTAAATTGTTCCAAATAAACTTTTTTTTTTTTAATTCAAAATCTATAAGTAGGTGTTGTTTAATGTAATTTAAAAACGTCTACTTTGTTATTTGTGTATTCATATTATTTTTTTGTGTTTTCTTGATCTTATACGGTCTGCGTCGGATACCATCTAGTGTTATAGGATCCTTTGGGTTAGGTTAGGTTAGAACTGTGACCATTAAGCGCGAAGGCGAGCCAGCGAAGTGAGCGTGTCACGGCAGCGGCCGCCGAGTGCCAGATCCCCTCTATTGTTTGTGATTTTTTTTTTTTAGGTGGTTGGTTTATTTGTCGTGCTATTCAGTTTTACAAGGAGTTTTTATTTCTGAATTGTAATTAATCGGAACTCGTATTTTTGATGTTTCGAATTATCATTAAGTCGGACTTTTTGTTATTCGATCTATTAAAAGTCGGTATTTTGAGAATAGTAATTATAAACGTTAGGAATATTGAAATTTAGGAATTATAAAAATAGGAGTAATGATAAGTCGGAGTTATGAAACACGGTATTTTGAAATTCGTAAGTGACTGACGGAATAAAGTTTTTCGCATTTATGTAGTGTACACGTCGAAAATATGTGTACAACATGTGGGTAAATCTTGCATTAATCATCCACTATGTTGTGTATATAATTATTAATAATTTATTTGTACTGGTGGTTTAAGATTGTGCAACAATAGTGACCTATTTTTGTGAACTTTACTATGAACTACATTGAAAAGTAAACAAATTATTGAATAGTTGTAAGAATGAATCCTATCTAATGCTGCCGATATATAACATTTCACAGAGGAGCCTTATAAATAATGTTTGAACTGCAATATCGTATTAATAATAAATGCATTAGCCAAACTAAGTAAAATAAACAATTGCATTACCTACTCAAGTCAAATATTTTGCAGTGCTAGTTTTTTATATCTCACATGGTGAACCATGAGAGATATAAAAAACTAGTTTAGTTACAATACTCCATAAGGTTACTTCTACAAATGAAAGGTTTTGGTTAGGTCAAAATTATTATTTTCGATAACGAAAAAATAACAATATGACATACTTTTATAATTGTACATACGTTTGTAAATTTAAGGTAACAATTGTAGGTTTCATTTTATCGTTCGTTAGAATAAAATAAGACATTTTCAGTTACATTATTTTATTAATTAATTAAATATTGTAAAGCTGGCTGGCTGCACATTTCGTCACAAGTTGATGCCACGCGCAGTGATATGTCGTCGTTCTTACTTCTTGGTGCGGCAGCATATCTCAGCTACTTAGCATAGAAAACAACACGGAAGCAATAAGATGCGTTTACGACCTCATTCGCTCTTGCGGGCTTACCAAACATACTCTCATTGAGGTACAGGCGCGAAAGTTATACACAGTGACGTCTTCTTACTGATAATGTGGAGCCAGCCTTACTCCGGAATTTCTAAATTTCTAATTTCTAAATTCTTCTGTGAAACATGTGAAAGTGCAAACAAATTAATAATATGTTTGCCTTAGGCTCGCCCTCAGTTACAATTCGTACACCTCTGCCTAATACTTCTGGGATTACATGCGTGATTGTTATGTTATTTTTGCCTTATTCAATCATCTGACTTCCTATCCATATTTCACGTTTCCTTCTGCTCATTTATTATAAATAAATAATTTCTCCTGCAATAATCCCTATTTTCATTACTTAATGTAAGCCATTTATGTGTAATATGTTAATGACGAAGTTTGTCATTGATAAAGAATAAACTAGATGTTATGTATTTTGCACAAAACAGATATTTATACTGATCGGCATCAGAAACCTTACAAGAAAGGCCTCACTTAAAAATCATTGTTTTTATTGGTAAATCACATGATTGTATGAAAGGAAGTACCTAATCAATTTTATTATTGAATTTTCAATCGTCCTGACTATATAAGCGTACCTTGAACAAACAAAATAATTATGTCAAGTGAGATGCGATTTGAAAAATCTAGCTTACGTAAAAAAAAAAAAAGTGCATCCTGAACATTCTTAGTGTTAGTAACTCATTATTCATTTAAATAAAGCCCTTCACCTGATGTGTTTGTTTCATTATAAACGTTTTTTTTAATCTGATCAGATTTTAGATAAGATATGATTCCCCCTTTTAGTTAGTACCTACTTATAAATTGACTCCCTCGTCTAGTGGTCGCTAATACAATGACTCCTGAGCGTTGGGTTCTGGGTTCGATCCTCGAGGTCGAGCACAAATTTTTTTTCACAAGGAAAAGGCAATAGGCTCGCCCCCTATATCACTGACATCACTGATGAAATGTGGACGTACTGTCGTATACAGGCGTGATGTTATCTTTTGCCAGATCCAATAAAACTAGCATCGATGGCCATTCAATTTGAGTGTTTAAAGAAAATCTATTATAATCTTGGAATTTTTGAATCCCATGGATTTTTGCCTAGGCTATTAGGGAGTGCTTAAATGTTACACTTTGTCCAAGGGCGGACCCAGGATTCTCTGGGAGAGGCACATGGGCCAGACGGATAGGATAGATTTTCTTTTGACCATACATACAAAAATAAAATAATAATAAAGTGGCGGACTAAGCCTGTCCGGGGCCCGGGGTGGCAAAACAAAATGGGGTCTTCTTAGTTTATGGAGGTATTTCTAGTAACATTTTGCAAAAATACAAGTTTGTATTACGTGCGTAATTATAGGTAGGTGCTCTACCTTCACAATGGGCCTCGCACCCCGCAGGATTTTTTTTTTCAAGGTTGCATTTTCAACTTTTCACTAAGCTATTCACGAAAAACAAGGTGAACGTTACCGTAGCAGGAAAGTGGTTCCTAGAGTGATATGAGTGAAACGTATAATTAGTGCATAATCTGCTGTGTATGTGCACCACATAAAAAAATTGTGCTCTTTGTCGTTATGGAAAAAAACGGAAAAACTATTCCTGCTAGAGTAACGTTTTTCCAGGAGTAAAATTCTAAACGAATAATCGGAGGGAGAAATATTGTGCATGGCCAGACAGCTTATATTTGTGTAAAAAAGTGCACCGAAAATATAATTGGTGCGTTTACAGGTTTTTCGAGATATTGCATTTCCTTCTGGAGTAACGTTTCGCACAATCGTGTACCTCTAAAACCATTGCATGTAGAATAAACATACACGAGTAGTTCTTTATTTGTGCGTATTTGTGACAGAATGAGATTTAAGAAAATATTTATATTTTCAAAGTAATCGCGGTTTTTTGAAAACCCGAAAAAATACCGCAGCTCCTAAATGAGAAAACGTATAAGCTCGCTAAAAACTGTATTCGGTCCTTCATGACGCTTATAATAACCATAAAAAGTTTCAAAAGTGTACACTTTTGAACTAACTAACACTTTTTTCATTTTTTTTTATTACTAAAAGTCAAAACGACGGTGTCATAACTTTGACGGCAAAATACAAGAAACTGGCTCAACCCAAGATGTGTAGGTGTAAACCAAAAACTAGTGTATTTAGTCAAAAATATATAGTGAAAATATTCAGCTTGGAATGTTTCGCAGTAAATATAAACAAAAAACAAAATATGTAAACAACGGGTGGTTACCGACCAAATTCGAATGACTACAAAAAAGCGACGGATTCCTACATATCGGTGACCTTCTTTACTTTACTCACGAACCGATTGAAACGTGTTGTGCCCGAGTACACTTGAAGTAGAAAAGTAGGTAGTAATAAACTTTACACTATTTATTTCTTACAATATTTATTTTATAACACAATTACAGTTTATTCGATACATTTATATCACTTTAATTAAGCAAAGGGTAATTTAATTGATCAATTTTGTACACGTGTTCTCTTTACTGACGTGACAGCTCGATGACGTCAGTGGTTTGTGACGGCCTATAAAAGCGAGAGCCCAACGCCTTGTGCGGCCCCGCTCGATCAAGATGTTTGGCAAGCCGATCCCTCGGGCAAAGCATGCCAAATATCTGGGTGTGACAGACGTCTCTCCTTCTCAGAGCACATAAAGGTGGTTCGTTCGCGAGCCGCCTTTGCTCTGGGTAGACTACATTCCGTCGCATGCACGCAGTAAATTGTCACTCAGGTGCAAACTGCGCATTTATACGGCATGCATCCGACCTATCATGATATACGCCTGTGCTGTTTGCGCACAGGCACACCCCCGGCACGTCCATAGTCGCACCGTTTTCTACGTAAAATAACGGGTTCGCCCTGGTTCGTTCGTAATATTAACTTACTCTTATTTGAAAATCCCCACCATTCAACAATTCATGAAACGCGCTTGCAAGCGTTTCTTTGATACCGCTGGCAGCCATCGCAACCCTCTGGTTGTCAGTCGCCAGTTATGTCCCCTCTAGAATCAGTAGAATCCGCCGTCCAAGGCACGCACTGACCGACCCTGACGACCCCATTACCCTCCTCCAGGAAAGTAGTAGGGCCACCAGTACAGTATACAGCAGACACAGACACAAATCGAAATTTCGACCTCGCCGCCGAGGTCCTTCGCGTCCGCGTTCCTCCCCGATAAATTCCCCTCCCTATCCCTTGGTCGGATCCGCAGAGCCAGCTGGTGGCGTAGCTGAGCCAGTAGTTTTAAACCCCCCTAATAATAATAATGACTCCATTTTGATCCAGCCTGTCCCCAACTTGCTGTCCTCCCCCAGCTACGCCCTAAGCCGAGGTTCGTACCCTACAGGGGGTGCCCTTAGGTGATGGTCGCTTAGTTTATATATTATGCCCATGGCTGGAGGCTTTGGGTTAGCTCAAAGGCACCACAGGATTGACCGGTTAAGCAGTCACGGCCTCTCAAGGCCAACTTCGAGACGCCATACCCAAAAAAAAAAAACACCTTGTGCGGCATTCTGAGTCGAGCCGTCGAACCGTGCGGACCGCCAGTTAAGTACTTTTCCTTTTCCTTATATTATTTTTATTAGTAAGAAAGGATAATTATGTTGTGCTTTTCTTTGAAGTGTTATGTGAAGTTAATAAACTAAGGATATTAATGAGTAATGATGAAGTTTAAATAATAATAAATCTAAATAGTAATATTAACCATATTTCTGATATCATTATTTATTTGTAATCTAGTTGTTAGATTGATACATTATGATTTACTTTCTTCGACAAGAAAGTTCTGGTATCGATGTTAATGAAGTTTTACTTAATTAAAATGGTTAATTAAAATAAATACTTGCCATAACTTGTTTGAATCTTATTTTAATAATATGTATTTCTTACTTTGAATCTAACAAATGCATGTACACTTTTTAAACTTTTTATGGTTATTATAAGCGTCAAGAAGGACCGAATACAGTTTTCAGTGAGCTTATACGCTTTCTCATTTGGGCACTGCGATATTTTTTCGGGTTTTCAAAAAACCGCGGTTACATGGAAGTTATAAATATTTTCTTAAATCTCATTCTGTCACAAATACGCACAAATAAAGAGCTACTCGTGTATGTTTATTCTACAGGCGCACATGCAATGGTTTTAGAGGTACACGATTCTGCGATACGTTACTCCAGCAGGAAATGCAATATCTCGAAAACCTGAAGACGCACAAATTATATTTTCGATGCTCTTATTTACAATAATAAAAGCTCTCTGCCCATGCACGATAGTTCTCTCTCCGATCATTCGTTTAGAATTTTCCTGCTGGAAAAACGTTACTCTAGCAGGAATAGTTTTTTCCTTTTTTTTCCATAACGACAAAGCGCACAATTTTTTTATGTGGTGCACATACACGGCAGATTATGCACTAATTATACGTTTCACTCATATCACTCTAGGAACCACTTTCTTGCAAGGGTAACGTACACAAAAACAAGATTGCAGGATATTATAGGATTTTTTTACAACCCGTCTCGTTATTCTCGGGTAGGTTTCTTTTGAACATTCTTACGAAAATAGTCGTTTTGTCGTTGTCGAGTTACTCATGCAAAAAGTTTGACAATGTAGAATGCAAGAGGGAGCGAAGTGACGAACATTTTACCACACCGCCTTGTATAGGTTAGGCTTAGATAAATGATTGGTCTCGCTGCGTCGAGCGCAGCGAGACCAATCATTTATCTAAGAGGTTAGGTTTTCTTTTGACTATTCTTAGAGAAAGAGGAGTTCCTTGGTCGACCGAAGTAGAAAAGTTTGAGAATTAAGATAACGTTGACAAGAGGGAGCGAAGCGAGCTTGAAAATTTAATCACCCTGCCTCGTAGGTTATAGGTTAGGTTTTCCTTCAACCATTCATACTGAAATAGGAGTTACGTTGTTGCGGTACCTATATAAAAAAGTTTTGAGAATTAAAACGAATTTTGACAAGAGTGAGCTCGAAAATTTAAGTACGTGTATGTGTTGCACATGTACGGGGCCTCCAACCCCAAACTGATTCTTTCTGAAGATACTTTGACCTTGCTTAAGATTTGTTTAAAAAGTAATTCTAAAAATTTGGGGGCCTCTCAGGTCCAGGGGCCCAAGGCGGACCGCCCGTGATATCCTTGGAGGCGCTTCGGCCCGCGCTGTCTTTTTAGCTTCATATGTTCTCCTCTCGCCGATTGAGGCTCTTGGCCGGTACATTGTTGGCTTAGCAGACCTCTGGGCTCGGCTACGAACCGGCCGCACCACTTTACACCTTAGTAGTAACGCCACTGCTTCTGAAGATATCCAGTAGGTACTCTTTCAGCGTTCATCATTGAAGCAATGTCTTGATGGATATGTCTTCAACCAGCGTGACGTGGAGTAAGATTGCTTGGCAATGATGGTTATCACAGGAAACGTGCACAAACGAAACGAATGTTATTATAGCGTTATCGTAAACCTCCCAGTTTTTTAATTTACTTAATAGGTGGGGGGGGGGGGGGGGGGGGCACGTGCCCCTGCCCTCTGCTCTTGACTAAGTCTTGGAAGCTATATACTATCACCCTGAAAAAATAGCCTCCACAGTCTCCCTAGCCTCGTTTCAACTATGTAGGGGTCGGCTTCCAGTCTAACCGGATGCAGCTGATTACAGTATTTTACATGGAGTGAATGCCTATCTGATCTCCACAACCCAGTAAGTAAGTGGGTAACACAATACCCCTTGATAAGACTGATTGTCAGACTTGGGCTTCTGACTAACCGTAACAACTGTCAAAGATTATTAGAAAATACTAGTATATAAACTGTATAAGTTACCATACTATTAGAAAAACTAAAAAGCATTGGAATCACTGACCAAGCTTACAAAATTTTCGAATCATATCTTGCAAATAGACATCAGATAGTAAAAATTTATAATTTTGAAAGTGTATCTGCTGTAATTGTATGCGGAGTTCCGCAGGGATCAGTTTTAGGACCACTGCTTTTCTTAATTTATATAAATAATGTAAGTAATATTGGGTTAGCGAGACATAACTCACTGTACGCAGATGACACATGTCTTTTTTATTTCGGCCACTCCATGCATAGTGTTATTATTACTGAGGCACAGCAAGACCTTCATAATTATACTAACTTACTGACTATTAATGTTAACAAAACTGCATACCTACATAATATTTTCTCCTAAGAACAAAAATATTCCTGATTTCCCTCCTCTTACGGTTGATGGTCAACAATCAACAACTGTTAAGATCAAACCATGAAAAATACGTGGGCCTGATCTTGGACAGCAGACTGACATTCAGACCACACATTGATTATGTTAGAAGCAGATTGATTGCGTTGACTGGAGCTCTGCGAAATATTGCTAAATGTGTGCCATTTAAATTACGCTACACAATCTATAATACACTAGTCAAACCGCATCTAGACTATTTAATACAAGTGTGGGGACAGGCCGCTATTACACATCTTCATGACCTACAAGTAACGCAAAACAAAACAATCAAAGTTCTTTTTAATTACAATTACCTAACACCTACGAAAGACCTTTACGCTAAAAGTAAACTATTTTAATCTTAGAAAATTATATATTTACCACACATGCATACTAATTAAGAAAATTTTAACAAACACAATACACTCACAAATCACCTTCAAACACAAAACTCACCACTACAACACTAGGAATACGGATAGTATAGAACTGCGTTCGGTTAGGACTTTGTACGGAAGAACTATTCAGTTTGAGGGAGCGCAGCTTTATAATAATTTACCGATTACCGAAAGAAATAAGAGACTCTTCATCAGTGAACATTTTTAACCTTCCTATACTCGCGCGTTGGTCTGTGAGACCGACGAAACCTATTTTCGTAATTATTTTTAAGCACGAAAATCCTAAGAAGTCGAGTTCCTTGCTAGCTGCCGGATTTGTTGCAAACTTCATTTAAGGGCTCGCCGCATGTTCGTGCGAAGCGCACTAGTTGTAGCATTTGGCGCCAATTGGCCCGTGAGACCGACGCGAGTATAGGTGCAACTTTTTGTGTAAGTAATAATGTAATATATTTAGTGCATTTATATATTTTTTACAAACTTTGAATACTTTATGACGTATGTATAGTAAAATGTATGTATGTTTGTTGCTCTATATTATATTTTGACTAATTTTATTATTCTTTTTAGATTATACTTCATATCAAAATGGACGATGATCGCATCAGATTGTTGCTGGATGAATTAAGTTCTGGTTGTAGCTATGAAGACGAAAGTAACAGTGAGGTGGAAGATTATGTGGAGGTACAAGAAGAGACATACGACACTGAGCAAGAAGACGAAAATGATGAGATATATGAGGTTACAACTACGCCACATGCAAAAAATACTTTTGTTTGGAACATGCTGTAACCGTATGCCCTGATTGTTATGGTGAGGGTCAAAACTAAGCCAATCATAGATAAATATGTCCTTTGATATGTTGTTTATTACTATTCAGAAGTTTATTTTGTTTTTAAAAAGAAGTACAGATTTTATTTTCGTTTTCCTAGTACTTAGAAATAAATCTCAAATTCGAAGACTGGTTTGTGATAGACTGAAAGTCAGTAAAATAATTAATAAATTAAGTATTATTCATACTATTTTGTTTCATTATATCCTAAACTTTAAAATATTAATATTTTTTTTATGGGCATCATAGTAAAAAAATATGTTGTAAGGGTGCGAACTATCGGTCGGTGAGACCGTGCGCGAGTATACGTGTTACAAAAATTGGCGCGAGTATAGGAAGGTTAAGAATAGGTTTAAGTTGTATTTGGCTAACCAACAATAATATATCATTATATATATTATTATTATATCATGTACTCGATAGATTGAACGACAATTATGTTTATTACTGAAGATATTTTGTTTACTTTCTCATATTTAAGTGAACTATGTATGTTCTTTTTGAGAAATAAATTTCTTTAAACTGAAAGATTTACGAACGACAACCGAACCAAATGGTAACCCATCCACGAACCGACCGTGGCAAGCGTAGCTTAACCTTCTACCGATCCGTGCGGCTGTTATTGCCACGAGCCCCGCATCCCCTCGACCTCACATAATTATTTATTTCAAACCGATATTTTGCGTTTGAATCGAAAACAAAAAAACCCTTGAAATCACTAGTGTGTCACTGTCACTTGTCTATGTCGTGTCACCAATGTCAAAGTAATTCAATTTCCGGTTTTCATACTTTACTTTTCATTATGTGAAGCACAGATAACTATATACTAGTCGGAGACAGATAGGACAGTACTATGGTTGACGATTAGTTCCAAAAATATGCGCCAAGCGCTAGTGTCGTAATGTCACTGAGGGATGACCCACAGCGTACTATAAAAATGACGCTGACCATCCGGCATAGAATATCGATAGCATAGTGATGTGCCATGGAATATTCTTATAGGGTTAATTTTATTATTTGCAATGTTCAATGTTTCTTCCTATATGTTCATTGGATACGAATATAACGAAAGAAATGTAAAAAAAAGACTTCAGATTTTACTTTTTATTTATTTTTTCGTCTTAACCTATGGGCTTTATATTTCTCAAAGGCAATTTGTTGAGGTGCACACATCTGTTTCACAAGTTTTTCTTGTACACCTCCTTTTAAAATTTTATTAATTATGTTGCACCAATTATGAACATGGGTGCGTATCATTAAATTAAGCAACCATTCCTTTACTTCGGTGTTATGACCTGTACACCCCAACCAATTTAAATCAAATTTCTTTATTATTTCTATTTTTAAATGTTTTTTTACACATTTTTTGTATGCATACTTATTCAAGTAATCATGTATAAGGCCCGAGATATTCCTATATAACATTAGAAATTTCTTTGATGGATATGTTAAATTATGATGTTTTAAAAGGGTAGGTATATTCTCGTTGTTCAATCCATTTATGAAATAAATCTCTTTTTGTTTGCGTATAAGTATCAGAGCATCTCCTACAATTAAATTTGTTTGTCACTCTCCTGCACATATACCCTGCTGTATATGCAGAAGAGTGCACGCGCAATCTTTCGTTTACTGGATTTAGTGATTGGTTACTGCTAACGTTTTGCGTCATTGTTATGGGTCTACTACACACGGCATTTTCTTTATCTTCATCAAATGTTGATGAGGAACTCTCATCAACATTGGATGAAGATATGAGTTTAAAAAAATCTACAACTGTGTTTCCTGTATCATCCTCACAGTTTGCGTATATTGAATGTGGACCCATAACGTTGGACATTAGCAGTGATTTAAAAGCATTCAAAAAAGTATTTGCATCAGGATTGACGTTCCTGTAGTTGATGGCTCTGATCCTACCAAAAAAATTCTCAAGAGGATCCTGATTAACATTTCTAGGATAAAAATATTGTATATCATATTTTTCGAACAACAGTTTAGACAACCTTTCAAAACTTTCTATAGTTGTAACCCACCCATTAAGAGAAGGAACTCGAACCTTATAGATTTTATTATTTTTGAGGGCTTTCTTGCTACTATTATCAATATATTGAATATTATTTAATATTTGTTTGGCTTCTGTCCAAAAATTGAAAATTTGATGGGCGTTTGGCTTTATTGGTCCACGAAGTTTGCCCCGGACAGTACTCCCTCAAGATCCATTCACGCTGTCAAAGAGCTTGTCCATGAATTCCACAGCTTCGCCTGTTGTGGCCATTGTCTCACTGACATTTTGACCCGAGGCCGTAGTTTCTGAAATACATAATTATATATAAGTATAACAAACAAACAATGTTTCCATTTCCATTCTATCAGACTACAAGAAAGTGCAACTGGTATTATTCTTAGTATATTAGTTTAAATCAAACGTCTTATTAGTCATAATGGCTCAATTGTAAAAATTAAAACCCAATTATTAAAAACCTAATTCTTTTTAACAAAGAGTGAATATGTATAGTGTGAATTCTTGTGTTTCTTTTGTCGGAGACCCTAAATAAATTAAAGTAAAGTGAGTAAGTGAGTGATTGATTGATAACAAAATAAAAACTTACTGAACAATGCAGTGTATTTAAGCATTCCACTGGTTGTTGCACTCAGAGTTTGGGCAGCTACACTCACTTTAATTTTCTTAATTTTTGCTGCGTAAACATGGTGCTCTGTTAGTTTTTTATGCATTCTAGTATGACCTAGTTGGCAATCAGCACCAAATACCATTTCAATATCCTTCCAAGTGGCAACTTTGCTTTTGAAAAACATGTCTTTTGTAAGAAGGTTGTTCCTTAGCCCCTTAAGTAAGTGTGGGGGATCATACACTACACTTAGGTGTTGTCCTGACATCTCAATAGTTCCATCTGCAAACAAAAAAGCTATTGAGTACAACTTAATTTGATGGATCACAATCCTACTAATTTATAAAATAATGTCAAAGTTTAGACAATGAGTTTGTTATGCAATTGTGGTTTAACAGTTCAACATATTTGGATGAAATTTGGTAGACAGTTAGACCATGACCTGGACTAACATACAGATGGATATTATGATAATTATAATGATGATGGATACTTTTTATCCTAGATAATTTGCAACTGCTATGCAGATAATGTGAACAAAGGCTATTTGTAGAGAGAGTATCTACTCACCATTATATATAATTATGTCTCAACTCAAGCAATAAAGCGATGAGAACGAATAATACACAAACTAACCCAGAGATTCGACACGAACACGAATGACTGAAATTACGAAATTACTGAAAATACAATCTGTCAGTTTGACAGTTATACGCAACACTCAACAGCCAAAATGGCTGCCAACAACATGGCTACCGAAAGTAGCGCCATAACGCATTTTTTGGAACTAAAGCTGTCGCAGGCCTGATGTGAAGTCGTGAACTTTGCTCGTCGCCGGTTGTTGTATTAGTCCCTAAGGCAATAGATCAATAATTGTTTTAAATGTATTGAACAAACAATACATTTGTTATATAATAACTGTTACAGTTGTGAACTATTTAAGCATAATGGCAGAATTTTTGAAAGGTTTATTGTTGTCGGTTTTAACAGAGAAATGTTACGAAGAGTATTTGGTGAAATTCAACTTTCTCGATGGTAATTTTGTTCTAGATATTTGTTTAAATTGGAAGTGATTAATTCGAGCTGGACTCCCAGTTACTGTTTTGTGGGTGTGTCATTTCGGAAGGCTAGAATTTAAAGTTGCAGACGTAAATATTTCGTGTTATTTCAGGTCCTTGTATGACCGCGACGCTAAGCAAGGGTCTGGGGATCGGTATCATTGCCGGCTCTATCCTCGTGAAAGTACCTCAAATATTGAAGATTTTGAGCAGTAAGAGTGCTGAGGGCATTAATGTTTATGGAGTATATTTGGAGTTATTTGGGATCACAGCAAACTTTGCATACAGTTATGTTATGGGCTTTCCATTTAGGTATGTGGCACTATCGCAAGATTCCCGTAGAACAATAATTCAGATTATTGTATGGACTTTTTCATAGTAACTGCCCAACTTAGCAAAAAAGTATATAGTATCAAATAAGCTTATATGACTTACAGAGTTAACAATCTCTGAGAAAATTATTGTGTTGTATAATGTAGATTATGTAGAAGATTCATTGGCATTATTACATGGAAAATTTCATAAATAAATAATACAAAACATTGCTTGACTGATTAGAGGCAACGAACATCTTCTCTTAGTTCAGTACTTAAGTGAAAATTTTACAACAATAAATTCACCTAAACAATAAATTTTATTTTGCAGTGCATGGGGAGAAGGTACATTCCTTGCAATACAAACAGCGATAATAGCAGCATTGGTGCTGCACTATGGTGGGACGACAGGTAGAGCTGTTGTGTTCTTGAGCGCTTATGCAGCCTATGTGTCAGCATTAGTCAGTGGGGCCACACCAACACATGTGCTGTGGACTATGCAAGCTCTTACTGTTCCTATTATTGTTATAGCTAAGGTAATGAGCATTTTCAACATGATTTTACACTTTTGACAAACTCATAAGTAATTTACCTTTATCATTTATGAGTTCATAACTGCTGAAAATGGGCCTCCCAATATTACTGCTTCAAATGGTAGTTGATTAAACCAATAACAATAAACTGATGATGACCACAAGAGATTAAAAAAATATATCTTTAGGTATCCATGCCAGGTGTTCATAGCTAAGTAATAGGAGGAAATTATCATAATGTGTATTGTGCAATACAAATATTACAAAACATGAGCAGCAAAGGCTTTACATAATTATTTACATTAATTTTTTAGCCCTGTATGTTTATGTCAAGGTTCATGGGAGTTTATAAATAAGGGATTATGTAAATTATGCTTTGGTCCTCAAGTCATTAGAAGTGTTTTAATCAGCATTTTTTTCTTTTCAGTCCATTCAAGTTATCACAAACTACAAAAACGGCAGCACTGGGCAGTTATCAGCGATTACGTGTCTGTTGCTGTTTGGAGGCAGTATAGCTAGAATTTTCACATCACTTGTTGAAACAGGAGACTTCATCATTATTGTGACCTACTGTGTGTCCACAGTGGCCAATGGTGCCATAGTAGCGCAACTTCTCTGGTACTGGAATGTCGTTAAGGGGACCCAAATCAAAAATAAGAAAAAGAAGAAACATGCATAATTTATTAAAATAATAATGTCACTAAAACATTTTTACCTCAAATGTGTTTTTTTAATCTGTTAAGTGATTGATAAAAATTCTGCTATTTACTGATTTATTTGATAACTTAAAAGATACCCATATAAATAATATCCATGCCCAATTAGATCAGAAAATAATTTATTCGTTCGGTGATTATATCAGAGACATATTCGCCCAGTCCTAAATAAGAAGGGGAGGGGGGGGGGGGGACGTTGTTGTTGAACACTAGGCTAACCACTTTTCATAGCCTTCGTATTATGCCATGCTACCATACTAGTCGACCCTCTGCATTGCGGTTGCGCTAGTGGACCTTTCGAGGAGGGTTCTTGGTATTAGGTTTAAAACCGTATTATAAAACAATGTAAAACGCAGTAAGGCTCTGCGCAAACAGGCCACCGACTACAGCCACCGGTGGCTGGCGACAAGTTGTTTACATGATTTTTATCACGTTTTGTATGGAATCGCCGCACACGAGTAGCGAGTGGCGTCCACTCGCGACTCGGTGTCCGCGACGCGCCACCGGTGGCGGCCACTCGTGACTCCGTGTCCGCGACATGTCAGCGTGGCGGCCACGCTCGGAACCCATCGTAAGACTGTACAACAGGAGAGTGTTAGAAATTGTAGCGGCCACCGACTACTAGTGACGGCCACCGACCACTCGTGGCAGTGTATGTTACTCCAGCAGGAAGTATATAATCAGTGCGTAATCCGCTGTGAATGTGCGCCACATAAAAAAATTGTGCGCTTTGTCGTTTTGGAAGAAAACGGAATAAACGATTCCTGCTGGAGTAACGTTGTTCCAGCAGGAAATTTCTATGCGAATGATCGGAGAGAGAAATAATGCGTGTATTCCCGTTCGTCCCCTCGACTTCGTCCCCCGAGGGGGACGAACGGGAATTTACAAAAATAATATTTAATTTGTTCCCGATCGTCCCAATCCTAATTCAAGAGAGGACGAATGGGAATATGTTCTTCGATTAGTGCCATTCGTCCCACTAAAAAGATTTGTGCAGAAAATATGTTTATTCGATGTTTCGTAGTTTACTTTTAAATTAGTTTCTTCGTTAGATTTAATCATTATTTTACAAAATTCTTCTCTATGTTTTTATGAATTATAAAACGTATCCTAAGTTTATCATTGTTTCATTATGTTTACCTACACTAAATATAGCAACTCTGACGGGAAGCGCCGGCGATTCTGGTAGTTAACAAAAGAGTGCCGATAACATTGTGTTATTTGCGTAAATCCTATTGGTTTACCTGACATTCTCTCCCTTTCCTATCCTTAAATTAGACCGGTCGGTTAGTGTTGACAAAACAATGAAAGTGCACGGGTGTTAATGTAATAATATATATTCGACACGAGTTCTGCGGAAAACTACTGATGTAAGTACCTACATTTTTGTAAGTTACAAATATTATTAGATTGTTTATAGTCAATATTAAATTGTCTCATGTCTTATTAATTTATGCTAATAATGTACGGTACCTATCAATATTTGTATTCAATTTTAGTATTTTATTTTATATATTAAATATCATTCTAAATTATATTAATAAGTGTGTAATTATTGTCTCCTGTTTTTTAGAGCTTAACAATGTCACAAGAAGCGCATCCTGGATTCCTGGTCCCTCTGGTAGTACAGGAAGCTGTTTGCAGTATATACAAAGAAAAGGTGGAATCGTGCTTCTGCGTGCTGGATACCAATTTTTAAAGAAAAGGCAAAACAAAAGTGGAGCTGTTGTATGGGAATGTCATCTTAGAAGAAAGAATAAGTGCAGTGGGACCTTAACCATAAAAGTAAGTACCTACTTTTTTGGCTTCTTTTTTCATGCAAAACCAGACAATGGGTAAATAAATTATGCACGTTTATTGCAGAATGATCAAATTTTGAAAGAAACCACACATACACTGTACACCGGACTTCAATAAAAACATAATAGACATTCATATTGATGAATGCAAGAAAAATATAACTTCTGATGATGTACCTTGCGTACCAGCCGCCTTTAATTCAACAATTTCGAAAATTTTGGACGAAGGACTTGATAAAGTAACTTTACCCAAAGATATTCCTAAGTTTGCAAACATCAAAAGCACTTTGTATCGCCATCGAAATAGCACTTATAATATGAGTAAAATCACTTTCAACGACGTTAAAACGGTTGAGGTTCCTCAAAAATTTCAATCATTTTTGTTAGCAGATTACTGTTACGGTAACACACGCTTACTCATTTTTTGTTCCCAAGAAGCTAAAGAAAAATTGATAGTTTTAAAAAATATATTTGGTGACGGTACATTTAAGAGTTGTCCACCTCCATTCCAACAGCTCTACACCGTTCATGGTGATTTAGGAAGTAAGAATCAAAGCACAGCTATGACGCCATTATTGTACGCTTTAATGTCAAACCGTAAAAAAGAAACATACGAGATACTTTTCAGACTTGTTAAATCTCAAATCAACGATTGGAATCCTACATCCTTTACCAGTGATTTTGAAGAAGCAGCTATGTCTGCTATGCGTACAATTTTTCCAGAGATAAGTATCCACGGCTGTTATTACCATTTTAATAATGCTATTTGGAGGAAAGGCCGTGAATTAAATCTAACAAAAAATAAAACTTTAGGACGTCAAGTAGCCCTAAGTGCGGTGCTTCCATTATTACCAGAGGAACGTATTTTTGAAAGCTGGTTTTATATCGCTAGCGAAAGCCCCGATGATAGCCAAAGTGAAAAATTTCGGCAATACATGCTATCGCAGTGGCTTCAATCGAATTTCGTAAAAGTGTGGTGCAGTTTTGGAAAACGACACCGTACTAATAACTTTGCCGAAGGGTGGCATTTTAAATTAAATAGTGCCATAGGCAAAAAAAAACCTAATATTTTAAAATTGCTTACGGTGTTACATCAAGACTCTAACTTATACAGCGTGAAAGCAAAACAAAATCCAAAACGGCGTAAGCTACATTCAATCTTGACAGACCAATATATATTATGGATTGCCAAATGCAACTTCTTAATTCAGAAATAACTGTAGGACATTTTTTAGAAAAACTTACGTAGGTATTAATCATAAAAAGTAAAGTGCTCGATGGTTGTGTACGTTGATGTAATCTCTAGGCTTTGTGTGCAATAATTATTACTGCCTACTGTTATGACCTCGACTACTTTCTTGTGAATTTTTTATTGTTGTTACCCTCTATGATGTTTTGTGTTCATGTTTTTTCACTTTGATTTTGTATATGTTTTTTATTTTGATTTTGAAATTGTGCTAATTTATTGACGCTATTTATATGTAAAATTAATGTGTAACCTGTTCTGATTCCTTATACAATATGTAACACAAAAATGTGACACCGTATACCTATATATATAAGCAAATGTGACTTTTTAAAAATTAGGACGATAATTTTTTTTTTGTTATTTTTACCTTGATTTCGTGATATTTTAGGTATTTTATTTAATTTTGCTTTTGAAAGTGTGATAATTTACGGACCCTATTTATGTGTTAAAATAATGAGTAAACTTTTCTAATCACTTACATAACGTAAAACGTAAAATCTTGCCACCATAGGTACCTACATATAAGCAACTCTACGAAAAATAGTGACTTATATTTCAAAAGGAAACAACCTGAATGGTAAAAAGTCTGTTTGTAATATAATACAGACTTTTTTTAATATAAGCTCTATACACTGATTTTTTAATCATAATTTTTAGATAAGGAGAATTTTATTCTTAATTAAAAAAATATTATATATAAAAATATTGCGAGTTATCGCAAAGTTGATTCTGTGATTTTTACTGTTATTTTTATTCCTTAATAAATGACTGATTTTTATTTCAATTTTGTTTTTTACCAATTAAAACCACCAGTCTTATATTATTTAGTGGGAGCAATAGACCCAAAAAAGAATTAATAAATTATTCCCATTCGTCCCCCCAAAAAATTTAGAGGGACCATCGGGAAAATAAATAACGAATTCCCGTTCGTCCCCCTCGGGGGACGAAAGGGAATACACGAAATAATGTGCATGGGCCATAAAAAGCCGGTTTTGTATAATTTTGCCGTCAGTTATGACACCGTCGTTTTGACTTTAGCAATATTATTCAATAACGCATGCATGTACACCTTTGAATTC
Organism: Brachylomia viminalis; assembly: GCA_937001585.2. NCBI lineage: Eukaryota > Metazoa > Arthropoda > Insecta > Lepidoptera > Noctuidae > Brachylomia > Brachylomia viminalis. The sequence continues at coordinate 19,413,189 of OW443301.2, read as the reverse complement.
TCTGTCTACGCTTTTGAACTTTTTATGGTTATTAAAAGCGTCCAGAAAGACCGGACAGTTTTCAGCAAGCTTTTATACGTTTTCTCATTTAGACGCTGCGATATTTTTTGGGTTTAAAAAAAAGCGATTCTTGAAAGTTACAAATATTTTCTTAAATCTGTCACAAATACGCACCAATAAAGAGCTACTCGTGTATGTATATTCTACAGTGATTTTAGATGGTTTATATGTCATACAATGGTATACAATGGTCATACAATGGATTTAGAGATACACGATTCTGCAAAACGTTACTGCAGCAGGAAATACAATATCTCGAGAACCTGAAGACGCACAGATCATATTTTCGGCGCAAATTTTTGCACTAATATAAGCTCTCTGCCCATGCACAATAGTTCTCTCTCCGATCATTCGTTTAGAATTTTCCTGCTGGAGTAACCTTGTTCCAGCAGGAAGATTCGTTTTTTTCCAAAACGACAAAGCCCACAATTTTTTTATTTTTATGTGGCGCACATTCACAGCAGATTACGCACTAACCGTGTTTAAACGTTACTGTCATAAACAGCACGAGCGAAATCATCGGTTTCCTCTGTAAGCAGAGGTCTGTTATAAAATTTGGCAAATACTAGAGAATTACCAGACCAACCGGCAGTCTTTTTAATTAAATCTATAGAAATACCTCTACGACCAGCCGCTGATGTAGCTGCGTGGCGCGTGCTATGTGATTTAAATATTGTGGTGTCTATACCACTATCCGCTAACGTCTGTGGCTAATCGTAGAGGAGCTGGCGTTGTGGACTGGTCTCTTACTTAGTTAATAATAACCTTTCGGTATTTGATTCAGTCCTAAATGTATCTGTAACATTAATATATGAACATAAAGTCCTTCCTGGACATATCTCTATTTTATTAGGAAAGAATGGTATAATCAAACGGGGTGTTTGTCTGCCAGGTGCAGAGGTTTTTAACAAATCATCAATTGTGATTATAATGTTTGAATCACCAATATTTATATTAGACAGGCGAATAAAGGATAACGTCTGCACGCGTAGTGCAGTCGACAACGCAAGCAGAGTTACCAGTTTTTTTTGTTAATTTATTTAAACACAGATTTTCATTAGGAAAATAATTGAACAAAAGTCTAAAACTATATTAGTTTCCCAAGAAGACTGATATCGAGGAAAAACTGGTTTCAGTCTAAAAACACCTTTCATAAACCTGCTCACAATAACATTTGTACTTAATTGTCTATCTATAATTAAACCTAGTGCCGAACGATAGGTGTTCAATGTAGAATACCTGGCTCCAGTTTCAAATTCTCTGGACAAAAATTGCAGTACCGGTTGTATAGATGCGGTGTAGCAGTCGACCTTATGTGTTTGACAAAACTGCCACCATTTTCTGTAAGCTATATTATATTGTTTTAACGTATTATTAGATAAAGAAGCAGTGATAATTTTTATAGTTTCTGGAGTCAATGATTTTCGAGAAAATGCTTCCCTGATAACAAGCATGATACCAGGGTAAGTTTCTTCCAAAGGGGGTGCTGCGTTCTGAAAGGAGATAAAAGGAGATCACTACTTGGTCCGTGATAAACAGGTTCCCTTATTTGTAAAGATGTAAACAGTGGATACCATGGCTGACTAGGCCAATAAGGAACTATGAGCACTCCAGTAGCCTTATTAGAAATTATTTTCCGTAAGCACTTGAGAATCAACGAAAAAGGTGGAAACGAGTAAAAGTTTAAGTTGCCCCAATCTAAAGTAAATGCATCAATATCGAAAGCGTGTGGGTCACGTTTCCAGGATACATATTTATGACATTTCGCATTCAAACAAGTTGCGAATAAATCAATCTCTGGAGTACCATAATGAAGGACTACGTCATGAAACGCAGAACAAGATAATTCCCACTCGGTGTCGACATTGATGTGCCGTGATTCTTGGTCAGCTTCCGTGTTGTCTTTTGACTTAATATAGGAAGCAAAAATGAAGAGACGACGCTCTTCACACCACTGCCAAATCTCGCGGGCTATATCATTATGGTGTGTTTGAACACCGCCCATCGTATTTATATATGAGATTGCAGTAGTGTTATCTATTCTTAAAAGAATCTCTTTGTTTACAAGTTCCTTGGCAAAACATTTTAAACCAATGAAAGCTGCTTTTAATTCTAATAATTTTATATGGTTTTGGGTCTCAGACGAGCTCCAAAATCCACCGCTGGTTTCTCCGTTACAAGCTATAGGTACCCCAACCCGTTAGAGACGCATCGGAAAAAATCTCCAAGTAGTATTTGTTTTGACGGATTGGACAAAACGCATTCACTATGTTTGTCTTCCACCACGTAAAATCTGGTTCTAGGTTATTAGGAATGATCATATTAACATCATAATCTCCGTTTGATTTCTGAAGCGCGAGATATTTAATTCTTTCAAATCGCTTGGTATAAACCCACCCATAACTAACTGCTGGGCACGATGATGTAAGCAATCCCAAAAACTTAGCAAAGTCTCTGATAGATAAAGAATGTTTATCGGAGTATCTATCGATTATCTCTAGAACCTTTAATCGTTTCTTTAGTGGCGATTTTAAGGTCATGTCCGCTGAGTTTAATTCAAAACCTAAAAAAGTTTTGAGTTGGCTGGGAACTAAATCACTTTTATTAATGTTTATCACAAATCCGAGTTTTTCTAACAGGTTGGTGATTATTTTAACATCATGAGAGCAGCTTTCAAATGTTTTATTAATACATAACAAATCGTCTAAATAAATAACCAGCATAATCCCTTGTTTTCTGAGGTATGTAAGTAATCACTGGTTTCATTAATTTAGTAAAAATCAACGGTGCAGAACATAAACCAAAGGGTAAACACTGAAACTCATAAGTCTGATTGAAAAACCTAAAACTTAGATATTTTTTACTATTTTCATTGATTGGTATTAAAAAATACGCCTCCTTGAGGTCAATATGGGCCATGTAATATGACTTTGATAATAACTTAGAAGCCGTTCTAACATCTTCCATTTTAAAATGTTGTGGATCAATATAATTGTTTAATTTTTTAAGATTAAGAATAATTCTACGGGTACCGTCGCTTTTCGGTATCAAAAAAATATTTGAAATAAACTGGCCATGAATGTCTTCACAATTTACTATAGCACCTGATAACAAAAGCTTTGAAATTTCAATATTAAGACTATTAGACTCTTGCAAAGAAAACGATTTATTAACTGGTTCTGCATACTGAATACCGGGTCGATTAAAATGTATTTTGTAACCTAGTGAATCATGTAAATCTCGAGGATGCAGCGACGAAGTGTAATGCTGTCGCTGTCGTAACGTACACCTCGTGGCAGCCACGAACCACCTTCGTTTGCGCGGTACCAAAGGACGTGGCGCTCGACAGTTAGGTACCGGTGGCTGTGGTCGGTGGCCCGTTTGCGCGTAACTTAAAATAGTGTTTTTAGTGGCTCTTGACGCTATACTTAGTATCTTTGAGGGCAACGTGAAACGCACACCGAAGCCGTTGTTGTCCGGTGCAGACTGCAGTGTGATAACCGCCTTACAATGGGCCAGACTATATAGAGCAATGGGCGCGTGTCACTGACCTCTATTAAAATACGCTGGACTGGCTATCCCATACAAAATGACAGCTATTTGCTGTGCCGATTCAAAGCGCCCCCAGTGACAGACGTGAAAGTTCTGAGAACTAATAAGATTGCAAATGGCCGTTGTTTGTTGATTTTATGCTAAGTGTCTCTGCGGAATAAAAAGTTTTCTAAAGTGTTTACTGTGATTGTGATATAAATTAAAGTGTTATAATAGTGACAGTGATTGTATCATAGCTTGTATTGTTCGTCCAACATGAAATCGTGCGTATATTGTAAAACACGATACGAAAAGGGCAGTGGTGTCAGTTTTCACAAGTAAGTGAATCTAAAACATAAATACTTATTAGAAAACCGCTTAAAACAGTGTATTCTTACAATAATAAACGTAAACTATTCGAGTTTACGGGATTTTACGAACATTTTTATAATCAATAACTTTTGTTAGGGATGTCAAAATTCATATCGATACTTTCGTAATATTATGATGTAAAACAAAAGTCATGCTCATCATTGTTAAAATAATGATACGCACATTATAATGATCTCTAATAATAGCAAAACACTTCAAGGTTTATTATTATTACAGTCAATAACAAATAATTTAACACTTATGATTCATAATTCTCATTAAGTGTTCTATATAATTATAGATATATGTATATAATTTTTTACCCATACCTACTATAATGTTTCCTTTAATTACAGGTTCCCCTCCGATTACACTCTCAAACTTTGGTTAAAAAATATGAAGGTTGTCAACTGGACTCCGACAATGTAAAACTCTATGTATGTCTGTATGACTCTGTGTTCTAAACACTTCACGGAAGCCTGTTTCTTAAAACATCAGTCACGTTGAAAAAATGGCTCGACAGTAATTTTTAATTTAATAAAATATGTGATTTGAGAATGCTTTTTTTATTTCCCTGTCCCCCTCCCCTGCGGTAATTAAGTTGTTACAAGTTAATTACCGTAATCACAGACCTAATAGAAAGTTATTGTGTCTCTTATCACATGGCAACATGCGGTATCTGACTAGTAATAATATCTTATTGTGCGCTCTTTATAGGAAGGGATTATCTTATTAATTACTATTTCTATCTTAGTAATTTACTATTTTACAAAATTTTATTATTTATTGATCCTATAGTGAACTGTTATCCGATTAAGGAGAACAAGGAAGGAAGGGGTCAACCGGACATGTGATACTTATTATTACAGTCCATAAACAGTACTAAATACTGCTATTTCAAGTTATGTTTTCTACGTAAAATATCTGCTTAATACGACTATCTATAGTTCATTAATTTAGTTAGGTACTCAACTAGTGCAGACATGTCTTTTTATCTGTGTTTTAGTAACATTTAACAAAATATATGCCTATATTGTTTTAAATCAATTATCTACAATTTTAGTAAATCTTAACATATGTTATAAAACGTATTTCACGTTTTTAAAAACATATTACGTATAAAAGACAACACGAATGTTACATGTTAATAATTACCTAAACCAATTTAATTTATAGGAAATCTGTAACAATACAATTTAATTTATAGGAAATCTGTAACAATAGCGTTGGTAATATTTCTATCATTGTGGTCGATATCAGAAAAGTTTTTATCGATAACAAACCTTTTGTTATACATCACTAGTATTAGTTCCATTCCCCCACACTGCTGCCGTCAGTAGACATGCGCAAAATGTGTCAGTGAAAAGAAATGATTGAAGTATATCTTTTGACTCAATGAAGTAGTCCACTCATTTAGTTCAGTACTTCCATTAGTTCAGCGAATCAGAACGAGTCAATGAGATATCGAGCTCGCGTAGTGTGAAAAGTTACGACGAATGATGCACTTCACTTAGTTCACTTTTATATTTATCTTGATTTTCCATCATACTTTATACAGGCTTAGGACTGTCAACCATGAATGCCATGAAATATGAAACCGACTTAAAAAAAAAACTAAAAGGAGTAAAATAATTAGTATATTTAATATAAAATTAACAGTTTCAGAAGTAAGCAAAAGTACATAAGTATCTAACTATTTATATTAAGTAGTATGTTTTCTGGTTTTTATACAATAAACTCTCTCAATAAGAGAATAACATCAATTTTAATTTACTTAGCATGCGTAAAAAATATTATACACGTAAGAGTCATGCGAGCGAAATTATTGCTGAGTTGGTGCGAGCGAAAAGAAACACTGAACTAAATGAAGTAGAGACACATTTGAATGACTACTGAAGGAAAGATAGGGTTATTTTGTGAAACGAAGTACTTCATTTACTTCAATCGTTCGCGAACTACCCAAGTCTAGCCGTCAGCGCCAAAATGGCGATTTTCAAATAGGCACATGAAATTGATAGCGATAGCCAGTCCAGCGTATTATAATAGAGGTCAGTGGCGCGTGTCCATAATCTCGTTTCTCGTCGACGTCCCGTTGATGGTGGCGGTGGACAATGTACCCTAATTACCGGTAAAAGCGGTGAATCGGGACGAAACTTTGTTGAAATAATATAGCTTGTTGCCAACAAGGGCAGTAATCGTTAATTATATTATTTCAATGCTAACATTCCTTTTACAAGTTTCGTCCCGATTCACCCCTGCATCTCTATTCAACCCATTTTACGGTACGTCTTTTTAGGGAAATGTCTTACATATCCACACTATCAATGCGTCTTTTTATTTTATTAGTTTTAGGTAAATGTTGCGTTCGTGTTTAAGAAATTGCTTACGTCGCTTATTAGCGACGAAAGCAAATGTAGAGTTATTACTCTACTTTTTAACATTGGTGGATAATTATCTGGAGAGGTGTCAGCTAGTTTACTATTAAATAAAAACAACCTAGTTACATGAAGTCAGTATATTGAATTAGTTTCACCAATCACAATTAAAGGAACAAAACTGTAGTGACCGACCGGCTATATTCCGTTCCACTTATGTTTGGAATGATCTGTTTGCCGAGTGGAAATTGTAATTTAGTACAATTGGAAATATGAGTCAATCATTATTTTTGTGGTGTTTGATTAGCAAAGTATTAACTAAGCAGTATCCCAGTGGAAAACTTAAATGCGAAATTGGTATTCTATTCTACGTAACCATTATACATTCACAATTATGAAAACAGAAAATCCATCCTAGTGTACTCTATGTCTATATTTACAGCTATTAATAACTTGAATATATTTCATAATACCGAAAATCAACCGTGGATATCTGTAGTAAAATAAGTGAATTATTTATTGTTTTTCATTCAATTGTTAAAATTATCAGTTGATTCAGTCAAAATGTACGTGTGTGGTGTGTAGCACCTCAACAAAACTTAAAACCTAGCACTCAGTGGCAAATCCAAACATTTGTGATTTATTCTTTGGGGGCTTGTTCGGCGGGTGGTTGTTTTTCTTCAGGATGGGGGTTTCTTTCTGGCTCGTTGCCATCTGCCCACTTTCCGTCGTATTCTTTTCTGTCCACGTATCTCTCTTCTTCGTATTCGCCCTCGCTACGATGACTATCGCGCTCAGAGTAACGGGAGTAACTGTGAAAAGAGATTATATTTTAGCTTGGTTTCATGACGTATTTTTGTTGGTGCAATACGTCTATTGTGCATATAATAATATAACTTTTATTGATACTAAATACCTTTGTTACAATAAGTAGTAAATGTAGGTTACAAAAACAATTGGTTGTAAAAAGGTGTCTGGAATGGTGGAAACCCTGCCTCCTAAACTAGGGAAAACATGTGCCTTAGGAGACAGTGTTCTACTGATACTTCGTGCGCAAATAGTCCTTTTCATCGCACCTTGTTCGCAGTGAACCTAATTAAATACATGAACATAACAGTACATCTAACAGTTACGTAGAAGAAATGTTTAACAAAATGTTGTTTTTCTATAAGATTTTGTCGACAATCTCAGCAGTGTTGTATATATTCGCAGAATGTGCGACTAAACATTGTGGTTACCAAGTGTACAAACATGTGAATGTGTGTGCAGGAGCTGTCGGTACTGTCGTAAGACAATGTAGAAGTTGGAAGTGTGCGTGTGTGTTGTGCTGCTGCTACTAGTCTTCACGCACACATTCACAGCATGTTTGTACACTCGCTTATCAAAAGTAAAGCGCATGTCGCTTCGTGAGATAAAAATATTGTAATAAAGTACTGACCTATCTCTGTCTTTGTCTCGTCTTTCTGGGCTGTACGACCTAGACCTGCGTGGTCTTTCGGGGCTCCGCGATCTGGAGTAACGACCGCCTCCTCTGCGATCTCTGAAGTCACGGAAACCACCTCTTCGGAAGAACAAAAAAACTTTATTTATTTTTATACATACTCTACCATTACAGTGTCATTCGGTCAATGTCAGTGGTATTATAATGTTCATTTATTGAAATCACATTCGATGATTTCAACCTCATGTTTGTATTATACATATTATGTATAATTTTATAGTATGACATGTAAGTTTCATACTGGGCAATGTCTTATTTAGGATTTTTTATTGTGACCGAACATTCAATTTGACATAGCCAGGATGTTTCGGTACATTATGCACAAACAGTGTTACCTGAACGGCCTCCCGCGGCCTCCGCCGCCCCGCCGCGGCCGGAAGGGCCGGCCGCCCCGGGCGCGGTTGTCGCGCCAGTCGGGCTGGAAGCGCCGCCCGTCGTCGCGCCGGAAGTCTCCGCCGCCGCGCCCGCGCCCCCGCTGGCCGCCGCCGTTGTACGTGTGGAAGCGAGGCCGATAGTACGTCCCGCGCTCGTAGCCTCCCCGCCCGCGCCAGTTTCCACGACGCACGAAGCGACGAAACCTAAAGTGTTGGTATTGTTAACATTGCGCTAGATTTGTATGGTTTGGTTAAGATGAACGTTAAAAGCGTTTGTTTAGTTTCCATGCTAGATAGAGGGTATACTACAAAAAACTTGAAAAGATCTACAGATAGTATATTCTTTAGAATACAAGACACTGAAGCATCATACATGACATAGGTATATTTTTTCAGCATATTACATGCGCAAATGCTAAGCAACAGAAGAAAAATCTAATGAGGATTGAAAATAAAAACACAGCAGCCAAAAATACCTTGAGCCCGACCGTGATCGTGATCTGCTGCGCGAGTAGTAAGAGCGGCTGGCATCGGATCGCGAGCGCGAGCGCGGCGAGCCTGAGCGGCGCCGGCGCGAACCTGCCGAGCCGCTGGCGCTCGACGCCGAGCGGGAGCGTGAGCGGGACCGGGAGCGGTACTTGCGGGGCCGAGACCTATTAGGACGAATTAGGAATGGACCATGAAACCTATGTAAATGTATCGTAGATGGGGATATTCCCACATATGGGTTCAGTCCCAAACATTAAGTAGGTCCAAGCTTGTGTGGATTTAGAACTTGATCATTTTTGTATGATGACAGCATTGAGCATACCCAACATATCTAAGATGTGGTTTCCATTAGTAATGTCAATAACTGCACCCATTGTAGGTTATAAGCGTGGTCCTACGTTTTTGCATGAAGTGTTATAGGCTTTGAAAATTTCTAAAATGTACCAACCTGCTCCTAGAACGCTTGGATCTCCTGTCATCATCTGAGGAGTTGGATGAACGTCTTCTTGGCGAGGGTGGTGAGCGTGGGCGGCGACCTGAAGGTGAGGGCGGCTTGATACGCGTCACAAACTGTTCTGGTCGACCGTCACCCACAGACACCGGGGTCTCTCCCTCCTGCGCGAGGCGGAACGAACCGAACTTGTCTAGGACTATGTTGCCTTTACGGACCTGAAAAAAAAAAAACAATTCGAGTGACATTAGCAAACATGTTCTTGAGGATTACGTTTCTAAAATCAGGGAAAAACGTTTTGGCGCAAATGAATAGCAGTATTGTTTTAACTTTTCTGTCAGCAGTCATCATATCATCCACGAGACTGACCACTGTTAGACATAGGCCTCACCCAAGCTGCACCACAACGACCGGTCCCGCGCTGCCCGCATCCAGAGTACCACAACCTACGCCATATAGCCGGTCCACCTTATCGGTCTACTCACGCTGCGCTTTCCGGTATATAAGCAGTAAATAATATAGCAGTACCTCTTTGGTCTAGTGGCCGCAGTGCTACCGCTGTGCATGAGGTCTTGCAGAAACTAAGACATAACTGGCTGAAATGTGGGTGTACTTGGGTACACCTCGGACTAACTCTTCACGCAGTACAGGCGTGATGTTATTTTATGTTAAATAAAGCAGTAATTGTAGATGTTATTTCATTTACCGGGTGTGAAGGCTCGGTGCCGGGCGGGTCGGGCTCCCGCTTGTTCGGCGGTGGCGCGGACGGTAGCGGAGGCGGTTCCTTCATGGCCATCGCTCGACGTACCGACACGTTCTTGTCACCACTTGAAGGTGACGGCTACACATTAAACATATGCGTTATTCATAATTATATTTATTTTTTTGATGAAGGTATTTAACAGATTTCTACAACGATAAATTCGAACAATAAAACTAACATACCATGGATTCGTGTACAATAACCTTCTAACGAAACTTTTGGCCAGTACAAAATCTGGTGCATCCTGTATGTAGAAAGTTTTGTAAGGAAAGAGTGCCATTTATAAGGCCTGATTTTTTTTTATGAGACCTACTTGACCATGTACCTCTACTTATACTGAAGACAATAGGAGAGGAAATGTATTATTTATTGTTATTTTCTCACCTTTTTATTGTCCTGCGAATCATCTGAGCTGTCTTCAAAGGCATAGTGTTCTTTGTAACCCTTAGGTACTGGAGTATCCTTCTTCTTGATCCTGCCAAAATATAAGACATGTTGATTAAAACTGCAGTGTTGCCACAAGTTTCATATTACGTTTGCAAAAGCTTAAACAAACATACAAGGCTACTGACACTTCAAAAAAATATTTGACCCCTTTGAAAAGATTTAGAAAGACAGTTCAATGGATACTGCTTATATTATTATTGTCTTATTTTTAAACTATCTATCCCCAAATGTAAAATAGTATATCAGTATGTAACGCTGATAATAATTGTATACAAACACAACAAAGAAAAATAAATGTTTTAACTGCTTAACATCCCGCGCTAATTGTATGAGTCAAATGAAAAGTAGGATGGATTGGCAGCCTGTCACTGTAAAACATAATAAATTATTTAACAAAAAATTTGAAGGCCTCATACTTATGCCTAATAGAAAACCAACTATAGAAACTTATGATCGCGCGTGGTTAATAAAGGAGCCTGCGCTATATCACGCGTGTTTCGCAAGCCGCACGCGCGTGGCTGTTCCGCTCTGCTATAGCCGGCGTCGCTTGTCACGCGTGAGCTAGCGTGCTGCGGGCACGTACGTGTCTTTGACCGCGCTCATGGACATCTTCCACTTGGGCTTCTCGAGCGGCGGCGGCGGCGCCTGGTCTATGGGGCTGAGCGAGCCGCGCCCGTCGCGCTTGTGCAGCACCTCCTTCTCGACCATTACGTGGTACGCGCTCAGCTTTGACTCCAACTCCTCGAGCCCGTGCATATCGTCTAGCATCCTGATAAATACGTACACATTTTAATAAATAAATGCTCATACAGACACACATTTATTGGCACAAACACAAAACAATCAATTTTGCGGCTCTTTTTCACAACGTGTGATAAAGACAGAATTTATAGTTAGTACTTTTATCTTTAAATAAGTGTGTCTAACATAAGGTTATTGCGTACAATACATATATAAGCAAATAATAATGTGTAAACTATTTTCAGTATGTAACGCAGTCACGGTTGTCGCACACGAAGCGTGTTTTCGTACAGCAATGACACGGCGGGCTTGCTCGAAAGGGCCCAGCCCAGGGCGAAAATAATAATAATTGTTATATTTTATAATATCAGACTATGCATACAATGATAGCTCATATTGGAATCATTTCAATTCAGCTCAGCTTAGCTTACGAGGCATTATTATTAACACGCATCCTTTATTTGACTTATACAATTAGCGGCGGAATTACACCATAATTAACATTAATGCGTTGCAGTCTTATAAACAAGTGTATAGGTTATTTGTGACTTGTTACCTCTTATCATGTTTTCTATCATAGTCGCCGTCCGAACTGAGGTCTCGCCTCTTGCCTTTCAACTCTTTCCTGCAACACCAATCAATATTTTAGTCAAAATGTCAGCAAGTAATCGCGATTATAAATTGTGTTAGTTTTATCAAACATGCGTCATGTATACATAAAACTCTGATGGGGTACACCCAGAAAACTTCAAAATTATTCAAATTAATTAATTTATTAGTTGGTGCGACTACCGGGTCGCGCAACAATAATTGAATTGGGTCATATTAGTCAAGGCTTGATACATTAAACTGAAAAAAAGTGTTCAAAAGTTACAAAAGAGACCCTTCACCAATTCCTAGTTAATACTTAAATGAGTGACGTTACCTGATAGCATCTCTGAGTTTCTTGTCGCCGATGCTGTCCAAGTCTCGTAAATTGTAATCGTTGTTGGCCGCATTGCGCGCCATTTTGGCCTTTCGCTTTTCCTCCCGTTCTTGTTCTTTACGCTTCTTCTTTGATTCCTTCTTCTTTTTCCTAATAAATCATAAATACTCGTTAAATTACCGTATTGTTTAGCTATTGCTCTAGACGCGATTGAAATTTATTTAGACTGCATTGCAAGTTTGAATTTTCATTTTATCTATGTAAAATTTAGAAACAATTCTTGAATTTTGGAATTTTTAGGTGATGCTTAAGAAATAGTACGATGCTAGAAAATTATCCAAAGCTTTGATAAGATAACGTCAAACAAATAGAATTGAAAAAAAAAAAAAAACTGTCATGTCATCTCTCACATTAAACAATGTTTGCGATTGAGCAAAGTATATTTTAAAGGCAAAAATAAATAAAGTTATAAGTTTGTGTTTGTCTCATTCGCTGACAACTCTGCTCACCCCAAACAAAACAGTTCAGTGAAAGGTACTGACTTGTCTTTCTTCTTCTTTTTCTTCTTCTCGCGGTCGGCACCGGGCTGCGGTTGCTGGCCGAGCTCCTGCATCTTGCGGTTGCGCTTGTACTGAGCAGTCTCTTCTAAGAAGTTACGCACTTTGTCCTCGTAGTCCGAATCCTCTTTGGTCATCTCCAGGAACTTGCGTACCTAAACAAAATATTTAAATGTTATTGGTTTTATTTTATTTTTGTAGTAAATGTTATCTCATAAAATAGCATGTGTCCAGCTATAACGTGGTATTGTTGTTTATTGGAACTTCAAATGATGCAAGATTTTTTCGTTTCACTGGTAGACTATGGACCTCTCTAGAAATATTCTATAAAATATTTATGGGCACTTATACTTTAAATCTTTTAATTACGATCAAAGTTAAAGGTGATCTGTAAAAGAACTTACAACAAACTTTCAACAAGTAACATACTATGCTGGAAGAGATTTCATTAGAAATAAGCATCACCTTTCAGTTCTTTTCTTCTTGTCCGTTTTTATAATTATGTGTGTACATAAATGGTTAAATAAATAAATACCTTCAGTTCATAATCAATATCGGCCTGAGACCTCTGCGGCTCAGGGTTGACTTCCTCCACGGGAGGCGGCGGCGGCTGATAGCCGTACGGATGGTTGAACTGAGAGTTGTGGGTTCTCGACCCTGCCTCAGGAGCACCCATCATCTCCATACGTTTGCTGAGCGGTGACAGAGAGCGTTGCCTCTTGTTGTTTGGCTGAGAACGACGCTTTTTCTTGCGATTAGGACCCTCGGAATCTATTAGGAGTAAGACACGTGCGATATTTTTAATACAGAACATTTTGTTCTTATTCTAGAGCATGCATAACATTCATAGTTTTTCTCTGAATCTTTAGTGTAGAACTGGAGATTTTTGACGAGACGAAGTACAGCGCAATAAAATTAGTATATTTGAATGGTTAGTATGTGCAGGCCTAAAATATTCAGAAAGTATTATTTACACAGGCATAGTTCACTATTTACAACAAGACATGAATGAATGAATTCTTTGATCTGTGGTCTACACAAATAAATCCCATCTGTGGTTCTGTGGAATACAAGTAACTAGACTTAGCTTTGATGTAAGTGCATTGTATGAGTCTGTCGAGCTGTTTTTACGAAGTGCTACATTAAGTACCTTCTCTCAAACTATAACAGTAATGGTGCCGATTCTCTTGCCACAAAATTCTATCTAGACTAAAAATCACCAAAATTTTGTTTATTCCTGTCAAACGACGATTTACCATTCTGAAATTGACTAAAGTGACACAACTTAATTATATTTTAGTTTGACAGCACTAAGATGGCACTGAGTTATTAATTTAGTGAAAATGGCAATTTTGCTATTCTGAATTTGATGTTTTTCACCTAAAATTTTGATTGTCTAACTAAATCTGACTATTTTTAATCGAAATTAAAAAGGTGTGGAATAAAATTAGTTGTCATGAACTAAAATTCACACCAACACCTCGACTTTAGATGCAAAAACAGTACTGTATCTTTTTTTTCATTTCTTTTGCGTATAGCACGAAAACGGTGTGTCCTATCGCAAAAATAATGAAATTTCGACCCCTATAAAATACTCACAAACCTCTAACATTCAACATGACGTAGGTAATCATTTTTCATATTTTCCATACAAAAAGTGATAAATTCTATATAAAACGCCGAGGCTGCAAACATTGCGCGCCACCGGCTCTAAAAAAAATCTCGGGATAGGGCAAACAAGCACCACATGCGAGTCGCAATTGTCAAATTCCATTTTAGGTGTCAAAATTATTTTTAAATTTAGATATTTATTTTTGCAGAATAGCTTTAAGATTCTCATAGCCAAAAGTAAGAATTTTAGTGATAGTTTAGTTCGGTGTACAAGAGAATCGGCACCACTGTCTCACTGGCTTTTATTTTCACTGGAAAAAGTCGCAAAATATTATCAAAATCGCTCGCCAGACCAGTATCAGATGGATGGATTAATAAAGTGAACATAAAATCATTACCACTTGTATCAGTAGATGAGGACGAAGATTCTGACGAGGAACTGGAGCTCGACGAGTCACTCGATGACGACGACGAGCTGCTCGAGCGCTTCTTCTTACCCTTGCCGCGTTTCTTTTTCTTCTTCTTATCTTTCTTTTCAGTCAAATTCAACAACTGCTTCAAGGTTTCTTTCATCTCATACGACTTAGCTCCTGTCAAACCAGGCAGTAACAACTCCGCTGGTTCAATCAAAGGCTTCGTCGTCGACGTCTTACTCTTCAAGAAGTCCAGAGAATTCTGCGCCTCCTCGTGGAAAGGAATAATCGCCAAACAATCCTCATACGCTTTCTGTGCTTCAGTGATCTTGTTCTCATCCTCGTAACTCCGACCTAACGCAACTAACGTCTCTCCTAGATACTTCCTTGCATTGGCGTGGTTAGGATTCAGTTTCAAAGAGGTCTCGAAATCTTCTATGGCTTTTTTAAACGTTCCACTATTGGCGTATAATGCTCCTCTTGCTACTAATCCTTCGACGTTCCTGGGGTCGATGCTTAACGCCTTATTGAGGCATTGGAATGCCTCAGAGTGGCGTCCAGCTTTGAAATGTTCGATTCCTTCAGCGACAGAGCGGAACGCCCACTTGCTGGCTTGCGCTTGACGGAGCTCATCAGCATATTCTGTTGATGTAAATCCTCCCCTGTTAAAAAATAAAATGGATTTTAATTAACATTAAAATTTTCTAGAGAGCAATAAGCTAAGACATAGACTTTATTTACCTTAGTGTTGTAAAGTTAGTGCAATGCATGTTGGAGATTCCAAGGAGTTCAGAAAGAAATTGGATGCAGTTGGGGTTATTGAAGCCTGGACTCTTCTCCAATATTGCTTCATAACTCTCACCCTTCATATCCATAGTTTTCCTGGAGGAAATAATACACAAATAAATAATGTGAAAAGTTGTAAAAATAATTAATTTTCCTCTGATAATGGAGTATTTTCACTGAGATGAGAATAACATCTTCAAAGAAGGTATTTATTTAGTTTCAAGCATTTAATTCCTAAAGTGTTTGCTTAGTGTCACACATACGTTTATCCTCACCTGTTCCAATGGAGCTGTTCAAAAAATGTTATGTTACTTGTATTTAATTTCTTTCACACATAAATATAACATCATAGATTAAGTGATGCCGCCTCGACAATGTGACATTAATATTACCGGGACATTCGCTAAGGTCACAGTATAACTCAGTAGGCGTGACACGTGTCTTGAGATCCTCGCTATACCTAGAAAAGAACACCCTAAAATAATAGAGGGATTGTACGTCCACTGCCGTGGACGATACGTCAGGTACAACGACGTAAACTGCCATGCTATCTTGGTAACTATTGAGTCATCTCGGAGCCTCACATCAGCTAAATTGATAATCGCCGAGAGCAAGTCCTTTTATTATAATATAAATAACTCCAACATCCAATAAATGCTCATTATAAAAGTCCAATCAATACGTCTCAGATAATGCTGGAATGTTAAACATTAGCTTTAATACAGAATATCATGTTTCCTGTTATAGATATCAAGATTGAAGAGACCCTAGAATTTATTTGTACTGACCTTTTCCATTTTATGTCAAAAAATAAGAGATGTGTAAATAATTTGAACATTTTGATAAAATCCTCAACATTATGTGCAGGAATCTCGTAGAAATATTTATTATAAAAACATCCTTCAAGAATCCCAAGGTTTGTTCACATCGGATCAAACTTTGAACATTATCATGCAATCATTTTCACAGGTTGGTGAACAGTGTGATATTGTACTGAAAAGTGATCAGAAACCAGTGAAAACATACATCCAACACGCCTTCTGCTGTTACACTTACACATATACCTACCAGTGTCTACACATTTTAAATAGCTGTGTGAAACCAACCACATGGTGTTAATCTTATAAGCATTTAAAAACCAGAGGTATTCTTGTATTTTTTTCCATACATTGACAAGTCAATTTATGTTCCAATTTTCTTGAAATCCCATAAATGCATTTATTTGTTCCTTTAATATCTACTCCTTCCCAGTTTTCTAAGTTTGAAGTCTCTCCAGTCCATAATATTCTTCCTCATTCATATGAAAACATCTTCAAGTAATGCTTCTTTTCAAATAATAAAAAAATACCACTGTTTTCGTAGTTTCGAGAAAAGACTTTACTACAAATAATACATGAAAACAATACTATGTTTGTGTGAAGCAAAACCTGTAAAAGTGTAGGGACAATAATGTGATTACTCAGAAGTGTGTTATTGAGTTAGTACATACTTGTACACAAGTGGGAAGTCGTCAGTGCTGAGGAGGCCTAGCGGCGGCTTAGGCGGAGGGTCTTCTGGGCCTCGCGTCACTCCCTTCATGCCGCACACCATTTTGTCGGTATCGGGGATTACTTCTATCACTTCACAGCATACAGTATCATTCATCAGGTAGTTTCTTGACACGTTTTTCTTGTCCACCGCGGGTATGATATTTGTAACTGGTAAAAATGCCTGGAGAACAAAATTCATTGTTTAATCGTTAAATAATAGTAACCTAACCATTTCATAATAAATATACCGTGGAGGTTGATTAGCTGATAAGTTTTATAGGTTTTGGCCAGGAAAACATAATAAAGGTTATATTTGGTGGAATTATTGCACAAATTGGGTTTATCTACACCCATGTCATCCATGCAATAAATCCTCTATAAAAGTTACTGAAACAGTTAGCTTATTGCCAACATTAAAACAACCAGACATGTCATAGTAACCATAATATCATCCAAACGAATGTTAGAATGTTGTACTAAATTTAATTATGCAACTTGAACTCAATCTCTTCCTTACTCTCATCAAACAGCTACATTCTCACTACTCAATTCGTGGAATTTCGAATTAAAAAAAAAAAGAACATTGTCATGCATTTCACTACTACAGCTACTAATTTAAAAAAAAACTTATAATAAATAATAATAATTACATAGGGTTTCTTACAACACCCTATGGTTTCAGAATGTTTTATAGAGGATTCATATCATGGGTGTAGATAGTCTTGTATGCAACTGTACATAAATAGGTATTAAAACACTCTTTTGATACTATTATCACACTCGGCTATTCAAGTTTTAATACCCCTTACTATACAATAGTTGCATAAATAACTATTGATTGATTTTAGATTATTCTTAAAAATAATCTGGGCTTCAAACTTCCTTCAAACTAGGCAGTGTAGTATAAACAAGTATTGTTTCAAATAGCCTCAGTATGAACTTGGAATGAACAATAGCAACATTTGGCCTTGAATAATAATTAATGACCCTTGAAAGTCGTGAATATGCACATAAGTGCAGAAACAACATTATAAAAGATGTCAAAGGCCATCAAAGTCAATTGAGAATGAATCCACATAAATTGCCAATGCTGACCATAAATGAGTCAACACTAAACTTGAATTTCTATTTTACAAACATGTGTAGGTGGTAGGTAGCTTTCGTCATAGTTATGTGCTTAAAAGGACTATGCTTATGCTACCACTTACTGTTCAGAGTTGTAAGATATTGAATATTTCACAATATTGTGCAATACCTTCACATTGATGTCAGCCACATATCTTGAGGTTGGACCGGCAGTGCATAGCACCTTTAGCATCATACCAGATGCTGTCCTGTTGATGACTGCTCCTATAATTAGTTCACCTGTTGTCACATTCTGAAATAAAAGAAGATGGGAATTTGAAACAGGGCAATTAGGTTTATTAATCTAGTTACAGGTAAAGTCTTGGATACTGTGTATAGCAAACTATACACAGTGATAAAAATATTCAATGCTCTGCATGTCCTTAAGACGACTTTTGGCACAGTCATTTTTCATAGATGATTAACTTATCTAATATTAACTTGAATGTACTTTTTTTTCTTTCTTTTTTTTATCAACTTTTTTCTTCTTTATGTGGAGACTTGTTATTAGCAATTTTTTTATATTACTTTGTTTATATCATTGGTTTGTTAGTCTGTAACCCTTCTTTAAAATAAAATTAATAAATAAATAAATGTCTATCTCCAGCCATTTTCTTCTATTAAAATGTATGGTTATGCCACATTAATTTACTAAGTGAAAAGGTAGCACATAAATAACACTTTGTTGGTTTAAAATAAAAGAAATGTAGACTGTAAATTACTGTCCCAATGAATTATCATGAGTTGTGTTGGTTCAGGTGGTTTTAGTTTTAATCCTATTCAACTCTTCTAACCATATTTCTTTTAGGTAAATAGATTATTTAACTTTTATGATGTTTAAATCTACTGTTCTTTTGTCAATGACATGACATCAATAAGATATCATGCACTCCTAAAGGATCCCAAAACTTATATTTAATTTGATTTATTGGATGGTTAATGTTTAAAAAATATACTTACATCAAAGAAATGTCTCAATCTGGCTGGTTTGTCCACATTTAAGAAAGTTTCAAATGGTGGCATCAAAGCATATAAATCTGAAACAAAGGTACTTTTTATTTAAGTACATAAGTTGATGACATACTAGACATTTTAAAATCAGTGAGTAGGCCTAAGAGGCTCAAGACACAAGGCCTGTTTGTGAGTGAGTTCAGTCACTGGTATTTGTCCAAAAACTTAAAAGACAGTTCAATACTGGCTGCCTTTGTGTATGAATCATTCAGTTAGCTTCCAGCTGCACAAGCTGCTGAACTGATTAGCAAACTGATCTTGTGTCCATGAGATATTGAGAGTATCCCTGAATAGGTAAATATATAAATTTATATTGCTGAAAGGAAGGTTTAAGTAAAGTTTACAGAAGTGACATCTCTATTTCAAATAGCACAAATACAGTTTGTGCAGGAAATCAAGCAGCTGATACTCTTTAAATATTATAGAAGAATGTTTTATATGACATATTTACAAAAAATAGGTATTTGTTATCACCCGGCCTTGGACAACAAAACCATAAATCAGCAGTAGGTAAACCGTATGTGGTGTATGCATTTTGTTGCTATAGTAACCCATGGATCTACCGAGCATAGCAACAAATCATGTGATGAAAAAACACTCACTGTCTTCCGGGGTAGGCGCGTCAGCCCCAAGGCTAGATGATGAAGGAGTTTCCTCCATAATCGAGGTGTCAAACAAAGCATTGGCCTCTTTAGCAATGAACTGGTGCAGTTTCAACCGCTTCCCACGATCCTGGAACGTCAGGTGCTTGTGTCTCGACTGGTATACAGCGAAATCCAAACCACCCACGCCAATTTTAGACAAATCGTCCTCTCCTCTCTCTGCTTCCCACGTTTTTTGCAACTGTTGACCATGGTAGTTGATGGACTGCGTCACTAAGGACGCGTCCAGGGACGGATCCATGTTGCAGTTCTACAATAAAAACATACTGTAAGACGAGAGGATTGATTGGAATTTAAAAAAGAAATAATTTCAATGAAAGAGAGAGTAAAAGAACGCCGATCGACGACGCCATTTTGGTAATTTATCACCCGGAAAGGACTAAACATTATTTACTGTAATTGTATCGATTAAACCGCTAAAAATACGACTAACCTTTGCTAGCTCAATAGTTAGATATATTTTTTACACGATACCACGAAAAAAACTTTTTATTTTACTGCAAACACCACACAAACCACCGCACTTTTGCAGTAAAATGGCGACGGATGAAATTGAATGAATCGAAACGAACGAAAGAGTGAGTGATAATTTGTATGACTTTGAATGAATTCAAGAACAGTATCCAATTTTCATGTAATTATGCTTTGTAATCGAGGCTTTTAGCACAGAAAGTGGAACTTACAAATTTTCTAGTTCATAACATCATCTGCCTTACTGCCTAGCGTTTTCCAAATTATTTTGGGGATGGCTTCCAGTCTTACCGGATGCACATGATTCCAGATTACAATTATTCTAATTTATTTGCGAAATACAACGGCATACAGAGGCCAGTTATGCCAAACCGAGTGAACAATAAGATTACTTCATCTGCTGTTTTTTTAACCGACTTCAAAAAACGGAGGAGGTTCTCAATTCGTATACAGGGTCAAATTAAATTGTCTAGCGAATCTCTGCAGGCGTGATTAGTATTGATATCTAAACACCATAATCAATAAAAATAGTTTTTTTTAGGTGTTGGTAGTGTTGTTACTTGAAGTCGAGTTGAGAAAATATGTTTTATCATAATTCAGATATCTATACTAATCACGTCTGTAAACTTTACACAAGAAAATCTGATATTTCAAGTGAGTACACCAACGGCGGGTGATGAACCCACAAAAAAAAAATATTATTCATTTATTTTTTGTTCCAGCATGTATAAGTATGGAGTTTCGGTAGCAAATTTTTTTACTTATTTTATGACACATCTAATAGATATCTGAGGTTATCCATGGTATAATAATATGCTTCGCCCATTGACTTATATTTCCTATCTCAATGGCTTCGCCTGGTATTCTCTTCCCACGATGGCCTAAGACTACGTCACGATAAGTGTTGCCATTGATTGTCCGTTTCAGTAAATTTAGGGACTTTCTTAATTAGGTAATAAAAATAAAATAAATTACTAACTAGCTTAACTATTTAGTAACTCTTGTGATTCATTTTTTTAGGTTTAAATTAATTAACATATTTAATTATTAGTTCATAATTGCTTTGATAAGTTAAAAAATGCATTTTGCTCAGGTAATTCAATCACACACAGTAGCCACACATCGAATTGACAAGTGACATACTGACAGCTCCCCATTTCATCACTATCGTCGTGTCGCTCATATCTATAGCGTTGTTTCGCTCGGTGAGCAAAATACTGTGGTTCCCAAACATTAGTTAGGTACTATAAAAACTGTGTAAAAAACTGTGTTTGAAAGATACACAAGAAAAAAAAATGGTTAAATGTTCCGTACTAAACTGTAAAAACAGAAGTAAAAAAGGCGGAGTAATAAGGTTTTTTTCTTTTCCAAAAGAAGAGATGATAGCAAATAAGTGGCTTCAATATTGTAGACCAAAAACAACAATAAGAACTGGTAAGTACCTTTCTTCATATTATCTACGGTTGCAAATTCCATATAAGGCATAGTTGTGCTAATTCGGCTGTACGCCCGAACATAACCTAACCTAACTAGTTTTTGACTTATTTTTCAAGTCGAGTTAATTGCGTCCTATTAGGTTTTCGTCGTGTACTAAGTTGGTCCATGTTATTATTTCATTTTGTAGTGATTTTTTTTGGTTGTTTTTTTAGTCCTAATTAAGGACAGGCAAAGGGATCTTGGCCCATACAGCCAAGCCAGATGTATTTCTTTTTCAAGTGATGTTGACGTAGCTTGCTAGATAGTTTTTTTTTCAAATAAGGTTTAACGGCTCTGTCTTCAAGGCCGTTTGGGCTCATCTAAAATATTAAAAATGATTTTTATCTTTTTCCCCACTAAAAAGCTTTGAGAGCCGCATCGCAACTGATGACGTATACTTAGGCCAATCACGTGACCCAGCTGTCACGGGAAGAGAATACCAGGCGAAGCTTAGTATTATACCATGAGGTTATCAGCAAACTTAAGACTAGAGATGCCTGATGTCAGATTCATTCCACCAGTTTTTATGACAGTTCAAGAAGTACGGTTATGGAATGCCTAGCCAGTGTCATTATGGCGTGCTCGATCTTTGCCCACTTTAAAATTCAGGTTAATAAACACTTCCTCTCTCCATAAACGTCATTATTACATATAGTTTCCTTGCTCTTGTTTCATGTTTATTATTATACAATGTGGCGCTACAATGGTGACTTTAATTTAATACACGGGTAGGGCTAGTGCCCATTAACCATATAAATATTGATAGGTTAAAATAATACGTAAACTGAAAAAAAAAATTTTTCAAACAAACTAAATAATAAAAAAGTCATTAAAATTGGGATCACCCTTGCAAAAATTCATTCATGAAATTACTTACCTAGCTCGCTTACGTTAACTCGGAGCGGCAATGTGTCGGTTCGCGGGCTGGCAACCACGCGCATCGCGTCTTGTACCTACTCGTGATCGGTCCGATTCTTTGACGGCATATTATCAAAGAAACCGAGCGGCGCAAGTGGTACAAACACTTATCACATCACCCTCTCTTGTTACTATTAGTAATAACTGTCATCACTAATCACTGCCATCACGATCATAAGTTTACACAAGCACTAATAGCACAAATAAATGCGTCCGTATCGCAAGAGGTGTAAACGTACCTACTAGATAAGAAAACGAAAACCAATCAAAGTGTCTTTATCGCAGTACCATGATCTAATTACTATCCTAATTACACAAAAAGAAATAAATAAAACAATAGCTAAGAGTCTTTTTCGCGACGTAATTATGCGCACTAGTATAAATAAGTGCGTCAAGGACACGGGTTCGACTAGCACTAGAAAAGCAAAAAAAGAATTCGTGTTCGGTGCGGCGGGTGGGTAGAAGGGAGAGCGCGCGTCGCCTGCGCTGCTCGCCAACAAAGGAAATTTCCTTAAATTCGCCTACTCTATGCATTTGTTTCATCCTAATAGTATTGCTTATTCGTTTTAATTTCATTGATGCGAAGTTATGATCCGTGACCGAGGGAAATGACCGCTGCGCGACAGTTCTTTAAGTACAGGTTGCTCTAAGATGCTATTTCCTAAATTCTTTAATAAATCTGTAAATAATAACGTTTAATGGAAATAAAAAATTGTCATGAAACGAAAATGTGAAAACGTATATGTGTGTTAAATTAAGGTCACCATAGCAGCGCCACGCTGTATATACATGTGTAGATAAGTATATGTTATGCATGTATATATTTATTGATGTAAATGGTACATGGAAGTGCCAGCTACAATATATTTTTTTAATGGTAGGTACTCATTCGATAAGAATTCGAATAATATTTTTTTTATTTGGAATTACATGTCAAATTTTGGGTTAATATCTAAAAACCCTTACAATTAAAATATCTCGAAAAGTATTGAATTTCGGCTATACATATTATGGCGGGTTCAATTTGTTGCATTTTGGCCCCCCAATCTGTCAATTTTTAATGGTACCCATTCAATATGTAGTTTATTTTTATTTGGTATTAAATGTAAACATTTGGGTAAATATCAAAAAACCCTTAAAACATTCAAATATTTCGAATACTATTGACTTTCGTCCAAACATAAATGGGGGTTCAATTTGTTGCATTTTGGCCCCTCTATCAGCTCCTGACGGATAAACATCGAATTACAAGTAAACCTGTGTAAACTAATAATGAAGCCGAAGAGTTTGTAAATTTTTTTGTTTGTTTGAACGGGCGAATCTCTGGAACTACCGATCGGATTTAAATAAATATTTTTGGATTTGATAGCCCAATTCTCGAAGAAAGCGATAGGCTATTAACATCATGCGATGACCTGTAGGAGCCGAGCAAAAAGAACAAAACTCAGAAATAACGTTCTGAGTTTTTTTCTACTCACCTAGTGTTCGCTAGGCGAAAACGAGGTGTAACGCGGGCAGGTGATGCGATGCGACGGGGTGGGTCGAGGGAACAAGAAATTTCACGCGGACGCAGTCGCGGGCATAACCTAGTATTAAATATACAGGTTGGCCCGTGAAACGAGGTCCAAAGCAATAATTTTGAAGTTTCCAAGGGCTTCCCGAATTACTCCATGTATTGTTTATAGTTGGCTATTGTTTATAGTTTATTTATTTATTTTTTATTTAAGATATGTTTGCTCTTATTTATTTATTTAACACTTTAAGCACACAAATGTACAGAGGCGGACTTATTGCCATAGGCATTTTCTACCAGTCAACCTTTGGGTGACACAGAGACAAACAGTGGCAGGTGCAATTTATAATGATATTTTAGGATTAAATAATTTTAAATATATAGACCCGTATAAACTTATTTAGTCTATAAATACATATACCTAATTATATACAGGGTGGTAGGGAAACGCTTCCGAAAACGAAGACAGGTGATAGGGCTAGTGATTCTCGATACGATACCATAAAAAAACAGTTTTTTTTTTTTTACAATTTTACTAATTTTTTTTAGCTTTTTCGTACACTATGCGGTGAGAACAGTTAAATGAAACCATTATTTGCCATTAAACAATTTTTTTTTCTTTACAACTCTATCAAGCAATGTATTCGTAAATAAATATCAGCTGACAATCGCGCATAGCCCCGAGTTCAAAGTGCGCGAGCGCTTGCCGACAGCAGCGCGGCCAACGACCCCTTTGTTCACGCGATTGATGTGCGTCAAAGTTGAAGCAAATATCTTTTCAGTTCACTATTACCTTCTGGGATATCTACTTTCGGATTCCATTCATGCAAGGTTCGTAATGATTTTCCCCTTGAACCGGGTTACAATTTTGATCCGAATGTTCGCAAATTATGTTCACAAATCAGAAAAATCCAGATGTTTATGCTTAACCTTGAGATCCATGTCGAATAGAGATAATAAGATACCTACTGTGATTGGGAAAGAGCACTTTCGTTAATTCGTTCAATAAAATTTTGCACAGTAAGAAAATTGAAATGTTTACCTACCTACATCATGGTCAGATTATCTCTAGATCTGGGGTCGACGACTTCATATCGGCAAACTTAACAATAACTATCCAAAATCAAAACAATAATAATACAAAAATTAGCAAAATAACGAGACGCGTATAAGTAACGAAGAGGCTCACCGTACTGAGGCGACGGCCGACGAGTCACGCGACGAGGCTAACACGGGGAGGTGAAGGGGGAAGCGAGATGGACCATTCCAGCGAGGTACAGAGATAATTGTGACATTCGGTCGAATTCTGATAATCAAGGTAAATGATTACAAAAGTCATTGGTATTTGGCCGAGATTTGAACCCGGGTCACTTCACTTGATAGAGAGAAGCTTCGACGACTATTGCGCGGCGTGGGCGGCGACCTAGACATCCTTTGTAAAGCGCCGCCAAAATAAAGAAAAATAAACATTACAGAGGCTCCAAATGTTTTAAATTAATGGGCCGTGTCGTGCATTTAATAACAGTTTTGTATGTAAGTCGTTAATCGATAGTGAATGAAATAAAGTAAAAAATCGCCGACTTTACCTGTGAATGACAAAAAAAATTTCATCACGTGCACCGTTTCAAGCAAATAGCGCGCGTGAATCAATTAAATTTGAACTTTATGTCAATGTAATTACGGGTCACACGACGCGCACTCGTTTATTGCTATAAGTGCATCCTTCATTAAGTAGGTATGTAATACCAATCAATTGAAAGTGGATAATTTAATTAATTTAATCTAAAAAACTCGTTAAAACTAATTTAAAAGTTAGAAAATGAAAACAGCTTGTAATTATAAAGCATTTAAAGTACAATTTCATATCAATTAAAATTAATTGGTTTCTGGTTATCATTATTCTTCTAACATTTTCTGTAATTTGTTGATCTTTGCACATGAAAAGACACCGCTACCTATGTGATTCCCCGTCCACGCACACACGCGTGGCGCGCGGCGGTACGTTTGTCGGCCGGCGCCGCCGCACGTGGCCAGGCGGCATGTTTGATGTTCTTAGTACTTCTTAGTAATCTAGTTAGTTCCTTTCAGACTCAGTTCGTGAGCGAACGCGCGTTACGTTTAATCGGTCGATAGGTATTGAACCGTATTTAATACTGTTTTGTTAGTTTTAAATTTGTATTTAGTTATTATTGTTACGTTTTTAGTGTTGTTTTATTGTTTTTTAGTTATAGTACAGTTTTGTTGTGTTTAACAATGCCTGATGCATACGTGTACAGTGCTCGTGAATACGGCAACATGTTAATGTGTTTAGGAGAAGCCCGTGGCAATGCTTCTCTTGCGTTGAGAATTTACCGTCTGATTCTCGCATGATAACGGCAGCTTTTCAGCGAGTTTTAGAAAATCGACCGATTGCTCCGATAGCCGCAGGTGGTGGACAACAAGTGAATGTTCAGACAGAGGAGCGTATTTTAAATTTGATTCGCCAAAATCCTCGCCTGGGCACACGAAGTGCAGCGAAATTATTGCGGCGCCGGGGCGAACCGACAGTCTCTCACTGGACAGTTCACAAAGTCTTGCGCCGGAACAGAATGCGGCCCTACAAAATACACAAAGTACAAGCTTTGCTACCTAACGATCACGTTCGTCGTCGTGCGTATTGTCGTTGGCTGCTAGATCAACAACAACGTGCGCCTGGCTTTATTGAGCACATTATCTGGACGGACGAGTCCACTTTCACGAGGAACGGGATGTGGAACAGGAGGAATGCTCATGTATGGTCAGACGTGAACCCGTCCGCCACTCAAGAAACCGGCCATCAGACCCGATGGTCCGTCAACGTATGGGCTGGTGTTTTTAATGGACGAATTCTAGGACCAGTGTTTCTACCGCAGCGCCTCAATGGATCAGAATATCTTATTTTTTTAAACGAACATTTAGATGATATGCTAGATGATGTATCGTTAGCTGAATTTCGTCGAGCATGGTTCCAGCACGATGGTGCTCCACCGCATGTTACGCGCCCTGTCCGCGAGCGTCTCACTGAGCTATTTGATGACCGCTGGATCGGAAGAATGGGGCCGCACGCCTGGCCGGCTCGTTCACCTGACCTAACACCTTTGGACTTCTTTTTGTGGGGTTATGTGAAAGAAAGAGTTTTTAATCGGGAATGTGACAGTGCTGATGAAATGCGGGGCAGAATAGTGAGTGTTTTCGATAGACTTCGTGCAGAATGTGTTGAGGATCCTACACTATTGCCTCGTGTTCACGGGTCGACACAACGACGGGCCCGACTTTGTATTGAAAGGGATGGAGCGCAGTTCGAGCCAAACCTCATAAGGTCGCAAAGGATTTAGACAGGTACGTAAAATGCCTCTGTCAGCTTTAATGTTTAACAGTGGGCTACGAATAATGCGATTAAAATTCATAATTTTTGTGAAGTGTTGTAAAGGTAGGCATTTTGAAAGTGATGTTTGTAAATTCCGTATAAATCCCGTGACTCGGCCGTACGGAGCGCTCGGCGCCCGAAACACGCGGACGCAAGGTGGCGCGTATGTTGCGTTGCGTGTCAGTGACCTCACGTTTTGGACGGTTTCCATTGCGTGTTTACGAAATATGAAGTCTTGAAAATAACCAATTTAAAGTGAAAGGTTATTGGTATCCGTTTGCATTTAGGTAGTATATAATCTACGTTCTGGCTTCGGAAGCGTTCCCCTTACACCCTGTATAAATATAAGCACAAATAAATGTACATACATACACGAGTATGTTAAAAACAAATAGGACAAACAATGAGAAAACATTGCCGCTGTGATGATACTGCCAGCTTCTTATGAATGTGCTCGCGAACTTTAGTTTTAAAGGATAATCGGTTGGTTGCCATCCTGATTTCCTGGGGAGTGCATTCCACAGAGAGATAGATTGAACAAAGAAGGAAGAGTGAATGAAGTCTGTGCGGTGAGTGGGACATTGAAGAAGACGATTGTGTGAAGAACGTAGATTTCTATTGTGGTCGGCGCAAATGTACTGAAAGTGATAACCAGGTGAAAAGATAACCAGGGGAAGAGGGAGAATCAAGAAATGAAAACAAGGTAGTCAGCGCCCTTTGCTCTCTGCGCTGGCGTATGGGCAACCACTTTAGAAGCGACCGATGCGCAGAGACGTGATCATATTTACGCAGATTGAAAACGAATCGAATGCAGTTATTCAGAAGACGGTCACGTTTGTCGAGGAGATCTGCATTCAGGTCATAGTAGCACACATCACCATAATCGATGATAGGTAAAATTAAGGATTGCACAAGCATTGTCTTCGTACTTGATGGTAATACATTTTTCAGTCTGTACAGAGCCCGCAGCGTGCCCGTAACCTTCTGGCTTACCCTAGCGACTTGAGTACGCCAGTTCAGGGTACTATCAATGTGCAAGCCTAGGTTCTTTACGTCAGTGCTAAAAGGAACGACCGTACCATTGAAGAGGACCGGTGGCAAGGTTGTACCATCCACCTTGCTAATACTACGAGAACTACCAGTGATGATCGCCTGACACTTCGTAGGATTTACAGCTACACCAAATCTGTCAGCCCAGGTTTTTATGGCTATCAAGTTCCTATTTAATCTGCCGATAATGTCAGCTAATTCATCAACCCTCCCTTGACAGTACAACTGCAAGTCATCTGCATACAGATGATACGCACACTGAAGTTCGGAAGTTATAAGATTAATAAAAATTGAAAATAGAAGAGGAGAAAGTATACCGCCTTGAGGAACGCCAGCTTCCAAGTCACACCAGCAAGAAGAAGAATCCCCAACATGAACGGACTGCTGACGTTCCTGAAGGTAAGAGGAGAACCATTGCAGTGCTTCGGGAGAGACCATAACATATGACAGAATGCCTAACAGGATGTCGTGATTGACGATATTAAAGGCATTCGAGAAATCAACCAACACTACAGCAGTAACTTTGGTGTCTTCTAGTGCTGCCCTCATATCGCCAGTCACTTTAAGGAGCGCGGAGACAGTGCTGTGCTGTGCCCAGGCCTAAACCCAGATTGAAGAGGACTAATGATAGGAGTTAAGATGAACAAAGCTGGAGAACTGTTTGTGGACACAGGCCTCAAGCACTTTGGATAGGAAGGAAAGTATAGAAATTGGGCGGAAGTCAATAGGAAGAGAGGGATTAGAAACCTTAGTTAGTGGACGAACATAGGCTTTGCGCCATAGGGAAGGGAATACTCCGGTGTACAAGGAAAAAATTATAATGTGGGTAATCGCGGGTAGGAGTTGATCCAGAATAGTTATGATCATACCACGGGTGATATCGTCACATCCCACCGCTTTCAATTTGATGGAGAGAATGATCTTTCTGATCTCTCCCGGTTCAACTGGAATGAAAATGAAAGGATTATTATGAGGACGCGTTAGACCAGAAATTTGAGACAGAGGGTTTTGCTTGGTTAACCGATCCATGACAGAAAAGAAACGGTGGAGAAATGCTGGTTGAGATCGTGTTAACTGAACTAGGAAGATCGAAATGTCGCGATTTGCCGATACCAAGAGTTCCAAGAAATTTCCAAATATCGACAGAAGAGGAAGAATTGATAGGGTCAAGAATGTGGCGGCGTTTAGCATTGCGTATCATCTGATTACATCTATTCCTTGCAGCCTTGAATAATGTCCAGTTCTCATCTCTAGTCTAGGTCAGTGGTGACAGAGACAGAGTCGACGATGGAGTGAGCTTACCCAGAAGAAGCCCACTCTCACTTTGAAGATATTAGGGTTGTATGCGTTCGGAAACACAGACGCAGTAAGAGTTCCACTCTTTTGCTGTGCGCATAACAAGAGACATTTGGAAACGTTTAGTGCGAATTGGTGGAATAGCAACTAGGTAAGGATGGTAACTTGCAGTGTATCTGTGTTTTGGTGGCGTTAAAAGAGACCAGATTGTCATCACCCCACTGGGAGACAAGGCTTAAGGTCAAATCAGTACGCTCTACCATGGCCTCTTTCAAGGAACGAACATCGGCCCCGCTGGTTTTTGCGCTGGACAAGTATATCTCTGAAACAGTACTGTCATCTGCGTATCCAACAATACCAGACTGAAGCAGGTCATTGATGTGCAGCAGGAAAAGAGTTGCAGAGGCAACAGACCCCTGAGGAATCGACATCAATAGCCATAAGTTCAGAGAAGCAACCGTCAACGACTACTCTGATCGACCGTTCACTGCGGAAGTCTGATATCCAGCTACAAAAACCAGGTGGGATGCCATAAGCTGAGAAGACCAGCATGCCAGACCCTGTCGAAGGCCTTTGAGACATCTAGCGATACAGCAAGTGGTTCGCCGTGTTTCTCGATGGCCTCGTCCCAGCAGTGCGTGACATACACAAGAAGATCGCCAGTTGACCGTCCCCGGCGAAGCCATATTAAAGGTCACTAAGGAGATCATTGTCTTCAAGGTAGGTCAGCAACTTACTGTTCAGTACCGTTTCCATAACCTTACATAGATTGGAGGTAATGGCGATTGGACTGTAATGGGCAGGGTCTGCACGGTCGCCCTTTTTGGGCACTGGTTGCACATTTGCAAGCTTCCAGGATTTTGGCACCGTTCTTTTATCAAGGGAGGCGGATCAAGCGTGTCAACACAGGAGACAATTCAGGCGCACACTGCCTCAACACTCTCGCTGGGAAGCCGTCAAGCCCGCTGGCCTTGTTCACGTCTAGACTGCACAATACTCTCCGGACCTCTTTAATCTGAACTGCGATCTCCGGCATCGGGGAGTCACAATGAGGTACAGTATGTGGTTGCTTGGAGCCAGCCTCCAGACGTGAGTTGCTTGCAAAGAGAGATGCAAATAAATTTGCTTTCTCACTTGCAGAGTAAGCCTGCTTAGAGGAAATAGACGGTTTTTAATATTTTTAAGTAAATTCTCTCTTGACTTCTTCTCTCTTCAGACTTTTTAATAATTTTCTTGATGTCTCGTATTGCCTTAAGCCGCGTTGACACGGTCAGAGTACGCTCGGACAGGGCGCACTTGGAGTCTCGGATGTCTACTCGGACGCTACTCGCATAGTGGCAACCGGTAATCCGAGCGTACTCGGAACATAGCGTCCGATCATGGTTGACTTGGACCGCATTCTATTCTTAAGGCAGCGGGAGACGCGGTAGCTACTATAAAAAAAACAAATCTGCTCACCCGGAAAAAAAAAGTCCGCACCAACGATTTTATTTATTGATATTGATACTCATTCGGAATTTTGATTGAAACCTTGAAAAGGCCGAAACCAACTCAGAGGTCACAGTCTCTTTTAAAGTCCAGACAGAATCTTGATCAGATCATGTGAAGGCTATGTAGATCGGTGTCTGAAATGGTCTTTTGAGGAAAGAACCACACAGATTGAGTGGACCTGTCCAGTCAGTGCACGCAATTGTCAGCAATGATACGACGCACGGCATAATTGCTTATATTATTGTTGTTTTTTTTTTGTTACAAAAGTAGTTATTTTTCCACTCTGCAAGTGGCATTTTGATTTTGTTTTGATTCGTTTGTGATTGTATTGTTTTGCAACTTTTGTTGTCAACTGTCAGTGTCGCAGACGCATCTGGATTGATTTGTATTGTCAATGTCACATACTACTTAGAGATGTCAACTAAGGTGTCTTGTCTTTGGTCTCTGGCACTGACACATCAAGCAATGGACAAAATTGTCGGCAATATGTAGGTATGCTTGAATATGAGGCTTTTGATAACGTTGGATGTGTATACTTGTCTTTTTTTTATTATTTTTTTTATTTGTAATGTGCGTTTTGTTTTTGCAGAATAAACATTTTTTCTTTCTTTCTTTCTTTCAATGGTGCAGCTCAACTCTACAATACCAAAGAAAGGACATTTGAGTAGGCCGCATAAGTTACTCAAACTGCCAGAACATGATTAAAACTGGAAAAATGACCCACATAGTCCTCACATTCACAACAATTAAAATAATATAATACTTCATACAGTAAATATTCATGTCATTGTATATGTAAGAAGTTATAGATACTTATAGCAAAGATTAAAAGTACAACAGTTAGCAAAAAGCAATAAAATAAATTAACATTCCCCGTGTACATTTATTGGAACAGCTCACTCCCAAGCCTTTTGTCCTCAATAAAGTATTTGACAGTATAATAGGCTTTCTGGCATAGTTTCCTTTTTATAAAAGATTTGAATTTATTAAATAGACACACGCGTAACAAAATGGGAATCACATGCTGAAGATCTGTGGGTCAAGCTCAAAACAGATAGCAGAAAGGGCAACCTATACATCTGTGCGGCCTATTTGCCACCACCTGTGCAACAGGCCCCACTCTTGATCCCGGACAACGTGGATGCAGTGATTGAATCAACGGGTGGAGATGTAGTAATTGCTGGGGACTTCAATCTCGGGTTCATCGACTGGAGCACGGACAATAGTCTCTCCAGCTCACCCTGTACAACTGCTAGGAACTTTGCGAACAGGTTAGGCTACTCACTGATTGATTTTATGTCGTCAAATAGCATTATACAAATCAACACTGTTAGGAACTGTTACAACAGAACTTTAGACCTTATTTTATGTAACTTCCACGGTGGATCTGTCAGAGAATATAAAAATCCAACGTCGCTGGTCGATGTTCATCACCCTCCTCTTGACATCACCATCACGAATACTTCACCCGCAATATTAAAAAGTAAGAGTTCTCTCAAATATAACTTCTGGAAAGCTAACTATGCACTCGTAAATGAGAGATTGAGGAGCATCGATTGGGCGCGTTTGTTTTCGGATCTGGCGGATGTGGACTTAATGGTAGACACGTTTTACGCACAACTGAATCGAATAGTAGATGAATGTGTTCCTAGACATAATGGACGCAATAACAAATTTCCTATATGGTTTTCAAAATGTTTGATCAGAATCCTCAACGAAAAGGAAAAATTAAGACTTCGTTTTAAGAAATACAAAAATCCCAGGGACAAATATGAATTCCGTATATTGGAGGAACGTTCTAAAATCACGATCAAAAAGTACTACAGCACATACGTCAACAACACTGAAGATAACATCAGACTGAATCCGAAGGCATTTTAGTCATTCGTTAAGGCAAAAAAAGCCAAGTCTAATGACATTCCATCTGAGATGTATTGGAGCGGGAAAGTGGCAACTTCTGGAGAAGAAGTGAGTAAACTGTTTGCCTCACACTTTTCTGCCACTTTTGCATCTCCAGCTGGTACAGTCGCGGTACAAACAAAGTCAGAAGAGTACCCTCAGCTTGCGCTAGGAAGCCATTGGTGCCGATTCTCTTGTCACAAAATTCTCTAAACTAGACTAAAAATCACCAAAATTTAGTTTATTCCTGGCAAACGACGATTTCCCATTCTGAAATTGACTAAAGTGACACAACTTAACTATATTTTAGTTTGACAGCACTAAGATGGCACTGAGATTATAATTTAGTGAAAATGGCAATTTTGCTATTCTGAATTTTACGTTTTTCACCTAAAATTTTGATTGTCTTAACTAAATCTGACTATTTTTAATCGCGATTAAAAAGGTGTGGAATAAAATTAGTTGTCATGATCTAAAATTCACACCAACACCTCGACTTCAGATGCAAAAACAGTACTGTATCTTTTTTTCTTTTCTTTTGCTTATATCTCGAAAACGGTGTGTAATATCGCAAAAATAATGAAAATTTCGACCCCCTTTGTAAACCCATAAACCTATAAAACTCAACGTGTTGGTAATATTTTTTTTATATTTTCCATACAAAAAGTAAAAAATTCCATACAAAACAAGTCGAGGCCGCATATAATGCGCGCCTACGGCTCTAAAAAAAGATCACGTGGTACGGCAAACAAGTACCACGTGGAGTCGCAATAATTGTCAAATTTGATTTTAGATGTGTCAAAATTATTTTTAAATTTAGAGATTTTATTTTGCAGAATAGCGTTAAGATTCTCATAGCCAAAAGTAAGGAACAGAATCGGCACCATTATTTCACAGAGCGAGACGTACTCAAAGAATTAAAAAAACTAAATTTCTGCAAAGGTCCAGGGCCTGACGGCCTACCGCCGCATTTCATAAGGCAATGTGCCAAATATTTATCATTACCGCTCAAACTTATTTTTAATAAGTCCCTTATGTCTTCTAAGTTTCCCACGCAGTGGAAAATCGCACACGTATTTCCAATATTTAAAAAAGGGGAGCCTAATGAATGATGTAAAAAATTTCGGCCCATATCTCTTCTTTCAATTTTCTCGAAACTGTTCGAATCATTAGTTTGTCCTGTACTAACTTCACTCATTAAAACTCAATTGGCTACACAACAGCACGGTTTCTGTACCAATAAATCCACTACCACCAACTTAGTTCACTACATTGATGATATCAGCAGATCCGTAGACTCCGGTGTGCAAGTGGACTCAATTTACACTGACTTCAGTAGCGCGTTCGACAAAGTGAATCATGTGCTTCTACTTCAAAAACTTGAGAACTATGGTATGCATGGTCATTTGCTACGCTGGTTTGAATCATATCTTTCGGAACGACAACAGAGAGTTATTATGAAGGGTTATCAGTCGCCACTTTATTACTCAACATCTGGGGTGCCACAGGGATCGCATCTTGGTCCTACTCTTTTCCTGGTATTTGTGAACGATATCATACACTCCATTAAAAACTCAAAATGCTCTATGTTTGCGGACGATCTAAAACTATACAAGGAAATTAAATCAAGTACCGACATCGCTTTGCTTCAGAAGGACTTGGACGCAATTCATGAGTGGTGTCATAGTAACATGATGACTCTCAATGCCGTTAAGTGTTATCATATAACATTTACACGGAAAAAGCTGATTCAGCCTTCAGCATATCACTTAAGCGGCATAACTCTTCAGAAAGTCGATACCATTCGTGATTTGGGAGTCCAACTTGATCGTCAACTATCCTTTATAAATCACTTTGACACTATTGTCGTCAAAGCAAATAAAATGTCGGGATTTGTAAAAAGAACTTGCAAGGAATTCCGGTCAATCTGCACCCTTAAGGTTCTTTATAACTCTATGGTGAGGAGTATACTGGAATATGCATCTCCTGTATGGAATCCCGTGTATCGTGTCCACATCGACAGAATAGAGTTCATCCAAAAAAAGTTTACGAGATACCTCCGCTACAGATCACAGACATGTGATCGCGACGCGGATTATCCTCAAATGCTCTGTCATTTCAGGATGAGCTCCTTGGAGCAACGAAGAAGTTGCTCAGACTTAGTTTTCCTTTCTAAGACCCACCACAATTTGTCAAATGTACCGGAGTTGGTTTCGGGGATCGGTCTAAATGTGTCCCGCCGTACCTCATACAGATCCAATTTTAAAACACAAACATTTCAAATGCCTAAAAATAGAACTAATCTTGGTCGTTCAGCTCCTTTATACTGGTTTTTGTCTAGGTGCAATAAGCTGAGCACACGTACTAACAACTTGGACATATTTTCGAACAGTCTGAATGAATACAGACGATACGTCCTCAGGTCTTGATCGATCTGTTTGTTTATTTCTTTTACAAAATGTTATTTGTGTATTTGTGTGACTCCATCCAATTTATTTAATATTGTACAATTTCATTTAATTTAATTTTCCTATTCTTATTTTAATTAATGTAATAATGATGTCCTAATTTATTTTAATTTCAATTTATAATATTATTATAATATTCCAATTTAACTAATTTATTTGTATTTTTATAGTTCCAATTTATAATCGTTTTACTATTCCAATTTGACTGATGTTTTTTTTTAAATTTTTTAATTATACTGTACTGTACTGTAAGCGGAAATTGCAGAGTTATTTTCGTAACAAATAGAGTAGAGTCATCTCAACATCTCTCTCCCTTGAATTTGTATATATATATATATATATTTATGTAACTATATAGTATAGTAAATAGTGTGTATGTGTATAGGACTTATTTATGTATTTGTGTACGTTGTTTTGATAGATTATTTTTTTATCATTGTTAAACATCGCTCAAAATCAATCCTTTCCTTTCCTTTCAATTAAGCACCTGCCATCTAATCTCTTCACCACCCTTGGTTGACTGGTAGAGAATGACTAAGGCATTAAGTCCACCTTTGTACCTTTTGTGCGAAAAGTAATAAATAAATAAATAACTACTTCTCATTTTAATTTCAATGTAAATTTTGTAAATTTTAATTTTTAGATTCAATGTAAACAAGTGCTGTGCACACCTATAAGTGACAAATTCACCGCAAAGCTGTTATATAGAATATTTTTATTGTAATGTTTTAGTGAATAAGTCGTTGGTGTGTCAATAAATAAATAGGAAATAAAAATGGACCAAGAATTGAGCCTTGATGGACCCCATTCTTACTACCGATCCGGGTGATCTTTTTCCGTTAATATCAACTCTCTGAATCCTATCACTTAAGTAAGAAGTAAGAAGATCCAGAGAGGTGCTACGGATTCCGTAGTGGTGCAGTTTCCTAATTAATGTTTCATGAAGAACACAATCGAATGCCTTGGAAAAATCGCAAAAGATGCCCAACGCATCTTTCAAAAATTTTACTAAAGGTAGGTAGCACTGAAATAGGTCTATAATTAGTAGAGTCTGATGTACTACCCGATTTAAACAACGGTATTATTTTACTGTTTTTTATAAGAAAAAAAAAAAAAACTCAAAACAGAAACTCACCACGGTTAATACAATTATTAAAAATAACAGCTAAAGTAGGTGCTACAATGTGTATAATCGACTTAACAACGTCCACAGAATTACCCCATAGATCTGCGGTCTTTTTAACATTTAACGTGTGAAAGGTTTTAATTATATCTTTACACGTGGCATATTGGAAATAAAATTCAGAAACACAAACAGGAACGTTTTCTTTAAGTATAGACTCTGAAGCAGTGGGTGAAGAGTTAAGAGATTTAGTAGTCGATATGGGAATCTCTGTAAAGAAATTTTCAAAGGCCGCGGCGACTTGAGAATCAAATTTAATTATATTGTCATTAATAGCTAGGCTGTAGTCACAATATCGGTTGCATGACCTTCCCGTTTCGCTATTAATGATACTCCATGTCATTTTAATTACATTACCACTATTTTTAATTTTTGAACTCAAATAACGTGACTTGGCTATACTACAAACTTTTTAAAATATTTAGAATAATTCTTGACATATAAATTAAATTCAGCAGTGTTTATACAAGTCCGTTCATCATACAATTCATAAAGTCTTTTCCTACTTGTATGTACCTATACCAATGGTGGCCAAGTCACTGGACCTTAGACGTCAATATAGATACCTAAGCTATATTTTGTACAACCCAGTAAATAAAGTATGTAACATATATCAACTCATTTAATCTGAGAGAGTGTCAAGCCACCGTTGATAAATGGCTTCATACGCTTCCTTATGAAGAGCTTGAAAATTTAGTTAAAACGTAACATGTACATAAACACGCACTCACAACACAACACCACACACACGCACAACACAACACATCACATGCACACTCACGTACAACACTCCGCACGCACAACACAACACACCCACACACATGCACAACACGTCACCACACACACGCTTGCCTATTGATTACCATACCTTTTTGCTTTTATATTATTTTCTTTTTATTATTACTTGTTATTTTCCTCTGTAATTTTCTTTTTAAGTTAAAAATAATTTTTCAACGCTGGAGCACTGACGCATAAAACATTTTTGTATGGGCGTTAATGGCTGCGACACAGTTTATAACTAATGCAGTCATTATCGTACATAATTTTATTGTAATTTGTGTTTTTAGTTCCAATAAATATATTATTATTATTAAATAAATTTCTGATATTAAAGTTACTTTTCAATTTGTAATGTTTTTTGTAATCATAGAAAATCAAAGTTGGGAAACAAAACCGTTGCTAAATACATGTTCACCATGAACAGAGGTTGTGGCGAGGCATTAGAATTGATTGTGATTGTAAACTTAAGAAACCGTAATTTAATATTTTTTTAATTAGGTAAGTAATTAATTAAGGGACACTTGGATCACAGCGACGATAGAATTTAGGTGGTATCGAGGTAAGGTAGGTGACAATAAATTCAGAAGCCATCTAGAATAAAAAACTATTTCACGATTGGAACAAAAGTACCCAGACCCCTTAGACATTAAAATTAAAACTAATAAAATCTATTGAAAGTAAGTACGATAGACACGTCACATTATTTAATAACCGTAATAACGAAGATTTTTCTCCATGATGCTAGATTTCTGCAGGATGGAGGATATAACACAATGTAGCCTCCTAATATTTTAGAATAATGTAGATATACCGGCCATATCTTGCATACTTCAAAGCGGCCATAAAGCGTCATTGGGAAGGTCTCACTTCTATAGAGAGCCGAATACAAAAGACGAAAAGAGGGCTAGGTAATGGCAGACACAATGGAAATACTGTTTGGACTAGGAGGCGGCCCGCCCTCCGTAACTCCGTACAATGGTCCACCGCGAAACTTATTTTATTCCTCCACACTTATTTATTTTTTGTACCTAACTACTTTCAAGTTTTACACGTGAATGCTCACAATTGTGTGTTGGCCATTGTTGTAAAAATAGATTTTAAATGGATAATTTTGGTGTTCTAAGGAATTTGTTGCTTTTTATGTGAAAATATAATTATTACATAGGTAGTAGACGTAGTTGTTATTATTTCTTTAAAAAATACTTTAGCTTCTCAAAGCTTTCTTACTAAATTGCTTCCAGCCTTACATTATAACTACCTGTAGTATTTACGTTAGGGTCTAGTGACAATAAACAACGCTTTATCGTTCTGAAAGGCTTTTGTTGGTTGCTGAAAAATCACTCTCCGCACTACATTCCGTGTCCATATTCTTGATCGGACTCTGGGGTGGATTTTAACAGATTTCTATAGCTAAATGTATATCGCTATAGATCAATATAGGGGATCAACCAAGCAGTGAGAAGTTCGTCTCTACGAGCGGCTACAAGCCTTAGCAAGTGCCTACTGCCTAATGCCTTTATTATTTAATGATGTTATTGTAGATTTTACATAAACAGGATTATTGGTAATACGTCAGAGATCTTGGCGAGGTCATTTGCAACCAAATGACCTCTTATGACTCCTATGCAAATGGCACCATTTCCGAGTAATTTGACATTTTTTTTTTGCGGTACCTATTTATCTTTAAAAATTTATAAAAAAAACATGATTTTTTAAAAATATTATTATCTGTTTCTACTTCAATACATAATAATCAACCATAAAATGACAATCATCATTAATATTTTTTCAATCAGAGCACACAATTTTCATAATTTTAGCAG
Organism: Brachylomia viminalis; assembly: GCA_937001585.2. NCBI lineage: Eukaryota > Metazoa > Arthropoda > Insecta > Lepidoptera > Noctuidae > Brachylomia > Brachylomia viminalis. The sequence continues at coordinate 19,373,713 of OW443301.2, read as the reverse complement.
GTTATTTGACTAAAATGGTTGATTTCTGTAAAAAACATGGATATACTTTATCGACAGGACATTCCAAAAATATGTACCTACAACTTGTCAGCTATGCAACGAGGTACTATAAGAAAACAGATATCTTCAAAAAAATATAAAATGGCAAATTAGGAAAACGGTTGATATTTGCATAAGGGGTCATTTGGTTGCAAATTACCTCTTCTACGTCCCCTCAATGGATTGCCGACGTATTACAAATAATCCTGTATAATTTAAGAAATATACACATTCCTGGGAAAAGTATAACAGATAAAAATATGAGTCTTTGTGTGGCCGTAGGTAGACTACGGTTACGCGTGCTACGAAATACTACACAGAGTCGCGTCTATCACATCGTAGTCTTCTCTTAGTGGAGTTTAATTTTTGTCTGGATTTATATTGGTCAAAATGTTGGCATGTTTTTGTGAATAGTATTTTATATTTTTATTTAAAATTTGTTTTGTTTATATATCGTGTTAAGCCATGCTGTTATGATGCCCATCAAAGCCAACAAAAACACGCTCTAACGACCTTTTAACAGTCAACAAGGCCGTGTGCATAAAATAAAAGATCAATTCATACAGAAAACTACTGTTTCCATTAATATCAGTTATTTTGACAAGCAATACGCGCGGCCACTTTGTGGGTGCGACCAGAATATGCGTTATTGAATCTTTTCGGTATGTAATAAGGTGGTTTATGATTTGGCAATTAGTGTATTGAGTGTACGATTAGTGGTTATGTGTGTGTATGCAAGGTGTATTGTGCAGGTTCACACAATACGCGGCGCGGCTTTGTGTCTCGCGTTCGCGCCATTGTAGTCAGACATATTACCCAACGTTGGCACATTGTATCTGCTCCTGCTGTCTCTGGCTTCTTCCTTTGATGGGACATATCTTATTTGTCGTACGCACTATTGTGTTTCAGACTTACTATTCGTGTTTTTTGTGTACGACAATTCTTACAAGAACACTATTGTTGTTGGAGGCAGACTCAATTCTTACAAGAATATCTACTATTGTTGTTGGAGGCAGACTTATTTCCAGTAAGCGTGTTTATGGTAGGTACAGTAAGCGGTTAACGTGGTCAATTCATACTAATATTACCTATAACTGCGAAAGAAAATGAAATTTTGCACACAGGTAGACCATGACCTGGGATGTAGGATACTTTTTAACCTGTAGTAAGTTCCCGTGGAATAATTCCCAACCTCCACGCGGGCGAAGCCGCGGGAAAAAGCTAGTTAAAATATGAAAATAAGAGTTTAGCAACAAGAGCATTTTTCAGCTTTATCTTTTCAATGGGTAGATATTTGGTACAAAGTATATGGAATAGCGTTTGGAAGTCAAATGCGTAAAACTGCTTATTAACTACGATGTAGAAAGCCCCTGTTGCAATAATATTCAGCTTATGTTGTTCCAAAAAAATATACCTAAATCAATCAGTAGGTAGTTTCGGAACCACTATAAAGCATCGTATACAGAGTGGATTTGGAAACGGGCCAGTAAGGGCAGTTCGCATGATAGGTAAACTCAAAGGAACGTTGACTAAATTAAATGTGGTATTTAATTTTAAATCACGATACTTGATCAATATGATACCTTTCTTTTCTTAAGTATTACTAATAGCATACTTCGTAAAAGATCGTGGATAAGAGAATTGGTCACTACGACTTTATGGGAAAAGCTTTTTGCGATTTGTGGGTTTTCTAGTACTCTAACCTAAATTCATACCTGAAATCATTCCTTAAACAAAAAAGCATCGATTGACATCACAAAATAAAATTTGAGATTTTTCGTGCTGACTGTAGTTTTTTTCCAGCATACTAAAAAATTATGACAGTCTCCTACGAACGTTTTGTTGTAGCTACTACGATTAAGGTGACCTTACTGTCCCGTCCCAAAAATCCATCCTGTATATTTAACATTGCCTATTCTTGTGCATTTTGGAAATATTTTAAGTCTTTATGACGGTTTAGTTAAATTTTGATTAGGTAGGAAGTGTTCTAAAATAATTAAAACCGAACCAAGCGACCGCACTGCTTCCCCGTCAGCAAACAATGGTTTAACTAAAGTTAATGTAATATAAACATTTAATTACATTGTAAGAGGGAAGTGCATTATGCAAGGGTATGCGAAAGGGTGAATGTTGACCACGGATCTCGGAGATGCGCGAAGACCGTGCGCAGGTTGTCTGGGCAAGCACGCGCCGGCCGGCTCACAAGCCACAGTCTGTGCCCGCCATCCATGACATGCGTTCGTCCCAACGCAACTAGCGCCATTGTCCGAACGAACTTTTTCGTAAACTTATTTTCCCGCCACGTTCTTTTTACGAATTTTATTTTTTATTTTCGGTGTGATCGTGTTTGTTGTGTACCAGAATTATTTTTTGTGTGAATTTTAAGTGGAATTTTATGTGGATTCGTGATGTGTTGTGCTATTATTGGGAATTTATTGGGATAACCGACTTGGATTATTGCGGTAAGTTTTATAAAGTAATCAGAATCTAACTGGATTTTATTTATATGTTGGTACCTTATTCATTGAATATATAAAATTTTCTGTGCGTTCAGAATTTCAGGTACCTTACCTACATAATAAAAAAAAAAACATAATTCGTTTAATAATTATTGTATATACATGATTGATTACTTCTTGTTTAGTAGGTACATTCCCGATGATAAAATCCGATTATTATAATTCAATGCAACATCCTGATCTTAATGATATGGTAGAGTTATTAGTCTAAATTACACCTGATGTTATTTTTATCGATAATCCGCTGAAGAAAGGTTAACATTTTTGTCATGTGTGAATAAATCAACCACTGAAAAATGTTTGATTTTTAAATTAAAATTTAATGAATTCTCGGCAACGAAGGACATAATTTAATATTCACTGGACCGTCACAACCTGGAATACAATTTTAATACAACAACAACAGCAAACCAAACGAACCATCAAAAAACCAATCGCGCGCGCGGCACATCGATAAACGCGATAAAGTTGCAAACAACAAAATAATGGTACGAGTCGCGGAATTAACGCTCCCATTGTGTTAGTACAATAATCCGCTATCTAGGCCAGCCTCAGTGCTGCAGACGAACCTTTTGTCTTTCATGTTCGCCGTTAATAATGGCGGGCACCGAAACAGCCGCGCACAATACCGCGAAATGTGCGCGTTTTCATTTGCAAGACAAAACGCGCTTTGTTGTTGTGTCCGCTCAATACTAAATTTATAGCCGGTGGACTGAGAGCCGTATTGACGGGCGGCTAACGAACGACCAACACCATAAATGCATTTTGATCGGAACACAGATTATGTGGGGTGATCTAGACGAGGCAACACAGTGGTGCGTGGTTATGTAACTTTTTACTTACCTATCTGTTTGTTTTTTAATGTTTTGCTGACCCAAAATTGGTAGGAGGTAAAGTTTTTAGGTAACATCTAAAGAACTACTCACAAAACAACGTAAGTATAATAAAAATACTGGGTATTTGATCCAGGCCAAGACACCTTCTAAACTTAAAAAATATGTTGCTGACTTGATCAGCTGATCACACCAGAATATTGTTTTATAAAAATATTATTTATAGAATTATTTATCAGTAGGTCCATTTTCCGTTTGAAATTGAATATTATAATTTATGAACGAAATCTAGTTGGATTCTTATGACGTATTTTCCGATTTTCTTTTCACTTACTGTTGAGTTTTCTAACGATGACTTCCCGCCAATGGAGTTGCAATGCAACCGGTGAATGTCTTTTTTTCTACAAAAAATAAGGTCGAGGAAGGCAAAGGAAACTAGGTGGTCAGCGGACGGTTTGAGGTGCGTCGCGGCGTCCGTCGTCGGTTGCGCCACAGGCCAGCCGTAGCCGCCGGCCATTAGCAGATTCGTATCTTGGCTTCTTGATAGTTTTTTTCAAAAGCCCCACAAGTTTTTAAACATCGAATAATTTTAAGAAATATTTGACGATATTTTGAAAAGTATTTTTATAATAGGAGCCGCAATAGTTAAGATGGCAACGCATTAGACGGGCTAGTTTTCAGCAGGCATCTAAACACTGATCTGTGAAATACCTACGTACCTATTACTAACAAGTAGGCTCCATAATACTAAATCATCTGCAATAGACTTATTATTAGGTATGTACTGTTTATAATACTCATGAATAATGCTTATAAGATTCATGGCATCACGGTTTGTGCATTTCTACGACCATAAAGAATTGTGTGCAGCAAGCTTAGAAATAAAAGCCTACAATAAATCAAGTGCGACACGCACTTGGCCAAGTTTTGCTTATAAAAGATTCCGTTATGGGTGAAATGCAGAGACAGACGAAAACCGAATAAAAAACTCATAGATCCCCACATAAAGTTACACTCGAGACCCAAAGAGTACCTACGTCACAAAAGCGTCGTAATTGGCCCGTTCTTTTTCTACTTCTCTGAAGCATTCAGAGCCAATGAAACGTGTGCATTTAAATGACGTTCCACAGCTTTGTGGGGCCACACTAAAGTTGTTCGTGAAACCGCCAGTGAGTCTACGACTTTTGTTTAGCGAACACTGAGGGGCTACTAAAAGAACCTGCTTGTTAGTCATGCTTATTCGAAAATAGAATCGTCACAGATGGAGTATTTCAAAATGTTGTTCTTTCGTGCAGACTGCACAATTGACGTTTCAATTGAATTATTATTTGTATGGCTTTCTTATTCTTTGTCAGTTTATTATAAAAACAAGTTTGGTAAAAGTACCTAGTTAATTTGATTGCACTAAAAATGCGGTCATATTTTATTAAATCCATCAAAAAGATCTTTTGTGTTCGGTTTCTTTCGAATCGTTAAAGTGTGAATAAACTTAATTGAACGAATCTTTTATCACAATTAATGGAAGAGGCATTGCGAGCGTGCATAATAAAGACTACTATACTGTTATACCAACTTATTAAATTATAAACTCAATTTAGAAAACACTGTAAGACTTAAAAGATGCAATATTCTCAATATCAATTTACAATCAAGGAAGATTATTACGTAGGTATAACTGAATTTTATATACCTACGTACGTTTTAGAAAAACAATGTTCCTTGGTCTTGAATTTTCGTTTGGGCATTTATCCACAATTTATATCAACCCAATATATTATGAAATTCAGCACTATACAATTCAATTATCTTTTCAAATTGACAAGTAGGTACCTACCCATTGGAGTAACATAATATATGACATCTGGCGTCACAACCAATACAATGTCTTCGTTTAAATTTTAAAAAATCTGCTTCCTCGACTTCGATCCCGCCACGCACCACAAAACATACTTACATAACTACACATCCCTCCTTTCTCCTATTGAATTGACTCCCCCCCCCCCCCCTCACCCACTCCCATTCATTCTTTACAGCTTTTGTAGGAACGCTCAGGCTTTTTGTAACAATGCCGCCGACGTGAATAGTAACTGTCGAAATATTGTTAAGCATGATGTCATCTTGCGGACGGCGACTTATTCTGATGGTACCGAGAACGCCCGTGGTGATAATTAGTTTGACAGTGAAAATATTCTTTCGAAAAACCGAAAATATTCTTTCGAAAATTTCTTATGGATTTTTTTAGGTTTTCCTTTGGCCATCGAATAACAGGCATAGCGGAAGATTGGTTTGTTCTACTTAATTGGTCTAATTTGTAAACTGAATACTACACAAATTGCAATTTACTTAGTTAATATTATTTAATAATTTATAAATAAAGGTTATTAAAGAGAATTCAATCATTGTAATAAGTTTTGGCTCACAACTCAACTGTATGTAAAGACCAATCACGCCGAAATATCTGAAACGAAAATTGTCTCAAACATTTTCTAATTATACAATATTCGCGAATCTACTGTCTATCGATAATATACATAAAAGTAGAGTATTAAAGTAAACAATGGATAGGTACTAGGGTACCAGAGGGTGAAGGGGGGCTGGGCGATCGGTATTTGGTGCTCGCATTGTCGTTGAATAACTTTTGTCCCTATTGTGTAGCTGAAAGTAGAGCCACAAAGACTCTACGGCACATAAACCGAAATTCATCAGAGCGCCGATTGTTCGTTTCTTAATGGTGTTTGCAGCTAGATTTGTATGTATTTTCGCTGTTTTTGGATTAGTGATTATTATAACTAAGTATTTTTGTTTAGTTGGCGTTGAAGGTCCCTTCATTCGTGAGCTTAAGTGCACAATCACATTATGTATTATTACAAGAATTTGCTTATGTTACTTACCCTCTTCTGATTTCTGATTTGAAGGAAACTTCTCAATTTTCAAAAGTGAAAAAATCTTCTTTATAACTGGCCGTCGCAGAAACACGATCTGTCAATTTCATCTAAAATAAGCAGCAAGAGTTTAGCTATTTTATATTAAAAAAGTAACGAAATTTCTGTTGCTAAATGCAGAATACTGCATTGTCAGTAAACACAGCATTTTTTGCTATTGAATTTATTCCTAAAGCTCACTCAAAATCTATTCAATACCTTCGATAAATAAGTGTGTCCTTAGCCTCCATAAAGCCAACGACGCCACAATAGCTATTTTGAAAGCTGTCAACCTGATCAATACCTGTTAACTTGATCATGTACCTAAGGAGAACGGAGCTCTTTAGGCTAAAATTAACATCGTGTCATTACTTCGGTACAATCAAGTGCATTAATTGAATGAGACCGAACTGACAATCATTGTATCAGCTTCTGTTACCAGACATAATTATCTATGTAGGTTGTGCGCGGTTCGTAGAACGTCGTTAACTTGGCGTTATTGGCGCTTCGGTGTTTATTTTTTGAATATTGCAGTATTGCGGCCAAGAAACTGGGCATCCTAAATAGAGTGAAGCTATACTATACGCCTGGACAGCTTCTGATCCCTTTACAAAGCGCAAGTCCAATCCTGCATGGAGTATTGCTGCCACCTTTGGGATGGCTCAGCAAAGTACCAACTTGGCGCGCTTGACTCGGTGGAACGCAGAGCTAAGAGGTACCTACGCAAAACTGGTGGATACCAAGCTTCACAGCTTGGCTCATCGCCGCAAGGTTGCCTGCTTGTCGGTCTTCTACAGATTGTACTTCGGAGAGTGTGCCCAAGGACTCCACGACCTTCTACCATCGGTCATCTAGACGCACTGCAAGTTACCAACCTTACCTAGTTGCTATTCTACCAATTCGCACTAAGCGTTTCCAAATGCCTTTTGTTATGCGTACAGCAAAAGAGTGGAACTCTCTACCTGCGTCTGTGTTTCCGTACGCACAATGTGAGAGTGAACAGGCTTCTTCTGGGTAAGCTCACTCCACCGTCGACTCTGTCTCTGTCACCACTGACCTAGACTAAGGTCAAGAGCAAACAAACTTAAATAAAAAAAAATGTGCTGAGATAGGAGCCTTTTTGGCCTCGCACTGGTTTTTTTTTGCTTGTTTTTTTTTTTGGTAAGCCAATATTTATTTCTGTAAGAATATCAACAAATGTATTACAATTAAAACCTTAACTTGAACTAACATTTACATAATTTAGAAAGCTAAGTAAGTACAAGGATATAAAAAAAAAATTGTTTTTTATGTTAATTTTGTTAGTTTTAAATGCTCCTTTTTAATTTTTTTTACTGTTTCTATTGTCTGTGCGTTTGCCAAATAAAATATTTTTCGTACCACTTGTTCAAAAAAGTGACATTCTATGCCACAAAAAGCGAACATAACAATAGTCATTTTTAATCTGTTAAAAACAGGGAAAGAAAATTGTACTGAATTTAATTCATCCTCTAGGGGGAGAATGTGATTTAAATTTGGAATACTTACCGAAATTTATACTGAACTACATCTGTGTTTAGACCATTGAGTTTGTATATAAAGAATTATACATCTTTTTGAAAAAGGAATACGCATTTATTATGCAGTTATGATTATTAAATAAAATTACGAAAACCGACGAGGCCGTATGAGCTTGAAACCTTTGCTTTTCCGACAAAAAAAATTTTGTCTAGGAATTTGCCGCGTTTCTGTTTTCTTCAAATACATAAACGTTAAGTTTATTTTAATAAATAAGTTAATGTTCTAAAAATACGTTTAATTGTCATTATTTTTAATAAATGCTTATCTCATATTTTTTTTTTTTTTTTTTAAAAACGTTGCCCCACACTAGGAATTTCTCCTGTATCGTGGGTGCGTTTACAAACATTTAAACTCACATACACAAACGGCCAGACCCGGAACAACTACTTGCAGGTCATACAAATATTTGTTCCGTGCGGGGGTCGAACCCGCGACACGTAACGCAGTAGTCAATCGCTTAACCACTGCGCCAACCGTGTCGTCAAATAATTATTATTATTGTGTAATATTATTTATATTATTATTGTGTTATAGTATCGTAATATTATTATTGTGTTAATTTTTTCGCAAATGGTACGAAAAGTAGAGTATTTTCCTCGGTGATAAAGCTGTCTTAGTCTTGGGTGAACTTAAATCCCTCGCTACACTCAGGACTCGTCTTAAATCCCTCGCTTCGCTCGTGATTTAAGTTTTTAACACCCTCGCTACGCTCGGGAGTAAACCTCGAGTCCTTCATTACGCTCGCGATTTAAATCGTCACCCGCGACAGAAGACACTGCTTTATCCCCTTGGTTAATAATCTACTATTTCTTTCTCTCTTTATTGGTAATTTTGCAACTGACATCCAAAACGCATATTTTCCGCACCCGTGGGCCACAAAAGATGATGAAGAAATAGAGTTGTGTCACCGACTGTGGGATTTATTCAGCTAAAAATAAAGTCCACTAGATTACCAGTACATTACAAAAAAAATGGCCAACAGCCTCGTCTTCTTTATGACATACCAGCTGCTGCCTGTGGCTACAACCGCGTGGATGTCGGAAATTATCCAACAGGAACAAAAAGTAGCCTATGTAACACCTTATAACATAGCTTTCTGCCAGTGAAAGTCTCGTTGAAATCGGTCCTGCCGTTTTGGAGATTAACCGGACCAATCAGGCAGACAAACAAAAAAATAAAAAGCTTTTTTTGTTACGAGTACCGTATATACTTTCATATGCATTTAGTAAAAAGCTGTTATCTCGACATTACAAACAGACACTTCATTTTTAATTATTTGTGTAGATGTATGGATTACATACATCTACACAAATACAGAAACATACACGCACATAAACGCAAGTTTTTACCATATTTATCTCTCACTCTATACATACACATACCCCCACATAGGTACTTTAAAAGGCGACATCATACGCATTTTAGTAAGTAGTTATCTTAATATTAATAAGCTGTGCTCGTCCTACAACTACTGTATGTTCAAATTATAGGCGAGGACGCTGGCACCCTAAACACAAGTTAAATCTTACTTTGGGTGCCAGAGTTCATCGAAAACACTATTTCCCTTAGTTGTAACGCTGCAAGGTGTTTATACAATAAGTGTTTTTGTACAACAGAAGATATTTTTTTTTTAAATCTATTTAACTGTTATCAGTTATTTATTACCAATCCGTGCCAGGCGTCATATTATGGTAACTATTACCTACTTACATGAATTTGCAGCCTATGACATTGATAAGAACATTATAAGCTTAGTTTGAGCACTTTTAGCTAAGCTAAAAGTCAACGTCGTGACTGCAACTCGATAAACAGACACGTAACCTCAAATCTTCAATCACATCTCTATTCTTCTAAATTCAATAGAGAACTGATCATACATTCCCCATTCCCTACAGTTCTAAACAAGCCTCCTAAAACAGTTTCCATACAATGCACTAACTTTAAAGTGTAAAGGCTGATCACAGAGGCATTACAGAAGTTTCGTAAAAGCTTCGACACTTTACCTCGGAATCTCGCCACATCTCGGCAAAGCGCCGGAGAACGAGGGCGAAGCACAAAGGGGGGTAGAAAAATGGGTAACCTACTCCTACAGGCCTTACAAATCTTACTATTCATATAACATCCATAGAAATCATGGGACCATGGAGGCTTTGCGGCCGTTCATATAATTATAGTAAATGTCAGGTGGTGGATTTTATTTTAGTTTAAAATTCTAAGCAACCGTGTATAAAATAATAAAAGGTTGCAGTTTTGCGTTAATTAAAAAAGTATTTTTATGCAGGTAGGTACTACTTATTCAGTAAGAATTCTTTGGAAAATTCCAGAGAAGTTTTCTTTAAATACGTCTATGTCTACCTACGAGTATACTTATTTCAAATTCTTCACAATGATTCCGATGATTGTATGATTTTCAGAAATAAAGTGTTCAAGCTTTTTAGAATTCTGTATTCAGACTATGGAATTTGCTGCTCATTAGGAATGAAATTAGTTCTAATGACTTATTGTTAATCTACGATATCGGCGGCTTCGATCCGTTTGATTTTCTTTCTAAAACTATGATTTTGTCTTGATTGGCGAAATCCAGAGCCCTGAAACACGTAAGCTCAGGCTAGAATATAGCAGTAAATTCAGAACCTACAAAATCAGTAATTAACCGGTAACCCACCGTTTATCCTAACCGAAAGTTAAAGTTCGCGAGCACATTCGTAAGATGCTGGCAGTATCGTCACAACGTTCATGTTTTCTGAATATTTGTTTTAAGTATTTGTTTCAGTACATATCGTGTATTTATTTGTGTTTTTAATTATATATAACTAGGTATATATATTATATGTATAGTTTTAAAATATAAAATTTCCTTTATTTCATTTAAAAACTTCTTATCAAACTCAAACTTTTGAATTGTCAAGTGGCCGGTCAGTCAGAAATATGAAGCTAGTTGCCCATTCCAAAGCGTAGTAGGTACCTATGGAGAAGAACGGGCAAGAAACTCCATGGACACTCTTTTAAATTATATTAAATAAACTAACAAACTATTAAAATAAAAATGTAATAATCTAAACTAACTAAAACTATTAACAAATTAGAATATGAGGTCGAAAAATTCCTCCGTATCGCTGTCGACTGGTAATGTACCTAAGAGACTGGCGGCATTGCCACGTTGTATGGCAATGCTTAGCCTCTGGCCAAAAAAAAAGCCAGACCTTGGATTAAGGGAACTGCCTACCAGCCGTTTTTCATTTCGTTGAACAAACCGTGAGCACTCGGACCCCACGGCCCGAGGGTTTCAACCGCAAACGGCACGAAAATATATTTACCGATAAGGTTATTATACTTTCGCCACTTGAGGTTTTCTGTAGCCGCAGCAGCAGCGCCAGCACAGCACGCTGAGCCAGGAAGATCGGACGGCGCAAGAGTATCGACACACGTTGCGTCTCACGCTAAAGGCGTACCCACATTCCATGGAAATAAAGACATGCCGTCCGGACGACTTTTGCCATCGTCGTGTGCCAAGCCACTAGGTTCTAATACAGCTGGAACGCTGACGGTGACAAGAGCTCGTCGGATGATCTAATTTATGTTCGCGTACCGAGCTAAGCGGCCCGCACTCCGGCTGCAAGACAGGTCATGGTGTCCGAGGCTGTTGACAACTTCGCCACAGTGACAGCGATGAGGGGAACAACATTTAAACACATAAATACATGTATTCACAAATAGGTGTATGTATATCCTTTCACTATACAAATATTACACAGTTTCTATATATATAAATCCCTACTAACTATTTACACGAGGTACTAAATTAAATGACTAACTAACTAAATATAGGTACAAATAAATATTTTTGTTTCTTGGTCACTTAGGCGTCTAAGTACTCGTCCGAATCGCTGTCATCCGGAAACCTGCCCAGATGACGCACATTTTGGTCACGTTTCACTAATTTTTTGGCCAAAGAACGAGCCCTCTGGCCACGTAAAGTGTCGACCAGTCGGCGAGAAATTTCCGTGTACTCGGACCCCATGACCCGACCGTTTCGTCCCCAAACGGCGCAAAATAGTTACCCATAAGGTTACAGTATATCCTTAAATTAATATTTATTCCACAATTTTCGTTATTGCACTGACTATAACTGTTTGTCTCTGCATCACCTAAAGGTTGACTTGTATAAAATGCCATCAAGTCCGCCTTTTCCATGTACGTCATGTACATGCCATGCCATGTCATTTCTGAGCTTGAAGTATTAAATAAGTTAACTGCGACTAATAGTTATCGCCAGTACTTATTGATACTACTTTGACTCTGCCTTCATCTCAAACCAAGTGTAATATGTCAAGTTTTAGGCGAGGTTAAAAGTAGGTAAGTATTCGTTGAGATCTTCTAAAAGCGGGGTCGGCCTTGTATTGGTCACAATGAGCCATCCTCGAACGTAGGTGACGGCTCAATTTGTAGCAGCATATCGTTTGAATGGGTTTTCATCAATAAACATTATTAAGGAAAGTACCCTGTATGTATTGTTTACGGAGCATAGGCTCATGGCATTCGTAGCACGGCGTAGCGTGGCGTAGCAAGGCGTAGCGCGGCGTAGCGCGGCATGTACTGCGTGGTTTCTGCCTACCTGCAAAGGCGTACAATTTGGCCAAACTTTTTATCTTGGGAATAATTTCGACTTTTTATTAACAGAAAATGTGAAAAAAAAAACATATTTTTAGATAAAATTTTAGTTATCTGATATACAAAAAGCAAATCTTTTCAACGCATTTTTCCCATTTTAATAGTAGAATCTTGTAGAATTGCTTCTTTTTATGGTGGGTAAAAATGTTAACATGGCTTTGATATGTCAAGTACAGTAACAAAACGAATTAAAACCAATTACAATCATTAAAGATACAGTTTAAAAAGACATACCTTAATATGTAAGAGAGAACAGAAAACAAAGTTGAGGCCGGACAGGCTTGGTAACATCAAAATAACAAAATGGCTGTCACTCGCATCCGCCTATAACATGTTCCAAGCCCAAATTTTCCCTGAAAGAAACAAAATTACTCGCTATTCAGCTGCTTTGAACGTAATTTATAATTGAAGGTCTGAAGCCACTCGATGCTGCCTTTGATATTATTTACAAAATAAGGCCGCCATAGGATAATCTCGCGGTGTATCTTATTAGGTGATGACGCCAAAAGTGTTTATTTATTCAATAAATCAACTTATTGAATGGAGTCTATAATAGTACCTACATTTTATCTAATTCTATACCTACTAGAGAGCTTATAGCTAAGTAATAACAGCCGCACGGGTCGATCGATCAGGTTAAGCAGCGCTTGCCGCGGTTAGTCCCTGGATGGATGACCATTTTTACACACCAAAACCCCTCCGTGACTCGGAAAGCACGTTAAGCCGTTGGTCCCGGCTGTCATTCGTGGATCTTTGACAGTTGTTACGGGTTGTCAGAAGCCCGAAAGTCTGACAACCAGTCTTACCAAGGTATCGTATTACCCAGTAACTGAGTTGTGGAGGTTAGATAGGTAGTCGCTCCATGTAAAATACTGGTATTCAGCTGCATCTGATTAGACTGAACATAGAACATAGTTTTTTTTTTAAAAAAACGTTGCCCCACACTAGGAATTTCTCCTGTATCGTGGGTGTGTAGTTGGGACAAGGCTAGGCAGATGATGATCTAATTCTATATTAATATTATAAAGAGGTAAAATTGGCGAGTTTGTATGTGAGGGTAATCCTTCCGACAGATCGGATACCATTTTTTTTCACTATTACCTACAGTATTGACGGGTATCATAGGATATATTTTATGTTAAGAGCGTTTATACCTTATGAGTGGCAACGTCGCAATCTAGTGTCATATTTCATGGTTTTCAATTTTTATCATTTAATCGGAGCTATATTTTAAAAATCTGTTATATAACTTTTTAGAATTATGTAAAAACTGTGTAAAAGGTAAGAAATCGTTGCGTTTACTATTTGCGTATTTATATGCAATTAATACATAGGAAACTTGCAGGGCGTTATTGTCATTGTAAAATAACTGTAAGCATTACGGTTACTTACTTTTTAAACACTTTCACGTAATTCTAAAAAGTTAATTAAACAGATTTTTTAAATATAGCTCCGATTAAATGATAAAAATAGAAAACCACGAAATATGACACTAAATTGCGACGTTGCCACTCATAAGATATAAACGCTCTTAAAACAAGAAATTTCACGCGGACGAAGTCGCGAGTAGAAGCTAGTTGACATTTATAATTGATAAAATGTATAATTTTGTTTGCTAAACTGTGCTTCGCAAGCCAGTTCGAAATTTAAATAAAACCTTTGAGAAGTTACCTCCTTGGTTGCCATGTTCTGGAGTAAAAGATCGTTCCATTTTTAAATTACACGATAGATACCATGAGTTGTATGTTATTTATTTGGCCCAACGACCATAATATAGCCTATTTGGCCGCTAAACCACGACATATTTGGATTTTCATACAACTTTTGTCGGCCGCTGCTCGCATGTATTTGGCCAGTACAGCAATTTCGATTTATCTCGAAAAAGGTTGTTAGAATAATGCTCAAATTTCCAAGCATGTTTGAGAAAAATAAATAATATTGCACACATTAAACACTCAAAAATTGTAAATTGGGCAATGTGTGAAGGGGCAGTGTAGTGAGAAGAGTAAAATACAACACAGGGTGGAAGTCACATCGACGCGCAAAATGTTACTACCTATGAATTCAGTACATTATTCTACAACCCCCAGAGTAGAAATTTTTAATCGTCTATAAAAAAGAATCTGCTGTTCCATAAATTTTGATCGTTTAGGTATCTATTGCCATTTTGTATGCAGCTGCAATGTTTTTTTTAACCTTAGTAAATTTTCTACTTAAATCTAGGGGGAATCTAGGGGGTCTAGAATCATGGTAACAGTTTGCGCGTTGGTGTCACTTCAACCCTGTCATCTCTAAAATCACTCTCTAGTCACTCTTATCAAGTATGGGCAGAGGGCGATTACCGGTTAGAGTCCGAGAACTGGATGTTTTACCGTAGAATGTAGAAATTTGCGGTACCGTTGCATGTACAATGAAATGGAAGAGTGCCAAATTCGTCGAAAGGATGTCTTGTAGACTTCTTTCTGCATGACATCAGAAAATCGATATAAAATCGGTCGTAAAATTTGCCGTCCCTTAAATCTGCCACTTTAGGCTCAAGCCTACTCCGCCTGCTAGTAAATCCGCCACTGGACAAAAGTATCTAAAATACCTGTTTATACAAACCCCAAATTAATAAAATCTTTACATTTATGGGTGTGTTATGGATGGAATGCAAAGCCTTATCTCTCAGTGGATTTTGTCGTTTTAACTCACATCTAGCTATCTTTTTAGTCCTGAAATTGGCACTGTTGGGCAATGGTCTCCTTTGACTCACATGACTAGGCTGAAAACACAAAGCACTGAATCGCCGCGCCCGCGCCGCCGCGCGCCGTCGGCAGTGGTTGGAGACGGCAGTAGGTACGAATAAAATTCGTGGCGCCGAAAAATTTCAGTCACGGACCACCTTCCAAGCCGTCGGTTTCTATACGTCATTTGTGTCGTAGTGCGAGTAAACAGTGACACGCTTGGTTTATATTAAAGTGTTGACAATGCCGCCTCTAGCAGTGTCCGACGAGGCGTGCTCTGTGGATAAAAGTCTTGTGGTCTTCTGTACGAATGTGTCATTCTAAACATTAGGCAAAGCAAATTCTATAGTAAAACTTCTATTAAACAAGTACAAACATATATAATTCCAAACATTTTATGAATCAGACTACTTTATTCACCCAAATTGATCGATGTCGTGTTTCATTAGTAAATAAAAATGTCTACAGCACTTTTTACCCCTAATTCAACCCTCTGAATCAAAATCACGGTTAAACCAGAAGACAACAATTGTAATAAAGCGTTCCTATTATTCATGGCTGTATTAACTTAATGCGATTCAATAATAGCCATTCACGCCGTAATGTGGGGGGCGACGCACGACGGCTATGTGTGGGCTTTTTACTTTTTTTCTATTAAATTAGGGTATAGAAAACTCTCGAAGGGAATGTGACAATGCGACGTTATCATACGTGTGATGTGGAACAATGCCATCGCAAAGGTCTTTGTGATATATTCGTCAATTCCATGGGACGGTATTAGTAGATTATTAACCAAGGGGATAAAGCAGTGTCTTCTGTCGCGGGTGACGATTTAAATCGCGAGCGTAATGAAGGACTCGAGGTTTACTCCCGAGCGTAGCGAGGGTGTTAAAAACTTAAATCACGAGCGAAGCGAGGGATTTAAGACGAGTCCTGAGTGTAGCGAGGGATTTAAGTTCACCCAAGACTAAGGCAGCTTTATCACCGAGGAAAATACTCTACTTTTCGTACCATTTGCGAAAAAAATAACACAATAATAATATGAGATAAGTATTTATTAAAAATAATGACAATTAAACGTATTTTTAGAACATTAACTTATTTATAAAAATAAATTAAAATAAACTTAACGTTTATGTATTTTAAGAAAACAAAAACGCGGCAAATTCCTAGACTAATATTTTTTTGTCGGAAAAGCAAAGGCATCAAGCTCATACGGCCTCGTCGGTTTTCGTAATTTTATTTAATAATCATAACTGCATAATAAATGCGTATTCCTTTTTCAAAAAGATGTATAATGCTTTATATACAAACTCAATGGTGTAAACACAGCAATGACTAAAGACTAAGAGAGGACATGAACTAAAAGATCTATATAAATTATACATTATGGAAATATCATACGATTCTATACAGAAATAAAAAAATATACATGTTTCTTTCTAACTTATGCAATTCTGCAAGTGTCAAAAAGAGAAAACCGTATTTTGTCAGTTTTCTAAAATTGCAATATTGAAGTATGACCTCACGGAAGCCCTGCCCATCGGCCGGTTCGCCATTTTAGTTTCTGGTTTTGAGTACTTCTCAGAGTGTACATGAAGTGTCATTTGGCGTTATCGTGCGACTAAATATTAAGTTTTTTTCCATTTTGAGAACATTTTGAGTGCTGTAAATTTGACTGAGGCTGTCTGTGATAGAGGAAACCATGCCTAAGTGTTGTGTGAGGGGCTGTGGCTCGAATTACAGTAAAAAAGCGCCTCTGATATCCCTGCACAAGTAAGTCGAAAGAATTCATAGATTATTAAGTTTCCTATATAAATTTATACCAATTTCTAGTCTCAATTCATGTTTATTACTGTTCGGTCATAGATTATTGCCTATTCATAGTCTTTCGAACGATATATTTCCTTAATTTGGTTTTGTTTACTACGTATTTTTATTGACAAATATAGTGTTGTGATTGTGTAATTTGCACAACGAATCGATTTAGCATCGATAAAAACCAAATTTCGTTTGAATATTTAGCATGAAAGAATATACACATTTATGTTAGTTTGCGTGTTTTGTTTGTGTTTTTAGGTTACCAAAAAATGATAAACTTAAAAGTAAGTGGCTTGAATCATTGGGTCAAGAAAATATCGACTCCAGCCAGGAAAAAGTATTTGTTTGTTCACTACATTTTGAAGAGTCTTGTATTAATAGAAGTCTTGATATAGTGAGACTTCACGACAATGCAATACCGACAAGGCTCCCTAAGGTAAATAATAATTATCACATTTTCATTGTAAGCCTACATTTACCCATATATTCGAAAATAATGTTGGAGCTGATGAAGATTGTACAACCTATCTTTGCATTGTATAAATTCAATCTCTTAGTATTGTATAATTGCATAGCACATGTGTGAGCACTATGTACCCACTATAAAGGTTACTGGGTTCGTCTTTCATTGACTTGAATGTGCCCTGGCGGCTGAGAGTATGTCATGCTCACTCAAATGTGTCGCTGGTGGTGGCGTGTGTATTGGATCATTGAGTTCCCTTCAAAATGGTTGAGCTGAATGGTGCTGATCCATACGTCATGTTCGTGAACGGGCGCCGTCAGTAGGCACTGGTCATTTCTTAGCTGCCACGGCTTATTTTAATTCCATAATTGTTTTTATCTTTTTATTACGGACGCTTTTAACGTGCACGTGTTTCTACATCGTTCTCACATGTATAATTACAACATGAATGATGTAACCACTTTTTTGTAACAATATTTTGATTTAAAAGAGTGTCAATGGAGTTTCTTGCCCGTTCTTCTCCATAGGTACCTACTACGCTTTGGAATGGGCAACTAGCTTCATCTTTCTGACTGACCGACCCCTTGACAATTCAAAAGTGCCTGTAATTGGTTTATTTGAAATAAATGCTTTGAGTTTGAGTCATAATACATTATTATTTCCCTGTACATTTATTGTAGACAGGCAGACTTTATTGTATTTCACATTATTGGTGTACTTAATACTAATTACAAACTGATATTATTGTATCTATTTGAAATAAAACGGTTCTCCCATTAAATGCCTAATATCGATTTCTGTTGTTTTATTTTGTTAATAATCGGTGTAGTTTTGAATTCCTTGTTGCAGTTTAATTTACTCTTCTTCTAGCTTGATTATCACGAGCAACTATTAATCATAGAGTAAATAATATCAAGTACAATTAATTTTAAATGAACCGCCAAATTGATGATTTTTGCAATTTTTCAGTCAGATTACGCAACAACAGGCTTTTTTGTACTTAATCCATAATGCGACGTCCTAGAATGAGAATCGAATAACAACCTACTTACCTACTATGTACTTAAAATCAAAAACCTTATTTTAATGTATGTGATTTCGATTAATCGATTTGTAATCAACACGATGAACAAAATCATTGCAAAGAATGAGCAGAGGACAACACTAGGTAATGGGCGGAGCCTACGCCATTTTACTTTCCACGCGGGCACGCGATACGATCTTTTAGTTCATGTCCTCTCTTATTCTTTAGTCATTGAAACACAGATGTAGTTTAGTAAATCGGTAAGAATTCCAAATTTAAATCACATTCTCCCCCTAGAGGATGAATGAAATTCAGTACAATTTTCTTTCCCTGTTTTTAACAGATTAAAAATGACTATTGTTATGTTCGCTTTTTGTGGCATAAAATGTCACTTTTTTGAGCAAGTGGTACGAAAAAAATATTATTAGAAGTTAAAATTATCACACAGTGTTCCTTAGTCATCGATTTTTGGCGGGTTCAATTCACGAATCTGTCAATATTCATTTTTTAAACTCCACCGTAAACAAGTGGTCAGTTTATTTTTTTTTATGTATCGGAAAAGCGTATGGATAACAAAGTTACTGTCAAAAGTGAGCTCACATTCCATGTTGCTTATTCATACACGAATAACCGAAGCAATTTTTTAACAGCCAATATTTTTTGAAAAGCTAAACTGCATTTACCAAAAGTGTCCACAGTTGGAAAAGGGCCAAAGTGTCATTTTTATCGATTGCACTAAACAATGGACGGGCCGTCACACAATAGTTGTGAATGGCAAGCGATGTAGATTAGGCAGGGGTTCGCTCTTGACGGATTATGCCAAGCCTTGGATGTTATCTGCCAGCCTAAATACGCTTTTGAAGGCGATAATACACAATTTTCGCGATGGAAAGCATCGGTATGTGGTTAGAGTTCAAAGTCTTTCGAATGTTATTGTCTGGATTTAAAGCACTTCTTATTGTCTGGACCCAGACAAAGACAGTTTTTATCTAGAACTGTTAGATTTGAGTTATTTGAAAACAATTTCGGAATGGACTTCTATAAGAACTATACCTACATACCTATAGACAGCTTATCGCGGTCATTGCAGGAAAGAAAATTTATGAGTGACCATTATTGGTTGTTTGTATCTTCTTCAAGCTTATCAAGCCGGCGATTGATATTGATACACATATCTACAATACGCATGTATACCTACGTACCTATATATTTTCTTTATTGTTTTAGATAATCTGCTAAAACTGTCTTTTAGCCATTTCTCGAAAAAAAAGGTGTTAAAGCCATGAAAATTAACAACTTTTAGGTACAGAACCAACATTGAAATATGCAACGAAAATCTGCTGTTCCATACAAAAGTGCAAAATCAACATGATCAAAATGTGTGGAGCATCACAACATCATGTAATTGCTACTTATACGGGAGTGTAGTACCTACTCATTAAATATACCTTTAAGAGATTATAGTATGTCCATTAAACTGCTATACTCAATATAAGTACTTACGGACATTATAAAGCCTGATTTTGTACCAACTTTAAGATTCTCGAATCTTTTCTTTTTTAAATACAACGAAACCAAAATCCGTTTATCCTCAACAAAAACCACATAGAGTAACACGATACATCACCACCACTTAGCATGTACAAAAAACGCAAGGAAATCCGCCAACAAACAAACAGACAGACAAAAGTAGCAAACCACAAATCGCGAGGTTTAAGTGAGTTCAAATATGAAAAAAGGGAAAGTGGTGGCTTTCTATTGTCGCTGGGAATCACTTTGGCACACGCCGGGGGAGGTATGCTACTGGAAGAGCCAGCGGGTAAATGTAATTACTATGACGTTTATTTAACTTTTTACTCTGTGGTCTCGAATTGGATTGCTTACGAATATTTCGTTCTATTTGGGATAGGGTTCATGTTTTCCTTCAGTGGGGATTAATTTGCTTTGCGAAAGCTATTTTACACGGTTCCTTATGAGTAAATGAATATTAATTAATTGATTGCAAATATCAATAGGCATTGGCAGCGCTTCGTCTTTTGTTATCCTAAGTAGTAGCAGAACATTTTCTTTTCAGCTCGAATTCAAATTTATATATTATTTGCCAGAATGTAGGCTATGGTCGAACGTATGATCTTAAATTTATAATGGCCCCTTTATATTCTACCATTACGTATGGTGTGCAAATATTTAATTTTATCTTGTACAATGATACTTATTATTTTAATTAAATTAAATAAAAAAGACGGCAACATCAAATAATAGCTCATGCATTAGGATTTCTAAGGAACACATTAATTAATTTCATGAGATAAAGTCTAATATAATGTCCGATGATTAAGAATCTATACAATAAAAACCGGCCAAATGAAGGGTTCCGTAGTTGGAATGAATTTATCTCAAGAACAAACTTAATACTGTAGTTGAAAAACATGTTCACCCATTCGTTGCAACTGCAAATGAAATTTGGTGTCGACTTTTACTCGTTAGCTTGTAAAGCCTATTTATCCTTTTAACTTTCTTATATAATACTACTACCGTGAATGTTTTTATATATCCAAAAACAACCATTTAGCTGGCTTGGGGGAGGGGGGGGGGGGGGGGGGGGTCACTTGACTCTAACTAAAATTAGCACTTTAAAGCTTAATATTTCACAAACGGACCCCTTAATCGAAAAATTGTTTACAAAAATCCGCAACGAGGAGTACGAGGCAGGAGACCCCAATAAATTTTTTTTTTCGAGATTGTATTTTACCTCATCGTCGGCGTGACTATTGTGTATATATCCATGCCAAATTACAGCTTTCTAATACTAAAAGTATCTGAGCTTTGCTGTGATGGGGGAACGGACCGACGGACATGGCGAAACTACACTGGGCCGCAAAGAAAGCGGGTCGGTACCAAAAACCTCAATTACTTCCAAAATAATTGAGCTAGCTTTATGAATTAAACACTGTATTATTTATAGAAAATTTACAGTGCTTAAATCAATGTCATAAAAGTTCAAGATTATGAAGTTTATTTTGAATAAATCAATACAAAAGAACGTTATTATGGAGAGCAGACGTCATTTGAGCCGAGAAGTGATCAGAGCCGTGAGAATGTTGGAAGCTGTTTCTCGGCAAGGTGCTGTGGCAATCGCTCTGGGCACTACACCGCTTATTATAAGTCGACTTTGGACACGTTACCGCATCACTGGCAGTGTGGCAGAGCGACATGGGGGATGAGCTCACCGCATCACCACACACAGAAAAGGTCGTTACATACAAATAACTGCGCGACGAAATCGTACAATGACCGCGATTCTTTCGGTTACGAGGCATCAAAGCTCTTCATTGATAAGTATTAGTAAGCGATCAAACCATAAGAAATCGCTTGCAAGAAGTCAATCTCCATTCCTGAAGGCCGCTATGTTTACCACCTATTGAGCCCCGCAATCGCAGAGCCCGTTTACAATGGGCTCGTGAACACAGGAATTAGGCAGAAGAAGAGTGGCGTTATGTGTGTTTTTCTGACGAATCTCGCTTTAGTATGAGGCCAGATACTAGACTTACACGGTATTGGTAGACCCCTGGGTGCCAAGAACGTTTAAAATCATGCCAGAAAGTCCATGCATACAGTGGTGAAACAATCATGATATGGGCGGGTATTTGGATCGGCGGAAGAACCGAACTGATTTAGATCAGAGGCAATCTCAATGCGCAGATTTACGCTAAAGCGATTGTTCAGATGTTGTCATTCCTTTGCGGGCCCACTTTGGTGTTTCATTTCTGCTTAAGCATGATAATGCACGTCCACACACTGATAGAGTCGTTGCAAAGATACTTGCCGCAGCCGCAGCTAATACCAACGTCCTACCATGGCCTGCTCAATCGCCAGACTAATGAAAGGATACGCGTTAACGGCGGATATACAGATTATTTTATACAGGGTGGCCGGAACATTGACGTCCAAAAATAAAATTTCGGTCCCTCGTATCGTGGGGTATTCGAATCACCCCCATGTATGTTCCGCGACTTTTCATAGTTTTCGAGTTATGAATTTTTTTCTGAATGTTTGAAAATTTTCGACCTGACCAACCTAAAAAAATTCTAAAAAAAAAAGTAGAGGGTTTTATCGAGTTTCTTTTTTTGCAACTGAATTTTCATAAGTAGTACTTTTATGCATAAAATAATCAGCTTCGTAACTGTGATGAAAGTTATGAAAATGTTGATCTTAAGTGAAAAATTTACGTTCGGTAAATTATGACTCAAATTTTCAACTTTAAATTAAAAATCTTAACAGGTGACTTCATAATTCCTAAGTAGGCTTCAAGAATGCGCCAGACTCTCAGTTTTCATAATCATAAAAAAAATGAAGTACTTAATAGGGCTACTTTGTTTAAAATCGGCCTTCAAAGACAGCGAGGTGGAAAAATTCTTAAAATTACCCATCTGAGTAATTATTTTTTTTTGGCTATTTTCTCGTTCCTAAGGTTAATTAATGATAAGAATACTGAAAACTAACCAACAAATAGTTTCAGAGTTGGGTAAGAAAAGTTTTACGTAAAAAGTGGTTTTGAATAAAACACAGATGATAATGTGAAAAAAGTACTTAATTTATTTTTAACATTTAGAAAAGGTTTTCAAAGTGGCCACCACCAGCAGCAATACACATTCTACACCTACGTAAGAAATTGTCTGGCAATCGTCTAAAAGCGTCTCTGTTCTCTCTCACAACACGTTCAGCTTCTGCAATCAACTGCCTCAGCTCTTGTTCACTTGAACAGTCTCGGGCGTATGCTATTTCCTTGTAATAGCCCGAAATAAAGAAATCGATGGGGTTGAGATCAGGTGAGCGTGGAGGCCACCTAATTGGTCCGCTGCGTCCGATCCATCTGTTGGGGTATGTTTCATCTAAGTAATTTCGGACCTGGGTTGCATAGTGACACGGGGCGCCGTCATTTTGCAACACCATGGTTCGTCTGAGTTCGAGATTCACATCTGCCAGCAACAATGGAAGTTCATTTTCCAAAAAGTTTTTGTATGTTTCTCCATCAAGTCTGGACGGCAGTTCAAACGGACCAATTAGTTCGCCATTGAGAATACCAGACCACAAGTTAACGCTGAAGCGATGTTGAAATGTCGAAGCTCTCACTTCGAGTGGATTTTCATTCGCCCACGTGTGGTAATTATGAATATTGAATATTCCGGATCGCTCAAATCGTGACTCATCTGACCATAAAACTTTATTGAAAAATCCAGGATCCTCTTGCTCTTTTCGTAACATGGTTTGGCAAAAATCAACGCGCAATTGGTGATCTGTAGGCAGTAAAGCTTGGACTCGTCGGATGTGGAACGCGTGGTATTCTTCATCGTGAAGAATGTCTTGGATAGAAGTCCTTGGGATGTTCAGAGCACGAGCCATACTTCTCGTACTCGTAGACGGATTTCGCTGAACTTCTTCCAGCACCATTTCTCTGCGATCCGGGTTAGCTCTAGGGATTCCTTCATGACTGCCGCGTCGACCAGGAATGCGGCCTGCCATCAAAGTGTTGTGCGTGTTAATAAAAACACGATGGTCGGGATATCGCTCAGGTTGCGGCCCACCACGACGTTGAAGTTGTTCGCGATACAGTCGCGCTGCTTCATGGCCGTTTCCTTGTGCAACTCCATAAAAATAATGCATTTCTGCATATTCACTTAACGTGTAACTCATTTTTTACACTTCCACGTAAAAAAAAGTCCAAATCAGAATGCAAAACACAGTCCAATAAACGAGCAAAGTAGTCAAACAAGTAGGCAGCGGAGTCCGTGGGCAAAGCGAGTGTGGTAAAGACAAAATGGCGACACGCGTATAGCAGTAAACACAATGTGAGTACGACTGAGGTACTTGTTTTGCGTTGGCTTCGGTTGCGCGCCTTGCGTGAGAGAGATAGCAATAATTCGGTCTCTTTTCCTCTCGGTCCATTGTTATTGCAGGTAAAAGAGTTGCACCCTCGTTTACAACCCATAGTCCACGAGAACGGATCGCGCAAAATTCATTAAACTAACATTTTAAAAAATCTCCGTGTTTAAATCTTAGCTTTCCTGCAGTAATTTTTGGTTAGCAAACTAAATAACCTTAGGAGCGAGAAAATGGAAAAAAAAAATTATTAATCAGATAGCTAATTTTAAGAATTTTCCACTTCGCAGTCTTTGAAGGCCGATTAAGGCCAAAGTTAGCCCCATTAAGTCCTACGTTTTTTAATGATTATGAAAGCTGAGAGTCTGGCGCATTCTTGAAGCCTACTTGAGAACCATGAAGTCACCTGTTTAGATTTTTAATTTGAAGTTGAAAATTTAAGTCATAATTTACCGAACGTAAATTTTTCACTTTAGATCAACATTTTCATAACTTTCACCACAGTTACGAAGCTGATTATTTTATGCATAAAAGTACTACTTATGAAAATTCAGTTGCAAAAAAAGAAACTCGATAAAACCCTCTACTTTTTTTTTTGAATTTTTTTAGGTTGGTCAGGTCGAAAATTTTCAAACATTCAGAAAAAAATTCATAACTCGAAAACTATGAAAAGTCGCGGAACATACATGGGGGTGATTCGAATACCCCACGATACGAGGGACCGAAATTTTATTTTTGGACGTCAATGTTCCGGCCACCCTGTATAAGTGGAAGCTTGTAATTAGCAATTTTTTTTTTTTTAACCTACGAACGATTTCTAATCCTGTTATTAGTCTGTAAGCTTTCTGTAAAATAAAATAAATAAATTAATTGTTTATTTTACGCAATAAAAACCTTTAATTTATCTTTTTATCACATTTTAATGAATGCTATGTATTTTGAAAAACTAAGGGGGAAAATCCAGCATAAGCAAAAATCGTGAAAAGTTTTTATTAATGCAAAAGCAGAGAGTACTTCGTCGATCTACACATACAAAAACATTTTATTTAATCAATCTAAATATACATTTTTATTAAATTCAATGGGGCAACAAAACATATTTTTTAAATAGGTAGGTACCTTGATCCCAGACACTTTTGATGTGTGTATTATTGTCTTGCACGCGCGTTGCAAATATTTAAGATTGACAAACTTTTTTGAATGAATAGTCTAGAACTGGCCATAACGTGTGAAAAAATGTATTATGAAGCCATATGATTTACAAAAAAAGTAGGTAAAATATTTGTTCGCTAATCATGGTTTGTGTTTTTCCTAGCTCAATGGTTTGGCCATACTGTTTTTTTTAAGACAAAATAAAATAATTTCGTTCATAATTCGATACAGACGAAAGTTTCAATGGGGATAAGTATCATTCGATTTTTTTTAAGAAAACAAGCTACTTATTTTACGAATAATTTATTAATAAGAAAGACTCTTCGCGCAGCTATTGATTGCAAAAATACGTGAATTTCTTTAATTCCCGATTTTGTTAATAGAACAACAATACCTATGGTTGAAAGCTCTGCAAAGAAAATATTGGAAATTCAGTAATTTTGTACTAGATCTGCTTTTTATCACTGGTAGACACTTTTCTTTTTCTTAACTCATCTTTTAATGGGCTATTTCCCAAGTCAATACATTTTTATCGTTTTCGCACAATTAATTTGTGATTAAAAGCTCAAAACTATAGCGCAACAAGGTTCTTCGGGCGTGTGGCCAAAACCGGAACTAACGCCGCCGCCATCATGTTTTTTCAATAGGTAGGTACATTACACAGAACAGCTATGTTGGGGCCGGGGGTTTTTCGTCGTTGACGGATACCCCGGTCATTAGTTAATAATATAGTTATTAATAATAATAATTTATTTATTGTCACTTCAAGGTCACAAAAATCTGTGAAGCCCTGACTCTTGTACTAGGAGTTTCTGTATCACAAGAGCCAGTAGGCTAGTAATAATAGTATAGTTAGGGAAACAGTTTAAAATTATGTTTATTGAATTATCTGAGCCGCACTTTATGCATTTTTTAATGATCGACCCGCACATTAGCGCTTGACGGAGTTTTAGTTACGACTGAGTTGAGTTATTATTATTAATAAATTACGCATAAACGTACTTTTGCTGTATGAGCATTATTGGCAAAGATACTTGCAGCAGTTGCAGCAGCGTAAACAAAAACAGAAACACAATAATGACAGTGACAGCAGTGAGCAGCGCTCCCATCACACATCGCTTGTGTGATGGGAGCACTGTTGAGTGTTCTTTAAATTTGTAACCCCATGATTTATTTAAGTATTTTGACAATATACTTAACTTCATGAACTTTGACTTTAGGTACACTTTTGATAACTTCATAGGGTTATGATAAACTTACATAAATAGGTATACTTATACTTACATATATTTATACTTATATATAGTTATACTTACATAAGTCGGACTACGGAACGTGTTTTGATTTACTATAAAAATATAATAGGACAGAACTTTTTGCAAGAAGTAACTACACTTCTACAAACTGGCCGTAACGTATGAAAAAATATTCCGACGCGTTTTAGTTTGCAAAAAAGTTAAATTATTTTCCCTCTAATCATGGCTTATGGTTTTCCTGTTTTTTTTTGTGCGACGTAAAAAGCAAGATGGGTATAGGTATGTTTAAATTTTCACCAAGCGCCAAAAGATCTTTGTATGTATTATTTATTTATTGTTAATTTTTTAAATGAAAAATTCTCATTTTATTACTGAGCTTTTATGAGGACGCAGACCATCTGCGAAGTCATTGGTTGTTTAACAGCAAAATTCAATGGAATATAACTACTTCAACGAAAATATCAAAATTTTCAAGCACTTATCTCAAATCTATCCAGATTTGCGAGTAGCGAGCGCTAAAAGCGTCCTCTTAGTGCTCTAATTATTACATCCACATTGTGTTACGATATCATATTTGTCGACAATGGCGTCCTTTATGTAGCAAACAATCGTGTTGCTGATGAATTTCGGTCTATGTCTGCGCGGTGTCTTTGTTCGGCCCACCGGCCCACCCTACCTCCTCTAGTGGACAACACAATGGGACAAAAGTTGTTCAATAGCGCAAGCACCTAATACCCAGCCCACCCCTCCATTGTTTCGGGTAATGTTCGACTTTTATGGATATTTTCAATGGATCGGCTATAATCTGGTGAATGAAGTTGCGAACTCTTGCCCATTATCGCTTATGGCTTTTTGGAAAGTAGATTTTCTTTACATGCTGTGTAACAATGTGGTGAAGTCTGAAAAGGTTCGTTTTAATCTGTAGCTAAAAGTTCACATTCAATTAATTTTATTGCATTTCATTCATGTTTTGTTAGAAAATCTTTTTATTAATGGAAAATCTTACAGCCTATACAAAAGCTGCGTCAAAGAAAATGTCAGTGATTGAACGAAACAATTTGAAAATGGAAACTTTCTAAATCTCGAAACTTAAAGCACGATAATCATCGAATCGATTCACAATCGAGCAGGCTCGGACGACGCAAAGTTACGTCGCCGCCACCGTCCCGCCAGAACACGGAACACTAGATTATAGAGTTGCGCCGCTCAACAATGGCTCAGATAGCTCATAATGCAGTTTGCCGATGTTGAAAGCAACCGCCACACTTCCCCCGATCGGATTTTCCACGATAATCGTGACAAAAGAACTTTGTGCGGACTCTACCTATATTCTATTGCGAATGTCGCCGTTCGACGCATGCGGTTCCACGTTCTATTCATATCGTCTCTGAACGGATAACTTATCTACAGCGTGTATTTATTTGTTATGTTGGTGTTTAGCGGGATGGAGTGCGGGGATTCAATTGTTGATCGGTATTTATTGGCTAATCTGCATATTGATGGCTCGGATTTAGCATTTGGGTAAGTCTGCCGCTCGATTGGACTAACGTCGAAAATGTTTAACGTATGTTGCTAAATAAAAAAATAAATTTAAATGAATAACAAATAACGTAAGCTTATCTTGTTTGAAATGTGCTAAAAATGGTAACAATCACCAATATTTTCAGCGATTTCAGAAAAAGAATAAGTACCTACATAAATGTATATGCGTGCGTTTTGAGGAAAATAATGAAATGTATTTTTAAGTTGCAGATGTAAAACGCAAATGAGATAACTTACTAATAATAAAAAAAACTTTGTTTATGAAACGAACTTCAACATATTAGTATAGCAATAGCTCCTGCTTCTGCCCGCGAATAATTCGTCTGCGTGAGATTTCGGTAACGGACCCACCGCCGCGCTACGCATTGCCCGCCTGCGCTATTATTTTTTCGCTTAGCGTTATTTCTGCGCTTTTTTCTTTTTGCTCGGCTCCTAAGGGTCATAGCATGATGTTAAATAGCCTATAACCTTCCTCAAGAATTGGGCTATGAAAGTAAAAATATTTTTTCAAATCCGACAGGTAGTTCTTTCCAGAGATTAGCTCGTTCAGACAGACAAACGCGGCCAGGGGACTTTGTTTTACAATATGTACTGATGATTATGCCAATTTCCTCAAAGACCATTAAAAATTTTCAACGCCGCTCTAAAACACATGACTACGCACAACACGAACGATAACACACTTTCTCAGTGAACTCATATCAGTATTGTACAGTACAAGACTACAAAGAGCTAGCACAAAGTTAACCTTCAAACATAGAGGGCCCGCACATTGCCGTGTAATAGTTAGGGTGACCGCGCAGTCGCAGGGTTGCATTATCTGTCAACGTGAGGCTTCCGGATAGAGCATTGAGCTAGGAATATAAGTCAATGGAATAGAGGAACTTGAAGAAAATTACATGTCATACGTGAAATATAGAAGGGCAATTAACATGTTTTTAAGAACGTTCTCATTCTAATCTCAGCCTCAATCTGTCAAATACAGGCTGCTTCACTGTTTGGACCAGCACATAAATGACAAATAGGCCGTAATAAAAAAAAAAACCTCATGCCCAGGGGTATCCGAAAATATCTCATGCATGTTCCGCCTTTCTTGACACTTTTCAATTAATATTTTTTTTTTACATTTGTTTAAAACGTTATGTGAACCGCTTTCAAAAATCTTTGTTTTTCACGGCATTCTCAATTTTTTTTTGCGATTTTCATGATTATGCCATATTCTTTCAGACATAAAATAATCATCTTCCTGTCCTATAAATTCCAGTCTATTAAGACTTCATATTTTTATAGTGGTATTACAGGGTGGCCCAAAAGTCGTGGATCAAACGCAACTAGGGGTTAGGTGGGGTCATCAGCTGCAAAAAGTTGTTCTACGGGAGGTCCTTAAGGTCAACCCCTGCAGAGTATAATTTATTTTGAGTTTTTATGAGAAAATTGACTTTTTTTAACTAATTCTTATTGAAATTCGAAAAAATCTACATCCTGTATCTTTTTTATAATTTTCACTAGATTGGTACTGATGAGTACTTGCCTTAGACATGCTATTTATGGTTGTTTATTGGGTGTGTTGAAGATAATATTAAGTTTTACGAAATTTTATTTCTCAAATCATAACTTTTCATTTACTTTGGACCCCACTGTGAAAAAAAAATACTCTACCGAAAAGTGACCCTGTGTTACAAGTTTTGGCGCATTTAATAGGGATTCCGAAAAGGTATTACACATGGCCATGAGTGGCTCTAATATCTTTCTAGGACGAAAAAACAAGACAACGATTGTGAAATAATTGTTTTATTAAGCAAAACATTTTACAATAAATGCTCAAAATTCCTGCCTCTGTCTGTCCTAGAAAGATATTAGAGCCACTCATGGCCATGTGTAATACCTTTTCTGAATCCCTATTAAATGCGCCAAAACTTGTAACACAGGCTCACTTTTCGGTAGAGTATTTTTTTTTTCACAGTGGGGTCCAAAGTAAATGAAAAGTTATGATTTGAGAAAAAAAAAATTCGTAAAACTTAATATTATCTTCAACACACCCAATAAACAACCATAAATAGCATGTCTAAGGCAAGTACTCATCAGTACCAATCTAGTGAAAATTATAAAAAAAATACAGGATGTAGATTTTTTCGAATTTCAATAAGAATTAGTTAAAAAAAGTAAATTTTCTCATAAAAACTCAAAATAAATTATACTCTGCAGGGGTTGATCTTAAGGACCTCCCGTAGAACAACTTTTTGCAGCTGATGACCCCACCTAACCCATAGTTGCGTTTGATCCACGACTTTTGGGCCACCCTGTATAGACGTTCATCTTACGATGCTTCAGTCGCGTGACTGTAATTATTATATTATCTATTATTATAATTATTGTCTTATTATATTAGTTGAGTAAACGTTGTCATGACTAACTTATATGACGTTGTATATGGTGTCAGTGGATGTTGACTAAACGTTTTCAATTAAATCGGTTAAGATCAAAAATAAATCAGCTGTTTCATAGAAAAGTACCTACGCCGTCAAAATGCACAGCAATTTATTTTTTAAGGGGCTGACAACAGCTAAAGCGCGGTCACTGTCGGACTGCATACAAAAGAAAGAGAAGCGCGATGACACAATGCTGGCAATTTATTGCAAAATATGAAGCAATTGTCTATTTACAAAAAATCATTTTTTTTTTTTTTAGGAAACGTTGCCGAACACTAGGAATTGATTGGCACTATCACGTTATTATGTTGCTTGAATATCAATCTAAAAAAAAAAAAACAGAATGATTGCACCTTCGTGACTTTTTTCTATCGTACCAAATTAGTTGTATTATGTTTTCAACACACTATCTAACTATCATATATCCTGAAGAATATCATATATTTTTCTGATTTTGTTTACTGCCGTGGATCATTGTACTTTTAGGCATTATAAAACTTGCGTTTGGGTCATGTAGTCCCCTTAAGTTTTAAAATCATTTGGAGAATGATGGTTTTAGAATCATTTTGAAATCTTCTCCCGATTAATTAATTTTTCCGGACGGGCAAAAACACATCGGAAGTAAGAACAACTGACTAAACGTTTTGTCATTAATTTTTAGTTCGGGCCGCAGACTAATCTTAGGTCCGTAAGTGTTATGGAGTAGGAAACGTCCGTAACTTCGGCCGAAACGACGGACTTCGTGCTTAGGGAGTAGGCCCCCTGTTTCATATTAATTGCGCTGAAATTTTACTATAAATAACTATTTAATTCAACTTCTAGTAAAAGTGACTTTGCTGGGATTTCAAAAACGAAAAAAATAATAGTAAACCTGGCGCCAGCAATACCGTTCCTGGCGCCAGGTTTTCCCATTAGGGTTTTAAATTTAAGTGATTGATCAGGCGTGGAAGAAACAAGGCTCATGAGCCTCAAGCATCAAAACGTGCATCGTTATTTGTGACGTCGCTAGTGCAAACTAGGCTTTACAGAATATTAAAAGGCAGGTTTCCGTCTGCGCCTAAATATAATTTTCATTGTCACACCATAAATAATCTCGCCTAATAATGACGTCACATTCTTGATCACTTCTCCATTAGCTGTATAGACTCAACATACGTCTCGTGACGTGATGTCATAGCCTGCGACAAAAGCACGGTCGGTAAGCCGCCGATTATACAATTTATATTCACGTCAACCCAGCCAGTTACGGCATTGTTAAGTTATCAATAGGCTTGTGTAGTAATTTCATCATGTTAATGCATACAGCGTGACGTATGGTGATGTTGTTTCAAAGTAATGGGAAACCTGTCAAATGATTTTTGTAAATATAAAAGTTTTAAGGTAAGTATATAATTTCCCGCTTTGATATAATAATTTAATATAATAATAATAGTCTATAAAAATAAATAATGTGCTTTTAGAAGGAGTTACAACAATGCTAACTACTGGGCCTAAAAAGTATTTTCAGAGTTTTTTTTTAACAGCAATGAATCGTAGAATCGATGACATCCACATAGGTACATGCCTATTCTGAACTAGCGACCCGGCCCTGCTTCGCACGGTTTTTACTCGGCGAAACGTCGAGATTTATTATTATATTATGTAATTTTAATATTAGTGTATTGATACACATTAGCCTTGCGTAATCTAAAATTATATTTACTTTGAGCAAAGGTTTGATTTTTTGTATGTTTGTTTGTAACGCTTTCACACTAAAACGGCTGAACGGATTTGGATTAAATTTGGCACATGGGTAGACATAGGCTACTTTTACCCCGATATTCCAACGGGATCGACACTAAGGCAGGTGAAACCTTGGGGACAGCTAGTATATTATACAATTAAAACTTTAATTTGTAATATGTGTATGTGTGGTATCCAAAACCATTCTCCTTCAGAACAACATCCAGAAAAACTTATACAAATATATCTCTCCAGTCCACAACCACAGGCAACACTCTGTATTTGTATTATTAAGTTGTCAAAAACATTTGACACGCGTGTAAATGTATCGAGAAGATCGTCATTTGTCACCCTCACACACTATTATCAAGTTACACATGCGGTGTGTGACGTATTTGTTCAAATAGCAGAGGAACTGCAGTGCTGTGGCGACAGGAAGCTTTCAAAATGAAGTGCACTGCAAACACTGATTTTGCGTTCTTACTTTTGGAGGGGAATGAAATACATATCACTTTACATGTCTCACTTTTATTTATTTTGAACGTTATTATTTCTCATTTGTGTCTATGTCCATTTCATGAATATGGGTTTCCTTTTTGTAGTTTGTTGTTATGTATTAAAGTTATACTGAAAATTCTTTTTCAACACATTTGCTCAAAAAATGCATTTACGAAGCCTGTATACATTGTTCGAAAGTTAAAAATTACGCACCATACAACGGAACGGGCGGTAAAATACGTAGACAGACTCTCAACTAAGTATGTACATGTTTTACCGCCCCCTTCGTTGTATAGTGCCGTGCGTATTCTTTACGGTTTTTTTTTAATTACCATAAAACATTATATAAAAATTCCACCAAGGAGTTTCAAATTACGAGAATGAATAAGCTGAATGATCGAACCTCCTTGGAAGCGCTTTTGCTCAATACGTTTATCTCACTTTAGTATTAAAGAGAAAATGAGACGAAAGATGCTTTTCGACTCGACTATTGCGATTCGACTTTTTGAGATTCTAATTTTCACCACGCGCACGTAGTGCCATTTGGAAATGGCGCCATTTTCATATTAGAAACGTCAAAGATTGTTATTGTGGCGACTTTCTGACTGATATTTTTATAAACAAATGTTTGCTTCATTACCTATTGTACTGTTTTCTCGCAAATGTGATGAAAAACGTTGTATGACACACGCGCGGAAATTGGTATTTACAAACTCGTGACTATGGTAAGCCCTTGACTTCGTCTCGGGCTTACATTCGTCGACTCGTTTGTAAAAACCGAATTTACCGCACTAGTATCCTAACTAACTATAACGCTGTTCCATACTGGTAACAAGAATCGTGCTCACACAATTTTTTCCTGAGCTTTAGTGCAGTTTTACTACTTAGAGGCTTCAATAAACTATGATAGTGTACACTAATCAAATTGGACTTCAAATCTTCATGAGCATGAACTGCAGGCACAATTGTTATATACATATTTATAGAAGTGTACAGCATTACATTAACTCTAATACGATAACATATTTAACGAGTGTTAGTTTTAGTGTTTCTTCGCAGAGTAGGTAGTCGGTTAGGAAACAAAGAACAACACACAAAAACAAATCAAAAACAGTTTTAAAATATTTTAAAACTAGATGACAAACATAAAAAAACAAGTTTCAGATAATAAAATAATAATAATGTAATTAATAATATAATTTTGTTTTTGATTTTATGTATTTTATTATCTCTTTTACTTTTACACACGCTGTCTACATCTCTATTTCTACTCTCCTATCGCAGGTATGCTGGAAGAGATTTCATTAGAAATAAGCATCACTTTTGTACCTATTTTTCTGTTATTGTCTTGTCTGTTTATATAATTATGTGTGTACATAAATGGTTAAATAAATAAATATAAAGTAGATATCATTTATCAAATCCTTAGTCACATTACTTGGTGTATTTAATTTCATCACCACTCCTCTCAAAACGGTGAAGGAAAACATCGTGAAGAAACCGGCATGTCTTAGAACAAAAAATTCGAAGACATGTGACATCTACCAACCCATACTGGGCCCGCGTGGTGGATTACGGCATTTACGGCCCACTCCCTCTCACAGAGAGTAGGCCTGTGTCCCAGCAGTGGGAACTTTATAAGTACGCTTGTTATGTTTATGCTATCAAATCATTTTACGGATCAACTCTACCACATAATATTGTTATAATTATGACTGTAGGAACTTTCGACAGATTTAATTTCAAAAAACCCCAAAACACCTTATTTCAAGCAAGCAATCCCACAATCAAATAGTAGTACGAAATATGTAGTAGATAATAGTAATGTTATCTAATTATATTGCGACGTCTCCGCCGGCCGCGCTCCATTGTGCCAGGACAATGTCTGCTAATTCCTGATCCATGTAACTTCCTGTATTGTTCCAGTGTTGACAGATTTTCCTATTATCAGCATGAACAATATACCCACTTGTAAGTAAATATGTACCTACACGAATAATTGAAATATAGCAGGCATCGGATATTATCGTGTAGCGGGTAACGGGTTCCATTATTGTTGAAATTTTCTGTCTCTTGTTTTGGGAGGGTTAAGTTATGAGTACTTATGAGTTTCAGGGATTGCCTTGTGGGTCTTGTGGGCGCTAGCGAATGCTAAGCTTGTGGTCCTGGGTTTGATGCACAGGTAGGGCAAAGGGTTATTTGTTTTTATAGCTTGCGAAATGTGGGTACCTACACCTCTGCCTACTCCTTTCAGGCCTTGGGGATTAGAAGCTTGGCAATAAGTTATGATGATAAAGCACCAACTGTAAAGTGTTAAATAGTAGGTTTACAAAATGTGATAGTATCTTTACGACCTATTAATATATCAATTAAACTATCACGAAGCAGTAGATCAATGAAACCAAAACCTCCAGAATTTTTTTGTCAACATCGACTCTAAAACAAAATAAAATAAAACCCACCTCCAATATTCAGTACATTTTATTGTTCAAACATTTTGGTAAGCCGATTAACAACCGTGTACTCCATTAATTACAGGTTTCGATAACAATTCAATAGGTCAGGACACAGATAACCCATATCTCCGGTTTCGTATCATCCCTCTCGGTCAATCGACAGATATCCCTGTATGTACACACCCTATATTTGTTTCCGGAGTACATTAATCTACACGTCCTGTATTTCATATTAGATGGTTATGTACATAGGCGTGTATGATATATTTGTGTAGGTGATTTCATTAGGAGTTTTTAAATTTCGTTACGGCATGAACTATTACGAAACGAGTTCTAACTTTAGTCTAATCTCCAACCTTCGAGCCAGTTTGGTATTTTGAACCTTATTTCGAATGAGGTTTTCTTAATACAAAAATTGACAGCTTAGATTCGGGTTTAAAGCACTGACCTCTGCGTATTTTAATAGAGGTCAGTGGTTTAAAGTCAGTATAACCGTGTCGGAATAAAGTTCGAAATTCAAAAAGGGCTTGATGGTTGTCAGACTTTTTTGATAAGCACATACCTACATAAATATGCTGTAAGAAAAGTGAAGTCTAATAGATGTCGAGTTTCGGCAAAAAACGGAATTCGGTTTAGTTTCGGTAACTTAGTTCAGAAGAAAAATTTAGACGAGGAGAGGATTTAAAGATAAAAAAAATAAAATTATGATTATAAAAACGTTTTCTTTATTTTTCCCTCACACTTGTTAATTTCTGGAAGTTTCGGTTTCGACCGAATCTGAAACCGCTGCCGAAATTCGGTTTCGGTTTCAGTCAAAAAATGTATTTCGGTCGGACATAATAGAAATAAAACTATATCGGTATATTATAAAACTATTAAACCTGAATCCGGCTCCTTACAATAAAAGCGACACTTAATGAAACATAGCAGAACTCTTACGACATCTTAGGACATCTGTCTAATTTGCCTATGAGTTGATTTTGCTACTAGCCACTAGATGGCTTTCTGCTGTTTCGGCTCCCCCCGCACCCCGCGAGTCTGCGACACTACTTTTGTATGAAGAATGACTTTACAACACCTCCTCTTTGTTTCTGCTCCGTGGTTTAAACCGTAGTCTAAAGGTAAATCTTGTTTTGTAATAGGACCGATATATAATGCCAGCCAGCAAGGCTCCCTGGGCAGCCCAGGGAGCGCTAGTATTAGGTACATTAAAAATCCGGCGAAGTTCGTATCGGACCACGCACAATGAAGGGTTCCGTAGACAACATGAATTTACCCCAAGAATAAACTTAGCTTCGTAGTTGAAAAAATGTTCTCCCCTACATTCACCCCACATAGGTACAGCTGCAAATGTAACTTTGTAATCGCATTTGGGATAAATGGGATAAAACGTAGGTACAAATTAACGATTTTCAGAATTTTTCCTTTACTTTTGCGGTGAGATCTTACTTCTTGCCAAATTTCATGATTCTTGGTCAACGGGAAGTAGTAACCCTATGGGTTTTGATTTATTTGCAAGTATAAAAATATATCGCAAAAATGGCCGTATTTTTTTACTGCGTTGACTTAGAAGAAGCTTGATTTTGTTAGAGATCGTCTTGACAGACTAACAGACAGACAGACATCCGTTTTTGCCTTTTCAGGTACAGCACTGAGGCAATTTTAATGCACTAAACTCAATGCATGTATATCTTTAAAAGGAGTAATAAGTTAACTTTGGGTTACTGCGAAATTAGAGTCCCATATGTCCAATGTAGCCAAATTAGTCCCTAGCAAGCTTCTAATATAGCCGTCGATCACCAATAGCACAACAAAAAAACACGCTCAAGAGGCCGCGATTACATATAACTTGATTATAAACCTTAGCACTTAAACATAAGGTTTATTATCGTTTGCAATATATATATATATATATATAATTATATACTCCTTCGAGTGAAAAGTAAACGAAGTTTTGAAACAAGAACAAAAATATTTATGGAAAAATAAAACATAATTACTAAGCAATAAGGTTAAAAAACTATGTTGCAAAATTAGACCACAACACAACATTATTTTGTGGTCTTAATAAAATTGTCCGGCCGTTTTTGATGCGCTCATCGGAAATCTAGTAGGTACATACCTACTATTGTTGATCGAGGAATAAAGCTTTCAATATACATATTTATGCTTATTAATTTAAATTAAATTCGTGATTATATACCATTTTGTAAAGCCGTTAACTGCGACTAGCTTCTGCCCGCAACTTCGTTCGCGTGGAAGTCGTAAGGCACCACAATATTGACGGCCGTCACTGCGGCCGTTATCCGGCGGCCACCGCTCTTCTAGCAAACCGTAGCTTTACTCTTCAAGATGTCAGTGATACTGGTTTTGTATCCTCAACAAATTATAAAAAAAATTCTCATCTAATCACAGTAAATGATAAATGATTTTATTTCTGTAAGTAGGTTTTAACAAACACTTTTACACGTCAATCATAATTTTTTTTTAAACTAGATGAGGCCGGCGTTTCCTATCTGACTACTCTGAGAAGAAAGGCCGAAACAAACTCAGAGGTCACAGTCTCTTTTAAAGTCCAGACAAAATCTTGGTCAGATCATGTGAAGGCTATGTAGATCGGTGTCTGCAATGGTCTTTTGAGGAAAGAACCACACAGAATGAGTGGACCTGTCCAGTCAGTGCACGCAATTGTCAGTAATCGTGCAGCTCAACTTAGACTCATGGAGCTCAACGATTCGACGAACAATACCAAAGAAAGGACATTTGAGTAGGCCGCATAAATTACTCAAACTGCCAGATCATGATTACGCTGAGAAAAAATAAAAAAAAATAAAAAATAAACCAATGACCGACATAGTTCTCACATTCACAATAATTAGAATCATATTATAATAATCTTTGAGGACCATGTAGATTTGTGTCTGAAATGGTCTTTTGAGGAAAGAACCACACAGATTGAGTGGACCTGTCCAGTCACGCGTCACAGTCACAGTCTCGCGGTAAACTGTTGAAGAATACGAACATAATGCAATATTGCTGCTCCCCCATCGCAGATAGCGTGATAATATATAGACGTTGACCAGACTTTTAAAGAATATTTGTACAAAATTTTACCAGAATGTAATCGGTAGTTTTTGCGTCAATCCGAAACATAAATCCCGACAAAAGTACGAGTACATTCTGCAAGCTATATTTTCGGCACCAGAATCGTTCCCACAACTCGTAACAATTACTCTTTTTTCAAAAACATTCAAAGTACAGTTTTGACTTCGCTATGATTTTATTATATTTAGCTATAGATGGGTGCGATCGCGATCCAACAAAACTTCTTATCGTCCCTAAAACAAATTTGCCCTAAAACAATTAAAAAGACAACAAAACTTAAACAAATCACATCCATTCCCTTTGTACTACTTCATTTGTTTCCATACAATGTTGTCTGAAATTGTGATCCATCATGAGTTGAATAACATCACACTGAATAGTTGGTGGGTGGCTTATGAATCGCGACCAGCTTTCGGCGACCTCTCAAAGCTCCCTTTCGCACCCCTCTAATACCAAGTAGTGTTTTGTGTAAAAGGGGGAGGAGGTCCATAGTAATATGGTGGTGCCAAACCATTGTTGTTGCGTCGGATTCGAGTGCGAATTGTCACAGGCAGTCGGACGATTTTATCAATCGCTTATTATTCAACTCCTAACAAATGGATGATGACTCATTTGTGAATGTAGTGGCGCCAGAATGTTTGCACGGTTTTGTGCAATATGTTGTCAATCTTTAATCGAAAGTCTGTCCAAAATATCGGTTTTGTGTAGCAGCTTTTTATTGGGGACTCTAATGAGTCGGCTTTATGCATCAATGATTACTTTAGGGTAGGTACTCAAAGCTCTCGTGCGTTTTTCCGACTGTAAGGAATTGATGAGCTTTTTTGTATTACGTGGAGCACGTCTATGATGATGGTGTTTTGATATTTTGTCTGTTATTTGTAGATATGTTTCTTTTCCAATACATAATTTAAATAATGTTGCAAGTCCAGCATAAAATGTTATTAGAAACTACATTTACTTGAATTCAAGGTGATTTTTTAAGTGTACCTAAATCTTTGTAGAACACCTTTTGATGACAAACAAAACGACCGACGAAACTAAGGATATGACTTCAACGACCAGTCAACGGAACAGTCTGAAAAATCTTGCTTTGTTACTTCTTGGACTTCAATACAAGCAAGTTGATTAGCCGACCAAATGGCAATAATTTTATAGCTATCAAGTATATCAATGCATGGCTAAACCAGTGATATGACACATGATACAAGAGGGTTTTAGTTACCCCTTTAACTGAGTAGGTATGCAAGCGAGACTCGACTCGCGAGCGACATTCAAGTCGCGTCTCGCGTCCCGGATCTCATCACGACTTCAACGTTAGTTACTAAAACGATTTTCATTCGATTTGGCCGTTTGAGTGAGCGGGCACAACAGTAGCAGATATCGAACGAGTCCATTGTTGGAAGTGACATCTAAAAGCATTGTGCCAAGCAGTACAATCGCACCATTACCGCCGCCATTGTGACAATGTTAACATATCGTTATCTAGATCAAGCGCCATCTATTGTCCGTCGCGGAGACTTTTGTGTAAGAATTTTCTTTCCTTTTCAGCGTTTGGTCGGATAGTTTTGTTACGGTTTATCGACCTTGAGTTGTCGGCTAACAATAAAGGGATTGTGTATAGTGTTAATTGAAGTCATGGCCGGTAAAGAATTCTAAATCAGTTTTTATTCGGTGAAAAGATTACAACAAGATCAACGAATTTAGCGGAAACCACCAACTGATGACTGTCTGATTCAGAGTATATATGTTCTGTGGTCTGATTTTCAGTAGCACCACGTTGTCTTGATTTGTGCATGTGCTTGTTGATGGCAATAGGCTCGCCCCCTAATACATGGGATTTAAACATAACTGGCCAAAATATGTATGTGGATGTAGGTACTATGGTACAACGATTATTTTTTCCTGCTTGGAAAATGTTCATGGATGTCCACCGCTCTGGGGTGGGCGGCAGGGTCTGTCAGACTCTTACTGACTAAAAACCACCCCGGTGTTCCATCTCACACCTACGCCGGGGGTCGCGGGAACGTATGATCCTTCCGCAACCCCCGACTGATGGTAACACCTCTTTTTTGTTTTTTTTTTTGTTGTTTCGGGGTGGAAAATCCTCATGGATGTCCGCCGCCCTGGGGCGGGCGGCGGGGTCTGTCAGACTCTTACTGACTAAAAACCACCCCGGTGTTCCATCTCACACCTACGCCGGGGGTAGCGGGAACGTACGCTCCTTCCGCAACCCCCGACTGGTGCCGGCCCGCCACTGCGGGCCTGCACCAGGCGCGCGTCGACACCCGCGCGCGCCTCCGCCTCGGGTCCATCAAATAGGGGGCGGGGACTTCCCCAAGTCCCACGCCCCTGGAACCATTCATGGGGGCCGGAAAAGGGCGTTGTCCGCCCTTCTCCTGCGCCCGGTGCGCCTTCTGCGGCCGGGGAAGGGAGTCGAGATCTCCCTCTTCCGTTCCGCAGTTTCCTTCTGCGACATCACGTCCTCGCAGAAGGACACCACCGCGTCCCACGACTCTGCGCTACCGACCATCCTCCGCACTACGGTCGGCAGCGACAGATCGCCTCCTACTTCATTTGTGAGGACACGGCGCTGCTCCTCCCAAGCTACACACTCGGCGAGCGTGTGTTGCGCCGTGTCCTCCCCGCAATGGACGCAATGGTGGCACCGAGCGTCCGGCTCCCTGCCTATGCGGCACAGGTACTTGCCGAAGCAGCCGTGCCCCGACATCGACAGCACCTGCGTCACCCTAAACGACAGGGAGCCGTGCCTTCTCCCGAGCCAG
The DNA here is from genome assembly GCA_937001585.2 of Brachylomia viminalis. NCBI lineage: Eukaryota > Metazoa > Arthropoda > Insecta > Lepidoptera > Noctuidae > Brachylomia > Brachylomia viminalis. Next base: position 19,332,313 of record OW443301.2, on the reverse strand, counting down.
TCGTCGAGTACTAGCCGGATCGCCTCGACGGTAGCGAGGCCGGCGGTAGGGCGCATAAGCCTTTGCCGCCATTCCGCCACCAAAACCTGACGGAGCTCCTCGCGGCGCAGCGTGATCTGCCGCTGCACCGGCCTCGAGCCCCGTGCCCGCTCTTCCTCGCGCCATCGATATAATGACGCAAGTACTTTCGCCTCTAGGTCCCAGGGCGGAGATCCGGCCAGGACGCAAGCCGCCTCGTAGGAAATCGTGCGGTACCCGCGGACGACTCTGACGGCCAATGGGCCTCTGTCTTAACCTCCGGGAAAACAGAGGCAGATATTATACTTAAATGATAAATGATTTTATTTCTGTAAGTAGGTTTGTACAAACACTTTTACACGTCAATCATTTTTTAAAAACTAGATGCGGTCGGCGTTTCCTATCTGACTACTATGAGAAGAAAGGCCGAAACAAACTCAGAGGTCACAGTCTCTTTTAAAGTACAGACATAATATTGGTTAGATCATGTGAAGACCATGTAGATTGGTGTCTGAAACGGTCTTTTGAGGAAAAACCATACACATTGAGCGGACCTGTCCAGTCAGCGCACGCATTTGTCAGTAATCGTGCAGCATAGGTATCTAACTAACAAACTCTAGCAATCCATGTGTATTAGTTACTAAATCTTACGCCGGTTTTATTTTGTCATGTACGTTGTGTATTGTTTACAACTTACCTGCAGGACAAAACCCGTTAAGTAACCTTGGAATTGTTTATTTTTAACCACAATAAAAAAACTTAGTAATAAAAACTTGGTTTCCGTAAAAGAAAACAATGTAAGAGTTCACGTAACTGCAGCTTATAAGAAATCCCGTAGCCTCGTGCACTGTGTTACTCTGTGTTACTCTGTGTTACTCTGTGTACTGCGTAGGACGGCTACGTAACGCTACGAACTTTTAACAAGTTACATTTTTACAAACAAATTAATATGGTTTCACAATTCGCAAGTATCGATGTAATTAATCGTTTTCCCCTAAATTTTTACTTTGAATATTATGTTCAAGTACTTTTTAATATTATGTAAACCTTGCCAAGTTATAAGTTTTTTGTTTAATTTTCCTAGTATTCTTCTTGTTTCCAGAAAAAATAAAAAGTAGGTTGCGTTATGTCATAACTATACGATTTCCGGTACGTTTTCCGGCCAGCGACAAATCTGCTGTAATGATTATGTGTACCTACATAATACGTTTAATAAATGATGACATCATTTTCGAGTCTGTTTTAAAAATAAAAACTTTGAACGTGTTTTGTCGCTCGTGCTTTAAACACCCATACGGTAAAAGCGTCAGCTCTAAAACCATAACTGCCGAACACGTTTTAAGAGTTTAGATTCTCCTATTTCAGACTATCGAATTATCGTCTGACATAATCAACCACGACATCCCATTAACCATTAGTTTATCTATACTATAATATTATAAAGAGGTAAAATTTGTTTGTTTGTATGGAGGGAGGGGGCAGCGCTGGCCCGGGGGTAGAGCAAGACGAGCGGTCGATGTAAGCGCCAGATGGCAAAGGGGGCCAAAAAGCCAAATGCGAAAATCAATTAAAACCAAATACCTACTAATTTTATTATACAACAGTCAAAGCTTTCTTAATGTTGAAGAAGCAGGAGTATACTGATTAGAGCTACTTAATTTAGTTTAAATTCAATAAGTGTTGCTATTTGCAATAAAAGTAGATTTTTGAAATTGGAATGGGAATTATTATTTATTTAATAATTAACATAAAGCCAAAGTAGAATTTACGTTAAGTGAGAGCCTTTTCCAAAGGGAAAGACTATCTCACTCTACCCTGAACAAGGGCTAGGGCCGGCGCTGAAAGGGGTATAATCTCAGGAACTACCGGCCGGATTTCAAAAATTATTTTGCATTTGATAGCTTAATTCTTGAGGAAGGCTAGACTAGGACCCCTAGGAGCCGAGCAAAAAGAAAAAAAAGTCAGAAAGAACACTAAGCGAAAACGAAGTAATAGCGGGGGCAGGCGATGCGATGCGACGCGACGTGGTGGGTCGGGGAGATGAAATTTAATGCTGACGAAATCGCAAGTAGAAGCTAATTATTAAATATTTTGATTTAAAAGAGTGCCCCTGGAATTTCTTGCCCGTTCTTCTTTATAGGAACCACTATCTTCACCATTCTGACTGACCGACTCCTTGACAGTTAACTATGCCTATAATTGGTTTAATTGAAGTAAATGCTTTGAGTTTGATTTGGGATGTCGTGGAACCGTCCCGCAAACTTTCAACACGAAAACCAAAACAATATCACCCTCATTACGAAGCACGGAGGGATGACGCGACATCCACCACGAGTGGCGGACTGACCACCATTGTTCCACCACCACAATGACTGGTTAATGAGATCAGATCCATCCTCGCTGGACAATGGCCACCCCCGCCCGTCCCACTGATTTTATTAATTAATTCATTACAATAGAACCTGAGTTTCGGACCACTATCTATTGTTTGGCGATAGTGATTCAGCAGGTTGACCTTTGGCGGACAGATAAAGGATGAATTGATAATTATTGTAGCTGATTTTGATGATAATTGACGGTTTTATGATGGTGTAAGAGTGAGGGATAGGATATTTATTGACTTTAGAAAACTGTGTTGAAAAACTGCCTTTTTATCCCACCAGATGTCGCATGATCGACTTTGCCCGACTTTGTCCTGTCACCTGTCAAAATCCATACTAATTTACGATTTCTACATAAACAAACATCGAAAATAAATTATTACTTTAAATATGACACAGTGTATACTATGTTATTTATTTCAGTTTAAGAGCCTTTTTTTTTTTTTTTGATGGTGGGAAATCTTCAAATAACTTCTCCCGCTCGGGGCAGAGCGGGAGGGCATGTCAGACTCTTACTGATTAAAACCCACCCGAGAAAGAAACTGCCTTTTTTCTTTTTTTGGGTGGAAAATCTTCAAATAATTTTCCCACTCTGGGTGGAGCGGGAGAGCGTGTCAGACTATTTCTGACTAAAATCCACCCGTGTTCCTTCAGTTGCCTGTGCCAGGGGCCACGGTATCCCTCTCGGATTTTCCCGCAACCCTGGCAGGCATCGGCTCTAGCGGACCCCGTCGTTGATGCTGACATCTCTTTGAGGCGCGCGTGGAACACAACGCGCCGTCGACCCGGGCCTGGTCCTTATCGAACGGCGAGCTCAGTTTAAGAGCCTAAGGCTAAATTCTTAAAGAAAACTGCAGTGCCTTCAATCTTTTCTCACACATTTTTCGCACAATCACAATGTTCAATGTAGCCTTCATTGCTCAACAGAACATTTACAATGTAGACAACTTTTTTCATTTGGCCTTGCATTGGCCCTGTATATATGTGTTTGCACCTTCAATGATACACCGTGCAGTCAACAAACACCTGGCTTCATACATAGCCTTACCTTTTGGCTGAGCATTGAATCTGAAAGAAATAGAATAGCATTTTAGGCACTTTGGTAAGTCATGTATCATAAGAAGTACCTACTTTAATATTAGCCTTAAGGTCTAAATATAAAGGTATAACTAAAGAAATGTTCAAGAGATTCTATAAATGAACTCACCTTTCGAAGTAGGACTGTATATTTTATTGCCTATTGGGAGCAGGAATCGGCAAATCGGCATTGATATCTTTGTACGAAGAAGTTGGTGGGCACCGATATTGTGGGTCACTGAGCGAACTGGTAGGTCCTGAGTTGGGATTAAAATTAAAATTTCGGTCGTTAGCTTCTAATCTGAAAATCAAAAATGTACATCTTAGTAGATTCAAAGAGAATATCGAATATTTATCAATATAACCTGAAAATTATTTATTGCTTACCTCTCAATCAAAACTGTTTTTTTCCCGGGTGTTCTTGCATTTCTTTTACGCAACTCCACTTTTAATTGTGAAATAGTTCAAAAAGAATACATTACAGATAAAAAATTATTCGAAAACAGCAATAACAAATTCACTTATGAGCGTTTATACCTTATGAGTGGCAACGTCGCAATTTAGTGTCATATTTCGTGGTTTTAAATTTTTATCATTTAACCAGAGCTATATTTTAAAATCTGTTTAATTAACTTTTTTGAATTATAGAATAGATAAATAGATAACAGAAAAACCTAGCAACAGAGTAGTTTTGTATTGATGTTCGTTATATTATCTAATAAATTTTTAGACCATGTTTTATGTAGTCTCAAAGAATATGAAAACAGAGGATTTCTTTTTTCAGCACTAAGTGGGTCCGTGTTTTGAATTCCTTCGTTCTCATTTTTATATTGTCTTTCATTATTTTCTTTCGGAGACGCGGTCTAGGAATATAATGGAAGAATCCTGTTCCCTTTCGATTAGAACATCACAAGAACTTTTTAATTCAATTAATTTATTTCATGAATCCAGGTTAAACAGAAATGGAGAGTGCAAAAAATAAAGTCATCAGGAATGTGCGGGAAGGGAAGAGCTTAAGAGACAAAGTACATATAATAGTTCATACAATATTATTGATTTCCAACGAAAATACAAAACTTTCCACATGGTTCACAATCTACAGACACGTCACAACGATTGCCGCGTCGCGTCGCAATTTCTCTATTGTTTTTGAAGTACAATGAAGTACTCAGATAAAATAGGAGTCGGCTGGAGTTAGCATATGAATAAAGTGGACAAAAGACCCCTTCAGTCCATAGCGAAATTTTATTAATTGTGCTTTGTGATAGGGCTGCGATGTCCGTGTTGAATTTTCATCAGAAATCGTTAAATGAAATACTTAGTCATAACGGAGTCGGAAATGTTTTTGTAATATATTGGTCTGCGGATATTTTACAAATTAATCAAGGATTAAATAGACAAAGTAAAAAATGCAAATTCTAACCGAAGTAACTGGCCTACTATAATAAAATAATAGCAAAGATGAGAGATGTAAATTTTTTACAAATAACCAACGTCGTTGTATAAATTCTGTTAAATAGAGACGAAAATACTTACTGTTTGTATTGAGGTATTATGGCTAGAGGGTCGATAATTATTATTATATGTATGTGGTACATAAATCAGAATTAACTAGAAATAACATTAAGTACTAATACGCTGGAGCAAATGAATGCGTAAAGATTTCCTTCTACGTGATATTAGATCTCCTAAAAACATCCTTTTACCAACAAACTTTACATTTTCCTCAGAGCAGCTTTGTGCAGAACTCCGTAGCGATTCATGCCGCACATATTATTCAAAACGAAGTTGGAAACATGACCAGTAAAATTCAATTTTAATATTGCATCGTATCTAGTGAGAGATTGAATTTTGATACGTCTCGTATGCGTCCCAGAGATTCGCCCCGCGGCCGCCATTCAACGTCGCCCGGGCGTGTTGCACATTGCAACAATACAGCTACGTAGATGAACAAAGTGTTTTAAGTATATGGTATTTTTACGTTTTGTTGCTGTTTTTTTTTATATGTATGTTTCTGTACACGGTGTTCTCGTTACATGTGTGCAGCTCATACAACTACAAGGTGTAATTGGAATAACTGATAACCTCTTAAGGGGTTATTTTAGTCACCATTATTAAAAAGTTTTACTAGGTACGGGACCAAACCGGCAATCGCGAAAAAAATCTGCTATTCCGTGCATTTTGTTCAGTTATGCGAACATAAAATTTATGGACCTGCAGATTATTTTTTTCGAGGTTTTTTGGTTGTTCCCGTAGTAAAAGATGTTCTTAATGATGTGTACATTTTTACACCTTGTAGAGGTATTGAAAATTGTCAAAGAGCGGGTGTTGTCGTTTAGCTCTGACTGTATGTAGCATGCATGCTTGCTATGCTAAATGTCAACAACACGATATGAGCTGCTAGGTACCATTGTTTTATAAAAGCAGATGATAAAATACAGTCCGTATCTTTTCACCTGCGTTTTGGTAGTGAGGCCCTTCAGTATGATTTTTACTTCGTAGTCATAATAATCTCTAAGACACCAAGAGCTTAAAAATACACCAGGTACTTAGCATTTTTTTTTCAAATAACTCTAAATAACAATCCTTCTTCATTATTTTCCTTAAATATTGTGTCTACATTGATTCGGTGGGCGACACACTGTGCGATTCGCCACCGGCTTTGCAGAAATCATAAAGGCGAGAGATCAAACGGCAGCCGGTCTTTTTGACCCCGATAACGAAATGATACTCTCCACCGGGTGTAGCATCACGAGGACTTCGAGGTCTACCGAGTTAGCAAGTACTTATTAGGATCTAAAATGATGTGTAGGTAGTGTAACATTCGTCTACATAACTGAATAGATCTGAGATCCAAAATTATGTGATATAAAAATCTGCAGGAAAAACAACGCTTAGATGCAAGAAAATTTTCAGGATATGTTTCTCTCATAATTCAAAATTCCGCATTATGGAATTTTTCAATATCACTGCTGCATACCCTATTGCGTTCAGAGTTCCAATGTTACATTTCCATTAATATAGCTTATAATAATTAATATCACAGATGAGATTACTCCAGCCGACGCAGGCGGCGCGGCGGCCGACAAGGCCAGCTCCATGTCAAGTTCGGAGCCACCTCGTAGGTACAGCGCAAAGCGGCGCTACTGTAACAATAATGGCTCGGCCCCCATTGTTTGGGGCCGTGGCACATTACGCTTTTGTCTCTGCCCTCTCCCGTTCCTCACAATGCGGCCAGGAAACAAGTGAGCCTTTATTTCGCCTCTTTTTGTCTCGGAGTATCGCTGCTTATTGTCTTCATTCGATTGTTCGGGCCTCTTCAGAGGGCACATTGTTGTGGACTTCGTCGTTAGTGCTGAGCTGGCGGATGTGCAATGTTCTAAGTGTCGTTTGAATTTTAATACGACGGAAAGTGTGGTACGTAGTGACTGGTGGGCTTGCTTTGTGACAGTGTCTTGTTTCGTTCATTGACACGCTAGACTGTACTTCTGTACCGGTGCCGGTGCTCTCGTTCATGCAGATTGTAAAGTAGGTACTCAGGTTTAAAGCAGTATTGTTTTCGGAAGTGAGTTCCTGTTTTGCTGTGCATATTTCATGTGTGACTCATTGAAACCAGGCGGATTGGTTACAAACAAATTAGAACTAATATTAAGACGAGGGATGAAAAATAAAACTCTTTATAGGAAGACGTACAAATGCCTACATCGATTGATTACCCTTTTGCATTTGTATGCATGAGAGTTACCTACCCAATCAATGTGATTTCACATAATTTTCTTTTATCAAAATCTGAAATGCATTTACTTATTGTTATTATGCAATACCTACGTTTATATTTCAGGCATTACTGTAAAATGTTTATGATGCAGAGAGACGCCGCGCCGCCGCCGTTTGCCAATTTCCGATGCATCTGGCGTTGAAATTAATTTCACAGCCTCTGTGAACAATACAAAAATAACTGCAACTCTACGAAAACGAATGGGTTTGTATAAACATTGTGTTCAATGAAACAATTTTTTTCCTAACAAGCAGTCTTTTCTTCAGTGTGTTTGATTGGAGTTATATATATATATTTTATAATTTATTTATATTAATATAATTTTCAGCCTTCACCATCCCAGTCCTGGGCGTAGCCTCCTCTTTAGCATTCATTCCGCCCCGATCTTGTTCAAAATATGAGGAGACAACAGTTTCAGCCGGCCTATTCTTCACAGCCGCACGCTCACGCACACACACACACACACACACACAAGCCGATACACGCTCACACAGCACACATGCTCGCACACACGCACACACACAAGTGCTCGCGCACTAATCATTGAATCATGGAGATTTAAACATTTAAATTTTTACAAATTAAAATGTTAAATCTCGCGTATTTAAACATTTTAATTTGTAAAAATAAAATCGTAGTAGCACAATTAGCTGGGATCGGCACTGTTACTCCTTAATACTGGCTATTTCATAGCCTTTTTTTTTTGAGGGTGGGAAATCATCAAATAACTTTTCCCGCTCTGGGCGCAGCAGAGCGCGCAGAGGGCGTGTCAGACTCTTACTGCCTAAACCCACCCGTGTTCCTTCAGTTGCCTGTGCCAGCGGCCACGGTAACCCTTTTGGACTTTCCCGCAACCCTGGCAGGCAGGCTATTTCATAGCCTAACAAGGAGAACAGCACGTCACCCACTTGATTGCCAGAGATTTAATACTAGGTACTTACCTACTTTGTGAAAACTGTTACATGTACTGCAATATGTTTTTATATAAATAAAAATTATATAATGTATTATGTATTCTGTAAAAACCTCACCATTAAAAATTGGGTGAAGTGAACTGTCATTCCACTAACCCGTCAACTTTGTAAAAATGTCACCGTGAAAACATAGGTGAAGTGTGCTACTATTTCACCTGATCCTAGGGATTGACACTATTGACAGCTCACTTCAAGCTCTCTTCATTTAAGTTTTCACGGTGAGATTGTTACAGAATATCTCGGCTGATGCTAGGGATTGACACTATTGACAGCTCACTTCACTTAAGTTTTCACGGTGTCATTGTTACAGTATAGCTCAGCTGGTGCTAGGGATTGACACTATTGAGTTATTACAGCTCACGTACGTTTTCACGGTGACATTTTACAGAATAGATCGGCAGATCGCCGAGCCAATAGTAACAAGCAACGTCGCAAACGCAGCCATCTTTCGTGACGTAATCTCGTCCTGAAATCTCAATCCTTTTCCATTCACATTACAAGCTGTCATGTATATTGATCATATCGATATCTACCCATGTTTATCTGCAAATGATACAAGCTCAAGCTCCTCTAGTTAGCATTGTTCACGGCTCCATTGTGTGACTCGCTTTGTTAGGGCACGCTTCGTTTTTTCCTTTTCGCCTTCGAAACGGCGCTGAAAAACTAAGGGCCGAAGCTACAAGGGTTGAGGTGTAGCTCTGTGTTTACATTATCAGGGTTTTGTCTTGAATTAAGGACTTTACATTAAAAATGTGTAGTCAATGTGGCCGAGATTGTGTGGTTTTAGGTTAGCGTCATTGAAGTGGCTGTAAAGAGGGACCGAAGGTTGGTACGTTTTTTATGCGGAAAGGAGAATAGATAGGGAAACAGACAAACCAAACCTTATTTTAAAAAAACGGCTTACTCCCTCTAATAGAGAGGATGCCTATGTCCCAGCAGTGGGAACCCTATAGGCTGATAATGTACCACTGAAAAGGACTAATTACGTTGGCAGAATACTGCAGCGGGGCGAGCACGGCCTACTGTGACATGGCTTGAATCACACATTTTGTCACAGTTTGGGCGATAAAACCGTTTAGTCTTAAATGCTAGCACGCCGGCGTGACATAATTTATTCAGAGACAAAACTTCTTGACGTTTAGTTGGAACTCATTAATTAGGTATGTCTTATTTGCTAATATGGGCCATTGAGCTAGGAAATGGGCGCACCCATTTTTTCTCATATGTCACATTTTGACAGATGATTATGAAACATTTATCACGTTCATTCGGAGGTGGAGATAAGATTTGAACACTTTTAACCATAATATTTTTCTGCTAATTACTGCACCAAATGGCAATAAAGTATATGTAAATGAGTTCATAAGAAAATTGGCAAGACTACGAAGTCGTCTTTAGCGTCATATATAATATATATAAACCGCAAAGATTTCTCGAAAGGTATATATAAAAGTTTTGATACCAACTTACTGAATTTTTGCAGAGTGAACGTATAATACGTTCACTTGTAACTGCATGTGAACTTTCACTGCCAGCCCGATAACAGATTGAACACAACAATAGGTAAGCACACCATAACACATAATCCTTTCTGTAAATCCGTTTCAGATTTGGTATAGCCGTACAACAGCGGTGCGTCTGAATAGACACCGTTGAAATATTCTCTAACATTGTGAGTTCTGTACAAAATCGCCTACACTCATGTGTCGCCTCGAAACACCATTCATATTTCCCGCGTTTTCCATATACAATATTGCGACTTTGTGAGGCGGCGCGCTTCTCAAGTCTCCAAATAGTCCATTGACGAGCTCCGAGCAAACTCGCTATAGCGAATTAACACTATTCATGGGAAGTTTTGAAAGAGGACTACTCTCATACAATTTGGTCGCATTCATAAAGATCCACTCCTTACCTAGCCCGATGAATAGCTTTATGAAACATTTATACTAGAATATACTGTTCGAAAATAATTTTGGCGTTTGATTGTCTTTTGTTTCCTTCTTTTAAGCAATTTCTGGAGCAATTACGTGTTTAATTACAGCGCTATTAGCTAGCCCTCGAGTAGATGAGGCAAGGAACAATTACGTTGGCGACAATAGTTCGCATTGTGAGGCTATCGTACTAGAAACAGTTGTTCCAGCCTCTGGTAAAAGAATGCTCGCTGGAGCGGCGTGGAACAAAAGCTGGCCCAATTGTGTTACCAGCCACCCGCTTTTTGTGTCCCGCCAAATAGGAAAATGAGTTGAATGGGAAATTCTTTGGAAACAAGTTTTGCGTTAGTCATTAAATATGTTTAGGAAACCTCTACACAAGAACATTATTGATGATTTTAAATGAGGACATCCATTGAGGGAAATACAATGCTGTTCTTATGCATGTCCTGGGGCTTTCGACCATTCGGTACTTTGTGTGTGAAAACTGATTATCAGAGATTGTCTTTGTCTAATACACCTCGTTTTATTTAAATCAAAATCAAAGTTCATTAGCCGACAATTGTTCAATAACTCCATTTTCATTATAAAATGCTTAATTAATTAGAGTTTACCGAACGATAAACCAAGTAATACGAGTTGTAGGTCGTGAGTTTGAACCCAGACAGGCACTTTAATGAATTACCTGGGACTCGACGTCCGCCGGGGCCGGGACCAGGGCTCGCCGGGGGCGACCAGCCCGCCGCCGCGCCCGCTGAACGCGTCCCATAGGGTCATGGCCACCCAGCTGGTCCGGGGATACGGTCTCCGGTGAGGCGGCGAGCCTCCTTGCCGGATTGCCGCCGTGGGATCTGGAGGCAAAAGTCCTCGCGCGAGGAGGTGAAACGCCCGGTCGTAACTCCGCTGCCGACAGAAATCACGGCACAGCGGACAAAGCTCCGCGTGATCTCAACGCAACCCAGTGCTGGGCACGTCACAATTACGGCGATATTGGAGGCGTCCTCACCTTCCGCCTGACGCAGATCCTCACCGGGCACGAATGCTTCGGGAAGCTCCTGTTCCGGATAAGGCGGGAGGAAACGCCCGGGTGTCACCATTGTGTGGACCGCCCGGAGGACACGGTGGAGCATACGATGGAGGTCTGCCCGGCTTGGGCAGAGCACCACCGTGTCCTCGTGGAGGCGATCGGCAGTGGCGATCTCTCGCGTCCGGCCTTGGTCCAGGCCATGGTACGGAGCCAGAGAGCATGTGAAGCCGTTACCTCCTTCTGCGAGAGGCAAAATTCGCACCCTCACGCCCCTAGCCGCCGCAGGAGACGCCCTGGGCGTCGGGAATCCCAGGCCGATTCCCGGCCACCGTAGGCGCGGGCTTGCGGACAGCGAGCAATAATGGGTAGCTCGCCGTCCGATAAGGGCCAGGCCCGGGTCGACGGTGCGTTGTGTTCCACGCGCGCCTAAAAGAGATCTCAGCAACAACGACGGGGTCCGCTAAGGCCAATACCTGCCAGGGTTGCGGGAAAAACCCGAAAGGGTTACTGTGGCCCTGGTACAGGCAACTGAAGGAACACGGGTGGATTTTAGTCAGAAATAGTCTGACACGCCCTCCCGCTCCACCCAGAGTGGGAAAATTATTTAAAGATTTTCCACCCAAAAAAAGAAAAAAGGCATTGTGTATTTAATTTCATCACGACTGCTCTAAAAACGGTGAAGGAAAACATTGTGAGGAAACCGGCATGTCCTAGAACCAAATATTCGAAGACATGTGACATCCACCAACCCACACTGGGCCGGCGTGGTGGATTAGGGCCCAATCCCACTCACAGAAAGAAAGCCTGTGTCCCAGCAGCGGGAACATTATAGGCTGATTATGTTATGTAAACCATGTATTTCAAATCAAGTTCGAAGGCAAAAGTTTTTTTTCTTTAAACAAGCTTTACAATTATTGTTATTAAAAAATAACTATATAGGTACGTAAAAATAATTTTATTCCGAATGGAATTGGAATTTAGTTTTCAAACAAAAGCGTTTTACACCCTCTTTTTTTCTCTCTTGCTGTTTAAATGTGACACGCTTTTGTTTACAAATTAAATTCATATTTTCTTTAAGATTATTTTTGAGGCAAAAAGTAGCCTATATCCTTCCTCAGGATGCCATCTATCTCTTTGCCAAATTTTATCGAAATCCGTTCAGTGGTTTAGGCGTGAAAAGGAAACGTATAGACAGACACATAGAGTTACTATCGAATTTATAATAATATGACGGAATATAATATATGGACTATTAGAAGCAAGTTAAAAAAAAACTATACTTTTTAGTATTTGTGATGTTAAATCATCTTAATATTGCATTGACATCCGATATACATTAGCATGCAAAATTTCAGCTCAATCGGAAACCGGGAGCTGTGTCAAATTTAACTTGCAAGATTTGATAACAAACTGACACTGTAATACTAATAACACTTTTGTATCTCTCTTTCATTATAAAAATACCGAGACAATATATTTGAATAGCTACTGGTTTAGCATTAATAGGAAGTAAAAAAAGCTATTTTCAGTCCTACTAAATTAATAAAAGTCACAAACAGATCTTTCAGGTATCTTCCAGACTGCTACTGAATGGTGTTAATTTACTACTGAATTGCCAACTGCCAAGTGTGAGATTTCAATGAAAGATTCGGTCGACATCACAAGCACGAAATTCTATATGGAAAATGTGGAAAACATAAATAGAGGCTGCAAAAAGCGACTCGAAAGGAGGGTGATTTTCTAAAGGCTTCAGCCGTTTCAATGGACCTCTGTTTAACATTACTCATTGAGCGATACCTATTTTCTGATTCCTATTCAAAATATACGAGAGACTCTTTGTAAAAACAGTACTCGCACGTAGAAAGGCAATAGGGAACTTTTTAAACATCTTCACTCGCCAAGAAAGTCGGTTTTGTTCTTCTATTTCAAAGTGAAGTCCTACTTACGTTAAAGAAGTTGTGAACAATAGTGCTGGCTGGAAAGAAAATAGCCTGCTCAGGATGCTATTCAACTGTCAAAGAGTGTAAAGTTTAAGGAGGTTGTGTATTGAAAAAAAGAATTAATAATATAGAGGTTTGTCATGTCTCCATATTTTTATAGGTTCTGTGCCATTTATGTCAATCTTGTCATCTCAATTGTCACCCAACAACACGTTTATTTACTCTGTAAATTACTATTACAAAATCAATAATTAGTTTAATTATAATTGAAATCTAAAGCAAAAAGTCTGTTTCGAGAACGTTAAAATTTAAATAAAAGCTACCTTTCTAGAAGTAAGAATGCTCAACATTTTCAAACCCATGGAACTTGATGATACGATACGGATTTCTTGAAAAAATTGCATAGCCATGGTATTTTCATTGAAGAAGTCACCTGGCAGTGGCAGCGATAGTAGCGATCATTACTCACGTTCTGCAAGCAGTACATCAACCGTAGATTCAAAATGCTGCATGAAAGTAGGATTCTTTATTCTGATCTTAATCGTTCAAATAGGTTTTTTTCTTTTCTTTTTCTGGAGGTACGGAACTCCCGCCGTTGAAAAGGCAGAGGAACCATTTCATTATTAGTGTATGTGTTGTAGTAAGATAATTTACATAAAAATTGTTTATTTATAATTTGTAACTACAATAAAAGAAAAACAATTTAACGTTGTAACTTCTACAGTATAGTATTGTATGCCTTCCCAAATCATCAAATGAGTTTGATCATCAAGAGAGCTACTAACCGCATTGATTTCACGGGCCACAGTCACATCCAGACACGGCTATAGGCAATGTTCCGCACCGGAATCGAACCTGCGGTTAGTGACACAGCTGTTGAATATCTAGTTACCTACTGTGCCAACCGTGCCCACGAATGTGGTTTATTTATGAGATTATAACATTAAAGGAATACAGGCGATTTCATGTTTAATGTGGAAAAAAAAAATACACTTGTTATAAATGGTTTAAAAAGCTAGTCCTCTGAAGATTAAAAGTTGGCGTAGGTAGGAAGCCATATCTGAACATGGTAAAGTTTCGCTTTCCTGGTTGACTTGTAAGAGTTCTTCTGTTTATAAATAAAAATAATATAGTAAGTAAATGCGACTGGTAAGTCGACACAAAGCTTAAGTAAAGTTTTTAAATACTGAATATAATTTAATACATACTTCCATAGACAAACTCATTCGTTTTCCCAATAGGGGTAGGCGGAGACTACAGAACGCCACCTGATACGATGCTTATATACCTACTCCTTTTGCTTCGCCCACGTTCATAGGTTCATACATGGTCAAGCACGCACGCCGGTTGCGAATAGGTACTCCACACCTGATCATTGTATGTTACAAAATATGTACACTCCTACAATGAACTCTGTTCTGTTTTTGAATGTTCCCCGTGGATCCTAGTGTCTGTATCGCAATGCCTTTGATTTTGATAGTTTAGCCTTGTTGTTGCTAATTATCTTTTTGTACTTATGCACGTGTTTCTGTGACAAATATAGTAGATTATTAACCAAGGGGATAAAGCAGTGTCTTCTGTCGCGGGTGACGATTTAAATCGCGAGCGTAATGAAGGACTCGAGGTTTACTCCCGAGCGTAGCGAGGGTGTTAAAAACTTAAATCACGAGCGAAGCGAGCGATTTAAGACGAGTCCTGAGTGTAGCGAGGGATTTAAGTTCACCCAAGACTAAGACAGCTTTATCACCGAGGAAAATACTCTACTTTTCGTACCATTTGCGAAAAAAATAACAATAATAATATGAGATAAGCATTTATTAAAAATAATGACAATTAAACGTATTTTAAGAACATTAACTTATTTATAAAAATAAATTAAAATAAACTTAACGTTTATGTATTTGAAGAAAACAAAAACGCGGCACATTCCTAGACTAATATTTTTTTCTCGAAAAAGCAAAGGCTTCAAGCTCATACGGCCTCGTCGGTTTTCGTAATTTTATTTAATAATCATAACTGCATAATAAATGCGTATTCCTTTTTCAAAAAGATGTATAATGCTTTATATACAACCTCAATGGTGTAAACACAGATGTAGTTCAGTATAAATTTCGGTAAGTATTCCAAATTTAAATCCCATTCTCCCCCTAGAGGATGAATGAAATTCAGTACAATTTTCTTTCCCTGTTTTTAACAGATTAAAAATGACTATTGTTATGTTCGCTTTTTGTGGCATAGAATGTCACTTTTTTGAGCAAGTGGTACGAAAAATATATTTTTCTTTCTTTCTTTGTTCATTGCATTATTTACGTTGTTGATCAGACAAATTTGTCAAACCTATGAAGCAATGAGTGTGAAAATGAAAGGCAATGCGATTGATTGCCATTTTTTGTGTGTTAGGCAATGATCCCGCTGGTCTATGAGTAAAATAAAATATGGAAACCTTTCAGTATCTTACTTCATAAAGAGCCAATAATGTTCCCACTGCTTGGACACTGGCCTCCTTTCGGTAAGAGAGAGTGGGCCGTAATCTACCACGCGGGCCCAGTGTGGGTTGGTGGATGTAGCATAGCATAGCGTAAATTAAAGCGCCTGTCTGTTGTAAATCGCGGCCGTTACCACTGGGCACCACTGCTCATTACCTAATTAAAATTCACCTCAAGCACGTGTCGATTTAACATTTTTATATCAAATGTGTGTACAAGGCCTGATGAGTGCGTCGCAATACCGGCTCATGAATGTCAATACCTTCAAGATGTGGCTGGCAATCAGCGCCCCGCGGCTTTCAATTTCAGTCTATTCACATATTTTGCTCACTGTACAAGTGAACACGCTGATTTTGGTTCAGTAGGTTTAATTGAATGTAGGTTTCACTTGGAAGTAGGAACGTGTGAGGTTTTCGATCAAAGTAGGTAGGTAGGTATGTTAGAAAAAAGATGGAATAAGCTGCCTTACTAGGTATTTGAAGAGTTGACGATGGAATCGAGGGTGTTTGACTTTCCAAATTCAGTAACACGCGGTTTCTGAATTGATATGTATATTATGCAGATGCTTAATGTGAAAGCCAGCGAAACTCATGATTTCTTTGCAAAAATCGTAAGAAATTTTGAATTAGAGGTTGGCAGGTTCTCAACTTCATTTTCTTAATTCAGAAACCGTTTGTAGAAAGCTAAACACGCTGGCCAAATAGGTTCAGACCACCATCAGGTTAGTCTCTACAAGGAGTGGTGGTGAGTTCCGTAGTCTTTTCAATAGATATGAAGACGATATTTTAGGTGTTCTTTATCCTTGTGACGGTCAAGGTAAATATTTTTAGGGGATACCTATGCTTAAAGACGGGGATGAGCTACGATAATCATAAACGAAGTCTAAATACGAAGAGGTGAAAAACAAGAGCAAACCTTCAGAAAAGCGCTCTTTTCAACAAGATGCTCATAACTTAGCATAATAATTATTATTGTTTTACGTAATATCTATTCCTATTTATTTACTAGACAATAAGGCTTGTTATATGTCCAGCCATAGACTGATAATTTTCTAGTTGGTAACTTTCAGTACTGTGGCTAAGTTGTATTGCGTTCAGTAGATAAGTCTTAGTATCCTACCTTAGTATGTATATTTAGGGCAAGCCATCCAGCTCGGTAAACACAACTTTGAGCAACAAGGTAACAAAAGGATCCAGTTGGGTTGGGCAGCGTTTGGAAAACATCGTCAAGTCTTCCCGCAATGTTTGAAGACTAAGGTCTTCAACCACCGCGTCCTTTCCGTTATATGACAATCGATGCCTAACCGTGAACACTGACAGTCGGGCTGGTCCACAAATTCTAAGCCGCTCAGCGCGTTATGGAGCGGGCTATGCTCCGAGTTTCTTTGAAGGATAAAATCAGCAATGAAGTTACCAGGGAAAGAACCGGAGTAACCGCGCGACATAGCTTGCAGAGTAAGCATACTGGAGTGGCAGTGGGCTGGCTATGTTTTTCGAAGGACCGATGGCCGGTGGAGCAGACGAGTCCTAGAGTGGAGACCGTGTATCGGCAAGCGTAGTGTGGGACGCCCCACAGCTAGATGGACCGACGACCTTAAGGCGAGGATGATATCCAGTGATGTGTTATTTCATCTATTGATAATGTCCAATATGAAATGCGAATAAACCCCTGTACTATAACTACGAAGGTGGCAGATGAAACTAAATAGGTACCATTGACCACTGGGGTGGTAAACGCCACCTATTATTGCCAACCACCACCCCGGTGGCTAATTCGAAGGGGGCAGATGGGAATAAAGGCTTGAAGAGATTCCACCATGAAACCGTGTAAAAGTTATATCAAAAGTTAAGGCTTATTGTTTTTTAGAGCAATGTTGAGAACAAATATGAAATGAATAAATGACGACACGGTTGGCGCAATGGTTAAGCGATTGACTGCTGCGTTACGTGTCGCGGGTTCGATCCCCGCACGGAACGAATATTTGTATGACCTGCAAGTAGTTGTTCCGGGTCTGGCTGTTTGTGTATGTGAGTTTAAATGTTTTTAACGCACCCACGATACAGGAGAAATTCCTAGTGTGGGGCAACGTTTAAAAAAAATACAAAATCTAGCAGTTCAGCGCTCCCACCGGCCGGCCAGTGCGCGCCGAGACGCACTACAAGAGGGCCATAAGAAGGTTGCTGGGAGAGACTGGATGCGGAAGGCGGAGGTCAGGGTGTTGTGGCGCAGCCTAGGAGAGGCCTATGTCCACCAGTGGACTGCGATAGGCTGACTTGATTGCTGATTGATCGTACCTTAGCTATAGAATCAGAGATTTTTTAGAGTTTTCGTCGGTCGTAAATAAAATTAAGGTTTATTAGCATTGATCTACATTTATCCTAACCGCAGCCTATTTATTACAGTTTATATAACGCCCCATTGTTTTCGAGATGCATATCTATCATAAATATCAGAAGCTGTATCGGCCTACCTATTCAACAATGAAAATATTATAAACCAACAAAGGCGGCGCAATACCGTCTTTATTTTACACTCTAGAACATCGGTCCGTGGAATTCGTAATTTCTTTGATTCCCGGCTATTGTGCGACTGATAAAAGAGACACTTTTCAGTTGCTCCCGTCTGAATGAATACACCCATTATGGCTACACAAAAGTGGATATTCCAAACAAAAACATCATTGCCGCGGTTAATACGGAGCGTAAAAAACAATTCGGACTATATTCCATTATGATTTCGAACAATGTAGTTGGTGAAATTGTATTTTGTCGCGAATAATGTTGGGAATCGACGCGACGCCTGGATTTATTGTTGCTGTTAAAAATTGTTATTTTTTATGAAAAAGATTGGTGGCTCGTGACGT
Source organism: Brachylomia viminalis (assembly GCA_937001585.2). NCBI lineage: Eukaryota > Metazoa > Arthropoda > Insecta > Lepidoptera > Noctuidae > Brachylomia > Brachylomia viminalis. The sequence continues at coordinate 19,313,838 of OW443301.2, read as the reverse complement.
AATGATTTATTTGAAATTTGGTTATTGTTGTTGCTATTTGATTCGCGGAATAAGATGCACGAGGAGCCTACGAATCAGATTCCATGCTTAAGTTAAGACATGCCATCAAAAGTATCCTTACCTATTTAAAATACTTATGTAAGTTTAGGTTAAGGTATTTATCTATGGGCCTGTATCGCCTGAAATAAATGGTTTATTATTATTGTAAAGGCCTCGACAATGCCTTCAAATAAAACGCGAGAAAACCCCGTACCGGGTTAAATAGTAGCCAGGCAGTAAGATGGTAGTAATGCTGAATTGCTGACAGCCCAGGACGCGCCGAGCGTAGCCCGATTTTAACTTTATGGCGGGTAGGAACATTAGGCGAGTCGCTGCGCAGTAACGAATTCATGTGTGAGCGGGGATGAGGGATGGAGTACTGCGCACCGAGTAGCGCACTTCAGAGCCGCCATAATGTTTGAATCGGGCTGTACGTAAATAATGGAGTAGAAGCAGAGCAGAGGAGGTCTTTTACTCTTTACAAGGGGCTCAATTAACAGTTACGATAGTAGGTAGGTTGGGTGCTTGGTACAGAGTTAGTACCAAGTAGAACTGACGTAGCCCGTTTCTATTGTCACAATTAAAAAAGCATTCAAGGCTTAACATAAAAAAAACACTAAAGACGTAACTATGGGGGATTTCCTTTAAGGTTCTTGGAGATATCATTGACACAATTGCCCCTGTCCTAACGCCTATTTAATCAATGTTTAGACAGCGCAGCGGTACGTTTCCTGATTGAATGAAACATAGTAAAGTAATACCAATTTTCAAATCAGGTAGTAAGAGTCTCTAATATCTAGATACCTCTAATTAAATACCACCTGTGCTACCAGCATTAAGTAAATCTATGAAAAATTCATGCTAGAGCAAATTTTGTCACATTTTAACTCAAATGGGATTTTACATAGTCGCCAGTTTGGTTTCACGAAAGGTAGGTCTATGACTGATGCGGCAGTAAAACTCATCGGTCACATTTAGGAATCCTGGGAGAAATTCCATGATGCAATTGGCCTTTTTGTGACCTCTCAAAAGCGTTTGACTAAGTTGACCACAATACACTGATTTGTAAATTACACCACTACGGAATTCGTGGACAAGCTGCTGATCTTGTTCTTTCCTATCTATTAAAGAGGCAGCAAATAGTAAACGTTAACGGGCGACGTCTTCGGGGTCCTTCGTTAAGATGGGCGTGCTCCAAGTTTCAATTCTTTGCCCTTTCTTATTCTCTTTGCTATTTCTAGTTTATATTAATGACCTCCCTTTGATGATGGCTAACTTATCGGATATAATTTATAAGAAAAGTCACGGATGTCATACATGTCAACCATAGTCTGGCTGTTCTTTCAAAATGGTTCGGAGCTAACAATCTTTTACTTAATGCGAACAAAACTAAATGTCTTAAGTTCTCATGACCAAATGTACCCCAAGTGGGTCTTAATTTAAAACTTGATGGCAAGAAACTAGACGGTAAATTGCAATGGGGTGCCCACATTAGAGCTCTTTCAGGTAGATTAAGTTCAGCTGCATATGCAGTAAGAAAAATAAGGCAGTTGAGTGATAATGCCACAGCTAGGTTAGTATACTTTGGCTTATTTCCACAGTATTATTAGGTTGGGGAAAAAGTCTTTTCGCATTATACACACATCAAAAGTGTCTAGGGATCAACATATATTTTTGCAATAACTTTTCTCCTGATTGATATTAATTAAAATTTTCTTTAAGGATTCATAAAATAAAGTGTTTTCGTTTGTCACAGTAACGATAAACCAAGTCACCTTTGCATTAATAAAGAAATTTGCCATTTTCCTAATAAAGGGATTTTTGACATTTGAACCACTAACACAAAAGTTCGAAAAAAAGACTGAAATAACAGTTTTCTTTAAAATTTTATTGGGTAACTTAAACAATTAATAATCCGTGTTTCTACCGCGAACACTAACAACACAAGAACATCGGTTTGGCATACTCAAAATGAGTTCATCCAAATCACGCTGTGGAATGGCCGCCCATGTTCGTTGCAACAACAAAAAAAGGTCTTCTTGCGACTGGATACCCTCCATATTCGGCAGAGCTCTTCTCTGTAGCATATCCCATGCATGCTCAATCGGGTTCAAGTCTGGCGACTGAGCAGGCCAGGGCAGGACATTGATGTTAGCTGCGGCGAGAGTCTGTCTTACAACTCTTGCGGTGTGCGGTCGTGCATTATCATGCATTAACTGAAATAAGGGACCGATTTGCACTTGTAGAGGAACGATGACGTCTGATACAATCGTCTCAGCATAAATTTGAGCGTTGAGGTTGCCTCTGATCCAAATCAACTCAGTTCTTCCGCCGATCCAAATACCCGCCCATACCATGATGGTTCCACCACTATAAGGATGGACTTCCTGGCAGGATTTTAATCGCTGTTGGCGTCCAGGGGTTCTCCAGTGTCGTATACGTCTTGTATCCGGTCTCATACCAAAACGAGACTCATCAGAAAAGCACACGAAACGCCATTGTTCTTCTGCCCAATTTCTGTGTTCAAGAGCCCATTGATATCGAATCCTACGATTGTGCATTGCTAAAGGTGGTACCCGTAGCGGTCTTCGGGAATGAAGGTTCACTTCATGCAAGCGGTTTCTGACTGTTTGGTCGCTAATTAAGTTCCCTGAAGAGTGATGAAGCCTCACGGCTAACATCATGGCGGTTATTGTTGGAGCTCTTCGAGTTAAGATTTGAATGTATCGGTCTTGTCTCCGTGTGGTGCAGCGATACCGTCCTCCATGGCGCTCAGCCACGGTACCAGTGCTTCGGTAACGTGTCCAAAGTCGACTGATAACACTCTGACTTGTATTCAGAGCTAAAGCCACAATACGTTGCCGGGAACCAGCTTCTATCATTCCCACGGCTCTGAGCATTTCTTCCCTGCTTAAATGACGTCGCCGCTCCATAATAACGTTGGTTTTAATCAGTAGTAGGGAAACAGTAGCACTAATAATGTCTTCAATGCGTTGTATGTTTTTATAGGGAAAATATTGACAGCTGATTTTCATCTTTTACTCGAATTTGATTCACAGTTCCTGATTCAAATTATGAAATGCACCAAAAAGGATCCATATAAATTTATAAAATCATAAATTTATTACAAAGCCACATCTTAATCTCAAGAAATCCGCATAAAAATGCTTGATCCCTAGACACTTTTGATGTGTGTAGTAAGTATGTATGAACTTGTAATAAAATCTCTTTGGCTATACTATTTGTATCTGGCTGGTTTTGGTATCATTGAAAGTTTAAATTTTAAAGAACATAATTCCAAATTCAAATTAGGAAAATGTGTGATTTTCATTTGTTTTTCGTACGTTTTTCGTAAAAAGGTAAAAATGGAACGCAAGCCGCGAAAAAAATTTGCGATGTTTATGGACCTAGTGCACGTGTCTGTGAGAGTAGCACAAATTTGGTTTAAGCGTTTTCAATCCGGAAATTTTGATGTCAAAGATGCACGTCGCTCTGGTCGCCCTATTACAGATAAAATGGATGCCATTTTTGAAAAAATGGAGCAAGATCGGCATATCATTAGTTACGACGTAGCTGAAGAACTGGGAATTGACCACAAAACAGTTTTGAGGCATTTGAAAAAAACTGGGTACACAAAAAAGCTCGATATTTGGGTACCTCACGAGCTCACTGAAAGAAACCTAATGAACCGTGTATTCATTTGTGATTCTTTATTACGACGTAATGAAACCGAACCATTTTTGAAGAAGCTGATAACTGGTGATGAAAAGTGGATCACGTACGACAAGAACGTGCGAAAAAGGTCGTGGTCAAAAGCCGGTCAGTTTTCACAGACTGTGGCGAAACTCGGGTTTATTTATTTAACACTTTAAACACACAAATGTACAGAGGCGGACTTAATGCCATAGGCATTTTCTACCAGTCAACCTTTGGGTAATGCGTGGGTAATGCAGAGACAAACAGTGGTAGGTGCAATTTATAATGATAATTTAGGATTAAATAATTTTAAATATATAAACACGTATAAACTTATTTAGTCTATAAATACATATAATATATATAGGTACCTAATTATATATAAATATAAGCACAAATAAATGTACATAAATACACGAGTATGTTAAAAACAAATAGGACACACAATGAGAAAACATTACCGCTGTGATGATAGGTACTGCCAGCTTCTTACGAATGTGCTCGCGAACTTTAGTTTTAAAGGATAATCGGTTGGTTGCCATCCTGATTTCCTGGGGGAGTGCATTCCACAGAGAGATAGATTGAACAAAGAAGGAAGAGTGAATGAAGTCTGTGCGGTGAGTGGGACATTGAAGAAGACGATTGTGTGAAGAACGTAGATTTCTATTGTGGTTGGCGCAAATGTACTGAAAGTGGGGGGCTAGATAACCAGGGGAAGAGGGAGAATCAAGAAATGAAAACAAGGTAGTCAGCGCCCTTTGCTCTCTGCGCTGGCTTATGGGCAACCACTTTAGAAGCGACCGATGCGCAGAGACATGATCATATTTACGCAGATTGAAAACGAATCGAATGCAGTTATTCAGAAGACGGTTAAGTTTGTCGAGGAGATCTGCATTCTAGTAGCACACATCACCATAATCGATGATAGGGAAGATTAAGGATTGCACAAGCATTGTCTTCGTACTTGATGGTAATCAATTTTTCAGTCTGTACAGAGCCCGCAGCGTGCCGGTAACCTTCTGGCTTACCCTAGCGACTTGAGTACGCCAGTTCAGGGTACTATCAATGTGCAAGCCTAGGTTCTTTACGTTTTTTCTTTCTTTTTTTTTCTTTTTTCTTTACGCTAAAAGGAACGATCGTACCATTGAAGAGGACCAGTGGCAAGGTTGTACCATCCACCTTGCTAATACTACGAGAACTACCAATGATGATCGCCTGACACTTCGTAGGATTTACAGCTACACCAAATCTGTCAGCCCAGGTTTTTATGGCTATCAAGTTCCTATTTAATCTGTCTATAACGTCAGGTAATTCATCAACCCTCCCTTGACAGTACAACTGCAAGTCATCTGCATACAGATGATACGCACACTGAAGTTCGGAAGTTATAAGATTAATAAAAATAGAAAATAGAAGAGGAGAAAGTATACCGCCTTGAGGAACGCCAGCTTCCAAGTCACACCAGCAAGAAGAGAATCCCCAACATGATCGGACTGCTGACGTCCCTGAAGGTAAGAGGAGAACCATTGCAGTGCTTCGGGAGAGACCATAACATATGACAGAATGGCTAACAGGATGTCGTGACTGACGGTATTAAACTCGGGTTAACTCGCAACAAGGTGATCCTGTGTGTGTGGTGGGATTGGAAGGGCATTATTAATTATGAGCTGTTACCACCAGGCAGGACCATTGATTCTGAACTTTACTGCGAACAACTGATGAGATTAAAACAAGAAGTTGAGAGAAAGCGGCCGGAATTAATCAACAGAAGGGGTGTGGTTTTTCATCATGATAACGCTAGACCTCACACATCTTTAGCCACTCAGCAAAAATTTTGAGAGTTTGGCTGGGAGGTGTTAATGCATCCGCCGTATAGTCCTGACCTTGCACCTTCAGATTTCCACCTGTTTCGGTCTCTTCAGAATTCTTTAGGTAGTGTCAGGTTATCATCACGAGAGGACTGCCAAAACCACTTGTCGCGGTATTTTGATCAGAAGTCCCAAAATTTCTATAGCAATAGAAATAGGGATCATGTCCCTACCTACAAGATGGCAAAAAGTCATTGAACAAAATGGTACAGACCTACCTTTAGTTAAATATAAATAAACTATGTATATTAAAAAATGTTTTGAATTTTCTGCGAAAAAAATGCGAAGATACTTTTTCCCCAACCTATTATGTCTTATGGCGTTTTGCTGTGGGTTCGGCAGCTGACGTAGATTCAATTTTCATTTTACAAAAAAGGGCAATCCGCGCGATCTATAATAAGTGTTCCTCGTGAGTCTCTTAAAAACAAATTCAAAGTATGTAATTGATATACTAACTTTGTCTTCTCTTATATCTTAGAAAGTATTTTGTATGTTCTCAAAAACTTAGGACTTTTCAAAATAAGAAGCGATTTCCATAATAATAGGGGTTAAAGTATGAAATGGCCGTTTCATTAGGTACTTCGAATTGACATAGAACCATCATGGTTTGAGATTTTTGAGTGAAACTTTTTCACATGGTACCTATGAAGTTCTTCTTTTAAAAAATGTGCAACATTCGATTATCGACTTTCAGTTGTTTTTTTTATTCAGCTTAAACAAGAAAGATGGATACTTCGAAAATTCTAGTTATTTTTCAATACGAGTTCCTACGCGGAACTAACGCGGCAGAAACAGCTCGCAATATCAATGTTGCGTTTGGAGAGGGGACTGCTAATGAACGCATCGTGCGATTTTGTTTTAAACGCTTTCGTGATGGAAACTTTTATTTGAAGAACGAACCACGTGGAAGACCGCCCACACAGGTGAATAACAATGAATTGAAAGAGATGGTGGAAGCCGATCCGAGCCAAACTACCCAGGAATTAGCGGCATGGCTTAACGTTACCTTACCAACAATATTGACTCATTTGCGTCAAATCAATAAAATAAAAAAAATATGAGAAATGGGTGCCTCATGATTTGACTGATCTGCAGAAAGAAACGCGTGTTGAATCTTGTGTTGCCTTGTTGAATCGATACAGAAATGAAGGAATATTGGATCGGATTGTGACATATGATGAAAAGTGGATTCTTTACGATAACCGTAAGCGAAAAATGCAAAGGCCGACCCCAGGTCAAACGCCGCAACAGTGTCCTAAAGCAAAGCTTACCAATAAAAAAAATCGGTTGTCTGTAAAGTCGGTTTACTGACGATAGTTGAACGTGACAACGTCATAAGAAAATACTGATGGAATGGTTGCATTTTTCAAAAGAAAAAAATAATTTTATTTGTTTGATAGATATTTTGTATGGATATAGAGAAGGAGGTAAATGGAAATCACAATTGAATTGATCAAGTTACATTTATTTGTACGCATAAATACAATTATGTATTTTTTTTTTACAATGTTCATGGTTTTCTTATTGTTATAGTTTTGTCAATTATAGCATAACCTACAATCGCTGCACTAGCGGACCGATGCTATTTATTTTAATGATGAAAGCACGAATATTCGACAATATATCACTGAACATATATTTAATATTGAAAGAATCATTACCTTTATCGCCGCAATTATCGTTGCTATAAACAATTGACACCACATTCACTTTTCACTGCACTTCATACTTGACGAAAACATGTAAATGTATTATTGTATAGCAGCTGTCCACGCGGACGCGTCGCTCACTCAAGTAGGAGAGAGACAGATGTCGAACGCTGCCGAACGCGGAGGCCGATTGTGACTCTTTGTCGCTCGTTCCGCGCTCTTGCTTGCACTTCAAGCCTTAAATGGAACGCCTCAGAGCGATGTAACGCCGCATGAGTCATATGTAACGCCGCATGAGTCATGTTTTTTCGTGCGTGCAGCCGGCTCCATCGAATTATAAGACGTTGTGACGTCAAAAGGTAATGGTAATAGTTTGGTGGTCTCAGCATGGTGTTATTCACTATAGCTTTCTCCGATCTGGTCAAGCAATAACGGCAGATGTTTAATGTGCCGAACCCCGAACAATGATAGCAAAACTAGCAGTGAAACAGCCCCAACTCATGAATCGACGATCTTCACCATTATTGCTCCATGATAACGCGAGACCTCATACAGCACGAGAAACCGTTTTAACTCTACAGGAACTGCAATTAGAAATCATTCGTCACCCTCCGTATTCGCCAGACCTTGCTCCAACGGACTACCATGTTTTTCGTGATTTGGACAATTTTCTACGTGATAAAAGTTTTCTTCTCAGGAGGCAATACAAAATGCTTTCACACAGTTTGTCGAATCTAGATCACGATAGTTCTATCTCAAAGGCATAAATGACCTTCCTATTAGATGGCAGCAATGTACCTATAGATAATAATGGTAATTATTTTGATTAATTATATATGTTAAATTAAAAAAAAAAACAAATTTCACTTTTTCAGTACAAATCGGCAATTTCATACTTTAACCCCTAATATAAATACACGTAAGTAATAATGACTTTGTGATATCTACCCCAATTAAGTTTAACTAAAAAGGCAAGTCATTTACTAAAAACAGTATCCGCTTTTATAATAAATTGCGAAAGTCGGTTACAGAACTTAGCGATGGCAAGTTCAAAACCTACATCAAACGTATCCTTATCAAAAAAGCATAAAGACTACATTGAAGACAAGGAATAATTCCTTCTGCACTTGTGGCTTCCCTGGTACCTCATTAACGGTATCACTATGTAAATGTTTATTGACTGCTCCCAAATTACGATGTTTATTTTTATTTTTTTTACATACTTCTTTGACATAATCCAGATTTGTTAAAGCAACTGTTGTTGTTTGTTGTGTTAAGATTTGTGATTTGTAATAGCAATCATGTCATTTGGTTTAAATAGGCTTTTATTTTTTATTATTTAATATACCTTATTTAAAGATTCTTGTAAACTTAAGATTTGTAGACCATTTTCTATCTTGTTAAGTACCAGGTACCTGTTGACAGGCCTACACTGTCCTCCCATACCTATAGACACTGTAATTTAAAAACATTGTAAACGCCAATTATTTTTAAAAAGAGTAACCGTAGAGTTTCTTACCGTTTCTTCTCCTTTGGAAACGACCAATTGGAATCGTGCACCCAGCTTCTGACGTTTCATAAGTGCCCATCAGCCCATGTAGGTTTATGTGAAATAATAGTAGATTATTAACCAAGGGGATAAAGCAGTGTCTTCTGTCGCGGGTGACGATTTAAATCGCGAGCGTAATGAAGGACTCGAGGTTTACTCCCGAGCGTAGCGAGGGTGTTAAAAACTTAAATCACGAGCGAAGCGAGGGATTTAAGACGAGTCCTGAGTGTAGCGAGGGATTTAAGTTCACCCAAGACTAAGACAGCTTTATCACCGAGGAAAATACTCTACTTTTCGTACCATTTGCGAAAAAATTAACACAATAATAATATGAGATAAGCATTTATTAAAAATAATGACAATTAAAAGTAAAATAAACTTAGCGTTTATGTATTTGAAGAAAACAAAAACGCTGCAAATTCCAAGACTAATATTTTTTGTCGGAAAAGCAAAGGCATCAAGCTCATACGGCCTCGTCGGTTTTCGTAATTTTATTTAATAATCATAACTGCATAATAAATACGTATTTCTTTTTCAAAAATATGTATAATGCTTTATATACAAACTCAATGGTGTAAACACAGATGTAGTTCAGTATAAATTTCGGTAAGTATTCCAAAGGAGATGTTTGATTTTGGGCCACCACTATGTACAGTCACGAGCACTAATACGTATACACTTAGCAAAATGTAAAAGCGAATTTGTCGCGGAATATTGATTGCAACTTTGAAATAAGACCTATTTCATAACAGTGTAGGTCCCAAAATACTATGTTCATAACAACATAAAATTGCAATCAATACAGTAGAAGAAAATCACATTTAGATGTGGCTAAGTGTATACATATTAGTGCTCGTGACTGTACACTACATAGATAAATAGGAAAAAAATAGGGGAATTTCATAAAAATACTAAAAAAATCATTTGAAATAGGGTACAGTGGTACAGAAATGATAATTTAAAAAGTTTTTTAATAAGATAACCCTAGTTTTAAGGCAGCCATGACAGTTGTGTTAGACATGACGTTTGACAGTTTAAAGCACAGCTCACTCCTCTCCTATGAATTATCGAAGTCCAGGGTATATTAATAGGCACTAAATAATGAAGCAGTAGGACTGTTAATAAACAAAACGTTCAAGCCTTAGTTACGTTTCTTGCTCCTCTTGACACCGATATAACCAATCTCTAACAGCTCGAATAGGTGATAAAAGATGTGCTGCCGCAGTCGAGTAGAATACCATGTAGTCTTATTTTATCGAAACCGAAACCCAAGATTTTTGAAATTCGTATTGTTTCGTTTTATGGCAGCTAATACACGTCAATCAAATGTCATTGTCAAAATGACATTTTTCGCATGCTGCTAATCTGATCCACCATGTTTAATTTTATGTTGTGTTGCTCTCCTTGGCCAAGTTAATTCGAGTATACTTTGAAACGAAGTGAAATTAAAGAAAATTAACAATAAAAAACGGTTACTGTAATACATAGCGATATTTACATATAGTGTACATAGTGCTGGCCCAGGCTCCATACATTTCTGGAACATCTCCTTTAAATCACATTCTCCCCCTAGAGGATGAATGAAACTCAGTACAATTTTCTTTCCCTGTTTTAACAGATTAAAAATGACTATTGTTATGTTCGCTTTTTGTGGCATAGAATGTCACTTTTTTGAGCAAGTGGTACGAAAAATATATTAATTTTGATTTTTGATTTTTTAGGTTGCTACTTATTTAGTAGACTACAGCTTCACTATTTCCGTACGCAAAATACGCGCCTTGGATGTGGAGTTGCGCTTGCGTACACCAGTCCGGTATACAATACAATACAAACACAACTTTGCTTTTCTGGTTTGATTGAAATCTTATACAAATTACAAGCAAGTATCCAGGGCCGTCTATAGCTTGCCGTTCGAAAAGAACCAGGCCCGGGTCGACGGCGCGTTGTGTTCCACGCGCGCCTCAAAGAGATGTCAGCACCAATGACGGGGTCTGCTAGGACCGATGCCTGCTTGGGTTGCGGAAAATCCGAGAGGGATACCGTGGCCCCTGGCAACTGAACAGGCAACTGAAGGAACACGGGTGGGTTTTAGTCAGTAAGAGTCTGACACGCCCTCCCACTCTGCCCAGAGCGGGAGAAGTTATTTGATGATTTCCCACCCACAAAAAAAAAGGGCCGTCTATAATCTATTTGAGGCCCTGGGCACTTTAGGATATTGGGGCTCCTATGGAGAAAGCAAGATACATGAGCGCGCGAAGCCTCGGATAGGATAGGTTTTCTTTGACCATTCATACAGAAATAGGAGTTACTTTGTCGACTTATGCAGAACAATTTAAGAACTAAGATTAGCAAAGGCACCATGTTTGGGATTTATTTAAGTTTTCTTTTCACAGCACCTAGCTACGACGTGACGCTGGCAGGAACTAGGGGGCCCCATGGATCGCGGGGCCCTGGGCACTTGCCCAGAGTGGCCGATGGAAAAGACTGTCCTGCAAGCACCTGAGAGATAACATAACGTTACACACTAACATAGTGCTTGTGTTCCTCGAAGGATTAGCCAGAGGTGTAGGATGTAGGTGTATTTTATTTACACCCACAATTCGCCAGTTATGTCCCAAGAGGACGAGCCCGACATCCAAACTTCGTACAGAGAGTAATCAGATGAAAATCTGGGAATCGAATCTAGCGCTTACGACCACTATAGGTACCAATGTGCCAGTCATTTTTGCAGCAATGTCATAAAAATGTGCAACATTTTGTGTTCAACATGTAGCCTGTGTGCACAGATGGCGCCGCAGTCAGTAAACAGTCAGAGCAACTCTTGCGTATCGAATTGCAGGTTCGATTCTTGCATGGAATATTTCATGGCCTACACATAGGTACGTAACTAGTTGTTCCTGGCCTAGGCAATTGGGCATGCAAACGTGTCCACATTATGTACCTACATGAAATAAACCTAGAGTAGGTCGATCTTTTTAAAACAAATTAATAACTTAATATGGTACTTTTGGTGTGGTTTACCCCTCAGTTTATGTGAACTCAGTGACCATTTTAAACTCCTGAAGCTTGAAAATTGCTCGCAACCATTACACAAATGAGGCTGTCTCAGGCTGTAACAGGCGACATTTTATAAAAAAAATTGTTTCGTCGGTAGTAAGGCGCATTTGAGAGCAATTAGGTTCTATCTACCTATTACGGGTGCCAATTGGTGGCAGTAAAAACTTCTACCACTATCACAGTAAAAGTACACTAGTACTTTACAGTAGAGCCGGCTGCTATTTGCTTTAATTATGATTGAGTCGTCTACTTTAAATCTCAGCATAGTCTAGGGTTATTGGCGCCTAAACTTATTTTTTTTATTGTCTCGTTAGAAAAGAATTGGTAGCGCCATCTCTGTGCGCTTACAGAGAACAACTTCAAAGCTTGGCGTTTGTAACGCCACCTGTTGTTCAGTAATACCGCTAAATTTCAGCAATGCGCAGTTCGGAAGTACCGCTTACTCACTGAACGAATAGATGTCGCTGCACGGAGGCTTCGCTTGGAAACGAAACCCGCCATTATTTTGCACTACGATATTCGCGATGTTCACAATGCTTGAAAGATGGCGTTTATACCCAAGGCGTCCATTTTGTAAATAGACAATGTTTACCGCTAATCTCGATCGAATTAGCGGACAACAGAAAAACATAGCTGCTACTAAACTTAACTAGCTACTTTTATCATTGTTGTTTCCTCATATCGTGTTTTCACTTATTATTAGATTAGTTACTGATCATTGCTTTTTCTGTTGTTTATTTTTATGCAATAGGATAGGTAGGTACTTACTTATTAGCATCAGTGTAAGTAACTCAGTGTGGTATTCACTATCAATGGATAATAATGATTCACATCCAGTCATACTGTACAATTTAAATAATGGTCACAATGATTAGCACTTTAGCAAATTGATAGAGATCTAATAAAAATTATAGTGGTAGGTAAGTATTAAAATGTATTTATATATGCAATAAAGTGCCTACCTCTAATTACCTACTTTAATTAAATGTAAACATGCTATCAATAACTACATAAGGTTATTATAATTATCTAAAGTGTATTATCCTCGCTTAAGTAAGTAAGACGAGCCTTACATCTTATATCATCGTATCTACCTACATCTATTTATAAAGATACCATTATTAAAACACATAACATAATATAATAACATGGTTTGGCAGAGGTGTAGGTACCTATAGGTATAATAGACTGCATACCTAGTACACACTCATTTCGCCAGTTTTATTTACTTAAGTCCCTTTTAAAAGTGGGCCTTAATTTAATTCTCTTTGCTTAACCCGGACACAAATTCAGCCACCGGGCTGCTTCTGAAAAATACCTGTTGGTGAAATCAACAACACGGCAATCGAAGTTACGGGCATTTCGTACTCCGTATCACTTAGGGACATAGGATTATTCCGGGGCCCAATCTAAAAATTAATGACATGAATACGATTTGACAGTTACTCCCGAAGTGTTTTTGCCCGTCCGAAAAAGTTCTTCGGGAGAAGGGTTAGCTCCGGTGTCTCGAACTGCTTTCGTTCGGGCCCGTATCTTCGTTGACGGAGTAGGCCCTCAGACTCAGCAACCACTAGACATACGAGCTAAAAGACTAAGCAACATACAAGCATATTCATCTGTACCTACTTAGCCTGTGTCTCATTAAAAAAACCTATCTACTTACCAATTTTTTTGAAGAACTTGGTAGTTGGTTCCCCCACAAACTCTTGTCTCCGTAACTGCTTAGCTCCAGAAAGGTATAGCGTGATTATAACCTTTTGGCTGGTCTTTTTCAATCTGCGGTAAACTAAAAGAATACGAACAAATTGCACTATTGCTCATCCCCTAAAGCAAATAGCGTGATAATTTATAGCCTACAGACTGACCAGACTTATACTTAAATAATATCTATGCAAAATTTTAACAAAGTGTATCCGGCAGTGTTTGCGTGATGCTGTAACATACACCACTACCAACAGACAAAAATTCTAAAAAATATTTTTTTGGCATTATAATCTTTCCCAGGCCTCGCAAAAATCAATTAAAAATATATATCGTTAAGAGCGTTTATACCGCGTTAAGAATTACGTGAAAGTGTTTAAAAAGTAAGTAACCGTAATGCTTACAGTTATTTTACAATGAAAATAACGCCCTGCAAGTTTTTAATGTATTATTTTCATATAAATAGAACTGTAAACGCAACGATTCTTACCTTTTACACAGTTTTCACATAATTCTAAAATGTTAATTAAACAGATTTTTTAAATATAGCTCCGATTAAATGATAAAAATGGAAAACCACGAAATATGACACTAAATTGCGACGTTGCCACTCATAATAAGGTATAAACGCTCTTAATTTGCAAAAAGCTTGACATAATTCAAAAAGAGCAATTTTTGGGTATGATGAGTAGGTATGGTATTTAAAAGAGTAAAAGTAGCAGTAAGAGTGCGACGAAACATATTATAGTCACATCTTTCCAGCTCACTAATTTTTAGTTAGTATTTATAAATCGTTTTTAAAGCAAATAGCAAAATTAATAAAATTTACTGCGTTCTCCATACACTTAACGCAAAATTGCAGATTTTTTTTAGTTGTCATCCTTTTTGCAAATGAGCGCTATTTCAATATCGCTGCACCTTAAATTCAATCATGACATAAATATAAGAACGGCTGTTTTAGTCAACTTTCAACAAAGCAAATGGCTTAGCCGGTTAGCGGTTCGACGACTGCTTTGCAAACTTATGTTCGATTCCCAGCGATTGATATTTCTTGTGCTTCCTTTTTCTTACAATTTGTTATACTTAGATACTATTATATTACATTACGATAGTTCGTAAAACGTACACAGAAACGCATAGGTAAAGTTTAGGCCTCTTTTGCCCTATTTGGTTAGGTAGGTACTTATAATAAAAATAAGTATCTATGGATATTATGTGACTTTTAATGAGAAATCACGTGTGTACAATGTACTGTTCACAGGTTCACAGAGTGCTTTTTTTAGATTGCTAAGCTGTTATATTATTTTAGTGATGGCTGTAAATGTAGTTCGTCAGGAATAATCTGTAAGAAAGCATCAGTCAGGGTATCAGTTGTGAGTCATTACTCACTGTCTCATTAGGTAGTTTAACTATACGTAAGTACAGGAACGAAGGTGTTCATTAATTCTCAAAAAAAGAAAAACTTCGCAAGCAATGGGAAATTACTACTGAAGACTGCGGGTGTGGACCTCAGAACGAGCTGCTTCTCACACGGACAACTGTACGTCGCTTGTTCTCGCGTCACCAGTCCTAACTCTCTTCATATATTGGCTGCTGAGACCAAAACCAAAAAAAGTAATATACAGAAAAGTTTTATAAAAATATGGCTGTCATTTTAATATTGTGGTGTCTTACGACTTCCACGCGAACGTGTGAACGGCAGAAGCTAGTTTGGAATAAAAATATAAATTCCATCTGTCTTAATAATAAGTGAAAGAATTGAAAAAATATTGTAAATTTCATTGTAAAAGGGGCCTGAATAGTGGGTTAAAATTTTATAGTGGGGTAACTAGGTCAAATGGGGTAGGTACATAAAAGGTTTCACATAAAAGTGCTTCATTTGCAAATCAAAAAAACCTATTTATATGTTCATCTATGTCGCACAGTTTTTGAATTATGATGAAAAATTACCGCCTCCGGCAAATCAGCAGAAATCCTCACGTTCAACGTCACAAACAAAGAGAGTGAGTGCGATAGGAAGAAATCAAATTTGGTTTTGAAAATTTAGAAATATATTTCTTACCAAGGTATGAACCCTGGGTGCGCAAATTCGACTCATGGGCGGTTTTTTTTAAACTCGTGCGATGGTCATGTATAAAATAATAGGAACAGAACGTAATTTTTTTTTTCTTCATGTTTTGTGTCGAGCACCTACATGAAAATACCCCTAGAGATACTAAGTATTGCGATAAAGCCCCCTAAAAACACTATTTTACGTTTTATAACTAATGCCTCGAGGGTTCACTTTAGCGCAAACGTAATGCCGATGCCGTTGACCCTCCTGGAGGGTCTAATAGCAATATGTATGGCGGCATAACGTATGAGCTCTATGACTTGAATGTGTCAATAGTTATTTGTTATACAAGAGTGCAAAGTTGCTTTTTAACCGCGTGTTCAATTTTGATGACCGAGCAAGCGAAGGATTCTAAAATTGAATCACGAGCGCAGCGAGTGATTCAAAATTAGAATCCTGAGCGTTAGCGAGGGAATCCAAAGAGCACGAGGTGAAAAATCTTTGCACTCGAGTGCAACACGTAACTTTTCATTCCACCTCAGCGAGGAAATGACTAAATGCAAAAAAAAACGTTTACAATCACAAGATAGGTACACTTTTATTTCAGTTTAGGTATTAATTACTACATTATGACAGGTAAGTATTACAGAATAATCTTTAAATTATAACAAAATAATACTAAGGTATAATTAAGAAAATTTTAAAGTAACGTTGCTACAGTTATTTAAATTGAGTGTAATATTTTTGTTTGGTACTGTAATATTGGTGTTAGTCACTTGTGTACTGTTTTTCGGTAAACTATCTGTCATACTTAATAGTTGTACCGATTCATCAGATTCCCTTGGCGTGAATGTTGGAGAGAGAGGGAGATGGTTAGGTGTTTCATAACGGCTTATTTTTGATGTAGAAGGGCCAGTCCAAGGATCCGATTGAGGCTCTTTCAGTGTAATGGCTCCTACGATGCCTTCACATATTTTAGACTTATTTTGGATGGAATCCTCTATGTATCCCTCTACAACTGCATTGGACTTCCAGCCTCCGTGGCGCTTAAGGGACAGGAGATCAGCTCCGGAATCAGCCAAAAGTGTGGCTGAAGTTCGTCGGAAACAATGACCCGTGTACAACAGGGGTTCTGGAAGTTCAAGAAATGTTGCTATTTCTCGTGGGATACTGCCAATTTTATTAGTACCCATAGGCTGTCTAACACACTTTCCATTGCGATACTGTAGAAAAAATCGATTGATTGGAGTGTTAGGCGGGCGTAAGGCTTGATATTTCTCAACAATCGTTACGTATTCCTTGCGAATGACGAAGTTGCGGTCTCTTTTTGTCTTTGTATTAGGTAAATTAATTAATAGTAAGTCATCTGAATGTTTCTCAATGTTTTTGACATTAAGTTGTGTTAGTTCATTAGTTCGACATGCTCCGTTTATTCCAATAATAAGAACAACCTGTAACGTAAAGAGTATTGTAGTAGATAAATGAATAAAATTGATATGAACGCATAATTATGCCTATCAACATCTACTAAGTATACTATTTAATTGAGATTAATATACTTAAGTAGATACTGAATGTGCAACTGACTTACTTTTGCCGCCAAATATACGGAATCGGGTGCTTCGTTATGAAACTTTTCAATATCAGATACTGTGAAAACCTTCGATTTTTTTGGTTGATGACCAGATGAGGCTGTTTTTAAAAATGCCACTAATTTAGGATAGGTATCGATATGTTTGTCTTTTTTCATCTTTATTGTTGCTTTTAGCATCGAATACGTACTCCATAGAGTGCTTGCTTTCTTGTTCTCGGATAATTCTATAAAATATGCCAGCAAAACGTTTTCTGAGAAAGTTTTGGCTCCTTTTGCTAGTCGCCACGTGTTGAACATATCGTACTGTTTTAAATACTTCTCGCGTGATTGTTGAGGGAGAAAGCTCATTTGCGCATTATTAACAGTTTCAGTCAATTCTGTTGGCGTCAAGCAAACTTCCTCGTCGCTAGAATCACTCATTTTAGTTTTTTCACTTGTTTTCAAGTTTCTTGTTTTTAATATAAGGTTTAACAATGACGTGAAAAAATGCCGCGTAAAGAACCGCGTACAAAGCAAATTGAAAAAAGAACACCAAGAAGGTTCCGAGTCTGAGTTTTTAACAAATAAAAAAAAAGTTGTATGATATATTCGGCACCATAGAGGTAGCAGTAAATAGGTTTAATGTTTTTTTTAATTCACAAACTTAGTGCACACGATGTTCTAAATTCAATTTACTTTATCCTCTAGAGAATAAAAACGGCTTTTCCACTCAGATATTGAAGATTAAAAATACTCTTTCCGAGATGGTGGGATGAAAAAAATATTGTCTCACAAGTGCGCAGTGACTAACAAGACGACAAAATTACTCATTTGTCCTTTGTGAGCTACCTACTTAAATAACAGGCATTGCGTTTTGGTACAGAAGACTCAGTGGCTAAGTGCGCTCTGCGTTACGGATTGTGGTTTGGTAGCATAACGGGAATCTTGTCCGTGACCCGTGAGCAGGTGTAGAACATCCACCGCTCTGTCTAGAACGAAGCATTAAATTACATACTAATAGTCCACGTTGCACCACCGATCTTTCCCACCAGTGAGACAAAGTGGAACGTTCATAATTTTGTAGACCACTGTGGTCTGTCTCCCTAATTGATTTTGGTGGGGCATAGTGTAGTTTTTCTCACTAGGACTGGCACGTCTGGCACTGTTGTTGGACTTAACAAAATATCTGGACAGATTCGTGGGGCCAACCGGGATACTAAGGCGAGGGCATTATGCTGCGGTATCTAGGTAACTAATAGTAAATTTAGATCCACACGTGGTAAAGGGACCATATATATACCTACAACCTAGCGATGTAACTGCGGAACTAAGAAAAATGCGAGCGTTGCCAGCCGTACCTGGGAATCGAACGAACCGTGAGGTGGGCCCACTTCTATTTTTGGCATAGAAAAGGCCTAGGTAATGATTATTCCCGTTGGTCTTAAGGCTCCTTCATACAGGCGCGACACAGGCACCGCCTGTCGCGCGATGAGCGGTGCCTTTAATCCTAGGCCTAACGCATAGCTATTAGGGTATATAGGCATAGGCTGTCTTATGTCATATTATGTAAAGTAATTAACGACGAGAACGACTGCTTTGCTTGAGATTGGTCCAGCTGTGTGTGTACATATGCGAAATGAGGAATGTTTACAAATCGGGGTAGGTACCTACCTATAACAAACGGTACAATTATGTATGAGTTGTCATCTCATTAAACCACTAGACCAAGCGCTACCCACTGCAGAGCATGAGGTCCTGGGTTCGATTCCCAGTTCGGGTAGGTAGTCATCATCATCTTCCTTGCACTTGTCCCATGTTAGGTACCTACTTGGGGTCGGGCACTGATGTTGGATTTTTCCAAAAGGAATTTCTCAGTCGCAGCCCATAGGCTCGATGTGTGCCCGGTTGGTGGCCACAGACTGGCGAAATGTGGGTGTACTAATATATCTGTAGGTACTTTACACCTCTGCCTAATCCTTCGCGAATCACAGGCGTGATGATATGTACTTAGTTAAATGATAGGTTAGGTTATTTCTTATTTAATTTGATGTTCAAGTACATAGCGTGGATATGTATCTAATTTTGCCTTTTCCCCCAGTCTTCATAATACTTAGATTAAGGTAGGTATATGGCTGAGAGTTAAAATGTTCTTGTCGCTAATAAATAGGTACCTACATACATTGGGGTTATCGCCAACAGATTATACTACAGAGATCAATCAAGAACATCGAAATACGCAAACACGTCGCGTCGTAGGTACAAAGTACCTACTCATTGCACATAATTTTAAATATAATTATGTATCAATGCAATAAATCAAGAATTGCAGCGGAATATTCCGACATCACTTTCAGGGCCATATTTCAGAAAAAATGGTGTAGCGTTGCAATCGTAGAACGCGATGACGTAAGCTATACTTAACTAAATGTAAACAAACAGTATTATCTTGACTAGTAAACAAACAATAACATGTAGTAAATACCTAATTAATGCGCAAAATAAATATTGAAGCATTTTTAACTCGACTTAAACATCCGTCTAAATTTTTTGATAATGGCTACTTGCCCAAAAATAAATGTTTACGCCAAGAAACGTGACCAACTTTATTAGTTACCTACTGATGTAGCGTGTGTGACAAAATTATTATTAACACGCTTTTATTAGCTTGGTATGTATCTATGTAACGGAATTTTTGAACTCCATTTTCATCCCCTTCAAAAAGTGACTTGAAACTTCGCACAAATATCAAGGATCGATGACAATGCAATAATTTAAATATGTTTGTCCCAATACCCCTGCCAGGATCCACAGGATTAATGATTTTTTTATCCCTGATATCCGGTAGTGTCTTTGTGCCAAGTTCACGTAGTACAATAAACTTTCCGGAGAGGAAGCCTGAGAAACGGTTACCACATCCAAGGAATGCAGCGGGCGCGCCAATTTCCCATTAATTACCGACTTTAAATAAAATATTGAGTGAGTAGTTACCTACCTAATGTAGTTTTCCAACAAGTTATGTCAAATATATTTCAATTGTAGTAAAAATCTTCACTTTATCGATGAATTGATGTACCTACCTATACAAAAAAAAAAAAAAATTGCATATAAAAGCGTGGGGTGCTTTATCAGATATTTTCACGATGACGCTAATTTCACAAATATTCACAAAAATATTTACAACAATCGACATCAAGCGCTACACGCTTTTTTAGGAAGTAGAAGTTTAATATAAGAATATATTATTTTCTACTTTTTGGTTTAGTTAACTACAAAACGTGTTTTATATAACTAGGTATTATTAATTATGCTTTCTTTTTTCTATCTTCTGCCCGCATGAAATTTCTTGATCCCCGACCCAACCCTTCGCATCGCATCACATGCCCGCGCGCTATCACTTCGTTTTCGCTTAGTTCTTTCTTTTTGTTCGGCTCCTACGGGCCATAGGTAGTAGCGTGATGTCAAAAATAGCCTGCAGCCTTCCTCAAGAATTGTGCTTTCAAAATGCGACGGAATTTTTCAAATACGACCTGTAGGTAGTTCCAGAGATTACCTCCTACATACAAACAAATTTTACCTCTGGCTCTGTAAAGATCATGCAGGATTAAAAAATAACACGAAGCTATTTTTACTTTGTACAGTCATCATTACAGACAGCTATTTGTAGTTGAATGTAGGTGGGTGTTTACGACAAAAGCTGTTCGCGATTTGTCCTTCGAATATTAGAATACAAAAATAAAACGACAACATACATATAAAAATATTTTATTAAAAACATTTTGGTAACATTTAATAAGAACACTTAGGTAAAAATAAATCGACCTCAAAATCATTTCAAAAGAACAGCCTGGACTGGAAGTTCACGGAGGAAGCCGGAACAGCAAAAACGAAAATAAATAAAAACAATGATAACACTCTAGGCAGAGACATGTCTAATTGACAACCAGAATTAAGGCATCGCAAGAATAATTATTTAAGTACGATAAAATACCTACGTCTATTATTATAATTACAACAAATAAACGCCTAATTCCTAACGTTCAGTTGTGTATGCTGCCCGCCGGTGTCCGCGGGCTCGCGGGCGGCGGCGCGCGACCCTGTACAAGTCTCTTGGCAGGGGGTGAGGAGACTTACATCGAGTATTATTGCCACTTAGATTATTCACTTCATTCACGAGACATTTTGCTTGCCACTACGCCGTCATCATACACTACTAAATACTAAAACACCCCAATTATACAAAGCTATGTTAAAATTTTACCTAACTAATAATATTAACATCTTCGGCTAATTTTGATACTTGAATGATATTACATCATCTCATATTGTACTCTTAACATTACGCTGGATTATAAATTATAAGTGAGGAATAAAACATGTTACACATAATATTGCAAGCATTACTGAGATTGTGCACGTTACGTGATTTCGTTAAAGTAACAATAAATTGAAAACTTAGTGTAAGAAAGAACATTGCCGATACTGATGCTGACAATGTAGTAGCGGGCTGAGCCCTTACAAACGCTACGATAAAGGAACAGTCATAAAGATTAAATTACGAGCATTGGCACTTTCAATATTAAATCTTAATTACACTCTCGAAATAGCACTGCATATCAATAACCAACTTAAAAACTAAATTCAGATCAGTCATTTATGATATCACATCAAAATAAACAGGGAAATACATAATATGTGATTATCGATTGGATATACTATATCATATATATTATATTTTTTTCAAAAGAGGTATTAATTTTCTTAAGGGTTACTAAAAATATTGAGCTCTGCGCCGCGCGCGACGCACTATATCACCATAATACGAGAACAACATTGAACCAAATAAGTTTTGGTACTTGGAGTTCATCTCCGAGTTAATCTATTTCGCTAAACCTACATAATGCTTATCAGATATACGTAATACCCACAGGACGCGCGTCGCCGCAGCCCACGGGCTTGCAAGCAGGCCTGCGGGCGTTGGTATCGCGCGTCAGGCAAAAAACCCTTCATCCTTATACAATTTTCTTTATAAAAATACTGTCATTTGACTACAGTTCAATGAGAAAAAAACATTTATCATGTGAATGAACAAAATATATATTACAACATATAGGTAATATTATGTTTAATATCATGTATAATTATGATTTGACTAAAACAAAATAAAATGCATAAAATTGAAATGATTAAAACATTGTAAAATCACTTGAAGACGCTTATTAATGGAAGGTACTAAATTGATATTTTAGAAAATTTTGTTAAATAAATAGCACAACAACCAAAATATTTGGCAATGTGGATTAAATAAACACTAACTAGTACTACACTCGGCTGCTAACTTAAACACAAAACTGGAATGCAAATATTGCATCGCACCTCGGCCTTTCTTGTTGCTCGCGCCGCGCGCCGGTCGCGCCGGACGTGCCTGCGGGCTACGGGGATCACCACTAAACTTAAGGAGACATTCACAACAAGAGCTAGTCTATTAAACTGTGCGTATCGCTCCAAATACTTTCCTTTGAACTACATTCGATTGCAGCTTTGTCATATTATAAGTTAATAACTAAAAATAATCTGAATGCAACACTTGATTTTATAATAACCAATAACAACCATTTTGTGAGTCCGTGTGACTGAGGATATAGCACACTAGGCAAATGAGGCCACCCCTAAACATTGATATCATATTTATTTATTCGCCAACAGTATTTTAAGGGGAGGCTTCCTACATAGGCAATAAAGAATGTGTATCACTGTTAGCTGCATTCTGAGATCCATGCTATATGTTCAGTCATTACCCACTGAATCATAAAATACGTAAATAAATATTTGTAAAACTTTAACTACTTGCTTAAGTTTTGTGTTCATAGCCCAGTTAATTGATTACAGACAAAACAGAAATGAAAGCTTGTGGATATGGCTTGACATCTACTTAGTCGTTTGAAATGCATTGTGAACTTAAATCACCAACAACAATAACTACTCCGGAATGGAACTTCTATGCTGACAAACTAAGTACTGTTCAGAGAAAACAATTCGCGCACGTTGGTCCCTTCCAAAATATTTGCCAAACCTTTAAGCAAACTATAAGATGTAAAGAAAATTTTGAAAACTACATACTGTATTGTCTCATATCAACATTTTTTATAAAAATAACTACATGGGAAATATATGTCAATGTTATTGTGTACAAATACTCCAGTTCCAATTTAAAGCTGATCACAACATAGCAGAACATAAGTTGCACAAAAGGACAGTATCAATTATTCGTAATAGTTAGTATGTTACACATAACTTACATGTAATCGAAGAGACTCACACTATTAAATATCTTGACTAAATTAAGAGACCATGAATATTACATTTATATATGCACATACATAGAGATATTGCCAGTCTGTTAACAACACTTACTATAATTTCACTAGAAGCCCAGCATCTGGGCATATCAATGACTCAAACGTTTTAAAACGGTCTGTAACAACTAGTAATACCTTAGAATATCTAATCACTGCATTAATTTGTGATGATATGCACTGATAACCCATTTTGACTATGTTCGACATGGGCTCATCATATAATAATTACAAATGAGTTGTTCAAAGCTTTATGGTTGAGTTGATAAGAAGTTTATTTTAGGGTAATGTGTCAAGATCATATCCTCTAGATTATATGTCATCACTATTATTATGTAATGCTCGGACGGTAAATCCAACAATCAACATAGTTACTTCTTAAAAATAACCTACAGCTTGGCTTTAAATTCGTGCCTATCTCGTCAAAACCGTAAATTTAAATAACATCCCGAGAAGCAGCCTTTTGGTTTAAACAATGATGATCCTATTGATAAATGACTGTGGAATATATCTAAATTATCTCCTAGAGACTAAAGAATATTATAAAACAATATTTAAATAATAACTGTTACATGTAATGGTGGGAAATAACTCATTATGATATCTTATGTAAAATGTCTATAATTTAAATATTGCTTTAAGAGTAATTGGACACAAAATCCATGGGTTGAGTTACACCCTTCGTATTTTATACTAATCAATATAAATTGTATACTCAACAATTTATAGTTAATATAATATTCTTTGGATAACAAATCATTAATATTTCTAAGAGGAACTAAGTGTAGCGTAATATATTATTACTATAATGATATAGTTTAATTTGTTGATTTATGGAATATAGATTTTAAAGTTTTGATCCAATTTTGTCTTTTCAATTAGACTGGGACCTAGAAATGCGGTTTTTTGGAATAAATCTGGAAATATTTATGGCATTGCAAGTCCGTAGTATTAATTAAGCCTAACTTTATCACACAATTAAATAAGTTAAAAACAAAAACGAAGTCGTGTATCGTCACGCATTCCATTCACAGAATTTGTCAAAAATTGTCTTGTTTAAATTAAGATCACAGTATTAAGTCACGTTTAAAATGTATTTCTACGAATGTGCGCGACGATAGCCACATACATATTCCACAGTCATCCGTATAACTGGAGCACAACAGGCAAGCATATAAACAAACTATATTATAGGAAAGTGTCACAGAACCATTGGCTTTAGTTCAACTAAAGGAATTTTAACTTTTCTTTTCAGTCGTGGTAAAACATTTAATGCTTATTTGATAACAAATTCGTAAAATAGAATGTAAAAACTTAAGTCAAAAAGATAACAATGAGCAAAATAAAAGATCATCTCCTGTCATTTGTAAGAAAAATAACAAGTTTTCACAATTGATTCCATGAAAAACATCAGAACTAAAGTCATAGTCCAGTTAGTAATGGTTCTAAGCACCATCAAGTGACTGTAAGAGAGAGAAGTTGATATGCACCCTGATGTGTTCCAGTCGTACCCACTTCATTTGTTCAGGATTTATGCTGACTCATAGTCACATCAATCTGTGGCAGTTACGACCCATGAGAAGCCGCAAAGGCGGCAAGAGTCCGTTACATACTGTGTGCGAGTTCCATACGGACCCAACCGGTGATACTGGGAGCGGTTGGCGAAGAACAGCGCTGGGTTGTTGGGCGGGAGTACCGTAGGGCGGTAGCTCCACCGTGGGTCTGTGAGATTACCCATCAGGTTCAGGATGTCACGCCCTCCATACGTGATTTTGACATCATCGGCTTTCTTCTCTATAGGACGTGGCTGGGGCTGCACCACGGGCTCGAATAGTTTCTGAAAATAATTCACACATTGACACATAACAACATTACTCCACATAAAAATACCCACAATAACAACAGAGGCTTCCAACTCTGAGATCAACAATATTAAATGGCGAGGTCTAATATGAGTACATAACTTCCTATTCGCTCCTTATCTAATAGGTTGCAAAATAATTACCTATGGCAAGAACATAACAATCCCTAATGCGTGGACATTATAATTAGACTACTCATCTATCTATGGTATATTGTTCACCTATCCCACTGGATTGGATCACACAAAAATGTTTAAAATATAATGTAACCTAAGCCTCCGAAATCTTTCCATTATCACACGTCGATATTGTACACAACATTGATAGCGTAAGCCATTCGCCATTACGGAATATTATGAAAATAGAGAGGTCAAGGCCAGGACGAATGCAAACAAAATAGTGCGAAAATGTTAACTCACCTTCTCTGTTGTTTGAGGACTAGACGGCAGGGAGTCGCTGTTTACTGATTCTGATTTGAGCGACCCCAGCGACCCGATACCGCTAGATTCACTGGAGACTGACGGACTCGGGCTCGACTGGGACTGAGACAGGCCCGCTATGTCTATGATATGCCCAAACGAACTGAACGAGTTAAAATTTTCTGTCTCCAAGCCTGCCAGAGGTAGTGCAACGCTCAAAGCCATGTCTGTAATTGGAAAATCACGTTTGTATTGTAATTACACGTGCATAAACTCAACTGCGTGTGAACAGTTTATTAGCTATGTTGACAGAATCTAACCAACGCGCCAAACTGTTACGGTTTTATGATCACACCACACTCGAAATTACGCGTCACTCACCTTTGACTAGAATTACAATTAAGAATTTCAAAACCACACTGTATTCAACGAGTAAAACAATAATTACCGAAAAGCGTAATCCCAAAAAGCTCAAGCCTCGATGTAGTTGAAAGAGATCGAACATTTATGAAGTGAAGTTAGCTCCAATCGCGAGTTTGCGTTGCGTGATGTCGTCGAGCGCGAACCGGAAATAGCTCTGTCGATAAAGTAGTTTAGTACGCAGTAACTAAATCCACTTCAAAAAGGCTTTAGCGGGATTAACCCACATCAAAAATAATGTTTTGTTTTTATTTTTCCCTAGATAGCAAGTTTTACTTAAATAAAGAGGGCATTTTTGTTACAAATCATACAAACTAGCAATGCCTTAAAATTGTGTACAGCGCCATCTGTGATGGTTTCAAGCTTTTTATGGTGCTCAACAAAGTGAAGCAGTTCTTCTACTCAACGCCAGATGGCGGTATGCCACGCTTGAGCAGACCAAATTTCAGATAGGTACCTCTTGTGTTGATAGATGGCGCTTTTCTATATTGTGTAATGGTGACTTCTTTTCAATTACTTTATAAAATTAAGATTTTGATTTTGTACGACAATTACTCGAGTTATTAATAATCAGATGTTGAGAAATCAAGATAAGCTTAACAAATTATTTTTTCGGAATTTATTGTAAAATACATTGCTTATCACTAAGTTCATTGTTTGTTGAAAAATCATTCAAAGCAAAACATTTTCAATAAGAGTCCGTACACACGTACTACATCGCAGCGATCAAATGTGGGCAAGCAGTGGTTACGTGTGAATAGTGTCGCTGCATCTTTTTGCAGTTGGTTACTTACGGTTTGCAGACAGATAGATCTTTGTGTTTGCGATGTGGACTTGTGGCCTTATTGTGGTCGGTATCACCCACAAGGTTGATTTTGACGGTCAAATGTGGTCCATATTCGTTTTCACACAAATTAGCGCCTGTCCACGTGTTGTCGTCGTGGTTGTGATACGTGTGATCGGGGCACTCAGTGTAAATATTTTAACTGAACTTGGTGTGACCTTTTTCAGGCGCTGAAATGTTGAAATAATGTAGTTAGGTGTATATACCTATAGGACACGGTGGAGCATACGCTGAAGGTCTGCCCGGCTTGGGCGGAGCACCACCGTGTCCTCGTGGAGGCGATTGGCGGTGTCGTTCTCTCGCGTCCGGCCCTGGTTCAGGCCATGGTACGGATCGAGAGGGCATGGGAAGCCGTCACCTCCTCTGCAAAGCAGTAATGCCCGCGAAGGAGGAGGCGGACCGCGTGAGGGAGAGGCAAAATTCGCGCCCTAGTCGAGGCAGGAGACACCCTGGGCGTCGGGAATCCCAGGCCAATTCCCGGCCACCGTAGGCGCGGGCTTGCGATGGGCGAGCTAAAAAAAAAAACTCTCCTCTCTAAAACTCGTTTTCCCCAACAGTTCTGTGAGAGATGTGACCAGCCCATTGCCACTTTAGCTTGCATAGTCTTTGGGCTATGTCGGTTACCTTGGTTCTCTGGCGAATCACCTCGTTTCGGATTTTATCCTTCAGAGTGACTCCAAGAATCGCTCTCTCCATAACTCGCTGAGCGACTTTAAACTTATGGACCAGTCTAACCGTGAGTGTCCACGTTTCGGCTCCGTAAGTCATAACTGGTAGGACGCACGCGTACTTGGTACTTTAGCTTCACTTAAATAAATTCAAACTGATTCACGTCAAGAATCATGAAGGTTGGCGATGCAATTACTAACCTGTCTCCCACCTCCAAGGGACGTGTAAAAGTATCTGAAGAGATCTAGATACTTAAAGACATGAACATAATTTCATTTCATTATTTCATTTAGATTATAGTTGAATATTTTTGTTGGCATTAAAACATGGTAGGTCAAAAAATGCTCTTAATAATAGGATTGTGATCTACGGACTGGCATACAAATACAAGGACGAAAACAATTTATTATTATGTAGAATCAATCTTAACAGTGTAGTGGAACAGTCAATAAAAAAAGCCACTTGCAAAGTGCTTATATAAATCGAAATATCTCAAGCACACTAGATTTTTACATGAAAAAAAAAATTGCATAGGTACTGGCCTGTTCGAAGTCATGGATAGAAAAAAGTAAAAAAAAATGGTCACGTATCATAATTTCGGTTTACATTTTTGCATACTTTATTTTCACGTTGATATAATAATTGTGTTTACCTTCATGTATCGATTTTAACTAAAAGTGCTTACGGCAGACGTTGACTTGTAAATAAAGGTATCGTCATGCCTCTCACACCCGCGGAATGTACCAGAATCATCACTATGGTGCAATTGGGGAGATCCCAGAGACATAAACGGCCAGAAAAATGGATGTAAGGAGACATTCTACTGTTCAGCCAGTGCTTCGGAGGCTAAGGGAGACTGGACTTAACATATGAAGACCTAGCAATGGCAAGCTAAGGTGCACAACCGCCCGAGAAGATCGATTCATTGTGTCAACGATGTTGAGAAATCGACATCAGACGGGAGTTGCTATTCAGCAACTATTTTTGCAGACCAGAAGGGATCCAATCAGTGAGTGGACAGTCAGGAGACGTCTTGCAGAAGCCAATTAAAACCTTACCGACCAGCAAATTGACCTAAACTCGAACGGCATCATAAAGTTGCAAGATTAAGATATGCCTGTGAGCATATCGAATGGGGTGAGGACGAATGGGGCGGAGTAATCTTCTCTGATGAATCGAGATTCGTGTTGTATAATCATGACGGGAGACGTCGAGTGTACATACGGTCAGGTGAACGTTTTACACAAGCATGTCTCGAAGAAAAAATCCGATACGGGGGAGGTTCTGTACACGTGTGGGTCGGTATTTCATCAGATGGTCGCACGGTGCTTATGCCGATAGAAAATGGCAATCTGACCGCTGTGAGATGCGTAAACGAGATTTTAAATAAACGTGCGGTCCGTATTTGGTCAATATGGGCGACATTTCATTGTTTATGCATGATAATGCCCGGCCCCAAACAGCTTATGTGGTAAACGGACACCTTCAAGACGTGGAAATCCAACAAATGTAGTGGCCAGCGAGAAGCCCCGACCTACACCCTATCGAATATACTTGGCACGAGCTAGGCAAACGTGTTAGAAGCCGAAATCCACCTTCAGAGACACTTCATGCCCTGAAAAATGTACTTATTAAAGAATGGGAGAATATTCCTCAGCGGACGCTGAGGAATCTGGTACTCAGCATGCCAAATCGTGTAGAAGACGTATTGACAGCACGCGGAGGCAGTACGAAATTTTCAATAATGAAAAAAATTAGTTTCAATTTCGTAAACCTACTCTAAGAGTTAATTGTTTTTTTGGCCATAGGGCCCTATTTTGTTTTTTCCTTCAGTGCATGCAATTATTATTTTTTTGTTTCAATTTGGTGTTGTTTTAATTCGTTATTAAATAGGTACATCATTAAATACCTTCCTACAGTTTCTTTACATAAGTACGAGTATAGTCCTCCAGCCCGTATTTCGACCATGGCGGCCAATCTCAAAGGAGACTATCCTCCGGCGCGGGAGATATTATAGTGCACCAGTTTGTGCGCAGACACAGGTGCACTCTCTCTTCCCTCGCTCTCATAGTCCGATGGGACGGCAATCCGACACGACCGGAGAGAGATCAGGCGCAGGACCAACGGCTTAACGTGCTTTTCGAGGCGCGGGGGTATCACACACCGCCAACTTCCAAACTCCGGGCTGTTACTAAGACATTCCTAATGGAAAAATCCAATTAACCTTTGCCCACGCTCAGCAGTCGCGCTGGCAACCACGAGACCAACGGGACCAAGTACCATGTATAGGAATCCTTATGGAAAAGGAATCTTAAGGCTTGTGCCTACCTAAGTATTAGAAAACTATCCTTTAATATTAGGTATAGTAGTACTCAGTTGAACGAAAATATAACTTAGATATTTTAAGCAGTTATCTATAGGTACCTAGGTATTTTTGAATAAAGTTTCATGGTGCAAGAGAGAGAAAAAATTTTGAGACAACACTGAAAGACACTGCCGTGCAGTGACATACACTGTAGGTACTTATTCTGTTTTTTTTTGGGAACGTCCATAAAATCATAAATGTGAATTGGATTTCTGTGAATTTTGGGCATGTTTAAAAACAGCCATAAAGAGAAAGCATTATACTTAATTATAGATATTTATGATTAAAAATGGACTGGCCAAAATAGGCAAAACACGGTATTTTGTGGATAGATATTTCAAAACATACACAGACAGACGTTGTGTACCTATATACATAGACAGCGGTACGACAGAACCTTATTTTTTTAGATACTTACACTTGAACTAATTTGAACGTGTAACGTAACGTGCAATGGAAATACTCTGTATCTTTAGATAAATAGCAATTCAATGTTATTTACATTACTCACACACTAAAAAAACAATAAGCGATAAGGCATTGTTTTTGTAGTGCCAAATATATTAAGGATGTGATTTTTGTTTTACCCAAATAGGTAACATAACTTCACGACTGTCTACCCCGAAGTGGAAATAGGGAGACATATACCTATGGTATACACTGACACCCCCATCTCAGTTAAATAGGTGTGATGGTCAGTTGTTTGAATAATTTCATATTTCAACATTTTTATTCGTCTTGTTTTTATTAAATACCCGCTCAAATACTAATTATTCATATGACAAACCCAGTTTTTTATATAAAATTTATTGTAGAATGCACTGAAAAGTTAATTTCGTAATTTTCTACTGGTCTGTTATTTTTTACGTTCCTACTAACGGTCGAACTGCTGACGAATATAACATCTAAACATATAGATGGTGGCGAACGTTGTCTTGGAATGTTCTTAGACCTTGCTAAGGCGTTCGACACCATCTCTATTCCTATCCTTCTTATAAAAACTCGAAAGGTTAGGAATAAGAGGAACAACACTTGACTGGCTTCGTAGTTACCTGAGCAACAGGAGGCAATGCGTCAGAGTTGATAATTTAGCCAGCGATGAACAGGAAATCAGCTTTGGAGTCCCGAAGGGGAGTATACTTGGCCCAACACTATTTACTATATACATGAAATTATATACTCAGAATTACCATCCCAAATGCCGACCTCATTTGTTACGCAGGCGACACTGTGATACTATTTACGGAACCGATTGGCAAGACTTATACAGGAAAACAGAAGCAGTAATGATCAGGATCACTAAATGGCTCAACACGAGTTTGCTTACACTGAACGTCAAAAAGACTAAATAACCTTCTTAATAATTAAAAGATTCACGCAGAAGATTGCCATAACTCATTAATTAGCACTGATCTGATCCTCAATGTTCATGCAAGAACATCGACAGAGTAGAGGAAACAAGATAACAAGGAGTTATCATAGACCTTTCATTCAACCACAGATTAGGGAACTTGTCAAACGCGTTCGGAATCAAATCTACATAATGAAAATGATAAGGGACAGCGCATCAGCGGATGTAAAAAATCTCGTCTATATCAGCTCTATGTCAGTCGCTTATACAATATTGCATTGTAATCTGGGGAGGAGCGTCAAAAACTCATCTAATAATCCTCTAAAGAGCACAACGTGCAGTTCTCAAAACTCTGTTACTTATACCATACCTACCGTTTTCCTACAGAAATCCTGTTCGCAGAAGCTTCTCTGCTGAGTGTAAGAAAATTGTATATACTGAACGTAACAACAAAGACCCACATCAAAACTTCGAAAAGGAGTGATTTAGGTAGATTACAGGCTAGATGCAGATTCAGAGTTCCAACTCTCCCAGTAAAATCCGCATATGCACAAATACTTCCACATTTTCTGCATGTACGTGTTTATAACACGGTGATCAAACAGTGCAATATAAGAAATTGCACACGCAAACAAGTAAAAATTAGACTAACATCCTGCCATGGTTACTAAACTTGTCATATGACGATGCAGACAAGGTAATTACAGTAGTAAAATAATTTTTGCGCACATGCGTTCGTACCACTCTCACTTTCTGTCTCGCTCACAGATACTCACGGTTAAACACCCTCAAACTCACCATCATATGATCACACACTTACACTCATACTCATTTACACAGTAGCGTTTTTTTTAGTTTTATTATTATTATTTTCTTTTTTTTTCTCGATTTGTTTGTTACCTACGTTTTCTGTCATTTTGATTCTTAGATTTTTATTTACTTTTTTTGTTTTTGTAATTTGAAGCAAACCTATTTTTATTAACCGAACATGTTTTTAAAATAAATGTTAAAATGGTAAACCCTCCCTCCATATTGGTGCCCAAGATACAGGCTTGCCTAGTTTGGGGCCAATGTAAAATCTCTGTAGGTACTTAATCTTTTTGCAATAAAGTTTTTATTATTATTATTATACTATCTTTAATAACAAATAAAAACATGAGTAAGTAATTCCACACGTAACATTGGATTTTTCAGGATCCTAATCTATTTAAAAAATATTATATTAGAATGGCAGCATTTAAAATGAACCTGAAAATATGAGGGTTCATTTTATTTCATCCGCTTCCTTTGTTTTATCACATAATAATATCCTGAAAGCAATAAAGTTCGAATACTCCTGTTTGGGATCATATCTACTTAAATTTGAATTATAATCACACTCAAATTAACCATTGAACTTCTCAGTCTAATTGGTGTAAGCCGGTTTAAGAGTGTTTATTATATTTCGAGAGCAAGAAACATGCAAGATAGCCGCGAGTAGCGTTGAGTGTATTCAGCGGGCACATGGACCCGCGCGAGCGGCGGCGATACGCGTCTAATTGCTTCAAATCGGGTGCTTATGATTTGTAAATATTCTTATATCGCCACTTAGGAGCGTCCGTTCAATAAATATAATAGTAAACATCCGTGCAAATGGCCGTGGCGGGCGGGCTGGCGGAAGGCGGCGAGCAGGCGGGCAGGCGGCGGGCGCCTGTGCCGACGGCGGGGCCGCGCTTTATCGATTCGCGCCCGCGCGACACACTGTATCTATCCTCTCATCGATGCCCGTTTGCTGGCCTCACAAAGAAAGAGATAGGTTTCGCCGACTTTGATCCTTTTGTTTTTGGGCAGCGTCCGGCGATGCGGGCGGGGGCTGAAAAATGTGAAGGGGCGCTGATTGGCCGGCCGGGCCCCGCCCCCGCGTGAGCCTCGCTCCGCGCGAGAGCCTCCGCGGCTCAGTTCAAGGCCGGTTGCCGCGGGTCCGCGACGCACGCCGATTTGTTTGGGTTCCCGGCTATTTATAAACTTAATAAAAGCTCTCTCCTGACCACAGACGGACAGCTGCCGATGGTCGCTCGTTCTGATGACTCACTGGTTCCTTATGACTTGTTTTATTGTCGTTTTATTTTGTTGCTTCTATTTATTTTAATGAGAGGTCGTAGGTCTGTCAATAAGGATACTTGGATGCCTTTGTGCAGACAATTTATTCACTCCATATTTCCTTACATTCTAGATTGTATGCTCTTTAATGTTATTGTCCTTAGACATCGTTGTGGAGGTAATTTACTACTTTACAAATTAATAAATCATCACATCTTACTAATATAATGCGGATATTACATTACCCGATGGGGTGATCAGACTTAGAGACTACCTACTTATATTTTGACTAGAAAAGTACAGGTTAAAAAAATAGTAAAACCATATAGTAATCGATTATATTCGAGTAAGTATGTAGAAATCGGATTAACGAAGAGCCTTAATAAAATATCAGCGTTTCTATATTGAAAAAAAAAGAAAAAAAAACTGTGCTAAAACTTCCTATACCGCAATATACCTATCTATTTTCCTGGTACTGGTTACCAGCTTTCAATAACTAAGTAATGCCAATCATGTATATTAATATTATAAAGAGGTAACATTTGTTTGTTTATTTGTAGGTTTGTATGTGGGGGGTAATCTCTGGAACTACAGGTCGGATTATAATTTTTCGTTTTGCATTAGATAGCCCAATTCTTGAGGAAGGCTTTTAACAATTTAGGTATTTTACCCTCCCTTTTATTTTATTATCACCCTTAAGAGCAGAGCAAAAAGAAGAAAAAGTCAGAACGAACGCTTTGCGAAAACGAAGTAATATCGCGGGGCAGGCGATGCGATGCGACGGACTGGGTCGGAGGAACAAGAAATTTCACACAGACGAATTCGCGGGCGATGTAACTAGAAATAAATAAATTAAACAACACTTCATGTCTTTTTTCGCCAGGGCCCGAGAATAGGTACCGGTACTCCTTTTTCTTCGTTCACGCTCAAATACATTTTTGAACCACTCATGAACTTGCATCATTAAAGCCTCCGTTACTTTGAACAAACAAGTCAATACAATAGTGCAAAAAACTATGCATATTAGTTAGGTATGTAAGCACTATTAGTTAGTACAAATAGAGGCACGATGACGGCCATTCGGGTACTGTTAGCAATGGTCTAACCTTCAGGTCATTGGTTTTTAGTTAAGTCTATGACATGGTGGGAGATAAGCGGTTTAAGAACATGTAAGGTTTCTTGAAAAAACAAAAGTCAACTTCAGAGAATGATCTTGAAGAACATTTAAATATGGAAGAGTTAACAGAACTGCATAGCATGAAAAGGTATGACTCAGGGCTGATTTTTCCAACGTCAGAGATGGCAGCTGGCGAAATGTAGGTGTACTCTATGTTCGTTATGTGTGTGTGTGTTTGTTTGTTGTGTTATGTTGTCTTCGGGGAATACAGGCGTACCTAATAACGTTTAATTTACGTACATTTTAACCAGTTTTTGACATCGATTATCCTTGAGATGAGATTGCGACTAGATTTTGAACGTGCGCATTGGTCTTCTGATATCTTTTCTCCGTGCAATATAATTGTAATCTGACTGTTTTTGGTATGTAAATACTGACAAAAATTCAAGTTTTATTCGCTGGATAAGACATGTATACATGGCATAATCAGCCTATAATTTCCCACTGCTGCTGGGACACTGGCCTCCTCTCTGTGAGACGGAGTGGGCCGTAATCCACCACGGGGGCCAAATGATGCTGATGTCACATGTCTTCGAATTTTTGGTTCTAGGACATTCCGGTTTCCTCACGATGTTGTCCTTCACCGTTTTGAGAGCAATGGTGATGAAAATAAATTACACAAAGTGAAGTGCTGGCCTGGGTTCGAATCTATGATCTACAATTCGAAAATAGCGGCCGTTTCCATTGCTCTCATGGTATACACACCTAAGGTGTAAACGTTTGGTTGAATTCGCCCTAAATCGTGTGTGTGTGACGTGCAACATTTCCGAATTTTTCCAATAAATCACAAAGAAAACTTGAGAAAAACGATTAGAAAGGCTAAACTCATTACCACGTAGACCACCACCACCACCACCACCGTAGGTGCGGGCTTGCGAGCGGCGAGCAATGGGCAGCTCGCCGTTCGATAAGGGCCAGGCCCGGGTCGTCGGCGCGTTGTGTTCCACGCGCGCCTCAAAGAGATGTCAGCATTAATGACGGGGTCCGCTAGGGCCGATGCCTGCCAGGGTTGCGGGAAAGTCCGAGAGGGATACCGTGGCCCCTGGCACAGGCAACTGAAGGCAGACGGGTGGGTTTTAGCCAGTAAGAGTTTGACACGCCCGCCCGCTCTGCCCAGAGCGGGAGAAGTTATTTGATGATTTCCCGACCTCAAAAAAAAAAAAATTATAAGAGTTTGGTTGAATTCGCCCTAAATCGTGTATGTATGACATGCAACATTTCCGACTTTTCCCAATAAATCACAAATAAAACTTGAGAAAAACGATTAGAAAGGCAAAACTCATTACCACGTAGATCTGAGAGCGTGAAAAGAGAGCGAAAAAATCACAATTTGCAACCTGTTAAAAATACATGTTTGGAACTCCCTTCGGATTGTGCATTGATCCAACGAAGGCGTTCTCATCACGTTGACGCCACGTGAACCACGCATAGACGCAAAGGGAACTACTCGTAAATGCCACGTGAAATACGCGTAGACGCCACGTCTCTCATTGAATTTGGCTTAGAGTTATCGCCCGCCATCCGCTCCGCTACGATCCCATGCCCGTAGCTTTTAGTTTTTATGTCTGTGGTTTGCCTACTATAGCTGATAAATGTTGTACAACTAATTCTGTACGAGTATTCTATTGTTACTTTAGACACGACCAACTTAAACCGTCTTCTAATTTCTCGATAAATACTTATGCAAAAAAAGTACCACGTTGATCCCGATGAAGAATACACTACGGTAGGTATACCTATTAAAGTGAGTTTAGGCCACATTCTATTCCAAATCTATCAAATTGGTGTAAACAGGGAGCATTCTTTTGTTGCTCTATCAATACAAAAATGTTAAGAATATCAAGAAAATAATGCTCTTGTTTTTTTTCTGGTTCTAGGTCCGTTTGGTCTTTCTACTTGGTTTTAGAAATAACCCAATATATGGTGCTTTTATGTCGCCATATCATCCGGTTCAGAAAACCATGTCCTGATAGTGTTATGATAATATAATTTATTGGTTATTTATAATTACCGAAATATGAAATGAAATGATCTATTCTAAGATCCAGCCACGACATTGACATACATGCATGCATATTCTATGTACCTATCTATTTCTTTTTAATATTTTTGTAATAGCTTTTGCTGCTTTTCTTTCTTCATGGGTGTTCACAACCTTATATGAAACTTTCCACCGGTTTTTACGAAGATTCTTATTCTCAAATACTACAATGAATGCTACTAATGCCAAAATATTCGGTTTTAAATATAGAGACAGTGCAATTGTGTTTTTCAAGATAATTTTCTCACATCACACGTAAATCTACATAGATATATTTCTACAAGTTAAATCACTGTTGTACGTCATTTCTGATGCTCACGTCATTTCTGTGTCACGTCTAAACGTCGATCACTGTCGACGTGTAAACGACGTGACGTGTCACCGACGTCTGCTAGGTACACGACACGGCGACGTGACAGCTAAATGAACGCGACTGACTGCGTCGTTTCGACGTGGACGACTTTTTCGCTCTGTGTGACGGGGCTTTTATGTTAGTTCTGTGTTAGATGTCTTTTGTTTAATTTTTCGATGGTTTTAGAAAAGTAGGAATTAGATTAGGCTGGTCGTCTTTCCATCTTACATTAGAAGGAAAACGAACGCATCTTCAGTGCACCTCAAGTTGTCTATGAAGAATTGCTTAACACAAAGTTTTCAAACTGAAACTATCAATGGGTTACTTTATTTATTTTTATTTTCTTCTGAAACCATTAATGAAAGACCAGGGTTTTCATAGCTTTCAGAACACTGCAATAGACGCACAAGTCTTTTTTTATTCCGGATAGAGACAGCCCGATAGCTTTTAGTAGATAAATAGCTCTTTAGGAATTTAAGAGTATCTCCTAACCTTTGGTAGTATTGTGAGCCCTTTACGAGCTCTCAGTACCGGAATGAGTAAATTAAACAACAGATTGTCATTTATAACTTCGTTAATTATTCCAAAAATATATTATATATAATAAAATATATTATATAATATATATATCTTGTCACTTCGGTTGTCAGCTCATCTGACTCTCCCTACTGTTTTTTCCATAGATTTAGTATATATTACTAGCGTATCTATAGTTGTTTCTGCTATTCTTTATATAAATTATTTGTCTCGTAATTCTTGCCAATAACTTTTAACGGACTCGCAGAGGTCGTATGTAAGCACCAAATAGGGTATAACCTCAGAAGTAGGTAGTAGGGTTCGTGGGTTTTTAGTCGGTAGGTGACCAGCATAAACTCCTAGGCGAGTCGGAGGGTATCCATGAGAATTTCAGGAAAAAAAGCTCTGCTGGTCATGTTTTCTAGAGTTTTGAAACTTCACCTTGCTCAGAATAATATTTACCTACACAAGCTCTGAAATACTCCGAGCATCCGCGTTAAGCGTACAGCACATTGTGTTTGTGTACGAGACGACACCATTAGCGGCAGCGTCATGTAGCTACCTAATACCTCGGCCGCCTCGCTAAACGACCAAATATTTAAATAGGTATCCATCCGCGGCTATCTCCAGATAAAACGCCCCAATTCACATGCGTGAGCCGCGTGATGGATGAGTCCGACGATCAGACCCTTGCCGCATACCCCCGTCCCTCTCAAATTTGCCTTCCCCACCCCCCCGCTGTCCGACAACAGCCCGCCCTGCTAAGTCCTGTAGGTGATCCATTACACTGGCATTTTTGCGTAATCCCCGTTTATAAATATGAAATTGAAGGAAAACCTAGTGATGGTTAATCGACTGGAGGTCGGGGTCAGCAGGCCCTCTGTTGCGAATAATTTATGGCGACGTGCCAAAACTGTCCTGTCGCACGATATATCGCGGGAAAAATGTTTACGTGTTTAGGTCCTGTTTCAAAATTTATATTTCGAATGTGATTTGATTGGACTAACGTTAGAACTTCAGTGGTCGCAGCGCAAAGGGGTAATCACGGCGCGGCGGTGCCCACATGCAAAACATGGTTTTATAGTTATAATTGCAATGCGTTTGCTCTGATTATAGATGGGGTACATTCTGATTATAGATAATTATAGTTGGGGGAGGTTGGGTTGCGCTGATGAGCGATTTGGGTATTATTTGCGCTTTATTTGGGTATTTATTGCGCTTGAGTGACGACGCAGATATTATGCTCGGTTATAATATAATATGTGCGTCCCTTGAGGGCTTTCACCCTGCGGCTTTGTGCTCCTATGTGGACATTGATTACGTTGAGTTTTCAATATTAAATCCCCACGTCAATTTTAAAATTATTTAAACAAAAATGTTGATTTAACCTTTAATAACAATTTAACAAAACTTATTTTTTCTGCTCTAGACACTTTCTACATTACTTACTTACAGGTTACTTACGATACGTCCTCTAATAAGGTACTTTCATAATAAAAAAGATCGAGTGTAGACCTTACAGAAGTTATATTCGCCACTAAATAATATTTTTTATTTATTATTCACAAAATCCACAGCTCTTTGAAATTTTATCTTAACATATATTAACTAGTCTTACAGCCGATTACGGATTTACAATTTAATAGCTATACAATACATGCATCAGAAACAAACACACAGAATGAAGTGAACTGCTAGCACTAAGCAACAACAACAGCATTAAGCATTATGGTATTAAGTAATTATTGTCTAAGCCTAAGCTGATCTTAACCTCTCATGTATGACACAAGAGGCTGGCTGCGCACGCGGCGCGCGGCGCTCGCAAACGCTAATTATCAAGATTACGTCAATTCACTTCACGTATGTATGGTTCAATAGCTGTAATAATACGACTTCGTTTCTAACACGTGCGGTGTCTATAAGTATAGAAAATAATGTTTTTGATGTGTGGGAGTCCATCACCATTGTTTTACATCAACTTTCAGTTGATAGAGCGTGGTCACTTAGAAGTAAGTATCTACGTGATATGCTGAAAAGTCTTCATAAGTAACTATGTCATCCGAATGCTAACCACTGAACGGTCAGGCCTATCAACTTCTATGACTGATAATATTTTACAGAGCATTGTTTTAATATATTTCGTTTAAACACGAGGTGATAATATACCTAATGAGGTAACTGACCAAAATCATTATTTAATTCACTCTTGTCAGCATAAACTTGAGAACGTAAAACAAATCATCTATAGCAAAATATCCTATAAGACCGAACCTATTACAAAAATAGAGACTACCATTACCAAAAATACCGATATCAATTTCTTACCTCAATTGGAGCGTCCTCATTGAACCGATAAACTTACATACCTGGGGGCCATCTATTATATTCATTAGCCGCAGACCGAGGGGTGCGGGGTATGGACCGAGGGGGGAGAGCCGGAGAGCGAAGGGTTTTAGTGCACTGATGTGGTGATAAGCGCTTGTTTGGGGTTACCTCAGTTCTTTCGACGAATTTTAATGCCAATTAGAGTAGACAATATTGCGCACTGAATGGATTGAGGCCTTTATTAGTGTCGGATATTGTTATGAGATCGTTCGCGCGTAAATAGTACGGCGGTCAGGGGTGGGGCGCCTCGGGTAATGTTGTCGACGTATACTGATTATGAAGTATTATGTGAGTTTATGATTTTTGAGGCGGGTCATAATATTATAAGCTGTTAATTTAGCAATGGTTATCGGTTTATTTTTCCATGATGACACGATGACCACAGAATCTGCGTTCGTTTTTGTAGATCGCTAACTGATGATGACCTACTAAGAAATCATCTGACAGTGCATTGAAAAACAATACCTAAGATCGTACCAACCAACGAACCTTTGATTAGACCAATAGAAAGCAATCAATTTCATTATTTGTTACCTCCCTTCGCTAACTTAATGAGAAGAACAGATCAATCGTTTGGTACAATACCTATCTCATTTTCAAAAATGTTTTGTTAGGTATAAACATACAAATATAAAGGACTAGCTAATGCCCGGCATGGGTTGCAATGTCTTTTAAAACCTTTTTCGGCGCGTACACAACTACTTACCAAAGTTTCATCGCAATAGGTCGAGCCATTTTCGAGTTTTGGCAAGACTAATGAACGGCAGTTGGTTTTATTATATATTATATATATGCCCAGCATGCACTGCAATGGTTTTTTTTTCAAACCACCTCTTTGTTAGAGCGAAAAAAACAAAAGAAAAATTATTAAAATTGGTTAAAC
Organism: Brachylomia viminalis; assembly: GCA_937001585.2. NCBI lineage: Eukaryota > Metazoa > Arthropoda > Insecta > Lepidoptera > Noctuidae > Brachylomia > Brachylomia viminalis. The sequence continues at coordinate 19,272,937 of OW443301.2, read as the reverse complement.
CGTTTTTGAGTTTTGACGAGACTAAAGAACAGCAATTGATTTTAATCAGAAGAAGAAGATAGAAAGAAAGAAGGAGAAGAACAAGAAGATATAGATAACTTTTAATAGGTATTTATTTTACCACCGGTAACTCGATCTTAGTTTATTACCTCACCAATTAGGCTGCATACACACGACCAACATCACCTACCATCACTTTTCAATGTTTGCAAGAATAATGGATAATTATACACACGTGCGATTTACGCATGAAAGCATCGCGACTGTCTGCGTATCAGCGTCTATTCAATATATAATGTATCGCATACATCATAACATTAATCTGAGGCGAGTGATGGATCGACCGCGGTTACCCTGCGGTCGGGGCAGACGGGCGACAGGAAGATTGTGGCGCTGCAGTTGCTTGAATTTTCCGCGAAACACATCGCCCGTATTCAGTGACAACTTTGATATGTAAAGTTATAGCGTTGTTAATAATATTATAAACAGCTGCTTCATATAAAAAAATGTTTTTGAATACATTTTGGGAAGTATAGAAAGAAAGAAAAATAGGTTTAAATAAACAAAATAAAAACAGAACAGAAACACATACACACACAACACACACACAGAATAAATATGGAAAACAAGTAGTAATTTTTGAATTAGGAAACCCTAAATTAATTTAGAATTTTCATGAAAGACAGTTGTTATCTATACACATTGGATTAAATAACTTAGGTAAATAGGTACCTACCTATAGTGGCCATCTTATAATTATTTCACACAAAAGAAGCAGTTCAGTTTTCACAAAACACTAACACCAAAAAAACTGTCCCTTGCTTTTGATATTTCAGTACCATAATCGCCTCTCATCTCCCGTCTAAGCTCCACGCTACATTTTCATCCCTGAGCCGTATTTTTTCCTTGTTTTTTACCCCACCAAAACACAAGTGCTAACTTCTCACGATAGATCTCATAAAACAGTTTGTGCGAGATTAATTGCATTATTTCGTGTTATATCAGTATTAATGGTAACTATCTAGGGGATACACCCTTCTCTTTAATTATAGAATCTCGTTTATCACAAGATGTAATGGTTGTGTGAATTATTGTTGTAATTACTGTTATCGTATGGGATGTAAGGATGTCTTCTCGTGATTTCGACGGAATTTCGTACAGTTGTTGGCCTCGTATATTAGCCTCATTTATTAGTAAAAGTTCATGTGCTATATTGTGAAAGTTTTTCCAACAAAAAGCTTCGAAGCGTTTCTATAATAAAACCTCATCATAATCAGCCTATAATGTTCCTACTGCTGGGACACAGGCCTTCTCTCGGTGAGAGGGAGTGGGCCGTAATCCACCACGTGGGCCCAGTGCGGGTTGGTAGATGTCACATGGTGAGCTTTTATTTATATATATATATATTTAGGAGAGCAGTGGTGGCCCAGTGGTAACGGCCGCGACTTACAAGTTTTTTTTTTCGTGACTGTTTATTTGTGGTATCTATCCCAAACAAAGACGTATACCACTACTTGCAATGTATTTATTTTTTATTTTTTAAACGATGCCCACTCTAGGAATTTCTCCTGTATCTTGGGTGCGTTTACAAACATTTAAACTCACATACACAAACAGCTATAAGTTGTAAGTCGTGGGTTCGATCCCAAGCAGGCACTTTACTTTATTTCATCGTCACTGCTCTCAAAACGGTGATGAAAAACATTGTGAGGAAACCGGCATGTACCTACTAAAACCAAAAAAATCGAAGACATGTGACATCCACCAACCAGCACTGGGCCCAAGTAGTGGATTACAGCCCAGTGCATCTCACAGAGAGGAGGCCTGTGTTCCAGCAGTGGGAACATTATAGGTACACCCCAGAGAGGCAGTGCTTCTAAGTTTTGTACTACCGCGCTTTATAGTAGGTACTATAATAATAATAATCTTTATTTTCCAGTTTTACAATTTACATTTATTAATTGGTATATAAAATGCCATATTTTGGCTTATATATGGTAGGTATTACCGTTATAACCGTTACCTACACCGGTCTTCGATCGTCATTTGTCACTCACAGGTTTTGAAAAGTTTTTTTTTAAACGTGGAAGTACAAAATAACAAGTAGTTGTAACAGCTATCATATTATAGTGCGTTCTTATTTCCGAAGATAGACGATGATTCCCGAATAATACTTTTCTTTGGTTAGTGGTACGCGCTCGATCCTCTCAATCAAATTTGAATCCTTTTTCAATTGTTTTTGTTTTTTCCATGTCCTCATACATAATATGTTTAGAAGGCATTGTGATCGTCAATTGTTTTGTCTCCGCATGTTTAGGTGATCGGTATTCCCAATGGCGCAGTGGAACAGTCGCCGGCAGTCGCCGCCGGTGTCCGGAGGGCGAGACATTTCACGAGCGACTGCCCGCTGACCTTTCTAGCTCCGGGGACCGAGTGAAATGCCATCATGTTTTCATTTTTAGGGTTCCGTTCCTAAATGTAGCGTTGAGAAGAACATTGGACTGGGCCTCAAAAGAAATCCTTATTAGCCCATTTGAAATTTTGCCCTGACTTCGAAACTTTTTTTGCAATTACAAAGGATTGTGTACGAAACGTTTTAATGGGTTTTGAATAGGCAAGTAATCCAACTGTATTGGTATTCAAATTCATGGTTGACAAGCCAATAAGATTTGGTTTTGAAGGAATAACAATACGATAACAACGTTTAGTTTCGGTTATGTGTATGTGCTCTCCCACTGACCATAAGGGTCTTGGTAAACTTTATAGCTGACTATTTTCAACATTTTGTGTGGATGTCAAATTCTGACAGGTTGCCTTATGCCATTTCCATACATACGGAACCCGCAATCTATTAGCGGAAATCATAATTTTCATTATTTTTTCTGCCGCCCGCTCACTCGACGACACTCGATTAATTTTTCACGGTACGCTTGTCAAAATGTGATTTAATATAGTTCTGGGGTAGTCCAAGCTTTGACGTGCGATGCGTGCAGTGCGTGCGACGGGCCGCGACCAATCCGGTTAAGGGTTCACTTCATGCACTTTGTACGGTCTCTATAAATAGAATAAATAGACTCCCAAGTTGTGTGATTTTTAGAGAGGATTTATCTGATGGATACTCATCGAGTGTTTGATCGGATATTTGAAAATCCAAATAACATTTCCCCAATATATTTGCATTTCCAGTTCTGAGTTACAAGCAGTATTATCTATCAATAACGCCAAAAATGGTACCGCAATTTCCAATTTGCCGCGTCACTCCGGATTCCAATAGGATGCGGGGATAAATGGAGTCGCATTCCAATATGTCACCGAGCGGGGTCCGACCATTCGGCTTTTCGGCATTCGAGATTCGGCGTTTTCGGTTATTCGCGGTGGCCGAATTCGTCGAATATTGCCCGCGCGCATACCAAAATCCTCCACTAATGAGATTCTAAACGTTACCTATATTATTTGTGGCGTAACTAATTGGTTTTTTGTTTGTTCATTGTTTTTGTAACAATAATGAGCACGTTTTTGGGATGATGGTGACCGCTCGTGGGGTCAGCGACATTCCGCTTTGAGTTCGGAGTGTGAGGTACCGACGTTTATTGTTTGTTGAGTCCCGTTTGTTATTCATTACACTATTAGTTAATAAGATTTCTTAGAGTTCAAGGTGGTTCAAGGTGGATGTAATGCTTAAACATTCAGTAAGATCTTTGTTACGGATTTCCATTTAGAGGTGAGATTTTCGCGACATATTAGGTAGTTTGAGGAACACTCACCTCTGCTAACTGGCATTTGAACTAAGGTCCTCGTCCAACATACCCCCGTTCAGCTTAATTCAAATATTAGATTTAGCTACAATGCTGTACACAATCCAGCCGAAAAAAAAAAAACATAAAAAGGTACCTTTATCAAAAGTATGACTGGACTTCAGAAAAAAACTCGATCCATAAACTCCGAACAAAAACACCGAAAGAAAACTCTTGGAGTACAAAGACGGATAGGTGAGATACATTATGTATGCGGTACTTGAAACCTACCTTTTCCAAAACATAGACCTAATAAATAGGGTGAAAGGCCCGGCTTTCATCCACACATTAGGCAGTCTACACACGGGCGGCACGCGTGTCACGTCAATCGTTATTGCCTGTATAGCGCCGCCCGCCATTGCCCGCTCTGATTTGAAATATTTCCACGGAACCACTTATTCGCACCTCACAAACAGGAGCTCCGGATACCGTGTGCGAAGTTTTGATCGTTTGTCGGCGGTTTTATTAAATACCTGGTCTAGTATTGGGAATTTTGATATTGGAAGGTTGCTTGCTACAAGGTGTAAAGCAAAGAATACTCAATGCTTTTGTGGTTGTATCAATAAGTCAACTCAGCCTAATGTGTACCTACGAGTATCAATGGCTGGGCGTCTTGCTTATCCTAATGTTTCGTCACAACACCGAAAAGTTTATAGGTAAGTTTAAATTAAGAAGCGATTGCTGATGCCTGCTGTGGTACCTACAATTTGGTCTACATGAAAGTGAATCAGTACTTAGCAGTAGGTACTGCATACTTGAAGAGCTATGACTTGCCTTGACTTGAAGGGGTCCACGCAAGGCATCAACGCACTAAAGTAATTATTCCGAAAAACTTAAAAAAGGTTTTTCAGGTCTTCATCTTTAAGTATCAAGTCGAGCTCATCTCACATTCGCGGAACCGTGGTATGTACCTCTCATGGGGCGAGAGGGTAATCGTTTTGTTGAGTCGCGTTTTGTACCTCATTGTGCGATCCGATGCGAGGCAATCGCGGCCGCGTGCGTATTCCCGTCTCGTGCCTATTCTAATGGGGTGACAACTGGTACTCGCACCTTCTCGTGCTTTCGTCTATGGAACCTATAGCGCATTCGCACTTGAAGCTTACTTACTTGGTTATTATAAATGCGATTCTTATTGAGATCGTGATGTGAATGGAAAGTTTTTTATTGGAGCGAATGGCTTGAAGAGTGATGTTGCCGTAATGTTTCTGAAATAGCTGTAGATGATGATAAACATACACAAAGGAGAATGCTCAGGCTCCACAGAAAAAAAACCCAACTCCGGGGGAAAACAGTTGTATCTCAAATCATCAATAATAATAAGTAATAAAATAATAACCGGTTATGATCGTGATCCTTACTGGCAAACATATAAAAATTGCCAGTTTTATTATTCCAGCGTCCATCGAAAAAAGTAATTAATTATTTTTAATTACTTTATTCAAAAACATGATGTTAAAATGCTAGCTTGGCTCATTTTATATTTTAGGCAATGCCTAAATACGTTGACAATACTATGTACAGAAACTTCGAGAGTTTAACCTCATAAATAGTCAGCATTTAAAATCATCGTCACGTGAAAATACTATTGTTAACAGAAATACTATGATATTGATTTGATAGTTTGGAGTTGGATGGCGCTGATGGGGATACTATAGTATCACCATCAGCGCCATCTATACTATCAATAATATAATCACGTGTTGACACTTTCTACATTATTCGTTTTGCGCTAACTATTGATAGTGAAATCGCACCCCCACCGAATAATATGGTAATGTGTACTACGCGTAGTACACATTACCATATTGTTCGGTGGGGGTTGCGAAATATCGATACGCAAACACCATAACGCATGATTATTAATAATTCATGGGCACCAATTTTGAAGTTTTGGCCGTAGAGGTGAAATCAAACCAGTGTATTTATAACATTTTTTTAATTCACTATGATTTATTGCGCGCACTTGGCACGCAAGCAGTTAATGACGATCAATCAGAACGCTATCTAAGAAAGCAGCAGGATGGCTAAAAACCTCTTCGTGTCGGGCCCAACCTAAGAAATATAAAATACTGACAATATGGGTACAGCTTCCCAAAGTTCTCCGGCCGTGCAAACATGAACAATAATGTTCTTTAATGGAATTCCTACCCTGCAGCGTGGTGTTATACAACACATACGTGTAGTATGTTGTTCTTCCTCTGTGACGTGAATTGATCAGGCACCGTAATAACACATCATTAGGATCCCCAAATACTTCTTGAGAGTGTCGGTAACGTTCTATCTCGTACACGTTTGTCCCCCGTAAATGCTCGCTGCAGTACGAACGAGCTATTTTCACATGATATGTTCCAACTGAAAAACGTATCAAATCGTCAAGTGATAATTGAGGAAAATCTGACAGTTGTGGATTTTCAGCGTCCAGTGGTTCAAATGATACTCTTTGTCTGTTAATGTTGTGCTGGAGAACGTAATCTGCCAATAGATTTGGTTTGTGAATATTTTGATTTATAGTTTGTATAAAATCATTTGTATACGGGCTGTCCTCGTAAGGCTCTTGATAGCAGTTAATCAAAGCACCTGCAATTTTATAATCTTCGAATACGTGTGGCATGGCGCGATTAAAGGTTCTATGGCGAAACTTTTTAAAATCCCGCTTAACACGGCCATTGATGGCTTCTACAACCCATCTACACATCGTTACAAGTCTTGACTTGTTGGCATCTTCTGTTGAGAGCTGCGTTTCATTTCGTCGTTTAGAGGGAGGCATATATGCATTATATCCGTGCGATTCTATTTCAGGAATCGCATCCCGGAAGCCTCTGTCCAGAATAAAAGTGTCACCTTGTTCAAAAAAATAGTGGAATGCATTGTCTTCTATTGGTTCGCCGTGATTATGTAATATTTGCTGCATTATTTCTGCATCTGTGGTTTTTGCATCGTACGGTCCAGTGATGTCTAAAATGTGACCATCAGCACAAACAATCATGAACGGTTTAATTAGGTTTTTATATTTATGTACACTGTAACTACGCCGCTGAAATGGAAAGTTTGCGCTTTTCTCTACAAAAATGTAAGTTCCATCAAGTATTGCTATTACCTTGGGAGCGTCTGTGTTTCCAAATATATGTTGAGGTAATAGTCTGTTTCGATTGATCGCTTCTGTGCGGGTGATATGGCCAAGTCCTATATGCAACGGAACAAAATCATTCAGCAGACAATTTCTTACTAGATGAACTTTTCGATCGACACTTTGCCTAGATATATTAAAGGCGGTTCCCAATCGTAAACTTGGTTCACCGGTTCGTAGTTTACTTAAATAAACTCCCAAGTCAAGCTGAGGTGTGCTGGACTGCTGTTGAAGGCTTGGTATTTGGAGAATAAGATGGTTAAATTGTGTATGGTTTAATCCTGTCCAAAATCGGAGATCTTCTTCCGCTATATCAGTCATATTTTCAAAGTTCAGAATACACTTGTTTTCCAAAGCTTCCGTATACAGTCTCACTATATCGTGTAAGCCTTCTGAGTCAATGTCAGTTTGCCGGCGTGTTATATGTTGAGCAAAATCTTCCAAAGATGTTGTCCTTAAATGATGTTCACAAATGCGGGCTAGATTTGGTATATATACACTGTAATAGCTGAGAAGCTGAATCTTGATGACATTGCTGACACAGCGCAGTTGCAATCTATTGCAGCCGTCGAACATACACCTTCGGGACGTGTTGGCTACTCGAGTTATGCCAGGAGGAGATGGAACTCCGGCAGCATGTACAGAAGCTCGGGTTTGGTTTATATTGGCATCTATTCTATACCAACATGCATGACATATAGATCTGGAGCCATCGAACCGAATCTGTGAAATAATAAAAAAAAACTATTTATTTTTAAAATAAACTTAGAATTATGAGGCTGCAAACTGGATGACAGAGGGCTGCGGCGCGACAGCGGTGGCGAGAGCGGTGTGGTGAGACGAAACATACAAAACATACGTTTGTCTCAAATGCTGCGTTCGCCACCGCTGCGGACCTACCGCCTCTGCCGCCTCCTGTCGTTCTGTTTGCAGCCTTGAAACAATTAGCTACGTCACGGATCTTGAGCTGATCAATTGTGACCAGGCAGATGTTTAGAATTCAATAGTAGGGTATCGTTAGCTTTCCGTACACATCTACAGTTTATACTATTAAAGTATTTGTTTTACCTACCTCGTGTGGTGGTAAGAAACTTATATCTATGCTGATGAAGAATCAAGATGGCAAACTTAGTTTATGAGAATGCATGGGATTTGATTGAATGATTGATTTTTGAATTGAACAATGATTCCAATAAGTTCAAAAACGGTTTCATTACAGTAGAGCTTTTTGGAAGTGATCCACTTTGGTAAACTAAGTTACCGCCTTTTGTTAATATTATTATTATTGAAGTAGAGTTTAGAGTTGGATGTTATGTTTCTATTTTCGATGAAATTCCCCTGTTAACAACATCTAATCCACGATCAAAGATACCCAAAATGAATGCAGTGTGAACACGAATTTTGGTAAAAACACTGGCACAGCTGCTTGCCTGCGGGAGGCCGTTAGATAGGCGCGAAATGCCTAGAGAACTGTCATCGATAAAAAAAAATACGATTAAAATCTTGCACAAGCGTAGTTTTTGTGCGAGCAGCTGTGCGCGTGCGCACATCACCTGTCCCACGTGGCCAAAGATAATGGCATCTTCAAAGAAGTCCGAAAGTCCCATTGTTGGGACATTCTGGGCTTTGATTTAAGGTAGCTTCCATTGTCGATGTGACGGTATGGTTTACGGTGATTCGGGGACTTGAACACACCTGTCTGTAAATTTGCCATGATTATGTACGAGTACATAGGTGCTTCGTCTCTTTTTTTGGCAGACATTGATTATTATTGGAGTTTTAGTTTATGAAGTTCGTAGAACAGGCTTTTTGATATGCGTTATCAAAATAAGATTTCAGCGAGATAATAATATAATCTACGTTATTAAACTTGTGATATTATAATTAAACGGGTAACATATTTCAAAGAACTGACATAATTAAAAAAAAACTGGAGAAACGACAAGAGTTGTTCATGCTTGTCAATATTTTTTGTCAAAACATTAACAATTTTTTATTTTGAAACTGGCAACATCTGAAATAAGTAAGTAAGTAAGTCATTTATTTTGCAAATATGGGTACAATACATGGTGATAGAGTGATAACAGGTAGGTTCAGCCACATTTTACCAGTCGGCATGCAAAATTTATAATTTGAAGCTAAAAATACTGGAACTTAATACTTAGACATTGAATAATAACGTCATAACTTATCTTGATGAGGATTACATAATAATATCAGAAACCAGTTACAGTTATTATTGAGAACACAATTTAGAGTCAATTAATAACAATAAAAATGTCATCTAATACAATTTCAAATATGGCGTCAAAAAAGTGTAAAAGAGAGAAAAAAAAAAAAAAGAAAATCAAACAAAATAGTAACAATAATAAAAAATAATAATAAAAACAGTTTTATCTATTCAGATCACTACATATTATTTCAAAATGTTTCTCAGTAAGGAATTCGCTGACAGTATAGTATGCTTTATGCGTTAGAAAACTTCGAAGCCTGTTTTTAAACAATGGTAGCGGTAATTCTTTCCATTGCTTAGGCAATTTATTATAGATTGCCGGAGCCATGCAGTAGACTTACTTACTTACTTACTGCATTACTTAGCCATGCAGAAGACCTTTCAAATGTTTACCGAGTCTTACCAAACTGCTCCAAAATTCTACAAACAACCTTGTCCAGTGTGGTCCCCCAACACTCGTCCTTTCTGCACTAAACCGATCGTTGCACATAACTAGAAAAGTATCCGTGTCCCGATAATTCCCGAAACCCATTCATAGATCACGCACTCCAACAAAGACAGTACATTACTTACCTGCCAATAAACTGTTCTTTAATGATTTATGATAACAAACATACATTTCACCTATCTTTATCATGAACCTTATCACCTGCGCCATAACGGGGGTTGTTCATTTTTTGGGGTGTAAAAGATATGTTGGTAAAATCCAGAAGTCGTGCAGTGTTATCCTGAATTACTTTACAATTGTCAGCGTTCGATGGTTGTCGTGTATCGTCGATTTTTACGACGAGCCATAATTCATTAGCTTTGTGTCCGCGAATGTCGTTCGACTTTAATTTGGAAGACAAATTAACTTAGTAACGCGTTACGGTAACGTTAAACCTGTTACTGATGAAACGTTTAAAAATCTTCTGGTCGAGTGTTGTGTTGGTATTACAGCTAAAATAGTTCTCGCAGCTGGCCATGAGATTTCTTACAAAATTAAACAGTCAGACGTTGATGATGGTAGTGAGTTGTAAAACAACCAGATTTGGCATTGTCGTTACAAAGTTAAAATAGGTTGGCCTAAGACGTAATTAATCTTCACCATGTATAAGTACTGTGTAAGTACAACCCTCACTGACCTCACTCCCACACTCACTCACACCCACTACTCACTACTCACATTCACCTACACACCATCTCCTACTCGCACAACACACACCTCCCAGTAAAAATACTGTGTCTCTATGTCATTCCTTTGTTTTTATTTGTAGAATTTTAATAATTATATAACCTGGGGAAGGGCGGAGCATCCTAACACAAGCAAACTATTTGCTTAAAAGGATTCTCCCCATTATAACTGTAATAATAAGTTAATTAAGATGATGCAATAAACATTTTTTTTATTTTTATTTTTTTTTCTTGAGATTTTTATAGTAAGACATGTGTTCATATCGACTCCTCCTTACTGCTTATTATTTATCTAAGGACGTTAAAGAATGCATCGATATTTTAATCGCTAAGCAGGCGTTATTTTATAACCATACTCATAAATCGAGTACATACCTCGCTGAGCCTCCTACCTGCCGCAACGGGCGAGCGCGAGACTACGCAGAAACGAACAATACGCGTTTTTTTTTTTAGCTAAAATCCTTAAAGCGCAGTTTTTCGGCGCAAATTCCAAAGGACACCTGGTCGGAAACGGGCCCAGGGGGTCTACTGATTGATAGAGGTACCGCGACTGTAGTACAATGGTAGAAATATGCAGTTTTCTGGCCATTCGAAACGGCCCGATTCGCTCGGTCTCCGGCGACGGAGCGTCTGTTTAAAACAATCAATGATCGACGTTTACTGAATGGCATGTGAAACAATATCTTTTGTGCAGTTGAGGGTGTAGGTGGTCAGGATGTAAGCTGTTTTATTGGCAATTCTGTCTCAATGGGAGTCTTTGTGTCTTCTTGACATAAATTCATTCAAGTTTAAAGCGTTTCGTCTATGTACAAATTGTGCAAATTATCTTATGTAACTTCTCTTTTATAAACAACTCTTTCAGTCTAATTATTACTGCTATTGTATCTAAATTACCTACGTACTAACTAAGTATTCTCCACACGTAGATACCTACAGCCATAACTCTCATACCCAAATCGTTCCAACCGAAATAAACCTTATTTAAAGCTACGATTACGCCGTAAATGAGGAAACTTAATCCCCAGACGTATGCATACGTAAAATTGTGAAGACAATAATTTGATTGATCTCTTAATGAATATGCAGATATGTTAAGTGATGATAAGGCCGCAAATAAAGCTGGTTCCCTGAGGAGTGATTGTGCGCCTACCTCTGGCACGAGCCTGATTTTAATCTCAGATAAGTGTAAAGAGCAGAGAACAGTTTACATAAATTCTGGAGTTAGCACCTTGTTTACAAAGTGCAGTGTTTGATTACGAGATTGTTTGATAAGTGTGTGCTCTTGTTTTTGTGTTGCGTTTTTATTTGTACTCTGACAAATACTTCTTGTTTCTGAAAACTTTTTTGGATGCGTGTTAAAAGTTTGTGAAGCGTTGCACTGTGATTGTAAAGTAAAAAAGATATGAACATGAAAAAAAATAAAGATTCACTAAACTAAGTACTATTTTTACTATAGTTAGTGAGTATTGAACTACAGTTACAAGTACCTATACGGTATAAATTTCAAAAGGTCTGTAGGTACTACTTGAAATATAAATCTATATGCCCAACTTACCAACCACCTAATCCTCCAAAATTAAAATCATTAAAAGAAAACCTAACAAAAAAGAAACGAAACTAACCCTTACAACTCCGCGCTGAAAATACAAACTTGAAAAAGGTTTCGTGGTGAAAAACAGTGGAAAGAGGAGAAGAAATAATGAAATATCTTCATCCAACCCTTCTAATTAATAGCCATCAGTGTCTGTAGCACTCGTGAGCTTGACAGTGCCTTCAAGTTTTTTAATATGCTTCCTCACCTCGGTAAAACAGTGGGTATAATTGCTTTTTTCTGCCGCTAACTTTGAGTTTCGTATAAATCATCGTACAATTGCAGCCACGGTAAGTTTTGGTTGAAATAAAAATTCGGGTAGTTGGGATTTTTTTTATTATAAGGATGTTGTACAGTACTGAAATAAGGAGTGAGAGCGATTTTTGGTTGGATTAAAATTATTGAAATATGTTGATGAAATCGGGAATTAGATATTACTATGAGTACTCTTGTAGGCACAAAACTGATTTTTTAATACTCGTTTAGGAAGTAAATTCTTTTCCAATTAATAAACTTTTTTGACTTTGTGTGTTGTTGTTGTTCCTAGGAACTGCGTTTTTGAAGGGAAAAAACTTCAAACCTATCACAATATAATCATAGTAAGACTATAGCTGAGTATAAACAGAGTGGCAATAACCGCTTGTATTGGATCAGCAGAGATAAAAAACGTAAGACGCGGACAATCCTTTTCGGCTGAAAATTGAATAGTTGGATTACGCGACCTACGGGCAAGCGCAGGGTTGACTCGGAACGTGGGACGTGCCACGAGTTTTGTTAGTTTGGTTTTTATTTTGTATAGACAGTAAAATACTTGTTTCATATTGTCCATGATTGAGAAATGATGACGATAATAAACGATACTTATTTCTGTAAATTGGTACAAAAAAAAAAACACTTTAACAGGTAAAAAATAAAATATGTTTTAAAACTAGAATGAAAAAATAAAATATGTTTTAAAACAATGAGTTCGGTGTTTTCTATCCGACCAATCACAAACTGAGAGACCAGACTCTCTTTTAAAATCCAGACATAATCTTGGTCAGGCCACCTGAGGACCATGCAGATTAATGTCTGAGATGGTCTTTTCATTTTTAATGATTTATGACGATACATATTTTTCTTGATATTCATGAATATGAAAATGATTAGTCCTAAAAATAATCGTTACATTTTCTGGTGAAAATGTTTACTGATCATCGTTCAATAACTTCCCTTGCGAGTATGTTAAAGTTAGCACTTGGTATCCAGGTAAAATAGAAGTAACTGCGGTCTGAATTCTATAACTAGGTATTTCTGTTGCTTGATTCCAGTGGAACCGAGTTGTATGCCAGATTTCTATCAGCAATACGAAAAAATCAATCGTTCTTTTAATTAATCGAAATAAGTTCCATTTATTTTGAAAAAAATAAAAGTAATATAGGTTAAGGTACAATAGTAAATACAATTTACTTTTTACACTAGGTAGGTACTAAATTATTATACAACTTTCTTTTTACACTAGGCACAAAATTATTATAGGTACAACATACGCTTTACACTAGATACTAAATTATTATACAACATACGTTTTACACTAGGTACTAAATTATTATACAACACACGTTTTACACTAGGTACTAAATTATTATACAACATACGTTTTACACTAGGTACTAAATTATTATACAACATACGTTTTACACTAGGTACTAAATTATTATACAACATACGTTTTACACTAGGTACTAAATTATTATACAACACACGTTTTACACTAGGTACTAAATTATTATATAACATACGTTTTACACTAGGTACTAAATTATTATACAACATACGTTTTACACTAGGTACTAAATTATTATGCAACATACATTTTACACTAGGTACTAAATTATTATACAACATACGTTTTACACTAGGTACTAAATTATTATACAACACACGTTTTACACTAGGTACTAAATTATTATACAACATAGGTTTTACACTAGGTACTAAATTATTATACAACATACGTTTTACACTAGGTACTAAATTATTATACAACACACGTTTTACACTAGGTACTAAATTATTATACAACATACGTTTTACACTAGGTACTAAATTATTATACAACATACGTTTTACACTAGGTACTAAATTAAATGACTAATTAACTATCTAAACAAATAAATACCACTTTTTACCTTGGGGATATCCTCATGGGTACCCTCCGTCGGGGAATAACAGACCGGAGCCCTACCAACTAAAACCCAACTGTTCCTTCTAGTACCATGAGTTGGAGGCCCAAGAGATTGACTTGAATATTTGCCACACCCCCTACTGGTAAAAAGAAATAAATACCTACCACATCGCAGTCATCTGGAAACGTGCCCAGAACACTGGCAGCATTGCCACGTTGACTGGTAATTCCGTCATTGGCCAGGCTTTGGTCGAAGAAAGGGCCTGCTCTCTGATCACGCGAAGTGTCAGTTATCGAAATATTTTTTTTTAAAGTTAAAGTATTTAACGTAGATAGAAAACGACTTAAACCGTAAACGAAACGTTATATATATTGCTGAATTTTGGAGTAAATCGTTTTCTAAAAATCAAAATCAAATCATTTATTTCCTTACAAACATGGGTATAGTATACATAGGTGTTTTTTAAAATAAAGTTCTCCATATTTTACCGTCACATGGGCATGCAAAGGTTTCAATTCCAAATTAAAAATTAACAATACGTGACAGATCATTGGAATTACAATATATATATTATTAAAAATGTCAGCGTGATAATAAATTAAATTAAATAAGTCAATGAGAGGATCGCAATAATTATGTCAATCAGAATAACAGTAGGTATGCCAATCAGTTAGTGAATCATCGTTAAGAAAATCGTTAATCGTGTGATAAGTTTTCATAAATAAAAATTCGTTAAGCGCCCTTTTAAATTTTATACTTTCCCACGCTCGTGTGAAATGTAAGTAGTTTTTGTATGTAGCATCTGCTTGTCAATATTTCACTAGTTGCACATGGAATGTGGCAATTACAATATTTAAGCAGTATTTTTTTTTAAATTCTCAACTTTACTTATCAGCTGCGTTACTTGTATGGCTAGTGCCAAGCATACTGCAAAAAACGTTTATTTTCTTGGTATATGTGAGGCAATATTTGGTGCTTTAATATCAGCCTGATATTGTCCCATTCCAGGACAAACGCCTCTTCTTTTAAGTACAGAGATGGCATGAGCATTGATCACCGCGCTTGCTTGCTGGATTGACAATTTTATACTTATATTTATTATTACAACCTGCGCCCCGCTCGTTTTACCCGCATAAGTCTAGAACCCGTGGAAATATCGGGATAAAAAGATCAGGTCGGAAATGAAATTTGGCACATACGTAGACCATCTACGTATGTGCCAAATTTCATACAAATCCGTTCAGCCGTTTTAGTTTGAAAGCGTAACAAACAAAGAAACATAATTTCGCATTCATAGTATTAGTTACAAATTGTTATTAATTTCAAGTCAATATTTCCACATGATGTTTTCCTTCACCTTTAGTAAACTAAACCCAAAATTTTTGCATGCTATGTTTAGCCTAGCTGAACATGTTTGTGGCATTCTAATTATATTAAAACCATTGTATACCATTGTATAGGTTAACCTACCATGTTATATGCAAATAAATTATTTAATATTTACAGGAATTTGACAATAAGAAAGAAAGAAAGAAAATGCGTTTATTTGCGGTAAACACGACGCAAAAAATAACACAAACACAAAAAATAAGAAAGGGTTGCGGGAAACATGCGTCACATCCATGCAAAACGGCTATCGCTCAGCATTATGCTGCGGCCCTATGCAAGACAGAGCCCCAGCACTGGTTTTAAGCGACAGCCGGCGCTGACGAACTACAGAATGGCTGAATAACAGAAGTAGGTACCTCAATATCTACGAGTCGTTTCTACCTTTATTTTTACGTAGTTTTGATAACCCTGGCGATGACTACAGGTTCATATTGTGCGGCGCTGGGCTGATTACGCGGAGCATTGTGTCGCGGACATAGGACGCAATTAAGTATTAGACAGACTTTATAGCTGCGTTATCGTGCCCCGGGATTTGTTGCCAACCATTCGCCTTTATACTAGGCGGCATTTTGGGGTTGATTATGAAAAAACTAAATTACCTTTTTCTATAATATTTAGTACTTGCATTGGGACTGATGAAATCTGATGAAAAATTACATAGGAATGTGAGACATTCAGGATCAATATGTAGTCGTATAGTTTAATCGGAGTTTTTCAAATTAGGTAGGCACTATGGGCATTTCTTTGATCTTACTAAATATACGTAAAGGTATGGCAGAGATATAACTATAGTACCTACAGGTTTAAGTACTGCCATTAATTTTCAAACTTTAGAACCGTTTATGTAGAAAAGTGCGTCTCAGATGTCGAATCAAAGCTCCAACAAGACATTAACAAGTGCAGCGCCATTGCACGCCACTTAAGCGTTAAATCCGAGGAACCCGTCACCTACACAGATCCCTTAAGCCCCCAAAGACATTTAGGAGTACTTTAGATGCACACAACTTCTTTCACATCCATTAAAATGAGAGGTGTCTCCCAATAAAGTCGCGCCAACTAAACAGAAACTAGTTAACAAGTGCAGTGGCATTGCACGCCACTTAAGTGGTAAATTCGAGGAAGCTGTCATCTGAACACAGCTCGGTATCGTGAAGTGGTCTGCTAACGAACACGCGTGTCAAAGCGAAACACTTCATTAGGTGAGCGCGGCGCTCCTCCGCTCCCCTCCCGCGACCCGCGCCTCCGCGTTGCCGTCGCCGCCTCGACGCTCCTTGCGACGCCGCCGTAGGGACACCATGTTGTGGGAAAATAGTACATTACTGCAGCGGCCAGCAAAAGAGGCATTGATGGACGAACGTGTAAATAGGGGGCGGGGCACATATACGTAAGTCCATCAATGCCTAGTTGTGGCCAAGGCTTGTATAGTACTTTATTCAAATAATGTGTGGAAATTAAAATACAATTACTTTTCAAAATCAATGACGAACAACGAACAACAATAATTTTTCCCGCGTTAAAGTGTTCATTTGTTTTTTTTTTTTCAATAAACTGCTTTCTATTTGCAAGCCAGTTCGAAACTTAAATAAAACCATTGATAAGTTACCTCCTTGGTTGCCATGTTTCGGAGTAAAAGATCGTTCCATTTTTATATTACACGATAGATATGAGTTTACTATGTAATTTATTTGGCCGCTAAACCACGACAGATTCGGATTTTCATACAACTTTTGCCGGCCGCCTGCTCGTATGTGTTTGGCCAGTACAGCAATTTCGATTTATCTCGAAGAAGGTTCTCAAAATAATGTTCAAATTTCCAAGCATGTTTGAGAAAAAGCCTTTTTCTGTCTTCCATTTTATGTTCACAGCAGCCGAGGTGTTAGGAAGAAGACCTCTTCCAATAATAATATGCTGTTTACTTTGGTAAAGAAAAACTCCACACATATTATTATTACCATCATTTAAACAGCCTGTCATCCCCATCATTCTCCTGTCTTTATCCCAGGCTAGCTAGATTGTCATTCCAGCACCAAATTTCAAGTGCTTGGACCATTTTAAAATTAATGGTATGCAGTGCCTGAAAATTTTAAGGAACATGAGTCCACAGATTGTTTTTGAAATATTATCTACGTATTTAATTAATTAATTTAATGAATTAATGAGTATTGGTTGGTTCATTCAACATTAATGATGTAACTAATATTTATGTAACAATATAATTTAAAACAGTGTCCATGGAGTTTGTTGCCCGTTCTTCTCCGTAGGTACCTACTACGCTTTGGAATGGGCAACTAGCTTCATATTTCTGACTGACCGACCACTTGACAATTTAAAAGTGCCTGTAAATGGTTTAATTGTAATAAATGCTTTGAGTTTGGGTTTGAGTTCCGCAGAAATGTGCCATAACTATGCAGACGCAACATAATTTACATTCTACGTGTTAGTGGTTAGTGTTTGTGTGCGTAAACAAAAAGTAAGAAAACAAACTACAATTATTCTCCGAAAACCTAACCACCTGTGTCAATTTAACTCCTTCACCACAGCACTTCCACAAACCCTAATGCGCTCCACAAAACGAGAAACTGTCCACAAAAAGCCTCGACAGTTGGTCGTCCTACGTTGGCTTCTATTTAGTGGGCGTCTTACCGACTCCGCTGCGCTAATTAGACGCAGGCCGGCTCTTCTCATTAGTGGCGAAATTATGCAGTTTGCTGGAATTCGGGTTAAATGTGAGGTCGAGATGTCGACTGCCTTCTACAAAAATGTGGAATATTGCGCAGTGTCTGCGTTGATACTTGAGAGTTGAAGTAAGTTGTAGGTACTGGGATTATGTGGGAACTGGAACTATGATAATGTTTGTTAGGTATCACCAGTTTTTACCGTGGACTCTGGCACAGGCAATTGAAGGAACTCGGGTGGGTTTTAGTCAGTAAGAGTCTGACACGCCCAGAGCGGGAGAAGTAATGTCATGATTTCCCACACAAAAATAAAAAAGGTATCACCAGTTTCTTCATATTAGATATCGTGGGGTAATTCCCGTATTTTTAAGAACGTTCATATACTAATCTCTGTCTTAATCTGTCAAAAATTGTATATCGTTTACCTACATTTTTGACATTTGATTGTCGCTGAGATGAGATTACGACTTGATTTTGAACGTTTTTAATTGCGGGAATTGATCTTCTAGTCTTACGTGAGCAGGGGATCTGTTACAACTCCAAATTGCTGGCATGGTCACTGGCCAGTACAGCCACCAAAACAGATAAGTAACCAGAGTCGTCGGATATAGCTGACGTTTAGTAAGGAACCGGTGGAAGTTTTCAAATGAAATTTATTTTATAAATAAACTTTTTGTTTTCTATTAATTAAATTAAACTTTATTCGAAAACATCAATCGGTTTCTAACTAAACTTCTACTATATCCGACGACTCTGGTTACTTATCACCTTTGACGACCGTAAATTCACCCAAAGAAGAGTTTTTGAGTTTGTGGTCATTGTTTCTTGACAATACATCCATTTTACCAAAATTAGACAGACTATAATTTTTCCAGATGAAGCACTTTTCTTGTCAAGTTAAGTTGATGCCTTTTACTCATTCATTAAAGTTAGTCTGATTAGATGTTTAGTACTTAATCGTAAAAATATGTTTCCAATCTACCAGCTACAGGAAGAAGGCTAAGTACCTATAGCACAGTTTTGTGACCGGGATCGCTTCTTCATTCACATTCCTGAAGGTGGAAACTTCGTGTCGTCACACTTCTTTTCACAGTCAAACGGGGCAAAATACGTATCATCGTTGTCACGGCAACTTTCATAAGCTCTTTAGATGTTCTTTTGAAGACAGTTATAAATTCTATAAAGATATTTACACACATATCTACAAGAAGATTTGCCGTAGGTATAACTTCACAAAGTCTTATTTGAATCCTATAAACGCGTAAAACTGTATAGCCGTTAATTAGAATCTTATTTTTATAAATATTCACATAAGATCCAAATTTTTGCCTCCAGGCGTTACAATTTAACGAGACAGGTACTTAATCTAATTGAACAGCCATAATAACACATCTAATTAATTAGAAGTCTCAAAAGTGTAGCTAATTAAAAACATTTCCGAAAAATGTGTTGCCAAAAAAGCGTACGATAAAAATTCCCACCTCATTTTGGTAAGCGGGCTAAAACAGGCATATTTGTAAAAGAAACGTCCTCCCGGGCAAATAACGTTTATCTACAGCACATTGGGTTAATGACTAAGGGGCGAAGAATGAGAAGAAGGCATTATTTTAATTAGGAAAAATGGTAGGCCCCTCTCACCTAGGGAGGGCTAACTGAGCAAGTTGGCGAGGCTTTGATTAAAGTAATGGTGCGTGTGTGAGTACTTTTATATGGGAGTTCGTGTGTAGCGTACTTACGATGCCTTTTACCTGGGATACCAATCGAAACTTTGACCTGCTTGTATGATTTGACTTGTCCATTTGTGTAGGTGTTTCGTGATGCACGATTTGAGCTTGTAAATACAGACTGAAGCTAGTGTTGGTTTTGGAAAATGGGTAGAACAGGTTCGATTGAGTTATGTCTTGTTTGTGGGCAATTGACAAACAAGCTTATGATGAAGCATCTTCTGAATAAACATATTTCACATGTGGAATAATCTGCATAAAAATGCTCCACTGCTCTCTTCGATGGCTGTTCTAGTAACTTGAATATTCATTCAAGTTCATCTTCCAGTTAAAATACAAGTTCTTTACAAAGCGTAACGCTACCGTAACCTGTCCATTAGGCGATAAATAAACACAACAAAGTACAAAATTTAGCTGCGTTGCCGCGGCTCCACCCACGAGCCGACAAAGCGAGGCGACGCGATACAGCGCGGCAAAAAAACGCCGCATCACACTACAATCATTAACGAAATGGCAACAATAAACAGGGACTTTAAAAAATGCCAGTTATTAATATTTGTTTTCTTTGTCGGGACCACGTGTCCCCACACCTGAACTCTGCGAATGACATGGCCAAAAAAATTGCAAAAAATATCCGAGGCTAGGCGAAAAAGAGCAGAGGCGCAAACAGACAACAGCCAGTTTGAATGATTGCTTCCCTGGAAGAGCGGCAAGTCCATTTTTCACAAGTGCCATTCACCGCTTTCACGTTGCGTACTGTGTATTTTATATATTTTTTATTTATCGGCCCTCCCCTCCCCGCGGCGTTCGCCCAAATTGATATTCGAATGCGAATTTACGGCGTCCAATTCCTCACTGTTTTATTCATTTTAGTGATTTCGCGATGGTAAACACACACAGGTAGATGTGTTTAATTTCGAAATGAATGTTTATTGCAGCGTTTCCGTTTCGTTTTCAATGATGTAGGATATTCGTGCGCGGCGGGCGCGAATGCCCATGTTTACACAATGCACTTACATTTCGCGTGTGTATATTTTTTTGTAGTTTTAATTATTTCCAGGAGTTTTTTTTTGCGTTTCGTTGAAGAAGTATTGGGATAACGTTAATCGAGATGGAGTGATCTCACGTTCGTGTTTTTAATTGATTTTGTTTGTGATGTAAGTGTATGTAGGTATCATCAAAGTTATTACTTGTAGTAATTTGTAGCGTGCCATTTACTATACGCACGACTTGATCCTTTGATCGTAATTATTAGCATGGCGTTATCAGCGTGCATGTAGGGAGGTAAAGCTTTTCTGTCGACAAAACAGACACACTATAAAACTTGCAAACATGAAACGGATGTTGCCATATAAAACGCACGTGTCAGACCCAAAAAAGTGATCAAAGAACACTCAACATCGCCAAAAAATGTCACCCTCAAACATCTCAAAAGTGGGGTTATATTAACAATTAAAACCAACGTAGTCAAAAAGTACCCCCGTGACTGATGCGTCAGTTCATAATCGATTTAGCGTCACCACAGTAACTCGCGGTGATCCAGCGACGTCTAATGACGTAAAAAGTATGTCCCCGCTATGTAATGCTGGTCGAGGCCGATGGAAAGAGTTGGGGAGAAACAGAGGGTGCACGACGGATAGGTTAAGTTTTGTGCCTAAGACTTAGAAAATCTTGTACTTTCTGCCTTCTGCGATGCGTCCATATTTTCGCAGTTATCGGCTTTTCTGAAATTCGTTTGCTAATGCACCGGGTATTTTCAAGGTAATTTATTGGAAGCTAACGTTTATATCTACAGGGTGAAATTGAATTCATGGGCATTATTTTAAAGGGTCATTGTACTCATCATTATGAACAACTTTTACTATGGGACCAAACCTGAAATCACAAAAAAAATCAGCTGTTCCCTACATTTTGAAGGGTTATGCAAACATAAATATAGGGAACAGCTGATTTTTTTTGTGATATCAGGTTTGGTCCCATAGTAAAAGTTGTATGTAATGCAGTATTGCAATTTGTTCGTATTCTTCTATAGTTTCCCCCAAGTTGTAAAAAGACGACCCAAAATAGGTATTATAGATAGTTCCAGATTTAACCTTTTAAATGATTATCATTCCGCTATACCTTTCAAGACATAATAAAAGAACGGCTAAAGTTGACTAACGGCTATTTTAGTCAACTTATAACAAAGCAAATAGCTTAGCGGTTCGACGACTGCTTTGCAAACCTTTGTTCGATTCCCAACAAAATATGCATGTTATTCAAATATGGTTAAAATATTTTTATTCCGAATCTTTATTGGCCCGACATTTGAACTAAATCATTATTTTAGTCATTAATATATTTTTAATTACTTCAAATTAATAAATAAAAGTGCAAATTAGGTGAGGGAATTTCAAATTAATTGTAAAACGCAACACCTTGACATAGTATTTGACGTCATGTTTCGTTTTAACCAATTTAAAACGAAACATTCAAATACTATGTCAACAAGTTCGTATTGCTTAAATTTGTATGGCATTGCAGGCTTCTGATTAGAAAATATAGTAAAAACGTGCGTGTTGTGAATTAATTTATTGTTTAAGTGTAATTTTAGCATACTAGTGAGATTAGAAATCATTTAAGACAATGACTGAAGTGGTTTGGTAAAAGCTTAATCTGCCAAGAATCGATCATTCATGATGTCCTCTTATTTTCTTTCAAATCTAAATTTTACGTCCTCCTAAGTAAAATGAGTGAAAGCTGCAAGGTAATTATTCTATAAAAACACATTATATGCGTTATTGTCATACACACAATCCTAAATATGATGAGGAATGAACATAACCTATAATTTTTGATTCACAAATATATAAACAAGTTATTGCGATACTTCATCTCTTATGATAACCTTACACAATTCCTGACGTATTTTTGCGCCTATGAGTCGCTTATTTCCGCGGCTGGAAATAATACTTTATCAGGTGCACTTCTGATAGTGTTTCTCCACTCAGGCACAATGCAATACATAAGTATTGCACCTTTATTACTTTTTTCATGGTGAAATAAGTGAAGATCGAGAACACTTGTAGTAAACAATGGATTGGACTGTCACTGGACATAGTATTTGACGTCATCAACAGAGCGCGCGAAAATGGCGGCGTTTAAACAGCTCAAAATTAGTCTCTATTTTAAATATTTTTTTAAAACTTAATTACAGAATTTTTTAACAGTATTTATATTTTTTACTATGTTATTACGTTATTACGCTGTAAAAAATGAATTAAAAATATAAAATAAATACATGCACATACCATCAGTTTGTGCTTCCTTTTTTACATTTTGTTATAGTATTATATAATGATATAGTTCATAAAACGTACATAGGAAAACATAAAGTTTAGGCCTCTTCTGTCATCTTTGGTTGTAATGTACGATTCCGTACAATTATAACCTAAGATGACAGACGATGAGGAGTCGTTTACTAAACAAAATCATGAACATGTTAAACCAACCCATTGTACCTATTATTGCAAATATTATGTAAACATATTTTTAAATAAACCAGTGCTTAACGAACATTCTTGGCCGGTTTTATTTCATCATCCCAATAGAATCGCCACGTTAGCTAGATCAGTAAGTGTAGGGATCCCCTACAATAATAAAAATAAATATCTATGGTTAGGTGTCTGTTAATCAGAAATCCCGTGTGTTTACAATCTACTGTTATTTTAGTGATAGCTGTTCGTCAGGAATAATCTGTAAGAATGCATCAGTCAATGTATCAGTGATGTGCCATTAAGTAGTATATGCAGGAACGCGTTATACTACTTAATGGCACATCACTGATACATTGCAGGCGCAGGCGCTCATTTATTGACTAAAAACAATGGGAAATTACTACTGCAGGCTGCGGGTATCGACCTCAGGATGATGCCTCTCACACGGACAGTGACTGTCAGTACTGGTGAGTGGGAGCAACGGACATCCGTTACTCCCACTCACCAGTCCTGACTTTTTATATTTTGGTTGCTGAGACCAAAACAACGAACGTAGTATACAGGAAAGTTTTTTTTTAAATGTGGCTGTTATTAAACGGTTTTTTTTGGGTCAAATTTAGTCATTGATATTTTAGCCCTTTTCTGTTGACAGATTGATTTGAAATTTGTTACACACCTTTAGTTCTGATGACAATACAATTGAATATATTCAATATTACTGTAAATTTAAGATGGCCGCCGCCACAGAATGGCGGATTACATATGTTATCATAACCAGCTCAATATGGATATCAAATGATAGGGCTTGTCTAGTAGAATACAGTACACTATGAAAAAAATCCAAATCCAATATGGCCGCCAACAAAATGGCCCATTACATATTTTTCATAAACCCTCAATATGGGTATCAAATGAAAGGGCTTGACTAGTAGAACACAGTGCATGGTGGATCATAGAGTTTAGACAGCCTAAAATAAATAATTAGGCTTCAACTGTCCACAAAATGTAAGCAGTACTGGTGACCACGTAGTTGTGAATTTAGACTCAAAATTGTTTGAGGAAGGAAGAACAAGCTTACGTGGCACTGAGTCGAGTAATATCTTTTGAAAGATTATGTATTGAGGAGTTAGACTGCAACAAATTCACAGAAAAGAAACCTTGTAATAATGAGGCACTAAGGGCTGATTTTTCAATAGTCAGATAACTTTTATCTGAAGAATAAATCTGACAATTTGACATATTTTCCATAGAAAAGCTGTCTAACCACAATATTTATTCCTCAGATAAAATAATCTGACTATTGAATAATCAGCCATAAATGAACTAAATATAATGAGAAAAACAAACTAAAAACTTGAAAATAAACTGAGTAAAAACATTTTTTTTTTAAGTGAAGCAGCGTTATTGAAAAGAAAAATATTAATGATGTACATAAAGTACTAAAACCCAAACAATAATTAGGTAGGTCCTGGGTATCAGTCATCACACCGCTCTCCTCATCAATGTAGGGATTATATCACACTCAAAAATAAAATCGTGAAGCGGGTGAAATTTATATCAACAGTCAACCGGTCATCTGATGCAATAATAACACCATAAATGCTATTTACATAATTATTTACTCAGGTAATGCTACGCCCAACGACACACATTGCCAGTGGTGTCTTAGGACTTTCACGCGAACGAAGTCGCGGGCAGAAGATAGTAATGAATATTCAGTTAATTGGGTTCTTCTTCTTACAGGGTGATTTGGTGAATTTCACTGACTATACAAGGTGTTGTTTTGCATCCTCGTCAAATTCGAGGAGGTAACTATGCTAATGATTCTCGACACGAATCAATAATAAAATAAGTAGGTATTTATTTTTATTTTTTGTATTTTTCGGAAATCTGCTTGTGTAGGGCCCGTGTGATACCGCCCTGTAACTGCGCTGTAACTGTAACGCATGCACACAGAGACATAGTCGTACGACACTGCCTACCGCATACGCCACGGGGCGAATTTGTTCTTTGAAATTGGAGTATTCTGAAATACTGTCAAACTTAAATACCTAAAAAAATAAGTATGTATTAATTATTGAGCAGGATCGTAATTTTATTTGATTATTTATGTCTTTCATAACAGCCTCCTGAAATTTGACGAGGATGCAAAACGACACGTTGTATAATCGTACAAGTTACCTGTGGCAATCATTTAAAAATCGATATTATTATATTTATAGGAAAACATTATATTTCATTTGATTGTATGTATTTTAAATCTATTAGGTATTTTTTTTTATTTTCCTCCCAGAGGCACCTCTCACACAGGCAGAAACACCCAACGCACATTTCCCTAATCTTTGCCCTCAGCCACAGACAAGCCAGGGGTCGCGAAAGCACGTCGTCATCGGATGGCAATTTGAATGCGGTCGCTTAGCCGGCTGACGGCCGCTATGACTGATGAGGAAGGGTGAGCAGCCCATGAGCCTGTCACCGCCCCTGTATTCTACATGTCGCATTAATGTGGACACGGGTGTAGCAGGTGCTTATTGAATTATATCTTGATAGCTTGGTTGGTTGATAACCAAATGTGGAGCAGGAGCTAAAGGGTTAGGCTGTGTTGAAATTTCAGGAAAGTTCGTTGATTCCAGCAAAGTTTGTGGGTATTCTTTAATTGGCCACTTATTCATCCCTCTTACCACGCAAATTAGTGATCCAATCATAATATTATGGTGTTATTATTGACACAGATGGAGAGAATAGTCACCATAATATAATAATCTAATAAGTACCTATGTACTTATTAGGTGTTTATTAAATTCTGTCCATCACTTCTCACAATCCACAGGTCATGTGAGAGTGGTCTTCTCATCATGACCACCAAAGAAACGCACCCATAAAACAATCCGTTAGGCTCATTACACATGCGCAACAAAATTGACGCTATAATTTTCGTTATCAATTATGATAGAAAATTATGCGTACTCATGGTCAATCAATGCGGCTGTGACCGCTACAGGCTACAATGTAGAGAGACAGGCAATACGGCCAATCGATGACGTCACATAAATATTGGGTGCGACGGACCCCGCTTTGTGATGCTAACTGCGTCCGCATATGCTAATTCGCTTCCGCCCTTCCCGCGTCTTGGGCGGGCGGTGTCTAACGGAGTTTTCTATTGTTCTTGTGATTCGGATTGCTATTGCAGGAGACATTGTATTGACGCTTTGTTTCTTTGTGGGTCTTCAATGAGATTTATTGTCGCGATTTGAAATGGTGACGCCTATTATTTAATGATTTTCCGGGTTAGTTTAAAAGATCTTGGCTTTTTTAAATATTAATATTGAATTCTCACACCAAAAGTTAAAATATCAATTACAATAACTTTTCAGAAAGCCCCAAAATTCGCTCCAAGTATGTTCCCTAATAGAAAACGCCCACTAATATCCATCAGAGAAACCTCAAGGTGCACCATATTGACTCAAATCCGTACAGTTGTGAGTAAATCATCGAGCGTGCCGTTGAATCGGCAATGAGTCGTGTCGTCGACAATCGGCCAGTCCGTTTGCGGCAACGGCAATTCGCATTCATTCACGGCCCATTGCCGCCGTGGGCTGTTGCGCCGCCGACGCCTGTCAATGTATTCGCTACGTTATTTCAATTTAGAACAAACCCTCGGCTGGACGGTGGTTTAGGGAAATCTGGTTTTATTGAGGAGCGGTCTTGGTCGTGGCGTTTTAGCGTTAGTGATGGACGTGTGTACTTATTTCTATTAGGTACTGTAGGTACTTGGAGGTACGAGTACCTATATATTTGTATTTGAGAGTTCTTGTTGCTCAATGTATAACAACTATTCTTAAGCGACTTTTATAAATTCCAATGGAA
Source organism: Brachylomia viminalis (assembly GCA_937001585.2). Lineage (NCBI taxonomy): Eukaryota > Metazoa > Arthropoda > Insecta > Lepidoptera > Noctuidae > Brachylomia > Brachylomia viminalis. The sequence goes on along the minus strand of OW443301.2, from coordinate 19,245,720 downwards.
AATACACAACGGTATCCCTGCACTGGTTCTGTCTACAATGAAGAGATACAGCGAGAAAACGTAACCATTATATTATAAAATGTGTTAACGCAGCGATTTCCAGCCATTACGGGGGCATTATCTAACTAAATATTAACGTGCAAAATTTCACCAAGGAAATAAATTAAAAACGCAACAACAAGCTTGTAACGAGCGGCGAACAAAGCCATCTAATAAATCAAGGAAGGCAGGTGAGCAGAGTGGTGTTTGTGCATTAAGAAGGCCCGGTTTCCCGGCGGCCTTTCTTGGCCCTTTCTTCGTTTTAAAAAGCAGTCGACGCCCAATATTTTCGCGTAGTCATCGACAACACATAAATATTGGAAATGGGGCGCCCCTTTCTTGTCTCGCTAGAATAATTAATGCCGTAGCTTCTTATGTCGCGAGTTGTTTTGTTGCCAAAAATTATCGCTGGCGTTGAACGCGAAATTGGCTCGGCAACTAACGGGTTGAAATTTGTTGTTGATATATTTTCATGTTGCGTTTAACGTTTTGGTGTTTGTAGTTATTTCGATTAAATTACTTTAGATTTTTGATTAGCTGAACATTCGTAAGTAAAAGCGCACCTGAAAACCATTGTTTGTTTTGATTGTGTGTTCGATATTGGAAAAGTGACCGATCTTTTACGTACCGTGTTTTTAATAAAAAAATAATAAATGAAGCATATTTTAAGTTAGGTCATAGTAATAATCATTCAGCAATGGGTCAAAGAAGAGTAATGCTGAAGGGATGAATGAATGATGCCGAGTACCAACTTTGAGAAAAATGAAATGTTTGATTGAAACAATAGCTTGTGCCCGACAGGTGGGTTATCGAAAAAGAAAGGAATAGCCATATAATTTTCTAACAAAACTTACATTGTAATTTCCTGCAAAAAACGAAACACCAACTTTGGAGACAAACTTATAGCAAACTGCCAGTGTTGGAACATGGAACCAACATTAAAATAGTTGCAGATACGGAGTTCGGTTGATAAAACTAGTTTCAGAACGGGGTATGGTGTACTGCTTTAGGAACGCATTGTTAGACCTGCGACATGCTTCTAGTTTGCATCAAACGTTTGTGTAGGTGGCGAGGGCTAATTGATGGCCAACTGTTCAATTCATAATACACACATCAAAAGTGTCTAGGGATCAACATATATTTTTGCAATAACTTTTCTCCTGATTGATATTAATTAAAATTTTCTTTAAGGATTCATAAAATAAAGTGTTTTCGTTTGTCACAGTAACGATAAACCAAGTCACCTTTGCATTAATAAAGAAATTTGCCATTTTCCTAATAAAGGGATTTTTGACATTTGAACCACTAACACAAAAGTTCGAAAAAAAGACTGAAATAACAGTTTTCTTTAAAATTTTATTGGGTAACTTAAACAATTAATAATCCGTGTTTCTACCGCGAACACTAACAACACAAGAACATCGGTTTGGCATACTCAAAATGAGTTCATCCAAATCACGCTGTGGAATGGCCGCCCATGTTCGTTGCAACAACAAAAAAAGGTCTTCTTGCGACTGGATACCCTCCATATTCGGCAGAGCTCTTCTCTGTAGCATATCCCATGCATGCTCAATCGGGTTCAAGTCTGGCGACTGAGCAGGCCAGGGCAGGACATTGATGTTAGCTGCGGCGAGAGTCTGTCTTACAACTCTTGCGGTGTGCGGTCGTGCATTATCATGCATTAACTGAAATAAGGGACCGATTTGCACTTGTAGAGGAACGATGACGTCTGATACAATCGTCTCAGCATAAATTTGAGCGTTGAGGTTGCCTCTGATCCAAATCAACTCAGTTCTTCCGCCGATCCAAATACCCGCCCATACCATGATGGTTCCACCACTATAAGGATGGACTTCCTGGCAGGATTTTAATCGCTGTTGGCGTCCAGGGGTTCTCCAGTGTCGTATACGTCTTGTATCCGGTCTCATACCAAAACGAGACTCATCAGAAAAGCACACGAAACGCCATTGTTCTTCTGCCCAATTTCTGTGTTCAAGAGCCCATTGATATCGAATCCTACGATTGTGCATTGCTATAGGTGGTACCCGTAGCGGTCTTCGGGAATGAAGGTTCACTTCATGCAAGCGGTTTCTGACTGTTTGGTCGCTAATTAAGTTCCCTGAAGAGTGATGAAGCCTCACGGCTAACATCATGGCGGTTATTGTTGGAGCTCTTCGAGTTAAGATTTGAATGTATCGGTCTTGTCTCCGTGTGGTGCAGCGATACCGTCCTCCATGGCGCTCAGCCACGGTACCAGTGCTTCGGTAACGTGTCCAAAGTCGACTGATAACACTCTGACTTGTATTCAGAGCTAAAGCCACAGTACGTTGCCGGGAACCAGCTTCTATCATTCCCACGGCTCTGAGCATTTCTTCCCTGCTTAAATGACGTCGCCGCTCCATAATAACGTTGGTTTTAATCAGTAGTAGGGAAACAGTAGCACTAATAATGTCTTCAATGCGTTGTATGTTTTTATAGGGAAAATATTGACAGCTGATTTTCATCTTTTACTCGAATTTGATTCACAGTTCCTGATTCAAATTATGAAATGCACCAAAAAGGATCCATATAAATTTATAAAATCATAAATTTATTACAAAGCCACATCTTAATCTCAAGAAATCCGCATAAAAATGCTTGATCCCTAGACACTTTTGATGTGTGTAGTTGAAAACTTTGGCACTGGTCAAGTATAGGTACCTAACTGAGTGTTATCAATTTACTGCATTCGTTTTTCGTATAGTTGCTATGGACAACCGAGAAATGTAGGTATTGTCATTGCTACAACTTACAAGTAATTGAAAGTTTCTTAGTTTACAATTCAGTGTTGCCAACTGTCTGTAGTCTGTGTGTCTAGTTTTAATAAAAAGTTAGTTGTATCCGCGTTTTAAATATGAATCTGGTATAAATAAATGTTTGACTGCACCATTGTTCGTCGACAATACAAATGACGAATCAGACGAAGCGGAACAGTCGAAAACGAAAAACAAGAGGCAGAAAATGTTCTCTTGTTCAACAGAGAGAGAAAAAATTAGCTTATCTCACACACGCAATTTGCGTCGGCAATTTTCGACGCTTCCTCTCATTACCCCGCCGTGATATATTTGCGTGTTTATTACTGCAATTACTTAGAGTAAATCTCACGTCCTTCCTCCCCCCTCGACGCACCCCCTCCCCGGGAGGGTCGCGCCCTCCGCCGCCATTTTACCCTCCTTCCGGCCGGCCCTGCCCTTAAGTCTTATGTACCTCGTAAGTTTCTTCGCGGACTTGCTAACCGGATTCAAATTCGGGCCGAGTTTAGTAGCAATTAATTATGGAGCCGAGGAAGTGTTCTCAGTAATACTCGACCCGTGATTTTGTAATTAATATTATTGTGAATAATTTTATGATTTACTACTAATAGGGTAGCCGTTTGTTCGCGGTTGTTGTATTGTCTTTAGAGTCGGGTGTAATTATCAGCTCTATGTAAATTGTGCTCCACGTGTTACAACTGTTACGTTTGGCGTGGAACTTTGAGTATGATACTTAACAAACGTATGCTAACTGTATGGGAACAACATTTGTTTTACTGATGTTAAATTATGAACAAAGAATTGAATAATAGTTGCAGTAAAGTTTTGCTTGAAAGTTTTTTTTTGTCATTTTTATCTCCGAGAAAAAAGAAAAACGGTAGTATTATGTAATATTTTTAACACAATGCTTCGTGCTTGAGCATTACTAGTAGCAGTGCAATATTAAATTGGCACATAGCGCTACATAAGGCAGTACCCTCGGCAGTCGACTTGGCTGTAATTAATTAACGAGCTTAGTTTAAAAGCAGGGCCGTAAGACTTGGCTCGGGTGGGGCTCGCCTCCGCCTCGCGGGGGGTATTCTTGCCAAGAAAGGAGGGGGGAAGAAATTCGGGGGAAAGTTTATCATATTTAGGCGCAAAATGGCGAATCCAGCGCTCGGATGCCGTCGAGAGATTAATATCTGGCTCTAACTCTGTGCGATGAATTTTGTTGTGAATAATGCCGATGTAACTTGCTTGTTTTATGGCGAATGTGTTTGTATGTCACGTCGGTTTGTTTTGTTTTATGTTTAGTGCGGTTTTTTTGTGGGTTAAAAATGGGTCAAGTTGTGTAGGAGGTGTGCTTTTTTGGCTTGTGCAAACGAATCTATGTTTAGAAAACTATAGTGTCTGCTTACCATGTATTCAAACTAACTGCTTTCTTGCTTATAACTTTATTTATTAGTAATAGGGCACATCAACAACACAAACACAAACATTTACAAATAACAGAGAACAGAGACATGGACTAGTGTTTACGTCAATTACAGACGATCACAGCATTCACAACAAAATAGAAGAGAAAAAACAGTATTCACGTTACAAAAATAAAAAAAACAAAAACAATACCTATAAGAACAAAAGCTCTAGCTGAAATCTCGGTAGTAGAGAGAAAACCCTCATCGACTTAAATATTGACTAATTATATTATTTTGTTTTGTTGTAACTTTATAGGAATAAACACGTAGGTACGCGAAACTCTGGCAATATCTTCTTAGTCTCTTACCCTCTCTTCTACGGGTGTAAAAGTCTCGGGAAACGAGTATCTAATTAAGTTACACGTATCGAGAAACACTTTTAAAAGTAAAGCCAGGGAACTTAATTGAGTAGCAAATTGACTACCAACCTAAATTGTCCGTATATTCAAATCAGTACGGACATTCTTTGATAGTTGCATGAAATGGCTGTAATACAGCAAATTGACGTAGTGTGTCAATTTCATAAACAATTAATTTCTCTTACTGTGTATGGGTAGGTTACACATACTTATACAATATACTTCTTTGTCATTTACATAAACTTTAACAATATACCTACTTTTAATAAAATTATTAAGATTTTATAGTAACCCGTGTGTTCAAAGATTTTTATTTCTTTTATTTAAGATGGGTTTGCTCTTGACTCTAGTCTAGGTCAGTGGTGACAGAGACAGAGTCGACGATGGAGTGAGCTTACCCAGAAGAAGCCTGTTCGCTCTCACTTTGAAGAGATTATGGTTGTATGCGATTATATATATATATATTAGATTTTAAGCGATGAACGTTAACAAGAGTAACATGTATTGCAGAAAGCGTCAGTCACTACCATCAAGGAAGCGACTTCAGTATATACAGGGTGTGGTGTAAGTAGTGGTCCACCGTTCAGGATTCGATAAACCAGATAATTAACTATAACAATTAAATTTTTTAACCATTTTGTCTTTTATTTACGAAATTTCTACCTTTTATTGCAAATTTGTTTGTAGTTTCAACAAAAACCATTATTTTTTCATTTTGATTTCTGTTAATTACTGCTGAATACTAGAGCTATCATGATAAATTATGATTTTTAATGTAAATTCAGCTCTTTTGAAGAAAAAGTTGGTTCTTCTCTAATTTTAACCCTATTTTTTAACACACCATCAAGTTCAAGAGCGATTATTGTAAAAAAAAATTACTACTAAAAATGCTTAAATATTTTAATTGTTATATTAATTATCTGGTTCATCGAATCCCGAACGGTGGACCACTACTTACGCCACACCCTGTATACATCCCTTAGTGATGTTATGAAGTTGGTAACAGGTCTCGTTAACACAAGAAACAAGTGTCTTATTACACGTCAATAAACCGGATACCGAGTATGTTATAATCAATTTTACCCTCCTATGTAGGTGGCAAAGTGTGTTTAACGTTAACAACTCACATGGGTTGTAAGACTTAACGTAACGTGTGTTAGCAAGTTTAGCAGCTCGTGGAATTGGCACTTCCTCACTTTCTTGAGATGTGTAATATATGCTGTTTAATTAACTGGGATTTCCAAGTTACATTACATTTGGATATCTTCCACGACCATCCCAAGCGTTTTAGATCTAAGATCATAAATGAAGGGAAGACTGAAGACAACAAAATAAAAAAATAGTCAATGTTTATGTCGATGAGGGTATTCTCTCTACTACCGAGGTTTTAGCTAGAGCTTTTGTTCTTATATTGTTTTTGTTTTTTTTATTTATTTTTGTAACGTGAATACTGTGTTTGTTTTTCTTCTATTTTGTTGTGAATGCTGTGCACGTCTGTAATTGACGTAAACACATGTCCATGTCTCTGTTATTTGTAAATGTTTGTGTTTGTGTTGTTGATGTGCCTTAATAATATTAAATGAATAAATAAACATAACATCACGCTTTGTTACCGCGAAAGGTCATTTATTTATTTAAGTTGGGGTTGCTCTTGACTCTAGTCTAGGTCAGTGGTGACAGAGACAGAGTCGACGGTGGAGTGAGCTTACCCAGTAGAAGCCTGTTCACTCTCACTTTGAAGAGATTAGGGTTGTATGCGTTTGGAAACACAGACGCAGGTAGAAAGTTCCATTCTTTTGCTGTGCGCATTACAAAATAGATTTTATTACATTAACATCAAAGGGCAGAGGTGTACCTATAGGACCCCCACGTAGCCAGGTTTTTTTTAAGCCAAATGTAATAGGTGGCGAGCTTATTAGCATCAACCGGGCAGAAATCCTGACTCTGGGCTACTGAGAAATGCCGGATAAAAAAAAACCGAAGAACAATTTGCCCGACTTGGGAATCGAACCCAAGATTTCATAAATGATTTATTTCTGTAAGTAGGTTTGTACAAACACTTTTACACGTCAAACATATTTTTAAAAACTAGATGAGGTGCTCTGCAGTAGCGCTTGCGTCTACACCAACGAGGCAGTCCAAGTCACACGTGTCACTAAACGTCTTCAAAATAACTTGCTCGTAGAGGTTGAGCTATTAAAACACAACATGGACGATAATACTCACCATCTGTTTTCATACGTCACAGAAAACCTCGCAATTATTTACTAGTAAAGAAACTGAGCTAGCAACATTAAAACACCTACTGTCTCTCTCTCTACCCTGGTATTGGTGTGTCAAAAACACGCGGCAGGTAAACGTTGACATAAGATACATGTGTCGTAAACCGCCTGGAGCAAGCACGGTACGCCCTACATACAGGCGAAAATATTTCGGTTCAAAAAACCACTACACTGGTAATAGTTTGCTGGTTACGTTTACAATGATATTATTGTTGTCCATTGTTTGAATATTTGAACTCTAGGTGGCTTGAACTTTTTGCTGTTAGTATATAGGTATGTATGTAGGTATGCATAACGTTGTTGTGTGCGAGTTTAGCAGGAAAACTACGGGAACAGTTGTGCGTGGGTATAGCATATTCATTAGGAGGAATCGACTTTTTACTGTAGACATTATTCAACGTCTAGACAGAATATTTCGATTTTCACTCGAATTATTTGTTGAGGTAAGTACAGTACATAGACCACTTATAATGTACTTATCTATAAATATTACTCATAACACACAAGAGAAGTTCTTACACAAGAGTACCCGGAAAAGTTCTTAAAATAATAAGAAAATAACAAAACTGAAACAGGGAATTTGTCACGCGACTACGGCGTAGCGACGCTACGAGGTTCTACGTCGTCGTAGCAACGCCAGCGGGCGTCTACGCTTAAAATATGAAATATCTAGAGAAATTACAAGCAGGCTGGCCCCGGGCACAAGCCGCGCCTACCCCGTGTTATTTTATTTTTCGCTCTCTTGAACGTAAATCGCGTTAGTATATTTTTTTATTTTATATTCCAACTGGTTTATGAGTTTTTGTTTTATTTGAGTTCGTAGCGGTTGAATGTGTAGGAATTTTATTTATTAATCGTATGTACGTAGGTACATACATGCGTTGGTCGAGAATTAATTACGTGCGCTTGAATTAGAACGGGGGTAACTCCGGTTTTTTTTTATGGGAAAATGGCTTTTCTGTCGTATACGGTTCTGTTAAAGATAAGTTGATTTTCCTTTGTTGTTAATCTAGTTAGAATAAATGAAGAGTTTCAGGGGTGCCTTTTTCCGGATTCACGGGCTCGTTGAACCGACCTTCTTTATTAGAACCATACCTTATGACATAAGCAGTGTTGGCCCAGTGATAATGGCCGCGACTTACGAGTTGTTGTAGGTCGTAAGTTCGAACCCAGACAGGCGCTTTACTTTTTGTAAATTATTTTATCACCAGTACCCTCAAAACGGTGAACGAAAAACTCGTGAGGAAACTGGCATGTCCTAGAACCAAAAATTCGAAGACATGTGACATCTACCTACCCGCACTGGGCCCGCGTGGTGGATTACGTCCCATTCGCTCTCACCGAGACGAGGCCTGTGTCCCAGGCAGCAGTGGGAACATTATAGGCTGATTATGCATATGATTATGTTAACGACATACATATTTACGCAAATACCTAGTCTCATTGCCTTATGGACAAGGGTCACTGACCCGCCCTGTCGATATAAGTTAACCTTGAAGGACCTTTCAATTGGTGTGTTGCCTCACACGAACCTTACTCCTAAAAAGGCTTCACTTTAAATAGTTATTATGTATTCAAATTCAAAGGTTTATTGCTCAACACAGTACATAATCATACATGTCAAGTGAATGCGCCGTCCACTGTATTGCACCAATTCAGGCATGCAAAATTATCAACTTATATCGTATTATCCTATTATTTACTTATAGAGCGTATGAAGCCTTGGAACGAAGATTTTGAAGAATATAAAGGGAAACTTTGCGAGTTTGTGATTATTCATAAGTTAACACGCCTTTGCTTTTTCGTTCATCTAAGTCGGAATTATGATTTGAATATTAATAATCAGCTGCGGCTGGGACTTAATGACACGTCACACAAGTTTTAATGAAACAGCCTCTCGTTGAGAACTTCTCGGGAGGAAATTTAGAGTTTTGGAAAATGGATTTTATGTCAACCCCGTTTGTTTAAGAGTTAAGCTGGTTACTTAGTTTGATTTTGTATATGAATTTTGTTTATTTAGGCGTGACCTTTTTCTATAAAATCATGATTTGTTGCCAACAGTAACGGTACATGAATAAAATAATGTTTACGCATTGAACAAATGTTTTCACACGTTTTATCTCGTTCTATTTTCAGGTACTTAAGTCTTTGTAGCTTGTCTGTCGCTGAGTCTATTATGGCAAAGTACTTACTAACATTCTGTACGTACCTAATCTTCTTATTTATAAAAACTTGACATTATAAAAACAATGTTTTTGTCATTTTCGTTTAAGTTATTTTAGTTACTTTTTCTCACGAATAAGGAGATTAAACAACATAGGGTGTCTCAACACCAATAGAAAAAGTAAAAACAACGATATGTAAGATTTCTAATATCTCTCAGATATCGCGTTACTTCCGATGCGTGTCGGACGCGCGGCGCTGGCTCCCGGACGAGCGCCGGACGGGTTTCGGACGAGCCCCGGACGGGTACCGGACGCGGGCGCAGGAAACCTATTACGCCCAAATGAATTCCCCGCCGTTTCCGGGCTACGACAAATCCGCCTGCCGCGCCCGCTCGCCCACACCTAAGGGCCTTTCAGGGCTGAAAAAAACATGTTATAATCATATTCGGAATATTATTATATTTTTTGCGTAAAATAAAAAAATCAAAATCTTTTTGTTGCTTCGAAAATAACGTTTTTTTGAGACTTAGGTCATAGAAGACAAGACAACAAGAGAAGGGGCGCTTTTATCATTTCTAACGTGACGATATTATCGTGGCCGTCCAGGGTCACGATTACACAGGGAAGTTAAATGTATGGAAATATATGAAGATGCTTTTAGATTTCTGTCCACGATAACGTTATAACGTGCACCGAAACCGTGACCGTGGTAGACGTTGACGTCCACGTTAACGTGACGTGCATAATTATAAAAGCACACATTTCTTACAAAGCATGTAAATGAAGAAGTCTCTTTAAATGATGCAGTAAAACTGGTTATTATCAAAACTGGATATATTGTTACGAGACTGTTCGATTTTGCTTCTAGATGCGAAGGTGAGCAACGAACATGAGTTCAAACGAATTACTAGCGACCCTAGCCGACTAAAGCCCAAATCAATAAATTTCTGAAATTCTGAAGGAGAAATAGACAGTCATTAGGCACTTTTGAAATCTGCAAATAAGTGAACTAGTGATACGATACCTATTTTCTTTTTTTAATTGTTCGATTCAAATGCTCCAAATACTCTTTTTTAAATCAATTCTCATCTGCACGTTTTGTATTCATTGCTATTTTATTGACAATATTCTAACTGCACTGTGACACTGTGTCAACCCTGAAGGGATCGCCTTCGGACTTGACGAAGCGGAATTTTAATGAAATTTCTAGAAATCATCTTTTGTCATTCACATAGTGTTCGCAATAAAACGGGTAGGTACTAAATTAAAGCATGTTTTTACATTTTGTAGTACTTAAATTTTCCTTATTGTACTTTTTTATACATATGGTAGGTATATTTTATATTTAAATCCTCTGTAGGTACATGACAAATTAAAAGTGTTTATCTGAAATCGAGTTAAAGATCGAAGCACGTATCTTCTGAATTCTCTCTTATTAATTTCATAAACACACACATAAAACTTTATTCTAGAACGTAAATAAGGGCATCGACAACCCCAAAGCCCATTATTCTTCTAAAATAAGGCCAAGTTCATATTCAATGATCCTTCATTGTCTGACCGATCACAAATCAAAATCTTCGCACATATATTCCCAGGTCTGATTTATGTCGCGCTGTTGCTAAAATATGTCCCTTTCAGACCCTATAAAGTACGTTTCAACAATTTATTTGTTCCAAACTGGTTTTTAATTGATTTACTGGTAACATTTTCGTTGGCTGGTGACGCGGTTGCCATGGTAACCGAGGGGAGTTTCAGACATGATATTGATATTATAAATAGGTGCGTCGTATGTGTAGGTATGAAAGACGGATTGTTTTGTTAAAAAGGTACGTTGTTATGTATTTGTAATGTTCATGAATTGACTAGTGTGTTTTGGGTTTTATAATTATTTGTTTTTTCACCGAAGGGCTACAAGAAGACGAGTTATTTTGATAACTGTATCGAAAGTAATTTATTTTATCAAGTCATATTTAGGTCTTAAAGCTGTTTTATATGAGAAGTTACTCTATAAAAATGCCAATTTAGTGATATTCCCACTTCAAATTACTTATGGAAAAAGTACCTACCAAATAAAGTTAAAACACAAAACATTCAATACCATTCACATCGACCACCTCATAACAGAAATCAATTTAAGAAATGCAAAATCACATTCATTGGCACTCCGATTGCGATATTTTAACATAAATAAAATATCAATAAAAACCAAGTTAATCGGAAAGCTTCAAATGCAAGAAAGCTATTGAGGGATCGACAGGTGACACAGAAATAAATAGCTAATCCTTATAATCCAGGAGAGCGACATTTCGTAATTTGTTTTCTATCGCCGAGTGAAAATATCAAATAAGTGGATACGGCGGCCACGATTGGATCGAACCTTTTCATGCGGGCAAATTGGTTTTCTTTTTTGACCAACGCCACCTCACCTGACGAGGTGGCGGATTTTGTTGGGTTCCGTGCGCCAACGTGAGCGTATGGTAAAAAGTTTCAGGTATTAATTGTTTTTTAAACTGTGGGATCTGTTAAGATTGTTTTTTCGTCAGCGGAAAATTGTAGCCACCCATTAAATAAGTACTCGTAATTATAAATTTGTAATTGATATTGTCATAACTATTAAAATATCAAAGTGTTGACTTAGTAAAATTTTAACTTTCATTAATTATTGGTATCTACCGATATTATAGATTTCAGTTTCCTTCTACGCGATCAGACATGTATTCATTGAGATCGTAAATACATTTTTATTTTAACCGTTGCGTTATCTTTTTTTTAAACACGGTCAAAGGTAAGTCTTTAAAGGCGGGTAATTTGGGGTTTTTGGTACTTATTTGTAAAACTTTTTTGTAGCTAGTCTGTTTTGTTGAAGTTTATAGCAATTGCGTAAAGGAACGGATGACTGGACCATTGACTTATAATGGACTGGACTGACCGGTTGGTGCAGTTGGTAGTGACCCTGCCTTCTGAGCCGCTGGTCCCGGGTTCGATCCCCGGACAAGTCAAACATTTGTGTGCATGAACATGTCTGTTTGACCTGCGTCTGGGTGTGTATACTTATTATATCTTTAAAAGTATATACCTATATGTATATAAGTATATATTTAAACAAGTATGTATATCAGTCATCTGGGTACCGTAGTAAAGGCTCTACGTAGTTCGGGACCTGAAGACTTTGTACCATGTTGTAAAAATAAAACGTAAACATTAAGTTAGGTAATGTAAACGGTAAGTTGGGTTACATTTAAAACGAACGACGAAATCCTGAATCTTGCAGGTAAATCCACTTCTTCTCGGAAAACCCAACATTGGATAAAGAAACGTGCACGTATAAGAGAGCATAACCTTTAAACCAAAGCAAAACCAAACCAGCAGAAAAAATGCTAGAATAAAGCCTCATAAAATTTTCTTATTACTTAAAAAAATCACGGAACCTCGGGTTATACCGCGGGGCGCACTTTTTCATTTCATATTTTCTCTCCACGCCGCTCTCTCGTTTTATGGGTCATGCGACTATGTGCGACTATTTTTAATGGACCTGTGCACAGTTTTCATTTTTCCCAGTGATAAATTGACTCCATGCGCACGATGGATGGTCATCTTTTCGAAGGTGAAGCCCTCGTTTCGTTATTATTCGTATTACATTTTTAATTCCATGTTTACAAGTTGCGGTTTTGAGTTTATTTCGTTTGAAATTAAATGTTTATTTCTGTAAGTAGATTATTTAGGACACTTTTCCACGTCAATATTTTAAAACAAGATGGCGCCGGAATTTCCTAGCTGGTTGATCCATTTGTTCCCTGAGAAGAAATGACGAAAAAACTCAAAGATCATGGTCTCTTTTAATTAGGATTTTATGTGAGTCTAACAATGCTTTGTTTGTAAAGTGATTATTGGTGTTGCAATGATGTTGTTTAAAGTGCTTGTTTGTTGTTTGTGTACTTAATCAAACGTATTTACTACTGAAAGTGATGCGACAATTTCTATGTAACAGATCTTAACCTTATTGAATACTTCTAATCTGTATTTAATTAATTCACCAACAAAAGAGGCATAGGTTCTATATACTAAAGGTTTTACCAAACAATATATGTAAGGAGTCTTTCAAAAAGTACCGATCTTGTCTTTGTTATAAAACTACCTACTTTCTTGAATTTTTCATATTTTTTGAGACGGAGTTTTGTTACTTTAGAAGATTTAATACGGAACCTCCACCAATATTCACAGTTCTTTTCACCATAACATTGCAGGGCGTAGACTGCATGCAATCCGTATGCGCGGGCGCTTCCTTCCGATCTATTAGTTTAGCGAAGTGATTGGACGCCGCCGGGCCACTCGCACGCGACGTGACCCGACTGCGACGGTGAGGTGCTAATGTAGATACGTAGAAACGTGCTGAAAGTTTACGTGGATGATATGAGTGTGTTTTAGGGTAAATTTAAGGAGGTGAAATTTAAGGGGTTATGTTGTATGAGTGCGGTAGTCAATTGAAAAAAGCACAGATAATAATCTAGCTTATACGAGCATGTAATACAGTCGCCAGTTATACATCAGGTTATACGAAACTGTCAAATTTCTCCAAATGGTTTTAAACCTTAAAATGTTGCAAGTTAAGTTCAAAATCGAATGAGAAAATTTGACAGTTTGTGGTAACTTGAGCTGGTGCTGTGTGTACTGTACCTACTATCACAAACCTAAAGTTAGAATGTTTGAACTTTCTTAAAATGAGGACAAAAAAAATATGCTTCAAGGTCAGAATGTTTTAGATGATTATTGTGCGAAAATGAAACTAACATATTTTTTGTAAACGTTGGTTCTCACGGTCGTAGGTACCTACACCAAACAACTTTATTCTTTTCAAAACCGCCTTAATGTCAATATCAAATAAAATATATATACAGCCACTTCTATTTAACTTTTCCTCCTATAAATGAACACAATCCAATCTCAGCACAGAACAGTGCCAAGTAACACTGACAACTTGCTGGAAACTCTAATAAATATTTAATCCCGGCAAAGAACGTCTCGAAACTTAGCATCGGGGGCGGCGAACAAACTTCGGAGGCGACAACTAAAGTAAATTAATACCTGACATAAATTTGCCATAACTGTGCCGAGTTTGCGCTGTAGGCTGGCTCAAGACACGTACAAACGACGTACAAATCGTAAAGCCGGATGCGAGCGGGCTAATGGCGGCATAAAGCAGCGGGACGTACTGCCGCTGTCCTGAGGGTGCGCTGTATTTATCTGTTCGACGGTCCAAGTAAGATAGTTGACTATTGATATTGATATAGTTTTGGTACTCACCTTTCTTTAAGATAGAGAGTGTCAATGGTTTTTTTCTTCTATTGCAACGATCATTTTCAAGGTCTTGGACTCAAATGTTTTATATCCTGTAAGTATCTTTCGGTGGAATTTTGAAATACAATTTTTCAGTTCAGTGGCTAAATCTGAAATTCACTTGACTGGCTCTCTCATTAATAATAATTGCTTCGAAACATAGTTTTCAGATGGGCGTTTCACTCATCTCTTTTTGTCCTGTTTAAGTTAAGCAGGAAATCTATAGTCAGATTTTACCACACCACTTTCAAATAAAAAACGACAATAGAAAAATAAAATTGCGTCAAGTTCGAATCTCTAGAAAGGGAAGGGATGTTTCACTCCACCAGACAAGACAGGGGGTTATTAGCTAAATAAATTTGCTCACCCAATATGCTCGGTAACTCGATTTAATGGCGATAGAATTGATTCATTCAATTACGAGGAATTTTTAGTACCCCATGGTGTGGGATAACTTTGTTTTAGGGGAGTTCCACAGAGGGATAGTTCCCACGTAAATTGCATGCTTATTGATTTGAGTATTTACTTTTATTTCGTTTGGAACAGTGAATGTGTTTCTCAATTTATTTTCTTTCTTTATTTTGTTAATAGGTTTTTAAAATTTAAATGTTTTTCAAAATGTAAGCGAAGCTTTTGTATCGAAAATATGTACAAAGGTAGTTTGCATAACATGCCAAAAAAATATGAAAGCTAAACAAGTTCCGACCTATTTTCCGTTTTATGAATAGTTTTCCGTAATCAGGCTTACCTCTACTCGTATTTCATACAAAATCTCCCCAGAAGCAAGACCTTCATCACAAGACTAAAACCTAACAGCCGCCGCGTCCTAAATTTGACATGGATTTATGTGACGTCATCGTCCACCACCATTAGTATTACTAATGCTCCCATTACCGGCCAGCGGGGCGGGAGACAGGGAGGGGGCTTCCCACGGCATCTGCCGCTTGTTTTAGCTAATTTATGGCCCGACGACAAGGTTCAGCTACCCAGAAAGGTGGATAAACATGAATTTGGAGTGCTGGAAGTGGTAACTCTGTGAATGGGTACGCCTCCTAGGTATATGCTGCAGTTTTCATTCTTCTGACCGTCTGTTCATAGTTGTAACGCCCATGTTCAATAACAAAGCGACACGAATTTCCACTTTAGTGTGAACAATTAAACACTAGTCTTGTCTAAACAGTTTTTCATTTTGCCACTCAAATTATAAATAAATAAAATCTTTATTTATAATTTGAGTGGCAAAATGAAAAACTGTTTAGACGCGGTAAATGTTTGTACCTACTTATTTTAATGTGCAAGAGAAGAAAGGTGTGAGTGTATGATTGTGTGTATGTATCTGTCTATCTAGTCTGTATATATAAAATCTTCATTTATTTATACCAAGAAAAAAAAACAATAAAATGGCATACATGCACACAATCATACACTCACACCTTTCTTCTCTTGCACATTAAAATAAGTATAAACATTTACCGCGGTTCTTTCCAACGAGCGCTTATTTATTATGAATTTCGTACATTTCATGATCAAATTGGAACGTCGTAAAATTATTTATTATTTATTCACAAATTTGAGACAATCATACAGAGTAATTCAATAATAAACACAACATAGACAGATCGCTGTAGGTGAAATGGTACAATGAAAAGATGGTTTGGTTGTCTTTAATCTGATTCGCCCTATCCCCTCGTACTAGTATAAAAGTGTATCACGAGCGGATAGTCTTCCTCAACCTTAGAACAGCAGATTTCCACAAGGTTCCTGTTACAAGTCACATAGCAGCATTTTGATTACATACTGTATAGGTAATAAATCATGGTACAGATAGTTCTTTTAAGTTACAAATGATTGGAATTGTCTGTGTTTGGATATGTTAATGTATTTATGTGTATGTTATGTTTTTATGTATGTTTCTATATGTGAACAGTTAAGTGCTTATAAATTATTATATTATTTAAATAAATTTGTGCCTTGTGTAATTGTAGCATAATCAGAATGTTCTTACTGCTGGGACACAGGCCTCCTCTCTTAAAGAGGGAGTGGGCTGTAATTTATCACACAAGCTCAGTGCGGGTTGGTAGATGTCACGTGTCTTCAAATTTTTGGTTCTAGGTCATGCCGGTTTCCTCACGGCGTTTTTCTTCACTGTTTTTTAGAGCAGTGCCGATGGAATAAGGTCTTCCTAGGAGGTGGTCGGCTGCTTAACCGGGCTTGCCTGTGGTTACCTTAATAAATGAAGACCTCCAGCCAGGGCATAAAAAAAAACTTATAAACTAGGCGACTCCAAGCTTCCCCTGTGGGGTACGGACCTCGGCTTAGGGCGTCGCTGGGGACCGGCTGGATCGGAATTAAAATGCCCCATCCAGTAAGCATAGGTCTGGAGTGCGCAAGACTTGGCACTTCCTCACATAGCTCCGTTACGTGTCGCGCGTGAAGTATGGCGCGCTAGCTACGTGTGCTTTCTGATATATCTGTATATTTGCTACAACCGATGCCGTTGGCTGAAATGTGTTTTTCATTGACAGTGAAACATTAGATTAAAATAGTGGTTAGTGGTAGCTCATAGCCCCAGCGAGGAAAGTCTTTTACCAGATAGTTATCAGACGTTTTGATATAGAATTTGTTTTTTTTGTTTTTTTCTTTCTAGGAGTTTTCCTTGAAGGCTTAGTTATCCTATTATGTTTTTGAGGCAATCTGCAACTCCCGTTTTACTAAAGCGTTACAACAACGGCTCGTGTCTCTTTTATTGTGTTGAATAAATGCACACACTTTTAAATACCTGCAAGAACCTGAATAATTGAACTCTGAAACAAAAAAGATACCTAGGTACTTGGCTCGTTAGGTTAACAATTTGTAGTGTATTCCTATATTAACTTCAACATAAAATAAAAATCACCATACAATATTACTCACTAACATTTACGTAAGAACATCCCATACATTGTCAAACAACTTTGCCATTACAGCAATCCAGGCACGCACTTGGGCATTTTATTTTTCAATTACAATTGTTAACGGCATAATCAGGAGATATCGCACAATCGCTGTGGGCTCGGCTAATCCAGATTTATTCGAACAGGGCCGGATTAAGGTGGCGTGAATTACACGTTTATAGGCCATAAAGAGTGATCCGGTGGCGTGCAGTACCTGTCCCTGTTAGATATAGTTATGATGTGCACTCGCCGTGCTGACAGTACAGGGTGTTGCTTTTTAATTTATGGTGTTTATTTTATTAATACTGTTTGAAATCAACTTGTAAGATTTTATGGATCTTTGGTGAATTCAAATTAATATTACAAATGTGAAAGTTTGTATGTTTGTTACTCAATCACGTAAAAACGGCTGAACGGATTTGAATGAAATTTGGCACACGGATGATTTATAATCTATACTAACACATAGGATACTTTTATCCTGGTAGTGCGTTCCCGTGGGATAATTTCACACATCCACGTGGGTGAAGCCACTGGCAAAAGCTAGTTTATTATAATATATTAATAAGTATGCTTGAATATGATATAGCCAACAAATACCTACATGCAAGTGAACAAGAAGATGAACTCAGCGTTATTTTGATATATTTAAAAGTTCGAAGGTGTTGTGTAATAAAATGAACGCGGGTTATTGTTCCAGAACCTTTTATTTTTAGCTCGCTATTTCAGTTGTACAATATTACGATGAATGACGTAGGATGAAGTAAGAAGAAAAGTTACCGAAACGTAAAACAAATATTATATAATAAAAAAATACGTAATATTTTTAGTAATACGTCATACTTTAGGCAACATTGCCTAAAGAGGTTATATCGTAGTATTTCTAGGAATTGATAATTATTTTTCCCGTTCTTTTTTCCTTTTGTGAACTCAGCCTACATGTAGAGGTAGATCGTTACCACGTCTGGTGACAGAGCATTTTCCACATTCATACACCTTTTTCTCTATGGGTTCCTGGTCAATCTGGACTGGGCTTATAACGGCAATTTCAGGCTTTCTTTCTTTCTTTTCTTTTTACTTCAGTTTAATCTAGGCATTTCAAACTTGGAAAGCACCCTATATAAAATGGCGACGGTAGTTAGCGGTGGCGTGCGCGCGTCTTGTTGCGCGCGAGTTATGTCGCTCGCCCACGCGGCGCGTGCGCCGGGCGCCTCGCTGCGCTGAGCCCGCGCACCCGTCCGGCCGGCCGCTCCCGTGGGTGAACGCTCCATTCAATATCTACGTGTAAAGTGCCCATTAATTAAGTGTCAAACGATTAGAATCCACTGCATATAGTGCAAGGAATTGAGGATTGTTTGTATTTGTAGTATGATATTTTAGTTATTATAATTATTAGTGGACCCCAGTCTAGTTTGACGGGTGGACGCATTTGTTGTGTGTGGGTAGGATTAAGAATGTTTTTTAGTCAAAGAAAACTGTCTAGATTTAAACAGTTTTCCTTTATTAGTACCAATTCTAAGATCTTTTCTAAATGAAGTGTTGCATAAAATATAAACACTAGGTACCAAATACAAAAAAAATACAAAAATATTTATTGCATCATAAACATTGGTTTCATACATAAATTGAGGCGGCCCCAGTAAGTGACAAAAGTACTTGTATTGGAGCTGTCTCGCCCATCACTAACATAGTAGCTGAACAATGTTAAATTATAAATTTTAAATTAAGTGGGAGATTAAAAAGAAAACAATAAAAATAAAAAAAAACATAAAACACTATTGATTAAGTAGCAGCTCTCGATGTGTGAGGTGTGCACTTATGTGTGTAGGGGGGGTAAGTATGCTGAGGGTGTGTATGTGGGGGAGGTGGGTTTGTGAAAGTGTAAAGTATGATCTCGGTTATCCGAACTAAAATATTTTCTGTTTCTTCGTATGTAAGGGATTTTAACCATTCAGTTATTGTTTTTTTACAATCGTACAACAGCAGGGGATATATGTTTAACTTATGGTTTAGTTTATTGTAGATGTAGGTATGTTGATTGTGTAACATATTGACGCCCAGCAAAAACTGTTCGAACCCCTGGGGAGTGAGCCACGATATCTTTTCGCCTTCTCTTTTGAGTAGCTGAGTCAAACGGGAGACACTTATGCAGGGTTAAGGACACATTTAGGACATACAATTTCCTAACTGAGAGTAACTTTATATAGGTCTCTTGTAGGGAACCTAAACCATCTTATTACAAAATACGGTCTAACTTTAGCCCGAGCCTTAACCATCGAGTCAGTTTTTGTATTTCGAACTTTATGCCGACTATAGTAAAGTTCTTAATACAAAATTGACGACATAAGACCGGACTAAGTTGTCGGTTTTGTAAAAGGAACTGTATTTCAATTTCTGTTAGATTCCAATTTCAAAAACGGGCTCGATGGTTTAAACCATGTCAAAAGAAAAACCTTGTTTTGTAATAAGACCAAATCGGTTTAAAGTACATCACCTTAATAAGCGAACGCTGAGCTCTTTCCAGATCGAGAACTTTTTTCTAGTAGCTCCACCCCATATTGGGATGCAGTAGGTAATTACAGATTGCGCCAAAGCTACATATATATATCTTGTTTATAAGCTGAGCAGACATCACGTGACGCAAATTTTTAAATACCCAAATGAGCTTCCTAACCCTTTTCATGAGGATCTCAAGGTGCCATGATAGTCTTTGATCAATAATTATGCCCAAGTATTTCGTAGAGCTAGCTTGTTTGGTTTGGCAGCCATAGTTATTATGGAGGACATAATTTTGACAGGCATGAATCGTAACTCTAAAGTCAGCTCCAGGCTGTGACCTTTGGTTTGGGGAAAAACAAATAAAATCAGTCTTAGCACTAGACTGATTTTATTTGTTTTAAGGGTCAATAGATTTATTTTAAGCCACCCGGCCATTTCAATCAAACCAACTTCAGCGACAGTTTTTACATGCTCCCAAGACGACACTACAACTAAAGACAGAGCTAGTAATTCAGCTCCAAAGAATTACCTTCACTTAAAATTAAAATATAGTTCCATAGAATTCCCTTCACTTAAAATAAAAATGTAGTTCCATAGAATTCCCTTCACTTAAAATAGAAATATAGTTTTATAGAATTCCCATCACTTAAAATAAAAATATAGTCCCACAGAATTCCCTTCACTTAAAATAAAAATATAGTTCCATAGAATTCCCATCACTTAAAATAAAAATATAGTTCCACAGAATTCCCTTCATTTAAAATTAAAATTTAGTTCAACAGAATTCCCATCACTTAAAATAAAAACCTGCATTACTCAAGTCTCTCCAGTAAGCCCAATATTCCTGAATCAATACAACATCTGTATTCCAGTAATCACGCTGGCAGGTGTGAAGATCGCTAGCAGTAGCGACATCTTTATTGTCTCGTAAACATTTCAGAAATTCGCATTGCTATGGTACCATTATTGAAATTGAATAGGATTTTAGCATTATGAATGTGGGCAATGATATTTTTTTACTTTTAAGGTGGAAAGTGCAAGTTTTGGGAGATTCTGGGTCAAGTAAGTTGGGTAGTATGATACACTTTAGATGCTTCTAGAACAGTATTGATATTACTTAATTGTGAAAGGGAGCAAGAAAACCTAAAGAGTGAAGGGGAATACATAAAAAAAAACTCGTAAAAAAATTGTAATAAAAACCTCAAAACTGAAAAATACTCTAAATCATTCAACAATTGTGGAAAAATTTAATAACAACCTACCCTCAACTATAAATAATGTTCCGTAGGCAATCTGGGTTGCAAATAAACCACGCTTTAAGTGGGGCTAAAACGCACTCGGATGTTCGAATGTCGACGCCATTTTGGCTTGTAGGCACTCTTGTAGGGATTTGCGGAGTACTTACCGAGGGGTAGGTTAGAACAAAGTGTAAATAGGAAGACAGTAATCGTAAAATAATTAGAATTTTCCTCGGAAGTGCATGGTTATTAGTGCGGGCTTTGTTTTTGAGAACGTCTTGGACAGCGAAAAATAATTTGGTAGTCTCCTGGTCTAACCAATAATATTGAGCAGTGTTTTAGGTTATGTAAACGAAAAAAAACATTAAAGTATTTTTTTATCTAAAATAGCTTATTACTTAAACAATGTTTTTGAAGTGGATTTTATTTCCATATCTCCGTGCAACATCCGTGGGAGGGTGGCCAAGTAGCATGATTCTCCGAGCATTGAGGAAAAATAAAGAAGCAAAAATGACAAGACGTTATTTGCATCCCGCTAATGGCCGCTGCTGTCGTAATGCGGGGGTAGATGAACAAATATTGCTTTATCCAGACGAGCCACAATTTATTCCAAACTCGCTTTATTCGCCATTCCAACGCCAGAAGTCAGGAGGGAAGTCGAAAAATGGTGGCATTTGGATTTATAAGTGATTCGCAAATCATTCCGCTTAATCAAATGACCTTATTTGTTTGTTGGTTTTCCTTGTTTTTCCTTGTTTTTATCTTACTTAATATGTTTGGTTGTTCTTGTCATCTGTTCTGATTTATAAAGGGATGTGTTGGAAGGTGGCACTGCAACAAAATGTCGTAACGTACACATCGGGCTCTTATCGCCGAGGCCGAGGGGGAGAGAGGTCACGAAAATGGCCTTATCTAAATAGCGTGACCGCGCGATACCCGCTCCTCACCTGCTGACTTTATGCCTTTCCCGGGGAAGTGTGGCGCCGCATACAAACGAGTTCAACCCTCGCCTTCGACCATCCAAATGTCGTAAACTTTTGACGTGTAAACACGTTACGATTTCACATGAAAAAAGCGTTGGAAACGTTGCACTCTAGTTTGAATTATACGAAAAATGCAAATTAAAATAACTCTCAAATCCCAACTCAACCGTGTCGGAGCTTAATCCGCGAAGTGACAACGGCATTCTGACGAGGCGCCGGAGCTGGGAATTATTAAAACGAACGCCAACTTTTTCACTAAGCCCGTCGCAAAGCCGTTTCAATTGCGCTGTGCTGAAGATAATTCCAACTGACGTCATCTTTTTTTCAAATTCTCGACTCAGCTACGTTCTCTGTGCAGCAATTATAACATTTCCACCGACTGGGAAAACAGAAACACGTGGGAGAGAGCGCGTCGAATCGCACCGTTCGTAATTTAAATTTAGATGGAAATTTAATGATGCATTCACAAAGGGCGCTCGTAAAGTCGGTTGCGAGATATTTTTTACGAGGATCTCGCGAACTATTGCGCGCTTAACGACTCCGAAGCAAGATCGCCCTCCGCTTTAATGAGCGCCCGATAAACGTGTTAACTGCCGCGACCTTATTTTTATGCCGATGTAAATTTGCTGAAAAACGTATTCATTACAGCGATTGCGGGCTAACGGCAACATTATGCCGTATTAAATTTGCAATGGAGCGTTGTCCTAGGAGCTGGTCTAGGTAGGTGGAATAATAGTTACGGCGAACGACAGAGGCAGGCTAAGGTAGCGCTGGCTATGTTTAATATATGAGGGCAGGCGACGTAGCGTTGGTAAACACGGCCCAACCTTCGCTCATGTTGCCCACTGTTTGCTCACCGTTCTAGTCTCAAGAGAAAATATGTTTGCTTTGCATACCTAACCATAGCTTGCTCTGAGGCAGAGCGGGCCTGTTTTCCTTGACATGTTTTCTCCGAGGCTCTACAAATAGCTGGCAATCTACAATGTGCGCAGCTTGTAATGGCTGCGTTATATTTTGACAATTAAATTCTTCTGGATTGAATGCTTTTCTCTTTTTTAATTGTGTCAAGGGTTTTTAGAATTAAAAATTTTCATTATGTACTTAATTTTTTGTTATTATATTATACCCAATTAAACTTTGATTTGAACAAATTTTTCTATTCTATCTAAGCTACCTTCCTTACTATTCCATTTTCATCATAAAACATTGGTCTCAATCGATAATAAGAGTCATAACCGTTGTTTGTTGAAGTGCTGAGCTCCTGAGCTCCGAGGCTACTCCTCTAGCCGCACAACTCCACTTAACAAACGTATAAATAATATTCAAGGCGAGGGAACATATTTGAGGGTACGGACTAGAGGGTAGTTTGACGGCGTAACGAATCGAAAAACCAAATCATCGAGTGGCACCCCTACTGTACACCGCTACATGATAGTTTACAACTGAAACTGTGGAGTCGACGTTGTTTGTATACAGTTGTTGTTATTACTTTTTATTTATTCTGTTTTGTTTTTTTATTTTATTTAATAAATAGGTAGTTTATATGGCTTATTTTCTTTATATACTGAGTTTCAAGATTTATTGAAATCTTCATAGTTGAAGTATGCCTCTATCTATATTAGTAAGAATGATTAAAAACGATGTTACACTTACGTTATCTTTGTTCTCTATGTATTGTTGCCCCAATTATCCACATAAAATAATTAATACGACTTTGCCTACTCCACGCCTTTCATTAGCATTAAATCTTTAGGGCTGCCCCTTAGCGGTCTTTCGAGAGTGCTCGTAGTACTTCTTATATATTTTAATTTTAATTTCATATCGGGTGCTAATGGCGGGGCCGCAGCCCTGCGTAGCGAATCGCACTGAGCCGAATGTATTCATAGCATCATAAAACTTAATGTACCGAGTGAACTAATATTGTCTTATTCAATATTTAATTTTCAAATATGAATTTGACCAATTTTTGCGATTCATAAATTGTATTAAATTGTTTGATGTTGAGGAGGGAATGGAGATATATTGATTATTTCTGTAAAGTGGTTTTAATAATTTAAATATTAAGATTTATAACGTAGAATACACTGTGTAACATAGATAGGCTTAACAGTCTTGGAATTATCTTGTTGGACCAACTATTTTTTGTCTGGTCGTGACGAGTTTGTTACTGCGCTTGGTTGTAAAATTCTGACCGAAATGACAAAAACGGACTATCTCCGAAGATCGATAAATGTTAATTTCATTTACTTAATTTTCATCGGAATAAAACAGTGTTAACTTGATAAAGTCTAATGATAATGTGTGATCGCAGCGTTCGTCAACTCTATCACTTAATTTGGTAGTGCAGGCTTATAGTTGATCCGTTTGCACATGTGTGTAGTAGTCAGCTAAACGATGTTAGTCTGATACTGTTTCAAATAACCTATAAGCCGTCACCCCTCATGTACAGTACAAACAGCGGCGAAGTCAAATCAGCGCCAAGTTAATCCGTTTAGGTGCGCGAACCCACTTGATTAAGTTTAATTTATTTTAAAAATCAGCGCGAGCGAGCCGCCTCCGGCGCTGCGTCCCTCCGAAATACATTATTCAGTGTTTTAGAATAATTTTCAAATTCGATTACATAGGGCCGACCCTCGGTAAGTGGGTGGGCCGGGCGGCAACGCGGCGGGTGTATTTAGCCAACACGGGGGTCCGCCGCGTGCGATTCTGATTTGAATATGCGCCGCACGTGGCGTCCCGCGCCCCCGCGCCCTGCGCCCCCGGGACCGCGCCGATCATATTTCAAACGTCACCGGCGATGTCTCACTCAGATACTATCGCCCGATAAACGACGAGATACCACCGGCAAGGGTGGAAATAGTTCGCCGCCCGCCAACCTCCAGCTATTTTTTACCCCGCGATTATCGCCTGCAGTTGACACCTAAATATTACTTTTCGCTCAGCGCACTCGTATAACCCTGTGTTCGCTATACAGGCATTTTGCGGTTAGGTGCCGCAGCCAGCGAAAGCACTTGAAGTTTATTGGCATGACATATTTCGTAGAGAATTTTCTGCGTATTATAATAATCACAGTGTGAGCCGTGATGGAAAACATTTTGTGAACGCAAATTTGCACATAATATTTTCATACGATGATCACAACGGAAGCCACTTTAGTGGGTACGAAATAGCTCCACAGGCTGGTAGAAAAAAACGTTGAATAATTTTATATAAGCTTTGGATCTTTTAATAAGAATAATGCCGATTTAAATTCCATAAACAAATAATGAAATGCTTTTAGTTCTCAGGCTGCGATAGTGGCACATAATCGGTGGGAGTGTTGGCACGAGGCGCGGGCGCACGTCCGCGTCGGTTGGCGCGGGCGGCGGCCGGCACGCGCCACTCCATTACCGCGACACCGCTGACGTTGATGATGTGCTTCACTGCCAAAATTGCAGACAGGAATATGGATTCATGTTGAGATTTTTGCCTACAGCAATATGTAGGTCAATATACACTCGAGAGCAATGAATCCGGGTCACTTAAAGAATGTTAAAAATCTCGGAAACTAAAAATGATAGGTTAATGCAATAAATTGTATTTAATAGACAATGTAATACTCCTTAAATGAAAGTAAAAAAAAATACATTTTATTAACACAAAATTACATAAAGAAAAAAACTGCTGATCTCTCCTTAAAACAAAAATAGGAAACATGAAATTTTTGAACTTTATTACGATTTTCTTGAATTTTAATACTTCGTATTGCCTCCTCGTGCTTCCATTACTGCGTTTACGCGGTTTGGCATGCTGTACACCAAGTTCCTTATACGATTTTGGGGAATATTCTCCCATTCCTCTGTGAGAGCAATTTTGAGCTCACGAAGCGTGATTGGGGGAGGGTTTCGTTGTTTTACGCATCTGCCTAGCTCGTCCCAAGCATGCTCGATCGGGTTGATATCCGGGCTGCGCGCTGGCCACTCCATACGAGTAATGTTCATCTCTTGAAGGTAGTCATTCACAATCTTACCTGTATGAGGTCGGGCATTGTCATGCATAAATATAGCATCCTCACCTAAATTGACCATAAATGGACCAACGTGATCATTGAGGATTTCTTCCACATATCTTACGCTAGTTAAAGAGCCGTTTTCTATGATCACCAGCTCTGTGCGACTTTCAGAAGAAATTCCGGCCCACACAAGTACAGACCCACCACCGTAGGCTACTTTTTCTTCGATGCATGCTTGCTTGAATCTTTCCCCTGGTCTTCGATACACTCTGTGTCTTCCATCGTGCTTGTAGAGCATAAATTTTGATTCGTCGGAGAACATAACTTTTGACCAATCTTCAATACTCCAATTTACGTGGCTCTGGGCATATCTTAGTCTTGAAATACGATGCCCACGCTCCAGTTTAGGGCCGTTTGCAGGTCTAAGGGGTTTTAAGTTAGATTCAGCAAGCCGACGTCTTACTGTCCATGCACTTGGGTTACTTCCTCCGAGGCGTCGAAACTGATTGGTGAGTTCAGTTCCTGTGAGAAAGCGATTTCAAAGCATGGTGTTCACCAAGTATCGGTCTTCTCGTGCTGTGGTACACCTGGTTCTGCCCGTTCCTGGTCTGCGTAGGTTAGAACCAGTTTCTTCGTAACGTCGGAGAACTCTTTGTACTGTTGACAGCGACACACCGACAGTCCTGGCTGTATCGCGCTGACTCCGGCCGGTTTCCAACATTGTAAGTATTCTGGTGCATTCTTCAGGCGTAAGCGACATAATTTCAGCTTGAATAATGGATATAGAGCACTATCAACATGGTTTATGTACCCACATAAATGACAGATTACAAACAAAAGCAAAACCAAATGCTGTAATTTCGTAGTTCCATCTTCGAAAGTGGCCCTTTTTCAAATTTGATTTTTTTATGATATAACTTTACAATAACTAAGAAGTTTTAATACCTTCATTTAAGGAGTATTACATTGTCTATTAAATACAATTTATTGCATTAACCTAGCATTTTCAGTTTCCGAGATTTTTAGGATTCTTTAAGTGACCCGGATTCATTGCTCTCGAGTGTAGAAAGAATGATCAAAATTGCCCCTACGACCATTGACGGTACCCTTCAGTTTTGTAAACTAGCTAGAGCTTTACAGCTTAGCCATAGTAACTCGTAAATCTAGGTAATTTTATTTTCATTTCTCAACTTTACCCCAAAGTAAAGCAAAGGTATAATATAAACCCTCCTATAAGAAGCGGTGCAATACAATGACACATCTGTACAATTTTCTTCTTTGTCCAACTTCACAGGAGCATTTATGCGCTTCCAATGTAAGAGTACAAGCAAATCGCCGCGTAATCCACTACTTGTATCGCAAATCGAGATATGGACGAATTAATTTTGGTCGCATGCCATCGTAATTGAAAACGAAGACTTAGCGTGACAGATGTAAACGCTAGATTAAAGCAATCTGGCTTTTTGGGCTTTAGATCGTTGATAAGAGTTAGGGGTTCAATAGGTACTAAAAGAGATTACCTGCGAAGGAAATTGAATTTGCTGAAAGTTATGAAGTACTTATGTGAAAAATGACGTGGAGTTAAAGGAACCTAATAAAAATGTAAAAATGTTCTGCAAATTATTACATTAAATAAAAGTAGGTACTCCTACTTTTCATAGAAAGAAGAAACCCATTCCTGACTCTATTTACTAACCTTCAAGATTTATTTCTGCGTGACCCCATGAATCATCCAGAAAAAAACTCCAAATCAATTCAAGTTATGTACATCGGCCATGAACTTCAGTCAGAAATGCCAAAGGGGAAATTATTTCTCTTATTCGGAATATTTCACAGAGACAAAATGTAGTTTTGGTCGAATGAACTTTGACGTTCCCCCATGGCCATAGGACGTGCGAGTGAACGATCGCCCCACAACTGAATATGAGTGGCTTCATGGGTTTTAACTGTAATTACCATATCGTGATTTGACGTTCGTAATTTTATATTGTCTCTTTGCGTTTCATACATTAAATGAATTTATAATAATGAGTAACTAATTGATTCTTCAAAGTGCGAACAATATTTTTCTACATTGCTATTTCTAACTGCAGCATTGTAATTTGTAATGCTTTTTTGCATACCGTACTTTTATATTTTTGGGGAATGAGTTATGATATGTTCAAACAGTGAATGGATGAGTATGAATTCATTCAATTATATCGTTATCATCAACAAACCAAATGAAGAGACAAATCAAAAATGCAAAGAAATTCAATAACCGTCCACGATTCTTTGGATTGTCACCCCAATACAGGGAATTCTTTACTAAGTTACCTCTACGTCCCGAAAAATCGATGTCCCCTTTTATTTTTTTAGTGAAAGGGGTCATTTTTGATTGGCAACACGTTTTGCGATAGTAACGATGCCACAGGGTGCTTACAAATCCCCGAGATTGAGTGCGGGACACCGCGCGGCGAGGGTTCGATTATTACTCGAATCTCGATCTCGATACACCACTCGATGCATCGCGGGGAGCTGCATTACACCGAGCATCGAGTGTGGCGTTCAGTGGCTTTCGAATCGATTCGTTGACGGATCAATCGAGTTACTAATAGTGTTTGGGACTTGTTAACAATGTTCGCCATTAGTAAGGTTATAAACTTGAGAACTGTTCTATTATGATTCAGAGAGGTCTTGAACTCAGTCGGTCAAGGCGTAACTTAAATAGAAGAAAGTTTGCCGACAAGATACGACATTTCTATTTTTATAAGATAGTCATATTCTTTTGAAATCCTCATTACAGGGTCTCAAAGATATAATATTCAATTCAACCGGAGCTTTCCTGGTTATAAACAAGTTTTCCCCTAATATTGTCCATAACCCAATTGCTGTCTTCTCCCATATGTTGCGTGGAATGTATTATTTTATTATGTTTTTATTTACTTAACGTCCGCCGAGACGAGTGTTTAAGCCGACGTTTATGATATTCTCCTGTGGTTTGCGACTGAGGGGTGAACGATGATGTTCTATTGTTTCATTCTCACCCTCGTTTTGTCAACTTGATACACTGGTTGTATCTATACGTATAAGTAATATGAAATGTCAATAGTGTTTCGGGGTTTCGGGCACGGCAATTGTACAAACAATTTTGAATGGTTTACGAAGTTACGGTTTCGAACGAAACCTTTGAATATCGAATATTGCGTAACGTTTCGTTGTATCGGGAAATTTCTGAGCAATTAACGTTTAGTGACCTCACCCGATTCTACTTCCGATATATCAAATTGTACACCAATAATTCTATGCAATATTTTTAAATCGTTCCCTATTGTTGTATGTAGCAGACAAAACAGATGAAAACAGTCTGAAGTGTAGGCAAGCTCCAATGAGCCGTGCCTCGCGCGATATTATTTTTGCCGGGCACAAAGCGAGTCCCGCGACCCATCAAATCATGCCGAGTCAGCCCAACACTAGAAAAAATTAAAAAGGAAAGTAAAATACTCGATACATCGATGTGCGTACCTTTTAATTGACTATCGCTGTGAATATTGATAAGTTTTGTTAACTGTAGTATCAATTTGCAAGCGTCAGTAAACAGTGGGAATTAATTGACAAATTAATATCATGTTTTTCACTTCAAATTATTAGAGAACGACACGTTTAATGAATATGCGGCACTTTTATTATTTATGAATTTTACCACATGTTTTTGTGGAGCGGCTCAATGAGATATTTACTATGGCAACCTAGATTCTACCTAGGTAACCAAATTGCATGAATCTCTGATCAATACAGGAAGTTTGGTTTTGTTAGGGATTTTGAAGACTTGAGAATTTTCCTCTAGTTTATCGCAAACATGACATCTTAGTGCTCTTTTCTCGTGAAGGTAAACCAAGTAAGCACATAGAGAAATAGCTAAGTTATTGCAATTATTCAAAGTAAACTCACTTTTAAATACCTATCCAAAACAATAAGCCCAAAACAATACCTGTGCCAAAATATTAGCATTGAAATAAAGATTTATACATCTGTCAGGGGCAAAACATTCGTGAATAATATTCATTCCGTGTGATTGACACGCCATGTATTTGAGAAGCTCCGCGGGGTTCCTCAAGGGGTTATTGAAAAAGTAGTGGCACCGGCCGCCTTGTTCCACCGCAAGGGGCGAGGGTGTCATTACGCATGTTGTGCTCACGCGAGTATATTGGTTTCAAGTTATTAGGAAAGTTTTTTAGATGATGTTTGGCTGGTTGGCTGGTGGCTGTAGTGATTTTAATGGAAAATTACGTAAATATCGGTAAGGAATGGCGTCGAAGATAATAATAATATGAGACAACATCCACACAAGGTCTTCAGGTCCCGAACTAGGCAGAGTCTGTACTACGGTAACCTGATGACTGATATACATACTTATATACATATACACACCCAGACACAGGTCTAACATTTGTGTTCATGCACACAAATGTTTGACTTGTCCGGGGATCGAACCCGGGACCAGCGGCTCAGAAGGCAGGGTCGCTACCAACTGCGCCAACCGGTCAGTCAAATGTTATTTAGTTGGGCTCTAAACCCCGTACCTGGAGTTCAAGCAATAAAGAGACATACATAGTACCTACAAAAGAAAACAACAAACAACAACAAGAAAAATGTAACGTGAATGTAGGAAAACATCGTGAGGAAACCGGCATGTCCTAGAACCAAAAATTCGAAAGACATGTGACATCTACCAACCCGCACTGGGCCCGCGTGGGAGATTACAGCCCACTCGCTCTCACCGAGAGGAGGCATGTGTCCCAGCAGTGCGAATATTATAGGCTGATGATGATGATAGTACCTACATTGCGCATTATCGTGCAGCACCGATTGCAAAGTAGTAATTAATTGTGCTCTTTTCAGGTGTAAGCCGTTTTAGGTGTTTTTCCGGAAAAGCTCGTGCTTATCATCAATTGGTCCTCAATAGTTTTGACGCCAATTTAACAACAATTCTAGAAAAGCCCAAAAACACAGTTATAGCACCAGTTTTGCCCTACAAACAAACAACCAGTACATTCATCGTTCATTCTCTAAACAAGCATCTATTTGATTAGCTCCACACACTCTCGCTAAAAAGTCTTAGAATAAAGCCCTACAGGGGTGCAGATCCGTTGGCTGATAATAGGACATACGCAACGGGACGTAAATAGATGAAGCCGTTTTTGAATATTGTGCCCGATCGGGGAGGAACATTAAATCGCGTAGGTACCTACTGCAGGCGGCGATGTGTTTGTGTTATTTTAATTGATTTTGCCTGCAGTTGAGCATTTCATTGAAGTAGTTTGGTATTTGTTTGATAGTTTGAGGAATCATTAAAAGTGACAGAACAGTGAGGAGGTTTACTGAAGGCTCATTCCCGTAATTAAAAATGTTCAATATCTAGTCGCAGTCTCATCTCAGCGACAATCAGTGTCACAAACTTGTCAAAAATGTATGTAAATTAGAGGTAATTTTGACTGAGATTAGAATGCGAATGTTCTTAAAAAAACGAGAATTGCCTCTCTGATTTTGCATTACTGTCAAAATCACAGTGATCTTTGCTCTCATTGCAATATTGTTGCAGTTGTTTTGCTGCCACTGACAAGTTTGCCTAAACTACAATGATCTTTATTAAACTTGCAATAAGGTTGTTATTGGCTTGCTGCTGTCTGAGGTAAAATAGTTGTAAAAGGACTGTATTATCCACCGACCAACAATCGATCTGTGAGTTTCAGGAAATAAGTACCAAGAAGTTTTTGTTTTCTATAACCTTCAGAATTATGACAGCAAGGTCAGATTCTTCTGGCCGTTTGTCAACATCATATTCGCCCCAAACAGTGAACTTACGATCGTCACAACAGCCACTCTTGCGACCTCTCAATCATTGAGGCAGCTTATTATCTGAAGCATTACCAAAAAACACCTAAAATAGCAAAAATAACAGTTTTCAATTCATTTTATTTTTCTAACATGTAATACTAATCTGTGTGCAGCGTGAAGTAAGCGGCGTGCACACGGGGTCACGCTATCGTCGTTCTAGTTCATTAGGCGGCTGGCGGCGCGGCCGCTATCGCCGCGAGCCGCTCATTTTTCACGCAACCTGCGCTCGTGTGAGCTGCCTTTAGTGCTATTTAATGCGTAAATATTTGAAATCGTTTTAAGCTTGACCTTTGTGGGTTATGGCTAATTTCAAGTCAATAATATTAATGTAAATTTTAACTGACTATCAAGCAATAAACAGTAAAGAAACAGCGAAAATAGGTGTAAGAGACTGTGCTGTATAGGTAATACTGGGTCACCACATGATCAAAGTATTCATACGTACAAAAGGAAGTCTTCGAAACTAATTGAAAATAGCAGTTTACATTACACTTTAGGCATTTTCTAACCAACAATCATCATCATCATCAGCCTATATTCGTCCACTGCTGGATGTAGGCCTCTCCTAGTCAACGCCACTGAGTCCGATCTTCGGCTCTCCTCATCCAGTCTCTGCCAGCCGCCTTTCGCAAGTCGTCACTCCACCTGGCCGGCTGGCGTCCCACACTACGTTTGCTTAAACGCGCTCTCCACTCTTGTTTTCCCCAACGATTGTCGGTTCTGCGAGAGAGAGAACCAACAATACCTTCATGATATCCATGTGGCCAATTAAAAACATATTTTTTAAATTAAGATACATACGTGCCAAACATCATAACCTTAAATAAATATAATAAATACTTTCTTCTGAAAATATTTCACACGACACACATACCAAAACATAACCGATAATCAATATTTCTCTGTAGTTATATTGAAAATTGAAATCATTTCTTCATCTTAAAAATATTACGTACCTCATCACAAAAAGCAAGTACTTACAAGCAATTCGTTGGTAAGTAATAGCTGATTGATGAAATGGAAATAAATGAGTGGCGGACAGGGAAAAAGATGTCAAAATCCAAGCGCACATGAGCCAATAAGCCAAATTGAAATGCCTCCATGTTACACGAGTCTTTCAGAGTAATTGGTTGACGGGCTTTCCTATGGATTAGGGATGTTACTTATCGCGAATTTTTGCCTTGGCCATTACCCAGCCACTGATTTTTTAAAGCGAGTTTGACGTTTGTGGCCTGTAAGCATCCTGGATCCTAATTTGAGCTTATCAAATGGTTGTGGAATGAGTTAAAAGGAAAACTGAAAATATTGACTACGTTCCCGATTCGATATTTTCTGGCTCTAAGTGCTTGTTATGGTTGCCAGACTTTGAAATGGAGAATGCTTTGAAAGTGCTGCTAAGAATTTGAACAAGTTGTAGCAAATGGCAACAAAGTTGTTATGCTGAATTTCAGGTCATGAGTTTACATTTTTGAACGTCGCAATAATTTAGGTTTCATCTTGTAATCAGCCCTTCTGATTCTACTCCACTTTTCAGTCTTTTATGAATCATTCCAATAATAAAATGGAAATAAGGGACTCCATTCGAGAAATATACATGTTTCTTCGCAAAGCAAACCAAAACATCGACAACCATATCGACGCAGTGCCACCTCTCAGCGTTTGGGACGTCTCCTTCCATCGGTTCGTCGATTTGAATAGAAATACCTAACATTAAAAATATAGGGTGTAGTGAATGCGCGAGGACAGTCCGCAAACCCGGACAACCCGCTAGTATTCATTCGCTAAGTGAACTTCTAAAACGACCGACTTACGTTCCTCGCTAACTGGGCGATTCACAACATAAAAGGTGTGCTTTTAAAGGTACACGTGTTTCTGGCTTTGTCTGTAACTCGATATGGGTCGCCGTTGTGCCTAACTTCGCTTTGACATGTAGGCTATCAAGGCTTATTTTTTGGTATACTCGTTAAAATTGGCGGTACGTGGAGATGTGTGACAACTGACAGCTATTCTAGGGCTGTGCAATGACCTCAGATCATATAAAATGATCTGAGGCAATGACCATAATTAGTATTTATAGCAAACTCTGGTCGTAAGTGAGCGCAAAGAGGCTCTACTCCGGTATACCGAGTTGTCAGAAAGAATGATTTATTTAATTAGAATATGGATGGCTGTCGCTGAAAACCAGCGCTGGGGCTCTGTCGCGCATAGGGTCGTAGCATTATGCTGAGCGATGGCCGTTTTGCGTGGATATGACGCATATTTTCCCCCAACTTGTTCTTTTTTGTGTTTGTGTTAATTTTCTGCGTCATGTTTACCGCAAGTAAACGTATTTTTTTTTCTTTTCTTAAATACAACACTATATGCAGAGATACCTACGTAGATACATAAAGAACTCACTCCTCACCACTTATAAATAAAGTGCATGTAAAAAATACCTATCTGTTCATACATAATCAAAATCATAGCCGTGCTTTTGGCTGCAATAAAAATCTTTGATGTATTCAATGTAAAATGAATTCTTGCTATAGATATAGGCGAGGCCGGTATGATGGGGTGTGCAATGGTGCATTGGCTCGGTCATAGAGCTCACTGATGTGATGTGTGACGCTCCATCACGTGCCGATGAACATTAGCCTTTAGGCTTCAATTATATATCTACTTCATTTATTCTGAGTTCCGATCTTTCCGATTGAATTTACTCGATTTGTGGATTAAAAAAAAAAATGCTGGTATGATTTCATTTGAAAAAGTTACAAGATTGACATAGTTTTATGACTCATACACGATGATAAGAATCTTTATAAATATTACAATAATGAAAATTGCTGAAAAGCTTGACAATGTAAAGTGATTCAGGGAAAAGCTATTTGTTGCTACTTACTCCAAATGGTTCATCAATAAAATTGCCCCTAATGCCTCATCTACAAGAGCGATAACAAAGAAAAAACCGTCTACTTCCAAATCGAAATGCCCAAAATAACAGTAAACTGAATGTCATTCTAAGGATAAGGATACATTACAAGAGTTTTTCCTTAATACTCAGCACTTGATTAGCCCGGCTCGTCGTAATTATTTTCCCCGGGTTTGCCCGTGGGGATTTGTATAATCCTGATTGGGTACGTATTGCTATTCGATGGAGTGTGTCCGCGCACGTGGCTCCCCAGTATTATCTCACTTTTAGACACGAATGATGGTGACACCCTACTACCGAATTTCGTGTAGTAAATTGAAAAGATTGATTGAATGTCTGATGATGTTGGAGATTATAGTTTATGGAGATGTGTTTCAGTTTTTGCTGTAGATTTGTGATGTGGTAGAAATTATATTTGGTATGTCATGTCATTTCAAGTCACTCATGTGAGTCATCAGGCGAGAACCTGGATCATTGAAAAATAAATCGTTAATTTCCTGAATTTGAAGTACCTACACGGAAAACTAACTTTTACCCAAAATAAAGCCACCAAAACGAACACAACTTTAAAATGTTATTTAAAATAAAAAAGCAGACACAAAGAATTAAAAATAAACACTGAATCGAATTAAAAATTTGCCTAGTAAAAGCGAATTAAAGTTGGCTGATGGCAGTCCTCCCGGTTGCGACTGGGGGCCGACGATAACGCCACAATAGGAATTTGCCGTTCGCACCGACTGCCCGTACCCTGTTTAACCTAATTACCACTTAGTTTCTTACGAGATAAGGGCTATTATTAGGTGATTTTTATGAAAAACACATTTTGCTCGGAGGTAAATGTTGTATAAATATATATTGGTCATTGAAACGACTGGTGGGTTGATAAGGGTACTTGATTACAAATATTTTCGTCAGGGCCCTTACGCTTTACGTAGACCGAATGTTTTGCCAAGTATGGATAAAGATATTAATATTTTGTGCAACGCTTCATACAAAAGTTATGATTATTTAGCTAAAAAATTATATAGAAACGGCGGGTGACGATCTGAAACAATGAAAGTAAGATACAATCACGCGCTGCCAATTTTAAAGATTAGCCTAATCTCAAAGTGGTTAGAACTGGGCCCCATTGAACTAGAAAGTAATAAATACTTCACTTCACACCATTTTCTTAAAAGAATTTGTTTAGTCAAACAATCTACAAGCTCAGTGAAGGAGCTCCTTAAAATTAAACAGAAAGGAGTTTTCATTTAAATTCTTTTGAAAAGTTTTTCGTGCAAGTCGTGAAGAACAGGGTAAAAGCTAACCCGACAAAGATCGTGCCCTTTACTTGGCGTAAGTGACATTGTCCGAGCAATAACCTGGGCAAAGTTTTCGATTTTCACAGGTTACCAACGTTAGCCTATTGATGTTACCGTTCAAGGTGATAAATTGCTCAGACCTGTGATTACAATGAGCGAATTAATTTCGAGTTTCTTGATTTTAAATTAATTTCCCGACGGATTCTTAGGGTTAGTGTTTGAAAAGCGATTGTCATAATAATAATGAATTTAATAAGTTTTAGATTCTATACTGTGATTTCTTTTTTTTTGAGGTTTTCCGTTTTTGTATACGCTGTAATTTTATATTTGGTAAAGGCTTTAAGCAGCAACTGGCTACGACCATTTTTAAAAAAATTGTTTTCTGATTCAATTTACACTATCATGAGGAGCAATAAATATTAAAACCAAACCTAATACATTCCTATTGCATTAATCAGCACGGATCAATCTACCAAGCCATTCCCAACGATGTTGAACTCGGCTTCCAGTCTAATAGGATGCAGTTGGATACCAGCATTTTACATGGAGCGACTGCCTATCTGACCTCCACCATCCAGTGACTGGGTAACACGATACCCCTTGGTAAGACTGTATAAACACTATACAGAAACATATGATATTCTTCAGGATATAATAATATGCTAGATATATAGTGTGTTGAAAACATAATGCAACTAATTTGGTACGATAGAAAAAAGTCACGTAGATACCTCTAAAAAATTCTTTAAACGATTAAAAACCATTCTAATATACATGCAATTATTTTGTTTTTTTTTTTTTGAGATTGTTCTTCCAGCAACATAATAACGTGATAGTGTTTTCATTATTTAGTCCAATCAATTGATTTTTTTGTAAATAGAGAAATGCTTCATATTTTGCAATAAATTATTAGCTTTGTGTCATCGCAGTTCTCTTTCTTTTCTATGCAGTCCGACGGTGACCGTGTTTTAGCTGTTGTCAGCCCCATAATAAGCCCGAACGTCAAACACATTCGACAAAATAAAAAAAACCAGATAGTCTTACAGTAGTCGCATATGATGTGTAACATCTGGCATCTCACATTGGTAATAAACAAAACATTAACATATCCTAAAAAAATTATTCAGGTATTATTTGAAATGATTATTTGAGGTTGAGCGCACAGCTGATGCGTTCACCTTCTCTATTTCCCTTTCTCGTCACACACACGCAACTGTTGGCTGACAGTACCAACCTCTCGGAAAATGGGTTGCTACCATATGACCGCCAACACTACCACCGCGCGCGCTCATTGGTCAATACAAATAGCGCGCGCTTCCCCGGCTTCCTGTTACATACTTCCGTCGCATTTCACGAAATCACTCCCACAGATTAAAGGAAAGCGAGAGGAAATATATTACACATCAAAAATAAAATCATCAACGTCATTTTCGAACGCAACACTCGAAAGTAACCGATGTCAACAGTTTCATGCCCTAGGCTTTCGATAAACAATTGTTCACCTTTGTTTTACTTCTCAGAAAGGTTATAATACTCTCATTTTGTTGGTTTCTATATTGTTACAGAACTTTCGGTAGTGGAGTTGGCTTCAACTGACGAGCAACTCGGAGTTGTTTCAAAAACAATTTACTGTTTGTTTGTTGTTTAGAAAAACTGAAAGTATCTTTGTTTAGTGTTTACCAGTTTTCTGTAGTGCACTTTTGTTCTGTTTGTATTAATTGTTTGAGCTTGTTGGTTTTAGTTTTAGAATTTGATTAAGTTTTAGTAGATATTGGTACGTCGGCAGTGTTTAGGAGTTAATACCTAAATGTAGCCTTGAATTAAGCAACAGGGTTAATATATTATCGCGATTTAAAATGAGAATCGCGTGTAGAGTTTTAGGGAATCAGTCAGTTTCAATCAGCAATCGTGCTTGACCGTCGTTCCATAAAAAAAACTAACTTCGTCGGCTTTCATAAAATCTTCTTTAGTTACCTATTTATTTTTGATTGTAAAACACTTGAAATAAAATAAGACAGTCCTATAACGGAGAACTTCAGTACAAAACATCAAACTTCATAAAATCTATATACCTATCTTTATTTTATGAAATCTCTCAGTTTTTAATCGAAATGCTTTTTTTTTTGTGTGTGTGTAAGTTTTTGTTAGACTTATTCAGTAGCATCATAGGACATAGATTTTAGCCATTCTGTTAATTTTTTCCTTAGTTAATTCCTTGTTAAAGGGTAGATATTAATGCTCTTGTTAATGTAATTGTAGAGTTTAGAGCTAATATGGATAAAGTGGCGACGGTCCAACGCTAGCCTGCAGTGCTCAGTCTTGCAAATTCTGTCAGAGCGACGCTTCATTACGAGAAACTGAGGGTCGTAGGGCAAAAGGTTGTGCTTCCTAAGAACAGTCTGTAGCACAAACAACTGTCTTACTGTGAGGACCTCGCAGAGTGAATATAGTTCAGATGTCAGGAATCTAATAGGTTTCTTCGCGAGTACCTTTAACACCGCTCTGAGCCCTTTCTAGCCGCAACATGGTGGTTTTATGGGTACCACACCAAGTTGTTATGCAGTAACCGAGAACTGATTGGGCCGGAGCAAAATAGATCATTTTTAGGCTTAGGAAATCAGCAGCCGCAAGTTTTTTAAATAAATAGATCAGTCTTCGTACCTGAACCACAATAGAGTTAACCAGTTTTTTCCACGTTAGAATATTGTCTACTGTAACTCCGAGATACTTAATACTGTCGATCCACGCAATGGTGACACCCGGGCGTTTCCTCCCGCCTTATCCGGAACAGGAACCGTGCCCGGTGAGGACCTGCGTCGGGCGGCAGGTGAGGACGCCATGGCACCTCTCTAGCCACTCGGCAAAGACCCCACTTATCGCCGCAATTGTGGCGTGCCCAGCGCTGGGTTGCGACAATCGCACTCACCATGCCGCCCTGAGATCTCGCCGGAGCTCTGTCCGCTTTACCGTGATTTTTCGCGCTGCGGCAGCGGAGCTACGCCCCGGCGTTTCACCTCCTCGCGCCACACCCATATGTGTGCGAGGACTTTTGCCTCCAGATCCCATGGCGGTAATCCGGCAAGGAGGTTCGCCGCCTCACCGGAGACCGTACGGTATCCCCGAACCAGCCGGGTGGCCATGACCCATTGGGGCGCGTTCAACTGGCGGGCTGGCCGCCGCCTCAAGGAACGCGCCCACAGCGGTGCCCCGTAAAGGGCCATGGACCGCACGACCCCTGCGTAGAGCCTCCGGCAGGAGGCGTTTGGCCCCCCTAGGTTGGGCAGGAGCCGCTTCAAGGCAGCCCCAGCCCTTTCCAGTCTGGGAGCCAAACGTCGGAAATGCTCCACGAAGTTCATCGTTGACTCGACGCCGATGTGTACCCCTCCTTTTTTTTTTTTTTTTTTTTTTGTTTCCGGGGTGGAAAATCCTCATGGAGGTCCACCGCCCTGGGGCGGGCGACGGGGTCTGTCAGACTCTTACTGACTAAAAACCACCCCGGTGTTCCATCTCACACCTACGCCGGGGGTCGCGGGAACATACGATCCTTCCACAACCCCCGACTGGTGCCGGCCCGCCACTGCGGGCCTCTTCGGGTCGGGGGGGGAGTGAGGTGTTGACTCCCCCCGCGACGTCTAAGAGGGGCGCGCGTGGAACACTACGCGCCGCCACCTCGGGTCCTGGTGTGTGGGGGGCGACGGACGTCCCTGAGTCCGTCGCCCCTGGACCCATTTAGGGGGGCTGGAAGAGGGCGTTGTCCGCCCTCCGCCGACGCCCGGTGCGCCTTCTGCGGGCCGGGTGAGAGGACGAGATCTCCCTCTCCCTTTCCGCAGCCTCCTTCTGCGAGACGACTGTCTCACAGAAGGAAACCACCGCGTCCCAGGACTCGTCGCTGCCGACCATCGACTCGACTACGGCCGGCAGCGACAAGTCACTGCCTACTTCTGAGATGAGGGCATGGCGCGGCTCCTCCCAAGCGGCACACTCTGCCAGCGTATGCCGCGCCGTGTCCTCCCGGCAGTCGACGCAGTGGTGACACCGGGCGTCCGGCTCCCTGTTTATGCGACGCAGGTACTTCCCGAAGCAACCATGCCCCGAGAGCACCTGCGTCACCCGAAACGACAGGGAGCCGTGCCTCCTCCCGAGCCAGCGCTCGAGCACCGGCCGGACCGCCTCGATGGTGACGAGGCCGGCGGTAGGGCGTGAAAGCCTGTCCCGCCATTCCGCCACCAGGACCTCGCGAAGCTGAGACCGACGCAGCTCTATGTGTCGCTGCATCGGTCCCTCGCCCCGCGCCCTCGCTTCCTCGCGCCACCGATACAACGACGCGAGTACTTTCGCCTCGAGGTCCCAGGGCGGGGATCCGGCCAGTACGCAAGCCGCCCCATAGGAGATCGTGCGATACCCCCTGATGACTCTGACGGCCATCGCCCTCTGCGGCTTTCGCAAAACAGCGATGCTGCCGGCCGTCAGGTCAGAGGCCCACACCGGGGCCCCATACAGGGCCATGGATCGCACGACCCCCACGTAGAGCCGCCTACAGACGACGCTCGGGCCCCACAGATTGGGAAGCAGCGTTGCGAGCGCGCCAGCCGCGCCCAGCAACTTGGGCGCCAGCCGTCGGAAGTGAGGCTCGAAGTTCCACCGGCTGTCGAGCACCAATCCTAAATACTTCATGGTGGATTCGACAGCGATCCGAGCCCCCCCGACCACGATGTGTGAGCCGGGCGGCGGCGCCCGCCGGGGGCCATGAAACACCATGGCCTCCGACTTGCTGAGGGCCACCTCCAAGCCTAGGCGACGTATGCGGCCCACCACATGTGAGACCGCGGCCGTGGCCAGCAACGCTACCTCCCTGTGCGAGCTCTCCCGTGCAGTGACCAGCGTGTCATCTGCATAACACGTCAGGTGTACGCCCGGTTGGAGCTCGCCCCTCAGCACCCAGTCGTAACCGATGTTCCACAGGAGCGGCCCTAGGACCGAACCTTTTTTTTTTTTTTTTGTCGCTGAGAAATGCTTTATGCATCCCCGCTCGTGGGGGACGAGACGGGGTATGTGGGACTCCTGTCGAAATCCGCACTCGACAGTATACCCACTAAAACTCAGCGGTGTTCCCACAACGCCGTGATGGGAGGGCTATGGGAAATTGGCTCAGCCTCTGCTTCCACAGCCCTCCCGGCGTATGCCCGCCTAGTTGGCGGGCCCCGCATGCCCCCCATTTAACTGGGGGGCTACGGGAATGGCCGGGAACACCCGGCCACTCCCGTCCGACACTGGTGGAGACCCGTGCAATACAGGCAAAGGGCGCCCCCGCACCCACCGCCTGCTGGCCTCCACCCGGGAGGAGCCGAAGGTGACCACCAGACCGTCTTCCTTGGTCTTGGAGGTCTTCCTTGACCCCCCCCTCTCCAGAGCGGCGCCGCGCGAGAGAATCATCCCCCCACGCGCGCGCCGCTGCCTCCCTCTGGGACACGACCACCTATTCCGCAGCGGCGGCCGTGCCCAGTCTACGCCCACTCACCTCCCTCTGTGAGCAGAGGAGGAGTGGGCGTACCCTCTGTAGCCCGGTTCCCTTCACCGACCATCAAGCATGATCGGTGATTGGAACCGTGACCTTTCCCCGCTTGTTGAAGATTAGCCGCCAGCCCCAATTGTCCCCCAAAACCGCACTGGGAGAAATTGGAGCCGACGTTGCCCAGGGTGCGCCACGAGGAGGCTCTTCAACATGCACCCCCCTAGGACCGAACCCTGCGGAACACCGCACGACATATGTGTACCCCTCCTACCGTTAGTTGGGTTGGCGCGTTTCCACGTCACATATTTCGGACATGGCCTCCCGGAACCACTCCGCCTCGACGTTGATGTCAGCAGGCGTGTCCGGTGATGACACCCAGGCCTGCATGATCGAGGCTTCCAGGAGGAGCTCCCGGTCCAGCTGCTTCAGCGCCCACCGTGGACCACTCAGAGCCTGTCGGACCAGCGCGCTCGAGGTCTGGGAGGAGACGTCAAACCGGATGTACCGGTGGTCGGAATAGGTCTCCACCCCCTCTATGACGCGCCAGTCAATGAACCGCGACGACAGAGCGGGGCTGGCGAATGAGATGTCCACCACCGATTCACCCCCGCATCCGCACACACGTGGGGACAGAACCCCGGTTTAGGACGACCAGGCCTGTCTCCAGAGCCCAGTCCTCCACCATCCTGCCCCGTGTGTCCGTATACCGGCAACCCCAAGCCACATTCTTGGCGGCAAAAGAGCCAGCTTCCGCCAGCCCGCGGCCAGCTGGCTCGCCGCTAGTCGGGGGCGCAGGAAAATGGCCTCCAGGGCGCAAAACCGGCTCTGAAAGGCAGCCAGCTCCTGCCGCACCAAGGTCAGAACCCGTTCTTCCGCAGGCACGGGCCGTCCCTGCCCATGCTGCTGTGCCCCCTCCTGCGGCACCTCCCTGGGGCCGGCTGCTCGAAGCCCGGCCAGGTCTGCTCGGAGCTCCTCGTTCTCCTTCCGGAGAAGCTCCATGGCGGCTATCAAGCGGGTGACCTCCGCCCGCATTTCAGACATTCCGTCCGACGGAGGCTTAGGTTGAATGACCGCCGCTGCCGCCATAATGGAGGCCGTGGCCGCGGATATGGCCTTGTCTTTAGAGGACTTAATCCTCTTCACGGCCACATCCTTTATCGCGGCTACCACGACCTTCGCAAACATGGCCGCTCGCACCGAATTGGAGCCGCCAGCGGCGACCGGCTTACCACCTGAGGACTCTGACATGGTCGCCCTGCGGCCGGTCACTCCTGGGTGGTCCTCCTTCATGGCAAGCCTCTCGGCTCGCTGGGCCGGCTCGGCAGGGCTGGCTCTGCTAAACTCCTTGGCCTCCTCCTGGGTTTTGAGCCCTCTGCCCAAACCTTTTTCCCGGGCCCCACCCCGCGCCGGCTGGAGTGGATTTTTTTGGTGCCCGAGGTCCACTCTTCGGAGGACGACCCCTGGCCCTCCCCCGATTTGGGTCGCATTAGAAAGAACCTTCGGTTCCTCCCAGCAGCCCCCTCCACTTCACGCTCCGAGCTCTGGCTTGAGCCCTAGGAAAAACAAAGTCAATGCTAGATGCCCGTAATCGAAATGCCTGGGGTCTTCATCATTCAATCTCTG
Source organism: Brachylomia viminalis (assembly GCA_937001585.2). NCBI lineage: Eukaryota > Metazoa > Arthropoda > Insecta > Lepidoptera > Noctuidae > Brachylomia > Brachylomia viminalis. The sequence goes on along the minus strand of OW443301.2, from coordinate 19,202,421 downwards.
TTAAGTTTCTGTATAGCTGAAAAACTAGTAAAGAGCTCGCGTATTAGCTCTATGATACATATTTCAAGCAAATGCAGGAATTGATGACATTCCATTAAGTATTTATTTATTTAACGCATAATGTGTACATTATGCGTTAAACAAATAATAACCATACTTACACGCTAGGCTTAAAAATGTTGAGTACATGACCCTGTTAAGGAGCAGCAAGTTAACTTAAAACTAATAATATTGCAGTGAGTCTATATTATCTAATAACAAGTAGATTAGGAACTTTCACAATTTAAAATATTATATCAATTAAACTTATATCTAGCTTTATACTTATAAGATTATGTTTTTTTTTTTTTCAACATCCACACAAGGTCTTCAGGTCCCGAACTAGGCAGAGCCTGTACTACGGTAACCTGATGACTGATATACATACTTATATACATATACACACCCAGACACAGGTCAAACAGACATGTTCATGCACACAAATGTTTGACTTGTCCGGGGATCGAACCCGGGACCAGCGGCTCAGAAGGCAGGATCGCTACCAACTGCGCCAACCGGTCAGTCATTACTCATTATATTATAATTAACACAAATATATATTATAATTAAACTCTATTTTAACATTTTATCTAGCTCGGTTGACGCTATCAATGTGAACACAATCCTGCAATGGAAAACTTAATTACAAACATCACACCTCATAATATGTAATCTACCTATGTTTCTGCCCCTAAGAAGCACCACCCTATACGTGTCACCAAACAGCTAATTAATAAATTCCCCGACACTTTATAAAAACAATTCAATAGAATTTGAAATCAAATTAAGCTGATATAAATAATTAAATCGAGTGTCTCGTAGGTAGCTATGGGGTTATAATAAGACTACCCTCCCGTGCTCACTCGAGCAGCACAAAGTCGATTTATTTTTACGTCTAGGTAGGTACCTATTATACCTTCGCGCCGACATTTTGCTTTCATTATTTGTTTACGATGTTGGAAATTAATTTCTGTACCGCTAAAGCACCTACTTACTATCTATTGGGTATAAATGCCAAGGGTACTTGACGTTATATGGATTGAAGGAGTTTTACGGTTGCTTCTAATGAGGTTCTACTTGGATATGAAAAGTAGGAAGTTTCCAATAAGCGCTAGAATTGAAGGTAGGTTTTGTTGGTCGTTTTTGGAAAAGGGACTAATAGGATGCTAGGTCTAGAATAGTAGACTACAGTGTAGATCCTTCTTGTGGATGCAAGAAGCACAGAACCTGTCGAAGTGGCGGTGCTTGGTCCAGGCCTATGTCCAGCAGTGAACGTCTTTCGGCTGAAATAGTATAATATAATGTTTATTTATATAAAAACAGATTGCAGTACTTACATGTAACAGTTTTCACAAAGTAGGTAGCTAGTATTAAATCTCTGGCAATCAAATGGGTGACGTGCTGTTGTCCTTGCTAGGCTATGAACTAGCCCGTATTAAGGAGTAACAGTGTCGAAATGATGATGATCTAGCAGTGCTTATTTTATATTTATCTTCTCTTTATTATGACAACATCTAAGAGAATGAGTGCATTAATCTGCACTCATACTCTTAATCCATATGAGTTAACTACTAACTCCCCTCGTAATATCTTCTGGGACAGAAATCAAAAGAAATTAATTAATCGTCAGCCATCCCCGACCGAATGTTTTATCATTAATGGCTCCACTAAGATTATTTCACCATAAGCCCCAGCACATTACTAATCACCGCTTCAAACGCTCGTAGTGGCGCCCCCTCGCGGACTGCGAGAGCACTAGCCCTCCGCCGTCCAAATTGAAAACGTATAACTCCACACATGAAGACTTCTATCAAATGCGGGTAGAAAACAAACCAAGATTTATTTAAAAGAACGCACAGGATAACATTGTAATTAAAGATCAAAATGGTTAAAACCTATCCGAATTCACGCACCAATAATTAATATAATTAACGAACTCGCGTTCAAATATTATAGGTAATAGGTACCTTCAGTAATATTATTTTTGAGTCGCTGTCGACGGCGCGACAAAAGAGATGCAAAGCGTTTCACGCAACATAATATGCAAACAATGGATCGTCGTCGGCGCAAAGCCGTTTTCTGCGAAACGGCACAGCACGTCGTTACGCGTCTCGCTGATTTTGTAAATACGCTGTTTTTCAACTCAGGTAAACTTCACCTTAAATATATTTTATAGTGTTCAATTTTATTTGTATCGCCGAGAGCGAGCTAACTGAATTACACGATCTATTTGCAATCGAAACTACGAAAAAGACTTCAATATAAGCGAACGGGGCGCTCGGAAACATTTTCTTTCGTTTGTTTCCTTTCACATTATCGAAGTAAAGGGGGATGAGGCGGGTCCGGCTGGACGTACGGGCCTCGCATTTAAAAGCGATATAAAAAACTTGGGCCTTTATTTCGCAGGATGACCTAAGTGGCCGGCCGGACCGTACAAAAACCCCTCTTGGACTTACCTGTATTTTTCCACTTATTTATCCAACGTTTTTACATTCGCGCTGTTTGTTAGTACAGCGCGCTTTGTCTGTTCGGGAAGATCCTGTTTTTTAACAAGTACTTAGAGCCTAATTAAAAGGAAAGCTCTGCACGGACAGTCGAGGCCTTTTGATGCCCACTGTTATTACATTTCGTGTATAAATTTAATTTGCCTGGATGGAGTTTCGAGTGGAGAGCTTGCCTTGTTTTTTTTTTGGGTATGTTATTGAATATTGTGAAGTGCTGGCTCCTCGAGTACCTACGATCTTGTTAGTAAGAGATTTTGTCTTAACAATAGGCAAGGGAAGTATGAATGGAGAGTCGTCAGCGCATTTGTGTTTTAATTATTTTCTTGAAATAGGTAGTAAATGTTATTTTCCATAATAGAGTATTTATAAAATAGAATATATTAGACATTTATTTTGCAAATAAGGGTACTACATAATAGGTGATAAGATACATTAAAGTTCAGTCATATTTGACCATTTGGCATGCAAACATTTGTTTATCATTTACCTACTTAAAATAAACCAAAAGCCAGATCCATCAAATCCAGAGCAATTCAGCCAACTTTTTTCTCTGATAAAAACTCAGTCACACTGTAGTATGTTTTATCCATTAAAAACTTACGTAGTCTAATCTTAAACAGCACTGTTGTCAGCTCTTTCCAACCACCTGGCAATTTATTGTAAATAATTGGGGCCATACAGTAAACACTTCCGCGCACCAAAGTAGTTTGACACGGTAATTGGCATAATTTACTGTTGTCACGCCTATTTATTGAGAATACATCAGCTAGACGATAGATACAGCGTCTGTTTAATTTTCCGACTACATTAAGAGAGTACCCCACAGTTGGACAAACACACTCAAACTGTGTGGTTCTTTCTTTTAAAGACCATTTTAGATACCGATCTACATAGCCTTCACATGATCTTACCAAGATTTTGTTTGGACTTTAAAAGAGACTGTGACCTCTGAGTTTGTTTCGGCCTTTCTTCTCAGAGTAGTCAGATAGGAAACGCCGACCTCATCTAGCTTTTAAAATATGATTGACGTGTTAAAGAGTTTGTGCAAACCTACTTACAGAAATAAAAATCATTTCAGTTTTGTTTGAGAACTTATCTTTAAACTTCCTTATCTGTCAAGCAAAACCATAGAGCTTTCCCAAAACATGCTAACGCCACTAAAACTGTAGCTTCAGAACATTAACGGTGTCATTCTCAGTTTCAAAAATTACGACGCCATTATTGAAGGTAATGCGATAATATGTTAACATTTGACGAGTAATAAACCACAAGTCGCATAGCGTCGGACCCGTAATGAGGGAAATGCCATTGCTCACGGCATTTACATTAAACGTAAGTTCATCGACAGTAAATGTCAGTGCGGGAATGATGCCCTGCGCAAGAGTCGACTCCCGCAAACGCCATTACGAGTTTTATCTCCCTTATGACAGATGGCGCAATAAAAATTTATTTTAAATCAGGAATAACTTCAAATAATGAGAAAGCACGTGTCCTTCGGGATCATTATAGGATCGAGTAGTGGTCGATTCGGTCCGAGATAGCTCTTTGATTTACTGCTTGACTTTTGAGCGCACTAAATCACTTTTGTATGGAACTTGAGAAAACTATTAGCTATTATTATGGCAAACTACGAGAGCCCTTTGTGTGGCCTCTCTACCCGTCTCCGTGTGGCCTCTCTACCCGTCTGCGGATAGAAGATACTTTTTTATTCGGTGAATTATTATGATTTTCTGATTTGCGTGGCGAAACATGAATTATAAACAATTTTTGAGTTATGGGAAAAAAGTATTCGTTGATCGTATTATGGCTGATATCTTATTTTGGAAACTGACATAAATTCGTAGATGTTTACGATTTTTTTTTGCGAGTTATTTTTCTGTACATATAATATGATTTATGTCATTTCCAATATAATAGAACTAAAATATCGTCACGCATGTAACGTTGCAAAAACCAATATCTATAAAAGATTATGTAAACTCGTTATATAGAATCGTATGACAGTGTCCTACGTATGTGTACAGTTGATACAGTATTACGGTCTCCATGTTCATGTCCAGCTTAAACCAACACATTGCCAACATCTTTCATTCTTACACCCACGTATCAATAAACACCTTATCATAGACCAAATGACGTACCAATAAAAACTAAAATAAAAGCCATAAACATTTATAATTTCGCAGATCTTCAAATTAACACGTCTCCCACTCAACATTCCTTCTCTATTATGTCACTCTATTGTGTTAGAGTGCCAAAAGCCATCGACAGTTTTTTCTACCCTTTTCGAAACAATATTTACGACAGTCATTAATTATGTCCAATACCCAACGAGGCCAATGTTGGGGCCAATTTAATAGGTCCCAAATTCTTTAGATGAATGATTGATTATTTGATCAATGTTGGGTCCAACGTAGATTGGGAAGGTGATAAATGTAGGATGGTGCCGTGCTGTCTGCTGTGTGAGGTCTGATTTTCCAGTAGTAATATCTAAAGACTTATAAATTCTCAAGTTAATACGTATTTGATTGTAGATTTGCTAATATGCCAACGTTACATTTTCACACACTTCCATATCGATTTTTGAATGATTCGAAAACGGTTTTTAATTTAAATTTTAACAAGGACACAATAAATTAACTTGATACTTCTAACTTCTATGATACGAACGTCGGTTAGTGATCAAGTCTTTGTTATAACATTGGCCCCAATATTACGCGCAGCATTCCTTAGTTTATTAATGGTTGGAACAATGGTGGATCCAACATGGGTTGGACAGGTTGTTGGTGCCATGCTGTCTGACAAACCCGTGTGGGGTCCATTGATTTTTTTCTGGCTATTTTCTGTTAAGGAAGGGTACCTACCTGATTGATTGATTTATAGCTTTTAGGGGTAGGTAGAGTGTTACATTTTGGCTATGCAAAATTGTCTACTATAATGCTATAATTTACCTGAATAGGTAAGTCGATATTTCAATATTTGTAGGTGTATCCTAATTATAATAATCTAGTCGGGCTAATAATGTGATAAAAATCATGTCGGTGCAAATTATTATATCGTGAATTCGTGATCAAGCGTCTAATCACAAATGTATTAATGTATAGTTCACTATCGAGGATTAAAGCTATTTTGAATTCCCATACAGGGCTAATGTTCACAAATAAACAGTGTACTAAATACACAGGTAACGATAGTATTAAAATAACCCACCCGCGAGCATCGGATTCATTCACTACGTAATCCCCATTGTGTAGAAACTGATCGAATTACAAATACTCCCAATAAAACTCAACCATTTTATTACCAATAATTTACTACATAGCCTCGTTGAATGTAAAAATGAAATTAAAAACAAACCATTAAACGATTTTATTCGAGAATCCCTAACAAGGACGTTTCCCTTAACCGGATCGGGAGCACACCTGGGTACTCGAAATTTGCCCTAAAAGGTCCCAAACGACAGCTATGCTCAACAATGTAATGGCGTATGTACAAATATTTGTAAATGAAGCTCAACTTTACTCACTCAGAAGTGAGGTTGTTTTTCCTTCGCACATTAGGCTTCATGTTGGTAGCTATTGGACATAAGTCATTCCGGAAGCAAGGAGTGCCGAGATGGTAGATTTTAAAAATGGAACGTTTGATTTGCATTTGAATAAGAGCCCCCGGCGACCCAGGTGCGCAGAGTATAGTCGAGTCCAAAAGTTTTTCGATTTTTTTCAATGTGGACACGAGTTAGCTAAAATTAATATGGATGACCAGTTGTAACCGACGACGCCGCCGCCCGTCGTCCGACGGTGTCGCAGTCATCCAATACGATTTACATACGGATTAAAGTAGTAGTACGCTTTCATTTAATCACTTGAACGTTAATCAAAGTTTTGTATATCCTACTCAATTTTGAATGGACCTTTTATTTTACATATTTTTGGTGGTCATTTTTTGTTCCATGTATAAAAAAGCGTCAATTTAAATTTTGTGCGTGTCTGTACTATCATTAGGTAGCGTAGATTCATGTGATTTTACATTTAACAATTCAATACTAGGGCGACAAAACGCACGTGTTGCTAATGGCTAAGAATATTTTATTGTGTTAAGATTCACATACTTATGTCAACTTCTTTTGTAACTTACCTACTGACCTACATACTTACCTACTTCGTAAATCTACTCGAGGTTAGGGTAGGAGTTTTAGACTAACATTTTCCGAACGAAGGTTTTGAGACATAGAAAACTTGCAGTAGGTATCTATTGTTGTAGAGACACATAGGTAGTTTTACTAGTCGATCATTGGTTAATTACTGCATAAAAAATATATGTAGACGTTAAAACAACATGCTTTTGAACACCAATAATTATATTTTCGGCATGGCAAATATCCCATCAAACATGTGTGCTCGGGAACGCAATAAGAAAACCGAGTCCACTACACATCATATTTTTTTATCTGTCAAGTGGGGCGTGTTTGAGGCAACGACTGCTCCTTGTTCTGCCTCTATTGTTTGAGTTTTTATTATCATCGCGGACAAAGGGCGCGTAAACGGTAGCACAACCGCTATCGGCACTTGTGATCAACCTTATACTGTTTTTTAATTATATTTTTTAAGAGAAAACCGAGATGTGTTCGTGCGGGCGCGATATGCGATACGGATCGCGGGAGTTTTGCTTTTGGCGCGTTTTTTTTTTATTGAATTGAGTGATGTGTTCCTGTTTTAAAAATTGTTTTTTTTTTCTGCGTGAGAATGTGGCCTGTGGTTATATCAATGAAAATTCTACCGTAGAGCTTGCAAAACTCGTATCCAAACGTTTCTCTACTTTTTGTCATCTTCGGCGTGCTGAAAGATAGGCATTTTATTTCATATTTTTGAAGTTACGTTACGCAACGTTACGATACGCTGCCCTACGTAGTACTACGATGACCTACGCACGCTACGCTGGTTTACGCGACACTATGTTTTACTAATTTCAATTGCCATTGAAAAAAAATCGACCAATTACCTATTGTTTTTACTCCAGACACCAATGAAACCTTAAATTTTCTAGCAAAATCTTTCATAAGCCACAGCATAAATAAAACCGGTCTAAGAAAACTACAGCAAGTTGTTACCAACGCGCTCCAAGTCGTGAACGGCTCACTATTGACCTCGTTAGCTCAAACAAAACGTCACAGCGCATGTAAAACAACCGCGCACTTCACGTGCGCCTTTTCCTCTCGAAAATAACTCATCTCGGCTTTTCACGAGGTGTCATTAATTCTGGGAGCTTTGTCGCGCCCGCTCCGCTTGACGCTCCGCGCCCTAATGACGCGACTCTCCGCCGCTTGTTCTTACCTCATTAACAAAATGACGTTGACGTTAATATTTTGTGTTGAGTTAACGCGGGATTGACGCGTTCGTGTTTTATTTATGTTCGGATTTTAAAAAGTTTAATTGTTAAAATTAAAACAAAAAACTAAATCATGCATGTTTTTCGTTTTTGGGATTGCCGTGTCGAATGTTTTGCTTTTGTTGTTTTGCTTTACACTTTTAGGATACTTTAAGGTTCTGATGTAATATTTTTGAGTATTTTATAAAAAGGTTTGTCAAGAATGTAGAAGTTGCTATCTAAATAACACGTTTTTGCCAAAAATATTTTCACAAAAACATCTTCTCACTTCTATACTTCCATATCAAAATATTTCCAAAGAAGAAAATATGCGTGAACAATAATAATTTTTGATTTTCCCCGGGGCTCGGCTCGGCTCCGTTCTTTTAATTACCGCGCCTGGTCGAGGCGGGCTCGAGAAAATATTTAGCCTCCCGTCCTCACCAGCCCTCCGTAATTACTAATGAGCTTTACTTAAGTACATGTATAGGAGACACAGCTCAACACAACTAAATTATTTTTAATTAATATCAGGATTTAGAAATAGTGGCTGGTGTTCATTAAGTTTGATTGCGTGGGCGAGATTGGGGTTTCAAGATGTGGAGATTAGGGGTCGTCGTTAATTGATTAATTACTTATTATAGGTAAAGCCAAGCAAAATCTTAACAGTACTATTAAAAAGCCGTAAAAATCCATTATGTTAGTAACTTTGAGATAATAGACAGTCGGCCTTATTTAAAAGAAAACAGGCATAAACAAAAATCCAAAAACTTTCTAAAACTTAGCCGCCAGAAACCATAGACATTCACATACAACTCCTACAAGTACGAGTAAGTACAAGAATTTTCATTTGTGTGCAATAACGTTTCATTAGAAGAAGGCCTCGGCCTCGGAAGGAGACGGGGAAATAAGAGGAATTTCTGGGACCAAATTAGAGGCCTGAGGTTCGTAATAAGAGTGGACCAAGGGACTGGCCTGATAACACCCACATTGTTGTTGCTATTATTTTTTCATCTCGGCCGAAGCATATTTCGCGTTCCTTTTTAGGTTTCCCGCAAATTGTGGGAGAATATGGAATGATTTGTTGTGTGTTTTGGATGCTGGAGGATAATGAGTGGCTGTGAAGTGTGCTGAAGTAATGTGGGCACGTTTATTGATGTCCTTATGGCTGTCTTATGTTGGGAAGGGTTGAAATTAGTGCGTAAATTGCTTTTTTGAAGTAGGTAATTAGGTTTAGGAAACAAGATGCAATATGTACTTACCTACTTAATACACAACGGCAAACAATCAATCAATAAACTTTATTTTCTCACCACAATATACATACATTATTTTTACATTGGTCAGATTCAACAATTATACATAATTCAGGTAAGTATATATTGTGGGAGACTGGTGCCTGAGCTAACCTCGTGGCCTGCGTTTCGGGACACCAGGATCCCACTTCTTTACATTTTTATTTTATAAATTATGTACAGCAAAAACATCAAAAATCGTACTCGAATCAAAATATGCTGACGACTATAGCAGAATCACGTAAAACCATTAATTACCATAATATAAAACCTCGACTAATCGATAGTTCCTCTTCACATTAATTTCACAGCAATTATTAAATACGAGCAATTCGATAATTAATTGGTGCAAAAAGAGGCCGGCTACCGCAATGGAATCGCAACGGGATCGCGGCGGGATCGCAGTAAATCACGTTCGCACAATGCCGCCAGGTGGCAGCGGCGTCGCACGATAATGCTCGCGTTTAATTACGCGGAATAATTAGTGAACGGAATATTTTCCGGGCCCTAACTATCTCCGCCGTCTTCCGGCGATAACTAGGCGGTAATTGCGGATTAACCTCGCATTCAGAATTTAATAGGTGCTCGAATAGAACGCTACGATGCGATGCCAGTCGAACCCCAATCACGCTATTTGTTTAGTGGCGTCGAATTAATTGTTATCCGGAAATATTCCGCGTATGTGGAATAATGTAAAGCTACGATATTTGTTTGTTAATTTCGTATTACGTCTGTTGCGCTGGACGATGTACGAGGTGATACCTACTCGTAATTGCGCGCGAATTCAATTAGGGTACGCGTTAAGAGCGCGTATAAAGCAAAATTACCAATCTTATATTTGATTTTACATGAAAAATTCCGGACTAAATCTTAAAATAAAAATGTATGAATAACTACATGATATTTCCGAGGGTTCACTTTGATCAAAAACATGAAATAAAAACATTTCCTCGATATAAAAAAATCACGAAGTAACCTCTAATTCTCATATTTTTCCGTTTTGTACTCAATACGGTAATGCCTATTGCGACAAAAATCTGATAATTAATTATATTTATACAAGAGTAAAGGCTGTGCTTAGGCATTTTATGTAATTCCTTTTAGTTTTGGATTTATTACGATATAACAGTTTTGGCGCATACTACGCACTATATATAATACTACTAAAATTTTACTGGCTTTAGGCGCGCTCTTAACTGTTTTATTGAATGAAATATTTGTATAGTTTTAAAATATATTACTACGTTAATGATATCATTTAACACATTGTTTATCGAGGCTATTGATTTTCAGTCAAAAATGGGTAACTAGCTTAAAATTGAATGTCAAACATCCTATAATTCGAATCCCAAATTTACGGTATCTAGGCAATCGGCATCCAGTGGCGATGGTTTTGCGAGCTAACCCGCTGAGGGCACGCATATTGCATGCCCGGCACGTGTTTCCGATGTAATTTGCGCTTTATGGCACGTGAATAATTCGCGATAATCCCCGGGCGCCCCCGTCACCACGACGACGTTTGATCTTCCCAATACAACGTAAAAAATAATAATATAAGCGCATTTTCACCTGCGACAATTCGTCCGGAGTGTAGTTATTGCCGACCCCGTGGGGTGGCTAGTTGAGCGTGAACTTTGATATCGGCGCGAAATATTAATTTCTCGACGCCAATAAACAGCGAGGCGTACGTAATGCAGGCAAATTAAGCTGAGTGCCTTTAATATTATTCCGCTGGAAATTTTAATTATGAAACGATTTTCCTCGTATTGACGCTCGAGTAAATATTGGGCTTTGTTTAGATGCGATGAGGCTAGTTTATTGGAAATGTGGGATTTATTGGAAATAGTGTCATTTTCATTAACTGGTACTGAAGTGACCTAATCTATGCATCTACCACTTGGCTTTCTATGAAATTCTCAGTGACCAATAATAAGAGTTAGATAATCTATTACGAAATAAATAATAAGTATTGAATGTCAACTTGATACTTCGACTAAGATTACGTTTCTCAAATTAGTAGGTACTATAATAACGTAATTTCCATCATCTTTCTATTTAAGCCAAACAACCTGATGGTGGCTGTACTCTATCAAAAATTCTTTGATCATCTCAAACAAAAAAGGTCAATCCTTTCACATTTTTATCACTCAGATCTAGACCTCTTTAATTCCAATTCGGGAGTAGTACGGCAGGAAAGCAATTACGAATATTACTTGCTAGCCACGCCATCTGTCGAGCGGGGTCGATCATTTAAAAATCACTGCACATTGTTCTGAGCGCACCTAATTGCAGTGAAAGTGGGGTTCGATGGACCCCGGGACTAAATCATTTTCTAATGGGGGAGTGTGTGTACAGGCCTTTATGTTGCTGATGTGTTGTGTATGGTGGCGTATTTTTTCTTTGTGATGATGAGATGGGTTTTGCAATCCAATTGATTAAAGGATTGTTGTTTTGAGTTAAGGGATCATATTGATACCTACCTAATGTTTGAACGATTTATGTAATACAGTTTGAAAGAACTTCGTTGAATGAAGCTTATGCCGTGCCTTTTAAAAGATCATGATGACATCTGTATGTATCTGCTAAGATATAGTAGAAAGTACTCTAATATCTTGTTAAGAAAACGGTGCTGATTTAATGAGTGTTTTCTTTCTTTTTCAGGAATGGATTGCCTCAATAATATATGAGGGATTTGAAAACGTAAGTCATTCAAACTTATACCAATTCAAACTAACTACTAACAGATAGCAGGGTTACTCAAAAATGATGTTTTTTAGTGTTCAACAAATCAGTAACTAAATTAATAACTTAAATCTTTACAAAGCTTAAAAGTTATACGAGGTTCGTGTGAAAACCTCAGTTACAATAAACATTTCTTTCATGATCGAAAACATTCTTGTCGTGTTGATTTTGAACTGACCGTGCTATCTTTATGTGCAGCTAAATACCATAATTTTACACATAAAATATTATAATTTATTGGTATTGATGCTCTATGATTCTTTCCTTTAATTTTTTATATACATGTATATGTCGTAGGATAATTTGATACTTCGAATCTTCGCGGAAATCCTAGGGGTTTTGCGAAAACGCGGATAATTAGACATAGGCGAAAAATTATCAAACCTTACTGGACAAAGTCAGGATCTAACATAACCTAACCTAAATGATACAACAACAATAGAAGGGTATCTGGCGCTTGGCGGCCGCTGCCGCGGCACGCTCGCTTCGCTCGCTCGCCTTCGCGCGCTAATGGTCACTGTTCTAACATAACCTAACCTAAATTCTAATTATCCGCGTTTTCGCAAAACCCCTAGGATTTCCGCGAATATTCGAAGTATCAAATTATCCTACGACATATATATAAATATTGTTATTTAAAGGGCCGATTTTTCAATAGTCAGATAAATTTTATCTGAGGAATAAATATTACGGTTTGACAGCTTTTTTAAAGAAAATATGTCAAACTGTCAGATTTAATCTTCAGATAAAAGTTATCTGACTATTGAAAAATCGGCCCTAAGAATGTTAACTTGTATAAGTATTATGTAAATGTGATCTTATTCGGTACATGAAATGAACAATTAAGATAACATGTTATATCTATATATCAATTTCTTTAGGCACTCTAACGCCCCCGAGCTTTTGTCCTACCATTTAAACGCTCCCGACGCACTCCTACTTAACATCATCTGCCTGATCTGCCTAGCCTTTTCCCAACGATGTCGGGTTGGCTTCCTGTCTAACCGGATGCAGCTGATACCAGTATTTTATCGTACTGACAAAGCTGGGATACCCCATGGAAAGACTGGTTGTCAGATTTTCGGGCTTCAGACGAATCCGTAACGACTGTCAAAGATCCATGAATGACAGCCGGGAACGGCTTCACGTGCTTTCCGAGGCACGGAGGGGTCTTGGTATGTAAAGACGGTCACCCATCCACGGACTAACCGCGGTAAGCGTAGCTTAACCTAATCGAACAACCCGTGCGGCTATTATTACAAGCCCCACTCGCTCCTACTTAACATTTATCAATAGTTTAATATACATCGATACGATAGTTTAAAACTGCCCGTGACGGTCGACTGCGGACAATGGCGGTCGTCAATTGAATCAATGTCCGATTTCCTGTGGATCAGATTCATTTCCTTTCATCCTGCATTGTTCATTTGACAACGCACTTTTCGGTCTGAGGAGCGCTGCTTAATTTGTTGATTGGTTTTAATGTTACAAGTACTGGTTGAAGTGAGGAAGTGGTGCTAGCAGTTGAATAGGTACTTATACATTATTTTGATGAATTTATTATCGCCCGATGGAACCCTGTCACAGTAAACCGATGTCGTTCGCAATAGCAACGGTGGCTCAGGGAGGATCGACTGGCTTAAAACAAGTGCAATAAATGAAAATTATGAGAAGAGGTTTTTGTCTGGAATACAAATGCTGGTGGCTAAGTAATAACAGCCGCACGTGTCCATCGATCAGGTTAAGCTACACTTGCCGCGGTTGGTCCGTGGATGAGTGACCATCTTTACAGTATACCAAGAACCCTCTGTGCCTCGGAAAGTCCCGGCTGTCATTGGTAGATCTTTGATAGCCGTTACGGGTCGTCAGAAGCGTCATTAATGCTATAGAAATTATTATTATTGCGCCAATTAAATAAATGGCTCAATAATAATAATTTCTATAGCATTAATGATTTTTTTAATATGAATTTAATGTAATATATTTCAATGTCATAACGTATCTTTTCGTAAGTAAGTTTGCATGGTTTAGTATTAAGCAAAACATGTTCGACCTAATATAATATATAAGTATATTTTTTTAGAACAGCTTGTATACCATGTGTTTTTTTTTTTTTGAGGATGGGGAATCATCAAATGACCGCTCTGGGTGGAGCGGAAGGGAGTGTCAGACTCTTATTGACTAAACCCCACCCGTGTTCCTTCTTTGGCCCTTTATGTTCCGGGTCAGCGGTACCGCTTTCGGATGATCCCGCTTTCCCGGCAGGCTTGGGCCCTAGTGGGCCCCCTCTTCGATGCTGACATCTCTTTGAGGCGCGCGTGGAACACGTACGCGCCGTCCAGCACGGGCCTGATCCTGATCGGACGGTGAGCTACCCATTACTCACCGCCTGCAGGCCCGCGCCTACGGTGGCCGGGAGTCGTCACGCGGCTCCCGACGCCCGGAGCGTCCACCGCGGTGGCTTGGACGGGAGACTCTCTCCCTCTCCCGTCCCGCCACCTCCTTCGCTAGCATGACTGCTTCGCAGAAGGAGGCGACTGCCTCCCACTCCCCCTCGCCCCGGACCATGGCTTGAACCAGGGCCGAGCGTGAGAGGTCGCCGCCGCTGCCGATCGCCTCTACGAGGACACGGCGGTGCTCCGCCCATGCAGGGCAGGCCCCCACCGTATGCTCCAGCGTGTCCTCGGGGCGATCATCGCAGTATCAAATACCAGTAAAAAAATATACCAGTACCAGTAAATGTACCAGTAGTAAAATATCTTATCTTAAAAATTTAAATTATTTCCTATCTGTTTTTCAGTTATAGCGTTCAAAATCCAGTGTGCGATAAAATCCTGCCGCCATATTTTTACGTCCGTGCGAACGTGGGCTAAATAGAGAAAAAAAAAAGGATTTTATTCGATTCTATCTTGTATTATAACTACGTATTAGTTGAGGATAAGTTATTCGTTTTCCCAGAAGGTACTTGTCAGAATGGCAACAAGGTGTAATAAAATACTGTAAGATAAATGTTTCACAATGTATCCACTTTTGCACGTAATGGTGGTCGGGAAATAATAAAAATACATTGTTACGTCATATTGCTACTTCAGATTTAATAGCCTGAAATGCAACAATATGGCTTCCACCATCTAGTCATTTTTAACCGACTTCCAAAAAGGAGGAGGTTATATGTTTGGCTGTAAGTACGTTTTTTTTTTTAATAAGTTTATGGTCATTGGGAAACTTTAAAAGAAGCCTCAGGTACCTACCTACCTAATCAAAATTTCCCATTTTCTTACAGAAAATAGGCGTGGCTTTTACTATGGCGGAAACCATACCTGACAGATAATATTATTTATAGTACACCTGCTTGGAAAGTACCTTGATACTTTATCAAATTTACGGTAGAAAGTACGTCATTGCATATCGAACAAATATGCGGGGAGAAAACTCATCTGAGCGGGAGAGAAAAGTGTATGAAAATCCATTTCTTACGTGGTTTTTCTTTTTTAATTTTGGGTAAGACTATGCGCCGGTAACCTAAATATCAAAAGCCAAAAAGTTTTTACAGTGAGTTTTTATCTCCAAGTTCGCAAAATGACACTGGCCACTAGCTGTGTGTTGGATGGTGTCGGGCTGGCAGTGCGACCCTGCGGCGGCAGGATAAACAATTTGAAAAAAGAACATGTGAAAATTGCAGACGCCATTGGCGCCATTTCAATTAGTAAAGATTTAGTTTTTTATTTTCCTCGTAGGTGTAGTATAAAGCACTATGTATCACTCGAGAGAAAGTGCGATTCCCGGTAATCGGTCACTTTCTCCTCTCGGTGAACAATGTAATTTCATTTCAAACCGCATTAAAATAAAGGTTCGTTTTCGGATAACCAAGGGAAAGCGACGTAGCCGGCCGGAAACAGACTCTAAAACATAGATCATATAAATATTCTTTCCATCATAGGCTGTTCCAAAAAAATGTATAATCAAGTAAAAGTATAACTTAAAGACGTAATCTTTCCACTCGGCAGAGCAGTAATGCAGTAAAGCGGACTTGACCGAACTTTACCGATGTTACCCGAACTCAAGATTATCCGCTATGGTTAGTTCCCACTTTGCTTCCGCGCCATCGCCACCCGAATGCTTTTTTAGCCAAAAAGCTTTATCACTTCCGTGGGGACGTGGGCTATGGGCAGTTTTCATAGATGTTAGGGTACTAGATGCGATAAGAAAATCATACAATGTAGGTATATTTTTGGTAGTTGCGTAAAATTTCTGGGGTTTAATCTCATTACTGTTGCTCTGTGATTTTCAGTGTTTCTTGATTTCTAGATTGACTAGAATCTGTATTTTGTATTTTTATGCACTTTGTATTTTCATAAGGTCTTTCTTTTTCTTTCTTTTAGAAAAAACGTTGCCCCACACTAGGAATTTCTCCTGTATCGTGGGTGCGTTTACAAACATTTAAACTCACATACACAAACAGCCAGACCCGGAACAACTACTTGCAGGTCATACAAATATTAGTTCCGTGCGGGAATTGAACCCGCGACACGCAACGCAGCAGTCAATCGCTTAACCACTGCGCCAACCGTGCCGCCTGTTCGTAGCTTATATGTATAATGAACAAATACCTACCAACTTTTGACCCCATATGTTAAGTTTGGTTACGTTAGAATATTTTATTGTTTTTAATTTGTATCTAATTTGTATACCTTGTTAGTTAATTAAGAAACAGTTAGTTGTACGTAGTTTTACACAATTTATATACTTAATTTTATCAGTCTAGGACAGTTAGAGATACCTACTACCCGAAATGCATTTACCTATTTAGTGCTAGCGTTTGTTTGCCTGTTTGTGTATTTGTTTTGTTTTAATTGCCATTGATAATGTTTGGATGTAAGTAGTCATTGTTTGCGTGGATCCTTTGAGTAGAGTCACGGTTAACTGTTTGGTTCTTAAAATAATTTTTAATGGGGTGAAACTGTGAATGTTATTAGTCCTCTATTATTTAAGTAAGAAGATTTGCATCTGCTTTGCGGATCGTCAGATCAATACCTCTACATCTTCTTTGCACCATCCAGCATCGTAGTTGTCCACAAACACGGAGCAGCGGACAACGCTGCAGAATGCAAGCACTGGATCACTTTTATAGCCGGACGCCGTAAAATAAATGTCGTGGTCCATCGCTGCTGTAGCTAATGACATCCTACATGTTACACGATATAGTAAACATTGCCCGATCTAGGGAAGGTTTTACTACGGTACTTTGATAAGGTTTCTATGTTTTTTTTTTATGTGTGAGGTTAAAGGCCATGGTTTGCCTGATAGAAAATGGTTACGACCGTTAGATACCCGGGATATTAAGGGGTCTAGAGACAACTTGGAAAGAGGCTTTTGTCTAATTCTCGTATTTAGAAAACTTTCAAACTATAATCATCTGAATAGCCTATTCCCAACTTCATCTTTCGTAATGTTAATTACTTACTATTGTACCTATATAATCCAGTTCTTCTAACTAAACAGACTGCTGTGCTGCTGGGGAGTTTGTTGCGCCACTTCTTCTTCCCAGCTAAAGCAATAGGAAGTGGTGAAATGCGGGCGTTTTGGGGGCTGTCTTATGTAATTTTGACAATCAAAAAGTGCTGATTCTCAGCCTAATTTGAATAAATGACTATCGATTTTGATTTTGAAACTATTTTTGGGTCGGCTTCCAGTCTAACCGGATGCAGCTGAATACCAGTATTTTACATGGAGCGACTGCCTATCTGACCTCCACAACCCAGTTACTAGGTAATACGAAATCGAAAACATTCGAACCAAATCGCAATATCAGAGACAATCAATGTCAAAATCTTAGCAAACATGTAGGGAAATTAGAGATTTTTTTGAGAGATTGATACTGAGATTAGAATGCGAACGTTCTTAAGACCCAACGGAGGGGCAATTCCCGTAGAATCGTCCAAAAGACAGAATGACAGATTGTAGAAGGATTTCAAATGTGGGATGTCAAAAATGAAGAAATGAAATGTCACATTGTTGTACAGAAAGCGATGTGTCTACTCTTCGTAGAGTAGAGATGGAAGTGTTCATGCTGCGCATGCAATTGTTTGATGTAGATTGTAGTCAGTAGATAGCACGTAGAATCAGTAGTATAAGTCGTAGTCATGAGAGTTTAGAAGATAAAAAAAATGCTTCTACCCTCGACTTCGTCAGCGTGATATTTTTTGTACCCCCGTCCCACCCCTTTGCATCGCATCGCCTACCCGTGCTATTACATCGTTTTCCCTTAGAGTTCTTTATTTGTTTTAATATTTATGTAGGACATAATTAAATAGATACAGATACTATATACACGGTGACATTTGAATCACAGTTTTGCTAGAAAAAACGTTGTTCAGACTATGGTCTAAAACCATTCTATAGCATCCAACAGAAAAAAACGACATTGGTTTTCTAAAAAAACACAAAAAATGCAATGTTAAAAATGTCGGGGTTATCGTTACGCCCTACAACACAGACACTGAGGCTGCGACGCGCGGCGCTCGCGTCTTGAATGCAATATCGCTACCGCGATGAGTACTTCGATGTTACTTATTACACGTTGAGCAACATAAGACTAATTTGAGAACTCCTAGATTAGATTGTTTTAATAACATATTTGATGCTGTAGAATGGTAGTAGACCACGTTTGTTCTAGCAAAAATGTGATTCAAATGTCACCGTGTATTAGTATTGAGTACAAAGGTACTGCTTATTTTATCTCCTCAGAGTCTTAGCGTGATGTTAAATAGCTTATAGCCTTCCTCAAGAATTGGGCTATCGAATACAAATATTTTTTTTGTTCCATTGTTGTTCGATTGTTTGTTCCAGAGATTTGTGCGTTCAAACAAACAAACCAACAAACTCTTCAGCGTTATTAAACGTATATACAGGTTGTGGCGTAAATAATGGATAACCTTGAAACTGTCGATTGGCCACATTATCATCCCACCAATCAATCCCATCAATTATATAAGTACCCCACTTATATCGCCTACATATGCGTAATTTTTTTTTATATTGGGGCCTAAAATTGCATAAAACCGTAGAAAAAATATTTAAATTAAAGAATAAGTATTTTTTGCAATGTTATCTTAGATTGTAACAAAAAATCTTGATACTGGTCTGATAATACACAGAAGTGACATAAAACGCCAAAACGAGAACAAGTCACCAATTGTAGAAAAGGCAGCTGATTTTGTAACCGTAAGGTAGGTACAATTTTTATTTAAAATATCAAAATTATCAATAATTTGGTCATCCATGGGCATATGGCGATATAAGTGGGGTAAATGATAGATAATAATCTGGCCGATCAACAGTTTCAGGGATTCAGACAAGTCGCAAAAAAGAATCTCTATCAGCTAGTCTATTCTGTACAAATCTCACCGTGTAAACTTAGGTGAAGTTACAGTATTACGAAATAGGTCTGTAGGTTTAAAAACATTTTTTTTAAGCTACTGCAGACTTACCTTACCTTTTCTGAAGGTAAACATTTGGCGACCAACCTCATTTTAAGATGCACTCTCGGCCCCTACACCGCACCGTATATTCAGCAAACACAAATCAAGTCGGCGGCATCGCAAGGCATAAACACGGCTCCTTATCACGGCATTATTTACGCGCACGACGGCGACGGTCGATCGCAATATATTGCCGATTTCCGGCCACCGCTGGCGAGTAATACGCTTCCGGTACGCCCTGCGGCACCGCCCTCGCCGCGGAACGCGTAACGCACTTTTGTATGCTGTACGAAATTTTTCGGACACAATTACGTCATAGATCAGACGTCTTTGAAGGACTTTTTAGAACTTTAAGGGCTTTTAAGGACGATTGTTGTCCTAAAAATAACTTGGCATGGCAGGTAATGCACGAGGACACTAGTTTGTTAGTGGATGTTGCATCCTAAACATGTATGACGTACTTTGACCGTAGTTGATAAAAATATACCTAAATATCCTGTATATATATAACTGCTACTATTTCCTATGTCAAGACAGAAGAAATAGAGTGTTATCCGTATATGTGGGTCTACTCTCTAAGTCCTTCAACAAAGATACGGGCCCGTCCGAAAGTAGTTGATCCGTCAAAACAAGTAAAAAATTAAAAAAATCGAGCGGGCAAAAACACATCGCGAGGAGGGACAACTGTCAAATCGTGTTGTCATTCATTCTTAGTTTGGGCTCCAAAGTAATCCTATGTCCTTAGGTAACACAGTGTAGGAAACGGCCGTAACTTCGGCCGTAACTACGGATTTCGTGTTTAGGTAGTAGACCCCCTATTTGGATGTGAAAAGAACCTGTCAAATTCTAATTCAAATAATAATAAAACCAGCCTATTATTGTCCCACTGCTGGGCAAAGGCCTCTTCTCATAAAGAGAAGGTTCGAGCATTGCTCAATTAAAATTGATATGCCAATGCAATTTTGTTCTTGTTTTAAAGCAGACAACAAGATGTTGTTAACTACAAAACCATTTTATTATAAACATTCCATTAATTACAGGCTAAAATGTGTTGATCACGTTAAACAAGGCGGTGTCGTAAGTTTAAAATATGATTAAGATTTATTTCTTGAAAGTATGATGATTATAAGTAATCTGTGTTAACTTAAGTATTTATTGTTAATAGCATGCTGATATTTAGTTCTTATAACGAATGTAAAAAGACACTTAACGAAGACAAGAGTCACTTGTACTCCCCGTCATTGATATACCTTTTTTGTACTGGACCATATCTGGGAACCATCTTGTTACGGAGATATTGAAGTTCAAAATTTCAACTTCAATTAACGTTTTTTTACAAAAACAAGTTGTTAATGTTATAACACAACTTTAAGTACCCCCACGACCTCTGTACCGTTGCATGCACCCATAAGCGCCATATTTTGCGTGCGTTACGTCGCGTACTACGGTAGACACCGATTTTTCACATCAAAAATAAAATTCGTTTCCCAGCAATTACTTTTGTGTACTTACTTTACTTAGTTTGATGTATAGAATGCGTAGTTGAGGGCTCTGTGATGGATCTTTTTAGACCCTGTATATACGAAAACATAATACTACTATAATGGGTGGTAGGGTTTTGACGCGCAAACTGTATCCCTGTGTGTGCCCTTGGGGGTCTAGAATCCTGGGCGTCGGGAATCCCAGGCCGATTCCCAGCCACCGTAGTCGCGGGCTTGCGGATGGCGAGCAATGGATAGCTCGCCGTCCGATAAGGACCAGGCCCGAGTCGTGGGCGCGTTGTGTTCCACGCGCGCCTCAAAGAGATGTCAGCAACAATGACGGGGTTCGCTAGGGCCGATGCCTGCCAGGGTTGCGGGAAAGTCCGAACGGGTTATCGTGGCCTCTGGCACAGGCAACTGAAGGAACACGGGTGGGTTTTAGTCAGTAAGAGTCTGCCATGCCCTCCCGTTCCGCCCAGAGCGGGTGAAGTCATTTGAAGATTTCCCACCCAATAAAAAAGGGGGTCTAGAAACATGTGCTGAATTTAATGTGTAGAGATTTTACGTCGGTTATCAAAAAACAATCTTCATAAATAAGTGCAATCCCTACACGGTCCAAATGTATGGAACAGCTATTACAACACAGGGGGTTCAGAATCATGTGCCAAACCCACGTCCCTGCCAGTCTATACAGGGTGTCCCGTAAATAATGGATCAAATGTAACAGGTAGGTAGCTCACCTGATTTCCAACAACTAATTTGAATAGATTTAAAAATACTGTTACGGTAACCAAGTATTTTATTTTTCAACGTAAAAAAAACTTTTCAATTCAAGTTTTTTTTTCTAAGGCAAATGAAACGATATTTTAAAAAAAGCTATTCAGAAATGTTTAACAAAAATCATACCTAAAAATGCTATCATTTGCAGTGACAGCATTTAAAAAAACTGAAGTCTGGTAGAAAAATAGCAAAGATCGAAAAAAAAACTTTGTTAAGTACCCTAACAATTTTTTTTTAATTATTCAAATTAGTTGTTATAAATCCGGTGAGCCGTTACGTTTGATCCATTATTTACGGGACACCCTGTAGACTGCTTAATTTAATTTTAGATTCTATCTAATATAAAGTTAGGTACCTACGAGAAGAAGAAATTAATTACGGACACTATCCAGGTTAAAGTTTTTGGTTTCCTCGCCCATTCTCAACGTTTGTGTTTATTTTTCTATTCTATAAATGTAGGTATCTATTTTGCTTACCACGCATTCTATTTTTATCACAAAACTTTTCTGTTCCTCAGGAAACATCGCATAAAAGGCAACGTCTTGCCGCAAATTGCATATGTGCATAAATTGCATTATATTTGAGGACCGCTCATTTTTCACTGGACACATTAAGGTCATTGCGGAAGTAAGGAACCCTAAATAAATACATTCCATGGTTAATCGACGGTGAATGAGGAGTATGAGGGGAATTAGGGGAAATGTGGCTCTCATTTGTCCCCACTTGCGGGAAACAAAGTGGATACAATATGCGGATTTTTGCTCCAAGATTTGTGCGGTCATGTTGTTTTGATTTCCATTTCATGTTGATGTGTGTAAACCAAAAAAAATTAAAGTCACATTAAAAAGTAAACTTTTGGGTACGATGCAAGTGGATACTTGTGTGTCAGGAGATTTTTCGCGAAGCTCAGACCTCCAAAGTGAAATAAAAGGATACGAAGGTCCTCGGCATAATCTGACGGCACTCAGACGTTCTCGCTCACACTAGGTAGGTACCTATGAGTATTTATACAGGTATAATAATTTGGTGGTTCTTAGCAAAAATCTGGAAAAAAATAGGTACCTATATTTTTGTCTATCCGATTTACCTGAATACAATAGGACACACCTCCTTACCAATAAATGTTGCTTAAAGTTAATTAATGATTGACGTATGATAAACCTTCCATTTTTGATGTTTAAACGTCTCTTAACTTTTAGAAAAATTTGTAATTAAAAGGGTGTATTTAAAAATTACGCTTCTAATGCCTGTTTTCATTAAAACTACGCGACACCTAAATGTGATGCATAATGAATGAATGAATGAATGAATGATATATTTATTTGCAAGAATATAGGTAGTTAACTTAAGTTCTTAAGATCAGTGGGTCTCACTATATTCGGCATTACAGCCGTGCAAATATTTAGATTTTACATCTTGGTTATATTTATAGCATGCAGTACACATTTAGTAATTAGCAATAACATAAAAAAATACTTATAATCATTTCATAATTTAAGTTTAGATTGCAATGCAGCCAATAAAATTAAAAACAATTCTATTCATTTAAAATAATAATTTATATTAAAAATACTAAATAATCAATTTATTATTAACTATAATTTACTAGGTTTCTGTACCTAAGGTGGTATGGTGTATATCAATTTTATCCATTGATGTATCCAACTTTGTTTGTGATAGGCATGGTGGGATACAATAAATTGGAAACAAGGAGGGACATAGCTCTTGCTACCTATTTTTTTAAATTATTGCGTGGCAAGACTTCAAACCCAGGTATATTGAAAGAAATAAACCTGTGTGTGCCCGACAATTATGTGTTGCGAAGGCGACAGCCACGTCTATTGGCGGTACCCAGTAGTAGAACCAATCTACAGAGTAGAGCCCCTATAACGCGTACCTTGCGTGTACTTAATGACGTAACAGACAGCATAGATCTTTTTACTTGTTCTCTGAGTGAGTTCACAAAAACCACGATGCACATAATATGTTATGGTAAATAATGAAAGTGTAATTATGGCCACACTATTGAATTAGGAGATTCCTGTAATGATAGTGACGATGAGTTAATAAATAAATAAATATATAATAATAAATAAGTAGATATAAATTAAAGGAGACGTCGTAATAAATGGCCAAACCAATAATACAATAGTTTAGTAGATTTTGGTAAGTACGCTCTGTGTATAGGTGGTGTCACCCCGTGCCCCGAACGTGACTGGCTCTCGACCTCGTAGCTAATTTCCGCGGCGCAATTAATCATTTTACTCGACCTAACCTTTATTTTCTATTACTCTTTGAGTTTTCATTTTCATTATCCGACCTGTCTTGGCTAAAATGCTTTTTAAATTCAATGGCATAGTTTCGTTAATATTATTTTGATTGATTGTTTTGAAGTTAAGTTTTTTGCTTGATTAGGTGGATGAGAATAAGCTGCTTGAGTCTGTGACTGAAACTTCTCTTGTAAATGCTAAATACACAAAAGCTTGGTGCTTACATAGAAGCTGGATGAGATTAGTTAAGGATCGAGGTTAATCAAATGGCATGACATTTTAGACGCCTTTGTGCATGTACACAGCTATACAGTACCTCTATACGTTGATGATGATGTTGATGACATGGTAAAGTCAAAGTCTAAGCATTTATTTCAAGTAGGTTCGAGAATCCATACACATTGACCGGTTGGTGCAGTTGGTAGCGACCCTGCTTTCTGAGCCGCTGGTCCCGGGTTCGATCCCCGGTCAAGTCAAACATTTGTGTGCATGAAGATGTCTGTTTGACCTGTGTCTGGGTGTTTATATGTATATAAGTATGTATCAGGTTACCGTAGTACTACGGTAACCTGATACAGTACCTGTACAGGTTCTACGTAGTTCGGGACTTGAAGACCTTGTGTGGATGTTGTCTCATATTATTATTATTATTGCTATTGGACTTATAGAAAGATACACCTAACTGCCTAACCCTTCAGGGAACTCGGACACGATGTTGTGATGTGAAGTCAATGAAAAAAGTCAAAATCAATTATGGCGACACGGTTGGCGCAGTGGTTAAGCGATTGCCTGCTGCGCAGCGTGTCGCGGGTTCGATTCCCGCACGGAACAAGTATTTGTATGACCTGCAAGTAGTAGTTCCGGGTCTGGCTGTTTGTGTATGTGAGTTTAAATGTTTGTAAACGCACCCACGATACAGGAGAAATTCCTAGTGTGGGGCAACGTTTAAAAAAAAAAATGTCAAAGCGTCATATAAGACACTTTTGAACGTCAAAATTTACATTAAAATAGAATTGATTCTATTCGCCTCTTCCAAAACGTAGTATCGTATGAAGAAGAATGGACAAGAAACTTCACCGTTACGCTTTTAAAATGTGTTACAATATTTTGTATACATTAATCATATAATTATATGTGAAGACGATGCACCAAAAAAAAAAACTATAAAACTATATAATATAAAACTATCATACCACAATAGGTAAAAATAATAAAAAATGTAGCAATGACAAATAAGTTAATTTTGTGATAGATACATGGTGCCCACATATTTACAAACATTGTAAAAGTATACAATTTTCCAAATTTTTTAACCAGTATTAAGTCAGTATGCGAGTCAAAGTAACGTAAATCAATGTCATAAAAATTATAAATTATACAATTAAAGTGGCAACAAGTCTGATTTTGTCTAGGCTCTAGATTGTCCTATGGAGCTGGACCAGCATGGTTCCAATCATTCTTATCTTGGATATAATCCTCTAATTTATAATATGCTTGTTTACAAAGTGAACTTTTTATATGAGTTTTAAATTTTCTTTCATTTAATTGCAATATAATTATACTATGACAATATATTTTGTTGTAACATTTAACACAGTACCTACCCCATAAAAGCTGTATGAGTACTTCAGCCAATCTGAAAAAAAAAATAGTTAAGGTAAATTAGTTAAGAAAGAAATATATACATTTATCTGCACTAAACGTGACGCATAATAAAAAAGGGTAGCAACACACTTGCGCCAAGACAATTCCGCGAAAGACACATGCGCGAACCCACCTGCTTTAAAAGACATTTCCGCGAATGGACTTTTAACGGGGCGATGATGGGGCTAATGAGTTATTTGATTGTGATTTAGACCCCATAATCATTTTCAGCGCCCGCGAAAAGCATGAAAACGTCTCCCATGTCGAAAAATTAGCAAAATTTCGGTGGCGCCATCTCGAAATTTGATTTTGACCCTCGTTGTCAGCACCCTCGAAAACCATGAAAACGACACCTATGACGAATAATTAGCAAATTGCCGGTGGCGCTATCTTGAATTTTGAGTTTGACCCCAGTTCTGTTATCAGCGACCTCAAAAACCATGAAAATAACACCCGTGTCGACAATAATCAAAAACAAAAAAAAAGAAAACTACGAAAGTAACGATTGATGCCTAATTACTTTTACTACCAGTATATCTGTAACTTAAACATAATTGAAGGCCAATTCCCGTAATTTAAAACGTTCAAAATGAAGTCGCAATCTCATCTCAGCGACAGTCAAATGTCAAAAATGTAGGTAAACGCTATACAATTTTTGACAGATTGAGACTGAGATTAGAATTCGAATGTTCTTTAAAATACGAGAATTGCCCCTCTGGTTAGTTGTGGATGTACAGTATACGCCCCTGCACAACCCTTTGAAAGAGTACAGGCGTGATGTTATGAAGGAATATCTATATAATGTATATTCTCTGTCAAAAATAAAAATACATGTGAAAGAATTATTTTGATACTATAATTAATTCCCAAGTTATAGAATTTAACGTGAGCTCGCGAGCGTTGGCTCGCGCTCGCGCCTCTTGAAGTCATTTTCCAACAATCGCTCAGTCCGTTCGCGCTCCTCCGTACCGTTGCCTTACGTTTCCCTTAAAATCATTGGATATGTCCAATCCTAGTTCTCGGAAATCCTGTGTTGGGCCAAAATGTACAAGTACTACTACCAAGACGCCGGAAAAGTTGTTTTTTATATTTTTTTAGCGGGGCAACAAATTTACGCAAACTTTGAATGCTTGTAAAATCAAAACTACTTGGTATTTTTAAATAAAACAAAAACTAAGATTTACTGTAACGAAGTTTCAAGTGATTTTACATACCTATGAACATTCCTCATTGTATTTCGCGCTAGTGTCTTTCGCGTAAATGCCCATTCGTGCAAAAGTCCATTCGCGGAAATGTATTTCGCGGAAGTGTACCAAATCCTAAAAAAAATAACAAAAAGCAAATCAAATTGGGGCAAAATATGCGTCACATTCATGTAGCGTTCCATGTGGCATTGGAAGGCCTCCCTCAAGGTGGACCGATGACCTTGAGAAGGGCGCAGGAATCCGCTGGATGAACGTCTTTCGGCTGAAATGATGATTATGATGAGTCACGAAAATCGGCCATCGCTGAGTATAATGCTGTGCGAAATAGAGGCACAGCGCTTATCAGGGACAAAAAAAACTCGCCTATTATCTTGGTTTTTTTTTTGTTGGAAAACCATTTACATACATTTTCGTTGACCTTTTTTCATTGCACAAAAGGTTTATAACAAAAACTGCTTATAAACTTCAATTTTAATTAATAACCAATTACGAGTATATTCCAATAAGTAACAAATGAATGAACGGCAGGAGCAGGCACGCGTTCGCTCAAGCACACTCCGAGGTCGCCAACGCCACTGGCTGCGGCTGCTGATTGCCTTATTGATTGAGCTATACTAATTAATGTGCCAATATGTACTGTATACATAAGGTAACAAGGTACGTATATATTGTTTATTTCATAGTTAAGTTCTGAATTTGAAATGATAATTGGACCATATGGACATTAAGATTGCTTCCATTTTTACATGTAAACTTTTACTGAATTGAGATGAGGACAATTTTCAGCTGTAAATGTTGATACTTGGGCTACTAAGATAACATATTTAGGTAAAAATCACACGTTAATAAGAATGACCATCTCTCGAAGAAATGTAGATTTGAATTAATTTGACGACACGGTTGGCGCAGTGGTTAAGCGATTGACTGCTGCGTTACGTGTCGCGGGTTCGATCCCCGCACGGAACAAATATTTGTATGACCTGCAAGTAGTTGTTCCGGGTCTGGGTGTTTGTGTATGTGAGTTTAAATGTTTGTAAACGCACCCACGATACAGGAGAAATTCCTAGTGTGGGGCAACGTTTTTTTGAAAAAAAAAAAAAATAGAAAAAAAAAATTGTTTTGTCTAATATAAAGAATTAGTATAATTTTTAAGTACTGCTGATTTTAGGCACTTTGTATTAGTATGGACATGTAGCGGCAGCATAGTATAATCAACCTATAATGTTCCCACTGCTGGGATACAGGTCTCCTCTCTGTGAAAGAGAGTGGGACGTAATCCACCACGCGGGCCCAGTGCGGGTTGGTAGATGTCGTCGAATTTTAGGTTCTAGGACATGCTGGTTTCCTCACGATGTTTTCTTTTACCGTTTTGAGAGCAGTGGTGATGAATAATTTACACAAAGTAAAGCGCCTGTCTGGGTTCGAATCTACGATCTACAACTCGTAAGTCGCGGCCATTACCACTGGGCCACCACTGCTCTTGATATGTAGCACCTACACTTAATCCCTTAGCTTCATCCTTCACAGTTGATTAACTAATTAGAAGGTAACACTCGTGCTTCTCCAATAATTACGATTTTTCTAATTAACCAACAGACGTAGGGTGCGGGGAGTACCTACGCGTTCACCCAAGCATGCTCCCGATGCGGTCACTAATTGACTCATTGATTTCCATGTATCTGGTGAGTCGGGGTATAGATACGTAGAGTCGGCGAATAAAAAGTGTAAGCACCTTTGAATAATTTTTACGTGAGTAAGATATAGAAGACTTTTAGAGAGAAAATTGCTTATATTTTTATATAGTTTTAGTAGTACACGTTAAAAGACAGAAAGTGATTTTTTTGTCAGGCGTTTAATTAGATAGGTACCTCTACCTAGTGCCGGTAATTAGTAAATTGATAATGTATTTTAAGCAGCTTATGAAACATCTATTAATATTATATTTACAATATTTTAGTACGTACAAGCATTGAAATTTGCCAATCAGTTCGAGTTTCTGCAAGAAAAACTTTCTGCGTGCGTACCTAAGACATGCAAACAACAGGTGCCCTCTGGCAGAGGTTTTATGATTTCTTTTTGACGTCAAACGCTGTTTGTTAAATATAGAAAAAGCTTGATGTTTAACAGCTTCCAGAAGTAACTATACTTCGGTAACTCCCCACCCTATCCAGTCAGGCTCAATAACAATATTTTTTTTTGGTAAGTATTTTAAACGTGATTGAAGGCGATGTACGGTTATTTCTTATTCACACGTTGCAATACACATGATTTACAAACTTAAATAATATCAAGCTTAACAAAATCATGACATAAACAAATAGCCTAAGAGCTACACCGACTACGCCGCTAACATCAAACCAAACACATTATAATTAGTAACGGTCTAGGAACAAAAAGTCCAAAAACTCAACACATCTTATATAGCACGTTACGATGATTGATAGCACGGGATGATATCAACGTGGCGATGGACACAAAAAACCCACTTCCTAATGATAGGCTTTTAAAAATATACGGACGAGGAACGATACTCGTCACCTCGGCAAATGGCGGCGATATGTAACTGGCATCAATCCTCCATTCTGCTCACGTCTGCGCCACGGGATCTAATTAATTATGGTAATTAAACAGGCCGATAGTACAGAATAGATAAGTACAGAAGGCCAGGTATATGTACAAGCGCACATACGCATAGACGCGTACGTTCGGCAATCTCAAACTGTTTGAAACACATGCCAGTCGCGAGTGCGCTTGCACTTGCTGTACGTGAAGCCTGTCTATGTGTGAGTGCGTTTTCGCTCGTTGTATGGAAATGACATTCTGCATCTATTTGTTTTGTGGCAATAGGTAGGATGTGTAGATCGGCTTGTATCACACGTGGATTTATGGTGCTTTGATGGCATTTCGTATGGTCGGAGCCGATTTTGAGAAGTTAAAATGGTTGAAAATGTGGATAGGAATAGGCTATGGGTTTTCGCCTACACTATAGGTTTTCCACTGGATTGTGTGTGTCATAATTATATTATAGGTATATCCTGTCCCACTCGTACCTATATACCATAAACATTCTCAAATATGAATAGTTTCTCCTCGAAATCAATGACCTCGGAAACACAAAAATAGATACAGCTAAAGGTGAAGTTCGAAATGTCAAAGAAAGGCATCCAAAACTAGTCGAAAAATTGTTCGGCGAGTAATTAAAGCTCACACTCACAGTTCTGTACGAATACGAAGAGTACGTGAGAGATATATAAGTACGTATGCAAGTACACAGGAATTCAAAGTACATACTTGCATGCGTTTCGTCCTCCTCGCGTTCTAATGATGGGATTTAAGTTATGAACAATCAGCGGACAGAGGTAAAAAAGTGGCTGTATTTGTACTACTTGAAACCATTTATTGGAAGTAACGAAGTTGTTGTGTTTTGCCAGTAAAGAATAATTGTTTACCCAGTTCACTGAGCGTAGGTTTTGTAAAAAGACCAATGAATTACTTGAAGAGGATAAAGCAACAGTGTCTGCTGAAAACATCAAACCGTGATGTATTTTAAGTGATTTCTGTTAATTTTATGATATTTTGTTATATTACCAATCATTGAACCTGACTTGGTTTCCGTACGTCCTTTTCGGGTAACCACTGAAAATCAGCGCTGTGCTGTGGGTCCCCCATAGCACAGCATCATGCTGAGTGGAAGCCTTCTTGTCACAGTCATGACGTGCAGCTGTCGACTATTTTTGTTTTGTGCTCATGAGACCTTTTTGTTTTTATTTTTCTTAATTATTAGAGCTAATTTTCTTTTTTGTGTGTACTCGTTTCTATGACAAATACACCTATTTTTCTTTCTTTCTGATGACGAATCCGTTTGATAAGCATGTTGCTTATGAAAATATCCTTTTGAGATTTCATTAGCAGTGCACCGATGGCGATTATAGATCTTCGAAGCTGTGACTTTAAAACGAACACAATCAAATATTTTGACAAAACAGATTGTGTGTCCGCGAAACGGCAAAAACTTCTCAAGCACCGTCAAGCTGCTTCAAGCCACCGCTTATGTCAAACACCCCACTCACACATTCCTGACGAAGAATGATGCTTTCGGCTGCTCGCGAGTAGGTAGTGCTTTGTTCGAGTGATTAAGTGCCCCGGACGGCGTTGCTAAGCCCTTCAGCTAATGAGCCAAGTCAGTATTAATCATTGCATGACGAACCGGACTGACGGACTTTCGTGGGTGGTTACTATTGTGGCTTTAAAACTTTGGACTCTAGATAGACTAGGCTTGTGATTCACAGAATTTGTCGTCTGCCGTCATTCAAGGGTATGTGTAGGTGTGCCATTTCATGATTAGATTTCCGATCGTACCGTTATAGTAAAGTTATCAGAAGAAAATAAAGAAAATTATTCTATTTGGGACTCGCACAGGAAATACAAATAATAAAAAAGTACTTTAAATCCAACAAAATCATGAAAACAGTAAAAGAAGAACATTCATACTTTGTATCTAACATTAAAACTAACAAAACAACAAAAATAAAGAGGACACCTTTGAGAGGCCAATGAGGCAAAGAACACTGAGTCTTCGCGAAATTGACCGAGCTTTAAAAGTAAATGACTGTTTTGGAGTTTTTTTGAACTGTAATTGCAATAGGTGGATTACGAAATGTGGGTATAGGTACCTACTATAGGTATACACTTCTGCCTAACCCTTTGAGGAATGCAGGCTTGATGTTATTTAATTATGTTTGTGTTTCTAACAATAAATCCAATTTTCCAATTAATAGAGACTATTTATCATTGGCTGAACCGTTACCTCCTTCTTGCATATTTTCCGCAGACGTCATCAACGGCAACAGGATCAGATGCGTCACTTATAAATATACAATAGGTACAAATAGTGAGACCTTTAAGTTTTTCAGCCGCAAGCTTAGGTTTCTAATAAGAGAATTGTGGAAATATTGCCATAAGAATTTGTATTTATTTTAAGATTTCGTTCGGTTCTAGTTACTTGATCTCATAAAAGTAATATAAATTGAAAACTCTGGTTTTATATAAAAAGTTGTTCTATTATTCATTTTATCCGTGCATAACCTGTAGGTTAGGTGATTTGAATACCTACATTTTACTGCAGGAGTGTTTAAACTCACTGTACCCACGTTACCCGAACATAGGTCACATTTACGTAACCACTGGAATTATGTAGACACCATGTCTTGTTATTCAAAACAAGCGGTAAGTTGGAGCTGATAGGCATCGAAAACGTTCCCCTGGGATATCGGAGGTCAAAATCGAAACGTCATTAGTACACGTGTCGGGACTTAAATAACTGGCAAAGTGCGCATGTAAAAGCCGAGCGACGTGTTTCGCGGCAAGGCCCGCGGATGACTGATCCGTCGTACTAGCTAATGTTCTTTTTTTAAAATACCCTTTTTTATTTTTCAAACCGCACAAAAGGCAAAGACGCGTGAGTTATGCCGACTTGTAGTTTTTATGATACGCTCGGCATGGATTAAATATTTTTTTCAATTTTTATTCCTTTTCGTTTGAAACGTGATGGCATGTGACATTAAAATGACAAATTAGCTAATTATTCTTAATCCGTGTGAATGCTTTGATCGTATGCCCCGGAGTGATGGCCTGTCACGATGCATATTGTCACTTTATTATACGTTATGAATCGATTGCTTGAGACTTAAGTTCATTGGCATCAGGATCAGCATGCAAAAACTCTCATTACCACTTACCGTGTCTTAAAAAGGTTGAGGTAGGTATTACCTTTGTCCATAATGCATTTAACAATAATTATCATCTGTATACCTACGGATCTCCGTATAAATCCTGTCGTAAAGAAACAGGTACCGAGTTTTAGGTAGAGACTGGTAGACTGACTGAGACTTCTTAACTGATAGAGGCTTGTTTGACAAAACACCAGCGTTCGCTTCCAAATAAAATTCGACCTTCTTGTCTCCTAAGTATGTTTTAATTGGCATTGTGTTTATGGTTTCCTAAACACGTACCTATATTTATTACCATCATCTAATTTAAAAAGCTTAGAGACCTACAAAATAAAATAAAACAAAAGTAAGCATTTCACCCTATTTCCATTTAAAAACGTTTTTCTAAAAGCAAGTACAACGTAATACAGAATGCAGAAGAAGCAGAATCCGTGAGGCAGTGAGCGAAAAATACAGGTTTCACGAAAATACATTTTTTCGTCTGTAGGTATCTGTTTTGTGCAGTTTATTATTGTTATGATAATAAGAGCGCATTACCCGTTTAACCCGCCACAGATGCGTTTATTTTTCGTTGCGATTCGCGACAGTACGGGGGTTAACATGGAGGATACGCCGATTTGTGAGTGTTGATCCTTTTAAAAGGGCAGATGATGAGGTGAGAGCTTTGGTAGTGTTTTGTTATTACATGCTCAAAGCACTTTATATGTTATTTTTTGTCATTTGTAATTTTCCTGAAATTTCCCAGGCGTTTATGAGAGTCTCTTGAAGAAATTAGTGGCACTCTCAACTTGTTGGTTTCGCGAATTACGCCGTAACAAAGTCGTAGTTGATTGACTGTTACAACCTTTTGATATGTATGTTTTTACAGTATTATTATACAACATCCACACAAGGTCTTCAGGTCCCGAACTAGGTAGAGCCTGTACTACGGTAACCTGATGACTGATATACATACTTATGTACATATATAATGCTTTAATTCAGCTAACTACAATTTTTATTCTAAAAATTAATAGTCGCACTGGTCGATCGAAGGTTAAGCTAAGCTTGCCGCGATATGTTCGTGGATGGGTGACCATCCATTTCATATCGAGACCCTCCGACCCCGGATAGCACGTTACGTCGTTGGTCACGGCTCTCATTCGTAGATCTAAGCCAGCCGCAACGAGTAATATGAAGCCCATAACTCTGACAACCAGTCTATCAAGGGGTATCATGTTTCCCAGTAACTGGATTGTGGAGGTCAGATAGGCAGTCACTCCATCTAAAATACTGGTACTCAACTACATCTGGTTAGACAGGTAGCCTGAAAGAAGAATTATCATTTAACCTAATGCATTAATCTATTCTATATCTATTTCTACATAATTAGTCACAACTCCTTATATCTATGGCAAAAAATATCCTCCGGCGAACCCTACCGTGATCCCCAACGTTTATGCAACTTTCTTCGTAAAATTCACCTTTTACAAAAATACTTATTCAAGTATCAAGACTACGCCTTCCTTGTATGATCCACAACAGACAGGTACAGCCGTCGAATGCCGGAGAAAGCGCCATCTTTCGGAGCTCTATGTATATGACGATATCTGCACACTCCTGTATGGAAATGGATTAGCATTTCTTTTATTTTTGGCTTGTTACCTATGTTTTTATTTGGCTTGAACGCAGGGTTTAAGAGCGTTTATACCTTATGAGTGGCAACGTCGCAATTTAGTGTCATATTTCGTGGTTTTCAATTTTTATCATTTAATCGGAGCTATATTTAAAAAATATGTTTAATTAACTTTTTGGAATTATGTGAAAACTGTGTAAAAGGTAAGAAATCGTTGCGTTTACAGTTCTATTTATATGCAAATAATACATTGGAAACTTGCAGGACGTTATTTTCATTGTAAAATAACTGTAAGCATTACGGTTACTTACTTTTTAAACACTTTCACGTAATTCTAAAAAGTTAATTAAACAGTTTTTTTAAAATATAGCTCTGATCGAATGATAAAAATTTAAAACCACGAAATATGACACTAAATTGCGACGTTGCCACTCATAAGGTATAAACGCTCTTAAGAACAATTCTTATTGGATTGATGCGTAAAAAAACATATCGGTATAATTAAATGACAGCTGATATTATATCAACATTTTAAAATTATTTATGAAGAGTGCATTCACATTTTCCAGACGGTTGCTCTAGGTACTAAAATTCTGCTTGAAATACTTCTTTGTCCGCCTCTAACGATACCCGAAGAAAAAAGAGAGAATAAAAGAAAAAGCATATTCGATCTACTTATCTAAGACTTTTAAATTGAATGGATGTTTATCAACATTTTCACATTTTCTTGTATTTCTATGGTACCTAAAACCTGATAATATTACGTTGCGCATGGTATTTCAGCTAACTGGGAGCGAAGCCATTGATTAGCTATAGCTGATTCAGAGTCAGTGTACTAAGAGGACGTTATATTAATCAAATGTTAGACGATATCCTCCAGCATCCTTACAAGGAGACGTAACATCTCCGGGTTGTATTATTATAATCCAGTTTGCTAAGACATACGAGCTTCTCTATGAGGTCCTCACTTCCGTAGTCCTGCTAGTAAGCCGCATGTAACTTTGTGACAGAAATACAGTTTGTATGCAGCCTCCTTTGAGCGCAGCCATTCACCAGTCACTGGGCACGACAAAGCATTGTGAGCCAAGATCAATGTCTTCAATACCTATGTGGGCACTCAAGAACGGCTATGTGCACACGGACACCGGCGAGCTGCCATAATCGAGAATGTTACGAGGAGCCTATATGTACGGCCGCACATACGTGAACACACTGTATAGATCCCTTTGTGCCGTTGACCGTTCATGTTGGCACTTGTGTCGTATAATTAGCGTAGAGCGATTAATTAATAGGTAATGCAGGTCTGTGGCGAATTTATGCTCCGTAGCTATGTTTATGCCGTTATGCTCTAAATAGATAGCTCGAATATGCTGATTGGCGAGCCGGCCTTTGTCCTCCGAATATATACGAATTGGTTGCTATGAATTGGTTACGGTTGCAATTTGTTAATAGGGATTAATTATTTCAGTTCCTAATATCTGAATGAGTTGTGTTGTAGGTTTCAGTAAATTAGGACGAATGACACTCTGGTACGTTTTGTCTAATGGATTCAGAATCCTTTGTGTTTGAAAGTGTTTATACATTGCGAATTTCTTTTTGAAGTAGCTTCTTTCAGGGTCCCCTCGTGGATTCGCACAGCCGGCAAGGTTACGCCACGCCAATTCAGCATAACAACACATTTGTAAATGTAAACTATTCTATTGAGCGCATCAGACAATGTACTTTACATTAGATCGTCGCGGCACGAGCGGTAGGGCGTTAATTCACCGGAGACACCCAAACAAACGCTTTGTGAGATTCACCTGTTGGCTCTATAGGTCAATGTTACAGCACACAAGGAGTTTAGCGAAACAGACTTTTGTGGCTGGTGGTTGAATGGCACGCAGAGGCGCGCCGTCGCCATTGTCAGCGCGGACAATGGGGCATATGCGCGATTGAATCGTTTGGATGCGACTTGCGTCTCGATTGAAATTGAGAGTGCGATTCGAATCGTGTTTATTTACAGATTGTAAATTTATTGCGCGGATATGTAAGGTGGAAGTTGTGAAGGTGTTAACCGGTGTTGAAGATTTAATCATCTATTCAATATCTGATAGAGTCATCATTGTTATTGATTTCCAAAGAACTGTTATGCTATCCGATGTTGTTAACAGACTCCGGTTTAGAAATAATCATTTAAAATCCGAGTTAACTATTATGAACTATTAGGTAAAAGATTTTGGATGCACAGCTTGCCTTACGGAAAGGATTTGTTTGAGGTTCGCCAGCCTACGAAAACATCCCGTCAAGCTGCAAAAATTTTTAACGCAAACACACACCGGTATTATGAAGTCAGATTAGTAAATATTCCCAAATCAAACATTTACCAAGAAAACACGCTACTGGTTGTCCGGACAATGGTTGTATGGTACCCTCAAAACCACTTAACATGGGGCTGACAGGTTAGTTCAATCACTATTATACGCCCCGCGGCCAGCGATTTGAGTGTATTTTTTCAATGAAATATATTTTTTCATTCAGGGAGTCATATCATCGAGAGGTTCTCACGGTAACTCGGATCTAACAAATAATTTTGCACGTCGCTACCCCCGCTTTGTGGCTTATATAACTGAGTCACAACCTGAATCCTTAGGAACAGTGAAAAAGTTTAGAAATCTCAGGCAAGGAACGTGACGTCAGCGGAACATTGCATAGAAATATTCGTAACAGGAATAGATTAGAGAACGAAACGCAACGGTTATGAAACACGTCGCGACGTCACGGCCGGCCGGCTAATCGATCGCGAGAACAATGTGACGTAATACGGCGGGGGTGCGGTCCACAGGGAGAAGGGGACGCAGTTGGCAGTCCAAATATTTACCCCGGCATATGTTTGGTTTCTTTTCCTTCGCCTCATATATTTTTACTTTGATCGTGTAATGGGGCCCGGAGGCGGTCTCGATTTGTCCGATATTAATTTCGTCCGCCTCGCTGCTGTGCAGTAACAATCACTCGGGGTAAATAAACTGTTTTGGTTTGGGAAACCTTGTATATGAGAAGTATTCTGACGGGTCACACTCGTACTAATGCTTTGTGAAATCGTAATCACAAACTGTGAATGAACTCGTATTGTGAGCGTACGTAGTTTGATTAAATAAATTAATTTGGATGATTTAATTTTAGTAAATTCCCCATTGTGATCGCGTCACCATTTTGTTGACAATCAAATTGAATATGTGCAATAAAATTAGTGACCATGCCCTCACTCAGTATGGTGACCAACTATTGTGTCATTGTGAAGACATTCAATATTGTCACGCCTATGATGAACATGCAAAATTCAAATAGCAAACAATTCTAGGTTGTTTTGAAAATTGTAGCTTTCATTGATATCAGTCAAAACCCTCATCTACTTATTTATTTTAAACCGTATACATATTTATTCAATCGTTAAATAAATAAAATATTTTTATCGAAACTGAACAATGAACTTTGATATGAAACCACATCAATTCTCACGCAATTCTAATTCTCGAATCAAGACTATCCTACAAAGTGTGTGGCTCTACGCTTCCCTATTCGAGGGGCTAGGGTTGTGCACACTTGAATTGCACGTTTAATGAATTGCATTAATATTGCATTACCGGGTAACTAGTCGGCCGCGCCCTCTACGGTAAACAATCATTAGAGCGCTGCAGCGTTCAGACCTGTTTGAACTACCAGATTTGTTTGCGAATACAAATTGACATTTAGATGTTTTGTGTTTCCAGATTGATGTAAAGTTCGGGGCTTGAGTTTTGTTATTTTGCATGAAGTTGTGTGATAAAAATTTCGACGGTTTTATTTCCGAGGCAATGGCCGTGTTTTATGATGGTATGATGATGAGAATGGATATAAAGTATTTTTAGATGAAGTTACGCTAATGGATGAATTTTGGGTTTTTGTTGCCAAGTACCTAATAAGTTAAAGATCTAATGAACAAATCTCTATGTATGAAATGAATGAACCCCCTAACCTATGTAACGATAGCCATTTTCAATCACGCAACTATCAATCACAGTGTACGTTGCGTCCGTATACGTACTCAAATATGTACGTCGGTTACTAAGCGACGGCCGTTGTCTGTTCAACTAATGCCGGCCGTCGCAACCGGAAAATTGGACAGCACCGTCTGCCCAATCACACGCGACACTCCACGCAGATTAGCACGCTCGACCAATGTCCAGTTTGTCCCGCACCACGCGACGGATACGTGCCCGCGAAAATTCACACTCGTCGCTCTCCATTGAACACTGAATCCGGCACTCCGCACACCCGGTACCACTCATCCCAGTATTGTACGGCAACTATTTTCACGTCGCCGCCAACCTCAGAAAATCCACACCGGATTACGCGTACAGGTATTGAAACCATACATGCCTTTCCGTCCCTCAGTCCGTCCTGAAATGATATTAGTGGACACCCTCGTACATCTTTTTGTTCGCTTAGCCGACGCTCACTTGTAATTGCAACACTTAGGTGTTTCTGTTTGTCGTGTTTGTACAAACATTTATCACGATTAACAAAAGAACGAGTCGATCTCACGATAGAAATATAAATTAGGCGTGTGACTCGACTGCAATTCTAAACTGGGACTCATTAATCGATTCCACTTCATATTGAAAGGAAGTCTCCGAGCACGTCCGACTTTCGAACCAAAAAAATAACCTACCGACGACGTGACACGGTAAGTCGCCATCGCGGTGCGGAGAGCGTTCCGCCCCATTCAAATCTTTGCTTAGCATTCTAAGTACCGTCGGCGGCTTTAATTTTTTAAGGCTCACAACAACGCCCATACGGTA
Organism: Brachylomia viminalis; assembly: GCA_937001585.2. Classification (NCBI taxonomy): domain Eukaryota; kingdom Metazoa; phylum Arthropoda; class Insecta; order Lepidoptera; family Noctuidae; genus Brachylomia; species Brachylomia viminalis. The sequence continues at coordinate 19,163,452 of OW443301.2, read as the reverse complement.
TTCAGCTCGCGTTCTCACCACACTCACAGATATGTGCCTAGCTAATAGTGTGCCGCAACTGTTGACTAGAATGTTGTACGGCAGCAATTGATGCGTGTTTGTATTCTGTGCTTAGAAACAGAAGCATTAAAGTTTAAACTTAGTTGCGGAACAGCGGCAGTTATGATGTGTTGTGTTGGGTAGATGTCCCTGGGAGTAGTTTGCATAGTTATGTGCGCGTTTATCTAAGCTATATCGGTGGGTACAGCCGTCGCCGGGCCGGCAGGTCGCTCGGTAGTTTACCGGAGGTTTAATAAATGTCTGAAACAGCGCACCGGCTTAGCGAGCACCTACGACGTAGGGGATTTCAAAGTACGTGTCTTGGTCTACAGATTGGGTCCTGGCCCTGTTCCATATAAGAAAAGAATATAGAGTTGGGATTAAAATGTGATAGAATAGATTTGGTAGTGTGTGTCCCTCGATACCGTCTATGTATACCAATTGCCCTTAGGAATTAGTAAAACATCGAAGTATTTTACAAATTACCTACTTAACAAAATATTCGGTGAAACGTATTTCACCGAAAGCTCGTGCTATTAATGTTTGCGAAAATCATTTTATTGGAGATTTATTTATGCTTATAACGTTCTACCTATGAATGAAACCGTAATGTGTTGGTACTTATATTTATTTACATAGCATATTTATTGGTTTACTATTATCACTCTTACGTTTCTGTTTACAGGTGGAAACCCATTGTAACAAAGTCTCAGAAATTGAAACGGACTGATTCGATGTCGCACTTTTTTTTCTGTTGAACATCGATGGATATTTGAATACTTATGAGAGTAACAGTATTCTGTTTCTCCCATAAGTATTCAAATTTTCGGAGACTTTCATATCCTACATAACTGCACATATCCTCAAGAATCAGGTACAACAAGTACGCAAGTACGTAGTGTCGTTGTATTTACTCCATTACCCGTGGAGGCCGGTTCGTATCAACTATTTATGGTGTTTGAGGCGCTTCATAAATATGCAGCGGTAGGCGCTCGCCTTGCCGACACCAGCTATTCAGCAGGCTAGCGTGTGTGGCGAGCGATGAGCGATTGACTGGTTCTTGTTCTACAGGAATAGTAGCTGGAAGTTACGTAGATAAGTTTATTTTTCTTCAACTAGTAAACCAAAATAAAAAATGTGAAAAAGACATCAGCACTAGAATCGGTAGAATTTCTTAACATGAATCTGGACTCGGCCCTTTAAAGAGCAGTACCTACCGGTTTCGTCACGTGTGTCCACAGGTTTACAACCAGCTTGAAGTTTGCCCGATGTTTTTCTCATATTTTATGCTTGTAGATACGTAAGTAATATAGTCACTTTCAACTGAAAAACTGTTGTTCCTATATAAAAGTGTATATTATCGCTGTGATCGTAACACACGGCACCGTCTCCTTAGCTCCACGGTTGGTTAGCTGCCACGCTCCGTGCGTTACCTCACTTTCAAGAGAAACTTCGCGATGTATTTTCCAGTGCATTTTTTAGAGTATCGCTTTTGTAGACCTCGCTTGTTTTAATACTAGAGTTACGTGAGATTTTTACATGCACAACATGTAGGTAACTCGTAAATACTGGATGGCTGTTTAGTTTCTAAAAGTTGAACAAGCAATTGCAATGTTGTTGTGCAAAAAATTTTTTTAAGATTATAAAGTAGGTGTAATTCTAACATGAATGATATAACACACAAGTTTCAGTACTGACAGTATTTAGGTTGGTAAAATATTGAGACAAATAACACGTCTCAATTATTAATGTTAGAAAAATTAACACAATTTATTGCATTCCGAGCGCTAACATCAGTGCGAGCTACGCCGTAGCACTGGCGTAGCGTAGCGTAGCCAGCCATTCCCTAAAAGCGCTTTTATTGTTTTAATATTGTAAATATACTATCGACTCGCTCCTGCTTTTCGCACGGTTTTTAAGACTTGACAAAAAGTCGATCTACTAGCTTTGCCTGCGGCTTCGTCCGTGTTTATGTTGGATATCGTCTCACGGGGATGTAATACCGGGATAAAAGTATCCTACGTCCTAACCCATATCATGGCCTACCAGTATGCCTTTCATCCTAATCCGTTCAGCTGTTGAGGAGTGAAAAGGTGACAGATATTGACCCAGTGGACCGACTTTAATGAAATAAAGACTAAATGTTTTCTTAACATACGGACTATGAGTACATTTGCAATCGCTTAAATCTTTTAAAAATAAGTACTACAAAAAAAATCGATAGGTATTACATTTGAATTTTAAAATCACCCCTATTTTACCTCCTTGGGATGATTTTATAAAAAAACGTGGTATGCAATCCTTTTTTCTTTCCAAAAGCATCAATTTGAATGTTCATATGCCTAACTAAAGAATTGCTGGGCTTCCTATACAAACATTCATCTCCTCTATCACCCCCTTTAGACAAAAATTTGCTTTTTCCTAGGATACCATCTATCTCCTTGTCAAATTTTATCGAAATCCATACAGTGGTTTAGGCGTAAGAAGGTATAGAAAATTCAAATTATGCTGGACATGCTCTTGTCACACACACTGTACCTACATGTTAGCCAAATTATTTTTGTGTCTTTTAAATTGTAATAACTTTTGACGAAGTAAACGGATTTGAATGAAATAAAAACTAAATGTTAGCTCAGCTTACGTGCGAGAGGGCTTGGGAAGCCGTCACCTCCTTCTGCGAAGCAGTAATGTTCGCGAAGGAGGAAGCGGAACGCGTGAGGGAGAGGCAAAATTTGCGCCCTCACGCCCCTAGCCGCCGCAGGAGACGCCCTGGGCGTCGGGAATCGCAGGCCGATTCCCGGCCACCGTGGGCGCGGGCTTGCGAACGGCGAGCAATGGGCAGCTCGCCGTTCGATAAGGACCAGGCCCGGGCGCGTTGTGTTCCACGCGCGCCTCAAAGAGATGTCAGCACCAATGACGGGGTTTGCTAGGACCGATGCCTGCTAGGGTTGCGGAAAAGTCCAAGAGGGTTACCGTGGCCCCTGGCACAGGCAACTGAAGGAACACGGATGGGTTTTAGTCAGTAAGAGTTTGACACGCCCTCCTGCTCTGCCCAGAGCGGGAGAAGTTATTTGATGATTTCCCACCAACAAAAAAAAAAAAAAAGCTCAGCTTACGTACTATGACCATATTTCAAATTGGGTTTCCCATACAAACTTTCGTCCCTTATATCACCCCCCATAGGATTCATTATAGGACAAAAAGTCACCCATGACCTTCTCCAGGTTGCCATCTATCTCCTTGCCAAATTTTGCCGAAATCCGTTCAGTGGTTCTTATATTATATATAGTATGGATTTAAAATATCAACTCAAGTATTACAAGTCGAGTCAGGCTAGATACGAGAGTTGGGGCTACAATCAATATTAACTGAGGAGTTTGACAAGGTGATCCTATTTCACCTAAATTGTTCATAACGGTCTTACAGAATATAATGGCAGATTTATAATAATATAACAGAACATTGGAGATTTATCACACATTCACCTAACTCTAGATCATTATTTTTGTTATGTAGCTATAGATGGCCCAAAAGTTTTTCTGTGCACGTTCTACGAACTATGTATAAAACGACGGTTGGCCTAGAGCTCGTGCCGCTGCCCTAGTCGCGTCGGGCGGGTCATTCATAGAATAGGGAGTAAATTCTAATATTTACGTAAAATAAAAACACTTACGTACACAAAAAATTGTTTTCGTGTCTATAGGTTTTGTACCAGCTATAGGTGTATCTCTTAAAATATTTCGTGTATGAATAGATAACCTTATGTAGTAGTATGATATTAAAAAAAGGAATATTAAAAAAAATATCATAACCGAACTTAATACCACAGGTTAATTTTTTCTGATTTTTGACTTTTCTAGTACCTACTCAGTTTTTCCTACAATGTTTTATGATCCTTATAAGAAACGGTATCGAATGCATCAAAAAAAGTTTTTGTAAAAATTACCCATTTTATAACTATTCTTTTTTCAAAATCTGTGAATGCGTGTGTGTGTGGGTGTTTGAGGGTGTGTGTATGTTTGTATGTGTGTGACTGTGAGTGTAAGTATAAGTGAGTGTGCGAGCGCATGCAAGACTATAACAATCATCATAAATTTTCTTTTATAAAAAACCTTAACTATTATTTATATTTCTAAAATTTCCCACCAGAAGATCCTCCGTATTGCGATATGTTAGTTTTAGAAGATATTCCTGTAACTTAGATTTGAGTTGATATTTAGTATCGCGATAATTGTTTAGTACTTTATTAAGCTGGTTATAGAGTTTCGTGTTGGTGACATAATAGTGTCTCTTGGCAAACGAAGTTCTATGCGACTCTTGAGGAAAAACCGTGTGTTTAATTCTGTCTGTTGGCTCTAAGGACGGACGTGTAGGGTGCTTACGGAGCATTGACAATTTGTGGTAAACTATAGAAGAATACGAACATAATGTAATATTGTTCATCGTCCATAGCGAATAGCGTGATAAGTTATACCCTACAGGCTCACCAGATTTATGGGGAATATCTATGCAAAATTTGAGCTGAATCTATCCGATAGTATTTGCGTGATGCTGGAAAAGAAAAGAAAGAAAGAATAACGTTTATTTGGACACAGTTCGTGAAACACAGAACATACATTCCGACAAATAGATAAACACACAAGCAGACAAATTTTCTAAAAACTATATATTTGTCATAAGAAAAGTTCCCTGATCTCATAGACATTATTAAAAAAAAGAAATCTGTGTACAGTTTTGCCTTCGCTACGATTTTTTTATATGCAAGTTTCATATAAATGTATACTTCTAAGTTTTCCGAAATAAATTCTGTAAACGATGAGGAAAACCGCATCAAAATTAATTGTTTATATAGAAGAACTAAGTGGCAATACAGACACACGAAAAGTGACTCTATTTTAAACTATAATAATAATAATAAAATTGTCTAAGAGGCCTCTGCAATTTGGCTTCGGCCCCTCGTACGCCTTTCAAAGGACCGGGACTCCATGGTCCCGAGACACGTAAAGATAGATATGATAATAATAATAATGCTTATTCACAGAAAAAATTGTACATTATTTCACAAATTAAGTGCTTAGTCTACAGTTACTGTACACAAAAGTATTAGCATTTGGGCCGAACTAGGCATAGCCTGTATTTCAGCCCTCAACGCTGATCCCCCTGAGTTACATATAAGTGTTGAAGTTATGTATTTTAATGAGCCCATCTTTTAATGTACGTGCCTAATATAATATAGAAAAAAAGAAAAGAATTAAGAAAAAACTTTCAAGTTAGGTAACATAGCATGCAAGTGTGAGACCAGTCCTCTCTTTGTGTGAGATGGGGGCGCGCATGAGTGAGTGTGAGAGGGTGTGTGGGATTGCGGAACCTTGGGACTAGTGTTGTTTTTTTATTTATATATATTTTTTAAATAATAGATAGGTAACTTTATAAATGAGAACTAATCATTAACAACGGACCTGAAGCAATTTTTCTGTCTCTTCGTACGTGAGCTTTTTAAGGTAATCACTTATTTTAATTTTGCAGGGTTTCAGAGTCAACGGGTATATGTTGAGAATTTTATTTAACTTGTTAAAATCGGGTGCTGAATTTGGTTTTGAAAGCGATCAGTTGTGGGCATACAAAGTGTTTCGTGCGTCTATTTAATACGAGTTTACTTTCCTATGTTACATTAATATTTGATTTAGAAGATAGAGCTGCCTTATGGATAGGACTCCACAAAAGGGATTTAGTGTGTTCTTTAAAGTTGAGATGGTGGTCTATTGTAATGCCAAGGTATTTTATTGTTTTTACATGTTCTAGTTTAGAACAAGAACAGTTTCCGTTAGAGACACACTCGTGTGGAAAGATATTAAGACGATCGTGATTAGGAGGTCCTAATCACGATCGTCACAGTCGTAACACAGGTATGTTAGACCGTTTATTGAAGCAAATATACTTGGTTTTCTCCACATTTAAAGTTAAAACATTATCCCCGAACCACTTCCTCACGGAATCGAGACCACATTGAGCAGCAGCCTTTGCTGCTGCTCAATGTGGTATTTACCTCTTCCTCTTATTCTTCTTTTTCTTATTGGCAGTGAAAATCAGAGCAGTATCATCTGAAAAATAGTTTATTTTGCCATGGGGAAGCTTGCGAGATCGTTTATATATACGAGAAATAAGGTTGGACCCAGGATACTTCCCTGTGGAACCCCGTGTGAAACTGGAAGGTCTCCACTAATGTAATTACCAATCCAAACACTCTGGGACCGCCCAGACAAGTAAGTCCTAAAAAGTTATACTTGAGTGCCTCTGATTCCCAGTGCTTCCAGCTTGTTGAGTAAAATCGAGGCAGAAATCGTATCAAAAGCCTTGGCCAGATCAAGAAAAATTGTAAGGCAATTCATTTTTTTATCAAGATTGTTGCTAACAATGTCGATGAGGGCATTAACAGCTTGATCCGTTGATCTGCCCTCACCAAAACCATATTGATTTGTAAAAAGTAGGTGTTTAGTTTCTAGATAAGTAATAAGTTTTGAATTAATATTCGTCTCTCTAGAAGTTTAGACAGTGCTGGGAGGATTGAAATTGGCCTATAGTTAATGATACGACCCCTGTCCCCGCTCTTGTGAATAGGTCTAACTACAGATTTTTTTAAGCTGTCGGGGAAAACACCAATTTGAAGGCAAGAGTTAAAAATGAAGGTAAGCGGAGGAACCAGAAACTTTTATGTTTTGAGGAAAGAGCTGCTTATTTTGTCATGGCCTGTAGCAGAGTGAGTTTTCAGGTAAGCAATGAGACATTCAACCTCTTCCTCATGTGTACTTTCTAAAACGAATGACCATAACGGTGTTTGAGTGTGAGAGCTGCTAATCGAAGCTGTGCTCAAATTGCCCGTTTTCTTTTGCCCGATCCTGTCAGCCAGCGACTTTCCCACATTTACAAAGTAGCTGTTTATGTCATTTAGTGATGAGTTAGGTGAATTTAAGAGAGACAGAAGTTCATTTGGGTGGGTTGTATTTTTGGAAGTAATAGTGATTTCTTTTATTGCTTTCCATAATTTTTTATTATTATTTTGCGCCGCCTGCATCAAATCTTTCTCGTAGGCTCTTTTGGCTTTTTAAAAATACAATTGCAAAACTTTTATAGCGCGTGTAGGTTATTTTTAGAGTTTGATTGTCTGGAGAGAGTCTCGATTTTTGGTGTAAATTATCTCTATTTTTCATGCAGCGGAAAAGGCCCTGTGTAATCCACGGCTTTATTATTTTGTTACGTCTTGATAGAGTTTTTACTTTGGTGTTGTTTCCTATGGCTTTTTGAATACTTTCAGTGAGATACTTCAGGGAATTGCTAGGAATTTGTTGAGTTATAGATAGTTAGTTAAATTTTTAGGATATCATGTTCCAAGCTTTGAGTGTCGACTTTTTTAATGGATGTTAAAGAGAATTGAGTAACCTTCTTGAAGTTTAAGTTTAGCAGGACAGGGTAATGGTCAGTCAAAGATGTGTTTGGAACGATGGTCATCGCAGAGCTATTTGATTTTAGAAGGGCATGGTCAACACATGTATCACTTTCGCTACGTGTTATAAGAGTATGGGCTGAAAGAAGGCCATGGGAAGCAGCAAGGGTTAGATACCGTTCGCCAATCACTTCTAATTTTTTATGGTTGATTGCATTATTGACATCTCCCATAACAAGAATATTCTCAATGTTGGAGTAATTTGTGAGAACTTCATTTAGAGAATCTATTTATAGATTCTCGGTTATAGTACAACATAGATTTCTATCATTCCGAAAGGGACACACCGGGTGTGTGGTAAGGCGCGGCTACCGATGTTCTCTTGTTTCGTTCTGTGCTGCGTTTCATATAAGTTGTGGGTAATACTGAATTGAGTGATCATATTATATTCCTCTCAACGTTATACCCAATACAATATTACTTCGCGAACTTATAATATACATAACTTTTCGCACATCATTTAAATTTTCCACGCTCGTCGGTCAATGTCTCACTCGCCTTTTGTTCAAAGATGGTCGACCGTTCTCTTTATTTGACGCTGATTATTATTGCAAATGTTCTGGATTTTACTAGACATGTAACTTATTAGAAAAGTCTTGATTATAAGTCAACAGAACGATGAAGTGTAAATGCTTCAGGCTCTTTTTACTAACCAAACTAACCTGTTTATCACAAAAAAACATAAATAAATAACAAACAACGAGGTAAAATTACATCTTTTGTATTCACCTAGGTTAAAAAAAGGTTTGTACTTTACCAAACAACACAAAAGCGCATTTAAAACTACTTGTATTCATAGTCGAACAAGCGGACTACCTTATCAGGTCAAGTTCCCTACTATTGAACGCAATGTCACTCCATTCACGCAGGTGACATCTTACCTGTCACTAACCTCAGGTTTTTGACGATAACCATCGTAACCCATTCATAAAACCGCTGATTGTTCGACAAAACCGCCCCCGAAACGCAAAGGGTTGATAAACATATCAAAAGGCTGAACACACCTGTTTTTTAAAATAAATCGGGAGTCATTGTGTGGACACAATTGATAAATATCGATAATCAACATTCGATATCGGTACGAGTTTATCGATAGTCACAAAGACCTCCCGTGAGTTGCCGTGTGACAATAGACGGGGTGGTGTATTGATAAAAAGTGGATTGACTTAAGGCTGAACTAAATGTATGAACTTTTAATAGTGAAGGGATTTTTTATTTTCTTAAAGTACAAAGCCAAGCATCATCGTCATTCATAACATGAACGATGCGGTAGAAAAAATAGTTATGAAGATCTGGACTAAAACTGAAACAAATGAAATAGAGTCAACGTACCTAAATACCTAATAGAAACATTTAATTTAGCGTCATTCTTATTTGTTTTACTGAAAATTGAATGAAACTGTTGTGTTCATTCTCGGAACGTTGAAGAAAATTAAAGACAACAACGACAACTTTTCACAAACCCGTTTTTTAGGGCTCCGTACCGAAAGGGTCTCAACGGAATCCTATTACTAAGGCTCCGCTGTCCGTCCGTCTGTCTGTCAGTGGGCTGTATCTCATGAACCATAATAAGTAGATGATTGAAATTTTTCACAGAGTGTGTATTTATATTGCCTTTGCCTTTGTCACTGCAGGGTAATGACCTCCCCCAAATCCATTCAGGAACCAGCCATCGCGGTAGCCGTCCAGGTCATCTCGCCACCACTCTCTGGGCTGGCCTCGGCGGCGCCGTCCATCTTTTGCCCAGCGGTCATCGTGCATGCGGCTGATGTGACCCACCCAATCCCATGACACATGTCGATGAGTTTCCGCTTCAGGTAGATCCGGTAGATCAGGCGGATCTTTCTTCTTTAGCATCTTCATGAACCTAGAAGCTTTTCCAGGCGTTTTCAAATCGCCGATCAATTTCCCTTTCCTACTTGTTTACGAAAGAAACTTACTGGCTCAAGTAACCTACACATTGACATAAATTATTTCCTACCTCGACCCTGCGCTTAGTACTGCTGGACATTAGTTTGGTTTTAGACCGATTTATCGCAAGTTCCACCCAGAAGCTAGCCGTGCTCAGCTCTTGGAGCATGGTCTGGAGTTCTAGAGCTGTGAACAATAAATAATAAAAATAAAATAAATTCAAAAATTAAAGGAGGACCATACAAGGAACGTGTTCTTTTTTAGGTTTAAAGAATCTTTATTCTCAATTAAAACATACACAAATGTCACTTACTTGAGAACAATAAATTAGTGTTAACAATATAAAAAGGTTTGACTTCACCTCTATGTACAGTTTCACAAATTCTTTTTTAAATAGGAATACATATTTAAAAAAAGTACATGTGTTAAATACGGTGGTACGGAACCCTTCGTGTGCGAGTTCGACTCGCACTTGGCCGCTTATTAGCAGTCGCGAAAACGTAGGAAATATTCCACTACTGTGACGTCTCTTTTTCCTAAATATAGCACGTTTGTTGCGAAATGAAATGGCTACGTCATCGCCATTCCGGTATTAGGTAAGTCGGTATTTGGAAACTTTCGTGTCGTAATCGGTTACAATCCTCCCTCAATCGTCTCGTTCTAAATGAAGAAACCAAATTAAAAGTTAACATTCTTACGACGATTCACGTGAATCTATTGCGCAATATCAAGCAATGTCTTATTAGGTAACTCGAGTTATTTGTAAGATTATTCCTGTTACGCTTGTTCAGGGACACAACCTTCTTTATGATGGCAGGTAAAACATTCTTAAAGGTAAACTGAGATTAATTTGTTTGTTGTTGATACGTGTAGGAATCTGTTTGTAAAAAGGAATACTGAATGTTGTTGATTTAATATCTGAGGTAAAAAAATCGTGGGTAGGTATTTATTTTTTGTAGGAACTAGGAAGACATTACTTTTTAGGTACGGTGAGAACGAAAGTCGATTAACGCTTCAGTTTATTTTCTTTCATTTTTAGCCTTTGTTGAATTACTGCTAGGCAAAAGCGTCCCTACTCTCCTTCATATCTCTGTCTTGAGCTGCCATGGACTTATCTTTATCAAGGGACTCCAGCTCGTCCCGCCATCTCCGTCTGGGCCCGCCGCGATGTCGTTTGCCATTAAGGGGACTACATGACCTAAGCGCAAGTTTTATAATGCCTAAAAGTATATGATCCACTGCAGTAAACAACATCAGAAAAATTTATGATACCTATTCTTCAGGATATATGCTAGTTAGATAGTTTGTTGAAAACATAATACCACTAATTGGGTACGATATAAAAAAGTCACGAAGATAGATACCTCTAAAAAATTATTTTAACGATTAAAAACCCTACTAATATGCAATCATTCTGTTTTTTTTTTCAGATGGTTGTTCAAGCAACATATTAACGTGATAGTGTTTTAATTTTTTAGTCCAATCAATAGTTTTTTGTAAATAGAGAATTGCTTCATATTTTGCAATAAATTACCAGCTTTGTGTCATCGCGCTTCTCTTTCTTTTCTATGCAGTCCGACAGTGACTGCGCTTTAGCTGTTGTTAGCCCCTTAAGCGGGTCTGGGTCGTAAGTTTGTCCCATTTGCATTGATCGCCTGACATGCGGCAGAAAGTGTCCATTCTTTATTATTGAACAAATGTTTATAAAAATTCTGAACTGATATAGGGTGGCAGGGACATCGATACATAAAGATACCCAGTGCAGTAGAAATTTATCGTCGGCAATTAAAAAAAAATCTGCTATTTCATAGAAAAGAGCAATACCTACGCCGTCAAAAAGTATGGAACAGCAAATATTTTTTTTATTAACCGATGAAAAATTTCAACGCTTGTTTTCTCAATCATCCGTGGCCCCTGGCACAGGCAACTGAAGGAACACGGGTGGGTTTTAGTCAGTAAGAGTCTGATGCGCCCTCCCGCACCGACCAGCGCGGGAGAAGTTATATGATGATACCCCACACAAAAAAAAAATTTACTATCAACCTATTTTATTTTATTTAAGATAGGTTTGCTCTTGGCTCTAGTCTAGGTCAGTGGTGACAGTGACAGAGTCGATAATATGTATACAATTTAAGGAGTATTGACTCTTAGCGATTAATCGAAATGCTGACAAGTATTGTAGGTAGGTATGTATATATTCACTTTGTATCAATTTACATGATATTATTATGTTAAAGCGACAGCGTTAATCGATTTTTGTTGCTGACAGTAGGTACCTGTATTGGAACTAGCTGTGCCCGTGGCTTCGCTCTGATGACTGTGTATTCTATTGGCATTGTATTCGTAATATCCTATATAAAATCGGTTGATTATGTAGAGGATAGTTGGAAGTAAAACTTGTTAGTTAAGAAAATATTTGTAATTCATGATTTCTCCTGGGTCCCGACAGTTACAATTGCATAAATTGAAAAAAACGTTTACTACAGTCAACCCTTCAAATGGTTAGAAAACAATTAAACTACAACTACGCGTCGTTAATGACAATTTTTATTACATAAACCAATAAACAATGAACACGGTGCGTTGTGGCTTGTGGTAGGTAGCACACACGCGGGCACGTGTCGCGGCCGCGCCTGTGCGTGACGGCTTGACAGAGTGGCGATTAGCCCGCTGCCTGTCTAACTGCTACATACCTCCGCACCACATTCGTACTAAGCAATAAATCAGGACTAGGTGAGTTTAACGGGAATATTTTGGCTCGTAATATTTTAGACTTTATTTATTTATTTAAAACTCTTATAGGTAGGTACTATCATTACAGGTTTTGGAACCTAATGCGATAGATATAACTACTTATAATATTAACTATTTTAAATAACATCTTTTACTAACAATTACACAATACATTAATACAAAATTACTTATAACTAAAACGATACAACCTTCTAATTACAATTACAACACAATGTTACAGTCAAAAATAAAACAATAAAAGAAACAATAAACATAAAATTACACTAATTGATGGCTTTCGTAACATATTATATATAAACTTACTTTTTCAAGTTCACTAAAGTGACACGAAAAAATGTCCAACATATTCTGAATTTCGTTAACAGTACGAATTGCTCGCGTGTGCAATAACGCAGGGTTTTTACACTTTTGTGCGATGCACTAACATACTGTAAGTATGTGAAGGTACTATGGAAAGTAAACAGAATGTATAAGGACACCCTTCTACGAGTATCTATTCTTATTCTATAAAATATAAAACTATTTCACACTCTTAGGTACGTTACCTCTACACTTTCTATGTATGTAGGTACCAGTTTTTCTAGAAGTTTGATTTTGCTGTGCGTCATTGCGATTTCAACTTTTACGTTTGTTTTTCTTTTACTTTTACTTCAGGAAATTAATGCCTAACTAGAAAACTTTGGGCTAATTAAACGTTACTCAAACACACTTTTCCCGATAATAGCATCTTTTTGTTCTTTACCTCCCCTACAAAATATTTATTTGTCCATATTTTACCAGCAGTTCTCGATCTCGTAAGAAACGGTTGTAATCTCGCCTCTACGTCTTTTTAATAAGGTCTATCCCGTTTACATGTAAACAACGCATAGTGGATTGGCCTCTGCGGGTGACAGCTTACGATAAAGTGGCGATTAGCCTGTCTCTGCCCACGATCTATCTGTGCACAGCTTATAAACATAAACAAATGGACGCTTCTGAGGATCGCCTTTCATTTTGCGGTGTAATTATGATATTGTTTCTAGAAATGTTGACTTTTTAATATTGCTTATTAGAAATAATCAAATTACATTTAGGTACATATTTAATACCAGTTTAGAATATTGGGAAAATAGGTTTCTTCTATCCCAATTTTGCTAACATTTGAAAAGCTGGGTGATAGGTTATCACACAGGCTCTCAAATTGGCAATGCTGTGAATCTAAACTGCCTGAAATGTAAAAAATATATACGCAATATCAATAAATAACGTAAAAAATGTAGCCTAACTTAGTATTAGTCTTGTACGGATAATCAATTAAATTGAGATTCGTTGAACCTAAGAGTACAGTTCCCAACAAATCTAATTTGATAAAATCAAAATTCCGGACGGGCAACTTCAGGCGAAACAATTTGCAAACTCTCCGGCCAACTCACCAAAATAGTTTATCTTAGACGAACGCACCGCGCAAACATAGCCTACGAGCAAAACAACCGCCTCGTGACACCTACCTACCGTTTTACACACAGAGATCGGTATCCTTAACTACACACTTCACCGTAGCTGCGTCTCTCTCGCGCTAAGAAAATGAAACGGACCAATGAGGGGGTGGGGTGACACGCATTTCCGGGCCCGGCTCCAATCAGCTGCTAGAACAAAGGAGCTGCGATAGCTACTTACCTACAAGTAGCTACCGAGGGTCGACTATAAGTAGAATTGTGTTCCACCTCACACACGTGCACCAAACACACACAGCCGAAGTTTTTTACCTGCTGACGCGTTTTTGTGGGCGTAGCGTTTGTTTGTGTGACGGTGTCTAGCCGGTGATCACTTGGCGAAGTTTGCGCAAGTCGTGGGAGTAATGGCTGGAATATATCGGCTTTGAGATGAGCCCGGCCCGCCACGCGATGCGCCTTTGTGGCTACGTTAACAACTATGAATGAAAAGGGAGTGCAGGTTAAAAATGTAGTGCATGTCTCCATAAAGAGTTCAACATAGTACACGGTAAGAATACAAGACGCATACTTAGCCCGAAAATATTAAACTACGTTACACAAATACAATCATAAGCTAACCGTCATTTCCCCCGGAATAAGCCCTCAGATTTTTTATGTATTTTAAATCTCATGAAAAGGAAATAAAACGAAGGAGGTATTATCCTGAACGACATCCTGTTACGGCTTATTTCTTCTTTCGACTCTCAGAATCCTCACGTCGTCGTTAAAGGTACATTTTTCTTTTGCAGTCCTCATGTGACGTACCTGCCATATCCCGAGGACCCTTCCGCGATCCGTTGTAATGCAAATAGTGCCTTATACGCACGTAACACAGTTGCGAATGTAATAATTTAATGGTAACACGCCCTGTAAGACTACAATTTGACTATCGCGAATTTCCTGCGTTCCTTCAGCTTCGAAATGTTTGTTGTTGAATGGTTTTGGTGTTGTAAAGTGAAGCCTATGTTTCAAGGTGAAGGTTTATTTTGGTTTGGAGTTGGTTGAGACGCTGAGAAACAAATCTGCGTAAGGTACATGGTGTCGAGTAACTCGTGTTCTTACCCTCTCTCCTTTGTTCGGGCCGGAAGAGTGCGCTAGAATTACATGCTCGAGTCTGATGTGCGCTTATTTTTTACGGCGCTATATTGTGTTTCGTGAGCTCTCTTATAGTTATGCAGTTCAACGACTGAAGAAATGGGAGGGTGGATGAGGGAAACAAAACAAGTTTACAATTACAGAGCCAAGGAAATCTACTTCAAACAAACGACTGTCGTATAACTTTATTACATTATTTTCGAGAGATTGTGTCAGAAAGTTTTTCGGGATTATTAAAAGTGTTTTTGAAAACAGAGCAGGTAGGTGTAGGTCAATATTCGTCGGATTCAACAAACAACGCTTGTGACATAGCAATTTCTTGAGACGTCGACGGTGCATTTACCCTCGGCTCGTCCACGCTCATTGGCTCCCATCTCTCGTAGCAGCGCGCCACCCCGCATACTGATATCTGGATTAAATTACTCTCCCAACTATTTTACACAAAACCAGAGGCCATAATTAAAGTCCAGGCGAAAATGGGTGAAATCAAACGTCTTATCTGACCAGCGGGAAATAGCGTTTCTTCGCTGAATAGTTCCCACCGAGTCGGGTAGTAAGTGAGCGGAATAAATAATTATTGCGGCAATCTAAAGTTGCCACCGGTTGCGATGCGGCAGTCTGGGAGATACCTAATGAACATAGTTTCTATTTGGTGTGCTTTTGTGTGCCACCAACTTAGACCAGTCATGCTCAAACTGTGAGGATTTTGTTGAGTTTCGCTGAATATATTTTACCTTACCTACATCTTAGTTAATTTTGTATTTATCATTTGTGAGCTGAGTTTCTCATTTGTTACTATACAAGTTACAGCTACATATATAAACATAATGCAGCATTGCATATGTCACGCCCTTTATGCCTGGAGGCTTTTTATTATGTATTAAGTTCTGTTTACGTTTTTTTTTATTATTTATTTCTGCTTGAGTATATAGTTTTCAATATTGGCGTGTGCTACCTGACATATGGCAAATAATTGTAATGTTTTGTGTTTCGTAATGTTAATTACTTATTACTGTATAGAATCAAGAAAGCACTAGGAAGTGGTGAATGGTGGGCGTTTTGGGGGGACTGTCGTATGTGATTTTGACGTTCAAAAAGTGTTGATTCTCAGCCTAGTTTGAATAAATGACTTTTGATTTTGATTTTACATTTGTAGTACCTAACTAACTTTTCGAATTGTTCACATTAATAGTATGACATACCCTAAGTATCATACCTACTTACATAAGTAAAGCAAGTCTGTATAGGTAAAATACAAAAAATATAATATTCAAATACAAATATTTGAAAACCATGAACCGAAACGTAATTCCCGTTTCACTTTCGTCAAACACAAGGCTCCCATAAAATCAATGGTGAAAGGAAATACAATTCACTTTCACGGTGTCTGAAATAAACCATTCTTTGCATTGAAAGGGGAATAATCTCAGTGTAGCAGCGGGGGCTTAATCAAAATCGGTGAATTGCTTTAAATCGGGGAAAACGCAGGAAATATCCTTTGTGTTGGCAATTTCCCGACATGCGTGCCGTTAATGTGCTATCGCGAGGTAATGACTTCCTTAATTAATTCGCGATATTAGAGGCTGTCGGTGCGGCATCTTAGCGGCGCTGTGACGTGTGATGTGACGTCGGCGGTAGGGTAGGAACTCCTATTCTCGGTAAGTGGTGTAGGCTGAAGGCTGCTTTGCGGCACCGGTAGTCTGTAGTACAGACTACCTACTACAAAAAAAAGAAAAGTAACTAAGAAAAATTAAAGAAACGATGCTCTAATTAAGTACAGAGTCTGTACTTAATTAGAGCATCGTTTCTTTCTTTTCTTTTTTTTTAAAAACGTTGCCCCACTCTAGAAAATTCTCCTGTATCGTGGGTCCGTTTACAAACATTTAAAGTCACATACACAAACAGCCAGAACCGGAACCACTACTTGCAGGTCATACAAATATTTGTTCCGTGTGGGAATCGCCGGGGCAATCGCTTAACCACTGCGCCAACCGTGCCGTCAATTATTATTATTGTTTATTTTGGTAATTATTATGTGATTATTTGCACGATGGAAATCAGAAATCGAAAAAAACAGAAAGGCTAAAAGTATAATTAATATTGTAGTTGGTTATGATCTGAGACCCAACACACAGTAGCAAAAGTTGGGAACACTCATTTACCTACTCAAAATCATAAATATTTTCTTAAGCTACAGAAGTGGATACCTGCTTATAGGTAGGATCTTCAAAAAAGTATTCTCATTTTCGTCCATCAAATTAGCTCCTAGTTTTACATAAACGATACATAGACGAACAAGAGGAGGGTAAGCCGTCGCTATGGCACCGGAGGCAGTAAGAAGTTATTTTAGGGGGATATTACGCGACATCAGGGGCTTATCTTTACGGCAGGTGTTCCGGCCCTCCCCCCTCGGGGACAAATTTACGAAATATGTTGCGACTTATGCGGATCAAGCGGTAATGTTGCCGCAATCTGCGCAGCTTAGGTTTATGTCAACGGACCTCTGTGGAACGTTCTGGTTGTTAGGTTTTAATCAAAAGTATGATCCAGCACGTTTTTGCTAGTTACAAAAAATCTGGTTTTCAAATTATAATTTTTGTAACTCATTCTTTTTTAGTAAATTTCGTCATTTGGAAAGGGAATAAATAGTTTTTGAATTTCGGCCAAAAGATGAAAATCATCTTTCAAGTCGTATTCCTATAATAATCTTGAAACGGGTTTGAGGCCAAATCAGTAAAAATTCGGTCAAACTTCTGCGTGGAATCAATACAAAAGAACGTTGTTATGGAGAGAAGACGTCATTTGAGCCTTGGGAATGTTGGAAGCTGGTTCTCGGCAACGTACTGTGGCAATCACTCTGGGCACTACGCAAAGTGTTATAAGTCGACTTTGGACACTATACCGCATTACTGGCAGCGTGGCAGAGCGACATGGAGGACGAGCTCACATCACCACACGCAGACAAAATCGTTACATACAAATTACTGCTCGACGAAATCGTATACAATGACCGCGATGATGTTGGTTACGAAGCTTCATAGCTATTCTAAGGTGATATATTGAAAAAAAGTGCTTGTTCTTTATAGTGTCTCTTTTTAAGTATATGGAATAGGGATTTAACATTTTGGTGTATGTTTTTTGATTATTTATTTATTTATTTATTAGGCTTTTCAACAATGAGTACACTGTTACTTTATAAATTCTACATTACAAACTTAAGTCTAAGCGCCTCATCACTTACAGAAAAGCACAGCATGCACTACATTATGCGCAGTAAATAACACAATTAATTAAACAACAAGTAATACATAGTTTGAAAAACAAAAAACAAATAAGATTTACTGTTAAAGCCAAATTGATTACAATGAATTAAATAACAGATTAAATTAGATTACATTATATTAGATTAAATTAGATAAAATTAAATTAGATAAAATTAAATTAGATAAAATTAAATTAAATTAGAGTAAATTAAATTTTTAATATTTTTTTTTTTTTTTTTTTCCATCCTAGCATCCTATAAAACGAATACACGACACGATGACATTTTCTCGATACAATAAAAATTATGTTTTTTTGAGTATCATGACTTAACGCTTATTGGGTTATTCAATAGAGTTTATTTTAAAACATAGAGAGTAATCGTATTAAAGTTTAAATAAAGCATTTTTAGTTTTAAAAATACTTTGTATTTAGGAAAGACGGCATTTAGTTTTGGCACATTCGTTGTTGTATTCCGAGCACACACACGTTATCGCCATCCCTTCTTTTGCCTATCAAAAGTAATGCCATCACCCCCGTTCGTTCACAAATCAGTCGCCCGGTGCGACTCATCGATGTTGAAACTATATATTATTTAAATAATTGTGGTTAAAGAAAAAGTTAGCCTAGCAAGTCAAAGTAACTATTTAATACAATTAGTGTTGAATAGGTATTTACACTCTGTGTGTGTGCATTCTTGTGACTGTGAACAATATAACATTCTTTTTCTATTATTAATTCGTGACGACATTTAAATTATTTATGAAAATGGAAAGAAATTAAAAACCAAAACTGAACAGTACCTCCAACATTGGGAATATCTGCAATTCCTTCATATTGTCTAAACTATATTATATACATATCACAATAACGTTTTCATCCTCTTAAGCTGTGAGGGTCTGGCCAGGGATTTTTCTCTGCATGGCATCTTCATCCTCAGAGGTGGGTGGTTCTTGCTGAAGGGGCTCTACGTAGTCTTCATCGTCGTCCTCGTCAACAGTCACGTCGTTGAGGCATTTCGCTTGACAGTGGAGGCATGCCGAAGAACAGTTCAGCATTGCTTTCCACATATGCCACTACCACAATCCTTGGTGCAGCGGCAAAATATCGTTTTCAGTAGGACCTCCGGTGCTGGTGAATCATCTGTTGTTGTTGGCACCAGGGTGTCTCCTACATTTTCCACCCCCACTCTTGAGGGTCAGCTTATTCCCAGGCCACTGCTGCACTTGGTGGTAGGTGCGCTGGGAATGCTGTTTAGCTGCGCTCTCAGTTGGTGTGAGGGAGCTGTCAGGCTTAATGTTTGCTACTGACCTCATGAACGACTGGAAGCCGTACTGGTTGATGCCGGGACAGTCTTGCTGGTGCCCCACACCATTTGAGGAATCACAATTTCTCAGCCTCTTCAACCTCACCGTGAGAGGAGGATGGGTTGTAAGATCACTGCCGCTTCCTTGATGATTTTTACTCCAAGTACAATTTTAAGAAACTCACATTGCTTCTTCTGAAAATTGCAGATATTGTGTCGCAGTCGGTAAATTAACGTAAGAACAGAATGTGTTCAAATCCATGTTGCTGTATGATTCACCAGCACAGGAGGTCTTAGTGAAAACGATATTTAGCCACTGCACCAAGGACTGTGGTTATGGCAAATGTGGACAGCAATGCTGAACTGTTCTGCAGCGTGCCTCCCCTGTCAAGCGAAATGCCTCAACGACGTGTCTGTTGACGAGGACGACGATGAAGACGACGTAGACCTCCTTCAACAAGAACCGCCCACCACTGAAGATGAGGATGCAATAGAGGAAAAACCCTTGCCAGGACCTTCACGGACTAAGAGGATGAAAACGTTATTGACATATGTATATAATATATATAATAGTTTAGACGATAGGAAGGAATATTTGGTAAAAACCTTTTTCCCGAAAATTAAAAACGGTTGGAAATTCGAAAAAAGTTTACAGATAAAAGTTGTAGAACATTTAATGAGCTTTCATTTGCTTCCCATAAATTTTTCCCTACGACGCACCGTTTTTGAGATAAAAGCGTACCTAAAACCCAAAAGTGGGAACTTTGTGGCCCCCCCTTTCCCCCGCCCCGGCTCACCTCCTAGACGTTAGGATTTTTAGTATGTTCACTCCCTAAGCACCCTGATAAAGTTTCTGCAGGAATAGTTTAGGTCCCTGCTCACACACTCTTCACCATCTTTTGGGCCATTCGTTGACTGAAGTTCCGAAGTTTTAGTGAAGTTTTTGAAGTGTAGAGAATGACCTTAGGTATATACCTACTAAATAATTCCAAAGGAAATCGGTTGCGAACTCTATTTCCGTTCCTCACATTTAACCAAAAAGTTTCTTCTTTGGAATTAAATCCAGCCTAACCCAACGGCCCATACAGGACCTTCAGCTGACAAGCCCCCTACACCCAACCCAATAAAATTATTCTGTAACCAATTTTCACCGCATTACATCTCTATGATTGAGCACTCCCTACGAAAGGAGTGAACCGTATCATGTACTCCCGACACTTAACATTACATCAGCCCCACGATCAAACGTTCCACATTCGCATTAATTCGAGCAACATGTTAGAAAGCTAATAACCAATTAAATAGATTAATAAAGATATTCCACCAATTTGCTATTGATCTGTATTTCAATACCTTTGATGTTGTGAGGCTCCTTCAAATCATTGTTTGACAGTAGACATCGAGCTTCTATGATTGTGTAACAAATGTTGCCTTCTATTGAATTGTGGGCGTAATAATCTGCTTATATGTTTTGAATAATAATTTATTTGACAAGCAAAAATATTATTATGATATTTAACGGCTCATACATTTCGCTTTGCTTTACTAGAATAATTGGCTTGGTTTTCGGTTGTTGTTTTTGTTTCTATAGCGAGTTCTACAAAACTGGAGCCAAATATAAACATATATCTGGTTGTGTATGTACAAGCTTGTGTCTTATTTACCAGAAAATATAGGTATATCATTATAGTCATAATATCATATCATGAATTCATGAGGTCATGAGGTTAGGTGCGTACCTAGTACTGCCACCGGGCATGCGTGTATGACCTGCCGGTCGATTCTGTATAAATCTCACCGTGAAGACATGCGTGGAGTGAGCTGTCAGTGTCATCCCACTATTGCTAGGGATTGACCAACGTCACATTTACAATCATAATCGAAATTTAAATAATATTTTTTATCCAAATTTGATTGATCATTTTATATTATTTCAAAGTTAGTATCTAGTTATGTGGGTAAATATTAATATTTTCGGGGTTTTCAAATAAAATATCAAAACAGAAAGTCAGTTAGAAACACAATGTTGTTCTTTTTTTTAGAAACTTGGATACTTACTAGGTTTGAAATAATATAAAATTATCAATAGAATTTGCATATTAAATATTATTAAAATCTCGATTATGATACAATCATGTAATGCTTGGTCAATCCCTAGCATCCGTGGTACGACACTGACAGCTCACTCCACGCTCTTGGTGAGATGGTTACAGAATCGCACTGCGCTGTGAAAACTTGGATGATGTGAACTGTCAATAGTGTCAATCCCTAGCATCAGGTGGAATGACAGCTCACTTCAACTAAGTTTTCACGGTGAGTTTTTTACAAAATAGCTGGTTTGTTATTTTTATGACATTGGTTTACATTCTGTGACTACTTTAACTCACACACTGACATATTAATTGGTTACATAATTTGGGAAATCGTATACTTTTACAATGTTTGTAAATATGTGAACACCATGTATCTATCATTTAATTAACTTATTTATCATTGCTACGTTTATTAAATTCTTTTTACCTATTTTGGTAGGGTAATTTTTATTATAGGTGCATCGTCTTCACATATAATTATATAATTAATGTATACAAAGTATTGTAACACATTTTAAAAGAGTAACGATGGAGTTTCTTGCCCATTCTTCTCCATACGAAACTACCTTTTGGAAGGGGCGACTAGAATCAATTCTATTTAAATGTAAATGTTGACGTTCAAAAGTGCCTTTTATGTGCCTATTTGAAATAAATGCTTTGACTTTGACTTTGAAGCTCGGCTGATGTACTCGTATGAACGTAAACGAAGCAAAAGGAGTCGATGTGTAAGGATCGCAGCAGGTGGCGTTCTGTACTTTCTGCCTACCCCCATGGGAAGAAGGCGTGAGTTTATGTATGTGTATTCAACATAATATGATAACCACTAATTCCAAAAAAACACTATTGTCTAATACACAAAAGCATAATTAACATATAACTTAAACATCGCCAACTAAACTGTTGCGCCCGACAGTTAAATAAAAATTACGCGGGAATCGTTCCGGGGGAGCTCATTGTGGTCCCACAATGAGTGCGCCTGATTGGCGGAAGGATGTTCTCACTAAATAAAAAATATCGACGCGTCATTTGGCGCAATTTTCGACGAATTTTCAAACGATAAAACCTGTCATTTCGCTGTTGACGCGCCTATAAAATATTCATGCAGACGGGCGAGATGAACGATTTTTTCTTCGATTTACGCCTCGAAATAAGATGTCATTTTCCGTATCATTAGCGGCGGCTTGGAACGTCGCGACGCCACTATTTATACGCAAATACGATAAAAATGATGCCCGGCCGATCGACTGTTTGACGCGCCATTGATAAATTGCGACCTTTTCAAATTTTTCTTATCTTTTTTGACGTTTTTTCTTCATTCTGTTTTTTCATGTCGGTGGCGACGATTTTTAAATGTCTTTTAATGTATTCGTGGATTGTGTTTGATGAGTAATGACGTCGTTGCTGTAAAATATGTCTATGGTAATTCTATTTTCTAATGACTCAAGGGGAGTTCCCCGTCAGTTTGATTTCTTGCCTTATATTGTCATGGTATTTTCTGCTACTATAGGTACATATCCTAAACCGTAAGTGATAATGTCATAGATAATCACCACACCTAGCGAAGGGATTCACGATTGCAAGCTGGATGCTATACACTATGCCATAATCCTCTTACGACTCATGGAAATAATGAACCCCATCTCTTAGCTTCGGGGCCCTTACGTAACCCCACGTCAGAATCTTCTCTCACAACAAAAATAGTACTAAAAAACAAAAACACATTATATCTAGACATCCAATCATTTTTTAAGTTCCTTCAATATGATTCGCCCGACCGATACACCAAGTGCTCTACGATAGATTGGTGCTCGTATTTTCATAGCAAGGTAAATTCGATCGGAATAAAACTCCCTCGGTACTGGGAGCTATTCGTTGAGCCCTCTCTTTGCGGCGAAATCGTGCGGAGTAGTTTATCTCACCCCGTTCGTTTCAAAACTACCCGCACAAAGGAATCTCATATGATAATCTGCAGATCTTTTTGATAAACACCCTTTAATGTATTAATAAAGATGGGTTGCAATTGGGTGTGCTGTTTTGTCTTTTTTCGTTGGAATTGAGAATATGATTTTTTGACATAAATTGTGCAATCTACAGATTAAGTTGTTGCACTTACCTACGCAAATAATAATGCTATCTTGATTTCATGTTGCCAATGTTCGAAGAACTTCCTATTATTGTTAATAATTGAATTCTCCAACCAACACAAATGCTGCCGAATATTTCTAACAAACTTCATCAAAAGTCCGTGTTAAGTTGCGCAGTGCACAGATGCCAGGCCGGCTTATTATGGCCCCACGTTGGGCGCCAAGCGACAATATTGCGCGTCCGCCGTGTCCCGACTAATCCCCGGATTCATTTATTTTTGACAACGCAATACGATTTTATCTCACGGCTTCCGATGCTGTTTGCCTTCTGTTATTATGCTCCCGCCATATTTGGTAGACTTATTTATTTATTTATTTAGCGACCCCTATAAGGGGCGATTTGACTTTTAATGGCAAGTTTAGTGGTCGGTTTCGTTTTAAATCTGCGCTTATTTAATTTAATGGTGATGTGAGATATTGATTGTCTGGGATTGCTTTGTTCACATGTTCGTGAAGGGGAAGTCTTGATAGCTTTTTACTTATTTGCGTAGACGCAATCTGTCTTATGGTTTTAATTTAGAACGTAAGTGATATGGTATCTCTATTTAAAGTTAAGCTCATCTATATAATATATTTATATACCAAGAGATTGACGTTACACTTGGAATTCCCCTTCAGCACTCAACGTAAGTGGGTCGACCTAAAACTGACAGTCGTCCGAGTGATGCACCTATATTTTTTTTAGGTTTTCGGCCTATTTCATAGAAAACACACACGATCACACTATAACAAGGTAGGTACGTCTAAATATTAGTTGTTTACAGTTCGCTCACGAGTCAAACCAACTTTGTTTGTCATTGACAGTAGGTACAGTTTTTTCTTTGTTTAAACAGTTGACTATGAGACAGTTTGTTTACAAGTTTACGCGCCATCATTGTTTTCACAGAGCGAGTATACCTGAAGACCATCTCGACCAACATCTTAGAAGATACGTACAAAAATATTATTATTGTCTACCAAGTTCCTATACAAATCATCTATTTTTTCATATAAGTATCTAAATCTGTGAAGAGAATGCTCGCCCACGTGATGTCTCCTTCAGCACTCGATGTAAGTGGGTCGACCTGAAACTGACAGTCGCCCGTCTAATGTATAGTTCATTCAACTTAGCGCTGTCCACTACATAAAAAATGTGAGTAAATTGGCTTAGGTATATTTGTTGTATTTTTAGGTTATTTCTTCGTAACCACAACAGTAATCATGTTATGTTAGTTGGTCTTGATAGCCACCATTAGATGATGTAATCCAATAAGCTTTTCCTTTTATCCTAAAAACGATTACAAATAAATTTACTTCTTCCAGATTCTCGAAACTGGCATCATTGTAGCTAGGTTCTTATGAACCACTACAGTTATCTTCTTGTTTTCTTTGATTGGAGCTCTCTAGTTTTCTTCAACGTCCATTTCTTTAGTAACCACTACTGCATTCTTGCCTTGTTCGACTTACGAACAGGGAAAAATCTGGACAAATACTTTTTTTTGACCTATCGTAATATTTATCACCGTTTCCATTACTTTCCCCAGCATCTCGAACCTTCCTATATACTTTATAGCTCACATCTATCAAGAGAATGGCGTCGCTCACGTGGGCCCCTCAGCCCTCGATATAAGTGGGTCGAACTGGAACTGACAGTCGTCCGTCTGATGCATAGTTGTGCGCTTTTAATTAATTTTACGTTCTAATGCAGGTTGTGGTGTCTTTAGTAAGATGATGGTTGCGTCAAGTACTTTTATAATATCTATCGAAGATTCCACTAGTTTAGTCAAATGTCAAAAAAGGTTTTGTGGAGTCTGGCAAAAATCATTTAGCATTTTATCTTTAAGCTTTATGTTTTATACTTTAAGTTCTTCTTGAGCTACTACTATATTTACTTCTTGGGCATCCCACTGTCAATTAAAACTTTCTTATCTGGTAAACACAAAACTAGTCTTTAGGCGTGTGCCTATTTAGAAGGTATATTGATATAATGATTAATTTATCAAAAGCATTAAATTGTATCTCTGTCATTGGAAATTACATTTGTACCTCGAATTTCGATATTTCGATTCCATATAGAACGTGACTCTGACAATGGGCACACGCTTATCATTAAATTTGGCGAAGCAGTCGCTCTGTGTCACAGAAATTTGCATATCTTATTAAAAACCTCGACGTCAGAGATAAAAATGAAAATGAGACACGTAAAAGAAAAAAAAAATAACGGACAAAACGCTCACGAGACAATGGTTATTTTGGGCGATACGAAAAAACTGTTTTGTCATGGAAATTTCGGGTGGACACTTTGCATTTTCTTTATTTCTCCCCATTCCTTAGTCGACGAAGAAATCTGTTTTTTTAATTATCGTGTTTGGTAATTAGTTTCGGGAAACGATCTCTTTCTTCCGCTTCCCTTTGCGCAACCAACTTGTCTGCTCCTAATGAGGTAATTTATAGTCTAACCGCTGCACTCGAAAATGTAGGCTCTTTTTTGTTAAAATCTTTAACGTTAAGTCTTGAAACTGCAAATATTTAAGACGATTCTGGTGTAAATAGGCGAATACAGTTATACTGGTATTTCTAGTCAGTAAACAGCTAGTTTATTAACTAGTTCTGTAACGTTGAAATGACTAATACCTATCAACACTTTTTGAAGCGTATACCTTCTCAAAAATAAAATTCATACCAGTATCTCAAGATCCTCTTGAATCAAACAAAATACGCCAAGAATATCATAAATTAATTTACTTGTTACAAGCGATTTAGCGGTTACAAATGACTGATTGTGCCAAGTTCAAAACAACTACTTAGCTCAATGAACTATGAACAACTTTTATAATTCGCCGACAGCGAAACGAATTTTGCCGAAACCTTCTCTGGGGGTAATGTAGCCAACCTTTTGATGTCGCTAAACAAATTGAAGCACTTGACGGGATTCAAACCAAGCTTTATTTTTCCTACACGTTACTGGCGAGAAACACTCCCCAGGATTATATAAACCGTGGACACACTGTGGTTTCTAGACAGACATAAAATACCCGATAAGTGCGCGTCCCTCTATGAAGAAGGATTCCGTAGGAAGTAACTATGATTATTTGAACAAAAAAGAAAAATTATTTTATTATCAAATTATAGATTCATTATTGGGTCTATTAGGTCTGAAGTAATTGAAGTCGTATCATCATCATCATCATCATTTCAGCCGAAAGACGTCCACTGCTGGACATAGGCCTCCCCCAAGCACCTCCACTTCGACCGCTTTTGTGCTTCCCGCATCCAACGGGTTCCTGCGGCCTTGACAAGATCGTCTGTCCACCTTGTGGGAGGCCTTCCAACGCTACGTCTTCCGGAACGCGGTCGTATACAGAGATTTAAATCGCACCATCAAAATCAAAGTTTCGAGGGAGGGGGCATTTCTGCTTTCTGGATGGAAATGACGAAACTATATAAGGATTCTTTGATGTAGGTATAAAAATCTATTAAGAATGACCGTCAGCTGGTATTTGCGAACAAAATATGTCACCATGAATAGAATTCACTTATACGGGTTTATTATAGGAAGATACTTATTGGGACTTAATGTCAAATCATTAAGATGGATTTAGTCTGTTGTGTAATTTCTTTGTGTTATTTTTTCTCAATAATTTTGATTTTCATAAGTATTTCGGGATTGATATCACAAATCTCGTGGTGGCTTCTTTTGCAATTGTTGATTTTTTAGGTATGAAGAAGAATTACTATCAAAACATGACCTTGCAGTGAACATAGTCGAATGATTAACATTGGACTAGGTATTTTAAATCAGTGTCAAAAAACATTGTCTCACTGCAGCTGCCCGTAAAAAGACAGTTGTGTCATTAACCAAGCAGTGCCCCAATCTAAGTACCTAATACATATTAAAACGACATGTACCTATATTATCAACAGATGCGTACAAGTGGCGTATCAGTGTAAACGACGCGACGCAATTGAAACCGCAGTGTCCCTTGTTTTTTACGCGAGGGTAGCGTAAGCTCCTAATGCCAAGTAATTTCGTGACCCTGCCTTGTTTGGAGCCTTTTACCGACTTAATGTCTTCGTCCGAGCCATAATAAAACGTATATTTTAGACAGTATTAAATGTTTCGAAAGTGGAACGTGGAGTTTTGTGATATTCCTGTTTTGGCAGTGTGAAGGAGTGTATTTTATACGCACAGATATATATACTTATTTTGAAGTTGTTAGTTATTTTAATAAGGAAATAGTTAGGTTCTATGTGGGATCTAAATAAAAACATTACGTAAATTGCAAACATTTCATTAAGAGTCTTCATTATACTTACAAAAAAAAATGCTTTTCTTAATAACGCGCCTACGCACGTCATAAT
The DNA here is from genome assembly GCA_937001585.2 of Brachylomia viminalis. Lineage (NCBI taxonomy): Eukaryota > Metazoa > Arthropoda > Insecta > Lepidoptera > Noctuidae > Brachylomia > Brachylomia viminalis. Next base: position 19,135,535 of record OW443301.2, on the reverse strand, counting down.
GAGAGCATCTCAAGTCAAGGAAATTAAAATTCTCAAACAGAGGGCAGTTACAACAAATCCCGGCACTAAAACTCCTATATATCCCGGGCGAATGTTGTAAAAAATCATTGCCTCCATCCCTCGGCCCTCTCGGAGGGGAAAAATCTAATCTGTGCATTTTTTGCGGGACCGCGATGCCACAAAGAATTTCATTTCCCACTGTTCATCTATCTCTATTTCAGTGACGGCTCTTGTTCTTGGCCCTCCCCCCTCGCACACGTCCCCTCAGACCCCGCGACCGTTTTTTTAGACTTCCTCGATCGCAGATAAGGTTAAGCGAGCTCTTCTTATTAGTGTTTTATACGAGACATTCGCAGCCTCTCGCTTTAATTTGTTATGTACGACTTTATCGTCTGCCCCCACAAATAGATAGTTGAATTCGTTTAAAATTAGATCGGTAAGAGTTTTGAACTTATATGGATATCAGGTGTTTGTGTTCCCACGCAGATTTTATCTTAGATCATTCGTTGCTACCAACCTACTGTGCTGTAAATATTTAATATTGAAGTATGGCATCGAGTCAAACCTCGACACGATACCGTGTTTACATGTGACATAGACTATAAAAGCATCAGATTTTCAAAAGTGTTTTATAGCATACGATTAAAAAACTATAAATGTAAGTTACTTTTATGGCCACGTTAATTGACCAAAACGCACCCAAATCAAGCAAAAATAAATAATATCCATAACGGAAACAGTTTCTCGTTTAAATTGATGTACAATACCCGAAGGTCTGTTTATCATAATAATAAAGTCGACAAAGAAACCGAGCCGGCAAAAGTCAACTTATAATTGTATTACTTACTAGCATCACAATCAAAACGAGCCTCCACAAAACAGAATTACACAATTATGTACAATTGACATTCAAATCTGTGGACATTGACGCTTTGTGCTTTTATTGGCACTTATTGACGCGTAATTGTCAATAAATTCCTACGGGATCCAAGTTTAATGTGGGTTTGGGTGAAAAAAGTTATGTTTTATTAATATTTTTACGAGAACGTTTAGGATGGACGATAAGATCTGCCGTTTGGGAAGTTTTTTCTTTCAATTTCCGTCACGATTTGTACGCTCATTATTGGTGAGCCGATGGGGGCGATAGGGGCAGTGGTCGCATGCCATCCACTCTAGAGATGTTATCGTGTCTCTTAGCGACTTTCATCGGGGCTTTCGATTGTACGCCTCCCCTACTCCCCTACCTCCCCTAGTTGCTTGTGAAACATGATTTCGATGACGCTATGATTTATGTTCAAGAAAAAAATGGTTATGTGAATCGTTGGAAGGTGAGACAGAGATTAGTGAATCAATACTTATAGTCTAACATTGACGAATTACTTTAAGTGGGAGTTAATTGATACTTTCACATGAGACGTGTTAGTGTAGTGCGCTATTTTGTTAGACTTCGAAGTCTAATTACAGTGCCTTATGAAGTTCAAAGTCAAACCTAAGTGGTGTGCTATTTTAAGCCTTGAGTAATTTAGTGTTCATTGAGACGATAGTAACTATTGTATTACCTAAACTATTGTTAACAGTTGTAATTAAGAAGGCAGTGACTGAATAGCTGCTTTTGGTTTCGTTGATTTTTTTGTGAATTAAACTGAGTCAATCATATATTATGACGTTTTCAGTGTTAATTACCTTAAAAGTATTATCAAAAATTTAAATAATCAAAGCCTCTATCATACTGTTTAATCGCAGAATCACAAGTCTATAGCTAAAGATAGGTACATCATAATATATATCTGTAGGTATCTATAACTGTGCGTACGTATTGTTGTGATGTCATATAGAGGGATTAATTCAGGGCACGTTGTCATCTGATATCAGATCTTGGGGTTCTGTAGGGGCTCAAACCTTGATACGGCGTACATACGTCTCTACATCCTGTCCACAGTTCTATGTACATACGGATAGGTACCTATTTGTTTGAATGGGGACATGATTTCGATAGGGATTTATTAAATTAATCCGAAATCTGATTGATTTTTATTCTTAAAAAGCCTGAAATAAGAATATAATGAGCTGAACACTACTAAACTTCGAAAAAGTGTAAATAGTCTATGTCGGTCTGGCTTTCAAAATACAAATACATGCAAGTGGAAGGATGCTTTCTAGTGTGATGTTGAATTTGTCTTTGTATAAGTTAGTTTCAAGTCAATTTCCGTTCATTTTCCTAACTATTTTCATAAATTTTACTGAAATCATATCCTACACCACGATAGGTATATTAATTTCCCTACACGTTAACATGGACGTAAGACATGATAACGCTTATTAAACACGTCAGTCAGTGCGACAGTATCTACCCTCCATCGGCGTCGGCAGAACAGTGCAGTAATGGGAAAAATGTTCGGCCATCGTGTATAACACTGTTGGTATAGTGGTTTATGGTTTCAACATATAGATAGCTTGCAGGCATTGAGTGGGATTTGTTTTTCATGAGATAAGAAGAATAGTCATTCTATTAAGAATACTCACGGAAACTGGCACGATTTTATAGCGTTTTCTTGAAATTCATGGACTTACAATACCACCTGGAATTATAGAACTGTAAGGTCAAGCAAGTAGTCCAACGTGTGACCCTTTCTCGTGTCTCAAGACAAGGATGTAAAGAAACCTACTGCCCATGCACGTGTGCAAACACTTCGAACAGATACACTAAGCAACATTAGAAACCAGCATCATGCAACAAGATTTTTTGGTAGTGGTCTAAAGAAAGAAAGAAGTCCCGCACCCTTATTGCGCAACACACTATCAATCACAATCTGAATCATTTTGAAGGATGTTGCTAATCCATTGCTTCATTATGTTTGAAAAATTTGTCTGCTCAACAATGTATACACGGTGACATTTGAGTCACAGTTTTGCTAGAGCAAACGTTGTTTAGACCATTGTCTACTACCATTCTACAGCATCAAATATGTTATTAAAACAATCTAATCTAGGAGTTCTTAAATTAGTCTTATGTTGCTCAAACGTGTAATAATGTTTGAAACATTAACCGTAACTTCAAAGTACTCATCACGGTAGCGATATTGCATTCAAGACGCGAGCGCAGTGCGTCGCAGCCGCAATGTCTGTGTTGTAGGGCGTAACGAGTATCCCGACATTTTTAACATTGCTTTTTTTATGTTTTTTTAGAAAACCAATGACGTTTTTTTTTCTATTGGATGCTAAAGAATGGTTGTAGACCATGGTCTGAACAACGTTTGTTCTAGCAAAACTGTGATTCAAATATCACCGTTTAGAGGGACGAGGAACAGGGTGTAAAGTTCACTCATACCTCCAAAGAAAAGGGAGTCGGGTCGGGTCGGGTGTCGTGTCTAGTGGGCAACTGCCCGACAATTGATATCGGGAAGTTGTATATATGCTAGTCGCACGGTAAACTCTGCTTGCGCGATGCAGGATTTGCGTGACGTTGGTATGACGCGCAGCTCGCATGTGGCGATGTAGATACCGCTACAAATGAATGAAATGAAATGAATGCCATGAACGTTGTTGAGCTGTCAAAACGAAAGCCATTCCTACTGTTAGTGTGCTACACAATTACCCCGCAGGGCAAAGATGACGTCATGAAAAGAAGATGAACAAGAATCCTCATAAACTAAGTCCTGAAGGACAATGGAGGGTCTCTAATAAAATATGACGACATAAATCACCGTTAATTTAAATGGAAACCGTAATTAAAATTAAAATTTTGATTTTGTGTTTCACCTTCATGTACTATTGTGCTTAGTAACCGACGATTACAGGTGAACCTTCTTGAAGATAGAAGCTGGTGGCGAGCCCAAAAAAGAGGACTACCTCAAGGTAGCGTATTAGCCCCGCTACTTTTCAACAAATACACATACGTCCAACCGGTTAGCCCGAACGCGACCCGCTTCATATACATACGTTGACGACCTGGCACTTCCTTGTCAACCTATTTTGAGGAGAATGAAGCCAATCTATCCACAGCTCTTACTGACATCAGCCAATATAATACTGATAACGCGTTGAAACTGAATACCTCATTAACACAGTCATGTGTCTTCCACCTCCGTAACAAACAGGTGGGTCGTAGACTGAACATCTCATGGCAGGGAGTACCAAGTACTCTCAGTGTTCACCCGAAAATCCTCAGCATTACTCTGGACCGGTCACTTACCTACAAAAATATCTGCCAAAATGTAAAACTGAAAGTTCATGCTAGAAATAACTTGACACGCTGCCTAAAATCCACCAGATGGGGAGCGTCTCCCCAAGTCCGCTGGTGGATATGCCTGTCCAGTATGGAACCGTTCCGCTCATGCTAACCGAGTAGATACAGCTCTAAACGAGACGTGCCGGATTATTAGCTGTAGCTTTAAACCGACCCCAGTACGAATGCTGTATCCACAGACTGGCATTGCGAACATTCGCAGGACCATAGCCAGCCGCATCGAGAGGGCGAAGCTACAAGCTCACGTCACCCAATGCATAACTAATTCTCAGTGCCCCAGAGGTTGAAGAGCTGAAACAGTTTTCTTGGGTGCGTATGTCCAGTTAGTCCAACCAATAGTAACGCCTCCACAGCAAGATGCAATCTATGGCGGGAGCTGTATAAACCCCCTGAAAATTTTGTCACTTATTACCTACGGGACTTATAAAATAACTAGTGAAATATTGATGTACCTATGTATACACTTCTACCAACGCTTTAAGGGAACACAGGCCTGCAGGTATATTCTGTAAAAACTGTACCGTAATAACTTAGGTGAAGTCAGCTGTCATATCACCTAATACTAGGAATCTGAATAAATAATAAATAAATATTTATTAATACCCATTAATAAATGCGATACCTATGTCAGAATTTATCTCAAAACTAGCTGCATTAATGATAAATTATTTTATTTCTGTAAGTAGGTTTGAACAAACACTTTTACACGTCAATCATATTTTTTTTTAAACTAGATGAGGTCGGCGTTTTCTATCTGACTACTCTGAGAAGAAAGGCCGAAACAAACTCAGAGGTTTTAAAGTCTCTTTTAAAGTCCAGACAGAATCTTGGTCAGATCATGTGAAAGCTATGTAGATCGGTGTCTGCAATGGTCTTTCGAGGAAAGAACCACACAGATTGAGAGGACCTGTCCAGTCAGTGCACGCAATTGTCAGTAATCGTGCAGCTCAACTTAGACTCAAGGAGCTCAACGATTCGACGAACAATACCAAAGAAAGGACATTTGAGTAGGCCGCATAAATTACTCAAACTGCCAGATCATGATTACGCTGAGAAAAATACAAAAATAAATATAAAAAAAAAAAAAACAATGACCGACATAGTTCTCACATTCACATTAATTAGAATACTTTTTGAGGACCATGTAGATTAATATATTAAAATTATTAATATATTTTAGTTCAAGCTCAATTTTCTTGTATCTATTAAGAATAAATCCGCAATGAAACCACTGAACACTAACCACTTAACCAAAAACAATCATAAAGGTACCTATGCTCAACTCCCGTATCGGATTGAAAAGAAGCACGCTTGACGGGCGTCGCATACGGCCGTAGAACGTCAAAAAGTCTGTAGTGGGTTTTTTTGCAATCATCAAATTGATCTGTCCGCGAGCCATCTGGCCCGTGAGTAAAAAGCTTTCGGGTTCCCTCGGTCGAGGAATTAATTCATATAAAACACACATATCGTCTCGTTGGAGCCGATTTGATGTCGCTCGTTATCGAGTTTCTAATACTCGATAATGTAGGTAGGTACAAGAAATTGTTAGAAAAACAGAAATGTTGTTGACGTTCGCAAATTGCAGCTGTTTTCAAAAATATTTTATTAAATTAATTTGTGTTTGTTCTACCTACAACTTCTGTTCTGTTTGGGGTGTTGTGTAGGTTCTGTTATTTAAGATACTTTTACTTTCATAAAAGCTAAACAATGTGATGGAATTCCAATTCATTAAGTGAAAATCCATGTTTAAAATATTAGCTACCTTCCAATGTCTAATCTAAAAACTTTGCTGTGAAAATTTACCCAACCCTGAAATAAACTCTGTAGAATGCCATTTTCGGTTCAACATGCACAGTTTGTATACCTACCTCTTGAAAGTTATTAGAATAGCACCCTTCTGGCTCGTTTCATATGAAGCCCGCAGATCAAAGCGGGCATCGACAGTTGAGATACGTTGATAACTTTCACATTAAGCAGGTTAAATCAGTCAGATGGACGATAAGGGACACGCAATACGCACTAAATGGCCACGGGGAACGTTTGTTTGACTATACATTTGTATGTAGCCACGTCGTTATTTGGTAATTAAAATCAACTTACCTTCTTTTATCATTACAAAAACATATTGTGGACTGAAAACATAAACATTCCCACCTGAAAAACTTATCCAGCTCATTCAAAACATTTCGCGTTCGCAGATCTTTTTCCCTTTATAAATTACTCCATATTGTTTTATTCTGGAACACGGTATATATGGTCAGAGTTTCTACGAAAACTCATTGTGCGTGAAAACGGTAGTTTTCCCAAACATATTTTTAACAGAAAGCTACAAAACATTTTCATATTTCAGTTGGAAATTGTAACTGTTTCGCGGCGCAGCACGGTGGCGTCTGGCGTAGGGCGCGTGTGCATGTGCGCTCATCAACTAATGGTCCGTGCGCGGCATTTGAACCGAGCCTACACTCGTTACAAAACAACCGCCCGCCTAGTCGCAGACCTGCTTTCGGCGCAAAATTATAACGTGTAAAACACGGCTCTCCTTGCATTCCGCGCACGGGATTTTTATGAATGCCGCGATTATTATTCGCATTTTAAACTCGAATGCGGTGCTATTCTCCCCGAGACGTATAGCAATATTCGTAACGAGTTTTCTCAACGCTGCTACCTAATTTCAGGTCGAGTGTAGCAACTGAATGTAGATTGTTGTGTAGTCACGAGTACAGAGCGCTACTATCGCTCGAGTCCACTCCAAGCGAGTGGGGTGAACGTCGCGATTGTCGACTGTTCGAATCGAACGCGATTGCAAATTTATTAGCGGGCGGGCACCGGGTGCCGGCGACTCGGTCCGCGGCCGCACGTACGCCTAGTTGTTTTTACTCTTCATGTATTTTTTTCTCGACGAGGCTCGGCTCTCCCCTTTTGTTCTCAAGTGGACCAGCTGTCATTATACGCCATGTTACTGTTATTTTTTTCGACGTTTTTATAGAGTTTTGCGTCGAGAGGGCGTTCCGTTCGGAAAAATGTTCGTTTTGCGTGCGTCCTGGAGAGTTTGCGTGTCGAGTGATGTCGACGCCCGCGTCGCCGATTGAAAATGAGTTATGGAATTTTATTCCAGAGTTTTTCTGTTGTTGTATTTCAGTTTGAGTGGGTTTTGTTCAGTAATTACACAATAGTAATGCTTCTTTGCTTTTCCTCATTTAAACGAGCAATTGATTTTATCCATATGCTACTTTAAAGTTACACAAATAACTTTTCCGTTCCCTTTAAAACATACACGTAACATAGAATTCCTCAACACAGTTGAGCAACTAGTTGTACGACTCAGCAGTCTCGTGGCGAAATGTTAACATGTGTCATTGCAGTTTTCAAGTGGCTTCTGTTTGATAATTTGAGGGAACCCTTACAGCTGCGGGACCCTCGAGAGAGTAATCATTGATATTATGTAGTTTGCCTGTTTGTATCGCTACTTATGTATGTAAATTGTGTGTACATAGAGTGACACAACAGTCCATTTGTGGGTTTTGTTTTAATTATGTTACCATTTTAATATATTTTATAATCATGACAGATATTAACTATTTACAGATAACCTAACGTAAATCAAATGGTCTTAAAAATAAATCTCCAGTCTACGATTTATTTCCTAAATTGAGAATTCTACGTAAAATCTAGTTGAATAACTTCAAGCACACACAAATTCCAGTTAATGCCAACTAAAAAGATTTGGTAGGTGGGGACTTTTAAATTATTTATTTCTTGGAAACTAAGCTAAAGTCACTGCAAATTGATAACTCAAAAGCTATGAAACTTAACAATTCCTGAGAACATAGTCACCTATGTATGTATAAAATATGTCCATCGTATGATTAGCCGTCTCCCGGCGCAATATCTGTCGAACGTTGGGCACTCAGCAGAGAGCGACCAACAGACGCAGCACAATGACTGCTTAGATTGTACTCTCCCCCCACTAGAAACCCCTAGTTTCATACGCTAAGATTTTAGATATTGACGATGGATTTTGATTTTTTATTGAACAGGACTTAGCTTAGCTAGATATTCTTTGGACTCTTGTAAGTGGCATATTATTCGTTTCGAAGCATCTTTTTAGACTTCATATTATAGCACGATAATTTTTGTAAGCCAAGCTACGATAACTGGAGTTCCCACCCGACATAGCGTGCCCTCGTTCGCCTGAAAAAAGTTACATATTTTTTGTGCCTTTGTTTCTTGGTTTTAAACTTAAGGTACCTAATTAATTAAAACATGTATTTTTGTATAACAGATACCCTTGATATACCTGACATTCCTATTTATGATTTTTATTTTGTTTGATTGCCAAGACCACTCAACAAAAGAACCGCTAAGCAAACAATTACTTTTTAAGAGTGCTTTTCGGACAATTGATACATCTAGCCAACTAGAACTATCTATTCAGTAGTGTAGCGGTATCTACATCGCCACATGCGAGCTGCACGTCATACTGACGTCACGCAAATCCTGCATCGTGCAAGCAGAGTTTACGCGCGACTAGCATATATACAACTTCCCGACATCAATCGTTGGGCAGTTGCCCAGCAGACACGACACCTGTCTGGTCAGAGGATCCTCTATTTTCTTTGGAGGTATGAGTGAAATTTACAGCCTGCTCCTCCTACCTCTATAGTACTATTGACTATTAAATCTACGTAACTATAAATGCATTGTCTGAACCTTGAGACATCCGTCATTTGCTACGATACTTTGCAAACAAAAGTGAATTTCCTAGACACATCTTCTCCACTGCCTCTTTGGTGTAGTGGCCGTTCGTGCTACTGGTTGAGCATGAGGTCCTGGGATCAATTCCCAGGTCGGGCAGGGTTTATTCATCAGGAAGTTCTCAGTAGCCGACCAGAGTCTGGACTTATGTACCGTTGATGGCAATAGACTCGACCCTATTACTTGGGACTTATAAATAATTGGCGGAATGTGGGTGTCCTATAAACACACCTTTGCCTAACCTTTCGGGTATTATAGGTGTGATGTTATGAATGTAAATCTTCTTCAATCCTTCCTCCAATTACCAAGAAAGCTCACTCAAACACAAATATCTAGCTCATTGTTATTCTCAAGTGTTAATACTAAGTATAAAGCTGCATTTCAGTAAGACAGCGGTCTCAAGATCGCCTTAAAATATAACTGAGTCGATCGGTTTGATGTTTTGTCGTTGTTATTGTCTATTGCCTCGACAAGACGGTTCGAGAGGCCTTACAATCTCGACTCGAGTTGCAATATTGCAGGATCTAGATTGTTGCAATAGATCTTTAGGAGAGCACACAAACGATGGAAAAGTGTATGTTGGAATTTAGGAATTAGGTGGGTTATATGGTAATTAGGAGAAGATTTTAAGGCATATGAGAAAGTAGGTTAGGTGAGTGGGTTTATAAATATACAAATTTTGTCCTTTTTTAATGTAATTTTAATTGCAACACCAATATTTAAGATATTTTCTGGTAGACTCATCATCATTCATTGGCCTAGCCTTTTCACAACTATTTTGGTGTTGGCTTCCAGTCTAACCGTATGCAGCTGAATACTAGTATTTTACATAGAGCGACTGTTTATCTGACCTCCACAAGTCAGTTACTGGGTAATACGATACCCCTTGGTAAGACTGGTTGTCAGACTTTCGGGCTTCTGACGACCCGTAAAGACTAACAAATATCCACGAATTACAGCCGGGACCAACGGCTTAACGAGCTTTCCGAGGCACGGGGGTTTTGGTATGTAAAGGCGGTCACCCATCCACGGACCTACCGCGGCAAGCGTAGCTTAACCTGATCGATGGACCCGTGCGGCTGTTATTACTAAGCCACAAGCCCCACTGGTAGACTTCTCTTTATAATAACAATTCTATGTTGGCCAGATCAAATGGATAGTTATAGTTAGCATTACAACATCAAATCGATATAACTATCCATTTGTTACTGTCCATTTAATTGCCTATAACAATCTCGATGATTACCCATAAAAGATTGTATTCACATAAAAGATATCCATGTAACGTAAACATAACAAATCTAATTACCCTGAAACCACTCTTGAAAACCCACGTTTTTACGTTACCAATAAAGCAAATTGACGTCCCGCGAACTACTCAAATATATCCAAAAACGTTCCGAATCTGTCCCGTCTCAATCCAGTGCATTTTAGGAAATTATTTCTCCATCACATTACGGGTATTGGTGCTCTGCGGAGCGCGCCCTCTGCCGGTGCGTGAGGGAATTTGGGAACGAACCCCCCCCCCCCCCCCCCCCCCCGCGTCTTGTACTTTGAGTAATAGTGTCACTCACTAAGATGGGACGCCCTAGGACTATAGGCATGTGTACATACAGGTATATATGTGGACGGCAGGTATGTTGTTCGGGAGAGTTAGAAATCGTACTCGGATTCATGTACGCTAGTGGATAAGAATGCCATTTGAGATTTAACAATGTACATTTTCCGGCTAACCTAAAGGCCTTATTTTTAGGTAATGTGGTTAAATAGTGGTGGCCCAGTGGTACGAGTTGTAGGTCGTTGGTTCGAACCCAGACAGGCGCTTTACTTTGTGTAAATTATTTCAACGCCACTGCTCTCAAAACGGTGAAGAAAAACATCGTGAGGAAGCCGGCATGTCCTAGAACCAAAAATTCGAACACATGTGACATCTACCAACCCACACTGGGCCCGTGTGGTGGATTACGGCCCACTCCCTCTCACCGAGAGGAGCCCTGTGTCCCGGCAGTGGGTGATGATGATGATGATGGTGGTGGTTAAATAAGTGTTCTTCTTCCTAAGGAGCCGTTTTAGTCGCCTGTAAAAAACACGAATGCCTATGATGATCATGGCAGTCTATAAATACTTTCATTGAAGGTTATGTAATTTGCTAGAGTATAAATAAATTACCCTGACAATTTATTTTTATTCCACTAGGTACTCACTTCAAACAAGTACTGAATTAAAATAGTACCTCGGTTTATTTATATAGGTATCAACAGAAACTACAAACTCCAACCTGGTCCATTTGAAGCGATTAGTCGTATGACCCTGATCCGTGTCCATTGTGGCTGGGTCCCGTTCTGCACGGTTATTTATTTCGACGACATTTGCAAATCGTTCGACCTCAACATCAACAGCTTGCGTGACAACTTGGAACGCTTTTTAGTGTTCCGTATCACCAAATTTGGTGTATACGGAACACCGTTGTATTTCTCTGTCTGTGCATAGACACATGTTGAGAGTCATTACCCAGTTCTTTCCAAAAGCAAATTACAAATGCTACAATATTTTGGTACTAACTATACAGGGTGAAATTGAATTCATGGGCATTCTTTGTAAGGGTCATTGTACTCATCATTATGAACAACTTTTACTATACGACCAATACTGAAATCGCGAAAAAAAAAATCAGCTGTTCCCTACATTTATGTTTGCATAACCCTTCAAAATGTAGGGAACAGTTTTTTTTTGTGATTTAAGGTTTGGTCCCATAATAAAAGTTGTTTATAATGATGAGTACAATGACCCTTTAAAAGAATGCGCATGAATTAAATTTCACCCTGTAGAACCATCATACACCCTTATTAAGCGCAGGCCACAGTGGGAACGAAGCTAAGTTCGTTTAGCTTCGCTCATGTAGCTACCGCGTCTTTTCATAGTGTGCGGTGTGAACCAAAGTATGCAAACGGCAACAATATCAGAAATATAAGTACAAAAAAACTTTTTAGGAAACTTTCAGGCAGAAATTGTTTGTACTCAGCTGATGTGTTTTCTACATAGTAAAGGTCTTAAATTCACTGACAAATAACGCAAAATTTAAACCGGTGAATCAAGAAGCATGAACGTTTTGCAGAAGAGTTCCTTATACAGGGTCAAGTTAAATTAGCTAGCAAAACTCCCAGACGTGATGGGTATCGATATCTAAACGCGAGAAAATAAAAATGATTTGGTGTTTTTTTTGGCGGTCAACGACAGCTGGAGTTTTGTTACATTAAGTACCTATGAGTTGAAAAAAATATGTTTTGATCGTGTTTAGATATTGATACTAATCACGCCTGTAAAGTATACAAAAAGAAAACAGATTTTTATATACCTACTGATAAAAATTATAAATAAAAACATCAAATTAATTTATTTTGCTGTTTTATCATGTTTAGATATCGATACCCATCAGATCTGCGAAGTTTCGCTAGCTACTTTAATTTGACCCTGTATAAGCAGCGAAAGTAACTAAGGGATTTAATAGAGAATGAAAGTTTGTTCGCAATTTTTGCCGATGGATCCCTTAGGGCCGGTTTTTTGATCCGTAGAACTCAACCATTAGTTAAAAATAGTAACTAATGGTTCAATTTTGGCAAAATATTTTGATTTGACCAACACATTTTGCCAAAATTTTACTATACTTACTATTTTTAACTAATGGTCGAGTTAATGGTAAAATTTTGGCAAAATCTGTTGATTTCATCAACATATTTTGCACAATTTTTTATTTTTAACCAATGGTTGAGTTAACTACCGATCAAAAAACCGGCTCTTAGAGAGAAAACGGCTTCTATTCACCATAACATACAATCTCCCATGGATACTGGAAAACATCTGAGCCTATTCCAACAGAACTACAAACCAATATGAATAACCCATAAGACTACCCAGCCGCCGTGAGGCACACAATACTATTTTAAGTACAGTTTGTCTGTTTTTGTGTAATATTGTGTGCTTTAACCTGGGTCAAATAAATTTATTTTCTTTCTTTCTTTCTTTATTACCTTCGTATTCCAAGAACACTATTTATATACAAATGTCCAGTAGGGAGTCTCTCGAAAGGAGGCTCTCTATGATGCGATTAGAGGACCGAGTTTTGCACGTGACGAGAAAGCTTAGCCCTTAAGCCTGGCACTAGAGACCTAAGCCCTAAAACTAGGCAAAAGCTTTGTTCCTATCATCTATGAAACCATAGGAGCAAGGATGGGCGGATTAGTGTGAAATGTTTCGCAGGAAATTCGATAAAAGCTTTTTAACAAAAAGTATTTAAATAAAAAGTTTATTATTTTTCACTTTTTGGTTATGGTACTCGTACCTACCCCACACCAATTCGAAAACGATCGTCTTACACGTCCACGTCCGTTAGAAGGCGGTTTTTTTTTATTTAAAAATAATTTATTGTTGATTTTTTTTAAGCCGCTAGCCCGATAAATGGGACCACACGGGAAGCACCAGCTTTAAAATAATAAAAAAAAATCATCAAAATCGGTTCATCCAGTCGAAAGTTCTGAGCTTACAAACATAAAAATAATAATAATAATACAGTAGAATTGAGAACCTCCTCCTTTTTTGAAGTCGGTAAAAAAATGGAAATTGTATGGGTGTTAGATTGGGATTCCTGGGAACTATATCTCTATACGTTTATCCCTTTCCGAGAGAAAATACCTAACGGTTTTACACAGCAATTTCCAATCTGGTTAATGCCTTTGCCGAAGAACATAACATCCACAAAGCGTAGATAAATTACCTATAGTGATGTAAATCATCTGAAAACGCATGCCGAGTAAGTATTCTCTAACGTTTAGTGTGACATTATGGCACAGGGCACGCTATCACTTTAAAAGTCAATAAATGCGTGCACTGACTGGACAGGTCCACTCAATCTGTGTGGTTCTTTCCTCAAAAGACCATTTCTGACACCGATCTACATAGCCTTCACATGATCTGACCATGATTTTGTCTGGACTATAAAAGAGACTGTGACCTCTGAGTTTGTTTCGGCCTTTCTTCTCGGAGTAGTCAGATAGGAGATGCCGACCTCGTCTAGTTTTTAAAATACGATTGACGTGTAAAAGTGTTTGATCAAACCTACTTACAGAAATAAAATCATTTATCATTTTTATATATGATAAATGATTTGTGAAAAGTGAGAATGTATATTCGCACTTTTCTAAATCGATAGATTGATATATGAAGACCCTTAAACAAATGACAGATAAGACAAGAGCAATGATTTTTTTACGACTGAATTTTTGTAGTAAGTAGGATAGGTCAGATTGCTGTTGCAGTTTTTAAAAGAAGAGTGAAAGAACACCATCTTTCTATTTCGTCATAGTTGCGTATGTATTTATTATTTTAATTGCATTATAATTATTAATATTCCAGTGATATTTATTTTAGAAGTATGTATTATGTTTTATATTCTCATAATATTTATTTTATTTCATTAAGTGAATTGTTTTTGATTTTACTCTTACACACGCTGTCTTTATCTACTATACTATCGCAGGTATGCTGGAAGAGATTTCTTTAGAAATAAGCATCACCTTCGTACCTAATCATTTTTCTATTGTTTTCTTCTTGACTGTTTATATTTGTGTGTACATAAATAAATGGTTAAATAAATAAAACCCTACAGTGTTTCAAATGAACGCCATAACACTTTTAACTATACGCAGTTAAGTGCCACTAAACACATAACTTGTAAAAACAAAGGGGTTTTCAAACATACATTAAAATTAAAATCAAAATCAACTGCTGTAGGTAAACCTGAGGACCCACGCACATAGTCAAATTGATTTTAAAGTTCTCAGGTTCTTGACCACCCCGGGAACGCATGCGTTAGCGGTGCGCTAGTTATGCGTCATCATGCGCGTTACGAAAGGCATACATTGTCGAGAAGGTAATAAGTAGTGTATTACTCGTGTGAGATGTCCGCGATCCGTGCGGTGCTTGCACGCATACAGATCACATCTCAGTAGTGATGTGCGTGGTACGGGATGGGGTGGAAGTATCGGGGTTTGTAAGAACGGGACTGAGAATAATCGAGGTAATATTTGGAAAATTATAACATTATTCATTAAGTTTTTTTAAGTGAAAACTTCTTTAGCCGCGTTGAGCGAATTTTGGTAGGGGCCAACTTATGGGTTCGCGGCACTGACTTGCGAACATCACCGACATGATCAAGTGACGTGTTGCGCCAGAAAAGCGACGCGCAGCGGCTTGAGTCCATTTTGGGGTTTTCACTTCTGTCGGCAGTAACTGCCTACTTTTTTGTTTTTTTAAGTAAAGACGTATTTAATTTAATAATTTGTGTTAAATTAATTGAATTGTGCAGTCGAATTTTTCAATTTATTATCTGGATAAAGGTGAAAAAGTTGCTGTTCAAAGCAAAACACATATTTATTACTTTCTGAACTAGCTAGGCTGTACGGGCTACGATAGCTACCGTTTCGTAGCTGTGCTACGAGCAGCGTAGGCTTTATGCTATATCACGGTTTAATTATTTTGTATCACTTTATCCTGAAATAAACGTATCTATATTTTCTTTCATCTAATCACGTTACACAAACCTCGCTTAGCAACATCACTAGAAGTGACTCACGAACTTCACGCGCCACTAACAACTAATTTATGTTAATTGCGTCTCAGCACGGCATACGTATGAGCGGCACGTACTTAACTCAGTTTGCTGTGAGGAAAATAATGTTCAGACCCACAGCGGACCTTATTGGCTGAAAGTAATGTCTATTTTTGAGTTATGGTAAGGAGGTTCGATGTAGGTATGTTGTTGTGCCCGATTTGGGACTGAAAATCGTAATACCTAAAAAGGCTTTGAAGGAGGAAGATTTTTATGTTCTTGGGGGGCAAACAAGATTCTTATGGTATAAAGCCAGCGCTGCGAATGGATTCTTCAGGTATTAAGAATTTAGAACATATCGTTAGGAATTTAGAGCATATCGTTAAAGAAACGAAAGATGGTTACTGAAATTCTTCTTCTAACGTGAAATCTCGGTACTTAAGGTAACAGTCTAACAAATCCCCCCAAGTCACAATCAAACAGGTGTACCGTACTAATAAAAGCAGCCTCACCATTCACGCTGACACTGTGACACGTCGTCGTGCATACTCCTCTCATTGTCGGCACGCAACTCTGACGTCACGCTCTCGCCGCTATCACGCGCATTTTGGACTACGATTTTCCACATCTCAGACAGTGTAGTGTCAGTAATACAATGGAGCATTCCCGCCGAGTGGGAGGCTCTTATCGATCTACGGGGACGTCATCGAGCGATAGCGGCCGCGCGCGGCGACGCAAAAAGCGTGTCAGTGTGGCGGCTACAAAGCCTTTGTGGTGGGACCGGACGCCGCTCGCCGCCGCCGCTGGCATTGTTTGCTGTTTAGTGCTCGCTCGCAGCTAAAAGTGGCGATTTCAGCAGTAAGTTTGTTAGTACGACCTGTCTAATGGGTGTACAGCGTTGATCGGATGCATTACACGCTCGGTTACGGTTATGTTGGGATATCGACTATATCGACCAATAATTTTGACATGATAACGGTTACGATGGTTCTGTGTTGGTTGGGGTTATGGTTAAGATTATAACCTGACATTTACCTTTTCTGTGGCCTTGTCGTGTTTATGTTGCTTTAAGCGTTGATTTTCAGATGTAACTTCGTACCTAAAGTCAATTCCAACAAATCCCACTTGAACATTGTGTTCACCAAAATCTTCGTCTTGTTCGTCTTTAGTTGACATCACGAGAATAATTTGCGATAGTGGCGTAATGCGTGTTTATCGAGTGTAAGGAGGGTGGCACCGCCGCTGCAAACTTGGACGAGACGACGAAACTCCTGGATGTTTTCACTCAAAATAATAAGTTCCAAAGAGAGCCGGAGTCAATTTTTTGCGAAACTCGGTGTAATGGATTGTTGGGAAGTTCGATAACTTTCGGAAGCCGCTCTTCGATTTTATTTTGCTAAGGAATTTTTTAGCCAATTTCTCTTCGGGAAAGTTTGAAATCTTCCAGTCACCCTTCAGCAAATAACGCCGCTTGGGGACTTATAAATATTTTATTAAGAATTAGGCAGCGTATTTCGTTATCCTCCAAGTTTTGGTCATTATTTTTTTTAGTTAAAGTTATTTGTAAATAAGCGTCAATACAGAAAATTTCGATCACGTTTGTCTAAAAAAATACTGCAGTTCAATAATGTCTCTGTCCATTTAATTTGTGTGCCTAACAAAAATTACTTATGAAAACAA
The DNA here is from genome assembly GCA_937001585.2 of Brachylomia viminalis. Lineage (NCBI taxonomy): Eukaryota > Metazoa > Arthropoda > Insecta > Lepidoptera > Noctuidae > Brachylomia > Brachylomia viminalis. Next base: position 19,118,250 of record OW443301.2, on the reverse strand, counting down.
CCAAATTATTACTACTCCTTAATCAAATACAAAATCAATCAACCCTACCAATTAAAAACCCCTAAAAAACCAGCCCCATCACCACAATATCATAACGCGTTTATGGACACTGAAACCCCATGGTTGTCAAACACGATGACGCGAAAAACAAACCCATAACGCCATCACTCATAGGGAGCAAAAGTTAATAAAATTCATGTATTGGAAACTTATGGCCGAGAAATATTGTGCAAGGGTGCAACCCTAGGGCTTGCCTTTAAAATTAGCTGAAGATGCTATATGAAGTTTATGACTGGTGAAATTTTGTTTGAATATTTTAAGTGAATTTTCTTTGGAGTTATGCAGTTTGTGGTGCGGTGGTCTGGAGATAATTTTCTTTTGCTTAGTCGTAAGATGCATGATAGGCTGTCGTGCCGTCTTTTGAGATTATCATTGCAGCATGATTTTTAAATCATCTGATAGTTGATAGTGATAAACTTATTTATCTCGCTCTTTCTTCTGTCTTACAGCTTTTTCAGTGCTGAAAATCAGGCTCCCATGTGGGCTTCTGACGGATGAATTCACATTTATACGTACCCTATAGAAGAAAATAGATAAGCCATCATCGAACTCTATTGTCAGCAGTACCTACATACACACCCAGCACAGCACGGTTGGCGCAGTGGTTAAGCGATTGACTGCTGCGCTGCGTGTCGCGGGTTCGATTCCCGCACGGAACAAATATTTGTATGATCTACTAGTAGTTTTTTCGGGTCTGGCTGTTTGTGTATGTGAGTTTAAATGTTTGTAAACGGACCCACAATACAGGAGAAATTCCTAGTGTGGGGCAACGTTTTTAAAAAACAAAAAAAAAAAATCTTATACTGTCGCTTAATAAAAAAAAAACCCTTTCACATATCGAAAACAACCTGAACACATATCCGTTAACATCAACAAGGAAACCCTACAATGTACGCCAGCAAGCAGCAACCAACCAGGGTGTCCAAAAGATTAGTCGGCAGTCGAGACACAGCGGCACCACGCGCATCAGCATTAAAATAAAAATAAGGGTAGCCATAAATACGGCCGCACAAAGACAAGATATACGGTTATAGCGGACCGCCGCTGGCCGTTCGTGTGGAGACTCTACTAAAATTATGTAGGAATTGGTACTCGGTACAGCTCCAATAAACAAAAATAATGATACCTATTTAGTGAGATTGAGGGCGGTGGTCCGTACCTTCGTAAATAAGATTGGATCGATTGGAGGAAGTTTGGTTTCTAATCAGGGCTTATAAACATCGTAGTGCCGATGTATGTTTACAACTTTTGGTACCTTTTTAAGTAAAATTATGGGATTTGTCAGAAGGTATTTCAATGCTGTCAGGTCTATCGTTTGCTCGATCGCTACATTACCGCTTAAGAAGTTATGAGAAGCCATAGTTCAAATTAAACTGTAACATGATTAATAGCAGTCTTGGTATCCATCACACCGAATAATTTAACTAATTCACTGATGAAAGGATCAGAGGTGGCCCAGTAGTAACTGCCATGGCTTACGTGTTGCAGATCGTAGGTTCGAACCCAGACAGGTGCTTTACTTTGTGTAAATTATTTCATCACCATTGCTCTCAAAACGGTGAAGGAAAACATAGTGAGGAAACCGGCATGTCCTAGAACCAAAAATTCAAAGACGTGACATCCGTCAACCCGCACTGGGCCCACTCCCTCTCACACAGAGAGGAGGCCTGTACTGTATCCCAGCAGTGGGAACATTATAGGCTAATTATGTTATGTAACTGATGATAGGTCAATCTTCAATATTTCCTAAGACCTTCAATATTTCCACATCAAAAATATCACCGTACCATTAAAACATCCTTCATGGCCTAAAAAGCCAATATTCGGCGCACCTATCGGTCACACTAGCCCACCCTCCCCTCGTCAGGAAAGGTCAACCTCGCGTATTTTTGGCGCCAACAGGCATATACGGATAAATAAGAAAGGCTTCAATCGCCGTCAACCCGACTCTACCCTTTTAAAAGCCACATGATAGATGGACGGTTCGTAATGTTAACGCAACTAAAATTAAGGCACAGAATATTTTTTCGCCAACTATCACGGGAAAAGACAGGTACCTACACAAAGTGCTGTTTTTATCATGCTTCACTCCCTGAAAGCGTTGGAGTTTTCTTCAAATACAGCAGAGATATCTTGATATATTAATTTCTTTATTGTTGTCTATAACTATTCTCTTAGAGAAAAGGAAAAACGAGAACAATAATAATTTTGACAATGACAGGGGCGCTGTGATGCGGCAGAAATTGGAATCACTGAAGTTGCGTTCCATTTCTTACAGAAAGGTCATTTGGCAGTAGGTACTTCTGCCCGCGTTTTTTTTTTCTTGTGATTATAGATGGCACATGTTACCCGTCAAAAAGAGTTGTATTTTTTCAGGATGCTGTTCAAGTGAGTGTTTCAGTTTCAATCGCTTTATGAAACCGCCGCAACCGAAACTAGATCTATTTCAAGAATTACTTAGTCCTTGCTTTTAGTTTTTCTCGACGCCAATAAATTTTATTTACGCCTGTTCCTATCGAAGTGCATACTTCTATCCATATCCATTTCCTGTCGACACTACAAAAACATTACGACTCCATTCATAAAAAAATCATTCGTAATGGTTCTGTTCGATAGGGTTCTCAATCCAATACTTGTTGGTCTCTCAACTATCAACTATGTGCAAGTTAAGTTTGCAATGCAAAAAGCAACAGAAGAATTTTGTTAGTAGTCTGACATTCTGATAACGATATAATGGTTTTTGGAGCAATTAAACAATAAGGTAGTTGCGAAAATGCAGGTAAATATAATCTTAAAGAGATTCATTTAAATGTTAAACAAAAGATCTGTCTAGTTTTTGTTGAACTGGCAAGTTTTTTATACCTTTCGTCGTCAGATCTAGACTTGATGGTAATTTAAAAAAGATTCCTGTTTAGTAAAGTACAAACATATCGTATGGGAACTATTAAACTTGCTGTTATCAAAAATAACTAACCCGAAACTTACATAAATAACTTAAAAACTTACAAATGAGACTAAGGGCATATTTCACTAAACGTTTATACATAGAATGAGTCTTATCCTGACAATAAATTTTGAATTTTTGACAGTTTTTCCATACCAGGACTGTCAGACGTAAATTTTTTCCACAGATAAAAGATATCTGATTGTGGTCAAATCAGCCCTAAGCTAAGTAATAAAAAATTAAAGAGTCTGACAAAACCCAGCAACGTCATCCAACCCATCGCCAATACAAAACCAATTTCGAGTTTCCCATCGACTCTTTTCACCTATGTATAGTTTTCTTATAAAAACTTTAAAATTTAATAAAACAAGAAAGCGTGGTTCTAGTTACGGTGGCCACTTTCTAACCCCTTTACGTAGCGTCGGATGAGAGGTGGCGGATAAATGGATAAGTCGTGTCGCGAGAGAGCCAGCTTCCGTACCGCGGATATGTTGCGCCACTGTGGGGCAACTCTGGCGGAGTCTCATATTTTTGGGGTGCGAAAAAACTTGGTCTTAGGTCAAGGCTTATGTCGGGAAAATATTAATGTTTTTTTTCCCGTCAGGAACTAGTAGACTTCCAAAACAGTTTGACACTATTTACCAGATAGATTTTAAGGATGGAAACTGAAACCTAATCAGAGGTCTTAAAACAGGCCCCAAGAGTTTGTTCCACATACATCGTGACGTGTAGGATAAATCATTCAATTAAATAGAATAAGAAATGTATATTTGCATAGAATGTAGGTACCCAGGCGAGTAGTTATAAAATATTGCTAGATAATGATATGATGGATAAGTTAGTTTTCTAACATTAGGTATACCCGAAGGCATTGCATGTAAGAAGGATCGATAATTATTCATTGGTTAATAGTCATCTAACAGGCTTACAGTCGATAGTTTATGATCTCATTCAATCCCTGTTCAGCATAGAACCTGTACTCATTCTATGACTCATTAAGTATTTATGAGATTTCTATTGCTTTTAGTGAACCCACACAGGCTGTAGGTCCACTAAGAGAAAACGGTCTTGCGACTATGAATCTGGTTATAATAAGGATTTATATGATTATTTCTGTCATCTGTAAGTTCCCAGTCTTACCAAGGGTTACCTATTATGTCACCCAGTAGCTGGATTGGAGGTCAGATAGACAGGCGCTCCATGTATACAGCTGCATCCAATTATACAGGAAGCCGACCCCAACAAAGTAAGAAAATTACTATGCAAATGATGATAAGTATTTAAATTCATGAAATTAAAAAGCTATTAATGTTTGTTTCTTTTATTTTTCTATAAAAAAACATCATTCTGTAGAATGATTCAAACTAAATCCGCGAAGACACAAACTAGTCCCCATATACGGAGAGGCCAAACTGAACAGGCGAACCTGCGTCAGCTCGGACTGATCGGATTTTGGTGCACATACACGGCACAGTCTCGTTAGTCATTCCGGTTTCCTGCAAAAAGAGACCATGAATAATGGACGAAAATGAATTATTATGATGAACTACCTTAGCAACTAGTAGGTATACTCAAGAAAAAAGAAAAGAAGATCTCTCTGGGCTAAAAACTGGCAACGACAAAGGGAGCAGTATTTCCACACAAATCTTTTACTAGAACTGAAGCTTTACCCAAAGGACTGGTTTGCGTAAAACTTCAGTTCTGTGAGACGCACCCTATACCATAAGTGATTTAACTTTTTTACGCTCTTTTTGGAATGACCTACGTAATTATTTTTCGTAATCGTATCACGATTAGTGTTCGGATCAATAGTCAAGACTTTGTTCAAAAGTAAGTCGTAAGGTCGTAACACTCATTGTTCTTGTTATTATTATCTATTTCTTTGTTGTCTTTGGATTTAATAACCCAAAGCGGATCTAGAGTTTTAAGTAACTCAATAAAATCCAAAAGAAACTCTTTTGACCACGACGCCATTTGAAAATGATTTAGAATAACACTAAAAGCTCGTCCTCACAGCCGGGGCTTAGTCGCAAACTGAACTGACATGTCCATACACGATCCGTTCAGTCCATCCGGTCAGGCAGATGTGACTAAATAGTTTCAGTCAATCTGGCCGTCGTAAGCGTGATGGCCTTGAGGCCGTTTCATTCATACACGGCACGGATTTATGTCCGATCAGGCAAAACTGAAGGTAAAACATCTCATGTATCTCCTTTACAAGAAATCATAAAATTTATCAGCAACCTGACTCAACAGACTAGTACTACCAACTAAAGCACAAAGACAAGCATTCAAACAAATAGTCAAGCATAAAGAGTAAATCATCGCGATTACTACAAGTAGTGCACTCAACGGTCGGTCATTAGTGCCATTTTTACACGAGTCCTGCAAAAACGTTCGGCACAACGTTCGGCTGTCGTTCGGCTAATCGTCGGAAATTGTGCCCATTATTGGAGCACTCGCTCGCAACTAAAATTATTATTGTTCGCACTAAAAGTAGCCATTTAGTCGGTGATTGCTCCGGAGTGGCCTGTTTCTTGAACAGATATTGAACGGACTTTTAGTCTGCTGCGCTCGATGAGTCGTTTCTGCGATTTTAAACGTTTTGTCTAAAAAAATTGAACAGAGTGGCAAGATGACAGAGTTGCAAATGGTGGAAAACCATTGAGGCGTAGCTAGTTGTACGTTCTGGACATCAGAAAGAGCATTAGTCTCGGTAACAATTTCAAAGCATGAATTACGGGAACAGTGGAATTGGTTAAAAGGACAATCCACAATAAAATGCTCATTCCCAAAAACATTTGCATCCGAATACACATTAGAAATTCGTGTCGAGTAATCAACAGCCACGGGAAGAAACTTGAAAATACCTCACAGTTGACATAACCCTCGGTCCTTCGAGCCCTTGGCTTCCGGTTATCGCTAACAAAGAGGACCGGCTCTCCCCCCTCCGGCTTCCCTGCGGCCCCCTCTGAACAGGAACCGGAAATACTACCCTTCTATCGTTAAGGTCTACCCGCGTCACACCGCTGTGCTGGAATTTTTAAAGTATTTTTAGCCCCCGGCCTTGAAGTGCGGTAATGATTCTGAGGAATGTCTAATGGTTGGAACCCAGATTTTAACAGCTTCAAATATTTTAAGGGAAAATTAAAATCAATTTAAAAAATATTTTTATGTGGGGAGCATTGCTGGATATTTTAACTCATGATAAAATCATGTCCTCTAGTCATCATGACAATTATTTTGTTTGCAAACTATTTGAAACTTCAAGTCCGTCAAAAGACGCAGGACGTAGTTAGTAACAAGCCTAGTCTATATTCCACCGTTCTTGTCTGCATAGGAATATATCTTTATAATCTTGAAAAGTATTTTTTCATCTATACACTTAGTGTTTATAAACACAAATAGATATTCTTCTTAATGTTTAGTAGATGTATGTTTATAAAGCATTAGAGTAAAAAACCTCGAGGGTGGTTCGCCCCGGAAGCCTCGCTAATGCATCCGAATGCAGTCGGAGCTCGTAGGTCACCCCTGCACGCGATCAATTCATTAGCCTGTATTGTTATGTCACTGTTTTATGGTGAAAATATTACTATTGATTTTAGTATCTGCTAATATTTGTTTTATAAGTGGGATTTTTTTGTTTTATTTTGTGTAACTTTATAAAGACAAGGTTATCGATGCAAAATTCGATGTAGGAGGTATTGGTGTTGAATTGTTGAAGCTTGGTTTAACCCCGACATTGCAGAACTTTGTAAGCTAACAAATATTAAATTGATGATTGACAACGGTGCAACAATTCTATGTAAGTAGGTTTGAAACGGCGAAACGTGTTACAATGTTTCATAACTGGCGAAATGTGGGTGCACCTCTGCTTAACCTTGTATGTGTTACATTCTAGTTACAAGCAGTGTGTGATTCCCCGCTCAGAAGAGTGACGTCAACATATTTATCAGAAGAGGAACAAAAGTGTAACCGTGAAGTTTTTATTCACGTTTAGAAAATAATTTCCATAATGTGCTAAATTATTATGCTTAATATTCAAAACCCACTTAACTCCTAGCCCTTATAAACGAGGCACTTACATTTCGTATTTAATTCAACGTGCAAACGAAAACAGAAAACGTAAGTGATTAAAAAATCAAAATGAACTACAGCGTGTCAAACTCGGAGTTAACTCGCCAAAAACAACTTATTACCGTGTTACGAAATGTCAAAGCGAGCTTCAGAGGGAGTAGGTAGATGTAATATTTTCATAATTCGGCCGGCCCGACGCGACCTCGCGCTGTAAAACAAAATGTCCGCGCTGTGCAACCTGTCGACCCTTTAGTGATGGGACATTTGTTGTATCGACATCGATAGAACCATATCAAGGTGGAACAAAAATCATGGTGGTTTATAATGCAGATGAAAAAAGTAGACTTGCGTGTCAGGATACACTATCGTTATTAGCATTACGGGACTTTTACATTACCTAATCATTTTCACGGTACCTACAAAGTGTTCGTTCAGATGGATTAGATATAAAATCTAATGTTTTTCAGCACATAAATGAATAAATGTCGTAAATCTTACATAAACCCTAATCTAAGCTTAATCGTTAATGAAAAGTAATCAGTAGCAATCGATTAACTTTGGTTTCAGATCATAACATCCCATTCGGTAGAACTTCAAAGTTAGCTGTTAAAAGTATTAAAAAGCACTAAGCCCCTTATTACGTCCCACATTAGGCACATCAACACATCCCTGGCCCGCATCCGAAGCGGGGCTGCGTTTTGATAAATATTTACGATTTATTTTATTCCTGGAGCCATTTTTTGAGAACGCGCCCGTAAAGAGGAGAAATGGCGTCGCACGCCATGTTCACCAGAGCGGCACTGAAGTTTCGGCGGGAAAATAAAAACGCGTTTAACTTTGTGTTAATATTATATTGTGCCATTATTGCGCCATTTATTATAATACCGCGGAAGGGATGGGGTTGAGAGTTCGCGTTTAATGGACGTTTTGTTTGCGTGAAAAACATTATTTTTTTACTCTAACGATTTTCTGTTAAAACCTTTCGGAAGGGAATGATTTTTCAACGCGTATTTTATGTTTTGTTACAATATAGTACGCATGCACCAATCTGTATTCGTGTTTTGTTTTGATTACGCGGCGTGAATTTTTTGAATGCCCACGTGAATGTAATACGAATTGGTTGAACTAAAATATATTGCGTGCCTAGATTTTATTTTACAGAATGCGTGTGTGGAATTGTACATTGTGGACTTTGGAATAGTTGGTATTTTAAATATTTTGTGAGTAACCCAGCGTCCGTTGGCGTACCTACATTATTAGAAAGGTATAGGTACCAACCCAATTATAGAGTTGAAAAGTTTTAACGGTCCATAAATACTTAATTACACAGAGTTTATTACTAGTTTTTTTTATGACGTCGAATCTCGTAGGTTATACAGGGTGTCCCGTAAATAATGGATCAAACGTAATGGGTAGGTAGCTTACTTCATTTCAAACCACTAATTTGAACAGTTAAAAAAAATCTGTAAGGTAACCAAGATATTTTTTTTTTCGAATTTTACCATTTTCTCTAACAGCATTCAGTGTTTTTAATGCTGTCGCTGCAACTAATAACATTTTTAGGTATGATTTTTGTCAAAAACTTCTGAATGGCTTATTGTTAATATTTTCTTTTTCAAATATAATTTTATTTGCCTTAGAAAAAAAATGTTCAATTGATTTTTTTTTTCAAATTTTTTTTTCAAAATTAGTTGTTGGAAATGAGGTAAGCTACCTACCCGTTACGTTTGATCCATTATTTACGGGACACCCTGTATAATTTATTTTAAGTAACTTTCTTGGAGTTGAAATGTCGGTGATTAGGAACAGCGGTATGTGACGCCACCTGTCGCATTTCTTATGAACTAAGTATTCATAAGTCTAATGTTGAAAACTCTGCTTGCAGTCTATGCGACTTAGTTAGTTCTGGTCCAGGGGAGGTATCCAGGGGCGCAATCATTTTATGTGGCCAGATCACGAGTAGATAAAGAAGAGTTATAATATATTAAATATCTTATCAATCTTAAATCTTTACCTATAATTATTTTTATCGGTACATTTCTAAGCTGCTTTGAAAATGCACATAAAATTCTATCCACTAGGTATTCCCGCCAGCATATAGAAATTGTCTTATCGACCTGAAAGTCCGGGGTGTCCCAGTTCCCGGGGACTTGTACAAAAATAATTAATTAATCAACGTAACCCTAGCATCCCTGCCTGCCACCGCTGCCACCGACTGCCACCGGCTGCCACCCCGGGCGGATGGTAGCCTCGAGCGATCATTACTATGCCGTTAAGTGTGGTAGCTATTGATTCTCTATCTTTAGGGCTAATTAATTCTAAACTAAATAAAAAATTATAGTTGTAACAACTGCATACCTACAGACCTACTGCTTTTTAGTTAGATACAGTTCCGGTAATTTGTGGGAGATTTGATTCAAATAGTTGTTGCTTCAGTACCGTAAGGGTCGTCTTTCATTGCGATCTTCATTAGCATTAAACATTACATTGCTCATGCATGAATTTTTAGATTTCGCTATGGTCACACATGCAGGATTGCAATTAAGGACTTAACTTAATTATCTTGAAGTATTAACCTTGTCTTCGCGAAAATTCCTACCCATTAATAGCATGAGATAAAGCTTTTTATTAGCCTAGTTTCTACCCCAATACCTACTCAGCAAAAGTCTCTCTAGTCTCCTCCCAAAATGGTAGGTATCAAGTTACCTAACATTGGTGCCGATTCCCTCGTTTACAAACTAAACTAAATTTAAGTTCAGTGCATCTTTTTCTTTCTATTTCATTAAGAAAAGGACAGAAGAAAAATTTTAGTGTAGTATTAATCAGCGCCTGACACTACTCCATACAAGTTTAGACGTGATTAAAAAGTTGACAACTAAAATTACATCAAATTACGTCAGGTGCTGACTAATTTGACAGGACTAAAGTAATATTTATCTTCTGTCCTTTTCATAATGAAATAGAAAGAAAAAGACGCACTCAACTTAAATTTAGTTTAGTTTGTGAACAAGGGAATCGGCACCATTGACTAACAGAAAAACAAGGTCTAAAACTAGGTTAAAAACACCAGTAATTTTAAACTCAGTCTAATTTTGAACCGTTACTGGCTGTTCAGATTTGCATAGGTAGGCACTTGGACTAAGCGAAGTTGGCCCGGGGGGAAAAACGTAAGTGGTACACACTCGCGAGCCCAGCTCCTGCTATTCATGTATCGGGTGAATAAAGATAGACTAGAACGCGGACATTTCACGAAATGAAAAAAGTAGATAAAGGTAGTTGATTTTTTCCAGTTGTTGATAAAGTTGGGTTTGTGTATTTTGACGACATATTATTTGAACGGGTTCCTATTTTGTTTAAAGATTTTTGTGATCATGTTTATCTGTTGTAACAACTAAGTATGAGCATGATCATTAAACTAAGTTAAATATTTTTTTAATAAATGAAAGAAGAAAGAATAGTCATGTTGTGATTGATCCCCGAAACGTATGTAGGTATCTACTAAGTAAGTATATACGTTTCGGGGATAATTTCTTGTCCAAAATTAGCTTGAGATTTAGGTATCTTACGAATAATAAAGTGACACAAGCGATTTCAGCATATCGCTAGAACCGCAGAGTCCAAACACTTGAGCCTGGCCAGTTTCTCAAACGTCACCTAGAACCAAACCCGAGGTTTACTAGAGTAAATCGGCAAGTAGGTAGATAACCTACACAACACAGTAGGCTATAACCTTGCTGAGCATCGACATTGACACGTCCAGCACTCGGCTGGATGGTGCTCAGCGCAGTCCCACTTGAACCCTTCGAGAGCCATCGCTGCACATTCATGCCTACCTAGTACCTACCATATGGAGATAATAACCAAACTGGTGGGATATTGTTGGATGAACTAGTGATGCGGTGCACCAAAGTGGTTTGTGTTGTATCCAGCAGTAGGCAGGAAAAGTATAGTAGTTTTAAATATACCTACTGAATATTTATGGAATCGTGGTTTTGGCGTTGGTTAACTGTTATTAGAATATCGGTTTCTTATGACATCTACTGCTTGCTTTATGTAAGGAAGCAACCTAAATGCAACTAGGTACCTACCTACCTCAAATATTGGAAACAGTCTGTGTTTCATAATTAAAAAGGGTTACAGGAAATATTAGCTAATTTGATAAGTCTTGTTTACAATACTCTGGAAACTCAAACGGAAAAATCTGCCTGACTTGTTCTGCGTAGGTATGCGGACGGGTAACGCCATCTGTGATTTTCGATACAAACTAACTATCGTTGATTTATGTTTCATGTAGGTTTTCTAATTTATAGGTTTTATGTCTGCATTACGATAACGGATCATATATTGGGGTAACTCCACCAAGATGGAGACAGTATTTAGAGAGCAAAAGAGGTGTGTTAGGGCGATATGTGGTATTCAAGTCGCGGAAAGCTGCAAACCGTTCTTTTTAAATTTCCGTATATTAACAGTACCTTGTTCACTTAAGTGAGGTGGCCGTATTTGTCAAAACAAACTTCCACCTATTTGAAAAACTATATATATTATAAAAACTTCCGAGGAGTTGCACCACATTTATAATAAATTACCTAATGCATTGTACCTAAGCATTAAATATATCAACGTATGAAGCATCTCAATAATCTACTGATAGGTAAGTTAGACTACACCAATAAATGAATACCTGTCAGATATAAATTTGTGTGTATAATAATAAAACATTTAATTATGGTGAATACTTGAGTGCGATTTATTTTATTAAAATTATTTTGTTTGAATTGAGGTAGGTAATTGTTAATTATGTGTTGACTGTTTTAGACAAGGTATTAATAATGATTTTATGACATTGTTTAAAGTACCTACCTACTATTTGGAATTTATGACATGTTATAATTTTAATTATAATTTTGCATGCCTGAATGGTTGCAACACAGTGGACGGCGCATTCACTTGACATCTAGAAATGTATGACTAAGTATCTATACTGTGTTGAGCAATAAACATTCGAATTGTTTTTTTTTTTATTTCAATGAGAGTTTTCTGAAATGACGTTCACTAGGTTTAGCACTACAACTTCAAGTCCGGGCACCTGTCAAAAGTGTCAAAGCGCCTATATTTTATTTAGTCGTGACTGAATGATGACCGAATGGATGAAACGAATGATGAACGTCATCATATATTTTATATTCATTGTCGAAATACTTAAGACCTCTGGTCAATGTAGCGCCAACTGGTAGTGTGAATTTTCATGAAAACCCTCATTTAACTAATTATTAAGTCAAAATAAAATACATGGTGTAGATAAGTAGGCTAAGCTATCTGTTACAAAGTCGAAAACTAAAATAAACATGTTTTATGGCGAAGAAAAGTTTAAAAAGATATCTACATAATAAGAATAAAAGGCAGAATGAATTTAAGCCAACTAGCACTAAGTCGTACAAATTAGTTATAAAACCATAGGTAGGTAGGTCTATCAGCATAGGTACAAAAAAGCATCAAAACAAAATGCCATCAACAATTTCAAAAAGGCTAACAAACATTCTATCGCCTGGAAACTTGTGGCCAGGCTAATTCATCCCCTCGAGTAGCCACCGCAGATAAAGCACACCCCTGTTCACCCCCACTGCCCCCCTCCGTCACCTGCCGAGTCTTTAATTGAATAATCCCAGTCATTAATCATAGCACCCCGTCTGGAGGTGAACTTGAATTATTTCAGTCATTTCTTGTGACTGTTTGAATCTTGGATCGGCGGCCGATACACCTAAACGCATTGAATTTGGGACAGCGCGGTAGAAAGATCCAAAGCTGGCTGTGTTGATGGAATCAATAGATATCATTATGAACTTGCTATGTCGCTCCCAGATAGAAACAATTTTTTTAATTTTTGAAGTTAAATTGGCGATGGCCTCCCTGAATAAAAATACTATGATCTGGAAGGCATTCCCAGCATACCTGAAGAGTTCATACATAAATAGAAACAGTATATCGCCGGCTGCAAAACATACCTACCAATACAAAGTAAATAACACCAATAAAACTAAACAGTCCACTCGAGTTCACATAGGACGAAGGGCCGTACCTACATCAAAATCAGAAGCCCAGACACGTTCTACCCACATGCGTCGACCCACACCTCCGTTACATGCAGGAAACCGTTCCTTAACGCACACAAACACAACGGCAACAAAACTAAATCACGCACACATAGAATCGCCCCTTTGTCTTAGCTAAGTGTCAACCAATAAAAACAAAGGATTCGAAAATGGAACAAAAAGTGTCGGCCAATCGCGCGGGTCGTCACGCGTGTTGATGCACGGCTATTGGCTTGAAAAACTCCGTTTAGCTCCGATGACTCCGGCTAGACGTTGAGATTGATGCGCCCAGACCGGTATTTACTTGAGTTTATTTACATAAGATACCGTTTCGTGCACTATGCTCCTGAACTAAGACGCTTATCGTTCTGTTGATGGTCGTAGTAAAGTTGGTATTTCTTGAATTAGATGAAATCGCTTAAGTCTGAGTTTTAAATACTTAGGTACCTATGCCTCAAAAAGGTCACTCATCTTCTTGGTCTGTCTAAACCTGTGTCTCGTGATCTGTCGTTTGAAACGATACAAGTATAGGTCCCACACTCATTACCTTTGTAAGCTATACTTGCTAAGTGAATCATTCTCTTTTCGGCCTCACAGTGACTCACACGATTTTCAGAGCCATCAACGTGCCCCTGACAGCATTATTAACATAACACATTTACGATATCAATATTCGTCACGAGTTCTTTTTCATTCAAACGGTTATCACTTCTCGGCATTCACGGCGCAGACTTAAGTAGGCATCTAGAGAGAACACCTCGTGTGTTCACGTGTGAGAGGGGGGCACGTGGGGGGTGCGGGGCGTTCAGAGGGTCATTTATCATTCATATCATCTTCGCTCCACTTCGCTCGCCGCACCGTCGTAAATAAATAAGAACAGTCTCATCTTTTACAGCCGCTGTAACATTGCTAAACAAATATCACTCTTCGCATTATCTTCCTAAAGTTCTAAGTCCTCTTTCAGAATCTGTCAGTTAGGTTCTTTTCAAATTACTCGGTTTAGTTAGTGAACGCGTAGGTAACTATGCATATGTTTTAGATATGTGTAGATAATAGCCGTGCTAGGTACCTATAATAAATCTGTAGCTATGTGTTCGTCAGTTTTAAACTTAAGTTTGATGTTCGTTTTATGACGACGTTGATAGAAGTAGGTATGTCGGCACTTACCTACTTTAAAAGACACGATAAGTAGGTAGAGGATTAGACAAGCGTGATATATAGCTACTTATGGCGTTTGAACTGTAAGCGAAAAGTGTCTTTAAGTACCTACCTACCTAAAGTGCAGTAGGAAGTTCATTTTTCAGCTTCAGTTTTCGAAAGTCACAAAAAGGAATTATTCGGTGATCTATTCTTCTAAAAAAATCCCATCTTTTTCTTCTGATGCCTAATTCACGACTAGACGATTTCGGCAGTAGCTGAAAAAAGATAACCGTATTTCAGGAAAGAAACACAAATTGTTACTGGGATTGCTTCCATTATTTTTATAATACGATCAAAATCCTAATTGGACCCAAATAATACATCCATAAGACGTTGTTACTGGCAGGAACAGAGGACAGCCAACAAAGCCGCCCACAATTGCGAAACCTTTTATTATCTAAGCATATTAGGTGCTTAGATTCCAAATAATTCCATCGCTCCGCTCTAAGAAGATTAAGAACGATTGGATGTTCGGAGAAGGTCGGCACTCGCCGCCACGTAACGTAATGGCGAGGTATAGGTACGGCTTAGAGAATGGCCCATCAATCTAAACAGAGTCCCTCAGATCGATCACTGACCGCCCGAGAACTTAAAGCTAAAAACTCACAGAATAACCCGCCGTACACGTAAAAGCAATTACCCAAAGAAGTGGTCGATAGTAAGCAGTTCGCTTGTAAGTCAGTAATTGAAAGGCCGTGTACGAGCTGGAGCCACGTTTGTTTAGTCCGTCATAATTGCTCGGCTGCACCTCTGAGCTGACGAGTCGCCGGCACAAAAACTCCTAAATCCAGTTCATTAGGGCTCTATTCACAGCCCACCCCTGGATGGAGATACGCGGTGATTACTGCAACCGCTCCCGACGGCTCACGAATAAAGACTGCATCATAATTTCACCAGATACACCCTCGTGGAGCATTAAAAGGAAAAGCGAGCTTAATTCTATAAATATAGAGTCTCATTTCGAATCGTGTGTAGACACGTCACTTGGACAATGACATGTAAAAATAATGAACAAACTTAGGGTCTGTGCGAGGGAAGTTAAGTCTTGAATAGATGTTGGGAAAGGTTAGATTCGTTTGGTCGGAGTGAAAGGAGATGCTTTGTAAATTAATAGGAGGAAAAGTTTCGCGGGACGTCGCACCGGCAAGGTTGTCGCAGTTGTGATTCAATTTGGCCGCTAATTTAATGACGCTGTTGCGGAGGCAAACAAATTGATATTCATATGGGACCACCGCGAGTTTATTTGTTGTTTACATTTTTGTTTTACTGCGATTCCGCTAATAGTCGAGCAAACAATTGCTCGTTACTCAAGCGTCGTTTATCGCTGTAGGTACGGTTGCAGACAGTAGACTATGCTTGTACGACGATTACTTATATTTTATTCTTCATATGAATAGTGATATAAAAACGCTATGCCTGTTTTTTATTTTAATATGAAAATTGTTAAATGTAATTTTTATGGTTTAGGCAACAATCACAGAAGACTACATCTTAGTGATAAGTAACTGTCACTCATAAACGGCTTTTATTCGTGGTTCTTACCCAATTTTGGGCCACTATTTATATGATAAAATTAGTAAGATTCCTGAAATGTACTCTATGAATAAATGAACTATGAAGAATTCGGCATCTCTGTGGCTTCGGAAGTTAACATATGAAACTAAAAATATAGTGACCATCGTAAAGTAGTGATAGAACTGACTGTCGGCTCTGTAAACCCATGGACACTATCTAAGAATCTACTAGCTAAAACTATTTAATTTTCTATTACACACCCTCTGACACACATACTCACTCACCACTCACTCACTCACTTTCTTCACCTTACACACCTAGAGAACAACCCTTTCATTATTTTAAAATAGTTGAAAGAAAAGAAAGAAAGAAAATGCGTTTATTTGCAGTAAACATGACGCAAAAAATAACACAAACACAAAAATATGAAAAGGTTGGGAAACATGCGTCACATCCACGCAAAACGGCTATCGCTCAGCATTATGCTGCGACCCTATGCAAGACAGAGCCCCAGCGCTGGTTTTCATATTTTAATATAAACTGTTTTCTTTTACTAATGATAAAGTATGTGCCGGTAGAGTTTACTTTTCCGGAACAGTTCTAGGGTGAGGAGCCAGACCAAGAGAGATACAGAAACTGGACATAGGCCTCTCCCAGACTGCGCCACAACACCCTGTCCTCCGCCTTCCGCATCCAGTCTGCCCCAGCCACTTTCTTGAGGTCGTCCCACGCTACGCTTGCCGATACGTGGTCTCCACTCCTGGACTCGTCTGCTTCACCGGCCATCGGTCGTTCGACAAACATGGCCAGCCCACTGCCACTTCTGATTGCTTACCTACTCTGCAAGCTATGTCGATAATTTCGGTTCTTTTCCGGACAATTTCATTTCAGATTTTTTCCTTTAAAGAAACTCCATGCATAGCTTGCTGCCAAAAGTTTTCTTCCATGACGACAGGCAGATAACAATTCGGTATGCGCACCACGAACGTCTTGAAGTGGACGTTGCGGTGCGACACTGGTGTCGCACCGCAACGTCCACTTCAAGGCGGTACTGGTAACTGCATCCTCTACGTGTACCTCGTCTTCTGACACACGTAGGTACCTACTCCACGATGTGTTCCTCCTTAGTGGTGTAGTGTAAGCGGAAGATGTACACTGGTGTGTTCGGCTTTGCGGCGCGCAAGTTGACATCGGGCTCCATAGGAGCTTTGCCGCAGCGTTTCTGTTCGTTCGCAATCAGCGCTTCCTCCTTCGCTCCATCACGAAACCCTTATCAGCCCTATTCGGCTCCTTTTCTAGCATAGGCTTCATACTTGGAGCACCTGGGGCACTCGCGGTGACGCTAGCGAAATCCTTTTGTATGGGATTCGCCTGGGCTGCAGACGTGGGGCTCGGGGCTCGCTTGGCGCTACTTGCATACCCAGTCCGAGGGCTTGAGGCGCTGCGTGCTGAAACACAGGCTATTAACCTAGTTTGGCAGCAGATGCTAATAATTAGACACAGTTGTAACTGATTTACTTTTAAGCATAACTATAAGCAGCTAAGACATATTGTGTATTATGTTTATTCTTTTTGGTGTAATAAATATCATATTATTCTTTGATAACCATCAACTTGGGTACCAATTGACACCACATTGTGCAATATGATGACAACATCTAGACTGGAAGTGACGAAGAACTTAGGGCCAACAGTAGCTGAAATTCAAATATATAATAGATAGGAGATATAGTCAGGTATATGTTAAGACTTACCTACAGACGTGCTTTGTGTCAACTTTGTTTTGGACACAACAGTGGGAGAGTTTAGGACTCTATAAATAACAGCTGCACGCGTAGCATGACTGCATGACCACCGTAGAAACCGAATTAACGATAGACAAAATGACAGATTGTAGAAAGATTTCTAGGAAGCAATGTCACGTTGTGTGTCTTCGTAGAGTAGAGATAGAAGTGGGCATGCTACGCCTGCAGGAATATTTACGGATTTACACACGTGCTTTTTTTCAACTTGTTTTGAATACAACGGAGCAGGAGTTTGGACTCCTTAAGCAACAGCTAGACTACTAGATATACCTACATTCACAAGGCACCGACTCATCTTGTTACATATATCCTTATTCTCTTCGTCTCTAAGGTCAGTATTCGCGCACCCCGGTCCCCAGACCCCGGAACATTAACATTAGTTCCCAGCGCTCACGTAATGCACCCACAACGAGATAATTGGGAGTGTCGGGCGCGGGCGAGCAGCATCCATTGTTGGTGTCGTTACACCGTCGTTATTCAATTCAACTCCTGCGCAGCCGACGTTGTTTCGGTCGGATGTATTGAGGCTAATCTTGGGATAGTTAGTGATTTCTTGGGATCGACCGATGCTTGAGTCATGCTGGATAATTTGCCGGTTTGCTTGCGAACGTTAAGTAAATACCTATTGAGCTGGGTCTTTATTGAGATACCGGTAGCTGGATTGCAAAATTAATTGTGATTGTGTGTTGTGTTGCAAGATACTCAAATTGAAGTTGTCGAAGACTGATAATGGTATACAATGAGCCCTCTATCGACTATCGTGTAAACAGGATAACCTTTGTACATTTATTTCTAACATATGAGAGGAAGTCTGAATCTAAAAGACATAATCAGATACTAAAAATTTTGTACATATTATCACCAAGCAAATTAGATACTGATACTGCATTGGGATAACACCTTTGATTTCTAGGACACCTCAACAAAAATTCTCCTCTACTTCTCAATTTTCAAAACACAAAATATCAAAAAGATACCTACCTATGTACAGAGTAGAACGTATCCGTAAAACGGGTGTGCATTCACTGAAAGTACTTAGAAGGCTAAGTCTCTCTGTAAGGTTCAGATAAACGCGTCCAAAGTAATCCTCTTTGTATAAAAATGTCCCCGTGTCGCCCCCTGCCGGGGCGACTTTATTAAAAAGCACGTAATCCCCACTAGTGGACTGGGTAACGCGATTATACTCTATATAACAACTCAATATGCGAGTCCCGATATGAAATTCAATTTAAATCCGTTTTGCGTTGATGACAGCGCTACTAAATAATAAAGGTAGCCACGGGACGACTGATTGGGAGTTGTTAATTAATACAAGGGCAACGTGACTAGTGGTAGATTTTAGATAGATTTTTGTTTAGTCTGGTTTGTTTCTGTATTAATATTTTCGAGTTTGTTTTCGTCCTGGGTCAGGGCCCTTTTGTGCTAAAGCGTCTTTTGAAACGTATGTCATTTGTTTGTTAAGTTTTGTTGTTTTGAATGATATGGTTAAGTTTCATAGTGAATGACAAGTCCCCTATTTCTCTCAAATCCTTAGGTTCGTTAGTATAATCTGATACTGAGATCAGAATTACAGAGCAGGTCGGTAAATATGAGCCTTTCTTGTACCGAGACCCCACAATATTTCAGAAAAATTTAAAGAACACATGAAAATATAGCATACTTACCATATTATATGCAAACAGGAGTTGTCATTGCCCGTATCTTGACACCCCGACAGCCAGGAAGCGGGGAGAGGTGGCACACTTCATTACTCGCACATCAAACAATCGCGCCGCCGCCGCCATCTTGCGGAAGTGACGTCACTGACGTGCCGCCGCGATCGCTTTGATCCTCACAAAAATAAGTCTCCATTTGGCTGGCTGCATCAGGTTCGCTCCAGTCTAAATGTAATTGCTTCGCCTCTCTGAGTTACGTTTTCGCTTCGAACCTGAGGGGTATACAGCGTGGAGAAGAAAGGCCTGAAAAAAAATTAAGAGGCTGTTAAAAAATGTAATTTCTAACATTAAACACTGATTAAAAAGTTTAATAGCCTCAGTTTCTAGCAATATTGACAAAAACAAGTTTTTTCACTAACACCTGTCATGTTCTCATTATTTAATGTCATGAAGGAATTAACTCCATAATACTAATTTTATCATTAGATATAACAAAACTTGAATTTATGAAGCAGTCATAATAACTTAGACGAAACATTCAAAGAGATGCATCCAATATTACGAAATGTTTTAACGATTTATTGCAAATGAAAGCTTATGTGATGCTGATGCCAGGAGATCAGAGGTTAGCAGAAAAATAATTTGCAAGTAAAACTAATTAATATATGTAGTTAGTTAATGCTAATCAACATCTGAACTTTGAACAATTCAGAATTCCAACTTTAAATAAATCATTCATAAAAAATTCAATCAGGTAAGATCGATTTATGTTTAATTTGTCTCGCTTCAGAAGTACAATCAAATTCACCCTGTATACATATTTATGTAACCATAACCATAACCATATAGGTACAGGATGCATTTGCATCCTGTACCTATATGGTTGCCATATTGACGAATTGGTAGACATACGAGTAATAATGAGACCTTTTCTGAACTGTAGTTTAAAGGACTATACACTTACAGTTGATTTTCATTTCTCAAGTCGAATTTACTTATGAAATCACTTTCCAAATCGTCGAAATCAAGCTGCGATTTCCCCCTGACTGTTGACGTAACAATACAATAATCAGTGCAAATATGATTTGTTCTCGCAATAGGCGAAAATAAATAGTATGGCGGGAGCATATCGAATTACTAATAATATAAGTGCAAGTACACCCCCTCTTACAACAAGAGGGCGTTGTACGTTTATTCAAGTTGCCGATCGAATGAAGATTCATAAGTGAGATGTAAATCTGGTGACCGGGAAATTGCAACAGAAAGGTGCATAAGCTTTTCTTCGTAGACGGCTTATAAATTAGGTATTGGTGCCGATTCCCTTGTTTACAAACTAAACCAAATTTAAGTTCATTGCATCTTTTTCTTTCTATTTCATTAAGAAAAGGACAGAAGATAAATTTTAGTTTAGTCCTGTCAAATTAATCAGCGCCTGACACTACTCCATACAAGTTTAGAAGTGATTAAAAAGTTGACAACTAAAATTAAGTACATCAAATTACGTCAGGTGCTGACTAATTTGACAGGACTAAACTAATATTTATCTTCTGTCCTTTTCATAATGAAATAGAAAGAAAAAGATGCACTCAACTTAAATTTAGTTTAGTTTGTGAACAAGGGATTCGGCATCATTATCTATCTAAAGTACAGAAACTTTATGCAAGCGAAAGTAACTGCAGATTATCTTGATAAAGTTTGCTCATTAACATTATTTTTTTGTTAATTTTTTTTATATTTTAGTGTTCTCCTCTACTCTACTCTACAGAGTGACATTTCATAATTTAATTTAGTAATAAAAATATAATATACATTTATAAAAACAGCGAAATATTTGACAGCTTGCAGAACACATGCTCTTAAGTCCTGAACAATTAGGTAGTGCGCGGATTAAAAAAAAAAGATTCCTCGTTTTAAAGAACACAATATGTATTCCAAAGTCATCGTCAGCCAAAATCGTGCTCAGAGCTGACATTCAAAAGGTTTCATTGGGTGACACATTACGAACAGGTAATTTTACGCTCCGTTAAATTCTTGTACCTACACGAAAATTAAAATCAAAGTTTTCAATTATAACCCTGATATATTTTTTACTTCTGATTTAAAAGCAACCCTCATCCCATTCACAAGAAAAACTTTTATATCAAAACCACAATATCCCTCTCGATGACACCCTTCTACAATAAATCGTGGAAACAATAACGTAACCTACTAAATCATGTTACTATTCAAAACATGACTTCTACATGTAGAAAAAGTTTTCATCTTAAAGAAGTGTGTCATCTGAAGTCATCTCTCGTCAAGAGACAAAGGGATAACCTTAATTGAGGAGGGAAAAGGCTCGAAGGAGTACAAAAGCGTTAGTTGTCATGCCTTATCAATGGAATTAAGGGCATATTATATGCGTTGAAAGGATTACACAGGTGTCCTGTGGCCTGCGGGCCAGCGCAGCGTCGGGTTACGGAGGAAAAAAGAGCCACACTACAGATCGACCGTCAGATTTGTTTACAAAGCTTTGTTTGATTTTATCGGCTTTCTTCTTAGTCCAATATTTAGTGGACTAATAGGAACGAATTTGTTTTATTGTTTACGTCACATACCGGTGTTTTAAAACTTCTAACCTACCTCATATTTGACATTATCTGGAATTGAAATGTACCTATGTATATTTTCTTTAACGTACTTATTACTTGCAGATAACTAATTTTCTTTTGACAGTGATAAGTTGGCTAGGGCAAAAAAAAATCAAGCCATTTACTTTTGTTAAATGCATAAGGCATCTTATCGAAAATAAGTACCTAAGTATCTTTAAAAGATCTAACACTTAATAACTCATCTCAATTTAACCCCAATCGACACACATCGAACTAACAGCTAAACTCAATTAACAGAAACTAGTTCGGCGTGTTGTAGTTGTAACACATGAAGATATATCATTAACCTCCATTCAACGCCTCTGTGCGAGCGTCATCTGCGATGCACTTTGTCTACCATCTCGCGTTACCTGTCACAGCCACCCATTAACGTTGTGACCTCCACCTACCCTCCAACTTACCCTCACAACTTGGCAACACGCCAGCATAACTTTGCGTCTGAAAAACTTATATCTACTTGACAGCACGAACGGAATAAGGATCCTTTTTGTTTGTACGATCTTTTCCGTAAAGTTGTGGAGCTACGTTGACCCAAAAGTTGTCATTTGCTCCGTGATTACTCGCACGCGCACTCTATTTCATAGTTTGACAAGCAACATCGGTTATTAGTGAGTGTCGATTACACTGTGTCGATATGTCGTGTTTTGTATCGATTTGTTGGGTATGAGGAAATATTTGAGATGTTGACTCGAGATTTAAGTACCTCGATAATTATCTGGGGTATGCTTGAACTTTCATCAGCTGAATGTGTTTTCACTGAAGTCTTGTGAACATACTGCATCCACGCACGCAGAGCTTCAAAAATATGTAGATGTTAGAGTATTTTTCACTTCACAGTGCAGTTTCGTCATTTATGCTACTTCGAATTAAAGAAAGTAAAACATTATCCCAACGCACCTGGAATGAATAACATATTTTCATACATACATAATCTCTTTGTTATAAGGTATTGTTAAATTCCAAGCTTCTGTTTCATCATTACCATATCGGCTAAACATTGCTGAAAACGGACTTCGAACGTAATTATATTCCTTTCATATCACGATTTAAGCCGTACCTAATGTGTAGCGCTGCAAGTCAATTAAATTATATCTTTATCAACCACTTCAGCATTGTTTCTGAATCGTAACGAACGAGTTGTAGTGTCACGACGACGATGTATACAAACAGACATAAGTAAGAGACACATATAACCTCAAGCAGTCATTTAAGTCTATTAAAGTCGCATGCAATCATCGAGAAAGTGTGATTATTGGAGAATCACGACACGACACGCTGCGACATGTCGCTGTTGGTCATTCTTTCTTATAACAATATACACACCTTTATGTCTCAGTGCCGCAGGAAATGACAATTATTTTTGCTCCAATCCTTGAGGGCGGAGAGAATGGAAGCTCTTTCACACGCGCAAAATAGCTCGAAGGACTAAGGAGCCCTTTGTGTACGGCGCGGCAACACAAAAAATATGTCCATTCACAAAAATAGGTTAGTCGCGAATTTTGGACGCAACGCTCTTTGAGGTGAAGCGAGTGATTTTAAACTGTATTGGGGAGCGATTAAAATTGAAAATTGATTTGGGGATCACACAAAAGGATTCGGTGACATCAATTTTGAGTGGTCCATTCATTCATGAGTTGCAGGTGAGATTAGAATCTGTCTGATACATTACAATGCAATTAAGGTGAGCGTTGAAATTTTTAATCTATCCAAAGTTATTAAAAGTTCAATAAAGAAATAAATTTAATATTAAACCCACCCAAAAAAGTAATGTTAACAAATCATTCGACGATTTAATGACGTCAATTAAAACCGGCTCGCCATAATGACGATAATAAACCCGAAAGTTAGTTTTAATAACTTTGTTACTATAAGTAAGTACAATTACTGAGTATCCGTGACTCCAGTCTTTCACATTCGACTGGGAGCCGTACAAAATAAAAAAAAAAACCTCGGCAAAGGAACAAAAGCCACGCTGTCTGGATGGACAGGTATATGACGGGGCACATTTTATTGGTTTTCCGAAACATTCCCTGCCCTATTAATAAATGAGTAAGAGAAAAAAACGCCGTAGAATCCATTTGTCAGGACTGCAGTGATTTATGGGCCAAAGGACTCTCTGGATTCCTGGAAGAGGTGAGTTTTGTTCTATTTGCTTACCTGTCACTTTGATTTAGAAGGGTACCTATGTACCTGGTAATGGATTTTCGCCTATGAACTAAAGAAGGAAGTGCATTCAAGTATATAGGAACGTACCATCACTAATGCTATGTAGCAAAGTTGGCTATCTACGAGTATCTCCTGAAAACTTAATTAAATTTTGAAGTTTTCATACAGTTTTACTTTAAAGTTTCTAACAAAATTATTATTTTCAGGAAGGTGTTAATCTTAAAATTTGTCTGCATATAGGATGCAGACAAATTTTCCGACACTTAAACATATAAATATATCACTAACTCCAAGACACTCTCGAGCATGTTCGTACATAGATACCTTATGTAGTTTCTAGGTTAATATAATGTTTGCGACTGGCAGGCATCATGTAAATACTAATGTTGAGTACCTACTTACTAACAAAATGCTTCTTATTAAAACCCTGGCATTTCCAAGAGTTTATTTAAATGGGACAGATTATGGTCAATGCCTGTTCTTCTCTTTCTTTGATAAGTAAAAGAAATAGACCACCCTTTCTCTAAAAGCCGTTATCCTAAAAGGTGAAAAACTCATCATACCCAGAACAAGAGCTAGGCCAGTTCCCGTAATTAAAAACGTTCAAATCTAGTTGCAATCTCATCTCAGCGACAGTCAATGTCAAAACCTTGTCAAACATGTAGGGAAATTTGAGGCATTTTTGACATATTGCGACTGAGTTATTTTTTTTATGTTTCCTTACGCTAGGAATTTCTCCTGTATTGTGGGTGCGTTTACAAACATTTAAACTCACATACACAAACAGCCAGACCCAGAACAACTACTCGTAGGTAATACAAATATTTGTTCGGTGCGGGACTCGAAGCCGCGACACGCAGCGCAGCAGTCAATCGCTTCAACCGTGTCGCCAAATGATAGAGCGTGAATGATGGCGTGTGTAGATTAGACTGCGAACGTTCTTAAAATTACGAGAATTACCACTATGATAACATACAGAAGGATTCCTTAGCTCACGTATTAAGACAAAACCAATTAAATATCCACCAGTAACTAATGTACCCAAACAAAACACATAATACCGAAATATCAACCATAATTACACAATTACCTATCCCTACAAAAAAAACCTTTTCTCACGCGTTGCAATAAATTTCGTCGAAATTGATGACCGAAGTAAAAATTCCCGATACGGTTAGTAGCAGGTAGCTCAAGAGATAGTTATCGTTACAAATACTCCGAATTCTGTCCATTAGGTAACTTGAATCGATGGGTGACGTGTCATACTTTGTTTGATGTTGACGTTCATACATTTCGGAGTTAAAGTCTTTTGGAGGTGTGGTCATTTATGTAGAACCATCATCATCTGCCCAAGCCTTTTCCCAACTGGATGCAGCTGAATACCATTATTGACAAGGTTGACTGGTAGAAAATGCCTATGGCATTAAGTCCGCCTCTGTACATTTGTGTGCTTAACTGCCTATCTGATCTCCACAACCCAGTTACTGGGTAATACGATACCTTGGTAAGACTGGTTGTCAGACTTTAGGGCTTCTGACAACCCGTAAAGACGGTCAAAGATTCACGAATGATAGCCGGGACCAACGGCTTAACGTACTTTCCGAGGCACGGAGGGATCTTGGTATGTAAATATGGTTACCCATCCACGGACCAACCGCGGCAAGCGTAGCTTTACCTGATCGATCGACCCGTGTGACAGTTATTACTTAGCCACCAGCCCCTTATGTAGAACCAAGAGGAAATAAACATTTGTTTTTTTGTGCTTACATTTTTGGTAAATTTAGTGTCGTTTATTTCCTATACTCCATATACTGAAATCTAGAAGCAGGCCCCAGATATCAGTTAAGGTAGCCTGGAGCATCAAATATTCTACAAGGAACCAGTAGCTGAAGGATTGAAGACATCAATTTCGTTAACTCAGTCAATCTGCTATCATCAGCATTCAGACAAACACGACCAAGAGAAGTAGACTTGACAAATCAGCGGAAAGTCGCAATCGCAACTTGATAAAGTTAGGATTCACTAAGCACGCAAGTCATAAGAAGTTTCTAATCAACAGGTACTGATCCATAAGCTGTCTATTGCACTTAACTTCGTACTGCAAATATCAAACAGTGATAGCGTACACCCAATTACTTTTGCTAAGCTTTACAATTACAGATGAGCAATCACCACTTACAGAACGAAGATAATCCCCAAACTTTCTATTTCAAAGATGATATCACATCTCAAAAATGCAACAATAAAAACTAAACCAAATAACGACACGTTATAACATAGCATTCCCTTTCTTCAGGCTGGACAGTTCACGGACCGTTCGAGTTACCGATAACGCTTCGTCACCCCGATACGATCAATACGTCGGCTGTATCATGCCGCGATCGCACCGCCAAAAGTGCTGACCTCATGTAGGTGTCGGGCTGTAGTCAGAATATTCCTTCCGCTATGGTATTTTGATTGCATTCGCTAATGGTGTTAGGTGTATGGTTCTTGGAAAGAATTGCAGTTAAACCTTCTGTGAAAGATAGAGAGTGTTTAATAAATAAATCCTGGCCCTGCAGTCTCGACATAGTTAGCAATCGTTTTCGGTCGCTAAGTCCTAACAATCCAGATGTAAATGTTGATGTAAATGTTTGGCAGTCTCGACACTCAAATTTATCGGTTGTTACCTACCGGAACCTACCTAAAATACCAGTAACAACCGATAAATTTGAGTGTGGAGACCACCAAATATCATTACATCTGGATTGTTAGGACTTAGCAACCGAAAACGATTGCTAACTATGTCGAGACTACAGGGCCTGTAATCGAAACTACTAATTTACTTTTTACTTTAGAGAGCAATCGATCGTTTTTGGCTAGGAAATCTATGATGTGGATGAGCAGCAAAATTATACGGGTGAATAAAAAAATGGGCAATACTATAAATAGTGCTTAGTTCTGTTAAAGTTCATAAATGTCCAACAGTCCCGTCAGAAAGAAGTAACAGATGGACTTTGGAATTAAAAATACAAACTAAGACGACCCTAACAGCAGCCGAGAAAAATTTAAGGGATGAAACAACCCTTATGTCCGAACTTTTATATACCTACACATTGACATTGATGAATTTTATATATGCAATGACATGAGTATTTACTTTGTAAAGTATTATATTATTTTAATTATTGTGAATGAGATGTATTTGGGTCATTACTATTTTGTTTTATTTTTCAGTTAGTTTTAATCATGATCTGGCAGCTTGAGTAATTTATGCGGCCAAACCAAATGTCCTTTCTTTGGTATTGTTCGTCGAATTGTTGAGCTTCTTAAGTTCTGAGTTTAGCTGCACGATTGCTGACAATTGCGTGCACTGACTGGACAGGTCCACTCAATCTGTCAAACCTACTTGCAAAAATAAAATCATTTGATAAATGATTTATTTTCTGTAAGTGGGTTTGTACAAACACTTTTACACTTCAATCATATTTTAAAAACTAGATGAGGTCGGCGTTTCCTATCTGACTACTCTGAGAAGAAAGGCCGAAACAAACTCAGAGGTCACAGTCTCTTTTAAAGTCCAGACATAATCTTGGTCAGATCATGACCATGTAGATTGGTGTCTGAAACGGTCTTTTGAGGAAAAACCATACAGATTGAGCGGACCTGTCCAGTCAGTGCACGCATTTGTCAGTAATCGTGCAGCTCAACTCAGAACTTAAGGAGCTCAACGATGCGACGAACAATACCAAAGAAAGGACATTTGGGTAGGCCGCATAAACTACTTATACTGCCAGATCATGATTCAAACTGAAACAAAGACCCACCACATAGTCCTCACATTCACAATAATTAAAATAATAAATTATACTTCTCAAGGTAAGTATGAGTATTCAAGTCGTTGTGTATATATTATTCATCAATTGTCAGTGTAAGTAACAGAAAAAAAAACATAAAAAAACAAGATACAGTATGCAGAAAATTGGAGCAACTCAATCCCGAGCCTTTTTGCCCTCCATATAATCTTTAACGGTATAAAAAGGCTTTCTGGCACAACTTACGTTTGAATGATTTGAATTTATTAAGGCTTTTTTTTTTTTTTTCTTGAGCCTATGTACAACAAAGTTGTGTTTGTTCCTAGTATTTATATTATGGATATCACTGTATTTTTTAAACAAGTTTATATTTTTATGGGCACATAAAAATTTTCAAAAATATACTGTTACTGTATAAGTACCTACTGTATAAATATATTATCATCTGTAACGAATAATTGTTCTTAAATAGCACTTGAGGAGCTGTAAACAGCACACCACAAAATTATCTCCTTTCTCAAGATTATTTAAAACAAGGACTTCAAGGAACCAAAGTTTAATCGTTCGTGCTTTTCCATAAGTACCATAATCTAAGATAAAAACGGAACACAACGATTTCTGTGAAAAATTTGATCTCAACTGCTTATCCCCACACGCAATACTTTGAGGGCTACAGTCCCCGGAAGCCCTTTGTTCGATGAAACTCCGAAATATCGTGACGCGCCAAATCTCTCGTTAATCGTGAAACGTTCCAAATTTTACACACACAACAAAAAATTTAACTAATCCGCGGCCTCTTTGACTCCGGCTTTGAACGAACATAGAAATATATTTGTTTCTGATAGAATATCTTTAAAAAAGCCTGGGATTATTGATTTCTCCGAAAAGTCGTCGGGCCGTAAGGATAATGTTCCTTTACGGGCCGGGAACGAATTACTCGTTGAGGGATAAACTCACCTCTAATTTCGGCAGAAATATCGCAATCTCGTATTCGGTAATCCGAGAAAAATTACCTGAAGTGCTCCTGAGATTTTGTTCTCAAAATATATATGTTGGCAATTTCATCAATAGGTATTCCGTCATGGGGTATTAATAATTCTTCACGTGAACCCAAAAATACATTTAATGAAAAACTTATGATATATTTCGTTACACCAAAAAGTTTATCGGAGCACCTGGCCGAAAATAACTCAGATACGACAAGGAGTATCATCGTTGGTATAATTAATAACGCTAAGAAAAACTTAACATCGGATCCTAATGAAATAACACGAAGCGTGATCGATCAAAATAATAATTAATAATAGATCGGCATCGAGTGCCGACTGTGATGGATCCCCGCACTTAGTCATCGCGTTTAATTAAAAATGGTGGCTTAAAATTAACGGTTATAATTTCAAATTTCGAGAGTCTTGTCATTAACACGTGTAGTTATTATGTCTATTGTTGCTGCAATCTTGTCTCAGTTTTCTGAACATGGAGTGGACGCCACATTACCGGACAATCGATATTGCGTTATTTTTAATCATTAATCAAATAAGGTGTTAACACACAACACAAGTATCTGCGGTACTATTGCGTGAGATGCATGGCTAATGTCGAAACGATCACATTTGACACATAAATCTGTGGTAACTCAACTCAACAAAACTGATTGGATCACAAACGCATCGATATAATTACTGTCTTTGTAATTATATTAACCTATAGACCTGTGTTTTTATCCCCAACATTCTTGTGACGATCTCAATGTTGTTAAATTTAAATACTGTCTCTGTTTGATTAACGAAGCGAATTGCTAAACTAAATTGAGTTTGGATCAAGTTTCTCAGTGTTTGACTCGAAATAAAAAGAAGTATATTTGAGCCCGATTAACAGGGCTTAAAGAAATAGTGTGCTTTTTTGGTGAGGGCTGTAGCAGACATGATACTTTTAGCATCGGTACCTAATTAGCGTTCTAGCGACCGATCAATGGTGAATCGAGACATTTTGCGTTCGGTTGCTAATCGCCGTTGCTATAAATCACCGATCGCCGATGAAAAAACTATCTGCCATAAAACATTTGTTACAATACAATCACAATCAGAGTAGGTATTGTCATTATCTCCAGTATCAGTTAATTATCGATCAAAGACAAATACGATGAGGTTAGATGGTTACATAATTGGATTAGTCCGATGTTGCGATAGGGAGTTTAATTGCGGTGCGCACACGCATCAGACGCCGGGTGATCGACGCGCGCCGCGGGGCGCTCTTTGCTGCGCTCGAGCCGTACCGCACCAATTAAACCGAGCTGCCCATTAGATCTGTAAGGATTCTGCTTAAGATAGCAATATGATTTTTCTAATTTGCCAATATTAACGAAGCAACTTATCTGTTTCAAGTGAGTGGCCATTGTCATCAAAAGTTGATAAATTGGAAAATATTTTTTTGTGAAAAATATAACCACATCTCTGTTACTGAACTAACTGTTACCTACACAGCGGTTAACGTCACAAAATCGCCATCAAATTAAAAATAACATACAAAAACGGAGAATGACCCGTCGATAATTTGAAGTACTCGGCTCTGGTCACGATTCTCCTACACCATCTTTAAATAAGTAATATCTACAATAAGAGTGTGTTGGAAGGCAATCTGCGGGCCCGCGGGAGGTGTGCGATCAAACTAATGATAACGCCCGATCGACGGATTATTACATTAAACTTGGATGTTTTATCGACGATGCCGCCCGCCGTCACCACTCCACACCTTCGCCTGGCGAAATTTTGTTGATTGCTTCGACACACCAGCTGCGGAGTTCATTTGTTTTTTTTTTGTTTTGGCAAACCGTGCTTAGAATTTAGGTGGATCTGACAGAATTTTTGACGA
This sequence comes from Brachylomia viminalis, assembly GCA_937001585.2. Classification (NCBI taxonomy): domain Eukaryota; kingdom Metazoa; phylum Arthropoda; class Insecta; order Lepidoptera; family Noctuidae; genus Brachylomia; species Brachylomia viminalis. The sequence continues at coordinate 19,087,423 of OW443301.2, read as the reverse complement.
GCATTGCAGTTTGGCTGTTGACACTATATCCGTATATTTTTGATCAATTTGAATGTTGCTTGACAGTTTTACCGACCAACATTTTAGAATTAGTTTTCATTCTCAGAATCCAACTGTGTGCCAAGTAAGAAATATACGTGTACGTCTCATTTAAGATTCAAACGTGCTACGAATTGTTAGTCTCCGCAGGTGCCCGAATAAGACCTTCAAATTCGGCGACATAAAATGTTCGATAGAATCGCAGTTGATTAGCGCTGGCGACGTCGATGAATGGCCGAGCGGAGGGCGCCGCGGCCGACAAAGACTCACGCACGCCAGCGTAGACAATCCGCCGAGTATCGATCTCCCGCGACCCTTCGAACGAACGCCGAGCGTAGCACAATGCCGCGGCTCTTTATTATAGCATCTCACATTGTTGTCATTGTTATTATTATGATTCTTTACCGCTTTCCATTGTCGGTCGGCGTTGTGGCGGTGCTTTTTCACGGCTCGCGTTTAGTCTGGGCATTGGGAGCGCGTCGCTCGCACGTTCAGTCGCGGAAAACGAGTGTTTTCCTCGCGGAAATTTGTTTACCGTGTGTTTCGTGTTCGTCGTGCTGTGCTTTGCGCGCGCACGACTGAGGGACGGACCCGCCGAGAGAGGCCGCCGCGCCAGTCAGCTGACTGACTGACGTACCTACCTAGGTATACGTGTGTATAGGTGTGCCGCTATAGTGACAATAGAGTGTTGTAGACTAAGTTAAAAGTGTTTATGTGTGATTGATATTAACATGTACTCAGCCATATTTGAAGGTTATGTGAAAATATTATACTTAATCTGTTTACTAAAATCAAGAATGTCTTAAAATTGCAATCTCTTAGAGAGATCCTTTTGAGGCAAACAAGATTGCCGTCGGCTTTAATGCGGTACCTTCTGATAAGTTTCCAATTATACTTTTCTTATTGGAATTGTACAAATAACTTAGTTATCTCTAACTTCTGAGGCTTGCAATTTTTCAGCATATAAGTAGGTAGGTTTAGGTAGGTACGTAACCTTACGAAAACGTTGATCACTTTTGGACTTTGACACGTAAAACTCGTTTTTGTTGCGTCACTTTTTGAAGTCGCCATTTGACAAGGTTCTAAGTGTAGTTAAGGTTTTCGTAAGTCGACTTTACCCACTTCTGGATTTTCCTTAACAGTAAAATTTTAGGTTATATGTATTTGTCATATCAGTTCCTCTTTTCTCGTATCGTTTTATAATTCTTAACTTTATAATTTTACTCGCTACAAACTTCCGCCACTGATCATATATTAAATACCTACCTAGGCAGAGTCTTTGCTTACCATAAACATCAGAAAATTGCAAAAGCTTTCAAGTTTCAAACTGACACATAAGCCAATGTTCATTGCAATGTGTTTTAAAAATCCATGTTCTCGGAAAATTCTTAAACAATGGGAAAATTAAAGCGATTGCGAGTGTTTTGCTATAATAAGCTAGGTAGGTACTGCACCCGAATTGCGTGACACGCTTTCTTTCATAATCCGAAGGATTCTGAAGAAAACTTCAAATCTATTGTTTCATATGTTTAAAATTCGTGTGCCTGACAACTTAAGTAACGCAATGAATGTTATTGAACTGTCGAAATTAAAGGCATTGCAATTGTTAGTCTGTTGCACAATTATTTCGTTGGCTTTATGTCATCTCTTCTGTCATCTCTTCTAGTCTACCTAGTACCTAATATACTTAATGTTAGGATCATTTGTAGTAAATAAGCTTAGAGCAATTTTACCCGAGTGTATTGGAAAATACTTGAAAATCAAATTCCATGAAAAACGAGTGTTTGATTCCCAGAAAATCTGTTTAGTGGTAAAGCAGTAGGTAGGTAATTTATTTTATAATTTACGTGGGCAATTGGACAAATATGCTTTTAAATTACAGATATTTACTCCATGTAACAATTCCTAGAATATGAAATCAAAATGTTCTAGAATTTATATGTTGAAATTGACATGATTTATGATTAATTTCTGTAGATATTAAAACTCCCTGGACTTTTTCTATGTGACTTGGCATTTCTTAACAAATAGTGTTGTTTATAAATCCATTTAACATAGGCGTGAAAACTAATAGGACACATTAATGGGAATCATTCTTATATATTTATTACAAAGTATGGGCCTTTGTATCCAAACCAAATATTTTCTGAGCCTAGACTTTATTTGTTTTCAGTCTAAAATATAAACAAGCCATGAAACAGTTCATTGTAACATGTTGATGAAAAATCACAATCTTTTTTTTAATATTATAATAATTATAATATTAAAAAAAGTTTTTTTTTTTTATATATTTATAATTTTTTAAAGATTATTAACAAATTATATAACTTGATTTTAAATACCGCCTAACATTATATCCATTACTACTGACATTTAAAAAACTTAATTCAACTTGTATTATTGAGTTTATATTTTTGGCAAAACAAAAAGAAACACATGACAATGAGTCAGCAAATCAGCATAAAATTTTAGGGCATCGGTATCGAGTATCGACATTAACAAATAGAGATGTTTGTGGTCAGCCATTTTGTAATTTCACTAAACAACCGACAATGTATGTAATTGCCAGTGTCAGAGGTCTGCGAAAGAAATTAACTTTCTTCTACATATAAATTGTATTAAAATAATCATATTTCGATGTCCAATTTTGGTCTGATGATTGATGTGTATGTGTACCTACCTCCTTTATATAGATGTGAAATTAGGTTTCGTATGTCTATCGGCTTGGCAAGTTTGATGTTTAAGTTAATTAAGTTAGATTATAATGTTATTACTGACATTAGATTGGAATTTGTGTTTTATTATGATTGAGTTGGTTTGATGAAGAGTTTTGTGTCTACAGAGTTTTTTTTTGCGTAACATTTGTTAAATATTAAAAATTTTACACCATATCTCTTTTGTTTAGATTTTAAGTGTGTTCAACAATTAAATTAAGTTACTTAATAGGTAGGTCGGTACCTAGTCTTATTATAAGTATAATTGTACCTAAACTTTATAAAATTATATCACGATGAATATCAATTTAACATTTTTTTTGAGATGTCATATATATGTACCTAGTCTAGGTTACTGTAAGAAGTAGGTACAAAACCAATTTTAAACTATTCTAAAATTCATAAACTCCGTCTCAATATAACTTCTAATGTATACGAACGAAGCTAATGTGTAGCGAACACATTTCTATCTATTTCCCCAACTTCCATCAAGTGTGAGCTCCGACATCAATACTACAAACTAATCTAGAACTATATTTCAATACCTATATAATAGGTACTGAATACTGCTATATATAGGCTGGGTACTCACGCACGAATGGTCGGCCGCACGTTACTATTTAATTTGCGGCCGGCTCGGCCAAGATAGGCCTGATGAGACGGAGACAGCGGCCGGAAGTGGACCCTCCCCTGGTGGGCCCACCCCACTGGACGCAGTGTACTAGGCCTATTCAAATGTGACGGTGAGGTATTAAAATGTTGATAATGTCGACGTTGAAGACGGCAGACGGAGGTTCTGATGAATTATTTTTAATACTGGCTAGATGTGTAGGTATAGTTTTTTGTGTTTATGTAAGGAAGCAAAGGTAGAATATGTTTAAGGGAAACTAATTAGAATTATCAGAATTTAGTTTAAAAATAATCCTGCAGTGTTACGAAATGAATGGAGAAATAGAACTGTGAAAATGTTAATTTCTTGATCAGGAGGAATTTAACAGAGAACAGACAGAACATTATAACAGATGATAAGCGAGAACTCTAGGCATTGAGCAACTATTAAGTAGCTATTTGGGTTCTCATCCTCCACACCAAACATTCACTAGACTTGCTTGTCAAAGACTTCGTCATGCACAAATCCTTAAAACCAGGCACATCAAAACAATCCCCTGCAATATCTATATTCGTACAATTCTCTCGATTTCAATATCTCTGTGCCCCCTCTACACCCCACCCCCACTTCTAAGGAGAGATGATAGCTCCCTCTTACGTGTGCGGTCTTGTTTGTGTCCAGACTGTCCTGTCTAATATTGGGCCTTCATAATGACGTACGAGCCTTGGATTCCGACTTGTGATGCATAGCCGGCAAGAGAATATTCTGCTGAATATACGGTAGGATTGATTGGCTTGAATTTATAGTGTATGGAAATTTGTTAAGGATTTCTTACGTTGTGAACGGTAAATATCAAGATCTTAAAACATACCTAGCTTTAAGTATTCATTTGTTACTGATGTCCTTCGAAGATTAGCTCAGTCCGTAAGGAAAACAAGCTCGGATATAAGTGGTTGACATAATATTAAAACGGTCAGGTATCGGGATTAAGTCTAGACGATTCAACTCTTTTATTTCCAAACCCCGGGATAACTGATTTAGCTTTTCATAAACTTTCCAGATTTCAATAGGTACAGCTCAAATCACCGGGCTGCCAATTAACAAAGCAGAGATACCTAACCTTACCTTTTGCTAAGGTAGCAAATTCTGCATGCATGTAAAATATTAAAATTTAATTTATTGCTTGTACCGAATGACAAAAGAATTTCACGCCATTATGACATTACCAAACCAAAATAACGTAATGCAATGATACCCGACAAAAATCACAAACCGCATCGTAAATCATTGTTAGTTAAACAATTAAACTATAATTGTGTGATACGCCACAAATTGATAATCGAAAATTAAAATGACGAGTTCCCGCCAACAATGCGCGGCGGCCATATTGCGGCGCGCGCTCGGTGTTGCCATGCGCGATAATTATTAATTTGCAGCGGCACTCGCGACTGTCATTAGCGACACCTCGCGCCAATTACGAAGCTCAGGGAGTTTGATGAGCACTTTTTTATTTAGCACAAGCGTTACTCCGGCAATTATTGAATCGCGAGTCATGCGTAAGCCTCTAGTGGTTTTCATTTGTAGGAGAGTGTGATTTTGTAGTGTTTGAGCGTTGATTCTTTCAATGAAATGTTAATTGTAAATTGATGTCACCTAGCAATGGAATTAACAAATTGATTGCAGTTACCCTTTGTTTAAATGCTTGAATTGTTTTCCTGTTATTCTTTTGATTTCACTATTGACGTATATGGATGATATTGTAACTGTGTTACAAAACAAAGTTTCCAGACAAAGTTCCAAAGCATACCAATTTATGTCACGGACCCTTGACCAACCTAAAATCTTATAAAAGTAGATAATATCATTCGCAAATCGCAGATCTCTTTCCGGTCTATACTGAATCATTTTAACTGGATCGGGGCAAGTAAAGATTATCGCGGGTTTCCGAGGGATTCCCACATTTAACGTCACGGACTCCAAACCGGGATTCATTAAATTGAAACTGGAGCAAAATGGCGTCGACACCAGTCGGCGCGAACCGTTTCACGCTCTGACAGTTTTGTAGTCTGAATGCAGAATAGACCTAACCTATCTGCGATCTACGATTTACTTGTATGCCCGCCCGTCTGACGGATCTAGGGGGATTTTCAAATATATAACTGTTTTGGCCATCGCATTCGAAACCTATGTATAACCTATAATACATGTTTCGATAGCTAGTATGTTGATGAGATTATTTATTAAGTAGGAAAACTGAATTTGACTCACATAGAAACGTCCGATTTTCGACGAGTTTGCTGATATTAGCAACTTGTTACTGACTAAGTACACTAACTCATTTTTCATGTCGTCTTCTTTTACGTTGTTCTTGTCAATTTTGCTATTTCAATTTCCTCTACATCGGTTTTTTTCATGTAGATATAAAAATATAAGTACTTATATCCCTATCTTCATATACTTAGGAGGTATGTTTGTATTTGTTTACTGTAATCAACTGCTGAGTATATAAAATAGTTGTAGGCATCACCTTCATTGTGACACCGTTTAGGTCCGTAACATTGAACAACAATTATATTTTTATTTTGATTTTAATATTACTTTACATTGTCTACGAAAGGGCTCATAAGTGAACTAGATAAGCACTCAAAATATAGATATTCTCTTTCTTTTCTTTGTTCCAATCAGAAACTGTAGGTAAGATACTAAATATTTGTTTTAATGGTTACTGTTATTTTTTAATTTAATTTAATTTAATCAAGCTTATACAATGTGTAACTCAATTGATGCACAATATAGGTATAAGTAGTTTGTTCAAAATCGTAAACTTAGTCAATTTCTGTAACTAAAAAAAGGCAATTTTTATCCCAAAAACAATTTCAAACTTAAGTTCGTTGTTTAAACCCAGATAGTAATCTGACATTTCTAGTCCTTTTGTCTTTGCTTTTTAGTATAGGAGTTTGACATTACACCTGTCAAATTACTCTATGGATTTAAAAAACGAACTATACGTAAATTAGTAAATGACAGTCACATCTCCGCTGAATAGTCGAAACATATCAAAATGGAGGAAGTACCTACTACGCTAGACCCATATACTGTGTGCGTGCGTAGATTTGTAATGTGAGCACAATTTTCTCCTACAATCAGTATAACTAATTTAATAAATAAGCAATGTTTTATTGATATTAATATACATTTTGTGTACGTATTATGATTATAACGTAATATTCTCATTGGGGTGTTTGGTGGTGAGGGAGAATTCCGGGACATGTTGTATTTTATATGCTAAATTCCATTTACATTGCTTCATCAATTTTATAGGCTTATTTTGTGATTATTTACTTCATCTGTGTGTGTATTGCATGTTGACCATTCTATTAGATTTTGATAAACATAGTGCCTAGTGCATGAACTACAGACAACCTAACATTATATTAACATAACAAAGATGTAGGTAACCACCCAGTATCCCTACCTATGTAGTAAACCTACACTTTACCAGTTTTTGTTTTTTGTGTAGGTTATGTAAAGTATGAACGTGAACGAGGCAAAAAGAGTATACAGTAAGGATCTTAGCAGGTGGCTTTCTGTACTGTCTGCTTACCCCCATGGGAAGAACGTGTTAGTTTAAGTATGTGTATGAGTGTATGTAAACTATTTATTAATTTAGTTACCTATCCATTGTAAACCAAAAAATATGTTTAGTTAGGTATTTAAAAAGAAAACCGTCGTAGGTATAACATTAATAATAAAACTATACTTAAAATAATATTTAATTTAGTAAATACTAGTAAGAAATGTAACTGCACAACATCAGCAGCTGTATACAGTTCGTTACACTACTCATGTACTTGTCAAGTACATAGTCATTAATGTACAGACTGCTTATTTTTAAAGAAAAACAAAGTTTTTTTTTAAATAAATAATTATTAATAATTACTATGTGTTTTATTACCCAAACCTATCCCAAAAGTGAAAGTGCTACCGATGCCGCTACAGATAGCTAAAAAAGGACCGATACCACCAATAAAAGGTACCAGACCGTGGATATTGTTACCAGACCCATTTTTATGGAGCTCAGAACGAAACAATAGAAGCCTAGCTAAAAACAATAGAACTTACAAGAAAACTCGGCGTCAGTACCCGTAATGATAGTATTTTAAAGGATTATAACCATTAAGATCTCAATCATAAAGCTGATAATAGTGTGAAAGATCACCAGGTAATAAAATATAAACTTAGAAGTAAAAAATTATCTTTTCTCAGAAAATGTAGATTCATGTTAAGTAGTTGTAAACTAACTTCAGAGATTTCTTGGTTTAAGTCGAGTTTTGGAAATAACGGTTTTTTCAATATTTTTATCTAACCAGAGGTACATAGGTAAGTACACAAATTCAGAAATAATAAAATCAAAGTAGATTATAAAGATATTTAGGAAGCCAGTCGAGAAGTAACTATTTAAAAGTTAGTTAAAGTAGGTTTGTACTACACTTTTACACGTCAATCATATTTTTAAACTAGTTTATTATTATTATTATTTAATTAAAAGATAACTATGAACACCTAAATAACTTACAGTAAGTATGATGATCAGCTTGAACAGGTTAAGAACTCAAAACCTGGCTTAAGGCTGGACTCACACGTTCTGAAATCCTCTCTGAATTCAGAGTCGGAATTTATATTATTAATCAAGAAAGCCTGGAATTGCATACAGTATAAATACCACACACATTCAGATTTTTTTAGATTGTGATTTAATTAGGTATATATTTATATGATACGAGCGTTCTGAATTCCAGATTACGTTTGCGTTTCTTATTTAAGTTAAAAGTAGTGCAATAAGAATTAATTCCTCTTCCATATCCAAGACGTTTGCCTGAGCCGAGAAACACGAGACTACTGATTTATCTGAATTTTTAATATATGTGTGAGGCAGCTTGCCGGAATTCTAATTTTGAATTCCAACTCTGAATTCAGAATGTGTGAGTCCAGCCTAAAAGTCATACTTGAAACTAATAATAATACAGTTACCTACACCATCTTCTAAAAAGACAGGTTACACTTTCAATGTATATCTGTTTGCGCACAACAATAACTTAGGGGTAATGTACCTTATCTAAATAAACAACTAAGTCCTAATGACAAAGAGGTGGCAGTCAATGTTATTCTATTGTTACTAGACCCAAACTATGAAACTGGAGTATAGCTCCAAAAATGACTTGATTTATTTGCGAAGAAAGAGAAATTATCTTTTAAAATATAGGTGAAATCTGAAATTATAGTAATCAGTTACAAAACGCGCTAGTAACTACTTAGGCCAGGATTTCTACCAATGGGTCTTGTGATGCCAAGTACTCACTCCCTAGGTATATGGGCACTCGACAGTTATGTTAATCTATGAAGCACCGTCAAATGGGGTTACTTTGATACTACGGGGTTACTTTGATAACAACTTTCGATTTATGACAAAATTTATTTTTATAATATCTACAACACCAGTTAAAAAATAAACTATCAGTACTTGGCACTACTGATAGTTTCTTTGTATTATAGCATTGTAGTTCTTATAAAATTAAGTTTTTCATAAGCCTAAAGTTGTTATCAAAGTAATCCCATTTGACAGCACTAATGGAAATTCAAGACTTTTATATGCCGAGTAGACACATGTAAGATATCAATGAAAATATCCTATTCTTTACCGAAAATGTAGGATCAAACTACATAAAACCTAAACAAATAACAACAAGTTGACATAAAAGTAATACCTAACCAGAAATAGATTTAGTACGAATTCTAAAAGGACTGAGCCGAAAACAACTGAAGTTCATAACGTTGACGACGAACCACATATTTTCGGGAATAGAACTTATCGAACCAAATTGTTCTGTAAAGAGTTACAAGATGTAATGTCACCACTCCATAACTCGTGGATACACAGTGAACAGTTATTTTCACAGAAAAATACGAAAATAATTCTGCAATTTCTTCATAATCTTACCCCTTTGGTTTGTTGTTTTACCTTATTGTTTCTACCTACATCTGTTAATATTTCATAAAATAAAGTATACAATCCCTTGTTAATATATTGAAATCTTAAATTCTACTTTTTTACAACCATTTTAAGTCATATAGTCACTTGTTATACTTACATATAATTTACTCGCACTTTACAACTTCTATGCATACCTAGTCAAAAACTCCTTTCGAACCCGGTGAGGAACCAAATTTACATTGCATGATAACAATATCTCTAAAATTACCCTAAGTCCCTAAGTCCTGCAGCAGAAATAACTGTTCGTGCTGTTTTTTGGTTTCAAATGGAATACATCTTAATCCCAAGAATAAATTAAGTATTTCATAATTTCTTCCAAAAACACAAATGATTCCCAGCTACAAAGTTCAGTCCTATTACAAAATGCATAACAAACAAAATTGAATAAGAATGACTCAACTGTTTCAAATGGTATTTTCTCCTAAATATTTTCCTGCTTTATTTCAGTCCCAAAAAACAGAGTGAAAACATATTTTAACTCATTTTTCCTCATTCAGATGTGACCTTTAGTAAAAAGATATAGGTACCTAATTTTATAAAAAAATACAAAATTTTCCATTTGACTTCCATCTATTACTTGAGATTTAAATGTCATGGCTTGTGAAAATCTTAATTTTTATAGAAGAACTACAACATCTACAATGTAAGGAAGTTGTTGGTGATCATTTGAATGACCTAGCAACAATATCATCTACTAGTTAAAACAATGTCCTGAAGCGTGGCCGAACAAGCGCATGGTTTTCCGTATCATTGTACGAACGTCTTTTAATATGTTAGCAAGTTCTTTCTCATTCAATAGGTGGATAGCACAACATTGTCGCGCGGGCCTTGAACTCGCTCCAGCTGAACAAACTACAATGTGTCTGTGCGTAACTATTGAGAAACATATTTTCTGTCTAGTCGACAAATAAGCGTTGGAAAATAAAAATCTAACCGTGATTATTTGTTTTCTAAATGGTGTGTTTATTGATGATATTTGGAGTTTTAGAGTCCTGCATGATATTATTGACTTAGAATATTTCCTAAGGGTCGTGAAAGTTTTTTTATTTTTTTATTGATTAATGTCCAAAATCTTTAAGTGTACAGGTGCATGTGTAGTTTACAACATAAACTAAGGCCGAGAATATAGCCACCGTCGGCAAACAAAATTGAGATTTGCATGAAGCGGCGGCGAGGCGTACGCTCGGCTCGCTCGCCACGCGATTAAAAATGCAGGCCGCGGCGGGTGGGAGAGCGCGGGCGGGGCGGGGCCGCAAGTCGCGCTGCCATTGGCCAGGATGCGGGCGGGCGGGACCCGGGGTAGAAGCGCGGGGGGCCTCCGCTGCCGCAGCCGCCCGGCGCTGGCAACCTCCTCACAACGCACGTAGCCTCCGCGCCGCACGGTACCGCGAAACGTTATCGACGCGCACCGCCGCGAGTCCATGTGAGCGACCGACGGTTCTCTCGTTGTGTACGGTGAACGAAGGATCGGCAAGCTGTACGCGCCGCAGGAAGACGACATGTTGACGATGGAGACGGATCTCAAAGGCGGCAGCCTACATGCCACAGTGCCGCCGCATCACGCGCTCCAGCACGGCTACGGCTCGCTGGGCGCGCTCGGCGGCATGATGGCGCTGCCTCAGCAGCAGCCCCTGTCGCAGCACCAGGCGCTGCAACACCAGCACCACCAGTCCCTGCCGCAGCACCACCAGCCCCAGCCACAACACCATCAACCGCCCAACAATAATAATAATAATACCAGCAAAAATTCCAACGCGGAGCGTGTGAAGCGCCCCATGAACGCGTTCATGGTGTGGTCGCGTGGGCAACGCAGGAAGATGGCCTCTGACAATCCCAAAATGCATAACTCGGAAATATCAAAACGCCTCGGTGCACAGTGGAAAGACCTCTCTGAATCAGAGAAGCGACCGTTCATCGACGAGGCGAAGAGACTTCGCGCTGTTCACATGAAGGAACACCCGGATTACAAATACAGGCCGAGGAGGAAGACGAAGACCCTCGCTAAGAAACAGGAGAAGTACCCGTTAGGAGGAGGAGCGCTGTTAGGAGGTGGTGAAGGACAGAGGAGCTCTGCACCGCCGTCACAGCAGCCGCGTGACGTGTACCAAATGACACCTAATGGATACATGCCCAACGGGTACATGATGCACGACCCCAGCGCCTATCAGCAGCAGGCGTACGGCTATCCACGCTACGACGTATCTCAGATGCAGCAGAGCGGCTACGGGCAGTACTACGGTGGCGGGCAGGGCTCACCCTACCTGCCGCAGCCACCGTCACCGTCGGCGTACGGGCTAGGCCCCGGCTCGCCAGGCGGCTACGCGCTGCCTCCCTCATGCGCCTCACACTCGCCGAGCGGCTCCTCCGCAAAGTCGGAGCCGGTGTCGCCGGGCCCGCCGGGGCTCAAGCGTGAGTTCGGCCATGAGCCGACGGTGCAGCTGAAGCGCGAGTTCGCGCCGCACGCGCACGCGCACGAGATGCAGGGCATGAAGCGCGAGTACGGGCAGCAGGAGCTGAGCCAGATCATCAACATGTACCACGTGCCTGACGAGCAGCGGTACGCGGCTGCCAACGAGCGCGCCATGCCGCTCATCTGAGAGTCGCCGTTCGCGTGCGACATCGACATCCCGCCGCTCTGAGCTGTCGAGTCGCCGCGCCGCTCCTCCAGTGACTTTGTTGCGAATCGGTTTTCGCGTTAGGACAGTGATCGTTATCTCCCGGCCGTACATACTTCTAGGTATGTCCATTTATTTGTTTTGTAATGTACCGACGCTGTTAGTGTTGCGAACTGTTGACTAGCGAGCCGCCGCGCCGGCCGCACGCCGACGGCTGAACGTTCAATTAATGTTGTTGATGAATATCTTGTATTATATTATGATTACTGTATTTTTTCATGGTTTAAGTTAAATATTTTTGTCGTGTCGTGCGGATGGACGCTAGGGTTCCGACTGTGGTTCGCGTGAGAGACGATGTAGTGAACGAGGTAATTTGAATACCAAAAAAATTTGAACAATTTGTAAATATAGTGTTAAAGACTAGAGATGAAAGTTGGAGTTAGTCGGTAAAGCGTAGGTAGATAACGATAAGTCGTGCCACGACGCCACTCTCGTACGCCCGACGTGCGTTGTACAAAATATTTGTTATATGGAATCGAAAGTTATTAAAGCCTCGAAAGACTAAAATATTGTAATACGAAAATGTACAGTGAGTGTTATATAGTCAGTGGACACAAAAGTATATTGAAAAAAAGATGAAGTTATCAATAAACGACGCGTTAAAATTGTACATGCTGTTTTGTTGTATATTCCCAAGTGTTCCCCGGCGGTCACTCCGCACCCAAGTGTTCCCCGGCGGTCACTCCGCACCCAAGTGTTCCCCGGCGGTCACTCCGCAAATGTACGGAAAAGTAAATGCCATCGACATGATTCATCGCAAGCCGAACGTGGCCGTGTCACAATACTGAACACAACTACCTACAAGCAATTAATAGCAATTTTCTAAGCACACAGATATTAATTTGCGATTTGATTTATCATTTAAAAAGAAATTTGTTGGTATCTTTGTGTAATTGAAAGTTTTCTTACAAAACTTCACATCTTAATTTCTCTCATAGAAAAGACTTCAACGCACAACGGCACTCGCTCGTTTTTTCATTGCAACATGATTTTGTTCATAAATTTCAGAGTGTATGGTTGTTTATGCCGATTTGTTAGACTGCCATACAATGCAACACTTCATACAGCAGGTAGTAAATATTTCATAATAATTTATAATAACTCTATTATGTCGGCGCAGTGACAACATTATTGTCATTCTAACATAATTAAATGCTTTTGAAAGGATCAATAGGAAAATATAATACCTGAAGTTAATAAACACGGCTGTATCGCTTCCATTGCAACATTCATTGAATTATTCAATTATACATATTATCCATTCATTGTTACATCTTCTTGCTTAGTTTTGAGTTAATGATTTAAACCGCTTAAACAATGACTTACCTACTTACTCATAAATTAGGACTTCGGTTTTACTATTAATAAAATTCATAACATTTCCTGAAGACCTACCGCAAACTTTACTTAAATAATATTTTGGCTTTTGATATAACAATTTATTATAATAATATAGCAATCAGTTTTTTATTTTAATTCAATCATACAAAATTCGATTGTAATGATTTTCCTTTAAACTAAAAAACATTAGGTACTACTGTTGATATATTTTATTCAGTAAGGAACACCAAAATATTACATAAATTTTAATTTTTTGACAGCTTTTGTAGCAATGAACATTAAATAATGGATATTTCTATTAAAAGTCACTAAATAACAACATCTCAGACCAAATGGTTTACGGGTTTTGTTTCCTTTATTTGTCAACAAAATAAATATTTGTAAAACCATTTTTTTTTCTACAAAATTTTATAATTCCGATACAACAAAAGAAAAGAGTTAAGTAAGTATCATTATTAGAGCCGCAGATAATTACACAACAATATTTTCCAAAAACTAGACTACTTTCTTTTCTCACATTTGTAAACTTAATAAGATAGGCAGCCACGGGGACTGTTGACAGAATTGAAAACTTAAAACTATGAAATAACAGTGGTCACCCTTATAGCTACATACATACTGTTTACATTAGCATGTTGGTGACAAGAACCCATAAGTTTTTCAGCTACAAAAAATCGCTCAACGCGCCTATAGAAGTTTTCATTTAAAAAAATTCAACAAAATTGCATCACACACCAACGCCCAGTCTAATGCGTATAAGAAACTGGCATTTCAATCAATTACTGTCAACACGCAAGGGGTGAGGCGGGATTTAATCAAATCCCTCTGAGTAGTTGATAGAATTCGGGTACTCGCACCACCCCCCCGGGAATTTAACCGACTTAATCCGACGAAAAACGCCCCGATGTTTAGCAGCGATCATTTAAACACTATTTTCACTTAACACTTTGATGTGGGGCGGGATGCAAGAGAATGCACTGGAGATTTGAAAAAAAGCTATAAAATCTCAGTTAAATTGGAGAGCAAACAATTTAAGACTACATTGACAATCAACTAGAAAAAGGAAATAAAAGAAGGATTTCAGGCAACAATTTAAAGCTTGGCAATTAAAATCTTTGTATCAAATATTGTCGTAGGTATATCTGAACAAGGCACAATATAGTTTCCATCATTCATTTAACCAAGTTTTTAAAGTAAGTATAATTTAAAATTAAAACACTAGGTCCTCAGATTCGAAATTGATATCTATAGGTAGGTATTCTGTTTAGATCGGGTAACTACTCAAAAATTCAAACAGTTTACTAACAAAACAGCTTTAATAATCTATTGCAAAACCGGTTAGTATTACCTACTTTTGCTCATAGAGAAGTACCTATCCCATGCAGTAAAGTTAATGAAAAAAAAAAACAATCTACAAAGTTAACTTTAACCATTTCTCTTTCATTGGGTCTTATAAAATGGGAACTATATTTTCTATCACCAAAATTTATATTTGTCATCAAGTTGTATCACCTAATAAATAGATCTATCGCCACGAAATATTTTCGTTCTCAGATAAACAAAAATTGTTCCCAGGTTGATATCTCAGGATTTTAGGTGATTTATTGTGGAACTGATTTTGCATTGTTTGGTGACTACATTTTGGTGACAGATCTACTATTTGGAGGACAAACCCTATTATTTAAGAAACACAAAACTAATTAAATTGGTAATAGCTTAAATGATACCCGAGACAAATTACCAGGAGAAACTGGATGCAATCTGGACTTTAGGGCACCCCGACTCGGACAGGTTAGGTTAGAAGGGGATGGCGGGGTCGAGAGACCCCGCCATCCCCTTCGTGGTTATTTTTTTATAAACCACCCAGAAGTAGGAGCCCCGCGAAGCGGGGCTCCGTCGACCAAGCCCTACCGTCGACATATTATGTATATCAATCGATCCGTGGTGAATAAGAAAACTACTACTATTGGTGATCTCTTTAAATTAGTTTGCTTAAATACTTATTAGGACACACCTATTATAATACATACAAAAACATTTATTTGGTACTAGACCTTATATCTCAGGATTTTAGGTGATTTATTGTGGAACTGATTTTGCATTGTTTGGTGACTACATTTTGGTGACAGATCTACTATTTGGAGGACAAACCCTATTATTTAAGAAACACAAAACTAATTAAATTGGTAATAGCTTAAATGATACCCTTATAAAATATATTTAAAACTTCAGTTATCGAAAGAGCTTTTGATAATTTCAAGCCAGTAACTATATACCATTTTCATTAGAATGTTTTCAGTATAACAGTCCGGAGTTAGGAAAACTTAACTGGCGAAATGGGGGTGAACTATTAGATAGTATTACTACTAGGTCACCTCTGCCTAAGGCACAGGGGACCTCCCTGTGCCTTAGGCAGAGGTGACCTAACAGTACACATTATCAAAATGATATAATTATTTTTTTAGTTTATTATTATCTGTTATATTTATGTAACTACTATTTCTTGAAAACTTGAATCTCACGCAGAAATAAAGTCCACACACATTTTGGTATTGGCAAGACAACCATCTACTCAGATCTCGTGGCGCGGCGCCAGCGGTTTTTTACAGTTGATGCACGCGTGAAATAACGTCATCGCCGCACTAGTGTAAACAATGGGTTTTTTCTAAGTGTTCGATTGTTTTAATTAAAGCTGATGACAGGCCGGGCACCCAGGGTACCCAGGGGGCATTGACGGTTGTTTGCTATTGGGAAAGAGAGCTTCCCGCGGGTAGCGGTAGCGGATAGTTAATAGATAACTGTATAAGGAAAATAGGTAAGCGGTCAAAAATGGCCAACAATAGATATATTTGGCCTATTGTGATATTTACTAACCTTATAATCTTGTTAAGGGCATAGTAAGAAGGCGGTAGGTATTTGTGCAAAACTTTATGTTATAGGATTTGAAATATTTACTAGGATATCGTTACAAACGGCAGTTTGGTTTTGTGGTTATGTTGGTAGGTAGAGTTACATACTAGAAGGTAGGTGTTTACGAGTATGTTAGTAGCAATTAAGTATCGAATTCGAATGCCAATATCGACTTTAGAAACAGTTAATGGTAATATTTTTTTTATTCTTATCAAATAGATGCAAATTCAAACAAATGAAATAGTAAGGCATTAGAATTTAAATAGTTCTTTTAAGCGAAGCTTTTAGGCAGAATATAATTTAAACATTACCAAATATGAGTTATTCTTATTAGTTCATAACTCTGCAACCGAAATTGATGCCTTCCAAACTCTGTTTTTAGTTATTCATAGTTTATGGTATGGTATGGTTAGGTATATCATTAGTTCATTACTTTAGATTTTATAATTTTAAATGATAAAAAAAAACTCAAAGCATTTATTTCAATTAAACCATTTACAGGCACTTTTGAATTGTCAAGTGGTCGGTCAGTCAGAAATATGAAGCCCATTCCAAAGCGTAGTAGGTACCTATGGAGAAGAACGGGCAAGAAACTCCATGGACACTCTTTTAAATTATACTGTTACATAAATATTAGTATTAATTGATTAATTACCATAATTTTATTTCACTATAAGTAATTCTGATCCCAAGACCCAAGCAAGCGCCTCGTTTGCACCCGTTACAAACCGTTGAAAGATAATATCGACGGCGAAGTGCAAATATTAATATATTGATGTTGCAACAAAAAATACACTTAGGAGATTTCGCTAAAACTTGCGAAGGACGCCTTTAAATTCAAAACAACAAAAAAATGAATTTCTCGAATAATGTCAGTTACGAGGCATTGGCACTTCGCCGTTGATATGCAGCATGAACTATGTCTTGAGTACAAACAAATAAATTCATTTTAACATAACATAAATTCACGCCTTCTTCCCATGGCCATGGGTATGCAGAGCATGGGTAGGCAGAGACTACAGAACGCCACCTGCTACGATCCTTACATACTCCTTCTACTTCGTGTACGTTCATACATTTGGTCATAAACGCACGCCGTTTAGTTCAAAACCTAAGTTTACCTCATGACATTTCTAGTTGACCAAATATAAACATCGCTTAGGGGGCTGACAACAGCGAAAGCGCGGTCATTGTCGGACTGCGTAGAAAAGAAAGAGAAGCGCGATTACACAAGCCTGGTAATTTATTGCAAAATATGAAGCAGTTCTCTATTTACAAAAAATCTATTGATTGGATTGGATTGAAGAACAATCTGAAAAGAAAAACAATGATTAAATTTACCTATATTAGTATGGTTCTTAATCGTCAACAAAAAAAAATTGAGTTATCTTCGTGATTTTTTTCTATCGTATCAAATTAGTTGTATTATGTTTTCAACACACTATCTAACTAGCATATATCCTGAAGAACATCATATATTTTTCTGATTTTGTTTACTGCAGTGGATCATATACTTTTAGGCATCATAAAACTTGCGTTTAGGTCATGTAATCCCCTTAATAGCTACAAGCTGCTCCGTTGATCTGAAAAAGAAAACACAGCGTGAAAGTAAATGATTGACAAAAAAGTTCTTTTAATCTGTAACCAATCTCTTTTTTGTCTCAACACGATTGTAACGCACTTCTCTAATCTCTTTTTATGGCAATATCAATCTTGAGGATAAAATTATTAGAATACAAAATTTTTATTGGATGTTCTGCTGTTAGTACCTACCTATTACTTCTGAACTTCATCATCTCATCATCAGGCTATAATGTTCCCACTGCTGGGACACAGGCCTCCTGTCTGTGAGAGGGAGTGGGCTGTAATCCACCACGCGGGCCCAGTGTGGGTTGGTGGATGTCACATGTCGTCGAATTTTTGGTTCTGGGTCATGCCGCATGCCGGTTTCCTCACGATGTTTTCCTTCGCCGTTTTGAGAGCAGTGGTGGTGAAATAATTTACACAAAGTAAAGCGCCTGCCTGGGTTCGAACCTACGACCTACAACTCGGTAAGTCGCAGCCGTTACCACTGGGCCACCACCGATCTACTTCTGAACTATTACGATTATTATCAAGACTGACTTCTGCCTGCGTTTATTTTTTTTGCTCGGCTCCTTACCTTTGTAGCGTACCTACTGTTAAATAGCCCATAACTATTCGTAAGAATTGGGTTATCAAATGCAAACTAATTACTCAAATCCTACTGGTAGATCCGGAGATTAGCGCGTTCAAACAAACAAACTCCTCAGCTTAATTATATTAGTATATAGATATAGATTAAATTAATGAGATTGAATTACACTTATTTGGTGGTCAGTCTTTTCTTGGTGGGACGGTATTTTTAACAAAGCTAATTTAATTAGTCACTTGTACCAAAATATCATAATATTTTCAGTTTCGGCATAGGTCCCTACCTACTAACGTAGGCATATTTTTTTCAGAATTTAATCAATACTGACTTAGGCTTTTATTTATATTTATTTTATTTATATATTCTTTATTGTACACCACAAAAAACATAACAACAAAAATTAAACTGAACACTACTTAATATACAATGGGCGGCCTTATCGCTTCTGCGATCTCTTCCAGGCAACCTTGGGTTATTTGTATTGCACATAACATTAGGTTAGCTAGTTAGTTTGCCAATAGCATTTCATAGTTTTAAAAAATTATATTTAATAAACCCTCCAAACTATGATAACCATTTGGAAACTTTGGAAGGTCCTGAGCAAAAATCGAACATTTGCAAAAAAATTAGGACTCTATTTGACTTTTCAATATTTAATTTGTTAGTACCTACTCATTTCTCCTTTTTTAAATCCTAATTTATTAAACCCTAGTCCAAACTGCGCAACAGTACTTCGACACCAGTTTTTCCTAAAAGGCTTTTAGGTACATCTTAAATAAAACAGTATCATTGGCTTAAAATTGTACACTTCTGGGAGCAGCTGTCTTAAAACATCTGTCATCTGTAAATTATTATATTCAAATTATTCATTAACTAATTATATGACTGACCGGTTGGCGCAGTTGGTAGCGACCCTGCCTTCTGAGCCACTGGTCCCGGGTTCGATTCCCGGACAAGTCAAACATTTGTGTGCATGAACATGTCTGTTTGACCTGTGTCTGGGTGTGTATATGTATATAAGTATGTATATCAGTCATCAGGTTACTGTAGTACAGGCTCTGCCTAGTTCGGGACCTGAAGACCTTGTGTGTATGTTGTCTCATATTATTATTATATTATTATTATATATTATATAAACCATTAACTACTACGAGTTGCACTTTACTTTGTGTAGGTAAATTATTGCATCGCCACTGCTCTCAAAACGGTGAAGAAAAACATCGTGAGGAAACCTGTCTTAGAACCAAAAATTCGAAGGCATGTGTGACATCCACCAACCCGCACTGGGCCCGCGTGGTGGATTACCTACGGCCTATTCTCTCTCACAAAGAGGAGGCCTGTGTCCCAGCAGTGGGAATATTATAGGCTGATTATGTTAACTATTTTGCCTGTACATATGTATGATTTTCCTGTTTTATCCAGATTTTGCTGTTGCGTTTTAATTTAGTTAGTCCTCTGAATCCAGCGGATTTCACATTTTCATGTAGATCCCACAGTAACTTTTTACATCATCACTATGGGACCTAAAAATTAAAAGTAACTTATTTGTTTATGTGATTTACTTAACACATCTTAATCCGCAAATCGGGCCTAAATACCAATACGACGATAATCGTCCGAAAACGATGTAGTTTTACTACCTAATATTTATTACTCGTGTATCTACCGGAGCCATCGTCAATAGACTAGGGTCAAGAGCAAACCCATCTTAAATAAAAACAATAAAAAAATCAAACTCTGCGTCCCGTAGGTAGTTACGTCCTACGCATTAAACAGGGCTGTAGAAATTAAAAGAATCCCAAAACAGATAAAACAATGCTCTAGGACCCAAAGTAGATTTATTAAAATTACTCAAAACGCATTCACAAAAATATGAATTCCGGATATACGCGCGCACTCTGGTTTCGCACCCCACCGTTCCGCGGCGTGACCCGGGAGTCAAACCCGCTACCCGAGGGTGGGCAATCACGCCGCGTTCCCACGGAGCCGGCTTTGTTTCCTCTCACGGTTCGCGACATGTCATTGCTATGATTGCTGGGCCACTGGCCCACTGCTTTCTAATCATATGTTCAACGTAAATATCGCTTTGAATCCCATTACTTAGATGTGTGATGTGTCCCCCGTCCCCGTACCTAGATTGATGAGGTTTTAAAAGTATCTACAATTTTACAGCACAATAATACTTAGTTCTAAAACCATAGATTTTATTTTACATTTCCTCAAAACTGGTAATCAATCTCACAGGAAATAAGCTGTCTAATTAAATATAAATCACCACCCAACTACGTTTAAATTCAAGAAATAAATCACCGAAATTGCACGGTATCATATTCTTAGAAATAAATCGTATCGAATGGCATGTTCGCAGTGTACACCGGTGCATACATCTGCCACCCCTAGCTTCGTCTACCTACTAACATCCGCCGACACATTGAGCCCCACATTTTTTTTCTATGTCGCAATGTAATTTCCCAAACTCCCAGTTGGTGGAGTGTAAACATCGGGACAAACAACTAAACTAAAGTTGTCACGTAATTCGTTCGTCAAACATTCATCTATTTGTTCTTGAGATTGACACCAGCCCGCCCCCAGCGGTGGCCCTTTGTTTTTATGTTACACGCTG
Source organism: Brachylomia viminalis (assembly GCA_937001585.2). Taxonomy (NCBI): domain Eukaryota; kingdom Metazoa; phylum Arthropoda; class Insecta; order Lepidoptera; family Noctuidae; genus Brachylomia; species Brachylomia viminalis. Next base: position 19,066,286 of record OW443301.2, on the reverse strand, counting down.
TCAATATTTGGTCTCATTTGTCATTAAGTGGTTTTAAATGCCGATTCGTCGGCGATACGACGAGCCGAAAGTGGGTGGCGCTTTGAAGGCTTGTTCAAACATACGTCCCGATGTGTGAACAGATAAGGTAACGTGAACGTTTCTATGTGAACTTTGACTTTGGAATATTAATACGAGAGGTGAATCCTAAAATAGAAGTACGAGTGGAAAATTGGACGACTCCATGTTTTGTATAATATACTACCCTGTCTTACGAAGAAAAAAAACTTAGCCTTGGTCAAAAGTTGCTGCAATGAGTAGTTCGGCGGAAGAGGCAAAAAAAATAAGTGGAATTTTAGCCTTAGTTTTGTGCGCATGACCTTCTTGGAATCGTTAGTTGCCGTAACGGTACTTACGTCGCGTCTCCCTCAGGTAGGCCTGCAGTGGCCTGCACTCGCTAGATACTTGAAGCTTGGTGCAGTTGGTAATGCGTTTTTATGACGCTTTTTTCAGATACTAATACTCCAAGATGACGTTTAACACGATATGGTTTTTGTCCATCGGTATTTGTGTTTTTATCTATAAACTTTCATTTGATATTGGTTACTGAAAAACAGAAGGTAATATTTTTATTAATTAACCACACGTCAAAAATATTATTTGGTCATGTGTGATTTTGAGTCAAACGACTTTAAATCAAGTCTTTGGAATCGCAACTCCAAAACAAAATGTATTGTGTACAGGTGCAACTGATGATTTGCACTTCTAGCAAACGGGATTTTGACTGAAAAAAGCTATTTGGAAATTGATTCTCTGTTGATTTCTAAGGCCGTTAGACCAAAAAAGGAATGTCTCTGAAACCGCTGGAGTGTGACCAAACTTTGATTTGTGCACCTTTAACTGCTAAACATGCTGAACCATTTATTTTCTTTAGGAATTTGAAGACCGTAACTGTTAACGGTTTTCAAATTTCCGAATAGACACTTAATCAAATTGATTTGGTGTCTACTCACACTTTTTTCTGTCGTAAAACTTGTATTTAAGAACATTAACAACGCATACTGCTGCTGGTTAATTTGAATTAATTAAGAAATTGCTTACATTTATTTACGCTAAACATTATTCGGAAGCATACGCACAAACATTACCATCCATATATTCTTGCCAAAACCCACTTCTTATACTCAGTCAACACTTCTTTCAGCAACCGTATCTTTCGCAAAATCAAACAAACACATTTTAACCAAATAACACCGCAAACGTTTAAGTACCACTAGTAAAACAGAACAATAATTACAGCACCAGGTAGAAGCAACCTAACTGGTCAATGTATGCCTGCGAAGGGATCGTCCGAAAGTAATAAAAAAATGTTTTTGGAAAGTTTTATGACCGTAAAGGGGTATAACCAGCAATAGGGTTATGTTGTAAAATTATTACACCGACCAGCGACCTTCGGAGATAAAATACCGCCAAAGTTGATGTGGTATAAGTCGATATAACTGTAAAATGGTTCCGGTAACTAATTAACGAGTAGACGCTATGTTGTTTATGTTCTAGCAATCATTACTGGATAAATAAATACCTACTGTTGAGACGGTATAATAAGTGTTTTTGACTTCTATTGTTACTGTGTTTAATGAAGAATTCGCTATTCGGTTATGATTGAAATGTATTTTGGTTATATAGACACTAGATAATTATGATGTACCTAGTGGTTTTCCGGAAATAGAACACTGAATGGAAAACCTGGAAAACAATGTGTTATTGTTGTTGTAAGGCATTTCAGTCTAATAAGTACCCACAAGTTTGTTGACGATGGTTTCCCTTGGCGATTTTTTTTCCATGTTAGAATTTTCGTCACCAAGACCTCAGTAATATAGAAGAGATTTTTTTTTTTCGTTATGTGGTTTTTATTTTTAAGTGTTCTCAGCGTTATTCGTTTCTGAGAATGTTTGGTGATCCAAGATACATTATTCCTCTGTACTAAACATAATTTCATTTACATTGAAACATCTAGATATCATGCACTGAAATCAGTTAGAAACCCCCCCCCCCCCCCCCCATAGTCCATCCTTATTTTTCTATGCATGTTATAAAAGGCAAAAGGCATGATGTTTATGACAATTTTCTTTTCTTACAATTGTTCATGTTGCGACCTTTCATAAGGCTCGATATAGCAGGACCTTAAAAGAGACCTCCGAGTTTGTTTCGGCATTTCTTCTCAGGTATCAGTCAGCCAGGAAATGCCGGCGCTATCTAGTTTTAAAATACTTACCAAATGATTTATGTGTAATAGTGTTTTAAAAGATCTATTTACAGAAATAAACATCATTTCATTTCCGCAGTAAACTACGGCTACGGGACTACTTATATTTTAGTACCAAGTTACCAACCAACCAACGAGATTACTCATTCATTCAAATATATAGGTACTATTATCAAAAGAACTCGACCTCTAAACATTCTTTATAGGTGAAACTACAATTTTGTGCGATTTCGTGGTTATCTTATCAGGGTTTCTACGTAGTAACGATGGTCTTTCTAGGAACTGTGTGGCCAGCTCTTTTCCCATTGTTTCCCATAGAAAGCAATGGCGGAAGTTTCCCATGGTACCCGCAAGGTTCGATTAGAAGTGTATGTCTGTTTATTGCGATACTAACTTGTATTCATTGTGGATGCAGGATTTATGTGCGGTTATTAAGTTTTTAATTTGACCCTTATGTTAAAAGAAACGGAAAATGTTATAAGATTTTTTTTAATCGCGCGTTTTCACTAATTTGACCCTTATGTTAAAAGTAACGAAAAATGTTGTAAGATTTTAAAAAATCGAGGGCTTACACTAATCATAACATAACATCACGCCTGTTTACCTCAAAGGGTGAAGCTGAGGTGTACTTATAGGTAGTACAACGCGCTAATCTCAGGAACTATCAGTCGGATTAAAAAAATATTTTTACATTGCATACCACTTTTATTGAGGAAGGCTAGGCTATTTAAAATCACGCTGAGAAAAATACAGTCCTCAAAAAGTAAGTTATAACGGGTACGGGCGATGCGATGCGACGGGGAGGGCCAGGGGAGCAAGAAATTTCAGAAATTAGTTGATAATAAGCAGCTTCGTAGACCGCTATGTAGCTGAATGGCCACATAAAAACTTGACCAGCATAAATGCTTACATTCCCTTTACAAATAATGACGGTAGAAGATAAATACAGCCGTAGCCTATCGATTCATTATCACGAATACCTTCCTTTAGTTTATTATATCCTTGACTAACGAAGCGGCGAATTCCTCGCAGCATATTGGTAGCAAATAATTATCTTGTACGTCTTGATTTTGAATGATCTTTTCTAGGTGTCGTCTACTTGAATGAAGGGGCTGAATCTTGGGAAATCGTTAGAAATTAATTGTAGCTTCTGTATAGGTGATTGTTTTACTGGCTCGTTGATCTCGTGGTCGCAAGGGCTACTGCTTAGCATGAGGTCTTTAAGTTCGATTCCTGGGTTAGGCAATATTTTTGGGTGTTTCCATCTAGAATTTCTCAGAAGCAGTCTGGAGTTTGGATTAGTGTCCGGTTGATGGCAGTAGGCTCGCCCCTTATTAATAATAATCAGCCTATAATGTTCCTATACTGCTGGGACACAGGCCTCGTCTCTGTGAGAGAGAGTGGGCTGTAATTCACTTCATGGGTTCAGTGCGGGTTGGTAGATGTCACATATCTTCGAATTGTTGGTTCTAGGACTTGCCGATTTCCTCAAAATGTTTTACTTAACCAGTTTGAGAGCAGTGGTGATGCAATTATTTACACAAAGTAAAGCGCCTGCCTGGATTCGAACTGACAACTTAAAGACTTACAACTCTTAAGTCGGAGCCGTTGCCACTGGGCCACCACTGCCCTCATTTCTTGGGATTTAAACGTAACTAGCGAAACGTGGGTATATTTCAGGTACACCTTTATTTATACTTTGAGCATAACGCCTACATGGTCACATGCCCTTCTGGTCCCCAGCATAAATGATATCCCAGACATCGTGAGAGGAATTTGGTAGGATATAGGTAGGGATAGTAACCGAGAGTTCTTCTGTAAAGAAAACTCAGGAATGCTTTTTGCACTTTTTCTAGAAGAAGTGCATACTTTGCTTCGTGCGGAAGCCGTACAGAAGAACTAGCTTCTAGCTTGGTTCGGACAAGTGTGCTGTATAAGAGCAATAAGAACCTTATTACATGCTCGTTGCGAAAACGTCACGGGCATTCCGGAGAGCAAACCCTAGCTTTTTAAGCTAAGATTATTGATTCTTCTTCTTTTAAAAGATTCTTGGTTCTTCTTCTTTTAAAAGATTCTTGGTTCTTCTTCTTTTAAAAGATTCTTGGTTCTTCTTCTTTTAAAATATTCTTGGTTTTTCGTCTTTTTTTAGACGTCGGGGTCACCAGTATAGATGTACAAGGAACAGGGTGTAAAGTTTACACATACCTCCATAGAAAAGGGAGGATCCTCCGACCAGACGGGTGTCGTGTCTGGTGGGCAACTGCCGGGTTGTCGGGACGTTGTATATATGCTAGTTGCGCGGTAAACTCTGCTTGCGCGATGCAGGATTTTCGTGACGTCAGTGTGATGCGTAGTTCACATGTGGCGATGTAGATACCGCTACACTTTTCCCTAACCTTTCGCGGTGATTTTATGTTATAGCATATTATGTGCTTGTTTATTTAAGTTTAAAGATTATACAGGGTTAACATGTCAGAACAGGTTAATATGTCGGCAATCCATTAAGGGGATGTAGGGGACGTCAAATATTTGCAAACAAATGACCACGTATGACCCCTATGCAAATGTCAACCATTTCCGAGTAATTTGACGTTTTATATTTATTTTTTTACACGATAAACAACTTTGAAAATGTATAAAACGAAAACAATTCATCATTTTTTAAATTTATTATTGTCTTCGTCTAATTCAATACATAATAATTAACAATAAAATGACATTTATTTTTAATACATATTTTTTTAAATCTGAGCACATAATTTTCATAATTTTGAGCAGGTTATGGACTAAAATGGTTGATTTCTGCAAAAAAACATGGATATACTTTGTCAATAGAACATTTCAAAAATATGTACAACTTCTCAGCTATCCAACGAGATACAATAAATCTTCAAAAAAATATAAAATGTCAAATTACTCGAAAATGGTTGACATTTACATCGAGGTCATAAGGGGTCATTTGATTGCAAATGACCTCCCCTACATCCCCTTAATGGATTGCCGTCGTATTACAAATAACCCTGTATAATCTAGGCGACATCCAGTATGTATAAGACAAAATTTATTTTATGATAACTACCGAGGTCCAACCTGTAGCCATTAGCCATACGCCATACCCCAATAACATACAAATCAAAAAAACCAAAAACCCACACTGGCATACAGTAGTTCTCAATCAACCACCACTAAGGAATAAAAAACAAAGGGCCAGGGGCCACTCATAAATTGCACGATAGAGTCATTAGGCAGGGGCGGACTCGCCACTGAATAATTAAAAACAAATAAAGTCGACACGGATTACCTTATCTGTGCCACGATCGCTCGTTCATTTTTATTTAATAGTTCGTGTTAACTGTCACGGATATTAGACGGATTTTAAGATTTTAGATTGTCGGAATAAGTTTTGGTAATGGGTGGAATTGATGGGCTAGTTTTTATTATAATTTGTTTTTATGTTTGTTACCAGCTAGTTCGGTGTGATATTTGTTGTATTTGCAAGGAACTCTTCATTTTATGGATTATGATAGTTGCTATAATTTATTAGTCTTAATTGACTACATACAAATATAGGTGTGACGTATTAGAATTCGTTTTTATTTATAAATGATTCAATAACTTTTCGATGCCTTTCTGGAAAATGACACAATTAACAGTTCATTTGAATACTAGCTTCCGCCCGCGCGGGTTCGCCCGCGTGGTATGTCGATAAAAAGCCTATAAATTTGGAAGGACTCTCCAGGGCTCAAAGTGTCCTGGCGTCGGGAATCGCAGGCCGATTCCCGGCCACCGTAGGCGCGGGCTTGCGAACGGCGAGCAATGGGCAGCTCGCCGTTCGATAAGGACCAGGCCCGGGTCGGCGGCGCATTGTGTTCCACGCGCGCCTCAAAGAGATGTCAGCACCAATGACGGGGTTTGCTAGGACCGATGCCTGCTAGGGTTGCGGAAAAGTCCAAGAGGGTTACCGTGGCCCCTGGCACAGGCAACTGAAGGAACACGGGTGGGTTTTAGTCAGTAAGAGTCTGACACGCCCTCCTGCTCTGCCCAGAGCGGGAGAAGTTATTTGATGATTTTCAACCCACAAAAAAAAAAAAAAGGGCTCAAAGTGTCCTGCCGTTTCGGAGATAAGCCGGAACAAACAGAAAGACAGAGTTTTTATTTTTATAAGTAGGTACTTTATATCCTTCGTCCATATGCATTTATTAAACAGCTGTTATTTTGCCATTACAAACAAAAACTTTTATTGTTTTGTATGTATAGGTACTTACCTCAATCGTCGTTTAAATGCAATTTAAACGCGAATCTAATTGCAAATTTTCTTGAATCATCTTTTACACGCTTATACTTTGTCTTATTGTTGCACCTTGAATTGAAAAAGTATCGACCCAGCAGCAAAGTGAATATTTTCCACACAACTCGTGTGTAGGATCCGATCCTGTGCTGTGTGGGTGTAGGAATTGCACATACTCCCACACCGTCTAACCGACCGCCACATACAGATGTCAGACCACCGGACATACATTATTTAGCACTTTGATCTTAAATTGGTAACTAAAATTAGAACAACTTAATCTTGAATGGTAGGTAGTTTACTAGTTTAGTCATATAGTATGTTAACCTAGTGGTCATTTTATAGTTACATGAAAGCCAAAAATTCAAGAATCCTAATTACACATTTTCTCCCCATCGAATTCGAAGACATGTGACATCTACCAACACGCACTGGGCCCGCGTGGTGGATTACGGCCCACTCCCTCTCACAGAAAGGAGGCCTCTGTCCCAGCAGTTGGAACAGGGGCCGTACTATGACGTGTTAATTCCATCATTGTTCCAGCGTGGAAGAGAGACGGAGCTATACATGACCGATAGCACTATCTCTTTTTCTCAACGGAATCATGATGGCGTTAACAGGTCATAGTACGGCCCCAGTAGGCTCAGAATACAGACTGTATTCTGAGCCAGTAGGTATAGGCAGATTATCGAAAGGTTGTCTGTAAAATATCGCTTTTAACGATAAGATCGCCCGTTGTGTCACCCTATGTAAAATTCTACATTTATATTTTTGATTTTTATGGTGTAATAAAATAAAGAGTGTTCTATTCTATTCGGATTACAAACTTTCATCCCCCTTTAGGGGATGAATGTTCAGTAAAACCTTCCTTGCTTCTGGACCCAGCGGTTTAGGTGCCTTGTTCGTCAGTGATTTAATTTTATTATGGTGTGTATATGTATATGTCGTAGGATAATTTGATGCTTCGAATCTTCGCGAAAATCCTAGGGGTTTTGCGAAAACGCGGATAATTAGACATAGGCGAAAAATTATCAAATCTTACTGGACAAAGTCAGGATCTAACATAACCTAACCTAAATGATACAACAACAATAGAAGGGTATCTGGCGCTTGGCGGCCGCTGCCGCGGCACGCTCGCTTCGCTCGCTCGCCTTCGCGCGCTAATGGTCACTGTTCTAACATCACCTAACCTAAATTCTAATTATCCGCGTTTTCGCAAAACCCCTAGGATTTCCGCGAAGATTCGAAGTATCAAATTATCCTACGACATATATATAACGTGTACCATAATTAACGCAAGACCTCATACACCCAAATTAGAGTATTGAGTTAAAAGCATTATACAATGCCCAAAACAGTTTTTTTTTAAAGCTAACTATTATTATTCAGAAAGTTGCGTTGACCCAAGCATTACTGCATGCATTTAAAATTGAATCTTATTGCCTTGAAATATGATTTAATTTTCTTTATTGCAAAATAAATAATTTTTGAAAATAAAATACCTATATTAATAGTTACTGAAATCGATTCAGTAGTCAATTATGAGCAAACTACTTTCAGGACTTGCGTTTATTCTGTTACACCTTGTATAAGTATGTATATCAGTCACCAGGTTAGGCTCTATAGTTCGGGACCTGAAGACCTTGTGTGGATGTTGTCTCATTTTATTATTATTATTAAAGATTTTTACTTAGTAGAAGATGTGCACGGACACATCTATCGTATTCACTTGTCATTTGTTTACCCCCCAGGAAGTTGTATTTTCGTAGATTTCTTAGTAGATGTTTATTCATTTCATTATCATCTGCCTGGCCTTTTCCTATGTTGGGGTCAGCTTCCAGTCTAACCGTATGCAGCTGAATACCAGTATTTTACATGGAGCGACTGCCTATCTGACTCCACAACCCAGTTACTAGGTAATACGGTACCCCTTGGTAAGACTGGTTGTCAGACTTTCGGGCTTCTGACGACCCGTAACGACTGTCAAAGATCTACGAATGACAGCCGGGACCAACCGAGGCATGGAGGGGTCTTGGTATGTAAAGATGGTTGGTGACCAACATCCATGGATACTTTCCGAGGCATGGAGGGGTCTTGGTATGTAAAGATGGTCGGGAGACCATCATCCACGGACGCTTTCCGAGGCATGGAGGGGTCTTGGTATGTAAAGATGGTCGGGTGACCAACATCCACGGACGCATTCCGAGGCATGGAGGGGTCTTGGTATGTAAAGATGGTCGGGTGACCAACATCCACGGACGCTTTCCGAGGCATGGAGGGGTCTTGGTATGTAAAGATGGTCGGGAGACCATCATCCACGGACGCTTTCCGAGGCATGGAGGGGTCTTGGTATGTAAAGATGGTCGGGAGACCATCATCCACGGACGCTTTCCGAGGCATGGAGGGGTCTTGGTATGTAAAGATGGTCGGGTGACCAACATCCACGGACGCTTTCCGAGGCATGGAGGGGTCTTGGTATGTAAAGATGGTCGGGTGACCAACATCCACGGACGCTTTCCGAGGCATGGAGGGGTCTTGGTATGTAAAGATGGTCGGGAGACCATCATCCACGGACGCTTTCCGAGGCATGGAGGGGTCTTGGTATGTAAAGATGGTCGGGTGACCAACATCCACGGACGCTTTCCGAGGCATGGAGGGGTCTTGGTATGTAAAGATGGTCGGGTGACCAACATCCACGGACGCTTTCCGAGGCATGGAGGGGTCTTGGTATGTAAAGATGGTCGGGAGACCATCATCCACGGACGCTTTCCGAGGCATGGAGGGGTCTTGGTATGTAAAGATGGTCGGGTGACCAACATCCACGGACGCTTTCCGAGGCATGGAGGGGTCTTGGTATGTAAAGATGGTCGGGAGACCATCATCCACGGACGCTTTCCGAGGCATGGAGGGGTCTTGGTATGTAAAGATGGTCGGGTGACCAACATCCACGGACGCTTTCCGAGGCATGGAGGGGTCTTGGTATGTAAAGATGGTCGGGTGACCAACATCCTCGGACGCTTTCCGAGGCATGGAGGGGTCTTGGTATGTAAAGATGGTCGGGTGACCAACATCCACGGACGCTTTCCGAGGCATGGAGGGGTCTTGGTATGTAAAGATGGTCGGGAGACCATCATCCACGGACGCTTTCCGAGGCATGGAGGGGTCTTGGTATGTAAAGATGGTCGGGTGACCAACATCCACGGACGCATTCCGAGGCATGGAGGGGTCTTGGTATGTAAAGATGGTCGGGAGACCATCATCCACGGACGCTTTCCGAGGCATGGAGGGGTCTTGGTATGTAAAGATGGTCGGGTGACCAACATCTACGGACGCTTTCCGAGGCATGGAGGGGTCTTGGTATGTAAAGATGGTCGGGTGACCAACATCCACGGACGCTTTCCGAGGCATGGAGGGGTCTTGGTATGTAAAGATGGTCGGGTGACCAACGTCATGGACGCTTTTCGAGGCATGGAGGGGTCTTGGTATGTAAAGATGGTCGGGTGACCATCATCCACGGACGCTTTCCGAGGCATGGAGGGGTCTTGGTATGTAAAGATGGTCGGGTGACCAACGTCATGGACGCTTTCCGAGGCATGGAGGGGTCTTGGTATGTAAAGATGGTCGGGTGACCAACATCATGGACGCTTTTCGAGGCATGGAGGGGTCTTGGTATTTAAAGATGGTCACCCATCCACGGACCAACCGCGGCAAGCGTAGCTTAACCTGATCGATTGAACCGTACAGCTGTTATTACTAAAGCCACCAGCCCCACTGATGTTTATTAATTTAAAAGAGATTATTTCTCGACGCGACTTCTCTACTGAGAATGGCAGTCAAAATTATTTAGGTACTTGCGGTTCCTGACGTTGTGAGCTGTTATCAACGACCTCTCAAAGTAATACCCGAGAATCACCAGCAATTTGTGCTGCTTTTCTTCTTAGCGTATCGAGACGGCTAAAAGTTCAAACATCTTTGGCCCAATATTGTGCCGCGCGAACTCCGCTCACTGACGCAGTCATAAGATCATCAAGTGCACAGGTGACAGGGCTGTTCGAGTGCAGTGTCATTAAATTAATTAATGCGTTTTGTAACGTGCCATCATACACTAACGTCAGTTATTAAAAAGACTCGACCTTTGATTTTAAAATAAGCATTAGTGTTCGGCGTGTTCACGCCGGTGATTCCTGGAGGTCGTGGTGTCCTGGTACACTCTGGTATACCTTCAGGGCAGATGTGACTGTATTAGGTGCTATGTGAATATGGGTAACCGTACCAACAGCGCGACACGCGACGCGAATCGCACGCGATACAAAGGCACCGGTCGTAGCGCGACAGGCGGTGCCTTTGTGTCGCGTCGCGTGTCGCGCCTGTTTGAAGGAACTGTTTCGGCTGCTGCCGCTGTGTTATGTAAGCTTCGAAATAATGGACGTAGGTACTGTCTTCTGTTTTATATTTATACGGATTGTACAAAGGCTGTTTAAATCTGATTGTAGGTATTATATTGTATGTGAAAATTGAGTGACGTTCGCGATGATGGTGGAACGACGGCTGGCTGGCGCCCCTGAAGGCTCGAGTGGAGGCGCGGCCGCGGCAGGGCTCACGGTATGGCTTCGCAGGCACAGCGGTAGTAAGTCCTGCCGTGCGCCATCTGAGGGGCCGCGCGGCGGGGCCGTAACAGGAACCTTTTACTTAGATACTTCGGATGCAATATGGTCGTCATCTTTTTTACTTTAAAATGTAACATCTCGTGATCGGTAGGTACTTCTGCAATCGTAGAAGACCAATTATAAAACACTAGCTACTGCCCGCGACTGCGTCCGCGTGAAATTTCTTATTCCCCCGACCGCGACCCACCCCGTCGCATCGCATCACCTGCCCGCGCTATCACTTCGTTTTCGTTTAGCGAACAAAAAGAAAAAAAAACAGCAAGCTTTTTATTCTTTTTGTTCGGCTCCTTAACGCTATAGCGTGATGTTAAATAGCCTATAGCCTTCAAATGGGCTATCAAATGCAAAAATAACTTATAAAATCCGACCGGTAGTTCCAGAGATTAATTCTTAAATAAACTAATTTTACCTCTTCATTAAATTATTAGTACCTACACATAACATGTCTGAGGTCCGTATTCTGGAGAACTGCTCAAATATGAATCTCGACGTCATTTGAACACACACAATCTAATTCTTAACTCAAATCTATTCTATACCCATACCGAGATCGCTGCACTATACCTACCCAAGACCAAAACTAGTACTACGATAGTACAACAAATCTAAAACAAAACCACATTACTTGCGTGCGGCCTGAGATAGACTCGAGTGTTTGTTCAATTTATGTGCCGAGTACTCCCGAGTGCTGCCGAGGAGTGCCGAGCGCCCTCCAAGAAGATGAGACGAGATGGCGCCTCCCGGACATGGCGTTGAAGAGAACACACGTGCCTGTTAAGATCTGGATGTGAATTTGAAAATGGAACGTGTTTTATACCTAATAGGAAGAGCACACTTTTATTTAAATTTTGAATCAAAAACATTCAGCATTGTCGGGTTCCAAGCAATTTGGGAACAGCGTATACCAATGGTATGAGACTTACTTACATAACGCCTAGTTTTCTTGAAGGGTGGAGCAGAGGTGTTCTTATAGTACACACAGCAAAACATCAAACTATATTTTCCAGTTTACACTGACCTCTGATTGTAAGGAAATCCTATACAATGCGAGTTCAGCTTATACTGGCAAAATAAAGCTTGATCTGTAGCCGTGTATACCTAGATTTCGCCAGTTATGTTTAGGGCCCATGTAATAGGGGGCCTAATGCCATCAACCGGGCACAAGTCTAGACTCCGAGCTGCTACTGTGAAATTCCAGATAGAAAAACCCAATAACACTGCCCGACCTGGGAATCGAACCCGCAAGCGCACTGCTGAGTATGAGGTCCTATCCTCAACAGATGCGCTTGCTATCACTACCAACGAGGCAGTCTATGTGACAGGTTCTTTCATAAGACAAGGTAGCTACTGTAAAACGTTGAGGTGTTCCCTTGACTGTCCTTCGTCTTCATCATCAGACCCCTTATGATAGTCACAAACCATCTAGGTGTACAGTTCTCATCAATACAAATTAATCAAGCCCAAACACCAGGTAAGTGCTGCAAGTCGTTGAGGAGTTCCCTCGACTGTCTTTCGGCTCTATTATCAGATCGACTCCAGACCGTAATTAAATAGTAGGGCTTTAAAATACTTAATGAAAAAAATTAACAAACGCACTAGTCGCCACTACGATTTTCAAAGGTTCCCCTCGATTTCTCTGGGACGCCATCATCAGATCCTGGTTTCCTTATCATGGTACCACCCTTGGAATATCTCCTTTCCAACAAAAAAAGAATCATAAAAATCAGTTCATAAACGACGAAGTTATCCGCGAGCACACATAAAAATAATATATGTATACGGCCGAATTAAGAAACCTCATCCTTTTTTGAAGTCGGTTAAAAAAGAAATGAACCTGATTACTGTAGAAGCCGTTCCTAATACCTATGATTGGACTATTTTCTTAAGTAAAGGATGATGGCGCCCACCCGTTGTTAGCAAGCAGATCAAACATATCCTCCAAATTGAAATAGGTAGGTAATTTGTTAAGGGACTGACAACAGCTAAAGCGCGGTCACTGTCGGACTGCATAGAAAAGAAAGAGAAGCGCGATGATACAAAGCTGGTAATTCATTGCAAAATATGAAGCATATCTGTTTTTATTAAAAATCTATTAATTGGACTAAAAAATTAAAACACTATCACAAAACAATCTGAAAAAAAAACATGATTGCATGTATATTAGTATAGTTTTTAATCGTTAAAAGAAATTTTTGAGGTATCTTCGTGACTTTTTCTATCGTACCAAATTAGTTTTATTATGCTTTCAACACACTATCTAACTAGCATATACCCTGAAGAATATCATATAAATTTTTCTGATTTTGTTTACTGCAGTGAATCATAAGTTTTATAATGCGTATATTATACGCATTATAAAACTTGCGCTTAGGTCATGTAGTCCCCTTAAGATTTGCTGCTTTAATCGCTTGAAATGTTTACGATTTTATTTCATTATTTTGTTATTTACCTTTTGGTGGACCTTTCCATCCAAACAGAAAATCGTCCATCTTTATAAATTCACACAAATCCCCGTGGGATTTTTAATAATGCCTCCAATACTTTTTTCACATTACTCCGCTAAAATCTTAAAAATCTTTCATTAACGTGACGTTAATTTTATATCTACATGAGCATTAATGCAGCACTTTATAGCACAAACTACTCGTAAGTTAACGTCGTGTTATCCAACTATATCCCTAGCAGGCAACGGCTGTTACCAAATTAATTTATTGAACGGTCCGCTAACGGTACCGCTGAAGACTCTTCTGCCAGTCACACAATCCACTCACGACCAACACTGAAACACAACGAACTCAACACAGCCAAACCAAAACCGACCACAAAGTAACGAAAATAGAACTCAATTTAACATACAAGCAAACCAACATATGACTTATAAACACAACATAGCAGGCAGTAAATAAACAGTTGATACTGACTACACATCATTACATCAAAGAGATGAATAGCCATTGTGATAGGACATTGCACTTTATAGAGGAGCGAATACGTGTCAGAATCAAATGTGTGGCTGTTACAGGAGTTTCTTATCGAACAGTGGGTTAGTGGGCGCGAGCGGTGCCGGGTCAAACGCTTAGCAAACAAGCACGGACGGATTCGTCTTGGCGTACCTATATTTGCCGGCATCACCGTGAAATGGTTGCAAAAGCTTGCAGCACTACGGCATTGTGTAGGATGCATTTCGTTCCACTGAAGCCGCGGTGCAACCTCGCTTGTTCTCTGAAGAAAATAACGCCTATGTATACCTAGAAAGAACCTCATTACATAGGCATACATAACACAGTCACGCCGAGTGGTCGTACACAATATGCGTAACTCCAGATAATTGATTTATATTGATAATGACCACTAAAATCTAATTCGGTCAAACAGTTACATTCAAGTAACTCAAAAACGTAACCAATTCGGCCTCGGGCAACCAACTGTTGGTACTCAGAAATTCTAAATTGACTACAAATTCGCGGAATCTAACAAAAGAAACCGATCAAGTTCAAATTGAAATAGAAGATACGACAGACTTTCCGTGGATCAATATAGTAGACATACTTAGGTATTATTTTGTGATAAGCGGTCAATAACTTTAAGTTTAGGAAACATTGTTCAATTACCGAAAAGAGACGAATTTTCGGATGCACTTTATATCCTCTTGGCCACCATTAGGTATAATATGCATTATGGTGATGAACATTTTAAATTAAAATACCTCTGAAAGACACATACTTTTCTATATCTTTGTACTTTGAAAAAAAATACTAATAATACCGGACAAACAAATCTTAAATGAGAATGAGGCAGGCACTTACACTAGTACAGAAATGATTTTGTACTGGAACCAATTACGAGCAAACATACGCACAATAAGCAGTTTAACACTTACCAAATTAAATTACAGAAACCTTAATAGAACAATAAAGTATTACGTGAACAGCCTCCCAAAAACAAAACTTGTTGTTATCTCCAAGAAAACAACTCAGAAGCCTCTTTAGATTGGGCCCAAAAATTATCACCCATCAATCAACCGTTTGGTTCTATAAAAACCTTCTTTGTAACCCTGCCGCCCATAATTGGTACCTACGTAAAAAACAAAAGTAGAAATTTATAACGAGACGAAAGCCCCAAATCATTCTGTTTAGTGCGAAATTATAGTGTTTTAAACACAGTGTTTAGGTGATTGTATTGCTCTAATGAAAGGGTATTACGTAAGTGGTCGGGACGGAGAAGTAAGCCGCAATCTATTAGCTGAACAAAAACTAAAAAGTTAGCTTAATTTCACACCTGTTTACCTTTAATTCTATAATTATGTGGGAGCAATGGGCTTTTTGCACGCGCTTATGATCCATATATGAGCTTGGAGGAAATTGGGAGAAAGCACGGGGCGGTGGAGGTAAGTATGCGGTTTATATAGACGCTGAAACTTTCAAACTGTATTAAGGTACGAATAAACTCTCAGACTTCTGAAACCAGCACCTTTGACCGAATTTGATTTCACAAAAATTTTACTCAAAAATGCAATCTCGACTTCAGAATATAAATTCCTTAGCCACTTCTTGAAAGTGGGCGTTGTTATCGGTAACCAGCTTCCATTTTACGTTACCACGTAATTGGAAACTTATTAAATCGTGTTATCTCCAAATAGATAAAGTTTTGCTTCATCGAATTAGAAATCTCTTTACTTGATAAAAGCTTGATTTATTTCAAGACTTCAAACGCACGGAAAAGGCGTTTTCGTGACTGATCTTAATCACTTTTCGTTCTTCGTTGACCTTCAATAAAGTAAGTGTCCAGCTTCAACGCTCCAACGACAATCTTGTAAAAAAAATACAAGTTTATTATGTTACATTCCCATTTGAACCTTCCTCCATTCCCACAAAGCAAGAAATCATAATGACGTCAAACATTGGTATTGACACCACATAGGTTCTGCGTGCTCGTATCATCAACGCTGAAAAAAAGCATATAGAGTATATGAAGCTGGCAGGTCCAGCAACAATCGTCATTTGAAAAGCCTCATCATCAGACCTAACCTCATTGTTGAAGCAGTTCTCCTAGCAACTCTGGCAACGTACCTGGCACCTTGGGGCGGGTGGGAGTGGGGGAGGCAGGGGTGACGTCACGCCGTGGGTGCCAACACGTCGCTCGCCGTCACGCTCCACAAACAGCAAGGTTGCCGCAGCCTTGACGCCGGCCCACATTGCTCACCGACTCAGAACCAACTTTTTGTACTAAATACTATATCTCTGGTGTGAACATCTTCCGGTTTCTAAATGCCTGATAAGTGAGTCATGGCCTGGCAAATTCTGGGTGATTATGATAACTGTTATCGGACAGCAGTAGGTTGAAAGTGAAGTCATCAAATATGTGTGAACCAAGTGAAACTTTTGGATCAGTTTCAGTTCCAATAAGCTTTTACCAAGTATGTCGGGGTCGACTTCTAGGTTAGCCAGAGGCAACTAAACAAAGCAGCCACTTCACTAACCCAACCATCGTTACAAACTGATGACTGCTCGTAGGTAATTAAGATTCAACGAGTCACAAAGGTAATCATTGATGACAATATGAAGAATTTAGTAATTTCCTAACACGATATAAGGTTTCAATGTTAAGCATCACATATGGCCCTCCACTTAAGCTTGCTACACCGCTGTACTTGACCAGTCGATGTTCATCGATTCCAGTAAAACCCGTAACGATAAAATAATATTTTTAGTATCGTCATAAAAGCATCAAAGTCAGTCTCCGAAGACCGTACATACGTCACAACCTCGTTTGCTATATATGTTTTGTGAACTTCTTCTACAAAAACCTCACAAAAGAATTATGAAATCTGTTTTTTTAACGATCATTAAGTGCATCGACACTTTAAAAGAGTCACTTTATTCGTAGAACACAAAGCCCCCGTTATTTGCCCATATGCACCGTTCTTAATGAGTAGGTATGCAGCTGCAATAAACAACGACAGACCAAGATCATTTAAGTAAATTGCCCATAAATAAACATCAACCGTAAACATCTCAACAAATCTTTAAGTAGCGAAAAAAAGACCCAGAAACAAAATAAAACAATTGAACCTTAGATCTAGTAAAACGTTCAATTTTTGTGAGCGTCCCTTGGTCGGGGCATGGCTAATCAGTCGGGCGTTGTCCAGACAATGGCGTCAGCGTGAAAGCCTCATAAAACTACGGGGCCCGTAAAGCCCTGTCCAAAATATTTACGGCGCGTGACAAACGGACCGCTTTTGTCTCGCAGGATTGTCTCGGCGATTCGTCTCGGTTAATCATCGGGCTACGTTGCAGCAGACATGTGCAATGTGCTACGGACTCGAGATCATTTGACACGAGGATCGATCGTAAAACAACGTGTCAATCTAGCTGTTACCGGGCAGGTGCCTGATAAAAATCATCTGCTTATTCCAGCGAAATAGAGGTGAAACGTTTTGATGAGTTTTTGTCATCACTGTTTCTAGATTAAGCTGTGTTTGTTGCTAGCCGGTGGGGTCGTCGTAGCTGTTACTATTATATGGTGACGCAGTAGAAGCTGCTAGGTATACTGCTGACCATGTGAACCTTCACTAAGCTACAGAATTCGGCTAAAGTATTGGATGCTATTTATGTGCTTACAGACAAAACTTTACTAATGTTCACCAACATTACATACACGTCAACAGCGAGCAGTTATTGGACTTGATCATTGTTGAACATTTTCATGAGTTTTTCGCAGTATGATGCTATCGATACCCATTACTCCTACAGATGCTGCTGCTCATGTACCATGCAGTGGTGCAGAGCAGTATGGCCACGTGGTATAGGCCCCGACTTACGAGTTGTAGGTCGTGAGTTCGAACCCAGGCAGACACTTTACTTAGTGTATTTAATTTCATCACCACTGCTTTCAAAACGGTGAAGAAAAATGTCGTGAGGAAACCGGTATTTCTTAGAACCAAAAATTTTAAGACGTGTGACATCCACCAACCCTCACTGGGCCCGCGTGGTGGATTATGGCCCACTCCCTCTGCCTGTGTCCCAGCAGTGGGAATATTATTGGCTAGTTATCCTATGCACCATGCAAACCTCGCTTTCACTCATGATGCTCATAGATCGTCATCAGACAATACCCCAGTTAGGATAGCAACAGTCTCAACCTGCAAAGCTGAAAAAAAGACAGTGAGGCGAGTGTCAAAGAAATTCTTTTTTTTGTCTAAGCATCCAATTTATTTTTGCTTTCACTGGTGTTATGTAAGCATTCTTTCACGACTCGACTTTCCTCATCGGTACTAGTCAGCGGTAAGACACCACACATTCACACATTGCTTTCAAGTTTCTTCATTAGATAGACTATTAAAATAGCTATATACTTTTAACATCTTGCTTGAGCTACTGCTGTACCTACTTGAAAATCATATAAGCCCTGAACGACCCTAACAGCTACTGAATTGGCATCATCTTAGTTTTAATTCGATTCCACGTTACATTTTGACTTAGGTATTACCAAACATTAATTAATTCCTAAATATAATATTCTTCTACATTTTTTTTTCTTTTTGAATTCTATTTTATTCTTTTCCGTCATTAGCCATGTATCCTTTTACGGAAAAGCGAGTTGATCGCAGATGACTATAAACAATTGGTAAGGAAAACGAGATAAGATGAAAAGCACAGTGCTATTATAAGCCTTATAGATCAGCGATAGCACGTGCCACAACATAATGCTGATGATATCGAAGATATATCGCGAGTCAGTGCAGAGCAAAAAGAAACAAATGAAACACTTTCGGTTCTCGTTCGTATTACCTTTCGTTGTTGGTAACTATTGCTATGAATAGCAAAATATTGGTCTGTTTGTATTTATGTTCTATGAAGTTCCCTAAGCCATTTTCGTAAGTTCATTATTTCGGCAGTGCTATTCTGTAACCATCTCACCGTGAATACGTAGGTGAAGTGAGCTTCAACAGTGTCAATCCCAAGTATCACGTGGAATGAAAACTCACTTCAAACTCACTTCACCTAAGTTTTCATGGTGAGATTTTTATAGATATTAGATCTGAGATAGAGTAGTCAGATAGGAAACGCCGGCTAGTTTTAAAAAGTTTATTTTTATTTTTTGTTGGTACAAACCTACTTACAGAAATAAAATCATTTATCATTTATCTGCAGGTGCGAGGGCCATCATTGTCACCCATAACAAGGATGTTTAATGTGCATAATATTTATTTATAAATCCTATCCTCAATATGAAATTGCTTAAGAAAACATGTCGTTGCACTAACAGAGACTGGTCAAATGTTCGTATCTCGGAATTTCGATGAGGATTGTGTTCAAATGCATGAATCACTTGCATCACACAATGGAGTACCTATATACCAGCCAATCTAGTATATATCAAACAATATACTGACAGGAAGACATTAAATTCATTGAAGATCTTTCAGAGGATGAAAGTACGCACTCATGAATATTAACAATATTAGCAATAAAGAATAGATTTCATAAAATTTTACTGTCTAAGTTTTGCATTTTTTTATGAAACAGCAGATGCCATTAAATTCAAAGTCAGCCTTTATAACCAAGCAAGCAAGTTAGCAATAATCTGGCGGTTAGGGTATTTAACCTCTTAATAAATAAGCGAGCAAACCCGTAAGCGCAGCAGTAGCTAGCTATAAAACCGCGGCGACCACTGGCTGTGAAAGTTCACACTACAATTTAGGTTTTTAACACTAAGCTGGCACTGCGCGGTTCTCATTAAGACACGGAGCCCCGGGCCCGAGTCCCGAGGTGTCGCTAATCATTTTATTGTCTTCACAAATTATTGGAAATACTTGGGCAGTTGTTGAAGAAACATAATATAAATATAAACTTAGTGGATAGTTACTAAGTACTTGTAATGAGGCAGAATAGCTTTATTTATAACTACTTAAACTTTAGCAGTTCAGGCTGTATAGCTGCCAGTTTAATTATTTGTGAGAAACCCTATACATGAACATTTGTACTAAAGCCCAGACAAAGAGGTATCGATCTAACAATTTCTCCTCTCTAAAATCAACCACTGAACAAAAGCTACCCACTTGTAGAGCTGATAAGTTATCATTTTATCACCAAACCAAACATTTCATCACGAGACAATTTTCCATCTCGTACACTCAGTAAAAAAAACGACCTCCATCTCGAATGTCATTTGCACGCCGTGTCGTTGAAAAAGCAATTATTTCAATATCTCGGTGCCGGCACCCAAGCCAGCAAAAAGTGCTCTGAGCACGCGCCCGCACCAGTGTGACCGAACGCAAGAAAGTTTGGAGGAGCCCCGAAGGACATCGACGTCGAGTCGATAAACTACGAGGTATGTATACGTAATAGGTGGTACGTTGTTGTTTCTTTGACGTGCCTATTATGTATCGAACATGTGTGGTTCGGTTTATAGCGCGCGGTATTGGCGTTGCTAATCGCGCCCTCAGTGTGTCTTTCGTGGAATGTGACGTTGTTGTATACAAGTCTGCGTTCAAAGCCCTCTTATATTGATGTATGTCTAGTATATTGGTACTTACAGTAATCCGTATCGTTTTACAGCTTTAGATTCGAAACTATGTCCAATGACCGCCTTCTTTACACTTCAAAGATCAAAGAAGGCGAAATGCGATAGCATATTATAATTATGTTAGGAAGGTTTTTTGATATCACTAAAGTAATATAAGACTAGCTTTGGAAAACATAAATAATACCCACATCAGAAAACGTCACTGATGCCGCGATTGGCGTGGCGACCTACTGTGCCCAACTCATTTAATAATTTACCATCGACTCGAAAAGAAAAAGAACACCCACTTCAGTAATGAAAAAGGTAGTAATAAAAATGTAATCATAAAATGTACTTATAAATACTTAATCCCAAAAGACAACAGCAGGGTTAAATACAGTCCACCTCTTAACACAACCAAGGAACTTGAAGCTAACAAAGATTAGGCACAATAGCATTTCAACACTCCATTGTCGACTAGCAACAATAGGTAGCGCACACTTTACAAATAAACAAAACATAAAACTCACACTAATCACAGTTAGAATTACTATAATATTATGTTCAAAACGATAACCGTACAAATCTAAGATTTAATAGAAGATGAAAAAAATGATTGTCCTCCGCGAGTTCCAGTCTGTTGGGCGAAGTAGATCAAACAACGAAACAAATAGGAATACTATGGCTTCCGCTGATCAATTATATTTTTTATTTATTAAAAAAAAACAGTTACATTTACAAGGCTTAGGTACTGGCCGATTAGACACGTATAGCGATAAATAATATTACAGAAGCCAACCGCAATAATTCTTAGATAGTTATGCCAGTTAAACATTCCAGTTGCTGTATATTTTTAGGTGATTTATCAATATATAAGTTATATATAATTATATAAATGAAATTCGCTTTTCAGGTCTGTCTGTGTGACTGCGATGTTGCTCCAAACTACACAACGGATTTTGATGCGGGTTTTACCATCGTTTAGAGAATTTATTCCAGAAGGTTTATGTGTCTAACACAATATTGACAATAAACTTACATGTTATAAATAAATCAACAAATATTATAAATGTCTTAAAACCGCGGACACAGGGAGATCCCTGTGTCCGCGGTTTTAAGACACACAGATGTGTGCCAAACATCCAAATCCGTTCAGCCGTTTTAAATCAACAAATATTATAAATGTCTTAAAACCGCGGAAATTACTAGCTATAGCTTAGTTATTGCTAGTTATTGATATAATTAAGTAAATGTGTTTGTGGTTGTGTGCAAATTGGTTAGAAAATGTAGATACTTATTGAAATGGTGATTTCCAAATTAGGTGTAGGTAGTGCTGGTCGAAAACGATTGACAGTTTAATTGAAATGCAACTTCAAATATCGTCGTTAACTCAGGTTAAAGTGCAGCCAGAGCGGCTAGATTTAACAGGTACCTACACAACAAAATAATGTCTCAAATTAAAATATTTAAAGTGCATTTCCCAAAAGAACCAAAAACCAAGACAAAGGACTTATAGCAGCTCCTGTAGAGGATAGTACTAGTAGGATTATTTCTATTGTAATCTCTGCTTCTTTAAAATGAAGATGCCAAAAAAACAATCATGCACGTCAACTAATTAATGTACCTACGTATTTAAGCAAACCTTAGAAATCATCAAGACTCACCGAACGGCACTAAACATTTCCTCCAACATCAAAGAAAGTCCTGCTCAACCTATAAAGAAGAACCAGCGTGAACATAGCACAAGTTACTGCACTTGTATTATTTTACGTAGCACAAGCCGGTACTATCCTGTTTTTGTTAAGTGGCAAACATTTGTGAGTGTCACTCG
Source organism: Brachylomia viminalis (assembly GCA_937001585.2). Lineage (NCBI taxonomy): Eukaryota > Metazoa > Arthropoda > Insecta > Lepidoptera > Noctuidae > Brachylomia > Brachylomia viminalis. The sequence goes on along the minus strand of OW443301.2, from coordinate 19,043,748 downwards.
AGTGACAATACATCGACGACATCGAGTGGTCCAGTCCTACTCGACGCCTCTACCATTTGCTCACGAAATTACACTTGTAAACAACAAAACACGAATTTAAAATTGCATAGCGTAATCGATTTTTCCGCATCGTAATCTTTACATTATACATTATTGCGTGAATAATCCGATTGCGTATTTGCCGGTATTGATCAATTTGTAAGTGTGGTTTGAAGTGTCAGACGTGCAAATTTGAAATGTATCGATTGATAAACAAGGGGACTACTCTATAAGGAACAGTGATTGAATCGGTAAACCACTCTAAAATGGTATCGCAAAAACGTTGTTATGCAAAATTACCTATTACATCGTTACCGCTTATGAATTGCAATTCTCTCGTAATTTTAATTTAAGGCTCCCGCAAACAGGCGCGACGCGAGAGCGCGAGACAAAGGCACCGCTCGTCGCGCGACAAGCGGTGCTTTTGTGTCGCGCTGTCTCGTCGCGTCTGTGTGCACGAGTCTTTAAGTTGTATGATTTTTGCAATTACTTATTAGTTATTACTTACCAGTTTTCCCAGACAAGGCGTAATTTACATAAATTGAAACACGACATCTCCATGCTTGTAATAATATGCTGATTTTGAAAAAATGCCTAAATATAACCCATTTAAGTTACACCAGCCAGATATTTGTGAGCTATCAATAGACTTCACAGCTTTCTAGCTAATCTCTTACAAATATTACAAGACTAGCAATTTTGCTGAATCATACAACATACATACTCCTACAAGCTGTAATTTAAAATAACCTAAAGTTGGTTTAACCAAGATCACAAGAAAGTGTCATAAATTACAAGCTACGGTGCATTCTGCCTTCGGGGAATTTTTGTATAGAAAACATTTGACAATCGGGTAAAACCCAGCACATAATAAACACTTGACTTCATTTATTTTCTGAGTAGAGCAAGTTTGAGAATAGTTCTTCCCCATGTCTAGTTTCTTGAGAAGATAATTTATGTAGCATGAAGAATGTTTGTGATGCTTTCATTCTTGGTACTCTTAATTCCTTCCCCATCCTAAATAATTGGTAAGTACCTTAGCCACTTTTTAAGATAGGTACCATTTTTAACGCCACTGCTACCACGACTAACGTTACGTCAGTGGCGACTTATTGGGTCCAACTAAGTCTGTCTATAAAAGAACTGTTTATTCGAAAAGCAGAAGATGACACAAATAAATGGAGAAGGGGTGAACTTCTCTTTGGCGAAAAAGGACATCATAGAAAAATCATAACAGAAAAAAAAATAACAACCAATATTAACCAACCTACCAATAACCAATATTTGCACACCACTTGTAATGGTAGAATGTAAATGGGCCACATTTATAATAACATCATACTACTTTGTAAACCTACATTTTGGCAAATAAAGTATCTTATCTTATCTTAACAATCTTAATTTCTCTCTCATTACCAGAAGGAGGCTAGTGGTAGGGCCCCTGCACGTAACGGGACGGATTGCAAGTATGTCGGCCGCCAATCACACAGTGTCACCTACGAGTTATGTACTTTAGAAAGTACGCTGTAACTGACTTGTGACCGTTGACATTGTATATAAACGTTCTAGATTTTGATTCTGCATTCGAAATGTTAAGGCAACGCTGGCTAGACGCATTAAATTGAGTGATGGCGGATAAGTTAGACATCGTAAAGATGGAAGGATTGGAGGAATTTGATCGTCAAGTTGATGTTTTATGAATGATAATATTATTCGCAAATTATGTAGGACCTTAGTGAAGAGCGAGATAAGGGACTAGAAGAAGAAGATGGTGGAGAAGGAAAACTTGGTAAGCCTTTGTTTGCAGCTCAGATTATCAGATATTGAGAGCTAGTTAAGTTACAGAAGGTAAGATAAGTCTTCAAAATGGAATGGTCTTAATATGTTAATTTTGACGAATCCTCCCTTTTGGGGTAGCAAAGTTGATACAAGTGGTACAGGTAACTTACAGGGAGATTGCTAGGACATAAACTCCAAACATCCCATCAAACTAGTCATTAGAATCTAGTAAAACAAATAAAATACGATCAAGTAGGTACGGGTACTGATCCAAAACCCATGACCTAAACGTCTTCCAAGTTTAAAAGAATCCCACCTGCCAGATCAAACCAAACAAAAAAACAAAACACAACACACAAAATAATGTTATCGTAAGTACACATTTACACGGATATTCGTTGATTATTGGCACAGTCATCTTACACTACAGTAGATACACAATAAAGTCCTCGGCCAACTAACGTGCTGTCACCCACGGAAGAGTAAACGTCAGAGAGACGTCGAACTGGCTTGATGTATGATAAATGTTACTTGTAGATGCCAATGGACAGAGACCTTTGGTTTACTGGATTGGGCTTGTTGGGCTGAACTCCGGCTCGAAAAATATTTCGATTAATCTGAAGTGAGTATCCATATTAAGAATATGTCTCATAGCACCAGAAGTTTACAGGGTGGCAGGGACAACGACGCACAAACTGGAACCATGAATTCAGTGCATGGTCCTAGACCCCCTTATTTTTTAGCGGGAGGAGCGACTAGCGAGAGGGCGTGTCAGACTCTTACGGTCTTATTACAAAACAAGGTTTTTCTTTTGACATGGTTTAAACCATCGAGCCTGTTTTTGAAATAAGAACCTAACTGAAATCGAAATACAGTTCCTTTTACAAAACTGTCAACTTAGTCCGGTCTTAGGTTGTCAATTTTGTATTAAGAACTTTACTAAAGTCGGCATAAAGTTCCAAATACAAAAACTAAATCGAATGTGTAGGTTGGGACTAAAGTTAGATCGTGTTTTGTAATAAGACGGTTACAGACTAAAACCCACCCGTGTTCCTTCAGTTGCCTGTACCAGGGGCCACGGTACCAATGATTCTACACCCCCTAGTGTAGAAATTCTTCGCCGTTTATCAAAAAACACGATTCAAACAACCTTTAAATCCTCAAACGCGGTACCTAGCACTCGTTCCAACCGCAATGTGCCACATCCAGCACACCTAGCGCTCTGTCGTGCCAATCAACCGCGTGCCCAATGCAGGTCGGCCGACACCGAGGTTAGAGCTTGCCGATTCCTTAATTGCCGTGACGTTTTGGTGTCACATACCTACCACTCTCGGTACCACGCTACTTAAATAGGCTTTAGTAGCGGTACGTGTAAAATCTAACTGTTGCAACACTGTCTATTGGGTGTTTGACAAGGACAGTTGGTGATGAAAATTCGTTGATAAGGTTGTCTTATTAAATTGTTGTGTTTGAGGTTTCTCCTTGAATGCTTGATTGATATCTTGAAAGGTTTCAACAGTGTATTTTTCTGTTTATTACGCTGTTTTACAAATGATTTATTTTATTTTATAATAATATTAAAAAAGAGGTAACATTATTTTGTCAGTTTGCATGTAGGGGTAATCTTCTGAAGCAATGATCCGATTCTGAAATTCATTCACTAATGGGAAGCTACAGTACAGCCGAGTGTTGACGGTTATATTTAATGACTGACCGGTTGGTGCAGTTGGTAGCGACCCTGCCTTCTGAGCCGCTGGTCCCGGGTTCGATCCCCGGACAAGTCAAACATTTGTGTGCATGAACATGTCTGTTTGACCTGTGCCTGGGTGTGTATATGTATATCAGTCATCAGGTTACCGTAGTACAGGTTCTACCTGTTCGGGACCTGAAGACCTAGCTTGTCTGGAAATATTATGTCTCATATAAAAAAAAAAGAAAAAAAAAATAATGAATTTTACGCGGACGAAGTCGTGGGCTAGTTAGTTTACAAAAAGATTGATGCATTGTGTTCTGCGAATACAAATCCTTCATCAGCCTCGAGAATATTCAAGTACGCCACTTCTGCAACTTTATTTATTAACCGCAAGATATCATGAAGCATTGACCTTTATTGGTGCAACCTTTAAGTTATTATTTCATAATGCTAACGAGACTAAATGACACCATCATATTTATTGCCTACTCCAACGTTAAACGGGGTTGCCCGAATAAATAATGTCGGAATCTATAAAAAGTGTGTTCAAAACAAAATTATTTTGGTAAAGGGTAACACATTCACACATTAGGGACGCCACTCGACGCGTCTCCCGGTAATTATTTAAAAGTTTCGCTCTGACACTGGCTGCTGGTTCTTTGGAGATTTTCTTTTTTTATTTTTAAATTTGGAGTGTCGTGAGCGTTAAGTAGTATTTATGCGGTCCCCAGCGGCGCGGAGGTGGTTTGGGCGCGAAATCAACTTGATGCGAGCGGTGATACGGAATAAGTTGCTTAATTTAATTTTATGACTTTGGCTCTAAATTAAACGTATAAAGAAGAGTTCATAATTAAATTAAATGCATCGTTTTGACACTTACATTTAGAAACAATAGAAGAGAAAAATCTGTCTAGATCGGCAACACATTTTGCAAAGAAAATAATACTTATTGAAATATTATAATTTCGTGTGAATAACATTCTGAATATGAAAACGTACAGACGAGAGACATACTTACAGTGGGTCCGTAAGTCTTAAGTACAAAAAATATTAAAAGCGACTTATCCCCCTGTGCCCAAGACAGCGGTATAAATTCTGCGCGGACAGTTGGGAGCGGATCGCCAAAGCTAATTCTGTTGTGATTAATGCTCCTTGCACATTTGCACCGCCTAGCTGATACCCACCAACTTACGCAAACTCAAAAAATATCCAAAAATATTCCTTAAATCACCCCCAATAAGGTACAGGACACGAAAATATCAATGAAAGTATATTTTTGTACTATATGAGTGCTTAAAAGTAACTCGCTAGTGGCCGTTCGCGTTTCTCACGCAACTACCGACGATTAAATAAGGGAACGTGTTGTAATATTAAAAACACTTGTACCCATTAATGAAAACCCATTTCGTACAATAATCGTGTCGTTTGTACTTAATTCAGAAATACGTGGGTACTTAATTTTCAACGTAATCCACGTGTCACATGTTATTTATGGTGTTGAATTAATATTTATTTTGTCGTAAGGCAAATCAGGCCCTGCAGTCTCGACATAGTTAGCAATAGTTTTCGGTTGCTAAGTCCTAACAATCCAGATGTAAATGTTGATGTAAACGTTTGGTAGTCTCGACAATCAAATTTATCGGTTGTTACCTACCGGTACCTACCTAAAATACCAGTAACAACCGATAAATTTGAGTGTGGAGACCACCAAAATATCATTACAACTGGATTGTTAGGACTTAGCAACCGAAAACTATTGCTAACTATGTCGAGACTGCAGGGCCTGGTCTGATTGTAAAAAAAACCGAGAGATCACACTACAGCCAGCCTATGGCAATTGTAGATCATGCGTGTCAGCAAGATGATTGAACTAATATTTTTGACTTGAAGAGTTACTAAATCTAGGGTACCTAGTACCTACCTATATTTTTGCAATATGCTGATTGCCATTCCAAAGCAGTCGTCCCAATAAATAATGGCAAGAATCTGACATAATCAAATGCACATTTAAAAGACTGTGACGAAAACACATTCCTCTTACATAGAAGACGGGACAATACAGCTGCAATGCAGCAGCATATCCAAGAATTATGGAAGTCTGGCTGCGAATGGTAGATCAGTGTGTTCTCTCTATCATGACGGCGATAGACATATTTCCATAAAACAACCTGACAAAAGGACTTGATTATATTAACAGTGAGATGCAACTAGGAATATGTAAATATTTTTACAGACGTTACGGGTAGTCAAAGGCCCGAAAGTCAGACAACCAGTCTTACCAAGGGGTACTTCACTTATTACCCAGTAAGTGGGTTGTGGAGATCAGATAAGTGGTCCATGTATATAAAATACTGGTATTCAATTGTAAATAGGCTAGGCAGATGATGATGCAAGTACACATTTCAATGATTATAATACAAACCATTTTTTTCCAAATCAAGTGTGGATTGGTTGATCCTTTTGATTAGAAAGATACCATAAGGACCAAAATACCTTAACATTTTGATACAACTTTAACACTTTGAGCGGAACAACGTTATAATAAGTAAAATTTGATAAACGCTGTTTGACACAACGTTTAATCACGTCAGGAAATAAATATGTCTTTCTCTATAGAACGTGTATAAGCGGCTGGCGGCTTATACCAATTCCTTCAAGCCAAGCCTTCCTTCATCGCGCCATTTTCCGACTGCTAGCGCCGCTGAACTAATGGTGGTAACTAATACTAACCTAAACTATAACTTCCGTGCAAATCAAACCACATCACACCTTCCCGGGAAGTATATGAGCATAAAGATTCCCGTATAACATTAATTTTAGGAGTAGTTCATTTGTACTTTAGTTATAAGGAAATGTAAGAACTTAAGCTGGTTAATAAACGATTTATTATTTATTATTAAAGAAATTATAACGCGTAGGCAATAATTTCCATGGTGTGCATTGGTAAGTTGGTAGTAATAAATTAGGGGCGATGGCGCGATAACTATAATAGTGGGGCTCGAATAATGAAATAATTTGATTCTGTCACTCTTTGTTTTATTAATGAGAGACGAATAAAACGGTAGTGACTTTACGTGGAGTTGGACTCGAATGGGGTTTATTTTTAATTCCATTTTTGACGTTCTTTGAAGATTTATCGAAACACATTCCATTTTTACGACCTTATAAAGTGTCTGGGACAGACTGGATCTGCAGGTGGAGGACGGGGTGTTGTGGCGCAGCCTGGGAGATGCCTAAGTCTATCAGCGGACTGCGATAGGCTGGGTTGATTATTTAATTGATTGTTTTTTTTTTCACTTTTCCTTTGTTTTTTTTTTTTTACAAAATTCAGATATCGTATGTTTTTGTAAACCGTCGCTTGCAAGTTATCTTTTTTTTTTTTTTTTTGTGGGTGGGAAATCATCAAATAACTTCTCCCGCTCTGGGCAGAGCAGGAGGGCGTGTCAGACTCTTACTGACTAAAACCCACCCGTGTTCCTTCAGTTGCCTGTGCCAGGGGCCACGGTAACCCTCTTGGACTTTTCCGCAACCCTAGCAGGCATCGGTCCTAGCAAACCCCGTCATTGGTGCTGACATCTCTTTGAGGCGCGCGTGGGACACAACGCGCCGTCGACCCGGGCCTGGTCCTTATCGAACGGCGAGCTGCCCATTGCTCGCCGTTCGCAAGCCCGCGCCTACGGTGGCCGGGAATCGGCCTGCGATTCCCGACGCCCAGGGCGTCTCCTGCGGCGGCTAGGGGCGTGAGGGCGCAAACTTTGCCTCTCCCTCACGCGTTCCGCCTCCTCCTTCGCGAACATTACTGCTTCGCAGAAGGAGGTGACGGCTTCCCAAGCCCTCTCGCTCCGTACCATGGCCTGGACCAAGGCCGGACGCGAGAGATCGCCACCGCCAATCGCCTCCACGAGGACACGGCGGTGCTCCGCCCAAGCCGGGCAGACCTCCACCGTATGCTCCACCGTGTCCTCCGGGCGATCCACACAATGGTGACACCCGGGCGTTTCCTCCCGCCTTATCCGGAACTTGCAAGTTACCTAAGTACCTAATTAGGAACTAACCTCTCTTATAAAAAACTTAACGATAATAATCAAGACCCAAAATGTGGTTAAAGTAATTAATTGTTTTTTTTACAAAATGTAACAAGTGTAAGAACAAAGTTTAAGAAAAATAATTAATTAGTGTGAATATTAAAAAATAAATAAGTAGGTACCTACTTTTTGTTGAATTTTCAATCGCTGTTGTTTCGTCTCGACACGACAGGCGATAATATGACTACCTATTTAAAGATTTAATTTAATAAACAATTTTTTTTGGGTAGGTATCTTGGGTAATATACTAACCTAGGTGGATGGATAGGCACGTTCACTCTGAATTATTATTATTATTATTTTGTAACTAGATGTGGTACATGTGGAAGCTTGTAATTAGCAAATTTTCCTACCTACGATTTATTTTTCCTTAAAAATTGTCACAGTTAGTGATACTTTATTCACATTACAATCTAGCCTATTCGCTAATAAGTAATTTAAATATAACTTAAACTGCTAAGTAATTAAGAAATCGTCCAATAACATATTTCTTATTCACTTATATTAATTCACGTGTTGTTTAGTCAGCAATTGCACTGCAGCTTCTGCTACCTACGAATGATTTTTAATTGTGTTATTGGTCTGTAATCTTTCTCTTAAATAAAATAAATAAATATAAATTCCTGATTTTGTCTTAATCTCTCGGTCTTCCATCGCCAACAAAGCAAGCGTTATTTCCGTACAAACTGGAAAGATAAATTTAAAATGGTATAATATAGGGATTATACCATTTTAAATTTATCTTTCCAGTTACACCAGTCCAGTCCAGTTTACATTACTTTTAGTACATTCGTATGCGAATGTACTAAAAGTAATGTACTAATATGTTTAAAAACACGAAAGTAACTCTGTCTGTCTGTCTATATGTTACCTTTTCACGCCTAAACCACTGAACGGATTTCGATAAAATTTGGCAAGAAGATAGACTACTTTTTGGCCTAAAAGTAATCCTAAAGGGGAAAGGAAGGGGGAAGGGATGAAAGTTTGTATGGGAAACCCAGCATTTCTTAAGTTAGGGGAATTAAAATGAAAATGTATGCTTTTGGTAAGAAATAACGAATGACGTGTTTCAGTGTTTTTTTTATAAAATCATTCCCCAAGGGGGTAAAATAGGGGATGATTTTAAAATTAACATGTAACATTCAGTTTTAGTGTACTTTTTCAAGAGATTTAAGGGATTAGGTATAGTCATAGACCGTATCTAAAAGTCCAGCGGTAAGGGGGTCAGCAGGGTTGTTGGGTCCCTTGGTTCAGTTACCTTTTCAAGCCGTAACGGCTGAACAGTTTTAGTTGAAAGGCATACGATAGGCCACCTACCTAGGTAGGATACCTGGGTTAGGAGTAGGACATAGGATAGGTAGGTACTATGAATCCCAGTAGTACGTACCTACCTGTGGAATCATTCCCAACTTTTACGCGGGCAAGTCCGCGGGTAAAAGCTAGTCATACTAAACAAATACCTATGCGAAAGCATTGCTCGTCGCGCGACACCCGGTGCCTTTGTGTCGCGCTGTCGCGTCGCGCCAGTGCGTACGAGCCTTAAATAAAATACGTTATAGGTACTTACCATCAAAAAGCTTTACTAAAATAGTAATTACGCAATAATTACAACAAATATAGTAATATTTACGTACATTAGATTCCATGATACATTTCTAGAGGTGATTATGACGCAATCGATCATTCAGTATCGATACATATCGCTCACATTCATCTACATAATCGAATAGAAAACGACCATTTACCATAAAAAGCATGCTTCCGCATGCTTCTAAAAACTTTTCTACACATAATTTCATATAAATTACATGAAACCAAAAGGGATATTAAGTCCTAATGATCGATTTGCATGACAGGCAAGCTTACCTAACTTATAATATTATTTTATTTCCTCTTCCCCCTGTGGGTGGGTGGTATTCGTTTAACTGTAATACGTCAACACACGTTAGGATAGTTATGATAATCGCTGAAGTAATTATTGGGAACAAATGACTTTTTTATACACTGTGAGTTTGGCCTAATTCTCACGATACGTCATCTGTTTAGTTTTGAATGGTGAATTGTGTTGTGAATATTCATGGAATGCTGTTATTTTTCATGTTATTCTATAGATGGGAGTTAATAGTAATAAAACAAATAAAATAAATGACAATACTTCAAGTCAATCATCCTATCACAAGCAGTTCTGCGGGGCGAACACGGCCTCTGTGCAGTGAGCTGAGTGTGGCTTGAGTCACACATTTTTATTGGGAGCAAAACCGTCTTCAAGTGCGTGTCACAAGCCTATCGCAGAGGCCGTGCTTGCTCCGCTACACGTATAAGTCAGTTTGTAAGTGTAGACCTGACAGGGTACAAAATGTTTGAAAAAAATTGCGCATGCATCACCATACACAACAGACCAAATAAAAAATCAAGACATAGCCCGGCGAACAATACAGTGAAGCGTGCAAAACTACACCGTGCTCTGTACATATACGCTTACACGCACACATTTACAACCCAATTTACAAACAAACTACACCTCAACAAGTGCACACATGTAAACGAAACCAGCCCCACGTCACTCTTGACAGCGCTGTCTTTTTTTTTTGGTCTGAGCCGTAATTTTTATAGAAGTGAAACTTCTTAAAACATTTATAATTAGAGAGATTTAGTGTGGGAGACAGAGAGAGTTATATCTTTCTTCTCTTTCGTGTAACGAAATGTGCCTAGACGTGACGCATCCTTGAAATTTCACTCTCAATTCTCGTTCAATTATCGAATCACCGCCTAAGAAGTTTCACTTCAATTGTGGGAAACACGACCATATTTTATAATACTTTTGTTACATTCAATAAATTACTATACGGGGTGATATCGAAGCACAACCGGTTACCATGGATTCAGTACTTACATAATTCTAGACCCACTTTTTTTTTTTTAGTATGGGAAATCATCAAATAACTTTTCCCGCTCTGGGCAGAGTGGGAGGGCATGTCAGACTCTTACTGACTAAAACCCACCCGTGTTCCTTCAGTTGCCTGTGCCAGGGGCCACGGTATCCCTCTCGGACTTTCCCGCAACCCCTAGCAGGCATCGGCCCTAGCGGACCCCGTCATTGATGCTGACATCTCTTCGAGGCGCGCGTGGAACACAACGCGCCGTCGACCCGGGCCTGGTCCTTATCGAACAGCGAGCTGCCCATTGCTCGCCGCTCGCAAGCCCGCGCCTACGGTGGCCAGGAATCGGCCTGCGATTCCCGACACCCAGGGCGTCTCCTGCGGCGCGGCGGCGGCTAGGGGCGCGAGGGCGCGAATTTTGCCTCTCCCTCACGCGTTCCGCCTCCTCCTTCGCGAACATTACTGCTTCGGAACAGAAGGAGGAACAGAAGGAGGAGACGGCTTCCCAAGCCCTCTCGCTCTGCACCGTGGCCTAGACCAGGGCCGGACGCGAGAGGTCGCCACCGCCAATCGCCTGCACAAGGACACGGCGATGCTCCGTCCAAGCCGGGCAGACCCCCTGCGATGTAATTTTTCATCGGTATTTTTTTTAATTGCACTCTTTTTTAATAACCTACGAAATTTTCTGTGCTTGGGGGTCTAGAATCGTGTGCTGAATTCAAGGTTTCATTTTGCGCGTCAATGTCCTTGCCACCCTGCATAACGCCATTAAAAAAATAACTTAAATATCATTAGCTACAAGCCATTAAACTAAAAATGTTGTCTTCATATTGTTGGAGATTTAAAATTACATTGACCCTTTGTCACGGCATTGCTGTGCTAAAATCCTTAAATTCATTAAAATCATCAATTTTCATTTCATACGAAGATTATTTGAAATTGCAATGTACACGTACAGTAAGCACAAAATGTGCAGTGACTAATTTTTGTGCTAAATAATAATTCTCGGATTGGGCAAGGAATAAAAGTTCTACAAAATACGTATTTAGGTCATAAAGTTTCATAATATAACTACCTAGTACATAATGGAACTAGGGCCAGTTAAGTCAGGTAGTATTATTAAGGCTATTGCAATACAGTAAACAATTGGTAATCCATTGTATGTAACAATTTAATAAAAATGAAAATGCATTGTCTAAATTTCCACCAGTGCGCAATTTTCATTATTCCGAAAAATTCAACACATCTTCGACATTTAAAAACAGACGCAGCTGACTGTAAAATTCGATAACTTGTAACTATACTAACCTCGTGCAGAAATAACGCGTCACCTCAAATGATTGACGTTCGGTTAAGCAGCACAGTAATGTAATTATACTGTCTTCTATACTAGTTATAGCCGGACCGATCTACCTAAAGATTCGTACAATTAGGTTAATACAGAGCGAATCTATTTCAATACAATAATAAAGAAATTTAAAAAACGAAACAATAAACCATAGTCAATAACAACTTAACGAAAATGAAAATGCATTGTCTATTGTTATACGAATAAATCCGTAATTTTCTTCTCCGAAAAAGTCATCACACTAAAGTTTTTAATTTCGAACAAGCCTTGTTCGACATTTAAAACTATACACTCGCGATCAAAAAAACAAACACCCGTAGCTGACTGTACAGTATACAATTCGATAACTATACTAACCTCGTGCAGTAATGACGCGTCGTCGCCTCAAATGATTGACGTTCGGTTTTAGATGCAGCACAGTAATGTAATTACACTGTCTTCAAGGAATTTTAACTGGCAATCGTAGGCGGGACTTTACATTTATTTTAGTAACCTTCTAGTTAAATTTAATTATCGGTTAGCAAGTAAGTAGTGTGGAGGAGTTATAACTTAATTTATTCGGAATTGTTTGGTTAAGTTGAAAGTTTGAGAGTGATAGATAGACGGAAATTGTGATACTAGTAAGAAACACATTTTTTTGTAGCTTCTGATTTAATTTGCTTATACAGTGAAACCTGGATAACTGAGATAATAAAGGACCTGTAAATTTGTCTCACTTAAAGAGGTATTCCACTTACCCAGTGTCTCACATATCCAGGTATAAATAAATATCTGTCTCATTTACAGAGGGTTCCATTAATAGAGGTGAGAATAGAGGTTATTTCAGTTATAGAGGTGCCATTATTCAATAGAATAACTTAATTTGTAAACATTATACATGAGTTGTAACGTTTATTAAAATCAAAACAGGTAATAAACAAAACTAACGAAGATGGATTCGTCAATAAAAAAAATTGCCATGTCAGTTTGTCTTTTCGAAGTAGCAGCGGGGCGAGCACGGCCTACTGTGGGCTTGAGTCGCACATTTTTATGTGAGTTTGGGAGCAAAAACCGTGATAAAATGCGTGACTCAAGCAGTCAAGCAGCAATGTGTTCAGAGGCCGTGCTCGCCCCGCAGATATAGAGGTTTGTTTTGTCCCACTAACAGAGGTAATTCACTGCTAAAGTGTCGGGACCTCTGCATGAGTTCCAGCTATGGAGGTTTCTCACTTATCCATGTCCCACTTTACTGTATCTTGAATCCATATGGTGTACCTATTAAAGAGTATTCTATTTTATTATATTCTATTCATTTGACATAAGTATTTTGTGCCTTTTTTTTGGTAGTTAACCTTTCTTGACTCTGAACTCCACTGCGTTGAAAAAAAAATGCTCTTCTTTTTCTATGAAACGACAGATTTTTTCGATAACCGACGAAACATTTCTACCCTAGGGGGTCTAGAATCATTAATGGTTACAATTTACGTGTCGATGTCGGGATGTCATTCTGTATAATGTGACATTGTGCCGTTTTTGAAGATTGAATGTTGGTTAGGAAACCTATATACCTCTTTTTACTTACAATATCATTGCGTAGCTTTCTATGACGCGTTCTTCTGCTTAATATACATACAATTCAATTAAAAATAGAATTCTTATGACCTTTTCGCCATATTGTGACGTTGTAGCTGTCAACTAACTTCTTTATAGTCGGGTTAGGTAAGATTTGTATGGAATGTGCTGACTCATTAAAAGTAAAAAAGGTACGTCTTCACTACGCACAAGGTCAGTATGATAGGGCTGTCTTGAAGATTAGGAATGAGTAGCTAGTAGGTAATAGTCAGCAACGTTTCCAGCTTTCTCCATTATCGGTAGGCATGCTTCGAGATTCTGCTACTAGCATGTGGACAGAAGTTGCGTCGTTCTTGATACAAACTAAGTTTGGTAGTAGTTAGCATATTTCACTAATTGGACACAGTGAAACTTTGTATACCCGAATCGCTTTAGCTTGGCAATAGCGGTTAGTGACCCACCTACATTTACCTACTATGTAGATTCTTTAAAAAAAAAACTAAATAAAGTCCGTTAACGTCACGTTGCGTTAGTCCAATAATGAAAAACCATAATTATGTAGTTAATTATTTGCGATCCTACGGAGAGATATTAGGGAAAGGGCAATGACCGCTATTGCCATGCTAAAGTAATTCGGGCTTAGCCACCATCTAGCAACTAGAATCTGCTTTCTTAGATTGTTAGATTCTAACATTAAATGATACATTAAATGATTTTATTTCTGTAAGTAGGTTTGTACAAACACTTTTAAATGTCAATCATATTTTAAAAACTAGATGAGGGCGGCGTTTCCTATCTGACTACTCTGAGAAGAAAGGCCGAAACAAACTCAGAGGTCATAGTCTCTTTTAAAGTCCAGACATATTCTTGGTCAGATCATGTGAAGACCATGTAGATTGGTGTCTGAAACGGTCTTTTGAGGAAAAACCATACAGATTGAGCGGACCTGTCTAGTCAGTGCACGCATTTGTCAGTAATCAATAATTAATATATCAATTAAATCAATCAGTAATTAATATAGTTCTATAGCAACGCTGTATTCAGGTTATCAGCAGTCGTTGCTCTCCAGTCTCCACACCATTGAGCGGGATCATAGTCAACTAAGTACTATTTAGGGCTAATGCACTGGGTGTTTTTTTATACGTGCGTTCCATGCAACACGCGTCGCGTGCTCCTCGACGCGCGACGGCGCGTTTTCTGCCTGGAAAAAGCAGCGCAGGTTGATTTTCATCGCGTGTACGCACCTCGACAGCGCGCAAGAAACAGTTCTTTACCTGCAACCTATTGCGTATCGTATCGAAAAATGTAGAAGTCTGTTTTCCAAATCGTTACCTACCAAATAAATTTCACGATTATGAAGCCACAGAGAGACTCTTAGAAGTCATTTCATAAAAAAACAGCTCGATATGTCGTACGTTTAATTATCTTATTATTAGAACACCAGTTTCGATTATCACACACTCACTACACACCCACACCGACACACACACCCTACTTTGCTGCCTAGTTAATTATTTGTTTTTTGTCTTAAATTGTTTTTTTATCTTCCATCCCAAAACATTATCATCTATTAATAGATGTTTGTATTACTGTGATCTATAACACAAGTATTTTTAGTACAAGCTATTAAACACTATTAGTATTAATTTTGCATTATGTGGTGGAGAAAATAATCGTTTTTATTGTTATTATTTTGAAATTTATTTTATATTCTCGGTTAGCCGGAAAGACCTGAGGGGCAATTCCCGTATTTTTAAGACCGTTCGCATTCTAATCTCAGTCTCAATCTGTCAAAGTTACTATCAATTTACATACATTTTTGACAGGTTTTTGACATTGATTGTCGCTGAGATGAGATTGCGACTTGAATTTGAACGTTTTTTAAGTACGAGAATTGGCCTACTGATAACACGGGCCTAAGCCAAGTGATTATCGGTTAGATTAAGTGCGGCCACGTGCAGAAGACTGCACAGAAAATGGTAGAGTATTTGTGTTTTGATGTGGGTTTTCTGATTCATATTGCAGAAACGTTATCACGAGTCTGCATGTGTTTAGTATCGCTGCTTTCCGCAGCAGATGGTAGGTATTTGGAGGTAATTTAAGGGAATTAAGGGATTGGTGAAGTGGTTTCCTGTTTCAGACAATACTATGGTAACTTTTTGCAGGAGCAACTTCATCTTTTATTTGTTTTTCTAAATAAATTAGGTGGAGCGGTTCAAGATGAGTTTTTCTCTCTGTATTTAGTGCGGCCAATTGAAGATAAGTGCGCAGTATGAACTTATTCATTTCAGGTGTCCATCGACTGCACGTACTTGGGGCGCTTGTAGTGGGTGCAAGCTCTGAGTCAAGGTTGACTTCCTGCACAACAGTATCAAGCGTGCTAGTGGTGGACTAGCTAGCTTTTCTTCTTGTCGTAATAGGAGGGACGAGTCGAAGGGATGGCTGAAAATAATGAAATAGTACATCGCCCGTGGCTTCTGCGTAGTGAGCCCGCCTGTTCAACTCACTACGACCCGCTGCCGCTGTAGTAATTTTGTCGGTGGGAGCCCGCTTGCTCAGTTCCTCACCGCCGATGGTGTGCATGCTGTGGAACCTAGCATCGGCTCCTGATGCGCCCCGGCGCTCCCCGGGAAGCGACCGTAAATTAAATACTCTCTTATTACTCTTTTCCATAAAGGGTTAGGTACCTTTCCTCGTTAACCGCGTAAGGTTTTTGGACAGTTGTACTGTATGCATGTCCGCCTCCCACGTAACTAGGTGTTCAGCCTGGACGTAAGGTAGGATTTTGGGGGGCTTATTATTATTATTATTTTCAAGCACATGCGTCGTTATAACTACAAACTATGGAAAAAGGTTAATTTACTTAAGTCAGTGCTCAACTGAGGCCTACTAAAACGTGGACCACTGACCACATGATTTAAAAATAGACACATGTAAATAGACAATCAGTACGATATAAGCCGGCCACCCAGCTAACCCCAAACCGGGCGATGAGCGTACCATTCATAAAATCATAATTACTTGCATTCATTCATAGATAACGGTAATATACACGAAAAGCACGCTAATTTTAGCACCGATTGAAAATAAATTGACCAAATTATTTTAAATACAAGTCTTTCTAAATTCAACTCTGAACAATACATTTTAGGGTTCATATTTGTGTGTGGTGTCCTCATGCAATTTTATGACAAAGAATGCTTATATTGACTACCTGGGGTACCTTCCTAGAACGCAGTAATGACAAACTTGGTAATCCTCTTCTGTGGAATATGCGATCTGAAATGATAACTACTCAGGGTTGCCAATATTAATAATATGATACTTTGCAACCTTTTGATCGAATGATTTGTATCCTGATTTAAAATGACGGCTGTACTACGGGTATGAATTGACATGAATGTTACTAGTATCTCTTGGTTATATTTTGGATGATTTTGATTGGTTAACAATTTAGTCACCTAAAGAAATGATTCGTGCTTATTTTATATGGAATTAAACTCCACCAAAACTTACATATGACGTAGATTTACAAACTAAAGTTACGTTGGCACTTCTTACTGAAAAATTATATTAAGAAATACCTCAAGAGAAAACTTCAATTAGGTACTCAAATAAATAAACAATACAAATTCTCTATTCCGTCCAACCCTAAGAACACCTAAATACCTTAACACTGCCGCCAAACGATTACCAATTTGGCCGTTCGTCGTTCGCTCGGCTTTCGGCGTCACAAAGTCTGCCGAAAGACGAAACTGCCCCATGCGCCGGAAAGGATTATATTCCCGTGTTTTTCTGCAGATTATACCAGACAAGGGTGTGTTTACCTGTGGAATTAATATGCGAGAATTTGCTGTGCTTTTTAAGATAGATTGCTGTTGTTTTCTCATAGCTAAGATTGATAGATCAAGGTGAACCCGTTAAGGACCTACTAATATAAGAATGAGGGAAGGTGCTGTGGCGCATCTTAGGAAAGATGGAAGTCGTAGATTTGCGTAAAGAAGGATTTTGTTTTTTGGTTTCCACCACTTTCTCAACAGCAATGCTGAAATACGCAAGGGAGCAAATATCTGGCGCTAATCCAGTAAATTGTTATAAGTACAAGTATCTATATATTTTTTTGTTTTTATTTTCACTGGGTACTAAAATAAATGACTAACTAACTATACAAATAAATACAAAAACAAAAGGACACTTAGGCGTCAAAGTGCTCGTCCGCATCACTGTCATCAGTGTCATAAGCACAAGTAAATTAATAAGCACATAAATAAGACTAAGTTACTTTTTCAATCGAATAAAAAATCAAAGGAAATCAACATAACATTCTTATTAATCTTCAAACAACAGCAAACACCACTGTTACAGCATTCCTATACAAAACACATTCATTTTCATTACAAAGCACCAATAAAAGGCAAGATCAATAACAGATTATTACCAAATTATGTAATATAAACAAGAAACAAGCCGCACAAAGGTACGAATCAATTATTCGAAGTCTTTCAAAAGCTCAATGTATAATACTGCCATTCAAGAAACAGTTAAGTACGAACAATAAAATCGGTATAGATATTCTCTGTTTCATGTCGAATTAAACAACAAAGAACTTAACTCTTTTGTTTAATAGGTATAACAAGTGATGTCTTTATTTTATACATCGTAACCATACGAAGAAACTACTTACTAGATTTTATTATTCGGTGGAGCAGACCGCTGGAGTGGACTGCGTATCGGCAAGCGTAGTGTGGCCGCGTGGACCGCCCCCAGCCTCCGACGACCTTAAAAAGGTGGCTAGGACAGACTATTACGGATGTGGATGGAGGATGAAAGGGTGTTATGGCGCAGCCTGGGAGAGGCCAAGTCCAGCAGTGCACTGCGATAGACTAAGTTGGTCGATTGACATTTTATTATTTGAGAGGACGAACCGTTGCGTTGGTCCTGAAAATATTCAATTTACTAAATGCAACACTATAAATATAAAAATTATTTTACCTGTATATGAAACATATACATCTGACCTCAAAAATGCTAGGTAAGTAGTCTTCAAAGGTCTCTGGAATCCAACGAATACGAGGGGCAGACAGGACTGGACTAGTCGTTGTGGCGATCCACAGTGCTTTAAGAAGCCCAATTTTCGGACGTCACATTCTGATAAAAAATCTGCTAAATATAATCATATAAATGCAAGATTTCGTATCCCCATTAAGCTTGCATGTTTAATTTTTGTGGGAAAATAAATTAAATACGTCCAATTTTCATTCGAATATTTAGAAAAATAAATATTATTCTGAAACTAAGCATGATACATAGAACTATTATTACTTAGTACCTACTTTATCTCAGTGGCATGATACGCAAAAAATATATTGGAAGCGTCGACGGCATTTCTTACGCTGCATATTTTAGAGCACAGATGAACCTTGTATCTTTATTAGATACATCCAGATATATACGAGTATCTTGGTTTTTAGTTCTTCTTATTTTCCTCGAAAAATCTAAATGGGAATACGAAATCTTGCATATGATAATTTCTATCAGCTTTTTTAATAAAAAACTGATGTCCGTAAAATGGTGTTCTTAAAATACTGTGCGATCCTCGGAAAGACCTGTGTCCAGCAGCGGACGGTTTTCGTCTGAAAAAATTACGAAGATAAGTATAAAAATAAATAAGACTTTAAAAATTTATTTCACGTATAATATTTTAAATATGATAAATGAGTGACAAAAGTGATTAAAGGTTTAATATATTATCATTATCTTTCCCATATATTATTTTAGTTAAGGTCGGCGCAAAATGCCATCTCAATGGTCACCCCCTTTCTAGCGATCATCTTCCACATAGTCCATTCACCGTTTCTTTGATCTCCCACTACTCTTAGCCTAGCAAAATGTTTAATATCTATTGTACCTAATATTTGATTCAAGAAAATAAAAACAATCCCAAGATTCATTCAAATGAAACACTTAAAGGCACAATAATATATGACAGTCGCATCGTGCGGCTGGCAACACGTTTATTGACACAGATGTTAATGTGCTATGAAATCATGTAAAACAATAAAAACATACGGTCGAAGTACGACTGTGCTGATTGCTAACTGCGTAGATGTTATGTTAAGTTTGATGTCAGTTTTACAGCCAATGCTATCATTCAGACTAGAGACCAGTTAAAGAAATAAATACGAAAAGGTATACCTGTAAGGAACTCGAACTCAATTGTAATCCCTGTGAGTTACCAGCAGAGACACTGTAACTTCAACAGTTGTAAGATTAATCTATGCTAGGGATAAGGTTCTGAATGTAAATCATATCAGTCATAAAAGTTCATAAATATTATATGAAATACCAAAATACTGGCTCAAATAATGCCAAGCAATACTATAATATCGATTGTAAACTGCTCATAAAATTAACGGTGCTAACAAGTGAGTCATGCAATATTACTATAATAATCACATTTTAAAGTATTTTTAACTCCATGACAACTAATTTCGTTATGGTTAATGTTAGTAAAACGCTTACCATTATTTCTAGAATCCTTCTCCCTTGTCTTACAGGTTCAGTTTATTTATTAAAACTTTATGCACAAGTAAAAAAAACTGTACAAAGGCGGACTTAATGCCTGAGGCATTTTCTACCAGTCAAACTTAGGGTGATGCAGAGATATACCATGGCAGGTGCAACATATGGGATTGATAGCTCGGAAATGACTATAAAATACAAGAATAAATACTAATATATAGATACATACCTACATATAAACAAAATAAACCTTGGTCAGGAGAAATAACGATCGGTAGAGGACAAAACGAATCCAGCAACTCAGCGCTGGGATGTTTCAGCCAACTTCTAAAGGATATGTTCACGTGCCTTCACTTTAAAAGACAACCGACTGGTTGCTGACCTGATATCCAGAGGGAGCGCATTCCAAAGAAAAACCGCCTGGACAAAGAAAGAAGAATGAATGAAACCAGAACGGTGAGAAGGACATCGTAGAAGTCGATTGTTGGTGGAACGAAGATTTTTACTATAGGCAGTGCATAAATATTGAATTTTGTCCTACGACATAGACTATACTTTATATTTCTGGCTGCATAAACCATGTACCTAACCAAGTCGAGGTCCTCCACAACTCAAATATGCCTCTGTCCTCAATTTCCAAAAAATACAAGGAAGCAGGTCAGCTGTTATAATCACACCATGAAATTCAACAGCATCTGTAAGGAGCGAACGCAATCCCTTCAGTTCTCACATTAGAATGACAATCCCCACTGCGTGTTGACATTCGGCACGGTACACACTTGAAGATCACGCTGACTACAAAACAGCACGTGAGTAACCTCACGAAGTGTCGTGGAACTGTCTCAAAAGAATGATGGTAATTCTTGCAATATTATTGTAATGCAAGAATTTGAGGAAACAAACGGTATCATAGCAGATTTACTTAGAAGTGGAATTCCCGATATACCTTGCTGTAATATGCAGTATGTTGTCGAACTAGGGCTGGACCTTCCTGTTTTCATGCCTCCTACTAACTCAGTGTCTACCAAGCTTTTGGTATTGGTGCATTAACATAAAAGTTAAATTTTACCACATAATTATAATTCTGCAATTGCCTTGTCCTCTTGCTTCTAACACTTGATCTAGATACAAAACTAGAAAAGGTTACGCTAATTTCAATCATTTTAGTATCTTCAATTGCCAAAACAGTTTAGATTTAACGTTTAGACCAAATCATTTATCAGTTTCTACATTTGTAATTTGTTTTAGGACCGGAACAAATTTAGATATATCCATCTAATAAAAAGGAGTGTAAGTTAATCTTAGTGTTTGCAGACTTAAATTACTACATATCACTTATTGCGAACTATTGTAATATACAAGAACTTTTTAGATCCATTAAAACCGTGATAAAAAAAGTGACATGCCCGTTTGATTTCCCTTGAATGGTTCAACCAATGCCAATGCTACACATTGAGTAGGTACTAATTATATTTAAAGTTTTTTTTTCGTTATCTGCTTCTTATAAAACGGGTTCCTGGTTCGTAAGAAAGATTTCCAATCTAAAGCGAAATAGATTAAAAATAATGTTCAACGACTTTCACTATCACTGAAATGAAATTACCTACCTATATACGAGTAACTACTGGGAGTTACGTAAAATATTGATAAGACGACTTCACGTGTAACACTTTTCTAAAGCTAAACTTAGTTTCAACGGTAAAGATTTTGTGATAGTTTATTATATTTTTTTGTTAATGACCATTAAATTAAATTAATGGAGATTGTTCTGCATCCATACATCTTTCACCTCAGAATCAATAGTGAAGATAAATAACTTTGCGTTTACTAAACTACAAGTATATGCCCGTGAAGACAAATTTCAATGACGGACAACTTGCAGCACGCATTTATTTAAAAAGAAAACAAAGATTTTGAAGTTATATTTAGTAAGAACCATACTTTCAATACTTAGTGCTAGTAAACGCCTGTCACTAATGTTATTTATATTGCTTGTATGTGGCTAGTTAAACTAAGAGATTCAGTAAAACATTTAAAAGTACCTACTTAGGTGCTTACATATCTTGTCTGGTGTTAAATAAAGCAAATAGAAATAACTACACAGTGCAATCACGAACAAATGCGAGCGAGTGCCATGTGAGTGCAATAACTTGACAGTTCAGTTGATTGACATGACATGACAAGGATTATGGATACCCATACATTAGATCCTTATCGATAAATTTTAAACAAAATCGATACCGTTCAGTACCAAGCATGCATCTCACTTAGGGCGTTTGTAAATTACTTCGTGTTCGGTTCGTATTCGTGATTCATGAAAATACAATTCGAAATAGGCTTCATAATAAATGTATGGTAGTTTGTGCACTGCTTCGTTTTTATATTCGTAAATTTCTCACATCGAGACAGTTTTTACGGATCGAAGTGCCCGTCTTGCTTAATATAGGGCTTTTTGTGCACTCACTCGTATTACTTTTTTTCACGAAAACGAATCGAATATTAGTTAGAATTTCGCGCTTACTGCACACATTATGAACGTGATCTCTGCCTACGAAATGTTTTTAGTGAATACTCGAATCTCGGATCGGTGCACGTGGACTCTCGTATTCGATTCGTATTCGTGTTTTTAAAACGGATGATGTTATGTTCCCCAAATTGAATTACGAATACGAATTGACTACACGTGACTGCACAGCGCCCATTCCTGAATTTCTGATCCGTTTTTATACTGTTCGTAAAAAACACGAATATGAATCGAATAGGAGTTAGTGTACAAACGCCCTTATGTGTAGTAATTGTATTGGAAAAGATAATCAATTATTTAGGATGCATGGATTAGGATAAGAAAATCGGTTTTGTTGTTGAATTCTTTTCGCCTCTAAGGTGTATGGTACCAATAAAAACGTCGCACAAGTCACTACAGAAGCGTCATACCATAGAGCGAAAAAGGTTGAAAAGGAAACTACGTAGGTTCGGATGTGTATGACATCCGTGAGCAGGTGGTCAACTCAAGTAATCTCGCTCTCCATGTGTGAAATGAAAGATTGGCCATCACTAATTATCATGTAAAATCTAATTGTCAAAGATAGCAGGCATTTTTGATGTGATGTATCTCTTTTATTTAATTTCTCGTAGAATGTCCGTTTCATACAGATATTCGCAATTAGTATCTATAATAAAATATATGTATTTATAATTATTATGTACGTCAGATGTTTGTTGGTCCTACGGCCATTTACGACGATGTCCTTCGAATTTCTATTCAGTTTTAATGTATTTATTTTTATTTTAATGATTGTATTGAACGTTAATGTATATTATTTTAATGATGTAATTAATTGAATGAATTTTATTTGTGATTTGTATATGGGGACTTAGTGCCCTATAAATAAATAAATAAATTACATCAATTACACTTTTCCTTTGAGTTTTATACAAAAAGACCTACTATTACGTAATAACATAAAAATCTTTTCTATTGATAACTCATAATTGCACCATCTTCCAGTTCCATTTATATTTTATTAAGCAATGAAATTTGATACAATATACAATCTAACACTAAAATATACATATAGGTAATATTATGTACAAGTATATAAAAAAAATGGAAAGATCTTATTGCTCTTTCAGTTTACGATAACGTGTTTCCTCATATTAATTTCAACCTACACTTATATTTTCCAAGACGAGGGTACATTTGCCGTAATGAAATGACATAATATCTGGAGGTAACAAACATGATACTGACCAATTACTGCCCTCGCGCAGTTGTTTATCAGACGGGCTTATTCATCTTAGCGTTCAATTCACACCATCATCTCACAAGTGTCCGAGTATCGCGGTGTCGTTTTTTAGATGATGGTCTATGTTATGAACGATTTTGAAAGATATTCGTTGTTTCAATTGAGTTAGGATATCAATGATTGTAGTGTGGTGTTTGGTTAAATCAAGTACTATAATACAGTGACCGCCCTGAAGAAAATCGTGGGAGCCATCTACCTTAGTTCATGGGCTTCAGAATCACACAACTAAAGAATCTTTAGTGGTAAGTAGACTTTAAAACAAATTCCAATTAACCTTGAATACTTAGGTACCTACCTACATTGATGGCCAATGCTGGTGTTTCAATAGCAAGGATATTGTATGTACAGTCGACCACACTTCTTCGGAAACACTTTGACCTTGAGCTGGTCTAGCGTAGCATGGAGTTTCCATAGAATAAGGGGCCAGCTTATACTAGTTTTTTACCACTAACGTGCGACCGGTTGCAGGTACTTACATAACGAGATATGCCAACCCAAAAATGCCTCTCATTATTTAGAAATCACACCACCAATATCCCCCTACACATTTAATATCCCTGGCCCTAACCCATGTTCCCTCATAATCGCTTCAACCACTAACTTCAGCCACGTCCTCCGTGGTTGTCGTTTTGTCGGCTATCGGACGATGTCGAACGTCGGCTCACATCAAAGCAGCCGCCCCCACGGGCCGATGCGCCCGCGCCGGTGACTCGGCGTTTTGTCCTGCCTTCTGCAGCAATGCTGGAAGAATTTTCCTTATGATCCGATGATATTTTGTTTGAATGTTAGTAGTGTTAATATCTGGTTTATTTGAAGGCAATTTGTTTTTGATTTTCTACATTCCGGTGTGATGAATAGTTGTGTCTAATGTTCATGTATGGCTAACGCTTCGTATGTGGCCTATGATTTCTGAATGGGTTATGACTTCTACATCTGGTGTATCTTGAAACCACGTCCATAGAGGCAATCACAAGTGAATCGCGTACCTATTTACACGGAAAAACGACATTTTAAACCGTTTTTCATGCAGCTAGAAGTGCATTTTAGCTATAAATACCTCTAGTCTATTCTTTAAAATCTCACTGTGAAAAATTTAGGTGAGGTGAGCTGTCAATCACCAACATCATCATCATCGTCATCATATGTCTGTCTAGCATCAGGTGGAATGACAGCTAACTTCAAGCTCACTTCATCCAAGTTTTCACGGTGATATTTTCACAGTAAAGGCCGAGGAGTTATAAATTAATTTACAAAAACCTTAGCGACATTCTTGGTAACTTAGTTAGCTGACAAGGGGTATGGAGCATAATGATTTGCCAAAATCAATGTTCAACACAACAGTATTTTTACAATAAGATCATTTTCGTGAAGATCAATCTCATCAAATCGTGTTGACACTGAATTAACGGACATCTTTGAACTATACGGAACCAAAAATCTGATTCAACATCATGTTACATATAAAACCCTTTATAATCTGACAAGGTCGCTCAACAATTAAAAATAAATCTACCTGGTACGTCACACCCTATCGGATATCCTATCACAATAATCACCTACTTCCTACCGTTATTTATATGTCTTAAAACCCCTTCTATGAGAACTGTATTAAGAAACAATATAGGCTAGGCTAAATCGAAGTTCGAGAATTTCAAGTTTAGAACCAAACATGAGGTGAATGCATGTTTGGGATGTCGATTTTCGAATATCACGTTCTTTGAGTTACATCTTTTGATTGAAGGCGGTGCATTATGTGATGAAAAATCGTAACCTCTCATTATTTATAATCTTCAAAACCAAATGCGAGCGGGTTGAGCTTAAGCATCGATTTCCGCTCCTTTGTGTCTCTGCGGATTGCAGCTCAAAGGATTGGCCCAACTACGTTTTAAGTACCTACTTATTGCAGCCCGTATTTAGAAAGAAATGAGATGTTTGGTTTATCACTAAAAAAGATAACATCTATGTAATAAAACGTAAAATATTTTGAAACGCAGCAGCTTATCACGTGAGATTCCCTAAATATTGGTTTAAAAGAACCACATCTAGTTCTTGCATGATGAATACACAGATTTTTTTTTCAGGCAAACCGGAATGTTAATTAAATTGTCTGATGCTATTTACATTAACAATTACGAAATGTTCAGACATACTTACAAAATACGAACTTTCCTATACACTTTGTGCGATGTAAAATCTATGCTAAACCTTAGTAGGTACTATTTCATAACGTTCTGCATTTCAAATAAGTAACTTACCTGCTTTACCCAGATTACGCAGAAAATACTTCAACTGTGAATCACGCAAGTATTGCAGAATCTAGAAAACAATCTAGGTAAGACAGGTTTATCACAAAAAATCTGCTATGTATCCGCCATTTTGTTTGAAAGTCGTGCACGTGCAACTGCGTGGTGTAGACTTTCAGTGAGAAACGGGATCCCGCCTCTTTTGAGAAAAAAGTGGCGGTAACCCAACACCGGTGACGGGGCGTGGGATATATATTCACACATGTTTTAGGGCAAATACATACGTGTGACTATGTGAGTTTTAAATCAGGATAGCTATGTTAGTTTCAGTTTTATATAGGTACCTACACACAATCAGTTTTTTTTCAAGTCCGTTTTGTACGACTTATGGCTTTCAGCAATTTTCGAGCTTGCCTTTTTTCAGCCTTTATAATATTTTCCATCCCAAGAAAGATTGCCTTTCAAAAATATACTCCTTTTTGCTTCTTCTTCAGGTGTGTTTGCGATACTGTTAGCTATTGGTCTAAGTAACTTGAGGTATATAAAAAAACCATAGCGATGTGTTCGGTATTGCTTTTTATCCATTAGGAATGACATCAAAAATGGCCTAGCAGAAAACATAGCGTCAAGCTCATCATCCTATAATAAGTCGACAATAGATGACTCTTTATATATTTTATTAGGACTAGTTAACTTTAAACTAGTTTCAACTCAAAACTTTCATAAACATTCCTTTTACGCGTAACCTGAAAGAAGTGTGTCACGAAAACAGACCAATATTTAACAATATCGTTAAGATTGGAACAATACCAACAAAAACCTTAGTGTTGTCGTATCAAATAACAGTTCAAACATCTGATTTTACTATTAAATTAATCGGTCTATTGTGTACCGACAGAGAACCGCACACATAATTACATTAATCGGTGTTAACTCACAAAAGTACACATGATGACAAAAAGTTTAGCGACTATTGATATTACAACAATATCGTGCTTTTAGAACCTATCCGGCATAACTTGAACTACCTCACCCCTCTTCGCCAAACAAAATAGGACGAACGAGGTGTCTAAGGATGGAAGATTAGAGGTCACCGTATAACGGCTGCATCATAAAGAGCTATCGTGAACTGTACACTTGTAAAACACGCTTTGTTAGACGGCGCCTGTCATTGTGTACAGACAATACAACTTGCAAGAAATGTTTTTTAGGAATCCTCCATTCATGAAACTATTAGATGTTACGGTTTTGTAAAATCTGTGATAATAATGTAACCTGTTGCGTCAACTTGCGTCGGTCGCTTCATCGAATGAATTGCATGAAAGTGAATTCAATTCATTGGAAATCATGGTATTGTGTAAAGGGTTTCCGTAACTCATCCCTTTCTTATAGTTTTGGCTAACTGAAGATGTTTTATTATTTAAACAAAAGACTAATATATAATTTGAAACTCTGAAGTGTGCATTATATCTCTTCATTGTGCACCCTGGATCAAATTAGCGCTGCATTTTAAGTAGTTTCATCATTTTCTTGAATGTATATATTTTACTTGCGATGCTATCTGTTTTAACTTAGTCTTAGTAACCATGATGAAGAGGAGTTTTAGCAACATGCCATGAACCATTCGCATGTCCAAACATTAGTATTCTATTCAGTAGCATCCATTTCCATTTTGCTAGTATTTGCCAACCAAAGAAGACCATAGCATGGTGTTAATTTAGGGAACTTAGTTACGTTTAGTTCAATTTCATTTCAAAATATTAATCAACCTTAAATCTACTTGACATTGGCTCTATATAACCCTAATGGAACCATAATATTCCTAATAATGTATTCTATGATCGTGACAAATTTATGTGTTTGTATAGATGGGTTCTCTAGTGCGATGCAAATTTATTCATTGTTATAAAACATGAGTTTGAAGTTTCATTCCATTGTTATTAGAAAGATTCTGTAATCGGCTTATCCTAGAAAATAATTACAAAAATGTACCTACCGATATCTGAATAAAAATCATTAAATTCAAAAGTCTTCGAAAAATCTCTTGACAATCGTCAAATTTAAGAATAAACTCTATAAAAAACTATTCAGTAAACCCCTAGCATTCTTTCAGACTTAGGCAAAATATTCAGCAACCAAAATAGAAATAACAAGAATCATTCATACTACAACACATAGCATCGCAATATTTGATACCTACCCATAAAACTACGCGTAGTCTCGTCCACTCATGTAGGTACCTAGTCCCACTCATTTACTTTCAGCATACACACAGGCATGTGTTTGTGTGTGTACATGAACTTACAGCTGTACATCCTAGCCTGTGTTAGAGTGGCATATGTATATGTGTGTGTGTGAGTGTACACGCATGCGCGGTAAGGAAGCTGCGCGTGAGATTTGCCCGCGTACGCAGCTGCGGCGGCCAGGTGTGCGCTCCCCTGCCACGGAGTACCCCCCAGCCCCACCCCTCGGTACAGTCGAGTACGGTGCGCTGAGATTTGATGTGAGAGAATATTCGAGTAGATTTTGGACAGTGATTTGTAATAATATGGATTACACACCGTTTTGGGAAGTTCCCACACCAGTTTCCTTTTTAGAAGTCCAATAACTGTTTCCATATTGGCTAGTTCGGTGTACGTAGTAGGTCGATACATGTAACATTTTTTGTATGTAATATATGTATGGAATACAACTTTAATTGTCTTCAGTCAATGATTAAAAAAACCCTTCTTTGGTCCCTTTTAATTCGCTGTATTTTTGATGAAAATTAAAAGACTTTCAGCAACATAAATAGACAATGTAGCTTATGCAGCTGTATAATTTTCCAACCACCAAAAAATAAACAAATCAAAGCACATCGGCCGCGACAGTACCCTGCTACCCCATCAAAATCTGTGAATGCTTGCACAAACCCGCTTCCATGACACAAACAGTCCATCAAGTATCGTATTTATTCCGACCGGTGTACTAAAAGAACATTACCGTACTTCATGTCTGGCCCCCATGGGACTATTCCCCACGAGTAATTATCCTACATGTTTTTATATCTGATTTTTAGTGGATTATTATTTACGGTTTCGGCCAGCACCATAATGTTTAGGAATTACTGGTACATTTGAATAGGAGCAAAATAATTTGGTTATTTTGCGAGATTGGCTTTTGGTTTTCAGATCAAAACTATATTTTATAAAGGTCTATCGTTAGTATATTTCGACTTAATACGCCCAGGAGCACTCAAATGTTTTTCTGTAGAGACCGATGTCTGAATTTTTGTATTAGTATTAGTAGATTTAGTACTGACTGAATTCTAAAACTTTTCGCTGATGTTTTTTTTATGAAAATGACGATGGTATGAATTTTGACGGTTTTTCTAAAAAATACTACATGGTGTTGTCAATCATACTTGTTACTACTTCCCAGCGCCTGCGTTCATTTGTGAGCACAAAATATTTTGTCTTGTAAATTTTACTTGTATGTTGAATTGTTAAATTTCACTTGTAATTTCAAACGTATTTTCACTTGTATTTTATTGTCTTTTTACAGAGTGAAATACACAGAGCATAACTTGTGAAAATATACAAATGACCGCAACGAAATAAGTATTTGTTTTAGAGGTAATAAATAATGCAGATTCTAGTAAATAATAATTTAATGACCATTTACATACACCTTTTATCTTGTACTCGGAGAAGTAAAGTGATAGATAGAATCAGCAGCAGGCGATAATACCTACGAATTCAGAAGATATCGGTTTGAACGTAAATGGTTACCGTACACGCATACTAGAGTATGAGATCAAATGAAATTAAATGTTTATTTCTGTATGTAGATCTTTTAAGACCCGATTACACGTAAAAATTTCGTTGATAAATCTTTTAAAAGATGGCGCCGGCTTTTCCTATATGCCTGATCCCTGAGAAGAAATGCCGAAACAAACTCAGAGGTCATGGTCTCATTTAAAATCTAAACATTATATTATTAGGGTTTTCTGTGAATTTAACAATGTCTCGAAGGGCCTTTTGAAGAAAGAGCCATCGCAGCTTACATCAGTCATCTGTAGCTCTAAAACATGAACTAGCAATTGTAGCCACATAAGGTAGGTAGGCATTAAAATAGTAAAAATAACCATGCTTGGTATGTTTGAGATCGGATCATCACAGTATATTGTTTTCACCAGACAGGAGCACACCTTTCCTGTTGAAGCATTACGTCATTCCTTTGTCGTCTTGTATGTTGATAGAGTGCGATAGTATTTACCTTAATATTACGCAATAATTATACAATGTTGCGAAACATGGGTGCAAAAGCAAGCTTGTTCTGTTATCTAGAATCCATCATGGTTATGAGTAAGTTAATGGATAACATTGCAGCAATTTGCTGTCGGGGATAAAGTGAAAGATATAAGGGGTAGAAGTCGAGGGAAACATTTAAGTAGCCAGCACCTATGAAGCTGATACAATCACCTAAAAAGTAAAGTCTACCACATCGGAACGACAGCACGGTGTGTATGTGGATCTGAGTCACAAACTATACTCCACCTCCTATCCTGCCCTGTGTGCCCCAAAACATGTAGCAAAAGAGACCTCTGTGCTGCCACCGATAACCCCGCGGAAGTGGCGAAGTTCAACAAAATTTGAATAACTGTCGTGACAGCGACACGTTGAAGAAGAATCACCTAAATTTTTTTGGGATACCGTTTGTAGAATACAAACATGTGACATACCAAACCTCTCGAAATTCAATGGAACGGTTTCCTGTTTTCCAGCAGTCTCGAAAACTCAGTAACAGGAACTTCCTCCTGAACTTAGTAATAGGTACCTACCAAAATTAATCTAAAAACGACAGTTACTTTTAGATGAGAATTTCTAAAAAGATTTGCGAGTGTACAATAGAGTCGTGTCGACTGCGCGTGAGTCGCTTTCCAAGCACTTCTCCCCCTCCAAACGACCGGACAATGGTCAGCTGGATGTTTATAAATATAGTGTTAGTTATGCCTATGCTAGAGTCAAGTTTATGTTTGCTCAGGGTGAAATTAACAACATGCCACAAAGAGATCGTAAACAAGCTAGACTTTAGGCTTTTGTTTGCAGCACTTATGATTATGACTGTTTTATTCAGGTGTTTGCTGGCGGCTTGTTAGTGCATTTGCATTTACCTACCTTCGTAACAGTTTTCATTTGTTTTATGTTTATATTATGCCAACCACTCCCAAGAGTTCCTTTCAAGAGCCGATGATATTCTTAAAGTTTTTCTAGAGAACTCCAAAATTGATAGACACATATTCCATCACTCATCCAATAGATGAACAAACAAAATTGTATAAAAACACACAAATCTTCTACACTCCACATTCTTCATTCCACATGATGAGAGGTCACGCATTCATACTCCACATATTATAATAGAATATAATAAGATGTGTAAAATAACACTACTGTTAATAATTATGTTAGATTGGCGCCGATAGCCGAAATACGGGTTTTGCCTAGTTCGGCGACAGATGCTTAACTCATTTGTACATAAAACTAGCCTATGTTTAATTTGTAAATCATTTGTAAATTTTCCTCAGATTATTTAGGTACGCCTTTCGTACCCAGGATTATTGGAAACTAAGTAGGTATATAATAATTTAGATAGATATTTTCGTTCACGTTTAATCTTCAAAGAAATATCCGAAACCATCCATCGTAAGACGAATAACCCAAATCCATAGGACCATCTATCATGAGACAAAACTACTGAATCCGCCACATAGGGCTGTAATTAAACCGCGCCGTTGCACATTACGGTCACATTATTATCGTAATTATCGGAAAAGTGTGGCGTGGTCATCCCTAATTTGCCGATCGATTAGGAGCGTGCGAGAGTCGCCGCTCAGCGGTCACACATGCTTGTCACCGCACTCACCATTAAAGGTGATTTAGATGGTACGATACGATTGAGGGTACGATTCGATTTTGGAGCATTTTTTACTTCCTGAAATAATGAATCTTGTGAGAATTATTTCAGAAATGTATCGCCTAGTGAATTTTCAATTATTCAGCCGTTTTCGTCAGATATGTTTAAAAAAAAAGTGGTTCAAGCACAATGCTTTGTTACCTAATGTTTTAACTGAATTTGGAGAACGGACTCAAAATATGCTAGTTGTGTGCTAAGAACTAAAACGATAGCACAACAGACAACTTTACCTATTCTAGTTACGCCGAATCTCGTTATTTAAACAATGTTCTAGAAAAAGTGAGCTCGCACTGCTTATAATATAATATTTTTCAGGCGGACAGTTAATTGCCTATTTAAAATGGTATCCCTGAGTACCTAAACATATTTATTGAACTCAACATTCAATTCGTTCGTGTGTATAATTGAATTAGCGACCTATTTCAAAAGTCGTAAGCTCTAAACACTCCTCCCGAGTGACCGTAAAGCACGGGCATGGCTATGCGCGGGCGCACGGCGATTTGACGGATTTCACGGCGCGGCGACGGGTCACGGCGCGGGGTCACGCCCCGCTAATGTCACGCTTCCCGCCGCTTTCCATTAGTTCACGGAATGAAAGTACCTAGAGAACGAGGTGACATTATTTTTCCTTTTTTGTGTAAAAAATATATCTAGCTCGTAGCCACGGGGCATCGGTGAACTCGAAAAGAAATAAGTTGTCAGTGCAAATACATACCGTTTTCGATGACACATGCAAGACTGGCCCTGCAGTCTCGACATAGTTAGCAATCGTTTTCGGTTGCTAAGTCCTGACAATCCAGATGTAACGATATTTGGTGGTCTCCACACTCAAATTTATCGGTTGTTACTGGTATTTTAGGTAGGTACCGGTAGGTAACGACCGATAAATTTGAGTGTCGAGACTACCAAACATTTACATCAACATTTACATCTGGATTGCTAGGGCTTAGCAACCGAAAACGATTGCTAACTATGTCGAGACTGCAGGCCCTGGAGTGCAATTTTACTATACTGGTTTAAAGTTTACCAGTGATCTTCAAAATTAAAACAGATCAAAGACAGTTGGTCCACGATTTTTGGTAATATGTATTTTTAGCTTTTTGTAAGTTGTTGAAACATCGCCGAAGCCTTGCCCGAAGCTAATTAACAGTAATTAAATAATAATAAAAAGTAATTTAATATTAAATTAAGATATTAATTTTAAAACGTATTAAAACAATACAATTGTTTTTTTTTATTATTATATAAGTATTTAATTTAATAAACAATTTTTCACAAAAATAAAATACATCTTTTAAACTTATCTCCACATTATCGCTTGTGACTGCAATTGCATACGAAAACCTGAATAAATATCCACATTTCCACATACCAAAAATAATTATGTATTTAGACAGATCTTTCGAATTTACACAACTTGAGAGTTTTATAATATACGTTTTACCAAATGTGAAACTACTTATTTAATTTACAGAAACTCTACGTTTTGTTGCACATACCCTAATTTTTACAATAAAAATATCATATATAGTAGATTGTCATACAAGGCCTAAATAGGTATTTCACCCGAGGTAAACATTCATCCATTTCATTTCGATTATGAGGAAAGTAAATGAAAATGTAAATGAAAACCTGACTAGTTAAACAAACAATATGTTATTTTTACATAAATACAACATGTTGGTAAAATAATATCTATTTAAAATTAATATTAAAATTAGAGCAATTATCAATTATTATACGTAAGGGAAAGGTTCTTTCCTCTTATATTAATGTTGAATATTTTTTACGAAACTCGAGTTTCTTGTGTTTCTGTCAATGTAGCAATATTTTGTTATTTTACACAGCAAAAAATTTTTTTTTCTTCCGTCTTTGGAATTAGGTACCAGGTTGCGGAAAGAATTCCGAGGAATGTAGATTTATCGTTTTTGTTACTTTACTTGATATTTTAGTCTTATTTTCCACTGATTCTTCTATGTATCCTTCGGCTACTTTACTCGGTTTCCATCCGCGGTGTCTTTTAATTGTAGTCAAATCTACGCCTTACAACAAATAGCTGAAGTTCTGCGGAAGCAGTGCCCAGAATATAAGTTTGTATTTGATAAATTAATATACGTGACTATCTGATTACCAGACATTTTGTTTTTGCCGATTACTTGCCTCTAACATTTCCTTTTAGTAATTCAAGAAAAAACGATTAGTTTCCATATCACTAGGTTGAAGCCCTTGGTATTTTTCTATTATTTGTACAAATTCTCAACATTTTCCACGGAATACCAATAAAAAATAATCTTTAAAAACCGTGGTATTAAAACTAAAACCTATAGTTACAATAATTTAAGTTAAGAAAATATTTATTTATTTGTATATCGATTCTTAGATAATTCATTGAAATATGCTAGTAACATGTTTTCCAAAAAAGACTTGACTCTTTTTTCAGCGCGCAATTTCATAAAAACGTCGTAAGATTACTTACTTAGTACTTCTATTATTAGAAGAAGTACCTATCTTTCTATTGATTTTGGCGGTAAAAGGTTTTCCTTTTTCTGTGTAATTCTACCAGCCAGTATTTTTTATCATTGATGATGGTAAATATTTAGCTCAAATCTATGATTTTTTTTATTATTTTTAAATATAATTATAACTCAGTTTACTTACTACTACTTACTACTCACTTATTTTTGAATCACCATTTTATGCCGTGATTTAAGAGAGCGATATTAAAAAAAAATACAGCAGGGAAAATCGTTTCCCAGGGACGAAAAGTACTGTTTTCACCCCTCTGATCAGGTAACATCAAGCGTACTTGCCAAGTATGAGACATGAAAAATAGATTTACCTACGAACCTGCTTTCTGATCTTTGATTTAGATATTTTAGAACGACGCTTAGTAGGTTACCTATATGAATAGTCTTTTGAAAACCAACTTGTAGAGTATGATTTTAAAGAAATGCACCCTTTTATTTAGAATAGATACCAAGTTAAAATGAAAATTATTCCATTACCTACTTCTTTCGTAGATCCCTTTCCCACACAGGCCTCGAATTGTTAGAAAATGTTACCATACCACCATTGCTTGCCAAACGATTTGATCGTATGGCATGATATCGCACCCGTAGAGGTCTTTTTATTTCGCACTCAACCACCCATCCATTTCACCTACAGAAGCAATCTAATCTTTTCCCAAAAACCATAGTAAAAAACCAATTAAAATTCCTCAAAATAATAACTGTTCCAACAAAAACAGTACCCACCTCAAATATTTAATTACCTGTACCACATAACGAGCAGTGTGACCAACCTATGATTCCGCCATGTTGCCACAGATGAGCGAGCGAACGCGCCCGTGACTTCCGTTTCCGGCGGCGCGCCTGCGCAGCATCCGCGCATCGCATGAGCACTAGACCGACGCGGCTGTCAGTACTGTCAGTGAGTACAATACCTGCTACTATTTATAGTGATTAAATCCTTTTGCCTTTAAGTATTGGGTTGATTAATAAGAAATTTTGGGTAGAAATAAAGTTATCCGGAAAACCGAGGTACGCCTCTGCTACCGTTCAAAATCGAATTACTGGGCAGTATTAACCTTCTAAGGGCTGATAAGGGCAGATATCTATATTATCTGTGAAATAAAATTGACACCTTACAGTTTTTGTATGGCAAAACTGTATTTCGAAACTTATTCCCGGGAAAAGTTTTATATTGTAATAAAAATAGGGTCCAATTCGCCCTTTGGCACAGGAAAATACTTATGAACAATTAGTAAAGGCAAATCTGTTGAAAAAATCCACATGAAGGTTTTTCGCCGGAATTATGTTTTTTTTTACGATGGTAGCAATGATGTGTGAAACTCCATACCGGGAATAGAGGTCTCCCATTTTTTACACAATATTTCCCATGCCTTATTAAAGATAATCCCGGTGGGAAATCTTCACAAGGACTTTTCGCAGACCAAACTATCGTTACTAAGACAACCGGAATCGATCAATTTAACATGCTCTGCTAATGCTTATTTTCTGAGTAGACAGGCTATTTTTGACAACAGACATTCAAAACGCTTTTGCTCATTATTGATGTGTTGATCGTTATGATAGCCCTCACGTCTTTGACTATGATACTCATCTTGTACCACATCTGCCTAATCCTTCGGGTATACAGACGTGAGGTTATGTCATGTTATGTTATATAATTCTCATCTTAACTGGCCCTGCAGTCTCGACATAGTTAGCAATCGTTTTCGGTTGCTAAGTCCTAACAATCCAGATGTAACGATATTTGGTGGTCTCCACACTCAAATTTATCGGTTGTTACTGGTATTTTAGGTAGTACCGGTAGGTAACAACCGATAAATTTGAGTGTCGAGACTACCAAACGTTTACATCAACATTTACATCTGGATTGTTAGGACTTAGCAACCGAAAACGATTGCTAACTATGTCGAGACTGCAGGGCCTGGGGTCCTTTGATTTTTTGGTATTCTTCTTTCTCGTCTTCCAGCGACGTACTAACATCAAATACTCCTGAAATCATAGCTTCCATTCTAGCACAAACTAACTACGTTGACATTTCGCAAATTACCCAGACGTCTTATAATTCCTATCTCCATATATAAAAACAATGGTTACGTAAAGTGCATCACGTTCACGTCGCATACAAGACGGCTTGCGTCACGGCTCGGAGCCGGCGCGTCATCGTCACGTGTCGGAAGCCGGCCCATTAGCCCGTCCGCGGCCGACGCATCCGGCACGGTATCACGGTAGCGGCGACGGAAAAAACAATGTTGGGTATATCATATCATGTGCATTTGCGTAGGTACTGGATAGGTTAATAAGTTGCATGTGACTTGCGAGCTAGGTGCATTACTTTGCAATAGTACCAAACGGATCTCGAAGAGCGTAGATTATTAGAAGGGTCATAGGTATTCAGCAGGATTTTTTTTATGATGAGATGTTTATCAACAGACTAAAGTTATTTTTTTAATCCCAGATAGTAATCTGACATTTCAAGTCTTTTTGTGTTTGCTTTTTAATAAAGGACTTTAATTTAGGCTTTTCACTATCTTTCCACTTCGTCATAGTTGCGTATATATTAATATACTAGTATTATTTCTTTTAGAAGTAAGTATGTATGTATGTATGTATATTCTCATATTATTTGTTTTATTTTATTAAGTGAATTGTTTTGATTTTATGTATTTTATTTTCTCTTTTACTCCTACACATGCTGTCTACATCTCTAAATCTACTATCCTATCGCAGGTATGCTGGAAGAGATTTCATTAGAAATAAGGCCCCTCGCCCACGGCGACTTTTTGTAGCGATGCTGTCGCGCGTCCGCATCGGTACAGTCGCGAAGCGGTCGCTAGCTGTGTACCCTCGCCCACGGGCCCAGATTCAGTCGCGATGCAAACGCGATACTGTCGCGCTTCTGTCGCGATGCAAACGCGATTCAGTAACGGCGCATAAATACCTGCGATCGATACAGTTGCAAGAAGGACTCCGTTGAGGCAACATTAGTCACGTTGTCTTTGGTGCTGCTTTTACGTAAGCAGCCGAAGCAACAAACTTGAACCTTTTTACGTTAAAACATAATTTAAAAAAAAATGTTAGTTGGAACCCTTTTATTCCAAACGGTCGACCTGTCTGTGTTGTACTGATGCTCGGTTCTCCACTCACGCGCCACCCTCCCTCCGTTCTCTCCCCAATGTCGTCCGACACGGTCGCGCGTTTGCATCGATACAGTCGCGATGCTGTAGCGCGTTAGTAGCGCATTGGCATCGCTTCTGTAGCACGTTGCAAATGCGACTAACACGCGTTAGTAGCGATGCTGTCGCGCGTTTACGAAACGCGCGACAGCATCGCTACAAAAAGTCGCCGTGGGCGAGGGCTCTAAGCATCACGTTTGTACCTATTTTTCTGTTATTTTCTTCTTGTCTGTTTATATAAATGGTTAAATATAGGAGTTTAACATTACACCTGACAAAATTACTACCTGGGTTTAGAAAACGAACTTTTCAGAAGTGCAGTTTTGTGGGCCATAGGCATAGACCTCTCTAATCGCAAGCATTTTAACTTCATCCTCGTCTACTTCCATCCAGCAAGTATTAGACCCCTTGTAAAGAAAGAACCTATAACATGATAGTTACTTCAAAGCTATATTTTAATTTTGCTGAAACAGTTCTCAGCTTGTTGCCACTCTACTAGAACTAAAGTTAAGCCAATTCCTTGGTCAGAGGACCTAAGGATCGTGCGGTTACTGCTATTAATTAACAAATTAAGTACTAACCAAATTACACCCTAACATTTCTGTTCAGATTAATCCAAAGACAGATTCTTGTCTTCATCAACCTTCCAACTTAACTATTTTAATGAAAAAACGGAAATATACCTACTAATCTATCATAAACATTAAAAAAAAACTTCTAACCTAACCACACAACGTATGAACAGTAAGAGGATCCCTCTGGTCAGATAGATCACCTTACTATCGGTAGGTCACACAGTCGCGCGCGCCGCATCCTGTACGAGATGAGACGAGCCTTCCTGCGCGCGCGCGGTTGCACGCGCTGCTGAGCGCGACGAGGCGGGTGGGCGAATTAGATAGTTTAGATTTATTGTAACTAATTATTTAAAATTAGACATTGGACTCGAACCGACTTTTTAATTAAACCGGAGTAAATTTGCACTAGTATTAACTTTGGTTTAAACATAACTTTAATCCGGGTAATAAAGGGGTCCTTCTCCGCCTTCCAAACCAATGGCATGACAGGAAGGACTTCAAAAATTGAGATCCAAATACCAAAATGTCACTGACAGCAAGTTGTGAGTATATTATGTGGATGGCTAGAAGAGTAGGTAGACCAAAGAAGCGACCGTTTGATTCTGTGAAATAACTGGAATGGGGTTGAATTCTAAGATGACGGTTGATAAAGATAGACACGTACTATCGAGGAAGTTCATATCTAAGCAGTTTTAGAACAAAATCCCGTGAACACGATGACCGCATCTGTTTTACGTTAGTTACTGTTAGCGCCCGAGCGCTACAGGGAAAAATAGTCCTAAAGGTGCATAGATATGAACTTCCTCGATAGTACATACGGCTCATACATAGATTTGACATAATTTAAAGGCTAAGCCTAAGGACTAAGTATGCAAGCAGTCGCATCTGATGGTTTCTGAATTTTATATTTCAATCGAAACCCGTTTATCTATTTTACAGCTATCTCACGAGTTTCGCTACTTGAATTATTTATAAATTTTAATCAAATGCAAGTCTAATCTGCATAATCGTATATTCAAATGCAACATTATAAATTATCCTATTCACCTTAGTTACCATAATTTTTACTCTAAATAATTCACGCACGAGGCGGGTGAAGTGGAACACCCATTTCACCCGACTCTCCCCGGCCACTGCGCATCGGTATAATATTACGGGCTACGGCTAGTGGCCGGACATCGCGCACTGCGCAATCTCGCCCGCGTCCATTTATTTATTATTTCCACAGGATATTACACTTACATACCAACATATTTTTAGAATTATTTACGTAGATATTCGTATACTGCCTCGTTAGTCTAGTGGCCACAAGCGCTACTGCTCAGCATGAGGTCTTAGGTTCGATTCCCATATCGGGCAAAGTTTTGTTAGGTTTGTCCATCTGAAACTATGCCAGCCGGGAGTCTGTATTTGTGCCCGGTTGATGGCAATAGGCTCACCCACTATTCAAATCAAATCAAATCATTTATTTTTCGCCAACATGGGTAGGGGTATAGATGTTATAGGTACATGTTTTGACAATGTTCTCCATGCTCTGCCGTCACTTGGGCATGCAAAATTTACACATAAATTACAACCAGTAAAATACTGTGGTGAATAACAATAAATATTACAAAATTATTCAATTGGAAAATCATTTTAACCATTTTACTTTTCATTTCACTATACATGCTACTATAGCTGTAAAGTTTCCCGAATAAAATAAAATAAATAAATAAATAAATAATTGACACTGAGAGCAGTGGTGTCCCAGTGTTATCGGCCCCGACTTACAAGTTGTAGGTCGTAAGTTCGAACCCAGACAGGCACTTCACTTTGTGTATCTAATTTCATCACCACTCTCAAAACGGTGAAAGAAAGCATCGTGAGGAAACCGGCATATCCTAGAAACAAAAACGTCAACCCGCACTGGCCCGCGTGGTTGATTATGGCCCAGTCCTTCTCATGTTGAGCAGGCCTGTGTCACAGCAGTGGGCACATTATAGACTTATTATGTAAACATAACTGGCGAAATGTGAGTGTACTATAGGAACATCTCTGTCTTACCCTTCGGGGATACATTCGTGATTTTATGTAATGTTTATGTTATATGCATGTACAAAACTGACAATTATTTGGTACCGTTTACAATTGTCACTTTGAACTTCTAAGTAACACTTTGGTTACTTAGAAGTTCGCAGCAACATCCAGGTGTGCAGGCATGTGACCGATATAAGGCAAAGGTCGAGGTAATACCGTCACTCTCTGACGAATTCTTGAATTTAGGAAACCATAAAAGAGTTATATGCGTAACACTAAGAATAAAGTCCACGAAATCTATGACGTACAGGACCTCTCACCCCTCAACTAATCCGGCGAATGTGTTTGGTCATACAATCCTGCAGAGCTCACGACAATATTGTGCCGCTGTAATCTCTTGACTATCGTAGAAAATATCTATGGCATTAAGTCTGCCTGTGTACATTTGTGTCCTTAAAAAGTATTAAAATCAGTAATTAATGATAACGGGATTTCGAGATGATTATCAGACAACATCGTCAGTGACGTGATTCAATATGTATTTACCCTGGCTATCAGAAGCGTTGTAGCAGTACCTACAGTTTAATGGACTAGCCGTGATTCATCGTGACTGTAGATCACGTTCAGGATTGTCGTAGACTGTGACGTAGGTGTAAAATAGTTAGGTACCACCACGGCTCTTTAGATTCCTTCGATTTCACCATTATTTTACTAATTTCTCAGCTGGGCGGTAGGTACCTGTTCTAACAGCACCTATAGGTTGTTATGCTAGACATGATCCGTCACGATTGTACGTCACGTTCAGCTGTGATGTTGAAGAACGTAATGCACGTGAAATAGTTGCCACCACACCTCCTTAGCAACATCTTACGTGAGAATCCTACGACAACACTTTGAACATCCTACGGTAGGATGTTCAAAGTGTTGTGGCTTATAAATATATTGAATGAAGCTATTAAAATTGACGTGTAAATGTGTTATTTTAGCCTATTTACAATAAGAATTCTAGTGAAGTATACAATGAGTAGCCCACGACATCGACCGCGTGAAATTTCTTGTTCCTCCGGCCCACCTCGTCGCATCGCATCGCCCGTCCACGCTTTACTTCGTTTTCGCTTGACGTTCTTCCTGCCATTTTTCCCTTTGCTCGGCTCCTAAGGGTATTAGTGCGATGTTAAATAGCCTATATAACCTTCCTCAAGTTTTGGGCTATCAAATGCAAATTTTTCAAATCTGATTGGTAGTTCCAGAGATTAGGGCGTTCAAACAAAAATCAAAGAATAAACTCTTTAGCTTTATTATTAGACAAATAAGTATTCGGGTCAATTTTTAAGTTAATAGTCAGTGGAATAACATTTGTCAAATAAACAGTGTCCTCCCTTTTCACCACGACAGGGCTTGTTTAAAAAAAAGCGTTTTGTACGTTTCCATTGTATGATTTAACATATGTATACCCATTTTAGGGTTAATTGATGCAAGCAGTAAAATCCAACTTTATTACCCTTTACCAACCCATTGGAGAAAATTTTTGAAAAACTTTGAATTATGTAGGAGATACTTATAAAAGTATGTAATTCAAAGTTTTTTGTTTTAAATATAAGTACCGACTTCGAGTTAATCCGACAGAGCCTGTACATACTAACTTTGACACCCCCTAAAGCCTCTATGAGATGCTTTTAAAAAAAACTAAAAGTGCCAATCTTTATTACTTACTGAGGCCAAGTTTCAAGTTTATTAACCAAAGGTTTGGGTTTGGGTTTGGGTTTTGTTTCATATAAACTGTATCCCCTCTTTTCCCCCACACAGGGGTGGAATTTTGAAAAATCGTTTGGGATGTTTTCATAACTTAAAATAAAGATTTATATCTATTTTTAGTTAATCAAATCACAAAGTCAAATCCTTCTCTTAATAACCCACCCTATTGCCCAAAAATTTAAAAACCTCATCCAGGGAATGATTTTCGAAAAACCGTGATACGTAGGTACTGAGTTTTGAGCTAATCGGATCGCGCGTTAAAATTCTTCCATACAAACATTGACACCCACCAATCCCCCTTTAGGAGGCAGTTTAGAAAAATAAAAATGACAATAATACAATTATGTAATTAACGTAGTATTCGTGCCAAGTTTCAAGTTTATTAACTCAAGGAAAAGATTTTTCATACAAACAAAATTAAATTTAAATTCCCATTAAAGATCGAATTTCCAAAAACTCCTTAGCGGATGCCTACGTCATAATAACTACTTGCGTACTAAATCTCAGCCTAATCTGTGCAGTGCGTGGTTTGACTTATGTGTTTATAGATCAGTCAGTCAGTCAGTCACGGTTTATAGAGAGATTAAGGCTGCATCTGTTTAATAATAATAATAAAACAAACATTCCGAACCAAACACTGGACAGCAATATAAAATATAATTAGCTAAAATGTCAATAGTAAACGGGTTATTCATTGCTTTCTCAATAATTTGCATGCATGCACAATCAGCCTATTTAAATGTTCCCACTGCTGGGACACACACCTCCTCTCTATGCGACGGAGTGGGCCGTAATCCACCACGCAAGCCCAGAACGGGTCGGTGTGTCACATGTCTTCGAATTTTTGGTTCTAGGACATGCCGGTTTCCTCACGTTGCTTTCCTTTACCGTTTCGAGAGCATTGGTGTTGAAATAATCTACACAAAGTAAAGTGCCTGCTTAGGGTTCAAACCGACGCAACTCGCCGTTCGATAAGGACCAGGCCCGGGTCGACGG
This sequence comes from Brachylomia viminalis, assembly GCA_937001585.2. Classification (NCBI taxonomy): domain Eukaryota; kingdom Metazoa; phylum Arthropoda; class Insecta; order Lepidoptera; family Noctuidae; genus Brachylomia; species Brachylomia viminalis. The sequence continues at coordinate 19,000,796 of OW443301.2, read as the reverse complement.
CGCGTTGTGTTCCACGCGCGCCTCAAAGAGATGTCAGCACCAATGACGGGCTTTGCTAGGACCGATGCCTGCTAGGGTTGCGGAAAAGTCCAAGAGGGTTACCGTGGCCCCTGGCACAGGCAACTGAAGGAACACGGGTGGGTTTTAGTCAGTAAGAGTCTGACACGCCCTCCTGCTCTGCCCAGAGCGGGAGAAGTTATTTGATGATTTCCCACCCAAAAAAAAAAACCACCATACCACCATACCATATATATTATTGCTTTCTCAATCATTTAAAGGTCGAAAATTCTAATTGCATCGGACACAAAATTATACTATGAACACAACTCAATCTAAGAAATCTTAAGACGCTTTTAGCCCGTGACATCCGCCATGCTCCATCCCCATTACTTAAACTGAATAGTAACTTAAGTTGCTTGACAAAATATACAATACAAATGAAGTGTCAAAATGATGAATATTAGCATGTGTCAATAGTTCAATAGTGAGTAAGCTGGATTTTATGTTAATTTAAAAGGCACGTGTCTTATTCACCAATAAGTTGCTAGCACGGGACAACACAAAGTAGGAATTTACACATTAATATGACATCCCAAATAGATATGCAAAATTTTATTTCGTTTATATTCATCCGTATCATCGCTTTATAATAGCGGTCGATGAACTCTGTGTATGATCAACAACAATATGGTGCGCAAGCGAACTCTAATATTATCTTTTGTTATTCAATAAGCTGTTTCTGTGAAGTGTTTGGACATTGTAAATCGATGTCTTTTTGATATTCAAATTAGGTCTCAATCGATTAGGTGGTGTTATGCCATTTATATGTCTTGGATACAATGCAGGGGTCTATCTTTACCTTTGGCTACCGGTTAGAATATATTGTTAACAATGATTTCTTTCGACACCTAAGTTATCTTTCGGGTGGATTTTATAGCTTTGATTCTTTAATCTTTGAATTTACGGTTTGCTTTTGAAAATAAACATGATGACCTACTTTGAACTCCAAATGCAATAACTCTGATTAAGAAATTATTTACATTAAGATGCTATCTCGATAATCAACAAAACACATCAATAGCTCTACACTTAATTAAAACACAAAGCGATTGCAATCGAAACGAACACCGTTTCTAAAGGTCAGTGACCTTATTAGCGGAACACTAGCGTTTGCGATTGTACACCGTGTGTTCTTTTTTCAAACGTAGTTTTAAAAGCCATAGTATTTATACGTAGCTGTGACCACAGACACAATGTTTGGCCCATTATGCACCTCTATTGTGACTAGTCTATGCTTATTACAAGATGGCATTGAAAGGGTTTATGACGTCAATAATTAAGATGTCATTTCGTTTATTGGTTCGCGATCAAGTGGGCGTGGCCTTTTCTTAGAAATAGAATTATCAATGATTTGAAATGCTAATAGAAATAAAGATTTCCCGAAGTGGCGATAAATGAACATCAGTTATCAAAGTTTCCAAACCAGTTTGTGAGGTTTATGATCAGGATTTCTTTTACTTAATATAAAAATTAAAAATATTATGGCGACATTAAGTATTAGACGCAAAAAGTATAATTTTTATTTTGCAAGAGTGAATGAGATATTTGTAGCGATTCGTACTTTCACGGAACAAAAGTCTATATCTGGCCCTGCAGTCTCGACATAGTTAGCAATCGTTTTCGGTTGCTAAGTCCTAACAATCCAGATGTAATGATATTTGGTGGTCTCCACACTCAAATTTATCGGTTGTTACTGGTATTTTAGGTAGGTACCGGTAGGTAACAACCGATAAATTTGAGTGTCGAGACTACCAAACATTTACATCAAAATTTACATCTGGATTGTTAAGACTTAGCAACCGAAAACTGTTGCTAACTATGTCGAGACTGCAGGGCCTGGTGCCTGTTACATCATAACGAACAATTATAATCACAGTTAGAAGGAAATAAATATAAGGAGCCGACGTAACTTATGCAATCTCTATTTCGGTTTTAAAGAACAAAACTCTAGATTCTTACGTAATGTTAAAAACTTTGAATCATGCGTAAGTAATCGTAACTTGAACAATACAAGGAAAATCTTGGTCCTATGTAACTGTTGATTATTACAACGGCCAACATAATTTTTTTCAGGGAATAATTTATTTTTAATTCTAAGGTATAGGTAGGTAATCTAAAACTCCCTACCGGAACGGATGGGCTCGTGGCTGAATGATAACAGACGGGCGGGTCTTTTGAAGGCTACCGCGGTCGGTTCCATTACCTAAACGTTGGCAGATATATATAACATTATAAGTAGGTAATGGTAAAATAGGATACAGTTTTATTTATTTAAGACTTTAATCACACAAATGTACAGAGGCGGACTTAATGCCATAAGCAATTTCTACCAGTTAACCTTTGGGTGATGCAGAGACAAACAGTGGTAAAAATATCTAAATAAAGTTTTATCTAAATACAGTTTTGTCTATTGGTTAGCGGTCATAACCTATATCGGGTGTCCTTTATTGGGAAGCGACCTCGAACGCATACCTACGCATTGATTTTTATTAGAACGCTGGGTTACCACAGGATCCTAGGGAGTGCATAAAGACAAAAGTCTTCATCGCGTGCCTCGTACCAGTTATGACTTACGGAGCCAAAACGTGGACCGGTCCATAAGTTTAAAGTCACTCAGCGAGCTATGGAGAGAGCTGTGCTTGGAGTCTCTATGAATGATAAAATCCGAAACGAGGTGATCCGTCAGAGAACCAAGGTAACCGATTTAGCTTAAAGACTAAGCAAGCTAAAGTGGCAATGGGCTGGTCACATCTCTCGTAGAACCGACAATAATAATAATAATATGAGACAACCTCCACACAAGGTCTTCAGGTTCCGAACTAGGTAGAGCCTGTACTACGGTAACCTGATGACTGATATACATATATAATCGTTGGGGAAAACGAGTTCTAGAGTGGAGAACGCGTTTAGGCAAACGTAGTGTGGGACGCCAGCGGGCCAGGTGTAGCGACGACTTGTGAAAGGCGGCTGGCAGAGACTGGATGAGAAGAGCTGACGATCAGGCTCAGTGTCGTTAACTAGGAGAGACCTGCATCCAGTAGTGGACGAATATTGGCTGATGATGATGATCACTAAGAGGATGCTGGAAGTCGAATTGGCGGTGATTGAAAATCGACACAAATCTACAGTAATAATAGGTGTAATACATATACAGGGTGTAACAACATCCTTCACGAAACCGTCTTCCACGCATTCTGTACATCAAACTTAGTTACTTTGTGTAAAAATAATTGCTGGGAAGCGACTTTTGTTTTCGCTGTGAAATACGGTAGTGCGCAATGTAACGTACGTAAAACATTGTGTTTATGGGTGCATGCAACGGTACTGGCATCGTGGGAGTATTTAACGTTAAGTTATGACAATCAAGCAGCAACCACCCCGACCCTTGCACGAGCCAGCCCGCGCCGCTGAGCCAGTAACTTTAAATTCGTCCCTTAATAATACTTCCGATCCAGTCTGTCCCTTGCTGTCCCTCAGCGACGCTCTTAGCCGAGGTCCGTACCCCACGGGGGTGCCCTTAGCGTGTAGTCACTTAGTTTATAAGTTTTTAAGCCCTGGCTGGAGGCTTTAATTTATTAAGTCAATCGCCCGGATCAGCAGCCGACAACCACCTTTTTTTTTGTTTCCAGAGTGGAAAATCCTCACGGATGTCCGCCGCTCTGCGGCGGGCGGCGGGTCTGTCAGACTCTTACTGACTAAAAACCACCCCAGTGTTCCATTTCACACCTACGCTGGGGGTCGCGGGACGTACGATCCTTCCGCAACCCCCGACTCTTCGGGTCTGGGGGGGAAGTGAAGTGTTTGACTCCCCCCGCGACGTCTAAGAGGGGCACGCGTGGAACCCTACGCGCCGCCACCTCGGGTCTTGATGTGTGTGGTCCCATTTAGGGGGGCTGGAAGTGGGCGTTTTCCACCCTCCGCCGACGCCCAGTGCGCCTTCTGCGGGCCGGGTGAGTGGACGAGATCTCCCTCTCTCTTTCCGCAGCCTCCTTCTGCGAGACGACTGTTTCGCAGAGGGAAACCACCCCGTCCTAGGACTCTCCGCTGCCGAGCACCGACTCGACTACTGCCAGCAGCGACAAGTTACTGCCTACTGATGAGGGTACGGCGCGGCTCCTCCCAAGTGGCACACTCTGCCAGCGTATGCCGCGCCGTGTCCTCGCGGCAGTTGATGCAGTGGTGACACCAGGCGTCCAGCTCCCTGTTTATGCGACACAGATACTTCCTGAAGCAACCATGCCCCGAGAGCACCTGCGTCGCCCGAAACGACAGGGAGCCGTGCCTCCTCCCGAGCCGATAACCTCATAGGTTGACCTGCAAGAGGCCATTAAAAAAAAATGTAACTAGCAGTGGTGGCCCAGTGGTAACGGGCGCAACTTACGTGTGTTAGTAAGTAAGTCGTAGGTTCTAACGCAGACAAGCGCTTTACTTTGTGTAAATTATTTCATCACCACTGCTCTCAAAACGACGAAGGAAAACATCGTGAGGAAACCGGCATGTCCTAGAACCAAAAATTCGAAGTCATGTGACACCCACCAACCCGCACTGGGCCCGCGAGGTGGATCTCGGCCTACTCCCTCGCACAAAAAGGAAGCCTGTATCCCAGCAGTGGGAACAGTATAAGCTGATTATGTTATTTTTATGGTACCTTTACCATTCAAAACAAGATTTCATTTAAAAAACTTTTATATTCAATATCTTCGAAACAAGAAGGTTCTCAGGTATGGTCTGGTACAAAAATATCATAACAACGGGAAGAACAGGTGACTCCCGGCTTCATCGAGGGTATTTTTACATCTGTTTTAAAGATTTCACGATGTCACGTTAAGTTAGCAGTCGTACAAGATTCAACTCGATATAAAAACGATGGTGAAAACCACTGCGAAATAAAAGAATTAAAAGAAATGTTGTGCCCCGTTTTTCAAGCAAAATAGAATTTTATTTTGCAAGAAAGTGGTAAGGTTTCGTATTTTCACGTGGGGGAACAAACGTTTCAAACTCTTACCGATTACATCATAACGAACAATTTTAACCTGGGTTGGAAGGAAATAGAAGGCGATGACATAAGTTATGTCTAAGCTGATATTATAAAGATAAAGATTTGAGTTTTTGTATAGGTATGTTTTGTTTTTGTTGTTTGTGTTTGTTTGTGTGTCTGTTTGTGTGTTTATTTGTGTGTTTGTTTGTTACGCGTTCACGGCTGATTGGATTTGGATGAAATTAGGCACATGGGTAGATCATAACCTGGATTTGGTCGTAGAATACTTTTTGTTATTAGAATACTCCTGATATTCCCGCGGTATCGAGGCTTAAGCGGGTGAAACCGCGGCGTGCAACTAGTAATTTATATTTCTCGTTTGATTCGTAATACTTACCTGATACATTCACTGTAAATCTTCTCCTTGTAAGTACGAGTTTTTATTTTCTTATAATCTTGTATCTAACGCCGTATTCTAACTTGTAAGCATGTACTTCTTTTTCATATTCAGAGTGATTTGGTGGTGCTTTTATGAGAGTTTCTTTTTCATACGACTGTCCAGCGGGTTACGCCTTAAAAAACTGTCAACAACAATTGTAGAAACATATCACATGACGTCTGTAATCCTTGAAGGATAAGGCAGAGATGTACCACATACCATATAGCACACCCACCTTTCGTTAGTTCTCATTAGCTAAAGTACATACATCTTTTATGGGGTACTGTGTTAAATGCTACAACAAAATACCTTGTAATATATTGCAATTGAATGAAAGAAAATTTAAAACTCATATGAAAAGTTCACTGTGTAAACAAGCATATTACAAATTAGAGGATTATATCCAAGATAAGAATGCTTGGAAACATGCTGGTCCAGCTCCACAGGACAATCTAGGGTCTTGACAAAATTAAAACTTGTTGCTACTTTAATTGTATGGTTTGTTATTTTTATGACATTGGTTTACATTCTGTGACTACTTTAACTCACACACTGACATATTAATTGGTTACATAATTTGGGAAATCGTATACTTTTACAATGTTTGTAAATATGTGAACACCATGTATCTATCACTTAATTAACTTATTTATCATTGCTGCGTTTATTAAATTCTTTTTACCTATTTTGGTAGGGTAATTTTTATTATAGGTGCATCGTCTTCACATATAATTATATAATTAATGTATACAAAGTATTGTAACACATTTTAAAAGAGTAACGATGGAGTTTCTTGCCCATTCTTCTCCATACGAAACTACCTTTTGGAAGGGGCGACTAGAATCAATTATATTTAAATGTAAATGTTGACGTTCAAAAGTGCCTTTTATGTGCCTATTTGAAATAAATGCTTTGACTTTGACATGTCATAGGGCGAGCCTATTGCCGTCCACGGGGCACAAGTCCAGACTCCCGGCTGTTACTGAGAAATTCCTAATTGAAAAACTCAACCATGATTTATTAATAAAATGATAACTTAACTGTCAAATCAGTGAAGTTTATAATCAAAATACCTACAACATTGAATTTCCTTTAGCTAATTATAAAATGATAAACCTGGCTTTCCAAACAAAAATACCTATAATTTTATTTTGCAAGAAAAAGGTAAGGGTTCCTATTATCACGTGGGGGAGCAAAGGTTTCAAACTGTTACCGATTACATCATAACGAACAATTTTAACCAGGGTTGGAAGGAAATAGAAACCGATGACGTAAGTTATGTAATTTATGATTCAGTCATGAGTTTTATCACGTTTGATTCGTAATGTTAACCTAACACATTCACAGCAAATCTGCCTTTTGTATAAGTTTTTCTTTTGGTAATCTAGTATCTAACGTCGTAGAAATATCGAAAGCTAAGCTACGCTTGCTGCGGTCGGTTCGTTGATGGGTGACCATGCATTACATTTTGAAAGCACGTTGAGCCGTTTGTCCCGGTTATCATTCGTAGAGCTTTGCCAGTCATTACGGGTAGTCAGAATCCCAAAAGTCTGACAACCAGTCTTACCAAGAGGTATCGCGTTACCAATAACTGGATTGTGGAGGTGAGATAGGCAGTCGCTCCATGTAAAATACTGGTATTCAGCTTCATCTGGTTGGACTGGGAGCTGACCCCAACAAAAATATATAAAAATATATAATATAATAATAACCAAATTAATAAAATATTGATATTATTATTAAATACTTTCCCCGCAATAGTATAAAATAATGTCTATACAAACTTATATTATAAAATATAAATACCTAGAAGATTTACCTATATGAGTATTAATTACGTAATGAGCAATATTTTTTTTTTGTGTTTGAAGTAAACACTCAGTGCTCTTCCGCCTCTCTCCCATAATTATTCTATGCTGTGCCCGACAGGGTCCAAAATTGTGTCGTTATTACAACTCACCAGCTAATGTAAACTAAATTATGTACATTTTGGAACGCAATAAAGAAATTGAGTATTGGAGTGGGGTGTAGCGAAGCTAAGTGTCGATATGTATGCTCCAAAATTTTAATTAGTTATAATAAAATTAAAACGACTTGGGAAATTGCAATGAGACTGGAAGAGATAGAAAGCGTAGTAGTGACTACAGCCTTAAGATTAACAATACAGTTATTTAAAAAGATTATAAAAAACCCACAGTATTTTTTTTTAATTTCTTTGCAGATATTCCAGTCTCAAACACTAAAACTTTAAATTCTTCACCCACTGTTGCCGAGTCCCTGTTGAAAGGAAATGTTCATATTTGTAACCATGTTTTTATTATTATTATTATTTATAACCAACTTCGACTATGTTAGTGCTCGCGATATTATTAAAACTTTCAATACACTTAATGTAAAAAAAAACTACTGTTCTATGGGGAAATTCGGTAGAGGTTGCAAAATGCATAATTGACACTGTAGCGCCCGAATTGGCAATTATTTTGAATAAATGTATTGACCCTAGTGTAATTCCTGACGTAATTAAGAGTAGTAAAATAATACCTTTTTAAATCGGGCAGCATATCAGACCTTTAGACCTTCACGAACTTTAGACTAATTTCTGTGCTAACCAGTACCCACCTTCAGGATTTTTTTTGAAAAATTGATGCTAGATCAATTGCAAAGACATTTTAATAAACATAAATTATTAAACAGTACACAATTCAGTTGCACAAGGGGTCGCTCGACTACCGACGCTGGTGTTTAGCTTCTTGCACACATTTTTGAGGTCTGGGAGAAGTCGCATCATGGCCTAGGTATTTTTTGTGACTGGTCAGGAAATTGCATCACTATGGTATTAGAAACACTGCCTTGGATCTTCTAATTTCTTATTTGGATAATAGGATCTAAAGAGAGGACGTTAACGACAAGTGATCCCCGGGTTCTGTTGTCACTATGGGAGTTCCGCAGGGCACAATTCTGGGCCCTTTTTTATTTATCGTATATATTAATAACCTACCTTGCCTTATAAAGAACAGCCATGAAATAGTGTTATTAGCAGATGATACAACATTTTTATTTAAGCTTTAGCGACATTAGACAGTTACTGACGATGTAAATAATGCTCTCGCTAAAATAGTGCATTGCATAGCATAGCATAGTCAGCCTATAACGTTCTCACTGCTGGGACACAGGCCTCCTCTCGAGGAGAGAGAGGGGGCCGTAATCCACCACGCGGGCCCAGTGCGGGTTAGTGGATGTCACATGTCTTCGAATTTTTAATTCTAGGACATGCCGGTTTCCTCACGATGTTTTCATTCACCATTTTGAGAGCAGTGGTGATGAAATAATTTACACAAAGTAAAGCGCCTGTCTGGGTTCGAACCTACAATTCGTAAGTTACGACCGTTACTACTGGGCCACCACCATGTTACCATAGTGCATTGGTTTAATGTTAATAATTGACTTTTATACGTGGAAAATACTAAATGTATTAGATTTCTGGCACCTAATGTTAATCAGGTGAAAACGAGTGTATTAGTAAATGGGGCGGAATCAGATCTTGTGGACACCACTGTATTCTTAGGACTCGAAGCTACAGTGGGGCCCACATATAACCAAATTGTCGAAGCGGCTTAGCTCTGCAGCCTACGCAGTCTGTAAAATCCGTTATTTGACTGATGTAGAAACAGCTCGATTAGTGTATTTTAGTTATTTCCGTAGTGTAGGTAATATCGTACGTACGGCATTTTGCTGCGGGGAAATGCAGCCAACATTCAGGCTATATTTGTGTTGCAGAAACGAGCCATTCCAGCAATTTATAATTTAAGTTATAGGCATTCACTGAGGGATACATCTAAGGAAATAAACATGATGACAATCACATCTCAATATGTATATGAGAACCTGATTTATGTATAAAAGAATATTAATCTATATTCTAAATACATCGACACTCATAATATAAATACTAGAAAAAAAGATTTACCAATTGTGTACCAAGAAATGTGTAAATCGTTTCAGTGCCAAAGTATCCGTTTTTACAACAAACTCCCAAGCCATGTTAAAGAACTAAGCCTCAATAAATTTCAATCATTTATTACACAGAAACTCTGTCGAAAAGGTTTCTATAAAGTTTAAGATTACTTGGAAGACCAAATGGCTTGGGAATAATTTTAAGGTACTTCATTAATTAATTAATTTCCACATTAATATCTGTAATTTTTTTATGTATAATTTAAAGAGTACTCTATTCTATTATATTTTACTTCAATGTATCCCCAAGCAACAAACCATTTTATACTAAGTGTTTTGGAATTAATAATGTAATTTTTATTGATTTACGTAATATAACTTATGATATTTTTGATGATATTTAAAGAGAAAACTGACTGTGAATGTGAGTACCATGCAGGCTAGATGAAATACATTACTACATATATAGCTGTCTGGCGGTTTTGAGTATTTTATATTATGGCCTACGCAAATGTCCTGCAGATAACGTCGTTTGACGAGTCGTTGAGCACCCTAAAATAGGATTGAGCTACACGATGACTGATGTATGCATGCCGTCTGTTAGGACAGGTCAACCCAATGCTGCAATGGCTCTTTCTTCAAAAGGCCCTTCCAGACATGACCCTGCATTGTTAGACTCACATACAATCTTAATAATATAATGTTTGGACTTTACAAGAGACCGTGACCTCTGAGTTTGTTTCGGCATTTCTTCTTAGGGATCAGTCAGCTGGAAATGCCGGCGCCATCTTGTTTTAAAATATTGACGTGTAAAAGTGTCTTAAAGGATCTACTTACAGAAATAAACATTTCATTTCAGTGTGCTGTCCGGGCCCGGGCAAATCATCTGCGGAGGCTGGTCTTCGTGTCAACATGACCAAGACTAAATATTTAGGAGTTTCAAAAGACCAGCACGAGCTGACGCCCGATATTACCATTGACGATAACACCTTTGCCTGTGTCAGATAATTCGTCTATCTTGGCTCCTTAATACCTAACGGACAAATACAATTTATCTTCTGAAATATGGAGAAGACTGGCGGCCAAAAAATGCGGTTTAAGCCTGCTACGGTATTTTCATTCAAAATTATTATCGAGAAGCATTAAACTTATCCTCTACAAGACAGAAGACCAATACTGACACACGGCTCCTCGAAATGCTGGATACCAAGCAAAAAACACGAGAACTCTCTGTTGATATTCGAACGGAAAATCCTCAGGCGCATATTCGTCGCAGCGCTGATAAACTAGCGATGACGAACGCAGTACATACATGAGCTCTACGACATGTCCTAATGTAATTAACATCATTGAAATAGGACGTCTTCGAGGGGCAGAACATATCGCAAGAATGGACGAGACCAGAGCACCCCAACATTTACTAGATAGTAAACTGTATGGTCGGAGAAGTTGAGGGCGACCCAAGCTGAGATGAATGGATGGCGTAGACGAAGATTTAAGAACTGTTGGAAGAAAAATACTTGACCACGCTTACCCGCGGCTATAAAGCCTTGAATGATGAGGATCTATTAAATGTAATGAAATTAATGATTTTTTTAGAAAACGATAAGCTTACAGTTGTATACAGTAACAACGTTCATAATCAAAATACATAATTTATTGACAAATATAAAAATGTTTTACTGGAATTTTGAAGCAAAAATAGAATCTTATTTTGCAAAGAAGGGTAAAGTAAGGTTTCTTATTTTCACGTGGAGGGACAACATTTTTCAACTCTTACCTGTGACATCATAACGAACAATTTTAACGAGTGTTAGAAGAAAATAGAATGCGATGACATAACTTATGTAATTTTTATTTCAGTAACGAGATTTATTTAACACGTTTGTGTTGTCGTAATCCTTACCTAATACATTGTGATTACAGGAATAAAGTTGACAGTAGCCAGCTGTGCTGCTGGGGAGTGTTGCGCCACTTCTTCCCAGCTAAAGCACTAGGAAGTGGTGACGGGTGGGCTTTTTAGGGGACTGTTTCATGTCATTTTGAAGATTCTCAGCCTAGTTTTTAATAATGAATTTTGATTTTTATTTAGTAAAACTCGTATTCGCCCGTCCAGTATTATGTACGTTTTTTTGTTAAGGCTGCCGCAAACAGGCGCACCATGACAGCGCGACGCGACTCTGGTAGAACAATTTCTACGAAAACTTCATGGGAATTATTGTTCTACAAGAATCGCGGCGCGCTGTCGCGTCTGCGGGACAAGAATGATAGATAGATAGATAGTATATGCTTTATTGTACACCAGTATTTATAAAATGAAATGAATGGTTTCTTTAGAAAACGATAATCTTACAGATGTTTAAAGCAACGAACGACGTTCATAATCAAAATACATATTTTTTTGTCTTATTATTAATGTGTTTTGCTGGAATGTTTAAGCGAAAATAAAATGTTATTTTGCTAGAAGGGGGTATGGGGTTTCCGAGCCACGGAGAGAACTCGATATGCAATGTATGGTCACCCATCCACGAACCGACCGTGGCAAGCGTAGCTTAACCTTTCGATCGAGCCGCACATCTGTTGTCATTAAGCACGAGCCCTCCACAGTATTTCATAAACATAATGGCTAACAGTTCTGTGTCAATCTATGTGATAAGTAAGAGGGTTTGGTTTCCGCACTTAGTCCTTCAGGAGGACCATAGAGTGTGGGCCATGGTGGCCGTCGGTGGTTTTTCCAACCAGCCCACCTCCCTCCAGAGGCTGATTATATCTTCTGGTTTGTTAATAACTTCTGTGTATGATCTGGGTGCCCCGAGAGTCTCAGTTCTACTCTGGGTAACGCCTTTGCATTCAAAGAGCACTTGCGCAACGGTTTTCCTCAGCCTCAATGCAAGCCCTACATAATGGACAGTCCTCTAGACTGTCCATTATGCCTATTGTGTGGAAGTGTTTGCTTAACGAGCAGTGTCCGGTGATGTTCCCCGTCACCAGGCGCAGGCCGTACTTGTCATGTAATAAACGTCTAATTAGCCTGCCATCTAAGGATGGCATAGCTTCCCTGGACTGCCTGCAGCCCGGTGTCGAGGCCTGACAGCTCTGCGCTTGTGTGTAAGTGAACTCCAGCAGCCATCTGCGTAGCTTTTTGAAGGGTATGGGCACGATAGGTTCGGGTTCACAGACTGACGCGCTGGATGCTCTTCTAGCCAATTTATGAGCTGCGACGTTACCTTTTTTTTTGTTTTTGGGGGGATACCTTCAAAAGGCACTTGACCCCCGGGGAGGGAGGTCGTGGAGTATGGGATTTTTACTTCACTAAACCACCCCGGTGATACTGTAAAGGGGCCTCCCCTGAGCCTCTCTATGCACCACAGCACGTAGCCACTGTTCCACCGTCATCCCTGGGGTTAAAAAAAATTGTGTCCCTACCTAGTGATACGCTGTGTCCATTTATCCAATGCAATGTCACTGTCTTGCGGTTAGATACCGTTACTCGTTCTAGTACTTCTAGTGCATTATGACATTCTAGTGTTAGACTCGAGGTAATATATTTTTTCCCTAAGGTTTGGAGAACTGAGGCGCTTTCGGAGAGTAGACGCTCAAGGGTGTCCGTAACTCTCGGCTTGTATAATGCCCACACACTCCGCCTGGTAGACGCAGTTGAACATTCCCAGCAGGCCGGATATGTTTATGTTAAAGTCGTGCGAGAAAACTCCGACTCCGATTCCGGAATCGGTCTTTGATCCGTCGGTGTATTTTCACGTGGGGGAACAAAAGTTTCCAACTGTTACCTGTTGCATCATAACGAACATTGTTAACGAGAGTTAAAAGAAAATAGTAGACGATGACGTAAGTTATGTAATTTTTAGGGTTCCATACCCAAAGGGTGCTAACGGAACCCTGTTACTAAGCCTCCGCTGTCTATCCGTCCGTCTGTCTGTCAGCGGGCTGTATTTCATGCACCGTACTCGTAATAAGTAGATACAGAGTGTCTATTTCTATTGCCGCTATAACAAAAAATAATAAAAATAAAATAAAGTAACAAATGAAAGGCGGTCCCCACACGAGAGACGTGTTTTTTTTTAAATATTATGTTGTGTAAATATTGTACGGTGGTACGGAGCCCTACGTTTTTTTTTATATATATGACTTCTTGCTGGTCAACCCAGGATGTTGTTGGCTACTTAACCGGGCTTGTCTGTGGTTACCTTAATAAATTAAGGCCTCCAGCCAGGGCTTAAAAACTTATAAACTAGGCGACTACATGCTTACTTACGAGTACATGCATGAAAATGAGAGCGTATCTTCCTTAAGACTGTTTAATGTGGTGCACTTTAACCCCTTTATTTAAAAAAGTTGCTTAAAGTTTAAGACACGTTTAAACGTCAAAAATGTATGGCTAAACAGTCGCTAGTCATTACTTAACTTTTATAATTATAAATAAGCCCCTAAATCATTGACAATAATTATAATAGAAACAATGATTTTTACTGAAAATGAAGTAGGTAAGTATAGCAGCTGTTTGCTCAAAACAACATGGTTCATAACCAAAATAAAACAATGAATTTCATTAGCTAATATATAAAGGTTATACCGAATTTTAAAGCAATGAAAAGCTTATAAAAATAGAACAATCTTTTGCCAGAAGAAATTAAGATTTCGTATTTTCACGTGGGAGAGCAAAAGTTTCACACTGTTACCGATTACATCATAACGAACCATTTTAACCTGGGTTGGAAGGAAATAGAAGGATTTGACGTAACTTATATAATTTTTATTTTGGTTGTGAAGTAAAACCGCACTTTCTTTGCGACATTTCAACATTTGTATGGTAGATACTTATAAGTAGAATTTATTTTGCAAGAGCAAAATTTGCATTATGGTTTCTTTTCGTCACGTGGGGGAACAAAAGTTTTAGACTGTTACCTGTTACATCATAACGAACCACTTTAACCAGGGTTGGAAGGAAATAGTAGGAGTTGACGTAACTTATGTAATTTTTATTTTGGTTGTGAAGTAAAACCGCTCTTAAAGCGGGATCATCCAAAAGGGGTACCGCTGACCCGGAACATAAAGGGCCAAGGAAGGAACACGGGTGGGTTTTAGTCAGTAAGAGTCTGACACTCCCTTCCGCTCCACCCAGAGCGGGAGGAGTCATTAGATGATTTCCCATCCTCAAAAAAAAAAAAAAACCGCTCTTTCTTGGCGACATTTTAACATTTGTATGGTAAATACTTATAAGTAGAATTTATTTTGCAAGAGCAAAATTTGCATTATGGTTTCTTTTCGTCACGTGGGGGAACAAAAGTTTCAGACTGTTACGTGTTACATCATAACGAAACATTTTAACCTGGGTTCGAAGGAAATAGCAGGAATTGACGTAACTTATGTAATTTTTATTTTGGTTGTGAAGTAAAACCGCTCTTTCTTGGCGACATTTCAACATTTGTATGGTAGATACTTATAAGTAGAATTTATTTTGCAAGAGCAAAATTTGCATTATGGTTTCTTTTCGTCACGTGGGGGAACAAAAGTTTCAGACTTTGACCTGTTACATCATAACGAACCATTTTAACCAGGGTTGGAAGGAAATAGCTGGAGTTGACATAACTTATGCAATATTTTTTGGCTACTTAAAAACTTCCATTTATAAAAAAAAAGTAGTTTGTATTACAGGAAAGTTTGTTTTTTACAAAATGTTTAAACAAGGATGTATAGGTTGATCTTCGTTTGCGTTGCAGTTAAGTATCTAAAAAAATAACAATTTCCGAAACTACGTAGATGGTCAGCGAATCAGTACTTTAATTGCGTAACACACTTTCAGTCACAATCTGAATATGAATTTGAAGTATATTGCTAATCCATTGCTTCATATGTTCGAAAAATATGTCTGCTCAACAACGTAAATAACGCAATGAATGTTGTGGAACTGTCAAAATGAAAGCCATTGCAACTGATAGCATATTACGCAACGACCCCGCTGTTTCCACAATTTATTTTTCCAGAACCATGTATCACACAAACATACCCAAGTGCAGACAGGGCTCAACATAAGGTAATAAATAGGATCGTATGTATTCCACTAACCCTACAACACTGCCATATTCCTCAAACAACACGTGCTCGCATTTCGCAACAAATCATAAATATATAATAAATAAGTAACACGGCGGCGCACCGAATTATTTCTGCCCTGAATAATTTTATACGCATTTTAAAATATCTTTTGAAAATGAACGTGGGATTTACGATGCTGAAACCCGTTCGAAGGGTGGTCTGCCCTTTTGGGCCCTCGAGACCCGTCAAGGGGTGCTGCGGATTCATTTTCTTATTATTTTTTTCGTCTTGACAAACCCCAGCTGGTATAATACGACATGTTATAAATAAAATCGCGATTTTGACCCGTCACGCGGATAAGGGATGCTCTGTATATTGGCGTACGTAAGCTCTATTTACCGATGTAAAAATGAACGACCACCCTTGATTTTTAAACGCTAAAGGTGATTTTCCTCTGGCTAGTTAGTAGAATAATGGTAAATATAACGTTGTGTGTTGTGCACTATGATTCGACACAGGACGTCCTGTCTGTTTTGCACCAATTATTATTACCTATACTGAACCGGAACAGTTTGAATGTGTGATAAGTTCCTAGAAATAATTATATTTGCTCTAAATATAAATAATATATATTGGATTGGGGATTCAAGCATTGGAAGCAATATATGTAAGCCTCTTTCGTTTTGTCCAAATATAAATGACTTAGTACTACCAAAGTATATTTACTTGCAAACTAGATATAGGTTTAAAACCTACTTGTGCGTATTTTACACAGCTTCGCTTTGAAAAGAGCAATCACACAGAAAAGTCATAAGCTATTTTGCCTTTGGCATTTAAGGCGCTGCCCAAACGCAGGACACCGTAAAACGCTCAGTTTTTTTTTTGTGTATTGTCAAATGTTCAAAGAAAAGACTTATTCCAAAATATTTAATTATATAAAAATCGTAAAACAGAGCTCAAAATAGATTTTTCGTCGCATAATTCTAAAAATGTTCATTGTAAACTACTATATTTTATGTGCTGATAATAAAGGGAATTCAAACAACTAAAGAAATACTTTTATAGAAGTCCACTGCTTTTATTTTTTAATTTAATTAAAACTGCAAAGTTTCTTTTAGTATGGTCAAACGCATCGCTTTTTTAACTTATTTGTTGCTGCGATGCGCTATTGTAAAATTACGTACCTACATTATTGTTATTTACAGTTAGATGTTTATTAGAAAACGATACCTACTTCAAGAAAAAATTCAACGTATGTTGTCAGTACTTATGAAATTACATTGTTTTTTTGTCAATGTAATTCCGCAAATATCCTGAAATAGGTTCTCGTAACAACGATTTCTTAAATAAAAGGGATAATTAGTAGAATTTGAATGATAGGTACTTACCCATCATTCAAATTCTACCAATTGGCCCTACTAATAGTAGAAGTCTACTGAACCGATAGGTACCTTAATCCAAATAGTTAAAGGTTGATTTTATCTGATGACACGAGGTATTAGTTTATTGTACATTTATCAAACGCATACCATTAGGGTTTCGTATCCAATTGTCACATACCCTTGTACTATGGACATGTTTAGAAATACAGGAATCTATGACCATTTGTTGGTCATGTAACCTACTAAAGATCCTTAAATGGTCAAAGTAAAGGGTTTATACGGGTTGTTACTTTTGCTACGGAGCCCGTGTCCAATACACATTTAATTGTTGTTAGTTGCTGTCGTTAAAATTTATACCTGCGTCCATAAGTAGATTATTTTTCCTATTTTTATTATATTTATATAGAGACCGTCCACTAGATGGGAGGACGGAATTAAACGCATAGCGGGTCCAAACTGGACACAAACAGCACAATCCAGAGAAAACTGGCTCAATTTGGAGGAGGCCTTTACCTGCAGAGGGGTTCTTACAGAATAATTTTATTAAAAATAGATATAGGTACTTTATCTACGAAAATTAAGGTATCCGAAATTCTTTATTTAAAACTGACACCACTATCCGCTAAACATTAAATTACAAAAATATTTGTTCTTGATACTAACAAACAATTACTAATTTATAAACTAGCAATTTCTGGAAGAAATAAAAGGCTTTTTTATTTTTTATTTTATTTTATTATATTTATATATTCAACCATAGGCAATTTTAGGTCTAAATTACACACTAGATGTAGAAATATCCAATGACACCAATTACTAAAATAGCTTACCTACATTTGTTTTATTATTTAAATAATGTGTAATTTCAGGTAGGTACCTACCTACTTAGGTAAAGTAAATAATAATAACACCACAATTAACAAATCCCTACAATTAGTTCAACGACCCTATACAAAAAAACCAGCTTTGCGATTTCTAATTGCAGTTCTAGAACCGCAACTGGCTAGTTTCCTCCTGCGGCCCGTGGGAACCGGGGCCCAGGGGCCCTTCGATGCACCCTGCCACGCACCCCACTTGCGAACCACCTTGTAAATGGTCTCTGCACCGGTATGTTGAGAATATTTGTGACATTTTAAATGGTGTGTCTAGAGAAAGTTTTGTAGGGTTGAAAAGGAATTGGGTCATTACTCATTATTTTTGCAATTATTTATTTATTGTGCTGTGTGTTAGGTATTCGTGATTATTAATTTTAATCACATATAAAGTTACACCACCGCATGTCTTTAATAAAAATACAAATTCATTTTTTTGCTGTAAGTCTTCCATAAATTATTAGGTAGCTCCGTAGGTACATTGGCAAAGCCTTTTCAGCTATAAATTTGGTATATTTAAAAAATCTAGCAACAATATTTTTTTCGATCAGTGATACGTCTTCTCTTTCAGTTGCCTATTTTAATTTGTTAACCTTGTGCAATTTCTTAATAATAACATTAGTACTATTTAACCGACTACAAAAATTACATGTGATTCAAAACGACATAATAAATTATCCCCAAAAATTTATCACTTACGACTGCAAATGAGAAATAAATTAAAACCATAATTGCATAAATTACCGCGCGAATTACACCAAAAATATGCAAAGCATTTATTCATAACAGACCAACATTCGAAAGGGTAAGATAATTGGTAAGGATTGGCGATAATTTACATGACAAATAACACAAATATTTACCCAATAGTATTTCGTAAACAAAAATAAACACAAAGAGTTTCACCAATACCTAAAAATATAAAGACTAAGTTAGAAAACCCACATTTCGTAACACCAACACAGTTCCGAATAAGCAATCAAGTGTGAAATAAAATCTAACGAAACTAACGAATCCGCGTAGTCGCGTAACTTTCGTTATAACGATTCGCGATATCGCAATGCAGTAACAAATCGTTCGGTACTTCGGTGTATCGAAATCGTAACGGCTGAACAAAAACCAACTTCCGATTGAGGAAGCCGTAAATATCGTTGCCTTACGTAATGTTTTTTTCTCAGAAAATCGGTTTTCTTTTATTTTTACACTCTTATTTCAGAAGGTTGGTCGAGACTAATGTTTGTAATACTTTAATTTTCAACGGTATTAATAATCTTTATTGGTATAATGTCAACATCTGAAAGCTCGAGCGAACTTCATTTGGAAATAGAACTGTTACGATACATTCGTTGCAAATAAATGGTTGATTGATTAATTGATACGTTTAGATTTCGCTCATTTGCAAAAAGGGTGACATAACTACAAAATCTGCAATTTTGAGTTAAGTATACAGGTGAACGCAGCAAATTTTATTATGTTTGGTATTTGCTATGAAACGACATTACCTACACTAAAGCCGAAAAATGAGGGAGCTAGAAAGATGTGACTGCTAGTTTTACTCTTTTAAATCATCATACCCAAAAATTGCTCTTTTTGAATGATGGCAAGCTTTTCGCAAATGAACGATTTGATATTTTAATTTTTGGTTGAAAAGCTTATGTATGAATAGTCACGTGTGCACTATATCGTCTTCCTCACAAATGAAGCCAAGGACTAAACCTAATGTATCAAATATAATAACCCAATTGTATCGAGCCACCGCGCATTACATTCGCCTAGCTACCTGAACCGACCATTATTCTTTACTTCTTACGTTACATTAGCAACAAAACATCTCCAGCGACCGTTGGTCAACCCTCGTGAAGACCAGTTCACCAGTCGCTTCCTCGCCAGAGTTATTGTAATTTAATGACCCTACCTTTGCTACTACATAACCGGTCACCATTACAAGCTATTCATTCGCGAAAATGACAATTGATCACTTGTCATACAGCAAATTCTTTTATTAGTAGGTACCATAAAAAATGTTTTGGATCGTAAATTTTTGCATAATGGTAACATTTCTTTAGATGCGTATCTGAACACGTGGTGGGTTTATATGGTAGATGTAGATAGGGGTATGTAGGTTGTTTAACTTGCTAATCGTTATTCAGGTTGAAGATGAGCTGATAATTCGAACCCTTAGTGTGCGTTTAAGTACCTATATATGTATCTTGATACATCTATCTATCTTGTCTAGTCTGGACGCTTTTTTTTAATTTAGAGGCTTTTCGTCATTCTACTTATTTTATTTATCCTACTATAATATTATAAATCTGAAAGCTTGTATGTTTGGATGTTTATTACTCAATCACGAAAAAACGGCTGAACGGGTTTAGATGAAATGTGGCACACGTATAGTTTATAACTGGGATTAACACTTAGGATACTTTTTATCCCGGTAGAACGTTCCCGTTGGATAATTTCCAACATCGCAAGCGAAGCCGCTGGCAAAAGCTAGTACAGTAATACCCTGCTTTACGCGAGAGATACGTTCCGCAAAAAAACTCGCGTTAAGTAAAATTCGCGCATATAGGAGTTTGCTTTTAAACACAGCCAAAAGTCAGTACAAAATTCAAATCAGCACTTTAATTACACGAGGCACACAACACATCACTTTAAATACACGGAGGCAAACAAACTCAAATATTACCCAAAGTCCAGCCACCAAGCACAATCTCTCTTACACACACGCACATACACAAAAAACACACACACACCCACACAAAACACAGCAAACACACACACACACACATGAACACAAACCACTCAAGAGCATGCATGCACTAAATTCATGAATTTTTTACGTTATTTTAATATTATTGAATAAATTGTCAATTTTCATAAACGGGTGAAGACACTGACTCCTGTAACACGGGTACCACCTAGCACAGGAGTCTGGGCTTCAAATTAAAATGTAACACCTTTTTGTCAATAAAACTTTATTATTATTATATTAATTCTAAGAACACATTGTACAGCGTTACATTATGCATTTGTTTTACGGAAAAACATATCTATCTATTGTCTTCTGGGTTACGTTTCGTTTACGTTCTTGTAAAATATTTTCATAACACGCAACACTGTGCTTTACTTGTTGACACACGGTTAAAATACAGCCATCATCACTGTCTATGCCCTGCAATATGACCAAACCTGAATAAATCTTTGAAAGAGCATTTTGTATTCCACTAGAAGATAAAACTCTCTCTTCTACTTGTTCCTCCTCACTGTTGAAGGGATTATTCTGCAACTCGATCAAATCCTCGTTGCTGAGAGGTTCGTCATCCGTCGTCGCTACAAGATTTTCGAGATCTTCTACCGTGACACCTTTCGGTTCAGAGCCCTCAATCATTGCAGCAATGTCTTCAAGACCTTGTCTCTGTATCTGAACACTTCTCCTAGGTGCTTCTACTACCCCAGGCTAAATATTAAGCCACACGCCATTCATGCCACTCTTTTTAACTTCGTTCCAGGCCTGGTCTATGTTGTGTGTAGTCTTCATGGTGTTGTATGACTTCCACCACTCTCGCCTAAACTGTCTTCCTTCCCCGTCAGTTTGGTAATAAGTTTTGAATTGCTCTCTGGTCCATAGGTTGTAACAGGTTATAATATTGACGTAGTGTTTGGTGGAAGGAACTTAAAGTACACTTTTGAGTCTATGGGCGTATCGAAAACGGTTGGATGTCCTGTGGGATTGTCTAAGAGTAATATAACTTTATGTGCAAGTCCGTTTCTGTCACAGTAAGATTTGACTGACGGGCAAAAACTGTTAGGATACCAAACTTGGAAAACTTCTCGTGTAACACACGCCTTTCGGTTGGACCGTCACACAACTGGTAGGCTTGCCTTACCTGAACTTCGCATTGATAAATAAATGATACATGATTTTATTTCTGTGTGTAGGTTTGTACAAACACTTTTACACGTTAATCATATTTTAAAAACTAGATGAGGTCGGCGTTTCCTATCTGACTACTCTGAGAAGAAAGGCCGAAACAAACTCAGAGGTCACAGTCTCTTTTAAAGTCCAGACATAATCTTGGTCAGATAATGTGAAGACCATGTAGATTGTTGTCTGAAATAGTCTTTTGAGGAAAAACCACACAGATTGATTGGACCTGTCCAGTCAGTGCACGCATGTATCAGTAATCGTGCAGCTCAACTCAGAACTTAAGGAGCTCAACGATTCGACAAACAATACCAAAGAACGGACATTTGGGTAGGCCGCAAAAACTGAAACAATGACCCACATTCACAATAATTAAAATAATAATATTATACTTCTCAAGGTAAGGTAGGTTATTCAAGTCATTGTGTATATAATAATCATCAAAATTTGCTCGATTGTTTCTGATTGATACGTCAGTAGGTAAAGGTTTCAGTTTGAAATCACTAGTGGCATTACCAGTTTACCACCCAACAGTAGAGTCAGTCGATCTTTGAAGCCACTAGTTTGACGTACTTCTTTGGATATGAAA
Organism: Brachylomia viminalis; assembly: GCA_937001585.2. Lineage (NCBI taxonomy): Eukaryota > Metazoa > Arthropoda > Insecta > Lepidoptera > Noctuidae > Brachylomia > Brachylomia viminalis. Next base: position 18,978,540 of record OW443301.2, on the reverse strand, counting down.
GTTTTAGAAGGCATTTTTTTCGAGTAAAGCCTGGTTCTCGTCAAAGTTGAAGGTTAGACGGGCAGGCATTTTTTGTCGTGCTACGAACTCTTGAAACTTGTCTGGGAACTTACTTGCAGCTTGAGTATCCGCGCTGGTGGCTTCACCTGTTATGCGGATATTGGGAAGATTTGAACTTCGCTTAAACCGGTGAAACCAGCCCCTGCCGGCAGCAAAACTCCCTTCACCTTCTTGTGTCTTTAGTATCTCAAACAAAGAGTTTACTTTTGTACATATGAGAGTGCTTGACTCAGGGTGTGTTATTGTGGCGATCTCTTGCGTCCAGCCCTGGTCCAGGCCATGGTACTGAGCGAGAGGGCATGGAAAGCCGTCAACTCCTTCTACAAAGCAGTAATGCTCGCGAAGGAGGAGGCGGCACGCGTGAGGTAGAGGCAAAATTCGCGCCCTCACACCCCTAGCCACCGCAGGAGGAGCCCTGGGCGTCGGGAATCCCAAGCTGATTCGCAGCCACCGTAGACGCGAGCTTGCGGACGGCGAGCAATGGGTAGCTCGGCGTCCGTAAAGGACCAGACCCGGGTCGACGGCGCGTTGTGTTCCACGCGCGCCTCTAAGAGATGTCAGCACCAATGACGGGGTCCGCTAGGGCCGATGCCTGCTAGGGTTGCGGGAAAGTCCGAGAGGGATACCGTGGCCCCTGGCCCAGGCAACTGAAGGAACACGGATGGGGTTTAGTCAGTAAGAGTCTGACACGCCCTCTCACTCCGCCCAGAGCGGGAGAAGTTACTAGATGATCTCACAAACTAAAAAAAAAAGGGGTGTGTTCTTTTTATTTAAATTTTCGAGCTAGACTGCCAGCAACGTCTCCATTTTTTCTAGGACAGAGGGCATTGAACGAGTAAGTATTGTTGCACTTATAGGTGTCGAATTTTTGCTGGAAAGCTTAATTTTTTGCCGATTTTTTAAAATTGTTCTCACGGTCGATCATGGGAGTCCAAAATCTCTGCCAACTATTGTTGCTTTGCCTCCATTTCCATTCTTCTTAATAGCTTTAACTTCAATTGCAAAGTTAAGCTTTTACGCTCTTTTTTCTTCTCAAGCGGTATTTATAACGAATCGTAGAATTATTATCACCAAAGTTTAGAACACGATTACACGGCTGCCAGCCGAGATGAAAATATGTACATAAGACAAACTAATAAAACAAAAGAGGGAATCCATAAAGACAAAAAGTCCTAATCTGAGAGGATTCCCCGTTCGTTTATCAGAATGGTCAGAGAAAGTGGCAATTCCTGCGACCAAAGATATGTTAGGCAATTAAATTACTACATACATATAACCAAACCGCGTAAAGAGAGACATTATAGCGCGAAATTTGAAATTCGCCTAAAACCGAAACCGCGCTTAACGGGGTCACATAAAGCTGGGTGTTACTGTACATGCGTAATCATGTCAGCCCTTTCATGACAAAACACAGGGAAAAAAAACTTTACTGCTATAAAACTACTAAGTACCGTTTTTCTATTGAAGAAGGAAATTGAAAACAGAATCAAATGGTAGATGAAGATAAACGTGTGTAGCTTGTTTATTTTATTTATTAATTTATAAAAATACTGTACTGTACAAAGGCGGATTTAATGCCTGAGGCATTTTCTACCAGTCAACCAATTATGTTTAACTTGCTCATCGTTGTTCAGGTGGAAGATGAGCTGATAATTCGCACCCCAAGTGTACGTTACCTACATGCCTTGTCTGGGTTGTCGTCTTTTCGATTGAAGAACTCGCGCAAAGTTGGCCGTGTTGGGTATATCGGAAGGCGACTGTTGTGTTACAGTATGGAGGTAATACACTATATGTCAGCTTTCATGTAACTTTGCCTCGGGAAGTTACGCGTTGCCTGCGAGTTGTAAAACACGGGGTTCTTTGATGAAATAAGTTGTTGATCGTTAACAAAAGAAAGTTTATTACATATTTATTTATTTTATTATTTATGTACACACAATAATATAATACAAGAGATATGACATAATTATAAACTGAGTACAAAGGTACTGCTTATTTCTTAAGAAATTTCTTCCAGCAGAGGTGCGAAAGGAGAAGTAAAAAAGAAACGTAGACAATAGTGCGTGAGAACAAGAAGAGAAAAATATGAATGTGTGAAGTCTAAAGCTAAAATATTAAATATACCTACACATATAATGCCAAAAAAAAAATTACATGTATACTTAAATAAATACATAATGCTAAAATATATAAGCATAAGTATATAAAAAAAGTAAGTAAGTTTATAAAATATATCTCATCTTTAATGTCTTCTTCATTCAGCTTGGAGTTTTTATATTCTAACTTTAGATTAATTATGCAAGTTTCAATTTACTGACACAGAACGCACAGCCTAAATAAACCGCCAAGTACCTTCTTTTGCTTATTTTGCTTTGAGTTTTTTTTTTACCCTTTTTTACAGCCTATTTGTCGCGAATCTGAAAAGCTGATGCTACGAATATATTTAGACGTGTAATATTAGGTATATAGCCGTAAGGTCCCATCTCAACTCCCCCTAATTTTCTCTGGGTCTGCTACTGCCCCCCTGAAAGTCTCAAACGCCCACGTTATTGCCCACGTTGAGATCCTATGGTCTAGATGCATTAAATTTTGCGCAAGAGTACCTTTTACAGCGAAAGTGAGCACTAAGGAAGGATTTTTGAAAATGCACACCCTAAAGGGGTTAAATAGGGGATGTAAGTTTTAATGGAAGTTTGTCATCTTTAGCATAATCAGCCTATAAGTAATGTTCCCACTGCTGGGACGCAGGCCTCCTCTCTTCGAAAGGGAATGGGCTGTAATCTACCACTCGTGCCCATTGCGGGTTGGTACATGTCACATGTCTACGAATTTTTGGTTCCTGGACATGCCGGTTACCTCATAATGTTTTCTTTCACCGTTTTGAGAGCAGTGGTGATGAAATTATTTACACAAAGTAAAGCGCCTGTCTATTATATTTATTTCTGGAAGAAATAAAAGGCTTTTTTATTTTATTTTTTTATTTATAAAGCGCCTGTCTGGGTTTGAATCCACGAGCTACAACTCGTAAGTCGGGGCCGGTACCACCGGGCCTCCACTGCTCTTTGAAGTTCGTCATCTTTTCCTATGGGAAATCTCATCGGGCGCACGGCTTGTGGTAAAATAAGTAACCAAACTTATGGTTTCGTGTGTCTTGAGTTTCAATATCATCTTTTGTGATCTAGTCCATGGCAGTGACTAGTTTCAATTAACTGGATCGGAGTTCAGACTTTGGAAATCGGATGTGTTCTCCAGTGCTTTGCTTGTGAAAGTGGATAGTGCCGCCATCTAGCTCTATTCACTGCAGCTAAGAAATAAACTGTGAGTGTGTACCTTTGGGTTCTATTGCTACAGCCGCACTTAGAAATAATGAAAACATTGGAATACTGGGAAGTGATTTTATACCTTGTCAGGGTTAAAATACGTAACGAAAGAAAGGGCTTACCTGTATTAAATGCATTTTTGCAATGTTTTTGACACCTATTAAAAAATATTTGAATGCGTCTTTGCGTGCGAATATGAGTCCGTTGACACGTCATAATTGATTGCTACCTCCTAACTCTTATGTGGTCCTTAAGTACATATAGGTAGCTATTCATATGGTCGACATAAGAGATATACATACGTTCTTAGTTATTTAGGTGTAAATTCACAAAAATAAGCATTAATCTAATCGAATCATCACCAAAAACTTATGCACAGGTCAATAAACCATAAAAAAAATATTGACGTCATAGTACATCGTTCGATAATTACAATATAAAAATTGAACCAAGCAACAATAGACCATATGATGTACACAAAGAAGGTGACCTTGGCTTGATTCATAATGATAAAAAAGGTTCATTTACATTGCAACTGTTCTGGTGAACAAGCGCTATTCTGAGGACACGCCTCGCCCACATGCCACTACGAACTAACAGGTGCTGCATTGTTGTATGCAAATTACGACTTTCGCTCTCGTACCTACTATAATTTTTTTTAGGGATATTGGACCAGTTTTATATTTTGCTCGCGTCATATTTGTGTAATTGTTAGAAACGAAGACTGGTCTTTGTGAGATGGCGAAACTGATTGCTGATTTTTTGGGGTATTCCGAACATTGTATTACCGATTCCGTCGGGTATAGCAACTGTTACCTGCATGCGTAATAGTAGACATTTTAACTGGAATTCCTGAAATTATAAATCTTATACGGGTCTAAAAATAAGCCGCGTTTGAAAACTATTGAACTTCATAACTGTTTTAAAAGCAGATAACAGTACCTAGACTACTTTCCAAACGCTTAGATCTCCTGACCTGGTTTGACTTTTGCCTGTGGTCACTAAAGCCATCCCTAACAACCTTACTACTAGACAAGTGCATGAGACGACACGGTTGGCGCAGTGGTCAAGCAATTGACTGCTGCGTTACGTGTGGCGGGTTCGATCCCCGCGCGGAACAAATATTTGTAAGACCTGCAAGTTGTTGTTCCGGGTCTGGCTGTTTGTGTATGCGAGTTTAAATGTTTGTAAACGCACCCACGATACAGGAGAAATTCCTAGTGTGGGGCAACGTTTCTACAAACACAATTAGCACACTCACGCTTTTATGCCATGGGGGTAGGCAGAATCTACAGAACGCCATCAGCTACGATCCTTAATACAAGAAAACACAAATACCTAGTTTTTAATTAACCAAGAAAAGCTGCATAATACGAGTACTTCTGACGTAATCACTTTAATGTAAATATTATGATACTGCAGAAAACACGATCGTTTCAAACAACAGTTTTTATACTTCGCCACGAGACCTGGATAGTAGCTGAGTCACTGGTTCCTCAATAACAAATAAACAATATGTACTATCGAGGAAGTTCATATCTAAGCAGTTTTAGAACAAAATCCCGTGAACACGATGACCGCATCTGTTTTACGTTAGTTACTGTTAGCGCCCGAGCGCTACAGGGAAAAATAGTCCTAAAGGTGCATAGATATGAACTTCCTCGATAGTACGTATTTCGACATTTTGAGCCGAAGTTCTACGAGAGCTACAGATATAGAGAACTCAGAGATGATCCTAGCATTGGTAGGCTAGATAGATACCTAATATGTAGATTTTACAACTCTGGCCATAAACTTGACTGGTTTAAAGGAGACAGTGACCTACGTAAAAATAAATTGATCATAGACAAAGAGCGATAGTCTATTTAACACTGCAATAGGTAATGGCGACGATTGGAAATGGTTAAGTTCAATAAGGATCAAAATGTAACACCCACATAGATTTCCGATTCTGCTACGACATTTGCTTCGAAAACTGCAGTAGCGGTTATTATGTCGAGGACGTATTAGTTTCTCCTACTCAAACTAAGTTAATAAAGTATTTTATATAAGTATGTATATCAGTCATCAGGTTACCGTAGTACAGGCTCTGCCTAGTTCGGGACCTGAAGACCTTGTGTGGATGTTGTCTCATATTATTATTATTATTATTGTAGGTTAGGTTAGGTCCTCTTCTATTCTCTGTATCTAAGGGGTAAAGGTATCCTAAGCTTATAGCTACGAGTGCTATGACAAAAAAACAGCTGCGAATCTACAACAAAACAGAAAACCCATAACATTTTCGTATTTTTAACGGAACATTAAACGACAGCAAACATAACTACGTTTTCATTATGTAATACCTAAAGACTGAATTAAATGAGATAGAGTAGGTACCCAAATTTGAGCTTTATGTAAAAACTACACTTTTAATAAACAACTAGGTAAATGACAGCAAAACTACTAGACATTAAGACTCTAATAGATAAATACAATTACCTAACTTTGATAAACAACACTCAGCCTACAATTATTCATATTCTGAGCCGTTTGTCCTGAACTCCTGACGCAACCCGCTAGTGGCTACAAAAACTGGCAAACCTGTTTAAGTGTCAGACACGGATAAATCGCTCCCAGCACTATTGAAGTCAAAACTAGTGTAGTAACTGACAAACGGCTTGTTAATCGCCTTTGTTACTCGATATAATGTCTTGTATCGACTTAAAAGGATTCGCCGGACCTTAATGTGAATGTAGAATTGGTGCACTTGCGAGAATTTTAGGGTCAAGCTAAACAAACAAATGAACATTGAAATCGGTTAAATGTCAACGTTCTCATGTCTTTCTGTGTCCTGACGGATATTATTGTGGGAAGACACCTTTTTATACAAAAAATCCGGTTTTTTGCATAGAGGAAACAGCTGGATTGATAATTGCATTTTCTTTTCGACAGAATCGTTTCAGTTGACCGTTAACCGGAATTCTTATTTCGTGTGACAACAGTGGTAGGTATATAAGTCTTTAAAAACGACTTTTTATTGAAATAAAAATTGAACCAGATGGTACCCGGACGCGAATAATAATAGTTGTGTAGTCTGCTGGTATTGAAGGGGTAACCCAAGCCAACCAGCTTGGACCGATACTAACACGATTCCCTACACGTGTTCCTTCCTACTGACACCAGTCAAACAGAGAGACCGTCAACCACTTTTGTGTCTAAGTATGATAGGAGTTATTATCTAGTATAGGACTTCAACAAACCAAACTTAGGTAAAAGTTGTGTCTTGAATAACAGCTCTTATGATGCTTTCTTGACATGATAAAATCATGTTTGTTTACATAATATTTTATCATGTTTAATTTATTAAATGTGATTTTCTCCCGTTTCCCAAATGCAAGATCTATCAACGGACCACAGAGGAAAATCATCCCAAATCCTATCCAATGCAAATATCACATGGTTCTGTTCTCAAATCCATGCAAATTGTAATTAAAATTCTCAGCAAACCCGTCTCCGACCTCCGAATGACGTAGGTTTGATCAGTTGTGATCTAAATACACACATTTGTAGGTAGTTACCTACCTATGTAACACAGAATATGTAACAACAGGTGCTGCTTATGTTTACATTGTGCTAGTTTGTTTTACACCGCTTCGTTGTTTTATTGTAGAGATTTTGTTGTAAAACTCTTCGGTGTAAATCTTTTTGGTGCAAGATGCAAGTTGCGAGGTTGTGAAATACTTTTTTATGTGGAATGTTCAGTCGCGGAACGCACTTTTCTCACATTCCTTTCCTACATTGTGAGCTCATGTCACCTTTTATATTCATGATGTTCGCAATTTGTAGACGAAGTTCCCTTTTCTGCACTGCGCAAATAAAAGAAGACTAGGTGCATAAACATTCAGTGAATATACATAATAAATTCTACTCAATTCACAAATTAAGACAAACCTGACAGTCATAGAGCCCTTATATAAATTGCGATCAATATGAACTAATTAGCAAAATATTTTGGTTCTCAAAATTACATTAAGATTTAACTGTATTTTAGTATATTCTATCGCAATCTTTGCGCAAAAGTTGCTTCCAACGAAAATAAAAATAAAACATACCTTTTTAACACGCACTACGTTATTAGAGAAAGATTCGAAACGAAAATTAAATTGGCTAGTTAAATAACAATTTGTGAGAGAAAACGAAATACATTATAAAATCCATCCGCAACATTGCAGCGTCATTGTTCTGCGTACACTAGAAACAGAATTTCACAAACGTCAATTAATAATAATAGACACCTTAGCCAAACTTCTGGCAAGAAAAAACCGTGGGGCCAACATCGGCTCTTGTTTTTATCATATCCCAATAAAATAAGGTTCCGTAGAATAATATGACGATAATTATCGACTTTTAATTTGTAATTCATACTAATGAAGACTAGTATAATTCTGCATCTTAATAAGTCAAAGAACCTTGGAATGTTGCTCCACGTACATTTATTGCAAAGAAACATCAAACAAATTGAAAGGAAAATTAATTGGATTCAAATATTTTATAAGGAACCTTCAGACGCTCTTAGAACGTTCACGGGTCTTTATAATCGGTCGGTTGTGACCTCAGCAGACGGCGCGGTCGAATCCTCGAAATTAAAAAATGCTCACTCATCATCAATCAAACAGGCTCGATTCCATCAATATAATTTACTTTTTGTAGTTTTTACCCGAAAGCGCCCTCCGTGACTAGCAAGTTGGGCCCGCCAGGTACGGGCCGTGTACCCAACTCTAATAATAAGTTCTGCCACGTGGATTCTAAGTAATACCTAAAATCCATTTCTATAATTGATTTCTATTTGGAATTGAAAGCGAAACTTCTAATAACTTTAATGTATAACCCTTTTACGACTTAGAAAATGTTCGCATTGACGTTTCCTTTGTTTCGCTTTTCAACTTCTGGAAGCACGGTTTTCGTACCATCGTTTATATTTATTATAATTTTAATTTAGGAAAATCCTTAAATAGGAACAAAAACTCCAAATTACCGAATAATGCTCGACAGCATTTACCTACATGGCGAAAAGAATTAGCCTCCCAGACATGATACTACAAAGTTGAACCTATAGTTCATCCACGCCACCTAATAATTCTACAAACCATCCAAAAACGTATATAAAAGCGGGAATCTAAGTCAAGTGAAGAAAACCTGCCGCTGAACAAAGGCTTTAGGCCCGTGGGCGGTTAGCAACAGTTCAGAGTTTTATCGCCAGTCGCTACACGTGGCCCGGGCGTAAATAGAACTGCTAGCGGTACAACCGGGAGGAACAGCTACTAGGCCTAGAGACTGATTTTGAATAAATTAAAAGGCTTTAGTTGTCTGAGTCTCCTCGTCAGTATCTCTTTTCGGCCTGTATGCCAGTTATAGATAAGCATTTTTTTTAAATCATACTATATTATGTATCTTAACATTTTGTCTTGGCTTGCACATATGCACATCCGTGCCACTGCATTGTGACCAAGGTGATTTTCTGATAAAGAACTAAGGAACTTGATGCTTGATCCTGTAAAAATCGAATGTACATAGAAAGACTTCTAGACTTCACAAATTAATCTTTGTGTCAAATAGGCTAAAATACATTATTAATTGACTGAATGGTTTTCAAACGGTATATTATGACAGCCTGTTATACTTCTCACTACTACTACAAATACACATTTGACCCCACGCCCTTCAGCCCTTCCACGCGTCGCCAATTCATTCGCAGTGTCCAACTCGTAAGTCCATTGCCCCCTAACACGTACTTGAAAGTTTAATAACAGACTAAAAAGATCCAGCACGACAAAAAGCCGATATCAGTCTAACAAATTAAACTTACCCATCGATGCATTGTCAAAATATGTTCGATCGAAACCGTTCGCGCTGTACGTAGTGGTGACATGTCGAAACCGTTTCGGCCATGGCGCTGGCAGTAATCGGTTTTCTCCAATAAACGGCGATTAGACTCGCTGGCGTCAGCACGGCCGACCGGGACCAGCCGGATACTGTCGGGCGCAACACTATTTTGTTTATTAACGCTGCTATTGGTCCTTTGGTCCTTTTAGTGTGTAGAATATTGTAGACTACTACAAAAGTTTTTGATATTTTGAATTTTAGAGGTTGATATTCCTTTTATGACAGGTTTTACTTCGTTCATAGTATTAAATACGACTATAGATGCTTGGTTTGGTTTTTATCTGTCATGTTATAAATAAATCTCTTTAAAACACTTGAGCCTTATGAAATTATTTTAAGCATAGTAATAATTTTTATACCAAAATTTTGGATTGAACTTGTACTAGAATCAATTTCGAGTGCCAAAATGCAGTCTCAATCTTAATTGATTACGAATACTTGAACATCTAATCTAGCCTAAGATTAAACGCTTCGTATTACAATTGACATATATTATAAACAAGGCTGAAAGAATAATGAAAACATCCAAAGCACTTTGTTATTGAGTGTACACGCTCTGGTCGTGACCAGACGGCGATTTCAATTATTATCTAGAAGTCGTTTCACGAGCTCGCACTGCAGCACTTTTAATCATTCTCCTATCCTACTCTTAATAAGAATACCGTTTTTCGTGGAGTAAAATATAAAAGCTTATTTTCCAGTGCTACCCCGTAAACTTCAGTTACTTAGTAGTTAATAACAACCTTTGGTTACACGGACATAAACATTGGAACACTTGGAACAAAAAATCGCATCTCAAGTTATGGCAGTCGTTAACTGCCGACAAAAACTGAAGAACTTGCAGACATACGTCACAAAAATTAACATCGGGGAACTTTGTTTACATACTGTATTAGGAATAAAAAAGATTATTTCTACTTTACACCTCATCTTGGAGTAAAAAACACAACATTCCATGTGTCTTCTCCAAGCCTTCCAAAACGATAAATAAACACTAGTCGAGCTCTCATGTGGAGTAACGTTCAGAGTTCTATTATTGAAGTGCTCGCTCGCATGTCGAGCGGACTGTTTCAAGTTTGTTTTGATTTTCGAATGCTTTGAAAATTGAAAAAAATATATATTAGAAGATAGGAATTGGGGAAAATCTTGAGCAAATTAAATAAATAGAATCTAGGTCTGTTATATTATTTTTTAACCCACTTATTAAAGCTCAGACGGTTAACGAGCGCTTAGTACTTTTTAGAGACTCAATTAAATAAAACTCTCAAATACGTAAACCAAATTCATCAGTCACGTAAAGTCACGCTGACATTTTAATAATAAAATTCTGCAACCCGGATAAACACGCTCACAGTTTTATTGACACCACCCCTAATCAAAAGCAGTATACGACATCTTCTGGCCTCCTGATCCTCAGATTAATTCCCGCCACAGCAGTCCTTACCATCAAAGCAACTTACTCTTAACTTACAAAATAGCCGCGGTATAGCGGCGCGAAGTCGGCCCGAGGTGACGGCGCGACTCAAAGCTTCGACAGGCGTCCAGTGCGGCTCATAATTAAGAACGGTGACTGTTGAAAAATGGCGGCCGCCCCCGGCCCGCCGTGAATAATCGTTGTAATTACGATTCGGAATAATTTCCAGCCAGTCATAGCGATGCTATCGGTAGGTGTCGACGGCTCGTTACTCGCACGCACTGAAATCACTACGTTCGTGGAATTGCGATTTTCTTTGATAATAGGACGTTTGTTTCAGCTATTGGAAGGTCTGTTTCTATTTTGCTGTATTTTGCTTGTTTGTGGGGTTCTTAGCTGGTGTCTGCCAGTTTCTGTTTCTCTTCAGCTGTACTACTAAGCCTAGTTCTTGCTTTTTGCTTCCCTGCGAATAAGCAGAGCCGTCTATGGAGTGCGGATGTCCGAGGAACTTTCCGCTGTTCTCTGCTAAAGCCAATTGAGCAATTCACTTTATTTTCTCAAAGGCATAAGCAATGATTTTTCATCACCATCCAGTGTCATATTATAACAGGCAGTGGTATACAAAACGCTTCACCAACTTAATTTCAAATCACAAATTGCTGATACTTCTAAAGGAGAAACAATATGTTCTATATAGATTAACTGTGACTTACAAGTACGACAGCAACTATACCCACGTGTGTATGCACGTATGTATACCCGAATATGTAAATCTCATTATTATCACATACATTAACAACCAATGATCGTAAACGTCGATACTACAATAGTTATGAATTTATGATACTGACATTTGTCTCATCACAACGCCATTTCTGCACTTAATTGTTCACATAGTTCACATTTTGATGGTGACTATAAATTATAGCGTTATATATATTTGAATTTATAATTTTAGTTTTCATTCACACTTTGTTGTATCTCCGTTTTGTAGTTATTTTTAAGCCATTCAAAAGTCATCAATTAGGTACCTGATTATAAAAAGTAAAATTCATTTTCTCGTACGGTACGTAGTCAAGTCTTTGTGGAAGGACGGGCGGTCAGATTGGTCATCGATGTTCGCTCGCTGGTATTAGATAATATTTTGCTCAAATACCCGTTGTAATTTTATTTGTTGTTTCTTTCTAACTGTTTTTTTGACGGAAAAGTAATTGTTTACGTCTTAATTATTTTTAGTTTGTATTATGTCGTTCGTATACTATTTTTTCCTAATTTATGTATAAGGTATTTTGTACCGACATTAGTTGTATTTTTTTCTCGTTTTTAATTTTGGTGTTTATCTGTGGAAACTTGTAAATGGCCTTCAGTTGCATATTGTTTAAGTACACTGTATATTATAGCTGTAAGTTTCCCGAATAAAATAAAATAAAATAAGTACCCACTTAAGTGGTTTAATGCTCTAAATTATGTAGTCGATGATTTTGGCGCACGGTAAAACTATAATGAGTTTATGGTGGCACCAACGTAAATATATAAAATGTATGTGTACTACTTACTGAATAAATAATTAAAAATGGAAAAGCCAACGAAGAAAGTAGACTATAAAATTTACTTTCTTCGTTGGCTTTTCCGTTTGACTTAGAGCCACTGCAGAAATATGAGATTTCAGCCCTATAATAGGGGCCTATTGATAGGCCTAATAGTCGTTCTAATAAAGCCATCCTTGGGATTGATTTTTCGTCGTTCTGTCCCTACAAAATTCCATTCTGATCGTGATTTGTTTTCCATTAACTTCGAGCAAGTTTTGTCTTTAATCCAAGTACATACCTACATAATTATTAAGCTGTTTTCATTATCAATTGAAGTTCAAAGGCCATAGTGCAATCATATATAATTACCTACTGGTTTGTTAACAGTTACCTTCAATCATTTTAGTACGTCGTCTCCTTCAGTTGTTTTTGTGACAGGCGGTTATAGATGATACTATATTACCCTGAAAAACTTGATTATACATCTTTTACGTAGTAACAACTAAAACATTAATATCGATACAAAAAATGGCGTGCTCAAAGTTAAATCTCAGAATCATACGAATCAATGTACTCAAATCTATTTTAACATTAGAATCCACGTTTGAGTCGTTCTAGAATCCAGAAACTGCTAGACATACTTTAGTAAATTCTTAATACAAAATTGACAACCTTAGACCAGACTAATTTATCAGTTTTGTAAAAGTAACTTTATTTTGATTTCAGTTAGGTAAGTTCTTATTTCAAAAACAGGCTCGATGGTTTAAACCATATCTAAAGAAAAACCTTGATTTGTAATAAGACCAAAATAAGTTAGCCTGCGTCGTGGATCCAGAAGCTATCGACGGGTATCGTTTCAGAAATAGGTATACAAATTCAGAAACATGAAACTGGAACTTCATTAGCAAACTAACACCATACCAAACCTCTATTTAGTGCAATACCATGACCCTCCAACTAGATGCAAAGATAATAATGTAATAATACCTATAATCTAATCCTTTCACTAATTGCTTCGATCCAAGCTCGGAGGCGTGTCAGTTGCGCCACGTCGCGTCGTCGTGGGTAGATTTAATTAGTTTTAAATACTTTTTTTTTCGTTGCGTCATCAACACGGCCTCCAACACAATAGTGTTTACCAGTTACGGCTCTCAAAATTGTTTATTTTTCATTTTTTATTCGACCCGGAAAATTGTTCCCGTATAATCAAATTGATGGGACGAAAAAGTTTGACAACAATGATTTTGGGAAACTGTGTTTTGTTGTGGTGATTTGATTATGTTGTAAAAGTAATTTTTTTAAGCATAAATATTATTATGTCAGTTATTGGTGGTGTGAGAGTATTATTAAGGTAGTACAGAAAAAACGTTTTTCTTTGTATCTGCAAAATTGATAACAGAAAACAAAGAAATATAATGACGAAGTGATGTAGACTTACTTACCTACCCAAGCGTACCTTATATCTACATGATATACGAGTATTATATTGGACATACTGTTATAAAATACTTTTCTAATAGCATAAGCATAAAACATAATCAGCCTATACACGTTCCCACTGCAGGAGTGAGCCGTAAATCCACCACGCGGGCCCAGTGCGGATTGGTAGATGTCATGTCTTCGAATTTTTGGTTCAAGGATATTGCTGGTTTCCTCACGATGTTTTTTCCTTCACCGTTTTGAGAGCAGTGGTGATGAAATAATTTACACAAAGTAAAGTGCCTGTCTAGGTTTGAACCTGCGACCTACAACTCGTAAGTCGCAGCCGTTGGCTCTACTGCTTTTGTAATAATCTAATAAACAAGAAATGCAATCACTTCCGAAGTTTATTGAAGACTAGGTTCTTTCTGAAACAGTTGTGAATCCTGACTTTTGGTTTTTAGTGACGAATTGGAACAGGGACGAGTCAACCATAACACGTGTTTTTTTTTTTATTCTTTCAATTTTGGGACTTTTATAACGCACAGCGTATGTCAGTCCCATCGTAACCTAATACAAGATACACATCAAACTAATATGATTAATACCTATATCAGGGCCATAAAGTCGAACAACTTTCTCGCATCTTCAGAGCTCGGCTTAGATAGTATTTGGTGGAATGTACCTATATCGTTCTTGTTCAAGTTCAAAAAAACACGTGTTGTTGTCACATAGTATCACGCCTGTATTCCGCGAAGGACTAGGCAGACTTGTACCTATATTTAGTAGGTACACCCACATGTCGAAAGCTGTATTTATGTCCCATGTAATAGGGGGCGAGCCTATTCCCATCATCCGGGCACAAATGCAGACTTCAGGCTGCTCCTGAGAAATTCCGGATAAAAAAACCAAATCATACTTTATCCGACCCGGGAATCGAACCCAGGACCTCATGCTTAGCAGTAGCGCTTGCGACCACTAGACCGACGAGGCTACTCTTCAACATTTCAACAAAACCAATCGCGAGCTTTCTCTTGTAATCCAATCCATTGCAATACATTGAAAGCAGTGACGTAACCGACATACGAATGAAATTTCGATCATTTTATTGGCCAGTGACATTAAGTGGACAGGTATCTCTTCGAAGACCTCACCTACTGAATGGCACCAACTGTTGACCTTAGACCTCTGGACACTGCTATTGTGTAAAGGTGGTGCTTGCAATGGCTTTCTGCAACCTTTAAAAGATCATAATGTCCATTATCTCTTAGGTGCCTACTTTTATCTAAGCGCATAGGCTTGCGGACCCTGATGAGTGACAGCTGTCACTGTGCATGTCTACGAATTGCATTCAAAACAAAAAACTTATGAGAATGAACTTGCGTCTCTGAGATGCTTTTTATACACTTGACTCCATAATGACACTAGTGATACAGTCTCAGTCTAAACCAAAGTATTATAAACGTAAATTAGGAAGAAACAAAAGACAGATTACACAGCCAATAGCATTTCTTCCTAATGCTTTGCAATTGACATTTCAAGTCATTTTGGGCAGTGGTGTCAACTCGAGAGTTCGAACCCAGACAGGCACTTTACTTGGTGTATTTAATTTCATCACCACTGCTCTCAAAACGGTGAAGGAAAACATCGTGAGGAAACCGGTATGTCCTAAAACCAAAAATTCGAAGACATGTGACATCCACCAACCCGCACTGCGCCCGCGTGGTGCATTATGGCCCGTTGCCTTTTATAGAGGAGGCCTGTGTCCCAGCAGAGGGAGCATTATAGGCTAATTATGCTAAGTCATTTTGTGTTTGCTTTTTAGTATAGGAATTTGACATTACACCTGTCAAATTACTATCTGGATTAAAAATTAGAACATAACTAATTTTAACATGAAGGTATCTTTAGACGACACTAGACAATGAACACTCTGTGTCACAAGTATAGTCTGTCCATCTACACATACCTTTATGCAAATTCGAATCTTCTCAAAATATCACCACATTACACCAAATAATACCATCACAATATCCGTTAAGATTACCTGTAACCTAACTAACACAATACTAATTCTGGCAGGAACTAATCGAGGCAGGCTGATGGATGACAAACGTAATTGCCGAAGTCGACGTCGCGACTCAAAACACATTACACACGATTTTTCATTATTTATTCTGGACAAGCTACAGTTCTCGTAATCGAAGCTATTAGAGGTTTTTTGAGGAGGTTGCTCTGTGGGATATAATATGTGTTTATTTGTTAGTCAATTTCAAGGATAAAAAATAACAACATTAAAACACAAACACATTTAACATTATTTTTGGAGATAGATTTAACTGGTTATTAAATATGTAAGTTTCGATAATCAAGAAGAAGTCGTAGTTGTAGTAGTATAAGTATTGATTTTCTAAAAAAAAACTACGAAGTTATTAATCAATGTCGGAAAACATGAAACTTTTTTAACTTAATTTTCAATAATTTTCCTAACATCTACGAAAACTCTGCTATGCAACGACTTTTCGCAATAAATTATGCTATAGTTGACTGACAAATATAAATACGCAGACATACAGACACACAATAAATAAATGAAACAAACAAGCAATGCCACTTCCAGCAAATCTATACAATTGTTAACAAAATCAGGTAGCGCCAGCCGCCTACAGTTATTAAGATAGCAATTTAAAATGTGCTCTAGTTTTAATTGAGTTATACCCAACACTATGACTTTTAAACATTGTAACGTTTCCACGCATGATACATGCATTTTATGGTATTTTAATTGGTATAATAAACGCTAGGTTATGAATTATATTGAGCGCTAATTGCGTGTTCATTCAACACTTAATAAATAAGTTATACTATGAGAATAGTGGTCATAAAAATATAAATCAATTACAAACTTAATCCTGAATGAATTTAATTTGGATAAAATGTTGTCGGGTCTTTCTGTTAGAGATTGTGAGCGTTGATATTTCTGTCAGATTTAAATAAAGTATCAAGCTTGTGTCTACTCTATGCTTTCCAGGTCTATTGATCCAGTGATTTATTGGTACAAAAACGCAAACAGATCTAAACGTTTAATAAGTATTTACGTTTAAAAATAGTAGGTAATTAATCTTTGGATGAATCCCCAATATCTAATCACTGTAATCAGATTCGAATGCGATTTAAGAATTTTCATGACTGAAATAGAAGTAAAGAAAACAATAACGTAAACATTTTACATCTTATAATCCCTTTATTAGCTGATCTCTGCTAACATATTTTAAATTCCATAAAAAAAAAATGTTCTCGCAAACAATAAAAAATACAGCAGACAACCAAAAACAGCACAATGTAATTGAAAACAAATAATACACAGCTAACACAACTTTAATATGTGACATTCCACATGATTACATGTCAAGTTAAACAATAAGTTCTCACGGGTTAATGAACGTGAATTTCGGACATGTGCGTAATAATTTAATGATATTCAGACACATTGTACACGTGAAAGTAAATCATTCCCACACTCAAGTGTAAGAAACTAATCATTTTATTAAATGAAACGTGTAGTTGGGAAACGTGAGCGCAATTTTTCCACGCGTTACAATTTCAATTATTTTCGAATTGCTTGTTTAATGCGTTCTTTTTTCAATTTAGTTCGATGAAATCAAACCTCTTTTTAATCCGTGTGTGAAAAAAAAGTAAACCTGTTGCTGTAAGTTTGTGGCCGAAATTGCCAAAGTGGCAGCAGGCTGGCGAAGTGGCTATGTCTGTCAAAGCATTGAGAGCCGTTGGAACAGACAAGTGTTTAAGTGGATATTGTGAATCAGTACACGCAGTGGGGTAGGCCCCCATCTGGATTGGCCGACGATCTGCAAAAGGTACTCTGGTAAAGTGGAGACTGTGGTATAGCAAAAGTGTGAGGTCCTAATGATCCTAAGTACTTTAACTCGGTTGGAAAATCTACTATCTCTAATCTAAGTGATGTTCCAATAATCCAATTAACGCTAAAGATTAAGTAAGACAACATTTTATTAAACTAGATTCAAAAACAATCTATCAAAGTAATCAAACGCAAATTCAGTTGCTCAAGTATGAATCACGATGTCACAAGTTTTGTCCACCCCATAAAGAGACCCGAAGCCAATAAAAGCGAAAAAGAAATGAAAATGCAACGAAAATTACTCACAGGGCAAGTGAATTTCAACTGTGATGTCGTTAATAAGTCAAATGTGAAATATTGGTCGATATTCGAATGGCGATGAGTGGCGACCTCGCTTCCGAAAACCATCACAGTGTCGACCACAGCAGAAACAAAAAGGTACACGCCGCCGGCGCGCTTCCGATTGCACTGCCAACGCTGAAAAATTACATGAACAACCTCCAACAAAGCGGGTTAATATATTACGGGTGCTCACTGCATTCGGTAGGGTTCTACCTGATGTTCTTTTTTCGAAATTCTAATTTTATCGACTGTGCTCCCCGTTTGGTCTAGGCTCTCGGTGATATAGCAACTTCCTTAGTTACTGTGTTTGTTCGTTCTTACTTCATTTATGATATTTGATTAAAATTTTTGATTGCTGTAAAATAGGATTTTAGAAATCATCGCACGGTATTATGAACTTGATTGACACTTAACGCTCTACTAACAATTGAACATTACGTGTAAAAAACGTTAAAAGTTTCGCAACGGTGAGTGTACGAAATATTTGATAACACCACTTTTTGCGAAGAGCAAAAATGTTTTCATTTTAATTATTGATGTGCTTCGTTGTCAAATCAGGATAAGGCGTCAGACATAATGGATGATGATAGCCTGCAAAACCCCGCTGCAATTTTTCAATGAACGTTAATGTTTGCTATCAGAGTGTGTCCGAAGCGCCCTAATGAGTTTGCGCACCACAAATCTTTTGTAAATGGGTGCACTAATTCTTTCGAAGTAATCACGACACACCTTGAGACGTCCTTCGGCCTTCGGAGAAGCGAGCATGACTGTGAAAAAAACTTGACAATTAGGTACAACTTTGCTGTCGTAAATGTTACAACGTTTGGGGAACGGAACGGTGCCTTTTGTTTTGCACGCATCACTCCCGGAGCGAGCCGAATCGCGACGCCAACGACGACTTGCTAGCGGGCACATGTTTTGACAATTATTTCAACACAACGTTTTTTATAGGGCACAAAGTTTTCTGGAAAACCAGACAAATCCGTGTTCCTGCACTCAATTTGCGAAGCCTCACAATCATGAAAGACATTGGGCAACGATACTTGGACACAATATAATATCAATCACCTACATTGTAACACATGTGTAAATACTAAAGACTAATGCCCACGGTAAAACATTTAAGGGTCAGCTATAACAACTGGTTATTTTAATGTCTTCCAATTACAGTGTTCAGCCAGTTAACGATTTCGCTGGGCATTAACTATTCCAATTTTATGTTTGAGCCAGACGAAACGCGAAATTCTTAATATTTAAGGGTTACAACGTGCGTGCAATAATAGTTAAAATGAAACTAAATTGTAATTTTGTTACAGTTACCTTCAGAAAAATCATTAATCCAAAAAACAACAAACTTACTAAAGTTCGTTTTCGTTAACAAGACAAAAGGTTTTCTCAACTGTAGTCGACCCTGATTCTGGAACGCTAGATCTGTCTCCATTAAAAGACTATAATCATTATTTATTTATTTATTTATTTATTTAACACTTTAAGCACACAAATGTACAGAGGCGGACTTAATGCCATAGGCATTTAACTATTATTTTTTTTTTTTTTTTTTTTTTTTTATTTAACTATTAAAAGCGCTTACTTTAATATGTCGTCCTGCAATTAAGAAAGGACACTCCTAATCGTAAATTTTGAGTATACGAGAGATAAATAATTCAAAAACTGTCCATCGTAGTCCAATATGTGCCATGCCTACACATCAATCACATTGGCACCGAGAAAAGAGTTGAAAATTCTTGTTTGTTTTCAAAGCACAAGTGGTCAGTGACATATTCAATCCGAGCTTCCCGTTTCTGCACTTTCGTCCAGCTTGGTGACTTACGAATTTTATTATCTATGGCTTAAAATGATATATGACCGCTCTTAACTGGGGAATCATAAAATATTTTCTGTTTGTGAAATATTTCTGAAGCAATAAAGCAATAATTCACTACGGGACTACGGGGAAGACGACGGCCTTTATTTGCTGTCATAAATGTTCTGTTTATGGTGTACTTTTTTGCTGGCTGTACTGGAGACGGTTCAGGGATGCACATAAACCTCGGCTTTATCATTACGTACCTGTCCTCAGTTTTAACACTTAAAAGTTAAAACGTGTCTAAAGAAAGCTATTGCTTTCATTTCAAATGTTTTATAGTGTTCAATGTCAATATTTCCAATGCAGGGTTATCCAACTCAAAATTTATGTACGGTCACGCTCGGCGAGGTTCGCGTCCTTACGTTGGACAAAGCTATTAATCGGTAACTAAATGCAGTAGTGCCGGCTAAGTCCAACCGCATATGACGTGTTGGTTTTCATTTGAACGCTAACACTTAGGCGATTGTTGTAAATCTTTTCAGAGATCACAACACTTTTCAGAGAAACATCATCAATGTCTTTGCAAAAGTTCTAATCTCGAATCACCTCTTCGGTCTTCCATAGCTTCACAAAATAGAGTTTGCTTTTATAATTCTATTCAGGAATGTCAATAAACAAGGCATGAAACATCGTCTGATGCTCAGGCTTTTAGGAAGGAAAACATCAATTGTAAGTTCAGTGACCTTAACACTATAGGTACCTACCTGTTAGGTACCCACACAGCCTTTTTTGGAAGAAGCCTGGTACGAACCCTACAGAACCCCTTCGCATCTGGTTTAATTGGTACACTCATTGATCATAGCAGATCATTCGTTCTCGTCAACTAAATCAGAACTGACATGGAGGCGTCAATTCGTGCGTCGGCGTTTCACACGAGTGTGAAACTTAGGAAGTGTCGACGGGGGGCTCCATTAGTCAGCGTGATTAGTTCTCGAGAGCGTTAATGTTTCAATGAGATGAATAATCGCTGGCAACAGTGACAAATGCGCTTCGGTCTTTGCGCGCACGCACCTGACTCCCCCCACAAACGCGCCGCGCCATCACTCAGCATCACCATGTTATACGTACGAGATGAAGAGATTTATATTTATTAATGTTAGTGCCCCCAACGTTTTTGTTATTTTATGGACTCGCACGAAATGAGTTTCGTTAGCTCACACTACACTCACTTATATGAGACGCATAAAATAAACGTAACTCGAAAGTGACCGTTGGACGGAGTAGGCGATAAGTGTGAAAGCAAAAGTGGAATAAACGTAAGTCCGAGATTTTTATGAACTTTTATGGTCACGGTGCCTATTGATAAATGACTCGGCTTACGTATTCCAAGTCAAGGGTTAAAGTCGGCTGCGATCTAGAGTCGGGATCTTTTTCGAATTCTCGTGTCGATTTTTTATCGAAGTGTAGCAGGATATCGATGTGTGTCACTTTACTATGATTTAACATTGATTGGGTCCTTTGAGTTGAGCCGACTGCGCGTCAACGAGATTTACAACTGAGCCGATAGCTACCGACGGTGTTATTGCGCTAAAATATTCGTATGGAGCACTCGGATGATATACAGTTTCCGAGAAGCTGAGACGTTAAGACCTTGCGAAGGAAATTATGGTCGGATTAGTTTCTAGACCTGTGATGCGGAGGATTTAATGTAGGAAACTGTTTGTACGTACAAATTGTACAGAGATAGGGACGGATGGTATTCGTAACATAAAGTAACGTGAATAATGTGAGGTATTTGTACAGTGTAAAAACTGTGTGTTGGTTGGCATTGGTTCCTATCATCACAGAGGGAAAGATTCTGAAAATTCGGAAATGGAAGGTATTGAATTAACTTTTACAGAATTTCAATAAATAATAATCAACATCCGCTTGGAGCAGTGCGGCTAGAGCGACTTACGAGTTGCAGGTCGTAGGTTCGAACTCAGACAGGCGCTTTACTTTGTGTAAATTATTTCATCACCATTGCTCTCAAAACGGTGAAGGAAAAGATAGTGAGATAAACCGGCATAATTATCCTGGAACCAAAAAATTAGAAGACATGTGAAATATACCAACCCGCACTGGGCCCGCCTGGTGGATTACGGCCCACTCCCTCTGAACGAGAGGAGACCTGTGTCCCAGCAGTGGAAACATTACAGGCTGATTATGTTAACAGCCGCTGACGTAAAAAAACAATGGGTTTTTTTGTGAAATTGTCTTTAGCCAAATCTGATTTCATGATCATGAACATCTGAGTTTTGACTACGAAAGGTTCAAACAAATTTAATGAAAGACCTATAAATACCGAAACAATTTAATGACAAATCATAAAGTTTTTATAGCAATATTTACGATTAGTCGCAATAGCTTTAATCATTCGTCAATCACGCGCAAGTCGCGACAAGGCGCGGTGATCCGACCGACACCGGCCGACCGCCGACCGAAGACCGACCATAAATCAAAACATTCGTGTTTGTGATTAATCAAACAGACCCGAGAATACACCTTGAGCTTCATATTTACCTACACGTACCTGTCAGGTGTAATATTAACAGGTATAAAAGTATTCCTTTATATTTCATTAGCCGAAGAATTTCGACCGATATCGCCGGCTGGCACTTAGCCTAAAACATGACTAATGGCTGCAGCTCTATGATGTCAAAATCATTTCAATAATTTGATTGAATGATAGTCTCGTTTCGCAACGCAAACGCATGAAACAATATTCTTAAAAGAGACTTTCACTGAAAACATTCTCGTCACGTTGCAAACTTGAATTAGATTATCGCTGTATATTTATAAGAAAAATGTCTCTAATATTAAATCGATGTGCTGTCACGTATGACTACGAAACCTCCAAAAACGTGTTACAGTTATCAACCGCAAAATTCGTAATCTTTTTTTTACTTACATTAATTACTTTCTAAATCATTTAATACAATTTCGTAACGTCGAAGTGTGGTCAGTGCGGTGGGCAGGCGGCGCGGGCGCATGCCACACAACACGATGATGTAGCGATTTGTACATCGTGTCGGTCTCATTTAAAATCCACTGTCCTATTCCTTTTTTATATCAATAAATATTTTTATTATACATTCCACACTGATGTTGAATCGATCGTAATCAGGTTAATTCTTAAAATAGATCTGCTTCTCCACTCGCGAATACCTCTCTCTCTCATTTATTTTTTCTTCTCTTTCGGTTCACATTTTGATCGGGTTGTGAGTGCGTTCAATTTAAGTGACTTTTTGCCACTATCGATTACTATGACAGTAGCGGTCAATATGATTAAAATTAAATGCAAAATAAAATTCTATTAAGTACACACTGTGTTGAAATGTGTGAATTTGTTATTGAATTTTAGATCGCAAGCACTGCAAAAACTTTATCGAATATGCATTTTGGAACGTGGTCACTTTCAAATTCACTTTGATTCCTTTTTGTAAAAAAAGTTAATAAAGTTGTCTACCGTTATTTCCACCACGGCGATTGTTTATTGTTTTTGTTATCTTCTACAAACAACGTGAAAATAGAGCCGTTAATACGGTTAGACGCAGCTTACCAATTTGTTAGTAAATATAGTATCTTTTGTGCATCAAAAACCACATTTTTATTATGAATTAACATGTTTATATAGAGACTCATTTGGTCGAAGATCTTTTTCGATAGTTTTTCTTTTGCATTCTTGTTGTGTCATGTCAATATCAGTCTTATTGTGACGCATCATGAATTATTTTCGTATAAAGAGACGTTAATTTACGGCTTAGGTCCAGGCAGACTGGATGTCAAAGTTATGACGTGTTAGATTGATTATCAGATGGATGTTAAAATACGTTTTACGACTTTTTATGACGAGCTTTCGGTGTAAGCCCGCCTTAACAGATTCGTTCGTAGTCATATCGGCTGTAGGAGACAAAAAAAGAATACCTTAAACTAAAAATGAGGTTTTATTTGTAAAGCAATACTGCCTATATCTACGAGTATGAGTCTTAAATATAAAATGTGATGAGCTTATTTAATTCTAAATTTATTCAATCTATTATGTTGCAATTAGTTAATGCAGGCCGCTCCTGGCGAGTCTCTATTTTCAAAATTGTGTCTTTTCATACGTGTCTATGTAGTGTTTTGTTCATCAGAAAGTACTTCAACTTATTGTTGTTTGCCACCAAGAGGCATCTTCTGCTAAATGTAGTCTTCCTCAAAACATTTTAGAATTAATGATTCAGCTGTAAGATCTTAGAGATATTAATAGATGTAAGAGATACTGACCTAGCTAAATCTCGATTAGATCATATTCCAATAGCTGTCAAACCAAGTAGTGTAAGATTCGTTCAGGAACACCCAGAGCATCAAACACGGAACATGCACTATAGAAACCTATCCCTCCCACGTTCAAATTCGATCACTGACGTAAAACTTAACACGCCAATGGCACAGCTTGGTGCCACACAACAAAAACAAAAAAAAAAAAACAAATAAGTAATTTGTTTTAAAACAAATCTGTCGCAGGCGCACCCACAGTGTTTTACCTGTCACATATCCGGAACAAAGCGGGGTCATTGCTCTGATGACCACCAGAGTATGACGCCAAAACATCGACTCGTGGATCCTAGTTCCGATTGACATCCGCATAGCGGGTGGGCGTATATAGGTTTAAAAAAAATTGTATGTCAATTTCGTGTCTAATCTGTTGATCAGGCTAATTGGACCAGACTTGGAAATCTTGAGAAGTGTCCAAGGTCAACTTTTAAGAACAAATTGCCACTACACGGACCTCCTGAACAGATTGGCATGAATGTTTGAATAAAATGTGTCATATATATTTAAAATACAATTCCTCATAAAGTTTAAAAACTAATTAATAAAACCGTGATAAATGTTTTCAGTAAGTCAATTTCATAATCTTTTAAAGAAATCTATCCAGCACCAATTGACCATAGTAATGTAAATTAAACAAGGCAGAATTCTGTTCAAAAATTTCGTAACCCCCATAGCAGTTCTGATCTAATCCTGCGCTGCAGGCGCCTAGCCTTGTACACCAATGGGAAAGCCATTAATTACCAGGCATACTTATAATTATCACTGTCACTAATCTTTTAATGCTAAATAGTTCCTTGTTTCGATTTGGATCTCCGTCTTCGTATAGCCTGGGTGGTCGAACCCAGTTTTTGTAGTGCTTATAAAAAAATATAACTATTATAAAGGTGTCTAGAATGTAAGTAAAAATTTTAATGAAACAAGTCTCGTAGTAATGATACCTAAAATTAAAGAGCTTGATGGGATTAGATAGTTAAATCGGTTCTCATCTAAATACTACGTGCCAGACTGTGCAAGCAGTGCAAGCTATTATGAAGATATGAATGTGGGAAATGAGTACCTAGTCGGAGAATTAATTAGTAGATATCACATCGTATTTCTTAAGGAATACTCCACATAGCATGCTAGCTTCATCAATCTTTAAGAAAATCGTATATTTGATCGCCAATTGTGCCTTTTTCAGTGGGTTAGGCGAAGAGGTTAGGTTTTTTCTTATGTTATGTCTCTTGTCAGCTGCTTGAGGGAGGGAATACTAAATACGTGATGGAAGCGGTTACAGCCGTTAAAACCCTCAAGGATCGTAAAGATTACCGATGATCATAATCCCCATAAAACATGTTTGCAGGTTGACCAACAAGTGTAACCTGTGTGACATCGGAAACGGAAGCTGCACCCACGCGGGGGGGGTTCCGGCGCACGCGCACCGTGATCTGCTCTGACGTCACTTCCGGACGGGCCTTGATTGAGAGTGAGGTAACGGTTAATCGCTGATTGCTCGCTGATTGTGTGGCCAGTGTTCTAGTATCCGGTGACAGTTAAATAATAAATGCATATGTGAGTAATTTAGCATCAAGTAAGCACTAGTTAACAGCGTTTATGCAGAAGGTCATGAAAACGCAAACTGAAAACTATAGTCTAAGGGAACAGGTGTTCAATGCTCACAAACCCAGTATAAGGACTATGTGCAATTTAATAGTAACAGATAGCTGCGTACCTGTATTTAAGTCCCTAAATTTACTAATCACTTCAAATCTTCGAGGTGGTTGATTTTTTAAAATCAAATATGCATCTTTTTAATAAAGTGTCCGAAAATAGAAGGCGGCCAATCATGAGACAGTATAAAAATTTGCTAATTGTTAATGGTTCCGATATCGCCCTATTAAATAAAAGTATTATATGTATGGGTCCGATCATATTTAACAAAATACCCGATGTAATAAAAAATAAGACATTTCCACTATTCAAAAAGAAATTTACAGATCTAATAATTAATTAATTTCATTACTCAATTGGCGAATTTTTTACCGATAAGAATTTAAATAGATAATATGACATCTCTGTATTCCTGACTTGTACTAAACCATTTATATTTTAATTTAACTGTATTGAGCTCGAATTTGACGAATTTATAATCCCATTTTATTAAACTTGTCATTATGTATTGTATCGCCTATTTCAAATTATTTACTGAATTTCATCTTGACGTGGTAATCTTGTATTGATTTGATTGAATGTGATAATAACATTTATTGAATGAGTCTTTAATAATAATAGCTTAAACTGTTTGCCTGCCTTAGTTAAGGTAGTTAGTGCAAGGATAATTTTAAACTTACTGTCTGTGCAAATAAAGAACTATTCTATCACGCCATTTGTGTAACCTAAACGTCGATCGAGCTGATCATCTGCAGACTATAATCAATATGGCTTTGAAACAAAACAGACATGAAACGTGCCGCTGTCGCATGAACGAGGCAATAATATGGGAAGTAACTATGTCTGTGCAGATTGCATTTTCTCATACAAAGATCTCCAATAAAAAACATCTAAAAAAAAAACCTGATCCCTGAACCTGTGATCTGCTCACTGATAGATCATAAATTGATTGCTGAACCTGTGATCTGCTACACTGATAGAAGTGATAGATCATAAATTCATAACAGACATTTCAACCAAAACTTCTGAACTGCAGCTGACTTCGTGGCTAGGAGAAGCGAGTCAATCATGGGTGTTATAACAATGCCCTCTAAATCTTCTTGTAATTAGTGTTCGAGACATAAGCAATCGGATTATTGTTCAGTTTTCGCTAATCCTCGTCTCATCCTCAAACAAAAGACTCACAGTTATTATAAGTACGTAGTTACTTTTTGTCGTTAAGCTAGAAAGTTAAATACTAAATCATCTCCTCGTTAAGCTTAAAAATTATATGCATTTGCATACACCCGCAGACTTCACCAGTTAAGAGCTTACAAGACACATAACATGCCATTTCCCTACTTTGTAACAGTCTATAAAACAGAGAACTACAAACTTTTGCAGAACTTAATTACTAACCATTATTCCGTTTGCCAACTACACTCGTCAAGAGCGACACACCTACACCACACTCCGTTCCACATTCGTACTTTCAATCAATGCCATTGTTTATCTAATTACAGCCTGTCTTTACTCGTAATGATATAGTTTCGTTTGTTTCAAACAACACCAACGCGCTTATTCATCAAAAAGTCTCACCGACTGAAGAGGTCGGCTCACAACTAATTCGTACATTGTACCTACTGCTATAATTTTCCATAAGCAACACGTAATATCTCTTGTTATCTCCAACTGGAAGCGTTATGCCTCACAAGAACCACGTAATAGGGGCATCTCTTAAAGGCCGCCGAATTATCATAATGAGCAATAACCAATTGCACGAAGCTCACGTCAAATCGGCTTAACTCATGTAAATTTATGGTTATAACTCAACTTTTTTTGTGTTTTAAGTCAAATTGCTGCGCGTTTTAAGCGATGAGCCGCAACGGGGCCCTATTAGCGGCCAAATGGCGTACGGCGGGAACGATTCGTGAAAGAAATCAAATTACAATAACGATGCACGCCACACGGCAGTCCGCCAGCGATACCTAAATAACGGGTTATGTCTAATTTATAAGAGGGAAATTGTAGGATGCCACGCGCTAGAGATGTGTCATTAGACGGCCCTCGTAGCCCAAGAATTATGTTTGGTTAGGTTTGTTCAACGATGATTACACGTATTAGTACCTACCGGAGCTCAATAAAACGGAAGCTCGTTGTCTCGTTTGTGTTACGAAGGAAGTAGGTACATAAATATGGTAAATTATTTTGATATTTTAGTTTAACTCATTTAATGTAAATGATATTTATTTCCACTTCCAGAAGTTATTTTAAATAAAGTTTGAAACCGTTGAATCTTCTGCAATCTTACTATATTTTTGAGGTTTTCTAAGGTGGCCAAAACATCGATTATTTATAACTCACTACTAATGAGATCTCGATCTCGAGTCAATGTCCTTATCAGGTATCTTTTTTCTTATGTCCCTATTTCTGATTGCACAAGTATTTCTTGTAGACGTAGTCTGGAGACTCTGTCTGAGTTTACATGTTCTATAGCAAGAGTGTCTTGCTTAGTTATAATTAGGTACCTACTGTGTATGCTATGTGCTAAAACGACGTACCTTCTCCATACTTATGTATTTGCCACAGATGACAAAAAACTTTCATCAATATGTAAATAAAATCTGCGTAACTGGATTGTGGGCACTGCACAGTGAGAACATGGGAATTTGCAAGCAATTCCAGTGACTCTTCCGCCATTCATACCATACCAAGTCCCCAAACCAGCATCTCTGTCGTTTCCAATCTTAAAGAACCAAAGACACATCCAGATTGACATAATACCTGATCACACGACATTCTTCCCTACCTATATTTGTGTTTTATCCCAAAAATTCGGTAACGAGAGCCGAGACAGTGTGTCTACGTATGTGGATGTACCGGCAGCGTGCAGGTAGGCATGAATGGCCGGCGCCCCGCTGCTAGTGAGTTATGTTGGGCCCCTGGGGCGCAGCGCGGGCGCTCCTTCACACCTCCGCCCGCGTGTGGTCCCGCGGTTTACGACGGCCGGAGCTGCTGCGCGCACGCTGGTCGGTACATGCAACAGTCAGGCAGATCACAGAACAGATAGGCTTACATTTTGTTATATAGTCAAGAGTTGATGTCTTCGAAAGACAATTATTATACTGTAGGCAATATCTATTGAATATCAAAGTTATTATAAAGCACGTAGCCTTCCTCAAACAGTTAGGAAGCTTGCGAGAGCTGTCTTGAAATGTAGGGCCCCACACCTCCTCCTAATCCTGTCTTGTGGGGATATCTCTAGAGTCCTCCAAAGGCAATTAGGAACGCTTAGTTATATCGAAATCACGTGAAGCCTCACGTCACTTCGATATAACTTGAATATTGAAGCCTTACTCAGTAATAACTTTAATCAATCAATCAATAATATTAACCAATATTCTTGGCTGCATTCCACATACCGCGTCTCGAACAGCACCTAAATCTTCCGGCGTTACTAGTAGATATCCTTACCTTAAGATATTATAATATTAGTCACATTAGTGTGTATATTTTACCGAGGAATTATTTTATTTGTTAGACTTATTACGACCTGCCGGGCTTCCTGCGAGATACGATACAGGCCGGTGCCATTTTTATTAGACAGGAAGGAGAATCTAACGTTTAATATATTCTAAGTAAAACGTTTGAGGTTTATTTATAACAGCCGTATACCCTTCGATCCGGTTTGGGTGACTGGTGGAAGTGGTGGAGCGAGCCTCTTGTAATATTGGACGGAGATAGTGCTAGTACTTACATAGAAATATAATGTAGTAGGTAGAACCAATAGTGGCAGTAGAGAAAATGTTGACCGCGTTTCGTGTCACCTTCTCTTTGCATGTGTGTTGTTCGTCTTGTGAAATGGAAAATAAAGTAAGTGAAAATGCTATTTTGTTGACAATGAATAATTAGTGAAGCAGTGTTGTGAGAGTAGGTTTAGTTTTGGAAACACAGCAATCACCTGATGAAAGAAAATTAAGAAAGCTCTCTTATCAAATCTGACTTCTGCAAAATTTTTGTTGTCAAATTTTTTTGCGATACTATTTTCGTCCCACCAACCGGACCATTATTTCTCACGTAACAGTTTATCTATATCGTTGGTATATATATATATATATACTATTCGAAGGTATGTATAAAAACGGGGGGTCTTAGCACTGACAGTTCCTACTGTAAGCCCAGTTATTTATTGTCGTCCCACTGGCCGCACTAAGATTTATACTGTCCAGAGGAAATCATGACAGAGAAGGCTTTTTGTTATTACTGCTTTCGGACTGAAAAAGTATTATTTAAATAGGGATATTTTTTCTTTGTTTTATTATTTTATTGCAAACGCGAGTCGGAAATAAACCACTTTTAAACGTGGTTTTCTGACTTGTGTTCCG
This sequence comes from Brachylomia viminalis, assembly GCA_937001585.2. Classification (NCBI taxonomy): domain Eukaryota; kingdom Metazoa; phylum Arthropoda; class Insecta; order Lepidoptera; family Noctuidae; genus Brachylomia; species Brachylomia viminalis. The sequence continues at coordinate 18,948,477 of OW443301.2, read as the reverse complement.
TTTAGGTTTTCTTTTTATGATCTTCATGATTTTTTACAAAACTAAGCATATTTGTATTTAATCATCAACTTTTAAGCCCTGTTAAATGGTAAACTTTTCAGAACCTTCAAAATTAAATCTCATAAATTTAAAGTTCAGAAGCCGTTGACCACTATTATAACCTAAAAGCATGCCCTTTTCAAAATTAAACACTTCTGAGATACTCATAAAACTCAAATCACAATCACAATTCAATCAACCACCAATCATAAATAAATTAGCAGTTAATCCATAATAAGCGCCGTTCAAAGGTCACTTCGGTCAGTTTCACGTGTAAGTCAGTACAAAATCTCGGTACTGCACCTGTGTACGTGTCCCCTTGAGTCGTGACCGGTGTCCTCAAGGTATGACCTAGGAGCGTCGTCTGAATGCCGTATTGCGGGGGCGAAGATTTATGAAACGGCTACTGCTTTACCGGACAGCGGAGGTCGATTTAAGTGAAATTTATTTATGAATTTGTATGTAGTTATTGCTTGTTGCTAGTTACAACGTTGAGTATTTGGTTGGTGGTCGTTGTTGGGTCAAGTGTTTTGGTTAAGGCGAGTGTTTAGTTATTAGTTGTATAATTTATTATTCTTATGACATTGATTTTCATTTTGTGATTACTTTAACGCACACACTGACATATTACTTGTTTAAATCATTTGGAAAATCGTCTATTTTTACAATGTTTGTGAATATGCACCATGCATTGCTACATTTTTAAATTCTTTTTAGCTATTGTGGTAGGGTTGTTTTATTATGTGTGGTAATCGTCTTCATACATAATTATAATTGATGTAAGTATACAAAATATTGAAACACATTTTAAAAGAGTAACGGTGGAGTTTCTAGCCCATTCTTCTCCATACGAAACTACCTTCTGGAAGGGGCGACTAGAATCAATTCTATTTAAATGTAAATGTTGACGTTCAAAAGTGCCTTTTATGTGCCTATTTGAAATAAATGCTTTGACTTTGACTTTAGTTGGTAATTTCGTTATTTTAATTATTAAGATTAAAGTTGATGTAATTTTGACCTTATGCGGAAGTGGGAAGTAGGACGTATAATACAGTGGCAGGTTTTTGACGTAAAGTGGTACTTAAAGAAAGTGTCTGTCACTAGGCAAAGACGAGAAAAATAAAATATAATTTAAAATATTTTTTTGACGGTCAGGGTGCAATTGATGGTACCTACTTGTATGAAACGTAGCTAACTAAGGTAACCTTATCTAAGCAAAACATATTTTGCTAAACCACCGAAATCAACAACAGCCTTGTGCGAACAGAACGCGGTACATTACCTGCAATCCAGCAAAAACGTCTAATCATCATTCCTAAAAAACATCGACAATTACATGTACATATGTAACCGCTGATTCTTCACACGGTCATCTATCGATAACACCTATACATTATACATAGTTATGTATGGTATACATCTTAATAATAAGTGGACATATTATAAAAAAAATGAATCATCATCTCAACTAATTTGCATCGATGCGTGCAATCCGACGCACTTGTGGCATCTTGAGTATAATTGTATGGGCGAGAGTAAGAACTGATTACAATAGACTGTGCTTACATGTACTGATGTACCTACCTTATTGAGGTACGTATATCTCTCTTACGTGTTTGGCGTTTCAATGCGTTACAGGGCTATAGCTACCTACGTACGGTGGGCTGCATCAATTGGGTACCCCAGTTGTATGAAAATTAACTTTGAAGAGGGGTACCCGCATCGTGACGCTGACTGTACCAACACATTGAAGTATCTCAATATTTTTATGTGGAAAGGAGAAGAAAAATTAATTGAAATTTTTTTTCTTCTAAATTTACACGATCAATATCAACGCTTTTAAAGCGCAAATCCCCAAGACATTTAGATTTCTCCACAAAAAAGGTGTTTTTACATTTTGACATAACTTCTGTCATTGCGCATGTTAGGAAAGGCTTAGTTTTAGAATATATTATGCCAACGGTAAACGTGCATTCGTTTACCATTTGTTAATAATTGAATGATAACACTCCCTAAAGATACGAAAGTCTGGAATATGTCTTCCATGTATTTTGTGTGGAGCATTTATAGCCGCGCCACAGTCTTTTACTGTTGCAGCTATCTTCGTCTCTTTTGTTAAGTTATACCTAAATTGTCGCTAATAAACAAAAAAAAAAGAACTCTCTTCTTATGTACCAGTGATTTCTGTCCTTTAACTGTACACCATTTTTATGGTTTTAAAAAATTCAAGTAACGCAAAATATGTCCACAATAATTGCCAATTTAGTGACACTAACACATTAAGGATATAGATTATAGATCTACTCGTACGTTTTAATTGACTCCAGATGGACCCCGTTATGATTAATGTAATGAGATCCAAATTGATAGAGATACGGCCAATCTCTATGTAGGTACTACCGACTACCGGAGCTATTAGATTAACTAAGATGTTGTTATCTGATATGCCCGTAATTGGATTATTTTTTATTTGCTTTTCGTGAATAAGACCTGCGGCTCAGTTTGCGGTTTGTAATCTAATGAACTATATAAGTAAGTCAACAAGGCGTTTAAAATATTTGATCTTACAAAGAATGGTTCTTACGGTATCTTCTTAAAAAGATCTATGTGGTGTCTACGTAGCTCCTACGCGCCTAAGTCGCTGCTACGCCAAGACTACGCTGCTGCTACGCCGTGCCTACGCTGTGCACACGTTGGACTATCGCTACGCTAGACAAATGCCCAGTTTGAAAATGCTCTACTAATGGATGATTTGGGCAATTGGAAATAAAGGACAAGAACATGTGAATTACTGCAATCAGGAATTCCTAGATGTGCAAAATAATGGCGAAAGTTTGAAGATGAGTGTTGATAATACAAACCTGACTGTACTTATGGCGAGAACTTTTTTTTTTTTGAGGGTGAGAGATCATCAAATAACTTCTCCCGCTCTGGGCAGAGGCGTGTCAGACTCTTACTGACAAAAACCCACCTGTGTTCCTTCAGTTGCCTGCGCCAGGGGCCACGGTATCCCTCTCGGACTTTCCCGCAACCCTAGCAGGCATCGGCCCTAGCGGACCCCGTCATTGATGCTGACATCTCTTTGAGGCGCGCGTGGAACACAACGCGCTGTCGACCCGGGCCTGGTCCTTATCGAACGGCGAGCTGCCCATTGCTCGCCGTTCGCAAGCCCGCGCCTACGGTGGCCGGGAATCAGCCTGCGATTCCCGACGCCCAGGGCGTCTCCTGCGGCGGCTAGGGCTTATGGTGAGACCTGGAACCATAGTTCACTTTGATAACAGCAAAGAACAAAAAATTATTAATTTAAAACATAACAAGGTTTAAACTTTTATAGCAAAGGTCCTACAACTATAAACATCGTAGTTGACGCCTATTAAGTTTAATAGCTACAATTATATTTACAGCAAATTTATGTGAAATACATAACTCTTGTTCTTAAATTTTCAATAAACACAAGTCTCCATGACATATTTTATATCGTCTGGTTTTATGTTCGTAATAAAATATCTTTCTACTGGGATAGACGAACGACTGTGATAAAGGATAAAACTAAGAAACATATACCATAAGATCATGCTTGGAATTCCAGAAGGGTTTGACAGAGGAGCACCTACACCCAAAGTTTGCCAGTTATGTTTTAAAAACTAAGAAACTCACAGTCACAAAATCATGTAAGAATTAATTCGTCACTTTTTTATTCATTTAGGTAACTGCCTGAGGCTCGCCTGATCTTTAGCAGCTACCTCAAATCATTCAACCTGGCATTACCTCGTTGGTCACATCCACCTATCTGCGAATTACACATAGACAAGTGGCAATCGCGTTCAAAACGTTTCGTATTTCCACAACGACATTCAACAGGATTGACAAGCTTTTCGGTAACTTAGGTATGTCAATCCAATAAATTTTTGACTTTTCTATCATCGTTATCGCTAATTCATGGTTATTTGTAATACGTCGGCAATCCATTAAGGGGATGTAGTGGAGAGGGTACGTATTTGAATATCGAAGATTAAAATACCTACGCTTAAAATACCAATGTTCAAAACATCGAAAATTTAAATATCGATTATATCAAAATGTCGAAAATTGTTATACCTAAGCTTAAAACGTCGAAGATTGAAATGCCGAGTGATTAAAATTTCGAATGATTCAAAATATCGAATGACATTATGCCTAAGTTCAAAATATCAACATTTCATACATCTAAATTCATAATATCTACGTTAAAAATACCTACTAGTTGAAATACCGAAAAAAAATTATATAGGCAGTATGAGTGTATTCATAAATGTAGGTAGATGTGAAATTCTCACACCCTGCAAACCCGTTGCTATTAAGAGTCATTAGTCAAGTAGCAATCATGCAACATGCAAGCAAGCATGGTTTCTGTCACGGCTCCGGCGCTGCAGGGCTCCGGCAGTCCCACGCGAGCTTAACGTCGCAGATGGTCTAAACGCTCACCACCGCAGCTTCGGCTTGTTGGCCGGCTTCGCCGGCCAACCTCAGCTGCGGCGGCGGGTGTTAAAACCACCTGCTCCTCAGCTCGCGGGCTGCCTCGCCCCTCCGCGCCTACGCGATTCTAAATTACACTCTAGGGGTAGGGCAGACAAGACTACGTGGAGTCGGTTTTGCAGCGATACGTTTCTGTCACTAACTTTAGTAGCACAACATATTGACTTTCAAGAAAATATTTTAATTTAAAGACCTAAATAATACCTTCACGATTGACCTATGCTTGTACACTAGACACTGATTTTCATGGATAAAATAGGTCAAAATTGTTCCAAAACCGAATTGGGGCACCCCGAATTTACGTAGTCTTTTGGCTGTTACCCCTAGAGTGTATATAAAAATCCGGAGGCGCGAAGGGAGGACAACCCCCGCCCGCTGTAACAAAGCATAGGCACCCGTGGGAGCCGTAGCGGCTGAGGCTGGTCGCCGGAGGCGACCAGCAAGCCGAAGCTGCGGAGGTGAACATGGGTGCCTATTCTTTGTTACGCAAAGGCGAAGGGGTTGCACTTCCCGTAGCGCCGGAGACGTTGCAGAAGCAACCTTTTTCCACTCATACTACTTACATCAAATTTTTTTCGATATTTTGTAGGTACGTATTTTTAGGGTGAATTAATGAATGTATTAAATGTTGAAAATTAACCCATTTTTACACGTAGGTATATTCATTTTCGATGTTCTATGTACCCATCGATATTTAGGACGTTCGATAGTTTGTACTTCGATATTTAGGACATTCGATAATCTGTATTTCGATATTTGGATCTTTCGATGTAACTTTTGTAGATATTTAGATTTTAGATATATTGGACGTAGGATATTTAACCATTCGATACTATAAACTTTCGTTATTTTAATTTTCGGTTTTATGGTCGTTCGATTTTTCCATTTTCGATGTTATGAACATCGATATTTTAACAGTAGGTATTTTAATCTTCGATATTCAAATACGTACCCAGTGGAGATCATTTGCAACCAAATGACCCCTTATGACCCCTATGCAAATGTCAACCATTTTCCAGTAATTCGAAAAAAAAATTTTTTGATGACGTCTGGTATCTCATTGTATCTCGTTGGATAGCTGAGAAGTTGTACATACTCGTATTTTTGGAATGTTCTGTCGTTATAGTATATCCATGTTATTTGGCAGAAATCAACCACCAATAACCTGTTCAAAAGGGTGAAAATTGTGTGCTCCGATTGAAAAAATTCTCATTCATTCATATTCTGGTTGATTATTATATCTATTGAAGTAGAAGCAGATACAGTTCGCGCAAAACTTTATGAGATCTCGGAAGTTGCACGCGAGTGGCTGCGCAGTAAGCATACTATAGGTGTCCGAGGGACGGGACAGGGCGTCTGGGAGGGCACCTGTCCCGCGCTCCTCGCCGTACCACCGCTCGCGTCTTGTAGCGCTGTGAGTTAGTCTGAGTGCTACGGTCGTACACGAAACCTGCGCGTGATGTCTGCCAAAGTACAGTCGAATGTAACAATTAATTTTCGTTGTTGTTGTCGTCAATTTTTGTTACTGTTATTTGTTTTCTTTATTTTTGTTTGTTAAATGTTTGTTCTATTACTGTGGTTTCGTATTGTTACCAAAGTTACTATTTTCGTTAAATAAGCCGCGCGGGCGCTTTAATGTGCTACGTCGTCAAACACGTAAAATGGTGTTTGATGTTTTCAGTTTTATGAAAAAGGAAGTTGATGAAGTTCTACAGTATGACCTGAAAATGGTACAAAAGTAAACTCCATTACAAATAAATAAATGCACAATTTTTATATTAACGTTTTTAATTTACTTAATGAAATACCTGTTTGGTCAAATATCTTGTAATGTACTTAAAAAATACCTAAAAGCGAAATTATTTTTAGGTAGGTATAGGTTATAGGTACTATAAAAAACGTTTCACATCTTACAATAATGATTATACACTCAATTGCACCATGCGCGGTTTCGTACTCGGGCCTACGTTCAGAGGGCTCATAAAGTTTTGCGCGAACTGTAGTAATAATCTTAAAAAAATCCTGCATTGATTTTTTTTTATATATTTTCAAAGTTGTTTACCGCCTCAAAAATAAAAAATAACGAATTACTCAGAAACGGTTGACATTTGCGTATGGGTCATACGGGACCATTTGGTTGCAAATGACCTCCCCTACATCCCCTTAATGGACATATTACCAAAAACCCTGTAAAACGTGACTTCGTCTAGTCACTCTGGTGTGTCTAAGTGTGTGCAAATTCTCGGCAATTCCTTTCAAAATACAACGCAGCTATGCTGCTTAAGCTGATATTTTTTTCTGGATGCACGTATTTTGACTATTAAGGATCTCGCAGACAGGAGTGACGGGACAGCAAGATGCGACTCTAGCTAAACAAATTCTATGAAAACTTCATGGCAATTGTTCTACCAGAATCGGATCGCCCCGTCGCGTCGCGCGTTTTAGCGGGAGCCTTTATAGTGGTGGAAAGACAGTATGTAATAGGTGACTACTAGTCATAATATTTTACGAGGAATCGACTTAAACATATCTACTTTAGCCATGTCCCTGGAAATGGTGCTGTCCCTTATGTTTCATATATCAAATAGAAAGGGACTAATATTGATTAAAATCGACACACGTGTTTTTTTTTGCGTTGCGGAGTGTTAAAATGAAAATATGTTTCTTCAATGACCGAAGCCCGAAAATTGAAAGACTTACGCGAATTACGACTATTTCCACTGTCTTTATGTGTTCGGTGCATCGTCGAGCCGACAAACAAAGAACGTTAAAAATGACTGTCCGAAGCCAAATTCTTTTGCAGTAAAACAACAATAAAAAAGACTCTTAATAAGAGCGAGATGAAACCGGCTCATCCTAGATTTCATTTGCGGATTCACTCTCTTAGATTAAGTTAGTGCGACCACCGGTTCATTGTTGCATTTTCACGAGAACTTTAATAAAGACCTTCCACACATAGCACAATACTCGTATTTCATGCCCACGCGCCGGCGACCGCGCCCGCCGCGCCGCGCCGCCCGCGGGAGTCCGCGTCTCCTTGTCAAGCGAATAAACTGCGATTCTTACGGCTAGTGTGAAATGTTGCTTACATTAAATATGAATATATTTTAATAAATACACCATGTGCTAGTAATATGGGTAGTTTATTGCGGCGAAATAAACGGTGTTGGGAATAAGCGAATGCGTGGTTCACTTCAAAATTATATTAAATTGGATTATTGTGCTGTGTAGCTTCACAATTAGTTTTAAATCAATGAACGCCATGTTCATGTATTTACCCTAATGGCCAATAGGCCACACTACAATACACAAAAATACTAGACAATAATATTAGTTGTAATAGTTAAAAATTGTGTAAACTGCAACCCTTGGCAAAGGGTCAGTTTAATTAGGTACTGGAAATTATTTTTCCACAAATTCTCCAGTTGTCATCAAAGGCAGGTAATACAGAGCTATAGCAACGACCATGTTCAGCATTCTTATGGTAAAGAGAAATCAAGAAAATCAAAATGACGAAACCAAAGTGGCTCTACTTTATAAGCCGGGCTAGAAAGTACACCTATTCTAAATGACCAAAGACAGGTTACACAATGTCTAATTATTTGTTCCCGCCCGCTCATAGGTCGCAGGCGCATGTTCCACGTAAACGCGGTAGGCTCCAACGTATCATGTTGAGACATTAAGCTACTGTGAGCGAATAAAACGATGTTTACATTGTGCGGCCGCGCCGAGATCCAATCTGGACTGTAACTAATCGAGGCGACCGATGTTCTCGCGATTGAGTTATTACAGCTTCCTGTTAGGCTACTTGTTTTTGTGACTCCTACTGTTTTAATTAATTATACACTATAAATAATAAATATTTTATGTGTAATGCGATACGCAGGTTGTTCCGATGCTGCTGCCTGATATGAGCGCTCGGATCGAGTGTACGCAGTAAGGTTATTATTCAAACGGCCAGTTTTTATTGTTTCTTGACGATATTAATGTTTTGTACGATTGGAGGATCTGATTCTCGCATTCTTTGTATTCAGTTTCTGAGCTACTGTATTGACATAATTACCTACTTTTCTGTTGGTGTACAGTAATAAAGAAAGAGCCTATGCTACAAAATAAGATCATGTTCATTATGTTTATTTTTATGTTATTTATTTTATTAATGAGGGAATTATGGTTTTCGAGAAACACCCGCAAGTGTCTAGGTAATATATCACGACAAGGATATTTTTGGAATATGCTATTTTTTTATGAATATGTAGGTAAGCACTAAGCTGTCATTTATATTTGATGTGACTCCATTACCAATTTTTCGAACCAAATCTTTAGCACCTTTGCAAGAGGAAAGACACTGTACCTACCCAGAACCTGAACCTAATCTAACTAGGAAATAGCGAGGAAATCGTGATGATATTTCACATCCAACAACCTCTACCCATCTTAAACCTAATAAGGCAGCTAAAAAATGTACTTATACTTCAATAACATTTGCAATGACGCAGTTAAGAGTTACAGTTCGTCCGAGAGGCTCGTTATGGCACGTGACGGGGCACTCCGCGAGCTCATTACACTTACCCTTTGAGGTATATCTACTACCGACGTACTGACTGTGTGGACTACTCTCACCAGTCACCCACCATGCTAAATGTTCAGTTTGTAGTGCTTTTAAGGTAATAGATTTCCTATCTATCAAGCAGGCACCAAAAAGTAATCTTTAACGGGGCGACGTCCTTGGGGTCGTTAGTTAGGATGGGCGTGCCTCAAGGTTCAATTCTTGGCCCTTTCCTATTTCTAGTTAAATATTAATGATCTTCCTTACATGATGGCTAACCTATCCGATATAATTTTATTCGCTGATGACACTTCTCTTATTTATTAAATAGATAGAAAATATACGGATGTCATACAATCATGTCAACGATAGTCTGGCTGTTCTTTCAAAATGGTTCGCAGCTAATAATCTTTTACTTAATGCGAACAAAACTAAATGTCTTAAGTTTTAATTTTTTCGACTGACCGGTTGGTGCAGTTGGTAGCGACCCTGCCTTCTAAGCCGCTGGTCCCGGGTTCGATCCCCGGACAAGTCAAACAAGTGTGTGCATGAACATGTCTGTTTGACCTGTGTCTGGGTGTGTATATGTACTTATATGAGTATGTATATCAGTCATCAGGTTACCGTAGTAGGTACAGGCTCTACCTAGTTCGAGACCTGAAGACCTTGTGTGGATGTTGTCTCATATTATTATTATTACTAAATGTACCCCAAGTGGGTCTTAATTTAAAACTTGATGGCAAGAAACTAGACGCTATTACGGAAACTGTATTTTTAGGAATTACTTTAGATTCTAAATTACAATGGGGCGCCCACATTAGAGCTCTTTCGGGTAGATTAAGTTCAACTGTTTATCCAGTAAGAAAAATAAGGCAGTTGACTGATATAGCCACAGCTAGGTTAGTATACTTTGTTTATTTCCACAGTATTATGTCTTATGGCGTTTTGCTGTGGGGATCGGCAGCTAACGTAGATTCAATATTCATTTCACAAAAAAGGCCAATCCGCGCGATCCTCGATGGGTCCTCGCGAGTCTCTTAGAAACAAATTCAAAGTAATTGATATACTAGCTCTGCCTTCTCTTTATATCTTAGAAAGCATTTTGTATGTTCGCAAAAACTTAGGACTTTTCAAAATAAGCGATTTCCATAATATAAATACACGTAGTAAAAATTAAATTGTGATACCTAAATTTAGATTAACTAAAACAAGCAAGTCATTTCTCATAAATAGTATCCGCTTTTATAACAAGTTGCCAATGTCGGTTACAGAACTTAGCCATGGGAAGTTCAAAACCCACATCAAACGTATCCTTATGAAAAAAGCATATTATAAGATTAAAGGCTACATTGAAGACCAGGAAGTCTGGCAATAGGTAATTCCTTCTGCACGTGTGGCTTCCCTAGTACCTCATTAACAGTATCACTATGTAAATGTCTATTAATTGCTCACAAATTACGATGTATATTTTTTTTTTTTTCACTCTATCTTTGACATCATCCAGATTGTATTTTGTGAATGTGAGAATGTTGTAGGCCTAACTTGTAAACTTAAGATTAGTAGACCATTTTCTATCTTGTTAAGTACCAGGTACCTGTTGACAGGCCTACACTGTCCTCCCATACCTATAAACACTGTAATTTGAAAACATTGTAAAAGCCAATTATTTTTAAAAGAGTAACCGTGGAGTTTCTTGCCAGCTCTTCTCCATAGGAAACCACCAATTGGAACCTTGCACCTAGCTTCCTAGGTTGCATAAGTGCCCATGTAGATTTATGTGAAATAAAATATTTTGATTTGATTTAGAAGAAAAGTTCATGCCGGATAGTTGCTACCAGCCAGGTAATGGCAGACAACGGGTCAGTTTCTTGAACAAAAATTATCGCAAAATTATGTGTAATAATTGTGACATTGTCAAGCGCGCATAAACAGCCAATCGCAGAAATTTACGTGCGCTTGAAAGTTGTCACAATAATTTTGCGATAATTTTCGTTCGAGAAACATCAGATCGATTCTTGTTCCCGAAGTCGTTCATCAAGATAAATATCTCTACCGTCTTGGTGTTCATTGAAGAACAAGAGATATTGGATACGTGGTGTGAGCATATATGACTGCTTAGTATTAAGGTGTAATTACCCGCCTTTTCGTTTCGAGTTGGCCTTAAAAATAATTATCTAGAATACCCCTTTTTTTTTGTTTCCGGATTGGAAAATCCTCATGGATGTCCGCCGCCCTGGGACGGTTGGCGGGGTCTGTCAGACTCTTACTGGCTAAAAACCACCCCGGTGTTCCATCTCACACCTACGCCGGGGCTCGCGGGAACGTACGATCCTTCCGCAACCCCCGATCTAGAATACCCCTACATTAACTTATAATATATCTAGCCTTCAGTTTTTACAGCCCAATAAGTTGCAATGATAATGCAAATACCCAATATCCTACTCAATTTATGCAACTTGCATAAAACAAGCATCAAAACAAATCGGGAGATTGGTTTACGCTCCAAAGTCTGGCCTTTGCCCTAAAGGATGAGACAAAATTGAAAGCACCGTCAAAGCAAATGACACTAAAGTATTTCTCCCGTCTTTCGATCACGATTCACACTTATTTCGTACGGTTAAGTCACACTAAACGTCACCTTTAGGCGAGCCTGTGAGCGTATTGACCGACTCACGCGAATATATCAGCCCCTACCATGGATGATATGCAGAAGATAATCTTCCTTAGGTGTTTTAATGTGAATAACCTATGGAATATCAGTACTACGAGCTGCTAGATGTAGGTACTTCAAGAGATTGTTTCAGCTGGCTCAAAGCTGCGACTATTATGACTACGTTTACAGACACTTTAATTGCTCATCAACAAATAGATTTGTTTGGGTTTCGGAATCAGGACATTTCAATTAATGAATCACAACAATTCAAGTTCACATAGTGGAATCCTAACAATACCACAAGACACGTAGTAGCGACGAAGATTCGACAAAGAATAAAGTCCGTTAAAGTGGCTACGGTCGCATCAGTGGCGTGGTGGCGTCGGCCTGAGGCGTCGCGCACATCACTTAATGCCCTGATTATACGAGCATATTGTCATTATGGGTCATTACCGTCGCTAATAGTCCACGCGGGGACACACCGAAATTGTTTAAAATTCTTAAATGGCTTGTTATTCCAAATATGTGATCCGAGTATCCGACCGCGTCGCCCGAATAGCACGTTTTGCAAGGCTGTGTGTCACGACTTTAAGTGTAAATTATTTGGACCGAACTCTTTGGAATTTACTCTTTTGTTGCTGCATTGATTATTTCGGAAGAAAGATCTAAATAAACTAAAAAAATGTAACCATCTAATCATAGAAGAATATGAATATGAATATTTTTCTAGTGAATGACGATAATAATCGCTAATGTTTGGACTGGTATTTCAGAAAACTGAATTCGAGATCTTAGAAAAAGTTTGGAACACTTAAAAAATCATGTCCCTATATTAAAATAGATGAAACAAAATGCGTTACGAAAGCGGCTCGATACAAAATGAATAGGTGCAATTTCCAAAATTATCCCTAATACACCCAAAAATAAAAAGTGATATCTATCGAAACCGCATCGATCTCATTAATTCCCAAGGGATCGTGTTAGATACGTCGAATTAGGACGAATTTGGGACGGAAATCACTAGCCCACCAAATCTACCATATGTCTATTTCAATCAGGAAAGGATACACACATAGAATCTGTATTTGGAATAATTTGAATGGTTGGAGGAATTATGTCGTTTTTGAGACTGGTCGACAAAATGTACTTGGAATATATTTTTGTACGCATAAAGTTAGAGCAGTGGTGGCCCAGTGGTAACAGTCGCGACTTACGAGTTGTAGGTCGTAGGTTCGAACCCGGACAGGCGCGCTTTACTTTGCTTAAATTATTTCATCACCACTGCTCTCCAAACGGTGAAGGAAAACATCGTGAGGAAACCGTTAAAGTCAAAGTCAAAGTCCAAAGCATTTATTTCAAGTGCGTACTTGAAATAAATGCTTTAATGTAAATGTTGAGTTTCAAAAGTGCCTTTTATGTGCTACATAAAAGGCACTTTTGAACGTCAACATTTACATTAAATTAGAATTGATTTTAATCACCCCTTCCAAAAGTTAGTGTCGAATGGAGAAGAAAGGGCAAGAAACTCGGCCGTTATTCTTTTAATGTGTTACAATATTTTGTTTACATTAATTATATGTGAAGACGCAGCTCTATTAAAATTACCATACCATAATAGGTAAAAATAATTAAAAATGACAAATAAGTTAATTATGTGCTTACATATTTACAAACATTGTAAAAGTATACGATTTTCTAATTTTTTTAAACAAGTAGGTAATAAGTCAGTATACCAGTTAAAGTAATCACAGAATGTAAATCAATGTAATGTGCAAATAATAAATTATACAGCAACAAGTTTGATTTTGTCTAGGCTCTAGATTGTCTTAAAGAGCTGGACCAGCATGTTTCCAAGCATTCTTATCTTGAATATAATCCTCTAATTTCTAATAAGTACGCTTGTTTACAAAGTGAACTTTTTATATGAGTTTTAAATTTTCTTTCATTTAATTGCAAATGACAAGGTATTTTGTTGTATCATTTAACACAGTACCCCATAAAAGATGTATGTACTATGTACTTTAGATAATCTAAAACATGGTTGATTTATTTAGTCTTTGTTTCTAGTATTAAAAGTATATCTGTCACTTATTTTATTAAAAAGATGTACTTAGATTTTTTCTTACATACAATAATATTTTCATAAATGAATTGGCAAGGTACCGTCATAATATTAATCTTTTTAAATAGTTCCCTGAAAGATTCACGGTGACGTAGATTATAAATGGCTCTGAGAGCTCTCCTTTGCAAAATAAAGATGGATTCAATGTCAGCAGCCCGACCCCACAGTAAAATGCCATACGACATAATGCTGTGGAAGTAGCTAAAATACACCAAACGCGCGGTTTCTACATCTGTTAACTGTCTTATATTTCTAACTAGGTTCTACCCGCTGTTTTGCCCGCGTAGATGTCGGAAATTATCCCACAGGAACGCCCCCTCCTACCGCTGCCACCCGGGACTGACGTACGGCCCGAACTTTGTTTCTGCTCCGTGGGCCCGAACTGATATCTTCTAAGATATTAATTGTAATGATATGCTATATAGGGCCATTTTTATCTACATTAAATGCACAACGTATCTAAATATAGTATTTAATTGGATAAAGAATAATACTGTATTGTTTAAAATTGCTTCTTAAATAACCCATTTTTTTTTCTTAATATATAAAAGATAAAAATGATTACTGTGGGTTATCTTTAGAAGATAGACATATACTATCACGGATTTTTTGTAGATCTTTTTAAAATATACATTTCTATAGTACCTACATTATTTTGATCTATCTCATAAGGTTTATCTGCAGGCGTTAGCAATGTAAGCACACAAAAATATGTTTTTTACGACCTCACATTACAAATCTTTGAAATAGTCGGTTTTTTTTAACTATAATATGCATGTGTTATACATGAAAATCTTCGTCTTAAATCACTCTGTCTATTGATGAAAACCACTTTAAAATCCGTTGCGTCGTTTTAAAGATCTAAGCGTACATACAAAAATGCGACTTGGTTTTATACTATGTAATGATAGCATAAGCGGCCGGGCTTAGCCACCCCGCAATAGATGTTATATGAGGTCCCCATTGTAATTTCTCGTTAGCGTGATTCCTATAAAAACCGAGTGTTTACTAATAAATTCCAGTTTTTCTCCATTCAATATGATGTCACATTCGCTACTTCTAACATTAGGTCATTTAAATCTAATGCATTAGGTTATTTTTTCCATTTAGTACCAAATTATTTACCGTAAACCATCTTGGACCTGAAGAATAGAGCTATTCACGTCGTCAAGATTCAATGATTTGTCATCTGCAAATAACACCATCTTCGGTTGATTTTGAAGTAATTGGGGTAAATCGTTAATATAAACCAATGAGAGCAATGGACCGAATATTGAACCTTGTGGAACGCCCATTGCCGTTTCAGACCCTAATGAGTTTACCGTCTACTTGAACTGTAACATTTCTATTTTTCAGGTATGATTTTAGTAAATCAAAAGCTGTATTTCTAATGCCATAGTGCTCTAGTTTCAGCAGAAGTGTCTCGTGGTTTACGCAATCGAACGCCTTAGAGAATGGCATCTTGCACTAAGTACTAAGTTTCTTTAGCACATCTTCCATTACAGAATCAAACAGTTTCAAACAGTTCTTTCGATTTAATATATTTTTTTATTAATATTAATGATCCACCATGTATCATACGTTTTCGGCTGAATAAGCTAACTACACAATAATTTTCATACTTAATTGACATTACTTGATGATCTTTTAACCAATGCTCTGCTCTGCTATTAAACAAATGACATCAAACTTGATATTTTCTAAAAACAATTATATTTCCAGAAATTCATAGGCATGTCCTAGAAAAAACTTCGAAGACACGTGACATTTACCAATCCGCACTGGGCCCGCGTGGTAGATTACAGCCCACTCCCTCTCAGTCTAACAGAGAGGAGGCCTGTGTCCCAGCAGTGGGAACGTTATATGTCGATTATGCTACGCACCAAGTTTAGCCACTACCCATAACATTTTCAAGAGAAAAATATGCTCTACGGAAAAACCCTAACGCACACAATAAAAAAACGTGCAATGATTAACGCTAAATTCGAGAAAAAATGAAACATTAATGTGGGTGTACCCTACTATAGGTACACCTCTGCCTAACCCTTTTGGATTACCTACAGGCGTGATGTTATGTTATGTTATTCGAGAAAAACTATCACAATGTAGAGGAGCGACTACCTATCTGACCTCCACAACCCAGTTACTGTGTAATACGTAGCTGTCCTTAGCGCACTAGTAAAAATATTTTTATGGTACCAATTTGTCAACTGTTGCTGATCGCTGAGATGCAAAGAAATCTATAAACTTCCAACTTTCATTTGTTACATCGTGCTTCACTGGATACTTGTTCGCATACATCGAAATACGTAAATTCGTTTCGCTCTCGACCTTTTTGTCTCAGAACGAAACCGCGCCGTCACCCTTTTTTGTAAGTCGTATCACGTCCAAAAATGACGTAAAAACAAAATATTAGTTTCCGTCACGCCCGTCCACGCCACACTAGCTATTTATTTTTAAATTTATAATAAATAGTATTTAGTTTTTTAAGGAAAGTATAAATATATAAATAGGATATAAGGAATATATAAATTCAAGAGATACAATTCTAATATTACTATGATATTTTTGGGTGAGGCTCGGGGCTAAGTTATAACAGTCGCATGCTTCGATCGATCAGGTTAAGAAATGCTTGCCGCAGTCTATCCCTGGATGGGTGACCATCTTTACATACCGAGACCCGTCCGTGCCTCGGAAAGCACGTTAAGCCGCTGGTCCCGGCTGTCATTCGTAGATTATTGACAGTCGTTGCGGGTCGTCAGAAGCCTGAAAATCTGACAACCAGTGTTAACAAGTGATATCTATAGTATCACCCAGTAACTAGGTTGAGGAGGTCAGAAAGGCAGTCACTCCATGTAAAATACTGTTTTAATTTACAACGTACACCCTGTACGTTGTAAATAAATATTAACTAACATAAAAATATCATATTCGTTCTGTATTTCGTGTCGTTCGTTCGTATCTGTTCCTAGCTGCTAGTGACGCTACACTAATAAATTAATTTCTGCTATTTTTGGGAAATCTTAAAACTTTCCAACTCTAAAACATATAACTAATCACCTAATCTCACAATATGGCGATAATACCTATATGGCCTAAAGACTTGAAGCAAGAGACATTTGCAATTATTTAACATTGACGTTAGGTCTGAAAACATCTAATGGCCATTTAAAAAACCGCAATAAGTAAAATAATTAACGAAGGAAGCTAAAAAAACCTGAGATGATTAAAAGCTAGGTAAGAGTGCCACTTCGCACATGTCGCGTCCCCCCCACACAAAAGGGGGAACAAATTAAGAGGGCGTCGTACAAAACACGACTTTAATTACACATAACAATCGCTTAGGTACTGTTTAACTTGAAATTTTATTCAATAATTATTTCAGTTGCTAGTGTCCTAAGGACTATAATCGCGTTTCTATGTTCGTCACAACACTTAACAGCTAAACGCTTTTCATTGCTGATTTAACTTAAGCAAGTTTTGAGGGACGTGGTAGAAATTCTTCAATGTATTATGAGGAGGGTATAATAGTGTTGTTGGTAAGTAAAGGGCGTAGTTCGCGTGCGGCCCTGACGAGCCGGCAGTGGAGGCCGACATATGGGCATGACCGCTGTCAGGTGGGCCCTAAGGCACCTGTCAATATTACGAAATTGTAACGTCTATGGCTGCCAACCAAGGCAGCTTCTTGGCGTCAGGATCGCTAAAAAAGCGAGAAATAACATTTTAATTTTATATGTTTTCGTTATTTTCTGACGTTCTCAGAAATGTGTAAACTTGGGGCAAGAATTGGCCAATTCTTAGTCCGATTGAAGGAACTTCGTCGACTAATACTCGACTGAGTTTGCCATGACAACGGCCGCAGAAACGCCCCGTAAATGGTATTCCTACAACCAAATTCTAAGTCATTTCCTACACTCCACTCCACGTTTCAAAAAACTTGTTATAAATTGCCATAAACGTCAATTTATTAATTTATTTAAGAGTTTGGCAGATGTTTTCTCACCTCCAGTAAGGAAAATCGACGTTTATAGCAATTTATGATAAGTTTTAACTGCCAATGTCACTGATAGAGGCGGAGTCGATGTAAAGTGGCGGTAGAAAATGACTCAGAATACGGGAGTAAATTTCATTCTGTAGCAGAATTTCCCGAATACGTCATTTATTTTAGCCCACTCTCTCTCGAAGAGAGGAGGCCTATGTCTTAGCAATGGGAACATTAAAGGCTGATTATGCCATTTATTTTAAAACATAGTTTCCCAATGGTGGAGAAAATTAAAAATCCAGATACTGCCAGTATAGTTGCCACCTAGTGCTGATCTATCCATCTGTCAATTATAATATAATTTAAATCATAAAAATATAGCTTATTAAATGATATTATAGATATTAAAATGCGTTCAGCATTCAAAGACAACACATTCACACCCTGTCGTCTACACCAATTCTTAATCCACAAATTAATAAGCGCTCTCAAAAAGTAACAGAAGGAAACTTCTCTGGAAAAGTACCTAAAATCTATATTGAAGATAGCAACACAGCTAAGGAACGACAAGGACCGTATTCATTGTAGCTACAAACGAATTCATTTTACAAAACTCATCTTGCAGACGTCGACATGTGACAGCACGACACAGAAGTTGGTGGGAAGACTATTTTTTTTTGGAAGAGACGTGTATATTTTTCTGTACGTAGTTTTTTTTTTAATTGGTAACACTGGCACTAGGCCGACTGGCCGCCAATGCCAAGCGACGAAGCTCGTGGAAAACCCCACCATAAACTGCAATCTATTTGAAAACTCAAACAGTACAGGAAATGATATTTGTAAATATTTACCAGTGGCCCGGCGGAAAATTGGTGGAAAACGAACTTTAGCTAAAGCTAATAGGGGTTACGTTATAGAAAAACCGAAAAGTAGGTTACATACAAATAGAAGAGCAATTAATCAAAACGGGTACTTGACGTAATGTTTACGTCATTTTCGTACAAATGCCTACTTAATTGCATTCATTCCTCGTTTTATTTCTTCACTGAAACTAAATTGTTTGAGAGAAAGCACTATCCAAACCGCATAGTAAGGTCGCTGCGCTCTGTAGTTCTATTCTATTGCCAACTGCTATTCCCAACTCCACTGTAAATGCATCCTAGAATATCAAGGGCCATTCCTTATTCCTTCTTACTCTAACTTCTATCTCTCTCACTCGATCTTTTCTATACGTTATTCTGCTCAATTACGTATTCGCTTTATTCTGATTCAATTAAACAGCTCCAAAATATCTCTTCTAGTGCATCAGTAGCCTCGTAAGCGCCGTCGGCGACGCGTGCCCGGAAGCGTCACGGCCGCGTGAAGACCGGAAATGGGCAGGATGACCGGATCCTATCTCCGCTCCCCTGCCTACCTGCCGGCCATGTTGTGACGTCACCTCGCCCCGGCGCACGCTTCGCACAATACCACACATTCTGCTTAGATTTTGGAGTTATTCTGTCACTCTGAAACGGTTTTCCCGGTGGACTTTTACATGAAAATTTGGTTATTGATTTATGCTATTAAAAATGAATTCTGATGTAAATATTTATGTCGTGTTTGCAAAACATCGTGAAAACAAACTGCGACGCAAACAATCGCCACTCATGTTGTCGGATCTCGCTAAAACGTGCACACGACCAATCCTGAGTTTGCCGAAGCAGAACATCTACCGGTTATCATTGCGGGAGTATATAATTGTTGGCAATTTGGCGTCTCCATTCAAGCCGTGAATAGCAACCATTAGGCAGAACCCTCCATGCGCCCTCCTCAGCTAATAAGTGCATTTTCCTTTACAGGACTCCTTAGTGCCATAGTTAAAGCCTCTACTTTTAAAAAATGGCCGTCTGCGCCATTTTACATTCTGCTGAATGTTAAAATAAATGGTAATTGTAGTTATTAAGCAATTTGTTTAATTAATAATGAGAAGTTAAGTGCTGCTGTTTGTAATGGGCAACACTGGCTGTGTATTGTCAACTATTTTTAATGTTGAGCTAAGATTGACTGACTTGAACGAGTGGCAAGTCTACCAGTGTTTTAATGCTTTTGTGAAATTAGCAATGGCTTATTTTGGCTTTGCTTAATGTGTAATATTGGGGTTTATTCTTATAATGAAAAGAAAACAGTGGTACCCAATATTAAACATTTTCCAGCACTTATCTACATTATCTTATATCAACTAATCCAACAATAACCAATGATATATAAACTAAATAACTGTCTCGATTAATGTTTTAGTCTTACAGTAGTTTTATCTTAGAAAAGAAAATGCTTACAATAGTTACAACGAACATGGCTCTTTCATTTATTTATTTATCCTCCTACTGGAACGCCATTACAGCAATTACACCAACAGAGCAAAACATTACTTCATGTGCTGCTTTTTATCCATCCTGTGCGCGGTGGACATCGAACGGGTGGCAATGGATCACGCACGCTCACGCAGCGTCAAGACACTTCTCCATAGTTCTATAACTCCAACCATATTGCGCACATTCTTTGCGATTTATTTGAGAATCAATTAATTTGATTGATTATTATTATTATTGATTACTTTCTATGAAGTTTTCATTGCAATTGTTCTAGTTACTAGAGTCGCGTCGCGCTGTCGTTTCGCGCCTGTTTGTGGGCACCTTTTAATAAATAGGTAGACCGTACTTACGGAAAGGATTTCTATCCTATACATAACCTGTACGTACTATATTATAAAATAGTAACGAAGTCAAAACTGTACTTGGAATATTTTTCAAAAAAGGAATTGCTGCGAGGTATGGAAACGAGTCTGATACCAAAAATATAGTTTTTTGAATTTTTGTCCGTTTGCATGTTTGTCTGGATGTATATGTTCCGGATTGGCGCAAAAACGGTAGAACGGATTTGGATAAAATTTGGCACACAGATAGTTTATAACCTGGATTAACACATAGGGTACTTTTAATCCCGATAGTACGTTCCTGTGGAAAATTTTCCGATACCCACGCGGGTGAAGTCGAGAGCAAATGATAGTTTTCTCTAAAAAATTATGAACCGATCGATTTTGTAACTACAACATGTTTTAACTTCTTCAATAATAGCTTTGTCCTTAAACTTGTGTCTGGTAACCGCCATTGCCAGTCGGAATTCCCGCCCACAAAGTTTGCGGCTTCCAGAATTTTCTCATTCGAATACCAGATGGCATTTAAATGTACATCCCATGGAATATTAACATAAAACATAGCAAATTACTGTAATAACCACTTTCGTGGAACACGTACGATCGAAGTATTAATTTAATATGCCATGTATATGACTTACCTACCTCCACCTACATACCTACAAGCGTTGTGCATATCTATAACATACAGAAACAAAAGACGACTCATCTGCTTTGTAGAAATAGACGAATAGATTATCCGGATTTGACTTCAAATCCGGCCTATAAGCTAACCCACGAGACCTGAGATGGATTTGCACTTAAGCATCTACCGTTACATTAGGTAATCTTTTAAGACGAAGGATCGTTGTTAGAAAAGAAATATTATAGTGGATACCTAGTTCATGAAAATGTAAGCACCTAAATACTTCCGCATTTAAGTAACATTCGTGTTGCGGTGTCTTTATGTCTTCCATGATTGGTGTAATTGGCAATTTGGAGTAGTCACAACACAATATGAGCCGTTGCTTTCAAAGCCAACCTTATCCTTAGTGCAATGGGTCCTGACAATGGTGCCGCCTGAGTAAGTCACGACTCGGTGTCCTGCGGGCACCCACCTGTGCACCACATGAAAATTTTGAAATATTTTAGCATATTTCTTTAAATAATTTGACGGCATCATTACTGTGAACGTGATCTCTGAACAAAGAGCGGCTACTTCGAGCGTATTTTGTTGTATTGCCCAAGATGTTTATGGGTATTTAGTTTTCGAGTTGCTACTGAACAGGAACGAATCGGAAATTCGCGAGGCATTTGTTTTCTTAATGCCGGCTTTTTGATATGAAGGGGCCGTACTATGACGTGTTAACACCATCATGATTCCGTTGCGAAAAAGAGATAGTGCTATCGGTCATGTATAGCTCCGTCTCTCTTTCACGCTGGAACAATGATGGAATTAACACGTCATAGTACGGCCCCAGGTCCCAGTGGTAACGGCCGCAACTTTAGGTCGTAGGTTCGAACCCAGACAGGCGCTTTACTTTGTGTAAATTATTTCATCACCACTGCTCTCAAAACGGTCCTAGAATTAAAAATTCGAAGACTTGTGTCATCCACCATAACCGCACTGGGCCCGCGTGGTGGATCACGGCCTTCTACCTCTCACAGAGAGGAGGTCCATGTCCCAGCAGTGGGAACATTATAGTCGGATTATGTGTAGGTACTATACGGCAGATGAATCAAAACCGGCCTGAACATAGGCTCTCCAAACTAAAAAAAAACAGTTTAACAAGATATATTTCAATAACAAGACTATATTTCTACATACTTAGTGCACACTAATTGACTTCAGTTTAATTATATTTTAAAGTAAAGTGTCAGTATCAGGCACATCGATGGTTACTTCGTGCGCCTGGTTTCTCTCCTCTGCCCTGAAGCTCGCTTGTTCCAGCTTCACAATCTCGCTTCTTACAAGGATGATGACATACCACTGCATACCTGTGTGGTATAGAAATAATAATTCCATTTTACTTTTTTGTAACAGTATATACATATTATATTAAATTCTTCTTTTATTCAGATAATATAATCAATAACCACGAATCGCTTGCAAAGTATAGGTACCTACTATTCCATATAGTGTTGCCATTCAAATCAAATCATATAAGTTATTATATATCATATATTATTATCTTACAATATCTTATTATGTTTAATTGTGCACACAGGTTATAACGTGTTAAAATATTAAAAGTTTGATAGCACTGTGTCCTGCCACAGAAACTGGCAATACTGGCTATACCTACTGGCCAAATATTACAAAATAAGGAATGAAAATAGTGAACAAACTAGTAAGTAGGTAAGTTTATTTATTTGTATAAACATGGTGTACACACGGCTACACATCAAGCTATACATTTCCAGTATAAGATGATCTCGCATTGTAAAGGATTTCCTTACAGTGAGAGGTCAATGTAAACTGGAAATGTATAGCTTGATGTGTAGCCGTGTGTACATACATTGCATGCAAGATATTAAATTGAGAAATATTCTATTATGTTTAGCCGCGTATGACGGCGTACAAATTGGTAAGAAGAGATGGCGCAGAAACCGAGTTATATATTTATCAAAATTACATTATAAAATCATAATTACTTATTATAGGTACGTTATTAATACAATTCAATGTCCATACTTATTGTTGATTAAGTCATTGCAAATAATTCCATCAACATTCAAAACAATACATTTTATAGTAGGTATGTAGATACATTTTTCTCCTGCACACATAGAGTATGATCATAGTGTTATTAATTTGAAATACTCATTAACGTATACGCGGAAATATCATGTTGATATTAGTTGACCGAAATCACACTGCCAATCAAATCACGTGACATAAGATTGGACAACAGATTCTGGCTTTCAGCAACCTTGATGGTTTAATTTTCTAGGAAAGCGGTTTCGTCATATTAAAACGGCCGTCATAAAAATCGGTCATATTCCCCTGTATTTAAGTGTCAAAAAACGCTCGAAATCAAAGAGCCTTCTCAGATTTGCATTGCGTGTGAATATGAAAAGTATTCCAAATATTTTATAAGATAACGTTAAAACTTAAACGTTTTATAAGCGTCGTATGTATAGTCACGTATCTCACTTTCTTTTATTCGGGGGGGTAAGCAGAAACGTCAGTCCATAAGTACCGCTCAATCGTGACTGCCAATAAGCGAGGGTTAATAAACGCAATAGTAAGAATTTGCATTTACAATCACAGTAGTATGCTTATGTTGAATCGAGCTGGAAATGGTTGGCACATACTTACGTGAAAAAACATTAATTGTGAAAAAAATTGTATATTATGCAATTCGTGAATAAAGGATGGATTTAAAGCGAGGGCCATAGATGAATCACGAGCTAGTGAAGGATTCTAACGACTGAATCACGACCGTAGGGAGTGATTCATGATGATTTAGCGAGTGATTCAAGTATTAGAATCCTGAGCGACGCGAGTGATTCATGGCCCTCGATATAAATCCGTTTTATTCAAGAGTTGCATACTATACTTTATACCATGACTACGAGAAAAATAAAGATTTAAAAAAGCGAAAATAAACATTTAATAAAGAAAAAGGAAGCTTAAATTAATTAAAATGCACATTAAAATTGGAACAATTACTAAAATTAAGAGTAATTTTCTTGTTATATTAGGATGGTCAACTTGTGTAGCGATATAACAGTGAGTAAAAGTGCTTTTTATTCACTGTTTTCAGTGAATAAAATAAGCTTTTTAGAGGGGGAATGGTAAAAATATATATATGCATTGCCTTCGGTTGTACAAAAACACTTATCTAAACACCACGCAGCGTTACAACTAAGGAAAGAGTGTTTTCGATGAACCCTGGCACCCAAAGTAAGATTTAACTTGTGTTTAGGGTGAAATACCGCAACGTCTATTAAAAACTTATCGTAATCACAGATCGCTTTGCTTAGGAATCGTAACTTCGGTAATTCATTAATGGTATTTAGATGACACTTATTCTGAAGACAATTTATCAGTTAATGTTTGCACTAATAATTTTATTTAAAGGGTCCGAGTAGGGAATAACAATCTCGAGTCGAGCCTGACAACTCGAGACTCTCACGAGCTAAGTTTGGCTTCGAGATTGGCCATTCGAGATCTGGCCCGGCATTCAGGCGAGATCTCACTTTCGAAATTTTGAGGTCGACATTTCGCCTACTTTTTCAAATTATGCGTATTTTTTACCAAAAATTCTTAACTTATTTAAAATTAAAACAACACAGGCTACTTAAAGGCTAATCGCGTTACTTAAAGATTACAACTTTTATTTTTTACAAATCTGTAAATAAAAAAATTACGTTTATACAGCGTGGCGCTTTAATGGCGGCATTAATTTAACATACGTCTACGGTTTCGCGTTTTGGTTTCATGAACATATTTTAATTTCAATAAACATTATAATTCATTTACAATTTTCTAAAATAGCATCCTGGAGCAACCTGTACATGAAGAACTTTAGCGCAGAGGTTATTTGCCGGGATAGCCGATCACAACATCGCATGAATTAAATTAAAACGAATAACGTACAAAGAGTAGGCGAATTGAAGAAAAGAGAGAGCCCTATGTCCGGTGAGTGGCGCAGGCGGTAGTTTTCAATTTACGAATTATATTATTTTAATATATTTTTATGATTACTGGCCACTAGCCCTACCCGTGTGTTAAATTAATGTCGCCAGTGTAGCGGCACGTTGTATAATTAATAATCACCTGCACTACGCTTAAATAAAGCAACAAATCAGCACACACACACATCACGCCCACTATAAATCCATTAATTATTATATTGCAAATGGCTTCTCAAGAACATAGGTAGAGTGCAAAGTCTCGCACGCTCGCATGCTGTCTCGAGATCTTGCGAGATCTCGAATCTAGAATCGAAATTGCATTCCCTAAGTCGTCAGGCTTAAATTTTGACAACATTTTGACGTTCTCGCATGATCATAAGAAAAATAAAATATAGGTACTCCATGTAAAGGTACTTACATATTGCAAATAACGCGACACAAACATCGAAGGTCATCATCCTGGACAGCAGTATGAAAGTAGGAACCAGTGCCGCGAGTGTGGTCACCACCCCGTAGTACAAGTACAGTCGCAGCATCAGAACGTCTTTCTGGAAATATGTATTTACAAAATTCTGATGAGCGGTTGGTTTTACACACGTGACAAAGTTGTCACGTGTGTAAAACCAACCACAGTAAGGCCGGCTGTAGGTAACTGTGCAAGTGACGTCACTTGCACAGTTACCTACAGCCGGTTTCTGAATTGAGCATTGCTTTGGCATTAATTAAGGTAACGTCCGCGTCCGCGAAATTCAAGATTTATTTGCAAAAATGTAAGAATGTTTGTATTTCGGCTACATCGAAATTAATAATCACCATAAGTAATGAAAGTAGAGATTGACAAGTTCTCAACTTCAAATTGTGAATTCAAAAACCGATGGAAACTGGTGTAAGTGACGTAGAAATTGTTAGGATAACCTTCACATCGACAGGATTTTCTTAGTTTGAAGGGCAGGGGTCATACTGATCTGCTGGTTGTTGATCTGCAATAGCCATACCCATCCCTATTGAAACAACACTGATGTTACCTAGGGTAAGTCTTTTGGTAAATAAAGTTATTAGTTACTTACATATTTTACTTATCTACTCCGTGGTAGAAACGGAGATATCAATGACTAGTTGTGGACTGCAGTGGCCTGAGACAAGACCAATCTAAATTCTAGTAACCCCACATCATTATTTAGAGAAGCACCTAGGTACCTGCATTTACTTATTCAGCCTATCAAGTATAACGAACCGCTTAGGTAGGTAAATTAACTTAATTAATTAATAATTAAAAGAAAAAAAATATTTAGGTTATCTTTGTAGGTACATAATATAATAGGTACATAGATATATTATTTAGGTTTTAGTTCACTACATTCGAAAATGTAAACAATAGATAATAAAGTTTGAGCTCTGCTACACAAGACACAACACATGATAAAACGTTGAGAGTTCAAACAACTCAAATACATAAATAGGTACCTAGGTACATAAGAGTTATATTGTTGAGGTAGGCTAACTGTCCGACCAATGCGCGTCTGAAGTCTGAATACGTATATTTTTTTTTATGTGTAAGATCTTTCCTCTCATTTTACTGCAATCTGTGGGAGTGATTTCGTGAAATGCGACGGAAGTGTGTAACAGGAAGCCGGGGAAGCGCGCGCCATTCTGATTGACCAATGAGCGCCCGCGGTGGTTGTGTTGGCAGTCAGATATTATGGTACCAACCCATCAGTTGTGTTGTGTATAAAGTGTGCTGTTATACAATAATTTATAAGTGTAAACTATATTAATAAATGTATTTACAATTGCTAGTTTTAATTAAATAAAATACAATTTGCATTAAAAATTATTATTCATGGTTACGAAAAATCATTTCAAATATTACCTGAATCATTTTTCTTAGGGTATCTTAATGTTAATTTTATGCTTATCACCAGGGTGAGATGTCAGATGTTTCACATCATATTATGCGACTACACTGTAAGGCTCGATCGTTTTTTTTTTTTTACGTAGGACAATCGTGTGATCGCCCAATCTACCACCACCACAAAAGAGATTTGATGGCAATGTAGGTAGGTAGGTACATAAGGCCGAGAATCCGAAAATTCCTAGTACGGGTAGGTACATTTCAACGTTATGTATAAAAAGTACAAACGATACGAACTGACTGTAGTAAGAACGAACGACACTGGTGCCGATTCTCTTGTCACAAAATTCTCTAAACTAGACTAAAAATCACCAAAATGTAGTTTATTCATGTCAAACGATGATTTCCCATTCTGAAATTGACTAAAGTGACACAACTTAACTATATTTTAGTTTGACAGCACTAAGATGCCACTGAGATTATAATTTAGTGAAAATGGCAATTTTGCTATTCTGAATTTTACGTTTTTCATCAAAAATTTTGATTGTTGTAACTAATCTGATTGTTTTTAATCGCGATTAAAAAGGTGTGGAATAAAATTTGTTGTCACGAACTAAAATTCACACCAACACCTTGACTTCAGATGCAAAAACAGTAAGTACTGTATGTTTTTTTCTTTTCTTTTGCTTATATCTCGAAAACGGTGTGTCCTATAGCAAAAATAATGAAAATTTCGACCCCCTTTAAAAGACCCCGAAACATCTAAAATACAACGTGTCGGTAAAAAAAAATTTTTTTTTTTCATATTTTCCATACAAAAACTGTAAAATTCCATACAAAACATGTCGAGGCTGCAAAATAATGCGCGCCTCCGGCTCTAAAAAAAATCACGTGGTACGGCAAACAAGTACCACATGGAGTCGCAATTGCCAAATTTGATTTTAGATGTGTCAAAATTATTTTTAAATTTAGAGATTTTATTTTGCAGAATAGCGTTAAGATTCTCATAGCCAAAAGTAAGGAATTTTATTTATTTATTTATTTTATTATTTATGTACACACAATAAAATACATGAGATAAGACATAATTATAAATTGAGTACAAAGGTACTGCTTATTTCTTAAGAAATTTCTTCCAGCAGACCTGCGAAAGGAGAAGTAAAAAAGAAACGTAGACAATGGTGCGTGAGAACAAGAAGAGAAAAATATGAATGTGTCTAAAGCTAAAATATTAAATATACCTAAATAAAAATAATTAACATGTATACTTAAATAAATACATAATGCTAAAATATATAAGCATATATATATATATATAAATACTCACAGTATAGAGGAAAGGTAATGCTCTTTTAATCGAAATTTAAATAGAGAAATAGTATTCAAATCACGAATGCTAGGCGGGAGTGCATTCCACAGTCTTACAGCATGGACAGAGAAGGAATAAGAATAGTAGCTGGTTTTGTGAGGCTGAGATTTAAGGAGGGATCTCTGGTGTGATCTACATGGTGCCGCGCTAGAGCGAGCGTAAGAAAAACGCTCACGCAGGTAGGAAGGATAAGACGGGTTGTGTAAGATGTTGAAGAGGAGACATAAAATCCGAGTGTTCCTGCGAAGGCGGATTGGGAGCCACTTGAGTTCCTTGCGAAGGTGAGAAACATGGTCATACTTTCGAAGACCGAAAACAAAGCGAATGCACAGGTTTTGCAAGCGCTCAAGCTTGTTTAATAGCTCCTCAGTAGCATCCAGGTAGCAGGCGTCGGCATAATCTATAATCGGCTGAATAAGTGTTTGTGCCAGAGAAATTTTAGTCTTCAAGGGCAGAAGACTTTGAAGGCATTTTAGCGAATGAAAAGAGAAATGCACCTTTCGGCTGACCTCATTGACCTGAGCACGCCACGAAAGATTGGAGTCAATAACTACACACAGATCTTTAGCGGTTTCAGTGTAGTCAATGCGAACACCATCGAGATATAAAGGCATCAGTGATTTAACATCAACCGCATTGCGAACGAATTTGCTGCCTATGATCATGGCCTGGGATTTAGTTGGGTTAATTTGCAAACCAAATGACTTAGCCCAATCGCTGATGCAAGCCAGGTCATGATTCATTGCAGCAATTGCAGAACCCGCGTTACGTTTAGTGATAGTTTAGTTAGTTTAGTTCGGTGTACAACAGAATCGGCACCACTGGCTGTTTCGCATTAGCTAAATCACTAAATCCAAAACTGGAGCATAACCAGAAGTTTGTTTTCCAGCATTAACTGCAATTTACATTTAGCTGGTCTAAATTCTAAGCTCCAAAAATTGGAAAATCTTGTTAATCTCGAGAAATCCTTAATCAAATGATTCCTTTTATAAAACACTAGGTTTTGCCCACGGTTTCACCCGCATCGAGGCTAAAAGTATCTTATTCCTAACCCATATCATGGTGTACCTTTTTGTATAATTTCATCAAAAACTGTTCAGCCGTTAAGGCGTGAAAAGGTAACAGTCTAACAGACAGTGTAACGTTCGCAACTTCGCATATTTTATAGCATTAAAATAAATAGAACATAAAAAACAACACAAACAACAATAGAGTATAATCATAGGGCTTGGCTTACCTGACAACTAGCAAAGAGTAGCATAATGCTCAGTATGACGCTCATGCCAAAGATACTGAACAAAATGGTCGACGTCACCACCTCCAGAGATGAGCCATCAATCAGCTTCGTTTTCTTCATCTCTGTTGTTATGACTAGACATGTTAAAGCGACCATGGAGAATATCTGTTGGTGGAAAAACAATCAGATAATTAGTACTACAAGCCTAGTTAGGTGACAGAATGATGCTCATGATGAACAATATAGCATGCGCGGGAGTCCCGGCAGAGGCTACGACGATGTGTTGTGTAAATAACCACAGGTCACTGGCCAGTGCCAACCCATTTTATTGCCAATACGATCTAACCAACCTTGCATGGACCATAACGGGCCAAAGACAGAATCAAATTCATAAGAACAAAATAATTGCTATTCGTTGTCCAGTTGTTCGTGAGGCATCTATTTACCAAAAGTTTGTAGTCAGCTGAAGAACACGACTATAATAAGTAATAGTGGTCCACGTTAGATAGAGTACCTGCCTCTAGCTCTAGCTAGAGAGCATCTATGCACGCCTTTCAATACCAAAATAACCAATAACCTAAATATACCTAATTAAGTACTTAATAATAAATAATAAGTAATTCTTTTCTTCTTTTTCTTTCTTTTTTTTTTTAAAGTTGTCCCACACTAGGAATTTTTCCTGTATCGTAGCCGTGGTTGCGTTTACAAACATTTAAACTCACATACACAAACAGCCAGACCCGGAACAACTACTTGCAGGTCATACAAATATTTGAAACGTGCGGGGATCGAACCCGCGACACGTAATGCAGCAGTCAATCGCTTAACCACTGCGCCAACCGTGTCGTCAATTAGTTATAAGTACGAAGTTAATTGAATGTTTAAGAGATTCGCCGACCTCACAGTGAAACCACTACTACGGTTTTTTGGGGCTTAGTTTATAAGATTAGTTTATAAGATATTGACATGTCAATGTAGATAAAATAAATAAAATAATATTAAAATGTGTTTGCTTGAATTTGATTTGACGGTAAAGGACGTGACGTTAATTACCTACTATTTGTAAGTTGTTTATTGCTCATAGAAAATCTCTTCTGATTAACTAAATAGGTACACCAATGTTGGGCCGTCCATTATAGGACAAAGGTATTCGCTGTTTTATGACTAAGAAAACTGAAGAAAAACTCCCCAGACCAAACCCTTATTTCATTTTTATCTTAGCAGCGTATTACAGTTTTTCACGATTAAACTGCCGTTTCCTCTAACTTCAGCCAGACATTCCAAATCAATAAACTAAAGCTAACTCTGACAAGTTACTTACTATGTTAATCAAACCAAACATAATAATCCCATGGCGCAAAGGAAAACAGCAACAGCATCGTTTCACTTCTGGCACTCTCACACGCATTTTAAAACTCAACTATTAATTTAAAATTATGCAACAATATAGATCGGTCATGTCACACGTTCTGCTGTGCAAACAAAACTACAATTATGCAGTTATTAACGATTATGTATGCATTATCTATCCAATAAGTCAACACTAACATCTTTGCTCAGAAGTCAGAATGTCAACAAGTTCATTGACTCTTTATGTAAACAAATCGACAATGTTGTTTTAATTTAATGATTAATCGGAGTGTTTTTTTAAGGCCAAGCAAGTCAACAACCTTGACTCGGATTTGGGCTTGCGTTTAACGCTAAACTTAGGGTGTCAGGCAAATTCGTAAAATTTTAAACCGTAAATTCCTAATTTACCTATGAGAAGAGAAACGGCCTTTGCCCAACAGTGGCACACACAGAGTGATGCTATTGTTATTGGAAGAGTTGTACTATTTATTTTGTTAAACTAAATCACTTCTAAAATCAAAACAGTGCAGTTATTTTCATAAGTAAGGTATGAGTCTGCTCGATACACGATACTGCATTAGTTAAATCAGCAAACAAACCGCTAATACGGTTAACTGGAACCAGATGGTAATTGAACGAAAAATAAACAATGAGGGGATAATCGTTTGAGTATGTTGGGGGTCGTGCCGTGGGTGGCTCAATTATGCAATAACTAGCAATGAGCAAATGATTCGACAAGTGTACTAAGTACTTCATGTAATATTTATGACTAAAGCTTGCATGCACCACGGATCTCAAATAGATAAACAATAAATTTACTTGCCTAAAAGCATGTTTTAAAAAGATGGTAAAAGTGCAATTTAGAACAAAATATGTTTTGCCAGTATGATGCATGCCAATTTTTCAGTAGGCAAGTGACATTAAACAATGAAATCCATAACACTATGGAAACTACCAGGAGATAACCATTCGTAAGCTTTACTTTTAAATAGCCTAATGTTTAAATTTTTTAAATCATTTTGGTAACTCGTTAAAGGTAGGCCTCTTTGTTGGCCCAAAACAATATCGGCGGCGGCGTTTTACCTGAAATAAAACGCACAGACCACTTACCGTATTCGAAGCATAATTTTAAACAATTGAGATAGGCTGAATCTTGTTTCATGTGCCTTTTTTCTTTACGTTTCTATATAGCTTTGTCTCGCTCTCATGACGCGGACGTCACCAGGTCAGGAGGGGAGCGCCCTATTGAGCGTGCGCAACTAGTCTTGTTTATTGGATGATTGAGTTTTCACCAGGCAGAAATTACTATTATGCTTCGAATAAGGTAAGTAGTTTAACAAGCGTTTTATTTCAGGTAAAATGCCGATATTTAACCACTTGACCGTTAAACAAACATACGAACGAAGCATAATTAAACAATTGAGATGTGTCTGTTATCGCCTGGTGAGACGCATGACGAACGCCAATGTATAAAAAAAAAACATAATTATAGTAACTGCCATTTGTTTTTATTGCAAAAAATAGGAGAAGAATATTATTATTACAAACAGGTTTTATTATTATAATCTCAATCTTAAGCGATATTCAAGAAAACATAAAACATAATTCACTATAAGATAGGGTTAAAAAGAGCAGTAATGCTGTTACTCCTAGAAGAGCCCAAAATCTGTCGTTTATAAAATCGAATAAAAGTGTTTGAGGACCTCCAATTTCCTCGAGCCATAATATCTTCCATTGGGAAGTTGTCCAACCATTTCTTGGAAGCAACTGTAGAACGGACACTTCCAGGAGTAGCAACAATACCTGCCTGACGCATCAGAGTTTTAACCCAGCCGTAATATCAGTCCGTGAGGCCGCGCGAGCTGTAACTCTCGTAGTTATAAACAAGTTAGCACATTTAGCTTCCTGACGTCTAGTGGAAAGCAGTGACCCAGCATGCAGGGTCCAAGTGCCTGTTATCATTCTTTTTAAATAATTTCCATCAATCATCATCATCATTAATTTTTGCCTATGGTCAGATGAATCAGTCTTAGAGCCAAAAGCTGGCCATAAAGCTATACAATTAAACCCTGGCGATTTAATTATCATTATCAGTCATAAGGAGACAAAGAAAAACAAGTCAAGAAAGAGAGAAAGAGAGTTCAAGTCATGAATACGCCTACAAGAACAGAATACTAAGAGAGCAGCTGCTTTACTCGATACATCAAAAATATGTAGATTTCATCATACATTTTATATGCAGATCAGCCAGAAAACGAGCTGGGTCAGGTCCTGAGGGGTTCTTAGGGTTGATATGACTAGTTCTACACCACGAAACCCAAAGGTTCCATGCTGGTTTGTAACTTTTCAGGGTGGAAACGCGCCAAGAACTTTTTAATAGATCTATCTGAGAATTATTGCAATTACCTAAATGATGGGTCCACACTTCCAAAACTAGATCCTGGACGCGAGAAGGGTGCAGTCCTGTTGTCACATCGATCGATACTTTGTTCAGGTTCTGTATTGTGAACGGTGAGGCTAGAGCCCGGCCTTTGAGATCTCCGCGCCAAAAGACTCTCTCCCATATCGGCACTACTATCAAGTAAATTCCCGCGGCCTGATTGAGGCTCAAAACTCTGGGTATCAGAAACGGGGGCGGGAAAACCCATGCCAAATCGAATTGCCAAGCAATCGAGAATGCGTCGTGGGCTACAGCTAGTTTGTCGTTCTGATCTTTCGATACGTAACGAGGGAGTACGTGGGCGTTGCTGGAGGCAAACAGGTCCAATTGAGGTATTCCCCATTTTAAGCATATTATCTTGGTGATCTCGGGCATCAGATGCCATTCGGAGACCTGGCGAAACCAGCCAGATGCCAGATCGAATTGCCAAGCAATCGAGAATGCGTCGTGGGCTACAGCTACCTGCAGCTGACCGTAGATTGGCTCAGATAGACGGCATGACTTTGAAAGACCTTCAATATTGCCCACATTTCTTTTACGTTGCAGTAACAACTCTTCTCGTTCTGGGACCACGTTCCCCATAGGGACTGGTTGTCCATCGGGTCACCCCAGCCTAAGTCGGAGGTGTCCGTCGTGATAAAATGCGTTGCTGGTGCGTGGTGTAGAATTGATGGATATTTCGAATTGCGGTTCTACCACTGTAGGTCGCTTATTGCATCTACAGGTACAGAATACACTTTGACAGACTTGTCCTATTGTAGTGTGTTTAGGAATTTCAATAGAGCTCGACAGTGCAATCTTCCTCTTCGGACAGCAAAACTCGCAAAGTTTAGTGCTCCTATTACGCTCTGCAACTTCTTTAGGTCTGTCTTCCCCAAATCTACGATTTTATGTATCTTCGCTAGTAATAAGGGTACTTTTTCCGTTGGCAGACGTTTGAGATTTAGCCAAGGATCCCACTCCTAGGTAAACCAGGGATTTCTTTGGTGTATGGATAGATTTTTAGAAATTTATTTGCCAACCGAGATAATGTAATGTATTTATGAGAAGACTCAAATGGCCTGCGATAGCTACTGGGTCTTGGTGAGCCAGAAGAAAATCGTCGAGAAAGACCAATATTCTCACACCTTGGCTTCTCATTACTTGGGCAATCCAATTTGTCCAACTGGCAAAAGTTTTTGGAGCCGTGCTGAGACCGAAAGGTAAGCAGGTCATTTGAAGAAGCTGTTCTTCGTAAATAAGGCGTAAGAAGCACCTGTGATGCTTTGCTACGTTTAGATGAAAGTAAGCCTGTGAGATGTCCAGCTTGCACTTCCAATCTCGGGGCGGAATGAAATCTGGGATTCTGAACACATTTATCAGACTGAACGGGGCGGTCAGTACGAATTTGTTTAAGGCCTTTAAAATAAGAATCGGTCGGGCTGACCCATCGCTCTTTGGCACTAGAAAGAGGGTAGAAGAGGGAAGAGGGTTGGTGTTGGGCTTGCAATTTCCAGAATTCCTTGATTCCAAATTTTTTTGGTAATTAAAGTTATTTCTGGTGACACAGGTGTGTGAAACGCCTTGTTGTCTAAATTGGGCATGATTAAGGGAGGTTTTTGTTGAAAAGGTATACGGTACCCTTGAATTATTTGAATACGGAAATCTGGTGCTCGCATTTCTTCCAATGATCGACGAAATTCTATAACTGACCGGCTTGAAATATTTTCATGTCAATATTTACTCTTCTCTTGGCATTGAATCCTGAAGGTGATGACCCTGCCACGTTTGTGACTGTGAGTGTATCTTTGGTTTTATCTTGCCCCGCGAGAACGAAAGGAACCTCTACCCACTGTGCCACTACCCTATTGAGGATAGTCATGATACGCATGTACCGATCCTTGCGACGGCCACTGTACATTATGCTGCGAAAAGCCACCCTGCGAGGGGACGTAACAGTTCTTATAGCTCTGTGAAAGCATGCTTGAGTTATAGTCCTTACCCTGCGAAGGTGGAACTGAATATTGCCCCTGCAAAAGTGTTGTGGAAAAAAGTGCACAAGTTCGTCGACGTTAGTGCAAGAAGCCAAAGACCCGACTCCCACTTACCCACAGACGCACGCTCCGCAGTAGTAGCAGACGTGTCAAGTAAATTGTTCTGTGCTCTGCAGAGCGGCTCATCCCACAGTCTCTGGGAAGTTGGACTATTGGGTTGATCTGAATTCAGGCAAGCGAGTCTCCAGGGAAAACATACTTTAGAAAAATTACTTACAGTAAATACACACGCCATAACAAAACTAAAAACCTTAAAATAAAATGTTGTCTTGGTTACTCATATCCTTTAAAATTAAACTAATATTAAACACACCTCACAAAACTATAGGAAACTTATGAGTATAGTGGGGCCGAAGGGTGGCTTTATCCTATTAGTTAGGCTCAATTTTAGTCATTATCTACTTAGGCATTGGACACGATAATTATCTTCAGAAGTCAAGAGACAGGCTGGTTTTGTGTGAAAGCTCCTTATTAAAAAAATCATAGTACTGGCCACACGACACATAAACGTATTGCCATTAACTGTATAGCAGGAGTAGTAGCGTAGACAGAGACTAGGAGTAGTAGAAACTACGTTTAGTTGTCAGCTCACACAATAAATAATCAAAGAAAAATACGGAAGCTAGAAACAATGTTATGAAAACATCAATCAAAATTAAATATTTCATAGTCCTAGTAAACTATTGATAATATCTTTTTCGTTGCATAGTAGAGCTGATGTAATCAATTAGTTAGTTCTATTCAGGCCATCGCGAACGAAAACGTAGCGCATTATTTTCTTGTTTTTATCTGTGCTGTGCTCGGTCTGGCTGATTTTCTATTGAATTTGAGACAGAAAATAAAATAACGTAATATTGAAAAATATACAATCAGTATTGTAATACAGAAGTTATAATTAATAAGGTAAGGTATTAATAAGTTATATTCACCGATATTAACATAAAAACCGATACTCTTTACCCGAAATGTATTTTGAGGTTAGTTATCATATCGTGGAATTAGATAATTTTTGGGTTTGTGAATGAATTTCTTTGACTGCTACAGTAAATAGCTGCGTCAATAAGTGTCTTAAATTGTTTACTAAATCTATCAAAATTTTTATCGGTAAAATAATTTTCGTTCGTATTCGGATGATGCCAATGACACTTTCGATGCTGCAATACTGCCCATTGAAGCCGCAACTAGTAATCACAGATTTTATGTAACAATTCCTGGTAATTTAAAAGATATTTTACTTTTTGTTATAGAAATGGCTGCTCACCTCTTCAACCGGATTGGTCAGGTGGGCCTAGGTGTGGCGCTCGTTGGTGGAGTCGTCAACTCCGCTCTCTATAATGGTATTTTTTTTTTGTCATATTAAATCTGCTTGGAATATTTGTTTACATCACATTATTATTGTGTACATCTTACTACGTGCACATGTCCAACAGTGGAGCATGACAAGCTGAATCCACTGAATGTTTGATGATCAATCAACATCTTGCCATATTTGATCAAGATTCTTATCAGCTCAGCTTTCTTTTTAGTTTTGTTTTGTTTAGTACGGTAACCAGCTGAAGTAAGGCATGTCTAGGAGAAGTGTAGCTATAGTCTCGTGTCAGTCATACCTAGTGTCATTCTAAAACACAATTTTTCATATTTATGTGGGTTTTGTACTTTTTTATTAGTTATTCTCTTGTTGCACACAGTAGGTACATAATGATTTCCTTTCTCAATATACTTGCCAATGTATAAAATGTTATTTTTCCCAATTTCCAGTTGATGGTGGCCACAGGGCTGTGATCTTCGACAGATTCGCTGGTGTCAAAAATTTGGTAGTTGGTGAAGGCACCCACTTCTTCGTCCCATGGGTACAGAGGCCCATCATCTTTGACATCCGATCACGCCCTAGAAACGTTCCAACTGTAACCGGCAGCAAGGGTAATATGATAATAAATTATGCTTCTGTTTAATTCTTAAAAATGATGCAATAATGTTTCATAGTTCAAATAGGTTGCCTTGGAATGAATAATCACACAATTTTATAATGTTCTCTACACTTTCTGATTAATCATTTCAAGACAATATGGAGAGAGAGATTGTCCTATTTCAACTTTTCACCATATTATAATTTCTAATGAAAATTGAAAATCACCTAATTTGTTATAAAATATTTCCTGGGCTCTTTTTCAGATCTTCAAAATGTTAACATCACACTGCGTATCCTGTTTAGACCGATTCCAGACCAGCTCCCAAAAATCTACACCATTCTTGGTATTGACTATGATGAGAGGGTGCTGCCATCTATCACTGCTGAGGTCCTGAAAGCAGTTGTTGCACAGTTTGATGCTGGAGAACTTATTACACAGAGAGAGGTGTGTAAAAGATTTTTTTTTCTCTTGTCTAGGTTGTGGCAATATGCTGCAACGCAGCAGGATTGGTTTTTGTGGCGATTCCTTAGAGTTCTGAGATCTATGTTAAGGTATACTAAAAACCCTGTATTTCCTGAAGAGGCAGGCTGGCAGAGGTGTATTTGTTGCACCCACATTTAGCCACCAATGTTGATAAGCCCAATGTAGGTAGGTAGGTTATACGGGCTAGTTACTGTAACTCCATATCAAAGCGCGTATTTTGCGAATGATAGCCCCATGTAATAGACCTACTGTAATTATGGTCACTTATGCTATAGGTATAAACCTTTAAAGAAAGAAGAAAACTTATTTTATTATTGTCTAGTTGGGTTGCAGAAATACTGAAATTCTATTGCAATGGGATGGAATTTTACCACACCATAGCAGTTGGAAAAGGCTAAGCTAGCAATAGTTATAGGAGCCGAGCTGGTCCTCCACTCGCCTTTAGTTTCATTTGTTTCTGCCAGTAATTAGGTTGTAGTTTTAGCAACTCAGTATTAACCACACATTCCCCTTTAGAAAAATGTTTGTTTCATGCATTATTGTGGTATCATAGTGAGTTGTATTACTGATAAGGCTGTTTGTGTCAGACATGGCGCTGAGTAGTCTATTGTTTCTATTCATACTGCGTAAAGATTTAAATAGTTATCACATGTAGTGAGATCGTCGCCTGATCTATATAATGTGAAAGGTCATCTAGTGATTACCTTGCGTGTGTACCGAAAACCCTAGTACTTTTTTTTCCCCATCTTATATTAGTATTTCTGCCCACTTCGCCCGATTCACCCCGTCGCTTCGCATCGCCTGCCCGCGCTATTTCTTCGTTTGCGCTTAGCGTTCTTTATGACACTTTTTTGTGTTCGGCTCCTAAGGGTTGTACCGTAATGTTAAATAGCCTAAAGCCTTAATCAAGAAATAAGCTATCAAATGCAAAAATATTCTTTTTTAATCCAACTGGCAGTTCTAGTGATTAGCGCGTTCAAACAAACAAACTCTTCAGCTTTATTATTAGTTTATATTAGATATATATACAGGGTTGGTAATATGTCGGCAATCCATTAAGGGGATGTAGGGCAGGTCATTTGCAACCAAATGACCCTTTGAAAATGTCAACCATTTCAGAGT
Organism: Brachylomia viminalis; assembly: GCA_937001585.2. Taxonomy (NCBI): domain Eukaryota; kingdom Metazoa; phylum Arthropoda; class Insecta; order Lepidoptera; family Noctuidae; genus Brachylomia; species Brachylomia viminalis. Next base: position 18,909,506 of record OW443301.2, on the reverse strand, counting down.
AATTTGACATTTATATTTTTTTGGTGGTCTAAAACTTTGAAAATTTATAAAAAAAACAATGGATGTTTTTTTCTGCTTCTACTTCAATACATAATAATCAACCATAAAATGACAATTATCCTTTATATTTTTTAAATGCCTGTTCACACATTTTGGTTGGTGTAGTAGGACTATTGCAGGATATGGAAACCCCATCTTATATTTATTATTACAAACAATACTTATCTTGTTTTACAGATTGTATCACAGAAAGTCAGCGAGAACTTGACTGAGAGAGCACAACAGTTCGGGCTTATCCTGGACGACATTTCAATTACACATTTGACCTTTGGCAAGGAATTCACACAGGCCGTCGAATTGAAGCAAGTCGCGCAACAAGACGCTGAGAAGGCAAGGTTCCTCGTAGAAAAGGCTGAACAACAGAAGAAGGCGGCTGTCATCGCCGCCGAGGGAGACGCCCAAGCTGCCGTACTGCTCGCCAAATCCTTCGGACAAGCTGGAGAGGGTCTCGTTGAATTACGTCGTATTGAAGCCGCTGAAGACATCGCCTACCAACTATCTAAATCTCGCAACGTTACCTACCTACCAGCTGGACAAAATGTTCTCCTAAATCTTCCCACACAAAACTAATCTCGCCTAAATAACGCTGGACGTGTTCACTTAAAATCGGGGTTGGTTCTGTAAAATGCATTTGTATTTACATAACATTTAATATTATATAAGAATGTTGCATTTGTTGAGACAAAGGTATGGTTGCGCCAATAGATAGTAGTCCATATTAGCATATTAGTTTTATGAAAAATTGTAATTACGCATTAAACTATAATTTTGTTGATGATTTGTTTTACTCCACAATTATTCAAACTTATCTTATCAAACCGCAGCAGAAGTGGGTCTTTGGTGGAATTTTAATATAAAAACCATACAATGAAATTATTATCCTTAAATGAAACGAAAATTATAATAGAAAAAATATAAAAAATATATATTTTTTTTTTATACTAGCTATCAACAGAATAATAAAAAAAAATGTTTGTTTAATTTAACACTTTGTTTTCATTTTACAGTAAAGGTGTTTTCAATAATATATGCATTTTTCTTTCCTTCTTTTTCTCCATTCATTACAAATTGCACGAAACAATATTTTATATTTGACCCACTTCTGCTGTCCAAACTCTTTTCTTCCGATAAAATGCCCTGTAAATGTATTGAGCCTTACATGAAAAATTGTCGAAACGTTATTATTTTTTGACAATTTTACTTATTTTTATGGACACGGGACAACCCGCACTTGACCACACCTTGAACTCACGTAACTCCATTTTTGAACAAACACTACACATTGAAAATGAAATCAAGACGCAAACTACACTTGGCATGCCTTCTGTTTGGTGTAGTTAGATACCAGAAACCGGACTACCTGTACGACAAGTTGAGTTGGATAGCGAGAATGTGGGAGAAGGCAATGCTCGCAGCAACTCTCGACCCAGTCACATAGGACAGCTGCGTTTAGAGGTAGCTTCCGTTATGCGGCTTCCAAAGTGTGGAATAATCTGCCACCACCTATTCGAGCTACTAACACATTTAGAAGACGCCTACGGCAGTACCTCATAGATTCGCAACGGAAGCTAGACATGACGAATTTAAATGTTTCATTGATATGAATTGTGATAAGTATAGTTATCTATTAGGTACCATATCGACGACAGTCCATTGTTTTTTTTTTTTTTTTTTGTGCAACCGTACCTACCTTTTTATTTATTTATTTTTCTATACCTACACCACTCTATTATTACCTATTTATAATTATTTTTAAAAAAATACCTAATCGTTTGTATTATTATTAGTTACAAATATCTATCTATTTTTATTTCAATATATCACTATAAAACTGATTTACATCCGTAAGACGTCCTCGTAACATAAGGTCCAGTTAAAAACCAGCGTCAGGCACTAGTTGTCTGGCATTTATGCTGAACTGGGCCTATTTGGAGCAGTCGTTAGGCACACAATACTATTTTAAGTACCTAGGTACTGTTTGTCTGTTTTTGTGTAATATTGTGTGCTTTAACCTGGGTCAAATAAATTTATTTTCTTTCTTTCTTTGACCAAAAAATTAAAGTAATGTAAGCCGAATTTTTTTCAAGAAAAGGAGCGAATTTTACTCCAGCACAGTAACGGCCAGGCCGCGGCACCGCTTCAAAAAATTTATCCGCTGACAAGCTGAAGGCGCGTTGGTGACAACCAACGCGCCTTCAGCAAGACGACCGCTCGCTGATGGCATGCCACCGGTGAGGTGACCGCTTGTTGTTCACGCGCCGCTTACTAGTTTGTAGAACACCGTCCACTCGCCAACGGCAAAGTTATCAGCTTATACAGACCGGTTTGTGAACATGAGTGAGTGATCACGCATGCGAAGCACGCGTTTTTACGCTATGTCTGTTTTCTTTACGCGAACTGGCAATAATAGCTATTGCACTTGACGAAGAAGATAATTAGCAAGAAAAAAGAGAAACACTCGGGTACTGCGCAGCGAGTAGCGCGCTTCAGAGCCGTCATAAAGTTTCAATCGGGCTCTAGACATGACACATAATTAATCATTCTACTTTTACGTTCGCTAAACGCATAATAAAGTTACATGAGTAACTACCTACAACCTACATTAAAAATAGGAATAGGAATAGCTACACTAAAGGAGGTAGGGCCTCAAAAGGAAGTTGGGTTCATCCTATTCCTAGCTCGCCGGGAGTCGTGAGCCTAACGGGACAGCTGTCAGTCTCACAACATCGACAGTACACCTCGTGGTCGTCGTGGTGGTCGTGGGTGGTGGCAGACCGCATTGGGCATACGGTATCATTTGAGGCAACTGTCCTAACATTTTTCTCGCTACGCGTCGTTATTAAGTAGTAAGACCGTACGTAATAAAAAGTGCGGTATGAAATAAATTACACGAGATTATAGCAAAATATGTACTTATTTGTATTTTAGCGTAGATTATAAAGAAATATCCTTTATAGGAGAACTTACAGTTACAGCACACTAAATACTATGTTGACAATATTTTCTATCTAAATAACATTTTGCCCATTTTTGTTTTTTCCAATGCATATTCTAATGCTTCATTAGTTTGTTCTTCACCTGTCTGATTTTGTTCCTCATCATCACTTCTATCAAGTTTAGTGAAAAATAAATTTTCTCGGATACATACATCTTTGAAATATGTAATTTCATCTGAATTAAAGTACGAAGGTATAATTAACTGATCTTCTTCATCATTCATTTTAAAATGACTTACTAAATCATCAACTTCGCGTTTGAATTCATCACTAACTAATCCTATTGCAGCCTGTCTAACGGTTTCAGCATTTTGTGTTGCTTCTTTTCTGGCTTTGCTGGTTTTCATCAACAGTTCATGCTCCAATTCCATTTCTTCATCGTCAGGTTTCAGTTTCATTGCCCTTTTGAGTCTCTTTTGGGCCTCATCGTATTGTCCAATCATTTTTAATGCTCTCGCATTATGGAAGAGCACTTTTGCATTATTCCATAGACTTCTTAGTCTGTTCAGTTCATTGCAAGCAGTACATGCCATAAGTGGTTTGTTCACCTTGTTATAGCATACAGCTAGGTTGATGTATAACTTTTTAAGTAACCTTTCTTGTATCTTTTCTTCTTCCTCGTCAGCAAGCCGGCACCGGTGGAGCATGTTGACTGCTTTCTTGAAACACTGAATCGCTGCCATGTAATTTGTGGTTTTGTATAATGTGGTGCCTGAGCTGTATAATAATTTGACTTCATGGTGCACCCTTTGGAACATATTGGGTTCTGAGAAGTTAATTTTCCTGTAAAGTAATGTATTCATATTTATAAAATAAGGATAAGGAATATCATATCACGGATCCCATTTAACATTTTATGTCACTTTCTGCTCCGTGGTCACTACCAAGTAAAAAGCAAAGATACATTATGAAGTTACCTCACCCCAATTTCATTTAAATGGATTCAGTGAGCAAAAATCCACAGCCTTTCATTTATATTCATTTTAGTATGGGGATATGTCTACAAGGTTAATGATTTAAAGCTTACCCTTTTTTAGGAGTCAAAATGCTCCTTGTAACTTTGATATAAAAAACACAGTCAGCTTTTGGCTTTATCCTAGGTGGAACCCCCATGTCACCATACATAACTTTGTATGAGAGAAGGAACACAGCAGTTTCGCCCACTAGCATGGACTTCACGGCCATCTGAAGGCCTGGTAATAATCCATTTTCTTTTAAATCCACTTCCTGAAAGGAGGAAAACGTAACTGCAATACATTGACATCATTATGTTCTTAGCCAATTAGCAAAAGCAAAATCCCTTCAATGTTTACAAACAATTCTGGGAAGAATAACTGAAGCTTAAACATACCATGGGTCTCTTCAATGGTACCACATCAAATGGTTCTTCTACATTTTCCCAGTAACCAGAGAACGCAATAGACACTGTGCAACCTTCATGAAGTGGTTGACCACCTCCTTCTTCGATTATTTTCTTTTTTAGAAATCCAGTGTCATTAATGGCTTCAAGTTTTTCAGCTAATCCAGCAAAGTTAGGAACTGGCTGTCCAAGAACATCAATATTTAGTACATGTACTTGATCAGCATTATTATGTTCAGATTTTAAATCAGATTCGTCATAGTCTTGGTTGATGTGCAGAATAGAACCAGTAGTGACAACTTCCCTGGAAATAAGATACAAAATATTTATAAAACACCTTTTGTAATAGGATTAATTTTATTGGGTACGTCCGGAAGTCCGTTTTCAAATGCACATGCATTTGAAAACGAAGTGATATAATTCATAGCAATTAGAGAAGTTATAAAAAAGTATTATTATCAAATAGAGCTGAAGGTATTTTAATAAAATAATACTCGCCTTAAATTGAGACCATTTTCTAACATAAAACTTATGGATTTTGAGCCCATTTTTCACTTTATATTGTTTTTGTTTTAATTAACTGTTTATGACTCTAGTTTGATTAAAATAGAAAATACAAAAACAACAAACTCAACTGACTCACTGACAGGACGTCACTTGACGCCTGTCACCTGTCATAGTCAGAGGCTGCATTCCGATCAGCGCTCACAGCGATCCCAGCGATCACATCGATATTTTGCGTTCCGTATTAGATAATTATCATGATTATGACAGTTATGCGCTCACAGTGGTCGCTCAACGTCAACCTCAAACCTTGCACAAAAAAGACCGATTATTCTTCTGCAAATGAAAGTTTAACGCATTGGCACTTCTATTTTGTCGATTACTCTATCGACTCGGATAACTCAGATTTTGAGTTTGAGAACGACAATTCGTCCAGGGTTGAAACGGACATCGAAGTACTTATATTAGCGTATTTACATGCTCCCGGCAAAGATTTACCCCGAAGTAAAATACCATGTTCATATTCATTTATTTATTGTTTGTCACAGGTGAAAAGACAGTTCTTACAGTTCGCATTATTGTATCACTTTAAAACATACCCATGGGGTTCACAATATTTATATGTGTGTCGATATTATTGGCTATGTTAAAAAGAATTAATAAAACTACAATTACACTCTTATTTGTTACCAAGAATTACAAATAACGTATATGCAACAATAATTAAACATAATGCACATGAGTTTATAACTCATTTCTGGTATTCTGTTACGTCTTGGATTTTACAGCATAATTTCGAAAATGCCGCTTTAGTTTACCATCATTTTTGACAGCGCTCACGGTGATATTAATTTAGGGCATGGTCGGCGTTATCGCAAGATGGCTCGTGTCATGACGTCATCTATGACGATTCACGGGACATCGTTATCGCGCTCACGCTAATTCGGTACAGGTGTTAGCGCGCTCAAATCGATGACAGCCCAACACGGAACGCTGCCAGAGTCAGAAAAAATCATTTTGACATTTTGAATATATACTTTGTTTTTTTTATTCATGACCATAGATACAAGTCTTTCACGACTTCCTTAGTGATACCAACGACAATAAAACTAGAGCTGCGCCACCGAAGTGAATCTAGTGCCTCTTGAAAGCGGTAACACTGGAACTACATAAACAGTACTGTTACTACTACGGACAATCGCCCAAGCTGCGCCTGACGTGACAGAAGGCCGGAGGGTACGTCGTCGCTCGGAGAGGCTTCAAGCTTCAATGTTTATGCGGCGACTCCCCCTACCTATATGTATATAAAAAAGTAGTCTGTGGTTTCCCCGCAGATCATGGCCATAGATAATACACTATGATGCCTTTTCGCGGTATACGACAGATTCCGGATTCGACAGATTAGCTATACGACAGAAAAAAAAATTGCAAGCAAAATTAAACGTCCGACAATAATAATTTGAAACATCAAAAATATAAATTCCGATTATTTTATGTACCGATTAATATGATTCACCGGCCTCGCCTGAGGCCGCGCTGCGCGCCGGCGCGGCGATTTAAGTCGACCACGTCACGATATCCCATAAAATGATCACGATGTATATTTTGTGCATAACTGTTCAGTTTCTACCGTATAACTAATCCGTCGAATCCAAGAATCTGCCCAATCTAGGAAATTGTCGGGTAGCGAATCTGCCTAATTTCGAATCTGTCCAATCCGGAATCTCTCCTATACCTAATTGGGGCTTTATTGTACTAACTAATCATGGCCCAGCTTTCATCTTGCGCCGCATGCCCTTTCACCTTTAAAAAGGTTAAATGCAATGATCTTCGGCGTGGGAACTATATCGGGAGATTGTAATAAAGGACGATTAGATCTGGAATGTAAATCACACTGCACCGACTTCGCATTCCCCGCTGACGCCCTCATAATGCAAAAAATTACGAACAACTTACCGAACAATACTTTCGAGAAAAGCAACTGGCCTCATTTTTAAGGCTTACCACTAGCGGATCCTAATTTTAACTTATCAAGGAACACCGACTTACTGCTGGGAGCGGATATCTACTCTGACGTAATACTAGAAGGGGTCATAGTAGTGTTCAGTTTAATTTTTGTTGTTATGTTTTTTGTGGTGTACAATAAAGAATATATAAATAAATAAATAAAGGGAGATACTCAAACGCCGAAGGTCCAGCAGACCCGTTTAGGCTGGATACTATGCGGGAAACTAGAATCCTTCAACTGTAATGCAGCACTAATCGACCTAAATGATTTAAAGACATTTTGGGAAACTGAAGACATCGTCCAAAATGATGAAGATACATCAAGAGATGACTGGTGTGAAGCTTACTACAATAAACTACCACTGCACGAGATTCCAGCGGAAAATATATTGTGAAAATACCAATGATTTCAGGCCACGAAGAAAAACTGGGACAGTCAAAATCTATTGCAATCTCGCATTTTTTGCAACTGGAAAGACTGGAGAGAAATTCCAAACTTGCTTCAATGTACATACAAAGACTTTGTTCGCGAATGTATCGAATTGGGTCACATGAAGTTTTCAAAGACGACACTCGCTAAAGGTCAAGTTTTCCGGCCGCATCATGGGAAGAACACTCAACTACAACTAAACTGAGAGCAGTTTTTAATGCTTCACAGAAAACCATGGGTGGTTGTAGCCTTAACGATGTCATGGAAAAGGGCCCTAACTTGCAAAAAGACATCCAGGCATTAATACTACAATGGCGGGGCTACAAATACGTCTACTGATCGGACATAGAAGAGAAGAAATTTACCGTTCCATATGGTTTCATTCTGAACATCAGCACAGCTACAAGAAATAATTTGGAGAAATCAACCAACAGACATTTTAAAAGAATATCAACTTCAAACATTGACATACGGAACAGTGCTCCTTGGTTGGCACAGCAAACACTTAAACAACTAGCTTACAAATACCCCAAGGCCGCTGAAATACTGCAAAATCACTACGTCGATGACCTCTATAGTGGTCACAATTCCATCGAGCTATTAAGATACGGACTAATAATATGGTGCAATTCAACAGACAATGATAAGACATTTATTGTACAAAAGAAATGTGTAAGAGCTATATGCGGTGTCGGTCCACTTGAATCTTGTAGGCCTCTATTCAAAAAACTGAAACTATTGACCTTGACCGGCAAGTATTTGTTTGAGGTATCGGTGTTGGTAAGGAAACATAATGAATTCTTTAGATTCAAAGGTGACGATTACACCAAACAGAGACCAAGAGATGCAACAAAGATTTTAGTTCCTTTTTGTAATACAACTTTAAGTAAAAAAAATGTTTATCATGTGCATTACAATATTTAACAAATTACCAAAGACCATAAGGGAACTGCCATATAATATTTTAAAATTAAACTGCGTAGATGGTTGATAGAAAATTGTTTTTACAAGAATTTCTGCAACATAAAGAAAAAAATATATACTAAGTTTCCTATAGTTTTGTGGCATGTGTTTATTCAGTTTAACTAATAAAGAATTTATGTTATCTAAAGACAACATGTTATTTTAAGGTTTTAAGTTTTGTTGTGTTTTTTATATATTTTTTATATATTATTGTAACTTAAATTTATCTTGATTTAAAAATTATATTAGAACATAGGTGTATATTTTGTATATCTTATTAAAATAAGTACCCTAGCTACCTATGTACCTATTCGTGTAAAACTAGTTTGCATGCCCTAAACAGGCAAAATATGGACTGCATTAACCACCAACTTTTACAACTGGTAACACCTATATTTTCTGCAAATAAATTATTCTTATTCTTATACAAGCAAGGCCAATCCAAACAACTATAATTGAACTACTAAAAGGAGGAGGAATGAACTTGCGCAAGTGGTCAGGAACGATCCTGAGCTTTTACGACACTTGGATGAAGATCAAATATCAAAGGATATTTTCGACTTTAAAAGCTCTGGAACAATGAAAACTTTGGGTCTGAGTTGGAATCCAAAGGAAGACATATAGTTATTTAACTGGACCTTGGACGACTGCAACAAAAGCTCACTTACTAAAAGAAAAGTACTGTCACTAATATCACGACTCTTATGATCCCTTGGGTTGGCTAGCACCTATAACCGTGCTAGCTAAATTACTATTCCAAAGGGTGCGGATGACTAAGATAAGCTGGATGCCGACTTATCTAAACAGTTGCAAAACGAATGGTGGCAGCTAAACAATAACCTGCATTTCATCAAAAACATTAAAATAAACAAATGGATTGGCAGTACGCAGAAAACTATACAACTACATGGATTTTGCGACGCAAGCGGGAAAGCATGCGCTTGTTTCATATACAGCCGAGCAATAGACGAAAAGGGCAATCCCAGAACTACCTTGCTATTGTCAAAGACCAGGGTGGTTCCGATTACGCATAAAACTTCGTTACCTAGACTTGAACTATGCGGCGCACTACTTCTAGCTCAACTCATGGACAAGGAGAAGAAATCACTAATGGAACATAACTTATCAGCCTACAGCTGGTGTGACTGTAAGGTTGTCCAGCTTGGATTCAGGGAGACCTCTCAAGATGGGAATGATATGTAGCCGATAGAGTGGAAAAGATAAAAGCCGTAATTCCACCTCAACAATGGGGTTACGAACGGTCGGAACTTAATTCTGCTGACTGCGCTTCAAGAGGCTTGCTAAAGAACAAACTAGTGCGATTCAAATTATGGTGGGACGAACCCACGTTTATAAGAGACTTCGCAGAGTCAGAAACTCCTCGTAACGTAAACTACTACTTAACTACAAATGTTGCGCGCAGAATCGAACCTGAAAACATCAGAGCGCGAACCTACAACACTGAAAACTTTGCTTACAATCTGTTAAATAGTCACAGTTCCTTGAATAACAAGAATTGCTGCACGTATATTGCGATATTTTACATCGCTAAAGCAAAAATGCCGACTAAGCACTACATACACACTTTTAACAACAAACGACCTAAAATACAAATGGATAAACAGCAAATTATTCGCGTGGGCGGAAGACTTCAACATTCTGTTCTACCTGCTAATATGAAAAATCCAGCAATTATACCCTACTCCAGTCGCTACACCCAACTACTTATCGAACAAGCACACCTGATCACGCTTCATGGCTGAGTCCGACTCACTCTGACCTACCTTCGGCAATGATACTGAATATTATCTGGAAATCGGGCTGTAAAGGGAAAAATACGCCGCTGTGTAAAATGTCATCGTTTCAACTCTACTGTAAACGCTCGACTTATGGCTGATCTGCCGAAACAACGAATAACACCAAGTCGTCCAATCACTCACACTGGTGTTGACTTTACTGGTCACGTAGACGTGAAGCTTAACAAAGGCAGAGTGAAGACCTCAAAAGCCTATATCGCCGTTTTTGTTTGTATGGCTACTAAAGCTGTAGGTACATATTGAATTAGGTTCTGAACTAAGTACGGAAGCATATGTTGCGGCGTTTCAAAGAATGTGTGCTCTGCGCGGAACGCCTGCACACATGTTGTTAACTTCTCGTAGAGAGATTTTTCGTGGATGCAATCAAAGTACTAGAAGAATTTTTACACCAGATATATTAAAATAAAATCACATAGAAAATACATGAACGCAGCCGTCAGGCGATCACATTGGCGAATACAAAAAAGTCAATCTCAATTCAAAAACCTACGACAGTAGCATAGAATAAAGAATTAAGAATCAAACAGTGACTGCACAAAGAAGGTCAACATTCAACACTTCCCCTCAATCGCTGTTTGGACTCAGACATCACCGCTGGCTCAACTGGCCTAAAAACCTAAGCCCAAGTTCACAACACAGAACTTATGTTTAGGAGCACACAAAGACTTAGTTAGTTCAAAAAAACACATTTTTTGGTGTTCCTCAAGGAAGTATTTTAGGGCCCACTCTGTTTTTGATCTACATAAATGACCTTTGCAATCTAAAGCTAGAGCATGGCACTATCATAACTTACGCTGACGACACTGCTCTACTTTTTTCGGCTGACTCAGAAAATGAAGTCTACAATCTTGCGCAACACGGATTTAATATTGTAAATAAATGGCTTCAAAATAACTCACTAACCCTAAATGCAGAGCAGACAAATTACATTAAGTTTTCGATGCGCAAGCAAATATCGAAGATCCCCTCAGCCTTGCATGCTCATTGTTGCCCAGCCCCTGCAGATAGCCAGTGTAAGTGTCCGAATATTAAAAAGACAGATAAAATAAAATACCTGGGTATTATAATAGATGAATCCCTTTCCTTCAAACCACATATGGAAGCTCTAAACAATAGAATTCGTAAGCTAATATACGTATTCAAAAAGATACGATTTATTGCAGATCCTGAAATAATTAGGCAAGTATACTTTGCTCTTTGTCAGTCAATTTTGACTTACTGTATTACTTCATGGGGTGGGGCGAGTAAAACTTTGTTATTGCCTATTGAAAGAGCTCAAAGAGCTATTCTTAAGGTGGCTACTTGCTGCCCTTTTCTTTTCCCCACTAACATACTGTACAAAGCTTGTAAAGTACTTACAGTTCGACAGTTATTTATAATGAGCACTGTACTAAAACAACACGCAGCGCTTCCATACAGCACTGAATTAACAAAAAGGAGACGGAAAGATATAGTTTGCCCTCAAAAAAGTACAAAACATGCTTTCACAGCCAAATTTTATATGTACCTCGGACCGCTACTCTATAATAGGCTAAATGATAAAGAAAACATCTACTCCTTAAATCATAGTAACTGCAAGAAAATCCTTATGGAGGCTCTTCAAACTATGTCATATGAAGATACAGAGAAGTTATTACTTGTGTTAAAATAAATATTGTTCATATTATATAATTTTATACACCTTTTTACATGATAAGTAGGTACCAATAAGATATATATGATAATTATGTGATTATTTAATCAATTAATGTTACCTCCAATCGCCTGAAACACAGGATTACCTAGTTCAGGCACAAATCATAGGTGAACTTGACATAGATTTAAGAAAAACTGTATTTAACGTTAGTCCTTATATTTTTGAATAAATTATTATTATTATTTCCTTTATTCAATTTTTCTACATATTCATCATATTTTTAAATATTGGAATAAAAAAAATTATAAAAACATTTAAAAATATAAAAAATAGTATCCCATTGGTATCGGGAACAGGGTCCAAGCTACCAGTGGTCAGGGCTCCTGAGAGAGGAACCTACTCACGATACGCGCCGTGTCTAGAAGAACCGCTTTCTGGATCAAGCCCTTGATCCAGCCATCTAACGAGAGCCTCCTAAGGTGTTTATCGAGGCTCTTGGCTATTATGCCGTTGGCCGTCACGACTATCGGCACAATGATTGCTGTATCCACATCCCACATGTCGACAACCTCGTGAGCCAGGTCAAGATACTTAATCTGCTTATCTTTTTCAGCTTTCACGAGGTTCTCGTCATGCGGGATCGTTATATCAACAATCATTGTGCGACGCTTTAATCGATCTGTCACCACTATGTCTGGTTTATTGGCCAGAATAGTCCTGTCAGTGATGATAGATCGATCCCAATACAACGTGATATGGCCATTTTCGAGAACTGGGTCGGGCACATATCTATAGTACGGTACTTCCGATTCCACAAGACTGTATTTCAGAGCAAGTTGCTGGTGGATAATCCTGGCTACAAGGTTGTGCCTATGCAAGTAGTCTCCGTTAGCCAGACGAGAACAGCCAGAAATAATGTGACGGATTGATTCCCCCGGTCGGTGGCATGCCCGACAGATGTCAACCGTACCGTCCTTCACAATATATTTCCGGTAGTTATTCGTCATCATAACTTCGTCCATTATCGCAAAGACAAAACCTTCGGTTTCTCCAAAGAGATCACCGAATCGCAACCAGGATACGGACGCTAAGAAGTCTACATCAGGCCCATGTAGGGCCCGGTAAAAGCGTCCGTGAAGCTCTTTGCTCTGCCATACCTCCTTGCGGTCATTAGTATCTAATACTTTAGGTTTGCGCCAGTTCTCGTTAGCTAAGGAGAGCGGGGTAAAGCCCTTGTCCACTAAGACCACATCTCGGCGCATCCCCACGTCGGCTTCTAGGAAGTATTCCCTGAGACTGCATACCTCACAGTTGTGCAGGGTCTTAGCATTTAAGAAGCCTCGACCTCCGCACTTCCGCGGGATATACAGTCTCATCACCGATGATCGTGGGTGATGCATCCGATTAGCGGTCAGCAGTGTGCGTACCTTCCTATCTAGGGCGTCAAGTTCCGTCTGAGTCCATTTGAGTATGCCGAAAGAGTACATCAAAACCGGCATGACCCAACCGTTGAAGGCACGCACTTTGTTTCCGCCTGATAATAGACTATTAAGTACTTTATTCAGACGGCCAAAGAAGCGCTCCTTCAACGATTGTTTCATGTCAGTAGTGTTGATGCCTAACGCTTCCGACATACCCAAATACTTGTATGTTTCGAGTGAGGAGAGTGATCTTAAGTGTATGGAATCCGAGAGTTGGGTTCCCACGGATTCCACAATCTCCCCCCGCTTTACATGCATGACCGCACATTTGTCCACACCAAATTCCATCCTGATGGCGCTACTGAAAGTTTCAGTTACCTTCAGTAGCTTCATCAGTTGCAAATTGTTGGGGGCAAAAAGTTTCAAGTCATCCATGTAAAGAAGGTGAGATATAACCTGACCATCTCTCCTCAATCGATAGCCCAGACCTGAATCCTCCAGCAGTGTGCTTAGAGGGTTCAAGGCTAGGCAAAACCAAAGTGGACTCAGACTGTCGCCCTGAAATATACCTCGCTCGATCCTTATGGGTTCGCTATTCCTCTGGATATATCGACATCCTGGATAGCGAGGACCGTCCTCCATTGCCTCATACACGACGTCAGGAATGTGCGCAGAGTTGCATTGACTTTATACAACTCCAGCACCCTCCTAAGCCATGTGTGTGGCACCGAGTCATAGGCCTTCTTATAATCTATCCAACTTGTCGACAGATCCTTTCGGGAACGACGAACCTGTTGGCTAATGGCCATATCGATGAGGAGCAGCTCTTTAGTACCGCGGGACCCATTCTTACATCCATTTTGAGAGACAGACATGATGGAATTTGTTTCAATATGTTTGTTAATTTTAGTTCTCAAAATGGATGTAAGAACTTTATAGACCGTCGGTAGACAAGTGATAGGTCTATAATTTTTGGGCTCCGTAGTACTACCTGATTTGTGGAGCAGGTGGGTTATTCCTGTCGTTAGGAACTGGGGCAGTGACCCTGATTCTAAGGCTGATTGGAACTGGGATGCCAAGCAGGCGTGCGACCTTTGGAACCATTTTATCCAAAAGTTGTGCAGTCCATCCGGCCCTGGAGATTTCCAGTTAGGCAACGGATGGACTGCACGAGCTACATCTTGGGGGCTGATGGTAAGTGCCCCCATTTCTGGTATTTGATCGCATGCTAGCTCAACCTCCCTAGTCCAATCACCTTCGGTGTGACTGACAGGCACCGACCAGATGCTTCGCCAGAATGAGCTCATGGCGTCATCATCCGGCAGGCGCACGTCAGTCACACCTTGGTCGGATTGCTCCCAAGCCCTATAGACCCACCTTTCATTGCTCTGGAATGTGTGATTCAGAGTGTACCGCTTCACTCTCCGTCTGTACCGACGAATACGGTTTGCCCATGCACAGATCTTCTGCTTCAGGAAGTCGATACGCTCTGTGACGTGGGTCAAATAATCTCGAGAATCAATATCCGTCCCCGAGAACGCCAACCTCACAAAGCGCATAACTCTAGGGCGAGTATTGCCCTGCCTGAAGCAGATTAGCTTGCCGATGAGTGCTCTAGCCTCACCGATACGACTCTCAATCCTGTACTGCCAAGTTGGTATAGCTGGTTTTGGTCGTGGAGCTCTGTCACTATTGGTAAATTTAACATGAGCTACACGACATGCTGCAACAGCTGCACAGTACAAGATCGAGTGGGTGTCGGCGAGGTCTTTGCTGCTGTCAAAATAATTTGACAGCTGCGAGTCTAGAGCACACATCAGCGCCTTGTTTTTGTTGTGCATGGGCAAACGAGGTAAACGTGGTCTAAGTTCAGGCGGAGTGGAACGGTACTCCCGGAAAGCATCCTCCAGAGCACTCCTCAATCGTTCATTGCATTGAGAACTCACGGATATAGCCCCATCATCACCTTCCTCACCAACGTGGTCGGGTCGCGGTGAAGAACTGTGTAAATTTTGTAATTGTACCGAGACCAGTGGCGAAGCAGGTGCAACATGGTTATTCCGTGATTCGAGACGTAGTCGATCAAGTACTACGTCATCCATCATATGATTACGCTGGATGACCCGTACCTGATCCGACAGTCGTTGGGCCGAGACGTTGACGGCAGGTTCAAGCACCTGAAACAGAGAGAGCATCTTTCCACGGTACGCTGTGAGGTTAATTCCTCCCTCTGTAGCCCCATAATATGCGCGCATCACATTTTCATTAATGGACTGGATCCATCGCATGCGCAACACATTTCCACCAGTAGCGGGGACCCTGTTCGGGGCCGGTTGGCCTCGAGGTCCCAAGCCTGCTGGTGGCCGCCTCTTCCTCGTCGCCGTGGTGGTGTTGGTGACGACAGTGGGGAGAAAAACTCGTCGCTCGAGCTCGACGCAACTGCAGCGATCGGTGACACGGCGCTCACGGTTGAGGCGCGTACCGGCGGCTGCGAGGCGGAGCTGAGCGACAAGTCCGGAGATGGTGGGTGTGTTTGTACTTGTCGTGCTCTGGCTCTGGTCTGCATATTTCACTAAACACGTATCAGTCATCAGCATCACTTATTATTATTTCCAGTTGTTGTATTCTGAATTTGACAAATGTCATTCTTGTTTTTTTGATAACTATTTTCTTTTTTCATTTTGTCGTTGTATAAAGTCTTGTATTATTTTCTGAAGGTTTTATTTTATTTTTCGTGCTTTCTGTGGTTAAATTTGGTTGCGGAAATCAATAAATAAGGAAAATATGTATAAGTGAAAAATTTTGACGTCGGTTGCTTGTAAGTGTTGCCAGTTTATTATTATTATTATTAGTACATCAGCCAACATTTCCTGAGTAGACAAATAATTCTACTTAATCACATCATTATTCACAGCCTCCCTAACATAGTGGTACCTGATGTCTATGTGCTTCATCCTCCTATGAAACACTGGATTGACACCAAGTTTCTCAGCAGACTGATTGTCATTGAACAAATAATTTATTTATTTATTAAAACTTTATGCACAAGTAAAAAATAATACTGTACAAAGGCGGACTTAATGCCTGAGGCATTTTCTACCAGTCAACCTTAGGGTGATGCAGAGATATACCATGGCAGGTGCAACATACGGGATAGATAGCTCGGAAATGACTATAAAATACAAGAATAAATACTACTATATAGATACATACATATAAACAAAATAAACCTTGGTCAGGAGAAATAACGATCGGTAGAGGAGAAAACAAATCCAGCAACTCAGCGCTGGGATGTTTCAACAAATCTATTATCAACCCAGAACTACCAGTCAATTCAGTCACCAACTCCCTAAGACAACTTGCCTCCTTAGCAGACTCGCTAAGAGCAATGTACTCAGCCTCAGTACTTGATAAACTAACACATGTTTGTTTTCTACATTCCCAGGAGATGGTGTTACCCCCATACTTGAAAACAAACCCCGAAAATGATTTTCGGTCACGTACGTCACCGCCCCAGTCCGCATCTACAAACCCCTCTGCCTTAACATGACCCGACCTGCTAAACACAAGGCTAACGTTTTGAGTCCCCTTAAGATACCTCAATACACGTTTCGCAGCCCTCCAGTGTTCCATAGTATGACACGTATTAAGCTGGCTTAAGTACGAAACTGCATACGTAATGTCCGGCCGTGTAAATACACTCAGATACATAAGAGAACCTATTAATTCTCTATACAAAACAGTACCCTCGCCTAACACACTCGTATCAGTAAACTTAACATTTGGGTCCAAAGGAGTCTGGACTGGTTTGCATTCCGACATACCGAAACTGTCGAGCAAGCGCTCAACATACCGCGCCTGACAAAGCTTAAGAGTTTTGTTCATCCTGTCACGCACTACCGCGACTCCGAGAACATGCCGCACCGCACCCAAGTCTGTAATCTTAAACGGCTTACGTAAACTCTCTTTCAGCTCTTCAGCCATGCGTGTATCATTGTAACAGACAACGAAATCGTCCACATACAAAGCAATGTAAACAACCGACTTACCATTTCGTTTGTAAAAAAATACATTGTTCAAGTTGGCATTGAACAAAACCTGTCGACAGAAGCACGTCCTTCACCCTCTGATACCAAGCTCGCGAAGCTTGTTTTAATCCGTAGACTGCCTTCGTCAGTCTGTAGACTTTATTTTCTCCACCAGGTGAAATGAACCCCTCCGGTTGAAACATAAATATCTCCTCATCTAAATTACCGTTGAGGAACGCCGTCTGTACGTCTAGATGTTCTATATCCAGATCCATCTCTACAGCAATCGCCAACAACAGTCGCATAGAACTGTACCGTACTACCGGTGAAAACGTTTCAAAATAATCTTCACCATACTTTTGGGTGAACCCCTTGGCTACTAACCTAGCTTTATACCGGGCTATCTTCCCCTTGGCGTCACACTTAATTTTGAAGATCCATTTATTCCGAACCACGTTTTTGCCCATAGGCTGATCCACCAACTCCCAAGCCTCATGTTGATTGAAGGAGTCAATCTCTTCCTGCATAGCTTGCCGCCACAAGTCGCTCTGCCCAGAACCCAGAGCTTCCTTAACAGTGTGCGGTTCAGCTGGGATCGTATCATGTACGTACAAACCCTTAGATTGTCTTGATCTAAAATTGTACCTCGGTTCCGGAGGTTCCACCACCTCCTCAACGCTATCTTCAAAAACCAAAGTGTCGTCGCCGCCATCATCACCGCTCGCTGACACAATCGGCTCAACATTCACCATTACCGACTCTTCAGTGACAGGCTCCCGAGCTGCATCACCAGCCACCTCACTCTCAGGCACGCTTGACTTCCCCTCTCCAGTGGAATCGTCAACTTCTTCCCCTGAAAGAAAGATTTCTATAGTGGCTGATCCGTGTCCAGTTCCTAGCACTTTGGCTGGGAACACACTCTCACTAAATAAGACTTCACGGCTTCTCTTTATAGCATGTGTCTCAGAGTCATACAACCTGTAAGATCTGCCATTGTCTTCATAACCGACAAAAATATACCTCTTACTCTTAGGTTGTAACTTATTCCGCTTAACGTCATCAATATGTACATAGGCCTCGCAACCGAAAACCCGTAAGTGGTCATACTTTACCCTGTTACCCGACCAAACCTCTTTGGGCGTCTTTCCGCCTAATCTACTAGACGGAGACCGATTAATAAGGTACCCGGCAGTGTTAGCCGCCTCAGCCCACAGCTTGTGATCCAAACCCGCATGATACAACATACAACTTACCCGTTCCAAAAGAGTTCTGTTCAACCTCTCCGCCGCACCATTCATTTGGGGTGAATACGGAACAGTGATCTGATGCACAATGCCCTTCTGTCTGAAGAATACGCTCAGCTCGTTGTTTACGTATTCTGTACCGTTATCACTGCGTAGAGTCTTTACCTTGGATTCACATTGATTTTCCACGAGCCTAACAAAGTCTTTGGTGACGCTAGCTACTTCGCTCTTATTCTTCAAGAAGTACAAGAATACTTTCCGCGAGTGATCGATCATCTAGAAATGTTAAAATGTACCGCTTACCTGAGTGGGACGCAACAGGAATCGAACACAAGTCCGTGTGAACCAGATCCAACCGCTTAGCCGCTACATCACGCCTAGATTTCTTGAACGGAAACCTTATTTGTTTTCCAAGAATGCAAACATCGCAATTATTTGCAATTTCTGTATTCTGAAAATCAATAACGTGTGACAGTGACTTCAAGCTGTCATAACTTAAATGACCCAATCTATGGTGCCAAGACTCCTTTGAAACCTCTTTATTTACACTACTTAAAGCTACCGCGTTAGTATGCAGTTTATATACCCCGCCAACCTAAAGCCGCCAACAGACCTAACACTAGCTATACAAGATTTATTTCTAAAAATCTTACAAGTAGACTGAATAAATTCCACTCTAAGCCCTTTAGCCGCTAAACTATTTACAGAAAGTAAATTTACACTCAATCCCGGAACGTACATCACTTCTTTAAGAGTCAAATCATAATCTCCGAGTTTTAAACACACATTACCGATACCGTAAAATGTGGCTGAACTTGTTTAATTATATTTTTTTACACCATGTACTGTACCCATATTTGCGAAATAAAAATATCTTATCTTATCTTATCTTACCGACGCATTTCAAAGTCTGTCCGCTCGCCACGTTTACCTCTACGCTGCTTGTAGAAAAATCATGTATCCAGTCTCGCTGTCCCGTCATGTGACTCGACGCACCCGAGTCTACGTACCACGTGTCAGCCAAGAACCGAGTCGCGACCATTGCCGCCCCTTTCTGGATACACTCCTTCTTTACGTGACCAGACTTTCCACAGTTCCAACACTTCGGCTTTTAGTATTCGCCAATGTGATCGCCTGACGGCTGCGTTCATGTATTTTCTGTGTGATTTTATTTTAATATATCTGGTGTACAAATTCTTCTAGTACTTTGATTGCATCCACGAAAAATCTCTCTACGAGAAGTTAACAAGGGTTATGGGCCCAGAATGCGCAAAGAAGAAGAATTGTACTAAGAATCAAACAGTGACTGCACAAAGAAGGTCAACATTCAACACTTCCCCTCAATCGCTGTTTGAACTCAGACATCACCGCTGGCTCAACTGGCCTATTGTACTCAGACAATGGCACTAACTTTACTGGAGCATCCAAAGTGCTGAAAGATGATTTCATAAACTTCAAAAGGCTTCTTCTTCTTTTAAAGGATTGGGTTCTTCGACGAGATCGGGAAACTAGAAAATCAGTGGCACTTCAACGCCCCTGTCTGGCCTAGTGCGGGCGGAAAATTCGAGGCAGCCGTTGAATCACTAAAGCATCACATGCGGCGAGTTTTAGGAGAAACTAAAAAACTTACTTGGGAAGAATTCGCCACCTTACTAGCAAAAATCGAAGCTTGCATGAACTCAAGGCCCCGGTGCTCGCTAACAGAGGATCCAGAAGAATTTTACAATACTCTTTCTCCTGGCCACTTTGTAACTGGCGGTGCTGCGTTGTCATTACCTCAACCGGAGCCTGACGACAAAAAGATGGACCGGCTACCTAGGTCTAGCTAGAACTATAATTTATTGTACAAATGGAAGGTCTGGAAGTAACAGGCACCTTACACTTGTACAATAGGTTATAGTTCGCTCACTTGAAGTAGTTAGAGTTAACTTAGGGGAGTTGACGGAAACCACGGATTCTAGTAACGCTCGAAATTTTATTAAGTAGCCCAATTTACAAGTAAAGATTGGATGCTAATCCGCAGTGCTCAAATTAGTAATTTGTCAACTGACTTAAAAATATGTTTAACGCTATTATAAATGAATAAAGTAAGTAGGTTGCTGCGTATGCAGTTTAATAAATTGTACGTGAACCGTACACTGGGCCAAACATTTTTTTTTACTTCCTTTCAAACGATAGTTGCCATCGACACGCTAAGATTTATTTTATTCAGTACAAGGGAAGGACTTTACACCGTTAAGGGCTCATTTTTCAATAGTCAGATAGCTTTTATCTGAGGAATGAATATTGTGATTTGACAGCTTTTGTATGGAAAATAAATGTCAAACTGTCAAATTTATTCTTCAGGTAAAAGTTATCCGACTATTGAAAAATCAAGTAAATAAAAAATATACACAATGTTAATAAAATGTCATAATTATTAAATATATTTTATATAATACATTCTCGACTTACATAGAATACAATTAATTTTATATTTTGTTAAACATTTACAAATAACCATTATTGCGTACTTAGTTCAGATACTGTCTCAAAACTGCTATATACGATGAAATTAGGTCATCCATTTTGTATCCTAAAGAGGTTTCGCATAGAATTTTAGTTCCACGTAAGAAATTACCCATAGTCATGTGGAAAAAGGTGTTTCCTGATGACCAGTTGGAGAGTTGAGAGAAAGGATGCGTCACTAATACATCCTGAAAACAAAAACAAAAAGTTTATCCCAACACTTAATTAAATACGATTCATTCAAACAACTCAGCCCTCAGGCTCATTATCTTTTTTTTCTCTTTTTTTATGTTGTGTGGGAAAAACGGAAAGTCCGATTGAATTCGTGCGACGAGGATTCCCTCCGTCCTTCCCAAGGATGAAGTCATTTATGAGGATTTACGTACAAAAATACAATGAGACAATACTTACTCGACTCTGAGGATGAATCACGCTAACGCCATTCCTATTTATCCCTATAACAACCATTTCTGGGTATGAAGGGTCAGATGTTTGCTTAACTTCAAAGAAGGCAGTTCCAAACGTCGGCAACTGGTAAATTTTCTTCAGGAAAAGTTCCTTCGCTTGGCTCTCCGTCAAAGAACCTTGATCCATATACGCCTTGTTGATTGCTGACTTCCATTGCGAGTTATTCTGAATTCTGGCCATATCGGAAGGCACAAAGTCATCAAGCACTTGCGTTATTTGTGGAAGCATGGAATTGTCTGTGCCATATCTCGATCTGTAAATCAATGCTGCTAATTCTGCGAGATCTTGTCTAGAAGTTTTATGGTAACCTCTCAAGTACTTGGGTAGTTCTTGAGGGAAGTAGAATATTTGATCTGCGTTCTTATCCTTTCCAGGAACCGTGTTGATCCAGAGCTTCTTCATGAAGAATATTTGGTAGTTCAATTGCATTTGCGAACCTCCTAAAACAAAAGTTTCATTATTAGTCAGGCAGGATGCAAAAAAAAGCTGTATAAAAGTAAAATGTTCTTGTACGAAATATAACTTACCGCCACGGGCAGGGCGTGTCTGCTTCATCCATTCTACAAGCTCATGAATAAAGTCAAAGAAGTAATAGTTATCAGGTACTGAGAACACTTTGTCAGCAATTTTGACGAACAAGCTGAATCCATCACTGTTCTTCAGACTCAATCTTCCCGTTATTTGTTCGCACAGGTCTCTTGCCTTCGTCGATGACTCCACTTCGAAAGCTTCGTCAGTATCATCAGGGAAGTACACTTTGTGATAGATCTGCATACTTCTATGCTGTATGGCTTCTACCTCCACAATGTAGGGGGGATACAGTCTAGGTCCCTTCTTTTGCGTTTTGAACACACGTTTCAAACATTCTTTAGCTATAGGGTGCGGTCGTGTTTTGAGGAAGTCTACCAATTCTTTTAGAACAGTTTGGCCACAGACAAAGTTCCCAGTCACAAGCCACATTAACTCCCACCCTCTTTCTTCACTTAACTGTATCCTGTTATTCGTCAACTGTTTCATTATCTGGCAATAGATTTCATCACGTAAGTGTGATTCTGATATAGCAGATTTAAATATCTCGTCTGTATATTCTGTAACAGTTCTGGCTTTGGGAGCTGGCATATCTCCCATGTATTTCAGAATACCGAAGAAAGCTGAAATTGCAATCTTTGAATTCTTCTCGTCACCCAGCAGTTTCCTTAATAGTGGTTTCCGTAAAGGTTCTCTGGTATGAGCCCATAAATCACCGGCCATTACTCTTTTGGCTGTAGTTAATGTTGCCCCTCTAGAAACTGTAGCATTGATATCGTCATTTTCTCTAAAGTGCTGTTTCGCATAACTTTCAAGTGTATACATTCTCTTTCTTTGAACAGTATTATATTTCGATAATGATTTCTTTTCGTTGTTGATATTGCCCTTCTTGAATACTTCAAGTATGGCAGGTGTTGGCATTTCCAGAGTGGGTAGAATGTAGACTTGCTCAGTTGGAAATAGTCCTTCTTCGCCATTGCAGACTCCATGTCCCCACGTGGTGTTCGTTAAAGTCTCTCCGGTAGTATCTTCCAACAACACTATTAGATCGCCCTTCTTAAATTGGAGGAAAGATGATGCGTCACTGTAACCTTGTAAGTCTGACTGAGCGACTACGTAGATAGACCGCCTCTTCAATCCATCGATCAAATATATAATAAGTGAACTCAATTCGCTAGCATCTACACTTTGGAATTCAAATTCTTCTTGTTGTATTGTTCTTATAGTGATTCTGCCAACACTGTCGTAATCTTTATCCGCATTAAACGCGACGTAAGTTACTTCTGGGAATGATATTTCAAGAAGAATATGTTCCAGCTGATCCACGATGTAAATACCAGACCAGTTCACTGCTATTATTACTATGTCCTTGTTGATAGTTTCTCCTTTAATTTTAATAGCTTCAAAGAATCTTGAGAATAGCATCGGCCATTTTAATTTGGCAAATATAACTATATCTTCTTTACATCTTATGGGATCTGTTTTATTCTGAATACTTGTCGAGTTTTCGAATGCTTTTGTAACTAAATGCTCCCACTTGGTTAATGCTGCATCATTTGATTGAAGGAATTGGTTAGGTATATAATTAACAATGACTCGTCTTAGAGTATTTGGATCTATACGTTCTCCGAATTCAATGTAATGTTGCTGAGCCGCGATCATAGCTAAATCCTTTTCTGAGTTACATCTGTATTCACCGAATTTCACTCCTTTAGTTATTTGGTGGTAAATTAAGTTAGTAGCGGTTGGATCATCTGCAGGGTTGTGCCAGGGAGTAAACACTTCTTTTCTGTAGAATAGTCTCCAGGGTGCATGCTTTTCGGATGTTCCCTGTTCTTTGGAAAATTGTTCGCATTGTGAAATGGCATCCATTATGTGTTCTCCCTCACTTCCCAATGAAAGAACTTTGTCATATAACGTAATGTATAGCGAGAATCCGAATGAATCTGTCAACCCTATGCTTTCTGCTATTTGTTGGCAGATCTCTTCAGCATTCGATGCTGAATCTGACTGGACTATCTTCATGGATTCGTCCATTAATGTGACAGTCAGTAACACAGGTTTCTTGGTTTTGGTTGCTTGTAGTTCTAGCCAACTAGGTGGTTGGGTGCGTGGACCATTCTTGAAGGTTCTTACTAGTCTACCTTCACAGTATGGAGCATAGCCTGGTGGGCCGGAGCGTATGAAAGCACGTAAATATTTGACAAATCGTTCGGAAGGCGGGAAGCAACCAACGCAAAGTGAGAGCAGGATCCAACCACGTGCGTGCGATACCTTCGATGGATTGTTAGTAAGTTGTTTACATAGGTGACAGAATATTTCATCTCTGAAATGGGAAAAACAAAATTTTGTCACGCGAAGATATTTTTTTTAATGGTTATCTCCTTATTAGAAAACAAGGTTCTTCTTAAGCCCCAGGTTTAAACAATCGCGCTATTTTTGAATTTCGTCCTTTATTCCGACAAAGTTAAAGTTTCAAATACAAAAAACTGAATTTAAACCCGAGTCTAAGTTGTAAATTATGTAGGTATTAGGAACTTTATTTCAGTCGGAATAAGGCTCGAAATAAAATAACCGACTCGAAAGTTTAAGTTTGTGCTAAAGATAGATTTCATTTGGTAATACGACAGTTGAAGTATATCGTAAATCATAATTAAATTATTATACCTGAGTTCCTTTCTAATAATTCCATGGCCAATGATAAAGTGTAGTTTCTCTAGATTGGTACTTCGCCGCGAATTAAGCCAGGTGCTGTACATTTCATTAGTAACTTCGTCATTAACTAGGTTCTTCACCAACTCGTCATCTAGTTTACTACGCTGTTTTAGGGTTTTGGACATAAGTTTGTTTCGGTTACTTGGCGTCAGGTCTTTTTGCAAATATTCCTTAAAATAAAAATGAGAATTTGAATACGAATTCCGTCAACACATAACATAATATCACGTGTGTATTCTCCGGAGTAGGCAGAGGTGCAAAGTAGGCTATATTTCACCAGTCATAGATATTATAAGGCCCTCATAATGAGTGAGAGCCTATTACAATTTGCCAGGTATGTACGGGCACGACTACAAGGCTGAGAAATTCATCTTTTTTTTGTTGCTAATGGTAAGATCTAATAACACTGCCCTACCCGTAGATCGATCCCAGGACTCACACTAAGCAGTCGGGCTTACAACCACTAAACCAACGAGACATTCCCCAACACATCTAAAAAAAGATTGAATACACTTGTATACTCACATCAAACTCTTTGCTCTTTTGGAAAGCTCTACTAAACGTATCAGAGAGCTTCGTCATCACAGGTACATTATCAACCTTATCATCAACGTATCTAGGTTCAGCCAAATCACCCATGAATCTGAGTATAGTTATCCACAATGCTTGAGCCGCCATTCTATCCACAGGCGAAGGTAGATCTAACAGAGAATGCTTCAAAGGTTTTCGAGAATACTGGTTAGTCGTATTGCCCAAGAAATATGTCGCAGCGAACTTTCTGAAATTAAATTCGTCGAAATGCTCTTCGTCCATTTCTTGTAATTGTAGTGGAATTACTGATGATATTTCTGGTTTGGCTGTTGTTGTCTAGGAAAGTAAGTTAGCGTTAATAATTAAATATAAAATCAAGTTATTAATATTGCACTCATACTATTTCCGTCTCATTAAAAAAAGAGTTTACCTTTCGAGCCACTATTTGTATTTGGAACTTTATTCTGACAGCCTACCACAAAATAGTCTAATGTCAGATTTAGTATTAGGCAAACAAAAAAAATAAAAAAATACTCATGCTCTTCCTCAGTCTGAATAAAGCTCAAAATAAAAATACTGAATCGAAGTTTTAATTTTTGGACTCAAGTTTTGTAATGAGACGGTTTAAGTTAAACTTACCACTCCGAAACCAGTCCCCCTAACTGTGCCACCAGGCGTCGCTGAATCTTTCAAGAACCCAAATACGTCATCCACGTATCTATCATCTATAGCCGCTGTGTTCTGTTCAACATTTTCTGTAGAAGGTTCTTTCACGAACCATATAGATCTCATCATGTTAGCATACTTCTTCTCATAACTATCCTCTGCGGTTTCAGTACTTCTACCTGTCGCTATAAGATCTTCTCTTTCTTTGTCTAATTGTATCAACGTTGCTTTAATAGCGTGTCCCTTTTCTTTAACTAATCTCCTAATAAGATACCCTCTACAATTTGCTTGGAACTTCCTCAAGAAAATTTTCATGTGTATGAATGTTTTCCTTAATTCTCTGGATCTTATATTGGCCTGTAAGCGGGAGTATCCACGTTTCATTGCCAAGAATTTGGTCCTATACCCACGAGCACGGTAAGTCTTTTGTATGAGAAGGGCGGCAGCTCGCAATCTTAAGTATCTATTTCTGTAAATAAATCTTCTTGCATTCGCTTGTGTTTTAATTACCGCTGTTATCAACACTTTGTGTCTCAGCTCTTCTAGTACAGTATCGTGGTAATCTTTTAGGAAAAGTTTGGTGTGTCCGAAACGATAATCTTCGTCTGTGAATACTGTCGCACAGATTTTCATGGCTGCATTTCTACAATCGGTTTTCTCAGCTGGTGGAATGCCCGGAGCGACAAGACGATATCGGTGAACGAAGTCATGGTATGAATAACGTATGGGATAGCCTGCTTGTCTTATTTTCGCTGTTTCCATTAAACCAGCGTATCGTAGTTGACGAACGCATAAACCTTTATCGAATATCTGGAATTAAATAGACACGTGAGAAGTAGCAATGTTTCTTAAAAGTATTTTGTTACACTGATAAATGGTATTAACCAGGCAAGGGCACCGTTTATAAGAAGCTATAAGCTAAGGCTAACTCTTTCTATGCCATGACTTACCTTGGGCTTTTTGAACTCATTGGGCTTGATGCATCTAACAAAGAATGGATGGCAATCATACAACGTCTTCATTAGAGAATCCAGAGACGTCTTGAACTGATGACTCAGTGAGACAGTCTTTCGGCTCCCGGTTTGCGTAGGCGCATACTCGGTAATAAATATATTTTTCAAAAACTCGTTACTTGATTCTAATATCATTTCCTTCACGTCTGCTGTTAGCATGTCCCTGTTTTTATCGAGGAAGCCTGAAATTGAAAAGCAACATAATTTAATACACATTTTTCTTTAATATGCTTTGTATGGGTTTAAATAGTTTCTAACCTTACCTTGAACAGCATAAGAGACGTCTCCTGCAAAGTGTCTGATACCAAACTTATACTCGCGTGATGATTTTGCAGTAATATAGCAGGTTTTAGTTCCATGATTGTTATTTAACTTCGACAACAAAGTTACGTCCGTGCCCTTAGGAAATCTTGACTCTTCGTCAATGAGGGACAGTAGATTCATTGCTTTAAGCCCTATCATATCCAAATTATCTTGATTGTCCACATAGTTTATGTTAGTCCATTTGATTCCTTCTTTCTCATACTGCTCTTGTTCAAGCTTGAAAATGTGTTTTACAAAGAACTGTTGCAAGTTCTCATTTGCGTAGTTAATGCAAAGCTGTTCAAAACTATTGAAATCGAAATTTTCGAATCCAAAAATGTCTAAGATTCCAACCGATCCACTGGTAAGTTGTTGATCTTTGAACAGTGTTTTGTTGATCATCCCAACGATGTACTCGAAGATATGACCGTATATGGCTTTTACTAACGCGTCCTTGCCTTCAATAGCAGAGGCTACATTCAAGGTTGAGACAACCTTATCCCCATGTGCAACGAATGTTTTCTTCGTCAGGGCTTCACAGAGTCTTGCTTTGTTAACTCCCAACATATTAGCGATCCTATTCGCATTAACAGCATCGGCCACTTCAGACCCTTCAATGTTGTTCGAATTGAACGATTTGAATTTTAAATTTCCTAAGTGCAGTATGGCGGCAAGAAGGTTAAAAGTCCCCCAAACTTCATTATCAGGGAAATTGAGAACTTTGAAAGCGGATCTTATGTCGTTGAACTCTAGACCGTCATTTCTTCCATCGCACGTTAGCATTTTGCCAGAATTCAAGTTAGCATAATCTTCGGGACGGCCTAATTCTAACTTCTTCTTTTCGTCTGCAGATAATCCAGTGACGAGCGAGTAAAATATATGGTAATTTCTTTCTCCTTTATTTTGGTAAACGATCCTTGATTTTTCTAAAAGATACTGATCAATGTTACCTCCTTCAATGATTCCTTTTTTACTGAAATAGATGTTCACATACTTTCCGAATCTGGATGAGTTATCGTTTCTCACTGTTTTAGCATTACCAAATGCTTCAAGGATAGGGTTTGTTTCTTGAATTTGTTGTTCTATCCATGAATGCTTGCCGCTGGCTGCAGCCAAATATTGCAGTAGAAGTTTTGTGCTCTCAGTTTTACCGGCGCCACTTTCGCCACTGAAAAATTAAGTAAGAATGTTTAATGCGGGGGGATGCATTATGGTAGCCAGCGGAATTAAAATTCACTTACGTTTTTTTGCAATTGTCAGGTCAGTGTCAGGTTGTAGTTATGTTGATTAAAATATGATTCGCGACCGTGCCAAATATGGCTTTACAGAATTATAATCTTATGAATCAGCAAAACAACTCCTTAAGTTAGAACTGGCCTCAAATGTCATGATTTCATGAAATAATCATTCAATAGGGTAATGTGAACTTAGAGAAATGTATTGATGATTTTTATGATTATAATTCTAAGAATAAATATTTGTTATAGCCGCGAATCATATGAAGGTCAACATGCAAGCTGATTGCAAAAAACGTAAGAATATTTAAATTTCGCGGTCTACCCGGACTACCGCTTTCGCCTTAATCTAATAAAATAGGAATAGCTCTGACATGGCATGATTATATTTGGATGTAACCTATATTTAGCATTACCTTAAAATGTCTTAAAGCAATAAATACATTCATATTTTGCAATTAGATAAATGAGTGGATCGGGAGAGTTGGTACAAACGTCCCCTACATCTACCCTGCGTCCTACACAATACTCAATACTTTATTGCATTCCATAATGTGTACATTATTATAATAGTTGGTATGAGCACATTAATATATATACAACGTGTTGTTTTGCATCCTCGTCAAATTTCAGGAGGCTGTTATGAAAGACATAAATAATCAAATAAAATTACGATCCTGCTCAATAATTAATACATACTTGTTTTTTTAGGTATTTAAGTTTGACAGTATTTCAGAATACTCCACTTTCAAAGAACAAAATCGCCCCGTTGCGTATGCGGTAGGCAGTGTCGTACGACTATGTTGCTGTGTGCATGCGTTACAGTTACAGCGCATTTACTGGGCGGTATCACACGGGCCCTACACATGCCGATTTCCGAAAAATACAAATAATAAAAATAAATACCTACTTATTTTATTATTGATTCGTGTCGAGAATTTAGGTTAGGTTATGTTAGAACAGTGACCATTAGCGCGCGAAGGCGAGCGAGCGAAGCGAGCGTGCCGCGGCAGCGGCCGCCAAGCGCCAGATACCCTTCTATTGTTGTTGTATCATTTAGGTTAGGTTATGTTAGATCCTGACTTTGTCCAGTAAGATTTGATAATTTTTCGCCTATGTCTAATTATCCGCGTTTTCGCAAAACCCCTAGGATTTCCGCGAAGATTCGAAGTATCAAATTATCCTACGACATATATAACACATTACACACTAAGCGTAACAAACATCATGTTCTGCCTAGCCATTTTCAAACTACGTTGGGGTCGGCTTCCAGTCTAACTAGATGCAGCTGGATACCAGTATTTTACATGGAGCGACTTCCTATCTGACCTCCACAACCCAGTTACTAGGTAATACGATATTTATTTATTTAACACTTTAAGCACACAAATGTACAGAGGCGGACTACCCCGACACCCCTTGATAAGACTGGTTGTAGGAATTTCGGGATTCTGACAACCACACAACCAACCAACACAACAACGAATGTGTCGTAATGTGTCTTGGTGGTGGTTCTTGGTGCCTTGGCGTGTTGGTTGTGTTGTATTGGTTGGTTTTGTCACCCATCCACGGACCAACCACTGACCGATCGACCCGTGCGGCTGTTATTACTATCACATGGTTTCACGCAAAATCCTGCATCGCGCAAGCAGAGTTTACCGCGCAACTAACATATACAGGGCGTCCCACGGATATGCCACATGGAGGGAAAGTACCTTGAATATTGTAGATGGAACATTTTACCGAAAGAAGACCAGAAGACATTATTTGAATTTAAAAAACCATCTAAACTGCATTCTTAATAAATATTTAAATAATTACATGGTTGAACCGGAAATCGAACCCGTTACACGAGAAAAATAAACATCCTGTAGCTTTATCATACCTATGGAAAGGCTTCATCATAAGGATTAGTTTTTGCTAAATAACATAGTGTCAAAAATAAAAGGAAGACCATGAATTTTCCATCATGTTCCATCTACAATATTCAAGATACTTTCCCTCCATTTAGCATATCATCATACCTCTACAATACTAAGCCACAACCCCCCCCCCCCCCCATCGTAATAATCATTGTTAGTTATAACATAGGTACAGTTACATTAGAAACATAGCTATCTAAAAATTGATGCCGATTGTCTTGTCACAAAATTCTCTAAACTAGACTAAAAATCACCAAAATTTTGTTTATTCCTGTCAAACAACGATTTCTTACTTGATTGTCTAACTAAATCTGCCTATTTTTAATCGCGATTAAAAAGGTGTGGAATAAAATTAGTTGTCATGAACTAAAATTCACACCAACACCTCGACTTCAGATGCAAAAACAGTACTGTATCTTTTTTTCTTTTCTTTTGCTTATATCTCGAAAACGGTGTGTCCTATCGCAAAAATAATGAAAATTTCGACCCCCTTTATGAAACACCTAAACCTCTAAAATCCAACGTGTTGGTAATAATTTTTCATATGTTCCATACAAAAAGTGAAAAATTCCATACAAAACATGTCGAGGCTGCAAATAATGCGCGCCTCCAGCTTTAAACAAAAAATCACGTGGTACGGCAAACAAGTACCACGTGGAGTCGCAATTATTGCCAAATTTGATTTTAGGTGTGTCAAAATTATTTTTAAATTTAAAGATTTTAGTTTGCAGAATAGCGTTAAGATTCTCATAGCCAAAAGTAAGGAATTTTAGTGATAGTTTAGTTCGGTGTACAACAGAATCGGCACCATTATCTACTACTTTAGTAATATTTAGATAACATATCTAGCTGCACGAAATAATAAGCAATAATATTGATTGGCTTCTGCCTGCGGAGGTTGGTCCGTTAGTCACATACAGTTTCGATTCTCGGCTCGGAAAATGGAACAGATATTTTTATGGCTTACCGATAGTACCAAGTCTCGTGTTTTTGCGTGTCTGTTTGTATACCAGCCACGACACAAGTACGTAATACCTTGTGATGTCCAAGTTTTTATATAGAAGCCTAAACAATAAATAAATAGTAGGTATTATTGAAACCTCACTAACTGCAAAGCTCTCCTTTTATTAAACAGTCTGTATCATATCACATCAGCCAGAGGACACGTACCTATAGTCATATAAAGTGCGAGTAATATTGATTTACTACTCTTTTTTTTTTTTTTTTTAGGATGTGAAATCGCCAAATTTCAAATTTTTTTCATTGTTTTACTACCTGATGACGATACACTGGTTTGACGACGTATTCAGTAATTCTCTATATGAATTATCGCCGATGGCAAATATGTGTGGCGGGATGTCCCCCAGGTTCCTCTCTTGATAAAAGTGTATTTGATCCATTGTGTAGATCGGTAGAATTTCGTAGGGGTTTATTGCTATCAACATCGATCCGGTGTATGTCTGGAATATAAGAACACCGTGTTAGTTTTTAGAAGAAAGAAAAGAATTTGTGACTAGGAATACAGGGTGGCAGGGCAATTTTATGACAGATAAAGGTCACAATTAATTATTATTTTAGTAGGTCATCGAAATCATCTACATCAGAAAAGACAGAAAGCATGATAGGAGCATATTTTCACGTTACAAATGGGTTACTGTCCACTGAATAGGAACATTTCAGTTTCTGTCTAGATAGACGGAAAATTGAATACCTAATTCAAAAAAAATCCCAAGTATGTTGGGTCAGCTTCCAGTCTCACCGGATGCAGCTGAAACTAGTATTTTATATAGAACTAGCTGACCCCTCGAACTTCGTACAGCCTAACATTGTTTTTTTTTTATTTTTCTCTGCGTATGAACCACCCTCGTACTTCAAGGAATATTCTAAAAAAAGAATTAGCAAAATCGGTCCATCCGTTCTTGAGTTATAAAATTACAACGAAAAGTGGCATTGATTTTTATAGATAAAGGATGACTGCCTATCTGACCTCCACTACCCAGTTACTGGGTAATACGATACCCTTTGGTAAGATTGGTTGACAGATTTTGGGCTTCCGACTACCCGTAACGTCTGTCAAATACCTATCTACGAATGACAGCCGGGACCAATGGCTTTACGTGCTTTCTGAAGCACGATGGGGTCTCCATATTTAAAGTATGGTCACCCATCCACGAACCGACCGCGGCAAGCGTAGATTAACCTTCGATCAACACGTGCGGCTGTTATTATCTAGCCACGAGCCCCTCGACCCTGATACCTAATTAAAAAACATAAAATTACGTTGCATTTTGAGGGGGTAGGTAATGTACGAGTACCTACCTATTATAAGAATCCCCATGTACCTATTGTAAGACTCTGGGCTGCTAGTTGCTACTAAGAATTTCTTATTGGATGGATTCACACAATTTAATTTTTTTTTTTTATAATTATTTAGGTACTTAATATTTTTTTTTTGTTTTTTGAATTTATTGATTACACATTTTAAAAGAGTAACGGTGCAGTTTCTTGCCCATTCTTCTCCATACGAAACTACCTTTTGGAAGGGGGCGACAAGAATCAATTCTATTTTAATGTACCTAAATGTTGACGTTCAAAAGTGCCTTTTATATGCCTATTTGAAATAAATGCTTTGACTTTGACTTTGATTGGGATAACTCAATACCACTTTGCCCAAACCGGGGACCGAACCCAGGATCTAAGCCGCGGAGTTGCGCTTGCTACATACATCTAGAGCAGAAAGGCAGTCAATCAAGGGAACTTTCTTAATTCGCTCGCAAAGTTATGGATTCTGGAAAGCTAGATTTTTAAGATTACAACTGAAAGAAGAAAGAAAATAAATTTATTTAACCTAGGTTAACGCACACAATATTACACAAAAACAGAAAGTAAAAAAAAAAAGGCAGTTCAGCATAAACGCCAGACAACTACTGCCTGACGCTGGTTTTCAACTGGACCTTATGTTACGAGGACGTCTTACGGATGTAAATCAGTTTTATAGTGAAATATTGAAATAAAAATAGATTAACTATATAAACTAACCAAACAAAAATATAAAATATAATAACCTAAACTAACTAAAACTATTAACAAATTAAAATATGGCGTCGAAAAATTCCTCTGCATCGCTGTCGACTGGTAAAGTACCCAAGAGACTGGCGGCATTGCCACGTTGTATGGCAATGCTAAGCCTCTGGCCAAGGTAAAGGCCAGCCCTTGGATCCCGGGAAGTGTCAACAAGCCGTTTGGAGATTTCGTTGAACAAACCGTGAGCACTCGGACCCCACGGCCCGAGGGTTTCAACCCCAAACGGCTCGAAAATATAATTGCCGATAAGGTTATTATACTTTCGCCGTTTGAGGTTTTCCGCAGCCGCAGCAGCAGCGCCTGCACAGCACGCCGAGTCAGGAAGATGGGATGGCGCAAGAGTATCGACACAAGTTGCGTCCCACACTAAAGGCCTACCCACCTTCCAAGGAAATAAAGACATGCCGTCCGGTCTCTTGCCATCGTCGCGTGCCAAGCCATTAGGTTCTAATACAGCTGGAACGCCGACGGTGACAAGAGCTCGTCGGATGATGTCATTTATGTTCGCGTGCCGAGCTAAGCGGCCCGCGCTTCGGCTGCAAGACAGGCCATGGTGTCCAAGGCTGTTGACAACTTCGCCACAGTGACAGCGATGGGGAGAACAAGAAGGAGCTCCTAGTCGTAGGCAAGCAGCGAGGCGGAAAGTAGTGTCGTCTAACAAAGTGCCTATGTTCGACGACGGTAGTGCATGAAGCCAAAGACCCGACTCCCACTTACCCACAGCAAGCAGGCGCGCACGCTCCGCAGTAGTAGCAGACGTGTTAAGTAAATTGTTCTGTACTACTCTGCAAAGCGGCTCATCCCACTTTCTCTGGGAAGATGGATTATCGGGTTGATCTGAATTCGGACAAGCGAGTCTCCAGGCATGCATAGCCTCGGTGAAGCATGGCACATCAAAATTAATCAGTGTGGGGGTTAGGATTTTCCTGATTAATTTTTCAGTGCCGTAGACCGAGGATATGAAAGCCGGTAAACTAACACTAGAAATTTTGCGGACGCCGAGGCCTCCCATACGAATGGGAAGAGTAGCTTGTGTCCAAGCTCGGTCGTCCATGGCCACATTTAAAATCGAAGTTAATGTATGTCGAATAATTTGGTCCATTTTTTCTAAAAGGTGAGTGTGCTTCCATAAATGGGAAGCGCGAAGGAAATATGTTAATTTAGGGCCGAAACAGCAATAACGGATTAGGGTTAAGGCCGAATGCATGTTAATTTGGAACAATCTTTCCGAAACGTCTTTGAAATTTTGTATTTTTTCTTCAATAAAAACGGGAAAGGAATTCTCGAAGACAGGAGACCCAAGAAGACGAAGAGAGCTTTTTTCAATAATTTTGATTTCTGGAGCTATTGCGTTAAACTTGGGGAGTGTCAGATGTCTGTCAGTACTGTCCGCCATATAAAGTTCACATTTCGAGTGGTTGAGATCAAGGCCAATGGAATGAAGTTCATTTTCTAAGAATTGTAGATCTTTTAAAACGGTTTCTACATCGCCTCCCAAAGTTCCATCGTCAAGATACCAAATGTTAAATTTGGAATTTAGCTGTCGAATAATTGGGTGAATGGCTAAACTAAAGATCACTGGTCCGAGGGGGTCACCTTGTTGACAGCCAACAGCAGATTCCAAAAGGTGGTCCCGATACATTAATTTAGAAGGATGTCTGTAGCATTGCCAAAGGAAACTATAGATTTGAGGTATTTCTTTTTTAGTTTCTGCCAGCAAGGTGTCCCTATAAACAGAATTGAAGGCATTCTTTATGTCAACCTTCAGGATGACCTCTCCTTTGCCAGAATTTAGGTAGGTCGACAAGGCGTGTACGGCAGCCTCACAGCCCCCTTTAGAGCCGTATCCTAGCTGCAGGGGCTGAAATTTTTTCGAAACAACCTCACCATAAAATTTACAGCAAATCTTGGCTGCCATACGACGGTAAGTAGTTCCCACAGCAATTGGACGAATGCCGCCATCCCTCTTACGCAGGGCGCATAGATTTGCCCCGTACAGAACGTCGATGACGGCTTCGTTCACCTTGCCGGAGAGCATAAGGTTAATCAGAGCCGTAAGCTCCTTCAAGAGCAATTCACCAGCAGCCCCGGCGCCTGAACAGATAAGGTCCTTAAGGTGCTGCGGACTCAGGCCGTCGAGGCCGCCAGCTGAGCCGGTCCGGAAGGAGGAAACGGCTGTGACCAACTCTTGACCTGTAATGGTGAGGGAGTGATTATCCGGATTAGGGGGGTCGGGGAAAGAAAGGCCATCCGCTGGGGCAGGGTGTTTGCTCTCCAGAGCTGCGATTGTTTCTGGAGAACACGGTGCTACCACATCATTACTAAAAAGAATCCTGGCTGCTCCGCTAATGTCACCTTCCCCTAACTTAGATTCGATCAGATGGGACATACCTCTTGAAGAGGTATATTTCTGTGTCGGTAATTTTGAATCTAAATTATGAGTCGAAATATTACAGTTTTCTTTAATTTGTGCAGTTAATGTCTTTTTGGTTGCCAAATTCTTTTGTACATGTAGAATTCTGTAAGGGAAGGTGAGCAGTTGTACCCAAGCACTTAGCGAGTTCTCCCGGGCGGCAAGACGAACGCAACCTGCTAGATGTTGTGCCACTAAAGGTCTAGCGCCGCGGGGAACTCGTTTCAAAACAGGAACAGAGTTTTTGAAATTTGAAAGTGTTTTCCAAAACGAGTCAAAAGTGGATGTAGCTGGTGTAGCAGGTGTAGCTATTGAGACAGGGTCTGAGGTGGGTGCATTGGGTGGTCTGTGCACTTTGCCAATATGCACATTCAGACCCCGCTTACCTTTAAAGAACCGTGTCTGGGTACACAGCGGACATCTCTCCAGTATGCTCAGCGATGTTGAAGGTTGACAAGCACTACCACTATCAACCACATCACTGCTGCCACTGAGCATTTATTTAATTTTATAAATTACGTAATAAGAATAATAATAACAAACTAAATGAACAAAAAGAATCCTTGAAAAATGCACTGATAAGTCTATTTCACACTGTTTGACACATGACAAATTTTTGACCGGAGCGGCGCGGCGCAATCGTACTGGCGGCCTGGAGCGCCGCGCGCCGCGATGCATTTCGGCGCAGCTCTGGCAACCGTGATCCTTTCTTTGGTATTGTTCATATATAGTTGTAATATTGTCACTGCTAGCAATCTTCTCAAAAATCTGGCGAAGTAGATGCCGCCGTAGTATAAACTACCACCGAGTGACAGCTTGACATGTACAATAATAATTATATACTGTCCAATAATTCAATTTATTTTTTACTGAATACAAAAAGAAGCACAAAGGGCAAAACATAAATATAGCTTGAAATTGACGGAGTCAAGCCTAAGATTTCCACAATTTGTATGTTAAAATAATAAAAGTTCCAGCTTGTGTTCCCAAGATGTCATATTTTCTGTATGAAAAATTAGAGGATATATTAAGAAAATACTGTTCACTCCTGTTTTTATACATTGGATAGACTCTTTACATTATGGGCGAATTTCACCAAACTTTTTTAGAATAAGTCTTATCATGAGAATAAATTTGCATTTTTTTCAATAAAAATAGATATATACTTATTTGTAACAAATAATAATAAAAACGATTAGATATATAGATACCTACGAGTACCTAATCATAGTTCAAGCAGAGTTTCAAAAAAAATATGGTATGGTTGCACAAAAAAACAATGGACTGTCGTCGTTATGGTAATAGATAACTATATTCTTAGAAACCAGAAGCGAAATATAGTTATTAAGAAAAACAAATCACTAAATAACCTACAGTTTTATTTCTTACAAATTATTTTTAATTAGCAACAAACACAGAGGTAAATAATAAGTACACAAGAATTATATATCACGACCCTAATCAACACTATAACGTCCGAAGAATACGTCCGTTGCATCCGAAAGCCAAGCAGCAAAAGCGCCCGGCGCCCGTTCACTTTTTTTTTTTTTTTCCTAACTATGGCATCTCGTAGTAGACCTAGAGAGGTCGTTACTACTTAACCGGACTATCCTGTGGTTGCCTTAAGTGAAACTCAAAGCCTCCAGCCAGGGGCGTATTATTACATACTAAGCGACTATCACCTAAGGGCACCCCCTGTGGGGTACGAACCTCGGCTTAGGGCGTCGCTGGGGGGGGGACAGCAAGGTGGGACAGGCTGGATCAGATTTTTCTTATTATTAAGCTTGATGAGGTCGGCGTTTCCTAATTGACTATCTCTGAGAAGAAACGCCGAAATAAACTCAGAGGTCACAGTCGGGGGGGGTTTATATTTACGGGCTCAGCTACGGCGCGGGCTGGCGCTTCGTCGGGCAAGGGTCGGGGGGGACGATTAAGTCGGGGGGTTCGCGAGGTACCTCGGCGGCGAGGACGGAATGACGGTTTGTGTAATTTGTGCACTGTACTGGTGGCCCTATTGCTCTCCTGGCGGAGTGTTATGGGGTCATCGGGGTCGGTGAGGACATGCCTTGGGCGGCGGAGGTGGCTGATTTTAGAGGGGACATAGCCTGCGGCCTTGACAACCAGAGGGTTGCGATGTTTGTCGGAGGTGTCGAAGAAACGCTTGGAGTTGCGTTTCATGAATTGATGGATAGTGGGGATTTTGAGATCTAGGTGGAGTATTTCGTTACGGACATACCAGGGGGAACCTGTTGCCCTACGAAGGACACGATTTTGTAGGGCCTGCAGCCTATGGATGTGATGGGGTTTGGCGTGTGCGAAGACTGCACTAGCATAGGTCATGATTGGGGCGCCCGTTCACAGCGCGCCATGCCTTTTTATACACTCACTCAGACCGGGTAGTTTGGAAGGGGTAATATCTAAGACGGCCGTTCCTGATAGCGTGACGTCCTCGACCGCAGCATAATTCCCATCATTCGCATCCATCCATCCATCCATCCATCTCACAACCTAGCCATCATCATTATTTTGATCATCATCATTATCTGAAAATACTAAAGAGTACATGAGTATTTAAATGACATGTCCACTATAGTTTGAAGCTTGTTCAAACCGAATTAGTTTCATAATTTAGAGTTCACGAATTTGACCAGTGTTCCAGGCGCAAGCGTGCACTCAAGCGCCAGCAACAAAGACCACCAATAGTGATTTTTAAAGTTGAAACAGCTTCAAACCCAAGAGATTCAATGCATCGCTAATGATAGAATCCGGATTTCCGTCACTCGCCATACATTGTTATTGACAGAGGCCCAAAGTTCGCTTGTCGTTTTCACGAATACGTAGTAGAGGCCCCAAGGGTATGCTTACTATGAATTTATGACACCGCGTCATTGAGACAGAGGCCCAATAGTTCTGCATGTCTACACTATGACCGCGGAACAGAGCAGAGGCCCAAACGTTAGCATGCTCATAACAAATACCTCACCACTCTCAAAGAGAGCTGAGCACGTATCCGGCGTCCACTCGCCACGCCATAACATCATATGTTCGGTGGCGGCTTGAGTCTTTTTGCCAAAAGATCCAGCTAGTAACTCTAGCTCATAACGGTGGTGTGGCAGCGCTCGGACAACCTTATGCTGCCGCTCAAGCCGGAGTCGAGCTTTCCAGTAGACTGATCAAGTTTGCTTACAAACACGAAGTCTCCAACAGCAAACGTACGTGGCTGCCTTCAATCTTCATTTACATAAGCATCCTGATAATGCTGATTGGCTGTGAGAAGATCAAAAGCTCGTTGTCTTCTTAGAGTTAACAAGGCTTCTCTATTGGGATGCGAGTTTACGAGTACAACGTCTCGCACCAGGGATCTGATGACGGGAGTAGCCGCGTCTATGCCCACCAGCAGCTGCACTGGTGGAGTCTGTGTAGCGGCTTGTTTGCAGATGTTGAGGGTGAGCTGCACCTTCCAGAGCACATCGGACCATTGCGAGCCTTTATTGCCGACCTCGATCCGCAGCATGTTAAGAACGGATCGGCATTTTCTCGCGATGCATACCCAGCGTAATAAAGTGTATCGAAGATCCCAACTCAGTGACCCAATCTTGAAAAGCCCTCCTGTCGAACATCCTAGCACGGTCACATACTATCATAGATGCTACTATCACACACGCTTTATCTCATCAGCGTCTTGTCTATATAAAGAGTACCTACTTGGAAAAGGCATTAATTACAATTAAAACGTAGGTATTTATAACCGTTACATTCTGGAAGTGTTCTAAGAAAATCGGTATGTACAACAGAAAAAGGGATTTCTGGCGTAGACCAGGACTGGATTGGCTGAGAGGGAGCCCTAGTAACCCTTTTATGTGCCAGAGATATAAGGCAATGACTTATAGTTCCTCACGAATTGCCGTAGGCTCGGAAACCAAAAATGTCATAAAAGCAGGTTAGTAGTTCTGTCAGTAGCAATTTGATCATGGTTGTCGTGGAAAACCCTTAACAGACTGAGTCTATGACCCTTCGGTATGAAGCACAAAAGTCGCGGTTCATTCCTGTAGGTGTAAACTTGTAAAACAATAAATCGTTTTTGATTGTGTACCTCGTTTGATCTAATTACCCTTCCCTCAATTTAGACATTAAATCCTGAGTCTCTGCGTCAGCGGTTTGAGCCATCTTTGCTCAGTTGTTCGGATCTCGGATATGTATGACAGACATTATCGGTAAGAGGAGGGTTACGGCTTAAAAAATCCGCGTGATGCATCAATGAACACTTCCTATAATCAAGAGTGAACGTAAAATCCCGCAAGTAAACCCACCAGCGCGCGACCCGGGGCAACTAGTATTTCTTTCGCTCCGTTAACTTTAAAGAATTGCAATCCGTCACTATCTTAGAGTGAATACCTACCAATTAGATAGTGGCAAAAATGCTGGAACGGACGTACAACAGCCATCGTTTCCATTTCGTAACTGTGGTAGGTACCGCGATTCCACGCTCTGAGTGCTTACTACACCAACAACCCTCTTTCTCCCACCACTATGCTTTAAGAGTAAAATAGCACCAAACCCAATAGCACTAGCGTCTGTGTGAAGCTCCGTAAGCAACTGGGGGTCATATATCGCTTTAACCGGTTAATTAGTTAAACAATTTACAATATAGTCGCGAGCAACGTCCTGCTCAGAGCCCCACGAAAAAGGTTCACCTTTCCTCAGCAGCTTTGCTATGCTTGCTGTCTTAGAGGCATAGCCAGCAATATAACGGTGAAAATACCCTGCGAGCCCCAGGAACTGGCGAACCTCTTTCACGTTTGTAGGTTTTGGAGAAAGCACAAGTGCATCTACTTTACCTGGACTCGGCCGTACCTGACCATGTCCAATCAGTCGCCCTAGGTACTCCACGTCTAGAAAAGTACACTTTTCTGAAATTGAATAAATATCAGAGCCGCTGCACTGCTATAATAGAACATCAATAGGCACCTTTTGTACAACGGCTGAAATCACGTTATTTTGTCTGGAGTGGATTCGGAGCAAAAATTTACCTCATTCGTTTTCTTATCATTACTTTTAGAACGCTGTTTTGATTTTGATTCAATGCCCATTACTTGTGCAAAAAGTACAGCGTTGAACGAATGTATTGGTTTTATCTCTTGGTGTCGGTGGAGCCGACTTAGAGACTTGGAGTTTAAAAGAGACCTCTGAGTCTGTTTCGGCATTTCTTCTCAGGGATCAGTCGGCTAGGAAATGCCGACGTCATCTAGTTTTAAAATACTTACGTGTAAAAGTGTCTTAAAAGATCTACTTACAGAAATAAACATTTAATTTAATTTCAAAAGAGGTACTGCTGGGATCCTAAACCGAATTGGTATTTTTAGACTTTTTGGGGCAATACCATTTCTTACAATGATGTTATCCTAATTGATTTCTTATTAATAGCGTTTTGCTGCAAATATGACAAGTGACATTGCTATTGTCTGACTTAGACTTAGGTGCCTCACGATTACGTTGGTTAGATGAGTTATTAGAGGAGGCACAATCATGAGCAGTATTATTGTCATGTTTGGGTTTGAAAACTTAGCATCGCTGATACCTCTAGCAACAATGGCGGATTTTAACTCACCAGATAAACCCTCTGAGACGCAGCAACGATTAACGTGCGTATTCTGCATAAGTTGGGTACTTGTTTGAGTTCGTACACATAACCTCATATAGAATTGATGCACCATCGATGTTACGGGGACAAAGAGATCTAAATTCAACCTTGAAGTTACTCCAGGAGCTATCACTTGTCACCCAGTAATTTAACCACGATCCCGCATCACCACGCAAACAAGAACCTATCTCTCTTATGGAATCAAGATCATCCCAATTATTTAATAGGCGGCTACGGTCAACCTCAGCGCACCAGACATCAAAATCTTAGACACTTGGATCAAATAGTGATATGCAGAAGTTATGAGACTTTATAGTTTTTAAAAGCGTGCTTAAGGCACCAAAAATACTGTTCGCTACGTCATTATCCTCGCTATGCATATCTGTCACACGCGAGTTATTCTTTGCGGTAAGCCCGTCAGTTATTATTGTCTCGGTTACGCCCGAACCTTGCTAGTACTAGTAGAACTAGCAGGGATTGCTACGACTGGAAGGAAGGACAATAACCGGCTTTCGCTAGTTGGATGCAACGGACTATCACTGCTAGATGCTGTTGGCAATCCACGCTCAATTACTTTAACCTCGTAAGAATTCAATCAAGGGCTACATCGCGCGAGTTGTCGCGGCGGTCATACGAGTTTACGCGATATCTACGACAACGAGAGCGACTATGTGGGCTATGCAAGATGCTACGATGCCTAGATGACCTATCTCTACGGTCTATTGGACTGTTTCGAAGGTGGCGAGCGACAATCGGCGGCGTATCACGATCATCCGAATTATTGCGACGATTTTTGCGAGAACTGCCACTAGATTGTCGCACACGAGAGTGTCAACGTCCTTCAGACCGAGACGAACACCCTGATATTTTGTAAGAAACAAAACTTAGGTACTTACGGTTGAGAAGTTTGCACACACTAATCACAACACTTTATTTTAACACCGTTACCGAGTATTTAAATAGATAGCAAACGGCCTAGAGCGCGTGGCGATCCCACTTCTGATCTTAGAAACCAGAAGCGAAATATAGTTATTAAGAAAAACAAATCACTAAATAACCTACAAAGTTTTATTTCTTACAAATTATTTTTAATTAGCAACAAACACAGAGGTAAATAATAAGTACACAAGAATTATATATCACGACCCTAATCAACACTATAACGTCCGAAGAATACGTCCGTTGCATCCGAAAGCCAAGCAGCAAAAGCGCCCGTTCACAGCGCGCCATGCCTTTTTATACACTAACTCAGACCGGGTAGTTTGGAAGGGGTAATATCTAAGAATATCATAATTCATATCAATGAAACATTTAAATTCGTCATGTCTAGCTTCCGTTGCGCATCTATGAGGTACTGCCGTAGGCGTCTTCTAAATGTGTTAGTAGCTCGAATAGGTGGTGGCAGGTTATTCCACACTTTGGAAGCCGCATAACGGAAGCTACCTCTAAACGCAGCTGTCCTATGTGACTGGGTCGAGAGTTGCTGCGAGCATTGCCTTCTCCCACATTCTCGCTTACTCGCTATCCAACTCAACTTGTCGTACAGGTAGTTCGGTTTCTGGTCTGTTTGGTGTAGTTAGAACTACACCAAACAGAAGGCATGCCAAGTGTAGTTTGCGTCTCGATTTCATTTTCAATGTGTAGGTAGTGTTTGTTCAAAAATGGACTTACGTGAGTTCTGGGAGGAATTTTATAAAGCGTTTTGGACCTTATTGATGAGCAGATCTGTGCGAGCCAATAGGCGTGGGCCGTACTCTGTATCTGCGTAGGTTAGCCTAGACAAAACCAGGGTTTCTACAAGCTGCAACTCAGGCTCCATTGTGATGGAACCCTTAAATACCAGACGCCAGTTTCGATTTGAAACAGAATTAAATCGATAAAAGGATACTCTACCTATTAATATCAATGACATACTAAGAAATTGTGTCGATAATTATCAAAAATACAACATAACTGAGATAAGCTATTAACGTCATCCTTGTAGGTAAATATTTTGGAGAACAAACAAATAGGTACTAACAAATGCATTTCGAAATATCATGTTAGAGCCTACCTAGATATCCAGATAGATTTCTCTACAAACATTTGAAATGTTTATGCAACTAGCAATGCCCCCCCCCCCCCTCCCACTGCTGCGTGCAGTTTTAAATTAGACGACATCTACTAACTTCATTATAATAAGGTGCTGGCCTGAAACAATACAAGCAGCCCGTATTAACTTACGTTACATAGAAATTTGCCAGACTGGATAACCATCGAATGAAGCCGGCTACCGATTATTTAAAAAAAAATAATGATCATCATCATCTGCCTGTCTTTTCCCAACTATATTGGGGTCGGCTTCCACTCTAACGGGATGCAGCTGAATACTAGTATTTTATATGGAGCCACTGCCTATCTGACCTCCACAACCCAGTTACTGGGTAATACGATACCCCTTGGTAAGACTGGTTGTCAGACTTTCGGGCTTCTGACGACCCGTAACGACTGTCAAAGATCCACGAATGACAGCCTGTCCCATTGGCTTAACGTGCTTTCCAAGGCACGGAGGGGTCTTCTTGGTATGTAAAGATGGTCGGGTGACCAACATCCACGGAACAACCGCGGCAAGCGTAGCTTAACCTGATCGATCGACCCATGCGGCTGTTAGGTATAACGAAGCCACAATTAACCCCCACAAAATAATAAAGATAAACTTACATAAATGAGCTGATTGGCGTACCGCATATGAAGGTTGTGGAGTATTGTGTACTCTTGCAGCTCGCCAAGAGTGATCATGTCTTCAACTCCTTGTATAGACGTGGAGTGTAGCGGCTTCAGAACATTTTGGACGGAGGTGGTAAACTTGTTGCCGTCATGATCTCTCACTTCGATCTTATCACCAGCACTCTTGAGGACTTTCACAGCTATAGGGACGTCAAACTCAGACGTCCCAGGTGGCTTTAGCCACACGTGGTCCTGAAAAGCAAGATAAGATGGTATAAGCAAATGTGCTGTCATGCTGTGAAACTTAGGTGGGTGCGGAAATGTTATGTCAAATGCACCTAGATATTTTATTTATTTATCCTTCTACTGGCACGCCATACAGCAATTACACTAACAGAGCAAAAAATTATTCCATGTGCTGCTGTGCGCGGTGGACATCGAACGGTATAGTTAGATTCGTTATTTTTAAGAGATCATGCATCAGTCAATATCGTTCTACTTATTAGACACAATTTTAGTGTGAATAAATTAAGTCAAGGCCTTCATGTTTAATATATTATATATTGCCAACACTGTGGTGTTAAGTCCCTAGGCAAAAGTGCCATGGCAATAGTTAATCTCACAATTATTTTCCCTGCATTCGTTTTAGATAGGTAGTCCATGTTTATTAGCGTTATTCCTTAAAAGCTTTGGTCCAATGAAAAAAGCACCCGTTAATCTGAGTATCGGGAAAATTTTCTCGCA
Organism: Brachylomia viminalis; assembly: GCA_937001585.2. Taxonomy (NCBI): domain Eukaryota; kingdom Metazoa; phylum Arthropoda; class Insecta; order Lepidoptera; family Noctuidae; genus Brachylomia; species Brachylomia viminalis. The sequence goes on along the minus strand of OW443301.2, from coordinate 18,864,563 downwards.
AACAATTTAACCAATTTTTCAAAATCGCCATGCCATTTTTCGGACTAAAATTAGGCAATGTACTTTTTAATACGTTTAATAAAATGTTGTATGAGTTTTGCGATATAACCGGTAGTAGAGCATGTACTACAGGAATCACTTTGGTAGTTTCAAACGTTGGAATCTAACGCACTTCCATCGTCGGCATGGATACTGAATAACTCTTCAAAAGGTGGCGGACAGCTATTAAATGTAGCGTCCGCAAAAAAATCACTGGGTTCACCTATTTTTTTCCTAGATCTTTGTGTACAAAATACGAGTATTCGTTCAGATTCAGATAACTTTATTTGCTCAAACATGCGTGTACCTACCTAGGTAAGTACATACAATCATAAAAAATGCACGCAAGGTGTAATAATACCTACATAGAGTTGTGCTAACATGTTTACCATATATTGTCATGGTGTGCAAATATTAATCAATTATAAAAATATTAAACAAATTTTTCAGGCACTACAATTCATGTATTTGTGTGAAATGCTTTTTGGTACGCCTTGTGTTTTAGATCTGTTCTGATACAGGCAATGCTGAATATTAGACAATGCTGGTAAAGGAGACACAATATCAATATTTTCGTTAGGCTTTACCGCATCTTTAAATAATTACTCGAAATTGTTGATATTTGCATAAGGGGTAATTTGGTTGTCAATGACTTCCCCTACATCCCCTTAATGGATTGCCGTCGTATTACAAATGACCGTGTATATTAAGGGCAAGGAGTGGACGCAATCACAGAACATTTATATACGCTGTCGGCGACGCAATCCCATTTCCTATCTATTAGGCATAGAGCACCACGGACCACCGGCGGACCGTGTTGCTCTATGCTATTAGGTGACATCGTAGACAGAGAATGCTATTCTCTGTCTACGGGTGACATAAACTTGATTTTCTTTATCATAGGTCACCCGTCACTTAAAGCATTAAACAAAAAGATTGTATTTGCATTTCATTTATCTGGCGATTAGCGGTGGTACCTAACACGGGCCAAATAATTTGCCCATAGTATCCCTTTGTCTCCCTTGGGGGTTACACGGCCAAAAATATTTGTTCGTGGTACCCCGAGGGGGACTAGACAGGGGGACCACGGGCAAGTAGCGGAAAAGGCACCGATATTTTAATTTTTAATGAAAAAGGTCCGAACGCTGATATATACAATGAGCGGGCTGTTCCGGTGCACCTACAGTTCATGAAATAATTCGTTGCATTACCTTACGAACTTCTCTTTGAAATAAAGGCTACTTTATCGTGGTTTTTCCAATTTATCTGTCAAGAAGCTGTCTAGTTACTGCATCGAATTATTTCTTGAACTGTACGCTCAGTAGGTAGGTACCTACCTACACTCAGCCAACTGAAAATTTAAGAGGGCTTTCACAATTTTTCTTGTATTTGAGTGTTTGAAGAGTCACACACTCAAATACAAGAAAAAAATTGATATTTATCTAGAACACTCCCAAGAGCAATAATCATACTATCTCTCGGGGGTGTTCTAAATAAATATCAAATTTTTTCTTGTATTTGAGTGTGTGACTCTTCAAACACTCAAATACAAGAAAAATTGTGATAGCCCTCTTAAGACTGGTTTGAGGCTGTTGTATTTTATGAATAAGTAAATATTCATAAGAATATACCACTTTGATTTTAGTTTAATACCCCTGACTCGAAATGATGTTCCTCTTACCCCAAATTTAAATTTTTGTTCAGTATTTCTTATTGTAGACTTTATTTTAATGGTAATTGAGTTCACATTTGACTAACGCAATTTCATAAAATGAGACGGTCCTTTAATGAACCACACAGGTTAGGTACCTATTTAGTTATGTCGACAGTTCCTCTCACCCCAAATACCGGTGAAAGAGGAACAATAGCACTAACTTGAACGATTTGGTATTTTTTGGCTGTTAGCATTGAAATTAGCGAAGTCTTTCAACTATTGAAAACTGACACACGTAGGTATATGTTGTGTTTATCAAAGTCACAATAGGACATTACAGTTAGTAGCAAGAACTGAAAAAACAATTTGAAAAATAAAGTATGTTCCACTTACCCCACCTAACCAACTTTATCGAGAGGTAAGTAAACAAACTGTGGACTTACCGCTAAAGTCACTCGATCTACCATCTCGAAATATTATTGAGTTTCACTCCACTGAAATTTAGGACACCGTCATTTTTACATTCATAGATTCCGCGTGACGCTTGTACGACGACTGTCGAATTTTATCAATAGTCAGCTTTGTCTAATCAGTATCTGATAGCAAGTCGGACTTATCATAAATATTCTCAGATATTAACTTCGACCAACAGTCATCACGCCGAAATATGTGTAGATTAATTATTTAATTAGATAACATGAATCATAAATCCTTCATGACTTTTTAAATCTAGTATTGACGTGATGACATATTCAAGACTAAAACCATTTTCCTTTGTTTCAAGTTCAGATGGTTAGTCTTTAATTTTAAAAAAAAATGGATTTTGAATATGCCTAACACGAAGTCCTGGGTTCAATACCCAGCGATTATAACAGCTTACAGTATCTATAAAAAAACTAATTTGTGGTGTCATAAGAATCTTATCTCACATAAGTGTATTACCTTCAAAATGGTAGGCAGTGATAGTGGTATATTGGTTACGTGAGAGAAATGGAAAACTTAGGCATATTATTATATATTAGGGAAATGTAGTTTTCAAACTCATAATGTTTATACAAGTTCATAAAAAAAATTGTGGTCACAATTTGTAGCTAAACTATGGAGGCCTAGCTGTGTACAAAAAAAAAATCATAAAAATGTACAAAAGTAATGTTTGGAAAAACACAGGACTCATAAATTATTCAATTGTCCTTTAAAATAATGCCAGTAGATGAATTAGTAGGTAAATACAATTTATTTAAAAATATTTCAGCATTACAAACAACTTAATCTAATGATGATTCTAATTACTTTTTCTTCTCATCTTTTTCTTTTTTATCTCCCTTTGCTTTCTCATCTTTCTTATCGTCTTCCTTTCCCTCCTTTCCTTCTTTCTTTTCCTTCTCTTTCTTATCTTTATCTTCTTTCTTTCCTTCTTCAGCATCTCTGTTTGTAATTTTATTGTTGATAAGGTTATGTAGGGCTATGATGGATCGAACCAGTGCAGCTAAGTACACTACAAGGGACTGATCATTAGTTTTGATGTAAAGGTTGTCAATAAAGCTGTCATTAGCAATGTCTGGCAGGAGGTTGAAAATGTCCTGCAGCTGGTAGATAATTTGATGGTTCATCGGGAGAGAGCCTTGGCCAACTTGGGTGAGGTAGTCTCTAATCTCACTTAGTTGGGAGTGCAGGCCTTTCAGACCAAGCAACTGGTTTGTTATTCTCTGGGAGAGACTGCCAACTGTAGTATCCTTAATGTCTCTTAAAAGATGTTCTACGCCAACTTCTTCCGCTTCCTCAGCCCCAATCTCACTGGGTACATGTTCAAAGGTCCTTGTTGTGGGTGAACCGTCATCATGGACCTCTTCTACAGCCTGGTAAGCTTCAGTGGGGAGACCAAGATCTTTTGGTTTAGCATCAATGATGACAAGGACTGAGTTAGGGCAGTAGCGCCTAACCAGTTCATTGATGGCTACGTCATTTTGGTGGAGTTTGGGGCCAGTGTGGTACCAGCCCACAACCTTCTCTCTGGCATTGACTTTCTTGAACATACTGTACATGTTCTCTAGGTAGTCATGGTCGAGGAACCAGACTGACTTGTCTTTGTCATCCTCATCAAATGGAACTGAAAATAAAATAAAAGTGTGTGAATACTTTATACAACTTTACTAGTTGTTTGGCAGGGTCAGAGCCTTTTCATTTGTATTAATTTGTTGGAGACTTCAAAACGAACTTATAATCAAGTAAAAATATAAATTACCCAGGTTTTAGTCAAGTTACATGAACACAAAGCCAACTACTCACAGTTAGCTTACGAATAAATGACTAAACTATTTATTTACCTGCAAAGCTGTTGGAGACGTCCAAAACACCCTTTGCTCTCCAGCATCCCAGCAACACGCCGACAACTCGTTTTTGATTGCCTATTTTGCCCATCCGATTGAAATGGTCCACCACACTCAGTAAGACCAAAGGATGAACCACCACTTTTGTGGTTAAAACTTCTTGGCTTGGCATTGTTGCTGCGGTATTTTATTTGGCTAAACCTGTACAGTTATTATGATGTATGCTTTTCAGAAGCAAATCACACAACAATAATAACTCTCAACTACAATTCGCTCTAAAATACAATGATTTTTGCCAAGCGGCAATCAAAACTAAAATTTGACAGTCATTATAGAAAAAATTATGTCTGTGGATCTATTCGTCTCTATGGAAATACGTCTTTAGGCTGGCAGCACAGTACTACAGTAGAAATTCTCGCTAGTTTTACTGACAAAAAGATAAAGATAAAATAGCAAAAACCTTTACATCTAAATAGCGTTTTCTTATTCAAATAAAGACTTTCATCTACATCATAAGACCTTTGATGACGGTCATACCCAGGTCCGGACAGAGACACAGGGCCCCTAGGCACTTGACCTTTGAGGCGCTCCACCCTATCCCGAAGTCGTTTTGGTAATTAAGCAAATAAAATGCACTAGATAGATTCATTTATTTGCACGAAATATGGTACTTTACAGATTGTTTAACACATACTAATTCGTTAATAGTACAGAAAATAAAATTGTGAACCGATTATACTTACGAGTACTATACAGAAATAATCACCTTAGTACAGACGTATGTACCTTAGTTACGCCAACAGTCGTCAAACAAAGATGTTTTGTTCCCCGTATTCCTTTATACCCGTTTATACCCTACTTGAACCACGGAGCTTGTTTCTGCTCCGTGACTTGAACCAACGGACTTTGTTTAAACAATACTAAATATAGTACTTTTATTAAAACCTATATGATTAATGTTTCGCACAGCTGGTGCCCGGCAGTGATTAAATGATAAATGATTTTATTTCTGTAAGTAGGTTTTTACAAACACTTTTAAACGTCAATCATATTTTTTTTTTAACTAGATGAGGTCGGCGTTTCCTATCTGACTACTCTGAGAAGAAAGGCCGAAACAAACTCAGAGGTCACAGTCTCTTTTAAAATCCAGACAGAATCTTGGTCAGATCATCTGAAGGCTATGTAGATCGGTGTCTGAAATGGTCTTTTGAGGAAAGAACCACACAGATTGAGTGGACCTGTCCAGTCAGTGCACGCAATTGTCAGCAATCGTGCAGCTCAACTCAGAACTTAAGGAGCTCAACGATTCGACGAACAATACCAAAGAAAGGACATTTGAGTAGGATTGAACAGTGATCTTTATATGAGAACTTTAAATGTAAGAGCAAGCGAAGCGAGTTCGAAAATTTAAGCTCCTCGGATAGGTTATGTTTCTTACGACTTACAACAGAAAGCTTAAGAATTATGAGTAACTATTATAAGATCCAATAACAAGTGACGCGAGCTAAAAAATTGCTAGCACCCCACCTCGGAAACGTTAAATTTCTTTTGATAATTTAAAACGGCAATAGGAGTTGCTTTGTCGACATATGTAGACAGAAAAGCAGAAGAAATATTATGAGAAACTATAATCCTCCGTCAGGCAGGCAAGCTGAAAGCTTTCTGGTCGGGGTGGCTGGGTGGGTAGGGACCTTAGGCTGGCTGGGTCCCTAGACCAGGGCCATGCAGGCCTAGGTGGAAATCCGAAGCTGGTCATACCCCACTAAAGTTCTCATCAAGATGAATGAAATAAGCCCAAACACGATGTAACTGCTGTAAACTGTTGAGGAGTTCTATCGACTGTCTCCCATCACCAGCATCAGATCAACTCAATGTCTCTATGTTGTAGAATACACCCTATCCAAAAAAAGAAGTCGTTAAAAATAGGACTACTTTGTAAAAAGTTATGCGTATTTATACCTTTATGTCGTTAGTTAAAAAGCCAAAAGTCTAAACAAGGTTTAAAAAAAAAGACGACCTGCTGTCAATTTCAAACGAAATGTCAAATAAAATTTGTCAACATTCGTAAGCCATTCTTTCTGAATTTAATTTTATTTTCATAAAATTATAAATAAAACTATTGCTTCTTAGTAATTAGATGCACACCACTAAACGCATATTATCGTTGAACAAATATTTTGTAGTGCAAATCCAATAAAATGTCGCAAAGGACCATAACCTTCGTCACTGGCAATGCCAAGAAACTAGAAGAGCTCAGGGCTATTCTCGGTAGCAATTTCCCTTTAGAAATAATTAGCCACAAGCTAGACTTGCCAGAACTTCAAGGGGAAATAGACGAGGTTTCTATTAAAAAGTGCCAAGAAGCTGCACGGCGTCTGAAGAGGCCAGTATTAGTGGAAGATACGTCCCTTTGTTTTGATGCACTAAAGGGCCTTCCTGGGCCATATATCAAGTGGTTCCTGGAGAAATTAGAGCCTGAAGGACTCACAAACCTGCTGACGGGTTGGGAGGATAAATCTGCTAAGGCTGTGTGCACATTTGCTTACTGTGCTTGCAACGGTGAAAACCTAGATGTTAAGTTGTTCCAAGGTATTACTACGGGAAAGATTGTATCTCCAAGAGGTACCAGAGACTTTGGTTGGGACTGTGTTTTCCAACCTGATGGTTACAATGGAACTTATGCTGAACTACCAAAGACTGAGAAAAATAAAATATCTCACAGATACAAAGCTCTAGAAAAATTTAAAGCACATTTTAATGAAAAATCTGTATAACTGCCTTGTGATATACCTAAATCCTGTGATGATCCAATGGGAATAAATAGGATGTATTTCTGTTGTATATTTCAGATATTATAATAGAGTCTTGTCTATTGAAAGCTGAGAGTGAAAGATAGCAGAAAAAAAAAATAGGTTGTTTTTCCTGGATCAACTAGGAATATCATTTCATATCATTTATTACTCATAAACATTTACATTGTGTTGAACATAACCATCATATTAAATAAAATGAATGCACTTGATACTTGAATATTTTTATGCAGAATATTTATTTTGTTTATTACCGTACAGTATGAAAGCATACAGCAAACAATAATTTTATTGTGTAGATAAGCTTTTATGGTTATAAAACGTTTATTGGGTAATATTAAATATTAGGTCATATTTATTTTTTTAATTTTCCACTCTTTTTCACTCTCAGCTTTCAATAGACAGACCTTAGCTGAGATATCTACATTCTCAGATACTCTTATATTTTTGTAAAAAATAAAACTGCTTTCTTTGACATCATTATTTTTTGCTATTGGTTTATCTAAGTAGATATGGTTTGCATTAGATTCAATGTTACCTATAGGTCAATAAGTGCATACAATGTAATCAAAACAAATGTGATAATGTTATCTGTTTTGTTAGAATAAAACTTAATCAATCAAGTTACTGTTTATTATGATATTACCAATTCCACTTTTATTTACACAATCATCATAACATTAGATTAATATTTTTAACAGCAGGATTCTGTACACAATGTACTTACTTCTTATATCATTATATTCATAGTATAAAATAACATAAAAGATAAAATAATCTTATTGTATGAATTAACATTACTTTTAGATGTTGGCTTGTGTACACCAGGTGCTATGTAAGGTTCTAAATTCGAATTGTTATAATTTTTGTAATACCAGTCATTATCACCAATCTGCCTTATCTTTGTGTTACCTGTGCTCATAATTTCAGAAAATCTTGTCTTTGGTTCTCTGTTTGGTGAAAAGTTTTCTCTATGATCATATTGTTCTATGTTTGGAAGGTTAAGAAGGTTTACTTTAGTGATGGTTGCTGGCCTTTTCCCATGGTGTCTTTCATGTAACTCTGCAGTGCTGGGTACTAACACTGCAGACAGAGCAGTAGGTGCTGGCTCAATATGCTTCTTCATTGGTGGCTTTGAAGTTACTGCAGTGGATGAGGAGTAAGATGAAGTACTAGTTTCCATCCAAGCTTGCAGCGACATATCATTACTTGTATCTGTTGTTATAAGCATACTTTCTTTTTCAGTCACTTGTGTTATAGTTAAGTTTGACTCCATCAAATTGTATTTGCTCAAATTGTTGGGATCACTCTTTTGTTCTTCAACATTTTTAGTTCTATTGTAAGCTACATGAGTACTGTTATCATCATCTATATATGCTTGGAGTTCATGTATCTCACTTTTAATTTTTGAGTGGGTTGTGTTATTATGAACTGTTTTAACAGGTGGTTTGGTTGAAACTGCTGCTATAGCTTGTTCCATAGCACCTTGTTTATTATAAGTTGTAGCACTTTGGGCTTGCACAGCTGTTTGTGAAACATTCAGTGTAGGATCAGGTATTGGCATAAAACCTCCTGCAGTTGTGGGCAGGATTGGTGAGAACCCGCCAGTTTCAAACTTGGGTGGTTCTGGTAGTTGATATTTGTTTCCACTGTGGGAGTGGGAATGTGTGTGTGTGTGAGAGTTTTTCTTGTCTGGCCAGTCTATTTTGCGTCCTGTGTTAAGTAATTTTCCCATGTCTAGCGGTGGCAGGGGCATCCCGAAGAATGTAAAACCGCTATTAGCGCCACTTGTTGGAGTCTGCTTGTTTCTGTCTGTCGTATTTTTCATTGCTGCGTATATCGTGGGAAGCCCACCTGACGATCTATTATTATTTTGCGTCGCACTTACTTCGTTGTTGAAGCCATCTATTAAAGTTTCATTGTAAGGATAATCGACGTATTCGTCGTAGAAGTAATCCGATTCTTCTGGGGACGGTCTGTTGATTTTGTTAGCTTGATACGTGTTCTTAATCTGCGATGTGTAATCCTTTATTTTGTCAACTGTTGAATACACTTGTGATGTCGCCAAATTAGGGAGAAGCGCTTCATTTTCGTGTATCATACACGTTCTCAGATCTTCCTCGTCGAGTTGATTAATAGCCGTGTTTGGACAATCATTTCTTCCGAAAGGCATACCTTTAACGTATGTTCCATCTGCGCATTTTGGTCCAATAGAAGACGATTCCGATAGCCATGATTTCAGCCAAATAATATGGCAATTGCAAATTAATGGATTACCTTAAAATAAGAGAAGTATAATTAGCGCTTCATAAAATAGTTTAATACAAATAGGGCAGTACGGTTATGTCTAAACTTACCGTCAATATCCAAAATAGCGATGTTATTTCTTAGTTTAGCAAATGAATTCTCCAATACTGTGCTAAGTTTATTGTGTCTCAGTGAAAGAACCTTCAGTCGAGGCATGAAATCGAAAGGCTGGCCGCTAATGTGGCATATCATATTATTGTCCAAATTCAGCTCCACCAACCATTCCATGTACTGAAATGACGCTCTTGTCAACCTCTTCAGTTTGTTAAAGCTTAGGTCCAAAACTTCTAAAGAAGATAATTGTCTCAGTCCCGAATTATCGATACTCGTTATTTGATTATTGCTCAAATTCATATATTGCACCAAAGGCATGTTCTCGAAAGCTCGCAGCGAAATGTACTGCAAACGATTCCCTTGCAGCTCAATTATCCTTAGCTTAGGCAGATTTGAAAATACTTGGTCAGGTAAATCTATAATGTGATTCCGGCTTAAGTATACGGATAGCAATTTTGGTAGATTTGCAATCGCTTTCGGATGCACCACTTCAATATTATTGTTGTCCAAGTCTATCGTTTCCAGATCTCTCAGGTCTTTAAAGCTTCCAGTTCGTAGTCCCACTAGCTTATTGTTGGGCATTTTAAAATCCGTCAGTGTGTTTATACTATTTATAGAATTTCCATCAAAGTGTTTTATATGATTGTAGCTTGCGTCCAAAACTTTTAATTTAGACATCATGTTCAAGGTAGCCGGTAACTCATTAAGATTATTCGAAGAAATATTTAACGTCTCTACATCTAGAGCCCTGTTGACAATGTTAGGACTTATACTTTTCAGCTTATTTTTGCTAAAATCCAAAGACGATAGTGCAGCATTGTCTTGAATCGCCATGAAATCGAAGTTTTCAATTGTATTTCCATGTAAGTTCACTTGCTTAAGTTGATTAAGTTTGCTAAAGCTTTTTGGGTGAACAGCCATTATTTGATTATAACTCAAGTCTAAAATCTCCAGTCGATCTAAATCACTAAATGTCGTCATCTCGATCTGTTTCAAGCCGTTTCGTTTCATATAAAATCGTCGTAAATTGTGCAAGGTCTTCAAACTTCCATGAGGAATTTTCTGAACCCCGTTACTCGAAATATCCAAAGTTCTTAGGGATGGTAAATCTAGGTCTGGTGATGGTGGCATCGGTAAACTTGTTATTTGATTCTGATTTAAATATAACTTTTCTAGCCCTCGTGGTAATCCAGGTACAAATTCAATCAGTCTATTAGTACTGGCGTCCAACTCGTAAAGATTCGCCAAATTCCTGAAAGTAGCTGGGTGTATGGAAACTAGACTATTTCCTGATACGTTAACGTACTCCAGTAAAGGTGATTCCAAGAATGTTATTGGGTCTATGATCGCTAGCTGGTTGTAACTGAAGTTAATCCTTCTCAGTGCTGGAAGATTGTATAAAAGTTTCGGCTGCAACCGTGTGAAGTAGTTGTAAGACAAATCTAGTCCTTTGAGTGCCGGCAAATTCCAATATGGACCTTCGTTCATATCATTCAACGAATTGTTACTTAGGTGCAATTCTCTCAATGCAGGCATTGCAACGAATGCGTCTGCCTGTATGAATTTTATATTGTTTTTGTTCAAATGTAATCTTTCTAGGCTAGGATGACCTCTAAGAGCGCCTCGTGGAATTTCTTGAAGCAAATTATGACTCAAGTCTAGGAACTTCAAGCGTGGTAGAGCATCGAGTAAAGCTCTAAACTCTGAAATATGCATTATTTGGTTGCCGATCAAAGTGAGCTCTTCAACTCCACTGCCGGATTGTTGCAAAAATGATTCAGGGTGTATTTGGTTTATTCGGTTGTAATTTAAATCTACGACCCTTAGCTTTGGAACTCTATGAAATGCACCATGGTGTATGATGTTTATGTTGTTGTGCGATAGAAATAGATTCTCCAGCATGGGTTGATCCACAAACCCACCTTCGCTTAATTTGTCAATCATATTGTGATTAAGATTTAAATGAGATAGCATTGGCAAGTCTCGTATAGCTCTTCCAACCATCGTTGCATCTGCGATTCTATTGTTGCTTAGCGATATTTCGCTTAGAGAAGGAAGCAGGGATAGAGCCCTCATATGGATCAGGTTAATTCCACAATTAGTAATTTCCAGTTTTCGTAATTTTGGCAAATTATAAAAAGCGTTTTCTTTCAGTATTCGGAGGTTAACACTTCCCTGGATAAACAATTTCTCCAAGTTTGGCAAGTTCTCAAACGTGTTTTCATTGACTGCATTTAGACTTTCTGATTGTACGTTTATGTAACGTAGTTTCTGCAAGCCAGAAAACGCTGGTATCCTCTTTAGATTTTGTGATTGTATCGTCAAGGCTTGAAGATTCTGTAGTTTCATCAGACTTTCCGCTGGAAGACTCCTCAAGTCGTTTTCGACGATGAATATTTCAACCAAACTCTGTTCTTGCGTCTCCAGCCAAGCAGCCGATAGTCGCTCCAGTCCATTATGTCGGAGCATTAATCTCATAATTTTCACATTTTGTAAAATCTTTCCTGGGAGGGATGGGAGATAGTTGTTTTCTACGATCAGTTCATCTATTGGTTTTCTAACAAGTTCTCCGACTTTCTGGACGCCCTTTATTACTTGGGGCAAGTCGCTGTGTGTGCACCTGAAAGCAAAGTTAAGGTTCGTTATTACCTAGACAAAAAACGCCTTGATGCTACAGCGATTACGTATACCAACCATATTTGGACATCTTCGTGTCGATTCGTGCATATGCAGGGGAGGATTGTCTCTGGGGTTGGACATATCGAAGCTTGTGCAGTCACATATGAAAATATCAAGAAGAGGAGCCATGAGACTATTTCTCCTTTCTTACGGTCCATTCCTCTAAAACGTAGATGATCATTGTAGCATATTTCTTGTATTTTCAGTCCTTTCTATCTGAAAGTTTATTAAACAAATATTAAAATGGTATTTTGGAGTCGCATTGCAGTTGTACCAAGCATGGCTCCTCGAAACAAACTACTGTGAGTTACAGTAGACGCTTGTTTAAACATAGAAGATTCCGCGATCATGCCAGAGGAAACGTCGTTTCTAGGAAATGTTGTTTCCTTTGAAATCTCTTGATTGCTTCATCTCTCTATATTACGCCAAATCGTAAACCGGCGCCAAGGACCGGTACTAATGAAAACAATGCGTTATAGAAACAATAGCCGACCGGAACGGCCCGGTGGTTGAGTTGCACTTTCACTTATTCACCATTGTTATTAACGGCGATCTATGGTGTGCAATGTTATTTACATCATTGTTTTAGGGTTATGCAAGTCATTGATGGAGTTAGGTTGATGTAGGTCACTATTCGTCCTTCGGATTCGGTATATTGAGATCACAGTAGCTTTGTAATTACTCGCCTTCTTATGAGGAGATTCAAGAAGCATATCATGTACCTACTGAATTCAGTCTTGGTATCCGTATTTCATCAGGGCATTTTTAGGGATTGTTCAAGATCTGAAGTTTATGGTTTTTTCGACACTTGCCTTTAACTAGCAAAAGGGACTTAGCCAACATATTGGTAACGAATGTTAGCAATCGATTTAGAAAAGGCACCGAGTGAAGTGGTGAAGCATATTATTCTCTTAAAGCAGCTGAAAGTACCTGTTCAATAATAATATAATAACAAACGTAACAGTTTTTATTAAGTATCGCAGTTAACTTCGCAATGCCTTCATAAACGATTCATTATATTGTACAATTCAACTAGTTATAGAGGTACTTTGCAAGTGCGATTTACATAATTTCTGTATTTCCAAAAAGAAGTAAATGCTGACGTAAACGCACGAATTATATTGTACTCATCGCTGAATATTTTAAAACATAAAAATTATATCTACAAAAGAACAGATGACTCATCTTTTCTGTTGTCACTCTGGGTAGATAAGTGGGTATATACAGCTGCTAAATTCGTCATACCAAATTTAGGCAGCTTACGAGAACTTATGACGCTATTGCGCAATGGCTGGTTTTGTTAGCCTATCCATAGTACATAGCCTATCCTATTCGACTACCAGTTGTGCGAGGGTGATATTGACGCTGACATTAAAGAGGCAATTCCCGTAATTTTAACAACGTTCACAGTGATCTAAGTCTCGATCTGTCAAAAATCCAGTCAATACAATTCACATACATTTTTGACAAGTTTTTGACATTGATTGTCGCTGAGATGAGATTGCGACATGCAATTGAACGTTTTTTATGTACGAGAATTGCCCGTCAGTTCGCCTTTGAACTTTTTTTTGCCAAGATCAAACATTGTGTGGCTTATAGATGTTGTTATTTTTTTCGATCATAAAAAATTTGGCATTTTTTTATCCCAAATCTGATGCTAACCCGGGCATACAGGATAGATTTTTGAGACGCAGCAGTAAGGGTAGGTAGGTAGTACCTTTACCTTTGTAGTTACAGAAAAACGGATTTAGGCGACTGTCCTTATTTTTTTTGAGAAATTTGTATCCCTATTCACGGGTCTTGAAAAAATTTTTGTCGGCAAGAAAATGGGCAATTTTCTAATAACCTTTTTTGATCCCAGTCGATCCTGTTTCTTATAAGTATCTTAAAACTTTATCGAACCAAATGAGGTTTGAGCACTAGAGAAGTCAGAAATTGGAAGAACTTTTCCCTTATATTTCATAGGAAATGGGACTTACTTTTTTATGATGGATAGAGTGGCTGCTACAAAAGTCAGAACTCGCATAAAACTTTTCCCATACAAGTCTAGTACTTAACCTCAAGCCCTCACTGCCCCATCTCAAAATTCCACTCTGTAAGTATAGGCTTTATCCTTGATAGTTTACCGTTGAAAGCACGTACCAGACTCCATAAGCATGATATAAATATCTTACGTATAGTTACACTCATCATCCGAGTGAGTACTTCTACGTGTGCAGTAAACGGGACAGCAGTCATTATGGTACAGTTATCGTATTTATCTCCAGTAACTGTTACAGACTGTCATTTTGTACTGGCAAGTAGTACGATCTTGTAACTTGTTATTATTTTTGTTTTATTATAGGTCTGTGGTTGTTCTAGGTTTGAAATCTTGATGTCGTTATTTGCAAGACATGAGTGTACCTACTGATATTACCAAAACTTAAGACTATGTATTATTTGGTCACAGATTAATAGAATAGAATAGAATAGTTCTTTATTTGCACAGAAAGTAGGTACAAGTTACAGATGTTAAGATTCAGTTGATCGCTCAGTGGTAATGTGTTTGATGTAGGTATCTACAGATATTTTGTATTATAGGAGACGGGTTGGTTGCTTACAGGGGTAAGTAGACTGACTTCCAAAAAACTCGATAATAGTACGAGTTTTAGACCATCTAATCACAATCGAGGATACGTCAGGGGGGCCGCAAATCTGCGAAGCACGGACTCAGTTGCGCGACGACGACGTTTAGTAATGAGGGACATGTTTTTGATTTATCATACTCAAAAACAATAACTACGATAAATTATGAAATAGATGTTAATTATTTTACTAGGCTAATAGTGTCACTATCAAATAGAGTAACTATACATGTTAATACTTAATATATCACAAGAAATATAGACCAATAAGTGAAAAGTTGGTCACCAGCCCCGGTCTCCCCTACTACTCAGATTCACCCAAAAGCTGGTTATCACATGGTTTCGGAAGAGTAAGCTAGCAACAATAACTCCGAATCGTTCATCCTAACTTATAATATTATAAATGCAAAAGTAAGTTTGTTTGTTACCTTTTCACGCCTAAACCATTGAATCGATCATCCTGAAATTTTGCATATACCTACGTTGTCAGGTGTACAGAAACGGACCTATGGCACATGTCATTCCGGAAAAAGCACCTACTTAGTTAATAAAACTTGAGCTTTTTTTGAAGATTTTTTATAAATAAAACTTAGAGCTCAACTCCTTCACAATTTGGAGTCTTTTGTAAATAGACTTGAGTCCTGCTAAAAAATACTCAAAGACTGAGTCTTTTTAAAAGAACTCATGACTGAGTCCTCTCCTGATTTAGAAAAGGCCTGCCCTTATTTTATTATAAGTAGACGGTGTGTTTATTATTTTATTTAGACGTTTTAACTCGCATTTTGATTCAGCAAATCGTCGGTCTTCAGGTGGATAGTTTTGATAAGGTTATAAGCGTTTAATGCAATTTAATTGTTATCTGTTATTTTTATCGTGCGATTTATTTTCAATCATTAAATAAATATGGATGACGATAGAAAATCACCCAGTATTACCTATTATAATACACCAACTCAAGATCATGACTCAGTCTAGCTCAAAGAACTTAAAAGACTCGAAAGGACTCGGACTCATGTGACTAACGAGTCCTAGTCTTGAAAATCTACTCAAGTCTCGAAATGAAGACTAAGAGACTCGAGTTTCTAACAACACCAGTCGATAGACCGGTTTTTCATCCTCCTAGCTATAATAATATAGGTGCCAAAGTAAGTTTGTTTGCTTGATACCTTAAATAAACGCGAGCGAAGCCGGTAAAAGCTAGTCATAAATAATTTTCGAAATACCTACCTACGATATGACGCAATGTAATTACACTTTCGATTTCTTTTGTTTTATTTTGAAAACGATAATAGTGGCATCAAAAATATTCGCACTTTGAAATAAATGGCGCAATGCGTATTGCATCCATCCATAGACATACCTACTAATTAGATGAATGCAAAAGTAACTCGTCTGTCTGGTATTTCACTCCTAAACCTATTAACCGATCGTTATGTACTTAGACGATATGAAGTCTGAGACCTGCTGGAGAAGAACATAAGCTACTTCTCACCCTGAACATTTGTATAAAAAAAAAATGGAATCAAAATACACCCAGCCGATGTTACAGGCAACCAACAGCTAGTAGTAAATAAAGGAAGTTACCCACTGAAGAGTATCAGCGAAACTACTTATCCTAAATAGCTTTTCGGTGTATCAGCTGCATCTGGGGGGTAATTGGAATGGCATTAACTGTGACAGTTCCGCAACGTTCATTGCGTTATTTACGTTGTTGAGCAGACACATTTTTCGAACATATGAAGAAATGGATTAGCAATATCCTTCAAAATGATTCAGATTGTGATTGATAGTGTGATACGCAATTAGGGTGCTGGTAAGACTGGAAGCTGAACTCGACATAGTTGGGAAAAGGCTAGCTAGAAGAAGATATAGATAGACCGATCGATAGAATACTCTATAATATTTACACCATAAAAGTTTGAGATATAAATGAAGAAATTTTACATAGGGTGACACAATGGGCGGTCTTATATCGCTAAAAGTACCTAATCTTTTACAGACACCCTTTGGGAAAATTAAAGGGTGAAGGGGAGAATGCTGCAGGTAGTTAGTAGTGTACCATTTACATAGTTATACAATAATACATACATAAAGCATATATATACTTATCTATCTATTATACAAGGTGTTGTTTTGCATCCTCGTCAAATTCGAGGAGGTACGAGTAACTATGCTAATGATTCTCGACACGAATCAATAATAAAATAATTAGGTATTTATTTTTATTTTTTGTATTTTTCGGAAATCGGCATGTGTTGGGCCCGTGTGATACCGCCCTGTAACTGCGCTGTAACTGTAACGCATGCACACAGCGACATAGTCGTACGACACTGCCTACCGTATACGCAACGGGGCGATTTTGTTCTTTGAAAGTGAAGTATTCTGAAATACCTACTGTCAAACTTAAATACCTAAAAAAACAAGTATGTATTAATTATTGAGCAGGATCGTAATTTTATTTGAATGTTTATGTCTTTCATAACAGCCTCCTGAAATTTGACGAGGATGCAAAACAACACGTTGTATACATACACATAGAACAAGAGCAAGGAACTAGGTACATAATTTATATGTAATGACCCT
Organism: Brachylomia viminalis; assembly: GCA_937001585.2. Lineage (NCBI taxonomy): Eukaryota > Metazoa > Arthropoda > Insecta > Lepidoptera > Noctuidae > Brachylomia > Brachylomia viminalis. The sequence goes on along the minus strand of OW443301.2, from coordinate 18,847,486 downwards.
TCTTAAATCATCATTGCTTGTTCCTTATGTGATTTATTAACAGAATTTTAAAAGTGGACAAAGATTGAGCACGCGCTTATCGACACGGGCAAGGCATTCCATAACAGGCAAGTGCATGCATAAATACATAATGTGCTAACTTCACATCGTCATTCTTATAGGCTATTGATAACCATTTACGCAGATTAAAATATAGCCATTTTAGACGAGGCTGTAGGCAGGGCCGTTTTAAACCTATTGGAGGCCCTGGGCACTATAAGATACTACGGCCTCTGGAGAATCTAGGAGCGAGCGAAGGGGGCTCGTAATTTTTTGCATCCTGCCTCTGATAGCCAATAGCTATGACACTCAAAGTCAAAGCATTTATTTCAAATAGGCACATAAAAGGAACTTTTGAACGTCAACATTTACATTTAAATAGAATTGATTCTAGTCGCCCCTTCCAAAAGGTAGTTTCGTATGGAGAAGAATGGGCAAGAAACTGGCATGCCCCATGAATCACGGGGCCCTGGGCACTTGCCCAGAATGGCCAATGGAAAAGACGGCCCGCTGTGGGTAAGTACATAATACAAGTAGGTACTTACGACAGGTCAGAAGGATGCTAATTTAGAGTTTTTCAAATAGGAAGTCCAGGAACCTTTTTGCTATAGGTATCCAAACGAATACCTAACGTCATAATAAAAACGGTGCATTATGTGTAGGTACATACTGCGACCAATAAAGTAGTTATTTCTTGAGTTGACAAGGAGAGCACGACTGGGTAAGCCAAGGTTTCTCGATTGTATTACAACGAGGTTAGTAACGATGAACTACCTACTTGGTCTGTGTTGTAATTAGGTGAGTCATAACTAGATAGATTAAAGTTATGCTTTGTCTTGAAAATGTTTTCAGATTATAAGATCTCGACCGCGCCTCAAATACGGACCAATCGATCTCCCGACAGATAATTGAAGTCGTACACCATGATAAACAATTTACCGAGGATTTTCCCAACTATTTTGGGGTCGTTTCCAGTCTAACCGGATGCAGCTGGATACCAGTAGGTATTTTACATGGAGCGATTACCTATCTGACCTCCAGAACCCAGTTACTTGATGGTAGCACGATACTCTTTGGTAAGACTAGTTGTTAGACTTTTGGGCTTCTGTCTGACTACACGTAACGACTATCAAAGATCTATGTCTCGATATGTAATGGATGGTCAAGCGTGGCTAAACCTACGATTGACCCATGCGGCTGTTATCATTTAGCCATGAGCTAATTGCCAAGAAATCCCTTGGTCTTGGTCTTCGACAGATTGCATGCGAGAATTATTTCAATAGCGATGCTGCCGGCCGTCAGGTCAGAGGCCCACACCGGGGCCCCATACAGGGCCATGGATCGCACGATCCCCACGTAGAGCCGCCTACAGGTGGCACTCGGGCCCCCCAGATTGGGAAGCAGCGAATGCTGTCCACTGCTGGATATAGGTCTCCCTCAAGCGTCACCGCGTTGACCTGTCATGAGCTTCCAATGAAGAACACAATTTGCATATTCAAGATTAACAGTTAACACAACATTACCTTTCATAATACAGTAATTTATTGACTTATTACGCAATCAAACAATTTGCTGAAAACTGGAGCGAATCGCAACCGTGGAGGGCTACAGACGATCGTAAATTACGCATAAAAAAATGCATTAGGTGAAGCACACTAACCCAGTGCCCTAACTGACTTCTTAAATGCCTGTAATCTCTTTCGATTATGAAGAGTGATGCTAAAGACCAAAGAAACAATGGGTGGTCTTTGTGAAAGATGAAAATATGTCTCTTTAATCCATCCAAAGGTTGTCTGTATAAGATAGCTTTTAGCGGTAAGACCGCCCATTATGTCACCCTATGTAAAATTTCTACATTTATATCTGTAATTTTTTGGTGTATCTAAGTACATAATAAAGAGTATTCTATTCTATATATCTATAGAAACGGCATGACCACCACGGATGACATTTAAGATACGGAAGAAAAAAAAATCTGCACTAACCCTAATAATTGGAAGAGGAAGCATTTTTTGTCCCAGGAAATGATCTCTTTAAAAACGGAAATAAGTAGTTGCAAAAGCCACGATGGGTATTCGCCCGCCGAGACACGATTTTGCTACTTCTACTGACCTTTAAAGAAACAAGCTTGCAAATTGAATGATTGTAAGGATATATCCAATTTAGAGTGGTGAGGAAGAACATCTATCGACCGTAGCTCTCTTAGCAACAAGTGTTATTGGATTGTTTACGGTTTTCTTACGTTCAAATTTCAGTCTCAAATCAATAGTCATTTATTCAAACTAGGCTGAAAATCAGCACTTTTTGAACGTCAAAATTACATAAAGACAGTCCCCCAAAACGCCCGCCCTTCACCACTTTTTTGTGCTTTAGCTGGGAAGAAGGAAGTGACGCAAGAAACTCCCCAGGAGCAGTAAAGCGGTAGCGGTAAGCGCAAATGACTGTAGTTCAACTTTATCCCTTACTGAGATTTGAAAGTCTAACAACCAGTCTTACCAGGGGGTATCGTATTACCTACTTAGTAACTAGTTTGTGGAGATCACACAGACAGTCGCTCAAACTGGAAGCCGACTCCAATATAGATACCTACTTGGGAATAGGTTTGACAGAGTATTATGATGATAGATAGATACGAAACAACGTGGTAAAGTCCCGAGTTCAACAACCCCGTCTCTTATCTCAGCCTATATTCGTCCACTGCTGGACGTAGGCCTCTCCTAGTGAACGCCACTGAGCCCGATCTTTGGCTCTCCTCATCCAGTCTCTACCTCGCAAGTCGTCACTCCACCTTGCCGGCGGGCGTCCCACACTACGTTTGCCTAAACGCGGTCTCCACTCTAAAACTCGTTTTCCCCAACGATTGTCGGTTCTACGAGAGATGTGACCAGCCCATTGCCACATTAGCTGGCTTTTTGATTTCATCTGAGTTATTAGGAATCAACTAGGTACCCCATATTTCGAACCATAAAAGGTTAGCAACGAATATAATGCAATAGGTACAGCATAGACCGACCAGCTGCGTCTAATAATACAAGATCGAGTCAACAGAAGATACCTACTTACCTGCTTAAAATTTCGAATAAAACCAGCTACGTTCGGTTTTCCAACAAAAAAAATGCAGATGCAAATGTCACACGTGTTGAGTGGAAAGCAAATGCATTGTGCACGTGCATGCAGCTGACGGATCCTAATCTCTTGCATATTTAATTTTATTTGTCAGATCTACACTATCGGTAGGTACCTACTTATACATTATTATGGCGCACTTTCATTAAATTAAATAAGAATTGAAGGAAAAAAAAAAAGCTTTCCAGCTCATAGTATATCGAATAAGATGGAGATTATTTTGGAGGATTTCAACTTTATTGGGATTTGATTAAGAGGACAAAGTCCAAGGCCTAATTTGAATTTTCCATAAGTGAATCTGAAAACCTTGTTGGTTAACAAAGCTATGTCTAGTAGTTTAATAATACATTGGTTTAAAAAATAGGTCAGGTGACGTAAACAACAAAAAAATCTAACATTCTAGAAACTGTGCATTCGTCTACTGTTACCTATATGTCAAAAAACCAGACAAACCCGTCTTAACTCCTAGACTGACATAGACTGTTGATATTTATGTAATAAATTTACTTTATAACGTAACTACCTACCTTCTACCTTCCTATGTTGAAGAAAACCACCATATCTCTTATTATCTAATCTAGAGCCAAAGAAACAAATGCAATTTGCATGAATGACGCATTCAGCAAACACTAGGTCTACCTTCTACTTTATCTTTAAACCATATTCATTTTACAACTTAGACAATCGATTTACCGTCAAAGATGATGAACAGAAAGAACACAGCGTCCACTCCTCTGAGGTCGATCAAAACACGAACACTGTTACGCAACAATCACAAAACAAACAAGACTGGACAAGCGTGGCTTATGGTGGCCCAACGTGAACTGGGATGCGAGTATTTCGCATGTAAACACCAGACTTTCGGTTCACAGCTCGATGCACATCAAGTAACTTATCTTTCACCATTGTGGTGCGTGCTACCGCCCGTAACTACTTGTAAACTATCATAGATGCGGATGTTGGTGCAACTTGCTTTTTTTTGCTATTTGCCTCTTAGAGGAATCCCGCAGCTCAAAAGGTTAGGTCCACAACAACAGTATGTCTATAGCCTATTTGGCAGCAGTCTACTGGGAGGAGCATCTAAAGATCTACAATCGCATCATTTATCTCGATTCAGCAAAGGACTGCCGTATGGCGTCCGCGCTGGTCAGGTGGTTGAAGCTATGGTGCAACAGCACTCTCGCCAATGACTGGCTTACAATTAGCTACTGGAACCACTATCTGGCAACCGGTCTGCAGAGACTAATAACATATCTCGAACAAGTGCACATAGATTTATTAGAGACAATTAAGTATTATACATAGAGTATTAGGAGAGTTATGTTATTTTGAAAGTAAATCGTAAGGCTTGGTATAGGCATATAATGAGGGGGGAGAAAACGCATGTGACTAAAAGAATGATGAATATAAATGTTGAAGGATGGAGAAGGAGAAAGGCCAAAGAAAGGATGGTTGAATTGTGTGGGTATCTAATGATATGAAAGGGAGTGAATGATAGCTTGACGGTTGACAGGGGACAATGGAAGAAGAAAACGTGTTGCAACGACCCCAAGTAACATGGGACAAGGGCAGGTAGATCATGATGAGGCGATAGTCCTCGCGCGCCTGTATGAGTGGCGCGCGGAGGCACTACGCCGGGGGGAAACCCCGCTTCCGCGGCAAATCGCGGCGGAGCGGACGGACCTCCGGCGCGATCTCATGGCGGCATGGAAAGAGCGACTGTCGCAACCCAGCGCAGGGCACGCCACGATAGCGGCGGTAAGACCCCTCTTTGAGGAGTGGCTAGAGAGGCGTCACGGCGTCCTCACCTACCGCCTGACGCAGGTCCTCACCGGACACGGAAGTTTCGGGAGGTTCCTGCACATCATCAGGCGGGAGGAAACGCCCGGGTGTCACCACTGCGATGATCGCCCCGAGGACACGGTGGAGCATACGGTGGGGGCCTGCCCTGCATGGGCGGAGCACCGCCGTGTCCTCGTAGAGGCGATCGGCAGCAGCGGCGATCTCTCACGCCCGGCCTTGGTTCAAGCCATGGTCCAGGGCGAGGGGGAGTGGGAGGCAGTCGCCTCCTACTGCGAAGCAGTCATGCTAGCGAAGGAGGTGGCGGGACGGGAGAGGGAGAGAGCCTCCCGTCCAAGCCGCCGCGGTGGACGCTCCGGGCGTCGGGAGCCGCGTGACGACTCCCGGCCACCGTAGGCGCGGGCCTGCGGGCGGTAAGTAATGGGTAGCTCACCGTCCGATCAGGACCAGGCCCGTGCTGGACGGCGCGTACGTGTTCCACGCGCGCCTCAAAGAGATGTCAGCATCATAGAGGGGGTCCACTAGGGCCCAAGCCTGCCGGGAAAGCGGGATCATCCAAAAGGGGTACCGCTGACCCGGAACATAAAGGGCCAAGGAAGGAACACGGGTGGGTTTTAGTCAGTAAGAGTCTGACACTCCCTTCCGCTCCACCCAGAGCGGGAGGAGTCATTTGATGATTTCCCATCCTCAAAAGGTAGATCATGATGAGTAGAGTTATTGCATAGAAATAAGTTCTTCTAACTGAACATAGATATTGTGCTGCTGCGGAGTTTGTTGCGCTACTCCTTCTTCCCAGCTACAGCACTAGGAAGTGGTGAAGGGCTGATATTTTGGGGGTCTATCTTATGTCATTTCGACGTTCAAATAGTGCTGATTCTCAGCCTATTTTGCCTATAATCACCTACTTTACCACTCTGTTTTGTGCCCTCAAAACTTGCTACTGGTGTTGCTTGTATCTTTTTCCTTTGTAAAGATAAATGCCCCACCTCGGTCGAAGTAGATTGACGTTGCTATCTGTTTAAAATTTATATTCTTTGACCATAAATTGCAAAATAAAGAATGCTTAAGCGACTTATCTCGATTAAATCGTAGGATGTGGTAACTAGGAAGGGTGGTCGCTTGGACAATGAAATTGCCATGTGTCGCCTTAATTACTCTATTGAAACATGTCTGTAAGTAATCAGAAACAAAACAATACAAGTGCAAACCATACTAATATTATAAATTCGAAAGTAACTCTGTCTGTATGTAACCTTTTCGCGCCTAAACCACGGAACAGATTTTTAATACCTAAAATTTGGGAAGGAAATAGATGGCATCCTGGGGAAGGACATAGGCTACTTTTTGTCCAGGTAGCACGTTCCTATGGGATAATTTCCGACAACCACGCAAAGGAAGCCGCGGGCACAAGCTAGTTTCACAATTGTATGTACAAATATAAATATTGACTGACCGGTTGGTGCAGTTGGTAGCGGCCCACATTGGTACAAGGGCGGAAAAAAGTCCTTTGTTTCAACCTTGTTTAAAATGTCTACAATTTGGTACACACATATCTACTAGAATGTTAGTAGAAACAAGTCCTAAAATTAATACGGATAAATAATTATACAGTATTTAATTATATGATGCCAAAGTAGGGTGATCGAGAATTTACAAATTTCGTGCAAAAAATATTGTTATTTCAAGTATGAATAGAACCAAAATACTATAATTATCAACTTTCATTTTTAGTTTAGTCATAAGTTTATTGTGTGTACTAATAAAATAGTAAACATAATAATGTTATAATATAATGAATAATTACTTACTATTACATTTTTAGTGAAGAAGGTCATTTGGAACCTTTTGTTTTCAATCATGAGATCATAACTAATCTCCGTTATCGACCGATACGTAATAATATACTTTCGGAGATTAATTAGACCCTATAGATTAAGAATACATTAGTTTTGGCTGCGATAACCTGCGATCTTGGAAATACCAGGTCCTTAACTAATGACGCTCTGTAATTAAGAAAAAGTGCATTATATTAATAAGTGTTTCTAATGAGGGTAATTAACATTTTATCATATCGTGTAAGTATAAATAGCATTGAATGGTAGTTTTAACTTCACTTACAATTATTTTCTCTTACGATAACAGTGTTATTATAGTGATGGATAGCTTTACTATTGTCTATGCCGATTTAGTGGAAATCATAATATCAAGTAATCGTGAGATACATAAATGCCTCGAAAATTTAAAACTTATGTATCCACAGCTTACAGAAAGTGTTTGGAATCAAGTTTATGAAAAGTTAAGCCGTAATTTTCTACCCGTATTTACAAAAAAGTGGCAAACTGCAGCGAGAAATAAAAATGCTTTTATGGCAAAAAATGAACAGTGGCTGAAAAATATTTTTACCGTTGAGACATCTTCGGTGCAGACTGATGTGGTGAATTGTGACAGTAATGTTCCAGGGCCATCAAAACGCTCTCATAGAGGACGACCAGAAAAATCATTTGATGAATGTTGCGATCGAACAAAGCGATATAAAGTTAAAAGATTGTGTGAAAGCGTTCCTGAAGAAATGATTAAGAAAGCTGCCTCTAAGGTACTCGTACAAGAAGGATCATCGGATACTATCAAGTTTACTCCAGAAAAAGCGTTGGCATTATTACTTGATGCATCACTTTCGAAACATCAATATCAAGTACTGAGAAATGCAGCAAAAAGTATTGGTTGTGATATTTTTCCCGATTATCATAAAGTACTTGAAGTAAAAAGGCAATGCTACCCCACGGATATTGATGTACGGAAAGCTACGCTTGTGTAAGTTTGCAGTCATTACTGGATCACACAACCAGAAGATTATTTGAAGTAATGTCTGAAGACGACCTTACACAGATTAGTGTAAATTCAACGTTTTTACACAAGTGGGGATGTGACGGATCATCAGGTCATGCTGAGTACAAACAGTCATTTATCGACGAAAATGTGTCAGATTCATATATGTTTTTGACATCATTAGTTCCACTGCGTCTGTATGAAAAGGAAAATAAATCTGTTGTGTATTGGACAAATGCAACTCCTTCTTTCTACAAGGTGTTGTCGCCCGGTACAATTCCAATTTCAAAAAGAAACTACAGAATCTACGAAAAATGAAATTGCTAGAATGGAGTCTGAAATAGCAAACTTAAATGAAACTGTTATTAGTTTAAAGGAAAAGACTTACAAAGTCTACCATAAACTTGTGTTCACAATGATAGATGGCAAAATAGCGCAGACAGTTACGGACACATCATCATGTGCAGTGTGTTTTATATGCAAGTCAAAGCCATCAGAAATGAATAACCTTGACCAAGTGCGAAATAAAACTGTGGATACGGAGGCTCTCAAGGTCGGTTTATCCCCGCTTCACGCACGGATTAAATTTATGGAATGCATATTACATATTGCGTACAATATGTCATTTACCAGTTGGAGAACGAACGCAACTACCAAACAACAAAAAGATGAAGAGAAGAAAAGAATCCAAAGTGAGCTGTTTCAACGTTTAGGTCTAAAAGTGGATTTTGTAAAGCAAGGAATGGGAACATCTAACGATGGAAATACGTCTAGAAGATTTTTCAATAATGCAGACATTGTAGCTGAAGTCACAAGAGTCGATAAAGAACTTATTCATCGGTTTGGTATAATATTGCAAACAATTAATTCTAGTGCATTAGTTGATTCGGATAAGTTTGGTAGTTATTGTTACGAGACTGCTGAACTATACGTAAGCCTGTACAGCTGGTATAATATGCCAAATACTGTGCATAAAATCTTGCTGCATGGCAAAGAAATAATAAGTGTTGCTGCCTTACCTATTGGGATGTTATCTGAGGAAGCTCAAGAAGCGCGAAATAAAGATTACCGCAATTATAGGTTAGGTCATTCAAGAAAATGTTCTCGTCTATCATGTAATGAAGATGTTATGAATATGCTCTTAGCTACCTCAGATCCCCTTATCAACAGTTTACGTGCAGTACCGAATAAAAAATACTATCCTCTTCACGATGATGCCAAAGCTTTATTAGTGGATAGCACCCATCTCTCAATCAATGTCTTCTCTATTTAATATTTAGTTTATTAATTTTTATTTATTTAAAAATGCTGATTTAATTATATGAAATTCATGTGAAAAAATTTGATGAATATTTTCATGTTAATAAAAAAAAAATACGTGTTATATCTTTCTCTTTGTAAACTGGTACATCCATTATATCATTTTAATAAAGTATTATGAAGAAACGCAACGTCTTTTCATTTAAAAATAATATTTTCCGCATGCCCGTACTACCTGCACCACTGTGGGCCCTGCCTTCTGAGCCGCTGGTCCCGGGTTCGATCCCCGGACAAGTCAAACATTTGTGTGCATGAACATGTCTGTTTGACCTGTGTCTAGGTGTTTATATGTATATAAGTATGTATATCAGTCATCAGGTTACCGTAGTACAGGCTCTACCTAGTTCGGGACCTGAAGACCTTGTGTGGATGTTGTCTCATATTATATTATATTATTAGATTCAACCTATGCTCTCTTCCAGCTTCCAGTCTAACAGGATGCAGCTGAATACCAGTATTTTACATGGAGCGAATACCTATCTGACCTCCACAACCCAGTTACTGGGTAACACAATACCCCTTGGTATGTCTGGTTGTCAGACTTTTGGGCTTCCGTGATCAACGGCTTAGCGTGCTTGCAGAAGCACGGAGGGGTCTCGATAGGTAATGGATGGTCACCCATCCACGATCCGACCGCGACAAGCGTAGCTTAACCTTCGACCGAAAGTAGGTAATGTCAGAAGTCGACGAATGAATTGTAGGTACTTACTTACTTACATAATAAAAAGAGTCGTGACGCCAATAGGTGCTAATAAAATTCTTAATAAATCTAAAACGTCGTAAGTAAGTACCTATGTATGTGAAGTCAAAAACAAAGTTGTCTTGCCAATTCTTACGTTTGTGAGTTTGCGAAAACCTGCCTACTACTTACCTGCTAACCTTGGAATGGATGTCGCACAAAAAAATAATAGATCTGTGGGCAAATACAACCGCGATTAAGATCTGCGTTGTAATGTAACTTATTATACGGGCCGTTGACGAATGGTATGCTGCCTCTGCCTACCTTAAAATAATTATATTTTTTAAATAAAACAGTACTTAATTGGAATTAAATTGTTCAAATTGCGATTTGGAGAGTGTTTCTTCAATTCATTATTACTCTGTAATTTTATATATAAGAGTATTAAGTTACAAACATTAGCTTGTACAACTTGCCTACTTTAGAATTTGAGTAGAAACCTTTAAGAATGTCACATAACCTAACGCTTGCGATAGGAATGCACAGACACACCCGAGTAGTTTCTTATTTTTTTGTTTTAAGATAAAATGTGATCCCTCGCTATTTATTTTTAAAGCAGCGCGTACCTATAAGTACCTACCTATATGCAGTTATAAAGTAGTATCTTCAGTAATATTCGAGTTATTTAATAAAATAAAAAAATACAAAAAAAAACAACCGACTTCCATTTAAAAAAACACTACAAACTGAAAAATTACTATAATTTCGGAAGTCGGTTGTTTTTTTGTTGTAAAAAGGTTTTTAACTTTTCACTTTTTAGATAAGGTACCCAAACCAATTCGAAAACGATCCTCTTACACGTCCACGTCCGTTTGAAGGCGCTTTTTTTTATTTAAAAATAATTTATTGTTGATTTTTTATAAACCGCTCGCACGCTCGTACGATTTCGATAAAATGTAAATGGGACCACCTGGGAAGTATACCATTCAAAACAAAAAAATAATTTTCGAAATCGGGTCAGGCGTCGTCGAGTAGGTAATCGGTGATATCTACATACCTACATAAAAAAAAGAATAAAGATTCCGACGAATTGAGAACCTCCTCCTTTTTTGAAGTCGGTTAAAAATAAAATGAATAGAACCGTCACCTACGTCACCTAAGTGAACAGCTGCGAACAACTTTACGTGCTCATGTAGTGGCGGACATCAGCCTGATAAATACCACAGATTATATAATAGTTACAATACTTAGCACCAATGCCAATGTGACGTAATTCGAAAATCACGTTTCATATTTGAATAATCTCTGGTACATTTTCACGTCCTTGGCCAACTACTAGGTATGCCATGTTGGCGTTAGAGTTTGCAGAAACATAATTCAAAGGTTAAATATAATATTATGTAGTAGATATCAGCTTCAAAAACTCATAAGTAACAGGTTTGTCGGCGCTCAGTCCAAATCCACAACGAAACCCCAAAGAAAATTATATTATCTTATTTCAGACAAACTTGGGTACCTATCCATAGAGTTACAGACACTTTTAAACTTATTCTAAGTATTCCAACTTTTTAAAATTAAATATATACGTTTATACTAGCCTAATTGTACTAGCGTTCATGAGATTAGTAGTTACATTATATTATAAGGAAAACAATCTAGATAACTCTAGCCCGTAATTATGCTAACCCACATGGCTCATTGGCAAGAAGGGTGACAAACTAAAAAATCTGCAATTTTGAGTTAGGTATATACAGGGGAACGTGGCAAATTTTATTGTTTTTGCTACAAAAACGACATTACGCTAAGCCTAAAAATGAGGGAGCTAGAGAGATTGTGGCTTTATGCTCGTCGCACTCGTACCGCTGCTTTTAAACTTTTAAATCATCATACCCACCACACAGAACCCTAATTTATTATTAAATAGAACGGCCGAAGCTAACCCTAAAAAGTCAAGCCCGAAAACACTCCGGCAATCCTAACTGACTAGTTTAGGTTTGAAGGGATTGACGGAGGCTAGAACTGCTTATAATGGTCAATGACGAGATTAGACTGTCCAACTAGTCACGGACCGAAAATATACGGATAGCCCTAGCATATCCGATGATTAGGAATAACATTTATGGCTAAAGTTTTTACGGATAGTGATCATTAGGAATAAACTCAGATGGAGTGATTTGGGTTAGTGTTGTTCGGGCTGGATTATTGAGATAGCGTTCCTTAGGGATACAGTGAATTGGGATTTCGTTTATGGGTAGGGAAGGAGTTTAAGATTCAGAGGCAGCTACTTATTATTTTGTTCTCATTAAGTAAATTGAATACCCAAGAGGCCCGTGAGTTTCAGTTAAACACACCTGAGTAAAGTAGGTATAGGTACCTAAAGACGACCATGAAAATTTGTAAAATGTAAGTAACTAGTAGGATAACGTTACAGCATGCAATACGACCACTTTGTTGGGAAATAACTTCAACGTTTATTTTCTACTTTTCTCTCACGGAACACACCCACCTTGGATCATATACCAACTTTATAGTGCTAATATAAACACATATATTTTCCATTGCTAATTTACACGTGCTAAAAATTCAATGTCAAATTTTTTCAAGTTCAAAAAGTTTACGTGAGAGGTGACACACCCACCAAATGTCTTCATGGTCTATTGCAGCTTATATCAATGGAAATAAGGCTCATTTCTTTATAGCTGGTGTTATCGTACGATTCACTCGTACATAGGTAGAATTCATATTGGCTTACAACCTGTTCCTACCTCACGCGAGAGACCCCGCCGTTCTATTTACCAGTTACCGTTTGTCTTACACAGTGTTTTATCGTGTCGTCTATCTGACTTCAGATCCTCCGTCATTATGTTCATAAGGAATTTATGTCGGACTTCTATTAAATTAAATATTAGAAATTATTCTGGAACTAATTTAAAAAAGCCGCCAAAGATTTTGATAACGGGTAAGTGTATTTAGTTATGCTAAAGTGAAGTAGAAAATTAGGGATATGTGGACTTAAAAATCGATGCAAAAGGAACTTGCTAATAATGAGAAAGTCTTCTTGATGTCATCATAAAATAACGAATCTACTAATTGTTTAAATTAAATAAATCCATAACAGCACGCAATCGCTACGTGGGTCTTAGATAACAGGCGCGGTAAAATAAATGAAAGGATAAAATATATTGAAGGCTGTTTCTATAATAAAACCACATATTCTAAAGAATGTGTTAGTTTCTAATAATATCAGCGTTTATGATCGAATTAAAGCGAAAGTGCAGTAGCACGAGGATGACGAATTGTTGCTCAAACGCGTGCATTCCGGTACCGGGGTGGTCGCGTGGTTGAAACAACCGGTAAGCTGACTTAGAATTGATTGAGTAAATAGTGTCTTTCAAAATTCCAAAGGAGAGCATACTCGGGATCAGTGCTTGCCGAAACAGAAACCATTCCACCAGATAGGCATTTTTTTCTCTACATCAGGAGGTTTCGTAAAGGAGGTCAATAACTCCAGGAATTACAAAACTCGAACTGGCCATGTGCGTTAGAATTCGGCGAGAAAATGTTTTCGCCCGGGGCGCGGGTGTTTTCCCAGTGCTATTAAATATCTACTTCTGCTTGTAACCCAATACTTTCCAAATAGGCTTCATCTTAGGTACGTGAAGTTTTTAAGTACATTTTATTTGTTTAAATAATATAACAGTCATACCTACATCATTAATGCAACAATAATCGTAATCATCGTGGTCACGGCCAAGATAGGGCCAGTGCTATCTTCATAAATTATATTTTACATAATGCATTTAATTTCTAAATAAGTAGGTACCTACACATAAATTATTCATTTATTATTAATTAATCTTACGACTATCGCACTGACCCACAGAGCCACAATGGCAGCTGTGTTTCTAATAGGGTCCTGTCATCCTGTGTTAACCGATAAGATGACTCTATTATTGTATTTCTATCGATGTCAATGAACGAAGTAAAGGAAGCTGCTCATCATAAGATCGTAATAGCATTCACTTGCGGTCTGCTTATGAAGCAACCTTGCAAACATCTAGACCGAGCGCGTAAAAGATTGATGGTCGATTGGTTGATTTCGCGAATGGGGACCTATTCACCAAGTATTTCAAAACAGCGCCCGATGCGCGAACGATGACGATCGCAAATCTACGTCTCAAACTTCCGCATAAATTGTTTACATAAATAATATTCTAGTGCGTAGGGGAGAGTAGCCCAAAACGGGTAAGCTAAGGTTGATGATAAAAAAAAACAATTTATAGATACAAATTGAACATTTATTTGTACATTTTGAAATATTTAGTTATCAAGGACTATAAAATAAATGACACATTTAGTAGTTTTGTACATTATGAATAAAAAAATAACAAGAATCTTTACCATTCGAATTACCCGTTTTACCCGTAGGGGGGGCCTAAAGCAGGTAGGGCTTTTGGGCAAAGCGGGTAGGGACTAAATTAAATGAGATCAACGTCAATCAATGACTAGAACTGTTTCATAACAATCATAACTCAAAGTTTCTACTTATAATTAACAGTTAGGGTTCACAACCATAATCATAATCAGTCTTCTGACATATTTTGCAGTCTCAATCATACTTAACTTATTCGTGACACATGTCACAGTAATACGAACCTCTGCCAGAGTATGACGTGCAGGCCTCATGAGCCCACATCTCGCAATCATTACACTTAATCCAGTCTTCTGCTGGTGGCTCTCTGTAAAGTTTATAAGTTTTTTTTTTTTTAAATATATTTAGTTCATCCTTTCTTTACATGTCTCTGTAAAGTCGAAAGGTTGATGCCATATTTTTTTGCTGCACCATTGACGGAAGTTCTGATAGCTTCTTCTATCGCAAGCTTCATAACTCCCTCATCCCACGATGCATTTGTAGTCTTTCTTTTGTATTTATTAACCATCTGCAAAAATAAAAGAACTAATAAGCAGTCAATGAAATTATACAGGGCAAATCGGGTATGGGCAAAACGGGTACCCGCTTTACCCCTACCCTTTTTGCCCACAAGCATGTATTTTTTTCAATCGATTTGTAACCTTAAAATCGAAATAATAAATGCCAATCTATTACACAAATACAACGTCTATTTATTGCAAAATAATAACACAAAACTAGTAAGAACATATTGTAAACCATTTTCGAGTATTCAAAAGTAATGTAACTCAATTTTTTTTAGTGGAAATAGCAAAAATCTTCGTTCTTATCTTACCGTGAACTCGCGTCCGCCAGAGAAGCGCGCCGACTGCCTGTGATTGGCGAGCGGCAGGCGCCGCGCACTGCACGCACACATTCGTAATAGCAATAACGGTGCGCAATTTGAAATGCATACCCGTTTTAGGCGGGCTACCCGTTTTAGGCTTACCTCCCCTACATGGGTAATCTCTACGTTACGTCGGCGTCGTAGCAAAATGAAGTATTGCAAAAACATGTTTGCCTGTGGAAAACCGATCCGTGTCCCCTTTCACGATTAACATACCGTCTTGTGCTATTATTAATTGGTCGGCAACGGCGTAAAACCATATCCTATCCTAAACAGTGGCAAAGATAGTCGCAGTTTAGTGCATTCTTATAATTTAACCTGATAAATAAGTTAACCTTCTAACGAATACGGTGTCTCATAAATGTGCCGTGTTTACAGGAGGCCTTGGTCAACTAGGCGTGGAATGCGCCAGGTACCTTCGAGGAAAATATGGCCGGGACAGTGTCATCCTCTCCGATATAATCAAGCCATCTCAAGATATAGTTAATGATGGACCATATATATTCGTAGACATTTTAGACTTCAAGGGCCTGCAGAAAACCGTCGTGGATCACAGAGTGGACTGGCTGATCCACTTCTCAGCTCTCCTCAGTGCGATTGGAGAGCAAAATGTTCCTTTAGCTGTACGAGTGAATATAGAAGGAGTGCATAATGTTATTGAACTTGCCAAACAGTATAATCTTAGACTCTTTGTGCCAAGTACAATCGGAGCCTTTGGCCCAGACTCCCCTAGAAATCCTACACCTAATATAACTGTGCAAAGACCAAGGACTATTTACGGTGTGTCTAAAGTGCATGCGGAGTTGTTAGGGGAATACTATTATCATAAATTCGGTCTGGACTTCCGTTGCTTGAGGTTCCCTGGTGTCATATCTAGTGACCCACCCGGCGGAGGCACTACTGGTAAGGAAATTGTGTTATTTTTATTGAATCTTTCATGAATTTCTGTCCCGTATATTGATAAAATTACCGGCCGGACACACATAAGTAGTTAAGCAAAGAAACCGGTCGTAGAGAGAACATTAATTAAAGCAGAGTGTAGCCTAGTAACACTTGTGTTTGTTGTGTAGATGTAGACGATGAATAAAGCAAAAACTATACGGTCTAACTATAGATAAGTACAATATAATATTTAGTAATTATTTAATCATTGGTTAGAACTAAACACTGTTGGAAGCTGTTCATTACTTAACAACAACTTTTTCGTTGATATATCGGAATGTGTTAATCAAATTGTTTTTATGGAAATTCCGAGACGCGCTTGTTAGCTCTATTATTTTTTGTAAGCTAAGAACATAATGTTTATGCAAAACTGTCTTGACGTAGCCGTAGGTTAAACCTTGAATGAGGTAACTGACCAAGGTTAACACGGACGTGTCTTGCAATATTATTTATTAAGGTAATTTAAGGAACTATGATTTTTGGTACTCTTACGACTACGTTTTATTTGAACCACCATAGGAGCCAGAAAGAACAGTGGTTTCCTGATCATCATCGGCAGGGTCGTTCTGCCCACTGATGAAATAAGCCTTCCTTTTGTGCCATTGTACCCATAATTCAGAATATTAGGGACTTTTAGTATCCAAAAAAAAATACTGCCTCTTATCCGAATGGGGAAAATGCCGGAACCATTTGGCTCCAATATGGCCGGACCGGTTTGAAAAAAGAGATTTGAGGAGGCTCATCCTACAAACAGCAGTTTCACTCGTGTGACTTTTTTCAACAGAGATTAGTTGAATTTAGGGTATTGAACTACCTACTAATAAAATATAACCTTTTCACCAATCGTTTCAGACTACGCCATTGCGGTCTTCCACGACGTTATTCGCAAAGGCCAGTACCAATGCTATCTCAAGCCCGACACAAGACTTCCTATGATGCACGTTAGGGATGCCCTCCGTGCTCTCTCCGAATATTTGGAGGCGCCCAACGAGATCCTCAACAGAAGAGTATACAATGTCACATCAATGAGCTTCACGCCAGAGGAATTGACAGAAGCCATGACTAAATATATACCAGACTTCAAGATCACTTATAAGCCTGATAGCAGGCAGGAAATCGGTGAGCAAATATAATATTATTTATGTAAACAATAATAAATGTATTTCAAAGTCAAACTACGATTATGTGAACAAGGGCAGGATAAGAAACAAAGTAAGTACCTACTTATAAATAGTAAACTAAAGCTATCGTCGAAATACGAAATGCCCGCAGGTATGAAAATTGATGCACTCAGAAATATGTTTTCCCAAAAATGCCAAAGCGCATCAGAAATGTCCCTAGATATCGGTGCAGGCTTTTTGGTCTTCCTAATCGTAAACCCTCAATTCATTCAGTAAAAGTAAAGCAGCGTTTCATAGTCGCATTATTGTCTTAGTTTCTAGCTCCTAATCCATTTTGAATTTGAAACGCCTTTCGAACTCGCAACTGTAAGCCCTCGTAACCACAGGCGGTTTTTAAACGCGGCGATTTTCAACACACTTCTGGAATGCACTCTGTTGGGTTCTCAATGCTCGGTTGAACATCGAGAGTTGAAAATCTATCTAGGTACATAGTTTCTAAAACACTTTCCTAATATTGATTACAGCTGACTCCTGGCCGCAAGTATTCGATGATAGTGAAGCTCGCCGGGACTGGAATTGGAAGCCAGAGGTCGATCTGGACAACCTAGTGAAACTGATGGTCAAGGAAGTCAAAGAAAAAATTGCTGCCAATGGACTATCATAAAGTGATGTCTGGCTCATGTTTGCTTATTGCTCATCATGCTGTCTTTGTCACTCGAAGGAGTATATTTCCCCCACACAGGAACACAACAATCTATGAAACGCGAATTGATAAGCAGCCTCATCTCTGTTTTGTTGCTAGATGGACGACAGTGGGTTATAAATAGTTCTTATATTGTAATTTAATTTAAATAAACGCTTTAACTGACCCTTCATTTATTTGATTTATTTAATAAACGATACGAAAGGGGTTAGTGATATTTTGTTTAGCAGGGAACACTGCACTGCCTGGTCTGCGCCGGCCCTTACAGGTATCCAACTAAAGTGGTAACTCTATGGGTTACTGGACTACCTAAAGGCAGCAGCCGCCTTCGATTTCAGGTTATTCCCAGGTTGTTGTCAATACGTAATAACTTCAAACTACCTATCCTAATGACATTGACCGAAGGCTGCATAAATGATGTAAGGTACACGACACATAGGTACTACTGGCTTTTCTTCTTTAAGGTCAAATTAAATTAGTCAGCGAAACTCGGCTGACGTGATGAGTATCGATATCTAAAAATGATTGGAGGTTTTTTAGGGGTCAACGACCGCTGGTAGTGTTGTTATTTGAAGTATGAGTTAAGGAAATTATGTTGTATCGTGTTTAGATACCGATACTTATCACGTCGGTGAAGTTTACAGAAAAAAAAAATATTTCAAGTGAATACACTAAATAATGCGGTCGATGACCCCACAAAAAATATCATCAAATTATCGATACCTATCACGTCTGCGGAGTTTCTCTAGCTAATTTAATTAGAGCCTGTATAGCTTGGGTAGATTTCGCTAAGTTAGGGTTGGGATCTTTGTTGCAATACCGTATTTGAATTAGGAAGGTCGTTACACCGAGGACCGAGGGATAGGAAGCGATGTATCTACCTTATACTTAATTTCGTTGCTCTTCTAGCGGTATCAACATCGCCACATGCGAAAATCCTGCATCGCGCAAGCAGAGTTTACCACGCAACTAGCATAGATACAACGTCCCGACATTAATCATTGGGCAGTTGCCCACCAGACACAACACCCGTCTGGTCGGAAGATCCTTCCTTTTCTACGGAGGTATAAGTGAACTTTACACCCTGTTCCTTGTACCTCTATACTTTTGACGGTGTTAAGTTCGAAGTTGCAATTAACCCGTCAAACGATTGCCTACTAGAAGCCGTTTGCAAGCGCTCAACGGTTTTCACGATTATATTTACTGTCGTTTCGAGTGTATATTTCTTATGAACAATCTCTGGTTTGTGTGACATTTTGTCGGGTTGATGTTTTATGTTGCACCCATTTCGTTTCTCTAGTGAAATTTATCGAAAGGTTTATTAAATACAAATATTGAGTAGTGGAAAACTGGCAATCCACGCTACCCCTGTATATCATGATTCTCTGATCAGATGCAAGCACAATCACCTGTAGAGTTTGGCTGTGTAAAAACTGGTAGTGTTTCTGAAAATAGAGTATTGTAAGGACTGGAATAAAAGAGGCAAACATTCGATCAATTCCTTTATTTAAGCATAAAACAAAATAAAAATCACCTTTGCTTAAAGGAATAATAAAAACAGTGTTAAGCATATACATGTTCACTACCTACAGATACACAATGAAAAGAAAACAAATCACCCCCACCATGAGTTTACGACACCTAGAATTTAAAAAGTTTTGAGATGTCTACAAAATAAGAGGCGAAAAACTTGAGGAGTGGATAGACTCATGGCAGTGGTTGTATAGGATGTCAGAGGATGAAACTTAAAAATAAAATGACTTCCAATTCACACTATACACAACTCAGTCTTCGATACGTTACTCGACGGCAACACGGTCACTTATTTATAATTTTATGACAATATTCACTAGATATGGACGTAACATTACTATAGGCAGAACATTCATTTCCATAATCATACAAATGGTTTTCTCGATGTTGCCGCGTTATTATTATGAGATGTAACTATTTCAATGCATATAGTTAAAATTCTAATCTAC
This sequence comes from Brachylomia viminalis, assembly GCA_937001585.2. Classification (NCBI taxonomy): domain Eukaryota; kingdom Metazoa; phylum Arthropoda; class Insecta; order Lepidoptera; family Noctuidae; genus Brachylomia; species Brachylomia viminalis. The sequence continues at coordinate 18,827,651 of OW443301.2, read as the reverse complement.
TAACAAATGTTATTCTAAGAATAGTGTTTCTGTGATTTTAGGACATTTTCTATTTCTAAAGTTTCAAAATACAGTACTTAAATCAAAATTGTAATTTTACCAGTAATAATTTATCAAAAATGCCTTTCCACCTTATAGATCTACGTGTTATTATTTCTGTATTACTAGCGCGAAAAAATAATATACGAATATATAAAAAATCAAATTTCTAGCCGAATCTAGCCAACTTAATTTTATTGCACCTTCTGCTTACTATAATAATTATCACAAATCGTATATCCAGTCATTGTGAATGTTTTTTAATGGCACTTAGGTCGTCTTGCATCTAGAAGTATGTATTTAGATTTCAGACTTACTATAGGAAGATGAGAGATATAATGCATCCTATTTGTGATGCACTGTCTGGAGATAATCGCAAAAGTAAGACAAATATCTAGTATGTAATAAAATGTACTAAAAGATACGAATATTGTGTGGTGCGTACTCACAGATTGCTACCGCCAATCAAAATCAGCTAAAGAAACATTCACAATAACAATGAAATTCGTTTATACTTCAAACAACAAATTGGTAACATTTATACATAACAAATATTTGAAAACACAAAACATACATTGTTTAATAAACCTCACCAAATACAAAAATACGCTTAATACCCCGGTACCCAAACTGTGTCATACCACATTAAAATACATGGCAACATATTTATAAAATTAAAAAGTTTTACAGAAGAAATGCAATATACACTGGTGGTATGAACGAAGCGAACGCGTAGTTAGTTTTAAGTACATAAGTTACAAGTAAAAAATGCAATTAGTTACAAAAATGGAATAAATAAAATATAATAAACTAGCTGACCCCGCGAACTTCGTACCGCCTAACATTTTTTTTTTTTTTTTTTCTCTTTGTATGAACTATCCACGTACTTACTTCAAGGAATATTTAAAAAAAAGAATTAGCAAAATCGGTCCATCCGTTTTTGAGTTATAAAATTACAACAAAAAGTGGCATTGATTTTTATAGATGAAGGATATAGAGTAAATACAACACAAAAATCACATTTGGGAGTCAAAAACAATGATCAATAGATACAACTTAAATTATAACAATAAAACGAGCTTTCATTTTGTGTGTGAAGTCGGTTCGTTTTGTATATTAGATTGTGTGTATAGCAGATTTTGGATGGATCTTTAAGCGATCCACCAAGTAAGAGTTCTAAGGCTGATATCAGACACTCTTTCGAGTCAAAGTTCCTTTTAGTTTCATTTTACGCTGTATCTACATTGCCACATGCGAGCTGCGCATCACACTGACGTCACGAAAGTCCTGCATCGCGCAAGCAGAGTTTACCATAATATATACAACGTCCCGACATCAATCGTCGGGCAGTTGCCCACCAGACACAACACCCGTCTGGTCGGAGGATCCTCCCTTTTCTATGGAGGTATGAGTGAACTTTACGTGAAAACTTACGAGTGAACGTACCTCTATAGCGTGTTTACACGACACCGACAAAATTACATCGGAGTAGTTATGCATTTGCTCCTTTTGTTTCATATTTCGTTCGGTAGGTAGGCCAGTAAAACAAGGCGAGTGCCGAAATCGAACATCGTTGGATCGGTTCAATAAATAATTAATTTTTCACTATTGATTCATTTTGTATTCTTTTTAATTCGAGTGAAAGATGCCAAACGAAAGACAAAAATGGACAAAAAGTGTCTGATATCTGCATAAGAGCCTGTGTTTCAGACTAAAACTAAACTCAACAATAGCTAAGAAATACTTTCGTGTCTTAACATCTACATATTTTATAGCGTCTCGGTCACAAGGGACTAGTTTTACATAAAGCGACCTCTTCAAGCCGACCTTGTGTAGAAAGCTACGAGTTCACTCTATAGCACTACAAAGTTGTATTCGGAACTACCGCCGCCATCTTGTTTTTTGAACACATTTTTGACATTTGCACAAATGTTTACCAACTTTTACAAAATTTGCAAAAATATCCTTGTATCAGTGTAGCTAGGGCTTCACTTACAAGTTAACGTGGATTTATATCACAAGTTAACCTGGTATAATCACGGAAAAAATATACTTCGTACGAAACGCTCCAGACGCATTCAAAACGCGCTATTTTCTTACATACTATGTATTTGGGGTGTAAGATACGTCCAGTTTAGGTTCCCTACGTAGTATTTTTTCCTTTTCCATGCCCTAATTCTCTTTTGTGGAGAAGGTACTAAACTAAGATAAAACGAGGCCAAAGCTTCCGTCTATATTTCCAGTCTTTTTCAACCAGTTTCATCTCTCTTGCCGGTCAGACTAGGGTGACTCGTGTATCTTTTTATGAACCATTGCTACTGAATTATTGTCACCGATAGAAAATATGTACTAAGTCCTGTTTACTTAAAGATACTTAGGAGAAGTTCTATACAGGCTAGACACCTAAAAGGTGTATAACTAGCTACTATTTCAACACTTTCTTGTTCTCTTTACTTGTCGATTTAGGAAACTTGGAAGATAAGGCACTCGCGCTGCCGAATCTTCCAAGTTTGCACTGGCGAATTCCCCTCTATGTACGGGATGCACAGTCCTCTAAATAAGTCATGGAGCTTTGCGCATGGGTAAACCAGGTTGTAACCCAGGTTGGCAAAGGCGCTTTTTTTACGCGACGATTTTTTTTCGTGCACTTTATTTTCAACTCTCTGTGTTGAGTCGAGCATTGAGAATCCAACGGAGCGCATCCCAGAGCGTCAAGAAAACACTCTGTTGGATTTTCAACTCTCGGCGCGGAGCAGAGCGTTGAAAATCGAGTGCGTGAAAAAAATCGCCCGTGCGCTTGGACTAAAAGTCTGCAAGCAATGTTTGATAGGATTTCGACCAATCGGAAGAAACGTGCCAAAGTGCTCCATATTTGTTTCCACGCTTTGCAATGTTTCGTTGCAGTGTCAATTCTAGATGCGCTGTTTAGGAACCCTTAAATTGTATGTATCTTATTATTAATTGTGAGGCATCCGACAAGTTAGTTTAACAAATCGTTTGTTCGGAACAGCGCGACTAACATACGAATAAAAAACATCGTTATACTATTCTGGAAATGTTATTCCTATTTGATCTTATAGTTTGTGTGGTTTAGTGAATGCTTTCAAATTGGACAAAAAAGGCCAGTGACATGACAATTTTATGATACTAATTTGGCGCTGCCATTTGTGGCCCAAATCAAAAGCACTCAAAGACTGCGCTTACGCAAGCTCTCTGCGCCGCTAAAACATAAACGCACCAGAACCGTCTTATTTTCAGTAAACAATTTTGTACACATTACGTGAACGTGTTTAAACATAACAGTTCAATTTATTCACAACAATGAAAACTTCCTCAGTCACTGTAATGCGCTCTAAAATTTAAATTCTCAAACTACTCCGTACTACGTGTATTGTGACGTCATAACAAATGCTTACAACTTGGTGGGCGGTGACTGGCCATCGTTACTAACTCATGACTAATTTTAGTGTTCATACCGAGGGGCAAGAATCAATGCTGCGTGCGATTATTTTAAATTTAATTAAACGTGTTCCAAAAACATGTTCTATCTATCTTTATAAAGTAATAATGCTAAAAATGTACATGTTCTTTATACAAAATTAAGTGGTACTTGCCCTCTTAAAAGACAATCGTAAAAGGCAAGTTATAAAACGAACAAACTAACACGAATTATTACATTCATGTGCTTCATAAACCGTGAAGTCTATTCACAATACATTAAATGTAAATACACAATACATTAATGTGTAGTCATTGACAATACATTAAATGTTATTTCAAGCATTAATAAAACGAATACGACCACGCTTTATGGAACATTTATGCTGCATTTAAAAACGTACTTTTTAAATATTTACATATTTTTATTATGTAGGTATTTCCGTTTCGATTGTTGCTTACTAGACGTTGTCCTACGAAAATTAATTGTAACATAATTAATTATAAATAAATCACTGCGTCATATGCCTAAGATTAGATTCATCGTTTTTCGTCACAATGCTAGCAAAAATATTTGATTTTCGTTACCTACTTAATTGACTTGACGACTACTCTGCCTTGATGTGTTGCTGTTGCTCCCGGTTCATGTTCATTTCTTTCAAGCGTTGTCTGAGCTGTGCCTTCTTTATGTTTGTCATAATCTGCGTTGATTGGTACAGCCATGAACCCTGGAAAAATATAGACATGACATTTTAAGACAGTTCAAAAGACAAATTTTATTGCTGTCTAGTCTCAGTAATATGGGACAATCGAGTCTAGTAACAATGTAATCCACAACAATACCAATGTAATCTCTGTCGGCAAATTAATTTAAGGACCAAAGTATTTCCCATTGAACGTAATAAATCTACTTATTAAGAGCACACATCTCATTCAGCTACAAACGGGTCACATTGGGCTGCATATTTTCCAATTTCACCACGGTAAAAATAATTAACAATAGCATAGTCCTCCAGACCGTATTTCGGCCATGGCGGCCAATCTCAACGGAGACTAGACTATCTCACATATGTGTGTGCGCAGACACAGGTGCGCTCTCTCTTCCCTCACTCTCATAGTCCAATGGGACGGCAATCCGACACGACCGGAGAGAGATCAGGCGCAGGACCAAATGTGCTTTCCGAGGCACGGGGGTATCATACACCGCCAACTTCCAAACTAAGCAAGAATTTCCTAATGGAAAAATCCAATAACACTTTGCCGAACCTGGGAATCGAACCCAGGACCCCCCGCTCAGTAGCCGCGCTTGCGACCACGAGACCAACGGGGCAGTCAGCCAATTTACAATAACAAGTCAAATAAACTAATAAAGATATCTAGATAATAGGATATTTATCAACTTACCACCATTATCATGCAGTTTAGTAGTATAGGGATAGAGAATACGACCGATATGAACAGGCCTTTACTGTCGAAGTACTGTTGTCTTGAGAATAAGGTCCAATTCCGAGCGGCAACTTCGTTGATATTCTCCGAAAAATAGACTAGCAACACTGAAACATTGAAATCGAGGTTAAAGCCGGATGTATTAGCGGATGTTGTAATGAATTAAGATGTAACATAATGAAATGGTATTGCGTGTACATAGCTTACTAAAAAGAATACTATCTTTGAAAAAAAAAAGATAGCAGAGTCCGAAGGTTAAAAGAATAAATAAACATCGTTCATTCCATGTTCCATGCTTTCTTTTTAATATCAACAATGAAATAAGTTTCAGAAATACTTTCCCTATTTTGACGCAGTGCCAAATGACGCAGAGGCTCTTCCTGAACAGACTGCGGTGTCGATTTTTGCACTACTGGTAAAATGTTGTACCGCGAAGATATTTGTTTTGAAATCAAACCGTGTGTCTAGGACTTGTTTGTAAAGAGTAAGTATGGGTTTGGCCTCCATTGAGCAATCTTAGAGTGAGACTGTACTGAACCGATTGTCTTGTTTAGAAGACTTGATAGTTATAAATTGGCATCGCGTATATTAGTAACTCGTCGTCAATGCCGTTGATAGCGCGACAGTGGGAAGATGATTCGTCTTCGGATCTCCCCTATTCCGCTCTCATTACAATTTTATTGAGACAAAGGTCATTGGGGATAGATACTTTTGGACAAACGTTTAATAGGACGAGTTAAAAAATTGTACTTAGAATCGAAATTGGAAAAGGCATACAGTATTTAATCGAACCTCAAATAATTTCAATTTAGCGCTCCTAAAAATATTATTGAACACTCTAATATAACGATTGCGCCTCTTTTTGTGAATCTCAAATAATTAGGTATTATTTTGGGGTCCTATATATACTAAAAAGCCAAGTAGCTGCGACCAACTTGGAAATAGCGCTCGCCGGCCACTAAGGCCGCACCGCTCGCTTCGCTTGCTCGGCTGGCGCGCGGTTGGTCACAGTTCTAACCTCACCTAACCCATTTGGTCGGGATGCCCAGGCTTAGTTACTGCGATCAATGGTTGGTCACAGTTCATACCTAATCTAATCCGTTTGGTCAGGGTACCCTTTTTTTTTTTTTTTTGAGGTTGGTAAATCATCAAATAACTTCTCCCGCTCTGGGCAGAGCAGGAGGGCGTGTCAGACTCTTACTGACTAAAACCCACCCGTGTTCCTTCAGTTACATGTGCCAGGGGCCACGGTATACCTCTCGGACTTTTCCGCAACCCTAGCAGGCATCGGCCCTAGCAAACCCCGTCATTGGTGCTGACATCTCTTTGAGGCGCGCGTGGAACACAACGCGCCGTCGGTCGACCCGGGCCTGGTCCTTATCGAACGGCGAGCTGCCCATTGCTCGCCGTTCGCAAGCCCACGCCTACGGTGGCCGGGAATCGGCCTGCGATTCCCGACGCCCAGGGCGTCTCCTGCGGCGGCTAGGGGCGTGAGGGCGCAAATTTTGCCTCTCCCTCACGCGTTCCACCTCCTCCTTCGCGAACATTATTGCTTCGCAGAAGGAGGTGACGGCTTCCCAAGCCCTCTCGCTCCGTACCATGGCCTGGACCAAGGCCGGACGCGAGAGATTGCCACCGCCAATCGCCTCCACGAGGACACGGCGGTGCTCCGCCCAAGCCGGGCAGACCTCTACTGTATTGGTCAGGGTACCCTAGGTTAGTTATTGCGACCAACTATGAGAAATTTAAATGGAGGCCGATTATATTAAAAAATGGCATGTGTGCATCATTAAAACTTAAAAGCCCAAAATATTTTAGAAGGTTCATTAATTTAATAAAGCGTCGATCATGAAAGTCAATAAGTTTTTAGAGGATCAGTTAAATACGTTTTCATTGGAAAAGGGGTCTCTTATTGTAGAATAATTCAAATAATGGTATGTACTTACATAGTATTATGAACAAGATAACTTGAAAGTTCCCGTAGTTCCTCGTTGAGAAGCAAGTGAACGTTATTATAATGTGAAAAGATATCAGCCCCATTAGCCATGGGTCGCGCCATTCAATCTGAAATTAAAAGAAAGCAAACTTTATTTTATCTGTCGACGTCACACTTGCCGGTGTTGACTATGCCCAACCACCGTGCACCGGCCTAAGGTATCATGTCATATCATTGTAGCGATACTTAGTGCTGTTCAGATGGCCACATATTACGACATAAATATTTTGAGTGAGACATTGGCATTAAAGAGAAATAACATAACACACACACACTTATATCTCTCTCACCCCCCCCCCCCTCCCCCCACACTTTGCCCGACCCGGGAATCGAACCCAGGACCTCATGCTCAGCAGTAGTTCAGCAGCAACAGTAGAGGCAGTTAATAAGAGAAATAATGGTAATTTATTCCCAAGAGCGAGCGTTGCGAATGGTAACTAAAGAAACTCGAGCCAAAGAACACTAATGAAGTCAAAGGTAAGCCTAACAAGCCTACTAAGGCTTCTAATAGCAGATCAGACAAGCAACGGACCAACCAAATAATTCGCAGTGTATTGGTTTAAGCTGGGGCCTACAGCTACCCGAATCAACTAATCTTCGTTACTAATGCCATATTGCGAGTATTGTGACCCATTTTGGCCTTTCTAAGACCTCCAAGGTCAGAAACTCGGAGTCTTGAACTTGACTGCCAGTTAAACTCATCTTTAAATTTTCTAAAAAGAAAGTAGGTAATTAGTCGACGTAGTTTTTATACAACGTGTAACATAATTAACGCAAACCTTATACACCCCAATCGTACCTATTATTGAGTTAAAAGCATTATACAATGACCAAAACATTTATTTTTTAAAGCTAACTATTATTATTACGAAAATCGTGTTGACCCTAGCATTACTTTATGCATTTAAAATAGTGTCTTATTGCCTTGAAATAAGATTTAATTTTCTTTGGTTCAATCTGCGGTCAGTATTTCAAAATACATAATTTTTGACCAAAATACCTATATTAATACTTATTGAAATGGATTCAGTGGTCAATTATGAGCAAACTACTTTCAGGGCTTGCTTTTATTCTGTTACACCTTGTATATCAAGCGAAGTTTTTCAATCACCATTTTTCAAAACAATATTACCTTGTCGTGCTAGACTATTTTATCGGTCAAGGTTATTATAACCGATTAGAGTTGCTTCTTTATCGATCTTAGTTTAGAACGTGATATTTTATTCAATCACATCGATGACACGTGCTTGGACGAAGTTAGCCGTGCATAATTAAGTTAATCGAATTCTGATTCCTATAATTATATTAATTGCAACGTTACGGAGCGGATGAATCTTGGAAATTTTTAAAACATCAACAGTATTATTGTTATATCAATCAAAACGTGTCATCCCAAGTGTTCAGTCCCTATTTGCAGTGTGACATCTCGGGATTATTTTTTTATTACGATGTTTTTATTCTGATCGCGAAGTTGTTTTGGTCCCGAGCTCTACGGGAAAATATAGATAGACCGAGTACCTATTGTACGCTTTTTTTATTTCTAACCTGATGATATTATCGTGAACGTCCAAGTCCATAAAGGTATGGAAATACGTGCACGTTATAACGTTATCTTGGACAGAAATTTATAAGCGTTTTCATATATTTCCATATGGTTTCCTTCCGTTTATTTTATTTCTCAGTAACGGCCCGGAGTTTGGAAGCTAAGCAACGCTAAGCCGTTGGTCCTGCGCCTGATCTCTCACCGGTCCTGTCGGATTGCCGTCCAATCTGACTATGAGAGTGAGAGAAGAGTAAGTGCACCTGTGTCTGGGCAAACAATCTTGTGGACTATAGTATCGCCCGCGTCCATGGCTAGTCTCCGCTAAGATTGGCCTCCATGACCGATATTCGGTCTGGAGGTCTATACTTTAGTAATGTCGTGACGTGGATATGGACATCCACGATAATATTCTCACGGTAGAAATAATAAAGCACACATTCAATTTTACTATTAATAAATACTAACTCAGGAAACAGTGAACAAAAGCCTGTCATAACCATGCCGTGTAACATATATATATTAAATATGGGTTTAATAATAAAGGCGTAGTATGTATTTAAAAAACACAACCACTCTATATCAAGAATAGTGAGTTAGTAAATGTTAACGTTCTACAAACTCAAACTAGTGAAGCCAATTGTAACGGACGGTCGTTATTTTTTATTTACACTTTCTGACACGATTAATAGGGCGGAAAAACTAATAAGACGAAGATTTTCTAATACCTACTTTTATAGATAGCAGAGTTCTAAGATAGTAAGTACTTATTGACATAGAAGAATAGACTACACAGCATCAGACAGATGGTGATCATGATAGTTCAGCCGAAATGGCTAAGGAATTTACTACAATTTCACTACTGCCTGTATTGATCTTATAAGGGCGCCGACTGCGTTATCATTTCTGTAAAAATACACTTACAAAATCTGTGCTAGTGATAAGCTAATATAGTGCAGATTATATTGCCGCACGAAGTATAAGAAGGTAATTTGGACTTCGATTTTAGCAAACGTTGCTGCTGGGCACATACTAAGCCCAAAGATATTGAACGTCTTATTCGATCTTTGACGGTCTCCTTCGTTATGCTCAAGTGTAGTTTAATCAGCCTCTCATGAAGGATATGTATGTCTGTCCTCAGAGACTCGTTGGTAACTAATTGTGATGTTGTAGGATTACTGCCTGCGTAATACAGCTTGCGCTGCATTCCAATGAGGTTGTTCATATATAAATAAATCTCAGCATGGAACACATTGCATTCACATTTATTGGATGTAAACTACATAACTTCTCGTACCTATATAGCTATTGTCTCATGCATACCGATAGTAGGCAAGTCTTATTGCATCTGCGTGGCATTAACCTCTCCCCGGAGGCTAGGGTCATTGGAACGATCTACGTGGGCAGCATTTATGCTGGCCGTTAGATGGTTACGGATGTTATGTCCTATTTACAATGAGTGCACGACATTAATATGCTTATAAAGTTTCGTCATAGACCTCTGATCAGACACTACCCGTGGGCGTTGCGGATGTCTGTTTCAGAATATTTTTTGTTGTACAGACGCAACACTGACCTAGAGCTAGCCTAATGTACCACGGAGTTTCATTAGAATATGAGGACTGCTTTTATTGGTTTTGTTACCACAGACGTGCGGCTTATACATAGTACCTAGTGCCCTCAGTGTGGCGAGTTCTTTACGTAATTATGTATTCTGCCATTCTATTAGTTCCAGTTTGAATATTTTTATGACTTGTTTCTTAAAGTTTCTAACTTCACAAAGTTAACAAGAATTATTGCATTCATGTTTAGATTCTTAAATAAACTAAAAAACAAGGGTCAAAACTATTCCCCTTATTTAACAGTAGAAGAACTCAACAGAGCTACGAATTTCATTGTTCAAATAACACAACTTAAATCATTTTCAAGAGAATATTTAGAATTATCATCACTCAGTCAATCAAATAATGCAGACTTGCCTAAACGAAAACTATATACATTTCAATCCAGTCCTATAAGGAAACTAAATCCCTTCCTAGATCAAGACCAGCTCATCAGAGTTGGAGGTCGTATCCAGCATTCAGACATATCCTATAGTCAAGCTCACCCCATTATACTACCCGCTAAAGATTACATAACATCATTAATTGTTCAACATTATCACCAAAAATTGCTACACTCTGGAATACAAAACACTTTATATAATATTAGATTAAAATACTGGATTATGCATGGTAGGAATGAAGTCAAAAAGATTATTCATTCTTGTGTTAAGTGCATCAGATTTAGAGCACAAACCTGTGGCCAGCAAATGGCTAGTCTCCCTTCTCCCCGAGTAACCCTAACAAGAGCGTTCCTTCATGTAGGCATTGATTTCAGTGGTGCAATGGCTATCCGGAGTTCAATGACTCGAAACTGTAAATACACAAAGGGATACATATGTCTATTTGTATGTATGGCGACTCGAGCTATACACTTAGAGCTTGTTACTGATTTGAGTTCCCAGGCATTTATTTGTGCTTTGAAAAGGTTTGTATCTCGAAGAGGTACTCCAACATGTTTGTATACTGATAATGCTACTAATTTTAGAGGTTCTAAAACTGAACTACATGAGCTTTATAAAATGTTTAAGTCAGATAAGTCATACAGCCAAATAATTGATTTTTGCACTTGTAATTCTATTGACTATAAATTTACAATACCTCTTGCCAGTCATATGGGTGGTATTTATGAAGCTGGAATAAAGTCAGTAAAGTCTTTACTTAAAAGACATTTAGTTTCTACTAAATTAACTTACGAATTATTATATACTACTTTAGTCCAAATAGAGGGCATATTAAACTCAAGACCGTTATGTACAATTGCTGATGTTCCAGATGATGTTATCTGTTTAACTCCAGCCCATTTTATTATAGGAGCTTCTATAACAGACATCCCAGAGCCTAGTGTGTTAGATTTAAATGAATCTAGATTAAGTATATTCCAAAAAATTATGTTAATAAAACAAAGATTTTGGAAACAATTTTAATTTACATATATTTCTGAGTTACAAAATAGAAATAAGTGGTTAGACATTAAGAAAAACTTAAGAATAGGAGACATTGTAATAATTAAAGATGAATGTACACCTCCTGCCTTGTGGCCTTTAGGCAAAGTTATATCAACTAATGTAAATAAAAATGACAAATTGATAAGATCTGTAACCATTCATACATCTAAGGGTGATTATACTAGGCCCATACATAAGTTGATTTTGTTACAACAGTGTAACAACAGTAACTAGTTTAAGAATTTTTACTGTATAAGATTTGTTTGTACTTATATTTTAAGTATAGTGAAATGGAACCTGTAACTTAATGGATAACTTAGCTTAACATAATTAATTAATAACTTACCTTAAATTGTGAAATTATTTACCTGTTCTCTAAATTAACTTGCATTGCCAGCATTGTCATCCTATCAAGTAGTGCAGCTTTGTTAAAAGAAGGCGTGAGAATGTTTAGTATTATCATACTAATTTATATATCTATATCTACACATCAATCTGTTCCTTTCTCACTCTCACTCTCGCGTCTCTCTCGGTGACTGTCATTCGTGTCACACGCGCTCTGTATATTATAATTCAAAAGCTGTGGATTTACTAAGTAAATACGGTTGTGCAGTGCTTATATATGTTTAACAATAAACAGTTCGTGTTGGTGCATATTAGTTTTTCAATTAAGAACCCTCAGACATCAAGAATCTTCAACAAGAAATGTTTAAATTTCAGTTTCAGCTGCTATGGTGTTATCGTCAGTGCATAATGATAACAAAATTTGTTTAACATAAATACAGAATCTCGTACAATAACATAATACTTAGGTGTGAGCGTTGAGCACTTGTACTATTATGTACATATTCTGTGGTTGAGCGAAAAGTAAATTTAAACATCCATATTATCATGTGATCATTGCATTGCGGGTTCAGGTCAGGGATTTGTAAATACAGGGGCTGAATTATGCTTACGCTCAACCTCAATAGCAAAAGCCCGTGAATGCAGTGATTCAGGCAAGACCAAAGTAGCGAAATCATTAGTGATCGTCATATTCAGCGAACACACAGTGTATTCTCTAGCAATGGAGCCAGTTCAAGGTCAGAGTAATAGTTTGCCTATTGCGGTTATCAGATCGTTATTAGCATTTTTAATTGACGACCGCAGACTCACAAAGGCACGGGTAAATACTGCAATTTTCGGTAGGTACAATGTTTTGATTTTCGAATACATATCGCACTTCATACTATGTATACAGGGTCAAATTAAATTAGTTAGCGAAACTCCGCAAACGTGATGGGTATCGATATATAAACATGATAAAACAATAAAATAAATTATATTGTTTTTTTTTTTTAAGTCAAACTCAAAGCACTTATTTCAAATAAACCAATTTCAGGCACTTTTGAATTGTCAAGGGGTCGGTCAGTCAGAAAGATGAAGCTAGTTGCCCATTCCAAAGCGTAGTAGGTACCTATGGAGAAGAACGGGCAAGAAACTCCATGGACACTCTTTTAAATCAAAATATTGTTACAAAAAAGTGGTTACATCATTCATGTTGTAATTATACATGTGAGAACGATGTAGAAACACGTGTACGTTAAAAGCGTCCGTAATAAAAAGATTAAAAAAAAAATAACAATTATGGAATTAAAATAAGCCGTGGCAGCTAAGAAATGACCAGTGCCTACTGACGGCGCCCGTTCACGAACATGACGTATGGATCGGCACCATTCAGCTCAACCATTTTGAAGGGAACTCAATGATCCAATACACACGCCACCACCAGCGACACATTTGAGTGAGCATGACATACTCTCAGCCGCCAGGGCACATTCAAGTCAATGAAAGACGAACCCAGTAAGCTTTATAGTGGGTACATAGTGCTCACACATGTGCTAATCAATCAATGCTAAATGTGGTCATCGACCTTTTTCCGTGTATTCACTTGTAGTATCAGTCTAAAAAAACATTTTTTTTCTGTAAACTTCACAGACGTGATGGGTATGGATATCTAAACACGACAAAACATATTTTTTCTACTCATACTTGATGTAACAACAGTACCAGCGGTCGTTAACCCATTAAAAAAAACCGTCAAATCTATTTTATTTTAATTTTATCGTGTTTAGATATCGATACATCTATCACGTCTGCGGAGTTTCGCTAGCTAATCTAATTTGACCCTGTATAGTATACAATGTGGCGCTACAACGGTGACTTTAATTTAATACACGGGTAGGGCTAGTGCCCATTAACCATATAAATATTGATAGGTTAAAATAATACGTAAACTGAAAAAAAAAATTTTTCAAACAAACTAAATAATAAAAAAGTCATTAAAATTGGGATCACCCTTGCAAAAATTCATTCATGAAATTACTTACCTAGCTCGCTTACGTTAACTCGGAGCGGCAGCGACGCGGCGCATCGCGTCTTGTACCTACTCGTGATCGGTCCGATTCTTTGACGGCATATTATCAAAGAAACCGAGCGGCGCAAGTGGTACAAACACTTATCACATCACCCTCTCTTGTTACTATTAGTAATAACTGTCATCACTAATCACTGCCATCACGATCATAAGTTTACACAAGCACTAATAGCACAAATAAATGCGTCCGTATCGCAAGAGGTGTAAACGTACCTACTAGATAAGAAAACGAAAACCAATCAAAGTGTCTTTATCGCAGTACCATGATCTAATTACTATCCTAATTACACAAAAAGAAATAAATAAAACAATAGCTAAGAGTCTTTTTCGCGACGTAATTATGCGCACTAGTATAAATAAGTGCGTCAAGGACACGGGTTCGACTAGCACTAGAAAAGCAAAAAAAGAATTCGTGTTCGGTGCGGCGGGTGGGTGGAAGGGAGAGCGCGCGTCGCCTGCGCTGCTCGCCAACAAAGGAAATTTCCTTAAATTCGCCTACTCTATGCATTTGTTTCATCCTAATAGTATTGCTTATTCGTTTTAATTTCATTGATGCGAAGTTATGATCCGTGACCGAGGGAAATGACCGCTGCGCGACAGTTCTTTAAGTACAGGTTGCTCTAAGATGCTATTTCCTAAATTCTTTAATAAATCTGTAAATAATAACGTTTAATGGAAATAAAAAATTGTCATGAAACGAAAATGTGAAAACGTATATGTGTGTTAAATTAAGGTCACCATAGCAGCGCCACGCTGTATAGCGAATACATAGGCTCCCCATCCGGAGTTTTTCAGAGGTGTCCGGCTTTTTGGCCCCCTGTCCGGACATTGTCCCAGCCTAGTCATTTCTCCGGATTTTTCGACCTAAGCAGACTTTTTTTTAAATAGAAAAAGCTAAATGACACATGACTTTTCAAATCGCGAAATGGTAACCCTATCATCTATACATGACTTTATTGGATCCAATTCTGAAAACGCAGGTATTTTATTTACCGTTTTGTGTACCTCTTTACTTTGGCCAATACTTAGTCACTATAATATGAGGAAAGATCAAGGACAAACGGATTATGCTACATTTTCGCTACCGCCATATTAATACCTACCAGTATCACTAGCAGGTACGTCATTGCCAGCCTTGTCTCGCGCCCGCAAAGCACCTCTAAACGCCCAAAATAGCTTATCGACTTAATCTTAATAGACAAAAGATAGGTGTACCCAATAACAAACATTATATCAAGTTTGTTAGGTGTCATTTATTTAGTGTAATTACTTTATCAACTTTTTTTATAAATCATTACATGCAAACATAGTAAGTAGATATGTATATTAATATTTGGAGTACTATTTGATAATAATATTCTATGACATAATAGCTATAAAATGAGTGGGACATGAGGATTAGTAATAACAGCCGCACGGGTCAATCGATCAGGTTAAGCTACGCTTGCCGCGGTTGATCCGTGGATGGGTGACCATCTTTACATACGAAGACCCTCCGTGCCTCAGAGAGCTTGTTAAGCCGTTGGTCCCGGCTGTCATTCGCGGATCTTTGACAGTCGTTACGGGCCGTCAGAAGCCCAAAAGTCTGACAACCAGTCTTACCAAGGGGTATTGAATTACCCAGTAACTGGGTTGTGCAGGTCAGATAGGCAGTTGCTAAATGTAAAATACTGGAAACTAATAGGAAGCCGTCCCCACCATAGTTGGGACAAGGCGAGGCAGATGATGATAATGGCTATAAAATTTACCAGCAACTGTATGTGTAAACAAACAAGTTTATTTTGAATTGACCTCTACTGAATATTAGAATGCATAATTCAAGGTGGCCAAGCATTTGTAAATAAATGTGAATTATGGGACATTATGATGCTTCCCAAAAATATTTTAGCAATAAATTAGACTGACAACCCAAATGTGTAGCAGATTTTATGCAATCTACATGTAGGTAATATAAATAAAAGTGATATTAATCAATCATTGTTAACACTTTTCCATACTTTTTTTAAAAGATAATGTTGGCATACTGATAACCCAAACTGTCATAATTACAATTTTATCAATATTTTGGTAATATTTTTGTGTTAATACAGACTTTTGGGGAGCGAATAGGCACATTGTGGGCTAGCGGGAACATACTGCGAAGATCACATAATAAATCTTCTAAGTTGTTAATATACACCAATAGCTGTCACAGAGAAATTATGATTTTAAAATAAAATACTCTGTTATTCAACAAGAGTCAGTTTCAGAGAGTGGGTGGTGTGGCGATTAAGTTCAATAAAACTCAAATTCAAAGCATTTATTTCAAATAAACCAATTACAGGCACTTTTGAATTGTCAAGGGGTCGGTCAGTCTGAAAGATGAAGCTAGTGGCCCATTCCAAAGCGTAGTAGGTACCTATGGAAAAAATGGGCAAGAAACTACATGGACACTCTTCCATCAATCAAGTAATTACCACTATTTTATAAGGTACCTCAACCGTCAACTACCTTCAGTAATGCCAACTAATAAAGGTAATTTTGTGAATTAACTAAATATAAATAAATGTAAATGTTATGTAGAGCTATCAATAATGAAGGTACCTAGCTAAAACACTGCCCTCGGATGGTTTGTTTTTTTTTTATTTTATTTTGTTCTATGGTCATAGTTTTTAATTAGAAACCACATCTTACATCTTAGCAGTGACAATGTAATCGGACCTAAAACAACCTCCACCTTTTTTTTACATTAAGATTGAGTGTTGTCCTAGTGGATTTTAGTTTTCGGGTAGATGTGACCAATGAGGGAATGATGAAATGGCCATTTGAGTGAAGGTTCCTTTTTCCTTAAAATCCTAAGGGTGGTGTCTTCCCGGTCAGAGGGTTGTCTCCCAGTTATTTAAACACTTTATGAATGTTCCTTTCACTTTCTTTACATTTTAGTTTTAGAAAGATACAATTTAATATGATATTACAGATCATACCGAGTCTAGAACCTAGTTGCATCTAGCAAATAAGTAAACCACAGCACTCTTATATCTAAATTGGAAGTCCAGGCAGTTGATGACTTTGGCCAGTTTTTGCTTCCACATTAAGTTAATTAATTATGTATTATGTTAATTAAAAACCTTTGCTCTCTGTTACCGGCAAAACAATAGTACAATGATAATTAGACAGGTACCGATAGTGAACGCCGTTGGCCACGGCTGCCAACCGAGAGGGCGACGCAACGAGTTACCGCCCAGATGGGAACATTTTATGCAATATTACCGTAACCACGAATTTTCACTTTCACTTAGAGCAATTATTGTTGCAAAATAAAATAGTGTAACAGCAGTTTATTTTGAGATCCCAGCAATATAAATTCTTAGCACTAATGACAATACTCACACTGCGGAGATATGAAATAAAATCCGATATTTGATTAACTTCCACAAATTCCTCCATGTTGAAAGTTCGCACGTAAACACAAACCGTTTCCAAATTGCAACAATTTTATTAGACGGTTACGGTGTCTTGCAAAGATATTTTTTCATCACTTCAATGTGAATTAAAATATTTATTGAATCAAATCAAATTGAATGAGACAAGACAACGAATGACATGAATGAATGAATGACTGACTCCACTCCTACTTTTTTGTTTGGTTGACTGACGTACGCAAAAATATTGCCATAATCAAAAATGATATCTTTCGCCCAGATTATCTAGAGTTCAGGCACTTTTGAAATTGTCAAGTGGTCGGTCAGTCAGAAAATATATGAAGCTAGTTGCCCGTAGACAGCTTAGAGCATTAAACCAAGAGAAAACTAGTGCTTTAGCACTGACCTCTATTAGAGGTCAGTGTGCTTTAGTTATTATTCTAAGGTAATAGGTACCTATGGAGAAGAACGGACAAGAAACTCCATGGACACTCTCTTATATTAGATTGTTTGTTTGTACTTAGATATTAGTTACATCATTATTGTTGAATTTATAATTATATGCGAGAACGACGTAAATAAGGCGTACACGTTGAGTGTCCAGAGTACAGCAAATAGAAATAAAATAATTAAAACATACCTTGGCAGCTAAGACCGCGCCCGTTCGCTCGCAAAACTCCGGTCAGCCTTGGTTAATCGCTCGTCCCCGCTGCTCCTACACGACAACGCTCGACCTCATACAACACAACAGACGGTCTCTAAGCTACAAGAGCTAGGTTGGAAGTTTTGCGTCATCCATCGTACTCACCAGACCTTGCGCGGGCATACTCCTACTTTTTCCAAAATTTGGACAACTTCGTGGCAGAGAAAAAATTAAATACCCGAGAGGCAGTACAAAATGCCTTTGAAGACCCGACTTCTTCAAGAAAGGCATTGAAAAATTTGCACTGCGCTAGCAGAGAGGCATCGATAGCATGGGTGCATAATTATTTTGATTGATAGAAATAAGAAAATATTTATATAAAAATGACTAATATTCTGTATACTAAACGGCAATTTCATAGGTAAAGACCTAATAAAAAGATGTATGCGAGGGGAGGATCTAGAGCATTTTTGTTGTTCTTTAATAATCTGTTTGAGATTTTGTCCCAGCCAACTGCAAAATCGGTTTTTAATCCTACAATAAGACGTTCTATTTCCTCTTCTGTCTCGTTTATCACAAATGAGTTAAGCTGGGAATGCCAGAAGTACTAATCGAAATATCATTAAGAAATTCAAGTGCCGGATTGTGGTGCGTTTTGATACAGGGATTTTTCCAGTTTTTACCCACAGTTTGTATGAAAGCTCGTAGTTTTCGAACATGGAAGTCGCTACTTACACTTCTGATTTTATGTAAAAGTAAATGGTATCATCATTTTTTTTGGAAACTTATCCCACAATGCTCCTGAAAAGTTCATTATCATCATCATTCTATAATGTTCCCACTGCCGGGACACAGGCCTCCTCGCTGTAAGACAGAGTGGGCCGTAAACCACCACGCGGGCGCAGTGCGGGTTGGTAGATGTCACATGTCGTCGAATTTTTGGTTGTGGGACATGCCGGTTTCCTCACGATGTTTTCCTTCACCGTTTTGAGAGCAGTGATGATGAAATAATTTACACACGAGTAAAGCGCTTGTCTGGGTTGGAACCTACGAATTACAACTCGTAAGTCGAGATCGTTACCACTGGGCCACCACCGCTCTACCACCTACCTGAGAAGTTGTCAATGGGAATTCTCGTCGGGCACAGGGCTTCTCATAAAATATAAGTTCTTCGTGTATTAACATTTTGCTTAGTACGTGTTTCCGCACGTGTTTCAAGCACTTTCAATTGAGCTTTATCTATATATCTTACCACTGGAAATTTGCCATCGGAACTCCTCAACTAAACAAAAAAACTATGATTGTGTTAGGACTCGTTGGTTATGACTTGAAAAGTAGTACAGCGTCCAGCGCAAGGTACAGGCTACGCTATATTAAAAAAATATGAAATCGTCGAATTCACGAAATAAACAGTAACTAGCAATAGATAGTAGCATGACTTCTTCAAGACTACCCACTCCGACTTTTTAGGGCAAAGGGTGTCAACGGGACTATTGCTTGGCGCCGTTAATCAAATAGTTAACTTCGTTAATCGCTAACCTGTTACTAGAAAAGTTAACTTCGTTAGACCTTTACATCTCGGAAGATTTGACGGAAGTTAACGTTAATCGTTAACTCGTGATACAGATTGCATTTTATATGTCGTTGTGCTATGGAAGTTTAGTTAGGACATGAAAAATGAATAAAAGAAGGGTCTAACATTCATTTGTAATAATTATTATTTAGAGATGGTAAGAACGTATTTCTTGCGCCGAACATGCCAGAAGGTATGCCAGATATTTGGCTTTCTTTGGGATCGGCTTGCCGAACATGTTGATCGGTCGGGGGTCGTCAGGTCTGAATTTGATTCGCGGTTTCCAGAAGAGAACCGCTTGCCTCTTGTCGGGGTTGACTTCGATTCTCCACTTTCTAAACCAGGCGCCGAGCTTGTCGACTGCGGTTTGGAGAATACGAGATATAAGGTCTGGGAGGAGCCCAGTGTAATAAATGGCCGTAAGTATCATTTGCGAACAGAGCCAACTGCGCATTTTTACTCTTGGGGAAATCGCTGGTGAATATGAGGGGAGCTAGCACAGAGCCCTGAGGGACACCTGCGCGGATAGGGTGGGGACCATAGATAAAATACTAAATGTACAAGTGGGCACTAACTACTGCTGGACGCGTAGACAGAGAACAGTTTTCTCTGTCTACCTATGGTCTACCTACGTTACGGCTGGACAGGGATGGATTTGGGGGGGCGGGACGGGCTATTTTGCTTATCCACTCACTCACTCATTCAGTCTGGCTCATGGCTCAGGCTCATTCATTGTATATATTCTGTGACTTCTGTGATTCTGTCATAGGGATGGCCAAGTGAAAAAAATATATCGTTATTTATCGTATCGATATTTTTAAACCACTATCGATAAAATTATCGAGTGAAAAATATCGATATATGGTCAGTTTTCACATGATCGAAAATTGTTAATTTTCAGTTAACTTCACTGATGGTTTAGTGTATCAGTATTTTCGTGCACGCAGCCAATAGTTTTACTGTTATATTGCAGATTGTGGCAGGATTTTTTAAAGTTGACGATGCGCGAAAGCATGCAGGGAGTATCTAGTAACATTAAACACGAAACCAGTTGCGTAAAAAAACATATCGAAATTGTTACGAATTCGATACTCTAAAATAAAATATAAATATCAAATATCGATATATAGCGATTAAAAATATCGATGATATATATCGATAATTGTATGGAAAAATATCGATATTTGTTGTTTATGCCTATTCTGTCATTCGGTCGACGTACTGAACGAAAGTGAACACTATCGTTGAATCGTTCTTTTCCACCAATTTTCTCTAAACAAATTTTACATTGCTTGCTACTTTTTAAAGTGGATAAAAGTGATTTTATTTATGTGGAATCGTAAAAAGGCATTAAGCATTATATTTCAAATGAATCGACTATGATATGTTTCACGTAAGTCATCCGTACAATGGAAAGAAATTATGTTTGAGTAAAAATTGCTGACCATTCTTTTACAAAAGCTCACAAGCCGGCCGCGAGATGCTAAATAGCATAATTACAACGACTGCAGGAATTCTAACAGCATTTTTAATAATATTCATCCATGACGCACAAGTTTTGGGTAACATAATAAATCGACCCAGTGATAGATATGCTCTAGATGTATCTGGATGTGCTTTGTATCATAAGCTGTGCTCGCACTTGGATGATGATCTCGCAGTACTATCTTGTGCACTAAATGCGTCATACAACAAAACTCAAATTTCATTACTCTGCCAACACAAGCTATGGAGTCATCAAGCAGATCTATTAGAGAATGAATATGTGGACTATAAACTAAAGGAACCATGTCAAGAGGAGCCTGTCATACGGAACTGCCTAAGCCCAAACGAATATATGATAGATTGTGTGTTAAAAAAGAAATCAAGTGTAAGAGATAAAAAATGTTGGAGGATGATAAATAAAATAGAATCTCTGGTTTTCAATGATTGGCAGATCATTGGCAACTTCTTAAAGAACTGTTATGATGATATAGAAGCTCATACTTGTGGTAGAATTCCATTTGATCAAAGAAGTCTGTCTCAGAAGCAAACTTTAAAATGCTTACAAGGCCGAGACATTCATCCACGACCTGAGTGCCAGTCTGAGATGACCGTTCTTGAAGAAATGAAGTATGAAACCCTTCAGTTAGACAAGATAATATTTGCTGCATGTAACTTGGATCAGAAGAACTTCTGCCCTGATGAAGTACCTGGCTCCTGGTTGATGTACAAGTGTCTTTTGAGACATAAGTATGAAAATGGTGAATATTCTTACTCATTTACTTAAAGAAGAGAATTTTGTTGGTAATTGATAGCATGCATAGCCTTAAACAACACTTGTTCTCAATTTAGCATTCACAAAAGACTAATCTGTTATAATTACATCATTTAATCTTTGGCCAATTAACAATTTTATTAGATAAGGTGGTTTTCCTGATTATGCTATAACCATTGTTTTATGTGATTTCACTGGAATAATTTTTTCAATTCATTACAGGAATGAGGAAAAAGTGCCAAGATCAACTGTTTTATGACCAAAGAAATATTGTTATGAATTATAGAATGAGCAAAGGGCTAGTGAAGTCTTGCAAAGAAGATATTCGAAAATATCACTGCCGAAAAGGTGTTGTTGATGATAAAGATGTTAGACTTGCACAAATTTTATTATGCTTGGAGAATGTGTCCCGCAATGAAAGCACAAAATTAAGCCCAGAATGCACAGCTGAGATGATTGATCATAGAAAGATGCTAATGGATGACTATAGGCTGTCTCCAGAACTAATGCAGAACTGTGCCAATGATATTACAACACTATGTAAAGGTATTGAAGCTGGGGGTCGAACGATTCACTGCCTCATGGAACATGCTAGACCAAGAAAAAGGAAAGAGAAAAGAATCAGCATAGCATGTCAAAAATCTTTGGAAACTTTAGTTCAAGAAGCTGATCCTGGTGAAGATTGGAGAGTGGACCCAATTCTACGGAGGGCTTGCAAACCTGTGGTGGACAGAGCCTGTAGAGAAGTAAGCTATGGAAATGGTAGAGTTATGTCATGTTTAATGGAAAAACTTGGAACCAATCTAATGACTACTGATTGTGAAGCTGCATTATTGCAAATTCAATATTTTATATCCAGAGATTTCAAGTTGGACCCCCAGCTATACAAGGCATGCAAATATGATGCTGTTACAGTATGTAAAGCTAAACTGCAATGGGCTGATGCCAGTGAACATCAGAATGAAAAAGACCCTCTTGTTTTACCATGCTTGTACAACTATGCTTATAATCCTGATCTAAGAGGAAAGTTGAAACCTGGTTGTGAGTTTCAAGTCAGAAGAGTCATGAGACAGAGAGCTGTGAGTGTGGATATGATGCCAGAAATTGAAGATTACTGCATGGATGATCTAATTAATTTATGTTTCGAAAATACTGGAAAAGGTGAAGAAATATCATGCTTACAAAATAAAATAAAAGAACTTGGACCAAAGTGTAGAGAAATTGTTACAAATTTTACAGAAACACAAAGTGGCCATATTGAATTAAATG
The DNA here is from genome assembly GCA_937001585.2 of Brachylomia viminalis. NCBI lineage: Eukaryota > Metazoa > Arthropoda > Insecta > Lepidoptera > Noctuidae > Brachylomia > Brachylomia viminalis. The sequence goes on along the minus strand of OW443301.2, from coordinate 18,804,584 downwards.
CCATTGTTAACATTAACTGTAGAGTTCCTATTGAGAGGCTATGTTCATCTGAGCTGAAGAGTAAGAAAGAGGAGGATGACATCATGGAATGTTTGATAGGTCATAAAAATGATCCAGAAATTAAAGCCAATGTTAACTGTAGAGCCGCTATAGAACATGAGCAATTGATCTCACTGAAAAATTATAGATTTACCAGAAAATTCAAGAATGCTTGCAAATCTTACGTGGTTAGATTTTGTCCCAAAGCACAAACTAAAAGTCAGGTGGTCACATGTCTAAGTGAAATAGTAAGAAATGATACATTAACAAAGAAGAAGCATACAATATTTAAGGATTGTCGCCAACAGTTGCGACAACAGCTTTTTCAACAAAAGGAAAATATTGATTTAGATCCCGAACTAAAAGAAGCTTGTAAGAATGATTTGCAAATGTACTGTGCTAACGTTCCCCATGGAGAGTCAGCTGCGTTGGAATGTCTTCAGACGGCTAAAGGGAAGTTATCAGATGATTGTAGGAAGGCCATATTTGTAGTAAGGAAACAAGAGTTTGCTGACAATGCTGTTGATTATCATTTAATTACGAGTTGTAATGATATGATAGACTTGTATTGCCATAACACAGATGCATCAAAAATTCTGGATTGTTTGAAGGTATCTAAAATATCACATAAGTTTGTTTCTTTTAAAACCATCATCAAATATCAGATTTTTTTATTTGTATGGTTTGAATTGTTTCAGATTCATCGTCAAGAACTACATTTTGATGAAAACTGCAAAGTAGTTATTGTCAATAGAATGATAGAACAAAATATGGATTACCGGTTTAACAACAATTTACAAAAATCTTGCAAAACGGATATTACGAAATTTTGTTCAGATGTGATTGGTATTAAATCCATTTTTAAATTAGGTAGACATATTTACAAACTCTGTAGTAGATAATTTTAATGAATTATTTAGGAACCTGTAGATTATTAGGACTGATTAGGGTCGGACCAAAAATATTATGGACACAGAGTCATAAGTAAATGGAATGTCATATGCAACCAATACTGCTTCAACCAATACACTGAAGTGTAATACAAATTTACACTGAAGTGTTTCTTCACATCATTCACCACCCCATTACAACTCCATTTGCTTAATACTCTGAGTGTGACATAACTAACTGCCAATAATATTATTGTTTTCTTTTCCAGCAAAAGAACCACAAGATATGGAACTTCAAGGCAAAATGTTATATTGTTTGAAAGACAAGTTTAGAGAATCAAAGTTGACTACAGCTTGTGAGAATGAACTGGCAAATGTGTTAAAAGAGCAAGCTTTGAACTATCGTCTGGACCCTTTGCTTGGTAAATTATGCAAAGCTGAAATACAGACAATTTGTGCTGTGCCAAACGATATTACAAATTCTGATGGACAGGTATAGTAAAATGTTATCCGTCAAAGACTTGCGTAAATACTATTCAAACAATTTTACGATGCGAGATGGTGGCTACACGACAAAAGCTTTATGTTCGTGCTAGAATACTTGCTCACTAATAATATTAATCATCCTAAGGTTTCTGTGTATAAAAATTACTAATGAACTCAAATAATTTCCTCAACAGGTCGAAGAATGTCTAAAAAATGCTCTCTTGAATCATAAAATCGTATCAGCTGAGTGTGCGCGTGAGGTTGCGCAAATCATAGAGGAAACTGAAGTGGATATTGAGGCAGATCCTTTGCTGGAGCGGGCTTGTGCGATGGACTTATTGACGTATTGCAAAGATCTGGAACATGGTGCTGGCAGACGTAAGTCGACATTACGAGACATAAGGAATTAAATATGGGTGCTCTGTCTTAATATTTGAAGTGCCCCTGAATAAATTAATAATTTTTAATTTTTCAGGTTTAAAATGTCTGAAGATAATACTGAATGATAGCAATAGAAAATTAGAGGCTGATTGTCAAAAGGCACTTTCAAGTAGATTAGAAATGTATAAACATGTGGCTGCAGTAAGTATAAAACCTATTATTTTATATTATAAGTAGACCATTTACAAATTACGACAGTGACCGAAACTCAATAAAAAAAAAATAGGCTGTTATGGGACTGCCGAGAGAAGTGAAAACCCCAAAATGTACACAGGCCGCTGCGCGTCGCCAGTCAACCCGTCACATTAGCATGTTGGTGATGCGAACCTATAAGTTTTGCCTCTAACAAAAATTGCTCAATGCAGCTAAAGTTTTCACTTCAAAAATGTATGAGTACTCCATTTACTTGCCAATCCAAACACTTTTGATGTGTTATAGAAGCTTGTTCTAAATAAGTAGGCTGATCAAAGCAAGTTATTTTTTACATTATACCTACATATAGTAGCTGCTGTGTGCTTTGTTATTATCATTAACCTTTGGTATGCGGAAAAGGGTCGCGAAACTGTACCCATCGTCGTCTGCGGAAAAATGGCACGACTATAGAACGCAATAAGTAGACAGCGTTCAGAATTTATTGAATCTTTAAAAAAAAAATTTTGGTAGGCATCTTGCTAGCAATTTTATTTGATACTTAGTTGGAATACCAACTATGTACCCTGTTGTGCTTTATTTTATTACTAAAATATTTTTTATACTTAATTTATTTTTTTACAGACAATCGAGCCAAATGTCCATTTTTCTCATCTTTTGTAGCATATAATAGATAGATAATAGATAATACGGGCTGGTGTCCGCAACTCCACGTCAATGCGCGTATTTTGCGTACGGGTGGGAAAATCGGTTATTCGATCCACCCCAGCTCCTCGAGAAAGGCCAGCAACGCCTTGGTGTTGCTGACAATCTCACGTAGGGTACCTGGGTTGCCGAAGTACTTTGCCCTGTATGTGGTGACCACCGGGCAGCTTAGAAGCACATGGGCTGCTGTCTCGTCCTCCTCCATGCAGGCCCTGCACAGCGGACTGTCCGTGACTCCTAATACAAAGAGGTGTTTATTAAATGATCCGTGACCAGTTACAGCTGCTGTGACTGTACGCAGCTGTTGCTTGGTTAGTCGGAGAACCTGTTTCGTGAAGCGGCCATCGATTGTGGGGAGTGCTTCCCTAGCCTGCCTGCACTCACGTTGGTCCACCCATAGTTTGTGATGTTGGTCCCTGGTGCGTTTCCTTACCAGAGTGCGTATGAACCCGAAGGGGAGTGGCACGATGGGTTCGGGACCCACTGGTACAGCGTTCGACCCCCTTCTGGCAAGTTCGTCGGCTGCATCGTTGCCTAGCGAGCCGCTGTGTCCTTTGATCCATTGAATGGTTATGTTATTGAGGTTGCCCACCTGGTTTAGGCGCTGGTGGCACTCGTATATTAGCCCAGAATCAACGGTGTGACTGTTCAGCGCTTGCAGAACGGCCATGCTGTCTGAGAGTATGCGGATCGAGTGTTCTTTAACTTCCCTGGCCATGATGGCTGAGGCGGCTAGAGAAATACCCATGCATTCGGCCTGGAACACTGTGTTATGGACCCCCAATGGTGTGGAGATGCGTATATTGAAGTCCTCCGAGAAGATTCCAGCACCTGTGCCACTACCTGTTTTGGATCCATCCGTGAAGATGCGCAGCTCTGCCGGGCGCAAGCCCTCGCATCGGCGATCCTCATGAAGTTGGATTTTGTATTTTTTATCAAATATAAATTGTTTGGGTACCCGGTCATTTATGGCTTTCGTAATGGGGAACTCCTTGCTGAGTCCCTCAAGCAGCGCGGTGTGTGGTAAATCTCTCTTACCCCAGAGATCTAGTGCATTTAGACGAACCGCCGCCATCGTCGCTTCCTGCTGTATGAACAGGTGGAGCGGTGGTAGTCCCAGCATGGCTTCGATAGCTGCAGTCGGAGTGGTCCTCATGCAGCCTGTGGTGGCCATGCAGGCTAGTCTTTGCAGGCGTTGTAGTTTGCTAGTAGCTGTACCCAACTCAGTACGGGGCCACCAGACCACGGCCCCGTAGGTGATCATAGGGCGTATCACTGTGGTGTACAGCCATAGTATAATTTTAGGGGATAGGCCCCACTTCTTACCTATCATTCTCCTGCACTGCCAGAAGGTTATGCAGGCCCTGTTTAGTTTGTTGTCCAAGTGACTACTCCAGTTTAACTTACTGTCCAGAATGACCCCGAGATACTTGACTTCGTTGGTCAACTGCAGTTCTGTATTGAAAAGTTTTGGTAGACGGAACGGGCCTAATGCTCGTTTCTGGGTAAACATAACCAGTTCAGTTTTAGTGGGGTTCACTGATAGGTCAAATTCCCTGCACCATCTCTCTACGATTCGTAGCGCTTGCTGAGTAAGGTTGCAGATCGTACCCGTCACCTTCCCCGATACAAGGATTGCGAGGTCATCTGCATACCCTATTGTGTAGTAACGATTGGCGTTGAGTTTGGTTATGAGATCGTTAATCACCATATTCCACAGAAGAGGGGACAGCACCCCACCCTGGGGGCAGCCTCTGGCTATCATGGCCAGCTGCTGCTCATCCTCAAGGCGAACTACTCGTTTGCTTAGCATGTTAGTAATCCAGTCCGCTAGTACCTGTTCGACGCCATGTCTATAGAGGGCGCCGCTGATGCTGGAGAAGTTTGTTTTGTCGAAGGCACCTTCGATGTCTATGAAAGTGCCCAGGCAGGTGCCTTTCTGATGAATCGCTTCCTCTATCTGGCTGACTACTAGATGAAGGGCAGATTCAGTCGACTTACCCGAGCTGTATGCGTGTTGATTACCGTGTAGCGGTATGGTTTTCAGAGCGCCGTCCCTCAGCTCCCTGTCACACAGCCTTTCCAGAGTCTTTAGTAGAAAGGAGGTGAGGCTTATGGGTCTATGGGATTTGGCGTTTGTGTAGTCTCCCTTACCTGGCTTGGGGATGAATATTACTTTCACTTCCCTCCAACCTTTAGGAACGTATCTAAGGGCCAGGCACGCCCTCATTAGGGGCACCAGTCTTATTGCGACAGCGGTTCCACCCCACTGTAGCAAGGCGGGGAACACTCCGTCAGGACCGGCTGCCTTGAAAGGATGGAAGCTACGGATGGCCCATTGGAGCTTCTCCAACGTGATCACCCTACTTGCATAAAGCCATTCATTTTCTGTTGGTGTTTGTAGTACATCTTGCCAGGCGATTACCTGCGCAAAGGTACAGCCAGGGAAGTGAGTTTCCATAAGGACGCGTCTCGTTTCTTCTGGCGAGGAAGTGAGTGTATTGTCCGGTTTGCGGAGTGTAACGGGCCCAGGTGTGTACTGCTGTGACAGTACTTTCCTTACCCTGTTAGCCTGCTGACAGGACTCTATGCTACCACAGAATTTGCGCCATCCCGTGGTACTCCTGAACCTGATGCATTTTTTGTAGCTGGATTTGGCTGCGTAATAGTTGTCCCAGTCCTCATCCGCACATGTGTTCATGGCTCTGTTCAGAGCTTTCCTTACCTTACCGCGCTTGCGCTCCAGATCAGCCCCCCACCAGGGTTGCTTGCCCGGAGCGCTACGCGGGGTGGTCTCTGGGCAGGCAGTATGGTAGCTGTCTATTATTGATTTAGTAAGCTGGCTTACATGTACCTCAATCTGTGTCGTATCCGCAAATGTCGTCGGATTGTTTAGTGTCGTAAGCTTGGATACAAGGCTACGTGTATAGTTGGCTCGATCCGTGTTTCGCGGAATGCGCCGTGGTGGTGTTGGTGGAACACAGACCTGGATGTCGAAGCGGATCCACCTGTGATCAGAGCAGGAGGCCTCCTTGGAGACCCGCCACCCAGTGGTAAGTTCCGCCGCGCCCTCCGATACCAGCGTGAGATCTATGATCGTTCGGCTTCTCCTGGTTACGAATGTTGGTTCGGAGCCAGTCGAGAATAGGTAGTCAACCAATGCCTTACCCCTCTCGTTTTGCGTGTCCATACCCCACAGCTGGTGGTGAGCGTTGGCGTCGGCCCCGACGACGACCGCAAACCCACCTCTCTCGCAATAGCTCACGAGGCGGGCGAGGTCGTGCGGAGGCGGCGCTTCCGCCTCAGGCATGTAGGCCGAGGCGAAAACGATCACCCTTTCCGGGGCGTCGTCACGCTGTATACGCATACTTGCTGCAGAGACATCTCTGCAACAGAAGTCTGTTAAGATCTGTGTTTTGAGGTTACCTGTGACAAAGATGCACGATCTGGGGTGATCATGATCTGTGGTGACCAGGAGCTTACCGCCAAGATTTGAGAGTCCTTGTATGCGGCCCGCCCTAATCCACGGCTCCTGGATCAGGGCAATGGCCGTGTGCTGAACCTCCAGCCACTTGCGGAGCTGAGCCGTCGCGGTCTGACTGTGGTGGAGGTTAGCCTGGAGGACTTTACAGGTCGACGAAGGGAACGCCATCGTTGGTCGAACCCCCCTCGTCCCCTTCCAGTCTCAGCCCGGCAAACAGGTCGCCCTCGTCGAAACCGTCCCCTCCCCGACCCGAAGCCGGAGACAGGGTAATGTCGTCCAACTCCTCGCCCGATGAAGGGACGGCTCCCACGATGGCGGCATCAAACACGGCCAACTCTGCTGTGGTAGCAGCGGCCGCGGATGCTTCCGGGTTGCATGATGCTGGGGGAGTGGACTCCCCTGCTGGTGTCTGCAGTACAGTTGGCGCGTCGCCAATGGTTTCCGTGGTGGGGTCCCATCCCTGAGGGACGTCGGTGAACCTGCCGTTCCGACCCTGGAACTTCACGTACACCGCCCCTAATCCTATTGAGAGACGGCGTCCGGCCTCCATCAGGGCCGGGATTTGGTCCTCAGGGATACCGACCACCACGAACCACGCAGCGGCCTGCTTGTCGGCATGCAAGAGCACCCACCTCTTGATGTCTACCCAGGGGTTTTGGTAACTGAGAGCACGCCCAATATTGGTCGGCTCACCAAATACCCCTTGCTCGTCTGGGATCACGATCCCACATCGAGCACGTTTCATAATCTCCGCCTGACTCTTGACGACCAACGAGATGCTAGTCGGGAGAGAAAGGTCGGAGACAGTCTTCCTTAGCCATCCTAAGGTGTGGTCGTTTCCGCACCACAGCTTCAGGACACCCCCGGCGAACAGCGGCTTGGCGTTGAAGGTCGGCCCTGGAGTGTCTGGTTTGGGGGAGCAGGCCTCGAGTATGATCTGCTTCTGGATAGCAGCGAGTACCTGGTCCGATACGTCCTTGCTGAGGATCCCCGTGCGGTCGCAGGTGATCGCGACGTCGAGGGTAGCACTTGCAGCTTGGGCGTAGCTTCGTTGATCAACCCTCTTGGATTGATCAAGCCGCGGCCGCTTATGCTCCCCTCGAGGTGACGAGGTCTCGTTGAGAGCTCGCTTGGCCGCGGCCTGATCCTTCCAATCGGGTCGCTGTGTGTCATTGCTACCTTTAGCCGGTCTCTCCGGAAAACTGGTTGACGGTCGGCTCGGCGCTGGCCGGCTTGCGCCGGTCTCTGCCTGCGACCGCTTCCCGTCGGAGAAGTTCAGCTGGCCGCTTGCCGGTTTGACCGACCTAGCGGCAGTAGCCTGTTTACGGGAGCCCTTACCTGTCATCCAACGTGATTGGCGGCGCTCCTTCCTCGTCACTCTGTCCTCCTTCTTACCCTGTTCGGATGGAACTGAAGGTTCAGTGCAAGGGCAACGGGCTTGTTGAGTGCGTTTACCCTTGCCCTTGCGTTTCTGCACCTGCCAGGCGCGCGAAAAAGCGTCCTCAGCGCAGCCGGCCGTCTCCGTTTGACCGGTTACGGCCGCCTGTTGGGAGGAGGCTTGAGGAGCCACAGAAGGATGAGGGTGTTTGGCAGGAAGCCCGGTGCTGGTATTACCCAGCGCCGGAGTCTGTGTGGGGAGGGTCCGACCGGCACTAGTATTAGTCGTCGCCGTCTTCGCCTGAGTATTGGAAGGGTCGGTACTGGTCCCAATCAGCGCCGGCGTCCTTTGTTTGTTCCGGGACGTTTTGTTTTTGGTCTTAGCTGTGGTTCTCGCCACAGCCGGACCTGCACCCGCGCTGGTACCCACGGCGTTAACCGCATGGCCACCAGGGGCGAGGGAAGTGCAAGCACCTCCCTTGGGAGTCTCATTGGCTTTCGCCTCCACTCCCAGGTCTGTAGATTTAACTGGCCTTGAATTTTCCATGTTAAATGATTTTTTTAAATTCGTCTCTCTGGCTCCCACCCTCCATGGAGCCCGCAACTGGGAACGTCTCACTAATAAGAAGCTCGAACGTTAGGACTACCAGAGAGATATAGGGGCGCAAGGCTGGCTTACAGTGCGACATCGGGTGCTCGATCGGGTTGGCGTAGGGGGTCCAAAAGGCCACCCCCAACGAACTGATCAACCCTCACTTACACCGTCAGCATGACCTTTACCTACCGCTTTGGCCGTCCGAGGACGACCTCAGCGGACCTCACGCACCTCGCCAGTGGCCCTCTGACGGGACACAGTGGCCATTTCCCCACCCTTGGCTAATGGGTAGGGCCACCGTTTCGCTTGAAATCCAGACCAAAGGGGGCGTGTTGCCTTACGGGCACATTACAACCAGAGCCGCTCGGCTCAACCCCCCAGGACTCCTTCATCCCCGCTCACGGCGCTCAACTGCGCAGGTCCTAGCGCAGGTGACTACTTACTCCTACTCGTCATCAGCTTATTTTAGTGATGGACGAGCCCGCACCCACCCAGTCACTGAGGGGTCGCGGTTAGGAGTGGGAATTGGAGAGATGGAGGTGGGAGGAATGAGGATGTGGGTAGGATGAAGGATGGGGAAGGGATGTGTTAAGATAAAAGGCGCCTGGAGGTTTTTGTTACGTCTATTTCTTAAGGAATTAGACCAAGAACGGGGTGGCAACCTCGGGAAGGTGCATCCGCCAGACTTGCCTTGAGGATCATCACGACTGTAGCGCTCTCCCTCAAGACCCCGCCACCCTACCACCTCTGAAGGAAGCGGCAGAGTAGGCCTGCATCTATACTACCAAGCAAAGCAAAGCAAAGCATGTCGTTGCGCAACCGCGAAAGCATACATACAGACCCCCCCCCTTGTAGCATATATTATTCTACATTATTATTTATGTATTATTATTCATATATTATTAAAGATCAGCGATATATTCTTTGATTTATTATTTATTATTCCACTACTTAGTTCATTATCAAGGCTGCCTACTAATATATAAAAACACAATGTGTCTAGTAAAAATAAACCATAAATAATATTAAGAAAAATCAGAACTTCAAAAAAATTCGCCATTTTGCACTTTTTCCAACCAAACTTCAGTTTACTTCTAACAACGAACTAGGTAGTATTTGTGGTAAACATCTATTGTTTTTAGTTCAAAATAATTATATTATTTTCAAGTTAGAAAGTGCAAATAATAAATAAATTATAAAATTAGCCTAGTTTTTTACTAACTATCAAAATTGTAGACGATTTGTTTTAAGATCTACGAGTCAAAATGAGATTAGGTCTCGTTGGTTGTTCATTTATTGTGTGTGGATGTGTGCGTAACAGTCAGGTCGTCATCTGTGGAAGCAAGCGCTGATCAGTGCTCCCATATCGACCCTTGATCTGCGCAAGTACTGATCAGTGTCACTATACGGATGGTTGAAGTAATGCATATCAAAAAATATATACTTATATTTTTTTTATTTTCGTTACGAATATAAAATGTTATTGAACAAATGAGCTTTAATTTACATTATTCATTATACTATAATTACTTACGTAAATTTACATCTATTTATGCATTTTTGGTATAAACTAAACTCTCTATTTTTTGCACTGACTACAAAAAATGCTGGTCATGGTGCGTTTTTTTGTAGCCAGACATCGCACGCAACGTGATCTTTTGAATTTGTTTTGCTTCGCAGTAGTGCGTTCGCCTTCATTTTCGGCCTGTTCGGGAAAATGGTCTAATGATTTATTATCCAACCGAACACTTGGAGTTGGACCGTTGGAGTTATGACAGCGTGGATTGGCCGAAGTCCCATATTTTTCGCACAGTTCTGCGGCCAGCGTGTGGCGAAACTGGCGTATAATTTTTTTGCCTTGGCCAATGTTGGAGCAATAAATAATAGATATAATATAAATATTTAATAATCTTTTTAAAATTTTAATGTAAGTACCACTTTGTACCTCGTTTGCGTTCTAGAAGGTACATTGACAATTTCTGTCTTTTAAATCAACGCCTCCCATGAACCGATTATAATCTACGACGACCTTAGGCTTGAGCAAACTGCGACCAGCGCGGCGGACTTCGATGGTATCAGAATTGTGGTAGGTAGAGACTGGTAACCAATTTCACATCTTTCCATGCGGTGACACAAACGTCACCACAGTGTCTACCTACCACTACCCCTCGTATCATCCTACGTTCGTCCAAATTTTTAATATCTGCTGGAGTGTTGAGCCTTCGACGGTTTAGCGTACCAACAACGTCGGTAGCACGCGTCTTTAAAAATCTGCATAAATCGACGGAATTATAAAAATTGTCCACGAATAGTGTGTGGCCTTTGTTGAGGTAGTCGTGTATTAGTTTTAAAACAGTTTTTGCTGTGCTGCTACGGAACCCGCTAATTGTGTTGGTTGAAGTCGACCCTTTACCGGTATTAGCTTATTACCACAACAAACAACCAGTGTCGTAGTAACCACTAAATCATCCAAACGAGTGTTATAATGTTGCACTAAATTTCATTAGGTATTATGCAGCTCGAATTTCAAAAAAGTACATTGTCATGCACGCGCGTTTCACTACAACAGCTAATAATAATAAAAAAAACTTATAGATTGTTCGAATTCACGGCGTATCCCGCCAGTTTTGTTCGATTATTGCGAAAAATGATTACTTTGTTGTTTACAAAAATGAGTGATACAAGCTTTGACAACACACCGCCAGATATTTCTTAGTTTGTTTTGTAACAGAAACTTATCATGAATTTACATAGGCTTTTACAACAGTGTACAACCCCTTTATGGTTTCAGAATCTTTTTTATAGGATTCATATCATGGGTGTAGATAAAGTCTTGTATGCATCTGTACCTATATAATTAGGTGTTAAAACACTCATGTGTTACTATTATCACACGAGGCGAATTAATACCCCTTATTATACAACAGTTGCATAAATAACTATTAAAACATACCGCTTACAGACTCACACAGTTCGTATAGTGCTGCTTTGGTTCGAATGCACTGGACCCATTTTAGTCGACCCTTCCAAAGCAGCAACGATTCGTCTATCGACAGTTCCCTGTGTGGGCTGTAAGCGGCTTGAAATTTAACGTTAAAGTAGTTAATAACTGGAGCTATCTTAGCTAACTTACGGTCGTCACCTCGATCGACAAGATAATCGTTATCCGTGAAATGAATAAATTTCATTAATAATAAATATCTCTTGACATAATGCCCCGGGGTCCTGGCATTCCCACGATTCCGGTACTCCAGCACCTACTCGTCGATACGACCCATCACACAAATTCCCATTAAAATTATAACTGCTACGAACCGATACATCTCCGAAACGGACGTTTCCACCCAATCGTTCACTCTCGACTGGGAAGAGATGGATCCAGACTCTGAAGCCTGGGCAATAGTTAACCAGGCGTACCGGTTTGATTCAGTTACAATTTATTCCTGAAGTGGTTGGTCCCATAATTTACAAAATATGTCAGACGGTGACGTGCCTTCAATTCTTCCAAAAAAGGCTCTCTTGTGGCCGTAAATGTGGAGAAGTCGTCGCTCCAATCATAATTATTGTCTACTGGAAGATCCTCCATGATATGTGACTGCATATCTGCAGGGTCTTCAAGCATCTCCAACAACTGATGCTCCTCAGTGAAGTCCTCCTCGTCCGCTTCACTTCCCGAGTCAACTGCCAAGGCCTCGGCCAGTGCGGCATCAAATATCTTTTCTAGCCTGTTAGAGCATGCAACCCATTTACCAAAAGCATAAACACACCAAACCAAGAGTTAATAAATGCGCAAATAATTTAACATGCCATTAAAGTTAGTCCATTAGCCAGCCAAGCATATTATAAGTTGGGGGATTAAATCGCTGACACAAATGCTTGGCTCAGGGCTGGTTCTGCTCCACAAGGGCGCGTAAACTAATTAATTAGCATTCGAAAATATTGTTGGAGCTGATGAAGGTTGTACTATCTATCTTTGCATTGTATAAACTCAATTGAACTGAATTGACGACACGGTTGGCGCAGTGGCTAAGCGATTGACTGCTGCGCTCCGTGTCGCGGGTTCGATTACCGCACGGAACAAATATTTGTAATACCTACACGTAGTTGTTCCTGGTCTGGCTGTTTGTGTATGTGGCTTTAAATGTTTGTAAACGCACTCACAATACAGGAGGAATTCCTAGTGTAAAAAACAATAAACTATATTGAGGACAAAAAAGCTGCTCCAATAAATTTACACAGGGAATCTCTTAGTATTGTATAATTGCATAGCACATGTGTGAGCACTATGTACCACCATTAAAGGTTACTGGGTTCGTCTTTCATTGACTTGAATGTGCCCTGGCGGCTGAGAGTATGTCATGCTCACTCAAATGTGTCGCTGATGGTGGCGTGTGTATTGGATCATTGAGATCCCTTCAAAATGGTTGAGCTGACCGGTGCCGATCCATACGCCATGTTCGTGCTTGGGCGACGTCAGTAGGCACTGGTCATTTCTTAGCTGCCACGGCTTATTTTAATTCCTGAATTGGATTTATCTTTTTATTACGGACGCATTTAACGTGCATGTCTTTCTACATCATTCTCAAATGTATAATTTCAACATGAATGATGTAACCGCTTATTTGTATCTAACAATATTCTTATTTAAAAGAGAGTCCATGGAATTTCTTGCCCGTTCTTCTCCATAGGTACCTACTACGCTTTGGAATGGGCAACTAGCTTCATCTTTCTGACTGACCGACCCCTTGACAATTCAAAAGTGCCTGTAATTGGGTTATTTGAAATAAATGCTTTGAGTTTGAGTCTTGTAGAGCGCGTATCAGGGTGTTATTGGAGGGTAGAGAAGCCATTCTGCTGTAAATAATACAATTTGATAACTATTAAAATTAATATGTATAAGCAATAACCATGCCGGCCGTGTCAATTAATAGCTGTCCAATTTGAAGACTGCCTACGGCTTACTTCAGCGTCCTTTTGTTGAACAGTCAAAATAAAAGTTTAATTTTATGTACGGATAGATCCACACCCCCAATATTTTCCTACAATTATTCTACCAAATCGTTAATAGTGATCATATTAATTTTTTTATAACAAAGCTAATTAACATGTTACATTATCAAACAAGAAAATCGGACGTACATACTTACAGGTCAAAAACGTAATCCTCTATTTATATCGATACCGGAAATTTCAATTGTCGTAAAGGACATTTTGTCGAAAATTAGTCATAAATATATTTGGAAACAGCGTCGCGAGCTCTATCGATTGCTATGTTTAAAATAATCCAATCTTTTAAAAAAAGCCCCTTATGACCTAGACCTGGATTTTCAACAGCTTGATTCGATTTTTTTTACTATTTGGGACATATCGTATTTTTTTTTGGCTCTACTGAAAATTCGTGTTTTGTCCTTTACGACAATTGAAATTTCCGGTATCGATATGACTGCATGTATAACGAACAGGATAAACTAACAACATGCTCTATAACAGTGACGGCGACTTCGTATACGCATACGGTTGATGACGACTGACCGGTTGGTGCAGTTGGTAGCGACCCTGCCTTCTGAGTCGCTGGTCCCGGGTTCGATCCCCGAACAAGTCAAACATTTGTGTGCATGAACATGTGTCTGGGTGTGTATATGTATATAAGTACCGTACGCAAAATACGCGCATTGACGTGGAGTTGCGGACACCAGCCCGTATTACCTATTACCTATGTATATAAGTATGTATATCAGTCATCAGGTTACCGTAGTACAGGTTCTACCTAGTTCGGGACCTGAAGACCTTGTGTGGATGTTGTCTCATAGTATTATACACCACATCGGCCATCTTGCCCTGTGTATGTATGCGTGTGATTTAGCTCGTCGCGTGAAAAACAATGTATTTTTCTAATTATTTACCATTATTACCTGTTTTGGATGCATATCTATGTTCATACATAGGAACATGGATATATCAATATTTATAATTATATTTATTTTTATCATAATTAAATAAGTACATCAACGTAAACACTACGCAGAATATATCAAACTTTCAAAATAAAAAGTTTCATAGGTTCTATGAAACTTTTTATTTTGAAAGTTTGATAATCAACCAGGGATTTTTTGTCAGGGATCGACAAAAGTCCTGGCCCTATGCAACCGCATAGGGCCAGGACTTTTGTCGATTGATTATCCAAAATAAGACACATTTGACATCTCTAATCTTATAGATAACAGTGCTGAATTGAGTAAATATCAATAAAATGTAACAATAACTTACCTTTATTTAGATAATTATCAAAATAAAAACACAATTCTTGAGACAATAAAATCTTCTGTCACCACTGTCAGTGTTCTTAGTAACGGTTCTAAGGGTTTCACTCCATGAGAAATGGTTCTCTGTGGTTTGTTCATTCATCAGGAATAGATAAGAATACAATTTATACTAAAGCTATCATAGCGTAAGCTATCATAAAGCATTTAAATGTTAAAATCGTCTAAGTGTCGAAGGTGACTTTAGCACTGATCAGTGCTTCCGCATACCAAAGGTTAAACTAAAAATTTTTCCTTATGCTAAGGAAAATTAATAGGTTGACATAAATAGGTATGTGATGATAATATTGTTTTTACAGCTTTTTTTCCTTGTTTCAGTTGAACGTGATAGAGAATTTTGGGGATATGTATAATGAGATATCATCTTCGCCGTCTAAGAAATACTTTTTAATTGTAGGCATTTCAATTATAGGTTTAATTTTTATATGTGGTTTATATTGCGGTAATTTGGCTAGACAAGCCATGTATGTTAAAAAGAAATAGATATTTTAATTTCTAATGTAAATCAATAAAAATCTTTTAAAAACTATAATTTTGTATTTATTATTCATGAACAATTCACGATTTTAGACGAATGTAAAGGAGAGAGGAAGCTGTATTTTTATCACATTTTCCTTGACTATTTATACAGTTAAAGAACTGCTCCAAAAGACCCCTTTTGGAGCAGTTCTTTAACTAATTGTGCTGTCCATACACCCGTATGGACAGCACAATTAGTTTGAGCTGTATGTATAAATATTTACATGACTTCATCAAACTCCATTTCATCTAGTTCACCAACTGTTTCCTTTATCACCGATGTAGATTTGACTTCTTTCTTGATTTCTACTTTGACATCTCCTTTAGCAATTTTGTGGCACTCCTCAAAGTACTGGTTAGGATGGTTGATGCCCAATCCTAGGTCAGAATGATGCACAGCATCAAAGTATTTGCTGCAGGCTACTTGAAAATGTCCTTTCTTTGTCAAGTCTATTATTTCACCAATTGCTGAAATATAAAAATAAAAATATTGGTAACATGAACATCACCATTACCAGTTTGATTGAGGTAGCATTCAAATGATACATACCTTGAGTGTCAAAACCATAGCCTTGGAGTCTATTCTTTAGAATGCCAACATCACAATGCTTATAAGGACACCCATGGCAGTCTCCAGGCCCAACAGTTGTATTGATAATCTTCAAACAACTAAATGGAGAATAGTTCTTCTTACTCCCCTCTTTTCCATAGTTGTATCTTACATTATAAGCATACTGCTTTTCAAATTTATCCAGGTCCATTATTTTAGTGAATTCTTCCCTCCAGAATCTTAGAGAATCTTCCAATGTAACACCAATTCCTTTTAGGAATAGTCCATATTGAAGTCTGCCCCCATGCCTTAGATGGTGGGCTAGTCTCAGTTGCTCATGAAGTTGCCGCATGCACAGTGGGAATGATTTCACAGCTAAGGAGTCCAAACTCTCGATAGGTATAGTTGCTTTAGCACTGCTGTAGTCATTGCCAGAATATGATTGATGCAATCCTTTTAATAATGAGACAAGTCTCTCGTCCTGTTCTATCTCACCAAGGTGATGACAAGCAACAGCTAAGCTTTGCTTTAGTTGTGTTCTGTACTGAGCAGAGAGCACAGATATAAAATCTTTATGTGCAGTATAAGCATAACCACCACTAAGATACACTTTTCTCATTCTTACTAGATCCAAAACTTCATAGAACTTCACCTTGTAGAATTTCATATTTTCGATATTTGGATGAGGGGTCGACTCTCTCAGATAGTGCATAATCTCACCTTTCTCCTCATCAGTGATGTTAGTGTAGCATAGGTTGTTCAGTTTGAAAAAAGTTTCAACAGCTTCACCCCTCATAGTAGCAAACCTCATTTTAAACAGTTCCAGTTCTCTTGCGATGAACCAACGACGTAATTCTTCAGTTCTGCAGTACGCTAGTCGAAGAATGAAGTGTGCAATGTGATCTTTACGTCTCGCCTGCAAGTCAGCTTCGGTAGTGGCACAGGACGACTTTTCACAAAGCTTGGCATAATACTTCAAGCCTTGAGTTCTAAGTTCACCAATGACATAGTCGATCCATTCTTCCGAATACATTCGTAGTCCTTTTAGAGTTGTTGCTGTTGCTAAACTTCTCAATAGAGTCACTCTTTCTAAGGCTAAACTTTCGAACTCTTGGAGTGTTATGTCTTCAGTTGGTGGAATCTTGTACATTTGAAGATCATGAGGATAGGTTTCTACTAGACTTCCTGTCAGTGGCACTTTGGTGGATTTTCTTCTTATATTTAAATCCATCGTGTTTTAGTACAAAAGTTTACATGAACACAAAACACAGACACACAAATTGATGAAAAGTTTCGCGCCTTTTCTGACGTTAACGTTTTGATGTCATCATGACAGAAGAAGTTTATGGTCTTGAAAAAAAGGAAAACATTAGACTGGGCCCGTGTATTTTTAGTCACCTGAATTTGGGCAGCACTCGCCGGAAATGGTTAATACTACCCTGCAGAGCCATGGACTGTTTCTTGGTTCTGAAAAACATCAACCAAACGTAAAATAAATTCCATTGAAAGATGAGAGACATGGATTGCGTTTCTAGAATTAACATGCAATGACAAGTGCTCATAGAATTTCACTACGAACACCATAATACTAATTGGCAGTAAGAAGTAAACTCTAAAAGGAAATCTCCCAAAGGATTTTGTGTTTCAAGTTTTTTATAAAAAGAGGTACGTAAAATTGAAAAAAATACATTCTGCTTAGAATGGAAAATCTAGTGACACGCAACTCCGTCTTCAGCACACTGTTTCCGGTTTTCCACCTATCCTAACTTCTTATCCTCTCTTGACTCTTGATTGTCAATCTGTCAAGTTGAGTAAACTCAAAAAAATCGAATTTTATTTATATTTTGAATTAGTTTATTCTAATATACAATATATAAAAAACCATGTTTAACTATATTTCGAACAGTTAGAAAAGGCCATTAGAAATATATTGGCACGGGTTGAGAGTGTAAAAGGCTACAAAATGGTATCCAATAAGATGCAGTCGTCATTGGACGATTTAGTTCAATATACACAGCTTTTCAAGCCGGTGCCGACTGTTCTGCAAGGAACTGTGCTGCCCTTTTTAATAATATACCCCATCGTGTTTTATTCGTGGATCGTTGTGTATGGATTTGAGGAAAATTTTGAGGCTGGGTTCGTGACTGTCGCGGTTGTCGCCTCCATACAAATTCTCATTTGCCTCTGTTGCTATTGGAGCGTACACATCCAGTGTTTCCTATCGTGTTCTTCGGTAAGTAGTTCAAAGTTTTCTACTCAACATATTGACTGTTGTCATCCCTTATAACTAGTTGTAATCATTTCATAGACCGTATACTGTTATAATTTGTTACTCTTAATTTTAGGTTAAAGACCCAATCCAGGCTGAAATAGTGAAAGTCGTTCCAACATCCAACAATGGGTTCTCTGAAATTGTTAAACTACATCACACCAAGGTATGTTGTTAATCTTTTTGTTGATAGATGAGGATTTTCATTTAAACCTCTTACATTTCAAATAATTCTAATGTTCTATCATTTTTTAGTCAGTTAAAAAAGGAAGTATACAACCAGATGTGTGGTTTACATTTCAAAAAAGTAAGTATGTTTATGATTGGGACAAGAAGTCTTTTCATACCATAGAGTTTCCTATCAACAAGACCTATGAGGAATACATGGAATCCAAAGGGTACTTGGATGATGAAGCCATTGAATTTGCTGAAAAGGAGTTTGGAAGGAATGAAATGATAATGGTAAGTAATACTTCCATATCCATAAAAGAAAAATAAAAGTGTAGTATATGCTGCAGTTGATCATCATCAACCATCAACTCACTTGTCACCTCATGTTGGCAATCTACCGTGGTCTGGTTATACCCAACGTTGGGGTGAGTTGATTGATTGGCACAAGTATATTAAATCACTTGTACACTGCATACAAAATAAACAAAACAATATCAATGTATTCAAAAAGCCTCATTCAATGGGTATTGTTTATGAAATCTAGTTTTAAATGAAACCATTGCAATGCAATTGTCTTTTATTTGTGATCTGCTATGCTACACAATTTATATGAAAGTCTTTCATGCTTCAACCTAGTAACTGAAGGTAATTAAATTAGATGCATGCATGAGAAAATATTAAGGTTACAGAACACAAGCTTAATTTTTATTTTTCTATAATGTTAAACCCTGTTATTCTAATTGGATAAAATCTAATTCTGTTCATGTTAATACATAACGGCATTGATTTTGTATTTTACAACATTCTATGTGTACCTCAGTTCATGCATATTTATATAATATAATTGAATTCATGGCCACCTGTTAGGTTTCCAAGTAAATTACTACCTCTCTTATGAACACAGTCTTTTATATTAGGTATGCTAAGGGTATTATTGTTTTTACAGGTTGTTCCAGAGTTTATGGAGCTATTCAAAGAACGAGCAACAGCACCATTCTTTGTATTCCAAGTATTCTGTGTTGCACTATGGTGTTTAGACAAATACTGGTACTACTCAATATTCACCCTGGTGATGCTTGTCATGTTTGAGTGCACCCTCGTACAGCAACAACTTAGAAACATGGCAGAAATCAGAAAAATGGGGAACAAACCTTATAATATCAATGTGTACAGAAATAGAAGGTGGCGGCAGATAATGAGTGATCAGCTCCTGCCAGGAGATGTTGTGTCTCTCATCAGATCCACCAATGAAAACCTAGTCCCTTGTGACATTGTCTTGCTAAGAGGTTCATGCATTGTTGATGAGTCCATGTTGACTGGTGAAAGTGTGCCTCAAATGAAGGAAGCAGTAGACAATGAGAAAAATTTAAAACAACTGCTAGACCCTGAGGGTGATAGCAAACTGCACATGCTGTTTGGTGGGACCAAGATGGTACAACATTCCTCTCCTAGCAAAACTACTTCATCAGCCCTCAAGGCTCCTGACAACGGCTGCATTGGATATGTTATTCGCAATGGCTTCAATACTTCACAAGGAAAACTTCTAAGAACTATTCTGTTCGGCGTGAAGAGAGTAACAGCTAATAATCTTGAGACATTTGGTTTTATTATGTTCTTGCTTATATTCGCAGTCGCCGCCGCTGCATATGTTTGGATCAAGGGCTGCGAGGATCCAGAGAGGAATAGATACAAACTATTTTTAGAATGTACACTGATTCTGACATCAGTGGTGCCTCCAGAACTGCCAATAGAGTTGTCATTGGCAGTCAACACATCATTACTTTCATTGTCTAAGTTAGCAGTATTTTGTACAGAACCTTTTAGAATACCATTTGCAGGCAAAGTAGAAATATGCTGTTTCGATAAGACTGGTACACTTACAAGTGATAATTTAGTTGTAGAAGGTGTGGCCGGTATAGCGGACCACAAAGATGCTAATGTTATTCCATTATCTCAATCACCTATGGAGACTATACAAGTTCTGGCGACATGTCATTCCCTAGTTCAACTAGATGATGGTGTGGTAGGAGACCCATTGGAGAAAGCTACTCTGAAAGCTGCAGAGTGGAACCTGACCAAAGGAGATGCTGTAGTGCCAAAGAAAGGAAAGTCACCAGGCCTGAAAATTGTACACAGAAACCACTTTTCAAGTGCCCTTAAAAGAATGTCTGTAATAGCAGGGTACCAGGTCATTGAGCGCGGTTTTATGGAAACTCATTACATAAGCAGTGTCAAGGGTGCACCTGAAACTGTGAAGACCATGCTGAAAGAGGTCCCTAGTCATTATGATCATGTTTACTTAACTTTATCGCGACGAGGGGCGAGGGTGCTGGCATTAGGTTATAGGAAGTTAGGGAAATTAAGTTCTCAAGACATTAGGGATATGTCTCGCGAGGATATCGAGTCGGATCTGACTTTTGTTGGGTTTGTTATTATTTCGTGTCCTTTGAAGACTGACTCAAAAAAAGCGATATCGGAAATCGTGAATGCTTCTCATTCTGTTGTTATGATTACTGGTGACAATCCGCTGACGGCGTGTCACGTCGCTAAAGAGCTGAAGTTTACTCAGAAAGAAGAAGTACTGATTCTAGCAGAAAGTGATAATAAATGGGGCTGGACGTCAATAGATGAAGAAGTGAATCTCCCCGTGAATCCATTCAAGACGTCAAAGCAATTGACTTCGAAGTTTGATCTTTGTATAACAGGGGAGGGTCTGGCATTCCTAAATGAGAACCACCACAAGTTCCTGCTGGAGTTGATGCCTCATATCAAGGTATTCGCTAGATTTGCGCCAAAGCAGAAGGAGTTTGTTGTGGTGACGTTGAAGGCGCTAGGATACGTGACGCTCATGTGTGGTGATGGTACAAACGACGTGGGAGCACTGAAACATGCTGACGTGAGTATTGGTGGTTGTATTTTGTATCTTATTTCTATGCAACATAGATAACAATACGCTGATTATTGAAATACTAAACACTTAAATTGAAAATTACGCCACGTTATTGATAAGTTGATGACATGACTTAAAAATAGTACTTACTTAATTAGTAAATTCTCTAGTACTCGAAAATCATACTCATAATTTATTTATTTATTAATTGTTGTGCACAAAAAAGGTACGACGGCGGAAATAATGCCGTCAACATTCATAAATGATTTGGCCTTTGAAAGACTGATGATAAGCAATAAAATCCCCGAGAACAATGGGTAGCTTGGGTTTTTGCCAAACTTATTGCATTCGTAATTTAAAATTACAGGTAGGAGTAGCAATTCTGGCGAACGCGCCAGAAAGGCATCGCGAGAAACCGCGAGAAGAACGCAAAGTGGAAGAGACGCCGCCGCGCCGGCCGGCCAACCGAACGGACCCGCGAGTCGAGGCCGCCGCGCGCCTGCGTCGAGCCATGCGCGAGCTAGAGGAAGAAGATACGCAACTCGTGAGGTTGGGTGACGCGAGCGTCGCTGCACCCTTCACCAGTCGCCTTTCGAGTATATTGTGTAGTAAGTTTTATTTGATGTTTTGTTTGATAGTCTGTCTGTATTTCACATTAGACACACTCGGCTGAATTAGGAGTATTAGGACCTATAGGAGTATATTAGGACCTGTGGAGGGTTTAATGTAATGTCTATTAGATGCCAGTGATATAGGGAGTATGGTCGAAAATACTCTCTCTATCTGAATGCAATGTAAAATTTTATTTTTTATTAAATATATAAATAAATATGAGACAATATGCACACAAGGTCTTCAGGTCCCGAACTAGGTAGAACCTGTACTACGGTAACCTGGTGACTGATATACATAATTAATTACATTTATATCAATAATCTTCTTCATTTCGTGTGGATGGTAATCTTCTTCGATGTTTTGTATTGTTTGAGCGCAGTAGGTGGCCACGTTGATTGCGGCATCAATGGCATTCTTTTGGATCAATGATACCCAAAGTGGTCTTTATCTTAAGGTCGTAGGTTGTTTTTTTCTTCTACATCTCACTACAATTAGACATCAGTCAAAACACATTTGAAGTTCGTGAATTTTCAAAAATGCAATATAAGCTAAGCAGTTCTACCCAAAACCGAAAGACAGGGCAAGTGGTCTATGAAACAAAAAAGTTTGGGGACCTCTGCTTTAGGTCAAGCAAGGTGCAAGTGATGAGATATAAAGAGGTAACATTTTGTATGTAGGAGGTAATCTTCGGAACTACTGATCCAATTGATTTGACGACACGGTTGGCGCAGTGGTTAAGCGATTGACTGCTGCGCTGCGTGTCGCGAGTTCGATTCCTGCACGGAACAAATATTTGTATGACCTACAGGTAGTTGTTTCGGGTCTGGCTGTTTGTGTATGCGAGTTTTAAATGTTTGTAAACGTACCCACAATACAGGAGAAATTCCAAATGTGGGGTAAAGTACAAAAAAAAAAAACTTTCACTAATGCGAACCTACATTATTGCCGAGTCCAGCATGCCGTCGCATCTGTCATTGCTCTAGCGTAAGCCTTCATCGAACGCAAATATTCAGCGTCTCGCGTAGTTACGCTAGACATTAACGACATATTCATTGCGAAGACACTCCAAGGGGCTAGGAATCTTGTTACATAGAGTTCTACAGTTCCCTACTTAAACTAAGACTCAATTTACATTGCCGCGGAACGCAGTGGAAGCGAGTTTTTGTAACTCTAGTGTACATAGTAAAATTAACTTTATCAAACTGGTTCAAACTAGATACAAGCTTGATACGGCGGGAATTACCGAGAATGCATGAGCATTCTCCAAAAGACGCGTGACCTGGCGATTTGGCCCGTATCTAGATAAACGTTACACTGGTGTCGATTCCCTTGTTTACAAACTAAACCAAATTTAAGTTCAGTGCATCTTTTTCTTTCTATTTCATTAAGAAAAGGACAGAAGATAAATTTTAGTTTAGTCCCCATAAATTAATCAGCGCCTGACACTACTCCATACAAGTTTAGACGTGATTAAAAAATAGACTACTAAAATTACATCAAATTACGTCGGGTGCTGATTAATTTGACAGGACTAAACTAATATTTATCTTCTATCCTTTTCCTAATGAAATAGAAAGAAAAAGATGCACTCAACTTACATTTAGTTTAGTTTGTGAACAAAGGAATCGGCACCAATATTGACATAAAGTTCATTAAGCATTGTACAAAAAAAATCGCTTCTATTCCGTTCCGCGGCAATGTAAATTGAGCCTTAAACATAATAATACTTTTGTCTCCAGTCTGCCACATAATCAAGCAAGGACGGTGCACTCTGGTGACAACTCTGCAGATGTTCAAGATCCTGGCTCTGAACGCCCTTATCTTGGCGTACAGTCAGTCGGTGTTGTACCTAGATGGCATCAAGTTCAGTGATACCCAGGCCACGCTACAGAGTCTGTTGTTGGCGTCCTGCTTCTTGTTTATATCGAGATCTAAGGTAAGGTTTAGCATAACTAGTTAACTTACCTACTACGCTTTGGAATGGGCAAGTAGCTTCATCTTTCTGACTGAGCGACCCCTTGGCAATTCAAAAGTGCCTGTAATTGGTTTATTTGAAATAAATGCTTTGAGTTTGACTTATATTCTGGCCACCGAGAGAACGCGTTCTTGATACTCGTCAGTTGGGCACAAGTAAAGGAAAAAAAGGAACTAGTAAAGTTAAAATTCGTAATACACTTAGCCCAGATACGCACGGACGATTTTTTCCTTCGGTGATTTTTTTCGCGCTAAGCTTAGCACCGAAAGTTGAAAATCCAACAACTTGTTTTTTCGACGTGCTGTGATGGACTCTGTTGGATTCTCAATGCTCGGCTCAACACCAAGAGTTGAAATTCCAGTGTGCGATATAGTCCCGCCGCGATATTTTCACGTCCATGCGTACGTGGGCTTATTCGTTTGTACTCAGTATTGGCAGTCCTTATTCAGTTATTTTATCTCTGATTTCGCATCAGAGTGATCTTTATTTATATCTTTGCTATTTTTAAAAGATTGCCGTCAGATGTAAAATAACTGTAACCAAAATTCGTTGCGTGCCTTGCGTATGGTATGGCAGACCATTGGACGTTCACCCTAAGAGGGCTGTTTAGAACTGACAGGTGTCAACAATTGTCAGGAACGAATTTTCTCATTATTTTAGGTGTAGACAAGAATACGCTCAAAAGCTGGGTTGAGAACAGTGTTATTCTATTATTATTATTATATCCCAGTGCGAAAAAGTATTTACCTGTAGGTATGTATTTACCGGTATGTACTAGGTCTATTATTTTCCCCATAAAGTTTATTAGCCTAGTATTTTGCCTATTATGGCAGAGATTCCTTATCGCTATTTACATCCTTGTACAATATATCGTGCACCTGATCCCATAAATAAAAGTACTGTTTTTACGTATTTCTCATACATCATTTCCATGTATTCCACAGCCACTGAAGCAGCTATCGAAGCAGCGTCCTCTCCCGAACATCTTCAACGTGTACACAATCATGACTGTGCTCACACAGTTCGCGGTGCATTTCCTATGTCTCATCTATTTGGTGCACGAAGCTACGTCACGGTCGCCCGGAAGGTAATACAACTTGTTACTTGAATGAATCCGATCAAGAACTAGTGCCAAAATAATAATATATCATGGGAATTGGGCCTAACTGTAAATTGACATTTGAAAAGCCCATGTACAAATTATTATGCTCAGGCAAGGTTGACGCAAGTCATTAGACATGCTTTAATTACACTTTTCTTAATTAGGAGTTGCCTAGTGTGAATTTTAGTACTAATTAATAGGCATAACATTTTCTAGCTTGCTTTATTACGATTGTGATAAAAAAAAACATGAAACATCGACGTGAGAGTTCATAAAAAAAATACATACCACCACGCCATTAATACCCGAAGTCTAAAAAATAATTACTGAATATAGCCAATATTTGTTTACAGGGATCACAAGCCGAAGTTAGACATGGATTTGGCAGAGAACGAGGAACGAAACTTCGCGCCCGATCTACTCAACAGCACAGTCTACATAATTTCTATGTCGCTGCAGATATCCACCTTCGCTATCAACTACCGGGTATGAAACAGATTAATTTTCTTTTAAATTTTAATTAAGGTCAAGCTACACAAAACTAGTTTTTTTTTTTAAGTTACGAACGAGAACCACTATTTCGAAATTTGCGTTGTCCTGAATTTCTTCAGTATAAGTCCAATAAATTTACTTATTGATGGGTCAAACCCTCATTTCAGAGTATTGTTATTTTTTTTATTAGTTAGCAGTTTGAATTTTTTCATGAAACTTACATACCATTAAGGCCCTACCTTGAAAATAAATAGTAGTTTGATGGGCGTGGCTTATTTCTCCCGCACGCGGGGAGTGGCGGTTCTATCTTCCGCGGTCGGCCGCCACGTCGTCGTCGCGTCGTTGCCGCTACAAACTTATCAGTGGCCAAAAGTGGAACTAACGAAATTAGTGTTCGGGATTTAAAAAGGTTCCTTACTTAGCATGGGCTTTAGCTATGCATTATTCTTGTCACTGTCGCACAACTGTCAATCTAAAAGTGCAGGATAAAGACGGAAACATCTATATCTCAGAACAATAACTAAAGCATAGAAGGCGCTTTAGGACATTTGAAGTGTACGCTGTCATAGACAAAAGAGTATTAGCTAGTGATGTGACTATGCCTAAAATAAATACCGATATCGACTTCTTAGTTTATGGTATCGCTCCTTTTTATACCTTAAGAGTGGCAACGTCGCAATTTAGTGTCATATTTCGTGGTTTTCAATTTTTATCATTTAATCGGAGCTATATTTAAAAAATCTGTTTAATTAACTTTTTAGAATTACGTGAAAGTGTTTAAAAAGTAAGTAACCGTAATGCTTACAGTTATTTTACAATGAAAATAACGCCCTGCAAGTTTCCAATGTATTATTTGCATATAAATAGAACTGTAAACGCAACGATTTCTTACCTTTTACACAGTTTTCACATAATTCTAAAAAGTTAATTAAACAGATTTTTAAAATATAGCTCCGATTAAATGATAAAAATTGAAAACCACGAAATATGACACTAAATTGCGACGTTGCCACTCATAAGGTATAAACGCTCTTAAATCTAAAATATGCTAAGGTGTAATAAAGAACTCACTTCTGTCTGATCAACTTATTTATTTATAAACACAGGATAAATTATTAACAAATTGAAATTACCAAGAAAACGCTTAAATCATTTTTAAAGAGCGATTGGCCACGGAACAAGTAACAAAAAATTTAAATCACTGTCTTTTAAAAATTATAGTTTTTGTTAGAAATGTCCTTACTATTTCTACAGGAAAAGATAATTATTTTGCGATATAATGAATTCTAATTGTTAAATATTCTTTGCTTATCAATTTAATCAACAAATTTCTATGATCATCCAATACATCATTATTGAATGAATGTTCAAGTAAATCATCAAAAATTGACGTTGGTAGCAATATTTTAATAAAGCAGTCATCGCTGAAATGTTTGGAACAAATATGATGTGGTTTTTTCCATTCCCAGTAGTTACGTGCAATAGCGTTGATCCATTTTTGCCTCATATCAATATCGGAGGGAAATCTGAAAATGACAAAACAATCATAGCCACACGTGAGTTTAAATTATTATACCATGAGCCACACGGATTTTTGACCACTGTCATTTCATTACTCATACGTACGATTTTCTGGCAAGACCGTAGGTATTTAGGTATTTATTTCACTCTTAAATATTTAATCCTTCCCAAAACTACGTGTAAAGAAAAATAATGTAATAATTTAGATGACGCTAGTTCTATCGATATTCTATCGATAGTTTATTTTTGCAAGCACTATTGCAAAATAATTAAATGCCGATTTAAAATTTTTATTTTCCCTAGAATCGAATTATTTAATTGCATAAAATATTGATTTCAAAACACTACCGTGTACACTAAGCTCAAATAATTTGAAAAAATGCCAAAATAACCTACAGTGAGAATACAAAACCGATAAAATTACCATATTTGATTACTTACCGATGGAAGCTTATGATTTCCGCATCATTTTCTTTGCGGGATGAATGTGATTTACATCCCACTATAATGCAGGACATTATTTAATCTTTAAGCTTTGCGATTTACACTAAATCACTATTAATTTTGTACTATTTTTACAAAAACACGTAAAATCAACGAAGCACTTCAACTCCCATGCGCCCATAAGCATTATACGAAAAAATGCGATGAACAAAGTCATAGACAAAACCCTGAGACGTTAAGTAGCTTTTAAACTTAGTATCGTATAGGTAGCCAAGGTAGCCAAATTGACGTTTGCTTTGTGACGATTTGCATTTTGAGCAACCTACATCTGTCTCTTTCTAATGCTGTTATGAGTGTGTAAGAAAACAGAGACGACTATATTAGTTAAATTTTGCTTCCTTCTATGCTTTAGTTATTGTTCTGAGATCTATATGAAAAAATTGCATGCTAAGTAACGTTAATTTATCACGGTCTATGAATTTTCGCACCATGCAACCATGGAGTAGACAAATAATACAAAATATTTAATTAACAACCAAAATATTTATTTATTACTTTTAACAACATGAAATTAAAAATAGGTAATTGATCTTCTATGTATACATATAGAAAATCAATTACCTATAACATCTTGATATATACAATATTGATAAACTCCAACAATGTTTCACCGATCACCATAGATTGGCATAGTATTTTTTTTTTTTTACTTTCCTACTATTACATACATTCTGTCAATATTGTGTGCTACTTTTCAAGTAAATGTATGTCCAACCTACTAAAAAAGGAGACATTACTGTTCTGTTCAGTTTTCTCTATCAAGACCAACTTTTCGGTGCTTGTAAGCAATCCAGTTGAACTATAATAGTACATTGTTCACCGAGAGGAGAAAGTGACCGATTACCGTCGAGGGTGTCGTTTGAAGCCCGAGCCGTAGGCGAGGGCTTTAAAACACCCGAGATCTCGAGTGATACATAGTGCTTTATACTACACCTACGAGGAAAATTAAAAACTAAATCTTTACTAATTGAAATTTATATTGAAATTGTTGCAGTTAGTGAAGCTTAATGTAACACTTTTTCCATTAATGTTTGTTTGAGATGTTTGCGACAAAGCTAGCAAAACAGTTTCAGAAAAAAAAAATTTTCACTTTTCCATTGCAAAAAATCGTCATAAGTTTTATTATATTTTTTTATTGATTTCTGTGGTAAAAGGTTATCAATCAGTATTTTTGCTGTTTCCTTCAACTGCGGCGGAGTTAAAAAATCTTCATCATCACTATCACTACTTATCATTTTGATAGTTTTATTTTACTTTCTACGAAAACTGAATCCTCAAACAACACACAAATTGAAAATGGCGCCAATGGCGTTTGCAATTTTCACATGTTCTTTTTTCAAATGGTTTATCCTGCCGCCGCAGGGTCGCACTGCCAGCCCGACACCATCGAACCACTGACCTCTATTAAAATACGCTGGACTGGCTATCGCTATCAATTTCATGTGCCTATTTGAAAATCGCCATTTTGGCGTTGACGGCAGCAGTGTGGGGGAATGGAACTAATACTAGTGATGTATAACAAAAGGTTTGTTATCGATAAAAACTTTTCTGATATCGATCAGGTTTGTTATCGATCGATAGAAATATTACCAACGCTATTGTTAAATTAAATTGGTTTAGGTAATTATTAACATGTAACATTCGCGTTGTCTTTTATACGTAATATGTTTTTAAAAACGTGAAATACGTTTTATAACATATATAAAAATATTTACTAAAATTGTAGATAATTGATTTAAATCAATATAGGCATATATTTTGTTAAATGTTACTAAAACACAGATAAAAAGACATGTCTGCTCTAGTTGAGTACCTAACTAAACTAATGAACTATAGATAGTCGTAATAAGCAGATATTTTACGTAGAAAACATAACTTGAAATAGCAGGATCTAGTACTGTTTATGGACTGTAATAATAAGTATCATATCATGTCCGGTTGACCCCTTCCTTCCTTGTTCTCCTTAATCGGATAACAGTTCACTATAGGATCAATAAATAATAAAATTCTGTAAAATAGTAAATTACTAAGATAGAAATAGTAATTAATAAGATAATCCCTTCCTATAAAGAGTGCACAATAAGATATTATTACTAGTCACATACCGCATGTTGCCATGTGATAAGAGACACAATAACTTTCTATTAGATCTGTAATTACGGCAATTAACTTGTAACAACTTAATTACCGCAGGGGAGGGGGACAGGGAAATAAAAAAAGCATTCTCAAATCACATATTTTATTAAATTAAAAATTACTGTCGAGCCATTTTTTCAACGTAGTCCGTGACTGATGTTTTAAGAAACAGGCTTCCGTGAAGTGTTTAGAACACAGATAATGATATATTGTCGGAGTCCAGTTGACAACCTTCATATTTTTTAACCAAAGTTTGAGAGTGTAATCGGAGGGGAACCTGTAATTAAAGGAAACATTAAAGTAGGTATGGGTAAAAAATTATAAATTATATACATAATTATATCTATAATTATATAGAACACTTAATGAAAAATATGAATCATAAGTGTTAAATTATTTGTTATTAACTCTAATAATAATAAACCTTGAAGTGTTTTGCTATTATTAGAGATCATTATAATGTGCGTATCATAATTTTAACAATGATGAGCATGACTTTTGTTTTACATCATAATATTACGAAAGTATCGATATGAATTTTGACATCCCTAACAAAAGTTATTGGTTATAAAAATGTTCGTAAAATCCCGTAAACTCGAATAGTTTACGTTTATTATTGTAAGAATACACTGTTTTAAGCAGTTTTCTAATAAGTATTTATGTTTTAGATTCAACTTGTGAAAACTGACACCACTGCCCTTTTCGTATCGTGTTTTACAATATACGCACGATTTCATGTTGGACAAACAATACAAGCTATGATACACTCACTGTCACTATTATAACACTTTAATTTATATCACAATCACAATAAACACTTTAGAAAACTTTTTATTCCGCAGAGACACTTAGCGTAAAATCAAATTTTGCAATCTTATTAGTTCTCAGAACTCTCACGTCTGTCACTGGGGGCGCTTTGAATCGGCACAGCAAATAGCTGTCATTTTGTATGGGATAGCCAGTCCAGCGTATTTTAATAGAGGTCAGTGCATCGAACACACAGCTAGTGGCCAGTGTCATTTTGCGAACTTGGAGATAAAAACTCACTGTAAAAACTTTTTGGCTTTTGATATTTAGGTTACCGGCGCATAGTCTTACCCAAAATTAAAAAAGAAAAACCACGTAAGAAATGGATTTTCATACACTTTTCTCTCCCGCTCAGATGCGTTTTCTCCCCGCATATTTGTTCGATATGCAATGACGTACTTTCTACCGTAAATTTGATAAAGTATCAAGGTACTTTCCAAGCAGGTGTAGTATAAATGTACATAGTAATTCCATGTGGGTCATTGCTTTTTTAATTTTTCTTAGTTTGTTTAATCATGGTCTTGCAGTTTGAGTTTTTATGCGGCCTACTCGAATTTAGTTTCTTTGGTATTGTTTGTCGAATCGTTGAGCTCTTAAGTTCTGAGTTGAGCTGCACGATTGCTGACAATTGCGTGCACTGACTGGACAGGTCCACTCAATCTATGTGGTTCTTTAAAAATACCATTTCAGACACCGATCTACATAGCCTTCACATGATCTGACCAAGATTCTGTCTGGACTTTAAAAGAGACTGTGGCATCTCGGTTTCTTTCGGCCTTTCTTCTCAGAGTAGTCAACTAGATGAGGCCGGCGTTTCCGGCCTCATCTAGTTTAAAAAATATGATTGACGTGTAAAAGTGTTTGTACAAACCTACAAACTTACAGAAATAAAACCAATTATCATTCAGCGTAATAAATAGATCAAATTATTTTTCGGAATATGGTACTCCAGAAAGTTTAGTACACCTGAAAAAAAAAAGTAAACAAAGAAATTGTTAATTATGCCAGGCTTTATACTAAAACGTTAGCTTAATATTATAGCTCATTGTACACACAGCAGCAGGTCAAGTTACCACAAACTGTCAATTTTTCTCCTTCGATTTTGAAGTCAACCTTCAACATTTTAAGGTTTAAAACCATTTGGAGAAATTTGACAGTTTCGTGTAACCTGATGTGCTGGCGACTGTACATGAAATAAAATTAAAATGGAGGTCATTCACATTTTCTTCAAGATCGATTTTCGTATGACAGTGGTAATCTGTATGATTTATGCCGTAATTACATGACATTAGTAGGTATATTTTAGTAATGACATTACATTACTCCGGTTATACGAAAACCGAAACCGATGTTATTTTGTTGCTATGCCTTTTTTATACCTTTTAGTTGTTATTTTAGTCGTAGTTGGGTTTTAGGTTTAACTTTCTTTTAAACAATTATTTTGGGGTTAGGGATCATTGAGGATAGGCAGCAAATGAAATATCATGACAATAATTTCTTAAGCAGCCTTCATAACATTTTAGAAGGAGGTTTAGTATTATTGAAAATAGTCGAGAGTGATGTTTGTAAACGCACCCACGATACAGGAGAAATTCCTAGTGTGGGGCAACGTTAAAAAAATAACTTTAAACTTTAAACATAATTGTTTGGATCTTCTCTAGAAAGTACTCTTTTAGACCCTTAATTAGTTAACAAATACGATAAAATAATTTAAAAAATCAGGTAACACTTCACATCCGCTATAGGCCGCTATGTTGAATTTTAGGTGACGTCATATATCATATAAGCCGCGGAACAACTTGACGCTTCCAAGTTCCAACGAAACCTCGTTTGTCCAACTACGACGAGTAGTTAAGCAGCTATGAGGAAACAGATGAAAATTTATACATATATACATAGCCTGTTAAAGCAATACCCCTCTTTGGCTTTGCCGTAGTCGGGTAAGAACTCGCCGTTTTTCACAATTCAAATGCGACTCCATTTCTTTTTTGTGCTCTATCATTCGTATTGAAGTGTTGTTGACGTATTTCAAACCTTAAAATGAATCATAATACAATATTTTAGCCTATTTCTTTATATAAACGATTATTATAAGTTGAAGTATATAAAAACAGACATTCTTCTCTAGAAAATAGAATGCTTACCCAACATTACTTTGCATGGCGAGAATAGATTGTTGCTGCTGTTGCTGGTAATGCTTTAGTGAAGGTGGTGAATTCGACTGACTAATAACATTATCCTAATAATAAAGAATTCTCGTAAAATTCGTTCATTGTTTCCCCTGTGCAGATACTCCTAACGTCGCTGGTTCTGTTCAGTTTTGGTTTATTTATTTATTGGTATTTATATATATTTATTGGTATTTGGGTTATTTTATTTTTTCTTTCCATTTTCATACTTATTTTTAATGTCGTCACGAAATAATACTAGAAAAAGAATGTTATATTGTTCACGGTCACAAGAATACAATCACACAGAGTGTAAATACCTATGCAAAACTAATTGTATTAAATAATTACTTTGACTTGCCAGCTTTTGTCTTTTTCTGTTAACACAATTATTTAAATCACGGAAATTTGATCGCACCGATTTGCAAAAAAATTACATATATTCCCACCGGAGCCCCACCGGGCGACTGATTTATGAACGAACGAGAGTGATGACATTACTTTTGATAGGCAAAAGAAGGGGTGGCGATAATGTGTGTGCGCTTGGAATAAAACAACGAATTGCCGTCTTTCCTAAATAAAAAGTATTATTAAAACCAAAACTGCTATAAGCAAACTTTAATACGATTACTCTCTATGTTTTAAAGTAAACTCCATTGAATAAATCATAAGCGTTACGCCTTACCACTCAAAAAAATAAATATTGATAGAGCTTGGCTTTTTTTGTATCGAAAACAGTTCACTGTATCGTGTATTCCTTTTATAGGATACTAGGACATATAGTCAAAAACCAGACACCAAAATGTTAAAACCCTATTCCATATACTCACAAAGGTGCACTAAAAAGAAAAAGCAATTTTTTTTCCAATATATCACCTTAATAGGCTCCTCATATTTACCACTTGTGTTAAGCGAGACTGATCATAATGATTGAGTAACATTCAAATGATAAGTTTTAGTGTCAATTATGTATAATTGACGATAAAACTTATCATTTTACTTTGGTGACCAAGCTCAACGTAGTAGTATAATCGGATGCACCTCAGATTCAAATATCCTAATAAAAATATTGTGCATTTCTCCAGGGTGAGCCATTCATGGAAGGTCTCCGCGACAACAAGCCGCTCCTGTACAGTATTATGATCTCGGGCGGCGCCGTGCTGGCGCTCGCTCTCGGGATCTTCCCCGACCTCTCCAACTTGTTCGAGATTGTATATTTCCCACCTGATGTAAGTATATAGCATTTATTTTATTAAATATACTAACTACCCTGTCGTTGTGGTGTTGCAATGCTTTAGGAAGCCATAGGTTCAGCACGGGACGTTTTTTTGAAATGATGATGATGATGAGGAATTAAGGTTCCACATGACCGATTTTCAGTCGGTAAATAGTGCACAAATTATTACCGCTACTTACACAAAAGGCCATTCCTCTACATCGCTTTTGTTTTTCAAAGCTTGTCTATGTGCACTGCTTGTAAAAAATACGATATACACAAGGGATTATTAAGGGTGGTGAAAATCTGTTGCCTGTCTATCACAGATGTATAAAAATGAGCTTATCGTGTAAGAAAGAACAACCATTCACTCCGAGCTATAATAATTAAAGTACAAACAAAAGATTAAACTAAAGTGTCCTAATTTTGTTTCAGTACCGGATTATACTAGTACAAGTATTGATAGCAGACATGCTGTTCGCATATTTAGTGGACCGTCTCTGTCTCATTCTTTTCGGCGAAGGACACCGATTCAGGAGTACGTAGCGCGGGAAGCAGCGGTATCCAATGTCACACAGTTTTTATGTAACGGTAATAGGCTTATGGCGCAACGAGGTTCTTTTGGCGCGTGGTCAAAATCGGAACTATCTTGTTTCAATACAATTTCGCAATAAAGTTCACAATAGTTACCAATAAAAACTGAACGATAAACAAAAACAATACAAACCCTGTAAATGTTTAAGCGCCAATGGATCCTTGTAGTCCTTTTCCAGTTATTTTACCTCTGACAGCAACAACCCAATTGCAACCTTATTGCAATGACTATAAAGATCATTGAGATTTTGACAGTGATGCAAATTCAGAGGTAAAATAGCTGTGAAAGGACTGTAGCAGTGTATGTATTGTTCCACAGATTATGTATTGGATAGATACTTTATTTTGTATGTTCGTAGCCCCCCGTTTACTAAAATTACACTGAATCGAATATTTAGCATTTACTGCTCAAATAACTGATTTTTCGTCCGACAACGACATCTGTTAACATTGTAGGGATTTATCAACATCATTCTACGAACAAGTAGTTTGCAATCGTAAGCATAGATGGCGCTATCCACAAATGTGACGCTTGTGTAACGTTACGTTTCGTGATCAACACGCATCAGCTATTTACCACGCTGACGCGCGTACACACAAACAAAGTCTCACCTGTTTCCACCGAAGGGGAAACAGAGGTTTATAGTTCCTTTCGCCAGTTATGTTGTCCCATTCAATAAGGCACAAATCCAGAGTCCGGATTTTTTCGACACCGGAGAATTTCTGGTTGAAAACCCCAATTATTAATTTATATTATTCTTAATTAAATTATCATATTACATATTGATGCGTATGTTTACATTATGTAAACACAGATATATTTTTTAGTACCGAACGATGCGTGTATTCGCCGAGAGATGAATGTATATAATCAAGTTTCTGAGTAGTATGCAATCTGTGGATATTTCGTGTAAATATCTAAATTATAAACAAGTACGTTACGTGTCTCGATGTAGTCTTATGGCTGGGGACGGTGTAACCGCTCAAATATATGTGAATTTAAGTATGATGGATAAATGTGTTGATGGTATTTATTACGAAATATAATTGTGTAGTTAAATGTATGACATTTGTTTTATTTCCTCAAAGAATTAATCATTACTTGATTCATCAGCCATTTCTCACGTCTCAGGATTTCAGGTTTCAACAACCATCCTTTAGTATACGAAGTTCTCGCAAGTGATACTGTTGCTGATTGGAGCGTTGACAATTGCACCCTCCGATGTTCTATATTAGGGGGGTTTTGGTTTCCGCACTTAGGCCTCCAGGTGGACCATTGTGCGTGGGCCATGGCGGCCGTCGCGGTCGGTGGTTATTCCAACCAGCGGGCGGTTGTTGCACCCTCTGATTATGTAGGTACAAACACAACCAAGACCCTTCTTCCACCGGTCATCTAGACGCACTGCAATTTATCATCCTTACCTAGTTGCTATTCCACCAATTCGCACTAAGCGTTTCCAAATGTCTTTTGTTATGCGCACAGCAAAAGAGTGGAACTCTACCTGCGTCTGTGTTTCTGAACGCGCTTCTTCTGGGTAAGCTCACTCCATCGTCGAATCTGTCTCTGTCACCACTGACCTAGACTAGAGTCAAGAGCAAACCCATCTATAATAAAAAAATAAAAAAACAAAGATGCATCTTTTCCCTTTACGTCATGTTTTTTACGGCAAATAAACATATATTTTTTCTTATCTATATAAGAAGGTATACTGTAGGTAGGTAGTTAGAATAAGAAAATACTCGTATTGATATTTTGTCAAGTTATCTCAGGCTGTGCTTTATGGGTAAATGGGCTTCAAATATACAACACAATCCTCTTTGACACTTATTTTATTCCAGTATTTCACAAACTAATTCATAGTCAACCTATACGATTCGTATCGCTTAATGAACAATGTATATTCAGATGCGAAAGAAAAGTAAGGAATCACTAGTGTTTCCAGCTGCCTCCGAGATCTCCCAGGCCTCCTAGGCCGCCGATACCGTATCCGAGGCCGCCATAGCCGATGCCGAGGTCGCTGCCGTGACCGTGGCCAATGCCGGCACCAGCCAAGCCGACACCACCGTATCCCAGGCCTAGACCGGCTCCGAGACCATATCCTAGTCCACCGAGTCCAACAAGGCTGGAAGCGTATCCTACCTGGGCAACGGGGGCAGCAACAATAGGCGCAGCGGCAATCGGAGCCACGATTTGTTTGCTCACGACCGGAGCAGCAATCAACGTTTGCGGATGCGCCGCCGGGCCGACGCGTTTGACCACCGCGTTGAATCCAGAGACGGGGTCGGCAGTGTAGTCCACCACTCTGATGGTACCGTCGGGTTCCGTGAGTGAGTACGAGCCCTTCACGACGCCTCCGTCGCGAGACTCGGTCTGGGCTTTTTGATCACCAGTTACGGGGTCGTTGACCGCGTAGTTGAACCCGTAGCGCGGGATTGACTGGGGAGCACACATAATCTTGTCAATTTACTATACCAGGTAAATATACAGTGCTACATTAAACGAAAGACGTATTGAAGGGTAAGGATGTCAGAAGTGTAAAAAAGTATCGATATTTTTAAGATGTCTCGAATTCGTTTGTTTTTTTTTTCGGTAAGAATAGGTAATGGTGTTTTTACCGACTTCTAAAAAGCAGTTTTCGATTCTACAAGTTAGTCTACAAAGCACATGACTATGTGCTTTGTAGACTAACTTGTAGAATCGAAAACTGCTTTTTAGAAGTCGGTAAAAACACCATCTAACTAACCCTTCTAACTTGTCTTTCACGGTTGAGCGACTGCTCAACCGTGAAAGACAAGTTAGAAGGGCGACGCCTGTGGCATGGGTGCCGTTTTTTTTTATTGTCTACCTATCTGAATAACAACCTTTCGAGCTAAGACGATTTTTTTTTAATTTAAACATCATTTATAGTTTTTGCTACGTTTTCGATGCCTACTCGGTATGCAATATCGGTACCTACATTGAAATATTAAATATCGTATAAAATATCGATTTAATATCTTAGAACAAATTTAAGTTAAATTTATTCTAAGCGATATATCAATAATTTTTCGAGAAGTATAAAGTAGGGCATTCAATACCTACCTATTCGATTCTCGTCCTTTATATCTAAAAAAACGCTAAGAAAAACAGATACCCTTAATGACGTAATTATTCAATAAAATCCATTATATTATTTTATGGACACTGACCGCGCATGTTCTGTGGACCGCGCAAGAAACCGAGCTTGCATGCAAACGATAAAGTGATGTGATCACCTGCCAAAACAAAACACTTGCCGATCCTGTCGAAAATGACAACCTAGCGCGCTTCCCGCCCCTTTCCTTTCTATTTTGGCCGATGCGCCGACGTGCGTGACCCACTCCCGCGCACCTGCGGGGTAATCGCGTAACACACTAACAGTAGCAACAATGCCTTTCATTTTGACAGTTCAACAAGTCATTGCGTTATTTACTTGTTAAGCAGAGACATGTATGGTGAATTAAATGTTGTTGTAGGTATTAACAAGTCCGACTCACATAGTAAGTATTATATTACGTACCTAAAAAAATTGCAAGTATTTTTGTCAGTTCTAAGCCAGGTTTGAAGTGAGAAGGGAAAATGGATAATCCCATAAACGTCATTCGCACGCGTATATGACGTTAGTTATGAATTGTAAGCAGTGGCGGATTTGCACATTTTCCAAGTATTAAGTGTTAAGTAGTACCTAATAAGTAGTTTTTCTAGATTACTTTTACAACCAAACATTTTGGTTGAAATTAACAAGATAATTTTTTTCGGCATATTTCTGAACTGATCAAAGCATAGAATACAGAAGTTTGCGGTAGGTACCGTTGAATGTGCAATGAAAGGGAAGCGGAGAAAGTCATCGGAAAGATGTCTGGTAGCCTTCTTTCTGCAAGACTTCAGAAAACCGTGATTTCTGTTAGGTGGCCAATAAATGTTGTTCGTCGAATCGTTGAGCTCCTTAAGTTCTGAGTTGAGCTGCACGGTTACTGACAAATGCGTGCACTGACTGGACAGGTCCACTCAATCTGTGTGGTTCTTTCCTCAAAAGACCATTTCAGACACAAATCTACATGGTCCTCAAAGATTATTATAATATTATTCTAATTATTGTGAATGTGAGAACTATGTCGGTCATTGATTTATTTATATTTATTTTTGTATTTTTCTCAACGTAATCATGATCTGGCAGTTTGAGTAATTTATGCGGCCTACTCAAATGTCCTTTCTTTGGTATTGTTCGTCGAATCGTTGAGCTCCTTGAGTCTAAGTTGAGCTGCACGATTACTGACAATTGCGTGCACTGACTGGACAGGTCCACTCAATCTGTGTGATTCTTTCCTCAAAAGACCATTGCAGACACCGATCTACATAGCTTTCACATGACCTGACCAAGATTTTGTCTGGACTTTAAAAGAGACTGTGACCTCTGAGTTTGTTTCGGCCTTTCTTCTCAGAGTAGTCAGATAGGAAACGCCGACCCCATCTAGTTTAAAAAAAATATGATTGACGTGTAAAAGTGTTTGTTCAAACCTACTTACAGAAATAAAATCATTTATCATTTATCATTTAAAGAAATGGTGTCGAAATTTGCCGCTCCTAAAATCTGCCGCCCTAGGCTCAAGCCTACTCCGCCACTGTGCTCATGCGTTGCGAGACTTTACGAAAGTGTTTGGTAGGTAAGATTTTCACTGCTGTTAATCAGCTTTTTGAAACGAAGTTCTAATCACAAGTTATACTGAGAATTGCAAGTGTGCGAAAGGAACTTCTTTCCAACCGGGTGCTCTACGACATCTCTCGACTGTGTTTTCTTTATGCATATTTTTACTACCTTCTGACCCTACTTTGCCCGCGTGTATGTCGAAAATTATTCTACGGGAACGTGCTACCGAGTTATATAGTATCATCAATAGACAGACAGATAATAAATGCAAATATTTTTATTAAACCGTTTTTTTATGATTCTAAATGTCCATGTGTAATTAATTTGAATATTATCATCATTCGTTTCAAACTAGCGCCCGCGCCGGCATTGACCACGTAGCATAATCAGCCTTTAATGTTCCCACTGCTGGGACACAGGCCTCCTCTCTTTGAATGGGAGTGGGCTGTACCTAATCCATCACGCGGGCCTAGTGCGGGTTGACCACGTATTATCTACTTACATAATATTAGCTAAGTTTGGTGGACCGATTTAAATGAAATAAATAATACCTCAAGAAACGGGCGCTGACTATATTTCCAATTCCTTAAATCTCTGCAAAATAGGTACCTACACTGAAACTACACGATAATTGGATCATAAGAATTTTTAATTCATCCCATATTATACCCCATTGGGGGATGATTTTACAAAAAGCATAACATTAAAATTTTCATACCCCTTACTTAAGAAATGCTAAGTTACCCATACAAACTTTCATCCCCTATATCCCCCCCTTTTAGGATTATTTTTGAGAAAAAATGTAGCCCATGTCCTTCCTCAGGATGCCCTACCTCCTTGCCAAATGTTATCGAAATTCGTTCAGTGTTTAGGCGTGAAAAGGTAACATACAGACAGACAGACAGCGTTACTTTCGAATGTATAATGTTAGTATGGATTAGTAACATGTCAGCATGAAATATTGTGGGTTTGAATCCGTCCGTACGTCCCTCGTTTAACCTAACATACTGTATTATTGGATATCTTCTTTGAATTGTTCGGTCTACTTACAATACTGCCGGTGGCGATGGGTAGCGCTCCGAATCCGGATGGAGCGGCCGTTGCTACACCGAGCAAGCAAGCAATCTGAAAATTAATGCAAATGTATGACTGAAGCAACTGGTGTCATTAATATTTAATCGTATTGTAAGCGTTGATGTTACAATTCATCGCGAAATCAATCAACGAACTTGTTACACAGTCTGATTTTGTTGTAACATTTTACCGATAGGTACCATCGAAAGGCTGTAATCTATTTCCACAACTTTACAAATCGACACTGTTTTAATTACATTTGTTGAAATGGGATGTAGTTACAACCCTTCAGAAATCTTCACGAGTGCTGCAAACAAATGTTTCCAACTAAACAAAAAAAAAAAAAAACGATCGCATTTTTGAATCTGACACCCGAGTTCTTGAACTTTGCTGTCGCGAATCGCGATCAAATGTCATTTCATATCAGGTTTCGATCAAGAATTCACTGAACACAGTTCTAGAATACGAGCCTCATCCTGGTGAGGCAAATGTCTCTATTCTTACCGCAATGAAACTGAACATGTTGAACAGGTAAATTCAGTGGTCCTGTGAACGTTATTCAAACTGTTTGTGCAGTAATAATGTAATACAAACCCGCCGTTCGTATTTATACGCGCTGCGGCTCCTTGTTTGTCAATTCCTTACAATCCTTCGTCGTTTCACGCTTATTGGTTATTCAAGTTACGCACCTCCGAATATATTTTCATAACTTGTCCTAAAATCCGGTAGGTAATTAGTTAATTGTTGGTTCGCAGTCCGTACGCTCTCTGTAAAACGTTTAATTATTTCATCAGATTCCTGTCCGGTTATCAGGAATTATGTTAGTAATTAGTCGGTTGTTGCTCAATTAGCTTCTGCTTGATCCATTCATCCGTAAATGACCATGGTGAATGACCGTGCTAGATAACTTAACTTTTAAGTAGCTCGTTTCTAAGTAAACCGTGCTTAGTAGGTAACAAGAGGATATCGAAATTGCTTGCGATGCAGATGGGGCGCTTATCGTAAACAGACCAGCACCCTAATTGCGTAACACAGTTTCAATCTCAATCCGAGAGTTTTGAAGGATATTTCTAATCCATTGGTTCATCCATACTTAATACTTAATAATATTATGAATTCGAAAGTAACTCAGTCTGTCTGTATGTTACCTTTTCACGCCAAAACCATTGATCGGATTTCGATAAAATTTGGCAAGCAGGTAGATGGCATCCTAGGAAAGGACATAGGCTACCTTTTGTCTCAAAAATAATCCTAAAGGATATAGGGGATGAAAGTTTGTATGGGAAACTTAGCATTTCTTAAGTTAGGGACGTGAATATTCTAATTTATGCTTTTGGTAATAAATAAAAAACAACTTGTTTCAGGGTTTTTGTATAATCATCCCCCAAGGGGGTAAAAAGAGGATGATTTGAAAATACGCACGATTATTGAAATCTTTGTGTAGGTACATTTCACTTTTTAAGAGATTTAAGGAATGAAAAAGGAAGGAAGTATGGATGTTTTTTTTTTTTTTGAGTTGTTCCGTGTCTGGCTGTTTGTGTATGTGAGTTTAAAGGTTTGTAAACGCACCCACGATACAGGAGAAATTCCTAGTGTGGGGCAACGTTTTTTTTAAAAAAAAAATAAATAAATAAATATAGTCAGAGTTCATATCTTGAGGTAATATTAATTATTTCATTAAATTCGGTCCACCCGCTTAATAGTACATTATGATACAAGTGTGCCATGATGGTGATGACACTCGAGGTGGTATTATTAACGCGAGCCGCAGGCGAGCGCGATAAGGGAGCCGAGTGTGTAATGAATTAATGATCAATGCACACGCGTTTCATACGACGTTCTTCAACACACTTGCGAGGAAAAAAACAGACTTGTATTGTTAATCACTTTTAATTACTTCAACAATTAGTGAAAGTATAAATCTCTAAATGATACCGAACAGTTTTTGTTGGCATTTTTGCAGTTTGTGTTATGGTATTGGTGGTATAATATTAATAATTTCGTTATTTTCATTTTCATGGGTAAATGTTGGCAATGATGAAATATTTTCGTAGGAGTTGGATGTAAATATAAGGGCTCATTACCTACCTACATGCTAAATAACCAGTGTCACGAGAAGTAGATTGTCGCGGCTGCGGGCAAGACGTCTACGTCTATGGCTCCAAATTAATTGCACGTGTTATTTTAGCACTAATGTTTGCCTTGTTATGATTAGAATCTTCGACAGCGACAGCGTTACGTCGCCATCCACCATGACGCTTTAAGGTTAATATATCGGCTCCCGAATCAGCCAGCAGTGTAGCCGAAGTTCTTCTAAAACTGTGCCCAGTGTAAGAATCAGCCTCGGGCAAATCTAAATACTTTACAATTTCTCTTGGCATTGCTCCAAATTTGTTGATACCAAGGGTTGGGCTGTACAGTTACCTTTTTGAAAGTTTTGGAAAAAGCGTCTTTTTTTGCATTTTTGAACGGAGTGCTTGATATTTTTTTTTACTATTTCATAAAACGGGCCATGGATTGTAAAAGATCGTGGAATCTTATTTTTAGCATTATTGTTCGAGAAGTTTTTCACCGTGGGTGTCTACATCG
Source organism: Brachylomia viminalis (assembly GCA_937001585.2). Classification (NCBI taxonomy): domain Eukaryota; kingdom Metazoa; phylum Arthropoda; class Insecta; order Lepidoptera; family Noctuidae; genus Brachylomia; species Brachylomia viminalis. Next base: position 18,762,238 of record OW443301.2, on the reverse strand, counting down.
TTTGTTGTACTATCATTAGGCTCTTGACGTCTACACGCACCAGTAACACCGAATATGAACGCAACCTGCAAAGAGATCAAATAATTAGTTGTAAGAACTTATGCTATAAAAACGTAATTATAGAGATGATACATTTAGATTTATACCGTCTTATTACAAAACACGATCTAACTTTAGCCCCAACCTACACATTCGATTTAGTTTTTGTATTTGGAACTTTATGCCGACTTTAGTAAAGTTCTTAATACAAAATTGACAATCTAAGACCGGACTAAGTTGACAGTTTTGTAAAAGGAACTGTATTTCGATTTCAGTTATGTTCTTATTTCAAAAACAGGCTCGATGGTTTAAACCATGTCAAAAGAAAAACCTTGTTTTGTAATAAGGCCGATAAAGTTCAACTGACCTTTGTTGCCAGGTTGCTATACGGAGCTTCTTTTAAAACTTCGCTTCACTCTCTTGGTGATAATAATGATAATACTTTAGATTTCCGACCAATAGGTATATCCGTCCGAGCGTCTCTTTAGAAATGCCATAAGGTTACAGTAGGTTTTGATATCAATACCATTTTTGGTCTTAGCAGTGCTTTTTAACATGGAATAGATACACCAAAGCGAGCTGGGCTTGTATTTATTTGCCAGTTCATTGAAGTAAGCCAAAAATAGTTCTCTGAAAATGACCGGGTATTTTTGCTGTTTTTCCACTGTATGAAAGTTTCGTAGGCCGCTAGGTATTTCTCTCTAGATTTTGGTGGCAAAAGGCTATCACTCGCGTTTCGTGCCGCGATTAGTATTTCCAACGGGGCCAAATCTAAGTATTGCTCTCCTTCAGTTTGACAATAATTAACTACACAACGAAAACGTTAAACAAATATTTATGGAAAATGACGAGCTGGTTTTGTTTTTCCCGCGCGCCAGGTTAGCGATCCTCGCGCAGGTGTAAATAAAGGCACTGCAAAACCGCTATACAGCCTATATAAAAAATATAATAAGCACAAAATAATATTTTGAATACGCAAATTAAGGTTAGTATGTAGTATACATTTTTATTTTGATGAAATGATAATAATTTTGATGATTGATTTATTTATAATATGTAACCAAAAATATTAATTGTTTTTAGACATAAAAACTCTTTGCGGAGATTGAAAAATAAAATGTAAAGTAACACTAGTGTCGTAATGTAAAGGAAAAACCACAAGTGTATAAGCTGAATTATGAACCTAAATGCGTTGTCATAAGAGTCACTTTACAAGCAACTTTGTTGAAAAAGTTATTAAAATTTTAAATAAAAAAAACCCGCTATGTAGGCTTGTCAATGGCGGCGCTAGAGTATTTCAAATTAATGGTGATAATATTAGGTCCTTGTATATGATATTGGCTTTGATCTCAAATATCTGGCGTTTGCTTAGGAATTTCAAATTCAATTTTATTTCAAAAGGCTTGCGTATTTGTGTTTCCAATTTAGCGATTCATTTGTTTTCGCGCCATTTGATTTTTCTTTGAGATCGTTCTGTTCACAATGTGGAAAACTTAAAATATCGGGTCATTTACGAATACGAGTTCCACCGTGACACCAGCGCTGCAGAAACAGTTCGAAGGATTAATGATGTGTATGGAGAAGCTGCAGTAAAATAAAACATGGTACGTTTTTGGTTCTAACGTTTTCGTTCTGAAAATGTTGACCTACAGAACAAACCCTGTGGACGGCCGGAGACCCTAGTTGATAATGAAGAATTAAAAGTAATCGTGGAAGCGGATCCATCGCAAACCACATCAGAGTTAGAGGCAGGCTTCGGTGTGAGTGATAAAACAATTTTAATTCACTTGAAACAAATTGGAAAAGTGAAAAAGCTCGAAAGCACAAATTGGAAAAGTGAAAAAGCTCGAAAGCACAAATTGGAAAAGTGAAAAACCTTGAGTGAAGCAAGCCAAAAAACACGAGTCGAGTGCTGCATTACATTACTAAAGCGTCACAAAAACGAGGGGATTTTGAATCGTATCGTTACTTTTGAAAAATGGATCCCGTACGATAATCGGAAACGCTCATCACAATGGTTGAACCCAGGAGAACCGGCTAAATCCTGCCCCAAGCGAAAGTTGACTCAGATACAGGTACTGGTAAGTATCTGGTGGACCAGTGCTGGTGTCATCCACTACAGCTTCCTAAGATCTGGCCAGACGATTACGGCAGATCTGTATTGTCAACCATTGCAAACCACGATGGAAAAGCTTTAACGGCTAGCTTTTGCCACCGAGTCTGGTCAATTGCCTTAGCCCACTGCTGCTTCAGGACAACGCTAGACCACACACCGCACAACAGACGGTCGCTAAATTAGAGGAACTGCGATTCGAACGTCTCCGACACCCGCCGTACTCCCCGGACCTTGCTCCAACAGATGACCACTTTTTCGGGAATTGGAACAATTTCTTGCAAGGAAAAAAAAATCAATTTCGACGAGGCTGTCAAAACCACCTTCAAAGATTTTATTGATTCTCGTTCTCACAATTTTTTCAGCAAAGGAATCAATGACCTACCGATAAAATGGCGAATGGATAGATAACAATTGTACCTAATACTTTGATTGATTACAGAATTCAATTAATTCATTAAAAAAAAAATCGTTTTGCTCTTTCCATACAAAACGCCAATTTCATATGTAAAGACCATTGCAGACACCGATCTAACTACATAGCCTTCACTAAATCTGACCAAGATTTTGTCTGGACTTTAAAAGAGACTGTGACCTCTGAGTTTGTTTCGGTCTATCTTCTCAGAGTAGTCAGATAGGAAAAGCCGACCTCATCTAGTTTAAAAAAAATATGATTGACGTGTAAAAGTGTTTGTTCAAACCTACTTACAGAAATAAAATCATTTATCAATATTAAAATGAATAATTATTATTTTTATGTTAGACATTTAGAATCATAAAAACCTATAAATTTAAAATAAAAATAAAAAATTGCATTTATTATCTGGCTGTCTGTTTTCACGCGTCAACGGCTGAATAGATTTGGTTGGATGGTAGATATACGAATAGGCTTTGACCTGGACATAAGGTAAGATAAGATACCTACCTATATTTATTTGCTCAAACATATGTACACCATATAAGAATAAAATGCATGCAGGACAACATAAAAATAAATAAAGCATCGGACATGTTTGCCATTTAATATACGTGCAAATTTTATGAATAATAATGATTTTTAATTATTAAATTACAAGCCAAACTATTAACACAGGATACTTTTGGATAGGATACTTTTCATCCCGATAGCACCTTTCCGTGGGATAATTTATGACAGCTACGCGGGCGATGCCGCGGTCAGCAGCTGCAACGCAATAACGTAATGAACGTGGCTGAGCCACGGCTGAACTGTCAAAATGAAAGGCGATCAATTGTCATTTTATGTGTGTTGCTGAACTACCCCGAAGGGCAGGTAGGTAAGGAGCCGACCTACATGATATTTTTAAGCAATGCCTGTCATCATCATCAGCCCGTGATGTTCCCACTGCTGGGACACAGGCCTCCTCTCGGTGAGAGAGAGTGGGCCATAATCCACCACGAGGGCCCAGTGCGGGTTGGTAGATGTCACATTTCTTTAGATTTTTTGGTTCTAAGACATGCCGGCTTCCGCACGTAGTTTTCCTTCACCGTTTTGAGAGCAGTGGTGATGAAATAATTTACACAAAGTAAAGCGCCTGTCTGGGTTCGCACAACTCGTAAGTCGCGGCCGTTACCACTGGGCCATCACTGCTCTCATCTGCAATGCCTGTGGTACATACTTATTGTGAATCCATTGACAATTATCTCAAAAGCACGTTAGCACCCAGACCCGGAACAAAACTGAGGTCCAGCCAAATAATTATTTCGAGCGGAAACCGAACCCACAACTTATTCACTGCGTCAACCATACGTAGGTAGTGGAAATAGAAAAATTAGGATAGCTTTTAAACGCAACATTCTTATATTGATCTCCACCATTACTAAATATTCAAGTTTATCCTCAGGTGGTCACATCACCATTCCAATTCCCATGTCATAGAGTAGGTGGGGTAGGCCTTCATATCGTAATCAATATTATTAAACAGTCGGGAAACATGAAAACCCATGAAGATATATTTCCACCCTTGGTGGCTTATTACGCCCATGGGGTATTGTAGGGATCACCTACAGGATCGCCGGTTCGTGACCGATTCTAAATGCTTCTTCCATAATTTTGACTAAATTAAAGTAAGAAGTAAACAAGTGCTATTTGCATCTGAAGAAAACGTCGATAACCCACCAGATAGGCAGGCGGTGTACCTACATAATTTACACAAGGTCATATCAAATTAGCTAGGGAAACTCTGCAGATGTGATGGGTATCGTTATCTAAGCACGTTAAAAAAAAACTTTATTTTTGCGGTTAACGACCTATAGATATTGTATGTGTTGAGAAAATTAGTTTTACCCAACCCTGCTGTCCTCAAAACATAGAGAGGAACCCGGCATGTTCTAGAACCAAAAATCTAAGACATGTGATATCTGCCTACCTGCACTGGGCCCGCGTGGTAGATTATAGCCCAATCCCTCTCGAAGGGAGGAGGCCTGTGCCCCAGCAGTGGGAACATTATAGGCTGATTATGCTATTTACTTTATTTTATTTATTTGCAAACATGGGTAAGAGATACATTAATGTTTTCCTTATAATAAAGTTCTCCATATTTTTCCATTTTTTTTATGCCGTAGTACCTACCATCACAATTTTGTGACATTTTGATCCTGAGAATCGAACCTAGAAACACCGATCTGGTATCAATAGTTGTCGCATTTTAGCATGGCAATAGCGGTCATTGACCCAACTATATTTTCTAGCACTTTTTATTTCAAAAACTGAAGTGATGATAAGTTCGTTAAAGTCCTGAATCAATATCAATAGTGATCTCAACATGTTCCAATAACGAAAAACCATACTCAGTTTATTGTTTGGGTTGCTACGGAGACATATTAGGGAAAGGGCAATGACCGCTATTGTCATGCTAAAATGCGACAACTATATCAAAACTAAACAGTGTCACGGAAACGCACCAACACCCACGATAAGCCTTACTGGGGCCGTACTATGACGTGTTAATTCCATCATTGTTCCAGCGTGGAAGAGAGACGGAGCTATACATGACCGATAGCACTATCTCTTTTTCTCAACGGAATCATGATGGCGTTAACAGGTCATAGTACGGCCCCTGATTGACTCTCGCTATTTTTGACCTTTCATTTATTCAAGTTTAATATTTTCCGCTTTCGTTTTGTTTTAGGTTTTACTGGCACGTCACTTATTTAAATCTCGAAAGATTTGCAAATGGACTAGTAATTATTATATTTTATAGTCATATACCTATCTTTATGCATCGAGAATCTTCAGTAATACTTCATGTTATATTACGGTAGGTATCTGCCTATATACCAAAGTTTCATATAGCGTTATGACTCGTACCAATCTGTGAAGCTTCATGTCAATCTCAATATATCTGTTCTAATTCCGTGGCCGCGTTTAATGGACATGTTACAGACATGTTAAACGTTGCATGTTGCACTATGTGAGATATAACCACTCTGATTGGTTATTATTCCGCCCCATGCTCTTCGTTTGACTGTCCTGTTTGCCTCGATTTGTCTGTGATCTGTGAGTTAGCTGTCTTCGTATGGGAGACTTAACACATATACTCATTCCCCATGTGGCATATATGGCCCAAGTATTACGCCTAGTTTAATAAAAAAAAACAGGTTTCATAACACCCTTTCCTTTGTCCTAGTTCTAGGAAAGAAAGCTTAAAAATATATAGAAGCAGCGTTACCGACTGACACATTCTGACACGTGTAAGTTACGATAATACCGTAATAGCACGTGCCAGTCTTTTTTCGGCTGAAAATATTCATAGATTCCTACACAGCTATGTCTTCACTAGTTAGAGTAAATTAATCAAGGCTGTTAAATATTTATAAAGTTTATTACAACTAGGCTTGTATATATTTACTTACAACATTTTTAAAGCCAATAATATGTATGTAGGTCGTAAGTATGTATGTACATTTGTAAATCTAATAAACTCAACCATTTACATTAGCGAATTTGCTGTTTAGGGTTCCATGCGAAAAATAAGAAACCTTTGCGGTTTATAGGTATCCGTTTTGCAAGTCTATGAAAAAAACTGGAAAACTAGGTAGATAGGTGCAGAATGTTATGAAGCGTGGCTTAGTCGGTATTCCACACACATCATAAAACCACATTGATAATTATCAGCGTTAAAATCCTTCCGTTAATTAGCCGAACAGTAAGTATACCTACCTAATAACGAAAATGGAGTTTTCACAAAATGTCTATTTGAGCTGTGGCCTACGTGTTAAACGAATAATAAAAATACCCAAAAATATTTATTTTGCTTAGTGTATACCTAAATGAGATGACACTAATAGAAAAAATAACTAAAGATATGAAAAAAAATAATTAAGAAAATAAAAATAATACAAAAAAAACTCAAGAAAGTGAAAAATAACTTTAACTTAGGAAGTCGGTGGCAAAAAACGAAAATACAAAACCATAGACACAAAAAAACTGTTCTTTATTTATTACTTTTTAATTGTTGTACCTACCCCATACAAATTCGTATAACCACTACTTGCCATGTAAGAACATTGACAGGAAGTTTTATAATAACATCATAGACTATTAAATATACATGATCAACATACACAAGCTGGAATTAAATACGTATTTTTGAACCTTACTTAAAAAGCTATCAAAACCGTTATATGGGTCTACCGCGTGAGTTTCCTCTACCAAATGAAAAAGAATCAAGTAAATCAGCCCAGTAATCACGAAGAAATCCATGAAAATATGTACAATAAAAATAAAAAAAACGTATAGGGGAACATGGGACTTCCTCCTTTTTTGAAGTCGGTTAAAAAGAGGTGTTACACTTCTTGTTGACTCTAACACTACTACTTGTACTATTATGTATTCTGTGACACTAGGTCGCCGGTCGCTGCGTCGTTTGACCGTCCGGTCCGTGCACTCTACCGTTTTACGTGTGCAGAACCTTCAGTCACATGTTCGGTTCGCGGCTGTCGCAGTTTTTACATGAAACTCGTTCTTGTGTGAAAATGCGAATATGGTTTAAGGACAAGTTGAAGAAAGTTAAGCTTTATACACACTAGCGTCGCAGTGGGTATCGCATCGATTTTCGTCTATATGTATGGTAAATTATAACATCGACAAAAATCGGTGTGATAACAAATTCCTATAAGATTTTCGTAGTAATGAGAGCTTCAGCAACTTATTGAGATTGTGATCATACATTGTTGTGCCAAACATAACAACATACATAACCTCACGCCTGCTAACCTCGAAGGGATAAGCAGAGGTGAACCTACACCCATATACCGCCCGTTATGTATAAGCTCTATGTAATTCGGGGCGATTAACCTATTGACAGCGAGCAGTGGTGGCCTAGTGGTAGATAACGGCTGCGACTTACGAGTAGCTCGTAGGTTCGAATCAAGACAGGTGCTTTACTTTGTGTAAATTATTTCATCATTAGAGCTCTCAAAACGGTGAAGGAAGACATCGTGAGGAAACCGGCATGTCCTAGTACCAACAATTCACAGACATGTGACACATCTACAAGTACCAACCCGCACTGGGCCCGCGTGGTGGATTACGGCCCACTCCGTCTCACCGAGTTGAGGCCTGTGTCCCAGCACTGGGATCATTATAGGCTGATTATTATTACCCATTGACATCAACCGGGCACACATCCTCCGGTGTGCGGGCCCACCATACCACTGGCCATACCCCTGGTGGTATGGTGGGTCTAAAACTATACTACTGAGAAAATAGTGTTGTGGAAATCATTTGGGTTAGGTTATGTTAGAACTTGGACAGGTCCACTCAATCTGTGTGGTTCATTCCTCAAAAGACCATTGCAGACACCGATCTACATAGCTTTCACATGATCTGACCAAGATTTTGTCTGGACTTTAAAAGAGACTGTGACCTCTGAGTTTTTTTCGGCCTTTCTTCTCAGAGTAGTCAGATAGGAAACGCCGACCCCATCTAGTTTAAAAAAAATATGATTGACGTGTAAAAGTGTTTGTACATACAGAAATAAAAATCATTTATCATAACTGAGACCATTAAAGATTAGATACTTGTAGTCCACAACACTATTTTCGTAGTGGTATAGTTTTAGACCCACCATACATAAAGATCCGCAAAGATCCAGCTAGCTGCTACTGAGAAATTCCTGATAGAAAACCCAATAACACTTTGCCCGACCTGGGAATCGAACCCAGGACCTCATGCTCAGCAGTAGCTCTTGCGGCCGATAGACCAAAGAGACCAAGCATACAATGATAAGAGCGAATTATTTTAGTCCAGTCGGACTCGTTATTCGGATCCACGTAAATGCAGTTTATTTGAAGTACTTAATGAGGAAGATATGTCAACGTTGTTCCTGAACTGGCTGACGTGTTCTTTTTTATTTAAAAAACGTTGCCCCACTCTAGGAATTTCTCCTGTATAGTGGGTGCGTTTACAAACATTTAAAGTCACACACACAGAAACAGCCAGACCCGGAACAACTACTTGTAGGTCATACAAATATTGGTTCCGTGCGGGAACCGAACCCGCAACACGCAGCGCAGCAGTCAATCGCTTCACCACTGCGCCAACCGTGCCGTAAAAATTAAAAAGAAGTGGGATCGACAGTCAAGAGTTAGATGCCCCGTTGTTTTTTATTTTAGCAAAAATGTAACCAGACCCGAAATTTTATTCTAATTACAACGGTGACGAAAACTCGCAACTTATCTCTAAATGTAGTTTATCTAGGCGCACATTGCAACTAATTCGGACTCACTCGACCGCCTCATTACCCCTTTTCAGTTGAAACACTCTTTCCACTCAGACTTACACAAATTCACATTTGCAATCAGAGCCCGGAGAAAAGTTCCTCCTCCCCGCCCGGCCCCCTCCACCCCCACGCCGCCTTTAATTAACAGAAAGTGGTTCATTAGAGCTTATTCATTAAAGCAAGGAGTAATTAGCGAACTCTAATGAATGCTGTAATAATGTAAGAGCGGCCGTGTCGGACTGCGGCCCGACTTCTAGATTAATCTAGAAGCTACGAATAATTTAGTAATGGCGTTAATTTATTACCGGACTGATTGCGGGTATTAACGGGATAGCTACTCTACTCATAGTGTTTACCCAAGAGTATGAGGTTTGTATGAAGTAAACTTTTGACTTGCTGAATTATTTTGATTGCAGTACCTGACTGTTTTTATAGCTTTCCTGTATTTTATCAAGGGTAGTGGCAGTTTTTATATTCTGAGTACAAATACTGTGTTGACTGCTTTTTTTTTTTTTGAGGATGGGAAATCATTAAATGAATCCTCCCGCCCTGGGTGGTATTGGTCGCAACGGCTACTGTCGTGGAACACTGGCAGATGGCTGTCAATTTTCGTGTTTTTTTAAAAAAAAAATTTTTTACTGGCCAAGTTTACACTGTACTTAAATAGTTGAAGTAAATATCTACCATAATCTAAGGTTAGTGGAACAATTTCTTACAGGTTAGCACCGAATGCAAATGCAATGTTAGTGATAGAATTAAATTGTAAAATTCATATGTGTTCCGCGATTATTTATCTAAGAACATGCTTACCTTCGATAGATTTAGTTATAAATAAAAAGGATTTGTGTTTGTGAGTTATTTCGCTGCAAAATCAATGAAACATCAATTAACTAGAACCAGTACCTACCCCAATTCTCGTAATTTTAAGAACGTTCGCAGCCTAATCTCAGTGTCAATATGTCAAAAATCCCTCTAATTTCCCTACATATTTGACAAGTTTTTGACATTGATTGTCGCTGAGATGAGATTGCGACTAGATTTTGAACGTTTTTAATTACGGGAATTGGCCTTCAGCTGTCATCCAACGGGCGGATTTGAAGTCACTATCTCTTTTAATTTAAGCCTATTTATATACAATCTTATTAATTCCTATTGCACATTTCCCCTTTAATGTTTATACTGCTCATCCCAGTGAGCTATGTCGTAAACAACCCTATAATTGTCTTTTCGTACCACTTGCTCAAAAAAGTGACATTCTATGCCACAAAAAGCGAACATAACAATAGTCATTTTTAATCTGTTATAGACAGGGAAAGAAAATTGTACTGAATTTCAGTCATCCTCTAGGGGGAGAATGTGATTTAAATTTGGAATACTTACCGAAATTTATACTGAACTACATCTGTGTTTACACCATTGAGTTTGTATATAAAGCATTATAGATCTTTTTGAAAAAGGAATACGCATTTATTATGCAGTTATGATTATTAAATAAAATTACGAAAACCGACGAGGCCGTATGAGCTTGATGCCTTTGCTTTTCCGACAAAAAAATATTAGTCTAGGAACTTGCCGCGTTTTTGTTTTCTTCAAATACATAAACGTTAAGTTTATTTTAATTTATTTTTATAAATAAGTTAATGTTCTAAAAATACGTTTAATTATCATTATTTTTATTAAATGCTTATCTCATATTATTATTGTGTTATTTTTTTCGCAAATGGTACGAAAAGTAGAGTATTTTCCTCGGTGATAAAGCTGTCTTAGTCTTGGGTGAACTTAAATCCCTCGCTACACTCAGGACTCGTCTTAAATCCCTCGCTTCGCTCGTGATTTAAGTTGTTAACACCCTCGCTACGCTCGGGAGTAAACCTCGAGTCCTTCATTACGCTCGCGATTTAAATCGTCACCCGCGACAGAAGACACTGCTTTATCCCCTTGGTTAATAATCTACTATTATTGTGCTGGACATTATGTTCATGCATTATTAGAATAAAATCACATAAAATATGTTAGAGACCTCTTATAGAAAACACTGTACTTTATTATTAGACATACATACCTCTGTGGCGTTGAATTACTGAATTAAAACCTCTTTATGAAATTAATGTTAGAAACTGGATTTACAGTAACTTGATAATAGTAGTACCCTCAACCATTTTGTAAACTTAATTTTGTGGTTTTTCCCTTTTTATTGTTGAATAAGACAATTAAGACATAATATTTATAAAATATAATTACAGTTTCATCCCTTATTTGAGATAACACACTCTTCGTAACTTTTATTCCATTGTTTTTGTTCACTTCTAATTTGAACTTCCGGTAGGCCCTTCAATCTAGTACTAGATTGAAGGGCCTACCGGAAGTTCAAATCACTACTTTCAATCAGTACCTACTTACTATCCACTTATCATCCCTCTGTCTTATTCCTTTCAAACACTTTGCTTTCTCTTCTCTTACAGAGGCACGAGGAACAGGGTGTAAAGTTCACTCATACCTCTATACTCCGTGACTTTTTAGTCGTCTTACAACGGCAGCCCACTTCATGTGTACAATGATTATTAAACGTTCATAAAAGTAAAAATAGGTATTTATGAAATTTGAATAATTTAAAAAGAAAAATATTATTCATTATGACGCATGACGTCGTTAGAAACACCCTGTTGCGAGCGCGGCGGAATGATCTACTTGTACTCGACTCGTGCGCTGGGTAGGTATTTTCTACCGTTTGATACGTAAACATTATTAACAGGATGTTTCATATTTCTAATGTATTATTTATTTTTCTTTGTACCTATTATTTTAATTAATGGTAAAAAATAATAATCGCGCCTAGAGGTATTTAATGTCGGATACATTGAGTGGACCACCTTTGTAAGACGACTAAAAAGTCACGGAGTAGAAAAGGGAGGTTCCTCCGACCAGACGGGTGTCGTGTCTGGTGGGCAACTGCCCACGCGATGCAGGATTTGCGTGACGTCAGTATGACGCGCAGCTCGCATGTGGCGATGTAGATACCGCTACACTCTCATTCCAGAGTTCCTCTAGGGTTGGTCTGCCAATATGTTGACGAAAAAATTAGGGTTACGTTGAAAGAATTGGAGTCCAGTAAAAATCTGTGCAATCAACTGCTACAGGAAAAGGAAGACAGTGAGGTGGAAATACAGTTAAATAATAACAAGAACACTGACCAGTTGGTTGAACTACATATACAGCATAGGTATGGACATACTTGACCAGCATCAACACTTCCGTCAACTTGTGTCAAATATCCAACAATGCAGACAATGCAGTGACACCTACGAACTGGCTTTGGGATGCATATTTGAATTAGAACTAGAATTAAGCAGGGCCCACAACACAATAACCCGTTTGGAATCTTTCAAAGCCAGTGAAGAGTATGTGATCACCTGCAGTCTCTATGGTTAGTTGTTTGGTAATGGGTCCGGACCCACATGTGTTGAGCCAATTGTAACAATAGACTTATAACCAATGACACTATCACTGAGAAACAAATTGTTTATTAGTCACAATAAGATTTAAAAAAAAAGATTAATTAGAAAATATCAGAAATCATTAAACTGGCAAAAAATTAACAAATTAAACATTCAATCTAAATTTAATACAATAATTACAGAAGTTTAATAGTGAATTAGAATTATGTAATACTATCTATGACACCGATACGCGGCACCTTCAGAACGAATTGATGTTAGGGAGTATGCTCTAAAGGATATTTTTAGTAAATATGAGGCATCTCAACAAGGCCTGAGTAAGCGCATGCAGGAGGCCAATGAGTTGGCAGAACTGGTCAAGTACAATACATAGAGGTATGAGTCTCTGACAAATAACCTCTCTTTTAGCTGTCCCTGCTCCCAGGCACCCCAGCCTTAAATTATTACACCCACACCCTCAGTGGCTCAGCCAGTAGATAGCTGTATTAATGATTATAATAAAAGTATGAATAATATGATTAACACTACATATGTATTAAATAATAATATTAATTATAATTTTAATATTAGATTGAGAAAAATAAACCCCAGTTCAACTGTTATATTATTGTATGGGGATAGTTTAACTGTAAGGAAAAAGGACATAATTGAATGTGTCCATTTGATGTTACATCTCAATAAGACCAATAATTGTAAATTTATTTTCTGTGCCTTGCTGCCTTATTCTCGATATTAGTCTGATGAGCAAAATAGGCACAATTATATTTTAAATATGTTAATTTATAATAGAACTTGTCGTCACAGTGAAGCAATTTTTATTTTTATTGTTATCAATTTATTACTGATTACAAACTGACAAATAATACAATGTATTTGCCACCTAGTTGTAGGAAACTGATTGCTAATCTTTTAGCATAAAATATGCACAGTGACACTGGTACCTGTAGTGTTCCATCGATTACTGTTAGTAGTGGTACTAACACAACTATTGATACGCCTCGTAGTTTAAACAATTACGTTAGGTAATGTTGTACATCAAAGTATGCAGGGTCTGTCCGGCAAAGAGCTAGAGTTATGTTTATTTATGGAGAACTATGATGTTAGAGCTGAGCAGTGGTGACCCAGTGGTAACGACTGTGACTTACGAGTTGTACGTCGTAGGTTCGAACCCAGACAGGCGCTTTACTTTGAGTAAATTATTCCATCACCACTGCTCTCAAAACGGTGAAGGAAAGCATCGAGAGGAAACCGGCATGTCCTCAGATCATATATACACATATGATCTGAGAGCATGTCCTAGATACAAAAATTCGAAAGACATGTGACATCTACCAACCCGCACTGGGCCCGCGTGGCGGATTACGGCCCACTCCCTCTCGCCGAGAGGAGGCCTGTGTCCCAGCAGTGGGAACATTATAGGCTGATTATGATGAAGTTCAGGTGCTATGTTTGACTGAACACTGGTTGAAAGAACATGGAGTAGTGTTAATCAACGATGATAACTTTACCGTTCAAAGTGCGTTTGTAAGAAAAAGTGCTATTCGCGATGGTTCTTTAGTTCATGTTTTAAACAAATTGAAATGTTCGAGTATAATTCACTCAATAAGTTCAAATCAAATAATAAACGTATAATTTTATGTGGTGATTTTAGTATTAATATTTTACTATTTGACTGACCGGTTGGTGCAGTTGGTAGCGACCCTGCCTTCTGAGCCGCTGGTCCTGGGTTCGATCCCCGGACAAGTGAAACATTTGTGTGCATGAACATGTCTGTTTGACCTGTGTCTGGGTGTGTATATGTATATCAGTCATTTTTTTTTTTTTTTTTGAGGATGGGAAATCATCAAGTGACCCCTCCCGCTCTGGGTGGAGCAAAAGGGAGTGTCAGACTCTTACTGACTAAAACCCACCCGTGTTCCTTCCTTGGCCCTTTATGTTCCGGGTCAGCGGTACCCCTTTTGGATGATCCCGCTTTCCCGGCAGGCTTGGGCCCTAGTGGGCCCCCTCTTCGATGATGACGACTGCGCGTGGAACACGTACGCGCCGTCCAGCACGGGCCTGGTCCTGATCGGACGGTGAGCTACCCATTACTCACCGCCCGCAGGCCCGCGCCTACGGTGGCCGGGAGTCATCACGCGGCTCCCGACGCCCGGAGCGTCCACCGCGGCGGCTTGGACGGGAGACTCTCTCCCTCTCCCGTCCCGCCACCTCCTTAGCTAGCATGACTGCTTCGCAGAAGGAGGCGACTGCCTCCCACTCCCCCTCGCCCCGGACCATGGCTTGAACCAGGGCCGGGCGTGAGAGGTCGCCGCCGCTGCCGATCGCCTCTACGAGGACAAGGCGGTGCTCCGCCCATGCAGGGCAGGCCCCCACCGTATGCTCCACCGTGTCCTCGGGGCGATCATCGCAGTGGTGACACCCGGGCGTTTCCTCCCGCCTGATGATGTGCAGGAACCTCCCGAAACATCCGTGTCCGGTGAGGACCTGCGTCAGGCGGTAGGTGAGGACGCCGTGACGCCTCTCTAGCCACTCCTCAAAGAGGGGTCTTACCGCCGCTATCGTGGCGTGCCCTATGTATATCAGTCATCAGGTTACCGTAGTACAGGCTCTACCTAGTTCGGGACCTGAAGACCTTGTGTGGGTGTTCTCATATTATAAAAAAAAAATAAAAAATAAAAATAAAATGATGTTACTTCAAGTTACAGCTATATATAATGTAGCATTGCATATGTAATGAACTACTACTACTCTGAGATTACTAATAAAATATGCTACTGTGTCCCAAGAACTGTTATTAGACGAGAGGTGCGCGCACGTCCTCTTTTTGCTGTGTCCCATTGCCGCACCAATGCTGGTCTGCGGGCGCCTCTACGTCGCTTGTGCAAAACTATAATGATTTTTGTTCAGAAACTACTGAATTAGATTTATTGTCAGTGTCAGCAAACAGATTTCGTTCTGCTTTGTTAAAGAAACTCAAGGATTCCGATGTATAGTTGTTTTAACAGTCTTGTAGTCTTACTCACATAGGTAGATTGTTCATTAGTAAGGTATATGAATTGTATATGCTGTGGATAACGGTGTGAGTTTCACATTTATATAATATCTTTGTTAATATTATTTGCGCAGATATAATGTGTTACTGTTTGTTGGTCCCAAATAAATAAATAAATAGATATGGCAAATAATTTAATTTAATGTTTCGAAATGTTAATGAATTACTATTGTATAGAATCCAGTTCTTCTAACTGAACAGCCAGCTGTGCTGCTGGGCCTACCAGGGTTGCGGGAAAGTCCGCGAGGGATACCGTGGCCCCTGGCACAGGCAACTGAAGGAACACGGGTGGGTTTTAGTCAGTAACAGTCTGACACGCCCTCCCGCTCTGCCCAGAGCGGGAGAAGTTATTTGATGATTTGCCAAAAAAAAAAAAATGCTGTGCTGCTGGGAAGTTTGTTGCGCCATTTCTTCTTCCCAGCTAAAGCCCAAGGAAGTGGTGAAGTTCGGGAGTTATGGGGGACTGTCTTACGTAATTTTGTCGTTCAAAAAGTGCTGATTCTCAGCCTAGTTTGAATAAATGACTTTTAATTTTGACGTTGCTACTGGTGACCATGTACTGGTCGGGCAAAGTTTCAATCAGGATTTTCTCAGTAGCTAGTAGTTTCTAGTAGTCTGGATTTGTACCCGGTTGATGGCAATAGGCTCGCCCCCTTAGGCTGCATGGGACTTAAACATTACTGGCGAAAATTGGGAGTACTGTAGGTACGCCATTGCCGTACCCTTCCGTGAATACATGCGTTATGCATGTTGTGTTAAATATTGTGTCATCGAGCTGTGCATTAGTAGGTAGTACGTTAATAATCCTCAAGAACTGTTAAAGAGAATTTGCGTAGGCTGTCAGAGCCAATTATGCGTCAACTAAAATAAAATCTCTTTGCGCAGCCTCTTTATTGTTTGCAGCCTATACCAATAAGGTACTATTTGCCATATTAGTGCTCGTTTAGAGCCTTGAAGTAACTCTTTTGAGATTATTGTTTAAATTTATTTTGTAGTCCATTAAGGGCTGATTTTTCAATAGTCAGATAACTTTTATCTGAAGAATAAATCTGACAGTTTGACATATTTTCTATACAAAAGCTGTCAAACCGCAATATTTATTCCTCAGATAAAAGTTATCTGACTATTGAAAAATCAGCCCTTAGAGGATGAAGGTATTTAAACTGCATAAACACATGGATTCTGATTCGGCTAATACAGACTAATAACAATTTTAAAACAAAAACACAGTTTGTTTGTTTCTTTTTGCCTTTGTTAACTTTTCTGAAACCGGGTGTAAGGGCTCCCACATATAAACACGATACGACGTCGCATCGTGCTACGACACGGCATCGGTTCATGATGCGGCGTCGTATCGTCGCAACGTGCCACGATTTCGTCGTGAGGTCGGTCGCAGTAAATCTCGAAAAATGGACCGCACTTGACGTGTTCTCGTGCTGATAAGAAGACGAAGAAAGAAGAAACAGACACACAGAAGATACTGGATGCATCCATTTCTTACAAATATGAATAATGAATGAGTGTCATTTTAAGAAGAAATATAACAGTAGTAGTAGTAGTGTTAGTAGTGTTCAGTTTAATTTTTGTTGTTATGTTTTTTGTGGTGTACAATAAAGAATATATAAATAAATAAATAAATAACGTCTTGAAAATGGATCCCGGAAAGTGCTCGTCGTAGATTCCCACGATACGACGTCGCATCGTGAAACGATGCCGCGTCGTATCGTGTTTATGTGTAGGAGACCTAAGTGTGTGGTTATAGTAACGCACGAAACGTGCGCGCGTCTCCGTCGTTAGTTGAATTCTGCTCTAAACACGAGAGTATTTAGGTTCTTGTACTAACAGAAGTGAAGAGCAACGAACCAAGTAATCTAATTTTTTTTAGAACTTAATGCAAATATGTGATTCAATCTAAATGCCTGCAAAAATAATATAACGTTCTTGATGAAAGTTTATTTGGTACAGGTATACCGACGTGAATTCCAATAACTGGTAGAAATAGCCATTTAATCCTAAAAACCAAAACTAATCTTTAGATATTTGCTTTTCTGTGGAAGCAGATACCCAGATAACAACATAATAATATGTATGTAATTTAATATACTAAGCAAAACTTCTATTAACTCTCCGACATTCGAGAAAGTAATTAAACATGTACTTAAGTCACGATTCTGTACTTACATGATAACTGAAATCCACTTTTCTGGTTCAAAAATCAACTTGTGTATTTAAGGGCTGGCGTAGGCGGGCGCCTTTTGCCACGATACGGGCCCTGCTACGGCGTAGCACGCAGCTTTCTACGATCACGTAGTATCCTTTTGCGACGCTACGGGTCCCGCTACGGCGTAGCACGCAGCTTGCTATAAATAAATAAACATTTATTTCAGAATCAGTTCCACATTTGTTAGTAACAATGTAAACTTGTATACTAACACTTGTTGTAGTGTTAGTAACATTTATTCTAAGCTGCGTGAGGCACGCCGATTCTGGGGAATGTGTACTTGACTGCGTGCAGTCGTATCCACCGCCCCAAGATCGGAGAGTCCCACCTATCAGTCAACGATCTAAGAATGCTATGCTCACGTAGTATCCTCTTGGAATGTTTTTTGTTTAATTCAAGGTCAAAAAGTTATTTTCAGCGTAATATTTTATCGAGGACCGTCCATCCCAATTTTCATTACTCTATCGACCGAATTCTAAAACTTTTCTTTTTTTAGGTCGCCATTAAAATGACCAAAACTCGACTTAGTTCACTAAAGCAAAAATATAAAAATCATAGTTTATTTTGTTTTATCTAGGTCTAAGTTAGCCAACAATTGTTTACACAAAATATTTACAATAAATTCCTTAATATTACGCTTGTAAGTGCAACATTTGCTTACAGGCTAACACCACATGCACCATTTTTGGTTTTACATATTATTATCAAGCTTAAAAGCAGAGTTATAATCAAAATTATTTAACAATATTTGGTCATTCGTGCGTGACAATAATAAAACAAAACAATATTTTTAATTAAATAACAGATTGATAACAGTAACATTCATAAATTAAAATAAATAAATCTTTAAATTAACATTCAATAGCGAGATCATTGGTTGTGAGAAGAGTGCTCAATAATTATTTTATAAAAAATTCCGTTGCTGTCATGGTGTAAATCAGTAAGATTATTTTAACTGTTTAGAATTTTACACAGGCGTGAAATCTGTGAGTTAGCACCCAGATCCGTTCTGTACAACGGTGGGTCCAAAGGTGTGATAGGACCACCCCATCCCCATTCACAATAACCTACAGCCACACAATTCATGAACATACATTCTCAGACGCTATTTCCATAAAGAAAACAGCGGCCGACGTCACTGGAGGGCCAGGTTCATTATTATTCCTCAAAATAGTATCGCTACGTTGTTAGTAGGTTTTCTTATGATGTCGGAACATGTTACCCATGGCTCGCTGGACTCCGAACACGCATAATGATGTATGCTAACATTATTAAAGTGTATCATAATAAGGCTCAACTAAAAGAAAACAGTGTACGGTTTGCAGAATAAGTTCGGAATGGAAATAAAGTACTTTGCGCTAGATTTCATATTGTTTGTGACGTGTAGACTACTATGAGTTGATGGTTGAAGATTCTTTCTTTAATTTAATTCTTTTTAATTAATGTTCTTTTTGTCTGTTTTAATAAATATGATTTGCAAAGACTTTCATTACTCAAAACTTATTTTATTTTTGATTTGATGGACTTTAATTTGAACTAGCCGGTGGCAGTAAGCCATTGTTAATACGAAAAGTATGCGACCTTAATCATTTGCTTCTGGTGGTTGTCAACACCATAAACATTTTCAATTGGACCTATTTTGTCCATCTAAAAATAGGGCCCGCTTGCACAAACAAAGCACTAAATGCGTTTAGCGCTAAACGTATTTAAAACATCATTTTGTATCTGTCATCTTCTAACAATTGACAGAAGCAGAACGATGTTTAAATACGTTTAAACCTAAACACATTTAGCGATTTGTGGTGCAAGCGGGCCTTAAGAAGAGGTACAATAGCACACATTGAATAAATATAATTGTTCAAAAATAAAATCAAAATTGTTGCGCGCACCGTACATAAGACAGAGCGGCTCCAAGTGACCCTCACTGACTTACATACAGCTAACAATTGCTGCGGGACTATCCCGAGTCGGACTCGCGACATGTTCACCCTTGTTAATAGACAAATGAGCTCTTATTATTTTAAATATTTATCTGTTTAGCTATTTCTATTGTTTGTTGATAGAATATGAATTTAATTGGGGGATTACATGACGTAAGTAAAATTTTTCTTTTATAATTTCTAACTAGTGATCTAATCTTATGTTAAAATTAATTTTCTTTTTCTCAATGTACCTACTACATAAAAGTCACAGATCTGCGGAGCGAAATTCTTCTTTATTAAAAAGAATTTAGTAAGTTTTAATTTAACGCATCATAATGACTTACAAAAATAACCAAAACGCAACCAAACTTTCGAACATCAAAATTGAAAATATAAATTGGGGTCCATTGCGTGTTTCATGGCTCAGTTAGGAGGCGAGTGGTTTCGGCCATTACTAACGTGAATATTGCAGGGTAGCCTGCAGGCGACTCTATTGATTAGTCTCCCGCGTATGCCACCCATCATTCATTCATACTCATGTTCGCAGCTCGCACGTCACTCTGGGTTCTCGCTATTTTTCGCCATTTCTAGCCAAAGGCCGAGGTAGCCGAAGTACATATTTAATGGATCGTCACTCAGGAAGGAAGCCGTCGTGCGTAATTGGTCCTGCCGCCGGATAAATTCTGACAAAACCCCTGGGTTCACCGCGTCGGATGTTTCTTAATGAGATGTATTGAATATTTTGTTGCCGAGTTTATTTTTTTGAATTAGTGAAATGACTTTTGTCATTAGTTCATGAGTGTAGGGTGGAGGGTGTACATTTATTTTGGTGAATATTATTTTTATGGGCGTAGGGCGTAATTTTCGTCGATGGGTCGTGAATTCTGGTTACCGTGACGTTGATAAATAAAGAATAAAAACTAAAATTAAATCTCGTGGATTAGGAACAAATTAGCTATTAGATTAAGTAGCTAAAACTAAAATTAAATCTCGTGGATTAGGAACAAATTAGCTATTAGATTAAGTAGCTAAAACTAAAATTAAATCTCGTGGATTAGGAACAAATTAGCTATTAGATTAAGTAGCTAAAACTAAAATTAAATCTCGTGGATTAGGAACAAATTAGCTATTAGATTAAGTAGCTAAAACTAAAATTAAATCTCGTGGATTAGGAAAAAATTAGCTATTAGATTAAGTAGCTAAAACTAAAATTAAATCTCGTGGATTAGGAACAAATTAGCTATTAGATTAAGTAGCTAAAACTAAAATTAAATCTCGTGGATTAGGAACAAATTAGTTTACAAAATAAAATAAAACGGAGTCGGACTCGCACACGAAGGGTTCCGTATCACCGTAAAATATTTAACACTACATATTTGAATAAAAACACGTTTCTTAACCTGCATTATTTTTTTATTTGTTGTTATAGTGGCAATAGAAATACACACTCTGTGAAAATTTTAACTGTCCATCCATTACGGTTCTTGAGATACAGCCCACTGACAGACAGATTGACGCATGGACGGACAGACAGCGGAGGATTAGTAATAGGGTTCGGTTGGCATCCTTTGGGTACGGAACCCTAGACAATTAGCAAGATATCAAGTTTTATCTCCAACTAAACAAGCTACGAATTTCGTGTGTGTATATAGATATCTGTATCATTTATTTGCATGCACATCCAACGATTTCTGCCAAACATAAAAACTTGCAAAATTAACTAGTTATTCCTCTGAAGTTATTTCGATCATATTTTTCTGATGTGAAATACTTGCCGGCACAACAAGATAATCCAATTGTCAGACCAAACTCGTGGCCAACAGGCGTGAGGCGCTTTCGTCTGTGCACTCCATTGAGGACTTACTCGCTGTTCTCGAAGGGAACTCACTTAAAAAATTATCGTGAATTTAGATTAGGAATGGGCATGCAATGGGGAATGGGATTAGGAATGATAATACTGGAATTGAGTGTTAAAGCCTGCGGAATACTGCTTTATAAAATATGCTTTATAAATGCTTTATTAGTATAAATCACTAGTGTAACAACACTATAAATAAACAACTGTAGTGTTGTTAAGATATTCACTTGTTAAAATAATAAACCATATTTAATTTTTTCGATATAATATTTTCGTAAAATACTTGTAATGTTTCTTTACGAGCTCATAATCGAATCTACTAGGATGTATCGGGTTTCTGATAATGTGTAATGTTGATGTCGGGGTATGTTTTGTAGTTTGACGAAATGAAGATCGACAAATATGGATCTGGAAAATTAATCTTCCTAATATGTAGGTGAAACCCGGTGAAGGGTACTTCCCGCTGGTTAATACCCCGTGGCTAACACTATTAACTACTGGGAATGATGCGTTCTACTGGTTGACAGTGTTGAGGAACGCGAATTTTTTTTCCCAGTAGTTAATACCCTCGCCTCGCGTATACTTCAGGAGTCAGGTTAAAGAAAAGCACGTTGATGTGTGATACAAATCACTCTCGTGTTGCTCTTAATCATTGTGTATTTGATGATCTGTATAATTAAAACCTACCTTAAAGTTAAATTGTTGTTTAATTATTGTACATTTAATGATTATTTATTTCTGATACAAAAAAATGCAATTGATGTAAAACTAGATTCTTTTTTTTTAAATTTTAATTAAAACCCTTGTTACATTTATTCTGATTACATATTTCAAGAAATCATTATTAATTTGGTGCCTCAAGATTAAAGCACTTTTAAGAACCATCATCTGCCTAGCCTTTTCCCAACTAGGTATGTTGGGGTCGGCTTCCAGTCTAACCGGATGCAGCTGAATACCAGTATTTTACATGGAGCGACTGCCTATCTGACCTCCACAACCCAGTTACTGGGTAATACAATACCCCTTGGTAAGACTGGTTGTCAGACTTTCGGGCTTCTGACGACCCGTAACGACTGTCAAAGATCCACGAATGACAGCCGGGACCAACGGCTTAACGTGCTTTCCGAGGCACGGAGCAGTGGTGATGAAATCATTTACACAAAGTAAAGCGCCTGTCGGGGTTCGAACCTACGGCCTACAACTCGTAAGTCGCGGCCGTTACCACTGGGCGTTTAACTTTTAAGAACCGTTATTTTTTATTTATTTTTACTTTCCTTTAACCTGACTCCTGAACTATACGCGAGACGAGGTTACTAACGATTGGGAAATAATGTCGCGTTCGTCAACACTGTTATCCAGTAGAACGCATCATTCCCAGTAGTTAATAGTGTTAACCACGGGGTATTAACCAGCGGGAAGTACCCGTTTAAAACAGCTCTTAATTGTTTCGTAATGCAAAAGGTAACAAGATTTTGTTCGATAGTTAATAATTTTCTTAGAATTCGGAAGGTTTTGTAATCATAAGGGTACGTTTCTTTTAGCGGCAATAGTGCAATGGTTAAGGCGCGCACTGACGAGCGACTCGTTGTGGTTTTATTCCCACAAGTTACATCATAGTCGTGAACTCAGAAGAAGAATTAAGTTTTAAAGGGGATTTCATTTTTGTTCCAAAGTTTTTCCTCAAGAGTGGCATGACTATGCTGCCTACTTGTGCGGCATTAAAATATAGGATATCAATTGCAATACTTGGTTGGGGTACAGAATTCGGCCACTATGATATAGATGTTTGGGCTCAGATTACAGGCCGATACAAGCACGATGGGTTTCATGTGGACCCATTGAACGGAAGACTCGATGTAACGTGAACGCGTCGAGATTCGTCACATAATACACAAAAAGGATACATAACCAACTGTTTTCGGAATAAAAATATATTGTCAAAAAATGGGGCTTTCTTGCGTTAAAGCCAGCCGTTCTTGCGTGTAAAGCTTTGCTTAGGTTATTCTTGCGTTAATGCGTCGTGTGAAAGATACCTCATGTTTTGTCGTTTGATGGGAAAGGAATGGGGAATGTGATTCTTGATTTCTCAGCGACCTTTTATGTCCGTTAATTTATTTTATGGTTTACTAATAAATTACAAATTGACTCCTTGCTAACAAAACCCATAGGTTTTGTCGTGTTATGCGTGGGATGGTATGTGATCGTGCTTACTTTACATTTAAGATTAGCTTAAGAGTTAATATGTAAGTGTTTCTGTGATGATGGGTGGTCGGAATTAAGTCTACCTTAAGATCTAATAAGCTCCTTAAGTTCGTAGTTGAGCTGCACGATTACTGACACATGCGTGCACTGACTGGACAGGTCCACTCAATCCGTGTGGTTTTTCCTCAAAAGACCATTTCAGACACCAATCTACATGGTCTTCTCATACTCTGACCAAGATTATGTCTGGACTTTAAAAGAGACTGTGATCTCTGAGTTTGTTTCGGCCTTTCTTCTCAGAGTAGTCCGATAGGAAACGCCGACCTCATCTAGCTTTTAAAATATGATTGACGTGTAAAAGTGTCTCTACAGAAGTGTTTCTACTTACAGAAATAAAATCATTTATCATTTAATATCCTAATTCTGAAAATGTTGACTTAAAAACACTAATCTCGGTTAAAAGATTTTGTTTTTGGTTGTCAGCAAGTTATTTACATTTATTATACACCGCTTTGTCCACAAATGGCTAAGTTAATTCAGATTTTTCTTACCCTCTGCATAAAGGAACTGAAAACGAAATATTTTTGAATACTAATTAAGCATCTCGTCCACTCACTGTGTCATGGCGCCGTCAAAAAAGGCTTCGGGAAGGCTTGTTTACATAATCGTTCAATTTGCAATGTTAAACAATTTCGTGCAGATGTTTTCTTGCTTTTTAATCCAACAAATGTAACTGCTTGTTTTTTTATTCCGGAACAATAAGATTCGTAAGAGTCAAACATAAATTAAATGCTTTGTGACTTTTAACCAAGCCAAAAAAAAATATGACGTTTTGTAACTGATTAATCAATCAATCTGCCTAACCCTTTTTTTTTTTTTTTTTAAAAACGTTGCCCCACACTAGGAATTTCTCCTGTATCGTGGGTGCGTTTACAAACATTTAATCTCACATACACAAACAGCCAGACCCGGAACAACTACTTGCAGGTCATACAAATATTTGTTCCGTGCGGGGATCGAACCCGCGACACGTAACGCAGCAGTCAATCGCTTAACCACTGCGCCAACCGTGCCGTCACTTTCCCCACACTGTGAGTGGGTCAGTTACCAGTCTAACCGGATGCAGGTGAATACCAGTGTTTTACACGGAGCGACTGCCTATCTATCATCACAACCCCGTTACTAGACAACACTATACCCCTTGGTAAGACTGGTTGTCAGACTTTTGGGCTTCCGACTATCCGTAACGACTGTTAAAGATCTACACTGAGGGGTTTCAATATGTAACGGATGGTCACCCATCAACGAACCGGCCGCGGCAACCATAGCTTAACCTTCGATCGACCCGTGCGGTTGTTATCATTTAGCCACGAGCTGTAACTAACTAATATTGAGGAAAATGAAAACTAGACACCTACTTATATCATAATGGTTACTGTCTCGTGGTTGATAATAGAAACGAAATCTGAAAAGGCGTAGGTACTGCAAACTCATACATCTACAAAATCTCAGAGTATTTGGAGTATAATTATGTTCTTTTCGTCGGGCCAGACTGCTAAAGATATTCATGAATTCATCAAAATGCCGTTCATTAATTTATTCGTCATAGAGCTTCACTCATCCGGATTTTGTTGCACTGCAAGCGCAAGTTTTTGTTGCAGTGCAAGCGCAAGTTTTTGTTGCAGTGCAAGCGTAAGTATTTGTTTCAATGCAAGCGCAAGTTTTTGTTTCAATGCAAGCGCAAGTTTTTGTTGCAGTGCAAGCGCAAGTTTTTGTTGCAGTGCAAGCGTAAGTATTTGTTGCAGTGCAAGCGCTAGTTTTTTTTGCAGTACAAGCGTAAGTATATGTTGCAGTGCAAGCGCAAGTTTTGTTGCAGTGCAAGCGTAAGTATATGTTGCAGTGCAAGCGCAAGTTTTGTTGCAGTGCAAGCGTAAGTATTTGTTGCAGTGAAAGCGCAAGTTTTTGTTGTAGTGCAAGCGTAAGTATTAGTTGCAGTGCAAGTGCAAGTTTTTGTTGCAGTGCAAGCGTAAGTATTTGTTGCAGTGCAAGCGCAAGTTTTTGTTGCAGTGCAAGCGTAAGTTTTTGGTGCAGTGCAAGCGTAAGTATTTGTTGCAGTGCAAGCGTAAGTATTTGTTGCAGTGCAAGCGTAAGTTTTTGTTGCAGTGCAAGCGTAAGTATTAGTTGCAGTGCAAGCGCAAGTTTTTGTTGCAGTGCAAGCGTAAGTATTTGTTGCAGTGCAAGCGCAAGTTTTTGTTGCAGTGCAAGCGTAAGTTTTTGGTGCAGTGCAAGCGCAAGTTTTTGTTGCAGTGCAAGCGCAAGTTTTTGATAAAAGTTTAACTTTTCAAGCTTTTGGTGTTCGTTTTTGCTAAAATAACTTGCGAAATGTGGGTACACCCCTACCTAACCTTTGAGGGTTACATTTATAACATTAACCAGTTAAAAAGGAATCCTTCATCATAAACATGTCATAATCTTAATCTTATATCTGTTAACATGGATTCAGTACATGATTGTGAAACGCAACGCGTTCAAAATTTTTCGAAGGTCATTAAAAAAATAAATACTTTGCCATTAATTTTGACTGCGTAGGTATTGCACTTTTTTTATTTTTATTTTATTTAAGATGGGTTTGCTCTTGACTCTAGTCTAGGTCAGTGGTGACAGAGACAGAGTCGACGATGGAGTGAGCTTACCCAGAAGAAGCCTGTTCACTCTCACTTTGAAGAGATTAGGGTTGTATGCTTTCGGAAACCAGACGCAGGTAGAGAGTTCCACTCTTTTGCTGTGCGCATTACAAAAGACATTTGGAAACGCTTAGTGCGAATTGGTGGAATAGCAATTACTGAGGTAAGGATGGTAACTTGCAGTGCGTCTAGATGACCGATTGAGGAAGGGGGCCGGTGGAATGAATCATGAACTTCTTTCAGTTCAGTTTTCTATGAAACAGCATAATTTTTATACATAATTTTCTACGCTAGACGGTCTACAATGATTTGCTGAATTCATGATTACAATTTGCGCTTCGATGTCCCTGCCACCTACGTTGAAGAATAAGATTTTCAACAATGGATTTAAAAACATAACGAATGCAGTGTGCTCCAGAGTCTGGGATATTAATTGTTTGTCAAATTGACTACCAATATAAGTTGGTAGTCAATTTGACAAACAATTATCTCCTCCGCTCCGCTCCGCTCCGCTCCGCTCCGCTCCGTATATTCAAATCACACCGGACATTCTTTGACATTTGTTTGAAATGGCTATACACGGCAAATTGGCGTAGAGTGTCAATTTGATAAATAGGTAATTCATTTCCCTGCCCGTACTTACGAGTAAATCGCAAGCTTCTGCTTTTAACGTATGGCGGGTAGAGGTAAGGAGATCTATCTCATATGGGTTGAAAGTTGAAAAAGTGTCCAGCACAAACACTAAACAATAGTTCAAATACCCTCCAAAATGGCGCTAGCGTAGGTAAATGGTGTGGTATAAATGTAGCAATTGTTAATGGACTGAAGTATGCCGAGTTAGAAAATTAACGGATTGAAGTATGCCGAGTTAGAAAATTTCATATTTTTAGTGACTAGAGTAGTTAGTGACAGTCCAGTATACCATACCTCAACAATTTACACATAACCTAAAATTATGGCTTTTAAAATTTACCCGGAGGCTACTGTGGCGGCACCCTTATGTAGCACATTTTAAGAGACACTTTTTATACACAGAGATAGTTCTCCTTACCTCTAACCTCCACATATTAACGACATAAGTGGATTAGCTATAAATATAGACCAAATAGCTTAATCCTTGCACCAGTATCTTTATTCGTCGCACTTACGTTTCTGAATTCCTAGAACCAGTGATTAGCGCTTATGCTTCTCAGTTCAGAGCGAAAATACGTGGAAGCTGGGTTTATTTTGTCTGTAGGATATTATTGTAGACCTTTTGTATATGTAGCTAAGTGTACACACAAGACAGATGCATTCCTAATCCTATCTAATATTTTAAATGCGAAAGTAAGTTTGTTTGTGTCGCTTTCATGCCATACCGGCTAAACGGATTTGTATGAAATTTGGCACACGTATAGACCATGACCTGAATAAGGACATAGGCTACATTACATCCTCCATCGCAGACTGATTCGCGGGAAACAGCTAGTTTTACTATACATTTTGAGGTGGAAAAAAAAGGTTTATTCTACTTTGCCCCACCAATCTGTCCCACCAGTAGGAGTAACACATGTCCAGAATTTTTGCCGTCCACTGTGCCCCACTGATTGATTTTGGTGGGGCAAATTACACTCGCACAAACTCTGAGTTCACTTTTCCCACTAGGGTGGCAATGTTGGATAAAATAAAATATGATGGCCAAAATAAAAACTACCCTCATGGACTGAGCTGGTGGTGGCGTATGGTCACGGTCGCGACTTACCGAGTCGTAGGTCGTAAATTTGAACCCAGTCAGGCGCTTTACTTTGTGTAAATAATTTCATCACCAATGCTGAAACACTGCATAAACTGAGAATACCAGATCTAAACGCCACTCAAGTTGTTAGGCATGTTACTTTAATTGAAACTTGGCACATCTACAAGCATATGTCCCAAACATTAGATACTTACTTGTATCAAAATCTGTGCTACACCGAGTTGTCAAGAGGTATCGGCAGCCGCACAGTATTTGAGATTTGCAGGACAGGGACTTAAACGGAAAACTGTGGGCAGAAATTACCGGTTCATCGTTACCAGCGTACTTGGAAACCGGAAAGTTAAGTTAAGTTCTTCTGAGGTTAGAACGAAGCTCCAAGAAGTACGAGGGGTTACAGTAACCACAAAAACTGTGAAGAGAAGACTGAAATCAGCCGGAATAAATTCACACTTGCTCGCCAGCCAGAGGAGTTCATGCCACATGCCATCGAGTACTTCAGGTTAATTTTGCTCGCAATCACGAAAATTGGAATGACGAAGCATAGAGTCAAGGTCTATTCACAGATGAGTCCAGATTTTGCCTGAAGCCAAATGGAAGGATTAAAGTATTGAAACGCCCGGGAGAGAGGTATGCTCATTGCAACATCATTGAAAAAGAGGCATATGGTGGAGGGTCGGTTATGGTATGGAGAAGTATTTGTAAGGGGGAACGTACGGAACTCTACGTCATTGAGAATGGGTCACTAACAGGGGCACGTTATGTAACTGAGATATTGGAAGAAATTGTAGTGCCATTTGCCCCTTGTAAAGGAGATAGATTTGTTTTTATGTTTATTAATGCACGCCTCCATACTGCGGCCGTAGTTGTCGAATACCTTCGAGACGTTGAAATCAATGCTATGTGGTTCCTCGACTTAAAACCAATATAGCATGTATGGGATAAGGCTTGGAAGACAAATTAAGGAAAGAAAATCTGCATCCGGCTAAAGAGATTTTAAAACGCATTAGGTACGGGAAGAATGGAACGCAACCTCTCATGATTTTATTGATAACTTGATTAGGAGTATGCCAAGGAGACTGGAAGCAGTTCGAAGAGCTAAAGGGGACAACACCAAGTGCTGATTATAGCCCACGTTATAGCCTTTCCTAAGCATTAAGAGCGTTCATCGCGCGCGGGCTGGCAACTTCGCATTTCTAGTGGTTTTTCGTGATTATTTTATTAAATTTAAATCAAATTACATTTTTTTTTCAGCCAAGCACTAGATCGTTTGTAATTATAATTATTTTTAACATTTACTCTTAAATAAAAATATTTAATAATAATAAGTACTGCAAATAGGAAAACAAATGACAACATGTCAATTTTAATAAGAAAATACAAAAATAATTGTAAAAAAATAGCATATAAACTTATAAATAACAACGATTTAGTGCTTGGCTGAAAAA
The DNA here is from genome assembly GCA_937001585.2 of Brachylomia viminalis. Lineage (NCBI taxonomy): Eukaryota > Metazoa > Arthropoda > Insecta > Lepidoptera > Noctuidae > Brachylomia > Brachylomia viminalis. The sequence continues at coordinate 18,732,769 of OW443301.2, read as the reverse complement.
AAATAGTAATTTGATTTAAATTTAATAAATAATCACGAAAAACCACTAGAAATGCGACGTTGCCAACCAGCGCGGGATGAACGCTCTTAATGAAAAAAAAATCCTATCTATCTACAACCTATGATACGAGTATTTTGTTTTATACACACTTTTTTTTGCGTTCCTCTAAATTTGTCCATAAGTATTTGTCCGTTAAAAAAAACAAACATAAACTATTCGTACAAGATTAGGATGACTAAAGCAGCTTAACACCAACAAGGCTGATGAGGGAATTACGGCCTTATTTTTCTATGAATGTCAAACCTATGCTTAAAGGTTTAAAACGAATCAACTATTAAAGAGAGTAAAATTGTAATTCTATTAACATCTTACTACAAAAACTCAACCACTCTTTTATTCAATTACTATGAAGCATAGATTTGCAAATATAGTACATTACTGCAGCGGCCAGCATAAGAGGCTTTGATGGACGAACGTGTAAATGTGGGCCGAGGCAAAGCCGAGGCACACATGCGTAAGTCAATCAATGCCTAGTTGTGGCCAAGGCTTGTATAGTAGGTTTCTCAAACAATGCGCGGAAATTAAAATACAATTACTTTTCAAAATCAATGACGAACAACGAACAACAATAAATTTTCCCGCGTTAGTGTTCATTTGTTTTTTTTTTCAATAAACAGCTTTCTATTTGCTATCCAGTTCAAAATTTAAATAAAACCTTTATTAAGTTACCTCCTTGGTTGCCATGTTTCGGAGTAACAGATCGTTCCATTTTTAAATTACACGATTGTTGAGACCGCTCCTCTCAACATTGCCGCGCGATGGCGGCAGTGAACGAGGAGTGCGGGGACAGCGGGGTATCAGCCGGCCGACGGCCGAGCGCGGGTCCCGCACTACACAAGTCAGCTGTTGCACGCCTCCACGCACGGCTGCGCTTGCGCATTTTATTAACGTCTTCAGTTAATTTCTTGTTTACATTTTAAATCGACCTTTTACCTTTGTTATTCATCATTTCTTATTATACTTGTTATACAGTCCACTCTCACGTTTTCATTTTAATATACCACGACCTATCGTCGCGATCATTGGTCCTTCTACCGTTAACGTTTGAACCGAACAAAGAAAAAACGGAAACTTTCAAAATTCAAAAAATCAACGGTTCGTCGGTTGGAGAACAAAGGACTTCATCTTAGGGTTCAAGTTTCACAAGAGGTCTTCGTTTTCTACGTGTCATCGCCTGCATTTGGTCATCGTGAACGTCGATACGGCAACAGCCGTCTTCATCGAGTTCAAACCAACGGGCGGCGCAAGAAAAGATCATCGAAACTTGGGGAGAAGAACATTTGAAGACCAATTTGCGTCAACGTTCGTCACCTGGCACCGGAAAGATTTCAGGATCTACTCATCGGAACCACAGTCGTCAGCTCATCAACAGAGGTTGACAGCATAAAACCGTGAGAACGTTCCAATTCCTTTGTTCCAACATTTTGCCTAATCATCTTGCCTAATTTGAACTTATTTAATAGTTACCTTCCAATTAGTAATTTCGTCAATCCATGATCTTCAGCTTATCAACTTGTTTAAACAGTTTCTTTTGTTTTACACATTAGTAAGCCATTTACAATAGTGGTTTTAACATTTTATTCATTTGTGCCAATCACAATTCCATTATTTAAGCCTTTTTTATTCTAAATCATAATTATTACAATTTTCAATCGATATATTTTGCATTATTCCATTTAATTAAATTGAATTGTATTAGTTTTTTTGTGTAAAAAATCATTGCATCATTCGCTTACTCAGCAGATACGATCGGAAACGCCTAACGCTTTTGTAATAGCAATCACATTTTCTTACTGCTTAAAGCTCTCGTGTCCATTTCACAACTTATTGCTATTAGTTTATTATCAGTAATCATTAATTAGTATCTTCTTTTTTTTTTTTCTTCTCTTTCTTACTGCAACTGCTAAATTTTCATTGTCATGGCTGACATGAAAAGCTTTATTAAGAAGCGAGCTTCAATTAAAGCCAAGCTTACGCAATTTACTTCATATTTAAAAATTTCTAAGTCTTGCGAAAAGTTGAGTGAGGTACAAGTCATCGAAATCGAATATCGTCTAAATATATTTGAAAGCTTATACGAGAAATATGATGCATTACAGGATGAATTGGAAACGTTGGTGGATGACCCCAGCGAGCAATATGCGGAACGCGAAGAGTTTGAGAAGCTGTACTACGGCTTGGTGGCTTCTGCACGCCAGCTGATCAGCGGCGCAAGAAAGGTTCTTGAGGGGGACTCCGCAACCGAGGTGGATTCTTGTATTACTAGTACACACAAACACAATACAATTCGTTTACCCAAAATTGATCTTCCCAAGTTTTCGGGCAGCTATCATGATTGGCTGGAATTTAGGGATACTTTTGTTTCTATAGTACATAACAACACTACCTTGGATAAAATCAACAAACTACACTATCTGCGTGCTTCCTTAAAGGGTAGTGCTTCTCTTGTTGTTGATAACCTTGACTTCAGGTCAGAAAACTACGACGCTGCCTGGAAGTTACTCTGTGAAAGGTATGACAACAAAAGATTGCTTGTCAACAATCATGTACAAGCACTCTTTAACGTTCAGCCTATAGATAGAGAGACAAGTAAGTCACTTCGTTACATAATTGACACAACAAACAAAAATCTTAGAGCTTTGGCAACCCTTGGTCAACCAGTTCAAAACGCCTTCGTCGATGTTCTTGTCATTTACATAATGACCAGTAAGCTCGACCATGTTACAAATCGTCAGTGGGAAGAGCACAGAAACACTTTTTCCGAACCACCTACACTATCTGCATTTACTAACTTCATCAGTAGCCGGGCTGACTTGCTGGAGACACTTGAGGAGTCTAAGCCCATGGCAACAACTAAAAGTGAACCCACTACACCTGCGACTAAACCTAAGATCAGTACCATGCTACCTGAGAAACAATTGAAACCTTTGTCATGTCCCATGTGTCATCAGAATCATTTCATTTTTTCATGTGAGCAGTTTAAAAGTCTCTCAGTACAGGCTCGTATTAAAAAGGCTCAGGGTTCAAATGTGTGCATGAATTGTCTTCGTCCAGGTCATGATATTTCCAGATGCAAATTAGGTCATTGTAAATATTGTCGTCAAAAACACAACACTCTGTTACACATCGATAATGACAACGTTCTTCCTAGTGCACACAACACTGCATTATCAGCTAGTCAGTCATTTACATCTCGAGTAATTTTACTTTCCACAGCGCTCGTGAGGGTGACCGACGCTGACGGTAACCACCATACAGCACGAGTCTTGCTGGACAGTGGAAGTACAACCAATTTCATCTCGGAGGATCTTGTTAGTAAGCTACATGTCCCTACCTACATTACCAAGTCCAAGGTAACAGGTATTAATTTCCAAACGTCAAGTTGCACTCAGGGCTGCTCAGTGTCATTAAAATCAATTGATGACAGTGAGTACGAACTGAACATTGACTGTCTCGTATTGCCGAAAGTATCAGCATCAGTTCCTAATACTTATGTTGATACTAGCAACATACGTATACCTACGAACGTGCGTCTTGCTGACCCCACTTATTATGTTCCGTCTTCGATCGACGTCCTTGTTGGTGCGGAAGTCTTTTGGGGTATCGTAGGCACTGGCCGTATCGCATTAGGTACCCATAAGCCCACTTTGCTGGAGTCAAAATTAGGTTGGCTCATTTCGGGTGCATATCATCAATCTGATTCCTCTTCACACGTTTGTATGCATACTTATAACTTACAAGTAAAGTTAGATCGGTTTTGGGAGTTAGATTCTGTGTCGTCTATACATAAACACTCTGGTGAAGAGAGATCCTGTGAACAACATTTTATAGATACCACTTATCGTAATTCTGATGGGCGATTTGTGGTAAGTATTCCACTTAAAGAGTCACTGGACGTATTGGGTGATTCATACATGATGGCTAAGCAGCGGTTCCTATCTCTTGAACGTCGTTTGGGTAGAGATCCGCGCCTTAAAAGCCTATATCTTGATTTCATTAATGAGTACATAGAGCTGGGACACATGTCTGAATCTACTAGGCGCCCACTCGACTCAACATGTTCTAATTATTTACCACATCATGGTGTTCTGAAGGAGTCAAGAACTACTACCAAATTAAGGGTAGTTTTTGACGCTTCCGCCAGAACTACATCAGGTAAGTCTTTCAACGAAATACAGATGGTTGGTCCCCCTATCCAAGATGATTTGTTGTCAATATTACTTCGATTCCGTCAGCATAAAATTGTCATAAGCGCAGACATTGAAAAAATGTACCGACAAACTCTTGTTCATGACAGTTATCGTCCCTTACAAAAAATTCTTTGGAGGGCAGAACCAACTCATCCATTAAAGGAGTACACACTTAATACCGTGACGTATGGCACGGCATCAGCACCCTTTTTAGCTACGAGGTGTTTACTTCAACTGGCTGAAGGGTGTTCAGATTCTTCAACAAGGTTTTCAATAGCACGTGACTTCTACGTGTATGACTACTTGTCCGGTGGATCATCTGTTTCAGAAACTTTAGAAAAAAGCCGCCATGTTGACGATGTTCTTCGGTCAGCAAAGTACAATCTTCGGAAATGGCGGTCCAACTCCAGTCTGGTGCTGCAGGAGCTTAGCAGTGAACATGATGTTTCTGATGTTGTAGACCTGAGTGACAACGAGCAGTCGAAGACTCTGGGGCTTCTATGGAGGAGCTTAAGTGACACATTTTCTTTTTCTATAAACCTAAACTCCACCGACAAGGCTACTAAACGTCATATCTTATCCACCATAGCACAGATCTTTGATCCCATTGGCCTGGTTGTTCCTTGCATTGTGGAAGCCAAAATAATCATGCAGCACCTGTGGCTGGCCAAATGTTCGTGGGATGAGCTTGTTCCAACGCATATTCAGCATGCTTGGAATGACTTTCAAAATAGCCTGCACCTTTTAAACGAATTCAAGATACCTCGATGGGTGTTGTGTGAATCTGCGTCCTTTTTACAGCTGCATATATTCACTGACGCATCCGAAAAGGCTTATGGGGCGTGTGTTTATGTTCGCAGTGTTTCGAGAGACGGCGAGGTTAATGTACAGCTCCTTACCGCTAAAAGCAAGGTAGCTCCAATCAAATCCACAACCATACCGCGGCTCGAGCTGTGTGGTGCGTTGTTGGGTTCAAGGTTGTATTCAAAGGTTCGTCAGTCACTTACTTTAAATTTTGATGAAGTCCATTGTTGGTGTGATTCTACCATCGTCTTAGGATGGTTATCTACTTCACCAAATCAGTTAAAGACATTCGTTCGTCATCGTGTGTCTGAAATTCAGGAGACTGTAGGAGGAGAGGCTTGGCACTATGTTCCGTCAGCTGAAAACCCCGCAGACCTCGCTTCGCGTGGACTTAGAACTGACAGGCTGCTGTTGTCTTCGTTGTGGTGGTCAGGACCACAATTTCTTAGCAAAGATATGTCTTCATGGCCTCAGTTCCCTGAATCACATCATAATAGTTCTGGATTACCGGAAACAGTCTCTTCTTGTCATGTTTCTAATCACATTATTGAAAATCCTATTACTGCGTTATTTTCAAAATTTTCAAACTTTTGCACATTACAGCGTGTGACGGCGTATGTCATACGATTCATTTATAAATGCAATAAGAAATCAGTTGAGTCTGGTTCACTAACTTCTACTGAACTTAACAATTCCTTAAACTTATTATTGAGACTTACTCAAATGGAATCTTTCCCAGAAGAGTACCACTTACTTAAATCAGGTAAACAGTTACCAGCAAAGAACAAGCTATTATCTTTGTCTCCTTTCTTTGATACTATTTCTAATTTAATTCGTGTTGGAGGAAGATTAACCAACTCATTTTATGATTATAACATTAAGCATCCAATTCTATTATCTAGTTCTCATATAATTTGCATTCTTTTGTTTAACATGTTTCATGTACGCCTTTTGCATGCTGGGCCACAGCTTTTATTGGCCACTATTCGTCATCACTACTATCCTATTGGAGGTAGGAACCTGGCTAAAAAGATCACACATCAATGCGTAAAATGTTGCAGGATCAAGGCCAACACTATTCAGCCTATCATGGGTAATCTCTCAGAGCAGCGTCTACATTTAGAGTTTCCATTTTTAGACACAGGGGTAGACTACGCTGGTCCCATCGTGATAGCTGACCGGAAAGGTAGAGGAAGTAGGCTCATCAAATGCTTCGTTTGTGTGTTTGTGTGTTTAGCTACGAGGGCAATCCACCTCGAGCTTGTGTCGGACCTTACAAAGGAAGCTTTCTTAGCTGCACTTAACCGCTTTATTGCTCGAAGGGGAAAACCCCGTAACATCTTTTCCGACAACGGTACAACCTTTGTCGGTGCTTTCAATGAGTTGGCCAGGCTGCTTTCGCAAGACTTAAACTTAAACAACATCGACCATGGCATAAACTTTTCATTCATACCTGCATATACGCCACACTTCGGAGGCCTATGGGAGTCTGCAGTTAAATCCACCAAGCATCATCTACGACGTATTTTGGGTTTAACAAACCTAACCTTTGAGGAGATGGCTACCTGTCTAATTCAAGTTGAGGCTATTTTGAATTCAAGGCCCTTAACTCCACTGTCCGACGACCCTTCCGACCTCGCTCCTTTAACCCCGGCACACTTCCTTATTGGTCGTTCTCTAATCATGCTGCCTCATCCACAGATCCAGAACGCCAACGTCAACAGCTTACAACGATATCGCCGTATCGATTATCTGAAGCAACACTTCTGGGCTCGCTTCTCCCATGAATATGTTCTGTGGCTGCAGGAGAAAACAAAATGGTGCCGGTCGTCTGGCGAGCTCAAGGAAGGAACATTGGTCGTCATAAAGGACAAAAACTTACCTCCTCTTATGTGGCTTCTAGGACGCATCAAACATGTTCTCCCAGGCAGAGATGGCGTCGCGAGGGTCGCCGACATCCTCACAAGAAAGGGTGTCATCCGGCGCGCCTTCAATACCATCTGCCCGCTGCCGGTTACTACTGTTGAAGACTCTTCAACGGGGGGAGTATGTTGAGACCGCTCCTCTCAACATTGCCGCGCGATGGCGGCAGTGAACGAGGAGTGCGGGGACAGCGGGGTATCAGCCGGCCGACGGCCGAGCGCGGGTCCCGCACTACACAAGTCAGCTGTTGCACGCCTCCACGCACGGCTGCGCTTGCGCATTTTATTAACGTCTTCAGTTAATTTCTTGTTTACATTTTAAATCGACCTTTTACCTTTGTTATTCATCATTTCTTATTATACTTGTTATACAGTCCACTCTCACGTTTTCATTTTAATATACCACGACCTATCATCGCGATCAACGATAGTTATTATGAGTTTAGGAGTTTACTATGTAATTTATTTAGCCGCTAAACCACGACAGATATGGATTTTCATACAACTTTTGCCGGCTGCTGCTCGCATGTATTTGGCCAGTACAGCAATTTCGATTTATCTCGAAAAAGATTGACAAAATAATGCTCAAATTTCCAAGCATGTTTGAGAAAATTAACTTAGTGAGAAACAGTGGACGACAAGTTTGTCCACTTTATAATCCGAAAAGGAGGAGCAAAATGAAAAGATTGGTTTTACAAGGAAACCCATCGTTTTCCACCTATTACTACCTCTTCGGGTTTTCAAGTAGTTTTTGAATCTACTTACCTTCCTACTTATATTTGTTTTGCCTCGTTCGTTGGTCTAGTGGTCGTTAGCGCTGCTGTAACTGCGGAGCATGAGGTCCTGGGTTCGATTCCCACGTCAATATTTTCCATTCTTATTCTTAAAAGTATACAGTTACTATTTATTTTGTCAAAACTCTTTTTCTTATGAGCATAATGAGTTGTATGTTTCTCGTTCTCAAAGTAGGTATCAGTATCAGCTTGTCCTTAAGTGTGTTGTGTTCTATTTGGAATTCTGGGTAATTCTTAATTAGTAGTATTTCTAATCCATATTTATAGTTCTCTGTCTGTATGTAGATAGTTTATATACCTTTATATGGCCTTTAAGAATTGTTGAGTTTGCGATTAAGGTCAATACCCAGGTCCTCTCTGTAACTGTATACAGTAGGTACAGTCAGCGACATGAGTCGATGATTGTTTCAGATTTTACCCAGGTCCTATAGGTTTCACACCTTTTTAATCGCGATTAAAAATGGTCAGATTTAGTTAGACAATCAACATTTTAGGTGAAAAACGTCAAATTTAGAATAGCAACATTGCCATATCCAATAGATTAATAACTCAGTGCCAAGTTGAGCAGTGGTGGCCCAGTGGTAACGGCCGCGACTTACGAGTTGTAGGTCGTAGGTTCGAACCCCGACAGGCGCTTTACTTTGTGTAAATTATTTCATCACCACTGCTCCGTGCCTCGGAAAGCACGTTAAGCCGTTGGTCCCGGCTGTCATTCGTGGATCTTTGACAGTCGTTACGGGTCGTCAGAAGCCCGAAAGTCTGACAACCAGTCTTACCAAGGGGTATTGTATTACCCAGTAACTGGGTTGTGGAGGTCAGATAGGCAGTCGCTCCATGTAAAATACTGGTATTCAGCTGCATCCGGTTAGACTGGAAGCCGACCCCAACATACCTAGTTGGGAAAAGGCTAGGCAGATGATGATGAAGTACTAAGTAATACTTGCTCGGTGCTGTCAAACTAATATATAGTTAAGTTGTGTCACTTTAGTCAATTTCAGAATGGGATATCGTTGTTTGACAGGAATAAACTAAATTTTGGTGATTTTTTGTCTAGTTAGAGGCATTTGTGACAAGAGAATCGGCAGCAATGTAGAACTTAATTTTTTTTTTATACCAAAATTTTCATTGTAGAATGCACCTACCACTGTTTGTCTCTGCATCACCCAAAGGTTGACTGGTAGAAAATGCCTATGGCATTAAGTCCACCTCTGTACATTTGTGGGCTTAGAGCATTAAATAAATAAATAAATATTTTGAATATACGAGTATATTAGTCTTTACACTTCACTAAATGATTACTTAATTATTGTTGTTTGTAGTTGTTAATTGTTGTTGTCATAGCTAGCCAGTTTTCATTCAAAATCTCTTCTGAAACTTTGAACTGTTGTTTACCCACTCACGTCGCTGATCTACATTATATTTATATTATGAGTAGAAGCATTAGGTGGGTTTTAAATGATTTAAAATTTTAAATCTACGGATGTGTTGGGAATTAAAACAACGTAAATAATTTACAAAATTTTATTTCTTCTCCTGTCACCGGCTCTCTTAGGCTAGGTATGTATGTTCTTTCTTTGTGTACTGGTAACACCATAGCTGTCGTTCTAACAAACCAACACAGGCTCCAGGGTTGTCTCGACAAAGGGCAGTTTGTTTCGCCAATCTCCGACTTTATTCGGCAATCTTCGATCTTTAGTTGCGTTCGCCTAGCGTTGGCGTTTTTTGTGCGTAGACGCTGTTCAAAAGCAGACGCTTGGCGAACGCTTACGCAGTAGTCGCACTTATCGTTGTGTCTCTAAGATTAGAACCTACTTTTAAATGATGTTATTTTACGATAAACAATTTTAAGCCCAAAACCTGTGGTGTTTTCCGTAAATTAAACATATCGTTAGATGGCAAGATTCACTAAACGCTAACATTATATTGTATGCCGGCCACCATCATTGTACAGTCGCCAGCACATTAGTTTATACGAAACTGTCAAATTTCTCCAAATGATTTTAAACCTTAAAATGTTGATGGTTAAGTTCAAAATCGAATGAGAAAATTTGACAGTTTGTGGTAACTTGACCTGCTGCTGTGTGTACGTTACAATATCTAACCACTTACAGTTTCATTTAAGTTCTAATGAATTCGAATAAAAGGAAAGTTTACGATGAATACAATTTACTAATGCAATTGTGCGCTTTTGTAATTTCTAACGTGACGATATTATCGTGCGCGCCCACGTCACTTCAACACGGTAACAGAGAAGTGTAAAATGTATGGAACTTTATAAATACACTTTTATATTACCGCCCACTATAACGTTTACATACCAAGACCCCTCTGTGGCTCAGAAAGCACGTTATGCCGTTGGTCCCAGCTGTCATTAGTGGATCTTTGACTGTCGTTACGGGTCGTCAGAAACCCGAAAGTCTGACAACCAGTCTTATCAAGGGGTATCGTGTTATCCAGTAACTGGGTTGTGGAGGTCAGATAGGCAGTCGCTCCATGTAAAATACTGGTATCCAGCTGCATCTGGTTAGACTGGAAGCCAACCCCATCATAGTTGGGACAAGGGTAGGTTTATATATATTATTTGCATACATTTTATGGACGTACCCGTCCGCGATAATATCATCGCATTAAAATTTTATTATAAAAGCGCACACCGAGTAGGTATATATAATAAATACACTATTCTGATTGAACATTTAGCGTACACTATAGAACAGATATGTATTTATATGGAATTGTATAGTCGGCGAGATAAACCAATGGAAAGATGGAAAATTCAAATATTTATTTTGTCAATACAAAATTAGTTTCAGGAATTAAGGCTATAGGATAGAGCTACCCATTAGAATAGGTTTGACGGCGATCTTCAATTGCTTGATCATTCAAACAAAAGTTGTTGTAGGTAATAATAAATACATAACTTAACATCACCCCTGTAACCCCAAAGGGTTTGGCAGAGGTGCATTTATACTTATATACTTATTTATATTTATATAGAGGTTTTTTTTATTTATTTAGGTACAGATACATTTCGCTAATTATGTTTAAGTCTCATATTCTGGGGGCGAGCCTGTTGCCATCAACCGGGAACAGATCCAGACTCAGGGCTGCTTTGAGAAATTCCTGTTGGAAAAACCTAATAACACTTCGCCCGGTCTGGGAATCGAACCCACGACCACGACGCTCAATAGTAGCGCTTGTGACCACTAGACCAATGAGGCAGTCAGGTATCTTTACAACGTGTAACATAATTAACGCAAGACCTCATACACCCCAATTAGAGTATTGAGTTAAAACATAATACAATGACCAAAACAATTTTTAAAGCTATCTATTATTATTAAGAAAATTGTGTCGACCCTAGCATTACTTTATGCATTTAAAATTGAGTCATTATCCCTTGCAATAAGATTTAATTATTATTATTATTAAATTTAATTTTGTTTGGCTCAATCGACGGTCAGTATTTCGGAATACATAATTTTGAAAAAAAAATCCTATATTAATAGTTACTGAAATCGATTCAGTAGTCAATTATGAGCAAACTACTTTCAGGACTTGCGTTTATTCTGTTACACCTTGTATATCCGATATAAAATATTAAAAAAACTCCTTTCTTTGTTGTCCTTAATTCCTTTGGTTTATTTCGTCAACATAAAGTGCAACGACATACTAATAGGTACACATATAAAGGAATGTTAGCGTTTAAGATTACTTATGTACATTAACTGTATACATTTAAAAATCGAACAACTGGTAAAACGTAGATCAATACAATAGAGACCGTTAGTAACTTGAATGTAAACTTCAAAGATGTTGGCATCATTATTATTGCTGCGAAGTTTTGCGCCTAAACTTTTGGCGCCAAATATATTAGACAATTTTTGTTGAAGAAAATGTTCCGATTCGTAATTGAAAAGCAAAGGGTATTTAAGGTACGCATTACCATTAAGTTGAGGTAAAGCTGCTCTTGCCGCGGTCAGTTCTTGGATGGGTCGGTATCCATTACATATGGAGACCCCTCCGTGCCTTGAAAAGCACGTTAAGCCGTTGATCTCGGCTGTCATTCGTAGATCTTAGACAGTCGTTGCTGGTAGTCAGATGCCTGAAAGTCTGACAACCAGTCTTACCAATAGGTATCATGTTACCCAGTAACTGGGTGGTGGAGGTCAGATAGGCAGTAACTTGATGTAAAGTACTGGTATTCAGCTGGATACCTGCTGGTCAGACTGGAAGCCGACCCCGACGTAGTTGGAAAAAAGACGACGTGGTTGCTTTCGTATTGTGAATCGGACTTTCAACAATAAAAAATTGTCTAGCAGGCCCTCGCGCTTAGGTACAATATGTGTCTACTTAAATCTATGATGTTTATACTAATATTTACAATATCAACGTAAAAACGAGTCATTTGATTTACAGCTCGTTTACAAAGAAATAACAAAAGAAGAGAGAACTATTTACACAGCAAGATTGCAAATCACAGGGATGCGTGCGCAAGAAACACAGTTGTTGCGATATATAGCAGTACTTAAAATTATAGTAAAAAGTACAATCTCTGGCAAGATTCGACAATGTTTCAAATACATCAGATTATGTATTTTATGGCTGTTTACTAGTATTGCAAGATGTGGCGATATTCAGGGGCTTGTTTGTCAGTTTCCTGAGGGGCAATTCTCGTATTTTTAAGAACGTTCGCATTCTAATCTCAGTCTCAATATGTAAAAAATTGTATAGCGTTTACCTACATTTTTGACATTTGACTGTCGCTGAGATGAGATTGTGACTTGATGTTGAACGTTTTTAATTACGGGAATTGGCCTTCTGAAATGGTGATTTTATTACTAATCGGAAAATGTTGAAGCACACTGAACAGTACCCCCGAACATGCTGAATTATCGCTTTCCTAATTTATTCTTGCATCATCCATTATTATAAATTACAGGGTTCTTGTGGTATTGCTTCAATTTATATTGTTCGTTAATTAAATTAAAAGTTTATGAAAAAATGCATATTTCTTCGTTAATTGGATAGTGAAATGTAAACTGCGTAAGTACTACAACAGTATTCACAAAACTACGCAGTTCCAATTCATTTTGTTCGATTGATCGAGGTCATTTAAAATAAAAACGTAAAAATCAAAATGGTGCTTCAAAAACAATAGTTTTTTTTAATAACATTAAGATATGCTTGATCTTTCCACGCCCACAATTCATTATCACTTTAATTTATAATAGAAACAACACGCTTGTGTTTAACACATCTCGTTCTGTTCAACTCTTAAGTATCAGTAATTTAATGGAAATTTACATATAGCAAGTTAAAGTTATATAAATTGCCATTTTCACAACCGAAATTAAATATGTAGTAGGTACTAACGTATAACTTAACAGTTCACTGACAATCGAAAAATTGTTACTGACGGGCATCATCTGAGCTGTCAGTAATAATTTTGTCTGTGTCGCAAGTTCAATAAATCGTCTGTGGCACAACACTGTCACTCAGTCCCCTCACTGGCCGGAGACGGCAGGTGACATTTGAGGGATGATGACGGCTTCGTCAGATCGAGCGCCGGCTCGTGCGCAGGGCCGGACGCGGTTGCCACCGGTATGGGCAGGCTCAGCAAGCTCGGCGGCCGGACGTACGGCGGCAGCATGCTCGACGGGCCCTGCACGGCAGGCGGACACGCCATCGCAGGCGGCGTCCAACATGCCGCGCCCGAAGCCTCCGGAGCCATGGCCGCCGCGCTCAAGTACGAACACGACATCATCTGTAACAATCACAATTTAATTTTAAAATATCTCATTTAATTCCTCTCACATAACCTTGAGTGAAATTAGGTCGATTGTGCGTGTAATCTCCGAGAGAGATTGGAGTAAAAACAGAGCTTACATAAATAATGAAATATGTAGTATTATGAGATGAGAGGCCTAAAGAATTTGTGGATGAAGGGGGTTCTGTAATCACGCTAATGGCCAATGCGCAGCATCGCCCGCGGCCCCCGCGCCCCCCGGGTTGCTTCAAGGAGGCTTTTATGCTAATGCAGATTGGGCGCAGGAGCAGTTCAGCACTAAATCGCGTCACACGTCCGACACCTTGCAACTTTACCGGGAAGTTTGAAGTTATTGCTTCGGGAAATTACTCTCTCAAACATCAGATTAATTTATTATAACGTGCATATGCTAGAGCTTTTATTTCGTTTCTGAAATCGTGGTCATACAATTTTCCATCGATATAAATGTTGTATTTAGTTTCTCACGTCTGCCAATATATCTTACAAGTAATTGTAAGTAAAGCATTTAGTGGCTATATATCACGCGCCGGTGCAGGCCGCTCGCGTCCATTTTTCACACATATCGCCGTGAAATTGATTACCGACACAATGCACGCGGCGTCCTGGCAACCCTTGCTGTTGTTGAAACAACTTGCTTCAATAACACGTGTAGCAAGTAGCAATATTGACAAAATTAATATAATGTTATGAATTCCCCAACAAAATGTATGAATGTAAAATTGATTGGTAGCTCGGTCGTTCGGCATGTATTGTTATAATAGTTTCATAGTTAATACGGCGTAAGCCTCCACACAATTGGCGTAGTTGGAGGCAACAGCTGCTCGCGTCTACGGAGTGTTCTAACAATGATATTGTAGCTTTAATATTTATTGCACTTGATCAACTCTGCGCAAGTTCTATAGAACTGCCTCCAAACATCCATTATACGCTCGCTCAAAAAATACGAATTTTAATGCATAAATTAAATTTATCCAACAGCAACAATCTACTCACGTCAAGTCTTTAAATAAGCAGAACTTAATTAACTTGACGCCATTGTACCCAAGAACGTAAAGTGCATAATTAAACCTTTCACGTAAACGCTTTGGTTAATATGTTTAAGCGTCGGTATTGCTTTAGGAGACCTAAACTCTCCTATGAGAATAAACAGGGTCTGAGGCGGCGGGCGCGCTGGCCGAGCCTCGCCGCACAAATGAATTAGTGGTGTTGTGACCCCCCGCAGCATGGCCTGCGCTGGCCCACGCTGGCGGGCCACGCAGGGCGGGGGGCATGTTGCGATTAAAATATAATTAGGCGCTCGGCAATTGTTTCGCCATCGAGCCAGGTGGTGCGGCTCAGGCGGCTAGGTAAATTAAATAGCCGTATAGGGTTTCCAATTACGTGCGCCCGGTGGCCGCGGAAAACCTTATTGCCTAATAATGGGTCGGGGGGAGCAATATGAGGATCTGGTGTGGCTGATTAATTACTTCACGTTCGTGTTAAAAATCGAGGATACCTGAGCGGTGATAGGGGCGATTGTAACGCGATATTAATTGCTCTAAAGACGAGGTGACTAATAAATCACGTTCACCTACCGTTGGTACTTTCAGCATTAATGAATTCAAACGGGCCGCGATAATTGCGTACCTAATTACGGGCGGACGGAGCTGTCTAATTTATCACTGTCGGATTATGAATTAGGAATGGCGTTAATTTAACATGCATAATATTGGTGGAGGCGATGTAATGGCGTGGCATGGCGGAGCACTTGTGCCTTGTGTAGTGCCAATTATAATAGGTTTCACGGTACACTAATCTGTTGGAGTATAACTTTATGATCGTAAATAAAGGCTCCCGCAAACAGGCGCGATGCCACTCTAGTAGAACAATTTGTATGAAAACTACATGGAATTTTTCTACAAGAGTCGCGCTGGGCCTGTCTGCGGTAGCCCTTACGGTCTCATTACAAAACAATGTTTTTCTTAAGACATGGTTTAAACCATCGAGACTGTTTTTGAAATAAGAACGAAATCGAAATACAGTTCCTTTTGCAAAACTGACAACTTATACCAGTCTTAGGTTGTCAATTTTGTATTAAGAACTTTACTACAGTCGGCATAAAGTTCGAAATACAAAAACTGGTTCGAAGGTTTAGGCTCGAGCTAAAGTTAGATCGTGTTTTGTAATAAGATGATGTATTCGCACGCCGATTTAGATAATATAAAGAAAAAGAAAACTATGTTTAAATTATAGGTTTAATATGTTTTACAGTAGACCATATTGTCATGTTTTTCAGGGATAAATAGCTCAAAATAAAGTGTCGTATAAAACAAATCTACCATCAGAGTACCGCAGGGTTACAGTTTTACTGCTTTGCGGGTTTTCTTGCAGTATTATGAGTCACGGTCCTTAGTAGAGAAGATGAAATAAAAAAGGTTATTTTCACACCATGCATCTTCAATCAACTGAATTGAAATTCAGTAGGAATTAATAATACTTAGTTCCTATTTTAGCATTTTAGGATCAATTCTTTTGTAGCCAAGGGTGAAAGTTGTCGCCATATACAGGGTTATTGGTAATATGCCGGCAATCCATTAAGGGGATGTAGGGGAGGTCATTTGCAACCAGATGACCCCTATGCAAATGTCAACCATATCCGAGTAATTTGACATTTTCTATTTTTTTGTCGGTTTACAACTTTGAAAAATTATTTAAAAAAACAATGCATGATTTTTATATAATAAATTATTACATTTGCTTCTACTTCAGTACATAATAATCGACAATAAAATGACAATTATCTTTAATATTTTTTAAATCAGAGCACACAAATTTCGTCATTTTGATTTAAAAAAAAATGGTTATTTGACTAAAATGGCTGATTTATGCAAAAAACATGGATATAGGTACTTTATCGACAGAACATTCCAAAAATATGTACAACTTCACAGCTATCGCACGAGATAGAATAAGATACCAGATATGTATTTAAAAAAAAGTCAAATTACTGGAAAATGGTTGACATTTGTACGTAACGTTGACGTATTACAAATAACCCTGTATAGAAGCCTAGGCGTTTGAAAACCAGTAAAAAATTCATAGGCTACACGTAGGAGCACAAAACACCGGATAATAATATTCCTGTGTAATAAATGTTTTGGGTGGGTACATTATTTATGCACGTACGGTAACACGGATTAATATTTTTTTAAGTTATTTAATAACATTTATTTAAATAATTGCTTTGTATTCAAAGTGCTCACTGTTTATTTTATTTTGTTATAGTACCAATCATTGAACCTGACTTGGTTTCCGTAAGTAATTTTCGGATAACCACTGAAAATCAGCGCTGTGCTGTGGGTCTCTCATAGCACAGCATCATGTTGAGTGGAAGCCTTCTTGTCACAGTCATGACGTGCAGCTGTCGACTATTTCTGTTTTGTGCTCGTGATTACAGATCCTTTTTTGTTTTTATTTTTTCTTAATTATTACAGCTAATTAATATTTTTTGTATGCACACACGTGACTGTTCTGTAACAAATAAACCTACTTTTCTTTCTTACTTTCTATTCAACGCTATTTGTTTATAGTCTGCGAAAACCAGAAAATAAATAAAGAGTACTGTGATAAAAAAAAACAGTTTGATTCCAAAGTGGTTCAGGCGGAAGCGCGAGGGTAGCTCGCGAAATTCAGTATCAGGTTGTATGTTGATCTGAATATGATTCGCGACCGTAAAGGTAAAAGTCCGTAGCCGACTGCAGGCAGCAGCAGCAGACGACGTGTAGCCGCGACGCTACTGGTTTCTATGTCTTTGACAGACCGGTTGGTGCAGTTGGTAGCGACCCTGCCTTCTGAGCCGCTTGTCCCGGGTTCGATCCCCGTACAAGTTAAACATTTGTGTGCATGAAAATGTGTTTGGCCTGTGTCTGGGTGCGTATATGTATATCAGACATAATGTTACCGTAGTACAGGCTCTACCTAGTTAGGGGACCTGAAGACCTTGTGTGGATGTTGTCTCATATGTATTTTATTTATTAATTTAATGTATTTTTATGAAATACCTTCCGTAGCTAGCGGCACGTCACCTGCTGCTGTTGCCTGCAGTCGGCTACAGACTTGTGCCTTAACAAATATGGATTCATAGAATTGTAATAAATAATATCGCCTTTTGGTATAAATAAAATCAAATTATGTTCGTTGATAAGTGCATCATTTGAGAACGGCTAGACCGATTGGGCTATTTTTGTTTTAAAATGGTCGTGATTGCCCGCATTATGTTCTCATAGATAGAAAATTTTTAAAAGTTTACCGAAAAGTTTTGAAATTCGGGAAAAACTGAACGTCCCTTTTTCTGTGGGATTTTTGTATGAATTATTGGAAATTGGACACGACAACTCCGTCGGAACAGCTAGTATATTATAAAGCATAGATTTCCATGCACCTTACTTACTACCCTGACCTCATCATGATCTAGACGGGATTGTAATTTGTTAAGGCCAGCCGAGGGGCAGTGCGCTACCCCTGCTGTATATTGTAATCAATATTCGTTCCAAGGCTGAAGTGTTTCATCTATGGTGGACTTAGTACTTATGTTGTTATTATTATTAGATTGTTGTTGTTGTTGTTATTAGAACTATGTGCTCCTAAAGTTTGACGGCGACCAATAAAATAAAGACCAAGAGTGTGCCCAAGAACTCCACGACGTCATTCCACCGGTCCCCTTCTTCCATCGGCCATCTAGACGCATTGCAAGTTACCATCCTTACCTAGTTGCTATTCCACCAATTCGCACTAAGCGTTTCCAAATGTCTTTTGTAATGCGTACAGCAAAAGAATGGAACTCTCTACCTGAGTCTGAGTTTCCGAACGCATACAACCCTAATCTCTTCAAAGTGAGAGTGAGAGTGAACAGGCTTCTTCTGGGTAAGCTCACTCCATCGTCGACTCTGTCTCTGTCACTAATGACCTAGACTAGCGTCAAGAACAAACACATGTAAAATAAAAAAAGACCAGCACACGTAAAAAAGTTTCTGTGGTGAACATAAAATAACAGCAACATAAAGTTAATAAATAGATAAATGAAAATGAATGCCTGAAAACTTTTTTAAACAACTAAGTAACTGAAAGTCCTTTCAGACATATTAAAAATTCACGAACATTCATCATTCATTCATCTTAATTCGATTAGAATGGTTCCACCACAATTAGCTTAAATAAGCCGCATGGCGAAACGAAAGAGCAAATGTAGGTACAGGTCTGTCGAAAAAGTTGCCAAAAATAGTTCCGTAAATCTCTGTGTCTGTGTGTGTGCAACCCTGCTAAGGTCAGGGACACGGTGCCCGGGTCATAAGGTCGCGTGACCTCGCCGGCTGCACCGTAATCACCGATATACGATATTGCTCAAGAATGGAACGATTTTATCAACCCCGAACGCTATCTGTACCAGAAACAAACCGTACATTATGACCAAATTGTTGTGTCGAATTGCCGTAATGTATGTGGGTTCGCAAACTTACTACAGATACATCAATTTTCATTACACTTCAACAAAATGATCTAGCACAAAAGGCACACAATAATTACGACACATTTGCATTAATTTCGCCATCTACACACGTTTCTGCACAGTACATAGTATTGAGCAGACAATGGGTGCTTTCACCACAAATTTTGGTTATTACAGACTTGTACCGTTAAGGAACTTGGGCGTATGTGCGTTCAATTTAATATCGGCCATTGAATAGAAAACGCCTCTGCGCTCACAATGGTCCATCGGCATTCCATTAACTAGTAGAGCAAACACAGGGACGCGTGCGGGCACTAACTCAATACAAAACGATTCCTAGCGAGCGATACTCGCACATTCGGGACATTCCTATTCGATTGTAACAACACTAACGACTGTTTATACTGGCGGCGGGTTGGGCCCGATCTGGCCGACAATCGGGGCCTGCCAAACGGAGTTTCGCGAGACAATGCAAGACTGGGCCTAAATAATGTAATAGTTGTAGCCGGCGGTGCTTCGAGCGGTCGGCAAACAGTTGGCCGACGTTGGACGATATTGCATCGTTGGCGGGTATTGGAAGGCTCCAAGGTTTATGAAGTAAGCCTTTGTCTTGTCCGTGTTGATTAATTATCTGAGGCACGTGTGAGTGCCGACGCTTTGTTTTGAATCGAAAGACGGCTTTCGAACTGAACTTCGTCTGGTATTATTGCATTGCTTTGTTGTTTAGGCAAGTTCAGATTTGTTATAATAACTTACAACCGAGATTATATATAAATAAATAAATCGGGTGGACGGTTTCACTAATAGGAGAAAATAAAAAAATAAGCAAAAGGTGTATGTAAGGATCGTATCAGGTAGTTTCTGCCTACCCACCATTGGAAAAAGGCGTGAGTACTAATATGTATACACTTAGCAACTTCTAAGTGTGATTTTCTCCTACTACATATTATATTGAATGTAATTTTATGTTGTTACGAACATAGTATTTTAGGACCTATACTGTTATGAAATAATAGGTCTTATTTCAAAGTTACAATCAATATTCCGCGCGAAATACGCTTTAAAATTTTGCTAAGTGTATACTTATTAGTGCTCGTGACTGTATGTAAAAAAAAACCAAAGATGCAAATAAAAGTAAAGTTTCAATAACAAATCTTATCATCATTATTTATTTGTAAACATGTCAAGTACCTAATAATTCACACGTTTTATTCAAATTTTTTATTTAAATAAGGCATTAAAAGTTCCCGTCTCTAAATAATTGCAGCGCGGCGAAACTTCGAGAGACCTATGGACTTCGCGAGCATGTCCTTTATAAAGTTTTCCTTTTTCGTTGCAATAATAGATGATATGGAGCTGCGGGCTTAAGGGCACAGATGTTAAACTGTTTAGTATTATAAAGTTTATTTTTCTAAGTTTCGTCAATCTTGTGCGTTTTTGTAGTCATTTTATGCATGTTCCCGTCTTTGATAGAGTTGGTTCATCAACATTAATTTCTACTAAAGATTGCCTACAAAAAATAAAGCTCCGAACACGTTTCTACTACGTGAGCACTTTTCTCCAAGAGAACCACTTTTCTTTTTATACCCAAATAGATAAACCAAAAGGTCCTAGTTAGTAATTTCGTCTAATACACGAGTGCCATAAACACAAGGAGAAGCGCTAAAGATATGGCGAGGTAAGATATAAGAGTGATAGTGAGCGTTTGGTTGGGCGGGCGGTAATAAATTAGGGCGGGCGGGCGTAGGGCGGCGTCGCGTGCGCCGCGGCCGTTTGTCGCGTAGCGTGCGCGCGCGCTCATTGCTTATTCATGCACGCTAGGCACGCATAGGTAAGGCGCACACTATGCTACAAAAGTGTTACCCTACCGATAATGGGTTAAGCACTGCAATATTACACCGATTGCACACTAAGATTATTTTTGCTTGTAAATTCTGTTTTTGGATAATTAGATTGGAGGATTCTGAAAAATTTTGTTAGAAAAAAATGTTGTTAAAAATAATGACTTTATAGGTTTAAATTGATGTCATTAAAAATCTGAGTTTTAAGCTTATTTATTAAATTAAATTTCCATTAAAAATAATCCACTGAACGTTTTTCCGTAAACTGTGTACAGAGCCTACGTTTCGTGGCGAGCGTGCGGCGTGTGGCGTGCCTACTCGTGTCTGTCGGCTCGATGACCGCACATTAATCATCATTCACGTCTTAGCGATAAGCTCTCATCTGCCGTCAACGCCTGTCGCCTCACACTGACGTCTTCATCAAATCATCGTGTTTAATCCTCCACAACAACTTCACTAAGCTACCCAGAAACATGCCTCATTAATGATACACTTTAGTATCATAATAATTCGCAAAGTATCGGTAACCCGTTTGTTACCTAGATACTTATGAAATCAATTTCCCGATAAGTTTTACGTTCAAAGCGAAATTATACTTACCTATACTGGATATATTACTACGAACTCGTAAAGTTACAATAACGTAGTAGATTCTTACGTAAACTTTAAAGAAATAAGTGTATACGTCAAAGGATTTCGCATAATTCCCGATAACGAGCGTTCGAGTCGCTCTCTTACTTCAAAGCCGCGTTTCAGTTACAGTTTATTATTAATAAAATTTGGCCGGGTTTGCTAGCGGGACGAGCGGGGTGAGCGGGGCGAGCGGAGCGGCTCGGCGGCCGTAACGAGCGTGGTCCGCCTCGTTATCGGCAGCGCCGGCCGGTCAGCGCCGCGGAAAATTCGCCCGAAACTGACGCGCGTGAAAATTTAATGAACGGCCGGACGCTAGTTAACTAAAAGGTAAAGTGCACCCTCTTGACGTGTTCGGTAAATATTAATAGTGAGTGTGCTAGCGTGCGCCATTAAAAATGCACGAGTCCGCGGACACGCTGGCCCGCCGGCGGCCGCCGCGTTCATTAGCCTCTTTGCATGCGGTCCCCGGGCCCTCCTCCGAATTAACTCCAGCTCGAAGCGCCTCCGCCATCTCAACGTCACTCCTCCGCCATTATAACAACAAATTAAGAATTTCCCGCTCGCCTGCTTTGCCGTCCAATTTATCCAATAAAACGCGACATTCAATATCGAAGTTCTGCGATACGGTGCTCCGCGTGGCCTGCGAACACTTCCTGAGAACAAGTTTTACTATTGAAGCCATTTTAAAACTCTTACGGATACTATTAAGGATAATAGAAACTGTCTAGCTGGAACGATGAGTCAAAGAATTATGTCTGGGACTGGAATGATCTAAGTTTGACTTTTATGTCGTTTTCCGTTGCGAGAGAGCACGGCTGCTCACGGTCCGTGCGAAAAGTCCGCGAGTGGAGCTAGGCGTGGGTCACACTGCGGGGAGATCGCGGTATTCGGGATGCGGGATGCGGGCAGGCGCGAGCGCGGAGAGGGCGCAAGCAACACGCGGTGTCTGTTACGGAGTAATGAGGATCGTTAATTATGTATCGCTAGGTGCGTAAGCTTTTCAATTTGGGAACGGTTCAGCGTCGCGGGCTCTCGCGAACGAGGTCAAGGGTTCGCGACTCTCTCAACCCTGAGGGGCTGCCAAATTAATGAGGCACTCTTTTTGTAATAAAGAAATAACAAGAACTGCGCACGCGAACCCGGCCTCACCGACTTCGATGTCATTAAAGGCGTCGCGAAGTCTTGAAAGGAGTCGTTACCGCGTCTCGCCTAAACAACTGAGTTTTCATCAACATTCCGAAATATACACATAAATTGCTTAGCGCTCACGCTAAGAGAAGGAACATTGAAAATAATGTTAAAAAATTATGGAAAGACGAATATGGGAGAAACAACAGTAGCAGGTATATGTTATGAGTGAATTATTACCATCAAAATATAGTTTGTCTATTTTAGCAATTGTTTCCCGCAACTAAGGCAGTGTGTACACGGTTGTGACGGTTCATATTAGTGGAACAGACAGGGTAGATTAGAGCGGGGGTGCGGCCGGTCCCGGCGGCCTGCGGGCACGGGTTTCTAAGTCCCGGCTAATTGGATGAGCCGCCAGGCCAGCCCAATTAGCAGCACCGTTGTGATTCATTTTAATCGGGCGCCCTTATCAGTGCACCACTCAGCGCCGGTGTAAACTTACCTTTAAAAATATTTTCTATATGAGTGAAATTAAATTAATTGCAATCTACGAGAGGATTATTTTACAGTTATACGGAAAATGGATAAAGCAATGAACTATTTTATTAAAAATTCCGGGAAAACAGTTCCAGTCATAATATATTAAAAGAGAAATTTAATTTAAACCTAGTTACTCCGAAGACCTCACGTATATTCGTTAAGATAGAGAAACCTTTTATGAAATTTATATTAATAAAGAAAAATCGAGCCTAACTAGGTTTAGCGAGTGTAATTTGACATTTAGTTCAACTGAACAATTAAATCTGTAGGCCACAGAATGTCTAGATTTGTTTATATTTCCCGTCAAATTTTAAAGGATAAATAAGTAGTTGCTACGCTAGCTTAGTATACGTTATGGTCATAATGTTATACATAATACGAAATGTGGGTATACAATACGCCTTTGCCTACCCTTCGAAGAATAGCAGCGTGATTTTATTTGGTCCAGTGGTCTAAAATCCTACCCATATTAAGATAATAATTAACTATGATTGTAAAACAATGGAGTAAAAAACTGACTCTGACCTTTAAGTTACTTTTTATACTTTTTCTTCAGAATAAAAAAATAAATGCGCCCAATTTAACCTACTGAATAAATATAGAAAATAAAACTAGTTAAAAATGAACATATTACTTGTTCACACTTGTCTACTCAACGACATTACTATTGCTACAAGTTTGTCAACACAAGAATTCTCATAAAGACATGTAAATGACTATGGATACGTCTGTCTATATCGTTTATATCTAAAAAAAAAAGTTAAGTAGTAGTAGTTTAAAGTCGCTTTTGTGTCTGTGACCGTGTTGTTCTTCTAAACGACGGAACAGATTTTGAAGCTGTTGTAGCGGTATCTACATCGCCGTATGCGAACTACGCATCACACTGTCGTCACGCGAAATCCTGCATCGCGCAAGCAGAGTTTACCGCGCGACTAGCATCTATACATCGCCCCGACATTAATCGTTGGGCAGTTGCCCACCAGACACGACACCCGTCGGGTCGGAGTATACTCCCTTTTCTATGGAGGTATGAGCGAACTTTACACCCTGTTCCTCATACCTCTATACTGTTTTCAACAACTTTTAGAGAATTTATTCCGAAAGGTCTATGTGTATAATATAAAAATATTAAACTTACAGATAATAAAGAAATCTCGATGTTATGTGAAGTCGTTAAAACCGTGGGAAGCAGAGGCGAGTTGCTGTAGTTAGAAATAAGGCACATTACAGCCTAAATTATTTTGTTTTTTAACCAGTATGTGCGATCATTGAAGGTTCTCTGTCTGTCTACACTTGTGTTTATTTATAATTATAATTGTATTTTTTAATTAATATTGTTAATAAAACAACAAGGCAACTAGGAAGTCTTGCAAATTAAAACGCGGCGTACTGACCTTATTCGGCGTATTTAACCTTAATTAGTTATGTTCAATTAATTTTCTATATAATTATGCGCGTAGGTAATGGTTAGTTGCTGTATGCTTCAGATATCTATTATTAAGGTATATCAAAGAGTAACTTTAAAAAAAAAATACAGAAAAAAACATTTGTCTAGAAAAAAAACTTGATATTGAATTTTCATAAAAGTACAACCTAACTGGCTTTGCCCGCGGCTTTGCCCGCGTGGGAGTCGGAAATTATCCAACGGGCACGTACAGCCCACGTCTACTATGTGCCAAATTTCAACGAAATCGAGCCGAAAGGTAACGAACGGTCTTACAGAGAGACAGTTATTTTCGCATTTAGAAATAGAAAATATTTTATTGTCCAAGTATTACAGTAAGCAGGTTCACAAGTTAACAGCAACTTGAGACGACATCAGTAGCTTAAAATATTACCTACAGCTAGGTTACAATATATTATTTGCCAGCGAGTCCCAAACTAGACTGTTAGTCTATATCTTGGGGCTCGGGGTACGAATTCCTGAGTGAAGACTAGTGAGGTGATTTCAGGTATGGTATGTCTGAATGTGTAATGTTTGTGTGGTGAATGTGTGGCGTGTATTTATAATATTAAGTATGGAAATACGGATTTTTATGTCCTAATCCATATTTTGTATCGATAAAAAATATTATAAATTATATTAATATTTTAAAACATTATTTTAATTATACAGGGTTATTGGTAAAACACCATCAACTTCTTAAGGGGTCATTGTACAACTTTTACTATGGGACGAAACATAAAACCGCGAAAAAAAATCACCTGGTCCCTACATTTTGACGAGTTCTGCAAACATAAATGTAGGAAGGGAACAGCAGATTTTTTTTTCGCGATTTCATATTTGGTCCCATAGTAAAAGTTGTTCATAATGATAAGTACAATGACCCCTTAAAAGGTTGATGGTGTGTTAACAATAACCCTGTATAATATTATAAAACATTATACGATAAGTATATTACGATATAATTTAATAAAACTAAAACTCATATAAGTGACATTGCTTGTATAGTGCGTATAAATTACATTGGCATGGAGGTTAGTGGGGCGACTAAACAACCCGGGAACTCGATCCCGTATCCCGTGACGTAGGCTCGGTCCCCTGATAAGAATTAATCAAGCCAGACCCGTCCTGCCAGTCAATGAACGCGTTTGAGTGGAAAATAAAAATAGACCTACAAATTGCGTGTCTATTTGTAGACTATGTATTTTCTTTGCGTTTTATTGGAAAATGCGTAATATTTTGACTGATGAAATAAAGGGGTTTTTTATCAATATTGATCCAATTATAACACTGTCAAAGGAGATATTTTATGATCACCAAGCTAGGGATAGCACACAGTATTTATTCATTTGAATCTTGAAATGAAAGGTCAAGGTCCAGGTATTAGGAGATGAATCAGTCTCATATTAATAAACGGAAATCGGTGTGGGAAAAAAAAGTTTAATTCAATCCCATTAATTCATGCACCTGCAACAAAATCATCATTATCCAACGCATAACCACAAAGTCCCAAACACGTTTAAAAAACCGAACCAAAAATCCCAGTTTTTCATCAAGCGAAATGCATTCGATCGCAGCATATCAAGCGGAGTCCGTCCATTAACGGCACAAGTTTACAAAACACAAAACAGGCGAGGCCGTGCGAGGGAGACGACAAGAGAAACCACTTCCGCAATGAGATGGCGCACTTCCTGTGATTGAGGGCGCCCAACGCGCGCGCCGTCCTGACCGGATCGCGGCCCTACACTTGGGGAACTTTCTCTAATGTGAAATTAGCTGTACGAGAAAATTGCGTGCTGGATTGTGGAGCTAAACTTTTTGAGGGTCTTGTTAGTGAAGGTGGATGAGGTGATATTTAGGGAGAAAGATCAGGATTTTTTTAAATTAGAGATGTTGGATCTCGTCTCTGACAATAACATGGACTCATAACATAATATGCAGATGCACGATACAACTTCTATGTTCATTCTGTAATTAGATTTGAGAGCCTCTTGTTTGGAAGAGTAATTACCCCGGATTGATTCCACTCTCTTACTTGACCCTACTTCGGAAAAATCACATCTCATCTTCGTCATTCCATGTAGAAGACATTCTGGCTTTGCGTTTATTTTTTCTATTCACAATCATAGAGAAGACCCTATGCTCTGATTAAATTATAAGCATATGAGTAGTACTCGTCCTTGCTTGTTCGGGATTTAACTGCGTAAATTAAGTCGTGGCATGCACATTTGGCAAATGCGATAGGTACATATTGTGTAGTAAACGAAGGCACGCATAGCAGTACTGGCTGTGAACACTGGCTCGCCGTGTAATTTCCAGTGCATCCCGTTCTCATCTCTCTCGCTCAGCTAAGTAATGACTTAGATCCATTCCCGGATAAATAGCAAATTGAATGTGTGCCCCTCGTAGTGTGGCGTACAACGCCACCCCGTCTGCGAGCCAGCAGCACCTGTGTGTGCGTGGTGAGTACCTACGTGTGTGTGTCCACTGATAATGCAAGCTGTATATTCTGGTGATTAGTGGCGCACGCCTATTAATTCTCCCAGACTCTAGGTAATTGTTGAGAAGATGCTTCAACTTTGAGTGAAAATTTATTTTCCAAGAGAAGAGTGCGGATATTTGGCAATGCATTAACCCGGGAAAACCACACATTTTGGTTGCAACAAACATAGTTAAACTATGTTTTAAAAAACTAATTTCGCGGCAAGTATGGCTGCTCTGCCGATAACCTGCTACTATTTACAATGTTTTTCGTCGGTCGTATTTTTTGGCTTGTTTTACGGTCGGCGAATATGAAAAGTTTTGAGGAGCTCTCGCCGAGAGGCGTAAAGGCGGTTTACGACGCGTCTTCGAGTTGAATGCGCCACATGTTAGCGTGTTCCGCTGAATTTCCTCCCGGTATAAAACCGCATTACACGTGCTCCATGACCTGACCATGAAAATTTTAAACGTCCCGCTTCAAACTAAAAGGCTCGTTCTCGCCTCCGTAAGTTGGCGAACGGGCGCATAATGTAGAACCCGCATTTGTTGAGTGAGGCAAATACTTGGGGGTTAGGTTAAAACCGACGTCTTTTTAAACATTGCACAATGCAATCCCGACTGGGCCAGCTGCAAAAACTCCCGCTCCGGGACAACAAAGAGATGTCCTTATAAATTTTCGATTAAATTTTGGATACGAGCTCCAATGAACACAAATTCCTAGATTCAGTCCAATAAAGGACGCCGTGCAGCCGCGTTAGGAGGCCATAAACGAACGTATTATCCATGTAAGGCGGAATAGCCGTTGCACAATTAATTGTTTCATTTTGGGAAACAATTCCCGCTCCTCATTCAATTAAGAGCGGCGACTATGGGGGTAGGGGTGCGGGGGGTGCGGGCTACCCCGCCCCCTCATGAGACGGACGTATTAATAGCGCCTGCAATATTGATATACTCGTATCGTATCCCACGTACCGCGTTCGAATACGATATTGTTTGTTAGCGAATTCGATTTGTGTCGATCATAAATCTTGCGCCTTATGTTGAATTTGGAGTTGATTGAATTCGCACCAAGCAACGCAAGAGGAAGGAGCGAGTGTCGCGAGACTCGGAATAAAGAGTACGAGTTACGTTTTAATTAGTGATTCTGAATGAATAATAGATTAACGAAGCGAGTGATGACGAGCACGGGGTTCGAGGCTCGGGCTCGTGCTTGGTGCTCAGGTGATACCGAAGCGGGACTCAATTAGCAAAAACACACAGAATTAAGAGAGACAAACATGTCGGGCGGGACACATGACGAGGCGCCCTCCTCAATCCGAATTTTATATTGCGCCATTCATTATTCATTGTGTTTGTCAAGAAAATTACTGTGGACCTTTTAATATAACTTCCCGAGTCTCACAAACGGAGCTACAAATTGGAGTTGTGAGCAAGTTCGTTGGAAGTCGCGACTTAACCTTGGCGATTAGTACTCGCGTGTCGAGCTGCCAAACAAATTTAATTAGGTACTAAATTCGCGAGGATCATTGGGCGTATTTAGTGGTTCAGTTAAATTAAGTTTGGCAAAATGTTATGAGCATTAGTTTAGTAGGTTGCTCTAGCTATTAGGCTAATGTACGAAGAGTATTTAATTTAAAAGATAGCTACGTCTCAGGGCAGAGCTTTCAAATCAGTGGCGTTGGCTGAAGATTTGAGAGCAATCTGTTAGATTGGTTCATTACGGCCTCCATTAGTGGAGTAATGAGTCGCGATGCATGCCGAAGCGAGACCGGGGCAGACGGGCGGGAAAATAACAAGAATCGCTTGTCATTCTAAGCAACTGGACGGCACGGTGGGCGCAGTGGTTAAGCGAATGACTGCTGCGCAGCGTGTCGCGGGTTCGATTCCCGCACGGAACAAATATTTGTATGACCTACAAGTAGTTGTTCCGGGTCTGGCTGTTTGTGTATGTGAGTTTTAAATGTTTATAAACGCACCCACAATACAGGAGAAATTCCTAGTGCGGGGCAACGTGTAAAAAACAACCAGGCCTTAACACTCTCACCGCCATATACGTTTAAGATTTTGCTAGAACACCACGCCACGCTAGAATTAGTGTGAATTTTGCAGCAGGCCATGTGGACGGCCGGCGAGACACGGCATTAAGTTATCATCTAGTAAGCCGAGCTCTATAAAAAAAAAATAACTCCTACGGGGCAACTGGTTTATTCACAAGTGTAGATATTTCTACTACAAATAAAAAAACATGTTGTTCAAATGTTGCAATGAATGAACGTAATGCATAGTCGTGATAGGTTATCTTGCTAGCATAGATATATAGGTACTTAGGAGCCTACCCTGTGTTACGGATACTGTTGATCTTATTTGTTGTAACTTATTTGACCTGTGGCTGAACTATCACTTTATTTTGCCCTCTAAAGTCTCTCATTGAGTGTTTCATCGATTAAAATGTTGAATAAGTTTATTTTATTTTTCATCAAATTCAATCAAAAGTCAAAACTCAAATATAAATATGATTTGTCGAGTACGATTTCAATTAAAATTCTTCAGTCTTAAAAAATCCTTTTAGTGGCTACTAGCGTTCAAACCGCAGCGTCCAAACCGCCAGTCTACGTTCCCGTAACGTTTAAGCGAAAATTAGCTGCAGCTTGGTGTGGAGGATTTCGAGTATGAATGCAGGTCGGGTTCTGTCCATTAGCCTAATTGGAGACGCGGCAGCACCGCAGCGCCACCTAGGACACGGCCGTTTGTTATAGCAGACACTAAATTTGACTGGAATCTCTAGACCACTGAGGGTGCGTTCGTGAGGGTTTATGATTTTATACTTAGGTCCTTTGATTTTGACGCTTGACGAAGTAATCAAGCTTGTTTAGTTTATCTAAGCGGTGTGTTAAAAAGTTTGGGATAGAGCTCTTTTGTTTTGATTTTAATTCAAATACCGAAACTAATCACAGAAAGCTGTAACAGAAGATTTTCTGTTTTAAGTTTCAAAAATGTTTCATTAAAATACATAATAATTTTCCCTACATTTTAATTATTTTCTTGTTCCCCTCAGTAAAAAAACTACCCAATGCAAGTCACTAACTGTTTGAAACTTAATACATGACTAATGAGAGACCCTAAGTTGCACTTATACTCATAGCATTACGACAAAAGGTAAGGGGCGGGCGGCAGCTCCTTCTAATTAAATGGTAAACTTTCATGAGCTCCCCCCCGCCACCCCTTCTGGTACCGCTAATTAATGCGCCCACGGGAAGCTCGGACGTCTCGCCTTTCGACCCTGAGACACTACATCACACGAAGACTCAACTCATTCAAAACCATCATACGTAACTTGAAATATACAGTACCTAGTCCGTCACGCTCAAATCGCGTATAATCAAATAAAATTGTAAAAACCAAAATGGTTTCAAAGTTTCCTACAATCTCAAGTATCAATGCGAACACGGCAATCCTTTTAGTATCTAAGCGTTAAAAACTACGGCAGAGGAAGTCAATCCGCGGGCAGGTGGCGCGCGCGGCCCGCGGGCGGCCTCCGCTCGCTAAACGTATTGTCGTGTACCGCTTCTGATGTGGTCGAAACTAAACCCCAACTACTTAATTGAAAACCGTAATAGAGGATCCAAATACACGGTATCCCTTTTGATCGCTATATTGGAGGTGCGAGGCCAAATTAATTGATCGTCTCGTTAATGTGTCGCGTAATGGAATACGATTGTAGTGGATATCCGCTGTTGAAATTATACAACCCACTGACTGAATATTTAAATGTATGAAGTTTCCTCTCTAAATAATTCTGAATTAATTCAAATCACTGTTAGTAATAAACGTCTGCGCTAGCGCCGCAGCATCTACTGGGAGCTCGAAGAATACGGTAAAATGTCCCAAGTTTCTTCAAGCAATCAAGGCTTAATACCGTAGTGAAGTTTCAAGTTGGGAAATTATAGGGCGCGGGGTGAGACGCGGGCGGGGCGGACGTCCGCCGCGTGTCATCTCGTAACATCAAAAATGCATTTAAATTCTGCGCAATAAAAAACAGCGGCGGGAAGTTTCACAGCGGCCCGGGGATTGAAGACGCCGCGCCTCCAACCCGTGCGCTTTATAGCACTACACAATTTCTGTCCACCCGCACTTTACACGATCCCCGATCTACTTACTAATAAAAATGTTTCATAAAATAAGTCTGATCGAGCGAGAGTGGCCCTAATATTTCCTTCTGCCGTACCATGATTGTTAGTACAAGCAATCGCCTCTGCATTGTATCGAAGAGTTCTCCCTACAAGAGTTTCAATAGCTCTCCGGAGCCCTCATTTCTTGTTGTTTAAGTTTAGCAGTGCTGTCATAGTGGTACACTTTGTTCAAGTCGTGAAATGATTGTCTTGGTTCCCTTACGGGATATCGATTCTGATTGGTGCGCAATGTAGTATATTGCATACAATGCAAATATATTGCCAGAATGTTCTATTCTTTTAACATAAATAGGTAATCGGTTTTTAAATTGCAGATAATTCGTATAAAAATAAGTGCAAATGACATCAAAATTCAGTAAATTAGCATACACGTGCAGCTGTGTTTATTGAAACTACGGAACGAGATATAACAAGTGATAGCTGCTGCGCCTCGCTCAAAAAAACTGAAGAGAAAATATTTTCCGTGTCCGGGCCGTAATCGGGCCGGAGTCGGGCCAGGCCGGCTCCCCTCGGTCGACTTGATGCGATAGGTAATTAGCCCGCCCACTGTCGGATAATTGCGGGATCCGATATTGTACCGGACATTTCAAGAATTGTTTACAAACAACGATTTTAAGCGTTCGAGTTTCGAATTCATTTCGAATTCGGTTTTAGAGGTGATGTTTTTGGGAATGTGAGCTATTAGGGGATGCAATGTGATTGATTAGGGTTGAAGATAGCCTTGAACCTCTTTATTTCTAGTAAGTTTTGTTAAGAAAGGATTAGTAGGCTTCTTCACGAATATAGATTTATGGTAATAAATTAATCGAGGAGTTAATAACCATTAATCAAACCACATCTACAAACACAACCCCTCATTGAAACATTCGATCATTACAATGAATTTCCATTACCGGTTATAAATTGAATAATACAAAGGAAACGTCACAATAACGCACTCGCAGTTACAATAATAACAAACTAATTACCTTGTATCGGGAATTCTTTCATTAGCAAAATGAAACATGTCCGCCGCTGTGACCGAACCACCCTATCAATTACAAAGCAATGCAATTACATTCGGTACCTAATAAGCCAATTTATGGTACACGTGAAATACGACAATTTAACAGGAAATTAAAGTTGGTGCCGCAAACCACGGACGTCATTTCGCAATAGTTTGTCCAATTTATCAGTGTTGAGAGTCGTTAGGAAATAATCGTAATCGAAGCGAGCTCCGCTGAACAATATGGACCGATGTCGGCCTCTCTAATTGGCCCTTACCTGGAGCGCACTCGAGAATGATAAAGCCCCCATTAGCCGCCCTATTATTTACCTACTCGTCATTAGCGTAGACTTCATTAGGATAACGAGATAACGGAGCCCCGGCTCGAGTACTCAGCCCGTGCAGTATTTTTGGTGTTTTTGAGCGAAATTCAAGGAACGAGCTAATAGATTCTGAGAAGACGGGTTATTTCGAACTCAATGTAAGAGGGAAAGAGGAACTAAATGTTGGACTTTAGCTGGTAATAACAGCCAGGAGGACAGTTTTGCCTTCATAGCCTTGAAAGCCGATACAGATCGAAAGCTTGTCACAATACCACGAAGCGCAATTTTACCGACTAAGTAATTCTAGGTAAATGTTTTATGCAAATCATTTTTCAAGGCAATGTTTCCCTGAACTAATTTAATAACAAAGGTGGAGTTACAATAATGTAAGGAAAAGCATCGTTACCCTGATCTGACGTTCTTGTTTAGAAGTGGTATGATAACGAGCCACGTTCGGAAGAATGAGCTAATTAGTTTCGAGTATTCTATTTCCCGCTCCAATGTAAAGTTAACTGACGTGCGAATAGGCAATAGGGACCACCCGATAGTGGCTGTATACCGTGGGTTATTAAGATCGATATCGAGAGCAGGAAAAATGGATGCACCAGCCCTCGACGCGGAGTGGTACCACAAAAAACATACCGAATTTATTGTTAATTATAAAACTCCGGCGCGGAACATTAACGCAGAGATGCGATGCCCCGATAGCCGTCCGTCTATTTATTTATTATTTAGATATCGGCCGATGCGGTCACGACTCCATATTGTTTCGTTGTAATGGCATTAATGACCTCGGTTAAAAGTTGAAGTGTTAATTTGATTTAAAATTATGCTCTCGATTACAATCTTCACGTTCAACTTTCGCCCCGAAGCTTTAATTACAGCGGTGATCCCCGATGGAGCCGTGATATGACCCGCGCGTTCATAATACTGCTCGATGTTAATAAAAGCTGGACGTAAACCACATCGGTTAGTAAACCTCGCTGCAATGCAGCTTAATGCACGAGTTGACATTATAAAAGTTAGAATTAATGATTTTAATCTCATTCGCCTTATTGCTGAATGTACGCTTTACGGTGCATGTGTTTAGTGACAAATTATGCAAAGTGTTGGCCGTTTTAATGCAAAGATGGAAGTACTATGGACGAGGTAGCTACCTAGATTGTTATCGGGACATTAAAAAACCATTGCATAGCAATGCCTTTTTGTATGTTTACAGTATATTTCGTTTTAACTGAGTAAGTTCTGAAGTATTTTAAAATAAAAGAGTAAGATAAGCATAGTAAACTCTTTATAGCGAATGCTATTTCGTTGACTTAAATGAGCATTTTAAATACAGTTTCTGTTTAACATACAATGGTGGCTAAGTTTTCCGAGATGGTTTCCACAGCACACCTCACAATAGCGGAAACATTTGGTTCGGAGTGTTGACGGCGAGTTGTGGAACACGACACCGCTAAAGGCAAATTCTCTTTGGCTAAAGGGCACCGACGCACTGTGCGTGTTACTTACTAATAAGTTAACGTATCATTTGGACCAACTATACTGAATTAAATAACAAGACAGCTGATAACTTAATTGTGAATGCATCACGAACTAATTGCTTCATTCCTTTTAAAAATAAAGTATTAAGTAGCGACCAATAATCGTCTCCACAAATAAAAAGTGTGGAAAACTATTTTCATATAATATACCATAATTGCCATCGTTAGAAGCGATTATACCAATTACGTTTGATGCTTTAGTGAAAAGAAATGTGCAATTTTTTCTTCTGGAAAATAAGAATTGATTTATCGGGAGCGGGCCGCGGGGCGAGCGTCACATTAATTAGCATGGCCACTAATGAGGAGTTATGGCGCTCTAATGAGAGGACTTGTACTCGACGTATTTATTAACGTACACCCACCGACGACCGCTGTTAATCTGATAGATTTACGAAATGAACACTAGCTGGGTCTGCGTCTTTTGAAGAAGAGTTTTCTGATTTGAAAGAATGCAGTCTCAAAGTAAATTGTTCAGATAAATCAACCAAGTAAGGACGCTGTGACAACTTAATAACATAATTAAACGCCTGCCACATACCTAATTGCATATACAGGGTGTGGCGTAAGTAGTGGTCCACCGTTCAGGATTCGATAAACCAGATAATTAACTATAACAGTTAAAGATTTTAACCATTTTTACCCAAGGGTTCCGAAAATATTTCCTTTTTGTCTGTTTTACGAAATTTCTACGTTTTATTATAAATTTGTTTGTAGTTTCAACAAAAACCATTATTTTTTCATTTTGATTTCTGTTAATTACTGCTGAATATTAGAGCTATAATGATAAATTATGATTTTTTATGTAAATTCAGCTCTTTTGAAGAAAAAGTTGTTTCTTCTCTAATTTTAACCCTAATTTTTAACACACCATCAAGTTCAAGAGCGGTTATTGTAAAAAAAAATTACTACTAAAAATGGTATTTTTTTAAAAATTGTAATAGTTAATTATCTGGTTCATCGAATCCTGAACGGTGGACCGCTACTTACGCCACACCCTGTAAGTGTTCGCAGTTTTTTTCTTAGTAAATACTCTTGGGTTAGCGAGGTCCCGTCAATGTCGCGAGCTAATTACAATTCTGTCATAATTTGTGCTCACAGATAACGAAGACACGGTCCTTCCATACAACCCGTTCGACGTTCCCGTGATTGAGATAAGTGTGATTCGATGTTATACAAAACCGTGCGAAAGAACAAAGCGCGCGTTACCCCCACAATGGAGGGGTGAAAAAGACGTTAATAATATTCGTCAAAGCACTCTGGTTACATTAAATCAATTTGCCCTTTCCGCGCGGTAAGTAGCGAACGGTGTAATTGATAAGTTGAAACCCTTGTACCGAGGAGGCTACAGTTTGGCACTGCCAACATTCTGGCTGAGTTTCCACGTCATGTGCTGCCATCTTTTTTCTCTTTTATACAAATTAAATCTGTGTCGGTGTGTTTAGATACAGAAACTAGTTACTAACTGTCTGGACTTTAACAGCTGGAGTGATTGGACACGGTAGTTGTAGAACTTATATTACAATGACTGTTTTAACGTTTTCGGGTGCTGAAAATTTTAGTGGACTGAAACTTGGAATGTTAGGGCTTTAAACGACGTTTAACGTTATCACCGGTATGGAAATGGGTTTCTGAAATAGGTTTTCGCATTCTAAGAATTAAATAAAGACTCGAGTTTCAATTAGTTCTCCTTGGAAGAGGAAAAATGTTTAATTCACAGTAGTGCTGATATCTTTTCGATATCATAAGACGGTCAGTAAATTTTTTCAATGGTGGTGTTCCCGGTTCCAAGACTTTTTTGATAGCGATATTCTAATACCTAAGTATTCTAAAATCGTAACCTAGGGATGTCAACGAATCGATATCGAAGTTATAATAACAATTTGTACTCTAGAACCTGTGGCGCGGCGGTTTTTTACAGTTGATGCACACGCGAAATTACGTCATTGCCGCACTAGTGTAAACAATGGGATTTTCTAAGTATTCGATTGTTTTAATTAAAGCTGATAACAGGGCCGGGCACCCAGGGTACCCAGGGGACATGGACGGTAGTTTTCTATTGGGAACGAGAGCTTCCCGCGGGTCATTAGCAGATACAGCGTAATATTTTTTTTTCGGGATAAAAAACAGGAGTACAATTAAATGTTATCAATATTATCATACAATCAGACTAATTAAACAAAACACCTATTATACTACTAGCAACATTATCTACTTATTATTAATTTGTTGATTGTAATGACGTGAGATAAAAATAAAAACTGAATTAATTGTGCCGATACTCGTGACAGCCAATGGCATAATAACCAAGAGCCTTGACACCTGACGAGGTCATCGTTAGGCAGCTGGATCAAGGGCTTGAATCCGACAGCGGTACTTCCAGAAGTACCGCTTCCAGAAGTAACGATACGTGCCGTGTCCAGACACGACAAATATGATTATGAGATTCCTCCCTCAGGAGCCCTGATCACCGTTAGCTTGGACCTTGTTTCCGATACCGGTGAGCTACAATTTTTTACATTTTTAAAGGTCTTTTGTAAAAATATTTAAATATGTTGTCTATATGTATATGTGATTAAATAAAATTATTATTAATTTATTTAATTCAGACACAGTGATCCATATTTTTCTTAGTAGGTACATATCCTTAAGAATTAATTATAATAGTGAAGTATTATCGATAAAAGAGCATATAAAAATGAAAGCTCCCGCAAATGATAACCGCCAGGATTAAATTAAATCGCAGATTGTTTAAAATGCGCGATAACTGTTATTTGACGTCGGTTTATTTTCACTTCCACGCACGAGTGTTGTGAAAAAGTAAACTTTAACGCTGAGTTAATCGAGGGAAATGGTTCATTAATATCGGGTTCAGAGCAAGTGATTACACACACAGTGGTGTAATCCTTCATTGTGTCAATGTGCTTTTAAAGTGGTTTGTACGATTTTCAGAGGCGATTTTAACTGTTGTAGTCACTCTAGTTCTACGATTACTGTATTTACGGGAAAATTATTTTCATATTTCGTCGCCTTAGTAGTGAAGGGAGCTATTCCACGCTAAATTGGTTCAAAGTCAAAATAAATAAATGCAGACAAAGTGTCCAGAAATGGCGCGTTGGTAAGAGGTTAACAAGTCTATGTGGCGTAACAATTTTCACTACTTAATTGATTGTACTATTTTAATGACACGAATAAATAGTGGTGCATAAATATAATCAGTTAACACTACATTAACCACTAGGAATTTCTCCTGTATCGTGGGTGCGTTTACAAACATTTAAACTCACATACACAAACAGCCAGACCTGGAACAACTACTTGCAGGTCATACAAATATTTGTTCCGTGCGGGAATTGAACCCGCGACACGCAACGCAGCAGTCAATCGCTTAACCACTACGCCAACCGTGCCGCCAAAAGTTTCATTTAACTCCTTTCACGTCTGAATGAAAAACCAACCTCTAGTTGAGATATCACTTAGATCTCTTCACCACTAGAATCTTCGTTTAACGCCGAGTATAGTCGTGTTCATAACTCCATTCGGTCAAAAGTGTGGCTTAGCTTTCTGCACCACTAAGGCGACGATTTGTATTCCATGTTGTCAGTGTTCATAGAAATGTGAGAGATAAAAACTCTTAAAAGGTTATAGAAAAATAATGCGAGACATTAAAAACACTTTAATGAACCTTTAAAGTCAGCCTCATCTTTACGTTGCCTCTGTCTATCTAAATTAGGTATATTAAAGCTTCACTAAGTACACCACGCACATAATAACATTACATCTGTCCCGATAACGTTATCATACATATAATTGAATGTAAAATCTTTAAATCGATATCGTCCCACTCTCGTTCGTCGGGCCACGCTACTTCTAGCTGCAAACGAGGATGGCCCAAGTGGGAGGCCTAATTGTATTGCTCTATCAATATTTAATCTGTAATCATCAGTATGTACACGTGCATGTGTGTGTGTTTGTGTATGTATGAATGGTAGTATCATAAAGGAGTGCAGCGGAACAGATCGCACGACAATATCCTAATTCACTCGCGCGAATGTAATCCATTAGTGTTCCCTCCTCAGGGCACCCCGCGCCGCCCGCGCGCGCTCCGCTCTCCCCGCACCAGTCTGTCATTCATAAACCTCCGTATAATTTGTATTGGCACATGTTTCATATGACTAATGGAAGAGGGCACATTAAATATAAAAACGACGTACTGCTTATTGCTGTTTACAAAACTGAAACATTTTTTTTTTTTGAAACGAGACTAAGAGATGTTGAAGGAAAATTCTCGTTAAGGATAGGTAAATTGAACAGAGGCAACCTTAGCCATTCTAAAAGGCCTACTCTTTGTAATGAAATGTGAGCCTTATTTTTATGTCTTTTGCTAACTGCTCATACGCATCTTTAGGGATCATTTACTAATGAAAAAAATAACATTTATTTAGAAATGTCTACAAATGTGTACGTCATCTTGCTAATGATCCTACTTTTTATGTTACTTCGTTCTTGTGCACCTGTTCGTCGTCCTACAAACTTTTCCTGAATTCGTTATAAAAGAGAATAGTTTTATAACTGGTATGATGTCCAACCAGGGTAGGTCAAAACCTTTTATGTTCGTAATTTTAAGAGATTTAATAACAAAACTATTATTCTAGATCACTAGGAAAGGTCCTTAGCTCTTTTTCAAAAAGTACCAATTTCTTAAAACGCGGGACCTAGCAATACTATTAAAAAAATTAACACACTATAGAAGAAAAAAATACCTATACATTAACCATTTTAATGACGTAATCACTAAAAGGCAGATGTATTTTTTTTACACCCACACAAACTAAATATTAAGTACCTTCTTAATTTAAAAATATATAATAACCATAATTATAATCCTCGTTTTAAACACGCTGGCCTCATAACGTGGTGTTTTTATTATAAGCGTTATAATAAAATTAAAGCTAATGTGTAGTGTTGGCAATATGAAGGCAGGTAGGTTTATTAATTATTAAATTAAGCCTATTAAGTGCAAGAATTACGACCGCATCGGACAAAACATCTTGTATCAGCTCGATAATGTTATGTTGATCAGAATAATGGCCGCTCTTAATAATCATGATGATATGTTATTAAATAATAGGTACATTTATTTTTGTTTGTAGGCCCTGAGGATATTTCGTTTTTTATTTATAAATAAAATACTTATAGGTATATTTTAACGATTATGAAGGTTTCAGATATGTTTATTCACAATTAACGTTTTCAGTGAGTTATAAAAATTATATCTAGGAAATTTATTTTGAGTTATAAGACAACACCGAAGTCTTCTTCTAGGAATTTCTTGTTTTGACAACATGTATCTGATCTGTTTCGTTACAAACAAAGCTGTTCAATTCAAGGAAACTAAAAATATAGCAGACTGTTTCTCGATACTTTTAATATACACTGTCTGTCTATCATGAATTTATTCAAACATACAGGGATCCATGCATGGCCTATATTCTTCTATACTTGCACTAGTTTTTATTTGTGCCTCCTAAAAAGTAATTGTTGGAATAAATAAGTATTTTCAACCGATGAACATGACAGTTGCATTGAACCCCGTTCTGCAAAAGCGTATTTAAAAGTTGCAACAGTTTAAACCACAGACGTCAGTAAATTATAAATGTACGAAGGATATTAAAAAGACATTCGAACATTCAAATGTTCCTTAAATTTTCGTATCCGAAAAAGAGTATTTTGTTAAAATTTTCATCCATTAAATGTGTGCTCTTCCCGAAGCTTTAATACACTTAGGTACAGGCTATGTTTTCAGAAAAATTAAAGAAAGTAATCAGTGGAATTACGTCGGCTACTAAAATATGTATTCGTCATAAAAGTATGCCCGACTTCTGTCGAGGATAAATATTCATTATGACGGTTCGTATACGTTTCAGCGGGATTAAACGCTATTAACCCGCGTCGCTATGCTCTTAGCTAAATCAATCGGATGGCGTATCGGTGGTTATGTATTCTGTGTAACATTGTGTTCGCTGTTCGGCCACTCTGGAGGCCAATTACTTACATTAATTGTGAATTATTTAAGTTTCTGGACTTTGTGGCTATGATTGTCTGTTCATAGTGAATTTGATTGACCGGTTGGTGCAGTTGGTAGCGACCCTGCCTTCTGAGCCGCTGGTCCCGGGTTCGATCCCCGGACCAGTCAAACATTTGTGTGCATTATCATGTCTGTTTGACCTGTGTCTGGGTGTGTATGTGTGTTTAAGTATGTATATCAGTCATCAGGTCACCGTAGTACAGGCTCTACCTAGTTCGGGACCTGAAGACCTTGTGTGGATGTTGTCTCATATATATATTATTGATATATGGATTTTCCTTTAACCGAAGTCTACTGAATCAAACTTTCAACTACTATTTTCGCCCTGAGGTGAATCCTGTAAAAAAAATTTAGAAATAAAGAAAGAAAAATATTTTATTTGAGCCGCACAGGCAAAAGACATGAAAAAATAAAAAAAGGAGCATTTAAAACTAACAACATTAACATAAAAAATAACAATAAACAAGAAAATATTAAATAAAAGACTTGTGCGAGACCAAAAAGGCTCCTATCATTTAAGCATTTTCTTTTACTAGCCATAGTGTAAAAATTTAGAGTCTGGAGGGAGAATCTATTCTGCCAGGCATGGGGTTAAGGGCAACTTTCTTGTGTCGGTTATTGTAGTGGATATTGGGATGCTCATGTTCTCGGGCTACTACGATACGTGTTTTTAATCCTGCCAATGCTACTTTTTTCTTTTGTATTCGTGCAGGTACCCTATTTGCTGTCAATACCTGACGAACTAATTCTGGTTTGCGCTGCCCTATCCGTCGAATGATTGAATCTTATAATTGTAATTTTGTTAATATTTATATTTTTG
The DNA here is from genome assembly GCA_937001585.2 of Brachylomia viminalis. NCBI lineage: Eukaryota > Metazoa > Arthropoda > Insecta > Lepidoptera > Noctuidae > Brachylomia > Brachylomia viminalis. The sequence goes on along the minus strand of OW443301.2, from coordinate 18,691,709 downwards.
TATGCTCAAAATCCAAATTTAAATGTAATTTTATGAAAATTATTACAAACCAATAATATTATTAGGAATGTAAGTTAGTTTAGATTTTATTATTTATTTGTTTCAAGTGTTAATTATTACTCTGTTGCCAAGCAATCAACTAGAATTTATATTTTGTATAATATAATAAATTATTATTAATGTGATGTAATTATTTATTACCCATCTAGTGACACTCATTATCATATTTTATTTTGCTTATATGCGGATAATGTAGTGGGCTGCAATATTGTTAATATTTTGTATTATCTTTTCTCTGTCTCAACACATATTGTACCTGAATAAAAAAATAAAAACAATAAAGAACCTAGTTACTTATTTACAATCATAAAACGGAGTGCCATCTGTCCTATACATTTTGTAAATATGCGAAAAATATACAACCTAGATTATAATCTTCGTACTAAGCAATTTTTTAGAGCCTTGTTTGTTATAATGAGCTTATTAGTATTCACGTTTAAATATAAAGTCTGGTATAAAAGTAGAATATCATGGAGACAGAATTTTACGCGTGTTTTATTATTATAAACAAAAATATAAAGTGCTGTATGTCTAATCTGTGTTAAGACGTGTTGTCGTCTCGTCACTCACTCAATATGAATGAGCGGCTGTAAACACCAATGCGGGGGTTCGCTTCATCCGGCTGAGAGCTCTCATTCGCCTCTAATTAATTACTCAACTCAGTTTCAATTAAATTAACTCGAGATCGGGGCATCGACACGCAATGAATCGATGCCAGCCGCGATTCGATTAAGATCGTTAATGCCGATCAATTTTACTCGTTAGTTATCAATAAAGTTATTAAACGCGCGCCGCGAAGCCCCTACGCAGACATGCTATGCCAGGTGCATGTTCGTACTTTCATGAAAAAGGGAACGATGATTGGTTCGTGAAGTTGCTAAGTGGGAAATGATTTAGATAAATGATAGGTTGGCATTATGTGTAGTTGGTAAAAGAATGAAGACATTAAAAATGCATGTTAGGGTAGTTTCTGAATTGATAATGTTGTTGTGACACGATTCCGCGGCGACACGGAACGGGTACGCAGACCAGCATTCGCGTCATTTTGCGGATAGCGTGAGCCTTCGGTAGTCCGTGACCTGCTGTGACATCAATAATTTGTGACGTCTTCGGCTCTTTGCTACAAGTGAAAGAAATATAGGTAGGTACGTGTAATCTTTTCTGTTACGTAGTCTAGAACCTACGCAGTGTAAATTAGCAAACATACAAAATTTATTAATACAATGAGAAAATTGTATCAGCTGTTCTATAATTGAGTAAAGTTTTTGTAGGTTTTTTTATTGAATTTATCTAAAGGTTTATTATTCATTTACGCCAAAAGTAGTTAGTAAATATGGGTAGGTAATTTCGGCTCTTGATTGATTAATTCGATTTTCTTTTTCTACTTCATAACAAAGGCGACACAATATCGTCACAACCCTTGTTGCAGGTACATTTTCCCCCCAAAATTGTTCCAGTCCTTCGCTATTCAAAATCCGACAAATGGATCGGTCAGTAAAGGATGCCAGTCATGTCGTGTCACGTCTATCTTGTCTATGACGGAAAATGTTCGCACCTACGTACAGACACCTGTGCTTGACACACTTCGGGCCCACATCAGGGTTAAATGGCATAAATCTGGTGTCCTTTAAGAAAGTGTCCTCAAACGCTTACTAATGAACTTTGCGGATAGAAGGACCAAGTTTTGGAAAATAAAACAACTGTGCATTTTCCGGAAAATTCTTTTCGCTTTACATTAGTACAAACAGGAGTTAAGGACCAATACGTACATTGTATATTAATACGTTAGTTGGACATTTTCTGGAAAGTAAGCAGATACTGTTCACAATAAACTGTGTCGTCATCCAAGCCCGGTCATTGTGACTGGTTATTGGTAGAGAGAAGGCTGACTATCGAACATTTAAGGTTTAAGACATTTATTTCTCAAACAGGATACAATTCACTTAATATGAGAAATACAAAGTGATCTTAAAACTAAATATAAGAATTACTTTTGAAGAAGGTAGGTACTCGTAAATAAATAAGTTATTTGGTAGACAAACAGTTTTACAGTGTTGTAGGTAAAAGGAAAAAGTGAGTGTACTATTACATATCAATTCTTGAAGGCAAGTCGATAGCAATTACACATTGAACTATTTATATGTATATACTCGTACTGTAATGTTTCGGAAATACAGAGTAGGTATTCTAGTTATCTTTGTACTTAGCAAATTAAAAATTATGTAATAACAGTTGATACAGATGTAAATTAAATGACACACTCATTTAATTTACATCTGTATCAATTGTTGGGTGGGTTAAATTTAAAACCTAATAAAATCTTTTAAGATGTGGTGTTTTATGGTTTTTTTATATAAAGTAAAGGACTGTATCTCTTTAATATCATTGGGTAATTTATTATACAACTCTGCTCCTTCGTATAGTATATTTATTTACACCTTGAAGACAGGCAAGTTTTAAAACTAAACAGTCAATGTTACAATTAAAACTCGAAGCTCATTACAAACGTTACTATGACGCTTTAGATACATCAACTTAAAATTTGTATCTCAAACACGGAGTAACACTAAAACTAAATTAGCCACTCGAAACTAGTTGAACTGAGTTTAAAACTGCGCCCTTAGCGGGGAGGGGGCGTTTTAATTACGGCGTTTAAGTAAAAGCGACGCTGCGTCTAGTCTAGCTAGCTGCATTACACAGATTCAGCCACCAAAAGCCTTCCACTTAGCTAATGAAACATGTTCGCGTATAGTGTTTTAAGCGCCGTCGCAGCGCGGAGCCGCTCTGTGCGGCGTGCGCATTGTGAGCGAGCGGTCGCCAGCGGCTTCGGTGGACTCGTCTCCGCAAATCCTCATTTACTTGCATTATTTTAATGGAACTATTGTGGGCGGATGTCCTTTGTCGCGTGCGGATGCGGATCCGGCGCACCGGGCTGTGGGAAATGTGCCGGTGCATAAGTGCATCACCGCTCTGCCCCAAATTGTACCGCCGATCCCAAATTAAATGGCAGAAAGCTCTGTTTCAATTTAGCGGATTTGAATAGACGCTCAGATTGCAAAGTCACAGCAGGGAACTGGGTTTATTGTACACGTTACGTCTGTAAAAATAGAGGAAAGAAATAAGAACGTATCCATTTAACTAATTAAGTGGGGCGAGTTGGTTTCGAGGCCACGCACCGCGTCCGCAGAGAAATCCCACGGACCTCTAATAACTGGCTTCCCTAATAAGCTAAGAGGTTGTCTTACTCGTATAAAAATGCAATCGGCGGAGCGAAGGCCCGGCGACGTCGTTCAAACTTTTCAAATTTTCCACCAGCCCGACGGTATTAATTTTAAATTAGAGCCAGAGACGTAAATTGTCTCCACATGTGAACGACTGGCGTTAATTAAAGTTTTCTTTATATTTCATGTTTTATTCTAATGTAGGTGGCATTAGAGGATTAAACTTTTTATGTTTCCATAAATATGATTTTCTTGTCCATTTAGTCGTATAACAATAAGTTTGTGAGCTTTTAGCGTTTACATTTTATTAAAGCTTGCTTATATATTACATGTGTCAGCTAATACAAAGATTTAATTTCGATAATGGAGTATTAATTTAGTGTCGTATCCACTGTTAAAGGCACGCGCTCACTTACGTCGAGCACACACAGTCGACTGCCACTTAACATAATCAAGTCGTGACTGAATTACGAGCCGTATGGTTCATAATGTGGGTCTCGCGATTGGCCACGAGCGCCTGAGTCGTTTCACACGACTGACCGTATGATTTTTGTGATCACAGAGTGCAGAATAAGGGGCGAGTGTGCGCTAAGCCTTAGTGCCACGACGTGATTAATTTCTAAACCTCCTGACGCCTTAACTACCTCGTAATAACTAAACTAGACACGAACCCAAGCCCAATGAATAAATTAAATACTAATATCTTGACATACTTTGTTTGAAGCCGATTGCCTTGCGAGTAATTACGGTTATATTTTTATTAAGGTTCTGTACCTAAACTGAAAGCAACATTTCATCAAAAATTTAAGACAGAGAATTTTCATTAATTTTTGGTGCTTTGTTCGAAGTTAAGACTGAGTGGTTGTTTATCATCTTATCTGCAATTCCAAGAAGACGATGTATTCAGGTCAAAGAATTTGATTTGTCGTCGTCATTAAATTGATTTCAGTTGTGAAGTAAGTACTTAGGTAGTATATGGAGAATTGTTATGTTAATAATATAACTTTGTTATTATGCTTTTAAGAAATTAAAGATCTGGTTGTGACAAGAAAAAAAAATATAAGAAAGTTAATTTAGCACTCACTTAAATATATCTTGCATAATCAGCCTAATCTTCCCACTGCTGAAAGACAAGGCCTCCTCTCTTCGAGAGGGAGTGGGTGGTAATCCACCACGCGGGCCCAGCGCGGGTTGGTAGATGTCACACGTCTTCGAATTTTTGGTTCTAGGACATGCCTGTTTCCTCACGAAGTTTTCCTTCGCCGGTTTTGATGATGGTGATTTACACAAAGTAAAGCGCCTGGCTGGGTTCGAACCCACGACCTCCCTACCCAGAAATATATCTTACGATTCCTTTATTAACATTTGCTTCAAGAAGGCGTTAAAATTCTCTGAATATTTTAAATACAGACATAACTACACACATTAACACAGGTATCGATCTAAATTGTTTATTTTTTACAGCGTCAGTTAAAACGAGTAATTAGTGTAGAGTGATTAGAGGTGAGAGCAGCTGATCGGCCGCGGCACGCAACGGTAGCGGGTTCGATGCCCGACCCTCTCCCACGAAGGGCGTTCGATCAAACTACCTCCAGCAAAAATTGTAATGAAAACAACCCCGACTTACTTTGTAAAGAAAATTTTACGAAGAGTAAATTGGCCGTGATTATTGAAATAACAGAGTGTGTTGGCTCACGGTTTATTGGCGTCATTTAATTTTGAAGGAAATGTTAAGAATCATACTAAAATTTACAGGTTTTTTTTTGTAACAAGAAACCCTTTGATAAATGCAAAAATTGTTGAAAATTCAGATTCAATTATCCTTTCACACAACAGATAGCTAGACACTTTAATTGGCTTTCCAACTAAAAAAACATTTTAGGCACTGGGTATTGTTACGGCCTCCTACAAAAGGTACACAGAACTAGCGTGTCGTGCCGTACAGTGCAAACGACCCCTAACTTCGCGTGCCAGGACCGCTTTGAGGCCGATTGAATTAGATAGACAATAGATACCAGTCATCAATCAAAATGTCCAAGACTTTAATTGTTGAAAGTGAATTGTTTATGATCGAGTTTACTAGCTACTAAAACCTCCCACGGTAAACTCGTTGAGAATCGACAAAAGGTTGAAGATCTCATTCTCACCTGTCCACTGCACTACTTCAGAGGGACGGACCTCGCCCGCAGCAGCCCTTTGTGGAAAGATTCTCGGAGCGAGTGCGAGGGCACTTTGATGTCGAGCCCGCCAGGTAATTTGGAAAAACGTTATTTAATTAACTTTCGACAAGTCGGCGTAATCGTGTTACAAAGCCGCTGGGTGAACGGTCAAGTCTTTGAGCTACCGGCCAGCGGCTGTTTCACCGAGACTTGATTTTTACGCCAAACATACCGACCATAAAGGCGCTGTCATTTTCAGGTGTTTTCCAATTAACATCGCGCCTTTGACCACGTTCGAACAAAGTAATAACAACTGCAGTCTTTGTTATAACCCGGGTAGTTTTATAAAATGGTGGCGGTGTAATAGACACGCGCTTTTGAATAATATGAGAGCGGAATTAATTGAATTTATAGGCTCGCAAAAAGCAATCACGATATATACCTACACAAATTTTTTAACCACTCACGGAAAAAGAGGGGTGTTATAAGTTTAACGTGTGTATCTGTCTGCGGCATCATAGCTCACAAACGGCTGAACCGATTTTGTTTTGTTCGAAAGGTCGAGTAGAGTGTTTCGAGCTAAAAAAAGAATAAAGATAATCAGTTCAGCAGTTTTTAGAGGTTTTTGTTCGTGTCGGGGGTTTATTAAATTTTAAATTTATCTTTTAGTGACATGCCTAGCATATTTGACGTCGGAGATATTTCTAAACAAGCTAGAGGCGTTGTAGCGTGGTCGAGTGTTTACTAGCGTGCCTACAATTTGTTAGTTCATTAACAGGACTGGACAATAGTTTTATGAGTTGCCGAAATAAGTTTGGGAGTGTTTAAACTTCGGAATTGGTTAGCGGTGCATTTTGTGTGAGCGCCGCAGCCCGTAAGCAAGTCCGGGGCGAGACGAGCCGGCGCCCGCGGCAACCGGATGACGCTCCGCTCCATGGGATAATTAACTATGTGAACTATCCTCTTGTCCGACAAGAACTGCAATTAGAAATTTGCTTTAAAGCGCTAATAAATATCATTAACATTTGAGCCTTACCGCTACGGCGCCGGCGTAGTACCGTACTTTAGACATACATATGTGCACTGCCAGTTTTTAATATATGGAATGCTCAGCTCAAGCACATTTCAGCAAACGAAAAGCAGGCTGAGGTCAAAGTAAACCGGCTGCTACGGCGTAGCCGCGTAGCAGCTTAGACGCTATGAAATTACAAATAGGCCACTGTCACTGGAATAAAGTTGTTAATTTTTTCAGTAAATGCCAGTTTATTTGCGCCGGTCGCCCGCACATTAGCACTTCATTTGCTTATTACGCCGCGAGCAAGTTTATAAAATGTGATCCGAAATGCGTTCCGTGCGGGTAACTCCATCACATAAACAAAGGCGCTCTTTGTGCGTTGCTCATTGAACAGCTTAATTGTATTTCTTCGCCACTTCTATTTGCGGAGTGCGCATGTCTAATAATTTCAGTTAATTAATACATACATCTTTCAACAGCGCGGTAACTGTGAAATGTATTCGAGAGATTTTTACATTATGATGGAAGATGGCAACACTGCAACGTAGGTTTTGTTTGTGATGTCAAATTTTAGACTTAATTCTGCCTTAATTGATCTCGTTAATGCACCGGTAAACAGAGTACATTTCCACGAAAGCCTGCTCAATACAGCCATGTATTGCAGTAATTATGATCGCCACACCGCCGCCCGCGCCCGCTCCGCTTCATAATCCGCTCGCACTGAGTGGTCGCATCGTGAGTGCAAATGGTTTCCGGCACCGCCTCGCCTTCATCCCTCTGTTTCGCTTATGATTCGTGAATTTTTAACACGTCGGAGAGGACCGGCTTTGCGGCGTTTCTTTTAAAATATTGGTATTGGCTTTTAGAAATATGGTATGTAAAATGTTTTTGATTAGTCTTTTTGTGTCTGTGGGTAAGAGGTCTACCCTGACTTTTTTGTTTTTTGTTGGAGGTAAAGGGTTGTTTCGGACGACTCGACAAGGGTAACTTCCTATAGAACGTATTACCCCATATTGTGCTTACTGGCTGCGAAAACAATAAATAAGTCAGAAATGTTGAACCACGGTTCGATTAGGTACTAAATATTTAGAATGACAGAATTTATTTTTACCCGACTGCGCCAGAAGGGGGGTAATCTTTTTCGAGTCTGTGTATGTATGTAGGTATATATATATATTTCTTTGGAACGCTCTGTAGCCTAAACGGCTTGATGGATTTTAGCTTGAGAGGTGTCGTTAGATTCGTCTTTATTGTGAGAGTGACACTGGGTACATCAAATTTATTTACAAAAAAAATATTGCCTATTATTGGTGCCAAATTAAATGTTATAATTTCTTTATCCTCAGTAGCTATCGAGTGGGGTATCAAAATAAAGGGTTTTATAGATGGCTTACAAAAAATATACAACTTATATTATGTTTAAATGTAATTTGGAAGGAGAAATGCTAAATGAATGAAACTAAGAAGCTTGAAATGAAGCAAATTATTTAAAAAATCAAAAAGCCCCCAACTGCAAAAACACATACCTAACTGAAAAGAGAAAAATAAGCATTATTATCTATTGAAATTTGTTTTGTATAAGTCATTTTTTATTGCAGTATTTTTTTTTAAAATTATTTATTATTATTATCTTAAATTTATTTTGGTTTATCTTTGTGTATCTATCTTATCTTATTCTATCTTCCACTTTATATTACCTACTTAATTTCAGTCCTACTTAATCGTAAATAGTTTACTTTTTGTCTATCCAAATATTTTTTCTTGTCATTGCACACCGACGAGGTATAGCAGAGACATTTTTCTGTAAGTTGACCAAAATTACCTTAAACAAAAATAAATAATAATGTATTGTAACACACGTATCATGTATACACCCTGTCATGTAGTAGATTCATTACTAACAGAGGTTCATGGACCATTTCTGTTGCAAAAGTTCCGCCGAATCTTACTAGATGGCGCTGTGCATTTACGTCACGTTTTTTAATCGCGGTGTTAAGAGTCTCCGACTCTTAATGACCCTCCAAGAAAATTATTAATTTATTTAAGCTAATCCCGATTATCAGTAACGTGCATCCGCGGATCCTCGTCCTACTTGGAAAGGTCACGTAGAACACCCCTGATAGTTGGTTCCTCTTCCCAGTAGTAAAACCCCACTTATATTTATATATATATTTTTGGAATAGAGGACTACGTCCCCAGCCTTCGTCCGAGCGGATCAGCGGACTTGCTGTGTGTGACTCCGCGCCTATTTAATACATATCATAAAATCATTAATCTACTGAAAACATTACTTCATCATCATGAAAACATCACCTTTGTACCTATTTTTCTGTTATTTTCGTCTTGTCTGTTTATATAAGTGTGTACATAAATGGTTAAATAAATAAATAAATACTTTGCTGCTGAAAGTAAACTCCTGAAATCATCCGCGTGTTTTTCTTCGTTTGAGTGACCTCTTCGACAAAACCTCCTACAGTATTCTATTCTTGAAACATCGCTTAATAGAAATCATCCGCATGTTTTTCTTCGTTTGAGTGAACTCTTCGACAAAACCTCCTACAGTATTCTATTCTTGAAACATCGCTTAATATATTCTTTCTAATGAAAAAGAACAGGGGATCCTTCCATACCTACTGATACCTGCCCTACAACATCACATGACAAAGCACACATGTAACTATCTATTACAACCGCACTACACTACCCACTACGCGCCAGTACTTTACGAGCTCTGTCACTTTTATCTCTCCGCCTCAGTTACTGCCATAGACAATAGCAAATTACCCAGTTACACGACAAACGACTGCTTAATTAAACCGTTGCCGACTAAATTGCTTTTTATCAACACTTACCGTTTACGTAAATAGGTGTAACTGTTCCGTATCTGGCACAGAAATGAGCAGATAACAATGTGGTACTGAAAAACGCGCCCATCTTGATTTACTAGCTTCGGCCCGCGACTTCGTTTGCGTGGAAGTCGTAGGACACCACAATATACCAAAATAACAACCACATTTCCCGCCCGCGCAATTTTTTCGTTTTCGCTTAGTGTTTTTTCTTTTTGCTCTGCTCAAAAATTTCAAACCTTCCTTAAAAATTGGATTATCAAATGCAAAAAGATTTTTTTCAAATTCGACCGGTAGTTCCAGAAATTAGCGCGTGCAATCAACCAAAAATGAAAACAAACAAGCAGCTCAGCTTCACCTTTATTATTTAAAAAATAATATACATCTATATACAGGGTTATTGGTAAAATATCATCAACCTCTTAAGGGGTCATTGTACTCATCATTATGAACAACTTTTACTATGGGACCAAATATGAAATCGTGAAAAAAAATCAGCTGTTCCCTACATTTATGTTTGCAGAACTCGTCAAAATGTAGGGATCAGCTGATATTTTTTTCGCGATTTCATATTTGGTCCCATAGTAAAAGTTGTTAATTTTTTTGTTGCTAATACATGTAACTGGCAGTGTCACGCGGTGCGTAATGGCGGCGGTTGTCGGACCTAGAGTATCGGCGTGAGTGTAGGTCATGTAGTGTACAACAAACGAAATTGTAGCACCTTGCAGGCGTCCCATCTTTTTAATGTAACATTGCCGCCATCTTTTTTTTAGGTCCAAATTTATACTTATAATTTCAGAAGCAACACATTTGGGTTTTATTATTACGCCTAATAACATAAGAAATATCTTATATATATTATTTAAAGTACATATATGTATTAATACAATGAAATGCTGTTCGTTGGTAACCGCTTCACTTGAGAACGGCTGGTCCGATTTGGCTATTTTTTGTTTTAAAATGCTTGTAATAGTCTGAATACGGTTTTTATGGAAAGAAAAAAGAAAGTTTACTTTAAAAAAATTAAATTCAGGAAAAACTGAACCGTCTGTTTTCTATGGGATCTATGTATTGTCAACAAACTGTAGGGTCAGCTGATAAGAAAATAAAAAACAAAACTGTACTTTCGTTATTTATTTCAAGAGAACGTAATCACTTTTACGCACCTATCACACATCTAACTCTTGTTTCTTGAAAACAATATTCGAATATTCAATTTGAAACGAATTCTAAATTCGCTTAAGTGATCGAAAGCAACCAGAGTAATTTTTCTACCAGCCAGCATGATGTAAGGTGACCTTTGGCAGACATTTTTAAAGTACATGGAAAAATGTTTAAGAAGTAATTTAGTAATGCGCTTTATTATGTTTAGGTACAATTTATAATACGACTCTTAATTATTTAATTAGGACTAAAATAGATTTTTATCAACACTTGCGAAACTGTCCCTTATCTGGCACAGAAACTGGCTGATAACAATGTGGTACATAGGAAAATATATAGTTTTCCTTGTTATTGACGTCCGAGTTGTGATTATTTACGAAGAAGAATTAAAAAAAAGTATGGAAGGCATTTATAAGAAGGGAATTAGTAACAGTATTTTCCTTTGCGTCAATATTTATTTCAGTAGATACATTTCACCGACTGATATGTATTTCTCATAACAACAACTAATTGCCTACAACATTCCCCAATTACGTCACCAAATTAACGGAAGTACTTACAGAACTGGAAATACCGATTTCTGAATACTCCATTCAATTGGCAATTCACCGCGGTGTCAATCAACCCGCCCCCCGGCAGACAATAATTAACGCAATTAATTAAGCTTAGGAAATACCTTAATTAATGATCACGCTAGTCACGACATGTAAGTGTTTGGCGGCAAAGGTCAAGCGTGAACCCACCCACGAGTTAAACCTTCGAAGGTTTATTAAAGAACGTAGAGGCGCGGCACAATGATCGGTTCTGGTAATCGATTTATAGTCGATTAATTTAATCATTGTTGATTCAGAAAGATTTTATTCTATTAAATTAATCGATTTTGTTGGATATGTATGGGCTATGTAAAGAACACAACTGTCAATTGTGTTCTTTGTTATATCTGACCAAAGAAGTGAGTTGTTAAGTTCAGTAGGATTGCGTATTTTCAGGTGTTCTGTGTAATAAGATTAAGATGTTCTGTAAGAAGCAAAACTGCAGAGCCTTTCTAACCGTGCCTAAATAAAAAAAAATACAAAGCTGCAACGTGTGGCAGCACAAAGAATGTAGTAGCTAGTACATACCTCCTCATAGTCTTTATGCGAGTGTTGTGGCGCCTGCGAGCGCGCAGCCGGAACTCATTCGCGCGAGCGGCGCGGGCGACCCACTTTGTTCTTGCGCATGGGCGCGCCGGGCGCCCCCGTCGCGTTCGCGCTCTTCATCAGCTTCTGCCAGTCCTGCTCGCACACTAGTGAGCCCGCGAGCATGTAATACCTGAGAAAATTATGATTAGAGTTGAGTTGGTGTCTTGGTGAACTGCTATGGTTTGTGAATATAGAATCTAAACAGTTAAAGAAAAGCTTCCCTTTGAAAGCTCAAGGCATCAACATTTTACTAGCTCAGATTGAACTGTGCTCTTATGAAGTACTCCTACTTGACATGTTGCATTCCATAGGTCTGCGGCGAGATTTTTTAGGCGCTAAAGGATAAGACCGGCTAATTAGGGATTCTTACTACGAAAAAGTCACCCAGGTGGTCACTATCTGCTCATGTAGCTCTGGGTTATCATTAAGACTGTCACCATATTTCCTGTGCAACGCCTGTGAGAGCGTACATACCTGGGGCGAGGACTCATACCTACAGCATTTCCCAATCGGTATATCAATGTTAATAAAAGGTAGTCTCAGTAATACCCAATACCCAAAGCTTTTTATCTCATTGTATACTGACCTATCGCCCTGCATGAGGTGTGATCCGCACTTGGAGCACGCGAAGCACTTTATATGGAACACGTGGAGCGGCTGCTGCGGCGCGTTCGTCCTCATCACGAACTCGCTGGCGGGGATGGCCTGCCCGCATGCTGCGCACGCACCGCCTGAACCGAACATTCTGGAACAAGACAGCCTTATTTTAGTTTGTTTTAGAAGCTCAAATACCCCGGGCCCAGGGGATGGGCAAACGCCCAGTGCGGAGACAAATTGGGATTTGATCTCCTTTGGTGGGGAAAGGTTATTGGTACTTCTTAGGTCGGATCCAACACCCAGTTTACTGAAGACCAGATTAGAGAACAGTAATAAGAACATCGCTTATATAAAAAAAAAAAAAACTTTATACATCACAGATACTAATAAATTAAAGTAGTTTTTAATCAAACAAAAAGCAATTAAAACCTACTTTTCTAGTTGCTAATTAAACTCGAACTAATTACTAGTATTGAAATATTCTCTAATGGAGTTGGAGTTTTAACGACCTGCTTCTACAGAATGTTCAAATTGAAGATTAAAATGATCGACATCCGAGGTACTAAGAGCTAACAATTTTAACAAGCTGACTTGAATCCGTTAAAATGCCACGATTATTGCTCGTTAAGCTTTGATAAATGGATAATAAAATAACGACGTTGACTATAAATCAATCAAATATACATGCTTATTTGTACTGCTGTTTAAACACTAAATTATTGAGTGTATTTATAAAATTATTGCTAGTTCCACGCTAGAAGCTTCACTTGAAATTGGGGACACCATCTTGTTAAATCTTCTATAACAAATGCGAGAAAATTCATGTGATGATTGGTACATGTTATGTGGTGTGCTTATTAGGAAAACTGTCTGCTTTCAATGACACTGAAAAAGGTATTGAAAAGGAAGTTCCAGTAGGATCTTCTTTGAAAAAGCTCTGTACCTAATCATAGGGCCGGCAATTGCCCGAAAAATCCCCTATTTTGAGCACCAATAGATATGTTTCTGCGTATACAACTGACAGAAGCCCTTCTTCGTCTTTCACAATTTTAAAAGAAGTGACGCTGTGCTTAGCCAAATATTAGAGTTAGTTAAGTAGTTAGTTATTCTCTACAGTTCGAATTTTAATATAAGAATTTATCAACCATCATTTCTCTACCATAAAGCTCTATTTCTCGTGTAACTTTTTCGTCGCATTCATATTATTAAACCAATCATTCGATCCGTAGTGATTTAGCGCATAATTAATAAGGCTTCAAACCTCCATATTGAATGGTTTAAGACCAATAAAACGTGTGAACACCGCTGATAAGAGAAACTTTATAATACCTTTGACGAGTGTCATCGTTATGTTTATAATTCACGATAAAATTTAAAGACCACATTGACTCATATTTTCGTTTTATTGGTTGAAATGGTAATGCTTAAAGATCGGGTAGAAAATCTAGTGGTGTTTACAAACGGCTTTCTTATCTAACTAATGGCGTTACAAAACTTTACGTTACTTGAAGTTAGTTATCACTGGTTTAACGTGCTAAGAGCTCGGGAAACGACCGGGAAAGTCCAAAAGATAGCCTTACTTTCGGTACTTCAGTACTTCGGCTACGGTTGTGTATGAACCTGTGGTAAGGATTCCACCCCGAGCTGAGATACTAGAATAGAGTGAAATCAGCAATTAAATGTTATATCTGCATCAGCAATGAACCTAAAAGTCAACATGACAGTCCTAACAACCTCGTTGCAGCTAAATAATTACAATCTGTATTTCATTTCAGTTGAGACGTCGCTTGCCAACTATAATAAAATAAATCTATTATTATTTAGCTTGTTAACTACCATGATTCCGCATAAAGTTTATAAAATGCGCAGTTCAGCGCACAGACTGACTGAAGCCCGCAACTGGTTGTAAACCTTGACGGAAAACTCAGTTTAAGTTAATGACATTGTATCCTCCTAAAAATCGGGTCCTACTGTGAGAACGCTGCGACTGTGGCAGTTTAATGGCGGCATTTAATACTTAATGAGTCATTACTGCAATCGCTATTAGCGTCGCCGGCGAGCCCGTATTATTTACAACAGGCCTGAATATTAATAAATCGCAATAACAATCCGGCCGAAAGCAATCAAAATTTAATTACCTGCGCTTCTTAGCGTTATTCGTTTTGAAATGATTCAACGCCGAACATGGGCAATGGGTTAAAGATAAATTTGAAAGTCTTAAAAGATAAATTCGCTTCAATCACTCGGAGCAAATAGGATTTCGTTTCATTTACTCCGGTAAGAGCGTTTTCAATTAAGGAGCGCCCGACAAACAGTATCGGCGTATGAAGGTGAAATTAATTAAACCGAGCCAAGACAAACATGTACGAATCTATTTGTGTTGGGTGTTGGACGCTCGCGGGGTGTGTACGAGAAGATGTGCGGATTATACCCGGGAAAAGTATGGGAAACAGCCCCACATATAAGTATATGTATACAAGTGTAGTGTCTCGGAACCCAATCTTTTTGCTCTATGTGCAGTTGACATATAAAGAAAAAATATAAGCGAAAGCAAGGTTGACAGACCAATAAATCTCTACGCTGACCTAAGTGGGTCGAACTCCATGAATAGCTATAAATCTACTCTTTTTATAAACAAGTCAATTGTGAGCACTTAATTTGGATGAAAGAGATATATTATGTCGTGATTCATTGAAGGCCGGTAGAGCCGTAAGTTATAATTAATTAAGAAAATTAATATTTCCTTACGAATCTTTTGAACATTGTACATCACACATCAATTTTCGGAACGAACTTAATTAAAACGAGGACATTAACACACGCGAAGTTGTTTTATTTATTCGACCGTGTGACTTTAACAAGTTTAGTTTGGGTTTGAACATTTGAAACTGATAGCGGACGCGCTTAGTTCGATACCTTTCATCGAGATTTGTAATTTTATCAACATAATGTAGTTGAAAGTTGTTAAGAATTTCTAATCGACAACTTTTAGGTTTCCTTTCATGCTGATATTAATTAAGGAGTGTGTGTTTAGCATGAGTTTAATAAATGCGAAAGTTTCTCGTATAGCAGGCGGGTGCGGTGCCTACTCGAAGTTTATTTGCCTTCATTACTTGTAAAATTGAATACGTCGCCGTGAATCCTCATTAATTTAAGATGTAGACTGTATCTTGACATGTTATTTTATTCATTAAGGGAGCGTCTTCAGTCTCACGGTTGTGTACGTGTCGACTTCGGATTGTTGTAAGGAACATAATTTAAAACCTCTTGACAAGATCATTAGAGCGAGGGTGTGGAGGCTCGCGAGAGGGCGCTGTTATCGTTTCTAAATATAATGTAGGTGAGGACCAACATGAAAAGTACGCGTAATTATCAGCGAGTTTCCCTAGAAACTGCTTAGTACATTCGTACCGATAACTTAATTACTATTATTACACGAGTCAGTAGTTAGTTCTAACGATATTGGTATAAATAAACGGGTCAATGCGTTGGATTAAACATCAGATTTTTCATCCTTTCTTCCTCTTTGTTGTCCTTGTTTGGAAATAAAAACAATGTTATTTTAAACTGTAAGCCTAGGTACCTACGTACTCACAGAAAAATACAAATTTGGCTTGCTAATTAGAAGTATTTGGTGCAGGCCTACGTTATTTTATAGTGATTTTCTAGTAAACCTACCTACAATGTTGATAATGTTCAAGGTACAGAGTCTCATAAACTATACCAAACCAAATAAAACCAAACTACTAAATGAATAATCACCTAAGTGGTAATATAAGAATAAGTTCGGGTCACATTGTGGCAGGGAAGAGGGGGGACGATTGGCTCAAGACGAATGCCTCTCAATAGAACCGAGATGCGTCCGGGCCGGGATCACTTGTTGCTTCGTCGTGTTTGCTATCAGACTTAAGGAAAGGACCCTAGAAATCTTTAAACGACGCCATTAAGAGCATCAAAGGGGATTATTTCAATTCAGCATTGCCTACTTTAATTTTTATTCGGTTTTATTAACACGGAGTGCTACCTACTTATTTGAAACCGTCTGGGTTTGAACCAGTATCACGAGACTAATTTGTACTGACACATTTACATTTGCTAATTGTATTGTGACAGTTCTTATGTTAAACGTAAGGTAGCTAGTTCTGTCATTATCGTTATGAAACAGGTACCTACTCTCAATATTAATATTGATCGTTTGTGAAAGTTTTATATCAACTTTCGCTACTTAGTATTTGGCCGCGGGCGCTAATCCATCAGTGTAATGCAATTTCTAAATTAATTGATAACTTTTAGTGATGCGATTTTGACTAACTTTGGCATAACTTAACATTTACATTAAGTACCTAAGTAAGTAAATTTTATTTGTTTAAACATGGTGTAGGTACACGGTACATTGCAGGCAGGATAGTAATGGGATACAGAATGTTCTAACATGGTCAGCCGCATATCGTGGCGTACAAATTGGCAGGAAGAGATGGTGCATAAGCCGTGATAATTTTCATCAAAAATTTCTTCATTATTCATTAGAGATTAGGTATAATTACAATTCAATAAGCATATTTTTTTGATACAATTCAATGTCAAAGTAGTTATTAATGAATTACTGCCATTAAAAATTTCAATTCCAAAATACAATTATTCCAAAAAAATACAATAGAACACACAACAAAAACAAGGACATACATCTCAAAAATGAAGAAAATTGTCCTCTTTCTTATTTTTTCTCTCTTTGTTTTTGTTTTTTTTTTGTTTTTTTCTTTCTTTATTGTTACTAACATTCTAGTATTGTAAGTATTTCTTGTGTAAATGTTTGTGAATCGTTTTTGTTTGTTATTATTAAGTACTAACATAGGCTAAGTTATATTGTTACTAACACAGTGGACCTCTGTAGTCTGTTTAATAAATAAATTATTATTATTATAAACTCTGCTATACTACAGTATAGCAGAGTTTGCTCTTTCAGTTAGTAAACTCTTCATGTTTCATGTTTTATCCCGAAAGGTTAGTCAAAGGTGAGTGTATGGATGGGACCATGGGTAGATATCTACACCCACATTTTGCCAGCTCGAAACTTGCAGCACTTTCGGTTACAACCTCAGAAATAACTTTGTTTTTCGAAAATTACTGTAATGAAATACAAACTTATTTCTGCGGTCGATAAAATCATAACGGTGCATGCGTACCTAAATATTCATCCCAGCTACAGAACCCTACACTGTGCGTGGTCCGTGGTTTTCATTGGACGTTTTCAAGTATACTATTATTCTATCTCCCATAATCATAATGCATAGCTTTCCAGTCGATAATTTTGTTAAGAAATCAAAGACGCCAATAGTGTGATTGTGTGCTTATGATCACAATGCATGCGGGGACTTCGGAGGCGGGACGCACCATCGTCTGTGTATCAAGTTAGCACGTCGTTAGAGCGACTCGTTAGCGGCGCGTGGCGACGACAAGCCAAGAATTTGCTAATGACACATGCTCGCGATAGGGTTGACTAACACAACCCGTTATAAAACGTATGAGCGTATATCCTCGCAGACTAATTAATGGGATTAAGATTTTGCATCAAACTGCAGTAAGTGGCGGAAATATTGGTTAGGTTGTTTTAAGATGATATCGGTATAAGTAATGTAGGTACTCGTAGCTGTTGATACTTTCTTAAATAAATAATCAAACCGCCGCGCCGTAACAAACCTGACATTAAAGACTAATTATTGAGAGACAAACAAATACAATAAAGAATTTTGCAGACATAAGTTAATCTACCAGTAGTCTTTGATCATAATAATATTATCAAAAATACTTAGTAGCTACTTACGTTCTAATTCTACACTTTGATCACAAAATAAGTAAGATCCCAATATACTTGTGGTCGGCGCAACCATGTCTCCCTCTGCCATATTCTCTATTAGTCGTCATCTTGGTAGTCATCAAGTTTAGCCATATCAAATTTCATACCGTCCATTCATCGTTCCTTTGGTCTTCCTCTACTCTTATATCCACATTCATACTCAAAACTTCCCTCACGATATTTACCTCATTCACAAAATAATTAAGAAATACTTATAATATATTTTTATTCAGAATCGAAATCAAATGTACTTACAAAAATAACAACTTGTACCTGATTAATAAATAAAAATAACAATATAATATCATAACTCAACTAAAACTATTAACAAACTAAAAGATGGCGTCGAAAAAGTAAGATGGTAGGATATTAATATCAGTATTTAAAGAAGATCAGTTACTGTTGGTAACCCTGTTGATATTCGCGGTCGCGCCGTCTAGGGCTCGCACGCGGATGAATCAAGCGGTTTGACAAATCGGATCGCTATAATGAATATCATGTTTACTATTCCGAACGAGTCGCATACGATTGAGTTTAATGACGGAGCATGGTGTCGTCTGCCTGCTTAGTGTTTAGGGAGATCATGTGGATGTATGATAGTTTGACCTTGTCTTGCTGTTTGTAGTTTTAAGATTAACATTTAAACTAAATGCGATCCAGGATGAAAAGTAACATATATGTCATTCTCCAGGTCATGGTATACCTATGTTCCAAAGCGTAACAAACAAAGAAACAAACTCACTTTGGCATTTTATAATATTAGTTAGGATTATAAAGAGGTAACATTTATGAGTTTGTATATCAAAACTACTGATCCGATTCCAAAAATTCTTTGACTAATGGGAGGCTACAGTATTGTCGAGTGTCATGGGATATATTTTATGTTAAAGCATGTATACTTTTCGCGAACGAAGGCGCGGACAAAAGCTAGTTGGTAATATGTTTCAGGGAATATTGAACATGAAAAAAATAATGTTTCAAATTAAAAACATCGTATCCAGCAGTGTATTCGTATCATATAAAATATTCAGTGTCAATAAATTAAACATTAATGCGACAGTTTGTCGGTATAAATATTTCCGCACAAACAAATTGTTTTCTATATATTTCCAGCGAAATTTTATTTAGAGTTACGTTCGTTAACCGTCAGGCAATCTCGTATTCAAATTGACATAGTAAAACAACAGAGGCTCCGGACTAAGTTTCATAAACTCGTTTCAAACTCCCCTCTACACATTCTATCGGCGATTTTTAATTAAGTCCCTAGCGAGCGGCAAGCGAGCAAAGTAACACCATCAATTCATTATCCTAAACTCTGGCTCGATTGTTCCTCGCTCGCTACTTACGCAAACTTTCATTTTAATCAAGCGTTTAATTAAAAATTATCCGAGAAAAACAAAATAAGCCCGTTAGGGCGGTCTGAACTAATTAAGGCGCATGCGATGCGCCGACCGACAGCGGCTGAGGTGAGCGGCCTTTCATTAAACGCCTTGTTCACTCCAGTGCCGGCGCTTAGCGAGACTATTACTGCTACTAGAGAGGAAAAACTAACAAGTGTTAGGGGCGTAGTCGGTGATTGTGCGATGTGGCCACCGCGCTGTAATGACGACGTAATTATTAGCGACGCATCCCACCGCTCGCGAACCATGTATTATTAAAACAACAGAGGTGCCGTCCGTTAGTGAAAGCGCCTTATTGTACTTCAGTGATCGCTGTTTAACGAGACCATCCTGCAATTATGTTAACGAGAAACAATTAAATCTCTCTAATGAGTTGCACCAGTTTTAGTAAAGGGGTTATACCACAAAAGATTTAAAGCTCGCTCCTAAAGGCTCCACTATGAAATATAACGTTGTAAATAATTGTATTAAAAACGGTATAGCAAAACTTTTCTAATTACTGTTAATACCAATATCAATTAACTTGCGCTAAGAATTAATTATCTCGGTATTACGGTCCCTCATTTATTACTAAACTTTCACTAATCAATCTTCCAAAGTAGCCAACATCGCTATAACATAATTCTATAAAATAACAACTATATATTTTACTAACGAGAAACGTTACAATAATAATAACATACCCCTTCTTGGCAGTCGCGGTAAAATATATGGCCACATTAATCGTTTTATCCAGAAAATTATTAGTCTTGAAGTTGAAATCAAAATTAATTAAGGACTAGACGTATTGTCTCGGTAGCTGACAATAAAAGGTTCAATTGGTAGTCACAAGAGTCACATTGCCGTTAATAAACAATATACAGGTTTGACATGTGTAGTTATGTTGTGCACATTGTTCATTGCAGTTTAATAATGATTGAGTCATAACACTTTATTATCTACTTGATAATAAAACACTGCCCTTCACGGCGACGTCGGCGACACGCTACAAGCCATGTCTTATCAACAAATTATTTGACAGCTCAAATATTATTTCGCGCATTAATTTAGTCAAAGATGTAGGTACCAAGATTGACGTAAAGTATTAATTATGTCAATCATCGGTGTCACGCATAAATAATAATAATTTATAAGTGATAACATTTGTCAAAAGCCGCACACGATGAGCTAATCGACTATCACCGCTAATTGCGCGCACCCCGTTGGGGGAACCCCCCTCCCCACCCCCGCCGCCCCCGCCCCTAACTAATTAGATAAGTTTGCAACTCCACTGTACTTCTGGTGCTCCACTCCGCCGGTAAGCATCAATCTTTTTAATTAAACATTTTTGACACCGCAACGATTAGCCATCGAGCCCATTCCTATGCTAATATTGTGAATAGTTTTAATTTAAATGCAAAACGAGGAGCGAATATGGCCCCAAGTTTACACTTACGTGCGTTTTGCATTGTTATAGGGGTTTTCAACTATTCTTAGAATGCATTCAGGTGTTTGAAATAGGTAATATTTAATAAGTCGATAAACAAGCATACACATATCTAGACTCGGAAGCCATAAGTACTTAAGTCCAATATTTTTGCATGCAAAAATTTTACAGGAGACGGTTTAAATTGATTGGTGTGAAAAAAATGTACTACGGTTAATGTTTTTATTATTTATTATTACACAATTATGAACTAGTTACAAATCAGAGAATGGCTATTTATGCTTTATTTATTATTTACTGAAATATCTGACTTAAGTTTCTTTGAACATCAAGAAATTGCGACTTAAGTGTTTAGTATCGTACTATAATTACTTGGCTTATTTATTTTATTTTATGATTTTAAAATAAAGTATGAAAAATTATGGTTATTAATTAAAATTTTATAATATAATGCGTGCAATAAAGTCAAAAACTAACAGTCACTCTCTTCTGAATCTCGTATATCAGTAGGCCAATTCTCGTACTTAAAAAAACGTTCAAATTCAAGTCGCAATCTCATCTCAGCGACAATCAATGTCAAAAACCTGTCAAAATGTATGTAAATTGATAGTAATTTTGACAGATTGAGACTGAGATTAGAATGCGAACGGTCTTAAAAATACGGGAATTGCCCCTCTGGATCAACATCCTTGGTATCGTCAGTAGTTACTAAATTCTGGTAAAAAGTATGGAAACATTCTGGTATTAAAGTGATATTATATCACGTTTTTTTCGACACTTATTGGTACTGGCTTGTCAGTAATCTGCATCAAATTAAACTCCTTATCTCGTCGCGTGTTCCGTTTGAAATGAATAGTTTTGAATGATTCATCTCCAGAAAGAGATGTTTTGTACTTTATGACGCCGTACTCAGAGTCATAACTCAGCCACTTTACATCATGCCACTTGAAAATATTTCCGTCGTCGTCTTTCTTTCGGGCTACTAAAGGACCTTTCAATAAACTAGCGAAATCAAAGAAATCATTTTGTCGCATTTCTTTAACGGTAAATTTTTGCTACTCGATCTTACTAACTGCATCCAATCGTGTGGGTGACAAATTTGTATTTCGGTTTTTTTCTTTTTTTTTTCAATAATTGCATGGTCTAAGTCAACCTCCATAATTATGTGTATGACCAGGTATCATAAACTTGTGATGTATTAACTTCATTGAAGGTTTTACAGTCAACAAGTACGTGAACATTGCAGCCACGTGGGTGTTCTTGTTTTGTCCTCCACAAGTGTCAGAGTACAAAATCACTTCTGAGATTTCTTCCCGTTGTTCTCGTAAATATGCAAACAAACAAGAGGCTATTTGATTAGCACCGCGACCCGAAATACCCTCATGCCACATATGGTGCGTTGACATTCCAGTTGCGTTGTCATGTATTGTAAGGTTGAAGGTCCAAAGTTGTCTTTTATAAAAGGCTACAGATGATTGTAAAGCTGTCGAATAGGATTGGCCTAAACTTCTTTTTATTTTGTTTTCTTTCTTCCTTCTTCTACAGGGCACAGTTTTGCTTTGTTGTTGTATTGACGTATCTTCAATATTTTCAGGTACTTCATTTTGTGGTGCTATCTGTACATCTACTGATGCATCATAAACAGTGGTGTCCATCTCATCTTCATGTTGTATAAGCAAACTAGGACTGTCTGGAAAGTAGGTAGGATCAGCAACAGAATCGTCACTAGAATAGTCAATAGCAGCTTCATCATGAGTAATTTGTTTTTGAGTTCCAGGTGTACTTGGTTGCGGATTAGTGAATGGGTCTTCATCGCCTGTAAAAGAGGGAAATGTAAACTTTTTGTTGTTATGGGTTGTAATTGTGTCAACAAAAACTATACATTTATTTTGCATATTGCATAAAAATGAAAGGAAAATATTCAAAACTTACCTTTATTCTCATTATTTAAGGCGAGATTTACTAACTTTCTGGCTCTTGAATCCATTATAAATACAGTTAATGCACGTCACCACTACGACCGTCACACCAAAACACTAATGGAGGAATACGTATTTAATTTTACTTCACTCACAACGTTCGTCAACTTTTTATCAAGCACTTCAAAAAAGAGGGTAAAGTGAGGGTAGATACTTGAAAATATTATCGACACCAAAAACGGATCACTGTTACCAAGTTACTTAAGTCATTCGTTATAAGAGTTGTCATGCCGGGAAAAAAACTTAAGTCAACTTAAGTGGTTTTTGTCGCCGCTTGTTTTGTTGATACGACTTAAGTTTTATGGTACAGTCGACTATTGCGACTGAATGAAGTGACGGTGACTTACGTGCTTATTCCAGTCAACGGATAATACAAAAACATGGGTGCTGTGACTTTTTACAATTTTGAGCTAAAATTGACTTAAGTGCTTTTGGCTGCCGGGTCTAGATATATTCGCCGAAATATTAAAAAAAAATGCCTCATAATTACCTTGTGGCTCATTCGGGGATACAACACATTATAGTTTGAAAAGCTTATAAATCCCGGTCGTTAAGGCGGAATAAATTGTGCTTGATGGAATCACGAACCGATCTCAGATTTATAGTTAATTGATGACTTTATGCTCAAAATTCGTGCAATAAAGTGCCACAATTTGAATAAAAATGTCGTAATGTCCATACGCACCGCCATCAAAATAAATATTACTGTGAGCGCGTTGCGTAGAAAGCTTTCAATTAAGATATTATATCATAAAGTGTCCATCAATAGAAAAATAATTATGCATATATATATTGTGCTCCGGACGCAGAACTCATATACGAATTAGGTTATCATAATTAATTGGTTATTGACTCAATTCCCGTGCCCATAATACGTGTTTTAATCAACCCATTTGTAAGCAACAAAAGTTAAATTGACGAATCAATTTTGTTAATAGTCCAAGAGCGGAATCCGTCGACGTTAACACGGATAGATTTTTATAACTCCCGCCTGATCAAATATTACTTTTTATGTAAACATATTTATTAAAATCGATCGGATTTACGTCAAATTGATCATAATCAATTTCGTGAGCTATTAATTTATGAGACAAGTGTAAATACTTGTTAATAAAACAAGAATCGACTCCATTATAGATGAGCGCGGAGCAATAAATCAGGACATACAATGGCACATTGTCTGTCCCTCAACCTGATTAAATAAATAAATAGGTGCCGATCTGAGACGCTTGCGCAGATCTTATCACATATCTTGGGACATTTATAGAAGCGAAAACGCCGAAACGACCTCTCTATATAAGATAATAAGGCTTTAAGTATCAGTGTATGAAATCGCATGTATCTAATCGTTGTCCGTGTTTGGCATGTGCCGAAGCGATTCTGAGCTTTGTTAGTATTGTGTTTCGGTTGAAAGTTGACTGGTAAGTAGCTCTTGTTAGTTAGGATGCGAGACGGTCGAGATGGATGGCGGCGAGCAAGGCGAACTACGAAGGTTTGCACTTCATCTTTCATCGTTATATGCTTAGTGACGTGCGAGCTGGAAACGTAAATTAAGTGTACCTAAAACCGGCGACAAACTGCCTTATTAGGAAAAATAACAATTTACAAGATGTTATAAATGGTATTCATAAAGTCAATTAAATAAATTGCCACGTTATTTTATGGAACCGTCCTGTTTTCTGAAAAATCTGAGAAACGGTTGTAGCAAATCTTATCAATGAGTTTTATTAACCGTGGCAAGCACAAGGTTTTCTTAGACTTGGTAAAGACGTTTGATATTCATGCTCGCAAAAGTACCTACATAATGTTTGACATCATAGATAGTCAGCGTAAATGTATGTAAAATAAGTTTAAAAAAAATCGGTGTTCCTCAAGCTATTATACTGGGTCCAATACTGTCATGCCTTTGCCCTTTGCCATATACTGCATACACACCTACACACAATATATACAATTTTAAAGAGTACCAAACATTTCATAAATTTCATTTTTATTAATTTAATTTTTTCATTTTCCTGTATATTAATTACATGCTAATGAATAACGTTGACCTCAATATTTAAATAAGTTTTATAAAAAGAAGGATCTGCAACTGTATCTGGGAAAGGAATCTCCAGAAAACTTCGAATTTTACTAAGGATACGAGAGTAGTCCAAAATAATCTATGTGTACCTATTTATTCTACGATTTGGTCGCCTATAACCGAATCAAAGTCAACGATATAGTTTAGTATACTGCATTAACTGTGTCAAATATGAACTCATTACACGCAACACATGACATTCACAATTTACATGCGATATTAATGAATCTCGACGCAAATTTTAACCGGTGTCCAGTAACGGTCGTTAGGGAGCTTTATTTAGGGTAAAAGGCACAGTAATTGGCCCGGCCGGATGCAGCGCACAGGTGCTCCGTGCGTGCGCCCTCTCGCGGTGGCCACAGGAAATGAGAGCCAATTTGAATTTCTTCCGTAGCGAATCGATTAATTGGAGAGCTATTAAATCATTTTTCGGTTATGAATCGTAACGAATATATCGTGCTTATTTATTTTTTCCTTCACACCTGTGCCACTCAATGTAATGACGAGTATATGTATAAAAAAACAACAAAAAGTTTAGAGACAATGAAGACAGAATGATTAAGTTAAGGTTTTTATTCTCTCGTAAAAAGAAAAGTTAATTAAATAAGCACCAAACAAAAATGTTGAAGACAAAAAGGCATATCCTGGTGCAACGATGATTTGAATGAAACAATCTTGAGCACAATGGAGGCGGCAAACAAAGGTACGAGTCGATGGAAGTTTGTTTCCCTCACGACATTATCAAGGCACGTACTTCATATTTCACTCGATCTTGATTCGCCATCGCAAACAATTTGTAACGTAAAAGGGTAATTAGGACTTTAACCTGCACGAAAATAAAGGAATTATTAGAAAACAATCCGGACAGAGAAAGGGGGTGCAGGTTCGTGAGGGGGGTGTTCGAAGGAAGGGTGTCTAATTAGGGAGTGGGGGCGAAGGTAATGAGCCGCGATCGCCGCTCCGATATAACGAAGGCTATTTACGCGGTGGTCGCTCTGAAAATTGCGAGGTTTTGTTTTAAAAGCGGTTACCGTTTGAGTTTTGCGATTAAGGAGTTTAATTAGACAGTGTTGTTTACAACCTCATTACGGTAGGTAACGTCGGTGGGAAATAGCCTCGGATATCGGCCGATAATTTATGAAGTTGAAAAATGAGTTTCTTGCCGCTAAGTAGATTCTGTTGTAGATTATAACCAAACAATCCGGGCTTATGAATAAACATGAGCTCAATCTCCTTGTTTTTCTGTCTAAATACAGAATGTAAACCTTATTGTGTTACCTTTAAAGTTTATTGTTATTTTTTGGTGGGTAATGAACTTGACCTTCAATTGTTTTAGGTAATTACAACTGCCATTACCGTCAGTGGTCCGGTACAAATAATTATCAGGTGAGTTTTGTGGGAATGGGGTATTTAACTAATCTTGATGTGTTTAATTAAGATGCATTTTATGATATTCATGCATTTATTCAAAGAGAGATGGCTTCGACATAATAATATGAACATATACATATACACACACACCACCACCACCATATACATATGGTCATATCTGACCGTGCTTTAACATAATATGTATACGAACACTCGAATTTAAAAAAAAAAAACTTTTTTAACTGTATAACAAACAAGTTTTACTGATTGATAGGAATAAAGAAAAACTAAATTCAGTAATCAACCAAAATTCCATAATGTCTGAAGTGTGTTCTGCACTTCTGCCCACCATGACGTACGGTGCTGCGACGCGCATGAGGCTGTGTACAGCGTGAGAGTTGCACAGAGAGCCCTGGAACGTTCCATGCTTGGCATACAGCTTATAGACCGAATTCCAAACATCAAAATCCGAAGACGTACGAAGGTTTTCGATATCGGAAAACGAGTTATGGAACTCAAATGGACTTGGACGGGACACCTGGCAAGGCGCAGTGATGGCAGGTGGAGTAAGGCAGTGACCGAGTGGCGTCCAAGGAGTGGAAGACGTGTCGCGGTCGGTCGTCCGGAGGTGAGATGGATGGACGATATTGTTACCATCGCGGATCGAACCTGGATGAGGCTGGCACAGGGCACAAGAAAAAAAAGGTGGATGCTCAGGAGTGGGAGACATCGGGCATTGGATGATGGATGATGATTGGCTATGGTCAATTATAGTAGATAATAATATAACCTTTAAGCCGGTGGCGAACTTTTAGAAAAAATACCCTTTAGAGTAATTTATCAGCCAGTAATGGAGTGCAATGTGCATTTTACATATTCATTATACGAACCCTACGCATAGCTATATCATGCCTATTTCACTTTCCTCCTTCATCCCATAAATTAACTATGATAACAATTTAAAACAGTTTTACATAGTATTTTACACCTATTCACTAAAGCATCTCTATTAGCGTTTATGCTAACTACCCGTTTCAGAATTCATTATAAAACATAGAATTATTCAAATCATTTATACACCATGTACTTTGATTTACATTTTCTAAAAGAAACTACCTGCTAGCTGTGGGCCACGAAGTATCCTGTGTCATTAATTAATTACTTACAACTTTATTAAGTTTTGTTTTATTTACGATAATGACATTGTAAAAGCTAATTATTTTTTAAATAGTAACCGTGCAGTTTATTGCTGGCTGTTCTCCATAGGAAACGACCAACTGGAACCGTGCACCAAGCGAATAATAAAGTGCACGTCTATGTATTTTGGAGTGTTCTTGAAAACTGCTGCAGCTGATTGCTTGACTGATTGCAATTGATTTTGCTACGGTTTACTGTTCTACCTATACATAATCAGCCTGTAATGTTCCCACTGCTGGGACACAGGCCTCCTCTCTGTGAGAGGGAGTGGGCAGTAATCCACCACGCGGGCCCAATGTGGGTTGGCAGATGTCACATGTCTTCGATTTTTTTACCTATACAAATAAATAAAATTGAAGTGTCTGTTTGTAATGTCCAAATAACAGCTTTTTACTAAATGCATTTCAAAGTATAATATGGTACTTATAGCAAAAAAAAAATTCGTCTAGTCTGTCTCTTTGTTCCGACTAATCTCCAAAACGGCAAGATCGATTTTGACGGGACTTTTACTGGCAGATAGGTAATGTTATAATGAGTAAGTAGTAATATCTTTTTATCGCGGTAAGACGTTCCCATGCACATTTCCCATGATTTCCGACACCCACGCAGGCGAAAATGCGGGCAGCAGCCAGTTCTGAATATAAGAAAAGGATGAAAACTTATTGACTAACTGACTGATACATCCAAATGGATTTAGCCAGTAATTTAAGATGTAATAGAAACGTGTGAGACCAGAAGAAAGTAGAAACGGCTCGGCGCCAAAGTTTGGTGACGTGAGGAGGTTTTAGCAGCCGCGAATAAAAATAAGACGAAGCTCAGAGTAAGACATCAATCTGAAGGTGGTTATTAATTGTCAAGAAATAATTAATGTCTCGTGGAATCCCGCTGGAGTAAACCAAGCCATCCTTTGATATAGGATACGCCGTTCACCAATTAAAGTAAGAAATATATTCCAATGAAATAATGAACAATGTGCACGTCACAGGGACAAAACCAAAGAGAATGAGCCATATTATACAAGGTCTTTAAATAATTTAAAAAATCTTGTCAGATAAAATTAAGGTCCTTTTTCCCTAATGTCAATATCGTTATAAAACGGTGTTGTAAGAGACGGGACGCGGCTCGCGAGTGCCGCGTTTCGGATGCGGCACAAAAGGGACGTTTTTTCCCCGTAATAGACGTCCCGCCGACATCATTAACGTATCGACAAAGTTGGCCGCAGTTATTCGCTAATGTGACAACAACAGAGAAAGCCCGCCACAAATGAGGGACCATCTTTTCGGCTTAGGATTTGGGCACACCGCGGGCTTTCGGTGCGTGAGCCTCGTAAATGTCGAAAGTGTGCAGTCGAGGATGTTTTACAGTTTACATAAATAACTTTATTTTAACAGTTCGTGCATAGCTTTTGTGATAGGTATCTAATTGTGTAAAGTAGGAAAGTTTTATTTTAGATTAAAAAAAAATAAGAAAGACAATTAAATTAAATAAGATTTTAACAACTCTATTCCGGTGCTCATAGCGCGTACTACGAAGCATTTCGAAGGCGACCAGCAGCCCTAGGCTAAAAGCTTTTTGTGGGTATACCTCGTGGTAATTTAACACTAATCTTATAATTAAGCACTTAGCCGCTACTAATAATTAATTTCTAAGTAGCGGAAAAATACGGATTAAGTATCTTAATCTGCACGTTACGAGCCATTTAACCCCGAACAAAGGCAAATAGAATCAAAGACGACCTCTACAAACGCAGGTGTTTTTAATTATAATAGTAATTTAATGATGTTTTAGCAGCTAGTGTTTGCGTCCGGTGTGCCCCGGGCGGCGGGGGTGTATTCTAATCTCGTGTTAGCGTGGCCCGTTTTTGCGCTAACGAACAGGTTGCGTTAAGGCGCCGTAGACGGCGAATCGACGGGAATTTCGCCTCATTAAAAGTTGCGACCTGCGGAGGAGGCAATTTGGAGGCTCGCGACGACTTCGCCCGCTACTTATTAACGAGCCGACTTTACACTATCACTGTGACGCCCGTCGCGTCGGACGTCTTCGTTTCGTCCCTTTATATGTATTTTATTTGAATCGTGTTAGTGGCGTACTATTATTATGAGCAGCATCCCTCGCGTGCTGTGGCTCGCCCCACCTGCCCCACTCGAATTAGTAAACAAACGTCTTTACGAGCGGTTTTACGAGCCCCGCGATATTTCGGTCTCGCGCACGCCGGTTTACGACATAATGAATTTGTTGATGAACTAGGTATTAGAAAGTTTGGAAATAGACGCGTTAGTGACCGACGCATCGGCTGCGCGACGGACCAGTAGCTTCATAGGTGGTTTATGAACAATTAAATCGTGACATGAACAAGTTTATTTCCACAAGGGCACGGTTACGTTGTCTGCCATCTTGTTTTACCACGAACCGTGGAAAAATACAGTTTTATGTTCCAGCACATTCGCTGATCATAACCTAGAACATTACAAAACATAAACATGAATAGAGTTCACTAGTAAAATTAATCATACAGTTTTATGACCCCGACGAGAATCGTAATAAAATTACGCCAGAAATACAAATTAGGTCGTTAAAAGTTAGATTTTTTCTGTATTAGTTAATGATTACGTAATTTTTATAATTATACGACTATAGTTACAGAAGGAATTTAGGGCACGATGTAAAATGTCACCTATTAGCTAGGAGATACTTATTAGTGGTAAAGTTAAGCGCTTTACTATTAAATTACAGCCGCTCCGACACATAATTAAGGCATCTTCAATAAAGTTAAGCATAAATTTACATATCGGTGCGAGCATACCTCCTGTTATTAATAAGTAAGTCGTAGTAAGTTAGTAGTGCAGAGAGCACGCGTCTCATAGTTATGGGGAGGTTAACACATGAGGTTAATTAAGATCAGAAGCGGGACCTATAACTAGCTAACGTCGCTACCGACACTCCGCGCGAGTTTACTGAGTACTTCCCCTTAATTGATACGATTTGATCGTCATCACAAGCTCTCGCTTATTCCCGGTATATAATTTAATTAAAATTTATGTAACGATAACTTAATTTATATCCGACGATAAACGTAATTGGTTAGTTTCCTTGCCGCGCGGATGTGTTCCGCAAAACACACGAAATACGCGAAAAGCTTTGACAACTGACAATAACAATCTCTATCGACGAGTCGAAACAATATCTTTTGACTGGATATGAACTGTCAGAACGCCAATCGTAACAAGTGGCAGTCCAGCCTAACCGAATCTCGGGCAGTAAACATTATTAAAAATTCCTTTGACAGCGGTGGCTATCGAATAATGATTTGTGTACGTCACGCCGGCTTCTGCTGTCATACTTGCGCCAAATTTTCACCGGGAACATTTTTTACTATTTTTTGACGGCCAGCCGGACGTCGGGCACTGCGTTTATTTATTAACGAAATTCGTCCGTCTATGTTACACGTCTCGTTCGTCGCGCGCGCTCCACACAATGTGGGCTTCATATCGGTGCAGTAGAGTACAAGGTGCAGTGGCCGGGGTGACAGCCAATAAGCCTTTTTCAATCGCGCGGGTATCGTTTACGAGGCTGCATAGTCGCGACGCGGCATTGCGCCCGTGCGCTCCACCCATATCAATTTCGAATAGGTTTCCTATTCGGCCAGAGAGATTGCGTTTTGATCGTTTTGTGTGTAAAACTGTTGCCCTAAATTAAACGCTTTAATAATAGAATAGAATAAAACTGGTCCGGTTCTGTTGACATGCCAACATTGGGCGATATCGAGCGTACAGTTGATGTTAATATTTCATTAGTCGATCGTTGGTGAAGGTAAACGTTGGGTATTTACGGTGCGGCGTCGGACGTGGCTAGCGGGACACGTAGAGCTTCAATGTTGGGATCATCAATTACAAACTACTTCCAATTAGTGATAGTGCAGTAACAAATCAAATTTAACCGAGTCCTGTTGGGGAGTCGTTCGCTAATTAGAGCTGCGGGCGAGGTGCTTCCTGCGAACTAATCAGGTGGCTAAATAATGTAGTCGTGACGGCGTCGTTAGCGCTCGTGAGACAGACGTTATTAATTAACATCACATCGAGCCACCCCCCGCCTCACACCCCCGCACCCCTCCTATGGACCGCCCTGTGCTATCACGGCGACACTCACTGTACTTAATGAGTTAATGCGTATTATGACGACTGTGCATTCCATATTGCAACCTCAAACATTAAGAGTAACTACCGATCAAAAATATTGAATTAATTCAATATTATTTATAGTAATCACTACAGCTGGTTTACTTGTTCAATTGCCAATTGAATTCCTTTTACGGTATCAGAGTGGTATGAATAAGCCATTGAATCAGGAATCTAAGTTAATCTGTGGGTATAACATTATAATTTGAACTGGACTAGACAACAGCACACCTTCATGCGGCCGGCCACACTTTGATCAAGCATAGAGTTATTCTACGAAGTATTTTACTCAGTTTGTGCGACGATAAAGTTAGTTTACTTACCACTTACATACATACACTCACGCGTTTTTCCATGGGGTAGGCAGAAAGTACAGAGTCCTTACATACTTCTTTCGCTTCATTTACGATCATACACCTGATCGTCTGGTCATACACACACACTGGTTGCGACAACTACGCACCTTTTTTTTTTGCTCACCTGACCTTATTGAAGAACATGTCGAATTGAAAACCTTCTGTCAATCATATGGCTTATAATATGCAGTTAGAGATTAAGGCCGAGACTAGGATGAGAAGATCTACAAGACTTACATCAACCGTGATCCATGTTTATGTCACAGTAAATTAAGTATTTTCAGCAGCAGTAACGTATTCAAATGTACATTCAATGCAATGCTGTTTGGTATTGTTACAACTATTAAACTGAAAAAAAAAATTGTGCTGGGCATATTGGTTAGTTATGAATTGTCAGCGCACAATTATTGTTAATTTAAAGTTTTATAAGATTCTATGAAACACGTCAAATAGGATAATAAGTTAAAATACAAATATCAGACATTAAAGGTCAGGATAGAAATAAGAAAATGTATGAAAAACTTGGCTATCATCATGACGCAGCTAATTTCCAATTAAACTAAATGACTAACCAAAAAATTAAAAGATAGTCGAAATAAGTCGCGTAGCGCTGTCAAAAATGGCGCGTAGCAATCCGCGCGCGGCGTAGCGGCGTAGTACCGTGCGTAGTAACCCTACCAATACGTAATGCTTGTAGGGAAAATGTGCTTACAAGTCTTTCATTTTGCATTTACCATTACATTGCATTTTTTTTTACCTTTTTTTGTCATACAATTATAACATTAAGTAGGGACTATCTTAACTTTTCTTTTAAAAAAATAAAGTTTTTCGTATAGGTACTATTTCCTGTAGGTAGTTTACAGTTCGCTTTTGAACTGACCAAACTAATGTAAGCCCACTCAAACTAACATGCACTACCGGTTGGCTGTAAGTGGCCAGTACGTAAATGATTGAAAAATTGAATGATTGAATACACGCGTGCGCGAAACAAGTTGACACTATGCACAATTGCACTCATTCGATCATTGTGCAGGCGCCTACGCTTGACCTATTTAGATCTACTAGTTGGCGTGGGCTGATTGGCGGATACATCTTTATTGTTCACTTCATGTCAATGGATGTTTTTGAAGTTTAAGTGGGAGTCTTCCTACTGTGCTTGACGTCTTTAAGTTGTTATTTTTGCTTGTCTACCTGGCCATTAAACAATATTATTTGAGTAGGTACCTATTGCCTGCTACTGTAAAAATGCATACACACTTCAATACTTATTTGATCATCACTGCTTACCTGCAAAAATATAACTTTTACAACATGTAAGTTAAATTTATTGATAACTTTAATTTCGGTCTTCTTTCGTTTAAAATGTGAGGAGTTTGTTGGCTAGTTACGAAACTGTTTTATGTGTACATGTGTACATTATTTTGTCGACTACGGTAATATCAAAGGAGGGGTTGTTTGGTATCATTATGTGTTTATATCCTGTCTGTCTGTCTTATTGCATGTCATGACGATTCATCCGATAGAGCCTGTAACGTATTAATTCAGTGCAGTTTACCTCAAAGGCAATGGATTCCGAGAAGATTGGATTCTGGTTATAGGTATTGCAGGTGTACCCAATGCCTATTCCATTAGTTCTGAAGCTGGTGGCTGGAGGTGGCTGTTAATTAAAGATGTGATCCGTGTTTAGACTTAGAATAGTATATCCATTTCGAAATTGAAACCGGTACTAAGTTTAGGATTAACTTTTTCAAAAACTTTTTCGTGGATGAACTTTTGCGTGTTCGATTTTTCAAGCACTATTGTGACTTACTGAGGTTGGCTCTATTTATGTATGTCACAAAGTTTGAGACGTTTTTTTTAATGTGTAGAGAACCAGAGGGGCAATTCTCGTATTTTTAAGAATGTTCGAATTCTAATCTTAGTCTCAATCAGTCAAAAAGTGTATAGCGTTTACCTACATTTTTGACATTTGACTGTCGCTGAGATGAGATAGCGACTTGATTTTGAACGTTTTTAATTACGGGAATTGGCCTTCTGTTATAATGAAGATTGATGTTTCGAAAAAGCCTTATTCTACACCTTCAAAGAAACTCCCATGTTTCTTTCTTTCGATTTAAGCTGTGTTTTTTTTCCGAAAAGTCAATCATCACGGAAATATGTTACGTGTATTGCCCCCTTGTACCATTCACTTCCCAAAGCGATATTCTCAATCGCTTACAATGTTATCTTGTAAGAGATACTCACAAAACCGAGTGCAAACGTTACTATAACTTGTAAGCCAAGACTGTCCAATTAAGAAGCAAAACACAGTATCAATTTAATGTAACGGACATGGAGGAACATGTACAAGATTGGTCCGTCTAGTGAATTTCTCGTGGCTTTCCGTAGTACACGACTTGTGGACGTATACGTCCGCACGACGTCGCTTTGCAAACACGTCCGATGACGCTCAACGACGGTAAATTGATGACGACAAATATCGGTAGTATATTGAGTGTGTACATGTATACATGTCCTATGTTAGGTTCTGCCGTTATTTGGCGTTCACAAATTGCTTTCTGTGTTAATCTAGACTGCGTATGCTTATATGTGCTGGTAAATTGTAACTGGACGTGGCAGGTCTAATGGTATTGACAGATAACCTGTACTCTCAAAAACGTTGCAATCGATTCTAATGAACTTTATTTGGGATCGTTGTTATGGACTGCGTTAAATAGGCAGGAAAAATATACACGGTTCTTTGTAATACGTCGGCAATCTCTGATTAAAAAAATATTAAAGATAATTGTTATTTTGTGGTTGATTATTATGTATTGAAGTAGAAGCAGTTAATAACAATAAAAAAATGCTATGTTTTTTTTTGTATCCGTCA
Organism: Brachylomia viminalis; assembly: GCA_937001585.2. Lineage (NCBI taxonomy): Eukaryota > Metazoa > Arthropoda > Insecta > Lepidoptera > Noctuidae > Brachylomia > Brachylomia viminalis. The sequence continues at coordinate 18,656,753 of OW443301.2, read as the reverse complement.
AAAAAATATAAAGTGTCAAATTACTCGCAAATGGTTGACATTTGCATAGAGGAGTAAGGAGTAATTTGGTTGCAAATTATTGGCTTATTACTAATAACCCTGTATACCTGAAAGTCACGCCTGTGTTTCCCGGATGGTGATTGAGAGGTGCCACCTACATTTTTGGCTCCTTAACACAGACTATATTTTAGTCTATCTAGGAGAGAAGTACTTCACCCACCTTTATGGTTTAGCTGAACCTAAAAATATATAAATGCAACATTTGTAAACTTTGCAATCCCATTATGAAATAAACTATTATTATTATTTAGAAAATAATCTACAGGATTGCATTGACACGCAAACTGTTACCTACCTTGGGTTCAGCACATGATTCGAAATTCCTGGGTGCTGATATTTTCCATCTGATATTTAAAAAATCACTTTGTAGTGTTTCTTTTGGAAGGCAGTGGTTTTTTTTTGTGAAAAAGTTTTTATTTTTCACTTTTTAGTTGTGGTACCTACCCCAAACAAAGTCGTATACCACTTCTTGCAATGTATATAATATTAACACGAATTTATTACAGCATTTTACAAATACAAATACAAATACAAAATACAAAATAGTTTATTGTGTCTTTTAGAAAATACATTACATGTCAACACGCTAAGTGGAAAAAAATACGTATTATTGAAGCCGACTCAAAAACCACTCATCAGAACTTGACCAAATTTATATGGGACGAATTTGGAAGTATAATATTCAAATAAACGAACAATTAATTAAATTGGTTTTTAGATGAAAGAGTTCTGAGGTAACAAACATAAAAACAAAATTGCCGCATTGAGAACCGTCTCTTTTTTTTTAAGTCGGTTAAAAATAGCTTTTCCATGCATTTTACATTTTAACTGCGTAGGTATAGCACTTTTCTATGAAACTTCAGATTTTGTTTTTGATAACCGACGTAAATTTTCTACCCTAGGGGGTTTAGAATCATGTGTGTGTTGTTTTTGTTTTTATTATTTATTTCTGCTTGAGTATAGTTTTAAATATTGGCGTGTGCTAGCTGACATATGGCAAATAATTTTAATATTTATGTGTTTCGTAATGTTAATTACTTATTACTATATGTATAGAATCCAGTTCTTCTAACTGAACAGACAGCAGTGCTGCTGGGGAGTTTGTTCCGCCACTTCTTCTTCCCAGCTAAAGCACTAGGAAGTGGTGAAGGGTGGGCGTTTTGGGGGACTGTCTTATGTGATTTTGACGTTCAAAAAGTGCTGATTCTCAGCCTAATTTGAATAAATGACTTTTGATTTGATTTGATTTGTGCTGAATTTATGGTTTCAGTTTGCGTGTCAATGTCCAGCCACCCTGTATACTAATATTATGAAGAGGTAAAGTAAAACTTGTTTGTAAATTTGTTTGAAGGGGGTAATCTCTGAACCCACCGGTCAGATTTCAAAAATCCTTTTTGCATTTGATAGTCCAATTCTTGAGGAAAGCTATAGGCTATTTAACATCACGCTATTCCACTTAGGAGCCGTGCAAAACGAACGAAATAAGTTAGAAAGAACGTCAAGCGAAAACGAAGCAATAGCGTGGGTAGGTGATGGGATGCGACGGGGAGGGTCGGTCGCGGGGCAGAAGCAAAAAAAAAAAAAAACATAATTTACTACTATCTTAAACTGTCAGTAGATTCAAATCTCTGCTGTCCATCTTTGTATAAAATTGCTTTAACACGGTAGATAAACTATTTATTTCCCTGATAGTGTACACTCGTACCTATACAAGTCTGATGGTAATATTTTGTTTGCTTTTTGTCTTAAGAGGTTGTGTTCTATACAGTTATATCGAGAGCTTTGATATTCTCATAACACTTCAATCTGTTAAATAAACATTCCAATAATTTAATTAATAATCAATTAAGATTCCTATCAAGAATTTAGTTGTTTCAAAGGTTGGTGATGCAATTAGTTCGAACGCACAAGACTCAAATTCAAACAAAATATGCTAACGATTCAACTATTTATTCTGACCATATTTCAAGAGAAATTGCGCAATAGTTTCATTCATAAACCGATACAAATACCACCCGAATTCCAATGAGAGAAACAATACGCTAGAAATATTAATGATTTCTTTGTAATCATTAATTCAACCTGTTAGACGAGTTATGCAATGAATCTTATTTATCGAGTATGCTAATGTATTTAAATTTAAATCCATTAGTGTAACGCTGTGAAGTCTCTGTTGATTCTAGCTTTAGTTTAACATTGAAATTTTAAGTAGATGAATATATGTGTAAGCATTCAATGTTTCTTATTCATACATTTTTAGTGCATAACTACAAGGCTCACTGGCACCACAAATCACTAAATACGTTTAGCTCTAAAGCAATTTCAAAAATCGTTCTGTTTCTTTCAATCGTTTGAATATGACCGAGACAGAATTATGTCTTAAGAGGACTACATGACCTAAACGCAAGTTTTATAACGCCTAAAGGTATACGATCCACTGCAGTAAACAAAACCAGAAAAATATATGATATACTTCAGGATATATGATAGTTAGATAGTGTGTTGAAAACATAATACAACTAATTTGGTACGATAGAAAAAAGTCACGAAGATACCTCTAAAAATTTATTTTAACGATTATAAACCATATTAATAAACATGCAATCATTCTGGTTTTTTTTTAGATTGTTCTTCAAGCACCATATTAACGCGATAGTGTTTACATTTTTTAGTCCAATCAATAGATTTTTTGTAAATAATGTTTTGCTTCATATTTTGCAATAAATTACCAGCTTTGTGTCATCGCGCTTCTCTTTCTCTATGCAGTCCGACAGTGACCGCGCTTAAGCTGTTGTCAGCCCCTTAAATGGGTTTTGTGATTTGTAGTGCAAACGGGCCTAAGAATAGCTTATCTTGTGCGTTTAGGAGCTCCAATGCTTTATAAAGTTATGTGAAACAAGTTCAACTTATAATTTTCCATTAAAATATTTGCGAGAACATAAGAAAGTCATCATCTACCTAGCCTTTTACCCACTTAGGTATTTGTTGGGGTCGGCTTCCAGTCTAACCGTATGCAGCTGGATACCAGTATTTTACATGGAGCGACTGCCTATCTGACCTCCACAACCCAGTTACTGGGTAACACGATACCCCTTGGTAAGACTGGTTGTCAGACTTTCAGGCTTCTGACGACCCGTCACGACTGTCAAAGATCCACGAACGACAGCCGGGACCAACGGCTTAACGTGTGGTATGTAAAGATGGTCACCCATCCAGGGACCAACCGCGGCAAGCATAGCCCAACCTGATCGATCGAGCCATGCGGCTGTTATTAATTACTAAGCCACAAGCCAGAACATACGAAAGTATATGTAACTAATTAGTGTATTATTAGTGATAATTATGGAACGAACCTTCAGGCTTTATTTAATCCATACATAGAATAATCAATAAAAACAGCATACCTAATTAATAAACCATCTCCAAATTTTATCAAAGACAAAGTAACGTTTCTGCTTAAAGTGAAACGAGGAAAAGTTTTTGTGAACTCGGGATCATCCCAGTAAACGGGTATTAAAAAGTAATATTCCTAAAATAAAAACCTTATTTTATTCAACTCTTGCTTGAAATATATATTTCCCATTTTAAATACTACGTATACAGAGAAACATTCGATTCTCTGAAATATTGAATCTTTCTTATTATGATTTCCGATCACGGAACAGAAAAAACGGGTATTACAAAGTAATATTCTTAAAATAAAAACCTTATTTTATTCAACTCTTACTTGAAATAAATATTTCCCATTATAAATACTACGTATACATATAGAGAAAAATTCGATTCACTGAAATATTGAATAATTCTTATTATGACTTCCGATGCATATGTGACAGGAGTACCAACCACGTAGTAGGACCACCATGTTGGAAAACAATTGGCTACCGCCTACTTCGAGAGTATATCCAAACTGCATCATGAATAAATTACATTCCTTGACGCATTATTACAACTCCTAGATAGAAGGTTGGGTATCCCTGACGAGTAGAATAGATTTGGCAATTTATAGAACATCTATACAGAGTGGGTCTTTATAATGTGCACATATCAGAATGAGGGAGATTCCCTCATTTTATATACATATACCTACATGCATATTTTTATAGACGGAAAAAATATTTAAACACTAAATATTTTTTAATATTTTATATGGAATTTTTTAAAATGTGGTTCGCTACTCTGACCCGAGTGTAAACAAAACGGTGTAACTTTTAAACTAAATGGTCTATCGCGATGAAACAAATTCTCTAATGGTTGGAAGTAATCAGGCGTCCTCATAAAATAAAAATTGTGGAAAAAAGACTACCCTCAATTGAAAATAAATATGTTTTTTTGCAAAAATCTGTGTTTTTTTTTCATAAATTTTTACAATATCGTAAAATTTATCAATATGTTATTACGTTAAGTTATTTTTCATCGTATTAGCCACCTAATGGTAAAAATTGCATGTTTTCAACTCAATCCCATCATTCCTTATCGACTGTTAAAGAAAGGCCCAGCGCACGGCTACGCGCTATTGTTTAGCAGGTAGCTTAGTCTTTTTTAAAAGTAAAAAAATATATTAAATTTTTTAATTATTTTTTCCGTTTATAAAATTAAGCATAGATTCTCCCTCATTTCGATATGTGCACATTATAAAGACTCGCACTGTATAGTATATTTATTTATAGTATAGTTTGTATTAGAACTATATTCGTTCTTCTAACTGAACAGACAGCAGTGCTGCTGGGGAGTTTGTTGCGCCACTTTTTCTTCCCAGCTAAAGCACTAGGAAGTGGTGAAGGGCGGGCGTTTTGGGGGACAGTCTTATGTAATTTTGATGTAAAGTACTGATTATCAGCCTAGTTTGAATAAATGAATTTATAGCTTCTATCCGCGGCTTCGCACGCGTTGAAGTCGGTAATTGTCCCATGGGATTATACTACCGCGACAAAAGGTACATATTCTATGTCCTAACCCAGGTCATGGTCTTAGCTGTGTGCCAAATTTCATCTAAACCCGTTCAGCCAAAGGTAACAGACAGACAGAGCTATTTTCATATTAATAATATTAGTGTAAATAAGGCAAATACTTCCGAACTACTAGATCTTCATATCCTCTTACTAGCTCTTCTAGAAATATGACCTCTAATAGCACCAAAGAATCGACAGCTGCCTGTACCAATTAATATAATAATATATTATACAACGTCCACATAAGGTCTTCAGGTCCCGAACTAGGTAGAGCTACGGTAACCTGATGACTGATATACATATACACACCCAGACACAGGTCAAACAGACATGTTCATGCACACAAATGTGTGACTTGTCCGGGGATCGAACCCGGGACCAGCGGCTCAGAAGGCAGGGTCGCTACCAACTGCACCAACCGGTCAGTCAATTGGCGTAATAACACCTGTTGTTCATTGGTTACACTGTTGTAGATGATTAACTACCTCTCTATTAGATCTATACTTTAGATTAGGGCAACAATTACAATGATCGAAGCATACAAACAAAAAAATTCAGGAACCCTTCATAGCTACTTAAGTCTAGCATGACAGTTTTAAATTTTTGAATGGACATGAGAATTCTAAGCAAGCGTGCACCATCGCCGTTAACCATCAGGTTGATAGAGGCCCAATACCAAACAAAACCACTCTTTAAAATTCAATTAATATACAAAAATAAACACCAATATGCAAACAGGAGCTTCCCAAATCAAACGCTTTCGAGACATCAGTCAAACGTCAATATATACCTACATAGATGTGCTCCAATGATTTACAGATCAGCAAATATCGTGCCTAGGAACACATTGCACGTCGTCGCCAGTTCTAGCCACTAAATTGCTCCTGACTAATGTACCCACTGTCGGACCTAACTGCCACCGGCCTTGTAAACGGACGAATATATTTAGATCACCAATTAACGGCTAAAAGCTGTCGTAATTGATTAAGCTGCGTGTTGCCTTGGTCACGGAAGTGAGAAGTGTTGTTTAATGTGTCCAGTAATTGGAATTTAGTTGGTTTAATTAAAGTGACTAAAGTTCTAACTACTGCGAAAGTAATTTAAATTCAATTCAAAGTATTTAAGTCTCAAAATGCAACAGCTTTTACTTTTTTAACAAATCTGGACCAGTCTCTAATAATCTGATAGCTTGCTTCTTGTTTGGATTACTGCATAAAATAAGATTCCCCATATTCATAAACTTCTCACAAGAGTTTTATAGTATAAACGTCCTATAAGTCTATTGGCGACTCGTTAAAAAACGAAAAATAGAGACAGGGTAGATAGATGAGCCTCAGATTTTTAAGCAAAAAAGAAAAACAAATAAATTATTAGAACAAGTTGACTGAAAACGATTCAATACATTAAGAAAGTCTGTCTGTATCAATGGAGGAGAACCTAAAGTTGTGCAAGCAACCGCCTCAATGCCGAGATGAATATCGGTAATCGAATTGTAGGCAAAGATCGTTTGCTGGACGGTCTTTAGGATCTATTTGGAGGACTGGAGACGCCGGACGAGCGGACGGACAAAGAGTCAAACGAAATTAATCGAGACATACGACGACGGCCTAATCCAATCGCGTCTATCCGGTCTATGCCTTTTAAACAGATCAGCCATGGCTTCGGGCGGCTCTCTTGCAAGTACCGGCTAAAAGCAAGGAATATAGGTACTAGGAACTGGGCCTAACCTTGTTGGGACTAGGTTTAGTGGCAAACATATATGAAGTTACTAGCCAAATTGGTATAGAAATATAGACTGGTGTCTCAGAAGAAATAGTGCCTGATTTTTAAACAAAAACATGTCACGAAAAGTATCAGCTTTATTCGCAACAATAAACTTCAGTCGCCGTTTTATTGTTTTGTGAGTTCGAAACGAAAATATATAGCTGTCTCTATTTAGCGCCACAAATCTTTCGTCTAGCAAAACGTTAATGACTTCATAATTAATAGAAGCGCAATTTTTAATTAACACTGGCATCATCGTTTGGCATCGTGTATCGGGGTTTGGCGACATTAATTTACGTACAATGTCAATTTGCGCAAGAGACGCGCCCGAGTCCGGGATACAGGGCCTCATTAGAGGCGAGCGGGTGCAATTAAACCGCGCGTCTTTTGCGACTTAACGAGCGCCCAAATTGGACGGTCCGCCCGCCCTGGACACGCGTTTTAATAAATATACATTTCGACGTGATGCAATAAATATATTCGCTGATTCTATCGCTGTGAAATGTTGTGTTCCCTTTGGGTTTAAATGAGGATATAATGTAGAACTGATAATGATGTGAACGAGGAAATGTTGACGTTGTCCTGTGTTGAGTTGAAATGGTAACAGTTTTAATTGGTTACATTTAGATCATCACTTTATCGACGCAGGTGCAGTAAAAAAATATTGCGGTATCTAAAAATATACTCTGCAAAACGGAAAAATAAGATAAGCACGAACAAAGCATCGTACAGATTAAAAAAAAAACAGGTACATCTCTTCGAATTGAACTCAATTCACACCTACCTAACAGATCAAAATTCATGGCTATGGATTTGAAAAGATGTTAACTGTCAACTAAGGATGGACAAGACGTTCGTAAAGGTCTTATTAGTGATGCAGGCGTCTCCTCCACTAACGAGACCCCTTCGAGATACAGGAAATTGCTGATTGTCGATGACAAATTGCCTTGAGATTCGACAAGCCAACAGAAGTATAGTTTGTGGCTAAAGAAGACGAAGAAGAAAAGGTGTTGAACAAAAACAATACTTTTTTTTTATTTATTGTTTTAGCACAGATAATGAATTCACGAGTTTACAAGCTCGCGCTAATGTTGATTTAATAACAAAACTACCTAGTTAAATATAAAATTCTAGCCAAATTTAATTTTCCTGGAAAAACTGAATCTACATACAGGTATCGAGCGGTATCTGCCAAATATCAATATCGTCGCGAGAACACAACAAAAATATACACTGACGTCTGCAATAAAAATGGCTTTAAAGTGGGCTTTAAAAATCACTTTTAAGGGAATCCAATTTCTTTATAATATACATAAATTTATGGTTATAAATAAGAACTGATCTTCACGATTAAAACTTTTTATATTAGGGAAATATGTCTGAAAAAAAAACCCATAATTTCTATTACATAATTATGTAGGTATGCACTTTGCTAAATAAATGTATAGGATTGATTAGTAAAATTAGGTAAAAATTGTAAGGTGAGTTAGTATTTTATAGCGGTTTCGTTAGTTAAGGGGCCTGGGAGGCTGATTGTCGATTTAGCAAGAACAGCGGTAATTATAGGTAAGTATAACCTACGCAAATACAGCTAGCACGCAAGACAAACCAATGGAAAAAATTACATGCATTACCTACAATGTAGAACTCAAATACCAGCATTCCAGTACGCCATTTTGCAAAGGACGCTAGTTAACGAAAGTGTTAGTAAGAATGGGTAAGAAGTTGGTATTTTAGAGGGTTCTCGTTAGGCGCGCGGGCGGCTGATTGCCGATTGAGCACCAATTGCCTTGATTGACGGCGCCCGCACGGCTAACGAACCTGCTTTCAACGTGGACGTGCCGTTCTTGCACGTCCCACGGACACTGCGGGAAGCTACGTACGTCTTACGGACGCATCGGGTATGTAGGTCAGTTATGTGTGAAATAGCCAGGTTAGTGGGCTGATGAAGTGATTGCGTGTTGAAGTTGTGATATAAATAAACAGATGGATGTGGAATTTGGTGTTGTTTATTTAAAAAACGATATCGATCAATGCTACATTACGAGAAAGCATGTGAATGTCCAGTTTCTATATAAAAAATATACATATTATGTATATATTATGTCCTAAAGGTATGCTCTTTCCATATAACTGAAAAATCGTAAACAGGAATAGTGCAGCTTCGCAAACTTGTCATGTTGGAAACTCGTAGAGGTGCTACGCGCTACGACAGGTTTCTGATTGCTGACTAGCTCCAATAATTTAGTCCGATTGACGTCGAGAAGTCCCTACTGAATTTGGTTCATTTGTACACAATCAAGGAATTCTGTACCACCTACCGCGACACGCCCGCACTCTGTACTGCTTATTGCCTACACATATGAAACATAATGTCTTCATTCGAACAATACCAGACGCGCTATAAATCATTATAAAATTCGAATTAAGCCAGTTTAATGTTTATGTAACGCTTCCGACGCTTATAAAGTCGCACACACGAGGCGTAACACCTCGCCGGCTAATTCGTTCGTACACAGCAATCAGCAGCATGTAACATCATCAGCGTCTTTGTGGAGCGAGACCGCAATCCATCATATCGGGACAAAAGGCGGCGGATAAACGCGCCAGTTGTTTGCGTGAGAGAGCGTTAATTTTGTTAAGGAGTCTCAATCAGTGAAGGCGTGTAAGTAAAGTCGGCGCGCGACCGCCGCGGGAGCGATTCGAGCGAATTACCGTACCTGGAGGCGCGGGGCCGACTCGTTAGTTGTTGTTTGCCGAGTGACGCGGGTCAATCAGCAGAGACATGCACGGAACCGCACTTCTTCATCCCCCTCTGTGGCCCCTCACCTGTCCCCCGCCCCGCTCGTTAGGCCGCGCCGTCTCTGTCAACTGTGAGACGAGCTTTATCGAATCTACGACGCACGACCCGCGCCGCGGTCGGCCCACTCTTCGCTCTAGTTTGACTCACAACCGCGTAAACAAGGGAAATCAGTGTAAAACGAATTTATATGAACGACAAATAGAAGGGGGCTAAATAAGGTAACGAGATATTATAGGCGTCTGTGATGACGGAAGGCGGAGGTAAGTAACAAATTATTAGCCAAAGATTTGACCCAAATCCTTTAAACGGGGCTGAAAAGATCAAAAGAACATTTGAAGACAAAAAATCTCTTACAAAATGTGGCATGTCTAAAGCAGTAATGGGGTAAAATAATTGTAAGGAATGGTATGCGTTTAGCTAATTAACGCGCAGGGTCAGACAGCTGCGGTCCACGTGCGAGGCTGCGCCTGCGCCGCCGCCGTCATGTTTCTACGACCATCTCATCGACAACGGTGAAAACGCAATGTCTACTTATTTGTGAAAACTTTCGTATGCAGGTGCAGCGCATGATTAGCGCTTATTTTATTAACTTGCAATACATATTATTTTATGCTTTTACATTCAGACCACCATTATTTTTTCTTTAAACGTCTGTCCTTTTATGAAGGCAGATGCAGCTATTTAAAATTAAATAATATAGAATCAACTCGTTATTACCGCAGTTATTCGTTAAAGAATAATATTTATTTACATGTTTTATTAGTGTTCCTTAATTATTATTCATGTACAGCAAGTGGGCAATAAACAATTTTCAAGTACTTTGCATAAGCATTACCTAGGAACTTGTGCTATGGGCGCCGCCGCCATAATCAACAACACATAAAAAGAGACATGTAGTTATTTTAAAGAAGCAAACCATTATTAACATTTACAGTAATTATACAGAAGTGATTGTTCGTAACTCCACATCGCTTAAGATTATGGCTTGTGTAAAACTTAATTGAAATCGTAGGACATATAATTGCTCATACTTACAACCTATGGAATTTATTGGCCTAGATAGCTATGATCTGTCTTATTCTTTAGACACAAGTACTGAAATAAATTGCCTACACGCAGTCTATTTATCAACAACGTCGCAGAAACAACTAACTATGGTTATTCATTAGTTTGCAAAGAGACATAAAATTTACATAATCGTAACATTGCCGTACCGTAACGCTAGGCAGCTAGCTACCTGAACACAGTCGCGGTACACTGACACACAAAGCCCGATTAGTGCGGGTTTGAAATAAAAACTTTGTTGCCTACATCTTAAATTAGTCCTTAGCGTTCTTTAACGAGACCAATTTAGTTGGTCCGCGAGACGCCGTCGATCGCTTGTTGTGTGCAAAACTGTTTACTTTTTGCTCCTCTCCAGGTAGAAAACACAACGGTTCGAAGCATTTTCATAACAATGCGCCTGCGGCTTTCTCGGTATACTTTTTTGGACGCGATGCGTTTGACAGACACGCCATTGTCATCGTCAGATGACGGACTAAAAACTTAATCTTATATTGATGATCAATGGGAAAGATCGATGCGAAGCTGAACACTTGGAATACCAAACCATAAAAGGTACCAATTAGTCCTGTCGAGGAGAAGAAGTTGGAAATAATTAGATTATGAACAACAAATCTGACTCACCTTGTGTAATCGCTTTTGCATAATATCATTCCGCCTTTGAAGTAGAACGAGCGTCCCATGTCGGCGAGGGCCTGGCCACAGCAGGCGCACTTGAGGCAGCCGTGGTGCCAGTATCTGTCGAGCGCGTGTAGGAGGAACCTCTCGACTATTTTGCCGTTGCAGCCGGCGCATTCTTTGAGTGCTGGGTTGTTGTTGTTGTGCGGGTAGTCGTGGCCGTTGGCAGCGAAGGCGGCCTCCGGCGAGGGCGGGTGCGGCGAGCTGAGCTCCGCGTACCCGTGGTAGTGCGGGTTCATGCTCAACGCGCTCGCGGCCAGCTTGACGGTTGGAGCGGGGACCGCTCGCACCGACCACCACAACTACACGCCCTGCGGAGAGAACAACAAACTGTTAGGATCTGCTAATACTGCTACAGTTGCACATTCTCAAAGACTGTGCTTACACATCGAACATTTAGAGTTGCTAAGCTATGTGAATAGGGGAATATTTTCGCCTTGACCTCTTTGAGATAGTGACCTGTTGTTTTAATTTTTCTTGGCAGCCCTTGGTCAGGGCGCAGTGGTTCGGGGCAGGCCTGCGGGCGGCCGCGTTTATAAAATTTTCCAATTAGCAATTTCATACAATTAGGAGCGGGGTGAGAGTGCGGGCGGCGGGGCTGGGGATGGTTAGCGCGGGTCGCGGGGGGAGTGCGTCAACCCGACCCAATTAGCTCGCGGCCGGCGGAGCGGCGGGACGCCCGTGCCGTCTGAGCGGCCCTGTCGCCATAAAACTTAATTAAACGTTTTAAAACAAGTATTCATTAAAGAATAATCAAGCTTATGTAGTCATAAATAACCGGATTGTCCCGCGCGGAACGGGTGCCGTAATTAAGACTGCACAGAGTTGATCAAACGCACTGATTTGAAACTACCCTTCATTAAGAGAGCGCGAGTCGGGCGCGGGAGCTTCCGCTGCGGTGCAGAAACTAATTAAGAATAACGGACGCTTTAAAAGCGTAATTAATTTAGATTGTAATTCTATTTCTCCGAGAGTAAAGTAGACAATTATTTCAGTAGCCCTTTCTTTTGGAACGATTTGCTTTGCTGAATGTAATTTGCTTAATTTTTGTGTCCAACAGGATAAAGGGTTGTACTGCGTCGAGATATATTTCTTGCTTCGGAATCGACGTCGAGCATGATAAACAACGTTATGAAGAGCGAACAGGTACCTATGATTTTATAATGAGTTAGTAAGTACTAACGAGCGTATCGTGATTAATTATCGATGTAGACTTCAATTACGATTGGTGCAATGGTGTTGTAAACATTACGTGTGGTTGCATCACGGAGTATATCTGTTGGAGCGTGAGGAAAGTCATTACACTTGTTGGCGCATGTCTAATGAAGGCTATAAGGGCGAGGTATGGCGTGAACGCCCGTACGACCGGTATTGCGTGCGTCCTAATGAGCGGCGTCGCGTGCGCACCTATCGCACTTCGTTAAATCGCGCCCGAACTACGCGGTATTAATGTCTTTCTTTAGTTAATTCTGCAACGCGTTTGGCGTAGCCATGAGGACTTGAGGTCTTAATTGTGGTGTGCGTGTTACATTTCCTATTTGACGTCAGTCAGTCCGGATATTATGTTTGAAGTGAGGATATGAAGCTGCCGATATTTTTATGTTGATACTAAATAGGAAACAATAACTTACAGTGAGTCATAGCATAGCTCATAGTTTATAATATAACATTAATAATAATAATAACTTTATTTCGGGTGGCATAGACTCATAGAAACCTTAACCTAAACATATATCAATAAAAATAAAAATTATTATTATTTGGCATGACTCGCCACACCTACACAAGACATGACCCACTGATGTTGAAAGGGACAGTCAAAACGTACAGCTATTGCGTTCAGAATGCCGTTGTTGCTACCCTGTATATGGGCCAGCAGGGAAGCTGCTTTTTTGCGCATGATGGCCTGGAAATCATCAGTGCGCGCTTCAGCAAACATCCCAGACGCGCTGCACCGCCACGGCAGACCCAACAACATTCTGAACACATTATTGTACTGAGTGCGCAGGGATCTGTAGGCTCGCTGCGTATATCTCACCCACAGGCCGCTTGAGTAGAAGGACTGGCAATAAGCTTTGGATAGCGTAACTTTCACTTCTCTCGTGCATCTTGCGAACCTGCGTGTGAGCATATTAGCTCTCACCGCCAGAGGCCTGCACTCCCGCTCAATATCCTCATCGTCCCTGAGGTCACGTGTCACAATGTAATAATATTAATACCAGCCTGTAACTATTCCACTGCGGGGCTAAGGGCCGGTTTTTTGATCCGTAGTTAAGTCAACCATTAGTTAAAAATAGTGACTATTCGTTAAATTTAACCAAAGTTACTAGTTTTAACTAATGGTTGAGTTAATGGTTAAATTTTAGAAAAATGTGCTGATTTGATCAACACATTTTGCTATTTTTTTGTAAATTAACGATTGAGTTAACTACGGATCAAAAACCGGCCCCAAGGCCTCTTCTTATACAGAGAAGGCGCATTAATCACAACGCTCGCTTAAGGCAGATTGGCGGTTTGAGACTTATATTAGTTATGACTATATAAGACCAGGTTTCCTTAGGATGTTTTCCTTCAACGATGTCACTGATGCCCTACGGTGATGCCTAAGATGAAATACAAAATGACATATGAATAGTCACTATGTTACTAGAAAAAGATCACTTGTGTTGTGATCACCTGATGTTGGACAAGCTAAATATACTGTCCTGGTTTTGGAACACTTCTAGCAAAAAAGTTACGATGCCAAAGCTCTCGCTCCGCGGAGCCAATTTTGATCAATTATCCCTGTTAGGAACTTGGGCAGTTACACTTTAACTGTTGGTTGTCGAGGTCTGTGATCAACTGTGCTCATTTTCGGGTTAAAAATAAGATAGACATGAGACTTGGAAAACCGTGGGAAATATGGGCGTCATTCTACTCAGTAAATATTTTTATAAACTAGACTAGATAATTGTTAGAAGCGACCATAAATCTTGTTTATGATTTAGATTCAAATTAGGAGTAGTTGTATAGGTAATAAGTCGTCTAATATTTTATTTGCGTCGTAAATATTCAATGTTTTATACTTGTTTATAATTTGTGACCGTTAGTTGCATAATATATATTGATTTTAATATATTCAGAATACTTATTAATCGGAATCGTCTAGCGTCTAGCTAATAATGAGGAAATAGAGTTAAAATTACTATATACCTACGCATTCATTTTGTACACTATTATAGGTGACTGTACAGAAAATGATATTTTAATTCGTGGATCTCTTTTTCTTTCACATAAGTTTATTCCATGATTTCTGCCTAATACCAGTTCATAAATAAAAAATGATTTATATAAAAAAGCAAATACACGTTTTGGGACACGAAACAATTGTGCATAATTACTCAAACTTATGTCTATTCGAATTTCAGTGTGTGAGGTCGATACTGAAATGTATCTTATTATCATTAGAATTAAGGTTTAAAATATGTTTTATTGTGAGACGAGGTGCGTGTTTAGGCTGGCGGGGGTGGGCTGAGAACTTGGCAGGTGCCGTTTTCATTATTCAAGCCCCATTGATTGGATACTTTGTTGCCGTTTAAAAATCTTATTAGCAACCGACCGACAACAAAGCAGGCTACGATGAGCCTCCTCGCAGCCCCTCTATTTACCTGTTAAGTGATTTTTTTTTCAATTACCGCGATGAGCTGCAGGTTCCAAACGAAAGTGTAAGTCATCTTGTTAGTGAATGTTTATTTCCGCGCTTTCCATCGTCTACTTTAAAACATTTGTCAGCTGCAATAACCGTGATGATTTGACACAAAATGTTGGTGGAATTCCCAAAAAAATTATAGTACAATGACAAACGAATTGACGTGAAATCCATAGAGTTATTAATCATACTTATCTTTGTGAGACAAAAGGTGAACCAAACAATTTCCTGGCAGCTTAAAATAACAGCAATTCAACAGCAGTAGGAACTAGGCCGCATTTAAACGTAAATTATTAGTAAAAACGCTAATGTAAGTAAACGTATCGGTCACTTGTTTTAACTGCAGGGTTCCCCAAGAACAGCCAGGCGCCCGCACGCCGCGAATAATGTAATTAAGGCGAAACCGCCGGCGAAATTAAACGCGAAAACGGAATGAGAATGTGAGCCTAATTAGAGCCGGGAGCGGGGCGGAAGACGGTGCAGCGGCACCCCAGTCCGACCCGCCGCGCCCCCTCCGCGACCCGCGGGCCTGATGCACACGGGACCCCAACACGTGACGTAACGTCTTTATCTACCGTACACAAACACCACGGATGAAGCTAAATAATCCAGCTAATGATGTGGCCAAATTAAAAACACAAATTAGAGGCCCATTCAAAAATGCCAATTAATTTTAATTCCCAGCAGAACTAATGACAAACATAACTACGCCAGTACCTACATAATATTAATTCTGCGCTAATGAGCCGCGTTTTAACGAAGCTATAAAATATTAGCCTTTTTTCTGCTTTTTATATTGCACCACGCAAATAATCACAGCACAGCGCACGTCGGTCGCAAGCATAAATCCAATTCGTTTTCTCTCACATCCATACTAATTAAAAAACTGCGGACAAATTGGAGCCCACTCTTCGCCCACGAGGACATAAAATATCCATTCCATTGACGGCACCGGTCTGCCATTGATTAATTTTATCCAATCGGATGCGAATTCAAGTTTTTCAGGAGTTACTTGTCATGCTTCATTAGGTGAGTGACTTTTGGCGTTGCGTACGATTACCGATTTATTTGCCGAACGGTGTACCGAATATTTTCGATAAGTATCGATCATTGAAGAATATTATAGCAACTCGGGCTATTGAAAAAATGACGGCAGCAATATGAATGTATCAGCCCACTTATAGTAAACGGGTATACAGTACATTAGACTAATGTGTGTAATATTATTTGCATATAATGACCGTTAATGTGCCCAGCGCATTATTCATCCGGCGTGACCTCAAAACCGCCGCAAGAACCGTTTGATCGATGTACCTACATCCCCTCTCCATACATCTGTGTATTTTAAAATGGTTATCTCATGATCGGTAGGTAATTACTAAAGAATCACGTAGCACATAGATAATTTTATAGAAATCATGAGTAGCAAACGACGTAATCGATGCACGACGGTATCAGATCCAACAAAATTGTGTGCCATATTCTAAATGATGGTTATTATGTGGTATCAAATAAAATAATGTTTTTAAATGTTTATGGACAGAAACGATGAACAAAAACCTCACAAAAACATCATGAACCAATCCAGGGAAAACGTTTAGAAGTCACCGTTAACATAATCTTAATTGAATAATTCGCTATCGATATCCTCTAATCTCCATATATCCATATATGTATATCCTAATGAGCTCAAACATACTAGGCTTAAAAAGTCAAACAAGTAGGTACCTAGCCTTGGCAAAATATTTAATGATTTTATCTACAACGTTAATGAGTATCAGCTCAATTTGAAAAACGACGCCGGCCTTGTTCAATTTGCTGTTATTTTGACTATTTTGTATCGTATTTAGTTCTGTCAAGTACTATAGTTTTAAGTAATCATTATCATTTACCTTGTCACTCAGAGCCGTGTCAGGGTTTTGCATGAATAGTCGTATTTGGAAACACTCCGTCCTTGCTTTGTTACCGGCGTATATGAATTAGCAGTTACTAACGTATACGACGAAGAAAAACACACAACACTGTATTATAAAATTACTCATATATTTTATACACTATAAGTACAATCTACTTCGTAAGTATGTATATCTAACTAGTTCATGAATATTCTTATTGTGTTCATTTTTAATGTACAAGTTAACTCATTTATAGTTGCTGCATTAATTAACAACATGCTCACCAGAAAATATTTCTACATGTTAATTCTGACTTTATAACTTTTCATAAAATGTGTTCACATCTCATTAATTATATAGAGTCTATTCTTGAAGAATTAACCCCTAGTAATAAAATTACGAGCGAAACGTAAGTGAATGAACCGGTAGGCGCACGCGCGTGAACAATGCTAATAGGAACGTTTTGTAGTACACTAATGGTTAAGGATTTGTCATTGCGTCCAAGCAGGTGTCGTGACGAAAAACACGTAATAATGACCGTACAAGTGTAGACATTGTCTCCGACAGATCGAGCGCTCTCGCCCGTAATTAGAGGCGGCCGACCGAGGACGCGCGCGAGCTATGAATAATAGAGGAGGCATCGATAACAACTAATGAAATGCTTAATAGAAAAGTAGAACTCACGCGGAAATAATTAAAAGTTGATGATGATAATTTTGTAAACCACAAGAATTTGCAATCCGACCCGTTCCCTAGTGCTAATCAAACACAGATACCAATTCCAGATAATAAACCTAAATTCAATATTCTTATGTAAAAGGAAATTAAAAGAGTAAAGTCTAATTTCAATGCTTTGTAAAAATTGATTACGATCACTTATCAGATACTAAATCTGCAATGTACAAAGCCACCGTTGACAAATTACGCACAGATAAGCAATGAAAAAGATGATCTATGTGCGATGATTTAATTAACTGATCGTAGATTACTTAAAATAATGATATAGCATCTGTTTAACTACATTATTAATTAAATTGATAAAGATTTAGTTTGCATTCACATTGGTCTGATGTCCTTCTAATTTTTAGTACAAACTTACCAAACATTGATAATATCATAAGTACCTATACTACCTATTTGCCTCACAGGTGTTGAAAAGTACAAACCGCTAACATTTGTCTTTTCTAATGCACGTCATCTTTTCAAACACTGAAAATCCGTTGTAATAATATTAAGGGTCCCATTGCGTCCCCTTGTCGCATTCCAACTCATAATAGCACTGTAAGTCATATCTAAACATCAGGATTCATATACATAATCTACTTTATACTCAATTCACTTTCTCTTCCATTTATCATCATAACTTCTTCCTTCAAATGACAACTTGGAAGTTACGAGTAACACACAATGTGCCTCATTCAAAAGTGTAGCCCAGTTCAGACCTCCGTGTCAAACGAAGCGGTCCGTCACGGAGCACTGACCATAATTGTGCCTCGTCCAACAAATATATTAAGTATTCGTGATAGAAGTGAGCAGTGTGTAATTTTAGAACGTTTTGCCACAAATGTCTGCCGCGGGCGGGTCCGAAGTGTCCGGAACTCCGGACACTTGAACTTGTTGCAAGCCCAACGTGAATGATTGCTGCCTTGCATTTGCTTTGATACGTGACAAGGTTTATTCTCCATAGGTACCTACTATTATGCTGTGGAGTGGGCAACTAGCTTCATCATTCTGACTGACCGACAATTCAAAACTACCCATGATTGGTTTTTGGTTTCATTGAAATAAATGCTTTGTGTTGGAGTTTCCTACCAAAATCGTAAGTATAGCCATATATTCCCATGTACACCATAATCAGTCTATTGTGTTCCCAGTGTACCCACTGTTGGGACACAGACCTCTCCGTGAGAGGGAGTGGGCCGTAAGCCACCACGCGGGCCCAGTGCGGGTTAGTGGACGTCACATGTCATCGAATTTTTGGTTCCAGGACATGCCGGTTTCCTCATGATGTTTTCCTTCACCGTTTTGAGAGCAGTGGTGATGAAAATAACTTGCACAAAGTAAAGCGTCTGTCTGGGTTTGAACCCACGACCTTACAGCTCCGTTACCACTGGGCCACCACTGCTATGTATTATATATGAATTGTGGTAAATGGGCATGTACATGTAATGTAATGTAATCAACGCTGCGAAACGGTGTGACGTCAATTTTTGCTAACTTTTGCAATTTCATATTCGCTAGTATGTTGTGCATATTTCAGTTGACAATATTTTCTTGGGTTTTCTTTAACAGCATTAAGGAAAACAGTCTAATGCACTCGATAAGGAGAATTATTATTTAGTTAGTACAGTCACAGTTTGCCAGAAACCCCTTTCAATAGGACTTTCAAGTGCATGCAAACGTAAATCTTATTTAATCTTATCTCTAATTGGGTGCAAGTTAAAATCTTAATTGGCACTCGACCCAAAATGCTTATAAGCTGTCAAACTTTAAAAATACACGTTAGTATGACGTAGATCGTAAAATTCTTTAGTAAATACGTCTAATGTTCTATAGCTCATTATTATCTGATGGTCGTACTGTGATAATATCTCACAACGCATCCATTGTTTCCATCAGTGAATGAACTTTATGTCATCAGGTACACAGTTATTGTCATCAATATTATTATTTTTGTTTTATTTGCCTTGTAGAGGTTAGAGATGTATGCAGCGACGCCATCTTTGATTATTTCTGTATTATGTTTATTTTTATATTGACGTCATCATGTCGTGGATTTGCACCGTCTTCATAAACAGCTGTTGAGTGCTAACAAAAACAGCGGAATAATAGCTAGATTTTGCTATCTGAAGTAGTAGGTACTTCAGTCGCAGAAATTTTTCTTTGGCGCCAGAATAGTCATCATTCAAAGACAAAAAAGTAATGTTTATGTTTAACGAATGTTTCATCAGCGAGATTTTGACGAGGCATAATTTCAAGTGGCAACCGACATCCACACGAGACTCCACTTGAAAAGACTACGTAAGGCTAAATTATTGCAATGCTTTCTGTTCTAGCGAAATGACAGATTGATATATTGACAATTTCAAGTAGCGTAGGAGAACTTTCATGTGTCCCTTTGGATTGTGCAAGTTGCTGAGGATGATAAACTGTCCTTTAGTTTAAACTTATGTGTACATCTATGTATATTATTTAATTTTATTCATGAACTTCAAAGGAAATATTTCATAGGTATTAGTATTATGTAGATAATACCTACCTATATAATATTGAATGTGGCAGACAATCAAATGAAAACTTATCAAATTTTTTATCGAAAATTAATTAACTACGAGTACAATGTACACAAGCAAATAGACGTAATTAATTCTAACCACTGCTGAAAACATATATTTTAATTACAAAATTAATTAGCCGTTGTTTTCTAAATTAGTTATCCAAACAATGCGTAAAAATCTAAATCTGTTACCTATTAATGGTTTTCATTTTTATACTTAGGTAGATCATAATCTTGTTTGTCATTTTTGTATTGTACTGATTTTTCATTATGTGGTTTTTTTTTATTTAAGTTGGGTTTGCTCTTGACTCTAGTCTAGGTCAGTGGTGACAGAGACAGAGTCGACGATGGAGTGAGCTTACCCAGAAGAAGCCTGTTCACTCTCACTTTGAAGAGATTAGGGTTGTATGCGTTCGGAAACACAGACGCCAGGTAGAGAGTTCCACTCTTTTGCTGTGCGCATAACAAAATACATTTGGAAACTCTTAGTGCGTGCGTGTGTGTGGAGAAAATAAACGTTTTTATTATTTTGTTGCAAATTTTTATGTTTATATATCACCATGGGACCATGGGGTCCCGGTCCTTTGGATGGCGTACATGGGGGCCGAAGCCAACTCGCAGAGGCACTTTAGACAATTTTAAATGGAATGAGGCACCAACCGACGACCATCCCTATTTGCAGTGTGCAAGTACACCCAAGAACCACCCCCGGTTGGTGCAGGACTACTGCAGAACATGGAAACAAAACATATTGGGCTATGGGTTTGGGAGGCTAAAGTGGATTGGTTACCTTGAACTATGGAAGAACTATGTCCCCAGCCTGATCAATGTTATGTAATATAGACGGCTAAAATGGCCGGGGGTGACTTGCACACTCAATAATGGGCGCCCGGAAACTGTCGCTAGCACATACTTACATATTAACAAATGGGCAAGATTTCGAGGTATTCCACGGCTATCAGAAGAATCCCAGAGCCCGGAAGATGGTCAAGATCCCTACCAGCACTTACTAGATAGTCCCTTCCTCCGAGACCGTTGGCCCTTGCGAATAAAAATAAATAAACGTACAACAATTTTTGCAATCTTTATTATTTGGATATGTTCCGCGACCATCCCAAGCGTTTTAGATCTAAGATCATAAATGAGGGGAAAACTGAACACAACAAAATAAAAAAAATAAAAAATTTGTCAATGATTATGACGATGCATGAGGGTAGGTATTCTCTCTACTACCGAGATTTTAGCTAGAGCTTTTGTTCTTATATTGTTTTTGTTTTTTTTTAAATATATTTTTGTAACGTGAATACTGTGTTTTTTATTCTTCTATTTTGTTGTGAATTCTGTGCACGTCTGTAATTGACGTAAACACTAGTCCATGTCTCTGTTCTCTTTTAATTGTAAATGTTTGTGTTTGTGTTGTTGATGTGCCTTAATAAT
Source organism: Brachylomia viminalis (assembly GCA_937001585.2). Classification (NCBI taxonomy): domain Eukaryota; kingdom Metazoa; phylum Arthropoda; class Insecta; order Lepidoptera; family Noctuidae; genus Brachylomia; species Brachylomia viminalis. The sequence goes on along the minus strand of OW443301.2, from coordinate 18,635,137 downwards.
AATAAATAAATAAATATCCACTCATGTCGGCCAATAAAGGCCAGAAACAGGTGGGAGCTCTGAAGGCCAATTCCCGTAATTAAAACGTTCAAAATCAAGTCGCAATATCATCTCACCGACAGTCAAAAATGTAGGTAAACGCTATACAAATTTTGACAGATTGAGACTGAGATTAGAATGCGAACGTTCTTAAAAATACGGGAATTGCCCCTCTGTTTCTCGTCGGTTTTCACTCCAGGCAGCAACAAGACTTCTCTCGGGGGTCCGCGTCGCTACTGCCCAACAGCTCGCCACAGGCTGCTCTGCGGTTTCCTGTATCTCTCTTGGTCTGGCTCCGCACCCTAGACCTGTTTCGGCAAAGTAAACTCTACCGGCATAAACCTAGAGATCAGGAGCGCGCAAGCCCCACCATGACGTCAACGTAGAGATACAGCGATGGGGCTTTATTATTATTATCATCATAATTATCTACAAGAGTAAATGTTTTTCTACACCTAGGAATTTTCTGTCGATTGGACCAAAAAAAAAACAATTAATACTTAGATGAATAATCTAAGTATTAATTGTTTTTTTTTTGGTCATTCATTGGTCAAAAATCTCTTCAATAACAGTATTTAATGTAGTTAGTTACCTTCATAGTTTCTACAAATTTAAAATGTTGTATTTGTCTGTTTCTAGAATTACTATTCAAGAATTTAAAGTTTTTCAAGCAGGTAAAGATTCCTGTAAAGTCCATTTAAATTTATTTGTCCCACAACCCGGCCATTTCTTTTGATTATTTTTCACTAATACGGATCCGTATTTCGACCACCGGAGATGGCAAAACCGTAAAATGTCGGGATCTTAAAATAAGAACTTCTATTTCTGGCTGTCTGTAACTCCCGGTCTATTTGTGGATTGTTTTCCAATACATAATATAATAATGGAATTTTTAGAAGAATATTACATATTTACTTACTTACAAGTTTTTGACGAAGGCAATTTTGTTGTATGAACAACATTTGTTTCATTATACCTAATTTATAAGTGAAAAACCTTCAACATGTGGTCAAAACTGGGCAACACTAAGGACATAAAAATATATTTTTTGTACTCGATTTTTCTGTCTTTATTTAATATTTTTATTGTTAAGTTATAAACACAAAGAGCTTTAAAAGTATTCAGTCACAACGGTTGTTTTATTACATACATATTTGTGAAGTAAAAATATCAAGATATCTACCATCTGCAATTCCACAATTACTAAGGCTGCGATCGTAAACGACAGGACACCGCTGTTAGTTTTACATAAAGACTAATATTAACACACTAGCACTTCGCCCGCGTCGTCGTCTGCGTGGTTTTCGTATTATCTTCTGCAAAATGTAGCCACTCCGCCCCTTTTAATCGGTAGTTTTGGAAAATTAATAACGATATTTTTATTTCTTTTGGCTTAATCCAGACACATAGTGAAATCCTCCCTCAGACATTTAATTACCCCCTTTTGCTGGGCCATTTTCGAAAAACTTTAACTTGTAACTCTTTATTTCCTGTCAAAAGTTTTAATACGGATATTCGAGGTAACCAGACAGCCGTCAGCCGACCAAATTTTAGCTCCCTCTAAAATCCCTTTGAGGGGTAGTTTTAAAAACCTAATAATGACAAACTTTATTATTCATTTAAGAATGTATTCGGGCAAAATTTCAAGTTTATTAACTCAAGAAGTGAGATCCGAAAAGCCCCTTTTTTTAGAGCATTATAGAAGTAACCCTTAATTTCTGATATGTCAGTCATTCAGCACTTAAGTAGCCCGTGACTTCGGGCGCGTATATTTCGTACTTTCCCCTACAAGTTTCACCACCCCCTTTAAATGGTCGATAAAATTATTAATATCTTTATTATTTATTTATACACAAGTATAAGTATTCGGGCCAAGTTTCAAGTTAATTAACCAAATTAACAAGATTTTTTATTTAAACGGATTCCCTCTTTTCTTTGATTTTCCATTATCACGCCTGTGCGAATTTTGTAAAATCATTTGCGATGTTTCCCTAGCTTGAATCAAAAATGTATACCAATGTTCAAGTTAATCAAGCCACGCAGTAAACTCCTCCTTTGTGAAATTTACTACCCCTTTTCACCCCGGTAGGGGTAGATTTTCGTAAAACCCTGATATACGTTACTCTTTATTTTTGGTCTTAAGTATAAATACTGAGTTTCGAGTTAATCGGACCGCGCGTTAAAATTCTTCCATACTAACTTTGACACCCCCCAATCCCCTTTTTACTTAGATATGTACACAACTACTATACGCGCGACTAGCATATACACAATTTCCCGACATCAATCATCGGGCAGTTGCCCACCAGACACGACACCCGTCTGGTCGGAGGATCCTCCCTTTTCTATGGAGGTATAAGTGAACTTTACACCCTGTTCCTCGTACCTCTATAGTAATATTAGTACCTCCAGGGGTACCTTTTTATCCCCTGAAACGTTTAATTTCTAAAAACGCCTTCTTAGTGCTCCCATAGATACATTATTAAAGGACGCCGTGGGCAAAATTTCCTAGTCCATCAGTAGTTACGGCTGTGCTTGATGTCAGTCAGTTTCTCCTTTTATATGTCATGTTGTTGTTATGTTATGTTCTATAGGTATGTATATACACATAGATAACATTTTTACTATGACCATTCGCAACACTCATCCTTGAGACTCGACTATTAACAATGATTTATTAATATTACTATTTTAATTACATTACATCGTAAAGTTGTCTTTCCAACAATTTTTACTGGCCGGTAAAATAGTATTACTATTATGGCTTATATAGATATTAGTCTTAAAAAGCCTTTTGACTTTAAATTAGGGTTAGTCGTTTTCCTCCCATCCTCCATTAAAACTTATTTCGTTGTTGGTAAAAATGTCAATGAATATTATTTATAACTACGGTGACACTATACGTGGGTCACACTGAAAGTTTTTAGAAAATAAAAAGCTGAATGATGATAATATTTTTATTGCTTTTCGAAGTCTCCGTTCTTTTTTAGAAGCACCGTCGTAGGCGATGGAACCATTGACTGAAGCAGTGGGCCCACTCTTCTTTAGGGATTTCTTCCACGCCTTTTTCAAATGCACCCACGGCACCTTCAGGGTTCATAAAACGAATTCCTAGTTTCTCTTTTATTTTTGGAAATAAATAAAAGTCACAAGGTGCCAGGTCAGGACTGTAAGGAGGATGACTTACTAACTCCACACTTTCTATAGTCCATATGGCGGAGAGAGCTGGAGCGTTATCGTGGTGTGGTGGAGGAGAATCCTGCTTGTTGGGCGCTGCTGTCTAACATTTTCCAAGACAACTGGTAAACAATGACTGACATACCAATCTGCAGTAACAGTATTTTTATCTTCTAGGACAATTGTTGCGAAATGACCTGTCCGTCCAAAGAATGAGGCAATTATATTTATCCCAAGACTTCTGCCCTTCTTTACTTTTGGCGGTAAATGAAAACATCCATTGCGCAGATTGTTTTTTGGTTTCGGGTTGGTAACAATATAATATCCAGCTTTAATCTCCTGTGACGATGTCTTATTATACAGCATTCGAGCGGCGGTTTTGATCTTCGGTCAAATGAGGTATCCATCTAGTACAAAGCTTGCTGACGCCTAAATGTTCATGTAAGACTTTGTGTACTTTTCTTTTTTTTTTTTTTTTTTTAAATGTTGCCCCACACTAGGAATTTCTCCTGTATCGTGGGTGCGTTTACAAACATTTAAACTCACATACACAAACAGCCAGACCCGGAACAACTAGGTACTTGCAGGTCATACAAATATTTGTTCCGTGCGGGGATCGAACCCGCGACACGTAACGCAGCAGCCAATCGCTTAACCACTGCGCCAACCGTGTCGTTGACTCATACCAATGCCTAAAGCTGCCCGAATCTGTTGATATGTCACCCTTCTATCAGCTTCTATCGTTAGCCGCACAGCACTCAGGTTCTCTTCCGTAGTCGCCGTAGAAGGACGTCCTTCTCGCGAATCATCAATGAGTTTGCTTCGACCATGGTTAAACTCATTAAACCAGTGACACGGCACGGGATGGGGCTTCGTCATGATATGCTAATCGAAGTCTATCATAACATTGTTTTTGAGTAAGACCTCAACGAAAGTAGTAATAAATCATTGAACGAAAAATTTCTCTAGTCATCATAGTAGGTAATCCATTTCGACGCACGCCAGACACTTTTTAAATTGCCACCAAAACAAATGACATATGAAAGTATTACACATCTACAGATTCTCAAAGAGTTCCTAATTCTAAATTTAAATAAATTTTTCATCGGCTGCTTTTCTTACTGGTCTATTCTAAAAACTTTCAGTGTGAACCCCGTACCAAAGATTATAAAAAAAGGGTAATCTTAACGCCTAGTTAGACACACAAAATTAACGGTTGGTAATTAAATAGACACTACGCATTCATTGCAATGCATTCATTTTAATATCTTGTTCCTCTTTCTTCGCATGGGCCACCTTCTTCGTCTTAACGTATTGGTATTTTATCCGGGTCACATAATTCATCTACCAAGGGTCCCTACATCTTTGACTAATCCTACATCATACATAGCAACAAGTGGCAAACATGCGAGAGCCATGACTGGATGGTCACCACCACCCAGGAAAATCAATTGTGATTGCAGAGTCTTGAAAAGAACTTTTTTCTGAAAAACCTTTAATAGTAAAATTTTCAATCGATAAGGGATTATATATATGTATCCGGTATCAGTAAAAAAGCTACAAGCCCTGATAAAAAGACATAAGCAAAGACGCTGCTTAACATTCCTTTCGCGTCATAAAAGTCAACCATCTCCAATCCCTATAAAATACCCATATATAGCTAAGAACCGTCGTGAAAAGCTCTGTTAAACCACTTTTTATTTAAAAAGCAAGTCAATGGAGTTCAATTTCAGATATTCAAAAATAGAAGTGTTGTTTGTTCCACAGTGCAAAGTCAGGATGCGAAATCTCTGCCAGGGTTGCGGGAAAGTCCATAAGAGCTACCGTGGCCTCTGGCACGGGCAACTGAAGGAACACGGGTGGGTTTTAGTCAGTAAGAGTCTGACACGCCCTCACCCTCCGCCCAGAGCGGGAGACGTTATTTGATGATTTCCCAACCACAAAAAAAGGGTGCGAAATCTATAAAAATGTACCAGAGAAAGCTCTTGTTTGTTACTTGCGTTCAAGAGTGGAGTCAGCAAGGCCACCATAAGATATGGAGGTTCACTTATAATTTTATTATTCTATCTCACATCGGATAGATAATGTCGTTATTCGGTCACTTTCACACCGTTTTATAGCTCATCGTGTATCGAACATGCGCCGGCGCACCTAGGGCTACCATCCGTTCGGATTTGTCCGGACATGTCCGGCTTTTTGGCTCCCCGTCTGGACTTTAGTCCGGCCTTGTCATCTGTCTGCACTATTCGACTTAGGGGATTTTTATTAGATTCTTTTTTTATTCCTTTTGAAAAAAGAAAGATTTAAAAGTAAAATGTTCGGATCCTTTTTTTACTAATGGCCGGCTTTTTGTCAGGACTTTTCTTTAGAAATGGTAACCGTAGGCGCAGTGCGATGCCGGCCGCGGCGCGGACGCACCGAGATAACCACGATTCCATGTTAATTTATCGCGTTTACTGCACACAAGCGTAAACTACTTTCTATCTTTCTATTAGATACATATCATAGAATTTTCTCTAATAAAAAATCTTGACATTTAATTGATTTATTTACTTTCTTGTACTGCGAGAGAAATGACATGCTCTAGTGGAACAGCTGCATAATTACCCGCGTCGTTTGACTGAAGAAAGCTGTGATTTGATTGGTTGATGGTGTTCGTACACTATGTAGCTAATTGAGTTAGTTTTTGTGCAGTAATTTATTACAAATGTTTCAGTGAAATTGTAAAACTTGTCGGTTGCCGTTTGGAACATCGGTTTTTATTAATTCATTTATTAATCAGTGCTTGTCAGTAGGTACATAATACAATACAGAACGTGAGCATTGCGACCATTGACTTACTTTTTTTATGAACTTGCGTAAAAGTCTACCAAATACTTGCAATTTTTTCCGACATTTTCTAATGATTTTGCCGGCCCGGTGAAGAAAACCCATTTGTGAAGTAAACACCATCCACGATGAGTATGCCAAGGCGATAAACATTTTGTTTCTGGTTTATGCATACTTTTTGTGCTATAACTGTTAAGTTAAGCGGTTAACTGACGTCTACCGTTAGCTGCGCATGCGATGTCAACCGCAACATTAAATTCTATATCAGGATCGTATTTATTCTGATTCCCATTCTCCTTCAAAGCAGACATGTTATTTATTGTTAATATTGGACGATTAAGTATCTTCTTTGATCAATCGTGGAGATTGCTCGGAGCTAACTTTGGTATATATTATAAAAGGTTCAATTATAATAAATGTAGCTAATTTCAATCAAATAATACCACTAATTAGCTGACATGGAGCCTTCTTTGTGCGGGCCGCTTAACAAATGACTCAATTGACGTTGTTAATAGTCGGGCCTTCGCGGCCTCATTATAACCGAGTCATCCGGGGTTCACAGACAGTCACGACAGCAATGGAGTAATAGAAATCACTATTCAAATGAATACTGGATGGCATTCTAGTATGGCTAACGATAAACAAAAAAAATCAGCAATGGATGGAGGAAACAAAAAATCAAAACTGACGTGATTGGTTTTAGTTAATGGTTAGGCGTGAGCGCATTCATGAACGGGTGGTAAATGGTATGTTCCGTTGTTGCACATTATAGGACAAGAAGTAAGTACAGGTTATTTACCTCTAGTTTATTTGGATGTCCGCGAGGGGCTTAAATGCAGGTCAGAAAAAGAAGTCTGCGATTTGACTTGTAAATAGGTACCTATTTTGTAAAATTATTATCAAAGTTAATGAATTAATAACTGCATGTGCACGAAACAGATAACTCGAAAAAAGAACAAAAGACTGTCGGGACTTTGTCTCCAATCATTACTCAATAAGAGTTATTATCATTGCAAAAAGTTGAGCACCAAAAAAAGGATCACCATCATTATAAGCCAAGGGATATGGAGAGCCTTTGATATTAATTTAATGACCTTTAAAAAATAACCGTAGTTACTTAACAAATGGTCAAAAACGATGTTAATCGAGAGGTTCGTTCATTACTGGTTAATTATCAAGAGCCCGAGGCAAAGCCATCTCGTCTGTGTTACAAATATTTTTGTTTTTCAACTAATTAAAATTAGACAGTGCTTCACTTAGTCAAGAAAAACGTTCTTTTTACAATAACTGTTAAACGTGTCTCGTTTAAAAATAAAATATAATAAGTAGTAGTCAAAGGAAATTTTTATTTCAGACATTGTGAACATAAGTCGTAGTGTAAAAGGGAAAGCGCTGAGCAGATAGTTTTCTGCCGTCAAAGAAAGAGTAGTGGTGGCCCAGTGGTAATGGCCCCGGCTTACGAGCTTGTAGGTCGTGGGTTCGAACACAGGCAGGCGCTTTACTCTGTGTAACTAATTTCATCACCACTGGTCCCAAAATAGTGAAGGAAAACTTTGTGAGGAAACCGGCATGACCTAGAACCCAAAATTCGAAGACATGTGACATCTCTCAACCCGCACTGAAAACACCCCTGATCCTCCCGAGGCAGAAAAAAATTAAAAGGAATTAGTTATACATATATCCTAAGTAAAAAAAAACGGTGATTTTGAGCGAATGCACCAGCGATTTGGATTCTCGTTATCTATGAATGAACGAGGAGTGACATTGACTGACATCGGACTTGGATAGTGGTTTGAAATCGACGGGCGGTCTGCCGCGAGACGTGGTCTCCGAGAAACTAATATCAAATTTAAACTTCTGAAGCCGTTATTTTTTTTTTATAAGTAAACGACTTACTAGTACTGAATTAAATATCTCAATCGGCCTGTAGTTTTCAAAACATTCACGACTTGAGAAACCATATTCTAATATGGGAGTCTAAAATTGTGGCTGTTTGATGGTTTGTTGGATGGTTTGGTTGTTTGTTTGTTGGAAGTCGAGTCTATTGCCATCAAACATACGTATTACTGGGGAGACTGGCATGTAAACGTAAACTTGAACCTCTGCACACCTCTAAGGAGAATAATGTCGTGATGATAAATTGTTTTGAGAGACCACATTCTCAATCGGAAGTCATCGTCCGTCTGATGATGCGGAAAAGTAAACATAATTGTACGGTCTTACGGCCAATACATGCATGCGTAGGCGGTTGTAAGCTTCGAACACCACTGTTTGCTGAGGCAATCCTATATTAGCATTGGCTTCAACGATGTTCTAATTAAATTTAGGTGTGACGACTAACCCTGGAGAGGAATGCAGCACTAAGTACTTATGTGCTGCAGTGTACTGGACTGCAGTGTAGTGGAATGTCAAATCGGGAGTGAGAATGAGAGTGGAGTCAACGATAAGGTGACGGCTTACGGACAGAACTGAAGAGATAAATGTTAAGCGCTGACCCCAAGTAACATGAGTATAGAGCACACAGAAGAAGTACCTACATCAGGGGGCAGTAGCTGGGAACGATATTGTTTTCGCCAAGACTTGAAAAAATATGCGCAACTGCACTCAAATCCACTGGAGATTTGAGAGACTTGCTCATGTGCTGAAGACAACTACTGTTAAGCCCAACATACTCTACTCTATCCCTACTGTTTCCCCAGAAGCTGCTAAGCCATGAGGATATCCAAACAAAATAAAAAGAGTGACATCTAAAAATTGAATCGTGCAACGTTGAAGCAACACATTCCCTACGTGTACTACGCTTCAACGCCACTTTGACGAGCACATTAAAAGTTTTATTATATAGCAAGACGGGATAATAAGCGGTGGCCCCAGTTCACATTGATGGACGTTTGACTGCGCACTGACAGGCGAGGCGGTTGCCAGGTGGTCCTTACCCCACTCTTGTAAGCTGTGACACCATTTTATACCCAACATAATGTACTACATTTAAATTTTCGTATGACTGTCACCGACCAGCCACTATCGTACAATTTTATTTGTCGCATGTGTCATTGGCATTAGAATAAGAGTCTCGTGTCTGTAGCAGACCGGGCTGTTTCCATGCGTATGATTTTCTCTTTTACTTGTCGCTTTAACGAGCGCGACAGAACATTACCAACGTAGGTCGCACATAAAAAATATCCTAGGCAAGTTTCCAAAGTACTCGTAGTCTCGTACTGTAAGCGTGCCACAGCCAATACATGTTCCGGTCACAAAAACCTTGGAGAGCAAAGCAAACAACGCGAACATAAATCTAGAAGTTGTAATGAAGCGTTATTGGTACGATAATAAAAGCTAAATTGATTAGCGGTGGTCCCGCGCAGGTAGACCGCATTCCGGCCCCCTCCTCCCCCCCCGTCGCCGCGCGCCTCCCCGTCGCGATCACCGCCCGCCACGGGACCGGGACACGGGAATGTTTGTCATAACATTAAACTCACGTTATGAAATTACGTTGTAACAATTGGTACGGCCCACTAGACAAAACAATCTACCTGATAACGTTTTTCTTTTTGGGAAACTTTTTTGAGAACTTTTCATCATACATTCATTATTGCTAATCTTTAGGTGTAAAGTAGCTACTAGCTACAGATCATCCAATACCCTCCCTTTCATAATTTCACCTCACTCACGACGTGTGTTGCCATACCGGTTACAATACCAAAACTCGTCTTACCTGTAACAAAAATAAAGCATTCGTTAGTAAATTCAACAGTTTAGGAGTATCCAAGCTCAGGTAAACTGTAGATCGTGGTTTTTACCGTTGTGCGCAAGAGCATGACTCATCGCAGGACGCGGTGAAAATAAGCGTAAAATTAATAACAGATCAAGGTTGCAATCAAAGAAGAACGCCTGCACGTGGTGTATTTTTATTTTTTACACAAATAAACACTAGTTTTACGAATGTTTTAATAGTGCATTAAAGTATTTTGCACAAAAATTTCAATATTTTTCTTAAATATACATACAGTCTTGTTTTCCCGCGCATCTTTTCGGAGAATCGTATGTAGGTAAGCTGTTTTTGTAGATGAACAGGAAATATGAGCAACTTTTATTAATGCTCCTCATTAGTATCTTGAAATTGGATAAACCTAGATATAATAATTTCAAAACGATACATCATATTCCCAAGCTATAATCCACTTATTAAACAATTCATTAATCATTTTCTATTCTAAAAGTTTATGTCCTATAAATGTTCCATACGTCGTCTTTACGTTCATATTATTTTATTATCTCAAATAGTGAAAGATTAATTATTGTAACCAGATGATCAATGTTTCATTTATACAAACAAACTAGAATCGGAACATTCGTAACGTTAACTGAGACCTGAGTACGTCTTTATATTTGTTACACTGTGGTCCCGCGAACCAGTGACCATTTTATTGGGAGAGCGTGCGTGGGCGCAACTATACAAACTATAAATTTAAGACCGCTAATAAAAATACTACTAACACATTTCGTACACTTTGATTCGACCTGTTAATATAGATCAAAGAAGTATGAAATAAAGTTTACATAATCTTCCATAATATCTTTGTATATTCAGAGGATATGAATGAGTGAATGGCCCAGTTGAAGCTATTTCAGTCTCCTGTTTTTCATACATACTTCGTGTCCAATTAAATGCTAAGATTGAACATTTATGAACACCTGTAAGATACACAATATGAACATAATGAGGAAGCTAGCACGCAAGCAGCTCACATATCGAGACGCACGATGTCAATGTTAATTGGGATTATTCCATTTAAGCCGTGCTCTTAATTCCTTGTGAATAAATTCGATTGTTGGGACAAGTTAATGTGCCCAGGTGAGCGGCTTAATGAAGTGGTGACTGTTAATTACTGAGGCATGTATGATCGTAAAGATTTCGAGTAAAGTGATATGCGCGAAGTTCCACGTTGTATCGTGGTCGGCGACGACGACGGCGCGGGCGCGGTGTACTCGCGTGATGGAATCCCAGCTTCATGAATGAACGCCGATCGGACTCCATTCAACCAGTTTGGTCGCGCACTGATTACCGCTTACCCACTTTTAATCTTATCTACTACACGACTTGGTACCACCACGTGAACTGATCCCGCCGAGCGGCGACCGCGATTGGTTGGCTGGTCGCTCGTCCCAAAAAACCAACCGCTGCCTTCCTCTTTTCATTCACACCTTTTTATGATGTTTTTTGGTGAATGAAGTCGTGTTCGGGATAATTATTGAATATCGACGATTCGTTACGAATATCGATGAGCCGGAAGCCCATCGGCGCGGCTCGGGTGATTGCATCGGGTGATAAAATTCCGTCGCTCAGAAAGTAATTTTATGGTTTTTAAATTGAATTTTAGTTCGATCTGAAATATATTGTTGGTGATGTTGGCGGTTTCGTAAATAACAAGATGGTTTCCTATTACATAAAATCAACATGAAGGTATAATGAGTACAAGAGTCATAATCAGAGATCCGTCTCCAAAACCTTGCCTAGTTTACAATAACATTAATCCGGAATGTCAAATTAAATTAATGAACAAACAAGCCTGGTGCAGTGGCGGCCACTGAATGGATATTAGATGGGCATTATAAAACGAATCAGTGGTAATAACGCAGGGGATCTAATTAAATTCCCGCCGATAATAATGGCACTCAGTCTCTCCTTGCAGACCCCTCAACATTTATTATTCCAACAGTACCTGCACAATAAGGAAAGGGAACAACGTTTTTTCTAAATTTCTCACCAGCTCGTAAATACTTTATAGCAACTATGAGGTAACAGACAAATTATCTTTAGCAAGATTCAGATTAAATGTAAATAACTGGAAACATTCTGTAAGTGGAACAAGGGCAGACTGGAGTAACGTAATTAAAGGGCTCTGGATTCTCTTTGAAAACGTGTCAAGGAAACCGTAAAAGAAAATTTTATGTAGTTACTCCAGTTCATACTGCAAAACACTTAAGGGGCTTACAACAGCTAAAGCGCAGTCACTGTCGGACTGCATAGAAAAGAAAGAGACGCGCGATGACACAAAGCTGGTAATTTATTGCAAAATATGAAGCAATTCTCGGTTTACATATAATCTATTGATTGGACAAAAAAATTAAAACACTATCACGTTAATATTTTGCTTAGAGAACAATCTGAAAAAAGAAACGGAATGATTGGATGTATATTAGTATGTTTTTTAATCGTTAAAATAAATTTTAAGAGGTATCTTCGTGACTTTTTTGTATCGTACCAAATTAGCTGTATTATGTTTTCAACACACTATCTAACTAGCATATATCCTGAAGAATATCATATATTTTTCTGATTTTGTTTACTGCAGTGGATCATATACTTTTAGGCATTATAAAACTTGCGTTTAGGTCATGTAGTCCCCTTAAGAAGTACATGGTTTATAAGAGCAGGAGTACCTACAGGACATTCGATTTCCTTAACGTGGAGTCGTCGTTGGCGATTCCATGCGTCGTGTCTACATTGTCTGCTACTCTGTCGCATTCCAATTCTCGGCAATTCAAACGCACACCTTTATATTGTTATATCTCCATTTCATTGCTCGCCGGGGACTACATCTGCTCGGGCTTCCCTCGTGCTCCCCGCGCCCCTACCCCACGTCCATTAGTGTTTTGTGAATGATTTAAAAGCTCTTTCGGATAACTACTATGTAAGTGAGTAATATAAGACTTGCTTCCTATTTTATCAGAGCTCCCCAAATTTGAGTGCGCATTAAAACATTAAACAGTATTACAGGCATTATTATGAACTCGAAGCAGCTGTACGCCTGTAAAGGTATGTAACTCGTTCAGCTCCACAAATTAATGGAGCAAGAATTCTTGGTAAGTTATAAAAAAATAAATGATTAGCGACAATAAAATAGCTTTTAGCATAACGAAAATTCTTTGGCATCGCTGAAAATCTCGTCTCGAAAGTTACTGTCTTCGCCTTATAATGTATTTATCTAAATAGAACGGCTGACGTCACTAATTTCTTCAGGCGAGAATTGCATTCGATTGGAGACATCCCTGAGTATTTTATGCTCTTGTTATGTACCTGATATATTACAAGAAACATTCGTGAAACCGTTTAAAAAAAGTATAATCAAGACAGAAACACAATAACACGAAATTTCGGAATCCGTGTTTTAGGCAGAGCGAAAGCGGAAGAAAATCCGTCATCTGTGGGTCGTAAACAACGCTCGTCGGTACGTAGGTGCATGTAAATGAGAGTTATGGTAATTTATCGGCGGGGATGGGGTGGTAATGATAAGATAACGCTTTTGTTACCGCGCGGCCCGGAGATACGGCCCATGGACGAGCGCCGCACCGCCCGCGCCGGCAACACCGAATTATTTTTAGTGTACCCTAATGAAATTGGGAAAACGGAACGCTTATGGAATTGTCTCCGACTGAGTTTTGGTGTCACGGCCCTATTCGGAGATGGCGGAGTAAATAGTAGACTTGGTGTATTTTGTATGTTATTTAATCATTGCTCAATGCTTTGTTGCCAAACAACACACGACAAATTAACCTTAATATATAAATGCTCAACAATAAAATCTTTAAAAATACCCCTCGCTTAATAATTCAGGTAATAAAAACATGCGCAACGAGGTCTACCTTGAGGTAAAATTGTCAGCTGCGCATTACACAATAAACATTCTTTAACACACTTAATAAAAATATTTATTTAAACAATTTGTTATACTTGTAAACAGTACGCCTAGAATGTTTCGGCACATTTATCACCCGTCAGGGCTCACACTTGACCGGCTTTTTATCGTGAAAAATTACAAAACAAAAACAAGATTTCACACTTAAAGCATTTTATTGGACGACGACGTAGGAATCCGTTGGACCATTGAGGTGAATGGTCGAGGATAATTTTTAAACTGAAAGCTTTTACTGAATGCTGTACAGTACTGTCTAAAGAATTCACATTAACGAAACTCTTTTAGATTCTTTTAATTCAAATAGACGTTAAACGTGTTATTTACTAGCGGCAACGTTTTGTATTTCTTACAAAATGGTTTTTTATACCGAATATTAAATGAAATTTATTATCGTAATTTTATTGTCCATCATAATCGAGATAAAATCTTCAGTTTCTCATTGGAAGTGAATTAACGTTTTGTCACTAAGCGATAACTGTCATCGCGTAACTACAGTAGAGGAGGTTGGGTAAATTGGCAGATAAAAATAAATTTATCTGTATGTGCAGTTAACGAGACCCGCCAGGGGTCCCTGGCCCCATCTGTTTCCCCCGCAGACAAAGCGACGCCGAAAACTATTATTATTGTTGAAATGATAATTCATAGAATTGGTTTATTCAAATATAAGTGTGTATTTACGCACGGACGCTATAAATTGCCGCTTAAATAGAAACATATAAATACTTTTCGGTTGAAAAATTGCGGCTGTGTCAAAGTGGCTTCCACGTGGTATTTTTTATTTGGACATAAAGTACTGTAACGGTACTTGTAATAATGAATAAGTATGACAACACGTAACGCATGTCGCTTCGAATCGAATGTTACTAAGCGACTTTGTTTATCAGAAATTATGTATGTAACCTTTCAAAAACTAGGTTTTTCTTTTAAGGAGATTATTATTGTCTCTTCGAAGGTTGCTTATAAAACTGTAATAAAATGTTTCACAATACAATATGAGTATTGGAATTTCATATAGCAGAGTAATTTGATGCACTTTGCGTGTTTTCGTTTAGTTTAATATGTAGTGCCAATTTCACCAATCAAACTGAACGCGATCAGCACATCTAAACTGCGTTCAAGAGCTGTCAGTGTCAATTTTTCACATCAATGATAACCCTGTTAGCCATTGAACGCGGTTTAGTTGTGCTGATCGCGTTCAGATACAGGTGAAATCCGCCCTTAGTTCCGATCCATTACTGTCACTGTTCTGGCCCTGCAGTCTCGACATAGTTAGCAATCGTTTTCGGTTGCTAAGTCCTAACAATCCAGATGTAACGATATTTGGTAGTCTCCACACTCAAATTTATCGGTTGTTACCGGTATTTTAGGTAGGTACCGGTAGGTAACAACCAATAAATTTGAGTGTCGAGACTACCAATTATCGTTACATCTGGATTGTTAGGACTTAGCAACCGAAAACGATTGCTAACTATGTCGAGACTGCAGGGCCAGGATACCCTCCATAATAAACAATATTGGTTGTAATGATCGATGGCATGTTTTAGATGTCAGATATTTTGCACTAAATTAATATAAATTTGAATGTGAATCTTTACGTGGTAAGTAGTATCTGAAGTCAAAACATTATACCTCTTTAGGTACCTACCTATATTGTTTTGAATTAATTACAGTGAAAATCATAATGTCAGCAAAACATAGATATAATTGCTGATTGTAACGTTTTGCAATTGAGTTTGATTGTTGCTACGTGAGTCACTATGCTAAGTTTCCAAGCAATTAAAATATATATGTTTACTGTTGGCATGCTATATCATTAGCTTGAACTACGTTAACGCGTTCATAAACGTAAACACTATTAGGTTAGGTTAGGTTAGCCTCCAGTCCGAGCCAGTTTGCTCGATTCTCCTTTTAGAAATCAAGGGCATTTAAAACTCGCATCTTATCGAATTTAAAATACCCTTATTTGTAATCAGTTTCTATCTGTCCGTGAATTTTTGAATCAAAATTCATAATTAGCCAGCCCAGTCGTGCTTTAAGATTTTCAGCAAATTAAAAAAATCATCAACAGAAAAATGACTCGAAAGAGGTTTCTTTTATTATCTAAAGCTAGGGTCAACAGAGTGCACGCAGAGGTGGTAAGCGTCTAAATAATTCATAAACAGGTAGCGAAGCGTTCAGTGCGCGTACGCAGGTCGCCATTGTTCGCTGATGAGCGGTGTCAGAGGGACAAAGAGGTCATACCATGGAACAACGCTGACTGGGGTACCTAAATATTGGTGATTATCTACTAAAAATGGTTACGTTTTCTAAATTTCCTTTTTCCGTCATGAGTTTTCTCTTATCTGTTTGGCAGGTGTCTCATTCAATTCTGGAAATATTTAAAGATCTGCTGTTTTACGTTTTTTTTATAAGTACCACCATCTCGTTTTTATATTAGGTATTTCCATTAGGAATTTCGTAGTAACGGTCCGGAGTTTGGAAGCTGGTGGTGTGTGATAATACCCCCGTGCCTCGGAAAGTCCGCCGTTGATACCTACTGCACCTGATCTCTCTCCGGTCGCGTAGGATTGCCGTCCCATCGGACTATGAGAGATAGGGAAGACAGAGTGCACCTGTGTATGCGCACACACTTTTGCACTATAATATCTCCCGCGCCGAGGGCTGTCTCCGTTGAGATTGGCCGCCGTGGCCGAAATACAGTCTAACAGCCTACTTTTCCGGAAAATATCAGTAGGTAAACAGGGGTACAGCTAGTTACGTTAATTAAGTATAACCACGCAGGATAGCGTTCACCAGAATTTGTCATCTTATTAGTGGTTCAGCAGCTTCAATATCATCAGGATTGTACCGGAATGTAGCAGTTCTTCGTGAACATGGTACGTCTGCGGCTCCCCTGTCATCAGAAGGCAGCCGCCACGGAACCATCGGCATCGTTGCGACGCGCGACACCCTGCCAGAGCGACAGTAACTAGCCAGTGTAACTTTTAACCGACCTTTTCAGTGTTTCCTTCCTTTCTTCTCTTCCTTCGCTGTTTAATAAAATTGTATGCAGCTAAATGTAGATTTACGGTGATGACAGGTTTTAATTTTAACATGAACATTAACAACATTTTATTACGCCTTTATCTCTGCGCATGCGCATCGAACAAATAAACAGAAACTACCTTAATTTAATATTCGAAAATTAAATTTCAAAATTGTATTCACAAAGAGGTTTTATAGCAATGTAATAATATATGCCCTCATATACCTATAGCTCTTTGTTTAAAGCACAGTATACAATGAATCACGATAAAAGGAGTAAACCTTGTCTATATTGTTTGCCCTTTTAAGTGACAGGTATGTAGTTATTTTAATCATCATTGTAGCATGACTGTATGGAGTCCATAATAAGTAAACTGTTAAGTATCGCGACGGTTTCTGGATCTACCTCGTTAAAACTTCACACGTCTCGGAATACTTTAACAAGTTCAACTAGCTTGATTTTAGACGACTAACATTTAATTTGTATAGAAAATGGCGGCGTCTAAGACAAATTGTCACGAACTGGATCTTGTTATTGAAAAGAATTTTCAACTTGGGTAGGTTTCAGCTTTGCCAGAGGTCCCGGTTTTTTGCGTAAAGCGCGGGACAGTCTCAATCTCGCTTGTCGGGGATATAACAATAAATAAGTAATTCGTATATAAGTAATGTTTTAGTTATTCATAATTATTATATAGATCCTATCTGCCTTACAGGGTAACCCAGACTGCTATTGTTATTACTAATGATAGTAAAATGACGTATTTTCATTAAAATTTATTTTCTACGGCAATCTAGTAACATTTTAAACTTAATTTGAAACTCAAAGAAAAGGTTATGTAGTAAAAAAACAACGATTGAATATGTCCCGCTTTTGACGAAATAATCCAGCTTTTGTATGAGTAAAGATTTAAAATTCCCGTTTTTCTCGAATAAAAAGGTACGTTTACTTACTTTTTATAAATCACGACCGTATTTTCCGAAGGGTTAGCTTAGGGTTAGGGCTACCGTGTGCACTGTGCATCTACAGTACAACATCATTTCGCTAGTTATGTATTAAGTCCCATGTAATAGGGGGTGACCCTTTTGCCATCAACCGGACGCAAATCCGGGCTGATACTGACAAATTCCAAACGGAAAAACCCAAAAACATTTTGCTCGACCCGGGAATCGAACCCAGGATCTCATGCTCAGCAGTAGCGCTTACCACGAGACAGTTAGACTTTTTATAAATCTTGTATATTCAGTGCAGAAGTCTCTCCTTCATTATATGATCTTATCCCGATTTGAGCGAGCAGCAGCTCTTCTATGTGCGCTTAGTTACCTTATTAGTCAGTTCTTTTCAAGTCAATTCATCTATTTATTTAAGATGGGTTTGCTCTTGACTGTAGTCTAGATCAGTGGTGACGGAGACAGAGTCGATGATGGAGTGAGCTTACCCAGAAGAAGCCTGTTCACTTTCACTTTGATGAGATTAGGGTTGTATGCGTTCGGAAACAGACGCAGGTAGAGAGTTCCACTCTTTTGCTGTGCGCATAACAAAAGACGTTTGGAAACGCTTAGTGCGAATTTGTGGAATAGCAACTAGGTAAGGATGGTAACTTCTAGATGGTAGATGGTAACGCGTCTAGATTACCGATGGAAGAAGAGGGCCGGTGGAATGAGGTCGTGGAGTTCTTGGGCACACTCACCGAAGTACAATCTGTAGAAGACCGACAAGCAGGCGACCTTGCGGCGATAAGCTGCAATCAATATCAATATATAGCCATCTATATTTTCTTTGGGTGTCCCTCTTTTCTTATTGCCACCATTTCCTTCAAACTCTTTATACTTCGGAATTTAGAGCACTATTTCAATGTCCCTTTGCTTTCTGGTAACCAGCACACTCAGAAATATGTAATATGCTCTTTTGAAGATTTGAGAATGGTTATCGTTCATTCACTTTTAGCAAAACTAGTGCAAATTTGTGATAACATATCGAAAGTTCAACCAAACAAACATGAGGGCTTCCTTGTGTAGACTTCAACGAAGAGCAATGTTATGGATTGCACTGAACATTTAACTCATCAGGGGAAGCTGAATGTTTTAATATAAGGAAATCCATTTCGTTCAGAGACATTCATAATTAAATCACCAAATCTTGCTCAATTTCGTAATGGTTTTAACGGCTGATGATTCCCAAGTAGCCTACCCATAGTCTTTCTGACTCCTCGGTCCTAGGTTTAATTATTAATGTCTCAGAACGAAATAGATGTCTTAATATTAAAACAATCGGCTTCCCCTGATGAATTTTATTACTCTGATTACTCCCTGATTACTCTTGATTTGGTGTGAATGAATGAGAGTATCCATGTTACACCTGTGTCGCCTAGATCTTTTTTGTTGCTTGCTTGGAGGGAAGTGGAAACTATGGCTACTCCTCCAATGTCCTGAGATTAATGGTTTTGGCGCATTTCTGGTCGTTCCCCACTGTAGACTCTGGCTTATAAGTAGGAATTGCAATGGTTGGCAATAGTGGCGCGGATATTTCACCAGTCACAAATGGCCACACAATTGTGACAGGTCCCTATAAAGCTTCGTCTATTCTTTTACAACTCTCTTTTAAGAAACTAAATATTATACTATACTCTAGAAACTAAATTAATTGACTAACTAACTAAATATACAAATACATCCAGACATCCTTTTATTTTTTGCACACTTGGGCGTCGAAGTACCCTCTTTTCATTTTTAAGTTGACCCCATGATAATTATTTCATGATCCCTATCATTAACACGATTTAATTCTAATGATATCAAAGCGATACTGTGGAAGGTTCGCATACAATAGTGGAGTTTAAGAGTCCACGGAAGATTTTATTTGATAACGCTCGCACGGAAACGCATTTCACGGCGCAAAGTCGCGGGTAAATTGTAGCCGTAAATACATTGGTTTTAACATAATAGGTAAGGCTATACAAAATAACATGGTTAAACATTATAAAAGAGTACAATTAATGTTAGTGGACGATTTGAAAAATGTGGAGCGCTACGTGTAAGCGTTTAATGATGCTAATTTTGCGCATGGTTTTGTAATGTGTGTTCACATTTGTTAAATAGTTTGTAAGAGAGAGTTGGTCGTAGTTTTTGTAGCTCGATCGCAATCCTTAATTAATGGAATTTTATACAAGATGATCTTTTTTTTTAGTTATGTCTATTAGGACATCCTAATTGGCCACCCAGGAAAATGAAGGCATGCTCCAAAATATTTATGATGACTTGCCTCACATTAAGCGCATCCGCAGTCAATAAAATGCACGTCATTATTTGTTTAGGATGACGTTCTGATGAAAATCCAAGAAAGCAATAAACGAAAATAACCACACGTAACGATACGAAAATAATTACAATATCGTCAATGAATGGTGACCTAGTGAACTCGTCGATTTCCACCCCAAATAAAAAAGATGCGTAATTGATTGGATCGACGCGAGCTCATTTGAGTGATTGTATAGAGCACCAAATTGCGTATTTAACGTATGGGAAGAACCCTCGTGAACCGTTGCCAATTTGGATGGCATCCCCCGGAGTCGGGACGGCACCGCTCCCCCAAATATGTTTATATTGCATTTAGATTCAGATCATTCAAAAAGGCTATACATCCAATTTTATTGCCGTCAGATACACTTCTAGAAGCAAAGAATGTCTCGCATGAATATTGTAAAGTAGAAGTGGAACAGTGTTGCAAAATGCCGATCCGTTAAGGGCCATTCGCAGTTTTATCAGAGTGCAAATAACCCGCCCTGAGCAGATTAGATAAACTACAGAAAACGGTGCGACGTGGGAAGCGAGCCGAGAATTATGACGTAAACAGTGTTTTAATTACAAACGTTTGTGTGCAAATTACTCCCGAGCCATTAATCTCTTATGAAAAATGTCTGTAACACCATTCTTCATAAATAACTATTTTTTGTGTAAGGTCGTCGAATGTGACTCCTGTCCTGCGTCTCGTTAAACGTATTAGGATCGTTGTGTTCGTTGACAATTTGGTTAGAATTTATGGCAGTGCAAATGAATGCGCATAATTTGTCAAAACTGTCGGATTTGCAGGGAGCGTGTACTAGCGATTCCCGGATCGTTCGGTATCTATGCAGATCTAAATTTAGAGGGTAATCGCTTGTTTAATAATATATGCCGCTGGGAGCACTCAGTATAATCTATTTACATTCGGAGTGGACCGATCTATTCAGTCGATATTACATGGAAGAGTATAATTTACTATTATCGTGAAACTCTCCGTCAACACTCATTATAATTTGCTTGTTCAATGTCAGTTCGGTTTTGTTCCCCTTAGTCGGCAAGTTCCTTATCAGTAATGACTCTTTTATGATCCGTCTTTGGATTAAATTCATTAGCCTTTCACTGTTATAAACTTTGATTCGTTATCGTTTTAATCCTCATATTATTTGGCCTGAAAACATCTCGAAGAATGTAGGAAATGTATTGCAACTCACAGATATTTCAACAGGGTCTCTTCAACAATACAATTCCCTTACAAATGTTTTAAATTGCAATCACATTCATTCTGTTTTCGACGACCCCATGGTTTGTATTCACGATGTCCATGCATAATGATTTAACTGTGAGAAGTATAGTAGTTAATTAGCAGCTGTAACGAAATAAGTAAATAAGATAAATAGCAAGGTATTCCTGTCATGAGGTCACGGAAATCGTCAGTCGTCGCCACAGTAACAGATGGCTCATTGTGTTAAAAGGTGGAGATAAGCCATGTCTTGAAGTAAACATGCTTCATCCAACGAGTCGACTGCTCGCAGCTCACCTACTTAAAGGAAATTAAATGAGAGAAACAACAACTCACGCAAATTCTAGATTGTTACGAAACTGGCGAAAAATGCCAACTATTCAAATGAATGAGGTTGAGGTTTTTATAAAAATACTAGACATAGGTAGATATCAAATACATAAAATAATTATATTTATATTATGTGATGATTCAGCTCAACGCGCAACGGCTCGACGTAAATACCAGCATTGTCTTCACCATTATAAAATTAATAACAACAATGACTCAGTGTACCGAATAAATTAAATTACATCGCCCACTATGTGGGAACAATGAAACAAAATATAACGTTTAATGTAACAATTAAACGCAAGACAATGCCGAGGAAAGGAGCTCCGCGTAAAACTGAGAACTTCTTGGCTCCTCATCAATCAGCTATCACGAACCCCACCCCGGCTTTGCTCGTTACACATAATTAATCACTGAATATAATTAAAATTCCCGATGACAAGGCGCGATAACCACAATATTCATCAGAGAGGAAAAGCCTCAGAAAGAATATTGGCGAGTTCAAAGAGCCAATGAAAGGACATTTTTTAACCCTTTGGGACCGTCGTCTTCGAGTGATTCAATTTTCAATTAATATTTAACGTGACTTGCAAATGAGGGGCAATTCATTTATCTGTTGTGTCTTACGAAAATTATAGTTTTTAGATTAATTATTGTAACTTTTTGATGTTCTTCAGAGGCTTATAGTAATAAGGCACAAGATAATGTTAGATTTGAGGCGCCTCACTGGCGTCTGCCGTGGTGTAATTACCTAGTGACTCAGCATGGCTTTGTTCGCCCTGCATAGGATCCGCGAACAAACTTGTTTTAATTAATTTCGTGTCTCGAACAAGCCTTCAGCTGATTGTTATCTACTTAGTTGCTGTTAGCGCTCCGGACGCTCTGATAATGAAGCAACAAATTGTTCTAAACTAGACTTATGATTTTGATATCAATGAGTATGCCATTATGTGCTACTATCGTAGCTTAACTTATTGTTTAATGCTTGCTCGTCTTTGGCGATTCAGTTAATGGTTTGCGAATATTCCTTGATGGTTTATTTAATTATTTGCCATATACGAATGTGGGATGGTTCTTTGAATAACCTTTATTCTGATTAATATTGAATATCAGGAGGACTTTCTCAGTTGAACAGTGATTTTACCCTTTTGCAGTCAAATTCAAAATTGACTGCCACAAAATCGAAGTGAAGTGGCTTTGGCTGGACCACATCTTTATTCCTTTCCAAAACGCTCTTTGGCTACACTCATTACGATCTTAGTATTGTGTTGTATGTAGATGTGAACCATCGACACGTAAACGTAAGTGCCGTTATATCTCCTCGCTGTTCGTGTTTGGCGCGCCAGATACCATGGCAACCGGTGAAATATGGGCCCTGTCTTTACTAAGCTTATTGCTATTATTAGCTAAGGATAGCTATTAATTTCCACTTCCATTCTTCTGTACTTGCATTCATTTTATAGTGGGAACAACTCCGGTCCAGAAATTGATGCAATTAATTTGATTTGTTTGAGTTTCCTTATCATGTAGGTAACCACTTTCCTGCTTCAAGATACTCTTGGGTAACCTAAATAATAAAAACTCTTGATCTGTATGGAACCTGTTTTGCCATTTGTCGTAAGTGTATTAGATGTCTCCATATGCCATAAGCAAACGGTCTCTGATCTCAATGAATTTTTATTGATAAATCTTGTTCGTCCAGATTTGAAAGTGGATTAAAATTATATAAAAACTGTACCTACTGTCACGTCAATCAATAAATCATAACCCCTCACTATTAGAACCACATGTCCTCAAAAGACCATTTCAGACACAAATCTACATGGTCCTCAAAGATTATTATAATATTATTCTAATTATTGTGAATGTGAGAACTATGTCGGCCATTGCTTTTTTTTTGTATTTTTCTCAGTTAGTTTAACTCTGATCTGGCAGTTTGAGTAATTTATGCGGCCTACTCAAATGTCCTTTCTATGGTATTGTTCGTCGAATCGTTGAGCTCCTTAAGTCTAAGTTGAGCTGCCCGATTGCTGACAATTGCGTGCACTGACTGGACAAGTGGACAGGTCCACTCAATCTGTGTGGTTCTTTCCTCAAAAGACCATTTCAGATACCGATCTACATAGCCTTCATATGATCTGACCAAGATTTCGACTGGACTTTAAAAGAGACTATAAACCTCTGAGTTTGTTTCGACCTTTCTTCTCAGAGTAGTCAGATAGGAAATGCCGACCTGATCTAGTTTTTAAAATACGATTGACGTGTAAAAGTGTTTGTTCAAACCTACTTACAGAAATAAAATCATTTATCATTTATCATGAAATTTATAACAGCCCATATAACAGAGTGCCCTCAAAACAATAATTAGTACCAATTACAACACGAAATATCCACAACAATCAAATGGGATGACTGGCACAAGTTGAGTGGCCGCACGCAGAGAGAAATTAAGGAGATCATCCGTCTCTCTTCGGTGGAGGCACAATAACAGCTGTCCCTTGCCCTCATTCACAATTCAATTTAAGCTTTCAATCATCGACATCGAAAACTACCATTAAGATAGCGAGAAGTGCACTTATTTTGATTGAATAAGGCCAGCATTTTTTGAAAGGAATGTCTTCCTCAGTAGAATTATTTCTGTTATCCTCATTACTTTTCGTAGCTTCATTAAATATGTTGAAATCTTAAATCACAAATTCTTGAGGAGGATATTAGAAATTGTATGATATAGGTATTTAGCTTGATAATCTAAAGTACTCTGTGTAGTTAATATTTACAATTCTATTTTGTTCTCAGCTGTCTGATCTATATTAAAATTCTTTAATTCAAAGAATGCGAGTCTCGTTATTGTGATAGAGGTTAAACGCTTGTTCCTAAATTCTTCAAACATCATTATTTCATGGCCGAGACCCTCTTACCTACAGAACAAATAAACTTCGGTTGACTTTGTTTATTTTTCTATGGGAGTTGAATTGCTTCTTCCTGGAACTTGGGTAATATTGGTAATCGTTCTGTAAATATCAGTTGAAAATTTTCTAATAATGACATAAGTAGGCTATACTTAGATACATAAACAAAAGATGCTAACGATCTAAGTTATGGTCAAAGCAAATTATAGACATCCAAAAAAGAATCGGACGATGAAAAACTTTTGCAAGTTGTTAGGTGCTTGTTTGAAATAGTTTACCAACAAAAAAATCTAATTGTACATTGTATTAAGAATATGCACAACAACCTACGTGAGAGGTTCGTTTCCGCCAAACGGATAAGTAGGTAGCTATAACCTGTAATCGAAACCGGTTTCGTCAATGTGGACTTACGGACTGGGGAGAGGGCATGCGCGATATCATAGCAGGTGTTCCACTGTGAGCCTACTGCCTCAATGAGAATTCCAATTCAAGCCTTAAATAGTTTGTCTGAGATTTACTTCGCGGTCTAGCTATAACTCAAGATAAATGTTGCCACACAGCTGGCTTTTGATACAAGAGATCCGAGTTTGATAAACGAAGATAAAAATACTTGCGAAGCCCATGAAGTTGTCGAGGAGGCTATCATTCCAGCATCAGGACTCGCCATAGACATTCGAGAATGAGTTTAGGGCGGCGTGTCTGTAACGCGTGTTTAATAATTTAAGGTCTGAAGGCGCGCCGTCCCTTACCGGCCTGTTCTCTGAATAATGAATGCAACAATAATATGACTCCGAGTACGCCGTCTCAATTTATTCAATACCCAATTCCATATTGCTTGACCATAACTCCAACAAGAATTTTAAACTCTGTATATATAGCTTCGAGTATAATAAAACTTATTTTAAATATTGATGTCATTGATACTTAGTAATCCTCTTAGTTCAACAATCAACTCTCATTTGTGGCGTTGGAATATCCTCTTCTGAATAAAAGGCTTTTATAAGAGAAACATGGGAACGTACACCTGTCGCACCCCGCATTTAGAATAGCGTCTGGCTAGAGTATTAAATATATTATTATTCATTCGAAATGTATCACAGACGAAATAGCGGTTCCAGCATATTTCGCACAAATTATATAAAGACTTATTCGGAATATCCCATTATTGTTTAAGAAAATAGAACTTGGTAAATTTACGTAGCTCTGGCATGTTATATGCAAGCTTTATTTGCATAGTATGCGAGATGTTTAGTTGCTCTTTAAATGTAAGGAACGAATGTGTAGGTAGAGATTGAGCCAAGCGGAACTGCTTATGTTCTGCCCAGTAATGTTAAACTAAGTAGAATTAACATTACTTCTTCGGGGGATTTTAGCATTTCCAAAGTTTTGATTGAAAGAAACACAGCTTGAATTCGGATTATTTTAGAGAACATCCAATTTTCTTTGCAATCTTGGACGGTTGCGTTGAAGGTAAGGTGGATTCAATAAAAGTTTATGATTGTGCTAGGCGATGCTTCTTTTTCTTTAATCAAACCCCATTTGTGTAGTACATGGTGTTTTCATGAGGGTGCAGCAGAATGCGCTTAATTCGTTAATAAATCAGGGTGCGGGGTGGTGCGGGTTCATTAGGCTGATCGCCCGGGGCTTCCGGGGTGTCTGTCCGGCCCACTCCATGCACTCCAGCCTTCGATTGCTTGATGCATTTAATTTTGCGAGGGCATTCGATGATGGATGCGTTGCTAATTCCATTTGTCCATCAGCGGGCTTGTCGTTTACAAACCACCGATGCACGAAACATCAATTTGCTTTTGTTTCATAAATTCATTAAATTACTACGTCTATATCGATATTGCTTTTTTGTAGCCCAACAATTTGATATGGGGCATTCAAAGAATCAGCTGCTTAATCTGTTTTAATATCCAAATGAGAATCTTAGTTAAAATAAGTAATTAATTGGCTCTTATAACTTGGGCTTATCGCTGGCATAAATTAAGGTAGATTCGCGCGGCGCCTCGTCCACGCACGTAGTGAAACTTTTAATTGCATTGAGCTCTATCACTGTCGTCAACTGGGAGTTATGAACACCCACAGAGATTGTACTCTTCTCCGCGCTACCACAAATAAATTTTAATCGTGTAGCAGAGAGAACCAATTAAGCGCATTATCGGGTGGTAGAAGCGTGACATTATTTATAACTGTCTAAATATTTTAGAATTTTATTATCATTATGAACCATTCGTAATCTAATGAAACGTTAAATCTATTAAAACTTCGAAATTAAAATCCTCGGGAAATATTTAGAATCTCGAGAGTCAAGCACGAAATGAATAATGGATTAATTAGAATTTTTAAATAAAAATTGTCACCGTGTATCCGTTCTGTGGCCAGCACCAACATAATACAATAGAGGCCAGGGCCGGACGAGAGGACTCATTAATTTAGATGATTGTACAATTATCTAAATATAAGCGGAGCGAGACGCCCACGCGGGCGCAGGGGGTACTCCAACCCGAAAACGAGGGAGGGGAGCGGGCACTCGTTTTTAATTAAACCGGCGATGAAATGAAGTGGTCCGTATAATATTGCTTAGACATGTTTTAAATTAATTTTAACCCGTCTTATTACGAATGATTTGATGAAATAATTTGTGCGCTCCGGGTATAGCCGGCACATTTTCTTAAGTCATCATTTCTTTTCCACACTGGAAACCTTAACTGCAGTGATGTAATATCCACATCAAATGGCAGGCAATCATACATTTTGTTTAGTTCGTGGCTTAATGTAGATTGGCCGGTCCCCGACTCATGAGCGAATAGGCCTAAGTCCTCAACAACAATGTTGGGGCCGGGGCCCTAGCCGGGCCGCGGTGACGGCGCTCGTACGCAAGGGTTGTGCGCCTCTCCTCTTCTCTATTTGTTTTTCGTTAAAGCTTTAATTAAAAGTAGGTTTATTTTAAAGAAAATTGATGTTCAAAGTAAATAAATCCTTGATGGTTTAATTATCTCTTAGTAATTGAGTTTCACCTGACGGTAAAATAATTAGTGTTGTGCTCACGAGATGCTTATTAATTAATGATTTCGGAGATACTGTTGTACGGGGTAATATATAGTGATTTCTTCTTTGGTGATAAAAGTTTTAATTAATTCATTAAATCGGACACGTTTTTTCGTTTCACTAACATTAATTATATTTTTAAATTATATCCTTATTCAAAGTTCGTTACCCGATATAACTAATGCAATCTCCTTGAAATTAATTGCAATGCAGATCAGTTTATAAAAAAAAATGTCTTGAAAAACTTTTAAGTTTTGTTACAGACATACACATTCTTGGAGTATAATTGATTCTGTAGAAGCAATGGGTGTTGAAGATTCTTACTTCAAATAGTTAGATTACATGTTAGTTAACTTTTCAAGTCAATAATTATAATTACACATCACTCTGTGTTTGAAGCAATTAGTTGAGCAGCACGTGGCCGCTTAGTTTGAAGTTAGCAAGCCGTCGCGGAGTGCAGCCGTACTGCCCCACCACCACACGAACCGTTTAACTAACCCAGCAGTTAAGCTATTGTTGTAATGTGTCCAACGTGTCCATAGTTTATTAGTTGATGCAGTCTGTTTACAAACATGCTGCAATGCAGTTCGACGCTAAAGACGTTCGATCGTTACAGGCCAACCACCAACTTCTTCCCGATAGTTACCTAAAGGCTTTGTCCTCTGGGGTCTGTAGGCCGCGCGTCCAGGCTTGGTGCCTCGAAGGGACCCGCCGGTCTCCGGACCGGCACGATGCACCAAACAAAAAAACTTAACAATAACAAAAAAAACACAATAAACGTATGAACTCAAGAAACTACACCGTCGAGCGCAGTCTCTTAACCTTTTAGTTCGACAGGATAAAAGACTGGTCACATAAAAACTTCCTTGTAAAACTTTAAAACAAAACTGTACAGAGAACTTCGAAAAAAGTAGTAATGTTTGTGGGGATCGACGACACTTCCCCGTGCGGCGTTTCGGTCGCGACTGAGCCACGCGGTCGGAGAGGGGCCGCGCGGGGGAAGGGGGCGCCGGCCCCGCACCTCCGCGGTATTATTTGATTAATTCGCCTCCCCCTTCTATTCTCGGTGAGTCGTTACGACGACGGCGACGTTAAGTTTTTAAATTTCAGTGAGAGGACCGCAACCTTCACCTACTCCTTAATACTTTAATTGAATTAATTAAGATCGACGGGCGCCAACAAAGATTAGACGTTAATAAGCAAACGCTGAAGGACCCGTCCCGTTCATGGTTAATTACACCAGCCGCGGTTGCGGTACGCTTGCAGGAAAAAATCCCAGCTTGGAAATAATGAGTGTTACCTACCGAGCAACGTAAGACCAGCTAATTGGTGCATTTACATACAGATGTAAAATAAAGTCGGAGTGAGTTATTTGACGATGTCAGATGTTCTCAAACGAGTGACAGTTCACGACAACGCAACGTTGCTATAGATTGAGTCTGTCCTGTCGGCCAGCCCGCCGAGGACACTTTATGCATTTTGGTGAATATTAATCATTGGACCGAATCCTTTTAGTGCTTACAGCCCACAGGGATAGGTACGAAACATAATTATGGCAGTTCCATTGATCAAGTTATTCAACAGAACAGGACAGCTGACTTGGGCTGAGAAACTTTATTCTACTTCAAGAAGTGTCTTTGTTAATTTTCTCTAATTTTTAGAAGTAAAAGCGTCTAATGGCACAACGATTAGTTTACCAATTAAGCCAACTAAAGTCGATTAGACGTTGACTATTGAACCCAATCCGTTAAGTTCATTTGTTGTTCCCACGGGCCCCGCCCGCCGCGGCTGAGACAGGAATTAGTGATGCGATTCCTAAATTCAAGCAGGTGACTTGAGTCGGTTAGCTTAACTTTAGAACTTTTGACGAACATTCAGGATATAAAAGGTGGGGTATGCGATGTTGGTGATGGCATAGCAGTAAGGCTGATGTCGTGGTAGAATTATTTTTTTTAGAAGCCAGGGTCATAAAGAATATTCAAGGACCAATTAGTAGATAAACAAGATGTTGTTTGATTTCTGGTGATAAAAAGGCTTTATTAAAAAAAAAATATCAACGATACATTAATTAACATTTCAGGTTTAAAGAGACACGAGGAACAGGGTGTAAAGTTCACTCATACCTCCATAGAAAAGGGAGGATCCTCCGAACAGACGGATGTCGTGTCTGGTGGGCAACTGCAAAACGATTGATGTCGGGCAGTTGTATACAGGGGGTGGCGTAAGTAGTTGTCCACCGTTCAGGATTCGATAAACCAGATAATTAACTATAACAATTAAAATTTTTAACCATTTTTACCCAAGGGTTCCGAAAATATTTCCTTTTTGTCTTTTATTTACGAAATTTCTACCTTTTATTACAAATTTGTTTGTAGTTTCAACAAAAACCATTATTTTTTCATTTTGATTTCTGTTAACCATCAAGTTCAAGAGCGATTTAAAAAAAAAACGTACTACTAAAAATGGTTAAATTTTTTAATTGTTATAGTTAATTCTCTGATTCATCGAATCCTGAACGGTGGACCACTACGTACGCCACAACCTGTATATGCTAGTCGCGCGGTAAACTCTACTTGCGCGATACAGGATTTGCGTGACGTCAGAATGACGCGCAGCTCGCATGTGGCGATGTAGATACCGCTACAGGTTATACCAACTTTCTCAATTAAATACACTGCCAAATTGACGCTGAAAAAAGCCTTATAGGCCTGAATTATGTTGGCTGCTTGGTGTCAATTCGTATAAAGGTACAAATAAGTGAATCGAGTCGAAAAATAACCTTACCCATCCCGACAGGAAACTCATTACAAATTCCGTGTTGGGTTACAAGAAAGAGGCCGGTTTCGATTTCTGGTTAATTCAATAATTTTACGGATGGAGCATTATCGGGCTAATTCGGTTTAGCCCGATCGATCAAACGATGCGCGGGCGCAGGTGGGCGCTTAACAAAGTACCCGCGCACCTCCTGCCCGTATTATGAAACTTTGATGTAAGTATTTGAAACTCTGGAACCCAAAATTGTATAAATGTTCTTTGAAATATTTACTTTCTTATCATATCATTCACGTTGGTGTTCGAATTCCTCCTCCTCGTCACTATGTCTGTTTTGAAGAATATTGGCTAGGTTCCATGTCAAGATCCAAATGTTAAGCTTATTCATATCGATCGATTCGATTTTGCATCTTTTATACCTGTGCCTTAAAGTGGAGCTTTTTAACAACACCAAGTTTTAATGACATGGCAACCTGTGGTCACAGGTGGCAAGTGGCAACTGTCAGTACTCCCGCCATCGCCACTTTAAGCTCAAAATCTAAGGTAGGTACTTGGATTAAAATTGCAACGTAAGAAAAAGAGGTTAAAGAGTTTGAACCTACTTGTATTTAGTTACGTCTAATCTAAACCCTAGACACTGGCAGGAAACACTGCTTAGACGGTGCAAATTGTTTTGTTGCTTCAGCTTATGGTATGCCACAGGCAATTAAATTCTAACGTGTAAGGCAACGCGACTCTTGTTGAACAATTTCCATGAAGTTTTCATAGAAATTGTTCTACTAAAGTCGCGTCGCGCCTGTCTGTGGGAGCCTTAAATCACGTTTTAGTATTCGTGAATTATTGTTCGTGTCTTAGGCTTTTGTCAGAAGATCTATCCTGTTGAGAACTTTTTCTTCGTTTTAGTTGTTGTTTAAAATCTTCCAGTGTTTTCTTCTGCTTCAATTTTGCAACAGCCTCTTTTCTAACGCTGTATTTAAAATAAACTTCTTGATATTTTTCGCGATTCCTTTTTTGAACACAACCACGAAAGAGTACGTCTATCATAAAATATCCATCATTCATAAATAAAACGCTTTCGAACGTTAACTCGCGGACCTTAGTTTTCGTGGTACGAGGAAATCTCTTACAAGACTGTCCCGCTTCGAAATTAATCTTTGTTTAAACTTAATGGGCCTTATTAATCATGGGCATTATGTCTAGATGAATATAATGTGGTAATAGGTGACTCACTTCAAAGATATAGAGGCTTTTATTACGAAAACAAATGCACCGTTACACAACCTGTCCGTTGCTCTATTACATTAAACCGATCCCGAAGACAATAGAAATTACACTTTAACGCACCGCATTAAAGCTCATATTTAACTTAGGATTATTCATTCACAGATACCTAGGGCAGGTGAATGTGTTACCAATATTATATTTCTTAATTAATAGAGGTGAGAACACTCAGATCCACGGGAATTTAATATAATGGGCTTTATTCTTGACTAATTTAATTGTAATGGGTTTAATATATTTTTATAATTTTATGGTTCCGTGTCTATTATAATTGTTTTTATAATTACTTTATACATTGTATCGACAGCTGCTTCAAATAGAGTGGTTATGTAAATATACCTCTTGTGAAAGTTGTATTAACGACTACACTGTGGGTGTATGTATTGTAGATAGCCTTCTTAATCCTTTAAGTATTCGTTCCACACGGGTTTATATATTCATGTAACCATCTCTTCATCAGTATTATAGCGGAGAGACTAATGGGTACAGCACTCCCCCTCTGTCTGCCAAAACGTACGGCGCTCCGCGACGTCTCATCCAATCAGGATAATGTGTGATACTCGTCAATCGTGTAAGTGGCTCCAAATTGTACTCCAAAAGGTAAAGTCTGCTCTTATTGAGTGCACTTTTGTGATTAGCTAGTAGTTTTCCTTACCGTGTTATTTGAAGGAGGGTCTTTTGAACCATTCTCCTTTATTTAGATCAAGCAATAAAAATGAAAAACGTTTTGTTAACAGATCAAAACGCGTAAATCCAGACATCTTATTTCAAGATTAGTTTACATATTCACGTACGTCTCTAAAACGGGTAACAACGAGACAAGGGTACAATTAAGGCGGTAGCACACTGCACCGCTGCAGCGGAGGGCGGGTGTCGCGCGTCGGTCACAATGCGCCAAATGACGGCCGGTACGCAAATGAAGAATATTGTCGGACGGCGTGAATGCTCCTTAATGACGCGTAGTCAGGCAGGCCCCGTGTGCCGTCGTCACCCACACGACATTTGCCGCGATTGTCGAGTGTTAATTATTGGATCATTGTCGAGGTGACTCCACACGGGGTGTTTCTTTTGAGGTGGTTTGTATGCCATTTGTGACTATGAGCTTTCTGAGTATTCTTAGTGTGTTGTTTGCATGGAACAGTAGCGCAATCATCACTTATTTTCATTTGAACGGATGGAAGTCTGCCTCGTAAGAGTTGTAGAAGTGGATTGGAATGAGCTAAAAGCTAAAGATTAAAAGCGTGCATGAACTGGAAGTGTTAGTGCGGCCTAAGTTGGTAAATTAGAAAATCAAGAAGAAGACACGAAAACTTCAAAATATGACGAAGTTGTTTTGATTCTTAATGGATTAAAATCTTATACCTACAATAAATGCAATCATTAGAATTGTTAAAGCTGAAACTATAAATATTCTACAGCTGTCAATACTTCGTTGTGGAATTCGGTAAGTATTTGAACTTGCGTGCGCACACGCACGTTCGGGTGCCAAAGCAACAGTTACACAAGCTCCGTCAAGTTGTGTGCCGACACTACATCGAGTACTGTCAACGGTGTCAACAAAATGTACCTACATGAGATTTGTGCCCGAACATAAATCAACAGATTTCACCGTTTGTGAACCCAAAACAAATCTGATGAGTACAGTAACAGCAGGTACCAAAAGATCTAGTTGACACAGATACTACAAATTATTTTTAAAAGAGCAAATATTGGTTTAAAACCAGGTTTTTCCATGTCATAATCATCTACGACATTGATAAAGCTCTTAAATGCTTTTATAAACCACTCGTCATCAAAATCAACTTCAAGTGTTCGTATGTCTATTCTATTTGATCTTATAACATCAATATCAGAACTTGTACCCTCATTTTCAGTCAGCCCTAAAAAGTCTTCAAATACATGATTATCACAAAACATTACCACAGCCGTCCCAACAGTTTCACTTAATACAGTTACAACAGTACTAATAACTCCGTCTCTATCGTGAAATATTTCACTTAAACATCACATTCGTACTAAACATAAAACAGTTGGATGCACACTGCTAGTTATAAAAGCTAGGCAAGACAAACCGCGGTTATAATATACATTATGAGGGCACTAAATGTCGAAGACTGACGTTCACCAGCTACCAAGACCGGGACGCGAGTTTATGAAAACTACTTTTAAATGCGACAGAGAACTAGGAGCAGAAATTATTGTAATTGCATTTACAGCATTTAGGGTAGTTGAGGTGCTTTAAGACTTTATGAGACAATGATTTATATGAGTAAAAGTATGTTTCACGTGTTGATAAATCGTTTTACAAAAGTCGGAAATTATGTAGTTTATATGGAAGGCTTCGTAGACAATAGTAATGGTAAAAATAAGACGGATTTGGAACAATATAACTTAAGTAGCTAAAGGTTTAAGTTGAAAATTTGCAAACCGACTCTGATTTCATTCTGTATGGATTCAAGAAAAGTTTGGAATATAGTTTTCGTAAATCTGCGTTCAAGTGGGACGTCTGCCAAATTCCTCGACAGCACGCGTTGCGCCTGTACTTTTTCTTTCTTTTGTAGTATTATTATTTCTTGATCACATGTTAAACGTATGATTAGTGAAGATTACAATTCATCCGAGAAAGGAATAAATAACCTACAACTTAGTAGATAATGTATTGGGGAGTTTAAAATCAAAGCGAAGAAAGTTGGTGCGACTGGCAGGTGCGGAGATTTACGGTGCGCAGTTGACCTCTGCCAAGCAAATTGCCTTCACAAAAGAAGCGTTGACGGGGACGCACAAAACGGTTGACCCTAACCTTGAAAGTGCAGACGAGGGAGCGAGGCTTGTGAAAAAGAGCTTAATTGACTACAATTTCAATGTTTTGTGACCTTAATTACTTCGACGTAAAGCATTGCGACATGATTAATACTGGCGTTTCCATTCTAAAACACGAAAAACAAATAGAAGTATCCATAGCAACGGAAGTTATCAGCAATTATTTTGAAACCGGAGAACATTGTTTATACACCTTGCTGATGTGAACACCAGATAACTAAATTACTGAGCATTTATTTCTTAAAACAGATAATAAATTTCGTGCTTATCAACAAGTTAATTGTTACAATTTCTCAGAACGGCACATTACGAGGGTGGTTTCGGGACTAGAAGATCAAGGACGAGCAGCTTCGTGGCGTCATTGAACGAGAGCGCATTACGTTCGATTGTAGGGCCAGGCGCGGCCTAATTGCCAGCATTGTGTCGGCATGCAGATGTGAATGGGCTTTGATTTGGGCCCGGGGGCGCGGGGGCCGGGGCCAGGGGACAAATCGCTCGTTACGGCTGCAGGTAAACTTTCATTGAGCGTCGGAAGGCGTCGGACGTGAGAGGCGGCCGACAAAATGCCCTCGTTATTCGCCGCCGAATCACTCGCTCATTGTGCTCCTGGAAACGGTAGACGCGGTCGCCAAATCACGAAAAAGACTTTAATGAGGCGTGAGAACGTTCTAAATGAACGATTGTGCAGCAGCTTGGATTAATGAACGATTGATATTAGAGTGGCTCTGATTAACACCCATTACGGGATGTTCCAGACAAAGCACCGCCGAATACTTCGTCATTTCTTCGACATAATGTAATAGATTCTCGTTTTCGGAATTTTCGGCGGTTCATCGAACCACTTGTTGCTCTGTAGAGGGTGAGATAAAAACTGAGTGTCGGGCGAGAGGCGATCCTCCCGCTCCCCGCGTCCTAGCCTCACACTCCTCTGGTCCGAACTCGACACCACGCCAATTAAAACCTGACTCCTGGCGTTTTGTCATGTAGGTATGGCACGCGTTAGATTTAGCTAGCTGTGTTGAATTTTAATTGAATCAATGCTCTAAAAATATTTTTTAATTGGTACAGTGTAGCATAGCGTGTGAACATAGGACAAACGAGGTTATTTAGGCGCTTAATGTGGTGATTTCAATATTCTAAATTCAACTGTTACTAGGGTGCTTAATATAATTGGAGTAAGTACGTAGGTATAGGTAGCTACAATGAGGGGTGCTTAATTAGTTGGCATGAAGTGTGTAGTGCGGTGCATACTGCAAATATCTGTGTGAGCACCCCAGTGCGTGAGACAGGTGGCGAGGGCGCCCGGCGGGGCCCGCCAGTCCGGGGCCGCCTGCCGGGGCCCGGGGCGCAACGGTGTAACAGTTGCCTGGCATCACCGACATGTGCCCACTATTTGTATGTAAATTAAAAATTTAATTAACAACTAAAAATAAACACAATTTCTTTCCTTATTTTAATGACTAAATGTATATAAATAGTAGTTTCTTGTAAGCTGTTAATATGTCCGCGTAGCTGCTAGAGACAAGTATTTAATTAGTTAGGTATGTATCGCTTAGCCTTTCACTTCGAGTTGCCCGCGGCTTTGAATCAGCTTAGTAACTGAATATGATGACGTAATTGAAGGATCAATCGACAATGATTTACAATGTTCGAAATGAGGTCAACGGCTATGGGAGTGAGTTGGTAGTCTAGTGGTCTTACTTTACTTTTACTGACGTCTGACTAAATATATTTGTTATTATTATATTTTTTTCTTTTTGTTGTTATTGTTGTTGTAATCTTATTGTTATTGTTACTAACACTTAGGGATTCTTTCCGAAATAAAATGGATATAATAATAATAATAAATCAGATTTAAGCATTATATTGATTCGTGAAAAAGTTAAAAAGACGTCTGGGTGACGTCTTTTTAACTTTTTCACGAATCAGTTACTTACACTTTGCACAATAATTACATATAAAAAAAATAACTTTGCGTGTTAATATGCATAATTATATTTTATTAGAAACAGCACTTTGCCAGTGACTTCGTCGGCGTAGGTTTCAGACTTTACCATACAAACTTTTATCCCCTATTTACAATTATCTACTATTACAACTATTCTACCCTTTTTGGGGTAGAATTTTCGGGAATCCTGAAACAGGCGTATCCTATTTTTTAGAAGTCCTAAACACAAATATTCATTGATTTTACTTAAAAAGTAACGGATTTTCATAATTGCAAACTTTCATCTCCTATTTTAGCCTCTTTGGGGTAGAATTTCTGAACGTTCTTAAACGAGTGGTTCATACTTTGTACCAAAAGCCCAAATACCTAAAATTGTTAATTGATTTTATAAAAATCTGACGTATTTTCATTCAAACTTTTACCCAACACGTATTTACAAAAAATCTTACTTAGTGGTTACCTACTTCACAAAAGGAAATTACTGGCCATAAATGTTACCAGCTTTTGTGATTTAGCTAGCAAATCGGTCAGGAGGACATCTCTCCATTCGCAAACGCTAAAGCTTAATCTCTAGAAATATTATTTCAGAGCTTTCATTTTTCACTTGTTTAAAAAAACATGTTGCTTTAAAAATTCGTTGCCTTGGGAATATTTTTTAATTTATTAGTGTCATAGGAGTTTGGACTAGTTTGGAATGACAAATAGTATAAAACGAGACCCAAAATAAAAAAGGTCTCGCTGGTTGAATTCAACAGTGTCATAATATATTAACATTTTTGAAGTGGGATCCAACCGTGAACCGGAGTCAAGTATCTTTAAAAATACAACTTTTTACGTGAACAATGCCTTAAACATGATACTTTTTGTTAAAGAACCATCACGGTAACACGCATTTGTTTGTTGTTAAACAACAAAAAGTTAATGAAATTAAAGGTGTCATGTTCCAACTAAATCCCCAGTAGCCGATGCACGACCAGACATAGGTACCTACGCACGTGATTTCAATATTTCATCTCAAAGGCAACATACACACTGCGGTCTCGAGCCTCACTCGTTCCACTCCTACAATTACGCGCTTGTGTCATATTTACAGCCCAGGTAATTGCCATTCAATTACGAGGCCAGCCCGCTGTGCATCTGAGAGAGAGGTCCGACACCTCACCGATATATCCGTCCCATTCCAACACGGCGTGCAGCCGGCCAGCCATCAATCATCGAACACCCCCCGCTGGGCGCCTGTAGGGATGGGAAACGTCACAAAGCGAGTATCTCAGTCCAACAATGCTCGATAAGTGGGCAAACGCCACGCTAAATTGATTCAGAACCGATTCTGATCCGAACGTTGTTTAGCCGTATTAATTTAACTCGTCCGCTTGACATTTGTGTTGCAAAATGTAGTTATGATGGCATTCATATTTTAAAAGAATTATGAATAATGATCAATTGTTTTTAACGATATTCTAGGGTAAACAGGTGTTTCTAAATGCCACCGGGTCTAATAAAATTGTAGACTAAGCATTATTTTATACTTTAATATTATTTTATAAATTTCCTAGACCCTAGTAACTAGCTAAAGGTTTTGCATAAACGATGGCTTATAGCATAATAATTAAGTTTTTTTCAGCGTAATTGTTGGTAAATAATGGCATTGGCACTTCCATGGGCTAAGAAAAAAGATAACAAATGGAGAGGATGTTAACTTTAAATAAATACGCCAATTAAGAAAGATTGTAATCATTTTTTTAATGCAAGACACTTTGTGGTATTTTATACGTTAAATAAAATACTATGCTATTACAGCATAATGATAGGTTGTAAAGTATCGATATAAATAGCGAGTGTGTGCCAGCCCTAGGTTGTAGCACAGGTATGCAATCTCGCCTTCATACCATCACCCTATTGCACTTCGGTGCTCGAGCCAATCTTTCAAATTGAGTTCAGAACGATGTATGGAATAATGTGATTTAAAACCAATAACTTAGTTAACTGTATCAATTATTTATGTTTTCTTGATTCGATTTACACTTATAGGTACCTACCAATTTGTAAAATAGAGAGGGTGTGGGAATGTACTAATGTAAGGAAGGCTAACAGATGGATACACAAGTTCATCTCATGTAGGTAAGTGGTCTCTGGGCGTTCCAATTTCTTAAATAATATCTTTGTCAAATTATTTACACTAATAATTTGTACTGCAAATACAGCCCATCGTATTCCACCGTCCATTATTTTATGTGATAGGTACAACCAGCCTGTAAGAGTGTTTACACATGGCGGCGCAGTGGCAGCGTTTTTCGCCGACGCGGTACCAAAACTGTTAAAGACTCGCCGCCGCGCGCCGCGCGCCGTCGCGGCGGGCGCCATGTGTAAGGGTCCATACAAATCCGTGTATCAATGCCGCTGTATTAGTCACCCTTGGATTTGTATGGACCCTTACCCATACAAATCCAAGGGTGACTAATACAGCGGCAACGCAGCGGCGCGCGGGGGTGCCGTTGCCGCCACGGCGCCATGTGTAACGGCCCCTGGGGCACACGATGTGTTGCGGCGGCGGCGCGGCGCCGGAGCGTTGTCGCTGCGTCGTCTTACATATAAATATCTGTGGCATGTCACACGATCCGCTGCGGCGCCGCACCGGACTTGCAACCGCCGAGATGAGGCGGGGAGGTGTGAATGCGTTGCGACGTCGGAGCGGCACCACTCAGTTGTTTATGCGTCACAAACAGACTGTCCAAAGCTGCTGCGGCGCCGCACCGCTGATACGGCGGCGCGGCGAATCTTTGCGGTGCGGCGTCGCAACGCATCGGGTGCTCCGGGCCTTACGGTCCCACTGCAGGGCAAAGGCTTCTTCTCATATTGAGAAGGCACGTGCATTGATCGCTTGCTCCAGACGGGTTGGCGGTTTCAGACCTATATTAGTAATTATAAGTCAAGGTTTCTTCACGATGTTTCCTACACCGATGCCAGTGTTGTCAAAAATAAACTTAGAAGGTTCATATAAATTGAAAAAGTCGTATTTACTTGTCCGGATTTGAACCCACAACCCGTGCATGAGAGGCGAGGTCTGAAACACTAGACCATCACGACATAAATTTTATGTACCTACATAAACAAAGAAAACTAAAATGTCAAAATTTCACACTTGAGTTCTAAATAAATTATTGTTTCATGGTCCAATATCATCAAATATAGCCCATGATTAACAGTTTGACCTAGAGTTAGATATGGCTATATAATTTTAGACCCAAAACCAATACAGAATTGTGTCTAAATAAATAAATCATTTTAATCGACTTATATAGCTAGACAAACACATTTTGGGTTTTGATCTCAATATTTATAGAGGCAAACGTATTTCCTGAAACCTTGAACTATTCGCAAAATACTTGAAAGAGTCATTCAACGATGTAGGTATCAGAATCAGAATGCTTTAATTGTAAACATAGGTCAAATTACAACAGCGTGCGAGATGTTACAGATTGGTAGATCCTCTATGTTTTGCCTAGAGGCGTACAAATATATTTAATCAATATTGTCGAAGTTTTTACTTTTTAACACAAATTTGACTTTTAAGATATCTATTATAAGGTGGTAGAATTATGTAAACATTCACATTAGTAATAAAGTCAATATTAATAGGTACATGCGTAACAATACAGATTTAATATACAATAAATTGCAATAAATGTCAAGTAGATTATGTTACATGTTATATTAGTGCTAATGTCAAACAAAATTCAAAATCGTCAAAATAGGTGAGGTGGTGTACAATTTTCTGTAGCAGTAATTATAGAATGTATGTAGAATGAATTAAAATTATTTGAACAATCGGAAACAATCATTTTTTTTTATCTCGTTGGTCTAGTGGTCACAAGCGCTACCGCTGAGCATGAGGTCCTGGGTTCGATTCCCAGGTCGGGCAAAGTGATATTAAGTTTCCCATCAGGAATTCCTCAGTTACACCTCAGTCTATATGTATGCCCGGTTGATGGCAAAAGGCTTGCTCCCTATTGCATGGGACTTAAGGGGACTATATGACCTAAACGCAAGTTTTTTATTGCCTAAAAGTATATGATCCACTACAGTAAACAAAATCAGAAAAATATATGATATTCTTCAGGATATACGCTAGTTAGAGTGTGTTGAAAACGTAATACAACTAATTTGGTACGATAGAAAAAGTCACGAAGATACATACATATAAACAAAATAAACCTTGCTCAGGAGAAATAACGATCGATCGGTAGAGGAGAAAACAAATCCAGCAACTCAGCGCTGGGATGTTTCAGCCAATTTCTGACGGATATGTTTACGTGCCTTCACTTTAAAAGATAACCGACTGGTTGCTGTCCTGATTTTCAGAGGGAGCGCATTCCAAAGAAAAACCGCCTGGACAAAGAAAGAAGAATCAATGAAACCAGAACGGTGAGAAGGACATCGTAGAAGACGATTGTTGGTGGAACGAAAATTTTTAATATGGGCAGTGCATAAATATTGAATTTGTGAAGTCAGGTAAGAAGGGGAAGTGGGTTTGAGTGGGTCTTTTTCTTCCATTTTTCTCTTATTTGTTCTTATTTGTCATCTCAGCAGCCATTTTAGATCACATGCATAATACAACCCACATTACTAGTATAAGTTCAGACAAATTAGCAACTATGCTCTATTTGAACTAGGTAAGTATCTATTTATTGTAAATGTGTTCTTTTTTATAAATACTTGTTTTTTTTTTATAAGCTGTGGTAATGTGGGTTTGAAAGTTCATATATCTATCGTTAATTGTCTTGAAAGAAGGTACTCTCTGTCAATTCCCGGTATGGCTTTAGTCTTAAGCTTCAATGTAACCAGCGCCCACGCCATAGTATCGGGAAGGGTCATTAAGTTATTAGGTACTTAATTTTATTAATCGTAATTGGATTCGAAATAAAAGTTGTCACGTCAGAAAAGTGATGAGTGATTTTGTAAAGCTTCATATGGAAGTTTTTGCTAGGACTCGGGTCAAAGTTTAACTAAGATGATTGGTATCTTGATTCTTCGACAGATACAAAAAAGGTAGTTTTATTCATGGAGCAGAAAATTATTTTTATAATTCTTTACTTATTTTTAATACATTCAGCCCTTGGGGTTTTTATCCACAGGGACATTTCAATCCCTTTGTCTCCTTTATTAAGTATACAAAATATTAAATCAAATAAAAAGCTTCGCTGATATACAACGTGTAACAGAATATACGCAAGTCCTGAAAGTAGTTTGCTCATAATTAGCTACTGAATCCTGACTATTACAGTAACTATTAATATAGGTATTAAAAAATATATATATATTAGGTATGCAATACTGACCGCCGATTGAGCCAAAGAAAATGAAATCTCAACTCAAGGCAACAAGACTCAATTTTAAATGCATATAATAACGCTTGGGTCAACACGATTTTCTGTATAATAATAGTTAGCTTTAAAAACAATTGTTTAGGTCATTGTATTATGCTTTTAACTCAATACTCTAATTGCGTGTATTATGTTATGTTACACGTTGTATATCTGTGGATATACAACGTACCATTATATGGAAAAAATATATTTTGATTGATTTTTATGTAAAAAATACAGGTAAGTATTCTGGGATTTTTAATGGATGTGGTGGATATTTGGGTTGCCAATACAAAAAAAAATACAGAAATATTAGAAAAATTGTGGTCATGGTAGTTAAAAATATCTTAATTTTCGAAAGATTACAATGTATTTTTAATAATTTCCAAAAAAAAAATGTCATTTTTTTAATAATCTTTTCTCGGGTAGTCATGAGCAGGTCCACCCTCTGGTGCCCGCTAATCGTTGAATTTTGGGACACGTTGTATATCATGATATATTCACGATTTATCAATAGATATTTATTA
The DNA here is from genome assembly GCA_937001585.2 of Brachylomia viminalis. Lineage (NCBI taxonomy): Eukaryota > Metazoa > Arthropoda > Insecta > Lepidoptera > Noctuidae > Brachylomia > Brachylomia viminalis. Next base: position 18,592,842 of record OW443301.2, on the reverse strand, counting down.
TAAAATCAGAATCTTGAAGATTCAAAGTTTACCCTAACAACAATTGACAAAAATACTATAATTTGTATTACCTTTCCCGAAGTGGCAATATAATCATAAGTTTCAAGGATTCACTAAATAGCGCGCGGTTAGCTTTTAAATTCAAACCTTATAATAACCCATACATAGGGTTTATAATAAGTTACGTTAATATGAGGTATTCCCACACAGTAAATAATTTTCTACTTTATGGGAATCCCCGACGCATAGCGTTCGAATGTTTTTTTTTTAAATTATGTTATCATTTTAATTTTGTTAAGTGTTGTTTTAGTAAACAGATAATGATTTATCAGACTCGTAATTTGTTGTTACGTTTATAATAAAAAATCAATCAAATAATCAATCAAACTTATATTCTGCAACAAGAACAGTTTTTTTTTATTTATTTTTTTTAAACGTTGCCCCCCACACTAGGAATTTCTCCTGTATCGTGGGTGCATTTACAAACATTTAAACTCACATACACAAACAGCCAGACCCGGAACAACTACTTGCAGGTCATACAAATATTGGTTCCGTGCGGGGATCGAACCCGCGACACGTAAGTAACGCAGCAGTCAATCGCTTAACCACTGCGCCAACCGTGATGTCATTTAGTTAAAAACCACTTACGGAATAAAAATCGCGTCTTATTTATTAGTATCGGTTAGTTTATTAAATGTATTAAAAACATGAATTCAAAAGACTGCAGTATCAATAACAGTTCAGTGTTGTTTTAACATTATATTTTTTGAAATAATAATGCCAGGAAAATCACATACACAATAAGAAAGCGAATTTTCTGATTTATTTATACGTTATCTATCAGAAAGTTCGGTCTGCTAATACTAAATCTCTGATAATACTAATTAAGAGCGATCGGAACGAAGTCCTCTTCACGCTAAGGGTAGGCTTCGTACCTGGGGGCCGTTTTTTTTTTAGTAACCTAGTTAAAATAGAGCATAGTTGCTAATTTGTCCGAACTTACACTAGTAATGTGGGTTGTATTATGCATTGTGATCTAAAATGGCTGCCGAGATGACAAATAAGAACAAATAAGAGAAAAATGGAAGAAAAAGACCCACTCAAACCCACTTCCCCTTCTTACCTGACTTCCCAAATTCAATATTTTATGCACTGCCCATAGTAAAAATCTTCGTTCCACCAACAATCGTCTTCTACGATGTCCTTCTTACCGTTCTGGTTTTATTCATTCTTCTTTCTTTGTCCAGGCGGTGTTTCTTTGGAATGCGCTCCCTCTGAAAATCAGGACAGCAACCAGTCGGTTATTTTTTAAAGTGAAGGCACGTGAACATATCCGTCAGAAGTTGAGTCCGTCTGAGTTGCTGGATTCGTTTTGTCCTCTACCTACCTATCGTTATTTCTCCTGAGCAAGGTTTATTTTGTTTATATGTATGTATCTTCGTGACTTTTTCTATCGTACCAAATTAGTTGTATTATGTTTTCAACACACTATCTAACTAGCATATATCCTGAAGAATATCATATATTTTTCTGATTTTGTTTACTGCAGTGGATCAAATACTTTTAGGCATTATAAAACTTGCGTTTAGGTCATAGGTATAGTCCCCTTAAGTCCCATGCAATAGGGGGCGAGCCTTTTGCCATCAACCGGGCATACATATAGACTCCGAGGTGTAACTGAGGAATTCCTCACTTTGCCCGACCTGGGAATCGAACCCAGGACCTCATGCTCAGCGGTAGCGCTTGTGACCACTAGACCAACGAGATAAAAAAAAAATGATTGTTTCCGATTGTTAAAATAATTTTTCATCCCACCATCTCGGAAAGAGTATTTTTAATCTTCAATATCTGAGTGGAAAAGCCGTTTTTATTCTCTAGAGGATAAAGTAAATTGAATTTAGAACATCGTGTGCACTAAGTTTGTGAATTAAAAAAAACATTAAACCTATTTACTGCTACCTCTATGGTGCCGAATATATCATACAACTTTTTTTTAATTTGTTAAAAACTCAGACTCGGAACCTTCTTGGTGTTCTTTTTTCAATTTGCTTTGTACGCGGTTCTTTACGCGGCATTTTTTCACGTCATTGTTAAACCTTATACTAACTTAACTGTTAACTTGAAAACAAGTGAAAAAACTAAAATGAGTGATTCTAGCGACGAGGAAGTTTGCTTGACGCCAACAGAATTGACTGAAACTGTTAATAATGCGCAAATGAGCTTTCTCCCTCAACAATCACGCGAGAAGTATTTAAAACAGTACGATATGTTCAACACGTGGCGACTAGCAAAAGGAGCCAAAACTTTCTCAGAAAACGTTTTTCTGGCATATTTTATAGAATTATCCGAGAACAAGAAAGCAAGCACTGTATGGAGTACGTATTCGATGCTAAAAGCAACAATAAAGATGAAAAAAGACAAACATATCGATACCTATCCTAAATTAGTGGCATTTTTAAAAAGAGCCTCATCTGGTCATCAACCAAAAAAATCGAAGGTTTTCACAGTATCTGATATTGAAAAGTTTCTTAACGAAGCACCCGATTCCGTATATTTGGCGGCAAAAGTAAGTCAGTTGCACATTCAGTATCTACTTAAGTACCTATATTAATCTCAATTAAATAGTATACTTAGTAGATGTTGATAGGCATAATTATGCGTTCATATCAATTTTATTCATTTATCTACTACAATACTCTTTACGTTACAGGTTGTTCTTATTATTGGAATAAACGGAGCATGTCGAACTAATGAACTAACACAACTTAATGTCAAAAACATTGAGAAACATTCAGATGACTTACTATTAATTAATTTACCTAATACAAAGACAAAAAGAGACCGCAACTTCGTCATTCGCAAGGAATACGTAACGATTGTTGAGAAATATCAAGCCTTACGCCCGCCTAACACTCCAATCAATCGATTTTTTCTACAGTATCGCAATGGAAAGTGTGTTAGACAGCCTATGGGTACTAATAAAATTGGCAGTATCCCACGAGAAATAGCAACATTTCTTGAACTTCCAGAACGCCTGTTGTACACGGGTCATTGTTTCCGACGAACTTCAGCCACACTTTTGGCTGATTCCGGAGCTGATCTCCTGTCCCTTAAGCGCCACGGAGGCTGGAAGTCCAATGCAGTTGTAGAGGGATACATAGAGGATTCCATCCAAAATAAGTCTAAAATATGTGAAGGCATCGTAGGAGCCATTACACTGAAAGAGCCTCAATCGGATCCTTGGACTGGCCCTTCTACATCAAAAATAAGCCGTTATGAAACACCTAACCATCTCCCTCTCTCTCCAACATTCACGCCAAGGGAATCCGATGAATCGGTACAACTATTAAGTATGACAGATAGTTTACCGAAAAACAGTACACAAGTGACTAACACCAATATTACAGTACCAAACAAAAATATTACACTCAATTTAAATAACTGTAGCAACGTTACTTTAAAATTTTCTTAATTATACCTTAGTATTATTTTGTTATAATTTAAAGATTATTCTGTAATACTTACCTGTCATAATGTAGTAATTAATACCTAAACTGAAATAAAAGTGTACCTATCTTGTGATTGTAAACGTTTTTTTTTTGCATTTAGTCATTTCCTCGCTGAGGTGGAATGAAAAGTTACGTGTTGCACTCGAGTGCAAAGATTTTTCACCTCGTGCTCTTTTGATTCCCTCGCTAACGCTCAGGATTCTAATTTTGAATCACTCGCTGCGCTCGTGATTCAATTTTAGAATCCTTCGCTTGCTCGGTCATCAAAATTGAACACGCGGTTAAAAAGCAACTTTGCACTCTTGTATAACAAATAACTATTAATTCATTCTACATACATTCTATAATTACTGCTACAGAAAATTGTACACCACCTCACCTTTTTTGACGATTTTGAATTTTGTTTGACATTAGCACTAATATAACATGTAACATAATCTACTTGACATTTATTGCAATTTATTGTATATTAAATCTGTATTGTTACGCATGTACCTATTAATATTGACTTTATTACTAATGTGAATGTTTACATAATTCTACCACCTTATAATATATAGGTATCTTAAAAGTCAAATTTGTGTTAAAAAGTAAAAACTCCGACAATATTGATTAAATATATTTGTACGCCTCTAGGCAAAACATAGAGGATCTACCAATCTGTAACATCTCGCACGCTGTTGTAATTTGACCTATGTTTACAATTAAAGCATTCTGATTCTGATACCTACATCGTTGAATGACTCTTTCAAGTATTTTGCGAATAGTTCAAGGTTTCAGGAAATACGTTTGCCTCTATAAATATTGAGATCAAAACTCAAAATGTGTTTGCCTAGCTATATAAGTCGATTAAAATGATTTATTTATTTAGACACGATTCTGTATTGGTTTTGTCTTGGGTCTAAAATTATGTAGCCATATCTAACTCTAGGTCAAACTGTTAATCATGGGCTATATTTGATGATATTGGACCATGAAACAATAATTTATTTAGAACTCAAGTGTGAAATTTTGACATTTTAGTTTTCTTTGTTTATGTAGGTACATAAAATTTATGTCGTGATGGTCTAGTGTTTCAGACCTCGCCTCTCATGCACGGGTTGTGGGTTCAAATCCGGACAAGTAAATACGACTTTTTCAATTTATATGAACCTTCTAAGTTTATTTTTGACAACACTGGCATCGGTGTAGGAAACATCGTGAAGAAACCTTGACTTATAATTACTAATATAGGTCTAAAACCGCCAACCCGTCTGGAGCAAGCGATCAATGCACGTGCCTTCTCAATATGAGAAGAAGCCTTTGCCCTGCAGTGGGACCGTAAGGCCCGGAGCACCCGATGCGTTGCGACGCCGCACCGCAAAGATTCGCCGCGCCGCCGTATCAGCGGTGCGGCGCCGCAGCAGCTTTGGACAGTCTGTTAACACGTAAGTCTTGTGACGCATAAACAACTGAGTGGTGCCGCACCGACGCGACGTCGCACGGCGATGAAATTAAATACACAAAATAAAGTGCCTGCTTGGGTTCGAATTCGAACTCACGAGCTATGTTGTAGGTCGTGAGTCGGGGCCAATACCAATGGACCGACCGATATGACAGTCCGATACCGATAGTCTAACTGTAGACTAGTTAAGTACTAATAACATATATCTTTGATTTTAGAATACTTATCTATAAGACACAAGTGTCGCCATCTACTGTCATAGGTACAAAGTTTTTCTTGCATTTGAAATTCAAATAAACATTTTGCTATGGGTAAGAAAGAGACAGACTGTAATGAGATGGAAAACTGTTTGACAAACTCTGGAAATTATTAACTTGGAAACATTAAGTATATATATTTTGTCCGTTACTGATTCAAGCACAAAGGAGTACTATTCAAAAGCTATCATATCTGAAAGCTATACAAGTAATTTGTAAGTCATTCATTCCTGCCAATTTCATTTCCTCATTTGCAAATAAATAAAATGTTTTCACCACACTATACCCTACGTTTAATATGTAAGGCCCTATTCACATAATATGTGTAAATATTTCTTTGTGAGAGTGGCTTTGGAAACTCATAATTGAATATGGCAGACAATACTTCGGACTGCCTTAATTAATCCATTTCATTGCGGCTAATTAAAATGGTATTATAAATGTGTTTACATTTTTCAGGCTTCTTTTCTGTGAGAGTGTTTTATATATTTTAAGATTGTTTTGTACATATCCTTTATTTTTCTGTTTCAATAAAACCTGTCAACGGGTAACGACAGGTTTTATTGTTGTTTTCACCAACCAATTAAAACAGCCTGACTAATTGTCAAAAAAAAAAACAGATTTTTCCGTAAACAATATGCTTGTGTTTCGCGCTTTTTCACAATAAACGCAGAAACTTTTGTTCAAAAATGAATCGTGTTCTAGCGTTAATTAAGCATACCTCACATTGAAATAAATGCCATTTCATATAGTTTTAATTAATACCTATATAATTAAAACAACGGGCGAAATGGGAATTGAAGTAAAAAATATGCAAAAATGCAGGTTCATTAAATTGGCTACGGAATAGTTAATGTTAAGACAATGTGACCACGCGTTACGGTTTTTGCGAGACTCACCCGGTTTCTGGAACGAAAACTATTGACGCGTCAAAATTAAACGCAAGTCAAGAGATGTGATCGGCTGTTGATTATTCATGCAACCAACCACAGCAGGTTACGCGCGCTTGAAAATTTGTCAGCCAATTTTTGTGTAGATATTTCTTCCTGAAACCGGTAGGCCAATTCTCGTACTTAAAAAACGTTCAAATTCAAGTCGCAATCTCATTTCAGCGACAATCAATGTCAAAAACCTGTCAAAAATGTATGTAAATTGATTGTAATTTTGACAGATTGAGACTGAGATTAGAATGCGAACGGTCTTAAAAATACGGGAATTGCCCCTCGGGTGTTTCTCTTCTAGATTAGATAAACTTTGTTGCGCCAATATTGTAATGTGTGCTTTTATTCCTTGTTATTAATGATAGTACAAAAAAGAGGTAGTCAATAACGTCACGTTAATTATATTTACATGTTAAATTGGTGTGTAACTGCAAACCACTTGTCTACCATTTTATCTGGTTAATTAATAGTGAGTAAATTAAAAAAAATGGAATCAGATTGCCTTTCGTTTCACAAAATAAATTGTGATCATGTTTTTTGTTTTATAACATTCATTTGCATAAGATCTATAGAATTTAGATATAGATCTTTGTGTTGTCTGTTTTTTTCTTTGCATAATATTTACAACCGTTAAAACTAAATGCAAAAAAAAACTAGTTCCTAATAAATATATTTTTGCATTGTATTCTACTAATATTTAATTAATTTTCACAAAAATAACTACCAACCAAAATTGATGAATAGGCCAAAAAATTACAAACCGTATCAAGTGTCCCGCTTTGAACTAAAATCCTTGCCACAGTATGTATAGACAAAATTAACCGGAGATTTTTCTCGGAAAAATCCAAGGCTTGCTTGTTTCAATTACGGTTACTAATGAGTTGACTTGTGCCTGCTAATTAGGCACCTCGCTAATTAATCACAACCAGTTCACCTTGTTCGAGAAAGTTCATTTTACTCCCGTTCTTGTTTACTCTCCTAATTATTTGTAATAAATACGTCTTACGTTTTTTGGCGGCGTGATTTTGAGTTATTGCTTTAATGGAATTAATTTATAGATTATTTCTGTGTTCTAATTATATATTTGATATGTAATTTATATATAAGTATATATATATAATTATATTTTTAACATCTAAACAAGGTCTTCAGGTCCCGAACTAGGTAAAACCTGTACTACGATAACCCGATGACTGATAAACATACTTATATACATATACACACCCAGACACAGGTTAAACAGACATGTTCATGCACACAAATGTTTGACTTGTCCGGGGATCGAACCCGGGACCAGCGGCTCAGAAGGCAGGGTCGCTACCAACTGCACCAACCGGTCAGTCAAATATATAATATAAATATTTATTTAGATAATATAAATATATGCAGTTATAGTATAACATTTTGTGAAGGTTTGGGGCAATTTGTGTAGTAAACTTACGTATGTATGATGTTTGTGGCTGGTTTTTTAACTTATTTTAGAAGACAGTCTTGTGACAAAATAGTACTGGATATTCTTTTATTATGGAAGTTACTGATAACACTTTACAGTGTATTTTTTTCTGTTATTACATACTAAAAGTATTTCGCAATAATAAAAAGAATTAGTCACAACTGATAACTGTTAATGCAAAAAATTCGACACAAATAAATATTGAATAGTTCAATCACTCATTGCTACGACATACGATACGTAGCTAGCTTAGGCAGGTACCTATAATATACATAAACATAATTCAACTTCAAGTAAAAAATAAATCACTCCTTCAAAAATAAAACGCAGGACTCTAACAAAATATAAATATTAGACCTAACAAATTGAACTGGTACTGGCAGCTAAGTAAATCCTCAATACCAACGCAATAAAAATGAAACCTCAATGGATAATCTCTGACATTCACAGGAAGCTCAATATATCCGTGTGTGACCGCCAACCAGTACCAATTAACAGCATTAGTCTTATCTAACACCCTCATTATAACAAGTAATGGTGTAAGTGGCTTCAGTAAAACTTCATTATTTAATGTCAAAGATTGGAGCTTCGCTCGCCCATCACTTGGCGACACTTAGAACTTGTTCGTGTATTATTTAGCTACCAGTCATTTTGAACTGTAACTTCTGAAGCATAGAATTGGTATTTAGTTGGTATGGTTATAGTTTAGGTGACACCAAAATACTCATGCTTCAAACAGTTATAGTGGAGTACTTGTATGGTATGGTGCATTCAACCAATGTGCCCCCTGTCAGGACCGTATCGTGGAGTTTAAAATGAGAGCTTTCATTTATTTTGACAAGTTGAGATTTATTTGAGCGTATCTTCTCTGAGGAATGTTGAGCAGTTAATGGTGGAACAAATCGGTGGAATTATATTTTTGGTCAAATTAAAAGGAACAAGGAACACCATGTGTTCAACCGTGAACAGGCACTAGCTCAACATCACAGCGTCAGCATTAAGATCGACATAGATTCGGTCCACGCGCCGGCAACACCGGCGCACCGTCAGCGCCAAGAAGTGACCTAGTGAGATCTTCGCTTCATCGGCTCAATACACACACAACACACATGTAAATACCTATCATTGTGTATTGATCACAAATGTAGTATATAATAAGGTTAACTATTATAATAAATTAGTCAGCAAGCTGGAGTCGACTTTGATTCATCAACCGTTACTCCTCTCACTGTGGCCAAGACACCCTTCGCCATCATCGATCCTATGAGTCGGTGGGATCGGCAGTGAGAAAACCAGTTCCTGTGTACATTGCACGACGTACACAAACCCCTATTCCTACCCAACTTCCGTCTGTTACCGTAGGTCTCCTTGTAACAGACTTCCCGCACGTGTAAAACCATTCGTAATCAACGTGACATACGTTTGGTGAGGTTTGTATGTTAGGTTAGGGCGTTAGGGTGACTAGGGTGCTGAGGAATAATTATAGGGCTAGGTTCATAGTCGGTAGGGTCTTGGGTATCGCATAGGTACCAGGCTCAATTGATTTAGACGTAGCCATACTGTACGCATTTGGAGAACGGCCGTACTAAGCTGTGAGTCCCGGTGCGTACACCATGTAGTGACGGCTCAGTGATTAAGGCCCCACCTCTCACACACTAGGTTCTGGGTTCTATCTATCTGACTTTTGTAATTCAAATGTACTTCCTGAATTTATCTTGGAGATTACTGATATCGATTAAGGAAAACATGAGCAAGCGCGGTGATGAATACACGAGCCTCTCTGTATGAGAACAACCGAGCTATTCTGTAACAATCTCACCGTGATAACTTAGGTGAAGTGAGCTTGAAGTGAGTTGTCGATAGTGTCAATCCCTAGCATCAGGTGGAATGAGATTGTTATAGAATCGACCGGCAGGCCTTTGCACTGCAGTGGACAATAATTGGCTGGTATAATGAATATAACACCAGTCTTTTCATTTTGAAAAAGTGGGTTCTGGCGCGTTGTGTTCCACGCGCGCCTCATAGAGATGTCAGCACCACTGACGGGGTCCGCTAAGGCCGATGCCTACCAGGGTTGTGGGAAAGTCCGAAAGGGTTACCGTGGCCCCTGGTACAGGCAACTGAAGGGACACGGGTGGGTTTTAGTCAGTAAGAGTCTGACACGCCCTCCCGCTCTGCCCAGAGCGGGAGAAATTATTTGATAATGACCCAACCTCAAAAAAAAAGCCTTGCTGAAAAAAGCCCGGCCCGGCTGTCTATTTTACTGAACGTTATCCCAGCTTTATGTAAACACTTTCTCGAATTCTGTCAGTGGATGATAAAATCCATCGAGGAAATATTGAGGGCTCTTGCTAGTAGACGTGAGAGGCAAATAGTATCATTCGCACCAACTTTTTTTTAGGAGGGCCGTCTCGCTAGTTAACCTATTAGGTTGTCGGCTGATTAACCGCTGGTTAGTTTTATAAATAAGGCCACCAGCCTGGGCGACAAAACTTATAAACTAAGCTCGCCCCTAAGTATTTCAATCGTTCCACGAAAAGGCAACAATCACCAACAACGACTGCTGCATAATCGAGGATTCAGCTCATTTTTGAGAACACTAGAAGGTTCCCAATTATGTACTTATCAGAATAGTAGTTTAAGCGGCAAAAATCAAAGAACCTGATGAAATAGAGGCCTTTATTCAGCTGCTCATTACCTATACAAGGTAAGATGCGAAAGAGATCGTTTCCGAACTCAATGTGATGCCTTGGGCGAGCAATTTGTATCTGCCGGTGTATCATTGATACATTTGTGTGTAAAAGTAGGAATTATCTCATTCAGAAGGGTCTGGATATCTATCTGGCAGAATCTTGATTTTCCGAAATTTATTTTGCATAAGTAACACACTTGGCATAATCTTCTTTAAACGAATATTTTTAAGGCATACAAGTTATTTAATATAATTAATGTTTGGCCGAATGTTTATATGAACGAATTTACAATGGCATACTTTTAAGATGGCAGAATTTTATTTAGCATAATTACCTTTGGCAAAGATAAGCGCAATAAAAGATTAGGTTAGGTCAGAACTGCGACGCCATGCGCCAAAACCGAATTCTACCTTATTTTATGGAAGCGTGTATTTTAGGTTACGTTAGGGTGTAATAAAGACAAGAAATGTATGCCAAAAGACGATTCTGACTGTGAACTTTCTGCGATATGATGGTTCTACTTGTTAAATATTATGGATATGAAATTTATGCCTAAAGATGATTCTGACTTACAAAATTATGAGTTTTGAATATATGCTATATGAGTGTGTGCCAAACGATTTTCTGCGAAATGAAGTTTATGCTATTCGCTATTATGCAAAATAATATTATGACATAAAACGTTCTGCTATAAAGGATAGACCCCATTCAAAAATAGGGCCCTTTGAAAAGTACCTGGAAAAAGTACAAAATATAGTCAACCTCGTATTTGATTTGCCACTTTTGACCAAAATTCTCAGTAAATTTAAACTTGGCTTAGGTTTACACTATCTAATTGTCACATAGATAAATACCGGACCCAGGATGGCCGAAGCATGGAAAACCTATTCAGGTGGAGATACATAGACGACTCCGCCTTGGGGTGTAACTGTAAGTGTGGTGCTATTCCACAAACGCTGGGATACGTAATATCGTGTCCTACGTATCCTGTCGTTTGTACGTTTGCAGGAACTGTTGGACGCTAGTGATGGCGCAAAACATGTAGCCGAATTCTGGGCCGAGTCCATTTAGATTGTCATCGACACGCTACGAAGAAGATAGATACAAATACTTTATCGTTTTATGGCGCGCAAGTGACATTCTACCATAGAGTGGAAAAGCAATTACGAGGTCAACTATACTTACTTCGTAGTCGTGCTTTCTTAAGTCCCATAAAACATCGATGGAATAGAGCGTAAGAACTCAATATTTTTTACTGTTAAGTCGTAAGTCATAACTAAATACGTCATAACCTAAACACACAGCCCGCACTTGAACGCAAGAACTAAGTTAAAATGTAAAAACCTGCTGTCGTATGACATTGTTTGCACTGAGAACGGAATGACAAATGCGGGTAGGAAAAAAGTTTTCCAAGAGGCAAAAACGAAGAGTCAAGCCTCTGGGTTTTTAAGTAGGTACTATTCTTACTTCTGCATTAAAAATGACTTCGTAAAACCTTAATAGATTATTATTATTATTTATTTAGAAAATGACTAAAAAAAGGTATACTTAGACTCCTAGATAATTATTGTTTCAAGGCGACTCTCATAATATCAAACTTTTTTTTCAAAACAAATCGTTTATTTAATCAAACGTTTGTAAGTAAAACTACTACCACAATAATTGATATTTAAAAAAGTATAAATCTGACTAAGCTTTTAACCAAAACAAACAAGTTACTACGACTAACATCTACACGAACCACAAGTTAACACATCAAGATCAATAAACCCTTAACCCCCATTACTTAACGACCAAACAATCGATCAAACAGATAACCACCAAAATCGGAATAAACTATTCAAAGCCTTATTATTAAGCGAAATTACAAGTTAACGCTATAGAAGACACGGCTAATCGGATTGTGGAGAATAATGAGATTCCGATAGCGGCCGGTGTATCCGCGATAGGATCTACAGATAGTCGCGAGTCACGTTGCGCCTGCGCACGCCTTACAACTTCATCAACGACGAACGAACCCATATAAGGTTAAGCCCGAAACAATTATTTAATGTCGGCGACTCATAATTAAAACGCAATATAAAATTTATGGGCGATTGTCATTTGTCAGGTTACATACATTAATCATTTTATGTTGCGAATAAAAACGTGTTTTTAAAAGGTGCATTTGAAAGTGTTAAAGCTTGTTACGTAGTTTCAGAAAGTAGTCAAAGTAGTCGACTAGTCAGACATCTTTCTGTGTTCATGTAAGTTTAATTAAATTGAAAGCTATATAAGGATGTAATAGAATTAAAATTTGATAAAGCTGCGTTCATATTATGTGCAGATGGAAAAGATATGATCATTAATGTCTATTGACACGCAAACAACGATTAATATTACATTAGAATTTTGTATAAATTAAAAGTTATAGCTACTTTTTTGGTTAGTAACCGCTGTTGAGCCCTTTTTCACTATTAAAAATATAGATACGTAATTAATATGAAATTGGATATTAATGGCATGTACATAGTACTACTACATTTGGATACATAATTAAACTTTTCATGGAACGCGAACATAAAACGAATGGAATAGAATGTAAGTTGTAACGCGGTTACGTAATTTAGAAGGAGTCATAGTAAATCATTTTCCTGTTTAAATCCGGCTACACAGCCTCATTCCCCTTTAGATACCTTGCTGAAAATCACGATTATCATTTGAAGAATATTTGTGTGGTTTTAGTGAAAAACAAACGAAAATCATGTCCACAGTTTAAAATATTAATAGGTATAGGTGAAGCTTTGGTTTCACAGAATAACGACTGTCCAAATGCAAGCCGTTTTGTGACACCTTAAGGGGCTGACAACACGCTCGCTTAGTATTTTAATACTAAGCGAGCGTGTTGTGTGATTCGGTCACTTTGGTGACCGAATAAAAAAACTAGTTATTTGGCAAATCGCGAAAAACGTTTTGCAATTAGGACTTCGGCTGTTTATTTGGACATAAATGTTACAGCATGTTAGATGCTTAATTAACTTAACTTAACTTTTTAAGAGTTACTTAGAGTATGTCACAGATGGCGTTGAATGAAAGATGACAGTGTATCTAACTCATATTTAAGACTGATTTTGATTTCGGACTTCGGTCACTTTAATATTAAGCGAGCGAACAGCTAAAGCGTGGTCACTGTCGGACTGCAAAGAAAAGAAAGAGAAGCGCGATGACACAAAGCTGGTAATTTATTGCAAATTAAAAATCTATTGATTGGACAAAAAAATGAAAACACTATCACGTTAATATGTAGAAATAAGACCAGAGAGAGAGTTATCTTCTTGTTCTCACACAATATTGTACACATTTCTTTTTGCTATCTCCTTTCGCGGGTCAGCTTGAAAAATATTCTAAATAAATTAGCAGTACCTTTGTACTCAATTCTAATATGTCGTACTTATCTGTATCTGTGTTACTGTGTACAGTACTTAAATAATAAAATAAATAAATAAACAATCTGAAAAAAAAAGAACAGAATGATTGCATGTATAATAGTGTGTAAAAGATTTTTGTAGAGGTATCTTCGTGACTTTTTCTATCGTACCATATTAGTTGTATGTACTATGTTTTCAACACACTATCTAACTAGCATATTATATCCTGAAGAATATCATTTATTTTACTGAATTTGTTTATTGCAGTGGATCATGTACTTTTAGGCATTATAAAACTAGCGTTTTGGTCATATAGTCCCCTTAATGTAAAATACTGGTGAAGATTACAGATTTTCACGACGACCGCTATATCATGATGGGACTGCTTCTGTAGGAAACCGTGGTTTTGGCGTTCTGAAGTCGCAGAGCGGTCTCCATAAAGGTGTAATAGAATAAACACAAGTCCTGAAAGTAGTTTGCTCATGCTCATAATTGACTACTGAAAAGGTCTTTTTTTTTAAATTATGTCTTTTTTAATACTGACCGCCCAGATTAAGTCAAAGAAAATTAAATCTTATTTCAAGGCAATGAGACCCAATTTTAAATGCATAAAGTAATGCTATGGTCAAAACGATTTTATTAATAAAAATAGCTTTAAAAAAAATTTTTTTTGATTAGTGTATTATGCTTTTAACTCTACTCTAATTGGTATGTATGAGGTCTTGCGTTAATTATGTTACATATTGCTTAGGTCAACTGTGGAACTCCACATCTACCTAAGCATTCTACTACGTAATAATAGTTGATAAACCTATACCTATGATATCATAGGTCCTTCAATATAATGGTAGTTTAATCGAACATGTGGAATGCTGACGTCTCATCACTCTTAGACTTTGTCATCGTCAGCTCATAGTTACTGTTTTAATAATAGGCTTTCTCATAGCCTGCTACGAATATGACACTCTAGTAAAAATGTTATTTCAGTATTAGAATTAAAAAGATTTTGTATGCAATTGTGAGTCTCGGTATACTTAGATAGATTAATATAGTTTTGATTTGAATGGGTTATTAATTATTATTATTATTATAAGTTATTATAAAGTCTTTTTTAACTGCGAGTGTTGGCTTAGCGTTTTCGTAGGCTTCTACGAGAATTGTTGATTGGTAACTTGTTATTGGTCACTAGTTGCGCCCCGCGGTTTCACCCGCAAAGGTCTCAATCCCGTGAAAATATCGGGATAAAAAGTATCTTATGTCCTAATCCAGGTCCTGGTTTACACATGTGCCAAATTTAATCCTAATCCGTTCAGCCGTTTTAATGTGAAAACGTAACGAATAAACAAACAAACATAAAAAAAAAACAAATAAGTATTATCTCTTTAGAATATTAGGATAAAGAGAAAATATGTATTTGATTTTTTTAGCTATTTTTATTTACTTATATTTTTAGCTATTTTTTTAGCTTATTAAATAATGTATGTTTTTGTGTAAGGTTAATAAATAATGGGGAGGGGGGAGGCAAAAGGGTATGCATATAAAAAGTATTATTCATTGATTGATTGGCTTCCAAGATCAACATACATATTTTATTAAAATTATATCATCAATTATAACCACTATCAGCAACAAAGCAATCGCAGTATTTACGTTTAAAATGCAATTTATCAGAACATGGTCTTGTTTAGTCCACTCGGTAATTAAACGAGAGCTTTCACTACAGTAATGGAATTCAATTAAAACTAAAACGCAGTGCATTCAGCCGTTGATACCAACTTACTAGCTAGCGTAAACTTCCGCTGAATACAATTAATTAAATTATCATTGGAAGACCTAACATTTTTACAAGTTTAATTTAGTTATTTCATTAAAATTCTTGAGTGTCTTGTCCGTATCTACACAGGTTAATGTAAACTCTGAAAATTCAATTAGCTAATTAAACAGGCGAGTAAGAAAGTACAACAAAACTATATGGGAGAAGCGCAGTACAGGCAGCTCATATTGGCAGTGTAGTCGCGGTCGATGGCGCCCCCTTGCGGCCCCCAATCAGCTCCATCAAAACTCGAGCTCATTACTCAAAATCAATTAGCGTTATTAGTGCGGCGCGTCTTCGTTAGCCCGTGATGGAGGGTAATTTATTGGCATCTCTTAATTAGGGATAAGTCTAATTGGAGGCTTAGTCGTAACGAGGCCCTCGAAATCTGACGTCCCGACGAATAAATTGGTCGGCCGGGCCACGGTCTCGGTGCGGCGGGGCACGGCTCGGCGCAATGCCGCACGCACGCCGCTCTATCACGGCTGATATTTTGACGTGCCAACTCGATTTATGCTCCTCCACTGTAACGACAGCTCTAATAAGTTTCAAACATCGACTTAGACCTGGCTTAAAAGGTTGCGTCATAACGTATGGGATTTAGTAGACGGTAATGAAAGTTATGCGGTTCGGCGTCTAATGTCGGTCTGGGGACTACTAAAACGATTTTAAAGTCACACCACACGAGACGTTTATAGTTAAGGAATATTGATTTTCTGTGTGGTTTCACGGAGGACATAATGCATTCTAGTAAGACTAATTCGGTCAGGTGGGATCTGCGGCGAGCGCTAAGCGATGCGGTCGGTGCGGTCGCCGTTCAAAGCGGTTCGAACAAAAATAAAGGACGCACATAAAGCATATAAATAAAAGAGTGCGGACAACGGCATGATCAAGTGCACCGCGCGATGTAACGCGATACTTTGTAGCGTGCCTTATTCCGACGAAAGGTGCCCCCTCCGTGCACCCCCCCGCGGCCCCCCCTGCGGCCCACAGAACTGGTCAACTCTATAATTAGATCGCTCCTCTGTGACACAACGTGGAAATAATTTGTACTTTAATAATGAGATGAGTTTAGATCTTGGATAAGTCTCGGTTCTATCACAGTCGGTGAGGCCTATAACAAAACGACCCCGACATTGTTGGACTTGTTGAAGGAAGTGTAATTAGTAGAACTGGAATTATTTCTTAGAATTTAAAATTCTAGTTGGAAAAGTAATAAATAATATGTAATTTCCTTTCCCTACAAATGGACAGAATCAAAATTGACAGTTCATGAAAAACAAAAAATCATTCAAGATTTAATTCTGCACTCGCCAATACATGCTTGTAAAAAAGAAACACGTATGAAGTATTAAAAATCTCTCACTTAATTGTTCCAAATCGATACATGGCCCGAGAGCGCCAAAGAATCGGTTTAATGCCAAATCGAATTACGATCAGACGATGCAGGAACAGAGGTGGCTTGGAGCTGTGTCAATACTATATTTTGTTGAACAAGCAAATAGAATTTTAATAATATTGACTTTGAATGTTTATACAGGTGTCCATTCTCCATTCATGTTCAATACTCGAATAATTATCAAATTAGGCGCACTTTCATGGTACGTTTGTTTGACGAAAGGAGCCACGAATTGTCTGTCTCCGTCAATTAGTTTTATAAGCTGTTTTATCACCTACTTCTATATAACTTTTAAGCTGCTATTGATTATATTCATAATTTTATTAGCTATGTATTATATTTTGTCTTTGGATACCTTGCAGGAGTAGGCTTTGAGGCCTATGCGTATGACTTTATGACATGTCTGTCACTTAACTTTAAATGTTACATACAAGTAATAAAATCTTATACGCTTTTATAACTAGCTATATGGGTAATTGAAGGCTCAATGAATTCTTAATTTTCTGAAAAAACTATGTAGGTATATACTTGGTTTAACGTTCAAAACGTGTGGAATACAACACAAACCTTTCCTTCAGACCAAAATACTGAGAAGCTAACATAATGGCTAAAAATTTCTCGCTATAGAACAATTCGCCATTCAAAACGGTCATAAAGATCACCGCGCTAATCCCCGAGCGTTTCAAATAAAACCGAATGGACCGGCTACGTGGGCCATACATTACCCTTTCTTAGGACGACGTCTCGGCGGACTAATGCCTACAATGTGTATTATAGCATTTAATATAATAATAACGTAATGAAACGTCTCGCGCGAGGGGGCGAGGGTGGGGGGTGCGCGGGCGGCGCGGAGGGAGCCGCGGGAACCGGTCGCCGGAGGTCATCGGCAGCGAGCCTTCCGCGACCGGTGTTGCCAGCTTAGGCCGACTCGGTTGCCCATTTATGTAGTTTTTCGAAACGGCTGAGGTTAACTGGGACAGCCCGTAACATTTGTTGCCTTTTTAAGTCGTCTATTAGTCTTGCACGCGGCAGCCACGAACAGGATACATTAGAAGTAATGATCTGTGCATGCGACTCTACATTATGCAAAACTTTTTTCTTCCTTCAAGTACATATCCGCTTTTTGCGATACTTGGATTGTCTTGGAAAACAATACTATCACTAGGGTTATTTTCCAGTTAATTACGTGATATCACTCCAAACATACAATATTACGGTGTCCAAAAAGCCCAAGTTGTTGGGAGGTTGTTGGCAACCCGCCGACGGCTATGGTAATGCTCCGACGCGTCGCCCGCGCGTATGTTAATGCTCCATTAAGATTATACTAATTGAAAGCCAATAAATACAACGGCTATGAATATTAATTTTATTTGGCTTCGCGCTGTTACCGATCGGACCCGTTTCTGGATCGCGTGCGACGAATTACTCGCGACTCTTTCCAACGTTTTATAGAAGACAACCGATGACGGACTTCAGAGAATGCAGGCCATGTTTAAGTTCAGTGAATATCGCTTAAAATTGATCGATATCGTTGCCTAATTTCATGTCTTGGACCAATATGTAGCAAAGTTTAATTAGTGGTGATTCTACATGGTTTTGAGTAGAAAAATGCGTGTTTGGAAAATACCCAAATCGTGCAACCTTCAACTTCATAAGCGTTAATGTTATTAAAGTAGAAGACGTCACATATACGTCTCTTTATAAAGTCGCCTTTGAATTCATAAACAACCAGTGCTGCTAACTGTCGGTGAGCGTGACGCCAGTAGTTATCGACAAGTGTAGCCGTCACCGGCGGCGGGCGGTAGCAGTCAGTTGCGTGCGTATCTTCGCCATCCGGCTGGCGTGAAGTCTCGATATTCCCGTCAATCCCGTTCGGCGTCGATTACACAGGACAAATCAATTACCGCTCGCATTCCACCGGCAGCCGACCGACGAATTCTCTGTCACGATCCTATCCGACGATGACGAGACCTCTCATCGAATGGTATGCAGAACATTGCGCGCCCCTGAGCGCCCCTAAAGACTAGATTTGCACATTGAGAGCGATGGATCGCGCGCTTCCATCAATTGTCCGTGAATTCCACACATTCAAACATACGCCTAGATCGAATCGTTGTTTACCCTCAAGCATGGCTCAGCTTTGACGACGCCAAGAATTTCGTGTTCGATACCTGAACCGGAATGTTATCAGTGCGTCGCATCTGTACTCAGCATCAAACATGTCCGACACTATCGTACTACATTGTAAACCACTATTTAAATGAGTAGATAAATTAATTGAAAACGCAATCATGTAACGCGTTCGATATAATAAAAATGTACGTATTACATGTACATCCTGCGGTAATCAGCTAATTGGATATGAATTATTGATACCGTAAGTGGTAATGATCGGTTTGTGTGGCCGAGTGGATGAAAGTCGTACGGAGGTGGCGTGCTCACCACCATCTTGGATTCTTTGTAGAACTCGATTACTTGCTGCGCAAATGTAGGTAATATTTCATAAACACAAAAACTGCTTTGCCCGCGGTGTGGTGGTGGATCGCTGTGACCGCGCTGTGCCCTCACTACTGGCGCGCTCGGCGCTGTAGACTGAGTGGGGCTCGCCGGGTCAATGTCAGCGCGTGCGGTTATCCTTCGCAGTTGGGCCGCGAGGTCGACTAACTGCTAATTATTTTTCGACCAACGAGTTGCAACATCAGCTGGTTTATGATGACTAACTGACTAAATGCGGTTTAGTGGTCACGAAATACTTTAGTGATTACCGTGGTGTGGTAATACGATTGTGTTTGCTGTGTGCGTTTGTTTTGTGTTACCTTTGCGGAGGTTTAGAGGGAGCGAGATCCCAATATAAGGCACGGGGCATGGTAGATGCGCAAGAGCACGCGCCCACGCGGGGTCGTCGCTGTTCGCCTCGATTTTATGTTAATCGAAGATCCGTGTCGTCGGGCGACGTGTACATAAGACACAACGGTTAGGTAATACGGAACATCCAGTCACAAATACATTAAATACGCCATTATCCACAGCCGAGAACAATTTCACATTTACGACTTTACACTGACACGTCGTAAATTGATTTTATATAGTTTCTATTGCGGCCTTATTTGCACGTGAGGGGATTGGAAACGAACTCGATTGCAGGACAAAGTGCAACGAGACCGTTTTACTATTATTATATTTAAGTAAATATAAAGGGCCCTTAATTCTTTTCTCGTGAGGAATAAATATGTAGCTAAATTGAACTCCACACGATCGGTCTCGTGTTACTTACAAGATACTTTACACACTGAATGTTGGTAATGTTATTATCATAATTATACACCTAATTAAATGAGAAACATATATTATCCCACTCTTACTTATTTTATGGCTCTCTGAAAGTTAATAAGTTTTTTTATAATAACGAACTTATGGAAAGTTGGAAATAACGTTTAATTGTAAAGTAATGGTAATTGCGGTAATAGGTTTATTAATAAAGAGTACGTGAAGGAATTTAAAGTCGTGTCCAAGATATTGAATGTGCTCTTTATTCATTTGTAGTGGCCCATAAATTAGCTATTTAATGTAATATTCATTACGGCGAGCCGCATTTTTCTTCGCTACCGCAGAGTTACAACTGTTAAGAAATTCCGTGTTCAAGTAGTTGTTGTAATTCAAAAGTGTCGGACTACTAACTACAAGCATGATTAAGTTTTATTTAGAAAATATGGAAAAATTAGCTTAACTTATAAATGTTTCATGAGAGTGGAAAATGCTATAAATTCGTGCTTTTTGTTTCTGTACCAAGTCTACGAGTTTAGGAGCACTGCATGTATTGACTTTTACAATCTGTACACTAGACAGATTTACTATTCGAGATTTCAGATTAATCGAAGCACGTTAGAACATAGATTCTTTATCGTTATCTCACAGTTTATCGGACCAAGATCTAAAACAGCAAAAAGGATACTTTAATCAGATTTATCATGTTCTAACTTGTAATCTACATTTTCGTTAAGATTTTACAGGGATAAATAAGCCTTATTGCCATAATAAGCCATACCCCTGGTGGTATGGTAGGTCTAAAACTATACCACTGAGAAAATAGCGTTGTGGACTACAAGGATCTGGCGCTCGGCGGCCGCTGCCGCGGCACGCTCGCTTCACAGTTCTAACCTAACCTAACCCAAATGATTCACCAAGTAATAGTTCTCAGTAGTATAGTTTTAGACCCACCATACCGCCAGGGGTATGGCCAGTGATATGGTAAGTCCGCACACTTGTGAAAATATGAAAAGTTGTTAGTCTCTGACAGAATTGATATTACTAATAATAAAAATAGAAAGAAACAACAATAAGATACGACATAAAGCTAGTAAGTATCTAATGATTTTTGTGTTTAAAAATCTTAATATTTTTTTTTACTTATAATTTATGTAGTTATTATCTACCAACCCTAGAATGATTCACAGAAAAAGTATTTTCCTCATAAAAATATGTTTTTAATTGATATAATATCAGTTTCCAATAACTCCGCTGTAATCCCAATAATGTACCTATAATCTTCAAATAAAACCCCGTGCTTACATACAAAAAAAACCTACCGACATTTTATCCACAATTTAAATAACTTCAAAGGATGTCTCAATGTATACAAGTAAAGACGTTACATTAATAAAACCGTGCTTTGTAACAAAAATATCGTACAGTTGGACCCAATATCGTGACCCGTAAGTGTATCCTACGCATACACCTACTCCTTATGTACCTACTTACTGCTTACCTTTTACAATACCTTAATGTATTCGATCAGTGGCCCTAGCACGAATGCGCGATTTAGGCGCAACGTAAATTCGAACTATTTTTTAAATCAAAAATGCTATTGCATTTTGATGTATATTTTTGCGACAAGCACAATTAGTATCACCCAAAGATATTTTTTATTTATTTTATTTTATTTCTTAAGAAAACTTACAGCTAGGATACATATAGTTGACAGATAGTGAAAGAAGGCCAATTAAAAGTTTTCGCTGACAATATTAGGGTAGCACAAGAAACAGTAGACAGACAAGCGAAAGTAAGAATAAGTAAGCACTCTGAGAGAATTAAGATAACACTGAACAGGTTCTAGTTATAAATAAATAAGTTAATAAATTTAGCGGTCTTCAAAAAAGTTCGGATATGAATAAAGTCTTCAAACTAAATCAATATTTATTTATTTATTTTATCTCTTACATCTATTATTACAGGTATCTTATATTTGTGATAGTGTGTATTATTGGCGAAACGAGTATTTTAAATTTGTTCGAATTAAACGTTAAGTTAGCTCCGCGCGTTCATGCTAGGCTCACAGGCCTACCAGGGACTCGTAAATTATTTTTTTCGAAAAAAAATAGTTAGATTTCCTTTATGATGTTACACAAATATTTGGTTACGGAAATGGTCATAAAACTATAAAAGTCTATCAGATAATTAATTTATGGGCCATTGGTGCTTGATTTACGATTTGAAAAGAACCTTTAAAAAAATATTAAATATATTCAGGCCCTTAGGTAATATTTTATAATATATCTACTTACTAACAGTTCCAATGATAGTAAAAAGAAAAATCCTATTATATGTTTAAACTGCTTAATATGTTCCCTGGTAGGTAAATACCTACAATTTTATATGCTACTTAGAAATTATAATAATTGTTTTCATTACTTACACATAATTTCAAAATATTCCAATTTCCATTGTACCAAAACCGGATAAGGGTAGAAAGGAATGTTCAAATGCTTTTTTAACATTTAATTATAATGTTAACACAATACCCACTGATGTTTTATCACGAATTAACAATTCAAACAAAACAGTCGAGGTAAGCATGAGGGCCTTCTAGGCACAAGTATTAATTAAGAGGGTTGAACCACTCCGTCTCTAATTAACCGAAGACCCAAGCCAGCCACATTCGGAGTAATTAGTTCCCTCCGAGGGCTGTTCTCACGCTCTCGGACCTTAAACATCGCGAAATAATAGGAATTTCATCGATTACAATTATGCAGATAAGGCAAATATAGTTGAGTACCCAGCGAGTTGGACACGTTGAATAAATTAGTCGTCATTAATACCGAGTTGAGAATGGAAGCGAGTCGGACAGTAAGAGAGATGTCACACTTGCAGTCTCATTACGGCGGAGCGCGGCGCGGCGGTCAGCTGGCGCAATTTGTCCCCCGCTACGTGGATCGGTTATTAATCTGTTGCTACAATTACTCGTCGACCATTGAATTAATTGTACCCCTTATCTGGCGAATTCACTCGCGAACGTCAACTTATCGAGATGTTAAGTTCTTGTGTAGCTGTCAAGAAACGTTCGTGGTGATATTTTTATTGTTGCAAAAAGTGACCAATGTGATCTTGCGTTGTTATAATGTCAACCACTTGTCGCCATTACAGCCCGTTCGCAAAAAACTTTCTTACTCGATGGCTCGTTTTACTTAAAAAAACTCATTTAAGGCATTCGATCGAAAAGCCGTCGACAATGAAATAAATTATCCCTCTCGACGACACAGCAATAAAAATTTCATAATAAGACTTTTTAAAACAATAACACTCGAACGAGGGTGGTCGAGAATCATTATTAAAATCTCGAGAGAGTAATAAAAGCACAGTTAAATGCGGAGAACTCTGATGAAAATATTAATTAATGTTTCGCAATGGGAAACATGTTGCTAATTAAATGGCGATATCGCATAAAACGTAATTAGAGGCCGGGAACATTCGTTTCTCACGGGGCGGGCTGCATGCCCGTCCCGGCAGCGGGCGCCGCGTGCGGTACCGACCCAGCCGGGCGCGGAGCCGGCGCGGGCTCAGCGCATCTCTCGCGTTTATGAAAGGAATGCAACGCGTACGCTTACACAGCAAAACAGGTTACGCTCCAACTGCGTACTGTATAAAGATTTCTTTACTTCGACACATTAAAATTCGCTCTTAATAGTTGTTCACTTTTTGCGAGCCACCTCCTGTTAACAATGTTCAAATTGCAATTTGTAAGCATGATTAAATAAAATCGGTTGCGAGTCGCGGATGATTCTGTTCAAGAGTTTAATTTAAAAAATAGATTAAAGAAGGTGGAGTTTATATTAGAAATTCCGCGAGAGCGAAACTACGAGCATTCTGTGAGGCGGCGGGCGTTATTAAATGCACTGACTGGCAACTATTAGCCGCGATGATAGACGCATGAATGGGCGGCGTAATTAAAAAAATCAATGATCACTTATTGTAATTAGCGTTGTATCGCTTGGCCGACAAAAAGGTAATTGTTTCCTGACGGCCGTCAATCAGTCGAAGAGAGAATAGTGAGGGATCGACACGTGCGCTTGCAAAGACCGAGCGACGTCTTTCTATTCTATTGCGATGCATATTAACGCGATATTAAAGCGGTGAATAACGAATTGATCAATAGAGAATGGTAATTATTTTTAAATAATTTGTAATACTATTGAGCTGGCATGACGCGTCGCTTTTGAATTTTCGGTTATCGATACTTTTTCGATACTTTTGACTCTTGAAATCACCATCATTACTGTATGCATCGCCATGACAGTGAACAAAAGTGGGACTGTGTAGTAAAATCTAACAAGTTTTGTAAAATGGATTTTATATAACATGCGATCACAGAACACACACTGCAATATTATTTTTATTGGACCTTGTTTTGTACCCAACTCTATGACATTATATAAAATTAACTTCATTTTAATAATTAATGTAACCTTACATTGTTTACAATTTCAGCAATTGAACAAAGCGCATGGTCATAAATAACGTTGGCAACACAATATAACATCGTAAGATACACAGAGACTCACGTTATCTAACAAACAGCAGAGGCTCGTATATTTCATAATGAGGTTATTACTGAGCATTCTAGTTGCCTTATCTCCAGCTATTCCGAAGCAGAGACTAGCGCCAAATTGGCGTGGCGGAGTGCGCGGGCGCAGGCGATCGGTCGCGCAGATATAGCTAATTAAGGGCCGCGCGCGCCGATCTATTTGGAGAGATCTAGCCGCTGACGTGTGAAAATACCCAATTAATTAACGCGAAACGCTCGCCCGATCGCGGGGCATCGCACCTCGCGTGCAACAGGAACGACCTAACGCTACCGAGTTTCTATTACAAGTTTAATTTGAACTATCTCTCGTAGAGACCCCCATTACTGTCGTCAACTTCAAGTAAATTTTTATTACGAGCCGTCTTCACTGCTAAGTGTGATCCTTGACATATTTAGAGCTGGTGAGTTAAATCTAGTCATCCACTGACCACCAACTTCACAATAGGGCCATCCATTCTAAGAATTCGTGCCATAAATAAATGCGATTGCACATTAGCCGCACTACCTATAAAGTGGAACATTTGAACGTTTATTTATGACAGCGGACTCCCGTCAATTAAGCGGGGTTCCCCTCCGTCGCCGTGCAGAGATGACGGCTAGGGGGGTGGGGTAGGTGCGGCCTGGATTGGCGGTGAACTAACAGGCGAATAGATGGAGGTGAGCGATGGCCGCGCGGTGTAAAGCGAGTGTTAATGGGCTATTAGCCGGTGGTGCGACGGGCGTCTAATTGGCGCGCGGGCACGCCGGCACGTTGCGCGGGCACGCCGCGCCAGCACGCGCTAGATGCGCGCTGATACCACGCACGCTAACTGCACTATTTTCGGATACTTAATTGCCTATTTCCCCTAACTTTGTTCTATCGTGATTTAGAAGGTACCTACATTTACAAAAACTTCACCCCGTTCCTGAAACCCAGACAAGTTATTTTGCAGGGAAAGCCCTTATATGCAACTGTTATTCGTTGATCAATACAACAACAGTGAACGGAACCGAAAATGACATCGGATTCGAAATTCGATAAAATCTACTATGATATGAGTCGACTATACTTCAGATGTCACAATTTTAGTTTCAGCAGCTTCTTTAAACTTTTTTGCTGACCATACACTACACAGGTCCTACAAAAGTAAGTACAAAAACATTGGCTAACAGTTCTTGTGGTAGGTACGACTTGTACAATCAAGTGTCGGCGACGCGGCGTCAACCAGGAAATTAAACGCTTGGACAGTGCGGCCTGCGACGCAACGCCGTCGTCACGTCATGACGTCATTCAACCAACCACGACTCTATTTACAGGCGGATTTTGAGTGAGCACCTCTGTTCTCTGTTTCAAGCCTTTTGAAGTAAATGGAGGCTTAATGAAGGAATAATTAAGACGTTGAGTTGACTTGTGTTGAGTTATGGATAGTTTTGTTTATGGTGATAATGATGGTTCTGATTGCGGAAAACGATTTGGCGTATGTTTAACAATGACTATCAATATGTGATTTTAAAAAACGCAATTCTGCTGAATAATATTGTCTTTTTGAAAGATGTAACCTGATTGCCTGTACTTCAGATACTTAGCAAACAAATAACGAGATTTCAATAGTAAATGGCAATACAATTCAACTTAAATAAATAACTTATTTATGACATAATCTCAATAAAACACCAATACAAGAAACCGTTACATTTACAACCACCAACAAATTACTAAACCAAATTAATCAAAACCCATATAGGCGACCACAGACATAGATTTCAAGTGTCATTATTATAGAAGTTGCGCGTAAATCAAGTAGTTCTAGGCATAGAGTCAGCAAGGCTGGGCATAGACTCATAGAGTAGGCAAGGTAATTGAGCAGCCATAGACAGCCCGTAGTCAGTGTGTCGTCGGTTAATTTCCTGGTACAGATATTCGCGCAGCGTGCGTTGTGACACGTTGATTAGTTGGGTGCAAGTTGTGCTTGTGGGTTGTATAGCTTTTTGTAAGGAGCTTAATTATTATGGGTTGGTTCATGTTGTGCTGTAATTAATTAATTGGAGATATTTTGGGAAATTGCCTCTAGCATTTTTCTCTTTTGACAGTGTTATTATACCTTTAACGTTTACATAATATGTTCATACGATTCGTTTTGCTTGCAGCTGGACCATCAACAGCTTACGACTGATGTCAAACACGCACCTATATATCACTTATAGTAGATTATTCACTAAGGGGATAAAGCAGTGTCCTATTGTCATGGGCGCTATTTTGAATCCCGAACGCAACGAAGGATCCTATGGCTCCCGAGCGCTACGGGGGAGCTGTAAGTTAAATGCTCAGCGAAGCGAAGGAGTTAAAACTAGAATCCTGAGATTTTTTTTTATCGAGCGATTCAACCTGGCCGAAGACGAAGACACCTTTATCCCCGAGGAGATTACTCGACTTTTCGCACCTACTGCGAGGTAATAAAAACCAATTCAACCCTCGAATTAGAAGTTAATGAAACTGTTAAATAACCGGGAATACATAATTATCTGCAGTTTCATGTACTATTTTATCTAAAACACACAATAAATAATATTGTAAATATTACGCCCAAATCCAGCATTTCAACGCGGGCGCACAGTACACTATTTTAGTACATAATAAAATGAGTGTTTTAAAACAACTACAACTGAAAATAAACAAAGCTGACGCGTTTCTTGCGTGTAGCAGACTCGTAGCAAACTCGTAGCATCGCGTAGCACGCGCGTAGCAGACGAGTCTACGCGTAGTACATTTGTAGCATACGCATTGCAAACTAGTAGCAGATGCTTAATCTCCGCGTAGCAAACGCATAGACGACTCCTAATGTACGCGTAACCGCGTTTAGCTAGTTTGAAAGTGATCTATGCAAGCCAATAGTGCCTCTACCGCCTAACAATAAACTTAGAATGAGGCTGATAATCCATCAAATCTATTTACGTCAAACCTCCAACAAAACTTTAAAAGACAATAAGACAAGAATCGTTATTAACAGCGCATTGTTCCGGGGAAGAAAGTGAACATATGACGTTTAATTTCCTCCTGGATCCCCGGCCCCCTCCCCGCAGCCCCTCCCCCCTCGTGGTGAGCTCACTCTCGCTGCCATCATCTGATAGTTGGAGATTCAATTAACACAGCAGAGCGAAACTGGGCCTTTGTCTGCTATCTTTGCGCCTTAGAATCTAGATTAAGTTGGTGGTCGGTGAGATGTGTTGTTAATCGGTTGAAGATTGTGTATTTGTTATAAAGTTTGTTTTTTTTGTTGTAAACTTTATTTTTAAGAAACTGTTTAGTTATGTTTGAAATCAACGATTTTCCATTTCGGCTTATTTTTACTTTGGATCCTTTCTCTTCTCTTTCCATTGGCTAAATGACATTGCTTTAAAGTCTGAAGTGCGCCTTGAAAACGGTTTAATAATATACCGTCGACAATAAAACCATCACACTATATAATATATATATATATATACACAACCATCACGACTCTAAAATAATCTACAGTTCATACTAATCAAATCAACCCCCCACAAAAACAAGAGACAGCCAACGCTAATAAAAATCGGTGGACACAGAAACCTTTGATACACTGCCTAGACAGTAAGGGGCTGGTCTAGTCACCATCGCTACCGAAGTAATTTTCCCGTGCAGGTTTCACGGAGCGTTCGTCGCGTGTTTGCTAGTTAGAATTCGGGTGCAGTTCGGAAATTAATCAGGGACCATTGTGGGCGCTTTGTCGCGGGCCCTGCTGCCAATTATTGGCTGCGCAGCGCCCCGTAATTGAACCAGCCTCCAGGCAGTTCCCAACCAGTGGGCGAACGAAAAAGTTTGTATATATCGTGTTGAAGAATTTTGGGGTAATCGGTGGTTCAGTTGTTTTATGAGGCATTGAGGTTGTTTTAGAATTTGATTAGTTAATATGTAAAAAATAATTAGGTGACCAGAAAGTTTTACAAAAAAAAAAAAACAATGAAAAAGATAGTGGAACTCACAGTCCATGTTGCCAATTAGTATGATTTTATTTTGTTGTTAAGTCTTTTCCGTTATAGTATGCAACTAAAAGATACGTACCATCCTTTACGAGTGATGCTTCTTCGTAATATTTTGTATCCTTACGTTACGTAGTTTAATATTATTATCATGATTATTGTGATACTCAAATAGGGAGTCCAAACTGTCTCTCCTTAATACAGATTACTTAGTGATCTAGCTAGGAGAGCTGTGATTCACCCAATAATTTCGCTGAACCTACACCATAAAATATCGTTTCCAAAAACGCAAATTGCTTTATATATCGACGTTAAGAGGCTTAACAATCATTTTAAATGAAGCGCAAACATGTGAAAAATAAAATTTGTAGCGTTTCCGGCTACACTGTTGCGAGTAATACATGTAAAATATAAATATGAATTGAAAAATATTGAGAGGAAAATGCAGTTCACAATCACATCATAAGCAATCACTCGCGCTGAATGAAATAAATTGCACGTTCCCATTTACAATATTCGTTGTTGAGAAAAATTGGAATAAAAACATGGTGGGTTCGGTAGCTTCGCAATTTGGTCGGCTTGTGTCGCGGGCGCCGGCTCCACGTGTCGCCCAGCCACCGCGCTATACGCTGATTGATTACAATAAAATAATTTGCGTGAAAGCGCAAAGCTCGTCACCTTTGTGTTCCCTTTCTTTTTTTTTCCATTTCAATCACAGAATTTATAGCGCAAAAAATATTTCAGTTTTCATTACTTACCGTATTTTTTAATCCGAAACGTGAATGGATAACACTACGGTCTGTTAGTTTGTTTTGTCGCTTTTATAGATTAATAATTTAAAGTTTTGTATATCTTTTTCTTTTTTTTGTGTTTTGTATTGAAATTATTTGTTCTATTAAGGTAAGACCAGGTTTTTTCTTTGCTGAAATTTGTTCTATTAATTTTATGATTATTTTCAAATTTGGGTACCTAAATCAATCAATACTTATTTGAAGCAGACGCTTTTGAAAGCAGATCTTCCAACATTTTTATTTACATTGATCAATTATAATTATCTTAGATGAAGGTTTACGGCCCACAATATACTTTGGGTGTTTTCAGTTATCTTACACACCACGATACATATCTGTAGTTGCAGTAAAAAAATATGGTGATCCTAATTTAACATTTCAGTGGTACAATAACCAAAAACAATAAAACAAAACTGAAAAAGACCAACCCCACATAACACCCCAAATATTTACATTACAACACATCGTCCGCTAAACAAAAACAAAGGATTAGCACTAAAGTCTCGTTATTTGGGGGTTAACGTATTAAAAGGTATAAAAGTCCAAGGGTGGCGTAAAGCGGCGGTGTTAAAACAATGGCAAGTAACGCGACGGTAACCGCCACCAAATTTGCATTCCTCATTGCGAGAGCACATAAAAATGCTCTCATTAACCTGGGGTGGTCAACTCACCCTGTATAGGGAGCCTGTGCCACCGCCGCCGCCACGCCGACGAGGAAGCGACTAGCTGTCAACGATTTTCTCGCCAAGAAACGTAGTCTTATTATCTCATGAACCGACGCGCGATTTACTTGTGGTAACCAAATTTACAAACACGCTGTAAATGTGTGGGTGAAGACTAGTAGCGTCAGCACTTAAGGAGATTACATGACCTAAACGCAAGTTTTATAATGCCTAAAAGTATATGATCCACGGCAGTAAAAAAAAAAAACAGAAAAATATATGATATTCTTCAGGATATATGCTAGTTAGATGGTGTGTTGAAAACGTAATACAACTAATTTGGTGCGATACAAAAAAGCCACGAAGATACCTCAAAAAATTTCTTTTAACGATTAAAAACCATACTAATATACATGCAATCATGCTGTTTTCTTTTCAGATTGTTCTTCAAGCAACATATAACGTGATAGTGTTTTCATTTTTTAGTCCAATCAGTAGTTTTTTTTTGTGAATAGGGAACTTTGTGTCATCGCGTTTCTCTTTTTTTTTCTATGCAATCCGACAGTGACTGCGCTTTTGTTGTTTTCAGCCCCTTAACGCACTCAAAAACACACACGAACTTGCGACTTCGCCCGTGTCTCGGACGGTACCGAGAGCTCCTGCGCTTACACACACATTCACAGCGTGTTTGTACATTTGGTAACCACAAGTGAAGCACGCGTCGCTTCGTAAGATAAAAATACTATACATATATTAATAGTTGATCGCTAACTGTTCACACTGAAAGTACTCGTTTGTTGCAGCGACAAAAGCTAACAAAGAGAGCAGCTACTCGCTTGGCAGGCAGAACACGTGCTGAGTGACTCACGCTTGGT
Source organism: Brachylomia viminalis (assembly GCA_937001585.2). Lineage (NCBI taxonomy): Eukaryota > Metazoa > Arthropoda > Insecta > Lepidoptera > Noctuidae > Brachylomia > Brachylomia viminalis. The sequence goes on along the minus strand of OW443301.2, from coordinate 18,561,759 downwards.
ACATACGCATACCAGCGAATAATCGCTTGTCGCGCTCGCGCACTCGTTGCCCGCCAACTCGTTTATAGTTGCTAGCTGTACGCGCTTCTCGTTAATCGCCGGCGGTGGGACAGGTGCCTAGTGGCCACCGCTATGCCCGTACACAACACACGCTGCGTCATAGTGCGGTAATACTCCGTGACGCCTGTGACGTGTCATGCTGGTGACGTGTTACGTTGTCATAGAATAAATTGAATATCGCGTAAATGATATGGCTCGATGCGATACGGTACAACGACTGAAATATATGAAAATTATTCGGTTAATTGAAAGATTTAATTCGTTGGGATTATATGGTAATGCTTAGAATGGGATTTAATTGGACATGCTTTTAATTTTTTGACTGGAAACACATACTAGGTGTAGGTATATTGTTTGTGTGCGTTTTATAATAACGTGTTTCCATTAATTTAGTCGTTGACTCGGTGGGACGCAGAGCACCAAAGGCTCATAGTCGACGAGGCGCGGCGGGCGAGGCCTCATAGTCTGGCTCATCGACGTCATGTTGCTTGCCTGTCGGTCTTCTACAGACTGTACTTCGGAGAGTGTGCGCAGGAGCTCCACGACCTGATCCCACCATCTCCCTTTCAATATCGGACTACCAGACGTACTGCAGGGTACCATCCGCACTTGGTCGATGTACCGCCTCGTCGTACTCAGCGCTTCTCCTGCACATTTATTATGAGCACAGCCAAAGTGTGGATCTCTCTGCCAGCGTCTGTGTTCCCTTCCACGTATAACCCGTCAGCCTTCAAAGCAAGATTGAATAGGCATATCCTGAGTTTGCTCGTTCCATTATAGACCTAATCCATCGCTTTCACCAGGCGAGATCATAGTCAAGAGCTGGCCCATTTTGCAATAAAACTTATGGACAAGCATAGAAGGTGGTTTCAGCCCCTTAACAAAATTACTTACGGTCAAATGGGGTTACTTTGATACTACGGGGTTACTTTGATAACAACTTTAGGCTTATGAAAAACTTAATTTTATAATATCTACAATACCAGTTAAAAAATAAACTATCAGTACTTGGCACTACTGATAGTTTCTTTGTATTATAGCGTTGTAGTTATTATAAAATTAAGTTTTTCATAAGCCTAAAGTTGTTATCAAAGTAACCCCGTAGTATCAAAGTAACCCCATTTGACGGTACTAGAAAACCAATCGCCGCACCTGCCTCAAGCGTACGTCCCACAACACACAGGGTGTAGAATTCCCGGCAAGATCAGAGGACGCGAGTAATCGTGTATCCGACGCAGTTTTCATTACCGCTGCTTAACATACCGGTGTCGCGTGCGCGCATACCGCCTCTTTTTATACCATTTTATTCTGCCTTATGTTTATTGCTCAACGGTCAAGTAATGCGACACTAATTTCGCATGCCTTCGTTTAGCAATGTCCTAGGAAACTACGCTCGTAATACGTAAAGCGTTTGCTGTTGTTTGTTGCTGGTTTGCTTATAAATAAGTACGAGTTTGTTTTGTTTTTTGCAATCCGGCTTCTGGGGTATTTTTGGCAGTATTTTAACTTGTTTTAAAACCATGTAGGTACCAAAATGTTGGAGTGTCTGAAGTTTCCATACACCTGCTGTTCTGAGGACCTAAAACACGCCACTGATGCCGCGAATGGATGTATTTACTATTGACTAGAAAAGGATAAGAAAAAGAACTTGTATTTAAAAGACTTCGGGAGTTAGAGTTTTCGATTTAACCGTTCAACTTCTAAGATTTCAAATTACACCATTAAAAGAGACTACTCAAGAGATCAACAAAGTTTACCATTAAACCATTTAATTACACAAACCATTAATTTATTTGAGAAACTAAATTAGAACACTTTCAGTATTTCGTATATTTACGTCGATGCTCGTAATCTCTCCGCTTTCGAGGGTTAAAATTCAGTCCACAACGGCGGCATTGTTCCATTAACACAATTTTATACCCGACATATTAAAATAATAAAAACTTATGCCTCTCTTAATTAAATAATTTAGCGGCGGCCTGAGCCGAGATATGTAAATTGTTTTAGGGGATAGATCAAACAACCCTTTTTTATGACTTTAATATGCGGTCGCCGGGAAGGAGGGGGGGTGGGGGGCTCGTGAGACACAGTCGGGGCCGGGGGGCGAGGTAAGTTATGAAATATTTAATAACGGCGCACACGATTCCATTTGAATTACTTTCGAGGAAATGACGACGTGCAAAGCAGGCGGCACATCGCGAGCTGCCCCGCCCCGCACCTACGTGAGCGCCGAAATGAGCTAAGAAACAAATATTACTACAAACAAACTTTTTGCCTTATTAAAATTCACCAACGCAGAATTATTTTTACACGGCCAACGTTTTGTTTTGCGGCGACGCCTTTCTCTTGTGATATTTTCCGAGCTCTTTTCATTGAAGCCAACCAGTTTAGTTACAAACAAACCTTGGCAGTGAGAAAGACCATTAATTGTTTTTTTTTTTGTTTCTCGAATTGTTTCTTGTCGCTCTCTTTCAAGCAATTAAAGCATTACACCTAAATACTCTTTCCGTACCGTTCCTTGTAAAAAGTTAATGAATTAAATAATGATATGAGTAATCTGCGCCGGCTGTGCGCCGGGTATTACGCGGGACTTCACTGTCTCAAATGCCGAGGGAGTGTTTTAATTAATGTTTCCCGACAAATTGCGAAAAAACCGGGTAATGACGTCACGGGGCTCGTGTGTGCGGGTAATGACGCGGCGGTGTAATCAAGTAATGACGCTTATTATTCTTATGTGACGTCATCAAGACACGTCTTTTAAACGATGGCTGTTTGAGTACAAATGCGTGTAAAGAAAAGGGTTTGTGTTTATAAGTGTCATTAATTTTAATGTTTATTTTGCAAGTGTCATTTAATTTAATTGCAGCCTTATTTATCTTTAGGGATTAGGGCATAACAAAAATAAAAAGTCTACGCAAAAATAAAAAGTTTTATCTAAAGTCTACGACCGAAATGATGTACAACAAACATGTATATTTTTTTCATCTCGGCTGAGAAATGGTGCTGGGGCGCTTCTCACGCGTCTGTAACGAGTCGGTATTATCGGGCGTATCGCTCAAACTCGCGGCCGCCTCGCGCCCAGTGTGTGCACGCCCTAAACCACGTTCGACGAACAAACGTTATCAGTGAAATGCTGATTACAGAAATATATGATCTAAGAGCCAGTAAATTATGTTCCAACGTGTTTCCTACCCACGGTCGTGATAAAATTTGTTTTTGGGGCAGGTAGTTGTTTGTATATTTTATTACTATTTTTAATAGTCGTTACGAATGGTTGAAATTAGCTTTGCTAATTGATACTAATTAATACAAATAAAAAAACATATTTTTCTATGTCTAAGTTATTCAACTTGCCTTGTGTTTCAGGAATTTTAAATTGTAATTAACTAATTAAATTTAACTAACCACATTTATTTTCTTGATAAGTTAAAATAACATCTCCGTTCTCGACGGAATGTCTAATAGAGATTTTATCAACATTCTACACTTTGATTGATTTTCGATCATTACCATCCAGTTGCATCATTACCGTGACTCTAAGAAAGACCTACCAAGTAAAAACTTAAAATAAACCCTTAGATTAACAACCTTAACCCCATTGCAAACAGTTCAATTTCCATTGCATATAAAATTATCTTAAGCCCTTTTAAACAATTTTTGTCAATCTAAAATTAACTTTAATTACACGTCATCAAGGTTGTAATTTGTTTAAGTGGGAATCAGACACTTTTCAATGAATACATCGGCTAGTTTTCAGCTCGAGAGTACTAAGTGGGTGTACAGTAATTTATTGCGCGATGTATACCAACGATACCGAAAAGATTCCGTAATGAGGGTGATTTGAGTCAGTAAATCACCGACCATCATTAAGTTGTTATATTATAACATGCCAATTCTACGTGACTTGCCAGTACTTATGTAGTGTATAGTCAGCAAAAAATGTATAAAGGCATGGGATAAACATCGTGACCAGTATCGGTGAAATTCATGCTTATTTTTTTGTGTACCATAAGACACTCAGACGAACTACACATAATTATTTCGTATGCGTACTAAAACAAATTGGGAAAAGAAAATATTTGAAATTATACCTGCCTGCATACTAATCTCTTTTGTTGACCGTACCATGTATAATATGGGTACACGAGTCGATATTTTATAGAGCTCGATAGTAAGTTCAATAAAATTTTGTAAATCTTTATGGGTTTTCGTGATTTAGTAAGTCAATTATAAAAGATGAATGTTAATCAACGACTTAATTAGGAAGTCAAATTAATGTCAATAGTTTTCTATCGAATAATCAAGTTTTGTTTCAGTATTAAGTTATTTATTTTTCAACTTCGTGAGCTTTATCGATTGAAGTTTTAATGGCTATACTTAAGTTCTCGTAAAAATGTTCGATTTGTATTGATTAATGTTGATTTCTTTGAATAGTTTTAATAATACTTATTGTAAACACAATCTTTATGCTTAAACAAGAGTTTGAGTTGTTTTAAATTATAATAGGTACTATAATAATAATTTGTAACCTGAGCTAACCTGTAAAGTGTGCATTAGGGGATAACGTATTTGTTATACAAGTTTTATCATTGTTTTAAAGATGTAATGTAAAGTATCTCGTTGGTAGTCCTTACGGGGACTACATGACCTAAACGCAAGTTTTATAATGCACTAGCTGACCCCGCGAACTTCGTACCGCCTAACATTGTTTTTTTTTTTAATTTTTCTCTCCATAAGAACCATCCTCGTACTTCAAGGAATGTTCTAAAAAAAGAATTAGCAAAATCGGTCCATCCGTTCTTGGGTTATAGAATTACAACGAAAAGTGGCATTGATTTTTATATTTAAAGGATAGGTGTATGATCCAGTAAACAAAATCAGAAAAATATATGATATTCTTCAGGATATATGCTAGTTAGATAGTGTGTTGAAATCATAATACAACTAATTTGGTACGATAGAAAAAAGTCACGAAGATACCTCTTAAAATTTATTTTAACGATTAAAAACCATAATAACATCATTCTGTTTCTTTTTTCAGATTGTTCTTTATGCAACATATTAGAAGTATAACTTCAATAAAAATATATTTTCAGCTCAAACATATTTTTTATTTGTTATTTCAGAGTTGGTCGCTTAATACTTATCAATGACGGCACGGTTGGCGCAGTGGTTAAGCGATTGACTGCTGCGTTACGTGTCGCGGGTTCGATCCCCACACGGAACAAATATTTGTATGACCTGCAAGTAGTTGTTCCGGGTCTGGCTGTTTGTGTATGTGAGTTTAAATGTTTGTAAACGCACCCACGATACAGGAGAAATTCCTAGTGTGGGTTGCCCCACACTAGGAATTTCTCCTGTATCGTGGGTGCGTTTTAAAAAAAAGAGAAATAAAGAGAAAGAGAAATTGCACATGAGTGGTAACACTGCTGCCCTCACTACAACGACATCTAAGTCAAGTTATTATCGCTGATGTGCTGTTGGCTGCCACTCAGTTCAATATGTCAGCCAGTTAGCCAGCCAACAACGCGTTATTTATCTTAAACTAGCTGATCCGACTAACGTTGTTCCGTCAATTTTTTTATAATTCATACAAAAATCTACCGAATTAGAACATTTTCTGGGGAACTTTCGCAATTTTCCCTTGCATAAAAACATAATTCGGACTCATCATCATCATCAGCCTATAATGTTCCCACTGCTGGGTCACAGGCCTCCTCTCGGTGAGAGGGAGTGAGCCGTAATCCACCACGCGGGCCCAGTGCGGGTTGGTAGATGTCACATGTCTTCGAATTTTTGGTTCTAGTACATGCCAGTTTCCTCTCGGTGTTTTCCTTTACCGTTTTGAGAGCAGTGGTGATGAAATTATTAACACAAAGTAAAGCGCCTGTCTGGGTTTGAACCTACGACCTACAACTCGTATGTCGCGGCCGGTACCACTGGGTCACCACTGCTCATATTCAGACTATTACGAACATTTTAAACAAGTCGGCAAAGCCGTTCTCAAGTTATGAATTTATATATTAGAAGTAAAATAAAACATGAACTCGATCTAATCCCATCAAACAGTTGCTATTATCAATACTGTATCACAACACAAACAATGTAGGTACTTTGCTTTTAAACATCCAGCATATAAACAGTTGAACGAACTTCCCCAATAAACGTTTGCATCGTTTTGCATTACCCACATAAACAAAATAATTAATTTACACACAATCTTTAATCTCCATTCCAAGAATTGAACAACAAGAGAGCTATTAATATCTGGATTCGTCACAGTCTTTTTTGCCCATACTGTGGGCGTAAACTTAGGGTCTCTCCAGACGCGCAACAACCACGATCATACCACAGCGACTAAAATTTGGCCGGCCACATAATTGTATGAAAATGTGTAATGTACGACGGTTTGCAGGCGTGGCCGACATCTGTTGCGAACGTGTGGTCAATACCAGCAACATCGAGGCCACTAACGTAAGGTTGAAAACAGTCCACCAGTGAGTTAAATCTACGAAATACGATTCAGTCGTAAAGTCTTGTTGTAGCCACTTCTAAATGTTGTAGTGATTGCGACAGCGCTTCTTCAGGCAATTGCTGCAAGACTACACACAAGCCCATAGCCTAGCGACATATTGTGTGAAGGCAGGGGCAGATACCTACTTCCTCCGCTAAAATAAAGCAACATGTGCGAACACTGATACTCTAGCTAGATCAATGTTTTTTTTTTGTGTTTTAGTGGTTTGGGTGGTCTTTCCATTAATTCCTCTTTATTTTAAGCGACTAACAATAGTATTTTAAGTGCAAACTTTTTTCTAACAGCCTATGGATCTCTTATTTGTCCGAAATAAAATGAATGATTTGATTTGATATTTCTGGTTGTTTTTTGGTCCGTCTGAACCAACCTTTACCGCGTAGTCGTGAAAACCTTTGGCAGATAACTCGATAGCTAATTCGAAATGGTTCATTGTTGTCTGTAGTTGCAAAAGCTGTGCTTTCACAGATATTGCTTGCAGTTTCTTGCTCAATACTGTGGCTGCTAACTAAATGGCAAGGGTTGTCGCTTAACGTTAAGACTTGACGTGACAATGTGTGGGGACAATGAGCGTTTTAATTTTAAGGATGTAACATTAAGTATTGTCGGTTTTGTTAGTGATGGTGGTTGGACGATTTAGTTTGTTTGAAATGCCTACGTGTGTGTGTTTTATTTTCGAGTTAAGCTTGTGCTTTGCTAGCTTTCAGTGCTTCTGTGTATTCTAGTATGTCAAGAGTTTTGTACGTTTAAGTACCCAAGGATTGCAGCAGGTTACGACATTTTGTTTAAGTTATGTTACTTTAAGGGCTAATGTTCTCATTAAAACTGAACGTGACATCTAGACCGCGTTCCAGAGCTGTCACTGTCAATATTGTTATGGAATATTGACAGTAACGCGGTTCAAGTGTGCTAATCAAGTGCAGTTACTTTAGCGAAATTCGCCCTCAAAAGTAAAAACTTTCTTGGTGTCTCTCAAAAGTGTGAAATAAATGACCATACACGTGCACATAGATATAATTATGTTCCTTTGGTTTATAGCCAGTGACTTATTCTATGGTACAGGGTAATATTATAATAGTTAGTACATAATATAACAATAGTTAATCTATGATAGTCAATTGTTTGCTAAGTTTGCTTGGACTTTGCTCAAACTATTTTCACTGTCGGATTAATTTGTGTACAACGATGCTGTTTGCGTGATTACTTAAGTGTTTTGTAAAATACCTGTACAGTCAGCACAACAGGATATATACGAAAGTGTCAAATTTCTCCAAATGACTTTAAACCTTAAAATGTTGAAGGTTAAGTTCAAAATCAGTTAGTGGTAACTTGACCTGCTGCTGTGTGTACCTAAATACTAAGCATTATTGCGCGTTTGGAAATGAACCTGAAGAAATAAAATAAAAATATTAATTTGTCTATTAAGTGTAGTGATTAAATAGGGACCGTTCTTTATTGCAGTCCATGATAAAGTTAGTGCTCAAGTGATGGCCCCTCTAATTTCCGCACACTTGCGGTATTATAGTATTTAATGGCTTTAAAACGTTTATTATGACTGTATAAAAGATCGTAGTATGAGATGAAGAGCTCTCGCGTAATAATAAAAGTTTACAAACGTATCCAGGTATTAAAACTCAGGACTCAGTGATATTGTTTAAATCTGTACTTAAATTCCTATTACAGACGTCTGTAACACCCTCAATGTGTATAAGAAGGGATACCTTTCTTGTCAATGGTGACAACAAAGTTGTGACATGAATAGAGCACTATGTTCATACATAGTTTTATATAATTTACCTTTTTGTATGTTCACAAGTATCTACAAGGACCAAACAAGTTTATGGGAACAAACCGGAGATACAAGGTTGTGCGCTAGCGCAAACATAAGGGCGTGGACACAGCGCGGCGAGCGGGCACGCGTGGGCGCAGACACGGACGCCCCTAACAACTTAATAAGCGGTTGTGCGTGATTTACGCGCGCTCGCGGCGCCGGCCGGCGCACTCGCCCTTCGACTTATTTATACTAATTTATGACAGATAAACATCGATTTTACTTAGCAATACCAAGACAAAGGAACGAAATGCATCCCTCTTATTATCCCCAAGAATTCATACCAAAAGCAACACAACGGAATTGTATTCGTGCTCTCATAGTAGACGGTACGCGTATCATTAAAAGCTACAGCCAGTCAGAATGGCTCATTAGCGCTAAGCGTGCTATTAAAAAGTGGCCACAACTGGCTCACACTGGGTACAAATTCAGATTATAAATCTAAACGCGCGCTAATTACGCCGCACCCAATAAATCTCTCGCATTATATAGGCCGTAAATATACCACAAATATACCATAAACATACGATTCCGTGGTCGTTGGCCATAGACCCCACTCGAAGCGGCTCTCGAGCCGAGTTATGGCCCTCCGAATGGCCGACTCGGCCGTAACAATCGGTGTGAATCGGAAATAACCGGAAAATTTCCACAACTTGTCTAATGGCTTATTGTTATACGATTGTTGTGTTATTGTTGTTACGGCTAACAAATTGCCGTGTTGTCAACGTGTTTTAAGCGTTATTTAGTGAGCACTTATGCGGAGAAATGTCCGAGACTTATGAAATGTTGAAACACGTAGAGAAATTCAAATGGGACGCGAGCCGTTGCGGCTGCGTACAATTATACTTCATTTAGCGCTCAATGAATAAATAAATAATGGAAATCAGTCAAGTGCGAGCTAATAACTTGTAGTTTTTAAGTTCGGCATCAATATTTACTTTAAAGGTGCTTATTGTTGAGCCACTAAACGAATAAAGACTGAACACGAAGACAATATAAATGTAGTCCAAAATACTTGTTCAACGAACTTTACAAACAATCACAGCTCTTTCATTCAATCATTCAGCAGATCCTTCCGTCTTATCATTAAACTTTTCCGAATGCGTCAACTACGAGTATACTACGAGTATAGACATATTTTCAAAGTAGAGTAGGATATAATATAAGCAACTATACCATACCAAAAGAAAAATATAAGTATCTATTTCCTAGCCCTGGTATCCGGATACCTACCTACTCCTTCCAATTACGCCCAAACTTCACTACTCGAGCTTATAAGTGAAAACACGCAAACCTACAACTATAATAATAACGCATCAACAATAATCCATAACGGAATATGAAGAAAAGCGAAAAAGTTAGAAAGAAAAGCAATAAATTTGTCGGCTCGGTCACATAATGCAAAAATTAAGATTTTCAAATGGCGTCCCAAATATTTACAAAAATCTAAAGAAGTCAGAAGGTAAATGTTGAACTTTTGTTTTGGAGGAATTGCCCAATAATGAAGATAGACATATTTTCTAGTTACAGTAGGTTGAATGATATGATGATAAGTATGCTGCGATTCACCAAAAGAAAAAGATGGGTTGTTTTTCCTGTCTTTCGGTAGCCGGATACTCTCTCTCAATATTATTTGAAAGGAAAAACAAAGAAAATACGTTTATTTGCGGTAACCATCACGCAAAGAGAGAACACAAATGCAAAATCTTATAATTGTAGGATTAATTTCTTCCATGAGATATTTATTTATTAATCTTTGTGCACAAATAAAGGTACAAAGACGGACTTAATGCCTTAGGCATTCTCCAAGGGTGCTGGAGAGATAGCATGACAGAAATAGTGTAAAGTTTGAGCATAAACAGACACAAAACAACAAACAAAATATATAAGTATAACAACGCGTCAACAATAGTCCCCCTAACTGATTATGAAGCAAAGCGAGCAAGTTAGAAAGAAAAGCAACCGAGTTGCCGGCTCGATCACCCACAGCATAAATTAGCGCAGTTTGCTGCACTACGAACGTACGTGCAAACATCATGAATATCATTAATTATTAATTAATTCAGTGGTTGTTATAGAATAGTTGAGCGGTCGTGAACTAAGTGCTAATAACTCGTTTTTGTGGAATTAGGTTTGATATTTGCTAGTAATTGTAGCCACTGTTTTATGGTTTTGTGTTCGGGCACTGTAATGAAGTTTTAGCTAGCTGGTTTGTCAACACTTGGACGCTATCTAATTTTGTCACCATAAGGGCAGAAAAAGTAGACTAAACTACAACTCAACGAAGATGTTGCCTTTTTATTATGTGAATGTCGTGTACACCTGCAATTGGTTTAAATATAAGAACCTACACCTGTTAACTTTTGTTATATAATGTAGAATGTTTATGCTATTGGCGTACGTATTTTAAATAAATAAACTCTATTGATTTTAGACACCTTAATTCATAGTGATAGAAGTACGGAAAAGAATCAACTACTATATGTGTGAAATGTTTCAATCGTAGACCGAGAAAACTAATGGAACGGAACTTTATTCATCGACGAAATTTGTATTTTTTTCTCGTTTTGAATTTTAATTTTGGTGTTTATCTGTGGAAACTTGTAAATGGCCTTCAGTTGCATATTGTTTAAGTACACTGTACATTATAGCTGTAAGTTTCCCGAATAAAATAAAATAAAACAAATATATAAATAAAATCTCACGAAGGAAATCAATCCTTAAACTATTAAGTCACAAATTCCCATAATTTACTTCAAGTATGGCGGTAAGGATGTGATGAATTAAATAACACTAAAATGCAACGAAGCAGCTCATTGTAATAACTTCCTTATATCCAATCAGAACTCATAAAACAAACAATCGTACAGGAAGTGCCTTAAAATTTCGATTACACACTCTCTGTAGACGTTCGAACTTCGAACGTAAATCATTTAGAGACGGTGACGTCACGGTCACGTAAGACGAATTCGAATGAAGAACGCTTTGAATAAAGAACGAATGAACAACTCTGTATACCGACTATGGCGGTGGTAACCTGGTAACGATAACGAGGCGATTCCACAATCGCTTGGTCATTAGTGGTCACTCGGGGAGTCTTGCGACCACTTGTGGTAATGACCGTTACTTAAATTGGTGGAAAATATGTATATTTTATTTCTTTAATTTAACGTTCGTTAAAGAATGCTGAAGGGTGTCGTCGTAGAGTTATTTTGCAAGCGACTTCTTTTGTTTTGTTTGCGTTGGAAAATCATTAAAATGGTGCAATATTATTAATATCAACGTAGATTTTACGTAGGTACTCAACGGTGACATCACAAATTTCCTATATACCACATTATATGTACACACATAGGCTCACCTTAGCCAAACATGTTCCACAAACGTCCTACCATTCCCTCACCATTCAGTTTGTGCGACCAGCCTGAAGGATCCTCGCGCCAATAGGCTTATTTTCCCTCGCACCGGTACCTAAAGCGAAGCGGAAAAATAAATTCTTATTGATGATATCTTTGAAAAGTACCTGTATATACCAGTATAACAGGACCGAATCGTCGCGAAACATCCGTTGGATTTTGAGTCTTTATTTTTTTAACATTTCGAAATACACGCTTCAATTGAATTGTGAATTGAGGTTTAATAAAATCTCCTTGGAAAGGATGCTTTTTGAAACATTTATTACCTATATTAACTGTTTATTTAACTTTCAAGTAAGAATGACCTATGCTATCGAACTAAAAACAAAGGTCTTCGTTGGGTTTAGTTTTGAATTAACGAAAGCCCGATACAAAAAACGAAAAATCGCAAAACTCACACCAAATTAAAACCAAATTATTTTTTTCATAGACCAAATGACCAAACCTCAAAAATCGAATCAATTCCCAAACGTTTTAATTTTAAATCACCGTTCCTAATTTAAATTTTGAAATTAGAACCGACCACAAAAAAAAACACCCTTACTAACCCAATTAACAAGTAATAGGGCTCATAAAATATGATTCATCCCAACAAAGATATCTAATACAGGTTGGTAACACGTATTAATAAAATACAAGGCTATTCATTACACTTTGCTACGTTGCGGCGGCACCATGTAATTAGGGCTATCGACTCGGCCATTTTCGATAATTCATAATGTATGTTAATTATGGAGGTTCCTTAGCCCCGGGACAAGCTTTCCTCCACAGTCGGCCCTTGCCCGCGAACTGTGTTTATATTGTGCACTTACAAATAAATAATGATAGACAACAGTGGGAATTCTAAATAAGCGAACTAAATAACAGCTTTTGTTATTTGATTTAAGGGAACGGAAACATGCTTTATTGTGCTGAGCTGTGGGTGAATTATAGTGTGGTGTTATGTAAGTATTATTAATGTTGTTATACAATGAAAATGTAGGTACCTACGGCCAATTGTCGTATCAAAATGTTTAGAGTCGTGAATATTCTTGTTAGCTTCGAAAAGAAGACTCCGTTGTGCATATAGATACCTACTTAATATCCACAGCAAGCATCTAGCTAAAATTCTAAAAATTTCATCATGGTAAAATATTTCCTCATTATTTATTTCACTCTTCTCGTTATACAGCTAATTAAATATATTCCTCCTTTCCCCCTAAGATAATAAGTAGATAGGTACTTCAAACTTCAGGAGAAACTAGCCCGCGCTCAACAGTCGAATGCCTTTCATCGTGAAGCTGTTTAACGAGATCTGAAGAGTGAACAGCAACGTAAACAAACTCTAGAGCCCAACCTGCCGATCTCAGTACCTATTAATCAAGTAGCTAGGATTGGTAGGCAAACTACTTCTTTCTAAATTACAATGACACAATCCATATAACTCGCTCTAAAACAACATTACTCACAGCCTCATAACTTACATGCATGTAATTTAACTACAATAGAACTACACAGCGCCACCAAAAATCAAAAGCATTACTTCCACCGACAAAAATGGCGCACACATTCACCACACGCAATTAACATTGCAGAGAGCATATTTTGATTCGAGCGAGAAACTCGCGCACATCAAACTATACACAACACTTTTGTGTGTTTTTCACGGCATCAACGAGCGCGATACTGAAAAGCCTGAGGCTCCTAATTAGGCTGAAGTCGGACGTGCCAATTAATTCAAGTTTCACTCGGAAACTTTGCCGCGTCAATTAATTTCATAGTTAATTAGCAAGCGCGGCCCGGACAAAACCGGGTGAAGGAAAGAAAGGCTAACGACGGTAGCCCGCGGCCTCCTACAATGCACCAATTACACCAGCTTTGTTGCGCCCAACTCTATTCGTATAACAGATTCGTTCAATCCACGCATTCGCTACATGTGCGAGGGTATTTTGATATGAATTTCTATGATGATATTTTCGTGTTTTTTTTTTTTTATACGGTAGTCTCGCGTTTGGCCGCTATCTTTCTATGTGTATTTTAAAACTGCTTAGATGATTGTCTTGCAATATTATTTATTTCCGGAAAAAAATTTAAAGGAAAATAAATGCAACGGAATAAGTTTTTACCTAGTGGACATGTAAGTGAAACCCTATAGAAAGAGTAAGATTTTATTTTTGTTTTTAATTTATCTAGGTTTCTTACATATTTTTTCAAGATGTCAGTGGCCAGCGTTACGTGCAGTTTAAGAAAGAGGTCGATAATTTATACTGTTAATTTTTTTTTTGTCAATGCTAGTATAAGTTAGTTGCTTTGTAGTATATTGAAGGAAACGTAATGTACTTAATGGATTTTAAATATTTATTTTATTATTGCCGGAAACGTTACATTTTTATACAGCATTTGATATTAAGTGTCCTTGTACCAACAATTAAATCTCATTGGTTGATGACTGCTTCAAAAAGGTTTGCGAATAAAGAGGTATAGAGCTAAATGATTAATATGTTTGTGAGAACCATAATGTACGAAAGCCATCACAAAAAAAATCTAAATGGACAATCCACCATATTCAACATTGATTTTATTTTTAAAACGTTTGTAGCCATCAGTGATAAGAAGTCATTATTTTCTTACCGTGGCCATCTATCTAATACGAGACACTTCTAGTGAACAAAGTCCCCTCGATATTCTACGAAGCAATAAATAAGAGTGAGTATTTTATTTGTAGGCATTGTCTTACATCAAGCAATAATGGCCCACGAACGAGCCCGATGTACCGAGGAGAATCCAACAACATCACTCCAAGACTCGCCGGCATTCGAGCAATAACTCCGTGCAAATAAAATTTTAACCTCTGCTTAATATCTGGCGGAACATTTCGACGAAGTGAACCAGCCAAATTGACAGACAGTAAAATATTTTATTCGCGCAATAATTTCATTTGTAAGAAAAACAAAGCGGGCGCGGGCCCCGCCACCATCGCAGACGCCGTGGTGCTCCACAAACATCTTCCACGTGAATTAACCTATTAAACACCAAATTCGGGGAATAAACTTCGGTTACCGACGTTCTGCACCTACTCGTAAAATTGGGCTATATTTTTTGGGTGCCATTAAAATGGTTAAATTCAATTGTTTATTTCACTGGTCTATTCGCAGAACGTCTTCATGTCGCTTTATTAGAGTTCATTTATCAACCGTCTGCTTAGCGAGGCAAATAAAACCGGCGTGTATTTTACGTCTTCAAGATGGTGTTAAGATCTTAAGACCCACGCACACTTATAACGGTAAATCAGTTGACGTCTCAGGCTTCAGAACTCCCATGACTACTCAAGTCGTCACACATCCTTAGGTCGTATTTGAATCGAGGCGGGAGTTAGATGGCGCGGCATTCGCTCGGCTGTTTCGACCCGGTTCGCTTTGTTTTCCCGTGCGATGTCATTAGTGGAAAGCCCTCGATATTTTCCCAAGCATCGATTATTTTTAATGGGCCGCCGCCGGCACAGCCACGCCGCACGTACTTGCCCACCAAGTAATTCACGTACATCCGCACTCAACAGGATATAAGATTCACTGTTTGTATAATTATACCAAACTACAAAAAATGCAAAGTTTTTCATAATATTGGTTCTGCTGAACCTAGACTTGACTGCATGTATGCTTTATCTTTATAATATTCCTAATTTACATACGGCATTGAAACATTGTTTACTTTACGTCATCTAAAACGCAAAATATCAAGATTGTTTAAAATAAAATTGTATGAGCGATTTAAATTACATCTTATTCCACTTGAATTGTTTTAACAATCAATCAGTATTTTTCTCAATAATAGCCGAATGAACTCTTCCTTGTAGATTGAGAGAGACACGACAAATGTTATCAGTCAGTTACCAGAATATTGGAACGTTTGTCTTTTTGGCCGCATTTTCTCCAATGCTTATAGACAATTTTTTTGCTCCTATAACATTATCCAACATCCACCAACATTTGGCAGTAAATACCAAATACAAATCAACACAAATTCTAATTTCTTCAAACTTCGAATTCGTTCTCGAATGGGTGTACCCAGCGACCGGGCCACGGACTCAATCATTAAGAAATCATTAATGGCGCTTACGGACCGCTTTCGTGTCACCAGCGCCCTCAAGTGTTTGCATACGCCTTAATAAGTCTGCACGCTGCTTGAATATTGATGTCTTGGTATATTTTTTTACCCAGTAAGTAGTTGACGAATCCATCAGTTTTTTTTTTACTTATTCAGATGTTTTAAGTACTTTTCTCACGTGATCGTTGAGGGTCTTGAGGGGCTGGCTTGAGGCCGGCTTTCGGTCTATCACTAACCATTGAATGTTGACTAAAAAAACTATAATGTCTTTTCGAATTCATAATTTAAAAAAACCTAAAACATGGAACGCTCTGAGATTTTTGTAAACGACTGATCTTACAAAAATCTTCCAGACACTTTCGTAAAAAAAAAAACAAATTAGTAAGTGATAATAGGCTATCATATCATAAGAAGATAAGAGAGCAGTGGTGGCCCAGAGAGCAGTGGTGGCCCAGAGAGTTGTGGTGGCCCAGAGAGCAGTGGTGGCCCAGAGAGTTGTGGTGGCCCAGTGGTAACGGCTGCGGTTTACGAGTTGTAGGTCGTAGCTTCAAACCCAGACAGGCGCTTTACTTGGTGTAAATTTATTTTTCATCCCACCATCTCGGAAAGAGTATTTTTAATCTTCAATATCTGAGTGGAAAAGCCGTTTTTATTCTCTAGAGGATAAAGTAAATTGAATTTAGAACATCGTGTGCACTAAGTTTGTGAATTAAAAAAAACATTAAACCTATTTACTGCTACCTCTATGGTGCCGAATATATCATACAACTTTTTTTTAATTTGTTAAAAACTCAGACTCGGAACCTTCTTGGTGTTCTTTTTTCAATTTGCTTTGTACGCGGTTCTTTACGCGGCATTTTTTCACGTCATTGTTAAACCTTATATTAAAAACAAGAAACTTGAAAACAAGTGAAAAAACTAAAATGAGTGATTCTAGCGACGAGGAAGTTTGCTTGACGCCAACAGAATTGACTGAAACTGTTAATAATGCGCAAATGAGCTTTCTCCCTCAACAATCACGCGAGAAGTATTTAAAACAGTACGATATGTTCAACACGTGGCGACTAGCAAAAGGAGCCAAAACTTTCTCAGAAAACGTTTTGCTGGCATATTTTATAGAATTATCCGAGAACAAGAAAGCAAGCACTCTATGGAGTACGTATTCGATGCTAAAAGCAACAATAAAGATGAAAAAAGACAAACATATCGATACCTATCCTAAATTAGTGGCATTTTTAAAAAGAGCCTCATCTGGTCATCAACCAAAAAAATCGAAGGTTTTCACAGTATCTGATATTGAAAAGTTTCTTAACGAAGCACCCGATTCCGTATATTTGGCGGCAAAAGTAAGTCAGTTGCACATTCAGTATCTACTTAAGTATATTAATCTCAATTAAATAGTATACTTAGTAGATGTTGATAGACCCTAATCCCGCCACTTTGCCGGGCACCTCCAAGTCGCAGCCTGGACCGAGCGGTACAGGGCCGGCGAAGAGGGATCGCCCTGACGACACGGCATCACCGGGTACGCTTCAGGGGGATGCAAAGCGTGTAAGGATCCACTCCGCCCAGGAGGAGCCGAGGACCTATGCGCGGGCCACCAAGGATATTCCTGCGCGGCTCGCCGTAGCAATCTGCTTCCCTCCCCCCTCCAGAGACTTGACAGCAGAAGAGGCCGAGCAGGTTAAAGTAGGCCTGGTAGACCTACTCATGGGCGGTGACCCGTCGACACCACTCCCTTCAACACCACTCCCTGCCTTCCGCGGATACCCACGGGTAGCGGAGGGCACAGTGCAAATGTGGTGTGAGGACGACTACGCCCTAACCTGGCTGACACAGAATGTACCCAGAATTAAACTCCCAGACACAGACGTCACACTGACGGTACTCCGACAGTCGGACGTGCCCACCCGGGTGAGAGCCTCGCTTTTCGTCCCTCGCTATCGAGGAGACGTGCTGAGGCTCCACAACATCCTGATACGTCAGAACACCTGGTACGACATAGCCAGGTGGTCAATGTACAGGGCAACCAGGGTCGGTGGTGAGAACTATGGGACATATTTGACCCTGGGTCTACCACCGACTGAGGCGGAAAAGGTCCTGGGTCGGGAGCGTCGCATATCGTACCTGCTAGGTTCGATATACGTGCGCTTCTGGCCCACGGCCCAGCCCGAGGACTGTACGACGGACACGGAGCCCGCACCGACAGGGACACGGACGGAGGACACGGAGATTGCCCAGCTCGAGGAGGTCATGGCCCGCGCGGCGATGGCTGACGTTGAGGCCACCATACCACCTACATCTCCCGGCTGGAGCGAGAGGCTGTTAGCGTCGTCACCGGTTGACACACACGACCACCTATACAGAGAGGGGGTAGCGGAGGAACTGTCCGATGGATCCACCACTGACTAACACCTCCCCCTCCCCATCGCCATCAACACCACTCCACATCATCCAGACAAACCTCCAACACAGCCAAACTGCCACGGCTAGCTTACGCAGGGCACTGGAGATTAACCCCCATACAATCGCACTGATCCAAGAGCCGTGGATCAGGAACAATAGAATATGCGGCCTTAGTAACATCGGAGGTAAGCTAATTCTCAACACGCATAGCACAGACAAACCTAGATCCTGTGCATACATACCAAAAAACATCCCTACCACGCTACTTACTCAATTCTGTTCCAGAGATCTGACAGCCGTCAGACTCCAGACCGTAGATGATCTTCCAGATGTTGTACTGGCCTCGGTATACATGCCGGGCGAGGACACAGACTGCCCGCCGAAAGAAATGGCCGACCTGGTACAGCACTGTGAGCACACCAAACTAGACCTGATCATCTGCACCGACTCGAACGCCCATCACCCGCTCTGGGGTAGCGATGCATCGAACTCCAGAGGAGAGGTATTATCCACTTATTTATTCTCTACTAACCTTAACATTATTAACCGAGGCTCTGAACCCACTTGGGTCACAGCCCGAGGACAAACTATCATAGATTTAACTCTTGCTACAGAAAACGCGACCAACCTTATCACAAACTGGCACGTATCGGGTGAACCTTCTTGCTCAGACCACAGAAGGATCCGTTTCACACTAACTACCAACACTAAAAAACCCATGCCGAGACGAAACCCGCGGCACACCGATGTACCCGGGTACAAGCGCCTCCTGGCAGCCTTACTAACCAGGCACCTATCACAGACAACCATAAAAGACACCACACAACTAGAATACACTATAACAAAGCTAACAGAATACCTAACTCAGGCATACCATGCATGCTGCAAGCTAAGGGCGCCTCGAACTAACTGTGAGAGATGCCCCTGGTGGAACGCCGAACTAGGTAAACTCAGGAATACACTAAGAAAGCAATTTAACAGAGCTAAGAACACCAGACTACCGGAGGATTGGGAGCTATACAAAGAGACCCAATACACTTACAAAAAGCAAATCAGAACCGCCAGGAGAACAGCTTGGCGAAAGTTCTGTGAATCCATCGAAAACAACAATGAAGCCGCAAGAGTAAGGAAGATACTGGCAACTGACCAGGATCGAACCCTCGGCGCGCTGAAAAGACCCGACAACTCGTACACACTGACGGACCAGGAAACCAGCAAGGTCCTCCTTGAGACCCACTTCCCAGACTGTAAACTCTTAGACGACAGGACCTGGGAGGCTGAGCTAGACTGGATCCCAACGGAACGCGACTGGTCCAGAGCCCACAGTCTAGTAACAGAAGACCGCATAAAGTGGGCTATCAACACCTTCCAACCATACAAGTCCGCAGGTCTTGATGGCATTTTCCCGGCCCTGCTGCAATGGGGGGTTGACTATATTACACCATGCCTGACGGCTATTTATCGGGCATCCATAGCACTCAGATATATACCCCTAGCCTGGCGCGAAGTGAAAGTCATCTTTATACCTAAACCTGGCAAAGCTGACTACACACAACCCAAGGCGTACAGACCCATAAGCCTTACATCCTTTCTACTAAAGACCCTAGAGAGACTCTGCGATCGGCATATCCGAGACGGACCTCTTCGGGCAAGACCACTCCACAAACAACAACATGCGTACTCCACAGGCAAATCAACGGAATCCGCGCTGCACAGTGTGGTATCCAAAATTGAATGCGCGGTGGACTACAAATGCTCAGCACTGGCCGCCTTCATTGACATCGAAGGCGCCTTTGACAAAACCACTTTCAAAAGCATCAGCACGGCCCTGGACAGGCACAATATAGACCCGTCCTTGAGTGGCTGGATCACTAATATGCTCAGACAGAGAGCCGTACAAGTAACCGTAAATGACACCACAAGGGCCATTGTAGCGAAGGGCTGCCCGCAAGGGGGCGTCCTATCACCGCTCCTATGGAACCTGGTCGTAGACAACTTAATAAAAGAACTCAACGACAAAGGTTACTTCACCGTAGGCTACGCCGACGACCTAACCATAATAATAAATGGTGCCCATGAAAACACCTTGTGCAATCTAATGCGCCAGGCCCTGAAGATAGTGGAGAATTGGTGCGGCAAACACCAACTCTCAGTGAACCCTACAAAAACCGAGTTGATTCTCTTCACAAAAAAGAGGAAATTAACGACACTACAACTACCACGTTTCTTTGGTACCACCCTAAGCCTATCAACTGAAACCAAATACCTGGGCATCTTTTTGGATAAACAGCTGAATTGGGCAAAACACACCAACTACATCACCACGAAGGCCAGTATATCCTTGTGGCAGTGCAAGCGATTGCTTGGCAAGAATTGGGGGATTAGCCCACGGGTTACCCACTGGCTATACACCACAGTCATCCGACCAATCATTACATATGGCTCAGTAGTCTGGTGGCCCAGAACAGAACTGAGCACAGCCCAAAGAGACCTCGAAAAGCTGCAGCGGCTCGCGTGTGCGGCGATCACCAGCTGCATGAGAACTGCACCCACCGCTGCCCTACAGGCTATGCTTGGGCTACCGCCCCTACACCTCACTGTGAGGGAGGAGGCGACCCTGGCTACCTTTAGGCTACATATAGCAGGAACCCTGAGCAACGACTCCAGGGTCAAGCACAAACGTTTAAGGGAAGAGGCGATCAGGCGTCAGCCGATGATGGCATCACCCTGCGACAAGGCCCTGAAACAATACTGCTTTCAAAAGCACTACAGCATAGTGCTTGAAGAGGAGCAGTACGACCATTCAGGCCTAAAGGAACTGAGAATTTACACCGATGGATCAAAAACCGACTGCGGAACTGGAGTCGGAGTGTTCTCACACGACCTCAACATAAACATATCCAGACCCCTGGGAATGCTCAACACGGTCTATCAGGCAGAGTGTGTGGGCATAATACAGGCGGCTTATGCCATAGCAGCCAGAAGAGTTGCGGACACCCGAATCCGCATACTCTCTGACAGCGCCTCAGTCCTCCAATCCCTAGGGAAAAAATGCATTACTTCGAATCTAATACTAGAATGTCACAATGCGCTTGAACGGGTAACCGTATCAAACCGCAATACAGTGACGCTACAATGGATAAAAGGACACAGTGGATCGCTAGGTAACGACGCAGCCGATGAGCTGGCCAGGAGGGCATCCAGCACGTCGGTCTGTGGACCGGAACCTATCGTGCCCATCCCCTTCAACCAACTACGCAGGTGGCTACAGGAGTACACCCACACACAAGCAGAGAGCTGGTGGACGTCGTCACCGGGCTGCAGGCAATCCAAGGAAGCCATGCCATCACTAGACGGCAAGCTAACCAGGCGGTTGCTACGCCTGGACAGGAAGGGCATGCGCCTGGGGACGGGGACCATCACGGGACACTGCTCGCTAAACAAACACTTTCACACAATAGGCATAACGGACAGTCCTCTATGCAGGGCTTGCATGGAGGCTGACGAAACTGTCGCGCATGTGCTCTTCGAGTGCACAGGCGTCGCCCAGATTAGGTCAAAAACCCTCGGGACACCCAGATCTTACACAGATGTTCTAAATAGACCAGGAGACCTAATCAGCTTCTGGAGGGAGGTGGGCTGGTTGGAATAACCACCGACGGCCGACATGGCTCACGCACAATGGTCCACTGTAGGACTAAGTGCGGAAACCAAACCCATAACATAGAACATAGATAGATGTTGATAGGCATAATTATGCGTTCATATCAATTTTATTCATTTATCTACTACAATACTCTTTACGTTACAGGTTGTTCTTATTATTGGAATAAACGGAGCATGTCGAACTAATGAACTAACACAACTTAATGTCAAAAACATTGAGAAACATTCAGATGACTTACTATTAATTAATTTACCTAATACAAAGACAAAAAGAGACCGCAACTTCGTCATTCGCAAGGAATACGTAACGATTGTTGAGAAATATCAAGCCTTACGCCCGCCTAACACTCCAATCAATCGATTTTTTCTACAGTATCGCAATGGAAAGTGTGTTAGACAGCCTATGGGTACTAATAAAATTGGCAGTATCCCACGAGAAATAGCAACATTTCTTGAACTTCCAGAACCCCTGTTGTACACGGGTCATTGTTTCCGACGAACTTCAGCCACACTTTTGGCTGATTCCGGAGCTGATCTCCTGTCCCTTAAGCGCCACGGAGGCTGGAAGTCCAATGCAGTTGTAGAGGGATACATAGAGGATTCCATCCAAAATAAGTCTAAAATATGTGAAGGCATCGTAGGAGCCATTACACTGAAAGAGCCTCAATCGGATCCTTGGACTGGCCCTTCTACATCAAAAATAAGCCGTTATGAAACACCTAACCATCTCCCTCTCTCTCCAACATTCACGCCAAGGGAATCCGATGAATCGGTACAACTATTAAGTATGACAGATAGTTTACCGAAAAACAGTACACAAGTGACTAACACCAATATTACAGTACCAAACAAAAATATTACACTCAATTTAAATAACTGTAGCAACGTTACTTTAAAATTTTCTTAATTATACCTTAGTATTATTTTGTTATAATTTAAAGATTATTCTGTAATACTTACCTGTCATAATGTAGTAATTAATACCTAAACTGAAATAAAAGTGTACCTATCTTGTGATTGTAAACGTTTTTTTTTTGCATTTAGTCATTTCCTCGCTGAGGTGGAATGAAAAGTTACGTGTTGCACTCGAGTGCAAAGATTTTTCACCTCGTGCTCTTTTGATTCCTTCGCTTGCTCGGTCATCAAAATTGAACACGCGGTTAAAAAGCAACTTTGCACTCTTGTATAACAAATAACTATTATCACCACTGCTCTCAAAAAGTCAAAACGATGAAGGAAAACATCGTGAAGAAACCGGCATGTCCTAGAACCAAACATTCAAAGACACGTGACATCGACCAATCCGCACTGGGCCCGCGTGGTGGATTACAGCCCACTCTCTCTTTCCGAGAGGAGGCCTGTGTCCCAGCAGTGGGAACATTATAGGCTGATTATGTTTGTAACTTATCTTAAATATAATAGGTACAGAAACCTCCATGTTTTGTCAAGTCGTAAAAACCGCGCGATGCAGGGGCGGGTCGCTAGTATTCTATAATGTTTGCGATCCGTTCAATATAGTTCATTTTATTAGTTTTAATCGACTGACTTCGATCAACAGTTTGCGTTAACGAACGAAGTTAACGGTATAAAGTAGCGTTAACTGGCCTTCTACGCGAGAGAACTTTGGAAAAATATATAGACTTAAGTATACGTAGTGGCTCCGTCAGAAATTTATTAACAAACCATCATTATTTCTCGTTTACAAGGGTACTCTTGTTTTAAATGTTGTACATGAATCTATTACATACACTGATGGTTTCTTGTCAACAATAAACACGCTCTATTAAGATTCAAGAATCAATATTTTTGTATCTCAAATTAATGATAGGAAGATTTAAGATAGGAAAATAAACAGGACAGGGAGGACAAAATGCAACAAATTGAGCCCCCAATTTTTTTTTAAAAGTTACAACTTTTTTTGAATCGTAAAATGATAATATTGGTAAGATATTATTCTTAAATCGCTCATAATTTTAATTATTTTGTTGTCTTAAGTACTTTTAATTATGTTAATAGCTTAATTGAAGTACCAGCTACAATATCATTATGTAGTTTTTTATTATTTTGAATTAAATGTCAGATTTTGGGTAAATATAAAAAAAAAACTCTTAAATTAAAATATATAAAGAAAGAAAGAAATAAAATTGCGTTTATTGGCCTTACAGCAAAATAAATACACCTTAAAACTATAAAACAGAAAGCAACAATTATAATGCCAAAAGGGCTTCAGCTCAGCATAATGTCAGATGACAACACAAGGTGTACCACCTGACGCTGATTTTCAGCTGCAGCCCACGAGTGCCATGCGCTGGAATAACAAACACATAGGGAAGTGTGTGTCCGTTATAATAAATTAAGAAAATTAATTAAATGTCATAATATAGAAAAGCTCATACAAAATAAAAGGTTGTGGCATACACGTGTGTGTGTGTGTGTGTATCGAAAACTATTGAATGTCGGCCATACATATGGAGGTTCAATTTGTTGCATTTTGACCCCCCTATCAGCTCCTGGCAGATATACGTCGAATTACAAGTAACCCTGTATAGGAGGTATATTAAAATATACCAGACAGATTATTATTATTATTTTATTATTTACGACATAAATAATAAAATAATAATGATATTCTGTCTGGTATATTTCTGACAGAATATTCAATAAAAATAAAAATACTCGTGTATATGTGAAAAAGCCGTGTAAAAATAAAGATATAATTTTTTAAAGCGGTTCCTATAATATTTTTTTAATTAAAAAAAAAATATTGGATCTCGAAATCTATCAAGAATCGCGGAACATAAATGGGGTATTTTCGGATACCCCTAGGCATGAGGCAACAATATTTTTTTTATGACGACACTGTTTGTACCCACCTGTATATGACAATTTTATGTTTATTTAATAATAAGTTCATAGTAGCTTTTTATTAGTGTCTGGTCATATTTATCTAAGCAACTCCTAGACTTATGTCAGTGTCTAAAGTTTAAAAAGATTTAAATTACGTTTGCAATACTGGTATTTTTTTTTTTTGCTTTGATTGTAGTATTTGCACATAGTGTTAATACTTCCTAAAAATTGGTATGAAAAATTATAAAATACAGTAGTTTTTTTGCAACATAAATGTATTCTCCATAGCAAAAACAAAGTGAAACTGAATATTTTAATATTTTTCTCTAAATTATTTACTCATTCATTTTCATGGTCCTTCAAACCAATCACCATTCGTTCAAACAAACAATCAATCATTCAGATTCAATCACAATAACAGACTGCAACTAGTCTGACT
Organism: Brachylomia viminalis; assembly: GCA_937001585.2. Taxonomy (NCBI): domain Eukaryota; kingdom Metazoa; phylum Arthropoda; class Insecta; order Lepidoptera; family Noctuidae; genus Brachylomia; species Brachylomia viminalis. Next base: position 18,536,479 of record OW443301.2, on the reverse strand, counting down.
ATCAAACTCAGTTTTAATAGGAGTCTATAAAGCCGGCTTTACGGACCCACAATGCCATACAAAGGCTATAGTATAAGGCTGTGTGTACATTATCAGGCTGGCACGCATCGTGTAGCCCGCGGCTCAATCATTAAGGGATCATTAAAAGTCCGCCGTCAACCTGTTGGGCGCTCAACCGATGCCCTTTCTGTACTTTTTCTTCATTTCTCCTCTTTCAAAGGGTTTAGATATTTAACTCCGCGTTATAATTAAGTTTTCTGTCATTAAGTTTCTTGTAGGCGGTTATTTTAGGTAAACCCTATGTCTTATGGCATAAAAGAAAACTCAATAATTTTACACTCAACTTCGTTAGCGCAAATCTTGAACCATGCAGCGGGTTATGCAAATAAACTGTTATGGAAACTCAATGACATCACAGTTATTGTACCTTAGAACATTACTACTTCGTCGCAACATAAGATGTCATACCGTACCAAACCAACCATTTGATCCTTACTCGCAAATGAGATACAAACGACGATAAAACATAAAATCAAGTGCATAAAAACATTCATAAAGTTTTATGACACCGATTTATCACTTCAGCGGATAGTTAGAACGGTGTCGGGATGAAAAGAGTGGTAACAAAGTCGGGCGAAGAGCGGCGCGGGTGGCGCGGGCGCGGCGCGGCAAGCAAATGAGGCACGACGCTCACTGCTAACTAAACCAATCGGCAGTGCTGACGATGCAGACGAGCGGTTTGGACGCTACTTTTGTTTGGCTGCATGAAAAGTTGTAGCTTTTTGATGATGTAATTCAGAAATAGCCTTGGAATTATTATCAGATGGCTATATAAAGAACAGCCACCGCTCTTATTCCTTGACTGTTAGATTTGGTCAAGAAAATTAATGTGTAGCAGCGATCCCCTTTTTCAAAACCGCTACCAACTAATACTATAATTCGTCAATCGTAATATAATTAATAAATAATTGCATGATCTACGATGATCGCGTCATGGTCACAAGAACAAGAGAAGCAAAAGACTTCAACGACCTCATTTTTATGGTGGTGATGATTTTCACTAAATGTTCTCTACATAACTTGTAAACACACTTAATTCTCGATACACACCTAAATCAGAACCATCTAGAACTATTGCAATAGATCTACGCTAAGTGACATAGCAGGGTTACAGTCAAGCTTTTCCTACCCGCGCGTTCCACCCGCTTATTTGAGACGATCATTTAGCATCATTTGTGGGATGCTTTTTAAACCTCATCTGTTTTTAATGCGACCGCTGAATCCTTTCGCGTTCGCTTGTTATTCGAATACTATACTGCGCACTGATACCCAGGTATTCGTTCTCCAGTTATGAATTCTCTGTGAAGATTTGATACCATTGTCTTGCTATACCGACCTTTAGAAAAATAGTTTCTTTAACTCTGATTGTAAGTAAAATTCCTGGGGCAGAGACGGAATGTTTAAGCTTTATTGTTGACTTTATTATTTCAGTTATTTTAAATTTTCATATCCAAGCATTTTCAATTTTAATGCAATGTCCGTACATCAAATATAATCACCGGTTTTTTAGTTCAACGCATTTCCAGAGTAAACAAACTATTTGAGAATAAAATAAAAATCAACAAGTCTGATTAATACGCGGCGATAATCCAGTGACTGAAATATCATTTATGAAGCCATCAGCGCTAGCGATCCAGCGCTAACTGCATGTAAACACATAAATATTTATCTCATAACGTTCCCGACCTCGTTACACGCCACAGAGTAAAAACCTACAGAGGGCTACACACGTTTCACTACACAATTGAGGTGGGAAAATTGCCTATATTTTTTTTAAATTACCTCATCGTCTGTTATCTGTCATGAGAGCAGTGGTGGCCCAGTGGTAATGGCCGCGACTTACGAGTTGCAGGTCGTAGGTTCGACCCCAGACAGGCGCTTTACTTTGTGTAAATTATTTCATCCCCATTGCTCTCAAAAACGGCGAATCGAAGACACGTGACATCTAACAACCCGCACTGTGCCCGCGTGGTGGATTACGGCCCACTTCCTCTCACAGAGAGGAGGCCTGTGTCCCAGCAGTGGGAGCATTATAGGCTGATTATGAACTATCATCGACGATTAATCAAGCGTTCGGATTACTTATAAGGGGATTTTTTTTACTCATGAAGATTTTGACTTTGTGGACATTCGAAAAACCACTTTACAGTTGATAAAAGTAATTTATACCAAATATACAAGCTACGATTGTATCCTCTCTGTTTAGTAAAAAAATCTACGATCGCCAATCCTTTTGGCCAATTCTGGTAGCTATGACTATTTTCCTCTTCACCATCTATGTATCGATCAAGTCAAAGGGTGCCTCATATTCGATAGTAGAGTTTTTGAGGGCTGATTGGCACTCCAGTTAGTTCTTAATCCGTGGTACAGATGAACATGTCATAACTGCTTTATTTTAAGCTCTTATTTACTATAGTTATTGCTACATTTGGATGTCGCACTGATGTCACTTCCTCGTCTTAATTAGTAAACATATAGCTAAGCTTTAAATTAATTGAGAAAGAGAGAGGGTTTTAATTGGTTTACGATATAGGTTAGACAAATTTACTTTAGCAGTAACATAAACATTAGAAAAACCTAAAACTTTAGGATTCAAATGTTCAAAAGCGAACGTTAGTATCTGAAACACCTAAACTAAAACAGAGAGCATCATGAAATCCATAGAAAATACGCTTTGTATAACTTGACTACAGTTTTTCAAATAACCCAACAACAAACCGTTACCGATACAATAAATTAATTACAAACACATAGTCACCACTACCATGCCAGCCACTAATCCGGGCTAAACGCAACGCAAACGCATGGCCAACGCACGGTAAGCGCACAGCGCACAATAAAGCGATGTCTCCCTAATCCGTGCCGGGACCGGCTCGTTATCGCGTCGGCGGCGCGCGGCGGTCACGTCATTATAGCGCGACATCGGTAACCGCCCGTTATCTTAATTTATTTGTGGCATTGGCACATGCATTTTTATTGAACGTTACCTACAGGATTTTCGAAAATGGTTTAGCCGTTTTTTGCGCGTTAGTTTAACTACAGTTCAACATATTAATAGGATGGTTAAGTCATAGATAAAGATCAATGTAAGTAGGTATAGGTTTCGTGATAAGGTTCAAACACCTTTTATTTATCATAATTTATTTGTAGAATACGCGTTTTTATTGCAGGTTACTGGATTTTTAGACATGGTTTAGCTGTTTTTTTGCAGATTAGTTTAACTAAAGTTAAACACATTATTGTGAGAGTAAAATTATAGATACAGCGGGGTAATTACGCAACACTCTAAGGGCGCAATTACACTTGGTCGATCTCCCGAATTCGATTGCCTATGGAATTCGGGCAAACAACCAAGTCTAAATGAATTGTGTCGAGTACGCCCGTCTTTGGACAACCTAGTCCAGCTCCATCTTCCAGTGCGATGACAAGTGTAATTAATGCATCGGGAGCCCAAATTCGAGTGAAGTCTTTCGAGCACCCAATACTGTGTAATTGCGCCTTAACAGTATCAATGTCTTTCGTTTTGACAGTTCAACAACATTCATTGCGTTATTTACGTTGTTGAGCCGACAACATTATCGAACATATGAAGCAATGAATTAGCAATATCCTTCAAAATGATTCAGATTGTGATTGATAGTGTAATACCTACGCAATAAAAGTGGATCAATGTAAGTATAGTGTACATTTATTAATCTATCTGTTTTCTTGATATGGTTCAAAGCAGTTTATATCACCTCTTATTTATTTGAGTTTTAGTTTTTATAGAACTTTCGGTACCTATTTCAATAGGTATTAGGTATAGTATTTTTATCAGCAATTTATTTTTTAAATCTTATTTTGCGTTATTGGTTGGACTGTTATATTCATTTATATAAGTAGATAGAACACATGCATTTTTATTGCACATTACTCGCTTCTCCAAAAAAAAATCAGCTTTCCATAGTGAATAGAATAATAATATAGAAATCTAAAGGTTAGTTTTGCATATCTACAGTCATTATACCTTGATTACTTACACTCACTGATCACTTAGGTACAAGTTTTTTTTTTAAATTACCAGACATTTCCGTTGCATTAAGTTCTTTTTTTTACCATTTTCATTTAAAACAATTTTTACTTAATAGCTAAGTAGAACTTTCATGAGCAGCTTCTTTGCGAATGAACTTCGCGTATTGCATGGTTATCTTTTGCCATTTTCAGAAGAGATCAAGGAAAATAATTGATAACTTATAGAAAAAATAAATTCAATTTACGTTTCTTTGTTCTATAAATAATTTTAATGATGAAAATCAAGATGCAAAAATAAATGAACATCGATACCGGCTCGATTTGTTTTACTATTTGTAATAATTTTTGTCACTACTGAAAAGTCGTGTTTTGTCCTTTACTACAACTGAAATTTCCGGTATCGATAACTAGGTAAAATTTAGATGGCAAAATTGCAAATCCTTTACATACTCAGAAGCCTATTATGTAAATCCACCCACAACTAAAAGTCCAAATAGGTACTAGGAAAACTAAACAGTACATAAAAATTCACTTTCTCTCCGAAAAAAAAGACGTAAAAAAATATAAAGAAACCGCAAGGACGACAAAGCACCCCAATCGAAATGGAAAAGCGATCCATGCCAATTGCCATAAAAAGATCGTCGGCCCAATAAAACGGAATCGACATTGTCAGCGATGATTTGAGCGGAAGCGGGAGTAAGGCTTCGCGTACACGGGCCATTTTTTCAGCAATTAATTGCTGGCTACAGTTGCTGGGGCAATTGCTTGAGTAAGTATATTTGTCAATGTTTTTTTTTTGGTAGGAATATTGGCGTGTGCTATCTGACATATGGCAAATCATTTAATTTAATGTTTTGTGTTTCGTAATGTCAATTACTTACTACAGTATAGAATCCAGTTCTTCTAACAGACAGTTGTGCTGCTGGGGAGTTTGTTGCGCCACTTCTTCTTCCCAGCTAAAGCACTAGGAAGTGGTGAACAGCGGGCGTATTGGGGGACTGGCTTATGTCATTTTGACGTTCTAAAGTGCTGATTCTCAGCCTAGTTTGAATAAATGACTTTTGATTGGAGAAGCAATCTAGGTTATTATATTGCATATCACTCACATAATTATGGTGTGGCAGTATTTCTGACAAAAGTAGCCACAAAAAAAAATCATGACATTAAATTGCACAGTAGCCCGCGCTATAGACTGCGTAAGACATTTTATCTACTTAAGACAGTTATATTTTATGGACAACTGTCATGACTTCGTGAAAACAATTGTCACGTTTTCCAGCAAATATGTACCTTTAACTTAGAAAAATATGCAGATGATTTCTATGATATTCAATCAGTACCCAAATAGAATATCATGTACTTTTACCTTCGCTACGCCACGTGTCATATTTTGATACACATCTACGAAGTATTAAAGACCTGCAATGAGCAGAAAACGAAAGAAGAAGGCTACCTTATGGCACCCCCCATAAGCACGATTGCCAAGAATTGCGCAATTTAAGCTGCTCGTGTAACCTCACCTTTAGACAGCGGGCGCGGTGCGGAAGGCGCGGGACCGGGGCAACACGGTTTGGGCGGGCGGACATTTTTATACGGCGACAGGAAAAACTGGCATCGCGCAACGTTAGTGACTAGTGAGTCAGTGACGACTGATTTGTTCCCATTTCTATTGGTTTTAAAAGATTATTTTCGTGACGTGTGTTTTTCGAAATGTGGGGTTCGGCAGTCGTGGTAGAATTTTAGTTTTAAATATTTGAAAGGAAGTTTTAAGTATCAAGTATCAATTTAAAAAGTGAAAGGACACATACTACTTTGATGTAAACTTTTGCCCAATGTAATTTCACATCGGCAAAAATGATGAACTTTCATGCATCTTTTATCCTCTATTTAACCCCTTTAGAGGATGAATTTTCAAACTCCTTCGTTATTGCTTACTTTCCCTATTATACAGGTTGTGGCGTAAATAATGGATAACCCTGAAACTGTCGATTGGCCAGATCATCATCTATCATTTACCCCACTTATATCACCTACATAGGTACGCGTGCGCGCAAAACGAATGAATGGATATAAGATTTTTATTATAAATATTATATATTTTAATGGTTTTTTCATTACCATTAAATAATAATTCACAATATTCTACAAAATAGTACATAAGTTCTTATTAAGGACCCCACTTATACCACCTACATACGCGTACATTTTTTTTCGATATAGGGGCCCAAAATTGCGTAATTCCGTAGAAAAAATGTTAAAATTTAAGAATAAGTCACTATTTTTTGCAATGTTATCTTAGATTGTAATAAAAAATCTTGATACTGGTCTGATAATACACATACCTATTCAGGAGTGACATAACAAAAAAACAAAACGGCAACAAGTCACCAATTGTAGAAATGGCAGCTGATTTTGCAAGAGTAAGTACGATTTTTATTTAAAATATCAAAAATATCAATAATTTCGTCATCCATGGGCATACGGCGATATAAGTGTGGTAAATGATAGATAATAATCTGGCCGATCGACAGTTTAGGGTTATCCATTATTTACGCCACACCTTGTAAAGAACTTTTGCGCAACATGTCATGCTTCTAGACCCCAGTGATTTAGGCAGTGCCTTGTCTGTGAAAACGAATGAATGGATTTAAGATTTTTATTATGCAGATTATTTTAATGGTTTTTTAATTACCATTAAATAATAATTCAAAATATTCTACAAAATACTACGTAAGTTCTTATTACGGTTTAGTTCGATGCGGCTTATTTAACTTTATATATACATATTTTATTTTAATTGAAGATTATTTTTAATTTTCTTTAAATCCTCAATCGACATAACTTTATTTCGCCTCAACACTGCCTGATCCTACCTATTGTAGTAACAAACTCTTTAAACAGATCGTTCAATATTTTTTCAGCTTTGACAGGTAATTAATTAATTAATAATTGATTATAAATAGATACCAACTGTTATATTTATTCAATATAAAAAAAGTCTTAGTATTAATGTGTGAAATAAGGTATCACAAAATGTATGCAATACTCACTATCACTATATTAATTACCACGGTAGCTTCTTTATAAACTAGTAATTTTACTTATCTAAATACAATCGGGTCAAATATTTTAATGAAAAATTGTATCATAACTACTTACATAGATATAAATGGACAAAACTTTATGAAATTTATAACAAGTCAGAAATATCGCAACTCTCAATCTGTTTTTTTTATTTAGAACTTACTAGAATTTGATTTTGGTACGGTCAACATCATTATCTAGCCTGCTTAATGAAAATGATCGTTACGCTTTTAATTTGTCTTTCAGGATCGAGTAATTTCATATAAGTTGAAAGTTTTTTTTACTGAAGCAGTATTTTCTTTACAAAACCAACATTGATAAAACCAAATCAAAGAATAGAAAACATAGGTACCGAAATGGTACCGAAAAAATATTTTTTCGGTGTTTTCCCATTAAATTACCGGGAGTTTTTTTCGATATCGTTTCTCAGAAAGTTTTAACAAACTTATGATGACTTCGTTTTTAAGTCTATATAAAAATAGGAACATCCTGAAAAATCTTAAAGTTTCAAAACCTGACGTAATAAAAGTTTTCATGCGTGAACTTACTTGGCGTGCGTGTGGGGCCGTGCAGCGACTGTCAACACCACGTGTCAAGTCTGCCGTGGACTAACGCCCACCTGCACACAAGTAGCACACCGCAGACAGAGCCCTACGTCCCTCAGACGTCACCAGCGATGAGAGAACAGCTAGAGATACTTTACAAGTTAGCGGAGCATCTGATATCGTAAGCGATGTTCAAAAGTTATTCCGTCGCGTCGCCGTCCGCGTAAAGAGATGAGCGTCAGACGTCGCGTCGACAGACCGACTGAGCGGCAAACGGAGCGCGCGCGGCGACGAAACCGGCGCGCCGCTGGGCGGGCTCACCAACACGCCCCGCCTCGGACCCGCCTACTCGCCGCCACGCCCACCTGAATTAATAAAGGTGGCAAACACCGCCGGACACGCGGACAATGCTGCATTGTCCTGCGTCCAAAATAGTTCCAATTAGAAACGAGGACAAGGCACAAAAGCGCCCGCCGGCGGATCATTCACGCCGAAATTGGCCGCTGCATGAGCGATTAGCGAAACCTCATACAAAACTGTCGATGATAGCCCAAACTATTGTCCCGCATTGGAACTAAACCGCTCGTTATAATCGAATGAGTCTGCCTTTATCCGCGGCGTGTTATAGTGAGCTTAATGGCTTTGAATATCGTGTCCAAACATTAGATTTTAAACATAGTTTTGCGAAATCTGAGGCCCTTAATCTAGTGGTTAATCTCGATTTTAAACTGCCACTGATTTGATATTAAAACTATTACTTATCTCGATATTCATGACTGAACAACGGTCTGGAATACAGAACTGAAACTTTATTAGAAGTTTGAAATTCACAGATGACTCACATTCACATTAAACAGTTTCATGAAGAAATAACTTAATCAAAGGAGACAGCTAAAAGCTGATAATTTAGTCCAGGGTTCCACAAAATGTGACGAAGAAAGTACGAAGTAATACGTTAGAAGAAAGAAACAGAGCGTCCCTTTCATTGTACTAAATATGGCAGTTTCTAGAGTCGAGTTTTGCGAAGCTCACAAACACTGTCGGTAAATACAAGAAATAACAGATACAGAAATACAGATATAACAGAATATAAGAATACAATACAGAAATAACAGATACCCTGAAATAACAGCCGTTTAAGCCTAGAAGCGCGCCTTTGATAACCTACATAGCATTTGTCGCCAGAAACAAAAATTCAATTTAGAACAAAAAAGAACGATAGAAACAGTCTTTCAGTAACCGAAAAGGCTGGTTATTTTTTAAACATTTTAGTGCCGGAAAGACGAATCTGTATACAGGAAGAGGCCCATGAATTTATATAGGGTGGCAGGAACATCAATGCGAAAACTGAAACCATGAATCACATGATTCCAGACGTAGAAATTTTTCGTCTGTTATCAAAACTAAAAAATATGTATCATAGAAAAGTGCAATCAATACCTACACGGTCAAAATGTATGACGGAGGAAATTTAAAAACAAATAACGCTGTCCCTGCCACCCTATATCCGATATTACGCAAGTAAGCACCCTTGACAGTCAGCCGGCTACGTACCTTGCTGTCCTGGCTAATCGTAACCACGTTTAACCGTTGTGAAATTGGACGTAGTTAAACGAAAAGGATCCAATCCACAACCTGGTCAAAAATGAGTTAAGTGCACCAAACTGATGCTAAATATCAACACTATCGGCCAGCAAACAAGATCCAAGCAAAAGCCACAGTCTATCACTTTTAATCAACCTCAGAACCAACCCACATGTACCTATGGCACGTTAAAAAGACTAGAGCGTGCGCTACGGAAACTGTAATTTATCCAACCATATAAATTTGCATAGACCTCGGAAAATATAATACTACGCTTGAATAATACACTATTAATTAACAATAAAAAAGTTTTATTATTCAACACACAACATCATACTTTCAATTAATTTCAAAATTAACACTTAATTTATACTTCAAATGTCAATATCTCTAACTAAAGTGACTTTGTGTGGAATTGGATCCTTTTCGTGTAACTAAGTACAATTATTAAAATGATATTCTTACTTCCTTACCACTTTCAAATACATGATAGTAATCCAGATTAAAATAATCCAGTGTGGTTTTCAGCCATAAGTTTAAAACTTAAGGTTTAAGTCCGTAGCCGTCGGCAGGCAGCAGCAGCCGACCTGTCGCCGCGACACTATCCTGGTATCTATGTATTTCTATGAAAATGAAGTGTCGCCTGCTGCTGCTGCCTGCAGTCGGCTACGGAATTATACCTTTAAGAGGATTCAGAACAGCAGTAAGTATCGTCGTACGCAATTCCCCTACTGGTGCTCTATATTTAATGAATCCTGTAGAATTCTTGATATAAGTATTAGGTACACATTTTTTTTTATTTAAGGTGTGTTTGCTCTTGACGCTAGTCGACGCTGGAGTGAGCTTACCCAGAAGAAGCCTGTTCACTCTCACTTTGAAGAGATTAGGGTTATATGCGTTCGGAAACACAGACGCAGGTAGAGAGTTCCACTCTTTTGCTGTGCGCATTACAAAAGACATTTGGAAACGCTTAGTGCGAATTGGTGGAATAGCAACAAGGTAAGGATGGTAACTTGCAGTGCGTCTAGATGACCAATGGAAGAAGGTGGCCAGTGGAATGAGGTTATGACATTTATTGATGGTCAGCCGTTTTTCTACTTATCTCCGACTATTGCGAATTTGAAAAGCTCTTCGTGAGTGATTGGTTCATGCATGATTCTTCCACCCCCAGATGTTGCGGAGGCGAAAGTTTAAATATCGCGTGCTTATTTTACACCAACATATTATTATGACCAGCAAACAGTTTGCCAAATCTGGTAAATAATAAAATATTCTGACAATTAACGAATAAACTAATACCTATTCTGTTGTTGTATGTGAGTTTAAATGTTTGTAAACGCACCCACGATACAGGTGAAATTCATACCGTGGGCAACGTTTTAAAAAAAAAAATTGTGCTTCAAAGGACGGCCGAGATTCTCCAATAAGCGGCTTGAATTCAGCTGTAGATGTTTAAGTGATATTCATAATGTTTTTTGCTGGTACGCTTTATAACTTACTAAGGTATGTAATTAGCAAACTATTAAACAGTTTTTTAAGTCCGAAAATCGTGTACTTTTTTCTTTTGGGGATACTTTTAAAATGCGGCCGGGTTTTGAGGATAAGACCAGGGAGAGTGCGATTTTTACCTCACTAAAACCATCCCGGTGGTCACCATCTGCACATGGAAGGGTACCCCCTTCCATGTTAGTTTTGGGAGGTAGCAGTACCCCGCTACCTCCCAAAACTTCGATCTGAAACCCCCTCTGCCAATGCCTGTTAGGACACATCTCTGGGGAACATCGTGTACCTAGCGTGACATTATTAATTGACACTATAAAACACTACTCTTTATTACCGTCTTATAATTGGATACCTTAAGAAGATGATAATTTTACTATCTAGGTGAATTAAGCGGTTAACCTTTATCATCGGTATTCACTGTCATCAATGAATTACGTCTCGTTTAAATTAACAACTTAAACCAAGCAATTCTTTTTTACTTAAAAATTAACTTTTTTTTTCTTAAATAAAACGTTGCCCCACACTAGGAATTTCTCCTGTATCGTGGGTGCGTTTACAAACATTTAAACTCACATACACAAACAGCCAGACCCGGAACAACTACATGCAGGTCATACAAATAATTGTTCCGTGCGGGGATCGAACCCGCGACACGTAACGCAGCAGTCAATCGCTTAACCACTGCGCCAACCGTGTCGCCATTACCTGTCACAGTCACATTTCATGCGACCTAGACATAACTGGCGATACCAGATGCACCTCTGCCTATCCCTTTCCGGATAAGCAGACGTGATGTTATTTATGTAAAATTAAACAGTTTTTGTTTAGTTTGTTTTCCTGTCTAAATTATTTTGAACTGGACACCTGTCGAGCTATTCTGTAACAATCTCATCGTGATAACTTAGGTGAAGTGAACTTACAAACAAATAAAGTGGAGATGGACAGGGCATATGATAAGAGAGAAAATAGACAAGACTAATAACTGAATGGTACCCACGAGACAGCAAATGAAACAGAGGTAGACCGACTAAGAGCGAGAGGATGACATCAAGAAAACAGCGATCTTACATCAATATGGACTCGGACATCTTTAGAGGAAACCTTTCTCGGAAAACCATCAGCTGTAGCAAATTAATGACCGTTTACCGATATTTATTTTCTTTGTTTATTAAAGTATCAGGCACACTTAATATTTTTTATTCCTATATCATGTAAAAATTAGAACACGAATAAAGACTGTTTAGTTATAAATAATAACAAGCCGTGCGCCCAATGGGATTCTCATCGGCAAAAATTACGAACTTCCATTCGAACTTTTATCCCCTATTTAAGACCTACGTAATGAATTTTCAAAAACCCTTCCTTCGTGTTCACTTTCACTTTTTTTATAAGAAGCTCTTGTGCAAATTGTCATGCTTCTAGACCATAGACCCAGCGGCTTAGGCTGTCAGTTTTTTGTCAGTGAATGAATGAAGTTAGTTAGTTAGTAAATGTAATTGGCGTTTTGTCAAACTGGCCACTATGATATCAAATATCTGGCATTTTGTTAGCAATTCCAAATTCAAATTTATTTCAAATTTAGGCTTGTGTATTTGTGTTTCCAATTTAGCGATGCATTTGTTTTCGCGCCGTTTGATTTTTCTTTGACATTGTTCTGTTCACCTTAGAGAAAACTTAAAATATCGGGTTAAATACGAATACTAGTTCCACAGTGGCACCAGCGCAGCAGAAACAGCTCGAAGGATTAATGATGTGTATGGGGAAGCTACCGTAAAAGAAAACACGGTACGTTTTTGGTTCCAACGTTTTCTTTCTGGAAATTGTGATCTACAGAAAAAACCCTGTGGGCGGCCGGAGACCCTAGTTGAAAATGAAGCATTAAAAGTGATCATGGAAGCGGATCCATCGCAAATCACGTCAGAGTTAGCGGAAGGCTTCGGTGTGAGTGATAAAACAAATTTAATTCACTTGAAACAAATTGGAAAAGTGAAAAAGCTCGAAAAATAGGTACCGCATGAATTGAGTGAAGCAAACCAACAAACACGAGTCGAGTGCTGCGTTGCTTTACTCAACCGTCACAATAACGAGGGGATTCACAACAGAAAAATAAATGATAAATGATTTTATTTCTGTAATAGTTTTGCTTTTTCAATACAAAACGCCATTTTCATATGTAAGGATCTAATATAAAGTCCTCCTTATCGATTTCGATAACAGTGAAATGTCTTCCTTGCGTGTTTAATTATGTAATATTTATTAAGTAGAATCATAGTTCCACAGTTCCACCTAACAGTCACAAACACACACGTTTAAAATAAAAATCCACGAAACTGCGGAAAAATATCTGCTAAATGCAGCGAACTTCAACCGCACAACATAAAACTTGTTTTATCTCATAACTTAACTAGAAAACTTAACAATAAACACATTTGGAAGAAAGTGATTTCTCAGTTTACAGCAGTTCTCTCATTCTCTTGCCAAATTGCAAGACCTTTTCTATGCCCCCAATGAAAACCTGGCTTAAAAGTACCGAAACTTAATTCACTATTTTCTGCGCTTCCAAATAATCATTCCATCCAAAGGTTTTCTTGGAAGACAAAACGTTTCTGAGTCCGCACACATTCACAGATCAGTCACCAATAAATAATGTCCAAACAGTAGTTACACTTGAAAAAAAAAGGATTTGGAACACTTCAAATAATAATTTATTCTAAGAAAGTAGCCGTGTTACACGTGTAGTTGCATATTATTGAACTAAAATCATAAACAATGCCATCGCGTGTAAGATATGGAAGAGACAGATATTTCCAGTGTCTAATTTTCTTGAAAAAACGCATTACTTTCATGCCTTTTACCATATCCTTAAAGAAGAATCCGCCGTACCGAAAATCAATTCACGATTTTCCACGCTTCTAAATAAATCATCGTACTCACATCACCGAGTTTGAACACCTAAGAAGACAAATGAAACACGAAAGGTTTTGTCCTCCGCACACGATGGTCCATTCACGGATCAGTGGCGCTCCAGCGTCACCAATAGGTAATGTTCAAACTGAAATATCCGTTTGCTTTGCTGGCCACGGGAAGGGATTTCTCGGCTGAACAAACAGACCGTCTCACTTCAAATATCTGCGTGATTCTCGAATAATACCCGTTGTACAGGAAGGTGTGGAACTATTCTAAAAGATTAGACGCTAGGAAAACGTACGGAGGTAAGGATTTGGTTCTGGATACTGGGACTGAATGAAGGGTGGATCGAGGTCTGTGTCCAGAGACGCTTTTGTATGTCGGAAGCTTTGTGTACTTGTGTCTTGAAACACCTGTTGTAAGTATAAACTTACAAGTTTTTAGATTTTGTAAGTGTCTGAAAGGTAAAGCAAGTAAAATTCTACAATACTTGGTTTTTGTAAGCGAACCTTCCGAACACCGGTTTTTGAAGACACTTTTACAGTTTCAAACTTCAATGAACTCTTCGAATTTTCACAGATGTAACTTTAATTTACTCTCTAAAGATGGGCCGTATGTTTTAATGTGTACCTACCGAACTACTAGGTACCACTATCGTGTGGTCAAACCAACATAATAGGTACTGTAATTTATTAAACTGAAAGTACCTACTAAAAAATACCACTAAGTCAAACCGATGACTCAAAAAAAGCCTTTATTCTAAACTCTAAAATCCGCTTTATCCATCAGAATACCACGTTTCTACGAGCATATAATTCAATGGAAAATTTAAACAAAGCTAGAAAGCAATGAGTCGTAATTGGAACGAGTTAGTCAGCAAACAACGCCGGTGTCCTGCCGCTCCGGTCACGTGGACCAATATTTATTTTATCAATATTCAAACAGTTCAGACGTCGAGTTTTGTCTTGATCGTCTATAAAGGGGCTGATGAAGTGGAGTTAGTAGGTATGTAGGTGCTTGAGAGAGGTTTTCGCGCTAGAATTGTCTATTTTCGGTGTTTGAATTTATTCGTTGTATTTTCAGAGGTATTGAATTTTAAATATTTTTTTATGAGCTGAACTGCCTTACTGCTTATTCTGTTATAATAACAGTGGTTTTTAGGACCACTGAATGATTTGACAATATTAGCAATGGTCTGTAATTTTATTATTTCACAAAACTAATTCAGGGTCAAAAATTTCAGACAAAGAATAACCTACTGTAGTTTGAAAGTTTTCTTTTTGCTTAACGTTTTATCTGAAACTAGTTCTAGTTTATGTTTCAAATTCTTAAAAAAGTAAAAACGTCTAATTGTATAGAGAAATAGCACAATTATCTACCATTTGGTGTGGTCAACAAAATTCGATAAATTCCACAATTGATCAACACACCATACAAGCCTGAATACTCAGCCTCTAGGAAACAATCAAGTAATCTCACATCAAACTTCGCTCCTGAAACCTATCGACACAACATCTGCAAGCGAATAATCGCAGCCCTTCGCGCCATGCACAATCTCTTGATAAACTCTCTAATACGTTAACGAGGAGCCATTCTACAAGTTAATTCTAGCCGTCGCCGCCCCGCAGCCGCCCCGCAACCGCACCGCACCCGCCACGCGCACCGCCCGCACCTCGGAATGCTAAGCAGACCGATTGACATTCCAGTGGCGGCGCAATCGAACAGAAAATACACTTGTCATACATTTAACGTGGAATTTTTATGATTTAACTTGAACTGAGGGGAAATTATTACGGTTTTGTTCGAGTAGATTTAATAAGGATGGCAAACGATTCAGGTTTGTGCCTGGTGGCGCATATTTTGATGTAAATGTTGGGTTTTTAGCGGCTTATCAATGATGACAGTTTTTTGAGCAATGTTCAATAGTTTTTAGAACGGTTTCAACAAAGCCATTACCGGACTCTTTTGGTGTTTCTAAAACTTGATTCTCATGTGGCAAATGAATTTTCATAACTAATAAGTAATTACTTAATTACATGAACTTGCATATTTTATTTCATTTTAATTTTCATTGACACTAGATGTGTAAATGCTGTGGTGGCCCAGTGGTAACGGCCGCGACTTACGAGTTGTAGGTCGTATGTTCGAACCAAGACAGGCGCTTTAGTTTCTGTGAATTATTTGATCACTATTGCTCTCAAAACGGTGAAGGAAAACATCGTGAGGAAACTGGCATGTCCTAGAACCAAAAACTCGAAGACACGTAACACCTGCCAACCCGCACTGGGCCCGCGTGGTGGATTACGGCCCAGTCCCTCTCACATAGAGTCGAGGCCTGTTTCCCAACCTATAATGTTCCCACGAACATTATAGGCTGATTATGTTCTATTATATAAGTGTAGGTACAGTAGCAAGTAACAAAATTACAAAAAACACACGTATATCAAACCAAACAATTACATCACGAGTCTTCCTCCAAATACATATTCACGTACCTCTAACCCTCATGAGCTAATAATTCCTATCCCATCGGGCTGGTACTGGGTTACCTGAGGGATGTCACGTCAACTGGGGCCACTCGTCATCGGGGCAACTTACGAAAATACGACGCTCGCGCCGCCGTACGCGGGACCTAATTCCTGGATCCTGTCGCACGTCGCTCTTCGCCCGTCAAATTTGCGAACAGGGCTACCGCGAAAATGAATGCGGTCTTGAAAAATTTTTTTTTTTAAGTAATCTAAGTTAAAGGATTTCTGTAATATAGGTATGTAAGTTTTTAAATTTAATGTATGCTACACAAAAACCTACCACAATATAATAAATCCTCTAAATTATGGTAAATACCGCATCACAATCCGCTACGAAGTGTAGAAGAACCACGCGGTCACACAAACAGACACGAATACGACTGTATGTATTCACGGACCTTTTGTTAAAATTCGTTGAAGCAAGTGGTTTCAGTCTATAAGTATAGTATCAATTACATATTGTATTCATTTTGCTGTGCCCGACAGGGTCCATCTTGATCTTTAACTGTGTTATACCATCTATGTAATACATATGCAATACAATTTTTTATTTTTTAAAGTTTTTTATGGCATAGAATGTTATGATAATGTTTCTTTATTAGTTTTGGAATGTAGATGTATGTAGAAGTTTATTGTACCTATGTAGAAGTTCTAATTTCAATAATTTATAAATATGTTATGTGAAGCCGTTTTCTGTGCATGTGGTGTTAACCTGTAATTGATTGTTGCACTTGTAAATGTTACTCTAGTCATTAAATCAGAAATGTATATAGTGTAAACAATTGTTGGTTAACCTAAATAAATAAATAAATATGGAATGCAATAAAGAATTGAGTATTGAGTAGGTATCCTAGTTAAGCCTCTAACGTCTATGTTTCAAATCACAGACGTGAATATTATTACAATTTATTATGAAAACATGTAAAAATATTTGTTAAGAATGTTGCATGGTGCAATTTTCACGCTTCCCTGAGATATCTATGGGCTTGCAAAATTATGATAGCTTAATTACTTACCCCTGTATTTATAAACGTTGCTTAAAGTTAAGTAATGACTAGCAACTGTTTAACCCATGTTTAACCATACATTTTTGACGTTTAAACGTCTCATAACTTTAATCATAGTTTGTAAATAAACCCCTTAATGTATCTGCTATAGGTACATACTAGGTTTTTACTTTGCTGTAAAAACTAGTACAATTGCTCGTCCACACACGGCTCAATATGTCATACTTACATTTGTATCGATACACAATTTAAAATTTAAAAGTTACAAAATGTCATGCATTCAGCACTGTATTTGGTATCGAATGCAAGCATTGTCAGATACAGGTTGAGAAATATTCAACAATATATCCCACATGGCAAGTGTATTGCATTGATAGTCACTGGGAACTGGCAGGTCGCGCCTCGCGTCGGGCACCCCTGTCGGCCATCACAGACAACGTCTTCGTTCGACTGACAGCCGGCGACATATTTTATTCACGGCGCACCGCCGTAATTCCGTCGATGCAGATAAATTGTTTTACCGCGGGAGCGAGCCACGTCCCACGACTTTGGCGTTTGCATGATGAGCTCGTTTTTTATGCTCGAATAAAATTGTGTTAGCCACCGGCAGTGGAGCGACGTGTGAACACCGCTGGATTCCCAAGAAATTGTTTTCGGGAAGCCTGCTTTGGTATTTATGAAAGTTGGCATGTTGAGACGTACGTTTGAGTGAAGGGTACGCGGTGGATTTTAACATCCCTTGGACTATGTATTTGTGGTATTATTTCTCTAGTGTACTGGATATTATTGTTTGCGTACGAATGTTAGTAAATATGTTTGCGACAGCCACCAGTTGCAAGATGTCAGGTACCGTAAACACGTTGACACAGTCGCTTTGCTGCAGCGTGCGCCGCGGGACTGACATCCTCCGCTATCAATATTAAATCCCACCGCGCAAACATCTGCTTGCGACTGCAAACATATAAGTTTAATCAGTGGTGTTTCGATTAGTTAGAGCATCGGCTTCTGCTGTTGACGGGATGCACGTATAATTAAATGTTCATACTTAAGGTATGTTTAGATTAAGAACATTCTCTCAGAAATAGAAAAGTATTTTCTTTATTTAAAAAAAGTAACTAAACGTTATTGTGTAAACTTTGGCCAGTCTTACTCCACGAAGACCAAAAACCTGATTTTGAAATACGAGGATTAAAATTAACCTAACGACATTAAATATAATTACAAATACAAAACTTTAGCGTTTAGCAAACAATAAACTTGCACAAAACCTACAAGCCGCAGGTACCTAATTTAAAATGTATCAACATGAACCAAAAAGTACGATTGACAGAACGCAAATACTCCCGTGTCCCACAGAAAATAAAATAAGCTTTGACCCGAAGTTTCGTGGGATTATGAATGTTTATACTGAAAATAATGCGCGGTCGTGGCGTTCGGCGCAAATATTTGAAGACGCAGTCAAAGGGATGGCTTTTTGCAAGGTCCTTTGAGCGGCCGCGGTCTGCGGTCAGATAACCCGATTACCCGCCGCTCGACATCGCGAAGTACCATGAGAATTGAGAACACAGCTAGTTTAGCTCAAACTGTAACGAGAACTTTGCTTTAATTTATTTTGTTTAAAAGTACAGAAATGTTTAAGAAAACATTTAGCTTCAAAATTATATTTTAACTGTCTTTTGCGTTATAGTTTTCATTAAAATGAACTTGTACTTGAATCCCTAAAAATACACCAGCGAAAGTTAAATCCAAAACAAATCATTTTAGCCATTTAATTTTATCATGATTGACCCCAAACAGATAGAACATTCAGTTTAGCAAAATAAACTGCAGGCATCAAGTTGAAGACCTAACCTTAGGTTTGATAGCAAAACATAAATTCTATTATAGTCTGTAGCTACAAACTGATGTTATGTCGGCTCTTTACGACTGACTGACGCTAAAATGTTTCCGAATAAAATTGTTATCCATCAAAACAGCGCGTTCCTTTAGCATAAGAAATGCAGCGGTATGCCTACAAGCAGTCACATCTGAAGATGTAACGTGTAAGAGGTTCTAGATAAGATACCAGATCTTAGAAGCATGCGAGGGAAAGAAACCGATACAAATGCACCATATTTTTCAAAAGGTGAAAAACCGGAACTGTTAATCGAATGAAGGGTTTATAGGGCAAGGTTAACAACTACACAACCAGTTTTTTCAAGCTTTTTCTCAATCTAGATTGTTCACTGAGACTTTGAAGAAAAACAGGTGTCAGAAGACTATCTTAATTATCTAAAATCCCATTCATCCAAACTATAAAAAAAAATTATGTGAGTGCTGATAAAACGTGACTGCAATTTAGGTTTACACGATAAACTAGTTTGTTAATCTTGAGTATCCTACGATAAGTTCTCGAAAAATCGTAGCCAAATTCTGAGCCGACCCAATTCAGATTGCCATCGACATGTTAAGAAGTTCTCAAATACTCAATTTGAAAAAAAAAATCGGCAAATCAGTACCAAATAGTTTGCACCTCTTCTAGAAAACTACCTCTATGTCCTCCTGACTTATTCAGAACTGCCAGCAAAGGCTTCGCGGACCTCCACCTGCGGTGAGGTGTAACTTAACGAACCCTCGCTGAATCTTTAATATAGTTTCATTTAATGCTACTTGCAAACTTCAATGTTCCTCTCGATGTTGATTTTGAAAGTTTTCGGGAACATGTATAGCTAATCGGGGCTCATATTTGAGTATGTGTGGTTAATTATTTATTCATTGAAAACCCTACATATTATGGCGCAGGGTGTAATTTAATAGTTATTGCGATGTGGAAATTATATTACATAGAACTTTTCTGATTGTTCCTTGACACAACACCACCATCTTTTCCTAGACTTTTCACCATTTTTCAAAGCTTAAAGCTGACTGAAAATTCTGAAGGCAGTAGAGTAATATAATGAGTAGAATTAGATTTGCAGCTTATACAGGGTGTTTGGTAGGGAGCTGTACATACGCCTAGGGTAGAAACTAGGGATAGTCTGCTACCTACCCCCGCCCATTATATTGACCTTGGCCTCAAGGTTTTTTTTACCTTACTACCTTACCTTAAAATTATTTCTTTACCTTACTACGGTACTTCAGGCCCCATAACTTTT
Organism: Brachylomia viminalis; assembly: GCA_937001585.2. Taxonomy (NCBI): domain Eukaryota; kingdom Metazoa; phylum Arthropoda; class Insecta; order Lepidoptera; family Noctuidae; genus Brachylomia; species Brachylomia viminalis. The sequence continues at coordinate 18,516,116 of OW443301.2, read as the reverse complement.
CTTCTCCACAATTTTCTGGTGTAAAATAATTTTTTGCAGGACCCTAAGACTCTAACGATTAAAACAAGACCATTAGCCGACCGGTCCCATGGATAGATTTTGAGCTACAGGTAGTTTTAGTCAAAAAATCACAAAAAAGTCAAATAAAAAATAAAAATAAATTAAAAAAAAACCTTGAGGCCAAGGTCAATATAATGGGCGGGGGTAGGTAGCAGACTATCCCTAGTTTCTACCCTAGGCGTATGTACAGCTCCCTACCAAACACCCTGTATAAAATTATGCAAAAAGCTTATATAGGTATTTTATATAATCCTGTACGAGCATTAACGTTTGAAATACATTTTCTTGTTAGACAATTAATCAATTAACAGACTTAACAAAATTGTTCCAAATTGCGTAATGGTTCTTAAAAGCTTTTGATTTCTCGTAACTATATTTACACGGTTGATGAGAAAAGAGGACAAAATACGCACCTAATATCAATTATATTTAGTAGGTAATTCTACAGCAGAATTAATTCAATTTCCAATACAAACATCTACCTTGGCTCAGGTACCTACTCGTCAAACGAAGCGAGTTCCCTACTTGGCAAATTAGATTTGGTATAAAGCCTATTTTAATTTGCGCCGTCGCTAAACACTGGGTGCTCTTAAATGTTTAAGCGAGCGCGCAACTGTGTATACGGGGCTGTCGGTGGAGGCGCGGTGCGGCGGTGCGGGCGGCCGTGCGGCCACCGTCGTCGTTGACATTCAACAAAGCAAATATGTTCTTGGCGGAGGCGCCAGCCCAACGCGATAATAAGCTTACCGGCCGAGGGCGGGCCGCCCTCGCCCCGCGCCGCCCACCCGCGAGGCCGCCCTAGCCTCACGGTGTTATTAAATTCTTTTGTTGCCGGAATGCCCAGTTATTTAGCCGTGGTCCGGCTCTACGGGATCAACGTAAATATCTCCAACATGTTTGTCTTTTGAACTCCACTAGATTGTGGGATGAAACGGATTATTTGCATCCTTGTGTTCTCCACGTACAAGGGTTGCCCACCTGAGAACTTCGAAAAATGAATTGTTTAAACATTTAATATAATATATGTAATGCAGCAGGTGTTATCAGTCTGGGCTCGCTGCTATTTCGTATATTGTAAAATGAGCGGTTCGAATTAAAACATTAAAGGCCTCGCTCCCCCACTTCGTATGAATTTAGACAACATCTAAGCCGAGCGCGCTTCATTTCGAGCACATTACTCTCTGTTTAACAATAAAACTCATTAAATCGCTCGTGCGGTCGCGTTTTATAAATGTTTCACGTATTAATAAAATTAACAAAGCAGTGGTACACGAGAGGGCTATTTCCCGACAAAGCGTCGGAGCGTGGTACAATAGAATCTAAAATAAATACGAGGACTTTAGCAAACAGTGGAGGCACAAAGCGTGCACCTGGTGGAGCGCCTGGTGCTCCGGTCTATTGAAAATTAAGTGGTGGCGACGGAGTTCAATTAATGGCCGCGAGGCGTCCGCCGGAAAGTTTCTTCACATACTGACTGCGAGACGCCTTTGCCTGCAAATTATAGCAAACATTACACTGTTATGCCATTATTGGAGTACTTGCTGTTTAGTAATGTACTTGGGTGCTCTTTTGCTTTCACATGAAGAAAGACATCAGGTTTTATTACAGATAACTGACATCATACTGAATGTTATCATAGTGATGGAAAGATTATCGATCACACTAAACAAGAAATCATTTCCATCTAGCAAAAAAGTCTGCGCATAATCACACGCAGCTGATCTATAATGCAATAGACAAAAGAGCATTGGTCAGCAAAAAAACCACAGATATCTCTAATGTATTCAATCCATAATCCTTATCTGTAAAAAAACTAAAGCTTAGACCACACTCTATCGAGACGCCCTCTTATTGGCTGATCGCTATCGGCGTCCAGCGTCCAGCTAAACCGCCGCTTATCTCACAAATTACACCGTTTTACTCGATCCTCTCGAAAACTGCTAAAAGTAGACCTTTTTAACACAGCTTAGGATATCGCCCCTACTATAATCCGAAGCTCTTTGAAAAACGATGAAATCTAAGTAAAAAAGTAAAAATAAGAATTTTCTTATTTCGTTGAATTATTGTCGAAATAGGTTCCATGTTGGTTAGTAAGCACTAGATAAATAGATTTACCCGCTTAATAAATCCTTAGTTTTCCAAAAATTTAAATAATCTTGTATTTCGGGGTGTCTTCGTACTGGGAGTTTGTGCAGCGTAGGCTTCGTAGCAGTGTAGACGCTTCGTAGACGTCGCGTAGGCGCCTACGCAGATCTAATGCCCATTGCAAATGCAGTCTTAGCATTCTTACCAATGATATAAATTAGCTAAAGAAGTTAAATATTCAAACTTAGTATTGAATTCATAAATATTGGCAAGATATTCAAAATAATCACTAACCAAAACAAAAATGCGCAATGACTTTTATTTCCACCCAAAAAATTACTGTATTTTATAAAAAAAAATATTGAAATCAGTTCGTGGTAGGGGCGGGCAGCTTACCAATCGCCAGTTGAACCCCCGACAGCGGATTTTATTGCCATTCGTATTGTCGGCTAGAGATTTACTTTGACACGTCGGAAATTCGTTTGTTGACTCTTCGCCGCTATTTTCGAATGTCTATTTCGCACTGTTTTCTCCGTTTTTCTTCGCCGTAAAGGCTTAATTGCGGTTAAACTGCTCATGAATTCGTTCACTTTAACTGTACTTCGATGGGTTTGTGAACCAACTGACACTTGATAAAAAATAACAACGAGGTAATCCGTTGTGAGGTTGTGATTTTGCTTTGCCCTCGAGCGCAACACCCCGGTATGATTAAGCTTTACCTACCTCTCCTCGATCACACAAACTGTGGAGTGGCAAAACAATGCTAATTTTGCCTCGCTTGAGTAACTTTATCTAATTTATCAATTTCCGCACCACTTCTTCAAAAACATGGCGGTTACACTCGCAGATGTATAGCCGCGTGTGTCAGGTAAAATGCATTGGGTAACACATTAACAATGTTTCCTCTGAAAGCCTTTGTCTGCACTCAACGAATTACGAGGAAAGGCGAAAATTTAAATACCCGCCGGGACTGTTTTACATGTAAGAGATGCACTTTGCATGTAATGCGGCGATTAAATGAGACGACAACATTCTGTGCCGACGTCGACTGCCGCTCAGCGGAAAAATGTTGCAGTATTAAAGTGATATCATAATTTTTTAAAACACCAACTTTCTTTTCACAGTGATCCCGTGCTACGGGGCTTGTTTGTAAACGTACAGATTAAGTGACTTGTGAACCTTTTTGTATAAACTGTAGGAACTGTTGAACTTTTAACATCTGCAAAGTGCGATCGGAATGAACTAACTAATGGGATATTTGGCAGGTGGCTACTAGATACTGTTCGTCCCTATCTGGTAGGTAGGTACAGGTATTTAAACAATCTAAAACTACGTCGTAAACTACTGAAGCAGTAACTCAGTGACAATTAAAACCCTCCAAAAAAACACGTTCTTTATTGTATCAATCGTCCAGTTCTCAGTGGAGCCACCTCCAGTTCATTCGCTCCGCAGCACCTCATCTCTGCCTACCCTCGAGGGTTACACCACTCGTCGCCACAAAGGTGCAAAAGGAAGAAAACTCAATTAAAACAACGTCGCACTTGTCCTCCCGGCTCACATTACCACACGATTAAGCTCGGTGTAAGGTAATGTCACGTATCTAGGTAGGTACCTACTTGGTTTTATCGTATTCATTATAAACGAGTGAATAGTTTAACATGTTATTTTTTTGTTGAAAATCGAAAACTCTTCGATTTTCAAGATGTTCGAGGAGTTTGCCGGGATCAGCTTGGCGATTTTCTTTGATTCAGGATGCCTCACATTTCCACACGATTAAGCGATATAAGGTAATGTCGCGTATCTACTTGGTTTTACCGTATTCATTAGAAATGTTTGGATAGTTGAACATGTTATTTTTTTTGGCGGAAAATATCGAGTAGTTCTCATGGGATCTGCGTTAAGCTTGACGATTTTCTGGTCAAGTGCCAGGTTCTTCTATGTTAACTTATTTTAAGTACCGGATAATTGAAGTCGTCACTAAGGTAGAACTGATATAACTATAAACTACTTACTCACTTTAAATACTTCCAACAAGTCCAGTCCGGGATTAATTAACATAGTGGTTAAGAAAATGAGCAACCTCGTAAATTTGTCGTATTGTAGCCTAATCATACAACTGTCAAAGAATGACAGTTGTAATTTGAGTATACAGACAATATGTATTGTGATTTAAGTTGGTAGTTAATTTGCTTAACAATTAATTTCCTTGGGTTTACATAGGTACAAATGTATCGCAAGTACAAGAAGAACCTTTCGGACACAATCGTATCAGTTTAATGCAAAAGCTATTAATCTATCACCTAAGATGCTACTATTATATTATCTATTACCTAAGGCGATGCTATTATTATATTATGTAGACGCTACTATTATATTATCTGAACCTAAGGCGTTACTATTATATTATCTATTACCTAGGCGCTACTATTATATTATGAAGTCACTACTATTATATTATCTGATACCTAAGGCGTTACTATTATATTATCTATTACCTAAGGCGCTACTATTATATTATGAAGTCGCTACTATTATTTTATCTGTTATCTAAGGCGTTACTACTATATTAGGGGAGGTCAGCTCAAAGCGGCCATCTTAACTTTGAGTTAAAATAAAACTTATTAAACGATAAACTTTTGAAGTGAATTTTATACTAATAGCCAGAGAATTTATATTTTTTTTATAATGTGAAATTAAAATTCGCGAAAATTTAAAAACAACCATGTGATTTGTAAATTACGAAAACTTGTCAAAAAATCGCTTTGCCCGAGTGGTCGCCCAAAGCGGCCATGGGGGTAGGGGCAACATGGCCACCCCAAAAGCACACAAGAAATGTGTTTGTTTTATGTTGAAAAATATCGTGCTTGACAAAATAAAAATAACAAAAATATTTTAAAATGTTGTAAATCATTATTATAAAATAATCAGCATTTTATAAGTACTTTATTTTAATCACAATCAGTCTTGATGGTAGGTTATTTAACTTAAATAAATTGTTATGTTTAGTCCAAAACTTTAGTTTTGACAATATTTTACATTTTTATTAATCAACAGTAAGTCTTACTTAATAATTTCAACAGCAATCAACATCAGTAGTCATCTTCTATGAAAATGAAGGCTGTAAAATTGAAAGACTGTCTCAAAAAAAAAAAAATATCAGATCAGATTTCTTGACAGTTATCACTACTTATCACAGTAGTAAGCTCCAATTCTGGAGTATGTTGTACACGCTTCATGAGCCCTTATCTGGCAGTCGTCACAGCGAATCCAGTCCTCTACGGGTGGATCTTTGTATGGCTCCCTGCAAATCAACCAAAAAATTATGTTGGGTGGTGACATTGTCCTTGTGCTTTTCAGTATCATCCCTAGTTACAGTCTTTTTTCACATAGTATTCGCACGAGTTTTAGCTCTTTTTTAAGTTCTTCATCACTGTTTTCTCTTGGTCAACATCAACTCAAGCATCTAAACAAACTAATAAAGCATTATCTATCGAATCATAATAATTTTACAAAGGGCAAAGCGGTCAGTTGGCCGCTTTGCCCGAGCCGCTTTGCCTTTTTCGGCCATTTTGTTTAAATAATGAATTGCTCTCACATTATTTATTATATTTCAGAGAGATTAGAACACAAACAAAGCCAAATAGATAAGTAACAACACACGTTCAATAGAAGCATTGAAATATAAAGAGGTTTGACCAAAGCAGATTGAACTTACCTTGCATTTTTTTAACAAAACATGCAAATAAATATATTTCGTCACTGCAGCTACGCGCTCGGTCCCACTGCTACCGAATGCCTGAACGGCACGGGGCGGAAGATTGTTTATGCGGACAGAATGGCCACGCCGCGCTATCATTTCAAATAACCGAAAAATTAAGCGTGGCCGCTTTGCCTCCTATGGCCGTTTTGAGCTGACCTCCCCTATCTATTACCTAAGGCGCTACTATTATATTATGAAGTCGCTACTATTATATTATCTGACACCTTAGGCGTTATTATTTTATTATCTATTGCCTACGGCGCTAATATTATGTTATCTATTACCTAAGGTGCTACTATTATATTATCCATTACCTAAGGCGCTACTATCGTATTATGAAGACGCTACTATTATATTATCCATTACCTAAGGCGCTACTATTGTGTTATGAAGACGCTACTATTATATTATCCATTACCTAAGGCGCTACTATCGTATTATGAAGACGCTACTATTATATTATCCATTACCTAAGGCGCTACTATCGTATTATGAAGACGCTACTATTATATTATCCATTACCTAAGGCGCTACTATCGTATTATGAAGACGCTACTATTATATTATCCATTACCTAAGGCGCTACTATTGTGTTATGAAGACGCTACTATTATATTATCCATTGCCTAAGGCGCTACTATCATATTATGAATGAAGACGCTACTATTATATTATCCATCACCTAAGGCGCTACTATCGTATTATGAAGACGCTACTATTATATTATCCATTACCTAAAGCGCTACTATTTTGTTATGAAGACGCTACTATTATATTATCAATTACCTAAGTCGCTACTATTGTATTATGAAGACGCTACTATTATATTATCCATTACCTAAAGCGCTACTATTGTGTTATGAAGACGCTACTATTATATTATCCATTACCTAAGGCGCTACTATCATATTATGAATGAAGACGCTACTATTATATTATCCATCACCTAAGGCGCTACTATCGTATTATGAAGACGCTACTATTATATTATCCATTACCTAAAGCGCTACTATTGTGGTATGAAGATGCTACTATTATATTATCCATTACCTAAGGCGCTACTATTGTATTATGAAGACGCTACTATTATATTTATCTGATACCTAAGGCGTTACTTTTATATTATCTATTACCTGTCAATCACCATCATTCTCTCGCGTTATCTCAATTTATTTGGGTTCGGCGCAACATTTCTTTTTCTTTCATCCTTTTCTATTTATAAGGCAATAAGTAACGTAAACTAATTACATTTAGTATTGTTTCACACCTCGCACTTACTTAGAAGGAGCTGTTAACTCTCTGTCCTAAGTTATACCGCACTTTAACATAAAATATTATCTGTTAATGAACTAGTACATTTAATCTGGCAGACTTTTTCTATCCTGCTCATATACTAAACGAAAATGTCTCAAACTTATTCTTTGTGTAAATGACGCGGGTATTCGTATAATGTCTTAGTGCGGGGCGTAAATGTGCGACCATCTGACCAATGACCGTATTCGGAGGGAGGATTCCGATACGACATGAAGATAACGGAGAGACATTTCGTGATTCTGCACACAAAGCCACTAAATCGCTGTAATAAATGAGGCTGTTAAGCCACTTTTGGAAGTGCTTTGTTGTTTAAGACGTTTATCGTAAGGCGTTATTCGTATGAGCTGCAAAAAATACAAAGATTTTTCTTGTAAACATATTTTTTTGAAGAGAAAAACAACTGACGACCGGGACTCGAACAAACGACCTCTGACCAAAGATTTACCCCTATGCCCCTTACCGCGTCTAAAGATGGTCTAGTTTTGTGTTTCGTTTTGGCCTCTGACCCACACAATGACGCAATCGCCATGGAACCGCCAAATACGGAATGTGTGAGCTCCCTCTTCTCAGCGTGAACCGTTTTCCGCGTCATTATTACGGTGAGAGCAAATCTAACGATTTACATCTTTGCCTGTGACGAACTGTACTATTGCTCTTTATTGTCATTTTCTTCAATAAAGCTATGAAGCAGTTAACCAACAATAATAAAAACACAATTTAAATTACTCTAACAACAAATGAAACGTGCGTCAACATAACACAAAAAAACAATAAAATTTAATTTTACGTTCAGAAGTCTTAAGTATGAAGCGGGTAAGACCGCTATACGGAACTCCTTCCAAGTCCCAATGGGGTAATATATTTTCAAGTTAGCTCATTAATTAATTGGCGTCTCCCACGATGGGCCGCGTGCTTTTTACGATGACATAAAGTTGTGTAACTGCGGGTAGCTTTATTATCTGATAGTCCTGTTTAGACGAAGGTATTGTTAACACGGAGGCAGGAAACTCTTCATGTTACAAGACAAGTGGCTTCAGTCACAGGTGGATACTACAGCCTATTAGAGAAATTGAAAGCAGTATGTTTCAAAATCAAAGTCAATGCATTTATTTCAAATAGGCCACATAAATAGTAGATTATTAACCAAGGGGATAAAGCAGTGTCTTCTGTCGCGGGTGACGATTTAAATCGCGAGCTTATTGAAGGACTCGAGGTTTACTCCCGAGCGTAGCGAGGGTGTTAAAAATTTAAATCACGAGCGAAGCGAGGGATTTAAGACGAGTCCTGAGTGTAGCGAGGGATTTAAGTTCACCCAAGACTAAGACAGCTTTATCACCGAGGAAAATACTCTACTTTTCGTACCATTTGCGAAAAAATGAACACAATATTATTATGAGATAAGCATTTATTAAAAATAATGACAATTAAACGTATTTTTAGAACATTAACTTATTTATAAAAATAAATTTAAATAAACTTAACGTTTATGTATTTGAAGAAAACAAAAACGCGGCAAATTCCTAGACTAATATTTTTTTATCGGAAAAGCAAAGGCATCAAGCTCATACGGCCTCGTCGGTTTTCGTAATTTTATTAAATAATCATAACTGCATAATAAATGCGTATTCCTTTTTCAAAAAGATGTATAATGCTTTATATACAAACTCAATGGTGTAAACACAGATGTAGTTCAGTATAAATTTCGGTAAGTATTCCAAATTTAAATCACATTCTCCCCCTAGAGGATGAATGAAATTCAGTACAATTTTCTTTCCCTGTTTTTAACAGATTAAAAATGACTATTGTTATGTTCGCTTTTTGTCGCATAGAATGTAACTTTTTTGAGTAAGTGGTACGAAAAGGCATTTTTCACTCCTCTTGCTCAAAAAGACCGTCATTGTGGCGTACCAGAGCGAAGAAAAAATAGCAATTCTTCCTCTAGGGGAAAAAGTTTTTTTTTTTTTAATTTTTGTGTGTCAAATGACAATGAGCCTACAAAAACGAAAAAGTCTTTAGTCATAAGTAGAATAATCATGAATATAGACTCGACTTATTACTGTTTCATAAAAAAAGAACTTCATTTTATTTTTGAAAATGGAACTAAAATCGGCGATCTCTTTGGTAGAATGCATGCAATGCGTTGCGGCTGCAGAAGAAAAAACAAAAAAAAGACATTGGCGCGAAATCTTTATTTTTTCTTATTTTTTTTTTAATTGTAAATTGAATTGGTAGTGACCGTAATTAATTTTACAATAGTGAAAATGTCATCATCTGTGGGAATGGAGACCCTAATTTGCAAATAGAAGAGAAAGGAAAAGAAATAATTTTAATAAAATAAACTACATAAAATATGTAGGTATTTCATATTGTACTGTTTTATTTTCTCGCAATCGTAGTGAAAAGTAGAGTGTAACACACGGCGCTAAAAACCCATTAAAACTCGGTTTCTATTTACTCCCTCGCTAAAGCTCGGGAGTAAAACTACCTCGTATATAATGGGTCATTTTAGCTCCTTGTATAACAATCTACTATTTGAACGTCAACATTTACATTAAAATAGAATTGATTCTAGTCACCCCTTCCAAAAGGTAGTTTCGTATGGAGAAGAATGGGCAAGAAACTCCACCGTTACTCTTTGAAATGTGTTACATTTTGTATACATTAATTATGTAATTATAATTAAATGTGATGCACCTATAATAAAATTACCCTACCACAATAGGTAAAAATAATTAAAAAAGTTAATTAGGTATGTGATAGATACATGTTGAGAACATTACAGTGTTATAAAGGTTAACATACTTAAGATACTTACACTAAACTGACCACAACTGCCAGTGCCTCCTTCGAAATATGAATAGGTTTACCTAACTAATGATAATCTTTCAGTATCATTCTTTGTACGGTAACGAAGTTTGCAGGGGATCGTGCTACAGACAATAATTGTTAGCGGTCACGAGCTGATAACTATGATAAAACAGTATGTAGGTATTAAATACAAAAACCATTATTTAATTGCAAGACTGCAGTACCTATTGACAAGTTACTAGATAAAATATTTAAAAACGCATTACATTTTTAGGGTCCCGTACCCTAAAAAAAAAATGTCTGGTTACACACTGGCACAGTCAACTGAAGGAACACGGGTGTAAAAAAAAAAAGGTTCCCGTACCCAATGGGTGCCAAAAGGACCCTATTACAAAGGCTCCGCTGTCCGTCCGTCCGTCCGTCTGGCACAGGGATGTATCGATTAAACCGTAATAGGTAGATACTTGAAATTATGGCCGCTTAACAACAAATAAAATAGAGTTAAAATTAAAGGGGGTCCCCATACAAGAAACGTGTTTTTTTTACCAATTTTTATGTGTTGCTAAATATTGTACGCTGATACGGAACCTGTCTGCTAAATATTGTACCTAACCTGTCTGAACCGCACTTGGCTGCTTTTCTTTAATTGTTTCTGAGCTTTTACAACTTTATCCTGTTTCTATCTTGTAGTACAATATGCGTCTTGTTAGACAATATTTTCTCCCAACCAAACAAACGTCAATACATCCCGTACTCGTTTTACGTATACTTAATTGCTAGCTATTCTTCGCAATTAAACAGTTCCTGGGCCAATTCAGTTTACGATCGAGCCTCCGTTCGAGGCTTTTCGACGCCGCAATCAGTTTTACGACGCTTTTTGTTAGAAATTTGCCATTTTATTGCAGAGTCGAATAAGTTTGTTCGCGTCGCTGACGGCAAATGGTTGCGTTGGTATCGATGCTGATTTTCTAGGCGGTTTCGTCCAAATTTTAAGTTAAATGACATGAAATTGGTATAAAGTTACTGTTATATTTAGGGTCGATCCAACAACTCTTACAAGCTCTCTCGTTTGCATTGGTTTTGCAATTCTTGAATCTTTCGAATCACCAGTCTCTTTCTAGTCGTATAAAAATAGGTATGCTGTCACTTCAACCCATTCTAAAACTGCAAAAAAAAATTGTGTTTTCAGAATCAGTCACCTCCGCTCCCCATCCCTTCCAAATCAAAGCCCTTTAAACAAAGATCACGTGCCATATCTCAGGGTGTGTTCCCACCACAACACCCCTTAAGTCAGGAGCTCAGGAGCGCCGCAGTTCGTCTTCCACTTTTAATAGCGGGGAGCGCGCGTCGAATGTAAATCACCATCCCGCCACATTTGCCAACACCTGACTATTTACGTTATTCTCCTCGTCTCCATTCCTCCTGAAATTTTATAACTTTCCAAACTTCCCGAGACGAAATTGTACGCACGTTTTCGAAATAATTCGCATTTAAAATGGCGGCATTTGAATTTGAAATAAGTAATAGCCAAACTTGTTGTTATAATTACTTTTATTTTGTAACAATAATAATATTGTTTATAGGTAAGTATATAAATATTACAATGTTCTTATGTTAAATGTAATACTTAGTAACAAAATATTTTACAAAATAATATTATCTGAATTCATTTCAGGTACATGATCTAGTAACACCTAATGTTGTGTTTAGAAATTGAAACTATGTATTTAAAAAAAAATTGTGTGCTTTACGAACTTATAGTTATAAATACATTGAATACAACCAATACTGGTAGTTTTATATTTTCTATAATTCCTAGTTTAACGTCACATAATATTCTGAGAAAACGATTCCACTTATATTTTTTGAAACGTTTTTCTAATTGAATGATAATTATAGCGATGCCCGTTCAGTGTCAAAGTCTGAATTATAAAAGCAGTATATTTACCAGGCTTCAAAAGCGTCTGCAAGCAATACAAAAATATTATGTGCTTTAATCATAATCATTCTTTTATTTGTGTTTGCTATGTTAAGTTATGTTGTTGCTGTGTTGTTTTGTTATGTTTTAAATTATTATTTTGTACATGTTAATTGTGCGGGCAGAGTAGGCACAAGAGTTGTGCATTGTTAGCACTGGTCAGAAAATGTTGGCAGTAATAACTAACAAATATTAAATATACATAATAAACCTAATACTAACAGTAGGTATTTAAGTAAAATCACATAAACATACAAACTCTCTCTACGTCAAAACAGACAAACATTAAAATAGTTACACAACGGAAATGGTACGTAGAGTCAGGAAATTAATTGTCAAGCGAATTGATTACTAACTTAAATAATTGTCCTTAGGTATATTTAAAACGGCTAAAACATTGCTAATTAACGTAGGTTGTCAATTTGCTTAACAATTAATTTGCCGAACAGCTATTTAATTAATAAAAGATAGCATGCCATTTCTTTATCCGGCCCTTTTTGATTCCCGTGGATAAAAATAAATACAGGTATACAAAATAATTATTGTCTATTGAATTCGGTTCCATTTTGTAACAAAATGATTTTAATTAATAAAGTTTATTCTTACTGAAAAATGGAAATAGTGCAAAATAATCGAATAGGTATATATAAAATACCTACTTAGTATTTTCAGATGATTTAAACATGATTCATGAAGGGCGATTGTCCACTATACCTACTCTTTTTTAACCGACTTAAAAAAAGGAGGTGGTTCTCAATTCGACTCTTTTTTTTATATTGTTAAGTACCTCTTATCTCCGTCATATATAAACCAATTTGAAAAATTCTTTTTTTGTTTGAAAGGATATATATACTTCCAGATTGGTCCCATATTTGGTCAGGTTCTGATGAGTGGTTTTTAAGTGCGCTTCAATAATACGTATTTTTTTCACTTAGTGTATTTTGACGATGTTGTAATAACTTCTTGTCACTATTATATACATTGCAAGTAGCGGTAGGTATACTATACAACTTGTTTGGGGTAGCTACCACAACTAAAAAGTGAAAAAAAAACTTTTTATAAAAAGAAAACAAAAGTCGGTGGTTTTTTTTAGTGAAATATTTTTTTAAACATTGTTGTTTCTCTGGGTCTTTGATAAAAACTAAATAAGATCTGATTGTTAAATTAGTCTTATTCCTAATAAAAGAAAAGTAGCTAGTCATAATAAAATAAGATTAAGATCTTCCCTTAGTGGACTAATAAGTATAGCCAACCTTCACCACAGTAGGACAACCCACAGTATCAGCAGATTTGCTTGTCTGAAGACCAGCCCCTAATATAATGGAGGCACCTACAATACTTTTCAAAACTGGGTTTAAAAATTAAGTAAATGATCTCAAATACCTTATTCTTCAAGTTTAAGTTTTTCTGCACTTAAATACGCTAAAATACTGTCACATTTTAATTAAGTACCTACCTACTTTAAAATTTAACAAGAATTTAATAAAAATTACTCTTAAACTAAGTACATGTTTAATACACTAAAATTGTACAATTTATTATCATAATAAAAAGTAACAGCCAACAAGTATCTACTTACATATCTCGTAAAAAACATCGTAATAAATTAGAACTTTTTGTTAGTGACGCAGATAAAACTAATTTGTTTATTAAATATATTTATTTCCTAATAGATATTTTGTATATTTTAACACTCAATTAACTTGGCACCATAAGTTGTACCTAACTTACAAAACAAACAGCTTATTTGAAAAATGCACAGTTTCTAAACTATTCATTTTAAATACAATAATGTACAAAATGTACCGTTTAAAGTACCTATAGCTTATTGTCTCACATTGTCTTGGCGTAAGTGTAAAATTGTAAACAGCCAATGTATCCAGTAACTTATGTAATTGCTTGCAAGCTGCGTAAATATTTACCACACAATTATATTTGTACACTATTAAATGGCTAGTCTCTTGGTCCCATTCTCGTCAACATTCATAATTTACTCTTTATGCGTCAACACTATATCACATAGGTGATGCCACAAACACTTTTAAGAAGGGAATGACTTCATTAAGGTTTGACACTTTTTAATTAAAATTTCCGCAATTAATAAGTTTATGCAAAATGTGTTGACCATCGTTCTATATTCAAAAGGCAATATCGATAATAAATTAAATGTCATACAAGGATGTAAGCCGTCGCCAACCGACTTATTTTTCCAATTAGAATTACGTTAATTGTTAATTTTAATACAAAAATCACTGTGTGACTAGAGAAAATATCTTCGTCACGATGAATAAAAAAATACAAAAAGTTGTAGTATCTGCTTGCCTCACCTACTCGGCTCGCCATTTATTTCGATCTGAAAATAATAAATAGAGAAATACATAAATAAAATGATATGCTAGATGGAGGCGAAAAGCCATGGTTCCTACAGAAACATGAACGGACTATTTCAGTCCAAATTAAGCCGAAGTAAACATTTTCTTCGTCTGATTTAATTTGTGCCGTCTTTATTTCACTAAGCAGTGACAAAACATTTTCCGAGCAGATTTTGAATGCTGGGTAGCATAGCATACCGGTGTTGGTATTTATAGAATAGCAACCGTTACTTTAGAGCTTCGTACTATGAGAATTCTCGCAGGCGTTTATCATGTAAATATGTTTCAGCCAGCTTTATCTGTATGTCACCTTTTCACGATTTGTGTAAAATATGGCAAGGATAGACCATGTCCGGTTGTACGTCCCCGTGTGCTAATTTCCGACGTTTAGTTCGATATAAGTGAAAAGTTTTAGAGGTTTTAGTCACAGTCAACAAAAAAGGAGTTAATAAAATCAATATAAACAAAAGTTAACAGGTATAGAAAACCCCAAAACGGCTACCATTCACCACTTCCATTTAAGCATAGCAACACTTAATTTTTCTTAGCAGCTGTTCAAACAACGATAAGGATAAATTCGACAATTAAATATCGTATAAAATTAAATGGGATATAACGAGAATTAATCCATCGTAACATTAATACCAATAATACAGTGATGTCAGATAATGTTAGCATTCTTTATGAATACAAAGATAACAAATGTAATAACTACACGACTGGGCAATTAATGCATCATGATATATATGGGTTTAAGAATATCCACCGCTCACTGGTATATGCTAGCTATGTTTATATATATGACGTCTGCATATAAGCTGACGTCAAGAGCTGAATTAATTATTTTTGATACAGATTAAACGACTAAACTAATGGTATTATTATCTTTTATTACGGTCAGGGAAAGAGGCAAAAATGTATAAAGCTGCCAATATGGTCAACTATAACTGATTACATATAACTTGGACTTTTTGGTGGTATTTTCCTGAAACATTTTGTTTGTAGTTGTTTGCGCCTTTGTTCATCCTTCAGAGAGATGAGAGATGATGATGAGAGAGAGATGAGAATATCTTTAGTTTGTTTTCGCTCATTAAAAATGTAAACACATATTTTTTTGGTTTCTACGTCTTTCCTGGTTAATTTATCAGTGAAGGATGCCAATTTCGTAAGTATGGTTTCCCTGCCTGATAGAATCAGTACCAAAACAAACATACACAAATTCAATGTAGCTGTTACCTTATCAATCGTAGCGAGTATAAGAGGCGCGGCGTGTGCGGCGGGCGCAGTGTCCTGCTCGGCCAGCGCTCTGCGGGTGTCCCCTTTCTGTTCTATGGCTTCTTGTGGCAAGAAGCGCCACACGCATGGGGTGAAGAGTTCCGCATCCAATTTAAGTGTATCCTTCTTGTCGAACAACCAGCCCACGATCATGCCCACTGAGAGCGTAGCGAAGAGACCGAGTGGCGCTATCCAGTGGTACGATACCCGGAACAGTGGGAACACTGTTTCTGGGTCCTGTTGGACATTTTTGTGTATTAAGTGCGTGGATACTGGGTCAAATTTAATTAACTGGCGAAATTTCACAGACGTAAAGAATACCGTGATAAAAAGTAACAACTATTTTAAGTTTACCACACCATGCGTTAATTTAAAAAGGTGTATTTTGCCGAATAGGTTAGTTAGAACGGAATAGTTTACAAGCACATCATAAACCTTCACCTAATTAACCTTATCTTACACTGTCATGCCAAATGAAATGTTTATTTCACAGGTCTACAAGAAAAAACTTTAGTTTCAACTTTGTCTAGATGTAATTTTAAAAGACCTTGGTGCATACAATCGTGAGGGACCTCGTTGTTGTTTGTTTATCTGGCAACTAAACTAACCCAAATTGGATGATATTATTCGTGCCGCACATAATATTTCAAAAATTAACGCGACAGTCACGTACGCATGACACTATCTGAAGACATAATAGGTGACATCTTTTTTTTAAAGATGTGTAGTAAGCCTTTTTATCATTCATCTTTACGAATGTCTAGATTAAGGTCGACACGTGCGTCAAACTTCGCTTCAATCATTGGACGTTATTTCTTTTGGCTATTCTGCAACACTGCAATGCCGACTAGACTAGTGCAAGGCATAACTTGGAAAAGGTTTTTCTTTCAGACAGTCGTATACCTACATAAATACCATAGAAGAATAATCATAATAAATGTGAGATAATATTATCTAAAATAATGATGAGACAATTAAAGTTGTGGCATAATACAGGGTGGCAGGACATCGACTCGCTAACGGTAACCATGAATTCAGCACGTGGTTCGAGATCCCCCTTTTATTTTTTTGATTGTGGTAAATTATCAAATAACTTCTCCCGCTCCGGGTGGAGCGGGAGCGCGTGTCAGACTCTTGCTAGCTAAAACCCACCCGTGTTCCTTCAGTTGCCTGTGCCAGGGGCCACGGTAACCCTTTCGGACTTTCCCGCAACATTGGCAGGCATCGGCCCTAGCGGACCTCGTCATTGGTCCTGACAAATCTTTGAGGCGCGCGTGGATCACAACGCACCGTCTAGATTTTAGATTCCCTAGCGTTGAAATTTTTCATCAGTTATAAAAAAAAAATCAGTTGTTTCATAGAAAAGTGCAATACCTACTCGGTCAAAATGTACTGAACAGCAATTATTTTTCAGGGATGTTCAGGATCAAGTACTGAATCTATGGTAACTGGTTGTGCGCCGATGTCTCTGCCACCCTGTATAAGGTGACCCAGGTCTGAGTCTTCATAATGACCACTTCACTACAAACAACAAGATTAACAAGCTTTTATTGCATTTTTTATATTGTATGCCTACTGTGTAATATACTGCTGTTTGTTATTCCTAACAAAAAAAAAATATATATATATACTTACAAGAGAATTAAGCATTGGGTCCACATAGGATGCGTTCCGGGCACACTCGTAGGTGATATTGAGCGGCGGGGACCTCAGCCCTTGCGCCGCGGCCGCCTGCGTGCCCAGCGACGCGGCGCCCGCCAGCAGCGCGCCGGCCGCGGCGCCCGCCAGCGCGCCGCGCGGGCCCACCCACCAGCACGCCATGCCGAGGGTGAACACGCCGCAGGTTGCGCTGGCTGCGATGGCTGATAAAGCCGTTGCTACACCTGATGATGATACACAATGTGGTGATGGTTCAGTGGTCAGCTTAAAGCAATACTTTTTGTTTAGTTGTACGAACAATTACTGTGTAATAATCATAGAAAAGAAGTGGATAGGATGAGCTCAATGTCAACCATCAAACAATGTATATTTTGTTAAAAATCTAAAGAATTTTGGATTGCACATATTGATGATGAAAATGAGTCCGACATGACACTCCGTTCTCCCCACAAAAGGAATTCCCCACATAAAAAGAAGAAACAATTTATTTCTTCTGGCATGTGATAAAAACAAGACTTCAACAAACCTGGTAAAAAAAAAGCAAATAGCAGCTAACTTACCGAGAACGCCTCCGAGTTTCTGAATAACCAAAACCATCACCACAGAGACCACGGCAAGGAGCGCGGTGATCGCCCTGGCCAACATCCCTTCAGTTAGAGGTTTCAGTTTCAGCTTCAACCAGCCGTGGATGATGTCTTCAATCACCACCAGAGCGCACGCGTTTAACACTGCTGAAAGTGAACTAAACAAAGAAAAAATACATTTCAAGCCGTTGACCCCGGTTTCTGAAACGCTTTTCCAGTTATTCTTCTGTTATTCTGATGGCGACGTCATCATGTTTCGAGTTTCAAAAGATTTTAAAGAAGATTTACGTACTAATCAGAATAGATCAGGCTTTCAGAAATCGAGGTTGCGTTTACAAACAACATGTTTACAGAATTTTAAACTGACCTTACTTTAGTGTCGTTATTTTTAGAATTCGCGATTTATCTACCCTAATCAATCTGATTTATTGCCAAATGAAGATAGAAAAAACTGCATTAACAAAGACAAATTGATTGATGAGCATCTTCTGCCAAACAACTATTCCGATATTTTTTTTCCACAGCATCGGTAACCAAATTATTTAAGCCCTATATTTTTTTCCAAGTAGACCACCCTTTTCAGCGTTCATCTGTGTGCAAGAGCATCAGAACATTTAGGTCTTTGGAACATTTTATCCGATACCTACGTTATTTAACAGAACACCAGATTTATCTTGGTCCTGGTATTTGACAGAACTTACCTAAGTCCCGCTCCGAACACTCCAGCTAGGAACACGCCCGACAGTCCAGGCAGGTGCTTCGCCCTGGACACGTAGGTTACAAAAGCTGGTAGAAGCCTGTCGTCCACCAGGGGCACACCGCCTGGGTCACAGCCCCCCTGCACCCATGTAGCCCACGCTGCCAGGCCACACCACACGCAGAGGGAGATCGCCAGGATTGCGCCAAGGCAGAATATGAATATGGCACTGGAAAAATGGGTGTGGAATTATTGTGGATTTTGTGGATTAGAAAAGTAGGAGATTTTGAATTGTCTGGCGGTTACTGCATTCAAATGCACATTGACGGCAGATTTTATGAGCTGTCTTTTTCAGACAATGGGGGCTCGTGCCTTTAAATGTGATCTATCTGAGCTCGGAGATACAGAAAGACAATGTCAGGAATTACGGTTAATCATCGTATCCTGGTCATCTCTGGCCATGAACTTTCTAATTGCCCATTTAGAGTCCTCTGCCATTATCAGCTGTCAATAAATATTACCACAGTCAATTAGATTCGGCTTCATAATCGATAATGTGTTCGGCAAATAAAACACGTTTCTGACGTCGCTCTTTAAGTAGATACTCGTACGTAGGTACATCACCCACATTAGCAGAGGTCGATTCTTTGCGCGTAAACAATCGTTTGTTGATACACCTAATTGATGTCGTTTTCCATATTGTTGTTGTTTTGTTTTTAGTTCCGAAAACACTAATTGCGTACCTAAGCAGAAAACATTTTGTGTAAAAAAAAAGGGTCCGCTCTAAACACAAATCTCGCCTGGTGAAAAGCGATGGATGACGTCTACAGTGAGACGAAGAAGATACCTTGTCTACGATCTCTTGCATTGAAGGTTGACGGTTGATCTTAACTTCTAAAGAAAGATTATTCTATTTAAAGCGAAAGTTGTATCGCAAACTCGTTCTTAATCACCTCATTGTGTAGGTCATGACAGTGAAGCAATGTTAGTTATGTAAGTCAGACTATTTTACGTTATTTTATTACAACATCACTCCATCGTCGTCACTGCCGTAAATAGATGTCCGTCGTCACAGTCTTGACGTTCCACTACAAGAAATACTAAATTGACAACAAGAAATACTAAATTGACTAAAATTGTGGAAGTTTTTGTTATAAGATTTTGATGGAAACTGTTGTTGAAGCGTGTGCAGAAGTAAACTGTGATATACCTAATCACACTTCGTTTCTGTTCACGCTTCATGAAAATATTTCCATCAAAATCGAATGCATAAGTACCTAAGTACCGACTGCTTTACATTTAGTTCTTGTTGTAGGTAACACAGACTACAGGTAAAACGTATTGTACAGAAGAAAAGTATATTGGGATTTATCGTAATAACAAAATAATTTTCATTCTGACAAACTTAAACGTACACTTCCGGTTAAATCGCATGCTGTATTAGAAGAACAAATTAATCTATACCTACAAACAAATAAATAAAATTGAAGCGTCAGTTTGTAATGTCAAAATAACAGCTTCTTACTAACGCCTATATCACACCTCCGCTGCGAAACAACAACTGCGAAACCGCTGCGTGAGTTTCGCTGTGCAACAGTACTTCACTTACGCGAAAATATAATAGCGAAACAGAGCGAAACCTAAAACTAGAACAGTTGAGAAATAAATAAAAATAAAAATAAATTTTTGTAGTCAGGGTGATTTAGTAAGTACAAAACAGGTCTATTTCTCACTGCTTGTGTAATTTATTTATTTTATTTTATTTTTTATTTATATATTCTTTATTGTACACCACAAAAAACATAACAACAAAAATTAAACTGAACACTACTTAATATACAATGGGCGGCCTTATCGCTTTCTGCGATCTCTTCCAGGCAACCTTGGAATGGACAGAGATTTTCCTGGACATAAAATGGGGCTGTTGTTGGTGCAAATAATAAGTATGTATACAATACACTAAAATAGATACACATATATACATATCCTAAATAATAGATACACTTATATACATATCCTAAATAATATATACATAAATACGTAGGTACATACTAAATTTATAAGCAACGAAAATAAATGAAGACTATAGATAATTACAATTATGAGAACACGATCACAACGACAAGTAATGTTCCTTCACGAGTCTTTTAAACACAAGCAATGACGGCGCGCGTTTAATTTCAACTGGCAATGCATTCCACAAACGAGCGGCCTGGACAGTAAAGGATTTGTCGAGGAAAGTTGTGGAATGCATATAAGTTTTTCAGTAAATTCCAAATCCATTGTTCCTATTTCGCTCATAAAAATTGTCGATTGCTACAGACGCGTCCGAGATACACGCGGAACCGCTCCAAAATGTCGGACAACGGGCGGAGATGTAGACGGCGCCTAAGCAAATGAGCGAAATCATGTTAGAAAGAGACAACATCATAGTATGTTTTGTACGTTAGAGCAGGGAATTTCACTATTGTTTCGCCGCCCAACAACTCACAACTCATAGCGAAACTATGGCGGTTTCGCCCTTTGAGTTTCGCAGCGGAGGTGTGCTACAGGCGTAAATGCATATTATGAAAGGTACATATAACAAACGATATTTTTTTTTAAAAATTGTCTGTCTGTCTGTTTGTTTGTTTTGGCTCATCTCCGAGACGGCTGATTTGATGAAATTTGGTATGGGGATACTTTGAACCCTGGGGAAGGACATAGGCTAGTACCTAGTAGCGGCGGAAGCAAGTAATTGTCATAAAATTTGGCTACAGATGAATAAAATAGGCTTAGGTGACAACGAACAGTAATCCTTTATGTACGAACATATGTGATTAACTCAAGATAATGTTTATGTTCTTTCTCCAAAATTAGCTTACCTACTGACAAGTTATACGAGTTCATATAATTGTTTATTTTATTTGACTATATTAGTCATTTTAGTTTAATTTAATTTTTATTTATTATTGACATAATCTACTCGTTCAATGTTTTTTAACGAGTTGTATTGCAATATATGGTTAGCTAGCGACCTCGACAGTTCATCATATTATTCTTTTGAGCAACCGGCAGCAAGTTCGTCATGCTCCCTTAGATGTCAATGCTTGCGGTAGCGTCGGGGGTCAGGTTGCCTCCTTCCCTCAAATATGGCGAGGGGGGTAATGGCTGATCTTTGCGTTATGCTCGTGAACGGGTGCTGCTTGTGGTGACAGGTCAGCTTGCTGACTATGGTTTTGTTATTGTTATTAGAAATTAATGTTTCTTTATTTTACTTCGAAGGTCCTAGTTTATCATTTGTGGCTACAAGTTACAGCTATATACATATAAAAATATAATGCAGCATTGCATATGTAAGCGGGCACGCCCTTTATGCCAGGAGGCTTTTTATTATGTATTAAGTTCTGTTTGCGTTTTTGTTTTTATTATTTATTTCTGCTTGAGTATAGTTTTAAATATTGGCGTGTGCTAGCTGACATATGGCAAATAATTTTAATATTTTTGTGTTTCGTAATGTTAATTACTTATTACTATATGTATAGAATCCAGTTCTTCTAACTGAACAGACAGCAGTGCTGCTGGGGAGTTTGTTCCGCCACTTCTTCTTCCCAGCTAAAGCACTAGGAAGTGGTGAAGGGTGGGCGTTTTGGGGGGACTGTCTTATGAGATTTTGACGTTCAAAAAGTGCGGATTCTCAGCCTAATTTGAATAAATGACTATTGTTTTTTTTTTTTATTATTTTTTATAACGTACCTACATATAATACTTCTATATTAGTTATTAGTAATTACTAATTAGTCATAGCATTGTCATACAAACAATATACATAGTTATTGGTAAAACACCATCAATCTCTTAAGGGGTCATTGTACTCATCAATAAGAACAACTTTTACTATGGCAAAAAAAATGAAATCGGGAAAAAAAATCAGCTGGTTCCTACATAATGACGAGTTCTGCACACATAAATGTAGGTACTAGCTGATTTATTTGTCGCGATTTCATATTTGGTCCCATAGTAAAAGTTGTTCATATTGATGAGTTCAATGACCCTCTAAGAGGTTGATGGTGTTTTACCAATAATTCTGTATAGTCCTCCAGACCGTACTTCGGCCATGGCAGCCTATCTCAACGGAGACCTCAGCGCGGGAGATATTATAGTGCACAAATGTGTGCGCAGACACAGGTGCACTCTCTCTTCCCTCACTTTCACAAACCACTTTTTTTACGATCACACTTTTTTTTTATTGTATGGTGCTTTATTAGTTTTTTTTTGTTTCAAAGTTGATCCCGTAACAAAAGTTGTTGCCATTCATAAGTTCTTTCATGTTCTGGAAGGATGCCAATGATTTCCATTCGGTAATGTGGCGGCATCTATAACGCCACATTCGAACTATATGACACCTGATGAATACAAAAATCCGACAACAATTGTCAAACAGTAGCCCACCAGACCTGACACCCGTCTGGTCGGAGGTCACCTCGTAGGAGTCCTAGGATGGATGGATAGATGGAGTCCTCGAAGGATGAGGAACTTTACCCTATTCCTCATACCTCTATACCTATAGAGGTATGAGGAATAGGGTAAAGTTGGTATACCTATACCAAGGGGTGCATAATAATAGAAATACTCACGTGATGGCTTTTCTCTTGGTGGGCAGAGATAGGTATCTCTGCACCATGGTCTGGTTCACTGAATTGAAGCATGTCCAGTACAGGAAGCCGCCGAAGACAGCGCCCCAGCCAGTCTGACGCTCGTACGGAGAAAAACTCCAGCTGACAACAAAACAAATAATTAAATATAATCAATCATTCTTAGTAATGCAGAATGCCTGGTAAAAATAATCCTAAATACGAGCCATTTTACTGGCTCTGTATTTTAAACT
This sequence comes from Brachylomia viminalis, assembly GCA_937001585.2. Lineage (NCBI taxonomy): Eukaryota > Metazoa > Arthropoda > Insecta > Lepidoptera > Noctuidae > Brachylomia > Brachylomia viminalis. Next base: position 18,492,657 of record OW443301.2, on the reverse strand, counting down.
AGCCTTTGCCCCGACCTGCGTGTTTGTCGGAAATTGTCCCACGGGACGTACTACCGAGATAAAAAGTATCCTATGTCCTTATCCAGTCCCACATCCTATCATCATCATCAGCCTATAATGTCCCACTGCTGGGACACAAGCCTCCTCTCGGTGAGAGGGAGTGAGCCGTAATCCACCACGCGGGCCCAGTGCGGGTTGGTAGATGCCACATGTCTTTCAAATTTTTGGTTCTAGGACATGCCGGTTTCTTCTCGATGTTTTCCTTCACCGTTTTGAGAGCAGTGGTGATGAAATAATTCCACATCCTATGTTCAATCGAAATCCGTTCAGCCGTTAAGGCGTGAAAAGAATACACACCAACAGAAAGAAAGAAAGAAAGAAAATGCGTTTATTTGCGGTAAACATGTCGCAAAAAATAACACAAACACAAAACATAAGAAAAGGTTGCGGGAAACATGCGTCACATCCACGCAAAACGGCTATCGCTCAGCATTATGCTGCGACCCTATGCAAGACAGAGCCCCAGCGCTGGTTTTCACAGAGAGTTACTTTAGCTTTTTATTCTTAGTATAGATTGCAACGGGTCACGACAGGTGTACCTAATGTAGCGTTGTTCCTGCTGTAGAGTTTAATAAAAAAAAATACACAAATATTATAACGTAGTTGTGTTCAAGCTTTAACGATAACAACTAGCTGATTACTCATGATTTTACTTAATTACCTCATATTTCTTTGATCTCCTTCCGAACTAACCTTTACGCGGTTTAACATTTAGTGATAAACGTCCCCGACCCTGGCCCCGACTAGGTCGGACTTATAGGTCATGGGTTCGAACCCAGACAGGCAATTAAATTGAATTTATTTAATCACCATCGCTCTCAACGGTGAAGGAAAACATCCTGAGGAAACCTGCATGAACCAAATATCAAAGACATGTGACGTCTACCAATCTGCACTGGGCCCGCTTGGTGCATTACAGCCCACTCCCTCTCGAAGAGAGGAGGCCTGTGACCTAGCAGCATTATAGGATGTTAATGATTATGCTTACCTTATTCGTCAATAAAGGGCTAGTTTATTTTACGTTAAACTTATTTTTTTTGGCATTATATTTTTTTTGCTAAATGTTACTAGAGCATGCGCAGGATAAGACTGCACGCGTGTTTGACCTTCAAGACTATATACCAGCTTTTGATCACGTTCGACATAATGATGGCGATTATTTAATTTGGAAAACAAGGAACACAGTACACAATCTTGAAACCTGATAGAAAAAGGAGTATGTACGTATCGTAGCAGGTGGCGTTCTGTATTAAGTTCTGTTTGCGTTTTTGTTTTTATTATTTATTTATGCTTGAGTATAGTTTTAAATATTGGCGTGTGCTAGCTGACATATGGCAAATAATTTTAATATTTTTGTGTTTCGTAATGTTAATTTATTTATTACTATATGTATAGAATCCAGTTCTTGTAACTGAACAGACAGCAGTGCTGCTGGGGAGTTTGTTCCGCCACTTCTTCTTCCCAGCTAAAGCACTAGGAAGTGGTGAAGGGTGGGCGTTTTGGGGGGACTGTCTTATGTGATTTTGACGTTCAAAAAGTGCTGATTCTCAGCCTAATTTGAATAAATGACTTTTGATTTTAATTTTGTGGTTTCTGCCTAATCCCATGGAAAGAAGGCGTGAATTTTTATGTATGATGAATGAATGAATGTAAAATAAACTAAACTAAACCGGGCCTCATTTTGTTTTGCCGCCCCGAGCTTAATAAACGGTTTCAGTATTTCTCTTACTTTGGGCAGAACTCCAATAAATACATCAACATTGTCGTCATCACGGCGAACGTTAGATACGTAATTAATGAATCTCCATATCCAGTAGAAAGCTCCAATTTTGGATGATGAGATGCGTCAGAACTGTGCGCCTTTACTGTCCAGGCCGCTCGTATGTGGAATGCATTGCCAGTTGAAATAAAACGTGCGCCGTCATTGCTTGTGTTTAAGACTCGTGAAGGAACATTACTTGTCGTTGTGATCTTGTTCTCATAATTGTAATTATCTATAGTCTTCATTTATTTTCGTTGCTTCTATATTTAGTATGTACGTATTTATGTATCTATTATTTAGGATATGTATATATTTGTGTATCTATTTTAGTGTATTGTATAGATACTTATTATTTGCACCAACGACAGCCTCATTTTATGTCCAGGCAAAACACTGTCCATTCCAAGGTTGCCTAGAAGAGATCGCAGAAAGCGATAAGGCCGCCTATTAAGTAGTGTTATTATTTTTTTAATGTATTTTGTGGTGTACAAGAACAATAAAGAATATATATATAAATAAATATCACTTTATAATACCAGCCTGTAACTGTCCCACTTCATGGCAAAATCCTCATCTCATATAGAGAGAAGGCCTGAGCATTTATCACCACGATGCTCAAGACGGATTGGCGGTTTCAAACTAATACCTATTAATTATCAAGTCCCGCACGCTAATTGCGCAACACAATATCAACCACAATCTGAATAATTTTGAAGGATAATGCTAATCCATTGCTTCATATTTTCGAAAAAATTATCTGCTCAACAACGTAAATAACGCAATGAATGTTGTTGAACTGTCAAAATGAAAACCTTTGCTACTATTAGTGTGCTACGTAATCACCCCAGAGGGTTTCCTCACGATGTTTCCCTTCACCGATGTCAGTAGTCTAAGATTTTACTAAGAAAGAACATAGGAGTTCACAAAGAGACGTTGGTACTTGCCCGGATCTGAACCTACAAGCTCGGGCATGAGAGGCGAGGCACTTTAGTATGACACTAATAAGCAGAGGTCGGAATTAGGTAGAGTTATTTATGTACTTGCATCGAAATGTTGATATTAATATGGATCTTCCCGGGATTTCTAATGGACAATCCCGTGTGGCCAACAATATTACAAATAAATAATAATAAAAACCTTCTGAGATAGACAGACAAATAAAACAAAGATAATTAACATACAATTTTTATTAGTATTTAAATTAATTCACAATACAAATTATTAATAGTCTTAAGCAAATTCTCATACTTATACCTCGCCTTTTTTATAAATAAGAAAATACTTTTGCTTCTAGCCTAGACTCGTGAGGGATTGCTTATTCAAACGGCCCATCAGAATCATTTTCCTTGTGCGATTCATTCAAACTACCACTAAGATTTGAAGTGTTTGCTTCCGACATTACTGTATAACTTTTTTATTTAATAATTCACTGGATTTTTCGGCTCTTTAAAATTAATCTCGGGAATTGAGGTATGGTATAACCACTATCACTAAAGAAAGATAAATGGACCAGAATAATAACGGAATGGTACCCTAGAGAAAGCAGAAGAAGTAGAGGAAGACAGCCAAAACGATGGGAAGACGACTTGGAGCAAGTAGCTGGGCCAGAATGGTTACGTAGGTACAGCAAAGGACAGAAACAAATAGAAATCCTTAGAGGCCTTTGTCGAAAGACAAGCTGTTAAGAGGAGAGATAAGCCGAATGCCGGTATATGTTTTAGTTTAAGTTAATTTATAGTATTCTTACCTCTAGTGTTATCATTGTCTTTTAAAAAGTTATGTTTAGGTAATTAAGTTAAAATCTAACAGCAATAAAGGCTTTTTTATACAGAAAGTTAATGTAATTTTTAAGTATATAAATATTTTTTATTTCTATCAATCAAAATTATCCATGCTATCGATGCATCTCTGCCAGCGCAGTGGTAATTTTTCAATGCCCTCCTTGAAGAAGTCAGGTGTCCGGGAGCCAACAAACTCTTAAAAGGCATTTCGTACTGCCTCTCGGGTATTGAAGTATTTCCCTGCCAAAAAGTTGTCCAGTTTTTGGAAAAACTAGAAGTCTGTCGGCGCAAGGTCTGGTGACTACGGTGAATGACGCGAAACTTCCAACACTAGCTCTTGTAACTTAGAGACCGTCTGTTGTGCCGTATGAGGTCGAGCGTTGTCGTGTAGGAGCAGCGGGATGAGCGATTAACCAAGGCTGGCCGGAGATTTGCGCGCTTCTCCATTATTGTGTCCAGTTCCTCATAGTATTCATCCGCAGTAATGCTGGTGCCATTTGGTAAGAAGCTGTGATTAATTATACCGACAACAGACCCCCAAACAGTAACCATGACTTTTATAAGGGTAAGTTTTCGTTTGGGGCATTGACTATCCGCTGAACCAGGGTCTAACCAACATGATGACCACTTACGATTATCAAAAAGAAGAAATTTTTCATCGCAAATGACAATGCGGTTCAAAATCCCTTCGTTTCTGTGTCTGTTAAGCAACGCAAGGCATATCTCGTTCGTCGCGCTGGCGATCGTTCAGTTCGTGCGGCACCCACTTATCGAGTTTTTTTACCTTGCCAATTTGACGCAAATGGACCAATATTGTTTTGATGCTAACGTTGAAAGCTGCTGCTAACTCAGCCGTAGACCGTCAGCTTCCACTATCGCCTTTAATTCGTCGTTGTTGACTTTAGTTTTCGGGCGACCACGGGGTTCATTTATAAGATCAAAATTTCCATGTCGGAAGCGTTCAAACCAATAACGAGTCGTGGGTTCGTTTGTAGTGTTCACTCCGTACACGTAATTAATGTTACGAGCCGTTTGTGCGGCATTGCTACCGCGATGGAACTCGTATTCCATAATTACTCGTATTTTTATCGTGTTGTTATTGATGAAAAAGATACAATTGTAGTGAACACAAAACACGAATCAATAAACAAATGACTGAATTTGAAAATAGAATTACATATTTTTTTAATAAAATTCATTAGAATTTAGTTTATTGCTAGCCATATATAAATTACGTTTCAAATGGCCAGTATTGTAAAACGGCAACTTAAAGGTAAATACCTATTATAAGGATTAGTTACTCGTACCTAATTGCAAGTATTCTTATGTGCCTGGTTGGTGACGATAGGCTCGCCCTCTGTGACATAGGGCTTAAACATACCTGGCGAAATGTGGGTGTACATATAGGTGCACCTATGCCTAACCTTTCGAGGAATTAAGGCGTTATGTTATGTATTCATATACTAATATGTTAAGTATTGTAACGTTACCATGTGCCAATAAATTATATTAAAATTTAAAAACACAGATTGCAACGCTTACCTTCGAAGTAAACAATATAATCAATCAATTTCCTTGAGTAACAAAGTCGACACACAGGGAAAAATGGTGTGAAATTCTTTAAACAAAGGTTGGTAAGACTATAAATAATGTTGACATAAATTATATCATTGGCGGTTTTCCCATAGGCTGACGGTAAAGGAAAAAAGTGTGAGCAAAACTAGACATTTACTGGTCTGAAAACGCCAACCCGCTCTCACCAAACGCAAGGATTACTAAGTATTATTAAAACTCGCTTTTTCTCTGTGTGAAAATAGACCTTTGCCTCACAATTGGGCAGTTACTGGCAGATATTAAAGTACATGATTGGTATGCGAAGCATCTACGGTTAAAATTATTATTGCATAGGTACCTAGTTCTTTCTATATTATAAGGGTACCTACTTAGTTATCAAAGTGTGTATCAAAAAGAAGGTAAAAGCAGGAAGACATGTATTTATGTATGTATGTACATATGTATATTTCTTTGGCACGCTCTGTAGCCTAAACGGCTTGATCAATTTCAGCTTGAGAGGTGCCGTTAGATTCGTCTTAACTGTGAGAGTGACAGTATATCAAAATTGAAGAAAAAAATTGCCGATTTTTGGCGCCATATTGTGTCTTCAAAAAATTTTTTTTCTCAATACCTATCGAGTGGGGTATCAAAATAAAGAGTTTCATAAATAGCTTGCAGACATTTATGTATCAACTAGCTGACCCCGCGAACTTCGTACCGCCTAACATTTTTTTTTAAATTTTTCTCTCTGTATGAACCCATCCTCGTACTTCAAGGAATATTCTAAAAAAAGAATTTGCAAAATCGGTCCATCCGTTCTTGAGTTATATAAAATTACAACGAAAAGTGGCATTGATTTTTATTGATAAGGATTAAAAGTAATTTAAAAAAATATGAATTAATAAACTGTTATACTTAATATGGTTAAACGTAATTCCAAGCGACAAATCGTAAAATACAATACAATAAAATAAAAAATATGTATAATAAACAATCTAAACTAAAAAGCTGGACATAAAAAAACTAATTAAAAAATATAACAGGCGGGACCTATTCCATTTTTATATTTTCAAAACTCAAATGGGTCCCGCCTGCTTCCAACTTTTATTTAATTTAAAATGGGCTTGTTTTTAGCTTTTCAGTTTTTTTTCCAAGTTTTTTACCGCAGTCGGGTTTTTTAGTTTTTTTATTACAGTTTTTTATAGTATGTAATGTTTAAGACAACTGAGCCATGCGACAAACACACTCAGAATTTTCTCTCAAATGAGACACAAATAATTTTTTATACGAGTACATAACTAAAACCTTAGAAACCTTTAAAAGTACAAGCCCTACAGACTATGTAAAAGAGTTTAACATAATTATAAATAGATCAATACCTCAAAGGTTATCACATTAAGTTCGTTGCTAAAGCCACGTGCGTTGGTTGTCTCGGGTTAAAGATTACAAACTTGCTTAGGAAAATGAGTTACTTTTTCGCATGAATCAATAGAAGCAAAGTATAGCGGTACCGTGTTTTGATGCATACTAATCTACACGTTTTTAATCGGCAGATAACTTTAACATGTGTATAATTTTGACGTTTTGACAGCTTTTCTGATAAATGTTTATCTGACAAGTGGAAAATCGATGCTTAGATATAAAAGATACTTTTACTTTTCATTATCTATATTCTATACCTAGTGAATTGTATCTTATCTTTAACTTCTGTACATTAATTACGTTATGATTAATTACGGAAATAAAATTATTCCGATACTATACCTACAAGTAGTTGGTCCAGGTCTAGCTGTTTGTGATGTGAGTATAAATGTAGTTTTTAGTAAAAGGAGTTTAAACGCACCCACAATACAGTAGAAATTCCTAGTGTGGGGAACAACGTTTTTTTTTTAAAAAATAAATAAATACCTATACTATTGGAATACGAAATATTCAATCGCTCTTATCATGCAACTGTAGCAGATACCCATATTCACATAAGCCTTAGTTTATTAATGAGCATCTGAATTAGTGAGCTACACAAACATTTCTTAGATTTGCAGTTGGAGAATTGACCGTGACATATCGACTGTAAACTGGCAACCGGTATAAGCTGAATTTTGACAACTTAACAGGATGAACAAAAAAATTGTTTACGTCGAATAGATAGTATATACAGCGTGGCGCTGCTATGGTGACCTTAATTTAACACACATATACGTTTTCACATTTTCGTTTCATGACAATTTTTTATTTCCATTAAACGTTATTATTTACAGATTTATTAAAGAATTTAGGAAATAGCATCTTAGAGCAACCTGTACTTAAAGAACTGTCGCGCAGCGGTCATTTCCCTCGGTCACGGATCATAACTTCGCATCAATGAAATTAAAACGAATAAGCAATACTATTAGGATGAAACAAATGCATAGAGTAGGCGAATTTAAGGAAATTTCCTTTGTTGGCGAGCAGCGCAGGCGACGCGCGCTCTCCCTTCCACCCACCCGCCGCACCGAACACGAATTCTTTTTTTGCTTTTCTAGTGCTAGTCGAACCCGTGTCCTTGACGCACTTATTTATACTAGTGCGCATAATTACGTCGCGAAAAAGACTCTTAGCTATTGTTTTATTTATTTCTTTTTGTGTAATTAGGATAGTAATTAGATCATGGTACTGCGATAAAGACACTTTGATTGGTTTTCGTTTTCTTATCTAGTAGGTACGTTTACACCTCTTGCGATACGGACGCATTTATTTGTGCTATTAGTGCTTGTGTAAACTTATGATCGTGATGGCAGTGATTAGTGATGACAGTTATTACTAATAGTAACAAGAGAGGGTGATGTGATAAGTGTTTGTACCACTTGCGCCGCTCGGTTTCTTTGATAATATGCCGTCAAAGAATCGGACCGATCACGAGTAGGTACAGACGCCAGCACATCAAGCTACTACAATCTGTCAAATTTCTTTAATAGATTTTCAACTTTATCGCTAAAGCATTAAGGTTCAAGGTTGATTGGGAAAATTTGACAGTTTCGGGTAGCTTGACCTGCTGGCGTCTGTACAAGACGCGATGCGCGCGGTTGCCAGCCCGCGAACCGACATATTGCCGCTCCGAGTTAACGTAAGCGAGCTAGGTAAGTAATTTCATGAATGAATTTTTGCAAGGGTGATCCCAATTTTAATGACTTTTTTATTATTTAGTTTGTTTGAAAAATTTTTTTTTTCAGTTTACGTATTATTTTAACCTATCAATATTTATATGGTTAATGGGCACTAGCCCTACCCGTGTATTAAATTAAAGTCACCATTGCAGCGCCACATTGTATAAAAACACGTAGTTTTTAAATATGCTAATTATGTACGTTATTATAACAAAAATAACATTGCACATTTCTTTCTAGTATAAAAAATAGTATAAAATTGCATCAAAATGTGAATATCTCCAAAATGTGAGATAGTTCCGGTTGCCAGTTCACAGTCGATATATCGATGAGTGGGACAACATTATTTTATCAACTACAAAGGTACGTTTGTTCTTGGGATAAATACATCCAAACTACGGAACCTTCATTGTGCGTGGTCAGACACGCACGTGGCCGGGTATTTTTCCTAGAGAATTATATTTCCTAGCTAATTCATAATGTAAACTTCGAAAAGATTCAGTTGATATCGACAAGAGTATTTTAATTTTCTATCAGTAGGCGATAGCAAGTAGGTAGACTTTAAAGACCACCACAAAACCCTAACCCATCATTTTTGATCATTTGAGCCGAACAGGACCATTTTTATGCGTTAACTTTAATCAAAAGGCTTTAAAACACACTAGCACAAATTATAAACCTACCAACACTTACTTGGATATAATAATTATATTATAAGAAGTTAATCGACCACAATAAACAAATAATTCTTACTTGGATACTTCAAATCTTCCAGTTTCATTGACAATATCTAAGACCTCCTGCACCCCGCCGACGGCGATCGTTCCGGCGGCCGCGACTAGGATCACTCCAATGAACATGATGCCTGTCTGAACGGAATCCGTCCAAACTACGGCTTTTAGTCCACCCTGGATAGGAAAGGATAATATAATTAAGTACATTTGCCAGCACATCAGGTCATACGAAACTGTCAAATTTCTCCAAAACCTTAAAAGGTTGAACTTAGGAAGGAAGGTAACTTGACATTCTGCTGTGTGTACATGTATACAGAACTAACAGTTTACGGATAAAATACATTAAAAACTTAAATTTTCTTTAGACGTTTCACGTTATAAGTAAAATCAGGAACATTGTCTTTATGTATCTATATACTTACATATAAATAAAAATCAAATACTGTTTGTTAGTAAGCGCATCACTAGAGAACGGTTGGTCTGATCTGGCTATTTTTTGTTTTAAATGTTTCGATTAGTCTGCATTAGGTTTTTAAAGAAAGAATAATTGGAAAACATTCCCGGAAATTATTCAAATTCTGGAAATACTGAATATATTTTTGTACAGGACAACGTCGTCTGTCAGCTAGTAAATTTAAATGTTCCTGATTTTTTTTTATATACATCGTATATACCTAGAAGTAAGTTCTTAGTGATCGAATCCCTAGCCAAAATTACCTTATTTTCTTCCCTTGTAACCCTTGGTAACTCGGACATTAGTATTAAAATTCTTTGTTTTACTCTTAATCGGACACTAAAATAACATCACTGTCACGTCATCACGAGTTTTAAACACGTTTCATAGCAATTAGCCATACAAGACTAGATGACTTTTTCCAAGTTATTTGGAAGCAATTGATATTAGAATAACATTCGCTCATTTCACTGTTTTTAATGCGTTTTGTATGAGTGATGGTAAACTGTACAATAAGCTAAAATATTTTGTAACGAGCAAGAAACTCCACGAATAGTCTTTGATTTAAAAGAGTATTCGTGGAGTTTCTTGCTCGTTTTTCTCCAAATGAACCTATTAAGCTTTGGAATGGGCAACTAGCTTCATCTTTTTGAAGGACCGACCCCTTTACAATAGGGAATAAGCATTTTTTTTATTAGTTAGTTTACATCGCCATAATAGAAAAAAATATTCAACGCTAAAAAAACAATTTAAAGTACTTAAATAAATAGCCAAGCGACACAGGCACCTTAAACGCCTTTTATTTTGGCGCACTTGGTGTGACGTCATAGTCAATCAATGACAGACAACGAACTGAATCGCAAACACTCCTATAAACGAAAATGACATATATTTTAATCACATGCATATTCCCTATTCAAAGTGCCTGTAATTGGTTTATTTGAAATAAATGCTATTAGATTGAGTTTGAAACTACACGACACTGGGTGCAACACGAAGTTCAGGAACGCGTGTATACGTGAGCTTTATCTAGGACTTCGTGTTGCACCCTAGTGTCTTATCATACCTATGTATCTAATTATTTGATTAATCAGCCTATAATGTTCCCACTGCTGGGACACAGGCCTCCTCTCAGTGAGAGGGAATGGGCCATAATCCACCACGCGGGTCCAATGTGGGTTGGTAGATGTCACATGTCTTCGAATTTTTGGTTCTAGGACATGCCGGTTTCCTGCCTAATTACAAACTATCACATCCATCTCAAATCTAACTATGTGGGTGTACTATAGGTCTCTGGTCGCTGCCAGACCCTTCGGGACTACAGGCGTGATGTTAATATCTAACTAAAGCGCGAAAATGACTCAAAAAAGCGTATCATAGAGCATTAGAACAAAAAAGCAATACAAAACAAACTAAATTCTACTCACTAATACTGTATACAGGCCACATATTGTGACCATAGTACCAGCTACTGCAAATACACTGAAACCCGTCACTGAAATTTAAAAAAAAAAATTAATGAAACGCCATACAAAAATAAAGAAAATAATAGATATAAGTAATCGTGTAAAACTTGGCAGTAAATCTAAATTGTATCAAAATACCAGTATCGAAAATCGTTATCAATAAATTTCGACTCACATTGATTAAACGCCAATGCAGGAACATATACGATCATTGGCAGGAAAAGTACCTGAAACAAAGAACAAGAATTATGTAACAATTTAAAAAAATAAGTAAAAAACCTGCTGGGTAATTACGTAAAACACTAACAATGGGAATGGAAACCATTTTGACAGTTCAACAGCATTCATTGCGCTATTTACGTTGTAGGGCAGACAAATGTTTCAAACATATGAAGTAATGGATTAGCAATATCATACAAAATTATTCAGATTGTGATTGATTTGATACGACTACTCTGCACTTCACATTCTGAAGTCTAGCGAATTACATATGTTTTATGAAAAATAGTTTAGTAGACTGAATAACGAAAAGAAGAGTGAGCTTGTTTAGATTGAATGATAGTGAAGATTATTCTCACTATTCACTTTTACTCCACACTCTGCGATATTGAGCAAATTGCAGACTTGCAGATAGAGTAGTCATCAAATAATCCCAAAAATTTACTAGCACGCTGTCAAAATATAATTTCTACTGCTGTGAATAGTTGACCCAAATAACACCTACCAATCAAATCACTTAACATGAGATTTGACCACCAATTTATTTCATCCGGACAAGTCAAACATTTGTGTGCATGAACATGTCTGTTTGGCCTGTGTCTGGGTGTGTATATGTATATCAGTCATCAGGTGACCGTAGTACAGGCTCTTCCTAGTTCGGGACCTGAAGACCTTGTGTGCATGGATGTTGTCTCATGTTATTACTATTAGGCTTTTAGAAGCCAAGCTCAATAGGTTAGTAAGTACTTCAGTCTCTTCAGAGACAGGATGAGGAGAGCCGAAGATCGGGCTCAGTGGCGTTCACTAGGAGAGGCCTACATCCAGCAGTTGACGAATATAGGCTGATGATGAAGTACTTCATTTTTTTTTCGATGCCCCAATTAATAATGATATAATTATATTGCTTGAACACAGTAGCTACAGTCACGAGCACTGATAAGTATACACTTAGCAAAATTTTAAAGCGCGGAATATTGATTGAAATATGACTAATTTCATCACAGCATATATAGGTCCTAAACTCAGACTAAATAAAAAATTTGACAGAGCGTACACCAACAAAAGCGTTCAAATATGTGAAGCCTCTTATTTATTTATTTATTTGGGACAAACAAACAGTAGCACATTATATCTGCGCAAATAATTATAAACAAAGATTATTATAAATGTGAAACTCACACCGTTATCCATTATCTTATACAGAGTTGTGTGCCGTGACCTTGTGTGTGTTATGTTATGATGTCTAACGTGTTCGGTTTCGCGCGTTGCACCTATTCGATCGGCTTCCTATTTCAAATTTGGCTTCCTTTAACCTGCTCCACTCTGAGAGCGCGGTGCTCCGTCTACCTTTATTATTTGGTCTGAGGTCCTAAAATACTATGTTCGTAACAACATAAAATTATAATCAATACAGTAGGAGAAACCACATTTAAAAGATGCTTAACAACATAAAATTACAATCAATACAGTAGGAGATATCACATTTAGAAGTTGCTAAGTGTATACATATTGGTGCTCGTGACTGTACTGTATTTCCGCATTCTGCTGTAATTAGCTATTGTTTAGTTCATCAATTTGTTTGTACTAATCTATTTGTTGGTCGCTTACTAAGCCATTAAATCAATGGTACAAACGTTGACAATGTGTACCTACTCGTAATTATTCCTGCCGGTTATTTAACCTTTGCAAGGACAAACTTCTTTTTTAATTACACACTTTTATGTAGGACTAGGTACGATGATTATCACACTGTATCCCAAACTTCCAATGGGTTGAGCAACTACCAAGAATCGATACACCTACGTAGCATTTGTCTTTTATAGCTGCATCCGTGCCATATTGTTTTATTATTCTATTTACTAAAGTTGACCAGATTACTGATTACCTCTTGTCAGCGCCGGACCTAGGGTACAGCGAGAGGAGCGGTCGCTCAAAGCGCCGCGCGCTGGATACTTATTTTATTTATTATATACACGGTGACATTTGAATCACAGTTTTGCTAGAACATACGTTGTTTAGACCATGGTCTACTACCATTCTACAGCATCAAATATGTTATTAAAACAATCTAATCTAGGAGTTCTCAAATTAGTCTTATGTTGCTCAAACGTGTAATAATGTTTGAAACATTAACCGTATCATCAAAGTACTCATCACGGTAGCGATATTGCATTCAAGACGCAAGCGCCGCGCGTCGCAGCCGCAGTGTCTGTGTTGTAGGGCGTAACGATAATCCCGACATTTTTAACATTGCCTTTTTTGTGTTTTTTTTTTAAACTAATGACATTTTTTATTCTATTGGATGCAATAGAATGGTTGGAGACCATGGTCTGAACAACGTTTGTTCTAGCCAAACTGTGATTCAAATGTCACCGTGTATATAAGGTGTATCTATTCATACACGAAATATCTGAAGGGGTCATTGTACTCATCATTATGAACAACTTTTACTACGGCACCAAATATGAAATCGCGAAAAAAAAATCTGCTAGTCGCTACATTCTGACGAGTTGTGCGAACATAAATGTAGGGAACAGCAGATTTAGTTTTTCGCGATTTCAGGTTTGGTCCCATAGTAAAAGTTGTTCATAATGATAAGTATAATGACCCTTTTAGAGGTTGATGGTGTTTTACCAATAACCCTGTAAGTATAGTCCTCCATATATATAGATATTTCCATATAGGTACATATATAGATATTTCGTGTATGAATAGATATACCTATGTATAGCAGTAAAAGATTTCTTAATATTAAAGAAGCAGGTGTATACTAATTAGAGCAACTTAATTTAGTTTAAATTCAACAAGTGTTAATATTTGCAAAAAAAGTTGATGTTTGAAAATTTGGGAATTATTATTTATTTAGCACAAAACCTAAGTAGAACATACGTAAAGTGAAAGAAAAAACAATGGACAGTACGTCGTACGTGCTAAGTATGGCACATTTATGCTGAATGCCATGACGTCTTCATCAAATTGATAGAGCGAAACAGTCCAGCGGTCACTTCTGCTATATTTTTACACATAAACGTAGTCACGTGCACATATTTTCCCATGTGGTCAATTGACCATTGTAATCTTAGAGTACATTGTTTATGTGTATTGTTCAGTTCAAATTGCCCCGATCAAAGTCCATCCACAACAATAAAATAAGTATAACGTTGTCCGACTGAAATTGTATTAAAATCGAAATAAATTTAAGAGTAACCCATCGTTGATGTAGGCGAAAAAAAATTCTCGTCGTCTGTGCGACGCCCACTTTCTACGCGCATTCTCCGTGTATGAAAGTTGTTATATCAACGGCAATACCTTGTGACAGAGTGCGCCGAATCTAATAACAAGACGGGCGTTACTTTTAATTATTGATTCAATGCGCACATATTCGCCATGCGCCATATTTGTCAAAAAATTATAAAATTGATACTTTTTCAAGACAGTGCTGTTAAATAAAACAGATAACGATTTAAATAAAATATAGATTTGATTTTCGCCTATCACCCGTCGCCTGTTTGTTTTATTTATTAAATAGGCCCCATATATCACTAATATACCTACTTAACGCAAATAGGTACGTCATTATTCAAATGTATACATTATACATTCGTACATATGCATTATACATTCATACACATATATACATTCGTACAGTAATGTACACTCATTAAAAGTTGGTAGGAGAGCAAATAATATAATTATTATGTCCACAAATTGATTCTCTAAAACAGAAATATAAAGATGCAACGATCAAAGTTTAGATACTGGGTAATGAAATCGGTGAGTGAACTTGAAAATTACTTTACATACTATACACTGAATCACCATTTTTTGTATTTCATTCAATTGACACAAAAATCAAACTTTTCCTGCAGGGTAGAGAATTATTCCAATTCCGCTAAATAAACTACATCATTCTGGTATAGTCCAGTTATTTCCCGACATTCATAAGTTCCCACATACTGAAAACATCGTCACTGTGTATGTTAACAAATTGAGATAAAGATCAGACGTTTTCCTGCAACATGCGGAAACATACCATTTATGCTTAATTAACGAAATTCTCGTCGAGTTAGTACTGCCACGACATAGATTGGCTTCTATTTATTGTTTATCTAACAACAAAAGCATCTATACGTATACATAGCCCATAGAACTGGCTACTATGGCCAGCCATGCGACACAGTTCCGCCAATGTAGCACGAACAATTGATGTTGATTTTCTTCATACGAACCGACACCGTGTGGTCAAAGTCCGTTGTGACAGCGGAGCGAACGACCTTACGGTACTAATAAGAATTGCTGATTTTAAAGCAACTACTTACTTAACTGAGGTTAATAAATCTGACGTCTTCGGGACTGTGTAAGATACACTTATTATGTTTATTGTAACAGAATACATAGGTAAGCTGTATTGGTAGCAGTTTGACGACACGGTTGGCGCAGTGGTTAAGCGATTGACTGCTGCGTTACGTGTCGCGGGCTCGATCCCCGCACGGAACAAATATTTGTATGACCTGCAAGTAGTTGTTCCGGGTCTGGCCCTTTGTGTGTATGAGTTTAAATGTATGTAAACGCACCCACGATACAGGAGAAATTCCTAGTGTGGGGCAACGTTTAAAAAAAAAAAAAAGTTAATAGGTAACCCTGTATGTTTTACGAGATCTAGACTGGATCATTCTACTGATATAATCATCAATCAATAAGGACAGAAGATTCGTTTAGAACAAAGTTCAACCTTCAGAATAGATCTACATAATGCTGTAGTTTACAAAAAATGACAATTGCAAACGTAAACGATTAATGGTATCAAGCGGGAGAATTCAATACAAACATAGCATCATGTATCTATGTAACTTTAACAATTCAAAAACAGTTGGGTGTTTAAATAAGTTAGCTTAAATTAGTAAGCTTTATCACCTACGCCTTTTTAAAGTCTACAATGACATAGGGGATAAAGCTGTAGCCCACAAGTGTTTTGATATGAGACATTATTAAATCATCCAGAAATTTGACTACTTTAGTGCAAGTTCAGGGTACTTATAACAAGCTCGTCAAATTCACTATCTATTCAATGGTGTGTTAGTAATAAAAAAATAAGTTTGTAAAGAAACAGTAATGTGCTTCGATGCTTAGGTATATTAAGTAATACTATGCTGCAAATTAGGTTCCTACTAATATTACTAATTAAACGTTAATAGAACGTGTAGTTGGAACATGCTAAAACAAATTGAAATCTTTAAATTCTATTCATAATTCATATATACTTATCAAGGTAGTGTTTTAAATTCAGAATATTCATAAGTAGCAACCACAATAATAATTGAATAAAAACAATGAATGATCTTTAAGTAGGTACCTAATTGATACTTTTTCCGGGATTCCAAGAAGTGACGTCAAGGCTGATTTATTACATCATCAGCTGAAGTGTATTGACGAAGGATATTAGTGTTGTAATGTTTTGGACTCCTTTTGAGGGCATACTTATTCTTCACAACACTACTTTAATAATGAATAGACATTACTTTAATAGATCCCTCTCGTTGGGAGGAGTTAGCAAAGGATAGACCTGTCTGGAGGCGTTTGGTGAGGCGAAATGTTTATGCCTTTGAAGAACAGCGCAAGAGTGATCTCGACAGCAGCTCGAATAGCAAGCGAGACCATTTTAAGAGACAGCCGCCCTCCAACATACTATACCTACCGTTAACAAAATGCTAATCTAACGTGTCCGCACTGTGCACGTAATTTTACTGCAAAAGTAGCCATATAAGAGTGCACGTTCGAAACCCATAGCCGTCAAAAGAGGAAATAGTCACCGTACCCAAAATCCGCATGGTAATATACACTGGGCCGCAAAAAAATCGGGTCGGTTATAAAAAATGCGATAACTTTTAAAATATTTGAGCAACCCTTTTAAAATAAAAACTAAATTAAAGTTTATATCATTATAAATATAGGAAGAAGTAAAAACATTTTATTTATTTTTGGTGATTGTATTAAATACCATAAATAAAATATAAAGACGATCTTTAAAATTTGAACAATCTTGAAACCATTTGTTTCATTTTTCTTTCAGTTTATAAATATAGCATTTCGTGTCCAAAAATTAATTGTTCCGATCAAATTTAATTAAAAACATGCCACTGAACCCTGAAGAGTGTATCAGAAATCTGTCAATGCTTGAAGACGGGCGCAGTCAGCGTTATACAGCAAGAACTGTTGGTGTGTCGCTATCAACCATTCAAAGAGTGCTCCAGCGATTTGAAGAAACTGTATTCAATATTCGCAGACCAGAAACAGACCGAAAAAGGTGCACGACAGCGCGTCAGGATCGATATATGGTGTCAACAATGTAGAGAAATCGATTTCAAACGGCTGTTGAAGTCAAAAATCACCTTCTACGTGCTGGAGGGAGCAATCCGAGCACGTGTACAGTTTGGCGGCGCCTTGCTGAAGCAAACTTGTAGCCATTTAGACCTGCAAATGGTCCAAAACTCGTCAGGCAGCATTGAAATTCAAGGCTGGGTTACGCTAGAGAATACATGAATTGGACTCTGCATGACTGGACAAGAGTAAGGCTTTCGGACGAGTCGAGGTTCGTGCTATACACGCACGGTGGGAGGCAAAGAGTCTACAGAAGACCAGGAGAGCGCTATAACCAAGCTTGCATTGAAGAGAAAGTGCCATACGGCGGAGTCTCCATACACGTTTGGGCTGGAATTTCTTCCGAAAGCCGTACCGTGCTAGTGATGATAGAAAGATACGTGAATGAAATATTAAATGAGTATATTAGCCCATTTTTAGTAAACATGGGCAAGAACGCCATCTTTATGCAAGATAACGCTCGCCCCCATACCTACAGCTCGGATAGTGTTTGACTACCTTAAAGATGTCGCTATCACAGACATGGAGTGGCCAGCATGCAGCCCAGACTTGAACCCCATCGAGCATGCCTGGGACGAACTGGGACGACGTGTACGCAAGCGATATTCCCCTCCAATCACGCTTCGTGAATTGAAAGAAGCACTGATAGTGGAATGGGATAATATTCCTCAGCATCGGCTCAAAAATCTAGCGGAAAGCATGCCAAACCGTATAACGTAAAAAATATATATTTGATACCGTAGCACATTTATCAAAATTAGTGAAAATGGTTATTGGTATGGTCATTCTAACTTAACTTACTTTTATTCAAAATAATTTGCACTATTAAATTGGATTTATTCTTCGTTTGGCCCACTAAATTTTGTCCTACCTACATAAAAAAATCCTGGGTCGTCCCAAACAATGTGCTTCCTTCGTCCCAAAATATAATTTGAATTATTTTATTCTCGCTTCGTCCTATAATATATTCCTTCTACGGCCCATATTTTTTTTGCATAATATATGTCAAAATTAGTTTTTTGTACAATCGGCAAAAAAGGGTTACATATTATTAAATATTTAACATTAATCAACTATTTGTGTTAGAAAGACGTTTTATATAACTCTTGGTTTACTGTTGATCCAATTTTTATTTACGAATGTTGATTTTTCAAATGCTTGTTTTATTAATGATTGTGTAATAATCAATTTTTTTTCGACTTTTCGTTATTATTTATGGTTGATTTAATTTTAAAATGAGCAGTGTTTTTGACATTTTAAAAATTATTGTTTTTTTAAACCTTTGTTTTGATACTCTTATTTAATTTGAATTACTGAAAAATAAATGGTATTATAATTATTATTAGTGGTATGGTAAACAGCTGGTATTCAGCTGCATCCGGTTAGACTGGAAGCCGACCCCAACATACCTAGTTGGGAAAAGGCTAGGCAGATGATGTACTGAAAAATTTACCGACCAACAAGGTCGGTAAATTTTTCAGTAATTCAAATTATAATGTGTTAAATATTGTTTATTACATATCTGACTATTCTGTATACTAATTTAAACTCTAGTAATGTTAAGATGATTATTATACCATACCTGTGATCTTGATGGTGATAAGTACTGGATAATAAAGATGATTTATGCCTAAATGTTTAGAATTGTTTTATTATTAAATTATTGTTACAAAAATTCAAATATGTACATCATTTTTGTTAACTGTACCTGTAAAGTACTCGTAATTTGGGACGAAGCACAACGTCAATAGTGGTATGGGAAAAACTAAGATTTTTTTTGGAATGTGGGACAAAACTTCAGGACGAACGAAGAATAAATCTAAAATTGTCTATAATGCAGTCTTTATTTCATAAAGCTAGCTCCAATATTTTGGAAGTTATTGAGGTTTTTGTAACCGACCCGCTTTCTTTGCGGCCCAGTGTATATTACACGAGATATGAATAGACCGATATAGTCGGCCAGCGATCTAATCTACATAATCATAAAAAATGCGGCCAAGAAAGGAGGTCTTTTTTGACAGTGGAAAGTGCGACTTGCCCGCAAAAACAGTTAGTAGGTACTTACATCTGAGACATTAATCATATTAAAAATAGTCAGGTATCGTTTTCTGATAAATAAGACAGCGTTAGGCCTCCTTGATTGACAGCCAGACACTATCTTTTCAACATTCTCTTTAGTCATACAAATCGCAATTCTACAATAGATATCTCTAGATCTCTAAGGCCGAAATCTATAAACGTTACCTTCGTAGCACGCGTTTTGATTTATACATATTTCCGTCTCTATCGTACACTTTCAGTTTGACAGTTGAGCGACAGTGACAGGAATAACACTGAACCAAAATACGTGCTAAGTAACGTTTATAGAACTCGCCCTAAGACTTTGTAAAGAGTTATTCACCTATCTAAATACCCCTGAAGCTGCTAAGTCATGTAGGTGCGTATATTATCATTCAATGCCCCGCGACATCCGCAAATGAACTGTTCTTAGATATACTTTAAGGCACGTGTTAACAGTCTTTCATTACATAATATATATTCCTGTATCCTATACGTTAGTTATGTGCATATGTAAAGTAGGCAAGGCCATCGCTTTGTTTGTGAGTTATAAAAATATTCCATAGAAGGAAATCGTAAACTGTGTTTACTTTTTAAAGATAACATTAATTTCTACATTCTGGATCTAATCAATTTTGTTTGATTTTGCCCAAACACATAGATACCATCATTTGACGACACGGTTGGCGCAGTGGTTAAGCGATTGACTGCTGCGCAGCGTGCCGCGGGTTCGATTCCCGCACGCAACAAGTTTGTATGACCTGCAAGTAGTTGTTCCGGGTCTGGCTGTTTATGTATGTGAGTTTAAATGTTTGTCAACGCACCCACGATACAGGAGAAATTCCTAGTGTTGGGCAATGTTTTTGAAAAAAGAAAAAAAAAAATATTTTTGTTGTTCACCAACGATTGTTCACACAGGTTACAAGGAAACACATACATACATTGAACTAGATTGCAACATAAAATGGGTACAACCGAAAACTTGATCAATCGAGAAAGGCATCGCCCGGCCTTTATCTTTTATTAATTTGGGGTGAGAAAAGCATGTCTTCTTCATCTATATGCCTCTCCTTTTTTCTGAATGTTATCTCGCAGGTCAACCTAGGAGGTTGTCGGCTGGTTAACCGGGCTATCCTGTGGTTGCCTTAATAAATTAAAGTTATACGTCAGGGCATACGTCCATCTAAGCAGTCATCCATTTAAATTCCCATAATGTTTTCCCAAAATCATAGTATAAAATTGAATTATGTTCGTAAGCATAATACATTCAAAGACACTGTACTAGAGCAACAAAGGCTAGAGTATAATTAATTAAGCATGAACTTACCTCGTCGAGTAAGAACAACACGGATGCGCACGCACGTACATTCTTGTTGAACCGTAGCTCTAGGTACTGAAACAAAAAATAGCATGTCAGAAGCGGTGAAGAATCTTATAACATCGGGTTATGCAATATTAGAATTATTATTTTATTATTAAATTATAATGACTTTTAAGAGAACACACTAATAATATTATGATGCCCAGTATGCATAACGGTAAGATATTATTAAAAGGTAATTTCTTTATTTTATTTCCAGCAATTTTATTAGTCACGGAACACTTCATGATGTATAAAAACCTGAAACTGAATTACATTAGGGATGTAACGATTCCGATACCGATACCGATATATCAGCCGATATAATCGGCAGGACGATATATCGACATCGCCGATTATACATACAATCGATGGCGAATACGAACTGCAGGTCTCATACAAAATGATTTGCGTAACAGATTGTCTGCTAATAATTTTAACAAACTTTGTTTTCTTAACAAAAATCTACCAAAAGTTAACTTTGATAACTGACTTTATTTTTTGTATCGGTTTACTTTACCACTTTGTGTAATGATAATTAGGTACCTACTTACTTAATTAGCGGTTTGATTGCTTGATAATATTCTTGATTGTTTCATATAATGTAAATAAATGTTTTCTTTGAATTTTGGATTGATATTTTGGTTTTAATTTTTTCAACCTTCTCAAGGTTCAGTCTCTGATAAATATAGGTAACTTTTATGCAAAATAAAGTTTTTTTTTTCTATTTATACTAACCCACCGATATCGGTATTGGTATCGCTGATTATTTACTACAATAATCGGTATCGGTATCGTATCGGCGAAATTATGTATCGTTACATCCCATAATAATCTATCTTTTAAAGCCACTTTTTCCAACCTTAGTTTTTACTAAATTATATTAACTAAGAGACAGCCAGCGGATCTTGTTAGGTGTCCCCTAAGTGCCACACATGTGTGGCTTAACCTACCTTTTGGCAATCTAGCTTTGTGTACTTGTAGAATTTTTCTCCTACAAAAATCAAATATACCTAATAAGTAGGTAATCGTGAAAATAATACTAAATTACATGTTACATGTACTTAGTTCAAATCCTACGCATATAAAACTACTTACATAGTTAATAATACGAATACCAAATCAATATTAAACCCGTCCGTTTTTTGCTGCGCGAGGGCAAAGTCCAGTGCAAAACGGTTGTCATTTCGTGATAGATCACCGCAGCGATAAGATCTACACGGACACAAGATAAATTATTATTCGAGCATAGAACGAGATGATTGTGCGACGTTATTAATATTTCTTTGGTATACAATCTTAGGCATAAAAGTTAATGATTTCAATGATTTATGTTTGTGGTTTTGAAATGATTCATTATGCCCAGACAGTCATAAACATAATTAATTGTCCATTCGGTTGTAAAGTAACTATGCCATGTTTTTGCTCATTATTATCTAAGAAATTGGAATCTAAGTAATTCCAATTTTCATCTTACATAACTTTGTTTATTTTATTTGTGATCCCAAAATACTACAATTTTTTTTTTATTATTTATAGGTGGAATCCGGAACCGCGGTCCCGGTCTCAAAACCCCACAACCCTAAACTTGAAGGACCCGTGCATAAATCCTATCCTGTTCAACTATAATTTCCAGATAGTTTTGTTGCATTGATTGTTGACCGATTGAAATGTATTGCAGTGTTTTAGAGTGCCTTTAAAAGCTTTAGTTTATTTCTACACGAAACCCCAATACATGTGAACAGCCTGAGTAAAACTGATGATATGGTTCTGCTCAGCCCCTCTATGAAGGGCTTAAGAAAGCTGCTGGTTATTGTGCTTAGTTTACAATGCTATTAAAACAGAACCTATGATATTCAGGTTAGAAAAGGGGCCTCAAAATGTTCCGCCAGTGTTCATTGGGGAGCAGACGGTGAAGGTTGTGGAGAGGTTCAAGTACTTTGGTCACATACAGACATCGGAAATGAAAGATGATGCGGATATCGATCGTCAGCGTCGAGCCCTATCGATTGTGGGAAACATGCTCGCCAGAAGATTTTTTAAGGCTGCACAGACTAAAGTGCACCTATTCAGAACGTACTGTCAAAGTTTCTATACGTGCCAGCTCGGACTGAGTATACAAAGAAGTCTTGGGATGGCATACGTGTTCGGTACAACAACATCTACAGACAACTAATGGGGTTGAAGCGCCTCTGGAATTTTCGCGGAGACTAAACGCGTTCATTGCCATTCAGAGAAGCAGAATTGCCTCATTCATGTCCAGGGTTAGTTCGTGTAGAAACAGTATAGTTAAGGACCTTGCTGATAGGATCTATGCTACCAAGACTTACAAGCGGTGGTTGGTAATAGCCGGGTAGATGTTTGTTATAATTAATGTATGTTCCAAAAGTAAACAACTACTTTGGTAAGCACACAAGGAGGTAGGTACTACCGACGTTAGTGAATGAGATACCCCCAAAACTGGTAACGCATGTCTTGACATGCGTTACCTTGTCTTCCAAGTCTTGACTTTTTTAAGCTAAAAGTTCTGCAAAAACATTATCTCTCATTGTGTCCATAGCTATGTTTGTAACAAACCTTACGTTGGCGAAAACACCTTTTTGTAAAATATTGTGATTTTTGATCTCGACTGTAGGTTTATTATTATATAGTTTACTTAGCATAATTAAGTTTTAGCACAACATAATTTTTAAAATTTGTAATACATTGCTAGACGAGAACAACTGCCAACAAACTGTTATGCAGTTTGGCAGACTTTATGTTTGTTATTGTTTACAGATTTTGAATAAATAAATATGCAAGAGAAGAAAGGCGTGAGTTTATGTTCGTGTATTATTATATTGTTTTTAATTGTGTTTTTACGGAATTAATTCACCAATAATTGTCATTGGGAAGTAAGCCACAGTGCAAACAATAGACAGACTGATTATAAGGTAATAACTATAACAGATAGCCCCCTTAGCTTTACTAAGTCTTTTTAGCATAAACGAAAATAAACCAGCATAACCATAACGTACCTCATAAGATGAAGATAGCCTGAGTGTGCAGAAGACTGGCAGGTATATCGTGACTACTGCAATACAACTCAAGGTTACTCCTATCACCACCAGCCAGTACTGTGTACCGTAGTTGTATATCTCCGCCGGTGTCCCTAATATCGTCACCCCGGAGACGTAACTGAAACAAAACATTTAATCAGACGTGGAATGGACTATTATAAATCAGTTTTAAAATCAAGGCAGTTTCCTAGACGCATTGCAATATTTATGAAGGGCTGAAATTTTTAGTTCTTTTCTTATATTGTCTAATCATTACCAAGTCAACGTCATATGTTAATCATCATTAACTGGATTGTTTAGTTTTGTAATCCGGTTCTTTACCCTAATTTATAATATTAAAAAACAACTGCGTTTCATTCAAATACTTTTGTAAAACTGTTTATTTATTTTCAAACGGTACATATCATTTTAACTTTAGAAAAAATATTTAAAAAGGCCTAAGTCGCCATGTTTATTTTACGTAGGATCTCTTACATACCCAAAGTAGATCATGAAAAAGTCATTAAAATTAAGATACCTGTGTCACGGGTCCCATTAATTTCATGACTACACGAAACTTGAGTTGAGAACCTCCTCGTTTATATCGTCTGTTAAAAAAATATAGCTTTACTGCAGCTGATGTCGTTTCGCTAGGCTGGGCTATCAAACTTAATAGGACATTTATATAGGACGTTTTGGTCAGTAGATCGAAATATTTTAGACCGCTCTTGACCTCGATGTCGGCCGAAGAAAAACGATAGACAAGTTCTACGATGGAACGAGCATATTATAACCCACAAGAAGCCTTCACTTCCAAAATTAATAAAAATGGAACCATCTCCAAAAATATCTCACCTGGCAATAAGTGACATAGCAACAGGGAAGGTGGACAACGTTCTTCCACCAAGAAGGTAGTCTTTCACATCCACTACCTTTTTGACCTTGGAGCCGACGGCGCTATACCACAGTCCTCCCGCGCATGACACTGCGCATAGGACGCCGAAGACTGCATAATCGCCGACGCCGAAACCACCTTCCTGCATTGTGAATGAAGGCTGCATCTTGATTGTCCGACCTGTTGAAATAATATAATTATACAATGACGCCTGTATTTCCCGTAAAGTTCGGCAGAGCTGACCCCCATATTTTGGCAGTTATCTTTTATGTGCCTTCAACGAGGCACCCAGACTCTGGGCTGCTCCTAAGAAAACTCAAGACCTCAATCTCGTGTTTAGCAGTCACGCTTGCCACTAAAAGACGTGTAGGTATATCATCATCCCCCGTATTATTTATTTGGAATCTATTTTTTTTTTCTTCATTCATATTAGCTTGGATAATAATATCGTCATTAATTTGCAGAATATTACCGTTTTAATTTGACTAAAAAGAACGAAGTGGTTATGGCCGAGATGGCTGACGCAGCTGCGTCATAGTAATCTGTGGCTGCGTTTGCGTCATTTTGAATGGGATATTTTTACGCTCTTGCACGTTTTATTTGGTGCGTTTAAATCGAATAATAATAAACGTTAATCACGAAGGAGAACGATTAGTTTATTTTTTAAGAAAAAATGCATTTTCTGATACAAATACATTATGTAGACAGATGTACCGGCCATTATTTTTGTTTTTATACATATTTACATTGTCATTTGTAAATTCTTAAATCAGATACAGTCTCGCATATCGTCCGGCGCGCCTCACCTTGAGGACTTGTTTTAAGACGATGATCTTTAACATTTAACAACCTCAAATATTAATATAATATAGTCACAATAAAACATAATGTTTTATTGTGACTGGCCTAGTGGTCCAGAAGCCTGCAGGTTCAAAACTGAGAAGTGGCAATGTAAATTTTTCGTGAGACTAAACTAGTTAACCTCGGCCACCTCTGCCTAAGGGCCAGTTTTTTGATCCGTTATAACTCAACCATTAGTTAAAAATAGTAACTATGGTTAAATTTTGGCAAAATTGAAGCATAGTTTTACTGTAGCAAGTGGGATTTATAGATGTCCGTAGGTGTGTCCGTGGCATCACAGCGGGCCCTATCAGAATACCAGCGATGCGGTATTTTCTTGATGTTGTTATTTTTTTATATTAATTTTGATAGTTTTAAATGCTCGTTTATTTTTTATTATTTTTACTGATTTGTATTGCCTGTGCGTGTCCCAATATATTTTTCTTTCTTTCTTCTTTCTTTATCAACACATTTTGCAAAAATTTTACCATAGTTACTATTTTTAAGTACTTAATTGAATTTTGGCAAAATTTGCTAATTTAATCAAAACATTTTGCCATAATTTTAATTTTTAACTAATGGTTGAGCTAACTACGGATCAAAAATCCGGCCCCTAATGTTCATACACACGAGCGGCCCGCGTCAACGGCAGAGGCAACTGCAGCCGTCGCCCCGCGTCGACGGCCGCCGTCGACAACGTGCCGCTCGTGTATTTGAGCACCATCATACCTACTCAAATAGACGAGCGCGGAGCGGCACGGTGTCGCGACGGCTGCAGGTTGCCTCTGCCGTTGACACGTGCCTTTTGTGTGAATGTGAATATATCAATAACCTAAGTCCTACACTAAAAAAGAGTGGTGATGAAAGGTTGTTTCATCTTTCATATGAGAAGATACTTTCGCCCTGCTGCAAGTGATAGGTAAGTAGAGCAAGTTAACTGTGGACCATGATGTGACAGAAGACAGTGATGAAATGACCTGATGAGATGTATGGAAGAAAGGGAGTAAACATTATATTTATGCTGTCTTTTATAGATTGGGATAAGTGCAGGAGTGCAATCTACAATGTAGTCATGAACTGTTTCATTGAAAGTGGTTCCGATTCTCTTGTCACAAAATTCTCTAAACTAAACTAAAAATCACCAAAATTTTGTTTATTCCTGTCAAACGACGATTTCCCATTCTGAAATTGGCTAAAGTGACGCAAGTTAACTATATTTTAGTTTGACAGCACTGAGATGGCACTGAGATAATAATAGGGGTTAAAGCGTAGACAGAGATGTCTACGGGTTAAAGTATGAAATTGCCGTTTTATTGTATTAGGTACTTCGAATAGACATAGAACTTTCACGGTTTGAGATTTTTGAGTGAAACTTTTTTCACATGGTACATAAGAACTCTTCTTTAAAAAAATGTGCAACTGTTGATTATCGACTTACAGTTGTTTTTTTTATTCAGCTTAGACAAGAAAGATGGATACTTCAAAAATTCGAGTTATTTTTGAATACAAGTGCGGACGCGGAACTAACGCGGCAGAAACAGCTCGCAATAATCAATGTTGCGTTTGGAGAGGGGACTGCTAATGAACGCACCGTGCGATTATGGTTTAAACGCTTTCGTGATGGAAACTTTTATTTGAAGAACGAACCACGTGGAAGACCGCCCACACAGGTGAATAACAATGAATTGAAAGAGATGGTGGAAGCCGATCCGAGCCAAACTACCCAGGAATTAGCGGCATGGTTTAATGTTACCTTACCAACAATATTGACTGTGTTACTGACGCCGAACTCACCGTAGAATTAATTATAAGAAACCTGTGTACAGTAGCATTATGTTGTATCTAGAATAAGAAAATCATTGTGATTGGTCACGGGGTTTTGCCTCCGACGGGTCTGGACAAGTCGAAACCTGTCGGAGACCAGGCACGAACCAAAGTGGCTGCATTAGTGGGTCGCCAGAATGTATAATAAACTTTGTAGTATGGCACCCACCACTTGCGCCCATGTGCCAGACTATAATAAGAGGCCAAACTCCCTTGTAAAATACTCCCTACAGAACGGTTCGTTCGTAATATCAACTTACATTTAGATTTGAAAATCCCCACCATTCAACAATTCATAAAACGCGCTTGCAAGCGTTTCTTCGATACCGCTGGCAGCCATCGCAACCCTCTGGTTGTGAAAGCCGCCAGTTATGTCCCCTCTAGAATCAGTAGAATCCGCCGTCCAAGGCACGCACTGACCGACCCCAACGACCCGAAAACCAGTAGGGCCTCCAGGAAAGCAGTAGGGCCACCAGTACAGTATACAGCACACACAGACACAAATCGAAGTTCCGACCTCGCCGCCGAGGTCCTTCGCGTCCGCGTTCCTCCCCGATAAATTCCTCTTCCCTTGATCGGATCCGCAGAGCCAGCTTGAATCCATTCAGATCCAGCCTGTCCCCAACTTGCTGTCCCCCCTCCTTCCCCCCCAGCGACGCCCTAAGCTGATGAAAAGTGGATTCTTTACGATAACCGTAAGCGAAAAATGCAATGGCTGACCCCAGGTCAAACGCCGCAACAGTGTCCTAAAGCAAAGCTTACCAATAAAAAGGTAATGGTAACTGTTTGGTGGTCTCAGCATGGTGTTATTCACTATAGCTTTCTCCGATCTGGTCAAGCAATAACGGCAGATGTCTACTGTGCTGAACTCCGAACAATGATAGCAAAACTAGCAGTGAAACAGCCCCGACTCATGAATCGATCTTCACCATTATTGCTCCATGATAACGCGAGACCTCATACCTACAGCACGAGAAACCGTTTTAACTCTACAGGAACTGCAATTAGAAACCATTCGTCACTCTCCGTATTCGCCAGACCTTGCTCCAACGGACTACCATTTTTTTCGTGATTTGTACATTTTTCTACGTGATAAAAAGTTTTCTTCTCAGGAGGCAGTACCTACGAGTACAAAATGCTTTCACACAGTTTGTCGAATCTAGATCACGAGAGTTCTATCGCCAAGGCATAAATGACCTTCCTATTAGATGGCAGCAATGTATAGATAATAATGGTAATTATTTTGATTAAATAAATATGTTAAATTAAAAAAAAACTAATTTAAATTTTTTAGTACAAATCGGCAATTTCATAATTTAACCCCTAATAATTTAGTGAAATGGCAAATTTGCTATTATGAATTTGACATTTTTCACCTAAAGTTTTAATTGTCTAACTAAATCTGACTAATTTTAATCGCGATTAAAAAGGTGTGGAATACAATTTGTTTTCCTGAACTATTCACACCAACACCTCGACTTCAGATGCAAATATTATTATTATTATTAGTTTATAGTTATTTGCTTATATATGTTTTATGGGCCTTAGTTGCCTGAAATAAAGGATTATTATTATTAAAAAACAGTACTGTATCTTTTTTTCTTTTCTTTTGCTTGTATCTCGAAAACGGTGTGTCCTATCGAAAAATTAATGAAAATTGCGACCCCCTTTAAAAGACCCGTAAACCTCTAAACCTCAACATGTAGGAAATAATTTTTCATATTTTCCATAAAAACTCCATACAAAACATGTCGAAGCAATAAATCTAGCGCGCCTTCGGCTCAAAAAAAAATCACGTGGTATGGCAAACAAGTAAACACGGCTACACATCAAGCTATACAAAACCAGTTTACGCTGGTCTCGCATCGTACGGAAATCCTATACAATGTGAGATCAGCTTATACTGGAAATATATAGCTTGATGTGTAGCCGTGTGTACCACGTGGAGTCGCAATTGCCAAATTTGATTTTAGGTGTGTCAAAATTATTTTTAAATTTAGAGATTTTATTTTGCAGAATAGCTTTAGGAATCCTAAAGCCATTCTGCAAAATAAAATCTCTAAATCTCTCATAGCCAAAAGTAAGGAATTTTAGTGATAGTTTAGTTCGGTGTACAAGAGAATCGCCACCATTATCAACGAAGTCTCGAAATTAACACGGTGTTTTAAGTGCTAGCATTTCTTATGTTAAGACTTGTATTAGACGATTCAAGGCTCACTTTAATTTTAAATGAGTTTAAGAAACCGGTTCTTAAAAACATTATATGGGTATTATTGACATTACCTTTGTACAAGCATCTACAAAAAATGTGACTCTTGGCATTGATCCACACGTTCATGCATAAATGCGCGATTATGGAAAGTTATATGACATCGCGGTAAGAATCAAAATTAGAATCAAAATTGGTAGTCAAGCATTGATTCTAAATTAGGTTCATAGATCAGAAATGCGATTGGTACTTCATTACCTCTTAATCGATTTGAAACGCCAATAACCACGAGCACTAGGTTGTTAACTTTGGGATTGACGTCCTAAAACAGGTAATGTAATCGACGGAGTTAACATTTACGACTGAGAAAAACGGGAGAATCGAAATTTTCACAAAGAGACTAGATTATCACATGGCAGACTTCGGAACTTAGATGATGGAGGTGGTTTTTGGCAAATAGGCATAGCGACCAAATTCTTTTTTGGAACAAATTGTACGGATGTAATATTTTCGAAATACAATTCCCGCCTATTTTTCGAGTACAAAATACTGAATAGACAGTCTTTGTTGTAACAATCCCTGAATGGACAATAATTGCCTGTTTAATATTGAGTCGCTAGTTCATTTAGATGGATAGATTGTGTGAAATATTATACGGCTAGAAATACTGTTTGTTAATCCTGAGATGACGATAGATATATATTATAATGAAAGAAGCCATAGGTACTGTGAGAACCCGTAAAACTTGGGATAAGGACAAACATGATGATGATGATGATCCGAAAGGCACTGTACAGAAAAACGAGAAAGTGTTCTCTGAACTGGTGTTAAAATTATTATCCTCTCAGGGCTGTGGATATGGATCGTCTTATCAAGACTCGACCAGTTCTAGGTAATTGGAATAAGAAAGTTCTTGGAGTTACATGTTAAGAAAAAAAATACCACATGTTGTTCGAACCGATTGTTAAGAAGCCTTAAATCGGTATTAAAGACTGAGAAAAAGACTAAGAAGTACCGAAAAAGTACAACGAGATGTTTACTAACTCGGTCGGAATATGGGCAGTTTTGGAAGATACGCAAAAAAAAAACACGCACTCTATACATTAAAATGTATGCTGAAAGCGGTGTACCGAATTATTTTATGTCAATTTAGATTACATGTAAAAGTAACGAGTGATACCTAATTACCTACCTTTCTTTGCTGACCGTAGGTACATTGTTTCTATTCCGTGGCAATCGATCGTAGATTGACAACTTATCTGGCAACAATAACGGTAACAGTCACAAAGTCCTAACACATAGGCAATAACATCCTTTTTAATAGAGCATTTTCTTACGAGTGAAACCACAACTAATAGGTTTAGCTCTCTGCAATTTATAACAATTTTTTTTCCGATTCGGAAAAAAATGTTTAATTTGTGAATTTACATGTAAATTATAAAAAAAAATATTAACTTACCTTAACTTTTACGTAAAAGGAATATTCGTAGTTACTTCGCTAGTGACGGAAGTAAACAAACAGCATAGTCCGCTTTTATGGGATCTTGCCAACCTCGCAAGGGCATGCACATATATTGGCAAGAACAACGTCACCAAAGCAACACAACCGCATTGCACAGTTCACTTTCACTCATCATAACTTCAAGAAAACACTGACGCGTATATCCATCGGCGAAGAAATCTGCGGTCGCCGCAAAACTCAAAATGCCCGCGCAATCACGTATGTCAATGTCACTTCATAAATCAAACCATTCAAGAATTTAGGAAGAAATAATATTTACAATATCACACGCGATTATTTCACTCAAAAGTTTACAATAACTTTGAGCTTACTATCATACAACACCTCAAAGACTACGTATTAAATAATGTATCGTTCTTTTATTGTTGTCATTCCATAAAATAACAAAATGATTTTTATTCGACCTGCACTCTAGCAGCTGTTCATCGCGAAACCGTGCCACAGATTGTGACAAACCACACCACATGGTTGTGTTTGAAACAAAACTAAAATACTTCTTAGTTGTTGTAGCTAGCGACACCTAGCGTGCAGGATAGAAGGTTCAGCAATACTTACTGTTTTATCGACATCTACGTAAGCAAAAGGAAAATTTTATGAAAACCTTTTTGTACCATACATTTACGCATTACAACCTCTGATTTCAACATTTATTGTATTATTTATCTGTGTTTTCAACTGCCATAGACGTCAAATAAACAATCTTTTTATTTACTAACTAAATTATTTCGCATACAAATTTATTAGATCGGCTTGTTGTGAATTGTCCTACTACAGGCAAATATTTTTGGAAAATTAAGAATGAACGACCATTATGTTCAACACGTTTTAGAATTAGATACTATTTAATTAATGTTGTGGTTTTAGTTCAATATATCATGCCCCCAAAGCCTAAGGAGGCACCTAAAAAGGCAACACCTACAGTTGTACGACAGGCAATCAGTAGTTCTAGTCTCGTATATGTTCCTGAAGATGTTATAGAGGGTAGGTACAGTCAGTGCTCTCAAAACTATGAATTGGCTTAGGGTGGTAAATTTTCAACAATGTATTGGCCTCTATTATGACTTTACACAGTTAAGAGGGCTATCACAATTTTTCTTGTATTTGTGTGATTGAGGAGTCACACGCTCAAATACAAGAAAAAAAATTATATTTATTTAGAGCACTCCCGAGAGAAATAATAAAACTTTCTCGGATTTTTTTTTTTTTAATTTTTGGCCATATATCTAAACCATAATCACACATCTAAACTGGAAAAAATATGTCTGAGAAAGTTTGATTATTTCTCTCGGGAGTGCTCTAAATAAATATAAATTTTTCAAACACTCAAATACAAGAAAAATTTTGATAGAAAGATATGTATACCTTGGCACCGAAATCCTTCGTATTGTATGGCGCTATTGCAACCAAAAGATTGTTCAGCGTTATAATAATTATTAATTAACCATTTTACTACCACCAGCCTGGTGTACTGACAATCAGGTACCGATAACAGGAGCTATATCTTCTGAACCATTATTCATGTTTTGTTTTTAGGAAAGGCGTCTTCATTTCCAAATTTCACACATTAAAATACCTTAAAAAGGGGTTAAACATTTACAGGTACACATCTGATTGACACCATAAAACGATATTTAGATCAACCTTTATCTCTTTCCGACTAGGTTTTGAAAACCGTTTAGAAACTGGTGTAGATTGGACAGTTCTCACTAACGCAGTTCGCAGTCACAAGGCCCTTTGTAAAAGAGAAGATATACCACGGGTCACATTTTCTGAAGCAGTAGAAAATAAAATAAACAAAAGCATTATACACGGCTTCCTTGACGAGGAGTCTGGGCTGACTCTTGAGCAGCATTGGGAGTTCTTGTTGCCAGCGACATTGTGGGACAATGAGAGATTCGCAAATAAAGAAGCGAAAATATGTTTTCACAATGATAACTGTATCACAGACGACTTGGTAAATTTGATTAAGAATACCGTAAAATCAGGTGATCGGAAGATTTTGAGAGATGCCCTGAAAATGGTGAACGTCTTACGAGTAAATGATTCCGAGGTAAATAACACTGAAGTTCAACTATAGTCTGTAGTTTTTTCAGGTTTTTAAGACACTGTCCATTGTGTCGTAAAATACTCGTAGATAGTCGACCGATCTAAGTCCTCGTGGTTGTTTCGATCCACCACGCTTTGTTCAGAATGGACCTAAGTATCTACATACACAATTAATTTTAAAGGACGATTTGTTAGTTTTCCTATTATTTCGTTCGGCACAGCCCTTGAAAAGTGCGAAGCCACGGTCGATCAACGATTTAAAAAGTGTTCAATCACAGTGGGAACTATGTGGCAATGGTGACGTAGGCCAAAAAGCGGGCTGCACTTACTATAACTAATAGCATTGGTAGCTAAACATTTTTCAAAACACTGAACAATCCACAAGCTGCAGTTAACTTAAATGATCGCTCGTATACAGCGTAGATACTGATTATTAGCTGAGATATTACCTATTAAATTGATTCCCAGTGCTGCTTCGTTGTACCTAAATAAATGATTTTTAAAATTACAAGCAATTTAACGCGAGAGAGTGTGATATTGTTCACTGTGTCACAAGCACAGCCCCACATCGATGTATTTTCTCAATACGTACGTAAAATTTCAATAATCATCAATAATGTATGTTTGGAAAGTCAATAGTATGGTTTGGCTTCAAATTGGTCAGCTCTGGGTCGTAACTTTCCTTTATTTCCTGGACTTATTTGACGCTAAAAATATACTTAGGCGTACTTCATCACTTTTTTTTTCAGATGTCAGAATTAGATGAATTATTAGCTGAGTATAAGAAAGTGATATCTCTCAATTTATGCGGAAACTTCTTAGCAGATCTGAATACAGATTTTATTCCACCATCTGTCAAGAGCCTTGAGCTTCAAGCAAATCGTTTCAGCGATGTATCAGGATTTGCTGAATCTTTACCCATTGAACTGCTTTATTTGGGTTTGTCCAAGAATTTTTTAACATCCGGTAATATTGTACTATTGTTAAATCACTAAATTAATTTGTTTCTTAAAAAATCTAAGCTTATCCTGGTTTCCAGAAAACATCGATGCAATAGGATTGCTACCTTTCAATTTGACGGTGTTGGATTTGTCAGACAACGACATCTATCATTTAGATCCAGTACTCGAAATTGTGGCACGACTGCCAAATCTTAATGGTCTGCAGCTATCGGGAAACCCATGCTCGGTACGGTACACGGTTACTAAATAGTACGTAATAATTAAAATAGATGGCGCTCACTGAAATACTTAACTTATTACATTTTATCTTTTTTTAACTAGGTCTGTGCTGCTTATGCTCGTGCTACTTTGACGAAATTAACACGTCTAAGATGGCTTGATTGCCGCGAAATCCTTGAAACTGACAGACCACCGCCAGCACCAGCACAACCTGTGGAAATACATCCAGATGATTTACGATCTGCATACTTTAATTTCACTGTTTTTCGAATTATGTCCGCTCCCCAACCACCAAAAGCCGAAAAGGTAACTTGGTTGCTTATAGGATAGTTTTAAAACCTACATTTAGGGAAAGCCCTTTGACTTATTAGTGCTGTAAGTGTGACTGCCGAGGGTAGATTGGTATGAACTTTGATTCTCATGATGTACAGACGCCAGCACATCAAGCTACTACAATCTGTCAAATTTCTTTATTAGATTTTCAACTTTATCGCTAAAGCATTAAGGTTCAAGGTTGATTGGGAAAATTTGACAGTTTCGGGTAGCTTGACCTGCTGGCGTCTGTACAACATTTGGTAGGCACCAACCACCTAAGAACAATAAGCTCCACCTTGGCCAAATTATAATTCTTCCGGCATTATTTTCACCGTTTCACCAGGGAGTACTCACGAGTTTCCACGTAGAGCTGGAGATACCATTGCTAGACGTAGTAAGAAGGAAATTCCTGATGTTTCGAAAAAATGAGTCCCTCATAGAAATGCTGCCGCCACCTGAAGATGAGGAGTGGCTTCCTTTGCCTTCCGTGCCCGTTTTAAGTAAAATTACTCCGAGTAAGTTTCTCTTGTATCTATCGAGTTTATTACCATTCTTTCAAAGATTACTTGTGGAATTCCCCCATGCAGGTGGGTAGGTAATTGCGTAGCACACTATCAGTAGGAATGGCTTTCATTTTGACAATTCAACAACATTCATTGCGTTATTTACGTTGTTGAGCAGACAAATTTTTCGAACATATGAAGCAATGGATTAGCAATATCTTTCAAAATCATTCAGATTGTGATTGAAAAAGTGTGTTACGCAATTAGGGTGCTGTTCATATTAGTTAGCAGCTTCTGAAGCTAGTGCCTCTCATTAGAAAAAAACTTTGTTTATTTAAAATTCATATACCACCATGCTTAAAGAGTGGGATAAAAACTTTAGACCACTACGGGATTGTAATCCAAGTAAACAATATTTTAGCTGTTGAGGACGAAGCAACGTCGCATGCGTCAGGCATCTACAGTAATATGGTAACGAGGAATCCCCGAGAGATTCACAACTTCACCACATTTGAGAGCAACAAGGTGCAGTGGAACAAAATGATGAACTTCCAGGAACCCACCCTCAAGATCTTCTGTCCTGACTTGGTCGCGTTGAGAGACACCTTCCGAACAATTATTACCCTCAGACTGATTTATACATTTGTAAGTTTCGATTTTGTATGACACCTTACTGACAAAAGTTGCTATTTTGTGAACTCGTGATCGGCGGTGTAGTGTAACTTCGCACAAGGTTTATCTGCACAGATATTTTTTAAACACCGATGTAGAAGTAAGGTAAGGTCGCCTGTATGTCGGTCTTCTACAGATTGTACTTCGGAGAGTGTGCCCAAGAACTCCACGACCTCATTTCACCAGCCCCTTTCTTCCATCGGTCATCTTGACGCACTGCAAGCTAACATCCTTATAGTTTCTATTCCACCAATTCGCACTAAGTGTTTCGAAATGTTTTTTTTTATGCGCACAGCAAAAGAGTGAAACTCTACCTGCGTCTGTGTTTCCGAACGCATACAACCCCAATCTCTTCAAAGTGAAAGTGAACAGGCTTCTTCTGGGTAAGCTCACTCCATCGTCGACTCTGTCTCTGTCACCACTGACCTAGACTAGATTCAAAGGCAAACACATCTAAAAAAAAAAAAAAAAGAGAAGTCGAATAGTCTCTATAGCTCTTAAAATAATTATCGACACTGGGATTATGTCAAAAGAATGACTGCGTCATCCTCTCAGTGTATAACAAGACTGCGATAATTACCTTGTCTGACGACGGTCGAGGGGTCTTCATTAGGACAATAAAAAAATAATTTATAAGGTTCGATTGAAATCAGTTTGATTTACGCAGATCAGGATTGAAACATTCTCCCCTTTCTCACAGACGCATGCGCCTCAAAAACCAGGCAAACAGAAGAGTACGGTGGTGGTGCAAACACCGGGAGAGATGAGAGTGACCGTGGCTACGATCAGGTGCGCTCTGAAGTGCCCAGATTGGAGCCAGCCCAGCCAACACTTCCACTGGGATGAAACCCTCGGCACCAATGACGCGATTCATTGGGGAGATGGAGACCTTGCCGTAAGTCACAATTTCGCAATCATAGTCCGCAGGGATGGATACATAGGTATAATATAAAAACATATATACGATCGAACCAGTATTCCTGATGAGTTGTTGTGAATTTTGGCTGTGGTTTGCTTATTGAAGTGTGAGAATTTCTGCGTGCTACAGAGTACAGACCCACAGAAACCCACTCGATTATTCGTTCTTTGTTTAAGACACCGGATACAACCTTAAAGAATCTGTGTTTACCATTGTTGTAATATCTAAAGAGGGCAGGCTTATTTTTCGCGTCATTTATAATCAAATGATTTATAGACTTTAATAAATTTCCATCAAGATCATAGAACTCATAAACTAAAAACCCATTACTAAAGATATCGTAAATGCCTACATCAATATAAAAGTACTCATCAAAATGAAATATGATAGTAATATAGGCCAGTGTTTATCATAAAGATGATGATTCTATAAAAAGCTATATGGTCGAAAAGAAAATGCAATTCGTACCTAAACAAACCAACAATGTATGAAAAGCTAATGATATGAGTCGCAATAATATGGAATCAACTCAAACTCAAAGCATTTATTTCAAATAAACCAATTAAGTACAGGCACTTTTGAATTGTCAAGGGGTCGATCAGTCAGAAAGATGAAGCTAATTGCCCATTCCAAAGCGTAGTAGGTAGCTATGGAGAAGAACGGGCCAAGAAACTTCATGGATACTATTTTAAATCAAAATATTGTTACAAAAAAGTGGTCACATCATTCATGTTGAAATTATACATGTGAGATCGATGTAGAAAGATGTGCGCGTTAAAAGCGTCCGTAATAAAATAGGATAAAAAAAATAATTCAGGAATTAATATAAGCCGTGGCAGCTAAGAGACCTAGTGTGTGGCAGCTAAGTGCCTACTGACGGCGCCCGTTCACGAACATAGCGTATGGATCAGCATTGCGATTCTGTAACCATCTCACCGTGAAAACTTAGGTGAAGTGAGCGTGGAGTGAGCTGCCAGTGTAGCCCCACTGATGCTAGGGATTGACCAAGCATTCATTTACAACTATAATCGAGATGTTAATTATATTTTAATGTTATTTCTGTTGATCATTTTATTTATTTATTTATTTAATCTTTTCGCACAAAACGTACAAAGGCGGACTTAATGCCTTAGGCATTTTCTACCAGTCAACCATGGGTGGTGAAGAGATTAGATGGCAGGTGCTTTAATGGAAATGAACAATGATAAAAAAATTAACTTGTAAACAACGTACACAAATACATAAATAAGTCCTATACACATACATACTATTTACTATACTATACATATACTTACATAAATATATATATATACAAATTCAAGGAAGAGAGATGTTGAGATGACTCTACTCTATTTATTTTGAAAATAACTCTGCAATTTCCGCTTAAATGCATACCGACTGGTAGCCGTCCTGATATCAAGAGGAAGCGCATTCCAAAGAAGAATGGACTGAATATGAAAGGAAGAATGAACAAAGTCAGAAGTATGAGAAGGACAGAGTAGAAGAAGATTATTAGAAGAACGCAGATTCTTAGCGTGAGAAGAACATAGGTATCGGAAGTGAGACACGAGATAAGAAGGAGGAGTGGGAGAGTTGAGAAGGGAGAAAAGCGTGGTCAAAGCACGCAAACTTCTTCTTTGGCGAATGGACATCCATTTGAGCTCAGACCTATAGCTCGACACATATATTTTCTGTGGTTGGATATGAACCGGATACCATAGTTAAGCAATCTGTCGAGCTTATCCAGCAAAACCGCATTCAAGTCAAAGTAACACCCGTCACCATAGTCGATCACAGGGAAAATCAAAGTCTGCACAAGCCTGGTTTTAATCTTAGCGGGCAAAAAATTTCTCAGACGATACAGGGATCGCAGAGTACCGTTGACCCTTTGACTAACACTAGAGACCTGGCGTTGCCAGCTGAGTGAAGAGTCAAGATGCAAACCGAGATCTTTCACAGTAGGGGTAATGGGTATGACGGTAAAATTAATGAAGATGGAGAATAACAATGGGGAAAGAATACCGCCTTGTGGAACACCAGCATCCATATCACGCCAACTCGATGAGCTCTCATCAACGCGAACCGACTGCTGACGTCCCCGAAGATAAGAAGAGAACCATTCCAGCGCCTCGGACGAAACCATAAGGTGGGAGAGGATAGAAAGGAGAATATCGTGGCTGACGGCGTTAAAGGCATTGGAGAAATCAATTAATACCAAAACGGTAACTTTGGTATCCTCCATGGCTTTTCTAATGTCACCAGTCACTTTAAGGAGAGCGGAGGCTGTACTATGCCCAGGCCTGAACCCAGACTGAAAAGAGCTAACGAGGTTGTTCCGATGAACAAACCCCGCAAACTGCTTGTGTACGCAGGCCTCAAGCACTTTAGACAGGAATGGGAGAATGGAAATGGGTCGAAAATTACTGGGAAGGGAGGGATTTGAAGTTTTAGGGAGTGGGCGGACATAGGCCATACACCACAGGGATGGGAATTGTCCGGAATCAAGAGAATAGTTAATGATGTGGGTAATTGGAGGGAGAAGGCTATCAAGGATCCAAACGACCATAGTACGACTGATGCCGTCGTAACCCACAGCCTTGGATTTTATAGACAGGATGATCTTTTTAATTTCGTCCAAGGTCACCGGAAAGAAGTGAAATGGTTCTATGATGGGACTCGCTAGGCCATTAATGAAATCGACCGTCTGGGACAATATTTGGGAATCCAAATGACAAGTGGTTGTGAAGTGACGGTTGATATCATCAAGGCCAATTGTATTAGGAAAATCCACATGCCGTGGTCTGCCGATACCAAGAGTACCAAGGAACTTCCAGATATCAGCAGGTGAAGAAGAAGATATATTCTCGAGAATATGGCGGCGTTTAGCGTTGCATAACATCTGATTACACCGATTTCTAGCAGCTTTGAAAAAGTTCCGATTATCTTCACTGCGATCCCTTTTAAATTTACGAAAAGCCCGATCCCTGCTCCTCATCGCCATATGAACACCTGTCGTCATCCAAGGAGCAGGAGGACGCCGAAGCTTAATCTGCTTAACAGGAGCGTGTTTCTCGTAGAGAGCAAGGACCGTCTGATTGAAAACACGCAGATTTTCATCTACAGCTGTCGCCGCTGCCAAGTTTTCCCAACTAAGGTCTGTCGCATCCTGACGAAGCTTCTCAACGTCCATGCGCGCAAAACACCGCATGTGCAGAACTTTTGGGATGGGTTTTATGTGGTTTTAGGACATATGAGAGGAAAATTAGGTAGGTATTTAATCACAACGCTAGTATTTAAGAGTCTAAATATTATTATTTAGAGTATTTTATTTATTTTTATAAAACAGCAACACAGATAGTCAATTTTGATTTTCATTTTGACCTTACTTTCGTTTTAAGCAACCTCGAAAACCATGAAAACGACAACAATAGTCATATTAAACAATATGTCCTTAGTAACAAACAATGACCCTGCGCATTTTCTTTAGTAGCTAGTTTAAGAAAAAAAAAAGAACTTATTTGAGTTTCTTACTAAATTTCTGTTTTGCTGTTTTATTAAAAAAAAGCGTAAACAGTAATATATAGCCACTTAAATACTAGCTTTGAAATAATATAAAATAATCAACAGAACTAACATTATAAAAATATAATTAAAATCACGATTATGATTGTAAATGTAATGCTTGGTCAATCCCTAGCATCAGTGGGATGACACTGGCAGCTCACTTCACCTAAGTGGTCACTTTACGGTGAGATTTTTACAGAATCGACCGGCTGCACCATTCAGCTCAAC
Organism: Brachylomia viminalis; assembly: GCA_937001585.2. Taxonomy (NCBI): domain Eukaryota; kingdom Metazoa; phylum Arthropoda; class Insecta; order Lepidoptera; family Noctuidae; genus Brachylomia; species Brachylomia viminalis. The sequence continues at coordinate 18,451,932 of OW443301.2, read as the reverse complement.
CATTTTGAAGGGAACTTAATGATCCAATACACACGCCACCACCAGCGACGCATTTGAGTGAGCATAACATCTAGCGTGGGCGTAAATATCTTCAATGACGAGGGAAACGAAAAAAACAGGCCCTGTCTGTTCTGCGGGGTGGTTGAGTAACACACTAAAAGTAGGAATGGCTTTAATTTGGACAGTTCAACAACATTCAGCGCGTTATTTACGTTGTTGAGCAGACAATGTTTTTGAACTATGAAGCAATCTTTGCGAATATAACACTGTCACTGGAGTAGCCTTACGAACAATTCCCCCTCTGTAAAAGTACAAGAACAAAATGTTCTAGTACGTTCATAAACACTACTTTCAAATCGATTATATCGCACTTCGTAAATCGTTTTCAAGGCGCGCAGAGCTCCGTGAAAATTCCTGGCTGTGCTGTTAGATACTGTAAAAAGCGTTTTAAATACGTCAAACTTACCTATAGACAGAATAAACGTAAACCTACCTACGTAAATATATTTTTAATAATATTTCGTTCTTTTCTTTTTCTTTTGTTTTTTTTAAAAACGTTGCCCCACACTAGGAATTTCTCCTGTATTTTGGCTGCGTTTAAATACATTTAAACTCACATACACAAACAGTCAGACCATTTAGTCATGTTTTTATTGAAATTCAAAATACTAACCTCATATATACGTTTAAAATCAAAATGTATGTATAATTTTGTCGATTCAACCATGATTCAACATAAAACATGGCATGAATCGAATATTTTTGGCAAATTACTTTTGTGACGTCACCGAGTCTCACTACATCTCATTTTTATGTTCATATAGTTCAAAATATTTTTCTTTTTAACCGACTTCAAAAAAGGTGGAACTTCTCAATTCGGCATTTTTTTTTAAATGTTTATTAACTCAGAACTTTGTCATTTATAAATAGATTTTAAACATTCTTCTTTTGTTTGAAAGTTTATCCTACTTCCATGTTGGTCCCTTATTTTGGTCAAGGTCTGATGAGTGGTTTTTTAGTCAGCTTCAATAACACACTACTAAGTGAAAAATTACTTTAATTTTGGAAGTCGGTGGTTTTTATTGCATTACGAAAATTGACGTCGAATCAGCAAAATTAATATGCACTTGATATGCGATTATGTTTGTCTTTTAGTAAAAATGCTAGCGAGACTACCGAAGGATTGAGGTCATGTTTGAAACCAATGTTTTTATTTTATTTATTTATTTACGTACACACGCTATGTTGAAATGTTGATAATTTCTTAATACGAATTAAGTAGTACCTAACCATATTTGTTGTTAAAAAAAAGTTGGCCGTCACGAGACGCCCAGCAGATGTGAAACATCGAAATTGATTGCAAGACAAAAGGAACGTGTCCCTTGCATGTGTGTCTTTTCTTCACGGAACAGTCTGTTCCGTGCTTTTCTTCAACTCAACTTTGAAAATTTACGCAGCATCTTTTTTTTTTTTTTTTAGGGTGGGAAATCATCAAATAACTTCTCCCGCTCTGGGCAGAGCAGGAGGGCGTGTCAGACTCTTACTGACTAAAACCCACCCGTGTTCCTTCAGTTGCCTGTGCCAAGGGCCACGGTATCCCTCTCGGACTTTCCCGCAACCCTAGCAGGCATCGGCCCGAGCGGACCTTGGTGCTGACATCTCTTTGAGGATCATGGATTTTCAAATTGACCTCAGCACCCAGCCCCCTATTAACTTCAGCACCCTGAAAAACCATGAAAACTATCTCTCTGTCTCTTTCTATTATAAACACTTCTCATCAAAAAAATCGAAATACCTCTGAAGTTTGGTTTTTTATGAGTTTTATGATTTTTTTTTACATTAAACAAAAAAAAACCCAGTTAGATGCATATATTATAAGGTATCTTATAAGGAATAAGTATTAATTTTTCGAATTAAAATTAAACTTCTTTAGCTCTCGTGTTTTGTTCAACAGAAAATATTAGAAACAAAAAAAAGTTTAAAAAGTTTGTTCAGTATCTCGTATTTCCTCCCCGGGCTCTAATGACTGCTTCCATGCGGTTCCTCATGGAACGGATAAGAGTCACAATCTTGTGTTCTGGGATTTTATCCCCCTCTTCTTGTATAGCTGTTTTAACCTGCCCAAACGTCTCCGGAGCAGGATCTCCCGCTCAGACTCGTCTCTTCAACTCATCCCATAGATGTTCTATGGGATTCATATCCAGGCTTCTTGCTGGCCAGCCCTTGACCGTAATACCGACTTCGCTCAGGTATTCATTTACAATGCCTGCGGTATGAGCTCTGGCATTGTCCCGCATAAAAACGATCTCTTTGCGAATAAAATGTGCGTAGGGTAGGTACCACATGAGGCTCCATACACTCTTCGATGTCACGTGACCCATTGAATGATGGTGAGAAGTTCAAAAGATAGTTAGAAATAAAGAAAGAAGAAAGAAAGAAAATGCGTTTATTTGCGGTAAACATGACGCAAAAAATAACACAAACACTGAAAATATGAAAAGGTTGGGTTAAGTTCGGTTTTTCCTTCAACTTTGCTCCATTGAAAGTATGACCAATTTAAGTGCTCACGTGCAAAGTTAAGGCGCACTCTTCGGTGGTCTACCGTAAATTTTGGGCCATTGGCTAGTTTATGAGGTTTCCGGCCACGTTCCGCCAATCTTCTTCTAATGGTAGAATCGCACACAGTCAATCCTCGAACCCCATGGAGCCACTGCTTTTTTTTTGTGGTTGGGAAATCATCAAATAACTTCTCCCGCTCTGGGCAGAGCAGGAGGGTGTGTCAGACTCTTACTGACTAAAACCCACCCGTGTTCCTTCAATTGCCTGTGCCAGGGGCCACGGTAACCCTCTTGGACTTTTCCGCAACCCTAGCAGGCATCGGTCCTAGCAAACCCCGTCATTGGTGCTGACATCTCTTTGAGGCGCGCGTGGAACACAACGCGCCGTCGACCCGGGCCTGGTCCTTATCGATCGGCGAGCTGCCCATTGCTCGCCGTTCGCAAGCCCGCGCCTACGGTGGCCGGGAATCGGCCTGCGATTCCCGACGCCCAATGCGTCTCCTGCGGCGGCTAGGGGCGTGAGGGCGCAAATTTTACCTCTCCCTCACGCGTTCCGCCTCCTCCTTCGCGAACATTACTGCTTCGCAGAAGGAGGTGACGTCTTCCCAAGCCCTCTCGCTCCGTACCATGGCCTGGACCAAGGCCGGACGCGAGAGATCGCCACCGCCAATCGCCTCCACGAGGACACGGCGGTGCTCCGCCCAAGCCGGGCAGACCTCCACCGTATGCTCCACCGTATCCTCCGGGCGATCCACACAATGGTGACACCCGGGCGTTTCCTCCCGCCTTATCCGGAACAGGAACCTCCCGAAACAACCGTGTCCGGTGAGGACCTGCGTCAGGCGGTAGGTGAGGACGCCGTGGCGCCTCTCTAGCCACTCCTCAAAGAAGGGACTTATCGCCACAATTGTGGCGTGCCCAGCGCTGGGTTGCGACAATCGCACTCTCCATGCCGCCCTGAGATCCCGCCGGAGCTCTGTCCGCTGTACCGTGATTTCTCGCGGCAGCGGAACTACGCCCCGGCGTTTCGCCTCCTCGCGCCACTCCCAAATGTGCGCGAGGACTTTTGCCTCCAGATCCCATGGCGGTAATCCGGCAAGGAGGCTCGCCGCCTCACCGGAGACCGTACGGTATCCCCGATGGAGCCACTGCTGCAGTTGAATAGAGTTAAAGTGACGATTTCCTAAAGAAACTGACGCAATATACCGGTCATCTTGCTCAGACGTGACTCGATATCTACTAGATCCTGGACGGCACGCGGCGAGTAAACATACTCCAGTCTCCCGATAACGCTGATACACTCAACAGCAGAGAGGCTAAGATGCAATCGTGCAGCCACAACACGATGACTGTGCCCTGAATCCAGCAACGCCACGACTTGGGCGGCTTCCGTGGGCGAGATATCCATATTTGTTAGGAAAAAATCTCTTTGGTAGGATGTCAGGTAACAATCACTACTAAAAAAACGATATTGTTTGCAAAAAAAATGTGACTCAGTGCAGAAATTCTGACGGAATACGCATGGAAAACAATCTCTTCATTCATTTATTGGATGAAAATCCGAAAATTCAAATTCAAATTTTGGAATTGTGGTACACCATTGTGTAGACTAACCTGCCAGCTATTTATTGGCGTATTTTTTAAATGATATCAGTCCTCTTTTTTATTTAAATGCCGACTAAATAGTACTTACAGTACTGTGTCGAATTTTTTGATGAGAAGTGTATAATAAAAAGTATAGTAGGTATAGTATGAGAGCGGTGGCGTAGAGGGGGGGCATGATCGCATGAGAGAGCGTCATGCTGTTCGGTCGATTTTACTGCCAAAGTAAAGTGCGCCAATAAATGCTCCTCATTAAAAAAAATCGATAGTACGGACTTCTCTTTCCGGGCGAGCAGCTTATGTTTTTTTTTTTTTGTAGTAGCTACCGCGTCATCCGCCAAAAGTGACAGACTCTTTTGCTCAGAATATTGCGCTTATTTCTCCAGTGTTATATACTGTATGGAAGCAATGGATTCTGATTGATAATGTGTTACGCAATTAGGGTGCAGGTGTAATTATACAAAGTGGTTTCTTATAACTAAGGTGAAATTGAAACTGAAAATGCATTATATTTATGGCACAGGAATTCATAGAATACACGACACTTACGTTCGACATACACACACACACGCGACAAATACGAGACTTGCATCTCCTTAAATATTGTTTTTATTTAAGGCTCCGTGCACGAAAATATACCTCCTTCGTCAATTTCTAACTGTGAGAAAGCTTGACATAATTGAAACATTAAGTCTATTCTATGTGACTATAAAAGTGCAGTTTTCGTGGCGCTAAAGCTTTTGTGTCAGTCACAGCACCTGTTAATAGTTTCGTTACCTACTTTTGCGCTCTCGAAAACATTGCGCCTTTGAGTTAGGTACTACCTACTGTATAATCATAAAATAATATTTTGATTTTATTTCAAGGATGTGAGATTTTATAATTCTCGAAATGGTTTGTTATAATTATACCTACCTAATAGGAAAAATACATTAGGTACCAACTGTTTTTGATTTTTTCGAAAAATGGGTTTTTTCAACATTCTTTTCTGCTATAATTTGTTTCAAAGTTGAAAGAAGTGGTCTAGCCAAGTGCAAGTAGACCATATAATGATGTTGATGATATTTTAATGTTCAGAATCAAAAGTAGTTTCTGGTAAAAAGATGATCAAACGTTAGTCTCGCGTAATTTTTTAGAAAACTTGTTGTGAATATTAGTGATTTTCCATGAATAGGTACTTAATTTATTTGGAAAATCCCTTTCAACCACATGCGAAACAAAGAACTCGACTTTTCCAATCCCAAATAACTTGTTTAAATTCTTTTCCCTATCACAAACAATGAACAAAATTGATCAAACTCAGTCAATTTTGTGCACGGCCTCTTCTTGTGGGTACACGGAAATAAAGAATCTTTAATCCCACAGATACTCCAGTACAGTCAGTTAGAAAAATCAACAAAATCCGTCAAAGGAAAAACGGAGGGTGCGGAATCCAGTTCGCGGCACATTATACCGGATGAGTTAACTTGCCACTTTGGTTTCGGAATTGATACTTTAAAATAGCACATTCATGACATTTGGAATGATCAGTTGGAATGGTGTCCAAAAAATGAACGTGAGTCGAAATAAGAAGTAAAACATTGGCGTCACGCCTCCACAGACCCGCCGTAATCCACGGCCTCATGCCATTTTTAACCCCCGACGCAAAAGAGGGGTGTTATAAGTTTGACGTGTCTGTTTGTCTGTGTGTCTGTCTGTCTGTCTGTCTGTGGCATCATAGCGCCCGAACCACTGAACCGATTTTAGTTTAGTTTTTTTTGGATGAAAGGAGACTTAATCGAGAGTGTTCTTAGCTATGTTTTATAAAAATCGATTGAGCCGTTTAAGAGTTATGGTGGGTTAAAGTGGGGATGGAAGAACCAAAATTCTACAAATGTGCCCAAATTGGTTGTCAAATCAAATGAAAGATAAGATATTTTCGTACTTTTTTTAGGTAGGTTTTTGTGTCGGGGGTTTTTTAAATTTTTAATTTAAGTTTTATTCTTATTGCATAATGTAGCTGAATTTTATTCGTTGCCTTTATTCCATCATTTGTGCGTGCCAACTATACTGTTAAATAAAAAACAGAAGAAATACTTTATTTTCCCCTTAAAATAATCCGTAATACAGGTCTACCTACGGTCTACGATTTAAGTACTGTTCACAAAAAAAGTGAACTTTCTAAAACTGACATCACCGTCGTCGGTGTTGGTATCTTCGAATACAGTGGCGATACTTGATAGATACTAGTGTCAGCATTGTCAAAGGTTCCACTACAAACGCGCGCGCTCAAAGCACTGCCGCGGCTGCATGTATGCGTGCTGAAGGACTGATCAATAAATTCAGCAATCATTATAATTTATACTTTATTGTATTTAAACAACAGTCACATTGCAATGACTGATGACAATGCGGCATGGTTTGTCGTGATGCCTTTGGAATGGAGCCGTGAGTGTCCAACACCATTTGATTTCAGCTGATTGTCATCAGGCCTCTGACCTATCTAAATGATCGGGAAAATTGTATCTACTTTGCACCCAACCCATAACAGATTAAATATGAATACCTATAAATATTTTGTAAAAATAAAGGTTTAGAATTATATGTAAATAATTGCGTTTAATTTTCTTAAAGATTTTCAGTAGCACATACCTTTGACCTTAAGTATCACAGAAGTAAGACATTTTATTGAACATAGGATTTTCAAATCCCATGCAGAATCGTGCCGACTATCTTCGTCTTTAACAATGATATACCTCTTCTAGTTCTCACACACTATTGTCTACATTTCTTTTCATTTCTCCTTTCGCAGGTCTGCTGGAAGAAATTTCTTAAGAAATAAGCAGTACCTTTGTACTCAATACTAAAATGTCATAACTGTTTCTGTTTTACTGTGTGTTCATAAATAATAAAATAAATAAATACCTACAGCCATAATGCTGGGTTCAATACGAACCCTTAATCCAATACGTTGAACTGCGCTATTTATAGAATCCATTATCCAATAGTCAACAGCTTAAATGGCATAAACGTTTATTGAGACCCCGACAAGTCAGCTGGCTTGGCCAGTCACGAATCAAATCCTTGTTTTTAAGGACCCATGTTAATCGGATTAAAGTGTTTTATAACAAGTATTCATATCCTCAATTTGTGGACAACAGTCGGGAGTCCCAGTTCGGGATCAGTTAAAGGATGTAACGGTCGATTGTTTGTGTTAATGGCTGGAACTCCTCACGAGCGCTGGGGCAGCCAGACGGAATACCTGCTGTCATGTCTTGGATACGCTGTCGGCATTGGCAATCTTTGGAGATTCCCTTACTTATGTTACCGGAATGGAGGAGGTGAGTGACTGTTGTATTTTGCTTCTTTTAATTGGATTCCGTTTTTTTGTAGTCACAGTCCTAATCATAATGGGCGAGAATGGTTCTTTCTAAATCAAAAAGTCTGTCAGATGACAGCTGGGAAAGTATACGCAAACGCAAGCTTTCTCGACTCGTATTTAAAGTGGGTCGAAATAAAAGTACCTACCGTCAAAGTTTTCCATTATGAAGTCGCTGCTCTTATAAAACTGTAGGTACCGATCACGAATTCCGGTTTTATTGAGCAGACAATTATGTCTTTATAATACTCATACTACATACATAAACTCACCTCTTGTTCCCATTGGGGTAGGCAGAAAATACAGAACGCCATTTGCTACGTTACTTACCTACATGCTATAGGTACTATACGCATAGATTGTTACATTACATCTTTATTAATTATTATTACATATTTCTTACATCTTACTCGCATAGATTGTTCATTAGTAAAGTCATATGAATTGTATATGCTGTGGATAACGGTGTGAGTTTCACATTTATATAATATCTTTGTTTATATTATTTGCGCAGATATAATGTGTTACTGTTTGTTTGTCCCAAATAAATAAATACGCGTTTATAATATTTCCATTATTTGATTTTGTTTCAGGAGCGTTCCTCATCCCATACTTCCTCACTTTAGTTATATGCGGTATACCGCTTGTTTATTTAGAAACAACGCTAGGACAGTTCGCTAGCGCCGGATGCATTTCAGTTTTCAACATTAACCCGTTGTTTAAAGGTAACTTTTCCTATGGCATTGAGTTTGATTATGATTCCTATATCTATATTTAGTCCTTCCTCGACAGGAGCGGGTTATGCGGCCATAATAGCAAACGTAATAGCTGTAACGTACTTCTCCGCCATCATGTCATATCCAGTGCTGTACATTTATCACTCAATGAGCTCACCCTTGCCTTGGCAAAATTGTGGCAATTCCTGGAATACGGATAAGTGCACCGAGGTTGGTTAATTTTAGATTTATAAATTAAGCCATTTGTTTATATGACTGTATCTTACGCATAGAGGAATTATTTCCAGATAAGCGGTAACTCTAGTTTCTTTACCTCAAATGGGTCTATCACTACGCCGGAGGATGAGTTTTTTCAGTAAGTGTATTCAAAGTATCATGAAGCTTATTAAATGCTCGATGAATGTTTGTTTATTATTTATCTATCATGTTTCCAGCATTCGTCTTTTACGGATGTCTCCTAGCATTAGTCAAATTGGCGGCATTGTGTGGCCGGTGTTCTGGTGTAACGTGATCTGTTGGATCATCGTCTACCTCTGCATCTGTAACGGTGTCAAGAGCGTCGGAAAGGTGAGCTTTCCATTATTTTCCGATTGATCTTTCTTGGCACATTGCCGCTTTGTCAATTACAAAATAAATATAATACTTTTTCCTCAAACCTTCAGTTCTTTGAATTGTTGTGTATTTATGTTCGCAGATCGTGTACTTCACGGTGATGTTTCCTTACGTAGTGCTCATCGTGTTGTTTATTCGCGGCGTCACATTGCCTGGCGCTTGGAAGGGCATACTGTTCTATATCCTCCCCGATTGGGGGCAATTGAAGAAGCCGAAAGTAAGTATCTATACATAGCAACGAGGCCAAGTTCATACATCTCTCACCTACATTACTTTAGAGATTTTATTATTAGTACTTTATGTTTATTAACGCTGCTCACAGGTATGGGCAGACGCAGCTACGCAGATCTTTTATTCGTTAGGTCCTGGATGGGGTGGTTTAATCAGTATGGCTAGCTTCAATAAATTCCACTACAGGAATCTGCGGTCTGTATTAAAATGTATCATTTATCCCATTACTCACTTTACATGCAATGAAGAAAACTACTCTAAAAGTATTGCAATGTTCCAGGTCTTCAGTAATAATACCTCTAGTGAACAGTGGCACAAGTATTTGGGCCGGTTTTGTGGTGTTCTCCGTGCTGGGTTTTGTAGCGGATCGGACAGGGGTGCCCGTGGGAGAAGTGGCCACTGCAGGGCCTGGACTTGCCTTTGTTACCTACCCTGCCGCAGTCACTATGATGCCTGCACCAAATTTTTGGGCCGTAATTTTCTTTGTCATGTTGTTTTTCCTGGGAATTGATTCAATGGTAACTTCACTATACGTGTTTATTTAAACATTGATTTTATAACCATTTATTAACACCTTATTGATGATTTCACCACGATATAAGAAAAGTTTAATCATGAGCGTCTTACTGAAACCTAATCGCTATCTCGCCGAAATGTCTACGATGAAAATCGAAAAGTTTTTTTTTTTTTTAACTTTGCTCCACGCTAGGAATTTCTCCTATATTCTGGGCTGCTGGTTGATTGATGTATTTGATAATGAGAAAAGTTTTATTACTAAAAGACTATTATTACTTTTAGTATAATAGTAGGTATTTGTGTATTTTACTGTTCACAGTTTGTTACCATAGAAGCAATAATAGCAGGTCTAGTTGACGAATTCCCAGCGTTCCGTGCACGAAAAAGACTCATCACATTCTTCACATGTCTGGCGCTTTTTATCATTTCAATCATCTGCAATACAGAGGTTTGTATCCAAATGTCTTTATATCACACGGTATTTACTGAAAAATACATTCAAATTGCTATCCAGCAAATAGTTTGCCAGCTGTTGGTAGCATTTCACAAGTTGCAATTGAATGACGTGTTCGCGTGACTATGGCGCTTGAAACTTTCACATGGATGACTGCGAACTCGTTTAGTATGTATCTACCTACCTATGATATCAACGGATTGTTAGGAATATGGTTTAATTAATTGGACTAGTGTTTTATGATTAGGTTTCACGATATGTGGGTTTTAATTATCCTTCAAGGCTACAATGGCTGCGAATGAATCATTTTGTTCGGTGGGCGCAATCACATTTTGAAATCGGTACCATATCGATTTCGATAGCCATAGCATAATTAAAACATCTTTCCTTAAATATTTACGTGTAACCTTTCATAAGAAGCAATTTTTTAGGGAATTGACAATAGCGCATCGCGACAACAAAATTAAATAAGGTTCAAAACAGCGATGCGTTTGATGTTAGTTGAATCGATTGACCACCGATGTATAAGAAATTTGCAGGTTTATTAAATTTAAAAAAATGCACGCTAGCTTACTTTCAAGATGTAACCCACTGAGTAACCACTGCTCTTGTTAGATATATGATAAGAGTACTTATTCATAAAAAAAATAAAAAAAGTGTGTTAAACCGTATACCTACTTACAGTTAAAAATATGGGTAGGTACCTAAATCGTAAAAACTAACAAATATATCTAAAAACCGCTTAAAGGACGATTGTAGTCAAGTACTCATTTTTATGAACAACTTTTACCATGGGACTACGTAAACATGAAATCTTCAAAAAAAGTAACAACATTTTATCGAATTATAAATGCATGGAGCTGCTCATTTATTTTCGCGATAACAATTATGAGGTTTTCAGCTATTTCAAATACAACTTGTGTAAACAGTGCAATCGAATGTTTTCTTTAACTCTTTCTGTAAGCAACCCATACACCGCGTCATTTTCCTGGTCACGTGCTGCTCTCAGCCCCAGTTTTTAATCAATTTCTATCGTCAACAGGGAGGACTACACGTGATTGGATTACTGGACGCGCACGTGGCAATCGCCTGTATTCCGCTCGTGTGCGCCCTCGAGATTATAGCCGCAGTCTACACTTATGGACTAAAGAGGCTTTCAGCTGATATCCAGTTCATGACTGGAAAGCCTTTGGGAAGAATCTGGCTGATCTTGTGGAGATACATCGTTCCTGCCATACTAGTGGTACGACTTTATTTTAGTAGTCATAAGGTTTATTTTCGAATAAATTGTAGTAACAATGTCCCTGTGTTAGTCACTCAGGAGGACTTTTTATTGATGGCAAAGTAGATAGACTAATATTGTTAACAGGAAATGAATCGATGCGTAAATGGGCCGTTGATAATTTATTAAACAGAAAAATAATTCATCTATTATGCCTAACCTCAATTGTAAGTCAATCTGTAGTCGCCGCAGATGAAATCAAATCGTTTGACGCCAACGTCAGTAGACATGTAATAGGTATCAAGCTGAAGAAATGTTAAATACTTACCTACTTACATATTTCAAATAATTGTGTCGATCATAATCTTTGACAAGATAGACGACGCACGAATTCTAAGTATATTTCTGACTATAGAAAAAAAAACCTTGAGACGTATTCAAGAAGTTGAGACACATAAAATAGTCGCGTAGCACGTAGGTGGATGCGCGGGGCGGAGTTTTCTATAAAGCAGTAAAATGAATAGTAAACCTTGTTTATGGCACTCCAGTAATTACAGTGTCTTCATTTATTAGTCTGCTATTTCCATAAGGCCATATAATTTAATGAACTACATGATTAGATGGGAAATAAGTCGACTCATTGATATTTTATGATTATTTTCTACATAGTAGCTATTGGTTGTCTATTGGACAGATCCACTTGTTCTAATTTCACGTGTTTGGCAGCCGGCATTTTCCGTTTTCGTTATCATTCAATTTACTTATCGACTGTCTATTGTTTCTGGCGAGCGGACATAGGGGTGGCTAAGGGATCCGCGAGCCAGCGAGCTACCTATTCTGATACAGATTATTGGCATAAAGTATTTAAAGAAAGACCACGAATACATTTGGTGCCCACCATAAACAAATGAAAACCGTCAATTGAAGAAGGTTCTGTTGGGTATTGTTTAGGACACACATGATAGCAACAACAGAATTTTCAGAGCACCCAATCGGTTTCTAAAAAGAATTATCATCAAGAAATAATTATCTTGAACTTTATATGCTTCTGTTTAGCCCATGAACCGCATAAGCTATTATGAATGTAATTGGCTGATATGAAAACACCTAGGTATATGTTTTTCTTTCCCAGATTATAACAGTGTACTGCCTAAGAGAAGCTTCAGGACTGGCTGGCTGGTGTGTCGCTCTCGTATCAGTAATTTGTATACCAATACACGCTCTCCGACTGCTAATCTGTTCAAAAGGAACATTCATACAGGTATGTTTAGTTCACATTACAAACATGCCACTAATAAACTCAGGCGAGAAAATAAACCTACTCAAAATAAAAACTATGCTACGAGAAAATCGGAATTACTGGTTATGCAGGTGCAAAATATTTACTTCAACTAATTAATTTTATAAGTATTTCCAGTCATTCAGATATTCGAGTGAGTCACATGTGACTTCTTGTTTGTATTATGCCCGGTACTGGGGGCCTACTCTCTGAGTCTGTCAACGAAGATACGGGCTCATCCGAAAGTAGTTTGAAACTTTGGAGAAAACCGTACACCCAATTAATTCACTTTTTCGGACAGGTAAAAACACATCGGGACTAGGGACAGCTGTCACATCGTGGTGTCATTCATTCTTAGGTCGGGCCCCAAACTAATCTTTTGTCCCTGTGCATGAAGTCCGTCGTTACAGCCGAAGCTACGGACGTTTCCTACTCCGTATCACTTACGGACATAAGCTTAGTCCGGGACCCGAACTAAAAATTAATGACAAAACGTTTAGACTGATGTCCTTACTCCCGATGAGTTTTTGCCCATTCAGAAAAGATTATTAATCGGGAGCAGGACTCACTTCTAAGTGTCGAAATACTTTCGGACGGGCCCGTATCCTCGTTGAAGGACTTAGAGGAGTAGGCCCCGTGATACGGAGTAGGAAACGCCCGTAACGCCGGCTGAAACTAAGGATTTAGTGCTTACAGAGTAGACTCCCTCATTAGTGAAACGTAACATTAAATGTATAGAGGCACGAGGAACAGGGTGTAAAGTTCATTCATACCTCCATAGAAAAGGGAGGATCCTCCGACCAGACGGGTGTCGTGTCTGGTGGGCAACTGCCCGACGATTGATGTCGGGACGTTGTATATACCTATGCTAGTTGCGCGGTAAACTCTGCTTGCGCGATGCAGGTTTTTGCGTGACGTCAGTGTGACGTAGTTCGTATGTGGCGATGTGGATATCGCTACAACTGTAACACAGACATATTGAAGCAATTTCGCATAGTTATTCTGTTACATTTCACATTGCATTGCATAATGCCGTCCAAAAGGCTCATTTGTGTTACTTACATATTATTTTACGCTTCAACAATCTGCGGGGTAATTGCGTAACACACTAACAGTAGGATGGCTTTGATTTTGACAGTTCAACAACATTCATTGCCATATTTACGTGTTGAGCAGACATTTTTTTTGAACATAATATGAAGCAATGGATTAGCAATATCTTTCAAAATGATTCAGATTTTGATTGATAGTGTGCTAAGCAATTAGGGTGTTGTACTGGGCGTAAACGTTATTTTTTTCAATCAGCCCTGATGGAAAGCAAATCATACACAAATACCTCAGATCATGTGATCTGAGACAAATACATAGGTACAGCTGAAAATATTGCTCATCGTGTTTTAGAAAATCCGGCTTTGTATCTTAGGCCCGTGAAAGGCTACGGTTTCTTAGAAGAGCGGTGGCCGCCACATAACGGCCGCAGTGACGGTTGTCATAAAAATGATGCCACCGGGGTTTGACTTTACGGTGCCAAAAAACGCTCTCAGGAAAACACACCAACTTAATTTCCTAAATAACGTATCAGTGACGATGAATTGCGGAGGATATGTATTGTGACGGCCGCAGTCTTAGGAAACCCTAAGCTTTACAGTATCTTTCAGCTCAGTCTTATTTACGTCCGGGTACCACCGGTCTTGCTAGCTGTACTCGTATAGATTTTTACTTACAGACATTTACCTTAGATTTTATAACAATATCATAACATACTAATATACCTGTTTTACTTTATTTCGTAGCGCATTCGAGACAACTGCCGTCCAAGTACTGACTGGGGTCCTGCAGATCCCGAAATGCGTCACCTATGGAAAGCAGCAATTAACAAACAAAAGAATAAACACATAAGACTAAACAATCTTAATAAATCCTAACATTCAATTAAATATTTTTTTTTTTTCATTAACAATTTTTGCATTGTCTAATAGTAGATTATGCACCGAGGGGCTAATGTTGTGTCTTATGTCACGGGCGTCATATTGAATCTCGAGCGCAATGAAGCGCAGCAATGAAGCAGCGAGGGAGTTAAGAGTTTAACTCACGAGCGAAGCGAGGGAGTTAATACAAGAATCCTTCATTGCGCTCGAGATTCAATATGACGCCCGTGACATAAGTTAGTAAACATAGTTTTAATGTTATTCATTTAAAAAAATGGTTCGTAGTTATCTAATTATTCTTACAATATTATGTCTTCGAAAACATGGCAACGATATGAAGAAGCAGTCGTTATGATTTTGTGGGAACTCGAGAATATCATCCACGCGTAGTAAGGGTTTCGAGAAAAGCTTTCCACTTTCTGGTACCAAAGGGTGTTTGTTAGTACTATACTGCCAATTTAGCTGAGCATGTGAGATTCCAAATTCAAATCAAATTATTGACCAGCGGAAATATGAAATCTAGTACAACATTATTGACCGGCTGTGCCCCCGGCCACTAATGACTCACTTTGGGTTAAGGTTGCTTGACAAATAATTTTACATTTTCGAGCAGGTGGTGTGAAAATAATATTACAGCTTGTTGTTATACGGCGTGGCAGCTCAAGCAACACATAAGTCGGATAACAGTATAAAAATTTACTAATAAGCAATTTAAAGCTTTATTACACAGCTATTAAAGCTTTCGGGATAGACAGATGCTGTATTGAATGGTTTTTGGGCTATTATAATATATAAGCTTAAGGGTATTACCTTGCCCGTTGACTTTAAAGATTTGACCTCTGTACTAGCATTTGTTAATTTGGCGCCACCTACCGACCAATGACCATACTAAAATAAAACGGACTGAAGATTAAGGAAGAACACAGATGTGTCACAGAGTTGTCATTGTTTTTGCCACAGAACAGATAAAGAGGTTAGAAGGGCCTTGTGGGCGGGGCAGGCACGCCGCACTTATGAGCAAACGCTCAAAAGTCAACCGAAATTTGTTTCACGGGCTAACAGTCGCGCTCATATTGTGACAACGTACGACGCTCCGTGAAAAACAAAGAATTATGCCGTCTTGCGCTATTATAACGTGTCGGAAAAGAAGACAGGTGTGTAGTGTAGCCCGGGAAGGGATTTCTTTTCACCGGTAAGTCCAAAAACCTTAAAATACAAGTGATATTTGTAATTATTACTATAGTATTATGTAGTTTGTAGATAAAAACGATACAATCGCAACAGTAGTTGCAAAATTATACATTGCTTGCAATGCATGGGTAGCATCTTGTACTAGATCAGTGATCGCGCAATGTATTGCGTTCACTGCGAACGTCGCGTACGCCTAGCCAAAGCTGAAATTCGGCGAAATCCATGCTTATCGATAGTGTTGTACCAAGTTGTAAATAATGTCGATATTAAGTATGTGTGTTTGATACAGCTGATTATTATTTATAGTGCGTTTTTAATTTAGTTTCTGAGTAGGTTTTCAATCTCCGGAATATTAACAAACATATGTTGACAGCAAAGATTTTGCGCAGCTTCGTCGGAACTGAATTATTTAGCAACATTAGTAATCATCAGGTTGGATTATATCCTACTGCAAACCATGTTACAGACCTAACTAAGGCTATTATTGGAAAATATATTAATTTAAGATTGCACTTTATTTTGAAAAAATCGAATTTAAAAGATAGCAAAGCGCATGTTACTTAATAAATTCGTATTATTTCAGGGACAATAATAAAATCAGCATTTAAATTGAGTTTAAATTATTGTTCAATTTTAAAATATTCTAGTATTTTTTAAGTGAAAACTTCTTTAGGCGCGTTGAGCACTTTTTTTGGTGAACAAAATCATGGAACTCGCGTCATCGTCACCGAACGCTTTCCATGAGCTATATGTATACTATGTATATATGTGTACTTTTTGGGTGAACAAAAAGCGTGAAACTCGCGTCATTGTCACCGCACGCTTCCCATGAGCTATATGTATACTGTGTATATATGTACATAGATATATCTCCTTGCGTTATACATTATATATATATATATATAAATAAATTAGCAAAAAACCAAAGAAAATTTGAATTTCGCGGCTATGTTAGATGTTCCCCCTTAATTTGACAGTATTAAGGAAAAATTTAAATCTTCATTAAAAGAGGTGAAAGACACAATTAAAGGACTAGAAATAGGAACCAATTAGTTCAACCAGATTTCAGACTGGCTAAAGTATGTAGATTCATCCTTCATGGAGTACTGTTTAAAATGTTACAATAAAATACCTCCCCACATATTCCAACTGAATGAAACGAAATTTAAATCTTGTCTAAAACGCACACTATACAGCCAAGCATATTATAAGTTGGGGGATTATATCGCTGACAAAAATGCTTGGCTCAGCGCTGGTCCTGCTCTACAAGAGCGCCTAAACGAATCGATTAGCATTCGAAAATATTGTGAGCTGATGAAGGTTGTACAATCTATCTTTGCATTGTATAAATTCAATTTCTTAGTATTGTATAATTGCATAGCACGTGTGAGCACTATGTACCTACTATAAAACTTACTGGGTTCGTCTTTCATTGACTTGAATGTGGCACAGGTAATTTCTTAGCTGCCACGGCTTATTTGAATTGCTGAATGGTTTTTATCTTTTTATTACGGACACTTTTAACGTGCACGTCTTTCTACATCGTTCTCACATGTATTATTTCAACATGAATGATGTAACCACTTTTTTGTAACAATATTTCGATTTAAAAGAGTGTCCATGGAGTGTCTTGCCCGTTCTTCTCCATAGGTACCTACTACGCTTTGGAATGGGCAACTAGCTTCATCTTTCTGACTGACCGAACCCTTGACAATTCAAAAGTGCATGTAGTTGGTTTATTTGAAATAAATGCTTTGAGTTTGAATTATTTATATGTATTTAGGAAGTCCACACTAATTGTCCCCCTCTTCCCGGAAATATAGAGAAAAATTGCTAACTTATAAATTACAGTAATTTTATCGATATAAGTAATCGACCTTTTGGTCGCCGTAACATGCGTGAGAAATAAATTACCTTTTGCACGTGAGTGAGTGTACGTCAAACGCAGTGTTTGTATTAGTGTGACAACCAATAGCAAACTCACTATCTAAGTGCGTGTGGTTTATTTGTGTGTGTAATACGCGTACGTATTGGTCTCTTGCTTGTAGTGGAGTTAAGGAGTGGGAGACAAGCGGCGACACGTGTTCTAATACAAATCAGGAACTATTTCCTTTCTAACCTGTTTTATCTGTTCTGTGGTTTTTGCCTATTTTATTCGCTCTCTAAGAGATCTTCTAATAAATATTTTTGTTCCTCTAGTTTTTATAGTCTGGTACGAGTATCTACCACATCATAATTTTATATTTATTTTGAACTACATGATGCACTATGCCTGCTGACATAGCTTTCATTCTACTAAATTATACATTGTGAAGGTCTGATGCAGGTAAGTACTTATCGGTTCTCAGTAACGGGAATAGTTAGGATGACCTAGTTTTCAACATTTATCTAATTGAGCACGGGTGCTACTACATGATACATTCTGAAGGTCTGATGATGACCAGGTAAGTACTTATCGGTTCTCAGTAACGGGAATAGTTAGGATGACCTAGTTTTCAACATTTATCTAATTGAGCACGGGTGCTACTACATGATACATTCTGAAGGTCTGATGATGACCAGGTAAGTACTTATCGGTTTTCAGTAACGGGAATAGTTAGGATGACCTAGTTTTCAACATTTATCTAATTGAGCACGGGTGCTAGCTACTACATGATACATTTTGAAGGTCTGATGATGACCGGATATGTGCTTATTGGTTCTCCGTAACGGGAATAGCTAGGTGTTTATACCCCCCTATTCTTTATTTGTAATATCATACCTATGTATTGGTACCTATATTTGTATGTGAGCAATAAACAATATTATCTGTCTGTGAAAACCAAATATTAAAAAATAAACAGAAGTTCCATACAAAAGTGCAATAGGTACATGATCATAATGTATGGGACAGCTGTTTTTTTTAAATATTTCTGAGTTGGTCCCATCCATGTTAAAAGTTGCTCATATTCATGAGTACTGTGTTTGATAAAAGTTTGTCTGGGCATTTTGTTTACACCTTATTCACAAGATCAAATTAAATTAGCTGGCGAAACTTCGCAGACACTCATCCATCACCAGATCCTGAGAGGTTTTCATCCTGGAAGAGACTTTGGCGAGCCACAGCAAGAGTACTGCAGTTCATACAACTCTGCAGGACAAGAGAAATGGTCAACGTCAGCAAGGAAGATCCCACCTGGAGAAAGACTAAAGGAAAGAAGACAAAGGTAGTCGAGAAACGACATCAGTCTTCAAGAAAGATAGCAAGGAATTACATACCGTTGAACGCAGACCTACTAGAGCAAGCTGAAACTCTTCTACTGAAAAGAAGTCAAGAAAAGAGCTTCAGAGAAGACATCAGACGTCTAGATCAAGGGAAGCAGCTAGAAGGCAGCAGCAAATTGAAGAAGCTCGACGTAGTAATGGAAGAAGGTCTCCTGCGTTTAAAGGGAAGAATCGACGCGATACAGGGCGTAACCAGAGACTACAAACGTCCCATTGTGCTCGACAGCAAGGAGAGGACAACACGACTCATCATAGAAGAATTCCACTGCCGCTTCAATCACGGAAACCACGCGACAGTAATAAATGAAGTGAGGCAACGCTTCTGGGTATTAGGACTGAGGTCAGCAATCAAGGCAGTTCAGCATCAATGTCAGTGGTGCAAAACGAAGAAGGCAAGACCACAAGAACTACCGACGGGCAACTTACCCAAAGAGAGGCTGATGCACAGTAACCCTCCCTTTACGTGCACCGGCGTAGATTACTTCGGCCCAATGACGATCACCGTAGCAACACGTCAAGAAAAGAGATGGGGTGCTCTCTTCACATGCCGAACCACAAGGGCTGTGCACATTGAGCTCACTCCTTCCCTCTCCACCGACAGCATGATCATGGCGCTACGACGATTCGCCGCGAGAAGAGGAATGCCGAAGACCATCTACTCCGACAACGGGACCAACTTCGTCGGCGCAAATAATGAACTTCAACAAGCGCTTGACGACATGAAGAAAGAAGACCTCACCTCAGAAGCGGAGAAGCTCGGCGTGCAGTGGCTATTCATCCCTCCTGGTGCGCCTAACATGGGCGGCGCATGGGAGCGTTTGGTGCGATCAATAAAAACCGCACTAGACGCCACACTCAACGAAAGGCATCCACGAGAGGAGGTACTCCACACCCTCCTATTAGAGGCCGAGCACATAGTCAACTCTCGGCCTCTCACCCACCTCTCCGAGAGCCCTGAGGAGGAAGCACTCACTCCAAACCACTTCCTCCTCGGGCGATCCTGCGGCGCGGCGAGAATCGGCAACTTCCAAGATGACGAGCTGGTGGGCCGGCACACATGGAAGACCACGCAGCGACTTGCCGACCACTTCTGGCAACGTTGGCTGCGCGAATACCTGCCCACACTACTGCCAAGGAAGACAGCGGGAAGAAGCAGCGCCACAGACCTGCGCGTCGGAGACATCGTCCTGATCGTCGACCAGAGCCTACCCCGATGCACCTGGCCACGCGGCAGAATCCAGCAGGTGTATCCAGGACCAGACGGGCGGATCAGAATCGTCGACATCGAGACGCGAGGAGGAGTGCTGCGAAGACCCAGTTCGAGAGTGGTGTTGTTGGTGCCGGGAGTTTCGCCGAGCCTGGAGGACGGTGCTGCGCACGAGGGGGAGAATGTCGGCGACGAGACCCTATCTGAGCACTATGGCGCAAGTAGTGGCGGGACCGCCGTGCAAAAGTAACGTAGATTATTAAGTTCACTAGTTAGAAAAGTTTAAAAAAGGATTTATTTAATGTTTCTATATTCTAATTAGTTTATTTAACTCACATTTATTATTAGTTTTTGCATTCCAAACAAATAAGACTGTATTGAAAGGATTTCTTACAAGAATAATGTTGT
The DNA here is from genome assembly GCA_937001585.2 of Brachylomia viminalis. NCBI lineage: Eukaryota > Metazoa > Arthropoda > Insecta > Lepidoptera > Noctuidae > Brachylomia > Brachylomia viminalis. Next base: position 18,431,365 of record OW443301.2, on the reverse strand, counting down.
TCACGTATAATTACGTAAGTTGAAAACTCACTTTTTTGTTTATGGACGGATTTTGATAATTTTTGTTTTTAAAGATAGGTTTAGTCACAAAACTAATATATCTGTTTGAATTGTAAGAATCGGGCCATTAGTTTAGAAGATATAAGGGATTTTCTATAGTGAAAATGTGCCAACCTATGTTTTTAACAGTTTTTGTTCTAGAAACTTTTTATTGTTAATAGTTACGTTCCAAATTAATGTTTAATTAGATTAAGGACATAATAAGGTATAATATATACAAAAATTGTAAGGATATATTGATAAAATATAATAAAAAACGGCTTGACAGATTTCGGCTAAAGGGAAAATTGCAAGCAAAAGGGCCTCAAAAATCGCGGTTCTCATTAAGGTAACGTAGGCCGGCCGCTCCGTGTATAAATTCAGGGCCATTTGCCGGCAAAAATCAGATGTATGAGATTTTTCCACGCTCGGCACCGGTCACGGACGGTCGCACGTCCCGCTGCCCCCGCTACAGCTTGGTGAGTCACCCGCACCCGCATACCGCTACGATTACGTAGCGCGTCTAGTAGTCACCTGACTACTCCGATCCTTCGATCGATTAAATTTATTTAATCGATCGATTTTTGATCATAAAAAGTGCCTTTTTCAAGGCAACCTATTATTTCTTTAACAAGTCGCGTTTTGCTGTGTAAATTCTCCAGGCCCCTTCCGGGCAAATCCACAGTTTAGTGGTCCTCGGTGGATACCATACGGTGCCAACGAAGCCGAGTGGGGTGTTGACCCAATACACCCGCCGAACCCCTTCAGGGCGAGGCAGAAAATTGGACGGGTCCCAGAGTTAACCGGCCTTGGGGGATCTCCTAGTCGGCTCTGGTGCACAGTTTTCCCTCCACAGCAACTCACCTAGTGTCTCTAGGGTGTGTCTACACCCTTCGCGCTAGACTGGTCAGGACCCTGTTGCACATTAAGACTGGCAACAGGATTACAAGCTCAGGGCTCACATTCAGGCACTCACCTCCCTGTCTGCACCCGACAGGGAGGGTACTCATCCCCGGGCCAATCCACCCGGGGAGTTAGGTTTAGGGCCGATAGGCTATATTGATATTTAGGTTTGTTTAGACCCCTCAGCTATGGCTGACGCCCTCCTATGGGCATTTGTAAAGGAGGTCCTCCTCAAGGACCCGGACTTCGCCGCCAAGTACGGAGCGAAGTTCGCTGCTCTAGAGCAGTCCCTCATCACCCCCACCCCATCTCCTTCCGCATCCATCGCTGACTTCAGCGATGTAATGACCTTAGATCCCGTGGCTATGGACACGGAGGATTTCGCGTCCAAACGCCCCCCTACGTACGCATCTGACAACGAGTCAGTGAACTCGTCATCAGAATGCCCCTCTTCTACCCCTTCCGAGGACGACGGCTTCACGGCAGTCCAGGGGAAGGGGAAGAAAAGGAGGCAAAAAAAGGCCCCGGCTCTCCACGTGGAGAAAAAGGCCAACACGGTGGCCACCAAGTCCCCCTCTCCCACCGCGTCCCCCGCGCCCCATGCATCGGCCCCTCTGGCAAGCCCCCCCTCCGTTAGCCCGTCGCAGGGCCCGCGCCCCCCCACCCCGACTACTTCCGTCCCAAGGAAGCTCCCCTCCCCGCCCCCGGTGTTCATTCAGGACAAGGGGAAGTGGACCGAGGTGTCCAAATGGTGTGCTGACCAAAAAATCAACTACAGCAACGCCAAATCTACCCAACAGGGTATTAAAGTGCAAGTCCCTACGTCATCGGACTACAGGGACTTGACCCGCATGCTCAGTGTGAGGAAAGTAAGTTTCCACACTTACTCGCTCCCGGAAGAGCGTCAGACCCGCGTGGTCATTAAAAGAATCCCACGCGAAATCCCTACCTCGGACATCAAGGCCGACCTTGAGGCCCAAAAAATCCCCGTCGATGAGGTCCATAGAATGCACCGCTCTCGCGCCAGAGGCGGAGAGGCATTCGACATGGTCCTCGTGCTCTGTCCCCCGGTCGAAGGACATCACCCCATTTTTCAGGTGCGCACTATTTGCGGCCTGATGGGGATCGACCTCCAGAAACCCTGGAAGAACGGGGTCATTGGCCAATGCCACCGTTGCCAATTATATGGCCACTCTCAACAGCACTGCCATGCGACGCCCAGGTGCGTCAAGTGCCTGGGCGAGCATGGCACTGCAGAGTGCTCCCGGCCTAAGGACCGAACGCAATGCACAGAGCCTCCAAGCTGTGTGCTTTGCGGTCAGACCGGACACCCGGCAAACTACCGCGGCTGCCCGAAAGCCCCCCAGAAGTCGTCTTCCTCAAAGACGGCTAAGAGGTTCACAGACAGACAGACCAGACTGTCCTCCCCCCCCCCAGGGATACCCGGTTCCCTCAGCCCAGCTTCCAAGCAGGCTAAGTCCCCAAAGGGCTAGCCCTTGGAACCTGCTCAACCACCAGCAGGCTTTTCCTGCGCTGAGGACTCAGGGCCCCTCCCCGCAAATCCCCCCCCTGATGGATCCGCGTATCCGTACCCCCGCGCCCCTTCCCGCGCATCCCCCCAAACCCGCGCCTGCTCCTAAAGCAGCCCCCGTCGCGAGAACACCCGCCCCCCTTCCCCCAACCACTCCTGTGGTCGGGGAAAACCCCATGGACGCATTCAACGTGATTGCGTCCACCTTCACGGCCTTCCTCACCCCCCGCGCTAGGAGGATGGCCAGCGAAATCGTTGCCGCCCGTCAGGCTGGCAACCTTTTCCAAATCCAACAAATTTACAACGCGTATCCCGAGATCACGCAAGCCCTCGTGTCCTACACCAACGTAACCCATAATGTATAACACATCCATTACGAGAACCAAACCCCGATCCCTCAAGTTAGGCTATTTTAATGCCAATGGCATCCAGGGACAACGCGACGAGATCGCCGAGTTCCTGCATGTCCATAAATTAGATATCCTACTTGTACAGGAAACCTTCCTCAAGCCCCGCCACCGAGACCCGTCAATTGCGAACTACCGTATAGTTCGCAATGACAGGACTCGGTGCCACCGAGGCGGTACCATCATTTACTATAGAAAGGATCTGTACTGCATTCCTGTGGACGCGCCCCCTCTCTCGCGTTTAGAAGTGTCTGTCTGCCGGCTCGGCATGACAGGTCACCAGCCGATCACTCTAATATCGGTCTACATCCCCCCGCAACTATCAGAAAACTATTCACAGTTATCTGACGACCTCGCTATCCTATTTGGCTTGAGTGACTCCGTTATCATAGCGGGCGATCTCAACGCCAAACACACAGCCTGGAACAGTAACAGGATCTCGACCAGGGGCAAACATCTGTTTGACCTCTGTCCCATCCTTAGCTTCGATGTCATCGCCCCGATGACTCCCACTCACTTTCCCCACGCGCCCCTTCATGCCCCTGACGTCCTTGACGTGGCACTTCTAAAGAATGTCAACCTTCGGTTGGATTCTATAGAGGTGGTGCATCAACTGACATCCGACCACCGACCTGTAGTTGTGACATTAGGCCCCCGACTAGGACTCCCCGACCCCGACAGACCACCCCTCACCAAAGTAGTCACGGACTGGAGGAAAGTAAGCGAAAGACTGAAATCCTCCACATCCTCCTGCCCCCGACTAGACTCCATTCCCGATCAGTTCGACTCGATCAATGACACGACAGCCGCGATCGACTCACTCACGGATTACGTACAATCCGTCCTGAACGAAAGTTCTAGGGAAGTTCCAGCGATGGACGACCATCGCTGGAAGTTGCCGGACGATGTGCGTGAACTGCTGACTGAGAAGAACGCGGCTGTACGTGACTACAGCAACTTTCCTTGCCAAGCTAACAAGGCCCATATGCGCTATTTACAGAGATCTGTAAAGAAACGCATAACGGAGCTGCGTGACGCTGGCTGGAACAAGATGCTGAGCGAGTTAGAGCCCACCCACCTGGCCTTTTGGGAACTGCAGAGGAAACTCCAGTCCCAAAATGTAGCCTCCATGCCCCCACTGGTGCGTCCCGACAAGACCATCGCGTTCGATGACATCGACAAGGCCGAGTGCCTTGCCGACAGTCTTGAGGCCCAATGCACACCCAGCTCTCAACCAGTAGACCAAGCTCACCTCTCTGAGGTTGACGCGGAAGTCGAACGTAGAGCCTCCCTTCCCCCCGTCGAAGACCCAGATAATCCTCTGCACCCCATCACCCCAGACGAGGTGCACGATATCATCAAGGGTCTGAAACGCCGTAAAGCCCCCGGCCCAGACGGAATCACGAATAGGGTGATCCAATTGTTCCCCGCAAACCTCATAATGCTCATGACCATCATCTTCAATGGTGCTCTGAGCAACAACATCTTTCCCCAAGCTTGGAAAAGGGCCACTGTCATCGGTATTCCAAAGCCGGGCAAGCCCAAAACCGACCCCTCTAGTTACCGCCCCATCAGTCTGCTCAATGTTCTGGGCAAAATCTATGAGAGGCTTATATACAAGCGACTCAGAGATTTTGCCGAGACCAAAGGCCTCATCCCCGACGAACAGTTCGGATTTAGATCCCAACACTCGAGCGTTCAACAGGTACACCGCATCATCGAACACGTAAGCGCTGGTTTCCAGCGTGGGTTCATGACGGGTGCTGTGTTCTTCGACATAGCGAAAGCGTTCGACAAAGTCTGGCACAATGGCTTATTATATAAGCTTTACCAACTCGGTGTGCCAGACCGTCTCGTACTCATCCTGCGAGACTTTTTGGCTAACCGAACCTTTCGCTATCGTATCGAAGGGGCGCTTTCCTCCCCCCACCCTATCCGCGCAGGAGTCCCTCAGGGCTCTGTGCTAGCTCCCCTCATGTTCACCCTATTCACCAGTGACATCCCGAAATGTAAAAATGCGCAGTTGGCTCTGTTCGCAAACGATACGGCCATTTATTACACTGGGCTCGTCCCCGACTCGATATCTCGCACTCTCCAAACCGCAGTCAACAAGCTTGGCGAATGGTTCAGAAAGTGGAGAATCGAAGTTAACCCCGACAAGAGTCAAGCGGTTCTCTTCTTGAAACCGCGTGTCAAACGCAGACATGACGACGCCCGCCCGATCAAGATGTTTGGCAAGCCGATCCCTTGGGAGAAGCATGCCAAATATCTGGGTGTGACTTTGGACAGACGTCTCTCCTTCGCAGAGCACATAAAGGTGGTTCGTTCGCGAGCCGCCTTTGCTCTGAGTAGACTACATTCCGTCCTAAATGCAAGCAGTAAATTGTCACTCAGGTGCAAACTGCGCATTTATACGGCATGCATCCGACCTATTATGACATACGCCTGTGCTGTTTTCGCACAGGCCCACCCCCGGCACATCCACAGGATGCAGACCCTACAGAACCGTTTTCTACGTAAAATCACGGGTTCCCCCTGGTTCGTTCGTAACATAAACTTACATTTAGATTTGAAAATCCCCACCATTCAACAATTCATGAAACGCGCTTGCAAGCGTTTCTTCGATACCGCTGGCAGCCATCGCAACCCTCTGGTTGCGAAGGCCGCCAGTTATGTCCCCTCTAGAATCAGTAGAATCCGCCGTCCAAGGCACGCACTGACCGACCCCGACGACCCCACCACCCTCCTCCAGGAAAGCAGTAGGGCCACCAGTACAGTATACAAACACAGACACAAAACGAAGTTCCGACCTCGCCGCCGAGGTGCTTCGCATCCGCGTCCGCGTCCGCGTTCCTCCCCGATAGATTCCTCTTTCCCTCCCTTGATCGGATCCACAGAGCCAGCTGGTGGCGTAGCTGAGCCAGTAGTTTTACCCCCTAATAATAATGAACCCACTTTGATCCAGCCTGTCCCCAACTTGCTGTCCTTCCCCAGCGACGCCCTAAGCCGAGGTCCGTACCCCACAGGGGGTGCCCTTAGGTGATGGTCGCTTAGTTTATAACTAATATTATGCCCCTGGCTGGAGGCTTTGAGTTAGCTCGAAGGCACCACAGGATTGACCGGTTAAGCAGTCACGGCCTCTCAAGGCCAACTGCGAGATGCCATACAAAAAAAAAAAAAAAAAAAAAAACCGGCAAAAATCAGTCGCAGCTCAGCCGTCGAAGAGGCAACAACTAGCAAGAAGCCGAAATCTGCCAACAAGAATTAAGAAGAAATTCTGCAGTTTTATTCACCGCCTCTTCGCTGCCCATCTCTCCGTGGTCCTCCTAGTGGGTGTACCCCTACTAAATCTACGCATTCAGGGGTGCGTGGTGACGTGTGTCGCCAGCGAGGTAATAGGGAAACATACGTCAAAAACGTGGGAGACTGTCCCAGGCAACCGTAAGGTACTGAACATACCCCGGTAGCCACAACAGTCAGGCTTACTCTATGATGGGTTCAAAAAACAAAACGAAATTACAAACTTCTTTACATATGTTTACAAACTTAATTTGTATTGCTGATTTACGAAATATTTATATTTGTACTATTTACAATATGATTTCATTCAAAAATCATGGAAAACGTGAACTTTTAGATTTAATTTGGAAAAAATAACGCGCGTACAGTCCACCCGCCACAAGAGTCATCAAGACACTGACCGTCACTGACGTTCGCGTCCCGAGTACGCGTCACAGGCCTTAGCGGGGGTGCTTCAGTGGGGTACTGGTGAAGTTTCGGCTTTTTATTAATTATTTAAAAATATTAAAAGAAATAACAAAAAATAAACAATACAAAATGTCGAATACGTCATTACATATTTTTGGTACAAAATTCATGCCGAACTATTCAGCCGTTACAGAGAAAATTTACAATTTAGGTTGAAAAAGGACCTATTTAATAAGATTTTATCCCAAAATTTAGGAAAGTTCATTAAAATTTTAAACAATACAATGTATTTGTGTTTGTGATGACCTTAAGTATACCATATATTTTTTACATGGAAAACGCACAAAAGGATTCATCTACAATCTTCTTTAAACTTACAGTATATTTGGGATTTGAGCGAGGTAATCCCCTTAATTGATTCTCTAAGGCGCTAATTTCCTTTTTTAAAGCTTGATATTGGTCATGAACTATTAAAGATACGCTATTCAGTTAAAGGCATCCAAGACCGCTGAGAGCTGCACAATAGCTGATGTATCAGTTTTCATTATACTGCTTGATGCTGAATAACTTATTTTCTGTTCTCTTCAAGCTGTATTGCACTTCAATCATAACCAGCTATTCAGCAGCTGGATATTTGAGGACTTTTTTTGTACAGCAGAAGCCTGCATAATTGAGTAAGTATGCTCTTTAAACTAACTTACAGCGCTTCAAGCGAACGATTACCATCACGTTCAGCTTAAAGCGTTCACAAACATTAATTGAAGATTTTTATTCAGAAAGTAACTGGATATTGAAGAGTCGTAAGGTTGTTATAAATCTACGGATATAAATCCGCCGCATATCGATATGATACGGTTGAAGAGGTCACATTCTCTTTTAAAGTCCACATATATCTTGCACACTAGGCTGCGCTGTGGCGACTCTGGCAAATAGTTCATTCTGAAATTTAAAATCTGATTGTATTGAGTTATCGGAATTCGCACTGAAGCAGTTATTTTGCCTTTCCCACAACGTAGGTATTTGTGCGAAAAGGGGTTTTCCATTCTTGTGTACATAAAAAAAAATACAGAAATAGACTACAAGTAGAGACTGATAATTATGAGGGTCTAACTAAGCTACATCAATCCAAACATTACGACTTTGGTCGCAAAAAAGCAACACCATCCAATACATTAGAATTTAACAAACATAATGTCGCAGTAAGATGTTTGAAACCGTGATAAAATTATATCCCTAGGGATATAGCTATATACCTACCGTAACATAGTTATATGAAAGCGGTTCGTAACAGTCTTATTGGGAATTTATCTATGATATACGAGCATGGTCTAGTAATAATAAATCTATATAACCAGACTATTCTAGTGAAATAATTATAAGTATACATTTTCTTTGATATGCAGTCACTCATTTTAAATAAAACGGTCCAATCAAATAACTTTTTTTATTTTTCCTCAATGGTCACAACCAAAAGAATGTTATAAGTAGTAATTCAAATAATTCACATACGAATTATTTGAATCCGTTTTATATTTAGGCATAGAATCAACAAAACTATCTAATTAATTAATGCAATACTTCTATCATCCTTTAATATTTAGCTTTTGTTACGAAATTATTACAACCAAAATAAACAATATTATAAGTAATCACTCAGTCATTAAAATAATTAACATTAATGAAAACAATCTGTTTTTCCGTAAACAACTCTTTTATAATTAACGCAGTAAATCCGCGGCCGTTATCACTCTGTTAGTAGTATCTCAGGGCACCCAATATCCAAAAATATCTATAATAATGGTAATGCTAACTCAGCCGCACGCTTGAAGGTCAAAGGACGGAGTAATGACAGGTTTGTTGTGTGGTCTTGATAATGAACAATCCATTTGTCTACTCCATCTGTAGTAAATTCCAAGTCAATTAACTCCATTTTATTTCTTTCCTTATTGACTTCTCATTGTATGAAACTCCTATACAGGGTTATTGGTAAAACACCATCAACTTCTTAAGGGGTCATTGTACTCATCATTATGAATAACTTAAACTATGGGACCATATATGAAATCGCGAAAAACAAATCAGCTGGTCCCTACATTTTGACGGCCAAAACATACATGCAAACATAAATATAGGGGACAGCAGATCTTTTTTTCGCGATAATGATGAGTACAATGACCACTTAAAAGTTTGATGGTGTTTTACCAATAACCCTGTATACAATGCGAGGTCAGCCAAAACTGTAAATGTATAGCTCGATATGTCATCATGTGTACCATTTACAATAAAATTTTAGTCTCGAAGACGCTACAAAGTTTTTCTGCTATTTACTTTGAATACCGAATGCATGTAATAAGTTACCTATTGGTATCTATAGTTTCTACTTATGTACTAATTCCATGGTTAATATAAAGATGTGACCTGCACCTGTCAGTTTTCTCCAGTTTAACAACTTTATAATCAGTCTCTGTGGATCATGTTAAACATGAAGGTTAGGTGCTCTTAACTCCTTTTGGAACATATTTTTTCTAAACCGTTCTAGATGACGTTTAAATGAGTACCCGTGGAGTCGCTCTTTCTACCCCATAGGATGTATCCGTATTGAGACTTGTAAAGGGTATCGTATTAACCCAGTAACTGGGTTGTGGATATCAGCAATGCTATTCTGTAAAAATCTCACCGTGAAAACTTAGGTGAAGTGAGTTTAAAGTGATGTTTCATTCCACCAGCAGTGCGATTCTGTAACCATCTCACCGTGAAAACTTAGGTGAAGTGAGCGTGGAGTGAGCTGTCAGTGTCGTCCCATTGATGCTAGGGATTGACCAAGCATTACATTTACAATCATAATCGAGATTATAATAATATTTTTTTATGCAAATTATTAATTATATTTCAAAGCTAGTATAAAAGTGTCTAATAAAAAACAACATTGACTTTCTAACTGAATTTCTGTTTTGCTATTTTATTTTATAACTCCGAAAATAGTAATGTTCAGCCACTTAACTACATACTAGCTTTGACATAATATAAAATGATCAATAGAATTTGGATAAAAAATATCAGTGAAATTAATCACGATTATGATTGTAAATGTAACGTTGGTCAATCCCTAGCATCAGTGGGATGACACTGACGGCTCGCTCCACGCAAGTCTTCACGGTGACATTTTTACAGAATCGACCGGCTGATACCTCAGAACAATACTTTAGTTATTGTTCCGAGGCTGATACCTCAGAACAATAACTTGCTTTAGTTATTGTTCTGAGGCTGATACTAGGGATTGACACTGTTGACAGCTCACTTCACCTACGTTTTCACGGTGAGATAGTTACAGAATAGCTCGGCTGTTGGTTGGCTGATACAGTTCGGCGCTCTATATAAAATACTGGTATTTTAGCTTCATCCGGTTAGTCTGAAAGCCGACCCAGACATAGCTGGGAAAAGGCTTGTCAAATGAAGAATCTTATACAAGTGCATTTTGTTACGTTTATGAACTCTCTCTTCTTTTCTTATGGGATCTATCGATAAAGGAACGAAAATAAATTATCGTTACTTATGTGATAGGTACGTAAGTTCACAGCACTGTTGGCAGCATTATATACCTCGTCCCCCTCGTCTCCCACCAAAACTGACAGACTTTTTTGTTCGTAGAATTAAGCGCGTTACAAGTCCATAGGTTAAAATATGGTCTAAGGTAGATCGTGACCTAAAATCTATATGTATAATTATTATGTATCGAGTAGGTACATACTAATTCCATGCCTGAAACATACTACTATTACCAATGTATAAAACTTAGTAGAAAAGCAAAATGAACGGTAGGTAATTATAAAAAATAAAAATACTACAAAGTGAAAAATTACTTTAATTTCGGAAGTCGGTGTCTTTGTGTATGTATTTTAGTTTTTTCCACCGACTTCCGAAATTAAAGTTATTTTTCACTTTGTGGTGTTTTTTTTTTTTTGGAAGTCAGTTGTTTTTTTTTCTTGTTAAAAGTTTTATATTTTTCACTTTTTGGTTATGGCACAGACGGCTACAGATCAAGCTATACTTTTCCAGTATAACCTGAACTCGCATTGTATAGGATTTCTTTACAATGAGAGGTCAGTGTAAACTGGAAATGTGTAGCTTGATGTGTAGACGTGTGTACCTACTCCTCACCAATTCGAAAACGATCGTCTTACACGTCCACGTTCGTTTGAAGGCGGTTTTTTTTATTTAAAAATAATTTTTTGTTGATTCTTTTTAAAGCGCTCGACCGATTTCTATAATTTTTTTATCGGACCACCTCTGAAGTATGACCTACCAAACAAAAATAGAATCATCAAAATCAATTCATAATTGGCGGAATGATTACGTAACAAACAACTATAATATTATTCAACTTATATTTACTAAAATAAAGTTGAATCTGTTCAGGCCCGTTTTGTTAGGTACTTATTTGTGTATGAAGAATGGGATCCGAAAAGCTATACCTGATTAATATGAAAGGCACTTTAAAATGATTAGCTTAAAATAAAGACGTAATCATTCTGACTTACTAATACTTCATAAAATTATAAACGGTTCCATACACGCAAAATTGGTGAACTATTTTAACTTTAGGTCTAGCCAACGTAGTAAACGTCATCCTCGTATTTTTGAATTACCTAAATCCACCTTAAATACCACATAGAATAGCCCCCCGTCACGTATGGCAAGGCAATATAATGATAGGTCCAACTTGAGAGATTACCCTATTGATATTTTCTCCTTGAGTTTCGCTTCTTACAGACGTTCCCTATTTAAACAGTGCGAACAGTGCACGTCTATGTAGCTCAAATATATGTCTATGCTCAAATTGGTTAGTTTTGTAGTGTTCTAGTTTTATGTCTTCTAGACACACTTTATTTTTGTTTCCTTTCTCTCTAATTTTCATATAACAATGCTTCGATCAATAATAGTACAGTACAGTGTAGTACAGTAGACATACGTAAACACAATTGGTGACAGTTTTAAAGTGAAATTTTTGTTTATGGGATTGGGTAGGTTTATACTCAGAACAATAACTAATTATTGTTCTGAGGGTATATACTCAGAACAATATAGTTATTGTTCTGAGGGTATATAGTACTATTATTGATCGAAGTAACATTGGTGCCGATTCTGTTGTACACCGAACTAAACTAACTAAACTATCACTAAAATTCCTTACTTTTGGCTATGAGAATCTTAACGCTATTCTGCAAAATAAAATCTCTAAATTTAAAAATAATTTTGACACATCTAAAATCAAATTTGACAATTATTGCGACTCCACGTGGTACTTGTTTGCCGTACCACGTGATCTTTTTTTAGAGCCGTAGGCGCGCATTATGTGCGGCCTCGACTTGTTTTGTATGGAATTTTTTACTTTTTGTATGGAAAATATAAAAAAATATTACCAACACGTTGGGTTTTATAGGGTTACGGGTTGCAAAGGGGGTCGAAATTTTCATTATTTTTGCGATAGGACACACCGTTTTCGAGATATAAGCAAAAGAAAAGAAAAAAAGATACAGTACCGTTTTTGCATCTGAAGTCGAGGTGTTGGTGTGAATTTTAGTTCATGACAACTAATTTTATTCCACGCCTTTTTAATCGCGATTAAAAATAGTCAGATTTAATTAAAACAAACAAAATTTTTGGTGAAAAACGTAAAATTCAGAATAGCAAAATTGCCATTTTCACTAAATTATAATCTCAGTGCCATCTTAGTGCTGTCAAACTAAAATTTAGTTAAGTTGTGTCACTTTAGTCAATTTCAGAATGGGAAATCGTCGTTTGACAGGAATAAACTAAATTTTGGTGATTTTTAGTCTAGTTTAGAGAATTTTGTGACAAGAGAATCGGCACCAATGTCATGCATGCCTGTTATTTGCATGGTTACTGAAATGCCAATTGTAATTGTTATCTCATTTGAATTGTACACTGACCTCTATTAATGGAATTGTAAGTGACTGTGCTGTTGGTGTGCTTATTCAAAATAAATAATTAAATTTAAAAAAAAACAGTCGAATTGAGAACCTCCTTCTTTTTTGAAGTCGATTAAAAACCTCTTTGAAAATGACAAAATGCCATGCTCTATAAAGTACATACTAATTCCATAGCCAGGCTACTGGCATATATTTTTTTAATCACAATATCTTTTAGCCACAGAGTACTTTCTTTTAGCACAGAGTACTTTTTTTAGGCTTTTATTTTAGGATGTAAAACTGTCACTTTTGTCGTGGCCTACCAAAATTAAAAGTCCAGAGTTTAATGGCAAAATTATTGTAACAATAACATGTTGGTATCTATTTAAAATTATTACGTGATTTTTTTGTATTCAACGTTTTAAATTCTCAAGTGGTCGTATTTCGAAGTAAGTTTTCACAAAATTTTAAAAATGCCTGACGTGCCAAGCCCCAGCCCTGCTGGAAATGCTACCGACAATGAAGACGATGAGAAGGACAAGAGAGTAAAAATTAATGTAAGTGGGTACTTAAAATGTCACCATTTATGCGCGCTTTCGCTAACGCTAGGCGACACCTAAATTCATGCGCGCCGTTGGATTTTCAACGTTCGTTGATTTTCCGAAAGTTGCCACTCGTCTTTAAAAAATGGCCTCCCAAGTTGCTCTACATACTGGTGCTCTACATGGTGTAAATGAACTTACACCCCGCATCCAGGACTAGGTACCTACCTCTTCTTTTCTGACTTGCTACTAATTTTATTACGACATGAATGTATTTAATATAGATTCTGATGTGTATAATTCTATTCATATCTTTTTCTGTGTAAGTAATAATGTTTTCCACTATTTCTTTTTCATATCAACTTTAGGTAAGTATCATTTGCCGCATTCCCTCACTGCCCAAAACAGTTTTTGTTTGAAGACTTCCTCAAAAATCAGCCACATTCCGAGAGAACATCACTGTAATCTAAGACTTCAGTAGGTAAAGGGCTTATTCCAGTTGGCTAGTTGGCGGCGACATGTAGGTACACAAGCTTTCTAAATACATCTCTTCCTAAAAAGACGACCAAGTGAAGTGGACTAAGCCTTTAACAAAAACATATCAGGGGCCATAATTATAATGACTTGTGAGGGATTATTGTTCCAGTGCGAGAGGAAAAGTTATAGGTATATCATGATCATGAATAGCGCCATCTCTTTTTAGCAACAGATCAATAATGGCTTAAAGATACCTACAGATTTCCTCGATTATTGATGATCGTTATTGTCGCTCAATGTGCTATGTTTTGAATATCATTAAGATCTGTCTGCTTCTTAGAGATTTGCTTGAATAATACGATATCGATCGTCTGTTGCTTACATATTTGCTCGATTTTGTTTGACCACACGTGTCGATCGTCAAAGATCGAGCAAATCTTTTGAGACCTCAAAATACACTTGCAGTTAGTTGTTAGTTATAATAAGTAATATGATTCTAGGTTGAAGGTGAAGATGAAACGGGCGAAGGTGAAATGGGTCGAAAACAAATGAAAAGATTCCAACTGCCAAATCTACCGCGCTGGTGGCAAGCTGTTATCATTCAATACGCGTGAGTAAAACTGATTTAGATTTACTACTCGTAAGTAACATATATCAATGTCGAAAAGCTTCTCCGTAGGTGAAGAGTGAATCCAATTTATTTATTTAAATTTATTTCATTTAGACACATTGGAAGTGATCTGGTTTTCTTTTTATTTGACGTTCATCAGAAACGCGACCTCTCTGGTCACTTAACCTCTTTTGTATGCATTACTTAATGAAAACTAAATCGTTTCTAAATGCTTCACTAAATATGTATTATATCATTAGTGAAGATATTACTTTATAATGCGATGAGCGAGTTAATGTTAATTACTTTGTTAAAGAGCTGATTTGGATCTGACGTTTTGATATAGCTACAATAAAATTTTGGCGCCTTATTAATTCAATTCAATTCAAATCTTTATTGCATATCTCATGTGTGTACAAGCTCTTATAAAAATAATTATGAACTTAACATGGACCCTGTCGGGCACAACAATTTTACACAATATGAAAGTAGCATGCTTTAAAATCATTAAGTAAATATGAATAAATTTGTATGTTCGTCACAATAAAAAAAAGGTTAGGTATTCGGTTATCGGTTGAAACTTAATTAATTTAAATAAATAAATAATATCACATTTTAGTGTTGTATACCATTACAAATAGTACCATTAAGAAATCAATTAAATTATACCATGGTCATGGTATAATTTAATTCAATTACTTACTTTGAAGAAAATACATGACATAACAATAATATGGCGTCATTAAAAATTCAATAAAAATAAGAAATAAATAATAATGACACAGATTAAAATTAATTTAAATTAAAATAAGTACCTAATACAAATCAAATAAAGGTCTAAAACAGTAAAGTCATCCCATTTAGATGTCATCATTAAAAAAATCATTCAATGTGTAATAGCATTTATCCACCAGTAGTTTTCTGAGCCGTTTAAGGTAGAAGTGTGGATACTTATTTTCTAACGAATTTAAAGTTTTCTAAAATATAAATGGATGATATAGTTCACTCAACCGTTTGAACATGAACATTTATAGTTATTTTTGTACTCATAACGTTTCATAAAATGTATTACTACCATTCCTAGCAACAGATAAGGAGCCACGAACTAAAATCATGAAAGTTTTTTTATAAGAAATGACATGTCTTTTATCAATATATAATTCAACTAGTTCTTTAGACCTCCAAATGGCTTGACGTCAGCCTGCTGTCTCGTCATCTGTTTTTATAACTTTAGTGTAAACATAAAGATAAAAGCACGTGCCAAAAGTTCACGTGACCTCCTACAGTTACAGTATCGTAACATCATTATTTCAAATGTGCCACAACAAACGACAAAACGACATTACCTGCCACCCATCACACGAAGATTGCTTTCATAAATCAAGCGTGTTTTGAAATATACGAGGTATAAGAAGCTCACATGACTCCACACCACACTTAGTCCGTTCTATCTATGAAAGTATATGACTAGAACTTTTGATGGGTAGGTATATTATACCTACTCATCAAAAGTTCTAGTCATCGGAGCTGTTAGTCATTTATATCTTCTTGTAGGTACCTAGTTGAATGTTTGCATTTTATTTCTAAATGTCAACTTGCTTACAAATTATATGTTAACCTAAACAACACATTATTGTCGTGAGTCTGCGAAGGCCGCCGCTGAGGCATCCGGCTGACCCGGTCGCGACCGGCGACGTTGGTGCTATCCGGGTCACCTCCGGATGAATCGGCTCTACCAATGTGCCGCAGTTAAGCCGAGTGTCCACGAGATAAACACGATTTTTGACGGGAAATAAAACTATTATAATATAATTAAGTATAAAAATTAAAAAATCTATGAATATAGCCACTTATATTTTGTTTTATAACGTAAAGAAACCCCTGTATTACTCTCTTCGTCGTCTTTTTAGCTTTTAAAGAAAACTTAAAACGAATTCACAACTTTGCATTGACTAGCAAATTAACTATTAACTTTGCAAAAGAACTATTAAAAGGTTTTATAAGTGTCTATAGACATCAGTGTATACGTGGGGAATTAGCCATGAAAGGTGTCGAGGCGGGAGATTAATGTTCGCGTGTAGAACACGTCGGGTGTCGAATCTATGGGGGAAGGGGTGGCCGGGAAACTATCATGGCGGCGGCAGTCATTGCACCTTAAGCCGCGGGTCGGGCAACATGCAACTGTGATCATTACCACTCCAAGATGCAGAGAACTCCGTCGAGTGCTTCCGAGGGCTCGTTTTGGACGACGATAGAGCTGCTTGCTGGCCGTGGCCGGAGACGATCTGCTGCAGATGCTGAAGACTATACCACCTTCCTCGATGTCCCGTCAAGAAGAACATCTACCCTCAGGTTCAGATCATCGCTGTTACCACTTTAGCACCAGCACCTCAAATTTTATCAAAAAAAATCGTTGTTTATTTTTCATTTGCACTGCAAAAGTAGGTTTTATTGATAACTATCAGCTGTTGAGGATGTCAACAATTACAATTGTAATTATCACCGCACCGGATACAAACATCGCATGCAGAGCAGTCGTGGAATAAATCAAATTACGCCCACACCCAATAATGTATAAAGCAAAAACACAATAATTATGCTTATAATCGTATAATTTTATGTCAATGAATCTTCGGTGCTATTTTAGTTGTTAAGGACGCCACACCGACGAACATTAATAAATCACGTTCGTAAAATATTTGCACTTCTCACAGCTAATCAAAACAAGAGATGAATTTTAAGTTTGTTTATATCCGGTAATTGGATGCCAAAACACACCAACCTGTCTAAAATTTACTACCATTTTCCGAAATATTAATCAGTTTTAACTTTTAACTCTTCGAAATCATTAGAATTATGATTTTGAATTGTTAAAGCCGTAGTTTTAATATAACTTTGTTAAAACTGATTATTTTAAATCTATCGAAAGCCTAAATGTTGGGACTGTTTTTGCTCGATAGTAAATGCAAGTACCACATTTGGAATATTGGGTTAGTTTGTCGTTTTCATTAACCCCATAAATTTAAAATTTAACTTTTTTGAGATATTGGTGAGTTGGTATGGTTTGGCATAACTGTGACCAATTTTCCAAAGGGATAATAAATCATTGTAGCTAGTTTTAGCGTGTTATCTGGCAGGATGGGTCGGCGGGACACGCTATTGTAGTATTGGTATGGTCCAAAGTACTCGGATGATAATTAATGCGTATCGCCAAGTATTTTGCGTCATTCTCACTCTCGTATATTGGTAACGTAAACATTTGATTGGATTACTGAGAGTTATCATTGGCCATTTTTTGCTTTTGGCCTAATAAAACATCGTGTTGTTAAGTTATAGGTAATAATGATAATTCGGCTATCATTCGAATAGGTTTGCACGTTTTTTCCTTTGCACAAATTTTAACATAATTTCACGTAGGTAGTTCGAAATTATATAATTTACCTTAAAGTTATAATTTATCATGTTGAGATTAGATACCTAACATTAATCGAGGTATTGCAAAACGAAACGTATGTTTGGGCGGACACCTCATCTCGTGAAGTTAGGACTTTAGATTTCAGCTTGAAATTTTTACGCCAACTAATTAAGTTAGGTATTTTAGTTCGGTATCACATATACTTAAGCTGCTTTCATTATTTTCAATTCATTTGTTATGATTCCTTAGAAGCGAAATTAGAGAGATGTTGTGTTTCTTGTTTTATTTGTAAGCTCTATTATCTAGATTTTTGTGTCCCAATTGTCATTGAGAATAATGATGTTTACGTTAACAAAACCGTCATTGTCAGGGGGGTCATCTGTCAGCAATAAAATAATACAACAATTATTGCCGTCAAGTCGTTATCAAAATCCATATAAAATTATCTGTGCGTACTAGCTTATCAAAAATATACTTACAGACAAATCTGCGTTTTCCTTGTTTACATCTTAGAAATCATGAGAAATCCGTCCCGTGTATTATATGAGAGGCGCTCGCGTGATCAACACTCTAAATGGGTAACACACTTTCTTCAATCACAATCTGGATAATTTTAAAGGATATTTTTTTTTTTACTTTTAAAAAATGTTGTATAAAACTAGAAATTTCTCCTGTATCGTGGGTGCGTTTACAAACATTTGAACTCACATGCACATACAGTCAGACCCGGAACAACTACTTGCAGGTCATACAAATATTTGTTCCGTGCGGGGATCGAACCCGCGACACGTATCGCAGCAGAAAATCGCTTAACCACTGCGCCAACCGTGCCGTCAAATATATATATTGCTAATCCATTGCTTCATATGTTCGAAAAATGTGTCTGCTCAACAAGGTAAATAACGTAATGAATATTGCTGAACTGTCGAAATTAAAGCCTTTGCTACTACCAGTGTTACGCAATTACCCCGCTGTTTAATGTTAAATACAGAAAAATATCTGAATATTGGACAATCCCAAATACGTAAGGCAACCCCAAAATTATAAAATATTTTTCAGTTTAATATACATTTGACTTAATCTCACTGCAAATGGGCAATCTACAATTGACCACATTTAGGGCGAATTTATCCAATGAAACTGAACTGGCCCCTAGCCGCCGCAGGAGACGCCCTGAGCGTCGGGAATCACAAGCCGATTCCCGGCCAACTTAGGCGCGGGCTTGCGGATGGCAAGCAATGGGTAGCTCGCCGTCCGATAAGGACCAGGCCCGGGTCGAAGGCACGCTGTGTTCCACGCGCGCCTCAACGTGATGTCAACACCAATCGGGTTCCGCTAGGGCCAATGCCTGCCAGGGTTGCGATAAAGTCCGAAAGGGTTACCGTGTCCCCTGGCACAGGCAACTGAAGGAACACGGGTGGGTTTTAGTCAGTACGAGGCTGACACGCCCTCCCGCTCCGCCCAGAGCGGGAGAAGTTATTTGATGAATAACCAACCTCGAAAAAAAAATAGTCTAATGAGTTTTTATTATGTAAGTAATAGTTTTTATTTTTATTCGTCATTATTAAAGTAGGCATTCTTTTATCTCCAGAAGTAACTGTGATAGTCCTACGGAACTCAATATCGCGGTCTGCAACCCGTGACCAATTAATTCAAAAACTTACAATCACTGTTATTATAATCAGAGGTCACTACACACATGTTCTAATCTATAAACTGGAGATTTAGGGAAAAAAAACCGTGTTGAATAAATGATTATTTACAAAAAAAAACGCGTCATAGTTACAAAAGTTATAAAAAAGATACAACATTATTTAAGTCGTAGTGGATCGGTCGTTTGAGCCCCCGAACCAGATTAGAGCGGTTAAAACCTGAAAAGTAAATTGTACCCTATTATCTAAGGTCTACCGTACATATTTAAATGTTTGAAGTGTACTTAGTTGTGAATGCAGCTGTTTGTACTTTCTTAGTTAGGTATTCTTGGACACCGCAATAACGAACAGTAGAGAAAAAACATCACATAGATAACATCACGCCAGTATACCTCGAAGGATTAGGCAGAAGTGCACTTATAGTACACCCCTATTTGGCCAGTTAGATTTAAGTCCCGTGTAATAGGGGGCACTCGGGCACAAATTCAGGGGGCCTACTCTCTAAGTCCGTCAACGAGGATACGGGTCCGTCCGAAAGTAGTTCGATACTTAAAAATGAACCCTACGACCGATTAATTAATTTTTCCGGACGGGTAAAAACACATCGGGAACGTTTTGTCATTAATTTTTAGTTCAGGCCCCGGACTAATCTTACGTCCGTAAGTGAAACGGAGTAGGAAACGTCCGTAACTCGGAACGATGGACTTCGTGCTTAGGTAGTAGGCCCTCAGATAGGGGCTGCTACAGAGATTTCCAGATGGAAAAACCCAATATAATTTTGTCCGACTCGGGAAGCAAAGCTCAGGACCTCTTGTGAAGCAGTAGCGTTTGCGACCGCTAGACCAACGAGGCAGTAGGACTCTGAAGAATGACAAAGCGTGTAGCATTTTTTTTTTTTTTTTTGAGGATGGTAAATCATCAAATGACTCCTCCCGCTCTGGGTGGAGCGGAAGGGAGTGTCAGACTCTTACTGACTAAAACCCACCCGTGTTCCTTCCTTGGCCCTTTATGTTCCGGGTCAGCGGTACCCCTTTCGGATGATCCCGCTTTCCCGGCAGGCTTGGGCCCAAGTGGGCCCCCTCTTCGATGCTGACATCTCTTTGAGGCGCGCGTGGAACACGTACGCGCCGTCCAGCACGGGCCTGGTCCTGATCGGACGGTGAGCTACCCATTACTCACCGCCCGCAGGCCCGCGCCTACGGTGGCCGGGAGTCGTCACGCGGCTCCCGACGCCCGGAGCGTCCACCGCAGCGGCTTGACCGGGAGACTCTCTCCCTCTCCCGTCCCGCCACCTTCTTCGCTAGCATGACTGCATCGCAGAAGGAGGTGACTGCCTCCCACTCCCCCTCGCCCCGGACCATGGCTTGAACCAGGGCTGGGCGTGAGAGGTCGCCGCCGCTGCCGATCGCCTCTACGAGGACACGGCGGTGCTCCGCCCATGCAGGGCAGGCCCCCACCGTATGCTCCACCGTGTCCTCGGGGCGATCATCGCAGTGGTGACACCCGGGCGTTTCCTCCCGCCTGATGATGTGCAGGAACCTCCCGAAACATCCGTGTCCGGTGAGGACCTGCGTCAGACGGTAGGTGAGGACGCCGTGACGCCTCTCTAGCCACTCCTCAAAGAGGGGTCTTACCGCCGCTATCGTGGCGTGCCCTAAAGCGTGTAGCATCACAAATACTTGAAGAATTACCTTACAGCGAGCCAAAATTCTGTCTGATGAATGACTAACACTTAATTTATGGTATTCGCTGATTAATGGTTCACAGAAAACGTGGCGAATGAAACTCAAAACGTATAAATCACTCTTAAGTGAGTGATCAGGAATACATTCACCTGGATAGTATTCATTTCATTCCATCAATTTGCAGACTTACATCTGGAATCGTCAGTCGATGAACTACTTCCTAAATCTCCGGTTTTTTCTTCGAATAGGTTAAATTACAGTCTAAAAGGATTTGTAATTTCAATCCATTATCATTAATTTTACGAGTTTGGCGATACCTTCGTGCAATGCCTTTACAGAAATGAAAATTAATAAAGACTATAGTTGCTCTATATACCACGTTAAATATTGAATACCTACCTACTCAGTATTGTCTTTAAAGAGAAAAGCGAATGGCAGAGTGGTCAGCTCTCTTTAAACATGTACACTCAATAATGTAGGTAGGTACAACGTGGCGCTGCGGATAACCGCCGTCCATGTGAACCTTCCCAGTTCCTCAAGTTTCCAGAGTACCCATCAAACAACCGTCTCTTTATATGTAACAAGATATTACACATCTCCGTGCGATCACAATAACGCGTAAACAACCTTCATGACGACACCTTGAGATCTCGTCCATTCACACATAAATAAAATAAAAGGTTTATTGCAGAAACTTGTACAACTTTTACAGTACATGCTTACATGCTTTTAAGTAAAAAATATGTAACATGTGCTGGGAGATCCCGTATACTTGTAATAGCATCATCCATTTTATGCATGAAACATAAAATCTAATCCTCATGAAGTGTAGTACCGTGAAGTATATAAATTCTAAAATCGTTCATGTCCGTGACGTTTATAGCTTTAAAAATATCACACTTACGGGCACTACTGCCGCGTTTCGAAAGACTTCATTTTTTAATCGCTAACTTTTATACAGTGAGCAGACTAGGAACAAAACAGCATTTTTATCATAGACAGAGTAGGATCAATGCCTTTCATTTTGACAGCTCATCAATATTCATCGCGTTATTTATGTAGCTGAACATTCGAATTTTTCGAACCTGAAGCAATTGATTAAGAAGTTCCTTCAAAATCCATCGGATTGTGATTGAAAATGTGTTCCGCAATTGGAGAGCACTTTTTCAGTATCTTAAAGGTTTTGATTTATGTTTAATTAACACACTGGGTGAAATTTACTTGGCCCAGACTGCGCACAGCCTTAGATATATATTAGAAATATATATAATTGTAATTACAAATGACAATACAACGGTAAATATGTAGCCGTACGTATCCTCGTATTGTGTGAAGAAAACTTGAAAATGCGCAACAGTCAATATGAGTCAATTTATTGATTTTTACAGAAATAATTGAGCACTTATTGTAGGATGGAAGCTTTTACGCCATAATATCTAAGTAGCATCGAGTCACGCCCTACAGTTCGTGGGTACAATAAACTTTTATTGTAAGCGCTGCCGCCATGCCGCTGCCTTGGTTCATAATCATGCTGTTTTATTGTTCATTTGTTAGTACACCAAACCACAAAAGTAGAACTTTAGGGCACTATAACTACTGTACGTTGGCGACGAACGTTCTGTCTAGCATCGTAAAATGAGGTTAAACTTTGAATAGCGATAAAAAAATATTGTTCTTCGGTGGAAAGTACGAATTTTATAGATAACTAGCTGTTGCCCGCGACTTCGTCTGCGATCTAGGATGGAAAGTAGTGTAGGAATATCTGTGTGCCAAAATTGAATTCCGAGTTTCATTCAAATCGGTTGAGCCGTTTTAGCGCGAAAGCGTAACAAACCAACACACTTACTTTTGCATTTATAATAATTAGTTAGGATAAATATTAAAGAAGTTCTATAACTCATCAGATCCAGTAGAAAACCTGATATAGTTGAACTACAAATAAACTTATTCGTAAAAGCATCGCGTATATTTTTAAACAGACAGAATTAGGGGAAAAGCTTTCTGAAATTCTGAGTCACAAATGTATGAGTCAGAGTCGTCATTAATCACTTATATTTTAAACGTACCTACCTACATTCATACACACTGGGTCGGAATTTTTGACGTTTACACTGAAACTGAGAATCGAAGTGACGAGTAAATGTATCGTCACGCGTAATTTGGGCTCCGTAAACATTGACGTGACGGTATTACGTTATGGCACAGATATTATAACTAAGAACTATTTCTGTTATGGTAGGTTTATTACGGAGATGCGCTGTGTTTACTTAATCGTGCTGAAATTCAGACAGCGTGTGACTGGATGTTAGTCGTATACGCTCATAGATGTAATGGTCAGCTACAGCTACGATATACGTCACTGATTATATTAATAGACAGAGCATGCCTCATATTTAAACATTGTAAATGAAGGTTTCACTTGATGAATTACAGATTCCACAGTCATCACCCGTTTTGATACAGACTCATCAAACGCAGAATTATACATGAAGTCTCTTTTAAAATTAATTTGCATTAAGATTTATTGGTTTATCTAGATAACTTGACTTTGACTTCTATGTAGACAAGACAATCATAATCTCTAAAGCTTATCTACAAATTCAAGTTACGTAAGTCAAGGTGATACAAATATAAAAGTTATATGTCTGCTAGACAGTACCTATACAGTATTTGTATTTATTGTCTTCCATTTATTTTATGGGTGTCATAAGCTTGTTAAATATGAATACAATGCCTAAACTTAAATCATAGCTTTGGCCGCTACGACAGTTTTTATCTAGGTTATGTTTTATTCAAGAAATCCCGCTACCTCATCTCACTAATTATTTT
The DNA here is from genome assembly GCA_937001585.2 of Brachylomia viminalis. NCBI lineage: Eukaryota > Metazoa > Arthropoda > Insecta > Lepidoptera > Noctuidae > Brachylomia > Brachylomia viminalis. The sequence continues at coordinate 18,407,637 of OW443301.2, read as the reverse complement.
AAATTAATCGCAAATCTGCGCTGGAGCCATGTCCTCGGAAGCGGAGCGCAGACGCAAATTTAGTGGAATTCTGTGTTATAATATTTTCCTAGCTCTGCACTTGTTCTCTGATTTATTCGTCAGAGAACAAGTGCAGAGCTAGGAAAATATTCTAACAAAAATACGTACTTATCATTTTTTTTTTTTGTAGACTGCTTCGAATCCTATAGGAATCGTCCAATAGATTTATTTATAAAAGCTTGATGCCACGAAAAAACATACTGGAAAAGACAAAATTAATGAATAGGATTATAGGACAGGTAATGACTATCCGCTCTTCAAACATTGTATGCGTTTGTGTGCACTATTTTACTAATATAATGGATTATGTCTGAATAAATAAATAAATAATAATAGTTGGCTAATAATATTAATGCCTGAGGCATTTTCTACTACAGTCAACCTTATGGTGATGCAGAGACAAAATATGGCAGGTACAACATAAAAGGTATTAATTACTTTGTAAAATATACATTTAAATTGTTGATTTTTTGTGAAATGTAACTGTTATTGTTATAACAACAATGTCTTGCAATTTATAACAGTTAAGTATAATTAAGTTGCCAGGATGCGTCGTACAAAGCCCATAAACTACGTCGTAGCGTTGGGAATACCTAAATATGAACCTAATAAACTAATTACCAACTCAGATTACTCAGACCTATAACGTAGTCACGAAACCTAGATTTTATTATTCATGAGTTTTCATCACCCATGTTTTACCAATATCTATCTAGAATCTATACCAAAATACAACCGTAGAGGTCAAAATGTCTGTAGAAATTAACGTATTTTCATTACAACCGGCTAAGGATATTTACGAAAATTCAGCAAGCTTTTAGCAAGTTATTAAATCACCTCAGCTGTAGATACATAGCCCGCAAAATTCAAATTTTCTTTGGTGTTTTGCAAGTTGCAGCTCAGTTTTACGTCGTATGTTAAACAAAATGCGATTCGCGACTGTAGGAATGATATATTTGCTGAATATTAATCATCAATTTCATATCATACTTGTTTTTTTTTTTGTTTTCAATGTTGAATATGCAAGAAACTAAAGAAAATTTGACTTTGATGGGCTACAGCTGAGGATTCACCTTTAAGTGCGATAAAATAGCGAGCTAGTGACTCTTTTTTTATTAATAATTAAAAGTTTATTAGGTAATATTGTTAGGGAATAATTATGATGCTGCTATTATTATACCCAACCCTTCGGGTTCGACATCGATATGAATTCAAATGAGCTCTCAAAGTCATATTAGATTCAAGATATACGAAGATTACCTACTTATGGTAATCTGTGCGTACCTATATCAAAAGTATACAGTTTGTGAACCTTTGGTTTGGTGCCTTAGTTCCATTGTTTGTTTTGACGAAAACGCTCCATTGCATTGCCTGTACGAAAAGATGAGCATCTAGGTTATGATGTAGGAATTTAAGGAGTGTTTTTGTGATTAGTTTAGTGAGTAGACTAATAATTCAGAAGCCTGACGGCCAATTCCCGTAAATGAAAACGTTCAAAATCTAGTCGCAATCTCATCTCAGCGACAAACAATGTCAAAAACTTGTCAAATGTGTAGAGAACTTAGAGGTATCTTTGATATATTGAGACTAAGATTAGACTGCGAACGTTCTTAAAATTACGAGAATCACCCCTCTGATCCAGAGTAATTAAAGATTTGGTAGAGGATGCAGAGAAAACTATAGGTACTAATATCTACAGTTTAAGATAGACTCAGGCGAGTTATAATAATATAGGAACTTTCGAAGTACCTACTTGGATAAGTAATAGCACTTTAAAAAAAAATATCCAATAATTTAGTTCTCCAATAGCTTCAAAAATACCAGAGATTTTATGAAAATAAACCACCATTCTTTTTATTAGTCTCGTAAATGACATTTTAGCTCACGATAGGTAAATATACCCCTCATATAGGTAACCACATGTTTACCATGTCTGCCTCGGAGCCGTGTCTACGTGTCACCATCCACTGACTCGCCGGAAACAGTCGGAAACTAGGGTGGATTGTATCCTAGCAACTGTACTTTCTATCTATAGCATACACCATAGAACATAGAAAACATATGGACGACTCATTTTATATTAATTACTGGTGACCCACCCTTGCTCCTCACGGTTGCATCAGCGTTATGCTAAAACATCGAGATTTCTGTACTATATCTAAATTAAATATTACCGAGATACCTACGTGCCTCGGAAAGCACGTTAAGCCGTTGGTCCCGGCTGTCATTCGTGGATCTTTGACAGTCGTTACGGGTCGTGAGAAATCCAAAAGTCTGACAACCAGTCTTACGAAGGGGTATCGTACTCGTATTACCTACCCAGTAGGTAATTGGGTAGTGGGTGAAGGTCAGATAGGCAGTAGTTCCATATAAAATACTGGTATTCAGCTGCGTCCGGTTAAACTGGAAGGCGACTCCAACATATTTGGGAAAATGCTTGGCAGATAATGATGATGATCTAAAGTTCAATGTAATACCTATACTTACCTACACATAAACCTTCCGGAATAAATGCTTTATGTGATGATGAAAACCGCATCAAATTCCATTGTGGAGTTTAGAAGATATAGCGGTCACACAAACAGACACGAAAAGCGACTTTGTTTTATACCTACTGCTATGTATAGATTTTCAATATCATCATCATCCACCTGAAGCTGCCTCTGCAGGACTGTCCTCTGCACTTGCATGTCATTAGTCTACTCGGCAACTCGGGTTATTCCGTTGATCCACCCTAAAACAGCTACCCTAGGGTGGATACTCGCCTCGTGGAGGCGATTGGCGGTGGTGATCTCTCACGTCCGGTCCTGGTCCAGGCCATGGTACGGAGCGAGAGGGCTTGGGAAACCGTCACCTCCTTCTGCGAAGCAGTAATGTTCGCGAATATAAATGCGAAGGAGGAGGCGGAACGCGTAAGGGAGAGGCAAAATTCGCACCCTCACGCTCCTTGCCGCCGCAGGAGACGCCCTGGGCGTCGGTAATCGCAGGCCGATTCCCGGCCACCGTAGGTGCGGGCTTGCGAACGGCGTGCAATGGGCAGCTCGCCGTTCAATAAGAACCAGGCTCGGGTCGACGGCGCGTTGTGTTCCACGCGCGCCTCAAAGATATGTCAGCATTAATGACGGGGTCCGCTAGGGCCGATGCCTGCCAGGGTTGCGGGAAAGTCCGAGAGGGATACTGTGGCCCCTGGCACAGGCAACTGAAAGAACACGGGTGGGTTTTAGTCAGTAAGAATCTGACACGCCCTCCCGCTCTGCCCAGAGCGGGAGAAGTTATTTGGTGATTTCCCACCCACTGGATACTCGGAAACGCGTGTTCATCTATATCCACCCCAGACGGGGGTGGATATAGATGAACACGCGATATTCTTCTGACTTTTTACCCCAAGTACAGTCATCATCAACAGTAAATATGCTCATCAATTATAAAAATAAATTATTAATTAATTTGAATAACCACAAACTTAAACAGAAATCATTTAACGTATTGCATTTAAATCAAATTAAACTTCCTCGTTTTAAATACTATTTATAATAATAAGTAATTTTTAAATTCTGCAATATGTCTAGGAAATGACCAATACTATTTTCATTATTGAGTAGACGTAATGGTGTATCCTAGATAAATTCTCTTTTTATGTACATTTGCAATCGTTTTAAATTGCTTTGCTACAACAGACATATGAAACGTATGTAAACGTACGTATGACGTATGGTATACTTGGTCTACTAAGTATCTTGAGCCAGTTTCTATCTATATTTCAATAAATCACTGTAAACAGCCTAGGGTGAAAAACGGAAGCAAAGTAATATACGAATTCCGATTATCCACCCTCGTTAGCGGTGGATAGATAGGTGAACTCGCGTTTCCGAGTGTCCACCCTTTTATTTTTTTGAGGGTGGGTGGCTGTTCTTGAGTGGATAAACGGAATAACCGGGCAACTTTTATCCAGCTGCTACCAGCCATCTTACTTCAATCAACCTAGCCTGAAGGCCTCCTACGTTATCCCGCATTCTGGAAGGTCCTGACCTGGAACTATTTGGATAGAGTTTTACTCAAATTTTTAGTGACGGAAGAGTAAAATTTCTAAACACATGCATCTTATCTATCAGCATAATGTGTAAACCCAGGTCAACAAGCACACATGACATCACTTTACACCATAATACATAATATTATATAATCCGGGTTATTTGCCCTCACAGTGATAAATCATTTTGCTGTTAAGTCGCTACCTACTCGTCACGATAACCAATTTTAAGAATAGGTACTCTGCGGATGGCCTCTGTTTATTTAAATTTTGGTTATTCAAATTAATGCTGCTTCCCTGATGTGGATGGGGCAACCCTTTTCTTTTCGTAGATACAAAAATTTGCGATTGGCTCAGTAAAGTAGGTACTAAGCATTCGTTTTAACTGTCTTTTCTGCGTCGTAACAAGTCTATAAGCAATTATTTGCTTCCCTACATAATAGCGCTTTTATGTGTTTCGCTTCGCACCCTCCGGAATATAAGGTTGCAAAATAAAGTGATTTACTCCACCAACTGAATCATCCAGATATCTTTCATAGCAAAATAAAGTGATTTACACCAACCAACTGAATCATCCACATATCTTTCATATCAAAAATGTGCTAACATCATATATCTCTTAGGATATTGCTATTTGGGATCAAATTGACGTAAATATATGCAACTTTATGCACTCGTTAAGCAATAAGTCAGAATTGCCATGCCGGTGCCATGTAAGGCGTTGAGTAAACTTTCTACAGTCACGTGAGCTTATGAACCTTTTAGAATGAACTTATTTATTTTTTCGTTTTGAGTCACAACAATCTTTTACATTATTCTATTCAAATATATTTTTCAAATACTAGCGGTGTGTGGTATTTTATCCCTTCTCAAATGCGTATGTTTTTAATTATGTAATATGTATTTTCTCTTATACAGGGTGAATTCATGGGCATTATTTTAAGGGGTCATTGTACTCATCATTATGAACAACTTTTACTATGGGACCAAGCCTGAAATCACAAATAAAAATATCTGCTGTTCCCTACATTTTGAAGGGTTATGCAAATATAAATGTCGGGAACAGCTGTTTTTTTTTCGCCATTTTAGTGTTTGTCCCATAGTATGTATATATAAGTAAGTATACATACGAGTACATAACAATCGGTACCTACCTTGCACTGTTGAACTTTACTTCATCCGTTCCATTGACGGCAACTTAAGGATAACCCATACTCTTTAATCTTTAATAAAAAATCAAGACGTCATAACAAAAAAAAATATTATTGTAACCAATATTTGTCATCCATGCCATGACCCCTGTGATTTTAATTGTAATAATATTAGATAAAAATTCTCAACAACTCTTGTAAGTAGGTACCTACCCGATCAAACTAGCAAGGATTATATTGTCTAGAATTCTAGGAAGGGTTATTTATTCCTACTTGCTAAGAATTTGTTTCTTAATCATATCAAAAAAAAAAAAACTCGATCACAGCTATTAGGTATCTCCCAAAGGAACGCTCGTTAAAAAAAACATTTTGGCTTCACGCCCGACACTGGCCCAAACAAAGGTGTGAATACTTCTTTAGACGAATTTGGTACCAACATGTGGTGTTGGTGGGGGGGCCGTGCCATACCGTGCCAGGCCCATCGTACACCACGATAAAGGTCTCAACTATGACACTGAGCATGTAGCGTCAAAACTACTAAAAGTTTACGGCAACGTCGAGACGTCTTGCCGGCTCCGGTGTGTATACCCATTCTGCCTGAGCCACCGCCAACACGAGTGCTGAAAGTGGTTCCAAAGAATCCTCGCGGCTCTGGTAACTTACCTACTTACGTCTTAGTACTTAAAAAGGTCATAAAAAACTTAATTGTTTATGCTCACGTACGCTTTGTTTATATCAAGTGTTTCCTTTTTTATTGTTTTCACACGTTACCATATGGATGGCACCTGGTTTTATTGGTATTTCGATTTATTTTACGTTCAAGTGATTTGTAAAAGTGAGGTTATTTGATCGTAAATTGGCGCCAAAAATGCGCTGCGTGTGTTGTTCACGCATCATTTAGTTTATTACCAATATTATCCAGTTTTTTTGTTTTTATGAAGCGTTTTTGACATCAATTTGGTGATTTTCGAATTTTCTGTAAAAATATTTTTGATCATCCTCACGGAAACCAGAGTCCAAACCATATTGATGCCTGGTTTTTGGAATCCTTTAAATATGCTTACAATCAAGTTGTCTGTTGTAGATTGATCGACCAAAATAAAACCACTATATAGATAGACTTGACAACAAAAACAATTGATAAATCGGTGTAATAATCTCCTAAATTGGTTGTCAAAATCCTGAGGGGTAATTCCCGTAATTTTAAGAACGTTCACAGTCTGATCTCAGTCTCAATCTGTCAAAAATACAATCAATTTACATACATTTTTGACAAGTTTTTGACATTAATTGTCGCTGAGATGAGATTGCGACTTGAATTTGAACGTTTTTTAAGTACGAGAATTGCCGCTCTGATCTATTGGTGTCTTGTCCAGCTTCTCGCATCCGCATGTCCGTGCCCGGCTGGAGAAGCACATGGGCTGCAACCTGGTGCGGCTCACGGACAAGACCTTCATGACGGAGCTGGAGGAGAGGATCCGCGCAGTCAATGAGGAGACCCTCAACAGGAGGATCAACACACGTGTTGTGAGTAGATCACGACGTTCTACCACCTCTTTGAACAGTAACCAGTCATCTAGAACGATGCTGACTTGCTCAGTCAAAATATCATAGTCAATTATCATAGTCAAAATATTCCCTAATAAGCATGTATCAAAAGTGACAGTTTTAATGCCAGATTATTTAACAACGTTCTTGAAAACCATATTATCATACAATAACCTTCAGGTTACTAAAAGTCAATTTGGTGTTTTCAAAAGTAGAGTGGTTATTGTTGCAAAAGTAATATGGGTTTTGTCAGCAGATTTACTGATCATAGACATGAACAAGTTTCTACAAAATAATCTAGGTTCTAAAAACTCTTTTCAGGAATAAAAGTAATTACCTACTGCCTACTGCCAAGCCAATTACTCATCACTGACAGTCTGCATGCCTTTCGTGTGCTTCGCTTATAAACGCCAGTCAACGTCAAACTAATTACCCACCCATCAGCCAGAGATTGCTTATTGAACTTTACGATTTCATTGAGTACGTACGACAAGCAACAATTTCCCCTGAAGTACTTCCCTAATCAATACATATAGCTTTTATTACCGTATAGACCTACTTACGTAATGTTTATGAACGTGTCCATTTTATAGTTTCATAAACAGTAAGTCATGTTTTATCGACAGATGGATGAGATGGAAAGGCTGAAACGATTAATCCTAGCCGGGAAGACGCCGCTGAAGGAATGTCCACCTGAGCTGTTCCATCACCCAGTGTTCGTGTTCTGGCGTATGGTCAACCGTGAAGTTAACCGCGCATCCAAGAAACGCGCCGAAGCTTACTTTAGGAAATTGAAAGCTTCACAGAAATTGGACCTGGTAACGGCAGTTTTGTTAAATCTTCAAACGTACTATTAGAACTACAGTTATCTTAAAGTATTACTTTTATTTTATAGTCCATGGCCGAAGAATACATGCCAGAAGAAGAGGTTGCGGTAGGGGAGGGCGAACAGCTAACACCCGAACAACTGCTAGCGAAATGTCGCGCAGATATGGAAGTACAGAAGCAACTGGACCTAGAGAAAGGTGTTCGCTTCACCGATGAGCAGTTCGCGCAACTCAAATACGAGGCCCACGAGATCAAACAGCTGAAGAACCTCACGGTAGGAACCACTGATGCACTGTAGGATTTGGTAACTAGAATCGTCTGGATGTGTGGATATCACCGTGTCACCGGGTCTTACGGTTGCTATCGTAAAGATTTACATCATTGTTTTATTTATATAGTATAGTGCAGCAAAGACAGCTTAGTTTGACCCCCTGATATAATCGACCTATGGAGTCATCTAGCGCGCGTGTAACAGTAATTAGCCGGTATATCTGCATACAGACACACTTTGGATCCTGGGGGGCACATGGGCCCGCAACGGTTTAAGTAAAAAAATAATAATATAATAAATACACATTTATTTTTCACAACATTTGACAAATCCTTTGTGGGAGAAGACTGGTATCTGCAGTAGGAAAAACCTTTCACACAGATTACACCCCCCCCCCCCCACCCCACAGTGTTTGAGTAATCTTAAATTATTGATAACCATTTGGTAGGAGAAAATAAAGGGTACTAGTGAAGTATGTTAAGGTGTGGTGTGGTATGGAGTGGTGTGGTGTGCTGTAATGTGGTGTACTTTGATGTACTGTGGTGTGATAGGTAGGCTGAAAACACATTTATCTTAAAACAATTAAGAGGCTTTCAGGGCTATCGTAATCAAGGTCCAATAGTATAGTAAAATAAAAATCGAATCGTCTAAGACGTACCGACTTTCCACAACTTACAAATATTATATAAATATGAAGTGTGTGAAAACTGATCGAAATACTATTAAACATTAAGTACGTAAACTCACCACAAATTGCCCGTCGTTCATACTTTGTGTGTGTAAGTGCTTGTTGAGCACACATTATTGTAGGGATTCGCGTTATTTCTTATCAGATTCGTAGCTATGCTGTCGCGAGTCTAGCTGCCTAATATTTTGTTCCAATAGTTTCTTCTTATACAATTCCAAACCTAGAAGTAGGACAAAGTCATATTGAAATTGGCTTCAATATTTAGTGGCAATAACGCATAAAATTATTTTCTTAAATCATTTTAGTTTAGCAATATCCAGGCAATATTTTGAAAATGGTGCCGATTCTGTTGTACACCGAACTAAACTAACTAAACTATCACTAAAATTCCTTACTTTTGGCTATGAGAATCTTAACGCTAAGTATTCTGCAAAATAAAATCTCTAAATTTAAAAATAATTTTGACACATCTAAAATCAAATTTGGCAATTGCGACTCCACGTGATACTTGTTTGCCGTACCACGTGATTTTTGTTTAGAGCCAGAGGTGCGCATTATTTTGCAGCCTCGACATGTTTTGTATGGAATTTTTCACTTTTTGTATGGAAAATATGAAAAAAAAATTTTTTTTTTACCAACACGTTGGATTTTAAATGTTTCGGGGCTTTATAAAGGGGGTCGAAATTTTCATTATTTTTGCCATAGGACACACCGTTTTCCAAATATAAGCAAAAGAAAAGAAAAAAAGATACAGTACTGTTTTTGCATCTGAAGTCGAGGTGTTGGTGTGAATTTTAGTTCATGACAACTAATATTATTCCACACCTTTTTAATCGCGATTAAAAACAGGCAGATTTAGTTACGACAATCAAAATTTTTGGTGCAAAACGTAAAATTCAGAATAGCAAAATTGCCATTTTCACTAAATTATAATCTCAGTGCCATCTTAGTGTTATCTAACTAAAATTTGGTTAAGTTGTGTCACTTTAGTCAATTTCAGAAAGGGAAATCGTCGTTTGACAGGAATAAACTAAATTTTGGTGATTTTTAGTCTAGTTTAGAGAATTTTGTGACAAGAGAATCGGCACCAATATCTATCTAACTTTGGATGTTTCTACGTTATAATAAGCATACATTTTATAATTTAGCACATTTCCCATTTATAATGATATCTAATATAACCTCCAAATTACCTTTTCACTAGAATGTCTGGCTTTAAATATTCTTTACTAAAAATTTGTAGGTTAGGTAACTTTAGAAGTTTCCATAAGTGCGAAAACTATTAGATATACCAATTCCTAGAGGATTTCCTATGTGTTTGTTCTTCTCAGTCATCTGCCCATCGCTCTAATAACATAAAATTACAAATAATTATTGCGTTTCAACCGCCTGATGTTATTTAATTCTAAGATTCTAGCTTCTCCGTCAAGTATTATTTTAAATACAAGAATTGAGTGCAGGTTTTCCAAAGAGTCTTGAGAGGTATGTGGTTGATATAATTCATATAGAACTTGAAAATATTCTCTACAAAAATTCTCATAAATTTTAAAGCCATAAAAAGTTTGTAAAAACTTTTTGAAATTGCCCATTTGCCCTTTCCTTTCGCGAGTTCAAATGATTACTTGAAATACCTAGTGAAGTTTTAATACAAAATCGCGTGATCCTGGTGCATTGAACTTCAAACTTTCCCTATTAACTTTTCCGGAGTCCTTGAAATTTAAATCCTTTTAATGCTAATGCACACCACAAAATTTGGTCGATCAAGGAATTACTGTGCGATAGGAATAATCAACAGCAGCGTCTACCTCTCTTTAATCTTTAAAAACATTAAGACCGCAGCTGACTCGTCTTAACGGCCGATATGCTTACACATATATACTCACGTATTTAAAGAGACGTCTGTCCGGGCCTTTAATAAATTCGGCTCGAACCAGTTAGAAACTGGACATGAATCACATTAGAACACGATTGATAAGTAATGACCCAACCTCGCCACTCACTCGTGGTATCCAAACGTTTGTTAGTCATAGAATATTATCGACATTTAACTAGAATAAACCAGCTGAAACCATAAAAATATAGGTTTGGTTTAGCCTTTACAACTTGAACGTACCATAATGATTTTAATTTCTATGCGTAAGTATTAAGTATGTGTCTAGCTTTGAAGTTTTTCATCCACTGTTTGATTTATTGGCAGGTTAATTTTCATGATAGTTGTAATCTGAACTTTCAATATTTTACTAAGCACCAAGGTCATTCAGAAAGTCAAGTCGTACAATGCAAACTTTTTATGGATTAGTAGCTCTTCGCCTACATATTTAGTACAGTACTGCAGAGGCCAGCAAAAGAGGCATAGATGGACGAACGTGTAAATGTGGGCCGAGGCGAAGCCGAGGCACACATACGTAAGTCCATCAATGCCTAGTTGTGGCCAAGGCTTGTATAGTACTTTTCTCAAACAATGCGCGGAAATTAAAATACATTACTTACTTTTCAAAATCAATGACGAACAACGAACAACTACAATCATTTTTCCCGCGTTAAATGTTCATTAGTTATTTTTTTTCAATAAACAGCTTCTATTGCAAGCCATTTCGAAATTTAAATAAAATTTGAATAGTTAACTCCTTGGTTGCTATGTTTCGGAGTAAAAGATCGTTCCATTTTTAAATTACACGATATGAGTTAACCATTGAATTTATTTGGCCGCTAAACCACGAGAGATATGGATTTTCATACAACTTTTCAATTCAATTCAATTATCCGTGGAATAAAATTCACGTCTCACAGTTAAATAGTATGGAAAAACTGTCAAAAATCAAAATTTATTTTTAGGATAAGACTTATTCTAGGTATAAGTTTGTTGAAATTCGCCCTTAGTCCAATTAATGTTAAACGTGACCTAAATAGTTCGCTGAACTTACCAATAGTAACTTAGGCACCGTACAATTAAATGTTTTTATGCTAATAAAAACAAATAAAACTTATCCAGTGACATTTTGTTTCAGTGGATAATTGGTTGAATTGAAAACAACGTCGTGAACATGTTCAATGTAGCATGTTATAAGTTAGTTTAAAGCAAAGCATATTATGTTAAGATGTTTTCGCATGCTGATATTTAAAGTTTTCTTTCTAAACTCTGAATAAAATAAGAACTGTAACAAAATTGTACTAAAAATTTCGGTTTCTTGTTGAATCTTTAATTTAAAAGCTGTAACGAAATGTTTGCCAATTGTATAAACTAGACGTAAACAAAATACATAGTATTAATGCAGATAAATACACCTTAAAGATGTTCTTCTATAAATATGTAGTTTCAATACTGAACCAGTTACACGATTACTTAGTTAATGAATGTAGCGTTAACTTATTAATTATTTATTTATTATGTATGTCTAAAACAAACCGCATTGTGGGTTTGTTAATATGTACTAAAATGTCTTACTTATACAATGTACATCGTTTATGTACACTGGGACATTATATTTACATAACAATGAGTCTGTTTCGTCGCAAGAGTGACAATGTTTGTTTACACACTCAAATCGAAGAAAAATAAATAAAATGAATCGCACCATTCGGCGATTTCAACCCCTCTTGCGTTAGTCGTTAACAAAATAGTTGTTTTGTGCTACTCCAGCCGAAGATAATCAAAAGATATTGATACTGAGTGACAACAAGATCAATATTTGTCTTAGGGACAGTTAAAAAGGAAGAATAGAAAGAAATAAATGTAGATTATGTATTTATTCATGTACACATAAAACACAATAGAGAAAAATACAGAACGATAGAAAAGCACAAAGGTACCGCTTACAACAGAACGTTCATCCAGCATGTCTGCGACAGGAGAGTCGGAGTTGAGTTGGAGTGTAATAAAATGTAAACAGTGTATAAAAAGACTACACTGGGAAACTTACGATTGGACTATAGTAACATTAATGACAGTCTTCAAAAAGAATAAGTTGCGCCTGACTCACTTCCGTAAGATTCGTGTGTAACTAGATATTGTTTACGTTTCCAGAGTTTCTGCATCACAGCGTATTGCGTGATACTCTAATAAGATATGACCTCATTTTTAGGTAGGTTTCATTAATTCTCTGCTCAACGACTTACCCTTAAAAGGAAACACTTTGCTTTTCTTTTTCATTCTCAGTCAGATGTCTGATTACTAGACAATTTATCCAAGGAGAGACAGGTTGATGTGTGCTCACATAAATACCGACCTTCATATGGATATATGTATCAGTCGATTGGATATATGAAGGCCAAGGACAAAGGTTCCCTCTATCGTTACACGCACGGTTTACGATATCTTTTGAACTCAATAATTTTCTTGTATTCTAGCAGTTTTGTGTGATTATACAATCAGTCTCTACGATTAGTTGACAGTTAGTAAAATGCTTTTCATTTGTCTTTATTCGCAGAACAAGATTATGTATATTTGACTAAGAATGAATTACTCAACTTTTCTATTTTCTTTACAGACGGTCGAGGAGCTTTATGCTTTGGCAGACAAAATCATCGGAACCAAACGTCTGTAAAAAGGCTTTATTTTTATTTTTAAGAGTAACTTATATAAATATCATTGTGTACCTGATATTAATATATACGTAATAATATGCCGTTGGTCCGTCCTCGTTATTATATTAATTTCTCTTTACGAGAATTAAAAACATTGTAAACTTCAACGTAGTGAAAGTAAGCAACATGTATTTTGTATTTATTAAATGTCCATAAAAACTAATTTTCTTTCAGTGACTCCAAAATACGATTAATTCAAACGCAAGTTTAATACTTTGAATGTTTATTTAACTTAGTCTTACTTATTAGATTATTTGTAACAATCTTATCTAGATAATTATGGTTAGAAACCGCATTGAAACTGTAGCCAACATATATTTTAGTACAGTTATTCAAATGATTAAAATAAGAACTTGACTAGATTACATAACGAGTACCTACTATAAATTTAGATACAATTAATTAACGTTTTCTTTTTTATAAAATAATGAACTTACAATGGCGATATTTTTATAATTCTGAGAGAGTTATAAAGATGTGTTAGGGGTGATTAACAGAAACATCCCCTTGTTTACAACTAATAAAATGGTGGAACGAATATAAAACTAAAAAAGCGTAGCGCTACGAGGCGTAGCGGCGCGCTGTCACAAGTGACTTTTAGGTCTACGGCGTAGCTGCGCGAAGATGAGGCCGGCTGGCTTGTCGATGGGCTGGTAGATGACGTGACGAGGGTCGCCCTTCGTCACGTTCGCGGGAAATTTGGACATGTCGATGTTGAGGTAGTGCTTGTTCGGCATCGTCATTTTGATCCAATTGATCTGTGAACAAAGAAAATTCAAATTAAAAAAATATATAAATGTTTACATTCGCTAATTATTTTTTGGAAAGATAACAAAAATATGTTCTCGACAGAAACCGTATCTTGATAAGTACTGGACGTCATAATGTCGCGAGATCAAATCCGGGCGGATACATCACGTCATGTTTTTAACTGTGATACGTGGAAATCATAAAGTTTATTTCATGAGATCAGTTTTTGTTGTTATTAACTTCTATTCATATATTTGTGTACCATTCATATGACACGTAGACTAGTATCTACTGGTTAAATCGATATCACTAATTGAGTAACTATACTGCTGATAAGTGTACAATGTGTCGTGTGGATCGATAGGTAATACTATTGTTTCCTCAGAAACTAACTATGCCATTTATTAAAGCGTTTTCAAATTTTTACTAAAATAATTAAGTTTAAGAGAAGCAACTTAATCATTTAATAGATCCTGTACCTACTCACTAATTACACTTTCCGGTACAGGTAATCAATTCGGAAAAAAAAACAAAAATTAATAGTAAGGCCACATATATTATCTTGAACCAAAAAAATATTCATGAAATACATCGATTAGGCCGCCCCCTGTTAGATTTCAATTCAACTCGATAACTGGTGACCTGTGCCTTGGCTCGAAAACAAGTACAGTCTGATTGTGACGTCACCACCGATATCGCTCATATCGTCTTGTTAGGTACAAAAATATGTCAGTAAAGAGGATTCGCTTCCGCGTAGGAACTGTTTTTAAGTTTGTTTAATCGGGACAAGGCTCTTAAATTAGGGTAGAGATAATATGATCATGTGAGTATATCGATAAGAATTGAGTATAAATAAATATATCTTGGCACGTGCCATGTCTATTAATAAAGAAAGCCTAATCTCTTAGCAGTGTCACACAATTTCTAAACAATAGAATGAACTTAAATAAAATAAAATATATGCAATTATCGTTGCAATATATAGTTGCTAATTATATATATAATTAGCAACTCTTATCTAAAAAACTTCTTAAAGCCAAATAGCACCGTAGCAGTAACTAAAATGTAAAGAAAGCTACTTCCTTAACTTACTATTTTGGAAATGAATTTCACCTACAAAAGCGAAACAACAAATAGGCGATCAATGTCTTTTTACAAATAACGATTGTTTTGTTACTGTGGCTACGTCATATTATCCTGAGAAAAGGTTCCCAAGAGAAATCATGAGTGCGGCAACACTGCGGGCTATTGACCGGCCGAGCTAAACATAGAAACTTGCAATATTTATTTCTGTACTACTCAAAAGACATTTCACGTGTGAACCGTACGAAGAGAGAAAAGAGGTTTCCTTGAAACTGAATATATTTTTCAAACAATAAGTACAAAGATAATATTTTTCGGGAATTTGTCGCTATTTTGCACGTATTTGATGTTTGATAGCTCTGACAAAACAGTAAGTAGTCCCAAAAATAATTTTGATAAGTAATCACAGGGGTCACCGCTAATGTCAGAATAACAACCAAAAATGATTTTATAAGCGTTCCGTACACGCAACCAAAAGAAACATTACTTATAAGTAGTGCAAACAGACAACATTTAGCATCATAAAATTACTAGTAAATACAGCTATTAAGCTAATTGTTGACATTATTAAGTTTTAAAAGGATATCATCGCACGAGCCTGGTACGAACATTACTTGTCCAGTTAAAATAGGGTGAATTACTACGAATTTCATACTAGCGTAAGTTTCGCATCAACTTCCCAGCACAGATAAACACACTCGCTACCTAAATGGCAAATGTTATCATGGGTATTGATAACAATATTTAGCTTATACCTACAGTTTCAGTATATGGAGGGCGTGTGCAAATATTCAGCAGTTTTAATCAGAACTTGCACGTGTGCAAGTTCCCTGCAAGTTTCCAGGGTTTGAAGGTGAATTGCACAGCAGCGTTTCTAAAGGATTACTGATGATATAAAGTCGCACGGGACATTGCTATTCTAATATCTTAAGGGAGAGAGAAGCATTAGAAGAGCCTCTACGATATACAATACTGAGCTGCTCCACGTTTGGAAAACCCTGGGCCAGTGCCCACGGTTTTCCAAACGTGGTGCAGCTCAGTGGGCAGCCAGGATCGCTACCGACAATTCTGACTTAACTGAACAGACAGATGAAAATATCCTTACCTCTGAAACTTTCTCCAATACAGTTTTCTGTGCTTGATACAAGGTGTGCTGCACTGATGGCGAGTACACGCCAATATCTGCAGGGCCGGCGAATTTGTCCAAGATGGCGTCCTTGACAGTGAGCCAAGCGTTGTCGAAGTCTGCTGTCCGCATATTGTCGTATATCCATTCTGCTTCCACCACAGTACTGTTTGAAAGAAGATAATATATTAGCACTGATTTGATGAAGAAAGAAATTGCATTATATTTCAGTCGTCGATAAGATGTATGCACGAAGTAATTGATTGATGGCAAAAAGAGGAATGAGGGACTTCTCACCAAGAACGACATAACAAGTCTGAATCAATAAATGAATGGGAAATAAAACAAAATAAACCATTACCTGAATATTCTTTCGGCAGCATCCGAAAGCGTAGTGTATTCGTCTTGAACGAAATCTACGAATGCTGACTGCGTTGTTTTAAGTACACGGAGACCACTTAAACCGGATTTCACAGTCACTGCCTCTGTTTGACAAAGGAAAAACCATTAATAAAATGCCTGAAATTACAACTAAAACAATCACATATGTAAACTAATACTTGTAAGCACAACTAACCGTGTCGAGCTTGGCTCACTTGGCACCATCTGGTCGCAGTCGGTGAGAATACGAAAGCGTGGTTATGAGGCGCGCCCGCCTGGAGTCGCTCCCAAGGGTACTCGACCACTCTACATTTGGCCTCTACTACTTGCTTGTACATATACAAGAAGTGGCCCACTACTACTGCCCCGAACTCTTCGGGAGTCTTCACTCCATGCTTCTTCGCCAGCAGATACACTGTGTTCTTCTGAGAGTCCGTTGCCACCACATCTTTATTGTCTCCGATCACGTAGGCGCTTTCAGAGTGCAATTTTAATTCCGTGAACACTTCGAACTCTCGGATGGAGTGATATTCTGCATCTCGTTGAACATGGAGGAGTTTGACAGCACTCTTGCCATATCCGTGGTCGCTCAGTTCAAACCGACCACCGGAGTCGGCAGAGGCAGTCAAAGCTGGACCAGCGTTGATGCTGCTGGTCGCAGGAGTTTCCATTGAACTTGTGTTTGATGGTTTCGCGTAAATTCTGCAAACATGTTTAATTTAAACATTAATTAATCACGTTGGTCTATGTTGGGATTGAGAACCAGATAACGATTCTGGGTTGATTTATTGTTAACAAACAAATTGATGGGTAGAGTTATCGACGAGCACATACACAATTAAAATGACACATTAAGTAACTTGACAATCACAAAGTTAATTTTAATTACCTGTTGATGCTTGCCCACGGCATTATGTTCAAGCCAATAAATCGACTAAATCACTTAATTTTGAGAGAATGTAGGAAACTGCGTCGCCGCATAGCCCAACGAACTGACTGTTCCGGCAGAGATGCTGCCCTCACTTATAAGAGTAACCTGTGACCCGTGCTATCAGAGACTAGCACGCGCCCGCGCCGCCGCGATATTGTAACACTCATTAATTATCTAATGCGGTCCAGCGCCGGATTTGACGACACAGTTAAACAACACATATTAAAGGCTCTATCTATTTATGGAGGTACTTCCTAGAAAAAGGACAAGGACCATAAATATGAAGCTTGTTTTCATTGTTCTTTTTTTGCGTCTGCTGTTGTCTCAATCATTCCTGCATTTATTGAATATCCTTTTTTAGGTTACTGTGCAAGTCTAATCCGGCACTGGCGCTATTTATCAAGTGACTATACCTATGTCGTGATATACATGAAGCGTGTCTACGCATTTGCTTACTTTCCTTACACGCTGGACTTTAAACCTGTCTTTAATGAACTGGTAAATCCCTGATTTTGTTAATGGAACCTGGACATTATATTCTGATGCTGGAGGTCAAAATTTGTCAGTGGAAAATCACGTAGCAAGTTGGCAAAAGATTTAATCGTTGAATTTTATACAGAAAACAATATTGCGAATGTGCCCAAATAACTATCATAACTAGACAAAAATTTAATTAAAATTATTGTTCTCATGGAATTAATATTACTCCTCAATCATCAAATAACTTCTAAAACATATAATAAGATAAGATAAGTTAAAGGTTATCTACATTTAGGAAAAAAAATGATCGACTGTTGTTACGGGCCATATATGAGTAATGTTAAACATATTTAAAATTTGTTTAAACTATTAATTGAGTAGATACTACTAAATAATGTTTAGGCATAATTAATATAATTACACTGTATCCTGCCTAGTAAATATCCAGATGTTGTAAATAAAAGGTACCTACATCGTCTAATAAGTTTCATTAGGGAAAGTTTTCGTCGTTTTCCGTGCCAGTACTTAACTGCCTATGGCAACAAATTGCTGTACTTCTACCAACCGAAGAGATAACGAGGTCCCATTACATACACGAAGCAAAAACGTGAAAAACCAACAAGTAGGTAACTGTTGCACGATGTTTCAGCCGGTGCCAACGTACTCTTCAGCGATATCGCTTTAAGTAGGTACAGTAAACCTCGTCAAGAAAAACGAGTGAAAAGATAAGTGGCTACCATTATATCAGGCAATTCTAATCTACTGCTTAACAACTAATGACTGCTAAAACGGTCAATTGGAAATGACCATGGGGACAGGCCGGTTGGTGCAGTTGGTAGCGACCCTGCCTTCTAAGCCGCTGGTCCCGGGTTCGATCCCCGGACAAGTCAAACATTTGTGTGCATGAACATGTCTGTTTGACCTGTATCTGGGTGTGTATAGGTATGTATATAAGTATGTATATCAGTCATCAGGTTACCGTAGTACAGGCTCTACCTAGTTCGGGACCTGAAGACCTTGTGTGGAATTACCAGCTACAAATCACCACGCTTGGCAGCGTTCTCAGGCAGATTAGCAGAAAACACATATTATAGGTAGGTACACCAACCTATGTGCTTTCTGAAGAAAGATGGTCTTACACCTATCACCATGCTTGTAAGAGTTGGTAAATGTATTGGCGATCGTAATTAGTTTTTTGAAGAAATCACCTTTCGTTCTAGTCACCTTGATATCATAGGTGAAGTGAGCTTGATGTGATGCTTGGGACTATTGACAGCTCACTTCAAGCTCACTTCACCTGAATTTCTACGGTGAGCTTTCTAAAGAATAGACCGACTTCTCTTTGGCATGAATGACACACATTTTTGTCACGTGTTATAGCACGCAGGAATGGTGTGGGTGCTCTCCTAATCTTCAACTGGAAACAGTTAAAATAGATAGGTAAGTAGGTAGTTACATTTGTTATCAATTATGGTGTACGTCACGCTTGAAATGACCGTGGAACGAAGTCATTTTGTCTGGCAAAAAGTACTGCTATATTCTGTCAGTGTCCAAAGAAAATAATGTTTCATTATATTCTATATACTTTCGTAGTTACGTGCTCACTTAAGTGAGCCTTCAAGCGTGATGTTTTCTTTAGCAAAACGTCTGCAAACTCTAAATCCACCTTATAAATGTGCCATAAATGAATGCTGAATTACTTCGAGACTCTCCCAGAAGAAAACTCAATATGTTATCATTCGTCATAAAAATACTTTGAATGATAAAAGCTGACAATCAATGACGCGACTTTAACAAAAACTTACTTTAAAAAAAATTACGTACCTACTGCCTGTTTTTTTGTTCGCACCCAAATATTAATAAGAAACGGGGTTAATAGGACATCGCGAATTTAATCTTTTTCCGATATAGGTACATAACTGAAATATTTTATTTACTTTAGTCTTTACTGATGAAACGGTATATGGAAACAGTTAAACAATAATATGTTATGACGCACGTGACCTCGTAAGAACACAAATCGGGAAAGTTTTCATCATTGTCAACAGACAAGCCTTGAACCTAAGATTATAATTACATACTCACAAGGTTATTTATCGATACTTTTTTATGATACGTTCCTTCTCTCATATCCCGCTTCTTCTATAATTAATAGGAAGGATGTAACATCAACGTTTAAATGTACGTGAAGTAGGTATCGAATGTGAGTGGCACGCAATTTTTATAGTTCAATCGTAATAGTTTTATGATCCTAGCTTTATGGCTACATTTTCATAGCTTTAAATAAGACAAGTTTATATGCATCCGGGATAGTTATAATAGAATAGTGCGAAAATTTTTCATTCTCAATAATTCAGAGTATTTTTTACGAGCGAGGATGCTATTCGCAACGTTTCCTGCAGCTTCAATAAAGTGTGAAGCCAACTTCCGTAACCTTTATTTTAGTCCCGCAATAAAAGTCTAAATCTGTGTAGTGAGTGCTATTGTTGGTAGACATTGCGTGCGCTAGTAAACTTTAGTCTACCACTCAAAAAGTGTGTAAACATTCCGCCGACACACTCGGCGCCATCGTATTATTTGCGAAAGAACGGCGGCCTCAGAGACTAAATCCGTCCAGCATCAGTCATCATTTACTCTCCGTATCTTTGTTCACTGAGCGATCATTGAAGGAAGTGGCGACTGCTTAATCGTGTTTAAAAACAAGCCGTAGCGTCGTAGACGACAACTGTGAGCGGGCGGGCGGTGAATGCAAGGCGGGCGGGTGTGCGCAAGCGCGGCGGGGCGGGCAGGCGGCGCCGCCGGTGTGACGTGCGCTCAGCTGACGCCGCGGCACGGCGGTGACGCGTCGCCACCACGCATCGATCCCGCACGTCTGTTGCGAATATCTGCCGGTGCCCGGTAACGCTGTCCGCTAGTGAGCAACGTGTTATCCCCTCGAGAGTGCACGCTTCGTGCAGTGTTTACCTTAATATGATGGTGAGACGCAGCGGACGATACACTGTTAACTGGCGAGGATTTAAGGATTTCGCATTGGGAAATAAACCTCCTGACGAAGGTGAGTTTCAGTCTGTACGTCTACGCGTACGTCTGATTTGATTCGGTGAAAATCTTACTTCACGGCATAACCTCAAATAGTGTTTCGATGTGTAAAATTTAGCATACAATTTCAGCAGTCTGAAATTCTTGAGAGTTTAAATCGCGAGTAACATCGTAAAATTGTGTGCGGGGCGGAGAAAATTACCTACGATAATATTCAGCCGATCAGACGAAACTTATCGTATTTTCCTGAAACTGCTGACCCGGAATCTAAGTGGAATTCTCAACACGATCAGTTTACCTACTGAATAATAGTGCCCGCCGAATTGAAATGATGCACACAATGAACTACGATGATGTTTTCATGAACTACGATCAACAATTGAACACAATAAATGTCAGTATTTACTCTATAAAGCTGGCATCTACCCATACTATCTGAGTATTCGATTAATTTGTTTTCATCAGAGTTAATAACCATAATAAACACAAATGTACTGAGTAATAAACTGCTTGCAAATCCACCACAATATTATTACCACAGCCCATCGATATTCACCGCTCCGTTGAATAGTATCATTAATTTGTGGATTAGTTTCATAATTCCCTTTTCCGGAAAATGTTATGGAGAAAAACAAATTTTCTTAATATTCAGATATCATGATCCGTAGGTGGTACAATAAAATTATATCAAGATTACAAAAACAATTACAAAAATGGAAATTAAAATGAAAATACTTATGTAGGTCAGATACCTACTTCGGAGCAAAAATTCTGCATAAAAGCAGCATGAATCACTTAAGCGCTGGGTGCGTAAAATAGAAGTGCTATTATTTATAAAGTTAAAGTAATTTCTAATTAGTATACTCGGGAGACAGTCATCTTATTTTATGTTCTACTAGTTGACCCCGCGAACTTCGTACCGCCTAACATTTTTTTTTTTTCTCCGTATGAACCATCCTCGTACTTCAAGGAATATTCTAAAAAAATAATTAGCAAAATCGGTCCATCCGTTCTTGAGTTATAAAATTACAACGAAAAGTGGCATTGAAAGGATCAAAACAAACATGAAGTAACTGACCAATATCAAAACATTTACTTTTGTTATGACATGGATGTAGTTTTCGTAACCTACTTCAGGATGGTATAAATACAATTAGTATGTATAAATGACATCATAACTCAAGCGTGGTATTTTCATAAAATAACTGATATTTTATCGTTTAAAACACGGTGTTATTCAAATAAACAACACTGCAAATTAAATTTAAATTATCTTGTACTGTGCCTACATTTTAGGCGAAGCAATAGTCACAAGTCCAACTTGGCCAAAACCCCATACTGGATACTAATGTGACTAGGCTGGGCCATAGGTACAAATTATACTTCGAACGAACTCTTTATCTCTTGGCGCAGAAAAATAGGTTGGGCTCTTAGCCACTGCGCTATAATGCAGTAGCGTTGTATATAGTACAGTTTTGATATGTATTCGTTACGATAAAAGTATTTATCTACACCCATGCTATAAATCCTCTATAAAAGTTTCCGAAACGGTTAACTTATTGCCAACATTAAAACAGTCATAGTAACCATAATATCATCCAAACGAATGTTATAATGTTGTACTAAATTTCATTATGCAACTCGAACTCGAGCCCTTCCTTACTCATCAAACAGCCACATTCTCACTACTCAATTCGTAGTATCTTTATGAATTTAAAAAAAAGAATATTGTCTTTCAACCGTACGCAAAATACGCGCATTGACGTGGATTTGCGGACACCAGCCCGTATTTACCTATTACCTATTGTCTTTCAATAATGTACGATCCAAAATGTTAATAATTATTACAATAAATAATTAAATTACTACCTACACATAGTTTGTTTGTATTAGATACTCAGCAATTAAACTTACCATGAATTTACATAGCGTTCTTACAACACTGTACAACACCCTATGGTTTCAGAATCTTTTATAGAGGATTCATATCATGGGTGTAGATAAAGTCTTGTATGCAACTGTACATAATTATAGTATAGTTAAAATCTCGCTGCAGACTTGGTCATAAATCAACGTCAGCGTACGAAAAAATTCTTGCGTTTGCAATACGCATGTTACAGAGTTCGTTCACATAAATAAGGAACAAAGTGGGCCCCAATACGCTTCCTTGGGGGACTCCGTAAGACACTGCCGTGTCCCGACTAATACACTGACCCACTCTAACCCTTTGCTTCCGATTGCTGAGATAATCTTTGAGATTTAACGGCAGCCCACGAACTCCAATAGCTTCTAGCTTATTTGCTAAGAGTTATGCAAGCAGCCGAGTGTAACTAAAGCTCAATTTACATTGCCGCGAAACAGAATGGAAGACAGTTTTTGGAACGAAATTGTACAGAGCATACTGAATTTTATATGAAAAGTGTAACGTTCATACTCGTACTACACTGTAGATACGAGCGCTGCGGGGATTCCCGAGAATGCTCGAGAATTCTCCGGAAGACACGCGGCATATTTTTTGGCTCGTATCTAGTATTTACGTTATAAAATTGATATTAAGTTAATTATGCTTTACACAATTTCATTATAAAAAATCGCTGCCATTCCGTTCCGCGGCAATGTAAATTGAGCCTTAAACGGAACAAAACATATTGAAAAAATACCTAAACTAAACAGTTCAAAAAAAGGTCATTTTTCAAGCAGTCTGATGCATTGGTGGCAGTTATTTTAGTCTGACTCCTGAGTCCACCACTGCAAATCACTATCAGCATAATAGCCTATAACCATCGCACGACCTAGATGAATCGATGGACACCTCATGTATTAATTAGAGCTCATCCAGCTATTACGTTGCTTCGAGCGTCTAACGAATCCCTCATTCAAAGATACAATTTGATACTCGTGAAAAACTTCTTTGCTGTCACCGTGTCGGTTAAAGGCTCCCGCAGACAGGCTCGACCGGACAGCGCGACGCGACTCTTGTATATAGAACTCGTAGAAAAGTAATAAGTCGGAGTCGGGGATCTTTTGCCGATGCAGATGAATATTGCATAAGTGCACTGCCCCATTGTTCGACAATAGTTATTTGTTATACAAGAGTGCAAAGTTGCTTTTTAACCGCGTGTTCAAATTTGATGACCGAGCAAGCGAAGGATTCTAAAATTGAATCACGAGCGCAGCGAGTGATTCAAAATTAGAATCCTGAGCGTTAGCGAGGGAATCAAAAGAGCACGAGGTGAAAAATCTTTGCACTCGAGTGCAACACGTAACTTTTCATTCCACCTCAGCGAGGAAATGACTAAATGCAAAAAAAAAACGTTTACAATCACAAGATAGGTACACTTTTATTTCAGTTTAGGTATTAATTACTACATTATGACAGGTAAGTATTACAGAATAATCTTTAAATTATAACAAAATAATACTAAGGTATAATTAAGAAAATTTTAAAGTAACGTTGCTACAGTTATTTAAATTGAGTGTAATATTTTTGTTTGGTACTGTAATATTGGTGTTAGTCACTTGTGTACTGTTTTTCGGTAAACTATCTGTCATACTTAATAGTTGTACCGATTCATCGGATTCCCTTGGCGTGAATGTTGGAGAGAGAGGGAGATGGTTAGGTGTTTCATAACGGCTTATTTTTGATGTAGAAGGGCCAGTCCAAGGATCCGATTGAGGCTCTTTCAGTGTAATGGCTCCTACGATGCCTTCACATATTTTAGACTTATTTTGGATGGAATCCTCTATGTATCCCTCTACAACTGCATTGGACTTCCAGCCTCCGTGGCGCTTAAGGGACAGGAGATCAGCTCCGGAATCAGCCAAAAGTGTGGCTGAAGTTCGTCGGAAACAATGACCCGTGTACAACAGGGGTTCTGGAAGTTCAAGAAATGTTGCTATTTCTCGTGGGATACTGCCAATTTTATTAGTACCCATAGGCTGTCTAACACACTTTCCATTGCGATACTGTAGAAAAAATCGATTGATTGGAGTGTTAGGCGGGCGTAAGGCTTGATATTTCTCAACAATCGTTACGTATTCCTTGCGAATGACGAAGTTGCGGTCTCTTTTTGTCTTTGTATTAGGTAAATTAATTAATAGTAAGTCATCTGAATGTTTCTCAATGTTTTTGACATTAAGTTGTGTTAGTTCATTAGTTCGACATGCTCCGTTTATTCCAATAATAAGAACAACCTGTAACGTAAAGAGTATTGTAGTAGATAAATGAATAAAATTGATATGAACGCATAATTATGCCTATCAACATCTACTAAGTATACTATTTAATTGAGATTAATATACTTAAGTAGATACTAAATGTGCAACTGACTTACTTTTGCCGCCAAATATACGGAATCGGGTGCTTCGTTAAGAAACTTTTCAATATCAGATACTGTGAAAACCTTCGATTTTTTTGGTTGATGACCAGATGAGGCTCTTTTTAAAAATGCCACTAATTTAGGATAGGTATCGATATGTTTGTCTTTTTTCATCTTTATTGTTGCTTTTAGCATCGAATACGTACTCCATAGAGTGCTTGCTTTCTTGTTCTCGGATACCTAATTCTATAAAATATGCCAGCAAAACGTTTTCTGAGAAAGTTTTGGCTCCTTTTGCTAGTCGCCACGTGTTGAACATAATATCGTACTGTTTTAAATACTTCTCGCGTGATTGTTGAGGGAGAAAGCTCATTTGCGCATTATTAACAGTTTCAGTCAATTCTGTTGGCGTCAAGCAAACTTCCTCGTCGCTAGAATCACTCATTTTAGTTTTTTCACTTGTTTTCAAGTTTCTTGTTTTTAATATAAGGTTTAACAATTAACAATGACGTGAAAAAATGCCGCGTAAAGAACCGCGTACAAAGCAAATTGAAAAAAGAACACCAAGAAGGTTTCGAGTCTGAGTTTTTAACAAATTAAAAAAAAGTTGTATGATATATTCGGCACCATAGAGGTAGCAGTAAATAGGTTTAATGTTTTTTTTAATTCACAAACTTAGTGCACACGATGTTCTAAATTCAATTTACTTTATCCTCTAGAGAATAAAAACGGCTTTTCCACTCAGATATTGAAGATTAAAAATACTCTTTCCGAGATGGTGGGATGAAAAAGACTTTATCGATCAATGCGGCAGTGTGTGAGTGGTTTTGGAAACCGAAAATCAATCTCGTCACTCTATCTACCACATTTTGCCATATCATCAAGTTCATCTCACAATTTCCTGAACAGCAACTTTAGAAGTAGGTACAGGTAGGTAAAGTTAATTTAAACATGTAAACTCTGTCGTAATAGTTTTCCTCTCTTCTTGCTACGTCTGGAGGTTTTCACGCCGATGCTTTTGTTGTAAGTAGTAGACATGATTAATAGGTTTTAGTCTAGAGGTCTCAAGAATCTTCGCACTTACCCCTTAAACACCCTTTCACAAGAGGCATTTCGATAGCATTAATTACAGACCGTAAGCCGCTGTTTTATGTAGCCACATTCCACGACCTTCAAATCGAGGTCGTCCTCGGTAGAAGCTACAGGGTATCGACTAACTACCAACCGAATGACCTCGTCCTTGAAGATCCTATATCGAGAGTCTTCTGTCAAAGTCAACCAACTTAAAACTGCGCCAGAAAAATCTGAGAACAAAAGCAGATTTATTACCTGTAGTTGATAGGTATGTAAATATACACCTAATTATAAATACAGTCTCGTTATACTTCATTTAAGCATAATTAATTTAAGTCAATTTTCCTTTTCCATAGACATAATTTATGTCAGATGTTTCGATTTCTTTTTACAGCAGTACCTACTTTACATACAATTGTTCACGCCATATGAATAATAGGTACCAGTAGAGTACGTGTTTAACGGCAACATTGCGTGCTATCCGGCCACTGGCCAGCGCAGCAGTCAGCAGTTCTCAGCAAAGTAAATCTAAACACTTATTGCGATTTCTTGTATACATACCTACTATTATACTTATACTTAATTACACGAATATAACTACGAATATTTAATCTACTTTTAATTTAAAAAAATATAAGTAATAACGTTAGCGTTACGTTAACGTTTAGTTTGTGCACTTCCTGTACGAGTTGCAATAAACACTTTTTCTTTCTTTCTTTATAAATGCGAAAGTAACTCGGTTTGTCTGTAGGTCTGCTACATTAGATACTTTTTACCCGACTGCGCCAGAAGGATGGTTATATTTTTCGAGTGTATGTATGTCTCAGATCATAATAATGTATGTATTTATGTAATATTTCTTTGGCACGCTCTGTAGCCTTAACGGCTTGATCGATTTCAGCTTGAGAGATGCCGCTGCCGTTAGATTCGTCTTAATTGTGAGAGTGACACTGTGTATATCACAATTGAATAAAAAATATAATGGAATGGCCGATTTTCGGCGCCATACCTATTGGGTCTTCAAAAAATTTTTGGTTTCACAAAACCTATTGAGTGGGGCATCAAAATAAAGGGTTACATAAATAGCTTGCAAAAATTTATGCCACTTGTATGTTTAAGTACCTACATGTAATTTGGAATGAAAAATGCTGAAATAAAAGGTCATACCTACGAGTATGTTGCTTTGAGCAGAGTTAGGACGCTCGGAGGCTTGGCTTTTTGTTTTGTTTTTTTTTATTTTTTTTTTCAATAACCGATTTTCATGAGTTTGAAAACTTTGAAGTAAGATTACTTTAAGTAGGTTAGACGAAACTGGCCACACTTTGTTTTTGTCTCGACTGTTGGTAGATTCCTCTAAAAGTATTGTTTGGTGCAGATAACAGCTAGACTAAAAGTTATGAGCCTTCAAACATTACAAAAAGGGGTAAAAATGATTTTAAGCTTTTCTTTGCATTGCATTTAAAAAAAAACTAAAGTGATTGACGACTTAGGATTTCATCGAAACATCCTTTGTGTATCGCCTTTCGAAAGGTAGATAAGTAGGTATGTAATTTGTTTAATTTAAAAAAAACATGAGAGTTATTAAGTTATTGACCAATTTTAGTTCAAAACGGGAATTTTGATGCAATTCGATTTTTGTGAAATGTAAAATGTTTTGCAAAATTCATCATGTAGGTAATCGTGGTAAAAATTAAATGAACGATAGTGAATGAGGTAAATTCTTGAATTAACTACTAAGGAGACCTACACCAGTTAAAATGAAACACTTAATGAATTTAAGTGTTTAATTTTAATTAATTCCACCATAATCACACATGTAAACTGGGAGTTTTGATGTGTGATTATGGTTTAGAGGCCACAAAATTTAAAAATATGCCCGAGAAAGTTTGATTGTTTCTCTCGGGAGTGCTCTAAATAAATATCATTTTTTTCTTGTATTTGAGTGTATTTAAATACAAGAAAAATTGTGATAGCCCTCATAATGCTAACACACAACAAATTAATTTTTTTGTAGTCTACATATGTGATAAACTTAGGTGGCCGGGTATTCTGGACAATAGGTAACAATAGTAGATTATTAACCAAGGGGATAAAGCAGTGTCTTCTGTGACACGGGTGACGATTTAAATCGCGAGCGTAATGAAGGACTCGAGGTATACTCCCGAGCGTAGCGAGGGTGTTAAAAACTTCAATCACGAGCGAAGCGAGGGATTTAAGACGAGTCCTGAGTGTAGCAAGGGATTTAAGTTCACCCAAGACTAAGACAGCTTTATCACCGAGGAAAAGACTCTACTTTTCGTACCATTTGCGAAAAGATTAACACAATAATAATATGAGATAAGCATTTAGGTATTAAAAATAATGACAATTAAACGTATATTTAGAACATT
Organism: Brachylomia viminalis; assembly: GCA_937001585.2. NCBI lineage: Eukaryota > Metazoa > Arthropoda > Insecta > Lepidoptera > Noctuidae > Brachylomia > Brachylomia viminalis. Next base: position 18,378,904 of record OW443301.2, on the reverse strand, counting down.
AACTTATTTATAAAAATAAATTAAAATAAACTTAACGTTTATGTATTTGAAGAAAATAAAAACGCGGCAAATTCCTAGACTAATATTTTTTTGTCGGAAAAGCAAAGGCATCAAGCTCATACGGCCTCGTCGGTTTTCGTAATTTTATTTAATAATCATAACTGCATAATAAATGCGTATTCCTTTTTCAAAAAGATGTATAATGCTTTATATACAAACTCAATGGTGTAAACACAGATGTAGTTCAGTATAAATTTCGGTAAGTATTCCAAATTTAAATCACATTCTCCCCCTAGAGGATGAATGAAATTCAGTACAATTTTCTTTCCCTGGTTTTAACAGATTAAAAATGACTATTGTTATGTTCGCTTTTTGTGGCATAGAATGTCACTTTTTTGAGCAAGTGGTACGAAAACACCCTTTCTGTGACATATTAATCTCATTGAGGGGTGGAATAGAAATCCCCTCTCTACGTGTTATTGATAAAATACATGTTTGCGTGAGTCGTGACCTTTTATGCCTTTATGTCAATAAAGTTCGAATAAAAAAATCAATGAGTCACAAAGACATGGGAAATATACCATGCAGCTATAGAAATATACCTAGGCTATAGATACCTACTAATGATTTATGATACCGGTCCATTAGCGCCTCGCTCACTATGAATTTATTATAAAATATACAAATTATGTCGAAGATAATATCGCTCACCGTGCAATTTAATAGACCACCACACACAGTGATTATAATAGTACCGATAAAACTGGGTGAATAGGGATGTAGGGGTAAATTTAACGAAACTTTAAAATGGATTTTAACGTTGAAATAATACAGTATAGTTCCGTTTAACGGTAGGTACTTAATGTACTTATTGGTAAAAAAATATTGTATGATAATACAGTAGGTGAAAGCCGTATGTTAATAACCTACAATATTTTGTATAGCGCCTTAGTAAATCCTAAAGGTGATGTTCAGTCAGCGACAAAAGTCGATGCCCTTTACGGAATTTTGGTTGATTTTATCCTAAAACCTAATTATTATTTGATATTTCTGAATAGTTAGTTTGTTTGAACGCGCTAATCGGTGTGTTCTGTGCTAATTCTTATGTGGTCTCTAACCAGATCTTACGATTTTCACTTCTGGATGCAACATGAATATCGAATCCACTGTCTCAATCCTAGTCAGATAAGCTATCAAGTAGGTCTAGCAATAGTAGAAAAAATGTAGGTACAACTTTTTACTAAAAGAGGTGATAGACATAATTATAGTACTAGAAATAGGGACCTATTAGTTCAACCAGGTTTCAGACTGGCTAAAGTAGACTCATCTTTCATGGGGTAGGTACTGTTTAAAATGTTACAATAAAATACCACCCCACATACTTCAACTGAACGAGACGAAATTCAAAGTTTGTATAAAACGCACACTATGCAGCCAGGCATATTATAAGTTGGGGGATTATATCGCTGATAAAAATGCCTGGCTCAATGCTGTTCCTGCTCCACAACTAATTGATTAACATTTGAAAATACTGTTGGAGCTGCTGAAGATTGTAAGACTACCTTTGCTTTGTATAAACTCAATCTCCTTTGTATTATATAATTGCATAGGACAAGTGTGAGTAAGTACTATGTACTATCGAGCTACCATTTACCGGGTAATGTCTTTCATTGACTTGAATTTGCCCTGGCGGCTGATAGATGTCATGCACACTCAAATGTCACGCTGACAATGGCGCGTGTGTTGGATCATTTGGCTCCCTTCAAAATGGTTGAGCTAAATGGTGCTGATCCATGCGTCATGTTCGTGAACGGGCGCTGTCAGTTGGGACTGGTCATCTCTTAGCCACCACGGCTTATTTTAATTATTTTATTATGGATTGTTTTATTTGAATTTATATTAGCTGTACACTGGACACTCAATGTGTACGTCTTATTTACATCGTTCTCACATAATTATAATTATACCTATATACAAGATTAATTATGTAACTAATATTTATGTAACAATATAATTTAAAAGAGTGTCCATGGAGTTTCTTGCCCGTTCTTCTCCATAGGTACCTACTACGCTTTGGAATGGGCAACTAGCTTCATATTTCTGACCGATCGACCACTTGACAATTCAAAAGTGCCTGTAAATGGTTTAATTGAAATAAATGCTTTTGAGTTTGAGTAGGTAAGTTTTGTATGCGCTTCGTTGCAAAAACTGAACAGTCTGTACAAGGGTCGAATCGTGCGATTCTGAAGACAACGTCCGGTAGAATGACGCAGTCGCGATATAATTATGTATTATCGTATCTTAGATGTGCGAGGTCGGTTAAGATAATATAGGTATGTTTACATTAAGCGCTATAATATATATATATACCTATACCTACTATAAGTATTGTAAGTCAAGCTACATAGATTAGTCTAGTTGACTAGTTAAATATCTATAAATATAAATCAAATATAAATGACTCAAAAAGCAAAAATCAATTTTAAAACCTATTTATGTGAAGAGTGGCTGATACAATTAGCCTACTTAACTTAACGTAGACTAAGATCAAATAAAGCGACCCAATCGTCAAAAAAAAAATGCTTTCGTCGAAAAATTTATTTCCTAAAACAAATTTATTTTATTTTAGAAAAGGAGGAGCAGAAACCTGAAGAAGATTTAGCTAATCATGAATTAATATTTTTGAGAAGTATAGTTGAGAGTCCTGATTTTGGAAGAAAGTGCGAGGTAAATATTTTTGGATTACTAAATGATGAGTGACTTACGTGCTTATTATCTAGATATTATCGAGCTGCCATACTGTTGCATTTTCTTTAATAATCTTCCGCCCTTTATTGTCTAAATAACCCCAAATAGAGCCTTTTCCGGTTCCGCCATAACTATGATTTACGGGTTCCGCGAACGCACTTCCACTGTCTCTTTCCTACGTATAACCTAGGCATCGCGAATTTACAACATCTAAATACTTAAATAAGCAATTTTAATAATAAAGTATTTTCAGAACGTGTCTTCCTAAACACCAACAAAAAATCGTAAACATGAAGTAAAGTTAGTACACAGTCATTTTCTTAATGCTATCCTTTTCTAATGCTATACTCTGTCGCTTCGGAACAAAGAACGGTTCCATTCTTTCTGAACTGACAGACACAGTGTTCCAGCGACACAGACACAGAGAATCGATAAGTTATGACATAATTATCAACATTGTATAAATGGAATAAGGTTCAAAATTGCATACAGTTCCCACTAATAACTGTCAAAAACTCGCAGTTGGAAAACAAGATTTTAGCGAAATCGTGAATTCGTGACTGCCAGTGTTCGTTTCGTTTGGGTGTGTTCTTTTATTACAACAAAAACAGAATTAGTATATAAATGTAGCTGTTTTCTGCTACTCTCTACAGTATTAGCTCGTAAATAGTTTATTTATTTCTTATTGGAAATACAACGTGATGTCTGTACGCTAATATTGTAGTTTTCATTCAACAATTTAACGACAACAAGTGCCACGCCTATAAATGCTCGAAGCTCGTATTTTGGAGTACCAACAGCCGTTCCTGGGTTCTATTTTAATTACTGGTGAGTGTTGTTATTACAGTCTATCGATTCGGAGGAGGACTTGATCGTAAAACCAGTCTCGCTGGGCAACGTAAACATAATCCGCTCACTAAGCGAGTACCGTGGCAACAATATACGGACTATTGAACAAGCCGAACTCGCTATTATTGTGTCCAGGGCACACTTTAAGGTAGGTACGCCCCGTCCAATATTAGCCAGCCTTCAGCGACTTGTGTACAAAGTAATACAAATATTTACTGCATGGTTTGTTTGTAGTATAATGTCAGTTTAATGAGTTCTTCAGCAGATATACTGCACTTGTTGTAACTAATGAATATTAGGTCAGTTACCATAGATACCAAGTAAATAACAAATCATGTAACTTGTTTATAACAGCAAATATTATTTTCTGTTTTGTTTTAATTAGTCATTAGCTATCTTTGTCCAATTTCATCTGCAAGTAACTAAATTAACCAATTTATTACAGGCTTTAATAGATGCTCATGACCAAATTGGTGCAATTTGGGTAGACAGAGGTTCTGGCATTGAAGAAAAGCCACCATTACCCGAGTTAGAAGGAAGTAAAGACACCGCAGAAGGTGCTGACGGAACCACAGACGAGAACGGTGACATGCCTGTAGAGACCGTGAAAGTTGTGGGGCTCAGGAAGGTGCCTGGACAGCCTTTAGGATTAACTGTGAGTATGAAGTACATTAATGAATTACTGTTGTCTATGGTAGTGTTAAAATCTTATTCAAGTATAGCAAGTGTTGTTCTAAAGATAATTTAACTGAAAAAATAATTAGTTAATTACAACTTGCAGTTAACTGGTTTTCATACTGTATCAGATTTACTAAACTATACAGTCTGTATCAGAACATGCTCTAAAATTACTATTTTGATCTTGTAATATTCAGTGAAATGAAATATTAATAATTATCCTACATTTGTGTGGAATGTAACACATAATAGGATTTTACCCTGTATCTCTGATCTGATCAGAATGGGATGATCCGTGCCATTATGTGCCTAGACCATCCGCCAGAGTTGAAAATTGACCTTTCTTAATCAAATCTAGTTGAAACAACTATGGATACAATGCGCTCCTATCCTATATCCTCAGAATATGCAAATTGCAATCTTGGTGTTTTCAGTTGTAAAATAATGTATATTTAAGAAAAATATCTTTCATAAAATGTAAAGTGTTTTATAAGAAACCCACCATTTGTAAGCTATAATGTAGTAATCAAGTATTTTTTTTTTATTGTTGTTTTATGTGTATGTATTTTTTTTTCTAGTATGCTAATTGATAGTGCCATGCTTTCCTATAATTTAGATACATGTGAGATCTATATTATGACTAAGACTTAGGGTTAATGCTGTGTATGTGTTTAAACAAATGCTTCTTATTCGGCCCAAAAGATATTTCAACACATATAAAATAATATTGTGTATTTTTCTTTTATTCAGCTCCATTTCTTTACCTTAACTTTTAGTATTATTATGATTTCACTTAATAATGTACTATTTTAGAATCTACTATAACAACTTTTAAAATTAATGGGCACCAACGACAGTGTAGTACATTTTTATTGCACCATTTGCACCCCAATTCTTTAGTATTAGTAAAATTACATTAAGAAAATTATTAGCATGTGATCGCACATGTATTCACCTGTTATAAACAAAAAACAAAATAAAATAATAATGTCATTTATAGAAATTGCAGCCAATTTAGTAGAGAAAAGTGTAAATTTTTCAAAAATATATTATATAGTATTATAATCTGAGACCTATAATAAAAAAAGGTTCAAATTGTGGTATGTCATAGCTTAATATATGGTGATACGACCCCTTACGTTGGCCCACTATTTACGCCACACTGTTTATAAATAAATAATTAATACATTTTCTAGGATGTTTCTCCCTCATATTGATATTGATATAATGCATATTTCTCAATTACTTTTTATTATTATAACAGGTAACAACAGATGAGCATGGACAGCTCATCGTAGCTAGGATATTAGCGGGTAGTGCTGCCGCAAAACAAGCACTAGTGTCTGTAGGAGACGTATTATTAGAAGTAGACGGCGTCCACATAGATTCTGAAGACCAGCTCAAGGAAGCCGTAGCGAAGCCCAATGACAGAATCACACTCAAAGTTGGGCCTAATCTTAAAGAGAAGACTGCTCAATTATCAAATAAGCTTAGTGTGAGTATACAATAGTATTCTAATAATGGTTTGGATTTCATTTACATAAATACAATGATACCTAAATACATTATACAGGGTAACACTAAAGTCTAAACGAATATTATAAAGAAAAAGATTTGTTTGTTTGTTACGCTTTCACACTAAAACAGCTGAACGGATTTGGATGAAATTTGGCACATGGGTAGACCGTGACATGGATTGCGACAAATAATACTTTTGATCCCGATATTCCCACGGGATCGAGACTGTGCGGGTGAAACCCCGGGGCGCAGCTAGTGTGTAATATTCTAATAATTAGTTCAGCTATAATAAGTTTTAGTTAATGTTCTTTTGAGGATTTTAATAAAAGTAACATGTACACACATTTCCAGTTTACACTGACCTCTCATTGTAAGGAAATCCTATACAATGCGAGATCAGCTTATACTGGAAATGTATAGCTTGATCTGTAGCCATGTGTACATACACTGGATATTGTACTGTAAATGATGCTCTCAAAACATATAATCATGACAAAATTAAAGTAGTACTCATGATATCACACCTGGAGTTTTAGTACTATGTACAGACATTATAAATGAATTATCAAACAAAGAAAGTTAAACAACAATCTTTCTTTGTCTCTTCTAATTATGTTATGATTACAACATCCTACATGACGAAATGATTACTCGAATGATAATAAGAGTGGAATTAGTGTAATATAAAATAATATTATTACTTTCAGTGCTACATGAGAGCCTTATTTGACTATGACCCTAAGGAAGACACCCTACTGCCATGCAAGGAAATTGGTCTAGAGTTCAAAAGAGGAGATATTTTACAAGTAAGTTTTGGTTCATTCATCTTACAGGGAGAAATTCACTCACAGAATGGTATCTGTGAGTATTTATGTAAGTATATAGTATAGTAAATAGTATGTATGTGTATAGGACTTATTTATGTATTTGTGTACGTTGTTTTGATAGTTTATTTTTTTATCATTGTTAAACATTGCTCAAAATCAATCCTTTCCTTTTCTTTCAATTAAAGCACCTGCCATCTAATCTCTTCACCACCCTTGGTTGACTGGTAGAGAATGCCTAAGGCATTAAGTCCGCCTTTGTACCTTTTGTGCGAAAAGTAATAAATAAATAAATACCTCCCAGGACTTACTACATAGATCGTTAACATACCTTGGTTATTCTACAGCCATCTTTTGGCTAGCTACCTGGTAAATGGCCAAGGACCTGCTGACCTGCTGCCTTAACTTTGGAGTACCTCAACAACACACGATCCAGGGGGTCTACTTTCTAGGCACGGGATCCGTATTTTCGGCTGAAGTTACGGACGGTTCCTACTCCGTACCTCCTTCGGACATAAGATTAGTTCGGGGCCCAAACTAAGAATGAATGACAACACGATTTGACAGCTGCCCTTATTCCCGGTGTGTTTTTTCCCGTCCGAAAAACTTAATTAATCGGGAGTAGAGTTCATTCCGAAGTACTACTTTCGTTGACGGACTTAGAGAGTAGGCCCCTGAAGTGAATATATATTCTTTTGATCAAGACCACCCCACCCAGATATTTAAGTTAATAGGTAATCATCTTGATTGACAATATGTTTGATATACATAAACTTTTAAATCCTTGCTTAACATAAATGACTGTTCTCTTACATCCATATTGGTTACTAATATCATTATCATCTGCCTAGCCTTTTCGTCGTTTAATTTGGGTCAGCTTCCAGTCTAACCAGATGCAGCTGAATACCAGTATTGGACAAGAAGCGACTGCTTATCTGACCTCCTTATAGGTTACTAATTATTACTCTTCAGGTTTCAGACAGAAAGGACCCAAATTGGTGGCAAGCAAGTCATGTAGAGAACCCTGACACCGTAGGGTTGATTCCTTCGCCGGAATTGGAGGAGAGACGTAAGGCGTATGTCGCGCCCGAAGCTGACTTCGTGCATAAAATCAGTATCTGTGGTGCAAGGGTAAGTTTTTTTTGTGTTACTACGCAACATTGAATCCATTCTTCTACACTAAATAGGTAGTGGTGCCGATTCCCTTGCTCACAAACTAAACTAAATTTAAGTTGAATGCATCTTTTTCTTTCTATTTCATTATGAGAAGGACAGAAGATAAATATTAGTTTAGTCCTGTCAAACTAGTCAGCACCTGACGTAATTTGATGTAATTTTAGTAGTCAACTTTTTAATCACGTCTAAACTTGTATGGAGTAGTGTCAGGCGCTGATTAATTTGACAGGACTAAACTAAAATTTATCTTCTGTCCTTTTCTTAATGAAATAGAAAGAAAAAGATGCACTGAACTTAAATTTGGTTTAGTTTGTAAAAAAAGGGAATCGGCACCATATCAAAGTAACTGTATCTGTCAGTCTGTTACCCATGTTACCGTGACCATGACCTGGTTTATACCGTAGGATACTTTTCATCCTGGTAGTACGCTTCCGTGGGATACCTTTCGACTTCCACGCGGGCGAACCAGCTGTCAAATTCTATTTAGTTACTTCGTCTTTCACATGTCTTCTCCAAAATAACGCTACACCACCCAGCTTTCTGCCTTCTACAACTAGTCTGTCCCAACTTCCTTTTATGTTTTTAAGTTGTTGGTCTAATATGGCAGCGTCCCACGCTACGCTTGCCAAAATAGCCACGTGAGACCTTGATACAGTAAATATGATTCTCATAGTAGAACTAGGGAAAAAAAATCACGGTCAGTGCTAAGGATGTAGATAATTAACGGAATTATTTTAGCTGTTTGCTCGAAACCATTCGAAGGGTAACCAAATTTTCGGAAGCATTCAATTACTATTAATGAAGCGACTTTCGTAAACCATGGACCTGTACCCGGAATTGTCCAACATCAGCACATTTGTGTGACTAAACATTCACAATACACATTGTTTATAATATTGCCTTTCATTGTCGATTTATGAATCAAGGGATTCTCACGAACATTTCGTGTCAGCTATTTTGGTTTCATTGTTATGTTGCCCAGACGTGTCATGTTAACAAAACACTTATTGTTCCGGCATTTTGATGAAATACTGTAATAAAATTATGAGTCACAGAATATTGTTTAGGGGTCTCCATTTACATAGTTGTCTAGACATAAAACGAATAACCTAAGATTCTTAATAGGAACGAGTCATCGCCCACTTCCTACCCACGTGTGTTTTGACTACTATAAAGTTTTCATAATTAGACTATAATGTTCTGCTGGGACACGCGTCCTCTCTTCGAGAGGGAGTGGGGTGTTATCTACCACGCGGACCCAATGCGCGTTGGTAGTTGTCACACATGTCTTCCAATTGTTGGTTCTAGTACATGCCAGTTTCTTCACGATGTTTTCCTTTACCGTTTTGAGAGCAGTGGTGATGAAATTATTTACACAAAGTAAAGCGTATCCCTGGGTTGGAACCCACGACCTACAACTCGTAAGTCGGGGCCACTACCACTTGGTCACCACTGCTCTACGCTCGTAGTTTAACATATTCGATGACTAATAATTTTGTTTCTTTGTTATTCTGCGAGTGACAAATTCCACATTTACGTCCTCTGGTAGAAACTCAAACTCAAAGCATTCATTTCAATTAACAAAATACAGGCACTTTTGAAATGTCAAGTTGTCGGTCAGTTAGAAATATGCAGCTAGTTGCCCATTGCAAGCGTAGTATGTACCTATGGAGAAGAACCTCCATGGACACTCTTTTAAATTACATTGTTACATACATATTAGATAAATCATTAATGTTCATTTTATAATTACATGTGAGAACGATGTAAATAAGACGTACACGTTGGTTGTCCAGAGTACAGCAAATAGAAATTTAAACAAAACCATCCATAAATAAAGTAATTAAAAATAAGCCGCGGCAGCTAAGAGATGACCAGTCCCAACTGACGGTGCCCGTTCACGAACATGACGCGTGGATCAGCACCAGCACCATTCAGCTCAACCACTTTGGAGGGAGCTAAATGATCCAACACACGCGCCACCGTCAGCGAGTCAGTCGTCATCTATCAGTCGCCAGGGCACATTCAAGTCAATGATAGACATTACCCGGTAAATGGTAGCTCGATAGTACATAGTACTAACACTTCTCCTATGCAATTATATAATACAAAGGAGATTGAGTTTATACAATGCAATGGTAGTCTTACAATCTTCAGCAACTCCAACAGTATTTTCAAGTGTTAATCAATTAGTTGTGGTTGTGGAGCAGGACCAGCACAACCCTAAACCAGCATCGACCGCTACCCTCATTATCAGCCTAGGCAAAGAAATGGCCACGTCAAGCAACGGCTGGCTAACCGTTATTGAACGTGACCATTTCTCTTATATGCCACTACGCTCATTCCTCGCTCTGCCATTTTCATTTGTATATAACCAATAATCTTCAAAACTACTATCGATTTCTATTTAAAAACAACTGCAAAGTAAATCAAGTATTTAGTCTTTGTTAAAATATTTTAAATACCTACACTTTTTACAGTTCTTGAGATTCGGTCTTCCGTAACAATGGATTAGTAAAGCCCGGGGTTAACGATTTCACTTTATTGTTGAACAAGATCGCCCACGGTTCTTATTGTGGACTTAGGCTATCGGTATATCTGCATTTAATAGCGGTTCGTAGGTCATCGCACCCGTAACAAGGGGTCTTACACATTCGCAGATTCTCATCACATTTCATTCAGATTCAGATTTTCATTTTCCAACTTGCAAGAGTAGCTTGAGACATGAACCCTATAACAATGGCATCATTTCACATCAAAGTCCCAAATAATTACTCGCCAAAACGCTCGCTATGAATGACCATATTTATTTAGGATTTCGAACAAAAGATATTCACAATACTTGACACATAAATAAAGGGCAACATCAAGTATGAAGTAGATTTACTCCTTCATCATTTTATGAAGACGCAAGGCTTACTCGTAATCCCAACCCCTGCTGGTACTTCCACTACTTCCTCCTCTCAAGCTCACCTTCTTTTGTTTGTTATAAAACGCAGATATCAAAGAAGAAAAAGAAGTTCGTATACGAGTCCCGTTCGAGCGTGAAGCTAGAGGGCGCTGAACTAGCGCTGTATGAAGAAGTTGCGCGAACGCCGCCGTTCTTGCGTCGTGTGCTCGCGTTGGTGGGGACAAGGGGCGTGGGCAGACGGACTATCAAGAACCGCATGATTGCAGAACACCCTGATAGATTTGGTGCTGTCGTGCCTCGTAAGTTACTTTCATCATAACTCTATCTGCTAAGTTTCTTTGTGTCTGTAATAATAGTCTTGGAGACGTTATTTTGTTGATTCTCCATAGACATCTCCAAAAACTCTCATGCTCAACTGTATTCGCAAACAGCGTGTTTAGTTTCTTCCGAATTCTGTATGAGGAGTTTCTTACGCCTCTTCTTCCCAATTTAAACAATAGGACGTTGTTAAAAGAGAACATATTACATCACTGTGGCGCGGTCAGAGAGTATCACAGCGCGTGGACGTCGGACATTTTGGGAGCCACAGAATTGGCTAATTAAAACAAATAAGTTTTGAATTTAGTGCTCATATTTTAGACAATATACTGTCTGTAACCATACCTACGTTTAATAAAATAAACGATAGATTGATTGATTTAATCAAAACTTGTTGAAGGTGGAATTAGTAAATAAATGATAAATGATTTTATTTCTGTAAGTAGGTTTGTGCAAACACATTTACACGTCAATCATATTTTAAAAACTAGATGAGGTCGACGTTTCCTATCTGACTACTCTGAGAAGAAAGGCCGAAACAAACTCAGAGATCACAGTCTCTTTTAAAGTCCAGACATAATCTTGGTCAGATCATGTGAAGACCATGTACATTCATGAATCCATCCACCATTTGTAGTAACAATCCCCAATAGTTACTCACTCTTGTCTACCCCCCATAGACACATCCCGTCCCCCTCGACCAATGGAAGAGAACGGCCAATCTTACTGGTTCGTATCTCGCGAGGAGATGGAACGCGACGCACACGCAGGCCGCTTCCTAGAGTACGGCGATCATAACGGACATCTGTACGGCACGCATCTTGATTCTATACGTGCTGTTATGAAGGAAGGTAAGTCTTTTATCCTCTTGAATTATAAATTAGCACGTTTATGGTGTATCATTGTTTTATCAAGTATTCTGCCATACTGATGTTAAAGTTACAACATTGGGTCTGACACATACTCATTTTAACCGACTATAAAAAAGAAGAAGAATAAGCATTTGACTTCGACAAGTATTTCAACATGACCAGCGCAGTTGACTGTTTTGCAAATTTCTCTCCTTGAAGAAATTTCAAAGGCGATGACCTGTACTACAACAGTAGATAGATCTATTGCTTATTCCAATATCGAGGACCTATCTAGGAGCATACGCCTCTTAATATTTTTATAGTTAAGATTCGTTTCATCATTTTTCCAGGCAAAATGTGCATTTTGGACTGCGCCCCACAATCTCTGAAGCTGCTTCACAACAGCGGCGAATTTCTTCCGTTTGTCGTACTGATAGGAGCGCCAGGCATCGAACAACTGAGGAACCTCACTTATGCCTCCAATCGGAACTTAACGGTGAGAAACGAACCATTTTACAGTAAATTTCACGAGCGAGCATCAGTCATTACAATTTAAACCTTATGTCAATGGTGTAAAAGTCACATGACGCGTGCTCGTGATTTGCAGACTGTCGCACAAGTATTTGTGACAAAGACAATGCTCTACAAAACTGAGCTTTTTGTTAAACTCGATATGCCAGTTTCCGACCGGCGCGGTATTTGCCTAACACACCAAAATTAACAATAGCTTTAATTTTAACAGTTCAACAACATTCATTGCGTTATTTACGTTGTTGAGCAGACAAATTTTTCGGACATATGAAGCAATGGATTAGCAATATCCTTCAAAATAATTCAAATTGTGATTGAAATTGTGTTGCGCAGTGAGGGTGCGGGTGTGTTTATTGCTTTCACTTTTGAATGCCCCGTAGTATTATTATGATTATTATATTCAACTAGAGTTCATGTGCCCAAATTCAAATGTATTTTTAGCTTAGAAAACCCGGCTTGCAAATGGGTTCTTAGTTTATTTTATAGTTCTTTTTATCAAAAATGCCCGTTAATTTATTAGAGCATGCATTATCCCCTGTTTTGTTATACAAATTTATGTTGATATGCATTGACGTTTGTTGCGCATGCATTTCGTAGTTCGACAGGCAGAGCTCCATCCGCTACAGTTCGAGACGCGCGCGCACCCTTGAGTCGCTTGCGTCGCTTTACGAGGTAAGTTTGAATGTTTCTTCGATTCTCTTTACGTTAAATAGTGGAATGTATCTCATGTTTAAATAGTGTAATAGCGATTAGAGCTAGAATAGAATAGAATGCATTTATTTCTCAGAATATTGTACAAAGTTGTTATGTGAATTATGTATTACGATCAAAATATCCAAGGAAGGGGTTCTTAATGACATTGAAAATCCGGCGTTGTTGGTGTATGTATGTGTTAACTTGTATTAAAAAACAAGATGGTTAGTTATTGTTAGTTCCGATTTTGACCACTCGCCATAAAGACCCTTGTACAGCTTATGTCCTAATTGGTGGTGTAAGAACGAAGTCTCCTTTAAATGTCATCGGCATTTAGCGCTTTGCTGTACGGTGTATCAAGATGCTTGCTATGAAAATGCAGGGATATGGTCACGTTGACACACTGCAGCAAAATATAAAGTCTTCGCCGACACCAGAAGGCTAATTCCCGTAATTAAAAACGTTGAAAATCTAGTCGCAATTTCAGCGACAATCAATGTCAAAAATGTAGGGAAATTACAGGTATTTTTGACATATTGAGACTGAGATTACACCGCGAATGTTCTTAAAATTACGAGAATTACCATCATATGTCACCGATAGCGTTTAATAGGAGACTCCAGCCTAAGTTAACGTTTTATTAACTTGGGCTGGAGTTTAAGCCGATTTTCGCTTCATAGATATTTATTAGTTTACTCATTAAAAAATAATAACCCACAGGAAGAAGACATGAAGCAAACTCTGGAAGACAGCGCCCGCATTCAGCGACAACACGAAAAGTACATAGATCTCGTTATCACTAACAATAATGCCGACACCACTTACTCTAAAATCATGGACGCCTTGCATTCGCTGTCGACCGACCACCAATGGGTCCCTGTCAGTTGGATTTACTAACATTGCTAAGGGTAATACTGTCGGTCTATTCTGTTAAAATTTCGCGGTGAAAACTTATGTGAAATGAGCTGTCATTCCAATTAATGCTAGGGATTGACAGGTCTCATCACCTAAGTATTAACGGTGAGATTTTTACAGAATAGATCGGCTGAAGTGCGCATACCACTTTGCGTTTGCGTCTTCAGATGCGCTAGCGCTGCTATTGACATAGTACATGCGTCTTCCCGCACTGACTTTAAATTTAGCATGAAAATGCTTTAACATATCTAAGCTTTTCAACTAAAATAGTCACACTCCGATAATTGTGTCATAGAACGTGGACGTAATTAAAAATAATAGTTAAAATCGAGTTGATGGCAATAATGTTAATACATTATGGCTACATACACGTCATCACGTGCAAAAATCAAGCAAACTTTTGCAATCAAACCACATTTACATCACTTTCTCTAAATATGCATTTGAAATGGCATTGCTACAATTGTTTAATAAATCTTCAAACATTTTAATTATATATACGAGTAAACAAACATCACATGGTTATATTTATAAGCTTATGAAATTAATAATTTGATCTAAAAAATTTATGTAAATGAATTTAGCCTAAACGTGAGTGTGGATGTATTTAAATGGAATATGTTGAAACAATGTGCCACACTATGAACCTTGCTGAAAACCAGGGTTGCTATTTATTTAAACAAGGCATTCCAATTAACATAAATACGCCATTTTGTTACCATTGGTGTACGGATTGGCAAATAATAATTTCATCAGATAACAAGTACCTATTCAGATTCTGTGTTCGAATTTCCATACCAACATTTTCTTTCATTCAAATAGAGTTAATATTGTATCGACATTTTAAATCTGCTTATCAGTCGAGGAACTAAAGACATATGAATGCAAAGAAGCATCGTACGTTTTATGTAATAAAGAAATGATTCAATAATATTCCCACCCGAGGTATCAAGCATCGTATTAAGGTATTAGAATAAGTTTAAACTAATTTTATTGTGCAGCTGTATGGCCTAAATTATAAGTATTGGGTATATTTTGTACGAATTGATGGACGTCTGTAGTAGTACACTTCTCGCTTTTAGTTAGTCAGTGTAAAATAGATGCATTTCTATTATATTGTATCACACTGCCGATAAAAAGAAGCATGAATTTATTATCACAATAATTCATTGATAAACTTGTCAAAGTTTGTCAAACGCTGAAAATGTTTGCATCACACAAAATCGCATCACATTTTGTAACTCAAGTATTATAATTATTATTAAAGGAATAAAGGAAGTTCTACCAATTCTGATATGTTATTTTAACAGACAGACTTTATTCACTAGTGAAATTATTGTCTAGTAGTTTCTAATAAAAAGAAACACGAAAATCAATCAACGTTAATTTTTGTAATAACTGATGTTAGTTTTAAGTTTTTATTTTTATTGTCAACTTATGTTTATTTCTGTGAAGTAGGAAACAAGACGGCTGGTTTATGAACATAATAAAAATTATGGTGCCGGAACAAGGCAGCTTCAAAGCTACATTTTTATTGTGAACCTAGCTTGTACTTCATTAAGAATCTCACATTCCGTCCATTTTGTTTTGTTATTTAGCTGTAAATTGTATTGTGTCAAGAATTATTCAATATACATTATGTAACTACATTGCTTCATTTTATTTCCTTGCTTTGATATTTCAATAAAAAACTCTATGCATGGGCTTTGAATATTTTATTAGTTCTTCAGTTTCTACTCATTAAATTTTACTTCAACATTTTACTGGTTAGTTTGCCGCGTAGTATTTTTGTGATGGCGAACCGATGTCTTGAATATATTAGGATCGATATGATTCAATCCAGTTTCGCTCGTACCCGTTATCACGTTGGTTTCTATCTCTGATTTTTCCAATAAATGCGGTGCAAGTAATAGAAACAATTGCTGTAAATATACAAATAAATTTGTAGAAGATTTTCTTTTGTAGGGGGTTCTTTATAAACTTGGGATAAATCTCTTACTTCAGCCCAAGGTATCAGTGGTAGATTAGCAAAGGCTGCTTGCCATCCAGGGAGACCCAAATGCACGAGGGCCATTCTAAAATAGTGTGTAAAAGAATCTGCTAGCCAGCCCCAGGCACCTTCTCGTGTTGCGAGCCACACTGACCACATCCCGCCTGTGTACACCAGGCATATCTGTAAATGAATAATAATATAAGTTTATGTATTTAGCCAGCTCACGTTGGGCACAAATTAAACGCGCAAAAATCGAGGTTCAAAAATATAAGGTTACTAGCTGCGCCCCGCGGTTTTACCCGCTAAGTCCCGATCCCGTGGTTATAAAAAGACCTATAATATCTTAAGTCCTAATCCTGGTCATGGTCTACGCATATGCCAAATTTTATCCAAATCCGTTCAGTCCTTTCAGCGTGAAAACGTAACAAACAAAAAAAAATGTAATCTTTTCTCTGTAATACATATTTGTTTAGCTATAACATAATACCTTTCCAATAGTCCTGCACGAATCCATCTCAAATACTTTGCTCTTAGTATTGAGCAATGGCCTAGGTCCACTATGTGTTCGAGTCAGTGAAAAATCTAACAAGTCCTTCAAAGCCGGCGTAAGGCACAACTCATTCAAAGAATTCACTCGAATTGAGCCAACTGGTAAAATTTCATCAGCTGTAAACATAAAATAACATTTTATTAATTAACCGCCTTGATTCTAGTCGCCCCTTCCAAAAGGTAGTTTCGTATGGAGAAGAATGGGCAAGAAACTCCATCGTTGCTCTTTTAAAATGTGTTACAATATTTTGTATACATCAATAATTATTTGCCAAGGGCCAAGAAGACTTTTAATGACTACCGTAACTGGTACCTATGTTTGAAATTGCCCGAAAGAGAAAATAGAAACAAAAACATTATCGAGAATCACATTTTGCTGTCGGCAGTAGGTAACGCTATTATGATTGTTATATAACTTTGAACTCATTAAATACCTACTAACCTGAATACTTATAGTGCCAAGTTAATTGAAATCCATCGGTAGAAGCATAGAAATTGCGGAGATCCTCGGGAAGTAAGGCGGAATGTCTCTGTTCCCATGTTGAGATGGCGACACGGTCACATGGAGGTCTTCGTTCTACGCTGACATTGCAAATTCTTGGATCCGCTTCTGCAATATCAAAATGCAAAAATAAGTGGACCTATCTATCTACTAATTCAACGACTGGTTTAGAAAGCAGTGTCGCATACGGGGCATGATCTGTCATGGACATCTACATCTACAAATTGGCTCAGGTTCATAATTTTTTTCTGTTCTCAGGTACCTATTTTGTATAAAATCAGCCCTCCATAAGAATCTGGAACTACATTCAAATAAAACGGTGTGAAAATCCATAGGTACTTAATATAATAAATGTGAAATTGTGTTTGTCTATCTGATATGGCGCGATTCCACCACAATTGTGTTCAGCACATCAGTTCACAAACTCCAACAGTGATGTGAATAATGAGCTGCAGGTCCGTTAGTCTCTGTATCCACTGGCAAAGCTGTATGTAAAAGTCAATGAGTGCAGCACATATTTTGTAAATTGTTACTTGAGCGAGTCCACCGAAACATTTGTGCCATACACTGTGCAGTTAGCACTAGCAGTACAATGCCTCACACTGTTTTTTTTTTTTTTGTATGGCATTTCGCAATTGGCCTTGAGAGGCCGTGACTGCTTAACCAGTCTATCCTGTGGTGCCTTTGAGTTACCTCAAAGCCTTCAGCCAGGGGCATAATATTAATTATAAGCAACCATCACCTAAGGGCACCCCCTGTGGGGTACGAACCTCGGCTTAGGGCGTCGCTGGGGGAGGACAGCAAGTTGGGGACAGGCTGGATCAAAATGGATTCATTATTATTATTAGGGGAGTTTAAAACTACTACTGGCTCAGGTACGCCACCAGCCTGCTCTGCGGATCCGATCAAGGGACAGGGAGAGTAATTTATCGGGGAGGAACGCGGACGCGAAGGACCTCGGCGGCGAGGTCGGAATTTCGATTTGTGTCTGTGTCTGCTGTATACTGTATTCGTGGCCCTACTGCTTTCCTGGAGGAGGGTAATGTATTTAGTGCATCAGAGATGTTTGCGGATAATAATATTAATGGTTTTGCCGCCATTATTATGAATAGATGCGCATCCCTGATGACGCGTGTTCGCGGCAGCACCAATAGTATTCTCAGTGTGTTCGCAGATCGGTGGGATTGCCCGATGATGAGGAGGTGGATGCAGCTCCACGCTGAATTTTGAAGTGTAAGTATATCTGTAACGTACTAACACTAGAAGTTAAGTAAAATTGTTACTAACCCTATGGACTCCGGTCTGAAATAAAAGTTTTCTAGTTCTAATGGGGTCACAGGGTCGGTCACTGGTGGAATGGAATCCCGCCAGGGTATATACGAGGGGAGGTACAAAAGTTCGTGGAATGGAGGGGATGGAGTGGGGATAGGGGCGCTCGCTTAGTGTCATAATAATTGTGTACCTACTCATCATTAGTATATAATTTGAGGGAGCGTTCCGAGTTGCGCTGTAATCGATTTGAGCGCGCTAACACCCGTACCGAATTAGCGTGAGTGCCACAGAGTATGGTGAGCGCGATATTGATGTTCCGTGAATCGTCATATATATGACGTCATGACATGCGCCATCTTGCGATAACGCCGACCATGCCCTAAATTAATATCACCGTGAGCGCTGTCAAAAATCACAGTTGAGCGTTTTGTTTCGAGTCGCATCATATACTGAAGCGGCAATTTCGAAATTGTGCTGTAAAAACCATGACGTAACAGAATACCTGAAATGGGTTTTAAACTCAGACACATTCATTATTGTTGCATCTATGTTATTTGTAATTCTTGGTAACCATTAATTATATTTAACATAGCCAATATTAATGACATACATAGGTATAAATATTGTACACCCATGGGTATGTTACAGAGATACAATAATGCTAAGTGTAAGAACTGTCTTTTCACCTGTGACAAACAATAAATAAATGAATATGAACATGGTATTTTGTTCGGGGTAAATCTTTGCCGGCGGAGCATGTAAATAGGCTAATATAAGCACTTCGTCATCCGTTTCAGCCCTGGACGAATCGTCGTTCTCAAACTCAAAAAAAAAGTATATCGACTCTGAGTTATCAGAGTCGATAGAGTCAACCAACAAACTATAAGTGCCAGTGCGTTGAACTTCCATTTGCAGAAGAATATCAAATCGGTCTTTTTTGTGCAAAGTTTGAGGTTGACGTTAAGCGACCACACTGTGAGCGCGTTCACGAGCGTTCTGAATTGATGACAGTTCTTAGCTGTTATAATCATGATATCTAAAACGGAACGCA
Organism: Brachylomia viminalis; assembly: GCA_937001585.2. Lineage (NCBI taxonomy): Eukaryota > Metazoa > Arthropoda > Insecta > Lepidoptera > Noctuidae > Brachylomia > Brachylomia viminalis. Next base: position 18,359,525 of record OW443301.2, on the reverse strand, counting down.
AAATATGTATTATGTGATCGCTGTGAGCGATCATGGTCTAATTCGGAATGCAGGGACGATAGCGTCATTTTCAGTCATCCTTCAATGTCACAGTCACACCTGTCAGTGTCACACTGATTTTCTTCCGGTCCCGTCCTTCAATTCAACTCGTGGTACAAAATAAATAACCTATTTCACAATATACAAGATGTTCTAAGCATTCTTATCTATATTCTATTTTGAATAGTATATGTCTGGTTTATAAATGAATATGACTAATACAATGGCTGGTGTTTGTGCCATCAAAGAAGAATTTGTGATTCAGCGACCGGTTAAAAGCAGCAGTGCTGAAGACAGTATTGATTCTCTTAATAAACGTAAGTTAGACGATAACAATAAAGAAGAAAATTCTGTAGACAATAAGAAACCTAAAATTAGTGACAATGACAAAAAGTCTAGGAAAAGAGGTCAAAATAAAGCTCGACCAAAAACGTATCAAGATAACAAGGAAAGTAAACCATGTCCTTCTATTATCCATGCAGAAGCAGCTGAGTACGTAAATCCATGTCTATATACCAACTGTATATATATTCACCACCCACTTGATTATATAAAATCAAAAGCCAAGGATTTAGGTGAATCATGTCACTTGTATGATATCCGTGGGAAATGTCCTAGGGGCATTGCTTGTCGCTTTGGATCCAGTCATATAACTGATGAGGGCTACAATAAAGTAGACTCAGATAAATGGAAGCAATGGAAAGATGATATTAAAAACACACTTCAATCAACGCTTCAAATATCACTTCAGAAAAAAAAGTATGATTTTAGTTTATCTGAAAACCTTATAAAACATATGGACAAAAGGAAGAAACCAATTGATGAGGCGCCTACTGAAAGTATTGAAGAATCAAAAGATAATGATGAAAAACAAAAAGAGACCATTGACTCTGATGAAGCAAAAGTTACCAATAGTGGAGCCATCACTGATGAGGGCTTGATTAAATTATTACCAAGAGAAAGGAAAACTATAGACTGGAGGGATAAACTGTATCTCAGTCCTTTGACTACAGTTGGAAATCTACCATTCAGGAGGATCTGCAAACAGTATGGAGCAGACATAACATGTGGAGAAATGGCCTTGTGTGAATCTTTACTTAAAGGAATGAAGCAAGAATGGGCTTTAGTAAAAAGACACGAATCAGAAGACTTATTTGGAGCACAAATCTGTGGAACTAATATTTATACTATTACAAAAGTAGCACAATTGCTACAAGAGAACACTGAGCTTGATTTCATTGATTTAAATCTAGGTTGTCCTATTGATTTGATATACAAAAAGGGTGGAGGCAGTGGTATGATGCACAGATTAAAAACACTGGAGTCGTCAGTGAGATGTGCTTCCAAAATCCTAAGCATACCTTTTACAATTAAAATGAGGACAGGCGTTTATCAAGATAAAAAAATTACTCATACAATTGTACCAAAAATGTCTGAATGGGGTGCATCACTCATTACAGTGCATGGTAGGTCAAGAGAAGCAAGATACACTAGGTCTTCTGACTGGGAATATATTGAAACTTGTGCCAAAGCAGCAGCACCCTGTCCGGTTTATGGGAATGGAGATATATTGAGCTATGAAGACTATGCAGAGAAAAGAGCAATTGCTCCCACAGTACAGGGGGTGATGATTGGCAGGGGAGCACTTATCAAACCCTGGATATTTACTGAGATTAAAGAGCAGCGAATTTGGGACATAAGAAGTAACGAAAGATTTGAAATAATTAAAAAATACACTAACTATGGTTTAGAGCACTGGGGTTCTGACATGCAAGGAGTGGAGAACACGCGTAGATTTTTACTTGAATGGCTATCCTTCTTGTACAGATATGTACCTGTTGGGTTGCTAGAACAACCTCCTCAAAGAATTAATGAGAGACCACCTTCATATTTTGGTAGAGATGACTTGGAAACATTGATGGCATCAGGAAATTGTTCTGACTGGATAAAAATTAGTGAAATGTTATTAGGTCCGGTACCTGATGGATTTAACTTCTTACCAAAACACAGAGCTAATTCATATTAAGAATTAATTATTCATAATATTATTGTATACTATATATTATATTATTATTGTATTGTATTGTTGTATTGTGTTGTATTATTGAATACTATGTTATATAAATAAATAATTAGAAAAACATTGTTGCTAATAAAATTGTGTTCAGTACTCCAAACCTCGAAATGGTATAATACCATTTTTTAAGTAAAACTGTCTGTGGAAGCTTCAACAGTAAGTACCAATGCTAGATGTGCACTATGTTCAGTCTTATGCAAGCATTAGGTCCTTCTCCACCTTCAGAGAACATACCATACATACCTAATAGTTTTGTCACTCCCAAAGTAATATTTTCATAAAAAGAGTCTTCAGATACAAGATCTACACAAAAACTCATTTTATAGAACACCAAATTTTTTTTACACTTACTGAAACTACCTAGCTTTTCTGTATCATTTGAAATTGAAATGATCGAAATAATAATATCAAGTTCTATTTCACAAAAAAAATAAATTGAGAAGACATAATTTTTTGCTCTCGCGTTAAATTGTTTACTTTAGTTACCATCACAGAACCACAGAGTACTTTTTTTATCCTAACGGGTTACCATGACCACAAAATCAGACAACACTTCAACTTGACTGACTGTTTCTCTTTGGGCTAGTTATCGGTCGCTATATTATAATCTATGGTGGGTCGCAAGGGCGACTGCTGCGCCATGTGGGTTCGGTTCTCAGGTCGGGAAGTGTTGTAATTTTTTCGTCAAGAATTTCTCAGTATTAGACATCAAGTGTCTGGATTTGTGCCCGGTTGATGGCACAAGGTTCGCCCAGTGTCCTATCGCATGGGGCTTGAAACAAATTGCGGAATATATGGGTATATTCGGTGATGCTTCAGTTTCAAACAAATTCACTTCAATCTTTCGTCTTGTGTTTATTTCTCTACTTAACTTTCCTTGTTGGTCTACATTTACGAAGAAAATGCAATTCCAGCTAGCTGCTGAGAACTTTCTATCTAAAATCCGCTGGGAACGAATTACGATTAATTGTACTTAGATCTTCATGCTGGAGCTGATTTTGCTATAATATACACCTCTTCCAGTTTTGACAGATTCAACAATGTGTTTGTTATTGTGCTCTATGTGTAGGTAAGGCTAATGGAGAGGGCTGTGCTTAGCGTTTCCCTACGTGATCGAATCGGAACTGAAGAGATCCGCGGGAGAACCAAGGTAACCGACATAGTCAGAACAATAAGTGGCAGTGGGCAGGGCAAATTGCTCGCAGATCAGATGGCCGATGGGATCGAAAGGTTCTGGAGTGGCGACCGCGTACCGGAAGACGTATCGTTGGAAGGCCTCCCTCCAAGGTTGTTGCCGTTGTTGAACCAATGACCTTGGGAAGGCCGCAAGAATCCGCAGAATAGGTCGAAGTGGGGGACCTATAACTCCATAGGTTTAGGTAGTTAAAAAAGTGTAAACAAAAAAAAACCACGTGACTAATAGATGCTAAACCTTTTATTTCAGATGTTTTAATCATTATTATATAGTCACATATTAATAGCCTCTATTCTGAATCTGATGAACTATCAATAAAGCGTTCAGTGGTATCATCAATTAGTTTGTCTAATCTAAACATTTTCTGTTCTTTTATTACATGACCCTCGCAATTTTTCCAATTCTCAGCAGTAACATTAGCTAAAGCCTCTAGCAAAATAATTTTTGTCAGTCATTTTAAGTTTTATTTTTCTCGGCTACAAAACCCTTAACTTGAGCCCATATTAACTCAATTGGATTGAGCTCACAGTAATATAAATATGGTGGCAGGCGCAATACTATGACACTATTTTGTTGTACTCTTCAATTTAGCAACGTTATCTAATTCGTTGTATTTTCTAAAAGGTTTGGGGAACCTGTCTTTTTTGCTCTTTACAATAGACAGACTACAAAATATTATAATATGTAACAAAAAAATTGTGCAGTTACGAAGAGTAGTATAAAATAAAATGATAAAGTTTAACATACTATAATAAAGTAGGAAACTATCCTGTGATCGAAAATATTGGTTATAACGTATTTTTAACCCTTAACCAGGCTATGGATTAAGCATTTCCCACCTAGATTTTTAAGAGTTTTTACCAGGTTTTGGTAAAGAATCTACCACAAACTGTCAAAAACGCCAACATAGAAAAATAATATTAGGAAAAGCAAAAAAAAAAGGCGAACGGAACGCAAATGTCACTTTTGCAGCCATTTCATCTGTGGTCGGCCGCTAAACGAACATTTTTGTGACAAGTGCACCGTATTTTTAATCATTATGGCGAATCGGAGAAAGGTAGTGTCGTACAATTTTTTGATATGTTGTAGAATTTGAGTTTTTCTAGTCATTTGTGCATAAATTATAAGTAAAAACTTCTAAAATATCATGATGTAACTAAATAAAACATGTGGGGAACCATATGACCTAAGCCTGTGAATTCCTAATTATTGCGGGAGTTATTATGTCCATTGCCCGGTGAATTAAAATCTTTATTTTATACTAGGTTTTTGCCATGGGTTTTATTTAGGATTTACTCAAACATCTCATTTATCGAAATATAAAATGTGGGTACTTAGTGGTAAACTTTTGTAGTCAAAATGACAATCGTTTTTTATTTTATATATATAGATAAAAAGTCGTCGTCTAGACAGGCAATGGGATTATGTTTTCCCACATGTTTTTTTTCAGGTTTTCAGCAAATTTTCTAAATATAATTGATAAAATCTCATACCAAATTTTATCACTCATCTAAATCTACCAAAAAAACATTATTACTGCAGGATTTGTCCGAGGCCTGGTAAAGGGTTAAACAAGAAAGTGTCAACTATAAAAAACCCTTTTTACGATTTGTTTACCTTTTTTTAACTACATAAACCTTTAGTTTCAAGTCCAGCATCATGATTCGCGCAATGCCTACTTGTTTAGCTCTGTCGTACAGTTGAATGGGCAGGCTTAAATCCAGATGCCAACTGCCTGATGATGATGTCTCTGTGGTCAGTCATTTCAGTGTGAATGCTGTCATACCTTCAGTAAGACAATCTACGTCGTGGGGCATGGGCAGTGTAGATAAAAAAAGTCACTCAATTAGTGTAAAACTTTAATTTCGCTCAGATACAATGTATTACAAGATACAATTCACTAGTCAAAGAATCATGAGAATAGATATCTAAAGGAATTGCTTTATCATACGACGGTACATACTTAACATAATCTAATATCCTGCTAAGAACTTAAATTGATCACAACAGCACTTCAAACACAAATATAAAACCAAATCCAAGGGAGGTTAATTAAGTATTGTTGTATTAATAAATGGCACAGACCTGAGATCTCTTGAAACCAGTAAATAAATACTGTCACTGAAAATGTCAGCCCCATGTCATTTGATTTCATTTACTTCACACTCATAAGGTACAAATTAGGCTAATTAATGAGTAAACAATTATGCGTTTATTAGGTTTCTTTTCATAGTTGTAGATCTTAAATTTCGAAGAAATTTAAACATTTAATACTTTCTTATTTATGATAAAATAGTGACTAAATATTCGACATTTAATTTTATGTACAAAGATGTTACGTGACTGCAAGTTTGTATTGTAGTAGGTACATATTACACATCGAAAAATAGTCAGTGCTAAAGAATATACTGGCACTTTTTATGCAGCTAAATATCAGATGGGATATAATTATTTAATCTAAAACATCAGTTAACTGAATGTTTATTTACAAGGCATTATAATAATTAAAAGGAGTACAGTCTACTGTGAGAATTAGGAGGTTACTTAAAACATGTGTTGTGTGGCACTGCACTAATGGTCACACATTCAATAAATACAACATGGAATGGAAATCAAATAGTCTGCGTCAAATCTTATGTAACTAAGTTGCTTACTCCTCATGTTCCACCGGCGTTTAACGTCTCTTGCGTCGACGAGAGTCCCCATTGTAACCGTTTTCTGCAAAAAAAAAGACATACATTTTTTAAATGTGTTACTCCTACTATTTTCTTCTGACAAAGTTTTATAGAGCACAGAGTACAATAATATAACAACCATTATGCAGGTATGTATATTAGACAGTCATTCATAAAATAAATAACAAAATTCTTCAATTGACGGGCCACCAAAGCAGCTTGTCTCAGTGTAATGTATAGTGGAGTAATGGAGTGGTTAAAATAGGTGAGTTGGCATTGGTTTGAATATAACAAACCTCAGTCGTAATCATCGCCGGCGATTCCTCTGGCGGTCGTTATTGTACCCCACGGAGCCATTCGCCAGCGCACCGTTGGAACCCATCTGATCCATACCGAGACCGTATGGCCGGCCAGGTCCCATGTTTTGTGGGCCATAGAATTCCATTCTACAACCAGGATCGTTGTAACCCTCGCTACTCTCATTTCCTTGCATATTACTATTCTGTTTAATACTCTTAGATCCATACGACCCGAACGCAGTAAAATTAGCGCCCTGAGGTGCAACACCGTCGCCGCCGCCTGCCGGTGGAAGCATGCGCGGCAAAAGGCTCCCGTGAGGTACTCCGAGACCGCCAGAACTGTAGCCGCCGCCGGGCGGTTGACCCAGCCCGCCGCCGTCGGGGCCTCCACCGAGCCCAGCCGAGCCGAGACCTCCTGAGCCCGAGCCGGCCGAGTCTAAGTCGTCGTGATCTCGTCCTCTGCCGCCGCGGCGTCGTCGGTCGCGGCCTCGCGAGCGGTTGCCGGCCGGGCCATCGGTGCCTAGTCCGCCGGACGAACCGAGCCCACCGGACGAGCCGAGCCCGCCGCCGGAGCCCAGTCCGCCGCCCGCGGCGCTGGAGCCGAGCCCGGCGCTCGACGAGCCGAGCCCGCCGCCGCTGGAGCCGAGCCCGCCCGCAGCGGGTGCATAGCCGCCTGAGCCACCGAGCCCGCCAGAGCGAGCCCCGCGTTTTCTGGAATCTGACTCGAGGCCACTTTGCCCAGGGCCCCTTTGCTCGTGACTCCCATTAGCCGGGGACTCGGAGGGCGGAGGAGGTGGCGGGGGAGGCGGCGGAGCTGCCCAGCCGCCCGGGGGGAGCATGGCCGCGGAGAAGTTCGGCATCATCATGCCGTACTGGTCGGCGGGGAAGTAGGGAGGCAGAGCGAAGCCTTGCCCGTTCATTGGGGGAGGAGGAGCACACATATTCATTTGGGGATTGAGAGCCATCAGAGGCGGTATTTGATTAGGTTGCTGTAAATAATTTGCATTACCGTTGTTTGGTGGATTATTTAGAATGATATTTCTATCGAGGAGAGTCACTTTTTTTTCTATGGGAGGGGTGGAGGGGCCTTTGCCTACGTGTGAAGGGAGTTGGGGGCCGATGGGAGTCGGCAGAAGGGTTTTCGGCGTGGGAAGAAGAGCTTGGGGCGCCTGTTGTTGGCCCGAATCCGTAGTATTCTTCAGGGGGCTGCACTTGCCTGAGCGAGATCGGCTACGCGAACGGGAACGGGAGCGCGAATGACTTCTGGAAGACCTCGACGACCGGCTTCGCGACGATCTGGAGGAGCTGTGGCGTCTACGGCGACGGTCGCGGGAGCGAGAGCGCGTGCGGGAGCGGCGGCGGCGCGAGCGGGAGCGCGAGCGAGAGCGGCGACCGCGGCGATATCTGCCGCCGCGGCCTCGGTGACCTGCTAACCAAAACGTAAAAGTTAAAATACCGTAATGCCGTAGTGCTTACCTAATAGATATTATTTAAGACTCAACTAATTTATATCCAGCTTTACAATTGATTGGTATTTATTTGTCAAGTAAGTTGCAATGTTGACTAAAAAAAACTATTAAACTAGTACTTACGTCTTCCACCGCCACCACCTCGTTCAGCTAGTTCCTGTAGTTTAGGATTGACTACTTGTTTGGCTTCTTTAAGTACAGCTACAAGGTCGGCGGCCTTGGCTGCGTTAGATGGCGTAAAGAATGTATACGCCGTTCCAGTTTTATTTGTTCGTCCAGTTCTTCCAATACGATGCACATAATCTTCTGAATTGCTTGGGTAATCGAAATTGATGACGAATTTTACATCATCAACATCTAAAATGAGAAATGTTGAATTTGAGAGTATGAAGGTAAAGCTGAGTATATGCATATTTGTACCTACAGTAGTGTTACGAAATACATACCTAAACCTCTAGCAGCAACATCCGTAGCGACTAGAATGGGAGCTTTCCCACTACGAAAATCTGTAAGAAATTATTTGTATAAGCACCTTCAACACACATTATCAATCATTGTTTCAGTCAACATTAAAATGATGTTGGTTGTAGACACTTGCAACATTGTCACAGTTTCTTTAACTGGGTAGTACAAGCCTTTTCGCCATTCTGATTAATTTGTGTGGGGTAGGCACTATGATTAAAAGGCGAAAAATAAAAACCGTTTTTACATAAAAAAACAACCAACTTTAAAAAAATAATAATTGAAAAGCGAGTTAAATTTCGGAAGTTGGTGTAAGTTTTAAGGTAAGGTTTCACTTTTGGCTGTTTTGTACATATTAGGTAACTAGTAATTCATTAAATTTTAATTCATTGTTCTATGACATTGCATGACATATTTTTTACTAAATTCTTACCCATGTCCAAACCACTGCAGATTTTTTGTAATAAATTCTAAAGAGCTTTATGATACAATGACCAAAACCTTAATAAAGAAGCATCAGAAGATATGTTACAGAAGTATTTCAGAAGAATTATTAATAATTCACTCTGAAACATATTCCATTGCAGGTATTGTCGCTCCCACAATAATGTCGGCGAAGCTTTATAAATCAACAAATCAATATTTCCAGTATGCCAATCTAATCCTTATGACGTTCATCTTGCTCAATTCAATTGCCACTCATCTCACATTTCACCCCTTCTAGGCCACCAATTATATTTTTGCACTATAGTAATGACTGTGTTATGTATGTTTGGTATGAATAGATTAAATGATTATGGGAAATAAATATGTATATGTATAGGCAATGTAATTACATAAGATAATAGGAAGAAAATAATATAAAAATCACAGGATATGTAAAGATGTAGAATAGGAAAATGACATGACATGTGTAATTAAATGCAAATATTGAGGGCAACCTTAGGAGGTTTAATGAGAGACGTAAATATAATTTTATTCCATTCACTATTGTATTAGTAAACTTACTAATAATATCGACTCCGTCTGTCATACATCGCACAAAAAATAAAAATTGAGAGCGAGAGGTGAGAGGTCGCCCATCAGCACGAGGGCGAGAACCGAGTGCCGACCACCGAGTCGGGCGGTCGGGCGCGCGAGCGCCGGCGGCGACACCCGCGGGCCGCGAGGTGCCGGCCGCCGCGCCTGCGAGAAGCGGCTCAGACATGCCGCGGGAGCGGGTCAGAGTGCATAGGGCTTAGCCCCGACAACGAGAGGCGGGCGCGGTGCGGGCGCGCCGTCGCCGCCGCGTGCGGCTTGGCGGCGACGAGCCGCGCGTTGCCGCCCCGCCGCACGGCCGCAGCTCTCCACAGCCTGCACATGCAGACACGGGTTCAGAAAATGTTTACTGGCTGCGCTACACCCAACGCGCTTGCGTCTTATGTCCGACACCGCTTCTCGATAACCACTCGTGCTATTTTTTATTTATGTATATGATTATACAGCACCAGTTCGATATTAAATCAGTTTTGCTATTACTATTATTGTGGAGCTAGTATTATATAAATTACTGTCAAAATAATAAATTAAATATTAAATCATCATAAGATATCAACAAATAATGTTTTGTGACAACATTACCTTGTAAGACCCAATCACGTTCATTTTGTGATTTATCTCCATGAATACACACTGCAGGCCACCTAAAACAATAACAAACACTGAATAAGGACACAAATCAATGTTTTATAACCTTTTTTTTTGTTGATTTATCATCATCCTTTTTTTCGCCCAAGTTAAGCGTATCACTAAACTCAGACAGTACAATCGCCATTATGATATGCCATAATAGAACATCATATTTTACCAGTTGAATGCTGAAATTACAGAAACAAAAAATAAAATGCCCTTGTGCTCTCACATGGATCTACATTCTGGCATGAAGGGTTAAGCAATAGAATAAGACATACCCATCTCTCTTCATTTTTCTTGTTATATCATCAACACGTCGCTTAGTTTCAATAAAAATTATGGTTTTGTTTTCTTTTTCTGCCATGATTTCTTTCAGAAGTGTGCTCAGTTTCGTTTCTTTTTCATATTCCATACAGACATCAATAATTTGCAAAATGTTGTGATTAGCAGCCAATTGTAGTGAACCGACATTAATTTGTTGATAATCTTTTAAGAATTCTGCAGCCAAACTTTGAACTTCTCTAGGCCAAGTAGCAGACCACATAAGAGTTTGACGATCTGGTCTGATTTGCTCGATGATCTTTCTAATTTGTGGTTCAAATCCCATATCCAACATCCGGTCAGCCTCATCAAGTACTAAATATGTAGTTCTTTTTAAATTAGTTCTATTACTTTCTAGAAAATCTAGAAGTCGTCCAGGAGTAGCAATTACAATTTCAACACCAGCATCTAAATCTCTCGCTTGGGGTCCCTTTGGGGCTCCACCAAACAAACAAGTATTGTGAATTTTGGAAGTATTCGCAAATTTGTCACAGACTTCTTGGATTTGTTGTGCCAATTCCCTAGTAGGTGCCAGTACAAGAGCTATTGGACCATCACCTCGACTAGATTTTGGCTGGTTGTTAATGTGCACAATAGCAGGCAAAATATAAGAAAGAGTTTTTCCTGAACCAGTAGATGCAATACCAACCATATCACATCCACTCAGAGCAATAGGCCAACCCTGAGCCTGGATTGGAGTTGGTTTAGAAAACCCCATTTTTTCAATCTCATCCATAACATAATCTGGGAAACTGGCTTCTTCAAATGTCATGGTCGGTTTAGGTATGTTGCGCCCCTTGAGAGTAATCTCATTGTCACTCCTCCAAGCTTCCACTTCAGAATCTGGTCTGCTTTCCACTTCGCTATGAGGCACGTAGAAGTCTTTTTTGAACGGTTTCAGCCTGCTCAGATCCCACTTCGGTTTCCGCAGGTTTGCACCGGGGTTACTCCTACGCCCGCCGCCGTAACCTCCGCCGCCGCCTCCTCCTCCTCCTCCTCCTCCGCCTCCGCCGCCACCGCCTGATCCGAGACCATAGCGAGGACTACGACTGCGACTCCTACTCCTGCTGCGGGTGCGACTGCGACGCCTATCACGACTACGATCTCTAAGGATGGAAAATATCCGAATGAAAAAATACCATTTTTTTAATGTAACAATGTGCTGTGTAATTCAATTTATATTTACCTTCCTCGACCCATAATTGAAGTTTAAACTGTTAGTATGAAAGCTTTTTAAGTTATTTGAGACTTCTAATTGTAACAAGTCTCTCACAATAATCAATCACACAACAACATCAATTTTTACAATTCACAAGCACTACGCCATTCATTAGGAATTGAATAAAACAAGATGGCGTCTACGGAAGCAAGCGGCATCACCAAAAGGAAAAGTCTATATTTTTTTTAGGAATAGGTTCCTTAATTGCGACCTCATGTCTTTTCGCAGTAGACGGTTCGAGTTTATACTTTCAATTTGTAACCGAAGCCTCTATGCGCGCGTCACCGATAAGCACCGATATATACTCACTTGGTATAATAATTTTAATTTATGTGGATTTCTGCACCGATTCGATATTAACGGAGATAAAAACTGCCACTGGCTCACTTCAGATGTCGTTGCTATCCAAAGCACGGGATTTGCCAAAGATGTAAAGACGAAATTTTTTATTGTGGGTGAAAGTTTTCCGAAAAAAATTGGAAGCCCAATACTTCGTCACGGCCAAGTGCTATTCTTTTTAAACCTGAAGACTTTTATGGCAGAAAATGGTATACAGGTGATGCTCCCAAGAGAACTAAGTCCGTTTTAATAAATTTATTACCTACAGGCATTTGTGGTGTGTGTGTGTGTGTGTGTGTTTATATTGTCATAATTATTAGATCAGTGCTAGAATTAACATCTCTGAAGTTTTTCAGTCAGGAAGATCATCCTCGAGTTTGTTTTCAACTCCGATCAGTTATTCCTGTTGTACTCCTCCAGTTTTCACCAAAAATGAACTTCAAGTTAACAAACACAGGAAAATTTGTTCCACAAGAATTTTCATATGAAATATTCTGAAATATCCTTCGGTGTAACAAATATCCAAAGTTTGACGATTGATATGAAATTGATGATTATTATCAGTAAACATAATTATCATTCCTACAGTCTCGAATCGCATTTTGATCAACATACAACGTAAACCAAATCTGCAATTTGCAAAAAACCAAAGAAAATTTGAATTTGGCGGGCTACAGCTGAGGATTCAGCTTAAGTTTACGAAGGATAACAAACAGCACATAGTCTCAACGAAATATCGGGTTTCCATTTTTTTTTCGGAAATCTTTCTCCCACAATTCACAGGTCTTTAAACATCAAATTAATTATGCGTAAAAGAAGTCACTTGTTTACAAAAATTGGAAGTTATTGTTCTGAGGGATGAATAGTGCCAGCTAGCTGTCAAATTTTTAGACGCTGGATAGTAGTGACATCTGAAGTGGGAAAGTGGTAGTTTTTATCCCCATTTACTGTCCACTGCCTTCTACCACCTCTGTTTGAACCTTAGAGTTTACAACACTGGAGAAGGCATATGCGCAATATTCTGAACAATAAGTGTGTTACTTTTGGTGGGCTGTTAATTTTTCAAATCGGTTCAGACGTCTTCGAGTAATCGGTGAACATACATAAAAAAAAAGATTTTGAGGAATTGAGAAGCACCTCCTATTTTGAAGTCGGCTAAAAATGACTACTCACCTAATTCGTATACATATATATACCTAATTCGTGTATACTGTAATTTATTTATTTATTTTCGAAATTATCGACATATCAATTTTGTTTTCAAATATGACCTCAACTGTGACCCTTCGATAATCTCGTTAGCATTTCGACTAAAATATGACTAAAATACTTATTCGCATGTCAAGTGCATGTCAATTTTGCTGATTTGACGTATATTTTCATAATGCAAAAGAAAAATATTTTGAACTTTATGAATATATAATCGAGGTGTTGCGAGGCTCGGTGACCCACAAAAGCAATGCGTCAAAAATACTCGATTCATGCCGTGTTTCATGTTGAATCATGGTTGAATCAACATTTATTATGAGGTTAGTATTTTGAAAAACATGACTAAATATTATAAAAATGTTTACTACATATTTCGCATTTACGTAAGTTTGACGTATTTGAACGGTTTTTACAGGATCTTACAGCACAGGCAGGCATTTTCACGGAGCTCCGTGCGCCTTTAAATCGATTTATGAAGTGCGTTAGAATCGATATGAAAGTAATTTTTTTATGAACATACTAGAAAATTTGTTCTTGTGTTCTTGTATGTACACACGGCTACACATCAAGCTACACATTTCCAGTATAAGCTGATCTCACATTGTATAAGATTTCCGTACGATGCGAGACCAGCGTAAACTGGTTTTGTATAGCTTGATGTGTAGCCGTGTGTACAAACAAGGAGGTTGTTTGTTAGGATTTTCTTACAATGAGAAATCAGTGTAAACTCTCATCACTTAACATACCTCTCTCATCATATCTCTCTCGTATCCCTCTCATTGTAAGGAAATAATATACAAAGCGAGATCAGCTTATACTGGAAATGTATAGCTTGATCTGTAGCCGTGCGTACAATAGGTGTTCCTAAAAGAAAGTTCTCAATATTTGACCGTCACGTGGGCATGCAAAGGCATAATCCGCATAATGTCAGTTATGTGTGTGTGTCATTGAGATAGGAAAATAAGTCAATGGTGTGTGTCAATGTTGTGTGGGAGTTGATTGATTAAATAAATTAAATATTGTGTGTGAGATGATTGATTGATTGGCTTAGCATCAAATATAAAAACTATTTTCTTACAAAACATAAATTACGGTTTTTAAACATCGGTTGCAGTGATTATCTCAACTAATTTATTATCTGTGTCGGAATCCATTTTCTGCGTTGTTGTGACATTTTGCATTTTGCTCTTCAGCCAACTATTCTTGAGAAAAAAAGAGTTGTATTGTATGAATATTGTCATGCTATTGAACATTGCACTATCAAATAAGTGATGATAATTTTGTATTGTTAATCATATAATAAAGGCACTTTTGAATCGCGAAGAAACGCACGATGGGTTGAAATAGTGATCGCTATCGGCAACAGTTTATCATCCTCATTTCATTATTTGCTATTTACACACGCCGTAACATAACAATGGAACTAGACGTATCACCTGCGGATAAAATAGACAACGATATGGAATATTCAGATAATTCGACAGACAGTAAATACACGCCATGTAAAAATGACCAGTACTCGATCATACGCATTCCCGAAGACAGTGAAAAGTCAAGTAAGCACTCCTCAAGAAAGCAGTCCAAGAGAAGAAAGAAGAATTCTAATCATTCACGGCCTCTGCCTAGGATAATAGTAAAACCTTTGCCACCACCACCGCCTCCCGAGAACAGAGAATGGACAGCAGCTACATCTTATACAGAAACTAATCCTAACACTAACAGACCGTCTACCATGCGAGAGGTGTTGGCGAGCATTCCAGGGTTCTGTTTAAAACCTCGAAAACGTAGTGGTAAAAAATTATCAACAGCAGCACAGTTACAACAAACAAGAGAAGGGTGCATCGACTTAGAGACACCAGATTCAATACTAGTAAATACAAACATTAGGGCATTACTAAATAAACATACATTTTCACTTCTACCACCTTTATACCAATATAAGCTTGGGCAGCTACTTCCAAGTGTGGATAGGTTAAGTCCTTCAGGTCGCTTAAATTCTTCTAGTCTCAATAATGAATTTTTTGCTCGTGCCTGCTTACAATGGCAAGACAGCCTCTCTGGTGGTGAATTAACCCCAGAAAACCAACAAAAAATGAAGACTGAAGCTGAAAAAGAAAAAAGTAAAATAGATCCATGGAAACTGAAACATTTTGAACCAATTTGGGGAGAGAAGTCAAGAAAAGATAAATCTTCAATCAGTTTAAATTCAGATAGACCATCTCTTAAGACTACTATAAAGTTAAGACCAACAGCCTCAATAACAAGCAGTAGTACTGTTCCAAAAATTAAAAAAGGTAAATCTAGTACTAGTAAAAGAATGCGATCAGTAGGTGCAGTGACAAGGTCTTCAGCCAGAGCTGATGAAGTAATAGAAGAACCAGTCACTATAGGCAGTAAACAGTCTGCTCCAGTGCCAGACTTATTGCCGCTGAAACATACAAAGAGTCACAGTCATCCCAACTATGAAGAATATCCAGTGGACTTTAGTTTCTCCGACTCATCTTCAACTCAGAGGATGGATGAATCACTATCCACAACACCTGTTGATCCACTTCTGCTCCCTGATGGAGAATCTGAACGCAATGATGTAAAGCAAGAACTAGATCTTAGTGTTGTTACTATAGAAGAGACTTCAAAAGATGGTGAAGAAGATAAAGCCACAGATTCTGATAGTAATTTACTTGAATCATCTAAAAGGTCAAGTAATGAAAATGAAGAGTATAATTTGGCAAAGCGAATTAAGTTTGAAGATGATTATGAAATACATAATACGAGTTACTTGGTACATAATCCAGAAACTGCTAATAATTATTCAGGTGTTGAGACAAATTATGCTGGTGAGCAAGTTTGTCCTAATGATGAACTACTGTATTCTGGACAAGATCATGGTGACACAAATAGTGAAGACAGTAAAGCTACTGCATCTGTCTATGAATATGATGCAAGAAGTGAATCCTCAGTGTCCAGTCTGAAGATAGATATGAATGTAAATAACATGACTGCTAGCGAGTCTGCTGGTGCTACTGAGTCCACTCCTTATGATAATACTGTGACAGAGCTGGAGGAGAGTCCTGAAGTTGATAAAGCCACTGCCCCAGATGTAATAACACAGGAAACTCGAGAAGAATATGTATCAGAGCAATATCAGGAATGTGTTAAGTCTGACACTGATGTAGAATTAGAATCACCCCACCACAGCACAGAGGCTGTTGTTGAGCAGGATGTTTGTCAGAGCTTTAACCAGGAGGTTGATTGCCAAGTAACACCGCCTGTCCAGTCCCATTTAAAGAGTGCTGTTATCAACAGTCCTGAGAAATGTGAGAAAGAAACCCTGCCACAGAACATGGCACAGAATTATTATGATGAGCACTTTAAGGATGCAGAGTCTTTTATATTGGAGACAAGCCTTTCAATACTTACTTCGCGTAAGTGTATAATTTATATCATTTTGACTATAAAGTTTTATGTAGCATTTGAATAGAAACTACACAGCAAAATGGTTACTGCAACGTTTCTTGTTATTATTGTTGCGAAACCAATTATTTCAGTAACCAAAAACAGTACTATTTTAAATCTATTTATTTATATTTATGTTGTACATGACTTGTTTTTAAAACAATTTCCTCTTACTTTTACAGAAAGTGAAGATGTGAAATATTCACCACATCCTAACTTGATGGAGTTATCATCATACATGAGTGAAGCAAGTAAGTATATTAATACTGTAAACATGTTACAAATTGAGGGTAGTTATAAACTTCTTTGACATTAATGACATAAATATTTGGTCTAACTTAACCAGTATACATAAACTTACGGCCAATGTAATTTATTTGTATTTTGTAAACTGTTCCAGATGTTACTGCTGTTGTTACAATGCCTTTGACACAAAATTCGTCAATACCAATGATGGAAGTTACTAATACATCTGTAAGTTCATTTACCATCATTTACTTAAGTTAAATAATTGCTTGGAAAACCTGTTTACACTGTAACTTTGAATCTTATTCCAGATTGTTTCTTACCCTGATGATAATATGAAGGATGCAGCTAAACCCAAAGCATCCGCAGTCTCATGGAAAACGGATAATGACTGGCCAAACAACGAGAATGTTATGACTTTGCACCCATTTTCAAATCTAAATACAGAAAACACCAAATATATTAGTGAAGACTCCAAAACGAGCATGGAAGATATAAATATGAATGATGAAAATTGTATGTACAAAGAAGATAGGGATGCCAATTTTAATATGGAATCTTCTAACTCGTCTGAAAGTTGTCAGTCGATAAAAGATTCTTCTGTGAAGCAAGAAATTGAAGCAGCGACTGGCTTGATATCTAGCACTGCTGTGACGAACCCACCTTTGAATACTACCACTATTGCTCAGGGTATGTGGGCTCGAAGTAAAAAATCAAAGTTGGGAAAAGAATCTAACAGGTATGTAATGATAGCAGGGATGCTTGCTTGATCCAACTTTCCAGTCTCTTGTGTCAAGTACGTATTTGGCACCAAGGCACATAGAATATTCTCATATAGTTTGGACCTAAGATGTTCTTAAAGATAAATATATTGTCAAGATTCATAATTTTAATTATTATATTTTATTGCATTTCAGAAGTCGAAGTTCAAACAAAGTGCCCCCTGGCACGGTGAACCTAGAACGCAGCTACCAGATATGTCAGGCGGCGATCCAGAACAGTCCGAACCGCGACGCGTTGCGCGGTCAGCTTCGACCGCCGCCAGCGCTGCTGACGCGGCCCGCGCGGTCTGTGCGGCCGCCGCCACCTCCGCCGCCCGTACTTGTCAGGCAACTGCCGGTCTCTGTGATGCCTCATAATGAAGTATGTATTTGTGTTATCTGTTCTTTTCCATCTAAAATTGCCCCTCAGACAGACTAAAAGAAACAACCAAAAAGAACTATAAGAACTTATACTTAGTCACTTATTATCTTCGTTGTATCAACAAGTCCATTTATATATTTTAAATAAGCTTTGACTAGACTTTGGCCGCTTCGACAGCCATAAACTTATTATAATCCCTTTCGATCTTCGTTTGGCACCTTGTGGGAGATTTTAATGCATAATGTTTATAAAAAAAGCTATTTAAATTGCAGCTTTATAAGCTTTTTCTTTATGAATATACATATTGCCACTTGTGCATTTCGTGATGTCAGCTAAGCGTATCGCCGCCGCGGCCGGCGCGGGCTGCATTCATCGGGGGCCATATTATAATTCGCTCAACATACCGTGACGTGAAAACTGCGTTAAGCGCACGTTCAAGAGATGTATTCGCCCAAAAAACGATGTAATTAATCCTACCAATAAATAATTGTAATAAATAATAAACAATAAAAAAAAAAACGTTTTTCAGATGAACGAGAATCGGTCTAATAACGTAGGCCAGTACATCCTAGTACAAAGAACTCCTAACGTGGCCCCACGAGCGTCTAGTGCCCCACCTGCAAATCAGAATACTAATGTGGTTAGTCTTTAATGTTATCCTATTGTCAATAAACTCGCTTGTCCAAATAGGCTTAACGATCCTTCGAATTCAGACGACATTTGCATTACTACTTTAAAATATAGAATGTGTAACGTAATAAACACAAGACCTTGTACACCCCAATTAGAGTATTGAGTTAAAAGCATTATACAATGACCAAAACAATTTGTTTTAAAGCTAACTATTATTATTAATGTTCGGTTCCTATAAACAAAAACGAATCGTTTTGCTTACCAATGGTAGCATTTTTGATTGCAACACTGGGCATATAAATAGATTTATAATCTAATTTTACCTGTGATAGCTACTTCCCTAAGGGCGGGTCTACTATGCAAAGTTATGAGGTCTTAGCTTCATTATTGGTAAAGATACAAGTCTTAACGTTAACCAATAACGGTCCGTAAATTATTGGAATCCGCCATAAGAAAATCGTGTTGACCCTAGCATTACTGTATGCATTTAAAATTGAGTCTTGTTGCCTTGAAATATGATTTAATTTTCTTTGGCTCGATTGGCGGTCAGTATTGCAAAATACACAAAATTTAAAAAAAAATACCTATATTAATTATTGTTACTGAAATCGATTCAGTAGTCAATTAAGAGCAAACTACTTTCGGGACTTGCGTTTATTCTGTTACACATTGTATATTATAAAGTAGTATCGCAAATGCTAATGTATCCATAGATTTGTTTTGTGAAGACTGGGCAACGTGTCCTCACCTTATGGCAAGATTATTAGACTTGTCAGATGTCTTCATTGGATGTTACAAAGCATCTTAGTATAGATAAAATCAGAATATGCTTTAATGTACACCAAAATGTGTAGGTGCATTTTACTTATTTCCTACCCAAATGGTTAACGTAAATGATTAATTCCAGAGCGTTGCGCGGTGTCGCAGCGTGGGCGCAGACGACGCGTGCGTGTGCAATCTGCGCGCCATGATACTATGCAAGAAATGCGGTGCCTTCTGCCACGACGACTGCATCGGATCAGCGGAGCTGTGTCTCACCTGCCTCATACGCTGACCCTACCTCTATGGTCTCACTACGGCCCATTATGCGCGGCCATTGCTATGTTGCTAGCATTAAATCTTACAAGGAACTTTTATATAGATCGAATTTAGCTACAGCTGTAATCATAATTATACATTTAGTTCAGCATAGCTAATAGATTGAACTCAAGTAAATCCAGGATTGTGGTGGTGTGAACAAAGTAAATGGTTGTTAGGAATGGTGGTGCTATCTGTTTGAATGTATCAATAAACAAAAATATTTAGTTTCTAATCTATGTACGAATATTGACAATACTTTGTACTTCACAAAGATACGGAGGTTGCTTTTGCAGAATTTAATGTGCAGGTTTAAGTTGGATCGAAGTCGCGCTAAGGTCAGTTTTACCTTATCATTCATCATTGCTGAACTTAAGTTAGTCAACTTACTGATGTGATACTTTGCAATTCGTAAGCTTATGAATGTTGT
This sequence comes from Brachylomia viminalis, assembly GCA_937001585.2. Taxonomy (NCBI): domain Eukaryota; kingdom Metazoa; phylum Arthropoda; class Insecta; order Lepidoptera; family Noctuidae; genus Brachylomia; species Brachylomia viminalis. The sequence continues at coordinate 18,339,565 of OW443301.2, read as the reverse complement.
AAGTAACAAAATTAGTTTCAGACTCTTACTTCAAAACCATTCCTGTCTAAAAGGCAGAATTATCCATGCCCTGTCCTAAAGTTGTAAAATATTTAATTTGATGTATGGCAGTGGTTATGTGTTAGTGATTTTCTTGTTAAAATGTTTTTATTCTTCAAACAGCAATTTATATTAATGCATCATATGTTGAATGTAATACTTCATATTTTAAGAATCCAGATGATTACTTGTTTACAGCACAATATAATTCATTCTATAGCTCGTACTTTATTTAGATCTTACGAATACATATTTTATAGCTTATCGAATTATAGCAGATAACTTGGTAGCATTTGTTAACATTTATTTGATACAAATAATATAGTAACATTGTTGTTAAGAGTACAGTACACGAGAGTAGTCGCTGAGCTGAGGATTTCATTTTGCCATTATATTTTAGTATTAGGATATCATCACAATTTAATTTTATGCTACTGTTATATTAATTTTAGTGTTATTTTACCATTTTGTGACTTTATTTTGTATGTAATTTGTCAGTAAAGGCTTAGTATTGGCAAAGTAATTAAAATACTTGTGCACCATCTGATATCCCATCTATTTATAACATTTATTATTAAGAGCATGTACAGATATTTATTGATACGTGAAGGCTGGTGGGTTGAACATCGGATGGACTCTTATTGTAGGTATTTATAGAACATTACTTGTTATATTTAAGTTTTTCATTATGGCGTGTACACTAATATGACACTAAGTTATGCAATATATTTATAGTTGTCTATAATATTTTTATAAGAATCTTTTACAAATTGAGAAATAGCTTTTTGCTAAGTTAAGACTTCCTTGTATTATTATGTATCCAAACAAAACCCAAATTGTCCATATAATCTCCTTCTGATCTCTTGTTCTACTGTCCCACTAATATTTTATGGACCTTTTATTGCGTATTGGGTGTAGTGTACAATGGTTATAATAACATGGTTTTATTATAACGTAAATAACTGATTATCAACAAATAACATTATATTTAGATAGTTGACGACGCTGCTCCAGCAATGCCTAGTTTATTCACGTAGCAATGCCTTACATAACGACTTACAGAATGCTATAAGTTACAATTAATTATTCATAGATATTATAATAGATAATTAATAATACAAGTGTTGCTCACTGTTTGAATCACAAATGTATATCTGTATATTTTAGCGTATATCATATTATCGATAAATGGTTCAGAAAACTATGTATACATGTCACAAAAGCTAGATACACTCTAGTTTTTAAAGACGTTTCATGGAAGAACTATTGGGACTTCTAAAAATGTATGAAAGAATTGTAATTCTTTAAAGTGTACTTAGTTTAAGATTTTCATAATCTCGGTATGCAATAATTTAGTACAGAGTTCGAATAAAGTATTTAATATGAAAAGTTACATTGGTATATTTGCATATGTTTAGAAACTACCAACGACTTTTTATGGATGGCTCTTTGTTTTCTTCTTTTTTTATGATTTTTGCGAACTTCCTTTTTGTCGTGGAATTGTCGCATCATTGTTATTTATTGGTAATTAGTTATTTTATGCTCATGAACATTTTTTCTCTAATAAAATTATGTTCTTCTAAGATAATAATATTTTATTCCTTGGCCCTCATAAATTAACTTCGTGCCCTATGCTGGGAAAACAGTAGGAACAGTATTATTCCAGTTATAGTGTCAAATTAAATAAGCTAGCGAACTCTGCAGACGTGATGGGTACCTATTGCTGTTTAACGACGATAACACGAAAAAAAAATTATTTGCAATTTTAAGCTAGATATATTTTTATGTAATGTAATTAGAACCTGTACCAAAGCCTACTAACAGCCAACACACCTATGAGGAAATTGACATAAGCGGTCGCGTGTTCTGCAATAATTATAAGTTGGTATATTTGAACTTTATTCATTACAAATTATATTCGTGCAACCTGTCATTCTGTGCAAGAAAATAATCTACAATAATAAAAAGTACCAGTGAATGGTATTTGCCTCTTTCTTAAAATACGACGTGGCTATGCTCTAAGTTACGCCCACCCTATCATAATATTATTCCTATGAGATTATTGCGCCTAAAGTTGTTATTACGAGTAGGTAAGTACATAGAGATTGTTAGACAAAATTACGCGTGCAGCACCGTACACGATATATAAGTGAAACTTCTTAAAAATTACAGAATGAGAGACAGAGGAGATACATCTTTCTTCTCTTTCATGTAACGAAATGGTGTTTAAACGTGATGCGTCCTTGAAATTGCACTCTCAATAGTCTCAATTCTCGTCCAGTTTTCGAATACCTAATAAAAGTAAGTAGAAATAAATGATTTTATTTCTGTAAGTAGGTTTGAACAAACCGTAGACAGAGAAAACTATGTCTACGGAACAAACACTTTTACACGTCAATCGTACTTTAAAAACTAGATGAGGTCGGCATTTCCTATCTGACTACTCTGTCCGAGTCGAACAGTATCAAATTATGTACTTTAAATGAATTAATATGTACTACATTCTAGTTCCATGATTATCAAGACTATTCATTGGAATCTAAACTATTTACTCATTTATTTTTTTATTTTGGTCATTACAAAGACAAAGTTGAGAATCTTTGTTTCAGACTCTAGTTGCTATTTTCCTATTTTCAAATAATTTTCACTATTTCGCAGCTCTATTTTCATTCATTCATTGTTATTGGTCGTTCATCGCACAGTGACGATTGTTTTAACCAATGGCAACATAACTCCCTAGCTAATAAGCCAACCAGAAAATGACAGTTAAAAATCTAGCCAATGAGACTGACTTTGTATTGTGGTTCAAGAACTCGTGAGATGTTGATAGTGATTTTTTTTTAGTCTGGTGTGTTGTGCGGCGGGTGGATGTTTGTTATTTCCTCACATATCGAGGAATACGGTTTTGTCGTTATTATGTAAAATTCCATTCCTAACATCGAACGCCACGATCTGATTCCGATTGAATTTCATCAAAATGTCGACAGTCCTGCTAGCAGTTATTGCGGTCATCCTGTGTGTACTTTTCAGAATATTGAACGTTAACAGTCAGCCTCAAAAACCTGTGATCTATGGGAGAGATAGGAGTTTTATTGAGAACATCTTATTTATATCACCATTCCTAAATGAACCGTGAGTATTCTTACTGTTGTTTTAATTGTTTTCATTTATAGTTTCGTTTATTTACATCCTCGTAATCATGCGTATGGCTAGCGTGAATGCATGATGGTGATGATGTCATTGGTTACCACTCTGGAGTCGTAAATTTGGTGTCACGGTTTTTTTATCTCGCTAAATATCTTTGTAATATTTTGATAGATTTTTGTTTTAGTCACAGTTTGCACTCATTATCACTATTAACTATAGTGATAAGTTATCCATTTTTATTGCTGTTAGTTAATGCTGGTGTTACTAAGCTTGATAACATAATTGATGCCGGTTACGGCACCTTCCAGAAATAACAATAGGTTTAGCCCAAATGAATCATGTAGGTATTGTTGTGGATGTCTATCTATATATAATGTTGTTTGAACTAATCAATTAATGTTTATCTTTTTCTAAACCATTGCTGGCGACCTTATTACTCTCAACATGCTCTCAATATTAAGTTTATTTACTTCAGCATGTAAGCCTAGCAACAGTATTAAAGGGAATATTATGTCTTTATTATTTACCTACTTGATGTAAATGATCCACATTCCACATCCACCATCCAAAAGTCAGTGTGCAAACATTCTTCAGTAACATAAACATAGAAAGTGATAGAATAGTCAAACCAGAATCATTATTTAAAAAAAAAACAGCCTGTTCGCTTAACTCCAGACTTCTTAGGATAATCTAGCAACATCTACAGATTTAGCTACAGTAGTATCAATTCAAATTAATGTAAGTTTTTTGTATAGTGAGTCACAGATGACTGCATAACTTGTCTCCCTGCCATAGATCCATAAATAGCTATGATGTCAGGACTAACTTTATGTTAAGCCAAGCTAAGTGGTCAGGAAATACTCCCACACATCACTACTGTACCTACTCAATTAATTAAGCTTGCAATATATGCTTCCAATAAAATTCTACCATCTGTTTAGCCAGGTTCTTCATTAATATTTAACTCTTTTTACTCAAGTTAATGAACTGTTGACACAAAATAAACAAAATATGTTTGTAAATAAAGACTAAATTAAATAAACATATATTTAATTTTATTCTGTTTGAAAGATAATAAAAACAGTGGTGTTCCATAATTCTAAACTTTTACATTTGATGGCGAGAGATGCTCTTTTACATAACAATGCACCACCTCACATACTCAAATACATACCTACTACTTATATGTATATTATATTGTTATTCTTTATCTTATACAATGTACATATTTAGTTTGGTTTGCTACATTTTACATATTATGTAAAACATTCCTAAAAAGGATCCAGAATATTATATGATATCTTGTCAAGCCTAAATAATGTTCAAAATCCTCCACACACTAACTCACAACTAAAGAAATTAGGAAAGACAACATGAAACTAAAAAAAACATGTGTTTAATAAATATGGTAAGTAATACAAATGAAAACATCTTTAAACATAAGTACATAAGTATGAATATTTTTAGTCTGTTGAATGCCACCGGCATCTAATAACAAATTAACCCTGATGTCAATGGGTATTTAAAACTATCTTGACTCATTCACTAACTCAGCCTTGAATATTAGTATTGCTTCATTTAATTCGTAACAGCATTGTTTTGGTCAATTATTGATCCTCATGCATCACATTATCGTCTAGTTACTTTGAATTTAAATATATCAATAGGTAATGTAGCAATTTATCACATACATATAAATTAAATACAAATTATTTCGTAATTTATGTACAGACGCCAGCAGGTCAAGCTACCCGAAACTGTCAAATTTTCCCAATCAACCTTGAACCTTAATGCTTTAGCGATAAAGTTGAAAATCTATTAAAGAAATTTGACAGATTGTAGTAGCTTGATGTGCTGGCGTCTGTACATTCTTATTATTTATATTGTAGCATTAAATACATTTTAAGAGTTATAGCTATGTTTTGTCCTTGATGGCATGTAATCCAAACTAATATTTTAAAGAGAAATTATGAGATTTTTGTATGTTTGTTTGTTACGCTTTCATCCCAAAACGGCTGAACGGATTTGGATGAAATTTGGCACATGGGTAGACCGTGATTACGACATAGGATACTGTTTATCCCGATATTCCCACGGGATCGAGACTTATGCGGGTGTAACCGCGGGGCGCAGCTAGTATTATTATAAGTTAAAAATGGGAAATGGATCCAGAATCTCTCATGGGAATAAGGCGTGCGTTTATGTATTATACTATAAGTACGAGTCTTCACTCAAGTCTAAAAAAATAAATATATTAGGTACCTATATTTTTTTCGGTTTTGAGGGAGTTTAGGAATACCAAACTTAGTCATAGTTACCTATTTAACTTTATTAGACCTTCAAAACATTCTAGTATGACGCCATATAATAAAATACCTAATCTTACATTATTTATCCTGATATGAATCAATACAAATACAATATTTAATGACTACATGACTGATACTAATGGCATTGAACTACACACATAATATGACTCACTTAATCCAAGTAACGCTGCTTGTCTACAAACATAAGTGTCGAGAGTTTGAGAGTCAGCAATATGACAAATTGTAATCATATCCTACAACTCTACAGAAAAACAGAAAAACAAAGAAAGATAGGGTGATAAAATACATGTTAGAATCTAGGCTATGGAATCGTGTGACTAACCGCAGGTCAATCGATTCACGTTTAGCGAAGCATACACACATGGAATAGCAAATGCATTAGCACATGGAATAAAAAACTCATTGGCGTGGAGAGCGCGTCAAAGTGATTCATGCTAGACTCATGGCAAGAGACAACCTAGGTACAGTTGAGTCATGGATGGAAATAAGGTACCTACCTACATCCTACGAAATCGCATATTACCTATAAATAAATTTCCTAATCAAATCGTCACAGCTAGAAACAAAAATCAATAATAAGTACGAAAATTTGTTGATCCTTAGCTAAACCAATAGGTAGGTACCTACCCCAAAAAAGCAGTCACTTCACTTTACATGATACTGGTGATATTCAAACACCGAAGTCCTTTAAGTAAATAAATTATTCACGAATAATATATGCACGTGCATAAATACTGTACCGGCTCTAAAAATTCGAGCGCAAACAAAACATCCTGAAATATTTCAATAAAAACGTTTTTACTTAGTCCAACAGGTTGTTTACCAAGCCCTTTCGTTTCAGATACATACCGACTCGGCTGTGGGGCTTCAGCGGCCATGTTCAGACGATACTGCACAGTCTAATCGGGCGTGTCCGTTGCCCCTGGCCTATAGGCGGCCGTGTGTCGCTGGTCCTGCCTGATAAGTCCACCCTCACCTATGATCTGTACGAACCCGTTGGAAACGAGCATGAAGGTATGGATGTATCATTTTCAAGACTGAAAATTCTTAAGTCTTCATTAAAACCCGTTAAGTGCATTCAATAAAAAAAACGCACCTGTAGATTTATTATTAACTCATGTAATGTGTGAGTGTGCCTTGTTGCTGGGCGAGCGCTTCCCATATTTCCATCCAATTCTTTATTTTATGCGACAGTGATCGCATAAAATATGCTACGCCATGCCATAGCCATGCAATTACGTCACCTTTGCTGTATTGAACTTGAAGACTGCAGATTGATTCATGAAGAAATGTAATTCATCTCATCGACATAGGATAGAGCCAGTGAGCTAAAGTACTATATTGTATTTCATGGCTAAAGTCCGTAACTTCGTACGATAAGGTTTCCCTGTTGGTTTCCGAGAAATCCTACTGTGCTAATGTGTTCAAAAGTAGGTACCTTTCCACCGGGAATAATACGCGTGACAGCATCACTATAACAATACTGTACCGGCTGATCTGATGCCTGCCAACGTCACAACAATACATATTATAAAGCCTGTAGTAAATCAACGCAGTGCAAGGTCACATAGGTAACTCGCGACTGTCTTTCCACTCGATTGGAATCTCTTGCAACACGAAGGTATTGTTCGGCTTTTTCAGCTCGTCAAACTGGTTTATTATAAACTTTTTTGATTGTAGTGGCGTGGTTTTAGTTTTATAACAAACATCACACCAGTACCTAAACCCTAAAGTGGAAGAATGTAGAATCCTATGTAGTAATGTACTTATGTAGAATCTGACCCCACATCTCGCCAGTAATTTTAATGTCCCATGTGATAGGGGCAAGTAATTTAGACCCTGGGCTGCTACTGAAAATTTTCCATCGGAAAAACTCAAAAAAACTGCCAGACTTGGAGATCGAATCCAGGATCTGTGCTTGTGGCTGTCCACCAGGCCAGGCAGTCAAATAATTTTGGAGCACGCGCAGATATATATGATATTGCATCATACGATATCACGTCATGCTGTTATACATACCTAAATATTTATATCAGTAGCATAATCGTATCGGTTTGCAGGCCCCTGAGATAATAGCGAATGAATTTGCGTAAAACTTGTACCTATACGCTAATATGTAATGTTGATAAAACTGTCATGAAACATCAAAGCGACCTAGTCATCATTTCAAAATGTACATAGCATTATCAGCACTATCACAGCTTCTTATCATAGCAGGAAGTTTTAAAGTGAGTTAGCAGTGGGCGAGAAATTTTCAGCCAATAATCCGGCATATAATTTTTATGCGACCTATATGTATGTTAAGTCCCATTCAAATGATATCAACGTATCAAATGGTACCATGAAAAATAATCAGTAGTCCGCACGTCACGTCAGTTGTAACAAAACCAGTATAAGCTGGCCACATAAACTATTGAAACTCCGTACTACCCTAGGCCAGCTCAAGGTGTTACCATCGACGTGCAAGCGACAGTACCAATCGTCCTCAGAAATCATAAACCTTTTAGTAATGTAATAAAAAAATTGTAAGTAACTGGAAACACTTGTTCTAGTCACGCGGGGAAAATGTGTGACTCGTGGAAGATTGCAATAACGTGAATTGATACTCGTGTACTTGCAATTTCATTTATAACTGCTTTAAAGTCTGAATTTTGAATATTTATCGCCCAATTTCACCGATGATGCATTATAAGATATTAAGAAAATTTTATAGGTAGTTAATGTAAAATATTGAAGAAATGTTTAGATTACTTAACAAATTATTTTGGGTTATAGGTAGGTACATGATGAGTGACAACAAATTGAAACACGTCATAGTGATCAGATGCGCCAAAAGTTAATCTCTAAATTCATAAATCGATAACTTTATGTCGTCCTATACGTAATAGATAAAGCTGCTGATACCTACGCATTCGACAATTGTGTAATTGTTTGCGAATGTTGTTTCTATGCAGTCGGAAAGGAAAAACAAACCATGAATCATCGTCATCCTACGGAAGTTGTAAGAGTCGAGTGGCGGAAACCGGTGTTTATGGTCACTCTAGCCGGGGGGATAGTGGCCGTTCATTATTCTTGCACATCCAGTCCATTATTGCTACATTTAGGTACCAGTGGGAATGTGGCACTGATGTTCAATCAACATCATCATATTATGTTAATTAATGTTTGAAATTATTTATTGTAGGAGTAATATGTGCTGATAAAATATAGTAATATATCACATTTTTTTATTAGCCTACATTGTGTTTCATGGCCGGGCAAAGGTCTCCCCTTTTTCCAAGTCAAAGCATTTATTTGAAAAAGGCACAAAAAGGCACTTTTGAACGACAACGCTTTCAATAAAATAGAATTGATTCTAGTCGCCCCTTCCTAAAGGTAGTTTTGTATGGAGAAGAATGGACAAGAAACTCAACCGTTACTCTTTTAAAATGTTTTACAATATTTTGTATACATTCAATTATAAGAGCAGTGGTGGCCCAGTGGTAACGGCCGCGACTTACGAGTTGTAGGTCGTAGGTTCGAACCCCGACAGGCGCTTTACTTTGTGTAAATTATTTCATCACCACTGCTCCGTGCCTCGGAAAGCACGTTAAGCCGTTGGTCCCGGCTGTCATTCGTGGATCTTTGACAGTCGTTACGGGTCGTCAGAAGCCCGAAAGTCTGACAACCAGTCTTACCAAGGGGTATTGTATTACCCAGTAACTGGGTTGTGGAGGTCAGATAGGCAGTCGCTCCATGTAAAATACTGGTATTCAGCTGCATCCGGTTAGACTGGAAGCCGACCCCAACATACCTAGTTGGGAAAAGGCTAGGCAGATGATGATTCAATTATAATTGCAACCTGTTTGATTTTGTCTACACTAGATTGTCCTATGGAGCAGGACCAGCATGTAACCAAGCTTTCTTGTCTTGGATATAATTTGTAATGTTATGCTTGTTTACAAAGTGTACTTTTAATATGAGTTTTCTTTCATTTAATGGCAACATACCAAGGTATTTTGTTGTAACATTTAACACAGTACCCCATATAAGATGTACATAAGTACTTTAGCTAATCTGAAAAATGGTCTCTTTTATTTTTATTTCTAGTAGGTATTTAAATGATGTCTATCACTTATTTTATTAAAAAGATGTCGATTTCTCCTTATCTTTTTAAATAGTTCCCGGGGATATTCGCGGCGACGTATGTATATTATAAATAGCTCTGACAGCTCTCTTTTGCAAAATAAAGATGGATTCAATGTCAGCAGCCCGACCCCACAGTAAAAGTAAAATGCCATACGACATATGCTGTAGAACTAGCTAAAATAGACCAAACGCGTGGTTTCTACGTCTGTTAACTGTCTTATCTTTTCTAACCGCATAAGCGGCCGAGCTTAGCCGCCCTGCAAGAGATGTTATATGAGGTCAAGGTAATTTCTCGTCTAGCGTGATTCCTAGGAAAACCGTTTGATTAATAAAGTCCAGTTTTTCTCCATTCAATATGATTTATATTAATTTTTATCATTCATATTCGCTACTTCTAACATTAGGTAATTTAATTGTAATGCTTTTTTTTTCATTTAGTTCCAAATTATTTACTGTAAACTAATGTTGGACCTGAACAATAGAGTTATTTACGCCATTACGATTTTGTGACCGTCGGTTTATTTTAAAGATCAATAATGTGTCATCTGCAAATAACATCATCTTCGGTTGATTTTGAAGTAATTGGGGTAAATCATTAATGTAAACTAAACTGAGGAATGGACCCAATATCGAACCTTGAGGAACGCACATTGCCATTTCAGACTCTAATGAGTTTATGTCGTTTAATTGAACTGTAACTGTTCTATCATTCAGGTATGATCATAGTAAATCAAGAGCTTTATTCCTAATCCCATAGTGTTCTAGTTTCAGCAAGTGTCTCATGGTTAACGCAATCGAACGCCTTAGAGTGGTCGCACAAGCCAAAGTCATCTTGTGCTTCTTCCCAGGCGTAAATAAAATTCTTTATTAGGGTGACACCGGCGTCAGTGATACAACGCCCTTTCGTGAGACCGTACTGTTGTTCATGAAAGATGGCCTTTTACTTTCCTTCCAAACTTCTCTATTTTGTGCGATCTCTGGCCATGTTGGCCTTTTTCCTTCATAACCTCTCTATTTTATGCGATCTCTGGCCGTGTTGGCCCCGAAACGCAAACACAATTTATTATTCAAAAAAATATAAAGCTAATAAGTTTAATTTAATCCATTTACAACGATTACTGGTTTGGATGCTGACTATAAGTAAACCAATGGCACAGCATGTCGATTGGCCTTGACACAGCTTAGAATTCAAGTCAGTTTGAGGAAGTAATTCAAGAAACATTAATGATTCACGTGTTACGTACCTTACCTACTTTGTTTATTATTTATTTACAAACCCTTTTAGCGCATACAAATCTAGGAAGGGATCAACTTTTTGGAGGCCCGTCTAGTTTGGTGGGCTCGATTGGTCACCTACTTACTTGATCTCTCATCTGACGGACTCAATCTCTCAATTTGGAAACCAGCGGGGTAATTGCGTAACACACATAAATTTGCGTTGTTGAGCACACGAATTTTTCAATCCTATGAAGCAATGGATGTCAAAATGAACTCATTGCGATCGATTGCCATTATTATAGTGACAATCGATCGCAATGCCTTAATTCTATGTGTGATACGCAATTACCCCGCAGATGCACGACTCTATATTATCATAATTAGAGAGACAAGCAACTGGTTTACCCAAAATAAATCAATATCATTAATCATCAGATCTTAAAGCAACAACTCTTCAATCGGTTGGCCAGCGAGCATATGCAACAATGGCCCAATAATTACTAGGCGGGAGACACTGTCCTTAAGTTGTGACGTAGGTTATGATGTTAGATGTTGTTGTAAGTGTGTGTGTGTGTGTGTGTGATGTGTCTTAAGTGATGTTAGATGAATATAGGTACATATTTTCCTTCATCAATTCGGCCTATCGTAATCCGCTGCTGGACATAGGCCTCTCCCAAGCTGCGCCACAACATTCTGTCCTCCACCACCCAGTCGGTCTCAGCCACGTTTTTAAAGTCGTCGGTCCGTCTAGCTGGAGGACGTCCCACACTATTTTCCCTAACACTAACTTTATTTTCCCCCCACAGATGACGTGACGGTCGCGATCTGTCCCGGCATCGGCAACACTTCGGAGAGCGTGTACATCCGAACCTACGTGCACTACTCACAATGCCACGGCTACCGATGTGCTGTGCTCAACCATATAGGGGCCCTCAATAGTGTCCCAGTTTCTGGCAATCGAATCTTTTCGTACGGTAAGAAAGTTTTTATAAAATTATCTGAACGTGGCAGTCCATCAAAATCAATCAAAAAATCAAAAGTCTTTTATTCAAACTAGGCTGAGAATCAGCACTTTTTGAACGTCAAAATCACATAAGACAGTCTCCCCAAAACGCCCACCCTTCACCACTTCCTAGTGCTTTAGCTGGGAAGAAGAAGTGGCGGAACAAACTCCCCAGCAGCACTGCTGTCTGTTCAGTTAGAAGAACTGGATTCTATATAGTGTTAAGTAATTAACATTACGAAACACAAAAATATTAAAATTATTTGCGCTAAGTCAGCTAGCACACGCCAATATTTAAAACTATACTCAAGCAGAAATAAATACTTAAAAACAAAAACGCAAACAGAACTTAATACATAATAAAAAGCCTCCTGGCATAAAGGGCGTGCCCGCTTACATATGCAATGCTGCATTATGTTTATATATAGCTGTAATTTGTAGCCACAAATGATAAACTAGGACCTTCGTAGTAAAATAAAGAAACATTAATTACTAATAACAATAACAAAACCATAGTCAGCAAGATTACCTGTCACCACAACAGCACCCGTTCACGAGCATAACGCAAAGGCATCCAAGGTATGAGTCAGGTGAAGTATATTATTTTGTTGGTCACTTGAAGAAGTGCATTGTGCGCACACATAATATAAGAGCCTCCATGAGTAGGTAAGGAAAATCCGGATAGTACTCAGTACCTTGCTAACTCGTAAATATTTTTATTTACAACGGAATAAGCTATCCGTGCCGATACGAGAGTCGACGAAGAACAACCCAATGAGTTAAATTCTCGATCATTTGATTTTAGTCCCAATATAATTCTTCAGTCTTCTGCATTCATTGCAGCAGTCTTAACAGCGCTGATTCAAACTATAGTACGATGTATAATAGATATACAAAAAAATACTCAATGTAAACGCAGCGTAATAAACAATCACGTTGGTTTGCAATACACAATAATGCAAATAGGTACTTTCTGCGAAATTGAATCCGATTTAGCTATTTAAACTTTTTATATCACTTGCAATGTATTTAATTACATAATGTGCGCTTTTATAGTTTCTAATGTGACGATATTATCGTGGACGGAAATTTAAATGCGAGTTCTTATAATTCCATACATTTTACTTCTCTGTGTTATAGCAATGAAGTGACGTGAACGTCCACGATAATATCGTCGGGTAAGACATAATAAAGCACTCATTGAGTAAGGATAATATAAATAATGGTAGAGGCGCTACGGTGCGTTGACGGGCGGCGGCGGCGATGCGCAAACGTATGGATATGTTCGAGAAGAACCGTTCTAAATACTTCGTTGATTAGCGATTGTACATAGTTTGTATAGATCCATTTTAAACGTATCTAAGTATGTATAAAGTCCTTACACGTGTTCCATGTACCGAGGTAATGGACAATACGTCATAGCTGTATTGCAGACAGTCTAAGGAAATTGTATTGTTGAATGGAAGAATTTAATCGTTGAGTACATGCTGCACAGTTTGATAACAGAAAAACGAATAGATAGGTACTACAATATCTATTATGTATTATGAAAATTGGCTCTATTCGTGGATTCGTGCTTATGTTACACATTGCATTCTTTCAACATTATCACATGTTATGTAGACCACCTTGCAACTTCCGGGCATAGTGGGTCTAGGAGGATAGTATTGCACACTAAGCAATCTTCTTGTTATGATGTTGTGGCACGAATTAGATTGTTACGAAAATCTCAAAAGAACTTCTTGTTCTCGGGTCTGCGCGAGCTATACCTAATTGCAATTAGATCAAGTCTTGATTAAAAAGAAAATAGCCAGTCAGCTAAAATAGAAGCGGGGTTCGCTGTCTAAGATGTGTCAGACGAACATAAGCAGAATTAACCTAACGTCGCATGATTATAAAAAACGTGTGCGGTCGGGGGATCCCCGTCAGGAATGAAGTTCCATACGCGATACTCGCACTCACACATAAGTACTCGTAAATATAATAGAAAGATACACAGAAAGAGAAAAGAGTGTGAATTTAATACAAGTTACGCGTTTATAAGTTTTTAAAAGCTCTCATAAAGTTGTCGCCATCTTAGATGTCATTTTGACCTCACTATCGACTTAAGCGCACTCGAACAATATGAAAACTATCTCTAAAGTCGCACGAAGCGTTACGTGACGATTTCAAATCCTACCGCAAGCCGCGTTAAAGAACTTGGTTCCAATAATGGGGCGAGACACTACAAATTTATTCCAGTAGGTCTCGCATCTTCGCTGGAGTTGTTGTTTATCTGTCAATTTTTAACGTATTTTTTCAATATTAATTATGTAATAACAAAGGCGTACAGCGTTTTCCTGCTGATGAGAAAAGAAGAAACCAAATCCAGCGGAAAGGCTATGTGGTATGTAGTGATTACTGTAGACCGGGCATTTTTATGGCGAGAGTGCTTACTGGTAAATGCAAAAAACATTCATTAGGCAGACTGATGGTTATCAGCCAGGATGGCGTCATCTGTCATAACTTTACCAGACCATCCCCATCGATTGTAAAAAAGTTGATTATTAGTTTGACCGCTGCCATTATTTACATTCTGTAGTCTAGGTCTACGGCTCTGATCTCAGGGCGGCATGGAGGATCTCAGGGCGGCATGGAGAGTGCGATTGTCGCAACCCAGCGCTGGGCACGCCACAATTGCGGCGATAAGTCCCCTCTTTGAGGAGTGGCTAGAGAGGCGCCACGGCGTCCTCACCTTCCGCCTGAGGCAGGTCCTCACCGGACACGGTTGTTTCGGGAGGTTCCTGTTCCGGATAAGGCGGGAGGAAACGCCCGGGTGTCACCATTGTGTGGATCGCCCGGAGGACACGGTGGAGCAAACGGTGGAGGTCTGCCCGGCTTGGGCGGAGCACCGCCGTGTCCTCGTGGAGGCGATTGGCGGTGGCGATCTCTCGCGTCCGGCCTTGGTCCAGGCCATGGTACGGAGCGAGAGGGCTTGGGAAGCCGTCACCTCCTTCTGCGAAGCAGTAATGTTCGCAAAGTTTGCGCCCTCACGCCCCTAGCCGCCGCAGGAGACGCCCTGGGCGTCGGGAATCGCAGGCCGATTCCCGGCCACCGTAGGCGTGGGCTTGCGAACGGCGAGCAATGGGCAGCTCGCCGTTCGATAAGGACCAGGCCCGGGTCGACGGCGCGTTGTGTTCCACGCGCGCCTCGAAGAGATGTCAGCACCAATGACGGTGTTTGCTAGGACCGATGCCTGCTAGGGTTGCGGAAAGGTCCAAGAGGGTTACCGTGGCCCCTGGCACAGGCAACTGAAGGAACACGGGTGGGTTTTAGTCAGTAAGAGTCTGACACGCCCTCCTGCTCTGCCCAGAGCGGGAGAAGTTATTTGATGATTTCCCACACAAAAAAAAAAAAAAAGGTCTACGGCTCTATATCTACAATATAATCTGCATTCTACATCTACATGGGTATATAATGTTGCGACTTTCATGCCGCCGAGGTCATTGCCGTCCACTTTTATATTACTTTGCTCTTAGATACTACTAAGTTGCATTGCACTTAGTTACTAAGATACATCTACGTGTCGCGGGACATGTCATGTCGCATGTCGACGCTCTGAAAGCGTCGACCTTGCGCGACTTCGTGTCCCTCAACAGTCGCCCGACCGACGCCCCGACGGCATTCGAGTAGTGAGGACGCGTGTCGCTCTGTGTTCCTCGACATCCACGACCATGGCAGTAGTGTGGAGCAACGGAACTGTGAACTGGCTACAACTTCGGTATGTAGACGAGCAAAATGTCGACCGACATTGTCGCCGGACAGTCGCACGTAAATGTCCCGCGACTACTCGCGACTCCCCTAGTGAATACGTGGCTTGAAAGGGAAACTCCTTCGTTTCTAATATAATAATATACAGTGTGTAAGGACATAGACAAGTGAACTGTTACCATAAATTCTAGAACCACCAGAATTTAATTTTGTCGTCGGTTATTAAAAGTATCATTGTTCCATACATTTTGACCTTTTAGGTATTTTGTACTTTTGTATGAAACAGCTGATTGTTTTTCAACACCGTTGAAGAATTTCAATCATGTGCTGAATTACTCTGTATGATTAGTCACCTACTCATACATTTCCTGCGTAAGCAACGTAACCATAAGTACGTCTATTTTAACGGAAAGCGACGAACTACGTCCGTGACTTTCCCGTCAAACGAGTCCGGTACACTTTGCCGTGTTATATGCACGGAAAAGGCATTAGCGTCAAAAGAAAATTGTTGCTTTCCTAGAAACTACCGTCGATAAACCATAGGTTCGAGGTGCTTCATTCATTAGACTATGTCTTACGTCGCGGTCGTACCTGTCAGTAATCTGAAACACTTGTCTTTTCCCACAATTTTATTTTAGCAGATATTTCTATTGTACCGTGTGAAATAAGTACTGCAAGGAGCTTTTAAATGAGCTTCGATCAATAAAAAAATATTTCAAGGTGACGCTAAGTATTTGAAAGTAGGTACATGATTTCTTACTGTTAGTGTATGTATGTACGTGAAGTTATAGCTGTTTTGAAGAACAATTAGTGATATAAACAATAATTTGTATGTGAGAGAAAATAAATAAAAACTTATTATTATTATTATTTCTAATAATTTCAGGGGTATTTTAAATGCAATTTCACCTCATTGTTAAAATACCAATAATGACGTAGTTGGTTGTTTGCATATCTTCACACTTCTTATTTAACGAAAGGTATGCTTCAATCGTTTGACAAAGAAAAATAGGTACAGTAGGTAAAATTATATTGTGACTTCATTCAACCGGTTACGCAAGAAATAATAAATTATCCGTTTGATAAGTGTAACCATGAATTCAGCACCATGAATCTATACCTTCTAGAGTAGGATTTTTTTGTCAATTATAAAAAAAAAAAACTGTTGATAAATACAAAAGTGCAATACCTAAGCGGTCAGAATTTATGGAACAGCAATCATTTATCCAGTCCAGATTTGCCCAAAACATGAATCCATCGTAACAAGTTAGGTACGTGTGGATGTCCCTGCCCTACCCTGTATAAAGGCTATTTTTACATAGTCCTGAATCCTCAACCATATTAATTCATACACTTTGGTGTAAAATCTGTCTTCAAAATCTCGTAGCGTTTATATTCCATTGCATGCAATCAAACTATGTTTGCATACCAATTGAGGTTCGCTACAGTATATCTTACTAGAAATAAATACATTGACCATATTGATGATGGCCTTCAAAATGGTCAAGTTCATTTGATGTGGGCACGATACGGCGAATGTTAAAGAAGCTAATGGTTCGTGTTGATTGCGAATGTTTGAATCAGGAAACATTATTTATCCGGCACAAAATCTAATGGAATAGATAGTCTTTATTATTTACTTCATATGGATTCAAGATGTTTGTGGCTTGTGGCTAAGTAATAAAAGCCGCACGTTTCGATTGATCAGGTTAAGCTACGCTTGTCGTGGTTGATCCGTGGATGGGTGACCATCTTTACATACCAAGAACACTCCGTGTCTCGGAAAGCACGTTAAGCCGTTGGCCCCGGCTGTCTTTCGTGGATCTTTGACAGTCGTTACGAGTCGTCATAAGCCCGAAAGTCTGACAACCAGTCTTACCAAGGGTTATCATTATTACCTAGTAACCATAGGCGACTGCCTCATGCAAAATACTGTTCCATGTAAAATACTGGTATTCAGCTGCATCCCGGTTAGACTGAAGCCGACCCCAAAATAGTTGGGAAAAGGTTAGACAGATGGATGGATTTAAGATATCTATAAATATAATAAAATAATACAACTGAGCTTCATTCAAGCATAATTAGCTAATGATATAATCTTGTTCTGAAAATAGTTTTGATTCACAAGGCTAATGTAAATATTAAAATTAATGACGCTAATTCATTACCCAACACAAAAAAAGCATAACAGTTATCGTTAGCCCTAATTACCTTAATCACTACCACTATTTGTATAGTAGGTCATTGATGCAAAAAAAAGCCCATTGATGCAGTCATTCAAATACTGATAACAAAAGTAAATAACACTTTTCTTCCTTTAGTAATAACGGCTTGTTTCCAGGACACACGGATGACTACAACTATATGGTGGAAAACCTCATGGAGAGGTACCCCAACACGAAACTAATTCTAGTCGGCTTCAGTCTTGGAGGCAACCTAATTGCCAAGTACCTGGGAGAGGACAGGAAGAGACCCACCAATATAATTGGCGGGATTTCAATATGCCAGGGATACAACGCTATAGAGTAAGTACTGAATTAAATCTTAAATTTTGTAATCATGTTTTTATTGCAATTTGTTCCGCGAGAGGTCGAGGTTATCTTCATTGTCAAATGCCACATTAAAACTCTTTGTCGAACACACACCAATTCACCATTAAGAAAAACGTTACGTGAATATAAAATGATCATTTGAGGTTTATAATTTCGGATAATTATGTAATAATTTATTTTTGGACATTGTGACTTGTAGACCCCTTCTACGGGCTGTAATGGAGAAACATTAAGAGATAGACGTCATCTACCGAGTATGGGTAACGATCATTTAAAAATTGAGACAAGTTTTTCTAGAAATTTTGCAATATTGCTATCTTAAGGGGCTAAAGCGCGGTCACTGTCGGACTGCATAGAAAAGAAAGAGACGCGCGATGACACAAAGCTGCTAATTTATTGCGAAATATGAAGCAATTCTCTATTTACAAAAAATCTATTGAAGAAACAAACAAATGAAAACACTATCACGTTAATATGTTGCTTAAAGAACAATCTGAAAAAATAAACATAATGATTGGATGTATATTAGTATGGTTTTTAATCGTTAAAAGATATTTTAAGAGGTATTTTCGTGAGATTTTTCTATCGTACCAAATTAGTTGTAAGTATTATGTTTTCAACACACTATCTAACTAGCATATATCCTGAAGAATAACATATATTTTTCTGATTTTGTTTACTGCAGTGGATCATGTACTTTCAGGCATTATAAAACTTGCGTTTAGGTCATATAGTCCCCTTAAATGTTGAAATGAAATGTTGTATGAGTGAAATCAGAATTTTCTAGTAAAGACGGAACTTGGTTGCGAAATTACTCGTAAAAATTTGTACATATTTATTCCACAATGTTTTGATTTATTTTCTTGTTCTTTTTTTCCTTTCGCAGAATAACATTTCACGAGTGGTGATGTTATCTTTGTAATTGTTTGTCTTGACCTAAATATTGTGTCGCATAGCAGCACTGAGTTTAAATCAGCACTTATAACTAATACACCTCTCTTCACAGCAAATCGGGGTCGGAACAGTTTAACGTTTTATTTATTTATCTACTTTCATGCTGAATATCAGTATTTTACTAATATCCGCCTGACCTCTCACCTCGATATCTAAACGGAGAGTTAAAATATCGTCACATTTAGATTTAAATTTCAGATTTTTTTTGAGCTACTGACAGACAATTTTATTGAGAAACACAAAAAAGTTTCCATGTATCTAAAGCACCTATTTAATTTAAAGATTAATTGATTTGCCAACTATCCGGACTTCATTCAACCATACCCACTCAATAAATCTCTGAACAAGCAATAATAAACCTTATTCCTATTACTTCTAGCACTATGGTGTACCTCCTCCAATGGCAAAACTTCCGTCGTTTCTACCTGTACATAATGACGGACAACTACCGCAACATCATAACGCGACACAAAAGGATGCTTCTGAACCCTGAAATGAAGAACAAATATAGTTTAGATGAGAAGATGATCGTGTCGGCGGGGACACTGCCTGATCTCGACGAGGCCTATTCCAGGTACGGCTGAATAAATAAATAAGATAAAACCATAGAAACTGCATTTATATGGCATAAAAAGTATCCTATGTCATTCTGGAATTGTGTAGCTTTTTATCTATGAAATAATTTTTGTAATCGGCTCAGTAACTTCAGAGATTTGTAAAAACAAACATACAAACAACTTTTCATAATATTAGTTCCTAGTACGAAAGCAGTGCGTTAGACGATGCGAGGTAAAGGAAAATAATTGCTAATCAAATTGACACACTAAGTCAATTTGCCTTGTTATATTCATTTCATACAACTGTTAGGTTTAGGTCGGTAGTAAATTTTGAAAAGTAAACAATACATTTCCCTGACTTTAAATACTAGTAAAGATCGAAGGTCCACCCCAGAATAATTCGTGTAAGAAATGCGATATTGTCATTTTCAATGAATGAATCAGGATATTTAAATTCTCCCGCACCCCGTCTACGACTTATCATTGTGTCCAACCAAATGCCCTCAAACTTATCGACCTTTCCCCTACACTTACTAGAACGGCTTATTGTTAAGAGTAAGTCGAAATAAACCAATCTGAAATCACTGCAATGCAAGTGTCGTCTTAATACATGACCAATCCGGTTGAGTTAAACCTTAAACCTCTTGCGACGACGTTAAAAAACTGGCCTAAATTATATTAGGTTTAAGTGTGCAAGTGACTAAATGCATAAGCAATTCAACAACAGTGAAAGTAATTCTGGCCCACGTTAGCAGTATGATACCTACTAGCACTCAAAAATGTATTAGACATTTCTGGTATACCTACATAATGCATACACGAGGGTGAATCGAAAAATTCTTGGAATCAATATAAAAAAATGCAAAGATTTAAACAAAAATATTTTATTTTTCTACATAATCTCCCTCCAATGCAATGCATTTAGAATAACGCGTTTCTAACGTCCTTATTCCTTGTGAAAAAAAATGTTTTTCTTGGCTCTCGAAAAACTCCTCTACGGCAGCCATAACCGCGTCACTATCGAAAAATTTTGTTCCACGAATGTCCTCTTTTAATTTTGGGAATAAGTGAAAATCACTTCGGGCTAAGTCCTGAGAATATGCTGGGTGGTCAAGGAGATTGAAGCCAGCACAGCGGATTGCGTTGAGCGCAACTTCCGATCGATGAGCAGGAGCGTTATCTTAAAGAAACAACACGCCCAACGATAGTTTTCCACGACGTTTTTCTTTAATCGCTTCACGCACTTTCGGGATTAAATTTGCATAATAGGGTCCAGTAATCGTCTGGCCTTTTGGCATGTAATCAATAAAAAGGATTCCTTCACTACCCCAGAGCACTGAGGCCATAACTTTGCCAGCGGTAGGAGCAACTCGAAATTTCTTAATGGATGGAGTGGATGGTCGTTTCCAAGACATGCTTTGTCTCTTAGTTTCAGGATCGAAACGGTGGACCCACGTTTCATCCATGGTGACAAGGCGACGGCAAAAATTATCCGAATCACGCTGGATCATTTCGAGATTACGCTTAGAAGTTTCCAAACGTCCCTTTAGCTTTCGTCGGTTAACATTCGTGGCACCCATCTTGCCGACACTTTTTTGAACCCCAGTGAATCAATTAAAATGGATTGAACGCTACCAAATGATATCTTTAGGATCTCAGCTATATGTTTTATAGTTATTCTTCTGTCTTCCAAAACCAGATTCTCAACCTTTTTGACATTTTCTTCCGTAACGGAGGTTGAAGGCCGCCCAGAACGCAGGTCATCTTTACAGCTTGATCTACCTCTTTTAAATTCAGCCACCCAGTACGCAACCGTAGAATAGGGTACAGCATCATCCCCTAATGTCTGTTGAATGACCGAAAATTTTTCCTTCGGAGACATTTTTTTCAAACAGATATTTTATCACCACACGTAACTCACTTTTATCCATAATTTTGGGTTATTAGCAACTCGTTGCACAAAACAATTTATTACGTGCGAACGAACTGACAAAAACAAGTGACAGTTTGCATAAATATTGTGTGATTGACACTATATTTTGAATATCGAACTTCTCCCAAAAAGGTTTAATATATATGCAATTCTAAGAACTTTTTGATTCACCCTCGTAATTACGTAAAATGAGCACCCAAGCATTCAGTTTGGGTGTTCATTTTACGTAATTAATACTTATTAAGTTGGTATATTAGCCGTGTAGTTTCCGACGAGTAAAAAGACTGAGAACTTCTTAACATCTAGCTGTTATAAAATCGATCGTTTAAGATTTTATCAAATACTGGAACATCATCCTTGGCTAAGACTCGAGTTTTGGAAGTGTGATGAAGTCCTTGCTGTAAATATATATAGGTAGTTGATTGAAATTTGACTTTATATTTTGTTTTTATCGTTTTTTTTTAAACAATCTACCTGGCCTGTAATGTCCCACTCCTGATCAAAGGCCGCTCCCACACACGTCAATTTTCTGCCATTGTGGGCCAGTCATTTTGGTAGGGTACTTACATGAATGGTTAATTCATTTTATGCATGATAACAATCTTTTATTGCATGTTTAACAAAACACTTAGAATAGGTACCTTACCTTTTTGTATAACTTCCATAAATCGGTAAACGAATGTTTGTCCTTTGTACATAATATATTGTAACAGTCAATTGGGGTAAATAGGTAATTGTGGTGCTCCTACGCCAATTTATCGTGCTTGTGATATTTGACCGATCACGCCATCTGCAATATTTGTTGTGGTTTTAAACGTAAGCCGTGTCAACGCACTCTTATGAGTGACCTAAGACGGGTCATTGCCGGTAACCGCTAAGTAGATCACCAACTAGTAGAAACAGTCTAAAGTAAACGTTGCCAAGCACGGCAATCTTTATTTTATTTTGTGAAAATTCTCATGGGTTCGCATTCTCAAAGGTGTAAGGATGTGATAGACTTCATTCTACTGACTAAAACCACAAGGTAGGGGTCCCCAGCACATGCAGACATGCTTTGGAATATCCGATGGAATGCAGCGGTGCCCTACCTAAATCTAGCCTACAAAATGTGTGATGACCAGCTCCTTGGGAACAATATTTGGAAAATGAACAGATATTAATATGAGCAAACATACGCTGATAGCGAAAATGATTTTCGTGTTGCCCAGCGAGTATAAACACAATTTTATTGTTTTTCAGGAGGATGTACGGCTTCGAATCAGTGGCAGACCTCTACAAATGGAGCTCGTCGGCATTCTATCTCAAGAATATAAAAACCCCGATGATATTCATCAACGCGCGCGATGACCCCATAGTACCCGAACCATTATTACCCATTGTCAGGGAATTTGTCAGTGAGTAGTGATTTTCAGACTTGGATTTTCTGGAACGAAATTCCTTACAATGGCTTGCGGTAGGAGTTGACTTGACTGGTAGAAATTGTCACGTTAGGAAAAGCGTTATGCCCCCTCCATCATACAGCGAATTTCTCTCTCTCTCTTTCTATTTTATACGAGTGTGTTTGCGTGCGAGTATCGCGTACGGAACTTCCTTCCTGACGGGGCCCCGATCGCACACATTTTATGAATACACTATCATCCTTCTACCATACGTCTCTATCAGCTCTCATCCCACGTTTCGAACCATAACATGGTTCTCTTTCACCCAATCCATCTATCGTTTCTTTGGGCTTCCCATAACCACCTGCTCTTATTAAAAAATAAAACTCAGTTCTTGGTATTACATCGAATCCTTTCAAACTCAATAATGCAGTGAACTGTTTGGTTTTCTGTATAACTAAGTATCTAAATGTCAGTTTTTTTTTTGCCAGTGACTAATGACGACGGTCTGACTTTATAAAGCCAGCAAGTTGGTATACCGGTATTTCAAGGTCAGACCTGTTGTTAGGTGTTTTCAGGCTTCTGTCTACGTTTATCTAAGTAACATTATCGTCCAATTTTAAATTGAACAGTCTGTCCATTAGTAGTATCGTTCGACAGTTATTTATTTAAGACGAATGTTCAACAGTGAATCAGTGGACAAACATAGTGGTACCAATATTTGGTCACCGGTATTTCGGGAATTCATTTACATCATTAGTGAAGGCTTTCTGTCGTCTGCGTGTTAAATATGACACATCGTAATTTAATTACTCACTTTTTATTTATACGTCGAATCTTTAAATGTTCTAATTTATACGTCGAATCTTTAAATGATCTATACCTAATAGCGTCGGCTTTCTCCGTAAGGTCTCTGCATACTTTGAATGTTACAAACGAATGTTATTGAAAATCTTGCGCAACACAAAATGAGGTCATTATCATTGTACGTACATGTGAACGAAACCAGTGGAACTTGATTGAAAAGCTCCAAATTTATACATGACTTAGGTTGACTAAAATTCGGATTTTCAAGGTTAAAGTTTAGAAATTTCGTTTTAGGTAATTTTCCGTTAGTTCAGAAGATGTTCGTAAAAGTCATATTGTTACACCTAGACAATTTCTGTCACTTTGAATTCTACAAGTGGTTATAAACCAAGAGTGGTGCAAAAGCTCGATTCATATTAATTAAAAAAAACAAAATTACTCTTGTGAAACATTTGCATGATCAAGTGGCGTGACAGATACGCTGATAAAGACAACTTGAAAAAAAAAATGTTTATGAATCAGACTAAGGTTATCCTAAAATTTGAACATCATATTGAATTTACCGCGGTATCTATCTAGTATGAAAATATATTTTTTATTATTACAGGCTCGCACGATAAGGCTATGTATCTCGAACTGGCACACGGCGGTCATTTGGGTTTCTACGAAGGAGGTCTGGTGTACGCCAACCCGGTGAACTGGCTGGACCGTGCATTGGTCGGGCTGGCCGGTGGCCTGCTCATGGCACACAACAAGTGCTCGCAGAAAGACATCGACGCCTCAGCAGAGAGCTATCCCTCCGAAGAGGAACCCGACCTAATCAAATCGGCCACCATTGTCTATCGCGATCCATTAGAAAAATCACCCGTGAAAGCATACTAGACATTATTACATTAACCCGTGGCTCGTAGAGCCCTTTGGTATACTTATATTGTCTAATATTTATTATTAGAATACCTAATATAAAATACTGCAGTCCATTTCATCAGCGGTAACAATTTTATAAAGTACTTAAATTGTGTTGTAAGTACATCGTTTGGAGGGTACGATTCTCCACCACGTTTTTATACGTCCCTAATAAATAGTTGCTATATTGTTATAGAAGGCAAAACCGTATTTACCAAAGCCTAGTATGGGAACGCGTCGTTCCTGTTATGCCCTAAGTAAGATATTAGGCAGGACCTAAGAGGCGATTTATTATAAACAGCACATAAGCTTTTTATAAATATTTATTGTGAACTCGTTATAAATGTTTTCCAGGCTTTATGTCAAAATGTATGTGAATTAATGTTTATTGTTGTGACTAGTTGAGGCGATCAGGTGTGGCGTAACTAATTGTGTATTAGTGAGAATATTTGAATATAAAGTAGTGTCATTTAAACTTTTGTACCTGTATTTTTATCATCGAAATAAGTGTCAACGTGCGGCTTTAAAATGCGGTCTGTTGGAACCTGCACAAAACATTTTTGCATTTATAATACATTTTTTATCGTTGTACGACTACGCCACGCCTTGTTTCCCAAAGTTTATTCAAATGCACGCAGAGAACACGGGCCTTTAGTTTTTTTTTTTGACATTGTGATATATTATAGCCGATTATTTATTTACTATTGCATTTTATTTGATGTGCACTTGTGTGGAAATTATGACGGTCGTGGAAACAGCTACTTCTGTTTAACGGCCCTGGGTTCTAGTCCCGGATTAGTCAAGTATGTTATGTATTTTATGTAACATTGTTGTTTGACACTACGAGTGAGAATCATTTACAAACTTTCGAGTACATGAAGTTTAGATATATGAATAATAATTTCATAATAATTCTGTTTGTTTGTTTGGGGATATTTAATATATAAATAGTACAAATACAGATTTGCACAATTAATAGTTGAATGTCAAGTTAATAATTACTGATAGATTAGACAAAGTATTAAAATACATTTAATTAATTTCATTCCCAGGCATTGAATTCCTTTTAATGTTCCTATTAGTAGATGGAATTCAGTGCAAAATTATACAAAATGCGTACTGTCAATTTCAGAAGATACCTATAGCTATAGCAGCTGGTAGAAAATACATTATTTAGCTTTATAATTAGTACCACAATACTGCAATAAATATTATGGCATTTGTTAATATGAATTTATACTGAGAAAGAGATATGTTAAGTTGGTTTTTGCAAGTGTATGACTGGAAATGGGTTTTTAAACTTATACACTGCAATGAAGTTTGTACTGTTCCTATGAAAATATTTAACGATAATGGAATTGTTCGCTAAGCGATGTTTTGTGAGCTTTATTCAAGGCTAACTTAACTTCCGTCCAAAGTAATGTTCATAAGTCGAGGGGGGGTCGAAATCCTGACAAAGGTCAGGGTAGACGAGGTTTTGTATATGTACAGTAAATTAGAAACCCATTTCTATTGTAAGAAACTATGTACTGAATGCTAAGATGCAGAAGCAAGTTTGATAGCACGATGTAGCAAAAACATGTGATGATAACAATGTCTTTTTATATAATAGGTACTTATTTCCGATTGGATGGTTGCATACGCGCAAGTGTGTGCTGCGAGAAATTTCGATGTTTAGCTATAATATGACTGCCAGGTATTTCGATGTTATAGTGTTCGAAGAGCTATGCGTTTTTGGGAGTGGTGTTACGTCTACATGCAATGTTTGACAAGATTTGGACCAATCGTGTTGAAACATAGCTACCCTTTTTCGGCGCCCACTCACAAATGCGAAGCCTAGCGTGAGCACTCTTGTTTCGTTGCAAGGAGTATGTAACTGCAATTCGTTCTAAGACTTTTGCGAATTTAAAGACCTGCACAATATTCGCGAAATGAGACTATATTTTATAGGCTTTCGAAACCCGATTCTAAGGCCTAATCAGACTTTAAAACATTGAAAGAAACTTACTGAATATGCTGATAATAATATATACATGTTCGTTACGAGTTCTTGCACAAAATATTAAAATGGTGGTCACCCAAATTCGTTGTAAAACAAACAATAAGGCTAATAATGATGATTTGCCCCAGTCAGTTAGATATTTTTCACTATCCCGCCAGAGACGTCATATAGATACTCTGCAATTAAGTTAAATTGCTACGGGTAAACGGTGCTAATTTTAGTATGTGGTTATGTCATGATTCTTTCTGTCGTTCCTCGGGTGATCGGCTTTACGCGAAGAAAAATCATCGCGTTGTCTTCATACAATTACTAGGTGAATTTGGAGTAAAAACGAGCATTTATATACTTTAGATTTAACACTTCCAAGTAATTCCACTGATCTTAACGTGTTAATGAGTGTTTAGGTAGAACAAGAGTTGGAAAAACGATTGTAAGAAATTATCTCGTAGGATAATCGCGTCTTTATTCGATGGACAAATTGTATTTAATATTCAAACCGAGTAGAGATTCAGTAGGCATAACGTGATAAGAAAGATGCAAGTATAATAATACCTACTTGTCAAATGTCAATATATTTTTGTAAGTGATCATTTTCGCTAACTGCATTTTCAGCTCTTTAATTCGGGGGTTCGGTCCTCCATTCATAATAAAAAAAAAGCTTAAATCTTAATTCAACGAATAACACGTCGATGCTTTTTTTTAAATCACTAAGTGTGTACGACAAATAGTATAGTTTAAAAGCATAGGAATACTAATTGCTTTCAATGTGATAGATTCAAATAATAGCATTGCTAACTATGAAATTGTTGTCAATTTTGCTAACTATGAATATGTCGAGATTAAACAGTACAAAAAATGAAAAAAATAGAATCACCCATGTAATTAATAAATTATTGTTATTTTATTTCGCTGACAGTACATATTCTTTGTTTTTTTTTATCAATAAGAATTATGTACCTAATTTAAATGACTTTCGGTGTGTCTGAATTGCCTAAAAGTTCTATGTTTTATTTATGTACATGTAATAAACGTTAAAATGAATAATACTCCGTTATTTTGTTTTATCCCATTCATATTGAAATTATTCATTACAAAAGGATTGATAAATAAGTATATTTCTAAGTCAATAATATAAAATTTCAAAGACGGGTGAATTTACGCTGTCTTAAACTCTAGCAAGTTATTATATCTAACTAATACTATTTTAAAACATATTTTGTAAATGGAATATTATTACGACTTTTTCTGCCAATTTTTTTTACAAAACATTCGAGATTCATATAGAAAAGAGCAAACTGGGGTTTCTTTACACAAATTGACAATATATAAAAGATATTTGAGCAAAACCATAATGAGATCACGAAATAATTAAAAACAATAAGAATGGTGTTTTGTTGCTTTACAGAAAAGTAACACTTGTAGCTCTTGTTAAGTGTGGCAAGACACGAAAGAAAGTAATAATTTTATCAATCAATTATTGCTGAATAAATTAAGAGTATTTAACATGATAAATTAAAACTATCAATATTCCAAATACAAATATCACAACATTTTCCTTAATTAATTCTTATTTCTCTTTACACATACATCTTAGCGTAATACACATCAATAGTTAAGTAATTTAGATATAAATACAAATAGAACATTTACATTAGAAAATAATTTCAGTGCCAGATTTATATTATCATTCTCATAAAATCATATTTGTCGTTCCTAAAAGAGAGCATTAATGCGCTTTATATTAAAATTATAAAAATAGCATGGCCACTGGGAGATTAAATGCATTACAAATATTGCAAATTTAGTTTTATGGGACCATTTGAATTTGTACATTATAGGAGACGATTCAGGTTCCATAAAACAAAAACCCAGGACTGGCGGAAACTGTAACTCATTGTTAGAGTAAAAATAATAGTAATTATCTAAGCCATTCTTAATGCTGTATTTGGTTTTAACATGCTTTGTCGTCACGGAAGCTTGTAGGCATTCAACCATTTTTTTAAAACTGATAAGTTATTTAATTCAGTGGTTGCTACTTTTAAAGGTTACTGAAATACAAATTTATGTGCCCTTGATTTCACCCGTGTATCTGCCATTTTGAGCTTTTAGTCAGAAGTAGTAGGACAGTTTGTTTTCAAAGTCTATATATACATTTGATAGTGTTTTCTCCAAATACAAATCCAGACTATCCTGTGCTTGGACCCAGTTTCAATAGTTTACTTTTTTTTTTACTTCTGTCTAGTTTGAGTTTCATTTCAAGGTTAAGTAATATACATATTTTGATTCAAAATGAATCGGGATGAACGCCACAAAATTTCTCCGGACAAAAAAAAAACATGTTAGCAAACCGATAGAGCGATGGCGATAGTATATATTACTACTCTTTTTACTATATGATCTGAGATACAAATCATTAACGCCGGAGCTGGGTACATTTTGAACCGTCTCTTTAACTTAGGTAGGTGTACTCCAAAAAAGTCGCTAAGGAATTAATTTACATTTTAATAAATTATAATATACCTACTTTAGTTATACGACGGCATTTGTGTAGGTTTACTACTTAAATAACCAAATGAGACAATAAAAAATAAGTTTGTTCAAATAGTCCCATACTGTAATGCAGAGTAAAAAATGCCAATATAGTTACAATAATTTCACTTAATACTTACAAAAGATACTTTAATACTTATTAAATAGGTACTTCGAGAAAAAATAAGTCCATAGCTATTAAGTATTTCATTATGATTCATTGAAAAAAATATTTTTACTTTCTAACTAGAGTTATGAAACTGATATTTACAGTCTTTTTACATATCAGTTTATTAGATCTGAGTAGTTTCAGAATAAATTAAAGCTTCTTTTTACAAAGTAGGTATTATATAAATAAATTACGTAAATGCAATCAAATCTTGACTGGTGTCATATAGTCAGCATATAGATGTAGGATCCCCTTCCATGGTGCATGCTATATTATCTAATTTATGAGCTAAGTGCATTTTGTTTTCTAGTCCTAATATAATTTGTTCTCTATATTTACTGACATAGATATACAACTCTTTTAAGGCAGACAGAGTGTCGAATTCATTCAACTGTTCCACCGAAAGTTGCTGCATTGACGTACTTAGCTCTTGGTCTGTTACTTGAGGTAATTGAGATACAGATTGATAAAATCTTATAACCATTTCCCTATACGTAGGCAAGTCTTTAGCAAAAAGTAATTTGTTAGAAGGAGAATCTTTACATAATCGATGTTCTGTTAATGAACAAGCATCCATAAAAGTTTGAGCGATAACTGATAATGAAGAGTCAACAGTCGCCGTTTTATTTATATCAAATATAAAATCTGGATTTTTTATGAGATTCACCCAAAATCTAAGAGGTAAACTATTGGACTTCCAAGCATGGACTACTTCAGGATTCAGGATACCATGTGTCCGTGCCGCGTCATCAAAGAGATCAAACAGCCACTTGACTGCTGGTGGCAATACTTCGTTGACAGTAAGTATAGTGCTGAAGAAATCATCAACGAACTTGTGGACTGTGCCTTTCGTAGACAAGAGCCTAGTGAGAAATATCTCTGGAATAGCTTTGTGACTATGTTCTGATGACTTGTTGATAATATGCTGGTATTCTATAGGTTTCACCAAGTGATAGTAATGAACATTTTGGTCTGTAATGTCACTGTTATATACTCTTATGTGGGAATTAGAACAGTATATTCCTGTGCAATTCTTGCAGGGTATTTTATACGGGGTGTTAAAACTGTCGTTTTGGCGGGATATCAAGGACATGACGGCGGATTCTTTGACACCGTAATGAGCTAACGTATTCAACTTACGCCAGCCATTTATCGTCTTCGTGGTAACATCTTCATCTTGAAGAGTAACATGTCCTCCCCTTCCGTGTCGCCATTCTAAATCAACTTCATGGACGGATGGTCTCATAGAGAACGGGGTATTTTTAAAAAGTGCATCTAATATCTTCGCTTTTACTTGTGAAATACTATCACAATCTAAAACTTTACATTGAACTTTTTCATCAAAATCATCTTGGACTAAATGCAGTGTTATGATCTGGTGGTCAATCTGTTCCTTCAAAAGTTTCTCTTCCGATAAAGAATATCGAGCTTCGTGAGTTATTGCATCGACAACTCCCTTTTCGATTTGATGTTTTATTGCTTTGAAGAGCAAAAACAGCGAGGAACCTGCATAGTCTTTGAGATAATAATACATACATAAAGCCATCCAATTTGTTAACATTTTTTCAACCACACTTTCAGTTCTTCTTAACATTAGTTGAGGATGCTTATTGCAAATAGATTTATCAATAAGACGTAACAAAAGAGATTTTAAAATATCGGTTGCATATTCCATTTTCCCCATGAGTATTATCATCAACAAAGAAGCCACATTTACTTTGTCTCGAATGTTAAATGATTTTTGTGACTCTAATGTGTCTATAAATGACAAAAGGAAACATTTATTATTCAAAAGCTGCTCAAATTGAATCATAGCTGCATCATAATTAGTTCTGGGAGCGTTTATAAATAATTGACGTTGCACATTCAATATAGGGTGGTCTGACACTCCTGGGAAGAATACCTTCATAACGTAGTTTACGTGATCTAGCGTCGGTATACCTGAATGTTCCAAATCAGCTGCCAAATCAGACATATCAGTTTGCAGTTCAGCAAAAGCCAATTTACATTCTAATCTAACATTGCTCTCTAAAGTATCCATCTGAATTTGTATTCTTTTATATTCCCTTTCTGCTTTTGTACTACGCCGTCTGTACATCACTAATACAATCATGAATATAAGCACTAGAAAGAAAGTGCCCCCAGCGATTCCTGCGATAACTTCCGGCGGAAAATTGTAGTTTCTTAGTAATTCGTAATGAAGATAGCCAATAGGAAATCGCAAGTTTTTCCCAACTTTTACAACCACCAAAGGTAAGTTAATTTCTGCTAACTGTAAACCATTTTCATCAGTATTAGCTGGTTGTACTTCAGGAGGCGTGCATAAAAGTTGTTGCATCGTTAGGCTCGTAACATTACAAGGTTCTGTTCCAATTGTAACAATAACATCCGTTTCATCACTTGCCCTTATTAAATTTTCACCCTCTATTACCAATGGGTCTCCTTTGTAAGATTTTATGCCCTTATTAGGGAATTGATAAACATGAGGATCTTCAACAAACACCATATGAGTTCGAGGGGGATTAAAGTGTTTTTCATGCATTGTTTCTACATTGTCCAAAACAAAACCGACTTTCATTGCTATTTGTGGAGTACTAGTCTGAGTTTTAGTTGCTTGCAAAATGTCGAAATATTTTTTATTTACTGCAGGACTGGGACATTCCATCTGATGTTCATTGAGCACAGTACAAGCTGTATGGTTCACAGGTAGCACTTCGTTGGCAAAATACAATTTCATAAGAGGTTTCTGGATTGTGTGTAAGTTTGTACCATGAACTGTTATCATTCTGCCTCCAGATACAAAACTTTTCAATGGTTTTATTTCCATAATAGTTGGGTCTGCTGTATAATTAAACAAATCTCCATACAAAGTTCGATTAGCATTATCTATTCCCACTGTCAATGTGTGAATCACTCTGGGTGCATTTGCCTTTGGAGTAATGCATATTAATCTGCTGTTTGAGGTCTGTGTATTATTGACAGAACATGGCAGTTCATCCAGGAAAGCAGAAATGGATGAACCAATGTTCAAATGCTGCCCCCCTATAGCCAGCTGGGTGCCACCTGCAACTGGTCCTATTGTTGGGTAGAGGCCCTGAAGTTTTATGTTTTTATAACTGAACAAAACAGATGATTCTGTGTGCCCAGAATCATTTTCCACAATAACAGGTGCTACAGCAGAGCCATTGGACGGTCCTGTGCGACATGTGATGCTTACAGAGACTTCAAAGTCTACTATTTCACATAGAACTTCTCCAATTCGAACTTTACCAGATACTTCTTCAACTCTTAAACCAAGGTTACTGCCTTCAATGGTTACTATGGTGCCTCCTTCTATTGGTCCACTTAGAGGTTTGATCATATCAATTCTAGGTTTTGGGCACTCAGTTACTGGATTTTCTAAACATGTTTCACTATAAGAACAAGAGTTGCCACACCAGGTGCATTTGTAGATAGAGTTCCGGGTTATACAAAGAGAACAATCAGCATGTTCTCTATGTGAACCTAGAATTTCACATTTGTACAATGTGATGTTGATTGTATCTATATAATGTTTATGATTCCAGACAATTTTAACACTCACATTGTATTCTCCCACATCTTCCTCATAGGAATAGGTTGTTTTGTCACACACAATATAGTGATTAGATTCAACTCTAGCAGGGAGTATCATGTTGGCTAGCTCAATACTCACTATACACTGAAATCCAGTGTGTCCTGGTTGTAAGTGAGGTAGATTTTCAACTTCAAGTTCCAATTCTTTAGGCACATTATTTGGTAGTAAAATAGGCTTCTTGTATTGTCTTATTCTAGGACAATGTCCAATACCATGATTTAGCAGTTTAGTTGGATTATTTTCCCCACTTATAATGGTTCTTTGACAAACAGAGGTATCATGGGTGCACCTGTTGTCATATATGCACCAATTACAAGCCCATTCACTCAATATGCAAGAGTGGCATGTTGTATGTTTAGAACAATCATAGAAAGCAAAGTTTCTGGAAACAAAATCCTTATTTGTTTCTGATGAGTGAACAGAAAGTGAAACATACACATGATCTTGAGTTTGCGGAATTTTAGGTCTATGCTTCACATCTGGTGTAGGGCAAGCTAGGCCATTAGATGTTACAGCAGCGTCTATGGCAGGGGCATTTCCAAACACACACTTGTATTTTGCTTCAAAAGGCAATTCTGGTAAAGTTCTAATTATAAGTTGCACTGTTGTTACTTCATTCATAGATATTCTGTCAGGTTGAATCTGTTCAAAATCAATGCACTGCTGGCCAATGTATTGAGACAGCCATCTTGGTGCACTTTGAGTCCCTTTTTGACACATATTTTGAACTGTGCAGCGTTTTTCCAAAGAACACCATCCACAGTGGGGATCATTTGATTCTAGACAAGATGAACAATTTCCATGTTCTGCACATCTTTCAGTTGGTATCTGTACTATTGAATTTCTTGCCATCACATACAGTGTTTTTTGATATGGTGACAGTGTTGTATCTGGTAGAATTCTCTGACCAGGCAAAATTGCTTCACTAGAATACTCTAATGCTTTATCAGCATCAATGAGGACTTTCTTCAGAATTCCATTGTTGGTGCCTAGAAATGCCACAGTATGTAAACCAGTTACAGACATAGTGACAGAAGTTATTAAAGTATCATTCCAGTTAATAACAGACATTGTTTTTATAGGGTAGAGTCCACTAATTTTAAGACCTACCTCACAAAAATTAAGAATATTTCCTGTTGAACCAACACTGGGACATTTTCCATCAGATATCATGCCTGATATGTAGCCCATGTTGCGTGCTTTAGTACTGCCGTTGAAACACATGTGAACATTTTCATTAAACTTAATTTCTATTTCTTGTAAAGAAAATACACAAATAGCGGACTTAGCCATAGGTTCATTAGAAATACTTTTTGATGGACTAAAATTTGCTATAAGAACAGGATCTCCTGTCTCTATACCCAACTGGGCAGCTAAGTTTGCACCAGCCTTAGCAATCTTAGCATCTTGAACTAAATTATAATTGACCACTTCACTCTTACCACTAACAGTTTCTTCTCGAACATGGCACTCCAGCGTCACTTCAGTGTAGCTGTTATAGTTGTCATCATTAACACATGTGCGAGCGAGGCGAGACACATACCCCAGTTCCTCATTACCAGCGAGGTGGGAATGCTTCTGGATTATCAAAAAATATGCATAGTCACTAGCATTAAAGCCATACACATACTGCACTAGGAAGTTATCTCTGTATTTAACATCTATTTGTATTGAACTTTGTTTGTTAAAAGTTAATTGTGCAGTGTCGAGAGTCATCAAGTCGCGGCTGGAGATTGCAGGAACATCGTGTCTGTACTCTCCATTGTTAGTGAATGTAGTCCCCACATATAGCACATTGGATCTTTCCCAAGAATTATACCTTTCAGGCCCAATGAAAGCGTAGGTCGAGGCATCAGCGTCATTAGCTGCCACACTAACAGGAACGAACTCGGGCTTCGCAGACAGGTCTCCAAGCTTGTATTTGGAACAGGAACCCTGAGCCACGGAACCGCACGCGATGACTCTTCCGGATTCTTGATCTATCACTAATATTTTGTTCACGTTATCAGTCCGCGTAGTCTGTATTTCAGCTGAAGGGCAGCCACTTGCATGACACATTGGGTTGTCTAGTATCGGACCCGTGCCTATAACATGGATTGGTTTCAAGTCAGGGCTTAACTGGTGAACCCAGTTCAAGGAACCAGCGTATACTTGGCCGCTGACTCTGTCCACGGCGAGGTGATAGAAATGGTATGTCTCATTAGGCTGATTCGGATATTGTGATATGAACTCGTAACCATACACTATTGTGCACCGAAGCCAAAATGTTATGACTAACACTGTTGTAGAAGTAGCCATGATCACATTTTAAGTTGTATTTGAGTTGATAATTTCACTTTTTCACAACCTGTGCGTTGTTTTTATTTCATTTTCAACCCATTTTTATCCCATTACAAAAATGTAATGTAACTTCTTGTAAAAGCATCCATCGATGCCGATGACACGGAATAAACAATAGAGTTTTATACCATACCATCCATACTTCCATACTGTGGAACCATAAAGTTTTTTTTATTTTTTTATTTCCTGACGGAACAGGCTAAGGTCTGAGACCATGCTGCCTAGTCATCAGTTAGCATTTTTCTTGAGTTGGGTAGATCCAGTTCAATTCATCAGTGTGTATGGAACCATAAAGAAGCAAATCAAATTCTACCACCCACCTCTACAACATCCACTTGAAATATTATGCTAGATACATACGCACAATACTATAGTAGTCTTTGCACACGCAACAACTTTAGCCGCTCTAAATATCACGTCCACACATGCATAGGTTTTGAAATCGTCAACGAGTCACCAGCGACTCATCATCTGCCTAACCTTTTCTCAACCGAATGCAGCTGAATAAAACAGTATTTTACGTTGACCTCCACAACCCAGTTACTGGGTAACATTATACCCTTTGGTAAGACTGGTTGTCAGACTTTCGGGCTTTTTGATCTTCCTGGTTGTTAAAGATCCACGAATGACAGCCGGGACCAACAGCTTAACGTGCTTGCCGAGGCACGGAGGGATCTCGTTATAAAGATGGTCACTCATTCACGGACCAACCGCGAGAAGCATAGCTGAACCTGATCGATCGACCCTTGCGGCTGTTATTATTACTAAGCCACGAGCCAAAGTTGTATTTCAAAGTTCAAGAAGTCAAGAGCCCTGTTTTTGTAAAACTGCCCCTGTGCTCTTTCATAAAAACTTAAGTCTGGCAACCACGGCAAAAGTAATATAAGAGAACCAGAGTAACCACAGTCGACTTATAAATATAAAACATTAAAACTATCTCCAATCGGTTTTCGATCGTGTCAACAAGGCTTTATTTATTTTTTATACGTTTTTTCGTTCATTCATTCTATAGTCCATGCGCCAAATCAATCATTATTTATCACAGATTAAAAATCTTTGTAAATGTGATGAGCTCTCTTGTTGCGTGCATTGCTTGTTTTGTCCGGTTGTTTGGGTTAATATTTTTATTAAAGAGATAATTTTTTGTGACTAATGTAAAGAATAATGATCTAACCCCTGTTATTTAATAATTGAAAGATGTAAATGTGTGAAGGACCATTTTCTTTGTATATTTTTTTGTCATAACAACATGTTGGGTAATTCACTTTCTGGTGAAAATACTTAATTGTGAGACTATTTGCTGTGCACAATGATGGCTTCGATGGCTGCAGGCGGTTCTGGGGACCCGCACACCCAGATGAATACCTACAGGAGCTATGTGACCATGTTGGCGGACCCTGGTGCTAAGGATGAGATCAAGCTCAAAGCTGCCCAGGAACTCAGCGAAAACTTTGAGGTATGTTTATATCTTTGTATGAGTTTACTTTTACGGTAACCAGTATTGATAACAAAGTATCCCATTAAGGTTGCCGCATAGAAAACGCAGGTTGTACTATGGTAGCACATTGAATGCCATAATAAACAACAATTTTATGTCTACCTTGTTATAAATAAATGAATTATCAGACTACCGTTTTGTTACGTTATAAAAGCTAAAATAACAACAGTCTACCAGCCAAACAACAAATGTATCATTATTGTTCTAATCTTTTCTTACCAGGTAATACTCAGCTCCCCTCAATATCCCCAATTCCTAGAACACTCCCTAAAAATTTTCCTCAAAATACTACAAGAAGGGGAACCACACTTCATTGCGGAGTACAATATTCAGCAAGTGCGGAAACTGATACTTGAGATGATTCACCGTCTCCCGATCAGTGAGACCTTAAGACCATATGTCAAGAGTATCCTTGTACTGATGCTGAAATTAATGGAAATAGAAAATGAAGAGAATGTATTGGTGTGCCTGAAGATTTTTATGGAACTGCACAAACAATACAGACCTCCATACACTACTGATGTGGATGTAAGTACTTTACTTTTGATTTAAATGTTCTTAAAGCATTTCTGTTATGGATCCGTATACAAACCTGTAATTATATTAAATATATTGTTTCTTAATTTATCTAGATTCACAAGTTCCTGCAGTGGGTGAAAGGAATATACTCTGACTTACCAAACCATTTGCCAAAAATATTTGAACCTAAACCCACTATAAGAGTGAAAGATTTGTCAGAAGTGAATATTGACCAGCTACTACAAGAAACTTACACCACTACACCTATACACACTGAGAAGAAACTACTTGATGGCAGTGTTGTTACTGTAAGTACTAATAAGAAATTTAAAAATCCACTTAACTAGAAAACCCAAAAGGGAGAGCTTTAAAAGTAAATACTACTACTGTTACACTCTGTTAATTTCATGTTGATTGGTTGGACACAAAAAAAATCAGCCTAATGTTTCTTAATGTGTAGCATACATTTTCAAGTTATTTATACTATAGCCAATTGAAACAGAAATATTATTTTGGAACTTTCAATAATAAGCCACAGATCTAAAGTACGCATTTACTTATTTTAGCATGTTACAAAATCAAACATCATAGAATTAAGATTATAAAAATATATTTATTTGTGCCATGTCATTTTTTTTTATGTTATTTATTTATTTCACTTACAGTACAACCTGATCCCAAGATCAGTGCTCTCCTTGAAGGTGATTCAGGAGTTACCTATCATAGTGGTTCTCATGTACCAGTTGTACAAACAAAATGTCCATCAGGAGGTCAGCAACTTCATCCCTCTGATCATGGAGACCATTACTTTGCAACCCGCTGTCACCCACAGGTAAGTTCAAATAGGAACCAAAAATCAGTTGCCCAATATTCATCATAACCACATCTGTTACTCTCTAGTAGAGAGTAACTAAATGGATGTTCAAAAGAGTTTGTAAGTCTCTATTCTTTTGAACATCATTTATTTGTTTCATGACCTGACAGCAGTCCAGCAACAGACATGTGGATCTTTTACTTGTCTTCTGTTTAAATATTTGGCGATCATTATAGTATAGTTAAAATCTCGCTGCAGACTCGGTCATAAATCATTCGAGTGTTTCGCTCTCTTTCCCACTCACGAGCCTTATGGGCAGGCCACGCCCACACGTAGTCCTGTGTATTACTGCAGTCGATGAGTGATATCGATAGTTTTATATATTTATAAATGGGTGATAGAAATAAATACACATTTTTTTTTATTTTATTACCAAATTTACTACAAAGCATATTAACAAAAGAACGTATAATATAAAACTTTAAATAGAAAATTAAAATTCTTCGTCTGAGTCATCGTCATCATCATCCACATGAATGATGAACTCTTCGCATAAATGTGCTTTTCTTAAAAACACATTAGTACTCATTAGTTACCCTGCATACTTAATGAATGCAGTATGTTTACGTGATAACCTTAATGATTCTGTTGTCGATAATGGCCTTGAGCGCGCGCAACTAGCGCACATCCCTACTCCGATTATGATTTAAGACCAAGTCTGCAGCGAGATTTTAACTATACTATAGTCTATAATAAACATTTAACAATTTTGAAACTTTCTTCGACTTGAGTTCACATAAGTGTTTTATTTCAAGTATAATTTATTTACTTTCAGACAATCAGCTTCATTCAACAAGGAGGTTTTTGTAGACTTCATGGGTGCCCAAATAAAGACTTTAGCCTTCTTGGCTTACATCATCAGGATATACCAAGACACTATTGCCAATCATGCTAATTTAATGGTGAAGGGTATTATAGGGCTGTTGACGTTATGTCCACCGGAAGTAGCGCATCTGAGAAAGGAACTGGTCATAGCGACACGACATATCCTTGCTACGGATTTGAGACTGAGTAAGTTGTTAAATAATAACTTTTCATGTTGTTAAAAATGTAACTTCATTAGTATTCACTTCAAATTTACTTTGAAGTTCATTTAGGGAATAATCTTAATTTCAAGATAATATGTTGTAAAACTAAACAACTGTAGTGGCTTACTAAAATAAACTGTCAAACTTTTTTTTCATAGTAAATCATTCTTATCTTTTTGAACCTGTCGAAAATCATAATGCCCAGCTGAAATTGGCACATAACACAATATATTTTTTTCTTTTAGAATTTGTTCCGTATATGGAGCGTCTATTCGACGAGGATGTACTCCTTGGAGGCGGGTGGACCGTCCATGAGTCTTTACGGCCACTAGCGTATTCCACGCTAGCTGACTTGGTTCACCATGTCAGACAACTCCTACCACTGACTGACCTCGCTATTGCAGCTCATTTGTTCTCCAAGAATGTGCATGATGAATCTCTTCCTACAAGGTATAAACGAGTTTTTATTTGGCTTCACTTGTTAATGTTTAGGTCAAAACTTGAATGTTTATTTTGAATAACTTGCTCTTGGTCTATCAAATTGGAACATTGTATACTTCTTCAGTCCTGATGACAATACAATTTAAACATCTTCTATTGATATCATACATTGCATATTTCGCGGGGTCTTTCGACTCTAGTTTTCAATAAATTGTAACCAGAGACCTGGTATTCTCAGACATGTATTTTGACGGATCCTTTAACCGAAGTGCAACCTGAAAAGATTTAAGTAAAACTGGCAAAGTGCGAGTCGGATCAGCACAGTAAAGGTCCTTTTATAATTTGTAGATGCTATAATTACCTACACATAATTAATTTAATTTGTCATACAGTATCCAAACGATGTCCTGCAAGTTATTACTGAACCTGGTTGACTGCATTCGTCAGCGGTCTGAGAGTGAAGGCGCAGCCGCGGCCGGCACACAGCCGCAGGGACGGCAGTTGCTTATGCGAATACTTGAAGTGTTTGTGTTGAAGTTTAAAACCATTTCCAAATTGCAACTACCCGCATTGATGAATAAGTGGTAAGAGTGTAGATGTGTTTTGTTGAAAATATAACTGTTTTTCTATTAAAACCAGTGTAAACAAGAATGCTATAATTAGCTGTTGACAAACTTCGCGTTTGCTAGAAACCGATTTCTGGGGACCTCATTTAATTAACTCTCAATAGCTATTCATTCGCCAACTTTGGTCTCGGCTCGGTGGACTCGGCCTTTACCGAGAAATGAATTTACACCTTGTAGCATAAATATGTAGTACCTATAACATTGTTTAAAGGTCAGTTTTTTTTTAAGTTTGTAATTAACAAGTGCTTCTCGCCATCAAACTATACAGTTTGGGCGAGTAAAATTATAAGAACAATAATTATGTTTGTTTACAAATAATAAAATAAAAAAATAAGTTCTGGTTGAAAATACCTCAGAAACTGTGCATAAATCACTTATAAATTCCAATCAATAATATTAATTACCTTCATCTATATGTTGTATTTAACTTGTTCTAGCAAACAAACAACACCACCACCCAATGGCACAAACGGTACCACACCTGGCACTCCCACCACCCCAGGCCCAACGACTTCCACAGTCGAAGTCAAGGTGGAAGAAGAGAAACTGGCCCCAGACTTCCTGGACGGCCTGTCAAAAACTGAGGAGAAGTCTAAGATAGGGTTCCCGTCTTCACAGATGAATAATCTGAATGTAGGAGACTATAGGACGTTGGTGAAGACGCTGGTGTGTGGTGTTAAGACGATTACTTGGGGATGTGCTTCTTGCAAGGTTAGTTGGAGACCAAGTTTTTTTTTTTAAAACTTGCATCTAGTAAATTTCTAGTTGGATATCCTTAATAGCAGCAGGAAAAGAAAATTAGAAGAATTTACTTGAAAGAAACTAACTATGCTTGTAAGTTATTATCAGCAAATACAATTGTCAGCCCTATGAGAGTAGAAAAAGATGGAGTAAAATATGGAAGTGATTCTGAAATAAATGTTTATTTTATTTATGAACAAAATAATTACCATGATACAAAAAGGCCTTAAATAATACTATCACGTTGCTACAATACGCCATTAACTTAATGGGGCAACAGAAGACATTAGGGCGACTTAAAATTGAGTTACATTTGAGTACACAGTCAATATATCCTTAGTATCTTGTTTTTATAATCGATTCTACTGAAACAATGTCTATCTTTCTATCACAGCAAACAACAACAAACACAGAAGGCACTTCCACAACAACCATAACAGGACAAAAGCAGTTCAGTGCGCGCGAAACGTTAGTATTTATACGTCTAGTGCGATGGGGCCTACAGTCGCTTGACATATACACGTTGGCAGCACCGCGTGCGCCAGCGCAGCCGCCCGCGCAACCACATGTGCGGTCTAAGGAGGAGAAGGAAGTTTTGGAGCATTTTAGTGGAGTGGTAAGCGTATTAACGATCTCTAGGAAATACTGCCCTTAAAAAAAATATTTTTCAAATAAGAGCGCAAAATTCAGTGTCATTTCTTTCTTTACAGTTCTCCATGATGAACCCACAAACCTTCCAAGAAATATTTACCGCGACAATTTCACATATGGTTGAAAGAATCAACAAGAATACGACGTTGCAAATAATTGCCAACACATTCTTATCCAATCCTGCCACGTCGCCGATATTCGCGACAGTCCTCGTCGAGTACCTCCTCCAAAGGATGGAGGAAATGGGAACGAATGTGGAGAGGTCAAACCTTTACCTGAGACTTTTCAAATTGGTCTTTGGCTCCGTAAGCCTTTTCCCCACTGAAAATGAACAAATGCTGAGACCACATTTACACAGCATTGTTAACAAAGCAATGGATTATGCCATGACTGCTAAGGAACCCTACAATTACTTTCTACTTTTAAGGGCGTTATTCCGATCCATCGGCGGCGGCAGTCACGACCTCTTATACCAAGAATTCTTACCACTTCTGCCAAACTTACTCGAAGGATTAAATCGCTTACAAAGCGGCCTTCACAAACAACACATGAAAGACCTATTTGTCGAGTTATGCTTGACCGTACCCGTTAGATTAAGCAGTCTATTGCCTTATTTACCGATGCTCATGGATCCTTTGGTGTCCGCACTAAACGGCTCCCATACTTTAATATCACAAGGTTTGAGGACTCTCGAGCTTTGCGTGGATAACTTGCAGCCCGACTTTCTGTACGAACACATTCAGCCGGTCAGGGCCGATCTTATGCAAGCGCTTTGGAGAACATTGCAGAATAATGAAGTCGCAAGAATTGCTTTTAGAGTCCTCGGAAAATTTGGTGGTGGCAACCGTAAGATGATGATAGAACCACAGAGGTTGGAGTATCGTGAAACAGACGCGCCACCGCCGGCAGTGCTAGCGTACTTCCAAGAACAAGCGAAACCTATAGATTTCGAAGTAGATAAAGTAATAGAGACAGCATTTTCAGCGCTAAAGTCTAGCACGACAGATCCGTTCTACAGACGACAATGTTGGGAAGTGCTGAGGTGTTACTTAGCTTCATCTCTCAATTTGGACGACGACAGGGCGACATTACAAAAGCTGTTCAACCACCCGAGCTTCATCGACGGCAAGATTCAGGTGCAAAATGGACCTTATTACAAGTGTACTAACAGTATTGTACGTAACACTCATCGCACGGCTCTCACTGGTATGTTTGTGGCCGCAGCTATCAAGGAACTACGTCATCACGTGCTTCCAACGATGGTGTCACTAGTGAGGCACTACACTATGGTAGCAATAGCGCAGCAAGCGGGACCGTTTGTCGAAAACTCTTCACCTAAAGAAGGTCTTGACGCTTTGGTCCTGGTCGATGCAATCGCCGTCATAATGGGACATGAAGAGAAAGAGTTATGCAAGCCTGGTCATCTTGCGTTGGTCCTTATGATAGAGACTGCAGCAACGGTGCTGGGTAGTCGAGAACGCGCGTGCCGCCTGCCTTTGATGGAATACCTTGCTGAGCGAATGTCGGCCCTATGTTACGAACGAGCCTGGTACGCCAAGCTAGGTGGCTGCATCGCAGTAAAGTTTATGGTGGAGAAGATGGCATTGGAATGGGTTTACAAACACGTGTTCACGTTTTTGAA
This sequence comes from Brachylomia viminalis, assembly GCA_937001585.2. NCBI lineage: Eukaryota > Metazoa > Arthropoda > Insecta > Lepidoptera > Noctuidae > Brachylomia > Brachylomia viminalis. The sequence continues at coordinate 18,296,186 of OW443301.2, read as the reverse complement.
GGCAGTTCTGTTTGTTATGATGGATTTGACTGGTGAGGTTTCTTCGGGAGCAATAGATATGGCTACAGTGAACTTGGAGAGGCTAGTTCGAGTTTGCGTGGTGGGTCCTAGTGGACATTTGGCGGAGGCGGAAGGTGACGTTTCAGCGGCGAAGGCAAGAGCCCTACATGATGTGTTACAAGAACTTGTTCTGCAAGTGACGAGTCCCCATCTTCTTGTACGACAGCAGGTAAGGACATGTTACTTTGTGAATGTTGATGAAATTAGTCTTTCTGCTAGGTCCCATTCTTACTTAATTTTTATGTGTTTTATCAGGCCATGAAATCTCTAGAGCTCATAGCAGAGCTACAAAAGAAGACAGTAACAGAAGTAATGGATCCCCACAGAGAAGTGTTGGCAGATATTATTCCGCCCAAGAAACATTTACTTCGACACCAACCAGCCAATGCACAGATGGGTCTTATGGACGGAACCACATTCTGTACTACGTTGAAACCTAGGCTGTTTACAATAGGTAAGAATTTATTGTACTGAGACTTATTATATTATTACAAGATTTTAATTAACCTGCTACATTCAGATATGTTTTCTTTGTAAGTGTTGTACCGGAAGACCATACCATTTTTAAGTCCGTATTCTAGAATGACTCAAGTGATTTTCTTGATTTAGAAAAGAAGTTTCTAGTAAATCTATAATAGCAAGAATCAATATTCATACTTGAGCGTTGTAGCATACGGGCCATTTGTGTTTGTTCTCGATATGATAAACGGTTTTTTTTCAAATCTACATATTTTTTCGTTAACTTCTAGATCTAAACATAAACGAACACAAAGTATTTTTCCGTGAGCTATTATCCTTATGCGAGGCTGAAGACGCGATGCTTGGAAAGCTGCCATGTTATAAGGGCGTCAATCTCGTCCCGTTACGAGCCTCAGCGTTGAAAGCACTCGCTTCCTGCCATTATATTCAGGAGAAGCACTGCCGCGAGAAAATATTCCAAGTGTTGTACAAGTCTCTTGAGAAGAATGACCAGGAATTGCAACAGGTAAGTCGACCATTAAGGGCGAAGCGCCAAGTTGCCCGCGACATTCAAATCTTCTTATGTTTTTTTGCAATTTGCAGGTCAGTGTCAGGTTGTATGCTGAACAAAATATTTTTTGCGACCGTAACAATTATGTATTTACAGAAATAAAATCGTTAAAATCGTCAATACAACCCTCTAAGTTCATATAATCCTATTGAATGACAGTTTCATAAAATATCAATCAGTAGGATTATATGAACTTAGAGGGTTGTATTGATATGATTTTAATGATGATAATTCTGTAAATACATACTTGTTATTTGTGGTTACGACCCACTCTGTCACAGTGAGGAGGCCTGTGTCCCAGCAGTGGGAATATTATAGGCTGATTTTGATTACGATGATGCTTTGTTGGCGCGAATTATAATTTGTTCAACATACAACCTGACACTGACCTGCAAATTGCAAAAAACTTAATAATCTACCTTTTATGAGTAGTACCTGTACCTATAGATTTTTGGAACAATTGAACGCATCCTAGAATCCTGACCAACTGGTTTAAAGAACTTGATTCGCATACTTAATAGATCTTCTGAACGAAATCAGAAACTCGATATTAAGAAAAAGGTGGCCCAATGTAACTAGTTCGATTTTGAAGAAAACACAACCCAGTATTTTTTTTGTTTTTGAAAAGGCAATCGTGGTCAGGGGCCAGTTGCGAACATCTACTTAATTTCTAACCCTGTCGATTCTTTTATTTTAAATATCACGCATTTCAAACAATCTCAAAATTTTATAGGTTGGCTTCGAGTGCATGCAAAAATTCCTATCTGGTTTCCAAATTGACATGGAGATGGTCCACCCAGTGATGCGGCCTCTATTGCTGACTCTCGGCGACCATAGACATTTGAGCGTGAATGGAGCCAAGAGGCTTTCGTACTTGACTCAGTTGTTCCCTTCGACATTCAGTGAGAAACTGTGTGAACAGTTGCTGCAACTCCTGAAGAAGTTGCTAGATTATTCCATACAGACTAACAGAGGTATGTATTGTGATTGGTATTTCTATTGTTTGGAACTTTTACCTTAAAAAAGTGCTGACTTTCAGCCTAATATAAATTAATTCTTTGATTTTGCCAAAAGCCTAACTAGAGCAGAATAGTATAAGAGTGTAAAGCCACGGACACATTACCGTGTCGTGTTGTGTCGTGACGCGGGATACACCAATGAAACTAATCTGTTTAGGACTACGTCAAATCACAACGAGTTTTGATTGGCTAAAACTGCGTGAGAAGGCGTCACGACACGAGACAAAACAGTAATGTGAATCCGGCTTACGTCTGTAACAATTTGCAGATTTTACTAGGCCATATATAACACAATATATTTGTTTTTGTTTTTAATTTATCTCTACATACTACATCTAACGTAATTCTCCTCGCAGGTGGCAACTTCCTCCAGAGCGTATCAAAGAACATGGAGAACGAACAAAAGATAATAATCCTGATCGGTATATTCCACCAAATCCCGGCCGCTTCACCTCGCTTCATCGATGTTTTGTGTCGGCTTATATTCCACACTGAGAAGTCTCTCATGATTGAAGCTGGGTCGCCGTTTAGAGAACCGCTTGTTAAATTCCTCATGAGGTATGTATAGTTAAGATTCTTAATATTATTGGACAAAATATGCCAACTGCCTTATTTGAAACTCTTTTTCTTCTTGCCCTGGTCACATCCTATGTTATTTGGTGTCAGTGCAATAAGATTTTCTCCTTCATTCTCCTGTCAGCCGTCACTCTATCATTCACTCACTTTATCCCTCCCTCACATAATCTATCCTTATTTGCCAGTATTGAGCCAAACATTTTTATGAGCATTTTATTTACAGGTATCCCAAAGAGACTTTAGACCTTGTCCTAAGTGATAACAACATAAAAGACCAACAATGGAGCCGATTCCTGGTCTTTCTAATAAAACACCCGAAAGCCGGTCCTCCGTACCGAGAGGCTTTACAAACGACCAAGAAACCACGCCTAATGCAATTGTTGGCCGCCAATACTGGTGTTACTGCAGCCAACCTGCCAACAGCTGATAGGGCTGAGATGCAGTTCCAAGCAATAAGGGTTATTTCTTTGTTGATCAAGTTTGATGAAAAATGGTTGTCTGGACAGCCGGATTTGATTGAATTGTTGAAGCGTATTTGGTGCAGCGACGCGTATCATGTGAGTATATTGTTCTATTTTCCCTTCTCATTTAGTTCTTTTGAGTAGTTAGTAACCTAGAAATTACTATTGACCAATTTGGGAAGACGCCATAATTGAGTTGGAGTTCTCAAAACTTTTATGATGGTATAATCTAATTGCAGTTTTGATAAGATACAAGATCTTTTTAGATGAGGAACAAAGGATGTTTGATCGGTCCTCGTTTCTATTTACTTAATTTTCAATGTTTTATGTTACAGGAAATCCACAAGAAAGTAGAGATAGTAGACTGCACACACTGGAAGGAACCCAAGCTGATAGTGAAGATATTGCTGCACTATTTCGTGCAACATAAGTCCAGCATAGACTTGTTGTTCCAGCTGCTGCGAGCCTTGTGTGACCGGTTCATACCTGATTTCCAGGTAATACTTGTTACTCAATACTTGTTCTTAGGGTCTAAAGGTTAGCTGAATATATAAATATCGTTGGACGAAATTTTGTTCTTGTTTACACTACAACTAAGTCAGTCTAACCAGGAGGCCTCCCTAAACCACGAAGTCCGTCGTGTCGGCCGAAGTTACGGACGTTTCCTACTCCGTATCACTTACGGACATAAGATTAGTCCGGGGCCCGAACTAAAAATTAATGACAAAACGTTTAGATAGTTGTCCGTACTCCCGATCTGATTTTGCCAGTTCGGAAAAGTTAATTAATCGGGAGTAGGGTTTACTTTTAAGTACCGAACTACTTTCGGACGGACCCGTATCCTCGTTGACACGGATGCAGCTAGATACCAGTATTTTACATGGAGCGATTGCCTATCTGACCTCCACAACCCAGTTACGGTAACAGGATACCCCTTGGCAAGCCTGGCTGTCAGACTCGTTCAGTTCTGGTTTCTGAGGTCCCTTAACGAATGTCAAAGATCTACGAATGACAGCCGGGACCAACAGCGTAACGTGCCAAAATTAAAAGCGTGCTTTAATATTACCAATGCCAGTAATAAATCACGAAGGAAGACTTTTATTCCACTCCTAGAGGGATACGGCACTGATTCTCTTTACTACAGGCTATGGTATAGCCTATCTAAGAGGACAGTACCCCCACCATTGTTGTAGCATACAAGTGTTCATTTGTAAAGTGTAACTTTTTTTTACTGTATTCACTGCAAAACCTATTGTGCAATAAAGTATTTTCATTAACCAACTAAGGCAAAAATGACGTATCCATATTTGCATTCCACATGTGGCTCCAACAGCCATGCTTTTGAATAACGCAAAAAAAGACAATCTATCTTCCAATAATAAGTACCATCATTTTCCTTTCACAGTTCCTCCGAGATTTCCTCGAGAACACAGTAGCACAGACATACGACATAGACTGGAAGCGCGCAGCATTCTTCCGATTCGTGGAGCATTTCTCCAGTGACGCCATGTCGCAGGACCTTAAAGCCAAAGTACTGCAGATGATCCTGATCCCGTGCTTCGCGGTCAGCTTCGAAAAGGGACAAAAGATCGTGGGTGGGCCGCCGGCGCCTTATCAGGACAATCCAGACAATGTAGTCTCCGTGTTTATTAATAACGTAAGTTTTTATTTTAATGTTTTGTTTTTAAGAAGTAGATAGTAGATCTAGATGGGTTTTCTTTGGTTTTTTAGAGACTAGTCACTATAAACACGCAATATTATGAACTTGAAAAATAATATTTCAAACATAGAAAATTACTACGAAAGCTTGCATGATAAATGCTTTTTAAAATTTTCAAGGTTATTAATAAAAAATAAATTGCTGCGAAGAATTTTAGACCAAATAATAATACAGTAAATAAATAAATAATAAAATAAATAAATAAAATTTCGTTTTGACTCAAATTCAAATTAGGTAATTTTTCTCATAACATATTGCATTTAAAAAACTTGGCTTTTCTTAGATTTTTACACAAGATAAAATTCGTTCTACTAACAAAACAGACTCGCATTCGAAACTTACCTTGCTGTTTGTGTTTTACTCCACCCCCACAAAAATACGATAATCAATCCTAATTCTTACCACAATCATATAAAATAGTCGCGTTAATTAATACCAGTTTCTATCTCAGGTGATCGATCCCGAGAATCCCTTCGCGTGTTCGGATGCGGTTCGCATCTCTCTCCTGCAGTTCGCGTGCCTACTACTTGAGCAGGCGTCTCCGCATATACACGACGCGAACAATAAGAAGCAGGGCAATAAACTTCGGAGGCTCATGACCTTCGCCTGGCCGTGTTTGCTGGGCAAGAATTACGTGGATCCTGCGACTAGGTAAGATATTAAAAATAGTGGTGGCAGTGAAGTACCTACACAGGATCTTGCTCTCATGATTTACGAATCAGATATTGATTTTATAAGGATAGTAGTTCAGTATAGGTAGAATGAACTCTCTGATCACTAAATCACCACCCTGCCTTTGAATGCCTTACTCGGGACTTATAAAACAAAACAATAACATTGCCTTTGAGCTCTGCAGACGATACACGTCATTCGACTTTATCTAAACGTTTACAAAGCGTACGGTGCCTATGCAACAGCTCCACCTAAAAACCTAATCCTAGTCTTCTCACCGTTATTTTAATTTTTAATGTAAATGTATTGACTATAACACTTGTCTGTCTGCAGGTATCATGGACATCTACTTTTAAGTCATATAATAGCGAAGTTCGCTATCCACAAGCGGATTGTACTGCAAGGTAAGCCTAATTTTCAAACCTCCATATATCTCATGTTTACACATTATAATAATAATACTTTATTAATACAAATCCTTACAATATGCTTATTATCTAACAAAGTTCACAACATTTAGGCAGGCAACATTCCTTCCCTATAGTAAATTATAAATGATTTTATTTCTGAAACTAGGTTTGTACAAACACTTTTACACGTCAATCATATTTTTTTTTGAACTAGTTAAGTCCGGCGTTTCCTATCTGACTATTCTGAGAAGAAAGGCCGAAACAAACTCAGAGGTCACAGTCTCGTTTTAAAGTCCAGACCAAATCGTGGTCAGATCATGTGAAGACTAAGAAGCTGTTGGTGTACGTTAATGAATAAATAAATAAAGACTATGTAGATCGGTGTCTGAAATGGTCTTTTGAGGAAAGAACCCACACAGATTGAGTAGACCTGTCCAGTCGGTGCACGCAATTGTCAGCAATCTGCTTTTATGTTTTTATTCCTTTGGTATTCAACACATTTTTTTTCACTAGTTTTCCACAGTCTTCTAAAAGCGCACGCGGTAGAAGCCCGCTCCGTCGTTCGCCAAGCGCTAGAGATACTAACGCCGGCCATGCCGCAACGTATGGAGGATGGCAACACCATGCTCACGCACTGGACCAAGAAGATCATAGTGGAGGATGGCCACTCGGTGCAACAGCTGTTCCATATTCTACAGCTTGTGGTTCGGCATTATAAGGTATGTTGGTGTCACTGTGAGCTTCAGTGATAACAACTAGTGATCGGAGTAGGTAGAGCTATTTTTTGTACTTGCGATACGTTGTCTTAGTATGGACACTCCCGGAATCCCGGGATTTGAAATATATATTATTAAATAAGTTAGAAATTACTTTGTAAGACGCTATTCACTTCATAAGGAATTATGAACAAACACCCCTCCAACGGGTAAGTAAAGACGGACAGGTATCAGATTATTAAATAAAAAAGTTTATTGTTTTAATAATATACTGTATGGTTGTTAATTATAATAAAAAATTGAATCCCGGAGTTTCGGCTAAAATCCCGGGGAATGTCCATATTAACATCAACGTTTGTGGTCATTGAACCAAAAAGGCTCTACCTACTCCGATCACTGGTAATAATAACATATAACATAACATTACGCCTATATTCGTCGAAGAGTTGGGTAGAGGTGTATAGTACACCCAATTGTACACCCACAATTCGCCAGTTATGTTTAAGTACCATGTAATAGGGGGTGAGCCCATTGCCATCAACAGCGCACAACCGGGCACCGTGCGGCACTGATAATATAATAACCAGTGATCGGAATAGGTAGAGCTAAAATACCTAAAGTTCGAAATAGAACAGAGACAAAGTGGAGACGCTTTACGACAAAATATTTTTCGGGACTAATGTCCCGGGTTTCCGAACATAACTTAAGTACAACTAAAATTTACCAGTGACAAACAAAAGATAGAAAGAGACAGCAAGTTTTGGCTATTCTGGGAAACGAAAACATTAAGCGGACCCAGTTCTTTACCTGAATTAATAACAATAGAAAACGTATCTACTGGTTTTTGAGAACATTCTCCTTGTTTTTGAAGTCGATTAAAAAGCAAAATGATTTCAATTAGTTTACTGTATTAATAACATTAATATTAAATGAACTTAAATGATGTCCCGAAACTCGGAAAAATATTCGAAAAAAAAATTGTCGTAAGGAAGTCTCCACTTTTTTGTCTCTGTTCTTTGAACTGTAGGTATATTAGCTCTACCTATTCCGATCACTGATAATAACTGAGCAATTGAAAGACGTGGAAACGACGTAACATACGCCCCAAAACTGTAGGGAACATGTAGCGCTATTTTGAACGTTTTCCTAGGATTTGATATTTTCTACTAGTCAGGTCAATTCCTGACTGGTTGAAAGTAGCATATGCCACGAAATAGCGAAGATATCCAAACCATAACACAGAACACAAACCTAAGTTTGCGTAATATGAAATGTTCAAATCAGTTATTCCTTATTTGATAAGCTCCCGTTTTTTTCGCCACTTCAGGCAGTTCTTTGCCTGTAAAAGTTAAACATATCCAATAACAATCACACGTGTAACTTGTAACAAAGCCACTTCTCTCTCCCCCAGGTGTACTTCCCAGTCCGCCACGCGCTAGTAGGCCACATGGTAGCCGCGATGCAGCGCCTCGGTTTCTCGGCGACGGCCTCGCTCGAGCACCGGCGCCTCGCCGTGGACCTGGCCGAGGTCGCGCTCAAATGGGAACTGCAGAGGATACGTGATCACTCGGGAGAGGATAATGTGGTAACATTTTTAAGCTACAAACCTTAATGTATGTAAACTCAAACTCAAAGCATTTATTTCAAATAAACCAATTACAGCCACTTTTGAATTGTCAAGGGGTCGGTCAGTCAGAAAGATGAAGCTAGTTGCCCATTCCAAAGCGTAGTAGGTACCTATGGAGAAGAACGGGCAAGAAACTCCATGGACACTCTTTTAAATCAAAATATTGTTACAATAGAGTGGTTACATCATTCATGTTGTAATTATACATGTGACAACGATGTAGAAAGACGTGCACGTTAAAAGCGTCCGTAATAAAAAGATAAAAACAATTTTATGGAATTAAAATAAGCCGTGGCAGCTAAGAAACGACCAGTGCCTACTGACGGCGCCCGTTCACGAACATGACGTATGGATCGACGTATTGATTATGATAACATTTAGTCCAGCCTTATTCAGTAGGTGGAAAATGCGAAAAGACTCAAGTAAATGTCACAACAATCACGATAACATACTGCATTCGTTTGAGAAGTAACTTGGGTTTTTTTTTGTTAACTAACTCATGTTAACAGTTTTGCAGCACAAACCCCGCTTTTGCGTCTTTGGCGTCCAATTGGATCTAGATGTTATTCGTTATAAGAATCGGTCCGAATGACTGGTCTGAGACGGAATGTAAAATACTTGAAAATGACTTTTCCTGACTGCTTATCTGAATCCAACGCATGCACAAACGAAAGAACGATCTACGCGTAACTTTCTTGATTATTTTCCATAGTAAAGATAATGATAAATTTGCCTTTATGTCATACACAGGTCGCAACATCACCAAGCGGCGCAATGAAGCGAGTATCATCAGACGAGAGTAGTTCTGAAGGACGTAAGGCTCTCAACACTGGCTGGGCGAGTCCGCAGGCAAGTGCGTCCCGTATGGAGCCAGACGCTGCCAAGCCGCTGGACAAACAACACGTCGATGTTGTTGTTAATCTACTGCTGAGGCTCGCTTGTCAAGTATGTACTTATATTATATTATAAACTAAGTTTGAAGATGTAAGCCAATTCAAAAAACTGCATTTGAGTTAGTTTTAATCTAAGAAAAAGGCTTGGCTAAGGATAATGTAGCCTTCATCGGACCTGAATTTATAAACTTTTTTTTACTGAACTTAACAACGATATTTTTGCCATCGACAAGCTAAGCAGCACAATTTAATTTTTATCATTTCAATTAATTTTTGTTTCATTTCGGCACCGGGCGCGTTATATGTCTTGGGAAATTCGTCTTCTAAGAGTGTATAATCACGGATACTTGGCGAATATTTAAAACATAATTCAATCATCAATTTAAATAAGAAAATAAAGCTCTAAGATTATTTTGAAATACAAGCATCATTATAAAATTTAATTTTTTGAAGACTGCCAGAACAAGTACACACAAAAAATCACAAATACATATTTTTGTATGGTCTAGTTTAATTAAAGATTAAATTATTACTAGAAAATAAAGAAAGTCATTATTATTATTTTGTCTATCCCGTCCCACTGCAAGAAGCAAGGACTTATCAACTACCAAAAAAACTACCGCATGCCCAAAATAAAAACCAAATCAATAACCAATATGGGGTCACATAATTACTGTTATCACAGCGAGTATCCCCACATGTGCAGGTGAACGAAGGCTCGGTGGCGGGCGGCGGGTCCGCGGGTACGTCGCCGGGCGAACAACTGTCGCGACGATGTGTCTTACTGCTCAAAACTGCGTTAAAGCCTGATGTGTGGCCGCATATGTGCGAGCCTAAGCTGCCGTGGTTGGATAAAGTAAGTAGACAACCATACACTGGTACAATATAAGCCCTTTAGAAAGGGACTGTCACTCAAGTATGTGTGACAGAGATGATGCTATAGAAAGCCGAATGGTTGGAAAGTAAAGTAAGTACAGGTTTGAAAACTTGTACAGTACGCGGCCGTTAATTTATACATGATGTAAAAAGACCCATCACTCAGCCGTCAGCTACGCATTCTGTACGTCAAACTTAGTAACATTGCACAAAAATTCTAGCTGGGAAACGATTTTTACGGTAGTGCGCAACGTAACGCACGAAAATTATTGTGCTATAGGGTGCAGGCAACGGTACAGGGATCGTGGGATTATTTAAAGTTGTGTTATAATAACATTAAAAACTGGTTTTCGTAAAAAAATGTCAGTAAATCTTGGAATTTTGGCCTTTAATATCTCGATAACCAGAAGGTCGCCAGATATGGTCCAGTATTTAAAAAAAATACAATGACGGGGAGAAGAAGTGACTCGGCTTCGTTAAGCGTCTTTTTACACCCGTTATAATATACACATTGAACTTTAGAAAGAGACTGCCTCATAGATATGGGTGACAGAGATGACGTTCTACAAAACCGAACTTTTATACTACGGGCTCTTGCTTTGGGGGAGGAATAAATTTGTATACATTTCCTCCAAATCGTGCGCTTATTCTGGCCGTGTGAGACGATTTTCAATGCAAACGTTACATTCATATTACAAATTAAATCTGGAACAAACATCAATTCAGCATTATTTTATTTATAGGTATTCTCAACAGCAGACGCAAATGCAGGTGGTTGCGCAAACGCATGCACCGCGTTAGAACTACTCGTGTTCTTATTAGGAGTTCTACGCCGGGAACAGATCCTGGTAGCTTTGAAGCCGCTCCAACGAGGGTTGGCGGCCTGTGTATCGTCTACCAACCCTAAGATAGTGCGCCTGACGCATAACCTACTCGCTAAACTGACGGCAATATTCCCGACTGAACCCACCGGAGCTGCGCAAGCGTCGAAGGTATGTAACTATTGACGACTATTTATATTTTTAGGCGATACGTACTTAACTCATATATGTGGGTCTTGTGGCTAAGTAATAATAATAATAATTTGAGACAACATCCACACAAGGTCTTCAGGTCCCGAACTAGGTAGAGCCGGTACTACGGTAACCTGATGACTGATATACATACTTATACAATGTGGAGACTACAATACGACAATAAATGAAAACACTGGCAATACTAATGCAAAGGAGTATTTAGAAACTATCAAATTAATCCTAACACCGAAATAACAATAGTGATTTTTCAAACAAACTAATTAGTAGTGATGGGCCGACTATGGGTTTTGCCAATCTTTGACTGGCTATAGTGCCTAAACTATTTGATATATTTGATTGATTTTTTGTATGCAGGCTGGGAACATCATTAGATATACGCAGTTTAATTTATTGTCGTCTCCACCTTGTATACATATACACACCCAGACACAGGTCAAACAAACATGTTCATGCATACAAATGTTAGACTTGTCCGGGGATCGAACCCGGGACGAGCGGCTCAGAAGGCAGGGTCGCTACCAACTGCACCAACCGGTCAGTCAGTCAGTAATAACAGCCGCACGGATCGATCGATCAGGTTAAGCTACGCTTGCCGCGGTTGGTCCGTGGATGAGTGACCATTTTTACATACCAAGATCCCTCCGTGCCTCGGAAAGCACGTTAAGCCGTTGGTCCCGGCTGTCATTCGTGGACAGTCGTTACGGGTCGTCAGGAGCCCGAAAGTCTGACAATCAGTCTTACCAGGGGGTATCGTATTACTTAGTAACTGGGTTGTGGCGATCAGATAGGTAGTCACTTCATGTCAAATATTGGTATTTAGCTACATCCGGTTAGACTAGTACACTGACTGGACAGGTCCACTCAATCTGTGTGGTTCTTTCCTCAAAAGACCATTTCAAAGTAATTCAAACACAAATCTACATGGTCCTCAAAGATTATTATAATATTATTCTAATTATTGTGAATGTGAGAAAAGTGTCGGTCATTGATTTTTTATTTTATTTTTATTTTTTGTATTTTTCTCAGTATAATCATGATCTGGCAGTTTGAGTAATCTATGCGGCCTACTCAAATGTCCTTTCTTTGGGATTGTTCGTCGAATCGTTGAGCTCCTTAAGTCTAAGTTAAGCTGCACGATTACTGACAATTGCGTGCACTGACTGGACAGGTCCACTCAATCTGTGTGGTTCTTTCCTCAAAAGACCATTTCAGACACCGATCTACATAGCCATCACATGATCTGACCAAGATTTTGTCTGGACTTTAAAATAGACTGCGACTTCTGAGTTTGTTTCGGCCTTTCTTCTCAGACTAGTCAGATAGGAAATGCCGACCTCATCTAGTTTTTAAAATACGATTGACGTGTAAAAAAGTGTTTGTTCAAACCTACTTACAGAAATAAAATCATTTATCATTTACTGGAAGCTGATTCCATCATAGTTGGGAAAAGGCTAGGCAGATGAGGATACTTAACTCATATTTCCATTATTTGTTTAAGTATATAAAGTTACATTTTATAAATATTTGTATCAAAAATAAAATTAAACATTAAAACAGATGTGTTCTTATTACGACACAACTTCATTTGCTTAAGTTTAGTCTATTTTTTTAATATCCTTTTTTCGAATGCCTCGTACCTATTCTATTCAAGACAAGCGATTCGATTGGATGTTCTTATTGCCGACAACCAATCACACGAGCTAATGTTAGATTTCACAGCGATTAACTGATCAGAGACTTTAACGGGCTATTAGAAATCGTAGTTAAGTTACACTAATGTTCAATATTATAAAGTTTTAAAATAAATTGTATTTATTTCACAGTACGAAGAACTAGAAACCCTATACGCATGCGTAAGCAAATATGCATTCGAAGGCCTAGCCACGTACGAGAAGTCCGCGGGCGGGCAGGCGGCCGGCGCCGGCAGCGCGGCGAGCGGGGCGGGCGCGCTGCTGGGGCCGCTCATGATGCTCAAGGCGTGCTGTGCGTCGAGCCCTTCGTATATCGATAGGCTGGTGCAGCCGCTGATGAGGGTGTTGCAGCGAATGGCGAGAGACCATGTCGCGCCCAATCCGGATCATGCGTTGGCTGATTTGCTTGTAAGTATTTTTTTATCCATGTTTAGATTCTACGTCGTATTAGTTAGGGGTGAAGACTATTAAAAGTATTATAGTTCTGAGTCCACTCTTAATTTCCATAATGACGCTCCGTAATGGTAGATTAGATGGGATACGCCCAATTCTAGCATAAGATCGTATCCCAAACTCTCAAAGTCACTATATATGTACACTCGAGAGCAATGAATCCGGGTCACTTAAAGAATGTTAAAAATCTCGGAAACTAAAAATTATAGGTTAATGCAATAAATTGTATTTAATAGACAATGTAATACTCCTTAAATGAAAGTAAAAAAAAATACATTTTATTAACACAAAATTACATAAAGAAAAAAACTGCTGATCTCTCCTTAAAACAAAAATAGGAAACATAAAATTTTTGAACTTTATTACGATTTTCTTGAATTTTAATACTTCGTATTGCCTCCTCGTGCTTCCATTACTGCGTTTACGCGGTTTGGCATGCTGTACACCAAGTTCCTTATACGATTTTGGGGAATATTCTCCCATTCCTCTGTGAGAGCAATTTTGAGCTCACGAAGCGTGATTGGGGGAGGGTTTCGTTGTTTTACGCATCTGCCTAGCTCGTCCCAAGCATGCTCGATCGGGTTGATATCCGGGCTGCGCGCTGGCCACTCCATACGAGTAATGTTCATCTCTTGAAGGTAGTCATTCACAATCCTACCTGTATGAGGTCGGGCATTGTCATGCATAAATATAGCATCCTCACCTAAATTGACCATAAATGGACCAACGTGATCATTGAGGATTTCTTCCACATATCTTACGCTAGTTAAAGAGCCGTTTTCTATGATCACCAGCTCTGTGCGACTTTCAGAAGAAATTCCGGCCCACACAAGTACAGACCCACCACCGTAGGCTACTTTTTCTTCGATGCATGCTTGCTTGAATCTTTCCCCTGGTCTTCGATACACTCTGTGTCTTCCATCGTGCTTGTAGAGCATAAATTTTGATTCGTCGGAGAACATAACTTTTGACCAATCTTCAATACTCCAATTTACGTGGCTCTGGGCATATCTTAGTCTTGAAATACGATGCCCACGCTCCAGTTTAGGGCCGTTTGCAGGTCTAAGGGGTTTTAAGTTAGATTCAGCAAGCCGACGTCTTACTGTCCATGCACTTGGGTTACTTCCTCCGAGGCGTCGAAACTGATTGGTGAGTTCAGTTCCTGTGAGAAAGCGATTTCGAAGCATGGTGTTCACCAAGTATCGGTCTTCTCGTGCTGTGGTACACCTGGTTCTGCCCGTTCCTGGTCTGCGTAGGTTAGAACCAGTTTCTTCGTAACGTCGGAGAACTCTTTGTACTGTTGACAGCGACACACCGACAGTCCTGGCTGTATCGCGCTGACTCCGGCCGGTTTCCAGCATTGTAAGTATTCTGGTGCATTCTTCAGGCGTAAGCGACATAATTTCAGCTTGAATAATGAATATAGAGCACTATCAACATGGTTTATGTACCCACATAAATGACAGATTACAAACAAAAGCAAAACCAAATGCTGTAATTTCGTAGTTCCATCTTCGAAAGTGGCCCTTTTTCAAATTTGATTTTTTTATGATATAACTTTACAATAACTAAGAAGTTTTAATACCTTCATTTAAGGAGTATTACATTGTCTATTAAATACAATTTATTGCATTAACCTAGCATTTTCAGTTTCCGAGATTTTTAGGATTCTTTAAGTGACCCGGATTCATTGCTCTCGAGTGTATTTATAAAAATATTTACAATTATATCACACAGTATAAAATCATCCATTATTTTTCAGATACTGGCATTCGATCTACTAAAAGCTCGGGTATCTGTGATGACTGTGGAAATAAGGAAGACATTCATCGGCGCCGTTTTAGTTGGACTCATCGAGAAAACTACGGACGCAAAGGTAACATTTTATCATTGCTAATTTAACATTTTAAAATATAATCTGACCTAGACAGCTTAAATTCCATTTTACAATACTCTAAAGATATGTTTGTGTAAATACGCCATTTAAATTTATCGTGTAACTACGCATGGTAGATGAATTTTTAAAGTATACCGTGTACCACACAACTTATGGTCCATTTTTAAATATAGAGTATTGTAATGGTCCAATTTTAAATATGAAATGAGGTGTAAATACGACGTTGTTTACCTTATACCGTCTCCCTAAACAGGTCATGAAAGCCATAATCCGCATGATAGAAGAGTGGGTAAAATGGCGCGGAACAGTACCTGGTGCGGCCGGGACCTCCGCACCCACTGGGGCTGCGCCCTCGCTAAGAGAGAAGTCGATACTGCTGGCTCGACTTATGCAGAATGTGGAAAGTCGGTTCCCTGATGATCTAGAGCTTAATGCTTTGTTCTTGGAGCTCATTAACTATGTGTACAGGTATGTGTTTGTTATTTATATTTATTGAGAGTAAGTAAGTGGTTGTTTTGGTTGACTTAAGCTTCAGATACAAGCTATTTACTTCAAAGTCCGTCTTTTGAGATCTCCCCAGTCTTCCACTCTCTCTCAATGGTAAAATAAATGTACAAGTTACCAGTAACTGTTCAAACAGACAAATTATATAAATTCTTAAACTTCTCAACTCTGGATGGTTTTTTTAACAACACTTATGAATCGAACATGTCACTTAACTATCACCTCCCAACAGAGACGACCATCTAAAAATGACAGAAATGTCAATGAAACTAGAACAAGCATTCCTCGCGGGTCTTCGCTGCCCTCAACCCAACATTCGCGCCAAATTCTTCGAGGTATACGACCAGAGCGTGCGTCGGCGCATCTTCGACAGACTGCTCTACATCATTTGCTCGCAGAATTGGGATCATATCGGACAACACTACTGGATTAAACAGTGCCTTGAGTTGCTGCTTGTTACTTGTGTGCCAAGTGAGTCATTATTTTGTGATAAAAATGATGTTGTTTTGGTGTCTGGTTATACTGCTTTAGATTTTCATCTATGTGTTGAGGTCTCTTTTGAGTACAGGTCCTAAAGAGCCTCTCTTTTCTTTTTAATTCAGTTATTTTGATTTCCCTGTCTGACAGTTACTATAGTATATTTTTTATACTCATTTTTGAAGTCTGCTTGCTTTATAAAAATCTCAACCCCTCTCCATTGTTTGACAATTTATTCGATAAATCATAGTCGACTTTCTCGCAACAATGTTACAAAAAAAAAACGTTTCATTAACTTCATCAGGTACCCAAATACGTCTATCAAACCCAAAATATCTGCTGCCCAGCATTTCGTCAGTGATAAACTCAGCCGACAGTGAAGATCGCAAATCGTTCGTCATATTCAGCAGTGTGAAGGAAGAATCTTCGGATGGGTTCAGTGACTCACTGGAACCTGATAAGGAAGATGTACTTGATATGGATCTTGATTCCAGTTCCAATCAGAAAGAGGATTGTACTAAGACTGTCACGAATAGGTAAGTTGAAATAATAAACTCGTAAACTCTGTATGTTTCTATTTAAATACTATTATTACGAAAATTAGTATTATGCAGTGGGATTTGTACAAATATTTTATTTTATTTGTTCCACAGACTGCGCACCCTAAACCAGATAATAGCCAAACAATCAGAATTCCTAGAGCTAGCGCGCCGCGTGCGCACAGAGCAGCTCGTCGTCGCAGCGGCACAACTGTGTCACATGGACGACGCCCTCGCGCATCACACGTGGCTCAGGCTGTTCCCTAAGCTGTGGAACACGCTGGATGAAAGGCAACTGGGGGTAAGTGGAATATTGTAACAGTGTAATGATGTTAAAGGAGATACACAAAACATTGAGAATAGCCATGTCAGCGGTGCAAACCCTAGTTAGACATATGCTTCAAGTAAAATTTTTATAGGGCGCCAAGAAGGTGGTTTTCCATCACTTATTTCCTTTATAGGCAACTAACAAAAAGAAAATGAGAATTTGAATTAAGTTAATGAGGCGGAGATAGTTTGGAAATATATTTTGTGTGCTACGTGCTTCATCGCGCACGCTTATGCGAGCTCGATGAAGCACGGTTGCGTTTTATGATATTGATATAATTATTATGATGGTATTTCGTGCGTCCCGCGGCCGTCGACTCCGTGCAGCTATATGTAGTTTCTTGAAATTTAGTTTTTATTTATTTTCTTACTATCTGCTGGCCACAACATTGTTCGCGTGACATACCTTTTGATTCTTTCTTTTCTTTTTCTAAACTAAAAGTAGCTTAAGTTACTCCTTATAACATCAGTTATAACGTCCGAAATCGTAAAAACCACATAAAATTTAAAACGTACGAAAATCGGTCCTGACCACGGAGCAGAAACAAAGAGGTGTTGTAAAGTCATTCTTCATACAAAAGTAGTGTCGCAGCCTCGCGGGGTGCGGGGGGAGCCCAAACAGCAGAAAGCCATCTAGTGGCTCGTAGCAAAATCAACTCATAGGCAAATTAGACAGATGTCCTAAGATGTCGCAAGAGTTCTGCTATTTTTCATTAAGTGTCGCTTTTATTGTAAGGAGCCGGATTCAGGTTTAATAGTTTTATAATATACCGATATAGTTTTATTTCTATTATGTCCGACCGAAATAATTTTTTTGACTGAAACCGAAACCGAATTTCGGCAGCGGTTTCAGATTCGGCTGAAACCGAAACTTCCAAAAATTAACAAGTTGAGGGAAAAATAAAGAAAACGTATTTATAATCATAATTTTATTTTTTTTATCTTTAAATCCTCTCCTCTTCTAAATTTTTCTTCTGAACTTAGTTACTGAAACTAAACCGAATTCCGTTTTTTGCCGAAACTCGACATCTATTAGACTTCACTTATCATATAGCATTTATGTAGGTATGTGCTTATCAAAAAAGTCTGAGTCCGGACCTGCAATTTGTCAGTTCTTCCGCTACTTGCCGATAGGGGGCGGCAATTACCGAACATTCGAGAAGAAATAAATTACAAATTGAATTTTAATTTTACTTACAAGTGGAAAGATATCTTTATTTCGTTTGAATTTGATTGATCCATATAACTTCTGCAAGATAAAACACAGCACTTCATGTTAATGCGAGTATGGGTCGGGAATACTTTTTATCGTTTAAAAGACTAAACAAATACATGACAACCTATCCGCTTCACAACGACAGTTGTACTGACGAAAGCGCCGCCTGGTCGCAAGTAGTGCAACTACCGTGTGACGTAACGACTACATTGGTGGCTGATGGACTACTTTGATTGCAACACCTCCTCTTTGTTTCTGCTCCGTGGTCCTGACACATACAGACAATAAATTGAAGTGTTTAGTGTTGAAAACGGTTTTTTTTTCTGTTTTAAGTGCCGTATATACTAGCATATGCATTTATTAATAAGCTTCTATTTTGACATTACAAACAGACACTTAAATATTTTAACCGACTTCAAAAAAGGAGGTTCTCAATTCGTTGGATTTTTTAATTTGTATAGATTATTTGTTATCGATGATACCCATTACGTCTGTGCAATTTCGCCCCCTTATTTAATGTTACCCTTTGTATTAATATTTAACTATTTCCAGACGGTAATGAACGAGATAGTCCCGTTCATAATATCGGGTGTGCACTTGGTGCAGCGTGATCAGCCGCTCAGCGCTCTCAACACGTTCATAGAAGCTCTCGCAAGGTGCAACCCGCCCGTGAGCATTAAGCCGTAAGTATTGATATCTAATCAAGCTATATTCTAGCCTAGCATATTGAAAGAGCCAAAAGACCACCGGAGCGGTGAGATAGTTCGTCGCGGTGCTTCAATGCTCCCAGTTTGATATTAAGATGACAACTCTTTGCTTAGTTTTTAGTCTTTGAATGTTTATAAAAATGCTCTAATTGAAATAAAATATATGACTTTTTGTGACGACAAATTTTCAGCAGTATTCTGAAGTGATTTTAATTTGCATCTGCGTTGACCCGCTATGGCTGTTCTATTAAATTTCTGTTAAACCTACTTTGTTGCCAGGCCTATGATGAAATACTTGGGCAAGACACACAACCTTTGGCATCGTATGACTCTCAACCTAGAGCAGATGGCCATCGACCAGGCCAGTGGACGAGCGCAACGAGAGCCGCTCGAAATATACGATTATGACATCGAAACTACGACACCTACTGTAAGTACCTATCGTATCCTTTGTTCTTTTGTATTTGAATTCAGAATCTCAGATAATTATGAAGTTTTGGGAACACAAACTCGGGACGAGATCTATAAACGTTACTTAGCGCGCACTTTGGCTAAGAGTTATTATTGTCACTTTTGCACAACACAACTGTCAAACTACAAGTGCAAGATGAAGACGGGAACATTTCTAAGCCAAAACATGGGCTAAGTAACGTTTATAAATCTTGGCCTCAACGGCACACATGACAAAGTTGAAATTCTATTGCCTCTCAAATTTATTTAGGACCTTTTTTTATAAAAAAAACGGTCAACTTAAAATCTATTTAGACTACATAACGCTAAAGTAGATAGTTGATTAGAAGCCAATACATATAAATTATCTAAGATTGTGTATTCAAGAAGCTTTTACGACGTTGACGAACGCACTGTTCAAAATTATCTGCACAACAATGATAATTAAACTGGTAAAAAGCGAACAAAGCAGATGTTTTCTTGAGACCATGGGAAGAACTATTGAAATCAGTCTTGTCATAGAAGGAAATGAATTGACTTAAGACAATACAGGTAACAAAATAACTATTTCAAATATATAGAGCGTAGTTAGTGATATGCTTTAAATGTATAATTGTAGTTTCATTGGCTTTCGCGAATGTTAGTATAACATTCTATTGGCGCACGGATTTATAAGAAAATCACTTCTTCTTAGCTTTCTTTTGACCACAATCAATATAACTTGGTTAAACCATCGAGATTTGTCAAAATGCTATTTTGATATAAATCTGTATGCGTCACCCTTGTAAACGCTCATTTATTTGGAGAGATTTTCGTCACTAAGACACAAATGACCGATAGAAAATGTAAATAAAGTACTAATCTAAACGTAATTCACATTCTTGCCACAAAATTGATGAGAAACTCTCCACGTAAAATGGGTATTAAAACTATAGACATAAAGTCCAATTTCCTTTATTCGACACTCATCAATGCTAATAATTCGCAGGAGGTACTAGACTCATTGAGCGACATGTTCGAGCTGCTGCAAGAAGAGGACATGTGGTCCGGCTTGTGGCAGAAACACGCGCGATATCGCGAGACCAACGTCGCGATCGCGTACGAACAGCAAGGCTTCTTCGAACAGGCGCAAGTACGTATCACATCAGTATTAAGGCAAAGGCGCGACGAAATTCAAATATAAGAACAAGAAACTTAAGAATTTCTTGCAATTTACAGGTCGCTAATAATATTTCGATCAACATATAACCTGACACTTTTTTTTTTTAGGGTGGGTAATCATCAAATAACTTCTCCCGCTCTGGGCGGAGCGGAGGGCGTGTCAGACTCTTACTGACTAAAACCCACCCGTGTTCCTTCAGTTGCCTGTGCCAGTGTGTAACCTGACACTGACTTGCAAGTTGCAAAAAAAAACTAAGCGTTTTAGAAGCCGGTAGATTAATACATAACTTAATTTTTAATGGCCCATCGCTCACTATTTAAGTAGGATTTTGCGGCAATAGTGCAATGTGAATCATTGGTAAAAAGTTTACGGATTGACGCCAAAGCTTCATTATATTCTATGGTTACTGGCTGTTGGAAAGGCAGCCCAGAGGGTTTATGAGCCAGCATATACAGGGCGAAAAGTTGATAGCTGAGTTGGTGCGGCACACATTGGTTCAAGGGCGGAAAAAAGTCCATTGTTTCCACTTTGTTTAAAATGTCTACAATTTGGTACACACATACTAGAAAGAAAGAAAGAAAAAAGTAGAAAGAAAGAAAAAAAAGAAAAAACTTAGCTTAGTAGAAAGAAGTCCTAAAATTAATACGGGTAAATAATTATACAGTATTTAATTATATGATGCCAAAGTAGGGTGATAAGAGTTAACAAATTTCGTGCAAAAAATATTGTTATTTCAAGTATAAATAGAACCTAAATACTATAATAATCAACTTTTATTTTTAGTTTAGTCATAAGTTTATTGTGTGTATTAATAAAATACGTAAACATTTACGTAAACTATTACGTTTGTAATGAAGAAGGTAATTTGGAACCTTTTGTTTTCAATCATGAGATCATAACTAATCTCCGTTATCGACCGATGCGGAATAATATACTTTCGGAGATTAATTAGACCCTATAGA
The DNA here is from genome assembly GCA_937001585.2 of Brachylomia viminalis. Taxonomy (NCBI): domain Eukaryota; kingdom Metazoa; phylum Arthropoda; class Insecta; order Lepidoptera; family Noctuidae; genus Brachylomia; species Brachylomia viminalis. The sequence goes on along the minus strand of OW443301.2, from coordinate 18,274,704 downwards.
TTAAGAATACATCAGTTTTGGCTGCGATAACCTGCGATCTTGGAAATACCAGGTCATTAATTAACTAATGACGCGCTGTAATTAAGAAAAACTGCACTATATTAATAAGTGTTTGAAATGAGGGTAATTAACACTTTATCATGTCGTGTAAGTATAATAATAGCATTGAACGGTAGTTTTAACTTCACTTACAATTATTTTCTCTTAGGATAACAGTGTTATTATAGTGATGGATAGCTTTACTTTTAGTGGAAATTCCTTTTATGGGCAGCTCACCGTCCAATAAGGACCAGGCCCGGAAGAAAGTCGTCCGATTTAGGGAAAGGACCATTTCTTCGTCAGATATGCCTATTTAAGTCATTATTGGTTCGGCCGCAGTGCCGCACACGATAATATGAAAATCAACGGCTCTGTAGATCACTTTATTTTTGGTCCTTTTTCGAATTTTGAAAGTGAACTCCTGACCATGGGGCTTGTATCTATAACTTTCATATAATCATCAAATATATTTTCGGTGTTCCCTCCTCATGCCGCAACAACTTAGCTATCGACTTTTCGCCCCGCATATGCTTGATCAAAACCCCAGAGGGTTCCATGTTGTAGCATATTTGTTTTAAAAGAAATAAGCTCTGCCTCACCTACATAATAGACGAGGAATATGACGACCACAGGTGCCACTCTGTAGTAACATAAGCAAAAATAATTGAAGATCTATTCGTTCCACTCTAGGCTGCGTATGACGTCGCTATGGCCAAACTAAAACAGGAGTACACCGCCAACCCGTCTTCCTACAACATGCACAAAGAATGCACACTTTGGACCCAACATTGGCTCAAATGCGCCAAGGAATTGAACCAGTGGGATTCTCTACTAGAACTCGGGTTGACGAGGAGTGGGAGAGATCCCTTCCTGATATTAGAGAGCTCGTGGAGGAACCCTAACTGGACAACCATGAAGGAGGCGCTTGCTGAGGTTGAATATAACTGTCCTAAGGAACTGGGTACGTGAATTGAATGGGGTATATTTATATCTAAGCTTTCGTTGCTTTTACAAAGTTAATATTCAAAATGGAAATAATTTGATACTTATTCTTCTTTCTTGCTTGCTTAATGCTATGTAAAGCATAATTTACACTAGGAGAATTTTTCGATCGTCGAGATGCGAGAATTTATATGCGAGACTCGTAGTTGAGAATCGATAGGCGATCGATAACACTTATGTGTAATCTGTTTGCATTCAGCCGGTAAATAAAAACTCGAATTAATGTTGAAATAAGCGTTTTTAACCGTCCATCGTTGTTCGCAGCGTGGCTAGTAAACCTATACCGCGGCTACCTATGCATCTGCGCGGGCGGCGAGGCCTCCCTGCCGGGCGTGGAGCGCCACGCCGAGGCCGCGGCGGCGCAGGCGCTGCGCGAGTGGCGCCGCCTGCCGCGCCTCGTGAGCCACGCGCACCTGCCGCTACTGCGGGCCGCGCAGCAGCTCATGGAGCTCAGCGAGGCCGCGCAGATACACCAGGTGAGTGGCGCGGTGGGTGCAGGCGCTCCTGTACACGGTGGGGATGCACGCACTCACACATACTGACGATGTTTACCTGCAAAAAGGAATTTAATCAACCGGCTGTAGGCTCAACTTGTACCTATGATAATACTCTTTACCTTTTGAAACTCGCCCTATAACCATTGGTCAGTGAATGTAAATTAAAATATTATTAAAAGATATTGAGACACATGAGCTTTTGCAAAGCAAGCAATCGTTTAACGATCATAGTCCTCATGTTACTCTGATACAAACCAGTATTCTGACACATGTGTGACTTCATATATTGAGGCTCAGACCTTAAAGGAAAAACAAAAGAACGTACAGAACGAAATTAAAAGAACGTTAAGATTTTTAGTCACAGACACACTAAAAACTTTTACCTTTGCTGCACTATAGCACATTCACGCACTGTTTTAAAACTGTAAGCGTCACTTACTGCATGCTTTTCAAATGCCATGTTTAGAAACCATTGCCACAATAAGCTTAAATTATTTATCAAACCCAAACCGAAGCAAAATAGCCCTTTTATAATTGAACTGCTATACTAAAAGTACTAAACACCAAACAAATAAGTATAGACGTCAGAAATGCGCCATTCTCGACCATTGTGTACAGGAGCCAATATGTAAGGCTCTCTTAACATAACGTTGCTGCGATGCATCGTTTCACATGCGTATCTATCGCTGTTACACGCTGCCACGCAGCATATGGAATCGAACGAGCCTTCACAGATTCACGCCGTGAGTATAACATCTGTGAACTGAAAGTAACATTGTAACGATAGTAAATATATGATAAATTTAAAGCATGTTTGTGTTGTATAAAAAAAAATACATTTCTGACGGATCCTTTCTTTGCTATCTTGTTATTAGGGCAAACTGTCGCCCAAACAGGCTATTTCTTCTTCCTATACTTCAATTCAGAATGTTAGATAATTTATATGCCACTATAAGCGTTATGAATTTTAAGTTGCTTTTTCACAGACCATTTGTAAAAAAATAAGAATCGTAAGAAAAGTTTGGTTGCAATGGAATTTGAACTTTGTCACATAAGCCATTGAGTTTAACACCAAAACCTGATAATTAACTGAGATTCTGAATTCAAATATAACTTGTTCTTCTTTTTTCAAAAACAAGAGACTACTTATTTCATACCACACAGGGGTTGCTGCACAGCCGACCGACATCTCTGCATGACATGAAGGCCATAGTGAAGACATGGCGCAATCGCCTGCCCGTAGTGGCCGACCCGCTGTCACACTGGGGCGCCATCTTCACGTGGCGTCAGCACCACTACCAGTTCATCGCGTCGCACTACGACTCGCAGACCGACCACGCCTCCAACCACAGCATGCTGGGCGTACACGCTAGCGCCCAGGTAACAAAATAATACATAAAAGCCCGCGAACATTCACTGCTGAACACTAATGGGTCTCTAACTAGGGTTCAAGCCTCGTAGGGTCGGTTTCTCGAATGAAAATTATCGCAAAAATAATGAGATAAATTGTCAAGCGCGTAAACTGCTGCGATTGGTTGTTGATAAATCATTCAGAAACTGGCCCGTACCCTTGTAAAAGGCGACTTTGATAGAAGGATGGGCAGCTTTCTTTTGTACGCTAATAACAGCATACTGCTATCACCAGTCCGTAAGTCGGGCGTGGTGATTACGGCAATCCTTTTTCACACAACCGCTACATGTGAGGGAGGGGGGGGGGGGGGGGATATCTAGAGACCCATGTTCAGCAGTGTTCGTTTACAGGCTTAAACATTGATGATTGACTTCATGAAGTATGTAACGCTGCGAACCATTCTTGAGGAATTGCCGTAATCACCACGGTTGGTAGAAGAATTGGTAAATGGAGTATGGTGTTGTTTGTACACAGGTCTCTGCCACGATACAGAGTTCCGATGTAAGTATTTTCTTGAGTTTTTTTGGCCTCACTTGATCGTACCGGCCGCCACCACTGTACGCCGGTGGCGCCGCCCCAGGTAGTTAGCTTATCCCGTGCGGTCAAGTGGAGCTCTAGCCTCATCACCTCTTATATCCGCCATAGTGATGAGGAAGCCTTTGTTGTATCAGAGTAGAGCACTGTAGACAATTTTATTAGAACTCCAACTTCTGTGTTGTGGTAGAAATTACGTCACTACTCATCTTTTTCAGGCGATTATTCACTTCGCAAAGATTGCAAGAAAGCACAATTTGTCAGGCGTATGCCTGGACTCGCTACACCGTATTTACACAATACCTAGTGTTCCAATCGTGGACTGCTTCCAAAAAATCAGACAGCAAGTCAAGTGTCACATTCAAATGTCGTGGACTGAGGGCAAGGAGGAGTTGCAGGATGGCATAGACATGATAGAGTCTACGAACTTCAAGTATTTCACGAAAGAGATGACGGCTGAGTTTTATGCCTTCAAAGGCTTGCTCTTAGCACAGCTTGGACGATCAGAGGACGCGAACAAAGCCTTCGCGGCCGCAGTCCAACTGCACGATACGCTCGTTAAAGCGTGGGCCCTTTGGGGAGACTATTTGGAGCAAATATTCATAAGGGACCCGAGACAGATCCAAGTGGGAGTGTCCGCCATGACTTGCTTCTTGCACGCCTGTCGTCATCAGAATGAATCTAAATCGAGGAAATACTGTGCTAAGGTAAGGTCATTTTTCTACTATTTACTCTAGCTTAAAGTATTACTAAAATTCTAGATTGAAATTTGCTTTATATGAAGTTAATTTCTGGCATGTGACTAGGCATTATTTAATTATTTCAGGTACTTTGGATGCTAAGTTTCGACGATGAAAAGAATAGCCTAGCCGATGCTCTAGACAAGTATTCAGTGGGAGTACCACCTGTCCAATGGTTGCCATGGATACCACAACTACTTGCTTGCCTCGTTCAGTACGATGGGAATGTGATACTCAATCTTCTGAGCCATGTGAGTTACTCATTTATAACAACTTGATCATCAAAGTCAAAAAGTCAAAGTCTAAAGCATTTATTTCAAATAGGCACATAAAAGGCACTTTTGAACGTCAACATTTACATTTAAATAGAATTGATTCTAGTCGCCCCTTCCAAAAGGTAGTTTCGTATGGAGAAGAATGGGCAAGAAACTCCACCATTTCATCAGTTTGATACCCACAATTCAGAGTGATTAGCGGTTTTCGTACTAGGATATATTATTATTTGCATGCCGTCGAATATCAGGATTGGGACCATTTTTTTTAAATTACATATCACAAATCGTGAAACTAATCTCTACTTGTGCCGTTGTACCGACGAAGGATTGCATTATTATTGCCCTTGAAAATCACAAGCCCATGTCATGGTGACTTATAAACATTGGGATAAGGTATAAATTACAATAATATTGTAGTCTGGCGCTTAACTATAATTCTGATCAAACGGGGCACGTTCTCGGCTCTTAGAACAGAAAATATATATTTATGACGAAATAATGATCATAGTGTTGTATTTACACATTAGAGCTATGGCTTTGCTATTGTAGAGTAACATGTCCACAGGTCGGTCGTCTGTACCCACAAGCGGTATATTTCCCAATCCGCACGCTGTACTTGACTCTGAAGATCGAACAACGTGAACGACACAAGACTGCTGAAAACATCGCCGCGCACCTACCACATCAGCCCACCACCTCTGCCGTAAGTTTACTTATGAGCTCAACCGTCGCTAATGAGACACAATTACTTTTCTATTGTTACCGAACATAATCAGTTCGATTGACAGACAAGGGGTTATTTTAACTACTAGCTGCGCCCTGCGGTTTCACCCGCATAAGTCTCGAGCCCGTGGGAATTTCGGGATAAAAAGTATCCTATGTCCTAACCCAGGTCACGGTCTACCCATGTGCCAAATTTCATCCAAATCTGTTCAGCCGCTTTGGCGTGAAAGCGTAACAAACAAACAAACTTACTTTCGCATTTATAATATTAAGTTAGGATTATTTCATTCAGTGATGATTGGCCATTTAGTTTTTTTTTATTTATTAAAAAAAAAATGAATACAGAACAGAAAAGTACAAAGGTAATAACCGTCCATCAAACATTCAATTTTAGAGTATGTACATATTTACTCTGGGGTTATGCTTTGTAATGTTGTTGCTTATACAAGGTGTAACCGAATAAACGCAAGTCCTGAAAGTAGTTTGCTCATAATTGACTACTGAATCAATTTCAGTAACTATTAATATAGGTATTTTTTTTTATTTTATGTATTTTGCAAGGCTGACCGCCGATTGAGCCGAAGAAAATTAAATCTTATATCAAAGATTTAAGACTTAATTTTAAATGCATAAGGTAATGCTAGGGTCAACACAATTTAATTAATAATAATAGTTCGTTTTAAAAAAATAGTTTTGGTCATTGTATTGTTATGTATTGGTTATGTTTTGGTTAGTGTTTGTCATTTTAACTCAATACTTTAATTGGGGTGTTTGAGGTCTTGCGTTAATTATGTTACACATTGTATATTTAAATTTCAGCATGTGTGTGTACTTTTTTAGGAAATAAATAGAAAGAGAAACTATACTTCTTATAGAAACAAAACTCCAAATCCCCCGTACATATAAAACTGGGTAACAACCCTGAAGGTTTGGGCGTATGATGCGCCCCGTTTAATTGTATGCGAAGTGTTGTTTATTTTTCTTATTATGATTAACATCGGTGTCAGTCTGTATATCCCTTCTGTGTCTGAATAACTATTGTTCTTATTAGGCTGGCACCAAGGTGAATGAAGCCGCGGCATCATCGAGCGGTGGCTCCACGGGGGAGGCGGGTCCTATCAAGGCCACTCTGCCGATGTGGCGCTGCTCCAAGATCATGCAGATGCAACGGGAGATACATCCCACCGTACTCTCGTCGCTCGAGGGCATTGTCGATCAGGTTAGTTATAAAATAGAATAAATTAATTAAAAATTGCTGTGATTCTTGTTTTAGGTACCTAGTAATGGTCAGTTTTTAATGTGCATTAGTATACCAGGTCATAAGTTATTTATTCATTTGTTTAACATAGGTACAATAATAATGGTATATAAAGATAATACAGAGTGCGCTATGTTATGCCAGAGGGCGTACGAATGTTTGTATTTAAGTAATCAAGCCAGCCAAGTCTCAACGATAAAATAAAATACAGTAAGCTTGGCCAATAAAAATTACAATTATAGAGAATCTCACAGTTCATAATACAAATTAATTAATAATAAATAACAATAGAAATCAATATCAATAAAAAGGAGAAAATAATAAAGATAACCTACGTGTATCTGTGGGCCTTACTTGCACAATATTAATAAAGATAACAAACATGTACCTGTGGGTATTAGTTGCACAATATTAATAAAGATAACAAACATGTACCTGTGGGTATTAGTTGCACAATATTAATAAAGATAACAAACATGTACCTGTGGGTATCAGTTGCACAATATTAATAAAGATAACAAACATGTACCTGTGGGTATTAGTTGCACAATATTAATAAAGATAACAAACATGTACCTGTGGGTATTAGTTGCACAATATTAATAAAGATAACAAACATGTACCTGTGGGTATTAGTTGCACAATATTAATAAAGATAACATACATGTATCTGTGGGGCTTAGTTGTACAATATTAATAAAGATAACAAACATGTGCCTGTGTGCCTTGGGTGCACAATATTAATAATGATAACATACATGTATCTGTGGGCCTTAGTCGCACAATATTAATATTGAAAGCCTGTAATGCAAAGAGTCTGACACGCCCTCCCGCTCTACCCAGAGCGGGAGAAGTTATTTGATGATTTCCCACCCTCAGTGTCTCAGTGAGGTGGCGAAATGAAGTATTATTAGTTATTATGTGTTTTAGTCTAATAAACTAACGTAGATTAGGGAATACTAACAAAGTTATGGGTTATACCTGAATTAAAGATAAATAAATAATAAATAAATTTATTTGATGAACTGAAAGTCCCAAACCACCTTGTGTGATGTGTGAACCACCAGATGGTATGGTTCCGCGAGAACTGGTACGAGGAGGTGCTGCGCCAGCTGCGCGCGGGGCTGGCCAAGTGCCACGTGGTGGCCTTCCACCACCGCGCCGCCGTGGCCGACGCCACCGTCACGCCGCACACGCTCAACTTCATCAAGAAGGTCGTCTCCACCTTCGGCATCGGCATAGGTATAAGTGAGTACACACCCTTCTATGTGCACACAGATAGGCGTTATACTTTTTGTTTTGAACTTTCTCTGTCTATGGTTAAACATTTTAGGAATAATTTAGGTACACCGTAGACAATGATACAGTCTGAATAATAATTATGCCGTTTGGGCACAGATATTAGTATAAGAATGAAGACAAACAGTCATAGATCCACTAATTTCAAGATGGTGTATTGATAAAAGTGACTTAGTAAAGCTAAATATTATTAAGAAATTAAATGATCATGATCCGTATAATCAATGGGATCGCGACTTATCAGCATTCTTCATCAGTTATTATTCACTCATAAAAACACAATAACATACAATAAAATTTATTTCAGAGATATAATAACATAGAGTACAGTGCGCATTGCTGTGCGATTATAACTTTGACATGACATAACAGGTAACAAAGCTCGTATTTATTGATCCTTCACAGTTCACAAGTAGTTTGTACTAATCTCATTTTATTTTGGGTTTTTTCTGAATATATAACTGATGTTGTGCCTCCAGCGAGCGTCACTTTATACAGATACTCCATTTTGTATGTCTACAGAAAGTATTTCAACAAGTTCTGTAAGTGGTGCATTCTCTTCAGCTGCATCAGAGAGTCTCGCCCGCCGCGCGCAGGCCACCGTGCAGGACCCGGTCTTCCAGAAGATGAAGAGTCAGTTCACCGCAGACTTCGACTTTTCGCAGCCTAACGCTATGAAATTACAAAATCTTATACAAAAGCTAAGAAAATGGGTCAAGATACTCGAGGCAAAAACAAAGATTCTGCCCAAGTAAGTAGTTCAGTCAGGCATTGAGCACTCCCACTAAGGTAAATACAGAGGAGTTTTTATCACGATTGTGCCGTCCATCTTATCTAGGCCTTAGCAACACTGCCACGCTCGATCTAACCTCATCGCGTAGTTTTAGAAAGGGTTTTGGCTTAGTGCTTTCTTCACTTCAGTAGCTTTGGGGCTCTGTACTAACAAACCGGTAGACACCGAATCAATCCAAAATACTTATCGTTCTAACTTACTCTTACAGATCATTCCTCATCGAAGAAAAGTGTAGGTTTTTGTCAAACTTTAGCTTGAAGACAGCTGAAGTGGAACTTCCCGGCGAGTTTCTGTTACCGAAACATACGCACTACCACGTGCGAATTGCGCGGTTCATGCCACGCGTTGAGATTGTACAGAAACACAACACGTCCGCGCGTAGACTGTACATTCGCGGGCACAACGGGAAAATATACCCGTACCTAGTCGTCAATGACTCGGGACTGGGTGACGCAAGGAGAGAAGAACGAGTCTTGCAACTGCTGAGAATGTTGAACCATTATTTAGGCAAACAAAAGGAGACATCGCGAAGATTTTTACACTTCACTGTACCGCGAGTCGTTTCGGTATCGCCTCAGATGCGACTTGTAGAAGACAACCCTAGTTCGATATCACTGCTGGATATATACCGAACAGAATGTGCTAACAGGTAACTTAACTTAACAATGAAGCTTATGGTCAAAAGTTTGAGCAAAAACAGTATTGCATGTCACAAAAGGGGGCCAATTATTCCAATTTGTACCCTATAACAATGGCATAAGAGTCACAGAAGAGTCAAGAGCTCGTGAAGTCTATCCTATGTTTTAACTTTTTTTGTAGGGGTGTGGAATACGATGCTCCTGTCGCACGTTACTATGAACGACTCGCGGCCGTCCAAGCGCGAGGTTCACAAGCTTCACATCAAGTTTTACGGGATATCCTTCGTGAAGTGAGTTCCATAGTATTTAAGTAACACTATTATATTGTTATAGATAAAATGACTAGAAAAGGGGTGAATAGAGATGTATGAGAGAAGACATTCCGCACCAACCCTAAATAAATTGAATAGTTTTTGTTTGTTGTTTTAGTTTGATATTGTAATTTGTGTATTTTAATGAGTAGGTTACAGCAACCAAATAATTTAGCAATTAGCAAACCATACTTATTATAAAATATACCGATAGCAACATGGCTGCACATAATCAAGACACAATAAAGCAATTAGATACCGCGCCTGCACTCAATAATCAAACATTTCACGACATAGGTGCAAGCAACAATGGTGCCAAAGGGCATGCTACGCGAATGGGCCGCGGCTACATTCTCCGCGCCCACAGACTACTGGACATTCCGAAAGATGCTGACTCTTCAGCTATCCCTAGCCAGCTTTGCAGAATACGTCCTGCATCTCACCAGACTCAACCCTGACATGATGTATGTCCACCAAGACTCTGGACTCCTCAACGTGGCCTACTACAAATTTGACGTTGATGACACCACAGGTATTAGACGTTTTAATTTTATATAGTGACTTTTGTGTTGTTCGTGTTTAAGGCACTTATTTTGGCTTTTTGGTTAATTATGAACTTTCAGTTGAGTTTCAGTTAGGAAAAATTGGGGTAAGAACTTGTTTATTTACTTTTTCATGTAATTTTTCTGTACTCCCCTGATAACTGATCATTCTCGTGTTTTTGTTTGAATGGGTCTCTAATATAGCTTGTGCACCTACAGGTGAACTGGATTGCAACCGGCCGGTGCCGTTCCGACTGACGCCGAATATTTCCGAGCTGCTAACGACCATAGGCATCACGGGACCCCTCACGGCGTCTGCTATATCCGTCGCCAGATGTCTTGTCACGCCCAACTTCAAGGTAAAGTACCACTAACCTCTACCATGTCAAATTAAATTAATTTTCGGAACTTCAGATGTGTTTAGATTTTTTAAATGAAAACTTCTTCAGGCGCGTTGAACACACTTCTTTACAAACCAAAAATAATTCAAAAATAATAATCTAATAGCTCGACGATACAATTCACAAGTTATGTACCTACTTAGTTTTCACTTCTATCGGCAGTACCCAAAGACAGTTTTTTTTTTTATATCTTTATATAAGCCGGACCGTGTGCCCGTTTGTATTTCTCATCGGCTAAAATGACGAACTTCCATACAAACTGTCATCCCTTGTTTAACCCCTTTAGGCGATGAATTTTAAAAAATCCTTCTTTCGTTATTTATGGAACTCTTGTGCAAAATTTCATGCTAATGGACCCAGCGGTTTAAGCGCTGTCTGTCAGTGAATGAATAGCATAATCAGCCTATAACGTTCCCACTGCTGGGACACAGGCCGCCTCTCTGTGTGAGGGAGTGTGCCATTATCCACCACACGGGCCCAGTGCGGGTTTGGTAAATGTCACATTCATGTGATTCAATGAATGAATAATTGGATGAATTTAAAATTTTTACTAAGTAGAAGATATGGACACCTATCACATCGTGAAGTTTCGCCAGTTCATTTAATGTGAACTTGTATCAGATTCGAAAAAATTAAGTCTTACCAAGTTTTCATTTCAGATCCAATCTATCCTTCGAACAATACTGCGCGACGAAATGGTCACTGGCTACAGAAAACGTTTAGAAGATAAATCTGGACTACCAACAGCAGGGGCATCTACAGAACAGAACAAACCTGCTGAAATGGACAACGATACTATCATTAACATGGTTAACAAAGCAGTTACGGTTATCATGAACCGCCTTAACTCTATGGCGAATTTCGATGGACCTGATAGTAAGGTGGCAACTCTAGTCACTGCGGCCAACAGCCATGATAACCTCTGTCGAATGGACCCTGCGTGGCACCCCTGGCTATAAGCTGCAAATAATATTATGTTAAAGATAGAGAAACAGTATGTTTAAATGTTATTAAGTTGTTATTTTAAGTTAAATTCTACTCAAAATACGATGAAGATTGTAGGTTTTTTACATTCATGAATTTGTAATTCGATTTTATCTGATCATCGACTGAAAAACGAGTCAAAATATACACAATACAGTCACGTTGATGTATGTCCGAAAAATGCCGGATCAGCCGTGAAGCAAAAGTAAAAATTAAAGATCTGAATATTTTCTTCAACCGTTTATGCACACACATAGGGAAATAGTAATGTAATGATTATTGTAAAATCCAGAGAATAATATTTTCTCTGTTGTCTTAAAGTAACTAAGATTTGTATCCACCCTTTTGTTCACATTAATGATGTCCTTAGTGGTAACACATACAATCATACTTTTAATCTTACTCGTATTTATCCAGAAAATAATCTGTTGAATGACTCTCTGATCTCTGTTCAATGCCCAAACCATGCTAATCACTTACAAAATCATGTGCTGAGTGTACAGCGGCAGCCTTTGTGAGTAAATAATAATTATAATATAGGTGTAAGTGACTCATGTTGTTGATATAAAGATAAGAAATCCGTTCTGTGATCTCTAAAGATGAGAAGTATTAAAAATGAACGATACAATTCTGATTGATAGTTTTATTTTTGCCAGCTCCATAAAACCTGTTTTATGACGGTGACATACATGAAAAGAAGCTCTCATTGCATGTGCATGAGTGACAGCTAAGTACCTGCATGGGTGAAAGTACCGGGACGGCATCAAGTGCGCGACTAATAAGCGTGCCTGGTGTCCCCCCCCCCCCTCCCCTCCACTCGCGACTCGCCAATCTCACTCTATCGCTAGAGATAGTAAAACTGATTTCATCACACTAACAATGGGAAAGAAAGTGCAGTAATTGTAGGATAGAACAGGAACTGTTTATATAGCCTGCTTGGCGAATGTCGATGTTGTAACATTTAGTACGAGATGGTTTATTCGGTCCCATTTGCCTTCAAGATCTTGGAGAACATTACATATGCTTTCAGTGGTGCTGAGAGGCAGTGTTCTTACAACGTCGCATTCCCATGAATGCGACGCTGCCACTCGGTTTTTTAGTCCATGTAAAACCTAAAGACTAAAAAACACCGAGACCAGTGTTGGAGTATTATCCATCATAGTAGATCTTAATATTCTAGTATGATGTGAATATTCCATGAAACATACAGCCCATCACAATGAGAGGATAAATTTTTATGTTTAGGAGGCATCTGTGAAGTTTCTTTTCAAATTTATCCTCTGAAGGCTTTCCATTACTGTTTTTTGCTACCATAAAAGATAAGCATAGCCTGCCGTTCTAGACACTACATGAATAATCACAAGAAAGTATCATATTTGCCAATTTCGCAGTATTGGGCCTAAAAAGTTTTTAACCGCTTTTGGTGGGTAGTTGATTAAACGTTAAAGTTGAGCAGTTTGAGTTATTTTCAAAGCCGGAAGCGTCATAACAGCTGTCAAGCGTCTTCTCTGTTATTCATCCCCTAAATCACAGTCTCGTAAGCTCTTGTATCGGCTAGGTTCTGTATTGTTTACAAGCTTTATTGGTGAATTTCTTTGTCATACCACTTAAGTGAGACAAGTGGGTGACACAAGATGTATCGTTCAAGGAGGTAACTATGTCGTACATGGGGTCGCCGACGGGTGTCTCGGCAGCGGCTCAGCGGCGTCGTCGCGCTGGCGTTGCTAAGCGCTGAGCGGCGCGCCGGGCGGCCGGGCGGCGGGTGTCGCGGTGCGGGCGGCCACGTCGCACCGTCGCAGTCGGCGCGCGCCGCCTTGCTCCTCGCGCCGCGCCTCTCCCTCCGCCGCGGCTCTGTCAGTCCGCTGAGCGGCGTTGGGTTATGCGCCGGTGTATTTCATGTTCCCGAGCCCGAACGGCGAGTGTCCGACCTCTGTAACCGACCGTTTATGACATTCGACAACCCCGCCCTGTGCATTTTTCCGAGTTGCATTTCGATCAGTGCGAAGAGTACGTCGACTGCGACTGCTGCGAGCGATTCGTGCCGGTGTCGGCGGCTCCTCCCGCGTTTATTTATGTTGTCGTTTTGGTGTGGTGAATATTTGTGTTGTACGGACGATAACCGTATTATCTGTGCGATCGAGTCGAGTGGATATTTTTAACGATCGACGGCTTTTCGCGAAGGTGAGTGCAATTTCTGATTCTGCGAATATTGTTCAATTGACGGGACGTTTTGTTTGATTCGCTGCTACGTGGCGATCGTCTCGTCGATATGCGACGGAACATCATGGATTGTCTACAATTTACCTATGTCTTATGTGCACCTTTTTATAAGCCACTTCAAAATCTGCATAATTATTTTTGAGCATGTACCTACTTCCTTGTCACGTTACAAAACCTGTTGTTTCGATGCATTTAATTCTGACGATGTCACGCTTTGAACTCCACAATAACATGTCTACCTGAGCCAATCTACAGTATTTCTAGTGTTTTTTGGCTTTTAATGGATTTGAAACCTATTAGATTCTTGTTAGATTCGGTCCTATCCCACTACACCATATGGTAGACGGAAGCGAGTGGGTAAGAAATCATGGAGGTGAGCGGTGCGGGGCGGTGTGCGGCCGGTCGAGCGCTCGAGCGACCGCATTCCATATGGAATGCCGGATTATACGCAATGTCAGTGTGACTCGAAGCTTGCTGCCTCCACTGAACTGACCATTGCATTTGCAACTATGTCTAGGTACTCACAGAAGTACTACGTTTTATACTTGAAATTATGCTGGGTCTATGCTATAAATTGTGTCGTTGATTGATATTCATGTACAAAAACCGACAGTAATCAATTGTAAAATGTGAGATGTGCATGAGAGCAAATAAATAAATATACTAATATGTTTAACCAGCTCAGCTTCGCTGAATGTAGGTACGAAGAAATATGAGCGTGTGTGTTACTAACGAGATGACACTTATTGCGTGTTACAAAAACGATTTATTTATAGGAACTGTAAGCAATACCTATTCTACACTCTACACTTAGGCAACTTCCTAAGGGCCTACTTTGTTTTTAATATAATGGAGTTCCTGTGGATACTACGACCCATTTCATATCAATACCATACCCACCTTCACACAATATTAATATGTCTGTGTTATTTTAAACTATACCTAACTAACTACACGCAGCACACAATGGACAAAACCTAGCGAGATTTTTGTTTGTTTTTGTTGGGGTATAATAGCATAGGTCTAAATAGGTTATGTTGTACTATACTGATAGGAAATTAACCCATTAAAATGATTAAATAAATATTTTAAAAATGAACCGATGAGAATGTTGACTCAATCAATACGATTATAATTATGAACGAAGCATAACCTCATTACCTTAGTTTTCCCCGAGCAAAATCGAAAAGGGTTGCCAGTAATTGGCAATTTGATAGGAATAGTATATTGTCTAGGTACTGTATGGTAAAAATTGTCAGTAACAAACGCAAATTTTTTTTGAAATATACTTTGTATTTTAATTATGATAGTTGTATGATTTGCTGCGTAATATAATTTACTTGTTACTCAGAAATCTGAACTCTGCTCCTACATATTACCAATTGATAATCAAAGGCCCACAACGTTTGACAACAGTCCCTTGGCCCGCGCAAGGGGCCCTGTAAACCCTTGATAAATTATTATCTCAGTGACATTACTCGTGATCTCACATAATGAGTATAATGAGTTCGATAGTGCGTGCTATATTTCGAAACACGTCCGTCGTCGCTTCCGCTGTGTGACCCACAATCTACAACAAACTTTTTAGTTTCATCTGTAAAGTAATATAAACGAGAGGCCTGACATTTTTAATCTATAATGTGTTGTATACCTGTTGCAATGGCTACCTTTTATTCCTGCTGTCTGGCTGATTCTAACCTACCATACCTTACAGAATGACTCATTTATCCCATGTCTTACGAAGGTATATAAAATTGCAAACCCAAGGAATATCATCAGTATATCTTTATATTTTTTATGCAAAAAGGTAAGGTTTCAAGTTTGAGATACCTGCTTATCCTGTACTGAGTCCTTTCATATTTTGCTATTTTGGTTATTTTGTTTTGAGATTGTGTCATGAGTGTCATGACTACCCACGGATATTTTTAAGGTTTAAGATTAACTTTATTTCTCATAAAGAATTACATACACAATTCACTCACTGAGAAACAATATCTAAAACTAAGATTAATAATTAGAGCGCACAGGTGCACGTATACAAACTAACAAAACAAAACAGCAAAAAAAAAATTACAAAATAGCAAAGAAATGTGGGTACTAGATGTGGCATTGATAGCATATTCTGTTATTATGAAGTTTACCATTATAAAACTACTTTGTCTTCAGTCTATTGTTCTATCCATATACTTTGGGTACATACATGGTTTATAAACCATTTTGAGTATTGTATTCTATTTGTTTTTGTTTCCAGGTAATTACTAATGAATATTTTAAATTTAGAGGTATATAGTTAATATTAACTTAATTTTATATAGTTATATAATGTGTGTTTTAGTCCATGCGACTACCAAATTTTCTTTGCCTACATGTTATTATCGTTCAAAATCCGAACACTTTCTAAAGATCAAACAGCTAGCTGATTAAAATGATATAGATTAAATTACAGTTTAGTAAAGCCAAACTGCTCGGAACAATACGTTAAGCCACCAAATTCATTATCGCGTAGTGTCCGGCTCTTGGGACAAATTCACACAATCTTGGTGACCTTTAATCTCGTTTCAGATAGCTAAAACTTGTTCCTTTGTGTAAATTCTGAGAATTGGTATCGTGTCTTATTGTTTACATACAGCAGCGATAGATACTTGCCTGACCTTTTTAACATTGGTAAGCCTATTACCGAAACTTCCAAACATTATCTCGATAAGGTGGGTTTAAACTAAACGAACAAAGAGCTAGAGCAAAAGCATTATTTCTTGATCTTTTAGTGTAAACGAAAGCTCGCTTACAGCGTTTACACCAAAAGAATATCAACGAGGAAGAATGAGAACCAAGAGCTAGAAATCTTGCACACGCTCTAGACATGTTTAGATCAGCTGAACGAATGCTCATTGCTCACTCGTGTCAATTCTGTGGTTGGTAGTGCTTCACTTTGTTTGACTTTGTAGTCATTGTTTTTGTCTTTCTCGAAGGTAAGATGCCCACCTTTTTTTTTTTTGCTTCTTTATCATTACGTTCTAGTAGGTTTCCAATTTCCTGCCAGGTAACTTCTTTGCGAGTTGAATTTTTATAATGCTCTAAAGTCGGAACCCACAGACATCTGGAATTTTGGTAGACTTCTATTATCACATCAATAGATATTTTTCTTGAGACCAGTCCATAATTACATCGATGAGTATGTATATCAAGTCGCTAGAACACAAGAACGCTTTGATGAGACCGCTCCTCGGAGCGAGCGCGTCCGAACACTAATGAATGCTCTAAGCAACTGTTCGCACGCTCTAGTGCCGTTTACATCAAGCGAAGGGCATTCTTAGAATATTCCATAGAATCTTTGCGAACGCAGACAGAACAACAAAAGAATGCTCTACCTCTGTTTACACTAAGAGAAATTCATAGAGTGGGGATAGATTCGGATTAGCATTCGGTCGTCTGGTGTAAATCGGCCTTTATTGAATACTTGTACAGAACATTCGAATCATTACAAAAATTTATCAAGTAATTCAAAACTTCGCAGACAAGAGTGTTACACCGACTTTTTTAACCTTTTCGAGTCTATCCTACCAGTCTACCAGTGCCGAGTTTAGGTACTTCAACCACGCGGGTCCTTGACATTATAGACAACTTATAATTTTTTGATTCAAAATGTCACATGGGTTGTCAGTCTAGAAAAATCACATCAAAGTGGTAGTTTCGTCAGTTGGTGTCTCCTCGTACCTACCAAAGCTTTAGGTTGCTATGATGTGATGATTACGTTTGACATTTTCTTTGTTGGATAGAAAAAAGGTTGGAACCTAAACAGAACTGCTGTTACATTGTATAGCTTTTAAGGCTGTTATTTTATACTGTTTGCTTTTGTGATATAATTAACCCTTTGTCGACTCAAGAATTAATCATCCGGTTATGTCTGTGTGCGTACTACACCGAGATTAAATAGATAATTTATTATAATAGATAACGCAGGTATGCGATCATTACGAAATATCTCGTCATCAGGATAATACAACCCCTTTTGCGGACTGGTTTCATCATTGTGATTTAAATATGGAATAAGGAAGTAGGAATAACATTATGTATCAGCCTAAACTTGGCAATCTAGGACGGTAGTCTTGTAATTGCACAGATCCTACAATCAAGTGAGGGTTATCTCTGGCGAAGGTACCTACCTATTGTAAAATGAAAGTAGGTACACGGCTTTTTCATCTGATAAAATCTCTTGTATTTTGTAACGCATATGATAGTAAGTCGCAGTGGACGCCTTTCGTTTTACCGGACAACACTATTAACCGCAATAAACACTCATTCTAAATTGAATTACTTTCAATTACCAGTAAATCGGTTAGGATGTCATCTTGCGATGCGAGATGCAGTCTTTCCTGTTGTACCAGATAGCCTTGTGTAAGTGACGTTTGAGTTTTAGATCTTTAAAAAGTAAAATTTTGCACTGCAACTTTCATAATGCATTTCATCAACGCCGCTCTTTATAGCGTTGCGCTAAATTTTGTAAGGTGAATGAAGATAAATGATCGTCAGTGTTAGTGATGAAATCTTGAAGAGATATAATCGCATTCCGCGGCTAGCCTCCCCTCTCTCTGGCGCAGCCGCGGTGTTGCATACCGACGTCGGCGTCGCCGTACTCTTATGTCGGTTGCATTGCACTTTACCGCCGAAGCTGTTGTGGATCATCTACTTAAAGTAATTTTGGTATCCTTTTATTTCACTCAGTTTTGCTTCAAGTCACTAACCACTGTAGCTTCTTTGGTGCTTTGATCCGCCGTTCAATTTATTTTTTTAGGTGAATCTTCAGTGACATTTGTGACGTATGCTCAGGACTGGTTAGACCATTGCTAGATGATGTATAAGGTAGAGGATAGCGGGTAACGGTTCTGTCATGTTTGCAGAGGCACGGGTGTGGGCTCGTGTGTGCGTCCGCGCCGCTCACTCAGTCACACAGGCGCAAAGCGCTCACGGCGTAGCGCGGCCGTTGAACCGAATACTCGAGGAATTTCTCCAACGACGCAGTCGCTTTGCTTTGCAGAAGAAGAATATGATCGCAGGTGGTAGGCTTGCACGACTAGAAATGATGAAGACTGTGTGTTTATTATACCCGTCTTGCATTAGAGACGTGGTAGAGTAGGATTTATTGAATGCTTGGTTACACAATTTTGTTTCTCTGAGTTTGAATATTTCCGGTTTTTGTTTTATGTCCAAAAACTTTTCCCTTCTTTAGATCTTAAACATTACGTTTTGGTGTGGTGTCAAAGGTTAACGCCAGTAGGTAGTTCACAGCTCTATCTGATTTGGAGTGACGCAGCTGTACCACTTACTATTAGGTACAGTCACAATTTAGGTGTCAGTAAGTACCAATTTGTCGTAGACACGTGTGCGACTGATCTCGCAATAGCATACCGGGCCAGGGCGCGGTCTGCCAATGGGCTCTCGAAACGCGAATAAATTCTATGTGACACATATTTATATTACAGTTTAAACTACAAAACTTTTAGTAATATACGAGCGTTTTATTTAAACTATCAATAATTAGCAATTATTGGACCTCAATGAGTAAAACACAATGAGGTAAAAGAAACAGATGTGACACTAGAGCAGCAATTAGTAGATTGTGTCTAGTTGACTGTAACACGTTTGTTTTGCATTATTCAAACATAAAAAATCGAGCATCACTTCACCATTGCCTTTAGTAGTACCAAAAAATTTCAGTTTTCCATTAATTGTTCTTCTTTACATTGATTCTTGGGCGTCCAGATCCAGCATTAAAAACTTTAATACCAAGTATCCTACTGTTCCTAATATTTAATAATGCATTTACGAGCGTTTTGTAAAGTTTTTCCGCCAAATCCCTAATCTGACAGCTGTCATTAAATGTAATTACTTTATTAAGAGGTCATAATTATAAGTGTTGCAAATAGTATAAAATAATATTACATTGGTAATATTTTTTAAAATGATTTCTCTTTTATTTAATACAGTGTATGACACGAGCAACTTGGCTCTGTGGCATCAAACACATATTTTCTTACATAGCGTGAATAATGTAGTCAAGACAAAAAAGTTCAGTCGATCTCGGGTACCACTTGTATTATGTAAACATAATACGATTTATATTTTACGTAAGTGACTAGTAAATATGTACTGATAGGTAGGCGTGTTTTATTGAATGGGCAATCATACTGTCATACTGTTTTCCTTATGTGGTTAGCAAATTTCTTAAAATTAAATCGATTCCTGGTAAATAACAAATAATAAAATTAACCGCAACATATCACTAAAATAACTGGATCTCGGTATGTATATATAACTTGGGTTAATTTGTTATGTGGAAGGCTCTCCTATTGGTAAGTTTTACTGGCTAGAATCTACAGCGGCGTAGATCAGATAATATTCCGCAAGTTCTAACAACCGTAGGTGTCTTCTGTCTTTGCTGAAGGGCTGATATTCATATTCATATTTTTTTTTTTTTTAAACGTTGCCCCACACTATGAATTTCTCCTGTATCGTGGGTGCGTTTACAAACATTTAAACTCACATACACAAACAGCCAGACCCGAAACAACTACTTGCAGGTCATACAAATATTTGTTCCGTGCGGGGATCGAACCCGCGACACGTAACGCAGCAGTCAATTGCTTAACCACTGCGCCAACCGTGTCGTCAGGAGGAAGCGTCAAGGAAGCCCGCGAAATTCAAATTTACTAAGTTTTTTGCAAGTTGCAGGTTCCCATTTAATGACTATTTTATGAAAAAGTCATTCTAATCCCATTGAATGACTTTTTCATAAAATAGTCATTAAATGGGAACCTGCAACTTGCAAAAAACTGTGAACTTAAAGGGTTGTATTGATAAATTTAATGATTATTTCGTAAATACATTCTTGTTACGGTCACGAATCATATTTTGTTCAACATACAACCTAACATTGACCTACGATTGCAAAAAACGTAAGAAAATTTGAATTTTGCGGGCTACCCTGGCGCTCCCCCCTTAAGGCTAGCTTGAGTTCGAATATCATTGCAGCCTTTGGTAGGTTGGTATCTACCTATAACTACTTCGAAATGATCAACACCCCTTCTTTGTTCACTGATCATTCGTAGCTACTCATTGACTACTTTTGGTCCTTTGTTACTGTTGAGACCGCTATTGTAATTACTAATTACTGAATGAAATTTAAAATGTAGAGTAGGTAGGTACTAGATTTTTCAAACTAGTCTCAGCCCTACTGTATGCATGTATTGGTAATTTTCCTCCATTAGCTTCTAGCTAGAGCATGCGTTTGATGATAAACATACTCATGTAACTTATTTGTTTAACTACTAAATTAAAGTTTGAGAGACGTGACATAACCACTGAACACAATAAAAATTATAAGTACCTTTTTATGTTCACATTTCAAAGAAATCTTGAAAGTTAGCGTCGTAAATAATCACATGATTATGTACGATTTTCCAATCGCAAGAAACTTTCGCTGCTCAAACCGCTGCTGCTTGCTATCTATGTGAGATCTATATACCGCTCGCAGTAAATGTATAGTAAATACTTAGGTAGTGATACAAATGCTGATGAAAACCGGCCAAATAAGACGGTTGAACTAGTACATTACGAAACAACGTTAGATGACGCTATTTGCCATTATTATACTGAAATTTTTAATTACCATTTGAAATTCTTGTACTTTTACGTGAATGCTTCGTCGGTACCATACTAATAAAAGATTACGTCACAAGCCTTCACTTTTAGTGTTTCGAAACTATGCATAAGTTGCACGTTGCACAAACATCCGGCTCAAAAGACCAACTGACAGACTTAGAGGTGACAATCGATATTTTCGATAGGTCAGCTAGAAATCTATAAATAAAATACCTAGTTTACACGTGTAGCAGGAACCTAGGTAGTTGTGCTCATAAAATTATACTTGTGTTGGAACTAGTACCTACAAATAAAGAAAACTGGCTAAAACCTACTTCAACGTCTGCGCGATTTGGTAACATGCGTGAATCGTTTACAGTAAATCTATGAAATTGTTTGATTGTTATTGAGCACGAATTGTTTACTTGGCTTTTGCACGAATTGTTTATTTTTAGATGATAAAAATAATAATACTTAGTGGAGGAATGTGAGCTGGCATGAACGGTCAGGATTAAAGACAAGTAGCGCAGGGCAGTCATACAAGGTTGTAGGCTAAAAATAATGCAAAATCTTGGGTAAAATAAAACCCTTAGTTGGCAGCCGGTTGATGGTGGCGGTGTGGTGTGGCGGGCGAGTGAACGCGGCGACCTTGGGCCCGTGCCGGCCCGCGGACGTTCGTTGAACGCACCGCGTCCCGCGCACCCCGCACCTCGCGCTCTGCGCCCCGCTCACTACACCACAACTCGTTTGCGACACGATTATTCGAAAATATTCAAAAATTTTGTGAGAAGCTGACAGTCTTCTAATCGTTTTCCTCTAAAGTATCCCTGCCCACGATGTCCTACATAAGCTTCAAGTTAAACAACGCAAAACATCCTAAGATGTCATCGATCTCTCTCTACGATTTGTATTGTCTCGTTCACTAGGGTTCACTAATCTCTTTATCTTACGTATCGCCCATCTGTATTTGTACTTATTTATCTCATTTCACAATCTACCATAAACATAACAGATGTTTTCTCAGTCACGAGATATTATCTATTACGTTAAACTGACAATGTGTATCGTGTAACTTACAATAAAGGCCGCAATAACTATCCAAAACAAAAGCGTTTCCACGTTTGGCTCACTAACACACATGCGAACATAATAAACTATAAAAATATACCCAAAACAGTGCGTGACGTAGTATTTTGCTGCATTATTTTTGCAATAGTGGGTGCGTGGGGCCCGGGCGGGCGCGATGTTGGCCACTGCGAACATTGACCGCGAGTGTACGGTCAGCAAAACCTCAGTACTGCTCAAATCAAAATAAAATATTCCTCTTTATTAGCGCTTTTATTGCATAATAGTCGATTTTATATGACTATTTTGCTGTCGTGTATTTGACGGATTGATTTGTTTGATTGCATTGCAACATTAATGACTCGTACTGTTTATCAATGAGGGTCTGCGTTATTTTATAATTAACGATGTTGTGAATAAGGTCTCGAGAATTAATCATATTTGAAAGAGAATCACATTCCGAATGCACATGTTTTATTAGGTACACATAATTATATATATGTGTTTATTTGGGACCTGCCCTATTATCATAATGATAATACTTATGTATGAACTAAACACAAAATGATTCACATTTATTTGTAGTGACGCTGATAAAACTGACACGGTTCCGTCCTTGTTGCTCAGAGGCGAGAAAAAGATCACATATTAATTGCGTGAATCGCTTTTGATCTTCTGGTGAAAACAAACAAACAATGAAATGGAGATAAATTGATAGTCCAATCATGGGCGCCGGCAAGTTTATTTTCAGGGGGATACATCTTCAGCTCGAATCGAGCTCGATTATTTTTGCACTTCACCTCGGATATGTTAGGTTATCGTTTGTCTATTCATAGAAGGAGTAACTAAGTCGACTTACGCAGAGCTTTAGGCAGAAGCGCCAGGGTAGCCCGCGAAATTCGACATTTCTTGCAATTTGCAGGTCAATGTCAGGTTGTATGATGAACAAAATATGATTCGCGAGCGTAACGAATATGTATTTACAGAATTATAATCATTAAAATCATCAATACAACCCTCAAGTTCATATAATCCCATTGAATGAAAAAGCCATTCAATGGGATTATATGAACTTAGCGGGAAGAACATTTTAGGACTGCGTCTATAATAGGTTAAGTGCTTGATATTATTTATATCTTATTTATTATATTTTACCCTCCAGCGGCGCAAATACTGTAACCTTATGGGCAACTACAGTTTTGAGCCGTTTGGGGTTGAAACGCTTGGTTCATGGGACCCGAGTGCGCGTCTCCTTTTTAAGGAAATTTCTCGCCGACTAGGTACTGGTCGACACTTCACGTGACCAGAGGGCTGGGTTGTTCTTTGGCCAAAGAATTAGCATTGCCATTAAACGTGGCAATGCTGCCCGTCTTCTGGGCACTTTTCCGGATGACAGCCGCGATGCGGACGAATACTTCGACGCCTAAGGTTCCTTTTGTTTTTGTATTTAATGACATTATTATTTAATTAAATGTTTAGAAAATAATTCAAATAACAAAAGATTATTTTTGTTTAGTCTTGATAATACTGCCGTCATAAGAAAAAAGGCCGTAACTGACAATTTTGTCAAAAATGAGTTATTAACATATAGGGAATCAGCACAGAAAATGCTATCTAATGGTCTTACACACAAAACTGTAACTCGTATTAGATTAGAGATATCATAAGGATTTTAGCCTTAACTACGACATTAATTCTGGTTTTTGAATCTGAAAAGCCTTAATTACACAATAACAGCCTTTTGTGTCAATTATGGTTCAAAATAAAGCCTATATTTTTTGACGTCATAAAAAACAAGAATCACTAACTAAAACCATTCAGTAAATCGCGGGCCTTCATTTTAGATGAAACTTCAATTATATCGGAATCAACGTTGACGTAGTTACGGCGTTCTGACGGCAGATTAGATTAGGCGATTTCGGATATTTTTTTTTAGTTTTGAATGTTGTTCCACCTAGTCACTAAGTACATTGAAGCCAGGGAGAAGCAAGTACACCCTCTTGCACCCCGATCCCGGCGCCCATGGGTCCAATGAATCAACTCGAGTAGGTACGAAATATGTATACAACGTGTAATTATAATTAACGCAAAAGCTCACACACCCCAATTAGAGTATTGAGTTAAAAGCATAATACAATGACCAAAACCATTTTTTTTAAAGCTAACTATTATTATTAAGTAAATTGCACGCTTTAAGCATTTAAAATTGATTCTTGTTGCCTTGAAATAAGATTTAATTTTCATTTCCTCGATTTGCGGTCAGTATTGCAAAATACATAAAATTTGAAAAAAAAATCCTATATTAATAGTTACTGAAATCGATTCAGTAGTCAATTATGAACGAACTACTTTCAGGACTTACGTTTATTCTGTTACACGTTATATACGGAATGAATCTCGAATCACTTAGTATTACATTTTAGTAACAAGTTAACGGTAATAAATAACAATCACACGAGAAATCGCGACAGGCCTAGTCGGGATGAGCTGGATAGCACCGTCGTCGTCAGCAGCCTTAGATTGAAAGACGTAGAAAGAGAGTAGGGAGCTCTTTCTCATGCAGTGTGACAATACAATAAGGCTGTCATGCTGGTAAAACTATACTTACCATCGTATCATAGTACGATTCCGTGAATCGTTAACAGGTTTGTTTGACCTAACACAAACAATACTCTTGGTAAATAGAATTCTTAAAATTGTTGTAAACTAACGAAATCTAGGTTGTAGTCGTACACCAAGTAATAAAATGAATGGCAAAAGAGCTCAAAATACATATTTCAAGAAAACCTCTTCAGACAATGTATCCGTTAAAATTCTTGAGGTACTCGAACACTATTGGATCTTGGAACAGAACATGAAGTGGTTTAGAATTCTGAACATGTGAGGAAATGAAATGTTGGCGCGGCTTGTTTTTTGCAAACTTACTATAACGTCTTCGTCTAGGATTTATTGTCGACACTGTAATTTTTTTAAATGTTGGCGCTGCTTGTTTATTGCAAACTATTACTATGACGACTTAATCTACGATTTATTGTCGACTTTGTAATCTTGAGAAACAGATTAAAATTTTCTTTTATTTTTTTGCAATTTGCAGGTCAGTGTCAGGTTATAATTATGATGATCAAAATTTTGTTCGCAACCGTTACAAATATGTATTTACTATTTACAAAGTAAAAGTCAAAGCATTTATTTCCAATAGGCACATAAAAGGCACTTTTGAACGTCAACATTTACATTTAAATAGAATTGATTCTAGTCGCCCCTTCCAAAAGGTAGTTTCGTATGGAGAAGAATTAGAATCATCAACACCACTGTGTAAGTTAGAATTGGCCTCAATTACATGATATCATGAAAATTGTCATTCAATAGGGTAATTTGAACATTTTGAACATAGAGAGCTGTTTTGATGATTTTAATGATTATAAATATTGCTGGGGGGTAAACCTACTAGTTTACTGACGTTGCAATGGTCTCGCCATTGTGAGTTTTTTACAGATTTTGTATGGCAAATCTGTCAAAAACTCGCATTTTTTTGACCATTTGCAACGTCAGTAAACTAGTAGACTTGGCGCCCTGGTCTAGTGGTCACAAGCACAACTACTGAGCATGAGGTCCTGTATTCGATTCCCAGGTCGGGCAAAGTGTTATTAAGTTTTTCCGTCAGGAATTTTTCAGTAGTATCCCAGAGTTTGGATTAGTTCCCGGTTGATGGCAATAGGCTCGCCCCCGTATTTCACGGAATTTCAACATAACTGGCGAAATGAGAGTGTGTACTATACAGGGCGTCGCACGATCGGTATGATAAAGCTACAGGGTGATTATTTTTCTCGTGTAACGGGTTCGATTTCCGGTTCAACCATGTACTTAATTATTTAAAAATCTATGAATGCAGTTTAAATTGTTTTTTAAATTCAAATAATGTCTTCTTTCAGTAAAAGGTTCCATCTATAATATTCAAGGTACTTTCCCTCCATGTGGCATATCCGTGGGAGGCCCTGTATAGGTATCTACGCCTCTGCCTTACCCTTCGTATTACAGTCGTGATGTTATGTGATGTAATTCTTCAGACACATATTTGACACGGTCACGAATCGTATTTTAATCATCATACAATACAGCCTGACCTGCAAATGTAAAAAAACGTAAGAAAATTTTGCGGGCTGGTTGAAACTGACATTTGAACGCGTTCGTGCATACGAACAGGATATTAAGGATTTTCCTCGTGCGCTTAGAGGCGGGCGACATGCCAGACAGGTTCTTGTGCGTTATTACTGCAAGATACCGGTCGATTTAAAATGATAAGAGAGAGAACTTGTTGTTGTTTCGCCCTTGAAACTTCCAACTAATTTGTTTATAATTCGTTGAGGATTGAATACTTATGGAAGTTATTTTTTTTATTTGCTTAAAAAATTATCAGTCTTGAAAGGCAAGCAAGCCGACCGCTGAGGTCCAACAAGCCTAAAATTTATCAATTGCGATAAAAAACCAATAGGCCATAATACATGAGACTTAATCATAATTGGCGAGTTGTGGGTGACAGGTCCGGTTTTTTTAATCCTTAACTCAGCCATTAATTAGTTAGTGCTTTAATTTTGAGAAAATGTTTTAATTTGATCAACACATTTTACCACAATTTAACCATTGCATTGTTACTATTTTTAACTAACAGTTGAGTTAACTACGGTTGAAAAAACCGGCCCTTATGGGGACTAAAAATGTATCGAGTCTTGAAAGGTACATACCGCTGACGTCCAGCAAGCCCCTAGTTTATTGATTGCTATAAAAACCTCTGGCTCTAGTCCAATAACTAGAAAATTGTAGAGGAAGATTTGAAAATGATCTAACAAAGGCTTAATAGAGATTGAACAGATTGTTGACTGAGGTGCAATTGTCGCTACTGCGTCAGTCGACTGAATGCTGTGTGCATCACATATTATTATTATATTCCAGTTCAAGGATGAAGATGGTTTTGCTGTCCGTACGTTTTTATTTTAGAAATCTCGTGTTTCAATTAAGTACTTTATTTTATTGCTTTGTTTGTTTGTAATTTTTCATTACTCATAGGTACTCGGAAAGTACCTACGTCTGAAGTTGCCCGAGTTGGCAGTAATCATGGTATAATAATATGCTTCGCCTGGTATTCTCTTCCCGTGACAGCTGGGTCACGTGATTGGCCTAAGTATACGTCATCAGTTGCGATGCGGTTCTTAAAGTTTTTTAGTGGGGAAAAAGATAAAAATAATACAACGGGTACTCAATTTTTATCATTTTTAATATTTTAGATGTGCCCAAACGGCCTTGAATACAGAGCCGTTAAACCTTATTTGAAAAAAAAAAACTATCTAGCAAGCTACGTCAACATCACTTGAAAAAGAAATACATCTGACTTGGCTGTATGGGCCAAGATCCCTTTGCCTGTCCTAAATGATAAATGATAAATGATAAATGATTTTATTTCTGTAAGTAGGTTTGAACAAACACTTTTACACGTCAATCATATTTTTTTTTTTTTTTAAACTAGATGGGGTCGGCGTTTATCCTTAATTAGGACTAAAAGAACAACCAAAAAAAAATCACTACAAAATAAAATAATAACATGGACCAACTTAGTACACGACGAAAACCTAATAGGACGCAATTAACTCGACTTGAAAAATAAGTCAAAAACTAGTTAGGTTAGGTTATGTTCGGGCGTACAGCCGAATTAGCACAACTATGCCTTATATGGAATTTGCAACCGTAGATAAATGAAATAATATGTAGAAAGGTACATACTTACCAGTTCTTATTGTTGTTTTTGGTCTACAATATTGAAGCCACTTATTTGCTATCATCTCTTCTTTGGGAAAAGAAAAAAACCTTATTACTCCGCCTTTTTTACTTCTGTTTTTACAGTTTAGTACGGAACATTTAACCATTTTTTTTTTCTTGTGTATCTTTCAAACACAGTTTTTACACAGTTTTTATAGTACCTAACTAATGTTTGGGAACCACAGTATTTTGCTCACCGAGCGAAACAACGCTATAGGTATGAGCGACACGACGATAGTGATGAAATGGGGAGCTGTTAGTATGACACTTGTCAATCCGATGTGTGGCTACTGTGTGCGATTGAATTACCTGAGCAAAATGCATTTTACAACTTATCAAAGCAATTATGAACTAATAATTAAATATGTTAATTAATTTAAAACTAAAAAGATGAATCACAAGAGTTACTAAATAGTTAAGCTAGTTAGTAATTTATTTTATTTTATTACCTAATTAAGAAAGTCCCTAAATTTACTGAAACGGACAATCAATGGCAACACTTATCGTGACGTAGTCTTAGGCCATCGTGGGAAGAGAATACCAGGTGAAGCATATTATTATACCATGGCAGTAATACTTTTCAGTCGTAGGGAGAATTTCTTAAAAAAAAACTGGGTACGTGAACCATGTTCCAACTTCCTATACAGCCACTCAATCAGCGCGATGTAAAATTGAAATAACATAAATTTAAGTATAAATTGAAGAATATGTATATATTTTTAAATGACTATTATAATTTACTTCCAAATATTTCTTTAAAATAACATAGATTTGGGCAAAATATTTAAAAAATTTTCAATGATGGAAATGAAAAATAATGGCTGAATATCTAGAAGCCGGCCACAGACAAAAAAAGTTGGCGGGAAAGCGGCGATCCGATCTTCATTTGTTTTTTCGAGTTGTAGAGTTTTGTTTATACTTCTGGATTTAACGCCTGGTCTCATATGAAAAGAGGCTTATTTTTTCTTCAGCTTATTCATGTTTTTATTTTTAATTTCCTTGTATTCGTAATGAAAATCACAGTACCTCGGGTGACTTATTTAGTCCCTCGATATCTTCTTCTTGATTATCGAAATAAGTTACTCTCACCCCTAGAGTAGGTAACAATGTAGTATTTATTAGCAATATTAATCTTATTAAAGATCACTCGTACCTGTAGCATAGACCTGATTTTTTATTTAAAACATGTGGCTTGCTGAGTTGCAAGTCATTTTAAAAACCCACAAATGACGTGTACGGTAATACCGGTAAATTGCTCGGTAACCTACCATTATCTGCTTTGAATTAATATATTTAATTCAAGGAAACAATGTTTGATCGTATCTGGATTTTACGCGGGCAAATAGCACTAAATGCTCTAAGTTTCTAGCGTGCCAATTTATGGTAAATTTTCGTTTTATGTAGTAACTACGAATCAAACACTATGGCTGAATATACATTTTATAACACTGAAAGAACAAAATCTGCTGCAAAATCTTTGCCTAAGCCCGTTTTCACTAACACCTAAATAAATGCCTTAATAAAAGCGCGCTGTTTGATTTCCAACGCTCGGTTCAGCGCCAAAAGTTGAAAATCCTATAGCGTGCTTCACTTAGGTGTCGCCTAAGTTAGTGAAAACGGGCATTATTCAATGAAAAATGAAATTATTTTTGCAAAAATACATCTGCATTAGGTGTCGATGTCGTGCATGCTTACCGCTACAATCGTCAACTGGTGCGGAATAATGCACGATTTAACGTCAAAACAGCGGCAGATGTGCGATGCAATCTCCCCGCGTCACGACTTCACGAGGCGCATCCACCACATGACACTTTCCCCGCGTGCAACCACATGAAAGCCACTCAGCACGTTTTGTTATTAAGGCAATTATCTCAAACGCCATCGAATCCTGTTCATAGATACCTTTGTGGTGAGAACATAATGGCTATGGATATTGCACTTTCGTGTGCGATAGGTTGGCGGGGCCACGTTTTGATTTTGATTTTGCGGTCAGTATTTATTAATGTGGAATCAATGATCATTAATCAACTATTCCTATAAAGAAAAAAAAATTGGGGAACACTTTTTTGAAATGATATCCTGCGTCGGCTTAACAGTTAAGTTTATCGGTTTCTTGCTATTTTTTTCCTTTCTAAAGAACAGACTTTTTTTTTACAAATATTGCTGTCAATCAGTAGTTTATTATGTAATTTAGATCATATTAACTATCTTGTATATCACTAAAATACTTCGTATCACTACCACAACAACAATAATTTATAGTTGTTTGTCAGAGTATTATTATCAACTTCTCATTAATGGTTGGAGTACTCGGAAATGTTAGAATTTGTTTATAATTATGATGTTCCATATTAAAAATAACATTGGTGTTACTGTATGAACTAAAAAGGGGCATATTAATTTGTTACTACAGCAGCGTTACTTGCACGATATATATATATATATATATATTGTTTTCCCCGTGGCCTCTCTCTTGTAAACAATTCATATTGCGTAATTTGCAAATGTATTTGCGTTGCAATATTTCCTTCAAATCTGAAGGAATTCACGCCGAATTGTCGGTTTTCGGGCAATCGCCCGAAAGCCGACAATCGGCGTGAATTATTACATGACTATTATCACGTAGACCTATATTGAAACCACTTTCTTTATCAAAGTAAACAATCAGTTATTTTTAAACGGTTGGCCAAATGCCAAGCCGCGTACACTTTCTATACTATCTCTACTCCGAAAATATTTTTATTTTGAAGTCTGTGTTGCCAGGTTGTAATAAAATTGATCGTAAATTTGTAACTTTGTAGCTTAAACTGATGTCATATCACCTACAAATCGCCTAGCGATTTCGGTCTATGAATTATGTAGGTAGTACCTAGATAGTTTGTAAAAATATGTAGGAATTTTGTCAGGTAACTTTTAGTATATTCTCGTGCTTTCTGACATGCATGTAATCACTAATATTTGTAGAAACAATCCCTATAATAACGATGCAACTGAAAAAATCACTATTCGTAGCGAAAAACTGAATAAATCAATAGAAAGTTCTAGTATAATCGTAGTATGATTAGCAAGAGATGTAACAAGTGGTGCATCGGGGATGCGACGGGGGTCGGGGGTGCGATCGATAGGGGCTCGTGGGCGTCGGGCCGCTCGGCGGGGCCCCTCCCACGTCAGCTGGAGCCCGGCCAGCCTTCCTCCAGACCTGACGTAAATAGCATCGATAGGCAGCACTGTTTACGTCGGAGCACGTTATTGATAATACATTATCGTTATTCTTATTATAAATAAATTTGCCCAAGGATCGTTTTAACAAAGCTGAAATCAGAGGTAAGACTTCTTGATGGTTTTTTTTTGTATAACATTCGTTTGATTTATTTCATGTTTCAATGTTTTTTTTTGTGGCAGCACGGCGTCAATTTGATTCTGAAAATGTAAAACCGGAACTGCAGGCTTAGCTTGTAATGAAATGTTATCTTTTCAGTTTATTTTTGTGTTATGTGATGCCAAAGCTTTTTAATATTATATTATAGTTCGTTTGATAAAATTTCTATGATTTAATGATGATAAATGTGATTTATTGTGCCGACATTAACTTCCTACTTTTTTATAAAAAAATTGCCATGGTCCACGGATGAAGTGACCGATGACATATGATAAACAAGTTACCGGCAGAACGTAAGGTGATTAATGCGAATATTATATAAAATTCGACAATAATAGCTGAACGTATGTCTAGGCGGATGTTATGTTTCAGTTCTTATAAAATAACCTCGATGGCCAACATTTATTTTCGTACAAACGTAATATCAATCAAAACGTTTCTCGGACATCCACAAATATCTTACGTGTATTACGAATTACGGCATGATGTGCAGACGCGGCGCGTGTAACTACTTATTATATTTCGTAATTTTTTTTACTATCAGTTGGGTTATTTTTAGGATAAAAATATATACAAATAATTTTTACCAAAAACAATGACAGGGCAGTGAACAGCCGACAGCTCGACAGCCGGTGGAACTTCGTAGAGCATTTCCAGCGTTTGGATCCCAGACTGGAAAGGGCCGGGGCTGCCTTGAAGCGGCTCCTGCCCAATCTAGGGGTCCAAACGCCTCCTGCCGGAGGCTCTTCGCGGGGGTCGTGCGGTCCATGGCCCTTTACGGGGCACCGGTGTGGGCGCGTTCCTTAAGGCGCGACCAGCCCGCCGGTTGAACGCGCCCCAAAGGGTCATGACCACCCGGCTGGTCCGGGGATACCGTACGGTCTCCGGTGAAGCGGCGATCCTCCTTGCCGGATTACCGCCATGGGATCTGGCAAAAGTCCTCGCCCACATATGGGAGTGGCGCGAGGAGGCGAAACGCCGCGGCCTAACTCCGCTGCCGCGAGAAATCACGGCACAGCGGACAGAGCTCCGGCGGGATCTCAGGGTGGCATGGAGAGTGCGATTGTCGCAACCCAGCGCTGGGCACGCCTTAATTGAGGCGATAAGTCCCCTCTTTGAGGAGTGGCTAGAGAGGCGCTACGGCGTACGCAGGTCCTCACCGGACACGGTTGTTTCGGGAGGTTCCTGTTCCGGATAAGGCGGGAGGAAACGCCCGGGTGTCACCATTGTGTGGATCGCCCGGAGGACACGGTGGAGCATACGGTGGAGGTCTGCCTGGCTTGGGCGGAGCACCGCCGTGTCCTCGTGGAGGCGATTCGCGGTGGCGATCTCTCGCGTCCGGCCTTGGTCCAGGCCATGGTACGGAGCGAGAGGGCTTGGGAAGCCGTCACCTCCTTCTGCGCAGCAGTAATGCTCGCGAAGGAGGAGGCAGAAAGCGTGAGGGAGAGGCAAAATTCGCGCCCTCACGCCCCTAGCGGCCGCAGGAGACGCCCTGGGCGTCGGGAATCCCAGGCTGATTCCCGGCCCTCGTAGGTGCGGGCTTGCGGATGGCGAGCAATGGGCAGCTCGCCGTCCGATAAGGACCAGGCCCGGGTCGACGGCGCATTGTGTTCCACGCGCGCCTCAAAGAGATGTCAGCAACAATGACGGGGTCCGCTAGGGCCGATGCCTGCAGGGGTTGCGGGAAAGTCCAAAAGTGATACCGTGGCCCCTGGCACAGGCAACTGAAGGAACATGGGTGGGTTTTAGTCAGTAAAAGTCTGACACACCCTCCCGCTCCGCCCAGAGCAGGAGAAGTTATTTGATGATACCAATCCCACAAAAAAAAGGGCAGCGAAACTTGTAATGTGATTGTAAAATTGCGTAAGTACATATTTTGTAAACTTTTTTTTCGGCGGTAGGTACGTTTTTCTGAAAATTTGCGTGAGCGACGCGGAAAAGTCTTGTAATTTCTGTGTATTTTCTATTCATTTGTATTTATGACGTAACTGCTGAGTGAGTAATGCTCGAGATTTGTGTCCCTGACGTAATTTATACAGAACATACTGTGTGTGTTGTGCACGTTTGATAGCCATTCTCTGAATTATTGTTATGCCAACACTGATTAAGAGGAACGACTGTCGTGAATTGAACTTTACTGCTTATTGTTATCATTTTTACTACACCATTTATATACTAATTGATTTGTACCTAAATCATCGTAACTAACAGTTATTAACCTTACTTATTAACTAAATTTGGGTTCTGATTGCGTTAGTTTTTTGAACAATTTACTTGTTATTCTTATCTTTGGAGCGTATTCTCAGACGCCGTATCTCCTGCACTCGAAAACAATATTAAACCTCGTGCCAAATGATGCTGTGGCTTTTCCAGGCTTTTTAAATGTTTACAATCTGCTTCATCGTTTACACAAAATTAAAAGATATGCCTACAATTTTAGCACTATGCTATAGTACTTTTCGGCAAACTGCACAATTTTATTGAGGTTATTATTTAAAATTGGCAATACCTTTGTTTACATTATTGATCTCGAATTCGATTTATGGGTTTAGACTCACTTGTATAAATAATAAATAAATACTTATACTTAAATAATAAAAAAAATACTTAACACTACACTACACACAATACACACTACACGTGGCGCCATCTATTATCATCCGAATGTTATTGTTGTTTTCCAATGAAAGGTACCCTAATGTCCGTTTCTGTGCACCTGACAACGTATATGCAAAATTTTTGGGATGGGAATAAACTATTAGGGAAGAAAACACCAATTAAACCAAAAACTAAATTAGTTTAATTAGGTACCTGTTTCTCAATGTACTCTGTAGTAATTGACATACGATATTATGTCGAACTTAAATTTAATGTGCTGATAATTCACGTATTATTTAAACTTTTGCAGGTACGTACAAAGGACAAGATGGGCGGGTTTTCTGAGCCATCTCGTATATGCTAATGTAAGTAGGTACCTACTTACAATTGAAATGTCACGCGGTGTTTAAAAAAACTTCTCATTGTTAGCGGCGGTGGGGCGCATCATGCACCGCTCATGTTTTCCTGTGTCGCTCACAATGCTACAAACAACCATCGGACATTACTTCTATATGTGCGACAAGATACAATCAACATTGCGTGCTTACCGAGCTCTCTACATTACAAATTACACACGTTCGCAATTATACGAAAAACCCGCGTTTGATTGATATCTCTCATTGTGTCTAAGCTTACACTGTAATCTATAAAATCTGTAATAACAACCTGCCTTCAAAACAATTTGAAGAAACACCACGAGCCCGCGGCACGCAAAAATGTAACAATGTTCTATGTAGACGTCTTTCTTTTGTACTTTGTAAAGTACAAATTCGTTATTTTCCTCTTCTAAACTCACATTTTAATCATATGTAGAAGCCAGTCTGATTAAATAGTCGAGCACTTTATCATTATTCAGTGAATTTTACTATTTTGACGTTAGATGGATACATATATAATTTTGCTATGTGACGCGTTAGACGCGTAGTATAATGACATGTGTGCCCGCCGTTTTATTGTACACCATAATTAAGTGGATATGTAACAAAAAAAAAATATGCATTAAATCTCGAGAAGTAGCAGTTTGCAAATAACAAACGATAACGTTCGGTACATTAATGGCGAAATGTGACTTATGCAGTACAAGTTCAGTGAATATAATTTCTAAAAATTACTTAGTTTTAATTATTTTTTATTATTTAATTTAATTTAGAACTTCTGTTCTGTTCTTTTATGCGGTATGTGTCATGTCATCTAATTTTACAAAGTTCAATCACCGAAAATAAAAGTTCGTTATGTCCCCAATTACATTATCTCATATGGCGACGATAGACGGATGGCTCTTTGTTGTGTTTAGTTGAATTAAAAGAGAAAACTCAAAGATTACAAAATTTGCTATCTGATCTGTGTAGTGCCTGTGCTCAAAACATAAACATTGTGGTCGACTGCACGGGCGCATGCATTGTTAAGAATTCAGCCCTTGGATAGGTGAAATGTGAATGAATGCGTGACTTGATGTCGATTTGTTTGTGGTCTGTACATCACTGCACATTCCTGCAAAGACTGTGTTTTTATTATTTTATTTGGATAAGGTTTATAAATAAGATGCATTTTATTCAACTCTTATTAAAGCTATAATAAATCCCTAGGGACGATATGACCTTAGAGTAATTCATTTACAATTATTCCTAAAGTATTTAAACGAGACTTTGATGAGTCCGCGTCTTGTTGTCGACTGTGGCGCCAGACTTGGTTGTAACTGTTATTAGCCTTATTGGGAGAGTGAACGAACGATCAATTTAGTAGTATCCATCCACTGATTGTAGCCATACCCCACGTGATTATTAACGAGTGATGCTTTCTAGCTCGTTCGGAGTGATCACGACTGCAGCTGCACTCGAAAGGTATTACCAAATTAGCACTTGTATAATCAATGGCTTCAGACAAACTAATTCTGTCTAGAGATAATTATGTAAGGCCAGAATGATTGCGATGGCAGCAGTGCTAGGATTTAATTAATGTGACTGTCAAAACACGGACTGGCGCTGATGAGCGAAACAGCTGAGCGTCAGCTGGCGGCACGGCCGCGGCCTCGCTCTCGCAACGCTTAACTAAATATCGCCCTGTTGGCTGAGTTCATCGCCTAAACTATCCACGTTACGTAGTAGGTATGTATAATATAGACTAGGCTATTGAAGCTCCCGGCCACGGGCTGCCGAGCGCCGAGCAGACGTGCGTTCACGACAATTGAGGGGCCACGCCGATTGGAGATCGCCTCTGGAACGTATGAGGCGCACAATCTAATGAAATTCTACGAACGTTTCATCTCAATAACTGCCTGTTGCAATGACCAGTTGATCATTTCAAATTTTCTTTTTATTCGTAATGCATTATATGGCAGTAGAAATCTTGCAAATCACATTGATTGCCTACTCGTTAATTCATTTTGCCTAAGCTGCCAATACTAAATTCTCATTTTGTGAGAGTTTTATCTCCCGGATAAATTCTAATTATGTTAAGTGTTTAATTTCCTATGAAGAACTGCCAGTAGGTAGGTAGGTACGTAACGGCGGAAAGTTTGCATTGGCCGAACTAAGATGGAAGTATGCTAAAAAGTGAGTAATTAAAAGGTTGACAGCGAAGGCCGCCAGTTCCGCGTGGTGTCGTAACTGCGCTGCGCACTACACCGCGCCGCCGCCGCCGCCGGCGGCACGGGCGCAGGCAGGCCGCTCACCTCGCCGTCTGCGGGTCACGGCGTACCTTCGATTCCTTTCTAAAGTGCTTTCTATATCTTACACATACTCGCGACGCTTCCGAGCTTCGTTTTACCTTCACGCTTTTCCGCCTGTCTCATCTGTCCACTCAACTTATCCGATTGCAAAGCGAAATTTTCTGCTTAGGAGTATGCCGTATTGTATGCGGATACAGTCCCTCTCTCTGGTCGGCGTCGCACCGCGGTCCAGTTATCTAGGGTAGTGTGTGTGCTGCTGCTGCGCATGCATTCTACATCAGCATTCCAATAGCGGCGCGTCATCCTCGATTGTGCTCCGATGCGTTAGGTATTTAGAATTCGAGCTGATTACACCGACCCCCTTTGTTTTGATGCAGTTTTGTAATACATTGAAACGGTATTAATACCGATACTAGCACTAGCACTGCATTTTGCAAGATGATAAATAGTTCGAACGAAAGAATACCTATCATTATTTAAACGAAATCGAAAGTGTACGATGTTGCAAAATTCCATTGTCCTCACCTCTGTGGAGTGTTATCATGTAATTCATTCTCAGTTCTCAACTCCCGTCCGAGGGCACAATTAAAGTCTATGGCGATATAAATCCTATGGCACGTCGTCGGCAGTTAGAAAGTGCTCGTGATGTAACAATGCAACGCTCCCCGACTCTCAGCCTCGGAACGTGAACGTGATCGATCTCTTCATTCTACCACTAGTTGCGTTGCAAGATGTCTGACATACCTATCTGTTTATTTAGTGTCTCCTAGCTTGAGGTGCATTGTTGTTTAACATTTGTCATGATATCAATAGCAATCTCTTTAATTTGGGCCAAATATCAATTTCAAAATTCACCACTTGCACAAACTCTATATAAAGTAATTTGATGTTTAACAATACTGTGAATTGGTTTCATTTATAGCGCAGTGTAATGCGCATAGAATGAGGAGCATTGTTTCGACCCACTGATCCGCATGGTGCTCCGAGACTTCCGGGGTCATGGCGTAACAACAGCCGCGCGACAGGTGACACACCGACTTACACCCACGTAACACGCACCTCTCGCTCACTAGTCAAACACACGATATGCTAATTACCACATTCACCCTCTTGATTCAATGTAATAGAACTACGAAGGTAAATTGGCCAAAAATTAAGCTACAACAAACATGTTTGCTGGAAAAAATATTATGTCCTTTACAAAGAACATTTTGGAAACAACGCATTTTTAAACGACTTCCAAAAATGTGGAGAGGAAGGTGTTTTTTTTTTATTATTTTCATTGATTACTCGAAGGTGCCTGAACCGATTTAGAAAATTATTTTTTCGTACCACTTGCTCAAAAAAGTGACATTCTATGCCACAAAAAGCGAACATAACAATAGTCATTTTTAATCTGATAAAAACAGGGAAAGAAAATTGTACTGAATTTCATTCATCCTCTAGGGGGAGAATGTGATTAAAATTTGGAATACTTACCGAAATTTATACTGAACTACATCTGTGTTTCCACCACTGAGTTTGTTTATAAAGCATTATACATCTTTTTGAAACAGGAATACGCATTTATTACAGTTATGATTATTAAAATAAAATTACGAAAACCGATGAGGCCGTATGAGCTTGATGCCTTTGCTTTTCCGACAAAAAAATATTAGTCTAGGAATTTGTCGCGTTTTTGTTTTCTTCAAATACATAAACGTTAAGTTTATTTTAATTTATTTTTATAACTAAGTTAATGTTCTAAAAATACGTTTAATTGTCATTATTTTTAATAAATGCTTATCTCATATTATTATTATTGTGTAAATTTTTTCGCAAATGGTACGAAAAGTAGAGTATTTTCCTCGGTTATAAAGCTGTCTTAGTCTTGGGTGAACTTAAATCCCTCGCTACACTCAGGACTCGTCTCAAATCCCTCGCTTCGCTCGTGATTTAAGTTTTTAACAACCTCGCTACGCTCGGGAGTAAACCTCGAGTCCTTCATTACGCTCGCGATTTAAATCGTCACCCGCGACAGAAGACACTGCTTTATCCCCTTGGTTAATAATCTACTATTTTGTTTCAAAGGGTAGGTATACTTCCCATGTGGTCCCATTTAAATTTTATGGAAATCGGTCGAGCGGTTTAAAAATAATCAACAACAAATTATTTTTAATTTAAAAATAGGACGTGTGAGACGGTCGTTTTCGAATTGGTGCGGGTTATGTACTATCGAGGAAGTTCATATCTATGCACCTTTAGCACTATTTTTCCCTGTAGCGCTCGGGCGCTAACAGTAACTAACGTAAAACAGATGCGGTCATCGTGTTCACGGGATTTTGTTCTAAAACTGCTTAGATATGAACTTCCTCGATAGTACCTACCCCGCACCAATTCGAAAACGACCGTCTCACACGTCCACGTCCGTTAAGGGCAATTATTTAAAAGTGAAAATAAAAAACTTTTTACCAAAAAAAAAACAATCGACTTAAAAAAAAACACTAAAAAGTGATAAATAACTTATAACTTCGGTGTCTTTAGATCTGTATTTTAGTTTTTGCCACCGACTTCTGAAATTAAAGTTATTTTACACTTTGTAGTGTTTTTTTTTTAAAGCCGGTTGTTTTCTTTCGTATTTTTTTTTTTTATAAATGTATTATGTAACCTAAACGAACACGATAGTGGTACCTGCATGTGAAATCGCTTATTTCGATGAGAGATAAGCGATACTAGCCAAACATGGTTATTTTACACGCCACTCACGCAACTTTTTACGTCATCCTGTGACGTGTTTACGTCATGACTTTTTTATGGTGGGTGTAGCAATTACGCGCTCAGTTAGTGGCAACATACGTAGTTACTATATCGAAAAAATTGGCTACGCTTTCCGTCACATCAGTAAAGAAATAAAGTTAGAATTTTAAATAGGTACCTGAAAACTTAAACGCTTGCTTTGCTATTTAAAAAATAATTGTGGTTCTATATTTTTTTGAAGTTATTTACCAAATAGTACCAATTAGGTACGAAATATAATTGCACCTACACTACAACCTACTTAGATAATCCCGCCATCTCGTGATCTTGCCGTTCAGGCGTTCACCTATGGTTACGTTCGTTTAGGATTGCCACCTTTTAAATATAAAATATAGTATTTTCGAAGCCATTGCTTGCAAAAATTTAAAAAAAAAAAAAAAATATATGCATGTTGTTACTGTGCGTCTTTAGGTTAATAAATATATATTTAGCATCTAGTTAATAAATTATGGTTACAAAATACCTATATACCTATGTATATCACCTTTTACGAGATTAACACTGCCCCCCCCCCCCCATATTGCGCTCATCTCGCTATTTTGTATTCAACACTGAAAATTGCGCGTATTTTTTAGTAGTATCATTTCTTCTTTATAAACCGGTACCGAAGTAGAGAAGAAACTATACTATTTTGAAAATATAGGAAAACTCAGAATCACTGAGCATCACTTGTTGCCATTTTTCAGCAGCATGTTTTTGGTCAGAAAGAGCAATATCCTGAATTTTATTAAACTATTTTATTTCTGAATACGAATTTCAAATAATAACAGATTACGGTTGCGTTCCGTTTTACACATATTTTTTTTTTATGTTCTTCTAAAATATAGATACTTGTTTTTTTTTTTAGTAATACAGACTTTAAATTATATTAGCTAGTGAAACTCCGCAGGCGTGATGGGTATCTCTTATCACTTCGGTGCGCTAGTGTACTGTTTTCTTATCTTTATTGCATAAATTCAACATGACGTGCCAATTGCCACGGAGTTGTCGATTCGCCCACAAAAAAATTAACTTTGTGCGAATCGCCTACAGAAAAAGAACATAGGTACCTATATATGATTAGCAATTCGTCCGTTTCGGGGGAGTTAATTCTTGCAAATCGACCGATAGGCCGATAATAATCGACTATATTTATTCTATTGAGTGCTCTCATAAAAAACTGGCAGAAATACATAAATACTTACATATACATTTACGAGTATGTTAGCTGTGCCTCGAATAATCAATAGGTATTTAAAGACAAACAAATGTGTTTAATCTGGTAAATAAATAACATGTCAATCGTTTCAATTAATCAAATATTTCACAGGAATCATTATCTAGCAAATCAAGACAATGACATGAACACAACAATAAAAGTAATCTTTTGAATTACTCTTATCTGCATCTAATAAATAAACGCCGATAAGATTATAAACATTAAAAATAAATATTATGCAACTGTCTACAACCAACATCATAATACGAGAAATAAGTATGCAACAGTGCGTTTTCAGTTTTTAAAACTTTATGCTATTCTAAAAAAAAAGTAACAAAATGCAAATAAAGTAATAAAGTTTTGGAGACCTTAGATATTCTTACAGGCAACCATATAATAATATTAATTTGAAAAAAAAAACAAAGTTGATAGAACCTAATATAATGTAAGTACCTACGTAATGTAACTAATAATAACATTCACTATAGTGTGAAACAATAATAACATTCACTATAGTGTGAAACAGCCATGAAAATAACTTTTCTATCATGAATTTATTATTCAAGATACATTTGACTGACCGGTTGGTAGCGACCGCAGTTGGTAGCGACCCTGCCTTCTGAGCCGCTGGTCCCGGGTTCGATCCCCGGACAAGTCAAACATTTGTGTGCATGAACATGTCTGTTTGACCTGTGTCTGGGTGTGTATATGTATTTATGTATGTATACCAGTCATCAGGTTACCGTAGTACAGGCTCTGCCTAGTTCGGGACCTGATGACCTTGTGTGGATGTTGTCTCCGATTATATTTCACTCAAGGGTAGGTACTATGTAAGGTGTTACGGATTTCGAATGTTGTACTAGCGTAGGTATTTAACTGTAGAGCCCAGAAATTATTCACAGAGATCACAAATTCAGAAGACAAGCCTAACAGGAATGCGTCAAGTCAATAGAAATAAACGAATAATAAGTGATCCATTACAAAGCGAGCCAGAGACTACTCAGTAGGTCTATTCCTGAGTCAACCGATCTGCATCTATTTCTCTTTGTAGGACGCACCCATTACGACTGCACCTATCTAGTTATCCTGCTCTATGCAAAGCTCCACGAAGCTATTAACATAATAATTAATATCAGTAATGTTTCTAGACAGGCTTTAAATACGTACTGATATCGGCCATCCATCCATCTAGTATCTTACCAGGTAAATGATAACAACTGCATGCAGCCAACTAGGCTACGAGGACTTCAGTTCAGTCAAACCACTCCATTAGTATTTACGACTTTTACGAGTATCTTTACATAGAAATAACAAGATTAGGTACAAGCCACTGACGTAAGTTATACATTAAAAGTATTTGTAATAAGTTCGTTTACTTTTATTGATTTTTTATGTAAATAACACATTTAGCAATAAGCGGGTTTATCTCGAGTAGATAATACTGTCGTTATAGGCCTGCATGCCACGGTTGCTAACACGCTCGCCCCACGTGATTGTGCATAATATTGTGACCCATCGATACGTTTACCTCTCTTTGAATCATGTTTAATATAATTACCTATGTTTAACTTAATTTAACGAAGCCGTAAAAGTACTATAAAAATACCCAATAGCTTGTGAAAACATGGACTGGTTCGTCCATGTTTTCACAAGCAAGATTAAAATTTGGTGATACCTGATCTGAATTTTGGTCTGAAACGAATGATGAACCAATGAGAGTTGACGCGAATACCCGTTTACTGCCCTACGTCATAAATGTTAGAAGTTGGAGAATTTTATACAAATCTAAAGAGGTAGCACATTTCGTAACACTGCTGATAGGTACTCTAAAAAGCTTTTAAATAGTCTCATCGATAAGGCATTGTTGAGCGCTGTAGAACAATGAGAGAAATTCACACATTATGTCAGGCTACGGATACGGAGCGGTCTCGCAAGATGCCCGTGGCTAACGATGTTCGTGCTAAATATAATAACACCTGATGTAACATAACCTAAACGTTCATCGTGATTGCACACGACTGACGGCTGAAAATATCAGAAGGAATATAGGTATTGCAACTTTTCCCCTTTCTGTGTTGTTAACCCCAAGTATACAAATTCAGTCGCAATTACGTGTCGCGACGCTATTAAATATAAATCATCGGTGGATTACCACTTATGCTATGATACATTTTACCGTATCACGTTCGAAATTGACAATTTAAATGATTAAGCACTGTCTGTAAGCAATAAACTACAAGCGAACTAAGCCAAAATTGTCCCGACTGGACTATTGAATGTAAATAAGTTATGCTTAGCTAAATACTTCCTGTTTTACAAACTAGATAGTCAATCAAACGATAGTACGTGTTCGCCAGACGTTTGTTATTAATTGTCGTTATAAAGTTCTAAACCAAAATGGATGGTTGCTTAGGCGATCCGTCCGCTACTGGTTTAATTACACTCAGTCATTCGGTCCAGCAGCAGCTCCCGCGCATTGTAATGAATCTTAATTCTCACAAATCGCATTGAGTAGGTACATACGTATGTTTTCCGTATAATGTTATTGTGGATGGTTAACTATACAATAGATTAACAAAATGTGTGCCAAAATCTACATCCGATTTAGCATTTTCAATGACAACGGATGAAACTTTTGGATACCGAGAAAAGAGACAATGCGTGCATGATTTTCTCTCGTCGTTTGTTGTTGGAGGTCCCGCTGGTGACATCATGTTCTTGGACCGGATGAATAAAACAGAAGGCGAGTTGGATATCTAACTATGTGTGAAATTTAAATCAGCTTTGGCTACACGGCCGGCCCGGGCGGCGCGCGGCGCGGCGGCGCGGGGACGACAACGCGCATTAGCCAGCAGCAAGCACGAGTCGCAATCGCTGCTTCTCTAATTCTCAATAAAATTCATGTTACCAAGAAATTTTATTATCACGTTTTGTTGTACACAAATCGCCATAAAAGTTTCCGCGATTGACGTTTGTAATAAAGTTAAAATGCGCGAAACATTCAATTACTGTTTGTTTTTAATTTGTTAACAACATGGGCTATGGGAATTCTAAGCTCAGCTGGCTCACGTGTGCCCACAGGAATATAATAGTGGGCTTGTGGAAGGTCATTGCCGTCGGGCGTGCTCCCGCTGCGGGCTCGACCCTCACTAGTGTGTGCCGTAATTACACCTCCCCGATTACCGCACCATTGACCACTTGATAACAAGAGCGTACGTGGCGATTACTTAGTAGAGCAACCTATTCACGCACATTCTCAAGTTGACAAACAGTCCATTTTCATGTTCGTTTTATGAAATGCAGTTTATTTATGAAAAACGTAACG
The DNA here is from genome assembly GCA_937001585.2 of Brachylomia viminalis. Taxonomy (NCBI): domain Eukaryota; kingdom Metazoa; phylum Arthropoda; class Insecta; order Lepidoptera; family Noctuidae; genus Brachylomia; species Brachylomia viminalis. The sequence continues at coordinate 18,230,559 of OW443301.2, read as the reverse complement.
AATTGATTTGCACGAAGGCAATTATTCTAGCAAAGACAGTGTATTGGTTTAATTATGCTGATGCTGGCGCGTTACCAGTGAGTGATGTCGCGGCGCCGCCGGAGCAGTTGCGGGTGGGGGGCGCGCCGCGTAATCCGCGACTGTTTTCGCGTGGGAGCTGCACCTGCCCTCGTCTCTGTTTAGACGAAGTACCTACAATTACGATAAATTAACATGCTTATATGTGTTTTTGCTTAATGCGCATTCTCAGCGCTATCACATCACGACTTGCGCACCCATTGTGAGTGGAACACCGAAAGGTCTTAATTTGCGCAAGTGTTAATCTCGATATCTAGATGGTTTGGAACCTTTATTGATTTCTAGTTGGCAACATTGCATGGGAGGGCCAAATAGTATACAGTTCAAGTTTCCTTAATTTAGGGATGTCGTGACTTCGTGAGGTAGCAGCGACCGTGGGGAACAAATGATATTGATACAGGAGGGAGTGAAATAGGTTGAATGCACGTCGACCGCACTTTATCTGTGCGGTGCGGCTAGCAGCTCCACTCTCGAGAGTAACCGCAGCGCGTGCGTCGCATCGGTCGGCCGGAACACACGGCCCGGAAATAGAACCAAATTAAACTATAATCGAGTGCCACCGTACGTTAGGTAGTCAGTCCACAGAATAACGGATCGGTGGCGGTCGAGCGCTAAAGTAGGGACGAATATTACGTATAGTATGTACGGGAAGTACCTACGATCGTATAGTTTAGTAAGTCCGAATATAACTGGGTTTGTACTTCAAGAAGGACTTGTTATACAGTATCAAAAGTAGTATCAAAAGTACAAACCTATCAAAGTTTGTTTCCAAAATATAATGAATCCGTTTTAATTTTCATAGAAACCGGGGACTCCTCTTCTGGATTTTTTGTTATTTCTTAACGTTTCTAATTTGGCCATCCACTAACACTTTCACTTAAACTTCTACTTGTATAATATAATCAAGAATAAGTACTCCTTTCGTTTCTCGAGTCACACTTCAGTTGTATGGTCATACAGGACACGTTAAATGAGTTAGATACATATTTACGAGTTATTATGTATAGTATTTTATGTGTTTCACTAACAATTTCAAAATGAATGGAGATAAATTGGTTACTAAATATGGTGCACATAGGTTACAGGCTATCATGCTGACGTAACCGATGTCAGTACTTGATTACAATGTTCATTCATGTTGCTATGCGGAGTTAAACAACTGGTATCCTTATGCCACACTAGCACGAATTCGCCAGCATTGGTTTTGTAATAAATATTCAGGATATGAAGTAGCAAATTTCCTTTTCTAGGTCCCAGGCTTCCTTTCGGTAAAAGCTAGATACCAGACTAAACACGGGAATTAATTTTCTTTTGTTCATATCCTTCCTCATAAGATCACTGGACAGTCATAATAACGTTCGGGTTCTAACAACAACAATGCAAAATCACCACTCACTGATCAGTCCTCACTGACCCGTCATCACGGATCAGTTTACGGTCACTTTGTAGCATTTTTTTTCGGCTTTAGCAACCATACTTGTTTATCACACTTGTTATGGAGTAACCATCGTTTTCCGCTACCCACGCACTGGGTCCGATACCAGTCCATCAATGGTGGCTTACTTCTACACTGCGACTATTAATAATTTCTCACGAAAGCGACTCCATTCACGTCGCGTCGCTCGCGTGAATGGGCTCCATTAAGGGCTGCTAAGCTAATTGACCGGCACGGCCGCAATGAGCACACACGCGACCCACGTCACCTACGTAAGTCTATAAATTGTAATGTAACCACAGATTGTTGCCGTGCATACGTCATTTGTTGCTATGATTTGATTGCGTGAACACAGGTATCCATTAAATTGCCATAAACCACAAATGGTAAAAGATATGTTACGGAATTTTCCCTTCATTGCGTTCCTAATTGCTGCAATTTACATTTTCTTGAGGAAACATGTCCTGTTTGTAATCTCTGTTTTATTCGTAGCGAAAGTTACCTCTACCTTTTTACCTCCTTTGCCGTTACCTTATTCTATTTTCGTCCATAAATAGCAATCCACAATTCCAAATAAACTTTTCAGTTCGGCTATTTCACACACAAAGGCCGTTTAACCATCCAACAACAACTAGACTAGAACCGAACGTGTGAACTATATTCAAACGAAAGGTTCCAGGAAAATCCGTTTAGCAATTCAGATAAACCATCGCGACTCGCGAGCCACTGCTTTATGTACTTGTTAATGTAAGTAAACAGATCACATACATACACGTAAGAACCAATGTAGGTACTCTAGTTATCTCGACTTTTATTATGGAACATAGCGAAATATCACAGTTCTCCTAAATGTAATATTTCGTTTAACAAAAAAGGGTATTACTTATGTGATTTCGTTCATCATCATTTTGGTTAAGCCTCAAAAGCAAAAGTCAAATCATACAAGCGTCCTTAACCAACCTGGGTATATGTTTCACGCTCGTTAACTCTTCAACAAACAACTTAAGCAGAAAATCGAGGCTCGAGAATCGGGATAGAAATAACAAAAGCCGGAGTGTAGTATGATCTATATACTTACTTTTGTCGTATAACAATATGGCGAGGTGGGTCGGATCGCCAGGGGGATGGGTGGGCGTCGCTATCTGGCGGCGAAAAAGGCGCCGTATCCTGCGGAAGATAAGCGCGAGCCTCATCTACCACGGGCGATGCGGCAGCTCCATGAGTCAAGCTTTGTTCTATAAAAGCTGCTTAGGAGGCCCCAATGTATTGTAGAGCCCTCAGATCATATATTATATGATCTGAGGTAGAGCCAGTTACTCAGGGTGGTTTTCGAGTACCTATTCTCATTGGTTAATGAAGAGCTATACGTTCCCTTTTGTTTGTTTGTATTCGTCAGAAGTAAACTCAATTTTGTTTTCCTCACGGGTGCCTTCAAAGGCCTATTTCCAACAGTGGACACAACTCGACCGTTCGCGTGGTCCACGGATGCATTAATTTGTTCTGGATTAAATTTATCTTGCACATGATACTCGCGCCATGGGCCTTGACAGCTTATCCGGAGTCCGCACCGGATATTCAAATCTGATGACGTGCCCAATAACGGCGTCAAAAATTTATTTGAAAATCCTGAACAAATTTAATTGTATTCCGAGGTCAATCGCAAAAACTGTCGTTTAATGAATGGGGCCTCCGTAATCGCTAAATGTAATTATTTCCTAGTGATATGGAACTTGTTCACTAATCGTGTTTCCACAATGAGTGCACATTATCTCAATGTGTTTATTGTACTGAAATATAAAATGTTTACTTTATAAGCCAATGATTTGTGTTTCCATGTCGATTGAGATTAAAACTGTCGGTGTATCCGGTTGTAATCATTGGAAGAAAATACTGGATGCTTGACAACATTAAATACCTACAGATACAGCAACAAAGCATTATCTAGTGTGCCTTATAAGTTATAATATTTAACTCTCAAGACTTTGATTAAACTGATAGAGAAAACCGGCTATATGTCAAGAGTCAAGAAATCTATTTTCACAAAATAAATATCTAGTAAGTGTAACTTCTCAGTTTTATTTTAAAATCGCCCATTCAAAACAGTAATAATGTGGGTGGGAAATCATCAAATAATTTCTCCCGCTCTGGGCAGAGCAGGAGGGCGTGTCAGACTCTTACTGACTAAAACCCACCCGTCTTCCTTCAGTTGCCTGTGCTAGGGGCCACGGTAACCCTCTTGGACTTTTCCGCAACCCTAGCAGGCATCGGTCCTAGCAAACCCCGTCATGAGATCCAAATCCACAATACAAAATAAGAAAATAAATGCACGAAATCAGACAAGAAGAGCCTTGAGGCATCTCTGAATTAAATGTCTCGAAAACTTTTCACCGAAATGAATGACTTCGCCAACCACAATATTATTTTCCTAAAAGTAATCGGTTTCATTCTGAAAATGCACAAGAAAAACAATAAATAAATTAAATCCGAATAATTGGGTTTCTGAATGAACATGATTGGGCTGCTAATTCTATTGTTGTGTCGCTACTTTTAAACCGCTTGTTATATGGAATAGAAATCAATTTCAAAACTTCTGTGTCGGCTTTATTACCTTTGCACGTGTTTGTTATGTCCTATCTGTGATTTTCGTAATCAGCCATATACTTAATGCTGCTGGAATCAGGCCCAAATAAAAAACGTCTCCGTCCTTTGTACCTATAGCAACTGAGGAACTTTCTGCTTGATATACCTCTTCAGCTCAGAGTGGCTCCACCTCAGATCATATAAACTGAGGGCTACACGGATCCCTCTGTTTGAATTATTCTTCAACTGCATATTATATTTTTAAGATTATCGGCTAATCTGCTTGAGAGGTGTTGTTATCTTCCGTCTTACTTTAGTAAATCTTTTGCTATGTTCCACTATTAGCCCATCAAAGACTTGGCCTACCTAACGGTTGGTTGTCTATATCGATTCTGCAGTATTTGTTAGTAATAATATTTAAAAAAATCACAACTTCCAAGCAAACAGAATCGCGGGCAAGAGCCAGTAATACATAAAACTAGATATGGTCGATGCTAATGACATTTTTTCACATTGGCTCGTATGTGATTGCGTGTGCGCATACCATACTGCACATTGTAAATAATGTATGCGGCATAGTTCGTGCTCCATTTACGTTATCACGGCGGTAAATTAAAATTATGCTCGTTATTTACGACATGTGTGAGATTGCCAATAGATAGTTAGATGGCGTACGCGTTTGTCCAATCGACAATTAGCTAACTTATTATTAACTCGTCCAGCCATATTCTCGTGTTGAAAATATATGAGATATGAGCATAATTATTATCTTGCTTACTCCCAATTAAACGTATCTCTGTATCGGGCTTGAATGTAATCAATTATGAAATATGGAATACCCAATTGATGTTATGTGTTTTCTTGTTTATATTTTCCTCATATTGCGTAGGAAACAGTTATAGTTTTATGTTGTAATTAATGATTACATAGTCTCTACAAAGTGGCGATAATATATCCCACGACGGCGATATGTGTCATCAATTGTTTCTAGCATTTATAAATGTGGAATGATTCTGTGCAAACGACCGTTACGCCTATAGGTATATGGTGCGTCTGTGTGTGTAGTGTGTACACAATGTTAGTGTGAACAGTATTTGCTTGATTGTTATTCAGTTCAGCTGCGGAGCGAGACATGATGCCGGGCGTCGCTGCTCGACGATCGAATCGTGGCTTCTAGTGCACGAATGATTCGGAGGTCGACGTACGACCCCTCCCAACAATGCGTGCACTGACTGGACAGGTCCACTCAATCTGTGTGGTTCTTTCCTCAAAAGACCATTTCAGACACAAATCTACATGGTCCTCAAAGATTATTATAATATTATTCTAATTATTGTGAATGTGAGAACTATGTCGGTCATTGATTTATTTATATTTATTTTTGTATTTTTCTCAACGTAATCATGATCTGGCAGTTTGAGTAATTTATGCGGCCTACTCAAATGTCCTTTCTTTGGTATTGTTCGTCGAATCGTTGAGCTCCTTGAGTCTAAGTTGAGCTGCACGATTACTGACAATTGCGTGCACTGACTGGACAGGTCCACTCAATCTGTGTGGTTCTTTCCCCAAAAGACCATTGCAGACACCGATCTACATAGCTTTCACATGACCTGACCAAGATTTTGTCTGGACTTTAAAAGAGACTGTGACCTCTGAGTTTGTTTCGGCCTTTCTTCTCAGAGTAGTCAGATAGGAAACGCCGACCCCATCTAGTTTAAAAAAAAATATGATTGACGTGTAAAAGTGTTTGTTCAAACCTACTTACAGAAATAAAATCATTTATCATTTATCATTTAATGCTATAGACAAGATCTGCTCATATCTAGCGTCTAAAATTGAATTATTATTATGAGTTTATCATCCAAAAAAAAACAACCCAAATTAAGCGGTGGGTGCGGTTGGAGTTATTGATTAGATTGATTGGCATAATGTCTGATATCCAGCAGTTACTAAAAAGATATTCAACAACATCGAATGAAAACAAAATGTTCATTACTTTAACGTTTCTAGACACGTGAAAGACGTATTTTCCAGTAGTTGCCTCGATTTCTCTAAGTAGTGTATTATCAAAGTCAAGAATTCTTTATCGACATTCTCTATTATGCATGCTATAGACTCTCGGTTCATTGATTCTCTGAAATCGAACCACAAATCGCTCATTCATTGCTGTGCACACTATCAAACTGTTATCATTACTATTATTAGGATCTTTACAGTTTAACGTATCAGGATACACTTAAAATAATTACACAATAGTAATTACTAAACATGTGTGAATGATATCGTAATGTGAATTCATTCATCATTTTTTGCTATTAGTAGATTTGCTTCCTTACTTCGATAATGATTCTGAATTAACTACGTCACCTTTATAAAGTTCCGTTTAATTGGTTAGGTCATTATCGTGGAATGGACTATAAACTACTTGAAAATTGTGTGAAGTTGTTGACAAAATTTGGTACTTTACAATGGGAATTATATCGTCTTGCGTCGCATCGCCCACTCGTGTCACCGCCCCTGCGCGAAAATGTATTATGTTAGTAATTTAGCTTCTGTTTGCGTCAATCTCTTAACTTTGATGTGACAATATTATCAAAACAATTGCCACTTTGTTCATATCACTTGTATTACATTCTGGACGTTACGCTTTTGAATGGTGTTGAACTTTAACCTTAATGATGATTACAGTTTCTTTAAATATTTATTTCGAAGCATCACTCTGTTTTGACGATGTTGACCACGAACTTAAAAACCCGAAATTAGAAAATAGAAATGATATTCATTAGGTACTCGTAAAGGCATTAGAAATTCATAAGGGCGAGTTATTTTTAACTTGGCTGCTTTAATTTTAGGGGCTTAGGTATACTTTGACTCAAGCCGTCTAACAAAATCTTCTAAACGTCAGATCCTACGTTGAAGTTAAAAGGCTGGCGGCATCCCAAAAGCGTTGTACCCGAAACAAAAGAGCTTGTCACCGTGTCACCAGGCCCCCTGACTTGGGCCTTCTAAATTACAGGCCAATGAGTCATCGACGTCTGCCTTCCTTGTTAGGCACTAAAGCTACTTTCTGTTTGTACGTCATTATGTCCACTTTGTTGTGCAAATTTAAATATTTACAGAATTCGTAGAAATACTGTGTGTCTACGCATTTCTGTTGCTAACGAAGTGACAGGACTACCTACAGAAGACGCCGGTTTATAATGCTGCCTTAATATACTTATTTATGTTATAATTATTATGTAATTATTCTGTTAGTTTACTTTTCTGAGGCTGAAATGTGTTCTTTTGATGATACCTTCCAAAGTTTTCGTAGATAATAAGTATCAGTTGTGTGTATTTATATAAGTATTCAAATTAAAATCGACTTCACCAAAAAGCTGGATGCGTTTCTATAATTTGGATGCGGTGCCCTAAAAGGCAACTGTGCCCTTTGTCCAAGGCATTCGATTGTGTTCTTCATGCAACATTAATCAGGAAACTGCACCACTACGGAATCCGGAACGCCTCTCTGGATCTTCTTACTTCTTATTTAAGTGATAGGATTCAGAGAGTTGATGTTAACGGGAAAAGATCTCCCGGATCGGTAGTAAGAATGGGGGTCCCTCAAGGCTCAATTCTAGGTCCATTTTTATTTCTTATTTATATAAATGACTTGCCTTACCTCATAAAGGATGAACATGATATAGTGCTGTTTGCAGACGACACTTCACTTTTATTTAAACTCAAACGTCAGCAGCTGGTTACTGACAATGTAAATAGTGCCCTCGCAAAAGTAGTTAACTGGTTTAATGTTAATAACCTTCTTCTTAACGAGAAAAAAACGAAATGTATTAAGTTTACGATACCTCATGTTAGACAAGTAGAAACAAGTATTCTCATAAAGGGTGAAGAGTTGAAACCCGAAAATACCACAGTATTCTTAGGCATAACTTTGGATGCCAAGCTTCAATGGGGCCCCCATATAGATAAATTGTCAAAGAAGCTTAGCTCTGCAGCATACGCCGTTATGAAAATTCGTGGTTTAACTGATTTGGAGACAGCCCGTTTAGTATACTTTAGTTATTTTCATAGTGTAATGTCGTACGGTATTCTGTTGTGGGGAAATGCCGCCGATATTCAGACGATTTTTGTTTTACAAAAAAGGGCAATTCGTTCAATTTATAAATTAAGTCCCAGACACTCCCTCAGAGACAAATTTAAAGGGATTAATATAATGACTGTGCCTTCTCAGTATATTTATGAAAATCTTTTGTATGCACATAAAAATATTAATCTGTTTAAAAAGTACAGTGATATCCATAATTTAAATACTAGGAACAAGCACAAATTTGTTGTTCCTACTACCAGGCTCAAGAAAATAGGTGGCTCGTTTAGATGCCAATGTATACGTTTTTATAATAAACTTCCTAGCCACATTCAAGCACTAAGCCTTAATAAATTCAAATCGTTTATAAAAAGGAAATTATGCCAGAATGCCTATTATACTGTCAAAGACTATATTGAGGACAAAAAGGCTTGGGATTGAGTTGCTCCAATAAAGCACAGGCAATGTTAATTTATTTTATTTCGCTAACTATTTTTACTTATAATCTTTGCTATAAGTATCTATACTTATTTACATATACAATGACACTAATATTTACTATTTAAAGTATTATATTATTTTAAATTATTGTGAATGTGAGGACTATGTGTGTTTTTGTTGCAGTTTTAATCATGTTCTGGCAGTTTGAGTACCTGATGCGGCCTACCCAAATGTCCTTTCTTTGGTATTGTTCGTCGAATCGTTGAGCTCCTTAAGTTCTGAGTTGAGCTGCACGGTTACTGACAAATGCGTGCACTGACTGGACAGGTCCACTCAATCTGTGTGGTTCTTTCCTCAAAAGACCATTTCAGACACAAATCTACATGGTCCTCAAAGATTATTATAATATTATTCTAATTATTGTGAATGTGAGAACTATGTCGGTCATTGATTTATTTATATTTATTTTTGTATTTTTCTCAACGTAATCATGATCTGGCAGTTTGAGTAATTTATGCGGCCTACTCAAATGTCCTTTCTTTGGTATTGTTCGTCGAATCGTTGAGCTCCTTGAGTCTAAGTTGAGCTGCACGATTACTGACAATTGCGTGCACTGACTGGACAGGTCCACTCAATCTGTGTGGTTCTTTCCTCAAAAGACCATTGCAGACACCGATCTACATAGCTTTCACATGACCTGACCAAGATTTTGTCTGGACTTTAAAAGAGACTGTGACCTCTGAGTTTGTTTCGGCCTTTCTTCTCAGAGTAGTCAGATAGGAAACGCCGACCCCATCTAGTTTAAAAAAAATATGATTGACGTGTAAAAGTGTTTGTTCAAACCTACTTACAGAAATAAAATCATTTATCATTTATCATTTATTTATCAAAACGGTGGTCATAAATTAAAAGCTGTCATTTCGAGGACGCCGTGTGACCAATCTTAAGGTAGAGGAAAACCAACAAAAAAATAAAACTATAATTATGTTCAAAAAAGAGTTTATAAATAAAGGTTTTTCATTAAAGGTTTAGTCATTGCAAGACTCAAAGTACAGGATCTATAAACTTTTTATCTTTTTTGAACAAATTGTTTTTTTTGTTAGGTTTCCTGTTGCTTTTTGTTAACTTTGTTGAAGTACTGTTATAATTATTACTGAGTAAAAAGACAAAACGGTAAAACAAGTGAATAGTACAAAGTAAAAAGTGCGTTGTGCACCGTTTTAAAAACTCTTTTATCTTTGTGTTAAGGTCCCTTATAACTCGTCATGTAGGCTACATCTAGTATCTACCATTTACTATCTCTCTGTAGCTTTTGCACTAGGTTTTTACAATCAAAAAGTATTACTAATATATTGTCTTGGCTCGATCTTTGAAGCAGATAGAGCACATTTTTCATTTACCACTTTCCTTTTGTTTTGCCCTAGCAATTCCAAATTCAAAAACCATGATTATCTGGCTGGTTGATTATTTTTTTACGTTGAGCCGTGGCGTAGTAGATACAATTAATTTACCCGGCGTCGCCTACCATTGGCCTCGATCCAGGAATAGGCCATCCACAGTTCAAGTGTACTCCATTTCCGGTATATAGTTATACGCTCGGCCGTTTGTCGGCATTACTATTCTATAATGCAGTTGTAGGTATATGTAGTACATTTAAGTTCGTTTTAAGCTACAGTGCTACTACTCTGTTATTGATTTTGCTTTTAAGTGTAGTAGCGGGTGGTACATAACATATTTTGTTGTTACTTATTTACCTGTTCGCTGGAATTTGCCTTCTAGTCAGTAGTCATACCTAATCTTCTACTTGCTAAATCTTGCCCGTTCTTCTCCATAGGTACCTAAATACAAATTACCCCTTGACAATTCAAAAGTGCCTGTTTATTTGAAATAAATGCTAATGAGTTTGAGTTTAATTGAAGTTGCAGCGAGGCGTAGTTCAGCTGTTGATGATTTTACAGAAATACACACATCAAAAGTGTCTAGGGATCAAGCATTTTTATGCGGATTTCTTGAGATTAAGATGTGGCTTTGTAATAAATTTATGATTTTATAAATTTATATGGATCCTTTTTGGTGCATTTCATAATTTGAATCAGGAACTGTGAATCAAATTCGAGTAAAAGATGAAAATCAGCTGTCAATATTTTCCCTATAAAAACATACAACGCATTGAAGACATTATTAGTGCTACTGTTTCCCTACTACTGATTAAAACCAACGTTATTATGGAGCGGCGACGTCATTTAAGCAGGGAAGAAATGCTCAGAGCCGTGCGAATGATAGAAGCTGGTTCCCGGCAACGTACTGTGGCTTTAGCTCTGAATACAAGTCAGAGTGTTATCAGTCGACTTTGGACACGTTACCGAAGCACTGGTACCGTGGCTGAGCGCCATGGAGGACGGTATCGCTGCACCACACGGAGACAAGACCGATACATTCAAATCTTAACTCGAAGAGCTCCAACAATAACCGCCATGATGTTAGCCGTGAGGCTTCATCACTCTTCAGGGAACTTAATTAGCGACCAAACAGTCAGAAACCGCTTGCATGAAGTGAACCTTCATTCCCGAAGACCGCTACGGGTACCACCTATAGCAATGCACAATCGTAGGATTCGATATCAATGGGCTCTTGAACACAGAAATTGGGCAGAAGAACAATGGCGTTTCGTGTGCTTTTCTGATGAGTCTCGTTTTGGTATGAGACCGGATACAAGACGTATACGACACTGGAGAACCCCTGGACGCCAACAGCGATTAAAATCCTGCCAGGAAGTCCATCCTTATAGTGGTGGAACCATCATGGTATGGGCGGGTATTTGGATCGGCGGAAGAACTGAGTTGATTTGGATCAGAGGCAACCTCAACGCTCAAATTTATGCTGAGACGATTGTATCAGACGTCATCGTTCCTCTACAAGTGCAAATCGGTCCCTTATTTCAGTTAATGCATGATAATGCACGACCGCACACCGCAAGAGTTGTAAGACAGACTCTCGCCGCAGCTAACATCAATGTCCTGCCCTGGCCTGCTCAGTCGCCAGACTTGAACCCGATTGAGCATGCATGGGATATGCTACAGAGAAGAGCTCTGCCGAATATGGAGGGTATCCAGTCGCAAGAAGACCTTTTTTTGTTGTTGCAACGAACATGGGCGGCCATTCCACAGCGTGATTTGGATGAACTCATTTTGAGTATGCCAAACCGATGTTCTTGTGTTGTTAGTGTTCGCGGTAGAAACACGGATTATTAATTGTTTAATTTACCCAATAAAATTTTAAAGAAAACTGTTATTTCAGTCTTTTTTTCGAACTTTTGTGTTAGTGGTTCAAATGTCAAAAATCCCTTTATTAGGAAAATGGCAAATTTCTTTATTAATGCAAAGGTGACTTGGTTTATCGTTACTGTGACAAACGAAAACACTTTATTTTATGAATCCTTAAAGAAAATTTTAATTAATATCAATCAGGAGAAAAGTTATTGCAAAAATATATGTTGATCCCTAGACACTTTTGATGTGTGTAGATGTTTTCCATGAACTGTTTCTACTATAAATAGCTCTTCTTATTAGTCCTAAGAAGTTCACGAATAATAAGAATGATCAACAAGGCTGAACTTCCACAGAAAGATACAGAATTAAGTGTTAGCTGATATTTTAATGCCGTCGTCGTTTTTAGTTTTATAAGCCGAAGTGATGTCCCTTAGGATAAACGTATTCGTAAAGTCACTGAAAACATGCTGTCATTATTTTGACACGTAATTTACATAGATATTAATAAAATCACCAAACTCGTAGGTGTAAGTGCTGTACGGTTATATTTTTCATGAAAAGCTACTGAGGCTGGGTGGCGTGCGTCAGTGCGTGGGCGCCTGCGGTGGGCGGACACCCCGCCGACCGCTGCAGCCTCCGACCACCCCTTTCTCGCCTTCAAAAAGGCAAAGGCCGGTACGCCCACATTCCTAAAGGGGTAAAAGTATTTTAAAAGTGGGTAGAGTTTTATTTATCAACCTATATTTAAACATTTTTTCACAGAGTAAGTTAATTAGTTAGAAACACTTGACAATACTCTAATGACCTTAGAAACTTAGTCACAAGTGGAGTAGTGGTCTGCCGACCGTCCGTCGCCGCGTCGGCCTGAGTGATGACTAACGTTCAAATATGCATGATATTGATAATGTATCGGGTAGACTGGCACAAAGGGTACCTAGTGGTTTGTTTGTGAGTTGTCGTACAGAGAGGATAACTCTCTATCACAGTGGGCGTATTATATATAATTATTGAAACCTTATTGATGAATTTCACGATAGATATATTTATGATTATGACTTGCTATTGACGATGGTAACCGGTAACTGTAAATTGTTTTTTCATTACTCATACTCGGAAAGTAGGTCGGAAGTTGTCTGAGGAGCGGGTTGAAAATAATACTTTTCAGTCCTAGGGAGAATCATTTTCAACTGACAGCTGACAAATTATTAAAAAAAAAAAGTTCTATTTTCACATTTCTATTGAACCATGTTCCAACTTCCTATACAGCCACTCAATTACAGCGTGATGTAAAATTGTAATAACATCAAGTTAAGTATTAAATAAAGATTTTTTTTAAGACTTCAATTTACTTTTACATTATTTATATATTTCTTTAAAATAACATAGATTTGGGCAAAATATTTACCATTTTTCAATGATGGGATTGAAAAATAATGGCTGAATAGCTAGTAGACGGCCACAGAAAAAAAAGATAGGCGGGAAAGCGGCAATCCGATCTTCATTTGTTTTTTCGAGTTGTAGAGTTTTGTTTATACTTCTGGATTTAACGCCTGATTTCATAAGAGAAAAAATAAAAACATAAATTAGCTAAAGAAAAAATTTGCCTCATTTTTTCTTTAGCTAATTTATGTTTTAATTTTTACTTACCTTGTATTCGTAATGAAAAGCACAGTGTTTACCTCGGGTTAAAGACTTATTTAGTCCCTCGAACTATTGGCGCCCTCGCTACGCACGGGCGCCAAACCCCGTCTCGGGACTAAATAAGTTACTTTCACCCCTAAGGTAACAATGTACTATTACAATACGTAATTACGACATACGTATCTGTACTATACCCAATTTGATTATAGTCTTTTAGTCTGAGGTTTGATATTGTTGCCAAGTTGATGTATGGATAATAGTTCTAAAAGCTTTTTGACGGCTAGACTAGACCAGCGTGTGGGAGGTGGCGCGCAGGCACTCAGTAGTGCGAAAAATTACCCATACGGTAAGGCAAAAACCTTTTTGTTCTGAGTATAATACGCCTCCTAACCGGCGCTAAGTGACAGACTGATATGACCGTTCCTGTTTGTTGACAAGCAATAAAGACGAATGAAAAGTAATATAATAACAGTAATAATAGTACAATGTTTAGTACCAGCATTTCTTCGAAGACGGTGATACTTGGAGAAATTGCCCGTTAAAAGGAGTTGACGATTGATAGCACACATTGTTGCCAATGTGACTTGTGTAGCTTTCGGTTTTAATGACTTTGTTAAGATTTTTACAATGGTTAATCACAAAGATCTGATAAATTAGCAGGGGAAATGATTGGGAACTAGTCAGGTAGAGGTGCATAGATCTCTACCGGACTACAACAAGATGAGAGCAAGACTTATTCAATATCCTGTTATTATATCAGCCCATACCGTTACACTGCTGGGCAAGCAATGGCTCCAGTCTTTCTACTTCTGACGACTGTTTTCTGTTGTAACCCAGTCCTTCATGAAGCTGGTGTTTAATGCGTCTCGCCATCTTCGCCTATATTTTTACCGGTATTAAGTATTAGTTACCGGATCTTCACACTGTACGTACATTGTATTTGATCCGGCCAGCGTGCGGGTGTGGATCAATCATAAGTTCATAACAGTCAGTTCTCGATACCGGCGTCAGTCCATATTTGCTATGTTAAATAATTCTTGGAACGTCTCGCCGTTCGCAGTTCGCGACGCACAGTTCGATTCTTCCTTTTGTAATGTACGATATTTGGGATTCCCGGCTGGGAATGTTTATTAACGGTCACCGCTTGCAACCATCGCTGATGGGGTTTTAATAACAACTTCTTAGATATGAGGAAAACTTGGGAATATCTTGAGATTAAAAGCTATTGTACCTTCTTTTATCTTTAGATTAATAGCTTTCACACTGTTAGACCGATCACCATGAAGTTCGCATAAATACTTAAGTATTTATTTTTGCATGGAGACGTTTTTATAGGTTTTTTTCCGACTTCCAACCGACACGGGTGAAGCAGCGGTCAAAACCTAGTCATACATATTATAAATTATAGCTAGCCTATACTGTCCCACTGCTGGGTCTCCATTCCTAACATAGGTCCCGGTTCTGCACTACCTATCTTTACAGAACAGAATTTTGCAACGTTCTTAAAGATACAACCAACAACAATAGTGACTGTGACACATACACAACTATCAGCTAGACAAAGAACGTGAACATGTACTATAGTCATTCGTACACTGACCTAGGCATGGTACCTACAACTTAATAGCCAATACGTGCCAACACCAAGTTAGATATTTAGCTCTACGTGGCTCTAGCATAACGACTTAGTGTAGCCAGTTACCTAATCTGATATCAGATGCTTCACTCGAGTGAATGTTCATTTCTGTTTCGTACTACGTTCACACGACTTCGTCAAAATTACTTATATAGAAATGAACATTCGTCTGCTCATTTTTTTATTTTTCGATCATAGGCGCGCGTCAAGCACACGACAATGCCGAAAATCCAACATCGCTGGATCAGTTCCATTATGAATTTATTCTTCACTTTTGATTCATTTCGTGTTCAGACGTTTCACATCGGTCGAGTGAAAGATGCCGAATAAATTTACAAAAAGTGATGCGGATATTAGCTTTAGTAATAGGTAATTCACTAGGCTACTTCTCAAAAGTTTCTTGATCTTTACTTACATGTTTATAGATTGAAGTGAGACCAATCCTTTTGTCTTTAATTTGGTGTGAAATTTTGTTCTTATATTTATTTATTTTATTATTTATGTACACACAGTAAAACAGATACAGATACGACATAGTAGAATTTAGTACAAAGGTACTGCTTATTTCTTAAGAAATTTCTTCTAGCAGACCCGCGAAAGGATAAAGGAAAAAGAAATGTAGACAATAGTGTGTGAGAACAAGAAGGGAAGAATTTGGTTTTGTGACATCTTAAACTAGAATATTAAATACACCTACATATATTATAATGTAAATAAAATAACATAATTGTACTTAAATAAATACATATTGCTAAAATAAATAAACATAAATAAATAAAAATATATAAATGGTCACAGTTAAGAGGAAAGGTAATGAATGCTCTTTTAATCGATACTTGAACTGAGAAATAGATTTTTCATTACTCATACTCGGAAAGTAGGTCTGAAGTTGCTTGAGGAGTGGGTTGAAAGTAATACTTTCCAGCCCTAGGGAGAATCGTTTTCAACTGACATCTGTCAAATTATTTAAAAAAAAACTGTGTAGTTCTATTTTCACATTTCTATTGAACCATGTTCCAACTTCCTATACAGCCACTCAAAGACAGCGCGATGTATAATAGAAATAACATAAAGCTAAGTATTAAATAAAGAATATTTTTCTCACCACTCCCGCGCGAAAGAAGTGTCTATACCATTCCCCCTCTAAAAAGCTTATTTTATTCACTGAAAACAGTGAATAAAAAGCACTTTTACTCACTGTTATATCGCTACACAAGTTGACCATCCTAATAATAATAACAAGAAAATTACTCTTAATTTTAGTAATTGTTCCAATTTTAATGTGCATTTTAATTAATTTAAGCTTCCTTTTTCTTTATTAAATGTTTATTTTCGCATAAATCTTTCTTTTTCTCGTAGTCATGGTATAAAGTGTAGTATGCAACTCTTGAATAAAACGGATTTATATCTTGGGCCATGAATCACTCGCGTCGCTCAGGATTCTAATACTTGAATCATGAATCACTCCCTACGGTCGTGATTCAGTCGTTAGAATCCTTCACTAGCTCGTGATTCATCTATGGTTCTCGCTTTAAATCCGTCCTTTATTCACTTATTGCATAATATACTATTCCTCTACGAAAACAGTGAGGAAAGTTGGTTTTTCCTCACTGTTTGAACAGTGGGGAAAGTAATGATCCCGTTCAGAAACTAACCTTGCCTGATTTTTTTATGTTAAGTTTTAAAGATATTTTAAAAAATAAATAATTTTATTGATTAATTTTTAATTATTTGCTTTGTGACTATTTAATTTATTTACCTATGACGACTAAATACTTTCTTGCTGGGAGTGGTGAAAAGTTTTGTATGCAACATGTGAGCAAGTTCATTTGCTATTCGTTTTGTTGAGTCTTTCCCTTACTCAGGATTAAAAATAATCACTCGCTGCGCTCGTGATGCTATTTTTCAATCCTTCGTTCGCTCAAGACTCAAAATCAAAACTCATAGGAAAAACGAACTTTCCTCAAATGTTGGATATATAACTATTTTAAATGAATTATATTTTACTTTCAACTATTTCTTTAAAATAACATCGAAAAGGGTAAAATATTTACCATTTTTTCAATGATTGAAATGAAAAATAATGGCTGAATAGCTAGTAGACGACCACGGAAAAAAAAATAGGCGTGAAAGCGAAAATCCGATCTTCATTTGTTTTTTCGAGTTTTGTTTATACTTCCGTATAGCAGAGATTTGTATTAACACAATAATTTCATCTGATGCAGATATGGATTTAACGCCTGATTTCATAAGAGAAGAGGCTCATTTTTTCTTTAGCTAATTCATGTTTTTATTTTTACTTTCCTTGTATTCGTAATGAAAAGCACTGTTTACCACGGGTTAAAGACTTATTTAGTCCCTCGAACTATTGGTTACTTTCACCCCTACAATAACAATGTACTATTAAATCTCGAATGCTAGGCAGAAGTGAGTTCCACAATCTTACAGCATGAACAGAGAAGGAATAAGAATAGTAGCTTGTTTTATGAGGATGGGATTTAAGGAGGGTTGTAAGGTGTGATCTACACGGTGCGTCGCTAGTGCGAGCGTAAGAAATTATATTGTCAGTCTGCTAGTTTAATTTAACACAAAATGAATACAATTCCTTTGTGAGTCATACGTGCCAATCGCACATACACTGAATATCAATAAGTTTACAGTAGGTAGTTCCGTTTTACCAATATTGGCGCAGTCGGGACGATTTTAGCATTGCCATTGTACCAACTTTGTTAAGTTTATAAAATTAATGAAGGCTTCATTTGATAGTCAAGCCTTAATGAAATTCATTATGCAATTAAATTTACCTATAGAAAAACCCATAACGGTATTGAAAAGTATAGGGAGGCTTCCAATTCAAAGACCAAAGAATGTATCTAAGTTGTTGCATCATACGTTATACTTACCTATAAATGACATATGAATTAATAATAATAATTAAGTAAGTATGGATTTTACTAGGAAAACCGCAAATTCAATTACCCAAGTACCTAGGTATTGAATCATTTAGTTGCCACCACAAGATACCGAGTGGGTAGAGATACATTATATTATATACACGTAGGTATGCTAAGAGGAAAATCTGATTGTTGTTTCTTTGGCGGAGGTGGTTTTTATCGTAAATTATAATTGTTGTCGGATCGATAGTCGACGTGAGTGCACGTGCGTCAGCGGCGAGATTACGTTTCGTTTCAATTACCAACACACCGATATGAAAATCATAAAAATGTAGGTATTCGCCAAATTGGCTATGAGCTAACGTGAAATCGATAGAATCTGACGTCCGTAATGCTGACTATTGGCGGCAGAGACTAAATACATATTTGCTTTCTAACTACGCTTGACTCATTGATTGTTATTGTTAGACACCATTAACATACGCCCAGCGTTCGCGCTATAAATAGGTGCTAAATTGCTACTACTAATACGTAATTATAGCAAGTTATGACGTGGCATAATAAGCGAGGGCTGAGGGCATCGAGCGTATGGTCGGCCGTGACCCTGGAGGGCACCTCCACGGAGGCAAGCGGCTCATCTGTGGACACGACCCTATTTACATAACAACACACGTAGGATCCGGCGTTAATAGCGATCGCCACGCCACCATCACCTCCCTGCATTTATTCAATTGAACAAGATCGAGAGCAATGGATGAACGACTTGAGAATTCAGGGGGACGGGAAATTGTCTGCTGCGACTGCGTCGTTGTATTTGTTTACGAGTGATGTACCTACTGAGTCGTCTGCTCTGGTTTCTAACTTTACAGGAACTCTTTATCATGTTTTGTGAAGCGTTTTCTCAGAAAAACAAGTTGGAGAACAGATTAACACGTTGTTTTCTCAGAAAAATAAGTTGCAAAACCGAATTGTACTTTATTGATCCAAGATCTAACCATCCAAGAGTCTCGAACTCCGTTTGATATTATATCTGCGAAATATTCCAAATTCCTACAGGTCTAGATGTATTTTCGAGATTTATTTTCGAACGTAAAGGTGATTTTTTATAGGTGTAGTGGTTTATGACTGTTGTTTTTCCGCCCGCATACGCAGCTGGCAACCCTGCCCTGAGGAAGTCTGCTTCTCAGAACAGTATAGGTACTAATAATATTCATATGTGCAATCTTCAAGGTCAGCTCAGGCAGCTAGCTATGGCAGTATGGATGGCTGCACAATTCGGCTGCGAATTGTAATCGTATAGAATTAGTCAAGACTTCAAGAGTGCATATATATGTGTGGTTCGGTCGCGGTTCGAGTCAAGGTTGTCTCGATAACGCAAACGATCAATTAACGGTCCCGCTTCTTGGGCATATTGGTTTAATAAAATATTTAAATGCTTGGCTTGAGTGGGCGATGCAGAGGCGAATAGCGAAACAGATTTTTTTAATATAAAGTTTCGAATAAATAAACACCTCATCTAAACAGAATAAGGAGTAGAATCTTATTGGTAAAGTTGAGATACCTACTCATGCCGGTTTTCGCTAACACTAGGCGACACCTAAATTAATGCCTAAATAAAAATCACGCTGTTTGATTTTCAACTTTCGGCGCTTAGCCGAGCGTCGAGTGTTGCAAATAAACGAAATATCGTTTAGAGAAAACTGGCATAGGTTATGTTATTTTACTTAAACAGAGAGCAATGATGGACAACCCTAGTAGTACCTACTTTATTGCTAAAATCTCAGAAAAACAATCTGGAAGATTCAAAAGAAACATGTAAGATGCGATCATGCGATGCGCCCACTTGGATTTTAAAAGTTCCTTTCCTATATCACTGTTACAGAGCGTGACTTTTTGCTTTCATGTATAAATTAAGTAGGTACCTACTAAGAACGGTGTTATTATAGGTACCTACTTTTATCTAGCGGGTAACAGTAACCGTCACACCGTGACCAATATTTCACCATTGCGTTTTTGTTATCGAATCGAAGTGTCATATATTGCTAGGGGAATTACCTGTAATGCATGTAGATACCTACACAGCAGACAGTAAAGAAATCAAGTTACTATAATATCAATTTTCGCACTTGAGCGAAACTCGATAGTGAGACATCAGCAATTTCGTGGAGAACGCATAGGAAGCCGGTGCTGGTGGTCTATTGCCAGATGACACCCGCCCAGCAGACTTAGATCTTAGACTAAAAGTACCAGAGTAGGTAATCGTGGATTAACCAAGGAAGGAAGAAAACGACCCACCAGCTATTGTGGTTTCGTTCAAAAATAATTTATGTAAGAAAATTCTAAATATTAATATTACGATCTTCCAGGAAAAGTGTAACAAACATAGCAAATTCAGCCTAAAACGTTCCCACTGCTGGGACACAGGGCTCCTCTCTGTGAGAGATGATAATCGTGATGATACAAAATATGCACAGTGCACTCTGAAATAATATCCTCATTAAAACAAATTCATTTACAAGCCAATGCACACGATATTCCAGTGAAATATTGGATTGTTTTATTGAGCATATTTCAATTAGTTACTATTTGGACACAGTTTTCCTGTAAAAGATAATTCACCAATTATGGTTCAAA
This sequence comes from Brachylomia viminalis, assembly GCA_937001585.2. NCBI lineage: Eukaryota > Metazoa > Arthropoda > Insecta > Lepidoptera > Noctuidae > Brachylomia > Brachylomia viminalis. Next base: position 18,209,867 of record OW443301.2, on the reverse strand, counting down.
TTAATATAGGAATTTCGCGTGAAACTGAGATTTCAGTTGACGTCATCATCAGGTTAGGTTTATTTATGTAGGGTTTGTTGAACATACTCATACGAAAAAAAAACCGCAATATTCGACAAGGCATGGTTCTTATAATAGCTGCAGTTGCTTCTTTTGTTGCCCATTGTCATCGAAGATATATATCCGACACACGTCTCGGCAATCCTGTCGTCCCTTATCAAAGATAATAACGTAGGTAGGTATGTCTTATCACTCTAATCTGCTCAACCTTTACAAACAAAACCACCGTTTCGGCATTGAAAAAGAAATAACAAACTGATGAATTTTATTTGACATTTCCTGTTAGGGACGTAGGTACACCTCAATAAATATCGCTTACAATAAAATATAAACGGTTATTGTAATAGTAAGCAATCAGCCATCCATCAGTCTTAATGTCTTGGTACTAGGTAGTCATAAATATCGAACAGTATTTACTCCATTATGTGCCATTATTTATGGAGTTATGTAGCGTGTAATTGTCCAGCGGAAATGCAAAGGTTTCTATTACATAGTTATCAAACGGACATTAATAGCTGTTGAGTTGCATGTCGTGTCGTTACAGCGATAAGAAATAAAATGTTTGTTATCATTTAATCATCTGTATCCGCTGTTATAGCCACAGGGAATTGCTTTAATCTTTTCTCTGGCAGCTGTGAAAAACGGCAATATTGTAGCTAAAAAGTTTACTGGTGCTGGAGACTTTTACTTTCCTTTTAAAAGATAAATTAATTGGTTCTTATTGAATGTTTAATAGGATTAAAACTGGAATGAAGTTATTATTTCTCTTTTAATTGTCTACTTTGCGAAGACCTCTGCTTTCAAAGGATAAAAGGATGAAACGCATTTTTTGCAATTGAATTTGTAATTTAATTTGATAGCTTCTTGGATTGTATTAAATAAGTAAAGCGTTATTCAATTAATAATGCATCAAGAAACAATATTACTGAAATACATACATAGTTACTTAGGTACCTATTTTATGTAGGTTACTAACATATACCTAGCTGTACCTCTTGTAGAAAAATATTTTCCTTGGAATGTATGAATGAAGGCTTTTGATTAAGGGTACCTACCTACCTAATCAATCATGCTGATATGCATAATGCATCAAAATGTTGATTATCCACAAATTACAGATAAATTAAGGTAGTTAGGAATAAAATTACATATACCTAGGTACGTATTAATAATTAGCGAACGACGTGTATGAGCGTATGTTGTGAACATATCTCGGTAATTTTCCGTATAAAATTAGCTCATTAATTCCATACAAAGTATGACATTCTGTAGCAAAAAACTTTGGCTAGCCGATTCTGTGTCTCTGCGAAACGCAATTGTTTGAAGGGATAAGGTTCAGTCACCTAATGACCAACTAGGTACCATGACTGTTGAGGATATTGTCATAATCATCAGCATCACGCTCAAGTGACAGATTGCGGCACGGAATGAGCGGATTTCAGGGTGCCGATGCCGCTCCCCATCCTCCTGACATTCATTTACAGTGAATGAATGAAATAAATCTTGTGACGTTTTCCGTTGGGATACCGAGTTATTAATAACTGTGTTGTTTTATGTGTTAATAATAAACATGATGGCAATGACACATTGTCATGGTGAGCAAAATGCAATATCGCTTCACATAATACTGAATTTCATTGCAACAATTTTTAAATTGCTCACTAAGCAAATAGGCTACCATAATGTGCCCTTCCGAGTACATGAATGAATGACTACACAGTAGGTACTATTGTTGATTCGGTGACTCAACGAGCGACGTACGCGGCTCGCAGGCCACAATCGACGACTGACGACTCATTCATGCATTCACACAAAAACCTTAACAATTACTCGAACAAATATTAAAAGGATCAAATTACTTGAAATTATTATGTGTGTGGGAATACGACACGTTCACTCACTGTGATTGTGAATGTGAATTTGCGCGCGATTGTCATGGGATTAGTGATAATGAGATAGTGACGTAAATAAATGTAAACATTTCTATAGTGTTGTTTGGTTTAAATAGTTACTTACTGTTTTTGTTTATTTTTTATTTTTATATGTTTGTTTGTTTTTGTTAGTGTGTAAAAGTTGTGTTAAATGTGTCCAAACTACAAAGCTAACAGGTAGGCCACCATTAGCCGCTATATTTTCTGCTCTGATCGTACTTATACGAGAAAAAAATATTCTTTGAAATGTAATACATAAATGGAAACACCAAAAGACAGTAATTTGTGTAACAAGTCAAAGCAAAAAGCGTAAATACCATTTTGCTTTGATTAGCTCATTTCAGAGGTCAGCAGATCGTTTTAATAAGAACACCAAAGGATAATGTAATTACTGACGAGAAAAATAAACTAGTTAAAAAAACTGTTGCAAATAGCGAAGACGACCTCGAGAATAAATTGGAAGGTTAGACTTAGAGACTTGAAGAGTCACAATATTTTCGCCACGTAGTTTTAAAACTGCTTTTTTGTAGCGAATAGGCACAAGTTTGTTTCAAGGAGCTCCGCTCAAGCCACAATCACTGACACAGATTGCAAGCTCATCCACGCAGAACTCGTGAGGTGCCATGACAGCACCCCATTTAAAAGGCAAATACGGTCACGACGTGCTCACACGGATGTGTCGATATCGTTACGATGGGCCTCGTGCAACTCGCAACACTAATGCATCCACTAGACAAAATCAACTTTAGAAATGTGATGCAACTCCTTGGCTATCTTCTCACACAATCCTTGCTGTAGGGAATGAAAAGGTAAAAATTTCGAAATACGTCGCCATTTTAAGGGTTTGTGAATGGTTGGGGGGAGAGGGGGGGAGGGGTCGGATCCCCCCCTCACCATTTTCACCCGCCGGAAATACTTAGTTTCCTTAGAAAAAATAAAAAACAGAATTTTTTACAAAAATTGTATAAAAATTGTAACAAAAAAAAAACATTTATATAAAAACTGGCTTCAATTATGAGTCGACGGAGCCCCGCTAGGCGGGGCTCCTATTTCTGGGTGGTTTAAAAAAAAATAACCACGATGGCTAAGGCGCGGGAGCTTCGCTGCGCTGCGCTCCCGCCTTTAGCCATCTAACCTAACCCAATGAAGTCGGATTGTGCCAACTCGGAGTAATACATTGCTACCAAGAATTATGTTCTCTTCTTATACATTTCCTATAAAACATAATATATAAAACATAATTACCTCGATTGTATTTTCTTTTTCCAAATTTAGATTCATCGATCTTATTATACATATTCGTATTTAAGAATTTTTGGAAATTGTTTAAAAATATTTAGACGCAACTCCGGCAGCCAAAATTACTTTGGGGGGATTAAGACTAACTCCCTTAAGCCCCCTACACCACCAATATCCTCAAATTCAGGCAACTCGTTTTAAAATCCAACCCAATGAAAATGCTTGAGTTATAGGACTGACTGGGATTCACAACTCTGGATTTTTATGTGTTGTCACTAAATCCTACGCGGTTACAAGGAACATAGGGTCGCTTGAAATACAGGGTGTAGGAGTAGAACTTTGATTCTGGTAATAGAATGACGCATTCTTAAAGTGACGGTAAATGGTCAAATATGGAGGAAAACGCACGCAGTAGGTAATGATAACGTTGTGGTTGCTAATTTGGTTACAGACAAACACTCATGCTTTATTTGGCATAAATGCGTCAATGAATGTAATGTGACTTTATAGGAAATTAAAATAAATAAATAATGTCCATTGAGAACCTAAACTTACGGATGGATGAAGACTTCTAGAGCCTTCCTGATTGGCTGTCTAATTGACCGGCTATTAAAGTCTAAACAATATCGAAGCACATTATTTGAGTACCGCTTACAGCTCTGCTCACCCATTAAGGTATAAAAGCGTGACGACAACGACGATGACATCGGGTGAACGGACAAATTGTAACGGTTTGTTCGAATACGGAACTTTAATAACACCATGGAGGACAAAAAAACTTTAACTGACATACTTAGTATAATTACTTAGTAATTGAATTACCTAAGCGTCACGCATTTTACCTCTGATCCTCAAAAAGATTCTGAAAAATAACGCGTAGACCAGAAACCGCGAGGGCTGCGAAATTAAAATTCGGTAATGATTGAAAAAAAGTCGATTGGGAAAATGTTGTGAGAAAAGGTTTGAGTCAATTTGAAGAAGGCTTTACCGCTTTAGGTAAGAGTAGGGGAAGATCAGGGAAACGACGGATAAATTATGGCTAGAAAGGACATAGCACTTACTTAGATGACGACTTTAATAGAGATCTATGAAAGAAGAAGACATACTGTTTCGACCCTAAATAAATTGGAATAAGGGTAGAAGGATGATGATGATCGATTAAAAGTAGCTCTCTTTAGTACCTAGTAGAAACCTTTGGAAAATATGGAATCCCAAGACACGTAATTTAACAATGTATTTCTCTTGTCCTCAGGTCGTTGTCGAGTGAGTCGGATGCGACGCGGTCGCCAGCGTGCCATGCTGTGTTAGAATCCACCATGGTGGGCGTGGGCGTCGCGGAGGGTGGCGGGGGCGGCGGCGGCCCCGGCGATGGCTACTATGGAGAGTACTACCCTCCCGAGCAATACTACGTGCCCCAAGAGATGTGTCCGCACCCCCAGCAGCATCCTCAGCACGCGCATATGTGTACCGTGCTCCCTGAATATGGTGAGTCCATTTCTTCTATTCATAGCAAAGCATTTATCTATTTCAACTATGTATACCATTTACGGGTAGGTACTTTTTAATTGCCAAGGAGTCCTATGGAGAAGAACGGGCAAGAAACTCCACCCATGGAAAATCTTGTAGCGGTATCTACATCGCTACATGCGAGCTGCGCGTCATACTTACGTCACGCAAATCCTGCATCGCGCAAGCAGAGTTTACCGCGCGACTAGCATATACATACTATACAACTTCCCGACATCAATCATCGGGCAGTTGCCCACCAGACACGACACCCGTCTGGTCGGCAAATCCTGCATCGCGCATGCAGAGTTTACCTCGCGACTAGCATATTATACAACTTCCCGACATCAATCATCAGACAGTTGCCCACCAGACACGACACCCGTCTGGTCGGAGGATCCTCCCTTTTCTATGGAGGTATGAGTGAACTATAAACCCTGTTCCTCGTTCCCTGTTTGCAGTTTGCGATAATAAAAGTACTTCGATAATATCATAGTACAGGCAAATCGTCTGCAGCTGGTGAAACAAAATACTACCTATGCTATTTAGGCGCATTACGAGTTCTTTGTTTACCTTATTTGCATATTCTAAAGTGTTTTTCAGCGACTTTGTCCGCGTAGATGTCGGACTTTTTCATACAAACTTTTATCTTTCATTTTACCCTCTCATTTGTTTTAAAGTTGGATTTTCGGAAATCGTGAAACGCGTCAAATTATATTTATAACATTCCCCCTCTAAAAAGCTTATTTTACTCACTGTTATATCGCTACACAAGTTGACCATCCTAATAATAATAACAAGAAAATTACTCTTAATTTTAGTAATTGTTCCAATTTTAATGTGCATTTTAATTAATTTAAGCTTCCTTTTTCTTTATTATATGTTTGTTTTCGCTTAAATCTTTCTTTTTCTCGTAGTCATGGTATAAAGTATAGTATGCAACTCTTGAATAAAACGGATTTATATCGAGGGCCATGAATCACTCGCGTCGCTCAGGATTCTAATACATACTTGAATCACTCGCTATGTCGTTAGAATCCTTCACTAGCTCGTGATTCATCTATGGCCCTCGCTTTAAATCCGTCCTATAATCACTAATTGCATAATATACTATTTCATTGATTTTACTTAAAAATGGATGAATTTTCGTACGTTTCATACCCAGTTCATTATGTACAGGCGAGCCATATACATATTATGTGTGTTATATAGGTATAGGTGGACGTTTTTATTTGACTAGAAAATAAAATTTTAATTGATTTTATGGTCGTGCTCGTGAGCAGTCGTTTAGTTTCTCTAGCATTTTACTCTCTCCGCGTTTAGTTTTGCCTTGACTTTGGCAATTCTATCCTTATCAATTTATAGGTATTCATTGTATCTAAATGCAAGAGGTCGGTCACCTCACTTAGTAGCGCCTAATTAATGTTAATTTCGAGTAGGTAGGTAATTAACAAGTCGTCAATAACAAGTGGTCAATTATGTTCTTTATTTTCTTGTAATGAAAAGCGAATTTTCCATACAAATAATAGTCAACCGCGGTTGTTTTATTGTTGCCAATAATGTTTTATTTATTACAGTTCACTAAATACTTGTACTCATGGAATGCGAATTTTATTTTCTACTTTTTACATTATTTCTAAATTACCCAACCGGTATTTATATAAGTACATGATGTAAATAAATACCAGTTGGGTAATGTATTTGCTAGCAACGGCAAATATTGTAGCTATCTAATAGTTTCTATGAAACCTCACTGAAATTCTTTGACAATCGCTACATAATTTTTATTTACCTGTGTATCTACTCGTATGTAACTTATTCATTTGACTTCTACTGCAGAAAGTAAAATAGTGCTAGAACCCCTGGAGGTTTTGTCAAGGAATGTATAAACAAAATGTCAAAACATTTTGAAATATGTAGGGTTGTTCATGATCATGAATGAGGAAACTATAGTGAGGAATGTTTTAGAGTATGAATATGGGTGACTATGAAAGTAGAGGAAGCCCAAAGAGACGATGAATAGCTGTGTGAAAGATGATGTGGCTAGAAAGGGGGCGATTCTGATTAATACGATGACGACTAACAGAGAAGTAGGCAGAAGACGCCATGTTGCACCGACCCAGCCGACCCTATATAAATTGGGATGAGGGTAGGAGAAATTTTTGGCAATGATGGATAGGGTTGTCCTTACTCTTCTTATCTAACTGACTGTTTCGTTTTTCGCCGTTCTTCGGGTTCTTCAATGTTCACTCTCCTGGTAACAAATTATTTAAAAAAATATGTATTCCACAGACTATTTATTCTATTTATACAATGTGGAGACAACAATACGACAATAAATGAAAACACTGGCAATACTAATGCATAGGAGTATTTTGAAACTATCAAATTAATTCTAACACCGAAATAACAAAAGTGATTTTTTCAAACAAACTAAATAGTAGTGATGGGCCGACTATGGGTTTTGCCAATCTTTGACTAGCTATAGTGCCTAAACTATTGGGTATATTTGATTGAATTTTTGTATGCAGGCTGGGAACATCATTAGATATACGCAGTTTAATTTATTGTCGTACTGTCGTCTCCACCTTGTATTTCCATATACTCATTACTTACTTTTATAAATGTGGAAACAATGGTAGGTACATATTTGGAATTTGTTGACTGCCGTAGTTTTATTATTTATAACAGTAATTAGGTTTAGCTAAAAATAGCAGCTCGGCAAACCACATTCAATTAGTGGTTGTGTCAGAAAGTTAAGTAACCGTACCGAATTAAAACTGGGAAAAAACCCTTCTACCGCGAGTCGAAACAAAGAGCTTCAAGGCTCTCGTGGGATTCCTAGTGCACGGCATTGCTCAAGACTGCGGTCGCGTTGCATGGCGGCTCGGCTCCGCGAGCCGGCCTCCACTATGCGACACGTTTCCGCCGCGGGCGGATCGTACCGAAGCGGATGATCCCACAAAGAACGTTTTCTACGAACACCCAAAACACGTTCATTCATAACCGCAAAGTTACGGGGCGGAACGGCCGGCGCCGCCGGCGGCGGCGGTTTCGATGTCAAAATAAAGCGAAATTAAGCCACCCGTGACGTGGCACCGGCTCCGAACCCAGCACGCGAGCTGGAAACAACATGCAAACATTATCAGCTGTGTTTATATTATACTGAATACATACATACATTATATCTAGCCATTAACCTTTTTGATTATTATTTATCTTATCAAGCATGAATGTAAACATTAAACAAAAATACGTGTACACTTGTAATAAGTTGAAAGTTAGTTTTTCGGACTGTTAGGGGTCACGAAAATATTGATTATTTAATTTTATTCAGTTCTACAATAAATTTATTCAGTGAAACTTGAAACTTCACTGATTTAATTATTATGCCCAGAAATACTTTTTCAAGATAATAAATATTATACCCGCTACTCTTAATAGTTACTTACTTATTCATTAAGTGAAAAATAGATTAATCACACATAGATACTATTGTTTCCTTAAAACATTAGATAAACCTTTCATGAATGGGAATAAGTTATATTTAAGTAGGTACTTAGACAGTATTGAATGAGTCGATTTATAATTATCTAAATCCGTACACATCAAATAAAATGGTCATTTTATGGCCACCTCGACATTTTCATAATATGTACCTAGTTTAAAGGTCACGATGACATCAAGACTATCCCATTTTTAAAGGTCGTCATATTAAACATTCCTTTTAAACTTTGTCATCTCGGTATCCAATTTGGATACAGGGAAACAAATACCTATTCTTGGTCGCTAAGCAATGATCTTGATGACTACCATACAAAAATTATCCTTTACACCCCAAAAGCTGTGTTGTACTACTGAGCACACGCTTCTTACAAGCAATAAGATTATTCCATGTGTCAAAAACTCAAAATCCATTATTAAAGTCTGCCATTTCAATATTCCAGGTGGCATGCCCGTAGTGCCTTCAGGCACAATGATGCCGCCTATGATGCCACCAGTGTTAGATGAAAACATGCGGCACTACCTGGCACACGCGCAGGCGCAGGCGCACCACGCTGCGCATCATCAGCCGCCGCACCATCAGCCACAGCACCACCAACCACCGCCTCACCACCAACCGCCACACCATTACGTAAGTAGCAAGCGAGACCACCTCAGGAGTACCTAAGCCACCCTCCAACATACAATACCATTACCACAATGGTATTCTAACGTGTCCGTACTGCATACGTACCTTCACTGCCAAAATAGGTTACATTAGCCACATCAGAACACACTCCCGGAGCTTTAGTCGTCAGAAACAGAAATAGTCACCGTAGCCGAAGTCAGCATATAGGATGTATATATTATTGCCACAGATTAATTAAATCATCCTTCATCATCTATGGTATTATGTTCTTTCATAGATGCTCATAATACTTATGTCGACGTCCAGATTAGGGAGCAAACACGACCCTTCGAATAGGAGGCAATCACTTCACCTATTATAGGATTTGCTATCTTTCGCACTATGTTAATCTTCCACGCGTTTTAGACTTCGTTTCTGATTCGCATTAAGCGCTTGACTATCAGCATAGCTATTCACAACCGATCGATACGCTTCCGTGGCGAATCTAACATCAATCAATGTTATCAAATGAGTCCTATAAAGGCTGTTGATACACCCGAAACCCGAAAATGTTGCCAGTTTAAATCAAAAAGACGACCGCCATTCTTCCGACGACTGTATGTATGTTGTCGGGGGCAAGGCAAATCAGTACCTATTTGAAAATGTGTCAATTTCGATACGACAGTTTGTCGAATGGTTGTGAATAGCTATGCTGGTCTATCCAGGATACAGCGATGGTATCAATTATATGCTCTGCAGAGCAACATTTTTATAAACAAAGATCTTTGTATGTAGCATGCTTAGGTACCTACATGTGTCCCTAGATCGTAGCAGATAAGATGATAACAGACGGCTATAGGAAATCTAATTAGTGTTACCCGGATAGGGCTAATGAGATTTCCTTCATTTATTAGATCCTTGTTTTATTAAGCGCAATACCTACTTGAGCTAAGGAATTCTGACTCATGTGCGCCGCGCCATATGTACCTATAACGTGTAACCAGGATCCATGGCGGCACACATCGGCATTCTGCCGCGGGCCGCGTAATAAAATCAGTGTCCTAGAAAGAAAATCTATACTTACGCAAGACTATAAGTAAGATGGTATAAAGTCCAAATCAGGATAATCGAAAGAGTTCTATTCACTGCAGCTTAGCTAGAACTTCCTACCTTCCCGTCGTGAACATACTGGACAATATCTAGTGCACCCGCAATCTTGTACCTACCTAATTCAATCAAGCAGTTGTAGGTTCTTGTTATCTAATAAACTTCTTGTTAAGGCTCGTGCAGACAGGCGCGACTTGTAGCGCGACGTGTCGCGTGGCGATTCTGCGATATTATCGCGTCGCAACACCATTCACACTGGTGCGACCACTCGTCACGCACGCGACATGTTCGTCGCTCTGCCGACGCCGTCGCGGCGTGATACAAGAGAGTATAAATGCCAGTGCAATCCGTACACGATCTTCGTCAGAGGACGAAGGCAGGTCTGTGGGTGTTTGCTGAGCGTGGGGTCCTAGGTTCGATTCCGCGGTCGGTCGACACAACCCAACGTAACCTAAGTTAGGTTAGTTCCAATATAGGTACTCGTATGTTGTTTCCTCAACTTTACGAGTGTGTAAATTAAGATGATTTCAAAATGATAATTAAGTAGGTACTTAAATACCTACCTACCCATAAAAAGGCCATAAAAGTATTGAACCGAAAGTACACTTTACATCTAGAAATTAAAGTTATTTTTCCGAAATCACATAACTTGAAAACTAAGAAGTCGGTAAAAAATAAAAATAAACTGAATTATTACAGAATATTATGTAATTTAAATAAAAAGTTCGCAAAAGCACGTTCGAATTCGCCGGTTTCGTCGTTCGGGCTTGTGTGGTCAATAGAGATCGGGTATTCAGATGCATATTCACCTTAAGTTGAGATGTTGGCTAATATGGAATGCGCTTTTGTATTGAAAAAATCCCGCGGTTCCGGGATCGACAAATTTAGATTTCTGATTATAGAACCGGATGTATATTTACTTACTTTTAAAAGTTGGCTTGTAGGTCACTTTTGTATCGATCTTGAAAATTCCGCGATTCCGGAATCGACGAATTTAGTGGTTTTTTTTTACTAGAGAATCGGATGCATATCTATCTACCTAATATTGTAAAGTACGTAGGTAGATGCCAAACTGCCATAGCAAACAACGTCAAGATAAGATAACTGACTACATATATTTAGAATAATTCATGTACATGTATATGTTGTTATATTGAAATACATAGCTTTTTTGTAAATAAATTATCCTTTAGAAGTCGCTTCCATACTATACAGCCGACTAGTTATGCATTCTCGGTATTCCTGGCAACCCGGGTTGTTTTTTTACAAAAAAAAATAATAATAAGCCATTTCCATACTTTCATAGCTTAAAATTACCTTTAGGTAAATATGCATCCGAATATTCGATCTCTGGTGGTCAAGCTTAAGTACGAGTTACTTTTTTTTTTCTGGACTATTTCGGCCAACGTTATTGGCGCCTATTCTATATCTAATCCTTTTCCATACCAGTTCTCGCGTACATGCCTCTCGTACTTCCATGCTTCATACTTTATCTTTCTTTGATCCATCACCAGTTATCCTGTGGGTGGGACTCCCACTTTTTAGCTACTTCCTATTCTTCTACTTTATTTATTTACGTTTCTACTTATCTTTAACTACGTCCTATTTAGGTTAGTTTGGGTTATTTCGACCGACTGGGGAATCGAAGTTAGGATCTCCACGCTCAGCAAACACCCACAGCTCAGCTTCGATTGCAACGCCATTTATACTCTCATGTGTCGCGTCGCGTAGCAAGCGCGACGAGTCGTCGCGCCCACGGTTTCGTCGCGACGACATACAAATGTACCTATGGTGTCGCGCGCGTTTTCATAGAAATTGTTCTACGGATATAATATCGCAGAATCGCATCGCACCGTTGCGTCGCGCCAGTCTGCACGAGCCTTTAACCGTTTTATAGTTTTACCTCCAGCAGCCAATCGCCAACAAATTGCAGTCACCGCGTTATATAAGTACTCGTGTATTTAATGTGTATTTGTTATTGGCTTTGCATTCCGGAGACATAGGTGCAGCAGAGATACAGACTGAGTGATTTGTAACAAAGGAGCTTTTGAAAGCTTTTTGTACCGATTTAGGTAGGTACGTTTTGAGAGAAAAAGTTTCACTAAAGAAGATGGGACACTCACTTCCTTAATTGTGAGATAAACTTGTTGTTGCTGTGCGTGTTTTCTACAGAATCAAATATTTGCCAGTTGCCAGAACTTTTCATAAGGAGTAAAAATCTAAGATTAGTAACTCGGTAAAAACTCAGCATGTATGAGGTAGATAGTCATTATACGCCGACTCGTCGTACTGTCCCCAGCATACCCTAATCAGTTCATTGCCCCATCAAGGCTGCTTTATGCTAATACAATTTTTTACACAATCAGCTTGATAATAATAAAATAGGAATACTGTAATTTTTATTGACTTGGCAAAAGGGTGGTTGATTTTTATTGACTATGTTAATTGTACCGATAAAATACAAACTAAAATAGAAGTAGAATACCTGGAATAGTCGAAATAAACAGAGGATGATATCGCGTTTTAATTCTTGGCTACTACTAAAATCAAAGAATAAAATTATCTTTATGAACTTTCCTGGCTCATTAAGTCATTAGTCATTACCATTCGTAGACAGAGAATGCTAATTAATGCTAATTAGTCATTACATTACCATGTTGTTGTTTAGTTTCTTTGAAAACACAAACTTGCAAACGGAATGCAACTGTCAGTGTCAAAGTTTGACCGGTTTGACGTGTAATGTGCAATGTCAAAGTTGTTCATCTCAGCACTCAGTCACTCAGTCTTAAAGTTACATGCTCTGTGGCACTCAGGGCAGGGTGAAAATTGGTGAAAGCTGAAAGAATAGTTTTATTTATTTACCAACAAAGAATACTACGCCCAAATTCCTCGGTTAAACTTATTAGCTGTTCGAGTAGAAGTGTAAATGAAGGATGCCATAAGTTGCAATACATGTGAAAATTATATAGGTAGTTTCTTCGCCGCAAACTGTGTAAACATTTCCGCTGATACATCGAATGTGTCGCTTGGAAATTTAAACGCGTACCTATGTATGGACATTCGGCTTTTAAAATTTTGCACAGGCATGTCGCTGTCGAGTTATCCGACTATTTTCAGTGAGTAGGTGATTAAATGAAGTAGCGGGTTATGCGGCGTTAATCTAATCGTGGTGAAGTTATACTGCCTCGAACTCGCGACTCGCGTATGATTGTGTAGTGAAGTGTTATCACGAAAACAGTTGGCTGCTGGTAGTACGTGGCAGTGACGTTTATTAAACCGATTGAAATCACAATTTTAATTTTGAAATCAATCTAAAAAAAATGAGTATTTCTGATCAAAACAAAGAAAACAGTTCTCAACAAGAAGGAAAGTTTCAGGTCGGCTTAACTAAACTTCATTTTTATTAAAGTTTTCCATTTATTTCTAGATTTAAATGTTTTCCATGAATATGTTAATGTTTGCTTGGCGTTCAATATGGTTAAGTATTTAGTTTTACTCCAAACAGGTATTTATTTCTAATGTGTTGATTTTATTGATACTTGCTTCATGAGATGTACTTACATTAAATTATTTTATGAAAAATAAAACTTGTATTAAACAGTAAACTACATGTAGTAAATTGATATTATTTGCTAACAGAATGCCATAGACATAATACAATAAAACGGTTGGGCGGTCTTTACATAAATCATAGTTTAATATTTTATTTTGTGTTAGTATGTAGTTTTAGTTCATTTTAATTTACCCATTGAATGGCTCAAAAGGATAAAATTGTGGTATTTTAGTCCGATAGCTAAAGAAACTGTTGCTAAATGAACATAATTTAAACACATTTTTTTTTCTGTTTCAGGCTCCTACTAATGGTACAGGAGGTCCACAACACTACTACAGTACTGGTTACCCACCGCATTTCCACCACGTTCCTCACCACATGCAGCACTCCCCGCCACCGCCCGCGGTTTACCAGAAGGATGAGAGGACTCAACGACAGTACTCCAAACTAAAACAAAAATTGGAAAGAAAACAGACTAACAGGAACAATGGCATAGGTGAGTTCAAATATATTACTATGGAAACACATTAAACATATCCCATTTGTAGCTGTGGTACCTTGTGTAAGAATAGTATAGAACATTGCATAATCGTCGGTTGGTACCTCATTTCATTAAAAAAGTCTAACGGGCCTCTGCGAGTTGGCTTCGGCCCCTCGTACGCCTTCCAAAGGTCCGGGATATGTACAAGACAATACAAAAAATAAAAAAATTAACACAAAAAAATATTTACATTACAACAAACATATTGCGTAAAAGAAAAAAAAAATCGGCTGTAACGGAAATTATACAGCATGGGAGCATCTGCAGCGGAGCTAGGTGAAAAACCTGTGTCTGAAGCATACAGCGCTATACCTCTCTGATAATAGACTGGAAAAATATTAGCCAATATTTTCAATTTTGTAAAAGCTACATCATGAATACGCTCTTTGGTGCATTATATTTGAGACCATGGGTCCCACCATACGATTCACACACGTTAATCAGTTTAAATGCAACAGACAAAAAACCTTTGTTATTTTTCTATTGTTACCGAACCAATTAATCAGTTCGATCGACAGACGAGGAGATAAAATAAACATACATCCATTTAGTCTTATTATATACCTAAGTAGTGTGAACTTATTCTATACCAATAAAAAATAAAAAAAATAATGCGAGAAAAGAGGGTCTTCCAATTTTGTGTTCCCCGTTTCTGCAAAATTTATGACATCCAGCAAATGAAAACACCACTCACTAGCAAGTAAACTTGAAAAACCACTGATCCCAAATTGTTTCATATCAATGGCTAGTATATCTCGCTTTGGGTTTTCAATAACGAAGGATGGCTATCCATACGTATACGATATCTGATCCATATGTCATGTTCGTGAACGGGCGCCGTCAGTAGGCACTGGTCATTTCTTAGCTGCCACGGCCTATTTTAATTCCTGAATTGTTTTTATCTTTTTATTACGGATGCTTTTAACGTGCACGTCTTTCTACATCGTTCTCACATGAATGATGTAACCACTTTTTTGTAACAATAATATTATGATTTTAAACCATAGATTGATTTTTTCTCCATAGGTACCTACTACGCTTTGAAATGGGCAATTAGATCCTTCTTTCAGACTGACCGACCCCTTGACAATTCAAAAGTGCCTGTAATTGGTTTATTTGAAATAAATGCTTTGAGTTGTGAGTTTATAATCCATAGCTATAGCATATTTATATTATATAATTTGGAAACTAAATCGACTACTTACGTTGCCCTAAAGCAACAATAATAACTAATAATAGCCAATGGGTAGTTAATAATACATAAACAATCTGATATTAAATGCAAGAAAAAGCAATTTCTGTAAATGTTTGCATTAGTTGTGCTTTAGTAAGTTATAACGATGGATTTACTTATAAAAAAATTAACTTCTGAATAGTGATTTGCCAAAACTTTTTTTTTGCCTATTGCCAAATATAATAAAAAAACAGTTGGCCGAAAACGAAAATGGCCGATGATGTATATTCCTGCCGAAAATCACTGAAAAACCAGGAACGAAAACGTCATTACCTAATTGGTAGGACTCTATTGATTAGTTACTATAACTGTTGCCATTTTTAATGCAGATGCCAACTCCGGTGCCAGTACGCCGTCACTGTCGCCACGCAAGGAACTGAATGGTCGTGCTGGCAGCAGTAGTGGCGTGAGCAGTGGTGGTAGTGGCGCCAGCAGTGGAAGCAGTCTGCCAAGTAGTGGGCCCAGCAGTGGCGCCAGCATCGCCAATTGTACTGGCAGCGGCGGCACCACCTCTTCTGGTGCCTGGTCGGAGGAGGGCGAGGCCTCCTCCGCCGAAACCTCCGTGCAAGGCGATGGCTCGGCGGCAGCCTCTGTCCAGGGCGATGGTGAACCCGAAGATGAAACCGACGCACAAGCTATACTCGACATGTTTGCTGCTAGACGCACACCACAGGTAAATATGATAAGTTATGTGGTTGAGGTGCACAAGGCACATTTTTTTTTTTTTACCGTATGTTGCTAAAATAATTTATATTTGATCAGATTACTGAGGTATCGTCGACCAGCGCTCTAGTGATTTGGAATCTACCGGTGCCGGAAGACGTCATAGTTCCGAATGGCGAGTTGACATATGACCTGCTCCTAGCCGATCGTGGCGGCCGATACAAAGCTATTTACAGCGGTCAAAGCCTTACTTGCCGGTGAGTTTTTAACCAGTGGTTTTGTTTTATTTGATTGACTCGTCAAACTCAACCTCATCTGAATCTTTTTTTCTTGTAATTGCCAGGGTGAGGGACCTGAAGCCGGGCTGCGAATACTCGGTATGCCTCCAAATCCGCGCCGGCAAGCTGGACGCGACGAGCGCGTCGGCCACGTTCCGCGCGCCCCCCGCGCGCCCCGACCAGATGCCCGCGCCGCGCATCAACCAGCGCGCGCGCACGTCGCTGTTGCTGCGCTGGAATGCCGCCACCGACAACGGCGCGCGCCTGCTCAACTACGTGCTGGAGATGGATGACGGCGCCGGCTTCGTAGAGATCACTCGTCCGCGTACTCGCCAGCACACCGTCAACAATCTCCGGCCGCAGACTCGCTACCGGTTCCGCATCGCCGCCGTCAACGACTGCGGGCGCGGCGAGTGGAGCGAGGAGACGGTGGCGTGGACCACGGGCTCCCCGCCCCCTGCGCCCGCGCCGCCCTCGCTCACGTCCGCCAACAGCGACTCGCTGGTGCTGGGCTGGGAGCGCCGTGCCGACGAGGAGTTCACGCTGCAGATGGACGACGCGGCGCGAGGCCACGGCTTCCTGCCCGTTTACTCGGGCTCCGAACGCGCCTACGTGTGCGCCGGGCTGTACCGTTCCACCGACTACCGTTTCCGTCTCCGCAGCGAGACTGTCGACGGCCAAGGACCCTGGTCCGTAGAAGTCACGTACCGAACGCAGCCCGAGCGTCCCGGCCCACCTGGACGACCGACACCGCGCGGTCGTATTCATTCGCGTGCTTTCCGCCTCCGCTGGGAACCACCCGCGGACGACGGCGGCGCGGCCATCGACTGTTACACCCTCGAGCTCGACGCCGGAGATGGATACCGACCGGCTTACCGGGGCCCCGAGCGCGAAGCACACTGCGACCGGTTGCTGCCCGGCACGCCTTACCGGGCGCGCGTGCGCTGCAGCAACGAGGCCGGGCTCAGCGAGTGGTCCACCGGCGAGACCGTCAGCACCGAGCCCGCCGCGCCCGCCGCGCCCGGCGCGCCCGAGCTCGTCGCCGGCGCGCGCGCCTCGCTGGCGGCGCTGCGCTGGAGCCCGCCCGCCTGCGCAGGCGGCGTCGCGCTCGCCGAGTACCGCCTGGAGGTCGTGGACGCCGCGCACGCCGACGCGGCGGCCCGCCTCGCCTACCAGGGCGCCGACTGCGAGTGCGTGGTGCGCGAGCTCGCGCCCGGCCGCGAGTACCGCACGTGGGTCACGGCGCACAACAGGGTGGGTGCCAGTCCTCCTTCGCAGACTCTCACGTTCTCCACGGCGGCGGCGGCGCCGGACGCGCCGGACACGCCCACCGCGCATCTAGAGGGCGCCCGCGCCGCACGCCTCGAGTGGGAGCCGCCGCGAGACAACGGCGCGCCCATAGTCGACTACCGCCTCGAGATGAGCGCCACCAATGTCGACGACGCTTTCTCGGAGGTGTACCGGGGCGCCGAGACTAGCTGCCTCGTCGGCCGCCTCGTGCCCTTCTCGCCGTACTTCTTCAGGGTGTGCGCTACGAACGCGGCCGGGCGCGGCGCGTGGTCGGGCGCGCGCGACGTGCTCACGCCGCGCGCGCCGCCCGGGCCGCCCGCCGGCCTGCGCCACGAGGCCACGGCCGACAGCCTGCGCCTGCACTGGCGCGCGCCGGCCGCGCACGGCGCCGACGTGCTGCGCTACCGGGTGGAGGTGGGCGACGCGGCCTTCGACACGGACGGGCCCGTGCCCGAGAGGCTCGTGCAGGGCCTCGCGCCCGACACCGTGTACCGCGTGCGCGTGGCCGCGCTCAACGAGCTGGGGCTGGGCGACTGGTCGGAAGAGGCGCGCGCTTGCACGCGCCCGCCGCCGCCCGCGCCGCCCGCGCTGCGCTGTGTGCAGGCGCAGCACAACCACCTGCGCCTGGAGTGGCCGGCCGCCGGCGGCGAGGGCGCGCAGTACTGCGTGGAGATGCGCTCGCTCGACGCGCGCGACTTCCGACCTGTGTACCGCGGCTCGGCGCGCTCGTGCAAGGTGAAAAAGTTGCGCGAGGCGACCACGTACGCGTTCCGGATACGCGCGAGCGACGAGCGCGGCGGGCGCGGCGCGTGGGCCCCGCCGCTGCAGGCCGCCACGGCGCCGGCCCCGCCGCCCGCGCCCCGGGCCCCCGCCCTGCAGCCGGCCCCGCCGCGCGCCGCGCGCGTGTCGTGGGACGCGCTGGACGACGCCGAGTACGTGCTGCAGTGCGCGCGCGCCAGGGACAACGTCTACAAGGAGGTGAGACTCAAATATTTTATTTAAAAAAATATATTATAGGAAACTCCCGCTTATATCTTTTTCGAGGCGCATAATTTAAATTTATTGTAGTACTGTACGTGATGGTGCTACCTTTCATAAAGCAGCATTTCCTGGCTATAGTACGGTTGACGATCGTTCGAGTGTTATGATGAGTCGATAATAATATACTCACTGTTTTACTTCCCTTACTGCCCATCCTTCCGCAAGTTAGGACTCAACTCTCCAGCAACAGATAAAGAAACTCGTGTGTCGTTCGGCAGGTGTACTCGGGGCGCGAGACTCAGTTCCAGATGGAGGAGCTGGAGGCGGGCGCGGAGTACCTGGTGCGCGTGTGCTGCGTGCGCGGCGGGCTGGCGGGCGCGTGGTCGTGCGTCGCGCGCCTGAGCGTGCCCGGCGTCGCGCCCGCGCCGCGCCTGCGTCGCGCCCGGCCCGCGCGCGCGCTGCAGCCGGGCCACGTGGCCATCATGATCGCCACCGCCTTCCTGCTGCTGGCCGTGTGTGTGGCCGTGCTGCTGCAGCGCCTGGTGGAGCCGCGGCCGTGACGCGAGCTGGCCGTGGCGTCGCCGCGCGCGCTCGCCTGCCTGTAGCCGGACCGGCCCGGTTGCCTTTTGTACGACGAGTTCAGGCGCTGGACGAGACGTAGTCGCGGGCGCCCCCCCGCCCTCGTCGCGTCCGACGAACGAGATCGATGTTTTAATTTAGATTACAAAAATATTACCGGCTTTGCATTTTTTGCATCGATGTGAGGTTGCCATTCAGAGTGTATATTTTTTACAATCGAGCGAGAGAGCCTCGCGTTCTATCGTGTGTTCTATTTGTTGTATCTTTCACAAATTTTCATAAATCTAGTCTATGCTTGTAACTTATTATTTTATTTACTGTATTAGCGAAATACCGATGTGCTTGTTATACTTTATTTGAATATCGAATCGTAATATTTGTTTTAACGGTCATACGACACGTACTTCCGATATTTCATATTTACTCTTTGTACTTTTTCCATACATTTGATATTTTTATAAAATTGAATTATCGAACGATCTGTTGCATAACTTTATCAGATTTAATTATAAGAAGATAGCAAACGAGGTGCTCTATTATTATTATTAAAGTTTCGTTAAGAGGGACGTGGCCCCTCGCTCTGCAACGAGTTCCAGTGTGTATGCTGTGATCACTTCCTTATGCGAATGAGACTGATTTTACAAGTAAATGCTTTCTTTATAGAATGAATCAAAATGCTTTCCCTTTGATGACTAACTGTGTCTGCGCCATTCACATAATAAGTAGATTTGTTTGTTACTTGTGACAACATAGATGGTTGTTTTTTAAATGGTGATGATGTCGATATTGCCGCTGTTTTGTTTGGTGTGCGAATGGAACAGAACCATGACACAGCAGACGTGGAACACAGAAATAATCCGATTTTATATGCTCCGAATGCTTATTTGATAGTATCGATGTACCTAATTATATTGTATTATCGATAACTTCGTAATATTGTTGTTTTTATTCTCAGAACATGACCTTTTAATGATGACATTATATAATATAGATTAATTTGTTTTTAAATGTAGAGATTACGAATTATTGAGATTGTTACCACCCGGTATAAAAGTAAGAACAGGAATTCAACTTTAGAAAATTATGTTTCAAATATGATATTTTAAATGAAATTCCCATACTGGTGTCTGTTACTTTAATAACATTATTAGGAAATTGTTAACTATGTTCACCTATAAATATAATTTTAATAAACGAATTTCTTGTAGATAAGAGAAAATGAATTTAAGTATCATTTATATTCAGAATTAGATTAAATAAAGCATTGTACGGGGTTAGAACTTGATGTTTCTTAGTATCATTATTCAGAATTAATGTTGTTTCGTGGAGGTAATGTCGTACATAATAAATAACATTGAATATTGTCATTGTTACGTAGGCTTCGTATTGTATTCGCGTTTACTTGGCTCGCTCGTCGCCGTCATATAGTATCGCGTCGGCGACAGCCATGTATGTTGGTGTATTTATTTATTATTATTTATGGTTGAGATACAATTACGCACCAATAGGCATAAAATATATCGTAAATATGTAATATTTACTTCTACTGTGATTAGCTTATTCTATTCTTTCTATTGTTATATTATTGTCCGAAACATTCCTAGGGTACGTGTTACTTTTGGACTTCAAAGACACCCCCATAGCACAGCATCATGTTGAGTGGAAGCCTTCTTGTCACAGCCATGACGTGCAGCTGTCGACTGTTTCTGTTTTGTGCTCGTGATTAGATTTTTTTGGTATGCACGTATTTCTGTGACATAAATATTATACATATTTTTCTTTCTTTCTTTAAAGTTGTTATTTCTGTAGTAGAGAAGAAATTCACTTCGTGCCTATTTCCGTACGGCATAATTTGAAACGTAAGCGCAGCTTACACTGTTATAAATTATTTTATTTTCGAAAATTTTATAATAACGACGATGTGCAATTAACAATTATTTATTCTTTATCGCTTAATATAAATATTTATTTTTTTGAAATTATATCAGAATAGTATCGTTCATCAAGTGAAGGAATCGATGTTCCTAAGTTAGTTTTACACTATTGTACAATACACCGATTGCATACTAACTTGTGTACTACGGTCAAGCATTCCAACTTTATTCCACTTGTAAATAGGCCTAATGAATTCTATGACTTTTATAAATGTACATGCTTTAATAATGAAATGTAAATAAATCTGATGTTCATGAGCTTCGTGTAAGGAGCATGTTTAGATGCTGAACATGTATGCCAATTGAAATTACTGCATTGTGTTTGAGAACTAAACGTTTTTAAATTAATGAGAATAACGGGGATAACATCTCATATTGTATTTGTGTTTGAGTATGTAACGTATAACGAAAAATGTATATGTTTTAATATAATATTTGATGATGTTATGTATACAATTTATTAAACATGAATATATCAATAAAACTATATTTTGTGTACATTGAATGTTTAATTTGTTTTTCTACATACAATACAAAACATACCACATAACTTAATTTACAATTATATTCTACACATACTATAGATTAATGAATACTAATATAAAACAAAGAAACGGAAGAATATCTTACGGGTCGAATTGCACTCAAATATTTAATTAATATTTTATTAGAAAATATCTAATACCTATGTTATAACACCACGATAAATAAGACACAACTTTGGTCCTTTATGAAGTAAGAAGACTAGAGTTTTTGTACTATGAGTATTTTCAAATTTACCTAGGGTTGTCAAACATTATGTGGTTATGTTGGGGGGAATAGTTGGCATGACTTGACATTTTCACTGTACACTTCAGTGTAGTTCGTTAGGTATGATTTCTCCCTTGTTGAAATATGATCGATACAACCCTTGAAGTTATGGGGGAATATTTTCTTCGCTATCGCATCTTCTTGGTCGGATATACCACCTGTAAAGTAAATGGGACACACTTGGGTAAGCTAAAGCTCTATGACCCTTAATACAATAAAAATAATTGTGGTAGCCCTTACCAATATAAACGTCGACATCATCATAGCCAGCTTCATTCCTTAATCCCGGTTCCTCTGTATACTCTAATGTTCCATCAACAGACAACGTAATATTGGTCTTGTCCATCTGCAGTACTAAAATATGCCATTCAGCATCAGTAAGGAAACCTGCATGAGGCATCAATCTGGTCAGGGTTCTGGCTGGTCCCGCTAAAGTTCCGTAGTTTGTACTGGTAACCTTTGCGTTGCTATGATGAAAAGACCAGACCAGTCTGAGGTACCCGTTTTCAAGTCCTAAGCCAATGTAATCTATGCCCTGAAAATAAACGGGCTTGAATTAGAAAATGGCTATTGTCTCAACGAAAGAAAAAGCAGAGTAGAAAAAGAAGTGGTCCGAGCATAATCCCTTGAAGGACTCTTTTGCGAAATATATACTGGAGCGTCCTTCACGCAATTCATTAAGATAGGGTAATAAAGAAGTTTAAAAACTAGGTACAAGCCACTCGAGCACTCTAAATACAATACTGTTAGATGCTGTTGCCGTAGTAGGTATACTCGTACGGTGAAACAAACAGTGCTAACCTTTGTTGAAGGCTTGTGGTAAATCGATAACATTTATTCCTCTTGGATTAAATGAATGATTGAAGTTGTAAAATTTTGTTACAAATAATTATAGTTGGTTACCATAACAATCCACAGTAGTAGACCATTGGGTTCAGCCGTCGTAAAGTTGAGTGCGATGTAACTCGGTCGAACCAGGGAAGGTGCGATGCGTTGGTGGTTGGTATGCCTTGCAGCTGGTTGACGCCCCAGGGATACTAATGATGTGCCATCGAATTGTGGGATAGTTATATCGATCTCTGGAAATTGACGGTTCATGTTTAGATTTTATGGTCAAACTTGACTGTTCTCACTAAAAACTATTAAAAATGACTTCATAGTAAACAGTATCCCGTCTGACATTTATCTTGGCTTTAATTCACGCTAGAATCAGCTGCCGGTGTTCCATTGTCAACTTTTAGTTGACCGTAGAGACCAAAAAATTTAAAAAGCATCGACGGTAATCCATGGGACTTTTTTGTTGAGTTCTTAAAGAAGTCAGTAGAAAAATACAAATTACAGGGTACAATATTAATACAATAGATTGGTTGTCCATATGCGATGCTAAAGATCTTGGAGCTAATGAGTTATTATAGTAACTTAAATACTGACTGATATCACAGAAGGTTCCAGCATATCCCGCCGCACACACACATCGGTCGGCTCTACAGACGCCCCTGGGCGGGACACACACGCTAGCCTCACAGAGCAGATGCCTCCTGCAGCGCGGGCCGGTGCCCACGTAGTTGGAGGAGGCGCCGCACGCGCAGCGCGCGCGGCCGCGCTCCATGACGCACACGCCGCCCCCGCATACTTCGGAACCGCAAGCTGTGCCGTCGCAGTCAGCTAGGTTGCGGCCCTCTACGACCAAAATAAAGTCTGAATATGGACAAAATCTACCAGATAAATTAAAAAAAGAACGGAACAGTATTTTGAAAAGCTGCCAGATATTTTTAAGATGGGGCCACTTCCATTGATAGGTGGCGTTCAGTGTAATTCCATAGAATTTGAGGATGGCTCATTTATCTTTCAATGAAAAGAGGTACACCCACTAGTGACTAATGGTTTTATTAAATTAAATAGATAGAATGCTCTTTATTATGTAGGTACACCATAAACATTACAGTTATTAAATGTAGAAATAAGAATTCGTAGTAGGGAGTAATTTACCTTGTAAGTAGGGGGTAACTTACCTTGTATGTTCTGTTGTTCTAAAGGCAACAGTATGTTGTTGACGTGGAAGTTTTTGATACAGCCGGTGAAGGGCGCTGGTGCACCTGACATAGCATCGAAGGGCAGGGTTGACAAATCTTTCGCACCTCCTACAAACAAACAAAAAAGTCATGGTTTACCACCTTCTAAAACTTCAACAGGTGGCCCAACAGTGGGTTGCTTTTGATGCTTGGAGGGAAACGACATCAACAATGAGACACAATGAGCCTAAAATCTAAATTTAAAAGAGTCTTACCGAGGAGTATAGAAGCGTTGCCGGTAGTGTGAGGGTATGCGTGGGCCAGCATGGCTTCCGTACTGAGAGCTCCGTCCACCCACACATAAAGCCTACTGCCATAACGACCAGCTTTGACTCTGTGCCACTGTGACATCGAAACCACCACGCCACTACGGACCAGTGACGTCACTCCGGATAGGCGATCTAAATAAGAGAAAGTTAAAAAAAATACAAGATTCATAATAGTCCGGTTAACCTCCCAATTAAGCTAATTATGTTGAGTCAGTAGTGCAATGGGTTCTCCGGCTCCGTTTGGGCCCTTGGGCTATTGCCCATAGATACTATTAGAAAAGAAATCGTTTACATTGATGTAAGATCTACATTTTTCTTCAGGAATTCAAGTCAAGTAATTACTTATCGACCAAGGCAAACGAAAATGTAAGTAATTCACGGCTTATCAATCTCAATCAACCCATTTTTTGAAGTTACTGCAAAGTTAAATGAATACCAGTCCATCGATACTCCAGCAGGCCTCCTTGCAAAGACAGGGCAGTGTAGAAATGTGGCGTCTCCAGAAATAACACCAGTCCTCGCTCTTTGGCAGGCTTGATCTCAGACTCCAGAGATAGGCTCACACTGGATATGGTGCTAGGATAGAGCTTCAAATACGACCTCGTGCCGGTGAAGAGTACATCCGTAGGGAGCAAGTCTGAAAATTATATTTAGTTATTCGACTAGCTGCATGGTACCTCCGTTTTAAAGTAATGTAACTATTGTATAAAAAGGAGGTTTTTACTAGAGAATGGAGTAGGTACACAAATAAGGGAGGTCTATAGCTTTTTGATAGATAAGCTCGTAAAGGGTCTATAATTGGACTTTAAAAGAGACCATGACCTCTGAGTTTGTTTCGCCATTTCGTTTCAGGGATCAGTCAGCAAGGAAATGCCGGCGCCATCTAGTTTTAATTTTTTTACGTGTAAACGTGTCTTAAAAAAGATCTACTTATAATAGAAATAAACAATTAATTTCATTTCATATGTATACAAAGCAGAATTTTCAGGGGCATGATCATCGTTGTTACCGTAATTCAATAGCTCTTTTAGAAAAATCTTAACTTAGATTAACTTATCAAAATTTGGGACATATACCATCATCACAATAAATCCCAGTCTTCCCATAAGGACAGTCGCACTGCGTATTCTCGTCGGTCGTGATGACGCATTGTCCCTGACATTTGGAGAACGCTCGGTCGCAGGGGTTGCGATTACTAGAGCATGTGGCGCCAAACCAGCCTTCGTTGCAGATACATCTGTATAAAATAATATAGGTACTTACGTAGATAATGAGAAAATATTATTCGTTTGGTCTTCAAACTAGAATAGGCGTTGCCAACGGCACCAGCGCATCTTTTCGTTAACATATTTGGTGTATCATGCACTAATGTAGGACTGCAACATGTGGAAATGAGGCTTAAAAGTAATGACGCAGACACTAAACAGCGCTGCGCCAGCTTCAAATAAATTGGGATCAGGGCAGGGGTATGATGATGATGATGATAATCTATTGACGCTTAAACGAACTAGCGCAGATAAAGATACATTACCCATAAGTAGCCGGTGAGTGTATACAGACGCCTCGTGGTGCGTTGCAGGACTTGGCAGTACATTGCGCGACTCCACACTGGCCCACACCACGGCCCCCAGCTGCCCGGGCTCCGGCCCCCACGGCTTGGCCGCCGACTTCCCAAACGCACCCGCGCCAACCACTATGCAGCGGCAAGTCGTGGGGGAGATCCGCGAAGTCAGGAGATGGGTGTCCGCCTAGAATAATGAAAAAGCAAAGCTATTCCGTTCAGAATTGTCAGACAATTCTGGTCGATCTTCAATGCCTCCATGTCTTAAGTACGAGACGATTTTAATCTTCTACTCTTTTCGGAAAGGACTGGAGTTCTTACCGAAAGGACTGGCCTGACTGGATAGAATTGTTTGGAAAAGGGTGAGTGAGGGAGGCCTTTGCGTTGCAGTGGGACAATACCTAGAGGCCAGTTACATTACTATTTTCAGGGAAGCAGCTTTCATCATTAATACTTGAATCTATAATGTATCGGACACGGCAAGACGAGTAAAGATTATGAATAGTTGAACTAATCAGCCAGGTTATAGACTGGCCGACTGCCTAGGGTGAGCTGGACGTATAACATATGTATCATCTGGACGTTTTCGATTATTCCTATAAAGTCGGTGATGGTCCATGGAGGACTGAGCAAATCCAGAGACAAAAAAAAAACTGAGTAGTCAAACAACCTTTAATAAATAAGCTATGCGTGCTGTGGTGGTGGTTGCGCGGTAGGGGGAGTGCGGGGCGATGTGCCGCACTCGCGATCTTGTCCCAGCAGCCGCAGCGACCACACGCCTAACTCAGTAATACTGAAAATTTTGTTTTATTAACCTAACCTAAACCAAGACACCACACCTACCAATAAAAATATAAGGCAGCAGCGTCATCTTGCTGCTTTGCGCGGGCGCGTTGCCGGAGACATTGTGTCGTCCATCAACGCTGAGTCCAGCTGAGCGGCCGCGTCTCCACACGCGCACTGCATGGCCGCCGCGACGAGAACTTAGGGCGCGGGACGTGAATACACGGCGAGGACCTTCAAAAGAATTGAAAATTACAGGCCGCCTTTAACATTTGTCAGGTTATGATAACCAAGGCCGAGTGTGCTGTTGCAACGCCGATATTCTTTGGAAATCCATACCTAACAATATTTGTAAGTTATTAAAACACACAGAAACTGCGCTGCAGCTATCAACTCACGGCTCACAGGTAGACTGGCGGTGATAAATTATTAATCTTCGTTAAGCGAAGGATTTTTACCTAGCCTCACAGTTTCTCGACATTATGTCTTTTACTAGTGGCTGTGTAAATAAATATTACCTTTAGATTAGAATAGAATAGACTTTTATTTTGCAAATATTGGTAATACATAATAGTTCTTAAGATTACATTCAGCCCAGCCAAATTTTACCAATCGGCATGCAAACATTTAAAATTATTTATAACACTATTATTACACTTATTTAGATCAATTTATTAATTACTATTATAAAATTTTAAATCATCAACTTTATTAAAAATATATGTTTGTATGAAAAGGAAATGAAAAATATGAGAATGAATGAGGTACTTATATGTTTGTTTGTATGTAGTAAGTGCGATATTAAATTATTGACGAATAAGAGTTTCAGATACTTAGTTCGATTTCAGCAAAACCTAGAATAACACACGTGTCGATGCTGGTTAAAAATCAAGTCATTTTTTCGAAGAAGTGACGCAACAGACTCCACAGTTGTCTGTTCAGTTAGAAAATATTGATTCTATACAATAGTAGGTATAATACTAAGTAATTAATATTACGAAACACAAAACATTAAATTATTTGCTAAGTGTCTAGGGATCAAGGTATTTAAAAAAAAAAAATGCCATAATCAAATTAAATATGAATGTCTATTTAGATTGAAAGATGTTTTCGCATGTTTATAGATTCACGAAGTACTCTCTGCTTTCGCATTAATAAAGACTCTTCACGATTTTTGCTTACCAATGCTGGATTTATCACCGTTCGTATTAAAATGAGATAAAAAGATAAAAATAAAAGTTTTTTTTTAAGGTTTTTAATGCGTAAAATAAACAATTAGTAGTCTGTATTTCCGCCGTGAACGCGTTTAACACAATCGCAGCGATTCGGAATACTCCTTAAGAGTTCATCCAAATCACTTTGCGGAAAGCCGCCCACGTCCGTTCCGTTGTAACAGGCGAAAAATATTTTCTGATGTGTGTACGGCATCCATATTTGGCAGAGCTCTTCTTTGAAGCATATCCCATGTGTGATCAATGGGATTCAAGTCTGGCGATTGAGCAGGCTATGGTAGGACGTTGATCATATTAAGTGCGGCAAGTGAAACACACAACGACTCTGGCAGTGTGTGGACGTGTACCTATTATCATGCATATATAAGCAGAAATTAAGCACCTAATTGGGTCCGTAGAGGAATTACAACATCTGATACAATCGTTTCAGCGTCAATCTGTGCATTGAGATTGCCTCAGATCCAAATCAGTTCGGTAATTCTTCCGCCGATCCAAATACCCGCCCATATCATGATTGTTCCACCACGGTATACATGGAATTCCTGGCATGATTTGAAACGTTTATGGCATCCAGGGGTCCTCCGATCCACGGCGTCCTCACCTTCCGCCTGACGCAGTTCCTCACCGGACACGGTTGTTTCGGGAGGTTCCTGCTCCGGATAAGGCAGGAGGAAACGCCCGGGTGTCACCATTGTGTGGATCGCCCGGAGGACACGGTGGAGCATACGGCTCCACCGTATGCTCCACCGTGTGGTGGTGGAGCATACGGTGGAGGTCTGCCCGGCTTGGGCGGAGCACCGCCATGTCCTCGTGGAGGCGATTGGCGGTGGCGATCTCTCGCGTCCGGCCCTGGTCAAGGCCATGGTACAGAGCGAGAGGGCTTGGGAAGCCGTCAACTCCTTCTGCGAAGCAGTAATGTTCTCGAAGGAGGAGGCGGAACGCGTGAGGGAGAGGCAAAATTCGCGCCCTCACGCCCCTAGCCGCCGCAGGAGACGCCCTGGGCGTCGGGAATCGCAGGCCAATTCCCGGCCACCATAGGCGTGGGCTTGCCAACGGCGAGCAATGGGCAGCTCGCCGTTCGATAAGGACCAGGCCCGGGTCGACGGCGCGTAGTGTTCCACGCGCGCCTCAAAGAGATGTCAGCGCCAATGACGGGGTCCGCTAGGGCCGATGCCTGCTAGGGTTGCGGGGAAGTCCGAGAGGGATACCGTGGCCCCTGGCACAGGCAACTGAAGGAACACGAGTGTGTTTTAGTCAGTAAGAGTCTGACACGCCCTCCCACTCTGCCCAGAGCGGGAGAAGACATATGATAATTTCCCACCTTCAAAAAAAAATAAAAAAAGGGGTCCTCCGATACCATATACGTCTAGTATCTGGCCTCATACCAAAGCGAGATTCGTGAGAAAAAAACACAATTCGCCACTCTTTTTCTGCCCAATTTCTGTGTTCACGGGCCCGTTTTAACGGGCTCTGCGATTGCGGGGCTCAATAGGTGGTACACGTAGCAGCCTTCGGGAACGGAGATTGACTTTGATGGTTTGATCGCAGAGCTATGAAGCCTTGTAACCAACATCATCGCGGTCATTGTACGATTTCGTCGAGCAATAATTTGTATATGTATAACGATCTTGTCTGCGTGTGCGATGTGGTGATGCGAGCTCGTCCTCCATGTCGCTCTGCCACGCTGCCAGTGATACGATAAATTGTCCAAAGTCGACTTATAACACTCTGCGTAGTGCCTAAAGAGATTGCCACAGCACGTTGCCGAGAACCAGTTTCCCACATTCTCACGGCTCTGGGGGCCTACTCTATAAGCAAGAAGTCCGTCGTTTCGGCCGAAAATAAATAAACATTTAAATACAATAATAATACCATGGTTAGCAAGACGACCAGTCACCACAAGCAGCACCCGTTCACGAGTAAAAGTTAAGCGACTACCCCCGTCGCCATATTTAAAGGAAGGAAGCAACCCGACCCCCGACGCTACCGCAAGGAGTGACATCTAAGGGAGCATAACGAATTTGCTGCCGGTTGCTTTGGCAAGAATAATATGATCAATTGTCTAGGTCGCTAGCTAACCACATAATTAAAAAAAAAACATTGTAATGAGTCATCATAACTGAAAATATTTAAAATAAATTGACTTATATACCGTCAAATAAAATAAACAATTTTATGAACTCATATAATTTGTCAGTAGGTAAGCTAATTCTGCAGAAAGAGCATAAACATGGTTTGGAGTTAATCACAGCGACGGGCGACCAACTCACCTTATTGTTAAAGTAGTCGTTGATAGAATGCTTTTGAACAAAGGTTGGATTTTACTTTAGCTTTAAATGCATTAAAAGGCTACTCTAGCAAATAAGGGGTCTGGATATAAAATGTGATACCAAGACCAAGAAATAAGTTATGATGAGAGGGAGCACGTTGCGGATGCAACATCAATAAAACCATGCATTCTTTAGGTAACGCATTCCGTTGATTACTTGGGCGAGTTGCCAACACTTGGTATTTAGCCACTGACTCACCGTAACATAGTACCACGCCTCGGTTCCGCGAAGGGGTAGGCAGACAGAGGTATATTGGTGCAGCCACATTTCGCGGTTAATGTTTTTTACGTCTATTTTAGATAATGGGGGTAAGCCTATTGCCATTTGCCGGAAATAAAATCTCGACTCAGGGATGCTGCTGAGAGCTAATAGAACAACACAATACCTATTACTTTTTCCGCCCCGGGGATCGAATCCAGGGCCCTTCTTCATGAGACTATCATCTCAAAATATTCGCTCTAGGTAATTGCAGTTGAAGGCTACAAAACA
The DNA here is from genome assembly GCA_937001585.2 of Brachylomia viminalis. Classification (NCBI taxonomy): domain Eukaryota; kingdom Metazoa; phylum Arthropoda; class Insecta; order Lepidoptera; family Noctuidae; genus Brachylomia; species Brachylomia viminalis. The sequence goes on along the minus strand of OW443301.2, from coordinate 18,179,314 downwards.
ATACGTAGACCGTCTCGTAATCAAATAATATTTGGCTATAAACTTACCGCTACCCATATTCCAAGTTAGCATGATATATCCTTTGACGAACGTCAAGGCTAAATGTTGACTCCTCGAGTCGTGTCTCCCACTTTGACCGACAAAGGCGAGCAGGGCTATTTGGTCCATGTCTGTCGTCTGGAAGCGCAGGCGCAGGTCGAAGCGATCTGAGTTCATTGCGGCCGGGGATACAGCGTACATTATGTAGGCGGATACTCCGGTGCTGATTGGGGCTAACGATGGACGGGTTATCTCTACATCTGTGAAAGAAACAAAGGAAAAGTGCAATGAATCCATATCGTACCCAAAGAGTTCGGCTCGTCACGCCATCGTTTGATTGATCAGCTCATGTCTCCGGTTAAGTTAGAACCTAGTTAAGCAATCTCGATAAACTGCGTCAGTTTATACAGGATTATTTGTAATATATCGGCAATTCATTAAGGGGATGTAGGGGAGATCATTTGCAACCAAATGACCGCATAGGGGTCACAAGGGGTAATTTGGTTAATTACTGGAAAATGGGTAACATTTGCATAGTAAATGTCACCCATTTTCCAGTAAATTGACATTTAGATATTTTTTAAGATATCTTATTGTATCTCGTTGGACAGCTGAGAAGTTGTAGATATCTTTGGAATGTTCTGTTTATAAAGTAAATCCATGTATTTTTCAGAAATCAACCATCTAAGCAAATAACTTGCTCAATATTATGAAAATTAAAAAAAAAACTTCAAACTTTAATGTATTTAAGTAGAAGCAGATAATAATAATAAAAAAAAACATGTAGGTATTGTTTTTTTTATACATTTTCTAAGTTGTATACCTACCGCCAAAAATATAAAATGTCAAATTACTCGGAAATGGTTGCAATTTGCATAGGGGTCATACGGGGTCATTTGGTTGCAAATGACCTCCCCTACGTCACCTTAATGGATTGCCGACATAATACCAATAACCCTGTAGAATGTTTTGAGGTCATCGTTTAGCAGCAGGGTAGGTATAATTATTTAGGACAAACACGCCACATGATCAGTGAAACTCGGTAATGCACGTTTTGTTGTGTTATTTATTTCACATTTTGGAAAAAGAAACATATAACATCAAAACATCGATAATAGCTGTATCACAAAAACAGCTTAAAGAATCACAATTTAATAACTACACTCGGCGTCAAAAAAATCGCACCTCCGCGAAAATAACTTTTAAGCGTTATTAACCCTTAACACGCGCATGTACCCCCACCAATATTGATGGCATTTGAAAGCCCATTAAATAAACTTTAAAAAAAAAACATTTCATTTCATTAAAAAAAAAAGCTTGATACCACAAATGTGACTTTAAAAAAAAATGGCAATTTTGCTCCTCACAAGGGGCACAACTTGCGCTACCTTTAGTGGGTATAAAAGGGTTAATACAGGTTCAATGGAGGTCATTCGCTATCCAACCGTTGAAGAGGACACACGAGAAGAACTTTCACTAAAAAAACCACCTTGAAGATGGATACCACTGCTGATGAAGCCGCTCAAGTGATTGCACTACTGCAATCAGGGATGCGTCAGTGTGATGTCGCTCGGCAACTGAACTTGAGCCGTTTTTCGGTTCGAAGAGTATACCAGCGGTTCCTGGAGACCGGTGGCCTTGTCCGGAGGCATGGGTCTGGTAGACGTCGCTGCACCTCGGAGAGAGACGACCGATTCATCGTATCGACATCCCTAAGAAATTGGTTCTCTAATGCTGTTGAGTTGCAACAGCAGCTCCAGGCCGCTCGCAGAACAACCGTGAGTATTTCTACGGTTAGACGAAGATTGAGGGAGAAGAAGATAGCGGCACACAGAGCTGCTACGGGTCCAAAATTGACCGCAGAGCATCGGCGAGTCCGCTTGCAGTTTGCTCGCGACCACGTCAATTGGACCCTTGACCAATGGAGAGCTGTTCTCTTCTCAGACGAGACGAGAGTGTGTCTGTTTTGCAACGATAGACGCAGAAGAGTGTACAGAAGACAGGGGGAACGTTTCGCCCAACCCTGCATCCAGGAGACGGTGGAATACGGGGGCGGTTCCTGTATGTTTTGGGGCGGCATGTCGGCCGACGGCAAAACCGACCTTGTAAGCGTCTCCCGGACTGGAGGTGCTCGCGGGCAAGGGTCGCTGACTGCTCACCGGTACGTCACAGAGATCCTGGAAGAGCATGTGGTCCCCTATGCCGGTTTTGTTGGCGAGGGGTTCACATTAATGCACGATAACGCTCGCGCTCACACTGCATTAATTGTGCGCGACTACCTTCAAGAGGTTGGGATCTCTGTCATGCAGTGGCCAGCGAGAAGTCCAGACCTGAACCCGATAGAGCACCTTTGGGACCATTTGAAACGCAAGGTTCGGTCTCGTGATCCCACTCCCACGACTCTCCAGGAGCTCGAAGAGGCTGTTATTGGGGAATGGGCCAGTATCCCTCAAGAAGAGCTCCTAAAATTGGTAAGATCCATGAGGGAGCGTATGGAAGCCGTCATCCGGGCAAGGGGGGGTAACACTAGGTTTTAGGTTAGTTTTAAGAAACTTTTTGTATTTTTTTTTATGTTTATTAATCTGTTTTTAATTAAGGCTTAGTTAAGGATTTTTATTGTTTTGTAAACTTTATTGTTTTTTGCACTTATCCAATAAAAAATAAAAATTAATTGAATTGTTTTTTTAAGTTTATTTAATGGGCTTTCAAATGATACCAATATTGGTGGGGGTAAATGCGTGTGTTAAGGGTTATAAACGCTTGAAAATAATTTTCGCGGAGGTGCGATTTTTTTGACGCCGAGTGTATATTAACTACCTGCGGGGTAATTGCGTAAAACATTTACAGTAAGTAGCAAAGGCTTTTTTTTTACAGTTCAACAACATTCATTGCGTTATTTACGTTGTTGAGCAGATAAATGTTTCAAATAAATGAAGCAATGGATTTGCAATATCCTTCAAAATCGTTCAGATTGTGATAGAAAGTGTGTTACGCAATTAGGGTGCTGATATTCTTTATGACTATTAAGACTAAGGATAATAAAATCGTTTATCTCTTTATCGATGCTTTGTGTTTTATGTTCTAATGATACATCGTAATAATATCGGCGAATGTAATTTATAACTCCCATAACGATCGAAGCTAAAATATAATTTACTTGAGTGCTATTACAAAACCCCAATCGATCTAACCTTTGCCATATTTCTAACCTTTAACGAGTGGCATATTGAAATAAGCAATGTTGTTGTAGAAAAACGGATCGTTATTAGTTATGTACAGTCGATGTTCATGAATCAAAAATATATAGGCAATGGTAAGTTTCATATAACTCTAAACAGCTTTGCCTTACACAATTCTAAACAATCTGTGATATCATAAATATGTGACTACATTATATCAATAATATTGCTACAGACAAATGAGACAAAGCCTAAAAATTGTGCGCAATCCCTTGGTCATATTATTAAGCGCAAAGTTAGTTTCACAAATATCTATGCAATGTTTCTATGAAAAATCTTGACAACCTGACATGTATCGAATTGATGTCTTAAATTCTTTGAGCAAAAAGTTTTTGTGTCTTTATCGTACTAACAACACTAGATACCTACATTGAAGAAAACATTATTCCTAACAGACGAAGTGGGCGTATCTCATGCGGTTTTTGGGGGTGGATGAATGCCGCTGGTCCCATGGAAATATGCGAAGTCACTGGTCGTATGGCAGGTGTCGATTTTCTTTCTTCCCGGTAAAATTGTTTATCGCGATGGCCATCGAATCGAATTTGTAGAGGACGGAAGTTCCGTCCACAATGCGTGAAGGGTCGAGGAGTGGATAGCTCAAAAAGAAGGGTTACATTTAATTAAACTCCCGCCAAGGAGCCCTGACCTAAACCCCATAGAAAATGTATGGGGTTTAATGGTTCAAAATTGGGGCTCGACGCGAGTTAGATGAGTCACCAATTTAAGGGCCAACGTACATGAGATTTGGGAAGGCTTTAGAAGTAGCGCCGCTGCGCCGCTTGTTCAGACATGATTGCAATGAGTGACATTGTCAATGAGTGAACGATTGCAAGATGTTAGTGATGCCAATGGTGGATATACCATAATCTAAAACTGGCCGCACCATTGCTTAAACCTTACCTGGAAGTTCCCTACCTTATTTTAAATGTTAGGTTTACACAAGAACAAAATAAGAATGTAAGAATAATAAAATAAAAATTAAATACGAATAAGAATTTAAAAATGTGCTTAAAACTGTTATTTTTATTTTTAAACCGACTGAAATGGTTTAAGGAAAAAGGTAGGTACAGTCTTCGTTGACCCTAAGATCTCCCTATGCGTTGACCCAAAGATTTCCTAAAACTTAATTATTCAAATACTAGAGCTCTTTCAAAGTTGTCAGATTGAAACAGTCCTATTACGAACGGCAACATTGCATTATTATATTACTCGTACTTCTGGTCCGACAAACAAAAATAAATTTAACGGTAAAAGCCATATAATTGAATATTCAAAGCTGTGTGTGTGTATGTGATATTTACGAATCCTAGGTTGCACCAAATAGATTTAAATCTAGAGTATTTAGATATTTATGTTCCAAAGAGTAGTCAGATATTTTTGACTGCACTACCGTAACATACCTACTTAGAACAGTTTTTATGATAACATTTTAATGATGTCTAGGTTTATATAGAACTATATAATCATTTTAATATTTTGAAACATTGTCGCTGCCAATATATTAGTGAACTCGACTGTACCTGTATAAGTTTCTTAAGTACTTATTATCTGCGACTAAATTATATGATTATGTTTTGCCGCTATCCAAACAGTTTAACATAGACTAACACGTAGAGTCTGACGAGACCATAGTATGTGCATAGCATGTGTGTCAGTAGTAGCTAATAGTAGGTACTTAGCTATAGTTTTTAATGAGCCACACGATACGTCACTGTTGTGACTGCTTTGCTCGATAATATGGCACCGTCCACCGAGTAAGTACTGATTTAGCCCATAAAGTCATTTTTGTAAGAGAGAACTTAAAAATACGTAGTGACTGCAAGCGTTAATTGCAAACAGCCTTGGCCTTGGCTGTCATTATGTTTTGTTTGTTTTTTTTTAAAAAACGTTGCCCCACACTTGGAATTTCTCCTGTATCGTGGGTGCGTTTACAAACATTTAAACTCACATACACAAACAGCCAGACCCGGAACAACTACTTGCAGGTCATACAAATATTTGTTCCGTGCGGGGATCGAATCCGCGACACGTAACGCAGCAGTCAATCGCTTAACCACTGCGCTAACCGTGTCGTCAAATTATGAACATGAACTTACTGTATTCGCACAAGATGCCGTGTTTCCCGTATGGACAGAGGCAGAGGAATCCACTACCCGGGTGACGGACGCAGCTGCCACCAGACTGGCACGGGTTGTTCTCGCAGACTGATTCGTTGCAATGTTCTCCGAGCCATCTGCAAAACAACAGACAAGATTCAATATCAAACGTAGCTTTTTCCGGCCGTACCTAACTGACAATTTTGTCAAAAATGAGCTATTAACATATTCGGAATCAGCAAAGAAAATGCTATCGCATTATGGTCTTAACACACAAAGATGTAACTAAGTATTAGATTAGATATATCATAAGGTCGTAGTTTTAAGGCTAATATTGCCTTAACTACGACATAAATTCCGGTGTTTTAATCTGAAAAGCCTTAATTACACAATAACGGCCTTTTGTGTCAATTATGGTTCAAAATAAAGTGTATATGTTTTGACGTCTTATAAAACAAGGATCACTAACTAAAACTATTCAGTAAATCGCGTGCCTTCATTTTAGATAAAACTTCAATTATCTCGGAATCAACGTTGACATAGTTACGGCCTTCTTACTTATGACGGCAGTATAGCGCTTCGATACTACTTCATTATCCTTGGCAGTAAAAGAGTCTAACTAAAACTAAGCAACGCCAATTCGCCATGGTCCTGAAAATGGTTTTTAATAGGAATCGCTTTTGAAAGTTTCCTCTGCTTTTAGAAAGCTTATTTTTTGTGTTAATCTCTGTGTTATCTTACCCATTAGCACAGGAGCAGGTGTATCCCCCATCATGGTGGTCGCTGCAGGTTCCACCATTCAGGCAAGGCCCGGAGAGACATGATAGTGACAAGCATTCCGTTACTTCACCGGCGTCGAGAGCATCGCCGAATACATCGCGTTTTTCACCGTTCACCTAGAATAATTAATTACAGGAATGTGTAAGGGCATCATAAAATATTAGATAGTCACTCGTTTCTTAAAATAAATCATTTTAACCAATTTGAACTATTGTAAGTACATTAAATGTGATTTAATTTTACGCGAAATATCAGTTTAATCTAAAGTAGGTTAGGTAAGTAGGTACTTCGGTTTTCAACTAATTGTAATCACAAAAATACCCACCTAAGCAATGTAAATTATTCCCCAAAGTTGTAAATATGTAATCAAAGAACCCTTTAAATTAAAATGTCAAAGCAAGCCATCAGGCAAGCGCAAAGGATACAAGAATTTACGATGCATGAAATTTTAACAAGTTTCCTTTTTTGTAGGAAAGAGAAGTGGTAACTCTTCCATAAAATTTCATTAGAATGGTGGAATTTTAAAGCTGTAATAAATCATCAGTCTGTATACCTAAGGAGTAAGTTATAAAAAACCTTACGATTAAATCTCGAATGCATCCGATGAATGGTTTGCTCTCGTAATCTTTAACGTCTCTAGAGTTTCCTAGGTACAGCGTTGAGTTGTGATCCAGGGTGGTTATATTAGCCACTTGACCACCACTCATTGCCACAGTATCATTCAAGCGTAGAGTCGCGTTACAGTGTTGATCTTCTGGATATAAGTCCAACCTGCAAGATATCGGTGACACCAGTTACAACAGCAAACATGTCATCGAGGTAAACACGTTTGATTGGAATGGCGATGTTCTTGTAAAACTATAATTTAGGAATGGGTAGAGTTTTATAGTGCAAATTTCCATGACTATTATTTTAATATACATATGATTTCGATAAATGTAATCAACAGTTACCTTGTTTCAATTTTCATCGGAAAACCCTTATTGACGAAAGTCTTCAGCTCGCTCAATAACATTGTTTGATATCCACATGAAAATTTGAATTTCAATAATCCAGAATTCATGTACAGTTGCATGTAAACTCCTTTTGCTATATCCGCATGCAGTATTTGTCCGTCGGTAATCAGAGTTTTAGCGTTGAATTCTATGTTGATGGATGTAGTGTTTTTCAGCTTATGAGCTATAAATGAGTTTCCCCCAAAAGCTGCAGATGTAATTGATATTGATTCGTCGCAAAATCTTCCTCCGTAATTAAAATTGCAATGGCACTAAAATCATATCAAACACACATTAATAAGTAGGTATATATGACCTTATGAGGCAAATCATCACATTGTCTTATTAATGGTCCTTAAACTTACCCGAATTCCATGAGGAGTATTGATGCAGTTTCCGTGGTCATTGCAAATAGAATCAGTGCATTCCGACTGTGCTGTGGTAAAAGTTTCTGTATCAACAGCACTAGTGACTTCCATAACTTCAGTAGTTGACGAATAACCTGTCGGAAGATCAGTTACGGGGTGATTGGTAGGAATATCTGTAAACATTTTGTCTGTACTAACATCAACTTTAGGTGTTGTCGTTATTTCTGCTGTAGCTTCTTCTGTATCTTCTCTTGTGGTTGTAGATGGTGTAGTCAAAGTAGTTTCTTCTATCATGTCTTTCGTCGGTTTCATAGTAGGTATATCGTATTTTGTACTTTCTGTAGAGCTAGTAGTGAAATCAATCACAGTAGAAGTTGGTGGTTTAGTTAAAGTGTCATTACAAGTTCCTTGACAATCGGTAGTAGGTTCTGTTTTAGCATTTTCCGATTCTATAGTTGGTCTTGTCTCTTCATGTTCTGGTGGTTCTGAAATTTCTGCTTTCGTTGTTGTTGATTCGCTAGCTATTGTTGTTTTTTCATATTTACTAGTGATATCAGTAACTTTTCCTGTGGTGACTTCTGTTACTAAAGTAGTAACAGGTTCCTTTTCAGTACTGCTTCCCACTACATTTGTAGAAATTATATCACTTTCAGTTGTTAAAACTAGAGTTGTGTCATTTGTTGGACTGTATGTGGGAGTCATGTCTGTGAAAGAAGGTTTCGCTGACGTAGTTTCTTCCATCAAAGTTGTTAGAACTGATTGAGTAGAACTAGTTAGAAGCGTCGCACTAACATATTCACAATCATAACTCTCGTCTTCAAGTATTAGACATTCGCACAATGACCCAGTAAGTCTGGGGGGACATGAGCATGTGAAATTGTCTACGCCGTCGATACATGTGCCACCGTTCATGCACCTATAAATAAAAGTATTATCATACGTATATTATGTTTCTATTAATAAAATTAAGTTATGAATGATTTTTTCTCGGTTTATAAATACTTACCTAGGTCCGAGTAAACACTCATCGTATTGCAGCTCGCATTTCTCCCCATGATAATCAGGAACGCAATAACATACCCTTGCGCCATCTTCTACGACGCACAACGCATTGTTGCTGCAAGAGTTATCATCGCAAAACTCTATTTGGACTTCGCAACTTTTTCCCGTAAACCCTAAAAATACATCATGAATCATGATTTATAATTTCTCGCTAATATCAAGTTTCAAGTCTAAGCTCTTAGGTAGTAACTACTAATGGGATAATTAAAATGTCAAAAAGCAGGATGCTTTACCAAAAGCGCAAGCGCACATGTAATCTGCATGGGCATCGATACAAACGCCGCCATTCTGGCATGGGTTTGATTCACATTCATCTATCTGATCTTCACATTTTGGTCCAGCCCAGCCTAAGGAAAAAAAGGGATTATGTAAAATTGCCAGTTAGTGTACCTATTTTGATGTAGGTTTTTTATGTGATCATTGAAAATAAACATGAAAAGAAATCTTGGCTATAAAGTACCTAAATCAGCTTTATTCGTAGATGAATAAGAATTTGTTGAAAACGTTATGTCAATCCATCTACAGAGCATCTTTATTCAACAATCACGTGATGACGTGACTGACACAATAAGGCATAATGTGATGCCATCAACATCGAATTGAAAGCACTACTTACCAGGTAAGCATTTGCAATAAAATTTAAAGCCAGGTCCCTCAATGCATTGACCCCCGTTGTAGCAGCGAACTTCTTCTGTGGAGTTACAGACGGCTACATCCATCTCACAATGTTCGCCAGAGAATCCTGACACACAGGAGCAGAGATATCCGTTGTTCATATCTATGCATGTGCCGTTATTGAGGCAAGGGTTGGATTCGCATTCGTTGTAGTTCGTTTCGCAGTTGTCGCCTAAAATAATTTATTTAATTGCATTAAAAACATAAAGATAACTTTCCGCCTGAAACTTCTAGGCTTCAGCTTGGATACGGAAATCCGCCTCTTAATTTTGGATTCAATCCTTTAAAGCGTGGATCTACCTACGTCAATAAGTAAGGCATGGCCCAGTCATAGGTTTTTCTTTATAGAGAGAGCTTCTATGTAGGTTAAAGATGCGTTAAAATAACTACTTATACCAAGTTAATTAGATTGATTCTTATAAAACTAGATCTTGTTTGCATAGATTTTTGTGGCAACTTCTTAGTAGTACCTACCTAGTAAGTATTTCATTAGAAGTTTTGAATTGTAATTCTTTTCAGTTTAAGCTCATACAAATATTTAACTTGACGTAGACTAATGTTGAGCAGACTTATCCATGTAGGTACCTAACAGTTACCCTACATCTGCTTAATTGAAGTTGGACATTGAGTAAGTATGAGTATTGAGTACGTACACAAGTAAGTATTTACATTCTACATTTAGGTACCTACTGTACGTGTTAGGAAGTTGGTCAATCAATACTTTACGTCAATTTAGATTATAATCTTCATTACAAGTAAATCTACGGTTACAACCTAGGTAGATAGGACAATATGCCACTAAATAAAACTTTTGGAGGCACGACGTACTGGTTGTCAATGCTTTTTTAAAGCTCTACCTACTATTGAATAAAACGAGCTACTTAAATATTTTTTGAAAATACCTTAATAGTTTATTGAAAATAAGTCACAGTTTTCGTGCATGAAAGTCATCAGATGCTTATATAAATTCCTGCATGTCTCTCTGACTATTGCAGCTTCAAACGAAATACGCTATGAGACTGATGCCAGTTTTCACCATCACTAAGCGACATCGAAATGAATGGCTAAATAAAAGTGCGTTGTTAAATCAACTTTTAGGGAAAACGGGCATATAACCAATTAGACTTCGTGGAAATGTTTTTGTCTCTAGAGTTTTAGAGTAGGTACAGCTGCATTGTTAAAATGAGGCAGTGTATTTGAGATAAATATTGTATTAATTAACAAAACGGTGTCAGGTGACCGTCCACAAGGCTGACATTGTCGACCTTCGGAAGTCGGACGATGGCAGGCAGACTTGCGGAAGGTGCGAGCACTGCGAGCCCGTGGTCCGAGCCGAGCCATTTCGGCGAGACGGTGATCAATAATTAACCAGAAATGGTTATAATTGACTACATAAATCCCGTAATTAGTCGGCGATCGGAACCGCAGTGTATAAAAACGGACAGACAGCGGTTCCTCCGTCTTCCTTCGGGGTAGTTGCCTCATTTTGTTTAGTTAATACCTACTACCTACATGAAGATGTGTGACTATTGTCGTCCATCGTCCACGATTAGTTCAGTTTATATAGGTAGAGTAGATCCACGTTTACAGAATTTTCGTAGTTTCAATAGAACCGCGAGGCCAGTTTAGTACTGGTTTGTTACCACTGACGTGTGGCGTACTGTACCTAAAATAGCAAACAATTTAGTAGGTAGTGAATCGCTAACGAACCTATGAATCCGTCAGGGCATGAGCAGTTGTAGGAGGCAATACCATCGATGCAGGTTCCTCCATTTAGACATGGACTGGACCAGCATTCATCCCAGTTCGTCTGGCACTGCACGCCAGTGTACCCGTCCACACAATAACATGCGTATGTGCTGGAAATATATAACCATACATATGATCTATATCTATATTAATATAAAGAGGTCAAATTTGTTTGTATGTAGGGGGTAATCCCGATATATTACTTTCCTCTATGGGGTAATCTCTGGAACTGCCGGTTGGATTTGAAAAATTCTTTTTTAATTTGATAGCCAATTCTTAAGCAAGGCTATTTAAAATCCCGTTGACCCTTAGGAGTCGAACAAGAAGAAAAAAAGTCAGAAAGAATGCTAAGCGAAAACGAAGTGATAGCGCGGGCAGGTGATGCAATGCGACGGGGTGGGGCGGGAGAACAAGAAATTTCACGCAGACGAAGTCGAGAGCAAAAGCTAGTATGATTTTTGTAGGTAATTTAATTTATTATGAGAACAGTCCGATATTTCATGTTGGCTCCAATTATCCAAAATTTATTTACGAAATCCCAGGGTCAATCAAAGAACGGTAGCTTTAGTAAAATAGTAGGCAACTTTGAATGACATAGTTTTATTCAAAAATATTATTGTGATTCATAATTTTAAATCTAATTTATTATTAAACAAGATTTATGTAGAACTACAGATAAAATACTATACATTTGGTATCACAACTGCAATTACTTTAATTATCGCGAGGAAATATGGCATGGCCAGGTTCAATTAGGTACCGTAATTATATATACGGAAAGCTGTAAATACAGACACGTGCAGTATGCATCATACATAATACATGTTTAAAAATAATTTATGACTTAGCCATCTATGTACTCACGTATTGACGTCATCTATACATATACCATGAAGGCAGGGGCTGCTGAGACAAGAGATACCCGCGGTCACCACCCGTGCTGCTGCTAGCAACCACCAAACTGTTTGCAATAAACCTTTCACCTTCTCCGAATACATCATCAATTCTAGACTGTGATTTTAAAAATTCATAACAACTTTCATGCTGCTTTCCAAATTCAACGGCATCCAACCCAAAAAATAAAGTTCAATGACACGATTATAACTTTGTAGTTAATATTTATTTGAACACGGTATTTTTAAACGAATTTCTAAAATTATCTAACAGCACACAGGTTTCCTAATAATCACACACACATTATCTAAACTGTCTATTTAACTTTAATAGTACATTATTGGTAAGTATATCCTAACAAAGGATCGCACGGTTTACAGCGCACACTGTCGCCAGAACTGGGTCTGGGTCTGATGGGCGAGGTGTGGTTTACCGCCAGCGCTCGTTGCCATGGAAACCGGTAAACATACAATACAACGCTTCATGACGTACGATTATTGACAAAATTTGGACACCATGCATGGTCCTAACACCCATTGAAATGAAATAGGCCGTAATATGTTGTAATTCACTAATTAGTGTTAAAGGACCATATTTAAAAAGAAGTTCCACTAAAATCAGTTTATAAAATAATAAAATTAAATGGAGAAGTATTTAACATTTCTTGAAAATGAAAATACATTTTCAAATTAGAATTATTTATAAATAAATCAAAATCGACCTACCCCTTCAATTATTATTCTATACACCTTATCGTATTAAAAATCTTTTATAATCTTAGTAAAAATTGTGAATTGAACATAGTATGGCTCAAGAACAGGATTCGTATTTAACTTATGTACCTTGAAATTGCTTGAAACTTAAAAGTTTTACGCATGTCAAATTGAAATTTTACCGCCGAGCGCCCATTATTTGGTTGACCAATCCCAATAAACTGCAGATTGACAGCAGAATTCGTAGACAGAGAAAAGAATTGATCAATCATCTGTTCACAGCTGTTGTTTTGCCCAATCATAGGTGAAGTCGTAGACAGTCGTTCAGAACATTGTACAATTTAAAAATTCTAACTTATTGATGTTGTTTTACGAAGCAAGATAATCGAACTTTATGCAAGTTTTTGATAAAGTAGTAGGTACAAGGCAAATAACGACCCTAAATGATTAATTATAATCAAATGAAATAAAGGTGAAAAATACTTTTTAGAATGTTACGTTTTCATAATTGGATTTAATTATTTAAATAAGTCGCAGTTTCGAACGTAACCTTACCCTGCTTTGTGTCGAAAGGTTTCCAAGCGAGCGAGAGTAGAGTAGAGTTGTGAAAGGTGGACAATGGCAAAGTTCTTATGAGGTTCTAATTAGGCTTTTGCTTGGTCAATAAGTTATTCTGCTTTTATTTATGGTTTTAGTTAGTTCAAAACAACTGTATTAATTATCGATAGTGTTGAAGTTATTAGAAGTGACAGTTTCATTGAAAATTCCGCTTTAATCTTTGTGTAAAAATGGATCCGGGTATTCTTTGTTTCCACCATTGTGATCACAAAGTATTTTGCACCATAATACCTGAAAAATGCCCGGTTTGTGATAAAAAACTGGATAGATATGACTACAATCTACTGCCCTTCAGGTGACGATACGTTTATGTAACGGATTTTCTACTATCATAACTATTGAAGGTTGTTGCTAAGTGCCCTAATTTTGTTTTAGGGTTCCTTACCCCTTCGTCAAGGCATCTCAGCATCCTCGCGCTATCGTTATGAAGCCTACTCATGGCGATTTTCTCAAGTAAGTACCTACTCACCTTGGGTGATACGTGCCTAGATACTACGTTACGTTAGATACGTTACTAATTCGTTTCCAAGTTATTGTCCGTAAAATGATTCACGACCTTATCAAATCGTTTATGCTTACGTGATTTTTCATTCTTTACAGCGACTACTATAATTCTAAAGATTTGCACATAGGGGTGACTAACTCTCAGGGTTGTGTTGTGGAATTTAGCGAGGAAGGGATACGTGGTGTGGACCCCATGACCAAGAAATGTAGTGGCTGCGACTCCAGCTCAGATTGGGACCAGTGTCTGCTGTTAGAGCAGTTTGATGAGATGTGGAATGAGATTTGGGATAGTGTTCTGCTCAAGGTATTTCAATATTATGCTTTTTGACAGTAAATAAACATGTTATCATTCCAAAACATGCAACATTGTGTTTTTGGTTTCAGGTGAGTCAAAGCCCACTGTGGGAGGCCGAGAGGTACAATGAAGAAAGACACAACTGTTTCACATTTGTACTCGCATTCCTGAGAGCACTTGACTGTGGGGAGCTTTCTGAGAAGGCTCAAGATCCCAAGCTTTTCTGCAAACAATACGTTGTTCCTAGAACCTCGGCTGCAGGGAAGTACATCTCACTCTACAGACAGCTCAAACGGCAAAACTATTTCATACAGAACCAATGATAGCCTACCTAACATAACAATTTAATTCTATGTATTTATTTACTACTTATTCAGTATTAACTGTGATGTTTTATATTTAGATATAAGACTTTTAAATTGAAGTGCATTTATTTTAGACCAATGACGATTTAGTTTCTGATTGCAATTTTAAAAATGTTATCTATGAAGTAGGTGTACCTATTTATTTCATAAGTATTTATTATTGTTTCATGATGTCATGGGGTGGTAAATTTTCTTTCATTTAAATATGCATCTGTGCAAATATGAATGCTGTCAAAATGTATTTAACAGGCAGGTAATTCTTCCCCTAACAAATACTTGGTGACCTAATCTGATAATGTTTATGTTGTGACAGAAATGGAGATTGCTGATTGAGTCAGTGGTTGTGGTGTGCATCAAAATGTGTGTGTATGTATGTGTGTTATGTTGTTAACACTCACCAATATTGCCTTGTAAGTACACATAACACACACAAATTTTATATGACCATGTCTTGCCAGTTTATAATTATATTTGTATCAGGACAGGATAAACACCATAGTTATTTAATAATAATAACCTGTGGCATTGCCTATCTCTATAGAGTAATGAGATGTCACATAAACATTTAAATACATAAATCATCTGCAATTTAAATTTTCCAACATATAGTTTACTTAATATAACAACCTTAAATTAATAACTTAATTTGGTGGCTGTAATAATGGAATTACATGTATAGTTTAGTTGTCAATTACTGTTTTCTATACATTTACACAACACTCATTAAATATTCAGAGGTACTCATAAGATATCATCTGCCATAGTTGCTAGAATATGTACCAATGTAGTTGTATTTATGTATTGCAAGTCTCAGTTTCATGCATGACGTCTGTACACATCGAAACGATGTACACACGCCAGCAGGTCAAGCTACCCGAAACTGTCAAATTTTCCCAATCAACCTTGAACCTTAATGCTTTAGCGATAAAGTTGAAAATCTATTAAAGAAATTTGACAGATTGTAGTAGCTTGATGTGCTGGCGTCTGTACTTTCGCGTTCATGTCATGAATGTTACTTCCTACTAATTTGCAGTTTGATCTCATTTCGTATTACTGCAGATAAATAGCAACTTAGATATACAAAGGCACATTTTGCAAACTGTATACTTATGCTCACATAATTATTATGAATTTAACTTGTACAGGCTTTTATACTTATTTTATTATTTTGAATATAATCTTTTACCAATATGTGCTTTTTAAATTGTAAATGTATTAATGGATTGTCCATTGAATTGTAATTTCAAAGAAATGCGTATGCGTTAACATAACTGAGACTTGAGATGTTGTGAGAGTGAATGTTACAATAGTTGTTTATCAAAGTGTGTAGCGGTTTGTATCGGAATTGCTTCAATGTGAATAGAATTCGAGCTTTACTCCTTACATAAGCTTGCTCAAAGACTTTAAAATTGAAGTCCCAAGATTTGGGCGTAAATAGTTGAGGCGAAGGGGAGAAATGAGATTCGAAATTGTGCTTTATTGTCTGTCAAAGTGTCAACTACTGAGGTCACCTTTATAAAAGTCTCTATAAATAAAACTGTGATAACTCATTGTATTCCAAAAGTCCGCCCCCCTTCTTGACTTCCGCATACTACACACTTGTTCGGGTCGGCATGGTTCGGCACAGCCGGGCGGAAAACATACGGAGAACTTGTGTAGTGCTCCTATTTCGCACATTATTGATACTCGAATATCTATGCATATCTTGTAAGACCACTTTCTTATAGCAACTCTCTACTAGCTATATGGATTAAATTTATAAGTCTTTGAAAGCTTCATGCATGTATCTACAGTACGAGCATAGTAGATTTAAAAAAATATTAGTTGTAACGTTTGTAAAAAACATACTAAATTAATTGTGCCTATCTTCTTAGCCTATCATATTTATATAATTTAATATTGATTTTATGTAAATTGTAGGAGTTTTTATTTATTATATTTTTAAATCGAGTAACGGTTTTGGTCTAAGACTGGCTTTGCGAGAGACTAAAACATTCTCTGCCTAGTGCCTACCTACGTCTAGGAAAAGTGCTCACATGTGGTCGCGTGATAAAATTATACGTAAATGTATTGCCTCGTCTTGTTCTTTAACATGGCCGCGACATATTAAAATTGCAATAAAAAGCCTAAACATTTAATTAGTAAGTAAATATAGAAAATTAAATTTTCTTTACACGAATTACCAGTGATAATAAAAATCTTTTTATTAATTAATTAGTGCAGTACTGTAGATTCAAGCTATTAGTTCCTACCCTATTCTATTCGTATTTATTGAGACTTGAATTTTGTAAATGGATCTCGAAGACAAAAATTCTAGGTGCTATGTTTGAAATAAAGTATTTGTTAAAATATATAACTGCTGTCTTCTATTTGATTATCCTTCATCGATAAATAAAAAAACAAATTTTATATCATTATTTATTATATTATGAAACAGGTATCTAATACATCCACAGCTCGTCGAAAGTAGAAACAAATAATACATCAGGAATGTAAGAGACATAAATTATGAAATAATAATACTCTTTGTTTTGAATTAAACTAAATTAGCTGACAACTTTGATGGGGGCTGATTCAACGCCCACCCAGAAGACTGCACCGTTCAGGGCGATGGTGGCTCTGAAAAAATAAATAAAAATAAGTATATCAGTAAAAAAAACTAAGTTAGATTAGATGTCTACAGTTTCAGAAGCCTAAAGGCGTATTCTGACCTTATAATGAAGTTTCATTGTAGTGTTGGTTGCTGTTTCTTTATTTAAACTACTTAAATGTTTGCTCATTTTCTATGAAAACATCTTTCATATTTTTCATAATTTTACGATCCTTTGTTATAAAAGTACTTACAAATTACAATAATTGTGGCCTATCGACATTATTCGACCTATCAAGGTAAATCGAATCGATCGTTTCCATTCATGAACAAAGGAGCGAACTGCGAAACTTTAAATGATTCACTTAAAACACCTACACATGCCATTTCTAAAATAATTAAGGTCAATAATCGCTTTCTGCGTGTTCATGCATGTACATTGTAAGTCTGACGTCTGAAATGACTTTGAAAAGGTTATGAACCCCTGGAGGTCCCTTTGTCCCTTGACACATGAATGTCTAGGCTACTATTTTAGGTAGGTTAGCTGCATGTATTTTGAGGTGCAATTACATCAACAACCACTAACTTCAACAATAGCCTAAGGGGAGCTACATACATGTTCGGGTCGGCCATGATTCGGCATAGCCGAACTGTAAAATCGAATATAATGTTCCGGAAAAATCCGCTCGGCTGGCGAATTGTGCTGAGCCGATCCAAACACCAAGGGTAGATGCCGAACGAAGATTACCGATCGGCATGAGCCCAATGAATGCTGAATATGTGTAGTAATAGCTTCGGGTCGGTATTGGTTGTTCAACAAATACTGCCGTATCGAACATGTGTGTAGCACCCCTAACTTAATCATTTCATCCGAAAGACGTCCAATGCTGGACATAAGCCGCCCCCGAGCACCGCCACTTCGACCGTTCCTGTCCTTCCCGCATCCAGCGGATTCCTGTGGCCTTCACAAGGGAGTGGGAGGCCTTCTAACGCTACGTCTTTCGGTACGCGGTCGCCATTCCAGAACCCTTCAGCCAAATTGGCCATCTGTTCTGCGAGCAATGTGCCCTGTCCGCTGCCACTTAAGTTTGGCAATTCTTCGGGCTTTGATTACCTTGGTTCTCAGAATCTCTTCATTTCTGATTAGATCACGTAGCTCCAAAGCTCCAAAGTTTGTCGGAGAACCAAGGTATAGCATGCATAACCCTTTCCAATGCCCTTTGGGTGACTTTTAGCCTTCTAATAAAGCCAATTGTGAGCGACCACGTTTCAGTGCAATAGGTCATTTTACTAGCAACACGCACTGGTCAGACTTTCGCCTTGAAACACTGCGGTATGTGGGACGAGAAGATATTGCGTAGCGCTCAGGTGACAGCTGACTGATATTAAGTACTTTAACCAAGATAAAAGACGACGCCCAATAATATCGGGTTCTTTTGTTTCATTATTTCAAATACACACATCAAAAGTGTCTAGGGATCAAGCATTTTTATGCGGATTTCTTGAGATTAAGATGTGGCTTTGTAATAAATTTATGATTTTATAAATTTATATGGATCCTTTTTGGTGCATTTCATAATTTGAATCAGGAACTGTGAATCAAATTCGAGTAAAAGATGAAAATCAGCTGTCAATATTTTCCCTATAAAAACATACAACGCATTGAAGACATTATTAGTGCTACTGTTTCCCTACTACTGATTAAAACCAACGTTATTATGGAGCGGCGACGTCATTTAAGCAGGGAAGAAATGCTCAGAGCCGTGGGAATGATAGAAGCTGGTTCCCGGCAACGTACTGTGGCTTTAGCTCTGAATACAAGTCAGAGTGTTATCAGTCGACTTTGGACACGTTACCGAAGCACTGGTACCGTGGCTGAGCGCCATGGAGGACGGTATCGCTGCACCACACGGAGACAAGACCGATACATTCAAATCTTAACTCGAAGAGCTCCAACAATAACCGCCATGATGTTAGCCGTGAGGCTTCATCACTCTTCAGGGAACTTAATTAGCGACCAAACAGTCAGAAACCGCTTGCATGAAGTGAACCTTCATTCCCGAAGACCGCTACGGGTACCACCTATAGCAATGCACAATCGTAGGATTCGATATCAATGGGCTCTTGAACACAGAAATTGGGCAGAAGAACAATGGCGTTTCGTGTGCTTTTCTGATGAGTCTCGTTTTGGTATGAGACCAGATACAAGACGTATACGACACTGGAGAACCTCTGGACGCCAACAGCGATTAAAATCCTGCCAGGAAGTCTATCCTTATAGTGGTGGAACCATCATGGTATGGGCGGGTATTTAGATCGGCGGAAGAACTGAGTTGATTTGGATCAGAGGCAACCTCAACGCTCAAATTTATGCTGAGACGATTGTATCAGACGTCATCGTTCCTCTACAAGTGCAAATCGGTCCCTTATTTCAGTTAATGCATGATAATGCACGACCGCACACCGCAAGAGTTGTAAGACAGACTCTCGCCGCAGCTAACATCAATGTCCTGCCCTGGCCTGCTCAGTCGCCAGACTTGAACCCGATTGAGCATGCATGGGATATGCTACAGAGAAGAGCTCTGCCGAATATGGAGGGTATCCAGTCGCAAGAAGACCTTTTTTTGTTGTTGCAACGAACATGGGCGGCCATTCCACAGCGTGATTTGGATGAACTCATTTTGAGTATGCCAAACCGATGTTCTTGTGTTGTTAGTGTTCGCGGTAGAAACACGGATTATTAATTGTTTATGTTACCCAATAAAATTTTAAAGAAAACTGTTATTTCAGTCTTTTTTTCGAACTTTTGTGTTAGTGGTTCAAATGTCAAAAATCCCTTTATTAGGAAAATGGCAAATTTCTTTATTAATGCAAAGGTGACTTGGTTTATCGTTACTGTGACAAACGAAAACACTTTATTTTATGAATCCTTAAAGAAAATTTTAATTAATATCAATCAGGAGAAAAGTTATTGCAAAAATATATGTTGATCCCTAGACACTTTTGATGTGTGTAGTTTGCTAGCTTTGTTCTATATTTTTACAAAATACCTACTGGCAGCACGATTGAATGATCTCGATTATAGTGGTGATTGGTTCATTTCCCAAAGCAATCGAGTCTACAAGTGTGAAGGTAGCCTAGGTCAATGCGTCTCTTATGTGTACCTACCTCAAAAGCTCAATTACTTTACGGGATGTACCTACTTATTAATTTTAATTAAATTTTTAATTAATAAATCATGAAATAAATAAAGGTCTGTACCTGAACTTAATTTCACCGTTAAAGCCAGCTGGGGGTGTCCATGTGTAGGCGAGAGTCTGGCTGTCGAATTTCTCGTCGTGTTTCTTGTGTGTGATGGCGTTCTGTAAATTAAAGAAAATAAACAATTAAATCAAGATCTACCTATACCTAGCTGGAAAATACTCACATCTCATAAAAATAGCAAAAGGGAAAAAATAATGTATTATAGAAAATTTTTAGTTATTTAGTTAAGTATCGATACAGGCTAGATATATTTGAATACAATAATGAATAGGTACCTAGATAAAATGAATAGGTAATTATGCACGTTCGCGTTGCTACGGGGAATATTAAAATAAACGCCTTTTCAATAGGTAGGTATGTAATCACGTCCAATTATTGTTTGATATTCCTTGTTATAGTAGTATGATCAAGTAATTACCGGCTCGCAACAACACATATTTAGTTCACCCTGCGTACTAGACAGATTGCAATAATTCAGAGAAGTGCGACCCCCCTACACCTTGTACGATTACCTTCACTATTTAGTTCACCCTGCGTACTAGACAGATTGCATTAATTCAGAGAAGTGCGACCCCCCTACACCTTGTACGATTACCTTCACTATTTAGTTCACCCTGCGTACTAGACAGATTGCAATAATTCAGACAAGTGCGACCCCCCCACACCTTGCACGATTACCTTCACTATTTAGTTCACCCTGTGTACTAGACAGATTGCATTAATTCAGAGAAGTGCGACCCCCCTACACCTTGTACGATTACCTTCACTATTTAGTTCACCCTGCGTACTAGACAGATTGCAATAATTCAGACAAGTGCGACCCCCCCACACCTTGCACGATTACCTTCACTATTTAGTTCACCCTGTGTACTAGACAGATTGCATTAATTCAGAGAAGTGCGACCCCCCTACACCTTGTACGATTACCTTCACTATTTAGTTCACCCTGCGTACTAGACAGATTGCAATAATTCAGACAAGTGCGACCCCCCCACACCTTGCACGATTACCTTCACTATTTAGTTCACCCTGCGTACTAGACAGATTGCATTAATTCAGAGAAGTGCGACCCCCCTACACCTTGTACGATTACCTTCACTATTTAGTTCACCCTGCGTACTAGACAGATTGCAATAATTCAGACAAGTGCGACCCCCCCACACCTTGCACGATTACCTTCACTATTTAGTTCACCCTGTGTACTATAATTCAATAATTCAGAGAAGTGCAACCCCCTCCACACCTTGCTCGATTACCTTCACTAGTTAGTTCCTTGTAGCTGACATTCGTAATTTTGTACCTATTTTTACTTCCTCTTTGATCACAATCTTACAAACATCTAGGTAGGTTTTAAATCAAATCATTTTCGGGGTAGATACGATTCCCAGGTTAGGTAAAGTGCAATGGGTTTTTCCATCAGGAATTTCTCAGTAGCAGCCGGAGTCAGGATGTGTGATGCTTACATAATCAGCCTATAATGTTCCCACTGCTGGGACACCAGGTCTCCTCTCTAAGGGAGGGGACCACGCGGGTCCAGTGCGGGTTGGTAGATGTCACATGTTTTCGAATTTCTGGTTTTAGAACATGCCGGTTTCCTGACGATGTTTTCCTTCACCGTTTTGAGAGCAGTGGTGATGAAATTATTTACACAAAGTAAAGCGCCTGCCTGGGTTCGAACCCACGACCTACAACTTCATAAGGCGCGGCCGATACCACTGGGACACCACTGTTCCCACTGGGCCACCACTGCTCTTGTGTGTGATGCTTAAAATTGCAATACATTCGCCTGCTATTACTTGGGCCTTAAACATCACTGGCAAAATATCGTTTCTACTGTACTTAGGTAGATAATATGCCTCTGCCCACACCTAAGGGGAATGCATGCGTGATGTTATGTTTAAACTCGACTTAGTCTGAACGACTACCTACGAATCCAATGCCTCATTAGGATTAAATGCACTTGTGCGGCACTGCGGCAGCTTATACTTAAAAGGTTAAACACCCTGTATAGTCTACCCGGTCAAGGCCTTCATCGAACTGTGTAATAGTTCTGTACACTACGACACGAAGGTTTTACTGTATCTAGCTGATATATGTGGTGGTAATATACGACATACAAATGTACAATCAGAAAAAGTGATCGGTTGCAACTACTTTTAAACAGTGTTGTGCGAGATCGAGTGTTGAGTAGTCGAGTCTGACATCGTTCCTATATATTTTTGTCTTTAGCTTGAAGTCATAACGCGCACAATAAAAATGAGTATAATACACAAAAAAAGAGTTGTGCTTATATGTATATACAGTGGCAGGAACATCGAAGCGCCCCGTCCGATCAAGATGTTTGGCAAGCCGATCCCTTGGGAGAAGCATGCCAAATATCTGGGGGTGACTTTGGACAGACGTCTCTCCTTCTCAGCTCAGAGCACATAAAGGTGGATCTTTCACGAGCCGCCTTTGCTCTGGGTAGACTACATTCCGTCTTAAGTGCACGCAGTAAATTGTCACTCAGGTGTAAACTGCGCATTTATACAGCATGCATCCTACCTATCATGATATACGCCTGTGCTGTTTTCGCACAGGCACACCCTCGGCACGTCCATAGGATGCAGACCCTACAGAACCGTTTTCTTCGCAAAGCAACGGGTTCCCCCTGGTTAGTTCGTAACAATAGCTTACACTTAGATTTGAAAATCCCCACCATTCAGCAATTCATGAAACGCGCTTGCAAGCGTTTCTTTGATACCGCTGGCAGCCATCGCAACCCTCTGGTTGTGAAGGCCGCCAGCTATGTTCCCTCTAGAATCAGTAAAATCCGCCGTCCGAGGCATGCACTGACCGACCCTGACGACCCCATTACCCTCCTCCAGAAAAGCAGTAGAGCCACCAGTACAGTTTACAGCAGACACAGACACAAATCTAAATTCTGACCTCGCCGCCGAGGTCCTTCGCGTCCGTGTTCCTCCCCGATTAAATGTCCTCCCTGTCCCTTGATCGGATCCGAGCCAGCTGGTGGCGTAGCTGAGCCAGTAGTTTTAAACTCTCCTATTAATAATGATGAATCCAATTTGATCCAGCCTGTCCCCAACTTGCTGTCCTCCCCCAGCGAAGCCTTATGCCGAGGTTCGTACCCCACAGGGGGAGCGCTTAGGCACAGATCAAAGAATACAAGTACCTTAGGTGATGGTCGCTTAGTTTGTAATTAATATTATGCCCCTGGCTGGAGGCTTTGAGTTAGCTGAAAGGCACCACAGGATAGACCGGTTAAGCAGTCACGGCCTCTCAAGACCAACTGCGAGATGCCATTCATAAAAAAATAACCATCGAAGCGCCAACTGTAACTATGAATTCAGCACGTGATCATAGAAATATTTTTCGTCGGTTATAAAAAAACAATCTGCGGTTTCGTATTCAAGTTCAAAACCAACGCGTTAAAAATGTACTGGACAGCAAATTTTTGTTTTAATACCTGACGAAAATTTTCAAAGCGCCCGGTTCAGAGGGCATCTAAGTACGTCCACGAAGATACGGGCCGGTCCGAAAGTAGTTTGAAACTTTGGAGTGAACCCTACACCCGATTAATTATTTTTTTCGGACAGGTAAAAACACATCGCGAGTAAGGACAACTGTCACATTGTGGTGTCATTCATTCTCAGTTGGGGCTCCAAATTAATCTTATGTCCGTAGGTGATACGGAGTAGGAAACGCCCGTAACGTCGGCCGAAACTACGGATTTCGTGCTTACTGAATCCATGGTAACAGGTTGTCTGCCAGGGTTGCGGGAAAGTCATAAACGGTTACCGTGGCCCCTGGCACAGGCAACTGGAGGAACACGGCTGGGTTTTAACCAGTAAGAGTATGACACGCCCTCCCGCACCGCCCAGAGCGGGTGAAAGTTATTTGATAATTTGCCACACTCAAAAAAAAAAAAAAAATTAACTGCTTGTGCGTTGATATCCCTGCCACCTAATAACTATGGCCAAGACCTAACTCAATCCACACGTAATTAACGGACACGCAGCCTTCCATTCAATATACCTCATTGATATAGGCGCTAGCCTATGCTTTTGTACATGGAAATGCCGACAAAGCATTTTGTTGCTAACTGCGGTATGCTGTTGTTTGGCAATGACGATAATTGTATTTAAAACCCGAGTGAAGGGTTCCTATGTCCTCGGATGTTGACAATTTGTTTGATTTGATAATTTTATTCGCAAAAAAATGGAATCGTAAAAGCTCAAGTGATTAGTGTAGTAGTACAGAACCGTCTACTTGTAATTGCGTGCGATAAATTGTAGGGACCTAAATCTTTATAAATCGGCATGTGTAAGCGGTTTGTTTCGACGACTTTGCCTCGCACCGACCGAATCTATGCAACCTCTTACACCGGATAATAGCCTTGAATGATGCAACACAACTTTGAGAATTCTATCAAATTAGGTAGGTAGGTAGGTATCTGTCTGTTGATATTCAAGCGTAGGACCCCGAATTCGTTGATCGATTATTAAGCTGCTTAATACAATGCACAGAGACGATTAAAATTCAAGAAAAGGCCTTGTAAAAACTTATCCCTTAATATGTTTTGCATAAATTCAAAGCCATTAAGTTTAATATCACAGAAGTCAAAAGGTAAGTCAACACAGACGACTTTAAAAAAATATGGCAGAGCTATATGGCGAGAGCGAGCTGGGAAGGGATTTGCTTAAGCAAATATAAGGCAGCAGTTGTGGCCCAATAGAAACAGCCGCGACTCACGGTCGTGGGTTCGAACCCAGACAGGCACTTTACTTTGTATAGGTAGATTATTTCATCACCACTGCTCTCGAAACGGCGAAGGAAAGCGTCGTGAGGAAACCGCATGTCCTTGATCCGAAAATTCGAAGATATGTGACATCGACATCCACCAACCCGCACTGGGCCCGCGAGGTGGATAACCGCCCACTCCCTCTCACAGAGAGGAGGCCTGTGTCCCACCAGTGGGAACATTATAGGCTGATTATGTAAATAATATCTACTTATAATAAAAAAAAATATTAAATAAAAATATCAAAAATTAATTCTACGAACAGGCAATAAAGCATTACTCCTGAAATGTAACATTAATCTTTAGCGTCATCGTCTAGAGGTCATGCTTAACGTCCAACAACAAAAAAAAACCTTCCTCAATTAAAATTTAAATTAAAGCGGTTTTGAAACTCGCAGGAGCATCTGATTACCTACGCATATATTTACGACATGCGTTTAGCTCTAAATACATTTAGAACATCATGCAGTCATGCTGTCTCTGTCAACTTCAAACGATTAACAGAAATGGAACGATATTTTGAATACGTTTAGCGCTAAATGCATTGAATGTTAAGTGGTTCAAGCCGGCCTGAAAAGCAAAATTCATTTACTCAGACTTCAGAGTCATGTATCGGCCTAGCCGTAGCTATGCCTACGTCCGGGCGACCACTAGTCTCGTATCTGACCTATTGTCCATTAAAGTGTTCTTGGTTGTCCCCTTTAGGGATGCCTCAGGGGCATTGATGACATTTACCTTAGATCTTCAATGTCAGAATACTTTCCACAAAAGGATGTTATTAATGTTATTTACCTACCTAAGATAAAAGGTATTTCAAATAACCGTAAGTATAAGTTACAATTCTTTCATTTGGTAGCGGATAAAAAACGTGAAGGCCTTCTTTAGAGTAAGAAACAACTTCGTAGCAATGCAAACAACCACTTTTTAAGGAAGTTAGTTGCTCACGATTCGCTAACCACGATTAGATGAATCACCCATTTGCAACTATACCTACTTACTTAGTTGCTATAGGTAGGTAGATAACGTGACAATTTGTAACGCCCTAAAAAATATCGATCAGAATAATTTTTTTTGGCTCACGATTGGAACTGAAAGGCGTTGTGACAATCGTATATAGTAAAAACTGTAGAAAGGACCAATTTAATTAACACGTAACGTAATCACACTGTATTATTAATTTAAACTTTTATTTCCTTCTTTTGTAATGAGCTTTATTGTTATGAGACACAGATTTTTATCAAATAAGTTAGGTACATAAGGCAGAGGTGTACCTATAGTGCACCCACATTTAAACGAGGTGAGCCTATTGCTATCAACCAGGAGCAAAACGGCAGCTACTGAGAAAATCCTGATAGGAAAGCCCGATATCACTTTGTCCGACCAACACTAAACTTGATATAAATAGTTAGGTACGTAAATATAAAATAATCATGATTCTAAATAAGAAAGACACTTAAGTTTTCTTGTAGTAGGTACATGCTAATGAGGCCATTCAAATTTATGAAGGGTGATTAAAACGGCTACGAAATAACACCGCAGCACAATAAAGCTTACATATTCTAGCAAAAACTAAATGTTAACCGAACCGTACCTACGCTACGCGAAGCTTCTGAAGGACGCGTACTTCATGCAAATGACACTTATTACAACGCACTCAAATAGCTACCTAGTAATTTATTAAGCCAAACATTCTGCTTAGCTAAAATGGCTTAATATAGATACAAATACCTGTAAATAAATGTAGATGAAATCAACAGACACAACTACTATACTCAGAGTGACGGAACTGCTAGATAGATAAAAATGAAATCATTAAAGTTACAAAAATGCCTTTGTGGATCTTCAAAGGTTCTTTCACGGTCAAAAAAAGAGATACAAGATTCCTATTATCTTCAAATAAACTGCATATTTTTGTTTTGTTGTAAACCAGCCGATGACGGCCCACTTGATGTGGTCACTGCCAGTCTGCCACCTTCTTGACTTCTGCAGTAGCAGATGCATTGCAAATGGTTGTCATTTCAAGTACTTGCAACTAAGTACATGTCTACTTAATAAGCTTGTAAGGAAATTGATACTTGTATTAATTATTCCATTTTAATTTTTGTTCATTGCTTGGATAATCCAATATTTTGGTGACTGTAATGCAAAAATTCAATTCACAATAATGCCTTAATTGGTTTAAAGGTGTGGTAAAGGTACTTACGCCAGGTTCACCACAGTTCAGAAGCTGTGCGAAGTTGTCGCTGGACTTCAGAGTGAACTTGCCGACGATCTTGTCACCCTGACGCGCTTGGAACAGCAGACCACGGATGGTGTTCGCGGGTCCCTTGCCACTGATCACCACTTCCATGGGAGTTCCGGCTTTCACCTCCTAATGGAATGGATGAAATTGTTTAAGTACTCTGAATGCTTCGTTGGAACAGGTAGGTACTAGTGTTACTTACTTACCTACTCTTATGTAAGTAGATAATAAATAACTAGATAGATAAGTACCTACACTGTTTGAATGAATAAAATTGTTTCAGAACTATCAAGATGCTTCGTTGGAACAGGTATCTAAAATAGTGTTAGGTACTGTTAAGTACTGAGTAAATAACTAGGTACTTAAAGCTATCAAAATTAGTTATAGCTTTCATAGCTGATATGAAAAGTCTAGGCATAACATGACGAAGACATAAAACTATCTAAATGGTTTATACCCGAAACCTGTCACCTGTTGGTGAGAAAGATACTTAATCATGTAAGTTATGCTATTTCTTCTATTGTATTCCTTTCCTTTTCTACCTAAAACAACGATGAACTTAGCCACGAAATGCTGCACTGCGTTTTATCTGCTAAAGCGCTCAATTTTCAATGAAAGCTTTTTGAAAATCTACGAAATGTACTAAGTATGTGATACACACACACCACAACCCCTACCACCTACGTTATATTCAGGAATCGATAAGTTCGTTCACAGAAAGGTCAGTTAGGACCTTGGGACGTCTCTGGTCTTTCAACCCGCAAAGTTATACGTGTATTTTAGCTTCATATGAATGCTTTAGAGTTATGCAAAGAAATAAACATTCAAGTTAACTAGTTTTCTTTTGCATACGGAAAATAATCTCACGTGCAGAATTGCAGGCGTTGTACTAAATATTTACTTTTTCACTACGTTTATATAATTTGTAACGTAACCATGTCTCATAACGATCCATAACGTCCAACGAGACGATAGCTTATACATAAACTTAAATAAGTTAATTTTTTTCCTAATTTATTAGCGAACTGAAAACTTTGATTCCCAGGATTCGATTCGATTCCTGGGAATCAATCCGGGGACTTCTGTCCTCGAAGAACGTATGGGGCTTTATCACAACGTACCTTGGTGTTGGTGGTGATGATGTAAGGAGGAGGGGAGGTCTGCTTCGGCACAGGGTGCTTCGGTACCATGTCTTGGCACACGCTATCTGGGGCGCCAGTTGAGTAGGCATTGGCGGCTGCCACCAAGGACACCGCAAGGACCACGTATGAAGCCAACATATTGATTTTTTCTGAAAAGTAAGAGTGAATGTGATATCGAAATCATACATACTACCTATCTGAATAATTGACTGACTACAAGTATTTCGTAGTGTCTCAAACGGTGCGTACTTAATTTATGCGAATCATATAAAAAAATAATGAATTTAATTCTTGGAAGAGTATATATAGACATAGGGAACTAAGTAGGTAACGAATGTTTCTTATGAACATGAACTTGAAATATCACTGTCTTGGTGACAAAAAATGCTAGGTAGGTATAGGAACGTCTCCAAGTGGTCCGAACCGATTAATCAATCAAGTTCAGACTACTAATGAAGCATTATTTTACTTAACATGCAAGTTTTTCATTGACAAAGTTTCTTATAAGATTTTATGAGTAAATAATTAAAGCTCAGGCCATGAGAATAATGATTGATGTGTAGGTATAATTTTAGATACAAAACATCGTAGAATCTCATCCGATGCTAAGTCGAAATAAATGCAAAGTAAACGAAAGCGGGTCATGGTCCTTTCGGTTCTTCAGATCTCAAGCTCTCGCAAAGCTACGACTCTCGAGGACAGGTTATCCACAAATATGGTGACGTAACTTAACGATCGACAAACTGTCGACGCACGCGCTTGCACAT
Source organism: Brachylomia viminalis (assembly GCA_937001585.2). Lineage (NCBI taxonomy): Eukaryota > Metazoa > Arthropoda > Insecta > Lepidoptera > Noctuidae > Brachylomia > Brachylomia viminalis. Next base: position 18,150,116 of record OW443301.2, on the reverse strand, counting down.
ACTTATCGTAAAATAAATAAAACCAATAACAACCGGTACTGTTTTAACTACGCTTTTGTAAACTTCCAAAAGTATGAAAATATGGTTGCAACTTAATTTAAACATGGAAGTGTGAGTGACGAAACTTTGTAGGCGGAAAGAACTTGAACCCCGTCTCAAAGAAACAAGGGTTCCTTTAGACTTAATATCGGGAGAGAAAAGCAGTTAGTGAATAAGTAAGTAGACAAAACTATGTAACTTTTAAAAATAAAATATTGCCAAAGTCTGAATTTGAAAACTATTTAAAGACATATAAATAAAATATATTAACAGTCAGATCTCAATATATCTTACTATAGAACGACCTAACAGGTCTAATTCGATAAGGTTCAATGGTCAAAACCTTTAAGCTTTAGCGCTTTCATCAAAATAGTTTGGTATGATTTCGCAAATCAAAATCTAAACGATCCTGTCTGACTTTAAAAGTAAACAGGCAGAGATAATTAACCTTTTGCGACAAACGCACAGTGCAACATCATGCAATTAGAGCTGACCCCAGTTGCGGCATTAAGCAACTTAGCAAGAAGGCCTAGGTTAAACAATGACATAGTAAGGACATCGCCCAGGGGATTTACATGTTGAAATAACAATTCTGAACTATCTTGCTTGGAACTTGGCAGTTTGGCACTACTTAGAAACACCTGAGGGGCAATTCTCGTACCTAAAAACGTTCAAATTCATCTCAGCGACAATCAATGTCAAAAACTTGTCAAAAATGTATGAAAATTGATTGTATTTTTGACAGATAGAGACTGAGATCAGACGGTGAACGTTCTTAAAATTACGAGAATTGCCCCTCTGATATGATCGAAGGATGAGCTCACAAGTTAGACAAACAGTTTTTTACAAGGGTCCATGTTTGTGGTATCCTCTTTCAATGAAGACTATATTTTTTAATAGATTTATTACCGCAGAAAAGTTGGTTAGCACACAACCATTATAATGAATTTGACGATCAAAATAACGCATTACCATCAAAATTAAATTACGAACTAATTTCAGTAATGAATAAAATAACGAACTAAAACAATATAATATAATATGTTACTTACTGAGAGTAGTTACATTATTTAATTTAACCTTTATTGTTATTTATTGCGCCCTTTTTATATACTTTGTTGCCGATTTTAATTAGTTACCTAAGTATTGTGCAGCCTATTGATGGTTTTCACAAAAAAATTGAGATGTTAATTAAACAGATTTCGAAATAACATTTCAACACTAACATGAATTTATAATTAATCAAAGACGTCAAAAACCACATAAATATTTATTTGTAGGTATCGCAACTAACTTGTAAACAAATGATTACCTTCACTTTAAAATGATTGACCTCAGAGTCCTCAGAAAAGTTTACAATAAAGTCACTTTATGGCGTAGAATAATAGCACAATTAATTGTTATTGTTCCTTATGGATATGTTATTAAATAAATTGTAATTAATTACCTTTGATTTAGTTCAAAAGAGCGAGCGCCGCGTGCGTCGGTTAGTGTGTGAACGGTTACAAACAGCAATGTTGGTCACTTGCTAGTTATATAGGTAACGCAACCAGCGCCGACATGGAAGGGCAGAAGGCCAAAGATTAAGCGACAGAAGGTGTCTGTATTCTCTGTTATTAAGTTTTTCTCTCGTCTTTGACGTAGCTTCAATAGGGGGTAAAATGTAGGTGCTTGGGGGTAGCCTTAGGTTTTAGGTAGGTGTCTACGCTAAGGTAGCTATGGTATAAAACCCGCAACAAAATAAAATGAGCTACTTAGGTTGCACTAGCCATAAAAAAGTGGAGCTATTAAACTTAGGTATAGGAGACAGGAGTACTACCTAGTAAGACATGAATATATGTACAGACGCCAGCACATCAAGCTACTACAATCTGTCAAATTTCTTTAATAGATTGTCAACTTTATCGCTAAAGCATTAAGGTTCAAGGTTGATTGGGAAAATTTGACAGTTTCGGGTAGCTTGACCTGCTGGCGTCTGTACCTAAATTTAATAAGTAGTAGTAGTTAGTAGTATTTAAATTATTATTTCTTGTTAAAACTTTCTGGTTTACGTCGCGACGTATCTTAGTATTGGGGATACTACTACTACTAATTAATACCTATATTCTTTGGTCACATTATTATGAAGCAAATAAAAAACGCCGAGCTTACACCATATCATTGTATATCGTGTAGGATGCATAATTATAACATTTTTTAATTAGGTAAGTACGTACAAGCACGGCTACAAAATCCATTTAAACCATAATTTTAGTCAAACATTTATTTCAATAGGCACGTCAAACAAAAAAAAAAGTTTCATTAAAATATATTGATTCTAGGCTCCCCTTCCAAAAGATAATTTCGTATGAAGAAGAATAGGCAAGAAACATCCACCATTACTTTTTTTAAATGTGTTACAATATTTTGTAAGTATACAATAATTATATAAATAATGTGAAGACCTAGAATAAAATTACTATACATATATACCACAATAGGTAAAAATTATTAAAATGTAGCAATGACAAATAAGTTAATTACGTGATAGATAAATGGTGCTCCCATATTTGCAAACATTGTAAAAGTATACGATTCTCCCAAATAAAAAAAAAGTAATACGTCAGTATATGAGTTAAAATAATCACAGAATGTAAATCAATGCCATAAAAATAATAAATTAAACAATTAAAATATCAACCAGTTTCATTTTCTCTAGACTCTAGATTGTCCTATGGAGCTGGACCAGCATGTTTCCAAGCATTCTTATCTATATACATAATAATAAAACAGTAAAAAAGCTGTGTCTGTACATTGAATATATTAAAAAAAAATAATTGAGGGGGGTTTAGAAACAGTAATAGAGCACGAATCCAAAAAAAAAACTGTATGTCTGTGTCTGTTTGTTTGTACACGCTAATCTTCGGAACTGCTCGACGGATTTGAATGTTTTTTTTTTGTAGTATAGGTATTAAGTCTGGGCAACATATAGGCTATAATTTATGTTGGAAACTTGAACATCTGATGCAGAACCGCAACAGACCAGCTAAACTATAAGAGAAAAAAAAATGGTACCATAGCAAAAATTGTTTCACGTGATGAGCATTTTCTGCTAAGAGAATACATTTGAAGATCTGGAACACCTGATGTGGAACTCCAAGAGCCCAGCTACACTATAACATAAATAGGAATGACGTCTTAGCAAAAGTTGTTTAGTCTGATGTACATTTCCTGTTGACATACCAAAAAGATCTGGAAAGTCTCCAATAGTCTCGCTCATCCCGTTGTTTTCCCGTCCCCGGGCCTTAGGATTCTACATCAGACGTTTCAGATCTTCGATTTTGACGACCCCGTTATCGCTGGCATAAGCAACAGGATCCGCGTACGAAGTCGCGGGCAGAAGTTAGTCTTGAATATAATATAATCCTCTAATTTGTAAAATGCTTGTTTACAAAGTGAACTTTTTATGAGTTTAAAATGTTCTTTCATTTGCCATATATGACAAGGTATTTTTCACCACTCCCGCACGAAAGAAGTGTCTTTCCTCTACGAAAACAGTGAGGAAAGTTGGTTTTTCCTCACTGTTTGGACAGTGAGGAAAGTAATGAACCCGTTCACAAACTAACCTTGCCTGATTTTTTTATGTTAAGTTTTAAAGATAATATTTAAAAAAATAAATAATTTTATGCTTAGAATAGAAATATTTATAAGTGAAGATTAATATTTTTTATAAAATTTATCAAATTATTGTAAGTGTATAAGTTCAGAAACATTAAAAAAGTTTAATAAAATATTGAAAATATAATAAAGAATTATTTTGATTTGCTTTGTGACTATTTAATTTATTTACCTATGAATCCTATGATGACTGAATACTTTCTTGCTGGGAGTGGTGAAAAGTTTTGTATGCAACATGTGAGCAAGTTCATTTGCTATTCGTTTTGTTGAGTCTTTCGCTTACTCAGGATTGAAATTTATAATCACTCGCTGCGCTCGTGATTCTATTTTTCAATCCTTCGTTCGCTTAAGACTCAAAATCAAAACTCATTGGAAAAACGAACTTTCCTCACATGTTGGATAAATAACTATTGTTGTAACATTTGGTTTAATGTTAGGTAAGAAATCTTAAAAGCCCTTCTGTTTTTTTATTCTTTGGGTGCACATTCAACTAAGATTGTGAGGGCAAGCCCTGCATATTGGTGTGTCCTATTTAATTTATGCTAATTTATAATAGAACATTTTTTTTGCTACTATTGAAACTTGCAATTGTTAATACATCGAGAAAAAAGCAACACAAGTTTCCTTGATTAGTTAGTATTTTCCTGAAATTAATTCGAAACGGTCAATAAATTTAAAATATTGATACCTACTATACCTGGCGATAAAACCCGCATCGTGAGATACCTGTCTATGTAATATTTTCCTCCTTATGTAAAGTGCATTTTTTAAAATTATTAAATGAGCTACATCTGATGAAAATACGTGCATACATACATGTTTTCTATAATTTTATATAAACATGTTTTTTCCAAGTTTGAAAAATCGAGATCCGATTAAGACGTACCTACGAAGGTTTTCGATATCGGAAAACGAGTTATGGAACTCAAATGGTGTTGGGCAGGAATCCTGGCAAGGCGCAGTGATGGCAGGTGGAGTAAGGCAGTGACCGAATGGCGTCCAAGGAGTATAAGACGAAGTGTCGGTCGTCCGGCGGCGAGATGGGCGGAAGATATTGTTGCCATCGCGGGTAGAACACAGGAGCTTGGAGATCGGCACAAGAAAAGAGATGCCTATGCTCAGCGGTGGGTAAAGTGGAACTGTGGATGATGATGATATCTTTTTCTAAAATTCTATTTACTATAAGTAGGTACAGTCGAGTTAGTTTATATTCCTGCGTTTGTCTCTGTCACCACTGACCTAGACAAGAGTCAAGAGCAAACCCACATTAAAAAAAAAAGTGACAATGTTTCAAAACTATACAAACTTAGACATCAATAAAATGTTATCATATAAACTGTTCCAGTGAAAAATATCTGACTTGGTAGTCTTCGGAAAAAAAAAATAAATAAATAAAAATAATACCTAATAATAATAATTAATTATTTAATTTAAATCTTTGATTTAAATTATAATTTTGACTGACCCGTTGGCAGTTGGTAGCGACCCTGCCTTCTGAGCCACTGGTCCCGGGTTCGATCCCCGGACCAGTCAAACATTTGTATGCATGAACATGTCTGTTTGACCTGTGTCTGGGTGTGTATATGTATATCAGTCATCAGGTTGCCGTAGTACAGGCTCTGCCTAGTTCGGGCCCTGAAGACCTGGTGTGGATGTTGTCTCATATTATTATAGGTAATTAAAATTTCAATCGAAGATTTTTTTATATTGCTTCTTTTCCTCCTCATGATAAAGAACAAGCTGGTTTATTTTCAAAATATTTAAATCGACCGCCTTATGCTGTTCACAAGAACAGCATAAGGCAGTCGATTTAAATATCTGACCACAAGGTCGGAAGAGCTACTAGTGAGATTGAGGGCCTGGGTTCGATCCCCAGGTCAGCAAAGTGCTATTGGGTGTTTCTATCAGGAATTTCTCAGTAGCAGCTTGGAGTATGGGTTTGTGTCCGGTTCATGGCAATAGGCTCGCCCCCTATGAAATCGGACTTAAATATAACTGGCAAAATGTGGGTGTACTATGGGTACACATCTGTCAAATCTTCGGGAATTACAGGCGTGATGTAATGTTAAGTGTTATTTAAATGAGGTTGACCCACATCCTAGTTACAGTATTTTTTAATCTTGAACTACCTAGCATAGAAGCGATAATTCCAAAAAAAAGTCGCTTTCAATTGCAGCGGTATCTTCATCGCCACATGCGAGCGGCGCGTCATACTGACGTCACGCAAATCCTGCATCGCGCAGGCAGAGTTTACCGCGCGACTAGCATAATTATATACAACTTCCCGACAGCAATCATCGACACCAGACACGACACCCGTCTGGTCGGAGGATCCTCCCTTTTCTATGGAGGTATGAATGAACTTTACACCATGTTCCTCGTACCTCTATATTGGTGACCCCGACGTGATGAACACCATCAACAATAATCAACCACCAACCAACCTCAACCTACATGCAAATATCATTAAAAAATATATATATATGTAATATGGGCTTCCTCAACACACCATTATGTAAACTTGTGACGAAATTGCCATAACAGCTGAAATGGTAATACGTCTGCAAGAAAAGAATGTTCTTTGTCAATTTCTAGATCTTGAGGGCCATACAGCTGTTAAGGAAAAACCTTGTGTGAGCCCTTGTCGGATTTGGTGTCCATCAAGTTGCAAAATTTCCGCCTTGGAGTCTGCCAAAGAGCGCTGAGCGCAGCATTCTGGGTATAAAAGATAGGACAGAATTCGGAACATCACGCAGCGATTCAAAACGGGCATACTGGATGTAGGAAAGAAACTCAAATGGGATCGGGCAGGTCACATCAGCCGCATGCAATGACCGCTGGGCAAAGTCTTCACACGTGGTTGCCTGAAGATGGACGACGTTGCCGAGGCCGGCTCAGCAAGAGGAGGCGAGACGACCTGGACGCGTACCGCGGGGGTTGGTTCGAAGTGGTGCGGGAATAGAGTTCCTAGAAGGACTTCGGGGAGGTATTTGTCCAACAGTGAGACAGTACCTGTAGGCAAAAGAAAAGGTAATCGATGTTCCATGATTCTGAAGTAGCGAAAAGAACCGCAATGTTTAATACAAGAATAGGTAGCCCATGTCGATGACGTAGTAGGCAGACATTTCAGTCCGTCATTGTGATGATATCCAATCGTTTTCGTAAGAATACTTAACTTTTGATGCTCATACTAAACAACGACACAATTCACACAATACCTACCTATACGTATAGGTACCTACTATACTAAACATTATACTACGTGAAGTGAATATCTAGGCTTCGTAGGAGTAGGCACTAATTGCTACACTCGACGCTCCATGCTGCATTATGCTTTCCCGATTTCTTCCCTATTAGCCGATGTTAACTTCAAATCAACGCAAACGTAAAGTTCAAGTAAAATTAAGTTAACAAATTGACAATATTTTTGTCAAAAGATTGACCTCAATTCTTGAGGGGGAGGCGAGCCCATCGACAAGTTTAAAGAATATCTTCGTAGCGTAGGCAGGGAGCTCTTGCTACGCCCAGCGCCCTACGCTACGGTCATCGCTACGCTCGACACAAAGTAAGGGACGCCGGGGGCTACAGTCACGGTAATATTATCTATACAGTATTCATACAAACGGACGAAGCGCGAGCTATGCCTACGCGCCTTGATCTCGGCATGCGCTCGGCATGCAGACAGTCGCGACTGTGTCGAAGTGACGAACGGTTTAAGAATAACCACGCGATTTTTTCACTAAAAATAAGTTCAAGTACATATTTAATATGACGAGTAGGATATATTGTGCTGTTTTTGGTTGCATGAATTCGTCAATAACGCATCCAGAGATAACTTTTTTTAGATTACCTGGAAACTCTATAAAATAATTTTACTTACTAGTAGGTAGGTACATATATGTGTGTATTTTTAATGGATAAGTATTTCCTTTATTTTTTCCCGAAAAAAAAGATGTCTGGATTAATAAATAAAGTGAATAGAGTAAAGGAAAGTGATTGACACGAGTGAAATAGGTAGGTATAGGCGGTTCATGAATCATGATACGGTAGGTATGCTTGTGTTAAAACCTCGTAGCATGTGTGTTTTGTTAGTTTGTATAAATCAAAGTAAAGATGTGGTATTTTATTATTCATAATAGTTGTTAATTGTACTGTGTGTAGATAATACTAGAAAAAATAAATTTGACCGTCTGTCTGTCACTAAATAGTTGAAATTTTCTCAGGTTAAGTAGGTATTTCTGCTGCCGCTAAAACAACATATACCTACCACTAAAAACCGTTTTTTTTGTATTAATAACTCGGTATTAATTAAATCTACCAATCAAAAGACAACACGCATTTTTATTGAACACTTCCTATTCAATTCACAAAGTAGTAATTGTGATGGTTAGTATAAATAAATGTTCTACACCATAAAAAAAGATAAATTCAAACATTCACAAAGTATTTTATTAGTTTATATAAAAAAGTATATTTACAATCACAAAACTAAATAGAAACACAAAGTAGGCAAATGTAATTAAAATGCTAGAGGCGGGCAGCCCTATCGCATGTGTACGTACCGCGCGGCTGTAGGCATTTATTTCAAAGATACGGCCGAGTTACATTCCTTATTTATAAAAATCAATGCCACTTTTCGTTGTAATTTTATATCTCAAGAACGGATGGACCGATTTTGCTAATTCTTTTTTTAGAATATTCCTTGAAGTACGAGGATGGATCATACGAAGAGAAAAATTTAAAAAAAAAATGTTAGGCGGTACGAAGTTCGCGGGGTCAGCTACTAGTACTGTATAGCTAATAATAGGTACCGTGCTACAGTCGACGCTACGCTCGATGGCTAGAATTTATTTATTTATTTAACACTCTAAGAGTAAGCACACAAATGTACAGAGACGGACTTAATGCCATTGGCATTTTCTACCAGTCAACCTTTGGGTGATGCAGAGACAAACAGTGGCAGGTGCAATTTATAATGATATTTTAGGATTAAATATTTTTAAATATATAGACACGCATAAACTTATTTAGTCTATAAATACACATATACCTAATTATATATAAATATAAGCACAAATAAATGTACATTTAATACACGAATATGCTAAAAACAAATAGGACAAACAATGAGAAAACATTACCGCTGTGATGATACCCAGCTAATTTTACGATTCCTTCCCTATAACCTCAAGTAAAAGTTCATATTATGTGAAGTTAAAGTAAAAAATAAATACGGTGCATTTTCTGATCATGCAGACCACAACCAAAAACATAGTTTTGTCTTGTTTTGAGATCATAGTTTACTTCATATTCATCATCAAGCATCGGCAGAACAACGAGTCGCTGCCTAGTGCTAACCCGTGTAAATCCGTATTTACATTACCTACATAATTTACAAATCAAATCAAAAGTAATTTATTCAAACCAGGCTGAGAATCAGCACTTTTTGTACGTCCAATTTTCATAAAACAGTCCCCAAAACGCCTGCCCTTCACCACTTTCTAGTGCTTTAGCTGGGAAGAAGTAGCGCAACAAACTCCCCCGCAGCACAGCTGGCTGTTCAGTTCGAAGAACTGGATTCTACACAATATAATTATTATGTAAGTAGTAAGAACCGAAACACAAAACATGTCAATGAAATTATTTTTGGGAAGAAACAGGAAGACTAATTTATTGTGATATCTTCTCAATATCTACTGCAGCTTTGTCTTTATCAAGACAACACGCGTTCTTGTAAATGAATAGCTCTTTGTGTTAATGCCATTGTCATTTTCTGACCACCTCTGACTAACGTTTTTCTCTAAGAACATGAATGAGTAAGGCATCAAGTACTCCCCTCACGATTGCTCAATTAGTACCTAATTGTAATTTCCTGTAGCTACGGCAAACTGAAGTGTTCAGGAAAATAAGAGCAAAAAACAAAGTCTTTGTGCTTGGGGTAAATGCGAGCGCATAATTTACTAACAACAACAAATGTGTCAGCCTTGGTCATCACTTCATCAGATGTCAGAATAGTAATAAGACTAACGGTGAATTCCCTTGCCTCACTACGAGGATATAAAGCTTTCGGGAATAAGAATCGCTGGCTAGTCTCTCTGCCGCACTTTATGAGATCAGCAGTCTTTAGACTTTGTTACTGCATAATGGTGCCGATTCTGTTGTACACCGAACTAAACTAACTAAACTATCACTAAAATTCCTTACTTTTGGCTATGAGAATCTTAACGCTATTCTGCAAAATAAAATCTCTAAATTTAAAAATAATTTTGACACATCTAAAATCAAATTTGACAATTATTGCGACTCCACGTGGTACTTGTTTGCCGTACCACGTGATCTTTTTTTAGAGCCGTAGGCGCGCATTATGTGCGGCCTCGACTTGTTTTGTATGGAATTTTTTACTTTTTGTATGGAAAATATAAAAAAATATTACCAACACGTTGAGTTTTATAGGTTTGCGGGTTGCAAAGGGGGTCGAAATTTTCATTATTTTTGCGATAGGACACACCGTTTTCGAGATATAAGCAAAAGAAAAGAAAAAAAATACAGTACTGTTTTTGCATCTGAAGTCGAGGTGTTGGTGTGAATTTTAGTTCATGACAACTAATTTTATTCCACACCTTTTTAATCGCGATTAAAAATAGTCAGATTTAGTTAAGACAATCAAAATTTTTGGTGAAATACGTAAAATTCAGAATAGCAAAATTGCCATTTTCACTAAATTATAATCTCAGTGCCATCTTAGTGCTGTCAAACTAAAATTTAGTTAAGTTGTGTCACTTTAGTCAATTTCAGAATGGGAAATCGTCGTTTGACAGGAATAAACTAAATTTTGGTGATTTTTAGTCTAGTTTAGAGAATTTTGTGACAAGAGAATCGGCACCAATGTCTGCATTCTCACTCTCAATGCTGCAAAAACTAACTATGTCACTTTCTCCGTAAAACATAACAGGCCTTCCTCTTCAACAACCCCGCATTCCATCGTAGCTCACAATTGTCCGATGCCATGCTGCGCCGCCTGTACTTGCACTCAAATCGGTAAAGCCGATAGTGTGAAATATCTGGGCATTATCATAGACCGAGCACTAAACTTTCACAAGCACATTACCGTATTGAGTGGCAGGCTACGGAAGTTAATATATGTCTTCAAGACCCTTAGACGGGTGGCTGAGGATAAGGTGAAGAGATCAGTGTATTTTGCCCTCGTTCAATCTTTGTTGACTTACTGCATCACCTCCTGGGGTGGTGCCCCAAAATACACTATTCTTGAATTGGAAAGAGCGCAGAGAGCCATCCTGAAGGTCTCACTGTGCCTCCCTTTTAGATACCCTACCAACCTCCTATATAAAGAAGCGAAGGTCCTGACAGTGCGACAACTGTTCATACAACAAACAATTATGAAACAGCATAGCCTCTTAACATATTCCCCCTCTCTTTCACGTGGCAAACGCAGATTCGACCCCGTAGACAGTTATCAAAACCGGCTTTCGACCATGTTCTCTCAACGATTCTTCTGCCACCTAGGTCATTATCTCTATAATAAAATTAACATGATTCTTCCTATTTACGACCTTAACAAAATTAAATGTAAAATGAAATTAACCAGCTGGATCCAGGACTTAAACTACCTTGAAACTGAAAAAATCCTAGCTGTCTCGGTATAGATCACGATTTAAATAAATTCGTTATTAAATTCACTTTTCACATCAATATTATTTATTTATATGTCCAGGCAACAGAAAGTTCTACATCCTCACTCACTACACAAATCCACACTCTACACTTTCCTTCATCTCCACACAATACTAACTATACTAACACTATATAGATTTAGAATCACCTTAATAATTGTTAACTGACTCGCGACCACTGTCTGATTTGGAATATTATATAACCTCAAGGGTGGAGACCTGGTGTCCTGAAATACAGGCCCCAAGCCTAGTTTAGGCACCAGTCTCCCGCAATATACTTACTGTATCCAAATGTTCCCTAAAAATATGTACTCAATGTGTATTGTGGCGAGAAAATAAATAAATTATTATTATTATTATTATAAAAAAAAAAATATTAAAAATTATTATTTCCTTTATTTCATTTAAATACATATCAATTACATTTCTAAATATATTTATAAATAAAAAAATACCAAAAACATTTAAAAATATAAAAAATAGTAGCCCACCGGTATCGGGAACAGGGTCCAAGCTACCGGCGGTCAGGGCTCCAGAGAGAGAAACTTCCTAACAATGCGGGCCGTGTCCAGAAGTACCGCTTTCTGAATCAAGCCCTTGATCCAGCTGCCTAACGAGAGCCTCCTTAGGTGTTGGTCGAGGCTCTTGGGTATTAGCCCATTGGCTGTCACGACTATCGGCACAATGACCGCTGAGCCCACATCCCAAATGTCGACAACCTCGTGAGCCAATTCAAGATACTTGATTTGTTTATCTTTCTCGGCTTTCACGAGGTTCTCATCATGCGGGATGGTTATGTCAACAATCATTGCGCGTCGCTCCAATCGATCCACCACCACTATATCAGGCTTATTGGCAACAATAGTCCTGTCAGTGATGATGGATCGATCCCAGTACAATGTGATATTACCATTTTCGAGAACTGGGTCGGGCACATACCTGTAGTACGGTACCTCCGATTCCACAAGGTTGTATTTCAGAGCAAGCTGCTGATGGATTATCCTGGCTACAAGGTTGTGTCTATGCAAGTACTCTCCGTTAGCTAGACGAGAACAACCGGAGATGATATGCCTGATTGATTCTCCCGGCCGGTGGCATGCCCGACAGATGTCAACCGTGCCGTCTTTCACAATAAATCTCCGGTAATTGTTCGTCATCATAACTTCGTCCATAATTGCACAGACAAAACCTTCGGTTTCTCCAAAGAGGTCACCGAAACGCAGCCAGGCAACGGACGCTAGTAGATCTACATCCGGTCCATGTAGGGCCCGGAAAAAGCGTCCGTGGAGCTCCTTACTCTGCCATACCTCCATGCGATCATTAGTGTCAAGCACTACAGGTTTGCGCCAGTTCTCTTTAGCCAAGGAGAGCGGGGTGAGGCCCTTGTCCACCGTGACTACACCTCGATGCATACCCACGTCGGTTTCTAGGAAATATTCCCTGAGACTGCATATCTCGCGATTGTGGAGGGTCTTAGCGTTTAAAAAGCCTCGACCTCCACACTTTCGCGGGATATACAGCCTCATTACCGATGATCGTGGGTGATGCATTCGATTTGCAGTTAGCAGCGTACGGACCCTCCTATCCAGGGCGTCGAGTTCGGTCTGAGTCCATTTGAGTATGCCAAAAGAGTACATCAAAACCGGCATGACCCAACCGTTGAAGGCGCGCACCTTGTTTCCGCCTGATAGAAGACTATTAAGTACTTTTTTCAGGCGGCCAAAGAAGCGTTCCTTCAACGATTGCTTCATGTCAGTAACATTGATGCCTAACGTTTCCGACATACCCAAATACTTATAGGTTTCGGATGCGGAGAGGGCTCTAAGGTTTGTGGAATCCGAGAGTTGGGTTCCCACGGATTCAACAATCTCCCCTCGCTTTACATGCATGACCGCACATTTGTCCACACCAAATTCCATCCTGATGGCGCTACTGAAAGTTTGAGTTACTTTCAGTAGCTCCATCAGTTGCAAATTGTTGGGGGCAAAGAGTTTTAGGTCATCCATGTAGAGGAGGTGCGATATAACCTGACCACCTCTCCTCAACCGATAGCCTAGACCTGAATCCTCCAGCAGTGTGCTTAGAGGATTCAAGGCTAAGCAGAACCAAAGCGGACTCAAACTATCGCCCTGAAATATGCCTCGCTCGATCCTTATCGGTTCGCTATTCCCATGAATATTTCGACATCCTGGATAGTGAAGGACCGTCCTCCATTGCCGCATACATGACATTAGGAAGGTGCGAAGAATTGTATCTACTTTATACAACTCTAACACCCTCACGAGCCATGTATGCGGCACCGAGTCATAGGCCTTCTTATAATCTATCCAACATGTCGACAGATCCTTTCGGGAACGACGAACCTGTTGTCTAATGGTCATATCAATGAGGAGTAGCTCCTTAGTACCGCGGGACCTATTCCTACATCCATTTTGAGAGGCAGACATGATGGAGTTGGTGTCTATATGTTTGTTAATTTTAGTTCTCAAAATGGATGTAAGAACTTTATAGACCGTCGGTAAACACGTGATCGGCCTATAATTCTTGGGTTCCGCGGTGCTACCTGATTTATGGAGCAGGTGGGTAATTCCTGTCGTTAGGAATTGGGGTAGCGAACCAGATTCCAAAGTTGTCTGAAACTGAGATGCCAAGCGAGCGTGCGATCTTGTGAACCATTTAATCCAAAAGTTGTGCAGTCCATCCGGCCCTGGAGACTTCCAGTTGGGTAGTGGACGGACTGCACGAGCTACATCTTGGGGGCAGATGGTAATAGCCCCCATTTCTGGTATCGGATCGCAGGCTCGCTCGACTTTCCGAGTCCAATCACCTTCGGTGTGACTGACAGGTACCGACCAGATGCTGCGCCAGAAGGAACACATGGCATCATCATCCGGTAGGCACGTCTCAGTCACACCATGGTCCGGTCGCTCCCAACCCCTATAAACCCACCTTTCATCGCTCTGGAAGGTGCGATTCTGAGTGTATCGCTCTACTCGCCGCCTATACCGACGAATACGGTTTGCCCATGCATACACTTTCTGCTTCAGGAAGTCGATGCGCTCTGTGACACAAGACATATAGTCTTGGGGACTGATATCAGTCCCTGAGAATGCCCGTCTCACAAAGCGCATCACTCTAGGGCGAGTATTGCCCTCCTTGAAGCAGATTAGTTTGCCGATGAGCGTCCTGGCCCCACCAATACGGCGTTCAATTCTGCACTGCCAAGCTGGTACGTTTGGTTTCGGTCGTGTAGCTCTAGTGTCAATTGCAAATTTGACGTGAGCTTCACGACATGCTGCTACTGCCGCGCAGTACAGAATCGAATGAATATCGGTGAGGTCTTCGCAGGTATCAAAATAGTTTGATAACTGCGAATCCAGGACCGCCACCAGCGCCCTATTTTTGTTATGCATGGGCAAACGAGGTAAGCGTGGCCTAAGTTCGGGCGGCATGAAGCGATATTCCTGAATCGCATCCTCCAAAGCACTCCTCAATTGCTCATTGTACTGACTACTTACATTTGTAGCCCTATCATTACTCCCTTCGTCAGCATGCGTTATATGGGGCTGCGGATGTACAACAGTCTGCGACTGGGGGGCGATGATATGGCCACTCTGCAAAAATTATTATTATTATTGTTTATCAAATTTTGGTACAGAGTTTAAACAAAGCCCTGACCGCCGATTTATCCTAAGCGACATTTTTACGAAAATGATATTTTTGTCCTAAAATATATTTAATACTTGTCTTACCTACCGTTCCTATACCTATCGTGTACGATAAAATTTTCATTTTCGTAATAACATCGCTTTCGTTAATAAGTCTTCAGTCTTCTATTCCCTGACGAGGTATAGGGCAGCATGTCCCACATTTTGCCAGTCTTGTTCAAGTCCCATGTACTGGATGTACCTAATACCGGCGAGCCCTTTGCTAGTAGGTAGGTGCAGGTAAATCAATATCAATTTATTTAAAACATGTAAATAAAGACTAAGATTCAGTCCTTTATACTATCGTTAGCTGACCGTAGACTGAATTAAAAACCGGCCAAGTGCGTGTTGGACCACGCACAGTGAAGTGTTCCCTGGTCGGGGTGAATATTTACGCATGCACAGTATTGATTTTAGCGGCCGCAAAAATAAGCTTGTATTTCATAGTATTTCTCGAAAAATCTATGAAAAACTTAGAACACACGTATTAATATGATCCAACACGCGTGGTTTGAAATTAATTTTATCATCCCTCGATTACATAGGGAATTATTACTATCACCGCAATTATTTCCTATTGTTTAGCGGTTCACGAATACCTTTTTCCCTATTTTATCTACATGGTGCATTAGAACCAGATGCACAATGCACCGATGCACCGTATCTCCGAGTCACAGCCAGACGGACATGACGAAATTATAAGGTTTCCGTTTTTGTCATTTGGCTATGGAACCCTAAAAAGACTAGCCTGATGATGATTGCATGTTCCTAGGATAGGTAGCATATCGATTTACTTTGTTTTTCCAGTAAAATGAGTAGGCACAATAAAATGCGGTAGAATTTATTAAATAAACTAAGTTCTTCCCACAGATGCAATTAAGTACCTATTTTTGTATTAAGGCAGTGCAAGATGAGACAATGCCTTAAGAAATAAGGATCTTGTACGTAGGTTTACCTGCCTTTAAGCATATAGGTACTGTACTGTGCAATAATCACCCTTCTTACTAGGAAGATAATATGTAAATGTGCCTATATCGTTTCTATATAAGAAGTTATTTATGTTTATGTATTTAAATAGGCGTAGGTAGTGTAGAAAATAGTCAATACTTAATAAAAATATATGAAATAAACAATATGTTAGGTAAAGTTAGATCTTCCAGTACTCAGGCCAAAAGTAGCTAAAGAACATCGTGTGGTTATAGACAGTAATAGTCTGACCGACTTCTAGCTCGTGGCCGCCCCAGGGTGAATGACATCCATGAGGAGGATTACCATACGCAAAAATAAAAATGGTAAAGTTGTATAGAAACCTGGGCAACCTGGAGGTTGCAAAGTAAAGTGTTTGTAAAGTGATATTTCATCAATACTGCTCTCACATCAGTTAAGGAAAGCATCGTGAGGAAACCGGCATGTGCTGGAATAAAAAATTCAAATACATCTGACATCCACCACCAACGCATTGTGGATTATGGTGATGGTCACGAAGTCACCACCATTTTGCGTTTTCCCAACTATAATTTGGGGTTGGCTTCCAGTCTTACCGGATGCAATTGAATAACCATATTTTACTTGAAGCGACTGGCTATATGACCTCCACAACCCAGTTACGGGGTAACACGATACCCCTGGTAGGACTCGTTGTCAGACTCCAGGGCATGTGACTATCCGTAACAACTGTCAAAGAATTACAGCCGACAGCCGCTAGCCGGGACTAACTACTTAACAACACGTGCTCTCCGAGGCATGGAAAGGCCTCGGTGTGGATGGACACCCACTCACCCGTCCACGGCCCGAACTCGGCAAGCGTTGCTTAACCTTGAAGAAAGACCCGTGCAGCTGTTATCATCTATACTATTATAATATTATAAAGAGGTAAAGTTTGTGACTTTGTGAGGTTGTAGGGGGTAATCTCTGCTGGAACTACTGATCAGAACTGAAAAATTCTTTTTGCATTTGATAGCCCAATTTTTGAGGAAGGCTATTGGCTATTTGACATCACGCTATGACCCTTAGGAGCCGAGCAAACATAAAAATAAAGTTAGAAAGAACGCTAAGCGAAAAGGAAGTGATAGCGCGGACAGGTGATGCGATGCGACGGGGTGGGTCGGGGTCGGGGGCACGAGAAATTTCACGCGGGCGAAGTCGCAGGCAGAAGCTGGGGTTGTGGCCGATTCTCTCTCACATAGAGGATGTCTATGTCTGAGTGTCTCCTGCTGTGGCAAAGCTATAGGCTGATCTGATTATGCTAATAGTCCGTACCTACCAGAAAAAATAAGTCTGGATGGCATAATCCGTCTAAATTGTGGTCTGCAAGGAAAAAAAATACACTACGGAGCCAGGATGACAATAAAAATAGACAACGCCATCTTGTGGCATTCACAGACGTAACTAGTGAGTTTAGTTCTTTCCAAACCATGTTATACATGGTTTTCACGATGAAAAAGAAAACGGCCGATATAGCAAATTCCTTACACCAAGGCCTACAAATATAATGCATAAATTAAATTAAATTAAATATTCATTTATTTCAGGAAATTATTCCCATATAAAGCACTACAAATTAAATTGACAAATATAAATTAAAACCATTGCATTAAAAAATAAAGATTTAAATAAAAACAAAACATAACATATAGCATAGTACCAATAACTAAGATAACAGACATTACAAAAACTATTCAGAATAGCAACTAGTCACCCACCCCTTTTCGCTCCCAATACGGCTAGTCCCCGCAGTATTTGTAGACCAAAACCCTCCAGGGAAGAAAAGTAAACCTTCAAGTAACTGTACAATTCATGAAAATTAGGTAAACAATGTTTAATATAGCAACATACAACGTCCGAACTTTGTTGACTTTGTAGCCGTTTGATAGAGGAAACAAAACAGAAGACGGAATCACTGAAAAACATAAAATACGACACTATAGGTCTCTCTGAAATCAGAAGACTTGGAAACTCAATTGAAGAACACAACGAGTTTATCATGTACTACAGGAAAGCACCGGGACTATGCGGTGCGGGATACATAGTCAAAAAACACCTGAAAACTTATATCGAAAGTTTTATAGGTCTACCTAAGAGAGTAGTTAGCACTTCTAAATGTAAAATTCAATAACTTCGAAACAAGCCATAATTCAAGTTTACTCTCCTACTGAGGCTGCAAATGATGAAGAATTACAACTTTCCTACAACACTTGTTGATAGAACTTTATAACTAGCAAGAAGAAATACAATAGCCATGTGCGACTTCAATGCGAAAATTGGCCAACCGAAACAAAATGAAAATCTAGTCACAAGAAGTCATGCTGGCTCATGGCTAGGGTAACAGAAATATTAGAGGGGATAGACTCATCGAATTCGCTTACGAAAACAATTTGGCTATAGTGAACACCTTTTTCACAAAGAAAAACAATCAGGGATGGACTTGGAGATCTCCAGATGGCGCTACGAAAAACGAAATAGACTACAATTTAAGTAACAAGCACAAAAGTATCCAAAACACGCAAGTTTTAAATATAACTACCTTCAGATTTCCACAGACTTGTCAGAGCCACATTGATACTGCAAACAAAAAGGAAAAGTCGAAAGGACTATGGCAACTTTCCAAAACTTGTACAGGAAAATGAAGAAGATGTATCAAGGTATAAAGAATCACTAAACAGCTGTTCAGAAAACCTAGTACACAACTGGCAAGAAACAAACACTGTTCAAGAATATTACGACGAAATCTTAAGGTCCAAAGACAGTAAGTAGCCTGAAAAAAACTCACGTACCTCACACATCAAAGAAAGTCAGTATACCTACTGTCACTCCACATGAAAAAGCTGATCCAGCGAAGACAAATACTACAAACAACCACACCAAAGTCGCTATCTAGAAAAACGAACTAAAAGCTCTATACAAACTTGTAAGTAAATATATTAAGAACGACTATAAGAATCATCATACACAAGCTTTTGAAAAACACCTCAATACTACCGGCAGCGCCAAGAGAGCATACAAAGAGCTAACATCATACAAAACATGTGATGTGTGATGGAGGGTCTTCGAGGGCTAACAAACACATCACAAAATAGGTCAGAGAAACTACGAATAGCAACAGTCTTCTACAAGAATTTGTACAATTCACAAAACCAAGCGTGCAACTTATTGAATACCTACCCAAATACCAATAGATGAAATGGAAGTGTTTAGAGTAATTGACACTCTCAAGGAAAAGACTAACTCCGGTCCTGATAAGATCACGAACGAAAAAGACCGTTATTGTGGCGTACCAGAGCGAAGAAAAAATAGCAATTATTCCTCTAGGGGAAAAAGTTTTTTTTTTTAGTTTTTGTGTGTCAAATGACAATGAGTCTACAAAAACGAAAAAGTCTTTAGTCCTAAGTAGAATAATCATGAATATAGACTCGACTCATTACTGTTTCATAAAAAAAGAACTTCATTTTATTTTTGAAAATGGAACTAAAATCGGCGATCTCTTTGGTAGATTGCATGCAATGCGTTGCGGCTGCAGGAGAAAAAAACAAAAAAAAGACATTGGCGCGAAATCTTTATAATTTTTCTCTAATTGCAAATTGAATTGATAGTGACCGTAATTAATTATACAACAGTGAAAATGTCATCATCTAGTGAGAATGGAGACCCTAATTTACAAATAGAAGAGAAAGGAAAAGCACCACTCAACAGTCATCTTCACAGAGGACTGAAATTAAGTTACCGGGAAAAAACATCTCGTTAAATATCCAGAATTGTACAAATTGTACATTTAATCTTTAATAAAAATAAACTGATGGATTGTTTTATAATTTTCTCGCAATCGTAGTGAAAAGTAGTGTAACACACGGCGCTAAAAACCCATTAAAACTCGGTTTCTATTTACTCCTTGTATATTAATCTACTATTATTTCATACATAGATTGTTCAACAAATGTTTTACAAATTAAACATAGGCTAGTTTTAAGTACAAATGAGTTAAGCATCTGTAGCCGAACTAGGCAAAACCTGTATTTCGGCTATCAGCGCCAATTTTCTCAATTATTCGCAAAAGCTAAAATGGCGATGGGCTGGACATATTTCAAGACTCAAAGACGATCGCTGGACTTCAAGACTAACGTCATGGCCGGGCCCATCGGCCAAAGAAAGAGAGGAAGGCCCATAGCTCGCTAAGTTGATGACATCGTAAAAGTCTCTGGCCTGTGCTGGATGCGCACAGCAGAAGATAGATACCGCTGGTCATCTCTGGAGGAGGCCTTCACATACTTATAAGAGGGGTTCTTGATATAAAAACTTAAAAAAAACCGGTCAAGTGCGAGTTGAACTCGCTTGGAGAGGGTTCCATACGATGAACTTATGTTACCCACCAAAAAACATTCATGAAAAGTAGTTTGCCTAAACTCACATAACGCTTTCACTGTTTAAAAGTTATATATAGAGCCCCTCTACCAAAGACATTAAATTATTGCTATCAATTTAATCTCTTTGCCCTCTACAAACCTTACATCTTGGTCAAAATTTACGGTCTGGCCGTTTCGCGGCCGTCGCACTGACACTCCTATGGGCTTATCGTAAGAAATTAAGTTACTGGTCTTTAATGTTGTGTCATGCAATAGTTCAATGTAACGGCCAAGCCATACATTTTGACCGCTTTACATTAGTTATGATAACTTTTTAACAGTGAAATCGTTATGTAAGTCTTGGCAGCCTAGCTACTTTACATGTTTTTTTTTTTTTGTGAAATTACATTTATTTTTGTAGGCTGCTCTTTTATTTTTAGTTAAGCGATATTGTAACGGATATTAAAGAGACATGTTAAAATCATAACCCCTACTTCTAGCTTAGTCAGGTAAGCAAGGTGTTTCTTGCGCGCTAGCAGTTAGGTACTTTCTTTACAGCCTACGAATAACAGTTTCTTCTTTGTTGTTTATGTGCATGCTAATCTAGCTATCATAACAAATGTAAGTAGGTATACCGATTATCCGTAAGAAAGTAAGAAATACAGACTTACACCTCACTTGAATGGGGTTGGAGGGTGAAAATAACGAATTTATTTTTGTTGTTTGTATGCAAATCCTAGCGTGCATACAAAATTCCAGCTTTCTAGGTTTTCGGGAAGTACCCTAGTCGTCTTATTACAAAACACGATCTAACTTTAGACCGAGCCTCTTTCGAGTCAGTTTTTGTTTTTCCAACTTTTTAGTAAAGTTCTTAATATAAAAATGACAACCTAAGACCGAACTAAGATGTAAGTTTTGTAAAAGGAGCTGTATTTAGATTTCTTTTAGGTTCTTATTTCGAAAACAGGCTCGATGGTTTAAAGTCCAATGATAAATAAAGTGGTCTTATATGGACCCCCAGGGGTCGACGACAGGCATTTCCGACGTTTGGCTCCCAGACTGGAAAGGGCCGGGGCTGTCTTGAAGCGGCTCCTGCCAGTGTCGTGCGGTCCATGGCCCTTTACGGGGCACCGGTGTGGGCGCGTTCCTTGAGGCGGCGGCCAGCCCGCCGATTGAATGCGCCCCAAAGGGTCATGGCCACCCAGCTGGTCCGGGGATACCGTACGGTCTCCGGTGAGGATGCGAGCCTCCTTGCCGGATTACCGCCATGGGATCTGGAGGCAAAAGTCCTCGCGCACATATGGGAGTGGCGCGAGGAGGCGAAACGCCGGGGCGTAACTCCGCTGCCGCGAGAAATCACGGCACTGCGGACAGAGTTCCGGCGGGATCTCAGGGCGGCATGGAGAGTGCGACTGTCGCAACCCAGCGCTGGGCACGCCACAATTGCGGCGATAAGTCCCCTCTTTGAGGAGTGGCTAGAGAGGCGCCACGGCGTCCTCACCTTCCGCCTGATGCAGGTCCTCACCGGACACGGTTGTTTCAGGAGGTTCCTGTTCCGGATAAGGCGAGAGGAAACGCCCGGGTGTCACCATTGTGTGGATCGCCCGGAGGATACGGTGGAGCATACCGTAGATGTCTGCCCGGCTTGGGCGGAGCACCGCTGTGTCCTCGTGGAGGCGATTGGCGGTGGCGATCTCTCGCGTCCGGCCCTGGTCCAGACCATGGTACGGAGCGAGGCGGCTTGGGAAGCCGTCACCTCCTTTTGCGAAGCAGTAATGTTCGCGGAGGAGGAGGCGGAACGCGTGAGGGAGAGGCAAAATTCGCGCCCTCACGCCCCTAGCCGCCGCAAGAGACGCCCTGGGCGTCGGGAATCGCAAGCTGATTCCTGGCCACCGCAGGCCCGGGCTTGCGAACGGCGAGCAATGGGCAGCTCGCCGTTCGATAAGGACCAGGCCCGGGTCGATGGTGCGTTGTATTCCACGCGCGCTTCAAAGAGATGTCAGCATCAATGACGGGGTCCGCTAGGGCCGATGCCTGCCAGGGTTGCGGGAAAGTCCGAGAGGGCTACCATTGCCCCTGGCACAGGCAACTGAAGGAACACGGGTGGGTTTTGGTCAGTAAGAGTCTGACACGCCCTCCTCCCGCTCTGCCCAGAGGAGCGGGAGAAGTAATTTGACGATTTCCAATCTTCAAAAAAAAAAAAAAGGGTTCGACGACAACATGTTGGTCGTAGGTCGTGTCAGTGAAAACACCTTTGAAGTTAAAGAATTTTCAAAAATACAATATTAGCTAAGCAGGGGTCTACCCAAAACCGAAAAACATGGCAAGTGGTATATGCTATGAGACATAAAAGTTTGGGGACTTCTGGTTTAAACCATGTCTAAACAAAAACCTTGTTTTGTAATAAGACCGTATAGGTTTTATTTCATACACAGACCTGCACCGCTCGTCTTGCCGGGGTACTACCGTGTCCCCAGATCCCAAGAACAAACTTTATTTTTTATTTATTGGTCTACCAACGATTGTTTACACCAGTTATGGGCATAAAAAACAAGCAAAAACAGATAAAAAATAGTGTACAATCACTTATAGGTAAACTCAGCATGCAAAACGAAAGTTGTACGTACGATAGAGAACAAAATTAAAAGAAAACTACCCTAATTTATATCAACCACTAGTATCTAAATTGTTACATGTAATTTAGATCCTGAAACAGAGAACAAGAAGAGAAAAAAAAAAAAACAAAAAGGTAAATTAATCCTTATCTAGGTTTTTCAAAGTCTTCGCTTTTAAACTGTACAGTGAGTCAAAGTGCAAGTCGATTAGATCGCTACATTCATTAATTACCTCGCGACAGGGGAACTAGCGCCCAAGACTGTTCGTCGGAGCGGTGGACAGAGTGGCGTATTTGGCTTACGAGGAATCCTTGAAGGCACACGAAATTTAAAAGAATTTAATATCTGTGGGCAGTCAATTTTATTGGCCATCACTTTGCACCATGGACTTATTATCAAACATTACGTCAATAAGGCGACGGCGCTTTTCCAGCGATATCATTTGAAAGTATTTCAACCGCTTGGTATATGAACGCATTTTTTTTGCTATTCCGCTGGTAAACGCCAGGTGCCACAGAAAGCGTTTTTGGATTCTCCCCAGACGCATCGAATGTGTAGCATAGTGCGGTCGCCAGATCACACAACAATATTTCAACAGGCCTCGAATCAGACTATTGTAAGGCATAATTTTAGTTTTAGGACACCTAAACTGTTTGCAAAGTCTTAAAACGAAACCAAGCATTCTAAAAGACTTTTTATTACGCAATCTACATGTGGAATAAAAGTTAATTTAGTATCAAAAGCAAAAGTACTCGCGTCATTGTATCGGTGGCGCGAGGAAGCGAGGGCGCGGAGCGAGGGACCGATGCAGCGACACATGGAGCTGCGTCGGTCTCAGCTTCGCGAGGTCCTGGTGGCGGAATGGCGGGACAGGCTTTCACGCCCTACCGCGGGCCTCGTCACCATCAAGACGGTCCGGCCGGTGCTCGAGCGCTGGTTTGGGAGGAGGCACGGCTCCCTGTCGTTTCGGGTGACGCAGGTGCTCTCGGGGCATGGCTGCTTCGGGAAGTACCTGTGTCGCATAAACAGGGAGTCGGACGCCCGGTGTCACCACTGCGTCGACTGCCGGGAGGACACGGCGCGGCATACGCTGGCAGAGTGTGCCGCTTGGGAGGAGTCTGATAGACCCCGCCGCCCGCCCCAGGGCGGCGGACATCCATGAGGATTTTACACACCGGAAAAAAAAAAAAAAAAAGCAACACCGAGGTCTTTTGTTGTGTTTAATTCTGCTATTTTGGTTTCATTTATGTGATAATCTTGTCTTACAAAATTATGCTTTCGTGTAAATTTGACATGATAGCATTTACTGGGATTTAACAGCATTTAATTGCGTTCGCACCACTTAACAAGCCTATTGAGATCACTCAGCAAAAGGATGACATCATGTTGGGACTTAATAATTTTAACAAATTTCAAGTCCTCGGCATACATAAAAACCTTAGAATGTAAGAAACACCTTGGAATATCATTTATAAAGAAGTTAAACAAAACTGGGCCCAAATGAGAACCTTGTGGAACTCCGAGATATATCGGTTGACAGACCGAAATCCGTTTATCACTACATAAAATGATCTGTCCAGAAGATATGAGCTTAACCAAGAAAGCAATGATCCAGTTATACCATAAGCTTGCAACTTATGAATCAGTATTTTATGTGAGAGTTTGTCGAAAGCCTTACTAAAATCGGTATATATGACGTCGGCTTGGTGACCTGAATCAAGATAAAGAGATATTGGCTCTGATAATAGCTCGGTAAACAGAAAAAGATTTGTGTTTGTTGATCTAGCTTCCACAAAGTCATGCTGCTCGTCGCTTAGGTACAGCCTTAAGTACTTTTGAATAAATGGACAGATCAGAGACTTAAAAATTTAAGCAAAAAGTGACAATGGGGTGACCAACTCAGCTGCGCACTCATAGACAAAGATTGGTGGTATCTCATCTGGCCCAGCCCCCTTGTTGCAATCCAGACTTTTTAGCTTTTGAGCATTTAGAGACTTTCACTGCTAACAATAATGTTTGATAAACATAAGCTATGAATTTCAATGTTATTTAAACATTCAGTGTTGTTACCGTTGCAATCGTCTTGAATACGGCTATAGACAGAAGAAAAGTAAGATGCGAAACATTCACATATTGTCGTGGGGTCAGATGATGCACTAGTACCATTTGTCATTGCAATGGGATAGGAACTTGACCCACCTCTTTTAATTTTAACGTAACTCCAGAAAAAACATCGGATTACTTTCGCTTCATAAATTGTTGTAACAAAGTTTTGCTAGGTCATTACA
Organism: Brachylomia viminalis; assembly: GCA_937001585.2. Classification (NCBI taxonomy): domain Eukaryota; kingdom Metazoa; phylum Arthropoda; class Insecta; order Lepidoptera; family Noctuidae; genus Brachylomia; species Brachylomia viminalis. The sequence continues at coordinate 18,124,783 of OW443301.2, read as the reverse complement.
GCGCGGCAGCGCTTAGTTATAATCTGCAGTTCAATTTTGTTTAAAGGGTTTTTGTAAGTATTGTGGCGATTTGTGGCGATTAAGTAATTTGATTAGATCCCGATTGAACCATGGTGGAAATTGACTTTTTTTTGGCACTCGTTTCTTTATAAATTTTTCTATACCTATATGAATAACGTCATAAAATACCTCCACCATCTCATTAACTCCCTGCTGTGCTTCAAATACTCATCCCAGTCAATTTCACTCAAACTTGACATTGGTGCCGATTCTCTTGTCACAAAATTCTCTAAACTAGACTAAAAATCACCAAAATTTAGTTTATTCCTGTCAAACGACGATTTCCCATTCTGAAATTGACTAAAGTGACACAACTTAACTAAATTTTAGTTTGACAGCACTAAGATGGCACTGAGATTATAATTTAGTGAAAATGGCAATTTTGCTATTCTGAATTTTACGTTTTTCACCAAAAATTTTGATTGTCTTAACTAAATCTGACTATTTTTAATCGCGATTAAAAAGGTGTGGAATAAAATTAGTTGTCATGAACTAAAATTCACACCAACACCTCGACTTCAGATGCAAAAACAGTACTGTATCTTTTTTTCTTTTCTTTTGCTTATATCTCGAAAACGGTGCGTTCTATCGCAAAAATAATGAAAATTTCGACCCCCTTTGCAACCAGTAAACCTATAAAACTCAACATGTTGGTAATATTTTTTAATATTTTCCATACAAAAAGTAAAAAATTCCATACAAAACAAGTCGAGGCCGCACATAATGTGCGCCTACGGCTCTAAAAAAAGATCACGTGGTACGGCAAACAAGTACCACGTGGAGTCGCAATAATTGTCAAATTTGATTTTAGATGTGTCAAAATTATTTTTAAATTTAGAGATTTTATTTTGCAGAATAGCGTTAAGATTCTCATAGCCAAAAGTAAGGAATTTTAGTGATAGTTTAGTTAGTTTAGTTCGGTGTACAACAGAATCGGCACCATTGTAGTTGAAACATAATAATTATTCTCTGTCTACGGTTCTCCCATACATTTTAAGATTTACCACGTTATTTTAAGACCATAGACATCATAAAGCTTTTCTTGTAATCTGTTAGTAAAAACCTAATTTCTGTATTTTTTTATTTTTGTTTCGGTAGTTTCGGAGATAGAAAGGGAATGGTAAATTTTCACATATTATCTTAAAAATATCTTCAAAACTGTTGATTTAAAAATTATTAAAAAAAAATTGTGACTCACAAGCAAAACAAGCATTTGATAATGTCACACGGTATCTACAGTTAGCATAACTTTTGTTTTTAATTTTCTAGTTTGCCCAACAAAAGTGAGCACCATATTCAAAATTCATTTATTTGCGTTACACGTCCGTGTTTGGGTTGCAGAAATGTATATGTGTGCGAAATTTGAACTTAATCAATCCAATAGATTCGGAGCAAATTGGCTATGACTGACGGACAGACAGACAGAAGAGTGATCCTTTAAGGACTCCGTTTTTCCATTTAGACGTACGGAACCCTAAAAATCGTTAAAATAAAATATAACAATGTAAATAAATAATCATATTCTATAAAAAAATAAAAAATAAATATTGTGATAATTATTAGAGATAGTTACTAAAGTTTAATACGTTTGCATGAAAAAAATTATGTCATATTTGATATTTTTTATGTATAATTTTGTGCAGTATTTTTTTTTGTTGTAATTCAAACAGCGAGAAATAAAAGGCTATTTTATTTTATTACATATTTTTAGCTTGCTAAATGCAAGTGGTAGCAGGCTCGCCGGAACCGGGCGTGCAATGCATGCGACGTCGCCCACGACCACTATAATCATAATCAGCCTATAATGTTCCCATTGCTGGGACACAGACCTCCCCTCTGTGAGAGGGAGTGGGCCGAATCCACCAAGCGGGCTCAGTGCGGGTTGGTAGATGTCACATGTTTTCGAATTTTTAGCTTTAGGACATGCCGGTTTCTGCACGGTGTTTTTCTTCACCATTTTGAGATTGGTGATTAAATAATTTACACACAGTAAAGCGCCAGTTTAGGTTCGAACCTACGACCTTTATCTCGTAAATCGGGGCCGTTGCCACTGGACCACCATTGCTCACTCTTGACCAGTAGGCGCAAAAGCGAACGATTTGACATGCTGCGCTTCTTTTGTTATAGTTTCGTGTTTATTTAACTATCCGAATCTTCTATCAATAATGAATGCAAAAATGTTCCTGATAAACTTTCCTACCTAAGTCTACAAAGTAACGTCGATTTCTGTACTCAATGAATGATCAAAAGAAAATCTAAACTAGCCAAAAAGGGACGCGCAAAAATCGCGCTCGCTACGCTCGCTCGCGGGATCCTACACTCCTTTCATGCCTGCCTAATACACTTTCCTGCATTTATGTCAACAAACTTAATTCTATTTACCTATGAATTAACAAAAAAAAAAAAGAAATTAACAACTTAGTCCGGTCTTAGATTTGTGTGTGTGTGTGTTATTTCGAAATACAAAAACTGGCTCGAAAGGCAAATCGTGTTTTGTAATGACGGGTGCATTTATTATCGAGCTCGCATCTCTCGCTCTTAAATCCTAGGTTCTCTAGGTAGGTTAATGTAAAAAGAAAGCATAATGTAAGGTTGAAGCTGCAACTCTCCGAAAATAATCCTACCGGTGCGAGGCGAGGGCTGCTAAAACAAGGATATGTTTCAAGATCTGGTCCTCTAGTCAGACTAACAAAGTGGCGTTTTCATATAAAACATACATTGAAACTAGTTTAATAGTTTAGTCAGAGAAAACAGGGTTGGGGTGGGGTGGCATAGACGGTTTTGGTGCTGAAGCGGCTAGCGGCGAGCCTGTGTAGTATTAGGTACCTACTTCTAGTCTAGTAGGATAAGTTTATTTGGTCGGTCAGTCATGGCTGTATCAGAACGAACGTGCTACTAATGAATTAGGAATAGAGGTGGCATCATAGACTCCACCGAATCCGATTTGCCGGCAGTTATTTTACCACAAAAACCAGGGCAGATAAGGAGTTTCATTATTTTGTCCAACTAGAAAAAGTATTTACTGGTGTAATGTTTCTTTGAGAGCGCTTAGCTGAGTTTAATTTTTTTACCGACAGTTTATGTTTGAATAATCCCGCTGAAAAACACGGCGTCGAGAGAAAACACTTGTCTATGCTATAATTAGAAAACTAAAACAACTTATTTATGAAGTGAGTGCTTGATAACAAAAATAAAACTAGGATAAGATTTTTTTTATTGAAAATGAAATCAAAATATAAATAAAAATGTCTGTTTTTAAGAGCTTGTGTTGATATTTAAAATACTTGCCAGTAACAAAAAACAAAGCGTGTTCCACTACAACAGTTCGATCATGCAATAATAATGAGCATTGACAGCTTTTGCATGAAATAACATGAAATGAATAATAAATATAAATTTATTTGGAAAGGAATTGCAACAAAATTGTCAAGTTCGGATCGGATAATGATAGTGATGAAGATGATCTTCATTGATCATCTTCATCACTATCATTATCCGATTTGCTCAAAACACTATCTAGTATTGCTACCTTTTTATTTTTTCCCGAATAAGTACTATCATAGTATTCCACAAAAATTACCTACTTTGTCCGTGACTTCATTCACGTGTATTTAGTTTTTCCTCTTCCAACGAATTCCAAAACGCCTTCCACCCGTTCAAAAAGTAGTTTTCGATAATTATGTAATTATTACGTTAGTATTCAGACCAAGTTTCAAGTTTATGGATCAAAGGACTAACATTTTTCATAAATACGGTATCTTTTCTTTTCACCTCCACAGGAGTGAAATTTCAAAAAATCATTTTGGACATTTCCAATATTTGAATAACCAACCCACCAATAACAACAACCAAATACTTGGTACCAAACTGGTTTATTACCAACTTTCTTCCCTTTTTACTATTTTTCCCAGTAGCACGTTCCCGTGGGATAATTTCCACCACCCACGCGGGTGAAGTCGCGGGCAGAAGCTAGTATTGAGATAAATAAATAACTATAGATTTATGATTCCATCGCATGTTTTTTTTTTTTTTTTGGAGGAACCTATTCTGCGTAACCTAGCGTCGGCGGGGCCAGAAGGGCCTCTCGCCTTGAAATAGAGGTTAACTAACTAAATTTAAGTAGCGTCACTAAGGGCGCCCCATAGTGGGGCTCGAACCTGAGGGGCAATTCCCGTATTTTTAAGACCGTTCGCATTCTAATCTCAGTCTCAATCTGTCAAAATTACAATCAATTTACATACATTTTTGACAGGTTTTTGACATTGATTGTCGCTGAGATGAGATTGCGACTTGAATTTGAACGTTTTTTAAGTACGAGAATTGGCCTACTGGGCTTAGCGCGCTACTGGTCACTGAACTAGCGGTCGTGAGACTCGGATCCGAGTGATTATTATTATTAGGGACATTGTTTAATATTACAGGCTCCGCACGGGCGGGCGGGGTCAAGGGTCGGGGGGGACCATCGCATGTCATGCTGTTGGCCATTATATATTGAAATATTTTTTTTATTTTGGCTTTAGAAAGCTGAAACAAAAAATAAAATGTCCTCTGTGGCTGGAACGTCGTGGTGGTTGTTATTTATTGTTACATGGCAATACCGCACGGTAGACTTCAAACTTCAATATTCGTCTTACTTAGTAAATAGTAATGTCTATGTATCTCTCTAGAGTATATGTTCTGTGGTCTATATTGTCTATGCTTTAGTTATATTTACGGTGTGGTGGTCGATTTATCAATATTTTTCCTATAATTTGTTTTCGGAATATAGGCGGGAACCTGTTGTCTTCAATCAAAGTCATTAACAATGAGCGTGGAAGAAGATATAATGAAAATACAAAAGAAACTGACAAAGATGATTTCAGCGGATGGCACGGTGGGTCTACTAAATTGGGAACAAAAATAATGAAGCTAAAGAAATTTTCTGCCTAGAAATTGTCTAAAAGAACCGCAACAAATCTGCTAAAACATAATTTCGAATTAAATACGTGGTCTATGATTTACTACGGCTTTGAATTATTCGTTTTAGAAGAATATTGTTTGATTATGGTATAGCACCGGACGCTATGCTTACTTGCTGATCTAATTAGAAACTATTGGCGGGGTTATTTCTATTTTGTTTATTTGTTTCAGGGTCAAGAAGAAGCTTTAGACCTGCTGAAAGCCCTACAGACAATGGCTATCAATTTGGATGTGTTGACTAAAACAAGAATAGGTATGACAGTGAATAATCTTCGTAAATCAAGCAAGGATGAAGAAGTAATATCTTTATGCAAAACTTTGATCAAAAACTGGAAAAAGTTCTTGTCAACACCAGGAACACCGGGTAAAGATAATGGCAGCTCGTCAAAATCCAAAAAAGAAGGTAAGGATAAAGATAAAAAAGATGATAAGGAAAAAGACAAGAAGCTGCAAACAGCTTCATTCCCACCGCAGACCAACACCACTGACGCTGTGAGGCTTAAATGTAGGGAACTCCTAACACAAGCTCTCAAAGTTGATGGTGAGAACCCGAGTGCTTGTGGGAGCCCTGAGGAGCTTGCTGAAGAATTAGAAGAATGCATTTATGCAGAGTTCAAGAACACCGACATGAGATATAAGAACAGGGTAAGGTCAAGAGTTGCCAATTTAAAAGATCCTAAAAATCCAACACTGCGTACAAACTTTCTCAATGGTTGTATCGCAGCTTCTCGCCTTGCCAAGATGACCCCAGAGGAAATGGCGAGTGATGAGATGAAGAAAATCCGAGAGAAGTTTATTAAGGAGGCTATTGATGATGCTCAGCTTGCTACAGTACAAGGAACAAAAACTGAGATGCTTAAGTGTGGCAAATGCAAAAAGAAGAACTGCACCTACAACCAATTGCAGACCAGAAGTTCTGATGAACCTATGACTACCTTTGTCCTTTGTAATGAATGCGGTAATCGCTGGAAATTCTGTTAAGACTGCTTCAACCATCCCAAGGTGACTATTGTACCCCACACAATATGATACTGTATTGTATCAGTATACTATTTCATTTTATTATGAATTACGGTTTCTGTTTTGCTATTTTAATAACACCTTACTACTGTCATTGACTATGAAATCATGTTTAGTAGATAAGGTGATCTTAGTTTAAAACTTAAATAAATGAATCTGCTTAAGTAAGTGAGTTTAGCATTTTATTCAAAAAGTTTTTTTTTTTTGTATATTTCCCTTTGCAATGAATAAGCAATTGCATGTTGACTGGTATTAAGACCTTTCCAATGCATAATAATAATATTAAGGCATGGTTTGACTCAAGGAAGAAGCTAATTAAACTGCTTTTTTAATGAATAATCATATTATATTTATAAAACATCTTGCACAACAGGAATGTGTCCTTTAGGACAAACCTAAAGTATATAAGACTGGCACTAATATAAACTATGATTACACTTATCATCATTAGATTAAGGTATAAATAAAATTATAATTCAGTGTTTCAGCATTGTTAGTTAATAGAACTTGATACATAAAAATATTGGGTCTCCACATTACTGAACACCAGATCAGTTTAATAATATTGTCAGTAATTACAAAGATAGTAACAGTAAAATACCTACCTTATTGGCCTCAATAAAAAATTAAAAAAAAACATCTTTTAGCAACAGGTACAGCAATGAAAGTCGGTGTAGTACTTTGTTTCTAAAAAAAACAATTTATCACAATAATAATAAAAAACTGAAAAATAATACACTCTTGAAATGAAATGCTGAAAAGCAGTGTATTTTGTAGTGGTAACATTTGGTTGCTGGCTGTACCTTGCTAATAAGTGCTGAAGAAAGATAAATATCACCCAGTAACTGTGGCTATTAAAACTAAGATATTTTTTATTTAATGACGATTGGCGTACGCCGCTCTTGATAAGGAAATAATACGGCGCCAGTCTTCATCCGCAGCAAATGGGTTAGAGGAGTTTTACTGTATAGCCTACCCTTTCTTTCTCTTGGTAACTTAAAAACAAACATTTATTTCCATATGTTCTTTATTAAGTACGATTTGTTATATACGGGGCGTTATTCCAGTGACCGACACAGCTGAGATAGAAGCAAGTGTTTAAATTCTAATTTTCTAAGCACGCTTTCTTCCACTTACCAATGTCAATGGTCCCATTCGGACCAATGGAAAAACGCCTCTTTCTACAATTATAGCAGCCCAATTGCATTTTTTTTTTATTAATTTTGCCTTTTGGTTTATTTCCATGATAATATCCAAAATGGCCAGGATTGATATTTAATCTAATATGGCAAGCTATGCTTTGGTGAACATCAACATTTTTCATTTGGCTTAGGCTAAAACTATACTTGTTACAAACATCTTGTTATTAACAATTTCTAATCTAAATAACCTTAATTTATAATCACCTACTATAACATTCGAATATTTTATTCCACCAATAATTCTCCTGTTTTAATTTTCACAAATATCTTTTCATCATCACATGGAAAACCCTTGTTCTGCATGTCTAATTTGAGATCAACTGATTCACTGTCTTCATCCAACTTGGTTATGATAAAACTAACAGCTTCATTAGCCACAAAACATTCGGGAATAAGAGTTTTGTGGTAGTTGAAGTGTGTCTTCAGATGTTCCCGAAGGAAATGCGACTGAACAACTACTAGGTCGCAATGGGAACATTTATGACTTCCTCCGTTCAGAACATCGGTGTCTCCGTGCCTTCTGTAATGATTGCTTAAGGAATCTTGACGTTGGTTAGTGTAGGGACATAACAGACACATGTGCATTTTGCGCTCTTTGATCAGCGAAGTTTCAGAAGTGCTGTGGTCCTTTCCAGAATTATTATTCATTGACCGTCTCCTCTGCAGCAGTCTAAGCGTTTGCTGGTCGCTAATTGAGAATTGTTGAAAGTCGCTCTTAGCAGCTCCTTTTGGCATAGTTTTTATTGCAAGTTTGATGTTATCACTGCTGTCGTCTTGCTTAACGTCTTCTTGATGTTCAGATACTGTAAAATCATTATTATCTTTTTTTCTTTCAGCTTGAGCTTCATCGTTCATTTGATGTTTTCGCATATGTTGAACGTAATTAGCGTAATATTTTACTGAATAATCACATAACTCACATTTATATCTTTGCTTGGAGCCGTGCAATGACAAATGAATTTTATATTGTTCTCTTTTCTCAAAAGCTGAGGGGCACTTGTGGCATTTGTATCGCTTTTCTTTTTGGCGTCCATTTTTCAGGTACGTGGGATATATAAATTCAGGATTACCATGCATTAAATAACCGAATTGGGGATCGGCTTGTAGGACAGGCGGAAAATGATCGTTCGGCTTAACTAACTTATCTTTATCAGTTAATACTCTTTTCTGAGCCTCAGTCTTTCTCTGGAACAAATCTGTGCCCGACAAAGGAATATTTTTATAATCCATATCTTCACCAGATTCATAGTCACAAGTGGTAGCCTTGTGTTCATTTTCGTGAACCAGCTCATGTTTGCCTAGATTTCCAACGTTCTTAACGGCGTAATTACACTTCTTGCACTTAAACTCGCCCTCACCTCCATGTAGCCCCATGTGATAGGTAAGCGCGGAGCTTTTAAAGAACTTAGCTGGACATTGTTTGCAATAATATTGTTTTGGCACGTGTTTTGTTTCTTTTTTCATAGGATTTTCGATATGTTCAGCTTTACTTGGCCCAGTGGCTAGCCACGTAATCTCTGAAGTATTTGGACAGTGAACAAACTCTACCACGGGTTGTTTGTGCAAAGGATGTGAATGGTGGACAAATTTAAGCATCTTCGTTTTTGTGTGATATTCATCTGTGTGCACGATATCATGTGCCGCTAATTCATTTTCTTCGGTGACCGAATAGTTGCAACTTTTACATTTATTGGGTAATGTTACATCATGACATTTTTCATGAACGACTAGTTCGCCGTCTTCAAAAAATCTTGCCGGGCACTTTTGACAAAAATATAATAATTTTATTTCTCTTAATTCGTGCGTAGTGCCTTCATCTCTAGAGAAACTTTCTGGATTTGCTGACTTTTCAATTTCTATAACCTTTCTCAATTTAGTAATTTGTTCATCATCGGGCACATCATGTTCAACGGGACAATAAATGCGACCATATATTTCCCCGTGAGTTTTGGAATGCTCGGCTAGCCTGCCGGCGTTATCACATGTGAATTTGCATTCCAAACACTTGTAAATAGTTGTATCATTGTTTTCGAATACGACGCAATGAATTTTTTCATGATTTGGTATTTTACTTTTAACAGCATTTACGTATGAACAATATCGGCACTTGTACATTTTATGAAACTCATTCTTGGCCGAAACCCAGACATAGGGTATTTCATCAAGATTGATATGGAAGTCCATTTTAGCTACCTTGTTTTGTGCTGCTTCTAATTCGGCCTCAGTTTCAATTCTTTTGATTCCGTGTACTCGCAGATGTTGGTGCAGCAGGTGTCTCTTAGATACACTGTAGTTGCATTCTGGACATTTATAAGGCGTGTCAGCTGGAAGTCGGTGAAATTGTTCGTGGTACATGAATTGTGACTTACTATTTGTTTCGTATGGACATTCTATGCATTTGTGACGCTTGGTGGAGTTTAATGTCGTAGTAACAGGTGCTTGCGGTTCTGGTGGTCCTGGGGATTTAGTTCCCATTGCTTTTGCGATGTAATCTTCTGGATCAGTGATACCGTGCAGTAGTAGATGTTGGATTAATTCTGTCTCATCCTTTACGAAGAATGGACAGAAGTAACACTTGAAAATCGAATTCGCCGAGGGCTGATGCTGTTGTAAATGAGCAATGAGTAGTTTCTTGTCACTCGTCCTGTACGGGCATTTGTTGCAAGTGTCAATGTTGATCTCATTGATGTTCATTGGTGGGTCCGGTTTTGGTTTAACTGTAGTTATCACTTTGATCACTCCCTCGTGTTTTAATCGGCAATGGCGCTGAAAACGTAAATAGTAGGTATTATAGAATAAATAAGTTTAAAAAAGGGTGTGAGTATGTATGTGCACACGATAGAAGTGAAAACTAACGACTGAATTCGAGTATACGCGATTTGAGCCGAGTATACCCGATTCAGCGTCACCGACCCGAGCTTGACAGGTCAGATTCGTTCACTGTACAGAAAGAGCGCAAAGTGCGCCTAGTATTTGCTGGCACGCAGTCGGATAAAAAAAAACAAAGAAACGAATATAAAGCCAATATCGTAACGCACCTGTATGACATGCTTCCAATTAGACAATTGGTTACAATGGCCACAACGATACGCCAGGTCTGCTGGGTCGGGGGTATTATTTTCAGGTTTCTTAATAGGCGTTTTGTTTAGTTCGTCATGGATGCCATCCGATCTGGAGTGTTCACGAACATGCTCTAATAGAGCTTCTCTCGAGGGATCTCTGAAAATGTAATAAAATTCTATGTAAGTCTTAGTAAGTATTCGAGTTAATATTTTGTATCAATTTTAGAAAAAGGTGTTTGATACTGTATAAAATGATATGTATTTAGACTTACTTGTAATTACATCTTTTACATTTCCATAATGTTTTCTTGGGTTTCTTCATATCATTGAGACCTCTGTTATCAATATAGTTGTAACTATCTTCACTGTGTTGAGTCTGTAAGTTAAGCGGTTGCATTTCAAATTGTACATTCATAACGTCTGATATATCATTAAATGGTTCATCCATTTCCATCGTGCTATCGACTGCAGTATTAGGATCCAGGTAATGAAACTCATTTTCGCCACTTTCATTTAAAACAGGCATTGCTAAGAATTTGTTGTATTTGCTATAGTTTCTTCTTCCTGTTTCATCAGTCATAAGTACTTTTGCTTCGTTATGCTCGGGATCCCTCGCAGATTTTAATTTAATGTGTTTGGTTATATCCCATCTCCAATTAGATTTATATTTGCAGAGGGAACACTCAAATGGTTTCTTGTTTAAGTGGCCCACGATATGAACGTGAAATCTGGACGCTGTTGTGGAGAAAAATGGACAATGTGGACATTTAAATACCTTCCTTCCAATAGCTTGACTTGGCGACAAATTCATGCTTTCATTTTCATCAACAATCTCAGCGTCAAAACTTCGATGTGTTTCTGGTAGAGTGGAATCATCATTTATGTTTATGTCTAAAGGTATATCAAACTTGTTAGGGTCATGATTAATGTTGTTCCATACGAAAACGACGTTTTCCATTGGATGCGGTTCAGCCTCTTTTTCGTGGATTGGAATGACCTCATCATTACTATTTTCATTTTTGATAGTGTTTTTATCGTCGTTCTTTTCGCTCTTATTGCAAGTTTGCATGTGGATATACAAGTCTGCACTTGATTTACATCTGTGTCTGCAATTCTGACATCGAGTGGAACTTAAACTTTTAAGCGACGTGTTTGCATTGATCCGGTTCGTTTGTGGAGAACAATTTTTCTCGTGGACAGAATGTTCCGATAGGCATTTACTTTCAAATCCACAGATCTTGCATATTAGTGAGCCTTCTTCGCCTGTTTCTGTTAGTAGTCTTTCTTTTAATCTGTCGAAGAACGATTCATTTTTTTTTCGACCTGCTGTCTCTTTTATTAATGCGTTTGTTGGTAAAAGAGTATTTTCAACTGACACATCATCGATGTCGATGGGTAAGGATTCCTTGAACTTTTTCTGTGGCGGTTCACCGGAGCATGTTTGTTTTTGGTTGGGTGTTGAAGAGTTTAACGGTATGAGTTGTGGTATTGGTCGGGGAATCTTTCGGCTTTGTTTATGTTGCTTCTCGTCTGCGCTGTGGGTTGGTGAAAGCTGGTTGTATTCATCTTGCGAAGTCTCTTTTCTGGTAATCGCGTCAGACGCTGTGCCGTCATTGGAATCACTTTTGCAACTGACTAGTTCTCTCTCTGCGTATTGGAGACCCATGTCCTGAAATTAAAGAAAAATAGACTTTAAGTGAGTGTTACTTCGTTGTAGAAAAAATAGATCGTGTGAAGTTACAGTGATTAAAAAAATGTTTTCCCATTCGATTTTATTTTGTACGTGCGTGCGTTTAATAAAGAAAAAACTAATATCACATGCAAAGACGAGTTGGTTGGTTAAAAAAAATATCTGAAGGAAAAGAAGAAAGGCGTGCGGGAATCGAACCCGTGTCTGCGCAGAAGCGAATTCTCAACTACTACGTTGTTCGTGCCGCCACTTGATAAAACCACACATAAAGCATGCTTTTATTAAAAGAGATTTTTTGATTGTTCATAAGTTTTCCAAAAAAAACACATAACTAGTTGTTTGAATAGCTAGGAGTATTTATTTATTGGGGTATAGGTTAAACTTATAATCCAATGCCCGAAAACTTGTAACTACTGGAATCTTTTTTCTAAACCTACTAAGCTTAATTTGCAAAAACAAGAGGGATCGGAGCTACATTTTCCTGACCCTATTTCATATTTTGATATTTCATAACTTCAAATGACGTCACGCTTATACAGAAAAAGCAAACACAAATAGACGACACAGTGAAAAATATTACGAGTAGTTTAGTATGTGACCCAAGTAAAACTTGTAAAAATATTACCCTCCTACTGGGGCAGTCGGGTAAAAACTGCAGAACACACAAGAAGCACATTAACTAAATTCACTGTGAAGGAAAAATATCAACTACAAATAGAATTTAGAAAAACATATAGTTGTAAGATATTTCAGTGTTTTCATAACTTAAGCACTTTTAAGTAAACATACTCGTAGGTCCATCGTTGGTGTATAAAGTGGTAGCCAGTACCTGAATTAACATTAAGATAATCTAAATTTCAAAAGGGCGTCAGTAAAACAGACTTAACTAATTCACTTCCCGAAAAAGGTGGCTTAGCCATAAGAATTAGTTGTGCGCCTGCTGTAGAGCTTTTTAAGGACTTAAGTAACCGAATTAAGTTAGGGATCTAGAGACACATCCAATATTGAGTCTTTTCTTGTTTACTATAAAAGCGATTTTACCAAAATATATATTTATTTTGCTTTTTATTGCAATGGTGTTTGTGGTATCGACACAACGAAAGGGATTGCTATTTCAAGTGTGTTGTCAATCGGGTACCGACCTAACGGGACGAGATTGATCGTTTTCGTGCTAAGTTACCAATGAAAAGTATACCTACCTATGTATTTGACTGACTGTACCATCACTATTAGCGGACTTAGTACCGTACACACAGTTATTTAAGTGCGTAATTTCAAGCAGTAGGCATCATTGCTCATCCTCTGTGGCCGCCTCGACTTTCTTTTACGCACTTTCCAAAGAAATGGTCTGATTCAAATAACTTTAAGAAGATAATACAGTCTCTGGATTAGGAATATAAATAATGATTTATGATCTCTTTCATCTTCCCAAGCGAATCGTATAAGAAATGGATTTCTACGGATGACATTCGTGGGTGATGACAAATAACTCTTGTCTATTTACTTTGTAGTCACTTAGAAGGTACACCGGAGCTTCTAGAAATTACGCTACTCTGAAAACTCGATTCACATTCATGAATAATTTACTTACACGTACCTAGATACATCGGATCGCGAATTTCAGAAATTGCTGTAAAACACGTCTGATCATTTAAATTTAGAACGTTAGAGTATTTTTATCTAAACGTCGGCGGTAAATCTGTGACATTGATTTTATTAAGACAAGAAATATTGAGATTGAAACGACTCGTGGGTTCAGTGGTAGTAAGCGCGCGTAACCGGGTTCGAAACCCAACTTTGGGTTTGAAATGGCAGAAGTATGGTAACCTAAATAATAATAAATAGGACAACTGGGTGTATCACTCTACTATCAGCTGGCGGAATGTTGTTTTTTCTTTTAAATGCCTGACCGCGTTATCAGAATTAGGTAATTCCAAAATGAATCAGACTCAAAGTGTGCAATGCTCTTAGAACAACTAATTACATAATACTACCTACATACAATTATATCGTAGTCAAAGAATGTTTACATATTCGACTCGAGCATTATTTGTAAACAAGTTATTTATCTGCTGTTTAGGTGATCTACATTTATTATTCATTTTGCAACTCAAGTATGTTTTGATAATGAGCTTAGGGTATTGGGATGGGAATTCTGAGCGTTATGTGACCGAGCGTGCAACACAAATAGAAGCTTGAAAGAGACATGCATAAATGTAAACATGAGGCATAAGTTTGCGAGAAGCGATATAATGTGGAGTGCAATCCATGTGCGGTGGCGCTCGTGATAACAGTGACAACGGAGTGACGTCACCGGTGGTACCAGCAGGCGGCGGCAGCGGCCGGGGCGCGGCCCCTCGCCGCCACGCACACAACACACATATACGACGACTCACCGAGACCGAGTGTGAGGACCGCGAGTCGCCGCTCCCTTCTTCCTCCTTGGGGAGCAACGTGCTCGCTGCGTCGAACTCCGCGATTACCGTGTCGCTGGCGCCCACCCGGTTGCGACGGCGACTCGACAGCGATTGGCCCGCTGGCGGTGTGTGATGATTCATTTCGTGCACCGTCAGACTCTGCTTGATGTCCGCCGTGAAGTTGCACATCGAACAATTGAAACTCCCACTTCCACCGTGGTTCTTCATGTGACGGTCCAAATTCCACTTGTATGGAGTTCGAAAATCACACATTGTACACTTAATCATAGGCATCGAATGATACTTGACGTGCTTTGTGAATCTAGCTCTTATGTGGGTGACATAGTTGCACTTATCGCATGAGAAGAATTTGCCCTTAGCTTTTGACAGATGTGCCCTCCGATAAGAGGGCGATGCGTAGTCAACACTTGTATCGCAGTCGCCGTCGATATCATCAGGTTGGTCCATGGAGTCATCATCAACCTCCATCATCATATCCTCGCAGTCCTCGATTTCCTCCAACATGTCTTCAATGCGCTCTGCTGGCTCCATGTTATCGTTGGAGGGAGGTGATTGCTCTGCTTCCACTTTACTAGCCGCAGAAGTCGGCTTGGATCCTCCGTGAACCATTTTGACGTGTCTTATAAGTTTTTGATGATGTCTCGATGCGTAAACACAGTGTGGACAATCGTAAATCTTGAGTCTAACGAAGTGAGCGTCGCGCGTGTGGACGAGATAAGCGCGCGGGTTCTGCGTATAGAACGTGCACTTGGTGCAATTATAATTCCTCCTTATCTTGCACTGTGGTAATTCAAAATCTTCAGCGGCGTCTGAGGAAGCCTCCGAAGACACGTCGCCGCAGACGCGGCCTTCAAGGTGGCGCACGATAGTCGCGACCTCGCCGGCTTGTGCGCTCGGCGGCGAGGACATCTGCTGTAACATACTCCGCTGCAACAGAACAATGTTCGTTGTCGGTTAAACACTCCGGGAGGGCGCGCGGCGTGTGGTGCGGGGAGTGCGAGGGGTGTCGTGGCGCGCTGCAGCGGTACGTGTGCGGTGCGCGAGAGCGTCGCCGGCTGAATGAGGCGCCGCGGCCGGCGAGCCAGCAGCCGACAAGCGCGGCGTGGCGGAGGCCGGGCCAGAGGGCGCGTGGGCGCGGGCCGGGCGCGGAGGGCCGCCCGGTGTCATGCTCCTATGTTTTTCATCCTCGACGGCAAGGGGAGCCGGCGCGGCGGACGACCTCCACTCGGCAACGGTCTAATGAGAGTTTGTACTCTTGGATGTTGTCGGCAACATTTTTTCATATTAGGTTTCGGTGTATGCGACATCGTCATTATACCGAGTACCGAGAATCTACATTGTAACGGCGTAATAAGGACAGCGTTTGAAAAGGGAAGACTAATGAAAATGATGAAGCACTGCAGGTAACCAGATGTACAAATGCCTACTCGGTAGAGTACCTACTCTCACCTCAATGCGGGGTTGAGAACGAATACTACGACTGTGTTATGTTATGATACTATATGATTCTACGAAGTACCTAGTGTTACTAAAGTTCCTGCTAGAGAAATTGTAAACAACTTGTTGTTGTTGTCAAAATTAATTGCGGAAAAACAGATTTGTAGAAATCGGAAGCGTTGATGTCTTTTATTTATAAAAATTAAACTTTTTACGATTGAAATTCAAATGTTTAATAAGAACTTACTTATTTGTTTGGGCGGGTTCACTTTATGTAAATAGGCTCTATATTATTGTTATAAATGTAGTTTAGTAGCTATAAAACTAAATGGATAGATTCGAAACGTTGAAGAGCGTATTACAAGTTATGTAGAGTTAAGTTTTGCGGTAAATAGGAATGGAGTGGTTGCCGAGTTGGGAAAAATTAAAAGAAAATTAGTTACAGCTGAAGAAGCTTTCATTATTTCCGAAATCCTCATAAAGTAACGTGCTGATTTACAAAATAAGAGCAATTGTTACATAGTTGGTGCATATAAATGCTGCCCAAAACCAGCTTCGCCTGCGTGTTAGGGATCAAAGACAGGGACTGCTTTATCAGGCGCTACAAACACCATACAAACATACCATAACCCTTCATTTGACTAACCGTGGTCTGCCGTGGACGGATAAAAATGCGACACAGCCCATAAACGCAATTATGAACTTTATAACCGAGACATAAAGTCAGAAATAGACTGAACTGATTTACTCAAATGTATCTACGATGCTGTACGTACGGCGGCATACCAACAGCTGTAGCATTTGACAAAGAGTCTTTTAAGCAACTTTAGTCTTACAGACTGTAGCATAGAGTTGAGATTCAGACTGAGTATTTTTGTCAAAATTTATAACAGACTATCTGTACCTATGAGTATCAGTTCAATGATGTATTTATAATATAGCGTATTCGTATGAGAAATGAGCCATGATCGAGGGTTGATTTATCGTTTGTCTTTAGGGTTCCTCCTGTGAAGAACCTTGCTTGGTCAGATGAACTTTTAGTTTGAATAAGCAAAACACATGGTTTTGGTTCCCCGTAATACTGATACTGCATAATTCCGATGCGATTTGCGTGACGTAAATTTAATTTGGCACGTTCTCGCAGTTCGTTTCATTCACAGCAGATTTAATTAATAAACTTTTCAAAGTGCAATTATGCGCATGTAGAGGTTGATCCGATTCACCATAATGCTGTATCCATTCTAATTACTTACTTAACTAGCTTTGTTCTAAAGAGTTTTACAGTTTTTCTTGTAATTCGCTGCTTACCGTCAAGTTCTTAAACTAATACATAATTGTATATAAACAATCAAAGTCCACATGACTCTCATAAAAACAACAATATAAGCGGTACGGAACCCACGGCTTACGGAGAGATTCCGCGACGTTCCTTCAAAACACTTAATCAAACGAGACAAAACGCTGTTAATTGCCCATTGTTGTGACGGAAGTTATTAATGAAATTAACTAAATACTTTGCTGGAGCACCTATTAGATCTGGAGTTAATGACGTTTACCGAATTCGTCAGCGAGTTCGGCAGCGTCTTAATTGGTCATTTGTATGGATATCCTCTTCAAGTCCATAATTATGCGTAAACAAACAACCATGCGCACATAGGTTTACAATGTATTGTGATTTATTTATAGGTACCTAATAAACAAGCTACCAATGGCGCTGACTAACACGTACGGCGAAACTGTGGTCAACGGCACATCGTTGAAGTTAATGATGATTAATGCAATCATCGTTAATAAGTGCGAGGTCGTGTTATCAAAAGCGCTGTGTGCCTGAGTAGGTACTGAGCACTCATGTGTTAGACAGGTGACGTGTGCTGGTGGGCAGGGCGCGGCGCGCGGGGCAGGGTCGCAGACAACTGACGGCCGAGGCAGGAAACGGCCGGAGAAGGCATCCCAGGCCGAGCACAATGGAGGCGACGCGCCGCAGGGGGAGCCCTCGCAATCGATATGCCGTCGCTAAGGTCCGATGGCCGCTGCGAGCGGTTTGGAGCGCTGCAGAGGCGGATGCCCCCGCCCCGCGCGCCGCACGCCCCGCCGCTCACCACACCTGCTGTGTATTTATAGAGCGGCACAGCCGGCGCAGGGATGCAGGGATGTCGACTTTACCACGGGCGTCGACTGTACCTACCTATGCGATGTAGGCACGCACGCCATGTTCGCACGCACGCCGCCGACCGCTGCCGCCCGGGTGACGCCCGAACGACTGTTTATTATTTGTCACAATGAACATAAAAATAGCACCCGTCCGTTAAGTACCGTGCTGAATACTCTGTTTGCAACGCCAACGGTTCATACGATCGAAATGCATACCACTGATTGAGACTGCATCGTCGCGAACTAACACAGCATAGGTGCATATATATAGCTACAAGCGAAGCAGCTAATTATCTTTCTGCACGAATTAGTGGGTGCCAAGTGAGCAACAAGCGTATTGTGTGATAGAATTTCTGTCAGACAATACGCTTACTCAAATTTTAGTTCAAGGGTAATAGGAATATGAATCAACAACTAGCTATCCAAGTCTAAAAAGAAACTTGTTGCAGACAACCCAAAGTTTAAAAACTTCGAAGTCGCAGAAATTATGAATAATAAACCACGTGAATATGGGCCAGTCCCTATAAACATGTAATGTAATAAACGTTATGTTAATACCACCTCATTCCTTTCACTTTCATTCAAGTTCGATTCCCGAGACGAGTCATTTGGTGTTATCGAGGACACTTTTGCTTTCATTGATAGTTCAACTACCGTATTTTTTTATCTATCACCTTTGTAACGATCGAGTCATTGGGATTTCGTGCCGAATCAGTCATTCAACATCATTCCGTATCGAGGAAAGAGACAATATCAAATAAGCATCGTTTTGTCTTGTTTCTGGATTATAGGTGCTTTGGCAGTGATAAGAAGAAAAATGATCAAATACCAGTCTTATGCCAAAACAAGTCTTAGTAGCGGCACGAAGCCTGGAGTTGTGCCCGGTTGATAGCATTAGGCTCGCCCCCTATTACACTGGCGAAATGTGGGTGTAGGTGGTGTATAGGGGTACCTCTGCCAACCCTTCTGGGAACACAGGCGTGTATGGTGTACAGCAGTGCGATTCTGCAACCATCTCACCGTGAAACTTAGGTGAAGTGAGCGTGGAGTGAGCTGTCAGTGTCACCCCACTGATGCTAGGGATTGACCAAGCATTACATTTACAATCATAATCGAGATTTTAATAATATTTTTTATAGAAATTGTATTGATAACTTTTATATTTTATTTTATTAACATTGGAGTTTCTAACTGAATTTCTTTTTTGCTATTTTATTTTAAAACCCCGAAAATAGTAATGTTTACCCACATACGAGTAGCTACATACTAGCTTTGAAATAATATAAAACTATCAATAGAATTTGGATATTTTTTTTATTAAAATCTCGATTAGGATTGTAAATTTAACGTTGGTCAATCCCTAGCATCAGTGGGATGACACTGACAGCTCACTCCACGCAAGTCTTCACGGTGAGATTTTTACAGAATCTACCGGCAGGTAGTGTTATTTCTTCATACTGCGACACAAACATAACTCTGGTCAGATATGAAACGTGTCGAACCATCGTACCATCTCTCTTTGATATTGCACACTGTTTTGCTAAATAAATGATGACTCAAAGTAACTTGAGCTTTATAGCAGTGTCGTTATTAAGGTTATTATCCTAACAAAACAATTGACGTAAGTCATTGGCTTTGTCGCCTACCGCACATTCAAAGTGCAACAATAGACTTATTCTTTCTGTATTTGTATTTTGATTCAAGTGCACAACTTGCATATTAATATCTACGTACCTATACAAGTTTTACCCGATTCCAATATTCAAGGACTAACGACTCGTAGTCTATCCAGCCAATGTTCAAAGTACCTAAACGTAATTTGAAAAGATATGGAACACTTCTCATGAAGAATGAATTAATACCCTTCTATGCTAAGTACGAAAACTACACGTTGGTATAATGGGCGGAAATACGAGAGTTTAAGATTAACCAATACCGGTATCACATACCTACGTATCGAACAGTTAATTTTTTTTTGTTGAAAAGGGAAGTGATTGTCGAAACTATACAACACTGTTTTAAGTGTTACTAATTACTGCTTAAATGCTTTAACAACGATGCACTGTACAAGTACTATGCAGCAGTTTTTGTGAGGTCAAGTAGTGCTTTGATATTTTTAATATATCCTGTCGATCGATACAATGTACAGTCGCCAGCCCATCATCAGCCGGTCGATTCTGTAACAATCTCACCCTGATAACTTAGGTGAAGTGAGCTATCGCTCCACTTGATGCTAGGGATTGACACTGTCGACAACTCACTTCATGCTCACTTCACCTAAGTTATCACGGTGAGATTGTTACAGAATAGCTCGGCTGGTTATACGAAACTGTCAAATTTCTCCAAATGATTATAAC
The DNA here is from genome assembly GCA_937001585.2 of Brachylomia viminalis. Lineage (NCBI taxonomy): Eukaryota > Metazoa > Arthropoda > Insecta > Lepidoptera > Noctuidae > Brachylomia > Brachylomia viminalis. The sequence goes on along the minus strand of OW443301.2, from coordinate 18,104,407 downwards.
CTTAAAATGTTGAAGGTTAAGTTCAAAATCGAATGAGAAAATTTGACAGTTCGTGGTAAATTGACCTGCTGCTGTGTGTACAGACTCAGATTACATATTTACTTTGTTTAATTAATGACACCATTTCTACTGACGTAGCTCTACGGTGCGCTTCATGTAGGGCTCTCTCAACTACCCCGAAATTCAGGCGCACAGAAGGTGTGGCACACTACATTATCTGCCTACCCTCCACGCAATATAAGCGCGATGAATCATGAAAAACATCACACGAGGACTCGTTTTCACGACGCATACTTTCAGTCGTAGCCACGCGTAGCTACAGCTACGATAGACCTACATGTATGTAGGTAACTGTTCTATACTTCTGGCGATAGCCACATGTTATGTTTTGAACGGTGTAGGCAGAGGTCTAGGTATTGCTTAGTACGGGTGTACTATACGTACAGCTCTGCCTGCCTCTGCAGTGAACACACCGAGATGTTATGTTATGCTACACTACTCCGATAAATGATAGCAAAGAGCCGTTTGCAGCGGCGTCTGTGCTCTGAATTACTACGCTTAACCACAAGTACATGACTGATACGACTAGGTAGCGACGTACTGCTGTATGTACTTGTGCATATGTGTGGCGCGTTGTCGTCTATAGCTGTGTTGTGTGTCTGTGTCGTCATTTGTTTGCAACGTCTTGTAGGAGCGAGCAGTCGTAAGCATTCCGAGCGTGACTAAGCAGTGCCTTGATGGTGGAGCGCTCACCTCGAAACGGCCTCAGACTGACCACTTCTTGAATTCAAACCCGTTTTTTGTCCTACGTGCTATAGAAATAATGCATTGCCGCAGTCCCTATGAGCCCTGCCTGCCACCCCTGGGTCGGAACTCGATACCTGTTTTTGGGTTTTCTATTGCCGTAATTCTATAGGGCGTAGATAGCGGTGTGGTAGACCCGTAGAATGTTTACGTAGCAAGTTTAACATTATAAAAGCAACTGTATTTCAAATGTCCAAAGTTGTTATTGCAATGTTAGCTCATTAAGACAATTTCTCGCTAACTTAATTAGCCCTGTTTTTATGAGTGATCGACATCATTTATAATAGAGGTATGGTACGTTCCTCCCTGCCTTCCTGTATGCCACTTACAATCAACTATGCTATAATTACGAAGTTAAATCTGTAGTTCTGTTGAGGACGACGTCGACAACTAGCAATCAATCGGCACGTGTATATACCGACAGTAGGTAGGCATGTACATGGAGAACCTACCTACTTAACTACCGGTATACAATACCTATTATGAGGTCCGATAAGAATGCGTGCCGCGTTCTTGCCTTAAACAGTACCCGATGTTAGGCCAATGTCGAATCAGTGATCAAGCATCCATTATACATATATTATATTGAGGCCACAAAACGTACAGCAAAGCTGGAGATGGACTTAAATCATGCTAGTTTATAGTGTCGCTGTCGGGATGGTGCAGCGACGCTACGGATTATGCGACGCAAATAATTTGCGCGCCAATTGACCTTTCGTCGGACGTCGTCGACGGAGCAGCGCGGTGGCGGCGGCGGGCGCTGCGGCCCAACACGGGCTATATATAGTTGCGCGACAACACGCCACGCCGAGCGCACACCCGCCAGGGGCCGGCTACGTAGGCAGTTTTCCTTTATCACCCACCCGACAGCCTCAGCCTGGATTTTACCGAGGCTTTGCCAGAGCCGCGGCCTCTACAGAGACTAGGCGACGGGATGGCGACCCACACCACCCTCCCGAGATCAATACAGATGGTCGCCGCAAGAACACCCTATGTGGAAACGTATAAACCGTAGACGCTCCTAAATAGGGTAAACTTTATAGGGTGCGACAATGTAGATTGTTGGTGAATGCGGAGCGGCTGTTTACAGCGGCAGCGCGGGTTATTAAAACGTGATGCAATCTAGATACCTGCTGTGGTGTCTGTAACCTAAGTCATCGGCAAACGCTCAAAGAGAACTACATTGCAGGCGGCCGATCATTGAAAACGATAAATGCCTCGTTTATGTGAAGATAGATATTAATGCGATGAGTCTCGCTAACGAGCATGACTGTCACCGGTCCAACTGGTAATTAACACGACCTTGAAGCAGGCTGCTAAACGATGCACGGCCAGCACGCCGCATGGCGCTCGCGTCGCATGTAATGAAAGGATCGGTCGGTTGTCGACGGCCATCGTAGCAACAGTGTTCTCGAATGGAATTCGTACCGAGTGGCGGGTGGCGTGCACTGTGCTCGTTTAAAGATGGCTGCGATAAGGCGTAGTGACGCTCCTCGGGCGCGGGCGTCGTGTCGGCGCGCGGCTGTGTGCGTGCGGCGCGGCGGTGTGCCGACGCCGTCCCTGGTCTCCCGCCCGCCGCCCGCGCCCCCCGCGCCCCTCATTCGGCTGCACGTTCCGCAACATGTGCGGCTGCCCTGCCTGTCCATACTCCATACGCCACCCAACAGCCGCAGCCGCTCTCATGTCGCTCCTCCCGCGCCGAGGCCCGGCTGATAAATGTGCCTTATCAAACCACCAGATAGCAGAGGTGCTGCTCGCTCGTTTAGGTGTCACGGACGACGCGCACAGATCCACGCCGAGCGACTCGTGCATGAACACAGTCACGGCGACTTGTTTGTGTTACTTAGCGATTAACTCATTATGAGTCAATAGGTACTGTTTCCAATAGCGCACACCCGATATAAAAGCATTTTGCACATTGCAGCGTATGTAGGCAGCTAATGTGCAATGATGTAGGTATCGAGTGTGGCTATTTACTTCCAACGCCGTCTAGTCACATATTATGCTCGTTTCATGCATTGAAAGCTGGAGCGAATGTTATGCGCATCTTGTCGGTGGCTCGCCGACATTCTCGGCCACGTGTTGCACAAGACACCTGGTGACGCAAACGATTTCCGCTGCACCCGACCACTGGGCCAGGTACACAGGTCTCCATTTACATTCCTAATCCCTAACCCAGTTAACGCAACCCAACTGAAATAAAAACTCCAATGATGGAAGTCAACAACTGCCTCTACCAACATGCGCTCTACCAACGACAGCCATCACATTATGTGATTATTTCGATTATTAGGTATGTTACATAAAAATTATGTCTTAAATTACGATAAGGTAAATAATCGAGAAGATTTATATAATATATTTTTTGCGAATTGATTGTCCATTCGAATTACTCTTTTAAAATATGGCTTCAATGTCACGACTTTCGTTCAATGACAAACGACATAAACATACGAGTATTAGCGACGCCAAGTTGCTGGGAGGATAACTTAAATAGGTATGCTATATGCATAAAATGGCGTTACCGACATAATTATAAAATAACATTGATGTCTGCATCAGTAATTGGCACCGTTAAGGCGTGCCTAATGCGAATTACCTATGGATCGACTGTTATTTGTTGAGAAGACATTGCGCTACAGTCGCATACCTCACCTACATTCGAGTGCATGGTGTAGGGAGTAGAAACCTAGGAAAGCGGCCACAACGTGTCGCAAGAAGCCGTTGAAGTAACATAAGCGCAGCAAATTATCAGGGTCGAGCGACGACGCCGCCGCGGGCCGCACGACCGCCTGCCTACGCGCCTACCTAGCTAAACATACCAGCTATACACCTATATAGTGGCTGCTCGTGTAAACAGCCACACCGCATGACCGCACGCTGTCTGCGCACAAGACGGAAAAATACGATCACGGACACGGCATAAGGACAGCCGCTCGACAATACACAGCGACGACAAAGCCATCCACAAAGTCGCGCGCCCACTTCCCAGAAACAATCGACAGTCGGCCGTAGCACTGAAGAATATCTTAAATGTTGTTTTGCGTTCGCCTGCAAACGTCTGCGTAAATGTAGAACGCTCCATTTGCGAAAAACATCAATTGCGCTTGTGGCAGAAGCTTAGGTTAGAATTAAAATCTGTTGGTAATCATAATACGACACGGGGGCCGTTGGTGGCCGGCCATATTGAAGCGTCTGCTTCGAAACAAGTTTTGTTGTGTGCAAGCGGAGGCAGCCGGCTGCCAGCTGCTTGTGTCAGGTGGTGCGTGGCCTCGCACGCCGACATAAGAACTAACTAGTTAAGTGTCTAGTGCTACTTTGTTGAGATGCAATAACGTCGCCGCGATCACAGGCGAGTACTAATTAAGGTATAGAGCGGAGTCAATTAGGTGACGGCACGATTGTTAACGATGGCGACAGCCGTTGCCCACTACCGAGTCACGAACAGCGCGTACATTGATTTGATATCAATTCGCACAGTATACGCTTATTTTCAAAATGTCACCCATGTCTCTCTAGGTATAACACATTTCACTCAGCATTGGTAAACAATAACGGTTAGTATAAAAATGGTGCCCTAATTTGACATAAGAAAACTCTTTTTCCTATCAACTTTTTAAACGAAGATCAATCTTATTAAAGTTCATAAAGATTCGAGACATTCTAACCTTACCAAGACTCTTTCAGCAGAACTTCGATTCAGATCCAGAACCAGCAATAAAACTGAAACCATTTAATTAATACGAACAAAAGAAACAATACTCCAAGCTTAGGTCATATTTAGGTGGTATAGTCGCCGGCGTATGAGGTCAGTGGCGAGTGCGACGTCCGTGGAGCGACAACACGACACGGCCAGCAGCGCGCACGCATACATTACGTGCCGCCTACATGCAGCACTCTCCTATCTGCGGCGACTGCGGCGTACGTACCTATGTAGTGTGTGTTCTGTGTTCGATATAGCACTGGCACATACTGCGCTCCTCATTGTTGGCTGGATGCGTTAAAGCTGGCGGCGAACGCAAACTCACGACCTCTTTTCGTTTCAGTGACAACCAGAGGGGAGCGTTGAGAATTAAACCATCCTACAAAAACCTGCTTTTTGACGTTTGTAGCAATTTAACAACACTGATTTCAGCTTAAACATAACAAAATATCACGCCCGTATTCTTCGTAATGGTTGGGCAGAAGTGAACCTAATAGTACCTTACACCCACAAGAAATATAAATAAAAAAATATATAATAAATAAAATAATAATAATAATAATATATATAAATATATTTAAGTAGTTTATCAACCATCTGGTATCCATAACACAAGCCTTAAGTGTTAAGTGCTTAACATGGAACTAGATGGTGCTGTGTGCAATGTCAGACGATATGTATGTATGTATATGGATTTATCTCCGAAATCATGCGCAAATTCTTCCTCTCCCAAGTAGGTAACATTTACTTTATATAGCTTACGGAAAACCTCTCACATACCTATTTATTGAGATAATGAACCAATTTATAACAACGTTCTTCGTTTAATATAACAAAGTAGGTAAACAGGTAGTTTGATGGTATCGACAACACCCGAGGCGAGTTAGGTACCTTGTAAATCGGGACTGGCTCAATTAGGTACAACGGCAGAACATAATCGGGCCAGTGCAGTAGACTTATAAGGAGATATCAAAGAAACAGCAATCCTTTTGGCAGTGAAAAAAGTGATAAAATCCCAATATTGGATTGACAGACTTTTGATGACAATCTTGCTTGAACTACGGCTTTTTTGACCACCTCTGCATAATTTCCGGTTGACTCTGACAAGCAATAATTAATGTTCCTTAGTTTATTTGAGGGATAATGTAATTCTGGATTCTGTAAAACAGGCCCTTACTACTCAGAATTACCTAAGATAAACTGGATGGGGAATCCATAGCCTATGCATAAGATTTTAAAGAGTTTTACACCTACGCCCCACAAAACTCATACATTTCTGTAAACAGCAGTCGTACGATATTATATAATAGGACGGCTACCTAATCTAGCAGTCCACAGTCCCGTTGCCTAGCACGTAGGTAAGTACACACACGTTATGTAGGTATACGTTAGGCTATGTGGCTTCACAGAATCCTCTGCAAGGCTATCGCTGATAACGTTATCTCGACTAAGTGCCGGCGACTGCGGTTAGTGCAGACCACAGATTTTAGAAGGTCCAATACATTAAACTGCACTAATTTTATTCTGAACTGGGTCAGAACAGATGCCTCCGTTCAGTAGTACTATTCTTTAAACATCACTTTGAAAATCGAACGTGTCGAGGTGTAAATCAGCGACTAATTTTGAAAACAAGTGCGATTACTATCTGGTTCTGTGCGGTCACTCGAGAGAGATTCGCGACAAGTTTTACACAATAACACCACAGCCACTGATCATTACTTTTACTCGTAGAATGAAATCTTCGCTTCGAGGAGATACATAATACCAATAAAAACAATGAACGTGCGAATTTAATTAGCTTATTTGTTATTCTATCTAAACTCTAGGGTTATGTCCAAAACGTGAGCATCTAAAACACATTCATGTAAACAGAAAAACATCTAAAATTCATGATTGTAACGGGTATGCAAAGAGATTGACGGAAATCAAATTTCGATTTAGGGAAGTCAAATTGAATCCCGTTAACATGTTGCCAGTGGAAAACAGAAAATTTGGTTTTGTTAACTGTGTGTATGTCTGTTCTATGGTGGTCTTAGAGACTACAGACTAGGCTGTGAAGTGCCAAGGACATCGGCGTCCGACTATCATAGACCTACGTAGGTATAGTATAAGGAAAATCTGCAAAGCAACCCCCTGCCGCGCCCTAAGCCTGCGGAGACCGGCGGCGACGGGAGGTCGCTCGACCTCTGCTCCTACGCTATCTAAAGCTAGAGATGTTTTTATGTACCCTACATAAGTAAGTACTTACGTACTTAGTCATCGTTAGCCACAACTCGCAGCTTACTGAGCTGGTATTTCAGCCGCCGATGCGTTGCAGGAGAACAAAGAAGTGATAAAAATTAAACAAGTGATTCAGTAATAAGAAAATAAGTATTCGGCGACTGACATTGTAATGAGATCGTACGTGTCAGAAACTCAAGATACAAGAGACTAGCCGAACAGATATTAGGAGAACAGTGTTCTTATTAGAAATACAGAATAAATATAGAAGTTCATATCACGCACGCTGTCTTAACAGGATGAGCAGACGTTTTAATAAAGCCAATTGTTTCAGCAGCGTGCAGCGCTCGTTCAGTAGCGCGTAGCACCGACTATTGAATATCGTAATTTCGCAGGCCGATGTCAATTATATTAACTACAGCACTCATATGAATTGGCCCACGAGGCTCACGTCGGCATGATTTACCGCCCATTGCTCCATGAATAAACGACAGGTCTGTAGAAGTACCTACGTTATAAATCTTCAAAGGATGTTGAAATGTGGACAGCATCTGGTCTTGGTAAATTCATGACCACTTGCGGATAATGAAACGTACTTAACTGATACCAGGCTGTGTAACGTAATACTATACTGAGCTACCTATTACGATATAAACATAGTATTTATCTTTAAAGTATCTTCACCGATAATAAGACTTCCCTTTGATTTTAATACCTAAGACCATTCGTGTATACATACTGTGCTTCTAAACTCTGGCTGACTGGAAGTCGTATTTGAACCTAAATACATCCTCAATTGGTTGTCTATATGACTGATATTGTCAAAGCCCTATAAAGCCTATAGTCGACGCCCCAATCCCGGCGGAGGTCGACCCAAATTCCTATTACGTAATAAGCATGCAGCCACCAGCCACGACCATTACAATTCTATATGGACAGTCTCCAAATAGAATTACAGGACCCGAAAAATCTGGCGGAATTAAATTGTATGATAAAATTATGACAGGTAAGTAGCTACCTACGCCCACCCTAATGAGTCTCCTTCAGTTATAAAAACGCGTAATGTTTTGTTTTGTTATCGTTTCATAACAAATTGGATAATTTTTGAGATAACACAATTATGTAATGTAGTATTAAGTTATCATTCCAGCTGATCTTACCGTGAGCGACAACTGAAAGAGTGTATGTCAATCAACTACAGTCTGGAGTGTGAATGCTTCGTGAATTTTATGCGAAAATTAAGTGATTAGAGTTGAAGTATGTTGATATTAACAAATACTTAGAAATTATTTTTCTATTTAGAAGGAACAGAAAAGCATTGTTAATGTCGTAAAAGTTGTGAAAAACAAGTAAAGAAAGATTTTCAGTGCTAGGGATTAAAAATAGTCTCTCTGGTCTTTTAGAATAACCTTTGGTCAGACTAAATCCAGTCAGCACACTGATATTGATTTTCGAATACCTATAAAAACACAAAACTTTTTTCAGCGCAGCTTCAAGGTCGGTTTTCAGTGAAGAGATGCGTCGGAACATCAGTATTTACCCATATTTTATGTTAAAGGTAATCTCAAACGCTTGGCCACTAAATTTTCAACTCTGCTTAACATCAGAGATCAAAAGCTTCAAGCTACGCTACATACTCGTGTGAAGTATGTAGTGAGTGCTCAGTGCGCACACTGGCCGCGCTACATGTACGTTGTGTAGGACTGTTGGAACATATCCAGTGTGAGCAGGATTCTGTGCAGTAAAACGAGCAAAAGCACACGCCAGCTGCCATGCAGCTGCCGCCGTGCCGCCGACACCCGCTTGCCACAGCTGGGGTGGACACAGACTCGCTCCGGCGACCTCACCACACCATTTCAGCTTAGCGAATTATTCAACTGTCTAATGCAGGTGCGAAAGCTGCAGATTTCTACTTTACATGCGAAGGTACCACTTTTTAAGTTTTTGACTGAAAAGTTGACGTAGCGCTGGGATATTATTCAGCAGTGAGTTTCATGGTGCGTATTTTATCGATTTATTAAATAGCAGTATTTTTTAGGGATTTTTGTATGGTAGCATAGGCGTGTATTCAATTGTAGATACTGAGAACAAAAGCAGTACAGACACTTGGGTTAAAATAGATTCAGGCAGCAAAAAAAAAAACAGTTTTTCCTAGGAAAATTGTATTTACTTACCAGGACCGGGCGAAGGGCTTTTTTTAAAGTAAATATTGAACATAAAGGTCCACTGGATTACATGGTCAAAAAATTATTTACGTGGTCTTTTGCGTAAACATAATTTCTGTGAAACGTAACTTTTATCGCGATAATAGGTTGTTTCAGTTTGCACGCAATTGCTGAAACGACTAAGAAATTAATGTTTTGAAGAAGTGTTTAGCAGTAGCACGATATTACAGTTGGCATTGTTTGACTTCAGAATTATTAAGCGTTGGTGTTTTTTTATTATTATCGTCCAAGACGAGTTAATTATTTACGACTCTGAAGCTACTTAACGTTATTAGTTTGCGAACTAAGGTATAGTCTATTCTAATAGTATCTGATGGAAGTATAAGCAAACCCTGTTCAGGTAATTTCTTTTACGCAAAAACTCCCTCTATGGAGTTAGGAACACATTAATCAGTATTTAATTTTGGCTTTAAGCATTAAATAATTAAATCTAAGCACTTAATTTGTAAGTGGCAATACAAATTGGCATCCACAGGGACGTTTTCAGATCCATTTGTTTACATTTTCATCATATAGGTAGGTGGAACAGATCATGTTAAGCTGTTAGTATACCTACTGGCGGAATCATTGAATATAATGACATAATTGCGAGCTTCCATCAATGAGTTGGCAACATTACCTACCCTTGGGTAATGTTGCTAAGCAATAGGCTCTTTCTTGTTATGTATGTCGGTAGATATAATACCTATAGTAGCACTTTTTTCCATAGAGCAACACGGACCACCGGCGGACCGGAGGGGAGTAGCCATAGCGTGTGTTCCCGATACAGAATTGTCTGTCATTTTTTGGGGGGGGAAATCTGCGCCACGCACACTTTCTCAGACTCCCACACAAAAGCAATCGGCTGTCACTACGAAACCCACACTTAACAATTATAACAATACACTAACAATTTCACACACACATAGCTGCATTCGGTGTCATAACAGTGTAATGATGTGACACAACTACATTGACAAGTTGCGAACAGCCGTGGCTGTAACAACTGTCGATACGCATTATCGATAAATTCGTGAACTCTGTTAGGGAAATCAGGTTTAAAAAGTGATACAAAGGTGGATATTATAATAAAGATAGGATTTTATTTATTCATCCAACAATTATCATAGGACAGTTAACTTAATGTTTATATCATTTTGAAAACCAGCGATAGTTTTATCTATCACTGGTTTTTAAAATGGATATTTTTTTTTATAAATATGTCGAATACATTTTTGTGCGTTTGCCTTTTCCATTAAGAAAGAAATTCTTGTATCAGTATATTTTTCTATTATTAATCTGGCCAATTAGTTCCAAATTATGATTTGTAAAATCATTTTCATGTGAATGGTAACTGATAGAGGGAAACAAGTCTTTGCCAATAAACTTTTTTAAAGCTTTTGGCACGATTTGGTGTGTGGTACAAGATCGTGTAGGTTTATTGTCGTCACTTAAACGATGTCTTATTTCTTTCTCACAAATCTGGCATAAAAAAATGACCTCTTTTGAAGCATACAGCAACTTTCTACTGCTTTTTTGATGCATTAAGCTTTTTTCATCAATCGGCCCGAGCAAACCTTTGATGCACGTATTGCACTATATCTTTTTTTGATGTCGAGAAAATAACAAATCCTGCTATGTATTGCACTCTTTCTCGGTAAAAGGAGATAAAAAAGTTAGAGCTTCAATCTCATCAATCAAATCGCCAGTAAAATTGGTAAAGTTGACTTCGTCAGTAGCGTCATTCGTATTGTATTGTCGTACGGTTGAAGCATTAATTTTTTCTAATGCAGATGTGCAATTCAGTATGGTAATTTTTTCCAATGGAATGCAGTTCGTTCCGCTTCCAGTTTGTGTTAGTTCTGTGTTAATAAGATTTTTTTTATAAATTGTTTCAATCTGGGAGCTTGAGGGATTATCGGAATAACCACCATCACTTCTTACAATCGAAAAAAACAGCTCGATGTGATCTTGACTGATCCTGTGGAGGGGCATATATTTCAGACCATTTTGTTGGTTTTGTATAAAATCTTGAAAGATAGACTTTGTACTCTCAATGCAGATCAAAATTCCCAAAAAACCTGTGTATCGTGGAGAATCTAATAATTTCATTTTAGTAGACTCTCCGTTGCGTTTTTTTACATAGGTTGATAAGCTCAATAAAATCTTTTGAGCTTCGTCCATTTTTCTAAAAGCTTTCTCATAGTTTTCAGAGTTTATTGCTCTCTTATAACCATTTGGACGTGACCGTCGTTAATCGACGTCGTTTATCAGTAAATTAAACTTTGAAGTTGCAGTCGATCCATAAAACTCCGGTAAAAATTCTTTTTCACAAAACACAAGTGCGTCAGCAACACTTGCACTGAACAATTGTGCTGCAAGGCGAACATTCATTATTTTTGTTTTGTAATAAATGTGATTTGCTCTCAACTTATTTGCCATAAAAAATAGTTCTTTTTCTTGGATATTATGTAATGCCTCCACAAATGACCATTGAATTTTATTTCCATTGTCATCGTAAAAACATTTGTAGTCACAAAAAGTGTTTCGAATTAATTTTAACATGTGACTCGGGTCTAAAAAAAGTAAAATTGTTGCCCCGTTGTAGGATCTAATATGGTAGTTTGCAATTTATTTGCAACTAAGCAGCAACCCAGTTCTGTTGCCATCGCTAAATTTGCTCTTGCGCCGTCACATGTTAATGCTTTTATTTCCACTCCAGTTTCATGTATTAGTTCAAATGCTTTAGTTATAAGCTGAGATTTTAACTTAGCACTTGTGCCTTTAACAAAAAAATATAAATATAAAAAATATATAAAAATATTTTTTGAAGTGGAAAAATATAAGCTTCATTTAACAACTATGACTAACCATACTACATAACCAACATTTTACTGGCGGCACGAGGCATTACATCGGGTGGACTAGGTTTTAGCCTTCTCCATGATATAAGAAAACTTACGGAACAAGTACAGTGTGGTATTAGAGTTGGCTTGGTGCCCTCGACCAATCTCCTTCTATTGTTCGCCAACACTTGAAACTCAGAGGTCTTGAAATTATCTGAGCAAATGACACTGTTTCTTGTAGGTATCTAGGTAAGTCTGTTATTACGAAAGTTCTTCCATATATCCTTTAAACTCGAATCTTTAGAAAAATGCAATAAATAAATAAATAAAAACAATATGGTCGAGCTTCACACTTAGTAGTTTTAATGTAATGTAATAATACTCGTAAGTATTGTATTAAATTTAATTTGACGCAATTTTAATATTAAACAATATCAAAATAAAGCTCACAATATACATAATTATAATAATTAAATCACAAGGCATAATCTCAGAAATGATTATATGCATGAGAGATATAGCTTTAAAGAGTCCTTTGCATTTGCCATTTTTATCGATATCTAACCGGTAACAACACTATCGCTCGGTGACAGCGAAAACACTCGGATCAGTCGCTCGACCGATCCGCATATTGTATGAAGGCGAGCGGCCTGTGTTGGTAGACGAATCCGAAACAACACGACCGTTATTATTGTAAATTATAAGTTTAAAAAGGAGTAAAATGTAATAATTTGATTAAAAATTCCTTACATATGAAAGGTAACGCCATTTTTTTGTTAATTTGACGTGGCAGACCTCTTTTTGCAGCAAAAAACTGAACAATTCGGCATTTTTGTGGGACGTCGATTCAGCCGCGCAACTAGATTTAGTCTAGTGAATGGAGCGGCTGCAACTAGTTTTATTGTACGCATAGGACCGCGTGGACTTGTACTTTGGCAGAGGGGAACGCCTGCGTATGGCTACTCCCCTCCGGTCCGTGTTGCTCTATGCTTTTTTCATATAAAGAGCATGTAAACAAGACCGACCTCTTTTTGGGCTCTGTTTGAACGTGTTCCTTTTTAGGATTTTGCAACTTCATGAAAAATTATTCGGCAATACGAGAGCTGTTATCTAAATTAAGGACCGATTTTTTTGTGGTGTTTCGATCGTTTCATCTATATATGTATATATATAAATAAAATTTAAGTAAAAACCTTTTTTAAAACAAGCTTTTAATGAACCCAAAAGTACAAAATAAAACTTGCGTAAACGTAGAACTTTAATATACAGCGTGGCGCTGCTATGGTGACCTTAATTTAACACACATATACGTTTTCACATTTTCGTTTCATGACAATTTTTTATTTCCATTAAACGTTATTATTTACAGATTTATTAAAGAATTTAGGAAATAGCATCTTAGAGCAACCTGTACTTAAAGAACTGTCGCGCAGCGGTCATTTCCCTCGGTCACGGATCATAACTTCGCATCAATGAAATTAAAACGAATAAGCAATACTATTAGGATGAAACAAATGCATAGAGTAGGCGAATTTAAGGAAATTTCCTTTGTTGGCGAGCAGCGCAGGCGACGCGCGCTCTCCCTTCCACCCACCCGCCGCACCGAACACGAATTCTTTTTTTGCTTTTCTAGTGCTAGTCGAACCCGTGTCCTTGACGCACTTATTTACTCTAGTGCGCATAATTACGTCGCGAAAAAGACTCTTAGCTATTGTTTTATTTATTTCTTTTTGTGTAATTAGGATAGTAATTAGATCATGGTACTGCGATAAAGACACTTTGATTGGTTTTCGTTTTCTTATCTAGTAGGTACGTTTACACCTCTTGCGATACGGACGCATTTATTTGTGCTATTAGTGCTTGTGTAAACTTATGATCGTGATGGCAGTGATTAGTGATGACAGTTATTACTAATAGTAACAAGAGAGGGTGATGTGATAAGTGTTTGTACCACTTGCGCCGCTCGGTTTCTTTGATAATATGCCGTCAAAGAATCGGACCGATCACGAGTAGGTACAAGACGCGATGCGCGGTTGCCAGCCCGCGAACCGACACGTTGCCGCTCCGAGTTAACGTAAGCGAGCTAGGTAAGTAATTTCATGAATGAATTTTTGCAAGGGTGATCCCAATTTTAATGACTTTTTTATTATTTAGTTTGTTTGAAAAATTTTTTTTTTCAGTTTACGTATTATTTTAACCTATCAATATTTATATGGTTAATGGGCACTAGCCCTACCCGTGTATTAAATTAAAGTCACCGTTGTAGCGCCACATTGTATTCTTAAAAGTTTGAGCCTAAATAAAAAAAATAGGACGTTCACGCCTCAAGCTTTTAAGAAAATATTAAAGTTTTATGTTTACTTGTTTTATTTTGTACCTTTGAGTTCATTTCAAGCTTGTTTAATAAAAGGTTTTTACTGAAATTTTATTTTGTACTTTTTAGCATTAGAATCTGTTTAAATATCTGTTCTATCTATCACCTTCCAACAAAGCAAAACGAGTTGCACTATCCAAGCTATGCCTTACTCTACATAGAACGGGCTATCATAATTGAATGCATATATAAAATTTCGTGCCTGTGCTGTTGGCCGCTGAGGAGATCTCTCGTATGGAGCCAATCCTGGGTCAGCAGACAGGTCATTTATTTATTCATTTAATTTTTAAGAAAACTTACAGCTAAACAGATACATTGAGTAATTATAGGTTATACAAAATATGGCCAATTACAAGTTTCCACGTGTAGTATATAAATCAAATGAAAAAGAAAATTGAAACAACAAAACACAAAACAGAAAAATGACTATTTACGCTCGAAGAAGCCATTAGATAACATTTTCTTTAATTTAGCAACACTAGTATTGAATATGTCGATATCAGTTTCCTGGCAGGTTGCGTCCTACGTACGACTTGCTCTCACCATGTACGAGTTCCGCCTTTACGTAGTGGTTACCACAGGAGTGTGCAATAAATGAGGTCTACCCAAGAACACTGACGGCACTCGCAGCCCGATTTTGTGTAACAACTCGGTAACACCAGTTGTTCCATTGGCAATCTTGAAAAGAAACACAAGATCTGATATTTTTCGCTGGAAGGATATGAAATTTTGTGCAACGGTAGGTATAATTCGTTGAAAACGTTCTAGACCGATATTGAATGTGCCTTAAAAAACTTTTCTGTATGCTCTCAATACGATTTATTTAGACATTATAATTGGGGTTCCAAACCTGAGAGGCGTACTCCAAATGGCTACGAACAAAGGAACAGTATAAAATTTTAATAGTCTTTATATTTTTGAACTCCGATGACACCCGGAGAACGAAACCGAGTGCTTTTGATGCTTTCTTGACTACACTGTCTATGTGTGCATCAAAGAGGAGCTTAGCGTCCCAGATCCCTGATAGTGTTGACCCTATTTAGTGCTGTATCCAAAAGCGTGTAGTTATGGACGATCTGTGTAGGTTTCCGTGTAAAGGAGCAAACATAACACTTGGAGACATTCAAATCCAACTTATTAATAATACAATAACCTTGAAAATTATTAAGGTCTGCCTGTAATAGATGAGCATCTGCCACGGTATTTATTTGTCTCATTATCTTCATGTCATCAGCATATAGTAACAATTTTGAATACCGAAATGAAGAAGAGATATCGTTGATAAAAATATTAAATAACAGTGGCCCTAGCAAGGATCCTTGCGGAACCCCCGATGGGACATTCATAGGTTTAGAGCAGTATCCATTCAGAACTACAATCTGACACCTGTTCTCCACATAGGACTTGAACCACCGGTAAAGATCGCCCCTGATACCCAACAATAAAATTTACGCAACAGGATCACATGATCTATCCGATCGAAACACTTACTATGGTCATGGTCATATCATGGTGTATGAATGCGTAGAAAAAGTTAAGTGTCTGGACGGTTGACTGTTTAGGAGTTCCCTCGTCTGGAGCCATCCCTGGGCGCAGCAGCCAGGTCATGATTGACTTTGGAACGGACTATCATAAATAATTGCGTACTTAAATTTCGTGTCTATACTGTTGACCGTTGAGTAGTTTCCTCGTCTGGAGCCAATCCTGGGTGCAGCAGCCAGGTCATGGTGAACTTTAGAACGGACATCATAATTAAATGAGTATATAAAACTTAATGCCTGTGCTGTTGACCTCTGAGGAGTTTCGTCTTCTGGAACTAACCCTGTGTCACGGTAATATTATCTATACAGTATTCCAACTTCATACAAACGGACGAAGTGCGAGCTATGCCTACGCGCCTCGATCTCGGCATGCGCTCGGCATGCAGACAGTCGCGACTGTGCCGCAGTGAAGAATGCGATTAGAATGCGGATTTTTTATACATTAAAATTTAATAATAAAGCATTTCGTACGTCTCATTCGAGGCGCAAATATTTTTCGGTCTCAAATTTATAAAACCGATTTGTTATTCAAACATAAACATGGTTTTTTAATTAAATCTACCAATCAAAAAATAACACGCATTTTTATTGAACACTTCCTATTCAATTCACAAAGTATTTTATTTGTTTATATAAAAAAAGTATATTTACATTCACAAAACTAAATAGAAACACAATGTAGGCAAATGTAATTAAAATGCTGGAGGCGGGCAGCCCTATCTCATGTGTACGTACCGCGCGGCTGTAGGCATTTATTTCAAAGAATCGGCCGAGTTACAATACTGTATAGATATTATGACCGTGCCTGGGTGCAACAGTCAGATCATGGGCTATCATAATTGAATGCATATAACAAAATTTGGTCTCTGCTTTTGACCGCTGAGGAGTTTTCTCGTCTGGAGCCATCCTGGGTGCAGCAGCCAGGTCATGGTGGACTTTAGAACGAACTATCACGATTAAATTGTATTTTTAATTTCGTGTTTGTTTGTATTGTTGACCGTTGAGGCGTTCCCTCGTCTGGAGCCAATCCTGTGTGCAGCAGCCAGGCTATGGTGGACTTTAGGACGGACTATCATAATTAAATGCGTAAATAACATTTCTTGTCTGTACTGTTGACCGTTAAGGGATTTCTCTCGTTTGGAGCCAATCCTGGGTGTAGAACCAGGTCATGCATTATGCAAAAATGCATTGTCATTAAAACAGAATCAACATGCAAAATTTGAACTCCGTGGGATAAGAGGAAGTGGTTTTAATTCAGTTTGCAAAATTTGACCATAGGTTTGGTTTTGCATATTTGACATAGGTACATATTAACTAACGTAATAATAAAAATTAAATACTGTTCGTTGGTAAGCGCATCACTTGATAACGGCTGGACCGAGTTGGCTATTTTTGGTTGTAGAATGTTCGAATTCGAAATAGTCCGAATAAAGTTTTAATGGAACGAAAAACTGGAAAAGTTACCCGGAAAATTGGAAAATTCATAAACAACTGAAAGTGCTTCTACCTATGTTTCTTTGTAAAAACTCAAACAACGTCTGTCGGGTCACCTAGTTTTTTAATAGAAATAGAAGTTGTCTCAATTAGCACGAAATTTCGTAGATTGTAAAATCTGCCATTAGCACCGACTTATATTTCTGGTTGCGTACCGATCGATGGCTTGACCATCATATAATCTAGGCACAAAGGAAAATTCTGCTACAATAGCTAGTATTAGCTGTTCCATAGCCCAAGCAGCTTACAGCTTCACAATTTTCCTTCGTTTCCAGATTATGAGTACTGTTATTACAGGTCCTTAAAACCAGCGTCAGGCACTAGTTGTCTGGCATTTTTGCTGAACTGGACCTTTTTGGCGCAGCCGTGAGGCACACCTACTTGCTAATTTCTTACATCGCATTTAAACTTTTTTTTTATCCAATTTGAATTATATTGTGTACCTTTTAGTCTGTTATAAATAAATGTTTTTTTTTTGTTTCTCTTTCTAATGAGCAAGTGATGGCGTTGATAGTATTTTAAGCTTATCTGAAAAACACTGGGTCAAAATTGCAAACCTCTTTTCAACCTTTCTTCGTATTGGACTGCCTATAAGTCGTCTTCATAAGAGAGAAGATGTGAGTAAATTGACTACCTACCTACTAAATTTTTCCGTATAGTCAAATCACAACTGTCACTCTTTGACAATTGTATGAAATGGCTCTAACACGGCAAATTGACGTAGTACCTATGTTAATTTGCCTAACAGTTAGGTTCCCTGACTGTAAGTCTAGGTACCGTACATACCATGACTAACAGACGCACAATTTAAAAAAAAAAAAATCCTTTTTTCTGCAAAATCCGATTACAAAGTAGTCCTTGGGACCTCATTTCTACACGTTCGCCACTAGGGCTTTGCCTTGCCGATTCATTAAGAGGTAAGTCCGGGAGGTCGCTAAACACGTTACGTTGTAAATTAGGTCACCCTATGATATCTAGCGCCTATGTAGTTGGACATAATACCATTATGGGCGCACTGGACGCGCATTTATCTTTAATTTTATATCCGTGTCTTGCTTACATAAAAATAGAATTATAACATAATGTAATAATAAACATAATAATGACTGTTTTATCTCTTTTTAAGATACTAAAATGACTGTTCATAGGGAATAATGACATAGTGATATTGACCACGCCTGGCAGGTTAAATGAGGGCGGAGAGCGGATGCTGTGATACAATAACGAAGAAAAACAATACAAGAATTCCCTGTTTTCGTAATGAGTCGTAACACTTATTTATTTTGTTCCTATGAAACAGTCATTACTTCTGCCCACTCAATCCACAGCCAAAGAGAAAATTAGAAGGTCATTTTCAGCACCCTAAACTGCAGCAAGACAATTAACCAAACTATCTCGGTAAGTTTTACACGTGTCGAGATCCCACTCGGAAACATAAAGGTTCCCGTAGACAGGCGCGACGCGTCAGCGCGACGGCGGCGGCGGCGGCGCGGGCTCTATAGTTCGCTTAGAACAAGCTAGCTGGACAAAATTATTTGTTTAGATTTTATTCATAAATGAGAGTCTTAATACTTTTTTGAGGCCCATTGGTCGTTTGAGCAGGTATAGTCAAATAAAAACATACATATGTAATGTTTTTTTAAACAATTTTTTAAAGATATTTTATCTATATATGTAGCTATAAAATCTAATAACAGATACCTACATTAAATTCTTAATAACTACATCTATCACTCATTATCATCACTATCATCAGATGAACCATCCATTGAATAGTCATGATCATGAGTGGCAGACCTATGGAAACCAGAAACTGGGGAGGGGGGGGGGGGGGGTGTATAACTCCCACCGCGACGTGTAAGACAGGGGCGCACTTGGAACACTACGCACCACCACCTCGGGTCCTGATGTGTGGGGGGCAACGGATGTCCCTGAGTCCGTCGCCCCTGGACCCCTTTAGGGGAAGAGGGCGTTGTCCGCCCTCCGCCCACGCCTGGTGCGCCTTCTGCGGGCCGGGTGAGTGGACGAGATCTCCCTCTCCCTTTCCGCTGCCTCCTTCTGCGAGACGACTGTTTCACAGAAGGAAGCCACCGCGTCCCAGGACTCGTCGCTGCCGACCAAAGACTCGACTACGGCCGGCAGCGACAAGTCACTGCCTACTTCTGAGATGAGGGCACGGCGCGGCTCCTCCCAAGCGGCACACTCTGCCAGCGTATGCCGCGCCGTGCTCTCCCGGCAGTCGACGCAGTGGTGACACCGGGCGTCCGGCTCCCTGTTTATGCGACACAGGTACTTCCCGAAGTAACCATGCCCCGAGAGCACCTGCGTCGCCCGAAACGAGAGGGAGCCATGCCTCCTCCCGATCCAGCGTTCGAGCACCGGCCGGACTGCCTTGATGGTGACGTGGCCGGCGGCGGTAGACCGTGAGAGCCTGCCCCGCCATTCCGCCACCAGGACCTCGCGAAGCTGAGACCGACGCAGCTCCATGTGTCACCTCATCGGTACCTCGCCCCGCGCCCTCGCTTCCTCGCGCCACCGATACAATGACGCGAGTACTTTCGCCTCGAGGTCCCAGGGCGGGGATCCGGCCAGTACGCAACCCGCCTCGTAGGAGATCGTGCGATACCCCCTGATGACTCTGCTGGCCATCGCTTTCTGCGGCTTTCGCAAAATTGCGATGCTGCCGGCCGTCAGGTCAGAGGCCCACACCGAGGCCCCATACAGGGCCATGGGTCGCACGATCCCCAAAGCATTCAAAGCACCTAATCCAAGCGTGCAACGTATGTGCGGATGCGGGGTGAGTCTGTGGTGGACATCTCGTTTGCCAGCCCCGCTCTGTCACAGCGTGTCATTGACTGGCGCGTCATGGAGGAGGTGGAGACCTACTCCGACCACCGGTATATCCGGTTCGACGTCTCCGCCCAGACCTCTAGCGCGCCGGTCCAACAGGCCCCGAGTGGTCCGCGGTGGGCGCTGAAGCAGATGGACCGGGAGCTCCTCCTGGAAGCCTCGATCGGGCAGGCCTGGGTGTCATCACCGGACAGGCCTGCCGATATTGACGATGAGGCGGAGTGGTTCCGGGAGGCCATGTCCGAGATTTGCGACGTGGCAATGCCCCGAGTCCGTCCAGGAAGCGCCCGACGTCAGGTGTACTGGTGGTCGCAGGAGCTGGAGACGCTACGCAAGGCGTGCGTCGCAGTGCGACACCTGTACTCCAGGCACCGTAGGCTCCGCATCCGCCCTCCGGATGCGGAAGCGACGGAGGCGGAGCTGTACGAGGGATACAGAGCGGCAAAGACCGCCCTCCAAGAGGCTGTCCAGCGGGCCAAATATACGGCCCGCGAGGAGTTGGTGGAGACTCTGAACGGAGATCCATGGGGGCGCCCTTACAAAATGGTGCGGAATAAACTCCGCACCTGGGCCCCCCCGCTGACGCAGAGTCTCCGCCCCCAGCTGGTGGAGGAGGTGGTGAGCGCTCTGTTCCCTTCACGGGGGGAGCATACTCCCCCGCCCATGGCTCCGCCGCTCGCGGTGCCTGAAGCGGACCACGCGGACGACGACGACACCCCTGAAGTGACCGGGGTAGATCTGAGAGTGGCGGTAGGTAGGCTGAAGGCCAAAAATACCGCCCCAGGACCCGACGGCCTGCCAGGGAAAGCCTGGGTCCTGGCCTCGACGGCTCTTGGGCCTCGACTGGAGGCGCTCTTAAGCGCATGTATGGAGAGAGGCCAGTTTCCACTCCGTTGGAAGACGGGGAAGCTGGTCCTCATTCGGAAGCCAGGGCGCCCTGCGGACTCTCCGTCCGCATACCGGCCCATTGTGCTGCTCGACGAGGTCGGCAAGCTCTTTGAGAGAGTAATTGCAGGCCGCCTCGTCGGGCACCTGGCGAGGACGGGGCCGGATCTTGCGGATAGTCAGTTCGGCTTCCGCAAGGGGCGCTCGACGGTGGACGCCATCATGCGCGTTAGAGCCCTCACGACGGGGGACGCGGTGTCTCGGGGCAGGGTTGTTGTGGCGGTGTCACTCGACATCGCCAACGCATTTAACACCCTGCCCTGGAGTTGCATTGGGGAGGCACTCCGGTATCACCGGGTGCCAACCTACCTCCGTCGAATAGTCGAGGCATATCTGACGGACAGAGCCGTCATCTACCCCGGTCGCGATGGGGAGTGGAACCGGCGAGAGATGTCGTGTGGCGTCCCACAGGGATCGGTTCTAGGGCCGCTCCTGTGGGACATCGGTTACGACTGGGTGCTGCGGGCCGACCTCCCTGATGGCGTCAGCGTGGTGTGCTACGCTGACGACACGCTGGTCCTGGCGCAGGGGAGGTCGCATCAGGCGGCGGCCGACGCGATGACACGCGGGGTTGCGATAGTCGTGGAGAGGATCCGGCAGTTGGGTCTCGAGGTGGCTTTGCACAAGTCCGAGGCCATGTCTTTCCATGGGCCCCGGAACAGGCCACCATCGGGATCCCAACTAACGGCAGGAGGGGTTCACATCGGCGTCGAGTCCACGATGAAATACTTAGGACTCGTGCTCGATAGCCGGTGGAACTTCGTGGAGCACTTCCGACGTTTGGCCCCCAAACTGGAACGGACTGGGGCCGCCCTCAAGCGGCTCCTGCCCAACCTGAGAGGTCCAAACGCCTCCTGCCGGAGGCTTTACGCGGGGGTCGTGCGGTCCATGGCTACATATGGGGCCCCGGTGTGGGCGCGTTCACTGCGGCGGAGAGCCGCCCACTATCTGAACGCGCCCCAAAAGGTGGTAGCCGTAAGGCTGATCCGGGGCTACCGCACGATCTCGGGCGAGGCGGCAAGCCTCCTTGCCGGACTGCCGCCGTGGGATCTGGAGGCGATAGTCCTCGCGCGCCTGTATGAGTGGCGCGCGGAGGCACTACGCCGGGGGGAAACCCCGCTTCCGCGGCAAATCGCGGCGGAGCGGACGGACCTCCGGCGCGATCTCATGGCGGCATGGAAAGAGCGACTGTCGCAACCCAGCGCAGGGCACGCCACGATAGCGGCGGTAAGACCCCTCTTTGAGGAGTGGCTAGAGAGGCGTCACGGCGTCCTCACCTACCGCCTGACGCAGGTCCTCACCGGACACGGAAGTTTCGGGAGGTTCCTGCACATCATCAGGCGGGAGGAAACGCCCGGGTGTCACCACTGCGATGATCGCCCCGAGGACACGGTGGAGCATACGGTGGGGGCCTGCCCTGCATGGGCGGAGCACCGCCGTGTCCTCGTAGAGGCGATCGGCAGCGGCGGTGATCTCTCACGCCCGGCCTTGGTTCAAGCCATGGTCCGGGGCGAGGGGGAGTGGGAGGCAGTCGCCTCCTTCTGCGAAGCAGTCATGCTAGCGAAGGAGGTGGCGGGACGGGAGAGGGAGAGAGTCTCCCGTCCAAGCCGCCGCGGTGGACGCTCCGGGCGTCGGGAGCCGCGTGACGACTCCCGGCCACCGTAGGCGCGGGCCTGCGGGCGGTGAGTAATGGGTAGCTCACCGTCCGATCAGGACCAGGCCCGTGCTGGACGGCGCGTACGTGTTCCACGCGCGCCTCAAAGAGATGTCAGCATCATAGAGGGGGCCCACTAGGGCCCAAGCCTGCCGGGAAAGCGGGATCATCCAAAAGGGGTACCGCTGACCCGGAACATAAAGGGCCAAGGAAGGAACACGGGTGGGTTTTAGTCAGTAAGAGTCTGACACTCCCTTCCGCTCCACCCAGAGCGGGAGGAGTCATTTGATGATTTCCCATCCTCAAAAAAAAAAAAAAAAAAAAAAAAAAAGCGTGCAACGTAGACAAACCAAAACCAAGATTATCTTCATTCGCCGTAAACTGTTTTGACAAATCATTCATCATTGATGGAGTTGCCCCAACATTTCTGTGAAGAAGAAGTTTCGGTCAGAGTGTTGCAAACCTTCCCGTCAATCATTGTCAAAAGCATTACATGTGTGACAGATACCAGTACCTCGGTCTCCATCACCTTGCTTGTTGTCGGCAATAAAGCATTTATCTCTTCTAAAACCTTATTGGTTTCGGCTATCGTAAAATCTTTGGTTTCCTTAGAAAAGATTAATTTTATTGGGCGACAATACATTATAGAGGAGGGCCGAGGATTCTGCCACACAATATTACCTTTTTCGTCTCGCAATTGAAGGGGAACGAATGAAAATACAAACAAAAACCCATCAATGTCATCACAGATGGTGAATTTTTGTTTGTACAAACTATGACCGGAACTTCACAACCCCACTTAATGATGTGCAAGGTAACAGACTACTGACAACTTCTTATTGCGCTGAAATTAAACGTTCCGCAGTTTTATCAAGAATTGCCTGAACTTTGATTTCAGCACGCGTTTCGTTAACTAACAGTAATCTGTTCTTTTAATTTGTTTTCTCATTACTACTAGATACTTGTGAGAATAATATAAAATTGATTCTACCGAGTGGACATGTAATTTTTTGACCATTGAATTCAAAAATATGGATGAAAAAGTCCACTTTTATCTAAACAATTAATTTAATAAAATTATAAAATGAAGTTCCTGTGATAAAAATGAATTATATCAAACCTATACCCATAAGTACACAATCCATCACAAAAACACTATCACAAAATTCTTCTAGTTACTTAAATAACGTTATCGATGATGGTGTAAAAATGCAAATGAATGCATTTTGAATTATCAATTCTTTAAATACTTACCTTAATGATGGTCCTAATGAGGGTAATTACGAAAATTAATAGGTGTATTCCTTAATGTAAAGGGCTAACGAGTGTTTATTAGTAATTAACCACTAGGAATTGAATAGTTGTTTTTGTCCAGCTAGTTTGTTCTACACGAACCAGAGTGCCGCGACGCGACTCCTGTAGAATAACTTCTATGAAAACTTCATGGAAATTGTTCTAGCAGAATCGAGTCGCACGACGCGTTGCGCCTTTCTGCGGGAGCCTTAAAACGGATTGGCGAGAGTAGTTCCGCACCCGTGATACCTTACTTACTTATAAAAGTCATGTTGACTATAAAAAATTACATGAAATGTTTTTAGCAACTGTTTTTTTTTAAGTTATCTCTACGCTTTTTTTGTTATCTCGTAGACATGGGCTACGAGTGCTACGAAAAATATTAAGGGCCCTTTGTTTTACAGTGTCCGGGTAGTGGCTACGATATAGCAGATAATTTATAAATAACATTTAACTTGTATGAAATTAATTGGATTTTATCAGGAGTTAGTGAAACAGGCCTCATAGAGGGCAATGGTTACTGAAATCTATGAGCTTATGGATGCTTTGATTTTAATGGTGTTTGACTGATACTGGTGCCGATTCTGTTGTACACCGAACTAAACTAACTAAACTATCACTAAAATTCCTTACTTTTGGCTATGAGAATCTTAACGCTATTCTGCAAAATAAAATCTCTAAATTTAAAAATAATTTTGACACATCTAAAATCAAATTTGACAATTATTGCGACTCCACGTGGTAGGTACTTGTTTGCCGTACTTGTTTGCCGTACCACGTGATCTTTTTTTAGAGCCGTAGGCGCGCATTATGTGTGGCCTCGACTTGTATTGTATGGAATTTTTTACTTTTTGTATGGAAAATATAAAAACTTGTATGGAAAGTTTAGAGAATTTTGTGACAAGAGAATCGGCACCAATGGTGCCGATTCTCTTGTCACAAAATTCTCTAAACTAGACTAAAAATCACCAAAATTTAGTTTATTCCTGTCAAACGACGATTTCCCATTCTGAAATTGACTATAGTGACACCACTTAACTATATTTTAGTTTGACAGCACTAAGATGGCACTGAGATTATAATTTAGTGAAAATGGCAAGTTTGCTATTCAGAATTTTACGTTTTTCACCTAAAATTTTTATTGTCATAACTAAATCTGACTATTTTTAATCGCGATTAAAAAGGTGTGGAATAAAATTAGTTGTCATGAACTACACACCAACACCAACACACCAACACCTCGACTTCAGATGCAAAAACAGTACTGTATCTTTTTTTTCTTTTCTTTTGGTTATATCTCGAAAACGGTGTCTTATCGCAAAAATAATGAAAATTTCGACCCCCTTTTAAAACCCTTAAACCTATAAAACTCAACGTGTTGGTAATATTTTTTTATATTTTCCATACAAAAAGTAAAAAATTCCATACAAAACAAGTCGAGGCCGCACATAATGCGCGCCTACGGCTCTAAAAAAAAATCACGTGGTACGGCAAACAAGTACTTACCACGTGGAGTCGCAATTGCCAAATTTGATTTTGATGTGTCAAAATTATTTTTAAATTTAGAGATTTTGTTTTGCAGAATAGCGTTAAGATTCTCATAGCCAAAAGTAAGGAATTTTAGTGATAGTTTAGTTAGTTTAGTTCGGTGTACAACAGAATCGGCACCACTGACTCAAACATATACTATGCGCTCTTAAGAAAGTGATGATGGCCGCTCTTAAAGCTGTGTACAGATTAAGTTTCATTTTTATCTATACTAATATTATACAGGGTGTTTGGCGCATGGACCGACACAATGTTTCCAGGGATTGGGGGGGTCATTAGCTAGGTTCTACCCATACACCCTTTGTCCCAATTTTTTTTAACGAATTTAGAAGTTGTAAAATTTCATACAAAAATAAACTTTGGAAGCTTGTAAGGAATTTTCTTGAAACCAGTTGTATCACTGCCACTACACCCACAAACAAAAAACTTACTATTTCGAATAGAAGGAAATATTTTGGGTGTTTTTTTCATTAAAAAAAAATCATATGTAACCAACCGTGACGTTTGGGACAAAGGGTGTATGGGTAGAACCTAGCTAATGACCTCCCAAATCCCTGGAAAAATTGTGTCGGTCCATGCGCCAAACACCCTGTATAGAAGTAAAATTGGTGAGTTTGTAAGTAGGGGGCAATCTTCAGAACTACTGATCCGTTTTAGATAATTCTTTTACTAATGGAAGGCTACAGTACCTATTGCCGAGTTTTATAGAATACATTTTATGTTAAAATAAGACATTTTACGCGGTCGAACACGCGGCCAGAAGCAACTCGTAAGAGATAAACGTCCAACAATTGGCACAGATCACTAACACGAGTCTCGTTTGATGATGTTTTAATTATCAATTAGTTAACAATGCACGCGTTTCAGTTCAACATTTTCCTTATTTCCACAGTTATACGATTATTTCCTACACGATACTGAATTTGTGTCATTGCATTACTATAATGAAGACTGTCGGATGCGCAAATCGCCAATGCGCAGTTAGCAAGCCTGGTGTTTAAAGTTCTATCCGCACGTATCAGGGCCGTGCCCGGGACATGTACGGATCGCGCTCCGTCAGGGGCTCAAAAATATCGCTGTGTACATATATTTTATATGAGCTCGTTCCCACACGTCCGTGTCCAGGCGTGCGACGGAACTTCAGTGCTTGCCCTGTGTGTGCCACGGCTTTGTCCAGACATGGACAAAGCCGACCTTAATACTCAATCCTTCTATGTGGGAGAAGAGACCTTTGGCATCAGTGGGTGGGACTATAAAAGGCTGATACTTATAGTAAACGTCTTACCCATTTCGATTTGCTTTAATGATATGAGGACTGTTAAATTGAAAATCGCCAAACCTTCTTAAGAAAGTGTGGTGATTAATATTCATTCTTACTTTGAATGAGAAGAGACCTTTGGCCTGCATTGTTTCCACATATAGAAGCAAAAATAATAATGTACCCAGGATTTTGCAATATCTTGATTAAGAGTGTCCTTGTAGTTTCTTGCCCGTTCTTCTCCATACAGATCTATGTTTTGGAATGGGCCACTAGCTTCAAATTACTGACTAACTGACCGACTCTATGACAATACAAAGGTGCCTGTCAATGGTTTAACTGAAATAAATGCTTTGAGTTTTAGTTTTGACTATTATAGACCGGTATAGTAAATGCATTTCTTATGAAGTTGAGAGATTCTGCCGTTGACAGACTCAGCCAGGATCAGCCATGTATGGACTAACATGTTGAATGGAGAAAAACTGGAATTAATAATCACACAGTTTTTCTGGGAATCACGCTAGACGAGAAATTACAATGGGGACCTCATATAACATCTCTTGCGGGGCGGCTAAGCTCGGCCGCTTATGCTGTTAGAAAGATAAGACAGTTAACAGATGTAGAAACCGCGCGTTTGGTCTATTTTAGCTACTTCCACAGCATTATGTCGTATGGCATTTTACTGTGGGGTCGGGCTGCTGACATTGAATCCATCTTTATTTTGCAAAAGAGAGCTGTCAGAGCCATTTATAATCTACGTCAACGCGAATCTCTCAGGGAACTATTTAAAAGGATTAATATTATGACGGTACCTTGCCAATTCATCTATGAAAATATTATGTACGTAAGAAAAAATCTACATCTTTTTAATAAAATAAGTGATAGACATAATTTTAATACAAGAAATAAAGATAAAATTGAGCAACCATTTTTCAGATTAGCTAAAATACATACATCTTTTATGGGGTACTGTGTTAAATGCTACAACAAAATACCTTGTAATATATTGCAATTAAATGAAAGAAAATTTAAAACTCATATAAAAAGTTCACTGTGTAAACAAGCATATTACAAATTAGAGGATTATATCCAAGATAAGAATGCTTGGAAACATGCTGGTCCAGCTCCACGGGACAATCTAGGATCTTGACAAAATTAAAACTTGTTGCTACTTTAATTGTATGGTTTGTTATTTTTATGACATTGGTTTACATTCTGTGACTACTTTAACTCACACACTGACATATTAATTGGTTACATAATTTGGGAAATCGTATACTTTTACAATGTTTGTAAATATGTGAACACCATGTATCTATCATTTAATTAACTTATTTATCATTGCTACGTTTATTAAATTCTTTTTACCTATTTTGGTAGGGTAATTTTTATTATAGGTGCATCGTCTTCACATATAATTATATAATTAATGTATACAAAGTATTGTAACACATTTTAAAAGAGTAACGATGGAGTTTCTTGCCCATTCTTCTCCATACGAAACTACCTTTTGGAAGGGGCGACTAGAATCAATTCTATTTAAATGTAAATGTTGACGTTCAAAAGTGCCTTTTATGTGCCTATTTGAAATAAATGCTTTGACTTTGACTTTAACCGAGACTTACGCAGCTTCACCTCCCGGATCGAATGATCCAAGTCACTGCAATTTAGATAGACAGGTGACCCTGCCTTCCATCTCAACCGTATCCTAATTGAATAACACACTGGAGATGAAAATCTCATTCATTTTGACATTTCAACAACATCCATTGCGATATTTTTGTTGTCGAGTAGACGAACTTTCTAAAGATATGCAGCCATGGATCTTGTTGTCGTTGTCAAAATTACAGAGATCGTCATTCTGAGTGTTAAATGGTGGTAATCCAATATCTATAACATAATTCTGCTGTTTCGTGTTAAAAATTACTAAACACTTTGATATGGTCTGTGCTAAAAATTATCTACATCCTCCATACAAAGTGGCCTTTTTATGACAATTTTAACAACAAATACTGGACCAGTATGGTAATTTGGATCGTCATTATTGCCGTCATTGATACTGCTGGTATAGTAACGTAAAAAAACAGCCTGTAGATATTTTTCGTAGAACCTAATTTTGATGTTGTGAAACTAGGTACCAATCTAACTACATACGAATATTATGTCAGGTATAATAAGCACTATGTAGTAGCTATGTACCTATATCTACTTCGCCACGTGTTTTTCGTATAGGTACCTACCGTTCGGCGTGTCAGGGCCAGGGGCGTTAGTGCCGAGTATGCCAACACCAACGAGAGCTTGTGTGCACTGATATGAAACACTAAACGAAGTAGGTACCTAATACTAACTATCTAGGTAGATAGGTGCAGCTATATGGACACTAATTCGTTTCTTGAACTCGAGGGCTTTGCTGTTAAAAGCGGCGATGACTTAACTACATGAAATGTATGAAATGCCAACAATAACACCATGATTCAATGGATAGGTGGTATGTTTACTTCCCAGCACTTTTTCAGTAGGTACTTACCTACTTCAGTATGTGTTAGTTACTTTGGAAATGATGTTTAAGTACGCTGTTTCTCTTCGGCAGTCCTATCTCTAATTACGGCTATAAACGTCCAATTTAAAAAGCGTCGTTTGCTTTTTCGACAGACCCGGCGTAAAAGAAGCAGATTTAGCAAATCCTAGTTGGAAGTCCCGGGTCGACTACTTCTGCAGGGAGCCACCCCGGCTCTCACCCACCCTCCCAACTTTCACTCTCTTGTGCGTCGGGGATCTCGACCCTACAGCAGTTACAAAACGTTGTTCACGCCTGAACACGCGCACAACATTATAGCCCCTACAAGCAAAAGCTTTAGAGGCGAACGTCGCATGAAGCCGGATAGTGCGAGGTCGAGAACATTTGAGTGATGCGTCTAGGGCGTAATAAGTGGTGACACATCGCCACGGAATACTGGGCCATACGTTGCCAACTTTAAGGGCGAAGTCTGCATGCCGTCAGAAGTATTACACGCACAGTGTACTGCTGCTGAAGACAACACCGGCGAGTACCGGATCCCTCGTCAGTGGGCAACCCGCGCACATTTCACGAATATTTCATTCCGCGCCTGATTTAGCGATTAAAGAATGTAACTGGCACTTAATTTCTGACCGCTTACGATTTGAGTGACACGTGTGTCCGCCCGCGCGTTTCATAAACAATAACAAAGATTGAGATCTTAGAGAAATACCTACCTAAAGAATACTAGTACTAAAGTAATGAGTGACCCATTTAGGACCTGCACTTCATTCAACAACGTACGTGCGTGAACGTATAGTTACCTATAGTTACCCATGCACCTACCTATTCGACATCATCGCGTTACCACATGACGTCATTGTCAGTAGAAAACCTCTAGTTACAGTTTGTTTCAATACTTGTGGTTTCTCACCGAAGCTAACACAACTACATCTAGGCAGGGGAACGTGAATTTGCACGAGAGGTCAGCAGTAGCATCGGTAGGTACGCGTAATTTATCAGTTAGCGTTGTGTACAAACAATTAACATCTGAGCGGTCATTAGTGCGGCTATAGAATATTGGTAAATCATTATAAGTAATTAAGCTAAAACAGTCTCTCAGCATTACTGTTGAGTGTAGTCGGTGGTAAACAATAACAAACAAAGAAGTTAGTCCCCGGTAGTTAGAATCGACGCAGTTTGCGTTTTAAGTTTGTTATTGTTTGTGCTTCAACTGGTGAGTACGTAGATATCAATAGGTAATAAGAACGACGCAAGAGCAGAGTAAAGACAGAGCAGAAACCGAAGGACGGGCGCGCCCGCGTCGCCGGCCGCGGCGGCCACGCTCCGCGACCCTACGGCCCACGCGATAAGGCGCACAACGCCGCGCGCGCTCGCTGACCTCACCGGACCGCCGGCAAATAATAAATATGTAACACTGATAAAAGCTGCAGAAGCGATGACCGGCAAGTATTTAGGGATTCTCGTTTGGCAAACACGACGGGTCATCGCGCCCCCGGCTCCGGTCCGAGGCCGCCAAGTTGTGGCCGATGCCGGTGCGGCTTACCACCGGCTATTTCTAGTCATCCGGCGACCGGTGACATTCAAAATAAGCGGGCGCGGGTCCTGCAGCGGCCTCCGGCGCGGCGCTCGGAGGAAGCGAAAGAAGTTATGAAAGTCACATGCGACGTACGTACCTGTGTGAGGCGGAGGAGTGTATTGTCGCGCTCGAAGCACTCGTGTCGGAGGCGCGCGGCGGACTGGCGGCCGGCAGCAGTCGCGGCGCCGGCAGCACGCCCCCCGCGCCCCGCGCCGCTGCACCGTGCGCCCGCCGCCGCGCCGTCGTCGGGAGCGCCGCCACTCGTCGTTTCCACTGACATCAGCGGAGCCGCCTGACGCCTCCCCATATCTCGCACGCACGCAACTCGCTGTCACCTCTGCGTGACCCTCGCGCCCGACTAGCCGCACCTCCGCACCGCCGCACCGACCGACCTACGTTTCATCGTATAGCTATAACACCGACCATAGCGGTCGACGCTTCTAATTACATTACGTCTGCTTATAATATTCTAATTGACACAAAAACAAAGGGTAGGTATGGTAGGTACCTGAGCCCGAGTCGGCGTTTCGTTTTCACCTGAAGGTGTGTCGGTCCCATAACTGCTCACGATAACTTTGATGGTGTTAGACAGTCCCAGACGTAAACTGTTTAACAGGTGATGTTGAGAGTGTTGAATGATTTAATTATGATAGAATTCCAACATTAATTTCAACAAAGACAATGGCAGGAGTGGTTGTTGACACGTATGCAGTGTGTTTACATACGTATGTACAGATAACGGATAGCTATAGCTGTGTTAAAAGTACTTGTAACCTTTAAGAACAAGATGAATGGTCACAATGGTTTTATTTGAACATTCTCTTGATTCAGCTGTAAGCAAGCATTGTGTTTTCTTAGTTTTGGGGTAAATGAAGAGTCCGGCAAACTCTTTGTAAATAGGCATAATATTATAGTATCTGCTGCTGATAGTGGTGTCACTGCCGATTTGCGATACGAGAAGTACGATTACGTAACAAATTGATTCCAAATAAGGTAGATATATGTGATGATACAGCAAAACCATGGCAGAGATGCAGTACAGAAGGTTAACCTAATTAACAAGACATAATTAATGTTTTTTTTATTTTATTTCAATGCGATACTCAACCTAACCTACACAACCATTATTATAAACCTATTTACGTGTGCAGGGCGTCGTTTAATTAATTAATAGCTTATTAACACCAATTAATTTTACGTACTTTAATTTAAAGCATGTAGGATGGGGTTTTACCAATGTCCGCCACTATCTAAGTACTAGACATCTTCCACAAACGAAACAGTATTTACAAGAAATTATCTGACAGATATGGTAACCGGAAGTTATCCGGAAGTGTCAAAACAGGCCATAGAATTTTGTCACCTTAGATTTTATAGCAATTGATATAGAGTTGCTACTTCATATAATTCTTATTGATTACGAGTACCTAGGTACTTACTGATAAGTAGTGATTAAGCACTCTCATGTGTTGTTAGAGATTCGTGTCGTGTGGTGCCGGATAAGGGTAGGCCACGCCCTTTCATCCCGTGGCTGCGAGGCCACTGCGAGATCATAATGAGGTCAACTGGCAACCTCTATCTTTAAACTTAAAACATCATAGTACTGATTTCAAACTGAATTGATTAAGGCGGTTCCTTTAACCAACAACGGATCGTTTTTGTTACTAGATGATATTGTGTCTTATTACTGGTTTGTTACTGATGCTGATACCAGCCTCAAGTCTATTCTATGAGTAAAGTCAAAATCGTTACATAGAGCATGACAGAAATTGTCCCTTTTTTACTTGGTACTGGACTAAATAAAAAAGGTTTAACCAGTAACCTTCGTCAAATGCCAGGAATATTTCAGCTATGCTAAAAATAACTTTAAAATATCATCCTTCATTTCCTTTCTGTCTGTAATTTCTCGAAACAGCCCGGAGTCTGAAATAGCATCCGGCTGAAGTCAATAGGCTCGACCCTATTACACGTGACAGGAACTTAGACTTATACATAACACATAACGACACGGTTGGCGCAGTGGTTAAGCGATTGACTGCTGAGTTACGTGTCGCGGATTCGATCCCCGCACGGAACAAATATTTGTATGACCTGCAAGTAGTTGTTCTGGGTCTGGCTGTGTTTGTGTATGTGAGTTTAAATGTTTGTAAACGCACCCACAATACAGGAGAAATTCCTAGTGTGGGGCAACGTTTAAAAAAAAAACATAACATAAATAACTATAATTATGTTTAATGTAGGTATATATTTATTTATTGTATATGTAATTGGTACACACTGATTACCTGCAGTATTGTCTCTCCTGTCCCTTTAATCCATCCAAAGGTTGTCTGTAAAAGATCGCTTTTAGCGATAAGACCACTCAGTGTCACCCTATGTAAAATTTCTACATTTATCCGTAATTTTTTGACGTACATATTAAAGAGCATTCTATTCTATTCTATTCTAAGCCAATGAAGCCCATAGGAACCCACAACGCTTTGGATTGGGCAACTAGCTTCATCTTTCTGGACGACCGACTCCTTTGGCAATTCAAAAGAGCCTGAAATGGTTTAATTTTAAATAAATGCTTGAGTTAGAAGTCGCCGAAAGAATTGTCATTTTTTTCTGTTCCTTGAATGAATTCGCAAGAATAACCTTAAAGCTATTGTGTTCTAATGTTTAATGGTTCTTTGTAAAGAATGACCCTATCGCCTAGAGATATCCTGTAATGATAGTTTGGATTGTTAATAAATATCTGGTAAAATGTGGGTACCTACTAATACACCACTGCCTACACCTCTAAGGCATACAGGCATATTTATTTCCTTTCGTTTTCTTTTTAAGACATCAGTTTAAACTTTTTTTTTTTTATTTAGGTACTTGGTTATCGCAATTGCAACTTAAGACTACTTACAATAAAAATCATTATTTTAAACATGCGACTTCAGTTTTTTTTTCCACCGACAATAAAAATCAATCAAAATCGATCGACGTGGTAATTAATGAACACCGACCAAATCTACCTACAGTAAAAAAGATTCCGACAAATTGAGAACCTCGTTCTTGGTATGAAGTCGGTTAAAAACAATACAATGATTGTGGAAATGACTGAAATACAAAAGTTATATAGATTTACCCTCCACAAAATGAACTCCGGGCATGCCCTCGCCCAATGTCCATGGTTCGTGTTCGTTCAAACAGTTCCCACGCTTGATCCCCCGTCAGTTCAGTGGCAGTAACTAAGGGCACGGCGCGACATTTAGCGCGTTCAATTCCAAAGACATTCGGTTTTAAAGGTAAGTTATAATTAGTTAGCTTTTGATTATTAATTAAAATGTTACTTGATGTGGTGGGTTTTGTGGGCTAAAAATTGAAACCCCCGAATATTCAAGCGACACTTCATTTCGTCTAAGCTAAACTAAAGACAAAGACAGACAGCGGCTGAAAGGGTTAAAATTAGGTTGCGTTTGAGTATACTCGGCCTTCATATAAAACAATTGCATAAAAACAACGTAAAACGTTGAAAAACTGAATAAACTTTAAATAGGTACGTCTGTCATCCCCTCTTATAATTCAGGGGCGTAATGTTTAGTAGGCAAGCTCAAGGTAGGTACTGAGTCCGAGATCTATAAACGTTATTAAGCCCTTACTTTGGCTAAGCGTTATTCTTATTCCTGTCACAGCCCTGTAAGATAGATAAATAAGATATCTTTATCTGTAAAACTACAAGTGCAAGATAGAGAATGGGAAAAACAAATGAAAAAATCATGTCTAACTCAAAGCACTGCTAATTGACGTAGATAGCTCTATATAGATAGATCTCGGCCTCACTGTACTTGAACAAGAAAAACTAACCTTCTACACGTGGCACGCCTACTAATAACCGTGTAGCAAATAATCACTCAAACGAAACATGTCTATAACATTTCTAGACAATTCTTTAACATCTACCCACAGTTCGTCGATAAAAATAGTTCACATTGCGAGGCTTTGCTTTGACTTTGACTTTGAGGGAAAATTGTTATTAAATTTTCATATATCGAAGGTTGTTCGTTTTATTTTGTAGGATACTTATTTATTTTTATATTTTCCAGATCCTCCTATAAATGTTACCAGCTGCACCAGCATCCACAACTAAGGTTGAAAAAGGGTTTAGTTTTGTCGAGAGTTACCCAGTTGTTATCGAAAAACCTACAAAACCTGGTACTGCCTACCAAGGATATGGTTTAAGGCTCCCGTAGACAGGTGCGACGCAACTCAAGTAGAACAGTTTCCACGAATCTTCATTGAAATTGTTCTAGCAGAATCGCGACACACCGTCGCGTTACGTGTGTCTGCAGGAGCCTTTAAACAAAATTTTGTTATTTATGTATCACCTTATGTAATAAATGATTTGATTTAATTTCATAACGAATTGACCTGCTATTTCTAGCCAGGGATCGCACGGAGTACGTAACCTATAGAAATACATCGTCTTGCTTTCAAAAAGTGAAGATGTATATTAAAATAAAGACTATTCAAGTTGCGACTATATAATAATGAATATCAAACCCAATTCGTAAGAGCACTTAAAGCACTGCATCTGATCCGAATCCCGAGAAATCTATGATAACAATTCAAAATCGTAACAGAGACACACAAGCAGAAAGTACTACAAAGTATTAGGTCGGCACATGTTTTTCCGATTTTAGTCCGGAAGCAAAACAGCAACAACCATTCGACAGGTTTCCGAGTCGAATATGACATATTTTCGGTTACCTGAGTCGCCTAATCTCCTACCACAAAATAGTCTTCGGATGAATACTTACACGTTTAGCGCTAAAAGAGTTTTAAACATTATTCTGTCTCTGTCATCTTCAAATATATGACAGAAACGGAATTATGTTTTAAACTCGTTTAAAAGACAAACTAAACTCGTTTAGTTTGTCATTGGCGGTGCAAGTGGGACTTAGTAGTCGTCTATTTGGTATAAATATAAACTATAAAAATTTTCGGGTTTGTGAACAGCGTTTAGGGCCAATTTCACCGCCTATCACTAAACACGTTTAGCGCTAAACTAGTTTAAAACATAATTCTGTTTCTGTGATCTTTGTATGAAATTACCTATGTTTTACAAATAAATTATTCTATTCTATTCTGTTAAATGTTTGAAGATGACAGAGAAAGAATGATGTTTAAAACTCGTTTAGCGCTAAACGTGTTTAGTGATTGGCGGTGAAATTGGGCCTTAGAGGACTCCTTCGATAACTTTGATTATTGTTTGCTTCGCCGGGGAAGCGTATCGAATAGTTGTGAATAGCTATGCTAAAACGCTGTAAGATGCAACAAGTAAATCAAAAACCTATTCGAAACTACCGAACCTGAACTATTGACACAGAAAATCAAACAACAATGTTTGTTTGTAGGATTAAACTGAAATATTTGACCGAACCTTTTTACACAGATAGCTAATATTAGCGATATTAACACTGTATCATACGCTGCAGCGCTGTAC
Source organism: Brachylomia viminalis (assembly GCA_937001585.2). Taxonomy (NCBI): domain Eukaryota; kingdom Metazoa; phylum Arthropoda; class Insecta; order Lepidoptera; family Noctuidae; genus Brachylomia; species Brachylomia viminalis. Next base: position 18,068,100 of record OW443301.2, on the reverse strand, counting down.
GTAGGTAGTAACTATTATATAATCTGTGGCTGTAGAAGCAGTTCAGCGACAAAGCCGTTACGACAAATACGTAACGAGATAGGTATTATGTTTTACCGCCCACTAGGTATAGGTACGCCGCGTTGACGGCAGAGATAGGCAACTGATAATGAATGTATCGCGTTTAAAGCTAAAATAGATACGCTACAACATTAATTTATGTTATTAAAATAAGCAAATTACATTTAAATCTCACATTTTCTATGAGGGAAAGAAAAATTTACAAAACCTCACCACTACTAATGAGGCGATTAACACACGGCACCGCGCACCCCGCGGTTGGCGGTGAATCGAAAGGAAAATCCATTTTCAAAAACGTACGGTACTGTAGGCATCAAAGGATTACATACATGCCAATGCGACGTAAGATCCGCTTTTCTGCTCCGTGTTCACCGCCAACCGCGGCGGTGCGCGGTGCCGTGTGTTAATCGCCTTATTAAGCATATACTTAGGTAATAAAATACTCCACTCAACATCCATTAACATCCAATATAACTTTTCTATTCATAAACATGAATAGTAGAAAAAAAATAAAAGACGTGCGTAGCACCTATTTTTCGTAGAGCTAGGCGTAGCCGTGCTACGAAGGGCTACGAAACTGAAATTCTCTTACTATTTCTCTCTGTTTTATGAGTAATGCGTAGTTTCGTATATTTGTGATAGAAGTTTAAACGAAACATCCACAAATTTCCCGCCCCCACCCTACCTGTTACGAATTTTCAGAGTTTCACTTACTTATATGGTAGAAACGTGAGAATCACGTGAGATAGGATACAATACAATAAAGGTATTAGGTACCTACCACACAGTAGGTACGTCATATCATTAGCATCAAAGAAAACAATGTCAAGCATCCACTTGCTTCCGCTGCCTGAGGTCATAGGTACATACTTATGTACAAACAGCATTATGCTTAGCACTGAAACTAAATTGAATGTGCACTCAGCATAAGCATAACCAGCCTATAATGTTCCCACTGCTGGGACACAAGCCTTCTCTCTATGAGAGGGAGTGGGCCATAATCCACCACGCGGGTCTAGTGCGGGTTGGTAGATGTCACATGTCTTCGAATTTTTGGCTCTAAGACATGCAGGTTTCCTTCATCGTTTTGAAAGCAATGGTGATGAAATTTAATACACCGAGTAAAGTGCCTGCCTGGGTTCGAAGTCACGACCTACAACTCGTAAGTCGGAGCTCATACCACTGGGCCACCACTGCTCCTGTTTTACGACATTTCCGTGAAATAATAACATGGACAGTGGATAGTCATATTTTTAGTTCGTTCTATAATGAATTCTACGTTTGATTACTCGGGGATTCAATTTAGCAATTACTTATATAAACAATGATCTATGTTGGAATGCACGAGAGTTTAACGAAACTTAACTGTAATTCTGAATGTTTATTTACGTACATGCAGCGCCATCTATGTTGTTTGAAACTGCTTAGCGTTGGTGCGGACATAGAAGTTCTTACTAGTCTCGCGAGATGTCAGCACCGGTATAAAAGCTGTATACACAACTTGCGTTTTCTGTATCGTGCATCGGTTCAACTCAGTAAAAGCTCCGGGTCCTTTAATTGTGTGATTTATATTTCCGTTTCTACTTTAAACGTAGATAAATCTATGTGGAAGCGCAACCGCACCACCATTTAGCTAACAGTAAAGTAGATTTTTTCCGGTGCCTAAACAAATCCAACATCTTATCCTACTGCCTGCTACCTATGGTTAGCTAGCTAGCTTTCCAGTACCTACATAGGAACAAATTGTCGCAAATTTAAAGGGGTCGTACTGTTGGGATTGCTTTACAAGGGTCCTTTCACAAAAAAACACTTTTTATTAATAAAAAGTGTTTTTATTAATAAAAAGAAAGAAGTAGTGTTTTTAAGAAGTCGGTTAACCGACTTCTTAAAAAGGAGGAACTTTCCGATTCGTCTGTATTTTTTAACCGACTTCAAAAAAGGAGGACGTTCTCAATTCGACTGTATGTTTTTTTTTGTATGTTTGATAAGCGATCATTCCGCCAATTATGAATTTATTTTGATGATTCTTTATTTGTTTGGTAGGTCATACTTCAGAGGTGGTCCCAAATATTTTATCGTAAACGGTCAAGCGATTAAAAAAAATCAACAATTATTAATTAGAAATAAAAAAAATTGAGCGTGGGAAATCATCAAATAACTTCTCCCGCTCTGGGCGAAGCGGGAGGGCGTGTCAGACTCTTGCTGACTAAAACCCACCCGTGTTCCTTCAGTTGCCTGTGCCAGGGGCCACGGTAACCCTTTCGGACTTTCCCGCAACCCTGGCAGGCACCGGCCCTAGCGGACCCTGTCATTGTTGCTGACATCTCTTTGAAGCGCGCGTGGAACACAACGCGCCGTCGACCCGGGCCTGGTCTTTACCGGACGGCGAGCTACCCATTGCTCGCCGTCCGCAAGCCCGCGCCTACAGTGGTCATTAATCGGCCTGGGATTCCCGACGACCTGGGCGTCTCCTGCGGCGACTAAGGGCGTGAGGGCGCAAATTTTGCCTCTACCTCACGCGTTCCGCCTCTTCCTTCGAGAGCATCACTGCTTCGCAGAAGGAGGTGACGGCTTCCCATGCCCTCTAGCTCCGTACCGTAGCCTGGATCAGGACCGGACGCAAGAGATCGCCACCACCAATCGCCTTCAAACGGACGTGGACGATCGTTTTCGAATTGGTGTGGGGTACTTAACTACCATAACAAAAAAGTGAAAAAACAAAATCTTAAAAAAAAAAAAAGAAAGAACAGACTTCCAAAAAAAAACAGTACAAAGTGAAAAATTACTTTAATTTCGGAAGTCCGTGGAAAAATCTAAAACACGGAAGCAAAGACACCGACTTCCAAAATTAAAGTTATTTTTCACTTTATAGTGTTTTTTTTTGGAAGTCGGTTGTTATTTTTTTGTAATTTGTGTATAAATATGTTACGCAATATCTGCAGCAATTGTGGATCGATTTCGCAAAATTATTTTTTAATGTATAGTGTTATAAATTTTATTAACTTTGCTTTGGTCATTTTTCAGTTAGCATCAATAATACGTATTTTTTTCAAAGTCAAAGTATTTATTAGTGTGATTTTTGGTCTTATAATTAGGTTATGATAACTCAAAAAACTACCCATTAGTCCATACACTATTTAACAATATAAGAATTGAAAATTGATATTACATACAAATTAACGAAAGTTTCAATATTTAGAATACAATAAAAAAATATACAATTAATTATTAAAATAAATATTCAAAACACAATTAATAAGTCAAGTTTTTGAATTTTCAAGCATTGAAACAATTATCATTTAGTTTATAATTACATTTTGTCAAGAAGGAATTCGTCAATGGTATAGTAGCATTTTTTTATAAAAAGATTATTTAGTCTTCGTTTAAATTGTGTCAAGCTTAAATCTTTAATGTCATTTGGTGTTTTTTATTTTTTGTGAGCCATGCCGAGGATGCTTTTGTGCATAAGGGCGGTCTTTGAGGCTCTTACGACGATCGAAACGTCGATTCGATGTCGAATTTGTGACGATATTCTGGTCTTGTCTATCATAGCGTTGCTCTGAAGCTTTTTTAAACAGTTCACTATTTATTTTGACGAACAATGCGGTCTCGTGTAAGTAATGGCAATAGGCGTTCTTCAAGGTTATATATTGGGTCCATTCCTCTTTTTAGTCTATATTAATGATTTACCCCAATTACTTCAAAATCAACCGAAGATGGTGTTATTTGCAGATGACACATTATTAATCTTTAAGATAGACTGACGGTCACACAATCTTGACGACGTGAATAGCTCTATTCTTCGGGTCCAAGATTGGTTTACGGTAAATAATTTGGTACTAAATGGAAAAAAAAACAAAATGCATTAAATTTAAATGACCAAAATATTAGAAGTAGCGAATGTGACGTCATATTGAATGGGGAAAAACTGGAATTTATTAATCACACGGTTTTACTAGGAATCACGCTAGACGAGAAATTACAATAGGGACCTCATTTAACATCTCTTGCGGGGCCGGCTAAGCTCGGCCGCTTATGCTGTTAGAAATATAAGGCAGTTAACAGATGTAGAAACCGCGCGTTTGGTCTATTTTAGCTACTTCCTCAGCATTATGTCCTATGGCATTTTACTGTGGGGTCGGGCTGCTGACATTGAATCTATCTTTATTTTGCAAAAGAGAGCTGTCAGAGCCATTTATAATCTACGTCACCGCGAATCTCTCAGGGAACTATTTAAAAAGATTAATATTATAACGGTACCTTGCCAATTCATTTATGAAAATTATGTACCTAGGTATGTAAGCAAAAATCTGCATCTTTTTAATAAAATAAGTGATAGACATAATTTTAATACTAAAATAAAGATAAAATAGATCAACCATTTTTCAGATTAGCTAAAGTACATACATCTTTTATGGGGTACTGTGTTAAATGTTACAACAAAACACCTTTTGATATATTTTTTTTTTTTTTTTTTGGAAACATGCTGGTCCAGCTCCATAGGACAATCTAGGGGCTAGACAAAATCATACTTGTTGCTACTTTATTTGTATAGTTTATTATTTTTATGACATTGATTTACATTCTGTGATTACTTTAACTCACACGCTGATATTATTACTTGTTTTAATCATTTGAAAAATCGTGTATACCTTTACAATGTTTGTAAATATGTGAGCACCATTTATCTATCACAAAATTAACTTATTTGTCATTGCTACATTTTTTAAATACTTTTTACCTATAGATGCATAGGTCTTAACATATAATTATATAATTAATGTATACAAAATATTGTAACACATTTTAAAAGAGCAACGGTGGATTTTCTTGCCCATTCTTCTCCATACGAAACTACCTTTTGGAAGGGGCGACTAGAATCAGTTCTATTTTAATGTAAATGTTGACGTTCAAGTGTGCCTTTTATGTACCTATTTGAAATAAATGCTTTGACTTTTAAAGACAAGGTAATGGTAGTATTTTAAGATATTTGAAATGCGGTATAAACAATTTTCACGCAGGAATTTGCCCATAAAATTACTCCGTAACGTAATAGGGAGTCTACATAGCCATAATACGCAGTTACAACGGCTGCCTGATTAACTATATATTCTTAAGTTTATATAGAGCAAAGGCGAACCTACTTAATTTTGTTATAAGAATTTATGCATGTTGTTTCCAAGTCAGTTTAGAGTCAATTGTCAAGCCTAGAAATTTTATGTGCTCTACTTCTTCAATTCTGTTATCGTCAAAAGTTATATTTATGTCAGGAGTGGTAAATCTTTGTTGAAATTGCACATTTATAGTTTTATTTAAATTTAATTTTAAATTATTATGTTCAAGCTAGTTAACTGATTGTTGCAATGCGTCTTTGATGTCACATTAATACGAGTAATTTCTATTTTTATTATTTCTTACAATTATCGTGCTGTCGTCAGCAAAAAAAAAAAAACCATAAGAAAAGCGACGTGTTTTGGTAAGTCATTTATGTAAGCAAAAAATGACGGCCGACCCAATACGCTGCCCTGTGGTACGCCAAAAGTAATTTTAGGTTTTCCGGAAATATATTTAAGTACGTTCTTTTTTAAGTAAGTAAAGTTTTTTTTCCACTTAGTGTATATTGATGATGTTTGTGATATTTTTTTTTATCGATAGTGAGAAATTTACATTTTAACGATTAAAAGTTGATTTTCTTTTTCAATTTTAAAAATGTCCTCAAATGTTTCAGGTTCTACTAGTAATTTTTAAAATTGGAAAAAAAAACAACTTTTATTCATAAGAATGTAAATTTATCACTTTCGATCAAAAAAAAATTTACATCTTGCACTAATGTTAGGAAGAAAATTTTTTTATACACGTAAGAGTAATGATAGTCCCATCGCAAAAAAAAATACAAGAGAATTTCGAAAAAAAGTTATAAATTTTTAAAGATGTCCCCGAAGAACTTCTCCAAAAATTAAAAAAAAATATCATATTTCCTCAGCTATCAAAAATCGCGGATCTTACATGGGGTATTTTCGGATACCCCTAAGTATGAAGAATCATTTTTTTTATTGACGTCACTATTTCGACAACCCTGTATATTAGGATACTTAAACTTAATTACTTACTTACTTATATTACTATTATATATAGTAGGGTTGGCAGCCCTAGGTAGGTACCACAACTGAAAAGAGAAAAATAAAAACTATTTTACAAAAAAAAAAACAACCGACTTCCAAAATCCAGGGGAAAAAAAAACGAAAATACCAAACCGACTTCCAAAATTAATGTTATTTTTCACTTCGTAGTATTTTCATTGTAAAATAGTTTTATTGATTTTTTTTTAGAAGTCGAATGTTATCTTCTACAATAAACTGATACGATATTAAAAAAAAAACATCGGATGGAATTCGAGGGTTGGCTGCACCGCTATGCATAGCAGTTTTATACATATACTTAGCACATTCAATTAGCATCAGCAATAATTACTGATGATCAGTGAAATGATGTATAGCAAGTACGTAGCTGTATCTACTCCTCTGACGTCATGCGTAGCCATATTGAAGCGGTAGGTATACCTATGCATCTTATAAACTATACTAGCTTCTGTCCTCGACTTCTTTACACTATACTAAAACAACAGCCACATTTTTATAAAACTTTCCTGTACGCACGACTATAGATCAAGCTATACATTTCCAGTATAAGCTGAACTCGCATTGTCCTGTTTGTTGATTTCCTTAGTGTAATCTGGAAATGTATAACTTGATGTGTAGCCGTGTATACATACTGTTTGTAGTTTTGGTGTCACCAACCAAAATATGATGAGAGTAAAGACTTGAGACCCGGGAGCAAGCGACGTACAGTTGTCCGTGTGAGAAGCAGCTCGTCCTGAGGTACCTTCCGTTCCACCCCCTTCAGTAGTAATTTCCTGAGGCCTTCGGTAGTAATTTCCCGTTGCTTGCGAAGTTTTTCGTTATTAGTAAATTAATGAACGCCTGCGTTGCAGCACTAGCTAATGGCACAACGCTGTAACTGACTGTTGCATTCTTACAGATTATCCCTAACGAAAGGCTATCACTATCTATTAATATTATTAAAGTAGATTCTAGTAGATTGTAAACACACGGGATTTCTCATTTACAGTCACCTAACCATAGATATTTATTTTTATTGTAACCAAAGATGACAGAAAACATATCGGAGACCCTTAGAATCGTTAACCAAAGCGTTCACGGGGAAGGTTCATAATTACCAGCATAAGGGGCTTGAATGACGTTTTTCAGAACCCCTAGTACCTTTTGTAAGTACCCTGTAAAATGTACAGAACATCTGTAATCTTTGACATTATTAATCCACGGGAAAAAGTAGGTCAACACCTCGTAAGGCGATTATCACACTGCCACGCATCACGCTGCATGTTGCGTGACAACGCACCTACGCGCGTACGTGCGGGAGTGCAGATCTGCATCATCGTGCGGGTTTTCTATACAAACGCAACATCAACAAATGAACACGCACTCCCACACCCCGCTGCATGATGCGGTGCAGTGTGCGGTGGCTGCTACTAAAGATTATTTAGAATTCCATCAGTTTCAAATAGAATTCCATCATCAAAAAAAAATTCAATCTCGAGGACTTTAAAAATGACTAATAAGTAAGTTCTATTTAAAAGTAAAATGATTTAATACGCTCATCTTTCATCATTCATCATCACAATAGGTATGGGTAGTTTACCGTCATCAGATCTAAACGTACCTATCATATCTGCAAGGTTTGATGACTACCATATATATATGCGCAGTTTTCAATCATTTTACAATCGGAATAAATGGAAGTGACCGAAAAAGATTCAAAAGATTCGGTGGACTTGTGACATAGACTTGAAAAAACAGAATAAAAGTTCGGAAAGGTCGTTCATCAGTAACAAATTGGTCATGAAAATGGAGCCATTGTTTTGTCTGCATAGGTTTTGTTTTAAAGCCAGCGGTTTCCCTAGATATTCCCGGAGGAAGCTTAATATGTCAGAGCTCCTGAAAATGATTCAGGCTTCCGATTTACAGCTCAATATTGCACGCCTTTAGGGAACATTCTCAGTACAGGTAGTTTGTAATAGGTACTAGCATACATTGCAGCCATTACAGGTATACCTCGCGTATTGACGTTGATTGATTATATTTGTTGTATCTGTTTGGATATTTTTGCTTTTGCTACAGCAATTCACTTAGAATTGAAAAAAGGATGAAAGTAACAAAAATATTTTATTGAATGATTGATCAATAATAGTGGTAATCTCTTAGACACCATCTTTTTGAGCCCCATTTACGCGATGCAAGCTTCTTGCCTGTGGCCTATATTTAACAAATGACTTCGTCTCGTCCAAACACTGTTCAGACGGTGAAACTTTTATTGCTCCTTCAAGTTATGGTAAGCTACTGGCTATTAAATCACGCCGTGTAAAGGTGACGTAATTTTTTTTTTTGTTTTTATGTTTCGTACCTCAAAAGGAAAAACGGAACCCTTATAGGATCACTTCGTTGTCCGTTCATCCGGCCCTCTATCCGTCTGTCAGTCTTTCAATACCCTTTTTCTCAGGAACGCGTGGTGGTATCAAGTTAAAATTAATATCAAATACGTAGGTCTACGGTCCCTTGGAGTTCTAAAGAAAATCAAGCTGCTAAGTCAACGCGTCAAAGAAAATACGGCCATACAAGCGATATAATTTGATACTCGCAAATACATAAATCAAAACCTATAAGGTACTTCCCGTTGACCTAGAATCATGAAATTTGGCATGAAGCTAAACAACAATTTATAATAAATTACCAGATTACATAAAAGATGACGACAACACAAATTCATTGTATAGCAAACTAAGATTACTCTTAATAGGGAAATGTTATTACACAGTAGACGAATTCATGACGGATAAAACCTTATAGATGTAGGTACCTACTTAATTCATAACTTTTCTTTGTTAGATCCGGCCTAATCCAAGACATACATTTTGTTTATTCCAGTGACATTAACGAATCCATTTAATTTTTTATTTTTGTATTATAAAATGACATACCATAATTCAATGTAATCAATAACTTGACATGACATGATTGTAATTATTACCTATTCCTTATTATTATTTTATTCTACTATTTACTACCTACCTACTAATGCAATCTGACTAAATATGACTTTATGTGTGTTATTATTGTGTATTGTTTATTACTGTTAATTGGACATCGTAACAACTTATAAACATGTATTTTATTTTTATTTTTGTTCCCGAAATGAATTGTATTGTGTAAACTTGATAATTTGACTCAATATATTAATTTATAAACTCAACAGCAAACCGAGATTGTGCTTTGCAGTGCCCTGACAGGGTTCATGTACAAAAACCGACAGTAATAAATTGTAAAATGTGTGATGTGCATGAGAGCAAATAAATAAATCTCACAGCACAAGTAAAGGAAAAGTCCGGAAATCGTTAACATCAACACCGCATCACATTTAAAACTCGAAACGTTCCCAGCAACACAAAACACTTTGCTGCAATATTGTTGCACCGGTTGCTCTTCATTTATTTAGCATGAATAGTGGCTTTGCGGTCAATACGGGAACTTTGTAGTGCAGCTTCAGGCGGTGACACCTGTATCTGAGCACTATCCATTCGAGAGGATTTCAGAGGTTTTGAGAAGTAATCCCTGATGTTAAGTATTGGTGAACTGAAATGGGACTATTCACAGAGAGCTATTTAGACCTTTAGTAAATCATTAGATGGATCCGCTGAAATACCTTCATTTGGCATACAGTTTTGAGAAAAATAAAACGATTCTTGAATTTTTTTCTTATTTTTTATTTTTATGTACAAATAAAAATTCCCTTAGGTAAAATAAACTTACTTAAGTCTTAAATTATGATACTGTACAGAGTTTGTACGACGGAATGCGGGCAGTGTAGGGAAATCCCGAATGTAGGAGTTATGGCAAGTCCTTAAATGTGCTGGTGCTTAATAAATACGATGTAGTACGATGTGCATCCTCTATGGAGTGTAGGTTGTTAGAACCGAACTATATCTACGTAAATCTTAAATTCGTTTGAAAGAATACTAGCATTTGTTTTGCTAGTGACGTTGGGACATCGTTTAATCCGACATCCTGATGTAAAACTTGAGTATGATCACTGTAATGTTTGGTAGTATCTAAAATTTGGAGGATCACAGACGGAGGCCGGGGTTGGTGCTGGCGATGTAGTTGAGGAGTTCGTCAGAGTCCTCACAGACGACGGGCTTCTCGTGGTAGCAGGCGACGTCGTGCCACGCGATGCCGTCATTGTACACGTTGTTAAGGACGCTGAGGCAGGATTCTGAGGTGGTGTTGATGTCGAACTCTGCGTTGTCGGGCTGACGCAGCTTCTTGTGGCCGGTCTGAGACCAAGGGTTGTAGCCCCAGCCATTGGGGATCTGTAAAGGAATGACATTTGATAAAATATTTCAACGTAAATGCATTTGATGAAGTTGCAGCCGCTGAGCTTAATAATAGATTTGTCGGACAATTCTGGAAATAAATTATGTATTTATTACGATGAATTTCCGCCCAGAAGTTGTTATTCTTTGATGGTATTGAAAATGAACTATTTAGGTTAACACTATCATAAAACTATACTCAAACAAGGGCTAAAGTAAAACACTATGCACTTAAGTGCGATAACGAAATAGAAATACTTCAGTGTTCGAAAATGCGTAATAACTCAACTTTCACACAACAAGGCACCAATTGTACGTACGCACAGGTGTGTCTTCGAAAGTTTATGATTCAGTAAATATGTACGTGACGGTAATGGAGAATTTCCCCTTTTCGTTGACGGACATATGTAACGCATTAGTTCCAACCATAACAAAAGAACTTTACGAGTTCTTACAACAATGTAAACAAATATATACTTTTCGTAATGTTCCTTAAGAAAAGAATAGGACAGGCCAACTTCTTTTAGTGGACGATAATGCGTTACGTGAAGAGAAACAGCACAATATTTATAAGTAGGTAACTATACCGCGATTTTTAATCTGTTTGCCAAGTGAGATGACCCAGTTTCATCTTGCCACAGTGCGTTGTACCGATCTATGAAGACACTCAACTCCCATCTCCTGATAATACTAAAAGATAGAGAGAAAAGTAACTTGATACGAACCTGGTTGGTAGGGGACAGCTTTTCGCGGTTCGCGGACCAGAACCAACCAAACACATTCTTGGGCTCGAGGTCCTTGCGGTTTTCACAACCCTTGAAGTCACATAGGCGACCCGACGTCCAGATATAAGGCACATCATCTGCAACAAGAAAATAACGTGTCTCAGTATCATTTCATGAGGTCACAGCAATAAAGACGCCGCAGGGTCACACTTCAGATGTGTTAAGAGCGTCAATGCCCATTACAATATTTATAAAAGTTATCTAACGATGTTAGTGAAATGTGAAGGCTCCCAATTACGTGTCGCCTTCACATGGTACTTCGAAGATGCCATTAGAATTTCACAACACTTTTTAAGTACTCACTTTGCTGGATGAGCTTGAAGATTAGATTGTTTTCTTCTTGCGTCTCCATGGAGACGAGGTCCATGCAGTATTCGCGGCAGATGTTGCGACCATCTAGCCAGTCTACTTTTCTGTTAGCTAGAGCGGGAACATGTCCACTGTAGAAGTAGTTATGACCTCGGTAGAAGAACTCTTTTGGTCCTAGAAGCAAAAGAAAAAATAATTTTGAATGACGTTTAAATAATACATATCAGTTGTGTAGACAAAACATCCAATCAAGGCTGAGTCGTGACAGTCAAACGTATACACTGTATTGCTTCTATTTAGTGAGGCGTTAATAGTTGACAATCGAATACCCTCGGCGTGACGGGTCATGTACCTACACATCAAACTGTTGTATCACGGTCGTGACATTGAGGTGCCTGTGCCTGCGAGCAATTGTGTTATTATCACCCGCTATGTCAGTGTCGCAATATAAGATGCCATTACATAACATAACGGGCCAAGAATCGCGACCTTTCCTCCTTACATAAAAACGCAAACGACATATTTCAAGCTGGATATGGATAATGTCAACAAAAACAAGAAAAAGGTTAAATTCCAAAGTTAGATCTGATTTGATTTAAATGGTGTTATTATAAAAAAAATGTGGATCGATTTAATAAGCAGTCGCGATGTCCTTGATTTATTTATTTTATTTTAACTCTTAAATATCAATAAAGCTATCCATTCTGAAATATCCACTTTGAATAGCTATTATTACTGAGTGTTAATCTTATAAAAAGTCCATTAGGTAATCAGTCGTTTACAAAATGGATAGAAAAGGGTCTATTATGTGAGAGCTATTGATCTTTACTTGCTTTGCGCTTTGCAAAATAACGACTAGTCCTGCACAATTGAAATAGTTCACAAGTTCAATTGCTTAAATGCACAAAGAATGCAGCTAGTACATAATGCGGCACGTTTGTATACAAATAGTTTGTACATAGCTATGAAGTGTATCTAAAAGCATCCGCGACCTACATACCTAACCGGCTAACTCCTATTTGTACTTCTATACACAAACTGGATCGTACGGTGTCAATTCTTTCATCATTAATTCAAATACTGGGTTGAATTGTTGCATGGAGTATGTAATACCTATGTTTATTCTAAGTCTACATTAGGTATGTGCAGAATGGTTTTGGCAGACGATGTTGCAACGGCCCGGTCGGGTGCGGCGGGGTTTGCGGCTGCGGGCGGCGCCGCGCGGCTTACAGAGTCACAGATGAGCCGGTCACGCGCCACGCCAACTGGGCCAAGGATCGCTACCGGATGCGATTTTTATATTTAACCAACCGGCCAGTTCGCGCCTATTGTCAAGCCGACAATCCCAATTATCTGCATTTATTAGATATCTGATGCGAAAAATATGTAATCGTTTAGCGGTTTGTATCTAATTTTTAACGCTAAATTTTTTATCAAGTTCGTTTTTTAAAGGACCATGTCACAAAACAATAACAACGACAATGTTGTCTGTATACAACTGAATGGAACTGCACATGTGAAAATTTTGAAAAGCCAACCAAATTTTGTGGATTTTTTTTGGTACAGCTGAAACCTCACGACGACGTTAATCTCTACTTAGCTACGTGCTTAACTTAAGGTAATTACCGCGTCGCCTAAGCTTAATCGTGAAGGTCCCTTTGGTTGTGCACGAGTCCTATTTAGGCGGTAATTATAATGAATTGCATCGTTATTAGTGATTTTGATTACAATGTGAATGTGTTAAGTTCACACGACACGCCGACGAACATACACAATGATTATGCTTAGACCTTGCTCAATGGCAGACTGACGGATGTGCGATTGTCCTCCGAAATCCGGCACGGAGCCGCTGACATATCCTAAGTTAGACATATATTTACTAAACTGACATATAACTGTCAGTAAGCTCCGTGCCTGGATATAGATTTGACGATAAGATAAATTAATGGGACAGATATTTTACTGTTAGCCTTAATAAGATGACAATGCTTTGAGCAATTTTATTCAGTATCTGAAAATAGAAATTAAGCAAAGTAATGATGTAGAAACATAAACATACTGTACTGATTCACAGCCTATTATATGGTTCTTGGGATTTTGAACTACTGCAATAAACATTTACAACGGTTATAAAAGGTGATCCAAAATAATATTCTAAATCGTATCTCATCGAAATGAACCATAAAATGTCTCATGTGTTCTCATCGAAATGAACATCTACATAAAGGATATAGTTGGCGTTAATTAAATTGTTTGATGGAATTATTCATCTTCTAAACTTAATATTATAAAGAGAAAAGATTTGATTTTTTGTATGTTTGTTTGTTACGCTTTCACGCCAAAACGGGTGAACGGATTAGCATGAAGTTTGGCACATGGATAATTAGGACGTAGGATACTTTTTATTCCGATATTCTCACGAGATCGAGACTTATGCTGGTAAAAACGCGGGGTGCAGCTAGTTTACATATAAAAGATGAATTATTATTATAGCGTTGGATAGTAATCGAAAGGAACGTAACTGAGATGAAGGCTGTGTTGCAAAACTTAGTTTTGTTTATACATACGAGTAGCTTTAAGATGGACGTCCGAAACACAGGAAGCTTTTGCAACACTTGGAATTCGCCTCGAATATTCTAACTAAGACCATAATTTATATGAAGCATAAAATCATAATTTATTGCATCCAGAAATTATGAGAACATTATGAATGATAAAAGCCCAATTTAACGATGACTTCGATTTATAGTGAGCTACTGCATCGAATCAAATGTCATTCTAAATCACAGACTTACTAAATGCTATGAGTAGTTTGTATACCAGCTGGTCTATTCTGTAAAAATTTTACCGTAAAAACTTAGGTGAAGGACTTTGAAGTAAGCTGTAGATAGTGTCAATCCCTAGCATCAAATGGAATGACTGCTCATTTCAAGCTCACTTCAACTAACTTTTAACGATGAGCTCTTTACAGAATAACACCACTGAATACTGAAACAGAAAACAACAAAACAGTTTTTTTGTCAAAAGCTTTTGAAGTGCAGGTTACTATTCGAGGCTCTACAATTCAGAGTCCGATCTATAATGGTTGATTAATAATCCAAACCAATATGTTCAATTTATATCACCAGGATTAATAAATCTAGACGTTTAATTTACTTCACCTACTTATGAGTATTTGCACAGCGCCCGTTCTCAATCCTACAATTGAATTTCGCCATTCCGTACATTAAGTAAATTGTAAGCATAATTTATCTTTATATGCCAGGGATATAACACAATTTGTAAGTTTTAATAACGGTTAATTGCACTTAGTGAAATATTACTGTTTGTCTGATTACCAAGTCGTTTTATCCGATAATATCCGTGCCCATGCCCATGACCTGTCGGATTTTGAACCTGTAAACGTACGCTGGTATGCGTAGCTTTTATTTAGTATAGTGTTCTTCCTTTAGGTATATTTATATACCTAAAGGTACCTAGTATATTACTGTAGGTATATGTATGACGTAACGATTATATCGAGGTAAACCTTAATATATTCTGAATACACTAGAAAGACGATGGCAACTAAAAGTCTATAAACAAAACAAGAAATAATTGAGCTGTTGCGAAGCGGAATGGTTGGGAACAACATTACTATATAAATTTTACTATTAGGAGGTAAAGGTTAAAATGTAGAGCTTTATGCACGTAAGAACTAATATGAAATTGCAATAGTCACGACTTAAGACAGGGGCACTGTTGAATGTAAAGAATAACCGCTAAACGAATAATGAAAACTGTTCGGATGTCTAAACAGCACTATGTTGCTGATGACCCTAGGGACAGACAATGTTAAATAAAGTTTATTCAATGCGTACCTCAAGGATCTTACGCCCGTTTTTACATAATAAAGCCTCGTATGGCCTTTTACATCAAATAAGACACATCTCACAACGAGTCGGCGTATACATCTGCCAGCTGCATTGCTGCAGAAGAGCTACTGCACCAAACAGCTCGGAGTGGAATAGGGTACGACATCATGGCAACGGTCTGCCAACCGATTTTGACCCCCAAAACACTTAAAATAAGTGTTTGAATGGGTTGAGGTGACTCACCCCTCTGCCTGAGCCCGCTCGATACGTTTTCACGCTTGTGTATAATGCGTCACATCGCTCATCTGTGTTTGCGTGAATAACCAGCAAAATGGTGGCCGCAAAGGGCTCTTTAATATTTTTTGTAACGTTGGTTATTGTACTTATACATTAAAATTCGCAACGGTACTAACTGTTTAGGTTTTCACTTGTTGCATCAGAACTAAGAAACTATCTAGCTAAGGGCTTATTTTTCCAACGTCAGATTACTTTTATCTGTGGAATTAATTTGACGTCTGACTGTTTTGGAATGGAAAAACTGTCAAAAATTTAAAACTATGCCTGAGTTAAGTTACTTATTTGGGGTTGGAAAAGTCAGACCTAAAGATATAATGCAACTTGATACAAAATTATATCAAGTTGCACAAACAACATAATTTTTTCTCGGAGAACGGCCACGCCCAAAACTGCTCATCATCTGTACTCAGACTGTTAGAGAGCATAGCAAATTCAAGTAGTCTCCAAATGTTGCAAGTCTTGTAAATGGTATAATGGCGTATTTACACAAGACGCATTAAAAAAATGCTTACAAAAATTAAGAAGAATAAAGATCCACTGTGGACGACCGTGAGCTCAAACCTCCACGTTTGTAAGCTTACAATAAAATAATTAATTCCAACTTAACGATGCCCCATTAAAAGTACAGAAGTTATGTAGTAAAGATGTCTTGGGTCGTCAAGGTACTATTGCAATGGTCGAAGATAAATAATAACTCGGAATACATGTTTACTATTAAATACTTATATGCTACCGTAGATAACGCGTGATTACTAACAATGTTTATAAATTAAACCCACACGCGGGTTATTACTTTATAATGTGCGAAGAAGGCCTAGAGAATGCTTTAAGTAGTTAATTGCAATGCAAGATTTTCCAATGAGAATGATTTGTAAATTGTTGATTGTGAAATGTTTTATTACTCGTCAGTCTGCTCCTTCAATTTCTTACAAATACTTCAATAGTATGTTTGCATTTCTGTTGGTATTTTGTTATTAACAAAATAATCTTCTAATGGAATCTAAAATAGGGCGTTTCTGTGATTCTAACCGGTTTACACGTATTAATTATGGCCTTTCGAAGATAAGAATAAAAATATTTGTCACAGACGTTTACACGATTTATAACTTACATAAGTACTAAATCGATACTAATATTAAAATGGAAAAATACATAGTTTAAAACCAGAAATGACATAACACAAAACAAAACAAGAACAACACTTTGAAATACAAAACTGCCTAAATGTATTCCCAGGTTTATATGAATAATGAAATTTTTCTTTAACAATAAAAGTGACAGAAGCTGCCAAAAGAGAAAAGACGTAACAGGCTAACACAGTTTTTATTTAGAAGTCTCAATACTTTCACATCATAAAAACCGATTATTATAATAAACTTGAAGGCAGTGATTACATAAATATTAACACTTTGAGGGACACCAAACACCCATAGGCGAAATAACAATAAAACTTCTATTGTGTCTCGTTCAGTGTCCTTCAACCGATTGAGCAGATCGGGTCCTCGACAAGAAAAATAAAACTTTCAGGTAGACCACAGAGGATGTTAAAGAACAGATTTATTAATAATTATGCTTCGGCTTAAGTCGTAGACTTTCACGAAATAACAGTCATAAATAAAGCAACTAATAATACAATGTTTAGATTATTCTTTATTACAAATAAGCATTTTGCAGCGGAATCTTCCATTTCCTATTTTCACTCTACGATTGTTTGTGGTAAATATGCATTAGACCGCGTTGCCGTGGAGTTTATTTAAAAAGTAAAAGTGGTAAGACATAGGTTTACTTAGGCACGTTACGATGTGAGATTGCGGAAGTGCGATAATTACATATAAGAGAAATTAACTAAAAGCGCTTTAAAATTATATCTTCGGTTACTTTAAGGGCCATGTTGCACCTACAACGTTACGACATACGAACGAATAACCGAGATATGTTGCATAAATTGTTGGATAATACTTAATATTAATAATACGTCAGACGAATTTAATTTATTGGCATAAAATACCACAGACCGAGCACTTTCCACGAAATCAGTACGAGTTAAAGGAGGTATGAGGCTTTAAGGAAAAATGTTTTAGATCGTTTTGTTTTAAGGCAGTATCCAGTAAACCTGGTCACTACTCCAGTACCTAGATTATAGATCTTCATGGTTTCTGAACCAATCGTGTCAATACTCACTAGTACCTCCGTTCTGTGTTCGGTAAAAATATATACAAGAGAATATAAATAGGGTGTGGCGTAAATAATGGATAACCCTGAAACTGTCGATCGGCCAGATTATTATCTATCATTTACCCCACTTATATCGCCATATGACCAAATTATTGATATTTTAAATATATAGCGTACTTACTCTTACAAAATCAGCTGACAATTCTATAATAGGTGACTTGTTCTCGTATTGTCTTGTTTTATGTCACTCCTGAATATTGGTATTATCAGACCAGTATCAAGATTTTTTATTACAATCTAAGATAACATTGCAAAAAATACTTATTCTTAAATTTTAACATTTTTTCTACGGAATTATGCAATTTTGGACCCCTATATCGAAAAAAAAATGTACGCGTATGTAGGCGATATAAGTGGGGTAAATGATAGATGATAATCTGGCCAATCTACAGTTTCAGGGTTATCCATTAATTACGCCACACCCTGTATATTTAGATAAATGAAAAGAAAGTTCTTACAAATAAACAACGCTTTCTTGTCTTTGACAAAATTAACTAGTTCCTACTAAATCAATTCAAATCGAAAAGGGAGATTCTGAGAACTTCGTGGGATTTGGCCATTCAGTGTAACATCTTGTAGTAGGTTTATATTTGTTGAAATGAAAATCCTATTCCTAAATGTTAAATATTTAAAGCCTATTTACACAAACGTGTTAGTTATGGAAGACGAATATTAAAGTTGATGTCCAAAATATAAATACTCCAAATATGTCACGATCGTATGATAATTAAAAAACCTATTTTAAATACAAACGCTACTTCTTTTTTTTTCCTAATCCGGGTAGTATTATGAAATACGTTATTATAACTAGTTTTTTTTTTTTATAAATATACAGTTGACCTCACGAGCCTATATTGAATCAATGAGTGCTTCGTTGTGAATATATTATTTATGTACGTATCTACCTACTCTTATTTTTTTGTCTCATTTGAATTTGAGTTGTTGAGAGTTGAGACACACCCTCTGACTCATCGGTAGGTTTATTTAATCCAAAATTTTAAATAACTTAGAAACAAAAGCTACTTGAGATTTCATATTTTTTGCCTAGAACAAAAGTATCACTGCTGACCTCACAGAGCGAAATATAATTATGTTGATAGAAAATTCTGATTGATATGTTCTGTCTGAAAGAACTCAATTCGAGGTACCTATGCAAAATTTTGACCACAGAGTGTGTTATTGATTCAGCAGTTGTATAATCACTTCAATAGGTTTGCATTTGGAAATTTCCCGTCATCAACATAAAGAATATACAGTTCGTAGCTGTAGTCTTTTAACACTACAAAAGCCAATTAGAGTTCTACGCACACAAAACTGAGCAAGCAGGTTGAAAATATATCCGCGTACATTAAACAACTTTAAAAAGAAAAAGGTCTCTTGAGGAGAAAACGGAAAAGTGCTTTTCCCAATTACGAGAACGTACTTGAGTGTGGACGGTAGTCGCGTCGGGGCGGAGAGGGGGAAGAACGGGAGGGGCGGCCCCGTCCTCCAACGAGTCCGCGACCTTGCGAGGTCAATGACCCGCGGAAGCTTTTACTTTCCTACGTAATAATTACGTACTGATTCTTCATAGTTTGATAGATTACGCGTAAACCGTACAAATCGTGCAATGTTTATTTTTTGTAGCGTGTTCACTTATTTAGGTCTTGTATTTGAATAATTAAGGTCTTTAATGAATTTATATAAGCTTTCTAGTGCTTTTAAGTTTATTCTAATGAATAAGGATAAAAAATATACAAAATTAGAATCAATGGACGAAAGTTATAAAATTAGAAATGACGAATTAACAGCAATCTATAGAAGACCGGATTCATGGAAATTATCTATTCTACGAACTTATTGGTAGGTATTTTTCTGCCAACCAGTATAGCGAGTATAATAAAAATGAAATGTATGTGTCGTAAGATAAACTGATTACGTATAAAACAAAAAAACTAAGCGAAACTACAAAGGTAGTTTTTTTTTAATCATCAGTACAATTTCTTAGAATAATTATTTATTAAATGACGCCTACTATAGGCATAGTTCACACATTCATTAACAACCTTACGATTGCGATATACTCGTAGGTATCATAAATTAATATCATTAGTAGCCAGTTTTCTCATCACGTTCGTCTAAGGTCGCTTTAAGCTAAATAAGTTCAGGGCTTCTTTCTGTCAGTTCCTGATACAGTCACCCGCACGTTCCTGGAAACATTTTGACCTTAAGCTGGCCTAGCGTAGTACGGAGTTTCAATAGAATAAGACGCCAGCTTGTACTGGTTTTGTAACCACTGACGTGCGGCCTACTATACATCAACCGAATGTTTTATGAGGTCAATTAAATAAATTAATAGTAATCTGGTTTATTTTGTCATTATGGCGTCAAATAAATGTGATTTAGTATGATATTTGGACGTCATTAGTCCGAGTTTAGAATAATATTGTTACTTTATCTATTGCATGGTGGAGAAGCACAATGAAACCATTTAATATTTAATCAGACGTTTTTTGTTGCCAATACTAAATGATATTATAAAGAGGTAACATTTGTGTGTTTGGATGGAGAAGATAATCTTCGGCAGTACTGATCTGATTGCCAAATTTCTTTTACTAATGGGACGGTGTATTACCTAGTGTGAACGGGTATATTTTATGTTAAAACAAGAAATTTCACGCGAACGAAGTCGCTGGGAGAACCTAGTTATTCACAAAGGTAGAAACCAGAATTCTTATATCATTATTTCGAATGAAAAAGAAAAGATAAAGTGAGGTTATTAACGTGCATTGAAAAGTTCATCAGCTTTTAAAACCTGTCTACTCTACGACTCCTGCCTGTCTCTAAGCTGCGGCATAGTGTTTAATAAATATAAGATGATATAATTTTTTTTTAAATGATAAATGATTTTATTTCTGTAAGTAGGTTTTTACAAACACTTTTACACGTCAATCATATTTTTTTTTTAAACTAGATGAGGTCGGCGTTTCCTATCTGACTACTCTGAGAAGAAAGGCCGAAACAAACTCAGAGGTCACAGTCTCTTTTAAAGTCCAGACAGAATCTTGGTCAGATCATGTGAAGGCTATGTAGATCGGTGTCTGAAATGGTCTTTTGAGGAAAGAACCACACAGATTGAGTGGACCTGTCCAGTCAGTGCACGCAATTGTCAGCAATCGTGCAGCTCAACTCAGAACTTAAGGAGCTCAACGATTCGACGAACAATACCAAAGAAAGGACATTTGAGTAGGCCGCACAAGTTACTCAAACTGCCAGATCATGATTACACTAAGAGTAAAATACAAAAAAAAGCAATGACCAACATTAGTTCTCACATTCACAATAGTTAAAATAATAGCATAATACTTTACAAAGTAAATACTCTTGTCATAGTATATGTATATAAAATTCATTAATGTCAATGTGTATATAAAATCCGGACATAATCATTGAGGACCATGCAGATTGGTGTCTGAAATGGACTTTTGAGAATTAAATCACGTGCGTAATTAATTGTAAGTATTCCGTTAGGACTAACAGAATTTTTCTATCTATCCCGTATGTTGGCACCTGCCATGTTTTATCTCTGCATCACCCTAAGGTTGACTGGTAGAAAATGCCTCATCTTTGTACAGTATTTTTTTTTACTTCTACATAAAGTTTTAATAAATACTTTTTTTTAAATAAATTCATCGCAAACGTCCATCCTGGTGGAGGTAAATATCGGTATATTATTTAACTAAATAAATAAATTACTATGTGATTACTATGCATGGCAATGAATTACCCAAAAGAAAAGAGTAATCATTCTCGCAACAGAAAACCGATTACCGATTCGAAACAGTATAGGATTCGTTACATCAACTGAATCACTTAGCTACCTTGAAGCAACATTGACACAAATGAACCTGTTTCTCTATTTATATCGATTCTAATTCATTCGTGATGAGTAATTATACTTATTTATTTATTTTTACCATGTAGGCTGTTGAGTAGTCTTGAAATAAAATAAACATTAGCATTAGCTTCGTGTTTTGAAAACAAATTACTTCTTATTCAAACATAAGTTTTAGTGTAATTTTTCCATATTAGATTTTCTCAATACTGAATTTTCCGAAATATTTATAAGTACTTACTTGTTTATTACACCAGAGGAAATCATGGCTCCCGGTTGTATTTAAGTGCGAAATCCACAGAAAGGTTTTAATGTATAATGTTGCTTTTACTGGCATTATAAAATACTATTTCGCGGATATAACACTGCTCATTTATACCTATAATGAAGTTGTATTAATTTGTACTTACTGCTAGCGCATTTCTGAGGGTTAGGTAGTGAGAGGAAACGTCCAGGTTTCTGTGCTACTGCGAGCGTCGCAAGCGCAGCCACGCACGCCACCAACAACCACGCGTGCATCTGTAACAAAAGAGAAACGGTGTAAGACATTTAGAAAAAAAAAACATGCGAAATTATCAAATAACACATAAAAAACAAATGATTCACAATTTTTTTTAGATATTCATGAATTAGGAGTACATAACCACACACCCGCAGCAGGACATACCAACCACAGAAAAAATAGAAAGTACATAGGTACAATAAAACAAATAAATTAACTAAATTCATTTAACCTCATCAGAAAAATTAAATTATTAATTTACGAAAATACAAACACCTTTTTTTAAATACGCGCCATAACACAACATTCTATTTTTAATTAAAAATGAATCTCGTAGAATTCGTTAGTGGCCAGGATAACATAGGTATGCAAACTTTTTACGTTTTATTTTTGAACTATCTCACGAATTTAAGATGTTATTATGTAAATGTAAGTATGTATTTGAAAAAGACACGTGACTGAACTGAACTGGGTTGAATATTGCAGTAATATGGTTAATTTACACTCAGTGTCAAGTTTACCTACACAGTAACATCCATATTTCAAACATCCGCCTGCGTAACCTCGTCGTACTGAAAGACACGAAGTTTTTTCGACAAAACAGTAAAACTTTATAAAAAGAACGAGTAAGCAGAATGCAATCTCAAATTCATAAGACTCGTTCGTGTACTAAGTTTCGTAAATATATCATAAAAAGGCATCAAACAGCCGAACAATGGTCTATTCACAGTTAATTAAGTTTGACGGGGCATAAATCTGATTGTGACGAAAATGGCGTCAATGAAATCGTACAGAAATGCTTGAGGCATGTGTGACTTACACACCGGTTAACATTGCTTGTACTTACCTAAAGAATTTATTGCATAAATAAGTTCGGTCGGACACCGCGCTAATATTATTCGCGAGAATTAGCACATGCGCCCTCCAATAAGGTATGCATCTGCGACCGTTTTTTAAAATATGTATTTACGTGAATTAGTATTAGTATTTAGTGAACATTTCATAAACGTAGCTAATAGTGATACTAGTTAGGTACTTACTACGTTTTTCTTTCTAAAGTCTATGAATTCTGGCAAAGCATGTTAAACTTTGAAGGGTCTACCCGCTACGGCGCGGCGTAGCACTCTTTAACAAATGCAAATGATAGCTTTCAAACATTGTATTCAAATTGATAAAAACCCTGACAATTTTGTAATTTAAGGCCTGCTGATGGACGCATCTCAGAGGAACGTTAAAGCAAAATAATTAAATGGCTGGCTTGACTTTCTGCTTTTGAACTTGACATGGCAAAGATCCGCTATTTAAATATTTTTTATTTTTTTGTTTCTATAAGACCTTCAAATCTTCGCGATGTCTCAATTACTTAATTTTAATCCAAACATTAATTAGGTGTGTCGTCATTTGATATGATAGCACTCAAATATTTGTCATTCTAGATTATTTCGTCGTCTTATACCGCTTAAAATAATAATGGAAATATTGTATTATGTGATTTTGTTTTTCGATTGGTTAGCTGGGTTAGCTTCTTCCTAATCAATGACGCAAAACAACCAAAACAAAATAAATTATTCGATTTTGCTCTTCATTTTTTAAAGTCAAATTCAGTCTTAGTAATAATTTTCTTTCGTACCTACTCGTTGCCAGTATTTGACGCCAAAACAAAAACACAAAATTACATAAGACCTTATCTGCCAAAACAGGCTTCGATTCAGGTCTGTGACAGAGAGTGACCGGGGCACTGGACCGCGTTGCGTGTCACATTGAGCAATCCAACCTTTCCGATGCAACAACGACATATTAACATTATCAACCGTTCAGTTACCTGCGCCTAGGGTTATCATTTCGAAATTTGAAAAGTCCTGACATAAAACCGACAATAAAAGTCCGAACATTACTTTTAAATCTTTCTTTTTTGAGTATTTAATTAATTTTTCTATTTATTGAAATATCCACATTAGTCAAAAGTCCGGATAAATGACAAGGTCGGACAAAGTC
The DNA here is from genome assembly GCA_937001585.2 of Brachylomia viminalis. Taxonomy (NCBI): domain Eukaryota; kingdom Metazoa; phylum Arthropoda; class Insecta; order Lepidoptera; family Noctuidae; genus Brachylomia; species Brachylomia viminalis. The sequence continues at coordinate 18,043,742 of OW443301.2, read as the reverse complement.
CGGACGGATGATAACCCTACCCGCGCCGGGTGTAAATATTGTCTTTGTAACTTTGTCACCGCTTGTTGTCTGCCGGTTAGTGTGTCGAGTAAATACGTGATCAGCCTACGATCGGAACTTGCAAACACTGGAAGTATGATGTCACCTGCAAGTGCCACCGTAACCGAAAATACATGCGATTGTTTTAGAGCCCGTAAGTAAGGTTGTCTTGTCACATTGGTCAACCATGCGTTGTTGGTCTTACGTAATTCAAGTATGTCGCCTGACGAGTCTGTCTGAAGTTGAACATGCCTCGATGACATCGCTTCAGGCGACGTATTGCTTGCTAAAGCCTACAACGGAAAGAAACTTCGACTACATAAGCGTAGAACCACGTGAACGGACACGCCTCTTCTTTGCATGTTTTTGTCTCAAACAGGATCCTTAAGTACCTACATTTTAATAGGTAAATATCTGCTATATATCGTTAAGCGTTATTAAAAGACACGTCATGGGTAATCATTGAGTCAATTCTATGCAAATAGTATTAGGAATAGATCGTGCTGTTTACCCGGAATCGTCTGTTGTCAGGCCGAGAACGTCAGCACCTACGCGCAGACGCCCGGTGTTATGTTACAGGTATAAAGGTACGTGTATATGTGATGCAACCTTGACACCATTGCCTCCATTACCGTAAGCAGTAATTGCGATCGTCATCTCATCAATAAAGTGTAGGACGCGTCATCAAGATCGCTAAAGGTAAGGATCGTCATGTGCAGGCGCACTCAGGGTTTCACTTAACGAACTTCCTTTGCCTAATATGGAAATTGTGGATTATAAGCATTTTAACTCCGATGTGCAATTATGTTAAAAGTTATTTAAAAGCTTTCCGAATTAAATGAAGCTATTTTAAATTTAATTATTCTGGTATTTGTTCATTACACGTATTTCGACTTCGTGCACATTAAGGAAAACGATTATTGAGGTGAAACTTAAAAGGAGATTCCTAGCTCACACTAGGCTTTTTACTGGGTAACTTTATTTAAGTATTTTCAAAATCTACTCTTTTAGAGATAAAAGGCCAACTTATTCCTTATTTCGTAGAACGAAACAAAGCTGTTTGTATACAGTACATAATAGCGTACCATTACAGCTAAATAAACGTCTAAGTGATATTAGATAAATATCAGAGACCTGACCTCAGTTGGGCAACACACATTAATAGGCACAACTCGTGTGTAATGCCACCATTACACACAATAATAGGATGAATGGGGAGTTCACAAAGCGCCGAAGGTGTTCGAGTACGATACTTAAACAATACCTGTTCTATACAACAGTTGAATGGTATTCTTCGCGAATCTGTGTCCCAATCGCGAATTTAGTGCGAGACTTGCAGCCACAATGTTTCTACGAGATGTTTCGCAACGGCCCGAGGCCGGTCGTCCGTCAGTTTCGGTCACGATCGTGCGGCTTCGTGCATCTTCTCTGCGTAGCGCCTTGCCAAACACTGATGCCCTCCATTCACTGGTCGCGTTATTGTTTTGTACTTATTCACGTCGCGTTAATTTGGTTAATGACAGCCATACACAATAACCTAAGACCTGTGCCACGACTTTGTAGTACCGCATTTGGACTGTCATATTGCATACATTTTGTTTGGCCATAAATCCTATATTAACCCGAGAACACACAAATAAACCAAAAGTTTAGGTTAGATATTAGTTATGTGTGGCAGTCGGTAACATTATCGTGCAAATATTGCATTTTGTCGTGAATTTATTCGTTCTATAATTTGTATTTACAAATCTGAAATCACACAGGGACGTAAACATTATAGATTTGGAACATGCACTATAAGTGAAACAGGCTCGATTTCAGGTAATTGATTCGATTAAAGGCAGTGATGCGACAAAGCGAAAGCCCCGTGTGTGTACGTAATTATCAGTCGTATGTATTCGTGTCGTGTCGTCCTGTCGTTAATGGGTGTTGCACTGAATTCGTCATCTGTCAAGTGAAATTTTTATTACTATCTACGTAACGTTTGGGGTCTCTGTACTAGGTTTGGTGACACAGCAAGCGTTTTACATAATACGAGTACACGTTATGATATTGTAATCGAAAAACGCCCTGTCTTCCAACAACTTCCGAAGTTCGGAGAAACTTGGTTTTCATAATCTGCCTCCCAATGTTGGGGTCGGCTTCCAGTTTAACCGGATGCAGCTGATTATCAGTACGCTACTCGGAGCGAAGGACTGGTCTGATCTCCATAACCCAGTGAATTAAATTCTTACATAAATTGTTTGGAATTTTGGCTATTTTAAGGGACCTCTAGCTCTAAACTAGACTTCTTTTTAAGTCTTCAGGTTTCAATAGTGGTTTTAGGTCACAGACATACCTGATAAAAACATTTGGCGTAAGATTAATTTTCTGGGATATTCGGTTTAACTTTCACTACAGTATAACACCGAGCTCCCAGTGCTTCTAACCATAAAAAAAAACAGTTTTTTTCTCACCAGTATAGCAACGAGGATTACACAGTAAAAGTACTTAAGACTAGGTAAGTATAGGTTGTCTGTAAAAGATCGCTTTTAGCGATAAGACCGCCCATTATGTCACCATATGAAAAATTCCTACATTCACACTTTAATACACTTTATCAGTTACAAATTCATTTAACTTCCGCTTAAATATGTGTAAGTTGGCAATGGTGCCGATTCCCTTGTTCACAAACTAAACTAAATTTAAGTTGAGTGCATCTTTTTCTTTCTGTTTCATTATGAAAAGGACAGAAGATAAATATTAGTTTAGTCCTGTCAAATTAGTCAACACCAGTAGGCCAATTCTCGTACTTAAAAAACGTTCAAATTCAAGTCGCAATCTCATTTCAGCGACAATCAATGTCAAAAACCTGTCAAAAATGTATGTAAATTGATTATAATTTTGACAGATTGAGACTGAGATTAGAATGCGAACGGTCTGAAAAATACGGGAATTGCCCCTCTGACGTAATTCGGTGTAATTTTAGTAGTTAACTTTTTAATCCAAAACAAAAAAAAAAAAAAAAAAAAAAAACTTTTTAATCACGTCTAAACTTGTATGGAGTAGTGTCAGGCGCTGATTAATTTGACAGGACTAAACTAAAATTTATCTTCTGTCCTTTTCTTAATGAAATAGAAAGAAAAAGATGCACTGAACTTAAATGTGGTTTAGTTTGTAAACAAGGGAATCGGCACCATTGTCTGTAATACAACATGGCAGTTTATTATAAATCTTGGATGTCGTGCAATGTACAGGTGCTACATAGTATGCTAATATGTTCGAGTCTGTTTCTTATCCTGTTTTGTTATCGTAGATGTTACCGACTTTATTGCAATGGGAACCAGACTAACTTGCTTTTGTTTAGGAAACTAAAAGTGTTCTAGTGCTAGTTTTTATCTAGGTAGGCTAGCCTAGAAACATAAAAACTAGAGCAAACTCTGTAACTGCTGTACCTGGGCCCTATTTAATATAGCTGTCAATGCAAAGTATTTCTCAAAAAACAAATTGACACTTTACACGACTGGTGCTCTAAGTTTAATAAAGCAGAAAACTATGAAAGAAAATTGTCGGATTCTCTCACCCTTGATCCTGCCCGTGATCTAATAGATCAAATAAGTTTGACAATAAATACGTAGAAACAAAAAAAAATACTAAAGATAATCCTACTAGCAAAAGTGCTGATTGTTATGAACGCCTATAATTTAGTTATTTTAATTTATATTCTGTTAGCTAATGTTATATGTTTATGGTGTTGGTGTACTAATTGAATAAATAAATATAAATAGCGTGATTTCAAAACTTCGAAGCATTTCACACCTTTTTTTACTGTCTATTAAAGAATGCATTCAGGAGATGCAAATGTAGATTAGTATCATACATTACCAACTTGCACAATACATTGCTCATTGCTATCAAAGAGTACTTACTAAATAACCATTTGCAACTCTGCAAGAGAATTAAAAGCAGTATCGTGCTCGTCTCCATTAGGGGGTTAGTACAATTGCAAGCAATACTAATGTAGGTACCTACTAATGCTAAGATGTCGACACCGCCTGGATCCGCGTTCCGAATGAAATAATTACTACGTGTAACAAATAAGTCCTCTTTACTTAGAAACTTTAGAGCAAATCTTTTTGTTACAAACTTTACCACTAATTTTAAGCAACCAATATGGTGTTCTTGCTTTGGATTTTACAAATCAGGAGCATGCGAACTTATAGAAGCTATTTTTTAAGCACTTTGATGACGTGCACTAATTATCCAATTGGTATGTTTTTGGTTTGATGAAAGGGTCTTTCACAAAAGCAGTATAGCAACTTTAAATGCTTAATTAACTCATTAGCTTATTATAGGAACCACCTCTTGCTACTTCACAAGTAATACAGACATTATCGTATACCTATTTGACCGACTAAAATGAAATGATTAAACGAACCCTCCTGTGTTTTGGCTTAGTATTTATAAGTCATTGGTATACCGACTTGTACTAGCTGCCATGTGGCAAATAATTTATTGTTTTGTGTTTCGTTATGTTAACTACTTTGCATACTATTCAATAAGAATATAGATATTCATAGAATAAAGTTCTTCTAACTTAGCGGACAACTGTGCTGCTGGGGAGTTTGTTGCGCCACTTCTTCTTCCCAGCTAAAGCACTTTGGCGGGCATTTGGGGGATTGTCTTATGTCATTTTGACGTTGAAAAGTTCTGTTTCTCAGCCTAGTTTGAAATAAATGACTTTTATTTATTTATAACTTTTCGCACAAAAGGTACAAAGGCGGACTTAATGCCTTAGGCATTCTCTACCAGTCAACCAAGGGTGGTGAAGAGATTAGATGGCAGGTGCTTTAATTAAAAGGAAAGGAAAGCATTGATTTGAGCGATGTTTAAACAATGATAAAAAAAAAACTTTCAAAATAACGTACACAAATATATAAATAAGTCCTAGTCCTAGTCTTTTGATTATGATTTAATTAGCTCTCCTTTGAATTTTAGAGCAAAATCATCATGTTAAAAAAAAAAACAGGTAAATATACTGGCTTTAGACTGGCACAAGAATCAATCCAAGACCCTGAATAAATAAGGCCCCACGCCTCTACACAATGCAGGTCGTCAATTGTTTTTAAATTAGCATGTAAATTATTTTGTCTAGGATGTGAATTATGTATCCTTGTGCCTTTGATCAGCTCACTAATAATTTCCCGTGGGTGTCGTAAAAACAAGTAACAGTAAGATGATGGGTAGCATACGTTATATCATGTTTACCATGACTTGTCAGACGTGGGATGAATCCTGGGAACATTCGACTATTTTGCTTCTGCAATCGCAATTATGTAAGCCCAATATTTATAAACGTGGAATAGAAAACTTGTGTTTATTCTTCTTGAATATTTGATTGTCACTCGCGAAAAAAAACAGCTGTTCCCAACATTTATGGTTGCAGAACTCGTCAAAATGCCATCCCCATGACCACCAGATTTTTTTTCGCGATATCATATTTGGTCCCCTAATAAAACTTGTTCATAATGATGAGTACAATGACCCCTTAAAAGGTTGATGGTGTTTTACCAATAACCCTGTATATTAAAAATAACAATATGTCCCAATGCCGGTAAAACGACAGTGTCCTTGAATTGTTTTCTGGGACAGGAACAGTGATTAAATTAGGAAAATCAGGAGAACCTCATTGAATTATTAATAAACGTTTTGTATTTCATCATAATACTGACTATTATGATGAAATCCAAAACGTTTCACCGACGAATCCATAATTCGATAATATTCAAATTAGCTTTACTAAACAGTAATGCATTAATAACATAAGGAATTTCGAGAACCTAACCTATGCAAGGGACGAGATTAATATAAATTATTACCGGTCATATAACTACAAAACATTTATGCTATCGATAGATTTATTATGAAGCAAGTATCCTACCAATATCGTACTTAAAATGTATTATAAATGTAAAAATTTGTATGTGTGTGAGGCTCAATCACGCATAAAACGACTGAAGGATTTGGATGAATTTTAGCACTCAGATAGTTTATAACCTGGATTGACATATATAATACTTTTATCCCGGTAAATGACATGGCTTAACGACTGTTATCAAAAATTTCTCTCTGGACCCGATTCTGAAGTCCACGTAGATGAAGTCGCAGACAGAAATGGAAGAGATATTTATAACGAGACTCTAGTCTGCCAACATCCAACGGTTGCGTAAAACCTATTTGATAGCTTTCAACGAGTGAATGGTTCGCTTTATGAATACCGTGTAACGACTCGTAAAGATATATTTGGTACATTTGCTAACTTCCCAGTTCTAAGTAAACTTGAAAGGTGTTCCAAGTTCAATGTCACGATATTTTGGCGCGAATCTCGTGATGTTGCCATACTTGGCGCAAATTTTGGCAGTTAGACTGGTAGAAGTGTAGAACAAATAAAATTATGAATTATAATATTTAGTAATTGGTGCTGTTATGAGGATTTCTGGATAAAACTAGGATCATTCAGGCTGTGTAGAAAAATATTGTAGGTAGTTTTGTAATACCTTATTTGATTTGGGAATTCAATACAGGTAAGATAATACTTATAGGGAAACGATTTAGCCACATACGAGTAAAAGGATATACACTAAGGAAAACTTAAGACTAGCTCAAAGTAAAATGTTTATGACCAATGCCAAAATTGTTGAGTTGAGTTAGCTATTGTTGGGTCTCACAATATATTGCCTCATTCTATTTTCATTAACAGAAGTCTTTAGATAATACCGCGCAGAACCGGATATTGCTTCACTTTTCCGTTACACTGAACTTTAATACGCGAATAATGTCGACCTTGTAACCGAATAATAGTACATTAACGGTTAGACGGCAACCTTGTCAATACTGACACCCAACATAAACATAAAACACGAACTCGCCAATAACCTGCATGTGCTTGCAGAAACTCTGCTTGACCATTTAACATTTGACCTCCACGATGTGTTAAACGGATGTAGAATTAAATTCATACAGCTTTATTTTGATTCGGCTGTGGTTTACTCAACTACGCATAATAAAAAAGGTATATTTTTCGGTTTTCAACATTTATTCATTGCTTTTATTGAAAAAAAACCTAATAAATATTCGAAACGCGCCATAAAATTAGACCTACAAAGGAATCGACTTCACATGAAACTCGTATTTGTACATCTTATCTAAACCCAACATAATGTTAAGTTTCAAAATATTTATACACGAAGTTAATATTCATAGACCATAGTCATTTGTGTATGTCTATGGTGACAAACTGGAGGCTTTTATCGATGAGGAAAGCCTCTGCAATAGATAAAGTGATTGATTATCCGTACTTGCGAAATACATCTTCATTAGTAGGCCCGCGGTGACTTGTGAGCACACAAGAAAGGAGCACGGTTTAAAAGACATCAACGCGTTTATTTAAACATAATTTTATCATAAACAAATATATACTCATTACGTTATTAATATTATCACAGCAAATAAGGAAACGATGACAACCATTGCCATTCCCGCAATCAGACGGTATCTCGACTAACAAAACTTAAAAGTAATGACAATCGTGAATATTCATAAAGCAGATTGTCGTTTCGCGTATAAAACATCGAAGTAGTAGCCTTGAACCGTTGCGCAACGTGCTGGCATTTGTCCTAATGCGTCGACGTCAATTGTTAGTTGCCGAGGGTCCACAATCCACATGCCTTTCGAAATGGTCTGTCTACGGGCATCCGATTCTAGATTACGAGGCGTAGTTGTCCGATTCGTCGCGATACTATCGGTTTGTCGAACTAATTTGGAGTGAGTGAGTTACTCAAGACGTCCTTCGTTTCACGTGATCGAGAGGCTGTGAAGTACGAAGCTTAATTGTGGGACACAGAATCCGAGCTATTGTTGTTCGTGTACCCGTGGGATAACCTTTTTACTCGATAGCACATTAAGACTTATTGATTGTCTTACAACTTAAATGTTTCATACCGTCCTTCAAGCCTATTGGAAAAGTTCGTAATTATTTTTAATTATACTTTGGCTAACATTTTAATGGCTTCTGAGTATGTGAGCTATTAAGTTGTTGCGAAAACCGAGGAGGATATAAAAGTTAACTATGAATATGTTAATTAAAAGCTTGAACTGATGTTTCGCACTTTGTTTGTGTTTGGTAACGAATTAACGATGTTGTAGTCAAATGTCAAGTCCATGACCAATGTGAAATGAGCATGTCTAAATTATTCGTGGTAGTATCGTCTTTTACGATCGTCGCTTAAATAGTAGGCACTAGCTTTTTGCCCACGGCCTCTCCCGCGTGGGTATCGGAAATATATCCCACGGGAACGTGCTACAGGGATTAAAAGTACCCTATGTGTTAATCCAGGTTATAAACTATCTGTGTGCTAAATTTCATTAAAATCCGTTCAGCCGTTTTTGCGCCAATCCGGAACATACATCCAGACAAACAGACCAACGGACAAAAAAAAATCGTATCTATTTTATTATATGTATAGATAGCCATATTGAGAGAAAGGGTTGTTTAAGAAAATGTACATAGCTGCTGAAACGTTGCGGTTCATTCGGTGTATTCAATGAACCACAGAAATAAAATGGCGATGATTTGTTTACAAGCCGACTTTCACGTTTTACCATCATAGCTTGACTTCTGCTGCCGTCAGCTTTGGAGAGATCGCAAATGGAGACCGCATATTTTAAGTTGGGTACTGCTTCAACTCCAATCTATTTGGTTCTTATTTAGTTATTCCGGCCCCGGGCCCATCCTGTGATACATTTTAGGAAACCTTAGGTACCTACCACCCGGTGTATTTGCTTAGATTTCAGACGATGATCTCAAAGAATTTCCTGAAGGATCCCTTTGATGTACCTAGGCTGGTCGGTGCACTTGCCAATTTACCATATCTTCCCCAAGCAACTTATTAAGACACCATTGAAATGCAACATCTAGCAGGATTTTTGAAATGAGTTGAGTATATAGCACCACCACCCGTTGTTCACTACTGGTGTTATTTACATCATAAACTAAAACTAACCAACCTAATAACTAGAACTACGATCTCGAATCTACTATCCTATCGCAGGTATGCTGGAAGAGATTTCATTAGAAATAATCATCACCTTTGTACCTATTTTTCTGTTATTTTCTTCTTGTCTGTTTATATAAGTATGTACTTAAATAAAATAAATAAATAAACTACGAGTACTATAAGAAACTTCATAAAAACAGGTCGTAGATTCTGAGTATTTTTCATTCTCAAAACGGGTTAAAATATACATAACTGTATCGGTATCATACTTATCTTGGTACCTATCATCCAACAGTTATGACATCTAAAGTTTTTGTATTGACAAACTGCACCTAGACATAGCCTATAACTACAATGATGATTGATGACTGATCCTCATCAGAATCTTAAACACGATTAGAAGTTTTAACCCTAAATAGTTCTAGCAAAAAACGAGCCCTCGTGTCGTTAGTTCGCTTTAAGTATTAACTAATTACTTTTTCGTATTGTTAAAACACATCCGTCTTGTAATTATTTCATCTTGAGAGCAAAAGTTTTTCCTAATTGGAACAAGTGTCGACAGCGAAATTGATCGTCTTAATCTGCAAATTAATAATTTACTAAAATGCCCAAAGAAATAAACTGAGGGACTAATTTTTACATGAGTTTTAGTTAGAGCTTCAATTTAATGAATGAAAAACAACGTATTTTAATAACTTTAAGTTAAGAGAACCATCCTTCTAACTAATAAACACTAATTTGACGATAACCGATCAAATCAAATACGACAGTTTAAAATATCTATACGAATCTAAGGGCTTACTAATATCTTTTAAGTAAATTATTCTTACGATCACATACGGTACGGTTGAATGACCCCATCAATTTTATCTTCTAATGAGAGTAATCGCGTCTAAAGTCCGAGTAATAAAAAATATTTTATTACAAATATGTCTTGATTACTTCTAACAAGTATAAAAACGAAAACGAATTGTGCTTCATCCGTCTCTTCAATATAGCAGAGTTATTAAAATAACAACATAAAACAGGTCACGAAGTCTTCACAACTTAGTTTCAAAGTGTTCACAGTTAAGTTGCGGTTAAGTGTTACTTTAACCTAACTTCTTTGACGTTTAAGTTCGCAAAGGAAATAAGTTTGAGAGATAACCTCGGGATAAGCAGGCTACAGCATTGTTCTTTAACTGTTTCTCATTATGTCATCTAAGGTTAACATGGAAATAATCAAATAATTACAGTTTCGTTTGTTGGTTTGTATCTTTTTTCCCATTGTATTGTATTTATCTAATATTCTGTTTAATTGCTTTAAAATTCGTATTATATGCAGTTTGTCGTCTAATTATGAGTTACATCACTTTATCAATATAAAGAACAACACTTAAAAAACCGTAATATAAAAACATACCTAATATTTATTTCAAACTTATGTCACTATATAGTCTGCTTATTCTGAAATACCGTGCGTAGGTTTAAATTAAAACATTTAAATTCTTTCTGCCATTCAACAAACCCAGATTCACATAATTTATAGCTTTTGTTATTCAATGTAAGATATTATAAATGTTTAATATTTACATTAAAAAAAAACCTTTTTGATCTAAATTCTCGTCGTAAATGTCAGACGATGCTTTTTGTTTTATATCAAAAAAGGAATTTGTCGATGTCTTGATAGTTGCTACAGCTACATCTAAATGTTCACATAAAAACGTTACTTTGATACATGATGTGTTTAAAAATGAGTAAGTTGTTTTAATAAAAAACGAATTAGGTAGGTATTTAGTTATGATGATGGAATTCAACTTTTAAGTTTTTCTTCTTGGCAAATGTCCCATTTGTAAACAGATTTATTTTATTTTATTTATAATACGTTTGTTTTTTACAGAAATCAACGTTTCTTTGGTAAAATCATAAATTCATGTCCATAATCATTTACGTCGACGCGTTGGACAACGCAAGTATCGATCGGTTATCAGTGACGTTAATACTCAAATCAAAAACTGGTTCCGATAACTTGACACAGCCGAATCTTACTTAACATACATATTTTCGTGTCACATGTAATAAATATTTGAAAGTCCACATCTTTCAGTCTTGCTAACCTTCACAGTGTTATATTTTGAAACACTATTTTGTTGCTTATCATTAATAAATTATCCTGTGCTTAAAATACTTTAAAGTTGTTTTAACCGCAGAGCAAAGTTGTCACTAAGTTGCGATTAAGTTATTTGCACATGTGATTATTTCGCTGAGCATCGCATTGTGTCCTCGAGTGTACCTACTAGAGTTAGGCACACCAATAAGCCTCATCAGTTGAAAGTCTAGCACGTGATGAAACCTCATAGAAAAGGGCTCTCAGACATATTCTCGGCATCAGTGCTCGGTGTTGCAACTGCGGCTTGACATACATACGCTGTACATCGCCTGTAATCCGCAACAGACACTCTGCGTATTCTAAGGACACTGCTGCCGACGGACTAAGCAATTTTCGTGTCAGATTTGACGAGAGCAATCATCGCATGAATGAATTGACGCAACTTGAGCTCGACAACGATAACCGCGGGGTGCGACTTTAAATTAACTTTAAGCTCGCACTTATGCAAGAACGCACTATCAAAATAAGATGCATTGCGTTGATTGTAGCGTGAAGAAATAAATACCTACTTACAAGCCGACTTGTAAGCCGAACTTTAAATAACAAATAACTTATTTTTGATATATAATTTTTCTGAAACCTAAACCTTAAATCTATCCTTGAATTGCCCCAAATCATCCCTTTATCCCGTAACCAAGTTCACTTACCTTTATTGTTGATTTAAATAAATACACGGCGGGAAAAATCACAGAGTCACTGTTGTAATAGCGCGCGGCAGGTTTGGGCTTGGTCTTTTATAGTCGCCGTAGCGGGGATGCGCGTGCGCCGGCGGGGGACCGACACGTACGTCCACATGACTGCCAGGCAGAGGTGACCTCACACCTCACTTATCTATCTTCTTCTTTATCTGCTGAACCTCCTTGCTGAAAGTTTTTCGATAGAGACAGCTTAATCTTCAGTTGCGTGTGTTCAGTCAAGACTCAAGCGTGATAATTGCACATGACAAATGAATGGAGTTGTATTTACTTTGTTTGGTGATGTTATTGTTAAGAATTTAACTCAAAACTCTGCATTCTTTTATTGTTACTGAATCTTGTTGTGTTATAGTTTTAGGAGTCAATCAAGCTATTTTAGTCTTCATAAATATCAAATATTGCGTGTTTTCTTTTTCAAATATTAGCTTTAAGATTCAAATATTTGAGCAATCCGTTTTATTAAGTCAATCGAATTTAGGTAGTTTTCGACATTACATGTTTAGATAATTATTAATAACTTCCTTAGTATTATCTAAGATCAGGAAATGATGTGATGAGAATTATACACAACGATTAAATAAATAAGTGCAGGGTCATATAACATCAATACTTAATTTTACGGCCTATTAAATAACTGTTGACGTATATTATTGAAATCCTACGCTTAAACAGCGGCTTCTTTAGGTTTAGAGACGTTTAATTCAAAATATTCAAGTTTAGTTATGTAACTAGTATGTGCCATGAGCAGACGAACTATAAATAACTTACCAAAATTACAGGGGCAAAACGCGTGGAGGGATCAAGTTGAAATTAATATCAAGTACGTAAGTCTACGGTCCCTTGGAGCTCAAAAAAAACCAATCTTGTAAGTCAACACAATAAAAAATACGCCCATTTATGCGACTTATTCTGATACTCGCAATAAATCAAAACCTATTTACCTAGAATAAAGAAAAATGGCAAGATGCTAGGTCTCACAGCACAAGTAAAGGATAAAGTTCGAAAATAGTTCATTCGTTTATTTTTTGTGATTACTAACTTACATTTGCAGTTGGAGGATTGACAGTAACTTAGATCGATGTATATGAGAACATGTTTTTTAAACTACTAACATTGTAGTTTGCTTTTGTGATAAATTCATCCCTAATAGGAAACTCTTCATTATGCGTAGTCCAACACCGCACTTGGCCGGTTTTTTACACAGACAAACAGAATTCAGGCCTCTTCTGTCATAATTTTTTTATAATTTAAATAAATATCTATCGCAAGGAGACTGTTAATGAGAAAGAAAGAAGAAAGAAAAATAGATTTATTCACACAAAGAAAAATATATAATTTAGTCACAGAAACACGTGCATGTAAAAAGATAATTAGCTCTAATAATGATAAATATAATGAGAAATCCCGTGTGTTTACAATCTACTGTTGATTGGAAGATGGGTGCAAAGCTTTAGGGCGAAGAGAGTACAGACAATTTAGAATCACTTAAGCCATGGTTGTATTAGACGAAGTCTTACCATTTTTTGTAACCTAATTTTTTATGTTCTTTTTTCGAAAATTCCCTAAATTTTAACCAAACTGCTTATTTATGGCCAAACTTAATGATAAGTTAATTCATTTTTACTATATTTTATTAAAGTAATGTGTAAGCAATCTAGCAAAGCATCTATTAGGAGTATTAGGCGTCTATGTCGTTAAACATTTTTTTTACGGACATTAAAAGTTCATAATTTAAAAAAAAAAAAAAAAAAATACTTATTGTAAACCTTATTTAAATCAAAACCGAGTGTGCTTTTTTTGTTCAAACCTTTTGAAAACATGCTTGATAAATTGCTCTTTCTTTTGAGGTATCAATTAAGTATGCGGATATCTTACAAATTATTGAAATTAGGACCTACAAACCAATTTGAGAAGAAATTTTAAATTTTAGACAGACTAATTAAAACAACATTTGAATTTAAATTATTTATTTTTCATGTTCATAATGTCTGCCGTGATTCCTAATACAAGCACGGCTCCGTCTTCTCACTTCTGTTGTGGTTATTTTCAACATCATCTGCAGCTCCAATCGCTGAATTAATTCTCTCTATCAAATAAAAATGAACTCATTTATCATTCAATTTGGCCATGAATAAGCAGTCTAGTTAAAATTTTGGGAATTTTCGAATAAAATCATAAAAATTAGGTTAAAAAAATGGTAAGACTTCGTCTAAGACAACCATGGCTTAAATGGTTCTAAATTCTCTGTTCTATCTTCGCCTTGAAACTTTGCACCCATCTTCCAATCACCCTGTATTATTTAAGTGACATCGTCAGGAATAATCTGTAAGAAAGTATTAGTTAGTGTATGAGTGTTGTGTAAGTAGATACAGGAACGCATGCGTTCATAAATTCACTAAAAACGAAAAACTTCGCAAGCAACGGGAAATTACTACTGAAGGCTTCGGGTCTCGACCTCATGACGAGCTGCTTCTCACACGGACCACTGTACGTCGCTTGCTCTCGCGTCACCAGTCCTGACTCTTCATATTTTGGCTGCTGAGACCAAAACTACAAATGTAGTATATATACAGGAATGTTTTATAAAAAGGAGGCAGTTATTTTAGTATATTGTGGTGTCTTACGACTTCCACGCGAATAAATATTATTGAATTCTACCAGCATTTGGAATGTCAGTAGACGCTGCAGTATACCTGTAATAAGGATTAATACAATTGCCTAGGCTAGTAACAGCCTGTAACATCATCAACGCAAGTGAGTTAAGTGCCCATCTACCCTATTTTTCGGGGTAAACCGCCCGGCTTTCGGGGATAAAACCGGTGATCAGTGTGGATTTGTTACCTCAGTAAAATCACCCCGGTGATCACCATAATCACATAAACCAACGGTCTTGGTTCTCCTTAATCTAAGCTTTCCTGTGGTTTGTGGTGCCTTAGGAAATTAAAGCCTTCAGCCAGGGCATAAAACTCATGCTTGCACAACGCCTTTTAGGGCACATCTCTGTGGGGACTGTCAAGGGGTCACCCCCGAACCCCGCTGTGCTCATAAAAGTATCTAGGGATCAAAGTATTTAAAAATATATATTTTATTGCCCTATTGGAAGAAAATTAAAATATCTATTAAGATATTCAAATTAAATAAAATGTTTATTATAATACTTAGTTTTATGAAAAATATAATATATTTTAGGCAAGGTTCCGAAGATACTGGCAGCGTTCCCCCTTTGAATAGCTAGACTAATTCTTTGTCCGAGGTAGCTCTTCTGTCTCCTGTGATGTCGACTAACCTTTTTGCTATTTCCTTAAAAGCCTTATAGCGGACCCCACGGACCAAGGGTGTCAACACCGAATGGGACAAATAAAATAAAATGTTTTCGTATGTGTAAATCGACGACGTACTCTCTGCTTTTGCATTAATATGGACGTTTCGCAATTTTTGTCTATGCTGGAATTTTAAAACACCTCAGTTAATCCTGACATTGAAATGTAATAAGAAGATGAAAATTTTTAAAGGTTTTTTATTTCGTAAATGAAACAATTTAGTAGACTGTTTTTCCGCCGTAAATGCTTATAACACAGTCGCAGCGATTCGGCATAGTACTCAATATGAGTTCATCCAAATCACGTTGCGGAATGTCGCGCCCACGTCCGTTATAACAAACGAAAAAGATTTTCTGGTGTGTGTACCGCAAACACACCAAAAATCTTTTTCGCCCATCCATATTTGGCAGAGCTCTTCTTTGAAGCATATCTCATGCGTGCTCAATGGGATTCAAGTCTGGCGATTGAGCAGGCCATGGTAAGACGTTGATATTAACTGCGACAAGTGTGTTTGCAACGACTCTGGCAGTGTGTGGACGTGCATTATCATGCATAAGCAGAAATGAAGCACCAAATTGGGTCCGCAATGGAATGACAACATCTGATACTTACATTCGTTTCAGCGTAAATCGTTGCATTGAGATGGCCTCTGATCCAAATCAGTTCGGTTCTTCCGCCCATCCAAATACCCACCCATATCATGATTGTTCCACCACTGTATACATAGAGTTCCTGAACGTTTTAAACGTTCTTAGCGTCCAGGGGTCCTCCGATACCAAGTACTTCTACTATCAGGCCTCATACCAAAGCGAGATTCGTCAGAAAACCACACAACACGCCACTCTTCTTCTGCGCAATTCCTGTATTCACGAGGCCATTGTATACGGGCTCTGTGGTTGCGGGGCTCAATAGGTGGTACACGTACACGCCTTCGAGAAGGAGATTGACTTCAAGCAAGGGATTTTTTACGGTTTGGACGCTTATCAACATCCCCCAAGAGCTATGAAACCTCGTAAACAACATCATCAAGCAGTCATTTGTATGTAGTGATCTAGTCTGCGTGTGGTGATGCGAGGTCGTCCTCCATGTCGCTCTGCCACGCTGCCAGTGATGCGGTAACTTGACCAAAGTGACTTTACGTAGTGCCCAGAGCGATTGCCACAGCTCGTTGCCGAGAACCAGCTTCCAACAGTCCCACGCTCTGATCATTTCTTCTTGACTCAAATGACGTCTTCTCTCCATAATAACGTTCTTTTGCATTGATTCCACTCAGAAGAAGTATGGCAGAAATTTTACTGATTTGGCCTCAAACCGTTGCAGGATCATATAAGAATACGGCTTGACAGAAGATTTTCATCTTTTGACCGAAATTCAAAAACTATTCCCTTTACAAATGACAAAATTTACTAAAAAGTATAATTAAAAAACCTGATTTTAGTAACTAACAAAGACGTGCTGGATCCCTAGATACTTTTGATGTGTGTATATGTGCTTACCCACCCTTCCATCTTATCATCATAACGAGTAAAACCTCCGAAGGATTACTACTACGAGTACCACTGACATTGGCAGTTTATAGTGATGATGCATTAGTATGGATGATATTATTATCGATCATTTTATAGGCACTTTCAAGGCACTAATTTCATGGATAATGCTTTTAATTGCTGTGAAGCATTTTAATAGAGAAGCATTACAAAATAAAGTATAATATTACAAGTCGGTTACAGCCTAGTGACCTATTTATCATATACCTAATTACTTACAATTTAGTATAATCAGCCTTGAGCCTATAATGTTCCCACTGCTAGGACACAGGCCTCCTCTCGGTGAGAGGGAGTGGGCTGTATGTCGCCGATGTCACATGTCTTCGAATTTTTGGTTCTAGGACATGCCGGTTTCCACACGATGTTTTCCTTCACCGTTTTGAGAGCAATGGTGATGAAATTATTTACACAAAAATAAAGCGCCTGTCTGGGTTCGAACCTACGACCTGCAACTCGTAAGTCACGGCTATTACCACTGGGCCACAACGCTCACCACTGCTCACAATAAAAGTTTAGAACTGTGTAAATGCAATGCTTAAATTATATGTTTTTCGGTTGCAGAAAGATGAAGATCAAAACAGCATAGAGTAGGTTGTACACTATGGTGAAGGGTATCTGTCATGAATAATAACAACAGTGCATCCCATGAATAAAATCCTGGGCCTACGCATGGTAGCTCGCCGTCCGATAAGGACCAGGCCCGGGTCGACGGCGCGTTGTGTTCCAGGCGCGCCTCAAAGAGATGTCAGCAACAATAACGGGGTCCGCTAGGGCTGATGCCTGCCAGGGTTGCGGGAAAATCCGAAAGGGTTACCGTGGCCCCTGGCACAGGCAACTGAAGGAACACGGGTAGGTTTTAGTCAGTAAGAGTCTGACACGCCCTCCCGCTCCGCCCAGAGCGGGAGAAGTTATTTGATGATATCCCAACTTCAAAAAAAAAAGTGCCTACGCATGGTAAACGATATTTCATCTTAACATACATAGGTACATAAACTCACACCATTTTTCCACGGGTGTAGGCAGAACCTACAGAACGCCCCCTGCTACGATCCTTACATACCTTCTCCTTTTGATTCGTGTATTTCATTTTTTTTTTTTTTTCATTCATATTACACCGAAACATTGTCACGAATTATTAACAAAATGAAAGCTTCTAATTACAGATCCAATTGTTTAGTTATGTACACTAAACATGTTAGTTAGGAAGCACGTCACTGCAGCACATACTATCTATGCCTTCATCAATCAAAATAACGATGATACTGATGGCTGTTTGTGTATGTGAGTTTCAATGTTTGTAAACGCACCCACGGAGAGGCAAAATTTGCGCCCTCAGGCCCCTAGCCGCCGCAGGAGACGCCATGGGCATCGGGAATCCCAAGCCGATTCCTGGCCACCGTAGGCGCGGGCTTGCGAACGGCGAGCAATGTGTAGCTCGCCGTCCGATAAGGACCAGGCCCGGGTCGACGGCGCATTGTGTTCCACGCGCACCTCAAAGAGATGTCAGCACCAACGACGGGGTCCGCTAGGGCCGATGCCTGCCATGGTTGCGGGAAAATCCGAAAGGTTTACCGTGGCCCCTGGCACAGGCAACTGAAGGAACACGGGTGGGTTTTAGTCAGTAAGAGTCTGACACGCCCTCCCGCTCCGCTTGATGATTTCTCACCCTCAAAATAAAAAAAAACATGTAGGTACCAAACGTGCATTTATTCGGTTTTCCATCTGGAATTTTTCAGTAGCAGCCCAGAGTTTGGATTTTTCCGGTTTATGGCAATAGGTTCGCCCCCTATTTCATAGATCTTAATATGACTGGCGAAATGTGGGTGTACTTTAGGTACTATCGAGGAAGTTCATATCTAAGCAGTTTTAAAACAAAATGACCACATTTGTTTTACGCCCCTTTTTATAGCAGACGAGCGCTGCAAGGAAAAATATACCTTAAGGTGCATAGATATGAAATTCCTCGATAGTACCTACATCTCTGACTAACTCTTGATGCGCATTACAGGCATGATGTGTTACGTGTTAGGGCTGGCGCACAACTGGCGAGGCCCAGCGCAGCGTGGTTGTCACTGCCAAACAAATATCAACATTGCGCGGCGTAAAATAAAGTCGAGAATAAATAACCTGAGTCGCGCGCCTATTTCCGCTTAGACGCGCTCTCGAGCTAATGGCAGTTAATTTATTCTCAACTTTATTTCAAATGTTACAAGGTCGATATTTGTTAAACACTGACGATTGCGCTGCGCTGCGCCTCGCCAGGTGAGCGCTGGCCCTTATGTAGTATTGGCTTTTTAAAATTATGGCAAGTAGATGATCTAATTCACCTATGTAGTTTCTATGAGATAAAAGTCTGGAAGGGTCATACCTTCCTAACCTTGGGTCCTACTCTCCAAGTCCGTCAACGAAGATATGGGCCCGTCCGAAAGTAGTTTGATACTTCGGAATGAAACTCTACTCCAAATTAATTACTTTTTTCGGACGGGAAATAACACACGGGGTGTAAGGGTAGCTGTCAAATCGTGTTGTCATTCATTCTTAGTCCGGACTCCGAAGTAATCTTGTGTCCGAAGGTGATTCGGAGTAGGCAACGCCCGTAACTTCGGCCGAAACTATAGAATTCGTGCTTAGAGAGACCCCTTATACGATTTTGGCATAGTTACGCGATAATAACGACCAGTACCTCATTAGGAACCGGACATAAGCACATACGAAGCGTAGCTGCAAGGGGAATGTTGTTCTATCTACGTAATCGTAGCCATGATTAACAGTGAACAGTTTCGGACTTCCAAGAACGTATGAATGGGACATTAAATACGGAATTTGAATAAAAACTAACGGATGCATAATCTCTTATAGGGATGATAACAGGATTTTAGCCAAAACTAGAGTTTGTTTTTAATTAAAACCACTGCAACCATAACTTTAACAAAAATCCATATCATTCAAACATTTATCTAAAGACTGGTTTCTCCTTGTTTGATTATAAACAATATAAAACAGAAATAAGGAGAATGTGTCAATGTCCGTTGCAACTTGATATGTAGGTAAGTACCTAATAATGTATTTTCAGTTGTGGTTACAAATTACTATAAATTACTTACATTAAAGTGAGTCAGATAGTAATTTTAAGTAGAAGTGTAGCGTGTGTGTAGAAATGAAATACTTACCTATTCTATAAATAAAAGTGTAAGTAGTATTTAAACGAGCAATTAAAGTTTTATGTGATAAAAATTATTAATTTACGTTATATAATATAGTATTACTAAGTGAGCGACTGACTGCGAGTGACTAGAAATCAACAGAACAGCAACTTACAAACATTAATTTGATTTAAGTAGGTACTTAAAATACAAAATGAGAAGCTTCATAATATTTGAGCGACCTAATATTTGTTTGAGTGTCAACGTTACGTCCTGCATTTTTTTTCAATATTTGCCAAATGATTTATTTATACTTAGCGGCAATTTATCTTAAATGAAGTGTTTCGAATAGAAAAACCACTTTGAAAAATACTACAATGAGCTAACATAAAACTAAAAATACTATACTAACCTAACCTAGCCTCAATTGGAAAAATTGTCTCTATCTTAATATTAAAGTTGCCCTCTCTGTATTTCTAGTCGCTCACTCGCACGTATCTGAAATGGATTAATCACAACCCACTTTTAGTAAGCTCGTTCTGGATTTTATTATTAATCAACATTCGTCGTTAGTTTAGTAAGTTTTTCGCTTACTCAAATTCATACCGCTCAATTTATTAAAACAGTATCTCATCATCAGTCGCTAAGATTTTTTTAATTCGTTCTTTTTATAATTCCCCATAAATAAAATATTCCCCCCCTCCTATACTGCCTCGTTAGTCTAGTGGTCGTAAGTGCTACTACATGAGCACGATGATGAGGTCCTGGATTTGATTCCCGGGTCAGTCCAAGTGTTATTGAGGTTTTCCATCTGGTATTTCTAAGTAGCTCGGAGTCTGGATTTGCGCCCGGTTAATAAGAATATGCTCGCTCCTTTTATTACATAGGATTCAAATATAACTAGGGAACTGTGCATGTAGTATAGGTACCTACACCTCTGCCTAACCCTTCTGGGATTTCGGGCGTGATGTTATGTTAAATAAAATATACTTAAATTGCCCACAGTTTACATAATGTTAAACTGAAATCGATCACTTATTAAGAACGTTATACTATACACAATTATATGCTGATAATATTAATAATTACCGAAAATAAGTATCCATTCATATTTTTTTAGCGTCCTAGATGTGTGATTTTTACAACGAGCACTGAGGCATGTTTACCGTTGTCGGAGCTTTCGATTGCTACTAGATTAAAAGAGCACCCAAATGTCCAAGTGGGCGCTCATTTGTACTGTAAGATGTATTACACTGTAAGATGTTGTACTTATTGGTATCAATAAACAAATAAAATAAATTTAGTAAGGACATTTTTTGCCGCTGATTATGTATCTAGTTCTTTATTAGCAATCGGTGTAAACAGACCACTCTGACAAAAAGATACAATCACAACCAGACTAGAATATTTTGAAAACGCATGAACAATCATAGAACGGAGTTATTATTATGAAAATAACTTTATCCACTTCTTTTTGTATATCAAGGAAAACTTACGTATTCAAGTTCAGTGACGGTTTTATAGCAGTTTTATTGCTTACATGTGTGAATTTCAATAGCAATCTTGATTATCTTAATCACGAAAGAGTTCGTTGTTCTCGTCCAAAAATGCGGACTCACAACCTTTCGCCTACTAGGAAGAGATTGTAAGTTCATGGACGTTCACAACCTTATGCACTCTGCACTGTTACATTTTTGTGACTATTTTCAGAACACGTCGGTTCTATAAAAAGAGTATGATGTTTTCTTTGTACTCACCTACCTACTGTAAAAGGTTTCGATTAATAATCGAAGTAGTATCGTAGCATTCAGTAGCCTATGCTTTGTGAGCTGGCATAGAATAGGATCTCCCGATGGACAAAGATGCCAAAGCAGAGGCACCAGCTTCCTTGTGCACTGTCAGTAACGCCAATCTGTGTTGATACACGTTGGTTAATGGATACCCTATACCTAATGTCCGTTTTATGTCGAAATTTTGCCGGTTACAACGAATCCGGAATACCTACATACATTTTGCTGCTGTGACACCACTCCTTTCTACTTCGAAAGGAACTAGAAGTCTGCTTTTAACAGAAATTATGACCTTAGCCTTAAAAATTACTCAGAAATAACAATAAAGTTCAATTACGAAGCTTCTTCGAAAAAGTAAGTTAGTTATATTTAAACTTGTTCAATCGACTGTTACATGCAAACAATAGTCATGTGACCTGTGTAGTGACTTCGTGCATGTGACAAACATTCTTTATTGTTCGCTAAATACTTAGCACCTAAGTAGTACCTACTTACTAAACGAGGCATACTCGCATGCAGTTATTAACTTTTTTTGGTACGACCCTCAGTATGTCAATGATACTAACAATTATCATATTTGTATACATAAGAGTAATTGTAGGTACCCTAGGCTTACCTAATCATGTTTGACGGGAATATAATTGGCCATTAGTAGCTGTGTTTTTCTGCTACTTAATTTAAAAAAATACATAGAACAGTGGACACACTTACTTGTAAGACACACAACATCATTTTATAGGTATCATGTACGAGCTTTTTGCAGCAATTTAGAGCAAAATATTGACGTCATAATTAATTTTCGAGTGATTACTAGAAGACATCTGCTGCCCTTGCCCCAGGCTTGTAATTATATTATTATGGCAGGTCATTGAAACGATGACACATTCAAACCAATTATATTATGACTCGTCTACTCTGAATCCTGTTCAGTGATATTGAATTTTATCTATCAAAAACTTTTTCTGCAAATTGTAGTTAGTAGTTCCGTGACCAAATGTACCGCATTTGGTCACGGAACTACGAAACTCCTAAAATGGGAGGGGTCGAGAAATAGGCAAAGGAAGGTAAAGGCACTAGGAATAAATTTATCATTGCTGTATGATATCAGCTATTTAGTAACCATTTTTTCAGGTGATTATTGAGAAATTCCAAGTATCACGTATCCTTCTGGTGCAATCACTTCCTTCGACAGGACGATGCTTCTGCCTATCCTCAAATCCTCATAAAGGACCCCCTTTTCTCGACCTACCCGGGTCAGATGTTAACTAACGAAGTCAAGATAACTCAATTTGTAACTAGATCAGTAGAGTAATAAGTTATTTTAATTGCACACGCAATTCACTTACCGTAAGCCCTTTGCAATTAAAAAAGAATAACTAATGAGAAAACAAGTAATATGTGACATACAAAAACACTTCAGAGAAAAATGCATTTATGATAATCATAGGACGGACTGAACGCCATGTCGCGAACCAAACATTGGACGAACATGGCATGGTCGTGTGAACTGTCACAATAAGCGTCAATAAATTGTAGCTAGGCACACGGATCTCCGGCTCGCTTAGTTACTTCTCAGTATGGATGTACAACGATACTCATACATATTTTTAATGTGCATAATCATCTTGACATTATAAAATTAATGGATAAATGGTGACGTAAGGACAACGAAGTAAATATGTCAGGCGAGGGATTCTTTGTTATGTAACCTATATTATAATGTGAGGGTAATAAAAAGGACCGCATGCCTGTAATACTAATTAGATTAGTCGATGACGATTGTGTCCGAAGAGTGATTAGCGTATGAGAAGCAGCGACATCAAACCTACCAAAATAGGACAAAAAAAATATGCACCCGCGCTTTTCCGAAAAAAAACGGGTTTCAGCCAGACGGAGTAAGGTAAACTCCGAAATTAAATTCTGATCCTTTAGGATTCTACTAGAAGAATACGTTAAAGTACATTATTCAAATATTTTACTGAAACAATCGACATCAAAGAAAAATCTTCTTTCCTTCTTCCATCGGTCATCGAGACGCACTGCAAGTTACCATCCTTACCTAGTTGCTATTCCACCAATTCGCACTAAGTGTTTCCAAATGTCTTTAGTTATGCGCACAGCAAAATAGTGGAACTCTCTACCTACGTCTGTGTTTCCGAACGCATGCAACCCTAATCTCTTCAAAGTGAGAGTGAACAGGCTTCTTCTGTCTGGGTAAGCTCACTCCATCGTCGACTCTGTCTGTGTCACCACTGACCTAGACTAGAATCAAGAGCAAACCCATCTTAAATAAAAATAAAAAATATATAAAGAAATCAATGATTCCAAGAATGTGCCAAGTAATTACACCTACTGCCTTAACAACCAGTGTCACAATACAAGCAGTTGCATCGACTAAGAAGTTATTTATAAATTGACAAGATATCAACACGAAATAACAAGGATTTCTTATTGAACGGAGATAATAACGGTGTAGAAATATTCCCTGACTCAGAATGTCACTATGGTATCTTATATAGTGCGTGTTTCGAACCGAAATAGCAAAAAAATCATAATATGCAGTGATCATTTTCCCCTTACGATTCGAATGCTCGCGGTTGCGTAGTGTGTACCAATCACAACTGACTTTGTAGCGCAAATTGGAATTATCTCATACCGTATTTAATGACGTACTGTATCCTAAGAACTGTGTTCTACTGACATCGATGCTTTTTCACAAAACGTGGTTTCGAGATCTTTGATCTTTAACCTATCATTGCTACACGCGAATTTGGTGGCACTTAGGTGAGTGCATGTGACCTAGGCCGACTCGCGGTCGAAATAAATTCCATCCATTTTCTACCCATGAAGGGGTTAAAGATTGACTCCCATAGTCGATGATTATGATACCTCATCCCTTAGTCAATTTAACATAGATGAGCTGTAAAATGCTGTGTTCGTGACAAGCAGTGGGGCGTCTACAAACTGATGTGCAGAATGCAGATTAAACACTTTGAAGGACACGTAGGTATCTCGGGCCGCAATATAGGCATTTGCGGCTTTAACTCGTTATGATTGTGCTCAATAAGGAAGGCATGTCTGGCGTAATATTTACAGAGTGTTCTTAAAACACTACTCAATCGATTTCTGATCCATATTTTTCGTAATATTTCTAAATATCTTCTAGGAAGCAATTTTTTTAATACCTATTAAAACAATAGGTTCGCCAAAGCAGTTAAAATGTATCCTATCGATTCCCTTTATAGATACATTAACAATGTACTTGAAAACAACCGGCGATTGTACACAATGTTGTAGGTAACCTTAAGTACTACAACTTAGGTCAAACCATTGATGATGCCAGATCGATGTTAAAATTTATTTCAGTCGTTAAACACATAAAATTCTTAAGGAGCGTGTTCAATTGTTCTTCAAACCTTAGAAAGAATATACCTATGCAAGCATAATGAATTTTGGTTCGATTGTGTGTTAATAGGCCGTGCAGCGCGTACCTACTGCAGTTTAAAATGATACAAACTCGAAGGTTTCTCGAACATTGGGCAATCCGTCTTGAAGGAGAAGCTATCAAAGCGGTCGGAGTCAATCATGTGATGCTTTTGAGGTTAAAAGCCCTGAAAGATGTTATCGGGTGGTATTACGAAATGCTTAAGGTGAATTTTATTACGAAGGATTGGTTGTTGTGGACGCAACACCATCAGATACATACCTAAGTCCAGTGCAGTTGGCATTGGCGAAGAATAGATCTAAAGCTGTGTTTTGGTTGAAGGTAAATCGTAGGCTGATATTGAATTTTTCCTCTACATAAACCAGTTTTCATTCAGATTCAAAATTTAAATACAACGAATTAAGATTTTATAAAAAAAAACAATTGCCTTAGAAACCATAAACGAATACCATAAATCGATCAGTTTTTGGAATTTTTGATTACCTACCTATCGAAAAATAATTCAATCAATCTTGAAGTACATAAGTACCTACATTAATTAAAAATAATTATAGATTTTGTTTCATTAGCTATCGTAAAGTTAATAAGTTACAAGCAACAATGATCGAAACTAGACAAAAGTTCACGTAAACGTTGAATGTTAAGTACATGTTAAACCCCAACCAACCTATCTAATTAAAGCGATCAACATCTGCCAGCGCATACTCATTCATTCGAAACAATTGCCAAACGCAATCCATTGTGTTCAAATGTAAGAAATAGCGCCACGTGGGAAACCGTATTTTTTACATCGCGAAAATGCAACGAGCCTAGTAAAACAATCAGTCGTGCTTACGATGGTGGAATATTAAATAGTTCGCCATTTATTTAAAGGCGTTGTTTAAAAATTTAATACCGACCTTAAAATATTCCCGTGTCTCCCCCGTTAAGCCGTTGGTCCCGGCTGTCATTCGTAATCTTTGACAGTCGTTATGTGTAGTTAGAAGCCCGAAAGTCTGACAACGAGTCTTACCATGGGGTATCGCGTTACCCAGTAAAATACTGGTATTCAGCAGCATCCAGTTAGACTGGAAGCCGACTCCCGTATAGTTGGGAAAAAGTTAGGCAGATTGATTGACCTTAAAAATACCTAAGACTTGTTTTTCGATAAGCTCAAAGCATTTATTTCAAATAAACCAATTACAGGTACTTTTGAATTGTCAGGGGGTTGGTCAGTCCTAAAAATTAAGCCAGTTGCCCATTCTAAAGCGTAGTAGGTACCTATGGAGAAGAACGGGCAAGAAACTCCATGGACACACTTTTAAATAAAAATATTGTTACAAATAAGCGGTTACCTACATCATTCATGTTGAAATTATGCATGTGAGGACGATGTAGAAAGACGTGCACGTTAAAGCTTAAAATAGAAAAGATAATAAAAAAGATAAAAACAATTCAGGAATTAAATTAGCCGTGGCAGCTAAGAGATGACCAGTGCTTACTGGTGGCGCTGAGGGTAGCGCCCGTTCACGAACATGACGTATGGTTCAGCACCATTCAGCTCAACCATTTTGAAGGGAACTTAATGATCCAATACACATGCCACCACCAGCGACACATTTGAGAGATATACCCTTAGCCGCCAGGGCACATTCAAGTCAATAAATGACGAGCCCGAGCCAGTAAGCTTTTAGTAGGTGGTACATAGTGCTCACATATTATGTGCTATGCAATTACATAATAACAAGAGATTGAATTTATACAATGCAAAGATAGTTTTTACAATCTTCATCAGCTCCAACAATATTTACGAATGCTAATCAATTAGTTTATGCGCCATTGTGGAGCACTGCCCCATTGGTCTAGCAGTCACAAGCACGACTGCTAAGTGTGGAGTCCTGGGTTCCCCAGGTTGGGCAAAGTATTATTGGGTTTCCACTAGGAATTTCTCAGTAACAAACGATCTCTAGATAGTATATATTTATAGTCTAGATTAGTGCCTGGTTGATGGCAATAGCATAATCAGCTTTTAATGTCCCCACTGCTGGGACACAGGCCTCCGCTCCGTGAGACGGAGTGGGCTGTAATTCACCACGCGGGCTCAGTGCGGATTGGATGTAACAAGTCTTCGATTTTTTGTTTGTACGATAAGCCAGTTTCCTTTACCGTTTTGAGAGCAGTGGTGATGAAATAAATCACACAAAGTAAAGCGCCTGCCTGGGTTCGGACTTACGACCTAAAACTCGTAAGTCGGGGCCGCTACTATGGCAATGGCAATAGGCTCGCCCCCTATTTAATGAGACTTAAGTGGGTGACAACAGCTAAAGTGCGGTCACTGTCGAACTGCATAGAAAAGAAAGAGAAGCGCTATGACACAGAGCTGGTAATTTATTGCAAAATATGAAGCAATTCTCTATTTACAAAAATCTATTGATTGGACCAAAAAATGAAAACACTATCACGTTAATATGTTGCTTGAAGAACAATCTGAAAAAAAATACACAATGATTGCATGTATATTAGTATGGTTTTTATTAATTAAAATACATTTTTAGAGATATCTTCGTGACTGTTTTTTATCGTACCAAATTATTTGTATTATGTTTTCAACACACTATCTAACCAGCATAATCCTGAAGAACATCATAATTATATTATTCTGATTTTGTTTATTGCAGTGGATCATATACTTTTAGGCATTATAAAACTTGCGTTTAGGTCATGTAGTCCCCTTAAACATAACTGGCGAAACTTGGGTGTACTACAGGTATATGTATGTACCTATGCCTTGGAATATTAGAGGCGTGATGGTATGTAGGTACGTTATGTTAATCATGATCAGGGTTATGTGGGGGTACCTACTGGGTGTACCTTGGAGGAATACCTACATACTAGTTAGTATTTATTTATTTAGTTCAGCTCATCAAGAGCCTTCACGACCATCGTGCCGAATTCACATCAAAATAACAAAATACATGTTTATTGACCAAACTAACAATTACCTTTATGTGCAGTGAGACCATGAAATATGTATTTAAATTAATGATGAGTTCATAACGTATTGTTTATTGCCATCTGTAAGGACGTACTCATAGAAGGCACTTGGTACTAAGAAATCAAGTTCGGTTAATAAAATTTACTGGTGCAAAATAATGTGCAGAATTACCGATAGAAAAATTCATTTTAAATTAAAAAATTTCAATATAAAGCACAAATAACCTGCCTTCCAATAAAAGCTCACGCTTGTAATTCCAAAGGGTAGACAGACATGCACATTTCATTGTAGGTTAAGTTGAAAACTCATGTCTCCAATAAAGAGGTCGTTACGTATTTAATGAGACTCGTGAAGAAACATTACTTGTTGTTGTGATCTTGTTCTCGTAGCTGTAATAATCTGTAGGTACTAGTGAAAACAGAAAAAATATTTATGTATTATATGGCATTAATATATGTATATCTATGTATCTATTAAAGTGTATTGTATCTATATAGGTACTTATAACTTTGCACCAATGACAACCCCATTTTTATGTCCACGCGATCACTGTCCATTCCAAGGTTGCCTGGAAAAGATCGCAGAAACCAATAAGGCTGCTTTTTGCATGTTTTATCGTATTAAATGTATTTTTTTTAATGTATTTTCTGGTGTACAATAAAAAAAAAATTAATATAAATAAATAAGAGGCGAACCTAGCCTGTTACTTACTGAAAATTGCCCAATGGTAAAACTCTGAAACGTTGCTTATAGTTAAGTAGTGGTTAGCGACTGTTTAACCATACACTTTGGACGTTTAAACGACTCTTAACTTTAAACAACGTTTATAAATAAAGGGAAATAACCCACTACCTGACCGGGAATCAAACCGACGACTCCAAGCTCAGCCGTCGCGCTTGTAACCACGAGACAATGAGGCATTTTGAACTTCAAGCGTCAAAACGGTTAGGTACGCTGATTGCGCCCCATTTGCGTTGATTCAACCCATCATAGGTTTCTCTAATATGAAGATTACAATCATTAGGCTTGTATACAAGAAACTGGCAAGTTTACAAGGTAGGTAGGTACTAGGTACAGGCGCAGAGTCACGTCTGAACTCCGAACTTATTTTTCTTCAATCACGTGATAGGTATAAGTAGGTATATATAGATAGCACCAAGGTTCGTTTAGCTGTTTTTTAGGGTTCCGTACCCAAAGGTTACCAACGGAACCCTATTACTAAGCCTCCGCTGTCCGTCCGTCAGTCTGTCAGTGGGCTGTATCTCATGCACCATATAGGTAGACGGTTGAAATGTTCACAGACTCTGTATTTCTATAGCCGCTATAACAACAACAACACAGACCCATCGCTATTCTGCCAATTATTGCCATGGTTTTCGAGCTTATACTCCACGCTATCTTTTACAAAACCGTCAATGGTGCCGATTCTCTTTTCACAAAATTCTCTAAACTAGACTAAAAATCACCAAAATTTTGTTTATTCCTGTCAAACGACGATTTCCCATTCTGAAATTGACTAAAGTGACACAACTTAACTATATTTTAGTTTGACAGCACTAAGATGGCACTGAGTTAATAATCTATTGCCAATGGTAATTTTGCTCTTCTAAACTTGACGTTTTTCACCTAAAATTTTGGTTGCCTTAGTAATTCTGACTATTTTTAATCGCGATTAAAAAGGTGTGGAATAAAATTAGATGTATTGTTGTCATTTTTTTCTTTTCTGTTGCTTATATCTCGAAAATGGTGTCTTATCGCAAAAATTATGAAAATTTCGACTCCCTTTTTCGACCCGTAAACCCCTAAAACTCAAGATGTAGGTAATATTTTTTCATATTTTCCATACAAAAATGGAAAAATTCCATATAAAATACGTCGTGGCTGCACATGCGCGCGTACTGCTCTAAAAAAATTCACGGCGCGGCGTAGGGCAAAGAAGTATCACGTGGAGTCGCGATTCTCAAAATCCGATTTTAGTTGAGTCAAAATTCTTTTTAAATTAAGAGATATTTTTTGCAGAATAGCTTTATGATTCTCATAGCCAAAAGTAAGGAATTTTAGTGATAGTTTAGTTAGTTTAGTGCGGTGTACAAGAGAATCGGCACCAATATGTCTTTTTCCGATGCCCATGGCAACACGGTTTTCGGCCAGATCGCTCCGTGAATTGGAACTTACTGATTTACGTAAAATACATATCCCGTGGCTCGGACACCGGTGGGCAGGTTGACGCTCTGTATTTCGATTTCCGGAAAGCGTTCGACAGAGTTGATCACGATGTGCTTTTGGCTAAGCTGGGAGCCGGTTTCTCGTCCGGTCTTCTTAACTTCTTTTCCTACTAGGTATCTGTGCGATCGCAAACAGTTTGTAAGACATGGCTGCTTCGAGTCCAAGCCTTAATACTCGCTCGGGTGTAAGTCAGGGATCCGTGTTAGGGCCGCCTCTGTTCCTGATCATGATCAATGACCTCATTACTAAGGTTGAGTTTGCCAAATGCCTGCTATATGCCGACGACTTTAAGCTGGTCGCACAAATCCGAAAGGACGAGGATTGCAAACTCCTACAAAGGGATATAGATGCCATCTATGACTTGAGCATTGCGAAAAAACTAATGTTTAATACAAGCAAAGTGCTACGTTTTGATTTACGGTAGGGGGTTGCGGCCAATTCATTATGACTACAATTTGGGTGATCACGCAATTACTCGTGTCACCAACATGAAGGATTTGGGAGTGACTTTCGACCGCTGTCTGAGTTTTCGAGATCACGTTTCTACCCTTGCGACGCGGACGCCCGCGCGCCCTTGTAGCGCGACCCAAACGAATAACTAGGAAAGTTTGTACCTTTACCAGCATCAGTATGCTGGAAAAGGTACAAAAAACTTTCCTTAGATGCCTCTTCCAAAGATTATACCACTTCTTTCCCTACATATGTATCCTACCAACTATTTATTTTAAGGACGTTGGGCTTTAACTCGCTGCAGGTGAGAAGAGGCCTTGATCAACTCAGCGTAGCCTGTAAGACCTTACGGGGACGTATCGACTGCCCAGGGCTGCATGGTTTTTTCTGCCGACTATTAATTGTGCCCGACAAATACTTCGGACACCGTCAGGGCCGCCGCACAATCTGTTTGCGCAAGTGCCAGCCAAAACTGTAGCCAGAGCCGAATCTTAGTCGTAGTCTAAAGGTGCTGAATGCCCTTCTGGCTGCCGACCGTGAATGTGATGTGTTTGCGGATGAATGGATTATAATTATGCGTTTAAATGTCTGGTGTTCTGTGAGAGAAAGTATGCAAGGGCGTCTACTGCATGTTCCACGTTAGTTTTAAGGTTATTTATATTAGTGTCAACGTAATTGTAATTTGTCTCTATGTTACTTAATGTAATTGGTGTTGTAAGTAATTATAAATAAATAATTAAACAAATAATAAAAATGAAATAAATTTAAAAATTAAAGGAAGTCTCCGCACAAGAAACGTGTAATTTTCGGCTTTTTTTGCCTTGTGGTACGTACCTATTACCTAACCCTTTGTGTGCGAGTCCGATTCTCACGTGGCCAATTTATTATCGGATAAAACATATATCATAACATAACATCACGCCTGTATTTCTCTGAAGGGCTGGGCAGAGGTGCCAGTTATGTTTATATCCCATGGAATAGGGGGCGAGCTTATTGCCATCGAACGGGCACAAAGCCAGGCTCCGGGCTGCAACTTAGAAATTCCAGATGGAAATACCGAATAAAAAAAATTCCAACCCGGGAATCGAACCCAGGACCTCACGCTCATCATTTGCGCTTGCGATCACTACACCAATTACGAGGCAGTGGTATCCGACGAACGTCACTTGTAATATAGGTACCGCGCCTATTCTCTGTCTACGGTACCGCGGGATTGTTGTTGTCTATATCCCTTTAAACTGACAGCCTCGTTGGTCTAGCTCTTGTGGTCGCATGCGACTGCCGAACTACTTTCAAAGCACGAAATCCGTAATCCCAGCCGAAGCTACGGGCGCTGCCAGCTCCGTAGGTATCACGTACGGATATAATATTACTTCGGGACCCGAACTAAGAATGGATGACAATACGATTTGACAGATCCTTACTTCTCAATGTGTTTTGCCTGTCCGAACAGTTAATTAATCGAGATTAGGGTTCATTCCAATGTATCGAACTACTTTTAACGGGCCCTCATGTGCAGTAGGTATGACGCCGGATAATAAACAAAACTAGCTAATTCTGGATCCAAAAGTGAAGATATGTACACAAGCAATTAATATCTGCTTATGTAATAATATATCCATTTAAATAATCTAAAACCTGAATCTCAAATTTATATCGTTGCAGAGCTAAAGTTGCACTACATACTTATCTATCTAAAACACGATAGCATTAGCAATATTTCACAACTTTTCAGTCTACCTGCTTAATTATTAGCAGTTACGGTCAAGGTCAGCAGGCGTTTGAAAGGCCTGTCAATATTGTAAAAAAAATGTCTGAACTAAATGAGATCATTAGATGCTTGTGTAGATATGGTACGTGGGACCCTATGATACGTTTCATCACTAATATGTTTTATCACTGGGAGCCTGTTAAAAGCAGAAGGCCAATTCCCGTAATTAAAAACGTTCAAAATCAAGTCGCAATCTCGTCTCAGCGACAGTCAAATGTCAAAAATGTAGGTAAACGCTATACAATATTTGACAGATTGAGACTGAGATTAGAATGCGAATGTTCTTAAAAATACGAGAATTGCCCCTCTGTTCTTTCTTTATTTTTTCAGCTCGGTCCTATAGTTTAGATTTCCTATTACCAACAACCAGATAACTAATCGACACAAGTAAGAAACTAAAAGTTAATAAATACGTTAATACGATAGGTAGTTTCATAAAATACCAATCTAAAAACGACAGTCTGTTGTCACCATAGAGCACATCGAACTCAATAAAAAACAGCGAAATCTTCTAATTTTCTAATTCAACACCAAATACCTTGTTGTTACCAATTATGTAAATTCAGCAAACTGGTTTAATATTAATTAACTCCGATTAACAACGGCATAATAAATTGTGACACATAAAACGTTAATCAACTAGGTTTTATAAATTAAAATCGTTAAAAATCGTAAGCTTTTCGTCCTTTTATCAGATTAGAAGTTACCTGACTGTTAGTGTGGGTTCCGAGTAGGTAAATGAATACCTATACCTAAACCATTTTGAGTATAAAAGCTTCAAAAGGAGGCTCATGCCACCAAACCAGGTAGGTACCTACATAAAAAACATGTCATAGAAATTAAAGATCCAAACTCTAACTCAAACTCAAAGCATTTATTTCAAATAAACCAATTACAGGCCCTTTTGAATTGTCAAGGGGTCGGTCAGTCAGAAAGATGAAGCTAGTTGCCCATTCCAAATCGTAGTAGGTACCTATGGCGAAGAACGGGCTTGAAACTCCATGGACACTCTTTTAAATCAAAATATTGTTACAAAAAAGTGGTTACATCATGCATGATGATATTATACATGTGAGAACGATGTAGAAAGACGTGCACGTCAAAAGCGTCCGTAATAAAAAGATAAAAACAATTCAGGAATTACAATAAGCCGTGGCAGCTAAGAAATGACCAGTGCCTACTGACGGCGCCCGTTCACGATCCTCCCTCTCATTTAAGGGCTTATGTATCTTAAAGTGACAAACGAAACCCAAGCATCTTTTTCATTTGAAGCCTACAAAGTTGCGTCTTCAAAGCTCAAGATCTCAAATCTCGAAGGGTCTAATTGTGTATCCACGCCGCAATTGTTTTGGGACGCGACCTGGTGCTGTAATGACGCAGACGACCTTAGCCCCTTTGGACTCGGCACTCAGCACACAACTGAATTCCGAGTGCATTATTATTTTGTTAGTTGCCTGCATTTAAACGTCAAACTGTTGCACGACGTTCGGTGGCTTCAGGAGGTCAAGAGGGTATTTAGTGTTAGCCCTTGTAAATATGACAAACGGTGGATTAGCTGGTGATTATATTGGTAGGTAGTTCAGAGGCAATCCAATTAAATAGTTGAGCATGAAACAAAAGTGGCCAACCAAGCTCTACCTTATCATATAACCATTATTACAAAGTAATACGACGACTATCAAAATATAAATCTGGGAAGCTATGAACTATACATATGTATGAGGACTAGGTACCTCATATAGGTATATAGTTCATAGCTTACTAGATGTATAGTTTGAGTAGCTGTTGCCCGCGACTTCGTCTGCGATCCAGGATGAAAAATAACATATGTCCCTAACCAGGTCATGGTCTATCTGTGTGCCAAATTTCATCCAAATCTGTGCAGCCGTTTTAGCGTGAAAGTGTAACAAACAAACCTACTCACTTTCGCAATTATTACATTAGTTAGGATTTTAATACGATAGGTAGGTACTGCATCATTTATGCGATCTCGTCTAACGATGATCTCGTACCTATAGGTAATCTATATATTAAAAGTACTCTGTGGGTAGGCCCTTGTAGTGTACGATTGAACACGGGCCTCTAAAAACCATAATCTAACGCTACTTATTGCTTGACTAACGGATTTCACAGCCTAAGTATTGTAGCACTTGGCAAGAGGCCTGTCTTCATGACATAATTCCATTGTTGCATTTTACAAAACTCACCTCAGGCTAGAATCGATCAGATATTCGTCATCGGCAACAATAGTGGCCGAAGTCCGCCGAAGGCATGTTTCACAGATATTGTAGGTAACTGGTATCGATCAGGTTATGCTACGCTTGCTGCAGTTGGTCCATAGATGGGTGACCATCTGTACCTACATACCAAAACCCCACCGTGCCTCAGAAAGCACGTTAAGCCGCCGTTGGTCCCGACTGTCATTCGTGGACCTTTGACAGTCGTTACGGGTCATCAGAAGCCCGAAGGTCGGACCATCAGTCTTACCAATGAGTATCGTATTACCCAGTAACTGGGTTGTGGAGGTCAGATAGACAGTTGCTCCATATAAAATAATGGTATTCAGCTGCATCCTGTTAGACTGGAAGCCGACCCCGACTTAGTTGGGAAAAGGGTAGGCAGATGATGAGGCAGGTAGGTATCTACATAATAACCGTCATAATATTTAAATTAGGCCTTGTTATATTCCGTGCCGTAACCGATACTCATAAAAAAATCAATTAACTATTCAAGATGATATGATTCCATAATTTGCTCATACATAAATTAATCTAATCTGCCAATAAAACACAGAGCAACTCATCTAAATTTTAATTAGCTCAACCCGTGCAGCTAAGGTCGTTATTAGAGTGCGATGTACAAGCAATGTAAGGCAACTGGATGCACGCAATTAATATACCTATCGGGTACACAACTTCATAGCCTAATCACTGTGTTTAGATAGTAAGGCCACTGTTCTAATTTGTGGCACTTACTAATGTAAATGAGATGAGTCTCAATGGAATACATCGCATATTAATATCTGGGGTCTCGTGATCCGACGCGCCTACGCATCGTTCCTTTCCGTATCGACCTTCGAAAGACGTCACCAACCGATTCCTTCCTCATAGTTTGCTAAGAAAAAACATTTCCCAGAACAGTATAGGTACCTCCGCATTCAATGTTGAAATTAATAATTTCCTCGTGAAGAATATTAGTCACTGGAATTAATCTATTGTAGTTAACTTATCATCATATCTTCATTTCATGTGGCAATTAGTTAAAAGTAGGTAACGCTACCGTAGGATACTTAAGGCCCAGCGCACACCGCTGGAGGCGCGGCGGAGCGCATTTCCATGAAACGGGCGGGCGGATTCCGCGGGCCCCGGGCGACGCCAAGAGCCCTTGAGAGCCCTCGAGCAGAGAGACGCGCGGCGGCGCGCCCATGTCATTTTGCTGATCGATACTACGACGACCACACTAGTTAAAACTCTCCAGGCATCTGACCGCCAGCCAGCCGGGCGCGGGGTAGTGCGGCAGCAGAGCGCAGAGCAGCACGGCGGCGACTGGAGCAGTCGCGCGCATGCTCTTGTAGTAGCTTGAGGGCGCTCCGAGCACCGCGTGCGAATTTATTCTTTTAGTGACCGTATTTCAAGGTAGTTAAGGTTTATATTAAATTGTTGTCTTCAATTGCTCTCAGCCGCGCCTACAGCGGTGTGCGCTGGGCCTAAGTGGGTAACGTAGGGACGTAGGCATAGTAAAACGACTTTAAATCGTTGAGCTCTTTAAATTCTGAGTTGAGCTGCACGATTGCTGACAATTGCGTGCACTGACTGTACAGGTTCACTAAATCTGTGTGGTTTTTCCTCAAAAGACCGTTTCAGAAACCAATCTGCATGGTCTTCACATGATCTGATCAAGATTATGTCTGGACTTTAAAAGAGACTGTGACCTCTGAGTTTGTTTCGGCCTTTCTTCTCAGAATAGTCAGATAGGAAACGCTGGCCTCATCTTAGTTTAAAACAAAAATTATTGACGTGTAAAAGTGTTTGTAGAAACCGTAGACAGTATAGTTTTCTCTGTCGACGTTAGAAACCTACTCCTAAAAGAAAAAAAACATTTTCATCCCACCATCTCGGAAAGAGTATTTTTAATCTTCAATATCTGAGTGGAAAAGCCGTTTTTATTCTCTAGAGGATAAAGTAAATTGAATTTAGAACATCGTGTGCACTAAGTTTGTGAATTAAAAAAAACATTAAACCTATTTACTGCTACCTCTATGGTGCCGAATATATCATACAACTTTTTTTTAATTTGTTAAAAACTCAGACTCGGAACCTTCTTGGTGTTCTTTATTCAATTTGCTTTGTACGCAGTTCTTTACGCGGCATTTTTTCACGTCATTGTTAAACCTTATATTAAAAACAAGAAACTTGAAAACAAGTGAAAAAACTAAAATGAGTGATTCTAGCGACGAGGAAGTTTGCTTGACGCCAACAGAATTGACTGAAACTGTTAATAATGCGCAAATGAGCTTTCTCCCTCAACAATCACGCGAGAAGTATTTAAAACAGTACGATATGTTCAACACGTGGCGACTAGCAAAAGGAGCCAAAACTTTCTCAGAAAACGTTTTGCTGGCATATTTTATAGAATTATCCGAGAACAAGAAAGCAAGCACTCTATGGAGTACGTATTCGATGCTAAAAGCAACAATAAAGATGAAAAAAGACAAACATATCGATACCTATCCTAAATTAGTGGCATTTTTAAAAAGAGCCTCATCTGGTCATCAACCAAAAAAATCGAAGGTTTTCACAGTATCTGATATTGAAAAGTTTCTTAACGAAGCACCCGATTCCGTATATTTGGCGGCAAAAGTAAGTCAGTTGCACATTCAGTATCTACTTAAGTATATTAATCTCAATTAAATAGTATACTTAGTAGATGTTGATAGGCATAATTATGCGTTCATATCAATTTTATTCATTTATCTACTACAATACTCTTTACGTTACAGGTTGTTCTTATTATTGGAATAAACGGAGCATGTCGAACTAATGAACTAACACAACTTAATGTCAAAAACATTGAGAAACATTCAGATGACTTACTATTAATTAATTTACCTAATACAAAGACAAAAAGAGACCGCAACTTCGTCATTCGCAAGGAATACGTAACGATTGTTGAGAAATATCAAGCCTTACGCCCGCCTAACACTCCAATCAATCGATTTTTTCTACAGTATCGCAATGGAAAGTGTGTTAGACAGCCTATGGGTACTAATAAAATTGGCAGTATCCCACGAGAAATAGCAACATTTCTTGAACTTCCAGAACCCCTGTTGTACACGGGTCATTGTTTCCGACGAACTTCAGCCACACTTTTGGCTGATTCCGGAGCTGATCTCCTGTCCCTTAAGCGCCACGGAGGCTGGAAGTCCAATGCAGTTGTAGAGGGATACATAGAGGATTCCATCCAAAATAAGTCTAAAATATGTGAAGGCATCGTAGGAGCCATTACACTGAAAGAGCCTCAATCGGATCCTTGGACTGGCCCTTCTACATCAAAAATAAGCCGTTATGAAACACCTAACCATCTCCCTCTCTCTCCAGCATTCACGCCAAGGGAATCCGATGAATCGGTACAACTATTAAGTATGACAGATAGTTTACCGAAAAACAGTACACAAGTGACTAACACCAATATTACAGTACCAAAAAAAAATATTACACTCAATTTAAATAACTGTAGCAACGTTACTTTAAAATTTTCTTAATTATACCTTAGTATTATTTTGTTATAATTTAAAGATTATTCTGTAATACTTACCTGTCATAATGTAGTAATTAATACCTAAACTGAAATAAAAGTGTACCTATCTTGTGATTGTAAACGTTTTTTTTTTGCATTTAGTCATTTCCTCGCTGAGGTGGAATGAAAAGTTACGTGTTGCACTCGAGTGCAAAGATTTTTCACCTCGTGCTCTTTTGATTCCCTCGCTAACGCTCAGGATTCTAATTTTGAATCACTCGCTGCGCTCGTGATTCAATTTTAGAATCCTTCGCTTGCTCGGTCATCAAAATTGAACACGCGGTTAAAAAGCAACTTTGCACTCTTGTATAACAAATAACTATTATCATTTACTTTAAAAAGTTTAATATGCCCCGACTGCGGCGAAACCCAAAAGGAAGGTTATGTTTTAACCTTAAATAAATCCTCTTGTTCTTTGGATCTACAGGTACTTACATAAATAAAGACCTGTGGATACAAAGACCAATAGACTAGGACAAATGCACGTTTGGTACCTACGCCTTTTTTTTGTGTGTGGGAAATCATCAAATGTCTTCTCCCGCTCTGGGCGGAGCGGGAGGGCGTGTCAGACTCTTTCTGACTAAAACCCACCCGTCTTCCTTCAGTTGCTTAAGCCAGCCTAGGGGCCACGGTAACCCTTTCGGACTTTCCCGCAACCGTGCATGGCAGGCATCGGCCCTAGCGGACCCGGTCATTGGTACACCTAGGACTTCATTATAAGCTTATTATTTACCTAGATTTAAAAAAAAAAAATTGATAATTTACGTAACGTTATGGTAGAACAAAAACTTCAAATATTAGTTTCCCTATATTAGTGTTGCGAGCTTGCGACTAAATAAATTGCTCTATTTATAAGGTCAATACAGTCATGAATTCTGTATCAAATCGAAATTGAATCAGTATTTCCTCGTGATGGATGGCAAATGTCATTGCCACTTTCCTAATGTAGGTCACACTTTATATCCGGGAACCTTACTTGTTGATTCATTTATAGGGGCTGCGCTAAGGTATTTGAGGCCAATTCTATCTTAGTATGAATGATTATAATTCTATAAATACGTATTTCTTGCCCGTTCTTCTCCATAGGTACCTACTACGCTTTGGAACGAGCAACTAGCTTCATCTTTCTGACTGACCGACCCCTTGACAATTCAAGTGCCTGTAATTGGTTTATTTGAAATAAATGCATTGAGTTTGAGTTTTTTTTCTAGTTTTGTTGCGGTCGCGAATCATATTTTGGTCAACATACCTACTACCCAATACTGGCCTGCAACATGCAAAAAACCTTAATAAATTGCGAATTTCCCCGGGGCTTAAATTAAATTATTTACATAATCTAAGGAAAATGATACAACTGGTTACGAAACTTACGAAAATGCAAAAACCAGAACAGGAAAATAATAATGACATTTGGAACAGCGCTACGCTATTTAATTAAAACAGTTAGGATAACGAAGATCACAGAAAACTTAAGCAAAATAAAACAGACACATTCTGAAAAAATATTTTTATTTCCATTAACAGAACTAAAAAGGTAATAAAAATCAAATAAAAATAACCTCTGTTATTATTATTAGTAACAATTACACTTAAATATAATCAGGTTAACTTAATATTATTTTGTTGTAGTGCTGCTAAAGCTTTTATTGTGCTTCTATTGGTAAATTAATAAGTCAAGATAATATTTTTACGATTTCTGATCTTCCTTATTTTGTTTAGAGTCTGGTCTGTTAACAGGATTAACTTTACAAGTTATTTTGTACGATTCCACCATTTTGACGGAATCCCTAACTAAAATCGTAGATCTGATAGTGAAAGAATGTGAGAAACATACGGATGTGTCGCATAACGCCGTATGGAAACTAAGGTACAACCGATAAAGGAACTTATCTGTTCGCTGCTTAAGTTTCATTTCTACTCGGCCGGGCAGCTTGGTGCCTTTGCGAGATGAGCTGATGAACTCGAAATCTTCTTGAGTCACTTCCTTGTTATTCTCGTCGCGTATACAGACAAGCCAGTTCTGAGGTGCCCCAGGAGTGAACTTAACATTCTTCGTTTCCGCGTCCAAACTAACATTAAAATAAATGATGAGATTGCCACATTTTCGATTCACAAAAAGATCATTTTTGTAAAGTATCAAATTCTCTGGTTCTGTAAACTTAGGTTCTAGTAATCTCACTTTGAAGT
This sequence comes from Brachylomia viminalis, assembly GCA_937001585.2. Lineage (NCBI taxonomy): Eukaryota > Metazoa > Arthropoda > Insecta > Lepidoptera > Noctuidae > Brachylomia > Brachylomia viminalis. The sequence goes on along the minus strand of OW443301.2, from coordinate 18,003,175 downwards.
CTTGGCACACGTTTTTGGTTAGGTTAAGGATTTTGATGCAATGGTTATTTGTGTCTGCAATATATAGGTATTTTCCATCGGCAGTGATTGATAGGCCTGAAGGTTCATTAAAATGTGCTGGGTCGGTGGTCTCGATCATAGTTGGGTTTAACGTGGTAACTTTTTGTGGTCCGACTTCGACTTTCTTTATCTTGTGGTTGTAAGTGTCTGCTATGAAGAGGGTCTTGGAAGAATCGCAGTATGCGACGCCTAGAGGGTGTTGTAGTTTCGCGTCGACACCAACGTCGTCGATGTCTCCAAACGCGAATAGATTCTGCTCAGAAAACATTAAATTAAGTAAATGCAATTATTAGTTAATTAATTTTAAATTTCATTATTAAATTTTGGAAGACTGGTTTACCAGTCCTATGTCCTTTAGGACATAGGGTGATTATTATCTCAGAAACGCAGGCGCAAGTGTGACCACACTGCTCAGTAATTATACATAAATCGCCATATAATCCCCAACAGTCACGCAACATAATCAGGTGGCAAACTTCACATATTTCATTAATATCTATAATAACATGGGCATAAATTGTAAAATATTCATCATTATAATTGTTAGCAATTCTAATGAAGCCGTAGCAGGAACATCATAAAACTAATATGTAGTTAAGATCATAGTAATGTGATAACTAGTGGTTATTAATGTCGTATGCATACCAAAGGGTTGCGGTCACCGCCACAGAGAGTTGAAACCTGTCCCGTAGCTAGGGCCAATCTTCGGATAGATGAACTCTCGGAGTCAGCAATGAAAACCTCGGGATTTGATCCTGTAATTTAAATAACTAATAATTTGATATCACATACGCCAATGGCGCGCGTTTCATAAAGACAGAAAGACACTGCCTACCCTAGTTCTGATAATAGATCTAATATTATTTTATCAATAAACAGAACAACATACAAATCTTAAATCATAAATCAGCTCCACCTATCGAGTTGTTTAATTTCGCATCATCGATTCGCGCTGCACTAGCGCCACCTCGCCTTTGCCACGGCAAAGACACAAACTATTCGTCTCTGAATGTTTTGTATATGTGCTCCGTGGTAAGTCGTGGTCATGCGTATATTTATATGTGTGCGTTCCTATAGCTACGTGGGCTTTGCTGACACACAATGACAAAAATCACGCACACAACTGCATGAAAAGCCAGTGTCTTTTTCTAGTTATTCTTTAAAGCTAGGTAATAGGTAATACGGGCTGGTGTCCGCAACTCCACGTCAATGCGCGTATTTTGCGTACGGTTCTTTAAAGCTAACACGAAAAATTACGATCCGTACCGAACATTTCCGACGAAAGTTTGCTATGCAATGTCTGTGAAAGTTGTTCAGATGGTGTGTGTATTGAGAAAATAAAATATGATGCGTTTTCAAAACTATCTTTCAGTGAAAAAAAAAACAAGTTATCGAGATACGTCGTCCAACACCGGATTTGCATTTAATACAAACTAAAGGTAAAGTCAATCGTAAATTCAATACAAAACAATATGATTCATATCATTGGCTGACAGGTTGCATACACAGTAATCGGTTATTTTGTTTCGTTTGTCTACTATTTTCAAATAATAAAACCGTCTGGAACGACATCGGTTACGCTGATATTCATAATTTTCCTACGCCGCCGCGAGAAAACATGAACAATCTGAAAAACACTTAGAATCTTCCCTTAAACATCACACCTTTGGAAAAAATCGTATAGAGACGCGTTTAAACTCTCAGATACAAATCGACATCGATAAACATAACGCGAAACTCGATCGGAACCGAAATATTTCTCAGCGACTTATTGACATTGTTTGCTTTTTGGGGAAACAAGAGCTCGCTTTTCGTGGACATAACGAATCTGCTTCGTCAGTGGATAAGGACAATAATTATTTAGAAATGGTCGACGTGCTCGCGAAATACGACAGAGTGTTGGAAAACGATTTACAAAATTGCACTAGCTCATTTACGGGTTTATCAAATCGTATTCAAAATGACCTAATCTCTAGTGTAGCGTCTGTAATGATCGAAACAATAAAACAACAAATCGCTTCCACTGATTTTGTAGCTGTGATGGTCGATGAAACACCAGACGTAAGTGGCAAAGAGCAACTAGTACTGGTTTTAAGATATTTTCATAAGTCAGAAGTTTTTGGTCGATTTATAAAATATATTGACGTTAGTTCCGACCGTACCGCGAAAACTTTAAGTGCCATCATACTGCAGATTTTATCAGAATTTAACTGTTTGTGGAAATTAGTAGCTCAGACATATGACGGTGCAGCTGTCCTGTCATCTGAACGGAAAGGCGTTCAGTCGCTGGTTCGCCAGCAATGTCCTCTTGCTGAATACGTTTGGTGTTCCGCCCATGTCCTTAATTTAGTACTTTCCAAATCGTGCGAACGTATCCCGGAAACTAAACGTTTTTTCAATCTCATAAAAACATTAGCCAATTTCTTTAATAATAGTACCAAAAGGCAAAACCACTATAATAAAATGGCTGATATGAAAAAATTGCCTCACGTTGCTGACACTCGATGGACTTACAATTCGCGTACTGTAAATGTAATTTTCAATTCTTCTTTACATTTAATTGATTTATTTGAGGATATGGCTGAAAACGAAGACTCTTGGGATGGCGAGACATTATGTCAAGTTTCGTATTTGTTACACAATTTAAAAGACTTTCAATTCCAGTTTTTACTTCATGTGTTTAACGAAATATTCGCAGAAATTGATGTGCTTTATGAAATTATGCAAAAAAAGACATCAGATGTGACTTATTGCATTAAAAAAATTAGGGACTTTGAATCGTTTTTGGAATCATTCAGATCTAGGTTTGAATTAATTTTTGAAGGCGTAAAAATAATCACAGGGCCGCCAAAACGAAAACGTAATGTTGTGGACGCGAAAATCAATTTTAAGCGGATTTTTATTGAAATTATAGACAATATATCCAGCGAATGTCGCGACCGATATAAAAATCTGAAAGAGTTAAAAATTTTTGGACTACTTTCATGCGAAAATTTCAATAAATATAATGACAATTTTCCGGTTGAATTAGTATCGCAATTCGTATAATGTTTATAAATTATACGACTTCAACTTAGACCGCCTTATCAAGGAGCTGAAATGTGTTTATAAATCTGCCGAATTCAAAAACCTTAGTATTTACAAAATTATAGAACATTTTTACGAAAATAACATAAATACAGTTTTTCCCGAAGTACTGCGTTTGGCAAAATTAATTGTTACAGTTCCCGCGAGCCGTGCTTCAACCGAAAGGTCATTCTCGTCGCTAAAACGTATACACACCTACTTAAGAAATACACAAGGCCAGCAACGACTTACAGATCTTTCCACGATTTCAATAGAAAAAAACCTTCTTACGGAAATAAAACGCCTTCCCAACTTTTACGATTCCATATTGCAGATATTCTTACAGAAAGATAGGCGTGTAGATTTAATATACAAATAAAACAATCCTATATACTTAGTATACCCACACCACCATCTTTTCAATGATTTTATTTAAATTTTGCAAATCACACAAACATTACAAAACATCAAACAAACGCGCCGAAAGGCCACTTCGAATATCCGTAAATTGATATGTCTATAAAATCAGTCAATCTATGGATATTTGAGTTGGCATTTGGCAATTACCTACATCATCAATCGACAAGACAAGACGACGAACCAAAACCAACGTGTAGTATTTTTGGTGAGTAAAATTTTCTGCCTACCCTGTCTTAAAACTGTGTGCACGCCACTGACATACGGCATCGGTTTTAATGTTAATGTGTTAGTAATTCGTATAATCATTTTTGACATTTGAATTTAATTATAATCGCAATAAAATTTTAATGAGTACCTATATTCCACATCCGCCGCACTAGCCGCGATTATATTTTCGCGACTCCGTTGGGAAAATAATATTTAAAATATTATTGTAATACAATGCCTACCAAATTTTGCCAACAATAACGTGACCTATTCAAGTTCGATAAGAAGCTCATTTATAATAAACCTTATAAGATGTAATTCTTACCCATTCTAAGCGTGAGTCCGGAAGGCTGCGCAAACGCAGCTGAGTTCGGATACGTGCTGTTACGCGCCGCCTCCGCACCCGAGCCCGCGATACACACGCATGTACCTAATAAATGATACACGTGTTAAAATAATAATCCATGTAAGACTTGCACATAAATAAATGTAAAAAATGCCTAATAAAATTCATTTTAAATCAATAAAGCCGCGTATTTATTATGCAAGTAAGAAAGGGGTTGCATAAAAAGACATGACGTATGCGCCAATACGGTCATTCATGTGTAAAACCAACTGTTGTTTTCTAAAGTTCCTTACCTTCAGTAAATGTCTTGTACTTCCACCAAATAGTAGTGTCGAGGTAAAGAGCCCATATCTGATGAGAGCCAGCGCAAGCTATTAGCAGCACCCGGCGTTTTTCATCCTTCTTGTCTTTTTCTAAAACAATAGACAATTGAATCGAAATTAAAATATAAACGAAATATTTTCATGAGGTTTATAATAAAGACAGACGTATCTGCTTTTTTGCAGATTTTTTACTTTTTTAGTGAATTATGGTAGAATAAGATAAATAAAACACAATACAGGGTGTTTTTTCGGAACTGTCTTCAAAATTGAACACTACACAGTCAATAGGTGCTTTGCGTTAACCTAACTATGTGTCCAGTCCAACCAGATGCAGCTGAATACCAGTATTTTACATGGAGCGACTGCCTATTTGACCCACAACCCACTTTATTTTATGTTATTATTTCATAAGGGAAAACAAACAGAACGAACAAATAAACAATAACTTAACTTTTATCTAACAAATATACTACCCACTACATTTTCCACAGATTACAACTTACATATTTACAAACTGATGGCAAACGTAGCAATCGCTAAATCAAAGCCAAAAAAAAAGGCATAAAGAAAGAAGTTTGAGCAAAATCAATAACATGCACAAAATAAACTAAAAAAAAAACAAAATAAAACTTGTTTGTGTATTGCTTTCTATATGTCCTTTAATAGTAACAATAATTTGCTTCAGCTTACGGAATCTACTGCTGATCCCTCAGAATTTTAAAAATATTTTGTTTTAAAGTATTACTACATTAAATCCCTCATTATATGTGTCGACTAAGCGATGTAACGGTGAGCGAACGCCTGCATTGGATTTACAGAAGCTGGTAGCGAACAGTCTCCTGGGGCGCACCTCCCGCCCATGCACAGTTCGAGGAACCAGGTAAAACAAAACTGTTCACCAAATCAGGGCAATCAAACTTGTTTCGGCATACATTAAATAGAGTCATTGTTTCAAGAAGTTACTGAATAAAACGATACGCCTTGGTAAGACCGTCCTATATCAGTTCTTCCTGTTATCTCAAAAACTTTCGAGAAAATTCTTTATAACCGTTTGGAAACATTTCTTAAATCAAATTTATAAACATGAGAATGTTTACGAGCGTACAAAAACGACGTAAACAGTAAATTTACAATAAAAAGATAGGAAGGTAGTGATGAAAAAATATAGTAGATATCCACTAATCATCACCGAGTAAACACGGATCTAAAGTAAAAAGTAGATGTATTACTAGATGTGGCATACATGGCAGCATACTGACTAGTCTTTTATTTTTGTTTTGTTAGTTTGCATGTAAGTATTTTTTAAAGTAGGATTTAGTGTAGTATAATGTAGTATTAGTATTTATTTATTGTATTATTTATTTAGTATTTTTATAATAATACTTTTGCTATTGACACATTATATATGGTTTAAGTAGTTTTTTAAAACAAGACATACTTTTTGCTTCTTTAATTTCCATGGGTATTTTATTGTACATATTAACACCTTCAAATTCAATATTTCTTTTCCCGTAATTAACCGTTCTGGGCGGACGTGTTACTAAATAATTGGAGTTTCGTAATTTGATTATTTGAACATGATATTTTTTTGTAAAATTTAGTGTTGTATGAATATTTTTGTGTAATATTTTGCGTATAAGTATACACATGTAGTACATATATGTTTGGGAAATGTTCATTATTTTTGTATTTTCATATATTTTCTGGGTTGACGTTCGAAATTTGAAATTAAATAATATTTTGATTAATCTATTTTGTGCCGTTTGTAATATTTCTAGATTAGATTTAGCTGCCGTCCCCCAGATTTCTATTAGGTAGTCTATATGTGGTTTAACTAAAGAATTATAAATTATGTATCGAACTTTCCGAGGAAAGCATTTTTTTATACTGTGAAGAGCTCCTGTGAGTGATAAGAATTTACATCTAATTTACTCTATATGAGGCTTCCAACTCAGGTAGTTATCTAAAATTAAACCTAAATATTTCTCTTTAGTTTTTCTTTGGATTAATTGATCGTTTATTTTAAGTTGTATACTATCGCTTATTTTTTTTATTTTTGGGGGCAATCACAACATAATTGGTTTTTGCAGTATTAATGGTGAGGAGGTTTGATTGGAACCAGTCATTAAGTGAATTTAAATCGTTTTGGATAATAGGTATCACAGCTTCGATTGAAAGCCCAAAGTAGAAAATACTTGTATCATCTGCGTATAGCGAGATGTCTCCTTTGAGGCCAATCTGGGATATGTTGTTAATACAAATTAGGAGCAACAATGGTCCCAGAATTGATCCTTGAGGTACACCGAAAGTGACAGAATTTGAACTACTCTGACATTGTCCTATTTTGACAATTTGCTTACGATTTTGCAAGTATGACTCAAAAATGTGTAGTGCTTTGCCTGTAATACCAATGTGGACCAGTTTTTGTAATAACAGATTGGGACTAATTGTGTCAAAAGCTTTTTTTAAGTTGGTCGATGAAAATACCTAAAGCTGTTTGCTTTTGATCGATTTTGTTTATTATTTTAGTTATAATATCAATAGTTGCCGAGAGAGTATTCGAGTGAGGTCGAAATCCGTATTGTTTTTGATATAAAAAGTTTTTTGATTTTCCAAACGGTTATAAAGAATTTTCGCGAAAATTTTTGAGATAACAGGAAGAACTGATATAGGACGGTCTTACCAAGGCGTATTGTTTTATTCAGTAACTTCTTGAAACAATGACTCTATTTAATGTATGCCGAAACAAGTTTGATTGCCCTGATTTGGTGAACAGTTTTGTGTTACCTGGTTCCTCGAACTGTGCATGGGCGGGAGGTGCGCACCAGGAGACTGTTCGCTACCAGCTTCTGTAAATCGAATGCTGGCGTTCGCTCACCATTACACATACATCACATCGCTTACATCGCTTAGTCGATACATATAATGAGCGATTTAGTGATATAAGTGAATTATTGTAATTCTTAATGAGAAATAATAAAGTTCTTAAACCATAAAGACTGGCTATCAGACTTTCACAGGTAACGTCCGCCATGCTCACAAAAAATCTTATACTGTATTTACCTTTCTCATCCTTAAGTTCTTCCTTCTCCTTATCAGGCGCAGTCTGGCTGCCCGGCGGCGGCGGCGGCGGCGGCAGGAGCGGCCGCACCGACATGTCCATGTCCGGGGTGGAGTACAGGAGCACGTCCCACGGAGACGCGAGGGGCTGCACGCCTAGGCACTTGCCTCCTGAGAGTGGAGATAGATTGAGTTTTCTTTAGCGTGCGCGTGTGTTTAGCGTGAGGGTGTGTTTAGCGTGCGCGTGTGTTTAGTGTGCGTTTAGCTGGCACGTGTGTTAACCGTGCGTGTTTACCGTGCGCGTGTTTTAGCGTGCGCGTGTTTTAGCTTGCGCGTGTGTGGCGTGCGCGTGTTTAGCGTGCGCGTGTGTTTAGAGTGCGCGTTTGTTTAGCGTGCACATGTGCTTAACGTGTCCTTATTTAAAAAAAAAACAATGAAAAAACTATCTATTACCAAAAAACAATTAAAATATTTCAGAGTTTCTAAAAGACAGAGTATTGATATAATTTTAAATTTACATTTTACTTAATTTTTCGATTCGGTTGTTTTTATAATAACAATAATTAATGTTGTTACGTTTAACTTTGATTTTGATTCTAGGCAACTTTATAATCTTGTATTTTAACGTATTTTTTTGTGTTCAGTCTTCATTTCATTTTCAGATTTACACAATGCCTGTTAAGCTATGACGGAAACTTACGATGAATTTTTTGGCAACTTCTTTAAAATAAATATGATTCTTATTCTTGAATGGAAAGCTATTTTTATTGATAACTTGAAAAAGTAAACAAATAAACAGTCATAGAGCTTTTATTCAACATGCATTTTAAAACAATTTATTACAGACAACCATCGGATTGAATTGAATGATGCCACAATAGAAAAACGGAAGTTATTTATGGGATTTCTTTTTTGTGAGTATATTGCAATTAACAAATCCGGTCTCAAAGCTGTTATTGAAAAAAATCCTGATGGGAAAACCTAACAAGTGTACCTGAGCTAGGTATCGAGCCCTTCATCAGCTCGTTTTATCAGAAAACCACGCTCAACAGCGATTTTTGTGAAATTAAATAACCACAGGACTCAACTCAGGACCACCATAATAAAATCACCATACCTGGATCCCCATGCGCGGCCTGTTCTCCTGTCCCCGCCAGAACCTCCACAGTTCCCTCATCAAGATGTATGGCGCGCACCGCGTGGTTGTTAGTGTCACAGACTGCTAACACATTGCTTGATAGCCAGCACAGGCCCTGAGGGGTGTTGAACTGCGCCTCGTTTAGCTCTAGGGAGAAAAGATTTTGTAATTACTTATTATCAACATGGTGCTAATAAGAAATCGTGACGATGAACATTGGAAAAGAAAAAAAAATCATATAAAAGTGGAACTTCGTTACCGACGCATTAAAATCGCGCTCTCTCCCTACACTTTTGGGGCGTATTATACGCCGAGTATCGTTTCCTATGTATGTATGTATAATGTATATGATTTCTTATTCTCTCTTGGATGCGGATTCGAATCCCGCAAAAGGTACGTTATTACTATTATAAGCGACGTCATAGCAATTGGATGGCATAAAATAATTCGAAATCTTTTTATCTATAATTGCCGTTTTCTTATTTCAAATTTATAGTTGTTAAAGTAAAATCTATCCACTTTATCTGATTGAAATGTATGATTTATAAGGGTCTGCCTTGAGATAGATAAGTAGGTAGGTACCTTTAAGTATTATTTTTGGTGGTCCATTTTGAGGGTATGTATAAATCAATTTAATATCCCCAAGTCTAATGTATGTCTTACCATTACATATTTTGTTATACTCTATTGTACCATTCAAATCCTTATATTCATTCTATAAAATGGTAAGCCTGTATGTGATACTGAAAATATGTGGGTTACTGCCAATCTCATTTGATGATAGCTCAACTATAACTTGCACTTAATACCATGCAGAAGAGCCTTTTTTTTTTGCTTAAAGCCTTGGTCTTTTTGACAAAAAATTCCCAGCTGCATTAGGCCCCGATAAAACAACGTAAAACAAAATAAAAGCATGTTCAATAAATCTTAGTAAACTAGGCATACTTACTGCCATCCTTAAACCCAGGTTCCAACCCGCCAACGATCCTTAGCACAATTCCTGAGCAGTCGGTTAGCAGCACACGATGATGCCCCGTGTCCGCGATCGCTAGGAACGGCTCATCCGTACGCCCGCGGTAAAACGGGTTCAATGACAGCTGGAGTAACAGAGATTTTTTTAATAACAGTATGCAACCATCATTAAGGCACATATATATATATATATATATATATATATATATTCTCTTGCCCTCATCGCAATTTTTTTGGGGTCGGCGTCGGCGCAACTTTGTTTTAGAAGGAGACAGTCTCTCAAGAATGAGAGTCAGAGACTACGCTTTACCAAGCTGAACTTTTTCTAAAACTAAATGTGCCAACTGCAGTTTTGTACGAACTGCGCTTAACTAAAGTAAGGCCAACGAGACGAGGTAAGAATGTAAACAAACTTTCAGGTTCATAACATTTTTTTAAGGAAAGTTTTTTTTCGTGGTGAATTGATATCTTTCAAAGGTTGTCTAGAGGTGCCAGGCTGTGATTCCATAATTATACAACCACTCATAATACCAATAAAAATCAACAAGAAAAACTAAAATTACGGATAAATAACAACAAAAACTAAACAAATATGGAAACAAAAAAATCGTATCACTTCGAACGCAATCTAAACAGGAATGAACCGGACGGACCAAATGTTGATAGCTGCTGTACCGACCGCTTTCTTGTACCACGAATCACACAACGACTGCCGTCGTCGACCAACTGACGTCTTTACTGCGTGCGAGGGATAAGGACAGAGATAACAATCGCTCGCTATCGTCATGTAACTCAGTAAAGGCCAGGTTGTTTACATTCTTTATCTCGTCTCGTTGGCCTTACTCTATTTGGGCAGCCTAAAGTAAGTGCCGATTGCGTTTGCGCTAATCAATTACTCGTGTGTCAATATGTATGCATTGTAGTCTGGCAATGATAACGGGACTCTCAAATGCGCTAGCACTTGAAAAAGCGCTGTATGTTTCGTGCTCAGAGTGGCGAATACTTTTAGGACAGCAAATATTGTGTATTGATTGGAGGGTTTTTATTCCAACCTTGCTGTGAAAGTCCTACCATACACAGACACAGCACATAACTATAAAAAAGGGACTTTTCTTACCTTGGTAAATAATATCTTGTTTGTAAAACATACAGCATCACACATAACATAACTTGACGCTTGTAATACCCAAGGGAAGAGGCAGAGATATAAATATTGATCATTTAAATGAATGACTACAAACCTTGCTCGGAAAATAAAGGACTGCCTCTTTTTTAGATTTCAAGTGTTTGGCCGGTTCTATAGATATGGGTGACGCAGATATGCGGTTCCCAAAATGACGCATTGCATTGCTCACATACCATACCAGTTCATCCTTATGGCCTTCGCCGGTTAGAACAAACAGGGGCTTATTGCCTGGACCTGAGAAAGAATGGAATATATTTGTTATTTACAACTAATGTAAATAATGAGGGGCTCGTGGCTAGTTAAAAACCGCCGCACAGGTCAATCAAAGGATAAGCTACGCTTGCCGAGGATGGTCCGTAAATAGGTGACCGCCCATAACATAATATGGTGACTTTTTTCTAATATTGGCTCTCCTGTAAAATTTTATAATTTCGTTTAGTAACGGTTTTACTTTAAAGGTGCGATATCGAGACCCTTCCATACTTGGGTCCTATCATATTACCCAGTCACTAGGTTGTAAAGGTCAGACTGGAAGCTGACCCCAACATAGTCGGGAAAAGGCTAGGCAGATGATGACTAGTAATCTAAATATTGTTAATTGTTAATTATCAGAAGTTGGTAAATGATAATTGGAATGTTCTACTATAAAATTATTATAATACATAAAAAAATTACAACAACTTCCTTTTTTTTCTATTATTTGTGTTTTGTTTCACAAACTATGTCCAAATAAACTTTATTATTTCATTCTTTCTTTCTATAAAATACCGACATTTCTTATGCATGTAAAAATGCAGTGAGATATGAATATTCATCAGGTGTACCAGCAACAAATACAAGTTATTAAATTACATTAACACATTAACAATTAAAAGCAGGACTTGGAACCACCGGTACTAAAAATACGGGTTCTGTACTGGTACTTGGCGGTTTTTGCCATTTTGGTACCTGGATACCGGTTCCAGATGGGAGCCGGTACTCCACCTAACAAGTACCGTTACCAAAATCAGGTACCCGCAGCATACCACAAATCTCGTATTTGTACACTGAAATTATTTTTCAAAAGCCTACCCTTTACTTTACTTTAAGATCCTTTTACTTACTATATCTGTTTCCTCACTCAAACTTACAGAAATATTTGTTTTTTTGGTATAGTACAGTACCAATACTGATTAGAAATAGCAAAAGTACATGTACTACATACAATGTACGTTCGTATATGTACGTGTATGTACGTACGTGTGTACTGGTACCAATTAGTACCGGTATCACACCAAGGCCAAAGTTACCGGTTCCAAAAAATTTAGGTATTTCAAGTCCTGGTTAAAAGTTAGACATAGGAGCCCCAAAAATGCCGATTTTTGCTAAATGTTATTAGTTCATAAGAGTAGTAGACTTTGCTTTCTCTTGAAATACATTAACAATACATAATTATAAAATTAATAAAGCATCTTAGCTTTTCTCTTAGTCTTATTACTAGCCGTTAAAGAGTGGAGAAAGTCTTTGACCAGATGTGGGACAACAGCTGGACATAGACTCCCACTCCCACTCTTTTCACCCTATACAATTAATTTAGTTCAAGATCATAATAATACCATACCCAATATAAGTAGCGTGGGCCAGCATTTTATTCCAAGTGCATCCCACATACAACTGTCTGCGTCATTCACTACAGCATGATGTATGTCATATCTAAGCACAGCTGACAGGACATTGGCCGATTCCTTCTCATTTGAGAATTTGGCACAGTGCACACCTATCTGAAATGTAAAGAGGAGGATGTTAGTAATTTTTTATTGTAATAAGTTTTATAGCATTTATTGAATCATATTCTATCATCTCTTCTAATATACGTAATAACCTTTTACAACTACAATATGTTGTACCTCTATTATTATTGATTATGGATTCTAATATTGTGGCATGAAAATGGTATCCCAGTAATTTATTATTCACAAATTCATTTTTAATTTTGTTTTTACTTTGCCCCATGCTCGGAATTTCTCCGGTATTGTGGGTGCGTTTGCAAACATTTAAAGTCACATACATAAACAGCCAAACCCAGAACCACTACTTGTAGGTCATACAAATATTTGTTCTGTGCGGGAATCGAACCCACGACACGCAGCGCAGCAGTCCATCGCTTAACCACTGCGCCAAACGTGGCATAGAATAAATTCCTCAGTTTATGTAAACTTTATCTTATATTAAACTCAATCAAAGCCATTTGGTTTTTCTAACAAAGCAAAAAAGAGTTAGGGCTTTTATCAGACTCATTTCAATAATTAGATTGAAGAAACTCAGTGAAACTCCCTTTCTTTATTATAGTTGTTATTGAACTTACCACAACAAGACCACTATCAACCTCATGCAGTTTCTCAATATGAGCCAGGTCAGGCAGCACGTGGTAGCAGTTGATGCAGCAGTATGTCCAGAAGTCCAATATCACTATCTTGTCAGCACAGTGCTGCGCCAAAGATATTGGTTCAGATACATTTACCCATTCTAAGTCTGAAACATTATGAAAATAACTTTACTGTGTAATGGTTTAACTATGCAATGAGACCAGGGTTGGCATTAATATCTTTCTTGTAATTGGGTTTTTAAATTAATATTCAAGTAGCATGCTAGCATGGCAAATTAATGTAAGTAGGGTTCGTAAGTATGTAAATCTCGATGTGCCCTGATAGTTAGAGGTAAGTAGAAATTACCGTTACACTTTTCTTTTTTACTGTCCTAAAGGTCTGACCAGAGCAGTCAATTGGTGTACCCGTTGGATTTTTTTACTGAAACCGGTAACTTACTTTTTTTAAAGTCTTCTATAGGAGTAACTGTAGACCAAACTTTCTTGATATGGTTTGCAATAAGAGTATCGCGTTCTGATTCATTTTGAACTGCATTCATAGCCTCAGTTAAATCCATGCAAGATTGCGCAACGAAATCTAAAGGGGTTAATTCCATTTTTTATAGATTTATCAGAAAAACTATATTATTTTTAATTTTATTTTGATATTACAACCTTCACTTTCGACTTCAAATGTTTGTTGCGTTGCGGTTATTTTCCCGTTTTTGACACTGAATTGAATGAATGACTTTTCTATTCGACCATAGTCATAAACTACATTCCGAATTAGACTATAATCGCTCACAGCGATCACATCACTAATTTGCGTTCCGATTTCGATACTATGATTATAACAGTAAAGAGCTGTCAACAATTTGTAACACTCCAGGAACGCGCTCACCACAGTACTCTGTAGCGCTCACAGCTCGTACAACGTTACCGTACCCTGCACAAAAAAGACTGATTTGAGAGAGATTGGGCGTTTGTAATGAACATTTTTCGTTTCTGGGATCCCGTTGTGGAATATTTGTATTAGAGTCACGCGCCCCGCTAAACCGATGTTTTACAATGAGTAAACAGTATTTACGATCAATAGTAGTAAAGGAAAACCTACCAAAACACCACTACTATAACATTACGGTTTCTTTTGCGGGGTAGGCAACGAGGAACGAGCGACACTTAAGCGTGTGGGATATTGTTGTTGGATCCCATCATTAAAAAGATTATGATTTTTACAAGTGCCTGGTACTAAAATCAATCATTTTTAACCGACTTCAAAAAAGGAGGAGGTTCTCAATTCGTCGGAATCTTTTTTTTATATTATGTTCACCGATTACTCGAAGACGCCTGAACCGATTTGGTTAATTATTTTTTTGTTTCAAATGGTTTACTTTCCAGGTGGTCCCATTTAAATTTTATTGAAATCGCTTGAATCGTGCAGCTCAACTCAGAACTTAGGGATCTCAACGATACGACGAACAATACTAAAGAAAGGACATTTGAGTAGGCCGCATAAATTACTCAAACTGCCAGATCATGATTAACTAACTGAGAAAATACAAAAAAAAGCAATGGCCGACATTGTTCTCCCTTTCACAACAGTTAAAATAATATTATAATACTTTATAAAGTAAATACTCATGTCATAGTATATAAAATTCATCAATGTCAATGTGTATATAAAAATCCAGACTTAATCATTGAGGATCTTTCATGGGGTACTGTTTAAAATGTTACAATAAAATACCTCCCCACATACTTCAACTGAATGAGACGAAATTCAAAGTTTGTATAAAACGCACACTATGCAGCCAGGCATATTATAAGTTGGGGGATTATATCGCTGATAAAAATGCCTGGCTCAATGCTGGTCCTGCTCCACAACCACAACTAATTGATTAACATTTGAAAATACTGTTGGAGCTGCTGAAGATTGTAAGACTACCTTTGCTTTGTATAAACTCAATCTCCTTTGTATTATATAATTGCATAGGACAAGACGTGTGAGTACTATGTACTATCGAGCTACCATTTACCGGGTAATGTCTTTCATTGACTTGAATGTGTCCTGGCGGCTGATAGATGTCATGCTCACTCAAATGTCTCGCTGACGGTGGCGCGTGTGTTGGATCATTTTGCTCCCTTCAAAATGGTTGAGCTGAATGGTGCTGATCCATGCGTCATGTTCGTGAACGGGCGCTGTCAGTTGGGACCATTGAAGTCAATGGTTGGGACTGGTCATCTCTTAGCCACCACGGCTTATTTTTAATTATTTTATTATGGATTGTTTTGTTTGAATTTATATTTGCTGTACACTGGACACTCAATGTGTACGTCTTATTTACATCGTTCTCACATATAATTATACCTATATACAAGATTAATGATGTAACTAATATTTATGTAACAATATAATTTAAAAGAGTGTCCATGGAGTTTCTTGCCCGTTCTTCTCCATAGGTACCTACTACGCTTTGGAATGGGCAACTAGCTTCATATTTCTGACTGACCGATCACTTGACAATTCAAAAGTGCCTGTAAATGGTTTAATTGAAATAAATGCTTTGAGTTTGAGTTTGACCATGTTAGATTGGTGTCTGAAATGGTCTTTTGAGGAAAGAACCACACAGACTGAGTACACCTGTCCAGTCAGTGCACGCATTTGTCATTAACCTTGCAGCTCAACTCAGAAGAGTTTGCTTTAGCTTCATTAATACGTATTTTTTTCCACTTAGTGTATATTGGTGATGTTATATCAACTTCCAGTCACTGTTATTTACATAGCAAGTAGTGGTATACGAATTTTTGTGGTGTAGGTACCTACAACAACTAAAAAGTGAAAAAAAAAGTTTTTATAAAAAAAAACCGACTTCCAAAAAAACACTACAGAGTGAAAAATAAGTTTACATCGGAAGTCGGTGACAAAAAATGAAAATACAAAACCAAAGACACCGACAACCGAAATTAAAGTTATTTTTCAATTTGTATTGTTTGTTTGGAACTCGGTTGTTCTCTTTGTGATATTTTTTCCTAAAACCACAAAAATAAATTTGTATACTATAGTTTTTCGAAAAATAATATCGAAATACCATTTTATTTGTGCCAGCGACATTGTATTGTATTGTATACCGTGCTGGTGTACGCAACTCCACGTCCAAGCGCGTAATTTGCGGTCGATAAAAACAATGCTGTGCAGCTGTACATCCGTAAAATTTCACCCCAACTACGGAAACCTTCACTGTGCGTGTTCTCTCTGTGGTGTTCACAGAGGGCATGAATTGTGCTCCAATTCTCATTTGGCCGGATTTTTATCCAAATCTGTCCCACGAGCACGGACCACAATAATAAAATTGTAACAATAAAAAAAAACTTGATTTATTTCTCTAAAGCAACCAAACGAAACTCTTCACTCTCCCAAGTAATAAAAAAGGTCTATGATTTTTGCCATCATGCATGATTCTATTCTTGACTTTGACATTTGTAGGAGAATGAATGAATTTCGCTTTTCATTCATTCATCTTGTGTTTATTTGTCGCAAGGCGCACTCGTGTTTATTTTTTCTTGTTAGCTTTTTCTACTTCTAATAATTTCTTATTAATTTTCTTAGTGTTTGCCACCAAATTATGTTCGAACATGGATGCCGTATTTGATATATGTTACCTATCGTCTGACGGTAATAACGTCGAGCCTGATGATATTCCTCAGACAAAGGAGAGCGTATGGATCTTAGGAAAAAAATACAGCGCTGTTCAGGGTACGTGAAATATCATTTATTGTTTACACGTTTCTTTTAAAGGTCAGATGTTAATGAGCGACGAGGTGCTGGTACCTATTGTTTTAAAGATATCGCTGGGACGAAATTATCAGCTTTGCTGTTCATGAAATTGTAACCACTTTTATAAAACGACGAAGTATTATTTTCAGACTTGGACCGTATAAGGAGAGACATAACATCAATCATTTGGTGTACATATAGAAAGGGGTTTATTCCTATAGGGGACGAAGGCCTAACTTCTGATAAGGGATGGGGTTGTATGCTGCGATGTGGACAAATGGTCCTTGGCGTCGCACTCGTTCGAGTCCATTTATCAGCTGACTGGGTTTGGACACCTGAAACTAGGTAAGGCTATTAACTGGTTTAAAACATGTCAAGAGAATGCTTAGTATAAATGTCTGGTAGCCAACCTAGACTCTTCAGTATATAGCTCAATGCTTGCAGTCTTATAAAAACATTGTTTTCTTGTTTTGCAATAATTATAAAGTAGTAACATTTCTCATTATTATTTATTGCAATCAATAATGCATAATTGGCTATATATTTCACAAAGCATTTGTCAATTAATTTGAACATAATGGCTTATTGATTTAGTTAAGTATAACATTATTATAATGACCCATGCATACATTGTGTGATTCCTTATCACAAATAGATTTAGAGCAGCTCTAATCTGTTGTGAAAATAAAATGGTTTCTAGTTTCCTTTCCATTGCATTATTTTATTTTCATATGATTCTCAAGTAATCTAAGAACAATATAGATAACAGACCGTTACTGATAACATTTTGTCATTTTCAGAGATCCAACCTATCTGAAGATAATCCAAAGGTTTGAGGAGAGGAAGCAGGCTCCCTATTCCATTCACCAGGTGGCCTTGATGGGAGCTTCAGAAGGAAAAGAAGTTGGCCAATGGTTTGGGCCCAACACTGTTGCACAAGTTCTGAAGTAAGTACCAGTACTAGGCCTAGGGTGATTCACTCTACCATCAATGATTTAACTACAGGAAAAAACAAGAGTATTTCAGTAATCCCAACCAGATTCATCAATTGCCAACTAATGATTATACAAATCACTTGCTTGTTTGGGTCATCATTAATATATTTGGACTATTTAAACATTACCCTATTAAAAGGATAAATACAAAAAAATATATATACTTACTGCATTTTATTACTATTCATACTTTGGCAGTCGGCAAAATAAAATGTCTTGTCAACAAATTGTTATTGCATGCCATAAGAAAACAATTGTTCAAATACACATTGTGTCTCTAAAATAATCTTTCTTTGTGACTCAGCATGTTGTCTCTCCATATAAGTATAACTTGGAATTCAGCCAGTATTATGAATGTTGCATTCAGAAAATATTTAATACTAGATTTTCGCTGCGGGTTCGCCTGCGAAATGGTCAGGACAGGAAAGTACTACCAGGATTTATAGTATCCTATGTCCTGGTCTGGGCCAATACTGGCCTATCTGTATTCCTTTCATCTAAATATGTTCAGCTGTTACGGCATGAAAAGGTAACAACCAACTGACTGCCGGACCTCTGGACTTGCAAGATATGGATTATGACTATAATTATTTCCAATCCCTTGAAGAAAATACACAAAAAAGTAAAAATTACATGTTCATTTTAAAATCAACCCCTATTTTACTCTCTTGGGGGATGATTTTACGAAAACGCTAAAACACGTTATTCTTTATTTTTTACCAAAAGCATACATTTCAATTTTCCCTAACTTATGAAATGCTTGGTTTCCCATGAAAACTTTCATCCTCTGTATCACCCCCTTTAGTATTATTTTTGAGCCATAAAGTAGCCTATGTCCTTCCCCAGCATTATATTTAGCATTTATATTTAACACCAGTGTAGACCAAGGAGTCTTTCCGGATCTCATGAAACATAGTAAAATAGTTCCTTTGTTCAAATCCGGTGATAGTAAAGAACCCAACAACTATAGGCCTGTGTCAATTCTGCCCGTTCTCAGTAAGGTGTTTGAAAAGTTGATGCTCAATCAAATGTTACGTCACTTTAATAAAAATTCCATCTGTCATGAACAACAGTACGGTTTCACCACAGGGCGTTGTACCACTGACGCTGGTGTCACCCTAATAAAGAACATTTTTAACGCCTGGGAAGAAGCACAAGATGCCATTGGAACCTTTTGCGACCTCTCTAAGGCGTTCGATTGCGTAAACCATCAGACACTTCTGCTGAAACTAGAGCACTATGGGATTAGAAATACAGCTCTTGATTTACTCAGATCATACCTGAAAGATAGAAAAGTTACAGTTCAAGTAAACGGCGTAAAATCATTAGGGTCTGAAATGGCAATGGGCGTTCCTCAAGGTTCGATATTGGGTCCATTCCTCTTTTTAGTTTATATAAATGATTTACCCCAATTACTTCAAAATCAACCGAAGATGGTGTTATTTGCAGATGACACATCATTGATATTTAAGATAGACCGACGGTCACAAAATCTTGACGACGTGAATAGCTCTATTCTTCAGGTCCATGATTGGTTTACGGTAAATAATTTGGTACTAAATGGTAAAAAAACCAAATGCATTAAATTTAAATTACCGAATGTAAGAAGTAGCGAGTGTGACATCATGTTGAATGGAGAAAAACTGGAATTAATTAATCACACAGTTTTTCTGGGAATCACGCTAGACGAGAAATTACAATGGGGACCTCATATAACATCTCTTGCAGGGCGGCTAAGCTCGGCCGCTTATGCTGTTAGAAAGATAAGACAGTTAACAGATGTAGAAACCGCGCGTTTGGTCTATTTTAGCTACTTCCACAGCATTATGTCGTATGGCATTTTACTGTGGGGTCGGGCTGCTGACATTGAATCCATCTTTATTTTGCAAAAGAGAGCTGTCAGAGCCATTTATAATCTACGTCAACGCGAATCTCTCAGGGAACTATTTAAAAGGATTAATATTATGACGGTACCTTGGCAATTCATCTATGAAAATATTATGTACGTAAGAAAAAATCTACATCTTTTTAATAAAATAAGTGATAGACATAATTTTAATACAAGAAATAAAGATAAAATTGATCAACCATTTTTCAGATTAGCTAAAGTACATACATCTTTTATGGGGTACTGTGTTAAATGCTACAACAAAATACCTTGTAATATATTGCAATTAAATGAAAGAAAATTTAAAACTCATATAAAAAGTTCACTGTGTAAACAAGCATATTACAAATTAGAGGATTATATCCAAGATAGGAATGCTTGGAAACATGCTGGTCCAGCTCCACAGGACAATCTAGGATCTTGACAAAATTAAAACTTGTTGCTACTTTAATTGTATGGTTTGTTATTTTTATGACATTGGTTTACATTCTGTGACTACTTTAACTCACACACTGACATATTAATTGGTTACATAATTTGGGAAATCGTATACTTTTACAATGTTTGTAAATATGTGAACACCATGTATCTATCATTTAATTAACTTATTTATCATTGCTACGTTTATTAAATTCTTTTTACCTATTTTGGTAGGGTAATTTTTATTATAGGTGCATCGTCTTCACATATAATTATATAATTAATGTATACAAAGTATTGTAACACATTTTAAAAGAGTAACGATGGTGTTTCTGGCCCATTCTTCTCCATACGAAACTACCTTTTGGAAGGGGCGACTAGAATCAATTCTATTTAAATGTAAATGTTGACGTTCAAAAGTGCCTTTTATGTGCCTATTTGAAATAAATGCTTTGACTTTGACTTTGACTTTGACCCAGGATGCCATCTATCTCCTTGTCAAATTTTATCAATGTCCTTTCAGTGGTGTAGGCATGAAAAGGTAACAGACAGACAGACAGAGTTACTGGTATGGATATTTATCACTATTATTTGCTCTTTTAAAACCTTTTCTTATCAAATTAATGTTGGTTCAAGATCACACATAGAATAGAATAGAATTCTCTTTATTATGTACACCAAAAATGTAGACATTTTACATAATAGGGTGACACAATGGGCGGTCTTATCGCTAACAGCGATCTTTTACAGACAACCTTTGGATGGATTATAGGGAGAAGGAGAGACAATACTGCAGGTAGTCAGTGGTGTACCAATTACATATACATTATATACATATACATAAGACATACTTATCTAAATGTATATAATTTATACAATAATAAACATGAAACAAGAGCAAGGAAACCATATTATGTAATGATGATGTTTAAGGAGGGAGGAAGTGTTTTTCACACATTATCATCACCAGCCTACAGCAGTCCACTGCTGGACATAGGACTCTCCAATTGCACACCATTTAGCACGATTCTCGGCAACTCTCCTTCATCTGCTACCAGCCAACCTGCGAAGATCGTCGCTCCACCTAGCCTGACACATATTGTCATAGTTTGATATAATCATAAAAACTGTATTCATATTATCAATAAAGTTTTTCTGTAGAGAAATAAAGACTAAGTTATTGGCTTTCTTACAGTTTAGTTCTTATTATAAAATTAAGATTTGTTTTATTAATAATTTGTACTGCTTATTTCAGAAAGCTAGCAGTTTACGACAAGTGGAGTTCCCTGGTGATCCATGTTGCATTAGATAACACAGTTGTCAGAGAAGATATTTGTAAGTGTTATGGATAGTGCCAACTTAAAATGAAATCCTTTTTAACCAACAAAAAAAAGATTTTATTTTTTAAATGCAAATGTGATTAAAAACTACATCATTAAAACGTATTAAAAAAATCTGTTATCAGATTTTATTTCATATACATTAAAATATAAATAAACAATATAATGCAACTAACTATGTATTTACACTGAGCACTAAATTAAATGACTAACTAACTAAATATACTAATAAATAGGTACAAAAAAACAAAAGGACACTTAGGCGTCGAAGTACTCGTCCGCATCGCTGTCATCCGGAAACGTGCCCAGAAGACAGGCAATATTGCCACGTTGAACGGCAATGCTAATTATTTGGCCAAAGAACGAGCCAGCCTGGTCACGTGAAGTCTCGACCGACCATTCGGCGAGAAATTCCCTTATAAAGGAGACGCGCACTCGGGCACAGATTACTAAATAGTTACTACGTAACAGATACTTCACTCAGTAGAAAATTTCCAATACCTATTGAGATAATAGCCTACTCCGTCGCCTCAGCAACCACTGCATGCTAAAATGTGCCTAAATGCTCAAGCGTACAGTTGTGATTGCTTCGCACCGCGCGATCCTACAGTAATCGCAGGGCTGCCTCTTCGATACAATTAAATTAATATAGCTTTTAGTGTCTGTTATTGAGAACTGTGAATATGTTCTGATCTGACTATAGGTGGTACATAGTTTAAAATTGTATCGTTCATAAAATATTTTTTTTATAAATTGGTGCTGAGTGCTGACTGTGCAATACGTCTAGATAAAAGATAATTATATAGGTCACTGTGTAGGTAAAACAAAAAACTTTAAAAGTTACATGTGTATCACAAAGCATCGTAGGTACGCGTACGAACGAACGGAACGATTATAAAATTGAGCAACGTGCGTGCGCTTCGCTTGTGAAAACCGCACTGAATTTGGATCGCAAACGGTCCGAGAGCGCTCGCTCGAGCGGTAGGTAATTATAGCGCGCAAGTACATGGAGTGACGGAGGCCTGACTCGGGGCCCATGACCGGAGCGTTTCGACCCCAAACGTATAACACCATAATCATAACCTGACAGCCTTTAACTATCTAACATTTATAGTTTTCTTGTGATCTATACATATTATTATAAATTGAACTCGCTTTTCGTGTCTGTGTGACCGTTTGTTCATCGATACTACGCAATGTTTTTTGATGCAGTTTTCACCATAATTTAGAGAATTTATTCCAGAAGGTTTTTATGTATTTATATTATAATATTAGACTTATAAATAATAAAGAAATCTCGATGTTTTGTCAAGTCGTAAAAACCGTGCGATGCAGGGGGTCGCTAGTAAAATAATATGAGAAACCTAGTACCTAGGTATTTCGTGACACGCAGTTCAAAGCGTGTCGTATAAATTAGCCATAGCAAGTGACCTTGTAGAAAATAATATTCATAGTCAAACATGCCATTTATGAAATTAACTTTTTAAATATGGGTTTGGTAACCAGTATTATAATAATAATAATAATAATAATAAAATGTTTATTCACAGAAATATTTTTACAATACACTATTACCTCTGCCAAACTACAAAGCAGTTTGTTGGCAGACGTAGCTCCTTTTTTACATAACATAATAATATATATATTTAACATAGTGACACAATAATAGCATTACCCAAGATGTAAAAGCTGCATTCACTAATTATTTCATAATTAATGGGCATGACTCGCACGGTTTAATGGTGAAATAAAAAATGCTGAGCTATAGCCATACTCACTTAATTAAAATGAAAATAACGAAGCTTTTATAATTTTTTTATTTGTAAAGCTTTTGTGAATACTGGGGTTTGTTTGTATCCATACACTCACAAATATGTGGTTAAAGTATTGAAACCTCATATAATTATTGTTCTCACTCAACGCGTTTAGAGTTAATTATAAAAATCGAAATAATTCTATAGCAATATTTAGTAATATTTCGGTTGTAATATCTCATATCATCAGAATACCAATCACAGAGCACGGACTCGCTGCACCGCCAGCGTCTAGAGACGGGAGCTGGTACTAATGAAATATGTGTCGCCGAAAGCGCGTTGATTGTACAACTTCTGTCATTTTCGCCATTCGAAGCCGTCAGTTTCTATACTTGATTAGTGTCGTAGTGCAAGTAAGTGTTGACATGGTCAGTTTGTGTGGAGAATGTTTACAGTGCCGCCTCTAGCAGCGGCTGCCGTGGCGTTTCCGAGCTCTGTGCTGTATTATGTTATATTAGCTACTAGCTTCTGCCCACGAATCGTACGCGTGAAATTTCTGGTTCCCCCGACCGACCCCGTCGCATCGCATCGCCTGCCCGCGCTATTACCTACTTCGTTTTCGCTTAGCGTTCTTTCTGACTATTTATTTTTGCTCGACTCCTAAGGGTCATGGCGTGATGTTAAATAGCCTATCCTATAGCCTTCTTCCAGAATTGGGCTATTACATGCAAAAAGAATTTTGGAAAACCGACTGGCAGTTCCAGAGATTACCCCCTACATACAAACAAACAAATTTTGTCTCTTTATAATATTATTATTATTAAGTATAGATCTATAAATCACTTTTTACCCGTTTCCAGTACAACAATGCGTCGTAAATAACGACCGAGGCGACTCGTCGTCGACACCTGACTGCTTGGTCACTGACTGGATGCCTTTGTTGCTGATCGTACCGCTCAGGCTGGGCCTAAGCGAAATTAATCCTGTTTATATAAATGGACTTAAGGTAATAATAATAGCTTCACTTATATCTTTTGGACTACGGCATTTTTATTTCTAAAAGATCACGATTTTTACAAATGATAATGTAATCTACCAGTCAAATACAAGTGCTGTAAAAAGACGGTTCAGTCTTGCTTGGAAGACGGTAAAATGGTCCGAAAACCAAGAGACAAGCAAAAATATTTTTTCTGTGCGCGTTATGATCTGTAACCACCAACGATACTCTTACACTAAAGTAAGCAATTATAGAACGGATATCTTCACTGTTTTGTACTTTAGTAATTTGTCAAAAAAATACTCTCAAACCCAAGGACATTCTTGTTGAGGATTTGAAGAAGCTTAAAAAATTCGTAGCTAATTAATTTTATTTCATTGTTTTTTCCAGATATGTTTTCAAAGTTCGCAATCAATCGGCGTGATAGGTGGCAAGCCGAACCAAGCACTGTACCTGGTTGGATGCGTAGAAGACGAAGTTATATACTTAGATCCTCATACCACGCAGAGATCTGGATTAGTTGAGGTAAATCCATGCTCCAAACTTATCCTAACTAATATTATAAATGCAAAAGTGAGTTTGTTTGTTACACTTTCATGCTAAAATGGCTGAACGGATTTCGATGAAATTTGGCACATGGGTAGACCACGACCTGGATTAGGACATAGGATACTTTTTATCCCGACATTTCCACGGGATCGAGACTTATGCGAGTGAAACCGCGGGGCTCAGCTAGTATTAACTAATAAACTACTACAATTTACTAATATTATGAATGCGATAAGTAAGTGTCACTTTGTTTGTTACGTTAAACTGTTCAATCAACTATGATACAATGTTGTGTAGAGATCCCTGAGGTAGGTCATAGGCATGCTTTAAAAGTATTAAGAGGGCTATCACATTTTTTCTTGTATTTGAGTGTTTGAAGAGTCTCACACTCAAATACAAGAAAAAAATGTGATATTTATTTAGAACACTCCCAAGAGAAATAATCAAACTTTCTAGGGAATATTTTTTTTTGAATTTTGTGTCCTTATCTATACCATAATCACACATCAAAACTTGGTGTTTAGATGTGTGATTATGGTATAGATCGAATCGTATAGATCATCTAAACTTTATATGTTCTAAATAAATATCAAATTTTTTCTTGTATTTGAGTGTGAGACTTCAAACACTTATATACAAGAAAAATTGTGAAAGCCCTCTTAATCTCGAAATAGGGTGTTCAAGTTTGTATGGGAACTGTGGTTGTGAAATATACTTATTTGATTGCATTACGTAAGGCAATCGCTATTCACACGGAAAACATGCAATATGCAGTACAATGTTACTGCATTTGATATACGTAAATCATCATTACAATTTAAACCTTATGGTGGTGTGAATAAAAGTCATTTGTTGGATCATCGTAGAATGCTACAATCGTATCTTTTGCATAAGACCAATACACAAAGATGGATGCATTGTGTGATAGATCATCTAAGGAAATGAATTTATGGAAGAAAAACACATGCAGCGCCGACCCCGAATTAAATTGGGATTAACGCTAATAATAATAAATCACATTTTATTACAGACTAAATTGACTGATGAACAAAAAGAAATGGACTGCTCGTATCACTGTAAATTTGCTTCCCGGATACCAATGCTAGCAATGGATCCCTCAGTTGCCGTGGTAAGCACTAAGTTGACTAAAGATTAAGGATGTCATATTCTTCTTGAACCAGTCATAAAAGCTACAAAAGAATACAAAAAAGTCCTAAAAAATTTGGTGAATTAAACTGGTTATACGAAACTGTCATATTTCTCAAAATTATTTTAAACCTTAAAATGTTGAAAGTTAAAGTCAAATTCGAATGAGAAAATTTAACAGTTGGCAGTCACAGGGTGGCAAAAACTACACATTTTAATTTTTGCAATACAGCGCCATCTATCTACCAGAACATAAATTAAAAATGAGCAGTGTTGCTAGCGTATATCCATGAAGCAATTGGTAGTATAATTTAGTAGAAGTGTAAGCGTATAATCTTTGATTTTTATGTATTCTGAGTTAGTTATTATTTTTCGTATATTTTTTTTTGCATTTGTAAAAGTTATCCAAACATAATAAATCATAAAAATATTACAGTTTGTGGTAACTTGACCTGCTGCTGTGTGTACAGCCAGTGTAAACTAATCCTCACTGTCACCATGCTGCCTGGCAAATATTTTTACGAGAGATTTTAGGATAAACATTAAAAAGAAAATTAACACTTTTATTTTGTTTCAGTGTTTCTTGTGTCGAACAAAAACTGATTTTGAAGAATTGTGCGCCACTATAGAAACTAAGTTGATGTGTGAGACTCAACCTTTATTCGAAATATGTGAGAAAAGACCGTCGCACTGGGGCCCGATGACATCTGATATTGATTTACAGAATACTACATTATTTGCAGGTAATTTGATCTTAACTACAAAATAAAACACAATTTTAAACACAAAATAAAAACACTGCTATTAAAAAAAGCATATTACTCAGTCACTGAATATTTACAAGATAAACTTGTATAATGTTACTGTTTAAATTCTAATTTCGTAAATCTGTGCCTGTGTATTGTAAATTTGCACGCCTTATGGTAGGATATGGCTAATGGACATTATTGCTATATTTTAAGACCTTTTCTTTGTACCCATATTCGCAAATTAATAAATGATTTGATTTGATTTGAACTTTATGTAAAACACACCTCTTTGCATGCCTTAACTTCACTTTTTATTCTGATAGTAAGTAAATATGTTACAAAAATAACTTAGAAACGCAGATCATCAGATAGGAATTAATTGGAATTTCATGCTTTCTCCACAAGAAACCCAAGCTTACACATCTCTTCTATTGTTATTATCATCTACTTGGTCTTTAACTAATAGTTACTTCATGGTTAGCCTGTAAATATCCGCAGCTAAACGTAGACCTCCCGCAGTGCGAGTCCAATATGAAATGTAGTGGGAATCCTACTGCATTTATTGGTGAATGCCAAGCCAAGCGATGGTTGCCAATAGTTGCCGTCACCAAAAATGGCAGGCAGTTGGCCTCAGTTTAAACACTACTCACTGAATGGTGAATAGGGATGTAGGGGTGACGCTACTTTAAAAGGATTTTTTACATACAGAGACCCGTCCGTGTCTCGGAAAGCACGTTAAGCTGTTGGTCCAGGATGTCATTCGTAGATCTTTGGCAGTCGTTACGGGTCGTCACCGCCAGAGGCCCGAAAGTCTGACAATCAGTCTTACAGAGGGGTAATACCCAGTAACTCAGTTGTGGAGTTCACATTGGCACTCGCTCCGTGTAAACTCAAACTCAAATTATTTCAATGTTAAAATCCCTTTAAAGTTTCGTCCGCATTCACCCCCTTCATCCCTATTCACCCCGTTTGACGGTACCTATTTACTTAAAATGCTCTCACGAAATATTCGAATCACAAGGGAACCACACCGATCTGATAATAAATAAATAGGTTACTAATATATCTCATCGCTTTTGTTTCAGAATTTGAAGACGTGGACAGACAATTTGACGACTCGGATGACGAATTCGAAATTCTGTGAAAGATTCGTACAGAATAATAATGCAATTTATCACACAAACATCTTAATGTAGATAGATTTTAACAATATATATATACTAAAATAGAAGACGATACTCGTACTCATGTACCAGTAACCGCTAACGTAACATTGTTGTTTTAAGTTACCTATGTTTTAGACACGAATAATATATTGTTTAATGTACTAGTGATAATGCCTACGACTGGATAGTGTAAGCCGCTACATTATATTTTGCAGTGCCTTTACAATTTTATTGTGAAATTTATGTAAATAAACGCTATTGAAGTTATGTACGCTGATTGACATTCCTGTTTAAAAATTGTGATAATCAGTGCATCTTATAGGCAACTCGATTAAGAGTTCATGTACCATCTAGTCATAATTTATATAGACTCAGAAATATTGAAGCTTAAATAATAAACAAAATCAATTACATAATTATAACACTTGAATTAATAACTTGTAATACGAGAATAGGTTTTAGTTCATGTGCATGTATTGTCTAAATAAGTTTTACATTATCTGCATAATACCTATATGATGAGTAGTCGGTTTTAGTTGTATTATGGAGCCAATTATATGCCATTAGCAGTAATAATGTAAGCTCTAGACTTGTAGCATAAAATATAATGATATTACGTTTTAAAGTTTTTTGTAACAACAAAAAATGAGTTGAAATAACATTTTGTGTTATGTGTTTTAGGGTAATGTTTTGTTACAAAATTATAGGCTGATTGGAGCAGCCTACCCAAATATTTTATAAATAAAAGTTTAAAAAATATTTATGGTTATTTTTCCTTTATTTGTACTAATCCGGATTCATTGCTACTACATATATTCGCACAAGAAGCCAGCTGCCAGTGCCTCGCGGATTGTGCTGCCGACTGACGCGTACACGGTAGAACCGCGCCGGACCCCAGGCACCCCTGGAGGATACCCCTGGGGGTGCCACGGGAACTTGGGTTCGGACCCATGGCACCCCCAGGTCAATTAGTGTAGTGCTTGCATATTTATCAAAAGAAGATAAAAAAATGTTTAGGTTGAAACTGTGACCCCCTACGCACGAGCCGAGCGAGCGAAGCGAGCAGTGCCGCGGCAGCGGTCGGCGAGTGTCAGAAACGACTATATTATATAGAAAAAAAAATCTTTAATTAGTAGTATTAATTTACTTTAGTACCGTCAAACGGGGTGAATAGAGACGAAACTTTAAAAGGGATTTTAACCTTGATTAGTTTGATGCCAACAAATAATATAGTTTGCTAAATGTAGGGCGAAAGTAAAATGTGTGATAAACTCTGCGTGTAATATAAAAATTATAAAGACCGAATGTAGAGAGAGTTCCAGGAAAATCCAAAGGCCTTTTGGGCTTATGTTAACTCACAAAAATGCAGCAGAAGTCCACGCAAGATTTTAAAAAGTGATAAGTTACTAACGAGGGAGGAGTGTGCGACTGAGTTTGCACAGTATTTTTGTTCCGTTTTTAGCCCTGAGATACCCAGGCTGGACATGGAGGCGGCAGTGGAACAGGCTGGTGATGAGAATGGAGCGGCTAGGGTACACATAGAACAACTGCAGCTTGATGAAGTACTTTACGCTCTGCAAAAGCTCAAGCCAAAAAAGTCAACGGGTCCCCCCTGGCATTTTCGAAGACTGCCGACTAGTACTTTGTAGGCCACTTCTCTACATCTTTAATCAGTGCCTGGCGGAGGTCGTATTTCCAGAAAGATGGAAAACAACTAAGGTCGTTCCGGTGCCTATAGGAAAGTCAGCATCGAACGTGGACCAATTCAGGCCGGTGGCTGTGCTTTCGACACCAGTTAAGGTACTAGAGGCTGCAGTACACAAGAGCATTCTCTCCCAGGTTAATGTACAGTTTACATGTTAACATGACATGTGTAGGTACATGTTTTCAGATGAGCAACACGGTTTTAGGCCCGCCATAAGCACCACCATGTAGATAGGACGGTAGCAAACATAATAATTTACAATTTAACGTCTCGAAGTGCATGAATCTGACTTTTAGCCGGGCACGCTTTCCAGTGACGTAACGAAACCAAATTGACGGGGTACCTACCAATAGTGAAAGTGTCAGAAGTCAGAGATCTAGGGGTAAAGTTCTTCTCTAAACTAGAACTTAGAGAGTAGGTATGTAACCAAAATATGTAAGAAAGCCTACAGGAATTTGGTCTTCGTGCTTCGGGTAGCTAGGGGCTTTACTAATATCGAGGCAATTATTGCATTGTATAACTCTTTAGTGAGAAGCCAATTAGTGTTTAACCGTTAACGCATTCATCTGGTCTCCACATGAAGCTAAATATAGTATCATGTTGGAGAGAGTGCAGAATAAATGTATTCGATATTTTATATACTTAAGTAAAAAGATTTACGGAGTAGGTATACCCATTTTACCCAAATAAGTATCCTACCTTATTCACCATAGGTATGGTAGAGTACAATGAGTTAAACGTTAGAAGGAATGTAGCACTAGTCTCATATATCTTTAAGGTAGGTACTGAGGGGAAAGATTCATAATCCAGGCGTATTGCAACAAATATGCATGTTTGTTCCGGACAGGTAGGTACGTGTGGCGGAAGCGGCGGCCGTGGATGCTAGTAGTGCCGCGCGGCCGCACTAAGCTGGTGAATGAGGCACCCATGGTACAATAATATACTTCGCCTGGTATTCTCTTCCCGTGACAGCTGGGTCACGTGATTGGCCTAAGTATACGTCATCAGTTGCGATGCGGTTCTCAAAGTTTTTTAGTGGGGAAAAAGATAAAAATAATACAACGGCTACTCAATTTTTATCATTTTCAATAAATTGAAATATTTGAGACTTTTTGTATTTTTTTACTTTGCTTCTTTTTTAATTGATTGCATATTATGGTTTTATTTAGTTCCCTTACTCGTAGATAGGTCCTCGTTCGAACTAAACAGAGTATTACTTCATAATGAATTTGAGGATACAAGTCCTTTGTGGCATCATGAACAATCCGAGTCAAATTAGTGAAAATGAATTTCACCGTGGTATTTATTAAATTGTCTCTCCATTATAAATCAGCAACCCTGATCAATTCTTTGCAAGGGTAAATTAGTTAGTTTAGATTGTGAAGTCATAGTAGTCAGTCGATACAGAAACGAAAAAGTTTATTATGTATTCTGAGTCCACAGAGACCCGAAAAACACTGATTAATATTTTAGATGAGCCCAAAAGGCCTTGAAGACAGAGCCGTTAAACCATATTTGAAAAAAAAAACTATCTAGCAAGCTACGTCAACATCACTTGAAAAAAAAATACATCTGACTTGGCTGTATGGGCCAAGATCCCTTTGCCTGTCCTTAATTAGGACTAAATAAACAACCAAAAAAAAATCACCTACAAAACAAAATAAAATAATAAAATGGACCAACTTAGTACACGACGAAAACCTAATAGGACGCAATTAACTCGATTTGAAAAATAAGTCAAAAACTAGTTAGGTTAGGTTATGTTCGGGCGCACAGCCGAATTAGTACATTTATGCCATAAATGGAATTTACAACCGTAGATAAATGAAATAATGCGTAGAAAGGTACTTACCAGTTCTTATTGTTGTTTTTGGTCTACAATATTGAAGCCACTCATTTGCTATCATCTCTTCTTTGGGTAAAGAAAAAAACCATATTACTCCGCCTTTTTTACTTCTGTTTTTACAGTTTAGTATGGAACAATTAACCTTTTTTTTTCTTGTGTATCTTTCAAACACAGTTTTTATAGTAACTAATGTTTGGAAACCACAGTATTTTGCTCACCGAGCGAAACAACGCTATAGGTATGAGCGACACGACGATAGTGATGAAATGGGGAGCTGTTAGTATGACACTTGTCAATTCGATGTGTGGCTACTGTGTGTGATTGAATTACCTGAGCAAAATGCATTTTTTAACTTATCAAAGCAATTATGAACTAATAAATAAATATGTTAATTAATTTAAAACTAAAAAGATGAATCACAAGAGTTACTAAATAGTTAAGCTAGTTAGTAATTTATTTTATTTTTATTAACTAATTATGAAAGACCCTAAATTTACTGAAACGGACAATCAATGGCAACACTTATCGTGACGTAGTCTTAGGCCATCGTGGGAAGAGAATACCAGGCGAAGTATTTATTATTATACCATGGAGGCACCGTTTACTCGCGCATCCGTATCCTCAACCGTTTATCGGAAGACATAGATATATTTTGTTGTACTCTGGGCAAAGACATTAAATTATACTAGCAATAGACAGGACATAGCGAACAAAATCGTAATCCGATAGTTAAGTCCTCGTGGACTTAAGTCGCTCAGTCTAGTTTGGCACTCCTGCGTGTCAAATCGTTTTTGTGTCCACTCTATTCAACAAAAGAAAAACATTTACTGAGTAAATATGCCGAGTTGCGCGTTGCGTTATTGTAAATCACGTTACGGTAAAATGACTGGACCTAACTGCGGTTTATTTTCGTAAGATTTTTTTTAATTTACACAGTAATTAATTAGAATTCAATAATTTTCATAAAAAATTCTAGAATATTTGGTAATTTTGTAATATACGCCCTCTATTGTGGAGTAGCTTAACTTTTTCTTGTAAGAGATGTCCATAATATTGTTGTTTATCGATTTTGTTATCGATATAATTTTATGAGGTAAGTAAATAATTGAACATAATCCTGTTTTTTAATTTAAACTCTCAGGAATTACTGGTTCAAATTGAAAAAATCCTATAGACCATTTATCGAGGAAGGCTATAGGCTATATAACATTACGCTACGACCAACAGGAGCGGAGCAGCAAAAATGTGACGCAAGTGAAGTCGCGCTGGTCAGCTTTGTAAAAAATGTGATTTAGTATGAATGTGGTTTTTCCAAGAGAATCTAAATATTAAATGAAAAATGTATAAATGATGCAATATCTGAAACATTTGTAAAGAGCATTTGAGAACTAAATTCTTGTAAAGCGAGTGTTTATAAAATAAGTAGTATACGAAACGTTGGTTTGAAACTAAACATTAATTTATCAATGGTATTTTCCAAATAAATAATTTACTTTGAAACTACTGCATTTTATTGCTTTCCTAACTTTTTGCTATTCATTGAAGAAAAAAATAGAACTTTTATTTATCGATAGTCGATATCTAAATGATTGGTAACATCTCTATTACACACTGGCTATCTGTCAAGATGATAGCTGAATTTAATACATTTAACTTTTATGGTTGCTATTCAAAGCTGGATGGCGTTACTGAGACATGAGATCACAGTTTTTCTATGACATTTGTTCTGATGGCCGCTCTATTGCTATCAATTTAATCTCTTTGACTCTGGGTAAGTTCATAGTGAGAGCCCTCTTTGAAATCCGCTTGGCAGCGCTAGAACATCGGAATTCCCCAACGACCGGCGGCTCACACAATGACGCATCGCTACGCGCCAGATGGCCGCACTGAACAAAACATTTTTTTGTTTACTCGTTGGCGACGGGCGTAATCTCAAGTTATGTTTTTGTTAGAGCTTATGAATGGCCCTTTCGGGTGGTGTTAAGTGTTTGTTGACATCTCGTCTCTAATTTATTATAATAATTGGTAAATATTGACTATGGTTGAAAAATAACATTATGTGAACTTTAAACATTATTATTTCAAAAAGTAAAGCGATACCATATATATTTTATGGCTTTTATTGGTGGAAGGGTTCTATCTTCATACGAAAAAAAATACAAACACACCTCATAGTAAAAAAATATTTATTTACAGGCATAAAACTGGCACAAAACATTTGCCGACGGTGAAAAAATTTTCAACAAAATTAAATAAATTATTACGACTATACAGTTTCACGAAACTTAAAAATATAGTTACTATCTGAAAGCTACATTCATAGAGGAACTTATGCGTAAATATTAAGTGCATAGGTCTATTCAATACAGAAATACATGGGATTGATTGAAGGAATTCCCACTTACGAAAAAGCGTACTTAACATTTCTTGTCTTTTTTGTTCAGTGAAGTTTGAGTAAAGAAAATACAATAAATCTAACTATATTCTACAAGAAATGCCCTTTCCAATGAGGTATCACACATGTTATTCAATAGCCATCGAAAAAAAATACAAGTAAAGAAATGTCACAAATCGGGAGTATTGACAAATCACAGTGTCACGTGACACCCATAAAGCCCGGGTTACATTGGATATACATCACAGGTTAAAAGCTATTGTTTGCAAAAACATGTGTGATACAAATAATAATGAGGAGTCACAGGTCCCAATCCCGGTTTCAATGGGAGGATGAATGCAAGAATTTTTATTACCCGACTGCAAAAAAAAGAGGGTAATGTTTTTCCAATGTATGTAAGTAATATTCGTTGGTACCGTCTACACAGATGGACCGATTTTGATAAATTATATGTCGTTAGATTTGTCTTAGCAGCCAGAATGTCACTGGGTCAATTCAATAAAATAAAAAACAAAATGGCGGCACCACATAGCGCGTTTACAAAAACTCCCGAAGTGGTCGGCTACTGTCAGCGGCGTTTACTTACTGCATCGGCTCATCTTCTCCCTCCTCGATTGCCTGTTGCAATAATAATTCCGACTCCCTGTAAAAGATAACATTTTGGTAAGGATCTAAAATAGGTAACCAAATATAATAAATAAATAAAAAACAGAAAAAAGCACAAACATTTCGCTGAACTCCAGGGAGCGTCGGCTCCCGCGTGCGCGCCCTAAACCACTCCCAGCAGTCCCACGCGTGCCGCGTGGACGCCCACGACCTCCACCACCACGCTTACCGTTAGCGTTAGCATCCATTTCTAAACTGAAAGCAAAGTAAACAAAAAATAAAGAAAGAGCAAAAAAAACTCTTCAAAAAACATTCCAACAACATCTTCAAAACAAACAAACAAACATAGTTCAAAATAAGAAATCAATAAAAAACAACAAAAAAAATTGACCGATGACCGTACGAAATTTCTCCGGTGTGATCCTAGCTTTACGGTGGCGGCCATCTTGACAGTTCATTGATTTATGATTTCCGCCGAACCGTTGTACAAAAACTATTAATCTTATCATAATTTTGTCGATTGCGTATATGTTTTGCTTGAAAACTATTATCGAGTAACTATTCAATGCGATAGTTGTTTTACTTTTTACACAGAATTGGTCAAAATTATCAAAAACACTACGAAAACATTCCGACAAAAGTCCGTTGCGACTTACACGGCACCGAAAATCACACAGAAATTGAAATATACTTACCTCTGGGTAAAACCCCGTTGCACACACATTACCTATATTATAATTAACCAATAAATCAGTACTTTACTCAAAAATACGCACCCGTTAGCAAAAATACGATGTTTTTCTTGAACAGATGTTATGTGTGACGTCCACTGACCTCTATTAAAAAGGTCAGTGGTGACGTCGCAAATTCACGGACTGACTTTGACAATTTATTTTTTCACCACAGACACATTTTTGTCGGCCAGTGATGCTTTTTTTACGGCGGATATTCTCGTTCGTTCAAATAGAAAAGAGAGAACCGATCCAAAACACAGAGGTTAGAAGAAATAAGCAATAATATGACGACACAGTACTATCACCCCATATGGGGCGATGAGCCGCCAACGGGTAAAAATTTCATCACCCCATTTGGGGTGATGCGCCGCCAAGCGGTTGTGATGGTTGTTCGGGCGCCTCCGACCACTCGGCAATCTTCGGCAGCTGTCGTGAGACAGTGGAAGACGGCGAGCGGCGGCGAGAGGAGCGGCGTGCGGGACATCGGCACTTCCACAGGCACTTCGCTACCGATCTACCGATCTCGGACGACGGCACGCGCGCGCACTCCATACGCTTACCAACATCGATAATATTGTACCTATTTGGATTACACTCTTTTAAATTACAGTCCATTGCATTTTAGTTTAGTCCTTAGTTAGGTCCCTAACAATGGTCCTATTGTGACATAAATAATTATGATGTTTGTAGTAGCAATAAGTACCTACAAAATTATTAGTTTATAACTATGCGGTACCGTAGTCTTCAAATAATAGTTGTCTAAATTATCGCAGTAGGTGTTAAACCAGTAAAGATAATTGTATGGTGGGAAATAAATAATAAACAAGGGCACTTAATCGTTAATTATATTACAGTAAACACATCAAAAATATCTACTTTTTGGCAATAAACTATAGTATTTCAAGGTTAAAATCCCTTTTAAAATTTCGTCTCTATTCACCCCTGCATCCTTATTCACCCCGTTTGATGGTAGGTTTAAAGAACTTCAGTAGGTAGGTACTTGCCTGTAAATTATTTGACCGAAATGGAAATTGATTGAAATTATTTTGTCACTGTTGTCCACCTGTCCCATCACTATTCGATTGGTAGATTCATGGGAACTGGGAAATAGAACCCGTGATACCACTGATACATCGTTGTATGCATGACCTGGGAGTGCCACGGGTCCGAATTCCAGTTCCCGTGGCACCCCCAGGGGTATCCTCCACTTTGGTCCGGAATGGATAGAACTGTCGAGACCGGTGGCTGAACTGACTCGTAAAGCGCCTTGTGTCCGGAGCCTATCGTCTGCAAGACTGGCTCGTTTACACTGTGCTGTATAACACTATAAGGCAATCGACCTGATGAAGCTGGGAGACGAGCGGACCTGTGTAACGGAATCGAGGGATCGATATTTTGCATGAAGTTAATGAGTGCGTGGATTCACCCTGACGCTATTCGCTCGGCTTGCACCGCACTTGTACATTTAGTGTTTTATCTATGCATCGCACCGCTTTAGTGCGCCACATTTGCACCCTTATACCCCGCTCTGCGCTACTACTCCACATGCCATACAACTTGATAGGCAAATGAGGGAACGTTTTTCTCTAGTAATTTCTTCTGTACCATAACCATGTGGGTAAGGTTACAAGCGCAATTTTACTTTTACAAAA
Organism: Brachylomia viminalis; assembly: GCA_937001585.2. Classification (NCBI taxonomy): domain Eukaryota; kingdom Metazoa; phylum Arthropoda; class Insecta; order Lepidoptera; family Noctuidae; genus Brachylomia; species Brachylomia viminalis. The sequence goes on along the minus strand of OW443301.2, from coordinate 17,966,336 downwards.
CGATACGAATCAAATTTTTGTAGGCCATAGATGGACAAATTAATGATACAATTGTTTCTTGCGGAATCGAACCCACAAAATCTAGCTTAGCAGCGAATCGCTTAGTCACTATGCTATCGGAAATTTTAAATCATAAGCTACTCAGCGTTTTTTTAATTTTGATATGCAGAAAGCATGCAAAACAAGTCGAGGTATGCAGCCACCCGTCAACCTTTTTGCTCGGCTTACCTCGAACTGTACCGAGCCGAACAAGTGTCTCTTCAATGAAATAACAGAATTTTACGATACCATTTATTTAAGTATTACATACAATATTGTTATACTTTGGTAGGTAGATCTGAGGCAAGCATATAGACAATTGGAAAATATATAAACCTTTCAGGCTTTGGTAAATTTACACAAAGGTACTATAACACTGATTATGTACAAGTCAAAAATACTAACTATATTATATATATATATGTTAAAATATCTACAAAATATTAGGTAAATACAACAAGAGGTTATTTCCTTTTTATGTGCTAAAGTGTTTATGTAAATAATCACATTATTACGCAAATTGTTATGAAAACCAGATCATATAATTAAAATCCAAGTAATTTTGGCACCTTACCTATTAAAATTTAAAGTTTTTCAATGTGTGACCAATAACATAGTAGGAATTCATTAGTTCAAGTAGACAGTAGATTAATTTGGCCCCAATAACGTGTAGTTTAGAAGATAGTAATACGCCATAGGCCAATAGGTACACTTTGTAAACAATTTCTTTGTACTTAAATGCAACCATAACATCGTTTGCTGTCTAAATAGAATTACAAAAATATTTTGACAATGTTAAGAATAAAATTTTGAAATGATCTTTAAATAAACCCATATCTTGCTTAATGTTAAGTCTGCTTGACCATAACTTATTTGACGTTTAGTATGCAAATAAAATTGTTATGAATGAGAAACAAAATATAAAACTAAGAAAGTATGACTAGCACCACAGGCAAATACAAACCCAAGCCTAACATTTAACTAAACTAATTCTCAAACCAAACCAAATGCAGTAAGAAGTAAATACATAACAAAGGCGATAGGGATCACGTCAATTTTATACTTTTTTAAGGATTCTCATTGGCAATCATTGTACCTATATCGCTCTTGGAATAACTATTAGGGCTGTTCCCACAGTGTTGATCAGTACGATATTTTATTGTATATTTCACATGATAGTTTCTTGCTGCATTAATGGTTTTTAACCGTATGAACAGTGTGTTCCCAACTTTTTAACGTAAAATATCGTACAGGACAGCGCCGTGTGTACGGCCCCTTACGGTTAAGCGGTCATACCATCTCTATAACCAAAACTAAACATTTTTATCGCAGTAAAAATATTAAAAGTTGTTAAAACAACACTCCATAGCATATGCCGATGAATGATAAGTATGTCTGTCTGTATTTCATGAGGGATAAAAATTACTCACTATAATAATCATTTAAAATGGTTTGTCAACACGACAATATTATGACAGGTTAACAGCAAAACATTACTCTTATAGACCACCCAGTTTTAAAACTGTATCCACATCACAACCATCCATAAATTCAAAACTTTAGATTTTCAAAAATATGACCCTATACACTTTTACAATAAAAAATATAAACGACTCTCGTCTAAGTAATATCATCTATTGGACGTAACTATATACAACATTTTCGTAATCTTAACATTATCATCAAAATACGAAGTGAAAGATTCAAATTTACATGTAAACTAAGTAGTCAAGGAGCCTAAACATTAAGCAATTTTCAACTTTCCTTTCTGAACTGTTATTTTCATTAAAAACGTTAACAATTATATATTCGAAAAAATTATAAGGTGCAAGTAATAATCAACCTTAAAGTGCTTAACATTTTCACTCCTCGACAGTATGAATATACTGCGGATGAATACATGGAAAAACACAGAACTTGACGACAATTACTATGCTACAACAACAAGATTTGTATTAAGTATTTTGAAAATAATATAATTATGTTGTTTAAAATGCAATCTTGGCATGTAATTGACACTGAGCTACAACATATTTCAACTATTTGTTTGTTTAGTACTTACTATGTTTCAATAAACATTGTTTTCTAAATAAAAATGTAAAAATATCTTAATACTGTGATAAACTACTTAGGACCTTGTTTTAAAAGAATATAATTTTTAAGTTACTATAAAATGTATTATGCATAGACAACAGTTATTATTACATTAATTGTTACATATAGGTACCACGCAGGAAAATGCTTTGAAAATTATGAACTAAATTTTCATGCATTAATTTTAGAACTTGAGTTAGTAAAAAACCCTTACAATTTTAAGGAAAAAATTCAAGTAAACCTTTCATAAAATGTAAGATTTTAGAATTTAACACGCGAGTGTATACAATACCCCAAAATTTTACTGTGAAATTGCAGCAAACATTTTATTAGTTACAAAATTGATAACCAAAACTGTGATGTTATCCACAGAACCTCTGTAATATGCTTGTAATGTTAAACTTTTAGCTCCATAGTCAGGTTCATCTAGCCTTTCTTTAATGAATTTCACAGCTTCCTCATTTGAAAAAGTATCCCACAACCCATCAGAGGCTAGAACCAAGAACATAGGCTTGTGGTCGTCCAGGTTAAAAGTCAAGATGTCAGGATCAGCAATAACAAATTTCTTATCTTTCAAAGGGTAGTCGCCCATGGCACGTGAGGTTGCCAATATACCTGCCACTCGCCAGACGCCATTAAATGCTATGTAGCCACCAGCAGCCTCAATCCTTTTCTGTTCACGGACCTAAAAATATGAAGGATTATGTTAGTAAAAATATGTTGCCCTACAATAGGAATTTCTCCTGTATTGTTGGTGTGTTTACAAACATTTAAGCTCACTTACACAAACAGCCACACCTGGAACAACTACTTGTAGGTCATACAAATATTTGTTCCATGCGGGATCGAACCCCCGACACGCAGCACAGCAGTCAATCGCTTAACCACTGCGCCAACTGTGCGCTCAAATATGTAAGGAGAGTATGAATGTAAATGATCAAAATGTTCCCTAGTAAATATTCAGTTGGGTAGTGGTATGAACAAAAAGAAGCATAAATCAAAGAGCTCAAGTTCTAAAAAGAATTTTGAACAATATGTTAAATAACACAATTTGTGCACTATAAGGTGGAGGCTGTCCATATCACTAATAGTAACATAATTAGGAAAAACAATACTTTTTTTAGCCTAGGAACAGACACATGTGGATTATTATTATTAAAATGACTAGAGCCTCTTTATAAATTCTAAAATTAATTACCTGTTGTGGTTTATGGTCAAACGACACAGGAATTGCATTGCCACGTGAATCACACATGACTCCTCGTGAATCACCCACATTAGCCACAATCAGGTAGTTGCCTTCCATCACTGCAAGGAGAGCTGTAGTACCCGCCACATTTAAGGACCGCTTCGCAGCTTCCACTAGTAGCCGGTCTGCATCTAGTACCTCATCACTGAGCAACTTTCCATAGTTTATCTTTCCCTTGTCCATATAGCTGGACAGTGGTTTAGGCACATTCTTGACTGGCTTAGCAGTTGGTCTCACCTCCCTTGTGATAGGCCTTGCCTTCGACAGCTGTGCTAAAAGCTCAGGATCTGTTATTTCTTTCTTTGATGTATCATCTGCGGTACTCACAGACTTTTTAAAGCTTGATTTTCGATCAATAGAAACACTGTTCTCTTGTTTTGGTTCCTCAATAATTTCTATCACAGGTGTGCTAATTAGTTTGCCTTCCTTGAATGCATGTAATTCTACAATTTTATTGTAAAGGTTTTGAATGAGGTGGTCTTTAGCGTAGTTGGCGGCAAAATCACCTCCGTGTCCATCGAATATAGCAAACAGTGAGATTCCAGTATTGTTAATGTTTTCGTTGATGATAAATCGGTCTTCCATATGAGGTCGTCTACCTTTGATTGCATAAGCAGCACTAAGTGTACCCTTTTGCTCCCAGCTTTGTTTATCGGCGTCGGAGCCCTCTGAGAGCTTCATTCGCTGCACTGCACTTATAGGACTCATGGCTTGCGACAATCTGCTCAGCATTGTGCGACTCCATAGCTCGATAGTTTGCAAGTACATAAAAAATAATATTATGCCTAGCGTGAACACTAACACTTCTGATCGTAGTAAATAAAGGCGCACCATCTTCCATAAATAGCTCACGGGAGTATCAAGCGGAACACTACTAGTGAAACGTGACAAGATTTTCGTAAACGAGAGATATGTTTGGTATAAAACTCTGTCTTCTAATTCGTCTTCCATGTCCTTGCACTGATTTCAATGATAACGCAACAAAAAGCTTTTTTATTAGCTTAGCACCCAAAGTGCACTCAGATTTTAACTCGTTTTGTGTATACCTACATTAAATTTATAGTACAACAAATGCAAACTGCTAAGTGAACAGATTATATTATAGATTTTGGCTTTTGGCTTTGGCATAACATTTCTGTCATTCTATTTGAGTGATTTACCAACACCTGTGATGGACATGGTGATGTATGTTATTGCTTACACATAAAGTCTATTATGGGTTGGCCAGATGATATAGCTAGCTTGGTTTATTACATCCGTTCTATAGACAATTTGAGTCCATAGAGAAGTCACGTTTTTGTTTTAATATGTCTCCGAGGCAAAAAATCGTACATCGCATTACCGACTGACAGACTTAGTAGCTATGTCAAGGTCAAAGTAATTCAATGAAATAGTTTCAATTTATAGATTTTCTATCATTGTTTTTTGCATGTAGCGTAGGGTGATTGGAAATATGGTCTAAGATTGGATACGATAAAAAACTCGAGCATATTTTTTTAATACCCTTACTCAACTTCACTTCACTGTGCGTGGTCCAACACACACTTTGCCGGTTTTTGTCCAGTGCAGCGGTGGAAGGATAGTTGGGGGAGGCCATTCAGGCCATAGCCCAGCAGTGGGACAACTGGACAATTTTTTATTATAAATTCTCTTTTTATGTCAAATGCCTCGTAAATTCTGAAGCTATAATTCTAAGGCATCCCCACAAATTGTAGCTATTTTATCAATTTATTCGCATTTCAGTTATTGAAAATAATTCTGACTGACGGTTTTCAAATGAGTTTTATTTCAGTTTTATGATGTTCATGTTCCTTATTTAAATGGGCATTTATAAGCCCTAGGTATTCCCAAGCACGCTTAATTCAATTTATTAGAGGGGAGGGTTTGTCGTTTGCAAATTTATGTTTTGGCTTCCAACAACACGCTTCGCTTGCTTGCTTGGCTTGGTTTTGTAGACGCAAACCTACCTTGCCTCCTCCTTCAGAGGCGGCAGGGTGGCGTGGTCTTGAGGGAGAGCGCAAAAGTCGTGTAGATCCTCAAGGCAAGTCTGGTGATGTTCCTTCTCGAGGTTGCCGCCCTGTTATTGGTCTAATTCCATGTGAATTAGACGTAACAGAAATCACTGGACGATTTATCTCAGGGGTGGTGAGGTCATGCCCCTGGGTGTCCACCATCGAACAAGAGCAGATGATGGACAGCAATGACCTCCCGCGTGTTTGTGCCGTGCGCGGGGACCCGTACGGAGGGATGAAGGAATCCTGGTGGTTGAGTGGAGCAGGTTGCAGCCAGCGTGGCGTGGGGTCTCGGGATGAGTTGCGGCATAGTCTCGTGTCGTATACAGTCCCGTGATCTTCCGTCGCGTGCGGGCTCGTCAACTTCCTACTAGGTTGATCCTATACCGAAGGAGTAGCTCTGGCGTTCGCTCGTTGAACGGGCGACGTCGCCGACTGAGGGCTCCGTGGCGGGTGGAGAGCTCCAACGGTGAAGCATAAACGTCCAAACCTACGGATAAAGAGACAAATCGCAAAATAAAAGAACCACAAGCTGCGTCCCGCTCGTCGGATGCGCTTACACAAACTAACGCACCAAGGGCCGCGTCTTCAGATGCGCCTTCCACATCCAAAACAAGGGTTGCGTCTCAAGATGCACCTAAGCAGCAACTGCCCAAGACTGCATCCACAGATGCACCCTACAAAATAAAAAAACGCCCGGCTGCGTCCAAGGATGCGACGAGGAAGGCACCCGTAAGGGATGTGCCACAACAGGCTGCGTCCCGAGCGATCCCAACCTCGTCTGCGTCCATGGATGCGCCTTCTAACACGACCCTGACCGAAAGGCCAAGGACAGCACTCGCTCATGGCGACTCGAGGAGTACTGCAAATGTGAATGCGTCCAAAACACGGGCTGCGTCAACGGCTGCGGACACTGAGAGGGACCTAACGAGTCTGGCCAAAGCCCCACTGGCAGGAGCATCGAACGCCAAAAAAGGGCACTCAGTGTCCAATAAAAACACGTCCCTCAAAGCGGTGTCGACAACGGCAGAGATGCCAAAAGACGAGGCTGCCACCGGCGCTAAGCGCAAGCGCAGCGCGAAGCCAAGAGGACGAAAAAACCCAACAAAACCAAACACAGATCCACCGGCCAGGGCGCAGAAGCGTTCGCGTCCCAAAGATACCGTCACACCAACTGGGGTAGGCAAGAAGAGCAAGCCTGCTCGCTCCCGTATGGTGGACGGAACTTTGGTGAGCTACGCCGAAGCCGCCGCGTCTTTCAGGAGCAATGAGCTATGCGTTGCCGTCATGACCGAGCCTTTTTTGGAAATGACGCAGGAGCAAGCGGAGGGGAACCGTCAGACGATCGAGAATCAGCTCCGGGCTCTGCTAAAGGCTCCTTTTTTTTTTTTTTTTTTTTTTTTTTTCGCTGAGAAATGACATTACGAATCTCCGCTCGTCGGGGGACGAGTCGGAGTATGTGGGACTCCCTGCCAGAGTGGCAGTATACCCACTAAAACTCAGCGGTGTTCCCGCGACGCCGTGATGGGAGGGCTATGGGAAATTGGCTCAGCCTCTGCTTCCACAGCCCTCCCGGCGTATGGCCCCCCATTTAACTGGGGGGCTACGGGAATGGCCGGGAACACCTGGCCATTCCCGTCCGACACTGGTGGAGGCCTGTGCAATACAGGCAAGGGTGCTCCGGCACCCGTTGCCTGCTAGTCTCCACCTGGGAGGAGTCGGAGATGACCGTCATACTGACGTCTTCTCCGACCCCTCCTCCGTCTTCGGAGCGCCGCCGCGTGAGGGTCGTCCTCCCGCGCGCGCTCCGCCGCCTCCTTCTGGGACATGACGTGTTCGCAGAAGGAGGCCACTGCCGCCCAGGACCTCTCATCGCCCAGCATGGCGTTAACCAAACCGGGGAGTGAGAGGTCCGGTTCGATCACCGCAGTGAGACCGTGGCGCGGCTCGAACCACGACGGGCACACCGCGAGGGTGTGCTGCGCCGCGTCCTCCGCCGTGCCACAGTCGTGGCACGACGGTGTCTCCTCCCGTCCGATTCGGTGCAGGTACGATCCGAAACAACCGTGTCCGGACAGCACCTGCACCAGACGGAACGAGAGGAACCCGTGCGACCGATCGAGCCAGTCTCGCAGGACCGGCCCGATCGCGTCGAGGGTTCGGCGGCCGAAGGCTGCGGTGGCGAGGTCCCTCGTCCAATGGACGACGATGGCGTCCCTCGCCTCCCGCCAGACGGCCTCCCGCTCTTCCGGGGCGGGGCGTTCTCCTCTCGCCCTGCGCCCCGCCGTCCATTCGTATACTCTGGCGAGCACCCACGCCTCAAGTTCCCAAGGAGGGGTGCCAGCCAGAGCACACGCTGCCGCGAAGCCCACCGTGCGGTAGGCCCGCGACACCCGCTGGGCTATGGCCCTTTGGGGGGCCCGCAAGGCGGCGGCGTTCTCCCGCCTTTGGAGGGAGTCCTCCCAGATAGGGGCCCCGTAAAGGGCCATGCTCCTCAAGATGCCGGCGTAGAGTTGCCGGCATCGCGCGCTGGGCCCCCCCAAATTGGGGAGCAGCCACGAGAGGGCGCCCGCAGCCTTCAGCAGGCGCGTCGACAGCCCGCTAAAATGCGGGCCGAAACGCCACCTGCTGTCGAGTACAAGGCCCAGATATTTCATCTGGGCCTTCACCTCGATTCGGACGCCCTCCACAAATATGTGGGCGTCTGGTGGTTGGCGCTGCCGAGGCCCGTGGAAGAACACAGCCTCGGTCTTGTGCAGCGCCACCGTCAATCCTAGGCGGCGGATCCTCCCTGCGACCAAGGTTCCGCCCGCCGAGGCCAAGTTGGCCGCCTCCCTGAAACTCTCCCCCCGGGCGGTGAGGAGAGCTGCTAAAGGCTCCTGAACCAACCGAAACAACTGATACCAACGACAGCACCGCGATCCATTTTAGAGGTCGGGCCCACTTCGCTGAAGGCGTCCTTAAGACATGGTGTGAGGACGACTTCACACTGGCCTGGCTGAAAAGGGTCATACACAACATATCGTCCCCGTTACCGGGGACCAAGCTAACCGTTCGACCTCAAGCCGACATACCGAAGAAGGTAATGTGTATGTTGTTTGTTCCCGAGAACAGCGAGAACACAACGGAGCTGCTCAGGATGCTGGCGAGGCAGAACCCGAACCTAAAAATTAACACCTGGAATCTGACACTGTTATTACGTACTATCTGAGCAGAGCAGTTTAGCTATCAGCGAAGCTAATATAAAATAAGGTGTGGTCGTGCAGTTGCTGCGGGCATAAGGAGGTGGCATGCGGTGAGATTAAAAACACCAAATCTTGGTAACTATTCGTGTATTCCTTGACCATCAAGTATTTGCGAATAGTGCAGTCAGAACTATTCTAAATGGAATATCAAACATATGAAAAACGAGACAAATAGGAAAAAAGCGTGTTCTCACCATGATGACGTTTTGACAAGAGAAGGAATGAAACAATTGTCTTTGCATAGAGTGCGAACCATCCTCTATGATCTATGAATTACTTACTAATAGTACCATGTATGTTTCATCACTTCCCCTTACGCTTTACATTATTACTTTACACAATAAGTTAATAATTACATGCCTATATATATACAGACATACTACACAATACTTAAATTTATGTCCATAATAAAATCTACATGTTTCTTAACACTAAGCGGTTTGGTAAGCACATCTGCTATCATCTTTTCAGTCTGTAAGTAGTTTACAGTTATAATATTATTATTTATTAGGTCTTTTACATAATGGTATCTGAGATCTATGTGCTTAGTTCGTTTATGACAGTACTCCTTGCATTCTAATAACTTAATTGCACTTTGATTGTCATTATAAACAACTGGCTCTACATTTAAACAAAATATCTCTGATAACTAGTGTCCGACCGAAGGTGCAATTCTGGGTGAAGCCGAAGCCGAAGCCGATTAATCGGTATTCACCAAAACCTTCGGCCGAAGCCGAAGCCGAAGCCGAAGGTGTCATTGACCTTGAGAAATACGATAGTTACTTTGATCTCAGAATATACTAGATACATATTGTGAGAGCTTTAGAGATTTAGCCCAATAACGAGCCGAGTGACCAACATATACAAGTAGGTAATAAAATATTGTCTAAAATAAAAGTTTCAAATATACAATGTTAAACAATGTAAAACAAATATGAAATATTTAAAAACAAAACACTTATTAGAATTATAAGACGCGCTCTCAAACTTGTTTTGACTCGTTTAGTTTACTAACTGCGATTCGTTTGGTCCGGTGCGGCGAAACTCTGCTGCTCTGCACACTCTCCGTCTCGCTCTAGCATCGTTCAGTAAATTTCAAATTTTAACAACTAGCAAACCTTCGGCTTCGGCCAAACCTTCGGCAAATTTTTGGCCGAAGCCGAAGATTTGGCCGAAGGTGCTTTTTTGGCCGAAGGTGGCCGAAGCCGAAGCCGAAGCCGAAGCTTCGGTCGGACACTACTGATAACAGACTCTTAATAAAACATATGTCCTTACAAACATCAGAAATTGAAATATATTCCGCCTCTGTAGTAGATAACGCAATACAGCGTTGCTTCCGTGATTCCCAATTTATTGTATTATTACCTAGCTTCACGACGTACCCAGTATAAGACTTACGATCAGTTACATCATTAGCCCAGTCTGCATCAGTATAAGCAGCTAAACTCAATTTATTACTTCTTACGAATAGTAAGCTATAATTAATTGTCCCCGCTAAATAACGTAAAACACGTTTAGCAGCTTGCCAATGACTGTTATCGTGACAGTTATTAAATTGACTCAACTGGCTACATGCATAAGCAATATCAGGCCTAGTGCATACAGCTAAATACATTAATGAGCCTAACAATTGCCTGAAATTATCATTGCTCTCGCTTACATTTTCAGTTTCAGCTTTCAGTAATTTATAATTCAATGGCATAGGTGTAGACACAGTTTTACAATTACCCATACCAAACCGCAATAATAAATTCTTAATGTAATCAGTCTGGTCCAATTTTAAAATACATTTTGTCCTATCTCTTGTTACATTGATACCAAGACAGCTTTTTAATGGACCAAGGTTCTTTACATTAAATTCCTTTTCTAACAGATTTACTAAGTCTTTTTGAATAACACTTTTCTCAGTATAAAATATATAAAAGTCATCAACATACAATGCAATAATGGTTAAATCTTCCTTCTCTTTCTTTACATAAACACATGGTTCACATTGACTTTGTACATAACCATTATTATTTAACAAATCATGAACCTTGCTATTCCACATTTTACTAGCTTGTTTTAAGCCATAAATACTTTTATTTAATAAACAAACTTTAGAGTTATCCCCATTATCAAAACCTATAGGTTGTTCCATAAATATTGTTTCATTTAAGTTACCATTCAAGAAAGCACAAGCTACATCAATGTGATCTATATTGAGATTTAAATCATTTGCCAAGGAAAACAAAATTCGCATAGTAGAATGCCTAACAACTGGGGAAAAAGTCTCATTATAATCAACCCCATATTTCTGTGTAAACCCCCTGGCAACCAATCGCGCTTTATACTTTGTAAAATTTCCGGAAGCATCATGTTTACGCTTATATACCCATTTGGATTTAATAACATTTTGCCCTATAGGGCGACCCACGATCTTCCATACTCCATTCGCAATTAATGAGTCATACTCACTCTGCATCGCTGCACGCCACTCAGTGGCATCTGAACAAGAGATAGCCTCTTCATAACTAGATGGTTCCTCAATATTACCGACATACATTGAAATGTCATAATCACGATACTTCAATGGCGGAATTGAACGAGTACTTCGTACAGGGCGGGAATTAGCCTCAGCCCGGGGTACCTCCATAGTCGTCACTCCTTCCCCTCGAACAGACGCGTCCGGCGATGACGAAGTCACAGACTCGTGGCTCGCCGACGATGAGTCTGCACAGCGGGACTCATCCTCACTGCCAGTGCAGTAATTTATTTATTTTTTTATTTATTAAAACTTTATGCACAAGTAAAAACTGTACAAAGGCGGACTTAATGCCTTAAGTAATAGTAATGCTCCTCGTCTGTGGCATCTCGGATTTGTACTTCATTAGGTATCCAAATGTTTTTCTTGTGTGATCATCTGTAAACGTAACCAAATATTTTGCACCTCCCAAGCTGCTCTCACGCATTGGACCGCAGACGTCCGAATGTACCAACTCCAATGGTTGCTTGGCCCGCTTGCCCTCTCCTTTGGGAAACGGCTGTGTTGACAGCTTCCCCTCAAGGCAGGGTATGCAGTCCTTCAAACTGTCCTGGGTATGATCCTCATTTCCAAAGTTTACCATTAAATCTCCTACACCACTACATCTCAATTGTTCATTATTTGCTACAGCAACTGTAGAGTGTTTAAAATTACAATTAAAGTCTTTATAATTCACCATATCTTCTTTACAATTTGTCATATGAGATGTACAACCGGAGTCGATGAACCACGCATTACTTTGACGAACAATTAAAGCTGAAGCGAAGCTTCTAGTCTCATTCTTCATCTTGTAGTATTTGGCCTTGATATGTCCAGGCTTATTGCAGTAATGACAGACTATAGTCTTCTTCTTGAAAGAGTTCTTCGAAATTAAAGCTTTGTTATTATTGTTCGATGCACCATCACTTCTTCGCAGCTCTTCTTGTAAAAGTCTATTCGTACAATCTCGCTGGTGAGATCATTGGTTAAACATACTGTTTCAAGATTAGAAACCAAGTATTCGAATTCCTGAGGTAGACCACTCAATAAAATCTCAGCGACTTCAGCATCATCTGTCTTACGGCCAATATCCGAGAGCTGCTGCACGAGGGTCATGACACCCTGTATGTATTCAGACATACTTGAAAACTGAGTATAATCAATTCTATGCAGTTGTCTCAAAAGCAGCACACGCCGTAACAAGCCCTTATTTTCAAATATATCAGCTAAGTTTTTCCATGCACCTTTTGCTGTAGTAGCATTTCTGAAATATTGGTAAAGCGCCGGTTTGATGCATAAAGCTATACGCGCCAAAGCACGCTGATCTCTCACCAGATCAGTCTCGGTACCTTCGATTGTATTCCACAAGCCATCCATGGTAAGCAGCATTTTGATAGCAAATTTCCAATTCAAATAGTTTGATACTCCTTCCAATTTTTCTATAGACGATGTCAAGCTATTGTTACCTTGCAAAGCAGCATTTCCATTGCTCGCTTCTTGATGAGTAGGCGAGGCCATTTTGGAGCACACCACCTACGCAAAATCACCACCGCACCACAGCCACGTTGCAATCCAAATTTTTCGAGGTTATGTTCTGCACGCGTTATTACTTCACCTTACTTTTCTGGGAATCTGGGTTCTGGGCCCATAACCTGTTATTACGTACTATCTGAGCAGAGCAGTTTAGCTATCAGCGAAGCTAATATAAAATAAGGTGTGGTCGTGCAGTTGCTGCGGGCATAAGGAGGTGGCATGCGGTGAGATTAAAAACACCAAATCTTGGTAACTATTCGTGTATTCCTTGACCATCAAGTATTTGCGAATAGTGCAGTCAGAACTATTCTAAATGGAATATCAAACATATGAAAAACGAGACAAATAGGAAAAAAGCGTGTTCTCACCATGATGACGTTTTGACAAGAGAAGGAATGAAACAATTGTCTTTGCATAGAGTGCGAACCATCCTCTATGATCTATGAATTACTTACTAATAATTAAAGCTTACCATGTATGTTTCATCAGACACATGAAAGGGCTAGACAGGAGCCCCCGGGTACCTGTCTCTTCTTTCGTGTGCCGGAGCCCATGGTCAAAACCATTAAAGACCAGCAATGGCGAGTGTACTACCTCATGGGTAATATATACATCCGCTTCCTGGACGAGGGCAGTGCCAGGGAGGATGCCACCGCGCCAACATCACGAACAGCCTTGGTTGCGCCCCAGGGGGAGTCTGATCCGCCGCTTCCTGAACGCTCCCCGTCGCCTCCCGCAATGTGGACTGTTGGGGAGGCGGTGGATTTGGCGACTTCCATGGCAGCAATGGAGGTTGTTACAACAGCGGGTTCAACAAGGGATCCACCCTCGTCCGGTCTCACTTCGGATGAGGATTGCTTTCCGCCGGGGGAGAGAAGTGAGGGCGAGGACAGCAGCCTCTGCTCCTCTCCTCTGCGGGACTAGGATCCTACAGACTAACCTCCAGCACAGCCAATCTGCGTCGGCTACCTTGCGCAGAGAGCTGGAGAACCAACAAGGAAGAACCATCGCCCTCATCCAAGAGCCGTGGATCAGGGGTGGCAGAATATACGGTCTTGGCAACATCGGGGGTAAGTTGCTACTAACCTTACTTACTAGTAAGTTAGTAAACCTATACAGTGCTAGTGCGGCGCCCTCCTTGGATTAGCTCCGCCTAGGTTTACCATCCGCCCAGATTTGTCCGGATTTTTGCCCCCCTCGGCGCTATTTGGTCTTTTCGACATAACGGGATTACTTTTAGAAAATAAAAAAAATTAAATGGATACTGACAAAATTTTCATCTCCAGCTTTTGCAAATTTTGAAATGGTAACCTTACCGCATGCGTTCCCTTTTATTATTTTTTTTTCCGGGGTGGAAAATCCTCATGGATGTCCGCCGCCCTAAGGCGGGCGGCGGGGTCTGTCAGACTCTTACTGACTAAAAACCACCCCGGTGTTCCACCTCACACCTACGCCGGGGGTCGCGGGAACGTACGATCCTTCCGCAATCCCCGACTGGTACCGGCCCGCCTCTGCGGGCCTCTTCGGGTCTGGGGGGGGGGGAGTGAGGTGTTTGACTCCCCCGTGACGTCTAAGAGGGGTACGCGTGGAACACTACGCGCCGCCATCTCGGGTCCTGATGTGTGGGGGGCGACGGACGTCCCCGAGTCCGTCGCCCCTGGACCCATTTAGGGGGGCTGGAAGAGGGCGTTATCCGCCCTCCGCCGACGCCCTGTGCGCCTTCTGCGGGCCGGGCGAGTAGATGAGATCTCCCTCTCCCTTTCCGCAGCCACCGCATCCCAGGACTCGGCGCTGCCGACCATCGACTCGACTACGGCCGGCAGCGACAAGTCACTGCCTACTTCTGAGATGAGGGCACGGCGCGGCTTCTCCCAAGCGACACACTCTGCCAGCGTATGCCACGCCGTGTCCTCCCGGCAGTCGACGCAGTGGTGACACCGGGCGTCCGGCTCCCTGTTTATGCGACACAGGTACTTCCCGAAGCAACCATGGCCCCGAGAGCACCTGTGTCGCCCGAAACGACAGGGAGCCGTGCCTCCTCCCGAGCCAGCGCGCGAGCACCGGCCGGACCGCCTCAATGTTGACGAGGCCGGCGGTAGGGCGTGAAAGCCTTTCCCACCATTCCGCCACCAGGACCTCGCGAAGCTGAGACCAACGCAGCTCCATGTGTCGCTGCATCGGTCCCTCGCCCCGCGCCCTCGCTTCCTCGCGCCACCGATACAATGACGCGAGACCGCATGCGTTCCCTGACCGTATCTGATTGCAGAAAACCACAGAGCAATGCATACTCTTTGACGCATGCTAAAGTACGCGCCAGATAAGTACGTGCGTGTTTGAACTGCAAGCCTATATTCCTGCCAGCACTCTTATTCACTTTCGGCATAATGACGGCGATTATTTACTTTGGGAAACACGGAACACAGCACACTCTCTTGAAACCTGATATAAACGTCGAGATGGCGGCAAATGATTATTTCCGATTTCGGCCGCGCGCAGACTTATTTTGCGCGCACTCTACCAGGGCGTTGCGTTTGTCCGTATCTATAATGTACTCTGTGTTTGCCTTGCGACCCCCGTCCGATCAAGATGTTGGCAAGCCGATCCCTTGGGAGAAGCAAGCCAAATATCTAGGGGTGACTTTGGACAGACAGCTCTCCTTCTCAGAGCACATAAAGGTGGTTCGTTCACAAGCTGCCTTTGCTTTGGGTAGACTACATTCTGTTTTAAATGCACGCAGTAAGTTGTCACTTAGGTGCAAACTGCGCATTTATACGGCATGCATCCGCCCCATCATGACATATGCCTGTGCTGTGTTCGCACAAGCACACCCCCGACACGTCCATAGGATGCAAACCCTACAGAACCGTTTCCTTCGTAAGGCAACGGGTTCCTCCTGGTTCGTTCGTAACAATAACTTACACTTAGATTTGAAAATCCCCACCATTCAGCAATTCATTAAACGAGCTTGCAAGCGTTTCTTTGACACCGCTGGCAGCCATCGCAACCCTCTGTTTGTGAAGACCGCCAGTTATGTTCCCTCTAGAATCAGTAAAATCCACCGTCGAAGGTATGCACTGACCGACTCTGATGACCCCATTACCCTTCTCCAGGAAAGCAGTAAGGCCACCAGTACATTATACAGCAGACACAGACACAGTCGTGAAACAGTTGTGAACAATTTAGCCTTAATATCCCTCTCCTTAATTTAATACCTCTTAAATACCTCTGAGCGTTTACTCGTTCCGTGCGCTGCTTGGCTTAAAAACGTGATTTTTCAAACCAGATTGTCCAACAACCACTAATCTTACAAACATAAGAAATACTAATAACTTTAGGAAATATTGTTGTCTGTTTTTCTAATTAAGAGGTTTTTTCGATTAATACAACATTTGTGAATACCATCAAGATAACTGAACAGAGGTTTACTTGATTTCACTTTCAGTGTCAATTTTGAAGCTACTAATATCTGAAATTACTGATAGATCTAACAAACAAAATTTTTTATATAACTGGAAATATCCTTAACAAAATTTGTAATTAGAAGGATTTTTTATTTTAGACTCATATCTTAAGAAATAAAAATCCAAAGAATATGATTTTTTTAGAAATTGCAGTCGATAAAATGATTATTTTCACCATCTACCTTACTTAATTTAATATAATTTATACTTATTTATAATAGAAGAATGTCTTCTTTATAATTTACACCAAAAAAAAACAACAAAAATAACTCTATTATTTTTCTATAAATATTTTAAAACTATTTTATAACTCTGCGTACGAACCGATTCAATTCAAATCAGTCGGCAGTGAGCCTTTCCAGAGAGAGGACACGTCGCTGGGCGGTCTCCCTGACCCCTGTTGACCTTTGTCGTGCATAGCAAACGTAAAGTGTGATCGTCAAATCTTGGTACTTTGGTAAGTAAATTATTTTATTTTTGATGACCAGCAATATTGTGTGATCGTAAGTACTTCCTTACTACTTATAACCGAATTTATTTGATAGTGACAACAAAATTATGTTTCAGACGGAATGGGAAATAAATCAAAGAGAACTATAAGAAAGAGAAAATGGAAAAATGGACTTTTGCGTGACATGGCCACCGAGGTTTACTCAGTAGAGTAACCATAACATCACGCCTGTTATTTTTATGTACTTGCAGGTGGTTTTTTTTGGATTTTCCGTTATGAGTGTCGTTTTCATGGTTTTCGGGGTCGCTGATACCGAAAATGTGGTCAAATTGAAAATCCAAGATGGCGCCGAGGAAAATTTTCGGTTTTTTCATCATGGGTGTCGTTTTCATGGTTCTTGGGGCCGTTGATTACGAAAATAATAATATAATATGAAACAACATCCATACTACGGTAACCTGATGACTGATATACATACTTATATACATATACACACCCAGACACAGGTCAAACAGACATGTTCATGCACGCAAATGTTTGACTTGTCCGGGAATCGAACCCGGGACCAGCGTGAATGTATTATAATAATATTAATATTATAATATGTAATAGTATTCGTCTGCAACGAACTCGGCGCGGCTCCGCGTAGATATTTAGAATTCTAATAAAAAAATAAATTTGAACGCAGCTAATAGCATTAGCCGTCAGCGGTGACATCTGTCAAATCACTTTCTTTAGAGCGTAGACAGAGAAACTAAAATAAATAAACAGTTTCTCTGTCTACGCTTTAGAGTCACAACACTTCGTCAGTGTATCATTGTTCATTAATTGCCATTATGCGTTATTTAATGGGTGGGTGATACTTGGTATCAGACCGGGAGGGAACCAATTGTTTTCAGGATGAGCCGTTCATAAAATTACCATCAGACGTCACTTAAGGTAAGTTAGTCTGATTTCCTAATTTTATTACACGGCTCATCCTGAAAACAATTATAAAATCCCGAAAATGACGTCAATATGAAAATCCAAGAAGGCGCCGAGGAAAATTTTCGGTTTTTTCATCATGGGTGTTGTGTTGTTCCCCCCCATGTTCATAGTGTAGTAACATAGTAGATAACTATTAGTTACGCTAATTACGTAAATTAAAAACGCTACGCACGACAACCTACCCACCCTATTAGAGTTCACGCACACATTTGCACGTGTACAAACATCATTTGGTTAAGTAGTAGTAA
This sequence comes from Brachylomia viminalis, assembly GCA_937001585.2. Classification (NCBI taxonomy): domain Eukaryota; kingdom Metazoa; phylum Arthropoda; class Insecta; order Lepidoptera; family Noctuidae; genus Brachylomia; species Brachylomia viminalis. The sequence continues at coordinate 17,948,514 of OW443301.2, read as the reverse complement.
TAGGTAATATAAATAATATTTTACGAGCGTTGTATGAAGTGTCCGATGTGTGATTATAGTTCAAGTGTAACGACTGACGTTCGGTTGACTGTGCGTATTACGTAGATTAATTACGTTTAGTCATTGATAGAAATGCATTAAATTTTTTTTTTCAGTCAAAAAAATGTTTGTTTGTTTGCGGTGTGGACAGGACAGGAATTCGCTGTGAAGACCACAAAAATTACTCGAGACGACGGCTTTTGGAAAACAAAAATGGAATCAAAGTTATTGGAATTCTACGATAAATGTCTATTGCCTGAGATGATCGACCCAAGAAAAAGTCGGTCAATGACAATTAGAGATGTGCGATTTTAAAATTAAATACTTACTCTAAAGTTAGCTTGTTTTAATTTATTACAACAGTTCGATCCAAAAAATAAAATCATAAAATACATCCTAAATAAATAAAAGTATCAAAATTATTCGTGCTAGCTGTTTATCGCTCATGCACACAGAGAAACCATTGTACTATTGTAGTGTGCCGCAGCGCGTACGCCGTTCGATAGATCGTGTACATTTTGACTTGGGCTAAATCGAACCAACGCTCTTAAATGTAAGAACATTTTAATTTTAATTTAAGTTTTTTTTAAATTCAATTTTCAACTTTTATTCTAGTTTATTAATATTTTTTTCTTTTTGTAACACTTTATAATAATATACTCTTACGAATAATATCAGCTTATCAGCTCTCAATTTCCTTAGGGTAAATAGTGTCAAGTGGCAATAGAACACTGACTCCTAAGTCACAGGTTTCCCTAGTTTAGGAGTCAGGGTTTCAGCTTTTGTACGCCTTAACTATTGTGAGCTTTGCTAGATATTAAGCATTAATATTGTAAGGTTTTTGTATCAATAAAGTAGTATTATTATTATTAATATTTCAGCCATTAAATAAAAAAACATGGTGCGGTGTAGCGATCTAAGGTGTAAAAGTGATAGGTGGAACGAAAATGCCAGACTTGTCCTTTCATTCGTAAGTAGGTATAGCACTTTTTATCAGTAACTAGGCTATCAATAACATTTTACTGTCTTCATACATTGTAAATAATGTACCCTAGACGTAAATTCATCGATAAAAAGCACAAAATTAACATTATTAAATTCTAACCTAAGGATTTTGGTTTTGCCAATTTTCCATAAATTATTACCCACTTTTATGCGAAATATGTATTCTGTAGTGTGTATCCTAATCCTAACTAATAAGAATTTATATTATATGTAAATACGACATTGAGTTTATTTGTTGGTTTGTTTGTTACGCTTTCCCGCTAAAACGGTTGAACGGATTTGGATGGCAAGGTCAAAGTCAAGTCAAGGTCAAAGAATCATGGCAAGGTCCGTACATTAATTTGTACAAAAAAATTAATTCATTTAGAGGGTTCAAAATATTTTCCAATTTTGAGAATACATTACGAGGAGTAGATTGATCTACTTATCATAATTTTAAAACCCCGCATAATTAAAATATTTCGAAATGAAAATATCAGTTTTTCGTTTCAATCTCGTTGCCCATTTTGCTGTATTAATAAAAAAAAACGACGTGACAATGATGGATCTGTCAAACTGACAGACAACTTTTCAGATGAGTCATGTGAATAGTTTGTTTACGGAACAGCAGAGAATAGTTTGTTTACAGAATATAACGTTTACAGTGGCGTTATGAGTTGAAAAAGTATCATTATATCAGTAGAAAGGGTGTGACTACTGTGATGAAGGCTACGGGGCATCCAAGAGTCAAGACAGACAAATTAGGCACACTACTAACTTATAAACTGCGATAAGGACGAAAGAAGCCAGCCGCAGCAGCAGTACGACAACAACCGTCTACATTGAGGGTGCATTTATTGATATTGTATATATTATGTCTACCGTTAGAAGACGTCAAATTAATATCAAGCTTGTGTAAATATTGATGGGCATTAATCTGTTGAAAGTGTAATAAGTTCATATGAAAAATTATCTATGTAAATAACATCAGGTTACGTCTTATAAAATAAAAAACAACATCTTGATTAATGTCTTTATTCCTCTTCTACAAAAACATGATTTAAATGCTGAGCTGGTAATAAAATGTTATCCTGATACCTTGCCCATCCCAAATACCAAACATCATCATATTAAATCATCATAGGCCAATCGGAGGGAGAATAATGTATTATCCCGATCAGCTGTGATACTTATAAAGTCAGAAGAGCGCCTATTAAGGTTCAATGAGACCACCACATCTGACAAGTTAGTATGCAATTGAAATCATTCAATTTATAACATTTAAAATATTTTGAGCATCACTACGATCTTTCAACTGCACAGCAAACTTATTGTACAAAGCCACTGCTATCTTGAAATCCTGCATGAGATGTAGCAGAGCTTTATTATTAAATTCATGCCTAAATAATTTATAGTCTCTTTTCATGTGACCATTCACTGCCTCTACCACCCAGCGACAAATAGTGACGCAACGGCTTTGGTTAGCTTGTTGTGTGGTTAATTGATTGTTTCCTTGCATTAAGGAGTGTGGCATATGGGGCTCATAACCACACTGTTCTAATAACATTATTGAATCCCTAAAACCTCTATCCAAAATGAAAATGTCATTTTCTCTGAAATATGCTCTTACTGCATCATTGTCATCATTAAAAAGGGACAACATAATCTCAGCATCTGAGGTTGTAGCTTTGTATGGACCCAGGCAATCCAAAATATATCCATCACATAAAACTACCATCATAGGTTCCTATACTTATGCAAAGAATAAGAGTCTTTTTGAAAGCTGTAATTGCTACTTTTGTAAGTAAAATTATAGGTGCCATCCCAAATAAAAATGGGTTTAACGTTATGGCCATAAATGCCATTAGGAATTAATACATTGTGTGATAGCATCTGTTGTCTGGTAATATGGGATAGACCTAAATGTCTAGGAACAAACTCCTCTGTCATGATTTTCCTGACCTTATTCATGTAGCCCTCAGGTGTACGCCTCGGAACATTCATGAGGCTTGCTATTCTTTCATCAGATTCACCACTTCTATATTTAATTAAAAGGGCCGATAAACCAGTCTTCATATTTTCTTCAGAAAGCCTTGGAACCAGGTCCAACAAACTTAAAGTTTTGTCTTGTCAACCCGACCCAATATTGCAACAAATTGTCATCTATGTTAAGAATTTCTTCAAAGTTGTAAGTCTGATTGTGATTTATATAAGAAAATATGTGCTCTATTTGCTGCAAGTTGAAATATAGTCTGGATTGTGATTTATATAAGAAAATATGTGCTCAATTTGCTGCGAGTTGAAATATGAAGTACTGGAATTATACAGTGCATCCCACTCATTGGTTATAAGATGAGTACTACAAATCCTAATATGGGTTGGAAATATCTTGTAGCAACCTAATACTCAATGACTCTGATATAGTGTATCTATGTTGTTGCATTGTGGTAGTGCACAGTTATATGGGCTTCCGGTTGCCCTTTTGTAATTAGGTAATAGAATGGTAGGCGTATTTTCTTGAGGTACATTTGGTACATTGGCAGGTATCCATTCTGAACCTGACGATGGCGGAGAGCTGGGCTGTGATGACAACTCCTGATCAGAAATTAAGTGCAGTGCAGGGGGCCGTACTATGACGTGTTAATTCCATCATTGTTCCAGCGTGGAAGAGAGACGGAGCTATACATGACCGATAGCACTATCTCTTTTCCTCAACGGCATCATGATGGCGTTAACAGCTCATAGTACGGCCCCAGGTACTACAACTGTATCTTCTTGCGGTTGCTGCTCAGGATTGGGGTCTGATGCGGCATCCGGGCAACAGTACATCCAGCTGCTCTGTAGCAGTTGTGGCACAAGCGATCCAATGGATTCACCTAGAAATAATTCAAAACTAAAGACCAACATCCTTTAAAGTATAGTTTGCCACTATAGTTTACTAATAAATAAATATGTACTTAGATCAGTATAATCTCATACCATGCTTAAATTCACGTCTTTTGCATGGTGGTAAGCATAAAGTACAGAATCAACACTACTACTATTTATAATTATGTAAAGAACTAACCTGATGAGGTGCAATATTGTTTGAGATCAATAGTTGTATTTGTTGTTGCCTTGCAGTTGGGTTTGTACGCACTACAAGTTCACTTGGAATCCTTAAAACAGAGCTCCCACATGTAATGCAGACTCTTGAGTGTCCAATAACTCTTTGAGGCTGGCTTACGCTGCTAGAGCTAGCTTCAGATGGATGACTGTCAGTAGCAGTTTCCATAGTATTCAATGATTCATTGATAGCCCTCATAGCTGCTTCCCAGCACTGAACACATAAATGCAGTCCATCTCAGTTACCTGCAACATTACAACAATTATAACAATATATAACATAAAATGCCTTGTTTCCCCGAAGGGTTGGGCAGAGGTGTACCTCCAGTACACCCACATTTCGGCAGTTATTTTTAAGTCCCATGTAATAGGGGGCGAGCCATCGCGACATATACCTACCTAACACGTGGGGAACTATGTGAATAAATGAAAATAGGTACTTACTATGACAGGAGAAATCCATTCTGCTATCATTGAGATTGTTCTTGTGTCTAACTCTTCTAAAACGAGTATACGCCGGGAATGGTGAAGATCGAGGTCACAGTTGATACACCTCTTTGTGTAAATCAAAATCCAGTGTCGAGAATATAAGCACAAAGTCAAAGATAAGCGTGAAATTCAAAAGTCCGTGGTAGAAGCCGAGTTTTCAGGGTAAAGCAGAAATCAAACGTCCAAGAAAGTAGCTAAAAACCGTTAAAAAAAGCGAAAATAACAACGAAGCAAGAAGCTAGACAGTCGATGAGTCGACGATCAAAGCACAGATTACTAAACTAGTAGCAAGGAACAATTTTTATTTTTAAATATTAGTTTTATGGAGCAAGGATCAAAGATAGTCTGTCCCATAGATTAAAATAAAAGCGGTCCGGCGGTCTTACACTGACAACGGCTGTTTCGTTCTAAAATAATGAGCTCCTAGTTAAACTATTTACTTTTAACATTATATTTTTATTGCGAGGTTTTAAAAATATTGTAAATTCCTGAAGATACTCTTCAGGTACCCAAGAGTACAAGAGCTAGAATTTCAACTTCTCTAAATATCTTAATTTTTTTGTACAAATTCTGCCATGATCCTTTGGCACATCGGTAAATTACTTGGGTTAGGACATAGGATACTTTTTATCGCAATATTCTCACGGAACCGAACACATGCGGGTAAAAGCGCGGGGCGCAGCTAGTTAATTGTATATCTGAAAGATTAATGGCTTGTTGCAGTTTTCCTGAAGATGATAATTTATGTCGGAATTGGATCGTAGCTACAGGACGAACAGATTGGACACCAAAACCGTCTTCAAAAATTTGCAGCAGACATTTTGATAAAAAAAATGTTAAATAAAAAGAAGAAACTAACACTGCTATTACCGAATACAGTAGGTACCTATTCTGATAAATATTCAATTAATAACTTATTAAGTTTCGATACAGGTTTTATATGTTTTTTATATATGTTCAGTGTTTTTAAAACTGTTATATACAATTATCTGTTGCGAACTATTATTTTGTACATTTTATGTGCAATAAATGACCGAGACAGGCGTATCTTAAAGTCTGAACGCTATTCAAAATATCGATCAAGAATTTAAAATATCTTTTTCCGTAAACAACATCTTCTTACATCTATTTTGTATTAACGTCTTAAAGATAATATTTTTTTTTTAGGAATCAAAGGCCTGTATTCCATCATCTTCCTCCATCAGTTTACATGAAGAAACGAATATGGAAATTGAAAATAATTTAAGCATTTTTGTAAATACAGTATATTATAATAATTTCTAAGTACAAATTACAAATACAGTATTTGTACTTACAAATTACTATAATAATTATACTTGTTGAAATACGTTATTGACGGTCAATTAAGGACAATAACGTGTAAAATCAATAAAAGCTAATTAAAAATAAACTTGTTGTATTATTTACTCACAAAGCCAGATACTACTATCATCTAAGAAAATGTAGGTATTTAGAATCACATCATCATCATCCATCGTCACTCTCTCCTGCTCCTAAGGGGTTGAGGGAGCATGCGTAGTTCATGCAAACGTAATAAGTACCAAAATAATTTGTAAATCAAACATATTCCTGTATCTAGGAATCTGTAGCTAGGGTGTATTTATTCCGATTGTATTACAGAATATCTAGGTTCCCAAATATGTATTTTGAACGGACACTGATTTAAAGACGATTTATGAGAAAAATAAATTTTCTATAGACATTTTAAATTGTGGGGTAAATTTTTCCTCACACGGTAACCCTAAATGTGACGTATTTTTGTTTTGTCTCTTTCTGCGACACGCTTTACAGCGTAGACAGAGAATGCTATAGACAAATTGATGTGTTTTGTCGCATTCACACAAGAAAAAGAGCAAGTTACGCCGATGTCGTGTAAAGAAATGAGACAGAACGATGAGATTTTTTGTTTCACAGCGCGTGCCACGATTTTGAGGGTTTACCATAGTACTTTGCTAAACAAAGTTTGACAGCTAGTTATCGTCTTCTTGTAAAATTCAGTTTTATGTGCTTTAAGTTTAGTAATTTATGTTATTTTATGTTGTGAACAATTTAGCCTTAATATTTCAACCATGAAATAAAAAAACATGGTGCGGTGTAGCGATCTAAGGTGTAAAAGTGATAGGTGAAACGAAAATGCCATACTTGTCCTTTCATTCGTAAGTATAGCACTTTTTATCAGTAACTAGGCTATCAATAACATTTTACTGTGTTCATACATTGTAAATAATGTACCCTAGACGTAAATTCATCGATAAAAAGCACAAAATTAACATTATTAAATTCTAACCTAAGGATTTTGGTGTTGCCAATTTTCCATAAATTATTGCCTACTTTTATGGGAAATATGTATTCTGTAGTGTGTATCCTAATCCTAACTAATATTATATGTAAATACGAAATTGAGTTTATTTGTTGGTTTGTTTGTTACGCTTTCCCGCTAAAACGGTTTATCAGATTTGGATGAAATTTGGCCACATCGGTAAATTACTTGGGTTAGGACATAGGATACTTTTTATCGCAATATTCTCACGGAACCGAGACACATGCGGGTAAAAGCGCGGGGCGCAGCTAGTTAATTGTATATCTGAAAGATTAATGGCTTGTTGCAGTTTTCCTGAATATGATAATTTACGTCGGAATTGGATCGTAGCTACAGGACGAACAGATTGGACACCAAAACCGTCATCAAAAAGAACAATGGCAAATCTCCTTACTTAAAATTGTCTGGAATTAAATTGAAGCATCCCGTAGTAAAAAATATGTCTAAAGATTCGGCATTAGTAGCAGAATCTACAAGCGAGTCTATTTTAATTCGAAAAAGCCGGAAAACAAAGATATAGGAGTTTGAATTTTTAGGTTATGAATAAAGTGAACACGAACCTACCGAACCCGAACACGTAACTTATGAATGATAAATTAAAATGATATCAAACAAAAACTGATATTACGGACTAATGAAGTAAACCTAATTGATTTTTTTCTATTATGAAGTTTGTTTCTATTGTAATCTGCCATTTTGCAAACTAAATCCAAATCACTCGGCACAATCGGGGTCCAGTCTAGAATTAGCACAAAGTCACGCAAAAGCAAAATCGGAGTCCTAAGGGCAAGCAGTAGTCACACGGGGCAATATCAATTAGTCCATAAACAGTCCAGGGCGGGTGGAAATTAATAGAAAACCGAATAAACACAAAACACGAACGAAACGGAATACGCAGAGGAATTCTGTACTCTGTAGCATCAAACTGTCAATCAGTCACTGTCAAAGATGAAAATAGATGTGCAATTAAAATCAATGTAAAATCGATACAACGTTGAATCGATCCTATGCTCCTTGTTTTGGATTTAAAAGTAATATTACATAAATATCAAATCAAGTAGATTAGAGATAGAATAACTGCATTTAAATAATTATTTTAATAATTCAACCAACCCTAGAATCACCTAGATCAGTTGAATCGATCGTTCATTTAATAATCGATACAGATAATAACATTCATACTGATTGTACGTGTAACACCACTATCTATGACAGCAATTCGCGTAGGTATCTCGATCGGAAGCAATTGATATACTTTTAATATTATAAATTAACTCCGGCTTTTAAGAAATAAAGTGAAAAATTTAATAATCATAAAAAAATAATTCAATTTGTTTCGTTTTTGTGATATCTACGGTCGCTAAAACAAAACCAGACATAATTCTGCCATTCTTCTTTGCAGCAGACATTTTAATAAAAAAAATGTTAAATAAAAAGAAGAAACTAACACTGCTATTACCGAATACAGTACCTATTCTGCTAAATATTCAGTTAATAACATAATTATTAAGTTTCGATACAGGTTTTATGTTTTTTATATATATGTTCAGTGTTTTTAAAACTGTTATATACAATTATCTGTTGCGAACTATTATTTTGTACTTTTTATGTGCAATAAATGACTGAGACAGGCTTATCTTAAACTCTGAACGCGATTCAAAATATCGATCAAGAATTTAAAATATCTTTTTCCGTAAACAACATCTTCTTACATCTATTTTGTATTAACGTCTTAAAGATAATAATTTTTTTTAGGAATCAAAGGCCTGTATTCCATCATCTTCCTCCATCAGTTTACATGAAGAAACGAATATGGAAATTGAAAATAATTTAAGCATTCTTGTAAGTACAGTATATTATAATAATTTCCAAGTACAAGTATTTGTACGTACAAATTACTATAATATACTTATTGAAATACGTTATTGACGGACAATTTAGGACAATAACGTGTAAAATCAATAAAAGCTAATTAAAAATAAACTTGTTGTATTATTTACTCACAAAGCCAGATACTACTATCATCACGTATTTAGAATCACATCATCATCATCCATCGTCACTCTCTCCTGCTTTTAAGGGGTTGAGGGAGCATGCGTAGTTCATGCAAACGTAATAAGTACCAAAATAATTTGTAAATCAAACATATTCCTATATCTAGGAATCTGTAGCTAGGGTGTATTTATTCCGATTGTATTACAGAATATCTAGGTTCCCAAATATGTATTTTGAACGGACACTGATTTAAAGACGATTTATGAGAAAAAAATAATTCTATAGACATTTTAAATTGTGGGGTAAATTTTTCCTCACACGGTAACCCTAAATGTGTGACGTATTTTTGTTTTGTCTCTTTCTGCGACACGCTTTGCAGGCGTCTATAGCATTCTCTGTCTACGCTTTACAGGCGTCTATAGCATTCTCTGTCTACGTTAAAACCCCACTACGACAACTGTTTTGCTTAGTTGTAAGCTCAGCAAACATTTGAAAATATTTTTATTATTGATGAGAAAAGGATAACAAGAAATAAAATATGTTTTGGTATTTTTATAAAATGTATTAAAACATGAAATTTAGATTACACTTCAGTAAGATTCAGAATAAGTCTCGCTTTAAATTTCGTGCTAGTTTTAACCTCTTGTGTTAAAAACTCATACCTAAGTACACACAGTATATTTTATACTATGGGCAATTGAAATTACTTTATCTACCCACAACAACACAGCCAGTTATAAAGATCAAATCGAATACAAATTAGTACTTTGTAACTATTGTCGACAATTACATGAATACAATAAGAAATGGACATTTAAGAATATTAATCCCACAAAATTGGTGTTAATAGTTTAAATAATCCAATAATAAACAGTTTCACGTTAAGTTCAATAAGTATAACTAATCTAAAATATTGACAATTTCATTACAATTTTAAGTAAATTTTGACTATATGATAATTTTCTTCTACATTTTAATTTAGAAATGTGTGATACCATGTTATCTATGTACCCTTGAAAGTTATAGCGAAGTTTAATAGATGTTTAATTATAGGGCGGTTAGAATAAGTTGGATATTATAATTATTATAAAATAATTTATTTCATTTGACGAATAAAGCAAGGCAATGAGTATGAGATTAATTCAAGTATTTACATATAAATAAATAAGTATGATGAATAAGTACCCATCTCCCAACTTAAAAAAAAAAACTTTATAATTTCAATAAATAAGCAATGGAATGGAGTATTATTTAAGAACGCTTGTAAACTTAATACCAGAATGTAGCCTGTTAAGAAAAATATTAATTAATATAAATGCTGAGAGATAACCCTTCGATCAATAGTACTATTATTGATCGAAGGTTGACCCTGTCTTTCTGGACAGTTTCAAATCCAGGCTATATATTTTTTTTACTTCCTGAAAAAATCTTAAGCCTTTTTGGACTAGATCGTATACCTAGATTTGACATTTAATATTTTTGTCATCAGGCATTTACAGTAAGAATAAATAAATTGTAGTTTAGTGTAGTAGAATTAAATCATTACCACGGTAGTTATTTCTGTCATGAATGACAAATCAGTTACCGTTTTTTTCCTTATGAATTGAATACGAAGCTAAGGGCTTTTTTCATTTATATGGCGGTACAGGCAAGCTACTGTGCGTGCAAATCGACATGTTTTAGAGTTATGGGACTTTGTTTATATTATGATTATCTTCTTTTAATAGTTATTTATGCAACTGTTGTATAAAGGGTATTGAAACTCGAACGTGGGTTCACTAGTATCACATGAGTGTTTTTAATACTTAATTATGTACAGTTGCATACAAGACTTTATCTACACCCATGATATGAATTCTCTATAAAATACCTACTCATATCGAATAAAAATGACGGGATACGACGTGAATTCGAATAATCTGTTTATTTTTTATTAGTAACTATAGTAGTGAAACACGCGTGCATGACCATGTTCTTTTATTGAAATTCATAAATATACCACGAATTGAGTAGTGAGAATGTGGCTGTTTGATGAGTAAGGAAGGGATCGAGTTCGAGTTGCATAATCAAATTTAGTACAACATTATGCATTATTACACCAGCAGCATTATTACACCCTAGCTGAACAACATGATGCGCCAATTCTGAGACACTCTGTACGGTTGCTTGTGCGGCAGTGGTGATCAATAATTTTGTGTACTTAGGATAGTTACTAACCCTTAGATGATAAGTATTGTACTAACCAGTGGACCAATGTTGTCAGATGCTTTAAATAAATAATAATAATAATTATATTATAACATTCGTTTGGATGATATTATGGTTACTATGACATTGGTTGTTTTAATGTTGGCAATAAGCTAACTGTTTCAGAATGTTTTATAGAGGATTTATAGAATGGATGTAGATGTGTTTCAGAGTTCTAAGGTATCTGAGTAGTTTAATATTAGAATTATTCCGTCATGAAACTCTATGCTCAGATAGTTACGACATTTATAGGGTGGTAGGGACATCGACGCACAAACAGTTGCCAAGGATTCAGTACATGATTCGGAAACCCCTGCGTTGACATTTTTCGTCGGTTATTTAAAAAAGAATTGCTGTTCAGTACATTTTGACCGCATTGCCAGGCCTCCGTCACTCCATGTACTTGCGCGCTATAATTACCTACCGCTCGAGCGAGCGCTCTCGGACCGCTTGCGGTCCAAATTCGGTTCCCTGCGATTGCTGTAGGATCGCGCGGTGCGAAGCAATCACAACTGTACGCTTGAGCATTTAGGCACATTTTAGCATGCATTGGTTGTTGAGGCGACGGAGTAGGCTATTATCTCAATAGGTATTGGAAATTTTCTACTGAGTGAAGTATCTGTTACGTAGTAACTTTTTAGTAATCTGTGGCATTGCTCTATGAAACAGAAGTATTTTTTTTATATTGACGAAATAAATGACTGTGCTAGGTCTAGAATTATGTGCTGAATTCATGGTTACAGTTTGCGCGTTAATTTCCGTGCCGCCCTGTATACATATTAGTCAAGAGCCAAGTAGGTATGTAAGTATCCGTGTTAGTATAACGTACATGACGTTATCAGCGTCATCTATACCTATAAAATGGAGCCTTAATACGACAAACAACAAAATAAATTAAACAGACGTACAACTTGCGTACTATACTTTTTTTACACAATTTAATAAAACAGTAGGTACTCTAACTGCATACTAAACATCTGATACAAAAAAAAAATGTCCACCTTAGAAATAAGTTAGGATTGAGTTTGTGATTAAAAAATAGAGAAATACTTAATACTGTACACAAAAAAGTAATCTTCTTATAAGGACCTCGACTACGTTAGACGTGTTTTGTGCGCATATTCGCTTTAAGCCGCATATCCATGATACAACATCAAAGTGCTTTGCACGCAAGATACATAATATTACTAATTCTTGCGTAATACAATAGGTCTATTGCATGCCAGTGTTATTAAATAGTTTTTTTTTTTTTATAAGCATTTTATGCAGCAAATACTGAATGTTGTATACGAAATGACTTATGCGTAAGTATAAAGCTATGGTGCGCAAACAAGTATGACTTAGCGAGACCCTGAAAAGTACCAAAACAAAGTTCAGGTCCCGATCATAACAAAAGAAATAACAAATAGGGTGGTACCGTAAGCTATCAATACAATAAAGAATATAAAATAACACATGTAATTTGTTCAGTGTTTTACAACTTACAACACGTAGGTTACATAGAACGTTAGTAAGACGTCATTAAAATTACAAAAAAAGTAATAAGGAACTGAAGAATTACGACCGATTTGAAAGAAAAGAAAGAAAGAAAGAAAACAAACAAAAATAAAAAACAAACAAATATAGTTACATATATTATGTAATCTAGACGACCAGTAATAACAATATAAATATCTATTTAAAAAAAATAGCGCTTAGACAAGGTGAAAGATATTCAAAGAAATTGGTCTTTAGAAGTAGGTATACATCAAATCGGGATAAAAATCCTTAAAAGCTAGGTTTATGTTAAGCATGGCAATAACAGCAAACGGTAGTTCACTAATGACTTGATACTCTTAGGTCGTCCTACTGAGGGTAAAAATCCTATACTAAACGCCAAGACTCGTGGTAGTTGAGGTCAAAAAACGTGCGAGTACGACGGTGAATATTTAATACAGTATTTCTAAAACCTTATTTATATAGTCCCCCAGACCGAATTTCGGCCATGGCATCCAATCACAGCGGAGGCTAGCCATCTATATATCACGCGGGATATAATATAGTGCACAAGTGTGTGCGCAGACGCAGGTGCACTCACTCACATACTCCGATGGGACGGCAATCCGACACGACCGGAGAGCGTGCGCAACGCGAGCCACGAGGGTATCAAACTCCGGGCTCCTATTGAGAAACGTTATCTATACAGATTCCCGTGACATCTCGCTCCTACGTTTTGTGACCGCGGCTGCCACGAACGTTGGCGTATACTATAGCTACTTTAAATCGATATTTGTGCACAAAATTACTAGACTATCATTTAGTCTAGATAAAGGTTTTCTAAGTAAGAGAGAAATATCAGTCATGGCACTTTAACAGTTTTTGTCAGATCTTAATTATTTGAAAAGAAATTAGCTGATTGTAGGATGGATTTTGTAATTGACTATGATACATAACGAATTATGTCTTATAACGAGTATAATTCCTCCCCTATTTTACTTATTGTTTATTTTGTCTAGTGTCCGGTGTTTGTAACTTGATATATTTGCATCGATTTTGTAGGAAAACAGCTAAACTATACTAAAACATTGCTTCCATTTACAAAAAGACAACAGATTAATGTGTTAGAATGAAAATTCGAACTGAAAAGTAATTTGCATGTTAATCTCCACCGCGTTTAAATGCGACGTTTTCTGAGATAAAGTCTCAACCTGTTTGGAAGTACGCGTATTATTGTAATTATTTGTCAGCACTCATTTTATTTACTTCTATCTTTATTGTTTTTTGCGAGGATAATCGTTTAGTTTAGGTGGTGTCCAACAGAATCGGGGCAGACTATGTACACGTTTATTTCAATGTCAAATTTGTTGCGAATACTATTTATAATCACCTTCTGCAGTAAAAATTTTAAGCCTTGTTATTTTGTAGGCAAGTTAACCAATTAATATTAAATCTACACATAAAAAATACAGACATTCAACAAAAAAAATTATCACATATTCCAATAATAATTACAGCTAATTATTGTTTCGATTTAGTTATTTTTTGGGCAATTATTTGACGACTCAAAGTGTTATTATTATTTTGATCGCAGTTTGGTGCATCTTACGCAAAGGTGACATAGTCTTGTCGAAGATCTTCTCAGATCTGTAATTTTATCTATATAACTTAGTTAATAGGATAATCGAATAACCATGTGTTCAGATACATGTCTTATTAAGGTTAATTGGAATTAATCCCCTTTAATTAGAGAAACTACTACGCGGTTAACATTATGATAAGTTTGGATGTTCTAGAACTGAGAAAGAGTATTTGATTGAACTACTGTAATGGCGCAATTACACTTGGTCGTTCTCCCGAATTAGATTGCAGGAATTCGGGCAAACAACCAAGTGTAAATGAATTGTGTGGATTACGCCCGTTTTCGGACAATCTAATCCAGCTCCTTCTTCCAGTGCGATGGCCAATGTAATGAATGCATCGGGTGCCCGAAGTCGATTATAGACTTTCGAGCACCCGAATACGGGTTAACGACCAAGTGTAATTGCGCCTTATGTCTACGTGGTCGATAACATTGATAATGTTGGATGTGTATACTTTTAAGTCTTTTTTTTATTTGTAATGTGCATTTTGTTTGTGCAGAATAAACAAATTTTCTTTCTTTTCTTTCTATTTGTGATCGTTCAAACCCGATTTTAGTATTAGAATTAAGATCGACGTGACCGTTACCGTTGTTCAAAACATCCACGCTTATCACCAACACAACCGCGAAGTAAAACCATTTACGTAAAAACGTTCGTAATAATTATGTTTATCGGGTATAATATTAAATAGTATTCAACTCTTAGATCTAATATTTTGAGAACTTTCTTATTGGTGCAAAATCTATGTTAGACTACTGTGCTCAAATATGAAGAGCAGTCTTAAAGGCAATTATTGAGACTTGAATTGGCATTTATTTGTTTTCTTTGAGAGGATCCAGGGGCGGTATCGTCAAGTGCTAAAAACATTATTTCGTTGCAAGAAAGGGATGTATAGCTATTTGGTATGTATAGCTTAGGTATAGCTCCATCTATCTCTAGTACGATTCCTGGTTTAACTTTTACTAATGTATAATAGGCATTTTAGGACTACTTAAAACCCGACCACGGCTAAGTACTATGTCATTTTGGGAGTTCAGACCTTAGTGGTTAAAATCTGTCAAAAAGTTATGTAAGATGATTGTCTTATTCCACATCTGCCTAATATTTTTGGCTCAGCCGTAGTCTGTAAGAAACGGCATTTCTAGGTTCTTAGCTCAAATAGTTCGGCATAACTATACTTTACTCCTTTCCCTATTCCTATACTTCAGGTGATCGTATGCATGATTATAGGTCTGCAAATAAAAAGTCACCCGTTCAAAATTTCGAGACAATAAACCCATTTGTCCTAGCAGGACAGATCATCGCGACGTGTAGCGGGGCCTTTTGGAACGTTGTGTCAGAAAGTCTCTGCGAAGCGGGAGCGTGAGTCGCGTGGCGGCCGACCTTGTTTTCAAATGCGGTATGCATAAGCGACTATCACAGTGTAACTAGTTGCAGTGGTTCACTGTCCATACAATTGACAGCTCCTGTTGACAGACTGAAAAGTAGAACGGTGACTATTATGCATCCACGAAGCGTCTAATGAGTCGCGGTCGCCTCGCAGCCATTGCACTGTAAGTTTCGCCTTGTAGACGCTTGTGACCCTTCCCGTGTTGCTAAAACTTCAGCTTATCCTAAGAACGCGAAGCACTGACCAGCTAGGACATGACCTTATTACCCTTTCAAGCATTACTAGACTCTAATTCAACTCCAGGGACAGTAGTACTCAGGTTCCCATTAACTAGTATGTCTTGTAATGCCTGGCCTAACATGCCAGATAGAGAGTGACTCAATTTGTAGTAATTCGTCTCTAAAGCTTCGTGATAGGAGACTTGGTCGGAGCATATCAATTTGGCGTTCAGTTGCAGGGCTGAGTGGCATACCGTTAGGAACTCTCTGGAAAAAAAGATAAAACAATATTGAGAATTAAATGAAAAAAAAAAAGAAAATATAGCACAGACTAAAAGGCACACCAAAGGGAGTTCAATGTCATTTCGTTATCCTTATCTATAAAAATCAATGCCACTTTTCGTTGTAATTTTATAACTCAAGAACGGATGGACCGATTTTGCTAATTCTTTTTTTAGAATATTCCTTGAAGTACGAGGATGGTTCATAAAGAGAGGAAAAAAAAAAGTTAGGCGGTACGAAGTTCGCGGGGTCAGCTAGTACACATCTATTTGTAAACTTGTATTGACACGACTGAGTATATAATGATCTTCGACGTTACATTTCATTTAGTACACTTGGCCTTTGTTATTAGTAAGATTTTCCTTATGTAAAACCCAAGTTTACTGCTGAATATAACGCGAATGTTGTTTTAACACAACATGAGAGGGTTTTACCACTGAGTTAGCCATTATGCCACCGATCGATGGGTGATTCGGGGGACTGTTTTGCCAACTATGTACAAAACAATTCATTCATTTATTATTCCCTAATTCACAAAAATATATAATGCACCCAAACATAAATATACCTACGTTGCACAAATGGTATCGCTCCATTCATACGGGGCTTATCAATAAACGTTGAGGTGCGGCCGATATAGCCAGACTATGTAAAGACATGAATGAACAATCTGGAAACTGTTGGCCGTTGGCCCAAAATCTAAGTAGATATAAAACAGCACAGTGCACAGGGGACGTACCGTCAAAACTGCGGTTGATAGAAACATGATAGGAAGTTAATTATTGTTCTTACAGTGTATTGTAGAGGTGCACTAACAAAGGGTTTATTGAATCTCCAATCGAATCGAGTTTCGGACGAAATACAAACCCCGTATCACCTACTAACATAAGATTAGTTTGGCAACCGAATTAAGAATGAATGGCCACACGATTTGACAGTCGCCCTTGCTTCCGATATGTATTTGCCTTTGCGAAAAAGATAGTAAATCGGGAGTAGGATTCACTCCGAAGTATGGGACTACTTTCGGACGGGCCTGTACCTTATTTGACGGACTTAGAGAGTAGGTCAACGGGGTGTTGTAATGTTTGTATTTTTTTACTTACGTTTTGGTTATTTTAATTAGATCTTTTATTATACGTTCTCTCCGATTATCTGCATGGCCATTGTCTGTAGTTTAAGCATTCCTAGGCCTCTATATTTCAAGCTATTTAGATTTTCTGTTTGTTTACCTTTTGTAATGTCAGATAATGACAAGCCTAGGTTTTATTTTTAATTTATTGCTAGAGCTGCCAGTAGGTTAGGTTGTATAGGTATTAGACCTTGTTATAAACTATTGTTCTTCTTTTATGTTCTAGAATCACATTGTTAAAAATTTTAAATGTCAACCGATCTGAAAAGGAAGGGAGCCGGGGCCGTCAGACCAGATTACTCTTGGTGCTCGCCTTGGCAGGAGGTCCTGAAATTATATAGCGCTCTGTGGGAGGGCTGTGTCCTCTGATAGTGTGGGCTGTGCCTGAAAACAAACAAATCTACGCGTCCTTCTACACCGGACATCGAAAGTCGCTAGACCGGCGATGGCTACCCTTGGCGTCAGTTCTGGATACTGACGCAAGAAGATTACGTCGTGGTCTGCAATAAACTAGTGACGCCGACGGCTGGTAGATCTCAGCCCTCTGCCTGCCTTCTCTACCACGGCCTGCCCCTCCGAGGTCGGTGACGTGGTCTGACTCAAGGACCCTCCTATACAACCTAACCTACTGGCAGCTCTAGCAATAAATTAAAAATAAAACCTAGGCTTATTATCTGACATTACAAAAGGTAAACAAAAAGAAAATCTAAATAGCTTGAAATATAGAGGCCTAGGAATGCTTAAACTACAGACAATGGCCATGCAGATAATTGGAGAGAACGTATAATAAAAGATCTAATTAAAATAGCCAAAACGTAAGTAAAAAAATACGAACATTACAGTGTTAAAGTTAATGTTCATAAACAGTTAAAGTTAAAGTTCATAAACAGCGGACAACATCTATTACACCTATAATTTATCTGCACTAAGCGTATTACGTCTAACAATACTTACTTGAATATTGCCTTGAGTTTGTCGACCATGTCGTCAGGATACATGGGCGCTAGTGTGGGGTCTAGGAAGGCGTTAGCATACGCCAGAGGGCCTGCGTTCACTTGCACGCATACACTGCCTTGTAATCTGTTACGTAGAAAATGTTTCATAATGAATGGGTGATCATAATGTAATTTGTCTTACATACTTATGGTCGTTTGAGAGCCAAATGACGTGCTTTATCAAATAAAAATCTTTATCTCAACGTATTTACTTGCAGAATCGATAATAAACTAACATCGGCTATAATTGGTTGGTGAATAATAAATTAGAACAGAGAGTTCTCCTCTAAAGCGCAGCGCTTATCAGCACCAAGCACTTTAGAGGAGAACTAATTTAGAATAAGAGCCCACTTGCACCTTCGTTATACACTGCTGCGCATAGGAATCTTTTGTTTGTGCCAATATCCACGCTCCTTTGCCAGTCTCATTCAAGTTCTACCCAAGATAACAACAATGCTTGCACTACAAATCACTAACATAATGAATTTACCGCTAAACGTAACTTTTGTGATTTGTGGTAGAGTGATAGTATAATATTGCTGGCCGAAATATAGTATCTCTCGAGAAACAAGATAGAAATTAGAAAAATAACAAAAACAGCTTGATACCTGAGTTGTAATTTCTTGATATCCGGTGCTTTAGCGTTGACAATCTCCTGTAACTCGGTGACCTGTCCTTCCATTTCGGAGACAGCGACCTCTATAGGGCTCTTCTCCTCAACTTGCGTATCGATGACGGGCACGCGGCGTTTGACGTATGGGAACCACGAATCCGCTGCAATTATAACGTCAGAATATTCATATATGTACATTTATATTAATAGTTTAGTTTCCTATATTTTGTAATTTTCACTTTATCCTTTTGATTGTCTCTGAGTCACCCTAAAGAAGAAAAAAAAGGCATAAGGCATTAATTCCGCCTAGGGTCAGTTTTTTACTAGTGCATAAAGTGTAATTTTAAATGAGCATTTGACTGTTATTGAAAATTTGTGTACAGTATTTCATAAAAAGGATTAAGATTGAAATAATGCCAATATGCAAATAAAAAAAAAAGTAAATTCCAAAAAAGGCTAATTTGTTTTCTCTCCACTATCTTTTGCAGGTAGGTACAATTTAGATTCCACTATTGTTTAAGAATGCAGTCGTATGCGATTCACGTTATCAATAGACAACATTTCAAATAGGTAACGGTATTTTCCTATTTCGTGTCAATATTCTATGGTTATCAAAATATTGGCTTCCCTGGTACCTCATTAATGGCACTCTTTGTAATTTGTGAATGTGAGTATGTTGTAGGCCTAACTTGCAAACATAAAATTTGTAGACCATTTTCATCTTGTTAAGTACCAGGTACCTGTTGACAGGCCTACACTGTCCTCCCATACCTTAAACTCTGTCATTTGCAAACATTGTAAAAGCCAATTATTTTTAAAAGAGTAACCGTGGAGTCTTGCCGGCACTTCTCCATAGGAAACATCCGTGCACCTAGCTTCTGAAGTTATAAGACTTATAACTTAACTTATATATTTAATTTTAAATATTTAATTTCACATAAACCTACATGGGCACTTAGTGCCCATGTAGGTTTATGTGAAATTAAATATTTTGATTTGATTTCATTATGTTACTATGTAAGTCCATTTTTGATTGGGATTGATTTTTTTCACTCTATGGGACAATTTTTATATAAGATAAATATTTTAAACGCGTTAAAATGTGATTCCTCGCATCAGGCTCATGTAAAACTGAAAATAAGATCTAATAGCTATTAAGGTTTGTACCATCTCCCTTTTCTGCATGTTTAAGAGGTCTTACAGCGAGAAATGTTCCACTACAGGACCTCTTCTCATACATAGGTATAGTCCTATATTATATATATCCTATCCTATATATCCTTGCAAGAATCAAAAGAAAGCCTGAAATTAAGGTACCGGTTTTTTTAAATTTGGAAGTAGGTATAAACCATTTTTTAGTTTCATGTTATCTAACTTTTGTGTAATGATGAAGTATATTATACAGCAACTTACTAGTGAGATGCGTGAGCCTTATCCGTTGATGATGCACAGGCCCTCTGGCCGCTCCATCTCTTGTGAAGGGGGTCTCGAACACAAAGCGCCGAACATTGTGCGCTCGTTCGAACGATCCTTCCCCGCCGCCCGATACCACCACACCTTCGGGTGCTGCGCGAACCCACGTCACTTGTATGTAGGCCAGTTTACTATCTAGCTCCTCACGAATCACCTAGATGCATAGAATAGAAACATCCATAAATTAATGAAGCGATACAACGTTTTTTTTTTGCAAAAATCATGAATTATTATTATTTATTTATTTAAATTAGACCATTGACACGTTTGAGCTGTCAATATTTTTTTGCGACGTTTCGATTAATTGCGCAAGGAGTTTATGGTTAGTCCTTTAAATTCAGATTCTGTTACATTGTTATTTGACACATTGGTGCCATGGTGAATGTTATTATAGATCAATTGTTCAGATAGAATAAATCTGCCGTGACTTATTTTATGGCGATGAGCTATGACTCAGAATCGCTCAACTCAGCTATTTGAATGATAATCTGTTCAATAGGAAAAATAAGTACTTGGATGCTCCTGGGCTACTGTCATCATTGAATAGGGGCACGATTCTTTAAGTTTTTTATAACAATGTTTGTAAAATGTGTAATTGGGACTTAAGGTATTAATACATTGTTTTCATATAACTCTATTGGTTTACGCGGCGCATGCAAGTAAAGCTCTCAGTCGCTAGTCGGCATGATTTTGTCCGACATCTTCAACAACCATAGTCATATTTCAGCCAATTAACACAAAACCACAATGAATTATACACCTAAACCTTCAAATGAATCACTCCATCCATTGTGGAAACCCGTATGAAAATCCGTTCAGTAGTTTTGAGTTTATCGCGTTCAGACAGATGGACAGACACGGGGGACTTTGTTTTATAATTATGTAGTGCATTATGAGAATCTCCAGTTATTAAGAAAATTTAGTTCGTCGTAACTCACAACTGTTGGTTAACGATAAAGGCAATTACCGTTGTATCACCTACAAATTAGCCTTATTGCTTGCACGTGCTATAGATAAAATGAAAACAATAATTACCGTTTCAATTACACAGAAAAAATTTAAATACGCAACGCAGTCAAGTTGTTTTCTAATTACGTATTCAGCATTACCTTACCTTCACAAAATTAATAATTATTTTACATCTTTAATAGGTTTGGCTACAGCATTACGAAAGAGTCATAGAATAAAATTTATCATAATAAATTATACTAACCGGAGCCGAGTCCATAATCATTTTGACGTTGCCAGCACCATACTTTTGATCGTAAAAGTTTTGTAATTTCTCTGAGATTTCACTCAGTGATGTCAGTTTGGGCTCTTTGTAGATGAACTCGATGCCCTCTTCATCTTCACCGAAATGTGCTTTCCCGAAGAAGGCAACGCGGTAGAATCTACCAAGTAATCGCTTCCCTGAGTTGGTCACTTCGATGACTTTGGCATAAGCTTTGGTGAGGTGCTGGTAGCAGGTTAGAAGGGCTTGATAGTCCTTTCGTCGCTCATAAATGGGTATTATAAGCCGGTAGAGTGGGCCTAGGAGTTCGTATCTTTCGGCTTTGTCCGCAGCTTCCGTGCAGATCATCAGTTGGTCGAGGAAAGCTTGCTCGTTGTAATGAACGTCAGTCATACCTGAAATTAGAAAAGCACGTGTCATTTTAAGATAAGATAAGATTTGTTTGCCCAAACATATGTAAACATAAAATAATAATAAGAATGAATGAATGAATGATTGTTATTAAGAGGGGGATTCAAATAAGATTGCTACTTTTATTCAGAAATCTGGTTATTTTTATAATTTCTTAACACATTTCTAGAGTATGTCCTGTCATAGTGGTCTTCTGACTTATCTAAGTTATAAAATGTATGTAGTAGTCAAAATTTTGTGATTATATCACTGTTTATTTTTTTTACACAAATGAGTATAAAACAGCAAAATAAATCATATTCGACGCGAAACGAAATAACGTGAATGTTGTATTAGGATTCAATTCGTTATGGTCAAAATTGAAATGGGACATTACAAATCAAAATATTAATTTTGCTGTGTTCATTTTGCGTTACGCTCGTTTTTTGAAAGGATCGGTTAGAACTCGAAATCTTTGGATTATGGCTTATTTTGTCAACGGTAGAAAATTAAGAAATAAAGTAGATTTATTTTATCTCTGTGGTAACTATCATAAATCATAATGCAACCAATGTCATGCTAAGTTGTTTGTAGGATCATTTACAAGGGGAAAAAAAACTGTCAGCGGAGAGGAAGTTGAGTAAACGTTAATTGGGGCACAACAATTAAATTTGTCTTAAGTTAAAGGAAGATCATGAGATCTTCAATTGAATGGATATCAAGGTAAAATAAAATAATCATTGAGGATAATAATTAATTAGTCAAACGCGATTTCATTTAAGTTAAACTCCAGTTAATAATGTTTTGTAGCCCTAAGTATTTATTATTAATTTTTCTAACAGAATTAGGACGAGACAGCAAGCAGGTCAGGAACAAAGTGAGATATTTTACCAAAATCAACTGTTACTTAATTGCGGTTTTTTTTATTCGCTATGATTACCATATATAAACATTGTGTCTTACGTTAAAGGATCCTTCCTTCCATGTTTATTCGAAATAATTGATTATTATAATAATTTTAACCCTATAGATTGATAGCAAAGAATACAGGGTGTAATTTTTCTTGTGTTATATTTCTGGCTAGCGACTTTTCAAAAATCTATGAATGCAGTTGTGTTCATAAAAAATGTTTCCTTTGAGTAGAATTTGCTTTAAGTGAACAACATTAAACTCCTTCCCTGTTAAGTGATCCCATTATGATTCATAGCGATTGTGGAACTTTTGTGTCTGCATCGTGGGGAGTGACGAGTATTATGAAAAAAGGTAACTTTCCTCGACTTTTCCCTTTCTTCTGTACTTTATAGATACACACTAAATAAAATGTGGTATAGCCATAGCATTTTTTTATTGAAACGTAAAACTCAGTATACAGAAACTCTGTGTTCGATAACAACTGCATTAGTATAATAAATTAGATGAGCAGTCTCATCATTATTCTTTTTGTCAGTACAAAAATATCGAATACAAGTAAAGTGAATCACAACATTTTGATATTTTAATTTATCTGTCAAAAAAAAATATCACTGAAAAATTGTTTGTAAAAATACATGCTTAGTATATTTACTAAGTATCTATTGTTTTATTTGTTTTATGGATCTACTAACACATGTATTTATCTTGATAACGCGAATGTTTTGCATACACTGACACTGAAAATGATATGAAAACTTCTATGCCTGAAAACCATGACCGTGAAACACTCATGTACTTCATGACAACAGCTGTCTTCCGTGAAGATGTTTTTACAATAGCCATAAGAGGCACGTGCATTAGATATAAGTAGCTTCAAAATTGTGGTATGTGAGCACCTCGTACGATAAACACATAAAGGTGCAATTTTCGGTATTAATAATGTTCAACGACAGATTACGTTGTTAGAGATTTGCACAGCTATTGAAGCGGTGCTGTCCGCCGGCCCTCTTGAAATACTATTCTATGTATCCCTATATAAATGGAGCAGAGGCTCTGCTTGCTGCAGTCGAAAACGGTTCGCGAACGCGCGTACGTACCGCCGATAAGAGACCGCTCTGTCGGTTCGGCGGGAAATTCGCATTTAAAAATGAGGCTGGTGTTTGTGATGGTAGTTGTACTGGTGGCGGCAGTGTGTGGGCAGGAGCCCCCGGGCCGCGTGGCGAAGCCCCGTCGGATTGACTCCGCAGACAATGGCTTGGAGGACACAGAGCTGATACTCGCATTTGTGGTACGTCTGATGACTTGTTATTCAACCGGTCACGACCGGCAAGCGTGCCAGCTTCCTACATGAATCGCAGGTCATTCATTTAATGACGAACAGTGGTCAATGTCAATCATGTTATCAAAAGAGTGCCGGTTACCGGTTACAATGGCACAGCGCTGAAAATTTGCATTGTAGTTCCTAATTAATCAATCAATTAAGGGAATCGATAAATAATAATCATAATAAAAAAAAAATTGTGACATCAATACTGCACAAAAAAAAAATTATATAATTTTATAGAAAACGATTACTTGATAAGATACCAATTACTAAGACATACTTTGCAAATCAATAACTGATTTCTATTGACATCAATTAATTGTTAACAGATATTTCGCCATGGCGACCGCACTCCTGACCAGGAGGAGTTGGCTTTGTACCCATCTGAACAAATACTTACGGACGACCTTTTCTTTCCCTACGGGAAGAAAGCCCTGACTAATGTAAGTTCTAGCTATAATAAGTGAAAAAATAAAAAGGGCATCCGTAATCTTATTGCTGGCAAAGGAAACCGAAAGAAAATTTTCAGGAGTTACAAAACAGCACCATTAGGTATTAATGTCAACAAAATTAAGCATTGGATGCTGACGGACAGCCCGCTTAGAAGCCCGTTTTAGGAATCTTAGATAATAACATTCAAATGTTACAATATCGCATACTAATGTGACAAGCCTTTCACCAAGAAATAACACATAGGTACATTTGATTTAATAATCTATTCACAAACTGTGACCTTTTGTAGAACGATATAAAACTATGAAAATGTCAATGACAATACCGATAATTTGTTGAACGTTACATAATACAATACAGCAGTAAGTTTAGGCACCAGCTTGATATCAAACCTGGAAATCTATAATGCGTTAGCTACGGTCTTGGTTTTAGCAAACATTACAATTGTGAGTAGGTAGCTACCTACAACATATAAAATTGTGATCATGCATCTATAGAATATCGGTTATTAACTGTGTTCATTGAGTTTGTATCATTAGAAACGCAAAATAGGGTTAGGTACGTGTTATTAATTATGTATACTTTAAAAGAAAGAATATAGGTTCAGTGTCCTTCTATGACCTTGCATAGAAGGACACTGAACCTTTATTTTTTAGTCTTTGATGAAGGACAAAGTCAGACACTAACATTAAGAAAAGCTTTGCTCTTTTTGTGTTAATAACTAATTTAAATACTAAAAAGCTGAAATGCGAAGCGTGTGTAGGTAGGTCACCCGCAGGGTGACGACCTGCTGAAGATCGCGGGAATTCGCTGTAGAACTGGAGGAGGCAAATCAAGTTGAAGAAATCGAGGGACAACGAGACACGGCGACATATTAAGCTATACATTTCCAGTTTTAGCTGACCTCGCATTGTACAGGCGTTTCGTACAATGAAAAGTCAGTTTTAAATACTGGAAATGTGTAGCTTTATATGTCGCCGTGTGTACCAGCACAAATCAAACACAAATATTGATATCTAGATTTCAAGATTACTCTATCAGTTATCAT
Source organism: Brachylomia viminalis (assembly GCA_937001585.2). NCBI lineage: Eukaryota > Metazoa > Arthropoda > Insecta > Lepidoptera > Noctuidae > Brachylomia > Brachylomia viminalis. The sequence goes on along the minus strand of OW443301.2, from coordinate 17,922,737 downwards.
AAAAATACGCATACACCTACCACACGTGTAGTGCCTGCGTAAATAAAAATATTTTTTATGTTTCTAATATTCGTCATTTGTCTACAGAAAGGAAAACAACGAAGCTACTTCGTAGGCAAGTATCTCAGGGAGCTATATGATGGCTTCATCAACAAGTTATATTTACCTGATGAAATTACCATACGAACTACTGATTACGCCAGGACCCAGATGACAGCATTGACTGCCTTGTCAGCCCTGTACCCACCCCAGCAGGCCCAGCAGTGGAACCCTAATCTGGACTGGCAACCCATTCCATATAACACACCGCCGTACGATGAAGATGATGTAAGTATACATTTTCTATGAAAAGAAACTACTAAATGTTAGACTTAATGAATAATCTTTCGTGACTATTATAAAGCGAATATATTACCATAGTTTTATAGTTCTGAAAACTGAAAAATAACATAAATATTTAATGTCTATAAAAATAGAAACTATTAAAAAAACTTTTACTTTTACTTTTTTTACTTGTTGCCTCAACTAAAGTATTTAAGAAATTAGTTATAAAAGTACACATCAGGCATTCAGTTAATGATATCGTAAATATCTCACAACCGGTTGGTAAATAAATTAATTTCCATTTTATAAAAATAACTTGTTTTGGATAAAAGCGATACAGTGTGTAACAGTGAGATATAAAAAAACTTGATTCTCATATTTCTTAAAGAAAGAGGTACTTACCTCTTTCTTTAATATTATAAAAAAAGTCAATCGAATAAATATGATGAAAAACTTTGTTTTATCTAAATTGGCGTCGAGACTGAAGAATAAATACTTTTAAAGCATTCTAAAACAAAAAAACTGATGAAATTGCATCTATACATTCTTAAGAAAATTAGTGAGAAGCAGTAAGTCTTTTCCTCTCACTACCAAGTGAAAAATAACTTTAATTTCGGAAGTCGGTGTCTTTGGTTTTGTATTTTCGTTTTTTGTCACCGACTTCTGAAATTAAAGTAATTTTTCACTAAGTAGTGTTTTTTTAGAAGTCGGTTGTTTTTTTTTACAGTTTATATTTTTGATTTTTTTGGTTGCGGTACCTACCCTACAAGAATTCGTATACCAATACTTGCTATGTAGTTTTGTATAAATCAAACTTGAATACTACCTATGTGCTACAACTGGCTTTCAGTCGCGAAAAAATATGCTACTAACTTATAGAAAATGTGGGTGTACCCTGATATACTGAATACATCTGCGTAACCCTTTCGAGTGTCCAGGCGTGATGTTCTGTTGTGTGATTGCGTAAACAATGCATATTTTATGCGATAGCAGTAATCGCGGTTGATTTGCTGTCACTGAAACTCACCATCAGATCTATATAAAATTTTAATGGGACCATTTCGGAATAAACCTCTTGCGAACAAAAAAAGAATTTTGCAATTTCGTATACAATGACGGAGTTATGCCCATATATACATAAAAAAATATAAACATCCGAATGGGTAACCTCCTCCTTTTTGAAATCGATAAAAAAACCCATAGAAAAAATGCACAGTATTCCCGAATTTTACAACTTTTTTCTTTCCCTATACTAAAACCTTATTCGGACTAAGTATATTGAGGAACATTAAAAAAAACAAATGTGTCCAGCCGTTGTCAAGTGATACGCTTACCAACGAATAGCATTTCATTTTTATTTAGAACTAGCTAATGCCTTCATTTTTTTTTGTCCTTCGTACCACCCCTATATCAGAGCGAAAAAACAAAAAAAAAATATCTTCAAACCAGTTGGCTGTTTTCGAGTTTTAGCGAGACCAACGAACAGCAATTGCTTTTTATATACAACGTGTAACAGAATAAACGCAAGCCCTGAAAGTATTTAGTTCATAATTGACTATTGAATCGATTTCAGTAACAATTAATATAGGTATATTTTTTTCAAATTTTATGTATTTTGCAATACTGACCGCAAATCGAGCCAAAGAAAATTAAATCTTATATCAAGGCAAGAAGACTCAATTTTAAATGCATAAAGTAATGCTAGGGTCAACGCGATTTTCTTAATAATTATTGATAGCTATAAAAAAAAATGTTTTGGTCATTATCATTCATAATATGCTTTTAACTCAATACCATAACTGGGGTGTATGAGGTCTTGCGTTAATTATGTTACACGTTGTATATGAAGAAGATGTAGACGATAGATGCATCAAACTGATCTTATAAAGTGTTTTACAGCGTATACATTGGCCTGGCACTGGCTAAAACCGGTTTTAAACCTTATGAAACGAAATGAAAATTTTAGTTCATCAAACCTAAAAGAATTTTAAGAAGTAATCTGGGGGTGACCATGGATTCCTATTTATCATGGACTGCCCATGTTGCTCAAGTCAGTCGCAAAGTGCATTACACGTTCCATTCGTTGAAATGTCTCCAGAGCGTCTTGCTCTTGAACACCAAAATCTCTCTTGCTCAAACTCTCATTCAGCCCATCATAGATTATGCCGATGCCTGTTATTTGGATGCCACCGAGGAGCTTTTAAATAAACTTGAGCGTTTGCAGAATATATGTATTCGTTTTGTTTTCAACCTTAAAAAGTATGATCACGTTTCCAACTTTCGCAAGATACTCAAGTGGCTCCCCATTCGACTTCGCAGGAACTCTCGGATATTGTGTCTGCTATTCAACCTCCTTCACAACCCTAAAACGCCATCCTATCTGCGGGAGCGTTTTTCCTACGCCCGACCTTCAGATGCGCCGTGCAAGTCGCATCTTAGAAACCTCCTTAAGTCCCCTCCCCACTCCACCGACTTTTACTCCTACTCCTTCACTGTGCACGCGGTGCGGTTGTGGAATTCACTTCCGCCTGACATTAGGGACTGCCAAACTGTTGCAGTTTTTAAAAGAAGAGTGAATGAACACTATCTTTCCACTTCGTCATAGTTGCGTATATATTAATATTCTAGTGTTATTTATTTTAGAAGTATGTATGTATGTTTGTATGTATGTATATTCTCATATTATTTGTTTTATTTTATTAAGTGAATTGTTTTTGATTTTATGTATTTTATTTTCTCTTTTACTCTTACACACGCTGTCTACATCTCTAAATCTACTATCCTATCGCAGGTATGCTGGAAGAGATTTCATTAGAAATAAGCATCACCTTTGTACCTATTTTTCTGTTATTTTCTTCTTGTCTGTTTATATAAGTGTGTACATAAATGGTTAAATAAATAAATAAGTACAAGACTTTTTTGTTTTTCAGCTTCTCTACTGGTATAACTGTCCACGATACATCTGGTTGAGAAACAAAATGTATGAGCGGCCTGAGGTCAGAAAATGGATAGAGCCCTATCAAGGCCTATTCAATTTATTAAGTGAAAAAACTCGGACAAATATCACAAAAACTGAAGATGTGTTTTATTTAGACAATTTATTCCAAACATTGGTAGGTTTGCAAAACAGATAAACGGTACTTGGGATTTATATTATACAGATTAGCTAAATTATTGTAACAATTTTTTCAGAAAAATGTCGGTGTAGACGCGCCACAATGGGCGCAAGAAGTAATGCCGAAAATAAAAGATGTTACTAAAATTGAGTACGCCATAGAACTTTATAATGCAGAATTAATCAAATTAGCAGCAGGTAAAAACAAATTTTGAGGCTAATATTAGGATATTATCAAATCCACAAAACAAACACATACTTAAAGTGTTCTAAAAACCATTGGTTTCAACACCAATAATTGAATTAATATTTTTTGTTTATTTATTCGTTATTATAATGGACGAACAAAAAAAGTCGCTTTTCGTAGCGGAGTTCCGTCCGACTTTTTTTGTTCGTCCCATGGATAGACACACGTGAATAGGCGTCTATAGATATACATTTTAATTTCAGGTGTATTAATGCAATCGATACTAAACATAACTCATTCTGCCATACACAATACAAGCGTTCCTACAGAGCCGAAGTTATACCTGTACTCGGCCCATGAAAACAATGTTGCTGCCTTGATGGCCGCGGCAACGGTGTATGAAGCCCACCAGCCTAACTACGGGTCCACATTCTGCGTAGAACTTAGGAAAAATACTGTGACGGATGAGTATGGAATCACGGTGAGTAAAGCTAAGGAGTTACAAATTATTGGTACTGGTTTTATACACCAGTTATGAAAGCATAGGGGTGAAAGATGTGCGAGTATAGACTGCGCACCAGACTCGTGGTAGTGGAAGGAATCACCGCGGGGTATTAGTCCGTAGGAGTCCGATATAAACACTCTGTTCTTTTGTAAAGGATTCTTAAGTTTTCCCTACTAAAATATCTTTGAAGGATTTTCTTGAAGTCTCTCAGTGCTGTGTTTAAGGAAGACATAGTAAACATGATTTTTATCTCTGTATGTATGTATGTCATCATTCAAGGTCTTTTGCAGGAAAATAAAGCAAATTTTATGTTAACAGATAAAATCTCTTAAGAAAAACAAACCGAAATAATTTTTCTTTGTTATTTTAATAGTTACCGATCTGCTGAACATTACTGGTGACGTCTGTATATACCTACATGCATCATGATAAACAATAAGTACATGAAAAACAAATCTTTATGTGTAGGAAATATTTTAAATAAGTAAACAATGACCCTGAAATTAGTTTATCTCTTTTGTATGGAACATTATTGGATTTACGTACGACAATTTACATAATGACTGAAGCGATTTGACGTGTGTTTTGATTAGGTACATCAACATTGTGTTGATGATTTGACATGACAGATATTGTTTTTGCAGTTAATTTATGTACACCTGGAAAACCAAAAAATGGACAACCTTTTTAATCTGCTTCTGTTCAAAATTTAAGCCACTACTTACATTTCAAGAAGTTCCTCTGTGTTGTGATTCTGAGCCAGGAAAACACATGCCAGTAACTTGCTTCCAAGCATGCAAGTAGCTTGCATGCCAATGCGACATGCAAATGTCATCATCAATCAATTGGGGTGCATGAAAGGAGCCTCCCCGGGCGGCATTAATATAAATCGTACTGTGATCCCAAACGCCCGGCGCAACCTGGACAGCTAGCACTCGGCAACACAGAGACTAGCTGACCAATTTTCCACCATAATGGTACCACTCAAAAGTTATTATGGCATAATGGCATTCCGGCTACTTGCATAGTCGCAAGTCGCTGACATGTCGTTGGTCCAGATTCAGGGTCTGGCTGTTTGTGTATGTGAGTTTAAATGTTTGTAAACGCACCCACGATACAGGAGAAATACCTAGTTTGGGGCAACATTTAAAAAAAAAGAATATTAGCTGGTAATTAACTAAATAACCCTATTATTAAGGGGAGCGATTTGAAGGTTTGAAATCAGTATATTTCCATTTCTGTGCATAAATAATTGGTTGACCTCACCTTATTATTTTAAACTAACTTCATATCGTTATGCAACCTATTTCATTAGAAAGATCGCATGATTTTTAGTAGGACTGTATTTTTAGGTTAAAAATCGTAAATTTTGTGTAAACACCCTATTCATCCAAACGAACGATGTGTATGCCAATACACTTCCAATGCAATTGGCTTTACATGCCAATTGTATGCGTCGCCTAGTCTTAGATATATCTAAGACTATGTTTATCTATCGTAGCATTGCGTTGACATTATTTTAGAGATTTAGTAGATATCAGTCACGTAAAATAACAATGATCAGAGGGGCAATTCCCGTATTTTTAAGAACGTTCGCATTCTAATCTCAGTGTCAATCTGTCAAAAATTGTATAGCGCTTACCTACATTTTTGACATTAGACTGTCGCTGAGATGAGATTGCGACTTGCGACTTACAGTCAGAGAAATTAATTATTAAGCTAATTGACACACTACGTCAATTTGCCGTTTAATAACGATTTCATACAGCTCTCAATGAAAGAAAACAGAGAGAAAGAATGACAGTTGTGATTTGAATATACGGACAATTTAAGTTGGTAGTCAATTTGCTTAACAATTAACTTCCGTGACATGTAGTAATAACATTTTGTTAAGCGTTTATTTACCTCGGGATTGGAAAATCCAAATAGCATGTTATACTGCCTACGCCCAGGTCTTTGTTGTGCATGAGGCAATTTTTTTGACTTGCCGATTTTCCAGTAAATGTTGAATCGTGATATTTTTTTGTCAATTATTACGCGACATTGAATAAACTGCTGGTACCTATAGTGCTCGGGCATTCACCTAGGTATACTAAGATCATGCTCTCAAAATTGCTTTGTGTTCTGGTGAAGTGAATAAAATTATATATTTATACTTTTTGTATTTTGTTCAGACGGTGTACGCCCGAGATGCCGGTGGTCCAGGAGAGATTCTACCGATTAGTGGCTGCGGAGCCCAACTAATCTGCCCATATGAAAAGTTTTGTAGCCTTGTACAAGACGTGGTCTGGTCAAAAGAAGAAATGGATCAACAATGCAAAAACCTAAGTGACTTATAGTACATGTATACTAAATTATTAAATAGATATAGTTGACACAAATAAAGTGGCTGTGATTTTTATCTAAATTGTTTTATTTGAATTAACATCAGACATTTATACTTGTAAAATTAAACAAAACATGCTAGAATAATACAGAATGACCGTGGAAATAAGTATGAAATATGCAAGTTGCACATCTAACCCAGTTTTTTTTGACGTCCTATCGATACGCACCGGTTACGATCATATGGCTGAGAATAATACATCAGATTATGTCCCATGTTAATATGTACATATTATAGACATCTGAATTGAAATACATGGTCAATTATTTATTTTCACTTCTTGTACTTACAAAAGAAAGCTGGTGGTGCTGATTCTAAAGATCGGGCCTAGAAATTGCCTGTAGATTGATTAACTCTATAAATTCGTAGAAATATTGAAAAAATTACGCACAGGAAATACAAACAGGAAAAAAGGAGCATTTAAAACTAACAAATTTAACGTAGTAAACAAGAAAAAATGAAAGACCTGTGCGAGGCCAAAAATGCTCCTATCTGGTATACTGATAGGGCCTGCGAATAAAGTCAACTAGACTAAGGGACCGGTTTTTTGATCTATAATTAATTCAACAATTAGATAAAAATAAACACTTTGGCAAAATGTGTTGATAAAAACAACACATTTTTCCAAAACGTAACTACTATTAACTCAACCATGACTTAAAAATAGTTACTATGGTAAAAACTTTGCAAATCTGTTGATCAAATCAACACAATTTTGGCAAAATTGAACCATTAGTTACTCATTTTAGCTAATGGTTGAGTTAACTACGGATCAAAAAACCGGCCCTAAGGTCTGATTACACCAAAGTTCTTTTATGCGTGGAATAAAAATGACAGTTCATACGGAAAAACTGACAAAAAATCAAAATTTATTCTCAGGATAAGACATAATCTAGGTATAAAAGTTTAGTGAAATTCGCCCTTAGTATGTTGCTTTGAAAGGACGTAATGGATGTATTTGGTATAGTATGCCTTTCATCAAATTTACCCTTAAAATAGGCTAAGTACATACAGTAAACATACTAAAAGTAGCACTAAGCACACTTCAAAAGTTATAGCACCTACCCCCATAAACAGTGTCACTCCGATAGCCTTAACAAATCGACTAAACATATTTCAGGGACTTTTATTTGAGGAAATTCCTACAGATAAGCCAAGAGCAATTGACTTATAGGGGACAGGAAGTCAGGAATCCCCTGTAATGATTTCCCGAATGGCTGTAAAGTCACAGTTCACGATATGCGGGTGCATTGTCATGGTGAATAAAACATTTGGCCCTGAAAGTCTAGGCTGAACTAACGTTCCAATCATGCTCTAATAAAGTATAGTCTACCGTGCTCACAGCAGAAGTAGGTAGCAAATTGTAGTTATCCACGAACTGGAAGAATTAAGTCAACTTGGCTTGAGACAAGCATAATCGGCCTATAATGTTCCCACTGCTGGGATATAGGCCTCCTCTCGGTGAGAGGCCGTGGCCCGTAATCCACCACGCTGGCCCTGTGCGGGTTGGTGGATGTCACATGTCTTCGAATTTTTGGTTCAAAGACATGCCCGGTTTCTTCACGATGTTTTCCTTCGCCGTTATGAGAACAGTGGAGATTAAATAATTTACACAAAGTAAATCGCCTGTCTGGGTTCGCACCTACGACCTACGACTCGTAGGTCGCGGCCTTTACCACTGGGCCACCAATGCTCTTCTGCTCTTAAGGACACTTTCAATCTCATTATTGGGGACCTGCTAAGACTCTTCAACTTGAATGTGATATTTAAACACCTCTTACAAATACTAATAAGTTATGCCGAACAGGCCCTGCAGTCTCGACATAGTTAGCAATCGTTTTCGGTTGCTAAGTCCTAACAATCCAGATGTAAATGTTGATGTAAATGTTTGGTAGTCTCGACACTCAAATTTATCGATTGTTACCTACCGGTACCTACCTAAAATACCAGTAACAACCGATAAATTTGAGTGTGGAGACCACCAAATATCATTACATCTGGATTGTTAGGACTTAGCAACCGAAAACGATTGCTAACTATGTCGAGACTGCAGGGCCTGGTGACCGATAAGAACCTAGATGTAGATTAGAACCACTAGGTGCTTAGAGAATCCCGATGTAGACTTATTTATTTTCATGAATTCAATGGGAAATAAGAGGCGAGTAATATAATAATAAGTTGGACAATAAATACATTAAGACAATATAAGGTTTTGTTACTATACGTATACTTATATAGGTAGGTATAAGTATATGTATGTAATTATGTATAAACTCACGCCTTCTTCCCATGGGGGTAAGCAGAAAGTACAGAACGCCACCTGCTACGATCCTTACATACTTCTTTTACTTTGTTTACGTTCATACATTCATAAACGCACGCCGCCGCCCGCGCCGCCGTTTGCGAGTACTACGAACCTGTTGAAGCACATCTCCATATAGGTATATACCTAAGAAAATCGATGGAGTCAATCCTATACATATTTATTATAAGTACACAAAACTTGATTGACAAACATAATGCAAATAAGTGAGTCTATTCACTGAAAACAAACTACCTACAGCGCGGTTGTAGTTACAATATGATTAGATATGATCACTCGCAGTATGCCTGCCATAGAATTATAAGAACAATGTTTCCTCCAACATCTTATTAATGTCTTATCACTAAGCGAGATGTGTAGATTCTACAAATATTTTATACAAAGATAATTTGGTATTTTAATTAGAAGTACTGAGAAGTTTGTTGTGGCAAGATGGTGCACCTGACGAGTGTACTATGTATCAAGTAAGTACCTAATAGTGTTTCTAACTAAGTTGTAAACAAATATTAGTCTTGCTGTATGATTTGGTATTTGTAAGTTTGTAGATACATATTATTATGTGGAGGTGTCCGACCGAATAATCGTTTTGTTTGTGACGGTGTCTTTTCATTGTTTTTGTTACAAAATTATGAAACGTTAATTACTATTCAATCCCAACTAAAATAGATAATAAGTTGGACACTTTCATTAAAACAAAGATCATACTCTTCTTTTTCATAGTTTCATAGAGAGTGATAGTTTCTCGTTTGCTTACAAACAGTAGCAACGTCGAAGACATCTTGTCAGTACTTATTCCTAGCAACAAGTAGCTAGCAAAGAATGCGAGGTCGTTATAGAAAAATAGTCTTTCAGTACCCAGCCCCCCACCAGGATAGGGCAGGCGGAAGGCATTGTACGTTCGCACGGGCAGCGCAATCTTTTAATTCACACTATCTGGCGAATCAAAGCACCCTCATGCGAATAATACTAACATGGCTGTTATTGTGGTATTCATACGTACTCTTTGTTTCTATTGCATATTCACAATGCATTTCCTACAGGAAATTAACGTTATCCATCTCTAATACGTACGAAAATCCACCATGTATGGTCCATTCAAAGAATGAATACCTACTATAAGTATACATGGGGCCACATTGTGTGACCAAATCTGATGTTTCCATTGAATCTGAGGTTAACAAGGGCGCCGGCCGTCTAAATATCAACATCGGACGGTACTGGCACGCATGTGTAAATAGGCACCGTGGTACAATCGATTGGACAAAGTCAATCATCTGAGCGGGCACAGGTCGCGGCGACCGTGAATCTGTCCGAGCGTCCCGTACGGATCTCAGTGAAACCCCGCCTCGCGCGCCGTGCGCTTCCTGCCTCGTACCGCTGCTGTTCTAGCTTACGTATACCAAGTGCATGCTCCTGGCAGTTCTGGTGGTTTATGTGTCAACAGTAAACAATTAATTATGCGCTATCCCGAGTGACTAAAGCCCGATTAAGATCGGATTACAATGTAGAGCTGCCGACCCGGCGGAGGAAAATGTGAGTGACATTTTGAGACATCATTCAATAAAGCGGATGTTTTTGTCAATTGCATTTCTGTAGGAACACGTGAAACCATAAGCCTAAGCGTAATTCTCTCATCGTGTATGTAAAATTATAATACTGCGCATGTTCTGAATAATTAAAATAAATCGTGTTCGAATATCACCACTTTCGATATATTGTTTACCAGTTCTAAACTTGCGTTAAAAAAAGAAAAGAACATTGTTGCCTAGTATTACGATTGGTCAAGTGTGTGGTGCGTTTGCGCAGGAAAGAGGGCGGTCGCGAGGAGGAGCCGACCAACGCGGCGGAAGCGGCGCCGGCGCAAGGCATGCGCATAGAACACACTTGCTGCTGCCTCGGCGTGTTGGTGGGCATCTCGCTCATCGCCGGTATGTATACTATCAGAGTGGCACTCAAAATCTGGGTCTAGCAATATTTAGTACATAGACAAGGCATGTACATTTATATTAGTTCCCAAGAATAGGGTTTAAGGATTTCAGTATGCAATAATTAGAACAGCAGCAGAAAGATGATTAGAACTTGCTTCTATATTTATGGGAAACCACTGTGACGTCACGTATTGCGCAATGGGAGACCAATTGGTGACCAATGGCGTCAAGTTATGCGCATTTATTAAGAAATGACAAACTACGAAGCCCTTTAGCGAGTGTTGGGAAGAATTTTCTATTTCGATATTTTACTTTTTTGACAGGTTTTCACTAGTTTTGTTTTGTGCCATTGTGCATCGGGTCCCAAAATTATTGTTTGTTTACTAAGCGTTAAATAAGAGAATGACAATAAGAATTAAAGATGAGGAAAGTTATTTAGCATTAACCAAAAACAGATTAGAAAGATAAGTTCATGAATAAATGATTACTCAATTAAAATTAATGACTTTTCACCAGCCCTCGTAGCAGTGATCCTAATGAAGGACTCAACGGTTGACGTGACTGTACTTCGACAAGTACACGTGGTAAGAACATTAAAATAACTTATGAATACAAAGTGTGCATTAAAACTGTAAACCTGTCCTTGTTTAAAGTTATGCAGGATCGCATAGAGAAAAGGCTCTCTGAATAAATTGTAATTTAATGAGAAATAAGTGGCAATTAATTGCTTTGTTCAGTGTCCGGATTGTAACTATACAAAATACAGGTTATATCACGCCAGTATCCCCGAAAGGGATAGGCCGATGTGTATATTACAGCAATATAAAAAAAATACATCAAAATATAGTTTAGTAAAAAAACTGTATTGTTATGAAAATAATCAGTTAGTTCAGAAAATACTTGGCAGACCATGCTTAATCGAGAAGATTATTTACAAAAGTAAACATTGTAAGCAAACGCAATGTTTTACTCTGAAAGATGCACGAATAAGAGCCATTAAAACGCTCTTTTGGGGTTAATTATGGCTCAAAGAAGCCTAGCTAAATATATCATCAACTAGAGAATCATCTATCTAACTCGTTGCAGTTGCATGATATAGCCTCTAGTTTAGTAATTTTGCAAACCATTTTGGGATGGTTGGTATTGCCTATTAAGAAATAGCCGCATTGAGAACATTTTAGTTCATTGATAGCCATTTATTTTGCGGGCAATTTTAGGAAGGAACTATGTCAAAAGAAGTTCATGGATTACATATATTTGCAGCTAATGTCGCACGGGGAGCGTACCCCTAGCGAGGGCGAGCTTGCTATGCTCGGAGCCCCTCCACCAGACCACGTGTTTTCGCCCTACGGAGCCGGCGCTATGACTAATGTAAGTGCTCATTCAGTTTTCTACTGACCTTGTTACGTTGAATCGACTACACAAGAGAAATTGATACAGGACGAGATCTCTGTATTATTGCAGTTCCAATACAATATTTTATCATGCTTTAATCTCATGGGAACCGCAAGAGACGTAATTTTTAACAATGCACCTTTTTGGCGCAGTTCCTCGATACATTAAATTAGGAGTCCACCGGGCGTAACGAATGGCTTCTGACGTACACAAACCATAACCGCGACTGTCGCTGATCAATGGTGATGCTGCATAATAATATAGATTACTCATATGCGCCGGCGGCGCTCCTCTATCCCGTACTCACAATACTGGCAATTTAACAAAAGAGCACTTGTTGATGCGTCCTTGTAGGCCAGCCACTCAGGTATATTAGCCATTCACAAGATTAGCAAAGCAACAAATATTCGTTACATTCATGCACAATGCACACACATCTTATACAATCATTATCATTACTAGTAATAAAATACTAATATAGTGCATAGTTCCATTTGATTGTAAACAGCAACAAATCATATTAAGCGAGACGTAATACTTTGTAGAGGCCATGACAATGAATCCCCGGAACCACAGTTAAGGGTCGGATCAGAAGGACAAGTGAAGACGAATGATGTTACAACGAAGTGTCCGCTTCCTGGTCCGAATGCGGGAGGGAGTCCCGATAGCCGAAGGTCGGCTGCTAAACGGGAACGAAGTGTCGGCAGACACGCTGATTGCCGTCAGCCACTAATAATGATTTATTGCTTGACCCACGTCGCACGGCTCTAATAGAAAAGCGTTCGTGAGTGGACCGGACTTTATTAATAAAGACGTTTGTATATTGACATTTCTTACGATTTCAGGAGGGCAAGATGTTGACGTTTGAAATGGGCGCATTACTTAGGAAGAGATATGACGAGTTTTTGGGACCTTACTACCAGAGTGGTAATTATTTTGACTTTTATTAAACTAATTTCCTTTATTATATTTACTTCTAGTTTATTACTAAACAGGCTTTTATGTTTTGATAGAGAGCAGTATCGTGATATCGTCAGATACAGAACTGAGTAAGATGACGGCTCTGTTGATCGCGGCAGGACTGTGGCCGCCTTCACCGGCGCAAGAGTGGAACGACACGCTGCCCTGGCAACCCGTGCCTTACAAATATCCGCCGCGACGTCAAGACTTTGTAAGTGTTTTGCGATGCTATAGCTAGTAATAGCGTGTATATTAAATAAATAAGGGTCAACGCAGATATGAATTATAGATGTACGAATCATTACCTAAAATATTAGATCTTTGGAAGAATGTTAGTAATGAGAGACTTTGAGCACTTGATGGATAGTATGCTTACGCCGGGAGCAGCAAACACTGCCTTACCGTGCTTCGGGTGACAGATCTCGGCGATAAGTGTAAGTCCAGGGATGTGTGGCCGGCTTTGGGAATCATCTCGATGGGTCTCTTGGACGCAAAGAAAATTGATTTGATTTTGATTTTAAAGACGACTCCGCCTTGGAGTGTAAATGTGGCGCTGCTCCACAAACGATGGGACACTTAATAGAATTCTGTCAGCTGCACGTTGCAGGATTTAGTGGCCGCTACTAGTGATAGCGCCAAACACGTAGCCAAATTCTGGGCCGAGTCCATTTAGATTGCCATCGACACGTTAAGAAGAAGATGAGAGACTTTTTGATTTTAGGATATATCCAGCTTTTGTTTAATGACCGAGTAGTAAAATCTGGGGTAAATTAGCATGCCTAATGCCAAATAGTAGTTACTTTTTTGAGTTTATTTTAAAGTATTATGAGGACAATTTAACTCAACTTAATTTATCTTCTCAAGTATGGAACCCCCAATATGAGACGTATAAATCTCGTATTGAATTCGTTCAGAGGAAATTTATGAGATACCTAGATTTCAAGGCACAGCAGTTTTCAGTCGGCTATGCACACCGGTGTAAGCGTTATCACTTTCTACCATTAGAATTAAGGCGTAATATTAATGACATCTGCTTTCTTATCAACATTGTAACAACTTGAGTAAAGAATACTTTAATGGGTGAATGTCTTTTTATGTTGTTCTTTTGTTTTAACATTGTAATATAAACGTGGAAGCTTGTTATTAGCAATTTACAGTTGTTTTTTTTTTTACCATAGTAGGTGTATTAGTCTGTAAGCTTTTTTAAAATTGTAAAATAAATATATAAAATATATACCTATACATCTCTGCCATCTTAAAGTCAAGATACTGAGTTATTTATAAGTATATTTTCTTTTCACAGCTACTTTACGAAGAGAACTGTCCTCGCTACACACAAGAGAAGGAGAGGATACTTAAAGCATTCACAGAAGAAGGCCTGTTGCTGCCATACCGCGATCTTTTCCACAAGATCGCGCAAATGACTAACACTAACTTCAGCACGCCGCAAGAAGCTTATTATCTAAATAATTTATTCCTTATACAGGTTCGTTGGTATTTTGACTTTAATATGCCTACTTTATGTCATGTCTCAAAATAATTATGTCACAATGTCATTCGTCAACCGCATCAACGTCGAAACCGCAGTCTGGTTGCACCCTAAGATAAACAGACAGACGCGTGTTGCTGGGGAGTTAGACGTGCCAATTCTTCTTCCCAGTTCTAAGACTTACTAAGAAGTTATTAAGGGTAGGCGTGTTGGGGACTTTCTTATATAACTCTTGAACAGCACTAATTCAGCCTAGTTTGGGAAAACGGATTTAAAATGATTTTATTTCTGTAAGTAGGTTTGTACAAACACTTTATTTATTTATTTATTCTCTTCAATACAATGCAAAACAACACAATATGATCATTTATGCTTAATCTAATAAGTTTTACAAAACATCTGTGTCTGAACTAGATAATTTAATAACTGTATCTCAGACAACAGCGCTCTTCCTTATAAATATGACATTTAAAAGCTAACAAGTACTAAGCGGCTCTAACAAAATAAAAATAATGCAAATAAGAAAATCAATACAGATTATCGATACAGATAAAAAAAATATGGTGATGTAGAGGCCAATTTTTATAAATCTGTTTTGTTTTCTTTACACGTCAATCATATTTTTTTTAACTAGATGAGCTCGGTGTTTCCTATCTATCTATCTTACTCTGAGAAGAAAAGCCGAAACAAACTCAGAGGTCAATGTCTCTTTTAAAGTACAGACAAAATCTTGGTCAGACCATGTGAAGGCTATGTAGATCGGTATCTGAAATGGTCTTTTAATAAAAGAACCACACAGATTGAGTGGACATGTCCAGTCAGTGCACACAATTGTCAGCAATCGTGCAGCTCAACTCAGAACTTAAGGAGCTCAACGATTCGACGAACAATACCAAAGAAAGGACATTTGAGTAGGCCATGGTAAAGTTTGTGTTCTAAATGTTTTCGACTACTTAATTTACCAAATGCTTTTATAATTTGCAGGACGACATTAAAGTAGCGAATCCGAAATGGGCGAAACATGTAAAGAGAAAACTTATGGATATTGCCAGATTGGAGTACTCAATGATGTTCCATAATAACTTGCTAAGGAAACTCAGTGGCGGTAAGTTTTTCACTATTCATAGACAAATGGATAAAAATAATCCTTGTTTTTTTTTTTAATTGTTTGCTGTTTAGATACCATAAAATAGAGATAGAATATTATTTATTATTCATTCGTTTTTTTGTTATAGTTCGGAGATTAGACGATCAAAAAAGTTTTATTACACAATCGTTTAACCTTGGCATTCAGACTAAAACCTGTTAATTTGAATTCAAAGGTCGTAGAACTTAAATATCATGTTTGGAAGGAATGATAGTATAATCATAAAGTGGTTATTAAGAGATTTCAGACAAAAATATACAATACGCGGCCGTTGATAAGGCACATAGGGTTTTGACATAATTATTATTATGAGAAACAGAGATTATACTCTACAAAGCCGATTTTATTTTTAAATAATAATAATAATAATAATAATAAACATTTATTTCTAACAGCGCAATAACAACCTTGAGAATAACAATTTATATTGTATGTAGAAAACAAAGAATACAAAACAAAATAAAATAAAAATACGATCTTATGTCGTGCGTGGATGGTTGTTAGAGAGTAATTCACACTGACCTCCGTACTAGTAAAAACTGTATCACGGTAGGTCAGTCTTCCTCGTTCTCCAATAATCATACACTTAAGCACTTTATAGTGAACATAATATTTGGAGACTTAAAGCAGTGTTCGGTATTAATTAATACATTAGTATCGTTACTACCAATCGTAAGGTGGGTAAAACTATTTTTTTTTAAGTATATGCAAAATATTTAGACAAAAAATTGTGTATAGGAAGTTGTTGTGTTGATGTTTGTATGATGTTGTGTGTTGATGTAATTGGTGTATGTGACTGAATGTGTGTGAATACGAGATATGTGTTTGTATTTATGATAGGCTTACCAATAGCTTTTCTGTGTTAACATAATTAATCTGAAGTAGAAACTCATTTAAAATCTTTTTGCAATTATAGATTGACGAATCACGTAACCTCAAACTCCTAGACAACTGATTATACAAATAAGGCCCGATGTGGTCAAAAAACTTGCTAGCGAATACCGTTTTAGTTCTAGGAACACAATACACTAAATCCTTTCTACGCCTGGTTGTTGTAAGGGGTAACTTAGAGTGTTGCTGTAGGATCGAAGTTTTTATAAACAATTGTCTAATCGTAAGTAATGACAATTCTTTATGTAGTGTATGTGTGGGGTACATAAATCTCCTGAAATTCATTACTTTTAGTACAGCTCGCTGCGCTCTTTCTAGGGATAAAAGTGTTGTTTTAGAAGTGCCTCCCCATGCAGTGATACAATAAGTTATTATTGACTGGCAAAGGGAAAAATAAATAGTTCGTAGTAGTTTCGGTTGGCAAACATTCCGCAGATTTTTAAATAAGTGGATCATTCTCCTAACTCGAGTAGTCATGGAGGCTATTTGTTCCTTCCATGAAAGATTTTGGTCAACAGTAAGACCCAGATACTTGATGGAAGATACCTGTGAGAGATTGTAGCAGGAGCAAGACAGAGGATTTATGCATGAATGAATTTTGATGGATGAGGAATTAATAGGTGGTTGAGTCTTATTACGAATACTGAAGGCAATGTACTTAGTTTTTTGGGCATTTAGGGTAAGAAGGTTGCAGTCAAGCCAAGTAGCAACTAGGCCAAATCCCTCATCTGCCAATTTAAAAGTCTCGCTCCATGTGCTGCCTCTAAACAAAAGAACCGTATCATCAGCAAATGTAATTATTTTACCACATGTGAGATGAAGATCACACAAGTCATTTATGTAAATGAGGAATAAAGTCGGTCCCAAAATGCTACCTTGAGGTACCCCAAATAGGACATTTTCTGGTTGACTTGTGTAGTCCTTCATTCTCACACATTGCGTCCTATTTGACATGTAATCGGTAATCAGATCCAGCGCAACACCACGAATACCGATGCTCTCCAACTTTCTTAGGAGTATGGGGACAGAAACTGTGTCAAAAGCTTTTGCTAAGTCCAGAAATACCCCTATAGTCTTGTCACCCTTATCCAAACCATCGACAATATATGATAGAAGCTGGTGAACAGCATGAGAAGTTGATTTATTACTTCTGAATCCGAACTGGTTTACAGACAGAAGCTCGTTGGATTCTAAGTAGCTTTTCAACCGCTTGTTCATAATACGCTCAATAATTTTAGACAGCGTTGGCAACAAGGAGATTGGCCTATAATTTGAGACACAGCCTCCGTCCCCAGACTTATGAATGGGAATGATGACGGATTTTTTGAGGACGTTAGGAAAGATGCCTTTAGTCAGGCACAGATTACAAATCAGAGTTATTGGTAATGCAAAAACCTCAACGCCTCGTTTAAATAAGATTGAAGGAATCTCATCCCAGCCACTGGAGTTAGATGATTTTAAATTAATTATTGTACTTTTTACTTCAGTTTCGTCCGCCGGCAGCAAGACAAAAGATTTAAGAGACGAAAAGTTTGGCTTACATGTTCTAGCCAAATCTTCTTCGTTTCTTTGAGTTCTTACTTGGATGCTATGAGCAAGTTGACTTCCCACACTAGCAAAATACTTATTTATATAATCAATTGAATCTTGCGGGTTAGTTTTAGTTTTTAAGAGGTCATCAAAGTTTTTTGTCTGACCTTTGTATTGACAGATTTCCTTAATTATTGACCATTGTTTTTTTAGATTATTTTTGTGAATGTTTATTTGTGATCTTAGATATTTATTTTTTAGGTTTTTTAGTAAATTAGTACAAGTGTTGCGATATCTTTTGTAGGTAATGTTAAGTATCTCATTTTGAGGGTCTTTTCTAAGTTTTTGGTGCAAATTATCTCTATTCCTCATACAACGACAGAGTCCAGGCGTTATCCAAGGTTTAATGTTCCGTTTTCTGCGACTCAGTTTACAGATATACGTATTTTTATTGATGCTATCTCTTACTAAACATAGAAACCTATTGGTGATTTCATTAGGGTCATCAGAATGCAATACAACAGTCCAGTCAATTTGTTTTAGATCATTGATGATCGCAATGTAATTTACTTTTTTATATATTGTCTGTTTTTTCTCAGGGGCTACAGATTTTTTGGGAAGTGATATCATAACACTGCAATGATCCGTGATAGTCGAGTCGCATACTAGGGTTAAAGTATTACAATTTCCTTTGACAAAGCAATGGTCCAAACAATTATTTTCTCGTGTCGGAAAAATATGTGATGCAAGCAGACCGTGCGAAGCAAGGAGGTTCATATATTTTGATGTTTTACTGTCTGTATCATCCCTAATATTAATATTTAGGTCACCCATTATTACAATGTTTTTATATCTTTTATAGGTATGTAATACCTTATCTACAGTAGTAACGAAATTATCAATATTTTTAAACGCGGGCGGTCTGTATAAAGATATAATTGCTAGATCGTTATTAATAGTAGTGACCAAACAATTGACTTCACAACCCTCTCCCGTAGGTTCCGACACAGAAACTTTTAAATTCTCATTAACATAAATAACAATACCATCGTTTTGGTTGATATGATTAGTAGTCGCGAAAACTTGGTAAGAAGCAATATCAGGTAAGGTTGTATTTTCTGACAGCCAACATTCGGTTAAAATAATAAAGTCAAAAGAAATGTCAAGTCTAAATAGAAGTACACGAACCTCATCAAAGTTATGATTAATACTCCTAATATTTTGAGTTAACACTTTATAGGTATTAGTTTTATCGAACAAAATCTTGCAATTTTCTGGCATGTCTATGATTTGAGCATTCCCGACATTGATATGTTCATCAATGTCTGAGGCGATGTTAATTAAGTCAACCATATTGTTTAAAAGAAAAAAGTAAAACCATCTGATTTAGGGAACGCCAAAATGCAACAAACGCATAATTATGCAAAATATTGAACGAATACAGTCTATCATGTGTATGATGTGTTGTGATTGTGTGGCGTGAAATTGTAATTGAAAAACATGGAGAAATTAAGAAATAAGAGTAATTATGAACTATGTGTGTGTATCTTACGGCTTCTAAGCGTTTAACAATAACGAAAGTTAAAAAATGGGCATGCAATAAACTACTAAACCAATGTAAAGAAGATAATATGGTTTTAATCCAAAGTCATATTTTCAGATTGGCACTTGGGATGTTAGTATTCTCAATATCAGCAACAATACCTTCGATATGTTCTGCGGAGTTTATGAGTATGGATGGAGATCCCTCATTTTTCTTAATGAAAATTCTTCCATTAGATATCCAGCAGAACTTAAACTCCTGTTTTTTCTGAAGTGTTCGAGCTAGATAATGTAGTTTACGTGCATTAGGAGTCAGGGATTCTGAAACATATATTGGGAGTTTCTCACCCGAGATCTGTAGTTGCTTTGTGCTCAATTTGTCTTCCTTGTGCTTCTGATTATATGATTTTATAGCATTAAGTAAATCTACACGTGATTTAACTGTCTGGTACTCAACAACAATAATGCTGTTTTGATTGGATTTCTTTTTATACACTTGACGAACATTACCAGGGGAGATGGGTAAATCCACTGCCTTATGCAGGTGAGACACAATTTCGCTTAAGTTATCCGTGTTACATAAGGGCACGTTTTTAATTTCAATAGTAGTTTCTCGTTGTTTTCTTAGCAAATCTTCAATTTGGCCTTCTAAAACATTTATTTTAACATGTGCCTCTTCATTGGCTATCATAATATTTCCATATTTATGCTTCAAATCTTTACACATAGTCACAGTCTCATCTAGAGCTTTCTGCAGGATTGTGTTAGACTGGATTATTTCTTTGTTCTGGTCTTTGATTTCTTTAATCATTTCATTGAGACTGAGAAATTTAGAGTCTTGATCTTCTTTCATAGATGAGAACATATTCCTTAATTCACAACGCAATTCAGAAATTTCATCATCAGGCTGGCGTTGTTTTCTTTTTCTTGAAGTCACGAAGTCAGGGTCTTCTGTAACGCATGTAGATAAATCGGGTTGCGACGCACAGGTGGTTTCTTTAGGCGAACGTAACATGTCGATTTCTCTATAAACCTTGCGTATACTATGCAAAGCGCTCCTTATCTAAATCACGCCACTGAGCGCGTGATCGAACTAATTAGTAAAGCGTCAGTTCGTTTTCGACCTTAGGTACTTTAAGCTATGGTTTATTTTAAGTTTACTCAACACTATTTTTATTTTGAATAATATTTTTAGTGCGGCTTGACCGGTAAACACGTCTATTCACTGCAAATGCGAGCGAGGAAGAGAAAGTTAAAGACATCAATATCCCTGTACTGTGCATCCATCTGCGTAGCTATTCGCAACCGCTCGATACGCTTCCGTGCCGAATGTAACTTCAATCAGTGTTAACAAAAGAGTTCTCTAAAGGCTGTTCACAAATCCAAAACCCGAAAATATTGTGAGTTTAAATTAAATAGACGGCCGCCGTTCTTCCAGCCATTTGCTATCGGGCGTAAGGCAAATTAGTAATTGAAAATGCGTCAATTTCGATTCTACAACCTGTCGAATGGTTGCGAACAGTATAACTGAACTAAGGATTAGGAAAATACCAATTTTGATGACAACTTAAAACTCCTTTCATTATCTCATAATAGACCGAATTACTGAACGTATTCTTTCTATTCTAGGAGCACTCCTCCAACAAATAATAAAAGAAGCAAGCAGCAACAGCGCAGGCGACTCCCAGCTTCGACTAGTGGTGCGTACAGGCACCCCTGTGTCCGTTGCGGCCCTACTAGGGGCCTGTGTGGCCCCGCCGCCGCGCCTGCCGGACCCTGGGGCGGCCCTGCTTTTCGAACTACACGAACGACGACCCTCGCCGCAGTTGAATAAGGAACAAAAGATTTTGGCGGAAGGACAGCGGTTTGGTCTGAAGGTAAATTTTTACGGCTTTGTGTTATGAAAGGGACAAGAGCACTCGTATCTATTACATCTATGCCAGCTATCAGGCTCCAGGGCTTACAGTACTTAACTGGAAAGACTAGCATCGCTAAAGTCAAATTAAAGTATGATGGTATGGTTTTGTTTTTACTAACGCCACCGCGACTATTAAACCTCAGAAACGCCAGTATTATTCGTAGCCGATATAACGCAATTGATTATAGGCCGACCGCTTAATTGAGACGTTGCCGGAAGTAGCTGCGCGGTGCGGGTGCGGTGATAGTTGTCACAAGTTGACGAATCACTGAGCTCTTGCATCACGTCGCCACACCCCTCCCGCACCGCGCGGCTACCTTAGGCAACGTCTCAGTTAAGCGGATGGCCTATAGTTGAAGAAGACTATTGTTTGGTCTTGTTGGTCAGCATACAATTGAGTGAAAGTAAGGTATCCATGAACACTAACAGCCGTACCGATCAAGCTACAGGAAATCAGCGCACAGGCAAATAGCCACAAGTGCCACAGCGCACATTCCGGTAAACGTTGTCGCTGTTTATTGGGAAGCCCGCAGCATTGTGGACATTTCCTGACTAATAATGAATGCGACCTAGAGAATACTAAACAGGCATTCTCTTTCTTAGTAATTACAATAATTAATGGCTTTTGTAAAGCATTTAAGTATGAAAGTCGACCGTAAACTTTGACGTCGTGACCGCAAAGCTAATTAGAAACGACTGTTAAAAAAATTGAAGGCCTTCCCCGAAATGCTATTTTTATTTTATTTATACCTTTTAGTTGACCAATTAGAAGTGGTTTAGTTTTTTTTGTGTTTTCCTCATTCGTTTAAACTAACCTTTGACAAAGGTTTTTTTAATTCGACGCGTATGTTTGTTTATTGAACGAATTAGGACTTCCTCTGTGATTATTAGATAGATGTAAAATATATATTTACTTTAGGACTAACATAGTATTAAGTAGTACTGTGGAGCAAAAAGTTGTCTTGTATTGTATGTAATATTGCCTGCTAAAGCTTTTATAAACGTTATTTCCAGATATACTACTGGGATGACGACTCGGCGGAACCCCGCCTCATGGAAGTACCAGGCTGCAACGCATTCTGTCCCCTCGAGACGTTCAAAGAGCTAACCAAATACATAGTGTCACACAACTATAACAAAGACTGCACAATAGCTCCTAATACATAGTTAAAACCTTTAGAGCTTAAAACAATCGATGGATTAGGCTGTGTTATTTAAAATTGGACTTTATGGCGCATGACGCATAACATAAAATATATTATTGGTATTGTGTTATTGGTGTTTGACTTACCCTCGTCGATTTTGAGGCCGGTCTCGTCGCGGGGTATGTTGCGGGATATCTCGGTGAATTCGTCCGCACCCCATTGTTGGGTACCTCGTAGTTTTAGGTACTCAGCTATCAGGGCTGCGATGTGCAGTTGGCAGCACATAGCCTGTTAAAATATTTAAGTTGTAATTATGGCTCGCAAGACAAACAGTTTGCAAGAAGGATACAAATAGAACATAAATAAAATGATTCTGAAAACGAGGTACGCAAACATCGCCCTTAATAATACGTACATAATTCCTCTTGTGTGCTATATGACACGGGATGCTCGATATATTTGTTTATGGAATCTATTTTAGATCTATCTATTGTAGAAGTAAAATAGTGCTAACCTCATCGTGGTCTCCTTGTCTTGCGTTATGTTCTGCTAGATTAGATAGCCAGGCGTGCCTCAACCGTGGCGTTGCTCGACAAGACGCTGCTAACGCGTGCTGCAACTCTGCTAAGTGGACACTGCCTGCACCTATATTATTAAAACATATTTTGGTCCGATCTGGTATGATATGAGCGAGCAGGGCAGGTATAACGTACTGACTTTCGGTGTGCTTTCGATTATATTATTATTACGGAAATTCAAGTTTTTGGTCCGATCTGGTATGATATGAGCGAGCAGAGCAGGTATAACGTACTGACTTTCGGTGTGCTTTCGATTATATTATTATTACGGAAATTCAAGTTTTTGGTCCGATCTGGTATGATATGAGCTAGCAGAGCAGGTATAACGTACTGACTTTCGGTGTGCTTTCGATTACCTACTTATATTATTATTACGGAAATTCAAGTTCAACATTAGTACATTACTGCAGCGGCCAGCAAAAGTCGAGGTCAAGGCTTGTATAGTACTTTTCTCAAATATAGCGCGGAAATTAAAATACTATTACTTTTCAAAAGCAATAACGAACAACAATAATTTTTCCCGCGTTTAAGTGTTAATTCTTTTTTTCACTAAACAGCTTTCTATTTGCAAGCCAGTTCGAAATTTAAATAAAACCTTTGATAACTTACCTCCTTGGTTGCCATGTTTCGGAGTAAAAGATCGTTCCATTTTTAAATTACATGATAGATATGATTCTACTATGTAATTTATTTGGCCGCTAAACCACGACAGATATGGATTTTCATACAACTTTTGCCGGCCGCTGCTCGCATGAATTTGGCCAGTACAGCAATTTCGATTTATCTCGAAGAAGGTTGTCAAAATAATGCTCAAATTTCCAAGGATGTTTGAGAAAAGTTATTTTATTATGCGTAAACCCTGCGCATGCACAAATAAAACTTCCGCACAGAAAACATAAAAAAGGTAGTACCAATTATACACTGCCTCTTATACAGGGTGGCAGGGACATCGACCCGCAAACAGAAACCATGAATGAATTATTCATGGTTTCACATGGGTGCACATGATCCCAGACCACCTTCTTTTTTTTGAGGTTGGGAAATCATCAAATAACTTCTCCCGCTCTGGGCGGGAGCGGGAGGACGTGTCAGCGTGTCAAATAAAAAAAAAAAAACCTACGCGGGGATCTAGTATATTTTTTTTATCGTAGAATTTTTTCGTCGATTATCAAAACAAAAAAACTGGTGTTACATAGATAACAGCTATTACTACGCGGTCACAAATGTACGGAAAAGCTAATAAAAAAAAAAACCGATGAACAATTTCAACGCAGGGGGGTTCCGAAAGGGTTACCGTGGCCCCTGGCACAGGCAACTGAAGGAACACGGGTAGGTTTTAGTCAGTAAGAGTCTGACACGCCCTCCCGCTCCGCCCAGAGCGGGAGAAGTTATTTGACGATTTCCCACCCTCAAAAAAACATTTTTAAGTTTTCGTCAGAAGATTTAGGAAGAAAGTGAAACGGGCTTGTTTTAATTACAAATCGACACACACATACAAATTTAAGTTACGTTATAATTGCTTATTAGTCAGGCCCACTTGCGCGTTCATGGGTTATCAGAAATTACTCAGAGTTAACAGCTAACTCAGCGTTATTCAAATAATTCATCTTGCGCCACCAAGAGCTAGAGTTAAACTTTTAAATATTTAACCCACCGACGCGCGACGTGGGAGAGTTAAGGGCCGGTTTTTTGATCCGTAGCTAACTCAACCATTAGTTAAAAATGGTTTAATTTGCATAAAAGTAAATACAAATTATAAAAAAAAACTTAAAACATATTTTTCCATAACTGACGTTTTCGTCAATCAATAAACACGAAAACCACATATTACGATTATAATGAAATGTCATGTGAAATTCAAAGACAAGAAAGTATTACGTATCGTAATGTAGTGTAAAAGAGATGTGTAAGTATACAATTTCCGTTCATTGTTCGTTCATTAATTTTTGACCGGATTACATATCAGAGCACAGACATTGCAAGTCTATTTTATGTTTTGTGGATTGAACTGCAATGTTTCCAACTCAAATATAGCTAACATCAAGTTAACTAACCCGGTGTTAGCGTAATAAGGCCCATTTGCACCGCCATTCACTAAACATGTTTAGCGCTAAATGAGTTTAAAACATAGTTCTGTTTCTGTCAAATGTTTGAAGACGAGAGAGACAGAATGATGTTTAAAACTCGTTTAACGCTAAAGGTGTTTAGTGATTGGTGGTGAAATTGGGCCTAAGAGTTAAAATGTTAATTACTTAACTCAGAGTTTACTAACTCTACATTTATTCATTTAACCCGACTATACGTGCAAGTGGGCCTTTAAGGCTAGATTGCAATTAGTTATGAACATGGTTCTTTTTAATCAAGGATTTTAAAAACTATTTACCTGATGCACCAACCCCTCCCACTCCAGCGAGACGCGCTCGCGCTCCCACGACTGTGCGCACGCGACGCATTAGTTCCGCCACTTCACTAGACAAACCTGATACATACAAAAAACAAAGATATTAGTGAAGAGTTTAGTTCTAGGGAACGTTGAGGCGTGGTTATTCCAATTACTGGATAATATTGAGCAGCAACAACAAGAGAAACTAATCAATTAACCAATGACAAGTCAGTAAAAAGATGAAAAACATATCGTCAATTTAAACATTACTAGAGGTTGGTCTTTTCCCTAAAAGCTATTTCTTACATTCGACGATTTAATGAACAAGATCATTCTACGTGCAACCATGCATTAATAGTAGATTATTAACCAAGGGGATAAAGCAGTGTCTTCTGTCGCGGGTGACGATTTAAATCGCGAGCGTAATGAAGGACTCGAGGTTTACTCCCGAGCGTAGCGAGGGTGTTAAAAACTTAAATCACGAGCGAAGCGAGGGATTTAAGACGAGTCCTGAGTGTAGCGAGGGATTTAAGTTCACCCAAGACTAAGACAGCTTTATCACCAAGGAAAATACTCTTACTTTTCATACCATTTGCGAAAAAATTAACACAATAATAATATGAAATAAGCATTTATTAAAAATAATGACAATTAAACGTATTTTTAGAACATTAACTTATTTATAAAAATAACTTAAAATAAACTTAACGTTTATGTATTTGAAGAAAACAAAAACGCGGCAAATTCCTAGACTAATATTTTTTTGTCGGAAAAGCAAAGGCATCAAGCTCATACGGCCTCGTCGGTTTTCGTAATTTTATCAATTTCATCAATCATCATAACTGCATAATAAATGCGTATTCCTTTTTCAAAAAGATGTATAATGCTTTATATACAAACTCAATGGTGTAAACACAGATGTATTTCAGTATAAATTTCGGTAAGTATTCCAAATTTAAATCACATTCTCCCCCTAGAGGATGAATGAAATTCAGTACAATTTTCTATCCCTGTTTTTAACAGATTAAAAATGACTATTGTTATGTTCGCTTTTTGTGGCATAGAATGTCACTTTTTTGAGCAAGTGGTACGAAAAAACAATTATGGTATAAATAATGTTCTTTCTTACCAGTTCCTTTCATTGCTTTATCACCAGTCGCAAAACAATTGATGACAGAGAGAGATTCCTGGAAACGTTTGCAGTTGAGCGCAGTTGAATTGTCGAGCAGCTTTGACACAGCCATGATAACCTGGTGATTTTAAAGAAATTAGTAATGAAAAGTATCATGGTCAACTACCATGAAAGCAAATTCTTAAATTTACTAACCCCGGTACTCAGAGTCGTTATTTAAAATTCTCGTCAATCATTTACTTTAACTGACCAGTATAAATTGGAACGCTATCAGTCAAAAGTATGTCAGATTGAAAACGTTTCAATCTTGGTGACATATGCCAAGATATGGTGGTTAATCAAAGTTAATGATTGATTAATTTCAAGTCACGTCTCTGAGTGCGGCAGTTAGACTAGAAAGGCTTGATGATGATTTAATGTGGAAATGTTGATTACTGAGGAAAGAAGCTTTCATAATATTCACCTTAGCTAATTATCTCTTAAGAGCGGCCAATCTAGGCTTAGTTATCTTGCCAGTTTATAGTCGCAAGTCGACTTTATCACAATATGTCGTCTTCTTCGTCAGCCTATAGACCAGTAGCATCGACGCAACTGGCTTCGGATGTTCCATAAGTGCCCATGTAGGTTTATATGAATAAAAATATTTTGTACGTTTATTTTGAATATTAGTCCATACCTGCAAATGCACTCTAGTAAGGTCTCCACCAGTCCCGTGTTGGAAGTTGGCCCGCATCAGTAAGTACAGCGCAGCCGCAGCCTCACGACGCAGCCACGCCGCGCGCGCCTCGCACAGACGAACCACCGCGGCTACTACGCCTGAGCAAACCATGCTGCCTCCTGTATAAAAATAAATCGTACGCTTTTATCGAAACACCTCCTTTTGATAGAATAGTAGTAGAGTAACGTATCAGCTCAGATTTAGAATGTCGTAATTATTCACTTGAACTTCGATTTCGCTTACACGCCATAGTAAAAGAAACAAAACTTAATATAAACGCATAACTCGGCGTATCATACGCTCCAAAACTTTCAAAGTACTAGTGCAATTTTGAAACAGTTCTGGAGTGCTATTTATCTAGGATACGTGGGTCACACTGAATGTTTTTAGAAAATAAAAAACGGAATGATGTAGAAGCCTGTTAATATTTTTATTGCTTTTCGAAGTGGTCTCCGTTCCTTTCTAAGCACCGTCGCATGCGATGGAACCATTGTCTACAGCAGTGGGCCCACTCTTCTTTAGGGATTTCTTCCACGCCTTTTCAAACACAGCCACGGCATCTTCAGGGTTCATAAAACGAATTCCTCTGAGTGTATCTTTTATTTTTGGAAATAAATAAAAGTCACAAGGTGCCAGGTCAGGACTGTAAGGAGGATGACTTACTAACTCCACACTTTCGATAGACAAATATTCGATAGTCCGTCTGGCGGAGTGAGCTGAAGCGCTGTCGTGGTGGAGGAGGATCCTGCTTCTTGTGCGCTGCTGTCTAACATTTTCAAAGACAACTGGTAAACAATGACTCACTTACAAATCTGCAGTAACAGTCTTTTTATCTTTTAGGACAATTGTTGGGGAATGACCCGTCCATCCAAAGAATGAGGCAATCATCTTTTTCCCTTGACTTCTGCCCTTCTGTACTTTTGTCAGCAAATTTTAGAATGGAAACAACTATTGCGCAGATTGTCTTTCGGTTTCGGGTTCGCAATAATAAACCCAGCTTTTATCATCTGTGACGATGTCATATACAGCATTCGAGTCACCTCCGTCATACTTTGCAAGCATTGAGCGGCACCAATTAAAACGATGGCGTTTTTGATCTTCCGTCAAATTATGACTTGACTGACCGGTTGGCGCAGTTGGTAGGGACCCTGCCTTCTGAGCCGCTGGTCCCGGGTTCGATCCCCGGACAAGTCAAACATTTGTGTGCATGAACGTGTCTGTTTGACCTGTGTCTGGGTGTGTATATGTATATAAGTATGTATATCAGTCATCAGGTTACCGTAGTACAGGCTCTGCCTAGTTCGGGACCTGAAGACCTTGTGTGGATGTTGTAAAAAAAAAATAAAAAAATGAGGTACCCATCTAGTACAAAGTTTTCTGACGCCTAAATGTTCAGACTTTTTGTACTCATGCCGATGCCTAAAGCTGCCCGAATCTGTTGATATGTCACCCTTCTATCAGCTTCTATCATTACTCATTAGCCGCACAGCGCTCACGTTATCTTCAGTAGTCGCCGTAGAAGGACGTCCTTCTCGCGAATCATCAGTGAGTTTGCTTCGACCACGATTAAACTCATTAAACCAGTTGTAAACAGTGGCACGGGGTGAGGCATCGTCATGAAATGCTAATTGAAGTCTATCGCAACATTGTTGTTGAGTAAGACCGCAACGAAAGTCGTAATAAATCATTGAACGAAAATTTTCTCTAGTCCAATCCATTTCGATACACGACCGACACATAAATTGAAAACAAATGACATATAAATTCATAATTCGAAATTTAAATACATTTTTCATCGGCTGCTTTCCTTACTGGCCTATGCCAAAAACTTTCAGTGTGACCCCTGTACAGCTGCAGCAGCGAAAGACGTATAAAACGGCGTGTTAGAGAATAGCACCGTTGATCAGAAGCCCGCTACTAAAATGATGTAGTATCTTTTTATATAAAGCATTACTTTGAAATTGAATGATGATTTTCTCGTAACAATACGAGAGGTGAAACTTGCTTGTTCATAATAAAATACTGACCTTCAAACAAAGTCTCAGAGAACTGATTGATATACGCTCTCAAAGCAGAAAACAGATGTTTATACAAAGTCTCGCTCTGTGGATACTGCAGTAACTTCAAATAGGGCTTCGCCGCAACCCCGTCAGCTGCTCCCAGGTTCTTCATGAATAGACATGCGCGGTCTATTATGGCGAGGCCCACTTCTGTTGCAAGACAGCTTGCAGATAGCACCGTGTGTTCGGCTATCGCTTCCAATTCTACGAACACAGATACAATTGGATGAGAATGGAAAAAAGCTGTTAAAAAATTAAGCACTTCCAAACATAAAACATTCTGGCTGTCACAGTGTTTTGTAGTCTTGTCATACTTATAACAGTTTCGACTATTTGTAGCCTGCTCACCAAGCATAAACTGTTGTTCAGTTTAGGCTTGACTAACTTCTAACCCACCCACCCCGTCGCATCGCATGGCCTGCCTGCGCTATGACTTCGTTTTCGCTTAGCGTTCTTTCTAACTATTTTAATTTTTACTCTGCTCCTAAGGGTCCTAGCGTGATGTTAAATAGCTTATAGCCTTTCTCAAGAACTGGGCTATCAAATTTTTTAACTTTTAAAATGTGACTGCTAGTTCAAGAGATTACCCCCTACATACATACAAACAATTTTTTTTATTAAGTACTATCATCTCTGCACACTTGGGTTACGTACAATCCTCGTGTTCTAAGCTTCACCATAAATACAATACAATTAAGTATAGATGAGCGTCCACTGTACAAAGTAGCTAGCTTTGTGACCACAGTCTGGTTGTAGTTGTGAACACCACTTGATTAGCAAGGTCATTAACGCAGTTACTTACGATGTTTAAGATTGTCCCAAGACCAGCAATTGATAATGACAATGACAGAATAGAAATGTAGGATAACATTGTTTATTTACTCTAAACTGTCTCCGTGGTGGCTGAAAATGTGCCCTATATTTTCATCTTAAGATTAAAAATGTTTGTTGCTCAAAAACTAACAGATAATCAGTTTACTTCAAAATATATTAAATATAATTTATATATACAGGGTTATTGGTAATACGTCGGCAATCCATTAAGGGGATGTAGTGGAGGTCATTTGCAAACTAATTAACCCCTTATGACCCCTATGCAGATGTCAACCATTTCCGAGTAATTTGACATTATTAAATACAACTTAGAAAATTTATTTAAAAAAGCAATGCATGGTCTTTTTTAAATTATTATTATCTGCTTCTACTTCAATACATAATATTCAACCATAAAATTACATTTATCTTTAATATTTTTTAAATCAGAGCACATGAATGTTTCATTATTTTGAATAGTTTATCGACAGAACATTTAAAAAATATGTACAATTCTCAGCTATCCAAAGAGACACAATAAGATACCAGATATCTTCAAAAATATATAAAATGTCAAATTACTGAAAAATGGTTGACACTTGCATAGGGGTCATAAGGGGTAATTTGATTGCCAATGACCTCCCCTACATCCCCTTAATGGATTGCAGACGTATTAAAAATAACCCTATAAATTAGGTATATTATATAATATATATTAAACTTACCAGTAGTAACCGTAGGATTAACAAGGTTTTCCCTATTAACAGTATTGTTTTTCTCAACAACAATAGGAGGTTCTTTCGAGAAGTCAGGCGGAGTCATCCTAGCAGGTAGAGTCCTTGCTTTTAAGGGCTTCGGTTTACCGTTGCAGTCTGGTGTAGTTGCTTTCATTTCTGATAGAATCTTCTTTCGTCCTACATATTGGAATTGTTCGGCGCATATTCTGCAATAGAATAATCAATCAATATGCAATCGACATTGTCTTCCACACTAAACTAAACGCGTTTAGTGTGGAAGACAATGTCGATTTAGAGACGGCATGTTGTATGTCAAGCAGTGGTGGCCCAGTGGCCATTAGGCCGCGACGTACAAGTTGTAGGTCGCGGGTTCGAACCTAAGCAGGCACTTTAATTTGTGTACACTATTTCATCACCACTGCTCTCAAAACGGTGAAAGAAAACATCGTGTGGAAACCGGTATGTCCTAGAACCAAATATTCGAAGATGTGACATCCACCAACCCGCACTAAACCGCGTGGTGGATTATGGTCCACTCCCTCTCGCAGAGAGGGGCCTGTGTCCCAGCAGTGGGAACATTATAGGCTAATTATGCTATGTTGCATGTTGTCAAAAAAGCAATGAGGTACATACTCGTACAAAAGGCAGTCAAAAATATTTCAGCAGCTATAGTTGAGTATTATAAGACCGTGTATCAATTTGAAAGTTAAACTAGAAGTTTATAAAAATCTAATGACGCATCGTCAATTGACACGGTTATAATTGGTATACCAGCTTAGCTACTTGATAGCTGGGCTTAATTCTTAATGTAAACTTACTCTAAAACATTAAAGAATGATTGCTGCTGTGCTTGCGTTTGTGTCTTCCACCAGTCCACAAGTCTTTCATCATCCAAATATTTCAAAACGAACAGGAAACACAAAAGAACATCCCGCACCTCTTCTGGGGACATCACACCGAACCTACACATACGAAAATGACCATTAGACACATCATAAAAAAGGTTAAATATTAAACCAAAGCACACAAAAGTAACCATTAGGCCCGGTCTCTACCAAAGAAGAGACGAGACGAAAGGAGAGGAGATGCCTTTGAAAAACCTATTAGGATTTCGTTATTTACATATCTCGTCTCAGCTTAGTTTCGTTGGAGACACTGAGCAGAGTGGAGGGGAGATGTCTCATGTTTGCTTAGCGCGAACAAAACCCAGATGTGAGCCGTGCCTCGCAAGTTGGCGACGGCGCGCAGCGGGGACGAGAGTACATCAGAGAGTACAGTACATATCTCTGCTCCGGACTAGCCAGTACACATCTCTGCTGCGGTCTAGCCAGGACGCATCTCAGCTCTGGTCTAGCCAGTACGCATCACTGCTCCGGACTAGCCAGTACGCATCACTGCTCCGGACTAGCCAGTACGCATCACTGCTCCGGACTAGCCAGTACGCATCACTGCTCCGGACTAGCCAGTACGCATCACTGCTCCGGACTAGCCAGTACGCATCACTGCTCCGGACTAGCCAGTACGCATCACTGCTCCGGACTAGCCAGTACGCATCACTGCTCCGGACTAGCCAGTACGCATCACTGCTCCGGACTAGCCAGTACGCATCACTGCTCCAGTCTAGCCAGTACGCATCTCTGCTCCGGTCTAGCCAGTACGCATCTCTGCTCCAGTCTAGCCAGTACGCATCTCTGCTCCGGACTAGCTAGTACGCATCTCTGCTCCAGTCTAGCCAGTACGCATCTCTGCTCCGGTCTAGCCAGTACGCATCTCTGCTCCGGACTAGCCAGTACGCATCACTGCTCCGGACTAGCCAGTACGCATCACTGCTCCGGACTAGCCAGTACGCATCACTGCTCCGGACTAGCCAGTACGCATCTCTGCTCCGGTCTAGCCTGTACGCATCTCTGCTCCAGACTAGCCAGTACGCGTCTCAGCTCCGGACTAGCCAGTACGCATCACTGCTCCGGACTAGCCAGTACGCATCACTGCTCCGGAATAGCCAGTACGCATCACTGCTCCAGTCTAGCCAGTACGCATCTCTGCTCCGGTCTAGCCAGTACGCATCTCTGCTCCAGACTAGCCAGCACGCATCTCTGCTCCGGTCTAGCCAGCACGCATCTCTGCTCCGGACTAGCTAGTACGCATCTCTGCTCCAGACTAGCCAGCACGCATCTCTGCTCCGGTCTAGCCAGCACGCATCTCTGCTCCGGACTAGCTAGTACGCATCTCTGCTCCAGACTAGCCAGCACGCATCTCTGCTCCGGTCTAGCCAGCACGCATCTCTGCTCCGGACTAGCTAGTACGCATCTCTGCTCCAGACTAGCCAGCACGCATCTCTGCTCCGGTCTAGCCAGCACGCATCTCTGCTCCGGACTAGCTAGTACGCATCTCTGCTCCAGACTAGCCAGCACGCATCTCTGCTCCGGTCTAGCCAGCACGCATCTCTGCTCCGGACTAGCTAGTACGCATCTCTGCTCCAGACTAGCCAGCACGCATCTCTGCTCCGGTCTAGCCAGCACGCATCTCTGCTCCGGACTAGCTAGTACGCATCTCTGCTCCAGACTAGCCAGCACGCATCTCTGCTCCGGTCTAGCCAGCACGCATCTCTGCTCCGGTCTAGCCAGTACGCATCTCTGCTCCGGACTATCCAGTACGCATCTCTGCTCCGGTCTAGCCAGCACGCATCTCTGCTCCGGACTAGCTAGTACGCATCTCTGCTCCAGACTAGCCAGCACGCATCTCTGCTCCGGTCTAGCCAGCACGCATCTCTGCTCCGGACTAGCTAGTACGCATCTCTGCTCCAGACTAGCCAGCACGCATCTCTGCTCCGGTCTAGCCAGCACGCATCTCTGCTCCGGACTAGCTAGTACGCATCTCTGCTCCAGTCTAGCCAGTACGCATCTCTGCTCCAGTCTAGCCAGTACGCATCTCTGCTCCGGACTAGCTAGTACGCATCTCTGCTCCAGACTAGCCAGCACGCATCTCTGCTCCGGTCTAGCCAGCACGCATCTCTGCTCCGGACTAGCTAGTACGCATCTCTGCTCCAGACTAGCCAGCACGCATCTCTGCTCCGGTCTAGCCAGCACGCATCTCTGCTCCGGACTAGCTAGTACGCATCTCTGCTCCAGACTAGCCAGCACGCATCTCTGCTCCGGTCTAGCCAGCA
This sequence comes from Brachylomia viminalis, assembly GCA_937001585.2. Classification (NCBI taxonomy): domain Eukaryota; kingdom Metazoa; phylum Arthropoda; class Insecta; order Lepidoptera; family Noctuidae; genus Brachylomia; species Brachylomia viminalis. The sequence goes on along the minus strand of OW443301.2, from coordinate 17,888,362 downwards.
CGCATCTCTGCTCCGGACTAGCTAGTACGCATCTCTGCTCCAGACTAGCCAGCACGCATCTCTGCTCCGGTCTAGCCAGCACGCATCTCTGCTCCGGACTAGCTAGTACGCATCTCTGCTCCAGACTAGCCAGCACGCATCTCTGCTCCGGTCTAGCCAGCACGCATCTCTGCTCCGGACTAGCTAGTACGCATCTCTGCTCCAGACTAGCCAGCACGCATCTCTGCTCCGGTCTAGCCAGCACGCATCTCTGCTCCGGTCTAGCCAGTACGCATCTCTGCTCCGGACTATCCAGTACGCATCTCTGCTCCGGTCTAGCCAGCACGCATCTCTGCTCCGGACTAGCTAGTACGCATCTCTGCTCCAGACTAGCCAGCACGCATCTCTGCTCCGGTCTAGCCAGCACGCATCTCTGCTCCGGACTAGCTAGTACGCATCTCTGCTCCAGACTAGCCAGCACGCATCTCTGCTCCGGTCTAGCCAGCACGCATCTCTGCTCCGGACTAGCTAGTACGCATCTCTGCTCCAGACTAGCCAGCACGCATCTCTGCTCCGGTCTAGCCAGCACGCATCTCTGCTCCGGACTAGCTAGTACGCATCTCTGCTCCAGACTAGCCAGCACGCATCTCTGCTCCGGTCTAGCCAGCACGCATCTCTGCTCCGGACTAGCTAGTACGCATCTCTGCTCCAGACTAGCCAGCACGCATCTCTGCTCCGGTCTAGCCAGCACGCATCTCTGCTCCGGACTAGCTAGTACGCATCTCTGCTCCAGACTAGCCAGCACGCATCTCTGCTCCGGTCTAGCCAGCACGCATCTCTGCTCCGGACTAGCTAGTACGCATCTCTGCTCCGGTCTAGCCAGCACGCATCTCTGCTCCGGACTATCCAGTACGCATCTCTGCTCCGGTCTAGCCGGCACGCATCTCTGCTCCGGACTAGCTAGTACGCATCTCTGCTCCAGACTAGCCAGCACGCATCTCTGCTCCGGTCTAGCCAGCACGCATCTCTGCTCCGGTCTAGCCAGTACGCATCTCTGCTCCGGACTATCCAGTACGCATCTCTGCTCCGGTCTAGCCAGCACGCATCTCTGCTCCGGACTAGCTAGTACGCATCTCTGCTCCAGACTAGCCAGCACGCATCTCTGCTCCGGTCTAGCCAGCACGCATCTCTGCTCCGGACTAGCTAGTACGCATCTCTGCTCCAGACTAGCCAACACGCATCTCTGCTCCGGTCTAGCCAGCACGCATCTCTGCTCCGGTCTAGCCAGCACGCATCTCTGCTCCAGTCTAGCCAGTACGCATCTCTGCTCCGGACTATCCAGTACGCATCTCTGCTCCGGTCTAGCCAGCACGCATCTCTGCTCCGGACTAGCTAGTACGCATCTCTGCTCCAGACTAGCCAGCACGCATCTCTGCTCCGGTCTAGCCAGCACGCATCTCTGCTCCGGACTAGCTAGTACGCATCTCTGCTCCAGACTAGCCAGCACGCATCTCTGCTCCGGTCTAGCCAGCACGCATCTCTGCTCCGGACTAGCTAGTACGCATCTCTGCTCCAGACTAGCCAGCACGCATCTCTGCTCCGGTCTAGCCAGCACGCATCTCTGCTCCAGTCTAGCCAGTACGCATCTCTGCTCCGGACTATCCAGTACGCATCTCTGCTCCGGTCTAGCCAGCACGCATCTCTGCTCCGGACTAGCTAGTACGCATCTCTGCTCCGGACTAGCTAGTACGCATCTCTGCTCCAGACTAGCCAGCACGCATCTCTGCTCCGGTCTAGCCAGCACGCATCTCTGCTCCGGACTAGCTAGTACGCATCTCTGCTCCAGACTAGCCAGCACGCATCTCTGCTCCGGTCTAGCCAGCACGCATCTCTGCTCCGGACTAGCTAGTACGCATCTCTGCTCCGGTCTAGCCAGCACGCATCTCTGCTCCGGTCTAGCCAGTACGCATCTCTGCTCCGGTCTAGCCAGCACGCATCTCTGCTCCGGACTAGCTAGTACGCATCTCTGCTCCAGACTAGCCAGCACGCATCTCTGCTCCGGTCTAGCCAGCACGCATCTCTGCTCCGGTCTAGCCAGTACGCATCTCTGCTCCAGTCTAGCCAGTACGCATCTCTGCTCCGGACTATCCAGTACGCATCTCTGCTCCGGTCTAGCCAGTACGCATCTCTGCTCCGGTCTAGCCAGTACGCATCTCATCACAGCTTCGATGGATACAACCTCGCTTTTAAGCATCTCCTCTCTTCTCCGCTTCACACATCTCCACCCATCACCGCTTTGATGGAGTCCGAGCCTACGTCGCATATGAATAAAGTTCAAAATTGAATGATGATATATGTGAGACATTTACCTATTGACCTGATCTCCAATTTCGCTCAAGTCGAGTCGTCCAACGTTTCTTGGTAGCGAATCTCCACCGGACATTGTTGATACTGATTCTAAAGAGCTTTGTGACACGTTGTTGGCGTGATCTAAAGAAATAAATCGGTATTTAAAATATTGTGTGCAGTCAAGAAGAGAGATAAGTAACCTAGCTGTTAACTACAAATTATTTTAAAATCATGTTGTGAGTGCAGACAGTACTGAAATATGACCCACAAAAAAAAATTGCCTAGATGTAGTGTTAAGTTGCTTATTTAATGATAAATTATATTTATTGGCTGATTACTTTTCTGATTTGCTGACTCTGATTTTGCCAATTGAACAAAAAAAAACCTGTTCTATTCCCGTCTGGCAGCCCTCACCTTATCTTTCATATCATCCATCCACTGTTCTTAAAAACGTCACACTTACCTTTCCCATACATATGATTGCCCGGTATAGTGGGCGGTTCCTTAAAATGTGCAGAGTTCCTGACTGGCGTATGATCGAAGTGCAAAGTAAGTCGGTTCCTCCTAGGAGTGCTGCTGGCCGACGCTGCAGCATTCTGCATATTGTTCAGTACTGGGTTCATTATCGCATCTCCATCGACTTTGTCGTGACCATTCTCGACAGGGCTTGCTAGGGTTTTTGTTATTAGACGGTGGGCGTTTTCTGTTGTAAAGATCATACAAATAAATATTAAAAACGAATAATGTTACGAGTAGATTTCGGTGACATGTTATTTGGTCGAGCGAGACAACCAGCTAATGAAAAATGGACACAAGCTAATGTCAAAAGAGAAGTGGGATTGTGAGTCTACATAATTATTGTCGTCTGCCTAGCCTTTTTCCTATTATGCAGGGTTCGGTTTCCAGTCTAACCAGATGACTCTGAATACCAGTTGAGTCAGTAAATACTATTTATTTATTTATTATTCACAAAATCCACAGTTCTTAGTATTTTTATATTAATATATCGCACTACCGCTCAAACACCGTCACAATTCAAAAATCATGAAATTTCTACATTTTCTATATTTTCTAAATTTCATGATTTTTTAATTGTGACGGTGTTTGAGCGGTAGTGCGATTTTTAAACTAGTCTTACAGACAATTACGGATTTACAATTTAACAGCTATGCAATACATGCAGCAGAAACAAATGTAAAGAATGAAGTGAACTGCTAGCACCATCTAAGCATTGCTAAGTGTACAGTGTGGGCGAGTGTGTAGGAGTGTGCATGAGAAGTTGCAAATGGGTGTGTGTGAGTAGTATGTGGTGATTGTCTGTATAACTTCTATTAAATTCAATTTAATTTAGATCTATTTGTCAGTTCGTCACCATCGTTTTCTAAAGTAAAACGATTAAAGAAGTATGAAAAGCTTTTTAGCATAATGTGTTGATTTCATTGAAAATACATACCAAGAACGATCGTAAGCCACGGCGAATACAAGTACGCAAGCCTAGCTCGGCACTGGCGACTTCTATATCGATCATCATGTTCGTGTTTAGTCAACAAAGCCCGTAACACACTCAACGCTGACCTACGTTTTAATGGCGCCTCCCGTAATGACTGTTCCACCTGAAGTACAAACGCATTTGAAAAAATCGCAAGGAAAATGATAACAAATGTATTCAAGCATGAGTCATGCTTAATGTATGCTAGCAATGTACATATTTGGAAAACAAGGGAATACTTGTTTTAGTAGGGTTCCAGCAAGAAAGTGTCTCATTATAAAATCTTCAGTGAGTCTCAGCCTGGCAGGATCTGTGTAAAAGTAACAGTTATTCAGAAAAGCACTAACGGATAGCAACAAATCCATTTTGTCTTTAAGCATAGTGTAACTACATCTTTGTCTATGCGTGCAGTGGTCATAGGGCAAAAATATGTTACGCGACACGTTCTTATCTCATTCAGTCCGCTCTTTTCCGTCACATTTATACTTATTAGTGTTATTAACTGTGGCTCATGCAACTTACTTTCATCCCGCTACTGAAAGCGATGCGGCGACAAGGCAAAAGAAACGTGATGTTGCCAGACGGTGTGAAGTCTGGCAACACGTGTCGCGGGACATTTGTCCCCGTACTTTATGAATATTGCGTCACATTTTAATAAATATCGTGATATAGTTACACTGTGCTTGTACAGTTAGTCAATTATACTGAATTCTTACCTTCTTCGCCATCTCTTGACAATTTATTCGCGCGTAATGGCAGATTGAAAGGCACAAAGTGCTCATGAGAACAAATTGTTTGCAGGAACGTGAATTTAAAATCAAACAAAGCTTTCGGATCGCAGACTTTAAACTTGTCTAAATATTTCTTTATTTGTCGGAACACGAAACCTCTGTCCATGAAAGATAGGCAAGACTGTAAAAGAAAGTTTTACAAATATCAAGTTACTACACGAAAACATGAACAAATTATAATATGTTAAGGAAACATAACATATTACCTCCCTTAGCATATGTAATACATACATAATCATAATCAGCCTATAACGTCTCCACTGTTGGGACACAGGCCTCCTCTCTGTGAGAGGGAGTGGGCCGTAATCCACCACGCGGGCCCAGTGCGGGTTGGTAGATGTCACATGTCTTCGAATTTTTGATTCTAGGACATGCCGGTTTCCTTACTATGTTTTCCTTCACCGTTTTGAGAGCAGTGGTGATGAAATAATTTCCACAAAGTAATGCGCCTGCCTGGGTTCGAAGCCAGGACCTACAACTGTCGGGGCCGTTACCACATATTATACACCAAATAATTACATACCTTTAGAAAAGTGGCGAGATTCTTATTAAATATATGAGTTTGCATCGGCTGCTGTAATATGTATGACGGCTCCACGGTCGATACCAATTTGTCAATATTTTCTAAGAGGTCAGCATGAAACCTTTCATTCCGTGACATCTAAAACAATTAACGAATCGGTTAAATATTTGCATGGAAAATATTAATAAAACAAATATCGAAACACATTTCATTAAATTAATTAACATTAAAATTAGAAATACAGTCTGGTTTTCCTTGTATTGTTTTAATACGAGATAGGTACTCACTTTAATTCTTCCTGTGTTGATTAGATACTGCGCCATACTTTTAGTGATTATATCAAAGAAAAAGCCGGAGTATTGCATGAATTTGTTTCCCAATAGAAAGTCCGGTTGGTGAGGGTCCACAAACATGTGAAGTGGGGCCGTCAACATTGTGTGTAGTTTAAATTCGACGCAGTTGAATACGTACTGTCGACAATAAAGAGGTTTTGTTTTAATTTTTCTGATAAAGATTAGAACTAATATTGGAAATAGATAGCTAATGGATCGGTCTAGGTATTAATAGGAAAAAACATGGAGCAAGGCTATAACAATTACTAAAGAAAATAGACAAGTAATTTACAATCATTCATGCAATTAAAGAGTTTGCAGGATTAACCTAGTAAATTACTTTTAGCTTACCTTAACGTAACTATCCAATAAGTCTTTCCGACCATAGTCGTGTATCATATGAACAAAATGCACTATCAATTTAACGATCTGGTAACCCATATCTTGAGTGTAGCTTTTTTCAACTGTCTGCAAATAGAAGTAAATGGTTATGAGCTGATCAAAAGATAACGTTCATCAATTCGTTCATACATTAGCAGCTTTGTTACACCCAAAGCTGAACATAAAGCTTCCTTTGTTTCGTGATGTAAGTCACAACAGCCTGCTTGTGTTTATCACTAAAACATTTTATTAACAAGTTCACATTTCTTTACATAGATTACTGGCGACTCTGCCTAACTCTTTGAGGATGTTATGTTCATAGCATAAAAACCTTTGCAAAAATATTTACCATCAATTCAAAAAGTTGATTCATAATAGTCGGCAGGAAAGCGACGAGCGAGCTCAATTTAATCGCGTGCGCAGCTTTGAGTGCGTTGCATACGTCATTCCAAGGCGGGGGGGACGGCGAGGTGGGGGGCGAACTGGACTTGATCAGTCTTTCCGCTTGATTGAACAAATTGTGCAAGTGAGAGTCTCTGGTAGCCACTGTGGAGTCCAGAACCAGTTGACAGCGGAAGAGTTGCTTCTCGCCTTCCACCCATACAACTTCTGGGCCCGTGTTCTGTAAAAAAAATATAAACGTTTTTAAAGACAAAGTTAAAACAACGTCATGACTCTGGAATGCATTTCCCAGTATTGTCATGGGCTCAATAGTTTGTTACGTTTCACATTATTTTTATGACGCATTACTTCCAGTAAAAATGAGTAGAGATTTACGACATGTACATTACTTGAAACGCCAGTAAGCTTAGCCAGTAAATTGAGTAGCCTTGTTACCAAACTTACTGGCTAATGCATCTTTTAACCACGGCACGATTCATTCCTGCATTACTCGTGCCGATACTATTGACGAAGAAGAATATTTATGAACGACATAAATAGAACTTACCCCTTTCCCAAGTCCTAGAGGCTGAATCCCCAAGTATCCGGACGGCAAATGTGTTGCTATAGGTAAGTTGACAACTTCATCGACCAACTTATCGTTTTTCAACAACGGTATCCACGCATATCTGAAAGGAAAGCGAATTTATTATTATAATAATGAATAATCCGAAACGGATTGTTCATTAATAACGAATATAATATTTATATTATAATATTATTAACAAATCAATTAATAGTTCTAAATATAGGTCAGCCCTATGGTGTATTGTTTACAAGGAACACTATGGGCGGATATCGTTATTACTATTGGCAATCCAATTGATGTTGATAAGTCTCTTGAGAATCTAGGGAGAAAATGGGAATGGATTAAAAATCTGGATGTATAAGGCGGAAAATTGGCAGTTGTAGCGGAATATGGGACCTTGTCCAGCGAAGGGCTTAGTTGGAAATAAGGAATATATGATTACCGTAGTCAAGAGTCAAACGATCCCAAAGCAATCATAAGGTATTATGTAGACTTAAAAAAAAAGATGGGTTTGGTGCAGTCAAAGAGATTAAATTGATAGCAATAGAGCGGCCATCAGAACAAATGTCATAGAAAAACTGTGATCTCATGTCTCAGTAACGCCATCTAGCTTTGAATAGCAACCATAAAAGTTAAATGTATTAAATTCAGCTATCATCTTGACAGATAGCCAGTGTGTAATAGAGATGTTACCAATCATTTAGATATCGACTATCGATAAATAAAAGTTCTATTTTTTTCTTCAATGAATAGCAAAAAGTTAGGAAAGCAATAAAATGCAGTAGTTTCAAAGTAAATTATTTATTTGGAAAATACCATTGATAAATTAATGTTTAGTTTCAAACCAACGTTTCGTATACTACTTATTTTATAAACACTCGCTTTACAAGAATTTAGTTCTCAAATGCTCTTTACAAATGTTTCGGATATTGCATCATTTATACATTTTTCATTTAATATTTAGATTCTCTTGGAAAAACCACATTCATACTAAATCACATTTTTTACAAAGCTGACCAGCGCGACTTCACTTGCGTCACATTTTTGCTGCTCCGCTCCTGTTGGTCGTAGCGTAATGTTATATAGCCTATAGCCTTCCTCGATAAATGGTCTATAGGATTTTTTCAATTTGAACCAGTAATTCCTGAGAGTTTAAATTAAAAAACAGGATTATGTTCAATTATTTACTTACCTCATAAAATTATATCGATAACAAAATCGATAAACAACAATATTATGGACATCTCTTACAAGAAAAAGTTAAGCTACTCCACAATAGAGGGCGTATATTACAAAATTACCAAATATTCTAGAACTTTTTATGAAAATTATTGAATTCTAATTAATTACTGTGTAAATTAAAAAAAATCTTACGAAAATAAACCGCAGTTAGGTCCAGTCATTTTACCGTAACGTGATTTACAATAACGCAACGCGCAACTCGGCATATTTACTCAGTAAATGTTTTTCTTTTGTTGAATAGAGTGGACACAAAAACGATTTGACACGCAGGAGTGCCAAACTAGACTGAGCGACTTAAGTCCACGAGGACTTAACTATCGGATTACGATTTTGTTCGCTATGTCCTGTCTATTGCTAGTATAATTTAATGTCTTTGGGTGCAGTATTCTTCCATACATCTCAATTAGGAGTCATCTCAGCATTCAGTCCTTTTCTAGCCACATAATATTTCCTACATTGAAAAAGAAATATATAGGCAGTCATGGGGACTGCCGACAGAAGTGAAAACCCCAAGATATAGACAGGCCGCTTCGCAGCGCCAGTCTGGCGTAACACGTCACTATAGCCTGTCGGTGACGCGAACCCATAAGTTTTGCCCCTACCAAAAATCTCTCAAGACGGCTAAAGAAGTTTTCACTTCAAAAGAAAAAAGGAACAAAATATTTACCCAATACATGTTTCAACGTTAGCGTCGTTTTTCTTCGCAAGGTCACATGAGATGTGGTGGAAAGTGAACAATAGATGATGCTGAGAAGTTATTGTGGCTGGCAGTCGGATTTTAGCTTCGTCACTCCATGTAGGGTTCGCATTGTGATGTAGCACTGAACAGCGGTATTGAGATGTCATGCCGAATCTTCCATAGACCGCCTATAAATTCAAAATATATATTTTATTTTATTTAATCCTACATGGGCACTTATGAAATGCCGGAAGTTGCAGTCCATTCACAGTTATTTTACCTCTGACAGCAGCAATAGCAATCTGATTGTAACGATTATAAAGATCATTATGAATTTGACAGACTTGTCAATGGCGGCAATCCAACAACAATCTTATAGCAACGGCAATAAAGATCACTGTGATACAAACTCAGAGGTAAAATACGTTAACTGTGAACGTGAGAAACGATAATTTTAGACCCGTGCACCTGGTCTAGGTGCACGGGTCTAAAATTCCGTGGTTACTTCTATCAAGTTAAACAAATGAATAAATGACTCAAATTTACTGTAGATGTTAAGTCTTAGTATAAGTTCTTTGCATTGCAGCGGGCAGTTACAGGGTGATATTATTGGTTGTCGCTGAAAACCAGCGCTGGGGCTCTGTCTCGCATAGGGTCGTAGCATTATGTTGAGCGATGGCCGTTTTACGTCGATGTGACGCATATTTTCCCCCAAATCAAATCATTTATTTCCTTGCAAACATGTATATTTATATATACATAGGTGTTTTTTTTATGATAAAGTTCTCCATATTTTACCGTCACATGGGCATGCAAAGGTTTCAATTCCAAATTAAAAATTAACAATAAGTGACAGATCATTGGAATTACCATATAAATATTATTAAAAATGTCAGCGTGGTAATAAATAAAATAAAGTAAGTCAATGAGAGGATCGCAATAATTATGTCAATCAGAATAACAGTATGTCAATCAGTTAGTGAATCATCATTAAGAAAATCGTCAATAGTGTATTAAGTTTTCATAATAAAAAATTCGTTAAGCGTCCTTTTAAATTTTAATGTACTCGTTCTTTTTTGTGTAGTGTTCGTTCTTTGCGTCATTTTTACCGCAAATAAACTTATTTTCTTTCTTTCCTACTTTCTATTATATAATGTGAAATTATGACGTTTAAAGTAAGTAGGTCAAGAGCAAGCCAATTCGGCAATAAAAAAGTATCACATATATTGATTATTATACGTGTTACTTACTATATTGTGTGCGCATGCTATGCACTGTGCTGGCAGAAATTGCTATTTCTCACTGCAAAACTTTATGTATATACATATTTACTTTAAACCATAAAAAATACATGTATTCAAAATAACACGATAATAATTGAACAGGAAAAATGCTACTTAATCAGATATTATTTAAACTGTGTCCTTAGAATATTGGGGAAAAAGTTCATCAAGGTTAGCTAGGCCTAAGTAATCAAGCAATTTGAGGTCTCTTTAACTTTGGCAATTGTAGTTTGCATTTATTCTGAAAAAAAATTGTTCCTACCTGTAGTGACTTAGGTTCTCCAGTATCATTATCCCTCAACTCAATGGAACAGGCAATATTTCTGGCTCTGGCAAACATTTTCTGAGATTCGAAATTCAAAGCCAACGGCCGGACGTACAAATGATGTATGAAGGCTGCATAAGGCTGCTCCGGTTCCACGTTTAGTGTCGCCAGCTCTAATGTGAGTGGCGACGTAGGCGGAAGTGGAAAAGGTTTTAATGCAGCGTAGGAGTTTGACATACAATCTGTAATGCATCATGTATAATTATGTGTTAAAAATTTTAAATTTTATAATATATTTTTAAAATTTTTAATTTGTTTTAATAAGTATTAGTAAATTCAGAATATAAAGTATTGTTGTAAATAAACCTCATGAAATAAAAGGTAATCTTACTTGGTACTTGTTCGTTATTTTGATGTATATTAATACTGAGCCAGCCAGGTATCACAGTTAGTTTAGCCATTTTCTCAGATTTGCGGTAGTCTGATAATATCTTTAGCAGATCATCATCTGACATTTTGTTTGGCTCCTGTCGATATAACGAAGGGAATTCGGGTGTCAAATCCAAGTCATTGCTGTACATTCTATAACAAAATCATTTGTTTAAGACACATAGCTTCTTAATTTAATTGGCGAAACATCACAGATGGTATTAAATCCCACTATAATCACTACATAATAAAAAACAACGCGCGCCGCGTCTGTCTGTCTGAACGTGGTAAACTCAAAAACGACCGAAAGTATTTTCATACGGTTTTCACCCATGGACGGAGTGATTCACGAGGAAGGTTTAAGTGCTATAATTCATTATAGCTTTGTTTAAATTGGCTTAAATATGACCATGATTGTTGTTCGAAAAAAACATTCCGACTGGGAGCTTTACTGGCGTGAGGCGCGTAAACCAATACAGTTATATGAAAACAATGTGTTACGGAATTAATAAATACATTGTTTACCTGGATTGACACAGGGTACTTTTAATCCCATGGGATATTTTCCGACACCTACACGGGCGAAGAGGCGGGCAAAAGCTAGTTATTAATAATGTGAAAGTTTGTGAAAAGATGTTTGGATTTTCGACAAACAGCAGAACGCGCAAACACGATGCACTGGATTAGGCGTCGTCCTAATTGCCTATCGATCGTACGAGTAAACGATGCGATTTCATCGCGCAATGAAAATGATCGTACGATGGCCTAACAGGTGTCCTAATAGATCACGCGACACCCATCGCGCGATGACGTCGCGCCGTCTGCGCAACGGCGCCATTTCAACAATGGCTGCTTACAGAGATGCACAGTTTTGTTGTCGGGCAATATTGCTTTGGAAATTGCAAATGACATTGAAAAAGAAGACGTTGACCACATAATATACTTTATAGATCCAGAGACCATCGCGGAGATTTTTTCTGTATGTTTAATTGCACGAACGCTCGATCAAACCCATCGTACGATCGTTATGTAAGCATTCCATGTGCTCGCGCGATGATTTGCGAGCTTCAATTAGGACACCCTAAAGAGATTTGTGTGTTTAATCTTGTCGTGTGACGAAATCGCATCGTTTGCTCGTACGATCGTAGCCAATTAGGACGACGCCTTAGATATTACTAAAATAATTGTTAGCCTTACTTGTATAAAGGTTTTGCTGCCCAAGCAAAGGGCATCCTGTAGGTTCCGACGCGGTTTGAGTAAGCTTGAACATTTTTATGGACTTTGAGCCCAAGTCTCGGGTCTTTAGTAGCCTTGAGGTACGGCTCCATTACTTGACTCACATGACCTTGCAAGATTTTGTCGATTTTCACCACCAGAAACAAGTCTGGGTGGGGATTGTTTACAGATAGCATTACCTGAGAATGAATATAAAAACGTTATAGCTTTTAAACGACTATAAATTACAATAAATGCATATCAGTTTCACTTATTTTCTTATGTAAATTAATTTAAATACCTGTCTCTTCGATCGAAACCACTCTTCCGTTATCTGATTAACGTCTAACTTAACATCGTAACTAAAATTTTCAACTAATGACTTTGTGCACTCCGTGTCCTTGACTAGATCTCTGACGGCATCATGGTTCAGGTCAAAGTGGAAGTTCTCCGTGAGTTTCTTCCCACTCCTCGCGTCATACAACGCTAAGTACGTGTAATAAGGCTCTACTTGACACAATAGTTCTTTATCGCCGTCTATAGGCGCTTGTAACCTAAACTTTAAGCTTTCGCATTTGAGCAAAATTCTTTGGCCAAAGTGTTCTCTGAAACAATAAAAAATACCGTTCAACCTAGACCGTGTAAACAAGAATGTTCGTGACTGTTATGCTGCCTAAAAAACTAGAAAATAAAAACCATTTATAGCTTGAGGAATGTCAGTCTTGCCGCAATAGTTTTATTGTTACGACTGAGTGAAGTCGAAAAAAAGCCACAACAAACTGTTAAGACCTACATAGGAAAAGTTGCTTTCACCACCTCACTGGCATACGAGAAATTGACAAATACAAAAGTAAAACATTTAGCTAAAGGTACTTCAATTCAGAATCTCAGATAATTTACATTCATTGCTACTTACTCAATCATCTACTTTAGCGTTATGTAATCAAAATTGATTTTTGAATGACCATTTGGAATATCGAAGTTCAAAAAAAATTGTAGCAATGAAATTCGATGTTTGAGTTATGATCCAAAACAAGACAGCTATCCGAGATTCTAAATTCAAGTTTACGTACTTGAATGGTTCGAGCTGAGGTTCAGGCGAGGGTGCGCGCTTATACGGCATATTGAAGATGTTGTATCGGCACTCGTTGCGCGCGGCCGCTATGGACATGTCTGTCTCGCGGGAGTACCGCATCAGGAGAGGGTTCATGCTGTGCTCCAGACCCTTTAGGGTGCCGTACGTAGGGGGCGGAGGCTCCGCTGTTAGGGAGACGTCGACGTCTGAACAAGGACGTTAAAAGTATGAGTTATGCCCAGACTGCCCAGTATGATTTAAAGTTATCATCAAAATAAGAACGTATGTTTTAATACTTGCGTACCCCATAAAAGACGGAGTCTTTCTTATTCAAAGGGTGAATGGGTAAATGCACCCCATTAAAATTGCATATATACATGCTAATATGTTATAACCACATATAAGCTGCCTTTTTCAAGTTCGTAACGATACTGGAGAAGAATAAATGGCTCTCAAAACTTTTTTGTTTGGTATAGGATTTATATTTCTAATGAAACAGTCTCGTTTATCCTACCTTTGTCCAATGCTTCATCACTTTGGTGAGGTTCCTGGCTATCCTGGTTCTTCTTCAGAGTAGCTTTGAAAGCATTGATCCAATCATTTACATCTTCTTCGTTTTCAGCTGCAAAAGTATAGCCTTTCCCACCGGACATCCGCAATTCGAAAGAAAACCTTCCCCTTTTTGGATTCTGTAACCACATGCAATAATAAATTAACGGTAATGGGTACTTAATATCCACAAAATATACCTACGTGCGGTTTTATGAGCAGGTAAATAGAATAGTTTAGTGACACAGCACATTATTAGCTACATTTGTGAGACCCAATAATGTTTATGACATGTTTCGGAATTTCGGAGAGCAGATAATATTCTCGATTTTTAGTCTGGAACTCGTCAGGCAGTCTCGAAACAGGCGCGTAAGTAAAATTCCTATTGGTAGTAAATTGTGGAGGCAAAAGCAATATTAAAATTATTACAAGCAGATTTATAAAAATTTTAACCCTCGACGGAAAAAGAGGGGTGTTATAAAGTGTTCTGTATCAGTGTCTGTCTGCGGCATCGTAGCTCCCAAACGGCTGAACCGTTTTTGTTTTGTTTGAAAGATGACCTGACGAGAACGTTGCTAAAAAAAATCTGTTCAGCCATTTTAGAGGTTTTTGTTTGCGTCAGGGTTTTTTTTTTAAATTTTCAATGTATCTTTTAAAACTCCTATATCCGGAAATAGAAGCTGAATGTCAGTGTTATGTAACATTTGATAAAGCCTTACCCTGACAACATCAGAACAAAAGTCCATGACAATAGTGAGCTTCGTATCCGTCTTCTTATCATCCTTATACACTTCGAGTATGTACGTGCCATCGGCCTCTCGAAGCATTGAGCAATAACGTTTCTTAAAAGACTTTGAAGCAAGGTTACTGAATATCCTATCTGACCCGATTTCGGGACCTTTGAGCAAGTGCCCCTCTTTGGTACCTAGGTCCAACTTAGCTGCCTGTGTTTCATTATCACTCTCAGTTTCGGCGTCAATGTCGTAAACCTCTTCCGGAAATTTGTTCTCTATTGGCCTGTGTAAGAAAAGATAGTGATCATGGAATTGATAACAGTATCAGTCACTAAGTGGTGTGTTCGAGTTTACTCATTCATACACATAGTAAAAGTGGTTTCTGAAATACTGATTCACGAAATCCCTGCCATATCATGTTATCAGTTTTAACGCGAATTTTTTTACGATTATGAGCTGGTCGTCAAATATTCATTTGAATATGGATTGAAATAATTTCACGCGATTAGAATGATGGAATAATAAGCGAACGCACAAGAGAGCTTTTATAAGTTTATGAATACCGACTTCTTCAGTTTTGGTAGAGGTCACGACCTTTAAGATTAGCTTTTAAGTGTGTTATTTTATGTTACGAAAATAAAAATTAGTCTAAATAAATTCATTGGAAGATATCATATTTAAATATAATCAGTGAAAGCGTTTGCCGCGACTATCACATTACCATTTTATGTGACTTATTAATTTACAATATTTTGTATTAAATCCTTTCATCCCATGTTGTGAAATCAGCAGGATATGACTCATGCATCAGATATGAGAGCATAATACCCTGGCCTTGGGAATACCGTACATAACTTTTGTTGCCCATACAATGTTCATTGCCATGTAAAGTATGTTAATTATAACTACTAATGAGCACCCCACTGTTTGTTACAATTTTAGCACATTGCATGCAACCGCCTTTTATTAGTTCTAGATGGGAAGTCGATAATCAATGCAGTTTCAACAATGATTATTCAAATGTAGCTTTTATGTCATGCATATTATTATTATTTTGTTCAATATTCGATGTTTTGGTGAATTTTAACACATAGTTTTGGTTGTTTTTATTCAATTTGCTTTCTAATCTTGACTTTTAAACAAAACTATCGAAATTAAAAATGTTGTCACTATAAAAATTAAATTTCTATAAATAAATATCCATATCATAAATACATATTACAATTACTGTTCATAATAGAATAAGAGAAGGATGACGGATGTGCATCACATATTAAATGCCACGGATAATAATTATAACATAAACATTTCCTCATAATAACTTTTTAAGACCAGATCAACATTTATTAAACTACTTACCTTGGCAAATTGAGATAGGTGCCCGAGTAGTTACTGAACTTGTAGTGTATGAGGTTCCAACTGGAAGCATAGCTAAGCAGGGCCTGTCTCGTGAGCAGGGGGCAGGAGGCCGCAGTCCTAACGTCGGGCACTGCCGTGGTAACTGTCCTCCAGCGACGGGGCAATACAACACTCTGCCAGACAATAAATTTAACATTTGCAAACCATTTCAAGTTTTGTTTAGCCAGGTTAAAGTTTAACAGGGAAAAAGGCTAGATATCAGTATTCAATACTAATAATAAATAACCATTTTATAACTACTTTAAGTGTGCATTATCAATAGTTGTCTTTTTATGAGATTCCCCACAAACTAAATGCTTGCATGGGAGGGGCTTTCAGTGGCTGGGGTCACTCGATCGAGGACAAAAAAAAACCCTTCCATGCTTTGGTTTGAATATAACATAGCTACAGTAAGCATGGGGATTTCCATGTAGGTTTTCCTGTTCTTAATAAAACCTCAATACACATTAGGATTGCTGCAGTCTACAGCTAACTGGAGTTCTAATTTTAATTGGCTTTCATGTAGTAACATACTCGTACCTAGATTAGATACTAGTGAGAAATAAGAATGCATTAAAATTTAATTGAACATTATATAATAAGACATATTTTAATACATAAACCCTTTTTTTGGGTTGGAGTTCATCGGAGACTTCTCCCACTCTGCCAGACTCTTACTGCCTAAAACCCACCCATGTTCCTTCAGTTGCCTGTGCCAGGGGCCACGGTAACCCTTTCGGACTTTCCCGCAACCCTGGCAGGCAACACAAAAACCCTAAAAGGGCACTGCAACTGCACTTAAGTATATTATTTATAGCTATTGTATATTCGGTTTTTATGTAAAGAGGTTGCATGTTTAAAGTAAAGGCTTATCCAAACATAGACCTTTTCCAATGAACACAAAGTCCTATATAATTGCATAAATATTAAATACATTGTAACAAGAGTCGTTTATAAGTTAAGTCTAGTCAAATATTAAGGGCATAAGTTATCTGAATGAGAAAGCTAAGGATTACCAAAGGCAAGTATGTAAATGAATTTTAACTTACGGAGACATCATCAGTTGGGTACAGAAGAATGTCCCTAAGTGGATCATTCAGCAGGAGCGTCTTGTTATCTTGGATATACTGTTCAAAATCCAGTGCTGTACATTTTTTGACAATGATATTCTGCAACAAAGGATGACAGTAATGTGATCATAATAATTATGATAAGATGATCTTTAAAGGAAAGTTGAAGATTCAAAGCAGATGAATTGTTTGAAATTGTTGAGGATGATTATTACATTTCGAGTTATGCGGATATCCATGTTCTCTGATTTGTTAAATGTACAGAACTGTACCAATTTTAGAATGGAGCAACAATGGTTTTGTTTAAATGATTACAATAGTTCTTCTTAGATCATTGTTTATTTTGGTAATATTTTAAAACTTATTAACATTAGATTAAACTCATGTTTTAGTTTTTAAAACCCAAATTGATAACATAATTTGTTTAGTTATTAAACACCAGCTTTGGGGTTTCCTACATTAGACATAACTAATGAGTTTGTTAAACTGATGTTAATTTGTTTACTATTTACTCTAATTTTGTAATTAACTGATAGAGAAGCTAAGCGAAGTGCTTGTTATTTAAAAATAAAAAGTAAATGTAGTGCTTTCAAAATTTTATATTATGGTGACTGGTTAATGTGAGCTCAATGTCGTTCTCACGATGTTTACAATATCCGACAGCGAATGTTATGTAAATATTGGATGGCAGACAGACAGGCAAGTTAAAAATATAATAATACAGCAGCAGCAGCAGTTAGTTAGCCTTTGATTGAAAATGGAATGGTAGACAAATGGAACTTATATTATTTATGGCATGGAATAGAGTGAAGTAAAGTATGCATGCAATGAGAAATGTCTAATGCAAATAGAAAGTAAAGGAAATTTTACAATTAGGAACACAAAAATATTTTCTGTTGATGGATCGGGAACATTGTATGGCGTATTTAAATTAATGGATTGAAAACTATTTAATATAGTCATGTTTATTTTCGCTTTATTTGATCCTTAAAATACATGTTTTAGCTTGTTATTTTTACCTCATATTCTGCACAATTCTTTTTCACCTTAGAATTGACTGGAGGCATCGTAGAAAATCTTCCAACACAGAATATCTTAAAGCAATCACATCTATTTACTTTCAATAGTACAAATGTTTACATTTTGAAAAAAATCAATCATTTTTCATTTACAAAACGCCGAAATCCACAACGCGAACGAAGAAGCGAAACACGAACAAAAATGACAGGCGACAGGCGACACTGCGACAGCAACCGAACAGCACAGAGTACATTAATAAAATATGATAAGGCTATTTGGTCTGTGAATATGATAATAATTATGCCGAACACTCGGAACTTTATTAAATTACTATACTATATTGTAGTCTGTGCTCAGAACAATAACTAAAGCACGAACAGCAGCTACGTGCGACATTATTGGCATTGGCATTGGCATTGGCAATTTTGCTTTATTCGTGGTGTTGCCAGTAAAAGCAAAAGTGCATCTGCAGACATAAAATCACTCGTTTTTTGCTGTCTAACCACTGACCTCTATTAAATTTTAATAGAGGTCAGTGTGTCTAACCCACTCGATGTATTCGTCTTTTTAGGTACAATTAAAACCCTATATTTTCAGGTACATTTTATAAGTTTGTTGACTATTCCTGTATAGTTATTATACTCTTTGACTATTACGAGGGGCATGCCAAAAGAAGTTAGATATTCTTTACTCATTTGTTTGACGCTGGCAAGTTATACACCATAGAGGCTGGTTGTTTATTGATAATTATAATTTGAAAATACACTCGGCGTCACAAAAATCGCACTTCTTCGAAAATAACATTCAAGCTTGTCCAGCCATCAACATATAAAACCCAGTTAATATTGGTATCTACTGAAAGTATATTTAATGACCTTAAAATTAAACAACAATTAGATTTTATAAATAAGAGAATTCTTCAGAGCACGAGTCGTTAAAAAAACTGTTGGTAAATACGCATTATAGGAGCCACTAATTGCGCCACCCTAGAAGGTAATAAAACGGCCGATCCCGGTCAAATATGGGTCAAGCGGTTCAGACCTCTTATTCTTTAGTCATTGGTTCAGACACAGCCTCCGCTAGGAGTAATAGTGTTCTGTGGACACAGCTCGCACCAGTGCCACCGCCCGCTCGCTTGTCTATACTATATTGTAGTCTGTGCTTGTGTGCAATGCGGTAGCGAGCACGCGGCACGAGATTGCCCACACCCGCGGGAGGAGTCGGCCATCTTTTTTTTCGGAGGGGCGTGCCGGATTCTTACCTGCTAAAACCACCCCGGTGTCTCGTCGCACGTGCGCGCGGGGCCGTGGGAATCCAAATTCTTCCGCAGCCCCACACTAGTGCTGATGCTGGCCCGGTCTGTCCGGGCCTCGTCTCCTGCACGGGGTAGTGAGGTGTTTAACTACCCCGTGCATCGCCTCAGAGGCGCGCGCCGCCGCCTCGGGTCCATCGAATAGGGGGCGGGGACTTCCCCAAGCCCCTCGCCCCTGGACCCATTTATGGGGCCGGAAAAGGGCGTTGTCCGCCCTTCTCCTGCGCCCGGTGCGCCTTCTGCGGCCGGGGAAGGGAGTCGAGATCTCCCTCTCCCGTTCCGCAGTTTCCTTCTGCGACATCACATCCTCCACCACCACCACCGCCACCACCTGCGCCAACTGCAGTGGCCCGCATCCCGCGTGCAACATAAAGTGCCCCGTGTTCCAGGCAGAAACCCGGAACAAGCGGGCAGGGACCGTTATTGCTTCGCGCTGGCCCCAAGTGGCCACCGAAAGGCCACAAGCGGTGCCTCAAGAGCCCCAAAGCGCGACGCTAATGGCGGCGGCAAACTGGCCCACTGAAAGGAACCAAGCCGCCTCCTCGGTGCGGAGGAAGATGAGACGCAGGGGTAAAGGAAAGGGAAGGAAGCCCAGACCCCCGGCGACCCAGGAAGTGATCCCAAAGGCCAACCCTGCCGTAAACAAGGCGCAGGTTGTAACACAGAAACCAGTTACAACTACTGCTAGCACCGGCATAGCGCTGCGGTAAAAAGTTGTACTAGGAAAGTACACAGAAAACTCGAATGGCGGCGCTACCGGCGCTAAATTAGCCACCACAAAACAGAAACAGGATTTTCCAACCTGTGCCATTAGGCTGTTGATGGACCTCATAAAGGCCATCAGGCAGGGCCAGGATATCGAGACGGTCATCGGTGATGTCCTGGCCAGGCTTATAACCATGTACCATGGCTAGGCCGTTAGGTGTGATCCACCGGAACGCCCGCTGCCTACGGGATAAGGTCGCCCCCCTGCGCCACCTCCTCCTGTAACAAGATATCGACGTGACGCTCATAAGCGAGACGTTCTTGGGACCTGGGGACAGGATTAGGTTACCGAGATATCTGGCTTATAGGAAGGGCGAAAGGTCGGCTCAGAGTTATCAGTACCGTGGTCTGGCAGTACTTGTGAGGCGAAGAGTCGTCCATCAAGAGCTCCCCTTGCCGCCGCTCAGAACGTTTTACGCGCTGGGTGTGCCTAGCTGCATGTAGCCGGCGCGGCGGCGAGGAGATAAACATTTACGCGTCCTACAAGCCGCCCGCAGCCCAATTAGACGTGACCACAGAGTACTTTTATTAGACTGGACGTGACCGATCTGCGGGCGCTTATAGACAGTACGCCACCATTCTCGCCGGCGACTTTAATAGTAAACATCCGGCGCGGAATAATATTATTAACAAATTTTGCCGATAAATAACGCGATAAATTGGGTGACACTTGTACGGGAACGGTCAACGTCAATGCTTATTTAATTGGCGATAGTGTTTGAGCTAATGGTGCCGATTCTCTTGTCACAAAATTCTCTAAACTAGACTAAAAATCACCAAAATTTAGTTTATTCCTGTCAAACGACGATTTCCCATTCTGAAATTTACTAAAGTGACACAACTTAACTATATTTTAGTTTGACAGCACTAAGATGGCACTGAGATTATAATTTAGTGAAAATGGCAATTTTGCTATTCTGAATTTTACGTTTTTCACCTAAAATTTTGATTGTCTTAACTAAATCTGACTATTTTTAATCGCGATTAAAAAGGTGTGGAATAAAATTAGTTGTCATGAACTAAAATTCACACCAACACCTCGACTTCAGATGCAAAAACAGTACTGTATCTTTTTTTCTTTTCTTTTGCTTATATCTCGAAAACGGTGTGTCCTATCGCAAAAATAATGAAAATTTCGACCCCCTTTATAAGACCCCGGAACATCTAAAATCCAACGTGTTGGTAAAAAAAAATTTTTTTTTCTTCATATTTTCCATACAAAAAGTGAAAAATTCCATACAAAACATGTCGAGTCTGCAAAAAATGCGCGACTCTGGCTCTAAAAAAAAATCACGTGGTACGGCAAACAAGTATCACGTGGAGTCGCAATTGCCAAATTTGATTTTAGATGTGTCAAAATTATTTTTAAATTTAGAGATTTTATTTTGCAGAATAGCGTTAAGAGCGTTTATACCTTATGAGTGGCAACGTCGCAATTTAGTGTCATATTTCGTGGTTTTCAATTTTTATCATTTAATCGGAGCTATATTTAAAAAATCTGTTTAATTAACTTTTTAGAATTATGTGAAAACTGTGTAAAAGGTAAGAAATCGTTGCGTTTACAGTTCTATTTATATGCAAATAATACATTGGAAACTTGCAGGGCGTTATTTTCATTGTAAAATAACTGTAAGCATTACGGTTACTTACTTTTTAAACACTTTCACGTAATTCTAAAAAGTTAAAAACAGATTTTTAAAATATAGCTCCGATTAAATTTTAATGATAAAAATTGAAAACCACGAAATATGACACTAAATTGCGACGTTTCCAAGGTATAAACGCTCTTAAGATTCTCATAGCCAAAAGTAAGGAATTTTAGTGATAGTTTAGTTAGTTTAGTTCGGTGTACAACAGAATCGGCACCAATGTCCTTTCCTTGAATTTCCTTGATCCCGACGCGCTCACGTTGTACGCACGGCTACAGATCCAAGCTATAATTTCCAGTTTAAGCTGATCTCGCATTATATAGGATTTCCTTACAGTGAGAGGTCGGTAAAAACTGGAAAGTGTAGCTTGATGTGTAGCCGTGTGTACAAGGACAGACGTTGTGTGGCCGCTTCAAAGCAATAATTCTCGCGTTAAAGGGCAATGCAACTTTTGCCATACATAGCTGGCATGTTTTTTTTTTTCTTTTCGCCAAAAGTGAAACCTAGGCCATATGTTAAGAGGATTATATCAGAAATCAATAGCAAAAAGAACTAGGTCTACCAACCGTAACCGAACCAAGTTAGAGTGTTTAGTAGATTGCTATTGTTTTTTTATCAGGCTTTAATTTCCTAAATAAAAATACTCCGTGTGTAATATTTTAAGTTTCCCATTGTTAAATACTACTCGGCAACTCTAATGAGTCATTCCGCATCCCCCCCGCTTCTGCATACGTTGACGGGCGCGGTAGGGGGCGGCGGCAGGCGGAGGCCAAGTGACTCGTTCCAGTTGTCGGGTTATGGAATAAGTAGGTTGTTAATGTTATATTTTTGCTAAAACACATTTGTATCTGATAATACAAACAGTCCTTACTGAGCTCTGTTTCACGATAACTACAACTGGAGCCTTCAAGTTCAAATCAAGCGTAAATAGTTTCGCATCATACAGATTGCGCGCGCGGTGTCAACAAGACACGCCGCGTGTTCCTAGAAATCCCCACGCGCATGGAAGAGAATAGCATATCGTTGTCCCTCTCTATCCCGAGCTTGCAGACCTCTTTCTGTTGCTGCTGCTGCTGGCTCACTCACCCTTCTGCCTTCGGATTGTGTGCGTTATTTCTGTGTACTTACCGTTAGTGATTTTACCCCACAACTTGGCTTTGATACATTGGATACCGTTTCTGTTTTAACTTGTGACTTGGCTGTGTTTATGGGACTTGGTTTGTGTTGTGACGTGAAGTAACATGTGCTGGCTACAATGTCTAATAGACCATGTATTATTTGCCGGAGAAGTACAAACCGCGTTGGGGGCAGAAACGTTAGAAGGTCATTTTTACTTACACCTTCTTTTGTCGGAAAACACACTTTTATTTTGGATTATATTGAACACATCGACAATTCCACAGAGGTTAGTAATCGTTTTTTACATATTTATGCAACAACTTTTTTAATTACTTACCTAAGCTTTTTGCCGAATGGCTTATGAAAAGAATGTTTCATTCAATATTGGCAAACGTGAAGAGGGGCCTTAATCATATACCTAGTTTACATCGCGTACCTACATTACCGCCTAATCTACTTAACTAATATTTTAAAACTTAAAAATATATTTAAAAACATCTTTCACTTATAGAAAACACAGATTACATAGGTACCTACCTACATAACACTAAGAATTATTAAAAAAAAAATGATTCAGCTATAAGTTATTCTAGGAACTGACACCAAATTGAGTTCCGACGCAAAGCTGCAGTTTACGATAGGATAAGGCAGACCATACTATATGTATTAGGTACTATTAATGTTCGTTGCCATTCCCAACACAAGCCCTTTGTAACACGCCCAAAGACCCTTCTATTGTTCAACATTTCTTTACTTATTAATGTTTTATTATGTTATTTTTTATCAGTTCTCTTCTGTAACTCAGTTCTTCCCGAAATTGCAATTGAACCTTTATTTTACAGATTGACGAGTTGGATAGAATTTGTCGACTGTGTTTTCAACGTGGGACTTACTGGAATCGGCAGAGGAATGCTCAGCAAGAGAGTAGTGACAGCGATACTGCAGAAATCTTACAAGAAGACAGTGATCAAGAAATTGTAGGTACCTCAAGATGATCAAGAATTAGTTGTAGAGCCAAATATTGGTGATCATGATGATCAGCCCGATCCTCAATCAGGGACAATAGAAATACCTGGATATTTACGACTCTCAAATAACTCCACTTTATGTATTATTAATAATTGCGATAACCAGAATCTGCACCGGATTAATGTTGCTGTTCGAAGGGATTTGTTAATTAAAAACAATATTATATACATCCCACGAGCTACGCGTATAATATGTGATATGCATTTAGAAAGCGATATCTGGGAACAACTAAGACATATAGCGCGTCATACGTTTTCAACTTTTAACAGCACTCAAACAAAAGATATGTCGACTTTGCAAAAAACAGTGTTAAAAGAATTTATCGTTTTTCAAAAAAATAACGAAATCGACGATTCTTTATTTTATTATTACATTGGATTTAATAAAACCCAGTTTATGGAAATAGTTTCAGCCAGTCCGACTCTAAGAATGACATTTCCCAAAAAACCCTTAAACGCTCTTAACTAAATTGCATACAGGAGACTCTAATCAAAGACTAGCAAAACTATGTTCAGTGTCGCGACTGTCAATAGAAAAAATAATGAAAGGAACGCGGCAATTGTCTGTTGAACGATTTTGTTCCACTCCATATGGGTCTGGATCACTTAAATAAAGAAGAATTAGTCAGTAGAATATTATCTATACCTAATCACCTTCTTGGAAACCCGGAGTCCCCAATAGAGGCCAGGAGAACCGTTGTGATTGCAGATGGAACCTATCTTTATATGCAAAAATGCTCTTAACTATGGGTTCCAACGAAAGTCCTATAGTCTGCATAAATATCGGAACCTATTAAAAGTATTTTTGATTGTGTGTCCAGATGGCCACATTATTGATATATGGGCCTTATGAAGCAACAAAATCAGACGCAATGATTTTGAAAGAAATCACTAATGTTCATGACGTAGATAACCCGTTTCATTACTTTTTTAAAAGTGACGATGTTTTTATATTAGATAGGGGGTTTCGCGATGCAATTGACGATCTCAGGGCCATGAACTATCGCGCTTATATACTGGTGACAAAAAATGCTGGCGCGGTACAGCTAACAACGCAACAGGCGAATCGAACGAGAAGAGTAACATTATGTAGATGGGTCGTAGAAACAATAAACGGACGGTTGAAAAATCAGTTTCGACAACTTAGGTCTACCTTTTTTAACAGAGCAGCGAGTCACTTGTTCGACGAAGTAAAAATAGCCGGTGCATTACTAAATGCTTTTGGTAAACCACTCACTGATCATCCTTTAGTGGAGTCAATAACAACAAGAATAAATGAAACCCCTAATCAAAACTATTTCAGCGATTACGTTATTCACAGGAATCTTAATCAAATCAGAGCCGATTTCGTGTCAATTGTAGTGGTAAGTAGGTATGTGTTTAATATTTATATAAGTATGTGTGTAATATGTATGTATAGCCTACATCACTCCCCCGCTGAGACCGGTTCACGGGCGATAGTGACGCGGAAATCTTACTGTTCTTCCGCTTCTTGTTTTTATTTCCGCTGATGATGGTGCTTGCGAAGATGGTGGTCGTGGTGGAGCTTGTGGTAAAGGTGGTGGTGTTTTCGGAGACGAGCCATCGTTGTTGTTAGCCATGTACGCTGGTTTAAGCCTATCAATGGTAACGGTTATGTGTTTTCCTTGGACGTCTATTGTAAATGTCTTTGCTCCTCTTTCTACAACTTTGTGCGGACCGGAGTAAGGTGATTCCAATGACTTTTTTAACGGTCCTTTTCGCAGGAAGACATAGCTGGCTGTACTAAGTTCTTTAGGTACGTAAAACATTTTCTCACCATGGGTGGATGTTGATGCAGGTGACAGTTTCGATATATGTCTTCGTAATCGTGCTGCGAAATCTGCTTCATCTATGATGTCATGGGTGTTTGATGGTTTCAAGAACTCACCAGGTAATCGAAGAGGCTCGCCGTACACCAACTCAGCTGTAGAAGTTTGGAGATCATCCTTCCAGGCGCTCCTCATTCCTAGGAGTACAAGAGGAAGTACCTCCGACCATTGCGTGTTGTTATGGCACATTATGGCGGCCTTGAGCTGTCTGTGCATTCTTTCCACCAGACCGTTGCATTGTGGGTGGTAAGCTGTCGTAGGACAATGGTAGGCGCCTATAATTGACGAGATGCACTGGAACAGTTGAGAGTCGAATTGTTTCCCTCTGTCAGTTGTAATCTTCTCCGGACACCCGAAGCGCACGACCCAGCCAGAAATGAAAGTGCTAGCGCAGGTCTCTGCTGTGATGTCTGCTAGAGGGTAGGCTTCTGGCCATCGAGTATACCTATCTATAGCTGTAAGGCAGTACCTGAAATTAGAAGAAGGTGGCATAGGGCCTATTATGTCAAGGTGGACGTGGGAAAAACGATTGGAAGGAACAGGGAAAGATGAAAGAGGAGATTGGGTATGGCGGGTAACTTTGTTGCGTTGGCAATCAGTGCATTGTTGAGCCCATTTTCTGCAGTCTCGACGAATCTTAGGCCACACAAATCGTTCTGATACAAGTTTAGCTGTTGCATTGGGGCTTGGATGACTGAGATTGTGTAGGTTGTTGAAGATTGCTTTTCGAAAAGTTGATGTTATGAATGGCCTAGGACGAGAAGTAGAAGTAGACTGGGTGACAGTATATGTATCCGTCCATAGCTTTTATTCTCTCTAACTTTAACGCTGTGTTGCTATTTAGCAAACTCTGTAACTCACGGTCATTTTCCTGTTCATTTTGAAGTGCTTTGTAGTCGATGGTAGTGTCGATACTTTCCAGTCGTGAAAATGCATCGGCGACTACGTTGTGATTTCCTGAGATATGTTTGATATTGGTTGTAAATTGAGAGATGTAGTCGAGATAGCGGTGTTGACGAGGTGAGCAATTGTCTCTTTTTGTAGTGAAGGCGAATGTGATGGGTTTATGATCGGTGAACACTTGAAATGTTCTCGCTTCGACCATATACCTAAAGTATTTTATTCTTTCGTAAATGGCGAGCAATTCACGGTCGTACGTGCTATATCTTGACTGAGCAGGAGATAACTTGCGGGAAAAGAATCCTAGCGGTTGCCAGCTGTCATTGGTTCTTCTTTGTTGTAAGACAGCTCCGATGGCCACGTCTGAAGCGTCGGTAAAGATTGCTAACTCAGCTTGTGTATCAGGATGCGAGATGAGAGTGGCTTCTAACAAGTTATTTTTGCATGCGTCGAAAGCTTCTTGAATCTCAGGTGTTATAGTGATGGGCGTGTTTCCTTTAATTTTTGAACCACTTAAAGCTTGATTGAGCGGGCCTTGTATTTGAGCGGCGCCAGGAAGAAATTTTCTGTAGAAATTTATCATCCCTAAAAATCGTCGTAACTCCTTAGCATTTTTAGGGATGGGGTATTCTTGAATCGCCTTTACTTTTTCAGGCAGGGGTCGTATTCCAGCTGCAGATACATGGTAACCCAAGAATGTAATTTCGTTAACACCTAATACGCACTTATTGGTGTTGATTACCACGCCATACTTTTTTAATTGTTCAAAAAGTTTTTGTAGGTGTCCAATGTGCTCTGTCTCCCCTTTTGAGAACACGAGGATATCATCTAAGAACCCAAACGTAAATTCGAATCCTTGCAGAATTTCGTCGAGGAACCTTTGGAAGGTCTGCGCAGCATTTCTTAAACCGAATGTCATTGCGGTGAATTCAAAAAGTCCGAATGGTGTTGTGATTGCTGTCTTTTTAATATCGTCTTCGAATACTGGTATTTGGTTAAATGCTTTTACGAGGTCAATTTTTGAAAAGATGGTGGATCCTGACAGCTGGTATGCGAAGTCGTGGATGTGCCTGACTGGGTACCGGTCAGGTATTGTTCGCGCATTTAAAGATCTATAATCGCCGCATGGCCTCCAGCCGTCGTCTTTTTTAGGTACCAGGTGTAGTGGAGATGACCATGGACTTTCTGAACGACGAGCTGTGCCATTTTGTAACATTTCCTCAAATTCTTTCTTCGCGATCTGTAGGCGATCTGGTGCCAAACGACGCGGTCGTGATGTTACTGGAGGACCGGATGTTGTCCGAATATGATGCTTTGTGTTATGTATTGGTACACTATTTGAACCAGCTGGTCTGGTTATCTCTGGATAACATCGTAATAGGTTGAGATATGTTGTATTACCAGTAAATGTTTTCAAGGACAGGAGTTCGTGTGTTATTTCGTGAGACGAAGGTGCGCCGACGGTCAGATTCGTAATCGAGTCGATTAACTGTTGTCGTCTGCAGTCGACTAATAAATTATAAAAACTTAAAAAATCGACGCCTATTATAGGTTTTGAAACTTCTGCTATAATGAACTTCCAAGTAAACTCACGACGTAATCCAAGGTTGAGATTAAGTTGGTATGTATCGTATGTAGGTATCGGAGTACCATTTGCAGCGACAAGTTCGTAGTTGCATTTATTATGATAGCGCAGCTGATTACGTAATAACGATTTAGGGTAGGCGCACACGTCTGAACCTGTGTCTACAAGAAACTGTATGCCGGTACGTTTATCTGAGATAAATAGGCGGCCTTTACAGGTAGAGCAGTCGTCAGCCGCCATTACTGACTGCTTTTGCAGTTTTCCGACTTAAAATCGCAAGGCTGAATACATTTGGTGGCCTTTGAACCAAATTTAAAGTGGTACCAACATGTTGGATATTTATTTCGTGAATGAGATCGACTCAAACTCAAACTCAAACTCAAATTCTTTATTGCATTCATGTGTACATTCAGTTGTTACATGTAAGTAAGTTCCAACATTTTCCGGTTAGGGCACGGCAACATAATAAATAGATTTAACAAAACAAGCATCCAGTCAGTAGGTATACTGGATTGCGAGTTTGTTAAACAAATATAATATAACTAATATAATTACTATCGAAAACATTTCTAGTACCTATTGGGTTTATAGTTATTTAATAGATATCATGAGGTTATTCAATATTTCTAAACGTTTTTTTTTTTATTTTACATATTTATCCAACTAAATCGAATATTTATAAAATAACATAAAGTATATTAACAATTATTCAATTATTTTACGTGTAGGTATTAATTATTATATTTTATTAATTTGTATCAGTTATTAAAATTAAATAAATAATATCGTTAATTTGTATGAATATTTATTAATTTATATTCTCTATTAAATTTATATTTTATTAATTTGTATGAATTACTATATTTTATTTTATTAGTTTATATTCTCTATTTTGTTTACATTTTATTAATTTGTATTAATTATTACAATTTATTTTTTACAATTTATTAATTTATATTCTCTATTTTATTAGCATTTCATTATTTTATTTATAAGTTATGTGTAAGTGTATGTATGTGTTTATTTTTTTATTTTGGAATTATCTATCTATCACAATTCACTATTTTATTCTAAGTATTCTGCGACCGAGTAAAAGCATTTTTGTGTTAGATATTCTTTTAATTCTCTCTGGCGGGATTTTGATCGGTCGTCACGCCTTGTTGATCGGCCTGCGCGGGAAATATGGTCCACTTTTTGAGTTAGTAATTGCATTTGTTTTGTAAGTTCCATCATTTGTTTCGACAAAGTTTCCATGTCACTCACCACATTTGCTGATGTCGAAGCCACTTGATGACCTTTCGGCACGACGTCGTGAATTCTGTCGGCGAGATCGGCTAATTCATCGAGGCGTGTGGATACCTGAGACGCGATTATGGGCTGTATGTTATTAGGCAGCCGGCTCGACCATATTGTCCTTAAAAATTCTTCAGGCACTTTAGGACCGGCGAGGTGCTGCAGGTGTCTGAGAAACTGCGATGGTTTCCTATCACCCAGCTCTTCGTGTGTCAGTAGTTGGTGAACTTTCTTCTCGCGGGATTCTGAGAGCCGCTTTATAAGTTCTGTCTTCAATTTGCCGTATTTATCTGTCGCTGGTGGATTCACGATGATATCTTCGACCTCTGTTGAATATCGCGGGTCGAGATGACTGACGACGTAGTAAAACTTTGTTGTGTCTGCCGTAATATTAGATATCGCGAACTGGCCTTCTATTTGGGCGAACCAAATCGCGGGCTTCTCGGGCCAAAATGGAGGGACTCGCACGCCGACCCGAAACACGTCATGTGATGTTGGTGATCCAGACCGCTTCGTATCTTCCATGACCTGTTCGGAATCACTCATTTTGTTGTAAAAAGTTAAGGTTTTGTTCACTTTTGAGTCCACACACTCCGCACCGCACTAAAGTTCCAGGTAGCACTAGCACGTGTTTACTGTTCGGGGTCACCACTGTAGTGGTAAGTAGGTATGTGTTTAATATTTATATAAGTATGTGTGTAATATGTATGTATAGCCTACACAATGACTGCGAATGTTCCCGGCCTGGACAACTTTCCCATACTCTACATAAACGACCTAATAATATTTGCTCTGGGGACGTACCAAATAAGTCAGGCCAGGAGTTATTATGGCGAACATGTGAGGGGCGATGGTTCGTACCATATTGAACTGTACAGGGAGGATAGGTTAGATATTTCGGTTTTGGAAATGTTTAACATCGACGTCATCAATCCGTGGCTGCTGCGTAGCCTTATCCAATCGCGACATAGACGACAGCGCACATACTTCGTCTATCTTTTGATAGAAGGGCTTAATGATGGCGTAGCAGCAATAAAAGGGCCTTACTGTTCCTGTATTTCTGGGAAGAGAACACTTGGTTGTTGTAGCCACGTCATGTCTGCATTGTGGTTCATGGCGTGGGGCAGACATCAACAAATCTTAAGTCCTCCAGCTCAATTTCTGGATTTCATAATAAGACAGGACGAGGGAAGAGAGACGAGTAATGATGATGATTAATGAGGTTTATCTATAAGAATTTAGTAGTTTCACTGTGCAATAAACCACATATGATTCATGTGATTGTTTAACTATTGTGTCTGCTTTGTGGGCAGTGAAAGTGATATAATTATTGTTCTATGTTAATTGATAAGGTAAACAAAGGTTTTTGTAAAACCAGAAGTACTAATTATT
Source organism: Brachylomia viminalis (assembly GCA_937001585.2). Classification (NCBI taxonomy): domain Eukaryota; kingdom Metazoa; phylum Arthropoda; class Insecta; order Lepidoptera; family Noctuidae; genus Brachylomia; species Brachylomia viminalis. The sequence continues at coordinate 17,857,696 of OW443301.2, read as the reverse complement.
TAATAAATAGTTTCGGATTTTATGGTTGTATCATTTCTTTTTTCGTAAGAATTATGGAATATTCGTACAATTTTTGAAAAGTAACCCAGAATACCTATCCTATAGGAATAAGAAATGGATATAAGAAAAATAGATCAACGCCTGACAAAAATATACTAGCAATACTTCCATATGTATCTTCGTTCGGTTACGGTTGATGGACTTGGTTCTTTTTGCTATTGATTTCTCGTATTGTCCTTTAACATATACAACCTAGGTTTCATTTCTGGCGAAAGAAAAAAAGTTAATCATGCCAATAGTTTGCATTGGCCTTTCTTTGATGTGCAAAAAAATACCGCCACCTGAGTTACCGCCTAGCGTCAAACGGCACTGTGAATGCCCTTGTCAAATTGTCGCGATAAGTGCTGGCTACATCTACGGTTAACGTCCCCAGCAAAGAAATCTAACTTAGCGCTCGCCGGCCGCTGCCGCGGAACCGCTTGCTTCGCTTGCACGGCTGGCGCACAGTTGGTCGCAGTTCTAACCTAACCCATTACCTACTTTATCAACCTATTTAATTTTGGGTTTTTGTCGTAAATATATACGTTCCTAACCTGAAAAATACTACATGTCGTTATTATTTTTTTTTAAACAGGCGTCGCCGAAAAAAAAAAATTGTGAAGAGTTCAGAAGACCCTCTAGAACCCCCAAATAGTCTCACATTATTTCTAACGAGGCAGCTCGTTTCTAAACGCAACCCCATATAGCTAAGCACTGTCCGTAATTTTAATCGGTAGGGAAAGCTGACCGTAGTTTATACTGCCACTCTTTCAATGTAAAAAGTACGGATGGTAAACCCTCGTACCAATGCTGAGCTACCCCACGCAATTTTGGAAGAGCAAAATTAACGGTTTGCTTTCCGGACCACCCTTATATAGAATCGCACTCACTTTATTCACATGGACATAGTTTGTTCTTTATTCGCCGGGTCGGTAGGTAGAGCATTATTGAGATTCCATAGTCTAAGCATTGGATCTTCTTCTTCAAAGATGTTAAAACTTGTAGAAGTTGCGACATGCTAACATTATTTGTAGGTAATAAACTAATCGACATCATTCGGTGCCGATTTTTGTTTTCAACCCGGTGCGTGGCTGTAGGTATTCGGTCTCGAGCTGAGTGTTCCATTCCTGCATGGGCCGGTTGCAAGATCGGCTCCCTGGGGCGGCAGCAAGCATCGCGGCGTTTATCGCCACGGAATAGAATTTCTATTTCGTGTTTATCGCACACCGCGAGGCGCGTCTCCCCAGTACCACGGAACGTTGGCTGTACACGCTTACCGGTGACAGGGACCGGCTGGTGCGCCAATGTGAGCGGCGTCTTCTGTACCGCTCCCTGTCTTCGATTAACTTTTCTGGCATCCGCACGACTCCGGGAGCGGGGCGAACGGCTGAAGCCATGACCCCTTTCCCGACTGCATGAGCGCCTCTCTGATCATCTTTGAGATCTCCTTACAGCACGGTTACCCGAAGGTAACACCCGGCTTTGCTATCTTCGCGCACTCCTGTCACGTTCTACGGCGTGAGATTGCTCCCAAGGCGATTGAAACAAGATATCAACGGACAAAAAGTTGCATTTAAAATAAATTAAGTTACGCTACATAATATATTTTGTAGAAATTTTACATAGGGTGACATAGTGGGCGGTCTTATCGCTAAAAGCGATCTTTTACAGATAATCTTTGGATTGGATGGATTAAAGGGAGAAGGAGAGACAATTATTATACTGCAGGTAGTCAGTGGTGTTGTGTCTATGTGTGTGTGTGTGTGTACAGAATGTGGCGTAAATAATGGATAACCCTGAAACTGTCGATCGGCCACATTATTATCTATTATTTACCCCACTTATATCGCCATATGCCCATGGATGGCCAAATTATTGATACAGTCAAAACCGTTTATAACGACTTCACTTAAAACGACGTACCGGATATTACGACGGAATGTTAGAAGTCTTGCGATAAGGACCTAAGTATGTACTTATATGTATATTTATAAGGACTATCGGCTATAACGTCAGCATTTGGACGGTCCCTTCAATGTCGTTATAAGCAGTTTTGACTGTATTTTAAATTAAAATCGTACTTTCACTTACAAAATCAGCTGGCATTTATACAATTGGTGACTTGTTCTCGTTTTGTTTTTTTTATGTCACTCCTGAATATTGGTATCTTGATACTGGTCTGATAAGACCAGTATCAAGATTTTTGATTACAATCTAACTAAGTTAACATTGCAACAAATAATTATTCTTAAATTTTATAATTTTTTCAACGGAAATAATCAATTCTGGGCCCAATAACGAAAAAAAAATGTACGCTTACGTAGGCGATATAAGTGGGGTAAATGATAGATGATAATCTGGCCAATCGACAGTTTTAGGGTTATCCATTATTTACGCCACACCCTGTTTATGGCTTAGAAACGGACTAGACGGACAATTTAAAACAAATACAGGATCAAATTGTCGTTATTTCACGTCACGGACTTGGATAATTTCAAACAATTTTTAGGCTAATCAAAAATTTCAAGTAGGTGATTAATACAAAAAAAAAATATGTTTGGAAACAAATAACAGCAAAAGTTAGTTACAAACTATCCTACTTCTGAAATGTAGGACCAGCCAGAGCAGAAGGGAAATAAAAACGTTCACTTGAACAAATAAGCATGATTTATTTACTGGGTTCAAACACAGGGTACCTACAATAAAAGCACAAATATTACGGCAATACATTTATAATTATATAATTACAATTCTCAGTACTTACATGGGTATTACGAGCCTCAAGGTCCTTTCGCAGTTCAACCACTTCTGCCTTGCTAGTGGCGCTACCACGTAACTTTTAAAATCCCTCCACTTTATTCAGACACAAATAGTTGGCATCATAATCCTAATATCCGGTGGCGCCATTTTAGCATTTTAAACAAATTTACTTTCACTTATTACAATATTGTGATATTTCAAAAATACTGTAAATATCTTCATTCGTTTTATTCGTGTAAAAAATTAAATGAATCGATTGAATTCATATTGAATTAGTTTTCAATTTTGATTGAAATACATAGTAATGTCAAGGAAAATAAGCGAAAACAAATGAATTAAGGGACACTACGAGTCCCTAGCGTCTGAATTATCTCTATTTGATGAATATAGAATATGATTTGTTTAGAGAAATTGATACTGAATAGCATCATTTCTACATTTACCCACACGAAAAATTACTTTGTGAAAGTTTAAAAAAATAAATAAAAAAAAACAGATAAATCAATATAAAAAAAGCACTAAAGTACACTATTGATAAAATTTAACATTAGCTATTCCTAAAAATATGAACAGAAAAAAAAATAGATTAGATTACTTTGAAATATACTATTGTGTAACATATTATGTATATCAGTCATCAGGTTACCGTAGCACAGGTTCTACCTAGTTCGGGACCTGAAGACCTTGTGTGGATGTTGTCTCATATTATTATTATTATTAAATATGTACAGTCGCCAGCACATTAGATTATACGAAACTGTCACACCAATTGATTTTAAACCTTAAACTGTTGAAGCTAAGCTTAAAATCGAATGAGAAAATTGGACAGTTTGTGGTAAAAAAAAGCTTAAATTAAAAGCATTCCTGACCGTTGCGAAGTTCAAAATAAATTGTTTGACGCGCATTTAAATATTTCCCTTCAAAAAGTAAGTTTAGTTTTAACTAAAAACTAACATTGATGATTGAATATTTAGTTAAACTAATTTAATCGCAAAAAATTTAGTTTTTGACTACCGTCAAATGGGGTTACTTTGATACTACGGGGTTACTTTGATAACAACTTTAGGCTTATGAAAAACTTAATTTTATAATAACTACAACGCTATAATACAAAGAAACTATCAGTAGTGCCAAGTACTGATAGTTTATTTTTTAACTGGTGTTGTAGATATTATAAAATTAAGTTTTTCATAAGCCTAAAGTTGTTATCAAAGTAACCCCGTAGTATCAAAGTAACCCCATTTGACCGTACTGAATTGCTTGATAATGTTAGTGATTGAGCCCAACACTGCTATGTGAGGCCATAAATGTCAACAGAGATAGGAATGTGCAGCGCGCCGGGACCGTTATCGGTAAACGGCTACCTGCTCATGTGGTGTTGATGAGTCACTAATGATCTGTATGCTTCTACATACATGTTTTTTGTAATTTAAACTGATCTTTTTTAAGGGCCACAATTTGATCGACTTGGTTTCATAAACTTAACTTTCTTTCTGTGTTTATGGACATATGATATACAATTTTTACGTTTCATTCTGGTATTTAATTTATACTAAATAAAACGCACATAAAACCCGTATATTTTAATATCAAACCTTTGATAACTTGTTGAAATTTATTAACAAGATACGAAAATAAACGTTACTTATCGATATATTTCTTTTATTGTTACGCCCTTCACTAAGCGGCTCCATAAGACCCGAGCACCTCCGTAAGTGCAAGCGAGATAGATATAGCACGACGAGGGAGTTGATAACGAGCATACTATAGTGCATCCACCTATATGACCCACTAACCCTGCTCTTTCAATAATATATCTTTAAGTAACTTATTTATTCGTGATTTTAATGTCTTTTGTTTACTGACTGACAACTCCAAGCTCATTACTTCACCCAATTCATTGAAAAAGCTTCTGATGTAATCATCGCTTACGGGAGGTTCATTATTATCTGTCATCGCAATATCATCCCTTATATGTTTACTTATAGTATTTTTTATGGTGTCATGAGCAGCAGGTATAACGATTTGTGTGCTTGGCAAAATATTTTCTAGATCATATACTATTTCGTCAGGTGTATTATTTATATTCTTATCTAGCATTGTGTTTTTTTCTTTTATATCATTGTCATCTTCCATCTTAATGTTATCATCTTCAGCTTCCCTCTTTATATCATCTTCAATAATAAGTTCAGTTTCTAATCCCAAATTAACAGTTCTAGTTGTTTTTTCTTTATCATTATTTAGAACATTTTTACTTGGAACCAAAGTAAAATGAGGCTTACTTTTACGCACATTTCGTAAATTACTTGGCGTCATAAGACCATTTATAGTATTGACATAGTCATTACTTGGATTAGACAAATCATCATTTTTTTGTAGTAGCTCCTCTAATTTACTTTTTATAGCAGTGTCAATTACAACCTGTAGATATTGCGGTTCCGTTATATCCAAATTTTGCTCTTCGTTTGATTGTCGTTGTCTTAGCAAGGCTTTAACTTGTGCATGTGTAACAAATTGAGTGTAGCTTTCATTACTTGAAACATGTTGAGTTCGTGTTGTTTTTAAACAGAATATGTCATTTATTGACTTGTGTATGCGGAAAGGTATGTCCTCCTCTGTTATTTTACTTATAAATGGGTCCATAAAACTGAGCAGCCCATCAAAAAATCTGCCTGTTTCCAGATTGGACATTGCGGCCTCCTTTGTTATTTTTCCAGTGTCTATTAAGATCATTATCTTTGCATATCTTAATTTTATCTCTGTCCATAGCTTTTTACATGTGGGACCTGAAAGTAATGAACCAGTAATTCTCAAGCATTGTTTATTTGGGGGGAGAATGGTTCTAAAGCTGAAACTTAAAGGAATTGACGGAAGGGCACCACCAGGACTGGAGCCTGCGGCTTAATTTGACTCAACAAGGGAAATCTCACCAGGCCCAGACACCGGACGGATTGACAGGTTACTAGCTCTTTCTTGATTAGGTTAGATGGGTGGCCGTCCTTTGTTGGTGAAGCGATTTAAAAGTAAATAAAGATAAAGTAATTATAATAACAAGTACAAGTACAATGTGAAATGGTGCCCCATCAAATAGTAGTAGCAGTGGAATAAGAAAGATTAAAATTGATCCCAGTTATTTTGTTTACTTTTTTTGTAGTAAAAAATAGCATTTATTGCGCACTTACTTGGCTGGCATAATTGCTTTCCAATCTCTATCCAGGCATTGTGCCACTTAGTTTTGTCTTCTTTTGAGTTGCTTCTAACAGGCGATGGGTGGTAAGTAATAGGATATTTTTTAACCAGATAAATCAAATTCCTTTGGTCAGGAAACCAAGGAAGCCAATTTCTTGATAATAATTCCGGGTTTTCATTATACGACATACTTTTGTTGTTGACATGCGGAATACGTTGTTACATTTCTTAATAAACTATACCTATTCACATAAACTCAAAGTTGAGCACGATAATTACAAAACCAATCACAACAAACCCAACCACAGATTACTTTTTATTAGGTACCCAAATACAATACCCAACAAACCGTAGAAAACAGAAAACCTAAAAAAAGTACTCTGTGGAGAAAACTAACAAACAGTCCCAGTATATAGTAGTACTCTGTGAAACAGTCAAACATCACGAAACATCGTCACAGTCAGTAAAACCTAAAACCGTAGACAGAGAAAAACCCACTAAAGTTACATGCTCTGTGAAACCCACCACAGATCAAGTAGAGTTTAGTCGTAGAGTCTACGAGTTTAGTAGAGTAGTTGTCACCACAGAGCATAATTATCAGGTATGTTCCAAATTGTGCTGTAAGCTGTAATCGATTTGAACGTGCTAACACCCGTTCCGAATTAACGTGAGCGCGATAACGATGTCCCGCGGATCGTCAAAGATGACGCCATGACATGCGCCATCTTGCGATAACGCCGACCATGCCCTAAAGTAATATCACCGTGACCGCTGTCAAAAATCACAGCTGAGCCAAAGACTACAATATACAATGTGGAGATGACAATATGACTTTAAATGAAAACACTGGCAATACTGGTTTATAGAAACATTTGTAAACTATCAAATAAATCCGAACATCGAAATTAAAAAAACTATTTTTTCTAACAAACTAAATAGCTTAAAACTGCAAACAAAATAAAACACCATTTATAAAATTGGTACACTGACCTGCGATAAGAATGGCAACGCAGCTTGGTTTCATTCATAATAAAGCTGTGGCCGACGCGCGACGCAGCGACGTAATGTTTGGCGCCATTATTCTTATTATTATTAATGCTCAATTACACAAATCAAATCACAGAATATTAACCAAATAGTCGGGCATCATTCACCCGCGAATTATTCACTAATCAATTTACTATTCACAATCACTTTTCGATCACATAATTATGTCGCCAGTCATTAAATTTTTTTATTTTCAATATGTCCGCCGTGTTCTTGAATACACAAACTACACCGACGTATAATGTTATTTCTCACTCTTGATAATAGGTCACCATTAGCAGCCATTTCTTTCAATTTATTAAAAGATATTATTATTCTATTTTTTAAGTCCTCAACGGTAGTAACTTCTGTTGAGTATACCTCATTCTTTATGTGACCCCACAGAAAGAAATCCAGGGGCGTGAGATCTGGTGACCTCGCTGGCCACCGCACTGGTCCAAAACGGCCAATCCACTGCTGTCCGAACATTTGAGTCAAACGCTCTCTTGCAGACACCACTGAATGAGCTGGTGCTCCATCTAACTGGTACCACATCTGCCTGTACACGTCCAGCGAAAGTTCGTCCGTGTACTCGGAAACGGATCCGGCGAGGAGTTCAATGAACTTTACAGCATTTAAATTGCCATCAATAAATACCGGACCAATAATGGTATTTCTGTGTATGCCAGCCCACACATTGACCGCAAATCTGTACTGGTGCGAAGACTCCCGTACTAGATGCGGATTCACGCGGCTCCAGTACCGAAGGTTCTGTCGGTTCCATAAACCATTCCTTGTGAATGTACTCTCGTCAGTCCACAGCACATTGTACAGGAAGTCAGGACTCTCGAGATGTTTGGTTTCCAACCAGCGACAGAAAGTTTCTCTTATTGGCTTATCTCTCGGTAACAATGCTTGTACTTTCTTGTACTTATAAGGTCTGCGTTTGTCACGTTTCAAAACTTTTTGAATAGTTTTGTGATTTACACGAAAACGTCGACCTGCATTACGCAGACTAGACGTCGGATTGCGATCATAATAATTAATAACTCTTTCGTCTGAAATCTCATTTGCACGTGGAGGAGCACCATCTACGTGCGGGATCAAGGATTGATTTTCCCGTATCCTCTGGACAGCTTGTACAATAGTGCGCCCGTGGGTCGGACACATACGCGTGTTCCCATACCTCTCACGGTATGTCCTTACAGCTAAAGCGGCATTACCGTGACACTCCCCATAAATTAAAATCATATCGGTGTACTCCGAAGCGGTATAATTGTAACGAGGCATGATTATTTAATAATAAAACCTTGAAACACCAAGTATTAAGCGTCTAATTTCGCAAAGCTTACTTAGCTATTTAACTAAGTACGTATAATACGTTTATGTGTCCTGTCACTATTAAAACAAAGCGTCAAATTTCGAACAACACAACACAACAACAAAGATACGATAACACTCGCGCGGCGACTTCAAACGGGCGCGGGCGCATCCGAAATTCCAGAGAAAAACAAAACGCGTCACTGGCAGGAAGGAGGTCCGGTGACACACTGACCGCGTAACCTAGACACGTCGACAAGTAAGCAAAGTAGAAACAAGCAAACTTACCTATCTCTTTCGCACATACATATTTTGCGATTGACTTGAGTGCGTAACAGGAAAGTAATAACTTTCGCATGCATTTTTTCTTATCTAGCTGTGATGACACGCTTTATGACTCTTATGGCTCGGGCATAAAGTATAATTTGCATTGAGAAAATAAATTTGAAAGAAAAGGCGTAGGTTTTTAAAGTAGCGAGCTGGCAACGTGTGTCGTTAACCTGTCGCGTGCTCTCCTGTTTACAATACAGCATGTAGAAAATACTTAAAATGAAAAATAATGTCTTGTGGCTAAACTACTGGATATATTCATTTGATTTTTTGTGTGACGGTTGGGAATATCATGACTTATACGAAGTTTCATTTATGATCATATTGTCCTCCCCACATTGTATATATGAGCTGAGCGTTTTGTTTCGAGTCGCATCATATCTTTAAACTAAAGCGACATTTTCGAAATTGTGCTGTAAAAACCAAGACGTAACAGAATACCTGAAATGAGTTTTATGCGTGCGTATGCTCATGCTCATTATGTTTAATTATTGTTGCATCTATGGTTATTGGTAATTCTTTGTAACAATTATGAGTGTAATTGTATTTTGATTATTATTTTTAACATGGCCAAGAATATTGACTTAAATAATATAAATATTGTACACCCCATGGGTATGTTACAGTGCTACAATAATGCTAACTGTAAGAACTGTCTTTTCACCTGTGACAAACAATAAATAAGTAAATGAATATAAACATGGTATTTTTCTCCGGGGTAAATCTTTGCCGGGAGCATGTAAATACGCTAATATAAGCACTTCCTCATCCGTTTCATCCCTGGACGAATCGACGTTATCAAATTAAAAATCTGAGTTATCAGAGTCGATAGAGTCAACCAACAAAATAGAAGTACTAATGCGTTAAACTTCCATTTGCAGAAGAATATACAATCGGTCTTTTTTGTTCAAGGTTTGAGGTTGACGTTGAGCAAGCACTGTGGTGAGAGTGTGAGCGCGTTCACGAGCGTTCCGAATTGATGACAGTTCTTAGCTGTCATAATCATGATAATATTATCTAAAACGGAACGCAAATTCGGAATGCAGCCTAATTATAACTACGTGTCATCCTCTTCATCACTGGACGAACCGTCGTTCACAAACTCAAAATCAAAGTTATCATCAGAGTCGATAGAGTCAACCAACAAAATAGGATTGCCAATGCGTTGAACTTCCATTTTCAATAAAATATACAATCTGACTGTCTTGTGCAAGGTTTGGGATTGACGTTGAGCGAGCACTGTAAGCGTAAGCGCGTTCACGAGCGTTCCGATTTGTTGACAGGTCTCAGCTGTCCTAATCGTGATATCTAAATCGAAACGCAAATGATTGATGTGAGCGCTGTGAATGTAAGGATAATGATGGTCGTCGCACCCGTCCGTCACGGTCGTCACACTCGTCACAGACACTCGTTACTCACATATTATTGGTAAATAAAATACTATGTTTTTGCTCGACTTGGCGGGCGTGGGCTGAAAATCGTCTTCGTAGTTATACTACTTTTGTCCCAAATGTCCATTTTTATGACTTCGTTTTGGAAGACTAAATACGACATTATGAAATAGCATTGCAAAGTGCAAACAACGCACACAGAATTTTTCCTCTAGAAATTCTCTAAATTATTTTGCTGGCAAGAAAAAGTCTTATATCTCCGCTGTGGAATGATTGGCCCTAATTCTTTTGCAGGTGATTAATCCTTTAATTATTTAAAAAAAAATTACCTAAGTATGTAGGTTTTCCCCGAAACGGCCGGTAGCTCGATCATTTATAAACAATCGCATAAGGTTTGCTAAATGGTAAAAAGGTATTTACCTATGAAGCTGCCGTTTTACAATACTGGCCATTTCAAACGTAATTTATCTGTGGTTGGCAATAAATTCAGAATTCAAAAGAAACCCCCACTCCCGTCCGACACTGGTGGAGGCCCGTGCAATACAGGCAAAGGGCGCCCCCGCACCCACCGCCTGCTGGCCTCCACCCGGGAGGAGCCGGAGGTGACTACCAGACCGGCGTCTTCCTCGACCCCTCCCCTCTCCAGAGCGGCGCCACGCGAGAGAATCATCCCCCCGCGCGCGCGCCACGGCCTCCCTCCGGGACACGACCGCCTATTCCGCAGCGGCAGCCGTGCCCAGTCTACGCCCACTCACCTCCCTCTGTAAGCAGAGGAGGAGTGGGCGTACCCTCTGTAGCCCGGTTCCCTTCACCGACCATCAAGCATGATCGGTGATTGGAACCGTGACCTTTCCCCGCTTGTTGAAGATTAGCCGCCAGTCCCAATTGTCCCCCAAAACCGCACTGGGAGAAATTGGAGCCGACGTTGCCCAGGGTGCGCCACGAGGAGGCTCTTCAACATGCACCCCCCGCTAAAGGCTCCTGAACCAACCGACACAACTGATACCAACGACAGCACCGCGATCCATTTCAGAGGTCGGGCCCACTTCGCTGAAGGCGTCCTTAAGACATGGTGTGAGGACGACTTCACACTGGCCTGGCTGAAAAGGGTCATACACAACATATCGTCCCCGTTACCGGGGACCGAGCTAACCGTTCGACCTCAAGCCGACATACCGAAGAAGGTAATGTGTATGTTGTTTGTTCCCGAGAACAGCGAGAAGACAACGGAGCTGCTCAGGATGCTGGCGAGGCAGAACCCGAACCTAAAAATTAACACCTGGACTCTGACACATGAAAGAGCTAGACAGGAGCCCCCGGGTACCTGTCTTTTCTTTCGTGTGCCGGAGCCCATTGTCAAAACCATTAAAGATCAGCAACGGCGAGTATACTACCTCATGGGTAGTATATACATCCGCTGGACGAGGGCGGTGCCAGGGAGGATGCCGCCGCGCCAACATCATGTACAGCCTCGGTTGCGCCCCAGGGGGAGTCTGTTCCGCCGCTTCCTGAACGCTCCCCGTCGCCTCCCGCGATGGGACTGTTGGGGAGGCGGTGGATCTGGCGACTTCCATGGCAGCAATGGAGGTTGTCTCAACAGCAGGTTCAACAAGGGATCCACCCTCGTCCGGTCTGACTTCGGATGAGGATTGCTTTCCGCCGGGGGAGAGAAGTGAGGGCGAGGACAGCAGCCTCTGCTCCTCTCCTCTGCGGGACTAGGATCCTACAGACTAACCTCCAGCACAGCCAATCTGCGTCGGCTACCTTGCGCAGAGAGCTGGAGAACCAACAAGGAAGAACCATCGCCCTCATCCAAGAGCCGTGGATCAGGGGTGGCAGAATATGCGGTCTTGGCAACATCGGGGGTAAGTTGCTACTAGACACCTCCGCAAGTAACCCGCGTACCTGTATTTTTGTCCCAAAACATGTACCTAACCTTTTAATCAACGAATTCTGTTCGAGGGACTTGACAGCAGTCAGGCTTTTCAGAACCGAACAGGAACTCCCGGACATTGTACTAGCCTCGGCATACCTGCCAGGCGACGAGGAGGTGCCTCTGCCAGAGCTCGCCTCACTGGTTGAGTACAGTGAAAAGGAGAAACTGGAACTAATCATCGCGACAGACTCCAATGCGCATCACACGCTCTGGGGTAATGTCAAAACCAACAACCGAGGTGAGGTAATGCTTGATTTTATTCTTAGTAATAACCTTGTTTTACTCAATAAGGGCTCCGAGCCTACCTTCATAAACGCGAGATCGCAAACAATAATAGACTTAACTGTAGCAACCATAGGTATATCCAACTCCATACAGGATTGGCATGTGTCCACTGAGATATCATGCTCAGACCACAGATGGATCCGCTATACCATTAACTTCAACCTAACTAAACCACAGCCAAGAAGGGTTCCGCGCAACACAGACCGAGCCAAGTTTACTAAACTGGTTAGGGCTGAACTAAGCAGATTACACGCCCTTCCGGCTGAGATACCAATAACCAACATAGACGAACATGTAAACCACATCACATCCATCCTTCTATCTAGCTATGAACAGTCGTGTCCCCTCACGGTACCCAGACAGGGAGCTCGCCATTCCTGGTGGAGTCCAGAACTGGAAAGACACCGACACAGGTTGAGAAGACTGTTCAACAGAGCTAGGAACACACGGTCGCCAGTAGATTGGGACCGCTATACAACAGCTCGTAAAACCTATAAAAAACTGATACGCCTCAGAGGAAAGAATAGCTGGAGGCGTTTCTGCACTAACACCGAAAGTAACAGGACAAAGGAGTTAGCCTCTTGCAAAAATGTAACTAAGGCAAAGAATAAAGCATATGAAAGTGTAAAAAAAAAAATAGTATCAACCTGGTGCATCAAAACATTCAAGGGTTTTTGAACAAAGATTTAGAAGTAGAGTTATTCCTGAATTGTAGCAATATAGATATTCTTTGTATAACAGAACATTGGCTTAAAAGCCATCAGTTCATGTTCAATTTTAGTCATCACCAGGTTGGTAGTTCGTTCAACAGAGTACATGCTGTACATGGTGGCTCATTAATTCTGGTAAATAACCAGCTTAAATTTAAAGACCGCAAGGATATTGTGAGCCTCTCTGTTGAGCGGACAATTGAAATAGCCTGTGTAGAATTGGAGCAGCTCATTATATTAAGTGTGTACAGACCTCCTTCAGGATTGTATGATTGTTTTGAAAAGGTTATGGATGAAGTGTTGCACAAAATCTGTAATTCAAATAAGTCTATCATCATTTGTGGTGATTTTAATGTTAATTTGTTAGAAAATTCTGGTTTAAGTATTAAAATTATAAGTCTGTTTCAGTCATACAATCTTGCTAACCAATTTCTGGAGCCAACTAGAATAACTCCCACTAGTGCCACATGCCTAGATAACATTTATACAGATGTTATACCAACTCACAAAGAAATTATTAATTTCATAGACTCAGATCATTGCGGACAATTAATAACTATTTCAAATATAAACAATAAAGTTACTAAAAAAGATATCACTGTTAACCCGAAAACGACTTATCGCTTGGATACATTTAAATCTAAACTTTTAAGTAAATTACCATTTTTGGTGACTAATGATGACCCTAATCAACATTATAATGATTTTTTTATTATGTATTGCACACTATTCAATACCACATTCATTCCAAAGACGTTCTCGGTTAATAGTAACGCTTCCTTTAGTGACTGGGCCACCATTGGTATACATACAAGTAGAAAACGACTTTATGAATTGTATGATGAACGAACTTGTAAAAACACTGCTGAATTTAATTTATATGTTAAGAATTATTCTAAATTATTTAAAAAAGTTTGTAGTATGGCCAAATCACGTTATTTGAGTTCAAAAATTGTAGTAATGTAATAAAAATGACATGGAGTATCATTAAATAGCGAAACGGGAAGTGTTGCGGCTACCGGGGTATGTTTAGTACCTTACGGTTGCCTGGGACAGTCTCCCACGTTTTTGACGTATGTTTCCCTATTACCTCGCTGGCGACACACGTCACCACGCACCCCTGAATGCGTAGATTAGTAGGGGTACACCCACTAGGAGGACCACGGAGAGATGGGCAGCGAAGAGGCGGTGAAATAAAATCCAGAATTTCTTCTTAATTTTGCTGGCAGATTTCGGCTTCTTGGTAGTTGTTGCCTCTTCGACGGCTGAGCTGCGACTGACTTTTGCCGGCAAATGGCCCTGAATTTATACACGGAGCGGCCGGCCTACGTTACCTTAATGAGGACCGCGATTTTTGAGGCCCTTTTGCTTGCAATTTTCCCTTTAGCCGAAATCTGTCAAGCCGTTTTTTATTATATTTTATCGATAGATCCTTACAATTTTTGTATATATTATACCTTATTATGTCCTTAATCTAATTAAACATTAATTTGGAACGTAACTATTAACAATAAAAAGTTTCTAGAACAAAAACTGTTAAAAACATAGGTTGGCACATTTTCACTATAGAAAATCCCTTATATCTTCTAAACTAATAGCCCGATTCTTACAATTCAAACGGATATATTAGTTTTGTGACTAAACCTATCTTTAAAAACAAAAATTATCCAAATCCGTCCATAAACAAAAAAGTGAGTTTTCAACTTACGTAATTATACGTGAACAACATTATTCTTGTAAGAAATCCTTTCAATACAGTCTTATTTGTTTGGAATGCAAAAACTAATAACAAATGTGAGTTAAATAAACTAATTAGAATATAGAAACATTAAATAAATCCTTTTTTAAACTTTTCTAACTAGTGAACTTAATAATCTACGTTACTTTTGCACGGCGGTCCCGCCACTACTTGCGCCATAGTGCTCAGATAGGGTCTCGTCGCCGACATTCTCCCCCTCGTGCGCAGCACCGTCCTCCAGGCTCGGCGAAACTCCCGGCACCAACAACACCACTCTCGAACTGGGTCTTCGCAGCACTCCTCCTCGCGTCTCGATGTCGACGATTCTGATCCGCCCGTCTGGTCCTGGATACACCTGCTGGATTCTGCCGCGTGGCCAGGTGCATCGGGGTAGGCTCTGGTCGACGATCAGGACGACGTCTCCGACGCGCAGGTCTGTGGCGCTGCTTCTTCCCGCTGTCTTCCTCGGCAGTAGTGTGGGCAGGTATTCGCGCAGCCAACGTTGCCAGAAGTGGTCGGCAAGTCGCTGCGTGGTCTTCCATGTGTGCCGGCCCACCAGCTCGTCGTCTTGGAAGTTGCCGATTCTCGCCGCGCCGCAGGATCGCCCGAGGAGGAAGTGGTTTGGAGTGAGTGCTTCCTCCTCAGGGCTCTCGGAGAGGTGGGTGAGAGGCCGAGAGTTGACTATGTGCTCGGCCTCTAATAGGAGGGTGTGGAGTACCTCCTCTCGTGGATGCCTTTCGTTGAGTGTGGCGTCTAGTGCGGTTTTTATGGATCGCACCAAACGCTCCCATGCGCCGCCCATGTTAGGCGCACCAGGAGGGATGAATAGCCACTGCACGCCGATCTTCTCTGCTTCTGAGGTGAGGTCTTCTTTCTTCATGTCGTCAAGCGCTTGTTGAAGTTCATTATTTGCGCCGACGAAGTTGGTCCCGTTGTCGGAGTAGATGGTCTTCGGCATTCCTCTTCTCGCGGCGAATCGTCGTAGCGCCATGATCATGCTGTCGGTGGAGAGGGAAGGAGTGAGCTCAATGTGCACAGCCCTTGTGGTTAGGCATGTGAAGAGAGCACCCCATCTCTTTTCTTGACGTCTTGCTACGGTGATCGTCATTGGGCCGAAGTAATCTACGCCGGTGCACGTAAAGGGAGGGTTACTGTGCATCAGCCTCTCTTTGGGTAAGTTGCCCGTCGGTAGTTCTTGTGGTCTTGCCTTCTTCGTTTTGCACCACTGACATTGATGCTGAACTGCCTTGATTGCTGACCTCAGTCCTAATACCCAGAAGCGTTGCCTCACTTCATTTATTACTGTCGCGTGGTTTCCGTGATTGAAGCGGCAGTGGAATTCTTCTATGATGAGTCGTGTTGTCCTCTCCTTGCTGTCGAGCACAATGGGACGTTTGTAGTCTCTGGTTACGCCCTGTATCGCGTCGATTCTTCCCTTTAAACGCAGGAGACCTTCTTCGATTACTACGTCGAGCTTCTTCAATTTGCTGCTGCCTTCTAGCTGCTTCCCTTGTTCTAGACGTCTGATGTCTTCTCTGAAGCTCTTTTCTTGACTTCTTTTCAGTAGAAGAGTTTCAGCTTGCTCTAGTAGGTCTGCGTTGAACGGTATGTAGTTCCTTGCTATCTTTCTTGAAGACTGTTGTCGTTTCTCGACTACCTTTGTCTTCTTTCCTTTAGTCTTTCTCCAGGTGGGATCTTCCTTGCTGACGTTGACCATTTCTCTTGTCCTGCAGAGTTGTATGAACTGCAGTACTCTTGCTGTGGCTCGCCAAAGTCTCTTCCAGGATGAAAACCTCTCAGGATCTGGTGATGGATGAGCGGTGCTTGCTGCCGCTGTGACGTCTGTTGTCTTCTCTTCACCGGTGGTTTCCTTCTTAAATGTCCTTGCTGCGGGCCAGTAGGTTTCTTCATTTCTTAAGAATTCTGGGCCGGTGTACCATCGGTGATTGTAGTCGAAGTTTTCTGGTACGTCACGCGTTGAGTCATCTGCAGGGTTCTGCGCCGTAGGTACCTATCTCCAATCTTGAGGCTTGGTAAGATCCTCTATTTCTGCCAAGCGATGAGCCACAAACGTTTTAAATGTTCTCGGGTCTGTCTTGATCCAGGAGAGCACGATGCTGGAGTCTGTCCAGAACGTTTTCTTGACAATCTTCAGATCCATTTCTTCTTCTACTGAATGAGCCAGTCTGCTTCCAAGGAGGGCCGCTTGCAGTTCTAATCTCGGGATCGATACCGGTTTCAATGGAGTGACTCGTACTTTTGCTGCCACCAAGCTGACGTGGTATGTTCCATTTGTGTCTTCTGTTCTCCAGTAGACTGTAGCTGCATACGCTGTTTCACTTGCATCTGTGAAAGTGTGCAGCTCCCCCTCGGTGCGATGTGGCGCCAAACATCTCGGGATCTGAAGGTCTTGTAGAAGCTCCATCTTCTTTAGATATGTTTTCCATGCTTCATATTCCTTTTCTTCTATTTCTTCATCCCAACCGACGCCGCTCCGCCATATGTTCTGAAGCAGCTTCTTGCCTTGGATGAGGACTGGTGATGCTAATCCCAGTGGATCGAAAGTTGACATGACTGCGCTGGTGACTTCTCTCTTCGTAGGCACCTTGAACCCTTTGGCTATTTCTTCTGGAGTGTTCCGGAGGTTTGCCCTGAAGCCGATGGAGTCCCTTTCTGTGAACCAGCGTAGTCCCAGTGTCTTTTCTTCTTTCTCACCAAGGTCCACTTCCGTCTTTTCGATTGCTTCTGTCTTCACGTTTTGCAGTAGCTCAGGTTGGTTTGATGCCCATCCCCTGAGTTCGAAGCCCGCCTTCTTATGTATGAAGTCTACCTGCGCTGTTACTCTTCTGAAGTCTTCTTCTGAATGGAAGCTGTGTAAGTAGTCGTCCATGTAGTGGTTCAGCTCGACTGCCCTTGTTGCCTCTGGATACTGTTCCTTGTAGTCCGCTGCGTTTCGGTTCTTCACGTAGATGGCTGTGCTCGGAGATGATGTTGCACCGAAGATAACTGATGTCATCCTGTACTTCTTCGGTGACACGTCGCGATGATCCCCGCGCCACAGGAACCTCAGGCTGTCTCTATCTTCTGGTCTGATGCGAACTTGCAGAAACATTTCCCTGATGTCAGCCGCCACTGCTAAAGGTCCTTGTCGGAATCTCAGTAGTACACCGAAGAGCGACTGTAGTAGATCTGGTCCAGGCAGTAGAGCGTCGTTGAGGCTTCTTCCTTTTGACTTGGCTGCAGCGTCGAAGACGATCCTTATCTTCTTCTTCAGTGGATGAACCACGGAGAAATGAGGGAGGTACCATAGTTTCTTGGATTCTTCTTGTGCTTCAGGTGTTTCTTCTGCATATTTGTTGTCGATTAGATGCTGGATCTGCTTGCTGTATTCCGCCTTCAATTGAGGATCCTTGTCCATCTTCTTTTCAATGTTGATCAATCGGTTCTTGGCAGACGTGTAGCTCTCTGGCATCTGTTCTTCTTCATTCTTCCACAGAAGTCCAGCTTCGAATCGACCATCTTCAAGTCTTCTGCAGGTTTTTTCTAGGATGGTGAGTGCTCTTCCTTCTGAATCCGTAGTAGGTCTTCTTGGTTGCACACCAAGTGCTTCTATTGCGAAGTGATCCTTGATGGCTTGATGCATCTCTTCTTTTCGACATTCGACGAGAAAATGTTCACCCTCACACATAGGGCAAGTCTTCTCTTGCTGCTTTGCATCCTTTTCTTTGAAGTTCCTTTCCTTCGTTGAATGTGTCGCTTGTCGGTTGGTCTTCTTAAACCCGCTCCTCTCTTCTGAAGTCGCGAAGGCTCCACATTTGTCTGCTTCTGTGTTCAGGAAACTGGATACTAACGTCAGGTCGGAGAAGTCGCCTTCTTCTGATGCTGCAGTGAAGTCGTACCATCGGAATTTGAGCACCGTCGGCATCTTCTCTAAGATTTGCTTCACCATTTCAGGTGAATGCAGATACTGTGGTTTCTTCAGACCCTTAATTGCTGCTACGCTGTTGTTGACCTGGCTCGCGAAGATGCAGATGTCTCTTGGGTTTTCTGAAATCTTCGGTAACGCCTTGACCTTGTCCAATTCTGCCAACACCAGTGCATCAGGTCTTCCGTATCTTCTTCTTAGGGCTTGCATCACTTCTGACGGAGAGGCTTCGGAGTACAACAGGCTCTTGATAGCTTCTCTTGCAGTGCCCTTCAGCGCTCTTCTTAAACGTGCCATATTCTGGACTTCGTTGAACATCGGTGCTGTATCTTCGTAAACAACCTTGAAGGCCAACCACTCGCTGCTGCTGCCATCGAAGAAGGGTAGCTCGTGGATGTAGCTTGGCTGCGCTGCTGGTCCTCCTCTTGTGGAAAAGGCTTCTTTCAATGCAGTCGCCAACGCTTGAATCTCGATCGTAGCTCCTTTCGTTGAAGAGTTCTCTTCAGGCTTCACCTTCTGTGGCTCTTCTGCAGGGTGCTGACCTCGCTGCTCTGGTTGTTTCTTGTTGCCATCTCCTAATACTGATGACTCAATCCAGTTCTGCACCTGTGCTGTTTTGTTTGCCTGGTCTTCATCATCATCCACGGAGTCCTCATCTTCATATTGTGTCATCTCCAGTCTGACACGGGCTAGCTTCGCCGCAGCCTGTGCTTGTTTCAGTTCCAGGCGTGCTAATTCTTCTCTGGCTTCCAGCTCGCGTCTTCTGGCTGAGGAGCTCGTGGTCTTCGTAGACCTGGCACGACGACTGACCCCCATCGGTTTTAGGGTTCCGCCTGAATTGCGAACACCCTCTTCCGGGGCATCTTCTGGGGTCTTCTTTGTCGTCTCCTTTCTTGCATCTTCCTTCTTCTTGGACGATGCTGTGGTCACAGTTTCAACCGTGGTTTCTGTTATCGTGGTCCCCGCCGTAGTCGTTGCACCCGAAGAAGTGTACGTGCCCGATGATGTGTACGTGCCCGATGATGTGTACGTGCCTGATGATGCTGACGCTGACGCAGACGTGACCCCTTCTGACCCTGAACCTTCTTCTGTCGCGCCCACATTGGTAGGACGGGACGGGGGACGTAAGGGGGCATCCTTCTGTGACCTGGTTACTGGCATCTTGCAGGCTTCTCAATCTTCTTGCAGGCTTCTCAATCTTCTTCTTCTTCTTGCAGGGATCCGACGCTCGAAGGACCAATTGTTGCGGCTACCGGGGTATGTTCAGTACCTTACGGTTGCCTGGGACAGTCTCCCACGTTTTTGACGTATGTTTCCCTATTACCTCGCTGGCGACACACGTCACCACGCACCCCTGAATGCGTAGATTAGTAGGGGTACACCCACTAGGAGGACCACGGAGAGATGGGCAGCGAAGAGGCGGTGAAATAAAATCCAGAATTTCTTCTTAATTTTGCTGGCAGATTTCGGCTTCTTGGTAGTTGTTGCCTCTTCGACGGCTGAGCTGCGACTGACTTTTGCCGGCAAATGGCCCTGAATTTATACACGGAGCGGCCGGCCTACGTTACCTTAATGAGGACCGCGATTTTTGAGGCCCTTTTGCTTGCAATTTTCCCTTTAGCCGAAATCTGTCAAGCCGTTTTTTATTATATTTTATCGATAGATCCTTACAATTTTTGTATATATTATACCTTATTATGTCCTTAATCTAATTAAACATTAATTTGGAACGTAACTATTAACAATAAAAAGTTTCTAGAACAAAAACTGTTAAAAACATAGGTTGGCACATTTTCACTATAGAAAATCCCTTATATCTTCTAAACTAATGGCCCGATTCTTACAATTCAAACGGATATATTAGTTTTGTGACTAAACCTATCTTTAAAAACAAAAATTATCCAAATCCGTACATAAACAAAAAAGTGAGTTTTCAACTTACGTAATTATACGTGAACAACATTATTCTTGTAAGAAATCCTTTCAATACAGTCTTATTTGTTTGGAATGCAAAAACTAATAACAAATGTGAGTTAAATAAACTAATTAGAATATAGAAACATTAAATAAATCCTTTTTTAAACTTTTCTAACTAGTGAACTTAATAATCTACGTTACTTTTGCACGGCGGTCCCGCCACTACTTGCGCCATAGTGCTCAGATAGGGTCTCGTCGCCGACAGGAAGGTCATGCAATCGATGTAGTGACTACAGCCTTGCTATTGATGACAATATAATTAAATCTGATTCTCATGTCGCCGCGGCCTTTGAAAATTTCTTTGCAGAGATTCCCGTATCGACTACTAAATCTCTAAACTCTTCACCCACTGCTGCAGAGTCTTTACTTAAAGAAAACATTCCAGTTTGTGATTCTGAATTTCATTTCGAATATGTCACTTTTAAAGATATAATTAAAACCTTTCACACGTTAAATGTCAAAAAGACTGCAGATTTATGGGGTAATTCTGTGGACGTTGCTAAGTCAATTATAAAATATTGTAGCACCTACTTTAGCTGTTATTTTTAATGATTGTATTGACCGTGGTGAGTTTCCTGATCTTATGAAAAACAGTAAAATAATACCGTTGTTTAAATCGGGTAGTACATCAGACCCTACTAATTATAGACCTATTTCAGTGCTACCTACATTTAGTAAAATTTTTGAAAAACTTATTTTAATTCAAATGCAAAGATTTTTTAATGTACATAAATTACTGCATAACAAACAGTTCGGTTTTACAAGGGGTCGTTCAACTACTGATGCCGGAGTTGAACTTCTAGGGCATGTATATAATGCATGGGAGGACAAATGCGATGCGTTGGGCATCTTTTGCGATTTGTCCAAGGCATTCGATTGTGTTCTTCATGAAACATTAATCAGGAAACTGCACCACTACGGAATCCGGAACGCCTCTCTGGATCTTCTTACTTCTTATTTAAGTGATAGGATTCAGAGAGTTGATGTTAACGGGAAAAGTTCTCCCGGATCGGTAGTAAGAATGGGGGTCCCTCAAGGCTCAATTCTAGGTCAATTTTTATTTCTTATTTATATAAATGACTTGCCTTACCTCATAAAGGATGAACATGATATAGTGCTGTTTGCAGACGACACTTCACTTTTATTTAAACTCAAACGTCAGCAGCTGGTTACTGATAATGTAAATAGTGCCCTCGCAAAAGTAGTTAACTGGTTTAATGTTAATAACCTTCTTCTTAACGAGAAAAAAACGAAATGTATTAAGTTTACGATACCTCATGTTAGACAAGTAGAATCAAGTATTCTCATAAAGGGTGAAGAGGCATAACTTTGGATGCCAAGCTTCAATGGGGCCCCCATATAGATAAATTGTCAAAGAAGCTTAGCTCTGCAGCATACGCCGTTAGGAAAATTCGTGGTTTAACTGATTTAGAGACAGCCCGTTTAGTATACTTTAGTTATTTTCATAGTGTAATGTCGTACGGTATTCTGTTGTGGGGAAATGCCGCCGATATTCAGACGATTTTTGTTTTACAAAAAAGGGCAATTCGTTCAATTTATAAATTAAGTCCCAGACACTCCCTCAGAGACAAATTTAAAGGGATTAATATAATGACTGTGCCTTCTCAGTATATTTATGAAAATCTTTTGTATGCACATAAAAATATTAATCTGTTTAAAAAGTACAGTGATATCCATAATTTAAATACTAGGAACAAGCACAAATTTGTTGTTCCTACTACCAGGCTCAAGAAAATAGGTGGCTCGTTTAGATGCCAATGTATACGTTTTTATAATAAACTTCCTAGCCACATTCAAGCACTAAGCCTTAATAAATTCAAATCTTTTATAAAAAGGAAACTATGCCAGAATGCCTATTATACTGTCAAAGACTATATTGAGGACAAAAAGGCTTGGGATTGAGTTGCTCCAATAAAGCACAGGCAATGTTAATTTATTTTATTTCGCTAACTATTTTTACTTTTAATCTTTGCTATAAGTATCTATACTTATTTACATATACAATGACATTAATATTTACTGTATAAAGTATTATATTATTTTAAATTATTGTGAATGTGAGGACTATGTGTGTTTTTGTTGCAGTTTTAATCATGTTCTGGCAGTTTGAGTAGCTGATGCGGCCTACCCAAATGTCCTTTCTTTGGTATTGTTCGTCGAATCGTTGAGCTCCTTAAGTTCTGAGTTGAGCTACACGGGTACTGACAAATGCGTGCACTGACTGGACAGGTCCACTCAATCTGTGTGGTTCTTTCCTCAAAAGACCATTTCAGACACAAATCTACATGGTCCTCAAAGATTATGATTATAATATTATTCTAATTATTGTGAATGTGAGAACTATGTCGGTCATTGATTTATTTATATTTATTTTTGTATTTTTCTCAACGTAATCATGATCTGGCAGTTTGAGTAATTTATGCGGCCTACTCAAATGTCCTTTCTTTGGTATTGTTCGTCGAATCGTTGAGCTCCTTGAGTCTAAGTTGAGCTGCACGATTACTGACAATTGCGTGCACTGACTGGACAGGTCCACTCAATCTGTGTGGTTCTTTCCTCAAAAGACCATTGCAGACACCGATCTACATAGCTTTCACATGACCTGACCAAGATTTTGTCTGGACTTTAAAAGAGACTGTGACCTCTGAGTTTGTTTCGGCCTTTCTTCTCAGAGTAGTCAGATAGGAAACGCCGACCCCATCTACTTTAAAAAAAAAAAAAATATGATTGACGTGTAAAAGTGTTTGTTCAAACCTACTTACAGAAATAAAATCATTTATCATTTAACAACCAGGCAACGAGGGTCAAAACTTGTCTTGCTCTAGAGACAGACCAGTCTATAGGATGCCTGAAAAAAACAGATAACACCTACACAACAAACGACGCTGAGACAAGCGAATTACTCCTAACCACCCACTTCCCAGGATGCCAGATTGCCACCCAGCAAAGCTGGGAACCACATATGGAAAGGGCCACGAGCAGCCTAGATTGGGAAGTGGCGTTGGAAGTAATCGACAAAGGCTTACAAAAGGAGAGGCTTATAGGTCTAAAGGATTTGGGCTGGGTGTAGTCGCCCCTACCTGGTTTCGGTATAAAGATTATTTTTACTTCCCGCCATTTCAAGGGGATATAGCGGTGGGCCAGGCTGGCACGAAAAACCTTAACCGGGTAGTCTGCCAGTACATCTTGGCTCCACCTGAGCAGAGCCGGGAAAATTCCGTCCAGTCCTGCTGCCTTGAAAGGTAGGAAGGTGTTGATGGCCCACGTTATTATATAACGTGGGCCATATATTTAGTTATTATATAACGATGGCCCACGTTATTATATAACGTGGGCCATATATTTAGTTATTATATAACGATGGCCCACGTTATTATATAACGTGGGCCATCAACACCTTCCTACCTTTCAAGGCAGCAGGACTGGACGGAATTTTCCCGGCTCTGCTCAGGTGGAGCCAAGATGTACTGGCAGACTACCTGGTTAAGGTTTTTCGTGCCAGCCTGGCCCACCGCTATATCCCCTTGAAATGGCGGGAAGTAAAAATAATCTTTATACCGAAACCAGGTAGGGGCGACTACACCCAGCCCAAATCCATACGTGATCTATACGTCATGTTCGTGAACGGGCGCCGTCAGTAGGCACTGGTCATTTCTTAGCTGCCACGGCTTATTTTAATTCCATAATTGTTTTTATCTTTTTATTACGGACGCTTTTAACGTGCACGTGTTTCTACATCGTTCTCACATGTATAATTAGAACATGAATGATGTAACCACTTTTTTGTAACAATATTTTGATTTAAAAGAGTGTCCATGGAGTTTCTTGCCCGTTCTTCTCCATAGGTACCTACTACGCTTTGGAATGGGCAACTAGCTTCATCTTTCTGACTGACCGACCCCTTGACAATTCAAAAGTGCCTGTAATTGGTTTATTTGAAATAAATGCTTTGAGTTTGAGTTTGAGAATCCTTTAGACCTATAAGCCTCTCCTCGTTCTTCTTGAAGACACTGGAGAGGCTGGGGGATAGGAGGATCAGAACCCAAATATCGGTACAGAGACCTCTACATCCGAATCAACACGCCTACTGTGCAGGCAAATCAACTGAATCAGCACTCCACAGCGTAGTCTCACGCATTGGAAATGCTCTTAAAGCCAAAAACCCAACCCTAGGCGCCTTCATTGATATAGAAGGTGCTTTCGACAAAACAAACTTCGTCAGCATCGAGCAGGCACTTGCCAGGCACGGTGTTGCGCGAACACTCATAGAATGGATCAATAACATGTTAAAATACCGTGCCATTCAGTTTACCGTGAACACCACCACGCGAGGTATCGTGAGTAGAGGCTGCCCACAGGGTGGGGTGCTGTCACCACTGCTGTGGAATTTAGTCGTAAATGAGCTCATTGCAGAGCTCAACGCCAGCAGTCTGTACTCGGTGGGATACGCGGACGATATAGCAATTCTGATCTCGGGGAAATTTGAAGGCATCTTAGGTGATCTCAAGAGAAGGGCTTTCAAAATAATCGAGAGCTGGTGCACGAAGCACGAACTATCGGTTAACCCCTCGAAGACAGAACTAATAATGTTTACCAACAAGAGAACTTTAGGACCCCATAGGCTTCCAAAACTCTTCAACACTGAACTAACACTTAAAGACGAAGTCAAGTACTTGGGGGTGATCCTTGATAGCAAACTTCTCTGGAACAAGCACCTTGACTACAAACTTAATAAAAGCACAATTGCACTCTACCAATGTAAAAGAATGTTAGGGAAAACATGGGGGCTTTCTCCGAAGATAACTCTGTGGTTATACAGAGCGGTAATCAGGCCAATGTTGGCTTATGGCGCTCTGGTTTGGTGGACGAGGACTGAACTCTCGACCACCATTACCAGACTACAACGCTTCCAACGACTGGCCTGTACGGCTACCACTGGCTGCATGAGAACCACCCCAACTGCAGCCATGGAGATAGCCCTTTAATTAACTCCCCTTGACCTGTACATACAGCAGGAGGCGGCGCTAGCTGCCATCAGGCTAATGCATCTGGGCATATGGGGCAAAAACCATACCAGTCCACACGCTAACATCCTGGACCGGGCGATTGAGTACCAACCGCTCATCGCTGCCCCGTGTGATAGAACACCAAACCAACCCATGTTCAACAAAAACTATATTATACATGCAGTTCAGGAGGAAAGGGATCAGTCAGGAGCCCATGAAGTGCGCATCTACACAGACGGCTCAAAAACACAAAACGGTTCAGGTGCTGGCATACACTCCCTTGACCTCAACATTAACCTTCACATACTAGGCACACACAGTTTGATATTTCAATGTGAATGTGTTGCCTTAACACAAGCCGCAACAGCAGTAAAGCGCTTATGCATCCGGAACTACGGCATTAAATTCCTATCCGACAGCCTATCTGTGCTCAAAGCTTTAGAAAACAAACAAACTAACAATAAACTAATTTTTGAGTGCCATTTAGCTCTGGAGAGGTTATCGCATTACCCTCCAGTGGATCAAAGGGCATAGTGGATCCTTAGGCAATGATGCCGCTGATGAACTTGCGAAGAGAGGCTCTGATATGGAAGTGCTACGCCCGTACCCACTTTTCCCTCTGCCTTTCTCACAATTTCGTGCGTGGATTCGCCAAAGATCGACCGAACTCCATAACAACAGATGGTCACGGGCAACAGACTGCAGACAGTCCAAATTGGCTTTACCAATTTGTAGACCCGCGGTTAACCAAAAAACTTCTCAACCTGAGTAGAAATAACCTCAGAATAATTATAGGAACAATTACGGGCCATAACCCCCTTAACAAACATCTTTTTAACATAGGCGCCACAGATAGCCCCCTTTGCAGGGGCTGCCTTGACGCCGAGGAATCAGCCGCCCACGTTATCCTGGAGTGCGAGGCTGTGGCTTCTCAACGGGAAGAAATCCTCGGAACAGTGAGGTCGCTCCGCGAAGCCTGTGAAGCCCCCAGGAGGCTTCTGTGCTTTTGGGCGGAGCTAGGCTGGCTGTGTTAGCCAGTATCCCCACGCACAACGGACCAAATGAGAGTCTAAGTGCGGAAAAGGGAGTCCCCATCATCATCATCATCATCAGAGGGGCCGGACCTGGACGACAGCCAGTTTGGTTTTCGGCACGGGCGCTCCACCATCCACACTGCCTCGCGGGTGAGAGTCCTGGCGGAGGAAACGGTGTCCCGGGGCGGGGTGATGTTGGCGATGTCCTTGGACATCTCCAACGCCTTCAACACCCTGCCCTGGATTTGTATTCGGGAGGCACTGCGCTATCATCGGGTGCCTCCCTACCTCCGCCACATCGTTGGGGCTTATCTGTCGGAGAGGTGAGTCACCTACGTGGGACGTGATGGCGGAAAAATCATCACCGCACCAACCAGCGCCGCATGTCGTGCGGTGTTCCGCATGGTTCGGTCCTAGGGCCACTCCTGTGGAACATCGGGTACGACTGGGTGCTGAGGGGCGAGCTCCAACCGGGCGTAGACCTGACATGTTATGCAGATGACACGCTGGTCACTGCCCGGGGGAGCTCGCACAGGGAGGCAGCGTTGCTGGCGACGGCTGCGGTCTCACAGGTGGTGGGCCGCATACGTCGCCTAGGTCTGGAGGTGGCCCTCAGCAAGTCGGAGGCTATGGTGTTTCATGGCCCCCGGCGGGCGCCACCACCCGGCTCACACATCGTGGTCGGGGGGGCTCGGATCGCTGTCGAGTCCACCATGAAGTACCTAGGATTGGTGCTCGACAGCTGATGGGACTTCGGGCCCCACTTCCGACGGCTGGCGCACAAGTTGCTGGGCGCGGCTGGCGTACTCGCAACGCTGCTTCCCAATCTGGGGGGCCCGAGCGCCGCCTGTCGGCGGCTCTACGTGGGGATCGTGCGATCCATGGCCCTGTATGGGGCCGCGGTGTGGGCCTCTGACCTGACGGCCGGCAGCATCGCTGTTTTGCGAAAGCTGCAGAGGGCGATGGCCATCAGAGTCATCAGGGGGTATCGCACGATCTCCTACGAGGCGGGCTGCGTACTGGCCGGATCCCCGCCCTGGGACCTTGAGGCGAAAGTACTCGCGTCATTGTATCGGTGGCGCGAGGAAGCGAGGGCGTGGGGCGAGGAACCGATGCAGCGACACATGGAGCTGCGTCGGTCTCAGCTTCGCGAGGTCCTGGTGTTTGAATGGCGGGACATGCTTTCACGCCCTACCGCCGGCCTCGTCACCATCGAGGCGGTCCGGCCAGTGCTCGAGCGCTGGCTTGGGAGGAGGCACGGCTCCCTGTCGTTTCAGGCGACGCAGGTGCTCTCGGGGCATGGTTGCTTCGGGAAGTACCTGTGTCGCATAAACAGGGAGCCGGACACCCGGTGTCACCAATGCGTCGACTGCCGGGAGGACACGGCGTGGCATACGCTGGCAGAGTGTGCCGCTTGGGAGGAGCCGCGCCGTGCCCTCATCTCAGAAGTAGGCAGTGACTTGTCGCTGCCGGCCGTAGTCGAGTCGATGGTCGGCAGCGCCGAGTCCTGGGACGTGGTGGTCTCCTTCTGCGAAACAGTCGTCTCGCAGAAAGAGGCTGCGGAAAGGGAGAGGGAGATCTCATCCACTCACCCGGCCCGCAGAAGGCGCACCGGGCGTCGGCGGAGGGCGGACAACGACCTCTTCCAGCCCCCCTAAATGAGTCCAGGGGTGACGGACTCGGGGACGTCCGTCGCTACCCACACACCAGGACCCGAGGTGGCGGCGCGTTGTGTTCCACGCGCGCCCCTCTTAGACGTCGCGGGGGGAGTCAAATACCTCACTACCCCCCACACCCGAAGAGGCCGGCCACACACGAACAACGTACAACAATAATTTTTCCCGCGTTAAAGTTTTCATTTGTTTTTTTTTTATCAATGAACAGCTTTCTATATGCAAGCCAGTTCGAAATTAAAATAAAACCTTTGATATGTTACCTCCTTGGTTGCCATGTTTTGGAGTAAAAGATCGTTCCATTTTTAAATTACACCATAGATATGAGTTTATTAGGTAATTTATTTGGCCACGCTAAACCACGACAGAAATGGATTTCATACAACTTTTGCCGGCCGCTGCTCGCATGTATTTGGCCAATACAGCAATTTCGATTTATCTCGAAGAAGGTTGTCAAAATAATTCTCAAACCATGCATGTTTGAGAAAAAGCAATTATGGAAAGAAAATCTCTAAGCATTTCAAATGAGAGGCCTGACCAGCGCGAAAATAGATTGTCAAATTAAATGACGAAAATCAAGAAAATTACAATAATCATCTTAGTTTAATTTATTCGCACTCGTTTGGCTAACGAAAGTCAAGAAGGCTACGAGCATCGTCTATCTTTAAGCCGCCATCGATTAGGTAATGAAAGTCAAGAAGTCTTCGATAACCGCCTTTCTTAATATAGGTATGCTCGTTTAGCCAATGGAACTGACGAGCAACTATCACAACGTTTGAGCGTCCTCGTTCCAGTCAGAGGTTGCATAATGAAACGGCAGAAGCCAGAGTCGAAAGATTAAATTTGGTTCGAGAAGCGACAAAAAATACAAGAGATATGTTAAGTGCTGAACAAATTCGGGAGACGATCAATATTTTTGCAGAATACCATGAGCTGTATGCAATAAATCTTGGCATCCACAACAGCGTGTCAATTTGCAGACAACGATTTACAGATAGATTTTACTTCCAGAATTGGTATCGGTAGGTAAAATAATAACTGCGGAGTGGTTCCGGGAGGCCATGTGCGGAGTGGTTCCGGGAGGCCATGTCCGAAATATGTGACGTGGCAATGCCCCGGGCCCAGCCCGGACGCGCCCAGCGCCAAGTGTGCTGGTGGTCGCCGGAGTTGACGACTCTGTGCAGTGCGTGCGTCGCTGCGCGACGCCGGTACACCAGGCACCGCAGGCTCCGTATTCGCCCTCCGGATACGGAAGCCATTCAGGTGGAGCTGTACGAGGGGTACAGAGCGGCGAAGACCGCCCTCCAAGCGGAGATCCTGCGGGCCAGGGGACTGGCCCGCGAGGAGTCGCTGGAGACTCTGAACAGGGACCCGTGGGGACGCCCCTATAAATTGGTGCGAGAGAAGCTCCGCCCATGGGCTCCCCCGCTGACGCAGAGTCTCCGGCCCCAGCTCGTGGAGGACGTGGTGAGCGCTCTGTTCCCTTCTAGAGGGAACATATCTCCCCGCCCATGGCTCCACCTACTGCGGTGCTCAATGCGGACCACACCGCCGACGACGACGACGACGATGCTCCGGAGGTGACTGAGGTAGAGCTGCGAGTGGCGGTACGTATGCTGAGTGCCAAAAATACCGCCCCAGGACCCGACGGCTTACCTGGGAAAGCCTGGGTCCTGGCCTCGGAGGCTCTCGGGCCTCGACTAAGGGGGCTCCTAAGCGCATGCATGGAGAGGGGCCAGTTCCCACTTCGTAGGAAGACGGGGAAACTGGTCCTCATCAAGAAGCCGGGGCGCCCAGCGGACTCTCCGTCCGCTTACCGGCCCATCGTGCTGCTCGACGAGGTGGGCAAGCTCTTTGAAAGAGTCATTGCAAACCGCCTCGTCGGGTGGCTGGTGCGGGTGGGGCCGGATTTGGCGGAGAGCCAGTTTGGCTTCCGCAGGGGGTGCACTACGGTGGACGCCATCATGCGCGTGCGGGCCCTCACGACGGGGGATGCTGTGGCCCGGGGTGGGGTCGTCTCAATACCCTGCCCTGGAGTTGCATCAGGGAGGCACTCCGGTATCACCGGATGCCGACCTACTTCTGTCGT
Organism: Brachylomia viminalis; assembly: GCA_937001585.2. NCBI lineage: Eukaryota > Metazoa > Arthropoda > Insecta > Lepidoptera > Noctuidae > Brachylomia > Brachylomia viminalis. The sequence continues at coordinate 17,827,247 of OW443301.2, read as the reverse complement.
GTGGTCGAGGCCTATTTGACGGACAGGGCCGTAATCTACCCCGGTCACCAGGGAGTGTGGAACCGGCAAGAGATGTCGTGCGGTGTCCCACAGGGATCGGTCCTGGGGCCGTATCTGTGGGACATCGGATACGACTGGATGCTGCGCGCAGACCTCCCTAGCGGCGTCAGCGTGGTTTGTTACGCTGACGACACGCTGGTCCTGGCGTAGGGGAGGTCGCACCAAGCGGCGGCCGAACTAGCGACACGCGGGGTTGCGACAATCGTCGAGAGGATCCGGCAATTGGGACTCGAGGTGGCCCTGCACAAGTCCGAGGCCATGTGTTTTCATGGTCCTCGGAACGCGCCACCGTCGGGTTCCCAAATAACGGTAGGAGGGGTTCACATCGGCGTCGAGTCGACGATGAAGTTCCTTGGACTCGTCCTCGACAGCCGGTAGGTTTTCGGTTGCTAAGTCCTAACAATCCAGATGTAATGATATTTGGTGGTCTCCACACTCAAATTTATCGGTTGTTAGGTACTGGTATTTTAGGTAGGTACCGGTAGGTAACAACCGATAAATTTGAGTGTCGAGACTACCAAACATTTACATCTGGATTGTTAGGACTTAGCAACTGAAAACGATTGCTAACTATGTCGAGACTGCAGGGCCTGTTCTTCTAACTAAACAGACAGCTGTGTAGCTGGGGAGTTTGTTGCGCCACTGCTTCATCCCAGTTATAGCACAAGGAAGTGACAAAAAAAAAAGTTGGCACATTGACCTTTAACTCGCTGTGGTAGTTGAGCATCAAACTAGAAGGTTAAGATTGAAAAAAGTAAAAAATAGACCGTACAATTTGGCAGAAATAATTTTGACCTACTTTTCCATACAAAATGCAATTTCGCTAAACAAAGCAATCGCAATTTCAGACTTAAGGGGGAAGCGCAAGGGTAGGTATAATCCCATTGAATGACTGATGAATGGGATTATAAAAAGAACTTAGTTTTTTTTTTTCATCCAACACGTTGCCCCACACTAGGAATTTCTCCTGTATCATGGGTGCGTTTACAAACATTTAAACTCACATACACAAACAGCCAGACCCGGAACAACTACTTGCAGGTCATGCAAATATTTGTTCCGTGCGGGGATCGAACCCGCGACACGTAACGCAGCAGTCAATCGCTTAACCACTGCGCCAACCATGCCGTCGCGTCGTGCCGTTAATTGACTTGAATTGATGATTTGAACTAATATAATTCTATTAATTTAGACCTGTTACGGTTGCGAATCATATTTTGTTCACCATACAACTAGAAATTGACTTACAAACTGCAAAAAACGTAGGTAACCAAATTTAAATTGGGCTGGCGCTCGCCCAAACAAGGTTTTCTAGAAAAAATGGTGGTGCGGATTGGTACATTATGGCAGAACTACGGACAATTTACGTACTACTCCATTGTTTTGCAGTGCGCAAAATACACTTTCCTTCCGATGAGGTTAAAAACTAAAAGGTCGTCATAGGTGGCAGCACTGTTCACCGGCCACAAGCCGTCATTGTTTTGTTTATGTTTACTTTTGTGTCCGTCATAAATTAAACGAAAACTAGATAAATATGTATGTGATTTGGAGTGGTTAAAAGGTGAGCTAAGAAAAGAGGAAACGCCTACCACTTTTACCAGTGGTAAATATATTAGAGTAAAATAAAATATCAAAAATAAAAATCAAAAGTCATTTATTCAAACTAAATTTAAATTTATACCTACCAACAATAACATTAATAATAATAATACATTTATTTATTCAGATAACTTTGATCCATACATGAGACATACAACTAGTACAAAATATTAAGCAGGGACTTGGTCCGCTGCACTAACATCCATGTCAGGGGACAATCGTGCCTAGCAGCAATGGCACTCAAGATGCTGTGGCGACTTCCACGCAACCGGCTAATGAATGACGCGGTATTTTTGCGCCATAAAGCTGCAAAGCCATCTGTGTGTGCATGCAAACATTGCTGATGCGCTACAGAAACGTGGAAGCCGCAACAGCGCCCTGAACGCATTATTAAACTGAAAACTATACTCAAGCAGAAATAAATAATAAAAACGTAAACAGAACTTAATACCTAAATAAAAGCCCCCAGGTATAAAGGGCGTGCCCGCTTACATATGCAATGCTGCATTACGTTTATGTAACTGTAACATGAAGTCACAATTTGTGACTTCATGTTACAGTTACATTTGTTTGTGACTCTTTGTGAGTTTGTGACTCACAAATGATAAAGTAGGACCTTCGAAGTAAAATAAATAAATAAACAAGTAATTACTAATAACAATAACAAAACCATGGTCAGCAAGACAACCTGTCACCCTGTCACCACAAGCAGCACCCGTTCACACGCATAACGCAAAGATCAGCCACTACCCCACTCGCCATATTTGAGGGAAGGAGGCAACCCGACCCCTGACAAAACCGCAAGCAGTGACATATAAGGGAGCATGACGAGCTCGCTGCCGGTTGCTCAAAATAATAATATCACATATTGCAATACAACTCATTAAAAAAACATTGAAATGAGTAGATTATGTCAGCAAAATAAAATTAAATTAAATTCACTACAACAGTCAAATAAAATAAAAAATTCTATGAACTCATATGACATGCCAGTAGGTAAGCTTCTGAATAAAGAACATAAAAAACTTATTACCGTTTAAGTAATCGTTGATGGAATGGTATGCCTTTGAACAAAGGTTGGATTTTACTTTAGCTTTAAACGCATTAAAAGGCAATTCTAAAAAAGAAGAGGGAAGCTTGATATAAAAGTTTATACCAAGCCCAACAAGTGAGTTATGAACCTTATGAAGCCGGTGCAAGGGAGCACGTAGTTTGTCCTTATTTCTAGCGATAATACACTCGAGAGCAATGAATCCGGGTCACTTAAAGAATCCTAAAAATCTCGGAAACTGAAAATGCTAGGTTAATGCAATAAATTGTATTTAATAGACAATGTAATACTCCTTAAATGAAGGTATTAAAACTTCTTAGTTATTGTAAAGTTATATCATAAAAAAATCAAATTTGAAAAAGGGCCACTTTCGAAGATGGAACTACGAAATTACAGCATTTGGTTTTGCTTTTGTTTGTAATCTGTCATTTATGTGGGTACATAAACCATGTTGATAGTGCTCTATATTCATTATTCAAGCTGAAATTATGTCGCTTACGCCTGAAGAATGCACCAGAATACTTACAATGCTGGAAACCGGCCGGAGTCAGCGCGATACAGCCAGGACTGTCGGTGTGTCGCTGTCAACAGTACAAAGAGTTCTCCGACGTTACGAAGAAACTGGTTCTAACCTACGCAGACCAGGAACGGGCAGAACCAGGTGTACCACAGCACGAGAAGACCGATACTTGGTGAACACCATGCTTCGAAATCGCTTTCTCACAGGAACTGAACTCACCAATCAGTTTCGACGCCTCGGAGGAAGTAACCCAAGTGCATGGACAGTAAGACGTCGGCTTGCTGAATCTAACTTAAAACCCCTTAGACCTGCAAACGGCCCTAAACTGGAGCGTGGGCATCGTATTTCAAGACTAAGATATGCCCAGAGCCACGTAAATTGGAGTATTGAAGATTGGTCAAAAGTTATGTTCTCCGACGAATCAAAATTTATGCTCTACAAGCACGATGGAAGACACAGAGTGTATCGAAGACCAGGGGAAAGATTCAAGCAAGCATGCATCGAAGAAAAAGTAGCCTACGGTGGTGGGTCTGTACTTGTGTGGGCCGGAATTTCTTCTGAAAGTCGCACAGAGCTGGTGATCATAGAAAACGGCTCTTTAACTAGCGTAAGATATGTGGAAGAAATCCTCAATGATCACGTTGGTCCATTTATGGTCAATTTAGGTGAGGATGCTATATTTATGCATGACAATGCCCGACCTCATACAGGTAGGATTGTGAATGACTACCTTCAAGAGATGAACATTACTCGTATGGAGTGGCCAGCGCGCAGCCCGGATATCAACCCGATCGAGCATGCTTGGGACGAGCTAGGCAGATGCGTAAAACAACGAAACCCTCCCCCAATCACGCTTCGTGAGCTCAAAATTGCTCTCACAGAGGAATGGGAGAATATTCCCCAAAATCGTATAAGGAACTTGGTGTACAGCATGCCAAACCGCGTAAACGCAGTAATGGAAGCACGAGGAGGCAATACGAAGTATTAAAATTCAAGAAAATCGTAATAAAGTTCAAAAATTTCATGTTTCCTATTTTTGTTTTAAGGAGAGATCAGCAGTTTTTTTCTTTATGTAATTTTGTGTTAATAAAATGTATTTTTTTTTACTTTCATTTAAGGAGTATTACATTGTCTATTAAATACAATTTATTGCATTAACCTATCATTTTTAGTTTCCGAGATTTTTAACATTCTTTAAGTGACCCGGATTCATTGCTCTCGAGTGTATTATGAAAATAACTGTTTTTGGTGTATATGTGTTTAATTTAATTTAATAAGGCCCGGTTGGCGCAGTGGTTAAGCGATTGACTGCTGCGCTGCGTGTCGTGGGTTCGATTCCCGCACGGAACAAATATTTGTATGACCTACAAGTAGTTGTTCCGGGTCTGGCTGTTTGTGTATGTAACTTTAAATGTAAAAAATAATGTATGTATGTGTGTATTAATGTTTGTTTTTAATGTGTCTTTGTATGTTTTGTTTGTAAACGCACCCGCAATACAGGAGAAACTACAAGTGTGGGGGCAATGTATTAATAAAGCTGTATGGGGCTATAGAACTAAGGAACAGATAGAAAGCTATACCAAATTGTGCAATAGTAAACTTAAATTAATAGATTTTCCTGTTGAATTAAGACAATGTAGTTATGATATTTGTAATTGTAAGGAACATAGAAACTATTTAGATAAACTATATAAGGATATAGGTAATAATAGCATTAAAGGAATCAGCAATTAACACTGGTGAAACTCAGTCTCACACGCGTAAGAAAAAGCATGTGATAGGATGGAATAAGCATGTATGTGAAGCTCACAGGGAAGCTAGGAATAAATTTTTATACTGGGTTTCTCAGGATAGGCCACAATCCGGTACTATATATGAAGAAATGTGTGAAAGTCGCAAATTATTTAAAAATATATTAAAGTGGTGTCACAATAATAAAGAACGGATAAAAATGGAAATTATTTCAGAATGTCGTGCCTCTAAAAACTTTAGTGATTTTTGGAAATCAACCAATAGTTTAAATCATAAAACTGGCCTTCCAGTGAGCGTGGGAGGTGCAAGTGATAGCAGAGATATAGCGGAACTGTTTAGAGAACATTTTACCACAAAGTCTCCACTGGATCCTTCGTCTGCAGATCCTGGGTCCACCATGACCGGTGATTTGTATAGGGTGTCTGCTAAACAAGTTCGACAAATTGTGAGTAGCATGTCTAGGGGCAGGTCACCGGGTCGTGATGGACTCAGTATCGAGCATCTAAAATATGCTGGTGTTCATTTACCACGTGTGCTCGCAATGTTCTATACTTTATGTCTGAATCACTCGTACTTGCCTATGGACTTTATGAAAACCATTGTAGTACAAATTGTTAAGAATAAAACTGGAGATTTGTCTGATAAGAACAACTACCGACCGATTTCTTTGGCTACAATCGTAGCCAAGGTGTTGGACGGTGTGCTCGACTCAGAACTTGATAAACATCTCGATATTCATGATGCTCAGTTTGGTTTTCGCGCAGGACTTTCCACTGAAAGCGCAATTCTGAGTCTGAAACACACTGTTCAATATTATACGGAAAGAAGTACACCTGTGTATGCATGCTTTCTTGACCTCTCCAAAGCATTCGACCTTGTGTCGTATGACCTATTATGGGAGAAACTCAAGAAAACTGGCGTGCCTACACAGGTGCAACGGATTTTTCATTTCTGGTACCAAAACCAGAATAATTATGTAAGATGGGCAAACACCTTCTCAGACACGTACAGGTTGGAGTGTGGGGTGAGACAAGGTGGTTTGAGTTCTCCTAAGCTCTTCAACTTGTACGTTAATGAGCTTATAGTTGGGCTCAACAGCACACGAGTGGGATGCTGGATTGACAACGTTTGTATGAACAACTTTAGTTACGCGGACGACATGGTGCTGCTGACCCCAACTGTAAGTGCAATGAGGCAGTTGCTCGCAATATGTGAAAAGTATAGCATTCAGCATGGTTTGATATACAATGCTAAGAAGAGTGAGTACATGGTTTTCAAGGCCCCCGGTAAATGTACACTAAATGTGCCCGCAATAGAGCTAAACGGCATTGAACTAAAGCGGGTAGAAAAGTTCAAATATCTTGGACATTATGTTACTGAGGACCTTGAGGACCAAGTTGACATAGAAAGGGAACGTAGGGCATTGGCGGTTAGAAGTAATATGCTGGCCCGCAGGTTTGTGCGTTGTAGTAAACAAGTTAAAGTCACACTATTTAAAGCCTACTGCCAGACTTTCTACACGTGCAGCCTGTGGTTCAGATATACACAAAGGACGCTCAATGCCTTACGTGTCCAATATAACAACGGATTTAGGATGTTGTTGGGGTTGCCCCGTTTTTGCAGTGCCTCCGGTATGTTTGCGGAAGCCAGGGTAGACGGCTTCCATGCGGTAATACGCAAGCGGCTCGCATCATTGCTGAGCAGAGTCAGGAGCAGCACCAACAGCATCCTACAGGTTATTGCGGAAAAGCAGGACTCAAACATCCTGAAAGCATTTATTCGTGCTCAAATTTTTTAATCTTTTTCTTTTTGCGGGTGTGTATTTTGTAATTGTGTATGGACATTGATCTGAAATAAAGTTTATTATTATTATTCTGTTTATTTATTTTCATACATATAAATACATTTTTAAATATTTTTATAAAAAGCATTAAAAAAAACATTTAAAAATATAAAAATAGTGGTCCGCCGGTATCAGGAGCAGGGTCCAAGCTACCGGTGGTTAGGGCTCCAGAGACAGGAACCTTCTCACGATACGAGCCGTATCAAGGAGTACTGCCTTCTGAATCAGGCCCTTGATCCAACCGCCTAACGAGAGCCTCGAAAGATGTTGATTGAGGCTTTCGGCCATCAGGCCATTGGCCGATACGACAATCGGCACAATGACAGCCGAGCTTACATTCCACATGTCAACAACCTCGTGTGCTAAGTCGAGATATTTAATTTGTTTCTCTTTCTCAGCTTTCACGAGGTTCTCGTCATGTGGAATGGTAACATCGATAATCATTGTGCGGCGTGCTAATCGATCTATCACCACTATATCAGGCTTATTGGCGACAATAGTCCTGTCAGTAATGATAGACCGATCCCAGTACAACGTGACTTGGTCATTTTCGAGAACTGGGTCGGGCGCATACTTGTAATACGGTACCTCGGTATCCACAAGTTTATATTTTAAAGCAAGTTGCTGGTGAATAATCCTGGCTACTTGGTTATGCCTGTGCAAGTACTCGCCGTTAGCCAGACGAGAACAACCAGAGATAATATGTCTGATGGATTCACCTGGACGGTGGCATGCCCGACACACGTCAACCGTCCCGTCTTTCATAATATGTCTCCGGTAGTTATTCGTCAAGATAACTTCGTCCATAATTGCACAGACGAAACCTTCAGTTTCCCCGAAAAGGTTACCAAAACGTAGCCAGGATACGGACGCTAAGAAGTCTACACCGGGTTGATGAAGAGCCCGGTAGAAGCGCCCGTGAAGCTCCTTGCTTTGCCATACCTTCCTGCGGTCATCGGTAGTAAGTACTACAGGTTTGCGCCAGTTCTCTTTAGCCATGGAGAGCGGGGTGAGTCCCTTGTCTACTGCTACCACATCAGGGTGCATACCCATTTCAGCTTTTAAAAAATATTCCCTGAGACTGCAGACCTCGCGGTTGTGGAGGGTCTTCGCATTTAAAAAGCCTCGACCCCCGCACTTCCGCGGGATGTACAGTCTCATCACCGAAGAACGTGGGTGATGCATCCGATTTGCGGTCAGTAGTGTACGGACCCTCCTATCCAGGGCGTCGAGTTCAGTCTGAGTCCATTTGAGTATGCCGAAAGAGTACATCAAAACCGGCATGACCCAACCGTTGAAGGCACGCACCTTGTTTCCGCCTGAAAGAAGACTATTAAGTACTTTTTTCAGGCGGCCAAAGAAGCGTTCCTTCAACGATTGCTTCATGTCAGTAACATTGATGCCTAAAGCTTCCGACATACCCAAATACTTATAGGTTTCGGATGCGGAGAGGGCTCTAAGGTTTGTGAAATCCGAGAGTTGGGTTCCCACGGATTCAACAATCTCCCCTCGCTTTACATGCATGACCGCACAATTGTCCACACCAAATTCCATCCTGATGACGCTACTGAAAGTTTCAGTTACCTTCAGTAGCTCCATCAGTCGCAATTTGTTGGGGGCAAAGAGTTTCAAGTCATCCATGTAGAGGAGGTGAGATATGACCTGACCACCTCTCCTCAACCGATAACCTAGACCTGAATCCTCCAGTAGTGTACTTAGAGGATTCAGGGCTAAGCAGAACCAAAGTGGACTCAAACTGTCGCCCTGGAATATTCCCCGTTTAATCCATACAGGCTCATCATTCCCCTGGATCTGTCGACATCCTGGATAGCGAAGAACCGTCCTCCATTGCCCCATATACGACTCGAGGAAAGTGCGTAGAATTGCATCAATCTTGTACAACTCCAGCACCCTCATGAGCCACGTATGTGGCACCGAGTCGTAGGCCTTCTTATAATCTATCCAGCATGTCGACAGATCCTTGCAGATTTCCAGTTCGGTAACGGACGGACCGCTCTGGCAACGTCTAATGGCGTAATTAGGACTGCTCCCATTTCTGGTATGGTTTCACACATTCGCTCGACCACTCGTATCCAGCCCGCCTCAGCGTGACAGACGGGTACCGACCAGATGTTGCACCAGAATGTTCTCGTGGCGGCGTCATCCGGGCGGCACACGTCTGTCACATTTTGTTCAGATCGCTCCCAAGCTCTGTACACCCACCTCTCATCGCTCTGGAACATGCGATTTTGCACGTTCGATACGTGTCGCTTATACCGCCGAATACGGCTCGCCCATGCACAAACTTTCTGCTTCAGGAAGTCGATGCGCTCTGTGACACGGGACATGTATTCTCGAGGGCTGATTCCAGTCCCCGCGAATGCCCGTCTTACAAAGCGCATCACTCGTGGTCGTGTATTGCCCTCCCTGAAGCAGTATAGTTTGCCGATAAGTACCCTGGTCCCATCGATACGACGCTCGATCCTGCACTGCCAGGCTGGTACAGCTGGTTTTGGTCGAGTAGCTCCGTCATAGTTTGGAAACTTGACATTAGCTAAACGTACCAACTAAATTTTCGAGATTTATAGAAAAAATTAATAAAGCAAGTTTCCATGTGTATTCCGTCGGAATTTGACATTTTTTCGCAAAAAATATAGTTTTTTTAATAGTGATTGTTAAATAAGCTCTGTGACATCCTAACAAAGAGATTTTTTCCTAACAAATACGGATACCCCGCCCACTAAAGCCGCCCAAGTCCTGGCATTGCTGGATTCAGGGCATAGGCAGCGTGCTGTGGCTGCAATAGAGTGTATCAGCGTTATCGGGAGACTGGTATGTTTACTCGCCGTCCAGGATCTGGTAGATATAGAGTCATGTCTGAGCAAGTTTGGCCGCTGGTGGGCCGTTGGTGGCCTGGATTCTATACAATAGTAAGTAATTTATCATTACGAAACACCAAACATATTTTAATTAAATTATTTGCCACATGTCAGTTAGCACACGCCAATACACATACCTACCAACAAAAACATTGAAAAACCAGACCAAAAATAATAGTCGTTTCAACTCGTTTCCCAGCAATAGGTTTTCTCAGTGTTACCTATTTATTTAGTTTCATGTACTTAAAAAATGCGTAGATAACGGCTACGTGATGGGTGCTACCCCTATACACCCTGTATAAATTTGATTTAAGTGCTTTTGCAGCATAGTAACATTAGTACCAGTCCGAAAGGGTTACCGTGGCTCCTGGCACAGGCAACTGAAGGAACACGGGTGGGTTTTAGTCAGTAAGAGTCTGACACGCCCTCCCCGCTCTGCCCAAAGCGGGAGAAGTTATTTGATGATTTCCCAGCCTCTAAAAAAATTAAATGAGGACCAGCATTGCGATTCTGTAACCATCTCACCGTGAAAACTTACGTGAAGTGAGCGTGGATAAGCGGGATGACACTGACAGCTCACTCCACGCAAGTCTTCACGGTGAGATTTTTACAGAATCGACCGGCAGTTTGGCGTACTTAATACAGTAAATATTGAAATTTTGTGGATTGGTGCATTTTGGCAGAACTAAGTCTAATTACTGAAAAAAATATATTTCTTGCCCATTCAAGGTTGGCTTGGTGAAGGGTGGGCGTTTTGGGGGGACTGTCTTATGTGATTTTGACGTTCAAAAAGTGCTGATTCTCAGCCTAATTTGAATAAATGACTTTTGATTTTGATTTGATTTGATTCTTCTCCATACGAAACTACCTGTTGGAAGGGGCGACTAGAACCAATTCTATTTAAATGTAAATGTTGACGTTCAAAAGTGCCTTTTATGCGTGTGCCTATTTGAAATAAATGCTTTGACTTTGACTGACTGGCCAGCAACTTTTTTGTCGCTGTGCGCGCACTTGCATTACAACCATAGAGAGTGGTTAAATCACTGACCTCTATTAAATTAAATATGTATAGTCTTTGATTACAACCAATCTTAGAGCAAAATGCTCTAAGCAACCAATAGACGGGGCGACAGTTGCGTCGCCGGCCTGTCTCCTAACCCGCGGACACAAAAGTCTCACTTTCATACAAACCCGTAAACTAACTAACTAACTTCTCATTCTCTCAATGATGAATTGACCACTGGAACTATCTAATTTATTTTCAAACTCTTAACTCTATTGGGATTGTTATTTTCTTCGGTCAATGTTCCGTCGCTACCGTTCGTGGCCGTCTTCTTGGTCGCTAGCGTGATACCACAGGTTAGCATGCCTATTGAATTAGTGTGCAGTTTCATCTTAAAGTAGCTTAATATCGTTTTCTAAAACCGTCTGAGGTCTTGTACCGGCTGCCTTGTTGGTTTGGCAGGGTTGTCTATTGTTTGCCCGAAGATTACCTATATGCCATAATCATCATTTTCCCGAATTTCATTTACCCGAATTTCATTTGCCCGAATGTTTCATTTGCCCTAAAAGACATATGACATACTTTTAATTGCCCGAATTTTAGATACCATAAGATACGAATGCCATAAGTATTGTTTGCCTTATTTTTATGTGCCATAATAATTATTAGACATAATATTTAAGTGGCATTTATTCTGTGCATGGTTGATGGTGGGCTAGGTCGACGGAGCCCCCCTTCGCGGGGCTCATACTTCTGTGTGGTTTATAAAAAAATAACCACGAAGGGGATGGCGGGGTCTATTCGCTCGCTTCGCTCGCTCACACGACCCCGCCATCCCCTTCTAACCTAACCTGTCCGAGTCGGGGTGCCCTAAAGTCCCAATTGCATCCAATTTCTCTTGATATAAACAACCGTTACACACCCGATGTCGATGGCAAATTATGTTATGGCATATCATAATTATGGCATGTGATAATTAGGGCTTACAATGATTATGACAAATGATGTTATGGTAAGTGACTTTATGGGAAACAATGATTCTGGCACGTGACTAATATGGCAAATGAGAGTAGGGCAAATGAGTATTATGTCGTATGATATTATGGCTGTTGACTATTATGGCAAATGATATTAGGGCAAATAAAATTCGGGTAAACGGCGGTATACCGTTTGGCAGAGCTCCCGGCCCGGACACTAAGTGGTCGGGGCACCAAGGCCACTTTGCACCTTAGTAGTTATCCACTGTCACAGATTCACAGATCTGAAAATATTTAGTAAGTATGTATAAAACGTTGCGTTGGCTAAAAATGTAGGCATATCATAATTTTTTTTTACGATTTCTCAAATAAGGAGAAATTAATTAATTAATTTCTCATTTATTGAGGCTTCTTTAGGCATTTAATTGTGGTTACAATAAAGAAAATCACGGTCTTTGTACACTTTATTTTCATTATTTTTCACACATTTTCCAAACATGAATACGGTAGGTATACCTACTACCTACCTAAAATCACTGAATTATGGTACATCGAGATTTTATTAATCATAGGTCATTTTAATTCTTTTCAATACCTACTTAATAATGAAGTATTTGCACGTTTAATTTTCTTAGTATTTATTTAACTTTAAATTAACGGGTAGGTATACAGAAATGAATTTAAATTATGTACATTTTACACATTGTAGTTATTTTAGGGACAAGTTCTAGTAGATACCTACTTACATGGTGGACTTTTAAAGTCGATTATTTTGGTAAATAAAACTGTGTTTTCTAAAAATACTTTTAATTTCGAAAGGAGATTTGCGTTTATGAAACGAAATCTATTTCTAGTAGATAAATGGTAGTAAATTGTGTAAGTACCTACTTACTCCTGAAACTCTATTTACAAAAATAGGTACTATCTATGTATTAGGGACTTTAATTAGGACTGGCATGCATGGATAGGTACTTTTGTTAAAAATTTGTATAATCAGCCTATAATTTTCCCACTGCTGGGACACAGGCCTCCCCTCGTTGAGAGGTAGGCTCAACCAATATTTATCCCAAAAATGGAGCAAAAAAATAAAAAATGCGATTGGACTTTGAACTAAGTTGACTGTTGCTCTGAACACAATACAAAGCGGGGCTTCATTGGACGCTCAACCTCTAAAAACATAACCTAGGACTAGGATAAATGTCTAACTATATGTACTACATGCCCTAATTGTATAATTTTATACAATTTATTGTAAACATACATTAATTATCAACAGATACAAAGGTCAGTCAATACTTACCTACATTTTACAAACAAGTGAAAATCATTTACCTACATAGATGTAGAATTGTTTATTTTGCAACACATATCTAGGTACCTACTTACTTACAGTTTGGAACACATACATATTTAATTATACATTCTTAAGTATTAATTTTTAAAAGTTATTATGGTGTAAATTGTTCTATCGTCTTACATTTTAGGTACTTTTATTTTTGGCATATGGCACACAGTAAATTATTTACTAAGATATCCTTTAAATACACAACACGCTTTTAAATATCATAGAGATTTACACAGCTACAACAAGTAATGTTCTCGTATAGAATATTTTTATTTATTATTATGAAAAATATCACACTTAGGTAGGTAATTGAGTAATGACTCTACGTTTTCGAAATTATTTTACATTCCTGAATTCCTAGTAGAAATCGTAATCGATCGTCTGAACATCGAAGCATAAGCACAATCAGCCTATAATGTTCCCACTGCTGGGACACAGGCCTCCTTTCAGTGAGAGGGAATGGGCCATAATCAACCACGCGAACCCAGTTGTTGAACATCGAAGTTAACACTGAAATTGGGAGAAGACGCTACTCTGAGAACGGAATGTGCAGGTGAGAGCCATAGAGGTGGCGGTAGCCGAGGGAGAGGAGCGCGGCACATACTGCGAGGCCGGCACCAGCGCCGGCTGTCAGGTGTACTCCTCGTCCTCATCCTCATCCTCACTCGAGTCAAAGGCAGCCTCCATCTCAGCATGATCTTCGGGTGTCGGTAGTGACAGTTTCAAGTAATCAACTGGCAACTGTTCCTTCGGAATCAAATACCCCGTCGAGTCTTGTGGCGGTGGCGGGGGTCGTGGCAAACGCATTTGCATGGCTTGACCACCTCCCGCAGCTGCATCTTCTAATTTTCTACATATTTCGTCAAAACCTATTCTATCACGAGGGTCAGCCTTCCAACATGCACGCATCAAATCGCCAGCGAAGCGTGGGCAGTCTTCGGGAGGCACCAGCACAATACCCCGTAGGATCAACTTTGTAGCGCCATCGTTATTCTGACCATAGAATGGCTGCTTGCCTCTGCTGTATATCTCCCACAGTACGACACCGTACGACCACACGTCTGATTCGTGTGTGAACCGAGCGTACACGATGCTCTCTGGTGACATCCATCGTACCGGCATGGGCCTTTCGCCCCCCATCTTGTAATAGTCACAAGTGTAAACATCTCGTGACATGCCGAAGTCTGCAATTTTCACTGTAAGATTGGCACCAACGAGACAATTCCTTGCTGCGAGATCTCGATGAACAAATCTTCTTGAAGCTAGGTACTGCATACCTCGGGCTATTTGAAGAGCTACATGTAGTAAAGCAGGCTCGTCTAGCAGAGGCCCCGGTCTACCGCCACCACGAGACCCTCGCAGGACGCCTGCTAGATCACCCCACTCCATGTATTCAAACACCATCCAGGGACTCGCGTTGATATCATCTGCAAGTTAATTGGTATCCATGAGTGAAATGTACAAAAAAGATTTCATAAAAATGTTGCCAACGTTCAATAAAAAATTGTTATTTACCTCTGTATACGACTCCAACTAATGCAAGAATATTAGGATGTCTAAACGCAGACATTATGGAGACTTCCCTCACGAAGTCTTCCTCCGCATTGCGACCTGCACTTTCTTTTAGTACTTTAATAGCTACTACTTGTTCCTCAGCGGTGGTTCTAAGAAGACCTGTAACAAAAAATTGGCTAAGTATCTAGTTCGACGAGGTTTTTTTTTTAATAGTAGTGATTTTTGTAAAGTGGTGTTGTATTTACCTTTATGAACTTTGCCAAAGCATCCTTCCCCAACCTCTTCAAGGAATGTGAGTGCGTTTCTGTCCAGGAGTTGTACCTGTGACTTTTTGGTATCATCAGCATCCATAGCTCCCGGGGTCCCTGGTACTGGCATATTGCCTGCCCCGTACACTCCGTACTGCGGGTTCGTTATATACCTTTCAGCAAGCAGAGGCTCTCCCGGTCGCACACGCTATAAAAAACCAAGCTGTTCAATATAATTTGCATATAATTAGTGGGATTGTGTGCAACAGGACAGTGGGAGTAAAAAAGCAATCATAAAGCGACATAATTATATCCTCATTAAAGTATGTTGTTTAATTTTTAAACCATGCAAAGTGTATCTATAGTCCTTGTTAAAGAGATCTAAATTCTACATTGACTTGAATTCTAATTTTTTTCATATTATCTAACAAAATATACTTACAGGCTGCGTTTTCCCGTCTACACGACACATGCGTTTTTTGAGATACAGCAGGATAATCGAGACGATTAGTATTAACGCTACGGCCCCTGAAACGGTGACAGCTATTAGGGTACCCACACTGGCGGTCATGCCGTTCTCTATTAACGAGCCGTTCCCAGACGTGGCTTCAGCGAAGATCTCTGCACTCGATAACACCTAGAACAAACATAATATTAAGTACTTTTACTTCAGCTCTAGTTAATTGTGCCTTTGCAAGAATGTAAAAAAAGATCGCAACAGAACCATATCCTATCCAATTCTATGGGCTGTGGGCGATGTTTATGTAGACAAAGATGAGGGGAGACAAATAGTAATAGGTAAAAAGAAAGTAATTAAATATGATGACAAATCAATAAAGGAATAAAATCTCTATTTCAAGGCATATAGAAACAATATAAAAGTCCCTACGTAAACAAAGTACTTCTTCAATTTGGGTGACATCTACGTTATCACGGCTGACCCTATCATGAATATTTATCAGTAACTAACTATGGAAAAACACTGATTTCATTTTCCATCCCATGTATTTTAGCGTTTCTGATCAAAATCAATATCTACTTTCATTGATAAAGTTCGCTTGATATTTTCATAGTGTTCATTGTCCTCTACTAAATTACTTTGCACAGCAAAACACTTCACTTCATTCAGTTTTTAGGTCGATTTTTTTTTCTATATAAGTAGAACTCGCTATGTCACGTAGGCAGAAACGAGACGAATTAATTAGTACCGAAGCGTCGAAGTAAATGTGGGTTGTTCTTCAAACAAGGTTTTAGTAGACTTTTTACGAACATTTATCTCTAACCTAATATTTTTTAATCAAACTGGCAATCTGTGCTGTAGGACAGAATGATAAGGCGATAAAAGGGGTTTTAATTAAGATGGATGGTCTCACTTGTGCGGTGGGCGGTGACAGCGCGTATCGGCTGTCTGAGGCGTTCGAGGGTCTCGGCGGGATCACGTTGTATATGGGCTTCAAAGTCACGGGAACTGGAATTAATGAATACAGTTTACTGTTAAATCTTTACTCGACACAAATCATCATCATCTTCCATGGGGGTCGGCTTCCAGTCTAACCGGATGCAGCTGAATACCAGTATTTTACATGGAGCGACTGCCTATCTGACCTCCACAATCCAGTTACTGGGTAATACGATACCCATTGGTAAGACTGGTTGTCAGACTTTCTGGCTTCTGACGACCCATAACGACTGTCAAAGATCCACGAATGACAGCCGGAACAACGGCTTAACGTGCTTTCCGAGACACGTAGGTATACAAAGCTGGTCACCCATCCACGGACCAACCGCGGCAAGCGTAGCTTAACCTGATCGATCGATCCGTGCGGCTGATGTTACTTAGCCACTAGCCACAAATGTTAGATGGATATGCAAACTGTGGTGAAGGCATTGCCTGGTATGGCTATGTTCCAACCAGTTTGCTGACGGATAACGTCTGACTGAAGTCGTTCAGTTATTGCAAGTTTAGGCTGATGTTTTGTAAACTAAAAGTTTACTTGAGGTAACTAGGACTAGGTAACGAAATAGGCTTTTCTCAAACATGCTTGCAAATTTGAGCATTATTTTAATTGTTGTACTTGCCAAATACATGCGAGCAGCGCAGCGGCCGGCAAAAGTTGTATGAAAATCCATATCTGTCGTGGTTTAGCGGCCAAATAAATTACATAGTAAACTCATAATATGTATCGTGTAAAAGATCTTTTACTCCGATACATGGCATGGTTTTATTTAAATTTCGAACTGGCTTGCAAATAAAAAACTGCTTATTGAAAAAAAAAACGTTCATTTGTTTTTTTTTTCAATAAACAGCTTCTTTAACAGCTTTAACGCGGAAAAAAATATTGTTGTTCGTCATTGATTTTGAAAAGTAATAGTATTTTAATTTCCGTGCATTATTTGAGAAAATTACTATACAAGCCTTGGCCACAACTAGGCATTGATGGACTTACGTATGTGTGCCTCGGCTTCGCCTCAGCCCACATTAACACGTTCGTCCATCAATGCCTCTTTTGCGGCATTCATCATTCATATATCTAACGCCCAGAATTAATACTGTAGGTACATAATACCTCAATAGCAATTTTGTTTCGTGGTCTTTGACGGCTGCTTGTGATTCGACTCTCAAAGATTCAGATGGGCAAACACGTCTGTTGATTGGTTACACACAAAGATCAACAACATTCATTTCGTTATTTACATTGTTGAGCTGACAAATTTTTCGAACATATGAAGCAATGGATTATCAATATCATACAAAATGATTCGGACTGTGATGGATAGTAGTTATGTTTCACAATTATGGTGCTGGATCAATATTAGGATTGAGATTCCTTTATATTTCGGGCGTAAGTACTTACACTTAGGGGCATAAACCATCAAGACAAATTTATTTGCTTTAAAAGTTAAGTTTTAAGTAGGTATCTATAATTTTCTTATAAACAATTATAAGAAAATTATACTTAAAACTCAACTTTCAAACCAAACAATCAACAGCTACAAGCAATAAAAACCGCTATCACAGAAGTAACGATTACAAAACACTAAAACGACGTAGCATCAAAACAACACAACAAAAGTTCAATAAACTCAGTGTAATAAATAATCATCAATCAAGCATTGTGGGAGTTATTAATAGACGTAAGATCACCTGTGCTTCTGGGGCATCTGAAGTCTTCGGTGACTGGCAGTCCGTTGGAAGTACATCGGCAGTAATGCATGGTGCTGTTGTATGGCATGCACGCCGCTTCTTTGCCGCAAGACAGTAGCCCGCAAGTTCCGGGAAAATACCTTGCTGGAAACATGGAATATTTGTTGGTATGCTGCCTGATTTTTATTCTATTTACCCGTTTTTAGTAGAAGGTTCATTAGCCATAGTAGGTAATTGGAAAACATATGACCATTTCAGACACCAATCTACATGGTCCTCAAAGATTATGTCCGAATTTTTATACAGAGTTGATACGACAGAGGGGCTTTCCTTTAAAATGCCTGTACTAGATACTATTTTCAAGCTCTGTACCAAAAATCAATTAAATGGGAGCAGTAGTTTAGTCGCAAATGATTTTTTAAGTTTTTGCCCCGTTTGAACACGATGTATCTTTCCTAACAGCTGATTATGTCTATACGCATAGGTCATGCACCTTAAAACGATAAATCTGAGTATAACCTACGATGCGTAGTTGCCGATCTGACGCAAGTCACAAGTCTTATACCAAATATTTTCGCTAAAAAGATGGCAATGCATACACACACACACTTGCACTTTCATTACAAAGGGTGGTTGCGTTTTACTCTGTTTGTAAGCTATTTAATTTGTTTGAAAGAAAAAAAATCTCATTTTTGGGCTTATTATTTTTATACCGTATCGAATTAATACTAAACATATTGTATAGTATACGTAGTGTAATTTAATGCCCCTCTCTCATATAAACTCTGTATATACACCGAGATTGACGAATTTTTATACATACAATGACATGAGTATTTACTTTGTAAAGATATTATTGTGACTGTGAAGACTATGTGGGTCATTGCTTTTTTTTTGTTTTTTTTCTTAGTTAGTTTTAATCATGATCTGGCAGTTTGAGTAATTTATGCGGCCGACCCAAATGTCCTTTTCTTTGGTATTGTTCGTCGAATCGTTGAGCTCCGTAAATTCTGAGTTGAGCTGCACGATTACTGACACATGCGTGCACTGACTGGACAGGTCCACTCAATCTGTTGGGTTTTTCCTCAAAATACCATTTCAGACACCAATCTACATGGTCTCCACATGGTCTGAACAATATTATGTCTTAAAAGAGACTGCGACATCTGAGTTTGTTTCGGCCTTTCTTCTCAGAGTAGTCAGATAGGAAACGCCGGCCTCATCTAGTTTTTAAAATATGTTTGACATGTAAAAGTCTTTGTACAAACCTACTTACAGAAATAAAACCATTTATCATTTATGGGTATGAAGTATTACAGCCGGACGAATTAGATTCTAGGTGGGAGCCACGTGGGAGCTTTTGATCATAAACCAACATAAATATTAAAGAAAGGGAGAATAACGTTTATTTGGACAGAATTCGTGAAACACAAAATACAAATACTTACTTAACAAAATAAAAAAGTGAAAATAATGTTTTAACAACTATAATGTGGGCCTCAATATTGGTTAGCACCTAATCCTTATTGTAAAAGTAGGTAATACCCAACAGGTAATTTATTGGGCATTGAACGGAACACTGAATACCTAAGGGTTATTTATTTTAACTATTAACCAGAATACTTTCAAAGGTCATTATTGTTGGCTACTACTTTTAACTAACAACGCCTATTCAAACAATGATCCCTGAGTTTGTAATCAGTGTAACTTGTAATCAATGTCCAATTTCCATCAGTTGGAACTTGGAACTGAACACGGCTAATAGAAATTCACGTCAAACGCTTTCCCACAATACCTGCAATTTAAATCCAAACCGCTTTAATTGTAAAGTTAAATTGTTTTCTCTTATTTGTAGAGCGTGGAACCGGGTAATTAAAACTATTAATAGTATGTAAATTGTGATCGTCAAGACTTTACGTTTCAATGATCACAATCATTCTAACACTGATCAAGTGATAGCACAAACAATATTATTTGATCACAATCATTATCATAAAACCATGAAATTAAAATTGACTTGTTGATTTTGGATTTTCTTTCCAGCGAAATAAATTTGGAACTAACACTTTTGGTCTTGTGTATCATCTCGTGTATATTCAACAGTAACTTAAAATTTTGTTATATTATAAAACAAACAGTCATTCATACCCTTCGATCAACAGTAGTAGGTACTAGATTTCCGACAAGCGCATCAAAAACGGCCGGAAAAATAAGACTACAAAATAATGTCGTGGTCTTATTTTGCAAGATAGTTTTTTCAGCCTTATTGCTTAGAAATTATGTTTTATTTTTCTATAAATATTTTTGTTCGTATTTCAATACTACGTTTACTTTCTATCGAAGTAGTAAATATAATACAAACGATTATAAACTTTAAGTTTGAGTGTTAAGGTTTATAATCAAGTTATATGCAACCGCGGCCACTTTAGCATTGTGTTTTTGTTCCTAATCTTTATATTATAATATAATTATACTACGTAAATTTAAATAAGACATCTCAATCACAACAGTTGTGATTCAGATGTCTTATTTAAATTTACAGTTACTTTGCCAATAAATGGCCACCACAGACCATCGGCCTTTCTATTAGAGGCGAATGGTAGGACGGAGTGATTACCATAATCACTAGCTTGCCAAGTGATTGATTAATCACAGCACAGTGTTAAATAGTCGTCCTAAGTTTACTGATCAACTTGAGTGATATAAACATTTAAATATATAAACTGTAAATTAAATAAATGACGGGTCCATTAGCCCTGGGGCAGAACTCAAACTCAAACTCAAACTCAAAGCATTTATTTCAATTAAACCATTTACAGGCACTTTTGAATTGTCAAGTGGTCGGTCAGTCAGAAATATGAAGCTAGTTGCCCATTCCAAAGCGTAGTAGGTACCTATGGAGAAGAACGGGCAAGAAACTCCATGGACACTCTTTTAAATTATATTGTTACATAAATATTAGTTACATCATTAATCTTGTATATAGGTATAATTATATGTGAGAACGATGTAAATAAGACGTACACATTGAGTGTCCAGTGTACAGCAAAATTATAAATTCAAACAAAACAATCCATAATAAAATAATTAAAAATAAGCCGTGGTGGCTAAGAGATGACCAGTCCCAACTGACAGCGCCCGTTCACGAACATGACGCATGGATCAGCACCATTCAGCTCAACCATTTTGAAGGGAGCTAAATGATCCAACACACGCGCCACCGTCAGCGAGACATTTGAGTGAGCATGACATCTATCAGCCGCCAGGACACATTCAAGTCAATGAAAGACATTACCCGGTAAATGGTAGCTCGATAGTACATAGTACTCACACTTGTCCTATGCAATTATATAATACAAAGGAGATTGAGTTTATACAAAGCAAAGGTAGTCTTACAATCTTCAGCAGCTCCAACAGTATTTTCAAATGTTAATCAATTAGTTGTGGTTGTGGAGCAGGACCAGCATTGAGCCAGGCATTTTTATCAGCGATATAATCCCCCAACTTATAATATGCCTGGCTGCATAGTGTGCGTTTTATACAAACTTTGAATTTCGTCTCATTCAGTTGAAGTATGTGGGGAGGTATTTTATTGTAACATTTTAAACAGTACCCCATGAAAGATGAGTCCACTTTAGCCAGTCTGAAACCTGGTTGAACTAATAGGTCCCTATTTCTGGTACTATAATTATGTCTATCACCTCTTTTAGTAAAAAGATGTACATTTTTTCTTACGTACATGATGTTTTCATAGATATATTGACAAGGTACCGTCAAGATCTTAATAACCTTAAACAGTTCCCTTAGAGAATCGCGCCTGCGGAGATTATATATGGCTCTGATGGCTCTTTTCTGCAGAATAAAAATAGAATCGACGTCTGCAGCCCGTCCCCAAAGTAAAATACCGTAAGACATGATACTATGAAAGTAACTAAAATAGACTAACCTCGCGGTATCTACATCGGTAAATTGACGGATTTTTCTGACAGCATATGCTGCTGAACTTAGCCGTCCCGCCAGAGATGTTAAATGAGAACCCCATTGAAGCCTCGAGTCGAGCGTGATCCCCAGGAAAACAGTTTTATCGACGAATTCTAGTTTCTCTTGATTCAATACTATCTCACAATCACTACTTTTGACATTAGGTAAAGAAAATCGTATACACTTAGTTTTTTTCCCATTTAATACTAAATTATTAGCAGTGAACCAATTATGGACCTGCATTAGGGCGTTATTAACGTCGTCAAAATTTGTAGCACTTCTTTCTACCTTAAAAATTAAAGAAGTATCGTCAGCAAATAACACCATTTGTGGTTGATTTTTTAATAAATGGAGTAGATCATTAATATACACTAAAAAGAGGAAAGGACCCAATATCGAGCCTTGTGGAACTCCCATTTCTACTTTTAAACTAAGTGAATTGACACCATTTATTTGAACTTGCTGCTGCCTATCCTTTAAATAAGATTTTACTAGACTGAGCGCAAGTATTCCAAGTCCATAATGCTCAAGTTTCAAGAGCAAGGTTTCGTGATCGACGCAATCAAATGCCTTGGAGAGGTCACAAAAGATTCCTATGGCGTCTTGGGCCTCTTCCCACGCCGTAAATATGTGTTTTAATAAGGTGACCCCAGCGTCAGTCGTACAACGTCCCTTGGTGAAACCGAACAGAACTAAATGAAACAAATATGTTATTTCTATGGTCTAGCGTACAGGTATTTTGCTTTGAGATAAAACGCACCAAATACAGGGTGTCCAGTAAATAGCACGACATACTGCAGGGGGTGATAGCTTGGGTCAATACCTACCAAAACAACACAATATTATGTTCAGCAAAATCTCACCTGTATCTGAATCCTGTATAGCTATCGAGAATAGTCCATAGTAGTACCTATTGGTACTACTGTGGACGGCGTTTTTTAAAACTACACTCGAGAGCAATGAATCCGGGTCACTTAAAGAATCCTAAAAATCTCGGAAACTGAAAATGCTAGGTTAATGCAATAAATTGTATTTAATAGACAATGTAATACTCCTTAAATGAAGGTATTAAAACTTCTTAGTTATTGTAAAGTTATATCATAAAAAAATCAAATTTGAAAAAGGGCCACTTTCGAAGATGGAACTACGAAATTACAGCATTTGGTTTTGCTTTTGTTTGTAATCTGTCATTTATGTGGGTACATAAACCATGTTGATAGTGCTCTATATTCATTATTCAAGCTGAAATTATGTCGCTTACGCCTGAAGAATGCACCAGAATACTTACAATGCTGGAAACCGGCCGGAGTCAGCGCGATACAGCCAGGACTGTCGGTGTGTCGCTGTCAACAGTACAAAGAGTTCTCCGACGTTACGAAGAAACTGGTTCTAACCTACGCAGACCAGGAACGGGCAGAACCAGGTGTACCACAGCACGAGAAGACCGATACTTGGTGAACACCATGCTTCGAAATCGCTTTCTCACAGGAACTGAACTCACCAATCAGTTTCGACGCCTGGGAGGAAGTAACCCAAGTGCATGGACAGTAAGACGTCGGCTTGCTGAATCTAACTTAAAACCCCTTAGACCTGCAAACGGCCCTAAACTGGAGCGTGGGCATCGTATTTCAAGACTAAGATATGCCCAGAGCCACGTAAATTGGAGTATTGAAGATTGGTCAAAAGTTATGTTCTCCGACGAATCAAAATGTATGCTCTACAAGCACGATGGAAGACACAGAGTGTATCGAAGACCAGGGGAAAGATTCAAGCAAGCATGCATCGAAGAAAAAGTAGCCTACGGTGGTGGGTCTGTACTTGTGTGGGCCGGAATTTCTTCTGAAAGTCGCACAGAGCTGGTGATCATAGAAAACGGCTCTTTAACTAGCGTAAGATATGTGGAAGAAATCCTCAATGATCACGTTGGTCCATTTATGGTCAATTTAGGTGAGGATGCTATATTTATGCATGACAATGCCCGACCTCATACAGGTAGGATTGTGAATGACTACCTTCAAGAGATGAACATTACTCGTATGGAGTGGCCAGCGCGCAGCCCGGATATCAACCCGATCGAGCATGCTTGGGACGAGCTAGGCAGATGCGTAAAACAACGAAACCCTCCCCCAATCACGCTTCGTGAGCTCAAAATTGCTCTCACAGAGGAATGGGAGAATATTCCCCAAAATCGTATAAGGAACTTGGTGTACAGCATGCCAAACCGCGTAAACGCAGTAATGGAAGCACGAGGAGGCAATACGAAGTATTAAAATTCAAGAAAATCGTAATAAAGTTTAAAAATTTCATGTTTCCTATTTTTGTTTTAAGGAGAGATCAGCAGTTTTTTTCTTTATGTAATTTTGTGTTAATAAAATGTATTTTTTTTTACTTTCATTTAAGGAGTATTACATTGTCTATTAAATACAATTTATTGCATTAACCTATCATTTTTAGTTTCCGAGATTTTTAACATTCTTTAAGTGACCCGGATTCATTGCTCTCGAGTGTATATCTTACATTTTAAAAGTTAAAGTTGGTTTTCGTGACCGCGTAATTCTTCTAAAATTCGCAACGGATTTTGTTGCGGTTTTCACCATGATTTAGAAAAATTCCGAAACTTTTATTTTTACTATAAATTAATATTAAACTTTACTCACATATAATAAAAAAATCTCGATGCTTTGTCAAGTCGTAAAAACCGAATGAAACAGGGTCGGGTCGCTAGTGGTAAAACAAAGAAGATAATAAGTCTATTTACTTTGCGGTGGTTCCTGAGTTTGTTCGGGCCTCGCCTCCTCCCTCGGGACCCTCGCCAGCTTTTCCGCGTAATCCTGGAACCGCTGAAACAATTAGATTATTTTGTTAAAACAATATACAATCACAAATTGATAGTTAATAAATATTCATTATTGCATTTGTTAATGTAGAGTGAGACTGTTGTTCTATTTTGATGTGTAATATCTTTCCTCTCGCTTTCCTGCAATCTGTGTGAGTGATTTCTGTGAAATGCGACGGACGTATGTAACAGGAAGCCGGGGAAGCGCGCGCTATTTGATTTGACCAATGGGCGCGCGCGGTGGTAGTGTTGGCTGTCAGATGGTACCAACTCATTTTCCGAGGGGTTGGTATTGTTGGTACTGTCACCCAACAGTTGCATGTGTGTCTTCTTGTTTAGTTTGAGTTACTTGTAATTTTTTGTTTAATTTCTATTTTATTTTGTACACCACTTTTACCATTTCATAATTTGTTATTGAAGAGCGGGATCTCCTGGCACAGGTACCTATATATCTTTTACTTAAAAGGAGGTCCCTATGTAAGATTTGCTGTAAAAGTTGTAGATACAAGTTTCTGCAATAAACCTTTTACATTTTACTGTACTTTTTGTGTAGTTTATCTAAACACAAGCAAATATATTCTTTCTGTAGACTTAACAGATTTCATTATTTTGTAACGTTATGTAAGAGGCCCAGATGAATTAATATCGCATTCATTCATTGTGAAGACATTTGGATACCTCTTGAAAAGCCAAAACGCTTGTAATACCATGTTCAAAGATCTTCCTACATGCTTTAATACAATTAGGTAAGTATTTAAGTATTTGAATTTCTTATTTCTGTCACACCTTTGTGCAAATAAATATGTAGCAATATCCGATTGATACTCGTATCACGCAGATAAAGCAGCCTCGCCCAGAACATTTGATTACGAGTGCTTTACCTGATAAATCTTGTTTAAACGCACCCTTCATGCACTATTGATTGAAATCAATCAAAAGGCATTTTCATATTAATTCGATCCGATAGAAAGACCAGATTCTGACGGTCTGGCGCCGACCAAAAGCACTTGTTGAACCGTTTGAACTGAATATCAGAACACAGCGTAGGTAGGTATAGATGCCTCCCGATCCATCACAATCTTGTTACGTAAATTACCTACACAAGAAACAAACAAGAACAACGCACAATAACAATGGAATTCTAAAAACAACAGTTACAAACATGGATTCTTGGATCTCTCGCAATACGTCCCTCATGTCAATCAGCTCATAATTAAACAATTAACGTAAATTAGAATGCTTTTTCACGTTAATTGACTACTGTACAGAATACATAAGGCTACTAATTACCATTGGGATGCATTCATACCCTGGCCGTGGTAATCGAGCCACGATCTCGCAATTTCTTCAGTTCGCTGGTCGAAGGTGCTCTATTGTCCACATTTAGTGCCAGCCGCAAGTGCTAAAACTCCTATTACACTACACGATATATAGTGCCCGATATTTAGGTGATTTATTTTTTTAATAGGAACCCGTCCCCCCTTCTCCTTGTTACATAATCCAGCTTTAGACAAAGGGTCCATGAATATCGCGTAGTGTAATAAGGCTTTAAGATTTACAGGCGTTTTGCACTTTAAATTGGGCGTATTACTGGTTATAAGTTTATAATAAAAACATAAGGCGATCGGGCTGCGTTATGTTATCTGTGGAACGTTTGAGATGCTCGACGCGGAGTTATTTTGACTACGTTATCGTGGAGAGTGGCTGCACTCCGCCTTGCCCTCGGGTTACGATAAATCAATAATATCGTGTACCTAAGTGAATTATCGATATTTTACATTTTATGCCTATTTGTTATCGTTAATAGGAACGAACTTAACGATCGCACTGCGCAATTACCTCTAGGCTAGGCTGTTTGTCTGTCCCGCGGCGTAATCATGTTCCTTCAATTGCAGATACTTTAGGAATCAGTCATTTGACATTCTCTGCTCTATCGCAATGGAAAAAAAACGTTCTAGGCGATTCTAAGTGGTCTAACTGTAGCAGGATAGGCTTTAAATATTAATAAAGTGATGTACCTACTCATTAAGGCAGGAGCGTGTTGCGCCTATTTTTAGGAAAAAATAGGCGCAACACGCGACGCGAGTCGCACGCGACACGAAGGCACCGTGTCGCGCCTGTTTAAAGGAGACTTTAGTCAGCCCGATATAATAACGACGACTGCCATTTGTTTTTGTCAACTTTTCATCAGATAAGCTAGCTAGGTCGTATACTAAAGCAACGGTTTCCTAGAAGAGTGGTGGCCGCCACATAGTGTCCGCAATATACGGGTGAATGACGTCACTGAAGCGTTATTTATGAAAGCAATTGGTAATTAGTGTGTATTTCTAGAGAGGGTTTTTTGACACCGTAAAGTCAAACCCTGTCATGGCAGCGATGACAGCCGTCACTGCGGCCGTTGTGTGACGGTCACCACTCTTCTAGGAAACCGTAACTTTAGTAGATATACTGCCTAGAGCTTATCTGATGAAAAGCCGTAGCTTTAGGGCTGATTTTCCCAATGCCAGATATCTTTAATCGAGGAATAATTTAGAATTGTTGACAGTTTTTCCATACAAAAGTGGTAGGT
This sequence comes from Brachylomia viminalis, assembly GCA_937001585.2. Classification (NCBI taxonomy): domain Eukaryota; kingdom Metazoa; phylum Arthropoda; class Insecta; order Lepidoptera; family Noctuidae; genus Brachylomia; species Brachylomia viminalis. The sequence goes on along the minus strand of OW443301.2, from coordinate 17,799,924 downwards.
ACTGAAGTAAAATATACCGTTCACTAGAATAAGAAAGTACTTAATTAATTCACTGTCAGAGACAGAGGGTCTAGAAGCTTAGAAAACCATTCGTTTTGAAAACGGAAAAATGGGTGAAATAAAATCGAAAGAGAATATTTATTTACCTGGCTGTTTTTGTTATAATATACAGGGTGGAAACTTTCAGCGGGGCAGTAAAGGGAAGTACCTTATCCGTTGCAGCTATGCGAAAATGGTATTAGGAGACTATCCATAATTTGTTATGGAATTTTGATCCCCATTCACAGATTTTCAAAAAAATTACAGTTAGCAAGAAAATAGCCATTCTACACAAAAAAAATGTTTGATGCCAATCGATCCTGTATCTAATACTGATCAAAAACTTCTATGGGACCAACCATCGTTGGAGTACTCAAAAAGTCACAAACTGCAAAAAACTTTTCCCTTACATAGTTTTTACCCTTAGTTTCTACCCTGTATACAGGGTAGAAACTATCAGCGGGGCAGTAAGGGGAAGTACCTTATCCGTTGCAGCTACACGAAAATGGTCTTCGGAGACTATCCATATTTTTTTATGGAATTCTGACCCCATTCACAGATTTTCAAAAAAATTACAGTTAGCAAGAAAATAGCCATTTTACACAAAAACATTTTTTGATGTCAATCGATCCTGTCTCCAATACTGATCAAAAACTTTATACACATTCTCTTTTATTTAAGTAGGTATGCTTAGATTACCTACATTTTCCTTATCTTATTACTTTTACGAGCTATTAGCAATGTTTGTATGTTCGTTTGTTTAGGTCAAATCTTGCAAGCTGAATTAAACCGTTCTTCTTATCCTACGGAGTTGAAATTCCATATATTGATTCTGTTTCGAAGATAATGTATTTTATGATGTATGACCTTTTTTATTTCTTTTTCCGTGGGTAAATCCGCATGGATACCCTCCGTCTGGGAAGAACGGAGGGTTATGTCGGATTCCTACCAACTAAAACCCTACTGTTCTTTTGAGTACCATGAGTCGGGGTCCCGCGAGATACTTGTACATTTGCCGCACCCCCGACTGGTATCAGCCCGCCATGCCTAGCGGGCCCCATCACCAAGTGCAGCCGATCCCGCGACCGCACGTTCTCCCGTGAAGGCCGATGCGGACGCCTTCTACCACTACGTGTAAATTCCGAGGTGGCCTGTTCCGAGGCCCATAGAAACAGAGGGCCTCAGACTTGTGCAAAGCCACCTCGAGACTCAAACGCCAAATCCTTCCAACGACCTACGCAACCCCTGCCGTGGCCAGTATGGCCGTTTGTCAGTGCGTTTGTCCCCGGGCCGTTACCAGAGTGTCATTGGCGTAGCAGGTTACGTCGACGCCGTGGGGAGTGCACCGCGCAGCACCCAGTCGTAACCAATGTTCCATAGCAGCGGCCCCAAAACCCTGGAAATCCAAGGGCAACCAAGCCCTGTTGAACATCGCACGTCTCTCGTCGGATCCATCCTTTCCGACTCGGGTAGATTTCAGTTTGCTCCGCTAAATAGTACCCAAAAATGCGGCGGAGGTAGGCAGGCACACGATGATATTACGAGTGCCTCCCTATGCAACTCCAGGGCAAGGTGTTAAAGGCGTTGGCGATATCCAGAGACACCGCCAAAATGACCTCACAATGGGCAATTGCTTCCTCCGAAGAAGAGCCCTTACAAGCATGATGGCATCTACGGTGGAGCGCCACCGGCGAATACCAAACTGGCTATCCGCCAAATCTGGCCCCACGCCGGTCAAGTGTCGGACGATGCGGTTAGGCCTCAATGGGCCACAAGGGGCCTGTATGCCGATGGAGAGTCTGCAGGGCGCCCTTTCTTCCTCAGCAGGACCAGCTTGCCAGATTTCCACCGCCATGGAAACTGACCCCGCTCGAGGCATGCGTTAAAAAGGCCTGCGAATCGAGGCCAGAGGGCCCGCATAGACAATGCCAGTAAACGACCTGGTACGCCGTCCCGCCCTGGGGCGGTATTTTTGGGTTGTAGCCGCAACACCCCTGCTTTCAATTCTATCGGGGTCACTTCAGGTACGTCGTCATCAACTTCCACGGCATCCTTACCGAGCTCTGCAGGAGGCAGAGTCATTGGCGGAGGAATGTGCTCCGACTTCGAAGGAAAAAGAGCAAAGACCCTCTGATCGAGGAGTTGTGGTCGGAGACTCTGGGTAAGTGGTGGAGCCCACGGGCGAAGCTTACTCCTAGCCATAAGGTAAGGTCACCCCCACGGATCTTGATCCAGAGTCACCAGCAACTCCTAGCGGGCCTGAGTTTTAGCCCTCCCAATTGCCGTCTTCATGGCTTCCTTCACAGCTCTGTACCCCTCATACAGATCTGCCTATATGATTTCTGTATTCGGGATGAGAAAACCGGCGCCGTGCCACTACGCACGTTTCGCGCAAGTGCGCAATTTCTAGAATCACCAGTACACCTGGCGTTTGGTAGGTCGCGCTGACACTGTGGCATCGCCAAGCCGCATCGCAAATAAATGCTTCCGGGAGCCATTCCGCCTCCTCGTTTATGTCGGGCCTGTCCTGTGCAGACATCCAAGCCTGGACTATTGATGCCTCCAGTAGTGCCTCCCGATCCATCTTTTTCACTGTCCAACGTGGACCCTCCCCTTCAGATGCCAGTCGGGCCGGACTACTGGCAGCCTAGACGGAGAGGTTAAAACGGATATACCGGTGATCCGACAATGTCTCCACCTCTTCCATCACACGCCAGCCCTGGACACGACGCGCTATAAGGGGGCTAGCAAATGAAATATCCACTGTCGACCCGCCATGATGCTGACCTGATTGTACACCCAGGACGCCTCAAGCTTTTATGAAAATACCTACCCATTAAATTAAATAATTATAATTAAATCAGCAATGTTTGCTGATGCACACACAAATGGCTTTGCAGCTATAAGGCGCAAAAAGACCGCGAAAGCCGGTTGCGTGGAAATCGCCACAGCATCTTGAGTGCCATTGCTGCTAGGCACGATTGTCCCCTGACATGGATGTTAGTGCAGCGGACCAAGTCCCTGCTTACTATGTTGTACTAGTTTAGTTGTATGTCTCATGTATGGATCAAAGTTATCTGAATAAATAAATGTATTACCTATTATTATATTATATTATTAAAGTCCTATGTTAACGTAAGTTTTATTTACTACTTTTTAGTTCATTAAAAGCTTGTTTATAAAAAGGTTTTCACTTCAATTTTATTTACATCAATCACGTCGGTAGTCATAGGGTCATTGTTACTTGACTTCGTAGCTTTTCCTTTGTTGGAAAAAAAGCAATTTATTATTGTTTTGAGTAGGTACATCGGCCAAGTTAATTACGTGAACAATTGTTCACGTAATTAACTTGGCCGATACGTAGTAGCTTCAGATTATTCAAACATTTATTTCATTTTGGGCAAATTAATCCTCTTTCCTTTGGGACATAAAACCCTTTGCTACTCTCATAGCTAATAATATTCTCGTATCTCTACTCTACTCCATGTACCATAATACTATATCTAATAGTAAACAAGTAGTAGACAATTCTCACCGATAGGGAACATTTCGTAATAAGTCAAAAAAATCTTGTTGACATTACATAACATCATGTCTGTTTTGCCCCGGAGGGGTAGGTAGAAGTGTAGCTTTTGCACACCCACGTTTCGCCAGCAAGTCACGTGAACTATTATGGCCATCTTCGATCAAATATACTTGCCAGCAACCGGCACTAAAATAAATAGAGAGACCGTGAGGAAAAAACTAAAAAAAAAACAATCAATTTGATTTATTTATTTCTTATTTTGTACCTCGTTTTTTGCTGCACCGGTAAACGTCATCACGCCAACGCCCGCCGTTGCTGAAAATCAGTGCTGTAGCAACGCCGCAACTCCAAATTGTTTGTGGTTTCCTTTGGGTCATATCTTACCGCAACTAAACGTATTTTTCTTTAATTTGCCCGACCCGGGAATTTTCTCCCAAAGGTTATCTTCTCCGGGATAATAGTTGTGCTTGTCAAAGTAGAACATGTGTCAGTATATCGATCATTGAGTGCAACACGTGTAGTGTAGGAGGGAGGTACACAAACAACGTGAATTGGAAATTTAATGATGTTTGATTTCTTCAAATTATTCCGCCAATTCTGGAATGGCTCGTTCATGTAGCTGCTAGCTAGGTACATACCTACATGTATCAAACTAGTCATTGCCATTCAATTTTCTCCAGTAAGCACATACACGTGAACGTATGGGTTATAAATGTCTAGGACAGGTCTATGTAGGAAGCTTTTGGGTTATCAGATATCAACTAAAACTGACTCTTCAGAGCGTATATCATTAGCGTAATCATATTATAGGTACACTAGCTCTTATTTATTTATTTAATTTATATATTCTTTATTTTACACCACAAAAACATAACAACAAAAATTAAATTTAACACTACTTAATATACAATGGGCGGCCTTATCGCTTTCTGCGATCTCTTCCAGGCAACCTTGGAATGGACAGAGATACTTAGCCAGCGACTTCGTCTTCGTCGACTTGTAACTAAACTTGCACCCCCATTTTACCCCCTCGGGGTAGTTTTTTGGAAAATTCTGATACTTACACGTATTTTATATTTTACCCGTATCATTAAATATCAACTTTCATCCCCTATTTAAGGTGCTGCCTAACAAAGGACAGCGTAAAACGCAAATTTTTTGTCGCACAGTAAGGCCGTATTGGTCATATTACAAGCCAGAAAAAAACAGACTTAGTCAAAAATATTTCATAAAAATAAAACAGTACTTACTTATCATGATAAAAAAAATAGTAAAACAGGGATAAAAAAAATAATATTGTCGCCAAACTGCAAAATTTTGGTGGTCATTCGATGTAACTACCATCAAACGCATCGCTGTTTTGAACCTTATTCGTTGCCGCGATGCCCTATTGTCAATTACCAAAAAAAAAAATACTTCTTACCGCGCCTTAACCTTTTTAGGGGTAGAATTTCCTAAAATTCTTACCGGTACCTACGTTATTTCGTTTTATGTCAAGAGTAAAGGCTCCCGCAGACAGGCGCGACGCGTCTCTTGTAGAACCATTTCCATGAAGTTTTCATAGAAATTGCTCTACTAAGTCGCAACGCACTGTCGCGTCGCGCCTGTTAGCAGGAGACTTAATCATTTTTATAAACAGTATCTTTGTGTACTGGCCCTACTTCCTAGGTACTGTATGAAAAAAAACAATTGAAAAAAAAACAACTGTCTCTACAGTTTGTATGTGGCTGTTGTTTTAATTTTACATTTACATATTTTTCAATTCGCCTACAGACGCGGACGGTCAGGTTTTCGAGATGGTAGACAAATGCCGACATTGTATCTATAGGCTACATTGTAACTACGGCCGCAGGAATATGTTTAAGATAATATTACCATACTTATCTAAGATTGGAAAACATTCTTCTATCTGCCTAGATTTGCTGTGCGTTTATAAAAGACTTGTAAGAGATAAAACAATGCGTAGATCCGATAAGGTACACGTGCATTGCATATTCAGGCTTTTATTCATGGATGCTGTCATGCGAATGACAAAATTAAAGCTATTAATGGGCTGACTACAGCTAAAGCGCGGTCACTGTCGGACTGCATAGAAAAGAAAGAGAAGCGCGATGACATAAAGCTGGTAATTTATTGCAAAATATGAAGCAATTCTCTATTTACAAAAAATCTATTGATTGGACTAAAAAATTAAAACACTATCACGTTAACAAGTTGCTTGAAGAACATGCTGAAAAAAAAAACAGAATGGTGGCCATGTATATTAGTATGGTTTTCAATCGTTAAAATACATTTTTAGAGGTACTATGTTCGTGATTTTTTTTCTATCGTACCGAATTAGTTGTATTATGTTTTCAACACACCATCAAATGATAAATAAATGATAAATGATTTTATTTCTGTAAGTAGGTTTGAACAAACACTTTTACACGTCAATCATATTTTTTTTTAAACTAGATGAGGTTGACATCTAACTAGCATATATCCTGGAGAATATCATATATTTTTCTGATTTCGTTTACTGCAGTGGATCATATAGGTTTTTAGGTATTATAAAACTTGCGTTTACGTCATGTAGTCCCCTTGGTGCAAATATAATCAGCACAGATAGATATATATATATTTATATCGATAGATACGGTTATTTTCATAATATGCATTATAGTTATATAAAACTGCAGAGCCTGTTGTTATATCAGTTATGTCTGTTGTTATATCAGTGCAATTATGATGGGGTCGGATTCCAGTATAACCGGATGCAGCTGAATACCTGTAGTTTACATGGAGCGACTGCATATCTGACCTCCACAACCCAGTTACTGGGTAACACGCTCCTAAGGGGTATTACCAAGGTAAGATCTGTTGTCAGACTCGGGATTACCAGTGACGACTGTAAAATATTCACGAATGATAGCCGGGAACAACGGCTTTTAACGTGCTTTCCGAGGCACTGGGGGTCTCGATAAGTAATGGATGGTCACCCATCCACGAGACCCGTGCGGTTAGTATTTAGCCCCGAGCCACTCTACAACATTAAATAAAGTCTCTAACATGATTAAATTAATCTAATAATGCAAATATAATCAAGCACAGAATGAAACTTTTTTTACAACGCGCAACGATACGTACCTACATTTTCACAATAAGCATATCAAAGGGGTAATTCTCGTAATCTTAAGAACGTTCGCAGTCTAATCTCAGTCTCAATATGTCAAAAATACCTCTATAGATATCCCTACATATTTGATAAGTTTTTGACATTGATTGTCGCTGAGATGAGATTGCGACTAGATTTTGAACGTTTTTAATTACGAGAATTTGCTTTCTGTTGTTATATCGTGACATTATAAGGGTACCTATCTACTGACACGATTCTTTAAAACTCGGTGGCTTATACCCATGACTATAATTATTTTGATATATATGATGATATACATGATATGATTTTATATTTTTTCTAATTAACCTCTTAAATGTAAGAACATTTTAATTTTAATTTATGTTTTTTTAAAACTCAATTTTCAACTTTTATTTCTAGTTTATTAATAAATTTTTCTTTTTATAACACTTTATAATAATATACTCTTACGAATAATATCAGCTTACCAGCTCTCAATTTCCTTAGGGTAAATAGTGTCAAGTGGCAGTAGAACACTGACTCCTAAGTCACAGGTTTCCCTAGTTTAGGAGTCAGGGTTTCAGCTTTTGTACGCCTTAACTATTGTGAACTTTGCTAGATATTAAGCATTAATATTGTAAGGTTTTTGTATCAATAAAGTATTATTATTATTATTATTTATACCGACACATACATCTTTCATAGTAACACCAGCAAAGCGTTAATATGGATTTACGATCATCAGTTTGTAATGTGCTTAGCTCTAACAATATCCACGTCGTTGGGTTCGTTTCACAATTGACATTTGTTCATCTAACGAGCTGTTTCATTGTATTTTGTAACTTGAAGTCTTACTACGGAAGTGTGAACTATGTTTCATAATCTTTTAACGTTCCATCACGTAGCTTCAATAGCTATATGGACAAATTAATGTAAACACAGCGCAATGGACAGTCACGAGAAACTGTAAACCTATGTTTCGTAGTTCGTTCTATCCAGTACAGTCGTTGTGACCAGATAATAAATTAATTGATTGAGTGCAAAGTGGTAATAATATAATTATCTTGGGGAAGTTATACAAGCACTGAACTCTAGGTTGTATGAATGTTGAATAGTTATGTTCTTTTGTAATAAATTCCTACTTCGAAGTGCAAGCATTTCGGCATGTGACACGACATTATTAATTCAAATGTATTAGACAACGTAGGTTCGTGACAAGCGAGGTGGGTTTCATTTTAATTTAATGAGGAAATTAAGCAAACAATGCTTAATGAAATCAAGTTTCTAACATTAGATTATAACGCTAATTAAATTCTTTGATTTATGAATATACAAAGGGTTTAAGTATGTATGCAATAGGTAGCTCTTTCAAATAAATTAGGTAGGTGTAACTAAAATAATAATGCGTGAAAATCAGCTGGTCCCTACATTTTGACGAGTTCTGCAAACATAAATGTAGGGACCAGCAGATTTTTTTTTCCGCGATTTCATATTTGGTCCCTTAATAAAAGTTGTTCATAATGATGAGTACAATGACCCCTTAAGAGGTTGATGATGTTTTACCAATAACCCTGTGTATACAGCCATTTTTTTATTTAAATTTACACAAAAAGCCAAACAGGGCGAGGTAATAAAGGAAAACAGAGTGAGGAAACTGGAATGTTCTAGAACCATAATTTTGAAGACATGACATCCACCAAGTGTTCGCGTTGTGAATTACGCTCCTACTCACAGAGTGCAGGTTTAGATAACGTGGATAAATTCTGGAAATGGTAATCCGTTTAGATATGATCCATCTCATCGGATCACCCTAAAAAGTTACATTTCTCTACCAAAATAATATGTTGTGCTTGTAGCTAATTAATAGCCTTATCACAACAATAAAATCACAATAGCCGTTAAACATTTCTGACCCAAATACTTGTGGCTTCAACTCCCGAAGCTGAAAATTTATTACCTCCAAGGATTCACGTGTTCGTGAGAATATTCAAGCTTCCATTATTTCCGTCTTTAGAATGTTTTGTCACGTCGATTCACGAGGTGTTTCAGACGTTCATCTTGTTTAATTTGTAGCCGTAGAAGGCGTTATTGTTAACTACGATAGTTAGGAATGTGAAGCTTATAAATGAGAAATAATTGGGCATATAATATGGTTGCATTGTTACCATGCTTTTCGTTCTCTTCTTCATTTAGGTAAAGGATAAGGATTAAGCACGATTACTGACAAATGCGTGCACTGACTAGACAGGTCCGCTCAATCTGTATGGTATTTCCTCAAAAGACCGTTTCAGACACCAATCTACATGGTCTTCACATTATCTGACCAAGCATATGTCTGGACTTTAAAAGAGACTGTGACCTCTGAGTTTGTTTCGTCCTTTCTTCTCAGAGTAGTCAGATAGGAAACGCCGACCTCATCTAGTTTTTAAAATATGATTGACGTGTAAAAGTGTTTACACTTTTTGTACTTACAGAAATAAAATAAGTTATCACAAATACGAGTAGTAGGTATTCATATTTTATGAAATAAGTGGCGAATACAATACTAAACAGTTTACTTTATTTCTTGTCAACATCTTTTCAATTCCAATAATGCATTAAATAGGTTCTTCTGACTACCAACACTTTGCATCTTAAGTTTGTTCTCGACCACTCCTTGCTCATTCACTTACCTCTTGTGGTCGTTTACCGCAAAAATATAGATAATATTTTACATCAGTTATATATCGATGGCTCACGGCTATCATTATCTCGCGATCGTGTTGGTTTTCAATGTTTAAACGCGAATGAGAAATTCAGAAATGTCAAAACGATAAAATGTACTTTATTGAACTGTTGAGATAACGATAATCACGACACCACGCGCCGGCGCAGTCAGTTTTACGTGTGCCCTTAACAATAACATTCATTACCGAGCAATATAAACAATATCGATAGAACAGCAATAAGGCAGATAACTAGCAGATCGTGTCGCTCTCGAACACATTCATTAATTCGAAAGTTGATTGAATGTTTTACCCTCAGAACAAATAAAAAAATCTTATTTTTTTTATTTTATCTGGGCTTTGCCAGTGATAATTGCAGCATTTATAGGATCTCTCAGAGCAGGCAGTTTTTTGACCTTTCCAAAGTCGATTCACGATCATCCCTTAAAGTACGTAGTCTAAGTTGTACTATTATCTAATCTATTATGAGTTTCTGGGCCCAAACAATAATTGGTTGAACTTCTGTCTTTCCAGTTTTACATATTCATTTGGTTTGTTAGTGGACCAAGCACCCACGTGACAGTTTCGTTGATAGATTACGGTATAAATAACCGCCGGACAAGTCGTAGCTTAGAGCCACGCTCGACTCGTCGCGGTGATGGCAAAACAATACAACAAATTACCAACACTATTGTTATCTTCTTACATCACCCACACCTACGTACAACGTGTATGTAGGCGCTAGATGCGTTTGAATTTCGAATTTGATCTATTGTTTCTCTCTGGAAGTGATTTATTTTTTAACTAAATTGTCTATGAAATATGATAGGTAAATGGCCGGCATTGTTTGATTTTGGAAACATTCAAATGGTAATATGGTAACCTACGTATAATTGTACCGATCTACAGCGATGAGTGGGTTTATTTATCTTTGCACACAAATGAACACACTCAGTTACATACAAATGGTTTCAGAGACACATGGGTCGATTTCCGTCCATCCGGTCATCTCAATAAAACCCAGAGAGAAGCTGGTCATTCAAACAAATTGGCCGATCGTCAGAAAAACACGCAATCTTTTTGTAACCACGTTTACGTTCTCAGAATCAGTCGGTACCTACAGTACAAGAATAGGGCACTTTATTCAAACCTAATTTTAAATTCTGAAGTATCGTATCCTCGTGAATTAATCCTGGATACGAACCTATATGATAACATAAGTAGACCGTACACCTCAAAATATGTTTGTGCTTTTTATACTAGCTTAGTTTTATTAAGTTCTATAATGGCCTTCAAACAAAATGTTATCTTTATAAAACGGGCCTTTCCATTTTGCCAATCCTTGGCAGGATCGCCGATCATCATCATCATTATTACTACCAACAACCATCGTATCATAGGCCAAAGTACCTACATAATAGTGAAGTACCTATAGTGCTTTTTAGCTTTTGATTTTAAGTAGAATATCAGGACCTTGATCGGAGCCTCATTTTAAGCAAATAAGTCGGCGTTAGGAGACTTCGCTCTTCCATAATATCTTAAATGAGCATTATTTACTAGTTTAATTTTTGATTCCATCTCAATTATTAAAAGAAAAAATAATAAGACAAAAAAAGAACATGGCTTCCAAAGGTACCCCATTGGGCATAGACAATTATGCTGTGTGAAGGAATACCTACGTAGGTATTTCTACATTTAAAATCTAAAGCCCCCACAGTTCTCCACAGTTCCTGAATCCATTGACGTAAAAAAAAGGATGTACGATCATTCTGGAAATAGTCTCTGTTGTTGTTTCCCAGCTGTCGTGGGAGGAAGGATCCTCGTCTTAAAATAAATTTATTCGTAGGAAATTAAACAATGAGTTAGTAGTAGTTTATGTTTATTAAATATCACATAACAATTCGACATTCATTAGTAGGAATTGAATACTTAGAGGGGTTTTTTATTTAGTTCCGGAGCCACTTCTTCATTTTAAATAAAATAATGTTGTAGTACAGCTTTACTGAAGGAAATTCTACTTTTTCAAATAAATGGGTTACTGTATTTGGAACAAAAGAAGTATTACGATTAGGGGAGGAGACGCGCACCGTCTGCGTACACCTGGCAGCGCAGGCGCACGCGATCATTAAAAATGTTTATTTAAAAATCCGACCGCTTAACGCCGGCCGACACTCCACAAAAGTGAACCATTTCGGTTAAAGACCAACGTGTTTATTATTACATTATGTCATTAACGCTACTCTGGGTAATTTGTAAACATACTGCGCGTACTAACTTATTCATAAACCATATTGTTGGAGTTATCATTAATGCAATCAATAATACCTAGCTAATTATGCATGATCTAATTAATGGCATTGATATAAAATTCTATATATCTTATTTAGGTATATAAACTACGTTATAATTATTAGAATAACATTAACCATATTGCATCAACCAGACTACTAAATATAGAGCAGTGTTTGAACTTGTGTGCAACAATAGCTATCAACGTCCTACGTAAAAGAATTTTGCATGTTGAAACATAAATCATAGTGTTAAAGAGTTCGCGTAGGTGAATACACATACTGCATAACCATTTCCAATGTCTACAAACGGTCTGTCTATTTTTCTCATGTGTCGGCGCGGGCGCAGACCGGCCGCGGCGGCCTCTTCACCGATCGGACGGTGCTTTTTAACAAAACAAGACTCTTCCTGAAGCATCAACAACATATCAATGAACGCATTACCAGATATAAACGAAAACAAAGCATTTTATTCTATTTATTTGTGTTATTATAACTTTCAACAGATTCTGATTACGTTCGAAAAATTCCAAGGATAATTTTTATTTAGAGTGCTTAAGTAGGGGCGTTAAGCAATAACAATATTGCCTTGTCAAAATAATCTTTGTAAACTATGAGGCTCTTCGAGGAATAAATGAGCACCATATATTTGTGTTATTCTAGATAGAGTAGCCTGAGGGATCTCCAACGTTTTGAATATCTGTGAGTTTACACAACAGACGCCGTTGGGCGACTGAAAATGTCGAAATGGGAAAGTTCATTAAGCTCGGGCTGCGGCTGCGACGTATAATCCTGAAATGTTTACTCAGCAATAAAGGCGCCTAAAGCGCACTAAACTATGACATAAAAAGTTTAAAAAGCTCTCAGTAGATCAAACAAGACGAGTGGTGTCGGTCGACAGACGGCGCGGTGTCGGGTTACGGCCGGCGGGTCACATTTGTCCCAAATTATAAACACCAGATTGGTGTCAAAAAGAACACACTTTTTATGACACCATCAGCCCGTAAAACCCTCAATCCTATGTTTATTTTTAATAAATCTTCCGCGAAGGTCGATGAGTCTTTGATCTGCCAAAGCACACTTTGTTAATCTATCTATCATAATACGATGTACCTAATTCAGATTTGATTTGAAAATTGGACGTACGAAATAAATACAAGTCCTATGGTTTGTTTACCTTCATTTTAGGTACGAGGTACTGTTACAATAAAACAAAGTAATTAATTATTTAGTGGTGTTCTCAATTTTGTACAGATTGTTTATACTATATACCTACGTAATGTAAGCGGTACACCTAATCCAAGCTAGGTCAAGCGTGTCTAAAATAGACGGGCAGATCTATCAGTACTTCGAGAACCATTGCCATAATGGTAGTGCATATAATGTATAATCCCTGCAATGTAGGCAGTAATGAGCCACCGTAAATCAGCGAAAAGGTAATTCAATAGCAATGACTGCTCATATGAAGAGAAAATGCACGAGTGCCAACGCGTATAGTGCTTATAAGGGTTCTGCTTTCTCGCCATTCGAGTGAAAGCGATGAGGCGAGAGGATGCACAGGAATGCAATCCACAATCGCATTGCTTTTAGGAGAAAATTCCCACAGCGCGTTGATATGAAAAATCACCTCAAGCGTGGTGTGGTCGGGTTCGGCACAGCTACTAAATGACGTCATGCAGAGATTGTGATGTGATTACATTTTGATCGCGTCGGTCGTTGTCACCTATCACAGACTCAGAGCCAGTGTCACAGGGTCTTAATGCGGAAATGTGCATTTGGGGCACCGGCACGCGAATTGTTGGCCACGGTGCGTTCGGAACTACGTCCCAGTTGCAATATCGGCCCGAGGCCCGACACACATTCTCCGAACAATGATCCTTTAATTAGACGTTGCACCGGCTCTAATGTTGCATAGCTCGTTTACGCAATGCTCTGTTTCAGTTTGAGTTTATAGGAGCACCTGTTTAGCTCTTACAATGGTCGACTGTCTACAATGATTGGACACAGAACATATAATCTACACATACACTGAACACTTAGTACAATTTTGGTTTGTTCCGGAGCGTTTCGGCACGTTGGCGTTGAATTTTCAGAAATTTGAACGCTAATCGTGGGTTTCGAATAGCACTCAAACTTTCTGGGATTTGTATAAGTTCACCTTAAAGTTTGTTACTTTGGACTCAACAACATTGGCCCATTCAACACGTTTCTATCCTTCAAACTACGAGCCACAGTCACAACATTCGCAACTATTAATAAGTACAGAATAAAGTGAAACTTCGGTCTTCGTCTGGTTTGTGCGTGTAACCGCAGGGGTTGCTCGAGTGTATTTGAATCTGTTCCCAACAGTTCTATATTCAGTTCTGATCGATTACTAATGAGTTAATAATATCATGTTTATAAAACAATATTAGCTTACTCGGAACAAGTAATTACAATCAAGATCATGTTGCTATTTTGAAATGGTCTTACTTACCATATAATGAAAATCTAAATTGGTCATAACGATATTGTTTTATGGGTAGAATTACTTTTCAATGAGCTGAAATTTTTATGAAACAATTTATTTACATCAGAAAGCGGGTTTCAATCTGAAGTAAATCCCTTTGATTGATTACTCAAACGTTGTAATATTTTACGTGAACGGAAAGATGTTATCCGATTACTCAGATAACCATTTAGGAGCAGGGGAGTAGGTAAGTTATTTGTTATCCGAATCATTTGTGGTTCAATCAAGTCTACGGAAAAACAGCACACATTTTAGTTGCTGGTAGAAAATATGAAGATGATTCAATCTTGCGTAATTCCTAACCAATTAAAACGTTAAGTAGCTGCATGGCGCGTGGAATGAGGAGTACGAAAGCTTTCAAAAAAGGAGGAGGTTCTCAATTCGACTGTAAGTTTTTTTTTTTATGTTTGGTACGCGATCATTCCGCCAATTATGAATTGATTTTGATGATTATTTTTTTGTTTGGTAGGTCATACTTCAGAGGTGGTATGGTATGGTCATATAAATTTTAACGAAATCAGTCAAGCGGTTTAAAAAAATCAGCAGTAAATTATTTTTAAATAAAAAAAATATACTTCGAACGGACGTGGACGTGTAAGACGATCGTTTTCGAATGGGTGTGGGGTTAGATAGCTAAAAAGTGATAAATAAAAAACTTTTTTACAAAAAATAACAACCGACTTCCAAAAAAATACACTACCAAGTGAAAAATTACTTTAATTTCGGAAGTCCATGGAAAACGCTAAAATACAGATACAAAGACACCGACTTCCGAAATTAAAGTTAATTTTCACTCTGTAGTGTATTTTTTGGAAGTCGGTTGTTATTTTTTGTAAAAAAGTTTTTTTTGTACGATAGGTACTAGCCGTGCGCCCGATGGTTTTTTCATCGGCAAAAATGATGAACTCCCTTACAAACTTTCATCTTCTATTTAACCCCCTTAGGGAATGAATTATCAAAAAACAACACTTGTGCAAAATTTCAAGTTTCTAGACCCAGCAGCTGTTTAGGCATAGGGTTTAGGCCGTACTTTGTCTGTCAGTGAGAGAGTGAATGAATGAATGAATTTAAGATTTTTATTAAGTAGATTCATTGTCTATTTTGTGAGGCATAGACATATGGGCAGGGGCGCGCGCGGGGCGGTCAGGCGTGGACGAATTACCAGCGCGGACGCGTGGGATGCTGCACTCGATCTTGATACAAAAACGCGCTCGCCCTTGAGCGCGCCGCTCTGTTTATTCGACTGTCGTCTAGCACTTAACGCCGACGTCGATATTAGCTATTTTTGCACGATACAACAGCAAAAATCCGCTCTGTGGAAAATTATAGGCCATTTCCATGTCTACTGAAATTTTTTTGTTCAAAATCTTGCTGAAAACTTTAGGTGTTTAAAAGTTTTAAACAAACATACTCGTAAATGAAAGTTCCAATATAAGTACTTACGCCTTGACATAATCAGCTTATGTCAAGTCGTACCTTCTTTTATTGGATCATTTTAGTAAGCACGTAGACAGTACTGAGAACTTTCAAGATCAACTCTAGGTAATTACTTCTTAGAATCAGTTTACGTTAGAATAAAATCCAATTTAAGAATGAGATATTAAATTGGATTTTTATGATGCTTGAGATAGCTTGCGCCCGTTCCAATTTCGATACGAAGAGAAGTGTGAGACAAATATTTTTTTGTGCTTGACATCCCTCCTTGAGTGAATAAGCAGTATAACAAGTAGCCATAAGTACCTTGGTACAGTCAGCCTCAAAAAGACAGGTATAAATCTTTTTGAGGCTGACAGGCAGGCTGGCAGGCTGACAAGAATTCATTTACCACAGTAGATACCATATTAGGTATTGTACTTTTTTTTTGTTTTAGGGACGAAACCTTCAAAAGGCGCTCGGCCGCCGGGGAAAGAGGTCGAGGAGTGTGGGATTCTTACCTCACTAAAACCACCCCTGTGGCCATCATCAGCACATGGAGGGGGGTCCCGGTTCCTCTTAAAATACCAACTCCAGAACCCCCCCCTGTGCAACACCTGTCAGGCACATCTCTGGGGAGACTGTAAAGGGGTCTCACCAGAGCCTCGCAGTGCACGGTAGCACGTGACCACTGTGCTACCGTCTTCCCTGTGGTAATTTGGTGGGACGGACGAAGTCCCCACTCTGGGCACCCGCTACCCCAAAGGCCCGCCTGTCTTGAGTAGCAAGCGGGGTTTAGACGTGCTAGGCGCCAAGGTGTCAGGGAGGCAACCCCTCCCCGACGCCTTCTTCTCTGAGCAGGATCAGCCCTTTCCCGATCCTACTCGGCGGCCTCCTTCTTGACCATCACGGTTTCACAGAAGGAGGCTACTTCCATCCAATTCTCTGTCTCCGCCAGCATAGCCCTCACTATAGCCGACAGAGACAGGTCTTGCCCGAACCTGGCAACCAGGACCCGCAGCTCACAGGCAGCGTAGGCGCTTCAGGTACTTACCGAAGCAACCATGTCCGGTGATCACCTGGTTGAGTCTGTAGGAGATGCGCTCCTCTCTTTTCAGCCAGGCTTCGAAGTGCGGCAGAACAGCTTCGACAACGCGCTTGCGGCTGTTGTAGCCGCTCGCGCCACCTCTCGAGCGCGTGTCGCCGTTCCTGCCGCCTTAGCCTCACGAAAGCGCTTCCTTGCACACTATTTCTGCTTTAACGGATATCGGGAATCCGGTCGTAGACCTTCGCGTCCATATCCGCCAGGATGTCCGGATATCGTCCGGTATCCTCGTGCAATACGAATAGCCAACTACAGGCACCCCGTAAAGGACCATCGATCGCACGACACCTGCGTAGAGGCGGCGAACTTCCTCTCGTGGTACCCCGAGATTAGGCAGCAGTCTATGCAAAGCACCCACTTCCTTCTCGATTCGGGGAACCAAGCGCTCGAAGTGCTTTTCGAAGCCCCACCGACCGCCCAGGGTAAGGCCCAAGATACTTTATGTATCGACCCACCTGGACTTGCGCATCTCCGACATAGACCAACGAACTGGGTGGCTCTCGGCTCCTCGGCAGTTTGTGGAACCATAACGCTTCAGTTTTATGAGGCGCTATCTCCAGACCCAGCTCGCAAATTGAAGCCAGTATCGCCTGCGTAATAAACGATATTAACGCCGACGGAGAGGTCGACACGCAGGTCCGCGTCGTATGCGTATGATGTAGGTCCCACAAGAGAGGTCCTAGAGCCAACCCTTGCGGAACTCCACATGTAGTCTCCCTCCGCTGAACGCTACCTTCCCGGCCCACATAGCAATTGTGCTGGTCGCGTAGGTATGGCCCGACGATGCCCTGCAGGTAAGGAGGCACCCAATGATGTACCCGTGCCTCCCTAATCGCTAGGTATTGTACCTATGTGTAGACAGAACGCAAAAACTTAAGTTAAAGCTTTTGATATTTTTTTTTTCATTTTTAAGTCTGCGTTAAAGGTGGTTGTGTTACATTCTTAGCTTTTCAGTAAATTACTACGTTTAATTATGTGGCTAAATAACTATAAAAAGTTGTGAACTAATTACCAAATATTCTTTCGATTTTGTTAACATTTATTTTATCTGACTGAGGTGCCTGTTTTGCCAAGGGTGTGTTAAGTTTATCTTTTTTCTGCAGATACAATTATGGTTTGCCACTACCAAAGGAAGACAGAACGTTCTAAATGGAGCTTAGGGGAGATGGAAACAGCCGTAAGCGCCTATAAATATCGTGCCAAAACCCAAAGCACAAGTCCAAAAACGAACCACTAGCAGTTCACCTTATAAAATTAATCTAGAAGAAGCTGAGACAAAGAAATCAGCTTATGAGAAGAAAGGAAAGAAGAAAAAATACGAAAACGAAACAGAGAAGAAGACATATAGTGTTTGTACCCTGGATATTGGTACTCGAAATCTAAAGAGACTTTGGTCACTTGCCGTGCTGGTTACAGGTGGGCCCACTGCTCCTGTGCCCGCAAGGAGGCTAATGACGATGAGACTCTTCCCAATTAATGCTTTTTGCTCGGTTTTAGACTTACATAACAGTATACAACTGGGTATGGGTTCACGCACAATAAAATTGTCCACCTGAAGGACCAAGTTCGGAAACCTAAACCCCCTAACTGGATATGTCTGATATGCCCCGCATAATTATGACCATTTTGCCCCGGACACGGCGCAAAACAGGCAGTTTTTTTAATGTCTTATATCTCGGAATTCTATAGTAATAATAGTCTATAGTAATTTGAAAGAGTATTATTATGAGACTTTTATTAAAACAGCTTTTGATTTTTTTCATTATCTCGTTTTTCTAAGTCTTTATTCTAGATTTCCCCTATTTTTGAGGCTGACTGTACCTAGGCATACCTTAAACGATTCAATGAAAATAGTTTTAAAATTAGTTTTTCAAGAAGATACTAGATACGTAAGTTCATTCAATCAATTTGGTTGGTATCGGTTTCCAGACTAACCGAATGCAGCTGAATACTACATGGAGCGAGTGTCCCTCTGACCTCCACAACCCAGTAACTGGGAAACACGATAAGTACCCCTGGGTAAGACTGATTTTCAGACTTTTGGGCTTCTGCCTACCCGTAACGACTATCAAAGATCTACGAATGACAGGAAATAGATAGGTAAGTTAATTCTCATTAAGTTGAAAACTTTGTTGTTTGATTCAAAAGATTAATATGGGGCTGACTGACATCAGCTAGAGCGCGGTCACTGTCAGACTGCATAGAAAAGGAAGAGAAGCGCGATGACACAAAGCTGGTTATTTATTGCAAAAAATGAAGCAATTCTCTATTTACTAATAAATCTATTGATTGGACAAAAAAATTAAAACACTATCACGTTAATATGTTGCTTGAAGAACAATGTGAAAAAAAAACCAGAATGATTGCATGTATATCAATCAGTATGGTTTTTAATCGTTTATAGAAATTGTTAGAGTTATCTTCGTGAGTTTTTTCTATCGTACCAAATTAGTTGTATTATGTTGTCAACACACTATCCTAACTAGAAAATATCCTGAAGAATATCATATATATTTCTGATTGTGTTTACTGCAGTGGATCATATACTTTTGGGCATTAAAACTTGCGTTTAGGTCATGAGACCCCTTAAGAGCGTTTATACCTTATGAGTGGCAACGTCGCAATTTAGTGTCATATTTCGTGGTTTTCAATTTTTATCATTTAATCGGAGCTATATTTTAAAAATCTGTTTAATTAACTTTTTAGAATTATGTGAAAACTGTGTAAAAGGTAAGAAACTGGGTCTCAAAGCTGTTTTGTAGAATTTAGATTTTTGTTTTAACATACTACATTAGAAGCGGCACCGTGATTGGGCACATGATAATAGGAAGTAGGTATACAATGTGTAACATAATTAACGCAAGACCTCATACACCCCAATTAGAGTATTGAGTTAAAAGCATAATACAATGACCAAAACATTTTTTTTACTGCTAACTATTGTTATTATTATTAAGAAAATATTTGTATATTAATTTATTATTTTTAATATATTAATATATTATTAATATTTTATTAAATTAAATAATTATTATTTTATGCATTTAAAATGGAGTCTTATTGCTTTGAAATAAGATTTAATTTTCTTTGGCTCAATCGCTGGTCAGTATTGCAAATACATACTTTTTAAAAAAAGTAACCTATATTAATAGTTACTGAAATCGATTCAGTAGTCAATTATGAGCAAACTACTTCCAGGACTTGCGTTTATTCTGTTACACCTTCTATGTATATACATATTAATTATTGTAATTAAAAAAAAATCATACTCCATTTAAACAAACTAAGTAAGACCCACTTTAACTAACTCCAATTGAATGGATATAGCTTCGGTACTTCTACACAAAAGTACCACGTAAACCAATAAACTAAATGACAAGTAAACTTTATGTAGAGTCGTTCTCTAGATTAAGTCGACTAGTTAAATTTTAGAAAAAAATGTTAAGTACATAAACCGTTACACTATGCAAATCTAATTACAGTCACTTAAACCATTTGTCGGAAAGGAAGCTAGCGCTAGCCCCGTAGACATTGACGGATTAATTAATAATTAAGTATTATACAGACATAAAGATCACAAAAGATAATATTGATACCTAAATGATAATGATACGTGATTTTATTTCTGTAAGAATTAAAATATTAAATTATTTATAAACCCAAAAACAATTAAAGGTACTTACCTACAATAACATAATTATAACATACCTATTTTCTGTTTTACTATTTACACTAGGTACTAAACTAACTATACAAATCAATACAAAAACAAAAGGACACTTAGGCGTCGAAGTATTCGTCCGCTTCGCTGTCACCCAGAAATGTGCCCAGAAGACTGGCAGTATTGCCACGTTGAACGGCAATGCTAATTCTTTAGCCAAGTAAGTATCATTTCATTCTGTAATAGGTTTGTACAAACACTTTTACACGTAAATCATATTTTTTTTAAACTAGATGAGGTCGGCGGTTCCTATCTGACTACTCTGAGAAGAAAGGCCGAGACAAAGTCAGAGGTCACAGTCTCTAAAATCTTGGTCAGATCATGTGAAGACTATTTAAATCGGTGTCTAAAATGGTCTTTTGAGGAAAGAACCTCACAGATTGATTAGTGAGCAATTATAGCATAAAACACTAGCTACCCATAGTAATATTACATTTACGAGTATTATAAACAGTTTCGTACGACAGGTCGTAGATAATTATGATGATCACTAAAATACGAAATGTATCGAAAAACTTTTTATGTAATTTTCCACTTTTTCCTGTAGGTAAATGCATTAAAAAAATAACTTCATGAGAAGGCAATTTTATAAAAAAAAAATATTACACAGTGCAGACTATTTCAAGACGGACAAAACTTTATAGATGGAGGTACCTACTTTCTTATACAGCGCGTGGCGCTTTAACGGCCACATTTGTTTAACACATGTATACGGTTTCGCGTTTTCATACAAAACAATAACATATTACATAATTATTAACAATATAACATATTTTAATTTCAATAAACATTATAATTTATTAATTGTTTTACAATTTTCTAACATAGTATCTTAGAGCAACCTGTACTTAAAGAACTCTAGCGCAGAGGTTATTTGCCGGGGTAACCGATCATAACATCGCATGAATTCAATTACAACGAATAACGTACAAAGAGTAGGCGAATTGAACGAAAGAGAGAGCCCTATGTCCGGAGAGTGGCGCAGGCGGTAGTTTTCAATTTACGAATTATATTATTTTAATATATTTTTTATGATTACTGGCCACTAGTCCTACCCATGCTATAAATTAATGTCGCCATTGTAACGGCACGTTGTATACAAGGTAATGTATACTTGTATTTAGTTATAATTTTATGTTGTGCTTACATTATATTAATTTCATGTTTATGCAGGTAAACACTTATTCAAATAATGTGTATAACTTTCCCTATCGATATTTCTGATCAAATGTTAATGACGATAAAAGGCGCTTAACTAGTGAAAATTTTCCTTTCACTCTCGAGAATTTAATATTAGAGAACGAAGAATTTAAGAAGCTTCTTGAATGCCAGTTAGATTCAATTATAGTAATTAAAATTTTCCCTGAAAATAGTGACTGTAATTGACAGCTTTTTTGCCTAACACCTAATAAAGGACAGAAATACGTTATAAATAAAGGTTGTCTGTAAAAGATCGCTTTTAGCGATAAGACCGCCCATTGTGTCACCCTATGTAAAAATTCTTCATTTATATCTGTAATTTTTATGGTGTACTTAATAAAGAGTATTCTATTCTATAAATAAACTTACCTATTGAATTGATATAAGATATCTTCCTGTTCAAAAAGGCTTCCTTACAAACATACTGGCACAAGGGCCCGTTCTGTGGACGATTGCATACAAATCCGATGCATGAGATTGCATCCGATGTATGTGTTTATCATCTCAGTATAATCCCTAGACAAGGGCAACTCTTATGAGTATGCCCCTGGGATGTGTTCGGGCCTTCTTAGATGTTTGTTACTGTGACAGGCAAAAAATCATGTCCTACCTAATATCCGGCCTGGGTACAAGGTTAGTCATTTGGAAAAAACCGCACGTGAAACAACTTCGGTACATGACTTAATGTTAAAAGCTTTTAATGCCATTTTAGGTTTTAAGAAACTTTATTCTCAATGAAAACACAACATGTCACTTACTTGAGAACAATACTAATCATAATTTAAGTTTACAAAAACTTCGACATCACGAATTTCACACTAATCAACATAACCGAAACCCACCCAACGCATTTATTTCTCCAGAAGTCTAACATACCTACTGGTTGACCTGAGTTTTAAACGCATTGAATGAGTGTTCATTTCTTATTCGTGAGGGTATTTTGTTATAAAGGGGAACTGAACACTTTTCCGATTTTTTTTTGTTTGAATTTCATTTTACCGAAAACAACTATTGAGCGACGTCTTTTTTGTTATATGCATGCTATTTTACATATTTTTAGATCGTCGAAGTATCATGTGTCATAGGTATTATTTAACCGAACTATATTTCACCGATTTACAAAATAACTAAAATAGGCGAGTGGCGGAACCGAATTCTACCTATTTTACTTGGTTAGGGAAGCGTGTAGGTATTTTAGGTTAGGATAGGTAATATTATGTAACATAATACTTGGAACATATTTTATTTCGGCTAAGTGTTATTTCGGAAAAAAGTTTTTCGACCAAATGAAACGTCGGAGTAACGAAAAAAATCGAATAATACAGTGGCAGACGTGACTTCGACGAAGTAATTAAAAAAATACGAATCGATAATTGAAAAGTGAAATTCGGTCCAATATTTTTCGAATTTATGCTAAGTAACCATTATACTCCTTCAAATGTAGATAAGCATTTTTTTTACCATTGCTGGTTCTAGTTTTTGGTAACACCAGTAAACTTGCTTGTCGTGTACCTACATGAGTAGTTTGTTCATATTAAAGTATAATATTTGTGTGAATGCTTTTGATAAGAACTTTTCTGATGAAAATACAAACATATAGGTATTATAAATATATAGTTGTTTTAAATTCATTAGAATTTATCTGGTCAGCAGTACTAACTAATTGCGTAACACACAAATAATTGCAATGCGTCACATTTTGACAATTCAACAATATTTTAGTATTGCGTAAGGGTGTATTCATATCGAACGCCCCGACAAGTTCCTCTCTGATTAGTCGCCAGTCGCCACCAGTTCGCTCTGATTTGGCAAAGAGTAAGACAGTATAAAAACTGCCTGCGCCGACCAGCGATGACAACTAGCGCTTGTCGGCGTCGAGAAGGGCTGGCATATCGGCGCTTGTTACCAGCGTTCTACATGAATACAACCTCATTTACTTTAACATTACATAGGGCGTAGGGCGCTGTCCGTGAGAGCAAACATGATTGCTCGCAGGTTTGCCCGATGTACAAATGAGGTAAAAATCACTCTCTTCAGAGCCTTCTGTACATCTTTTTACACCTGCAGCCTGTGGGCAGTCTATACTCAACAAGCGTACAGTGCCCTGCGGATACAATACAATAATGCGCTTAGAACGATGTTGCGGCTGGGTCGTCACTGTGGTATGTTTACGGAGGCGCGCATCGATTGCTTTTACGCTACTCTGCGCAAGCGGTGCGCGTCAATGTTGAGCAGAGTACGGGCTAGTCGCAACAGCGTTTTAAGTATAATAGCCAGTAGACTTGATTGTCTGTACATGGGTCGATGTTTAATGCTCAAATGAGTATTGATACATCGATTCGTGGGTCGGGCAGGGGGCGAGTAGATTAAGATTGTATTACTGACACTAGTTATAAGTTATTGTACTACTAACACATGGGATCCTAGTTATCTAAAATAAACGTTTTATTTATTTGTTATTTATTTACTTATAGCGCAATCAATCCTAGAATTTCTTAGAAAATCCTTTCGATTATGATTGCTGATGTGTAACGCATTTGGACTGCTGGTCCTCTAAAATAGGTTTCTATGTGGGGGTCACATTTGCCAGGCTAAGTGTTTAGTGAGATATGAGAGCTTCGAAAAACTAACAACAGTCGAGAAACCAAAAGAATCGGGTAGATATTCTGAGTCATGGCGTTATTATGGTCCTTAAAATGCTGGCGCCACTAACCATAGCTTACATTGGTCTCGCATAACAAGGTACATATTTGCAAATTGATGGGCACATTCAAACATAAATATAGGACTCTTTTATGTGACAATTATCGCTATAAATAATTATAACTTTACGGTCTTTAAACGCAAGTGATCGTGTCCAGCATATAAATAAACAGAAACCAGTTCCGTGACATACCTATGTAAAAAGATTTATGTTCTTCCTGGTTTCGTTTTTGTCACCATTTTTTGCCTGAATCCGCTTTCTGGTTGCCGGCAAGTTTGTTTATTTTACGGATTGATTAGTCGTATATTATAGGTAGCTTATACTTACCTAATGCCGGGGTTACACAAGGCTAGTTTTTGAAGCTACGGCAGCCAGATTGTGCTAGTGAGCTGGTCACTCTGGCCTCGTGTATACAGAACTATCCTCATTATTAGGCTATTAAGCTAGTGAGAAAGATATGTCCTGTACAGATAGTGTGAGAGTTTAATAGGATGGGTTTCTATTTTTGAGCTAGTAGCACCCCCCACCACTGATTTTACTATCCTTTTTTTTTGTGGGTGGGAAATCATCAAATAACTTCTCCCGCTCTGGGCGGAGCGAGAGGGCGTGTCAGACTCTTACTGACTAAAACTCACCTGTGTTCCTTCAGTTGCCTATGCCAGGGGCCACGGTAACCGTTTCGGACTTTCCCGCAAACCGATTTTACTATCCTGGCTTGTGTACTAGCCTCATATGGCTGGCGAAGCTATATCCAATCAGGTAATAAAATTTTACTCTACGGACTTCAATCACTGCAATGCAACTGGCTCCAAATTTCCTAGCATCGTGTAAACAGCTCTAGCATGTGCTAAGACATGTTACTGTACATGTACTACTGTACATGCTTGCTATCCTAGCTTCAAAAACTAGTCTTGTGTAACCCGAGCATAAAAGATACTGACGCAAGATTTTACTGATTGATTGGATTTGCCTCTATCTTATCCGTCTCTGGTGAACACATTTAGACGAATAAGAAGTCTTTATGTGCCTTAAGTACACGATCAAAAAAGTCAGATTTACCATTTGTATGTAGTAAAAACAAACTGATAGATAATTCAAGGCTGTTCAGTTTCTACCTATACATCCCCTGTGATCAACTGGTCAGGCTCGACTAAATTTATTAGCCTCCTGGTTTAAAACTGCTAGTCTTAGGTAAAACATTACTTTGGGTAGAAAAGATCCAAACGGGGAAGGTCTCAGGAGACCGATTAACCTCCTTTATTGTATTTTGTCCTTATTGTACACCACAAAATACATAACAAAAAAATAAATTGAACACTACTTAATATACAATGGGCGGCCTTATCGCTTTCTGCGATCTCTTCCAGACAACCTTGGAATGGACAGTGATTTGCCTGGACATGAAATGGGGCTGTCGTTGGTGCAAATAATAAGTATCTATACAATACTCTAAAATAGATACACAGATATATACATATCCTAAATAATAGATACGTACATACTAAATGTTATAATTAAAAATTATTAAATATTATTATTATATACTCTTAGAAACCAGAAGCGGAATATATTAAGAAAAACAAATCAGTAAATAACCTTCAAAGTTATATTTCTTACAAATTATTTTTAATTAGCAACAAACACATAGGTAAATAATAATATTGTAAATTGTTAAAGTACACAAAAATTATATATCACGACCCTAATCAACACTATAACGTCCGTTGCATCCGAAAGCCAAGCAGCAAAAGCGCCCGTTCACTTTTTTTTTTTTTGTGTATGGCATCGCAGTTGGACTTGAGAGGCCGTGACTGCTTAACCGGTCAATCCTGTGGTGCCTTCGAGCTAACTCAAAGCCTCCAGCCAGGGGCATAATATTAATTATAAACTAAACGACCATCACCTAAGGGCACCCCCTGTGGGGTACGAACCTCGGCTTAGGGCGTCGCTGGGGAGGGACAGCAAGTTGGGGACAGGCTGGATCTGAATGGGCGCCCGTTCACAGCGCGCCACATTTTTTTTTTTTTTTTTGTGTATGGCATCTCGCAGTTGGCCTTGAGAGGCCGTGACTGCTTAACCGGTCAATCCTGTGGTGCCTTCGAGCTAACTCAAAGCCTCCAGCCAGGGGCATAATATTAATTATAAACTAAGCGACCATCACCTAAGGGCACCCCCTGTGGGGTACGGACCTCGGCTTAGGGCGTCGCTGGGGAGGGACAGCAAGTTGGGGACAGGCTGGATCTGAATGGGCGCCCGTTCACAGCGCGCCACATTTTTTTTTTTTTTTTTTGTGTATGGCATCTCGCAGTTGGCCTTGAGAGGCCGTGACTGCTTAACCGGTCAATCCTGTGGTGCCTTCGAGCTAACTCAAAGCCTCCAGCCAGGGGCATAATATTAATTATAAACTAAGCGACCATCACCTAAGGGCACCCCCTGTGGGGTACGGACCTCGGCTTAGGGCGTCGCTGGGGAAGGACAGCAAGTTGGGGACAGGCTGGATCAAAGTGGGTTCATTATTATTAAGGGGTAAAACTACTGGCTCAGCTACGCCACCAGCTGGCTCTGTGGATCCGATCAAGGGAGGGGAAGAGGAATCTATCGGGGAGGAACGCGGACGCGGACGCGGATGCGAAGCACCTCGGCGGCGAGGTCGGAACTTCGTTTTGTGTCTGTGTTTGTATACTGTACTGGTGGCCCTACTGCTTTCCTGGAGGAGGGTGGTGGGGTCGTCGGGGTCGGTCAGTGCGTGCCTTGGACGGCGGATTCTACTGATTCTAGAGGGGACATAACTGGCGGCCTTCGCAACCAGAGGGTTGCGATGGCTGCCAGCGGTATCGAAGAAACGCTTGCAAGCGCGTTTCATGAATTGTTGAATGGTGGGGATTTTCAAATCTAAATGTAAGTTTATGTTACGAACGAACCAGGGGGAACCCGTGATTTTACGTAGAAAACGGTTCTGTAGGGTCTGCATCCTGTGGATGTGCCGGGGGTGGGCCTGTGCGAAAACAGCACAGGCGTATGTCATAATAGGTCGGATGCATGCCGTATAAATGCGCAGTTTGCACCTGAGTGACAATTTACTGCTTGCATTTAGGACGGAATGTAGTCTACTCAGAGCAAAGGCGGCTCGCGAACGAACCACCTTTATGTGCTCTGCGAAGGAGAGACGTCTGTCCAAAGTCACACCCAGATATTTGGCATGCTTCTCCCAAGGGATCGGCTTGCCAAACATCTTGATCGGGCGGGACAGCGCGCCACAGCGCGCCATGCCTTTTTATACACTTTCCCTCGGACCGGGTAGTTTGGAAGGGGTAATATCTAAGACGGCCGTTCCTGATAGCGTGACGTCCTCGACCGCAGCATCATGTCCATCATTAGCATTAGATCCATCTCACAACCTGGCCATCATCATTATTTTGATCATCATCATTATCTGAAAATACTAAAGAGTACATGAGTATTTAAATGACATGCCTACTATAGTTTGAAGCTTATTCAAATCGAATTAGTTTCATAATTTAGAGTTCACGAATTTGACCAGTATTCCAGGCGCAAGCGTGAACTCAAGCGCCAGCAACAAAGACCACCAATAGTGATTTAAAGTTGAAACAGCTTCAAACCCAAGAGATTCAATGCATCGCAAATGATAGAATCCGGATTTCCGTCACTCGCCATACATTGTTATTGACAGAGGCCCAAAGTTCGCTTGTCGTTTTCACGAATACATAGTAGAGGCCCCAAGGGTATGCTTACTATGAATTTGTGACACCGCGTCATTGAGACAGAGGCCCAATAGTTCTGCATGTCTCCACTATGACCGCGGAACAGAGCCGAGGCCCAAACGTTAGCATGCTCATAACAAATAACTCACCACTCTCAAAGAGAGCTGAGCACGTATCCGGCGTCCACTCGCCACGTCATAACATCATTTATGTTCGGTGGCGGCTTGAGTCTTTTTGCCAAAAGATCCAGCTAGTAACTCTAGCTCATAATGGTGGTGTGACAGCGCTCGGACAACCTTATGCTGCCGCTCAAGCCGGAGTCCAGCTTTCCAGTACTGTGCTAGTCCAGTTCCTGATCAACTTTGCTTACAAACACGAAGTCTCCAACAGGAAACGTACGTGGCTGCTTCAATCTTCATTTACATAAGCATCCTGATAATGCTGATTGGCTGTGAGAAGATCAAAAGCTCGTTGTCTTCTTAGAGTTAACAAGGCTTCACTATTGGGATGCGAGTTTTCGAGTACAACGTCTCGCACCAGGGATCTGATGACGGGAGTAGCCGCGTCTATGCCCACCAGCAGCTGCACTGGTGGAGTCTGTGTAGTGGCTTGTTTGCAGATGTTGAGGGTGAGCTGCACCTTCCAGAGCACATGGGACCATTGCGAGCCTTTATTGCCGACCTCGATCCGCAGCATGTTAAGAACGGATCGGCATTTTCTCGCGATGCATACCCAGCGTAGTAAAGTGTATCGAAGATCCCAACTCAGTGACCCAATCTTGAAAAGCCCTCCTGTCGAACATCCTACCACGGTCACATACTATCATAGATGGGGTACCAAATAGCGATACTGCTTTAGAGAATACACGCTTTATCTCATCAGCGTCTTGTCTATATAAAGAGTACTTGGAAAAGGCATTAATTACAATTAAAACGTAGGTATTTATAACCGTTAGATTCTGGAAGTGTTCCAAGAAAATCGGTATGTACAACAGAAAAAGGGATTTCTGGCTTAGACCAGGACTGGACTGGCTGAGAGGGAGCCCTAGTAACCCTTTTATGTGCCAGAGATATAAGGCAATGACTTATACTTCCTCACGAATTGCCGTAGGCTCGGAAACCAAAAATGTCATAAAAGCAGGTCAGTAGTTCTGTCAGTAGCAATTTGATCATGGTGGTCGTGGAAAACCCTTAACAGACTGAGCCTATGACCCTTCGGTATGAACCACAAAAGTCGCGGTTCATTCCTGTAGGTGTAAACTTGTAAAACAATAAATCGTTATTGATTGAGTACCTCGTTTGATCTAATTACCCTTCCCTCAATTTAGACATTAATTACTGAGTCTCTGCGTCAGCGGTTTGAGCCATCTTTGCTCAGTTGTTCGGATCTCGGATATGTATGACAGACATTATCGGTAAGAGGAGGGTTACGGCTTAAAAAATCCGCGTGATGCATCAATGAACACTTCCTATAATCAAGAGTGAACGTAAAATCCTACAAGTAAACCCACCAGCGCACGACCCGGGGCAACAAGTATTTCTTTCGCTCCGTTAACTTTAAAGAATTGCAATCCGTCACTATCTTAAAGTGAATACCAATTAGATAGTGGCGAAAATGCTGGAACGGACGTACAACAGCCATCGTTTCCATTTCGTAACTGTGGTACCGCGATTCCACGCTCTGAGTGGACTTACTACACCAGCAACCCTCATTCTCCCACCACTATACTTTAGGAGTAAAATAGCACTAAACCCAATAGCACTAACGTCTGTGTGAAGCTCCGTAAGCAACTGGGGGTCATATATCGCTATAACCGGTTAATTAGTTAAGCAATTTACAATATAGTCGCGAGCAGCGTCTTGCTCAGAGCCCCACGAAAAAGGTTCACCTTTCCTCAGAAGCTTTGCTATGCTTGCTGTCTTAGAGGCATCGCCAGCAATATAACGGTGAAAATACCCTGCGAGCCCCAGGAACTGGCGAACCTCTTTCACGTTTGTAGGTTTTGGAGAAAGCACAAGTGCATCTACTTTACCTGGGCACGGCCGTACCTGACCATGTCCAATCAGTCGCCCTAGGTACTCCACGTCTAGAAAAGTACACTTTTCTGAAATTTAATAAATATCAGAGCCGCTGCACTGCTATCAATAGAACACCAACAGGCACCTTTTGTACAACGACTGAAATTACGTTATTTTGTCTGGAGTCGATTCGGAGCAAAAATTTACCTCATTCGTTTTCTTATCATTACTCTCAGAACGCTGTTTTGATTTTGATTCAATGCCCATTACTTGTGCAAAAAGTACAGCGTTGAACGAATTTATTGGTTATAACTCTTGGTGTCGGTGGAGCCTACTTAGAGACTTGGACTTTAAAAGAGATCTCTGAGTCTGTTTCGGCATTTCTTCTCAGGGATCAGTCGGCTAGGAAATGCCGACGTCATCTAGTTTTAAAATATTGACATTTAATTTAATTTTAAAAGAGGTACTGGGATCCTGAACCGAAATGGTATTTATAGACTTTTTGGGACAATACCATTTCTTACAACTCTGTTATCCTCATTGATTTCTTATTAATAGCGTTTTGCCGCAAATGTGACAAGTGATATTGCTATTGTCTGACTTAGGTGCCTCACGATTACGTTGGTTAGATGAGTTATTAGAGGAGGCACAATCATGAGCAGTAATAATGTCATGTTTGGGTTTGACATAAACGGATAAAAATTCTACAAGATCTTTCCATGCTAACTTAGCGTTGGTTATTGACTTGGGGATCGCTGATACCTCTAGCAACAATGGCGGATTTTGACTCACCAGATAAACCCTTTGAGACGCAGCAACGATTAACGTGCGTATTCTGCATAAGTTGGATACTTGTTTGAGTTCGTACACATAACCTCATAAAGAATTGACGCACAATCGATGTTTCGGGGACAAAGAGATCTAAATTCAACATTGAAGTTACTCCAGGATCTATCACTTGTCACCCAGTTATTTAATCACGATCCTGCATCACCACGCAAACAAAAACCTATCTCTCCTAGGGAATCACGATCATCCCAATTATTTAATAGTCGGCCACGGTCAACCTCAGCGCGCCAGACATCAAAATCTTAGACACTTGGATCAAATAGTGATTTGCAGAGCAGAAGACTTTATAGTTTTTTAAAAGCGTGCTTAAGGCACCAACAATACTGTTCGCTACGTCATTATCCTCGCTTTGCATATCTGTCACACGCGAGTTATTCTTTGCGGTAAACCCGTCAGTTATTATTGTCTCGGTTACGCCCGAACCTTGCTAGTACTAGTAGAACTAGCAGGGTTTGGTACGGCTGGAAGGAAGGACAATAACCGGCTTTCGCTAGTTGGATGCAACGGACTATCTCTGCTAGATGCTGTTGGCAATCCACGCTCAATTACTTTAACCTGGTAAGAATTCAGTCAAGGGCTACATCGCGCGAGATGTCGCGGCGGTCATACGAGTTTACGCGATATCTACGACAACGAGAGCGACTATGTGATATATATGCCTAGATGACCTATCTCTACGGTCTATTGGACTGTTTCGACGGTGGCGAGCGAAAATCGGCGGCGTATCACGATCATCCGAATTATCGCGATGATTTTTGCGAGAACTACCACTAGATTGTCGCTCACGAGAGTGTCAACGTCCTCTAGACCGAGACGAACGCCCTGATATTTTGTAAGAAACAAAACTTAGGTACCTACTTACGGTTGAGAAGTTTGCACACAATAATCACAACACTTTATTTTAACACCGTTACTGAGTATTTAAATAGATAGCAGACGGCCTAGAGCGCGTGGCGATCCCACTTCTGATCTTAGAAACCAGAAGCGGAATATATTAAGAAAAACAAATCAGTAAATAACCTACAAAGTTATATTTCTTACAAATTATTTTTAATTAGCAACAAACACATAGGTAAATAATAAGTACACACAAATTATATATCACGACCCTAATCAACACTATAACGTCCGATGAATACGTCCGTTGCATCCGAAAGCCAAGCAGCAAAAGCGCCCGTTCACAGCGCGCCATGCCTTTTTATACACTTTCACTCCGACCGGGTAGTTTGGAAGGGGTAATATCTAAGAATACTATATAAATAAGCGACGAAATTAAATGAAGACTATAGATAATTACAATTACGAGAACAAGATCACAACGACGATTCTTTATTTATTATTATTAGCCATTATAGATATTATATACATATTATGTTCTAGTTTACCTGGTTATCTTCGCTCCCAATGCTTTTCTTTTTACCAACTTCAAAAAAAGACCGAGGTTATTAAGCATTCGGCGAGTTTTTTGTTTTAGTTTGAATTGGTTTTGATAGACCTTTGATGCGTTTACGGGAGATTGGTCGGAGAAGGCAACGCACAAAGAGCACGGAAAACTATGGGGTAGACCTTTGTCCAGCAGTGGGTCAATACAGGTTGAAACAAAGAACTTTTGATTAGCTTGACAACCATAATTCTCACTACTTTTTCCGTATATATTGCTCGATTAAGAACTGCCGCCCTTCACTCCGCTCGTCTTATACAAAGAGATCAAACCTGACTTTGTTGAGAAGATCAACACCTAACAGAAGCGGATTCATTATTGTGGACAATTTAGCTAATTACGTTATCAATAGAAACTAGAAAGCATTTTGGCATTATTGGTTATCAATTATCAGTGATATTCAATTTCCTTCGAAATCCAGTTAAGTTGTAAGGTAGTGCTGTGCTATAAATTATCGAACTGTTTTAATGATCGCTAAAAATGGTCTGTGTTGACTGGTACAAATTATGTCTGGCCGCTTATTTGGCACCATTTTTCTAAACATGTTTGACAGTTAGTAGACTAGTGGGGTATCCAGTTACCTTTAGGGGAACAGCCCTGTCCGTATACGTCACTTGTTTTAGCCCTGAGACTCCGTACAAAGATGTGAAGGCAAGTTTTTCTTACCATTTCCTTCACTTGGTGATGGTCTGCGTGCACTGGTTGCTAAGTATTTACTGTAAAGGCCGTTTTGGATTAACCGGCTCCAACTAAAGGCCTTTCTATTATTCTATAGACAAGTTTTTTGCCTTATAAAAGTTGGGCGTACGCTCAATAAGAAACTTTTCACTGACTAGTTTATTTCCACTTTAAATCAACATGACTTTGTTGTAAGAAGTTTTAAATTGGCTTGTCTTATTCTGTATGATAACACCTTCTTGAAAGCTAGTTTTGGGCCACTTCCTCTTGACCATTCGCGGTGAAACTTTGCTTAAGGAGGTATCTACGGAACTGTAGGCTTATTATAAGTGAAAACCTTGCTATACGAAAATTAGACCAGCTGTTAGTTTTGTTAGGACTCTGTGTTCGTTTTCATTAAGAAAACATTACCACTTATATAATAAAGTTTGTTGGCAATGATCACGTTTATTATTAAGGACAGACAAATATTTTGAGCTAACGTCTTGGTAATTCCCAGCTTTGGTAATATATTGAATCAGCTTTATGATGAATATCTTCGATTATAATGATGTCATCAATCTCGGCGGTAAATTCAAGTATATTGTCATGCTGATTGATAGTATCTGATTACACAGCTCAGAGCTTACGAAATGTGAACACGGATTGTTTACCTACTAAATCCTTGTAACAATGTTTTTCGTTACCCGAAAGCGTAAAGGTCTAAATTCTCAATTCAATGTGCCCAATGTGGTTTGTTTTCCTTTAGGTTAACGGGTAATTTAGCTCAATTCCAAGAATGTGTTATCTCAATTCCACATATTTTTAAGAATGTTCGCATTTTAATTTTAGTCTCAATATGTCTAAAATACCTACCTCTGACTCCCAATTTTTGACATTGATTGTCGCTGAGATGAATTTGCGACTAGATTTTGGATGTTTTTGTGGGGCTTGTGGCTTAGTAATAATAGTCGCACGCGTTGATCGATCAGGTTAAGCTACGCTGGCAGTGTTTGGTCCGTGCATGGGTGACCAGATGGTCACCCATGCACGGACCAAACGCTGCCAGCGATGCGAAAAAGATCGCGCAGCGATCGCAGCGATCGCAGCGATGTAAAGATTTACATTCCAAGACTCCTCCGTGCATCGGAAAGCACGTAAGTCGTTGGTCCCGGCTGTCATTCGCGGCTCTTTGACAGTCGTTACCGGTCGTCAGAAACCCGAAAGTCTGGCAACCAATCTTACCAAGGGGTATCGTATTTCCCAGTAACTGGTTGTTTTTTTTTTATATAGGTTTGCTCTTGACTCTAGTCTAGGTCAGTGGTGACAGATACAGAGTAGACGATGGAGTGAGCTTACCAAGCAGAAGCCTGCTCACTCTCACTTTGAAGAGATTAGGGTTGAATGCGTTCGGAAACACAGACGCAAAAAAATTACGGGAACTTGCCTTCTAAACCTGTGATTTTCATGATTTGCATAGCAACAAAACCATTTTAATAGACCTAATAAATTATTACCGTAACTCTCTAAAACTTACATGTTATACTTTATTTTTTCGTTTCTATGAAGTAGAGGTGCTCCTTATCTTTGTTTAACATAAAAGTGGCGTTGAAGTTCCTGGAGCAGTCTCAAGTTCTGCATTCATGTAAATAAAAGTGTAAGCAATAAATAAAATTTCGTAGGCATGGAGGGATGATAACACCTCAGATTCTATATATTTTCCTGTTTCACAGTAAACAACCTTATCACAGTGATTTATTTAGATAAGTGGGTCAAGGATATCAAGAGTTTATTGCTAATCGATTTCAATAAGACGTTACAAGGAAAGTTATCATTGTGAATATGTATGACTAGAAATGAAATGAGACAGACCAAAAGAATAGACGGATGGACAGTGTGAAAGATGATATGGCTAAGAAGGATGTTAACACTGAGACGACAGTTTATAGAGATGCAAAATCAAAATCAAAAGCCATTTATTCAAACTAGGCTGAGAATCAGCATTTTTTGAACGTCAAAATTACATAAGACAGTCCCCCCAAAACGCCCGCCCTTCACCACTTCTTAGTGCTTTAGCTAAGAACAAGCGGCGCAACAAACTCCCCAGCAGCACAGCTGTCTGTTCAGTTAGAATAACTGGATTCTATACGATAAGCAAGTCATTAACATTACGAAACAATGTATGAAATTAAATTTTGCCATATGCCAGCTAGCACACGCCAATATACCTACCAACAAAAAGATTGAAATAAATAATAAACTGTTACGGAAAATGCATGCCATGCAAATACAATGCATCAAAGAAACGATGGGTGGATCGTCTGAAAGATGATTTGGCTAGTAAGACATCTGTGATAGAGATGCATGTGAGCCCTAGGCCAGAGTGACCAGCAGGTGCTGGTCACTCTGGCTTGGGATTCGTTGTATGTTGTATGTTTGGTGTCGGTCTGCCGCTTGTCGAGAAACAAATTCACGATACAGACGTAGTATAGTAATTAGCAGTTAACTTATGTATTGTGTTTGAATACCTGAAGGCCAATTCACGTAATTAAAAACGTTCAAATTCAAGTCGCAATCTCATCTCAGCGACAGTCAAAAATGTAGGTAAACGCTATACAATTTTTGACAGATTGACACTGAGATTAGAATGCGAACGTTCTTAAAAATACGGGAATTGCCCCTGTGATATCGGATAGCTGACGTATTTGTTAAAAGTTAGCCTTTTTTTGGTTCCTAATATCATAAAGTCGATTCATTTATTTCAATCGAAACATTATTTTTACTATATAAATAAAACAATGATAATTCATGCTAGTCCTAGTTGTCCGTTTGCAAAGGTACGAGTGGTGCCATTATAAAACAGATATGTCAACTACGTATGGTCTAAGAGTAGGTATGCAATTTTTAGTTGGCGTTTATAATTTTAAGCAACGTACTATGTCAAACGAGCGTTTCTCGCCATCAAACTGTTAAGTTTGGCGGGTTGGATATTTGTAAAAAATAAAGGATTTTGGATGTCATTAAATAATAAAAAATGTGTGGCAGGAAAAGGCATGCTGCACTGAACCCAAATAAATGATAGATACCTAAGGGTAGGATAATGACTATTAACCGACGCCAAATGGATTTGGCTAATATTTTCCAGAATCAATGTTTATAATAGATATCTGAGGATCAAATTAGATAGAAAGATAACAATTACTTACGATTAACAGTAAAAAAAACCATC
Organism: Brachylomia viminalis; assembly: GCA_937001585.2. NCBI lineage: Eukaryota > Metazoa > Arthropoda > Insecta > Lepidoptera > Noctuidae > Brachylomia > Brachylomia viminalis. The sequence goes on along the minus strand of OW443301.2, from coordinate 17,763,680 downwards.
AAAGGATTTTATAGGCTAACATTTATAAGTAGATTAGTTAGGTACCTACGCTCTCACAAACGACTCGTAAACACTCTCCGAGTTCCTAGAAGGATAATGATGATCCAGAACGAGGCCAACAGGATAGAGGATTTTTCTATTTAAAATAGGTTCCTGAAAATGCATGGATGGATGCATGCTTTCGACAATTAATAAGTTACTGAACTAATATAAAAAATACAATAAAACCGGTCAAGTGCGTGTTGGACCACGCACAAAAAAGGGTTCCGATATTCATCCCCACTACGGATAGTTGGGATGAATTTATGCCAAGAACAAACTTAACTTTGTAGTTGCAAAAATGTTCACCCATACATCGATGTACGTCACGGTCAATTCTCCAACTACAAATTAAAGTGAGTTTGTAATCGCAAAAAAATATATACCGCATAAATTACCGTATTTTTATTGCGTTGACTTAGAAGCTTGATTTTTTAGAGCTTCTGTAGAAGTGAAAATTCTGTACATTGAAAATATCAAAAAAATAAATGGCAGGGGGTGTCACCGGACACGGTTGTTTCGGGAGGTTCCTGTTCCGGATAAGGCGGGAGGAAACGCCCGGGTGTCTCCTACGGATTCGCTATTAGGTACCACGAGTTCCTGAGAAACAGGGTCTTGACCGACTGACGGACATATGGACGGACTACCAAGTGATACTATATAAGGGTTCCGTTTTTTCCTTTAGAGGTACCTACTGAAGTAATAAAGGAAAATCACCAGGAAATAATTCGGGTGACGTTGCTGATTCTTTGTTCGAAAACCAGGTCAAGACTCCGATTACATGAAGAGTCATCAACAAGCTAAGTAAGTACACTAATTAAACAATTACTAAACTCCTCAACGTGTGGAATAACACCAAGAAACGGAAGGTAGTTAATGAAAATCATTATCGAACAAAAATGTATGTCAGCGGTAGAATTTTAATGACAGCGCACCAGCGACAACACCTCGCGAAGATTTATTAGAGAGGCATCATTTACGTCATCAGTCCAATCTAACGACATGATTTATTACGACTCAACACCCTACACGGCTATGGACTATGCCTTTTATAATTCTAAACGTATGCCGTGTCTGTACATTAAAAGTTAACGGAAGAATTAATTTGGCTACAGACAGAGTTGAAGCTTTCTTGGCAACTCAAGAACTTAATTGTGATAGAAATTCATTTAAAACTATCGCTGAACACGACAAATTGACTGTGTAACTGTTCTTAGTGTGGGATTACTAAACTTAAGTAGTTAAGCACGCATGTGTAGACAAGTAAGTAGTTATTTTCTATGTTTACTGTGGCCAAGTTGGCAAAAATTGCGCACAGCTGTTGTCTTAGTCCTGAACTAACCAATTACAGGAGCAGCGGGGTAATTGCGTAAAAAACTAACAGTAGGATCGGCTTTAATTTTGACAGTTCAACAACATACATTTCGTTATTTACGTTGTTGAGCAGACAACATTTTCGAACATATGAAGCAATGGATTAGCAATATACTTCAAAATGATTCAGATTGTGATTGATCATGTGTTACGTAATTAGGGTGCGGGATACTAAAAGATTGTGATCTATACAGATATTATTTATGTTTTTAGTAACCGGCCAGGCCTAGGCGACTGAGAAGCGAACCAAATGGTGGCACGGTTGGCGCAGTGGTTAAGCGATTGACTGCTGCGCTGCGTGTCGTGGGTTCTGGGTTCGATTCCCGCACGGACCAAATATTTGTATGACCTTACAAGTAGTGGTTTCGGGTCTGGCTGTTTGTGTATGTGACTTTAAATGTTGGTAAACGCACCCACGATACAGGAGAAATTCCTAGTGTGGGGCAATGTTAAAAAAAAATTGTCCTCTGTCCATAAAACTATACAGAGAAGAGACAATTAATTTGCATTAACACAAGCAAAACCACAGGTAAAGCTAATCTGAGTTTATACAAAGATTACGTTAACGAGATGCACTAATCATTAATCTCAGAAATATTGTTGTCTCAGTTCAAAGGTCGAATTGTCTACCTCGAATAAATAACATTGACCCCAGGGTCAAAATAATTCAATACATTCTCTTTGAAAAACGATAATGCACCGGCTATAGACGCTTCGACAAACGCTTTTATAAATAAATGTTTTTATTTGATAAATTAACGGATTATGCAAGTTATGTTATCACCTTGGCGGGAAAGAACCGTAAGATCGCTACGGAGACGAAGATAGCACGATTTTTACGACTACGGAAGACAGGGATAACTGAATGTATTATAAAACAGACAGGTTTACAGTTTTATAAGACAAGAAAAATACAAATATTACATAACATCACGCGTTGTTTCCCGTTAGGTAAGGTAGAAGTGTACTTATAGTAAATCCACATTAAACCATTTCGGTCTTATTACAAAACATGTTTATTCTTTAAACATGGTTTTAACCATCGAGCCTGTTTTTGAAATAAGAACCAAACAGAAAATGAAATTCAGTTCCTTTTACAAAACTGACAACTTAGCCCGGTCTTAGGTCGTCAATTTTGTATTAAGAACTTTACTAGAGTCGGCATAGAGTTCGAAATATAAAAACTGGCTCGTAGGTTTCGGCTCGGGCTAAAGTTAGATCGTGTTTTGTAATAAGACGGCTAATGTTTAAGCCCCATGCAATAGACTACAATACAAGTCTAGACTCCGGGCTGCTACTGTGAAATTCTAGATATAAAAACCCATTTACACTATGCCCGACCCGGGAATCGAACCCAGGACCTCATGCTCAGCGGTAGCGCATGCGACCACAAGACCAACGAGGCAGTCAATTAAAAATATAATATAAATATGTTTAATTAACGACACGGTTGACGCAGTGGTTAAGCGATTGACTGCTGCGCTGCGTGTCGCGGGTTCGATTCCCGCACGGAACAAATATTTGTATGGCCTACGACTCCTACGAGTAGTTGTTCCGGGTCTGGCTGTTTGTGTATGTGAGGTTAAATGTTTGTAAACGCACCCACAATACAGAAGAAATTCCTAGCGTGGAGCAAACTTTAAAACACTAGTTGTTTTTTTTTTTCTTCAAAGGCGGATGTGATATTGTATTAATTCATAATACACGAAAACTACTAATGATGATACAAGAAAGCCACAAAACCGCAAAGATTAAAATCTTCACATCTTACGCTACGAAAATTTTCTCTACAAAGATTGCGTTTCTTACACATTGTAACGTTCTTATTATAGCATCTTACATACTAGTATTTGTTTGGATAACTCTTCTTCAGATCGTAGTAGACAGTAAAATTTATTCATTCCATATAATAATAACAACTCTTACAAAACCCATTATAAAATATACCTAACGCCATATAAGTAATTAAAATATCGTGAAACATTTGTTTTAATTTGCAATTTCACGATACTTGAGACGTGCTTTGTTTCTATCTGATATTATAACAACAGCTCTCTTAAACCTACGCAGTGAGGTCTCGTGTTTACACTGGCGGTCATATGTTCCTCGATCTATGTTATTAGCACACATTTAAGCCGTTTATCAATATCGTTACGGCGGGCGTAAGCCTGCGTACTCAATAACGAAGAATACGAATACGTGTCGATACACGGCGCAAAGACAATCGCGCACAGAAGACGTCGGCGTTATCTCTGGTTTTATCTGGGGAACGTGACCCCGCAGCCCCGCTATCTGCGTGCACGCCGCCGCCGCCCGCCCATCTCACCCGGACAGTTCTTCTCGAAGCCCAACGCAAATAAATATCGGCCGAGTGTTTTACGAAAGCCATTAATTTGTAAATGCCGATCTGTCGTACGATTGTTTATGATCATCGAGTCGGACCACCTTGTCCGTGTTATTAATTGATCGTACGATAAGCTGCGGTTAACGATTACACGGTTCAATTTTCTTTCCTTAAAAATTACACGGTGCCAATTATTTTGGTTGGATATTACAACAGGAACTTGCTCTAAAAATAAATCAAGTGCTGCGTGGTCACCGGATATAGTGTCACGAGGGACCTGCCGCCTGACGCACCATCGCGTGCTCGACAGGGGCCCGGCCCCGCACATGGGTCGCTCATCTCAGTCGCGTCGCACGGTCGTACTTGTGCCCCATACCTTACACTCTTTACGAACGTTCCTCCCGAGCGATATTCAACAAGTCTTTGAAAATCTCGCACCACCTGTTGCGAGCCAAACAAACATCTTAACTAGGAAAATGGCGAGAGGGTTATTTTTCTTTGGCTTACGCAATCATAAGTTTTAGTTGAGTACCTAGACATAGTGCATAGCATGCATCGTGTTTTCAGATTGAGAAATAAACTAAACACTAGTTATTGTTTACTTCAAATGGACCGCATTACAAGCACTCAAGAAACATCAGGTGCTTAGTTTGCAAATATGTAACCCACAACCACATAAAAATTTGAAGGAAATATGAGGATATCAGAAGAGCCTACAAGAAACTTCACGATTCAAAAGACATGAACGAATGTATTTTATTTTATTGAATGCTTACATTAAGGTTTCCATTACGAAGTGTAACTGAGTCGGTACAGGCTACAGGGTAGCGCAGCTCATTGCCTCCAAGCCTCTGACTAAGCACGATTATAATATTAAATGTCTCTCTTGGCTCACTGGTTGCGCTTCGTGGAATTTAAGAAGAACTTGAGTGACACGTACAGTCACATTATACAGCACTTACAAACATTACCAAGTCCTAAGTCTGCTTAAAATTTCGTTTTTATGTAAATGGTAAATACTAGGTACTAGCTCAACTACCCACCAGTAGAGGCCAATATTAAAACATGAATTTATGGCCAAATGATAATTGTCTTTAATAAAGTTGTAGAGGACAGGAAATGAGCGGAAACAGTTCTTAGGTATTATTAGTGAGATGTAATTCATGTAATGTCGGCGTTATTTGAACTCAATGAGTTACGTCATCGATTGCAAACTACTCGAAGAGCTCAGTTGAATTCGTAAAGTTTGGCCGTTATCAAAAACAAAGGTCGTAGGTCGTTCACATTGTTAGTTATTTCAACTAAACTTGAATGGCGATTGTTATTAATGTTAGTTTATTTAGAATGCTAGCATTATCGTTATTCTTGTGTACACTCATTATAACGTGGAGTTTTAATGTTTCATTACCTATTAAAATAATTGGGTGAATTGTTTGTTTGGGGTGCGAGCGTCTGTTTGTCCTCGTTATATTTCGTAGATTATGTATTCCGTCCATCTTTTAAATTTTAATTACACAATATGGTATGTAAATGGTTTCTCTGCAATACCTACACTGCTTATTATAAAGAAAAGAAAGACTACGAAATTTTAACACAAGTGTATAACAATAACAACGATGATTCTGTGGAACTAAAGATTTTCTTCCAATATAATACCCAAAAAGGCTCCTCAGAGCGGCAGACTGGGACTTTCGTTATTGATATTAGGATGCCCACAGTTAGTTTTACTGCGAAGTTAATTTGTACTTATTTTCAAACAATATCCTAACCAACCGACCAATAGACATCTAACTCTCCATGCGTTAGGTTCTGTAGTGTTTCATGTTTGAATAGTTGCAGCGATCTAATCGATTTCCAGTTTGATTATCTGACTAAGCTGAAATCTGAAATCTTGAGTTGTTTATCTGATGTGTTGTAAAGTATTCATTTGTACGATCTTAATTTTAGCAATCATATTAATTACAAAACTGAATCTTCATTTACCTATACATACTTAGGCTACATATTTTTCTTTTGTTTTAAGTTGGCTGTAAACTGTACATGTAGGTACCTAGGCTTACAATTAACATAATTTAATTTAGTTCATGTGGTGTTTACATTTAAGTAATTGTGAATTCGTCCGCATCGCTGTCAACAGGAAAAGTGCCCAAAAGGCTGGCAGCATTGCCACGTCGTATGGCAATGCCTTTGACCTAATAATATGTTTTGTACTAAACTGCGGTATATTATTAAAAACTAAATAGTATATGACATGCATACTTCATTCACCCCCTTGTTACATCCGCTGACGAAGTCTTCGCTCCACAAATGTCTACCTTCGTAAAACATCTTTTTTTTTTTTTTTTTTTTTTTTTTTTTTTTTTTTTTTTTTTTTTTTTTTTTTTTTTTGTGGGTGGGAAATCATCAAATAACTTCTCCCGCTCTGGGCAGAGCAGGAGGGCGTGTCAGACTCTTACTGACTAAAACCCACCCGTGTTCCTTCAGTTGCCTGTGCCAGGGGCCACGGTAACCCTCTTGGACTTTTCCGCAACCCTAGCAGGCATCGGTCCTAGCAAACCCCGTCATTGGTGCTGACATCTCTTTGAGGCGCGCGTGGAACACAACGCGCCGTCGACCCGGGCCTGGTCCTTATCGAACGGCGAGCTGCCCATTGCTCGCCGTTCGCAAGCCCGTGCCTACGGTGGCCGGGAATCGGCCTGCGATTCCCGACGCCCAGGGCGTCTCCTGCGGCGGCTAGGGGCGTGAGGGCGCAAACTTTGCCTCTCCCTCACGCGTTCCGCCTCCTCCTTCGCGAACATTACTGCTTCGCAGAAGGAGGTGACGGCTTCCCAAGCCCTCTCGCTCCGTACCATGGCCTGGACCAAGGCCGGACGCGAGAGATCGCCACCGCCAATCGCCTCCACGAGGACACGGCGGTGCTCCGCCCAAGCCGGGCAGACCTCCACCGTATGCTCCACCGTGTCCTCCGGGCGATCCACACAATGGTGACACCCGGGCGTTTCCTCCCGCCTTATCCGGAACAGGAACCTCCCGAAACAACCGTGTCCGGTTAGGACCTGCGTCAGGCGGAAGGTGAGGACGCCGTGGCGCCTCTCTAGCCACTCCTCAAAGAGGGGACTTATCGCCGCAATTGTGGCGTGCCCATCGTAAAACATCTTGGAATGGCAATCGCTAACCGCTGGAATAGGTCCTTCAGCGTAGTGATGGGTTGGCTAAGATTAAGAATCATCATCTCAATAATCCGTGACACTAGCATGTGCATTCCCAGGACAAGGCATATTATAAACCAATAGCCAAGTTATTCGACTTCGACGATGGAGCAGCCCTACCTAGACAAGACTGATGCGGATGCGGCCGACGAACTGAGAAGATATCGATTGCAATAAATAGCGATGGATAAATGAGCTTATTTTATAAGTATTTTGTATGGTAGGCACAAAGCAAGCAATAAAAGGAATCGGATAAGATCTCATGTTTGGATAGCATAATTAACAGTGAACGTAGTCGGTAATATAATTTGGAGAGGTAAATAGGGATTCCCGAGGGGCAATTTCCGTATTTTTAAGAACGTTCGCATTCTAATCTCAGTGTCAATCTGTCAAAAATTGTATACTTAGCGTTTACCTACATTTTTGACATTAGACTGTCGCTGAGATGAGATTGCGACTTGATTTTGAACGTTTTTAGTTACGGGAAATGGCCTTCTGAACTGCTGTAACGTTTTAGAAGTTTAGGTTAAATTAATGAATTAATTATTAAATTAATTTAATTAGGTGTGTGTACTTGTGCATGTGTATAAAGTAACTATTATAAAACAAATAAAACGAATATTCTAACATGACAAAAAAGCTAAAATAGTAACTTACCTAAGAATAGGAGCTACAATAAACATTATAATGTAATTAACTAATAGTCTAATTGAACTGTATTCAAACCTACTTAGCAGAAGAAAGCGAACGTACTTACCTATGTAATATAGCCATCAGCACATTATGTACCTATGTAATGTCCATTCCAAGGTTGCCTGGAAGAGATCGCAGAAATCGAAACGGCAGCCCATTGTAGTTATATAGTGTTATAAATGTTATATAGTTTTATAGTGTTAAATGTACCTTTTTTGTTATGTATTTTCTGGTGTACAATAAAATACCTATATATAAATGAATCAGAACATTATTTCAGCTTATTGATTGAACGCAAGTTCAGGTGATTGATTTGTATCGCAGCAACTTTCTACGGGTATGATTTATAGAAATATTTATTTAAATTACAATTATAACACCTTCACAGACTCATGCAAGGCAATGTTATAGGTCACAACGTCGAAGAAAAAAAAAATTACCAATTTGTTATTAATTGTTACTTACTTACTAGTAGGTACTTATATAATTATTGTATAAGTACTCACAAATATAACAATTATTATAAAAATTACAACGTTTCTAATATCAAAAAATAAAAACCTATTGCCAAAAATGTTTGCCCGCGCGTCACTTCAAAGCGGCTGCACCTATTTTGTTAATTCTTTTTTTGTTGTATTTGTAATTGTCAGGCCAAGGTTTATTTGAAAGAATTTTTCTGGAAAATCCACCGGGAAAGTCGGAAATTTGGATGCTGTTTTTGTATAAAATTCACCGCGGTCGCCTCCGGGCACGAACAGCTTGTAAATAATAAAAATAATACCAGCCTATAACTCTCGCACTGCAGGTCAAAGGCCTCTTCTCATACAGAGAAGGGACGAGCATTGAGCACATCACTTGCACAGGACGGGTTAGCGATTGCAGACATCTAAGTAGGTACTTATTAACTATTATTAACTATTTTGACTGACCAGTTGGCGCAGTTGGTAGGGACCCTGCCTTCTGAGCCGCTGGTCCCGGGTTCGATCCCCGGACAAGTCAAACATTTGTGTGCATGAACATGTCTGTTTGACCTGTGTCTGGGTGTGTATATGTATATAAGTATGTATATCAGTCATCAGGTTACCGTAGTACAGGCTCTGCCTAGTTCGGGACCTGAAGACCTTGTGTGGATGTTGTTTCATATTATTATTGTTATTATATTATTATTATAAGTTCAGATCTCTTCACGATGTTTTCCTGCACCGATGTCATTAATGTCCAAGATAAACGCAGGAAGAAAATAGAATTTAAAAAGTCATATGAGTACTTGCCCGGATTTGAACCCCGGGCATGAGAGGCGAGGCCTTAACCACTGGGCCATCATGACATTGCTACCTACAAATATAGCTTTCATTGATTCCTTACAATACATTTTTTATTGATCCTACTAATTTGTAACTACCTATAGAGCTACGGGTATACCTAGTAGGTACAATAATGATTACTTGTATCATTGAAAAATTTATAAAAGAAAATTCCTGGAATGAAAATCAGTCTACATTGAATTATAACTATTGAAAGCTTATTCTGAATCTGAACTGCGAAACCAACTGTTTCCTTGGAAGCCCACGCGAAATAGAAGTCCGTTGGATATTGTGTCCGTTTCTACGTAATAATTACGTGATAAACTACAATTATTGTGGACCTAAAGCTTTTGATGCATTTTACTTAAACAATTTGCGTTACCGAGAATCGAAATGTATCTTATATTAATGTAGATTAGGACATTTAACACGTCCATTATGCATATTTTACACAAGTTACAGACTTACAGTAGATTGTTTTTGCTCTGCTTCGATGGTCTTGTGACATAGACACTTGTGTTTGGTTCCCGGGTCGGGCAGAGTGATATTTTGTTTTATATGTAGGTAGCTTTAAGTTGGGAGTGTGTCACGAAGACACGTAAGCATAACGAATTATGGGTGCACCTACTATACATCTCTGCATTCCCCTTCGAGGAATTTAGACGTGATGTTGTGTCATATACAGGGTTAATTACTTGTAATTCGACGTGTATCCGTCAGGAGCTGAAAGGGGGGCCGAAATGCAACAAATTGAAACCCCCCATATGTAGATATGACCGAAGTTAAATTTTCGAGATATTTGAATTTTAAGGGTTTTTCGATATTTACCCAAAATTTGACATATAAAAAACCTACATATTAAATGGGCACCATTAAAAAATGATATTGTAGCTGGCACTTCAATTAAGCTATGAACATAATTAAAAGTACCTACTTAATGAAACAAAATAATTAAAATGATGAAAAAAAAAGTTGTTTCAAGTTATTTGTACGATTAACGTAATAGTATTTTTTTAACGTGACAACATTTTTTAAAGCGTAAAATTAAAATATCGGTAACATATTATTCTTAAATCGCTCATCATTTTAATTATTTTGTTAACATTTTGTTTATAGCATAATCACAATATCATATTTAGTGGTGGTAGTTTTTTTTTTATTTGGAATTAAATGTAAAATTTTGGTTAATTATAAAAAAACCCTAAAATTCAAATATCTCGAAAACTATTGAATTACGACCATACATATGGGAGTTCAATTTGTTGCATTTTGGCCTCCCAATCAGCTCCTGACGGATCTACGTCGAATTACAAGTAACCCTGTATACAGCCATATTTTGTAAAAAGTTTCAATACACAGTTATACGTATGTCTGATACAACACGAGGCTCGTGTAAGTAAAGATACATGTTCTGTGCGTTTTTAAAATATGTTGTGTCATTAATAAAATATGTAAAACAGACATCGATATATGTGACTTGTGTGTTAACAAGCTTTGGTTAGCAAACTGTGCTTTAAGAACAGTATAAAAAGAAAAGCTTTTGTGTAGAAGAGTTAGCTTTTGGCCGCCGCATTCGATCGCGTGGAAGTCGGAATTCCACGGGAATCGGGATAAAAAGTATCCTAGGTCTACCTTTGTGCCATAATAATAATAATATAATATGAGACAACATCCACACAAGGTCTTCAGGTCCCGAACTAGGTAGAACCTGTACTACGGTAACCTGATGGCTGATATACATACTTATATACATATACACACCCAGACACAGGTCAAACAGACATGTTTATGCACACAAATGTTTGACTTGTCCGGGGATCGAACCCGGGACCAGCAGCTCAGAAGGCAGGGTCGCTACCAACTGCACCAACCGGTCAGTCATACCATAGCACCATGACCGATGACATCATCACTCTCTATGGTCTTTTTTCGAAATCCGTTCTGCTGTTAAAGTGTGAAAAGGTTACACACAGATAGACAGACAGACAAAAAGAGTTACTTCGCATTTGTAATATTAGTATACCTAAAACTTATAACCGAAATTCAATCCATATTATCGTAGCTAATTGGATTGAATTTCGGTGAGTTTTTACATTGTAACAACGCAACGGAAGTTTTACAAACTTATAAAAACTTGTCTCGTAAATAATACCTACTAGATTTTGGGCAATAAAAACAAACAAAACAAGAACCGGTCTAAACTTTTGTAAGGTTCGCTGCATAATCAGCCTATAATGTTCCCACTGCTGGGACACAGGCCTCCTCTCTGTGAGAGGGAATGGGCCATAATCCATTACACGGGCCCAGTGCGGGTTCGTAGACGTCACATGTCTTCGAATTTTTGGTTCTAGGACATGTCGGTTTCCTCACGATGTTTTCCTTCATCGTTTTGAGAGTAGTGGTGATGAAATAATTTACACAAAGTAAATATAATACCTGTCTGGGTTCAAACCTACAACTCGTAAGTCGCGGCCGTTACCACTGGGCCACCACTACTCAAGGTTCGCTGAAACTGGGAGAATCAAATAGGAAAAGCTAAACAACGATGGAAAGTGACATAAAATGTTTTAATTTGGTGTTTAGGGAGCTTCAGTAATAACTATTTTACAGTGAATCAGTAAATCCTTTGTGGAGGATTTTCAAAAAAGCCAATAGTAGCTTATGGTACAAAAAAAAACTGAAGTTTTCAAATGGCTTTTAGGCATACCGTTTAGACTTTAGATACTTTGCATAGCGACAGTCGAAATAGATATCCAGCCGGGAGTTGAGTTTTTTCGTAAACAGTTTTCCGATCGTTTATTTAATGTAGCGAACTTTTATGCTATCCTTGCGAACTATTCCATCTTCCTTCTCTTTTGCCATATTTTCAATAAGCCTATTAAATTAGTCTCACGTTTTCAAAGGTTTTGGCTCTACATGCCTAAAACCATCCACATCAAAAAAAAAAACGTGATTGGTGAATTACACAGTAGGTACCTACCTACATATCCATTTTCCTAGTGACCTACTTCATCATTTATGCACTTGAAGGTATTACAACTAGGATACGAGTTGAAGGTATTTTCAGCATCACTTTTGACAATACATAATTTTCAACGAGACATGAACAATATGAGCACTTAGATTTATGCGAAGGATTTCTAGATCTTTGAATTTTATTCGAGTTTCTTTGTTATCGCTGTAAATTAATTAATTATTAAATTAATTACCTTTCTTTTAAATTTCATAACGATCGGTTCAGTGTTTTAGACATGAAAGAGTTGCTTTCTCGCATTCATAACTTTAATCTAAAGTATGGGTTGAAATCTTTTTATATCCCTACCTGATATTCATGCAATTTTATAGATAAATTTGCTACCTACATTAGGTGCGCACTTATAGTTATTTAAGAATCACGAAATAGCTTTAATATTTTATTACTGCCCTGATGCCAAGCGCATTCGTGTTCGGAATTGTACATACAGCTACTTATTTCCTCCATTTATCTACATTAATAGGGCTATAAAATAAATGTGAAGCTTTCATTGTAAATACGGACAAATGGCGAGAGAATAAAACAGGAAGACTTAAACATTTTATAGCGCGGCAAAAACTTTGATTGTTTTTCTTATTTATTACGGCTTAACATCGAAGGTTAAATAAATATTTAATTAAGGGGTTTTATCTCAAAGTTCCTTGGTGAAACCTATACCTAACTTTATAATGCTTTAAACGAATTGGTAGTGAGACACTAATATCTATTATCAACAAAGTTCCAGCGGGTCGGCTGTGCAAACTTACCCTTCGTTTTCCTTTCGGCTTTTCCAACGACTGACTGTGGTTTCTCTTCTTCATATTGCCAGTTTTTAATTCCCTCATGATTAAACTAGCATCTTATTCCACGATTGTGCAAATTACTTTCACTTGTTAACACTATAGTGTCCCCAACACACATCCTTATCAATCGCTTTAATTTGTTCGTCTGTTTACAAAAACGTCACAAACACTAAACATTGTCAAATCCAAGGAGAATTGAGGAATCCGGTGCTTTCACTGAGTGCGTAAGTTTTCAGAATGTTCTGAAAATGCGTGACCGTAGTTTCCCGCGCTACTATGTGGCGCGTCGGTGCGTGAGGCGTCGCGCTACGCTTCCAACTTGACGTGGAGTGGGATCCTCCGCGGTCGCTCCCGCCTCCGGGCACCGCTCGGCGCTCCGACACACGGCCGCGTCCCGCCGCCCACTCGCCCCGCACAGCCACCAAACAGATAAGGTAAACACTAAATTCTTTTAGAGATAGCGATATAGTTAACCCTTCATAACTCACCCCTAATTAAAACTAAAGATAACGAACCTCAAGGATTAGGCCCGAATGAGTTTTTAATTACGAAAACCTAGACAAATTACAGCCGACATAAATTCATTGAATTATAGAGTCGTAAACAGAAATCACTTCAATTCACTTATCTCATACATTCCGAGTCACGATTGAATCCAATTGAATCCATATTTCCTATTAACTATGTAAATAGAGTTATTATTTTATTTGCCACTCTCGCATAATTTGCTTTAGTGTTACCCTTTATACAACTGAATTAAAGGATTTAGATGTTAATTGTTAATATTGAAAGTAAGGCTGGTCAGAACCGCTTGAGTAAGTTGAGTGTCGCACGCGGCGCCCTCTCAAGCCGCTAATGATTCCGCTGCAAGATAACGTCGGCTCGCATCTACATCGCATACAAATTATCCAAGCTCTTAGCGCATAAAGTTGAAAAGTCATTTTATGGCTATTTACTAATAGCTTACCTACATTTTAACGCCATGAGCAAGCAACGTGTTATCTGACACAAGTGACATAAAGGTCACGTATCATTGACGAAACATTACGGAAATACACAGTTGAAATCATAACAAGAATGGGTTAAAAGCGAAGAATTGCTCACATTTCTCATTTTAGCGCTGAAAGCCTGCGGAAAAATGTGTGATGTCAGCTCTGACGCAAAGCTCGACAGATTGAGTGGTTTGTACGTCAAATTCGCAGTCAGTGTTAAAATACTTGTCGATCCCAGAATTGCGGTTATTTATTAACACATTATGTTAGGCGCAGGAGGATTATCATGGCTCGGCTCGATAATATTTACGTTTCAAATCGAATTCAGGAACTGAATCCGGTTCTTCTAACTCAACAAACAGCTTGCTGTGCTGCTGGGGAGTTTGTTGCGCCACTTCTTCTTCCCAGCTAAAGCACTAGGAGGTGGTGAAGGGCGGGCGTTTTGGGTTGGTGTCGTTGGTCTTAAGTATATTATTATACCATGGTCTTATGTAATTTTGATTTTATTTTTAATTTTGACATTCAAGTTAACTAGTTTGAATAACTGCCTTTTGATTTTGAATACGATGTTTTTTTATTTTTTTTTTAAACTCTCTCTCGTCTGGTATTGATTAAAGATCAAGTCTTTTTAATTAAAGACGAACTACTACTATATAGATACCAGTAGGCCTACTCCTCATTCTTAATAATAAGTCATCGCTAGCTGATCTCCGGAGGAAAGGCTGTTTTATAATCAGCCTATAATGTTCCTACTGCTGGGACACAGGCCTCCTCTCGGTGAGAGGGAATGGGCCATAATTCACCACGCGGGCCCAGTGCGGGTTGGTGGATGTCTCATGTCTTCCATTTTTTGGTTCTAGGACATGCCGGTTTCCTCAAATCTTTTACCTTCACCGTTTTGAGAGCAGTAGTGATGAAATTAAATACACAAAGTAAAGTGTCTGACTGGGTTCGAACTCACGACCTACACCTCGTAAGTCGGGGCCTTTACCTGTGGGCCACCATTGCTCCCGAGTCTCGAAGTCTCGATGAATCTAACAAAAGTCAAAGAAATATTAACGGAGAAATTCGAATCTATTGGCGTATTCGAATGGGAAAAACAATTCGTAAATCGGCGCTGATACCTCTGCGCCACCACTGCTCTCAAGGCTGTTGAATGTAACGAAAATATTTTCAGTAAAATTTTCTTTTTATGGAGTTTTGGAGTTTTATGGAGAATTTTGCGCTAGATATTCTAAGTAGCTACCTACCTGGGTAGGTATAAGAAATAATCGGGCTTTGATATCCAATCATACCAAAAATACTGCAAACGTACCCAATTTTCTAGTTCGTGCTTTCATACAAAAGTGTAACTTTTTTCCAATTTCACATGTTTATTTATTGGTAAGGCACCTCAACGACTTACTCGCTAAAACATACAAATACAAAAATCACATACAGTTTTAGGTATTGTGAATACGTCACTGACAGAAGTGCAGAGCAATAGCAGAGAACTTAATGATTAAAGGACGTTTTAGTAATCGTTAGTTGATTTGGTTACTATTTGTAACCAAAAGATAAAAAGTAAAATTAAATATGATCACAAATAAGATGGAAAGTACAGAAATATTTAATTAAATAACGAACAAGTCCTAAAAAGAAGGAAATTAAAGTGTATACAGTTTTATTAATAGGCCTGTGTCGCACAGATGTCTTGAGACTCCGAGCTGGTTAAAAGCCTCGTACGGAATTGACGAAAATGGTTAGAGAAGATCTCGATGCTATTGGTTCGTTTAGCGATTGTCACGTGTGTAAGCGATGTTCACGTTTTGCCAATTTCATATATCTATGGACTGTAGGTATTGTAGTTAGGATTTATTCATGCAAATTCTAAATCAAATCAAACATACATCTCGCTGTATAGCTACCAATCAAACTGATCAGATTTGATTGTCCGAGCAGCCTTATAAAATTGGTGTGAGAATGTAAGCGGTTCAAAATATGAAAATTAATTACAATACAATAATAATCTGTGGTGATAAGGTAAAAGGGGTTAAGTCATAAATATTGAAAAACGAGTTATTTGCATAATTAGATATTAGACATTAAAATCTATTAAAGTAAAAGGAGATAAGTCAGTATTTTTGTTACAATTTCGTACAACTCAAATTGCATATCGAGTCTAGTCAGGAAGGGTTCCCTACTTGATGTCGAATGACGTGAAAAAAATAAACACTTGCTCGAAAAGTTTAACTCGATAGTAAATTAAATCGATGAATTATGAGCGCGACAGTTCACTACCTCCATGCACAAAAATAATCAAAATCTCGAATAATTATAAGCTCGAATCATCGTTAGCGCGAAGGCCTATTATCTTGAAACATCATTTCTCGACCGACCATCTAATCGATTTACAGAATAGTTTAATTAAAGATTTTTATTTGAGTAGGTACAATATAATGAAACAATATATACAATAATTATGGTAACACAAAAGTATATATACTTACTAACTGTGGTCAGTTAGTAAGTATACAGGGTGTCCCGTAAATAATGGATCAAACGTAATGGGTAGGTAGCTTACCTCATTTCAAACAACTAATTTGAACAGTTAAAAAAAATCGGTAAGGTAACCAAGATATTTTATTTTCGAATTTTACCATTTTCTCTACATTCACTGTTTTTAATGCTGTCGATTTCTTGGTTACCTTACCGGTTATTTTTTTACTTTTCAAATTAGTTGTTGGAATTGAGGTAAGCTACCTACCCGTTACGTTTGATCCATTATTTACGGGACACCCTGTATATCCGTTCGTGTAAAAAGTTTTAACATCCTACTTACATAAATGTACATTTCATTGTTTTGTTTCTGTCAAGAGACGGGCTGAAACTGCAATTCCTAGGTACCTACACATTCTATGTACACCAACATACAAAAAGATCACCAACTAATTGAATTTGAAAATCAAAAAGATTTTCAACAAGCAAACATAGTTAGCATAGGTAAAAATAAAAAATACAGAACTTTTTGTCCAATCGCGAATCGAGATGAAAAGTAAGTAACTGCTTACCATCGTTTTTAATAGTAATTGACACTACATTAAGTCCTAAAGTAGAAAGTATTTACTCATCATCATCATCGGCCTATAATTTTCTCACTGCTGGGACACAGGCCTTCTCTCGGTGAGAGGGAATGGGCCATAATTCACCACGCGGACTCAATGCTGGTTGGTAGATGTCACATGTCTTCGAATTTTTGGTTTTGGTACATGGCGGTTTCCTCACGGTGTTTTCCTTCACAGTTTTGAGAGCAGTGGTGATGAAATAATTTACACAAATAAAGTACCTATTTACAATTTTTTTTTTATTTTTTATTTACATAATGCTTAAGAGCGCGTATAAAGCAAAATTACCAATCTTATATTTGATTTTACATGAAAAATTCCGGACAAAATCTTAAAATAAAAATGTATGAATAACTACATGATATTTCCGAGGGTTCACTTTGATCAAAAACATGAAATAATAACATTTCCTCGATATAAAAACGAAGTAACCTCTAATTCTCATATTTTTCCGTTTTGTACTCAATACGGTAATGCCTATTGCGACAAAAATCTGATAATTAATTATATTTATACAAGAGTAAAGGCTGTTCTTAGGCATTTTATGTAATTCCTTTTAGTTTTGGATTTATTACGATATAACAGTTTTGGCGCATACTACGCACTATACTATACATACTACTAAAATTTTACTGGCTTTAGGCGCGCTCTTAAATAAAAAAGTAAAGCTTTTTATTTAAGCATAAGTTTGAAACATGGTGTAGGTAGGTACCTGTTCTTATAAATATTCTTTCGAAACACGACCTTAGTACTTAAGTGACAATAGGCCGGAGAGCACTACAAATAATAAATTACTTACTTGAATAAAAAGACTTTAAAAGCTTTTATACCGAAATCAATAAAAAATTGGCGACTTTTCAAAATACCTACTACCCTCATCGGTACTCGGAAACTCAATTAGTGTTTCATTTAGTACACTAAAAGTTTTGAAATGAATTGACATTTGCGTACCTACAGACTTTACTAACTACTAAACATCTAAGGGTCGACTATCGATGTTATCATCATCGTCATCATTTCAGCCGAATGACATAGGCCTCTCCCGAGCATCGTCACTTTGACCGGTCCTGTGCTTCTCGCAACCAGCGGATTCCTCCGGCCTTCACAAGGTCCTCCTTGTCGGAGGCCTTCCTACGCGACGTCTTCCAGTACGCGGTCGCCACTCTAGAACCTTTCGGCCCCATCGGTCATCTTGTAGCGGTATCTACATCGCCACATGCGAGCTGCACGTCATATTGACGTAACGCAAATCCTGCATCGCGCAAGCAGAGTTTGCCGCGCGACTAGCATATATACAACTTCCCGACATCAATCTTCGGGCAGTTGTACACCAGACACGACATCCGTCTGGTCGGAGGATCCTCCCTTTTCTATGGAGATATGAGTGAACTTTACACCCTGGTCCTCGTGCCTCTTTAATCTGTTCTGCGAGCAATGTGCCCTGCCCACTGCCACTTGTATTGTATCGAAGGAGCAATGGACGTCGCGTCCGAATATTGAAAACACTATTAATACAATTTTCATTTTCCTAAAGAGAAAATTACTTGATAATTTGTGTCATTAAAATGTTGTGCCAGTTAAAGCCTTTCTAAAGTGAGAAAATCAGTTGTCGGGCTGACTACTGATTTCTCAAGGCTTAATCAAACTAGAATTAGATTTTAATTAATATCAAAATCAACACTATGTTTTATACACAGCACAGATACATTTAATCGGAGCATAGTTGTTACAGTTTATGTATACTAAATATCAAATAACAGAAACTAAACTTATGTATTACTTACCTTAATCTAAGAAACCGCTACCAGTTGGCAACGTACCCAAAATGCTGGCAGCATTGCCACGCTGGATGGCAATGCTTAATCTTTGTGCAAAATACAGGCCAGCATTTTGGTCACGTGTAGCTTCGATCAGGCGTGCCGAAAGATCTTTGAAAATTTTATGTGCTCCCGGTCCCCACGGACCCAGCGTCTCAACCCCAAATGGCTCAAATATGTATCCACTATCAAGGGAACTATATTTGTGCCTTTTGAGGTTCTCCGCTGATTCGGCCGCCGCACCAGTCCTATTTTGTGTTCCAGGAAGATGTGACGGCGCAAGAGTGTCCACACAAGTAGCGTCCCACACTAAAGGCCGCCCCATCTTCCACGGAATAAGGGTCATTCCGTCAGGTCTTTTACCATCGTCACGCGAGAGACCACGTGGTTCTAAAATAGCCGCATAGTTCGCGGTGGTAAAAGCCCGACGGATGATATCATTAAGGCTAGCGTGGCGGGGAATTCGTCCAGCACTGCTTGTACAAGACAAGCCGTGGTGACCGAGGCGGTCGACAGCAGTGCCACACTGGCAGCGGTGAGGAGCGCAACACGAAGCGCCCAAGCGAAGAGATGCTGCGAGACGGAAGGCCGACGTGTCCATTAAGGTGCCGGTATTCGGTGACGGGAGAGCCTGGAGCCACAAACCCGATTCCCATTGGGCAACGGCTAAGAGGCGGGCACGATCTGCGGAGTTCAAGCACGTGTATAGGAGTTGCTTCCGTACTTGTTCGCAGAGCGGCCCGTCCCACAGCCTCTGTGATGTAAGCGTTTTTGGGAACTCGGTGTTTGGGCAGGCTAACAACCAAGCATTCCTGGCCTCGTTAAAATAGGTTATTTCAAAACTGTCCAAAGATGCCGCAAGAACTTTTTTAGATAAATTTTGAGTGCTGTGTATGGAGGACAGGAATGCAGGGAGAGCTACACCGGAAATGGAACGGACGCCTAGACCCCCCAATCTCACAGGGAGTGAAGCCTGTAACCACGCCCGTTCTTCGAAATTTATATTCAAAATAGTTGCCAAAGTAGTTTTTATGATGTTGTCTAAGTTTTGAACAATCTCTATGTGCTTCCAAAGTTGACAACAACGAATGATATATGTAAATTTTGGAACAAAAAGACAAAACCGAACTATAGTAAAAGCCATGTGAGTATTAATTTTAACTAAACGGTCCGAGTATTGCAAAAAATTTTGAATTTTTTCTTCAAAAAAGAGGGGGAAAGATTCATCAAGAATAGGAGAGCCCAGTAAACGAAGGGAACACTTATTAATGACTTTGATGTTAGGGGCCAAATTGTTAAAATTTTTAATAATCAAATCTTTTGCGGTATATGTGTCTGAAACGTATAGTTCACACTTGGAAAAATTTAGATCGAGGCCGATGGAATGAAACTCGTCTATCAAATTACGAAGATCATCATATACGGTATTAGCATCGCCACCCAAAGTCCCGTCATCCAAATACCAAACGTTAAGCTTGGACTGCAGACGTTGGATGATGGGATGGATGGCGAGACTAAATATTGCTGGGCCGAGAGGATCGCCTTGTTGACAACCAACCGCTGATAGAATTTCGTTGCCGTGATAGGTTAATTTTGTGGGAGAACCATAACATTGCCAAAGAAAACTGTATAACTTTGGAATTTTGTCAACAACACTAAAACGGTTTGTAAATAACACTATGTTATTTACAAACCGTCCTAACTTCTAAAAGAGGAAGTTTTGAAATTCTTAAAATGTCTTCGTCAACGAAGTAGGCTTGCCTACGTAATAAGTGATAAAGATGCCCTTTGATAAAGCCCTTCATTTTTTTAGAAATTCTTTCACAGGCCACCTTTCTAGCGCGGGCTTGCGGACGGCGAGCTACCCATTGCGATAAGGACCAGGCCCGGGTCGAAGGCACGTTGAGTTCCTCGCGCGCCTCAAAGAGATGTCAGCACCAATGACGGGGTCCGCTAGGGCTGATGCCCGCCAGGGTTGCGGGAAAGTCCGAAAGGGTTACCGTGGCCCCTGGCACAGGCAACTGAAGGAACACGGGTAGGTTTTAGTCAGTAAGAGTCTGACACGCCCTCCCGCTCCACCCAGAGCGGCAGAAGTTATTTGATGATTTCCCACCCACAAAAAAAAGACCACCTTTCTAAAGCACAGTATCTTCCAACCTAGCCAACATTCTTCTACATGCAACTGTGCTCAGAGCTGAGCTGTATTATGAGTAGTGTATATAGCTATTCGGACCAATTTCGAATAATCTCAGAACGCAAGAGGAAGCCCGCAGAGATGCCCGCAGATTTTAGATTGAATCAAGTAATAGGTACCTATCTAAGTATATCTGCAGAGCGTAGTATTTTGTCCAAACGAGATGGAGGTGCCTTATCTCGCATATCTGTTTCATTTCAACGGCTGGTTTACTTGTATAAACTTGGCGGCCAACTATTCCGCGTAGTGTTGAGCTCCTGCTAAATGTTTACATTATGCAGTTCGCATGCATCCCTACATCCAGACCGGGATAGCTAAATAAGCTAATTAGCTAAATAAGTCGTGAGCTGAATTTAAAGGACTGCCTCCAGATTCTAATGATTTACGATTGCTTTCGTATATTTTAAAGACACATTACTAACTGAAATTATCATTTGAATACCTTCACAGACATTAGTTATTCGACTCATAAAAATATTTGCAATTGCATTTGGTGCCTCAAAGACCGAAGACGCTTCCGTAGATATGAGGCACAGAAGTTACAATCAATCTTTGACTGGAGAATCGTTTGAATACGAAGCCTCCCTGTAGGGCTATTTAATCAGTTATGCAATGGCCAGCTAGCTGTCATTTGTTAGAATTACGTGCTATAAACGCTGCGTACAATACATTTTGATCATAAATTGGTTGAACAGTGGCCACCGAGGTAGACCGACCGCAAGTAGGTACCTATTAGCTAGGTACGACTGCCAATAACTGCGAACGAATCGATATTCAATCTTTATCATCATAATGACGAGTTATGTCGTGTATCTGTGTCAAACACCGCTATTATTGTTGTGCCCAGAGTTCCTGAACAAATTGATGTAATGCTATCCACACAGAAATGACGGTCAATGGGGCTATTAAAAATTAAATGGATTTACATTTACATAATAAGTGATATTGATTGTATAATGTGAGATATAACGTGCTTTATCAATAAATTGTGTACCTTTGCCTTATTTATTACGCAGATCATCTGTTTGCAAAAAAAAAAAAACAAATTAAATATTGCAGGCCGCAAACACGTTCACTGCTGAACATAAACACTACAAAGCGTGTTGTTTCTGTAACATACATTATTTTATTTTATGATAAAGTCTTAGTAGTTACTTATTTTATTTGAATAATTAGGTAATAAGTATACTTTGATGATTAAGTACCTATTTGTTGTTTTTCTCACATGAGTGAGCACAAAGGACAAGTTTTGCTCACTCATGTGAGAATAACACCTGTGGGTCGGTACTATAGAAATTAATATCCACGCCTACAGTGATTTATTGGTCCTTAAGTACTGTTCTTTGTTTTCTACATACAAAAGTACTTAATTAGGACACTAAGAATATTTCTAAATCTGAATAAAGATTTGCTTTTTTCAATAACCGATTTTTTTTTGTGAAAATCATAATTAGGTAAGTAGGTATATAGGTACATGCTGTTATTGTCCCACAGCAGGACAAGGCTTTTTTTAAACAAACTTCTGATAGAGCTCTCATAGAATGAGTACTTTCTGTCTTGTGACAAGATAAAATATAATTTTTACAGAAATTAGTAACTCAATCAGATCCCAAGCTATAATTAAACAAGGAATTATTAATTAAACATAAGTGAGCCTCATGTCACTACATTTCATAGAAATTGTAAGTGATGAATTAATGTGCTTCTTTAATTGCACTCGTTCATTATTACAAACCAATTTACATGGCTTGCCAAGCATCGTGACACTGACTTTAGCTAGTTTCCCACAGGCCTTAACGACGTATGTCGCTTCGTGTCACAAATTAAAATATTACGGTGCATCTGTTAAGTATGCGATGCACTGCCTAGTAAAATACCAGCTATAGAGTTAAAGTACATACGTTTTAACAACGCCACCTTTCGGCGATTATTCAAACTGATTTACACGCCAGTGTTTATGCCAGTACGTAACAGGAAAGCAGATTACAAGTGTAACGATGCGACTTAAGCCGTTTTATTATGTTTAAATTATTCTTTCTACGTGTTGATCGTTCAGATGTGGCGCTATTAGAATTCGAGTACGTACATCGTGCCTTTGTTTAAATGTGTTAATATGTACAGCTCGCTTTTCTATACAATTTTATAAGGAATGAGAAGGCATCAATTGAGCAGTAAATTAAGCAATTTTTGGAAGTGCGTCGTTAACTTGCGAATAATCAGTAGCGAAACTAAGGGCTAAACGGGATTATACGTGTTGCTTCGACCATTGCGAACGGTGGCGAACGGTTAACTGTTAATTTCCCCTCTTCGGAATTGAGTGTGAAGATAAAACCTCTGTACTTTGTAGAATTCAGTCGAAGGATAATGGAAAAGGGATGACAATGTATGTTATGTCAGCGTTTTATCATTCCTACAGGTGCACTGTATTCTAAACATTACTTAATGTATAACAACACATGCATTCAGCTCGTGTTGTAACCTAGACACAATGTGCAACATGTGGATTGTTATAGATAGTTACATAAGTAAGCAATAGAGCATTTGTGTGTGACATCGTTGCTCCAGAGCAGACCAACAGATTTATTTATTTATCTATTAAAACTTTATACACAAGTAAAAAAATATTGTACAAAGGCGGACTTAATGCCTGAGGCATTTTCTACCAGTCAACCTTAGGGTGATGCAGAGATAAAGCAAGGCAGGTGCAACGTACGGGATAGATAGTTCGGAAATGACTATAAAATACAATAATAAATACTAATACATAGATACATACAAACATACATATTAACAAAATAAACCTTGTCAGGAGATATAACGATCGGTAGAAGAGAGAATGAATCCAGCAACTCAACGCTGGGATGTTTCGACCATCTTCTGACGGATATGTTCACGTGCCTTCACTTTAAAAGGTAATCGACTGGTTGCCATCCTGACGTTCAGAGGAAGCGCATTCCAAAGAAAAACCGCCTGGACAAAGAAAGAAGAATGGATGGAGCCAGGGCTTGCAGTCTCGACATAGTTAGCAATCGTTTTCGGTTGCTAAGTCCTAACAATCCAGATGTAACGATATTTGGTGGTCTCCACACTCAAATTTATCGGTTGTTACTGGTATTTTAGGTAGGTACCGGTAGGTAACAACCGATAAATTTGAGTGTCGAGACTACCAAACATTTACATCAACATTTACATCTGGATTGTTAGGACTTAGCAACCGAAAACGATTGCTAACTATGTCGAGACTGCAGGGCCAGGACGGTGAGAAGGACATCGTAGAAGACGATTGTTGGTTGAACGAAGATTTTTACTATGGGCAGGGCATAAATATTGAATTCGGGAAGTCAGGTAAGGAGGAGAAGTGGGTTTACTTGCGGTTTTGTCTGTTTATTCATCAAGCCGATTTGCACTGACATGACGGAAAATTTCTTAATTCTTTGGTTCAGATTTTTCTCATTGGGTTAAAACTATGCTTGCATAATGTATGTACCTATACATTATCATTGTCAAATTGTATATCTTCTAATCCTCATCATAAAATGTTTGACATAGACCTCTCGTAAGCGGCAATGCCCGCAGTTCCCACATTACACCATCTATCACCGGCCGTTGACGACACTTCCCTATAGGTACGGGTACAGGTACTGGCCCGAATTGGATATCCCTCTATATACGGCACTAGATATACCAACCAAGGTTTACAAAGCAGGCGGAAGCTAAATGGGTCCAGCATTGAAATAACCGTCTTCTTGAAGCCCATCATCACTATGTAGTCTCATTAGCTGAAATTATATTCATGTCGGAAATACGTTAGTCACTCGTTTGACTAATCGGGACGCAAGCGCCACCAAGTGGTGCTCGACAGAGTCTACAAAATAACGCTCGACCAGAGTTATGTTGAGTTTGTTGTTTGTGGTTAAGCAGTAACCACGTCAAGAAACTGTCGCGTGTTCCGTTTAGTTGTGTCGTGAACCTACAGTGTGGAAATTGCTAGTGGGATTAATTTGTTCGTAAATTATTATTTGATTTTTACTGCAAACGGTTTTTCTATTGCGCTTTACCAACACATCCCATAGTACGGCCACATTGAGCTCCGTTCAGCTGCACGGTCTTTGGTTTTGCTGGCTTACTTAGACTTAAGGAAGTCTAAGTTGAGCTGCACGATTGCTGACAATTGCGTGCACTGACTGGACAAGTCCACTCAATCTGTGTTGTTCTTTCCTCAAAAGACCATTTCAGACACCGATCTACATAGCCTTCATATGATCTGACCAAGATTTTGTCTGGACTTTAAAAGAGACTGTGACCTCTGAGTTTGTATCGGCCTTTCTTCTCAGAGTAGTCAGATAGGAAATGCCGACCTCATCTACACACATCAAAAGTGTCTAGGGATCAAGCATTTTTATGCGGATTTCTTGAGATTAAGATGTGGCTTTGTAATAAATTTATGATTTTATAAATTTATATGGATCCTTTTTGGTGCATTTCATAATTTGAATCAGGAACTGTGAATCAAATTCGAGTAAAAGATGAAAATCAGCTGTCAATATTTTCCCTATAAAAACATACAACGCATTGAAGACATTATTAGTGCTACTGTTTCCCTACTACTGATTAAAACCAACGTTATTATGGAGCGGCGACGTCATTTAAGCAGGGAAGAAATGCTCAGAGCCGTGGGAATGATAGAAGCTGGTTCCCGGCAACGTACTGTGGCTTTAGCTCTGAATACAAGTCAGAGTGTTATCAGTCGACTTTGGACACGTTACCGAAGCACCGGTACCGTGGCTGAGCGCCATGGAGGACGGTATCGCTGCACCACACGGAGACAAGACCGATACATTCAAATCTTAACTCGAAGAGCTCCAACAATAACCGCCATGATGTTAGCCGTGAGGCTTCATCACTCTTCAGGGAACTTAATTAGCGACCAAACAGTCAGAAACCGCTTGCATGAAGTGAACCTTCATTCCCGAAGACCGCTACGGGTACCACCTATAGCAATGCACAATCGTAGGATTCGATATCAATGGGCTCTTGAACACAGAAATTGGGCAGAAGAACAATGGCGTTTCGTGTGCTTTTCTGATGAGTCTCGTTTTGGTATGAGACCGGATACAAGACGTATACGACACTGGAGAACCCCTGGACGCCAACAGCGATTAAAATCCTGCCAGGAAGTCCATCCTTATAGTGGTGGAACCATCATGGTATGGGCGGGTATTTGGATCGGCGGAAGAACTGAGTTGATTTGGATCAGAGGCAACCTCAACGCTCAAATTTATGCTGAGACGATTGTATCAGACGTCATCGTTCCTCTACAAGTGCAAATCGGTCCCTTATTTCAGTTAATGCATGATAATGCACGACCGCACACCGCAAGAGTTGTAAGACAGACTCTCGCCGCAGCTAACATCAATGTCCTGCCCTGGCCTGCTCAGTCGCCAGACTTGAACCCGATTGAGCATGCATGGGATATGCTACAGAGAAGAGCTCTGCCGAATATGGAGGGTATCCAGTCGCAAGAAGACCTTTTTTTGTTGTTGCAACGAACATGGGCGGCCATTCCACAGCGTGATTTGGATGAACTCATTTTGAGTATGCCAAACCGATGTTCTTGTGTTGTTAGTGTTCGCGGTAGAAACACGGATTATTAATTGTTTAAGTTACCCAATAAAATTTTAAAGAAAACTGTTATTTCAGTCTTTTTTTCGAACTTTTGTGTTAGTGGTTCAAATGTCAAAAATCCCTTTATTAGGAAAATGGCAAATTTCTTTATTAATGCAAAGGTGACTTGGTTTATCGTTACTGTGACAAACGAAAACACTTTATTTTATGAATCCTTAAAGAAAATTTTAATTAATATCAATCAGGAGAAAAGTTATTGCAAAAATATATGTTGATCCCTAGACACTTTTGATGTGTGTAGTTTTTAAAATACGATTGACGTGTAAAAGTGTTTGTTGAAACCTACATAACCTAAAATAATTTATCATTTATCACAGTAGTTCAAATATGGCTCATGAAAACGAGAAAGACGTTTCTTCTCCATCATACATAATATTAAGTGATTGAGTGGACTGATTTAACCCGTCCTGCTGGTTGACCTTTCTCAAGTCTTAAGACTGGATTAGCGATACGGTGCATCGCGCTCATGTGAGACTGGTCGAGCCTCTGTCTCAAAATTTGCGTGACTGGATTTAAGCAGTGCCGTTTAGTGTGGTGTTACATGGAACCTTGCCCATAAGATTATATCAGATGTTTTATGTCTTCACGGTACAACTTTTAACCTGACCAGAAGTTTAAATTCAGACACGTCGCGAACGCAACCAATTGCTATCCTTCCAAACAATAATGATGATATCGTTACAGTCAGACATCACTTGAGGGGACGTTCTTTCAAGTAAATGATTAATGTATAGAAATATTTTACTTATAAAAGATATTTGCACACTTGTTCGGGTAGGATATAGTTTTAAAGAACTTTCGTTATATTTATCACCTCATGTATTACCCATAATCAAGCAAACAAATTATTCATGCAATGTCCTCCCGCTGAGAGACCACAGGAGATGAGTCGAATTTTCCGAATGTTCACTTCCGTGTTCAGGCGTTCTTCGTACGAGTGATTAATCTGGCATTGTTTTATCGGTTAGCATATTTGTTCCTTGTTTTACTTTTTCTTCAATTTCGGAATATTCATTCGTACGATCGTTTTTGTTATTTGTTTATTCAGCACGTTTCCTTCATTTTAGATAGGCTATATGGATATTGGTTGTCATGGTATGGGCACGTGATGCGGAGGAATGAGGAAAATGTGAATGGCTATAAGAGCAGAGGGAGACCTCATATGGCTACAAAGGTGGTGACTACTGAGATGACGACCACCTCGGCCTTAAGTGGTCTCACCACCGAGAAGCGAGTTAGCAACTAAAAACGAGTTGGCAAGTAACGAGCAGCGAGTGCGCGACGTTGACGAGCTGTAACTCTGTAACTGTAAAGTATATTTATCTCACGAAACGACGCGTGCTCTACTTGTGGTAACCAAGTATACAAACACTCTGTGTATGTGTGTGCAAGAAATATGCCAAATAAATTAATTTTCATTGCGTCCAGACGATTCATTGTTATTTCGCCTTTACGTAGACTATTAATTATTTCGTCTGATTTAAAAGCTTATTTTACAATTTAGTAAAAAACCGTTAGCTTTTGCAATTTCCTTTTGCTATTCCATTTCCTTTGTTTGTGTTTGATGTCAGTTATTACTAAGTTGAACAGACACTAGTTTTGCGGTTAGGGGGAAATGTTAAGCAATGCGGAGTAACTAGCTGCACCGGGCTCGAGTGTCAAGTATCGGTGTCGAGTGAGTTTCTGTTTCGGACTCGGTTAGTGCTCGTCTCTATTTCGATTATTTTTTAAGCAAATTAACTGAAATTTTAAGTGACTTTATTAAGACTATAGGTTATATACTTATACCTCATCTTCATGGCCTTCTGTGGCATCTCCTCTAGGTAATCTCAAATCCTCTAGGTATGAAGAGTTTAGGTACTTACTAGATTTTTTTTTATAAAATTCATGCTTCTTTTTTTGTCTGCCTCGTTTCTTATACTTAGCCATCCATATTCATATTTAACATTGTATGAAAATAGCAACAATTTTTGCTTCCCATTCATCATCATCATCATCTGCCTAGCCTCCAGTCGGCTTCCAGTCTAACCAATCAGCTGAATACCAGTATTTTACATAGAGCGACTGCCTATCTGACCTCCACAACCCAGTTACTGGGTAATACGATACTGTCAGACTTTAAGGCTTCTGACGACCCGTCACGACTGTCAAAGATCCACGAATGACATCCGAGACCAACGGCTTAACGTGCTTTCCGAGGCACGGAGGGGTCTTGGTATGTAAAGGGCCTTTCCGAGGCACGGAGGGGTCTTGGTATGTAAAGGGTCTTTCCAAGGCACGGAGGGGTCTTGGTATGTAAAGGGTCTTTCCGAGGCACGGAGGGGTCTTGGTATGTAAAGGGTCTTTCCAAGGCACGGAGGGGTCTTGGTATGTAAAGCGTCTTTCCGAGGCACGGAGGGGTCTTGGTATGTAAAGGGTCTTTCCGAGGCACGGAGGGGTCTTGGTATGTAAAGCGTCTTTCCGAGGCACGGACGGGTCTTGGTATGTAAAGGGTCTTTCCAAGGCACGGAGGGGTCTTGGTATGTAAAGCGTCTTTCCGAGGCACGGACGGGTCTTGGTATGTAAAGGGTCTTTCCGAGGCACGGAGGGGTCTTGGTATGTAAAGCGTCTTTCCGAGGCACGGAGGGGTCTTGGTATGTAAAGGGTCTTTCCGAGGCACGGAGGGGTCTTGGTATGTAAAGCGTCTTTCCGAGGCACGGACGGGTCTTGGTATGTAAAGGGTCTTTCCAAGGCACGGAGGGGTCTTGGTATGTAAAAGGTCTTTCCGAGGCACGGAGGGGTCTTGGTATGTAAAGGGTCTTTCCGAGGCACGGAGGGGTCTTGGTATGTAAAGGGTCTCTCCGAGACACGGAGGTAAAGGGTCTTCCCGAGGCACAGAGAGGTCTTGGTATGTAAAGGATTTTTCCGAAGCACGGAGGGGTCTTGTTATGTAAATAGTATTTCCAAGGCACGAAGGTAAAGGGTCTTCCCGAGGCACAGAGGGGTCTTGATATGTAAAGGATTTTTCCGAAGCACGGAGGGGTCTTGTTATGTAAATAGTATTTCCAAGGCACGAAGGTAAAGGGTCTTCCCGAGGCACAGAGGGGTCTTGATATGTAAAGGATTTTTCCGAGGCACGGAGGGGTCTTGGTATGTAAAGCGTCTTTCCGAGGCACGGACGGGTCTTGGTATGTAAAGGGTCTTTCCAAGGCACGGAGGGGTCTTGGTATGTAAAGCGTCTTTCCGAGGCACGGACGGGTCTTGGTATGTAAAGGGTCTTTCCGAGGCACGGAGGGGTCTTGGTATGTAAAGCGTCTTTCCGAGGCACGGAGGGGTCTTGGTATGTAAAGGGTCTTTCCGAGGCACGGAGGGGTCTTGGTATGTAAAGCGTCTTTCCGAGGCACGGAGGGGTCTTGGTATGTAAAGGGTCTTTCCGAGGCACGGAGGGGTCTTGGTATGTAAAGGGTCTTTCCGAGGCACGGAGGGGTCTTGGTATGTAAAGGGCCTTTCCGAGGCACGGAGGGGTCTTGGTATGTAAAGCGTCTTTCCAAGGCACGGACGGGTCTTGGTATGTAAAGGGTCTTTCCAAGGCACGGAGGGGTCTTGGTATGTAAAGCGTCTTTCCGAGGCACGGACGGGTCTTGGTATGTAAAGGGTCTTTCCGAGGCACGGAGGGGTCTTGGTATGTAAAGCGTCTTTCCGAGGCACGGAGGGGTCTTGGTATGTAAAGGGTCTTTCCGAGGCACGGAGGGGTCTTGGTATGTAAAGCGTCTTTCCGAGGCACGGACGGGTCTTGGTATGTAAAGGGTCTTTCCAAGGCACGGAGGGGTCTTGGTATGTAAAGCGTCTTTCCGAGGCACGGACGGGTCTTGGTATGTAAAGGGTCTTTCCGAGGCACGGAGGGGTCTTGGTATGTAAAGCGTCTTTCCGAGGCACGGACGGGTCTTGGTATGTAAAGGGTCTTTCCAAGGCACGGAGGGGTCTTGGTATGTAAAAGGTCTTTCCGAGGCACGGAGGGGTCTTGGTATGTAAAGGGTATTTCCGAGGCACGGAGGGGTCTTGGTATGTAAAGGGTATCTCCGAGACACGGAGGTAAAGGGTCTTCCCGAGGCACAGAGAGGTCTTGGTATGTAAAGGATTTTTCCGAAGCACGGAGGGGTCTTGTTATGTAAATAGTATTTCCAAGGCACGAAGGTAAAGGGTCTTCCCGAGGCACAGAGGGGTCTTGATATGTAAAGGATTTTTCCGAAGCACGGAGGGGTCTTGTTATGTAAATAGTATTTCCAAGGCACGAAGGTAAAGGGTCTTCCCGAGGCACAGAGGGGTCTTGATATGTAAAGGATTTTTCCGAAGCACGGAGGGGTCTTGTTATGTAAATAGTATTTCCAAGGCACGAAGGTAAAGGGTCTTTCCGAGGCACAGAGGGGTCTTGATATGTAAAGGATTTTTCCGAAGCACGGAGGGGTCTTGTTATGTAAATAGTATTTCCAAGGCACGAAGGTATAGGGTCTTCCCGAAGCACAGAGGGGTCTTGATATGTAAAGGATTTTTCCGAAGCACGGAGGGGTCTTGGTATGTAAAGGATCTTTCCGAAGCACGGAGGGGTCTTGGTATGTAAAGGGTCTTTCCGAGGCATGGAGGGGTCTTGGTATGTAAAGGGTCCATCTTCTCATTATAAGTAGATGTGATTACATTGTACTGTATTTTTAGTGCAACGTTGTGAGTTAAGTACCTATTTATAGTGCGTTAGTAGTGTTCTAATACAATAAACTCGAGTCATCATCATGATCAGATTTGCCTTTTTCCCAACAATGTTGGCCTTAGTTCTGGAAACTATCTAGGTGAATTTTTTTTTCAAAGATTTTTAAGCAAAAATATCAGGCTATTTATTTCTGCTTCAAGGGTCACTTTGTTATCAAGTTCTTTTAGTCCGTAAATCGTAATGATGTTCATTGAAATTCGATTTCCGCTGTGGCCTTTTCATTCGTCGCAATTATAGCAACCCAATTATCGGTAGCTCAGCTTGAGTAATAAAGATTCCGTCACAAGTCCGAGGAGGTATCCCGGTGCAGCATCAAGTAGGTAAATAATGGTAATTAGATTCCGAACTATCCGCGGTGTGAATACTCAAGTGGCGGCCGACCGTTTGGCTCGCGATGTAGGTCGACTCCGTCACGCACGCACGCCTGTAAATGCTTCCATATCTCCACTCTTCACTCGAAAGACACGGTCTATTACTATTGTTCGGCAACCCTTTATTTACTTCGTTCTATAATAGACTCCTTGGCCTTCGGGTCTCTTGAGTCTTGAATGCCGGTAGGCTCTCTCTTGTATAATTTGTAAGTGATGTAGCGATGCACTCTTGTCATTTAGTACTTTCCTGGTACTCGATCTGTAAGGATGGACACAAAAAAAATCAATAACCTAGTTTTTTTTATTTTGTAATTTAATTTAACAAGTCTTTGTTGTCTTGAATACTCGTCTGTGTTTAATTTAGAGAAAATATTATAAGAAAAGCAAGTAACAATTTTTTATTACAAGCGCGAGTACCTACAAATTTTTAATCAAATTCTGATTGACCTTTTATTGTTCTGTCAGTAATATTTCTCCCAGATAAGGTTACAAAGGAACGCGGAACCCGACATTATGGAAGCTATTACTGCTATTAATAGTGAGAAGTAAGTAAATAAGTAAAAGGAATGTCGAACAAACATCTACACTAACTCAAGATACACTTACCAGTTACTAGGCGGTTTGGATAATTATGAGCTTTGGTAATTGCCCCCAAACTAATGTTCGGCAAAATTTTAATATCATTCATTATCCTAATATGTTAGCGAAACCATTATTAATGTAGGACACCGTTTAGTGGGAGATAAGAGATACATTACAAGGTATTCTTCTAATTTTGGTTGTAACAAAAAATACACCGTAAAATAATACATAGGTAGGTACGCTGAGTGGTTTGTTATAAAAGTCGCGACCAAGTTTTAGTAAATATTGATTGAAATATATTTCATATTATGTAGATATGTAATAGTACCCTAGAGGCACAATTAATTGATAAGGTAAGTAAGTCTTGTTTATTAAATAAACTGCAACACTACATTATTAAGTATCAACATAAATTCAGAATTGAATTATATTTCCGCTCTCTAATTGAATATTGGACAAGCAAGCCCAATACGTAGTAATGTGAACCCATGTTGGCTATTTGCAGAATAAAGTAAATGAACTAAAACAAAAATACGTCCCGCAAAAAGCTGCAAAATCTGTAAAATATAACAAAAACAAATCAGTTAATGAAAAAGAAACTTAGACAAATACCTATCCTCATTTTATTTTTAAAACAAAACAAGATACACTTTGGAGATGGAACAGATTACGGATAATCAAAACAGTATGTTACAGTTGCAGACAGCACCTCATTGTTAGATGTAGGTCACGCATAGAATTCGGCAACAGATAACATACGTGGGTCGGCAGCAAAGATTCCCACTTCTAACCCAACCTGAATTTACCAAAACACGAGATAATCGATAATAAATACACTTTAGACCGCTTTGGAGCAGCAATTTCCACCAGAATCCCACTTCTCATAGATTTTAAAAGTTTATTTAACACTTGTTTATTTTCAAATATTTACCACCGAAACATGGCTCTCAACAAATAGTTTACTTTACAGCGCTAAAGAACTAAAAGTATTTATGTGGATCACTAGGACAATGTGTTTTTTTGTTCAGCTATATTTTTGTAGTCTGCTATAAACAAATAGATGCCTAATTAACTTACTTCTACACAAAGACAGGACAGGGCTGACGAACGCTCTGGGTTCTTGAAAACGGGATGACACCCTTGTGGCATTGTATTGTTGCCCCAGACTGGCCATCAAAGATACAACTTTATGAAACAGAAGGACCATTCTATACAGGGTGTAAGGGGGATCGACGCGAAAACTGTTATCATGAAACATGATAAATGAATAATAAATGACTTCATTTTTGTAAGTAGGTTTATACAAACACTTTAAACTACAGTTTCCGACTACTCTGAGAAGAAAGGCCGAAACGAACTCAGAGGTCACAGTCTCTTTTAAAGTCCAGACAAAATCCTGGTCAGATCATGTGAAGGCTATGTAGATCGGCATCTGAAATAGTCTTTTGAGGAAAGAACCACACAGTTTGAGTGGACCTGTCCAATCAGTGCATGAATTCAGTACCTACATAATTCTAGACCAACGAGGGTGAAATTTATACGGTGTATACCACTTTCTACGTATATGTCATACCTTCGTAGATATAAATATTCTGAATGCATTCAAAGAATCTAGCCTAGACTTTATATTATAGCAACGGGTACATTTCATAATCTGCCTAGTCAGTTTTCATCTCTAGTATGTTCTTTGTAGTAACACGGGAAAATAAAAACGAGTAAACACAGACTCCTCAGAACCGGATCGCAATACCAAAGAAACGACAAAATATTGATATTACACGATTAAGATTATACATGGTTCGCGGCCATTTGCGGTCAGGCTCCTGTTATCTAAATCGTTAGTGAGGACGTGCACTTCGTAGTTCCACTCCAGTCGGTAGAATCGTATTGCTAACAAGCGTCTACCCGTGACTTTATTCGTGTGGAAATAGGAAGACACCACAATCAATATAGGTACTTACTAAAATAACAGCCAAATTTTCATAAAACTTCCCTGTGTACTACGTTCGTAGTTTTGGTCTCAGCAGCCAAATATACAGGGTGTCAGGACTGGTGACACGGGAGCAAGCGATGACGTACAGTTGTCCGTGTGAGAAGCAGCTCGAGCTGAGGTCGACAGCGACACCCGCAGCTTTCAGAAGCAATTTTCCATTGCTAGCGAAATTTTTAGTTTTTAGTCAATTAATGAACGCCTACGTTCCTGCCTAATGGCACAACACTGATACAATGACTGATGCATTCATACAGATTATTCCTCACGAACGGCTATCACTAAAATAATGAAACAGTAGATACACAGGATCCCTCATTTACAGTCACCTTAGACATTTATTTGTATTATAACTATAGATGACAGAATACGCCTTAACTTCATGTTTTTCTGAGTACGTTCTACGAACTATCATAAATATTAGCAAAACAAAATGTAAAATAAACCCAAAAAATATCAATAGTTAGAAGTGGAACTTCGAAAGTCGCCGAACCCCTAAGCTATTTGCTTTGTTAAAAGTTGACTAAAATAGCCGTTCTTATACTATATTTCATGATCGACTACTTAGCTCCATAAAGGTATGATAATCATATAAAAGGTTAAATCTGTAACTATCTTCTATAGGTATTCGTTCCCTATTCAGCCCAGTCCAGCGAATTTGTTAGCGTGTTCTGGCTTTTCTAGTACTCAAACCTCAGTTGGTCAAATATGTTTTTTTGATCCTTATCCTTTAAGAAACAGGATTGATTGGCTTCAATAAAAGGTTTTGTGATTAATTACCATTTTCCTGCTGACTGTAAATTTTTTCAAAATCTATGAGTACAGATCAAAATATTTCAAAAAGTATAAAGGGCAGTCTCCCAGGACCGTTTTCTTGTAGCGACAACGGCCAAGGTACCTGCCCTAATTGCACCATCTCAAAAATCTACCCTGTATAAATGTCACGATGGACTGCATAGCTCCATAAAGGCATAGCGTGATGATAATCATTTAAAGGGCTAAATCTGCAACTATCTGCAATATTCTAAGCTTTCAGCTCCGCTTTTTACAATTTGCGGTAAACTATGCCTATACAGGGTGGAATTGAATTCATGGGCATCCTTTTACGAGTAAGGGGTCAAATCACTAAAAAAATATCAGCTGTTCCCTACATTTTGAAGGGTTATTTATGCAAACATAAATGTAGGGAACAGCTGATTTTTTTTTTCGCCGTTTCAGTATTGGTCCCATAGTAAATGCTGTTCATAAGTACCCTTTAAAAGGATGCCCATGAATTAAATTTCACCCTGTACACTGACCAAGTGACCAGGCTTATAGGGAATATCTATGCATTTGAACAAAATCTATCCGGTAGTATTTGCGTGATGCTGGAACATACACTAAGACAAATACACAAACCAAAAAAAAAAAATTTTTAGGCAATAGGCCGCCCATTGTATATGAAGTAGTGTTAATTTTTTTTATGTATTTTTGTTGTACAATAAAGAATAAATAAATAAATAATCGTTCCCAGACCTTGTAGCAATTTAATTGCTATTTTTCAAAAATATTCAATGTACAGTTTTGACTTCGCTACGAATTTATTATAACTTTATGTACTCGTACTAGCTGTGCCCGCGAGTTTATTCGCGTGGATGTCGGAAAACAGTAACGTGTCGCTTAGCGAAGGTGTAGGTACCACTCCTCCATTGAAAAGAAAGAATTTCCGATCTCACATGTCTGCCCCTTTTAAAATCACTTGACCACTTTTAAACCGTAGATAACGAAGGTGCGGAATCTTGGTAAACAGCCACCATCTCTTCGTGAATAGTATTTTGACTTTTTCCTTGTTTGGTAAGGAATTTAATAACAGCGCGGTGCTCGATTTTCTTCAACATTGTCACGTTAGCCATTCCAGTTGTCGTTGACTAAGGATAACTAGAAAACTAATGATCACAACTATATGAATTTTACCTTTATACAATAATTAATGAATTAGTCAAATTACCCACATCATTAGTAAATCACCCTCATATCGAGAATACACTGAACGCCCCTCGAACCTAGCTCGCTAGCATATCTAGCTCAATTCGTGTACGCACGGCTACACATCAAGCTATACGTTTCCAGTTTACACTGACCTCTCATTGTAAGGAAATCCTATACACTGCGAGATCAGCTTATACTGGAAATGTATTGCTTGATGTGTAGCCGTGTGTACTACTTTATATTAATACTCCGCAACTTTTTTTTACATACCGTACGAAAACCCAGTCACAATAGGTATGTTCGTCATTGAGGAGTTCCGTGACAGTAGGGTTTCTTCGCAGTGCATGATCTGTTGACCACGGCTAGTAACTAACCAGCTGAGCTATTCTGTACCAATCTCACCGTGATAACTTAGGTGAAGTGAGCTTGAACTGCTTGAAGTGAGTGGTCGATAGTGTCAATCCCTAGCATCAGGTGGAATTCTCTTCACCTAAGCTATCACGGTGAGATTGTTACAGAATCGACCGGCAGTAATTTTCTGTTATATCTTTACTTTAACCAAATCAAAATACGTGTACTGTACGTTATTCAATCAATCAATCAAATTATTTATTTCGGGTTGCATATACCCATAGATAAATACCTTAACCTAAGTATACATATTATTATCAACAATAAGTGTTAGTAAATAAAACTTAAGCCTATGTTAGTAACACTTCACTAGCACTGCACTACGTCTTTGTGCTGTCGTGTGGAATAGGTCCGCGGAAGCGATGGATCACCACGTCCTGCGGCCAAAAGCTTTCTTCCAACACCAGGTTGAGGTAGCGAGCGGAGATCCATTGTTAGACCTTCACTGTGATGGCATGAATGCAGCACATAACCCTGGTGAAGTACATTTTGACCGCGTAGGTATTGATTGCACGTTTGTGTGCAATAGCTGTTATTTTTTTAACCGACGAAAAATTTCAAGTAAGGTCCATCATGTACTGAATCCATGGTAACATGTGCGCCGATGTCCCTGCCACCCTGCATTAAATGGGACCATCTTGGTAGAAAACTCTTTGAAACAAAAAATTACCTTCCGAGTAAATTGGCTGTGTGACATACGGACGGACAGACGGACAGGACGAAATGATAAGAGTTCGTTTCTATGCGCCATTTGGCTACGTAACCCTAAAAACAGACTGAATTAAGAACGTCTACCTTTTGAAGTCTTCTAATTTAGATTCGGTTGAAGAGAACTGAGGATGAACTTGAGTTTCTTTCTTTTTTTCTTTTCTTTAAAAAAAACGTTGCCCCACACTAGGAAATTCTCCTGTATTGTGGGTGCGTTTACAAACATTTAAAGTCACATACACAAACAGCGAGATCCGGAACAACTGCTTGTAGTTCATACAAATATTTGTTCCGTGCGGGAATCGAACCCGCGACACGCAGCGCAGCAGTCAATCGCTTAACCACTGCGCCAACCGTGCCGTCAAAAAAATGGCGAGATGAGACGTCTAGAGAGAACGTCTCGAGAGAGAGAGAAATCCAGAACCAAATATTCCAAGAGCCAGGTGTATCTATCGAATAACTAGTTAACTCGAAACTCGCTCTGCATACAATAAAACTGGGTTTTATGAATTAAAATTTTAAATAATTATTTACATTGCATGCTCTATCACTCTGAGCACCATATCAATTATTATTAACATCACTTTTTAATTGAAAATATTTTAGCGCGACTAATTAACCACCAATGGAAAACGATTTTTATAACATTATAATCATTATCATTACTTTTTTAAATAACTCAGACCCAGTTACCTCTATGACGTGTTATTAATTTATTACCTAACATAATAATTATTAAGGATGTTAAATGTTCGCGTCAATACGAACGTGTTTATGCACTATGTACCTACTATAAAGCTTACTGGGTTCGTCTTTCATTGCCTTGAATCTGCCCTGGCGGCTGAGAGTACGTCATGCTCACCCAAAGGTGTCACTGGTGGTGGCGTGTGTATTAGATCATTAAGTTCCCTTCAAAATGGTTGAGCTGAATGGTGCTGATCCATACGCCATGTTTATGAACGGGCGCATGGATCAGCACCCAGGGGTCAGAAGGCACTGGGCATCTCTTAGCTGCCAGGCTTATTTTAATTGCTGAATTGTTATTATACGGACGCTTTTAACGTGCACGTTCTTCACGTTCTACTTACATCGTTCTCACATGTACAATTTCAACATGATGATGTAACCAATTTTTTTGTAACAATTTTTTTGATTTAAAAGAGTGTTCGTGGAGTTCCTAGCTTGTTCTACTCCATAGGTATCTACTACGCTTTGGAATGGCCAACTAGCTTCATCTTCCTGAGTGACCGACCCCTTGACAGTTCAAAAGTGCCCGTAATTGGTTTATTTAAAATAAATGCTTTGAGTTTGAGTTTTGAATTTGTTTCTACATTACGTCATGGAAAGTTTTTCTTGAACACTGAAATTCAGAATTGATTATATCTTTTGATAGACGCAAGCGATTGCGATGAAAATGCGTTTTTGAAAATGAAGGATTTATTTAAAGATGTAAGTAGTTATAAAGGCAATAATAGTACGAGCTTTTGTAAAAGGTTGGTAAATTTTATTCAGCTTTTGCTTGCGATTTCATAAGCTTGGATTTCGTATTTTAACATACAAAACTGTAACTATAGGTAAGGTTCCTCTAAGTGTCTATACCAGTCTTGAAAAGCTAACAGACAGACAGAGTAACTTGCACATTTTATAATATTAGTTACGTACTTATTATGGATTTGGTATTTATAAAAAATAAATAATACAAGCGACCCTGTTTTCACACACAAGTAGGTAGGTACAATTAGGTAATTGAAACTCACACTGATAATTAAGTAAAACGTAGCCGAACACTTTATCTGTTTTGGCACTATGACGCAAATGATGGAAATGCATGGCGCCACTTGTAGCGTAAACAATAGCTCTGTAATAAAAATTAATAAAAATAGTAAGATCGCCTAAAAGTAGCTAAAATTATGTGTTAACGTGTGTGTAACTAAACAATAGTTACTATAAAACGTTTGTGGAAAAAACTGTGCTTAATAACATCAAAATTGAACTATCCGAAAGTGTTGATTACGTTTCATAATAAGCTTCTAATTTCTGTGACAATAAGTTTGAAACTCATTCATACGCTAATAATTGTGAATAAAGTGCTTAGTATAATAAAACAATCCAAGTTTCTATGTGAAAACTAGTGCAAACCATAACTTTTTACAATCAGATCTCTAAAACTATTTGTTTTGATATTTTGAATTTTGGAAAAAAAACGGTGGGCGCGTTCCAGCTCCTAACACTGTGAATTGCAATAATCTTAACATAAACTGCTGCACAAACGCCATCTGGTGCTGAGTAGCAGACTTTTTAGAAAACGTTCCATTAATAGGTTATTAATATCTGAAGCATTACTATTATTGAGTGTTTGCTCTGCAAATTTGGACTACAAGATGACGAAATGTGCGGGCTGTGATCAAAAAATCCCAAGTAGGCAATACCTAACTTGCTCGATCTGTAAAAAATACTATGACCTTGAATGTTCAAATGTCCCAAAGCAACAATATGTACGCATGAACAGCGAGTGTATGTTAATCTGGGAGTGCCAGGAATGCAGGTGCAAAAAACCCAAAAATAATAACATGAACACACCCGCAAGACCGCAACAAATAGACGCCAATTTACAAACAACGCCAGAACCGTACGTTACTCAGCGCCAAAAACAAACTCAAAACAATCTCAATGAGACTGTATGCTCTGAAGACATAAGTATATTTGGCGATACATTATGCAATAAAACCAGTTCAGAGAATGACAATCAACCTGAATTGACATTAAGTAATCTGAGCGAAATGATATCCTTAAAATTAAAAGAAAATAATACATCAATAATAATGGAAATAAGATCTACTATTCAAACAGAAATTAATAAAGCCATATTAAAATTAAAGGAAGACATAAAACAAGACACAGGCGCTTTGTTCTTACAAAACGAACAACGAAAGACTGATATAGAGAAAATTAACGTCCAAATAGAAAACCTGAATAAGCAAACTGAAGCACTTCAAAACGAAATAAAAATACTAAACTCCAAGACCTCTCCTATAATACAACATATACCTGAGAATAATGCTAAGAAAATTGTGTTATATGGACTTACCGAAATCTACAAAGAGCCTGAAGAAGACCTACACGAAAGACTCAGAGCTATATTTTGGGATATATTAGGAATTGACCTATTAGGCTACATTGAGGATACCCATAGGATCGGAAAATATTATAAAAATCGAAATCGACCAATAGTAATCGAACTTATGAGTAAAAGAATTACCAAATATATAACAGAAAATAGCCGATATTTCCGAGGAACCGGGCTTTATACTTCTGAGTTCCTAAACGAAGAAGCAAGGAATGAGAGAAAAAACTTGAGGGATAAAATGCTCGTAGCACGAAATAAAGGACAGCAAGCTGTAATCAGAAATAATAAACTGTATATTGAAGGGGAACTCATAAGTTACAAAGACGAAACCATATCATACCCTCCACCCACAACTGAAAACGAGCTAAATAATAATATAGATAGACGATGCACAGCATATAACGACTGTACATTTCGAGAAAACGAGGAAAGAGATAGATTTCGAAAATCAAAAGCAACATTTTAATATTTTATTTCAAAACATTCAAAGCCTATTTAATAAGCAACACATAATGGAAGTATTTCTCTTTGAAAATCAGGCATATCAGGCTATATGTATTACTGAAACATGGCTCTCAAGAGACAAATTAAGCATGATTGACTTTAGTGGCTACAGAGTCGCAGCATCTTACTGTCGAAAGAACCGAACAGGCGGCGGAGTTTGCATCTTACTAGAAGAACACAAAGACTACATAGAAAGATGCGACATAACCGAGATGTCACTTGAATATATTTTAGAAGTTTGTGCCATTGAAATACCTAACGAAAATTTGCTATTAGTAACAATGTACTGGAATAGAAGAGAAGAAAATATATTTTATAACCAACTCAATCAAATTCTAGCATACATAAACAATAAATACACGAAACTGAACACAGTCATCGGTGGTGACTTTAATATTGATATTCTGAAAAATAGCTCCAAAGTTAACACTTTCTTAGACCTTATGTCCGAATACAAATACACACAGCACATAAAACATCCCACACACATAACACAAACAACATCAACATGCCTTGACCTAATATTTACAAACTTTAAAAACATTGATTTATATACATCTGTAAAAGAACTAGGTTTTTCAGATCACTGTGGTACAATTATAAAATTTAAAATACCGCAACGACCGAAGCAAATCACTTGGTATACTGAAAAACGACTGTACAACAAAAATAATATTGAAAGTTTCAAATGTGCATTAAAGTCAGTTGATTGGAAAGATATCATTATGGAAACTAACGATGCAAATCAAAATTACAATGTTTTTAATAATTTATTAACTAATATACTAAACAAAACTATACCAAAAATAAAAACTAAATTAAAAACACATTACAGAAAATATTGGTTATCTAAAGGTATAAAGATCTCATGCACAAACAAAAGATTATTAAAAATTTTAAGTATTAAGTCTGACAATCCAATTATCAAAAAATACTACAGAAAATACGAAAAAATACTAAAACAGTCGGTGATAACATCGAAAAAACAGCATTACATTAAAAAAATTAAAATGTCTGAAAACAAAGTCAAAGCTATGTGGAATATAGTGAACGAACGTACTAACAAAAAAACACTTACAGATAAGAATAATATACAATTACAGATAAATAATACTTTAGTATCAGATCCAAAACAAATAGTAAATAACTTCAATAACTTTTTTGCATCAATTGGCGAAGAGACCGGCTGTGAAGCCAAAGGCCAGCCAGTAATTAACCCTTCTGAAAATACTCTATTTCTTAGACCTTTAGACTGTCAAGAAACGCATAGAATCATACAAAATCTAAAAAATAAAAACAGTCACGGAATAGATGAACTACCCCCATCTCTGATCAGACAATGTGCAGATGAACTTGCTGAACCCTTTTGTGTTTTGATAAATCAGTCCTTTGATGAAGGTACTTTTCCTGATCAACTTAAAAAAGCTATTATAAAACCATTATTTAAGAAAAACTCGAAAACCGACCCCAATAATTACCGGCCCATAGCTCTTCTACCTACGGCTTCAAAAATTTTCGAAAAGGCTATGTGTGACCGTGTGTACAGTTTTTGCGAAAGATATCAAATCTTTGACGACGGTCAAAACGGGTTTCGTAAACATCGATCAACAACCCTGGCTGTCTATAAATATATGCAAGAAGTTATTGATATAATAAATGATAAAAAATATGCGGTTGGCATACTTTTAGACATGACAAAGGCATATGATAAAGTGCAGTTTAAAATTTTATTAGATAAACTATACGGTATAGGGATTCGTGGTACCACACATAAGTGGTTTGCATCCTACTTAAAAAATAGGGAGCAATATGTGGAAATAGAACATTTTAACTACGACCAAAACCAAATAATTAAAGTAAGGTCCGAAAAGAAGATAATAAATGCATCAATCCCCCAAGGCAGCGTTATTGGATGTCTCCTATTCATCATCTACATCAATGACCTTCCCAAAATCATGAAAGAACCATGTGTGCTATTCGCAGACGATATATCTCTGCTAACTACATGCCAAACTAATAGTACCATTAACGAACAGCTAAACCAAATATTAAATAAAACAAAAAAATGGATGGATGATCACAACCTTGAGATTAATTATAAAAAAACTAAAATAATGACTTTCTACCCTCAGCAAAAATCCCCATTACTAGTTAATTTCACAACAAACGGCACAAACATTGAAGTAGTTAACGACTTTACACTATTAGGACTAACAATAGACACACACATTTCGTGGAAGCCCCATATAACAAAAGTACGATCAAAACTCGCAAAATTCACTTACGCACTTCGAGAAGTCAAAAAAACTACCGACTTGCAAACTGCACTTACTACATATTACGCTTACGCTCATGCATGGCTCAGCTATGGCATTATGATGTGGGGAAATAGCACAGATGCGCCTACGCTTTTCATTCTCCAGAAGAAATTAACTCGGATCATAGTCAATATCGAGCAGACCGACAGCTGTAAACCCTATTTTATAAAACACAAAATACTCACTTTACCATCTATTTATATCCTGGAAGTATGCAAATTCGTCAGGAAACACATGAACTTTTTTACAACCCGCGGCGATAAACATACTGACCGATCTATCAGATACAAAAATATGTTAATGTTACCCTCCTCGCGCATGAAACTACACTCCAATAGCCCCTACGTAATGTCCATAAAAATATTTAATAAACTACCAGATGCAATAAAGGATGAAACCAGCGATACGACATTTATAAATAAACTCAAGCAAATATTAATTAAAAAAGCTTACTACACGATAAACGAATACATACATGACAAAAAAATCTATTGAACACAGACACCACACACAGTTAGTAGTATAGACATAGACATTCATACATACATAGATAAATATTATAATAAGATAGATATTTATGTTTAATTGACCTTACCAAATAATTAAATGTACCTAAAACTATAACAGACTGATCTCAATAAAATAAAATGTTACATTTACTTATTTAATGTTGATAACATAAATTAGTTTAAAAATTGCTATTAATTTATGCTTTATTAATTTATGCTATTATTTATGCTGTTAATTTATGTTTTGAATTTAATTTTTATTTTTAAAAATTACCTATACTTTTTGCTGTGCCCTACAGGGTCCATAACTGTACCTTAGCTTTAAGCCATTGTAACATCTC
This sequence comes from Brachylomia viminalis, assembly GCA_937001585.2. Taxonomy (NCBI): domain Eukaryota; kingdom Metazoa; phylum Arthropoda; class Insecta; order Lepidoptera; family Noctuidae; genus Brachylomia; species Brachylomia viminalis. Next base: position 17,719,539 of record OW443301.2, on the reverse strand, counting down.
TTAAACATTATGGAATGCAAATAAATATGAATATGAAATATGAATATGATGACAAAAATAAATTCGTTGCCATTCTCGGTAAACATTATGATATTTTATCGTGGCGAGCGGCTAATCATTGTGTGACCACACACGACGATCTGACACTTACATACGATGTAGGTAGTCTAGGTACCTTTGCAATTGCGTCATGAAAAAAGTAATGGGAAGACGCACCTGCAGGTGAAGGCTTAGAAAAGGAATAATGAAGAGAATTGATTGGCTTACCATCGGGATGTCATGCGCAGGATATAATAAATAACAATAATGATATTTTGTTTTTAATTTCTTACCACAAATTACAGAGATAGTATTTAATAGTCTACAGACACAAATTCATAATTAATTATGGAAGTCTGGTGCCTAAACTAAGTTTTTTACAAAACCTGTATGTCAGGTCACCAGGCCCCCTAATCAAAGTCTTACATTATTTTTGTTGCACTGGAGACGATCTGATTCATCATGAAATACAATTCTCAGACATTATAACAATGCAATACTGCTCATTAAACTTGATTTATAGTACATGTGAAATAAATTAATTTATTAAGAATGCAAAAAACATGCAAGGGAGGATGTATGTGAATGTATGTGAAAGCGTGTGGGGTGAATGTGTGTGATGTGGAGTGAGTGTGTGTGTGTGGTTTAGGGTGCTTGTATGTGCGTTGCAAAGGGAATTTTATGTCAAGATATAATTTTGAAAAGATCTTCAATTTGTGTATAATCTAATGTAAAAATCCAGTCAGCTTTTTTGCTTTTAAAAGCTGTTTTGTTTAGGTTATGAGTAAAACATTTAGTCTGTTTTATAGAAAAGACCCATGAAAAAAAAAAAATCGGGCAGATTTGGATTTTACTGATTTCGGCTGGCATAAATCCCTTCTTCTGCTTCTCTTGTCAGAACTAAGATCGGTATTTATAAAAGGAATAAGAGATCGTTGTTTTAAAGCAACATGGAGAATAAAAGCTTCCGGATTGAGACGACTTGAGCAGACTTATAAACTTCTACAGTGGGATGACGGAAAGGAAGGAATAGAGCAACTTTAAGGACTGCCCTTTGAGCCCTTTCGAGCGCTAAAATGTTAGTTTTAAACGTTCCACCCCAAGAGGTGATGCTATGCTATTTTGCTAGTCAGACAATTTATATGTTCGGCAAAGTTTAATTTAGAATCCAAGGTGACCCCCAAGTACTACTTTCTGCAACTTGGAACAAAATCAGTCACCGTTATGGGGGATGAACAGGTGTGAGCAAGAATGGAGAATGGTTGGAGAGATGAGTGCGGACTGTTCCTTATAGAAAAAGCAATATACCTGGTCTTAATGGAATTTAAGGTGAGTATGTTAGTTCTTAGCCAATCAGCACAGTATTGAACCCTACCTGAGCGTAGTTCTGTACCTCTTCCCATGAGTCTGCACTGAAAAAAAGCACAGTGTCATCCGCAAAGGTAACGATACGACCATTTTGAAGAGAGATATTGCAGAGGTCGTTAATATACACCAGAAATAATGTGGGCCCAAGGATGTTACCCTGGGGAACTCCAAAAGCTACGGGAAGTGTGTCACTAAAGTGGTTATCAATTTTAACAAATTGCGTGCGGTACAAAATCATAATATTGTGAATTAATCCTTCGTCAAGTACAAATAAGAAGTAAATGAATGTGTGTGTGTCCTAATTATGTTTCTTAATCTCTCCAGTGAACATGCCGTAGATACTTTTTATGACTACATGTACATATATGGAATCATCAGACTATATGTTCCACTGTCGCGTCAAAAATCAACTGCCTTTCCCGTTTGGTTTACCGCTTCTCTAATTAAAACTATCAAAAGTAAAGAACGCGCGTGGATAAGATGGAAAAAACTGCGTAACTTATCCGATTATGAAAAGTTCTCTATTCAGCGTAAACGTTTCAAACTACTTTGTGAACAGTGTTATAATAAGTATATGCAAAGTGTTGAAGAAAGCATACCTATGAATGTCAAGCACCTCTGGACGTACATCTCTAACCGAAAGAAAGGTTCAGGAATCCCAGCTAACATGCAGTACAAAAATAATTCATCTAACTGCCCCGCTGAGATATGTTCACTGTTTTCTGGCTTCTTCGTCTCAGTATACAAGCCCTATACTTTTGACCCTAATACCTGGACACCCCCAGAAACCCATGACGAGAATTCCGTATGCATTCCTGGATATTTACCTCGAAAAGAGTGTCATACTTAAGGCACTTACCTCATTAGACTTAGCTAAAGGAGCTGGTCCGGACAGCCTGCCCCCTTCCTTCTTTTTAAACACTGCACAAACCATCTGTGTCCCGTTACACATAATATTTAACAAATGTCTCAGGGAAGGGATTTTCCCTTATGTTTGGATGAGGGCTTTCATCACGCCCATTCACAAAAGCGGTGACAGAGGAAACTTTGAGAATTATCGACCCATATCTATCATGTCCACCTTGTCTAAACTTTTTGAGGGTCTAGTGCACAGTCACTTATTTCCACAGTTAAATCACCTTATTATACCCGAGCAACATGGTTTCGTTAAATCCAAATCCACTACCACAAACTGAATCATTTTTACACAATTTTTGTTTGAAAACATGGACATGCGCACGCAGGTTGATGCTGTATACACTGATTTCCGGAAGGCTTTTGACAAGGTGGACAACCAATTGCTTCTCGATAAAATCGCTTTCAATGGTATAAAAGGCAACTTACTCAGATGGTTTGCTTCATACATATTTCAGAGGACTCAAAAGGTTGTTATCAATGGATTCGAGTCTGATTGGGTGGTCGTCGAATCAGGTGTGCCTCAAGGATCTGTCTTAGGCCCATTGCTTTTTATCTTGTTTATAAATGACATAAAATCCTGCATAGTCAACTCGAAATTCCTAATGTACGCCGATGACATTAAAATCTATAAGGCTTGTGCGAACTCCCTGGATTGTTTGTTACTACAAGAGGACTTATGCAGGCTTTCACAATACTGTCTAGCCAATAAACTTCATCTTAGTCTTCCAAAATGTCACTTTATTTCTTTTACTAAAAACAAAAATACTAATAACTTCCCATATACCTTGAACGACATACAATTGAAAAAAACTGAGTGCACACGTGATCTTGGCGTGCTGCTCGACTGCAAATTACATTTAGACGCCCATATCGACAAAATAATTAACAAAGCCTTTCAGATGTATGGTTTTGTCATGCGGTCTTGTAAAGACTTCTTAAAGCCTTCTACTTTTCTCTTCTTATATAAAACACTAGTCCGTTCTCAGTTGGAATATGCGATACCCATCTGGTGCACGTACTATGATAAATATAAGCAAGCAATAGAGATGGTTCAGAAAAAAATTCTTCGTGCCACGCACTACAAGTGCTTCCGTACAAGGATTCCCTATGCAGATTTGCTAAATCATTATAGAATATTGAGCATGGATTCCAGACGTTCACTGATCATGGTTGTGATGCTGTACGGTATATGCAATAACAAATTTAATTGTACTGAGCTGTCGAATAGATTGTGTTACGTTGTACCTAGAACTGTTATTCGGCGGGAGATGCGCGCACATCGACTATTCTACACTGCGCGATGTAGAACGAAGGCCGGGGTGCGAGCCCCTCTCCGCCAGCTTTTAGAAACACATTTCACAATCTCTTGCAGGTCGCTCATAAGTCGGATGCTCTTGTCATCCGCTTCCTTCAATTCATCGGTAAATGTATAGTGTTTTTCTTTTAAATATGTCCTTTTTATTTTTTCTCTCATTTAACACGCGTTCGTTATCATACTCAGATGTCACTTCGTGGACAATAGTGTGGGTTTACGTTTTCTCGACTGTAATATAACTACTTTTTGTAAACGCTGATATGTTTAACTGTTTTTTGTTCCAAATAAATAAATAAACAAGGGACACCCGGATGGAACGAAGTTCCTTTCGATTAATTAGTGAAGGAATTGTAATAAAATTTTATTTTTTTTAAGTTATAATAATATTTTTTTCATATTTATAATTTTTTTTTAATATATATATATATATATATTATATTATATATATATATATTTGTATATATTCGTTCCAATATCTGGCTTGCTTTCTATAAGAGAGAGAGAGAGAGAGAGAGAGACAGACAGAAAAACATGCGCACGCGGCACAGCTTACAATAGCTTACTATAGCAAAAAGTGTCGTGACAACTTTTCGTAAGAATTTTTTCTGTCTAGCCCCCTTTCACAACGCGCGATAAGGAACTTCGTTCCAAAAATAAAAAATAAATACTGTTAATACATACATAAATAATGCATAATAATTAAAAATGTTGCTCAAAAATTATAGTTTGTTTTATAAATGTATGTTTAGATAAGGTAAAAACATCGATATCGTTAAAATTATTATTGTAAGCTTGAACCAATCTCTGGAGCGGCGCTCTCTCTCCCCCATTTATTGTACGACATGGGAGTTGAAGCAAACAGTGGATAAGCGCGCCTCACGTCTCATTGCTGTTCTAGGTATACTATAGCATATTTTACTTATCAATTCAGAGCAATCAAACCTATTGTGTAAAAGTCCATAGAGCATAATTCTTTGGAGCAACAAGCGTCTAGAGCGTAATGTTAATGCCTAGTCTAAACATTATGTAATTATACTAATTTTGAATTCAATTAAACAAGTCCCAAAACAAAATAGCTTCTGTGTTTCTAATAATTAGTTTCGTATGTGACAGTCTGACCCAAATGCTTGACATTATTACTTAGAGACGCTGGGTCAACAATAATGGCTTGATGGACTTATTATCAAGCGATTTAGTCTTGAGATCATTTAGTATCTGGATATATTGACACGAATATGTGACCTCTAACTAATTGAATGCTTGTATCAATAAATTATAATCTATCCCGCAACAAGTGTGTGATAGCAGACTGTCTTGAAGATGGCTCCGGAAAACGCGTGCCATTACAAAATTCACTCCTTGATAACTTGTGACATAAATTCAGTATCGCCTTGCTCGCAGTTCATAGAACTTACGCTAGGTGGCTAAGGCCATGGTCGCATGCGCAGCGACAGCGATACGGAAGCGGAAATGCGACGTGTGGCTATGGCGTATGGCTGAAAATTTCTGGTGAAAACGTAATGTTAATTAAAGAATGTACGGTCAGGGAACTTAATTGTTTATCATATTGACACAACATCAATTTAATGATTGTCGGGATTTGAATATACAGACAATTTAAGTGGGGAGTTAATTTGGTAGAGATTCTCTGGGATGCTAAGCCGAAGAAATGATTATTCTTAAGGAAATTACAATATTCAAAGGCAGAAAAGAAAAGCAATTAACCTTGAGGTAAATATTTCGCCAGTAATTGGATTCCGAACGCAAAATGGCAGACGCTCTGTTTATTAAAACGCGTTTGGAGAGGCCTTAATTTTTTTCGAGTCTGGGAAATCATCAAATAACTTCTCCCGCTCTGGGCGGAGCGGGAGGGCGTGTCAGACTCTTACTGACTAAAACCCACCCGTGGTCCTTCAGTTGCCTATGCCAGGGGCCACGGTAACCTTTTCGGACTTTCCTGCAACCCTGGTAGGCATCGGCCCTAGCGGACCCCGTCATATGGTGCTGACATCTCTTTAAGGCGGTTGGTAGAGGCCTAAGTTAAGGCCTATATTTTGATTCAAAAGAGAGTCCATGGAGTTTCTTGCCCGTTCTTCTCCATAGGTACCTACTAGGTTTTGGAATGGGCAACTAGCTTCATCTTTCTGACTGACCGACCCCTTCAGAATTCAAAAGTGCCTGTGTAGGGTAGTATGAGAAACATTAAAAACTTTTTTTAAATAATTGTTGAGGTATGGTTTAGTGGACTGTCACTAACTACCTACTCTAGTCACTAAAAATATAAAATTTTCTAACTCCGCATACTTCAATCCGTTAATTTTCTAACTCGGCATACTCCAGTCCGTTAACAACTGCTACATTCATTCCACACCATTTGCCTACACTAGCGCCATTTTGGAGGGTTTTTGAACTATTATTTACTGTTTATGCTGGACACTTTTTCAACTTTCCCCCCTTATGAGATAGTTCTCCTTACCTCCGTATTGGTTGAAATTATAAGTCGGTGATTAAAAAAAAAATTGCTGTTCCATATATTTTGACTACGTAGACCTATTTCACTTTTCTACAAAACAGCGGATTTTTTTTCGATAGCCGATGAAAGCTTTCGTCGCACGGGGGTCTAGAATCATTTGCTGAATTCATGGTTTCAGTTCGCGCGTCGATGTCCCTACCACCCTGTATAATATATGAAACTAGCTGTCTCAAAATTTCAATGTTTACAAGTACAAAAATCCCATAAAAAGAGCACTTTCTGTTTTTCTCGAATTTTCCATTTTTCCGGGCAACGTTTCCAATTGTTTTCCCCCTTAAAACCTAATTTGGAGTATTACAAACGTTTTAAAACAAAAATGTTTTTTCCAAAACAAAACAACCGACTTCCAAAAAAAACATTATAAAGAGAAAATAAGTCGCTTGAATGTTGTTAATATTCCAATTTAGGTTTTAGATTGGGTTTACGGGCTGGCATCGACGCGCAAACTTTAACATGAATTCAGCACATGGTTCTGAACCCAAGTGTGTTGAAAACTTTCGTCGATTATCAAAAAAAATATCAGCTGTTTCAGAAAGGTGCAATAATAAAAATTAAGGTCATCAAGGCAAACAGGCGCGACGCGACAGCCAGAGGGACGCGACTCTAGTAAAACAATTTCTATGAAAACTTAAGGGGCCATGACTTAAACGCGAGTTTTATAATGCCTAAAAGTATATATGATCCACAGCACAAAAAAAATCTGATAAATATATGATATTCTTCAGGATATATGCTAGTTATATAGTGTGTTGAAAACATAATACAACTAATTGGGTATGATAGAAAAAAAATCACGAAGATACATCTAAAATTTTATTTTAACGATTAAAAACCATACTAATCATACATGCAATCATTCTGGTATTTTTTTCAGATTGTTCTTCAAACAACATATTAACGTGATAGTGTTTTAATGTTTTAGTCCAATCAGTAGATTTTTGTAAATAGAGAATTGCTTCATATTTTGCAATAAATTACTAGCTTTGTGTCATCGCGCTTCTCTTTATTTTCTAAGCAGTCCGACAGTGACCACGCTTTAGCTGTTGTCAGTCCCTTAATGGAAATTAGTATAAAAGAGTTGCGTCGCGCTATCGCGTCGCGCTGTCGTGTTGCGCCTGTCTGTGGGAGCCTGTTTTTTATTATTGCACTTTTCTGCTGACCTTTTTTTGATAACCGACGAAAAATTTCTACGCAACGGTCTAGAATCATGTGCTGAATTCATGGACCTTACAGTTTAGGCGTCGGTGTCCCTTCCACCCTGTATAATCTGAGGGTTGATTTTAGAATAGAAGAATTAATACATTAACTCAAGACATTGTGATTAACTCAAGACAATGTTTATGTTCTTTCTCCAAAATTAGCTTACCTACTGACAAGTTATACGAGTTCATATAATTGTTTATTTTATTTGACTATATTAGTCAATTTAGTTTAATTTAATTTTTATTTATTATTGACATAATCTACTCATTTCAATGTTTTTTAATGAGTTGTATTGCAATATATGGTTAGCTGGCGACCTCGACATTTGATCATATTATTCTTTTGAGCAACCGGCAGCAAGTTCGTCATGCTCCCTTAGATGTCAATGCTTGCGGTAGCGTCGGGGGTCGGGTTGCCTCCTTCCCTCAAATATGGCGAGGGGGGTAATGGCTGATCTTTGCGTTATGCTCGTGAACGGGTGCTGCTTGTGGTGACAGGTCATCTTGCTGACTATGGTTTTGTTATTGTTATTAGAAATTAATGTTTCTTTATTTTACTTCGAAGGTCCTAGTTTATCATTTGTGGCTACAAGTTACAGCTATAAACATAATGCAGCATTGCATATGTAAGCGGGCACGCCCTTTATGCCAGGAGGCTTTTTATTATGTATTAAGTTCTGTTTGCGTTTTTGTTTTTATTGTTTATTTCTACTTGAGTATAGTTTTAAATATTGGCGTGTGCTAGCTGACATATGGCAAATAATTTTAATATTTTTGTGTTTCGTAATGTTAATTACTTATTACTATATAGAATCCAGTTCTTCTAACTGAACAGACAGCAGTGCTGCTGGGGAGTTGGTTCCGCCACTTCTTCTTCCCAGCTAAAGCACTAGGAAGTGGTGAAGGGTGGGCGTTTTGGGGGGACTGTCTTATGTGATTCAAAAAGTGCTGATTCTCAGCCTAATTTGAATAAATGACTTTTGATTTTGATTAATACATATTTTGACATATTTACCGTACGAATCTGTCATACCGCAATCTATATTTCGCAGATCAGCTATCCGACTATAAAACTAGTCCTAAGACTAGGAACCCTACTAGTCGCGGGGTTGCAGATTTAAATGGATCAACCATCCAGCAAATCCAGTGGGAGGACCAACCTGCCAGGGTTGCGGGAGAGTCCAAAAGGTATACCGTGGCCCCTGGCACAGGCAAATGAAGGAACACGGGTGGGTTTTAGTCAGTAAAAGTCTGACACGCCCTACCGCCCAGTGCGGGACAAGTTTTTTGATAATTACCCATCGTCAAAAAAAAAAGTGGGAGGTCCAAGATGAAAGATCTAAAATCCGTTCAAAAGCCGCTTCCGCATGCACTCTCGCCTCCCCTGACAATACCTACGAGTTTATTTACTCGACACTATATGAACATGAGTCAATCTCGAAAGTCATTACGTTATCATTCGTAGATGCGTGTCGCGGAGAAATGGATGCGATGCAACATCGAGGACACGACTACCCGGCCCTTATCATCGACTGCCAAGCTTCGTCCGCTGTAATCAATAAACATTTTTGAACTTAGGCACGTAAACATGTGGCTCTTTGTCATTGTGGAAGGAAGTTGGGTTTTGATTATTTGCTTTTAATCTGCTGTGAGTAAGATTAATGAGCCGCTTATTTGTGTCTAAGGCTAAACGGACACTACGGTTTAAATCTTCGCAATTTATAAACTGCGAAAAAATTGCAAACGAAAATATTTGTTAAGCTAATTCTCATGCGTTTTTTTACCGCAGTGAGTGGACTCTAGTATATTGGTATTAGTCACAGATTTGCGATTATTACCCGCAACGATTAAAATTTCGTAGTGCGCGTTTAGCCTAAGAGCTGAGTGCCATAGACTTTCTCTCTAAAGACAGTCGTTGGAATCGAATCTCGCCACTTGTTGCTTTAAAATCTCATTCGCAACTTGTGATGGAAAATTTACCTAAATATAGAGATATTCATTCTATAGTAAGATACAAATTCGCCGTAGCAGTAAGTGAAAGTCTTGTCGTAAAAAGCGAGAGCTGCCATACATATCATTGCCCATTATTAAAACGATCGCATTTTTCTGCCCATCGCCTCCATTCATTGCTGATATCATTGACGCACCTTTTCCACTTCACCGAAAAACTTGTAAAGCCGTTCACATAGTATTTTTCATAAGTGATATGAGAACTCCTTTAGCCGAAATAAATAGCGCAACATATTTTGCTGTCAAGAAATCTATGTTGAATAATAAATTCGAGTTATTTTCCTCAATGCGGAAAATGGTACCTAGACTATGGTCTAACACTAACATACGAGCCCGTCCAATCGCCATGCGTACTAAGTATGTAATTACAACTATTTCTGTATAACTTACGAACTAACAAACCAGACACGACTACAATAGAAACTGCATTGATAAGGCCTAACATATTACTCTCTATTTATATCTAGTTGAATTTATGGCGGCACCGTCGGAAACTTGGCAAGGTTCGCCTGGAGGCGAAATGTAGTAACAAATTACCATAGGGTAAGGGACGGGGCCGAGAACCCGAGAGATTCTCTAGTGAATATAATCGTAAGTTCAGTAATCGTGTGCTTCGATCTCTGCGGACACGGCGCTGTCGTCGCGGATTCGATTTATCGTCCCTCCGGCACAACGCCAGCCGTTGTGTGGTTCCGCCTCTTTAGTCGAGCCTCGGCCCAGGCCGGCTGCCCTGGCAGGGCTATCGGCACGCGATATCGCTGCCTCCGCTAACGAACTCGTTCACTTGGCTATAAAATCTTATTGACACCTCTATTACTCTACACATTTAGATTCAATTGTTGTGTTCCCACTACGCAGTATAACAGTACTCGTTGCCTCTGAGTGACAGTTATCAGTTTGTTGGCTGCAAACAAGTAATTAGGTCCTGTCGTTGTTTCGTGTTGTTGAACTGTGATGACTTAATATTTATTGTTTATGTTGCTACCCCTGCGAATGGACAGTGAGCTAAACAAACTCAAAATAATATTCAAGAGCTGTCATCATGTTTATCCATAGCAATGGATAGAAGGAAATGGGACTTCCCTCCTATTTCCGTTTCCCATTCGATAAGGAGGATCATGATGAAGGAAATTTAATAAAGTAAAAATCACTGCGAATGAGATTGTAAAATAAAAGGTTTTTGAACAAGTTTCCCACACTAAAAGTTATAGCTTCTGGAAATTCAACGTCCGTAGTTTTAATACTTTACTCCTTGTCATATATTTTTTTATATTTTTACTAGCTGTTGGCCGTGATTTCGTCTGCGATCCAGGATGACTAGAAACCTATGACCTTCTCATGGGTCATGGGCTACCCATGTGCCAAATTTCATCCAAATCCATTCTGGCGTGAAAGCGTAACAAACAAACAAGCTTACTTTTGCATTTATAATATTAATTAGGATTTAGTTGCGGTTCGTCGTAAGTAGCTGCTTCATAATCATTAGGAAAGTACCTACTTCAATCAATAAGAGTACAGTACCTTACAGTAAGTAATTTAAAAAAAAACATGTTATTGTTGACCAAAAAAGTTTATCTCTAAATGCCAGCCCTGGTGTTCGACTCGCAAATTAGTAGAGAAGATTGAATACATGAGGTGTCGGGTTACAGTGGCCGAGGGCCCGGGCCCAGCCTCCGACGCTAGCCATAAGAAGCTTTATACTATCTCCTCGACAATGTAGCGTATTATTAACTATCCGACAGCATTCATTTATCGATTAACTGTTACAATCTCTAAGATGTATCTCATTTCTAACGCGACGTTGCTATTTATATCCTGTTCGAGTTAATAAGGTTCTAAGTTTGTTATTACAAGAAGTAATTTATGTACCTAACTATTAAAATATGTTACGAAGACTTAAAATGAAGCTGGGTAAAAAAGCTACTTTATCCAAATAAAAGTTCGTGACTTTACCCTGTCGATTAGAAATAAAATCAGTTACCTATTTGACTGGTGGTGGTGGTGGTCAACTTAGACCAGCGCTAACAAAAAAACATACAAACTCTTCAGCTTTATAATATTATTTGTATGTATGTGTGGTTAAACTGTAAATTCAAGTTGGTTATTATTATAAATAAATAAATAAATAAAAAAATTATATAGGGTTATTTGTAATACGTCGGCAATACTCTAAGGGGATGTAGCGGAAGTCATTTGCAACCAAATGACCCCTATGACCTCTATGCAAATGCCATTACATAAAAAGCCGCATAAAATCAAATGCAGGCCTTATACAACTAGTCGTTGCCACAAGTTTAAAAATAATATAGCTCTTAGAATTAAACCATCGATAGTAGAACACGATAATCCAAATGAAATCTATAGAGCCCTTTTTCATGTTGTGCAAAAATAATACCAATCTACTTTCAAATAAAAACCATTGACATTAATGGCACCTCCGTTGGCTTGACCCAATGGGCTACTCCAGGTATTTATAAAAGTAGAGCGAGACTATATGAGTTATATGCACTGACCTCTATTAAAGTTATATGGTTTGAATAAATACAGGTTTGATACTCCTTTCCTAGGTTATGCCAAAAATTATTCAAAATAACTTAAAAAGTTTTGTGCGTTTGCTAAATCTAAATTTCTAAGCGATACAATTAAAAATTCCAATAACAAAGTAAAAAGCACTTGGAAAATTAATATCAATGAAACGGGTAAGTCGGTTAAACAGTAAAAACCATTAGAGATTATGATCGACCGCAAATTAGTTAATAAAACAGCTGACGTAGCTGCAGCATTTAATGAGTTTTTGCCAACATACCTATAGCTACGACTCGCTCCTTAAATTCGTCCCCATCTAAAGCTAAAAACCTTTTGCATAATAGTGTACCTTAATGTAGTCGTTTATTTAGCTTCGAACATGTAACACCTCGTGATGGAGTTAGTTTGTTTAACACACTCAAGTCTAATAACACTGGTGATTACTGGGGCATTTCTATTAAACTTTTAAGTAATATAATCGACATCGTAGCCCCTTAATAGGTGGAACTTTTCCTGGCCTCAAGAAGAGTAGTAAAGTCAAACCATTATTTAAATCAGGTAATAAAAATAACGTTGGCAATTTTAGGCCTATTTCTATAAATAGCCTCCTTCATGATGAACAATATGGCTTTACAAAAGGTCGTTCGACTACAGGTGCGGGTGTTGCTCTGCTAAAACACGTATTTATCGCATGGGAGAACTCGCAAAATGTAATTGGAGTTTTCTGCAATCTCCAAAGCCTTTGATTGCGTGCACCATGACACGCTTTTGCGTAAACTAATTCATTACGGTGGCGGTGTTCAAAACGAAGCTCTCAACGTAATAAATTCATATTTACATAATAGGCACCAATGCGTAGATGTTAATGGTGGAAAAATTACCAGTTTAGTTAGGTGTACCGCAAGGCTTAATACTGGGTCCATTCTTATTCTTGGTGTATATCAATGACTTACCATTCTATTTATAGGATATCTGTGACGTTGTATTGTTTGCTGATGATACCTTTCTTATCCTTACAGTAGATAGGAATAGACAAGATTGTCACGACGTAAACAGTGCACTATCAATGGTTACGAATTTTTGTACCATAAATAACCTAGTTCTCAATGCCAAGAAAACGAAATGTGTAAAGTTCGGCTTACCGAATGATAGAAATCTAGGACCCAATATCGTCTTAGATAAAAAGGTGCTTGAAACTGTAGACTCTGCTGTATTTCTGGCATAACAGTTGATGCCAAGCTTCAGTGGGGATCATATATATCAAGCCTAGCGGGAAGGCTCAGTTCGGCCGCCAACGCCGTCAGGAAAGTAAGACAATATACACTGACGTTGACACAGCTCGGCTAGTCTATATCAGTTATTGTCATAGCGTTATATCCTACGGCATTCCGCTGCGGGGCGAAGCCGCTGATATTCAAAATATATTTGTTCTTCAAAAACGAGCTGTTCGAGAAATTTACCATCTGGGTGCTAGAGTTACTCTGAGATTTTTTTTAAAGATGTTGGTATTCTCACGGTGGGATCACAATTCATCTTCGCTAACATCTTATATATTAGGCCAAATATACACCTATACACAAAAAACAGTGATATTCATAATAATAACACCAGAAACCAGGACAAACTACGTGCTCCATTTCGCCGGCTCATAGGTAAGGTTCATAGCTCATTTGCTGGGGTTGATGTTGGTATAAACTTTTACAACAAACTTCCCTCTTCTTTGTTAGATTTGCCTTTTAATGCGTTTAAAGCTAAAGTGAAACCCAACATTTGTTCAAATGCATCCTATTCTATCAATGATTAATTGATTACTTAAACGATAAAAATAGTTGGTCGCTGTTAACTCAAAACAATGTTTATGTTCTTTCTCTAGAATTAGCTTTAAGCTAGCTTTACGTTATATGAGTTCATATAATTGCTTATTTTATTTGATTAGATTAGTCAATTTACTTTACTTTAATTTTCTATTGGCATAATCTACTCATTTCAATGTTTTTTTTAATGAGTTGTATTGCATTATGTGGTTAGCTAGCGACCTCGACAATTGATCATATTATTATTTTGAGCAACAGGCAGCAACTTCGTCATGCTCACTGTCACTGCTTGCGGTAGGGTCGGGGGTCGGGTTGCCTCCTTCCCTCAAATATGGCGAGGGGGGCAATGGCAGATCTTTGCGTTACGCTCGTGAACGGGTGCTGCTTGTGGTGACAGGTCATATTGCTGACTATGGTTTTGTTATTGTATTAGTAATTAACTGTTTCTTGAAGTTTTTATTTAGGTATTAAGTTCTGTTTACGTTTTTATTATTTATTTCTGCTTGAGTATAGTTTTCAATGTTTTTGTTGGCGTGTGCTAGCTGAGATATGGCAAATAATTTAATTTAATGTGTTGTGTTTCGTAATGTCAATTACTTACTACTGTATAGAATACAATTCTTCTAACTGAACAGACAGCTGTGCTGCTGGGGAGTTTGTTGCACCACTTCTTCTTCCCAGCTAAAGCACTAGGAAGTGGTAAAGGGCGGGCGTTTTGGGGGACTGTCTTATGTAATTTAGACGTTCCAAAAGTGCTGTTTCTCAGCCTAGTTTGAATAATTAACTTTTGATTAAACCCTTTTCCAGTAATTTGACATTTTATATATTTTTTGAAGATATCTGGTCCCTTATTGTATCTCGTTGGATAGCTGAGAAATTGTAAATATTTTTGGAATGTTCTGTCAATAAAGTATATCCATGTTGTTTTGCAGAAATCAACCATTTTAGTCAAATACAACAATTTTCATAATTATGAGCAGGTGCTCATAATTATGAAAATTGTGTGCTCTGATTTAAAAAATATTAAAGAGAATTGTCATTTTATGGTTGATTGTTTTGTATTGAAGTACATAGAAGCAAGCAATAATAATTGAAAAAAAAAACATACGTTGATGTTTTTTAAATAAATTTTCGAAGTTGTATACCTACCGCCAAAAAAATATAAAGTGACAAATTACCCGGAAATGGTTGACATTTGCATAGGGGTCATAAGGGGTTATTTGGCTGCAAATCACCTCCCCTAAATCCCCTTAATGGATTGCCGACATATTACCAATAACGCTGTAGATAAATTGGTGCAGTTACTTACAAAACGACATGAAAACTACAGTTGAATAAGAACCCGGTCGGCTTTTGAAGAAAATACGTTATGTTCTAACACGTAAGTTATAAAGTTAAGTGCTTACTTAGTTTGACAGAACAGCTATAATGTACTGTGTCATGAATCTCAAAACAGGAATAAGCGAGTGTCCAGTTTACAATAAATTGTTTTGCAACTATTCATCAGCTTTCATTATTTCAAGCAACACTTGAAATGTAGCGCCATTTGTGGAATTGGTTTTGTCTGATCATCCTAAATAGATAGCGGTGATTTAATAGGATATAGGTTTAAGTGAACAGTTGCCCACAGCAATCTTCGGGACAGATCTCCTGGGAATATTTGTGCAGATGAAAATAATTAGGTGTATATTCACCTGGGGAGGGCAGTTGTGGACTTCTTTCGGCTGCAACGATGACGATAATGATATTAACCTGACGTAATCAGAATACTGTAATGAGAAAACTTCAAATAAAAATTGCAGGGAATCTTCAAAGACATGATTGGTATCGATATCTAATGATGATAAAAACTCATTTCTGGGAACCTTCGCCAGCTTTTATTTGACCTTGTATAACTTCAGCGAAGAACTAAAGTAGGTGGTAAGAACTAAAATTTACGGGATATTAAATATTAATACTTATTTCTGATGTATTTCACGATATGCAAACCAATAAATCCTGTCAAAATTCGATTGCGTTTTCTAGGTATTTACTTTAATCACATTTTGATTGTATACAATTTGAAACGTTTCAAGCTTTCAGCTAATTACCTGCGTAACAATTTTTATTTTTTTATTAAAATATTATGCACAAGTACAAAACTACTGTACAAAGGTGGATTTTGTACCAGTCAACGTTAGCACAACAATTAAATGCAAAAACTTGGTAGGTGCCTTTTTTTTGAGGTTTTGAAACTTCAAATAACTTCTCCCGCTCTGCGCGGAGCGGGAGGGCGTGTAAGACTCTTACTGACTAAAACCCATCCATGTTCCTTCAGTTGCCTGTGCCAGGGGCCACGGTAACCCTTTCGGACTTTCCCGCAACCCTGGCAGGCATCAGCCGTAGCGGACCCCGACATTTGGTGCTGACATCTCTTTGAGGCGCGTGGAACACAACGCGCCATCGACCCGGGCCTGGTCTTTATCGGACGGCGAGCTGCTCATTGCTCGCAAGCCCGCGCCTGCGGTGGCAGGGAATCGGCTTGGGATTCCCAACGCCCAGGGCATCTCCTGCGGCGGCTAGGGGCGTGAGGGCGCAAATTTTGCCTCTCCCTCACGCGGTCCGCCTCCTCCTTCGCGAGCATTACTGCTTCGCAGAAGGAGGTGATGGCTTTCCATGTGCTCTCCGTAACATGGCCTGGACCAGGGCCGGACGCGAGAGATCGCCACCGTCAATCGCCTCCACGAGGATACGGCGGTGCTCCGCCCAAGCCAGGCAGACCGTATGCTCCACCGTGTCCTCTAGGCGATCCACACAATGGTGATACCCAGGCGTTTCCTCCCGCCTTATCCAGAACAGGAACCTCCCGAAGCATCCGTGTTTGGTGAGGACCTGCGTCAGGCGGAAGGTTAGGACGCTGTGGCGCCTCTCTAGCCACTTCTCAATTGCTAGCTTGGTAGGTGCCTAAGTTTAATCTACCCCTAGTGCTATCTTCTGATCTGAGAATCTAAACAGCACAGGTGTTGCTGGCGGGATAACTGAATTTATTAATTAACCTTCGAGGCGGTTAATCTTAACTTTGCATCGAAGCTTCTGAAAGGCTAATTAATACGATTCGCTGCTGGATTGTCAAATTCGTTCTAATTATACTCCTGTGATTTGTTGAAATATCAAATCACTTGACATGAATTTCACAATCTGTCAGCAAATTTTTTGCTTCAATAAATCAGTCTTTCAGAGAAGGTACCTATATATATGAGGTTGTTACTAAATTACGCTAGGCTAGACAAATTTTAGTTTTTCCTAATTACATAAATGTTAATATTAGTGCTAACAACGGTTTCTCCTCGCGTCGCGTCGTGTACCTACGTAGTATGTGCTTTCATAACCTTCATTTTCTACAATACATAAATGTTCAATCTTCCTGGCTTGCAATTACCGTTCCTGGTAATCTCATCTCCGCTCCCCATCGACATGTAAGCGTATGGTAAATTAGCGAAAAATAATCGCAATGTCGATGTCTGCGCGTGCGATCGCAAAGCGGCCCTTTTTCAACTCCGGTCCGATGCATTCCCCGTAAGCGGCCCCTTAGATGTACAGACTTGGATTATAATGGACTATTTATGTATGCTGCATGTTGATAATGTGTAATTTATAATGGAGCAAGGTAGCTGTGTTTATTGCTGCGTCTAACTGCATACAAACGGGAAAATAATGCAGTCTGGGAACGTGGCGTCGTAGGAAAGTTACTGCAAAACTTCAAATTATGGAATAAAAGAACAACGTTTGGAAAGTGTAGCGTACCGAAATAATAAACTAGCGCAGAGGCACTGGCACATGCCCGCAGAGTACTTCAGAAGTTCACAGTAGTTGAGAGTACCTAGTTACTAACTTGCTTGCTGGCGCCCGAACGACGAGGACGTGTGACCTCTGCAGCTGTTGCACAGTGAATTGTTATTTAATTTACCTACTCGAATACTTCCTATAAAGTGGTGAACAAACACCACAGAAAGTATATTCAGTGGTGAAGAAAAATCCACTCCCAAAATATCAATATGTCATCCAATTTTGTCGGTTCTGCGTTCTTATAAACATTTTTAGTCCCGAAGTGCCCAGAAGGCCTGGACAGGTGGCATACGCTTTCAAAGCATTTCTTATTTCTACACGAACGACTGCGTTCTACGAACGCACGGCTACAGATCAAGCTATAAATTCCAGTATAAGCTGATCCCGCATTGTATAGGATTTCCTTACAATGAGAGTTCAGTGTAAACTGGAAGTTTATAGCTTGATGTGTAGCCGTGTGTACGTTACGTACTACGACTATCGTGAGGATTCTCATAAGCTTTTTGGTAGCGTAAGTAGGTACGTCAGTCCCATAAATTATTGACTTTTCCATCATCGTTATCAGTTATCACTGATAGAATGTAAGCTAGAGCTAGACCCGCAGAACAGGAACTATTGGCCACATCGTGCATCGTCCGGCGCCTCAATCATAAAGGTAACTTATAATAATAAAAGCATCAACGGTAATGTTATTTATTATGACTTCAGTTTTAACGGGTTAAAGGCGGTCGTCTAGCTATCTGTAGTTGAATATGTGCGCCAGCGCCACTGATAATCTTTAAACCTCTGTCGTTGGTACACGTGACGATGCTGACACCTCGTGTAGCTTAGCTATCATTTGTAATCTGTTACGATACTGACTGCTTACACTAGCGTGTGTAATGTGGTAAACAATAGGCGCATATAAAATGCTATCTATCTAAATATTTAACAGCGAAATGGCTGCCGTAGGTAAGTACGATCAGCAACAAAAGTCGCTGGTAATTTGGCAATTTTTATACATAATTAAATAAAAGTCCTTTTGTTTTTTCAAAGTATTCTTTTTACTCCTCAGTAATTTGTTACAAAAAACTTCGAAAAAAAAGAAGCCTACCTAATAATTTGCAAGATGTTAAATAAAAATCTGAAACGTTTTGCAATAGGTACCATAACGATTTCTTTTTTAAATAACTGTAGGTACAGGTATCTATAGGTCTAAGTATAGGTACAGATTTTGTAGGTACCTACTGCGTCCAAGAATCAACAAAATAAATAAGGATAAAGCTGCAGAAAATCGCATAATATTTTATTTTTATTCATTTCCTTGAACATTACTTTAAATTTAAGTGGTGAATGACACTACCTTCCCATTTATTTTATTTCAACAACGACTGTCACAAATGCTTATAAAAAGTCCAATAAATATTGTAGTGCAAACCTTGCAGTGATATTTTCTTCCTTATGATACCTACCAGTACCAGTTCTAACTGAATAATATAATTATCGTCATCATGAAAGTTATATTTAGGTGCCTACCTAAGTGTTCTTAAAAAAATATGCGCATTATGAAGTAGTTTTCCTGTTGTGACAGTTGGCGGGAATTACATATCATCAGGTGTCATATCTCTGACCTCTCCAAAAAAAGTTCATAAGTCATCGCGTCCGTTATCAATGGCGCACTGTGTGAATATCATAAGCGTTATGCTTATGATACACTGCGCACTCTAAGACTGCGCATCATGTGGCAGGGCTGCTGACCCAAGCCCGCCTCTACAGCACATTAACACGAACATACTACGATCCAGCCATGATGAGTGCAAAAAATACGCAATCACCACTTATTGCTCACACAGAACACTTTATTGTATCATGTAACGTGTCGGGACTCGGAAGGTCGGCAAAATAGAACGGCATTTATATTTTTTGTTCCACAAACATTACTTGTTGAACGTATTCCGCGGCTCGGTGAAGTTTATACATTTTTTTTTCCAAAGATTTATATCTTAAATCGAATTTCAAAGTGATTGAAAGCCAAATAAAGATTTAAAAGAGGTCATTAAAGCGTGTCAACACACGAGAAGTTAAATAACAGTTACAGAAACAAAACGTAAATCAGTAAATGAATCTGTTTTGATAAACATAAATAACTAACGTCGTGGGTGTTAAAAAATCGCCAGTTGTTCACCAGAAGGGATACTTCAATCACAACTTGAAGCATAGCATCGCTCTTTGAAGTGAGACAAAGCATTGTTTATTGGTATTGGTTGCGCTACCTCTACGGAATATCAGCTCAGCCGAAGAAGAATAGGTTAAAACCTAACATATGTTCGTCATCGGCAAGCTTCGCTGGAAATTCGTGGAAAACTGTAGTTTCTATTTTTCAATTCTGGAACGCGAACATTTTTCGTCGACGGTTTATTGTTATCATGAAGCAGCCAGATGGTGTTGGGTAAGATTTCATTTAGAGTACAATAAATACATGATTCACAGATTATATTCAAGCACACGTTAACTTTCAGGTGAGGGAGAATAGCTCCAGGTGCACTAATACTTTTGGATTCCTATAAGATGGACCACGGATGGACTCTACACGGAGCAAGTGACATTGAGTGAGGGGAGATAGTCAAATTGGACGTCAACTAGCCCTATCCATATCATGCAAATTATATTAATCTTGGATAATCTGAAACATAGGCATCGACATAGACATACGTAGGTACTCATTGCACTTCCGCAATCCACAAGTAGGTATTATTTTTACGGATGAGTGTGGATTACAGTGCAAGCCGAACTATCGTGAGTGTGCTCGAATTACACTAACGACTACTCTTGTCTACGAATAGATCACCTTTGTTCCACTGCCGCAGTTCGTGGGAGGCGACTGGGATATTAGGTAACTTCCACCTGGCTACTAATTATATCAAACTGCGATTACTAATCAGTCTGGAAGTGGTCTGGTCAGTGCATTACCATACCAAAATCTGGATACCTACTGTTGAAGCAGATAGCACAAAACTTTATTTTTTTATCACTTCACAGCCATCCCGTTAGGCGATTCTTGTAAAATACTTATTTCAACTTTTATCAGCACTTAAGTTGAAACGGTATCCCACATTTTGCAAAGTGCATCCAAAATTCCAACCCAAAATAATTTAAGGTCTTTATGGAAGGATATGTAGCAACGTGAATCAGGATTGTTGAACTTGGACATCCCCAATTGTTACAGATGAACGTTGACACTAAAGACCTCTTATTTTGTTATTCATACCTACCTCAGAGGATCGATAGGTACTAAATTAACTACCTGGCTTAATACAATGTCGCCCATGCGCATGGGACCGCCCGTAATATTCTGAATATTCGTGAAAAATTGTCGAAAATAAACTTCAAAAGGGGGGTCTATCTATAACATTTTTCATGTTATTCAATTTATAATTTTTTAAGTAGAGTTTGTAGATTTGCTTTCTATTTTTTGACACATCTCCGAAGTTTATGGGTCGATTTGGATTCTGTTTATTATTTCCAAAAGCTTATGAGTTATTTTAACAGGTTAGTTAACATTTTTACTAAAAATTATCACACCAGTAATTACAGAATCCAAATCGACCCATAAACTTCGGAGATGTGTCAAAAAATAGAAAGCAAATCTACAAACTATATTTAAAAAATTAAAAATTGAATAACATGAAAAATTTTATAGATAGACCCCCCCTTTTGAAGTTTATTTTCGAAATTTTTTCATGAATATTCAGAATATTACGGGCGGTCCCATGCGCATGGGCGACATCGTAATATCTTATGAAGGCGAAAATAGAAACCGGAAACAAGATGGTTAAATAAGTACCTACCTACAAATGATTTCATTCCAATTTCCAGTAAAGTAGCGATAAATGTGTATGGTTTAACAATGAAATTAAAGTTATCAGAACAAAAGGCAATGATAATTGTAATCATTTCTTAAAAAATATTTGTTTATTTATATGAAATGAACACGGATGTGACCAGCTGGCGCTTCAATACGGCTCATAATATCCTGTCTGTTGCATTGAAATATTACTGGGGCAACAGAAACGGGATACATACACTTACATTTAGACAGATTATTACCAGTAAAGTAATTGAACATAATGCGAGTGCTATTTTTTACCATTCTTTTTATTATCTTTTATATAAACGATCGTTTCTCGTGGCTGTAAAAATACAAAATAAGCAAGGAAACACATGTAGCTCAAACACAGACTAGTCACAATCACCTTCACTATGAAATATTTCCACCACTCGTGCATATTATTGTCTATACAGGCCCATAGGCCAGTGAACACAACGGTCTCTATAGTACACACTATAATCCAAAACACATGCCATACACGCACGTGCCGGAAACGTATCTTAAACTCCATCAGACAAAATAAGTATATGAATGCGAGGAACACGTAGAATCCTCTCTTCACGGTGCTCGCTTGAGGCACTATGAGAAACAACAGCATCGCTTGGTAGTGCGAGAATAGAATTATAATCGCGACGAACGGCAAAAAGTTTATGAAACATGCAATTGAGAGCAGGCGACTTACAAAAAACCCGTACCAGCCCAAAAAATGCACTAATGCTGCTGTAGCGTCTTGTGGTTCTAGACCTCGCATAAAGGATCTAGGCACACGACGCGGAATGTCTGGCTCATCTTGGACTACTTCGTCGCAATACTTTCGTCTCGGTGGTGCTGACAGCCAAGCAGGGATAGACTCAGCATTTTCAACCATCTTCTCTGCCCATACGGCTAACGATAGCGGTCTCGGTGCTAGCATCACAGGTGGTGGAACTATTTCCACTTTTTCAACTGTATAGCCTGTGTTCCGTCTCAACGGTGCCACTCTATCGATTATAGTTATTGGTCTAACATACTCCTCATCACTACTTAATTCTTCTGTTAATTCTTTGTTATTTCCTCTTTTAGGAGGCAAATAATCTGAGCTGGTATCTGAATCACTCATCACTTCGTTATCGAAGAATGCAGTTGACATCTCAGCAGTGTTTCTTGGAGAAAACTTAATTAAATCACTGTTCGTATCGCGATAATATTTGGTGCCGTCATTATAATCTGAAATGAACGAGTCTTTCTTCGTGACTGTTTCATAAATCGGTTCTTCGTTTGCAATTTTCGTTTTATCACCTTTCACATCATCAACCACGTCCTCATCATTATCGTCGTCATTTGTCAATAGTGGGTCAGACTGTTCGCCCCATGGATATTTTCGTCCATTTAGCTTTTCTCTTTCGAATCTTCTGTACATTGTGGCTGTGCTAGCCATTCGGAGAGACGATGCGATAATGCTCACAGATTGAACTGAAACTGATGAAACAATGGGTTATATGCATGTTCAATTTAATTGTTAGCCGACATCTTAAAAAAGAGTAGGTGCTCAATTCGTCTGTTTATAATTTACTTACTTCGACTACGATTTTACGAGAAAGAGTTATAGGACAAAGGAAAATAATCATACGTGGGATTTAGTTCTGCTTTCAACAATGGTTGGATTTGTATAATATCTAATATCGACAACATAATAAATATATTCAATGATACATTAACTTACCTTTATCAAAAGTCATGTCTGAGTATCTCGCCATCAAATCAAGGATATTGACGATGGCATGTGGAGCCGCATGGATGAAGGACTGTAGGAACAGGTATAGTTCCACAGGCGATGGTGCTCGAGCTGTCTCTATGGCCTGCTGCGTCCGATCCTTGTCTTCACTGCGAGATGCACAAACAGCTTCCACCCACCAGAATATTAGGTAGCAGTATCTGTTGAACCAGTGATTTTGTTATATTTTGGGAATAATATTCTGATTCACGGGTCGGGCTGTGTTATTTCGGTTTTTCCATTAGGAACTCTTCAATAGCAGACCGGGGTATGCATTTGTGCATAGATAATACCAATATGCTCGCCCTTTTACAAGGGATTCAAACATAACTGCCGAAATGTCCCAGTACCTCTGCCTATCCCATCGGGGAGGGAAAACAGGCGTGATATATTATGATGTTATTTTATTTTAGTCAGTGTGGCTTTCATCACGAGTTAACGACCTAGAATAAGTAAATAATGTCCGGACGAATGCAATTTAATATCGGATCGTTGACTTCTGTTCCGGACTCTACAAGGGACCCGTGTGAATACGGTTTAACAGTTCATTTCCATCTATTTTGGTCAAAGAATCTGTTACTTCCTAATCATATTATTGACGAGTTGTGGGCTCTAACAACGTTATGACACGTTACTGTAGCTATTTATCTATACGTAACGGTCCCTAAATCACACACCACTACGCACTAAGTTTACCTACATGGCATGAGATAGATTATAGATTTGATGGATAGGTTTCTACTATCTTTGTTTTATTTGTATTAACAAGAACTACGGACATCAAAGTTTGGCATTGACAAAATCACCAACACTATAGTAGATGACCACAAACCTGCCAATCGCAGCAATAGGAAAGAAGACAGCGTTTACAAACTGCATGACCAACCATCGTATGTCATGTTTTTCTATG
This sequence comes from Brachylomia viminalis, assembly GCA_937001585.2. NCBI lineage: Eukaryota > Metazoa > Arthropoda > Insecta > Lepidoptera > Noctuidae > Brachylomia > Brachylomia viminalis. The sequence goes on along the minus strand of OW443301.2, from coordinate 17,695,458 downwards.
GTCACAGAAAATGCTGATAAGTCAGTCTGAAATCCTGGTGGAGGTGACGCCAGTGTGAATACTAACGATATCAATGATGGTAATGCGATGAGGATTGTGCAAAATACTCCTATTCTGTAAACAAGAGAAAACGAATTATTCAAATTAGAGAAACCAACTTAACAATTCTTAGTGCAATTTGCATGTTAAATGTTTATGTGTGAGGTACTTACCTGAAAAGTGGATATGTATCTACTTATATAGGCGCGTAACTACCCTGGTGCCTTATGAAGCACCGGGTAGGGCATTAAGCGTATTTAGAATGATAGTTATGGTTCTAGTCGCTTGTATGTAAAGCTTTTTGATTTCGCTACTCCACAGTGACATTTTAATTGAGTGCAGTAAAGTGTAAATTCCATAGTTAGGTACTTAGTGCAAATTAGTAGATTGCTATACAAGGAGCTAAACTTTATCTGTTCTGTGAAAATGACCCATTATATACGAGGTAGTTTTACTCCCGAGCTTTAGCGAGGGAGTAAATAGAAACCGAGTTTTAATGGGTTTTTAGCGCCGTGTGTTACACTCTACTTTTCACTACGATTGCGAGAAAATAAAACAATCCAATACAATATGAAATATATAGTTTATTTTATTGAAAATTAAATGTACAATTTGTACAATTCTGGATATTTAACGAGATGTTTTTTCCCCGTAACTTAATTTCATAAAGATTTCGCGACAATGTCTTTTTTTTGTTTTTTCTTCTGCAGCCGCAACGCATTGCATGCATTCTACCAAAGAGATCGCCGATTTTAGTTCCATTTTCAAAAATAAAATGAAGTTTTTTTTATGAAACAGTAATAAGTCGAGTCTAAATTCATGATTATTCTACTTATGACTAAAGACTTTTTCGTTTTTGTAGGCTCATTGTCATTTGACACACAAAAATTAAAAAAAAAAACTTTTTCCCCTAGAGGAAGAAATGCAATTTTTTCTTCGCTCTGATACGCCACAATGACGGTCTTTTTGAGCAAGAGGAGTGAAAAATATATTATGCAGCTATAAAAAATCCAAGCAGGACTCACGCACTTATCTAACGATGCTATTACAAAAAGAAGAGACCCCATGTATATGGCATATAATTATATATATTTACTTTTTTTTGTTTTTTATTTACCTGATCTTTCTCGGGACCCAGGGGTTCCGGACCTTTGGAAGGCGTACGAAGGGCTGAAGCCTCCTCGCAGAGGCCCCTTAGGCAATTTTAAGCGTTGAGGCACCAACCGACGATTATCCCTGGATGCGATAAGGAAGTGCATCCAAGGTCAACCCCCAGTTGGTGCAGGACTATAGCAAAACATAGGAACAAAACATGGGGCTATGGGTTTGGGTGGCTACAGTGGATTCGTTACCTAGAACTAGGTATGGAAGGACTATGTCTCCTGCCTGATCAATGTTATATAATACACGGATAAACTTGCACACTCAATAATGGACCCCCGAAAACGTATTCCACGGCTATCGGGACAAACCCGGAAGTACGGTCGAGATCCCTACCAGCAGCTTACTGGAAAACTTCCTTCCTCCGAACACGTTTGTTCCTGCGAATCTCCACTCGAGCCGGCCAATAAAGGCAAGCCAGAGGTGAGGGATAAGACTACTACTACCCGGGAGATACGATCCACCTTAGATCTGGATCCTGGAGTTCGGAGCGCGCAAGCCTCACCACAACGTCAAGGTAGAGATACGGCGCGCGGCGCGGCGGTGGGCTTGTTATTATTATTTTTATAGTTTTTAACCGACATCAAAAAAGGAGAAGGTTTCTCAATTCGACCGTATATATACCTATATATATATTATGTGCGTTCGCGGATAACTTCGTCGTTTATGAACCGATTTTGATGATTATTTTTGTGTTGGAAAGGAGATATCCCAAGAGTGGTAGCATGATAAGGAAAACAGGATCTGACGATGGCATCCCAGAGAACGAACGATTTACAGCAATTACCTGGTGTTTGGGCTTGATTCATTTGCATTGATGAGAACTTTACACCTAGATGGGGTGTGACTGTCATTAGGGGTCTGATGATGAAGACGAAGGACAGTCAAGGAAACTCCTTAACGTTTTACAGTAGCTACCTTGTGTTTGGACTTAATTCATTTCTATTGATGAGAACTTTGCACCCATATGGGTTATAAGTGCCATTACAGGTCTGATGATCGAGACCATAGACAGTCGAGGGAATTCCTCAACGATTTACAGCAGTTACCCTTTGTTGGGCTTAGGTACTTCATACGGTTCAAATAACACACAAAATCAGCCTATAATGTTCCCACTGCTGGGACAGGGGCCTCCTCTCGGTGAGAGGGAGTGTTCCGTAATCCACCACGCGGGCCCAGTGCTAGTTGGTATATGTCACATGTCTTCGAATTTTATGGTTCTAGGTCATGCCGGTTTCCTCACGATGTTTTCCTTCACCGTTTTGAGAGCAGTGGTGATGAAATAATTTACACAAAGTAATGCGCCTGTCTGGGTTCAATAAGTAGCGAGCCGGAAAGTGGTGTCACTCAGCATACTGCCTATGTTGGGTGACGGTAGCGCCTGAAGCCAGAGGCCCGACTCCCCGACTCCCACTCTCCCACATAGCTCTTTCCTATCTACTTATTGAAATGTTCAGTTAAGCACTGTTGTTATTTTGTTAAAGGGTAGGTAAGCTTTTTACGTTTCTTGAAGACAAGTGTCAAGTAGATAAACTCTCTGGGCTAGAGATGAAGCAGAAGTCTGTGCGTACAGTGAATTTTTGATCCGGTTATCACAAATATGATTGATGGTACGCGCAGAAATGAAAAAGTAGAGTACCTAGTACCGAATGAATCTACTCTTTCATTTGGCTAGAATAAAAGTACCCTAACTCGTACCCTAAATAAATCGGTAGGTAGGTACTTGAAACGCACTCCCAAAGTCCCAACGAATGTACCTACCTAGTACTTAAGTAGGTACCAAAACGAGGTTAGAAGCAGATACGTACCCTTCATTGCCGTTAATGAAATGTTCGCAAATAAGTGTAAAATCATAGCACATAAGAACAATGTAGACTATAAGACCGCCGCAGGAGGGCAGCACTCGATGCAGCAGGAGTGCTTGCCATGCTGGGATCTTCCAGCCAAGCACCTCTCCCGACACTTCTTTATCCAATTCACAAGTCACCATTTTATATTATCTTTGTAACATCGTAATAACTGCTTTGTATGCTTTTAATACTTATTGGTTTAATTTCACTTGACACATCATCATGTCATAGTCCCCAAAAACTGCACTTTTCATTAGCATCATTATGGTATCCGGACCAAAGAAATTAGAACTGTTTTCGTCGAAACAATTATACAAAAAGTAATAATGTGTTGTATTCGTACTCCCCACGCCCATTGCTAAAGATAAGATAGCATGGTTGAGTCAAATAGATAACTTGGGTGACATAGTTTCAAACCAGGTGTGCAATTATTTCCGTTTTAGTAGCAAACTGTAGCTGTATTTGTGGAACCTGTAATGAACATAAAGTAAGTAGGTCTTGCCACGGCTGCCACTGACCGATGCACCCTTTCTACTGAATCAGATTACCAGATTAATCGTGATGCATCGTCATGTCTAGTGTAAAAACAACGACCACATACCCCAGGTCGTTGTGTAAAAAATACCTACTGGCACAAAGGAACTACACTTTGCGATATGCTTCCGGCTAAGAAATTATGAAATTACACGAATTCGAATTAAGTAAAGCTGTCCCATTTTACGAAGCCTGTGCAGGATCCGGCTGAATAATGAGCAAACATATCAAAAGGCATAAATTAGAAAATACATAGAATTAAAAAAAACGCACCGGTTTTCTCAAAATTACACCAAAAATATTTTTCCATCTACAATCCAGCTAACGGAATATCAGAGTTTGTATTGTAAATAAGCAGAAAAAAACAAGCTGTATAATGTCATTCATGACATTGACAAATTGACAATTTGAAAAGTCGTTTTTTAGGTTATATTTGTTTTGTTAGTGTAATGTAATTTCGGAATAAAGATTATAAGCCTGAGGTCGTTTAATATTCCATAAATAGACTCTATTTGGCATTGAAAGACAAGATGTTGAGGAAAATTTTCTCAAGAACACTAAGTCATCGCCCAAGGAGTTCATTAGTGCGGTGTGCTGATAGTGTTGATATCAATAGGCAAATACACTGCGGAGTTTGTTTAAGGAATCCTAGACATACATCCAAGACAAACAGAACCTCACCAGCTTTAGCCAGCAAGTACCAAGTGATTACAGATGTAAATCCTACGATTATAGAAAACACTGCAGAAGAAATACATATTGAACACAAATATCCTTTACTTAGTGATGAATATGATGGCATTAATTTAGAAAGTAAGTAGTCCTATCTGTTCATTTAATTTATTTTCTAAAAGAAAAGACAAGACTAAAATTATATTTTAAACATTTTAGGAGGCAAGACTGGTGTTTTTGAAATACAAGATCTAGTGGAATTACTACAAAGAGAAAACTCCAAAGATATATTCGTCGCTACTGTTCCTCAAGATATCCGTTATGTAGATTACATATGTGTCGTCAGTGGTAGGAACAAGAGACATATCTTGGGTATATCAGAATTTGTACGAAAGGTGTTTAAGAAGAAATGTTATGAATCAGACCCTATTCCTAGAATTGAAGGCAAAGAATCTGATGAATGGATGGCATTAGATTTAGGTAACAAGAATCAATTTATTATTTTCTATTTTGTTATACAACTTATCATTATAAATCAGAGACATTTGACTGCAATACATCCCTATAAATTAACCTGTTTAGATTTTACAGTTTTTAATTTATAAATAACACCACTTACCTGTCATTTATTGATAAATTTTCAGGTAACATAGCATTACATGTCTTCACAGAGAAAGCAAGAAAAGCATATGATTTGGAGACACTGTGGTCTGTTGGCCCTGAGTATGATGACCAGATCAATAAGAAGAGTGAAGTTGTAGACATGTTTGAGAACTATAGTGATTATTTGAAAGACCTCAAACCCTTGGAATAACAGCTATTAAATAATATTTTAGATTGTACATAGTTTTGTTACTACCTAAATGGATTAGATTATAATTTGTAATATGAATTAAAAGCCTTTTAAAAGTCTCATATAAAATGTTTATTTCTGCTTAATTACATTAAAGATACATAGGGATTGTTTAATTCAATCACAATTCACAATCTTAATAATTATGAAACATTGAATTCAAGTATAAATATAAAATAAAAAAAACAAATCCATAATATTTAAATATTGTAATACGAAAATTTATTATCCATTATAATTGCTGTAATAATGTAATAATAAGTCTGTCTATCAAGATCAATACTAATATAATTTGATATACAAAATAACAATTTGGCATAAGTTATAACTAGCTCAGAATTTTAAATGCAGTAATATGACAATGTAAAATTATACAAAAAGAACAGCGTTTGACTAATACATTCATACCACAATCTCAAGATCCTTAGTTCAGTCAAAATGCAGTTGCACATACTAGTTAATCTAAGTATATACTAAGTAGCATAGTTTTGAAAGCAACCTAATATTAGTGCTTTATGAGTTAAAACTAATTAGGTATAAGGATAAAATATAGTGGAAGCCAATCAGTAATACAGACTGTAACATGTTTTGTGTAGTAAATTAGCAATTATAATAATTCATAAAAAAAGGTTTGGACCACCAACAAGTCTTTCATTTTAGTGACTACTATGTAATTAGTAAATTTATGAACATACAAATAATATTGCACTGCCATCATAAAGCATTTGTGCACATACAAAATTAAATATTTTCACATTGTTTAATGTAATCTTTAAAGTTAATTATTACAATGGTATGAATACCACACAATATTGATTTCACTACCTGCAGCTTAATGATGTATCTTCAAAATAAGTGGAAACTTTCATTTGTCACTTGATAAAATGTAAAATGTCAAATAAAACCTATAATTATCACAATTTATTGAAGATACATTACTAAGCCCTTATTCTCAAGGCAATAGTTGGCAGTTGATGTTAAATATTAATACTCAAATATTGTAAATTATTGCCAAATAGTAAAATTAACATTCAATCGGGTGCAAAAATTCTAAATACAATACATTCTTATAAAATACACAAATATTATCTGTAGATTTGTGATTCGTTTTGGGTCTCAATTTTGGCTCATGACTAATCAATTTATGACAATATGGCTACACTCCGCCTCACGCCAGCACCTGAATTGACATTGTCTAAGCTTGACCATTTTTTAATGCCATTCTTTACCACTTCAGCAGCTATTTTATCTTCCATAAATCTAGACATTGCCTCTAATTTTTGTGCTCTCTCTTTACTTAAAGGTTCACTGGGGAATGCCAAATCATTGGCTTCAGCAAGGGTACGAAGATCAAAATAGTATTTAGCATACACACTAGATGGTACATTGATATTAAATTGTAACATTTCTAAAAATTGCCTCTCAAGCTCATTCATATCTTCCACAGTGATATCTTTTAAGATCTGGCAGTAATCAACATTCCAAACAGCTTGGTCGTCCCACACTTTGCTTGCCAGTAAGATAGCCCCCAAAACTATTCTTTTCCAGTTGGATGGAGCAATATCCAGTTCAGCACATATCAAGAGGCGCTCCAAGTACACCAAAGTGATAATAGCACATTCTGCTGTTAATTGAGCAGCATTAAACAATGTTCTTACAAACTTGTATATCTGTTTGTGCTCAGGATTATACTTATCATAATCATCACTCACTCCTTCTTTACTAAGGGGATGGAGCCTCTCATCAAATATGTCTAACTTGCGCTCCGATGTTCTGTTTTTAATATGATAGTATATAGCAAGCGCTACACACTTGACCGTGTTCTTCAGATTAGGCTGAGATACTGTGCTATCATCTAAATAAATAGTTGAACAGGAACTACTTTTTTTGAGCTTATTATCAGCGATTTGGTGTTGACTGCGCTTCCTGGTCATTCCATTTTCTATGGAAGCTTTAGAGCGCTCCATAAATATGGTTCCAGCAATGGGATCTTGCGAAGGATCAATGTCACCATCATCAGGCTCTCTCTCGCTGATGTGCTGTATATTATTAGAGCTTACTTCTCCTTCCGGAAGGTAGTCCTCTAATTTGACGATGTCCTTTCTGATCGGCGACGGACTCCGGTAACAACAGCAACTGCTTTGGTTACCCATTTTTTATCACTTAGAACTGTATTAAAGATTAATTGTTATCATTCTACAAGCACTGCCTCACCTCTAGACATGCGTAAATAGTGTGCCGATACATAGGAATGACATAAAAGACCCATAGTATCTGAAACAAAAGGTGCTACATGAATATTCTATTTTATTGAATGCCAACATTAGCATTGAATAAAAATAGGTTTCTAAGGACATTATGTTGGAAAATATCATACCCTAACATCTTCGATTCCTAGAATAATCACACATTTCACCAGGACTTAAAGCAACCCCGAGAAGATTTCATATTACTTTTTGACAGTAGAATGCACAGACAGAATAGCGTTGAATTGAATTGAATTTGATAGATTATGCAGTGCAAAATAGAACTCAGCAGGTCAACCTTGATCAATCTTCCTCCATAGCACATTAGCATAGCAGTCACAGATAATAATTATCAACGTACGCGAAATAAGATGCATAGATGGCGCTAACAGTCTAATAGCACAAGCAGTAGACAGAAAGTGTAATATTTTGTGGATTTAGAATTTTGTTTGTGGAAAATTAAAAGAATTATTTCTGTTTTGAGCAGTGGTGGCCCAATGGTAACGGCTGCGACTTACGGTTTGTATGTCGTAGGTTTGAACAAGTGCTCTCAAAACGGTGAAGGAAAACATCGTGAGGGAATCGGCATGTCCTAGAACCAAAATTCGAACTTTCGAAGACATGTGACATTTACCAACCCGCACTAGGCCTGCGTGGTGGATTTCAGCCCACTCCCTCTCACCGAGAGGAGGCCTGTGTGGCTGTGTTCTAGCAGTGAGAACAATATAGGCTGTTGTTTTTTGAGTGAAACTCATAAAAAGTACTCTGTGGTGAAACTTCTTCGTGGACGAGAGGAGTGCAATTTGATTTCAAGTACGCATCAAGCTTAGGCACATTTCGTTACACGAGAGTGAAGAAAGATATAACTCTCTCTGTCTCTAACACTAAATCTTTCATAATCTTTATAATGGGCGCGCATTTTTTTAAATGATAGGTACTGTATGTGTACGTGACTGTATGGCCATATAAAAAGTTTATTCGTTTTCGAAATGTATGCTTTATTTTATTCCCATTTCCCGAACACGCAACATCATTATCATCTAGCTCACCTTTTCATAACTTAGGGTCTGTGCACACTGTAGTATAATAGAATAGACGTAAAACCAATCAAGAAATGTGGCTTTATTTAACTAAAAGTAAATAAACCTTTATTTATTAGTTAAACCTGTAACCTGTATAAATAACCTAAACGTAAAGTCGCTGTTACCATAAATACTCAAGGAGGTTGCCTACGTTGCATATCACCTCATTCTTCCCCGGTTGAGTTTTCACTCCCTTCTCGATGTAGCTGTACATAAAAGAGAACGTACACAGTGCAATGCATCCTTCAGTACCACTTCCCAGTTTTCCACAGATAGTCCCTTTGACCGGAGGCTGAGTTGGATAGTTCGCCAGAGAGTCCCGTTTAGACGTTCCACTTGTCCATTACCCTGAGGGTTATAAGGTGTCGTTCTAGATGAGGCTATGTTTGCTTTTCTTAGGAATGACTTGAATTCTTCGGACATAAACGATGAGCCTCTATCACTATGGACATAGAGAGGCTGGCCAAAAGTAAGGAAGAGATCTTTCAAGCAGTTGATGACAGTCGCAGATGTCATATCTTTACATGGATATGCAAATGGAAATCTGCTGTACTCGTCAATTATCGTCAATATGTACTTGTTGGCGGTGTTAGACGGCAGTGGCCCCTTGAAGTCTATGTTGATACGTTCGAGAGGGGCCGTAGCTTTGATCAAGTGACCTTTTACTTTGAGGAATCTTGGTTTTATTTCGGCGCAGGTCGGGCACGAGGCAGTTATCTCCTTAACGTCGTTTGCTGAATAGGGCAAGTTTTTGGATCTCACCCAGTGATACATTCTTGTCACGCCCGGATGACAGAGTGCGTTATGGAGCTCTTTCAGCTTGCTGATATTCATATAGGCACACACGCGGGATAGAGCGTCCGCAGCTGCATTTTCGGAGCCTGGTCTATAAATAATATCATATTTGAAACAAGACAACTCTAATCGCCAACGTAAGATTTTCTCGTTCTTGATCTTACTGTTATGATTTTGATTAAACATGAAGGCTACCGATTGTTGATCCGTAATTAAAAGAAAATGTTTGCCAATTAGGTAGTGTCTCCATTTCTTTAAGCTTTCCACTATGGCGCAAGCTTCTTTTTCGATTGAGGATTGTTTGCATTCAGAGTTTGACAAAGCTCGCGAAAAGAATGCTACTGGTCGTCCTCGTTGAGTAAGTGTAGCCGCTAGAGCGAATTCTGAAGCGTCAGTCTCAACTGTGAAAATATCGTCGTCATTAATCGCTACTAGAGCCGCCGCCTTGATGTCCTGTTTGAGTTGTTCGAAACATTTGAGAGCCTCGTGTGATAACGGGAAGCTAGTGACGCAGGTGAGGGGTTTTATCTTTTCTGAGAAACGCCCTATCCATTTTGCATAGTGCGCGAACATTCCTAGGACTCGTTTCAGTTCACTTGCTTTAGTTGGTGCGGGGAGGTCTAGCAGAGGCCTTTCAGAATCAGGTCGGATAGTATGATTTTCCACGGTAAAGCCAAGCAGATTGATTTTAGTTTTATTGAAAACGCTTTTTTGTTCATTGAGAGTTAAATTAAACTTCTTAGCGGCGTCCATGAATCGTTTTAGATTGCGCTCGTGATCCTTAGCATCCTTGCCGCATACGGTTACGTCATCTAAGTATGCGTACGTTCCATCTAATTTTTCTTCTGATATTATAAAGTCCAGAGTCCGCTGGAAGGCAGCTACGCCGTTAGTCACTCCAAACGGGATGCGTGTGAATTGATAAAGTTTGCCGATCGCTTCAAACGCTGTGTATATCTTCTCATTTTCCAGGATTGGAACCTGATGATATGCAGATTTCAAGTCTATCTGACTAAAGACTTTAAATTTTGATACGTTGTTCACAACCGTTTCGATATTTGGCAAGGGGAAGGCATCTAGGTCAGTAAATTTATTGATAGTCATTGAATAATCGATCACGAGCCGTTTACGATGGGTCCCTCCTCCCGCTACGAGGACTTGGGCCCTCCAAGGGGAAATGCTCTTTTCAATTACCCCATCTTCGAGCAACTTGGATACTTCTTCTTGTATGAAGTCAACGTCTGCTTTAGTGTAACGCCTGCTTCTGACAGCAATTGGTTGGATGTTTGGCGAAAGATTGGTGAATACAGAGGCCGGCGGAACTGAGGCTTGCAGAACATTACAGATTTGTAAGGGCTCGCCGGGACCTCCCAGATTGAAGTGGATGCTTGAATGTTGTTTGAGTAAGTCGTGACCCACGATAACGTCTGCGCAGAGGTTGTCAACTACTAAAAGCGGCGTTTGCTTGTAGGTATGTTGATTCATTTTAATAGTTGCGAAACATACCCCTTCAACGAACGAGACTTGGTTAAGAGAGGCGAGATTTACAGTTTGTTTGCACGGTTTCTTGGGCAACTTCATGATGCGAGCCACTTTACTGTTTATAAAACTCACTGAACTACCAGTGTCGACGAGAGCGTCAGCTTTGTATTCGTTTATTGTGATAGGGATTGTCGCACTCCTAAGACTTGAAGGAGAAGCAGCAGAAATAGCCCCGCTGTAAAAGTGGTCATTGCTCGAGTTGGCAAGTTCTTCAGTCCACACAGAGTTTACGTTATGCCCGGATCTGCAAACGCTAGCAAAATGACCTTTCTTCGAACACTTTTTACAAGTAGCTTTGCTAGCTGGGCACCTTATTCTAGGATGGACATTTCCGCCGCAGAAGAAACAGCGCTTGGCTGATTGTTGTGTTGTGGAGGATGGTGCGACCGAAGCAGTCAGAGGCATTCGAGATGATGAAGCTACAGCCAGATTGTCCGATTCCTTGTCTCGGGAGATTTCAGGTACAGCATTTAGATGCGGAGAGTTGGTACTCATCGTCTGTGCATCTTTCTCAGCAGTTTCCAAGGTAATGGCTTTATTAAGAGCATCTGTAAGAGCGAGCGTAGAGTTCTCTAGAAGTCGTTCACGGATTTTTTGTGAGAGGAGGCCGGAAATAAGAGCACCACGAATTGCCTGTTCTTCATGTTCTGTCGCGGTGACAGCTTCAAATTTGCAATCTTTAGCAATCAGTCGAAGAGCTCTAGCATATTCGGAAATAGTCTCGTCCGCTCTTTGCTTTCGATTGAATAGAACATGTCGAGCTAGTATCGTGTTTTTTGGTTTGACATAGATGTCTTCTAGAACTTTCATAGATGCTTTATAAGTCGTGCAAGACTTGATATGTTTGTAGATCGAAGCGCATAAGTGGTTGACTAACAGCTTACACTTGAGAGAATCCGATATATCTTCAGTAATCTCTTCAGCGAGAAAGCTTTCGAAGGTCGATTTCCAATGCAGCCATTTTGCGTCGGCATCCGCGACATCAGGTTCGACGTCAAACTTGTCGGGTCGGAGATACCTTGACAGTGATGATTTGTCTAGTTTTTCGTCAGGCATTTTTAGTTAAATAAATTGTAGTATAATAGACGTAAAACCAATCAAGAAATGTGGCTTTATTAATTAAACTAAAAGAATTACACTAACTAGACATTGAATAGGTAGATAAAATAATTATGACAAAGATGATAGCGCTGTGACAAACGTCACGTAAAGTCGCTGTTACCATAAATACTCAAGGAGGTTGCCTACGTTGCATATCACCTCACACACCACGTTTTACAAACGCGCCATTGACGCGCGTTTGAAGCGATACGGACGCGATACGCACGCGAGTCAGACGCGTAGGATAAAAGCGCGCCGTCTCAACGTACGTTTCTAAAACGCGCGTCAATGGCGCGTTTATAAAACGTGGTGTGCACAGGTCTTAAGTTGGAGTCGGCTTCCAGTCTAACCGGATGCAGCTGGATCCTTTTTTTTTGGGCTGCCTATTTGACCTTCATAACCCCAGTTATTGGAAAACACGATACCTCTTGCTAAGACTGGTTGTCAGACTTTCGGTTTTCTGACTACACCTAGTGAGTAGTATGCAATAATGTTTGGGTTTGCTTAGATCATTTACAAAATATGAATTAAAATCGATTTATTTGTGAATACATTTGCCTATCACTTGTTTGTCTACTTTGTTCTGACAGCACCTCTAGTGGTGAAACTTGGTAGTATACTGTCTCCATTGAGTTATGAAAAGCTAATTTAGTCATTGACTGTCACATTAGTTCTGGCAGAAGTTAGCAATATTCAGCTATATTTATTTGAAACCTCAATAGTCTCATGAAAGAAGTCTCACAGACGTGGTGCTACCATTGAGCTAGGAAAAAGTGCTACACGTATGCGACAGAATCATAAATATTTCTTTTTTATTTGTCTTGACAAGAGAGACATCCTAATAATTTTCACATAATTATTGCCTACTCTCATGAGACGAACTCGAAGTTGTATTTATATAGTACATACCACAGACTACTATATTGTATAGGTACATACTGATTCCATAGAATCGAATTCAGTGGCACAACATTAGTTTCTTTTAAAATATAGCAACACCGTAAAAAATAAAATGGCGCGCGGCCATTATTCGCTTCTGTTGTATAGAGCACGCTCAAGCACGCTGATTAAAGTATTTGGAAATTAATTTTTTGCCCACAAATATTTAGTTACTGGTATTTACAGTTTGAAATTGTGTTTGCATGTAACTAATATAGCAGTGAACATATAAAATTTTTGTTTCTGTGCGTATTTTAAGCTGCAATGCGTCGCAAAAGTGAGCGTACCGCGAGTAAAAAAGGGAAGGCTTCGCCAGAAAAGAAGGTTGAGAAGGTAAAACGTACTAGAACTAGTAGACGCAGAAAGCAGTCTTCGTCTACTGATAATGAATCTGCCGATGAAGCAAGCCCTGTGCGAGAAGTGGTAAGCGTTGTTGAAGTTGAAAAAATACCACCAACAACGCCCGCCAAAGAGGAAAGTCCCGAAGAAGCTCAGGATCAGGTGTGGCGCGTCAAAACTACTGAGACACCCGGAGATATTAAGAAACTTAAAATATGCCTGACACGACCGCCATCCACTCCGGAAAGAGTCGACAGATCTCCACGTAGCAAAAGAAAGCATTCGCATGCGACTAGTTCCAGCGATACGCCTAGTGTTGAGGGAGCCGACGAAAAAAAGAAAACCAAACATCGTTCCAAACGAGCACCTCGGGGGGATTCAAAAGATGAAACTGATAAAAACATTGACAGTCAGGGAGAAGAACCTGATCATGAATCGGAGTCTCAACAAGATCCAGATAAATCTAGTGATGAAGTAACACAAAGTGAAACTGTTGAAGAAACTGAGACTCCCGAGTCGACAACCAACGAGGACTTAAAGGCAAATGAAAACTTGATCCAATCCAGTGAAGATGCCCATCAAGAAGCACTTGAAAGTAAAGAATCTAAGAAAACTGAGTCACATGACACAGACAAAGCTTCTGATGCTGATACAACTGTTGTTTCACCTAAAGATGAAACAAGAGTTGCATCACCACCAGTAGAAGCAAACACTGAATCTAACTCTGATAACCAAGAAGTACAACCATCTAATATTACTGAGAGCAAAAGTCCTGAGCACACAGAGGAGAAGGAAAGCCCAAAACGGAAGAGAAGTCAATCTGTTGAAAAGTCAGAAGTTCTAGAACTTCATGCAGAGGATAGCAAATGTGAATCAGACAATGAAGCAGGCCAATCAAAAGTGGAATCTAAGGAAGGAGTAAAGGAGGAACCAAAAAAGGAACCAACCGTGCCCCAAGATAGAAGACCTGCATCAGAAGAACAAGAGGTAAGTAAAAATAATGAAGAAAAAATTAGTAAGGAAACTGACAAAGATGAATCTGAAGGCGAAAAGGCTACTAATAAAACTGATGTTGTAGAGAGTTCTGAAAAAGTAGTAATAGAAACAAATGAAGGGGAAGTGTCAACTGAGTCTGGAGGCCAACCTGTGGAGACAGCAAAAGAGAAATCTGATCAAGAACCAAACAAAGCAGAGTTACAATGCTCAGAATCTGTGAAATCTATTATAGAAGAACCAGTTGCTAATGGTCAATCTGCTCCAGTTGTAGTGGGCAGGAAGAGAAGGTGGGGTTCTAGGAGCTCTAAGATCACAACCCAGAAGTCAATAACAATTTCAACTGACATTTTGAAGGACATTATACCTGATGTAAAACCTGTTGAGTTTGATGAAGTTATAGAAGAGAAGAAACATAGAAGATCAGAAAATCGGGAACAAATTGAAAGACCTGTGCTTCCAAAGATTATTATTGATAATACAGAAAATGTGGAATTGAAAAAGGAACTTGAAGAAAATAACAAAGATTCTCATACTCCAAAACCGAGAGATTTAGCTTCCAATAGAAAAATATCAATAATTAAGGATAATGATAGTATAATATCTAGACCACTAAGCCCACCCAGAAATAAACAGTCTTGTATATTGTATATCACTAACTTGGTGAGACCATTCACACTGCCACAGTTAAAGAATTTATTACAAAGAACTGGAAGAATTACGGAGAATGGGTTTTGGATAGATAGGATTAAGTCTAAATGCTTTGTTCAATATGAGACTGAGGAGTGAGTACCTTTATTAATATAACTACACTTACTACATACACTTGCTTTGTTTATATTATTTTTTACTAGTTGTGCTAGTTAGTACTAGTAGAAAACTATGCTACACTTGCTGTGGTCGGTTCGTGGATGGGTGACCATCCATTACACATTGAGACCTGTATGTGCTTCAGAAATTGTGTTAAGCCGTTGGTCCCAGCTGTCATTCGTAGATCTTTGATAGTAGTTACTGGTAGTCAGAAGCTCTAAAGTCCAAGGTGTATTGTGTTACCCAGTAACTGGGTTGTGTGAGCTAGGTAGGTAGCTCCACATATGATACTGGTATTCAGTTGCATCTGGTTAGACTGGAAGCTGACCCCAATATAGTTGGGAAAAAGCTAGGTAGATTGTGATATTTACTAGTTTTGCTAAAACAATGATATTTCCTCGTACATATGTATATTTCATCTGACTTCATTACTTCTTATTGTAGGAAATCAAATACTAATGATATATAACTTATTTTTCAGCCAAGCAGTAGAGACAAGGCATGCCTTGCATGGTGTCACATGGCCTGTCTCAAACCCAAAAACGCTTCAAGTTGACTTTTCAACACAAGAAGCCTTTGACAAGGCAAAGTTAAATGAAGCGACAGACACTACACCGGTTTCGACTATTCCTGGAACAGTGGAAGACTGGCTTCGGGAGCAAGATATGAAGAGGGAACGCGGGGAATTGGTAAGATTTCAACATTTCACTCTTACCCAAAACTTATGTTGTATTATTGAAACACTTATTTATTGATGCCTTATTACCAGAGGTTGGAATTAGGTAGAGTTCTTTATGTACTTGCATCGAAATGTTGATATTAATATGGATCTTCCTGGAATTTCTTATGGACAATCCCATGTGGCCAACAATATTACAAATAAATAATAATAAAAACTTCAAGAGATAGACAGACAAATAAAACAAGATACAATTTTTATTAGTATTTAAATTAATTCACAATACAAATTGTTAATATTCAAGCGAATTCTCATACTTATACCTCGCCTTTTTTTATAAATAAGAAAATACTTTGCTTCTAGCCTAGACTTGTGAGGGTTTGCTTATACAAACGGCCCATCAGAATCATTTTCCTTGTCCGATTCATTCAAAGTACCACTAAGATTTGAAGTGTTTGCTCCCAACATTACTGTAGGTATAACTTTTTTATTTAATAAATCATGGGATTTTTCTGCTCTTTAAAATTAATCTCGAGATTTGAGGCATATCCACTTTATTCTTTCGCTGTATGAAATCAGTGTAAGTACATAAATAACTCTACATAATTCCGACCTCTGCTTATTACTTGTACTAGGAGGTTTTGTCATGGCATTATTTCTGTTTTAGTATTTGAAGAGAAAATAATTCACAGAATACCAGTTCTATTAAAAGAGCACCTAGCTTAATTTTATTCATACTTTGCAATGTCTACCATAGATTAATAGCTGATATAGGTTATTGGTATAATAAATGAAATCTTTAAATTAATTTATGCAAATGTTTGATTAGGAGAAACCATGGGAACGGAAGGCGGTTACGCGGGAATGGGACCTCGGCAAGAATGATAAAGACAAGGACATCAAAGATAATAATAAGCTTAGGCGTGATGACCGGCCTATGGAAAAGAGAAGGCATCGAACTCCAGAGAAAAGTCCTGAGCCAGGTATAAAATTATCATACTTACTTATACTTTATTTATGAGGTGTCTATCGATTCGTCTAGATCACGCGTTAATTATAGCCTAAAGTCGAAATGGGCCTATATATTGATTGATTTTAGATGTCAATAAGTAAAGTCTAGAAAAAAATAAATTTAACAAGAACATTAATAAAAAACCTGACTGTAACTAAAAAGTTCAGAACAAGCTCACTTTTTAAGGCGTCTGAAGCAGTTGTGGCATCATTTGAAGCTAAGATTGTACTAAAATAGCATAGAGGACCTATGTCCTCTTAGGGCATAAAGGGGTAGTTGCCTCTCACTACTCTGCCCACTTTACTCAGCATTCTGACAGACGCCTAGTTTGATGGGCACCACCCATTACAAAATTTCTCCTATATGAGGTATGTTACAGACACGATTTTAAACAATGTTCTGAATTCAAATGGAACTAGCCAGTAAACATTTTATTATCACATTTAGCCACGGCTCGATTTCGTCATGGTATGTTGGGTTGACTGTCGTAATCATACAATGTAATGGTAGGTTTTAGCCACACTTAATGTAATTGAAAACACTTTGAATAGCTTATTTTGTTAGGGTTTGCTGCTTCATTACAATGAATATGCACCATATTTTTTTGCTAAGATGTTTTATTTGCTGATCAACCTACAGATTTAAATGTGAGAGTAATAATGTGGCTTACTGGTATAATCTCGTCTTTCCGGTTTTTTCTAGTTTTATATCTTTGATTACAGCAAGAAAATTCAAAAAGAAAGAGGAAGAAGCACCTGCCAAGCTGTTGGACGATTTGTTTAGAAAGACTAAAACAACTCCATGCATATACTGGTTGCCGCTCTCAGATGAAACGGTAAATTAAAGTAAAAACATTTTTTATAAACATTTTCAAGCTTTATTGCGGTTTTTTATAATTTTGATCATCAGTAGTATAAGTTTCACCTCTAGGAATCTTTATGCCTTAACTCATTGACCGCCACAGCTAATCGTATCATCCTCACTCACACCTATGCCATATTTTTCTTCCAACACACACATGTGATGTGAATGAGGCTTTAACCTTTTGAACGCCAGATCATAAACGCATCGCCGTACCTTCCACGCCAAGCCACAAATTCAGTGAAATAACTTAAAAAAAGAATAGGGATTCCAAAACATTATTGATAAACTACTGTGTTTTTATTTTTGTCTGCAATTTTCGATTATACACTACCAACTCCTAACATTAAAATTTTATTTAATCTCGCACTACTTCCCACTATAGTAATCATTATAGGTATGGCATTTACAGAGGTTTTATCACTGTCAAAGTAGACATTAGGGAGATAAAATTAAAATAAAATTACAATAGGGTACAGCACTAATCTCAATCTACTTACTAAGTTGGTATTATGACAATGGCGTGGTCGGCCATCCATTATTATTACTTCCTCCCTTATGAATTAGGGATGGAGCAGTACAGCAGATCGCTTATCGATTGTATCTAGTATGCCTTTTAAGAACTATTCGTAGTTTATGCAATATTTTGTAATAAAAATAATATATTTACGAAATCAGTCTTAATAATAATTATTAAGACTGATTAAAATAACAATTATTGTTATTTTTATCAGTTAGTTTAAAAAGTAATTTAAACAGAAACAAATTAAAGATCAACAGATATACATAATGATTATAATTACGAATCAGTCTCATAATATCACAAAGCTTCATTAAAAAGTACCTAATAGTATAAAGAAAGAACAAAGATATGAAAAATCAACGACGCTTATAATTATCATGTAAGTACCAAACTACATACAATGAAATGTCATGTTCTCTAAATATATACATAGTTCTAAAGGTTCTGTTTCCGAAAACTCATCATCATCTGCAATTCCTCCTAATATGCGAAGAAGATTTTCGGTAGTGAATTACACTGCCACTCAATTTTCGCAGTGTCTTAATAATATAACTATTTTTTTTTTTATAAAATTGGACTTCATGGTATTTATTTAATGTTTTGTGTTTCGTATTACTTACTACTGTATAGAATCCAGTTCTTCTAACTGAACAGACAGTAGTGCTGCTGGGGAGTTTGTTGCGACACTTCTTCCCAGGTAAAGCACTATGAAGTGGTGAAGGGCGGGCGTTTTGGGGGACCATCTTATGTAATTTTGACGTTCAAAAAGTTCTGATTATCAGCCTAGTTTGAATAAATGACTTTTGATTTTGTGATCGCCTGCGCTTATGAGTTCACCGTTTTGACGTCTAGATATGACTATGGGGTACAAGGCACTGATAATCGGTGTTGCGCTAGGGATACGCGGGATATGAGATTAGCGAATATCGAAATTAGACCCGATTAGATTTTATTTTTGATCGTGTAGGCTTTGGTTTAAAAAAAAAAAAAAAAAAAATAGTGTAAACAATATTGTTGGTAGACCTAATAAAATAAATAAATAAAAAATAAATTCGTTTGGTTTATCCAGATACTGACTGATACAAAAATAATATATTGTACAATTTGGTCGAATTAACTGTGCACCTGGAGTTAATGACATCATTTCAACGCTTTGTTTGCGACGTGGCGAGTGCGGGGAGGTGAGCGGTGTTGCAGGGGGAGAAATGGCATTCCAGCGAGCTGCACAGTTAATTCGACCAAGTAGTTTAAACAATTTTCACATATATATACGTAATATATATATATACGTAAGTTTATAATGATATTATCCACCATACGTCAGAACACTAGTGATCACATAGAAGACTATGGCGTGTGAAAACACTTATTTTTGAGCATTTAATTTCTACTTTTTTGTCATAATATTACTCAATATCCATGGTATAATTCGTTTCATGCAATTAAATAGGGACATGAGCTTAATGTTTAAGGTATATAAAAAAAAACACACTGGTTTAATTGTTTATTTCGTGTTATGGTGCACCATACTTTTTGTCACATATTAGTGACGTAGGCGTACCGGGTATGGCGTCTAAAAGGTTTAAAGCCATCGCATGCGTTCATAGGATTAAGCGTGTTTTACAGAAACAAATCACGGGGCCTCATATTCTCTTCTTTCCCGCCACTAATGTGTTAGTCAAAATAGTAAGGGAAAACATTAGTAATCATAACTGGGGCCATTTTGGGAATAGATGTTTATTTTTTGTTCGGCCATGGCTGAGACGGCAGAAGAATTTGTATATTGATTGATTAGCAATTTTTTTGTTCTCCAGATAGCAATAAAGGAGGAACAGCGGCGCCAGCACATGGCCGAGCACGAGCGGCGGCTGCAGGAGCTGCGCCGCACGCACCGCCGTCACTAGCATGGTCCGTCTCATACACACCCGCATCATTACATGTCACTCATTCACACACCTCATCCTAACACTACCACACAGACACTCTTTTACATGCACTGACGATCATTCACATGAACACACACTTCATTAACTCACATTAATATTTGTCGCTCAGTCGACATTCCTTTTCAGGCAGTACTGTCTTCAGTGACAGTAATATTAATTTTCTTTATTTGAGGAATAATGTTGTTACATGTTAGTCATATTACAATTTAGGTTTAAGGGCGACAAATTCAAGATAATCTTGGCAGGATTTCCGAGACATGGACATTATGAATTGATTTTATACAAAATGTTATAGAAAGGCACGCTCGGAGGAAAGCCTATGATTTAATTCGTCGACGGTGTAATGCAGTCACTTGATCAAAACGAGCAGGGGACGTCCGCTGTGGGAAACAGATGCACTACGATTGACGTCGATTCCACTTGAGTTTGCGTCGATATGCGCCTTTCGGCCAGACGTATGCGCATGGCGCTTTTGGTGATACAGTTGCGAAGTTATCTGTATAATGACAACGGCTCTACAATCAACGGAACCAACAAAACAAACATTCAGAGTACAAACATAATACTGTATTCTGGAGAATTGAATTATTGAAGATTCACATGATCAACTAGATGAAAAATATCATGATTTCGACAGAGGAATTAAAGAACGCGAATTAAGAATTTGTAATAGCAGAGGATCAGCTGATAATGGAACCTTAATTGGTGGAAATGGACATATTTGGTTTGGGAATGTAGCCAGCATCGTCGTCTCGATAGATAGACACGTAGCGCAAAAGTAAATTGCGAGTTAGTCAGGTTATCGTCGTAATGTTTCTGTTTTTTGTCTGAAGTATTTTCGGTTCATTTGATGTTGAATAAATACTTTCTTATTTGAAATGTTTTGCTGTTTTCTTTAGCTTTCCTTGGACTACTTCTTAGGGGCCTGATCTCATCTACACATACATAGCTACCTAATTGTCAATTGTCTTTGATGATACTAATATCCTAAAGAGTAATTTTGTAGTGGATTGCGTGAGAATATAAGTAGTTCTTCTGCTGTTTGATTAATGAAGTCAAAAACACACATTTTTCTATTTTTTAAATCAGTTTTTATTAAGTACTAGGTACCTACTCTGCTTTTGGGTTCCGTAGTCAAATGTCATGTCAGTATGTCAGTCTGTCTGTCCGTCCGGGTCTCATATCCATTTTACTCTGAGAATGCACTAAGTCGATGAGAATTTGATATAACGATGGTATAGTTAAATTATGAAACGATAATATTAGGGGTGGCACTCCCCATACATGTCGCACCTTCAAAACAAAAGTGGCACTATACCGAAGATGGCAATATTGAGTTACAACGACATCTAGCTTCCTTGAAAGAAATCGCATATAGTGCAAAAACTGACATTATTATAGTTTCAATACTTTTCCCTAGAGGTCGCTAGTGCCAGTTTATACTTTTGGGTAAATGACAAAGTAAGGTGCGTTGGGGTAAGATCGGCGCAGGGGTAAGAACGTAGAAATCAAATATCTCACTTATTTGGCTATATTTTTTAATGTTAGCCACATTGCGCGCCACGTCATTATGTTCCGCCCCGCCCCGCAGTGACCGCCAGTCGCTCCGGCAACTCGGACGTGTACCACGCGCCGTTAGAGAAAACAAGTTAAGTTTTATAAAATATTTGTTTATCCGGTCTTTAACCTTCATTCGTATTTGCATATTTTAGCAAAAGTATAGCTTATTTTGGTATTGTTTTGCCTAAATACTAAGTTTTAAGCAGTGATAACATGATAAAACTAATCCAGATATGTCTACTACCTCTGTAGGCTGAAATCCGGTGTTACTCGTCTCGAGTAAAGATCGGACAAAAATATCCGGTCTTAACCCGCTTCGAAAATGGCAGTGATTGTCAAACTTTTATTGAACATGATTTTAATTTAATTTTAAATACTTAATGCACAGTTTAACAATCCACTTAATGTGTTCGTAATCGTTTCAATATGGCGCTTATAACCCAGGATCACACTGCTCGATTCTGCAGCTATCTGTTTTTTTGATGACATTAATTTTAAATGAAATTTGAGGAAGTATTCAAAGGATTAGCAATAAGTTGCCTATAAAAATTGGCCGCAATTACCTGTAATTAATTTTTTGAGAAAATGATGTAAAGAATAGAAAAAAAAATGGTTGCCTAATCTCAGTCAGCCGCAACGCTAGGTTGCCAGGTGTAAATACTAGTAGATATTTTATTGTTAAGCGTTGCAGCTGACTGAGAGCTGGCAACCATTTTTTTCTATTCTTTATTTATTTATTTTTTAAATGACGTAAAATTTATCAAAAAAACATAGCTGCAAATTATATTACCAAATTAATTATACAAAATTAGTTGTGGCAATTTTTTTTATCGGCAACCTATTGCTGATCCTTTGAATACTTCGTCTACTTCCATTTAAAATTAATTTCATCAAAAAATCACATAGCTGCAGAATCGAGCAGTGTGATCCTGGGTTATAAGCGCCATATTGAAACGATTACGAACACATTAAGTGGATTGTTAAGCTTCCCTTCATTTCTCTACCAACCGTACAGTATTTCAATTTTATATAACGCATTAACATACGCTTGCTTTATTTGGTAGTATGCTTGTGGATAAAACCAAACTTTGAGAATCTTAATATCTTCTAAATTTGGCATGTGGGGTAAGATCGGACAAATTAAACGAAAAAAGAAAGAATAATTTGGAACATCTATATTTGTAGTATTAGGTAGATTTTTTTGATGTCATGTTAAAGAACAGGAAAGATCGGATACATTCTTTTCATACACCTTGTGCTCCTAGCAATAGGAATAGTTTTAAATTGTTGTCCGAACTTACCCCTTGATAGCCAAATCATCATTATATTCACAAAAATTGTATCATGATTTTACAGGCTTACAAAGCAAAAATTATTGAGTGTTTATAAATAAATTAAATTTAAAATTACAGTGTGTTGAATCATTATTAATTTCCACTATTTTTCATTAATGTGCTGTATACCAAAATTGAGAAAAAAAAGTTTTTGCAACATCCTTGCAACTATTCGAAAATCCGTCCGATATTACCCCAAGGCACGTAATTCATAAGGTGACACTATATCAGTTGAAGAGTTTGAAGACAGGCATTCGGAGTGGACACACGCTGCAGTGAGTAAAAAAGTGGCATTTTATGTAGGGTCGTTTTAAACGTAATTCAAGCTAATATTTCTGCTGAAGCAATAACTACAAAAATGGCATTTTAAGTATAGTGTCGCTTATTTGGTTAATGTTACACCAAAATATTATATTTAGTGAATTTAAAAATGGCATTTTCTTTGGGTCTGGGGCATCTTTGGGTAATTATTCTAAAACGGGTAGGTTTACGTAAAAAAAAAAGTGGAACTATGCGGAACTTTTTTTTAAAACCATGTTTTCTAAATAACTTCATATTTTACTGGCGTGTTTTCAGTACATAACTTAAATAAGATAGTCAAACTGATAAATGAAATTAATTGCATTCTTTTATTCCAGTTATTTGCTAAAATATTGACCAAAATGCAGCGTCAAAAACTTTAAATGGTCATACTGATTAATGTAAATTTTTGTATAACGCCACTTTTGTTTTCAAGGTGCGATGTTTAAACAGGGTGGATGCCAAAAAAAACATGCACATTAGCATTCAGAAACTTATTTTTGCGGCCGGTAAAATGAATACTGTGCTTGCGTAAATAGTCATCCCTACTGCGGAACCCTTCACTGTGCGTGGTCCGACACACACTTGGCCGGTTATGATAAACAGCCTACGCGAGCGCTCCCGTCTGTGTTGCTATAACGCGCGGTATGCGCTTTAGAAATAGAGTATAAATATACAGCATCACCAATTGGCAAAACTACATAATATATTAATTTGTAAATGATAAAATCACACGTTCAGTGATAGTATCTGACTACAAAAAATCAAATTGTTAGAAGAAATTTGAGTTTAATTAACTCGTAAATTAAGCGCCAATGAGAATGACGCAAGGAGAGATCAACTTGTTAGGACGCATGACGCGACTATCTCCATAAACAAATACTATAAGACATTCTAATCGAACTATTAAAAATAATATCTTGAAAATTTGGTTAATACCTAATCTGCACCTATCAGCCGATATCTTTATCAAATGGATAAGAATTGTAATTTTGTATGATAATTTTGAGACAGTTGTGTTGGCGATTACAAGCGCCAACCACTAAATTCCGGAGAAAAGAAGATCCAGCATGGTAAGTATAGCCTGGTCTTACTATTACCTACCTACAGTTAAATTAATAGATGTAACTAACAAAAAATAGAGTATATACAATATATACATACTTAATAGATAATGTTTGATGTGTTGAAACAGGCACTCGACAAGATAAGTTCTTGCCTTGGTTGATACGGCTCTCTAGGCCAGTTCAGTGCATTTTTAATTAGAGATTGGAGGTAAAAGTCCCGAAACAAAAATTAAAAGAAATGGCAACCTATCATTTATTTCGTCTTAATTAAAAAAGGCGCAGGCTTCGTGGTGGTGCATATTTGCCGTGCTGGTGGTGTCTGCCACTGCACAACAGAACTTCACTCTTCAAGAGTTTGTGAGTGGGCAGTTCGGCCAGAGAGGATTTACCGGCAGATGGATTTCGGGTAAGTTCCTATGTTACTAAGCGGGTAGACATCAAATTAGGCAACTATTAGGAAAGAATAATAACGAAAGGGATTTTTATTTACCGGTGTTGTAAAAAGGACTTTCTGCTATGAGCAGTCAGTGTGGGCAGCTGCGTGCGCGTGCGATAAGTACTTAGGTAAGCTAATAAGTGCCTACCTACCCGCAAACTGCTTTCAATCTGCCGGCTCATTTTTAGACCCTGTTCAGTGGGTAATTCTCGTAATTTTAAGAACGTTTGCAGTCTAATCTCATTCTCAATATGTCAAAAATACCTCTCAAGTTCGCTATAATTTTTGACACTGATTGTCGCTGAGATGAGATTGCGACTAGATTTTGAAAGTTTTTAATTACGGGTATAAATTGGCCGTCTGCTCATCCACAGATGAAAATGCATACTGTTGGTAGGTTGGTAGGTGAACTAACGAAATAATAGAGCAACGATATGTAGTTTCTGCCTAGCTCCATGGGAAAAGACCGGGGTTTAAATATAAGAGGTGTCTAGTGTTTACGAGAAAATCTAATTATAAGACCAACCAAATTGGCTTGTAAACAACCCTTGTATGAAAAGCAGCCGAACTATTCTGTAAATATCTCGCCGACAAACTTAGTGAAGTGAGCTGTCAATAGTGGCAATCCCTAACAGGTGCATTCCACCTGTTAGGGATTGACACTATTGACAGCTCACTTCACTAAGTTTTCACGGGGGGATTTTTACAGAATAGCACTGCTGAAGAAGGTAAGATGGCTAGCCTATCACAATAGTTAAGGTAGACATAGCAGCAGATTGTCCCAAAAACATGTTGGTCATGACGTATGTAGGTCGGTATATAGAGTGGATACCTTTTTTTTTTGTTTTCGGGGTGGAAAATCCTCATGGATTTCCGCCGCCCTGGGGCGGGCGGCAGGGTCTGTCAGACTCTTACTGACTAAAAACCACCCCGGTGTTCCATCTCACACCTACGCCGGGGGTCGCGGGAACGAAGGATCCTTCCGCAACCCCCGACTGGTGCCGGCCCGCCACTGCGGGCCTCAGAGGGGCGCGCGTGGAACACTACGCGCCGCCACCTCGGGTCCTGATGTGTGGGGGGCGACGGACGTCCCCGAGTCCGTCGCCCGTGGACCCATTTAGGGGGGCTGGAAGAGGGCGTGGTCCGCCCTCCGCCGACGCCCAGTGCGCCTTCTGCGGGCCGGGTGAGTGGACGAGATCTCCCTCTCCCTTTCCGCAGCCTCCTCCTGCGAGACCACTGTTTCGCAGAAGGAAACCACCGCGTCCCAGGACTCGTCGCTGCCGACCATCGACTCGACTACGGCCGGCAGCGACAAGTCACTGCCTACTTCTGAGATGAGGGCACGGCGCGGCTCCTCCCAAGCGGCACACTGCCAGCGTATGCCGCGCCGTGTCCTCCCGGCAGTCGACGCAGTGGTGACACCGGGCGTCCGGTTCCCTGTTTATGCGACACAGGTACTTCCGGAAGCAACCATGCCCCGCCAAGTTAGACATAGCAGCAGATTAGTCAGGCAGTCAGCAACGACATTTACATAATATATACCTACTTTTAGTTTTGATTACCTACTAGCGACCCGCCCTGGCTTCGCACGGGTGCAAGTGACGTGAAGGCTGTAACGTATGTACTCTTCTGTTCGCAACACGTGCACAAGTTCCGAGCACTAACCTAACAAAAAGTACTAGGCTTGCATAGATGGTATTTCATTAGTATTATTAAGTACTTCTTTTTTGTATATATTTACATTTCGATACCGGAAAATTCAATTGTCGTAAAGGACAAAACACGACTTTTCAGTACAGCCAAAACTTTCTACGATACATCCCAAATAGTAAAAAAAATAAATCGAGCGAGAGCTGTTGAAAATCCAGGTCGTAAGGGGCTTTTTTTTAAAGATATGATTATTTTAAATGTAGCAATCGATAGAGCTCGCGACGCTGTTTCCAAGTATAGTTATAACTCAATTTCGGCAAAATGTCCTTTACGATAGTTGAAATTTCCGGTATCAAATTACATAGCCTATGGCCATCTGGAATAATGTACCTACCTTTCAAATGGTGAAAGAGTTTTGAAATAGGAGTTGTGATTTCGGTGATCACCCTCCACATGATTTTACTAAAACTCACAAAATTCGCTCTCTCTCTTTATATTAGCACAGAGTAATATTTCCCTTACAGACTATCAGTTCACATTCACCCGCGCTGGCGAGCCTGGTATCTATGTGTTTGATGTTACCACTCTTCAAGAAAGCGTCCTTGTGTCCGGAGAGCTTATGGTGGGTATTATATACAACATGTAAAATAATTAACGCAAGACCTCATACACCACAATTAAAGTATTGAGTTAAAAGCATTATACAATAACCAATTTTTTTTAAAGTTATCTATTATTATGGGGCTGTCTAAATCACATCTGCTAATGTAACTGTTTGAGACCCAAAAACCATATTTTTTATTTTTTATTATTAAGAAAATAGTGTTGACTCTAGCATTACTTTATGCATTTAAAATTGAGTCTTATTACTTTGAAATAAGATTTAATTTCCTTTGGCTCAATCGGCGGTCAGTATTGCAAAATACATACATTTTTGAAAAACATACCTATATTGATAGTTGCTTAAATGGATTCAGTAGTCAATTACGAGCAAACTACTTTCAGGACTTACGTTTATTCTGTTACATTTTGTATACAAACTTATTAACAGATCAATCCATAAATGAACTCGGCCTAAAGGTTCACTGCTGGACATAGGCCTTCTCAGTTGCGCCAAAACACTCGGTTTTCGCCTTATTAGTAGATCAGGTAGTAGATACAACATACTTATTTCACGTCGGCCCTCATTATAATGCATTTTCGTAAGTACTTATTCTTGATAAATAAATTGATAATATCTACCTATATTGGTAGGTGACTCACATTGGTGCCATTTGCATAGCAGAGTATGGGCACTCTGTACCTAACACACTGACGGTTGATAGCACTAGTTTCCAAAAATGTAAACAATTAGGTGTACTTATTAAAAAAAAAACTAACTAAGTACTACACATAAGGTTCAGTTTGCGCTACAATTTCAACAAAATATATAACTTTTTCAATTATTCTAAAATCAACTTAATTACCACCCACATTAAATTGATTTTTTTTAAGTGTTAATGTGACATCATTTGGAAACGGATTTGATTAGACTTTCGATAGGTCTCTAGAAGTTAATCCCCTGGTATCTTACTATCTGAATAATCATTAATTGTAGGGGCAGTTGATAACTTGTCTGAATATTTGATATTTCACCCAACACTCGCGGTGCAGCTAGTGACCACTACGCTACCGTGACCATCCTCCCCAAGATCGCTTCTTTGACGCCTTGAGCAGTAAGAGGCCTGCTCAAGGCGTCAATGCGTCAACACTAGCGACTCTTTTTTTGTTTGAGCCAATTATTTATGAGAAGAAATATCAGTTTCAATAAATTCCGAGCTGATGTCCGTGACCTTACTTTCCAGGAGTTGCTGAACACCGACAACCCCATACTTTCGCCAGACGGAAACTTCATTCTAGCTTCGAGTGAAGTACAGTCGGTGAGTTACTCAATACGCGCGTCCTATTAACAATAAATTAGATAAGCCTATCTTTACAGCCAGAATATAAAACTATAATGATAATCATATCTGTAGATATTAAAATCGTTAATCCTTTCAAATACCAATGATGATTGTAATTTCGGAATATTTTCTATTTTCTTAAACACTTAGGTACTTGTAAATAATAATTCTTACATCTTTCAGGTGTACAGATATTCGACTACTGCTACATACTCCCTCTATAACATTGCCACACAGTAAGTAATTTATAATTTGTTTAATCAATATACAGGGTGGCAGGCACATCGATGCGTAAATTGAAACCATGAGTTCAGCACATGATTCTAGAACCCATAGCGTAGAAATTTTTCGTCTTTTATCAAAAAAAAAAAATCTACTGTTTCATAGAAAAGTGCAATACTTACGCTGTCAACATGTATGGAACTGCAATTTCTTGACGTGACAACGTCTTATACTTCGATGGAGCCGGCTGCACGCACGACAAAACATGACTCATGCGGCGTGACCTCGCTCTGAGGCGTTCCATTTAAGGCTTGAAGTGCAAGCGAGAGCGCGGAACGAGCGACAAAGAGGCACAATCGGCCTCCGCGTTCGGCAGCGTTCGACATCTGTCTCTCTCCTACTTGAGTGAGCGATGCGTCCGCGTGGACAGCTGCTATACAATAATACATTTACATGTTTTCGTCATTTAAGATGTGCAGCGAAAAGTGAATGTGGTGTCAATTGTTTATAGCAACGAGAAATTGCGGCGATGAATGAAAAAATTGACATAATTGTATTTATGCGTACAAATAAATGTAACTTGAACAATTCAATTGTGATTTCCATTTACCTCCTTCTCTATATCCATACAAAATATCAATCAAACAAATAAAATTAAAAATTTCTTTTGAAAAATGCAACCATTCCATCGGTATTTTCTTATGACGTTGTCACGTTCAACTATCGTCGGTAAACCGACTTTACAGACAACCGATTTTTTTTTAAATAAACGACGAAAAATTTCAACGCAAGGGTAAAGTTAATTATCATTTTTTTTTGTTATCTTTGGGATGATGACGGCTGTAATCACGATTGGCATTGTTTACGTCAGGAGTCACCAATAGGCGGACCGCGTCAGGTTCCGGGCCGTCGAACTATTTTGTGCGGACCTTATGTAAACAGTAAAATTGATAGCAAAAACGAAATCTTAAAATATTGAAATAATCTTTTTGAGTAATTTAATTCAGCCCGCACTTTGTCTTCTGAAAAATTTCAACGCAGGGGCTTCAGAATCATGTACTGAATCCACGGTAACTGGTTGCGCTTCAATGCCCCTGCCACTCTATATTTTAAGGTAATAAGGGTTTAGAGCTCCTGTAAAATAATACATAGACAAAGGGTGCCATTATCACTGTTAGTTGATTTCTGGGTTCAGGCGTCATTTTGCAAAAATCGCGCTCTCTCGCCCCATTAGTCGCCGCAGGAGACGCCCTGGGCGTCGGAATCCCATGCTGATTCCCGGCCACCGTAGGCGCGCGCTTGCGGACGGCGAGCAATGGGTAGCTCGCCGTCCGCTAAGGACCAGGCCTGGGTTGACGGCGCGTTGTGTTCCACGCGTGCCTTAAAGAGATGTCAGCAACAATGACGGGGTCCGCTAGGGCCGATGCCTGTAGGGTTGCGAGAAAGTCCGAAAGTGTTACCCTGGCACAAGCAACTGAAGGAACACGGGTGGGTGTTAGTCAGTAAGAGTCTGACACGCTCTCTCGCTCCGCCCAGAGCGAGATAAGTTATTTGATGATTTCCCGACCAAAAAAAAAAGAACAAATTATTAGGCGTCATTTGAGCTCCACTTAAAACAATAGCGTACATAGATACAGAACGGCTCTGTTCTTGATCGTAGACTTTAGTTGGTATACCTATTCTGTTTAAAATAGTAAGAATACTTGCCTAATGATTTAAAAACATACAGTAATACCAAACTGAACTTATTTCTTTTCAGAGCTATCACTCAAGTCGCGAACGGAGAGCGCCTGCAGCTTTGCATCTTCAGCAGCGGCGACACACACGCTTTGGCCTACGTTAATAAAAACAATCTGTTCTATCTCCCTTCAAGCACTGCTCAACCTATACAGATCACCGAAAATGGCATTGAAGGCGTTATTTATAACGGACACGCTGACTGGGTATATGAAGGTACGGTGAACAGGAAAAAAATACTTTATCCAAACTCAAACTCAAAGCATTTATTTCAAATAAACCAATTACAGGCACTTTAAAATTGTCAAGGGGTCGGTCAGTCAGAAAGATGAAGCTAGTTGCCCATTCCAAAGCGTAGTAGGTACCTATGGAGAAGGACGGGCAAGAAACTCCATGGACACTCTTTTAAATCAAAATATTGTTACAAAAAAGTGGTGACATCATTCATGTTGTAATTACCTATACACGTGAGAACGATGTAGAAAGACGTGCACGTTAAAAGCGTCCGTAATAAAAAGATAAAAACAATGCCTACTGACGGCGCCCGTTCACGAACATGACGTATGGATCAGCACCATTCAGCTCAACCATTTTGAAGGGAACTCAATGATCCAATATATTATATCGTTAGCTACGATTCAACATCATCATACTAATTATTATGATGAGTCATCGTCATTGAGGACCAATCCAATTGTTACTATGCCCGCAAGGTGGATTAAGCTCCGAACCTGTGTATTTATGGTTAACACAAGCGCAACATTACTGCAGAAAGTTTTTTGTTGCTAGATTAGAAACATATTACAAATGTTGCTGCAAAACTGTTGTGCAACTTTTGTTACTTATGCTGCCAAAGTGATGTTAGATCTTTTCCGATCACAACGAAGTATCACTTTCGTCAAAATTTTACTGAGTAGGCAGATATTTATGACGCAAGACATGTCAGTTAGTATGGAATTGACACAATTTTTTTAAACTGGTGCTGCGTCTTAAATTTTGGCGTCGCTCGTCTCGCTAGATATCAAAATCAAAAGTCATTTATTCAAATTAGGCTGAGAATCAGCACTTTTTGAACGTCAAAATCATATAAGACAGTCCCCCCAAAACGCCCACCCTTCACCACTTCCTAGTGCTTTAGCTGGGAAGAAGAAGTGGCGGAACAAACTCCCCAGCAGCACTGCTGTCTGTTCAGTTAGAAGAACTGCATTCTATATAGTAATAAGTAATTAACATTACGAAACACAAAAATATTAAAATTATTTGCCATAATGTCAGCTAGCACACGCCAATATTTAAAACTATACTCAAGCAGAAATAAATAATAAAAACAAAAACGCAAACAGAACTTAATACATAATAAAAAGCCTCCTGGCATAAAGGGCGTGCCCGCTTACATATGCAATGCTGCATTATGTTTTTATATGTATAAAGCTGTAACTTGTAGCCACAAATGATAAACTAGGACCTTCGAAGTAAAATAAAGAAACATTAATTTCTAATAACAATAACAAAACCATAGTCAGCAAGATGACCTGTCACCACAAGCAGCACCCGTTCACGAGCATAACGCAAAGATCAGCCAAGCCAGATAGTTTTAGTGTTCCTTCGATGTGACATTTGCGCTGTCACTTGCATATGCCGTCCACAAAATAATGATCCCACACAGGTGGTCCAAATAGTGAAGTCATAAAAAAATATATATAGATTCCTCATGATGACCGGTTTTTCGACACTTTATCACTCGAACGCAAATTCCTCCTATTCGATCAAAATTTTTGTATCTTGAATTAATGATAGGAATATGATTATTTTATGTCTGAAAGAATAGAATTCTATAACAATGAAAATTGCAAAAAAGGAATGTAAAGAAGCCGTTGTAAAAATAAACATATAATTTTTTTAAAGTGGTTCTCATTAAATTTTCAAAAAATTAAAAAAAAAAGTTAGAACTCGAAAACTGTCAAGAATTCGGTATGTAAAGTATTTTTCAGGTATGTTTTTTATATTTTCATTATAAAGATATAAGTATTTGAAACACATAATTTCAAGTTTTTGTTTTTCCAAGCCGTAGTTATTTTTATATATTTTTTTTAAGTTTTGTTCGTGCTGACGTCATAAAGTAGGCTGAATGGCTTAGGAACTTTGCCACCTATAACACTTATTTAAAACCAAAATTCAGAAATGTCAAACAGTCTAATGTGACAGTTAATTTGTTTTGATTTCATACTTTAGCGATTTCCGATTTTCCGTAAGTTATAGCTTATTAATAGTAATTTATGAATCGATCATAGACTACTTCTGCTAAATGCTTCATACCGTCATGTAAAAACTCCACAACAAAGCCGACACAAACACAAATTGTTTGTGTTGGTGAAAGAAACCATAAAAAGGAAATGGTGCGAGGAAGTAAATGTTGAGTACAAGTCTGGGCGGCGTCTGTTTTGCTGTGAAGATCATTTGAACGTAAGTTAAGTTTTCCTGAGACGGTACATCATGTGATTCGATTTGTACTGTCGGTCGCTGGTGAAAAACCACTATTTACATACTTACTTAACTGAATATAATAATATGCGTTTCTTTCTCCTTCGACTCCTAATTTTAAGTACCAAATTTTCTTACTACCATGTTAAACCTTTTTTGCAGTTGGAAGAAGATTTAGAAAACTATCAATATTGTAAAATAATGAAGGGAAGACATATATTGAAAGCTACTGCTAAGCTACATATGACACAAGATTTGCCATCATGCAGTAAAGATGTAAGCATCGCTTTGAAAGGGTTATTTCTATTAAGTTAGTTCTATAATAATTATACTCCTACATCAAAATTAAACTACTGTTTCAGGAAACGAAAACTATTGCTGAGGCATTACCGACTTTGAATTCACCCCTACTGAAGCCTATTGAGAACTTACAGATGCAAGATATTCCTAGAAAGGGAGAGACTGAATATGATTTAACCCAACTTAGACCTACTATGACATCTGCATCAAC
This sequence comes from Brachylomia viminalis, assembly GCA_937001585.2. Classification (NCBI taxonomy): domain Eukaryota; kingdom Metazoa; phylum Arthropoda; class Insecta; order Lepidoptera; family Noctuidae; genus Brachylomia; species Brachylomia viminalis. Next base: position 17,662,240 of record OW443301.2, on the reverse strand, counting down.
ATATCCCATGAAAGTAAGATTTGTTTATTTAAATCTATTCAGAAATCGTGGCATTATATCTGTCATATTGCAAAGGTTCCTATAATATTATAATAAGCGGCCGTTGAAAAGGCAGATAATATTTTAGAAAAACTGGTTTTGTAGAGCATTGTTTATGCCACTGGTTTGAAAGGCTCCTTCAGAAACTCCCAAGTGCCTTCTTATCAGTTGAATACTGTAGTTTGTATTTCATTCTATGAATTGAAGAACCACAACCTTTGTGTGGGACATGTGATTAAACATAGATCATTTAAATGTTATTTTTTGGTTAAATAATTCATTCTTTTAGGTAAGAATATATGTATATTTTTACTTACAGGTTGATGCCGCTACTCAATGTTTTGTCAAAGTGATTGACCAGAGTACATCCACTAAAGGCCTAATGAAAACAATAAAGTCTTTGCCTTTGCCTGCATCTTTAACATCATCATCATCATGTGAGATTACACTGGTGCCATCACTTTATGGCTGCACATCAGATACAGTAAAGATAAAGATAAAGGGATAGATACAAGCTTAAGGGTGCACATAGAAAGAGTTATAAGGAGGGTTCGAGAGTTTCGATTTCTTAAACCTCATTCAGTAGTCAGCCACAAACATGTTGGTTATCTAGACCATGTAGTGTTGATTGCGTGTGGTTTAATTAATTTACAAAATGAAATAATAAAAAGTGATTAAAATAAATGGTTTTATTTTATGTTCTTGCACTAATAATAATCTTACTGTAAATATATGTTTTCCAAAATATTATAGGTTTATTTAATAAATCGCTAGTGTATTCAGGGTCATAATTTATCCAATACAGCGTAATCTTTTTATTTTCTTCTTATTTTGGATCAGCAACACAGAATACTGCTTTTTTTTTACTTGCCGCATGCATTAGGGTTTGCATTTGAGCAACATATTTATTTTGAATGATGCCATCATTGACATAATTTTTTAACGTTTTTTTTTAACACTCTCACCGCCATGTGGTCTGCTGGCCGCCCACAAAAATGTCAGTGCAGCAAGCCAATATAGATTTGTACATCTTTACCAGCAGGCCATGTGGTCCGCGGTGATCCCACAAATTCATTTATTTCTATAGAGCTTGGCTTGCTAGATAATAATTTAATAACGTATCTTGCCGGCCGTCCACATGGCGTGCTGCAATAGCCTAGCGTGGCGTGGTGTAAAAGACATTGCATGGCCCGCGCGCCGCCCACATGGCCTGAAGTTCTAGAAAAACCTTAAATGTGTATGGCGGTGAGAGTGTTAAGAAGGGCATTTCACTTCTATGATAAAATCATCTGAAACTACATCAGGTGAAGCGCCTACTACTCCATTGATGAGGATGAAACCTGATTTATCAATTTTGATGTTAAATTTTTTTTCTGCCTCTTTAATAACACATTGCTCTAAACGTTTACCTCTTTTATTAAACTCAGTTTCTGGTACTTTATATCCCCCCAAAATTTGTTGCACTAATGTACCATCTGTTTTGCATTTTGAGGCCTCATATATTTTAGAAGCTGTTATCCTTCCCTGTCGAATGTTATGCCACAGCTTGGAACTGACCTGCATTCTTGTTTTACTGCTGATCTCTTGAACAACATCTGCTGTTATTTTATTGTCTAAGAAAGACATGTATTTGTCAACATCTTCATTTTCATTGATTAAATACTCTACTGTTAAATCAAATATATTATAACTTTGCTTTACCTTAGTAAAGCATGTAGCAAGTGAATGACCTACATTCTGCTTTTCACATTCTTTTAGAAAATATTTTAAAGTACTTGGATCCTTCGGAGTTAACTTCACCTTTTTTGATTTTGGAAAAATGTCTTCGCATTTTATAGGTTCCGCTCGTAATCCAGATAGTTTTGGTTTTCTCGAATAACATTGGACAGAAGTTGATGCGGGTTCACTGCTTCTTTTATCGAGCCAAAATAAAAACACGAGTGTATGCTTGCATCCACGGCAGAAGCAGCGCAGCCATCACAAGTTGCCTGTAGTACTACAGCATCCTTTTCGTCGATTGTAACATCGACAATATACTGCTTAGAAGAAACTCGGTGCTCTGGAACAACTTTTGCTCTTATTATACACTCGACTCGGTTTCTTTTAACTTCAACATAACCGACAGCAGTGTCCACATAAGAGTCGCGAGATGACCTGAAACAACACAATATCAATCAATGTTGTTGTTTTGTAGTTTATTACGAACTTAATTTTGTAGCAACACTATTACTTACATTAGAGCCTTAGCTCCTCGGATTTCAGCAATGTTATGTTTATCATTGTTATTCATGTACCTACTCCAGGATCATAACAATGTCCCTTGGGCAAGTTAGTAGAGTCGGCGAGCACAAACTGGGTCCATATTGAGATAGTGAGTTTCTTATTTAAAACAAATCCAAATGGTAGGCAAGCAGTTCCGTATAACAAGCTAAATGGTCAATGTACCTAGCAGTAAGTATCGAAGTCCGAGGGGAAAGCAAGGGTTTTTACATCCAGGCCCAAGATTTTATTTACGAAAGCATAAACGCAAAAGAGTAGGTATAATAATAATACGGGAGCAAAACGTCTTTTTTGAAGTCCTTTGACGTTGACATTGACGCTTGACACATACAGAACAACTTAATTATTTATTTAGAAGAGGCACTGAAAGTTTTGAATTCAATCTACTTTATGACGTCATTTAGAGGTCAAATGAAAGTCAAGTGATTTTAAGTATTTTTGTGAAAATAAATACGATCTTAAAATTTTAAGACCTATTAATAGAAAAATAAGGCTTAGAAGCCTAAAATCTCGAAATGGTTTTGGAATCGGCTTAGGTTAATTTTTACTTTACATACCGAATTGCTGCACATACATGGGGTATTTTCGGATACCCCTGGGCATGAGGAATATTTTTTTTTATTACGTCACTTTTTGGAGCAGCCTGTATATTTGCCACCATAAATTAATGGATGAATCATGAAATCAGATATTATTACCAAGCTAAACTACTAACTATCCTACGTAAATATAACATAACTACAGCATCAAAGTTCAATTTCAGAGGATGTCATGTACACCGGTCAAGCGACGTGGTTCTCCACGGGAGGGTCATACCTCGCCTTTGCGACCTACGACGACACAAATGTTGAGAGCTACTCCTACTATTACTATGACGACAAGACTGACAGGGATGATCCCTACCCTGAGCTCGTTGACCTGAAGTATCCCAAGGTATAACGATATTCTTTTGAAATTATTTATGTTACGACAGGCGCATTTGTCGCATTGGGTTAAAAAAAAAACTGTAATGGCAGTTCTAAGATAGATAAAAAAAAAGATTAACTATATTTATTTCTCAATAGAAATAGGGACCAAGGATTTTACTTGCTTGTAGTGTTAAAGGTGAAGAAGCTTGTCCGAGAAAGTATTAGGTACCACCATACCCGTTTCGCCGTAGTATAGCCCCTACCCTTATAATTGTCTGTAGCAATCTGTGATGCCCTTGGAAGCTTCACCGTCATCATTTTTGATCTTTTTTACCATAATTAAAGCGAGAAGAGCATTGGCCCAATCGTAACGGCTGCGACTTACGAGTTGTAGGTCGTGGGTTCGACCCCAGGCAGGCGATTTACTTTGTATAAATTATTTAATCGCCACTGCTCTTAAAACTGTGAATGAAAACATCGCGAGCAAACCGGCATGTCCTAGAACCAAAAATTCGAAGACATGTGACATCCACCAACCCGCACTGGGCCCGCGTGGTGGATTAAGGCCTACTGCCCTCTCACAGAGAGGAGGCCTGAGTCCCAGCAGTGGGAACATTATAGGCTGATTATGTAAAGCGAGAAGCCGAACATTGAACCTTTGAACATTAAACTAATCAACACCAACATTTCAGGTCGGCCGCGAGAATCCAACGGCTATACTTCGCGTTGTGAACCTTGCCTCTCTGGTAGCGACCAATACGCCGACTTTCATAACATTGTCGCCGCCGGAAGCTGTTACTGCAGACCACATCCTGGGAGGCGTGATATGGATCACAGACACCGACATCGCGGCGCACTGGTTGAATAGAAGACAGAACTCTACTGTGCTCAGAATCTGTAATATTATCACCTCGGCTTGTGAGGTAAGGGCAACACCATATATCTGATATACAGGGCGATAACCTTCACCTTTATCCCACGTGAAGTAAGGTTAAAATAATACTGCTATAAGAGGTGATGGTTGGCACCCTGTTAGGCTCATTATTCTTATTTAGTCATACGAATTTGAACCGTAGGCGAAAGTAACTAAAGTTGAGTTTCAATGGTTGTTGTCGATTGCGTCGCTTCGCCGTACCGGTTGTCAGCGTTGACCCTAAATCGACGAAGTGGCTATTTCCTTATGAGCCGGGGGTTGGCATAGGCTTTAATTTTCCCGGAAATATGTAGGTACGATTTATATGATACATTTTAAATTACATGTAATTACAAGATGGTTTTTTTTTCTGGTTTTTAGGAAGAACCTCGTCAACAGCCCAACGGCTGGGTGCCCATCGCGATGCCACGCTTTAGCAGCAACGGAGACTTCTTCGTGTCTCTGCGCTGGTCTCTGGAACAGGCTGACGGCGGCATCTGGCAACACCTGTACGTCAGCTTTCGCATCGGTGGGGAGATCGTGTCTAGTTCCGTCACTCCTGGAGCCTTCACCGTCAATAGCTTTATTGGCATGGATGAAGCTAACCTGGCTTAGTAAGTATAGTAAATATAATTTATTGTTGCGTTTTAGCATGACAATAGAGGTTTTTTTTTGGTCTTTTCGTAGGAAACCGAACATAACTTTTTTGGAGTAGGTACTTAAAATATTTAAAAGTAATAATGTCCAAGATAAACTTAGAAAGTATATTGAATTGAAAAATGGTAGGTAAAGATATACCAAGTAAAGTATACGCTTCGAAAATCATTGTCTGTCTTCGGAAATACGAAAATGCCATCTAACATAGAGTTGTAGTACTTGCCTATTGTGTATTATCATGGTTATAAAAATATTGATTAACAACTCTATACAATTTCAATACAATCTGCGACCGGAGAAGTTAACCGACAGAGGGAATACTTCATACATACGCTCAATGGTAGGTGCACTACTATAAAGCGCGGCAGTTTATAACCTTCGCTTCTGTTGGGTGTTACTCTGCCATACGACGTTCGTGCTAATTCGGAAATACGAAGATTACCGAAGCGCATATCTTTTCTGGTTACACTGTAACAGGTATTATGCAATGTTAAAACAACCATCACAACCTCGTCGCAGCTACTACACGCGCACGGCAGACGGCGCGCCGTGGGAGACACAGGTGCACCGCGCCGGCGCGGGCGCGGGCTGCCTGAGCTGCGGCCTGCAGCTGCCCGACGGCGGCCGCTGCAGCTGGGCCACGGCCACCGTCAGCACTGGCGGCTCCTTCATGACCATCACCTGCTCCTCGCCCGACGAACCCTCGGCTACCTTCATCGTTAACCCCAGGGTGAGTACTTAGTACAGTTCACCAAGATGCCATAGGAAAAATGTGTCAAGCACGTTAGTTTTACAGCTATACTGCGTTCGCGATTTAGTTTCCAAACGTGTAAATAAATATGCGTTTTTAAAAACCGCTTTAAAACTCACACCTATAGTTTTGTTCGAACTGCAATTTCAATAATTTTTATGATATTTTCAATAGTACCTACTCGTCATTCTGAAGTCGACCTAATTTTTACACTTGCATAAAGTTGATATTCATTGAAGTGTGAATAACGTCAGTTCGAAAGAAGGATTTGAATAGACTTTATTGCCATTGAAGGTAAAACGAAACATTTCAGGAATTGTAAGGGTTCAAGAAAGTTGATTGCTAATACTAGTTTCAGTCGTTTGATTAGGCTCATTGATGGAACCTTTAAGTTTAGATCTTCGTCGTAACACTCGTATGCCCATTTCCATTAACTATAGACGACACCTAAATGACAGTGCCTAATTATAAGCGTGCTGTTGGATTTTCAAATTTCGGCGTCGAGCCGGGCGTTAAAAATTCTAAGCATAAGGCCGTTTATCCACTACCACGTCAACGGGACGTCAACGAGAACGAGATGACGGCTCCGAAGTAGCGATACATACATTTACTATGGCCGCGTCTCCACCGCATGCCACCCCCGGGACGTCACGCTCGGTTCAAATAATCTCGTTCCTCGTTGACGTCCCGTTGACGGTGTGCGATTGACTAACAGTATAAGCATAGAATAAATAGTACAAGTGTAAGTGTTAGTGAAAACGGGCATTAACAGAGTGGGTACTGTTAGGGTCGCCACATAAGGCACTGGTTTGTTCCCACTATATCGTGACAATTTTTATTGTTGAACAATTTTAAGAAAATTATTTATACCTTTAAGATTAAAAAGTTTAACCCTGACGTACGACGAACGTCGTCGGTGAAGCGTAACAATAAAAATGAAGAATAAATGTATTATGTCGATGGCCGTAACGGTTCCGGTTCATGTAGTACGTAAGAATATGCGTACGGTGCGTCTAAATTATGATAATATTGTGAATATTGCAAAGCGGAACCGATGTCCGCGACCAGTCAGCGTAGCAACGGTCCACAATGACCATTTTGTCGCTTGACTTTTCTATCTCCTTAGCTTTGATTTGACCATGTTTTGACTCAAGGTCATGCAAATTAAAAAATAATACGTAATGCAAATTTTTATAAAAGTCATCGATGCATGCTGAATTTCTAACTACTACCAGCCTGCTAGTTTTTCAGTCACAATATACAAAGTGGCGCTTACCTTATCACATTAAACTATACCACGTATACTACATGGTATACTTAGACGACATACAAAATTTGAATGAAATCCATTCACAAAAAAAAAATCTGCTGTTCCATACATAAATTTTGTTACACGTAGCTCGACACATTTTGTCGAGCTACGAGAGATTTTTTCCGCCGGTGTATTTTCTACCAGTCAATCTTTGGGTGACGTAGAGACAAACATTTCACTTCATCTAAAGGAAAAATCTGCAGAACTATTAACTATCTCCTTCTATCACCCTCACGCAAATACGCTTGCCTCTTTCTTCAAACCGTGTATACTTTATTACCCAGACAGGCCAGACCCTCATGATCTGGGAAGACAACGCGATCGTCCGCCAGCGCCTGGTCGGCAAGGCTCGCTGGAGCAGCATCATCACGACAGTTCCCCTGCAGAACGGCTTGCCTGCCCCTGTGAGGCTGCTCTTGCCACCTGGCTTGAACGTGGAAGATGCCACCACGAAGTATCCTGTAGTGTTCTACGTGTACTCCGGACCTAATACCCACACGGTGATGAATACTTTCACTGTCGGTAAGTAACTTGTTTCGCTATTTGTTTTGTGAGGCACGTTCATGTTTGTTTGTTTTTCGAAACCCGAGACTGTCATCCTTTGGGTCCTTCTTAATAGAGCCCCTTCACACGAACGGACGACTGATGAGTTACGAACTTAAAAAAAGCCCTTGATTAAATATTATACTTAAATACTTTTCGAAAACTTCTGGGCATAACCTCGCGTCATAATCGAAAGCGACAGTCGCGCGAGTAGGTACGCGATCGACGCGATCGTATGAATTATGACGTACACACGTGACTTTATTGATCGCGCGAGTACGTCATATTAATATAAAAGAGTGCGACGATGACGGACTCGCGCGACGATCGCTTTCGGTTAGTACGCGGCCTACGTCGTAAAAATTGGTAGGGTAAGGTTGCGTTAGACGTACCAGCGCTTATAAGTCGTTCTACAGCAATATCTGCTCTCCTGTATAAAAACCTTTTACCTTTTGTAACATCCTCTGAACCTGTGTTATTATTATTATTAATTTTATTTCGGACAGAATCCATTTAAGTGTAAGTAACAATTTTTCTTAAGATCTATGTTAGTAGGTACCTAATATAAATAAAAAAACAACAATTTTATTTAATTACAGTGGCCCAGTTGTTGTTGTTGTTAAAAGATTTGTTAGGATTTAAAAACTGTCATCATATGGTGTAGTATAAAAGTGTGTTATTAGTCCCGTGAGTTTAACAAAGGGTAACCCGCTGGATTTCGGAGAAGAAAAAATTTAAATCGAAGACTGCTGTTGTTTTCATTAAAATTTCATGAACGTCTGCAAGCTGTTTCTGAAAAGAATATGACGAGAGAGATTATTTTTTTGTCATGGATATTTTCTTGGTATTTCAAGCTTAACCAAACTTATCATTCTTATTAAAGTTATGTCAGTGGTTTTGATTTTAAACTTTGAAGGTCCCTTTGATTAATACGTACCAGCGGTGGCTTCCTAAATTGTACCATGAGAACAGAACAAAATTTTAAGGACCTAACAATATTACTAGGAATACAGCAGAAATGGACGATTACTTGTATTCAAATCACATTTTATTCATTTACAGTCAAGTTTCTTTTTATCTTTTAAAGAACTATAGAAATTTGAGAAAAAATTATCAATTAAGTACCTGATGTGAAATTATAATGACCCCAAATAGAGAAGAATTCCACTTGATCTCCTGAGATACTCTGTTTCTTGTTTATAATTTGTGAATTTCATTAAATGTTTAGTATTGTCTCTGACACCATATTCTAAGTACGACTTAGACGGTGGTAGGAATCAAGTAAACCACCCCTTAATTAAACGTACCGAAGGAATTTTCTTGTAAAACGCAAAAAAAACACTTATGGTAAAATATTTTTGCGTTTTTACGAATGCTGGACATGTTGGTTGATAGCTTAATAAATAAAGCTTCAGTGGACGCCAAAGATTTTGCTTAAATTTTAACTACCCTAATAACTACAGCAGTTCTCCCTTGGAAGGATACGACCATAAACTACTATATACAAGACTGGCAACTTATGCATTGCTTATTTGCATCTAGTTACCAGGATATACACTATTCATCCCTCAATATACCTACGTAGTACCTTATAGATAATCATATAGCTATACTGTATCAAGTAGAATAATACAGAATGGTTGAAAATTCTGTTGTAGTAATACTAAACCTAAAAAAAAATATTTAAAGTAGATAAACTAGATTATAGAATCTAGATTTGAATTTTTAGGTTTTGTTTTACTACAACTGAATTTTCAACCTTACGCTTACCTTTGACCATTAACAAAACTTTCAAGCGCTTCACAGAAGTTGTTAAGCTGCCTCGAAGACTAAATCTGAACTTCCATTTTTAACTTTAGAGCTTCTGCTCCTAATTAATCAGTTTCTTTAAGCAATAAATTTGCCGAGTTTAGTTTTTTTTTGTGTAGGTATTTCAACATTTGATGTGTGTCCAATCTGTAGCTTTTCAAGCGCAGTATGCACATGGAGAAGCTAGACCAGCCGATGTATTCTATACAAAATCTCACCGTGAAAACTAAGGCGAAGTGAGCTGTCAACAGATCAAGCTATACATTTCCAGTATAAGCTGATCTCGCATTGTGTAGGATTTCCTTACAATGGAGAGGTCAATGTAAACTGGAATTTCATAGCTTGGTGTGTAGCCGTGTGTACAAACACTTTTACACGTCAATCATATTTTAAAAACTAGATGAGGTCGGCGTTTCCTATCTGACTACTCTGAGAAGAAAGGCCGAAACAAACTCAGAGGTCACAGTCTCTTCAGACATAATCTTGGTCAGATCATGAGAAGACCATGTAGATTGGTGTCTGAAATGGTCTTTTGAGATAAAGCCACATAGATTGAGTGGACCTGTCCAATCAGTGAACGCATGTGTCCGTAATCGTGCAGCTCAACTCGGAACTTAAGGAGCTCAACAATTCGGCGAACAATACCAAAGAAAGGATATTTGGGTAGGCCGCATAAATTACTCAAACTGCCAGATCATGATTAAAACTAAATGCTTTAAAAAAAAGCAATGACGCACATAGTCCTCACCTTCTCAACAATGAAAATATTATATTACTTTACAAAGTAAATACTCATGTATATGTATAAAATACATGTATAAAATTCATCAATGTCAATGTGTACCTATATAAAAGTTCGGAAAAAATCTTTGAGGACCATATAGATTGGTGTCTGAAATGGTCTTCTGAGGAAAGAACCATACAATCTCACTTTACCTAAGTTTTGACGGTGAGATTCTTACAGAACACTGTAATTTTAAGAAGACGTAGCTTTAAATATACTATCAACTAAACTTCTAACTACCAGGGTACCACGCTTACCTGACGACGCACCGCAACATCATCTACATGTTAGCCGACGGTCGCGGCTCCGGCCTCAAGGGACAAGAGATGCTGTACTCTCTCAACAACGCGCTGGGAACTGTGGAGGTGGAGGATCACTTCGTTATCCTAAGGTAATCCTCATCATCATTTAAATACGGCACGGCACGGTTGGCGCAGTGGTTAAGCGATTGACTGCTGCGCTGCATGTCGCGGGTTTGATCCCGCACGGAACACATATTTGTTTGACCTACAAGTAGTTGTTCCGAGTCTGGCTGTTTGTGAGGTACAGGAGAAATTCCTAGTGTGGGGCAACGTTTTTTTCAAAAAGAAAGAATATTGTTTAATTTATTTCGGGTTCTGTGCTTCTCAGTTCTAGCATCTATCGATGGTATCTAATTAATAATAAAATCTTTTCATTCACCTACTGACAAACACGCACCTGCTTACACCGATGTGTCCAGAAGCATGGAAGTTTGCACAAGAGTTCCTTAAGTAGCAAAAACGAGAATTAAGGAAGGAATTTTGAAAATTCATCCCCTAAAAAGCATTTAATAGGGGGTGAAAGTTGGTATGGTATTGTAGCGGTACCTACATCGCCACATGCGAACTACGCATCACACTGACGTCACGCAAAATCCTGCATCGCGCAAGCAGAGTTTACCGCGCAACTAGCATATATACAACGTCTCGACATCAATCATCGGGCCCTGGCTGGAGGCTTTGAGTTAGCTCGAAGGCACCACAGGATTGACCGGTTAAGCAGTCACGGCCTCTCAAGGCCAACTGCGAGATGCCATACATAAAAAAAAAAAAAAAAATAATAACAAAAAAAAAAAAACAATCATCGGGTAGTTGCCCACCAGACACGACACCCGTCTGGTCGGAGGATCCTCCCTTTTACTATGGAGGTATGAGTGTACTTTACGCCCTGTTCCTCGTACCTCTATAGTACGTATAATATCCCATCGGGCTTGTATCAGAATAATTTAGGTATAAGGTTCGCCAATTCACCATTTTATGTTAAGAAATAAACAGCTAGAAACACCGTAGAGATTTATAATTATTCGAAAAATCGATTATGTCAGGATCTTTAGAAATCTTATATAATTAACGTGTTATAAATGATAATATTGCATTGGTATCAAAAAACCGGTTCGATTAACGATCGTGTCCTCCATTGACCTAAATGAATAAATTAACATAAGTTGTTTGATATTTATATTCTTTTATAATTCCTTCCGCTATTAGTGTTTATGTAACACACTCGCGCATTAATTAGTAAAAGAATCACATTTTCTCAGGCTTGATTACGTCACCTTGTTTGATAATACAGGAAACTGTTTTTTCATTACTATAGCTACACGAGATGTTATAGATTAACAACATGACATTACGCATGTTTTCTCAAAAGAAATAGGCAGAGGTGGTGGCAACCACATTTCGCCACTATAGTCCTGGGTTTGATGCACAGGTCGGGCAGGATGTTGTTGGTTCTATTTGGAATTATCAGTAGAAGCTCGATGTCTGATTTTGGGCAGTAGGCTCGTCCCATATGACACGATTGATGCTGATTATTTTTTTATTTAGGATCTCAAACAAAAGATATACACAATACATTACACATAAGCAGAGGGCAATATCCAGTATTAAGCAGGTGTAGGTACTCCTTCACTTATAGGAGACCACAGCAAGCCCAATAATGTTAACAACTAAGCTAACAAAGTTCAAATATTAAAAATAGTTCAATAAAAAGATTAAAAATAAATAACAGAATGACTTAATAAGCAGTAGGTACCTTTGTACTCAATTTATAATTATGTCATATCTCTTGTATTTTATTGTGTACATAAATAATAAATAAATAAAAATGTAAGCAATTACGTTCCAGTCAAGTAATCGATATTTAAACAGCCCTATTGTATGTCATATGTAAAGTTATCGAAATTACTCGTGTACCAAATTGGTGATTACTTAATTGTTAGTACTATTAATTAAGAGAAACCTAATTGAAGAGGTAGATACCTAGGTATACACCGTAGGGTTCGTCTATATAGATTTTTAAAAAGGTGTTCTATCAATATTCCCAATGACTACTACTAAAATGTTCTAAGAGTAGTTACTATAAACAAAATACTTAAAAGACAGAAACAAAGTTCGCGGGTTTTGTTGTTAACTTCACGACATCCCCCCTTTTCAGGCTATCCTCCTGACGACATACATTTAAATCGTTAGACTTGTCCTCACCGTACTTAGGTCGCGCAAAAAAGTGTCCACACTGAGAAGTGTGAGCTCACACATCCCGCATAGAATTTTATGAGCGAGTGAGACAACACTATTCAAATGTTATTGTCAACGAAACAGAACCATGACCATCGTTTGGTGCGGTCGGGCGAATCTAACGATTTAAATCTTTGCTTGACGAGCCTTACAGTTCGGCCGTCGAGAGAATGCGTTCTTGACACCTGTCAGTTTCTTACAAACGAATACGTGTTTTGCGAATTTGATCTTTATTAGTTACTAGAATTGTGACACTGACAGGTGTCAGGAACGCATTCTCTCGACGGCCGTACTGTAGTCGGCTTTGCCTGTGACCACGCAAAACAATAGGAGCTCGTCTGCACCTTTAGATAATCACCAAAAAAAAAACTGTCATAGGAACATTGTTCTAGTGTTGCATAATGATAGATGCAACACTTCTGCACATCGAACTTTGTTGCATAACGATTGATGCAACAGAGTTCAATACACTTATGAGGCAAACCAAGTCATAAAAGTTTTATTATTAACACGGGGCCGGCTGCAATCTCTATTGGTGCTTAAGCAATTTTTTTTAATATATGAATTTTCATTATATGTACCTATTTTCATAAAAACGGTGAGAAAATCTTGAGTGTAGGATACTCTAGCTCTAGAATAGGATAAGCAAACAGTACGACGCCGACGGTACGGTTGGCGCAGTGGTTAAGTGATTGACTGCTGCGTTATGTGTCGCGGGTTCGATCCCCGCACGGAACAAATATTTGTGTGTCCTGCAAGTAGTTGTTCCGGGTCTGGCTGTTTGTGTGTGTGTTTAAATGTTTGTAAACGCACCCACGATACAGGGGTAATTCTTAGCGTGGGGCAACGTTTAAAAAAAAATACAGCTTCATTTTTGATCATGAGGATAAATTATAGGGCTAACGGTGCAATAACTTGGATCCACTTGATGTTTATCAACCCACTCATCGCCATAAGCAATTTCTATATTTACCTAGTTTTAATTCCGCCAAAAACTTGATCAGGCTTGGATGCAGCAAGCAGCATCGCCCTCCCCCGCCTAGTAACGCCTGATTCCATAACTACCCTCCCGCTTCTCCAGTACGGCGTTTCGACATTCATATTCATGTTATTTAGTATTTTTGGTTTTGATCCATTTAAAATAATCCAGTACCTAACTGCACTTGCGCAGTTGGTTAGATCTGAGGGGCAGTTCCCGAATTTTTAAGAACGTTCACGTTTCGAAGGTTCTAATCTCAATCTCAATATGTAAAAATCTCTCATTTGAAATTTCTCTACATTTTTGACATTGATTTTCGCTGAGATGAAATGTCGACTTGAATTGTACTTTTTTAAGTACAAGAATTTTTCTTCTGCACGATCTTCTTCATGTATATTGTTCACAGACAAGTGCTAGACCGGTACCCGTTCATGGACCGCACCAGGGTCGGTATCTGGGGCCACAGTTACGGCGGCTACGCGACTTTGCTGACATTGCTGAAGGATGACGAAAAGATGTTCCAGTGTGGAGTGTCCGGGGCCCCTGTCACGTCCTGGCTCTACTATAGTAAGTTTAAAGCAACGCTTTCATAATTTGAATGACGTAAAACCATTAGTAAGCAATTGCAATGTAACGCATATCTCATTGTTATAAAGTATTAATTAAAATGATTGAATGTCGTGAGTTTGATAAAATTTTCGGCAATAATTCAAATTTATATTTTACCTTACCAAGATAAGAGTTAAATTGCAATGACTTACTAATGGTTTCACGTCGGTTGTAAATATCCATCCTACCTAAAAGTCAATGTCAAGGGATTTTTTGGGATTGAAGTATGTTGGCACCTGACTTGGACAGCCATTGTCAATTTATTGGGCCACAACGAGTCAGTAGGCCAAGACAGGTTCTTTCCACAAACGAACTATAAAAGATCAGCTATAGCGCATCCAACTCTCTCGGGGCCTACTGCCCAGGGCCGGACGTGCATTTATGTGTCGCCACATTTTATAATTTCGGTTATGCCCATTTCTTGGGTCGTCGAGGTCAGATAACAGTCGCTCCATATAAAATCACATACATTCAGCTGTATTTGGTGCGACTGCAAGCCGAATGTAACATGTAACCTAGTTGGTAAAACGAATGATACCTACTTAATTTATAATTTATTCAAATATACTTTTATAATAAATTCGCATATTATTCAAGTGACACTTTCTCTTGATATTACCATACATGAAAGTGTTTCACAGCTAATATAGGAATGCAAAATTTTATCATTTTACATAACTCTTTAGATTCAATTTGGTAATCTTAGAAAAATATGAACTTTTAAAAGTATCAAATTACACCTACTAGGTACTTTTTACTTATAAATCCACGGTATGATCAGTTAGCAAAATCAAAACTCATTTATTCAAACTAGGCTGAGAATCAGCACTTTTTGAACGTCACATACGACAGTCACCCAAAACGCCCGTCCTTCACCACTTCCTAGTGCGTTAGCTGGGAAGAAGGAGTAGCGCAACAAACTCCCCAGCAGCACAGCTGTCTATTCAGTTAGAAGACTTGATTTATACAATAGTAAGTAATTAACATTACGAAACACAAAACATGTAATTATTTTTTTTTGCAATATGTCTGCTAGCACTCGCCAATATACCAACAAAAACATTGAAAACTATACTCAAGCAGAAATAAATAATAAAAACGTAAACAGAAGGTTTCATTTGTTCAACGTAACAATATAAATACCGAAATAAAAGCCTCCAGGCATAAAGGGCGCGCCCGCTTACATAATGCAACGCTGTATTATGTTCATATTCCTGTAAATTGAAATCACAAATGATAGGACCTTCGAAGTAAAATAAATAAACATTTATTTACAAAAAAAAAATCGGTTGTCTGTAAAGTCGGTTTACTGACGATAGTTGAACGTGACAACGTCATTAAAAAATACCGATGGAATGATTGCATTTTTCAAAAGAAAATTTTAATTTTATTTGTTTGATTGATATTTTGTATGGATATAGAGTAGGAGGTAAATGGAAATCACAATTGAATTGATCAAGTTACATTTATTTGTACGCATAAATACAATTATGTAAATTTTTACCTTTATCGCCGCAATTATCGTTGCTATAAACAATTGACACCACATTCACTTTTCACTGCACTTCATACTTGACGAAAACATGTAAATGTATAATAGCAGTAGTAAATGTACAATAGTAGTAGTATAATAGCAGCTGTCCACGCGGACGCATCGCTCACTCAAGTAGGAGAGAGACAGATGTCGAACGCTGCCGAACGCGGAGGCCGATTGTGCCTCTTTGTCGCTCGTTCCGCGCTCTCGCTTGCACTTCAAGCCTTAAATGGAACGCCTCAGAGCGAGGTAACGCCGCATGAGTCATGTTTTTTCGTGCGTGCAGACGGCTCCATCGAATTATAAGACGTTGTCACGTCAATAATAACAAAACTATGTCACCACAAGCAGCACCCGTTCACGAGCATAACGCAAAGATCAGCCATTACCCCCCTCGCCATATTTGAGGGAGGAGGCAACCCGACTCCCGACGCTACCGCAAGCAGCGACATCTAAGGGAGCATGACGATCTTGCTGCTGGTAGCTCAGACAAGAATCATATGATCAATTGTCGAGGTCACTAGATAACTACTTAATGCATACAGCTCATTAAAAAGAACATTGTAATGACTGTGAACTTTTTTTTAATTCAACATCTACACAACATCACAACTCTTTTTTTAGCATTCTTGCTGGTGACATTTCAAAAACTATGATTTAAATAATATAATGACATCAGTCAGTACTTTTCAACTGCTAAGCCATGGATGTTGGCTTTGGGAACCAATACTTTATGAAGAGGTTACTTTACCTTGCCTTGGCCTTCGCCGTTTTTCCCTCTAATGTAATTTTTTTCCCAGAGTGGTTCTAGCTGATTTCCATGAAAATTCCATAAATTCTAGAAACTTCACCAACGTCTCTTCCCCAGACACAATGTACACAGAGCGCTACATGGGCCTCCCTACTCCTGAAGACAACCTGAAGGGTTACCAAGACGGCGACGTCACTCTCCTAGCTGAGAAACTCCGCGGCCATGACTTCTACCTCATGCACGGCAATGCTGACGACAACGTGCACTTCCAGAACGCGGCTAAGCTGATGACAGCGCTGCAGCACGCTGATATTCCGTTTGAACAGATGGTGAGTACCAATGGTCCACTTTAGGCATAGCTCTGTCCAAAATTATAACTCAACATGCTCTTGAACAGTGAGTTAGCAGCTCTAGGAGCCGTGGTGGCCCAGTGGTAACGGCCGCGACTTACGAGTTGTAGGTCGTTGGTTCGAATCCAGACAGGCGCTTTACTTTGTGTAAATTATTTCATCACCGTTGCTCTCAAAACGGTGAAGGAAAACATCGTGAGGAAACCGGCATGTTCTAGAACCAAAAATTTGAAGACATGTGACATATACCAACCCGCACTGGGCCCGCGTGGTGGATTACGGAACACTCCCTCTCACCGAGAGGAGGCCCCTGTCCCAGCAGTGGGAACATTATAGGCTGATGAGGATGAGGATGCTCTTGAAGCAAAAAACTTGTGCAGTATCTCATAGACCCACTGATTTTTACTCAGATGACTAAGGGAATTCGTTTGACCGTCTTATCAGGCTGGAACAGCGGGTATGAAGGTCCACGGTGACCACCAAATTAGCTGACTTATAGGCGAATTTTCCACTCGAAATTCCTGTAGCTTTAGGATACATAATATACGTTTTTAACCCTTGTCTGCGCACAGCCACCTGACTAACAAACTGAATCGTCTTCTTGTTAGCAGGATGTTGATAATTTTTTCTTATGAGATTAATAAGTGGCTTGGCCGTCAGCAATGTAAGACCACGTACGGAAATATATCGTGGCGGGATTTTATCGCTCGTTTGATTTTCAACTCTCGGTGTTGAACCGAGCATTGAGCATCCAACAAAGTACATCCCAGCGCGTCGAAAAATCACGTTGTTGAATTTTCAACGTTGGGCGTTAAGCAGTGCGTTGAAGATCAAGTGCGCGAAAAAATCCCGCCGCGACATTTTTACGTCCGTGCGAACGTCGACTTATAGTAAATGCACTTTACGAGCTCGCGTTGTTACTTTTATGTCAATGTAATAAGGTATAAATTGGAATGATTGACGCGCGTTCGTGAAATGCAACATCTGTAGCAAGAGGTAAGTAGTTTGAAATAATCTGTTTGTTTGCAGTCTTACCCCGATGAGGCTCACAGTTTGTCTGGAGTGAACCTTCATAGATACACCGCGATGGATCGCTACTGGACGCGTTGTCTCAAGCTGGAAGATTGGGGCTTCTAGATCCTACTTACATAATAAAGTACCTATTGTATACGTAATAGAAAATACTCTGATTGCACGCTTTGAAAATTATGTGGACTAGATTATCGTCTAAGAAAATATACTGTAGATACTGCGCCAACCGAGCTCAAATTTAATAATAGACCAGTTGGATTTTCTATATTTCCAATTTGTGACGTATTCCTTGTAAGTAAACAAAGATGTATTGTTAATAACATTCAAATATGAGCTGCTGTTATTAGCAAAGATGTTTTACCTCGCTTTTTATGATGTTTAAATACATATTAGGTACCTACTTAAGTTTAATTTTATATGTGTTACCAATAAAATATTTTGTAAAACTCAGATTTTTATTTTAAACGCCTACTTTCTTTTTTTATTTGGTAACCTAGGGATTTCAGTTACCTAGTGCCAAACGACCTTTGATTAGCTTCCTTGTGTTACCAGTTTCTTATTACAACTTTCTCTAAGCATCTAGCTTATGCATACATACTTTCATTTCTCGGTTCATATAGAAATGACACCCCAAATTGACGAGACGGTTCTCGTCATCGCATCCTGGCACAAAGTCGTGCTTGGCAATGGGCCATATTCAAGTAAACAAAAACGAAACAGGGCCCGTACCTCTGCAGAGCAGTTTAAGCGCAGTGCAGGTCCATTTGGCAGTAATATTTGCAGCGCACACCGAACATAGTTTCAAATCGCGTGACCATGAGAGCCGCTTTTTTACACTTTAACACAAAAATTGGCCAAGTTTATTTATATAAAAAAATTAAATGTATGGGTGTAGGTACTATAATATCTAGGTATACCTACTTCTGCCTAACCCTTTCGAGGACTGCAGGCGTTATGTTGTGTTATATTTAAATGTCTTTGTATAGCCACCTAGCAACACCCAGAACGCCAAACTGACTATCATACTAATTTTTTTCTTCTACTTTCGTGTTCAATCTCTTACGCAACTCTTATAAACCACTTGTACTAGGTTAGCAGAACAACGGAGCGACATAACAACATTTAACCACAACACAATCATAAACGTCTATTGTGTCCGGCTGCCACTTCCGAAGCCGTCAATCTTTACGATTATGATAATTTATGCTGTCTTTATTACACCGACAGTAGCCAACACGATTTATTATTGATATTTTATGATTCTTCCGTTGACTGACGACTGGTATAGCATGTTAAAAAGTTCCTTATCCGTCTAACAAATATTAAGTTATTTATCTAAAAGAAACGTTAGGTCGAATTACCGTGTTTGGATGTTGATTTTCAATGTTGCAGCTGTCTATCAGAAATGTTGTCGTGACACGTGGTGTTAGTTCGTACTGCGGTAAAATAATACAAGCCTGGTGTTATTAGATGTCTAGTCAAAGTATTGTTGCTAGCACGCTGCTGCATCCATTTTGCCTATAGTCACTTTAGTTTGGTCTCATGTAGGGAAACTTTTACATGTTAGAATTTACTTCTTTTTTTTAAATAAATGGCAGCTCGCAAGTCAACCTAGGAGGCTGCTTAACTGGGCTTGCTTGTGGGTGCCTCAATAAATTAAGGCCTGCAGCCAGGGCTTAAAAAACTTAAAAACTAAGCGAGTACCTACACGCTAAGGGCACGCCCTGTGGGGTACGGACCTCGGCTTAGGACGTTGCTGGGCGAGGGCAGCAAAGGACAGGCTGGATCGGATTGTACAAAACTGAGTCCCGTTTATGTGTGAGTGTTGCCGTTTGCGCGCGTAACGGCCGACCGTCGGTCGTGACTGGTCGGCCGACTAATGTGTGAATGTGTACTTACAGCAGCCTGTACGTACAGCGAGCTGGGCCGACTTGAGTGACAGTTTTTTGTTAGCGAGAATCAGTCCGACATTTTTTGTTCGTCCATGCATGTCAGTAAGAATTTCTTACAAAAAAATTTATAATATAAACCCGACTGCAACAAAAACATGCTCACATTTCAAGCAGTCTGAAGTTGCGTTAGTTCAATCTCAGATTTGACGCCACCAATTGCATCAGCCTGCTTCAAAAGTGAGCTTGTTTTTAACTTTAGTTAAAAGTTTTAGTTTTAGTTCCAGTCATGTACCTATTGTTAATTTTTCCCTGTCTTTGCTGTCGTGCGTTAAAAGTTTGTAGCAATGTACATCGTGTATGTATCTTACTAAACTCGTCTCCTGTTTATCACTAGGTAGGTATCTACTCTGCCAACCTATGATCACACTTTACAGTTAGGTACATTACTTATACCTTGACACATGAGGTTTATTGAGGACTACATACCCACTTATAGACTAAGGTCATCTATAAACGCTGTATCCCACACTATCCCGCATCATAATATTACGATAAATTATCTTTTTATCGCGGCTTGAGTGTGAAATTATGGCACTATATGCAATGTATGTAGATAAATATGTGCTGATAGTAACATAGTTAAATCCAGGTGCGGGAATCGAACTACAACTACGAAGTTACCTAAGCGCCAAACAAGTTGATGAAATATATGTACCTATGTCTATCTTTTTAAAAGCCTAACAGTGGCCATATTTTAGCTGAGATGACTAGTATCTAGCTAGCTACTTCAGCGACTACCTAATAATTGAACCTCTATTTCCAAAAGTTTTGCAGTGCCGTCCAGTAAACCAAAGCAGCATTAAAACTTCACGATTCATTTGTATCGTAGGTAGGTAGGTACTTATATCAAGCATGTATAGGCACTGCAATTAAAACCAGTCCAGTCTGGCCGCTGTTAATGTCGTTACAATCTAGATTTTTTTAACCATAAAACCTGGCCAGTTGATCCGCATTGTTTCATGTTTTCTAAACGCGACATTGAACCCATTCATCATAACTCGACCCAAAAATGTCACCCGTAATCTACCAATCAGATTTATTTCAATCGATTTAGTTCTGAACTGGAATACAAGACAAGATTGAAAATAGGTAACATTGTGTGCTACGATGTCGTAAATCATAAAACAATATTAAACATATCTTTTAAATTAATATTATTACTTTTTAAATGTCAGATTCCGAAATGTAGTTAAATTATTACTGCCAGCTTGTTTATTAATAGTATCGTGTATTCTCATTGGTTTTGTAACTAAATATACATTAATTAGTTATATAGGTATCAATCATAATTTGGTTAATTATTGCCGATAAGGTAAGTACATGAGTTAGGTACGGTGTAGTAGTAGGTACCTACCTACAGTAAAAAGTGTGAATAGGTTGATAATGGAAATGGAGTACCTACCTACGTAGACACAAGCCGTACAAGTAACTTATGGGATACCTACATGTAAAAGAAGAGTCAAAGAGCCCATTCTGTTAAATTGGATTTCAGCCTATTCGTTAGCAGGGTTAGATAATCGTCATTGCTTGTAAGAAAAAATCCGTAGTGTTAAGGTAACAGGGGATAAGTCATAAATATTGAAAAACTAGTTATTTGCATAATTCGATACTAAAAATTAAAATATATTAAGGTAAAAAGGAGAGTCAGTATTTGTGTTACAATTTCGTACAATTCAAATTGCAAATCGAGTGTAGTCAGGAAACAGCAAAATACTAAAAGGGTTTAAAGAGTTAAGTTTATCATCTCATTATTGCGATTATGACTTATCCCCTTTTACCTTAACACCACAGAAATAATTGAGGAAGCATCACAAACGATTGCACAATGTTTCTATAGAAAAAAAAACAAGGCAAATAAATCGATGGCATTCATTAAAAGCAGACATCATAAGCCACGCACCAAAGAAACACGCCTACTAATTACCGGCTAAGTACGTTTTCATAGCGGTTGCGTCTGCGCCGGTCATGCTGCACTATTGTGTACTATTACGTAACTAAGATGGCCCTTCTCATCTCCTTTCACTTAATCACTATTAATTGCAGCATCTTTTAGGGACACCTTTCTATTAGGTGGATACTTGTTGACCAAGCAGATGCAAGCTTCTCGAGACGATTTTTTTTAAATCCTTTTTCCGAGATGAAAAAAATTGTTTTGTCAATAACTCACAATCGTTACCGCCTTACCTTCTACCAAATTGGATGATCACTATTTGTTAATAACAATTATCTACGAATTATAAATTACAGTCCACGCATTATGTAAGTACCTAACTATTACCCAATGCGGACCGATGACCGATGACCAATGTATGGCGTTGGAGCAGTCGATGTTTTGAGTGGAGACTGCGAAACGGTAAGCTTAGTTTATGAGGAGGCGTAGCGTACAGTATTTTTATCACACGGAGCAACGCGCGCTTTACTTGTGATTACCAGGTGTACAAACACGCTGTGAATGTGTGTGTAATAGATATGAGCGCCGATGGCCAATTCCACGGCGGCGGCGTGGTCTGAAATATTCCACGGCGGCGGCGGCGTCGCGGCGGCGCGGCGTGGCTGACTGTGGGTCTTAGATATTTTTTTCAGGGAGTGATTTGTTAAAGTTATTGTTGTTACCAAAAAAGCTTCATATTTTTTAATAAAGGAACTATGGGACCAAACCTGAAATCGCGAAAAAAAATCTTCCGTTCCCTACATTTTGACGAGATAAACGAACATATAAATAAATGTAGGGATCAGCTGATATTTTTTTTGCGATTTCAGGTTTTGTCCCACAATAAAAGTTGTTCATAATGATGAGTACAATGATCTCTTAAGAGGTTTCTGGTGTTTTACCAATAACCCTGTATAATCAGATATGACGGACGTAACTTTAATACCTACTTACACTAAAAAGGAAATACGTCCAAAAACACCGTTTATTCGTTTATGGATTCTTTGCAAAATACATAGTTGTCATGGATAAATACTATCCTATTTAGCCTCAAAGGATTTAGTCGTGAACGTTTCGCGGTTATCACGAGTCCAGCTGTGGAAAAGACTCTCGCTCGGCGTGCTGGTGGCTGGTATATTCAAAATTGAGCGTGCAAGGGCATACAGTGATGGCATAGAAGTTTTCCTGTCTTTCCAATACTGTAGAACGTCTCCACCGTAAGGCTCTAAATCTCCAGGACATGCTGTACTGAAATATTTCCAGCATTCATTTTCTACAGCACTCCCGGAATCACGTTGAGTAGTGCTGTGTTTTCGCGCCAAATCCAGTAGAAAGTTTGAAGAACTCGCAGAAGAAATCTGCCCAGCTTTAGCAGAATCGCGCGTGCGAGCGGGAAAGATAGTTGCGACTCGTCGCGACGGCGGCGCGCCGCGTGCTACACTCGGCGGCGACGCGCCGACATGAACTCACGGCGACGGCGGCGCGCCGGCGCGCGGCGCGGCGCTCATATCTAGTGTGTAAGCGCAGGAGCTCTCGGTACCGCCCGAGACAATGGCGAAGTCAGAGGTGTGTGTGTACTATGTACTGACGCTAGTCTTCACGCACATATTGACAGCGTGTTTGTACACTTGGTTACCACAAGTAAAGCACTCGTCGATTCGTGAGATAAAAATACTATAGCTACTTGTAACCGACAACGGTCTTACCTGAAAGGCGGCTGCAAGAGACTGAATGCGGAAGGCGAAAAACGGAAGAGACCTTTATCGAGCCCACTGCTGGACATGAGTCTGCGATAGGCCGAGTTGTTTGTTTGATTGTTATCCCAAAAGCAGAGAAAAGGCAATAGCACAAAGACTATGACGTCGTCAGATATAGGTGAAAGCGAGAGGTCGTGCGTACCTCGCATCCTGCTATGTAAACGTGAACTCAGTAGGTATTACAAACATAATTAACTTAGTTAGCAGCCGAGAGGTTAACGAACGTGTGTATTATTGACTTTTGTGCACACGCACAGTGCAGCCAAAATTACTAACTATAGTGTATTGTGCTGTTAGGCAAGAAGCAATAAATATGATCCTAGTAACAGTTTGTTTTAACAAACATTAACTTCTCTAATGACAACCCCATTTGTATGTCCACGCAATCATTGTCCATTTCAAGGTTGCCTGGAAGAAATCGCAGAAAGCAAAAAGGCCGCCCATTGTATGTTTTGTAGTGTCAAATGTATTTGTTTTTTTATTATGTTTATAGAACCGGCTACCTAACCGAATACCGCGACTCAATAAAGGTGGACAACAAATCGTAGAGCGGCAACCTGTATGAAATCACGTGCAAACTGTGCGTGTAGTTTGTCAACAGAAATGACAATTTCTTAGCGTCTTTCTTCTCTGATTGATCTAACGTTTCTGTAATATCTAAACTCGAGAACAATAAAATTGCACACTCCTTGTTGTTTGGTTTACCTATTATCTATATTTTTCTTAAATCTAAAGTCATTGAGTACAAGACAAGACTTAGATACGTACGAGACAAGCTTAGGTCTTTAATGTTACAGAATTAAAATCATTGACCTTCAAGTAACTTAGGAGGAGGGAGTTCTTTTTATCATAATTTTATGAGCGATTGCTTAGGTTTGATATATGGCTGCCTAAGTACCACGAAGTTAATCGTTGTGACTACTGATTTGGTTTGGGTGGGTCTAAAGTGGAATAATATAAAAATACTAATGTAGCAACATCCGTGAACCTACTGCTCTCGATTATACAAATAAGGATGTGAATTATACTGTAGGTATTCGATTTTGCCTACGGCTTCGCCCGTGTGGAGTTCGGAACGTACCTACTATCGGGATTAAAATTATCCTCTGTGTTAATCCAGGTTATAAATTTGTTTAGCCGTTTTTTTGATTGAGTAAGTAACTAACATCCAAACATACAAACTCTCACATTTATAACATAGTAGAATGGTTTTCGTATGCTTCCAGCCTAGGTAGCTAGAATCTCGTTCAAATAAACAATTTAATAATAACAAATGACTATGTACATAATACTTATGAGCGATGTTTTAATTGTTACCTACATTACATGATAACTCTCCTCTGAAGGCATCGCTGACTCAGGCTCTCATTTTAGATCTATGCTCTGGTTTGAACCTCGACTCAAATACATAATGACAGTGACATTTTAATATCTAATATGTTAATATGGACTCAGGTAAATAGATGGCATAGGAATGTAGTGAGAGCAGATGGAGTAGCCAGATCCCTGACAGGATACAGGGTGAGATTGAAGTCAAGGAGCTGAACGAGCGCGAAGACATATATTATGTAGCTTGTCGGTAGGGAATAATAGCGAAAATGGAGAAGACCCTGTTCCCTGCAGCTGCAGTAGGTAGGTACCTACTTGGACAAAAATGGGGCTGTGGGTGATGACGACGACGATATGGAAGTTTGACATAAATCATTAAAAACTGTATCGATTTGGAAGTACGAATACCTAAAAAAAATATAAGTAGATATCTACTGTTAGCAAACCATTTCGTATATAGGTACCTATCCGTTTGAAGTTTGAAGCCGATAGCTGTCATTCTCTGAAGGGCTTGCTTGCTAAAAGGTCAGTCAGGAAGGTTAGCAGTTGAAGTGACTAGCCCGGGTGAACGTACAACCCAAAACTTAGTTAAACCAACATGTACAATTTTTTTTTTAATTGAGATCCAAACTAGGGCCAAAAGTTAGTTTAACTGTTATTGTATTATAACAAATATTTTACATAAGTTACGCTTATTAGCCCGCTTATAATATTTACATTACCAAATGAATGCGTCCATAATTAAAATTAAATAAAACAATTTTATTTTTATTTCAAGCTTTGGCCTGCATGTTCTACCCACGTGCATTTTAAATTGATTTACCAATTGTTACGAAGGAATTTAATATGGGTATAAAACTTATTATTAATGTTTAACTAAATGTAGATCTGTAATGAAAGTTCAGTACCTATAGGCCTACTGTGGGTACGATATTTTTTTAAAGAGATAAATTTATGATACGTAAGTACTGAGGAATCAGTTGGTACCTTACCTTAACGTTCAGTACTTACCTACGACAATTCCTGCGGTCATGAATGACTAGTGAGTAATGTATCAAAATATTACCTCAATATCGTATTATGTTTAGTCGATTTTAAATGAACGGTACAGTACTTAAATGGATTATAAAGGCTCCTACAAACAGGCGCGAAGCCCGATGCGTCACAAAGGCACCACCCTGTCGCGCGACGAGCGGTGCCTTTGTGTCACGTGCGATTCGCGTCGCGTGTCGCGCCTCTTTGAAGGAGCCATAACAGGAAAAAACTCCAGTAACGGCTTTTATTTTATACAGTTCGTAAAAGACAAGGAGATGAGCAGACGCATTCTTCTTTCCTATTAATATCGTAAGTGAGTACCGTGAGGATATTAATGGTAGAGACAAGTATTTTTCTTAATGCAGTTTCAGGAGGCATTTTAGTTAACTTAGTGATTGCTATGGCACTAAATGAAGTATTGTGACATGCCGTGACATCAAACAAGAGACATTTTAGGTATTGTAAAATTAGATTTTCCGTGTTATTTTATGTTCATTTTATAATTTGCGTCTTATTTGCGCAGAATAAACAATGTTTCATTCTTTTTAAGTTTACCAATAATCAGCCTATAATATTCCCACTGCTGGGACACAGGCCTCCTCTCGGCGGAAAGGAGTGGGGCGTAAACGACCACGCGCGCCCAGTGCGGGTTAGTAGATGTCGCATGTCTTCGAATTTTTGATTCTAGTCTTCTAGTCTTCGAATTTTTGTTTCCTCTCGAAACGGTGAAGGAAAACATCATGTTTTCCTTCACCGTTTCGAGAGCAGTGGTGATGAAATAATAACACAAAGTCAAGCACCTGTCTGGGTTCGAACCTACGACCTACAAATCGTAAGTCGCGGCCGTTACCACTGGGTCACCACTGCTCGGAGGTTACCAATGGCCTTCAATAAATCAGACAAAAATACAGTCATTAAGTTAGTACGTACCTACCGTATTAAAAAATAAACCTAATAATGCTATTGTGAACTGGGTCTGGTCACTATAATCGTAAAATACTGACCACAAAATCCCAGCCACCCAATTTGTCCAGCACCTTGACTTGACACCCTAAAAACAGATATAAAAATAACAAATCTGGATATCCCAGGAATCCAATGTTCTTCTATTCCCACAAAATATCTCGAAGATGAAGGCGAAACCGGATTTACAAAGCAATGGAGACTTATTGGTTGTAATAACCCGTAGGTCGTGGGTAATATATAGATCGAATAGATTCATTTATTTGCACGAAATATGGTAACTTACAGATTTTTTAACACAATAGTTCTTCATATTCCGCCTACTAAATTCGGCATGCAAATTTTGTGACAATAATAATGATTCTATTCTAATCAATTCAAATAAAATAAGTAAATTCCAATTAAAAAAAAAAGTACTGAATCAAGAATTATTGTCAAATCAAAATGTCAAATTAATATTAGAAGTATATCTACACTAGATGAGATGTATTTTTTGGAACGAAGCTCCATATAGCACGTTATACTCTGCACGCTTGGGAAATGCGTGCGCAACCGAAAAAACGGCACGGCACTTTTGGAACGTAAAAGAAGTGTCATGACGGTCAAAATTTTACACTTTTCGGTCCAGCTCTTATTCGCCATTGTGTGTCGTTCCAACCGGGTGTCCCACGACAACTCTCGCCTGTTTTTTAACATCGTACCTGTATGGAATGGAACTCCTAAATATGTGTTGCCTTGTGGCCTGACCTGGTTAACTTGCGAATCTTAAAGTCTCGACACCCACGTCTAAACAAGCGTGCAGAATGCCTACTTTCAAACTGCATCGTTGTTTACCATCAGGAGAGTTAGTAGGAGTGAAACGTGAGGCCAAGCTAGATTGTGAAGGGTAATTACTGAAACTCAAACTCAAAGCATTTATTTTAAATAAACCAATTACAGACACTTGAATTGTCAAGGGGTCGGTCAGTCAGATAGATGAAGCTAGTTGCCCACTCCAAAGCGTAGTAGGTACCTATGGAGAAGAACGGGCGAGAAGAAACTCCATGTACACTTTTTAAATCAAAATATTGTTACAAAAAAGTGGTTACATCATTCATGTTGAAATTATACACGTGAGAACGATGTAGAAAGACGTGCACGATAAAAGCGTCCGTAATAAAAAGATAAAAACAATTCAGGAATTAAAGTACCTAAGCGTGGCAGCTAAGAAATGACCAGTGCCTACTGACGGCGCCCGCTCACGAACATGACGTATGGATCAGCACCATTCAGCTCAACCAATTTGAAGGGAAGGATTTACCTGGTTGTAAGGTCGTTTCTAAAGCCCACAAACCTAAATCTAAGTACATATGATAGTATGGCAAACTTTACTGCGTATTTGCGTACCTAAGGTTGACGTTTCGGCGCAGGTGCAGCCGTATTGTTTATTTATTTTATTTTATTAATTTTAGGAAAACTTACAGCTAATACATTTTAACATCAAGTACAATGTGTAAACGATGGCCAATTACAAGCTTCCACTAACGATTAATGTGAGTAACATTAACAAATACGCGAAAAAAGCGACGTAAGAGATACGCACATGAATTATCTCATGCTAAAAAAATACAATAAAATTGAGAGAAAAAAATTAATAAAAAAATGGTTATACATCCAAAAAACAATTGTTCAAACTTTTCTTTACTTCCTTAACGCTACTAGTAAATACATCTAAATCAACCTTCGACATCCTGACACACCATGTTGTTCATAACATAACATAACATCCAACGCCAGCTATACCCGAAGAGTTAGGCAGAGGTGTACCTATAGTACACCCATATTTCGTCAGCTATATTTAAGTCCCATTTAATAGGGGACAAGCCTATTGCCATCAACCGGGCACAGATCCAGACTCCAAGCTGCTACTGAGAAATACCTGATGGAAAACCCCAATGACACTTTGCCCGACCTGGGAATTGAACCCAGGACCTCATGATTAGCAGTAGCGCTAACGACCACAAGAACACCGAGTCAGTACCTAATCGAATGTCGAGTAAAGTTGCACTACCTTTCATCACCTGTGTTGGTATATAGCGAACCGTTGCTCTCGTTATTCAGGTCGGTCTTCTTGTTTTGTTTGGATTTACTTCTGATATTGGAAAGGATCTTGTATAAGAGCTCTCATAACTGCGTGTGACGAGAGCGTCGAGAGCTCCGGTTGTTGCACGCTTGCGTCACCGCCACCGATACCAAGATTATCCACGTGTTTAGCATTGATGTTTCTAGATGCTTAGAACTCAATTTTATTGGTACTTATGCAAAATTTTACACGAATGATGATTCAGATGGAATCCATGGTTGTGGTGAAAGTTTAGGCTTAAAGCCATATTAAGTAAGTACCTATAGGTATGCGGAACGATAGATTTAGTTTGAAAAGTACGTAGGTATACATTATACATATAGTTGTAAACAAAGAAGCATTATCTACTTCGTTACTCATGGTGCACGTAAAGACGAGTATGAGTAAAATCGTCCTACCCCAAATAAAGACTATACATTTATAATACAAATGATTCTCATGAATTCGGATCATACCCATTATTTAATTAATAAAATAGAGCTTACAGAGCTTGATGAAGATACAGGTAAGATACCTATGTTTGATAGATAGTTAATTAGGTAAGTTTTTTGTTATTTTATTTTATTGAGTATTGCTGTTTAAATTCATAATGTATACATACTTATTACGATTTATATAATAGGTATATCTGATATAATATTAATAAGGGTACCAAGGTTGCTACACTATCGAATTAGGTTTATGATAGTTGTAAGAGAAAAATAAATAATTAATTTTGAACCAGTTTTTCGCATTTTAGGACGAGCGCGGTGACTGGTGCAGATAGGGAGGCTTGTCAGCTAGTCAGCTCAGCGGTCTCCTCAGTTGGTAACCGCGCGCCTTCGCGTCAACTCGTGCGCATACAACGAACGATGTGGTGTGTGAGTGATGACCACTGATTGGACCATTAGCATTCATTGAGGAGGTCTCGACATCGCATCCTGCGGTACTTGCGTGTACGCCTGTGAAATGGTGAGTATTTTCGTCTGTTTATTTATTGATACTATCACGGTCATTTATATTTTTTTTAAGGATATTTTTGTTTGTGTGAAACAAAAATATCCTTCCAAAATGCAAAAATAAATATTTACGTGGATTAGTGGTTTTATAAGTGAAAATGCTTGTATTCCTCTGTGGGTAATTTGTATGAACCTTGGTTTTTAGCTCCAAATCTGTTCGTTGACTCGAAAGGCTCATAAAGTTCGTAATTTTATTGACAGGGTTTGGTTTTCTCAAGAATGTGTCAGGTTTATTGCAGCGAGTCAGCGACTAAAACAATCAATTGCCTTTTTAACCGACTTCAAAAAGGAGGAGGTCCTCAATTTTCTTGTTTTTTTTTTTTTGTATATAAGTACACCGTTTACTCGAAGATGCCTGAACCGATTTGGAAAATTATTTTTTTTTGTTTCAAAGGGTATACTTTCCAGGTGGTCTCATAGTCTCATTAAAATTTTATTGAAATGGATCGAGTGGTTTAAAAAAAATCAACCATAAAATTATTATTATTATTGTAATTTGTTTTTTACTTGTGCATAAAGTTTTTATAAATAAATAAATAAAATTATTATTAAATAAAAAAAAATCGCCTTCAAACGGACGTGGACGTGTAAGATCGTTTTCGAATTAGTGTGGGGTGTCGAGTTCACTAATATATTGGCAGGGACAATGTTTCGAAATATTGTAAGTGTTAATGATAATTTACCGGTCGGAAGATAGAAATTTTTTAATATGTCCATAATCGACACCTGTCATACGACCAAAACCAGTGACTACCAGTGACGCATATTTCCATGGGACCAGCGACATTCATCCACCCCCAAAACCCACATGAGATACCTACGCCCACTTCGTCTGTTAGGAAGAATGTTTTCTTCATTGTATCTGTTGTTAGTACAATAAAAAGATATACGCCCATCTGTATCACACACAAAAACTTTTTCATAAATGCCACGTTATCAAAATTATACTGTAAATATCTGTTGGCGAATCGAAACATTTTATGTCGGCCATTTAAAATAGGTTTCCGGGCCGGTTGGCTAATAAGTTGACGTTCAAAAGGGCCTATTATGTGCCTATTTGAAATAAATACTTTGACTTTGATGGAGTCTTTAAGCCTTCTCCTCACGGTTAACTTTGACACAGATAGGTACCTAATTCGGCGGCAAAAAACGTAGTCTGTATAAATCTTTGGTTACGCACTCTAGTAATAAGCTGTTCGTCTTGTTCTCTAGTTGTCTTTCGATGTCTACCATGTGGCACGTGCTTGATAGACCCCGCTTCTTGCCATCTTTTCCACCATAAATCAACTATATTTCTCTGCAAATAGCAAATAATTCAAATTCAAACGTTGCCTAAGTAGAATGAGTACAGAAAAACAAAATAAATAGCCAAATTCATCATTCTAATACTAACCGAAATACCCAACTCTTCAGCGAATGCGAGGATGAATTCCCTTGTTCCTTCAAAGTGACAATAACATGTTTCGTATGTTCGTCTATTCGATACATAATTATTAATGTTTGTTTACATAGAAGGAAGGAAAATTATTTTTTAAATATTTATCAATCCACGAAGAGGATGCTATCCAGTAGGTATTCGGATGAAGGATGTCATAACTGGCAACTTCAAATTGAATTTGTTTCAAAGAAAAATATTACAATAGAATTACAGTTAAAAATACACTAGGTACTAAATAACTAACTATACAAATAAATACAAAAACAAAAGGACACTTAGGCGTCGAAGTATTCGTCCGCATCGCTGTCATCCGGAAACGTGCCCAGAAGACTGGCAGCATTGCCACGTTGAACGGCAATGCTAATTCTTTTCATTCTGTAAGTAGGTTTGTACAAACACTTTTACACGTCAATCATATTTTTTTTAAACTACATAGATGTTTTCGGCGGTTCCTATCTGACTACTCGTATTTTAATAGAGGTCAGTGGACTACTCTGAGAAGAAAGGCAGAGACAAACTCAGAGGTCACAGTCACTTTTAAAGTTCAGACAAAATCTTGGTCAGACCATGTGAAGACTATGTAGATCGGTGTCTAAAATGGTATTTTGAGGAAAGAACCACACAGATTGATAAGTGAGCAATTATAGCATAAAACGATAGTTAGGTACCTACTGTATTTTTATGTGTTCTACTAACAACCTTACTAACGTTTCATTTGTTAAAAATATATGGACGTATGTCTGAAATAAAGATATATTATTATTAATGGGACAATCGCCAGTCGTGATGTCATTTACAAATATTTTCAATATTACTTATTTACATGTCTTTGCCTATACCTAATATCTTATTATATTTATGCAAGGTTCAAAGGCAAATGTAGAACTTAAGACCTGTGAAGATATTCAGGCTGGGGAAGCTGCGCATATGACGTTCGGCTTGTTATGGAATAAGCCAAAATATAACATTTATTTGGTAGTTGAATAAAGCACTTATATTTATTACATTGTAATCTTAGAAGAACTTCGTCGAATAACTGAGTAGCGGACGTCATGCTTGTCGTCGGCATCACAATACACATACTAGCAGAAACTAACTAAACCAACAGAAGACTGGCAGCATTGCCACGTTGAATGGCAATGCTAATTCTTTGGCCAATACAATAGAAACTACTTCTTTAAAGAGATTGAACAATTCGAGACATGTCAATTGTCATGATTTTTCATAGAAACATTGCATAGATATTTGTGAACCTAACTTTGCGCTTAATAATATGACCAAGGGATTGCGCACAATTTTTAGTCTTTGTCTGTAGCAATATTATTGATATAATGTAGTCACATATTTATGATGTCACAGATTGTTTACAGTTGTGTAAGGCAAAGCTGTTTAGAGTTTTATGAAACTTACCATTGCGTAAGTATGTATATACTTTTGATTCATGAACATGCTCAGATACCTATTGAAGAACTCGACTGTACCATAACTAAAAAGTGAAAAATAAAAAACTTTTTTACAAATAAAAAAAACATCTGAATTCCGAAATAAAATTAAAGTAATTTTACACTTTATAGTGTTTTTTTTGGCAGTCGTTTTTTTTTTTTAATACATGAACGAACATTCATTTTATTTAGTACCTATGTACAAGTACAACCGTCACCAAGTGATTAATTAACATTATGGACATTATGTAGGTACTAATCCAAGGGTGGATCCAGGGGGGCGCAAAGGGGCACGCCACCCCTCAAACGGATTAAGTAGGTAAAATAAACTGGGAGAACGCTTTGATAACATTTGTCTGAATGGACTGGCCTTAATGCATATCCATCAAGACATTGCTTCAATGATGAACGCTGAAGAGATACCTACTGGATATCTTCAGCAGCAGTGGCACAACTACTAAGGTGCGAAGTGGTGCGGAAAGTTCGTAGTCAGGCCTAGAGGTGCAACAATGCCTAGAGCCTCAGTTTGTGAGAGGAATTGAGGATAACATATAAAGCTAAAAAGATAGTGCGGTCCAAAGGTCCTCGCGTCTTCAAAGTTTATGCAGCCTTCGTCAACTCGTAAAAAGTATTTGTATAGCCTAATAAACACCTACTATAATTGGTAAAAAAACTAAGCAAACCAATCCGAGGTGGGGTGCTAAAATGATTAAGCTCGCTTCACTCGCTCTTGCATGCAGGGGCGGTCCGACCCGGGCCCGTGGTTGGTAAACAAAGTCAAAATATGTTCAGTAAGAAGCAGTTTAAAGTGGGAGGCCCCCGTACGTATGAAAAATATAAATGTACCTAGGGTGCTAAATTGTTCTAGCTCGCTACGCTCGCTCTTACATTCTCTTATACCTCCAAATTTTCAGCATAATGAGTCGACCACGAAACTCCTATTTCAGTATGAATGGTCGAAAGTACTAGAAAAACGTAAAACATACCTACGCGGCGGGATGCTTAAATTTTTTGAGCTCGCTTCGCTAGCTAATGGTGCCGATTCTCTTGTCACAAAATTCTCTAAACTAGACTAAAAATCACCAAAATTTAGTTTATTCCTGTCAAACGACGATTTCCCATTCTGAAATTGACTAAAGTGACACAACTTAACCAAATTTTAGTTTGACAGCACTAAGATGGCACTGAGATTATAATTTAGTGAAAATGGCAATTTAGCTATTCTGAATTTTACGTTTTTCACCAAAAATTTTGATTGTCGTAACTAAATCTGCCTGTTTTTAATCGCGATTAAAAAGGTGTGGAATAAAATTAGTTGTCATGAACTAAAATTCACACCAACACCTCGACTTCAGATGCAAAAACAGTACTGTATCTTTTTTTCTTTTCTTTTGCTTATATCTCGAAAACGGTGTGTCCTATCGCAAAAATAATGAAAATTTCGACCCCCTTTATAATACCCCGGAACATCTAAAATCCAAAGTGTTGGTAAAAAAAAAAAATTTTTTTTCATATTTTCCATACAAAAAGTGAAAAATTCCATACAAAACCTGTCGAGGCTGCAAAAAATGCGCGACTCTGGCTCTAAAAAAAAATCACGTGGTACGGCAAACAAGTATCACGTGGAGTCGCAATATTGCCAAATTTGATTTTAGATGTGTCAAAATTATTTTTAAATTTAGAGATTTTATTTTGCAGAATAGCGTTAAGATTCTCATAGCCAAAAGTAAGGAATTTTATTGATAGTTTAGTTAGTTTAGTTCGGTGTACAACAGAATCGGCACCATTGTCAATTTTTTTAAATTCTCAAACTTTTCTATACCTACCGTTACAAAGTAACTCCTATTTCAATATGTATGTACAAAGGCAAATCTAGCCTACCCGTCTGGCCCATGTGCCCCCTCCCCCTCCCCCAGAATCCACCCTTGCTAACATTACAAGTAAAAGCAAAACAAGTCGAGTGACAATGCGGCTATTGTGCACAATATTTTTAAATTAACAGAACAAAAGTTGACATTGAAGTGAATATTGAAAGCGTGGAAAACCTCCTTCACAAGTATAAGTGCACCATTTGTCAAATTAGTTCCATCAATCACTGGAGTTATACCTACATAATTATGTAGATAGATATTTGCGCACACGCAAAACTTTCATATAAGTACCTAAGTAAGGCGTTGACGTAAACCAAGGATCTCCAATATTTTTTTATTTATTGAACCATTTATGTACACACATAATATAAACAGACAAGAAGAAAAATAGGTACAAAGGAGATGTTTATTTCTAATGGAATCTCTTCCAGCAAATCTGCGATGTAGACAGCGTGTGTAAGAGTAAAAGAGAAAATAAAATACATTTAATCAAAAACAATTCACTTATTTGTATATTCTCATATTATTTGTTTTATTTTATACAAATAATATGAGAATATACAAATAAACAACATACCTATATATTATGTTTTAGTAGGCGTCGGTTTTTTAAAATAACATGACTGTTGCGGTTCGTTTCGTAGACCATTACTAGCAACCGAGATTAAAAATATAATTTAAGGAATTACTTTTTTATTTTTGTTCGTTACATAATATTTGTTTATTACTATATAGATATTAATATGATTATTTTTTACTTTGAATTACACAGGGTGACCATCTGATTTTTAATTTGCTAGACCTAAATGACAGCTGTTACTATCGCTTAACTGTCATTGAATGTTGACAGAAAACGGCCGATCGCAACTGTCAATGTAGTCTAGCTAATTAAAAATCACAGTGTATTTACCGTACAAAGTATCGTCGATTGCCCAAAAAAAATCTACTGTTAAATAGAATACCTACGCGGTCAAAACGGTTCAGAATAATGTACTGAATCCATGGCAACAGGCAACGCGCTGATGTCCCAGCGACCCTGTATGTTTGAAGACAAAGCGCGGACAAAATTAAATGACTCAAAAACATTTCATTAATATTTTTAGATTTAGTTTTTGCTATCAATTCAACTGTTTAGTCCGAAAAAAATAGTTCGGCGGCGGGGCGCGGCGCGAACCGGATCGCGGTCCGCCATTTGGTGACTCCTGACATAAACAATGCCAATCGTGATTACAGCAGTCATTATCCCAAGGATAACTAAATATTCATTTTTACACATAATATGTACACACGGCTACAGATCAAGCTATACAAATCCAGTATAAGCTGATCTCGCATCGTATAGGTTTATGTTACAATGAGAGGTCAGCGTAAACTGGATATATATATATAGCTTGATGTGTAGCCGTGTGTACATTATTATAAAGTCGCCTTTTGTGTCTGTCTGTGTGACAGCGTTGTTCTGCTAAACTGTGCTACGGATTTTGAAACAGTTTTCACTATCATATATCGAATTTATTCCGGAAAGTTTATGTGTACGATACATTAAGGCTCCGTGCACGTAAAAAACCCTCTTTTGTCCATTTCTTATCTAACTTTGAGAAAGCTGGAAATAAATGAAACATTATATCTGTGTGAAAACCAATTGGGGTCAGTCACAGCACCTGTTAATAGTTTCATCACTTTTGCGCTCTCGAAAATATAGTTTATTTTGCCTTTGATATACCTACTTAATGAAAATATGGTATTATCATAAAATTGAATTTTAATTTATTTAAATGATTAGCTGAAGATTAATGTGTGATTTTTAAATTTCTTGAAAAGGTTTGCCCAACAGTAGGAAAATATACATCACTGACAGGGTTTGTTTCGAAAAATAGGTTTTTTCAACATTATTTTTCTGCTATATTTTGTATGAAAGTTGAAAATGTGGTCCAGCCACGTGCACTAGACCATGATGTTGATGATATTTTAGAATGTTCAAAATTAAACGTAGTTTCTATTAAAAAAAATATCAAACGTCAGTCTCGCGTCGTTTTTTGGTAAACTAGTTGCGAATATTGGTGATTTTCCATGAATACTTAACTTATTTGAAAAATCCCTTTCAGCCACATGCAAAACAAAGAACTCAACTTTTCGCATCACAAATCATTTGGTTTAAATAATTTCTCCGTTTCCTACAAATAAGTAAGATGCACAAAATTGTTCAAAATCAGTCGATTTCGTGCACGGCTTCTTAATATTAAACTTACTTACTTATAATAAAGAAAAATCGATGTTTTATTTGTCGTAAATACCGTGTGAAGCAGGGGCGGGTAGCTAGTGTTTGAATTGAAGAGTGGTAGATATTATATGCAGAATAAACGGTTCTTATTGTTGCCTTTGTTTATGAAAACATTTTGCCTATCACTCACATTCATTTGCTGCACGAATAGTGTTGTTTAGATGCGCACGATTGTTCTAATAAAGAAGAAAAACGTTGCACGGATAGAAAGTATGTTTTCTTGAAGTTTCATCTCGGAAATAAACGTCGCTAGTCTACAGTTGGCAGGTGCAAGCTCTTATGCTCGAGTGTTCATCATCATGTCAGCCGAAAGATGTCCACTGCTGGTCTCCAAGGTCCAGGGTATGCTGTTCCACAATAAAGACAGAATATTTTCTAAAATATTAAGGCTTCTATCATTTTCTTTTAGACTTCTCCTCGAGGGCTTTCTTGTCTTTCCTCTTACACGAGTCCACACATCACTGACGAACAGTCAGTGCAGACATTCTACTTAATGGACCTTTTTCACCAAGCTATAAGAAGTGACTGTCACTTGTATGAAAGAGTTACCTAGTATATGCTTTTACCGTTTGAAGGCAGTTCAAAAAAGTATATAAATATGAGACAACATCCACACAAGGTCTTCAGGTCCCGAGCTAGGTAGAACCTGTACTACGGTAACTTGATGACTGATATACATACTTATATACAATACACACCCAGACACAGGTCAAACAGACATGTTCATGCACACAAATGCTTGACTTGTCCGGAGATCGAACCCGGAGTTGCACAGACCATCTTGAATTTAAAAGACATACAGTAAAATGTAAGTGTGCGTACACATCTGGCGAATGCGCTGCACGAGTACAGTTACTGCACGACTGTGACTGTTTGGTGGGTATCTTTGCTCACTGTGAATTCACGCAACGCTCGCTTAATGAGCGCGCTCTGTGCATGAGCCTTTCGCAACAGGCGCGAGGCGTATTCGCGGTGCACTGGGCAGATGTGCACGATCCCTTAGTGTGTTACACGAGCGGCCCGCGTCAGTGGCAGAGGCAACTGCAGCCGTCGACAACGTGCTGCTCGTAAATTTGGGTATCTACGTCGTTCAAATACATGCGCGGCATGTTGTCGACGGCTGCAGTTGCCTCTGTCGACGGCAGTCATCGACACTTCTACGGCTGACGCCAACTAGTGTCGACTGCTGCAGTCGTCTCTGCCGTTGGCAACGTATCGCTCATCTATATGAGCACTTCGAATTATCAGTGGTCTGTTTGCAAGTTTTGTTTACAAACACATTGCTTCAGATCTTTCCAGTAGTGCACAATAGAATCGGTTCTGCAAGCGATACATATTCTATTCCAAATGCCATGTGGCTAAGTCATTGCCACCACATGCCTTAGTTTTTTTGTAAATTCAGGGATACTTATTAATTTTTAAACAAATTGACTACCAGCATAAATTATCCGTAAATTTTAATCACAACTGGACAGTTGTAAGTATAAAATGGCTAGAACACGGATAATTTACGAAGAGTGTCAATTGGCTTAACAATGAATTTCCCTGAATGTACATTACATGCACATAAAGCACATGATAGGTACCAATGACATTTGCCTGTTTGTACCATAGATAATTGCTATTTAGTCTACCTGCGTACAAAAACACCAATAAATATAAACTTTAGCTATAAAAATAATAAATTAGAAGTCGTAGATAAATTCACCCTACTAGGCCTAAATATTGATTCACAAATAAATTGGAAGTCCTATATTCAAACAGTAAGAGCAAAATTATCAAAATTTTCATACGCCCTCCGCGAGATCAAAAAAACCACCGACCTTAAAACTGCACTAATGACGTATTACGCGTACGCCTACGCATGGCTGAAATACGGTGTAATCCTGTGGGAAAATAGCACTGATGCGCCCACCTTATTTACCCTACAAAAAAAATTAATTCGAATCTTGGTAAACATTGAAGCCACCGATAGCTGTAAACCTCATTTTCTGGAACTAAAAATTTTACCCCTGCCTTGCCTCTATATATTCGAAGTATGTAAGTTTGTGCGTAAGTACCCAGAATTCTTTACAAAAAGAGAGGACATACAAAGTAAAATAACTTTAAGACATAAAAATAGATTGAACTTACCAACATCGAGATTAAAGATGCACTCGAATAGTGCCTACGTCATGTCCATAAAAATCTATAATAAGTTACCCGAAAGAATAAAATGTTCAAATAAATATAATATTTTTATCAATAAATTGAAATTTTTCCTTATAAGTAAATGCTATTATAGTATAAACGAATACTTATATGATAAATTGTAATTAATTGCATATCTAATTATATTAATAAATATTCTCATATATTAATGACATAATAAATAATTGCGTAATAAATTAAATAGAAATAATTTCGGTGGGTATTTTTTAAATAATTGTAATTAAATATTGTAACAAACACTCTGTATCCTTCCTCCTCTCTCCTAGTTTTAATGTATGCTGTGCCCGACAGGGTCCATAATTGTGACTAAAATAAATAACCCTAACATCTATGTAAACATTATGGTACGCAATAAAGAATTGAGAATTGAGAATACTAAATATTTTGCTTTTGAATTTACTTCATAACTAATGCATTTAGGCCAGACTCGATTATCACCGGCAATAATTAATCCTTGGCGTCCACCATTGAAAATCGTTATAAGCATAACAATATTTATTCAATTTAAATGCACGTCTTAACGACGATCGTGTTTTCAACGAAACATAAAGATCACTTTTCAATTTAACACAAAAGAACAAAATAACTGAACAGTGTTCAGGCGTAAATCTAGGTTTTTGCGCAAATGTTTCTCTCTGTCACATGTCGACTTGTGAAAAATAAAACATTCTGCACCTATTTTCCGTAAACTCGACAATGTGCCCCTTTTCGAGAATGACGAAGGATCTATATCTTAGTAATCTTACTGTATATAAAGTAAAAATACAGGTGATAATGTTTATATTTAATTAGAATTTTCAAACTCAAACTCAAAGCATTTATTTCAAATAAACCAATTACAGGCACTTTTGAATTGTCAAGGGGTCGGTCAGTCAGAAAGATGAAGCTAGTTGCCCATTCCAAAGCGTAGTAGGTACCTATGGAGAAGAACGGGCAAGAAACTCAATGGACACTCTTTTAAATCAAAATATTGTTACAATAGAGTGGTTACATCATTCATGTTGTAATTATACACGTTTTAAACTGCAACTGCACCCGTTGCCCCCACCACCCCTGTATGCAGATATAGGGGGATACGACCTACTTTCAATGTGTAAGTTAATGCATTAGCCTTTTTTGATTGATTGATTGATAGGGGGAAGCGCCAGGTTGCCCGCGAAATTCACTTTTTTAACGTAACTTTGGAATAAAAAACTGAAACAAAATATGATTTGCGGCCGTATTGGTATATTGTATTTACAGAATGATTATAAGTAAAATTATCAATAAAACTAGTTTTCTCTGTCTACGAATAAAACCCTTACGTTCATATTTTAATCCTATTGATTGACATTTTATGAAATTGTCATTCAATAGGATTATGAACTTAGATGACTTGAACTTGTTTTGATGAATTAATGATTATAGTTCTGTAAATACAGACTTGTTAAGATCGCGAATTATTTTTATTTTGTATCTGTCGATCGTGTACGATTTTTTCATAATAAAATTTATGTAAGTAAAAGGTATTTTGTACCGACATTCGTTTTTTTTTTTCGTTTGTAATTTTGGTGTCTAACTGTGGAAACATGTAAATGGCCTTCAGTTTCATTGTTTAATAGAGCTGTAAGTTTCCCGAATAGAATAAAATAAAATAAATAAATAAAATTATTAATCATAGTTCATGTGGTCATTGTCCATTATCATGCCTTAATATAATTGAGTCACATAGTCATATTCGAACATTATTTTATAGTCATTCATTTAATAATCTTTTATTTTGTCATTATTTACTTAATTTCACAATTTATGCAGGGTGCCAGGGAAATTAGCGCAACCTGTTACCATGGATTCAGTAACTGCATGATTCTGAATCCCCCCTTTTTTATGGTGGGATATCGACAAATAACTTCTCCCGCTCCGGGCGGAGCGGGAGGGCGTGTCAGACTCTTACTGACTAAAACCCACCCGTGTTCCTTCAGTTGCCTGTGCCAGGGGCTACGGTAATCATTTCGGACTTTCCCGCGACCCTGGCAGGCATTGGCCCTAGCGGACCCCGTCGTTGGTGCTGACATCTCTATGAGGCGCGCGTAGAACGCAACGCGCCGTCGACCCGAGCCTGGTCCTTATCGGATGCCGAGCTACCCATTGCTCGCCATCCGCAAGCCCGCGCCTGCGGTGGCCGGGAATCGGCCTGGGATTCCTGACGCCCAGGGCGTCTCCTGCATTCTAAACCCGCCTACGTTGTAAGTTTAAGTCGGTAGTAATAAAAAAAATACTTTTCCATACATTTTGACCGCGTAGCACTTTGCTATGAAACAGCTGAGTTTATTTGATAACCGACGAAAAATTAATACGCTGAGGGTCCAGAATCATGTGCTGAATGTATGGTTTCAGTCTGTGCGTCGATGCCCCGCCAACCCTGTATAAGGCAGTATTTCAGTCATTAAATAAATATTTGATTGAATAACTGCTTTACTTATCAATAATTCTTTGAGTTTCATTTAAAAATATTTAAGGTTACAGTGTTTTTCACACGATTTGGTAGTTTGTATCAATTTTTTTCCCGTATCCCAAATATACTCGATTTAATTTAAACTTAAGGCGAAACATACACAGCCCCGCGCTACGCTGCGGGGTGCGTCGCGACGCTGCCACGCGTGCGGGTGCGCGAGTGCCTTAGAGCGTGCAGATCTGCATCATCATGCAGATTTCTCCGCACAAACGCGCGGAGCTGCAGTATAGTCATGAGGTGGCCTAGAGACCTCATTACACAGCAGCTTGCGGTGGTGATAGTACATTGCAGAGCATTGTTTTTTTTTATACTAAAACTGATTATTAATTTAGAACTTATTCAGGATGCTGCAGTTATAATAATTATCTGTTTCGTTTTTGTGTAATCAAATTAGGTTAGGTCATTTTGATCGGTAAATATATTTATTATTTCCTCCCATTGCTTCACTCTCTGTACTCTACCACTATATTCTTTACATTTCATATTGCTCGATATCGAGATCCATTTCGAAATAGTACGTCTAGCTCTGTCAAAATCACGCACGATACTGCAGTCTGCAGATTGTGCAGATGCAGAACTCTGTGTGCCCCGCACCACAGAACAGTTAACTGTTCTGTGCCCCGCACCCACGCGCGGGAGTGCGGGGCTGTTATGTACTGGGGGGTACTGTCTCACTAGGCCTAGTAATCCGTGTCGAAACGAAACGGGTTATTAACCGTAAGTAAAAAGACATATTTTCAAAAATATTCAGTTTAATGTTTTTTTTATAGTTCTTCTGTGCCGTGAGCAAGAGTTCAATGTTTTGTAAATGAAAGGATGTTTGATTGCTCACGTATGGTCATTATTGGTCATATCAATAATGTTCAAGTCAAATAAATCTTAATAGAGGATTTAACGGACGTTCTTTGTGTGGAATATCATCACCGTAACCTTGTAGATGTAAAAGAATGCACGGAAAAATACATATGTGGTGGTTTATAAAAGGTGCAGACAATACGACGATAAATTAAACTGTGTCTAACTAATGCAGTTCATAGTCTGTTTTCGAAAATTCCATTAAATATATCCAACAGTTTAGTCATTAAAGCTATTCAAAGATTGGCAAACCCATAGTCGGCCCATCACTAGTTTTTAGTTTGTCTTATCAAATCACTTTTTTATTTCGATGTTAGGATTTATTTGATAGTTTCAATATACTCCTGCGCAATAGTACCTATTGCCGGTGTTTTCATTTATTGTGGTATTTTTGTCTCCACATTGTAGGTCGTTGTAGGTATACCTAGGGCTGATTTTACAAAAGTCAGATATCTTTTATACGTGGAATAAAATTTACGTCTGACAGTTGTACGGAAAAACTGTCAGAAAGCAAAAAAAAAAACTCTAAATAAGACTTATTCTAGGTAGAAAAGTGTGGTGAAATTGGCCCCTAGTTAGATACAAAAATTGACTTGATAGTGCTGATAGAAAAAATTAGGCCGTTGCGGGACGCCTGGCAGATGTGAAACATCAAAAACCATTATTTCATACGTATTTACTATACAAAATAGTATGGTAAATAATTATGAAAGAATGGTTTAATAAAAGAAAATAAATATGGCATAATCAAAAAATCAAAAACGAAATATTCAGTTTTAATTTAAGAAATAAATTGTTCTTTATTTAAAATAATCAATCGCAATCGGTTTTACGTGCGGCTAGGTATAGATGTTTCACATCAAAATCATAACATTCACGATGATAGATATTTTATGCTTATCATTATCTGCCTTGCCTTTTCCCAATTTACTATGGTGGGGTGGCTTTCAGTCTGACTGGATGCAGCGGAATACCAGTTTTTACGTGGAGGGCCCGCCCAGTTTACCTCCACAACACAGTTACTGGGTATCCCTTGGTG
This sequence comes from Brachylomia viminalis, assembly GCA_937001585.2. NCBI lineage: Eukaryota > Metazoa > Arthropoda > Insecta > Lepidoptera > Noctuidae > Brachylomia > Brachylomia viminalis. The sequence continues at coordinate 17,618,735 of OW443301.2, read as the reverse complement.
ATATTTTATACTGTCAACAACAAGTTCCAGTCTGATCAACAAATGAATAACAAACATTGCTAATGGAACTGACTAGCGAGGCTACATTCTCCAAAGGCTAATTGCACTCACGTACACTTGCTCTAGGCTAGGACGTCGAAGTATCGAAGTAGTTGCAGACGCTCAAACAGATTGAGTAATGATGGCCTGCAAGATCATTGGCCATGCATGATACAAAGTGGTCGAGAAAAAAAATGGTGGCGAAATATACCTATAATAATACGTAAATTAGATATTATGTTTCATGTTTATTACATGGGGCTTATACATAACTGGCGAAATGTGTGTAACTTCTTTAAGTACACCTCTGCATAACCCTTTACTTAATTACCAAATTTTTATCTTCAGGAGAGAAAAAAAAAAGGTTTAGAAACCCTCCGTATTGTTGTAGGTAGGTACGTGTCACTGTTCAAAATTGTATTTCGGGTTCGTGTTTCAAAAGGCAAAAAAAGGAAAATCAAAAAGGTTGCATTTTAATATTTGACAGTACTGGCTGGCTTTCTCTGGCTGTATGTCTTTTTCCAATGCCTTTTTGACAGAAAAACAAACACTTTTGGCGCGAACTTTTGAAGTATTTTACAGTTTTTTAGGTTGGAATAATTTAAATACCACAATAGAATGGATAAATTTAAATAGTTACCTACTGCTGTTGTAAAAATAATATTATTTTTAGTTTTTATTAATCAACATTATTGTAACGACAATAAATATCCTGTGATTTAGACAAGCTTGTCAGCGACAGCAACCTTATTGCAACGACAATAAAGATTAGTGTGATTTTGACAGTGATGCAAAATCGGAGGTAAAATATCTAAGTACCTAACTGTGAAAGGACTGTAGTTTGCATTTGGAGCGGCAAAAAACGCCACGTGCAATTTTATTGTGCATAGGCCCTTAGAAATATGTCAATTTCAAATATCTACTTAACTTTTTATTGCTTATTGCCATATTATAGTATTGTGTATGAATTCTACTGAAAATATAAACTGCATTGTTTATCCAGTTAGCTCGATTTATACATAGAAGGCGAGCAAATCAGAGTAAATCTCTGCTGCGAGTGCTGCTAGCAGTAGGTGAGCAGTTTATATGAAATTGATTATTTTCCTTCTTTTTAATATAGATACATGTACATATTGTTAATAGATATTAATTTAGCTTAAATGTTTTAAAGTAAACCTTATTTGTTTATTTTTATAATTTTAATAATAATATCTAATAAATAAATGTATTCATTTAAAATAAATGACGAATTATTTATACAGGAACACATTTATCTAATATTATTTATAGGTAAAGAACTATAGGAACTATAAATCTGTCACATTTGTTTAAATAAGCACTTAAAAATGTGCCTGTATAGTTGACAATTAATAAAAAAAGGGTGGAAGGACGCGGTACGCACAAAAAAAAAAAATTAAAATCAGAGAAGTAAAACAAAACTTTATGACGCGGACGTTGGAATACCGAAATGTTGACGAGTCTAAGCGTTTTCGGTACCCAGGCGTCGAAATAAGACGCGTGAGCGCCAACGCGCTGCTCCCGTGTATACTCATCATGCACCATCGCCTGCTGATTGAGGGTCAGTTGTGTTAAGCCACCAATTCTTGTACATCGTGAAAGAGCAAAAGTAAAAAACAAAATACAAATTGGAACTTTGTGCTGAATATGATAACGGTACCTAAAGTGACCAAAAAAAGGTGCGTTCTTCCGGAAGTACTCAAAGTCCGGCTACCAGGACGCCGGGCAATCTATCTTTAAATACATTTAAATATATTTGTCCCATCCGATTCAATAGCTTAGAATTTAGAAGTTCTTTCTTTAATCTAAGTTCAATAGTAGTAGGTATCTACCTATAAGTTGTGGCAGTTGTAGGTATTGTTTGTGTCAAGACAAAAGAGGGCTAAGTTTTGCAACTTATTATATCATCCATCTAGTCATAAAGATATTTACAAGAAAAATGTGTTTAATATATGTGTAGGTATATTAAATGAATTAAAATTATTGCAGGGTAATGTTTTTAAAATCAAATTGACAGAGTGGCTTCAAAATAGTTGCTTTTATAGCCATAGGGAATTTATAGAACATATGAATTACCTAGTTATTGTTTATGAGTAATTGGACGGATAATTGTATATAATGATAGTTTTCATAAAAAAAAGGATTTTTTGTACATAATTTGCACGCTTGTTTGCAGGCAGAATACAATAAATTTTAGGCTTAAAAATCTTTCCTTGATTAAAACGTATGTTCTGACAAATAAAAATTTTGAATTTGTATGAGCCCCTTGTTCTTCGTAGCACTCTTGTCAGAGCGGTCGTGCTCCTCATGTTGTTTCTTGTCTAGGGGCTGACGTAATTCGCCTCACGATTTCTCGCCATCTACTCCGATTTTTGGTATTTTTTGTGCACTCATACAAGGTATCGCCCATTGCGGATTATAATTTGGTCAGTCCATCTCATGGGTGAGCGTCCGCATGGTCTAGTGCCCTCCACTCTACCCTGCTCGACAAGGGACTCTATAAAGTCACCACCACGCCTCGAGACGTGTCCGAAGTATTTGAGCAGAAACTATCCTTTTCTGCATAGTTTACCTACTTTAGGGCTAAGTAGACATATTAAAGAAACCTAGTTACAGCTATGGAATTTTGAGGACGGTCCTGATGCTGAGGATAGAATGCGAAACTATTAAATTAAATTAATTTATCTTATATTATAAAGTATATTATGCACCTATAGTTTGTTTCAAAGATATCTGATGATAGTGTAAACATATCCTGTTCAAGTTTAAATACGCAATCACTCACTATTGGGCATTAGTAACACATTCATCTGATCTGTGTAGACATGTAAGGTTTCAAGTTCATATCTCACCACGTGTTTGAAACAATTATTGTTTATTTATTTATTTATTTAGGATCTCCAACAAAAGACGTACACAATAGTACATGACACATAAATAAAGAGTTACATCAGGTAATAAGTAAGTGTACTCCTTCACTTATAGGAGACCACAACATGCACTAAGTTAAACAACTAAGCTAACAAAGTTACAATTTGGAAAAGTTAATTAATGGACACAAAACGTAAACAAAAAAAAAAAAATTACAATAAGACAAAACCTTTAGATATTGGTACTCAAACTGAATCTAATAAGAGTTTCTTATATTTAGACAGAGACTCGCAGATGTCTAAATTCGTAGTTTTAGTTTCAATAACATTAAAAATCATCGACGGAAATTGACGTTATATTTTTAAGGTGAATTAAAATTACAATTTCGGGTGAAATCAAGAAGTAATCAAATCAAAGCACATAATTCGTAAATAGAACTCTACAAATTGGCACCTACGTTCTCTGATCCATTTGTTTACATTTTCATCTCATGCTTTTGGAACAGACCATAAATCTTTTTCTTGATGAATGTCTTACATTATTTTCTCAAGATATTTTGTTTGTTAACAGTCGCTGAAAACGATCATCAGCTTGGTCCTGGCGCTACTGAGCAGCCACACTGAGTCATCGCCGTACTTAACTAGTGGCTTGAGGACGTTTACACTCGAAGAAGTAGTTCCACTGACCATCAGCTTCTTTCCTGAACAACTCAATATACAATGGATCTCAGGTATGTTGTCTTAAATCTGTCTGTCTCCAATAAACAGGAGCTGTATATTTTCTAGCACTTCTAGAAAAGTGATAGCCCAGTGGTTCTAATGCCTCACCTCTCATGCACAAGGTCGTGGGTTCAAATCCGGGCAAGTATCAATGTGACTTTTCAATTCTTAAGTACTTTCTAACTTTATCTCGGACACCTCTAATAAAGGTGAAGGAAAACATCGCGATAGAATCTGGACTTATATATAATTAATACGACACGGTTGGCGCAGTGGTTAAGCGATTGACTGCTGCGTTACGTGTCGCGGGTTCGATCCCCGCACGGAACAAATATTTGTATGACCTGCAAGTAGTTGTTCCGGGTCTGGCCGTTTGTGTATGTGAGTTCAAATGTTTGTAAACGCACCCACGATACAGGAGAAATTCCTAGTGTAGGGCAACGTTTAAAAAAAAAAAAAATATATAATTATATAAGTCTGAAATTGCCAATCCACCTTGAGCCAGCGTGGTGATCAATGCTCATGTCTTCTCTATTATTTTAGGCACTTAAACTTTTAAAGGGGTTTTTTTTAACTCGCCTACAGTTTATTAATACTGTGTATTTTAGTCGTTTTTAGCGTATGGGGTCGCTGTCCTAACCTTTTTTTTATTTTGTTTTTGGGGTGGAAAATCCTCATGGATGTCCGCCGACCTGGGGCGGGCGGCTTTGTCTGTCAGACTCTTAATGACTAAAAACCACCCCGGTGTTCCATCTCACACCTACGCCGGGGGTCGCGGGAACGTACGATCCATCCGCAACTCGCTGTTCTAACCGAACCTAACCCTTTTGCGAGTAATATTAATACTCTCAAAAAGGTTATTATGATAGAATAAATTAGACCTAGCGTAGACATTTTTCGTCGGTCAAGATGTAAGGCAGAGCCAAATTGAACTAGTGATAACAAAGTCAACATTAGTTCCATTATTTTTAAATTCTTAAAAACACCAGTAGTTCCATCATGGAACTGTTAATGGTACTAGTGGCAACGAACACATTAAAAGAATGATGTTTTTTTATCTAGAAAAGAAATTGGTTCTCATTGATGTTGGTTGGCAAACTAGTTCAATTTTTATATTGCATTTTAACTACCTACCCCGGTGGTCGGGGGTCGTTTTAAGCGTGGAGTTCTGGATCCGATCCCCGTATTGGGTTAGTTAGTATGGCTGGGTTTGCCCTCCGAAAAATCTTAATATCGTCGTTTTAGAGTGAAAACCTCGGGAATGCATTTTTAGTCAAATATATTTTATTGCCTTTCTGAGAAGATAACCTGGCAATGCACGTCCTGATCTGACTAATTTGTTCGTTGATAAAAGCTGGTTAAATTTACAAATAAAAAACATAAAAGACGCCGTACAAAATTTTTACAGCACGCAGATTTTTCTTCCTCCTGAAAAATTACTTCTTTTATTACACTTACGAGGTTTTCACTCTAAGGCGTCGATATCAGCGTGGAGTCCGGATGTGGGGATATTTCTTTTCGGGTCTTAGATAAAACATAACTGTCGCAATGTGGGTGTAAGTTACTATTCATCTCTGCTTACCCTCCTGGCTATACAGGCGTGACGTGAAGATGTTACCAGATGACTTAGGTCCTTAAGACACTCTTACAACCTTTGTTTTACTAGCTCACAAACAGCTACGTCATGAGACCGGTATTCACATTAATGGCGTCTCAATATGTGCACCATTAACGAGACTATCTTACTCTACTTACGAGTGCCTACCTATGCTTATGAGGGGTAATGCAGAGGTGTAGTACCATGTAATAGGGAGCGAGCCTATTGCCATCAAACGGGCATACATTCAGACTCTAGGCTGCTGCTGAGAAAATCCTGATGAAAAACCCAATAACACTGTATGCCCGTCCCGGGAATCGGACCCAAGACCGTACTCAGCGACCTACTTACTTATTCTTTCGTAATTAAAAAACGTGTACAGTCATGAGCACTAATATGTATACACTTAGCAACTTCAAAATGTGATTTTCTCCTACTGATTGATTGTAATTTTATATGGTTACGAACATAGAATTTTGGAACTTATACTGTTATGAAATAGGTCTTATTTCAAAGTTGCAATCAATATTCCACGAGAAAATCGCTTTTAAATTTTGCTAAGTGTATACTTATTTGTGCTCGTGACTGTACCTAACTATTTACTTATTTCAGATACACAATACATTTACAAAGAAGCGGGGCTCGGGGTCTGGAAATTCGATGTGCCTCAAGAGACTTACTCTGCAGTTCTAGATGAACAGGACATGGTAAGAGGAACTGAGTAACTTAAGATTTTTATACTAAACGAGTCTTTCCTTTGAAATTTTTTCATACTTGTTGCTTATTTTTCAAGTTTCTTTTATGCTGGGCGTTCGAAGTACTTATTCTAGCAATGTTTGTCGCTGTATTGAATTGCGTTTCAACGACGACTGTTGAAGTGTTTTTGTTGTTGAGCAATTATAGCTACATAATGGGACAAGCCATACTCTACTTTAGCATTACTTAACGTGAATGCCCGCAAAATTCAAAATGTCTTTGTAAACAAAGTAGAGTTTGACAAGTTCTCAACTTCAAATTCTTAATTCAAAAACGAGGTGTAAAGCCACGGTTTCCTAGAAGACCGGTGGCCGCGAATGACGTTGTAGCGGTATCTACATCGCCACATACGAGCTGCGCGTCATACTGACGTCACGCAAATCCTACATCGCGCAAGCAGAGTTTACCGCGCGACTAGCATACCTATATAATGTATACAACTTCCCGACATCAATCATCGGGCAGTTGCCCACCAGACACGACACCCGTCTGGTCGGAGGATCCTCCCTTTTCTATGGAGGTATGAGTGAACTTTACACCCTGTTCCTCGTAACTCTATAACGTCACTGCAACGTTATTTATGAAAGTAAGTTGGTGTGGATTCTTATAGAGCGTTTTTTGACACCGTAAAGTCAAACCCTGCTGCCATCATTTTCATGACAGCCGTCACTGCGGCCGTTATATGGCGGCCACCGCTCTTCTAGGAACTTTCATTGAACTTTTCTTTTTGTAGTTACTTTGGGTCGTTTTTAACCACCACTGAAAAAGTTCATAATAGGTTTTGAGTTTATTTGGTGCATGGTCACTGAAGCTGGTCTTACTTTTGCTTCGTTTTAAATAAATTGTTGTTAATTTCTATTTCCAGGCTAAGATTCGCAACTTCACCATTTCGACGTTTTCCCAGGATATGAAATATTTGCTGCTAATGACGAACAAACAGAAAGTGAGTTTTTTGCCTGCTTTATTAAAAATCAATCGTTAAAACTCAGATTCAGATTCATTTATTCCTTGTTAAACATAGGTACATTATAAGCTCTTATTAGGTAATACATTGAGGGCGCTATGTTTTGCCTCAAGGGCGTACAAGGAATATACATGCAAAAAATAAAAATAAAAAATGTCCACAGTTATTGAACTTAATTAACTGAAAGCCAATACTATAATTAGTAAATAACTTGGTTATTTAATTATTTTGTAAAGAACTTATGGATTTTTCCTTGTTTTCGACTTAACTTAGAAAAATTCTGGTAGCCTGTTACAGGTCTTTTGTAAATGCGCACAGCAAAATAATGTAACTCTCTACCTGCGTCTGTGTTTGCGAACGCATACAACCCTGATCTCTTCAAAGTGAGAGTGAACAGGCCTCTTCTGGGTAAGCTCACTCCACCGTCGACTCTGTCTCTGTCACCACTGACCTAGACTAGAGTCAAGAGCGAACCCTACTTAAATAAATAAAAAAATATATATATTCCAGGTACTTAAAATAAACTGAGATAGGTATGTACCTACCTCAGTTTACTTCCAAATATCGGTAGATACTTACTTACAAAGTTCAACGTCCCTAGTTGGTACCTATCGAAACACACAAACCGAACTGATTGTCAAATAAAAAAATATGAGACAATAGGTAATCGTAATCGGTTCGCCATCTTGACCAATCGATTTAGCAAGGCTATTACGTGAACTCCTTTAACAATACGTTTACCGACAAAAGAGTTGTTTCTTTCGCCTTCTTAAACTGGATGACTTCATCTCTCACTTTCGCGCCACTCCGTCGCTGCCACCTGGGATTCGATGCGAGGGAATTCTTGCACCTTTATGTTGCCCTGGTACATTCCTGTCGTTTTTACAATTCGATTAGGGAATGCTCACAAGGGGATCACTGTGTTAGCACGTTTTCTACGTAAGTATTACAGTAACAATGAAATAGATACAATCCTATTTGCTTGTTATTTAATTTAGTAGGTATAGTGTAAGTAGTTACTTGTATGTACGTAATAACATAGTTTATGACTGTTTACATAATGTATAAGGAATAAAGGAATTCATTCACTTGTTTAATATAGCTTGTTTTTAGGGTTCGATTCGGATGTTGATGACGAGAAGATGAGAATGTTGAGATGGATGTGTGGTGTGGAATGAATTGATAAAGTAAGAAAAGACTGACCGGTTGGTGCAGTTGGTAGCGACCCTGAGCCGCCGGTCCCGGGTTCGATCCCCGGACAAGTCAAACATTTGTGTGCATGAACATGTCTGTTTGACCTGTGTCTGGGTGTGTGTATGTATATCAGTCATCAGGTTACCGTAGTACAGGCTCTACCTAGTTCGGGACCTGAAGAGCTTGTGTAAATGTTGTATCATATAAAAAAAAAGATTGCATAAGAGGATGTTTGGAAGAGGCATCAGTGACAATAAAGTTTAGAGGAAATCCTTTGTCTTGGTATTTGTCGGGCGTGTAATGAGGAGGGAAAGGTGAAAGACTTGTGACTAAAAGAGTGATTAATATAAATAATGATGGATGGAGACTGGAGAGGGAGAGGAAGGCCAAGGAAAAGATGGATGAATTGTGTGAGGAATGATATGAAAGAAAAGGTAGTGAGTCATAGCCTTTTTTTTTTTTGAGGGTTGGAAATCGTCAAGTAACTTCTCCCGCTCTGGGCGGAGCGGGTGGCGTGTCAGACTCTTACTGACTATAACCCACCAGTGTTCCTTCAGTTGCCTGTGCCAGGGGCCATGGTAACCCTTTCGGACTTTCCCGCATCCCCGGCAGTTGCCGTCATTGGTGCTGACATATCTTTGAGGCGTGCGAGGAACATAACACTCCGTCGACCCAGGCCTGGTCCTTACCGGACGGCGAGCTGCCCATTGCTCGCCGTCCGCCCACGCCTATAACGGTGGTCGGGAATCGGCTTGTGATTACCGACGCCCAGAGCGTCTCCTGCGGCGGCTAGGGGCGTGAGGATGCGAATTTTGCCTCTCCCTCACGCGTTCCGCCTCCTCCTTCGCGAGCATTACCGCTTCGCAGAAGGAGGTGAGGGCTTCCCAAGCCCTCTCGCTCCAGTGAATGACACTTAAGAAGGGGGAATGGAAGAAGAAACGTGTTGCGTCGACCCCAAGTAACATGAGACAAGGGCAGTAAGATAGTCAGGTTTTGATTCGGATGTTTCCTATAATCGAGTTACGTTATTACGTTAGTTATACGTGATAACTTGTCATTTAGGCTTTCTGACTGAATGCATTTATTAACGGTAGCACTATCATGTGCGTTATCAGTGTACGTAAATCAAGCATACATAAATGAATAAATTTTCACGCTGAATATTTTAATTCATTTTAGTTTACAATTTTCTTTGCGAGTCATTAGCAACAGCGTAAAAACTACGGCTAAAATTATAAAATTTTGTGCTACGATTGGAAACTGATAATAATGGTCATTCGTGTAATATAAAGCCAAGTAGGTACGTACTTTCTCACGTATTTGTTACGTTTAGAGTGAAACGTAACAAACGTATCATCAGCCGGTCGATTCTGTAAAAATGTCACCGTGAAGACTTGCGTCTCAGACAAAGAAAAGAAAGGACTCGGCATAACGGACAGTATACAGCATATCTCACTGCGGCCGGTCGCCATGTTTTGTCACAGCCAACAAGTACATCAGTTGTCATAACTTGTTTCTTTCAGGTTATAATGCGCGCAGCTACCGCAAGCCGCCATCTTTGTGCCAGACTCACAGTTTAGGTAGGCACGTTTTTTTCGTAGGTATGTCATGTCTATTCTTCTTTTCCTTAGTCTGAGACTTGCGTGGAGTGAGCTGTCAGTGTCATTCCATTGATGCTAGGTATTGACCAACGTTACATTTACAATCATAATCGAGATATTAATAATATTTTTTATCCAAATTCTATTGATCATTTTATATTATTTAAAAGCTAGTATGTAGTTAAGTGGCTAAACATTACTATTTTCGGGGTTTTAAAATAAAACAGCAAAACAGAAATTCAGTTATAAATTTAATGTTGTTATTTTTTAGACTCTTATAAATGAACATAAAAAAATATATATAAAATTATCAATATTATTAAAATCTCGATTATGATTGTAAATGTAATGCTTGGTCAAGCATCAGTGGGGTGACACTGACAGCTCACTCCATGCTCACTTCACCTAAGTTATCACGGTAAGATGGTTACAGAATCACACTGCAAATGGTCGGTGCGGTCAGCAACGAAAGCTTATTAACACCGCTGTTTTACATCTACATAGCCACAAAATCATTAAGAATTTCTAAGTAGCAGCTCGCAGTCTAGATTTGTGCCCGGTTGATGGCAATAGGCTCGCCCTCGTTTACATGGGACAACATAACTGGCAAAACGTGGGTGTACACATATAGGTGCACCTCTGCCTAACTTTCCGGGAAATTTAGGCGTGATGTTACGATTATGATCATAATATTTTTACTAATAGTTAAGGGGTTTGTATTAAGTACTTAGTTTCATTTCAGACAATGGGTGTAAAAAGACTTGTGGCTAAATAATAACAGTTGCACGAGTCGATCGATCAGGTTAAGCTACGCTTGCCGCGGTCGGTCCGTGGATGGGTGGCCATCTTTACATATCAAGACCCCCCGTGTCTTGAAAAGCACGTTAAGCCGTTGGTCCCGGCTGTCGTTCTTGGGTCTTTGACAGTCTAGTCGAAAGCCCAAAAGTCGGCGAACCAGTCTTACCAAGGGGTATCGTATTACCCAGTTACTGGGTTGTGGAGGTCAGATAGGCAGTGGCTCCATGTAATATACTGGTATTCGACTGCATCCGGTTACTAGTACTCCCCGTCATTGTATTTTTTTTTTGTCCTAGACCATATCTGGGAACCTTCTGGTTACGGAGATATTGAAGGTCAAACCTCCAACTTTTACTGACCTTTTTTTACGAAAACTGGTTTTTAACGTTATAATATACGAAGCTAGCAAGTCTCCAAGTTGCACAAAACAAAATAATAAAAACGATTTTTAACTAGATACCCATTATTAACATCAACATGCAAAATTTATGATGAAACCAAAATAATGACCATTATATATCTACTATTAAAGTACACAGACTAATTTATCGTTTACTAAAGTAAAAACAAGTAATGCAACGTAGCAGTCGCCGAGCTAGTTTTCTGATTTTGCCGAGCGAAGATGAGAACCAAGTTTGGCAAAAAGATGTTAACTTTTGAGGGAGCACAATTATACAACAAAGTACCCTCATGTCTAAGGAAGTTACACTCATTCAATGCACTCAAAACTCAATTAGCTGAATATATAATCAAAAATAACCGCCTTCCTAAAAGATTAGTGCATTGGATGGGTGTATTATATTGTTACCGTGACGTCTGTGACGAACTTTACATTCATTATTTATTTTAAGTATTGTTCTCATGTAACTGACTTTGTGCCTTTTTTGAGAATAAATAGCTTTAAAACTAATATAACACAGCTTTGAATACCCCCATGGCCCCTGTACCGTTGCATCCACCCATTTATAAGCAAAATGTTTTGCGTGAGTTACGATGCGCACTATCGTAAACAGCGATTTTTCACACAAAACATAAAATTCATTTTCCAAAAATTATTTTTGTGGTATGTTACTTAGTTTGATGTACAGAATACGTAGTTGACGGTCATGTGATGGGTATTTTTACACCTTGTAAATTAAAAAAATATATATGTTAATTTTTGAAATGACTTCTGTTTAATAAAAAAATGGAAGTATTAATCAACTTGCTTTGCTGACCATTAACTATTATATGCAATTAACCGATGTTCGTGTCTGAAAGTGAATACCCGGCCTTCAAACAATAGCGATATCCACATGCACTAAAGTGTTACAGACGCAACTTCAGACAGACAAATGAAGTACGAGATATATGGCTTAATACCTAGTACCCTCATTAGATGTTTCAGCTTCGTCGACCAAGTATGTAAATAGAAAAATTGTTTTGTCTACCTATATAATAGTTTTAATCGGTAATGCGGAGCCTTTTTTTAACTCTCGTTTTCAATAAATGTAAAAAACGATGTAAGTACCTACATAATTCCATTTTCGATGAACTATTATTTTATTACGTCAATAGAAACGTTCTAATGGTGGAAAAGCGTGCTTTTTATTAAACTAACGAAATTGCACGAAGCAGAAAATATAACTTTTTGATTGTAAAAAGTACATTTTAAGTAAGTACCTATGTTTAAATGTCAAAAAACATGAATAATAAAATAAAAAACTATTTGACGTCTTTACCATACCTACTTGCATCAAATTTTAATTAAAATTCCAGTCGTTTTGATATCAGAATCACGTTATATCCGCGACTACTACATACTACTAGAAGCTATTAATACATAATACTTTTGCACGTGTTACATGCAACGATCTCCGGTAACTGCCCAGACTCCCTTCTCTCAACATTTGCGACACACGTTATCTAATAGTTCAGACCAGGCGTGCCTAATTCTTAGATTCAGTATTACGAAGCATACATTATACATAGCTACATGCACGTTTTTGTTTGTTGTTTAGACACGTTTGGTTCACGACCTCGCGATTTCGCGATGCATCCTACGTACGCGTAAAATTTGAAAATCTGTAGGTTAGTGTGTTTGTCTGCGTGTTTGAAATTGAACGTTGAGGTTGATCGGTACCTGGATAAGGATATAGGCTTTTTTTTTAATTATACAAAACTAGCTATAGCGGGACTAGTTTATAACATGACAGCCTTATATAATAAGAAACGTTACAGTCGAAGACATTTAAAACGTATTTAATTTGTAAGTAAATTGCGGTTGACTAAATAACACCAGTCTAGTCTACTTTTTAATTATAACTAATTAACATAAGAACTGCGTATTTGATCTTATAGAGTCCACGTGTTAACAATAATCATTATATTAGCATTTGATTCAATTAATTTATTTTTATTTAAGCATTTATGTACACACATATAAACAGACAGGAATAAAGGAACATAATAATACGTACAAAGGTGATGCTTATTTCAAAAGAAATCTCTTCCAATACCTGCGATAGGAGAGTATATAAAAAGAGACATAGACAGCGTGCGTAAGAGTAGAACGGAAAACAAAAAAAATACATAAAATCAAAAACAAGTCTTCCAATTTAAATATAAACATACAATATGAGACAACATACATACTTCATAAATAAACATAATAATACATACTTCTAAAATGATTATTACTAAAATATGTATAAATATAATGTAATTTAAATAATAAATACATATTATTATGCAATTATGACTAAGGAAAGATAGTGTTCTTTCGTGTCTTTGGTCACACGAATTCGTATACCATTACTTTCACTTTAAAAAACGGTGACAGGAAGTTATTGTAACATCATCAATACACACTAAGTGGAAAAATACGTAATATTAAAGCTTACTGAAAAACTACACAAGCAAAGTTAATAAAATTAATATGGAACCATCCCTAGTTATTAAAAACAGAACTTTCGAAATCGATCCAAAATAATCGGAAATACCGCGTAACATATTTACAAAAAAATAAATACAGACGAATTGAGAGCCTTCTCCTTTTTTTAAGAGGTCGGTTAAAATGGAATAATATTATGTAAATAGCTATTTAAAAAGATTTCTAGTTGATTTTCTGTATTCGGCCAACCGTTACCACAAAACGCATTCAATATCTAATTAACGCTCGCAAGTTTCTGTGATAAAATTAATTAGTAGATCAAACCGAACGTAGTACGGTTCGCAACGAGAGTCGATTGACAATTACTTTTACATATTAATTATCATCTAATTGACTCAAAAATATTCGATACACTGCTTTTCAGCTTGCCTTGGAATGTCACTGAGCTATATAACACAAACTCCTCACTAGTTTTTGTTATTACATCTATGTTTAGGTGTCTACCGAGTTTCTTGGCCGTTCTTCTCCATAGGGACCTACTTTTGAAATTGGCAACTAGCTTCATCTTTCTGACTGACCGACACCTTGACAATTCAATTCTGTTTCCATCTTATTACAAAATACGGTCTAACTTTAGCCCGAGCCTTCGAGTTTTTGTATTTCGAACTTTATGCCGACTATAGTAAAGTTCTTAATACAAAATTGACGACATAAGACCGGACTAAGTTGTCGGTTTTGTAAAAGGAACTGTATTTCAATTTCTGTTAAATTCCAATTTCAAAAACGGGCTCGATGGAATACCATCGAGCCCGTTTTACCATCGAGCCCGTAACCACGTTTAAAGAAAAACCTTGTTTTGTAATAAGACCATTTGAGTTTTGAGTCGAGTTTTTATGTTTCATAATTAGGATGTTGTCATAACTTTGTAGCGGTATCTACATCGCCACATGCGAACCACGCATCACATTGACGTCACGTAAACTGCATCGCTCAAGCAGAGTTTACAGCGCAACCAGCATATATACAACGACCCGACATCAATCGTCGGGCAGTTGCCCACCAGACACGATGCCCGTCTGGTCGGCGGATCCTCTCTTTACTATGGGTATGAGTGAACTTTACACCCTGTTCCTCATACCTACTATAACTTATATCAAAGATCAAACGTAACTTAAGTACCTATTACATATCTAATTACACGTTGTGAAAGGTTATAACGGAATAATAACAGTGGCTATAGATTACTCGTAAGCCCAGGTTACGGCAGCTAGTGTCCATCCGACAACTTCCTTCTACCAACTTTCTTCCACCAAACCAAAGCGCGATTTCCTTCTTGGCAGACTCCCCACTGTTGGAACCGTGTATTTTGTTGCGACCAATAAAAACTAAATTGTTTATCGGCTTTCGTGGCTGACTGTATCAGTCTATCTTGTTCATTATATCAAACCTATAATGTGTACGTGACTTTACAATACAACTTTCTATTTCAGAAATACAGGCACTCGAGCACCGCTGAGTACTGGATATACGACCTTGAGATCAAGTAAGTAACACAGTAAATAACCTAATAACTTATGTATTAAGGGGCTGACAACATACTAAAGCGCGGTCACTGTCGGACTGCATAGAAAATAAAGAGAAGCGCGATGACACAAAGCTGGTAATTTATTGCAAAATATGAAGCAATTCTCAATTTACAAAAAATCTATTGACTGGACTAAAAAATGAAAACACTATTACGTTAATATGTTGCCTGAAGAACAATCTGAAAATAAAAATAATGATTGCATGTATATTATTAGAATATTACTTAGTATGGTTTTTAATTGTTAAAATACATTATTAGAGGTATCTTCGTGACTTTTTCCTATCGTACCAAATTAGTTGGTCTATGTTTTCAACACACTATCTAACTAGCATATATCCTGAAGATTATCATATATTTTTCGGATTTTGTTTACTGCAGTGGATCATATACTTTTAATCATTATAAAACTTGCGTTTAGGTCATGTAACTACACTAATCTACATGGTCCTCAAAGATTATGTTCGAATATTTATATACACATTGACATTGATGAATTTTATACATACAATGACATGAGTAATTACTTTGTAAAGTATTATATTATTTAAATTATTGTGAATGTGAAGATTATGTGGATTATTACTTTTTTTATTTTATTTCTTAGTTAGTTTCACGATCTGGCAGCTTGAGTAATTTATGCGGCCTACCCAAATGTCCTTTCTTTGGTATTGTTCGTCGAATCGTTGTGCTCCTTAAGTTCTCAGTTGAGCGGCAAGATTACTGACAAATGCGTGCACTGACTGGACAGGTCCGCTCAATCTGTATGGTTTTTCCTCAAAAGACCGTTTCAGACACCAATCTACATGGTCTTCACATGATCTGACCAAGATTATGTCTGGACTTTAAAAGAGACTGTGACCTCTGAGTTTGTTTCGGCCTTTCTTCTCAGAGTAGTCAGTTATGAAACGCCGACCTCATCTAGTTTTAAAAATATGATGGACGTGTAAAAGTGTTTGTAACAAACCTACTTACAGAAATAAAATCATTTATCATTTATCATTTATGTAGTCCCCCTTAAGTAGAACGCACACGTGTGGCTTTGGTCTGCCGATTTACTCGTAGCTGCCGATGGATACATCTTCATATCGAACTTCATACTTGTGTATGCAGTGTATCTAGGACCTGTATTCTGATGTGACTGGAAAAATACTGGTGTAGCTGCATCTGGTTAGATTGGAAGCTCACCTCAAAATAGTTGGGAAAACGGTAGGCAGATGATGATTGTATATTATGAAGTAAGACGTCTGTGTGAGGAGGGAGGGCTTTTGCTCTTCAGTATTACATACATGCCAGCCGGTATTGGTATAACCATAGACATATAAAAAAACAGGCATATCTATGGGATTATCAAATCTTTTTTTCCAATTTCCACCATAGAAAGAAATGAAAGCAAAAAAAAATTAGACAAAGCAAAGTGTGCCTGATTTTACCGTTCAGTAACGCTCTGTGGTTTAAAATACCACACGGTAAATGGTGATAAAATAAGTAGATATATTCTAACTCTCACATTATGACCTAACCGTTATCGGAGAACCGTAAGTAGATAGACAGCGAGTAAGTCACCGCCCTTTGTTAAAGCTATTTTTTATTGTTTTCAGGAGAAAGAACGAGATATATTATAATAGTTATAATACTAATTATGATTACAGTTAACACCACCGTTTGTTAACATACTTTGTATAAACCATTTGTGTGCATCAAACAATCGTATCTCCTAGTTACATCTAATAACATCAATCCTATTAATTATTATGTTTCCCATTCTAATGAAACATGTCATTTAGTATTGTTTTACAAACAATAGTAGAATGTGTAGGTAATTCCTGCAATCGTAGAAATATGGTGCGAGAAGAAATATTTCTGGTGTCCGTCCGTCCTGTGTACCTACATAACACGGATGAGTAGGTAGCTAGGTATGTATAGATGGGCTGGTGTCCGCCACTCCACGTCAATGCGCGTATTTTGCGTACGGGTGGGAAAATCGATTATTCGATCCACCCCAGCTCCTCGAGGAAAGCCAGCAACCCCTTGGTGTTGCTGACAATCTCACGTAGGGTACCTGGGTTACCGAAGTACTGTGCCCTGTATGTGGCGACCACCGGGCAGTTCAGAAGCACATGAGCTGCTGTCTCGTTGTCTTCCATGCCCTGCACAGCGGACTGTCTGTGACTCCTATGACAAAGAGGTGTTTATTAAATGAACAGTGGCCAGTTAAAGCTGCTCTAACTGTACGCAGCTGTTGTTTAGTTAGTCGGAGAACCTGTTTCGTGAGGCGGCCATCAGTTGTAGGGGGTGCTTCCCTAGCCTGCCTGCATTCACCTAGGTCAACCCATAGTTTGTGATGTTGGTCTCTGGTGCGTTCCCTTACCGATGAGTTGGTAATAACATAACTATTTACATACAATTATTCTTTTTCTTCTTCTTATACATTTGTTCTCTACAGGTATTGTTCGGTTTCTGAGGTTTTCTTAACTAGAATTTATCTGTTCGTTAATATTCGTACTGTGCAATGGGTTCGATGTTATTACCTATCGCGTTTTTAGACTTTACTAAGAACTAGCTGACTGTGGCCTGATTTAGTCAAAGTCAGATATCTGTTTTTGAACAGTGGTGGTCCAGTGGTAACGGCCGCGACTTACCAGTTGTAGGTCGTAGGTTCCAATCTTGACAAGCACTTTACTTTGTGTCAATAATTTTATCACCACTGCTCTCAAAACGGGTGAAAGAAAACATCGTGAGGAAACCGGCATGTCCTAGAACCAAAACATCGAAGACATGTGGCATCTACCAACAAGCAGTGGGCCCGCGTGGTGGATTACGGCCCACTCCCTCTCACAGAGAGGAGGCCTGTGTCACATGTGGGCACATTATAGGCAGACTATGTAGGTATCTATCAGAACCACATACCATGAACTTGTGTGATGTAATAATAGACAGCTGAAAGTACATGAGCATTTACACGATTAATTACGTACCTAGGTATCTATTATTAAATAAACACCTGTTTCCCTTTTAATTACCTTTTTTTTTTTTTTTGTTTTCGGGGGGAAACCTTCAAAAGGCACCCGACCTCCGGGGAGGGAGGTCGGGGAGTGTGGGATTTTTACCTCACTAAAACCACCCCGGTGATCACCATCAGCACATAGGGGCGGTCCCGGTTCCTCTTAAAAGACCAATTCCGGAACCACCCCTGTGCAACGCCTGTAAGGCACATCCCTGGGGAGACTGTAAAGGGGCCTCCCCTGAGCCTCGCTATGTTCGGCAGCACGTGACCACTGTGCCACGCCACCGTAATCCCTGGGGTCACTTGGTGGGCGGACAGAGTCCCCTCTCTGTGCACCCGCGACCCCAAAGGTCCAATTACCTTGATTGGTAAGCAGACCTCGGCGTATCAGGCGCCAAGGCGGTTGCCTCCCCGACGCCTCCTTACCCGAGCAGGATCAGCCCTCTCCCGTCCCGCTCGGCGGCCTCCTTCTGGACCATCACGGTCTCACAGAAGAAAGCTACTGCTGCCCAATTCTCTGTCTCTGCCAGCATAGCCCTCATTACTGCCGGCAAAGACAGGTTCCGCCCGTCCCTTTTAATTACCTAAGGGTCATTCAGATTCTTCCTTATTAGGTAAATTCAAACATAGGCCCAAAAATAAATCTTGTTTTGTAATGAGGGTGGTATAGATTCAGTGTTTTAAAAACTTTTTTCCTTTTATCATCCAGATCCATCATAAGACTGGGCCGGGACTCCCTGGACGTGGTGGTATGGGGCAGTGGACGATCCATGGCATACGTCAGAGAGAACAATGTGTATTATGTTCATGATGTGGACACAGACAATGCGGTGGCCCTCACCAAGGATGGCAAGCCAGGGGAAATATACCACGGTGTCGCCGACTGGCTATACGAAGGTGAGCTGTTGGGTTTTTATTCGTACGGTGAATATGAAATATTGGTGAAATGCATATATTTAAGCCTACGACTATCCAATAGATGATGGTTAAATACAGCGTTGTTAAATAGAACTTCGCACCATTCCTGATATAAACTCAGTCCCGCCATGTTTGAACTCACGGATCAGATATTTTGTAAACGTCTCGTAATTGATAGTATTTAGGTTTTATTTAACAAAATTCAACATACCATATTGATACAATGACACAATCAATCCTGACTTGTACATTTAGTATTTTATCTATGATCCTGACAACTCCGTTTCTTCTTTACTTATGATGACGTTCAATATTGACCAAGGAGTTTATATTATATTACTATCTACTCTTTGCATGACGACCCTCTTGAGTATAATATATGGTCTATGATGACCACGGATGATGACGACTGTGCTCGTTACAGAGTACATTTTTCGTCGCCATCATAGACGTCATGAAGTTACACGTATTATTATAATCTTTGAGTTACACTTTCACTTATTCTTTTTATTCACACAATTTTGATCAGCAGTGCCTACCACTTTAAATGATGATGAACAAGTGACAATTTTTTAAATTTTCAGAGGAGATGTTTAACGCAGCTGAGGCTATGTGGTTCTCTCCCAGAGGCAGCTATTTAGCGGTGGCTTCGTTCAACGATAGCAATGTCGCGACAGCTACGTACCCCTACTACGGGCAGCCCTTCGATGTTAACAACCAGTATCCTGAAATAGTACACTTCAAGTATCCAAAGGTAAACTAGCACAGGTTATAATGAGATGGATTTACTGCTTACCACAAATACAATTTACTAATCGTTTATCCAAGAACTATATTCAAGATTTAAACGAGCGACTTCCAAATTTTTTTTTGGTTAGACGAATGTCATAATGTGCACATTCTGATCTTTATTTTCTAACATGTAATCTCTAACAATACCAATTTTATTGTCAGGCAGGTCGAACAAATCCAAACGTAGGGTTACGTGTCTTCAAACTCGACGACCCTCACGGAGAACCGTGGAACATTCCAGCACCCGTCGACATAGTCGGACTCGACCACTACTTGGGAAGGGTCAACTGGGCATCCGAACAAAACCTCGTAGTATTATGGCTCAACAGACGTCAAAACATCAGCGTACTAGTCAATTGTGACTTAGACAAAGACAAGTGCAGTATCGTAAAGGAGCAATCAGAATCAAACGGCTGGATCGATGTGAGGAAGTCATTTTTCGACAGAACGGGAAACAAGATGCTGGAGATCCAAAACTTGTACAACGGTGACCAAAGGTACCCCCATGCGGGTCGATTTAACTTCTTATCTTTGACTACTGAGGACTTGAGTCCTGGGAACTCGTCAGTGACGTCGATATTAGGATGGAACCAAGACACTGATACTGTTTACTACGTGGTGTCTCCGGGCAATGCGCCGTGGTTGAGGCAGATGTGGGCCACTTCTGGGGGAGTGGTGAGATGTGTGTCGTGCAG
The DNA here is from genome assembly GCA_937001585.2 of Brachylomia viminalis. NCBI lineage: Eukaryota > Metazoa > Arthropoda > Insecta > Lepidoptera > Noctuidae > Brachylomia > Brachylomia viminalis. Next base: position 17,598,309 of record OW443301.2, on the reverse strand, counting down.
GGAACCTTCGTGTCACCACGTGTCGGCGTCCTTTTCGCCCGGTGCCAGCTATGGTATTGTGACGTGCAGCTCTGCTTACAATCCACCGAAAATCTTCTTATATAATAGTGCGGTAAGTTTTGGTCTACATTCAGCATATTTTATTTGAGTATAAAAAGCAGCATCCGTGACAAAACCTGGTTGTTACGAACAGCAAATTTTCTCGAAACCGAAACTGATTGCTAATACAGTGTCCTTTAACAAAATCGAATTGTAACTTCCGGGGAAGCAAAAAGAGAATAGAAAAAAAAGAGGATAGATCGAAGATACATCTTAATTAAGTAGGTATATCTTAATCTACCCGTTAAACTGATTATAATGTAATTTTCTTTATTGCAGACCGACAGCTTTAAACTGATCAAAGATAATATAAGACTGAAAGACAAACTGAGGCAATACAAGTTGCCGATGATACTCTTTAACGTGGTGTCAGTAGGAGAGAATCCTCTGGGACACGTCAAACTTCTGCTGCCGCCAAACATGAAGTCAGGAGTGAAATACCCCATGATAGTCAGGGTCTACGCGGGTCCAGGGACCAGCAGGGTTAAGGATAATTTTGATTTAGGTATGTTTTTGTCTATCCGTTTCATTTATCTTGATTTTGGGCTCGTCAAATAATTGAGTCAAAAAATCTTTTTAGGGGTAACATTGTATCTTCAAAATAACTAAAAACTATACTGCGGTAGTGTTCATATTTTAAACATAGTTTTGGACATAAGCTATTCTGTGAACTGTGGATGAATGTAGGTACCTACATCGGCCATAGTATAGAGCACCTTGTTACAACCAAAAATACAAGGCGATTGGAAGATGGGTGCAAAGCTTTAAGGCGAAGATAGTACAGACAGTTTAGAACAATTTAAGCCATGGTTGTCTTAGACGACGTCTTACCATTTTTTTTTACCTAATTTTTAAGATTTTTTTCGAAAATTGCCAAAATTTTAACTAAACTGGTTATTTATAGCTAAATTGAATGATAAATGAATACATTTTTATTTTATTTAATTAAAGTAATGTGTAAGCAATCTAGCAAAACATGTTTTAGGACTCTGTGTCGTTAGACATTTTTTTACAGACATTTAAAGTTCATATAAATTTAAAAAAATCATAAATCATTTTTGAAAACCTTATTTAAAAAAAAACGAAGTGTGCTTTTTTTGTTCAAATATTTTTGAAAACATGCGTGATAATCGCTCTTTCCTTTGAGGTATCATTTACGAGGATATTTTTACAAATTATTGAAATTAGGATCTACAAACCAATTAGAGGGAGAAATTTTAAATTTTAGGCGGAGTAATTAAAACAACATTTGAATCTAAATTATTTATTGTTCATGTTCAGAATGTCTGCCATGATTCCTAATACAAGCACGGCTACGTCTTCTCACTTCTGTTGTTGTTATTTTCAACATCATCTCCAGTTTCATCGTTTCAAACGCTGAATTAATTCTCTCCATCAATTCTTCTCTCGTGTTTATTTCAACATACACCAGTTCCTTGGCCCGGCCCCACACGAAAAAGTCCAGCGGGGTCAGATCTGGTGAGCGAGCGGGCTAAGGGATGGGTCCATCTCTGCCGATCCAGCTGTCAGGGAAGCAATTATTTAAGTGTTCCCTTACATTTAACGTCCAATGCGCTGGACAGCCGTCTTGCTAAAAGACGACTGTTCGGTCTCTTTCGAATATCGGGACACCGGTTTCCTCTATCACAACTGGTAAATCGAATTGTAGAAAGTGCAAATAATTTTCACCATTTAAATTATCCGGTAAGAAGTGGGGCCCAATCAATGTCCTGCCAATTTCTCCAGCCCATACATTGACAGAGAATTTTCCCTGAAACGACACTCGCTTCTTAAAATGTGGATTATTGTCTCTGTCGGCCCATTCATGGAGGTTATGAAAGTTTGTAATACCCTCCCTAGAAAATTTGCTTTCATCCGTCCACAAGATTGATTTCAGGAACCACGCATCTTCGATGTCTCTGTTGAGGAGGAAACGGCAGAACTGTATTCTTCTTTGGGGATCTTGCTCTTCCAGACCTTACCTTCCTCGTAAATGATACCTCAAAGGAAGGAGCGATTATCACGCATGTTTTCAAAAATATTTGAACAAAAAAAGCACCCTTCGTTTTTTTTTTTAAATAAGGTTTTCAAAAATGATTTATGATTTTTTTTAATTTATATGTACTTTAAATGTCTGTAAAAAAAATGTCTAACGACACAGAGGCCTAAAACATGTTTTGCTGGATTGCTTATACATTACTTTAATTAAATAAAATAAAAATAAATTCATTTATCATTCAATTTATCTATAAATAACCAGTTTAGTTAAAATTTTGGCAATTTTCGAAAAAAATCTTAAAAATTTGGTTAAAAAAAAATGGTAAGACTTCGTCTAAGACAACCATGGCTCGGCGGCGACCTCTCACGCCCGGCCTTGGTTCAAGCCATGGTCCGGGGCGAGGGGGAGTGGGAGGCAGTCGCCTCCTTCTGCGAAGCAGTCATGCTAGCGAAGGAGGTGGCGGGACGGGAGAGGGAGAGAGTCTCCCGTCCAAGCCGCCGCGGTGGACGCTCCGGGCGTCGGGAGCCGCGTGACGACTCCCGGCCACCGTAGGCGCGGGCCTGCGGGCGGTGAGTAATGGGTAGCTCACCGTCCGATCAGGATCAGGCCCGTGCCGGACGGCGCGTACGTGTTCCACGCGCGCCTCAAAGAGATGTCAGCATCGAAGAGGGGGCCACTAGGGCCCAAGCCTGCCGGGAAAGCGGGATCATCCATAAGGGGTACCGCTGACCCGGAACATAAAGGGCCAAGGAAGGAACACGGGTGGGTTTTAGTCAGTAAGAGTCTGACACTCCCTTCCGCTCCACCCAGAGCGGGAGGGGTCATTTGATGATTTCCCATCCTCAAAAAAAAAAAAAAAAAAGACAACCATGGCTTAAATTGTTCTAAACTGTCTGCACTATCTTCGCCTTAAAGCTTTGCACCCATCTTCCAATCACCTTGTATATCCTATTATACCACGGCAAATAACTCTATAAAAGGCTGAAAACATAAAAAAATACTACACTTCTGCCTAACAACAACACTACCTACATATAAAGTTGGTTGTTCAATGTCTAAAAGTAAAACATTGGTATAAATGAGGACACATGCAGTTCGAGTTGATGACGAGGCCGCAACTTCAGAAGTTATTTCAAAAGTTTCCGTGCGGCACAAGACCCCATCTGTCTTCGTGTGTAGTCTGTACAGATAGAATAATATTGCATGGCACATGTTGGTTTTGTATTTAGATGTAACATTTTTCGCACAAGAAGCACACTGCTGGCTGCACTTGAACTGTGTTTATCTGAAGAGGCTTGTAATTAGCTGTCTAGTCGTGATGAAAAAGAAGAAGAAAGAAAAAAGAAAAATAGGTTTATTTGTCACAGAAACACGTGCATACTAAAAAGATAATTAGCTCCAATAAATTAAGAAAAAATAAAAACAAAACAAAACACAGGGTTATTTGTAATACGTCGGCAATCCATTAAGTGGATGTTGGGGAGGTCATTTGCAACCAAATGACCCCTTACGACCTCTATGCAAATGTCAAATGAATTCTGCCTATTTAAATGAGAAAAGGCGCAAGTAAGTAATTCCACATTGCGCACGTCGTAGTGTTGCGCACGCGTTTTAGTGGTAGTCGGAGAGCCACTTCATTTCGTTAAACTTAGAATTCTGGAGAATAATACTTCTTCTACTTTTACAGAATACTACAATACGTACTTAACAACGAACAGGAGCTACATCGTGGCGTCCATCGACGTGCGCGGCTCTGGAGTCATGGGCGTGGAAGCCATGCATTCCGTCAACAACGCGCTTGGTACTGTCGAAGTTTCCGATACTTTAGCTACCATCAGGTAAGGAAGGAAGATGTCTATTTGTTTGACTAGGTATGAAATAGAAGGATGGTTTGATATTATCATTATAGAGGCACGAGGAACAGGGTGTAAAGTTCACTCATACCTCCATAGAAGAGGGAGGATCCTCCGACCAGACGGGTGTCGTGTCTGGTGGGCAACTGCCCGACGATTGATGTCGGGACGATGTATATATGCTAGTCGCGCGGTAAACTCTGCTTGCGCGATGCAGAATTTGCGTGACGTCAGTACGACGCGCAGCTCGCATGTGGCGATGTAGATACCGCTACATCATTATCATCATTGTCAGCCTTGTTCCACCTATTGCTGAGTTTAGACCTCTGTTTGTGCCATGCTTCCCTGGTCTGTGTGAGGTCCTCCCCGGGATCTTTTGTAGGTCGTCCCACCGTCTTTCGATTCCATCATCCGTCTTTCGATTTGATATATCATTTCCAAAATGCGTGATTTTGTCTTATGTCATTATGTGCAATAATTTGGTTCCATTTTGTACCTAATTCGCGTCTTGGTCCGATACATTTTTTATTTCCTAAAGACCGTGGTCTTGACCTCGAATTTAACTTCTGCACTAGTTGGTTGTGCTCCTCTATTCAAATTTTGATGAGTTTTACGTTTTATTAATTTGTTTTAATACAGGGTGGCAGGGGCAGACGCACAACCAGTTACCATGGATTCAGTTCAAGATTCTGCGTTGAAATGTTTCATAGATTTTTTTTTTTAAAATAGCTGTTCAAGTACATTTTAACCGCGTCGGTATTGCACTTTTCTATAAAACAACAGATTTTATAACCGACGAAAAAATTCTACATTAGAACCTTATTCTAGAATTTTTTTTTTTTTTTTTTTTTTTTTTTTTTTTGAGGATGGGAAATCATCAAATGACTCCTCCCGCTCTGGGTGGAGCGGAAGGGAGTGTCAGACTCTTACTGACTAAAACCCACCCGTGTTCCTTCCTTGGCCCTTTATGTTCCGGGTCAGCGGTACCCCTTTTGGATGATCCCGCTTTACCTTATTCTAGAATCATATGCTGAATTTATGGTTACAGTTTGCGTGTCAATGATGCCACCCCGTATACCTATATTTTTTTATAATAAAAAGGTGTCGTAAAATTGCATATAAATTGAAGTCATTAAATAAAAAAGCGGCCAAGTGCGAGTCGGACTCGCCCATGAAGGGTTCCGTAGCAGCAAGTAACTTAATATAAAAGTGCTTGTAGTTCGTTGTAATTTTGATCAATGTTTTAATAATAGTGAGTTGATTGAATGAAAGGTAAATTGCGGTATAGGTACGATGTATGACGTATTAAAAAAGAACTGCTTACTAGATCTCGTTCAAACCAATTTTCGGTGGAAGTTTACATGTTAATGAGTACATCATATTTTTTTTAGTTTTATCATTCTCTTATTTTAAAAGTTACAGGGCCCCCCTGTAACTTTTAAAATAAGATAATGACACACATTTTACAACTTTGGAAGTGTCTCTCGCACAAACTATTAAGTTTAGAAAAAATAATGATATTAGAAACCTCAATATCATGCGCGGGCCTGCGGGCGGTGAGTAATGGGTAGCTCACCGTCCGATCAGGACTAGGCCCATGCTGGACGGCGCGTACGTGTTCCACGCGCGCCTCAAAGAGATGTCAGCATCGAAGAGGGGGCCCACTAGGGCCCAAGCCTGCCGGGAAAGCGGGATCATCCAAAAGGGGTACCGCTGACCCGGAACATAAAGGGCCAAGGAAGGAACACGGGTGGGTTTTAGTCAGTAAGAGTCTGACACTCCCTTCCGCTCCACCCAGAGCGGGAGGAGTCATTTGATGATTTCCCATCCTCACAAAAAAAAAAAAAAAACCTCAATATCATTTTTGAAGACCTATCCATAGATACCTACACGTATGGGTTTGATAAAAAGATTTTTTTAGTTTCAGTTCTAAGTATGGGGTACCCCCAAAATTTATTGTTTTTTTTCTATTTTGGTGTGAAAATCTTAATGCGGTTCACAGAATACATCTACTTCAACATATCTACCAAGTAGTACCAAGTAGAATATATCTACCAAGTTTCATGGTTCTTATAGTTTCGGAAAAAAGTGGCTGTGACATACGGATGGACAGGCAGACAGACGTGACGAATCCATAAGGGTTCCGTTTTTTGCCATTTGGCTACGGAACCCTAAAAACCAATTGTTTGGCATGCTTAGCCGCAGCAGAGTAAATAAAACAATTGCTATGATTATCGAAAGCCATACAGTTGAAATACCTTCTATACCCCGAGAATCCTTACTAACTTTTAATTGTGTAATTTGAAGCCGTTCAAGCTAATGACCAAAGCCTATTAACTGACCTATTCTTAAGTCTTACGATCACGTCGCATTGCGCCTTTGAAATAAAGTAGGAAACGTTAGGTTCAGGCTGTATCCTTTTGACACCTTTACAGGTAGATTAAGTATTCGAGCTCTTTTTGATTTACCTACTTTATTATCTCACAACGAGACGAAAGGTACGGCCTCTGTGGAATTAATAGCAACATACTGTATCAGTCAATCAGTTAGCTAAGTTCAGTGAACAAGATGACAGGCAAGACAAGGGCATCCTGTCTTGCATCAGTGATTTGAGTGGTAATTTCTAAAGGCAAACAGATGCGACGGGACCCTTGTAGAACAATTTCCATGAAGTTTTCATAGAGATTGTTTTACTAGACTCGCGTCTTGCGCGTGTTTGCGGGAGCCTTAATGCATTAAATAATACTGAACATATAGCCAGCCCGCACTGGGCCCGCGTGGTGGATTATGACCCTCTCACTGAGGCCTGCGTCACAGCAGTGGGCACGTTGTAGGCTGATTATGCAATAGCCAACTGTTACAAACGAAGAAACATAGGTACAGTAGAAAACAAAATAAACATGAATATTAACTACTTTTATAAAAAGGCGACTGCTTCGACGAAGCTTACTAAATTGAAATCCCTTGCCATCCGTATTTTTTAAATAATTTTTCGAACAACACATGTTAGGCGCGCTCCAAACAACTATTAAACTACCCTATTGACTATGGCGTTAAATCAATTTGCATAACTGCCGCGAATATCAAACAACGTGTGACAGTGCCAATTTAACTCAATCTCGTGTCTGTGCAGTGAAATTCGTATTCTATTGTTTCTTTCACAGTTTATTTAAACAATGGACAATTTATTTAAATTTTCTGAGGCCTTGAATTGTAATGCAGTGTTAAGAGACAGGGGTCGCAGCCTGAAGTTTAAACTCTGCTTAAGATAATACCTACATAGCAATCTGATTGATTACCCTTAAGTCCTTATCAGTCCGCGACTTCATATTGACAAAAGATACAAAAAGTGCCCTCCAAAAGTTAGTTGACATTTTTCCACTTCAGCTGTGATGCCACATTATGATTAAAAATGAAAAAAATATCATCAGGCTTACCTGATGATTTTTATGATAAGCCTTATGTAGTTGAATTAGTTAATAAAAACGTTACAATGTACAGTTTAAACATTTGAAACTAGAGTTTAAAATCATAATGCCGATAAAATCTGAAGTGGAAAAATGTCAACTAACTTTTGGAGGGGACTGTAAGTTGTGAGAACCTTTTATCATAGCTATTCTTACCTATGTGTAGTGTATAACTAGCCGGAAAGTTATCGCATGCAATCTCTGTGGCCAAAATAGGCTAGAAGGCATCCTCATTATCAATAGTGTATAGTTAGCCTATACATTTTTTTTTTTGAGGGTGGCAAATCATCAAATAACTTCTCCCGCTCTGGGCAGAGCAGGAGGGCGTGTCAGACTCTTACTGACTTAAACCCACCCGTGTTCCTTCAGTTGCCTGTGCCAGGGGCACGGTATCCCTCTCGGACTTTCCCGCAACCCTAGCAGGCATCGGCCCTAGCGGACCCCGTCATTGGTGCTGACATCTCTTTGAGGCGCGCGTGGAACACTACGCGCCGTCGACCCGGGCCTGGTCCTTATCGCACGGCGAGCTGCCAATTGCTCGCCGTTCGCCGCCCACGCCTACGGTGGCCGGGAATCGGCCTGCGATTCCCGACACCCAGGGCGTCTCCTGCGGATAAAGCGGACTCCTGACCACGGGAGCCCCGCATTTGAAACTTTCAAATATATTTTCGGTGTTCTCTCATCATGCTGCACCTACTCAGCTATCAATTTTTGCCATGCATATGCTTGCTCAGAACGCTCTGGGCTCCCCTACCATAGAGTTGGGTATATAAGTAAACAAGACTTTGTGGAAGCGTTCTTACGTCATAAGCGACGCTATAACTTCTATCCTTTTTAAGAAACTTCGTTCATGTACCTACTTCTTCCTGCCGTACTATAGTGACTATCCTTCTATATCCTCAGGAGTTTAACAAGCGTATACTCGTTCATCGACCCTGACCGCATAGGCGTATGGGGATGGAGCTACGGTGGGTTTGTGTCAACCATGATGCTCATACAAGATGATCAGAAAACGCTCAGCTGTGGTGCTGCCGTCGCGCCAGTCACTTCTTGGATGTATTATGGTAAGATATTTTTCTTCTGTCGAATCTATTGAAGTGCTTATTACAATTTGAGGTCCTTTAAATTATAACAGCAAAGTTGTGAGATATTACGCGTATTTGGCAAGCGTTGCGTAGGACGCCCCCTACCTAGCTAGGAAGACCCAAGTTGGCTGGGACAGACGATGCGGAAGGCGAAGAACCGGTTGTATAGTGTCGTGCAGCTTGAGAGAGGCCACAGACCACCAGTGGACTGGAATAAGCTAAATTGATAGAAGACTTCAACAGCATCTTTGCAGTTCTGCAGAGTTTGCAGTAAAAACTGAACTTTTTTTAAATAGGTTTCTGTCTGGACATAGGTCCAGATAGAGACCTCTTTCTAATAGGCGGAAATACTATTTCGATAAACATACTGGATGTAGCGTTAACCAAAAAACCGAGGCAAACTGATCGATGTTGTTCTTTTCCATATAATGGAGAATTCCTGTACTGAGCCTCGTTATCAAATCATTAAAGAGAATGCAGTTTCTATTGCATCCATACAACCTGCCACAAAATTTGTCTACCAAAAAATTTTACCACTGTCTCCTTCCGTTTTTAGACACAATGTACACAGAGCGCTACATGGACACGCCGCGAGCGAACCCGCTGGGCTACGAGCGCTCTGACGTCATCCGACAGGCGCAGAAGCTGCGCGGGCGCCGGTACCTGTTGGTGCACGGTACTAATGACGACAATGTGCATTATCAACATAGCATGATGTTGGCTAAGCAGCTGCAGCATAGTGATATTGACTTTCAGCAGATGGTAAGGAACAGCGTTATGACGTATTCGTGAGATTATCCCCAAATTCCTAATGTCTTGGAAAATAAGACTCATATTTGATATTGAACTCAGTAAATACGGTGCTCGTTGGTAGTATGCCAGTCGCCAAGCAGACTAGGTGAAGTTGTTCATAATATTAGTCTCTACTTGCTTGGTAGAATGCATAGTGTACGGAACAAGCTGTGAAAAGATCACAGTGTTTTGTAAAAATAAAGACAGATCTCCTCATTTGGGACTACCCTTACTTCCTGTTTAATAACTAGCAAATGGCTTTTTTTGTGGAGGCTTTAAATCTTAAATGAAGGTTTGACACACAGGTATAAATTGGCCTGGAATATATAATAGGAGACTAGGTATTAACCTAAAAAAGAAGCTTTGCAAATACTAAGTCCACAGACAAAGCCGCTGGGAAAAGCATGTAACTTTTTTTTTAGTATCCACACAACGTTATTGTACCAATGTTTTTTTTTCAGAGCTACGCGGACGAGAAGCACTCGCTGCTAGGCGTCAGTCGACATTTCTACCACATGTTGGATCACTTCTGGACTAAGTGTTTCGAGAGCGAGTGAATGGGCGCGTGACGTCACTCGACTCTGTTGTGTTCAATGACTAGCTATAGTGTGGCTGTTCCACGTTGTCATATTGTGATCTCCTTACTGTCGAAGAAATGAATTTTAGATTGTAAGTTAAGCTAGATTCGATGTAAGCATTAGTTTAGTGATATTTATAAAGATTCGTACGCTTAAGAACAAATTCTGATGTTTTATTTCCTTTTAAACTGAGACAATATCGTCCGCATTGACAACATTAATATTGATTGAAAACCAACTTTTCCTTACTGCAGATAGAGACCGCTCCTTTATTCTGCGAATCGCTGAGAAAAACTGAGTCGCAAAGAAAATAATATAAGTAGGTACTATAAACAAATGGTGAAAACAATTACTCAGTGTACAGTTAGCGAACTTAGGAGAAGTCTAGCAATTAGTGCGCCGCAAAAACAAGTAGAAAAATCACAACAGCGCCAGAACGCTCCCGTTGCCCTGCCAAATAAAACATTAAGCGTTTCGTTTGGTCTTTTACAACAAACGCGTTACTGTACACAATACTGTGTATGTTTCGTAGATTTATATACTGCGGTCAGGTTTTGAACAAAGGCTTTTATTGCTGTTGGTAACGGTACCGAAGTCTCGAGCTCGGGAAGACTGAACTCGTCAACCACAGCAGCGCTTAAACTCGGATATCTAGACTAGAATCAATGTCTTTAGTCATTGACTAGAATATGGTCGTGTAGAGAGAGAGAGTAGTTTATTTTATGGTCTCTAGGCCAAGCTTTCTGTAAAAAGGCTAATACTTTTATTAACCCCGGACGGAAACAGAGGGGTGTTTTATAACACCCCTCTGTGTGTCTGTCTGCGCCATCGTAGCTCACAAACGGATGAACCAATTTTGTTTTATGAAGTGAAAACTTCTTTAGCCCCGTTGTGATTAGCTCGATGAAACGAAAAAGCGATATTATAAAGAGACAATCATATAAAGATTTACTGATGTGTGATGAACTGATGACCCACAGCTACCATTTATATCTTTATGAATTTGATAAAAATTTGATTGTCAATTCCGAAGCTATTTAGACCGGTATATTATTAATCCTTATCCAATAAAGTATGTAATTAAATTAGACCTTTAATTAAGATTAAGACTTGCGTTGACATCATGTCATTTATATGAGTAGCATAAAAGATATCACACATTTAAAATTAGGCGTAATAAAATAATTACACGCTCAATTACCTTTTCTTCCGGTATTACACTACGACAGAAAAAACAGCTGAACGGATTTGGATGAAATTAGGTACACAGAGAGTTAATAACCTGGATTAACACATAGAAAGAAAGAAGAAAGAAAGAAAAGAAAGAAAATGCGTTTATTTGCGGTAAACATGACGCAAAAAATAATACAAAAGATATGAAAAGGTTGGGGGAAACATGCGTCACATGCACTGCCACAAAAATATACTGGCTTTTGTAGTGATGTAGTTGGTATGCTTTGCCCAATTCAACTGTTTGTCCAAAAAGATACCCAGGTATTTGGTTTCGGTTGATAGGCTTAGTGTGGTTCCAAAGAATCGTGGAAGTTGTAGTGTCGTCAGTTTTCTCTTCTTTGTGTAGAGAATGAGTTCTTCTGTTACTATGCTGTGGGCCCTGGACCAGTCTTGATCCGTTGTGGTCCATTCTGGTTCAGCCTCCCACGTGCTGTTTTCTAGGAGCTTACAGTTTGGGAAGTGAGTCTCGAGAAGGATCTTACTGGTTTCATAGTCAATTAATGTGTATGAGTTATCGGGTTTTTTCAGCGCACTAAGAGTTCGGTCCTGATCAGCTGATAGGATTTTCCTTACCCTTGCGGCTTCGTTATTGGTCTCAATGGATTCACAAAAATTTCCGCCACGCTGTCCTTCTAGCAGTTCTGATTTGCTTTATGTATGTGTATTGGGTCTCTTTGTAAAGTTCCCAATCATCCAGGAGTCGAGTGTTTTTGGCTCTTTTGAATTGCTTACGTAGTGCATTTCTGAGTTTACTGAGTTCGGAGCTCCACCAGGGATTTCTTTCGCTGCTGGTTTTTGGCGCCCTTAGCTTGCAGCATGCATGGTTAAATGAATTCTTAAGGATTCTGATAGTTTTATAACGGTGAATTCCAGTTGTGCAGGGTCTCTTAAGATTACCTGTGACCGATGCTTGCCTAGTAGGGAGGCTAGGAAGCGTTTGTACCCGGACACATTGGTGCGGCGTGGTTTTCACTTTGGTACAGGTTGTCTTTTGTTACTGCCGGGAGAACACGGCATGGCATACGCTGGCAGAGTGTGCCGCTTGGGAGGAGCCGCGCCGTGCCCTCCTCTCAGAAGTAGGCAGTGACTTGTCGCTGCCGGCCGTAGTCGAGTCGATGGTCGGCAGCGACGAGTCCTGGGACGCGGTGGTTTCCTTCTGTGAGACAGTCGTCTCGCAGAAGGAGGTTGCGGAAAGGGAGAGGGAGATCTCGTCCACTCACCCGGCCCGCAGAAGGCGCACCGGGCGTCGGCGGAGGTCGGACAACGCCCTCTTCCAGTCCCCCTAAATGGGTCCAGGGGCGACGGACTCGGGGACGTCCGTCGCCCCCCACACACCAGGACCCGAGGTGGTGGCGCGTAGTGTTCCACGCGCGCCCCTCTATGAGATGGAACACCGGGGTGGTTTTTAGTCAGTAAGAGTCTGACAGACCCCGCCGTCCGCCCCAGGGCGGCGGACATCCATGAGGATTTTCCACCCCGGAAACAAAAAAAAAAGGTTGTCTTGTGTTGGTTGTAAGTGTGAAACGGATCCTTCTATGGTCTGAGCAAGAAGGATCGTCCGATACGTGCCAGTTTGTGATGATGTTGATCGCGTTTTCTGTAGCGAGGGTTAGATCTATGATTGTTTGTCCTCGAACTGTGACCCAAGTGGGTTCAGAGCCACTAAATTGGGCTTTATTTTGCCAGACATGGGCCGCGGCCCGATGTCTGGTGGCATAAACTTAAATGCTGCACCTGAAACTATTTTGACAATGACAAAAATAAACTAAATAAATACTCTATGATAAAAAGGGCATGCCACAAGTTTCTTTGTCACTTCAGTGCTATTCAATAGACTCCGTACTTTATTATTTTTAGGCATGTAACGTAAATTACAGACTTTGAATTTTCGCTTGTACATATGAAAAATTTCAGTTATCTATTTTTATTAAGAAAGCTATGGCCGAAGACTTTGATTCGAAGGTATGTGAACTCAACATAGGATAGGCATCCACTACTGCACCTTTTCCCAAAATTATCATTCAAAAGCACACGAACTTACAAAGAGATTGACAGTAAAAATGGTGTATGTTGTATAATATTAACATCGTGTTATAAGAGCATGCTGATGCTCATCTGATAAGGTGAAGTGCAGCCGACATAGTCTGCTGCTTGACTATGTCGGCTTGGTACTCACTGATTGCAAAAATCCACTTATGTAGGTAGGTACTTATGTTTGCTTAGACACACAATACCGTAGACTAGTGTGAGCACTATGTACCCACTATAAAGCTTACTGGGTTCATCTTTCATTGACTTGAATGTGCCCTGGCGGCTGAGAGCATGTAATGCTCACTCAAATGTGTCGCTGGTGGTGGCATGTGTATTGGATCATTGAGTTTCCTTCAAAATGGTTGAGCTGAATGGTGCTGATCCATACGTCATGTTCGTGAACGGGCGCCGTCAGTAGGCACTGGTCATTTCTTAGCTGCCACGGCTTATTTTAATTTCATAATTGTTTTTATCTTCTTATTACGGATGCTTTTATGTTCACGTCTTTCTACATCGTTCTCACGTGTATAATTTCAACATGAATGATGTACTTAACCATTTCTTTGTAACAATATTTTGATTTAAAAGAGTGTCCATGGAGTTTCTTGTCCGTTCTTCTCCATAGGTACCTACTACGCTTTGGAATGGGCAACTAGCTTCATCTTTCTGACTGACCGACCCCTTGACAATTCAAAAGTGCCTGTAATTGGTTTATTTGAAATAAATGCTTTGAGTTTGAGTTTGAATTTAATACACACAATTACACAATATATACAAGACACACAATCGCACATTTATATAGATTCTCATAAGACAGCAATGAACACAAGTCTTTTCTCATCTGCTTAGTACCGAGTCAAAAAACTGCTGTGTGCTGGATATAGGCCTTTTCTAAATTGCGCTACAACACCCAGGTCTCCGCAGAGTACCGAGTCGCTTAAATATACCTAGTTTTTTAATGTCAATTTTAGGAAGTCGAAGTCGTTGTCGGATTCGATCAAATGCCCCAGGTCGCCGACGATCAAAAGCAATTTCGCTGTTACTGACTGTGAGCCAAATTTAGAGGACCGAGCTTTATGCGCGATAGACCCTTGCGACGTCGAAAAATGTTACCCGGAACCCCGCGTCGTCATCATAGGCGCAGGCATGGCGGGCCTGTCAGCCGCAGCCCGGCTCTCGCAGCGCGGCATCAACAACATAGTGGTGCTTGAAGCTTACGAGAGGTTCGTACATAAATGGAACATGTAGTTGATACTTTAGTATGTTAGACCCACTATAAAATTCCGGCGCTTTTCAGACCCGGTGGTCGAATACACTCGTGCTGGCTTGGAGACATCGTTGCTGAATTAGGATCACATTGGAAGCCCGATAATAGCTTCACACATCCTGTTTATATGATGTCCGCCACCGAAGATCCTCCTCGACCCGGTGTGCCCGGCGCTGCACATACTCGTGGTCTCTTCAACCGAATAGTAACGGGTAAATTAGCTTTACCCCCCACATTAGCTGCATACCATAAATTTCGTCAGATAGAACAAGAAGCGGCGCAAATATACTGCCTCGGCGGTAATAAACAGGCAGGTTCCCTAATCAATTTTATGAGTCTCCGTATTCAACAAGAACTGCACCAGTATCCCGAGGAACAACAACATGATGCAGCTAGAATAATGTTCGGGCTCTGTCACATGCTGAGCGCACGCTGCGGGGACGACACGGCGATGCTGTGCGCCGATCATGTCGGCTGCTACATGAACATGCCCGGCGGCGAAGTACGTGTGCCTTTGGGGTTAGTAGGTATACTGGCTCCGTTGCTCCGTCAAATACCGGATGGAGCTATTCGTTATTGTAAGCCGGTAAACTGTATCTACTGGGGAACGTCACAGAAAGAAGGTTATCGAGCTTGCGTATGTACTGCGGATGGTGATGAATTTCCTTGTGACTACGTCATCATTACAGTGTCCCTCGGAGTATTGTATAACAATGCTGTCAAAATGTTCTGTCCTACGCTCCCAGCTTCAAAAATTGACGCCTTGCGCTGCCTTGGATTTGGATATTGTAATAAAATTTATATGGAATATTGTCGGCCGTTTTGGTATTGGCATAATGGAAATTTGAACTTCAGATACTGTTCTAACGAGCTTTGTGATCGTTCTGATTGGACACGAGGAATAACATCAATAGAAGTAGTGCCAAATAGTAAGCATGTCATGTGTGCTTGGGTGGTAGGCCAAGAAGCGTTCATGATGGAAGGCCTTTGCGACAGAGACATTGCTGAAGGCTTGACCGAAATACTACGTATCTCGACGGGGAACAGCAGTATACCGTATCCAATGACAATTTTACGATCGCATTGGACTTCTGACCCCTTTTTCTGTGGTGCTTATTCTTATGATAAATATGGATCTGACGGTCAACTACAGCGGTCGTTGGCGTGTCCGCTGCCAGGACCTAGTGAGCCTATCCCTCCTATATTGTTGTTTGCTGGCGAGGCCACGGTGCCCGGCCACTACGCCACCGTGTCTGGTGCTCGGCTGAGTGGCGTGCGAGAGGCTGAGAGAGTGGTGCAGTTAACTCTGCGATACAAAGGCCCTCCTTTGCCTGTTGTTGACAGAAAGCCAAAACAGCAAAGTAAATCTAATAAAGCAGCGTATTAGTAAAGCTTGACGTTTTAAATACAGTGAAATTTTCTAAGATTAATCCTTTGCCCCTTGTCAGAAAGTGAGAAATATATGTAAAGTTTCGCGTTATGCTTGTGTTACGCCTTTAATATTTTCACCCGGAACTTCATGTCTACGTAACTGGTAACTTATCTCTGACAACTATGCGGGGCTTGCTAGCGTTGTTAGTTTTGAAACTAGAATTATACTCAACTTGTTTGATGCCTCATCTTATCTTATTTTGTTCGGTGGCCTGCACTGAAACTATTAAATGTTCTTTTAAACAAAGTATTTTGTAAAAAAAAGGCTATACATAACAGCATCTATTTATTTACTATTAAGGTATTATAAAGTAGTCATGACATGTCAATAAAAATATTAGTCACTAGTACCGTTGCCAGCACATCAGATTATTATGAAACTGTCTTTCTCTAAATGATTTTAAGCCATAGACAGAGAGTTTTCTCTGTCTACGTTTTAAGCCTATTATTTTGAATGTCGAATCAGAAAATTTGACAGTTTGTTTTAACTTGACCTGCTGCTGTGTACAATGAAATACAGACATAAAAAGCACTAAAAAATAAATTCCAAATTGTACCCACAGGTTACCCACGTGCATTAGCTCGCCGTCCGTTAAGGACCCGGCTCGGGTCGACGGCGCGTTGTTGTGTTCCACGCGCGCCTCGAAGAGATGTCAGCACGAATGATGGGGTCCGTTAGGGCGGGTTGCGAGAAAGTCCGAAAGGGTTACCGTGGCTCCTGGCACAGGCAACTGAAGTAACACGGGTGGGTTTTAGTCAGTAAGAATCTGACACGCCCTCCCGCATCCCGCTTCGCCCAGAGCGGGAGAAGTTATTTGACGATTTCCCAATCTCAAAAAAAAAAGTTTACCCACATAATTTTGAATAACATAATAAATCTGGTATTGGTAAAACGGTCTGTACTCAAGCAATTTGCATAGGTCTCGTACGTTAAACATAATGGCGGAGTATGCGGCTGATTGAGCTATTGTTCACCATGTTTGCACATCAATATTGAACGTGGATGAGGGAGAGTATCTGTGTCATGTATCATAAGTTCTACCTATAAGTGAAATACTGACTGATATCCTGGATTTGTTTTCTAGACAGGGTAACTTCTGGGGCTTTTGAGACAGGTTAATGAGTTTGCCACAAAAATACACACTAGAATAAGAGACAAAATACATGA
This sequence comes from Brachylomia viminalis, assembly GCA_937001585.2. Taxonomy (NCBI): domain Eukaryota; kingdom Metazoa; phylum Arthropoda; class Insecta; order Lepidoptera; family Noctuidae; genus Brachylomia; species Brachylomia viminalis. The sequence goes on along the minus strand of OW443301.2, from coordinate 17,581,306 downwards.
GAAAAGATTTATTAACAAATCTGAAAGTACAGGAGAATTAGGTCAAAGGAAAAAAATAAATTTTTGGAGCGTGACGAGATTTCCCATGTTTTTGATTCAAGAAAATGAATTGTTTGAAGCCAGTAGAACATACGGTTGAAGGCATATTATTACGAGCAGCTGCGGATGCCGTCCCCATACAACACATTCCGTACATTAGTATCTGGAAGAATAAATTCCGTCCTTTTGTCCCATCAGCGGGGATTTTGCCCTCCACAAACTTGGGTTTTTGTTACGGCATGAGTTGCTGGGCGTTTAAACATAGGCATTGTTATCATAGTTTGTTTTGATGTGTTGTTTCACATCTAAAGTTTCATAATCTGTTACAATCTACTTCAACCATCTGCCTAGCCTTTTCTCGACGATGTTGGGGGTTGGCTTCCAGTCTAACCAGATGCAGCTGAATATTTTACATAGAGCGACTGCCCATCTGACCTCCACAACCCAAGCCTTTTCTCGACGATGTTGGGGGTTGGCTTCCAGTCTAACCAGATGCAGCTGAATATTTTACATAGAGCGACTGCCCATCTGACCTCCACACCCCAAGCCTTTTCTCGACGATGTTGGGGGTTGGCTTCCAGTCTAACCAGATGCAGCTGAATATTTTACATAGAGCGACTGCCCATCTGACCTCCACAACCCAGTTACTGAGTAATACTATACTCCTTGGTAAAACTGGTTGTCAGACTTTCGGGCTTCTGACGACCCGTACGACTGTCAAAGATCTACGAATGACAGCCGGGACCAACGGCTTAACGTGCTTTCCGAGGTACGGACGGGTCTTGGTATGTAAAGACGATCACCCATCCACGGACCAACCGCAGCAAGCGTAGCTTAACCTGATCGATCGAACCGTGCGGCTGTATTACTAAGCCACAAGCCCCTCTTGCTTAACTTTATCAAAAGCGTTTCACCACCACCCGTTGCACAAATGCCGTAAACCCACTTTTGGTTCAAGCAAATATCTGCAAAAGTTGAATAAGTTTGATTTGGGAGTTTAGTAGAGGTAAAAAGGTAAATTTTTCAGTATTGAATTATTTGATCCCCCATGGCTCGCTTCTCTTTTTACGACCACTTCCCCACTGCACCCTTTGACCGCCAAGTCGTGTATAGACGACAAACCAAAATGTGCCCAGCACGCCACGGTCGCGACAGCGTGACCGAATTTTATACGTAAATTAAAATTGACTGTTCTTAATTTATTTGAAGTGAACTGCTTTCGTTAGATTTCATTTTTAGTAACGTAAGATGACAAAAACGAAAACCAGTCATAAAGTTCGAAAAACATAGTGCCCTCGACGCCACAGTCACCATAACCGGACACGTAGTGATGCAAGTAGTAGTCAATATAACAGGAATATCGACCTCGACGGCAACTTACGTTATATTTAATTTACTCTGAATTCTGCACTAGTAAATAAATAAAACATTTCATACTGAACTTTTACGTTCGAGAAATCAAGAAAATTTTATAATACAGAACTATGCACTCTCTATAAGTCGAGTGTTAGTTGATTATCGATTAATTGTAATGACTGTAATGCCCATCTCTATCACACTGTTGTATTGTCTGTGACGGGAACGCCACAGTCGTCTATGCTTGACAGTCCCATGGCGTCATACGCATTGACTTATAATAGTATGGACTGGAAATATCAACAAAAAAAAGGTGCCTACCTACCACTCATAATGTCTCATAAAATGGCTGCCATTGCTAGGGTTGTGGCAATCAACGAATATTGGTGTTACTATAACGAGTATCGATACGAGTCTTACTTGATATCACGTTTGGTTCATAATTATAAACTTACTTAAAATCTGTTGTAACAGAAAAAGATGAGTAGTTTACTTACCGTCTGTTATCTGAGGATAAAACTCTTATCAAGTGTTTTTTTCTGTACAGAATTAAAAACTTGTGTATACAACATGTCTGTGTAACATACCTAATTATTTATTAAAGAGTGAGTTGTGGAGTAAAAATAAAAATAATTATTTTTTTACTTAAAATATGTTTATTGGTGTGATAATAATTATAAATTATAAATGATTTTATTTCTGTAAGTAGGTTTGTACAAACACTTTTACACGTCAATCGTATTTTAAAAACTAAATTAGGTCGGCGGCGGCGCTTCCTATCTGACTACTCTGAGAAGAAAGGCCGAAAGAAACTCAGTGGTCACAGTATCTTTTAAAGTCCAGACAAAATCTTGGTCAGATCACGTGAAAGCTATATAGATCGCTGTCTGAAATGGTCTTTTGAGGAAAGAACCACACAAATTGTGTGTACCTGTCCAGTCAGTTTCTTCAGAGTATTTTTTTGGTGCGGGTAAACCTTTGGACTTATTAATTTGTCTTTTTAAGAAGTTTATTGGTCCCGCCAATTCTTCTATTACAACAGTCTGTTCCATGTTGATACAATTTTTTCTTCGAAGGTCTTCTATAATATCTTTCAAATTGGCAATTTTTTTTGTTTTTCTTTCGAATATTTTCGATAAGGCGTTTAACTTTTTGTTGTTGATTGACACATTTTTCTTTTAAAGCCTTAATTTTTTCAATTTGTACAACCTGAAAAAATAAATGAAAATTACTTCAATCATCAACTTGCGTCAAAAATGCTGCTTTGTAATATTTGTTTCATGCTAAGTCTATAGATCCTAAAAAATCCAATTGTATATTTTATACTTTAGCACGAAGATCAGAAAACGTGCTGATAAATCACTGACAGGTGGACCTGTAGTACAGCTACGGAACAGAGAGGATACGTCATTGGTACCGTAACCACACCTTAAATAAGAGAGAACTCGGTTCATTTCATCGCCACATTTCATTTTTGATAATTTATCCCCTGTGGGTAGATTTTGTTCCAAAAATAGTTTATTTTTCTACTTTGTAAAAATTTCTCATTTGGATTTCAATGTTTTCTCATTATTATCGTAATGTTATAAAATTTTAATTTTCGTAAGAACCTCCTGTAGTTTTCTAGCATCAAAAGCGTTTGAGTAGATACACACCACTTTGTGCACTGTTTCGTCTGTTTCCACAATTCGGTGGGGAACTGTAATGGAGGCATTACAGTAGATGTGATGATACGTGGAGAAACGTCCGTGTTTTGAATGTTTCTCGTTTAACATAATACAGATGACTCGTGACGTTGTTTTTTGCCAGGTGCCTGAAAAAAATAGATACTAATAATAAGCAATTAGCAATTTACAATAATACAATACATCTATTTATTTATTTCAGGCCAAAGGGCCGGGCTATTATTAATCAATTATTATTTACACTTACGGAAAATACTGTGGGAACAGAGTAATCATGTAATCTCATTACATCAAGTGTTCTATTGAAAGTGCTTTCTTCAAAGTGAAGTGAACAGAGGTACCATTCTTTATGTCGCGGATTAATATTTTCTTCACCAATAGCCTCTAACCACTTTTTCTTTAATCCTTCATTTTTAGGAAACCTATAAAAAAGGTAAGTATTTTGATCAATAAATAATTTTGGTTAGAGTTGCTGCTAATATCTAACTAAAATAAATAACTAAATGTCGGTGTCTTATTTTATCATCATATAAAACTGTCTCCCGGTGCTGTGACCAAGCAAAGTCACTCGGAACGATTAGGACACGCAGAACGATTTATGTTAACATCGCTGATTGTACCGATATCGTTTCAGCGGAGGAACTAGTTTCGAAAACTATTACAGCAACGGTACAACACTATTCCACTATGACATATTATTGTAAACAAACGAATGAAATAATAAATAGGTCTGTTATACGAAAATGACCCCAAATATACCTTACCAAATATACTTTAGCCTTAAAATCACGATTGAGTAACAATTTGTTCATCGAACGTGTATGAATTTATGTAATAATGCATGAAAATCGGCTACTAACCTATGCAAAGACTTTTGAGGTTGATTTCCATTCTTTCTTGCACCACACTTCACAATATAACACATAGGCATGTTGGTTTGCTGTTTTCCAACATTTACATTCATTTTTAAAGGTAAACTTCTCGTAATATTCTCGCAAATCTCAATAACACAAAAAATAAACAACCATTTGACAGCACAACTACCACGAAACTCGTCTCCACAGACTAAATAGAATGTCGCATAAGATGGCGGATAGGGCACTTACCTACAACTGTCCCTACGTCACGACAAAATGTTACCATAATGAGCAACAACTTAAATATTGTTGTCTCTTTTAACACATATGATTATTTCATTAGAAAGAATGAGACAAAACGATATTTCACAGTCTGTATCGTATTTCACTCATATTTGTATGCAAAGTGTATGTCAAATATAACGCGGCGCCTCCATGTTTTTCCTATCTCAATGGTCATACGCGGAATTATTTTGAATAGAGTAGTTCGTTTACTGTTATTAAATATATAATATGAGTAGTGAAGTGAATATGAGTGGTGGCCGGATTAACTTCCGCCATTAAATATTTTTTTTCAATGTAGCGGCCACGTATAAGACCTATATTAATCGATAGCTGGAATCAATACAAACAAGTTGTGTATGAGACAAAAAGTTCTAAAGTGTCACGTTTCCGAGATATGAGCTATCAAAGTAAAAGTAAAGGTCGAGGAATGACACACCCGTTTAATAGATATTTACCTGTTATAAATTATTTTGTGATAAAAAATACGATTACAAAAAAACGATGGTTCATGTCTCATTTTATTTATTGCATTATCAAATAATAATATTGCAATCAAATTTCTCATATTTACAAAAGTTTTTCCACAATATGAAACAGAATCTCAGTGAAACGAAACTAACGAAAGATACGAAACTATTACTAAATAGGTACCTACCTATTATTATTTCGATATTATTAATAAATATCGGTTGCGCACCTCTAGTGCAGAGGCGAGCAAATTAAAAAAGCCGTGCCAGCTACGCCACTGTCATCATAAGATGACAAGAAAGTACGTCAAGATTGAACATAGTGCTGTGATGGTATTGACTTGGTTTTATCGATTTTTGTTTTGAATTATGGATTCAACGCCGAAACTGTGACACATATCATTATGATTTCTGTCCTAAAGGACAAAGCGGGATGAAATAAAACTCCTGTATTATATATTTCCGGTATAGACTTTTTATTAAAAACATACTGTAGGTTAAAAAATAAATAGTTAGTGCTTTATCGATATAATTTCGAACTCACTACAATTTTGTAGATGAATGGCGCCTTGGCGCCGAGGGCACGCTTTTTCTTTTTTGACGTGGCGGTCAAAAGGTTAACCCTTTGACCGCCACAGTCGTGTATAGACGACAAACCAAAATGTGCCCAGCACGCCACGGTCGCGACAGCGTGACCGAATTTTATACGTAAATAAATGTCATAAACTCATAAAACAACAATTTTTTGTTCATTTCCCTTGTTAAAGTCACGGACTAGCCAGCAAGAGGATGTGCGTTCAAACCCCATCCTTTGTATTGTTGTCGTGATCCTCCCACCCCAGTGAAATACGAGCATAAGAAACTTTCGTGGTGAAAATATTATTTTTAAATTACTAAAGTTCACGTAACCAGACATCACTTAGTCCTGTATTTAGTGTAAAGCTATGAAATATTGAAAGTGTTCCGCTACCTACGTATGCAATTATTTTATAATCCACCTTAGTGTACACCCCCGCCTCGAGGGAAACATCGCCTGAATAACAAATATATCGCCGATTCCTACGAATTGATTCCGCAGTGATTGATGTTCGCTGTTTTACTGGCTACAAACTCTAGCTTCAAGAGCCTTTTGATTCCACGTCACTTTACTCAACACAATCAATAGGGCAACAGAATTCGCTTTATCGAGTTCTCTTCAGTGGATTATTGCGTATTTGTTGGATTATTATTTGCTAGTGTGGTAGGTAGTTCGACCGAGCAGAAGTTAAGAGCCTTGAGCAAGATAAACTAGAACTTATGCACTTAGCGATGTGGTGGTTTGGTAACACGTGGTTTCAAAAACAAGAAAGAGGGTAGCGGAAAATTGCATCAACATTATCTTATCAGGCGAATATTAAATTATGCTGTAATTTAACGTAGCTGCTGTAATTTAACGTAGCTTCTGTCTTTAGAACTCATAGCTGAGCGCTAATTAATATAATAACAGCAGCGAGAAACAACGCAAACTGCTCGCGCTTTTTTGAAAACAGAACAGGAACATTTTCCAAGAAAAGCTGGCAGTTTTTCGTAAGTAAGTATGTAAAAATATGACCTTGACAGCGTTGAACGGCAAATATCTGATAATTCGGCTCTATTGAGCTTTACGGATGTAATGCGAAGAGTTTCGCGGAGGGCATTAACACCGTCGCAATGAGAGGGCGGCGCGCGCCCGAGCCGCTCCGAGCGAGCCCGGCCAGCACGTCTCTGCAGATGGCGGGCTGCGGGAGCACGCAAGAAAGTGTCGAGACAGATGCGTGACGCAGCGCGCAGGACCGCCCCCCCCTCCCCCTGTCGGGCCCCGCCGGCGGTGCGTGCCGCGCCCCGCGGTCCCTGCTCCGCGCGACACATCTCACAGAACACATCGATAATCGCGTGGTGCGTGAGCCCGCTGCGGGCTCGGACGAGGGTAGGTAGCTCAGCGCGCGGCGTGCGGTGGCGCGGCCGTGTGTGCCGGTGCAGGCGGTGCGTGGCGCGCGCGTGGCGCGGGCGGGGCGCGCGCGGCGGCCCGGGCGGCAGTCGCTCAGAGGCAGGCGACGGCTCGCGTCGCCCTGCGCTCTCTCGCTGCACCGCTGCATCGCTGCGCTCGCGAACTCGCGACAAGGTACGCGCCGCGACACCACACCGCACGCTGCACGCGTTACACATCACACTCGTGCATTTTTCATTCATCACTTCGTAGTTTTTTGCTTTATTATCTGTCGTATCCTAATCCGCGAAAGGACCTGCTCGAACGCGCGCATGTTGCCTTAAATTATATTCAAAATTCGGTTAGATTTAGAAAATCTCGTTTGATGATAATTATAAAAAATTGCTCGGGTAAGTAAAAATTACTAAATATTTTCTGCGTCTTCTGTAAGGCTGTAACTAAATAGAAACAGACATGCGTGAGCTCTCTAATGGCAGCCGAAGTATAATGAGAACGTGGTGAAAATTTAAATTTTCTTTGTTGTTTGTAGGAAAAAAGGGAATTATTATGGATGTCATTAAATTTTATAATAGTTTTCGAGACGCAAAGACTGCGCTTCGTTTTATCTTATAGAATATGTCATGAGGGAGAAAACAGCAAAAGTACTGGCCTGATGCCAAATGTCGACCGCGACACACATCTTTCAGTAACAAAATATTTTAGAAATATCAGAGATATAATGTCTGAACATTTAAATGTCTGTAGTGAACTGAAAATGTACGTTCTGGAGAAGATGAGCACTGTCATCGTTTGTTCGTTTGATAAATGAGCGTGCCCCGGGACCAACACGTAGCCCACCTTAGAGAACTAATTAGTAGAGTTAGCTCTTCTACCGATCTGTGACTACTTTTAATATGAAAATGTTTTCCCACAGAACCTGAAAGATCTCATTAGTCAGTTCTTCACATCTTTAAAAATCTCATCTTGATATTTCTCACATTTTCGCAAAATGATTCAAGTAACGGAAGAATAAATCTCTAAAATGGCCACCTCAGCGCAATTTTAATATTTTCCCCGAACTTTCATTTTCGTTTCAGTTGATTTTCTTTCATGAATATTTTTCGGCGTGAGACGTCTTTACGCCCAAAATTTTGATAACGTGCTTGATGACAAACATAGAGATAACAGACGCGACATTTCGACAATCTTCTTTAGGATTTTCATATTTTCCTTCATTTTTTTTTTGTGATTGCTTTGCCGGCTACGAGCAAAAAGATTTATTTGCAAATTGATGTTACAAGATAGAAAACAAATATTGTAAACTAACTATAACATAACACATAACGTCACGCCTGTGTACCTTGAACGTTTGGGCAGAGGTGTACCTGTACTTGTATAGTGGATACACATTTCGCCGTTTGATGGCAATAGGGTCGCCCCGTATTACATGGGACTTGAAACAAACTACTATACCTAAATTATATCAAATACCCAATATGCATAAATATCTAAGTTGTTTGAATGTTTCACTGAAGATCGAGTGTCAACTCTGTCACGGCGAATATTTGGCACGCGGTGTGACAATGTGCCATGATGCGGGTATCTCCTTTCCACTTTGCTTCAGTACCACCTCTTCTTGTTGAATAAATAGAAATATTATAAACAGGGTTTATTTATTTGAATTTCATGTACAGCTGTGGCCTATAGGCAGGTTTATTCACTACCAGTCAACTTTTGGGTTAATATGATAGGTGTACAAACAAGATATATTTGGTTTTCAGAACTAATAAATATACCTATACACTAATAGAATACATAGGTCCAAAAAATAAACAGGATTTAGAAAGGATTCAGGATTTTATAAAATCGCTTACGTTTTCGTTGTTATGTTTATGGTGTACTCTTGATTAAAGGGGTGGTCGTGTGCTCGTTTCGCGGACTCAATTAACTCATTCTAAATGAACTGCAGTTTGTTTTGGTTGCTTTTAAACGTACAAGAGTATCTATTTAAGATATGTAGATTTCTGTGTATCTATTTTAGTGTATCGTATTATTACTTATTATTTGCACCAACGATAGCCCTATTTTACGTCCAGGCAAATCACTGTCCATTCCAAGGTTGCCTGGAAGAGATCGCAGAAAGCGATAAGGCCGCCCATTGTATATTAAGTAGTGTTCAATTATTATTTTTTTGTTATGTATTTTGTGGTGTACAATAAAGAATATAATATAAATAAATATATAAATAAGAGCTCAGTAAAAGAGGGAAAAGTCTTAGTTAAAATTATTTGGTTGTAGTTAGGTTTATTTTAAAATAAACATGATTTTCATACACATTGTGCATAGAGCCTTATAAATATTCACAGCAACATAAAATGTGTTTACTGTACCATGAATCATAAAACAACGAACAACTATCAACTATTCCGTTATTGTACGTTTATTACGAAACTAATTTGTAGCACTGTTGGCATAATATATCCTGCAAATGCATATGAAAGGCTCACTGAGTTCTCTCCGAACTTACGAGTTGGCTCTATTAGTAAACATATAAGTTCCCGACTTCGGCCGTAGCCGTAAGCCCCTAACACTCAGAAATGCCCACTCGCGAATTCCGGAAAACTAATACTCAAAGGCAAATTGTCATTTCAGTTGGGGAGTTGCTGACGTTTGGGGCAATTTGTGAGCTATCCCCAAGAGATGCAATTTCCCCCTTCCGCCTAATTGCTCCCGGGGCTTGCTACTACAAAGCTAGTTAGGAAACAGCCTCTCGGACCACTTGTGTCGCCTCGACCCCAATCAATTATGTCCCCACTGTGCCCAGTTTCCCCATCGTGCCCGTTATGACCGATGTTGAGACAATGACACGGTGAGATTCATCTCACCGCACACCTACCACTACGACAGTGGTATGTTACTTTAGTGGTGCTTGCCGACTTCAATCAACCTTTAAAACATTCACTGTTAATTAGAATCTCTTGGAATTCACTTTGTATTTTCATTTCGAACCTCGGTTTATTAATTTCTGCTTGTAATTGGGCGTGTAATGTGAAAAATATTGCTCTATATTGGTTCTCGAACACGTAGTAGAGAATGTGCCCTTTAATTTTATGCCGATGAAACTCATACTGATTCATTAGACGAATAATTTTCAGTAAACGACATTGTGATGATGTCTATGCATCGTGCCAGACACAACAATAAATGGCTTACACATGGTTCCCGGAGTGGGTGTCACATAATTAAATGCGAACATAAATGATCGGAATTTGGACAAAAATAGTAGCACTGGTCACAAAAACATTATTAATCGCGTGTTACAAATAGCAATTAAACAGTGATAAAACCCCCTTTTAATAAAAAAGAATAAAAAAATAAAAAAAATTAAACAGTGTAGATAAATACATCACTGTTTCAGTGTTACGCACGCCGCAATTCAAAATAATTAAATTATGTGCAAACCTATTGGTATTTTGATTAAGCGGAAATAAAACTATTATGTAGTTCCCATTCATAGTCCAGCGGTTGGAAAGACGGAGAACAAATGTGTCAATTAGCAATGTTTTTATTATAAGCGTTCAGGTTTCATGAAGCCTTATATGTTATTTAGAGCTCGGTATTGGAATATAAAATTATACTGATTAGATGTGATCTTGGCCTTCGCGTAATGAATATCATTAGTATTACTTACTTTCTTCAAGATCATTGATAACTTTTTGGCCAGTTCATTTAATTGCTAATTTTATAAGTCTTGCTCAAGGATACTATATACAGGTTAAAAAAACGATTAATAGGTACCTACAGTACCTTTTTTTTTTGTTACCGGGGTGGAAAATCCTCATGGATGGCCGCCGCCCTGGGGCGGGCGGCGGGGTCTGTCAGACTCTTACTGACTAAAAACCACCCCGGTGTTCCATCTCACACCTACGCCGGGGGTCGCGGGAACGTATGATCCTTCCGCAACCCCCGACTGTACCTACTATACCTAAGCTAACACGGTGATTTTATTTACAGAATAGACTGGTAGATCATACTGATTACGCTGCCAAATGAATAATTTTCTAGTCTCAATGACAGGATGCGGCATATTCCTCTGTTTTTAAATTAAGACACAATAAAGTGTAGGCATGCCGATATAAAATGCAGTTCAATTAAAATACACCCTTTTATCGTTCTAAAGGAATTGCAAAACCATTTAGCCCCATTGTGTAACGGAGTCGATTCTTTTATTTTTGTATTTCTCTTTCTCCTATAGGTATTGAATTCCTGCAGAATTTAATTAAAATCTGTGTTAAATTAAACGGACTATGAAGCAGTGATGTAAGAGCGTCCGCTCCGCTGAATGGATGGTCGGAAATGACTGAAATTATAGCGGTTACTAGTTTTTGGCCACCTAAAATAGGTTCAATATATTTTCGCTGTGTGGAAATGTATTGATTACAAACGGATATTGAATAAACTGTTCTTAAATTAAGAAAGTTGAATTTCGTTTAATTAGTGCTGATTTTACCAGCAATCTAGCTAATTTGTATGGAGTAAATAATCAATATTGGCAAGTTCATTCAAATATATACTTACCTATCTAGTTTTTACCGATTCGACTTTTTCATCCAAACTCAGTCAATATAATCCATCTATATCCCATCAAAGCAATGTTGCTGTATCATTTTCCCATTCGTCCCTATTACGGACGGCACTGCATCACCACTAGACTTGCCGGCTCCACTCGGGCCTCGGCGCTACTCGATCACAACGCTAATTTAAACACCGATCTGTTACCTACACCTACGTAGGTAGTTAACATACATTTTATCTCGTTAGTCGCTGTGAACGCTTCTTTTCACGAAAAATCCCCCATCATTTTCCGAATCCAATTTATCACAAACTCACTCCACATACGTTTGTCGCTGTTGTGACCTGAATTTTTACTAATGGCCGCCAATATGAAAACAATACATAACGCGTTATGAAAATAGTTCGCGACTGGAACGAGTATTATCGCAGAGCCCCCAACGATGGCGAGCTAATATTCAAATAGATAAATCAAGTGTCTAGTCCTGCCGGCTTTTTGCACGGGGAAGATTGATGGGGAAATTTTTGCAAAAATTCCTCTAGATGTTGATCGTCGGCTATTCCGTAGAGAGGGCTTTTGTACGAATGATAATACGGTCCGAGGGAGCGTCGAGCGATGTGATTGCAGAGGCGAGATATGTTCCAGTTGAAAACTGGCTTAGTCACGTCCGCAGAGCCGGCAGGCTTGAGCGGTAAACAATGACATATATACCCCAATTGTATACCGATAGGTGTTTTGTATTGATCACTTCTTCATTGTTCTTCACTTCTATCATGACTTGCTGCGTAATTGCGTAATTTTTATGGTAATCGAAACCTCATACCATTCTCAGAACGCAAGAAATGTCAAACAAAATTGATCTAGATTTCTGTAGAAGTTACATGATTAGGTTGTTCGAACGGCAACCGTTGCGTGACTGAATCTGCTCTTTATCATTTTTATTGTCTAAAAATAAAAATATTAATGTTTCTGGGAATACACGTATACGTTTAGAAAGTAATCTTATATTTGGATCCCAAAATCTACACATTAATTTTACTGCCACAAACCATTATGAATTCTGAATAGGTCAACCATTGATCATAATCTTTTCAACACAAGCATCACTCACTTGCAGTGGTGGCCTAGTAGTAACGGCTCTGACTTTCGAGTTGTAAGTCGTGGGTACGAACCCAGGCAGGCGCTTTACTTTGAGTAAATATTTTCATCGCCACTGCTTTCAAACCAGTGAAGGAAATCGGCATGTCCTAAACCCAAAAATTCGAAGACATGTGACATCTACCAGCCTGTACTGGGCCCGCGTGGTAGATTACAGCCCACTCCCTCTCGAAGAGAGGAGGCCTGTGTCCCAGCAGTGGGAACATTATGGGCTGATTATGCTTATGCTTATGCATCACTCACTTTCACATCCTAAAATAATCCTAATGAACTAAACATACATTCTTGTTTCAGGTGCTCCAGTTCCACGAACATTGGTGTAGGTGAGACGATCAGTAGTGTTAGTGCTTATTTTTCCGTCAGTCATATTAAAGTGCCTAAGTTACATCTGTTAGTACATTCATGGACAAATAGACGGTGTAGTGTAGTGAACTAAAACTTTTGTGCAGAATTTTCTCGTGAACTTGTATTGAAGTTGGAAGATAGTGCGTTTTTTTATCCTCGAAGCGCTTCTGTGTTCATCGATTATGAGATAAAGGTAAGTTTTTTTTTGCTGAAACAGTTTGCTCTTTCCATTTCCACAAGAATGGAGAAGTTAGTATTAAAATGTCTTTGTACAAACTGTGATTCTACAGGTTTCGGCTGCGATTATATGCTGCTCATTTTCGTCGATCGAATTTTCAGTTTCAAAATTCCGGTATCATTTCAACTTTTGCGCTATCGGACGACTTTCGAATAATCCAATCAATTTTAGAGGCATTTAAGCAAACGTTACTTCCTGGCAATCTACGAAAACTCCACCAGTTTTATTGCCTTCGTTCAATGATTCTGTGAGGCAAAGATTTTGATGAATGAGAGCCGGAGCAATTTATCATAACACCGTAACTGAACATTATTTATGCGGCGCTGGATCCTCATCTGTATAAGTAACTATAACCCATAAATTAAAACAAAAACTAGGTCACAACTGTGTTTACTATAAACAACGCTTATTGGCAACAATATTCATATTAACATACTAACGAAATATTCTCCTGGTTGTTGCAATTTTTTTTAATTTTATTTGGGATGAGTTTTAAAAAGCGAGAAAGGTCCTCTTATATTTTGATTTTGAACCGGAATTTTTAAAAGCACTAATTAGGAATAAGTGCATCTAATTATTTATTTATTTAGGGACAACAAACAGCAGTGTAATAATAGGTAAACATATGTTAGAACTTAATAATAGAGGTAGCAAATACACTACTCACAATGTTATCCACATATTACTAAACAGATCTACTAGTTGTTAGAAGGAACAATATAAAAATAAATAGACTAAAAATAAACATTACTTAATCTAAAAAGTATGTATCTAAATAGTGAGAGAACCTTTTACTTTTTTGGTACTTCATGCGCGATGAACAATACTGCTAATAGGCACTATAAAGATGTAGAACTCAACCTTAGACATATTTTACTGAGAGCACTTTTTTTTTTGGTGTTGTGAAATCGTCAAATAACTTCTCTCGCTCTGGGCGGAGCGGGAGGGCGTATCAGACTCTTACTGACTAAAACCCACCCGTGTTCCTTCAGTTGCCTGTGCCAGGGGCCACGGTAACCCTTTCGGACTCTCCCGCAACCCTGGCAGGCATCAGCCCTAGCGGACCCCGTCATTGGTGCTGACATCTTTTTGAGGCACGCGTGGAACACAACGTGCCGTCGACCCGGGCCTGGTCCTTATCGGACGTCGAGCCATCCATTGCTCACCGTCCGCAAGCCCGCGCCTACGGTGGCCGGGAATCGGCCTGGCGTTCCCGACGCCCAAGGCGTCTCCTGCAGCGACTAGGGGCGTGAGGGCGCGAATTAACCTAATCTAACCTAACATTACGCTAACTCTTCTAGTGCACAATTTGGAGACTAAAAATGCCCTATAAGTTTCCCAAAAAGAATAAAATAAAAGTAAGCGTGGTGTGTCAAAAGCCCTCCACACAAGTGTCCTCAGGCCTAGAAACTTTATTTCAATAACATGTTTTGTCTATAAAATTTAAAAACAGAATTAATTTCCGCGTTATCTCTAATAGAATCAGATCAGATAGGTACTACTATAAACTATTATAACATTGGCTTTAGTCCAACTCCCTGCGACACTAGCCGTGGCCTTTCTAGAGGTTGCTTGTATTAATCTAAACATAGTAATCTGTTGTAATTATCACTGTTTGTATCGTTCAATGTCCTTATCGTAGTCGGAAATGGTGTTTGGCATGTTATTCCAGGTAAGATATAACTAATTAAACGCTTGTAGAACATCATCACTAGTATTATTTCGTCTGAAATACTGGCTGTTATGAAGAGCTTGTTTCACACTCTCCGTATTTTACTAGCCATCAGATAAAGTCATAAAAGGAAACAAGTTTGTACGAAATTCTCCGTCAACTAAATAGGCGAATAAAAACGACAGTAGGTGCAATACGTACGCACTGAAACTCTCTCCCTGAAATCCTTACTTACATGAAATAGATATCATTGTTCCTTTCAAGCAAAACGCCTGCCATCTAATCTAACCACCCTTGGTTGACTGGTAGAGAATGCCTATGGCATTATATCCACCTTTGTACCTTTTCGTGTGCGAAAAGTTAAAATAAACAAATAAAGGCATTTTTCAATTTGAGTAATTTTGATGGACAACTCGCTCTTGACCAAAATATTTAACATGGCAATTTTGGTTGCCTAAAAAAGATAACTCTTTTTGAAGAAAAGTAAATGGTTTTCTAAGATAGTTTCCGCGTAACTCTTATGGATTCTGATTTTCCCTACTGTCTCAGTAAAAAATAGTAGATTGTTATACAAGGAGCTAAAATGACCCATTATATACGAGGTGGTTTTACTCCCGAGCTTTAGCGAGGGAGTAAATAGAAACCGAGTTTTAATGGGTTTTTAGCGCCCTGTGTTACACTCTACTTTTCACTACGATTGCGAGAAAATAAAACAATCCAATAAGTACAATATGAAATATGTAGTTTATTTTATTAAAAATCAAATGTACAATTTGTACAATTCTGGATATTTAACGAGATGTTTTTTCCCGGTAACTTAATTTCATAAAGATGCAGCAGCCGCAACGCATTGCATGCATTTTCTACCAAAGAGATCGCCGATTTTCGTTCCATTTTCAAAAATAAAATGAAGTTATTTTTTTATGAAACAGTAATAAGCCGAGTCTATATTCATGATTATTCTACTTATGACTAAAGACTTTTTCGTTTTTGTAGGCTCATTGTCTTTTGACACAAAAATTAAAAAAAAAAACTTTTTCCCCTAGAGGAAGAATTACAATTTTTTCTTCGCTCTGGTAAAAAACATTAGTATTTCCAGTTTCCAAACTCAGGACCAGGCTTTAGTATCTAGTTCTACTTTCCACAACAAACTTATTCAGACGATAGCCTTATAGCATTGTCAAAAAACTGAATTCCAACGTTACTAAAAACAACGCCTTGTGGCAGATATTACTGTCACGTATTGAAAGATGCTTTGTTCTTGATGGTACTATTGGATAAGGTGTCCAAAATAAATTAGGTGGTTTTGTAAATGTATTAATTATGTCTTTCAATCAATCAATCTTTATTTGTGAGCACAGGTATTACAATAATGGTCTTATGTATCTTGTTAGAATTGGTATACAAATATATTCGTTTTTTTTAGTAATACCTAAGTCTGAATCTATACAATACAAAGTCACATTCTTTAGTAGGATATTATTGTCAAAGTCAAAGCATTTATTCCAAGTAGGTACTTATAAGGCACTTTTTAACAACATTTACTTTAAAATAGAATTGATTCTAGTCGCCCCTTCCAAAAGGTAGTTTTGTATGGAGAAGAATGGGCAAGAAACTCCACCGTTACTATTTTAAAATGTGTTACAATATTTTGTATGCATTAATTATATAATTTATTATATGTGAAGACGATGCATGTAAAATAAAACTACCACACCACAATAAGTAAAAAGAATTAAAATTGTTGCAATGACAAATAAGTTAATTAAGTGATAGATACATGGTGCTCACATATTTACAAACATTGTAAAATTATACGATTTTCCAAATTTTTAAAAGAAGTGATAAGTCAGTATGTGAGTTAAAGTAATCACAGAATGTAAATCAATGTCATAACAATAATAAATTATACAATTAAAGTAGCAACAAGTTTGATTTTGTTTAAACTCTAGATTGTCCTCTGGAGCTGGACCACCTCCTTACTGCAGGTAGCAAGCATGTTAAAGCGCTATTAACTGCTGTAATCGGATTAAAGCGCTGTGTGCTATGTCGTACAGCGCTGTGTGAATACTTCACTTAAGTAGTTAATGTGCAAACCCCTCTTTATAATATTCTCATGAATTTGAAACTCCGCTAAGTGGTATGGAAGTTTTACTGATAGGTAAATGCAGTGTTCGTGCTTTTGGGACCTGATGGCATTAAGTACTTAGTACAGACCTAAATATATTATGTACCAACTATTGCAGCCCAATGCGGGTGCTAATAAAAATGCTCACTATACAATCTCTATGTAATAATTCTGTTAATTGTACACTTTTTCCTACTGCTTCTCTCCGTTTCATTTATAGTCTATACCTACTAAATGACCTTTATCTGGCTATCAATTATAAGAATAACATTTTTTTAATATTTTTTTTTTAATAAAACTTTATGCACAAGTAAAAAAAAATACTGTGCAAAGGCGGACTTAATGCCTGAGGCATTTTCTACCAGGCAACCTTAGGGTGATGCAGATATAAACCATGGCAGGTGCAACATACGGGATAGATAGCTCGGAAATGACTATAAAATACAAGAATAAATAATAATAAAATATAGATACATACATATAAACAAAATAAACCTTGGTCAGGAGAAATAACGATCGGTAGGGGAGAAAAGATAAAAACATTTCAAACATTCTTACACCTATAATCTAAAAAAAAATCTTGCTAAACGTTAACTCTACAAATAACTCTCCATGTATCTTGAGTACGTATGCGTCATTGTTTACCCATAAATAATCTTACTTCCAAACGTCGTAATCATTAAAGTCCAAATATCGGGTTTATGTCTCCAATACCGGCTGGGAGGTTGTCCGGGGAAGGCCGAGAGGCCATCAGCGATCGAAGTGCCACCTGCGACCTGCATCCGAACTAATCCTTATACTTTGCTCTTAATACCAGCGCTTAAGGCACTTTACATGAAATTCAAATATAAATATTCATACCTCTGAATAAAAATGATATAGCGGTGGATTAAAACTCGATAAGCGCTATAGTGTTTATCGAGTTTTAATCCACCGCACCACTATAGTTACAGGTAAAAATATGAATCCTCAAATAAAAATATTGTGATATACCTACCTACCTAATTTAGTCAATACTAGTTCAATAAATCATAACATTTTCGATGTTTTAGCAATAAATTAGCCCTAGTCATGCTTAGTTATTAATTGGCAAGAGATTCTTACAATTTTATCGCAATACCAATCACAACACGTTGCAAGTTTCTGGAACGCTCAAGAGCAATAATCGCATGCCATAAAGCAAAATCAAAATCAAAAGTCATTTATGCAAACTAGGCTGAGAATCAGCACTTTTTGAACGTCAAAATCACATAGACAGTCCCTCCAAAACGCCCTTCCCACTGCGCCGCCCTGCCACTTTAAATTATTGCCATTCAAGAATTGCATGCAAGTATGCGATTTCTATAAAATGGCATACTCGTACAATAATTGAATGCAAGTTTTACCATTCAATAATTGCGTGCGACTTCTTGGTGTAAACTAAGGCTAATATTGTATGCAAGCTTTGCCTCGTCTAAACACATAGTTGCACGTTCTTGTACAATTTCATTGATTCAAGTACTGCCCCTATTTGCGCTTCCAAATATTTCATTCAATTTTATTGAACGTCTTCTCAAGACTTTTTTATCTTGTTTCGTTCGCTCATGATTGTTTGAATGATAGACATGCAATTTTATTGTACGTGCGGTTATATTGTACGTATACCAATTTTGAACGGCAACTAACTTGCCCGTATCGTGCAACAATTGCACGTGTTGTTTAGACGGTGCCAGTCAATTGGTGTACCAGTTTTGAACGGCAACTAACTTGCCCGTATCGTGCAACAATTGCGCGTGTTGTTTAGACGGTGCCAGTCAATTGGTGTACCAGTTTTGAACGGCAACTAACTTGCCCGTATCGTGCAACAATTGCACGTGTTGTTTAGACAGTGCCAGTCAATTGGTGCACCAGTTTTGAACGGCAACTAACTTGCCCGTATCGTGCAACAATTGCGCGTGTTGTTTAGACGGTGCCAGTCAATTGGTGTACCAGTTTTGAACGGCAACTAACTTGCCCGTATTGTACAACAATTGCACGTGTTGTTTAGACGGTGCCAGTCAATTGGTGTACCAGTTTTGAACGGCAACTAACTTGCCCGTATCGTGCAACAATTGCGCGTGTTGTTTAGACGGTGCCAGTCAATTGGTGTACCAGTTTTGAACGGCAACTAACTTGCCCGTATCGTGCAACAATTGCACGTGTTGTTTAGACAGTGCCAGTCAATTGGTGCACCAGTTTTGAACGGCAACTAACTTGCCCGTATCGTGCAACAATTGCGCGTGTTGTTTAGACGGTGCCAGTCAATTGGTGTACCAGTTTTGAACGGCAACTAACTTGCCCGTATTGTACAACAATTGCACATGTTGTTTAGACGGTGCCAGTCAATTGGTGTACCAGTTTTGAACGGCAACTAACTTGCCCGTATCGTGCAACAATTGCACGTGTTGTTTAGACGGTGCCAGTCAATTGGTGTACCAGTTTTGAACGGCAACTAACTTGCCCGTATCGTGCAACAATTGCGCGTGTTGTTTAGACGGTGCCAGTCAATCGGTGTACCAGTTTTGAACGGCAACTAACTTGCCCGTATTGTACAACAATTGCACGTTTAGACGGTGCCAGTCATATGTTGCATACATTTTATGGTATGCAACAGGCAATAAACACGCACCGTGTAAATGGGGATTTAGGCACATTTCAATATTACAATTGAAAAAACTAAGAAACATTTTAAACAGAATAAAACAATACAAATAAACAAAGGTCTTAAGGAGGTTAAACTTAACCAGTCAAATAATAATCAATCAAAAGAATTAAATAAACTAAATGAAAAAGGAAAAAGCGGTGAAATTAAATAATTTCGATTATCACAATCATATCAAAACTTCTTTTACACAAAACAACAATTCGTACTTAAATAAAATAAAAATTATAGACTAGAACAAGTAAATAACCAGACAGCATGCCCCTTAACAGCTATCTCTTAATGGATTCGGATGGTCGAAGCGTTATTACTGGTTGTTACTAACCACATATTTTATGGTCTCGTCCGCTTCGGGTATATAACACATTTACAACCAACTAAATTCTGTGCCATGAATTTATCACCTATGCACTTAATTATGCGCTGAAGTTTTGCAACTTTGTTACTGTAAGAAGGAAGATTAAAATGTTTGGCTTTTCATCTCACTTTATGATAGTCGGAAAGAAAGAAGAAAGAAAAATAGATTTATTTGTCACAGAAACACGTGCATACAAAAAGATAATTAGCTCTAATAATTAAGAAAAAAAGTAAAAATAACAAAGAGATCTCTAATCACAAGCCAAAACAGAAATCGTTGATAGCTGCACGTCATGACTGTGACAAGAAGGCTTCCACTCAGCACGTAGACTAGCACGTAGAGAATAGCATTCTCTGTCTACGCACTCAGCATGATGCTGTGCTATGGGGTCCCACAGCACAGCGCTGATTTTCAGTGGTTACCCGAAAAGGACGTACGGAAACCAAGTCAGGTTCACATAACAACACACATATCACATATCGGTGTAACATATTAAAATGAAAATACTTACAGTGAAAATCGAGATCGTTTTTGATTAAAATGATAGATTCCAGGAAAATTACACCTTTTAATTAAATTAAAAGGCAGCTTTTTAATTAAAAAACAATTTTCATGTAGGTTCACCCCAAAATCGTAACCCAAAAACTTCATATTTCTGCAATTGTAAAAAAATCATCCTTTGAATTTATCGCGGCTTCCAGAAACGAGTTGCATCTGTCAATGCGTTCGATTGAATCGAATATGGAAATTGATTCGATTTACATTATCAAGGGAATTGCTGGTTTATTAATACTCAATACTGATTCTGTTATTGGTTGGTTTATTGCGTCCGCTTACGGTAAGTGCTTTCAGCTTTGTGCCTTCATCCCTTTTGCTGCAACCCCCGGACACAATTTATTTATACTGTACCCCAGAGGGGTAGGGAAAGTATATAGGTAATATACAGGCACATGTATTGTTATCAATACACTTTATAAAACAATGTCTCCCGCCGCGTCTGTCTGTCTGTCTGAACGCGATAAACTCTAACTACTGACTACCAAACGGATTTCCTTACGGTTTTCACCAGTGATTCATGAAGGGTTTTGTGTAAATTGGCTGAAATATGATGATGATTTATTTATTTAACCATTTATGTACACACTTATATAAACAGACAAGAAGAAAATAACAGAAAAATAGGTCAAAGGTGATGCTTATTTCTAATGAAATCTCTTCCAGCATACCTGCGATAGGATAGTAGATTTAGAGATGTAGACAGCGTGTGTAAGAGTAAAAGAGAAAATAAAATACATAAAATCAAAAACAATTCACTTAATAAAATAAAACAAATAATATGAGAATATACATACATACATACAAACATACATACATACTTCTAAAATAAATAACACTAGAATATTAATATATACGCAACTATGACGAAGTGGAAAGATAGTGTTCTTTCACTCTTCTTTTAAAAATGAAAATGATTCTTGAAGATTTCGGAAAAAATCATGCCGACTGGGAGCTTTACTGGCGTTCGCCGCGAAAGCCAATAGAGTTATACGAAAACAGTGTATTACGGAATAAATACATTGTTTACCTGGACTAACACATAGGGTAATTTTAACACCGGTATTACGTTACCATGGGATATTTTCCAACATTCACGCGGGAGAGGCCGCGAGAAAAAGCTATTAAGGGGACTACATGACGTAAACGCACGTTTTATAATACCTAAAAGTATATGATCTACTGCAGTAAACAAAATCAGAAATATATATGATATTCTTCAGGATATATTATGCTAGTTAGATAGTGTGTGGAAAACATAATACAACTAATTCGGTACGATAGAAAAAAGTCACGAAGATACCTCTAAATATTTCTTTTAACGGTTATAAACCATACTAATATACATGCAATCATTCTGGTTTTTTTTTCAAACTGTTCTTCAAGCAATATAGTAACGTGACAGTGGTTTAATTTTTTAGTCCAATCAGTGGATTTTTTGTAAATAGAGAATTGCTTCATATTTTGCAATAAATTACCAGCTTTGCGTCATCGCGCTTCTCTTTCTTTTCTAAGCAGTCCGACAGTGACCGCACTTTAGCTGTTGTCAGCACCATAAATAAATAATATTAATAAATCTAAGTAAAATGGGCATTGTTTATAAATTTTTAAATGTTGTAGTTGAAAAACCATTTCGAGGAAATCAGAAATCATTTAGGTATACAAAATAAGCTGTAAACATTGTAAAAGCAGTTCCAACGCACTACTTTACAGCAAGCAAATGAAAATAATAATAATATATCTATATCTACTCAATTATACAATCAAACGAATTGGAAATATGGTTGGTGGTTACTGCGGAACAAAAAATCACCAAACATATTCTAAGATGATTGATATTTTCGGTAAAACATGCTCGACCTTAAGAATCAGGAATTATTGAACCTGCTAGCCTAGAACATACTCGTAATTACATAATTATAGCCATGCTCATAATGAGTTCTGTAACGATAATTTTAGATCAATTTATAAACTCGACTCAAACTTAAAGCATTTATTTTAATTCAACCATTTACAGCTTCGATCAATAGTACTATTATTGATCGAATATTTACAGTCACTTTCGAATACATGTAGCTTTCGCGGGCAAAAGCTACTAGCTCTTTGCCCGCGTAGTAAATAATAATAATAAATCTAAGCAAAATGGGCATTGTTCATATATTTTTAAATTTTGTAGTTGAAAAACCATTTCGCGGAATAGGGTGATTACTGGGGAACATTATATCATCAAAAATATTCTAAGATCATTAAAACATATAATATATATGATATTTTCATTAAAACATGTTCGATGTTCATAGTGTATTCTGTAATGATAATTTTAGATAAATTTAAATAAGCTCAACTCCAACTTAAAGGATTTATTTTAAACCATTTACAGGCACTTTCCAATGCCTGTAGCTTTCGTTACCTACATTATCCGAATCCTCAACCGTATAGCGGATGACATAGATATATTTTGTTGTACTCTGGGTGGGTTCATAGTGAGAGCCCTCTTTAAAATAAGTTATGGTCCACAAAGATAATTATGGTGTTTATAGTAGCAATAAGTACCTATAAAATTATTAGTTTGTAACTATGTAGCGGTAGTCTTAAAATAAATAGTTGTCTACATTATCAGTTATCACATTAGCTGTCAAACCTGTAAAAGATAAATGTATGGTGGGAAAATAAATAATAAAAATAAATAATTATCAATTGTAACACATAACATCACGCTTGAAATCTCCGAAGTGATAGGCAGACGTGTATCCATATTACAACCATATTTTGCTCGTTATATTTAAGTCCCATATAATAGAAGGCGAGCCTTTGCCAACAACCGGGCACAAATGAAGACTGCGGGCTACTAATGAGCAATTCCTGATAGAAAAACCCAATAACACTTTGCGCGACCTGGGAATTGAACACAGAACCTCGTTCTCAGAAGTAGCGCTAGCGACCAATCCATTGTATGATTAGAAATTTGTGATCTGAGGATGATATAACGTCATTATAAAGAAGAAAACTTTTTAACAAAAAAAAAGCTGACTTTCAAAAAAAAAAACACTATAAAGTGAAATATAACTTTGATTTCGGAAGGCGGTGGAAAAAACTAAAATACAGATCCAAAGACACCGACTTCCGAAATTTAAGTTATATTTCACTTTGTAGTGTTTTTTTTGTTGAAGTTTTTTATTTTTCACTTTTTAGTTATGGTACCTACCACACCAATTCGAAAACTATCGTCTTACACGTCCACGTCCGTTTGAAGGCGTTTTATTTAAAAATAATTTATTGTTGAGCTTTTTTTTAACCGCTTGTCCGATTTCGATAAAATTTAAATATGACCACACGGGAAGCACCAGCTTTCAAATAAAAATGAATCATCACAATCGGTTCACCTCGTCGAAAGTTAAGAAAGAAAGGTAACACATATAAAGAAAAAAAAAATACACAAAAATTGAGAACCTCCTCCTTTTTTGAAGTCGGTTAAAAACAATATCTTCTTAGTTTGCATCTCAAAGTTGTTCTACTGTTCTCAAGTAAGTGAAATCTGTGTAATTTCTTATTAAAAAATAAATTTTAATAACGGGAACATCATTGCTTCGCCATAGAACTACATAGATATTTAACCGACTCGCTACAACGCTACGCACAAACCAACTATTTCTCAGTTCACTAGGTAATCCATTTCCCAATAATTTAGCGAGCAGCCACATTTGCCTAGAAAGCTTAATCAACCATAAAATGATACAAAGGAAACCGTATTCCTGTTTACACAATCACATAAGTCCTTTAAATAGATTTGTTTATGCGGCGCGTCAACCATTTTGGAAACATTTTAATTTTTTATTGACCTATTGTTTTGGAGCTAAAAATAGGTTCTGTAACTCTGTTACTGTTTGATTTATTACTATACTAGTTGTTCCCGCGACTTCATCTGCGTGTATTTTGAAATTCATTATCTATACATTATAAATTAAAATGCGCTTTTTGTGTCTGTCTGTATGACCGTGTTGTTCTTCTAAATCATTCCCTAGTTCATCATCATTTAGAGACATTATTCCGGAGGGATTATGTATACATACATTCATATTAAACTAACATATAATAAAGAAATCTCGATGTTTTGTCATGTCCTAAAAACCGTGTGAAGCAGGGCTGGATTGCTAGTTTATACAATACTTATTCAGGTCACAGGCTAACTATTAGTCTGTAACGATAATTTCAGACGATGAGAGCAGTGGTAGCCCAGTGGCGTCGGCCCCTACTTACGAGTTGTAGGTCGTAGGTTCGAACCCAGACAGGCGCTTTACTTTGTGTAAATTATTTCATCATCACTGCTCTCGAAACGGTGAAGAAAAACATCTTGAGGAAACCGGCATGTCCCAGAATCAAAAAATTCGATGACATGTGACCGCGTGGTGGATTTCGAGAGGAGGTAGGCCTGTGTCCCAGCAGTGGGAACATTATTTAATATTAATTTAATTTAATATATTTATTTCAGATGTAGTTCATATACTGTTAGTAACACAAAAAACCTTATAAAACTATCGTTAGTCGCAAAAAACGAAGCAACAGGAAGAAAAATAAAAATCACAACGTGGCATCGCACGTGAGTGCCAGTTTATGACAAGCCCAGAACGCGTCCACCCGCAGTGTATAGTCGCATCCAGTGCTGCCACATTGGCGAGTCCCAGCGACCCTCAAACACGCTCAGAAGGCTGTTCGAGCTGGCCCGCGTGCGCTTCATAAGAGACGCACAACGCTTCCACATGATGGCATGAAAACGATCCACGCATTTCACCGCAAACATTGCTGAAGCGCTGCAGTGGCGCGGCAGCCCGAACAGTACCCTGAACGCGTTATTATATTGTACTCGCAGAGCACTGTATGTACGCTGCGTGTACTTAGTCCACAGGCTGCAGGCGTAAAAAGATTATAGGCTGATTATGTTTATGTGATCATTTCAGTGCTTTAGGCGTGAAAGATTAACAGACAGACAAAGTTACTTTCGAATTCTTGATATTAGGATGGACGGCTTTATTAGGATAGGATTCATGAGTCTGAAGGCACAGTCACACGTGCTCGTTTGCCCGCATTCGTTAAATTTAAATGACGTCGAATCGGACTCCGGACACACGACATTTACCTACCCTGTGTAAATAACATGACATGTGTTCGCAGTCCGTGGTTTTGAAATTCTGGTGTCTGGACGCTGAAGCTGGGCAAACCAGTGCAAAGATACCCAACATGTTTTATTTGCATTTTGGTCGTTAGACTAAATTCCAGAGGCATCCGAATCCGAATGCGGGTGGAAGTAAAACCAAGGAGAATCGTGTCATGGGTGGCGTTCAGTGGATTTTAAACCAGCATTAAAAATAATCATGATGATATCTTGCATGGATATAGAAATCAGGCAGTAACAACGCCCTCTTAATTAATGCATTTATAAGATATGACGCCGAGCGCCCTATGGGTACTCCCATCGGCATATGACTAACTTCCAAATAAATTGTCACTTTTCCGTATGATTTTTCAAATATTTTCTTTCATACAAACCTTGGCCTAACAATTACAACTACAATAAAAAAAGTGATGCGCGGACTAACATTTTTAGCGATTGATTTTTATTTGTATAGATTAATACGCACCAGTGTCCATGACGATGATAGAACGAATTGGTTTATTTAGAATGTTAGCTTTTCCCACGGCTTGGCCCACGTGGATGTTGGAAATTATCCCGCGGGAACGTACTGCCTGGATAAAAGTTACGCTCTGTCCTAACCCAGGCCATGGTATATCCATGTGCCAAGATTAGTGTGGATATGGATTTGTGTGGATTAATTGAATTATATGACACACATTATATTTGCCAGTTTTTTTCAGTTCCAGCTGCTCTATTCTGTAAAAAACTCACCTTGAAAACTTAGCTGAAGTGAGCTTGAAGTGAGCGGTCATTCCACCTGATGGCCAATTCGCGTAATTAAAAACGTTTCAAAATCTAGTCGCAATCTCATCTCAGCGACAATCAATGTCAAAACCTTGTCAAACATGTAGGGAAATTAGAAGTATTTTTGACACATTGAGACTGAGATTAGACTGCGAGCGTTCTTAAAATTACGAGAATTACCCATTGACATGTTTGCGCGTTTAATGACTGACCGTCGGCCGACTCATGTGTGAATGTGTGCGTACAGCGGCCTGTACGTGCAGTGAGCTGGCCGACTTGAGTGACACAGATTTTTGTTAGCGAGAATCTGTCAGACTTTTTTTGTTCGTCCATGCCTGCAACAAAAATTTTCATCACACTAAACACCACAAAATATACAACTGCATACTACTAAGAGTTCTGAGTAGATAACTAGGCGTAGGTAACTGAGCGTAATCATTGCTAGTTAGTAACTGAACGCTCGCTGCACTGAAAACAAATATAACGGCTAGCCATTACGACGCACGTAATGTGTCAGTGTTTGAGTAAACATTGTCAATTCGCTCAAAGTGAATATGTTTGGCATTGGCTTCGTTCCTCGATGATACACGGCCATATAACATGGGGCATGTTATATGGGGGTGTTGTATATGTATAAAGGGTTGGCAGAGGTGAAATATAACACCCAAATTTTGTCAGTTATGTTTACGTTTTTATGGGACCTATTGCAATGTCTGGTGTGTGTGTTGGAGGAAATCAATAGAATATGGAAAAAAACGATGTTCAGATGGACGGAAAATGTCTGTAGGGATTCCATTATTTTCCATTTAAGTAACTGAAATGTAAAGGAAATAACTTTGGAAAGAACTTTGGTAGGTATGCTAGATAATCTTTCATATTTTTTGGTGATTTTTTTTTTTGTTTTATAACAGTCTCTTTGCTGGGAATCGGGTAGGCGTAAGACTGACTCAAGCCAGAAAACAAGCATACTTAAATTTTATTTTGTTATTTTGATACATATTACCTTTTTTTTCCGGGTTAATCTTCAAAAGGCACCCGACCTCCGGGTCGGGGAGTGTGGGATTTTTACCTCACTAAAACCACCCCGGTGATCACCATCAGCACATAGAGTGAGTGCCGGTTCCTCTTAAAAGACCAATTCCGGAACCCCCCCTGTGCAACAAGTGTGCCCCTGTAAGGCACATCCCTGGGAGAAATATTACCTACAAGCTAATCATCTTGTCAAATGTCTCAAGTTCACATAGAACTGCTCTCATAGAGCAGTCTTCTTTGTGAACAAAGTTATACGTTACTGAAGCTAAGGCATCGCAGTGTAGTTTGTTTTTTGTTTATTAGGTTAATATTCAAGTTCTCTAGATAAACTACTTTATTGCGAATAAAGCATTGATACAAGCTTTCCAACCATAAAGCAAAATAATTATTATCCTTCCCAGGTTCCAATCTCACCAAATGCGATAGTATATCAGCAGAAAAAAAATCAATAATGTTCTCTTTCCGCCAGTGCCACGAGAAAAAAATAACTGTCCATTTTAAAAGGCGCGTATGTAAACTCCCTGACAACCAGCTAGACACTGAGCGAACTTTTACTTCGCCGTCCAATTTCATTACAAAAGTTAACCCACGATTTTAATCTACATCATCTACATACCTAGTTATTTATGAGCTTTGTAAATTATAAAGATTAAACATTCTTATGTGGTTCGCGTGCAACGCCTTTATTTGTTAAGTAATAGTATTTCGTGAAGCTAACGCTATATAATACGAAACGTAATCAATCACTGGTTTCAATTGTAGTGTTGAACAACACGTAATGCTCTGATTGTAAGTTAGTGGCCTGGCACACCCCTAGATTTCAATCACAGACGGGAAATGAGCAGTAATACCTGTTATGGCACCTGGAATACCTCGCGTACGGTCAGAGTAAATGATACCTGTAGACCCTGTAGTATGTTTCGATTCAGTTGATTTTGGTATAGAAAATTGTCATTTGTGACGGTTAAACTGATAAATGATTTGATTTCTGTAAGTAGGTTTGTACAAACACTTTTACACGTCAATATACATATTATAATAGTTGGTGGAAAACAAATAAGTACCTAATATTGTACAGGTATATTAATTATTAAAAAATCCACATGATTTGAATTATACCACGTGGATTTCTAATAAAGGAGATTGGGCAAATCTGCCGTGACCAATGGATCTTTAAGGAGAATATTTACGACTGCTCTCGACTGATAGTAAGTGAGGTGCTACAGTGCTCTAAATGTAAGTACTTAAGTATTATTTAAATTCTGGCATTTTGTCAATTAACTAACTTTCATTAATTCTGTGCTTTACAAACATCACCATTTAAGTCTATAAACGTCAATTTTAAAACATTGGCCTCCTAGATGCTGTTTTAGGAACACTGCTTTTAAGAGTTGGTCGGCCGGACAGAACGTTAAGCCTTCCGCACCCCGCAATAACGTTAAGATATATGTGCCAATGGAAAGATCTCTTCAAGAGGAATATAACGTGGTTTGACGACTTCTGTCGATTGTTAAGCCTGCCGAACCTCCCAATACAGTTAAGACACATTTCATTGAGAAGGTTTCATATAGAAGAACATTAGTTACTACTACTTGTCTGAATAATAAGTCTGTTCGGCAACATCAAAACTTAATTCTCGTCATAAGTTTACTAACCAATAAACAGTAACTTGTAAACATCATCCTTATTTTAATAACAATGTTAAATTATTATATAATATTAAATAATCCATAAAAGGTTTTTATTCCATAAAAGTTAGACTAACATGTAATTGTACGAGTACAACAGCGACGTTTCGGCTACAGAGGTATATTTATATCTTCTGTCTACAAGGATAAAACAAAGCCGTTTTTGTGTCTCTCTGTGTATGTTCACTTAGTTCTTCTAAACTGCTCTTAGTTTCTAGTTCTTCGCCATCGTTTAGAGAACTTATTCCTGAAAGTTTATGTGTATAATACAGTAGCATTTAACTTTGATATAGTACAGAAATCTTGATGTTATCACATCGCCAAATCACTACTTAGATTGTCCCGACAACACATGAAAGCTGCTCACTTGCTTGCTTACTTGACTACGGCTGGTTTTTCCAAAATCCGATATATTTTATACGTGGAATAAAATTGACGTCTGACAGTTGTAGTGCGGAAAAACTGTAAAAAATTCAAAATTTTTCTCAGGATAAAACTTATACTAGGTAAAATTAGAGTTTGGTAAAATTCGCCCTTAATGAACTTGTTAAATGGGGACATGGGGATTATAAAGCAGCGAGGGGATTGCGTAACAAACTCCTGTTAACAATGCCAGTCATTTTGGGTCCGTAACAATTTTTTAATTTTTTTTAACAATCCTGTAACAGGTCTGTCTAATAGGCCTGCCTTATTTTTGCGAATTTACCTCATGAGGGCTCAGCTACGAAATTCTAAATATCCATAGGAACATTCGTGCGGAAGTTCAAATTAACGAGAGAATGCTTAAGGGGACTACACGACCTTGACGCAAGTTTTATAACGCCTAAAAGTATATGATCCACTGCAGTAAACAAAATCAGATAAATATATGATATTCTTCAGGATATATGCTAGTTGGATAGTGTGTTGAAAACATAATACAACTAATTTGGTACGATAGAAAAAAGTCACGGAGATACCTCTAAAAATTTATTTTAATGATTAAAAACCATATACATGCATTCATTCTGTTTTTTTTTCAGATTGTTCTTCAAGCAACATATTAACGTGATAGTGTTATCATTTTTTAGTCCAATCAATAGATTGGACTAAAAAATGATAACACTAATAGAGAATTGCTTCATATTTTGCAATAAATTACCGGCTTTGTGTCATCGCGCTTCTCTTTCTTTTCTATGTAGTCCGACAGTGACCGCGCTTTAGCTGTTGTCAGCCCCTTAACTAAAAATTTTGCTCAACTTTACCTGGGCTTAAATCATACCTATAACCAGAGAAGAAATGGCGGTAAGCTCTTATACACCAAGTCATATTTTTGGTGCAGAGAAACCCTACAACCTTCACAAATAACACAACCTGGTAAAACCTTTTCTAATCCTATGTACAGACGGCTATACAGTAGAAGTCGTAGGATCGTATTTAACGACTAAATACTTCGTATGCAACAATTATGCGCAACCTGATGCGAGGAGAAGCAGTTAAAAGCCTACTGGACCGCAGCTTGCGGGATTCCATCCCTGCTATCGAAGAACTTAGGTAGTATAATTCCAACATGCCGCTAACTAGAGGAAGATGAGAACAGTCTATTTGTCGATGGGACACAATATGGATCGAAACTATTAACGGACGTTTTAGGAAAGTGTTTAATATATTTTAACACTTGAGAAAGGGGGAACGTTTCAGTAAGAAATGTTTCCCTTAAAAAACACTATCCATTGATCCATTGAACAGGGTGGCAGGGATATCGATGTACAACTCTTTTACTATGAATTCAGTATAATTATGATTCTGAACGCCCCTGCTTTGAAATTTTTCGTCGGTTTGGTGACCATTCTCCTTTATTTTTGAAACTCAGAAATGATTACAGTACAAGTATACAGGGTTATTGGTAAAACACCATCAACCTCTTAAGGGGTCATTGTTTTCATCATTATGAACATCTTATACTATGTGACCAAATAAGAAATCGCGAAAAAAAAATCATCATTTTGACGAGTTTCGCAAACACAAATGCAGGGAACAATGGGCAGCTCGCCGTTCGATAAGGACCAGGCCCGGGTTGACGGCGCGTTGTGTTCCACGCGCGCCTCAAAGAGATGTCAGCACCAATGACGGGGTCCGCTAGGGCCGATGCCTGCTAGGGTTGCGGGAAAGTCCGAGAGGGATACCGTGGCCCCTGGCACAGGCAACTGAAGGAACACGGGTGGGTTTTTGTCAGTAAGAGTCTGACACGCCCTCCTGCTCTGCCCAGAGCGGGAGAACTTAATTTGATGATTTCCCACCCCCAAAAAAAAAAAAGGAACAGCTGTTTTTTTTTCGCGATTTCATATTTGGTCCCATAGTAAAAGTTGTTCATAATGATGAGTACAATGGCCCCTTAAGAGGTTGATGGTGTTTTACCAATAACCCTGTATATGTAAAACCTATAATGTTAAAAGCACGTTTTAATAATAATAATAATAAAACATTTATTTCAGGCTACAATGGTCCATAGACATATACCTTACAAACTAACATATATAAAGTACTTAAATAAAACAAAACTTGTGTTAATAATAGCTTAAAACTATGTTAGTAGCACTTCACTAGCTTGTCCTTGAGCTATCATGTGGTACTTGTCCGCGGAAGCGACGAAACACCACGTCCTGCGGCCAAAAGTCTACTTCCATGACGACGGGCAGATAATAATTCGGTACGCGCACCACGAACGCCTTGAAGTTGACGTTGCGGTGCGACTCCAGTAACTGCACCCTCGGCATGTACCTCGTCTTCTGGCGCATGTACTCTACGATGTCTTCCGCCTTAGTAGAGTAGTGTAGGCAGGAGATGTACACCGGCTCACAAAAGCGGTTTTAGCTCACAAAAGCTTATTTCCTATTCCGTTCTAGCTAGATAAGAAAATACAGTCTTATCATAACAATTGTGGTTCTGTAAAGGTAGAATGTAAGACTCTTTCAGGAGAGTAAGTAGAAAAGTTGTAACAATCGGTCGGAATCCTCAACACAATGGTCAGGCAGTCAGACTACTTTACTTAGAGCAAAGACTGTGTTTTCAAAAACAGACGTTCGATTGCATTGATGTATCCTATTCGATACGAAGTAGGTAGGTATGGTATACCTAAGTAGGTACGTACGGACATATCTCTTAAGTCTGATTAGAACTTTCAATGGTCCTTCGGTTGTCTTGGATTGTAAAATTTTCTGGATTTCTTTCCGATAAAGGAATTTCTGAAATCAATGTTTTAGAAAAAAAAATAGGCATAATATGTTTCATTACAATAAAATTGGTTTACCGAGTACTTTTTTCCATCGGAAAAGTATTTTTGGTTAAAGAAAAATATTTCTCAATAAGAATTTACAAAGATTTCACTTAATATTATAACAGCTTTGACTTGAACACTAAGACAAAAACACAAACTAACTGTTCGACACAAACTAAGCAGCTATCGTTTTACTTTATAGCAAATCATTTAAGTACGTAATAAGCTTTAAATTCGTACGCAATTAATATTAACGAACACAAAACTTAACACTTTTCGATCCACCCGCAAAATAAGTATTTGTGGTATTCTTCAGACACAGTAATTTCTTAGTAAATCTACATTTCGGTTGTTAGTTATAAGCAAGACCAGAAATAAATCAGAGGCCTACTCGTATATTATTTACCACAGTTCTGCCAATTAATCGAAAAAATATGTAAATCAAGAAAATTACAAGAAAAATCATGTTATTAATAGGGGAAACCTTGAATTACAAACCTTAGCACACTTCAGCAACAAATTGGAGATGTCAAGCGATGCGCATTTCATTTTGGCACTGCTAAATATTAGAGTGTTTCTTATATGACATCAACAGACGCGTCTTATAAAATCAGATACAAGCTAAATATAGAAATGTATCACATGCCTAAATTATGCACTTTGAATATTATTAGATAGTCTTCCATAGTGTAAATAAATCAATTAACACCTCGTATTGATCTTATAAGTGCTAAATGATAAATGATTTTATTTCTGTAGGTAAGTAGGTTTGTACAAACACTTTTACACGTCAATCATGTCGTCATCATCACGTCATAAAAACTAGATGAGGTCGGCGTTTCCTATCTGACTACTCTGAGAAGGAAGTAATAAAACACTGATCATTCTTCACTTCAAAATTTTTATAATAATATTAAAATGGTATTCGTACTATTGGCGTATAAACACGTCAGTGGATGTAGTGCAATTATGTTTAACCTCCTACAAAAACAAAAAAAAGAAACATCAGACTCCGACTTCCAAAAAAAAAAAAAATTCACTTTGTAGTGTTTTTTTTTAATTTTGAGTAATGGGAAATAAAAATATTTCCTAATAAAATTGCACTCTATTTATATACAGTGCTATTTTAGTACTCAATGTGACCGAAATTGGCTAAATACGGTTATGCTGATACCTAATAGCTAATCCCAAATAAAAGCCAAGACATTGGTACCGTTTGCCAGTTGCCTTTACCGATATCAATAGTGACTTGAAGTTATGAGTTTGAAACCTTACGGTATCTTATTTTAGGTACTATATTAAGCACGGGTGCGACCTACTAATGTGGTGACATGTCAAAACATCGAAATTTCTGTACTTTACCAACGTTAAATATTATTGTTTTGTACGCATAAACCTTCCGGAATAAATTCGATTGATTGTGTAGTTTAAAAGAACTAAGTGGTCATGACAGACACGTAAACCGACATTGTGTTATACTATTGATAGAAGATGCTTGGCAATCATTTTAGCCATCGTTTGTGGCTAGCATTATGCTGCAATTTTCACAAATCACTCCTATTCATTAAACTCATCGCACCTACGCTTGTTCCCGTAACCACAACAGCGCACTTTAGCCTAATTTAAGCCCCAATATTGAATATCAAACTGATTATGAGTATAAGTAACTAGAGGTTAACGAATGATCATAATTGTATCTGTTATGTTGGTTAGTTGTGCTAATCAAAGTCGATCAGCTGCTGCTGACCCCCAAGATACAGGCAAATGCCTAGTTTAGCGGTCACCGTCCAGTCGGTAGATGTCACATGTCTTCGAATTTTTGGTTCTGGGACATGCCTGTTTCCTCACGATGTTTTCCTTTTGAGAGCAGTGGTGATGAAATAAATTACACAAAGTAAAGCGGCGCAGTCTGGGTTCGAACCCACAACTCTTAATCATTATTAATTAATATACCTTTACTAATTTATTATTAAATTGAAAGTAACTGTCTGTAGTTTCTCTCTCTCTGTCCCCGTCTGCCCTTTTCACGCCAAAACCACTGAACGGATTTTGACAGAATTTGGCAAGTGATAGATGGCATCCTGAGGAAGGACATAGGCTACTTTTTGTCTTCTATACAGGGTTACTGGTAACTCGACGTATTCCTTGCACGACGTCATAGTAGTGTTAAAATGCAACAAATTAAGCCACCAAATGTTCTACCGAAGTTCAGTAGTATTTGAGTTAGTTACATTTTCAGTATTTTTATGAAAAATCCCAGATTAAATCATTTGGAGCCAATTTAAAAATGATTTACAGCGCGACTGTACTGAAATTTAACTTAATATCATAGTTGATGCCGTAGCAGAACTTTGTTCATAATTAAAAGTTCAAAAATGCCAGAAACCTTGGCAAATATCACTAAACAAACATTTATTTTTTTGGGATTTTTGCTGTTACTTCATACAAAATGTTGTCTAGTGAAAAAAAAAATGGCTTAATTTGTTGCATTTGAACCCTACTATGACGTCCTGCAAGGAATACGTCGAGTTACCAGTAACCCTGTATAATCTTTTAGGGATGAAGGTTGGTATGGGAAACCCAGCATTTGTCATTAAGTTAGGCATATGGAAATTCGAAATGCTATTAGTAAGAAATAAGGAATTACGTCTTACAGCGTTTTTGTA
Source organism: Brachylomia viminalis (assembly GCA_937001585.2). NCBI lineage: Eukaryota > Metazoa > Arthropoda > Insecta > Lepidoptera > Noctuidae > Brachylomia > Brachylomia viminalis. Next base: position 17,546,388 of record OW443301.2, on the reverse strand, counting down.
AAATTTTCCCCCAAGGAGGCAAAATAGGGGACGATTTAAAAAATCACATGCAATATTATTTTTGTATACTTCTTTTTATCACATGTAAGGTTTTGGAAATACAGATTCAGTTTACTTGGTAAAAAGTTATTACACTAACCCCGGTACTCAAAGTCGTTACTTAAAATTAATGAATCATTTACTTTAACTGACCAGTATAAATTGGAACGCTCTCAGTCTAAAGTATGTCAGATTGAAAACGTTTCAATCTTGGTGCCATGTGCCAAGATATGGTGGTTACTCAAAGTTAATGATTGATTAATTTAAAGTAACGTCTCTGAGTGCGGCAGTTACAGCCATCAAAAAAACTTACTAACATGTAGGTACAGTGTGTACGAACATAATTTAAAATTTCGGCACTTTTTTACGCCTAAACCACTCGTAGACCACGTACAGATTTCAATAAAATTTTACAAAGAGATCGATGGTATCCTGGACATAGGCAAATTTTTGTCTATAGGGGGTGACAGAAGGGTCAAAAGCTTGTATAGGAAACCCTAAGGGATGAGGACATTCAAAATAATTTTTGTAAGAAATAAATAATTACGTGTTACAGTGTTTTTGTACACGTAATTCTTTATTGGAGGTAAAAGGGGATGATTTTAAAATTCACTTATGATTCTGAATATCATTATGATATGATTCCGGAATAGAATAGAAAAATTCAAGATATATATGTAGAAATTTTACATAGGTGGACACAATGGGCGATCTTATTGCTAAAAGCGATCTTTAACCGACAACCTTTGGATAGATTAAAGGGAGAAGGAGAGATGATACTGCAGATAGACAGTGGTGTACCATTTATATATCCAATAAGTAATACCCACCTATATACATTTTTGTGTTGTACATCTTTTTAAAAGCTTTAAGGTATTGGAAATAAAGTCATAGCTCATATCTTAAGAAATCGGTCCTTCAGCTCTGGGTCAAAACTCAAGAGTACCAAATAATAATTTACTATCTGTCTATATGTTACCTTTTCACTCCTTAACAGCTGAACGGATTAGAATGAAAGGCAATGGGGATTGGACAAGGTAGGCCATGATTTGGGTTAGGACATAGGATATATTATCCCGGTAGTACGTTACCGTGGGATCATATCCGACATCCACGCGGGTGAAGCCTCGGGCAATAGCTAGTTTGTAATAAATTTGAATTGGGATTAACAGTGATACTGATAGCATGGACAGTCACATTAACAGTGATACTGATAGCATGGACACTCACATTAACAGTGATACTGATAGCATGGACACTCACATTAACAGTGATACTGATAGCATGGACACTCACATTAACAGTGATACTGATAGCATGGACACTCACATTAACAGTGATACTGATAGCATGGACACTCACATTAACAGTGATACTGATAGCATGGACACTCACATTAACAGTGATACTGATAGCATGGACACTCACATTAACAGTGATACTGATAGCATGGACACTCACATTAACAGTGATACTGATAGCATGGACACTCACATTAACAGTGATACTGATAGCATGGACACTCACATTAACAGTGATACTGATAGCATGGACACTCACATTAACAGTGATACTGATAGCATGGACACTCACATTAACAGTGATACTGATAGCATGGACACTCACATTAACAGTGATACTGATAGCATGGACACTCACATTAACAGTGATACTGATAGCATGGACACTCACATTAACAGTGATACTGATAGCATGGACACTCACATTAACAGTGATACTGATAGCATGGACACTCACATTAACAGTGATACTGATAGCATGGACACTCACATTAACAGTGATACTGATAGCATGGACACTCACATTAACAGTGATACTGATAGCATGGACACTCACATTAACAGTGATACTGATAGCATGGACACTCACATTAACAGTGATACTGATAGCATGGACACTCACATTAACAGTGATACTGATAGCATGGACACTCACATTAATTGTGATACTGATAGCATGGACACTCACATTGACGGTGATGCTTATAGCATATTTATGATTAAGTCCCATGTAATAGGGGGGGGGGGGAGCCTATTGCCACCAATCAGGCACATATCCAGACTCCGGGCTGCTACTGAGAAATTCTTGATGGAAAAACCCCAATAACACTTTGCTCGGCCGGGGCATCGAACCCAGGACCTCATGCTCAGCAGTAGCGCGACCACTAAACCAACGAGGCAGTTCAAACGAGCAAGGCAGACTGAAGTCATTATATTCTGCAGTAAATTGTCCTTTGATGAGTTATAGCCCCATGTGGTCTCGGCTTTCTTTTTTGTCATTGCTTCATCGTTTTAATAGCTTTGATTTTTTTTTATGGATTTATTTTGGGGCTATTGGTGCCGATTCTCTTGTCACAAAATTCTCAAAACTAGATTAAAAATCACCAAAATTTAGTTTATTCCTGTCAAACGACGATTTCCCATTCTATAATTGACTAAAGTGACACAACTTAACTATATTTTAGTTTGACAGCACTAAGATGCCACTGAGATTATAATTTTACGTTTTTCACCTAAAATTTTGATTATCTTAACTAAATCTGACTATTTTTAATCGCGATTAAAAAGGTGTGGAATAAAATTAGTTGTCATGAACTTAAATTCACACCAACACCTCGACTTCAGATGCAAAAACAGTACTGTATTTTTTTTTTCTTTTCGTTTGCTTATATCTCGAAAACGGTGTGTCTTATCGCAAAAGTAACGAAAATTTTGACCCCTTCTAAACTACCCTTAAAACTCTAAAACTCAACGTGTTGGTAATATTTTTTTATATTTTCCATACAAAAAGTAAAAAATTCCATACAAAACATGTCGAGGCTGCACAAACTGCGCGCCTCCGGCTCTAAAAAAAAAACACGTGGTATGGCAAACAAGTAAAAAAAGTATAGCATAATTATATCGATTCGGAGCAGTTTGATTGACTAATATTTTGTAACACTAAAATTTAAAAGACTGTCCGTGGAGTTGCTTGCACGCTCGTCTCTATAGAGACCTACACTTTGAAGTGGGTAACCAGCTTCATCTTTCTGAACGACCGACTCCTTTGACAATTCAAAAGTGCCTGTAAATTGTTTAATTGAAATAAATGCTTTGAGTATGAGTTGAATTTATATTTCAGTAGAAACATTCCTAAATAAATAGCGCTCAAAAACAAAAACCAACATGCACGTAAAACCCACAAAAAAGGCAATTACAGAAAGTTGAACGTCGTTAAACAATATGTCAAATGACACTCAGTATCGATGGGTACAAAGCCGAAATATTCCCTGATGTGTATTCCATTGAACAATGAGCAGTGTTCGCTAACGCATTGTTGTACTCTACGCAACTCCAGAGAGTGTTGTTGTAATGTATCAGCGAGTTCAGGCTCATTTACATGAATATAAATTCTCGCCTTGAATGGGCGTTTTTTGAAAGAATATAAAATAATTGATTCGTTTAAACTTGCATGTCCAAAGTCGAGGCTCGACTTGACTTTAAAAGAAAAAAAATATCGTAGACCACGTTATATTTCCACTTTCCGAATTCAATAAAATTCGCCAAACGAGTCTCGTGTGACATAATCGTAGGCGAGCGGTTTTGAGTGCTATATTTGCCTGGCGAGTCTCGCTTACAAGACTCGCATGGAAATTCTCGTCTTTTGGCAGTTGAGAAACTCAACTCGTGAAAACGAGCCTTTAGTGTCCGGAGTGTCGCCAGTGTACAGTTGCTACAGCTCTCCATAGGGCTGTTACCCCAATAAAAGTGGAGCACGTTGCCTCAGCCTGACAAAAGAGCAAGCATTCGGTACGTTTCTGGCTTTATCTCGCGTTTAACTGTTTAATTTTAATGGCTGTGACCTTTGTATTGCTTCGAAATTGATAAAGGTTAATGATTAATGTTGTCTTTAGTTACTTAAGTTCAATTTAGGGTTGTTTTGTAGTAAGGTGCAGGGAGGGTGATAGGTTTAACTATGGATTAGTGAGATTTCTAGTTTATAATGATCTTCATCATTGGGAACGTTGCTCTACGCTAGTACCTAGACCAGAAACAACGATCTGTCTGTTGGTCATCTAGATATTTGATGCACCCGGAAGTCAACGAGACTCGTAGGTTACGAGACTCGAGTTTAGATTTAGAGATTATGATGTGATAAATATAATCATATCATAATATAACCAATTGAGCCGACATACTCTCCTTACATTCAATATACCTACTAAAAATCCAAACCGTAAGCAGATACAAAAAAGAATATTTAACAAAAATAACTCAGTGAAGATGTCGATACACAATAGACTGCTACTGCACAAGTATATGTTATATACTTGTGAATATTAAGTATCTGAAGATATCAAATGGAAGCTGTGTTTCTCCTCGCGGCCGGAGTCTTGCCAAATATCGTGTTATTTCATCTCATGATTGCGATCAAATATATTCTTCGTGCTTTTTCCTTGTTGTTGATAAGTCTGATATAAGATACAGTGGTGTACCAAGATACGACTAGTGACCTTCACCGATAGAGTTATTACGGGAATGGCCATTTGGATATTAATGGATAAGAAGTAGGTAGCCAGCAAACCTCAAGGAATCTGAAAGTTCATTCAATTTTCATAAACGTTTAAGTATTTTTAGGGTTCCGTACCTAAAAAAAAAACGGAACCCGGTACGGAACCCTGAAAGGATCACTTCGTTGTCTGTCCGCCTGTCTGTCTGTCTGTCAAGACCCCTTTTCTCAGGAACACGTGGAGGTTTCAGGTTGAAATTAATATCAAATACGTAAGTCTACGGTCCTTTGGAGCTCTAAAAAAATCAAGCTTCTAAGTCAACTCAATTGAAAAATACCGTCATTTATGCGACATATTTTGATCGATAATCAAAACCTATAGCGTACGTCCAGTTGACCTAGAATCATAAAATTTGGCAAGAAGCAAGGTCTCACAGGACAAGTACAGGAAAAGGTCGGAAAATCGTTAATTTGTAGTTGTATCACATTTAATAAAAATAAGAATTGCGATTACAAACTTACATTTGCAGTAGAAGAATTGACCGTGACGTATATCGATGTACTTAAGAGAGAAGGAACATTTTGTCAACTACAAAGTTAAGTTTATTCTTGAGATAAATTCATCCCAACTACGGAACCCTTCAACGTACTGGTCTGACACGGACTTGGCCGGTTATTTTTGAATTAGAAAATCTCACAATTTTCACAAACGCGATTGTTTTATTTAAAACGATTTTAAGGACTAAACGTTAATTTACGTTAGCTATGAGCACAAAATTTGAATCTTCAACAGCCATTCAAATCGGGCATATTAGAAACTGATTCTGAAAATCGGCATCAAAACCAACCAAATCTGTCGATGTCCATAATCATAATACTCATAACGATACCTATACCTCGATCAAAAAGAGTCTCAAATATCTGAAAGTGTTACAAGCGGAAGGCAACATGATCGCGTAAAGTGACGGAACGGCGGTGAGAGCGCGATGAGTTCGATCGTGAGGGAAGCTGTTTACAACACAATAGAACACGATACTTGCACTAGTATTAGGAGAGAATAAAAGGAATAGGTATGAATGTTAATATGCGTATGTTTGTAGGGGTACTTAGATGTGCTATGCCAAAATTTTGTTGGTGACGATTCATAGTATCTAGGAAACGTACATTAATCTGAAAAAGTTGAAGTTCTGAGTTGCAGAAAAATCACTAGCAACTGGATTCAACTACGCTTGACAGCAGTGCTTTCCATTACTAGACCATCGAAAGCGATGAGGTAAGGGAATATGTAGTCGGCTTAAATGCACACGTTGTTTGTTTATAGAGAACCTCCAATAAAAGGTATACACAAAAAATTACAACTCATGTAGAGTTAAGAGTGTAAGTTTTTGTCTAGTGCACTCTTTGCATTCAATAGGAGGCCACAGCTAACCTTAAGTTATCGACAAAATTAACTTAACACATAAAAATGTTGACAACTATGAATAAAAACATGACTTAAAACAGTTGTTTCAAAGATTTGTTATTTATACATATTATTAAAAATAACACACTAAACTCCAATATTTAAATATGTCCTACCTACGTTTGGTAAAAATTACATACATTAGTCTCTAAACCGTGCTTAATTAGTGCACGCATGCTCGACCCGTATGCATTATGTGCTCAACCGGTGAGCAAACGTCGCTTCAAAGCACTGCGAGACGGCCTTTAATTATTTCACGTACAGCCTGCAGCCATTAACTTGTACAGGCTGACATTGAATTCATAGGTAATCTAATATCGATTTTAATCCCAGAAAAATCTCTCCTTAAGTGAACATTTGCTGTGGACTGATCCGACAATGCAATATATACGTACCTACCAATGAAAATGCAAATCAATCAACAATCAATTAAGCCTATCGCAGACCACTGCTGGACATAGGCCTCTCCCAGGATGAGCCACAGCACCCTAGCCTCCGCCTTTTGCATTCAGTCTGTTCCAGCCACCTTTTTAAGGTCGTCGGTCAATCTAGCTGGGGGCCATCTCTCACTACGCTTGCCAATACGTAGTCTTTGCCACAGAACTCTTTTGCTTTACCGGCCATCGGTCCTTTGAAAAATATGGCCAGCCTACTGCCACTTCAGCTTGCTTACTCTGCAAGCTATGTCGATAACTCCGGTTCTTTTCGGGATAATTTCATTTCTGATTTTATCTTTTAAAGAAACTCCGAGCATAGCCTGCTTCTACAGCGTGCTGAACGACCTTAAATTTGTGGACCAGCCCGACTGTCTGCGTCCACGTTTCGGCACCGTACGTCATAACAGACAGGACGCACGTTCGAAGGCCTTCGTCTTATCGAAATGAAAATAAAAACCTTTTTTTAATACCAAAAATAATGCTCACTACAAAAACAAAATGTAACGCAACCTAAGTGACACGTGACAATTCATTGGAATTGGTAGCGTTAAAAAATACTTATAGTTGTTGTAGTGCGTTTCAATTGTGATCGTAACTTTTATCAATATTTCAGAGTTGATCTCATAGTAAACGTTGTTCCAATTCAGAAATACTTTCACCCCCTGAATGATTGCCAATGAATTCTAAGTCAGGCTGTACACCTTAACAAAACACGCCCTGTATAATGCACTTATTCCACGTGACAATTCACTTGGTGCCACCTCTGTAATCGAGTTGAAAGCTTTGAGAATTGAGACGTGTGGGTAGATAGGTACAGTCAGCAACATAGCTCCCTGAATACACTTGCTGACCAATAGTAAAGGACAAAATAATCTTGCCACTGTATCGGTTAGTTCATGAGTAACTGAGTAGATGTAGTGTAAATAGTGTTTTGTTAATGAATAACTTTAGCTAGAAACTATACTTTTAAAAAAGAATACTTAAATAAATAACACTTGGGAAACATGAAATATCACATCGGATTAACTCTGTTAATGCAAATTAAATTAATATTATGTAAATGTTTATCTTATAGACATATGGCGCAATAACTCATGCGATGTTATTTATGACGTCACATTCCTAATGTACGTGATAACGGTGACAATACTTGCAAATCGAATGTTAGTTACGTAACTATTTCATAACATGCAGGCGAAGGCGCGAAGCTGCGTTTAGAACACAATAAACTTTAAAGAATAGAAGTCAAATCAAGCGTTCATGCTTTGATTTTAGAGATAGCGGATAAGACCTGCCGCCGTCTATTCTGTAAAATTCTCACCGTGAAAATTCAGGTGAAGTGAGCAGTTTCATTTTTTTTTAATTTTCCTATGGTGGGGTGCCCTAGGAATTTCTCCTGACTCACATACACAAACAGCTACAACTAATTTAGGTCATACAAATATTTGTTCCGTGCGGGAATCGAACCAGCGACACGCAGCGCAGCAGTCAATCGGTTAACCACTGCGCCAACCGGGCCGTCAACATTCCACATGATGTTAGGCATTGACAATAAATTGTCAGCTTATTTCACTTAAGAGGGCTATCACACTTTTTCTTGTATTTGAGTGTTTGAAGAGTCTCACACTCAAATACAAGAAAAAATGTGATATTTATTTAAAACACTCCCGAGAGAAATAATCAAACTTTATCGGGCATATTTTTTTTTTAATTTTGTGGCCATATCTAAACCATAATCATACATCTAAACTGGGAGTTTAAATGTGTGATAATCAAATCCTGTTTTCATTCCCCGTGTTAAAAAATCCATGTCCAACACTACCTCCCAATGAAATATTCACGTATGCGTCCGGTCTGAACGCACCTGAACTGGGTCACTCGCTGCTGACGTTGTAACCATCTGTGATAATTTCCTGCGGGCTCTAAACAACTGGCTTTGACACACCGCGACTCCATGCGGTGACGCAACCACATTATGTATTTACTTTCGTCGAAAAGCTCAGTTCTTAAAGCAGAGTGTGGTTTTAGATAAATAAGATAGGCAGCTAGGTATTCTTTGTTCAGTCAAGCGGACATCATTGGTGACAGTTTGAGATTGACAGCGGCTTATGTCGGAGCAGTATGGGCGATTTTCATAGTGCAAGTTACCACTGATGTGCGGTTGATTGTACCTGTTTGAAAATTATTATAAATCTATTGTTTCTATTGTCTATAATCTTTTGAGAGCATCGTTGAATGAAAGCAGAGAAAATTAAAAATATTGTTAGAATATTTCTTATTGGTGTTTTTTTTTTATAGTGCCATTAAGCAAATTTTTCTTTCTTTCTGTTTTACGTTAATAAACGTGACATGTCGTTGTATTATCTTCTAAACAAAACAAAACTCGTACTCAGTCGGATTGCAGGAAGTCTGTTCGAATCACAAAATATGAATAAAGGGTAGTTCAGATTTTTTTTAAACACAGCCGTATGAAAATAACTACCGATTTTTGTAAGGATAACGGGTAACGCTAACGGGTGGTCTTTATTCCCAGAAACATTGCATAGGGGTGCTACGTATACGAACAAATACTAACGGTCTACCGAAATAACGAAGCCCGTATGCAGCTAACCGATAGTTGTTTCCCGTTGTTTGAATACATATAAACTCACAATATTCGGGGACTAAAAGCCACTTTAAAGCGCTGTTTATTTGAATGCAGATTCCTCTTTACGTTGCTCCATACTAGGAATTTCTCCTGTATTGTGGGTGCGTTTACAAACATCTAAACTCACATACACAAACAGTCAGACCCGGAACAACTACTTGTAGGTCATACAAATATTGGTTCCGTGCCGGAAACGAATCCGCGACACGCAGCGCAGCAGTCAATCGCTTAACCACTGCGCCAACAGTGTCGTCAAAATACTTGCAATAGTTTTGCTAAATACCTGCATATTATATTGGTTGGTTTCCTGACACAAAAGACAAAAATGACAGAGACAACAAAGACAAAATGATTCTTAAATGGAGCCTAAACAATCCTAAATGTGGAAAAATGCTTTCTATTTTTATTCACACCTTTAATCAAAATACCCAAACAACATCACAGATTACCCTTATTTCATCAACATTTCACTTTAACGACATATTTGACGCTCGAGCCCGAAGAAAATGGCTCACTCGCTCCAAAACTGTAGTTTAACCCCGTTCCATCAAAGTCGTTAAGGCCGGTTGTTATATTTATGTAAATGTTCGTGTTACATCGACTTGGAGACATTTGGCTTTCCTTTTCAGCCCTAGACCCGCCCTCGTACCCTAAAACGTCGTGCAAACACAAAATATTAAGTAAACAGTAAATATATGCCGCGAAAGTCGCGTCTAATTAATATTACACGGTAAATCGTGTCGCCTGTTATAAATCACCTGCATCGTAAGTCGGTTGGGCGAACACATGCACCGTACATTTATCCAGCTTCCGGTTATTAATGGCGGCATTAAATCGCTGTTGATTGTGGCCGATGATTTGCGTGTCGAGAGGAGGGAGGGGGGAGTGACGCACGCCCGGGCGGGGGTGCGGCCGTTACGTCACGCGTGTCGTCACAAATCCAATGCTACGCGCTATGAAGGCCGTAGCCTTCGTAGCGGCCGTAGCTACGAAGCTTACGAACGATCTACGGCGTAGCAATCAAATATCCCCTTATACCGACCCTGTAGCCAATGCTAAAGCTCTTTTTATACTATCATAAGTTAACATGAGATTCTTTCAGATGAGGCAGCATATTTTCAGGCCATAAAATAGTCCCCCTTATATTTTTCCCTGCTATGGAATACTAAGCCTGAATCCAATCAAGTTAAGAGGTCGTTTCAAAACGGTAGTCCTACCATGTAGAATGCAAGCAATATCCATTACTCAACTAAATATCTATAGGTGAACATAAAAGTGAGCTCCGCGATCGTAGCCGCTGCGGTTGTATCAAGCTGTATGATTTGAATAAAAGTTAGTAAATTAAAAATCTGACCAGAAAGAGATACATTTTTTTATCGGTTATTTATGTAGGAGATATTTGGAACATTATTGAGCTGCCACCTATCACGCTGAACGATGAAGTTTCTAAAAGATGTCCTGAATGTCAAATATCTACCTTCCATGTTCCTTTTTCTATCGGGGGAATCAGAACTTTTTGACATACATACACTTATTTGCCTAAATTAAAAGAAACGCCATTGGTCTCCTGCAACAAACAAACAACAAACAAACATTTTTTTACACAAAAATCTGTTAATAGTACTAGAGACTCGTATATCTCGTATAAAATTAACAAAGGGCATGGCTTATGGTCACGCACGTTAATGTGGCGTGACCCGGACGAAATATTTACACATTCCTAGCGATTTGTGTAAATAGCTATATATCGTAAACACTGATTCGGTTTAGTGCTTAATTTAACTCTGCGTTAATATTTAGGATGTTTGTTCTTCAGATTTTATTAATGTTTTGCGTGTATATTAACATTTTGTTTGTGTTTACATAAACGCACAAACAAACAAACGTTTGTTTGTGCGTTGAGCGTTTCATCTTTTATAACACAAATATATGTCTTCATTATTTATTCTTAGGATGTAAATAAACGTAAACAGTGCTGGCATTTGAGAGTTTTCGAGTTTGTCTCTTAGATCGACTAGATAATTATCACAAAATCCTGAGTGCTGACCAACGGTGGCCATGGCAATACCAACAGAATAATTAGAAATTTCCGGTACCTACCTGGCGACAAAAATAAGAATGAGGAAGAGAGATGTTATCACAGGCCAATTATTTATCACTGAGCAAGAGAAAATCTTCATTAACAATTTCTAACATCATTAAATCTCAATACTAAAACATTGATAATATTTCCAATAAACTGCGCTCAATAAGAATCTATCAGCGCCATTTTTAGCGGGACCCTTGCCTTGCTTCGTTAACATTAAATTGTTTACCCAATTAAAAGTTTGTACAACAAACACGACGAACAGACCGGGCGACGGTATATTTATACCTGTATTTACATCTTTCTGTTATCTATAATTATCTTTTAACAGCCTCATAGATAGATTTATGTCTTTAATTTACCTATTAAATATATAAAAGTAAGGTAGTACTACCTACGTTATGTCATGAATGTCGTCAAGTTTTGATTATGAATATGGGTACAAGAGTAGGGGAAGACCGAAGAAACGACAGATGGACTGTGTGAAATATGATATGCATAGAAAGAAGTTTTTGCTAGTCGCCAAAATGTAGCTCAAGCCCCACGCGTTTATAATAAAGTAAATCGCATACTTAACATTTACCCTATGCAGCTGTACGAGTGTAAGAAGATATTGAAGGAATGGCTCTTCACACTTAATTATGATGCCGTGGAGGACATTTTGGTTACACAGGGTTGAACGTCACGCATACACACACACTCAGACACACACCATCTCACTCACTCACACACAGTCACATACACCCTAACTCCCACACACACACCCACACACCCACTCAAACACACACACATACACACAAAATATACTTTCGCACGCACATTAACACACATTTACACCTTTCTTCCATAAGCATGATTTAATTCATTTTCATTTTTCTTTAACTTTTTTTTTTTTTCTTATTGGTTTGTTTTTATTAGTTTTTAATTTTATTGGTTCTAAAAATGTGTAACTTAACTTATACCTAATTAGCACAACGAAGCAGTTGAACTAATCGAGGAAGAGCGAGGTTTATCCCATCACAAGTATCTTCGGATTACTTTCTGGGAAGCCCCGGCAACTTAATTGTATCTAGATTTAAGATAATAAACACATTATTTTTTTTTTTTTTTTAAGAAGTGACTATCGAGATGACCACTAATAGAGACGTACCTATGGAAGAAAAAGACATGTTGATGTCACGCCGACCACAAGTAAAGTTGGGGTAAGGACATGAGAATGATTATTACCTACGTAGAGAATCGAAACAGTCGCTTCGGACACGTTCCAATTCGCCATTGTTCTTCGTTGGCCATGCGTTATTTACTCCGAGGTTTCCTTCCATTATTTTTGGCAGTGGATATTGTTGGTGGTAGCGCATGTCACATGTGGCTGATATCAGATATTAGGCTCGTCCTCTAATGCATCAGACAGAATACCGTTCCTCCCCGATTAATTGCCCTCCCTGTCCATTGATCGGATCCGTGCCAGCTGGTGGCGTAGCTGAGCCAGTAGTTTAAACTCCCCAGATAATAATAATGAATCTAATTTGATCCAGCCTGTCCCCAACTTGCTGTGCTCCCCCAGCGACGCCCTAAGCCGAGGTTTGTACTCCACAGGGGTTGCCCTTAGGTGATGGTCGCTTAGCTTTTGCAGTCACAGCGTCTCAAGGCCAAATGCGAGATGCCATAAAAAAAAAAGAATACCGTCATTGGAAAATGAGGCTGTACAACCTGTCATCAGTCCCAGCAACCCTTTTCGAGAATGCCGGCGTGACACATTTTAGATCGTGGAGAAACCCGCAGCCGCATATATTATACTATATGAAAAGATGCATGAATGTGGAAGAAACGGGTGGTATGTACGGATCGTAACACGTGGCGTCGAGTTTACGTCATACAGATATATGTAGGTGTATGGAACCTACTGTGACGTAGCGTCAATGTGTATAACAGGATTAGGAGATTATTTTTAAATGATTTTGTTATGAGTAAGAGCATCGAGATCTATACAAAAGCAAAAACATGCGAAGCGAAAACATGGTTTTTGAAAAACAATTTCTAAAGAGATAAAGTATTTTTTCATTTCCATAAATTCTTTATGAATGCTTCTTGAGTTTTAATCGTTCTTATGGGTGCGGAAGGGATGGCGTAAGTATTTATAAGGAATCATACACTCCCTCTCACAAAGAGGAGGCCTGTATCCCAGCAGTGGGAACATTATAGGCTGATTATGTAAGTGTGTATATAGAGTAGAACATTATGGTAAATTTATGGTTGTTCCTGAGAACGCTAGCTGTAGTAGGTTGATTATACAAAACCGGGAAGTCTTACTGACATGCAAAAATAATGATGAAGATGAACGATAAGATATTTTCGCAATCGATTGCAAAGAAATGTGTTGTTTGTTTTTGTTTTCAAAATATACGAATATCATCGTGAGACCTGTCAGAGATGTTTACGAAAAAAATGGCGACTTGCTGATTTTGTAAATGTAAACCTTACTTTTTAGATTTGACGAAACGGATACATTTTTTTACTACACAAGTCGTCATACAAGAAATAGTTGTATAGTCACTTTTCCCGCGGTATCTTTTGTTTGATTGGAATAAAAAGTTCAAATTAGGGTATTTCCCCAAAATATCTGTGTCTTTTCACTTTTAGGAAGAGGTGTAAAATCAGAATTAATAATTGTACAAACATTAGTCCCGTTATTTATAAACAGCTGTTAAATAATTAAGTTAAATTGAATGCCATTTTCAAATCAATGAATTGACGCGTCATAGGTTTATTTAAGCCATGTTACGGTTACTTAGAAGCCGCACGGTCGGTAATATCCCAAAATAACTAGCACAGGTCAAATCAGCACTTAGTTAAACTGTCAAATTCCGTACCTAAATATACACAATCAGCCTATAATATGCCTATGCTGTGGACTGCTGGACGCAGGTCTGAGAAAGGATTTATTAGAATCAGCATAGCGCATTCTGCTATAAGTCGCAGGCGAGTCGAGTAGATTTTTGTAACGTATTTTTGAATCTGAAGAACAGCTGTTCCTAGTGACTATAATACCCACTATTTTGGTTAAATTCTCTCCCCAATAATCATAAAAATTGCCTGCAAATCGTGAAGCCCATGTATATGTGTCTCGCTATAATTTTCGCGTGCAATTTAAACTCTTTAATGGCTATTAACTGACCACAGAGCAGTGTTGCGCAACCGCTGATCTATCGATACATCCCTTCCCTAGTACGGATAGCATTCATTCAGTCAGCAACAGTCATTATTTGTATGAACGAAAAGTGTACGTAGAGTATTTGGTATTTTTCAACTATACTTTTAAACTAATACTATTATATGTAGTCCTTGACTCCTCTAATCTTGACGGAGAGTAGCCTTCGGCGTGGGAGATATTATAGTGCACAAGTCTGTGCGCAGATACAGGTGCCCTCTCTCTTCCCTCACTTTCATAGTCCGATGAGACAGCAATCCGACACGACCGGAGAGAGATCAGGCCCAGGACTAACCGCTTAACGTGCTTTGCGAGGCATAGGGGTATCACACACCGCCACTTCTAAACTCCGGGCTGTCACTAACAAATTCCTTTGGAAAAACCCAATGACACTTTGCCCGACCTGGGGAATTAAATCCAGGGCCCCACGCTCAGCAGTCGCGCTGGCAACCACGAGACCAACTGGGCAGTATATTATACTAATAATATACAGAGGTAAAAGTGGGTTAGTATGTCCATGTTAATATCCAGAACTACAGATACATTTCCGTTTATTTTTCTTCAGATTTAATAATAATAATATAAAACGTTTATTTTCTCTACACATGTTATGTACATACAGTTAATATTCGACAATAGTGCACAAACAAGGAGCTAACTTTGTGAGAGACTGGTGCCTGAGGTAGGTTTATACACCTGTATCAGGTGTGTCATCAGGGAAACTGGGTTTCACAAATGGGAAGCTACAGTACTCCTGAGTCTCGTTACAATTCGACGGCACGGTTGGCGCAGTGCTTAAGCGATTGACTGCTGCGCTGCGTATCGCGGGTTCGATTCCCGCACGGAACAAATATTTGTATGACCTACAAGTAGTTGTTCCGGGTCTGGCTGTTTGTGTATGTGACTTTAAATGTTTGTAAACGCTCCCACAATACAGGAGAAATTCCTAGTGCGCGGAATCAACGTTTAAAAAAAAAAAAAAACAAGAAATTTCACGCGGTTGAAGACGCGGGCAGATGCTGCTATTTGATATTTTTAAATGTATTTATGATATATTGAAGAGAATTCGTTATGTGTTTAGTTAAATAATATTGAAATGCTGTGGTTGAAATTAATATTCTGACATAAATAATTACTTTTCAGAAGCAAGCCTAAGTATGAATTTGTGCCCAGTTAATAGCAATAGGATTGACCCTTTGATTACAACGGACTCAATCACAATTATGTCGGTAACCTTGGTTCTCCTAGGGATCGCTTCAGTTTTCGATAAGGACCAGGCCCGGGTCGACGGCGCGTTGTGTTCCACGCGCGCCTCAAAGAGATGTCAGCACCAATGACGGGGTTTGCTAGGACCGATGCCTGCTAGGGTTGCGGAAAAGTCCGAAAGGGTTACCGTGGCCCCTGGCACAGGCAACTGAAGGAACACGGGTGGGTTTTAGTCAGTAAGAGTCTGACACGCCCTCCTGCTCTGCCCAGAGCGGGAGAAGTTATTTGATGATTTCCCACCCACAAAAAAAAAAAAAAGGAATCGCTTCAGTTCTGAAACGATCACGCACTGACATAGCACAAACAGTTGTCAAACTTAAGTGGGAATGGGCAGGGCATATTGATCACAGAACAAATGGCCGATGTAGCTGAAAGGTTCTGGAATGGTGAACGCGTACCAGAAGACGTAGCATCGGAAAGCCTCCCTCCCACAAGGGGGACCGATAACCTTGTGAAGGCCGCAGAAATCCGCTTGAATGCGAGAAGCCCAGAACAGGTGGAAGTGGTGATGATTCGGGGAAAGCCTATGTCCAGCAGTTGACGTCTTTCGGCTGAAAGGATGATGATGATGATGGAACGTAACTGGCAATATGTGGGTATAGTGTACGTACACCTCTGACAAATCCTTCAAGGAATATAGGCGTGAGGTTATGTGAGAATAATTATTTATAATGCTGACTGACCTGTACTACGTGGGCTTGTGGCTATGTAATAGCAGCCGCACTGGTCGTTCGATCAGGTTAAGCTACGATTGTCGCGGTTAGTACGTGGATGGGTGACCATCGTTACATACCAAAACCCCTCCGTGCCTCGGAAAGCACGTTATGCCGTTTTTCCCGGTTGTCATTTGTGGATCTTTAACAGTCGTGACGGGTCGTCGGAAGCCCGAAAGTCTGACAACCAGTCTTACCAAGGGTTATCCAAAACCCTCCGTGCCTCGGAAAGCACGTTATGCCGTTTTTCCCGGTTGTCATTTGTGGATCTTTAACAGTCGTGACGGGTCGTCGGAAGCCCGAAAGTCTGACAACCAGTCTTACCAAGGGTTATCGTATTAACTAGTAACTGGGTTGTGGAGGTCAGATAGGCAGTCGCTCCATGTAATATACTGGTATTCAGCTGCATCCGGTTAGACTGGAAGCCAACCCCAAAATAGTTAGGAACAGGCTAGACAGGTGAATGTTGACTGTACTAGTGTTGTATAACGCGTTACGTAATAAACTCAAAACTGATTTAGTTGAAAATAACAGCGTAACCCATTGCCGGTTAACGTTCCTAATTAACGTAAATAACCCTACGTAATAACATACGTTTATTAATTAAGCACGGAACTCCATGTTGTGGTGAAGGCTAATTGAATGAACCCCTGTATTAAAGGGAGACACGCGAAATAGCGATTTTCAACTATTTCTCTGAAAGTGATTACTCTATTTCCTAGACTTATATTATAAGGAACGCCCAGCGATTTGCGTTTTTAAACTCTCTTGAAAGAGCACGACTTACTATTACATGTTTTACGTATATTCATTAGGTTTAGTATCTATTTGATTGTTTTTATGGTGGCTTTTGAACAAACAAAACAAACAAACAACTTTTTTCAACCCCCAGGGTTGCGGGAAAGTCCGAGAGGGATACCGTGGCCCCTGGCCCAGGCAACTGAAGGAACACGGGTGGGTTTTAGTCAGTAAGAGTCTGACACGCCCTTCCGCACTGCCCAAAGTGGGAGAAGTTTATTTGAGGATATCCCACCCTAAAAAAAAAAAAAAAACTTGGCTTTTGATTGTGGTTCACGGGTCAAAGACAATCAAAAATATTTTGTACTTGTTTCTCCTGAATACAGCATACTCGTATAAATATAGGATCTTCTGCTTAATAATAGGCCTTTACCTATAAAGTTGCCGTTTTACAATACTGGCCAGTTGAAACTTAACGCTGTTTGGTGGTCTAGTGCTGGTATAATTCATCACAGCTTCTTACCAAATAGCACCAGAATTACTGCGGATGTGTACTGTGAGGAACTGGACACAATGATGGAGAAGCTCGCAAATCTCCGGCCAGCCTTGGTTAATCGCTCGTCCCCGCTGCTCCTACACGACAACGCTCGCCCTCATGCGGCACAACAGACGGTCTCTAAGCTACAAGAGCTAGGGTTGAAGTGAGTTTTGCGTCATCCGCCGTACCCACCACACCTTGCGCAGACAGACTTCTACTTTTTCCAAAATTTGGACAACTTCTTGGCAGGGAAAAAAATCAATACCCGAGAGGTACAAAATGCCTTTGAAGAGTTTGTTGGCTCCCGTACACCTGACTTCTTCAAGAAGGGCATTGAAAAATTACCACTGCGCTGCCAGAGATGCATCGATATCATAGGTGCATATTTTGATTGATATTAATAAAAAATATTTATATAAAAAGACTTTAACTTTCTGTATACTAAACGGCAATTTCATAGGTTAAGACCTCATATTTGAATCGTAAAAAAAATTAAAGAACAATGAACATAGTGCGTAGTGTCTTCTTTAAGAACCTTCGGTGCCTTGACTGCATCAACTGAAGACACAGTGTGTTGTAGGCTTGTAGGTAAGTGCTATTGATCACAAAATATAAAATCTCTAACTTGTATTACACTGACGAGCCATATAAAAAAAGCCACTAACTTATCATGAAATATTAAAAACTAAATATATTTCGTTACATTCAGTGTAAAATCAAAGCTGAAACAATCGAGCCTTTCATATTGCTCTCGTGCCAAAACAATTCAAATTCAGTTCCACAAAAAAGAATGCGAGACCGAATCGACACTAAATCCTGGACAAATGCATGAATTTGAACACATCGTTTAAATTCATGGAAGCTTCACACAGTCTACTCTAAAAATATCTATCATTCTATTAAACATACAGATGTTTTTAAGCATATATTGCAATATTTACTGTACTGAAAATCTCTCCACTACTATAAATGTGGTGCAATATAATTATGTATGTTGACTCCATTGTCCGCACTTAGGGCCCGTACACACGTACCACAACCACACCACATCGCAGCGACAAATGTGGGCAAGCAGTGGTTACACGTGAATAGTATTACTGCAGCTTCTTGCAGTTGCGTTGTGGTAACTACAAAATGTCGATATGATTTCCTTGTCGCTGGTAGTTGCGATGTAGTTACGTTGTAGGTTTTAGGCTGTGGTAAATGCTTGCTGACAGACAGATCTTTGTATTTGCGATGTGGCCGGCCACTAGTGCGCGGTCTCGCTCGCGCTGGTGGTTGCGTTGTGGCTGCGACGTGGCCTTAATGTGGTCGGTATCACCCACACGGTTAGTTTTAACAGCCAAATGTGGTACGTGTGAATAAACCATTCATTTTCAAACAAATCAGCGCACGTCTACGTATTGTGGTGTGGTTGTGGTACGTGTGATCGAGCCCTTAGACTCCCATTCGGTCGGTTGTGCTTAGTAATATGCTACAATTAATATTATTATTTTCTTTAACTACCTCGCCAATTAACTCCCAATTAATAATATTCATTGCTTCTATATCTACTTCAAAGAGTTAGCAATACATATATACAGGGTTATTTGTAATACGTCGGCAATCCATTAAGGTGATGTAGGAGGTCATTTGCAACCAAATTACCCCTTATGACCCCCATAAACAAATGTGAATCATTTTCCAGTAATTTGACATTTTATATTTTTTTGAACATATCTGGTATCTTACTGTATCTCGTTGGATAGCTGAGCAGTTGTACCTACTTATTTTTAGAATGTTCTGTCGATAAAGTATATCCATGTTTTTTGCAGAAATCAACCATTTTAGTCAAGTTCTAACCTGCTCAAAATGATGAAAATGCTCTAATTTAAAAAAATATTTACGAAACTTATCATTCATTTACATACACATTGTACGTTTTACTTGTGGTTGATTATTTATTATGTACTGAAATATAAGCAGATGATAATAAATGTAAAAATATCATACAATGTTTTTTTTTTTTATTTTCAATGTGGTCTATCGCCAAAAAATATAAAATGTCAAATTACTCTGAAATGGTTGACATTTGCATAGGGGTCATACGGGGTCATTTGGTTGCAAATGACCTCTCCTATATCCGTTAATGGACTGTTAACAATAACTTTTTATATATGTGTAAATTAATTAGAGAAACAATGACTGTTATTCACAGTATATTGTCAAAGTAAATGGTCCTTTAACACACAGAGGTGTTAAGTAATCTTACCTATGTTTTAAGATTCAGACATTCAAACAATAACCGAAGATCAACTAAATGTTTATACCGATCTGTATATTTCATTTTCCCATTTCAATGGCAACAGCCTTTAAAAATTGTCATATGAAAAATAATACAAGGGTAGGTACTGTGGTCTGTTAATCCCCAGTTCATTTACCTACCTCCAGCGGCACATGCGAACCATCGGTAATTAATTACGTTTCATTAATCACCACTGAGCGGTGATCTTTCATCGTAATCCCCGTTTTCTATAAGCCTTTTTAATGTGTCATATGAATCATAAATGTAGGTCTTTTGAAATATTGCTGGGAATGGCCTGTCATGTAGGATTATACGATTGAATGTGGATTGTTTGCGAAGTTTTATTTATGTTATGTGTAAGAAATGCATAAGATATGTGGTCATTAAATTTAATTAACGTTGTTACATCGTTCCGAGGGCAGTAGTGCGTAGACAAGCACCTCCATACCGCTTACTATCTACTAATATCAGGCACGTCTGTTACTCTAATCCTCGCGCTCGCGATCCTCTGCGCCAACTTGTGAATTCCTACAACACCAGATTCGAAAACATTAATATTTTAAATCTAACATGCGCTGATAGATTATCAATAGTAATTTAGGATATCTGAGGTCGGTTCTATCTAAACTTTATAATGTATTTAAATTTTTTCTATCCCATTATTAGAAAGCATTCATTCAATCGTTCATTTAATCTTTCACTCCATTCGCTCATGTATTCTGTTTTTATTTTTATCTCACGTAGCATTAACAATATATTAGTAATATGTGGATAATGTTGCTAGTAGTATAATTAGTATTTTGTTTAATTAGTAAGATAGTATGTTTATCAGTCAACTGTATAAATAATCAGTCACTCCTACTAAATAGCGAGAAATTGAACAAACATTTTATTAACTACTAGCTGACCCCGCGAACTTCGTACCGCCTAACTTTTTTTTTTCTCTCCGTATGAACCAAACTCGTACTTTAAGGAATATTCTAAAAAAAGAATTAGCAAAATCGGTCCATCCGTTCTTGAGTTATAAAATTACAACGAAAAGTGGCATTGATTTTTATAGATAAGGATTAAATAGTCAGGACGGTCAATAATAGTTTATTCCCTTTTGTTTCTGTACCTTATTAAATCAAAACATCATGCAGATACGAAACGAATTTATCGTACAATGTATTTTACTGGATTCTAAAAAGAAAATTAAAAGCTATTTATTAGGTCGGGGAATAAGTTCTTTCGTATTTTAAGTATATACAAATTCACTAAGAGCTCGTTTGGCACCCAAATAGCCAGCTCTTTTGTTTACCCGGACTTTTTCAAATGGGTCAAAACTGTTTTGTGGTCAATCCCTAACTCTTCAGTTATGTATTAACTACGAATCTTGCTCCATTTTTTCAAAAATTGCATCAACGTTAACCGAAACAGGGCGACCAGAGCGAGCTGCATCTTTGACATCAAAATTCCCGGACTGAAAACGCTTGAACAAACTTTGTGATACTCTTACTGAAACTCACATATTTTTTTCGCGGCTTGTGTCGCCATTTGAAAGAAAACTTCAAAATGTATCGAATTTCTTCGTTAGATTCACTCAATGGCGGACAGAAAAATACGTAGATAGAGAATAGCATTCTCTGTCTACGGAAAAATAATTGAAAAATGGCGGGAAATCGAATTTACTTTTTTTTAATGTGTTCTATTTAATGGTATCCACAGCAACCAAATACAGACAGTACAGCCAAAGAGATTTTACAACAACTTTATACCCAAAAAAAAACGAAAAAAAATATTATTCCCAACCTATTATTACAACAACAAAACAGAACCTCCATATCTATTAGATATCCCATTAATCCTAGTGTTCTGATGTTTCAATTAGCGGGATGCAAGCAGCCTCCAGCACGTAAAAGCCATTACTCTCCTTTGAACTCGCGTAAGTAAAGCGAAAAGGAAACAATACACAATCGCAATAAAGTATGACACAATTTAAACGAAGTACAGGAAATTGTACACATTTTTTTGTATCCTTATCCGATCTCCGTGTGGACCTGACGTGTGGGGACACAAAATAAACGAAGAATTTGTGTCTCCAATACTGAACAGACATTTGTGCGACAACGAAGCTGTTTGTAACAAAGTTTCGCTGTTTTATTGACTTGGCTAACTTGTATCAGTAGTCGTTCCATGTGAATATTATAGGAATATGAGACTTAGCGTGCGAAGTTCGAGTTACGTTCGTATCGGGAACTATGGGTGGATGAGGGGCTAAGGACCTATAGTGTATCAAGAGAGATGGGTTCGATAATCACCACTGACGTTTTTATTTCATTGTAATTTATGTCTTTTTAGACTGTTAATTAATACTTAAACTTACTTTTTTTTTGTCTATTTTGCATGCCGTAAGTCAAAATGTATTGGGACTCATCAATATAACCATCATAGCTGTATGCCTACATTGATTAGAAATAAATCGATACCGGAAATTTCAATTGTCGTAAAGGACAAAACTAGACTTATCAGTAGAGCCAAAAATGTTTACGATACATCCCAAATAGTAAAAAAAACGAGCTAGAACTGTTGAAAATCCAGGTCGAAAAGGGCTTCGCGCACATTTGGGAGTGGCGTGAGGAGGCGAAACGCCGGAGCGTAGCTCCGCTGCCGCGAGAAATCACGGTACAGCGGACAGAGCTCCAGCGGGATCTCAGGGCGGCATGGAAAGTGCGATTGTCGCAACCCAGCGCTGGGCACGCCACAATTGCGGCGATAAGTCCTCTCTTTGAGGAGTGGCTAGAGAGGCGCCACGGCGTCCTCACCTTCCGCCTGACGCAGGTCCTCACCGGACACGGTTGTTTCGGGAGGTTCCTGTTCCGGGCGGGAGGAAACGCTCGGGTCTCACCATTGTGTGGATCGCCCGGAGGACACGGTGGAGCATACAGTGGAGGTCTGCCCGGCTTGGGCGGAGCACCGCCGTGTCCTCGTGCAGGCGATTGGCGGTGGCGATCTCTCGCGTCCGGCCCTGGTCCAGGCCATGGTACGGAGCGAGAGGGATTGGGAAGCCGTCACCTCCTTCTGCGAAGCAGTAATGTTCACCCTCACGCCCCTAGCCACTGCAGGAGACGGCCTGGGCGTCGGGAATCGCAGGCCGATTCCCGGCCACCGTAGGCGCGGGCTTGCGAATGGCGAGCAATGGGCAGCTCGCCGTTCGATAAGGACCAGGCCCGGTTCAACGCCGCGTTTGTTCCACGCGCGCCTCAAAGACATGTCAGCATCAATGACGGGGTCCGCTAGGGCCGATGCCTGCCAGGGTTGCGAGAAAGTCCGAGAGGGATACCGTGGCCCCTGGCACAGACAACTGAAGGAACACGGGTGGGTTTTAGTCAGTAAGAGTCTGATACGCCCTCCCGCTCTGCCCAGAGCGGGAAAAGTTATTTGATGATTTCCCACCCTCAAAAAAAATAAAAAATAAACAAAAGGTCGAAAAGGGCCCTTTTTTAAAAGATAGGATTATTTAAAATATAGCAATCGATAGAGCTCGCGACGCTGTTTCCAAATATATTTATAATTAATTTTCGGCAAAATGTCCTTTACGACAATTTCCGGTATCGAAATGATTTCTGATTTCTGAGTTTTTCGCGCGCATAATGAATTATATGATGCGGCACGTACACTTTTGAAACTCGCATTCTGTAGTTAAATACAGCCTCATAAAAGCGAGACGTGGTAACCAGCACATCATACATGAAGAAAAACATAAAGTATACAATATACATATTACTTAAAATTTTCACCTTAAATATTTGAAGCTGGCGAGTGCATGCGAAAGTTTTCAAGCGCTCGAGTGTTCTGGCGAAATATAAGCTTGAAACGACTCCCCTAGACACGAGCACACTTTCTAAACGATGAAAACCCACCAGTTACCAGTGTTTATACCAGAATATGAAAAGAGATAAAAAACGATACGTGTAGTCTGATGCTGCAAAACGCCGCAAACGAGACCAAAAGCTTTTAAAGTAATAAGTAACTAAAATTGCAAACATATATTTAGATTCCGCGAAATTCGCTGTACTCGCCTGAAGATCGCGGCTGCGTTGCTGCTCAGATAGATGCTGAAACTCGTGTATGTAATACTTTATATTTTTCAGTGAACTACTCATTCAACGAAACAGATGTGAGCACCGCAGGCTTATTGCGTATAGAATAGCAATCAGCAAATAACGCGCAATCATCGCGCGATCAATCGCTTAACGTTATAAAACTGGGTATTAACTAAAAATCGTTCGCTAATCGCTCGCTGTTTGTAAATATGCACTTATCGCTGCGACATTAGCGCCAAAACAAATAGGTCGCAATTTAAGGAACTAACTTAACAAGAAGTTCAACTTTCAAACAGCGGGGCGAGCACGGCCTCTGTGATAGGCTTGAGTCACGCATTTGATCACGGTTTTTGCTTCCAAACTGTGATAACAATGTGTGACTCAAGCCTATCACAGTAGGCCGTGCTCGCCCCGCTGAAGTAACAAAAGTTTTGTCATGCAAAAAATACTTAAAAATCCACTTAAATCTACTTGCGTACTTTCGTAGTACTTGCGGCTACAAGGTGCATAAGTGGGTGAAATCAGTGTTTACTTGGACTACAAACGATATTTGGCTATTCTATCAACAAGTAAGACTGTCGTACTCTAAACTTTAGTAAAGGCCGACCGACAGGCTTACTGCCTGTCGGCCGACCTTTACTAAAGTTTTATCTCATAACGCGTCTTCATGTTCACGTACGAATTCTCAAGGGTCGCGTGCGGTAATTTTAATTAAGTATATTTACTGAGACGAGCGCCGAGCGCCCGGGCACGGTAATAAATGTTGGCCGTAAAGGTAACAAATGTTGGTGGGGAGGGTCGGCGGCTCCAGTGAGCTCGTGTGAGCTCGCGCGCTGCGGAACTGCCGCCTCCCGGACGACAGGTGATATCCACCTGCTCGACTCCTTCCTTCCTGCCTCTCAACAGCCGTAATATTTGAACGCTTTCCTCCATTCTCAAGCACTAAAATATTTTATCTGTAAATGCCGAAAATGACAATTTTGTTGCCACATTTTGTAGTGCTTTCGGAAAACGATATATCATATTGGAAAATGATTTACCGAATACGCTTCGTATTTTATAAATTGAATGTTAAATAAAGGGATTGCCTTAAAAAGGGTCTTGTCCACGATGGCATTTCAAAAGTAAGCAATTGTCGAAAAAATACCGATTGCGATTCGGGTCAATCTCGACAAGTCAGCGGAGATTTAAATCCTTCAAATTCTAAGTTACGAATGCGAGTTGGGAATTTCGACATTTTCTTGCGCCGTATTCGGGTCGGGATTTGCTCGGCTGAATTCGGGGAGCTTCCGAAAGTCTGTGAAAATTGAACGCAAATCCGATTTGTTCGGATCTAGAACCGAAATCTTAGTAAAATGTAACCTATGCACATTCTTAGTGCCCTCGTGGCAATAGATTCACTTTGTCATCTGAGCTCCATATAGTGTGGGGTGAATATTTTACAATATAATTCTTCGAGACGAAATAACGTACGTACCTGCTCCTGGTTTACTTATAACACAGTTAAGTACAACAAGTACACAAATAACCCCATCGCAGCGGCATAATGAAACCGTTCCCACGTACGAGGAGCTTGCTAATTTTAATTCTACAATACATTAATTCTCCTTCCTGTAATTAAAGTTGGCGGGTAATATTAAGTCGGGAATGAGTATTAACGCCTGTACGTATAATGTAAGGCTACGTGGCTCGTGGCTCATATCCTTTACTAAGTTTAGCCCCATAAATTCTGAACTTGGGCACGTAGAGAGAAACTATGAAATGCTACAAAATCTGGTACTCAAGTTGCGGTCTCAGGATATGGTTGAATGAGAAAATGGTAAGTAGCTGCCGTGTGGAGAGTAATGGCGATGGCGGGGTTATATTATAATTTATACCGAATATAATTTACAAGCGTCGGTATGTATTCCGCTTTCTCATTATGATTTAGACGAGAGGAGCAGCTTAGTTGAACTGGCTTATTAATGAGACCTAGAATATTACAACACTTACTAGCCAAGATTTTAGACCTATAAATATTATAAATTAGAGTCGCTTTTCGTGTCTGTCGGTGTGACCGCGGTGGTCTTCTAAACTACGCTACGGATGATAGATGATGATATGATTTTGATGCGGTTTTCACCAGCATATAAAGAATTTATTCCGAAATATACAGGTAGGTGTATAATACATTTATAGTAAACTTATATATACCTAATAAAGAAATCTCTATGTTTTATCAAGTCGTAAAAACCGTGCGCAGCAGGGGCGGGTCTTTAGTTATAGGTAAATAATAAAAACACACAATTAAAAAATAAATAAAATGGCACAAATATTTAAAAAAGAAAGTGAACGTCAAGAATTCGTATTAAGGGAATATTGTTCGTAGCTTTGCTTATTGCAAAAATAAAGCGTCGTAAAAATCTTGCAGCTAATAAAAATAACAGCGAAGTGTTATGAAAAGATATTATGTGACTAGAAAAAATACTTCAGAAAAATGTTTTTGCACCAAAGTAATTAAGTAGCAAATGTTTGCTGCGAAAAACCTGTTCACATAACCGTATCAGTTAACGCCAATCTAGAATCTACACGAAACTATTAAAATACCCATTAGCTATTTTACTGTATGAAAACATATATAGAAGGCGTTGTGATAATCACACAGTGTACATTTCATTACTTGACTCATTTTGTAAACAAACTTCGTGTGAAAATCACGATTTTCACATTATAATATAATAATTCATTTATTGCGGACCACATATAAAAATACACACAATCCATAGCGTTAGTAACAACAACTTACAAACTATGTTAGTAAAACTTACAAACTAACCTAACAACAACTAATACCCACGTGGCCCAACAGATGGTGGCACGTGCCTCTGCATCCAGTGCCTAATAAAGGGGCTGTCCACATTATCAATCAATGTTTTCAGGTTGCTGTTGGGGCCTCCACGCAGCCTACCCATAATTGACGCCGCCCTCTTTCTCATTATTGTATGGAAATCGTCAAGACGGGCTTCCGCGAATATCTGCGAAGCGCTACAGAAGCGCGGAAGCCCCAGCAACATCCTAAATCCATTATTGTACTGAACGCGTAGGACGTTGTAGGCCCTCTGCGTATACTTCACCCACAAACTGCACGTGTAGAAGGATTGGCAGTAGGCCTTAAAAAGGTACACCTTCACACCCCTACTACAGCGTGCAAACCTGCGGGCTAACATATTGCACCGAACCGCCAACGCCCTACGCTCCCTGTCCAAATCGGAATCATCACATAACTCCTCCGTGACCACATGTCCTAGGTACTTCAAAAATAATATTAATATATAATATTATAAACGTCTCTTAAATTTTAATCAATTGCTAAGCAACTTGTTACAAAAAAAAACGTTGTTCATAAACGCTATTTAGCGCTAAGAGGTAGCTAAGCAATTGATTAGTAGTTAGCTGTCAAAATAAATGAGACGTTCAGAGGTCTCGATATTCGTAAGAAACATACACTATTAATTACACCAAATACGAACCATTTAAACAAAACAATCATATCTAAATCGCAGTCTTGGTAGTTTGTTGGCTATTTTTGTTTACCGAATGAGTTAAATGACGAAGAAACCACTTTAAGAATACTATCCTAGTTACAAGAACAAATCAACCATTTTATGATGGGGGGAAATAAATGTACCAACTTACACTAGTAAATTTTATTTGCTGTTAGTCTCTTAAATATCCAAGGGTAGTTGTAGTTTATTAGATAGTACTTAATAATTGTAATAAATATAAAAATGGCCGACTTGCCAAAGGAGTTTATGACCGCTATCAAGTCAACCGAAACGTTGTGTTAATTAACTTCTGAATCGGATACGTTCTTTGCAGATTTTATATCTCGAGGATTTTTTAAATAAAATGTCAGTTTTCGGGGTTTTCGGGGGATTTAGGCAAGTAAAGGTATAGGAAGGAATTATAGGTACAAAGTAAATAGTAGTGTAGAAATCTCTATCTAGAAGTCGTATCTATCTGTTCTATATTTGGGTGTTTTGGTTTCCGCACTAGTCCTTCAGGTGGACCATTGTGCGTGGGCCATGGCGGCCGTTGGTGGTTACTCCATCCAGCCCATCTCCCTCCAGAAGTTGACTAGATTACCTAGTCTGTTGAGAACATCTGTGTAAGTTTCGGGTGCCCCGAGGGTTTCTGTCCTAATTTGGGTAACCCCTGTGTACTTAAAGAGTACAGGTGCTACGGTTCCCTCTGCCTCCGTGAAAGCCCTGCACAGAGGACTGTTCGTTATGCCTATTGTGTGGAAGTGTTCGTTTAGTGAACAATGTCCCGTGATGGCCCTCGTCACCAGGCACAGACCGTTCCTGTCCAGACGTAGTAAACGTCTGGTTAGCCTGCCATCCAAGGATGGCATAGCTTCCCTGGATTGCCTGCAGCCTGGTGTCGAGGTCCACCAACCCTCCGCTTGTGTATGGATGGACTCTTGTAGCTACCAGTGAATCTGGTTGAAGGGGATGGGCACGATAGGTTCGGGTCCGCAGACTGACGTGCTGGAAGCTCTTCTGGCCAGTCGTATCTATTACAAATTACTTTCGAGTCTGCGCGTGTGACCGTGTTGGTCTTCTAAGCTACGCAACGGATGTTTAAGTGGTTTCCACCATCATTTACAGATTCTATTCCGGAAGGTTTATGCATTTCCTATATGAATTAATATAAACTTACATAACTATAAATAAATCTCGATGTTTTGTCAAGTCTTAACCCGTACGAAGCAGCGTCGCTAGTTTCTTTATAAAAGAATGAGTAAACATGTAAGACATAGGAAGACATTAGGATTCCTATAACAAAATAAATAAGTCAACTAAGCACTTATACTGATTTGAAATGTCTGTCGAAAAGTTGTATCACAAAATAAAGTAGACACTCTTGTGTTCGATTATAATAACAAATATCTGACAAAAACAACCACTAATATCTGACAAAATAAGCCTAAGTTTTCGGGATATGAAAAGTCATTACCCACTCTAATCACAGTGATTGCGTAGGTTAGCGAAGGGCCCTCAAATAGGTAGAGGGTATAATCCAGGGCACGCAGGGACCCAAAGCTGTTTATCCAACCTACTTACACGGCTTACTCCTGCAATTTTATCTTCATTAATCGAATGAAACAAACCTTTTAATTTCCATCTGTTTTGGACAAACTCGCCTCATCTCGCCAATGACTGGGAAGAGAAATTTGGTTGAACTTTGGTATTTTAATAAGCAGGTAGGTGAAAATTTAAATAACTTTGATGTTGGTGAACGGTAGTTAGTCTTGATGAAGTGAGACCGCATTCTGGATACGAAGATTTATTACCTGCAGTTTATAAGTTCCTGTACGTTTAAGATTATAAACGACAGAGAAAGCATCAAACGAATACATTGTTTGCAGATCGAGACACTCAATAACTATAGTACTGAATAACACATCGATTTTAAGATTTCTAATGTGCGTAACAATTTCATGAGTGTTTTTTTTCAAAACTTTACGGTTCCTTATAAAAATACCAAAGACAAAACACAGACCCTCCAATAAAGACATTGGAAGTATTTAGAAAAATATTTGCTTGATCAGACAAAGGAAGGAGACGATATTGATTTAGACAGTGAAGAAATAAGAAAAGATTCTCATTGCACTCACACTTCAATAGACGAGCGAACATCTTCTGTGTGCGAAACTTCCCCGTGAACAAACAAAGTAATGGAAACATTCTATTTTTCAACTAAAAGCCCGCGTTTCTTGCCGAGAATTTGAGACTAAACCCAGACATGTTTAATACAAATTGTAATATATTCCCTATTGTTGTCGTACGCGGTATAAAAATTTTACTTGTCACGTCTTGCATTTGTTATGCGCTTTCATAAAACTCGCCTGTCGTTGCTCTCGGGGGCGCTGATCCTAGGCGAAATAATAAAAAGACCATAAAAATCAGACAGAACAGATTTTCAGTGTTAGTTCACACGCTGCGCATAGTTTGGGCATAAAGCTGATTCCAAAAACAAAAGTTAACGGTTTCGTGTAAGCTATTCAAACGTAATGGATAATCGGAAATTTACTCGAAGCATGCAGCCGTATATCAAACAATCTTTTCCTGTATCAAACTACCTGTACACAAAGGAGAGGCGAAATCTTGATAATTTTAGAACAAGAGCTACTTGCGTGCACCGGCTAATAGAATGCTGAACAATGAGATTGCATCTTAATAGCTTTAGGAGCTGGAAGATAAACAGCTCCTTACGGCACGCAGCCTTGGAGGCAGCATAAATTCATAAATATTGCATAGAGGGGACCACCCCGTAATTTCCAGGAGCCTTGTTACTCTAGTTAAGTGTAGCCTTGCTTTTTATCGCGATCAAATTACACTTTGTTGCATATTAAGGCGTGCACTTAAAGGTCGTGCAAATTAGCTGCCTACTTTTTACCTACATATATTTTAATGGCCGCCTTTGGCTACGTTCTTTACCGCAGCTATTAACTATGAAATTCCGCTTTTAATATCAGTTAAAATTCAGAATATAAATAACAGTTTA
Organism: Brachylomia viminalis; assembly: GCA_937001585.2. Taxonomy (NCBI): domain Eukaryota; kingdom Metazoa; phylum Arthropoda; class Insecta; order Lepidoptera; family Noctuidae; genus Brachylomia; species Brachylomia viminalis. Next base: position 17,515,827 of record OW443301.2, on the reverse strand, counting down.
AAGCCCAGAATAATTTTGGTTTCGAATTAACTGGAGAATGCAAGCGTGCGTTACATTAAATATGCATATAACTATTGTATTAATTTTAATTTACATCCGTAATTTTAATGAGGATTTATTTGGATAGCTCTCAGATTGAAACTGCGGGATGATTCGGATAATTTCGGGTGAAATATTATGTAAACTATTGCATGAGTTGAATACGTAAATGAGAACACGGTGTTGCTAGCACGAATTGTGTTCTACATACACTTGCAGTAAAATAATACAGGTTGATGACGATAATCCCTGTAACTTGCAAATTAATAATGGTACTCATGCATGAAATTACCTTTATATAACAGAAAGTTTTAATATCGTATGAAACAAAGATTTAAATGATCTGCAACGTTAATAAAAAAAGTTAAAATTTTAAAAACCTCGAATTTGTTGTTTTACTCTTGCTTGTTTTCTCATTTTTGTTTTCAATCTGTCAAATCAAAACGATAAAAGGCGGTCATTGTCGTCATTCACCATCATTATTGAATTACTATCATATCGCTAACACCAGAAGAATGTACACAAAGGCAGAAAAGTCTGTAAAGTACAGCAAGAACAATAGACGTGTCACTTTTTTACAGTGCAGCGAGTCGTTCAACGTTTCCGAGAAACTGGATAGAACATAGGGAACCGGCAGACCGAGATGTACGGCTGGAGAGGATCGATTTATTGATACGACCATGCTCCGAAATCGCCACCTCACGGCTGTTGAAGTAACAAAACAACTTCGGGAGACCCATAGAGACGACGTGAGCGAGCGGACTTTATGGTGGCGGGTCCTTGAAGCTAATTTGACCCTCATAGACCCGCAAAGGGTCCAAAACTTGAAAGGAAACATTGGGTAGAGATTACGTTTTGCCCACGAACACGCACAATGGGGAGCCGAAGAATGGGCAAGACTAATGTTTTCTGACGAATCCAGATTTATTCTGTATGCACATGATGGGTGGCGAAGCGTCTACCGACGGCCAGGGGACGTTTTATTCCAGCTTGTTTTGAGGAAAAAGTGCCGTTCAGCGGTGGATCTTTTATAGTTTGGGCTGGAATCTCTTCAAGAGTCGCACAGAGTTAGTGCTGATAAAAAATGGATAGCTAACTAGTGTAAGATATGTGGAAGAAATTCTTAATGAACAAGTTCGCCCATATGTAATTAATATGGGTGAAAATTCTATATGCATGCATGACAATGCAAGACTACGTACAGCCCAAATTATAAATGACTATTTTCAGGACGTTGGCATCAATCGCATGGACTGGCCCGCAAGAAGCCCGGACCTGAATCCAATTGAACAAGCTTGGCAGGAGCTTGGGGAGGTGTGCAAGAAATCAAAACCCCGCCCCAGCTACACTTCGAGACCTGAAACATGCGTTAGTGGAAGAATGGACAAAAATTCCGCATCATCTCATAAGAAACTTACTATACAGCATACCCAACCGGATGGCAGCTGTGAGAAGCGCCTGTGGAGGCAATACAAACTTCAAAACAAAATTATGTTTGAAGTTCGTTTTTGTGCTGTAGGTATGCGAGGCACCAACCATTATTTTTTCAACGTAAAAATTATACTTAGTTTTTTTGTAATTTTGACAACTTCTAATAATGTTTCCAACATTTGTTGTTGTTTTATTAACTGGTAAATTATCTACAATATACAGTTTTATTCATGCAAGTAACTCTATTATTTTAAGAGTAATTTTAGTTTTTCGTACTGACCCGTATTCATTGTCCGCGAGTGTAATAATTGTATTTTAGGCATTTATCTTCAAAGATTCTTAAAAGTCCAATGTAATAGAAGGCGAGCCTGTTGCCATCAGCCGGATGAATTCTGACTCCGAGCTGCGACTCATAAAGTCCTTTTATATTTTTTTTGTGTGTGGGACATCATCAAATAACTTGTCCCGCTCTGGGCAGAGCGGGAGGGCGTGTCAGACTCTCGCTGACTAAAAGCCACCCGTGTTCCTTCAGTTGCCTGTGCCAGGGGCCACGCCAACCCTTTCGGACTTTCCCGCAACCCTGGCAGGCATCGGCCCTAGCGGACCCCGTCATTGATGCTGACATCTCTTTGAGGCGCGCGTGGAACACAACGCGCCATCGATCCGGGCCTGGTCCTTATCAAATACAAATAACGTCCTGAGGCAAAAAAAAAAAAAACAATAATAAGTAGGTACTTCTTACCTATATTAGTTTCAGCAATTCGATTCATTTATGTCAAGATCACTCGGTTTATCCACTCAATACATCCTCAGCCTACCGATTAGAAGCTTACTCTCTACGACTAATGACCGTCGCATAGCTAGTTAACATGAGTTAATATTCATCAGCGCGGCGCAAGATAAATGAGGGCTGCCACCTGCCGCCTGCCACCGGCGCCGGCCGCGCCGCAACGTGATACCGGCCGCACACTTACCGCTTTTTAATCCTTTATTACCGGTATAAAGCGGTTAAAACCGGTATTTAGCTTCACGCCTGTGTCACGATGTGGCAAAACGCTTTAGTTATTAAATTCTCGTACTACGGGTAGTGGAGGTGGGCAGGACACTTAGAAAGATTTGGTGATAGCAGGTAGAGAAAGTCCTAACTGAATGGCTGCCTAGAGACTGTAGGAGTTTTGACAGACTAACCGGCAGATCAGTGGATGACGTTCGAAGAAACGCGGGTAAGGCCTGGAAGAGACTTGCACGTACCAGGGAAGCTTGGCACAAACGTAGGCTGCATTTACTCAGCAGTGGGTGGAACAAGGCTGCCAAAGCCTTTGATGATGATTTTTATTGGCCTCAAAATTGTTGGTCAATTTCTACATCGTCATTATTTTGATGTGAGGAAAGGATTTTGTAATAATGACCTGATTGATCGAAGCATTTTTTTATTTTTATTATGGGAATTCATCAAATAACTTATCTCGCATTTTGCGGAGCGGGAGGGCGTGTTAGATTCTTACTGACTAAAACCCACCCGTGATCCTTCAGTTGCCTGTGTCAGGGGCCACGGTAACCCTTCTGGAGGATCAACGCCCTTTTTTTTTTTTTTTTTTTGTGGGTGGGAAATCGTCAAATAACTTATCCCGCTCTGGGCAGAGCAGGAGGGCGTGTCAGACTCTTACTGACTAAAACCCACCCGTGTTCCTTCAGTTGCCTGTGCCAGGGGCCACGGTAACCCTCTTGGACTTTTCCGCAACCCTAGCCTTATAAATATTATTTTAACTCGTATGTCACTTAATTTTTTGTGCTTATTTCCCACATTTCAGAATGATTGTTACTGACTTGGAAGCTGGAATTTTTCATCTGTTGACGGAAAATGCCAAAAATGCGTCCCAGCTTAGTCATCGTTGCTAATCCAGTAGGTATTTACTCTCTGAACGAAATATGATGACAAGGATATTTTAACACCATATAAATAGACTCGGTAATCGAGACACAGTGATTATCTCGAGTGTCTAAATAAATATCAGTTAGTAAATATTTCTGGCTATTGACTCAATTGGACGCAAATATTATAAATATATTAATAGACACGTCCGAACTAATAATGACTCATTAATGACCGGTTTATTCTTATCCAGAGTTTATTGTTTTTGAGAAGTAGCGTTATTTGTTCGATATGGATGGGGCTGTCATTTGCAGATCTGTGACAGTCGTTACGGGGAGTCAGAACCCGAAAGTTTGACGACCAGTCTTAACAAGGGGTATCGTATTACCAAGTAGATGGGTTGTGGAGTCAGATAGGCAGTCGCTCTATCTTCTAAACTAATAATAATATTATTATAAAGAGAAAATATTTGATTTTTCGTATATTTGTTTGTTACGGTTTCATGCAAAAATGGCTGAAAGGATTTGGATGAAATTTGGCACATGGGTAGACCAAGACTTGGATTAGGACAAAGAATACTTTATAACCCGATATTCCTACGGGACCCAGACTTATGCAGGATAAACCGAGGGCGCTGCCTGTGTATTCAACGGCATCCGTTTAGACTGAGAGTCGATCCCAACATTGGGAAAAAGCTAGGCGGATTATAATGAAACAAGTGAATGTCGCTAACAGACTAAAATTTATTTCATACAAAAAGATATATAACAAGTCATTGTACCACAGATAATTGACGGCACGGTTGGCGCTGTGGTTAAGCGGTTGACTGCTGCGTTACGTGTCGCGGGTTCGATCCCCGCACGGAACAAATATTTGTATGACCTGCAAGTAGTTGTTCCGGGTCTGGCTGTTTGTGTATGTGAGTTTAAATGTTTGTAAACGCACCCACGATACAGGAGAAATTCCTAGTGTGGGGCAACGTTTTTATAAAAAAAAAGAAAAGAAAAAGAAAGAAAGAAAGAATACACAATGCAGTAAAGGTATAGTTTGTACATTGCACAATAGATAGCGTTACTAGTAGCTAAATAGAAATACTTTTATTATTTTGATACTCATAACAACACAGATAATGATTATCTTGTCGCATCGCGTTTCTTACCACTCATCAGTTTGGAAGTAGCAAAAAATAGAAAAATATTTATTGCATCTTAAACATTGGTTTCATACATACATTGAGGCAGCTCCAGTAAGTGACAAAAGTACTTGTGTTAGAGCTAGACCTTATATCAGATGCCAATTCTCGTACTTAAAAAACGTTCAAATTCAAGTCGCAATCTCATCTCAGCGACAATCAATGTCAAAAACCTGTCAAAAATGTATGTAAATTGATAGTAATTTTGACAGATTGAGACTGAGATTAGAATGCGAACGGTCTTAAAAATACGGGAATTGCCCCTCTGGGCATCAAAAACAAAAGCATGATAACATATTGTCAACATTGCTCACTCATATGGAGTGAGCAATGTGAGAGAACTGGGGGATTCTGTTATAAAAGATACGTCAATGCAATTGAGAGAAGGTTTAGTTTGGCATCGTATCGGTTTATGATAATATTGGCCTGGAAATGTCCCTCTGCAAGGCAAAGGCCTCTTCACATTCTGAAAAAGCTTATGCATTGAGACAACACGATGCTCAATGTTTATTCGCGATTTCAAACGATGCCAGGTTTTCTCTCGGTGTTTTTCTTTGTCAGGTACTTTCATCTTTGATTTATTTACTTATTCAACCATTTATGTACACACATATATAAGCAGACAAGAAGAAAAGAACAGAAAAATAGATACAAAGGTGATCCTTATTTCTAATGAAATCTCTTCCAGCATACCTGCGATAGGATAGTAGATTTAGAGATGTAGACAGCGTGTGTAAGAGTAAAATAGAAAATAAAATACATAAAATCAAAAACAATTCACTTAATAAAATAAAACAACTACTATGAGAGTATACAAAAATACAAACAAACATACTTCTAAAATAAATATCACTAGAATATTAATATATACGCAACAATAACGAAGTGGAAAGATACATTCACTCTTCTTTTAAAAACTGCAACAGTTTAGCAGTCCCTAATGTCCTTTGCTGTATGTTATCTGGTCAAGCTTTTACTTAACATCTAAATTGACACAATATTATTCGATATATTGTACTTATTTATTTATTGGCAACATTTAATATACCTAATAGCTAAGAGTAAGTAATTCTTTAAATGTCTTCTTCTGTTCCGATTTCAATCAAATATTTATCCCAATAATTAATATTTTAAAAACTGAAGTGTTAATCGAGTTTATTCGCTGACTGTACCAACCTCTGCATTCAATGGTTACCCCTTTTCTCAAATATTCGCCCAACACGCATCTGCTGGCAATTTTCTGTAGGTACCTAATGTCAAAATCAAATAATTATGACTTTGCATAAGTCAAATTAGCAACCAGTTCTAACTTCAAATTCCTTTAATAAATTGCATTAATTGTACTCCTTTATTACGATCCCTTCCATCGGGCATGATATGCGATTTTTTTCGAATTTCCCGCAACTACCGAGACCCCTCAGACCCTCAGGGAAATCAGCCCTTAGCAGTATGGTGTAGCTGTTGTCAATTTAAGTAAGTGTGTACATTCAGGAGGATGTTGTTATCTATCTAACCAGCTACCATCGAGTCGTTGCTTCAACTGCTTCTGTGATGATAAGGTATTTTTGTTATTAGCCTTTCTGTCGGTGGAACATAAAGACAGTGTTGTCGTCTGTCTCGTTTTTGGCGTTTGTTTATGTTTTGTATGTCCAACCTTCTCCATTACTGCCTCTGTCTGGCCACTCTGCCACATGTTGTTCCAGCGACCTATCTGATGTCATCATCCCACTTTTCCTGTGGCCTACCTCTCTTTCTTTGTCCTTTTCTTGGGGTTTGCTCCATTTGTCCTTCCTTCTTATCATGTGTCCAGACTATATCCACGTTAACCTTCTGATTCTGATTTTTAGGGCTATATCCTGAACCTTGGTCTCTGAGAATGTATGGGATAGCCTAAATAGTAAGCCGGATGAAGTAGGTAGGCATAGGTTTATAGACAGGTAGCTCATACAAAAAAAAACTTTATCCACAATATGCAAAAGTGAGTCTCTCAATAAAATTCGCCTATGTATCTTATTCATGGCTGCACCCCTGAACCAATTTAGTTGTCAGCAGAAACATAACTTGGCATCTCAAAACGTACATAATATTATGTAATAAAATTGATGTCTCGGGAAACCTTAAACATCAGCCAAGACTTCAAGAGCATTCTTTTATACATAGCTCACTAAATCTAATAGTTATAACCTGGTTTTCTACCCAGCCAGGTCGTCCTAAGGACAGGACAGGACATGTCCCCTCAAATCTGTGTGGTTCTTTCCTCAAAAGACCATTTCAGACACTAATTAATCTACATGGTCCTCACATGATCTGACCAAGATTATGTCTGGAGTATAAAAGAGACTTTGACCCCAGAGTTTGTTTCGCAATTTCTTCTCAGTGGTAGTCAGATAGGAAATGTCGACTCCACGACGTGTAAAAGTGATTGAATAAACAATTGTATTTAATTTCATAAGATCTTCAATCAGCTTTTAAAAACAATTGAAGGCAATAAAAACACTAAAGTTCTGCCCTGTTTCATGAATTGTAATATGGGTTTAAATCATTGGGGTTTCTGACGTCATAATGCAGCCAAAGCACTGGCTTATTCATCAAACAATATGAGCTAATATATAGCAGCTTTTGTTACTGCATGGGGCCATCCATAAATGACGTCACATTTTGTTACGAACGAGTCATAAGCTTCGTGTTGTCACGTGTATAAATCTAAAGTATTATAACTCTTACGAAAAACATTAAAATATTACTATTAACTCTATCAATATATTATTAATAAAATTGCAAAGGTTTAATTTAAAATTAGAAAAAATGTGACATCTATAAATGTCCTGTACCTGTGAAGAGGGCTCCAAAAATTATGGAAATGCGTGTTACGTTATTTATGGATGGCCCCAAACGAGTAGGTAGAGGTACATATTTATGTGTGGACGACAACAGTTAGCATGCCACACAATAGAAATGCTGATTTGCGCGAACATTTTCAGGGTGCCATGTAAAGCGACGATGACATGAATATTAGTAATCTATGTTTATTAAGCATTTCTCTTTACATATAAAACAGTTCCGTGACTGGCTCCAGGAATCTCTGAATTTATAACTTACAAGAAATTCTTTGATGGTGCAATAGTCACCTTCACATGGTTTCAGCAGACACGAAAGCTGCGACTTAATGACCCCCTAAGTGTCGTTTAGTCATAGGTTTTCGTGTCTGTCTGTCTGACCGCGATTAATTTAGTTTTATTAATTTTAGGAAAACTTACAGCTAATACATTTTAACATCTAGTACAAAGGGTAAACGATGGCCAATTACAAGCTTCCACTAACGATTAATGTAACATTAACAAATACGCGAAAACAGCGACGTAAGAGATACGCAAATGAATTATCTTATGCTCAAAAAATACAATAATATTGAGAGAAAAATAAAAAAAAAATGGTTATAGATCGAAAAACAATTGTTGAAACTTTCCTTTACTTCCTCAACGCTACTAGTAAATAAATCTAAATGTTAGTATTTTGATGTTTATTATTGCGATGTTTGTCTAAACTAAACCGGATTAGGATGCGGTTGTCAACATCATTAAGAAAAAGTATTCCGAAAGGGTTTTGTGTATAATATTTAATATTTATATTAAACTTACATATAATAAAGATATTTCGATGTTTTGACAAGTCGTAAAAAAAATATAAATTGTATGAACACTTAGGTATTACAACAAGCATATTCGCATGATCCTTATTGATATTAATTAAGCACTTCACACCAATAGTGTTTACATAATTGATTTATAATTACCTTGCTAAGCACCACTTAGTAACATGGTGTTACACTGCAAACAAACAGCGCCATGCAACTATTTAATTTTACGTGGAAACCTACATGATTATAATGGTGATGGACAGTTTCCCAGTAACGAGAATATACAGGATTATTGGAAATATGTCGGCAATACATTAAGGGGATGTAGGGAAGGTCATTTGCACCAATTGACCCCTATGCAAATGTCAACCATTTCCAGGTAATTTGGCATTTTATATTTTTTGGCGGCATACAATTTAGATTTATTAAAAAAAAACAATAAGATTGTTTTTTTAATTATTATTATAGACTTCTACTTCAATACATAATAATCAACCATAAAATGACAATTCAAAAAACTTTAATATCTTTTCTTCATCACACAATTTTCATCATTTTGTGCTGGTTATTTGACTAAAATGGTTGATTCCTGCAAAAAAACATCAATATACAACTTCTCAGGTATCCAACGTGATACAATTAGGTAGGTAGAAGAAGAAGCCAAAGCAAAAGTCAAATTACTGGAAAATCGTTGACATTTGCATAGAGGTCCTAAGGGGAGAAAAGGGAGAAATTCCTGATGGAAAAACCCAATAATACTTTGAACAACCTGAAACTCGAATCCAGGACTTCAAGCTCCTCCTTCTGCGAAGCAGTAATGCTCGCGTAGGAGGAGGCGGAACGCGTGAGGGAGAGCAAAAGTTCGCGCGCTCACGCCCCTAGCCACCGCATAAGACGTCTTGGGCGTCGGGAAACACAAGCCGATTCCCGGCCACCATAGGCGCGGGCTTGCGGACGGCGAGCAATGGGCAGCTCGTCGTCCGATAAGGATCAGGCCCAGGTCGACGGCGCGTTGTGTTCCACGCGAGCCTGAAAGAGATGTCAGCACCAATGACGGGGTCCGCTAGGGCCGATGCCTGCCAGGGTTGCGAGAAAGTCCGAAAGGGGTACCGTGGCCCCTGGCACAATCAACTGAAGGAACACGGGTGGGTTTTAGTCAGTAAGAGTCTGATACGCCCTCCCGCTCCGCCCAAAGCGGGAAAAAGTTATTTGATTTCCCACCCTCAAAAAAAATAAAAAATAAAGAACCTCAAGTTCAAGCAATAAACCAACGAGGCAGTCAATTCTTAATTTAACTTGGTTCATATGACTTGAAACTCCACTTTTGTACCGTCAATCCCTATTTCAACCTACATCAAAAGTTTTCCATAAAACACCTTTAATGAGATGATAGAGAACTCTTAATCAGCCACGCTCCGTTGCATTTTATTGTGTACCTCAAGTATCTACTGCCCACGCTTTAAAGATTGATAAACTGCTAAACTTACTTGTTGGAAACTTTTGAAATGATACCTTTGAAAGGAAAGCTGTCGAGAGAGTTTCACGAAGTTGCCTCTTCCAGTCAAATAAAGATATTTTGTGAGAGCTGGGCCCTTAACTTTGTTTTGCCGTGTGATGTTCACATTTTGAAAGATTTCCTTTATTGTCCTTTTACGTTTTCAGTTTGATTTGAAAGTTTTGGATAAGTTATTTTCATTTTTAACCGACTTCAAAAAAGGAGGAGGTTCTTAATTATTAATTAGGCTCGAAGACGCCTGAACCGGTTTGGAAAATTCTTTTTTTGTTTCAAAGGGTATATATACTTTCCCATTTATATTTTATCCAAACCGGTCGAGCGGTTAAAGAAAAAATCACCAATCGATTATTTTTAAATAAAACAAACTGCCTTCAAACTGACGTGGACGTGTAAGACGATCGTTTTCGAATTGGGGTAGGTACCATAACTAAAAAAATAAAAATAAAAGACATCTCAAACAAAAAAAAACAACCGACTTCCAAAAAAAAAAACACTACATAGTGATAAAACTAACTTTAATTGGGAAGTCGGTGGAAAAAACTAAAATACAGATCCAAAGACACTTCCGAATTTAAAGTAATTTTTCGCTTTGTAGTGTTAATTTTGCTAATAAGAAACAGGATACGCAAAATGTTGTTAAACTTCATGATTATAAAAGTTAAAGCATTCACTAACAAATAAAATCAAACAGATGCGCATGCAAAATCTTTGTCTGAAGACTCCTGCAAAACAGGCGCGACACGCGACCCGTGACACGACACAAAGGCACCACCTGTCGCGCGACAAGCGGTGCCTTTGTGTCACGTGCGATTCGCGTCGCGTGTCGCGGCCTGTGTGTAGGAGCCTTGATGCTGATGTATGTTAAAAATAAATCATTATTCCTCTCTAAGTAGGTATATTAAGTTATATAAAGGGTTTTAGTTTCAACATAAAGCAAGGTGATTGGACCCATGATTTTAACATGACAAAATCGACTGATGATAAACAAATCATCATTAAGCCTTTAAAATGTGGTAATGGTCCATTTTATCACAAAATCTACAATGCACAATATGCAATAATATTCAACTAGTTTTCGATTTTAATAATATCCGCTGCGATCGCTACCGGCTGATATAATTAGCAGCACAAAGTGTATTGTGGTAATAATTACGAGTTTCGAGTCCCACGCGACGGCAAATAGCAGCATCCATTAGCACCCATATAGATAGTTTTGATTAATGGGAACTGGGATGCGGCAGGGATGCATGTTTCATAGATAGATGTGCACAGGCAGAATTTTCGAGATGAGACGTCAGGGCTAATAACGAAACTATGATTGATTGAGCAAATTAAGTTTGTCAAAGGAAACACGAGCTAGATTTTCTGGAAATAAAAAACCATAAATAATGCCTAGTTTTAGTTGAGTCTCCGGCTGCCTTTTGTCAAAACGATTCAGTTTTTTTGGATAACTGTTATATACATATGATATTTTTTTTAAATTATATATCTATTATAATATATTGAGTTTTTTTGGATACAGTTTACCTGTTATATATTATGTTTTAAATAATTGATAAATTTGCGTTTGACAAAAGCAAATTCATCGATTTGCATTAAACTAATTCGTTGTAACTGGTTGACTGACTTCCTTTTTTGCATTTGTTACAGGTACTTACCGAATCCTGTGATCATCTTAACTTACTTCAATAACGATCGTTGTTATAAAAAGGTACGTAGATCGAAACCCTTCCCTTGCAACGTCAAAACCTATGCGTATAATAGGACACGCTTTGAAAAATCAAGTGGAACATTCTAATAAAAAGAAAGAGTTGCAGGATGGGTTGACCTCTTCTAATCCGGACCCATCATTGCGGGGCTGGGTCCGTAATGGGCCGGTTCATTTCCGTCTCTTTCTATTGATGAGACACGTTTTCTGTTCGCTGTTTTTCTTGTTGTAGCTAGTTATATTTTTCGCTGTGATGTTGCTATTCTATTAAATTAGAACTGAACTAGAAAAACGACATTTGTGTGAATATGCCATACCTAGAGGTTGTGCAGACACTCGCGTACAGATACAGACACGTGTTCAACCGAGATACTACAATATCCAAGACATATACAGAGTTAAATTCAATTCATGGGCTTTATTAAAAGCGTCATTGTACTCATCATTATGAACAACTTTTACTATGGGGCCAAACCTGAAATCACAAAAAAAAATCAGTTGTTCCCTACATTTATGTTTGCATGACCCTTCAAAATGTAGGGAACAGCTGATTTTTTTTTGTGATTTGTGATTTCACCCTGTAAAATACTGACACTGCACGTCAATTTACCAATACAGATACTTGGGGCGCCATGCCTTGCCTGGGCAGACCTACTTAGAGGCCATAAAATGTGCAAATCTGAAAAATATCATACAACGCACATAACATCGCCCAGTTTCACCGAAACGTTAGGCAGCGGCCTAACGTTTCGGTGGAACCAGGCGTTATGTCCTATACCCACCATGGGTACACCGCTGTGTGCCCATGGTAGGTACACCCTCATTTCGCAGGTATATATATATACGTATATATACTGGGCGTCCCACGGATATGCCACATGGAGGGAAAGTACCTTGAATATTGTAGATGGAACATTTTACTGAAAGACGACATTATTTGAATTTAAAAAAAACAATTCAACATTAAAATTCATGGTCTTCCTTTTGTTTTTGACACTATGTTATTTAGCAAAAAATAATCCGTATGATGAAGCCTTTCGATCGGTATGATAAAGCTAGAGGGTGATTATTTTTCTCGTGTACAGGTTCGATTTCCGGTTCAACCATGTAATTATTTTAATATCTATGAATGCAGTTTAAATTCAAATAGTGTCTTCTTTCAGTAATATGTTCCATCTACAATATTCAAGGTACTTTCCCTCCATGTGGCATATCCGTGGGATGCCCTGTTTATAAGTCCCATGTAGTTAACGGGGCGAGCCCATAATATTATAATACTTAACATTAAAATATATATATTTTTTTAAATTACCGTCTAGGAATTCGGGTAATGTTTAAATAGCAAAACTTTCGCTTCCATTAGGTGTACGAAAAGTGGCAAAAAGTGGATAAACGGAAGTGCACCTCTTTGAGTATTACACACTAGCACAGTTTCCATTTTAAAAACACATGTAGGGTGTATGTGGCATTGTTCAGTAGTGTTTTGGAATATGCATAATGTACTGTATTCTCTCTTTGTTTTCTGAGGGTAGTTTTAGGCGGCAGCTCTGGGAATCGTGTTACGATCGAGCTCGTAAATAAGAATACTAGTGACACATACGGGTGCACTTTTGTTTTGGTCTTGTATCTACATATTTCTGTATTCTATCTTGTCATTCTATGGTATGGTATCTATTGGGTAAATGCAAATTATTATATAGTGTGCGGTGTAAGTAGGTAGGTATATTATTTACAGTGAAAAAATAATTTAGTTAAAACTGTTTTGATTTACTAAAGCGGACGATATGAACTAGTGACAGTTTTAACCACAAACACATTTTGTTAGCACATAAAATATAAAATGTTGTAACCACGGAGTAGTAAATAATTAAACATTCGTTGTATCAAATTAAATGATAGACATTTCTTGCCGCAAAATAGAAAAAAATACCTCTAACAGTTGAACAACGAAGGTACGGGGTACGATCTATTCAATAAAAATCCGACCGTGAAAACTGAGCTTGTCGTTCTACTAGAGGGGTAATTTAATTCTCGAACTTATAAAAACGTTCAAATTCAAATCGCAATCTCATCTCAACGACAATCAATGTCAAAAACTTGTCAAAACTGTACGTAAATAAATTAATTGTATTTTTGACGGATTGAGACTGAGAACAGACTGTGAATGTTCTTTAAATTATGGGAATTGCCTCTCTGATGCCCCTAGCATTGATACTATTGACAGGTAACTTCACCTAAGTTTACATGGTGAGATTTTTGCAGAATATATCGGCTACATAATAATATTATATAATAGAGACTAGCATAATATCGGATTTATCAGCCTCTTCGATTGGATTTAGCAATAGCTAAGGCGATCGAGACTCGAGAGCTCTTCCCCTAAACCATTCGTTATTTTTGTAAATAGACTTCCGCAAAATAATGTCTTACTCGATAAATTAAGTTTTATGACCGACTATTAATACTTATAAATTTAAGTTAAGTCATTTTTAAGATAACATCGTAACCAACAGATTATATTATTGACTTTGCAAAGCTTTTGGAATAGGAAAACAAAAGAGAAACGGCAATGGTGCAAGCTAGGCTTCTGGCGCAGACTGGCGAGAGAGAGGTTGATTATTTGATTCCCGAACGATGCACTATTGAGACTGAACCCAGCAACCCACTAAGTTGCTCAGGGATATCCTTTTATCGTTTTTGTTTCTTTCTATTTTGGACTTTTTTTACCGACTTCAAAAAAGGAGGAGGTTGTCAATCCTGTTGTATATTTTTTTTGTTTCTTTCGTATTTTTGAATGGATTTCCAATAATAATACCTATGTGTAATTTCAATATTTCGCAAGGTCGCCTGCTTGTCGGTCTTCTACAGATTGTACTTCGGTGAGTGTGCCCAAGAACTCCACGACCTCATTCCGCCGGCCCCCTTCTTCCATCGGTCATCTAGACGCACTGCAAGTTACCATCCTTACCTTGCTGCTATTCCACTAATTCGCACTAAGCGTTTCCAAATGTCTTTTGTAATGCGCACAGCAAAAGAGTGCTTCAATGTGAGAGTGAACAGGCTTCTTCTGGGTAAGCTCACTCAATCGTCGACTCTGTCTCTGTCACCACTGACCTAGACTAAAGTCAAGAGCAAACTCATCAAGGCTCCGTGCACATAAAAAACCCTCTTTTGTCAATTTCTTATCTAATTGTGACAAAGCTAGAAATAATTGAAACATTATGTCTGTGTGACTACAAAAGTACAGTTTTCATGGCGCTAAACCATTCGTGTCAGTCACAGCACCTGTTAATAGTTTCATCACTTTTGCGCTCTCGAAAATATAGTTTTCTTTTACTTTGATTTACTAAATGAAAATATTGTATAATCATAAAATTAAATTTTTATTTTATTTTAAGATTAGCTGAAGATTAATGTGTGATTTTTAAATTTCTTAAAACGGCTTGCTCTATAATAGGAAAAAATACATTACAACCAGGGTTTGTTTCGAAAAATAGGTTTTTTCAACATTATTTATCTGCTATATTTTGTATCGAAGTTGAAAAAAGTAGTCTAACTACATGCAAGTAGACCATATAATGATATTGATGATAATTTTTAATTTTCAAAAACAAACGTAGTTTCTAGTAAAAAAATGATCAAACGTCAGTCTCGCGTCATTTTTTAGAAAACTTGTTGCGAATATTAGTGATTTTCTATTAACACTTAACTTATTTGAAAAATCCCTTTCAGCCACATACTAAACAAAGAACTCAAGTTTTCGAATCACAAATAATGCACAAAATGGATCAAAATCAGTCGATTTCGTGCACGGCCCCTTAAATAAAATAAATAAACACTGTAAGACATCTTAAAAACATTGAGCTGCTCCGGAGAAGCTAACTTCTTTCTACTCACAAAACAGTAGCCATCTTTTTTCAAAGCTCAGTCACTTCCATCACTTTGTGTTCTCCTGAAAAACGTGTACAAATCATAAATATTAAGGGACTAACACGTATGGGATGCAAAAAGCTGTCGTTACCTCGTATATTGATGGAGCAGGTTCGATTACCAGTGCACCTGACAGTTATGAGGCAGCCCGACTAAGATTACGCACGCAACACATGAAATATTTTTAGATAATACCATTTTATATTGTGCAGCTGAAAAAACTGAAATACTTGGACAAATGTTCGGAGAGACGATTTTGCGAAGGAAAGATAAGTTTGTATTGTAAAAAATATGAAAGTAAATAAACACACGTCCCTGCGTGTTTGTTACGTCATTCGTTAGTATAATATACTAACGAAACACACACACCTACATATTATGTAGGTGTGAGTGTTGTGCCATTATCTCCTAAATGGGGAACGTCACCGTTAATTTGCGGTGGTCACGTTATATGTCGGTTTTAACGACTTCTCGTAATGAGATCTAACTTAATGTTCTACTTTTTAAAGGTTTTCATCTTATCGACAGCAGAAAATTTGTCAAATTACGATTGCAAAGGAGTAGTAATGATTTTTTTGTTGAAAATGTTGTTATTTTCTAATGAACACTTCGAAGGGTGGACACGCACAAGTTATAACTACATTGAAAAAAAAAATGAAAAAACGAGTAAACCTTAACAACTAGTGATTGGAGCCTCCGGGCCTCCTTTTAAGTAGATAATCCTGTATTAGGAGACTCTGCTCTTCCATAACTTCAATAAGTATCTTTTACATATAAATACAAAGGTAGGTAAAGGAAAGACTACTATAAAAAAAATGGAATAGGTATACATAATATATAGTAATCTTATTTATTTAAAATCGGCATTGTACGTCAAAATTGATCAATAACTCTCTAAAACAGCCCATTTATAATCCGGCCTTGTATAAATAATATTTGTACCTAAATATTGCACAGTATTTACACCACAAATAACATTCTGTTGATGTTCATTGCTCACATTTACTTGGCCGAACATTAATAACTTCATACTCGCGAAATATATGTATTACGTATAATATTTCATTTGGCTTACCTCGCGTGCTACTCTCACGAACATTTTCCCCCCAAACTTCGCCCTCCATTCAAAACTTTTTAAATCTATTAAACAAGTTACAGACTTACCCACCTATTAACGTGGGATGTTATGAACACAAAATGAAATCCATACAGAGAGTGCAAACTGCTCCGTAACACGCACGCCATACGCACGCCACACGCACGCCACACGCAAAGCGCGCGCCGACGACGCAGCGCTAACGCCGTGACCTCACGAAACGCAGATAAACGGAACCCTCAGGAAAAGATTTACCTTCAATATTTTATGAACTCTATTTTCGGTGACACTTTCATTGAGAATTGCGCCGTTGAGGACAATACATAGTAACCTCGGCCTTTACAATGACGACAGCCAGATACGACAGATAACCTATCTAAGTAGGTACGTACGAAAACCGTAACTTTGTTAGAAATGCTGACACAGCGACTGTAGTCATTTGTGGTGACGCAACAAGAATTTTCCTAAGTGACACTCAAAAAGTAAGAGGTTCATCGCCCTGTAAGCTACTGCGTCTGTGTTGAGCAGCGCAGGGGCAATAAATTGCGAGCTAGGGTCACCACAGCGATGTATGGTATAATGCTCGTCTAGTCCCGTTGGATGGCCCGCTGCCATTTGAATTTCTGAAGATGTTTCCTAGGGGATCGGGCCTGAGTAGATAGCGTCTGAGTCCTCCCTGAGCTGTGTTTTGGCAACCCTGCTCGAGCCACTCGTGTCTCGAATATACTTTGAATGGAAATTACGTAATCGACAAAATTTTGACGCAGCCTGCGGCGTCCTTCCCTCCCCTTCTTTATCGACGCAACATCGTCATTGCATTAGACTCTCCCTTCAGAATACCGACGCGCTGATTTAATTTTCTTTTGACCTGCAAATTAGACCCGTTATCGACAGAATGTAAATTAATTTTGTACAGGTAATTGACTAATGTTTCTCAGTTAAGGAGATCTGATTCTGAATTAATAGGTAATACTTTTAGAAGATGTGTTCGATTAAATATCAACTTTTTATTTTGCGAGAGATAAAATTACTAAACTAGATATTAATTTTAGTCCCAATCTGATTCTGAAATGCTTCGCTTAAATTATTTACCTTTTCATTCAAACCACGTGTGTTTAAACTAAGGTGGCTTGGCAATCACACTACAATCATTTGTGCAAATCCAAGCAAGATTGCAATTTGCAGGACGGTCGTGAGAGGAGTGGTCTCGTCTCACTCTTACGCAAAATTACCTTTCGCTAGACAGAGAAAGTCCATTAGGTTTTATGGGCTCCACTCCGCAGGACGAATAGCACTCGAAACGTTGAAATTAATTAAATTCTCACCTAAACGCGACTCAAAAGCGAATTGTGCTTTCAAAGATACCTATTTTTATTCGCTACTTCTTTTTTTTTTCGTTGAAGAAATAATGTTTTCAAGCTGATTCTGTGAAAACTTTAGATTCGTGATTATTTTCAGCCAGTGTTGATCTTTACGGCTGTTTCCCATCGCGATGGCTGACACGGGATTATATTAATCTTCAATATTATGAAACGTAGTGTAGGTACATATTCTAGCGAAACAGATTGAAGAAAACACATCCGCCACTTGAAATACCGTGTATAATATTATTAAAAAAATTAAAATATACCGAAATGACAAATATATAAAAAGTAAAAGAGACAATCAAATCATTATCAAAAATAATTCAGATAGGGGTGTTGATATTTTTTTCTTCTATAAATAAAGTATTACACGATAAATACTTAGATGCACAAAATCGTTAATACCTTTTAGTCTTGTTTTTGCTATACGTCCTAAAGACCTCGATTGTAATCAGTATTCTAAGGACGCAACGTTAAATATAAGGTTTGTAGGAAATATATTGTTTGAGAGACGGCGCCAAGTTAAACCGTGATCATGGTACGGTCTTAAATTAAGAAGAAAAAGTCTTCCAATATTAAGGCGTGATAAAAATAATTATGACTCATCAGCGTAGATTAGAGTAATAAAAATATAAGTATCTGGAACATCCATCAAATGTCATGCGCTGTCGTGACAGGATCACTAACTGTAGTAGTGTAGTTCCGTTGTAGGTCGAGAGGCTAAGTAATTCATTGCGACTCACTGGCTAGACATTTAGCCCTGGGGGTGAGGCCGAAATTCGGCTTGATAAACACGGTCAATACCTAAGACAAATAATAAGAGATAAGGACTGCGGTACAAGCAGAATTTTTAATAATACAGAAGATGAGCAATTACAGATCGTTTTGTTGAAGGTATGATTCCTATTGCTATCATTCGAAGAAAAACGTACGTTTCACTGAACGTTCCCAAGACAAAGAGATAGAATATAATATCGACACAAAGAGACAGAGCTTTTGATATTTTGAATGAATAAAAAATAATACGTACCTACCCAGTTTACAACGGAATAACTAACGCTAAAGGGGCTGACAACAGCTAAAGCGCGGTCACTGTCGGACTGCATAGATAAGAAAGAGACGCGTGATGACACACAGCTGGTAATGTATTGCAAATTATGAAGCAATTCTCTATTTACAAAAAATATATTGATTGGACTAAAAAATAAAAACACTATCTCGATAATATGTTGCTTGAAGAACAATCTGAAATAAAAAGAAACAGAATGATTGCATGTAAATATATTGGTGTGGTTTTAATTCGTTAAAATACATTTTTAGAGGTATTTTCTTATTACTATCTAACTAGCATATATCCTGAAGAATATCATATCTTTTTCTGATTTTGTTTACTGCAGTGGATATACTTTTAGGCATTATAAAACTTGCATTTAGGTCATGTAGCCCCCTTAACACTCTCACCGCCATACACATTTAAGGTTTTTCTAGAACAGCAGGCCGTGTGGGCGGCGCGCGACCGCGCAATGTCCTTTACACCACGCCACGCTAGATTTTGTGTAACTTTTGCAGCACGCCATGTGTGCTGCCGGCGAGACACGTCGTTAAGTTATTATCTAGCAAGCCAAGCTCTACAAAAATAAGTGAATTTGTGGGATCACAGCGGACCACACGGCCTGCTGGTAAAAATTTAAAAATCTATCGTGGCTTGCTGGACTGACATTTATGTGGGCGGCCAGCAGACCACATGGCGGTGAGAGTGTTAATAAATCAAAATAAATATTGACTAAGGTTCGCTCAAGGAAGTCTGGCTTATATTACTAAAAAAAATCTATTCATTCGGTTTAAAAAAAAAACTGTAATGACATCCCTTGTAAGAGAAATAAATTTGCATGCCAAACGCAAAAGATCTAAATAAAAAAAAAATCAAGAATAAAATTAATTGCCGGTCAAGTAAAGCTTAAAACATGATGAATATGTTATAAAAGAAGGAGCAATATCACAAAAAAATAATGCTCGTATATAAAACTGCAATAGGTACCTATTAGGTATCCCCCATATCTTTTAAAGGTCAAAGACCTCTCAGTAAGTAGGTACGCGTTCCTGGCAACTCTCCTAGCTTTTACAGTTTTACACTTTATGATAAAATGATCAAGATGGCGTTTAAGCTTCTATATGCACTAACCGTATAGGTTTACCGTCTATCATAATAAGAATTTATGACTTTCCTTCTTTTATTATTATTTCTTCTCTTCTCTTATTCCCTTCTCTTCTCTATCTTTTACTAGGGCTTAGACAAAGTCATCATCATCATCAGTCACCATCAGCCTATAATGTTCCCACTGCTGGGACACAGGCCTCCTCTCGGTGAGTGGGAATGGGCCGTAATAAATCACGCGGGCCCCATGCGGCTTGGTAGATGTCACGTGTCTTTCGAATTTTTGGTTCTAGGACATGCCGGTTTCCTCCCGATATTTTCGTTCACCGTTTTGAGAGCAGTGGTGATGAAATAATTTACACAAAGTAAAGCGCCTGTCTGGGTTCGAACCTACGACCTACAACTCGTAAGTCACGGCCGTTACCACTGGGTAACTGCTCTCAGACAAAGACAATGATGGACATGTCTAAATTGTACCGGACTGACATAGGCTACAGTATTTTTATCTCACGAAGCGACGCGCGCTTTGGTAATCAAATGTAAAAACACACTGTTAAGAGCGTTTATACCTTATGAGTGGCAACGTCGCAATTTTGTGTCATATTTCGTGGTTTTCAATTTTTATCATTTAATCGGAGCTATATTTTAAAAATCTGTTTAATTAACTTTTTAGAATTATGTGAAAACTGTGTAAAAGGTAAGAAATCGTTGCGTTTAAGTTCTATTTATATGCAAATAATACATTGGAAACTTGCAGGGCGTTATCTTCATTGTAAAATAACTGTAAGCATTACGGTTACATACTTTTTAAACACTTTCACGTAATTCTAAAAAACTAATTAAACAGATTTTTAAAATATAGCTCCGATTAAATGATAAAAATTATTTCAAGTAACTAAACTATAGACGTGGAAGATCGCAAAAAAAACATAAAATAAATTTCTTTCGTGTTTTATCATGTTAAGATATCGTAACATGATAAAACACGAAAGAAATTAATTTTATGTTTTTTTTTTTGCGATCTTCCACGTCTTATAGTTTAGTTACTTGAAATATCAGTTTAAACATCAGTTTTTTTACTAGTGTAAGTAAATCACAGACTAAATGGGTAACATGAGAAAACAAAAGGAAAAACTGATTTTCTCAATTCATACTTCTACTATTTAGTAACTACACTAGCATCGGTCACCGACCCCAAACAAAAACACGTCAAATCTTTTTTATTTTATCAAAGTCAAAGCATTTATTTCAAATAGGCACATAAAAGGCACTTTTGAACGTCAACATTTACATTTAAATAGAATTGATTCTAGTCGCCCCTTCCAAAAGGTAGTTTCGTATGGAGAAGAATGGGCAAGAAACGCCATCGTTACTCTTTTAAAATGTGTTACAATACTTTGTATACATTAATTATATAATTATATGTGAAGACGATGCACCTATAATAAAAATTACCCTACCAAAATAGGTAAAAAGAATTTAATAAACGTAGCAATGATAAAAAAGTTAATTAAGTGATAGATACATGGTGTTCACATATTTACAAACATTGTAAAAGTATACGATTTCCCAAATTATGTAACCAATTAATATGTCAGTGTGTGAGTTAAAGTAGTCACAGAATGTAAATCAATGTCATAAAAATAACAAACCATACAATTAAAGTAGCAACAAGTTTTAATTTTGTCTAGACCCTAGATTGTCCTGTGGAGCTGGACCAGCATGTTTCCAAGCATTCTTATCTTGGATATAATCATCTAATTTATCGTGCTTGGATATCGATATCTACCCATCACGTCTATGAAGTTTCGCTAGCTAATTTAATTTGACCCTGTATAATGACAGCTGTTTTAATTGAATACGTAATACACGATAAACATCGACACTAACCTCTTTCCAATCCTAAACGGAGATCGTAATGACTTTTCTCCATATTTCCTCAGCGATCCTTTAGAAAACCAACGCAGCTATGTTTTAACGACGCAGAGCCTTTTGTCGACATCTTTTACTGCAATCCAGCAATCAGCCGACTATTCATTTTAGGTCTATTCCGGTGAGACGTCATCAAATTGCAGCTAAGAAATTCTACCTCCATTTTAAGACGCCTGAAGAGGTGCCCAAATGTGCACGACCTCTGCTTTCAAAGTTATTTTACTGTAAATTACACTAGGTCTGCAATTAAAACTATGTACAGCCATGAATAATGTATAAGGAAGCAATTTGCAATGTTCAGACCGACATGTGTCATGTGAACACTACGCCAATTACTTATACAATATAGGTAGCGGAGTGGGTTTACAAGGAACATAACTCTCTCTTTAGTTATCGTGTCCCCCGGGACTCCGCGCCGGAACAGATCCGCTATTGTATCCCCGTCATTATGACGTGGGACGTTTTCTCACTATTGGGGCCTTCCTGCAATACACCGCCACGACCCGCAAAACGAAACTTATTCGATTTCAAAACCGCATTAAAACGCGTGACGGAGGTACACACTTACATTTTATTTGAGTTGAAAACTTTGTTATTGTTTTCAAAGTACTTAATACCTATCTCTATCATTTACGAGCGGCTGTTTGTGCAAATGCAAATTTCATGTTTAATCACTTTTCTCCCCGAACGGCCCAGCTTTTGGGTATTATATCAGAAAAGTTTACTCGTAAAAATCTGGAATACTGATGCTAAATCGTAAACCAGTAGAGTTTCAAAAGCGGCCACTTTTTAGCAGGAATGTCTCCGGCGGCCATGTCGAACTTTTGAACTTACGACTCTAATTTTAATAAACGTGGGCGGCGGGTGCGCCACCCGAAATTCATTTGTTTTACTGTGTAGGTAAGTTGTTTAAATTATAGCAGACCAATACAACGTTGCGACGGAAAAAGTTGGCAAAATTACTACTAGGCACCTAAGTTTAAAGCGGCGCTTAATATAAATAATATTAACTTAATAATAGGTCGATGAATCTACGCTGTGCAGATTTCGATTTTCTCTCTATTTCAGGTCCCTGAAATATCGATACGAATACCGAGATACATAACAAAACTAATAGGGGATCACGTTATCGACAAAATTCCAGGTTCCTGAAAACTGTTAAGTACTTGTTACTTGGATATAACAGAAATTGGTTTAGATGCTCCACGCGGCCACATACCGGCGAAATATAAATCATAACTCAATTCCAAACAATATCGATAAATTATCACACAAGGGAAAACAACATGGATATGAAAAAACAATAAAAATATTGCCGACATTCGTTTGCAGGACATTTAGTTCAGTACCTAGTGGATTATTTTGTTTGAGTGTGCATGCTTTAACGCGAACTTCATCATATTTTCTAAGGAGTCGAAATTACCCATTATATAATTTCCCACAATGGTGACAACCATTGTGTGGATCGCCCGGAGGACACGGTGGAGCATACGGTGGAGATCTGCCCGGCTTGGGCGGAGCACCCCCGTGTCCTCGTGTTCAGCCCTGATCCAGGCTATGGTACGGAGCGAGAGGGCATGGGAAGCCGTCACCTCCTTCTGCGAAGCAGTAATGCTCGCGAAGGAGGAGGCGGAACGCGTGAGGGAGAGGCAAAATTCGCGCCCTCACGCCCCTAGCCGCCGCAAGAGACGCCCTGGGTCTTGGGAATCCCAAGCCGATTCCCGGGCACCGTAGGGGCGGGCTTGCGGACGGCGAGAAATGGGTAGCATTTCTCGCCGTCCGCAAGCCCACGTCTATGCAGCTCGCCGTCCGCTAAGGACCAGGCCTGGGTAGACGGCGCGTTGTGTTCCACGCGTGCCTTAAAGAGATGTCAGCAACAATGACGGGGTTTGCTAGGACCGATGCCTGCCAGGGTTGGGGGAAAGTCCGAAAGGGATACCGTGACCTCTGGCACAGGCAACTGAAGGAACACGGGTGGGTTTTAGTCAGTAAGAGTCTGACACGTCCTCCCGCTCCGCCCAGAGCGGGAGAAGTTATTTGATGATTTCCCACACACACACACACAAAAAAAAAAAAACAAAAAGGCTTACTAACTCGGTGGAGGCTTTATTTTGAAATATTTTGCATAATCTCTGCTCTGAAGTTAGTAAAAAGTAATCTAACCTTACATCAAATTCGGGCCCTTTTTCTATTTTCGATTATCTAAGCGATTTTGGACAAGAAATACCAGTGCAATGCATCAGAGAAACGGCGGAACTAGCACAGAAACTTAATCAAACGTGTCACAGCAAGTAACCACCCAACGGTCTGATTGAGTGTTTCTGCTGACCAAGCTACGATTATTACTAACGAACTCGGAAAACTGAAGGATGCGGAATTGAAGTTTTCGTAACTATATAGGGTAAAGAAGTTTTCTCTTTTTTTTCATTCCAAAAAAATATCTTGACGTCGAACCATTTTTATCTATACGTATCTGCACAGTCGCATACTTACATGACAATGTATACTTATATTTTATTATAGGAGAAAGGATCCGCAATATTCTACATAAGGAAACATAAAATCGGTGTAGAAAGGGACATAGGAAACAGTACGACGGACCTCGTTAGAAGAGCTCGGGCCTAGTCTGGCGCCACAATAAGTCACGCACGGTATTTACATAACAAAATGCATTTAGGAAATGAGATAGCTCGCACAATACCATCTTTACTTCATCGGGAAATTAGTTGCCAGTTCGTGAGCGTAGTAAGTCGTGTTCGCCGAAATCCGCGCGTTAATCGGATGCCGAGGCCGAGCACGTGACGATCCCCTCCCTTTATAACACATTCAAAATAAGGAAGTGGTCATGCGATGTCGTGTTGACAAAGTTTTTATTAGACTTTTGTCATAAATTGGCGCTGAGCAAACTTCCATTTTATGAAAGCTTTCTTTTATATGTTAGTAATGTGTTCTAGAATACGTATAAAGGTTTATTTTTGGTTACGATTTGCGAATGTAAAAAATCTGACGTGGGTAATTAAAGCCGGCACGCAAGATGGCTTACAGATTAGTTAGTGATAAAGGAGTTAGTTTTAGTACGGTTAATTACTGTTCGATAACGGTGGTGTTGGACATGCGAGGCTGACGCTGCGTGCACGCAACTGAGCCGCCGGCGCCGCGCCGTGTTCACGCTATCGGAACAATATCCGGAGGACACAACGTAGCCGGAAGGGCTTCATCTCCTGTGTAGTTAGGTGGCGCGATAAGTGAACCTAATCCTAACCGTGTAAACTAGCTCAGAGGGTATTGGTTAGCGTGTTCTCTGAGAAGTTGTGCAAACAGTTAACTGAAACGATTATCTATAACAAATATGATTGCTTTCTCTTTTGTAAATAATCGAATTGTAGTTTATGGTACTTTAGTCTATGGTAGGTACACTTTAAGAAACCTTTCAGTCTGTTTTTCTTAAAAAAAATTAATGACGAACCTCGAAGTTTACATGGAAGTTCGTCATTTTTACCGATAGGAAATCTCGTCTGTCAAACGGCTTGTCACTAAGGAAGGAATTTGGATAATTCATTACCTAAAGGAGTTCCTTTAAATAAAAATTAATAAAATAAAATAAGTTTATTTCAAGCAACCAGACTCATAAACAAACAGTAACATAGAAGAAGGATACAGGATACAGATAAATAGCAAGCACAGACAAAATCGAACACTCACAAGGAATCAATAAGAATAAATATAGGGGATGAATTTTCAAAAATCCTTCCTTAGTGCTCGCCTTCGTTGTAAAAGGAATTATTATGCATTTCATGCGTTTTGTGTTTAGACCCATCGGAGCAGCTTGTGCGGTGTCTTTCAGTGAATGAATTTAAGATTTTTATTAAATAGATTGGACAATAACAGAGATTAAACTCACTTCACACCATTTAAAGCACAATTTTTTATAACAAATTACCGTACCCGTATGAAGCAAAAACCGAAACAGCTCATGAAAGCAAGCACGAAAATAGCAAGCCATAACACTTCCAAATTTACAGTTAATCCGTTTATAGACACAAATAAATTCAGCATGAATGTTATCCAGCTGATCAGTCTTATAAGCTAAGCACTGGCGAGCTATATCTGAACACCTAACCTTCACCCATGGTTTGACCTGTGGCTCGAAGGGGTTCAGGTAATAGAATAACGTTATCGGGTGAAGACGTAGATTACTTAGCAAATGGAGTGTTATTAACCCTTCCACTGCCGAATTATCTATGCGTGAATCCCACTCAGAAACGGCAATAATGATGCAATTTGTAGTTAAACAGACTGGTAATTATTTTGACTTAGTACGCATGAACCGATACTCAATGTGCTCAATCATTCTGCAATCATCCTTCATGTTATTTGATTAGATACATGAGTTGTAGTAGTTGTTTAATGATAAATTACATTTATACTACACCTGCTTGGAAAGTACCTTGATACTTTATCGAATTTACGGTAGAAAGTACGTCATTGCATATCGAACAAATATGCGGGGAGAAAACGCATCTGAGCGGGAGAGAAAAGTGTATGAAAATCAATTTCTTACGTGGTTTTTCTTTTTTAATTTTGGGTAAGACTATGCGCCGGTAACCTAAATATCAAAAGCCAAAAAGTTTTTACAGTGAGTTTTTATCTCCAAGTTCGCAAAATGACACTGGCCATTAGCTGTGTGTTGGATGGTGTCGGGCTGGCAGTGCGATCCTGCGGCGGCAGGATAAACAATATGAAAAAAGAACATGTGAAAATTGCAGACGCCATTGGCGCCATTTTCAATTTGTGTGTTGTTTGAAGATTTAGTTTTTTATTTTCCTCGTAGGTGTAGTATAAAGCACTATGTATCACTCGAGAGAAAGTGCGATTCCCGATCTCGGGTGTTTTAAAGCCCTCGCCTACGGCTCGGGCTTCAAACGACACCCTCGACGGTAATCGGTCACTTTCTCCTCTCGGTGAACAATGTACTATTTCTCACCACCTGCTTGACAATGTCTAATTATATGTCATGCAAACCTAACCTAAACTAAGTCATTAAAGCCCTGGGGTCTAGCCGGGCTTTAATAGTGTACTGAATTATATTATGACCCGCTGGTCATTAATGTGATTTGAATTTGGAACACTGGAACCTCAAGTAAAAATCACATACAAACATTATCCTTTTCCAGAGTACATACTAATACCATAGATTTACCATAAAAAAAAAATAGTTCGGACATCGAGCTGTCCATCGAGAGTAAAATAAAAATAAAAAATAAACTACAAATTCTCACAAAAATGTCGAGTGGCGATAGTGATTTGTCTCCAGAGTACATTTAATCCGAAGCCATTGGCATTGCTAACAATCTACTCCCAGTAAAGTTCAAGGAATCCTTTATAAAAGCCTACGACTATTTTTACAAATGGAAGACTATAAAAGGCGTCATGTATCTTAATCAGTGCAAGTCAAGTAGCCTATGGTGCATCTATTCGACGCTCAGGTCAACAATAAGCATTCAACAAATTAATCAAATGAATACATACACCAAACTACCTACTGGCATTATTAAAAAGGAAATCGGAAGGACATCATGCAAAGAAATCAAAAGTTTTCACAGCTCAAAATGTGGAAACGTTTCTAAATGAAGCCCCTGTCCAAAGCTTTCTTGCCACAAAAGTAAGTACCTACCTAATGATTGAATTTTTAGTAACTAAAATAGCCACATACTTACTAGCGACCCGCTCATGCATCGATCGCTTGTGTGCGATCTACTGAAGTGCTGCGTAATGTTGCGACAAGCCAAAATGTCGAGATTTCTGCGGTCTATCCAAGTTAAATAGTATTGTCAACCTTCGATAGGTTTATGTGTAGTAGGTAAGTGCACCAGGCAAGTCACAAGCAAATATAAGATCAGCACCATGCCGAAAGAAATGGTGAAATACCTAAAATTGACAAATATCGAGCGCTAGACGTGCCATTGTTTCATGAGAACATTGACTACACTATTGGCGGATTCAGGAGCAGACATGACCCAGATTAAAAGACACAGTGGATGGAAATCTGATGTAGTAGTGGAGGGCTACATTGAAAATTCAATACAGAATATGGATAAAATAAGCTGCCGCATTGGTGACAACATGAAACTAAAAACACCGTCGATAACTGATCCTTGGACACCTTTGTCACCGCAGCCATCCAAATCAAAACACTATTCATCTAGCCCGCTGCCTCAAGCACCACCTTCACAAACTTTCACGATCCAAAATGATCCTCAGCAGACCAAAGTTTCTGAAACTTTACTCAACAGCAATACGCAAATAAACTCTACCTCCACTTCAATAAATATACCGAATAAAAACGTAACTTGTTTTTCCGCAGCTTGTCTAATGTACCAAACATTACCTATAACTTTTAATTGTTTTAAATAGGTCTACTAACTGTCATTGTAATTTTCATAAATACTTAGATTCTAGTACATACTATTGCTTTTATTGTCTCGTAGACGGTGTGAAAAGTAGAGTATCCTCCGTGGGGATCAACGTGCCTTCGTCTGGGGCGAGCTTGAATCCCTCGCTGCACTCAGGATTCTTGTCTTAACTCAAAACTCCCTCGCTCCGTTTGGGAGTTAACATTAGAACCCTTCCTTACGCTCGGGGTTCAATACGGTGCCCGCGACATAAGACACTGCTTTATCGCCTTGGTGCATAATCTACTACTATTTCTGTAAATTGGTTCATAAAAAGACTTTTACACGTCCAAAATAACTTATGTTTTGTTTGTTTAAAACTTCGGTGTCTCTTTTAAAGTCCAGACATAATCGTGGTCAGGCAATCTATTAGTAGTAGATGGCTTTGTTCGTGTATTTATTAGAAGTAACAGCAATATAACATGCAAATTAACACACAACATCACAAATCAAAACATTCACCCGAACATTGTCACTCCATTTCCTACCTACTCTGTGGACGAGGGCTATCAAGATTTCCACGGCGGCGCGCGGCGCCTTGCTATTCATCATCGAACGTCCCAGCTGATAGATCGTTGCCACGATTACGAGACCCGGCCGCCCTGCCCTGACACTCTGTAACAAACAATCTGCTGATATTGGAAATTGTTTAGATTTTACTTTAAAATTAGTTTGTAGATTGACTTTTTGGGTCTCGCGATTGGAATTGAACAGTTGGAAATGTTTTGTGGGAGAATTTTGTATCATATTTATATTTTTGGCAAATTTGTCGGCACAAAATATTGTTTTCTTTTAAAGCTTGAACCACAGAGTAGGTACTTATTATATATAGGGCTTGAACTGACATATTTGCTGACAACGATTCACGTGTTCCATACCTACAGATAAAAAATACTATCTCCTTTTCTTTAAAAATAAAAAAGTTCTAAAGAAAAAACAAAGCCTTATCAGGGTATCCTGTTCTCGTAAAACTTTGACTTCGTAAGCCAGATAGATAGTAGAGTATTTTTTAAAGTAGCTCTTTTGTAGCGTACCATACTAAGCATAAAGCTAAGGATAGAAGGGCAGCTCGCACATTCAAATGATTTGCAATTCTAATTCAGTTCCGAGTCCTATCAGTGTTGCCATTGTGAATAAACTTTAAAGGGCAGGCCCGACACGCGAGCTTTTGGACAAATAAGCCGTTAATAATGGTAATGTGCCACAGATACAAGCTCGAGAATTTTAATTTATAATTTAGACTTTTTATGGGTTAATGGAACAATTTTAATGGGCTTTACTATATTTATTACTGCATGAGGAATTAAAGCATACCTATAAGTATACCCATACCCGTGGTGAAAATAAAGATTAAATACTGAAAAACGACACAGTGATATTTTAGATAAACATGGCAATCAAGCTGACTATTGAAATACAGGGTGGCCGGGAGTCTGACACGCCCTCCCACTCTGCCCAGAGCGGGAGAAGTTATTTGATGATTTCCCACCCTCAAAAAAAAAAAAAAAAAAGGGTGGCCGGGACATCGAAGCGCAAATGTAACCATGAATTCAGCACATGATTCTAGACCCCTTAACGTAGAAATTTCTCGTCGGTTATAAAAAAAAAACTGACGTTTCATAGAAAAGTTCAATACCTACGCGGTCAAAATGTACTTATAGGGGTATGAGAAACAGGGTGTTAAGTCCACTCATACCTCCATAGGAAAGGGAGGATCCTCCGACCAGACGGGTGTCGTGTCTGGTGGGTAACAGACCGACGATTGATGTCGGGACGTTGTATACATTTATGCTAGTTGCGCGGTAAACTCTGCTTGCGCGATGCAGGATTTTGCGTGACGTCAGTGTGATGCGTAGTCCGCATATGTGGCGATGTAGTTAGATACCGCTACATTACTCCCCTCCGACTCTGACGTGATTTTGGTAAACGGTTTGTATTTTTTTTATAACCTACCAAAATTTTCAACGCGTCTCAGGTTCAGAATCATATATTGAATCCATGGTAACAGTTTGTGTATCGATATCCCTGATACCCTGTATATAATTACCTATATATCCTACAGGATAATGTGTGTTTAAATGCCGTTTAATATTATTGTTACAGTTTTTTCTGAACAAAACAGTTTTTTAATGGCCAGCGTTGTAGTTACATAAATCTATTCGTTTAAAAAACTGTATATCATGGCGGCCGGAACTGAACTGAACTAGCCATGATGCTAATGAGCTACTTGCTAATGAGCGTAAGAAAAACGGCTAGACTGTGACATAAATAAATAGTAAGGGGTGGGCTCTTTTAGTAAAATAATTAAACCAGCCCTTTTGCGAACCAGCCTGTTAAAATAATAATTCTTACACTTTAGTTACAGAGAGAGGCACTTTAACCGATTCCAAAAATAGGAAGAGGTTTTGCATTCGAAGAGTTTTTCTTAATGTAGGGATGTACAGTCTTACCAATGTGTATCGTGTTACCTAGTAACTGGGTTAAGGAGGTCAGATAAGCAGTCGGTCCATGCAAAATGCGGATATTGAGCTGCATCTAGTAAGACTGGAAGCCGACCCCAACACAGTTGGGAAAAGGGTAGGCATGTGGGTATGTACCCCGATTTCTTCGTGATTTTAGTTACGGATGTTGGTGGCAAAAAATTAAGCAAAACTAAAGTCAGAGACACCGACGCGACGTCCGAATCGAAAGTTCTTTATTTTTCACATTGTTTTGTTTTTCTTGAAAACGGTTGTGTTTTTTTAAGTGAAAACTTCTTTTGGCACTTTGAGCACTTTTTGGGTGAACAAAAATCATGGAACTCGCGTCATCGTCACCGAATGCTTTCCATGAGCTATATGTATACTGTGTATATAATATGTACATAGATATACCTGCGTGCGTTATTAGTATACATTATATATATATAAAGAGTATATCTCTCTACATATATATCCATATATGTAGCGCACGACTCGGCATGCCTCATAGACATATATATATATATGTATAAAATGAATACTAATACGAGTAGTGTACTGGCTACTGGCATCTGTCTCTTTCTAGCTCTATACTCTATGTATGTATGTATGTATGTACTTTTTCCACAGTATATACATAGTTCACAAAGTACAAGCACGTGTTTTTATACAGACAGTTATATTCTTCTTTTTGCATTCAATATAAATTTTTTAAAAAATAATAAAAAAATATTTTAGTCATATTACAATATTTTTATAATTCAAAAATAATAATCTAATAGCTCGACGATACAATTGACAAGTTAGTTAGTTTTTACTTCTATCCGCAGTCCCCAAAGACTGCCCCGTTTGTTTTTTTTTTATATCTCTTCCTTAGTACGAACTACTACGCTTGCTTACTTGAGTGTTGGTCATTTCAGACGTTTCAGACAAGTTTCAGGACATTGCTTCCCTTCACTGTAGGCCAAAGTTTTTCATAAGACCATAGAAAAGCCCATTAGAGTTTTTTTTTTTTAATTCTTCTTTTATGGATAATAATAAAATAAAGTACATTTTATATTTTTTTATGTTTATCATTTGTTGTTATAGCGGCCATAGTAGTAAGCTTCCACCTATTACGGTTCTAATGAGTTGACACCGCAACCCTAAAAAGTCACATTAATGGGACTACATGACCAAAACGCATGTTTTATAATGCCTAAAAGTATATGATCCACTGCAGTAAACAAAATCAGAAAAATATATGATATTCTTCAGTAATTATATGCTAGTTAGATAGTGTGTTGAAAACATAATACTTACAAATAATTTGCTACGATAAAAAAAAACGTTGTGAAGATACCTCTAAAACTTTCTTTTAACGATTAAAAACTATACTAATATACATGCAGCGATCATTCTGGTTTTTTTTTCAGATTGTTCTTCAAGCAACATATTAACGTGATGTTTTCATTTTTTTGTCCAATCAATAGGTTTTTTGTAAATAGAGAATTGCTTCATTTTTGCAAGAAATTACCTGCTTTGTGTCATCGCGCTTCTCTTTCTTTTCTATGTAGTCCGACAGTGACCGCGCTTTAGCTGTTGTCAGACCCTTTTTTTTTTTTTTTTTTGAGGATGGGAAATCATCAAATGACCCCTCCCGCTCTGGGTGGAGCGGAAGGGAGTGTCAGACTCTTACTGACTAAAACCCACCCGTGTTCCTTCCTTGGCCCTTTATGTTCCGGGTCAGCGGTACCGTTGTCAGACCCTTAAGTCGAGATTTTGTTATTGTTTACAAAATAATGTTATTGTAAGGAAATCCTATACAATGCGAGATCAGCTTATACTGGAAATGTATAGCTTGATCCGTAGCAGTGCGTTCATTTTTAACGTTACTATTTCATAAAATAAATCTCACGCAGTGTTACAGAGGTCGTAAAATTATTTTAGGTACCATGTAATGACCAAACAATTAGGCATTACAATATTGCTAGTCTACATGCGATTAGGTAGCCTAGAGTAGTGCCTAAACGCTAAACTAAACTATCATTATAATAACTGTTTGCGACTGAATTTGGTTATTAAGGTAATGAAATCACGGTAAAAGGATATCATGCACAGTCCATACTTTTTTGGACCAAACAAAAAAAGCTATATTCGTAAAGAAAGCGGTTTTTTCTTCATTTTTTGCTATGGGACCAAACCTGTAGGTCCATTCTCCGTCAAGTTACACGAGTTCGATAAATCGCTTTTTCATATTATTTGATACGGGTTTCAGAGTGGTGTAATGAATTTACGCACCGGTTTAGAACAACAGCTTGGAGCTGTGTTTCTTTCTATCATCTTTGATGTATTTTTCAATATACAGGGCGTAAAAATATATAAAATATATACCTACTTACAAGCCGTTTTTTTTTTGTTTTCGTAATTTGAAGCAAACCTATTTTCCTTTTATTACCGAACATGTTTTTAAAATAAATGTTTAAATGGTAAACCCTCCATATTGGTGCCCAAGATACAGGCTTGCCTAGTTTGGGGCCAATGTAAAAACTCTGTACTTAATCTTTTTGCAATAAAGTTTTATTAAATTAGGTATATTAAAAAAAAGATCCATCACATATCCGTTATCTACACATTATATATGCAAGTACCCACATCAAACTAAATAAAAATAAACATTCTGCTTATGGGTGCGTGCAACGGTACAGGAGTTATGAGGGTATTTAAACTTAAGTTATAACATTAAAAAAATTGTTTTCGTGAAAAAAAGTAGTTAAAGGTTGAAAGTTTGACCTTCAATATCTCCCTAACCGGAAGGTTCCTAGTGTTTTTTACATAATTCAAAATATTGTAAGTGATTGCGAGTGGAATTTCCTACATTTTAAGCTCGCATGCAATAAGAAAGTGTGTTACGCAATTAGTCTGCAGCACGCGTAGAATGACTATCATAGAAACGGATTTCGTCGACGGAAGAATAGACAAAATGACAGATTGTTGACAGAATTATAAAGATTTTTTTCTACAATCAGTCATTTTGTCTATTCTTCCGTCGATAACACCCGTTTCTATGGTGGTCATGTTACGCCTGCAGGTATGGTCCAGTACAAAAAAAAATCGTAATGACGGGGAGTACAAGTGACTCTCCTTTTAATTATATGTACCTACCAAAAACACGAGTTATTTTTGCGAATATATGATTTATTATTATTATGTCTATCTTTCTATATTATTATATGTAAATTCAAATTCATAATTATAATACTTATCTTTATTATTGTAATAATATCTTTAATATTATACAGGGTGTGGCGTAAGTAGTGGTCCACCATTCAGGATTTGAGAAACCAGATAATTAACTATAACAATTAAAATTTTTAAACATTTTTACCCAAGGGTTCCGAAAATATTTTTGTCTTTTATTTACGAAATTTCTACCTTCTATTACAAATTTGTTTGTAGTTTCAACAAATACCATTATTTTTTCATTTTGATTTCTGTTAATTACTGCTGAATACTAGATCTATTATGACTTTTTATGTAAATTCAGCTCTTTTGAAGAAAAAGTTGGTTCTTCTCTAATTTTAACCCTAATTATTAACACACCATCAAGTTCAAGAGCATTTTTTGTAAAAAAAACTTACTACTAAAAATGCTTAAACTTTTTAATTGTTATAGTTAATTATCTGGTTCATCGAATCCTGAACGGTGGACCACTACTTACGCCACACCCTGTATATGTAATATATTTTTATTTAATATCTTTGCATATCTCGGGACCATATGCGTGACCCCCGGTGTATTGAAAGTCGTACGAGGGGCCGCCCGGCCGTAGCCAACTCGCAGTGGCTCCTAAGACAGCTTTAAATGGAACGAGGCACCAACCGACGATTCGCTCTGTATGCACTATGCAAGTGAACCAAAATCAAAAGTCATTTATTCAAACTAGGCTGAGAATCAGCATTTTTTGAACGTCAAAATTACACAAGCCAGTCCCCCAAAACGCCTGCACTTCACCACTTCCTAGTGCTTTAGCTGGGAAGACACAACAAACTCTCCAGCACCACAGCTTTTTTGTTTGCTACGCTTTTACGCCAAAACGGCTGAACTGATTTGGAACAAATTTGGCATATAGATAGACCATAATCTTGGTAAGGACATATGCTACTTTCATCCTGGATCACAGACGAAGTCGCGGGCAACAGCTAGTAAAACATAAACCAGAAATTCGCAATAACAAACAATACAAGAGGAAATGAGCTGGTCCAGTGAAAACTAAAAAAAAACGATTTATATTATTATTTATTATCATACGAATAGTATGACACAAATGCTTGCACGGAAAGTGCTAAGGAAACAACGTTGTTATAACCAAAATGAAAAAGTTATATTTATAATATATGGCGTCGTATATCCCAGTTTACATTATATTACACTGGCCGTATTACCAGCATTATATCGATCCAGCATATTCAAGCTCATTTTATCCGACCAGTATATTCGGATAATCCGACCAGCGTAATCAAGCTCATTATAAAGTCAAAGTCAAAATCAAAGCATTTATTTCAAATAGGCACATAAAGGCACTTTTGAACGTCAACATTTACTGATTCTAGTCGCCCCTTCCAAAAGGTAGTTTCGTATGGAGAAGAATGGGCAAGAAACTCCACCGTTACTCTTTTAAAATGTGTTACAATATTTTGTATACATTAATTATATAATTATATGTGAAGACGATGCGATGCACCTATAATAAAAATTCGCCTACCACAATAGGTAAAAAGTATTTAATAAACGTAGCAATGATAAATAAGTTAATTAAGTGATAGATACATGGTGTTCACATATTAACAAACATTGTAAAAGTATACGATTACCCAAATTATGTAAACTAGTAATATGTCAGTGTGTGAGTTAAAGTAATCACAGAATGTAAATCAATGTCATAAAAAATAATTAACTATACAGTTAAAGTAGCAACAAGTTTAATTTTGTCTAGACCCTAGATTGTCCTATGGAGCTGGACCAGCATGTTTCCAAGCATTCTTATCTTGATTATTATCCTCTAATTTGTAATATGCTTGTTTACACAGTGAACTTTTTATAAGGGTTTTAAATTTTCTTTCATTTAATTGCAATATATGACAATGTATTTTGTTGTAGCATTTAACACAGTACCCCATAAAAGAAGTATGTACTTTAGCTAATCTGAAAAATGGTTGATCTATTTTATCTTTATTTCTTGTATTAAAATTATGTCTATCACTTATTTTATTAAAAAGATGACCGACCAGCATATTCAAGCTCATCATATCCGACCTACATATTCAAGCTCATTATATCCGACCAGCATATTCAAGCTCATCATATCCGACCTACACATTCAAGCTCATTATATCCGACCAGCATATTCAAGCTCATTATATCCGACCTACATATTCAAGCTCATTAT
This sequence comes from Brachylomia viminalis, assembly GCA_937001585.2. Classification (NCBI taxonomy): domain Eukaryota; kingdom Metazoa; phylum Arthropoda; class Insecta; order Lepidoptera; family Noctuidae; genus Brachylomia; species Brachylomia viminalis. The sequence continues at coordinate 17,479,615 of OW443301.2, read as the reverse complement.
ATCCGACCTACACATTCAAGCTCATTATATCCGACCAGCATATTCAAGCTCATTATATCCGACCAGCATATTCAAGCTACACGCTTCAGGAAACTTACAACGTTAAACTACTAGTTCCGAAAGATGTTAAACTGTGATACCGTCCCTGTTTTACCTAAAATACGTACCTGTTGTACCTAATCAATGGTTGTAAGTTTGTAAAGTTATGTAGATTAAAAGGAACGCTGCAGTAAATAGTAAATAGATAAATGATTTTTATTTTTGTAAGTAGGTTTGTACAAACAGCTTTAACACGTCAAAGCTAAAGCATGTAGATTTTGCTCGCAGTTTTGCTCGCGTGGTGGTCGGATAGTATCCCACGGAAACGTTCTACCGGGATAAAAAGTATTATATAAGATAATCCAGGTTAAAAACTATCTGTGTGCCAAATTTCATCCAAATCCGTTCAACCGTTTTTGCGTAATTGAGTAGCAAACATACAAAATTTCACATTTATAATATTACTAGCTGTTGCCCGCGACTTCGTCTGCTATCCAGGATGAAAAGTAGCCTATGTACTTACCCAGGTCATGTTCTATCTGTGTGCCAAATTTCATCCAAATCCGTGCAGCCGTTTTGGCGTGATAGCGTAATAAACAACCAAACTTACTTACGCATTTATAAAATTAGTTAGTATATTAAATATTATATCATATTATATATATAGTAGGATAGTAGGATTAATTATAGCTGGATTGTGGTATTAATGAATACAGACACCGGATGTCTTATTTATTTAAATTGCTTCGCGTGTCTGAATATCGAATTCTCGATGACTGAAACGTCGAAAGTAGAATTCGATTCAATCTCATTCCACTTTCTCTGCCGTATATTTAAAAGTTTTCCTGAACTTTCCACGCACCTATACATGATACTTACTTAGTTAAAAGTAGGTAAATAATTAGTTCACAGAAACACCAGCTTTCCTTTGTGAGTGGCATTGTAATTAATGTTGCTACTACATAATTTCCCCAAAGGCCGAACACAAGAATGAACAACAACCTAAATAAAAGAAAAAAAAATTACAGCCTCGGTGTGTCTAAATAGTGAAAAATATAGGGTTGATACTTAAACAGCGAGCAAGGTCCCGCGGCCGCGGGTGGCGACCCTGGGTTCTTCACAAACGCCATTTCCGGACACCGAATCAAAGTGAACACGCGAACCGGTTTCACAAAGGGTGTTAATTTAGTTGCTGTGAAAAACCTCTGCGAGTTATTGCGCTGAAACGTGCAAAATTAGCATTTCCATTACTACATTAAATGCTATAAATCATTTTCACGTGCGGACTCTGCCCGTTAGCCACTTTAATATTCCGTTGCATTTACATATTAGGAAGCGAAGGACGATTTTGTGACAGATTTAGTGCCCCTCGTGTTTACCTTTAAATTTAATTGAATCCCCCAATCTTGTTGTTTGTCTTAGTTCTACGTATATTAGAGGGTAGTTCTAGGTGGGTACTTTCGTGTGGGTACCGTTTGTAGACACTAAATTAAATTCTAGTCCTGGCCGCTCGTTAGAGCAGATTTAAATGTCCGTTTTGTTTATTTTCTTACCTACACGCTGAAACAGGGTTTAAGGCTGGAAACTACTTACCTAATGCTGAGAGATTAAATAAAATATCATCCCCAATAATTATAGTATCCTACATCCCATTTTACACACATGCTGTAAAACCTAAGGAAATTTGCGGTACCCGCTCTTCAAGACGAGTTGGCAAACTGGTCAGTGGCCACCTAATGACACGAGATAGATAGAGGTTTGGAAGTTTAATTAGTGCGAGCTTCCCTGGTACACGTAACTGTGTGGCGGTACTGGCGAAAACTTTCTTAGTCTGTGGATACAGCTTGGAGGCAAACTTGTGTTGTAAAAAGTGACATGTTGGTGGTTTATACATATAGCTTTACTCAGTATGAATTTAGAGCCTAGATTTGTAGTAGAGCTCTTTCTGGCTTGCTGGGGGTTGGGCTTTAGTAAGCCTTAACTTTCAGCACTGATATATAGGTAAGTAGAGTAGATGAGACTGCTGGGGTAGAGTCGTTTCTTACGGTAGCCATGATATAAGCATAATAATTATTAAATCATGGTTACCCTAAGAAATGACTCTTGGTGAAATTATTACGATCAGAAGCATCGTCAATTTGCCTTCGACGTTTTACAAACAAACGAGCTTTTGCATATGGACGGCGCCGCGCCGCCTGTATTATATAATGACGAATCATGCAATCTGCAGACGACATATGTATTCAACAAATAGGTGACAAAAAGTCGAAATAAGTCGAGCATAGGAAAAACATAAAGAAAACGCAAATAAACAATTTAAGTACATTTTTATAATGTGTGTTTTCATTTTTATGACGTCGCTTTTAAAACACGGTAGCGACCGCAGAGCGTCATTTTTTATTGCTTCAAGTCACAACATTACAAATTTCTAATTTCCTGAACACATTAAACGTTATATTTTCCATCATAATCACCGGGTAACCTCCCAAGATGCGTTTTTATGAGTTTAATAAAACTTGGTACTGTGACCGCACTTTAAGTCGTATTGTCGTTAAAGTCGTGTCTCATGACATGTTACGACTTTCATCTTAGCTTAAGTAATCATTGTCAGAATAGTTGATGCCAGTTTTGTACTACGTAGACACGTGTTTATTTTGCAAAGTTTCAGTTACTACTGAAGTAGCGGTTGTCTATGGTTTTGTTCGCATTGTAGGAAACAACTTCATTGATACGGGTAAAAAGTATCCTATGTCTTTATAAAGGGTTGTGTTTACGATCTGTGCCGAATCAAACAAACACACAAACATATGAACAGACAAAATATTCTTACGAGTTTGTAATGTGTAACAACCATTGGCGGGGTTTTGGAAAGGTCTCTTTGTGCTTTTATTAATTACTAGCTGATCCCCACGGTTTCACCCGCTTACGTCTCGATCCCGTGGGAATATCGAGATAAAAGTATCATATGTCATATTCCAGCTTTAATAATCTCACCGTGAGTACTTAGGTGAGCAGGGCTCGGAACCGGTTTAAAAAGAGCGGTTAATTTCGATCAAATACCGGTAAATATATCGTTCCTTCATTTACCGGTTAAACAAGTGTTATTATGTAACCCAAATGGTTACCGGTTACATAAGCACAAACGGTTTTTTCACCTAAATTAACCGGTTAATTCCGTAGTTCGTATATTTTTTTGACACTTCCAACAAGTTATAGTGACATTACCCTAGAAAATATTTTGAAGAAAAAAAAAATTGATCCGAGGACGTCTAATACAACCGGAGAACTTAAATTGTGCGGGTAGATTCATGTTTCGACTTGCTTAGCCTATTTTATAACTAAATGACATCGCAACGTTCAGTCCTTGCGAGCGAGAGTAGCGGGGGCCGGGGACCCTATCAAACTTTTTTTTAACCGGTTAATTTTCACTATGAAAACCAAAATTCATGAAAAACCGGTGTCCGGCATAAACCGGTTAATACCGGTTAAGTGCAACCTTTTACCTAATTCGATTTCGGTTTGGGGTCAATTACCGTAACCGGTTAAGAATTTCAACCGGTTTCCGAGCCCAGAGGTGATGTGAGCTGTCCATAGTGTCAATGCCTAGCATCAGGTGGAATGATAGCTCACTTCACCTAAGTTTTCACGGTTAGACTGTTACTAAATTGACCGGCTACTCATGGTCTACTCATGTGCCAAATTTCATCCAAATACGTTTAGCCGTTTTAGCGTGAAATCGTAACAAACAAACATACAAAAAATCAAATCGGTTCTCTTTGTAACTAATATTACAAAGAGAACCGATTTGATTTTTTTAGAGAAGAAAATCTATCGTAAAACGCGATCAACTAAGTTATGAACATCTTTCTGTATCAAACGGTCGATAGAGACAGAGTTTCCGTTTGCTCTATCGAATATAATCCTCTACTCGTCCCTGAAGACACTCGCTGAAAGGAGGCTCTATTCTTAGATTTGTGTTTGAGCAATCTTAATCAAAGTCTAATCTAACATTTAAAGGTCAAGCTCAATCAAGTGAAGTAACAAGCGACATGGATTATTTTGAAGTGAACTAACAAAGCAAGTTCTATTTATAGATTAACAGAGAGTAATGTGTTTCAAGAGGGAAGCGCCAGAATGACTTGTTCATGAAAAGGTCATGTAGGTTGTTTTTTCCCTGTTTCCTTCAAAATGATTGAGCTAAATGACCTGATCCATACGTCATGGTCATGAACGGGCGCCGTCAGTGGGCACTGGTCACCTCTTAGCTGCCACGGCTTATTTTAATTCCTGAATTGTTTTTTTTATCCTTTTTTATTACGGACGCTTTTAACGTGCACGTCTTTCTACATCGTTCTCACATGTATAATTTCAACATGAGTGATGTAACCACTTTTTTGTAACAATATTTTGATTTAAAAGAGTGTCCATGGAGTTTCTTGCCCGTTCTTCTCCATAGGTACCTACTACGCTTTGGAATGGGCAACTAGCTAAATCTTTCTGACTGACCGACCCCCTGACAATTAAAAAGTGCCTGTAATTGGTTTAGTTGAAATAAATGCTTTGAGTTTGAGTTCCTAAAATATTTATTTATTATTGCTATTTTTAAATGCATTCAATTAAAATAGTAGTGGATTGCTCTACATGAAGGCTTTATTGGCAGCATACTCTACACGTTGCTGAGTAAGGCTTTTTTTGTATCCGAATCGTATTCAAGACGTAGGTATGTATCTAGTAAGGATAACGTTGTTAAAACATGTGCATCTTGAATCCTGTGAATAGCTGTAGCAATGTATTTACAGACATCAAAGGCACCACCTTCAGAATTAGTATACTAAGGGAAGCACGAAGTGAAAAGCATGGTCGGCGCAAACCTTTACGAGTATATAAAGAAAGAAAAGAAAGAAAGCAAAAAGAAAGAAAAAATGTTTATTCTGCACAAACAAAACGCACATTACAAATAAAAAAATAATAATAAAGATACTTAAAAGCATACATATTGCCGACAATTTTGTACATTGCTTGATGTGTCAGTGCCAGAGACCAAAGACAAGACACCTCTAATTTGTTTAATCATCGACGAAAAACCGGTTACCATGGATTCAGTACATAATTCAGAACCTGTTGCAATTTTTCGTCGGTTATAAATAAATAAATAAATATCGTCTGACATTGCACACAGCACCATCTAGTTCCAAGTTAAGCACTTAACACTTAAGGCTTTTTTTTTTTTTTTTTTTGAGGATGGGAAATCATCAAATCACCCCTCCCGCTCTGGGTGGAGCGGAAGGGAGTGTCAGACTCTTACTGACTAAAACCCACCCGTGTTCCTTCCTTGGCCCTTTATGTTCCGGGTCAGTGGTACCCCTTATGGATGATCCCGCTTTCCCGGCAGGCTTGGGCCCTAGTGGGCCCCCTCTTCGATGCTGACATCTCTTTAAGGCGCGCGTGGAACACGTACGCGCCGTCCGGCACGGGCCTGATCCTGATCGGACGGTGAGCTACCCATTACTCACCGCCCGCAGGCCCGCGCCTACGGTGGCCGGGAGTCGTCACGCGGCTCCCGACGCCCGGAGCGTCCACCGCGGCGGCTTGGACGGGAGACTCTCTCCTTCTCCCGTCCCGCCACCTCCTTCGCTAGCATGACTGCTTCGCAGAAGGAGGCGACTGCCTCCCACTCCCCCTCGCCCCGGACCATGGCTTGAACCAAGGCCGGGCGTGAGAGGTCGCCGCCGCTGCCGATCGCCTCTACGAGGACACGGCGGTGCTCCGCCCATGCAGGGCAGGCCCCCACCGTATGCTCCACCGTGTCCTCGGGGCGATCATCGCAGTGGTGACACCCGGGCGTTTCCTCCCGCCTGATGATGTGCAGGAACCTCCCGAAGCTTCCGTGTCCGGTGAGGACCTGCGTCAGGCGGTAGGTGAGGACGCCGTGACGCCTCTCTAGCCACTCCTCAAAGAGGAGTCTTACCGCCGCTATCGTGGCGTGCCCTGCGCTGGGTTGCGACAGTCGCTCTTTCCATGCCGCCATGAGATCGCGCCGGAGGTCCGTCCGCTCCGCCGCGATTTGCCGCGGAAGCGGGGTTTCCCCCCGGCGTAGTGCCTCCACGCGCCACTCATACAGGCGCGCGAGGACTATCGCCTCCAGATCCCACGGCGGCAGTCCGGCAAGGAGGCTTGCCGCCTCGCCCGAGATCGTGCGGTAGCCCCGGATCAGCCTTACGGCTACCACCTTTTGGGGCGCGTTCAGATAGTGGGCGGCTCTCCGCCGCAGTGAACGCGCCCACACCGGGGCCCCATATGTAGCCATGGACCGCACGACCCCCGCGTAAAGCCTCCGGCAGGAGGCGTTTGGACCCCTCAGGTTGGGAACACTTAAGGCTTATGTTATGGATACCAGATGGTTGATACACTACTTAAATACATTTTTTTTTCGTAAATACATACATATTATGAATATACATCCATGACTCGGGTACAAATGTCCATATTCATCATACAAACAAATTTGTTGTTCCGAACATTTTTCCTACACTTTTCTATGAAACAGCATTTTTTTTGCAATATCCGACGAACATGTTTAAAGCTGGTCGCGGGTCTACAAACATATGCTAAATTTGTGGTTGCAGTTGGCGCGTCGATGTCCCTGCCATCCTGTATACTCACTTTGTGATGAAAAGAAAAATTCACTTTTTTCATTAATAAGTAATCCCACCAAAAACATTTTCATGTAAAATGTTGTCAAGACGAGACATGTGACTCGCACTGTCAAAAAGTTATCGGATCTCTTGTAAAGCCAAGCTTCTAACTCTACACGCCATAACTCTACAAGGCCTAACTTCTCAAACTCCACACTTTAGTCAAAATATGTGGGTGGTATATTATCAATATTATCAATTTTCAGACCTCTAGCGTCAAAAAATGCGGAATTCTCATACAAACTTCCATCCCCTAGTTTAAGGTGTTGGGGGATAAAAGTACCAAGTTTTAGTTTTTTTTGTATGTGTGTTGTTTGTGTACTAATACTAGCTTGCATACCAAATTTCAGCTTTCTAGAACATTAGGAAGTATCCTAAGAATTTTGATGATCAGTGGAGTGTGAAATGTGTGAGTCAGTGACGAAATCAGGGTTTTTTTTAATATCATTAAAAACTAAAGTATAAGGGCTATGCAACTAAAACTTATGTTTAATAAGTCTGCTATTGACAACATATTTCGAGAATTTTGTTTATCTGGTATAATCCAAAATCAAGTTATGAGGGTTCAAAAAAACGACAAAGCGCTTCGAGAAAAGGTAGGTGAGTAGTTGCGCTTCGTTTGGCTCGTCTTGGCGGGGGCACTACCGTGCCCCCAGTTAATTACATAAGCATTACATATCAGCCTATCCTAAAAAAAGTACTGATACCCGCACTGTTTATCAACGTTTTTTTTTTTGGTCAACGTTACCCTCATAACCTACTTCTTTAACATTAAACACCATTTTACAACCTAACCACAATAAATCACCGACAAAGCCTAATCATAGAAACTAATCAAGCAACTGCCACATGTCTCGCAGATCCTCAGCACAATATTACGCGCGTACATGTATCATAACCATTCTGACAGCTGTAGTGCCAGCGCAGCGCCACACTGAGGCACATATCCATCACGCGGGCTATCAATCATCTTGACAGTCTGTGCACTTTGCTCTACTCTTTGACATTGCAACGTCAAATATGCTATTGATAAGTTAGCTAGTGATGGGAGGGTTTTATTTGAGCGTGGATTTTGTTGTTTTTTTTTTACTTTACATGACATCAAAATAATCACGCCTGAAATCCGTGAAGGGTTCGGTAAAGCTGAACCTAATATCCCAAATTTCGCCAGCTATGTTTAAATCCCATGACATTGATTTACATTCTGTGATTACTTTAACTCACACACTGACATATTACTTGTTTACATAATTTGGGAAATCGTATACTTTTACAATGTTCGTAAATATGTGAGCACCATGTATCTACTATTATTTGTCTATGCTACATTTTAAAATTCTTTTTACCTATTGTGGTAGTGTGATTTTATTATAGGTGCATCGCTTTCACGTTTAATTATATAATTAATGTATACAAAACAATGTAACACATTTTAAAAGAGTAACGGTGGAGTTTCTCGCCCATTCTTCTCCATACGAAACTACCTTTTGGAAGGGGCGAATTAACTCCATTTTAATGTAAATGTTGACGTTCAAAAGTGTCTTCTAAGTGCCTACTTGAAATAAATGCTTTGACTTTGACATGTAATAGGGGGCGAGTCTGGCATCTACCGGGCACAAATCCTGACTCTGCTACTGATAAATTCCAGATGGAAAAACCCAATAACACTGCCGACCTGGGAAAGGAACCCAGGATCTCAAGCTCAGCACACTTGCGACCACTACACCAACGAGTCAGTTTAACTTTTCACGTGGTTTAAATCACGTTGACTTAGAAAAGCAATTTATTCCTGAAAGGTATATAGTAGTACATTACTGCAGCGGCCAGCCGAGGCGTAGCCGAGGCACACATACGTAAGTCTATCAATGCCTAGTTGTGGCCAAGGCTTGTATAGTACTTTTCTCAAATAATGCGCGGCAATTAAAATAAAATTACCTTTCAAAATCACAAGCATCGAACAACAATAACTTTTCCCGCGTTAAAGTGTTAATTTGTTTTTTTTTTTCAATAAACAGCTTTCTATTTGCAAGCCAGTTTGAAATTTAAATAAAACCTTTGATAAGTTACCTCCGTGGTTGGCATTTTTCGGAGTAAAAGATCGTTCCATTTTTAAATTACACGATAGATATGATTCTACTATGTAATTTATTTGGCCGCTAAACCACGACAGATATGGATTTTCATACAACTTTTGCCGGCTGCTGCTCACATGTATTTGGCCAGTACAGCAATTTCGATTTATCTCAAAGAAGGTTGTCAAAATAATGCTCTTACAAGCACGTTTGAGAAAGGGCATCTTAAACTATCAGCTTTTAAGATAAGAACAGTAAAAGGTTCCGTGTCAGTTATGAACGCATATGTGCTCAAAATAGTCCTTATTGTCACTAATTACCGTAATTACCACGTTCCGTACTAAATTCGCAACAAAACCCACCACGTATCAGCGTGCACGTATCGAAAATGAATGGAATGTCGCTCCAATAATCCAAAATTGATAACTGCCGTTCTAAAATGTTCACGGAACAGAGCTATATTGTTCGCACGCCTCGCCGATAGAGCGATTCGAGCAAATTATTGGCGTGTGTAAAATCAATACAAAACCGGGAATTGATTGTGAACATTTCCAATTAACAAGTTTGACGTTGGAATGATGAAGAAACGCGAAAACAAAAGTTTGGCCACTTGTACAGGCGAGAATACACGAATATACGGTGCGAGCGGGTGAATTAGGCATTCGTTTTGTAGAACCTAAAAGCAATGTGAAAAGTTTTAACTACTTTCAATCAATGGTTTCGATTATTATTTATTTATTTATTTAGTGGCACACGTACATTTTTTACACTTATGATGAAGCCAACATACCTATACTCATTGTACAAATATATTTGCACGCCATGAGAAATAGCAGACATGTCGTGAGCCACTTATTTTTTCGAAGATCTTGCATGCATGTATTGATTTTAATTCTGTATGTATACACATGTTTGAGCAAATAAAATTTCTTTCTTTCTTTCTTTCTTAGAGTTTTACCGTGCACTAAAATCATTGACTACATAATTTAGAGAATTAAACCCACTTCAGTAGGTACTTAGTTAGGTATTATTAATAAACAATTTCTACACGACTTATGTTAGGATACTTTATTGTATTTAATGCTGTGCCTCTCTGTGATAGTGAAGAACATAACATCACGCCTATTTTAAAAGAAAAAACAAATAATTACATCGTTTTATTTATTAAGAGCACCATATTTTTCGTTTATTAGAAAGCGCGGCGAAGCTGAAGCGGATTATAATAGAAAAATAGGTACCAACTGCAGCAGAAATTTTCCCACTATTGCCAGTGATGCAGGAGACCGTAATCGTTGACAAATGCATGCAATTAGGAAGTGAACAGATCCAGCAACTTAATACTACCTCTAAGTACATAGCTACTCGTCGCAGTACGAGACCGAGTTACATTACCAACACCTCAGACATTGAGTCAGCTCTGTTCTGTCAACGAGGGAGTTCGTAAAGTTTGTAGGGCACTGCCACACTGCCTCAGTGTGCTACTTTTTATCGAAAATAATGACTCTTCCACGATGCGCTAAACGCTTCCATTCCGCGATGCCGCGCCCGGCTGTAAATTACATTGTCGTTTATATTTGCCCATATTATTAGTAAGGAAAATTTACATTTTAAAATTAATGTTCATCCAAAATTTTCTATTATGTATTTATACTAGAATAATATCAGTCTTCAAGAATTGTAGGTTCCTAAGTACCTGTTCTTAATGCAAGGACCATCTCTTTCGACTCACTGACTGAAATTATAATTTCGGCAGCTCTTCATATTGCTATAAAGAACTCTTTAAAGTTAGAACTAAATGGTTAACTTTACTTTAAAAATAACAATGCAATCTGTTTCACATACTAAAAGTTAGTCTGCGATCTGGAAAACAAAAAGTCCTTCGCTCCATTCATGGACTTTAGTTCTACTTAACAGTTTGTAATCCTTATATATTTTGTTAACTTATATATTACTTTTCTCCTTTGTATATATTTTGTATACGAGCTCACGATAGATGGATTTCTGTAGATGAATTAGTACCCGTCAATCATGATCACGTTTGAATGATTTTATCGAATTTATCTTCCTTAATAAAGGTCAAGTATGCATGTAGAACTTCGAATGTAAACATAATATTCATTCAGTCAGTATGAATATTTTGTTTCATTTTTGCATAAAAATGATCAAACATTTTAAGAGGACGTCGAAATTTCGTGATTGCTGTTCTCATTAGCAAAACTTGTCACTATTTGTAACTTTGAAATATGTTTTTGATTTCCAGAATGTTACTGAAATGTACCTCATTATTCTATTGTACCTAACTACTAACTACGTAGCTGCAGCTCCACAGTGACATTCCTTCGTCAACAATGTTCGCAACTGTAATACTGCGCCAGACAGACGTTGCAATAATCTTTGCGCGAGATTGCAAAAAGTTCAACAACTATTTCCTTCCAAGAGAACTTTGCCAATGCTGTATAGGCAGCTGAATTTATTTTATCTGTGCGGTGTGCAACAATACCACTTTTGTACATACCACTGTCTGTGTGCACACATATTACGTATATATTTCGCCTCAGACATGCCGCTAGTCAATATACTATTCAATGTTTGCCCACCCGCCTCGACTTACACGCAATTTTCTTTTTGTTCTTCTCAAATAAATTCAACCAGTATCGAGATTCGTGAGATGAGACCGCGTTTTTTGAATGAATATAAGAACGTAAGCTAGCATATAGCTACTACTTTTTATATTGCCGTGAGGTAAAAACCCTGGCAAATGCGACTCGAATTGAAAATGGACTGAACGCGGGACAAATCTTCTTACTAGACGCTATCTCATATACCTTGCGGATTTCAATTCAGCGGCAGGTAATTGGATGTGCTCTACATAATGACTTAATCTAAAGTTGGGAGCCTTGATAACTAGCATTTAGCAAAGGATCGTATTACGGATGGTATTAGTGAACATTCACATGGGCGCTCATTGGTTCCACAAGCACGTCCACAATTGATCACAATGAGCTTTACACGGCGAAACTTGCATTAGTTCCGAAGAAGGATATTTATCCCGACACAATAGGGAGTTCCCGCGGGATCTACATTCCATATTTCATTGTGTAATAGAATATTATTTCTCTTTGTTACTCAATCAAGTCTCTGCGGATCGATAATTTTGTCGAAAGAAAATGGTATTACAAAGTTTGAGAGTTTTCCGAAGACATATTTGTAATGGCGGACTAAGTTTAATTCGATGTGTTAGATTGAGCGTTAGTTCTTCGTAGAAAGTTGTTCGTGTAGATAGCTGATGAGGCTGCATTGTTTCGTGTTTTATGCCACAACAGAACACATGATCTGAGCTGGCTGGGCAAAGTTGGCGCGGCTTGAAACTCGCAGCTGGTCAATTAAACTTCGTGAATATTATGCGGCGGCCACTAGTTACTTACGTCTTACGTCTATACTTCGCTGTAACAATGCATTGCTATCAGATCAGAACTTTAATTGATTATGGTCTTATATTGTATTTTAACGGAGATTAATGAGTTTTATACTTTTATTAGATAGAGGTTAAAGCTTACTTACTTACTATTCACTATCAATGGAAGGCGAAGAGTGTACAAGCGTCCTGGTGAGCGATACATTCAAGCCTGCTTCACGAAAAGAGTCCTATACGGTGGAGGCTTTGTACACGTATGGGCTGGCATCTCTTCAGAAGGTCGCACAGAGCTAGTGGCCATAGAAAATGGCACCCTGACTGGGGAAAGATAATGTTCAAGAGGTCTTTATTTTTATTTATTTTATTATTTATGTACCTAACTACACAGTAAAACAGATACAGATACGACATATTAGTATTGAGTACAAAGGTACTGCTTATTTCTTATGAAATTTCTTTCAGCAGACCCGCGTAAAGAGAAATGAAAAAGAAATGTAGACAATAGTTTGTGAGAACAAGAGGAGAAGAATTTGGTTTTGTGACGTCTTAAAATAGAATATTAAATATACCTACACAAAAAAAAAAAATATACTTACTTAAATAAATACATAATCCAAAAAAAAATATGAATAAAATATATAAATTCTCACAGTTAAGAGGAAAGGTAAAGCTCTTTTAATCGATATTTGAATTGAGAAACAGATTTTAAATCTCGAATGCTAGGCGGAAGTAATATGTCATTATGCGCTTATATAACTCACTTTTACGACTAAAATGGACGAGCACAAACTATCAACATTACCTACTTTAATGCGACTATCGTTTCCCGAGACAACTCAATTTAGCGCCTCTGCCTACTTCGCAAGCGACGTAACTTGACGATACTCTATTTTTCATAATAATAGTGTTGACTTGCAAGACCCGGCAGTGGAAAATAGTTTGAGTTACAAACATCATCTTGAAAAGCAATCAAAGCGCAGCAAAGTGCCAACTTGCCGCGCTTGACTCGGTGGAACGCAGAGCTAAGAGGCTCACTGGCGATGTAAAACTGGTGGATACCAAGTTTCACAGCTTGGCTCATCGCCGCAAGGTCGCCTGCTTGTCGGTCTTCTACAGATTGTATTTCAGGGAGTGTGCCCAAAAACTCCACGACCTCATTCCACCGGCACCTTTCTTCCATCGATCATCTAGACGTACTGCAAGTTACCATCCTTACCTAGTTGCTATTCCACCAATTCGCACTAAACGTTTCCAAATGTCTTTGTTATGCGCACAGCAAAAGAGTGGAACTCTCTACCTGCGTCTGTGTTTCCGAACGCATACAAACCTAATCTCTTCAAAGTGAGAGTGAGCAGGCTTCTTCTGGGTAAGCTCACTCCATCGTCGACTCTTTCTCTGTCACCACGGACCTAGACTAGAGTCAAGAGCAAACCCATTTTAAATTAAAAAAAAAGGTACTTAACTGTTATGAAAGAAAACCTATCTTATGTTATTTTTGATTAATAATCTACATGAGAGCGTAAAATAAACCAGATGGCGCCTCTATATTTCTATGGTAGATATAATAAGGCGAGAGTTGGAAGCATGGCGAGCAAAACATCTTAATTACATGCGAAAACCTCTTCCGTTCCAACCTCGACCCTAAGCCCAAATTAATATTTTATATTTCAAAGGATCCCGGGAGTAATAGGGAAATCTCAAATTGATTAACATCAAATCAAAGGAGAGCGTAGAATAATACACAATAAAAGTGCCGAGGTATGTCATTTAACCGTATCTGCCGTCCTCATTCTGAAACGAGCTAAAAAGGATCCCGGGTTGGATTTTCCGATACATATCGTTTGGAATTTTTCCGGGCCACGTATCTACGTACGGTACGAATTTTTATTTCATTTGCTTCCTACTAACAAACGAATGCATGGTCCTGTGAGCACTAATGAACCTGCCTTCAGAGCATTCAGCCAGCTAAAATGCGCGCCTACACAGATACATTTGCAACCTAATGAGCACCTGTACTATTCCATTTTGTACCTTATGTCCTTGTGATTAGAACTTTTCGGTTTAGCTTTTGTTGTGTTTCCAGGTGTAATTTGATGTTTGTGGGGGTAAATTGTCGGGGAAGCGCGGACGTTTCCATAACAGCGCTCGGGTGAGTGCGGTATGTAGCCGCCTCAAGTGAAAACCGTTAATTATAATGAGACAGAAAAATTAAGGAAACAGCTTGATTCGGAGGAGTATTTAATTAAGTTCAGTTCACGTACAGTGAGAGTAGGTACTAATTGGCGTAGTCATATTGAGCTTTAACGCCCCATTATCCCGAGTTCGTGTCATGAGGTAAAAAGTCGTATCTCTATAAGCCCGCAGTACTCCAGATCCTACTGATTGAGAGACGACACTGGCTCCTCTAACACAGGTGTTGTTACCTAGCGCAGGAGTCAAGGCTTCACTTTGTTTGTACACATTTTTGATGCCAATAATGTAGTTATTAATTTTTATAAATTATTTTAAAATATATACATAATAATATTGTATATATATATTTACATGTGTAGATAAGTATATGTTTTAAGTATATATTTATTTATTGTATATGTAATTGGTACACAATGACTACCTGCAGTATTGTCTCACCTTCTCCCTTTAATCCATCCAAAGGTTGGCTGTAAAAGATCGCTTTTAGCGATAAGACCTCCCATTGTGTCAGCCTATGTAATATTTCTACATGTAAGTAAGTATATCTATAATTTTTTGGTGTACACAATAAAGAGTATTGATTAATGACGACACGGTTGGCGCAGTGGTTAAGCGATTGACTGCTGCGTTACGTGTCGCGGGTTCGATCCCCGCACGGAACAAATATTTGTATGACCTGCAAGTAGTTGTTCCGGGTCTGGCTGTTTGTGTATGTGAGTTTAAATGTTCCTAGTATGGGGCAACGTATTTTAAAAAAAAAACGAAAAAAAAAAAAAAAAGAGTATTCTATTATTAAATGACTTGGGAAAATAAGAATTAGCATTTCAACCTATCTGAGGTAGTCTCCCTTTCCTTTTATTCTTTTGTTTTTCATTCATTATTTCTCCAGTTTTATGAGTGCAATAGGTCGTATAAGTAATACCCACTAACGTCTGTCCGCGATATCTTCCATGTGGCAGTCAACGGTACCATAAAACATCTTATGGCATTCGTCAATAGTGTAGATTTCAACCAATTATCAACATGTCAATTAACTATGAAAACTATTGCGTAGTTAGTGAATTCAGCCGAAAACGTATGATACATGACGGGTCATTAATATTAATTAATAATTCTTACAGCGAGAGAACGGAAATACACCATCGGACTGTCTGTTGAAAACACCATTGAATTGTCCTGTGTTGAGCTTAATAAGCATGTTATAGTTTGCGTATACAGACCTCCAAGTTACCAGAATCTATCTGTATATGATTCCGTATTGGAAGATGTGCTAAAAAGCTTAGTGCAACAATATGTCAACAATCGTTTTTTTTTGTATTTTTTATTGTTGTGGTTTCAATATTAATTTATTAGAAAATAACTCGAATACTGTCAGACTAATGAGTCTTTTTAGGTCATTGGATTTGTCAAATGTTTTTATAGAACCAACCCGAGTGACAGCTTCTTCTGCCACTTGTATTAACATTTTTTGTAATTGTGATTACTTACACAAACAAATTGTAAATAAGTTGCCATCTGATCACAGTGGACAAATAATAACATTTTATAAAAAAAACAAATAAGGTTTAGGCCAACTAAATGTAAAAATGTAGAGAAATTCAATAATTATTTGGCCAATAAATTAAGTGTTCAGGGTTTTAATAATATATATGACCCAAATGAGTTCTACGCCGAGTTCATTTCACCATTAAACACGCAATTTAATGACACTTTTCCAATAAAGACTAAAAGTATTTATACGAAGTTCTTATATAGTGATTGGGCGACTCCAGGTATTCGTAAAAGCAGGAGAAAACTTTTTGAACTTTATGGTATAAAGCAACACATGAATAATACAAGCTTTAAACAGTATGTTGCAAAATTTTCTAAAACTTTTAAAAGTGTGTGCAAAATAGCTAAAGCTCTTTATATTTAAAATAATATCAGCTGAAGATAAAATTAAAACCACCTGGCAAATAATAAATAACGAAACAGGTAGGAAAAAACAGCGTAATACGGAATTTGATTCTGAGACTGCACATGGCCACATCTGCTCAAATGTAGAAATAGCTCAGGAATTTGAAAACTTTTTTGCTAATATTCCCCTAAAAACAACTGAAGCTTTAAATTGCTCACCCGCGCTTTCTGCTGCCTTACTTAGAACGAATGTAAAGACATGCCCTTTGGACTGTAGGTTTCAGCATACAAACCCCCAGGCTGTTTTATAAGCTTTTAAAGATCTTAAAAATAAATCAACATAAGATCTCTGGGGACTGTTTGTAAAAGTCTGTAGATTTATCATCGAAACCATTGCGCCCTATTTAGCATTCATATTTAACACCAGTGTAGACCAATCCGGATCTCATGAAACATAGTATAAAGTAGTTCCTTTGTTCAAATCCGGTGATAGTACAGAACTGAACGTTGATAGGTCTGTATCAATCCTGCCAGTTCTCAGTATGGTGTTTGAAAAGTTGATGCTCAATGATGCTCAATTAAATGTTATGTCACTTTAAAAATTCCATCTTTCATGAACAACAGTACGGTTTCACCAAAGGGCGTTGTACCACTGACGCTGGTGTCACCCGAATAAAGAACACGTTTAGCGCCTGGGAATAAGCACAAGATGCCATTGGAATCTTTTGCGACCTCTCTAAGGCATTCGATTGCGTAAACCATGAGACACTTCAGCTGAAACTCGAGCACTATGACGTTAGAAATACAGCTTTTGATTTACTAAGATCAGACCTGAAAGATAGAAAGATTACAGTTCAAGTAAACGGCATAGACTCATTAGGGTCTAATATGGTAATGGGCGTTCCTCGAGGTTCGATATTGAGTCCATTACTCTTTTTAGTTTACATTAATGATTTACCCCAATTACTTCAAAATCAACCGAAGATGGTGTTCTTTGCAGGTGACACATAAATGATCTTTAAGATAGACCGACGGTCACAAAATCATGACGACGTGAATAGCTCTATTCTTCAGATCTAAGATTGGTTTACGGTAAATAATTTGATACTAGTTGGAAAAAAAACCAAATGCATTAGATTTGTATTACCTAATATTAGATGTAGCGAATGTGACATCATATTGTATAGAGAAAAACTGGAATTTATTAATCCCACGGATTTCCTAGTAATCCGCTTCACGCTAGACAAGAAATTACAATGGGGACCTCATATAACATCTCTTGCGGGGCGGCTTAGCTCGGCCGCTTATGCTGTTAGAAAGACACGACAGTTAACAGATGTAGAAACCGCGCGTTTGGTCTATTTTAGCTACTTCCACAGCATTATGTCGTATGGCATTTTACTGTGGGGTCGGGCTGCTGATATTGAATCCATCTTTATTTTTCAAAAGAGAGCAGTCAGAGCCATTTATAATCTACGTCACCGCGAATCTCTTAGGGAACAGTTTTAATATTATGACGGTACCTTGCCAATTCATTTATGAAAATATTATGTATATAAGAAAAGATCGACATCTTTTTAATAAAATAAGTGATAGACATAATTTTCATACTAGAAATATAGATAAAATAGATCAACCATTTTTCAGTTTAGCTAAAAAACATACATCTTTTATGGGGTATGTACTGTGTTAAAGGTTACAACAAAATACCTTGTCATATAATGCTATTAAATGAAAGAACATTTAAAACTCATACATTTAAGAATCTTGGGAATATCGTGGTCCAGCTCCATAGGACAATCTAGAGTTTAGACAAAATCAAACTTGTTGCTACTTTATTAACCGACGAAAAAACGGAGGAGGTTCTCAAGTCGACGCGTATATTTTTTTTTTATGTATGACCACGCATAACTTTTTACAGGGTAGTTAGATTTTGATAATTCTTCTTTTATTGGAAAGGGTAAGCTCCGAAGTTGGTCCCATATAAATTTGGATAAAATATTCCAACCTTAAGTGAAGGAAAACAGGGGATGATTGAGTGTTCACTCACTGATTGTAATGTTTGATCACGCATAATTTTTTACAGATTAGTCTGATTTGATCATTCTTTTTTTTTATTGGAGCGGGTATACCTTGAAGTTTGGCCCATATAAATTTGGAAAAAAAAATCCTATCCTAATGAGGATAAGGATGTAGTAATTAGCAGATTATAGCCACAAAAAATTATAAAATAAAAACTTTTTAACAAAAAAATTAAACCGCCGAAAAAACTAAAAACAATAAAAGCACTAAAAAGTTAAAAATAATACTATATCCTACCTATATTAATAAACCTAATCTAACCTACGATTAACCTATACTAAAATTAAAAAAAAATTTGGAGTCGGTGCCAAGCAATATAATATAAAATAGCAATATAAAATACTCTGGAATTACCAGTCAGTCGTTTCATTACTTAGCTTGGCACCGACTCCACTTACACTTGTGTGTGTGTGTGTGTGTGTACTTAGGGACACCTAAGTACATACAAAACAGTTCAAGCCAAACTTATGTATCTAATAGAAAAAAAAAAGCTGAACTTATTTATCTAGTGTATAATTCCTTAGGCCTTTTTTAAATGTTGGTATGCTTGTACACTCTCTGACTTTTTTAGGTAATTTATTGTATAGTCGAACCAGGGGGTTCGACTATACAATAAATTACCTACCATACTGTATAGTTTTCCTGCCGCACAGGGTTCTCACTCTTGGTACTTCTAGGTCGTCTTGATTACGGGTATTATATCTACGAGTCTTTTGTATAAAAGAAATATTTATTTATTTATTATTTATGTATTTATTTACGTACACACGCTACCATTACAGTGTAATAATAATAGTAATAATAATGACGCTCATCGGCAAACTAATCTGCTTCAAGGAGGGCAATACTCGCCCTAGAGTGATGCGCTTTGTGAGACGAGCATTCTCAGGGACTGATATCAGTCCCCAAGACTATATGGCTTGTGTCACAGAGCGCATCGACTTCCTGAAGCAGAAAGTGTATGCATGGGCAAACCGTATTCGTCGGTATAGGCGGCGATTAGAGCGATACACTCAGAATCGCACCTTCCAGAGCGATGAAAGGTGGGTTTATAGGGGTTGGGAGCGACCGGACCATGGTGTGACTGAGACGTGCCTACCGGATGATGATGCCATGTGTTCCTTCTGGCGCAGCATCTGGTCGGTACCTGTCAGTCACACCGAAGGTGATTGGACTCGGGAAGTTGAGCGAGCCTGCGATCCGATACCAGAAATGGGGGCTATTATCATCTGCCCCCAAGATGTAGCTCGTGCAGTCCGTCCAATACCCAACTGGAAGTCTCCAGGGCCGGATGGACTGCACAACTTTTGGATTAAATGGTTCACAAGATCGCACGCTCGCTTGGCATCTCAGTTTCAGACTACTTTGGAATCTGGTTCGCTACCCCAATTCCTAACGACAGGAATTACCCACCTGCTCCATAAATCAGGTAGCACCGCGGAACCCAAGAATTAAAGGCCGATCACGTGTTTACCGACGGTCTATAAAGTTCTTACATCCATTTTGAGAGCTAAAATGAACAAACATATAGACACCAACTCCATCATATCTGCCTCTCAAAATGGATGTAGGAATAGGTCCCGCGGTACTAAGGAGCTACTCCTCATTGATATGACCATTAACCAACAGGTTCGTCGTTCCCGAAAGGATCTGTCGACATGTTGGATAGATTATAAGAAGGCCTATGACTCGGTGCCGCATACATGGCTCGTGAGGGTGTTAGAGTTGTATAAAGTAGATACAACTCTTCGCACCTTCCTAATGTCATGTATGCGGCAATGGAGGACGGTCCTTCACTATCCAGGATGTCGAAATATTCATGGGAATAGCGAACCGATAAGGATCGAGCGAGACATATTTCAGGGCGATAGTTTGAGTCCGCTTTGGTTCTGCTTAGCCTTGAATCCTCTAAGCACACTGCTGGAGGATTCAGGTCTAGGCTATCGGTTGAGGAGAGGTGGTCAGGTTATATCGCACCTCCTCTACATGGATGACCTAAAACTCTTTGCCCCCAACAATTTGCAACTGATGGAGCTACTGAAAGTAACTCAAACATTCAGTAGCGCCATCAGGATGGAATTTGGTGTGGACAAATGTGTGGTCATGCATGTAAAGCGAGGGGAGATTGTTGAATCCGTGGGAACCCAACTCTCGGATTCCACAAACCTTAGAGCCCTCTCCGCATCCGAAACCTATAAGTATTTGGGTATGTCGGAAACGTTAGGCATCAATGTTACTGACATGAAGCAATCGTTGAAGGAACGCTTCTTTGGCCGCCTGAAAAAAGTACTTAATAGTCTTCTATCAGGCGGAAACAAGGTGCGCGCCTTCAACGGTTGGGTCATGCCGGTTTTGATGTACTCTTTCGGCATACTCAAATGGACTCAGACCGAACTCGACGCCCTGGATATGAGGGTCCGTACGCTGCTGACTGCAAATCGAATGCATCACCCACGATAATCGGTAATGACGCTGTATATCCCGCGAAAGTGTGGAGGTCGAGGCTTTTTAAACGCTAACACCCTCCACAATCGCGAGATATGCAGTCTCAGGGAATATTTCCTAGAAACCGACGTGGGTATGCATCGAGATGTAGTCACGGTGGACAAGGGCCTCACCCCGCTCTCCTTGGCTAAATAGAACTGGCGCAAACCTGTAGTGCTTGACACTAATGATGGCATGGAGGTATGGCAGAGTAAGGAGCTCCACGGACGCTTTCCGGGCCCTACGTGGACCGGATGTAGATCTAATAGCGTCCGTTGCCTGGCTGCGTTTCGGTGACCTCTTTGGAGAAACCGAAGGTTTTGTCTGTGCAATTATGGACGAAGTTATGATGACGAACAATTACCGGAGATTTATTGTGAAAGACGGCACGGTTGACATCTGTCGGGCATGCCACCGGCCGGGAGAATCAATCAGGCATATCATCTCCGGGTGTTCTCGTCTAGCTAACGGAGAGTACTTGCATAGACACAACCTTGTAGCCAGGATAATCCATCAACAGCTTGCTCTGAAATACAACCTTGTGGAATCGGAGGTACCGTACTACAGGTATGTACCCGACCCAGTTCTCGAAAATGGTAATATCACATTGTACTGGGATTGATCCATCATCACTGACAGGACTATTGTTGCCAATTAAGCCTGATATAGTGGTGGTGGATCGATTGGAGCGACGCACAATGATTGTTGACATAACCATCCCGCATGATGAGAACCTCGTGAAAGCCGAAAAAGATAAACAAATCAAGTATCTTGACTTGGCTCACGAGGTTGTCGACATTTGGGATGTGGACTCAGCGGTCATTGTGCCGATAGTCGTGACAGCCAATGGGCTAATACCCAAGAGCCTCGACCAACACCTAAGGAGGCTCTCGTTAGGCAGCTGGATCAAGGGCTTGATTCAGAAAGCGGTACTTCTGGACACGGCCCGCATTGTTAGGAAGTTTCTCTCTCTGGAGCCCTGACCGCCGGTAGCTTGGACCCTGTTCCCGATACCGGTGGGCTACTATTTTTTATATTTTTAAATGTGTTTGGTATCTTTTTGTTTACAAAAATATTTAAAAATGTAATTGATATGTATGTAAGTAAATAAAATAAAGGAAATAGTAATAATAATGATATAATTTATACAAAATATTGTAACACATTTTAAATGAGTACTAACCTGAGAACCTGAGTACCTTTTGTAAGGGGCGACTAGAATTTCTATTTTAATGTAAATAGTGACGTTCTGTTCAAATGTGCCTTTTATGTGCATACTTGAAATAAATGCTTTGACCTTGACTTTCACTTATCATAATCGTTTATTTGCTGGTAAAGTACCTATGAACAAAAAATAAAGGTGTTTACAAAACTTTGTGTTCCCTGTAGGTACAATCTACCTTAACTAGTCATGAAAACATTACAAAGATTTTTTAATTAAACAAAAAACACAAACATGATCAAATTAAAATTGTCAAAAAAATTAAATAAAGAATGACAGAATTTAAACCAACCATTTTAATAATATGGAAACACACAATGTTAAATATTAAATCTAACGTGTAGTGTCATATATAAAATCATTGAATAATAACACCTATCCAAGTGATAGGGCTGTCAGTTTCTTTATAAACATGTAGATTGGATTTTTTTAAATAATATGTGTTATTTTGTTGTATATGGTGGGACCCATGCCGAAAACACTTTTCTTCATTGAAGCATATCATAATCATTATGATTATGATATGTTCCCACTATTGGGACACAGGCCTCCTCTCTGTGAGAGAGAGTGGGCCGTAATCCACCACGCGAGCCTGGTGCGGGTTGGTAGATATCACATGTCTTCGAATTTTTGGTTCTTGGTTTGCCGGTTTCCTTAATGTTTTCCTTCGCCGTTTTGGGAGCAATGGAGATGAAATTATTTACACAAAGTAAAGCGCCTGCCTGGGTTCGAACCCACAACTTACATCTCGTAAGTCGGGGCCGTTACCATTGGGCCACCACTGCTCCGACTGCATCTTATTCTTTCTATCAGTGAAAGAATATTTGTAATCGGATCAACACTTCCAGAAATAATCTCAAACAAACAAACAATTTTACCTCTTTATAATTTAGTTTGGGTACTTCGAATTTTAGAGGTAGCTTTTTGCTTGAAATATTAAAAAAAAACTAATATTTCGTTTTTATTTTTTACAGGTACGTAACACATTAAAGACTGATGCAGTCCAGCCGGGTCCTGCAAGTTTAAAACAACAGGTACCAGCAATATGTTTTACCTTGATAATTGCGCAATGTGTTGATATTGTTTTCGCCATAAGGTACAAAACAGCAATCAGCTCGCTGTAACAATTTTCAAACATTTTATTCATTATCATCCTAAAGATATAGATAAAGATAATTTTATTTGTCCAAAACATGAGTATACATACATGTAACACATGGCATGCAAGATGTTACATCAAATTAACTGACAGTCATGTTTTGCCTGAACGGCGTACAAATATATATGACGTAAGACGCTACACAGCATCAAGGCAATCTTAGGCCTCACAGTAATTTTTTTCTAGTCATAATACTAAGTAACTGTTGGTGTACTGTCCGCCGCGCTCGGCGGCCTGTAGCGCTTTGTGAGTGCATCGTGGATGGATCAATCTAGCTAGGTACTCGCTAACAACAGGTTTTGCTGTATTGGTTCTTGTTGTTTTCGTTGTTTTTGTTTGTTTTTGTAAGTAAATATATTTGATTACTAGTTCATTTGGCGCAGTGGTTAACCAAACGACTGCTGCGTTACGTGTCGCGGGTTCGATCCCCGCACGGAACAAATATTTGTATGACCTGCAAGTAGCTGTTCCGGGTCTGGCTGTTTGTATATGTGAGTTTAAATGTTTGTAAACGCACCCACGATACAGGAGAAATTCCTAGTGTGGGGCAACGGTTTAAAAAAAATATATATTTATAAGTATGTATAAAAATATGTATTTTTTAATAGGTAGGTACTTACCCATGTCGAAACTGTTTGTACTCCCCGTCACTTGTCCCTTTAGAAACCCAGCGTCAGACAGCATCTGTCTGGCATTAATGATGAAATGAACCTTTTTGGCGCAGCCGTGAGGCACACACTATTGTTCTAAAAACATAATTTTCACTTTTTATTTTGTTATTTGTATGTTGTGTTTCACGAACTGTGTCCAAATATCTCAGGTCCAAATAAACGTTATTCTTTCTTTCATTGATCGAATGATCGATGCATATGTTATAACTTAGCCACGATCCCTTTTACTGTACTGTAATGTACATTTTACTACCTATAACTAAGATTTAATTTCACACTGCTACCAAATTGCAGCTAAGCTCTTTTAGAGCACACTCTCATTAGTGAAAACCGCTTTTAATTTAATTTTAATACATACATGCAATTATTTTGTAGTTAAGGGTGAAAATATACAATTACTTAATATACCAGCAACCCGTAGCATGCACAAATTACAAATGATATTCCCATTATGTACGTGTGCAGCGTGCAACTTGAATTTTAGCACGGGCAACACTCGCTAACGTGAATGCGCAAAAAAATGGACCTGGGGACGTTGTAGTAATGGGTTATTCAATATTTAATAGGCTTTGTTAATCTCGTATGCAACCCCCCCCACACATACAGACAGAAAAGTTTGCTGCTCCTCGATGTCGATCCTTATACAGGGTGACTTTTAATTTGACGTGTTCCTTAAAGAACGTGATAGTGTGACCCATTTGCAACAATTAAGCACCCCATAAAGCATAGGCGAAAATTTATGGGATCCGAGAAAACTAAATGTTCATACATTTTTGAATATTTCCCAGAATTCGACACTTAATATCACTTTTCTCTTAACTCTCAGATTTAATGGTCTGTATTAATATTCCATTGAGTAACTACTACTACAACAAACCTTTAATTAAGCAAGTTTTCTAAAACATCAAACGGTTAAAAGTTAAAGGAAGAAGTCTACGATCAATTTTCAAAAATAATTTACGTACATGAACTTTAACACCACTTATCTCAAAATTTTGCTAAGTGAATTGAATCAACTATCTAACGACGTACAATAATATCAAAAACAAATTTAGAGGTGCCTATGAAGCTGTCGATAATGCTGGCAAAGATAGAATAAGCTAATCGTTGAAATATTTAAAAAAAAGTGTGATAATCGAATTTATTAACTGGTTTACGTTATCCTAGTACTTTTCCACCACCCAGTAATCCTTCCCGCGTTAGATTGCCAGTTCGATGCGTCCAGCTCGCAAGTTGAGACGCCGCTTTTGAGTGGTTAGTATTTTCGCAGAACTCCCGCGCTGATCACCGATCACTTGTCGCTTAATTCACGTGTCTTTAAAATACTGTGCATATATAAAATACATATATAAATAAATATATATATAGAAAAATGATACAATTAAAAACTTTAAAAATATTATTTTTTTACTTCCTGGCCATGCTAATAGAAAAAAATTATTATTCGTTTAATGATTTTTTAATGGTCATAACTTTTTAATTGGCAATGTGTATAGTAAATATAATTAATATTATCTTGAACATAATAATATGGACTTATTATACATGTATTTTTAATTTTATTTTGTAGTAACATTTTGATTTGACATTTTTCAGCATTAATAAAATTTGTGTATGTATAATTGTAATAATTCTGACTGTGACATTTTAATTTGTAATGTTACTTCTAGATAATTTTTATAATTTTTGCGTGCCTATTTCCAGGCAGAATGCTCATGGCTCACTCCTATCTACTCCACCTGTAATTAATGTAACCTACATTTGTTGCAAATAATGATTGATTGAATAATTGTTTGTACAAACTCTTAATTCTTCAGAGGCTTATGTAAAATAAATAACTTTTTTTAACGTGCACGCGAAATAATAATGAAAATTCACCAATTTAACACGTATATTTTTGTTTTTATATTCAATTGAAAAGAACCGCGTCAAAAAATATAATAAGCTAAAATTAAATATCATTAAATCAGTTGCGAAGCAGGTAATTAGGCCTAAATGAAACGAGGTTATGAGAAAACTTCAAACATCGGATGGCAAATCTTTGTTACGCATTAATTGGTTTCTGAACTAGGGAATCGATTGCAATCGGTTTTAGGTTCGTGACTTCTAAATTACGTAAACTTGCAAATGAATATTATCTTATAAAGATAAAGCTTAGTTATCTCGATAGAAACAGTCCTGATTAAAGATCAACTAGTATAAAAATGTTAACCCTGAAAGTACTAAAAACTATAATAGTAATATGTTAACCCTCCCCAGTATATACTTAATAGAGACCTGCAAATTTATTCGTGAGCATCAAGAGTTTTATACAAAACGCGAAGACATACTGTCACGTTACACACTCCGACATAAATCAATATTAAACATTCCAACTTCTCGGCTAAAAAATATTTATCAAACTACCTGAATTATTATTAATTCAGGCAGTTTGACAGCGGCAGGTTTTTTTTTTAATAAAAAGGATAAAAATAAATATATTTAAAGATAAAGCTAATTTATTTTTGAATAAGATTGTACGAGTCAACCACCGTACAATTCGTTTACCTGGGTCATCATTATTGCGCCACCCGCTCAGTATGTTTCCATCATTTATATTATTGCACTTACACCGCAATAGTTCAGTACGTAATTCGGCGACATACCGTGCGCGTGACTCATAATCCCATATCGTTCACCATTCATCCTAGTATAAATTAATCTTAATCTTTTATTTGTGGAATCAGACAATACAGTGAATTTATTAACCTTAAACTGACTTTCATCTCTTATCTCATCCTTTATCTCTATCTTAACCCAACCCCGAACAAAGATAATGCTATATTTAGATAGGTATGCTAAATAAGTATAAGTACAGTCAACTACAATACCTATGTAAAAAAAAAAACGTAATATGATATTATTATATTTAGTTCAGAAGACTCATAGGTGATAACCTAAGTTTTTGATAGCTTCCTCTCTCATACTATTTTGCTGTGCCCGACAGAGTCCTAATGATCACATAGGTATTATAATTTTGAGTTACTACCTAAGTACACATTGTAGCATACAAATAAAATATTGAGTATTGAGTTAAGTGTGATGGCTTAAAATAACGAGTCGATCCTGACGAACCGCAACCTCAAAGAGTAGCACGCCTCGACAGAATCGCAGGTGATACGACGATCGCATGTCGCGGGCCAAAACGGACTTTCCGCTCTCGAACTCCAATTATTCTATGGGGCTAGTGGAAGCAACCCTAAAGCTCGCATGCCTGGTGAATAGCCCAGTACCCGGAAAGAGGACCGGAAGCAGCCCTTTTTAACAGGTTCTACACCTATGATAAATCAATAGGGTAAGTATTACACCAGAGAAAAGGCTAAAACTTCCGCTGAGTGAGCAAATAAGGGCAAGTAATACCAAATTCGAAGATAATCTTACACCATTTCTGCAGGACTCAACAATATATCTTGGAACTACAGATAACGGAATATAATAACTTGAAACATGATTAGGAATTAAGGCAAAGACGTATAATCAATAAAATTTACTTGACTCAATTTAAAATTATGAAAAGAATATTTTAAAAAATCGACTGGATTCAATTCATGTTTTTCAGCGACTGAAGTTTTTCCAATAATGAAATGAGAGCATAGTTTACGTCAAAATTAAAAAAAAATAAGAAAAAATAATCGATGACAGTCATATGAACTAGAAAAAATCCAGTTACGATGGTCTAAGTAACCAACAGCAACCACGTTCATAATTTTTTAAAGTGAATGCGCACCACATCATTCTATGTCATACAAGTAGCTCGGGAGAGGGCGAGGTCCAGCTGTTAATTACGATAGACTGAATTAATTGATTACTGGATGTCGTAAAAAAATGGTCATAGCCACAAAATTGGCAGCAGCGAACACTTTACTGCTGTTAACAACAATACGTCGTCAAATATTATGGCATTGCTTTTTCTTGATCTTTCAAAAAACAAAAATACAATGTGAAGAGTAATTGTCATTGCAGGCTAATGACATGATAAATAAAGTACTATTTGTCAAAAGCCTAGAAAACCGAAGTATGTTCAAATTAGGAGTCGCAGTAGTGAATTAAGCGACAAGTGAACAGTGATTAGCGCGTCAACTACGAGTAATACTAACCACTCAAAAGCGGCGTCTCAACTTGCTACCTGGACACATGGACCTGGTAACCTAACGCGGGAAGGATTGTTGGGTGGTGAGAAGGCGTGGTGGAAGGTGGGATGACGTAAACTAGGTAATTAATTCGGTTATCACATTTTTTTGGAATTTTGCAGCATTGAGCATATTCTACCTTTGCTTTGTCGTCTGCTTCATAGGCACCACTAAATATTTTTTTGATATTGTACCTCGTTAGATAACTGATTAAATGAAGATGTCTTCCCCGTCATTTGTACGCTTAATACCATAGCAACATTTGGAGATAGCTGGTGTTAAAGTTCATGTTCGTAGGTGATTTTTGAAAAAGGTTACTTAACTTCTTTCCTTAAGTTTTAACTGTTTGATGTTTTAGAAAATTGGATACATCGAAAGGTTTAGTAAAGTATTAGGTACCCAATGGAATAGCAATACAGGCCATACAATTTGAGATTTTACAGAAAAGTGATATTTAGTGACGAATTCAGGAAGATTTTCATAAATACTGAAAATTGAGCTTTATCGAATCCCATGAATTTTTGGCTAGTCTTTATGGGGTGCTTAATTGTTACGATTTGGTCACACTATCACGTCCTGAAAGGAATACGTCGAATTACAAGTGAACCTGTATAATTTGAATACATTTACAGGCTGTTGTAGCAACGTGTTTTTTTTTTTAATTTTGCCACACACTAGGATTTTCTCCTGTATTGTGGGTGCGTTTACAAACATTTAAACTCACATCACAAACAGCCAGACCCGGAACAACTTGTTTTGTTTGTTTGTTTTTTAAAAAACGTTGCTAACTCTTTGTAGGTCATACAAATATTTGTTCCGTGCGAGAATCGAACCCGCGACACGCAGCGCAGCAGTCAATCGCTTAACCACTGCGCCAACCGTGCCGTCGAAATGTACTTTGTCTTGAATGTCTAAAATATTATACTTACTGTGCAGTTGCACATGCATGAGTATTCCTATTAACCACTTCAATTAAGCTAAGCAACAAACAATTGCTCATGCTAAGAGTAAAATCATGTCAGTAGATCAAAGATTAGAAATCAAACTGACAACTCACGCTTGACAGTCGGCACTTTATTTAATTTTTTTTTTTTTTTAATTTTGATTTATTTAAATTAACACTTTAAGCACACAAATGTACAGAGGCGGACTTAAACCCATAGGCATTTTCTACTAGTCAACCTTTGGGTGATGCAGAGACAAACAGTGGCAGGTGCAATTTATAATGATATTTTAGGATTAAATCATTTTAAATATAGACACGTTTAAACAGACACACTTTAATCGTTAGTTTATTGTGTTATTTAAATAAGGGGCTGATTCCTTTTATGTATGTATGTTATATTCCTAATATGTAGATTAAAAAATTTGAACAGAATTTGTTTGAGGCTTTCTGACAGATAAAGTAACCGTAGGTGGTGACTTATACATTATCCTTCGTATCACAATATGCTCACACCTTAATGCAAAAACACAACACCCCCGATTGATCGCCGCCATTGTATGCTTCCGAGCAGTTAGCCTGTTTAACGAGCATGTGCTTCGACGCTTCGGCCAACAGATAAAGTTTACGAGGCCGTGTTAAATAACCTAATGAAACTCCCCTCAACAAACCACCACGGACGTTACTACATCGATAAAACTATATGCTAGTGTTCGATACTGTGTTATAAGGGAAATTTTATTTTCATGTTATTACTTTCTTGATTTTTATATGAATTTTAGACAGAACTTTATATGCTAATTACTATAAATTTTAGACAGAAATAGACCTTCTTCTTGGATCTTTGACCGTCGTTACGGGTCGTCAGAAGCCCGAAAGACTGACAGCCAGTCTTACTAAAGGGTATCGTGTTATCCAGTAACTGAGTTGTGGAGATTAGATTGGCAGTCGCTCCGTGTAAAATACTGGTGTTCATCTTCATCTGGTTAGACTGGAAACCGACTCTAAGTTAAACTCAAACTCAAAGCATTTATTTCAAATAAACCAATTACAGGCACTTTTGAATTGTCAAGGGGTCGGTCAGTCAGAAAGATGAAGCTAGTTGCCCATTCCAAAGCGTAGTAGGTACCTATGTAGAAGAACGGACAAGAAACTCCATGGACACTATTTTAAATCAAAATATTGTAATAATAAAGTGGTTACATCATTCATGTTGTAATTATACATGTGAGAACGATGTAGAAAGACGTGCACGTTAAAAGCGTCCGTAATAAAAATATAAAAACAATTATGGAATTAAAATAAGCCGTGGCAGCTAAGAAATGACCAATGCCTACTGAAGGCGCCCGTTCACGAACATGACGTATGGATCAGCACCATTCAGCTCAACCATTTCGAAGGGAACTCAATGATCCAATACACGCCACCACCAGCGACACATTTGAGTGAGCATGACATACTCTCAGCCGCCAGGGCACATTCAAGTCAATGAAAGACGAACCCAGTAAGCTTTATAGTGGGTACTTTGTGCTCACACATGTGCTATGCAATTATACAATACTAAGAGATTGAATTTATACAATGCAAAGATAGGTTAGTTGGGAGAAGACTGGGCATCATGATGGGACATCATCTGGGGTCATGATGAGACAGATGTAGCTACCGACAAGTCCACATAAGTTTGAGTCTATATTAGGTATGCGGCTGAACATCATAACACAGTATTTAAAGAGCATTTTTCCTCTGCTCTTAACAGCCAATCTACTGGTAATCCTGACAACAAAGGATCCAATATAAAAGTAAAAACAACGTGAAATACCTCATAATACTTCTAAATATTATACTAGTACGAGGGGAAATTATGCACATGTTTCAGTTTCAAACAAAAATATGCCACAATACATTTTTAGCATTCAGGTAATTCCACAAAAGGTGAAATATTCGCGTCATAATATTTACCTCATACGGAATTCATGCCTTAAAATATATATTTAAATCCGTCATTAGCATAAGTCGAGGTGCCCGCCGAATGCGCTCTCTACTGCAACAGGGTTGCCACTACGAAAATATAAAAAAAAATTGGACGGACGTAGCTCACGTAGCGTAGCTATGACTTTGTTGCCACTGCAAAAATCAAAAAAACTCGACGGAGGTAGCTTATGAATTTTGCCGGGCATTTTTCTTTGATGACATTTCGACAGTGAACGTGAACGTGAGCACGTAAGAGGAAATACCGTGAGCAGCTATCGTGTATATTAACGGTAGATACTCAGATATAGTACCCAGGATATCCTTATATATAGTACCGTGTTTTGGATCGTCAAAAAGAAAACCACCTGAAAATCCAATGATGTCGGAAAACTAATTTTCGTTTACACAACGTAGTGAATAGAAAAAGCGTTGAAACAACCCATTGAGATAAGTTTTTTACTAGTAAAGCAACAGTAGATTAGTCACAAATGAAGCAAACAAAAGCGTTTATAAAGTCCATTAAAATCTAGACTACCTACGTGACAGCCTTAACCGCGGCCCAGAGCGCTGATTGTTTCCTGTAGCCAAATGGCGGATTTAATTCAATATTACAGGCCAATTAACATGCGTATGCGCTACCGTTTTATTTAAACAATCCATTAACTGCCTGCCAGATGGTAATGAAGAAACTTTAATGTTTAATGTTTGTAGCTTAATAATGGCTTATTGTATGTTTTAATAACACAGTATTTAGTACTTTTATCATTAAGGAGCAACCGGCCCTTGCTTCGCACGAGTATACCTGTAAAAACGTCGAGATTTCTGTGCTTTATCTATACCTACATATAATCAAATAATAACGAAGTCAAAACTGTACATTGAATATTTTTGAAAAAAGGTAATTGCTACGAGGTGTGGGAACGAGTCTGATGGTTTGTACCACACCCTTAACTTTGGCAGGTCTTTGAAAACTAACCCTGTATAGTTTTATTAGAATTTTGGTCCGTTTGTCTGTTTATCTGGATGTTATATGTCTGTATGTTCCGGATTGGCGCAAAAAGGCTGAGCGGACTTGAATTCAATTTGGCACACAGATATTTTATAATTGAATTTGTAATTATTTTAAGCTAATAAATATATTTAAATATCTATGTAATAGACACCATACACCTTCCAGAATAAATGCTCTAAATGATGGTGAAAACCGCATTAAAATCCATTGTGTACTTTAGAAGACCTAAGCGGTCAAACGGACAGACACGAAAAGCGACTTTATTGTATAAAATGTATATAAATTACAGATTTTTATTGTAGATTAGTATATAAGATGTTTTTTTTTTAATAATCATCATTTAACTTAAAAGCGAATTACACATTCATGACGAAAAAAGCGTTAAAATTTTTTCCATGAAAATATAATTCAAACAATGAATGCAAATTAATCCATAAAGTTTGTTTCACTTTCATGAATAAAGTTGTCGCATTATAAATACATAATGTTGGATAAATTCTCGCCACCTTAGAAATATTTAATGAAGAAGAGTGTTTTCTTCCACTTTTAACATGACGGGATAAGAACATTGGTGATGAATATATTTACTGATATTTGAGAAGTCATCTAATAATATCATATGGTCTGACCAAGCTTACGTCTGATCTTTAAAAGAGACTGTGGCCTCTGAGTTTGTTTCGATCTTTCTTCTTAGAGTATCTAGTCAGTTAGTAATCACCGATCTCATGTAGTTTCAAAATCAAGTGAAGTGTTTTTTGAACCAATTTACTTTAGAAATAAATATCATTTATTCAATAGCCAGCATACCAGCAGCATCTCATTTAATAGCCAGCATAAAAATCAATACCAAAAAATAATAGTTTAAAAAAAACGAAAAAACACGCTTTTTTAAATAACCGAACTAAAAAGTAGAAAATCATTTTCAATAAGTTTAAAATAAGAATGGAGTGATTAACAAAAAAAAATATTTTATTGTAAAAAAGCGTGGGGTACTTGATGTCAATTGTTGTAAATATTTTTGTGAAAATTTGTAAAATTAGCGTCGTCATGAAAATATCTGACAAAGCATCCCACGGTTTTTTTATTTTTTTTTTGTTAATCTCTATTCTTATTTTAAACTTAAATTATTTGTACTTCGGTTATCTACAAAAGCGTGTTTTTTAAAACTATTATACATTTTAAATTTTTTAGTGCGGCTAACTACAAAAGCGTGTTTTTTTTTTGGAACGAAGTTTCTTTTACGCGGCTTACAGTAGATTGAACTGACAGACTTCGTCACGTTACCAAAAAGCGTTACCTATGCCTCCTCCAAGCGACCTTCCTCTCTTTCTATTTCTTACTGTCTTTTTCTATTTTGTACGGTTGTATGTATATCTTTGTGTGAGTGTGCGAGTTTTGATATTATATTGTTGACCGTAAGCATTGTGTACGGTCAAATATTTAATCTCAATTCTATACACATGTGAATATAATTTAAACTAATTTATTTTTTATTTATATAACTTATAATTCTCTATTTTATATTTAATTTTGAATAAATTACTATTTTCCTAAAATGTTAAATTAAATGTATTACTTATAACCGTAGCGCCCACGGCAGATCTTTCAAATGTCTGCCTTGGTCGGTTCTGGCCGGGTTATAATGGGTGAAAAAAATAAGCTAGTCATATGCTTGTCTCAAAGATCAAACCGTGAATGTCTCAATACATGGCTAAGAACAGTAAATAAATGGCGTACATAACTCCCTGACTACTCCTATGAGTAGTCGCCTGCTTATCTCAAAGGTTGAACCATACATGTCTCTAAACGTGGCTCAGTTTGTTTTAGTACATCAATTCAGGGTGAATTGATGTAATAATAAATAAAAAGAAGATTTTGTAGATTTTAGAATTGAAATATATTCGATTTATCTTGTTGGAAAACTACAGTACACAATATTTTATTCAAAGTCGGTAATTTATGTAAGAAATGGGAAATTTGCGCGCCTGCTGCCTTCCTTGGATGTGGTAGCCGTTTCTCAGGCTCCCTCTCCGGAAAGTTTATTGTAGGTATACGTGCACTTGGCACAAAGACACTACCGGGTATCAGGGATGAAAAAATCTTGAATCCTGAAGATCCTGGCAAGAGTAATGCGACAAACTATCAAAATTATTGCATTGTCATCGGTCCTTGATAAGTGTACGAAGTTTCAAATCAATCCGACGTTTTGAAGGGGATGAAAATCGAGTTATAAAATTCCATTACATAGATACATACCAAGCTAATAAAAGCGTGTTAAAAGGATCGCATTTGTAACAACATAACTAATTATTTCTACTGTCATTAGTAAAGGTAGTATCCATGCAAACAATACCTACTAGGTATTCCCTACTGCAGCTATTTAAAACTCGGCAAACTGCCAAAGGGCGGCCCAGCCATCTATCCTTGTACCTTGTACAACACTTTACATAACTAAAACAGTTGACAAAGCGTGTAATGAAAAACTACACTAACAAAGTAAAGTCAACGAGATAACACGAACCTGAACGTATCTACTTAAAGTTTTTAAAGTAAAATTCACTTCAAGTTCGTACTAACTGCGCTCCGAGGAAAACACGAGATACTAAAGAAAATGTATCTAAATAAAGGCGCTCCCACACCCGCGCCGCATGCATTTGTGTAATGACAGCCGCTCAGACGCGCAACAGGTATCACAGCTAATATCACTGCTTTCAAACACGCTCAAGAGCTTAAGTTTTTTTTATTCTAAATCACATTGCCGCAGCACCCACGCGCCGCGCCGTCTCCGCGGTTACGCTTCAGGCGTCATTTCTTTACGCCTCTTTGCGCTTACATCGTCTCATTTCATATTCACATTACCAACATCATACCACTCTTTATGCGATTCTGATCCTTATATCATATCAGGTTTTTACATCAACGCAAATACATAATCCGTTTATGACAACATTCTGTTGTAGGCACAACTTACACAGCTGCGAAATGTTACTATTTCAAATGGCCCGTGTTAACTCTGTTGACAATAAAAATGATTTACTGCATGCCGCGTCACGTGTTCGGATAGAATCATTCATGCTAACTCTTCCGTATTTCAGAGGCTGTAAGCTTTTGTATAAAACGATTTGGGTAACTCTAAAGCGCTCTAAGCGGCGCTGCATTGTGCACATGAGGCAATACGTGCACGAGAAACATCCAAGTGTACCGTGAATTATGCTTTGGGCTCACTTTCGCGTACATAAACGGTCCAACACATTTGGAATGGTTCCGTAGCACATACAAGATAGATTGATCGCTCGATAGAAGTATTGTATAACAGTGGAACATCTTTCAGAGATCACAAAAGGCTGCAAAATCAATTCGTCCGACGCATGTAGTTGGCAATATTTCAAATTCTCTTTGATGCAATACTTCCCTTCCTCGCTTTTCTCCGCATTACGTAACCGAGGAAGCTTGCTATCCGCATTTTGTTAAGTTGACAACTCAAGAAATTTGATACTAAATGGTTTTTGAAATGTACATACAACAGTGATATATTTTGCGCTATCGTGCAGTATGCAGCATGTTTGCTTAAAAATGACGTCACTTTCTTTACGATGTCTTGCTTGAAACAATGACTTTGAATACGGTACGAATCATTCTCATTTTCAAGAACTCTTAACTTAAGAACTAAAGGGTTTAAGCTGGTAAGAACAAAAATTGTAGTATATAATGCCTTAGTTCGGAGCCACCTTGAATTTGCCAGCATGGTGTGGAGCCCACACTATTTAGTACACTCACAAAGAGTAGAAAGCATCCAAAGAGCCTTCACGAAACACCTAGCACATGCCTTTGGAGATGTTTCTCCCCGGTGCCCATATGAACAACGTACACAATGTTACAAAATAATAACTCTGCGCGACTGTCGACTGGTACATGATCTCATGTTCTTTTTCAAATTAGTTAACAATAGATTGGACTGCAATAAATTAACTGAACAATTTGGACTAAAAATCCCCCATCATTTACCC
Organism: Brachylomia viminalis; assembly: GCA_937001585.2. Classification (NCBI taxonomy): domain Eukaryota; kingdom Metazoa; phylum Arthropoda; class Insecta; order Lepidoptera; family Noctuidae; genus Brachylomia; species Brachylomia viminalis. The sequence continues at coordinate 17,443,585 of OW443301.2, read as the reverse complement.
AGATATCCCATTACCCATTTATTCCACACTAAAGCATCCAACACAAATATAGGAGTAAACTCACCTCTCAATAGGCTCAGTCGTGAGATGAATTCTTATATAAAATCCTCTCCAGATGTTGACATATATCATGGCTCAATAACACACTTTAAGACCCAAATTTTGAGGTCCCTAAGCACGCAACTCACACAATCTAAAGATTCATTTTACTGTATTAGTATGTAGGTATTTCTTGCAACCTCTGCAATCTTATAACTTATGTCTTTTTTTATATTTCTGTTTATATAGTTGTTACCATTTAATTTTTATGCATTTCATTTTTACATTCGGTTATCACTGTATTTGAGAATGTTTGTTCACCTATTATTGGCAACTGTATAAGCCTTTAACTATTATCTACTGTTATTTGATATTTTGTATACAGAAGCTGTTGGTGAACCTTTATTAATAAATAAATAAAATAAAACTCTTTCAAATCAGCAAACTACATAAAGCTCTCCACCTATCTACACAGCCATTAAAACTATCCTATAATATTATCCGTTTCTTCTAAAGTTCATACGCTAAAAATAAAATAATATAAATCTCCATTTATAGTTTTTAACGAAAGCCAATAACCACAAGTCAGTTTAACGTGCAATATTAATTGAAATAATATTATGCGTGAAATTAAATTCAACAGATTATGTAAATGGCGCGGATGTGGTTAAAATGATTGCATTCCGAATTAAATTTGTAAATTGTAAATGACAAATTCGCTGGAGGAATAACAGAGAGGTAAGAAGGATTAAAATGGAAGAGGACATTATAAGGGCTTTTGGCTAAATGGCTGTTTCAGTCTTGCCGTTGAAACTTTTTGGAGGGATGACAATTTCTTACCGTTCGAGTTGGGCCTCGTTCATTAGAAGGTATACTTACACTTTCAACGGTTTATAACTTAAGTTCGCTTACAGTTTTAGGTGACTGACTATTCAAAAGGAGTTAGACTGACCGATCATCACTCTTCTGTCCTTATCCCACTTTATTTGGGGTTTAATATGCATGTCTTTTTCTTCCATTCCATAGTTCTCTATTAGTCGACATCTCGGTAGTCCCCCTCTTCGTAGACACATCATATTTCACACAGTCCATCTATCGTTTCTTTGGTCTTTCCTATATACTCTTACAGTATACTCAAAACTTTTCTAACGACATTTTTCAAGCTAAACTTACTTACCAATGTCAACAATAAAATAATAATTTTATTCTTTAGTTTTAATTAATTATTTTTTCGTAGCAACCGCGTAGCCAACTGCTACGCGGGTAACATATCTACGAAACGGTCTACGAATATTAATCCCAGTTACGTACATGCACTTTACAATACATCGCTCCTTTCTTACGCAATAGGTCTATTAAAGTCGTTAGTATTCCAGCAGTGGACGTCGAAGTGAGTCCGTCGTTGCCTATTGTGTTCGGAAGCCATATGCTTAGTCGAACTTTTGACGAAAATTGCACTCGGAGAGTATGCAATTTTCGACTACAATTTGGCCTAACTCAGTCTGTAATCATGACGTAAGGTCTCGGTATGCTTGTAACACACGGCAGGCTTCACGGAATTGCTCTTATCTTAATGGCATGAACTCATGAAACGTTTGCGATTTTGGCGAAAAACTTGGCCAGACTTAAGTCGAATACCTATCGAACACACACGAATATTTTTTCCGAAGCCTTGTTTGCAAGGCCGTAAACTTTACAAATTTTCTAATTTTGTTTCTGGAAAAACTTCTGGAGACGGCCGTTCTAATAATATTGATTGCGCCGAAAGTGCGTTGAGAGCACAACTTATCTTGACCATTTAGGCAATTATCCTACCCCCAGCGATTAACAAGAATCTAGTAAAGCTAGCAACTAGAAACGAGTTGGTGAGTAACGAGTGCGCATGGCGACGAGCGATTACTCGCTGTGCGTATGTACCAAGCGTAAGTCTCTCAGCGAGTATTCCACCTGCCAAGCGAGCGTCGCTGAGCGAGAACTCTCTTTGATAGCTCTTGTCACTGTGACAAACGAGTATTCGCCGGCGCGCGGTGTGAACAGTCAGCGATTAACTATGAATATTATGTATCTCTTTTACTCATACGGGATCTACAATCTTTTGTACGTTTCTTGAGCGAGGAAATCGTTAATAGCTAGTCGCTTCCTCATCGGCGGTGGGATAGGTGCCCGTCAGTTTTATACGTCATTTGTGTCGTAGTGCGAATAAACGGTGCCTTGCTAGGTTTGTATGGACCGTATTGAGAATCACCGCCTCTAGTAGCGGCGCGACGTAGCAGTCTTTTGGGTGCCTCTGGGTCTTCAACTGATCCTCTACAGACCGATATGACAAAATATTTACGAAGTAGGAATGTACTAGGTATAGATTTTATCATCTAGGTACTGACGAACATAAGTATGTTTGTCAGTACCTAAGCTGGTGTTCATTAGGTCCCCAATGAGTCTATCGTTCGCAATTACCTGCTGTTTTATAACTAAGCAAGGCGCTCGCTAATGATCTCTTGCAGGAGACAGAGTGCGCACTAACGAGATATCTATTTTTTAAAGCAGAATTCTATCTGTTGTGTTATTATATTTCTTTTTGAAATAAGGATTAAGTTGAGTACCAATACGTAAAATCCGACCAGCAACGAAGATGATTAGGGCCATTTTTCTATTTTAAAGAGTATTTTTTTTAAATCTTTATAGATCAAAGTTTTATGGTCTGTATAGCCTTTTTATACAGAACAGACAAGCTTGCAGCCCGGCTGTTTTGTTGTAATAATGATTATTTTCAATGCAGATTTATAATAGTTTCCTTTCATATTAACTCGAAAAGTCTCGGTGAATCACAACAATTTGATAATCAGCAGACAGAAATACTTCTCTGTTCTCGTAGTATACAACTTTCCTATTTATAACCGGAACGCCGCGCCGTGGCATCGCGTATACTAAGAGCATGAAATTAACCGTAGTAACCGTCAGTAGCTAGCACTAGTTAAAGCTGTATCACGAATTTGCAATATTTTAATGTGATAGGTCGGTTTCAAAAGATACACACAAGTGAATGTGGTGTTAAGTACCTTTGTCATTAACTTTACTTTATCGATTTAAATTCATACTGCTAGAAAATTCTTCTCTTCTTGTGCTCACACACTATTGTCTACGTTTCTTTTTGTTTCTCCTTTCGCAGGTCTGCTGGAAGGGTATTCTTAAGAAATAAGCAGTACCTTTGTACTCAATAATAAATAATAATATGTCGGTTCCATGTTTTACTGTGTGTACATAAATAATAAAATTAATCTATGAGGAAATGATATGATTATTTTTTTGCGGAAGTACACGGCATTGACTTCGGAATGCACTGCTATCGAAATACAATATCACACTTTATCTACGCGACGCCAGGGCAGCGTGTACGCCGCGTTATATGCGAAGACACCCTGACTGAACAACCTGCCAACGTATATACCCAGCCCCTAACTGTTATATTATCTGTGCTCCCGGGAAAAACTCAGCTAGATGGATAACTTTTGATACCGTACCACTATCAAGACACAATTTCACAATACAACTTTGTTGCATTGGAAAACTGTCTCAAAGTCAAACTAACAATAGGTAAGTTTTTCCAGTACCGCCAACTTATCGACAGCATTCGCCTCGACCGGTGTTATCTCTCTGATTTATGACGCTTATCAGTCACGCTCCTCGCTCACTGATAGTGAACTAAACAAAGTGCTGCTTTAATCAATCACTTAGTCGCTGGCGTTTTCAATTTGTCCTTTTAACCATTCCCTTATCTGCTACAAGTTTCAAGAATACAAATTCGATTAAGGGCCCGCTTTTTAGCCTCTGGTGGCACGCTTTTGAATGAATTACTTAGATATCTTTGGAACGGGGAGGGAAAAATAAAGTGGCTTTTCTTTTTGAGGAAAATTAGACCACGCAGCTCGTGAAGACTGTTGCATTAGCTTAGGTTTTATGAAGTCTATACTTTAACTATGATGCCTAGAAGTCTGTTTCAGACTTTGTTCAAAACTTGCAGGCGTTGCGAGAATTCTTATCTATTGATACCGATCGTTCCTGAGTCCTAACACTACCAACGGGAAGAACTAAATCCAGAAGTTGTTTTAAAAATAACGGTTCACCTACGACGAATGTTAGAACAGTTTTAAAATATTCAGCGAACGCAGTAACTGGTGGCAGTATTAGCGCTTGAGCGGCCTTCTCCGAGGTCCCGACACTGCATACAACAATTGGGTGTAATGAAATTTGTCGAACAACGCGGCATTCGGCGCACGTCCCCGCACCGGCGGCGGCGGCGCCCGTTCAAATTGACGCCTAATTAAATTACAAGTCGCTGCAGCCATGCCGACACGGAATATATTTCAACCTCTTAAACTCCTCTTTTACACTTCAAAAGACGATCGATACGTTTGTACAGATGAATTTACAGTGAGTGAGCAAATAACACAATATTTGGAGACGTTTTCCGCGAAAACTGTCGCTTTGAGCTTCTATTTTGATACTGTTTGACCCATTGTGAAGTCTGTTTACTGGATGCAAATGCTATGTCCGCCCTCTCGGCACGGAGTCTCAATGGACAGTATAAGCTTTTATCGCATATCCATTCGTATTCCGCAGCATATGAGGTGAGTGCATATGACAACACAGATAAAGAACTTTTCCGTAATCTCGGTGAGCTCAAGAAAATCGGTCGCGGGACGCGTTCCATTGTTTTGAAGACAAGGCACCCGCGACGCTCGCTGACGGCTCTTGCAGTAGCGACTGCATTATTTCAACGATGTATTGCAAACTGTCCCAGACTTTCTACTAAGAAACTAGTAACACTGATGTATCGTTTATTACACCGCCAACATAAATTTTCATTACAAGTAGATGGGTAGGTACGTCTTTTAAAGGAAAATAGGGGCTTCGAGATCGTCTCGAACGGGAAAGTTATTGCTTGTAAAATTGAAGTGGGATGTTACGTCATCAATTTTCAAACGATACAAAAACTATTTTTAGTGCTGTCACATTGAAAGTAAATATGATTCGTTTTTACGGTGTAAATGGTTTTTGCCTAAATTTCCCAAAAAGTATGTAGTGCTTCATACTTAGCTTTTCACCAATCAATGAATCCTTGAAAATTATAATGAATGGCATTCTATTGCCAAAGCCCAATAATTACACTATAAATATTAATAATTATGTCACTCTCTGTATTTCAGTTATTTTTTGTGTAGGTACTTCGTTAATGGCGTAATGTTTAGAGTAATAAATATGTTATAATTACTGTGAACTGTGAAGCTACGTTATATAAAATAAAATATATAAAATAAATAATTTACATCTTCCAAACTAGAACATATACCGAGATATCAGTGCCTTAAGGAATACAAACAGAAAGTTGTATGTAAATGTCGCCTCCTTTGAGTCATAGTGGCGCTGATAACACAGCCTCCGGGGAGCGCGCCTGTCGTCTGATCCCAAGATGTATGCAAAATTGCCAATACGTGCTACAGTATCGAACTGAATTACATTTTTAATACTTATACATTTCTACATTCTACAATGATATTGTTACATTTTTTAGAAGTAAAACTTCTAAGGCGGCAATTCGATAATTAGACAGTGAAATTTTAAGAACGCGTCACGTTTGGTACATTTCGTTACGCGAGAGAGAAGAAAGATATCTATCTCTGTCTCTCTCACTACATCTCTTTTCCTGTTTATTTTTTAAGTATTTTGACTTCTACCACGTGTACCTGCTGCACGCATTTTTTTATGTTACAAGATTTGAAATGTTTTACGATATTATGTTATATTATTAATATTACTTATTACAACATTTACGAGTACAAATCAAAAGATTAACTAACCCAGTTTCAAATGGATACAAGATATTAGATAAAATGATTTCGCGATAAAACCTTTTTCATACAAACCTATTTTAAAAATGTTGTCCACACTGGCCGTTTGAGATCGAAAAACAATAGGATGCCATTAAAGTTTCTTTGTGCTTTTTTTTCTGGCAAATGGCCAGCTATTTGTTTTTTCTTTGAAAACAGCCATTATTTCTGACGTTATTATACAAAACCTTTTTTCTAGAAAAATTTAAGCCAACTTTTAACCCTGCCTTCACAGATTATTTTAACTTTTTAGCTTCCTATGGTTTTCATCTTTTGCATTGTGTAAATTGTTCATGCATAACTTAAGAAGGAGTAAAGTTTTCGCGTATTTATATACTTCGTACCTAGAAGATAGTGCATAAATTAATGTAACAGACACAATTTTATCATAGATTGAACAAAGCTGAATGGGAATTATACGTTTACAACTCGATGAATAGAAAATCAAGTTAACTCCTCTATAGTACCATACCTAGACCAAACTTCTTTTTGTAAATGAATTAGCCAAATATTTGGCTATGAAAGTGAAAATGTACCTACTAAATAAATATAAAGTGCTTACGCAGGAGCATTTTAATGTGGAAGATACACTATCATCTTAGTGCATATTACCTGGACAAGACATATAAGTACGTAAGTTTCACTCCCGGACTCCTAAATCGAGCCACTGCAGTGCATGTCCATGTAGGCATTTAGAGGCAAAAAGAAATGAAAAAAAATATGAGTCAAAGAAAATGTTATATCTAATGCAGTTTTGAAGTCAAGATACAGTCATTCATTTCGGTGTCATTGATATGTGCCTTTGAATTACGACCAATTAAAAAAGGCATAGACAAAAATACAAAAATATGTAGGATGGCTCGATTTATGTGTCCGGTGTGTGTTATTATAATGTTGTTACTGAATTCATACAGAATTAGGTACTAATTCTAAGATCAGCACATTAAAACTGGAACAACTAGGATTATGTTGATTATGAAATGATGAATTTTGTTAATCAGTGCTTGACTTTTATCTACTTAGCTAAACTATTAAGTAAGAAAATGAACCTTATTAAATAAAATATATAAATTAATTAATATAATTATATTAAATTAAATTCTTCAATATTGGATAATACTAATAATTATGTACTAATAAAAGCCCTGCCGGCCTGTGATGGCCCAGTGGTAACGGACGCAACTTGCGAGTTTCAGGTCGTAGGTAGGTTCGAACCCAGAAAAAATTTATGAAATTTCATTTATTTCAGGTACCACATAACCCATAATATAGAACATCTTGGCTTAGATAAATGATTGGTCTCGCTGCGGTCGAGCGCAGCGAGACTAATCATTTATCTAAGATCTTTAGATTATTTAATAATAAATACACAATCACACATCAATAAATACAAACGAATAAATACAGTGTAAATACAACATCCATAAGACCATAGTCATATTTAATTATTATTCACTACAGTAGTCTCTTACGAGCGACACTTGTCTGTCACAGCAGTGTCGCACATAAGGACAGTCCAACCTATTTGCTATCATGCTCAGAACAGTATTGGAGCTGGCCCGCACTCTGCGCACAATAGATGTGCAGCGCTTCCGCATGGTCGCATGAAAACAGTCCGTGTGCGCCCATGCGGACATACCTAAAGCGCTGCAGTAGGGAGGCAGACCCAAAACCGCTCTGAAAGTGTTGTTAAATTGAATGCGGAGGGCTCTGTAGCTCTTTTGCGTGTAATTAGCCCACAGGCTGCAGCAAGCAAAGACGTCAATATGCTTAGAAAAGAGTTATTTTCACGGCATCCGAGCAACGCTCGAACCTGCGGGTCAGCATATTAGCTATTTAAATAAAGCTCTCCGCTCCCGTTCCAAGTCAGCATGATGTTTGAGGTCAAGCGCGACTATATGTTCTATGTATTTAACTGATTTACGCTACCTAAGGGTACACTATTTAGACATATAGGTGGTACATATTCGGGGCATATAGCACCACCGGCCTCAAAGACCATGTAGTGATTTTTCTTAATATTATAAACAAGTCCATGTTTAACAGCGTAATCCTCACATGTCGCTATCAACCTCCTCTGGCCACAAATCGACGCGCTCAGCAGAACCATATCGTCCGCATAGCTTAAATTATTGATACACACGTCATCTACATGACAGCCGACGTGCTGACTGCTCAGCGCGACGATCAGCGCATCCATGTAAAGGTGAATAACGAGGGTGAGGTCAGTCCCCGCCCTGCCTTTTTTTTTTTTTTTTTGAGGATGGGAAATCATCAAATGACTCCTCCCGCTCTGGGTGGAGCGGAAGGGAGTGTCAGACTTACTGACTAAAACCCACCCGTGTTCCTTCCTTGGCCCTTTATGTTCCGGGTCAGCGGTACCCCTTTCGGATGATCCCGCTTTCCAGTCCGCCCTGCCTTACACCACATTGTAATCGATGTGGCTCCGACATTGCCCCCGACCATCTGACGCTGTTGACTTGGTGCGTGTACCAATGCTTGAACATGGTAACAAGTTCTGGTGGTAGGTTGTTACTATCAAGTTTTTTCTACTTCACTTTGTGTAAATTATTTCATCACCGTTGCTCTCAAAACGGCGAAGGAAAACATCGTGAGGAAACCGGCATGTCCTAGAACCATAAATTCGCGTGGTGGATTGCGGCACACTCCCTCTTACCGAGTCCCGGCAGTGGGAACATTATAGGCTAATTATGATAATAAAAGCCCTGACCATTGGTTACTTGGACCCTTTTCGCGATACCGGTGGGCTACTATTTTTATATATATTTTCAAATGTTTTTTTTAATAAATATAAATAAATAAATAAATAAATAAATAAATAAATATCGTCTGACATTGCACACAGCACCATCTAGTTCCAAGTTAAGCACTTAACACTTAAGGCTTGTGTTATGGATACCAGATGGTTGATACACTACTTAAATACATTTTTTTTTTAATATAACAATGTAATTTATATATACAACGTGTTGTTTTGCATCCTCGTCAAATTTCAGGAGGCTGTTATGAAAGACATAAATAATCAAATAAAATTACGATCCTGCTCAATAATTAATACTTACATAAGTACCTACTTGTTTTTTCAGGTATTTAAGTTTGACAGTATTTCAGAATACTCCACTTTCAAAGAACATAATCGACCCGTTGCGTATGCGGTAGGCAGTGTCGTACGACTATGTCGCTGTGTGCATGCGTTACAGTTACTGCGCAGTTACAGGGCGGTATCACACGGGCCCTACACATGCCGATTTCCGAAAAATACAAAAAATAATAATAAATACCTACTTATTTTATTATTGATTCGTGTCGAGAATCATTAGCATAGTTACCTCCTCGAATTTGACGAGGATGCAAAACAACACCTTGTATATTAATCATAATCGTTTATTTGCTAAAATCGTTCGTTTCGTATCGTTTATATGAATGAATAAAAGGAAATACTAATAACAATTACACTAGGACAGCCTTCAAACAAGCCAACAAATAACTGGAGATATCTAATCTATCTGATAACATCTGACCACGTTCAGCCGCCTTCCAAGTTTAGACAAGGAAGGAATGTTTCACGGAAACCGATTAATTTCAGATTCAGATTTACGCAGAAATTATGCCTTATTCAATGGAAATAAGAAGGAAAGGATGTTTAGGGAGAGACTACACTGAGAACGAAGATAGAAAACGCATTTAATGTAGATGCAGGTAAAGTTTTCTGCTTTATTACGTCATATATTTGGGTTATTGTAACACTATGGAGTTGACTTTGTTTCAGGTAATGAAATATATTTCTCTTGAACGTACAACGTCATTATTTATTTAAAAAATAATCGTTGCATAAGTCCAACATATTTCATGTAATAAAACATTTGTAGCCTACACTAAAATCATCCACAGTAAGTTCAATCTATCGCGATTCGCACAGGGAAATAAGTTCAATCTATCGCGATTCGCACAGGGAAAATAATCCATTGCAAAACTTAATACATTTATTGACAAGTATCATTTATTGTGGCTACCGTTAGAAATAGCTCTCCTGAAAACATATTGACTACCTAGACACTATCTTTAACAAAATAACGAAAGCTCAACAAAACTTATAGCACCTGAGGCAAGTCGATTAGCGCTAAGCTAGATAGCCCCGCATCGCGCGCGGTGGAGCGAAGGCTAATAGCCTCCGATTTTAACTAATCACTTCATCGGACTATCGGAGCTGGTAACTTATGGCCTACTTAGTTCGCCAGCCGATACCCTTCGCTCCCCTTTATGGTACTTGCAGCTGCTTGATTAATTGAATAAATAATTACAAAGTTACAGCTTTCTGGGTGGAATTTTTGTTGATTAATGAATGTTTCTTCTATAAATAAGATGAGTCGTGGTTATATATAAATCTACAATATTTATTTGGCTCGTCTTTTTACAATTTGCGGTAAACTATAGAAGAATCAGCAAACTATAGAGAGCAGTGGTGGCCCAGTGGTAACGGTCGTGACTTACGAGTTGCAAGTCATAGGTTCGAACCCAGACAGGCGCTTTACTTTGTGTAAATTATTTCATCACCATTGCTTTTAAAACGGTGAAGGAAAACGTCACCGACATGTCCTAGAACCAAAAATTTGAAGATATGTGACATCCACCAACCGGCATTGGGCCCGCGTGGTGGATTACGGCCCATTCCCTGTCACTTAGAGGAGGCCTGTGTTCCCAGCAGTGGGAAACATTATAGGCTTATTATGCTTTAGAAATGCTATTATGCAATAGAAGAATACGAACAAATTGCAATATTACTCTACCCCCATAGCAAATAGCGTCATAATTTATAAATGATAAATGATTTATTTCTGTAAGTAGGTTTGAACAAACACTTTTACACGTCAATCATATTTTTTTTAAACTAGATGAGGTCAGCGTTTCCTATCTGACTACTCTGAGAAGAAAGGCCGAAACAAACTCAGAGGTCACAGTCTCTTTTAAAGTCCAGACCAAATCTTGGTCAGATCATGTGAAGGCTATGTAGATCGGTGTCAGCAATGGTCTTTTGAGGAAAGAACCACACAGATTCCAGTCAGTGCACGCATTTGTCAGTAACCGTGCAACTCAACACAGAACCAAGGATTCGACGAACAATATCAAAGAAAGGACATTTGGGTAGGCCGCATCAGCTACTCAAACTGCCAGAACATGATTTAAACTGGTACAAAAACACACATAGTCCTCACATTCACAATAATTTAAAACAATATAATACTTTATACAGTAAATATTAGTGTCATTGTACATAAGTATAGATACTTATAGCAAAGATTAAAAGTAAAACTAGTTAGCAAAATAAAATAAATTAACATTGCTTGTGCTTTATTGGAGCAACTCAATCCCAAGCCTTTTTGTCCTCAATATAGTCTTTGACAGTATAATAGGCATTCTAGCATAGTTTCCTTTTTATAAAAGATTTTAATTTTAATTTATTAAGGCTTAGTGCTTGAATGTGGCTAGGAAGTTTATTATAAAAACGTATAGCCTACAGACTGACCAGACTTATAGAGAATATCTATGTAAATTATGAACAAAATCTATCGGGTAGTATTAACGTGATGCTGGACCATACATTATGACAAACAGGTAAACAGGCAAAAAAACGTTTTTTTTTTAAATTTTAGAATCGTTCTCAGATCTCGCAAAAAATACTTTATTATTTTTATTTTAAATGTAGGTACTGTTTTGACTTGATATAGACAAGTTACTAATAGTGGCAAATCGAAGCTGTAAAACGGTGACGATATTTTCGTCTTGTTTTTCCGCTCAGATTTGCCCCTAGTCTTCTGACGTAGTTTTAAAATGACAATTGATCGCAACGCCTGTCCCACGTTCATTGCGATACTTACGTTGATGAGCAGACATATCTTTGAAACAATAGATTTTTGCAATGGATTATTTATCCGATTTGAAAGTGTTTGTATTTGTATTACGCAATCACAGTGCTGTATACCTAATCAGGTACACACAAGAGAAAAGTACTGCATACAGGCCAACAGATACTCGTAAATTACCGTAACTCTACGTTGATACAACTTTTAAAGTCTTTACTTTTATATATATCATTTCAATTCTCTATTCTCGATTTGCAAAAACATCGTGATAGACAAGTAAAACAAACTATTTTGCGCAGACATTTGTAACCAAATGATTCATATTTCTCTTTGTTTATAAGATGCCATAACACGAAAACATTTATAAAGAGCAACGCGTACGCTAATTGAAATACATTACAAAGAATTTTTAAAGTACGTTTATTACAAACAGTGCTAAAACACTTTTGAAAATTCAGGAATGGTTGTTGCCTAGCTGAATAAAATAATTTCACAAATGCTCACAGCCGTAGGTACTAATAGTTTAGTATTTTACTGAAACATTCAGCTCATATTGCTCGGTGAAAGTTTTCAAATATATTCTTATCTCTCAACGAGTGTACTAAAAAAATTGCGCGTGCAGCACCGTTCACGTGATAGAAGTGAAAATAAAAAAAATATTTTTCCAAATTGGTTTATAAATAACGCAGTTCTGAGGTAAGAGACATTAAAAAAAATGCAACCGAATTGAGAACCTCTTTCTTTGTCGGTTAAAAATAAGAGAGATTTTGTGTGAGAGACAGAGAGAGTTATATCTTTCTTCTCTCTCATGTAACGATTTTTTTTTTTCGTTTAGGCTTCCAATAAATCACAATAATTAACAAGATTGTAAATCTAAAATTAACATTTAACAGTTTTATCGTAAGTACAAAACAAAATAATCGCCGAGAATTATTGCTTTAGATATCGCAACTAATTATTTACACTAGGTACTAAATTTAACGACTGGCTTGTGGGGCTTGTGGATAAGTAATAACAGCCGCACGGGTCGGGCAATCAGGTTAAGCTACGCTTGCCACGGATGATCCGTGGATGGGTGACCATCTTTACAGTATACCAAGACCCCTCCGTGCCTCGGAAAGCACGGTAAGTCGTTGTTCCCGGCTGTCGTTCGTGATCTTTGACAGTCGTTACGGGTCGTCAGAAGCCCGAAAGTCTGACAACCAGTCTTACCAAGGGGTATCATAAATTAGCTAGGGTTGTATGGGTTGTGGAAGCCAGATAGGCAGTCGCTCCATGTAAAATACTGGTATTCAGCTGCATCCGGTTAGACTGGAAGCTGACCCCAACAAACTTGGGAAAATGTAATGTAATGTAATCTAGGCAGATGATGACTAAATTAAATAACTAACTAACGAAATATACAAATAAATCCAAACATCCCTTTTGGTTTTTGGTCACTTATATAGGCGTTGACGTACTCGTCTGCATCGCTGTCATCCGGAAACATGCCCAGAAGACTGGCAGCATTGCCACGTTGGATGGCAATGCTAATTCTTTGGCCAAAGAATGAGCCAGTGGTCACGTGAGTGTCGACCAATCGGCGACTTGGAACACGAGATGGCGCAAGGGTGTCGACACAGGTTGCGTCCAACACCAGAGGCCTACCCATCTTCCAAGGCAAAAACGTCATGTCGTCTGGTCTCTTCCCATCGTCACGTACCAAGCCGTTTGGTTCTAATACCGCTAGTATGATGACAAGGGCTCGACGAATAATATCGTTGATGCTGGCGTGCCGTGCCATGCGACCTGCGCTCCTGCAGCAGGACGAGGACAGGCCATGGTGCCCGAGACTGTCCGCGGCTGCACCGCAGTGACACCGATGCAGAGCAACACAGTTTCATTTGTATCAGGATCGCAATAAATTCGCGCCATGCAATTACCGTTGAGTCACGATGAAATATTATTCGTAGCGATTGCTATAAATTATTTACGATTGCATTCATTCAACTTTTATAGTTTCGAATACAGAAAGAGACAAAGGGATTGTGTCAAAGTGAGGTTTTTGCTGATCGTAAATTTAAGGCTGAATTTCACCAATGAAACTAAACGCGATCAGCACATCTAAACCGCGTTCAAGAGCTGTCATTGTCATTATTGTTATACTTCGTTTAGGTGAAATCCGCCGTACGGGGATGTGAAGAAGTTGTGTTTTTGCTGATCTTTACTCTCTGTTACTATTATTTATTGTTTCGTTTCATAGAAAAGCTTCGTAAAAATTATCGGCACCATTTCCTCATTACAAAGTTCACTTAGTAACGGCGTGTTAAAGCTTGGCTCGTCAAAAATCAATGATAACAGCATTACACTGACAGAAGCGGTAGGTACTCCGAGCTATTTATAGCTACAAATTAAATATAATTTCAACGGACAGGTTTATAAATAGCAGCTGTTAACAGTTAATGATAGCTCAAACAAAGTGGCTGGCATTTAGTTCGCTAATGGGTATTTTTCGTACAACATTTACAATGTGGGTTGGGCCATAAAGACCGCTTGGACACTGACAGCAGTTAGCAGCTACTCAAATTACGAGATGCTTAACTAGACTTGATATGATTAATTTATTTGTATACCTATTATCTGTGTTGGGAGCGAATCTCCATAAATATCTGGTAATTTAGTTGAAAATGCTTATTTGCACCTAGTAAGGTAGGCCGAACTGCGCATTGTTGGAGCCTCTAGTACAAATGCAGTAGTACTGAAGTCAAAAGTTGAACATCGTATTTTTATTACATTGGTATAATCTGGAAAATTCTTTATTTTTATCAAATTGACACATTACGTCCATTTGTCTTGCTATAGCCATTTCATATAACTGTCAAGTAATGACAGTTGTGATTTGAATATACGGCAATTTATGTTGGTAGTCAATCTGATAAATAATAGTTATTTGTTATACAAGAGTGCAAAGTTGCTTTTTAACCGCGTGTTCAATTTTGATGACCGAGCAAGCGAAGGATTCTAAAATTGAATCACGAGCGCAGCGAGTGATTCAAAATTAGAATCCTGAGCGTTAGCGAGGGAATCAAAAGAGCACGAGGTGAAAAATCTTTGCACTCGAGTGCAACACGTAACTTTTCATTCCACCTCAGCGAGGAAATGACTAAATGCAAAAAAAAAAACGTTTACAATCACAAGATAGGTACACTTTTATTTCAGTTTAGGTATTAATTACTACATTATGACAGGTAAGTATTACAGAATAATCTTTAAATTATAACAAAATAATACTAAGGTATAATTAAGAAAATTTTAAAGTAACGTTGCTATAGTTATTTAAATTGAGTGTAATATTTTTGTTTGGTACTGTAATATTGGTGTTAGTCACTTGTGTACTGTTTTTCGGTAAACTATCTGTCATACTAAATAGTTGTACCGATTCATCGGATTCCCTTGGCGTGAATGTTGGAGAGAGAGGGAGATGGTTAGGTGTTTCATAACGGCTTATTTTTGATGTAGAAGGGCCAGTCCAAGGATCCGATTGAGGCTCTTTCAGTGTAATGGCTCCTACGATGCCTTCACATATTTTAGACTTATTTTGGATGGAATCCTCTATGTATCCCTCTACAACTGCATTGGACTTCCAGCCTCCGTGGCGCTTAAGGGACAGGAGATCAGCTCCGGAATCAGCCAAAAGTGTGGCTGAAGTTCGTCGGAAACAATGACCCGTGTACAACAGGGGTTCTGGAAGTTCAAGAAATGTTGCTATTTCTCGTGGGATACTGCCAATTTTATTAGTACCCATAGGCTGTCTAACACACTTTCCATTGCGATACTGTAGAAAAAATCGATTGATTGGAGTGTTAGGCGGACGTAAGGCTTGATATTTCTCAACAATCGTTACGTATTCCTTGCGAATGACGAAGTTGCGGTCTCTTTTTGTCTTTGTATTAGGTAAATTAATTAATAGTAAGTCATCTGAATGTTTCTCAATGTTTTTGACATTAAGTTGTGTTAGTTCATTAGTTCGACATGCTCCGTTTATTCCAATAATAAGAACAACCTGTAACGTAAAGAGTATTGTAGTAGATAAATGAATAAAATTGATATGAACGCATAATTATGCCTATCAACATCTACTAAGTATACTATTTAATTGAGATTAATATACTTAAGTAGATACTGAATGTGCAACTGACTTACTTTTGCCGCCAAATATACGGAATCGGGTGCTTCGTTAAGAAACTTTTCAATATCAGATACTGTGAAAACCTTCGATTTTTTTGGTTGATGACCAGATGAGGCTCTTTTTAAAAATGCCACTAATTTAGGATAGGTATCGATATGTTTGTCTTTTTTCATCTTTATTGTTGCTTTTAGCATCGAATACGTACTCCATAGAGTGCTTGCTTTCTTGTTCTCGGATAATTCTATAAAATATGCCAGCAAAACGTTTTCTGAGAAAGTTTTGGCTCCTTTTGCTAGTCGCCACGTGTTGAACATATCGTACTGTTTTAAATACTTCTCGCGTGATTGTTGAGGGAGAAAGCTCATTTGCGCATTATTAACAGTTTCAGTCAATTCTGTTGGCGTCAAGCAAACTTCCTCGTCGCTAGAATCACTCATTTTAGTTTTTTCACTTGTTTTCAAGTTTCTTGTTTTTAATATAAGGTTTAACAATGACGTGAAAAAATGCCGCGCAAAGAACCGCGTACAAAGCAAATTGAAAAAAGAACACCAAGAAGGTTCCGAGTCTGAGTTTTTAACAAATTAAAAAAAAGTTGTATGATATATTCGGCACCATAGAGGTAGCAGTAAATAGGTTTAATGTTTTTTTTAATTCACAAACTTAGTGCACACGATGTTCTAAATTCAATTTACTTTATCCTCTAGAGAATAAAAACGGCTTTTCCACTCAGATATTGAAGATTAAAAATACTCTTTCCGAGATGGTGGGATGAAAATAATTTTCCTAACTTTACATGCGACGATTTGGTAGCTGCTGCCCCAAATTGAAAGTACATAGTGAAAATCTGTTTATTTAGCAAATCTTGAATTCCCAGAGATAGACAACAGATCTACCTAGTAGTTGAATTCAAAGAACTGCAACTTCCACAAAACTGCAATTACAGAACTTCTGCAATTCTCGCCTCAGTCTGGACTAAGGCGAGAACTGCATTAGTTCCGTCGCTCACTTAGTAGCCACAAAGTATGAGTCATCATTAGCTAAGTGGGATCTCGCACAGCACCGCACCCTGTACATAACGTTACCGCGAAGTTTACAACCTGCATAGCAAAACTGTCGAATCAATACACTACTCATGTTTATAGAAAAGTTTTGCTAACAGAGGTCACGCTACTTAATAGGTAAGTACGTGAAAATTTAGCTCGATGCACAGACAAAAAAAACATATTGGTGTACTGAAAATTTTGGTTTACTGTAGTTTCGTAATGGAATCTGCATTCACTCTCTGTACAGTCACGCGCATGCATAAAACTGATTTTGTAACTGTTAGTGTATTTATTAATGATTGATGTTGTTGTGATTTATTATTGTTGTATTTTTGAAACCGTGTTAATATAAAATAGGTCTTATCTCAAAGTTGCAATCGTTATTCCACGAGAAAATTGATTCTGAATTTTGCTAAGTAACACTAATTAGCGCACATAATTTTATGCTCCGTAACATCAATAATGTTATTATTACGACATGAATGTCAAGCAGTTACGCGAATTGTTGGCACGTTTATTAACAATAATTGGCATTATTGACACACAACAGTGATCCGTATGTTCCTGTAATTAATGTTCACTTTGAAATAGCTTCGCCAAGCCATTGAAGGTTTAATATCGATAGTCAATGTTTGTAGCTAAGAGCTAGTATTAACAACAAATTATTGCTTTGTTACAGGTGTGTGAGGACCGAACCGAATGTAAACAGAGCATGACATAAACATCACAGGCGCCTGGTGAACGTGAGTTATTTTTAATATCAATCAAAACAAATTCCTTTGATTTTTATAATTGTTTTTATGAAAGTGTACACACGCGGTTATAGAGATGTGTGCAGGCAGTCAACAAACATCTATGGTGTGTTCGAAAAGTATCTGATGAACGCGGAAACAGGCTATTTACGGATTATACAAATATCGGTTGTCAAAATTGTGACATTTCATTATGGAGGGTAGAGGTAAGGAGCACTATCACTTATGGGGAAAAAGTTGAAAAGTGACCATAGTTCAAAAACCATCCAATATGGCGCCAGCGTAGGAAAATTGTGTGGTATGAATGTAGCAGTTGTTGACTGAAGTGTGCCGAGTTAGAAAATTAACAGATTGAAGTATGCCGAGTTTGAGAATTTAATATATTTAGAGACTAGAGTAGTTAGTGACAGTCCAGTATACCCCAACAATTTACGTAGGTAGTCAACATTATTTTGTAAACATAACCTAAAATTATTGCTTTTTAAATTTACCCGGTGGCTACTATAGCGCCACCCTTATGTACCACATTTTGACGGACACCTTTCATACACAGAGATAGTTCTCCTTACCTCTACCTTCCATACATTTCATACACAAGCGCTACTCAAAAGAACTTTCCAAATACAGATGACACTCTCTACAATGCACGTAAAACAGTCCTAAAAATGCAATTTGTGGGGAAAATAGCGATTACTTCACACTTCATTAGCGCTGCAGTTAATTGCCTGCTCACTTATCTCATTCACCTACCGTACCTAGGTGCTGCAGTTACCAGCTCGGCAGCTACCTAGAGTACCTAGCAATGTACGAAAGAACTCATTTTAATTTCAAGCCGTCCCGCTGCCGCAATAAATAATGGCTGGCTATAAAAAAGCTAAAAACTGTTGGACCGATTCGTTTCATTTAAATACAGAAGCTTTATTTCATGGACTAGTGGATATGGTCGAAAATGGCACGCTTTCTATTGCGAACTATATTTAAATGTACTTGGTCGCGGGTTATTGAAGGGTTATCGAAACGCAACTATTTTTGTATTCAGACAATTTGTTCAATTGTGTGGTGGCATGCGTTTTGTGAAGTTTTGTTTTAACTTTGCTTGCAACATAGTGCTGCGGATTTGCTAAGAATGCTTCTGAAAAAGGTTTCTTAGTTTAGGTTTATTCAGGTATTCGTGCACCGATGCACCAGCGGAAATGAAAAATAAGACTAGTTATACAAGGTGTAAAAGAATAAACGCAAGTCCTGAACGTAGTTTGCTCATAATTGACTACTGAATCGATTTCAGTTACTATTAATATACGATTTTTTTTTTTAAATTATGTATTTTGCAATACTGACCGCCGATTGAGCCGAAGAAAATGAAATCTTATTGCAAGGCAATAAGACTCAATTTTAAATGCATAAAGTACACGCTAGGGTCAATACGATTTTCTTAATAATAATAGCTTTAAATAAAAATTGTTTTGGTCATTGTATAATGATTTTAACTCAATACTCTAATTGGGGTGTATGAGGTCTTGCGTTAATTATGTTACACGTTGTATAATTCGAACATTCATAAAATTTGTTACAAATTATATCCAAAAAAAAAAAAAAACAAGCCCGCTACTTTTTCTTGATCGGGTAAATTGCCGACACCAGCCTAAATTACATACAAAACAAACAAAATAAAATAATTTGATACGAAATATACCTACACATTCAAGTTGACGGCACCGTGTCGTGAACGCAGTAAAACACCTAACATTTTACTGAACACAAAGTTATGCTGCGGGCAAAAGTTGCAACCATTGAGGACGTAGAATAATAAATTATTTATTCAGAATGAAAAGTCACCTGAACTGTGGAGTTAGAGTAGCTAACTCCCTGTTCAAGCTGATTTTGTACCCGTCATAACGTTTCGGCCCCAAG
The DNA here is from genome assembly GCA_937001585.2 of Brachylomia viminalis. Classification (NCBI taxonomy): domain Eukaryota; kingdom Metazoa; phylum Arthropoda; class Insecta; order Lepidoptera; family Noctuidae; genus Brachylomia; species Brachylomia viminalis. Next base: position 17,423,905 of record OW443301.2, on the reverse strand, counting down.
CTGTGTTTATGTGCACGCTGTCCACAATTTATGCACGTATGCATAATTTCAGGAAATTAACCGCTGCTATTGTTTTTGGTTATAAGGAAATATTGCTGTTTCAATTATACTGTGGGACTTGTTATGTTTTGAATTTGTTCATGTATTTCCTAAAGAGCCTTTGACAATTATTAACACGGCTTGACCAAACATCCAGATTTCTTTATTATAATTATGTAAGCTTAATATTAATGTACCTATTCATAAACCTAGCGGAATAAATTATTTCATTGACGGTTATAACCGCATCCAAATTCGTTGCAGACAGACTCGAAAAGTGATTTTTATTTATATTATACAAGGTGTAACAGAATAAACGCAAGTCCTAAAAGTAGTTTGCTGATAATGACTACTGAATCGATTTCAGTAACTATTAATATAGGTATCTTTTTTTCAAATTGTATGTATTTTGAAATACTGACCGCCGATTGAGCCAAAGAAAATTAAATCTTATTTCAAGGCCATAAGACTCAATTTTGAATGCATAAAGTAATGTTAAGCTCAACACGCTTGTGTTAATAATAATAGTTAGCTGTAAAAAAATTGTTTTGGTCATTGTATTATGCTTTTAACTCAATACTCTAATTGGGGTGTATGAGGTCTTGCGTTAATTATGTTACACGTTGTATATGTATAGATTCGCTCAGTGGCAACAGATTATGAAATTCTCGTGTAAGAAAATAAATGTTCCTAAGTAAATTCGAAAGGACAATGTAGGCAATATAATAAATAAAATAAAAATAAGTATCGTTCTGTTTTATAAAGTGTCGCTCAATGTGGCCTATATGTCGGTTCGAAACGCGTGCCGCTTTTAAAGGGATTTGCGTCACACCAATAGTTTGTGTCGCAGGTGACAGGTGCTGCCTATCCCCTGTTTAGGATACTCTGGAGTTGTTCACTGAATATATTATTAAACCCGAGTGGGTTTGAAAGTAGTTATAAACAGGAATTTCACATGAGCGGGCGACATACTGCAAGATGATTACAAGGCGTTTCTATATTCATTTTGGCATAAACACCTCAAACTCTGATTAACTAATTATACGTCTTCAAATGAACGGAAATGGTAAATTAACATGTAATTAAAATAGTTGATTTTGACGCATTACCACCTACAAAATATTCTCCCGCGTAAGTACCTACCTATTTATTTGCGCTCCACATTTCCGACGCAAGCACCTCAAAAGAAAACAATCCAAGAAAATCACGTACATAAAAGAGATATTACACATTAGCCGAGAAGATATCACGAAGATATCACTAGTTCAGGTAGGAATCCGAATAAATTGCACTGAGTAACCGACGGACGCGTTCTTGTACATTTTTTAAAGGCTCGAACGTTCCGGGGCTCGGCGCAACTAATAAATTGGGATCGAACCCGCAGGAGGCTGTTTGTTCCCGCCTCGGTCCCGAGAGCCCGAGATTCGTGGCCCGACCAGACCATTAAGCACACCCGCTACAATGTCACAATCTTGTTTTCCAATACGATATCGAGAACACCTATAGATCTTTTATTGAGACTAATCTTCGAACAACCACGTTTCAGTGTTATGCCGAAAACATTACACGATATTCGCGGACGCCTTTTTCTAGTTGCTCGTTTTGACACTTTTATTGAAAAACTAAATTTGTTTTTTTAACTCAAATCGACATGTTCAATCGACAATGAACATGTTAAAACCATCGAGTGAAAGAATTGGATTAGAATACCGTAAGTGCAGTGGTTAAATTGAATAAAGGGTGGTAGTTAATCCATTTTGCCAGTAATCCATTTTCCTGGCTTGACGGTCGCCACCCGCCCCCGACGGTCAGATAAGCCGTGAACACAATTTTATAGTAGCCGCATATTGTAGCACTCTTTTAGTCGGCCACACCTTCAAATCTTTTTACAGATTTGTTTATTTATGGAAAATGGATTTGAGTATAGAAAATAACTAAAAGAAATTAAATGGAAAATGGTTAGAAAACTGTGGAAAAAATTGTATGTGGAAGTAGTCTTCCACGTCGTTTAAGATCATCATTAAGAATCTGTCAAGCCATTTGCTACAGATCAGATCTACAAAATTCTTACAATCAATCTCATTTTATCACTGTCTAGCCTCACTGGAAAATGTAAGGTTAGGGAAAACTTGCATTTCTCGAACAGAGAGCATACCCACATCAATATTTTATCCACACTCCAAGACAGATAAATAAATAGGTAGGTAACAAAAAACCACCGACTTGTAAAAAAAAAACCATAAAGTGAAAAATAACTTTAATTTCGGAAGTCGGTGTCTTTGGTTTTTGTTGTTTCGTTGTTTGCCACTCACTTCTGAAATTAAAGTTATTTTTTCACTCTGTAGTGCTTTTTTTGTGAAAAACTTTATATTTTTCACTTTTAGTCGTGGTACCTATACCACACAAAGTCGTATACCACTACTTGCATTGTAAATAACAGTGGCAGGTAGTTATTACAACATCTTCAACATACATAAAGTGGAAAAAGTAGAGATAAGTTTTCGTTTGGGGCATTGCCTAGGCGCTGAACCAGGGTATAACCAACATGATGACCGCTTATGATTATCAAAAAGGATCCATTTTTCATCGCAAGTGACAATGCGGTTAAAAATTCGAGTTTTTCGTTTCTGTGTCTGTTAAGCAACGCAAGGCATACCTCAGCGCTGGCGATCGTTCAATTCGGGCGGCACCCACATAACAAGTTTTTTAAACTTGCCAATTTGACGCAAATGGACTAATATTGTTTTGATGCTAACGTTGAAAATTGCTGCTAACTCAGCCGTAGATTGAGTATCGTCAGCTTACACTATCGCCTTTAATTCGTCGTTGACTTTAGTTTTCGGGCGACCACGGGGTTTAATTTTTAGATCAAAATTTCCATGTCGGAAGAGTTCAAACCAATAACGAGTCGTGCGTTCGTTTGTAGTGTTCACTCCGTACACGTAATTAATGTTGCGAGCCGACGGAACTCGTATTCCATAATTACCTACTCGTATTTTTATCGTGTCCATATTGATGAAAAATATACAAATGTAGTCGAAACAAAACAGTAATCAATAAACAAATTACTGAATTTGTAAATAGACTTCCATATTTTTAAAATAAAATTCATTTTAATTTAGAATTTATTGCCAGTCATAGATAAATTACGTTTCAAATGGCCAGTATTATAAAACGGCAACTTCATAGGTGAAGACGTCTTATTTCAAATAAAAACTACAGAATTTGAGAACTGCCTCCTGTTTTTGAATTCGGTTAAAAACTAAAGTATAATTTAGTTTTTTAACTTACTCAACTAAATATAATAGAACAATCATTGTGCAAAATGTTTTGTGATGCAGCCATGTTTGCAACAAGTTGTTGATCCAAGGCACACAAATACAGAATATTAGGTATAAATCTTATATTAGATGAGCCACAGATGTAGGTAGTAATCTGTAGTACTAACATTAGATGTGATGGTCCGTAGTAATGTTAATTTGATAGTTTATGACCATGGAAGCGAGTAGATCTAGATTTATTATGTAACAGGTAAATCCGTTCTACATATTATATAGATAGTGGTGCGCCGCCGCCATGCGATATTATACTTATCGATTATTTAGAACGTGCATGTAAGAAAGTTTTACGATAAGTAATTGAAATTGTATACTAAAATTACATGACGATTTTGTCGAAATCGAGCTTACATTTGTGTACGAGCATTACCTTACTCTCACATAAACAAATACATTAATTTTACAGCCACAAAAAATACATAAAAGTTGTACACGATTCAGGACGCAGGGTTGAATGAAAACACGAACAAGATGAGTGCACTAAATATTATATTTAAACTTCAACGATTTTAACACTGATTTAAAAGATACTTTTACATTAAAGTCACACACTTATACAATATTTACTTTTAAGACAATTATCACGACTTGAAGAAGACTGTTTGAAGACTATGGGAAGACTGTTGTAGGAAGACTGTGTCGTTACGCCCGTGGGCGCCCATTTTATTTCCCCCAACGTAAGCGCAAGTAGTGGTCGGTCCCCTTATCACGACCGCCCACTATCCAATGGCTAGTGGGAGAGTCGATTATACCCTACCCCGCGCTCCCCGCTCTTCACCCCTGTGACCTAGTTTGATCGTGGGAACCAGGATGTGGAATACAATGGGCGCCTTTCGACCAATCAACGGGTTTGTTTACTCTAACAGATAGAACTTTGTCACATTAAATTTACTCGTATTTCTTGTTATAAGAAGTTACAAGGTGATACATAAAAAATAGGTGTGTAATGCCTACTGGTGACATTTATCTATATAAAAATACGTTATCCAAGTCGTTCATCATTATTTAGCACCTATCTTAACAGATTTAGAGGGCTGTGCTTTTCAACAATTATTTAATTCCTATTTAGACAGATTTAGGGGGCTGTGCTTCTCAACATTTCCACCCCCTGTAGAAGGGTTCATCCGACTACATTCCCGTCTGTCGGAAGCACAACCACCTTTACAACAGGTCGACGCAGGACCCCATGATTTGTTCTTACGTCTACCACTCTTATTATATTATCCGCGCCAGGATATACACTTTGGATGACCCCTTTGGTCCACTGGTTTCGTGGCTTATTCGCGTCTGTGATCACTACCACGTCACCCACTTTCACATTTGGAACGTCACTGAACCACTTATTACGGCGTTGGAGCGTCGGCAGGTACTCGCGCAGCCAGCGCCTCCAGAAGAGGTCAGCCAGCGCGTTCACCCGTCGCCACATGCGGCGGGAATCCAGGTCGGCGGCATGCCGACGCGTGCACGGTGCATCTCCCGCGGCTGTGCCCAGCAGGAGATGGTTGGGGGTCAGAACCACTGGTTGCTCGACGTCGCTGCTCACGTATGTGAGAGGCCGGCTGTTTACGATCAGCTCGGCTTCGGCAAGGAGTGTGTAAAGTACCTCCTCGCGAGGGGCACGCTCTCGTAGCGTTGCCTTTAGTGCGTTCTTGATTGAGCGCACTAGTCGCTCCCAGCACCCGCCCATATGTGGAGATGCCGGGGGGTTGGTTAAAGTGCCAGGCAATTCCGCGTCCCGTCACTTCGCTTCTCATTTTGTCCTGGTCCATGTCGCGCAGTGCTGCGCGTAGCTCGGCGTGCGCCCCGACGAAATTTGTGCCGCGGTCGGAATACATGTCCGACGGACGCCCGCGGCGCGCAATCAAGCGCCTCAGGGCCAGTATCGCCGAGTCGGCACTCAGCGATGCCGCCAGCTCCAGGTGGACGGCGCGTGTGGTGAGGCACGTGAATAGCACGCCCCACCTCTTCTCTCTGCGTCGTCCGACAGCCACTTCCATGGGGCCAAAATAATCGACCCCACAGTGGACGAAAGCTCTTCTCGTCACCTCTAGTCTGGCCACCGGGAGGTCACCCATCTTGGGTGTCACCGGCTTGGCCCTCTCCAGTCGACACCGTTGGCAGCTTGCAGTGACGGTTTTTACCGCAGACCGCAAGTTTGTTATCCAGAATCTCTCACGGACTCTGTTCACCACAGCTTCTTGATTGGCGTGCAGCGCCTCCACGTGGTATTTGAATAAGAGGCGCCGCGTGAGCGCATGCTTCCCATCCAGGATGATAGGATGGCGCTCCCCGAAGTTGAGCTCGCTACAGGCGCCCAGCCTGCCGCGTACTCTCACCAGCCCATCTTCATAAAACATGGGGTCTAGTGCCCGCAACTTGCTGTTGCGAGGCAATGGGCGAGCCTCTCGTAGCGCAGCGATGTCTTCCGTGTAGCTGTCCCCCTGTATCAGACGCAGGAGGCGCATCTCGGCCTCGTGCAGGTCATCTGTCGACACAAGGGATGTCTGACGCCGCTTGCGGCATCGATCTATGAAAATATGCACACGCGCCATGACGTTAGCGGCGCGCGTCCACGTAGGTAGCCGCTCATACTGCAGCAGTGATTCAGTCTGTACTGCAACGGTGTGCACGCGCTGTATTCTTTCAAGGTCCTGCTCTGCCACCGCGTCGAGCTTGATGTCGGCCGGCCACTGCTCCTGTGGACAGCGAAGAAAAGAAGGACCCGACAACCACTCATTGCTGTTGTTAGGCCAGTCCATCCGGGTAGCCTTGTCTGCGGGGTTCATCGCTGACGGAACCCAGCGCCAGCTGTCCCTCTCTGACCTTTTGTCTATCTCGGCTAAACGGTGTGACACGAACCTTTGAAATTCTAACGCGTCTGAATTTATCCACTTGAGGACAGTTTTGCTATCAGTCCATAAATGAATGCTACTAATAACTGCTCCTAATTCCTTGACTACTGTATCGGCTAGTCTACAGGCTAACACAGCCGCTTGTAATTCTAGACGTGGAATGGATGTCACCTTTTGTGGCGCTACTCTCGCCTTACCTATCACTATCGCGACATCCCTATCCCCTTCTGTGTTTAACCCCGCTACATAGGCTACTGCTGCGTAAGCGGACTCGCTCGCGTCACCGAATACATGCAACTCTAGTTGCTCTAGCTGGAGGCCGTACCACCTAGGTATGAATATGTTATTAAGGTGGTACAGGTTTTGCAACCACTCAAACCACAACTTGGCCTCTGGCTCTTTCAGTTTCTCATCCCATTGAATTCCCGTGTGCCATATCCGTTTCATAAGGATGCGCGACTGTATGACACACGGATACAAGAAACCTAGTGGGTCAAAGATTGACATGATAAATCGAAGGAATTCCCGTTTTGTTGGAACCACGTGTCCCTCTACTATGGCTTTAGGCAACTTCTTAAATGATAGGTCAAAAGCTAATTGGTCCGAGCTTGGTGACCAGATCATGCCTAACGTGCGTTCCGTCGCACCTTCGCCTTTATCTAAGGAAACCCGGTCAGGCATATCTACTCTGAGCTTATCGCGCAGCTCTTGAGAGTTGGTGACCCACCCCCGTATATTAAACCCGCCTCTGGCGTGGATGTGAGTCACTTCCTCAATTAAACTGTTGGCCTGCGTGGCAGACCAAGCACTATCCAGGTAGTCGTCCATATAATGTTTTTCGTGTATGGCGGCTACCGCTTCGGGGCACGTTTCTTTAAACTGTTCCGCGTTTTTATTTAGAATATAAATTGCCGACGTTGGCGACGACACGGCCCCGAATATCATGGAGTTCATGACGTACACGTCAGGCTCCTTATTGCCGTCAGTCGTCCAAAGGAACAGCTGTGCCCCTCGATCCTGTTCTCTTATAAAAACTCGTAAGAACATATCGGCTATGTCCCCAGTAAAAGCTACAGGCCCCAATCTAAATTTAAATAACACGCCTAACAGGGAATTAAGCAAGTCGGGTCCAGTCAACAAATTGTCATTTAAAGACGTCCCATTGTAGCTAGCCGCGGCGTCAAAAACCAATCTTAATTTTCCCGGTTTGTTTGGATTCGTTACCCCGAAGTGGGGTAAATACCATACCGAATCGGACTTGATACCGCCCTCTACCCTACTCGCGTACCCTTCTGCCAACAACCTATCTATCTGCGCTGTATAGGCTGCGGTGTACACAGCGTCCTTATGTAGCCGACGCTCAATTCCGGCTAGACGCTGGCGTGCGTACCTATAATTATTAGGTAACTGTGGGTCGTCGCGACGCCACAGTAGCCCTAACTCCCACTGGCCGCTCTCTGTCTGACGGCTAGTGGAGTCTAGAATAGCCTTAGCTCTCTCCACATCCTTGTGCTTTCGAGGCACCTCTGAAATTCCTATCGCTTCTAGCTCAAACTGTTTTTTGACTAACTCGTGCAAGTCGATAGTTGATTCTACTACACAATTTAGTGAATGAACATTAACACTCTGATGAGTACCTACAGGTCCGTGCACAACCCACCCTAAACTGGTCAAAGAGGCAACTGGCTTACCGGATTTTCCTCGGCGAGTCTCCTGGCTGACCAACAGCTCCCAGTTGTCTTGGCCCAACAACAGCAGTGGTCTGGCTCCTCTCATTTCCTCGCAACCCAAGTCGCGAATGTGGGCGTGTTCTGTTAACACTGCGGCGGACACTGTTTGCGCGGGTAAGTCCAGGCTTTTTAATGTACGACACTTCACTTTATGTGTTAACCCGTTCGGTCCACGCACTGATACACTGATTACTTTTGATGTATTGTCAATGATCTCTTGACCGCGCGCACTGTGCAGAGTTAGTGGAACTTGCTTTCCACTGGCGTTATCAGCTAACGAGTCGTCTATCAGTGATACGGTTGCCCCGTCATCCAGTAGGGCATAACAATGTTTGTCAACACCGTTCACTGTAACACACACTGGCATTATCTTTAATAACGCCTTCCCTGTGTAGTCACTAACGTTCGTGACGCTCTCGCTCCTCTTGTCGGCATGTAACAATGTGTGGTGCGCGTAATCACACGACGCGCACCTACTTGCATGACAAAAGTTCTTCCCGTGCTTCTTTATGATGCACTTAAAACATAATTTATGTTTCTTAACATGTTGCCACCTCTCGTCGACACTCAACTCGGTGAACTTGACGCACTTGGGTAACTTATGTTTATCTCCACATAATGTGCATGGTTCCTCTGTGGCCTTAGCTTGCTGGTCATTATCTGAGTGAACGTGCAAGCGTTGAACATTTCTAGACTGCTTGAACATCTGTACAGGTGCTCGGGGCTTAGCCGTGCTAGACGATGATGTGGGCGTACTCATCTCCATTTGAACATAAAAAGACGTGGCTCGGGCTAGATGACTCAGGAACTCTGCGAGTATTTCTAGACTCGGTGAAACTCGCACATCTATGCCCTGGGTCGCTGCCATACCCATAGCAAAATCACCATATTGAGCACGTTGTACAGATGTAAGTTTGTTCAAAAGTTCACTCACCAGTTGTGGATTGTTTAAATATCCGTTAGCTTGTACACTCTTCAGCAGCGACACACAATTTCTCACCGTTGTTGAGAACTTTCTGAGTTCACGGCCACTTTCAGTCACTTTAGGTAACTCTCGCACTTTCTTTAGAGCACACTCTAGCACTAGATTAGGATGCCCGAACTCTTCATCAAGCGTCTTGATAATTTCACCTGGGTTAGTCGAGGTGCGCAACAAATCTTCCACGGCCAACTTTGCGTCTCCCTGCAGCGATGTTTTCAAGCGCGCTAGGTTCTCATGCGGCTTGAACTCGTACATAACTGTTGTGTCGTGGTACATGTTCTTGTACGACAGCCATTCAGCTGGGTCGCCTTTGAAAAATGGCAACTCATAGGCCTGTCTTGGTACCGGCCGCGGACGCGCTAGGTTTGTGATAGCGTCTGCCAACTGATCTATCTTTCTGTCCCGCGACCTGCTCCTGTCCCTGTCGTCTGCGAACGCGTTTTCCCACTCAGGCTCTCTTCTAGCCTGTTCTCTGGCTCGTGGAACACTGGCCGTAGCTAAGGGCGTAGCGCTCCCTAGGTACGGTGGTTCGCGAAACTGTACCGACGCGGGCGCACACTGTTGGAGCGCAGGTATATAACTGGGCGGCGGCACTGGTGCTAACACATCACGAGAGGGCGCGGACACTTGACGCGGCGGCGGATCGCGACTCACAGCGAGCGTGTGTGTTTCCCTGACAGCGGGAGCCGAGTCTTCGACCCATGCTTCCACTCGCCGCGTTGTCCCTTCTCCTTCTGATTCTGAGTCTTCCTCAACAGCGGCATCAATCTCAGCGAGATCGGCTTCAAGCTTCTTCTTGACGAGTTGCTCCTTCATGCGTACCAATTCTCGTTCAGCCTCGTACTCAACCCTCCGTCGAAGGTAGTCGGCACTTCTCTGGCCGCTCCTCGAGGAGACGTGGCTTGTCCCGGAACCTGCCCTCTGGATTGTCTCCGATCTCACAGGCGTGAACATATCTCTGTGGTCGATAACACGACCTCCCGCCAGTGGGATTACAGGTACAGGAACCGACGATGTAATCGGTGCAACTGAAACTGAGCCTGGTGCCTTTTCAGACGGCACGCCAGAGTCAGCCTCCAACTCACGTCGCTTGTTCATGTCGGCCTCTATTTTGCGCAACTTACTCCGTGTCGTAATTGTGCTTCTAACACTCATCTTGTTTATCTTCCGTACGATCCGGCACTCGAAGGACCAAAAATTGTACACGATTCAGGACGCAGGGTTGAATGAAAACACGAACAAGATGAGTGCACTAAATATTATATTTAAACTTCAACGATTTTAACACTGATTTAAAAGATACTTTTACATTAAAGTCACACACTTATACAATATTTACTTTTAAGACAATTATCACGACTTGAAGAAGACTGTTTGAAGACTATGGGAAGACTGTTGTAGGAAGACTGTGTCGTTACGCCCGTGGGCGCCCATTTTATTTCCCCCAACGTAAGCGCAAGTAGTGGTCGGTCCCCTTATCACGACCGCCCACTATCCAATGGCTAGTGGGAGAGTCGATTATACCCTACCCCGCGCTCCCCGCTCTTCACCCCTGTGACCTAGTTTGATCGTGGGAACCAGGATGTGGAATACAATGGGCGCCTTTCGACCAATCAACGGGTTTGTTTACTCTAACAGATAGAACTTTGTCACATTAAATTTACTCGTATTTCTTGTTATAAGAAGTTACAAGGTGATACATAAAAAATAGGTGTGTAATGCCTACTGGTGACATTTATCTATATAAAAATACGTTATCCAAGTCGTTCATCATTATTTAGCACCTATCTTAACAGATTTAGAGGGCTGTGCTTTTCAACAATTATTTAATTCCTATTTAGACAGATTTAGGGGGCTGTGCTTCTCAACAAAAGTACATACATACCTACATATAAAACACAACATCATAATTTCGTTTTTTACGTCTCACTCTCCAGTCGCTATTTATACGAACATTGTAGGAGGTAGGTAGGTACCTACTACGCAAAATGTGTTATAAAATTGTTCGTTATAGATAGGTACATAAAACGTAATAGAATTTCAGTGAGTCCTCCGGTGTTATTATTGGTTTTCCCCGGGGATATTTCAAGATCTGACGCGAAGACATTTCTCTTCATTGAAAGTGTTGACGCCGTTCTTCAGATGTACATTTTGATATCCCTTTTTATAGGAATACTGAAATATTTGGCATTGACGACAGTGTGTACTGCGATACAAATATTTCGATTTTATATTTTTTCCTATAGGCATAATACGACTTGAGGTTGTCCCCTTCCGTAGGCGTCAGGTATGTTCGCTGATGCGCACACCGATGATTATTTCGCGATCGTGCGGAAAAAAGTGACGTCGATAATACACGGAGTGAGAGGAAGCAGCAATAACATTCTGAAGTATTTGCGGAAAGGCTAGAATGTATCGAGGGAAGTCTATAATGGATTAGTTTATCAAGCTACAAAGATATCTACATTATATCTTTGTACTGTTTTTATTGTTGTACGTGTGTGGCTAATTGTTCTCCTAACATAGTTTTAAATTAACTTGGAATATTAACATGCTATGGACCTTTCAAGCCTGAAAATTTAAAAGGTTTTTTAATGTAAAACTTTTTTTGAAGTCTAATTGAAATTACTGAAAATGTTCAATAACCTCCCCTCTCACCTCGAGGGCATTGCAATTTGCCCCAAAATCATTAGTTGATCAATTTTATAAATCCCTAGGGTTGTCACTTTTTTAGCATTGAGTTTAAAATGTCCTCCACATCTGTTGCTAGTGCAGTGAATTTAATCAGTTGAAAATAGTTTACAGGATATTTTATGTTGTCATACGAGCTGTAAGTTCTTCGTGATACATACATGGAACATACAATGTCGGCAACTTAAAGCTCCCGTGGGAAATCAAATAAACGGCAGCACTAGTTGCGACCGGTGTTAGTTTTACAGATAACTTGGATATTAACTCACTTACTTGTTGACTTTTACACCAACGGGGAGTGTCTTTGTTGCACCTAAATAATTACTTGGATGCACATTACTGAAGTGTCTCTATGTCTTTGTTGCACCTACGTTACTTAATAGGTAGCTTTAATTACATTTACTGAATAATTACAGGGAATTTCGTTTTACTGATAAGCTTACGAACACAATTGACCAACACACTCTCTACTTCTAACCCTGCCGTTACGCATAAGCTTAAATTAATCACGTACGTAGTCTAGTAGTCGTGTACGACTGTACGTAGTGGTTAGCCCTGTGGTAACCACTACGTACAGACGAAACTCGTACATGGTGAGAGCAAGTCGTACGTAGAACGCAACCTGCCAGGGAGCTGATATCGAAATTTTCAATACTAGTTTTGCTAAATTAAAGAAAATGTCATCTAATGGCTTCTTCGAGCGTAAGTAAATAGTAATTTTTCTGTTATGTGTTCATTTGATTTATATACTACAGATGGAAACTTGTAATTGGCCATATTTTGTATAACCTATTACTCATTGTATCTGTTTAGCTGTAAGTTTTCCTAAAAATTAAATACCTAAATAAATAAACTTATCCTTTATCAAATACTAATCATACTCAAGAAAACTTCATCTCTTACGTTAGTATCAAGTCAGTGTTGTAAGGTAGCGATCCAAAACAGCTCTATATTTTATAGCACTTTTCAATTTCCTCTTAACAGTTGAACGAGCACTGTGCCACTGCAATTGCACTTTAATTATCTTCAAAATCTTCCGTTATAGCTGTGCCGTGAAACGCTTTCAAACAAATTGATGAAATATTGCACTGTACAATACTTTATTTCATTCTGAAAATTGAAGCTAGAAAATTCCGTAAAATTATCAATATTTTAGTGGAGCTGCATTAATTAAAGAAGCATATAATGCCTTTGAAGTGTTTGAAGTATATGTATAGCACTACTAGCTTTGGTTCGCGGCTTCACCGCGTTTATGTCGAAAAAGACCAACATTCATGGTGTTTGGTCAAACCTCAGACTAAGGAAAAGAAAGGACTCGGCATAACGAACAGTATACAGCATATCTCACTGCGGCCGGTCGCCATGTTTTGTCACAGCCAACATGTACATCAGTTGTCATGGCAACTTGTTTCTTTCAGTGTTTTGAAGAAAATTTTGATATTATAATGCGCACAGCTCTACCGCAAGCCGCCATCTTTGTGCCAGACTCACATTTTAGGTATGCACGTTTTTTTCGTAGGTATGTCATGTCTATTCTTCTTTTCCTTAGTCTGAGGGTCAAACGGTGTTTAACACTACTGAGTTTTCTAATAATATAATTCAATGATGATTCGAAAGTCACGTAGCGCCATCTAGCGTCCTAAAGCAATTGTGACTGCCGAAAGTTATTGTTCTTTACCTCGGGAACAGTACTTTTTTTCTGGATGAAAGGTATCCTATGTCATTTTCTGTACTCCTGAAAACGTATAAGCAAAATTTCATGATGATTGGTTGAGTGGTTTAGGCGTGAAAAGGTAACAAACAAACTTTTTTTCGCATTTATAATTTTAGTTAGGATAATAATGCATGAATAACGCAGGCCAACCTTAGAAGTGTAATTGTAGTTAAATAACGCAGATAGAAGCCTGTGATTTCCAACGTTACTCAGACATCGCGCTAAGCAATTAGGTTGGAGCTATGTCTATTTGATATAGGCAAACACTGATTGACTTACGACATCGGGTGTTGCATCCTAATTCCTAACCGCCTTGTGAGTTTGCTGCCTGAAGGCACAACACAGAACTAAATAGTAGTAAAAGACTGTATAGGTAGTAGATGAGATTTTATTTAACCATACTATATAATATAATATTATGATTTCGAAAGTATCTCTGTCTGTCTTTCTGTATGTTACCTTTTCACGCCTAAGCCGCTGCACGGATTTCAATAAAATTTGGCAAGGAGGTAGATGACATCCTGGGGAAGGACATCGGTTACTTTTTGTCTCTAAAATAATCCTTAAGGAGCTGATAAAGGGGGAGCAAGTTTGTATGGGAAACAAACTTTGTTATGTTAGGGTTATGAAAATTCAAATTTATGCTTTTGGTAAGATTTAAAGAATTACGTATTTTAGCGTTTTTGTAAAATCATCCCCCCGGGGGTAAAATAGGGGATGATTTTAAAATTCACATGTAACATTGACATTTTTGTATACCTAATACTTTTAATAAAGAGATTTGAGGGATTAGAAATATAGTAATACCTTGTATCAAATAATTTAAACATTTCATTCTTGTATCATTTTTGTATTTATAAAACTCACTTGTTGAGTGTCAGGATTGTTTTGCTTGTCTCTCACTCCCAGCTTTATCTTTGCAAGATATGCGTGGAATGATCATAGAGAATTTAAAAGTAAAAAGAAGAGGAAAAACACATTTGTGTAAAAAAATGCAATTGCATATTATGCAGGTCAGAAAATAATTAAAGTGGCCCCGAAAAGGCTATAACCGAATTTTATTCTGGCTACAGTTGACACAAGCGACGATGACAACAAATCATGACCCTTCGCCTGACCGCCAGTAAAAAATGGTATCGTACTTATTTCATTTGAATTGCAAATATTCTCTGTGGATTGGTGGATAGCCTTGCATTAGACACGTGTATAAATAGATTGATTATCTCGAGTTAGTAAGTATTTTGTTATAATAACTCTGTACGGGTTGCCTCCTTCCCTCAAATATGGCGAGAGGGGTAATGGCTGATCTTTGCGTTATGCTCGTGAACGGGTGCTGCTTGTGGTGACAGGTCATCCTGCTGACTATGGTTTTGTTATTGTTATTAGAAATGAATGTTTCTTTATTTTACTTCGAAGGTCCTAGTTTATCATTTGTGGCTACGAGTTACAGCTATATACATATAAACATAATGCAGCATTGCATATGTAAGCGGGCACGCCCTTTATGCCAGGAGGCTTTTTATTATGTATTAAGTTCTGTTTGCGTTTTTGTTTTTATTATTTATTTCTGCTTGAGTATAGTTTTAAATATTGGCGTGTGCTAGCTGACATATGGCAAATAATTTTAATAGTTTTGTGTTTCGTAATGTTAATTACTTATTACTATATGTATAGAATCCAGTTCTTCTAACTGAACAGACAGCAGTGCTGCTGGGGAGTTTGTTCCGCCAATTCTTCTTCCCAGCTAAAGCACTAGGAAGTGATAAAGGGTGGGCGTTTTGGGGGGACTGTCTTATGTGATTTTGACGTTCAAAAAGTGCTGATTCACAGCCTAATTTGAATAAATGACTTTTGATTTTGATTTTGTATTTCATTAAGAAAACAAACATAGGTATCTGCTGATATCTGTCAATTCATCGTGGTTCTGTACGCCATTAAAAAATATAATTATATCCCTGTCTGCAACTGTTTGAAGTATGTTTAATTGTTCATTAGTAAATTGATATCTAAAACTAAAGTATAATCCTGCTGCAAGGTGAGTTCTAAATCACGTAGAAGTAGTAAAGAGACACTGCTCTGAATTCTACGAACATTTATTATATTTGTATCAATTCATCTAAGATTTTCTTCGTGACATCTCATAATATTCGTGCCTTCTCCCCGACCGACGTTAGAAGTTTTCCTTGTTTGTCATTTTCCGTATTGGCAGCGGAGGGAACCGCTCAACTGATAGCAACACAGGATGGCAAACTGAATTTGTTTTAAATTGTCTATGTGGATGCTGCTAACCCAACTAGCGTATCAAAGCAATTGAGATAACTAAAAGACTTAGAAGTGACATTTAGTCTAGGAACTAGACATACATTTTACATAACTAATCTCCATGCGCTAGGTTCTGTAGTGTTTTGAATATTTGCAGCGATCTAATCGATTTCCACTTTGATTCTCTGACTAAGCTGAAATCGAAAATCTTGAGTTATTCATTTGTTTGTACTTAATTTTACCAATCATATTAATTACAAAACTGAGTCTTCATTTATACATAGACTACATATCTCTTCTTTTGTTTTAAGTTGGCTGTAAACTTTACATGTACCTAGGTTTACAATTAACATAATTTAATTTAGTTCCTGTGGTGTTTACCTTTAAGTAATTGTTACACTGTCCAAAGTTATTAAATACATGTTATTTTTTGTCAAAATGTTAGTGTAAACAATTGTTGGTGAACCAAATAAATAAATAACCAGGAAACTATTATTATTTTACTGCCGTTCATGGATTTCAGTAGCGATTTGAATAAAAATAACAGTATCGTTACACTAGTTCGCGCCACCTGGCAATTTCCGATAACTACGAGTATCTATTCAATAATCGGGCAAATCATTTCAAAAAAGTTCTGTTTCGTTTTTCAACTTAAATAAATCACTGGTACTTATCGTTTACTCTGTAAAACAAACCCTTAGATAGATAGATAAATTGTTAGACAATTATTTTTTGTACACCAATATTGAACAAAGCTCATTTGTAACCAGTAATATTTAGGGTACAACGGTGGCGTTCTTATCGCTAATAGCCATATCTACCAGACAACCTTTGCATGAACAGGCTGAAGTAGATACACCTTACATTAGACTCGTATAAAATTGGTCAAATGAAATTTGGTGAAAGAGGAATTGACTCAAAACATTTATACTTTACATTACACATCATACATCTTTACATTACTTTACATTAATTTATATTTTTACTCCCATAAACAGGTTATTCTATAACCTAGCTGTGAATGCAGCACGTCGCCACCATTTCAATTGTAGTTTTAGTACACTAATTTGTCAGCCCTGTAAATTACCATGTACCTACTACAATGCTGTTATGATCAATAAACAAAGTATTATTATTATTTATAGTTTTAAGAACAACCTGTATCAATTCAAAAACATTCCTCTGCCAATATTGTTTTAAGGACGGACGGTCAAATGGGCACCCATATGTTCGCTCGTTAGTAACAGAGGGGCAATCCTCGTGCTTAAAATCTTTCAAATTCATGTCGCAATCTCATCTCAGCGATAAGCAATGTCAAAAACTTGTCAAAAATGTATGTAAATTGATTGTAATTTTGACAGATTGAGACTGAGATTAGAATGCGAACGGTCTTAAAAATACGTATATGGTTGTTTAAATTATGTAGTCGATGATTTTGGTGCACGGTAAAAGTTTTACCGTGAGTTTATGTTGGCACCAACATAAATGTATAAAATGTATGTGAACTACCGAATGAATAAATAAATAAATAATTCATTGCAGGTACCGAAACCATTTCGTGAAAAATAACTTCGCAGAAAATGTATAGCTTTTTGCCTACAGCTTTAATTCTAACTCTAATAAATTAACGAAAAGTATTTCTGCAACATGTCGTGTCGTGCAAGTTGGTAACGAGCCGGTCTAGGTTATCCGATGTTAGGCACTGGATCCAACCACTAGGCCGGCTCGAGTGCCCGCTGCTAAGTCACCCAGGCTAATGAGTAATGGCTCAGATCCAGGTTCTGCTTGAATTAATATGTAGGTCTTTGTGAATAGTGGCTGTAAAAGTTAGTGGTACTTATTTTGAAGAAAAAATTGACTCGATTCAAGATTGAACATAAGTTAATATGATATTGGAGTGTAGAATTATAAAATTATATTAAATTATAGAGCCTTTGACATCATGTTTTATATGATGGAAGACAGGAATTAGTGGTGCAAAGTGCTTTACGTAATTACTCCAGATCTTGATAGATGGAAGTTAAAATGGGAAAATATTAATGTATCGACATACAAAAAACTGCCCTCAGTTCGTAGTGTAACGTTTTGAGTAAAATTCATACATCATGGTCGTAAATATTGATGGTTCGATGTATGCGCCCCTATTAATACAAGAATGTATTCATATGTTACCTCTGCCTAGCCCTTTGGGGAAACAAGGCGTGATGTTAAGTTAAGTAGTTATGTCTTTCATATTTTCTACAGGGTAGACGATTTTTTCCACAGTGTCGACGAATTTTTCCACAGGGTAGACGATTTTTTCCACAGGGTAGACGATTTTTTCCACAAGGTAGGCGAACTTTTCCACAGGTAGACGATGTTTTCCACAAGGTAGGCGATTTTTTACACAAGGTAGACAATATATTCCATAAGGTAGAGGACTTTTTTCATAGCTGACTTAGTAAATTGAGCAGAGCAAATTGAAATGAAACAACTTTTACTGAACATTTCGTGTTTATTTCATCTCATAAATTTTTACATTTCTTCATGTTTCCAGCGCTTTGCAGCGCTCGTGATCGGAGGAGACCCGTTCATGATTATTCTTGGTTATGAGTCGGTTAAATATGAGAAACTATGAGTTCAATATTTATCGGACCATATTATTTTATTGATTTACGCTATAGCGCAACTTCATCAGTCTAATGTAACTAATTTTCTTTACGATTCATAGAACAGAAAACTTATGTTTCCCAAAATTGAGTGTGATCTCTTATGGTTAATATAAAAGAACCTATTCAAAGTTGAGTCAGCCAGTCCCCGAGGATTGGACACTCGCAAAGTTAAAATGGAATATGGCATCAAAACGATGCGAAATGTGTTTTTATGGGACACAACACTGAAAATTGAATACATTCAACACACGGTGGATTTATTTAAAGCATTATTCACTCGGTGGAGTACCTACTCGGGTCTATTAACGTGGCTTGGGAGTTCAAACTAATGATCTGGAATCGAGATGTGGAATCGATTGCTTCTCCTACACCAGGATTATTACCGGATCGCAATTCGACAATCTCGATTTGAACGTTCAGTTTCATGTCATTTGAAACGTTATTACAATAGTGATCCGAGATAAGTTTGAGACGAGGATGCTGGGGGATTGAGACAGGCTAACGATCTTGTTACTGAGTGAGCCAGCGAGCTGCACCGCACGACTCAGGGTAATGAACCACGACTGAACAGCTCTTGTACTTATGTCTCCCTTCAAAATATTTACTACAACATCCCACAGAACAATCTCTCTGAAATCTGCTTAAACGGCCATAGTTCTGATTCTAAACAATACATTAAAGAAACTGTTTTCACTGCCTGGAAGTGTATTTACGTCGGAAGTATCAACACTCGTTAAACCCCAACATCTGCTCGTATTAAATAAATATACTAACGAAAGTGGAAACTATTTTATTAACAATCTCGTTCTCGAATTAGCTGCTCTAAATCAACTTCGGGAACATTATAAATATTTAACGCAGAACTCTTTGGTGTAGAACAATTTCACTTCAGTAAAGGTAACTGTTTTAATAGTGGCTTATCTTTCATTTTCATTTTATAAGCGCGTTACGGGAAAACGAGCGAGGAACCCTAATTATTTAAATATTTATTTATTAAAAGCCTGTGATGTCCCACTGGTAGGCAAAGGCCTACTCTCTTTCCACTTATCTATGTTTAAAGCTGCTAAGGACCAGTTCTTGTTGAAGGAGTCCAGCTCATCCCACCATCTCCGTCTGGGCCAACCGCGATATCGCTTGCCATTAAGAGGGACCTACTGGGCAATATTATAAAGGTAAAATTTGTTTGACTGTTTGTATGTAGGGGTTAATCTATAGAACTACCAGTCGGATTCCAAAAAATCAAATTGCAAAAAGATTTTTTGAATTTCTATTTTTGTCTATTGCCAATTCTGGAGGAAGGCTATTTAAAATCACGCAAGGACCCTTAGGAGCTGAGCAAAATGAAAAATAAGAACGCTAAGCGAAAACGAAGTAATACTTAGCGTGCGCGGGCGATGCGATGCGACGGGGTGGGTCGGGGGAACCAGACATTTCACGCGGACGCAGTCTCGGGTAGACGCTAGCTGACGTACTTATAAGCTTATAAAAAAACTTATTTACTTAAATTCTATATACATTTTTTTCTCAGAACGTGCACATTTGCACAAATAAAACCGACACAGTGTGCCAACCGCCTACAAACGGCATAGGAAACCCTTGAACCACAAAAAATAAAGTGTGTTTTTATTGCTCTCCGAGATACAAACACAAGGTATTATTAAATTTTTATAGGCCTTTTTGCACGATTGTTTGTTTTTATGTTCTTTTCTAAATATTACATTTTCCTTACACTAGGCACCGTCATGGCGGTCAACATTTTGTTTTTAATGTATAAATAGAGATACGAAAATAGATAGCTATAGATTTTAGAACATCGTTCGGCAGTTGCTGAAATTACCATCCGGCTCGATGTTTGAGGCAAACTTTGTCATGGGTAGATTAGCGTCATTCATATGTAAATGAGTGAGTACTGTAAGTTGACTGCGAATCTGTGCCCATACACCAGCTCCGACCAATCCATCGTATTCACGATAAGCGTGTCAGAGAGGGTACGTGACGCGCCACGCGGCGTGAACGGCACGCCGACGTGACAGACGTGACACCGACCCGGCCGATTGTGTGCGCACTGCATCCACACGCGACTGCATTCGACTGGCATTCACAATTCCAATCAATACTTATATCACTTCCAATGGAAATAACTGGCATTGTTAATTAAGAGCTTACCGGAACAAATATTTGCGAGCACAATACGAAAAAGGCGGAAAATCCGATATAACAACATGTTATTGGATTTACCTTCCGCCCGAGGTGTGCGAGCGAAACAAAAAACTTTCCAGCGCAACGTGTGTTCTTTGTGTGTTGCGAGATTTTCATAAAAACTTCAAAATAAAACAAAGGAAATTCAGGTGGATCGTTTTTACTCGGTGCGTCTGCCACGTACATAGCTAGTTACGTGAATTTCAACAATATACAAAAGTATTCACGATTCACGTAAATAAGGACACACACAAAGCGTAAAATGAAAGCAAAGGGAAGCACCGACATGATTTAGAGAGAGGTAGCTAGATAATAATATTCAAGAAGCAGATTACCATAACTTAACGGAGAGATTGGCTGGGCCTACCGAGGATCATTATTTAAATCACTGGCTGCATGCAAATTACTCAGATATCGGATAAACATGAATTGAAAATTAAACAGCGGTGGGTATTCAATCGCATTCCGGTAATCCGTGAAACAATAAAGAAATATTTTCGATCGGATCGTTTATTTTTGGAATAAGTAGGTAATGAATGTGTGAAGAGCAATAATAATTGATAAACGGAATCCACGACACGAGTCAATTAATTAACAATGTTAACCCTTAAGTTATTTGATACTTTACACTACGGCTTTACGGTGCATCTTTTTATTTCAACCAATCGGTTGTAGCGGTTAGGTGGAAAACTCTAATCGCCTTTTGACCCCTCGGGTCTTTTGTGCTTCCCTCTCACCTACTCCATTTTGAGGCTGCGACACACCCGTGTTTGAGGTCAATAAAGGCTTTTGTGGGACCTTTAGAATACAGCTCCATCTGCTCGCTTTTAACTCTTTTACTTTGTAACCTCAAATGGACTCCGAATAAATCAACCAAAGTTTTTACCAATTGGCCTTATGAATTTTTAATGATATACCACTCGATTTAGAAAGTAGCTGTACCACAAAAATGTCTTTTAAAAATAAAATGGGGAAGTTTATTTTTAATACCTTTTGTCAAAGCCTCATAAATGGAGATGCATAGATTGAATTTATGTCATACAAGCTTATGTCTGCGGTTTCGCCGATGTGATTAAGAACGCTATTACGCAGTTTAAAATGTTAATAGCGTTATGTTATTAGTCAGCCTTTGTGCTGTTGTGTGTTTAGCTGTAGGTATTGTTTACCGGTAAATGTATTTTTATTTTTATAAGTGATGAAAAAGTATTCTATAAGACTGTATAATATGGGAGCTACTTCTGCCAACAAACTGCTTGTAGTTTGGCAGATGTTAAAATTATGGAAAAATTGGTATTTCCCAACAAATAAACGCTGTTTCATTTTTTAAATACGGACTTCAAAAGTTATTTAGAAGAGAGAGATCTGTATGTAAACATGCAAAAACTTGTTGTTCTACTTAACTACAAAGAAAATAATCTTGAAAACGGGGAAGATGAAGTTTTAAAGATTTCAATCAAGTAGAGTCCCGTTTTACTTTAAAAGTCTTTCTGTAGTCTTGTCATAAAGTATAAATAGAGCTCAGTCATATTCATATTAGGAAAATCCCGGCAAGCCCCTTTACAGACGACACTCCCACGGAAAATGAATGTCGCCTACGCCTCACCTAGGCGACATTACATTTTTTAAAGAAACCCTTTTATGTTATGATTACCTGGTATTTTCTTGGCTCATTTTTGCCTATATCAACTACATACTATCGAAAAAAACGAGACGGGAATCGATATTTTATGACTTCTATGCAAATTTTCGACTGAGCGAGAATTCACGGATCATATTATGTACATGAATCACATTGGCACCGATCTCACTGAGCTGTGTAATTCAGGCTGAATTATATTGATTTATCATGCCTCTCATCGTGGACACTGGCATAAATAACCGAGCGCCTCATCAATTTTAAACTGTAACCAGACATGCATTTAAACCTACGTGATGTAGTAAACTACCCGGGCGATAGAGCAGCAATCAATCACTTAGTTAGTGAGCAACGTGTTGCGGTGCACAAGTTTGTAAGCGAGCCTGTTCATCTGACGTCTTCTCCGAACAAGTCGACCGCGCCATCGCCAACTGAATCCCCAGAGAGTCGAGATTTATAGAACGGACACTGGACCAGCTGAGAACCATATTGTACGCGCCAGGATATTAAACGTCACCATCTATCATTATTACACTGCATTATATAGCGGAATAGGTCAAATATTTAATGATGTCAATCGACACTTAATTAAGAGTGCGTTTCTTAACAACACGCCTTAAAACCAAAATAAGCAAACGTCAAATAAATTCAGTAGAGTAGACACTATTAGTACAGGCAACGAGCCAGATAAATTCATCAGACTGCTTAAATAATGTTAGTATTGAAAGAGTGAACATCCCAAACATCTTTATTTACCTACAATATCAAACTGAATGAGAACATTAAAAGTATTTTCCACTCATTCCGTAATTACAGAACATTTTTTCTTTGACATTGCAAGTATTTTAATCATACTGGGTCAATGTCGCTACGACTTTTCGATGGTCTCGATCGCGATGTTTCTTTTATTCATAACTCAATTCTTTCCACAACTCGGTGGACTATGAATAACGTAAAATTGCAAGCTTGGTACAGGTGCGAGGATGGGCTGCTCGCCAAGCGAAATTAAATTATTAGCTGGAGAGCGTCGAGATCTTGCAATGATATCGTAGTGGCGATCATTTAGCCATTTAGCCGCCGCATATAAACACTGCAGATTGAATTAAAGAAATGAAATAGTGAAGAAGTTTACTTCAACTCGTTTTACGAATCCGTTTGCTGAAATAAAATAAAACATGCATTCCAAACATCGATGCGCCCAGTTTTTTTTTTTGACATGACAAAAAATGACATGAATTTTTTTGGTCTGATTTTTGGCAACCTTTTGGTTTGATACCACGTTCTCTTGAAAAACGATAGTGATTGGCTACTCGTAACCGGCAGATAAAAAAATCCATAGGCTTTGCTTTTCCTATGAAAATAATTCAAATGTTGAACCACACACTGTTTGACAGTGTGTTTGGTAGTCAAGTAGTTGCCTAGAATTCTCGGCATGCTTTGCTGAAACCCTGATACCAAGTCCGTAATGGTACTGAGCTGGATTGACGCTCTAATTGGTGCACATACAATGTCAAAAGTAGGCGAACGAAAAAAGTTTTGCTGCAGCCTTGCAGCCAGTAATCACTTTATATTACAGTCATAAAAAATCCTACTAATTAATTCAGTAATTTGCATTAATAGCTAACACATTGAAAGTTTCCACGTTTTCATTAATTAACAGTTTTTCTAAAGGTTAAGTTGCCGTGGTTTTCGTAGAAATAGAATCATATGCATCCAATAAATAATGGTTCTAAGTGATTTTCTAATAATTTACAATACACAAAGTATATTGAAGACTAAACAACATGTGTAGATAATTACGTTACTCACAATATTTACTTGATGAATTCGAAACTCAGATCGTAAACATAAAGTTTTGAAGAAAGATAGAGAAAGATGGGCCCTATAGTTGAATCTGCAAGATGCGTAAATTAACACGTTTTCTAAAGTCACATAATACAAGAAGTGGGAACGTAGCCGGAACACTTCTTGCCTCGGTAATAAGATTACATCGCCGCACGATTTGACTAGCAAGTGGCGACTGCTGACTCGTCACCATGAGCTTTAGCGTATAAATGAGACCAGCGAGCTATGGAGCACCATCATGAATAATACGCAAGCTATGCTTCGAATCAATTAGCCCACAAATTGATGCCCGGAGTAGTAATTAGTAGAAGTCAAGCTTTCAGCGTAAATGCCTATTTATGCTGAAAGCTTGACTTTGACTTAGGCTTACAACTTACAAGCGCGCTAGCGCAAGCACTGAAAGCTAAATAAATAAAATAAATAAATATCATCTGACATTGCACACAGCACCATCTAGTTCCAAGTTAAGCACTTAACACTTAAGGCTTGTGTTATGTATACCAGATGGTTGATACACTACTTAAATACATTTTTTTTTGTAAATACATACTTATTATAAATATACATCCATGACTCGGGTACAAATGTCCATATTCATCATACCAACATTTGCCCCTACCGGGATTCGAACCCAGGACCATTTGGTTTCGCTGACTACACTTAGCCACTGTAGCCACTACACCAAACGTGTCGTCAAAGCTAAAACAATTAATTTATTTTGATTGCAGTTACCGGTAGGTTCTATAACGTTTAATGGCTCTATATCCTACTATTATCATTCATACCCGAGCCATGTCCTGATTTCACACCGTGTTGCTGTATCCCCCTATTTTCAAAGGGTTTTTGATAAAGAGATGTCGTTGTTTTCACTCACGGAGAAAAGTTATGGGGACTTGGGGGAGAATGTTTTGTTCGCTGTATTTTTTTCTGCTTTTCACTTCCTCGAGCTGTTTTTCATGTTGTTTTCCTACTAAGCGGCTTAGTTTTGAAGTAACTTTAAGAAAGTCGATGAAGAGATGAGGTGATGTAAGATATTATATT
Organism: Brachylomia viminalis; assembly: GCA_937001585.2. Taxonomy (NCBI): domain Eukaryota; kingdom Metazoa; phylum Arthropoda; class Insecta; order Lepidoptera; family Noctuidae; genus Brachylomia; species Brachylomia viminalis. The sequence goes on along the minus strand of OW443301.2, from coordinate 17,398,925 downwards.
GTATTACATTTAAGATTATAACACGAATAATTCAATATGTAGTTCGTTTATAGTAGGGTAATCCTCTCCACATAATCGACTATTGTATTACATACCTCCTTGATGTTTTTCAGCCGGCAAAAGCCATCGGTATTTCCGGTTGGGTGAACTACACCACAGAATGGTTGTAAGGACCATTGAGTTTGGGAACTTGAAACGTATCTATTAAGGGGATGTACCTAAATGTTAACGGCAGAAATATAACGTTTTACAAATCTATATAAAGCTTCTCTAATAATCTCATGAGTATTCATAAAAATAACCGCACGTAATAATTTTAATAGCCACATTATGTACACTGAAAGTAACTAATGTCAAATCAGGTATATTAAGCCGAAACAAAAGACATTAAAAGCTGGTATATGAGCTAGTTAGTCCATTTTTTCACAATAAAATCATGGCGTTAAAACGAAACACATTAACGGAACAAGGTTTAATAGCTTTTATGGCATCATAAAAAATACCAAGCGAAGTAACTGCGGCCCTAGGGTGTACAAATTGAATTAGATCCTGGCGAGGCGCCAGGATGCGACCGGCCTTGACACACTATAACTAATCTAGGTTTAAAAGGACAATAATACCATTAGAGTGACAGCGGCAAGTTGCAGTGGTCTGTGAAATCGGGATTATCACGATTTTACTGCCCGGAGAGAATGCAGCGGTCTGCAAATGTTTACAAACGTTGTACGGCTGACGGTTACTGAAAGGGAGCGAATGTTCGTCCACTGCCCCATTCACTGGATTGATAAATTTTATGAATAATAAAAAACTTTTTTATAAAAAACAACAACCGACTTCCAAAATAAAACACTACAAAGTGAAAAATTACTTTAATTTCGGAAGTCGGTGTCTTTGTATTTGTATTTTAGCGTTTTCCACCGACTTCCGAAATTAAAGTTATTTTTCACTTTGTAGTGTTTTATTTTGGAAGTCGGTTGTTGTTTTTTGTAAAAAAGTTTTTTATTTATCACTTTTTATTGATGGTACCTACCCGTTCGAAAACGATCGTCTTACACGTCCACCTCCGTTCGAAGGCGGTTTTTTTTTTATTAAAAAATAACTTATAGTTGATTTTTTTTAAACCGCTCGACCGATTTCGATAAAATTTATATAGGACCACCTCTGAAGTATGACCTACCAAACAAATAACAATCATCAAAATCAATTCATAATTGGCGGAATGATCGCGTAACAAACATACAAAAATAAACATACAGTCGAATTGAGAACCTCCTCCTTTTTTGAAGTCGGTTAAATAGAGCAAAACTCTTTCAAATACCTGTGATTGAACTCCCACCGGGACTCAACAGCCACGCTTGCAACCAATCCATCAAATGAAAGAATCAAAGTTGCACTACGTACTTTCTAACATCTTTAGCAAACAAACGCCTAAAATTCATGTGAGCACGAAACAGGACCAAGTTTAACAATAAAGGCACTTTACTATGTGTGACCGTGTGGTCTTAAACGGAATCGTTTCGGACAAGAGGTCGCCGAGAACTGCTGACAGTGGCAACAAAGTTGTCGAATGGCTCTGGAGAGCTCCGGAGTAGGTACTCCGGGGCGGAATCCTCATAAATCCTCACTTACTTAATTAATGCTATAAATCCGTCCCAGCATTCCAGGTGGAGCTTGTCGCAATCCCACTGCAGACCGCTGCACCGTACAAAGTGTTATCTACATATTTTATTTTCTTTGCGGCATTGTTAGCTTAAAAGCTTTGAAGAATTTTCTGGGTTGTTTCTAACGTAAATCTCCTTTATTGAACTGCAGCCTCCTTAAGAACGTCGTGTGGGAATATCATTAAGATTATCATCTGCACCTACACTTAAAAAATCTATTACCTATCTACTGTTGAGAGCAGAATATTGTTATAAGTGCACAAGGAGAATGTTGCTGAGTCGTTTTTTTGTCCCCAACCTCTGTATTTTGTCCGTAAATTGTATACAAACATTATTTAACTTCCATTCCTGGCGCATTGCAGCCGAGTCCATTTTAGAGCCTTCTACGGCTATAAAGGCTCTATTTAAACGTCCGCAAAGCTAATTATAAGAAACATGTTTAATGCTCAAAATTGGGGTTCCCTCGCCGCACTTCCAAGCTTAGTCTATTTATTTCACGTCATTAATCTGAGCCGGCTGCAATAACTTTTCGCTTCGAAAGTTTGCTTGCTTCTCGTCTTACCGCAAGACACTTGACTTAAGTGGTTTGACTACAGTTTAGAGTTTTGTTGAGGTAAGAAAAAGTTATTGCCTCGATAACCTGGAATCGATGGTACACACAGCGGCGCAGGTCAAGTTACCACAAACTGTACACTTTTCTCATTCGATTTTTAACTTAACCGTTAACATTTTAAGGTTTAAAATCATTTGGAGAAATATGACAGTTTCGTATTTAACCTGATGTGCTGGCGACTGAACCTCAAGAATATATGGAGCTCAGCCGTAGCACACGATTAGTGCTCAGCGCTCTAGTTTAGCCCAAAAAGTTATAAACATCAGCAGTACTTACTCTTGCCAAATGTAGGTACATAAGGACGTATGACGCCAGGCGGCCTACGGGCATGCTGCCCAAGTCATAAGGCATCGCTGATAATTTACAAAGCAGCAATTCTTACAGACGTTTATTTTCGATTCATTTACTATCTGGTAAGCGCATTCGCTTCGTAATGATCGACTGATCTGAATATTCAGGTAATAAAAACGGCATCTATTTAAAAAATCGCATCGAGAGAGCATTTGTAATAATAGTTAAACGAAGTCGTAAAGTTGGCGTGAAGCGAATGTATACAGTAGATAGTGTGCGCCAGAGTTGGCAGCGGGCCAACACCCCAAATCACTACGTATTGACAGGCCACGTCAGCGAAAACAATTAACAAATTATCTATTACCCCACCCCGTACTTGAGAACTCCACTTTACTTTGAAACTAATAACCCTACTTACTTTATGTTGAAAGTAGTTATATCGATATTACTTACTATCTTTTTCAGCTCTACCTATATGTCGTATTTCAACAATTCACAAAAAGCGTCCAAAGTAACAGAAGTTTGCGTTCGTGTATTTAATACAATATTTGGAAAAAACTGTAAAAAGAATCGAAAGGCGGTGGAGTGCAGTACAATGTGGGGGTTGGTCTCGTAGCAATTTTTCAAGCGGATGCCCGTCGGCTGTGGTCGAGTAGCCGGCTCGCCACTGTAGCGGTCCTATGGAGCGACCGGGCTGCACGCATTGCGGTGCTGTTTTGTTCCTTTTCACCGCATAAAATTGAAAATTCAGCTTAAACAAGAGCAGTTACGCCAGTAAATGCCACTTTTATTTCGACTTGCCGAACGAAAACCACAACATTCGGTTGGATTTTGCTCGGTTACAATTGTATTGAAGATAATAGGGTCCATTTTAAGCTTATCTGTTTTAACGCATTTGATCTGAAATTATAATTATTTTATAAGCATCATTGTAGCTAAGCTATGCCGATAAATCTTCTTTAATCTGGGAGCAATAAATATCCTGGGTCATTGCGCCGCCCATGTCAAGAACGCACAGTGACAGAAGACAATCAAATTTATATCATTTTCAAATGTACACGTAGAATATTAAGTTTAGAACGCGATACGTTTAACAATAATTTAAATAAATATTATATGACTACTCTGAAGTTTGATTCTATCTGTGTTTCGAAGTAGATTCATAAGAAGTGTTTTACGATTGGTTAAAGCATAAGATTATTACGACAACTTTATGAATTATTATTTTGATTATAATGAATAACCTATAAAACTATTGTCATTAGTGATGGGGCGGATTCCGCGCACGCGGCGCAGCGGAGCGGCAGGCGGCGGCAGCGCGGCGGGCGCGGCTGCGTAGCGCGGCGCGGTGGCGGGTGCGCGCGCGTCGGCGCCGGCGCATGCACGCCACCGGCCACACGGACCGCTCGGGCGGCGGCGGCGGCGGCGGCTCCTGGCGCCTCCCGCCCGACGAGACCCTCCAAGTCGCCGACCCCAAGTCCGCCAAGGAGGAGGTGAGATAATGCACTATTTATTTAGAATAGCAAGAAAGCTGTCGGGTCTTTAGGGCCATGGGAAAGGGCGTGAGTTTATCTAAAGAAAGAAAACTATTTTATTTAGAACATTAAGAACCAACTAAATCATGGAGAAATAGACCCTGGCTAAGCCAAAAAAGCTCCCATTTCAGCATAATGCAACATTGGTATTCTGATGAGGCCGCCAATAGAATATTGTTTATTGTTGGTTGCAGGTGGTTAATAAATAAAGTTGACCAAATAAAAATAAAAATATTTACAAGATGCCTCTAGGGAGTCTAGGGTGTTCAAATAAGAAAATAAATCAAAATAATATTCAAAAATGGATACGATAGGTACTTAAACAGAAACGAAAGTTTTTATTGGCCTACACTCTCCTGTAGCTGGGCAACGGCTCCCAAATTCCTCCAAGTAAGTATTTTTTTACTGAGCCAACTCGAACTACTCAAATAAGAATACAGTATTTGGTGGAATTATCTGAGGATTGGTTTTTAAACAAATTTTGCCTGACAGGAATGTATGAGCGAAAGAAGTTTACAGATATTTTTAGGATGAAGAGACAATATTGGTCGTTGTAGTAGCTACCTACGTAACCTATCATGAGTGCAACGTAGATTTCCCAATATTCCAAAAATAGTGATCAGTTTTTACACTTTTAAATCACACGGTTCAATGGAATAAATCAAATAACTTTAAAATGCAAAATTCATAAAAATAATATTCAATGTTCCGGCGAAGAGCAATCGAAGTTAAACACCCGTCGTCGGGGGAATCGTCGTAATACCGCGTCATTGTACCCGACACCTTCCGGCGTCATAAATCAAATCCCGGATTCTTTGCCTATTTTTAGCGACGCTCGACATTGTTGACGAATGTCATATTACTTTGCCACACCTCTACCGCCCCTTCATTCTTTACACCAAGTAACGAATATATATTTTTCTAGGACTTATACCAGGGAGATGGTCACAACTGGCGGAGCATCATATTTTCATTGATGGTCATCAGTTTTGTCATAGCCGGTATTGTCACAGCTATTTATCTATTAGGGTAAGTTACCATTTTCTATTGTTCTTGCTCTACTTTATCTTGGATGTAAAAAACACTTACTTAAGTCTTTTGATAAATGACTTAAGTATGCAAAAGTTGGCGAGGCAAACTTTGATAAGAGAAGTTTTGTTGAGAAGAAAGTTAATTCTGCCATTGTCATCGTTTTAAAAGCTGAAAACTGGGAGTTTAACTGTAAATAATCAGAAGCTCGTTTTCATTTGGCCAGGTATGTGGACGAGTTATTGTACTGGTCGGGTCGCCGCATGCGGCTGGACGAGTTCTTGCATGGCGACCTGACGGGCGAGCGGCTGCCGACCACGTGGGTGAGCTCGCACCAGCTCGTGTACCAAGCCGACGACGGCGGCTTGCTGGCGCTCGACACCTTCAACAACACGCTCTCTGTTCTCGTCACCAATCACACACTAGTAAGTCAGGCTTTATACAACACTACAACTTATTATACAGGGTTCTTGGTAAAACACCATCAACCTGTTAATGGGTCATTGTACTCATCATTACGAACAACTTTTACTATGGGACCAAATATGAAATGGAGACAAAAAATCAAATGGTCCCTACATTTTGACGAGTTCTCCCTTTAAGAGGTTGATGGTGTTTTACCAATAACACTGTATAAAGTCTAGATGTGAATAAAATCTAAAAAATAAATCTATTTTTCTTTCTTTCTTTCTTTCCATGTGCAGCTCATGGAGAGTCCATGTAAAATTCTTCCGACTGTAGCTAACCTTTGAGGAATGGGCTATAAATCAATGTACTTTAATAACAGAACGACGCGTTTACTTAACTTCTGACGAACTGCATTTGTACATAAAAGAAATGAAACTCTTTATCTTTTTCATACCTCGGCTCTAATGTTATTAGGTACCCAAGTTCTGAAAGTGCGGACGGTATTATTTCGATGCTCTTTACTGTAAAATTTACGGCGACATCCCCGATTCTCCATAATGGCGTTATTATGCTGCGGGTAGCGGGCTTCGGGGAATGAAAATTTGAGTATGCCGCCGACTTTAAAGAGGATATTTCGCATTATGAAGGAATGAAGACATTTATGAACATTTCTGAAGTTAAACGCGGAATTTGTCAGTTCAGCTTTTCACTTGACTCTGTTCCTGACCTTTAACGTGTTGCGTACTTATCGAGTCAGTGCGCGTCCCGCACGCTCTATTATTACATCAACACTAGCTCCTGAAAGCTTCGCTTGGACCGCACTATGTTCGTGTGACCGCAACTCACCCCTCGTCCGCAAAGTATATTTTACGCTAGCCCTAAGAGGTTTTTCAGAGAGTTGACTCGGACTTTTGTGTTACTAAAACAATGCATTACTTTACTATAGTACATTTTTGTTGTTTTAAAGTTAATTAGTTACAAAAGAACTTTACAATTTGATGACAGAGGCAGCTAAATGTGCGCGGATACCAGTGCTCTCCGAACTTGCGCTTCGTGCTCTTTCAACACAATATCAAGGAGGTACGTACTGCTCCGTCCAACTTTTCATTGTTTTTTTCTTGTCCAAAATAAACAAGACAGTCATTACAAAGTCTCGCTCGAACATAGTTATTCAACTTTTATTATTTCGCAGGTTTACCGGCGGACGTTTACTGCCTACTACACCGTTTATGACGTCACAAATGAGTGAGTAGCTTTTGATATCTGATGCTTGAACGTCGTAAAGGTCTCAGTTCAAGGCACCCCGAAGTTTCCATAATTAAATTTCCGACTGAAAATTAAATTCGCGTCCCAAATTGGTTTTCAGTCACCGCACCTTCCCCCAAGAGTAGCGTTTATTTGGCATATCAGAGGGCGTTCAGTCCTTCATTTTAACGTGTACATAAAATTATTGTTTGAAAATTATTCGTAGAACCGGGTTATTGCATAAATAGTGTCGGTGCTGTGTAAAGTATAACAAATGTGGCAGACGAGCGCGAGGCGCACGGCATGCCTCGTCCTCTCCTCAAGAATATAAAATATCTGCACGATCTCAATTTGTTTCCCTTACACATTCAGCTGTTTCCACTAGAATTTCAATGGCATCTGCAGTATTTCTTGCTTTTGCGGTTGTTGAATATAGATGAATTTATTTACAAACGATGAGAGGAAAGGAAACTACTATATTGGGCTTAAGTAATAAACTTGAGATATATTGAATGCGACTATAAGCTCCTGCTGCATCCGCTACAATAACTTATATTCTGAATCCCGCGGGTATATCAACATTTTGCTCTCTTTTGCCGATGCAGAGCCAAACAAATTAATCATAAAAGTTATTTGTACAGACAAACGTAAAACTTAACAGAATATTAACTTAATATTAATCTAACTTAGTCGAAAAACCATTACTTCCTTCTTATTCAGAATCTGTACAGCCAGAAATATTCGAGTTGGTATATGACGAAAGAGACTGTCGAAAACAATTTAAAACTCATATTTCATGGGACATTACCTCAAAAAAAAGTTTTAAAAGCGTATCCGCAGGCGAGTAGCTTTAAAAAAGCCGATATTAAAGAGAGTCGTTTCTCGACAGTTTGTTTTTTTTTTTTTTCTTTTAAATCATATCTCTTTTGTGAATTTTCTTTCCCCGGTCGTCTCGCGGGTGAAGAAATCGATTTGACGATAGGTACGTGAATGCGATTTCCAATTTATTTCAAAATTTGCGAGTGGAATTTTAATGTGGGAGGGGAAGGGAGGATTTGGGTAGGGGGAGGTAATACTTTATAGCTTCGAATGACCGTCTCGCAAACTTACTGCACCGTCGAGAATTTAAGATACACTTTAAGTTAAAACTTTAAACTTGTTACAAAATAGAGCTACAATATTATATTCAGATTATTATATTTTTTGCCAACAAACACACCTGTTGCCGCGGCTCGTCGGCGTCGCGTGGAACTGAATTCATATCATAAAGACATTCGCCCCAGTTCTTAGCTCGCTTACTTTGTGTGCATTCGATTTCGTGGGGAACCTTTATTGTAAACGGTACTGGTATTTGGAATTTGTATGATTTATATATTATTTTAAACGGAAAGGGGCTTAAAGCCTTCATTCGAATGTAGTAAATAGCCTAAATACAGTGTTCTAAATAAACTATAGGTAAGTCCTACAACAGCTATCTAACTAATATAACTAAAAATATATAGGTAGAATTTATAAAAGATAATATTTTTTTAATGCAGAAAGTTTGCTGATTTAATTATAGGTATCGATGCCATGACGTTAATTTGACACTTGTCGTTAAGTCGGTACACTGTTCTCATCTTCAAATATTAGTGAAATAAATAGTAAAACGTGCTAATAATTTCACCGGCTGCCGACAAATTAATCCTCGAATACTCGTGAATTCCAACGTAAATCGTAAGTGCCTACCTATCGTAGGAAAGAGCCGACATTCCGAACTGATTAATTAGTTTTGCAGAAAATGCGGTGGCAATCAGATTTCTGCTACTTTATTAGGTACCTACCCATTAAATAAAGTGATAGGGCTGTTAGCATTGAATAAGTTATTACAATTTCGAAGTTGTAGGAAACTAACTTAGATAGTCGCAGTCCTAATTCAATCAAGTCTGGGATAATAATTATATGTCACTAACATGATCGTTTCAATTCTCTGAACTTTTCCTGGAAACATGGTCATCTCTACCATCTTACCCTTACAGCCACCACATCCCGCTGTTCGGCGAGGGCCAGCGCAGTTGGGAGTGGCAGCACGCGGCCTGGCTGGGGGACGACGGGTCCCTACTGCTGGCGGCAGACAACGAGGTGCTGGCGCGGCCCGGGCCCCCCGCCCGAAGAGCGCCCCTGTTGCGACTCACTACCGACGCCACGCCCGGCAGCGTCTACAATGGCGTATCCGACTTTCTCTATCAAGGTGAGTACCTACAGAATGGAAACTCAGTTACCACGCTCAGGACCACTTGCACCGCCAATCACTAAACACGTTTAGCGCTAAACGAATTCTGAACATCATTCTGTCTCTGTCATCTTTAAACATTTGACAGAAACAGAATTATGTTTTAAATACGTTTAGCACTTAACGCGTTTGGTGATTGGCGGTGCAAGGGGGCGTCAGTCAGTCAGTTACGGTTTCCGGCAAGTAACTTGAACGTACGCGAACATGTCATTAATTATTTGAGAAACGTTTAAGTATAGTTTATTCGTGAACATTAAGCTATTAAATTACATACTCCGATTCTGATGCGGAAGAAAACAGTTTAAAATTAAATTTCATACTCAAACTAAGCAAAGCAATTGTCTGGCAAGGAGTTGGTTAGTCAGAAAGATGAAGCTATGTAGTTTCCCTTTCCAAAGCGTAGTAAGTACCTATGGAGAAAACGGGCAAGTAAATCCATGGACACTCTTTTAAATCATTTTTTTATCATTTTCTAACAGAGGAGGTGACGAAAACGCCGTCAGCGACATGGGGCTCGGCGGATGGTACGCTGGTGCTGTATGTCCAGTACGACGACCGCGCGGTGTCCGAGCTGCGCCTGCCGCGCATCGCCGACCCCCTCGGCGCAGCGGGCGCGGCGCGCGCCGGCTTCCTGCAGCTGCCCACCAGCAACGCCTCTGCGCACATTGTCTTCCCCGACCAAGTCACTGTCAGATATCCCACGGTATGGACGTTTATTTTTCTTCTCTCTTATTAAATTGGTTGTAACTACCTAATTATAGTTCTTATATGCTCATTTTTGCTTAAAAAACTGTAAGGATCTTAGTACCTATTTTGCCTCGCGATCTTTATATGCCTAAGCTGGTCTCTCATAGTCAATGATTAGTAAGGGAATCTTAGGAGCACTTAGCCTGTCTGACTGTATTTATTAGATACTGGTGCCGATTCCCTTGTTCACAAACTAATCTAAATTTAAGTTCATTGCATCTTTTTCTTTCTATTTCATTAAGAAAAGGACAGAAAATAAATTTTAGTTTAGTCCTGTCGAAATTAATCAGCGCCTGACACTACTCCATACAAGTTTAGACGTGATTAAAAAGTTGACTACTAAAATTACATCAAATTACGTCAGGTGCTGACTAATTTGACAGGACTAAACTAATATTTATCTGCTGTCCTTTTCATAATGAAATAGAAAGAAAACGATGCAAGTTTGTGAACAAGGGAATCGGCACCATTGTTTCTTATCCATAACTTGCTACGACCATAATAATAATCTCAAATCAGTCACTGCAGTTACACAGCCCGATATTTTGTCTTTTCGATAGTCGTTCGTTTGTCAGTTCTGGTCAGTTATTCTACTTTTATCCCTTTTCCACGCACCCATTGTATTCTCATCCGTGCATAGCCACGAACATCCGCCGGTGGCCCGTGTTGCTCTATGGCCACGAATGAGTTGCGCGCGCCATCACCCCGCAAAAGCACGATACCCCGCGGCACACCCGACAACACGCGCGCCGCACTAAGAGAAACTCACTCGGAAACATTAATTACATTATTTATATTCTACGTATAACACCACAACAAACACAGTTTCCCCGTTCGTTCTCCTCCATCAGCACGCACCACGCGTCGGTATACGAACAGTGTATTCGCACAAAAGCAGTCGTTGACAAACAACACACCTGTCCGTGGAGCAACACACTCGATCACACACAAGTGCACAAATCCACTAAAACCTTCAACTTCGTCGTCCGTCGCCCGCGCGCACTGTCCTTACTCGGACGTCGCGTCGCATGGTAAAATTGTTAGCCAACAATATGTATATTGTGAATTATATTGTGCATTATTTCTATTTCCCAGCCTGGCAGTGCGATACCAAAGGTAAAGTTATGGATAGTAAGTGTTCAAAACGCCACTTCTCCGCCGAGATGGGAAGTGAGGCCTCCGAGTACGTTAGATGGAATGTACGTATTTAATAATAACCAAAAGTACTTTCGAGATGATATAAAACGACGGAAAGTTTTAATATAGGTTTTTGTTTCAGGGAATATTATCTCATATCAGCCCAGTGGGTGGGCAAAGACAATTCTCATGTAGGTGTAGTGTGGATGAATCGAGCGCAAAACCTTACAGTTTATAGCAGTTGTTATGCTCCTAACTGGTCTTGCACTGAGGTAAGATATAAACACCGTTTTTCATCGTTCCAATTAGCACTTTGTTAACGACGTCGTCTGCCCTATCCCGTGGGAATTTCGAAAAATCTGGCCTAATGTCTCGGCTACATCGTTAAAGGAGCTTTTATGAAAAATTTCAGCTTTCTAGGTCCAATGGTTTAGGCTGGGTGTTGATGAGTCAGTTAGTGAGTGAGAGAGTCATAACTCAGGACTTTTCTTTTTCTATGTATTGATTTTCCATTCAGTCTTTTATATAATTGGCTCCTCTTTCAGACACACTCAGAAAAAGCGACAGAGGAGCCTTGGTTAGAAGTTCACCAACAGCCGGTTTACTCAGAAGACGGCAGTGCGTTCCTTCTTCTAGCTGCGGTGCAGGAGGGAGGGGGGCAGTACTACACGCACATCAAACACGTGGACGTACTGCGCCAACGTATGGCCGTCCTCTCCCATGGCAAGGTCGAGGTCGCGGAGATCCTGGCATGGGACCAGGAGAATCATTTAGTTTATTATTTAGGTAATTCAGCTCTAAATGGAAAAGAGTATTATTCTAAAGCTGGCTATCCACATGTTTGCACACCCAACTGTGTTCAGCCCATCTGCTTTGGCCTACGGTTATATTTCAAAGACGAAGGGTCGAGCTCAATCGGTGCGCCAACACAGTGAATACCCAGTTTAAAATTATCTCCTCAAATATTCTTTTCTCATTTAAAGGTTTAGACAAAGAAACGTTACCAATACTTAGACTGGATCCAGATTTGGTGAAGGGAGCAAATCAAATTAAGTACCTATTTAGATTGCGTGCAGTTGAGTGTTCTTTTTCAATTAGGTGCAGTTTACTAACTCAACGCCCTCTTCACTGGTTATTAACTCTCATGACCTCTCATTGGTGGTTTAGAACGAGGCATGGTTTTGTTACTGTGAAACTCCTGGCGTGTGTTTGATTGTGGGTTTTGTTCGCAACAGGCAGTGCAGACAGGCCTGGTCAGAGGCAGGTGTATGTAGTTAGAGACCCATCATACGGGGGGGGCAGTAACTCGGTGAAGGCGCGAGCTGAGCGCGAGGAACCGCGGTGCCTGACGTGCGAGCTGGCGGTGTGGCCGGCGCGGCTGCACTACGCGAACTGTTCGTACTGGCGCGCGACCTTCTCCCCCCCGCGCGCGCGGCTCGGCATCACGCACTACGTGCTGGAGTGCGGGGGGCCCGGCCCGCCGCTCGCGGGGCTGCACGATGCCAGGACGCATAAGCTAGAGAGAATTTTGTACGATACGAGGCCTTATAGGTAAGCAACATCATATACATTTACATCATATACATTTTCTTGTTATGTTCTCAATACATACATTCAATACCTACTCGATTAGGGGTTTTGAGGAAAAGTCACCACAACTTTGCCAATTATCACTTATTTTTTTGGAAATAAATACCTACAGTGTGCGATTTTTAAATCCGTCAAATCTTCCTGTGTCTGTCTTGAAACTATAAAGCAAAAATACCATTTTTATTCTGGTGCTTCTAATTATTTTGATCGATTCTACAATGAGTAGAATTAGGCTGATAATTCATGTTTATTCTCTTAGCAGTTACTAAATGAGTAATAAGTTTGAACCCTGCATGTGTCTCATTGACGTTTATCCCACATTATACAAAATATGAATTGTATTCTTCAGATCAGTACGACTGCGCGAGCTGGCGCTGCCGACGCGGCGCTCGTTCGAGGTGGCGCTGGGCAGCGGCTCCAAGGCGCGCGTGCAGCTGCTGCTGCCGCCCTCCTGGAGGGAGGAGCTCAGGGACGCGGCCTTCCCCGTGCTTGTTCATGTGTAAGTTCTTTACTATTATAACTGACTGCCAAGAAATGGCTCGCACTAGAAACTTTTATTAGATAGCGTCTTCGGGCTACATGCTACCTTTCCTAAATATTTCTTTTTATATTACTAAGCCAGTCTTTTATTGTATGTCTTTCTAAGATTTATTCCCATCGACCATACTGGTGCATCGGAAACTGGTGCAGAAGCACCGGGTGGATCGGAGTCAGTTCTTCCTGTTAAATCACTTCTATTATATTAATAAATGAAACACTTTTCTTTGTATAAATAACTTTATTACACATACGGAATTCCGACTACAATGTCTACCTAGTTGCTTCGTTCGTAGCTCAATGATCACTGGCCCAACACTGCCTTTTTTTAGCATTTAAATATGATTTTACCCCACCCAGAAATAACGAGAACGCCATAACCGTTATTTCAAAGTGTTGCCAAAGTAAAAATAATACATTCAGTTGCTATAACGAAAGTACATTTAAAAGTTTGTTACAATAATAATTTGTTATTTTACAATGTTGCCGCAATTGATATTATACTTCGGTATTAAAGTAATACATTTGTTTTTTAAATCAAATCCAAACTACCGTAATAATTGATAAGTTTTAGTAGAATTTACAACTTATTTTCAATGAATGAGGCAAATGTATCTAGAAAATGCGCAATATATACTCGACAGTAAAACATGAATTTGAAACAAGCTAACAATTCGTCCATCCTGATAAATTTCGCGTCCCCGCGAACGACACAACTTAGCAAAAAGTTAATACAAGAATTACACAAACATTTATTACACATTGCATTTCATAGATAATATTTACTTTTGTAGATTTAAATAATGCTATCTCAGCTATTATGCACTTTGCACTTCGAAGGAGTTCTCTCTACACTCACGCACATAGCAGTGTATGGATTAGCATGACTACGTGCACATAGCACTTCAAGTAGTTCTGTCTCTACACTCTCGCACATAGCAGTGTATGGATTAGCATGACTACGTGCACATAGCACTTCAAGTAGTTCTGTCTCTACACTCACGCACATAGCAGTGTATGGATTAGCATGACTACGTGCACATAGCACTTCAAGTAGTTCTGTCTCTACACTCTCGCACATAGCAGTGTATGGATTAGCATGACTACGTGCACATAGCACTTCAAGTAGTTCTGTCTCTACACTCTCGCACATAGCAGTGTATGGATTAGCATGACTACGTGCACATAGCACTTCAAGTAGTTCTGTCTCTACACTCTCGCACATAGCAGTGTATGGATTAGCATGACTACGTGCACATAGCACTTCAAGTAGTTCTGTCTCTACACTCTCGCACATAGCAGTGTATGGATTAGCATGACTACGTGCACATAGCACTTCAAGTAGTTCTGTCTCTACACTCTCGCACATAGCAGTGTATGGATTAGCATGACTACGTGCACATAGCACTTCAAGTAGTTCTGTCTCTACACTCTCGCACATAGCAGTGTATGGATTAGCATGACTACGTGCACATAGCACTTCAAGTAGTTCTGTCTCTACACTCACGCACATAGCAGTGTATGGATTAGCATGACTACGTGCACATAGCACTTCAAGTAGTTCTGTCTCTACACTCACGCACATAGCAGTGTATGGATTAGCATGACTACGTGCACATAGCACTTCAAGTAGTTCTGTCTCTACACTCACGCACATAGCAGTGTATGGATTAGCATGACTACGTGCACATAGCACTTCAAGTAGTTCTGTCTCTACACTCTCGCACATAGCAGTGTATGGATTAGCATGACTACGTGCACATAGCACTTCAAGTAGTTCTGTCTCTACACTCACGCACATAGCAGTGTATGGATTAGCATGACTACGTGCACATAGCACTTCAAGTAGTTCTGTCTCTACACTCACGCACATAGCAGTGTATGGATTAGCATGACTACGTGCACATAGCACTTCAAGTAGTTCTGTCTCTACACTCACGCACATAGCAGTGTATGGATTAGCATGACTACGTGCACATAGCACTTCAAGTAGTTCTGTCTCTACACTCACGCACATAGCAGTGTATGGATTAGCATGACTACGTGCACATAGCACTTCAAGTAGTTCTGTCTCTACACTCTCGCACATAGCAGTGTATGGATTAGCATGACTACGTGCACATAGCACTTCAAGTAGTTCTGTCTCTACACTCACGCACATAGCAGTGTATGGATTGGCATGACTACGTGCACATAGCACTTCAAGTAGTTCTGTCTCTACACTCACGCACATAGCAGTGTATGGATTAGCATGACTACGTGCACATAGCACTTCAAGTAGTTCTGTCTCTACACTCACGCACATAGCAGTGTATGGATTAGCATGACTACGTGCACATAGCACTTCAAGTAGTTCTGTCTCTACACTCACGCACATAGCAGTGTATGGATTAGCATGACTACGTGCACATAGCACTTCGAGTAGTTCTGTCTTTACACTTTCGCACATAGCAATGTATGGATCAACATGACTACACTTCAAATAGTTCTCGCTCTACACTCACGCACATAGCAGTGTACAGATGTAATGTGCGTACTTTGCACTTTTAATTTAGGAAAAGTATATAAACTCAACTGTTAAAAAAAATGTTTATTTTTTTTTTATCATTCGTAACAAGGAACTTCTTTATTTGACTATTTACTTATTAACACACACAATATTTATTCATAGTTAAATATACTCACGCACATAGCGGTTTAAGTGTACAATGTGCGTACTTCACAATTGTAATTTAGGAAAAGTATTTATAACCTCAATCATTGTTCTGAACGGAAATATATATATATATATATATCAAATCATTTCTCATACATTGTTTTATTGCATTTTTTTTTCAATTATGTATTTTCTATCATTCATAACAAGGAACTTCTTTATTATACTATTTACTTATTACTACACACAATAATTATTCACAGTTAAATATACTCACGCACATAGCGATGTAAGTGTACAATGTGCATGCTTCGCACTTTTAATTTAGGAAAAGTATATAAACTCGATCATTGTTCTGAGCTAAAATATATCTAATAAGTCTAATCATTTCTCATACATTGTTACATTACATGTTTACTTATAAGTATGTTCTGTCCTTCATAACAAAGAACTTACTGCCTTGAACTATTTACTACACACAATACATACAGGGTGTCCCGTAAATAATGGATCAAACGTAACGGGTAGGTAGCTTACCTCATTTCCAACAACTAATTTGAAAAGTTTAAAAAAAACCGGTAAGGTAACCAATGACTGCAAGAGTCTCTAACTCATACGATGAAAAATGGGACTCCTCGGGGGAAGTCTGTCTACTGTAATACGCTACCGGTTTGAAAACTCTATCGATTTGTTTTTGTAGTAAAACGCTCCCTATGCCGTGTTTGCTTGCATCTGTATGTATTTGTGTTTCAAATTTAGGGTTATATAACGCTAGTACGGGCCTTGAAACAAGTGCATTTTTCAATTTATCAAATGCCTCATCTTGAGCTTGTGACCAAACCCAACAAAGTTTTTCTTTAGTAATTTCGTAAGGTGGCGAGCCATTTCACCGAAACCTCTGATAAAACGTCGAAAAAAACTAGCTAACCCAATAAACTGTCGGACATTGTGTACGTCTTTAGGCTTAGGAAAGTTTTTGACACAATCAATTTTCTTAATACCTGGTCTTACACCTTCGCTGGAAATTTCAAAACCTAACCACTTGATTTTGAAAGAAGTAACATTTTTGTGGTTTCAACGTTAATCCCGCCTCCCTAAACCTTTGAAGTACGATTTCTAATCTTTTGATACCTTCTTCAAATGAACTACTGTGTACTAAGACATCATCCATGTAAGCTAATGCAATGTTATAGCGTAAATTGCCTAAGACCAAATTGATAGTTCGCTGGAAAACAGCCGGTGCGTTAGCCAACCCGAAGGGCATTCTATTAAACTCAAATTGTCCGTCAGGCGTTACTAACGAGCTCTTACTCCTACTCTCTTCAGTCAGTGAAATCTGATAATAGCCAGAGGCCAAGTCTAAAGCACAAAAATATTTATTCCCTGCCAAACGATCAATCTGGTCATCAATACGAGGCAACGGGTAATGTTGCTTAATCGTTTTCCTATTAAGGGCGCGGTAGTCCACACAGAGCCGTTTATCGCCAGTTTTCTTTTTCACTAACAAAACAGGACTCGCGTATGGAGATTGGGACTCTCTTATGATGTCATATTTTAAGAGATCTTCAACCATAATTCTAACTTCTTCCCGTTCAGAATGACTCAACTTGTATGGTCTATAAACGACTGGCTCTGTATCTCCTAACAGAATATCCATTTCCGCAACCTTTGTCTGACCTAGTTCAGATAAGTCTTTCGCAAAACAATCGCGGTACTGGTTCAAAGTATTGAATAATTGAAGTTTCTGATCATTATCTAAATTCTCATCAATATTGAGGTCATCCAATGTAAATGGAGGTTTATGGCTGTGGTTTTGAACCTTTTGTATCCTATTAATGTCTTTAATGTTATTATTAATTTGAATAGCACGAGCCAAGACTTGGCCCTCTTTAAATTGGATTAACCTATTGTCATAGTTTAGAATAGTTAAATGACCACTACCGTTTTTAATATTATAATTACCTATTTCTACACGGTAGTTTAAACGGTATCCATTTTCAACGAAAATAATACCACTAAAATGTGTTTCAGTAAACACCTTAACAGAAATACAACCTTCAGTCCTGACAGTTTAAACAGATTTTAAAGTCAGTCGTGTGTCGTTGTTCATTCGTTTATCAGTAATCATCAAACATTTATCAGATGTAAATACCCATATGTGGGATTGTTCCGTAGCAGTCTGTCCAATAAGTAGATCATATTTTAAATAACTATCAGGAACGATAATTGCCTCAACATACATTTTAGCATTGTCAATCATTAACGAAATCTTAGTTTTACCTAAGGCACTCACATATGTATCACCAAAACCTTTTAGAGATGGCAAATTATTCACTTGCCATTTTTCACGAGGTACAATTACTTCCATGACGGATTCTTTTATCAAAGTACACTGACTACCAAAATCTACGTACCCTGTCAACTGTACATTATTTACGTTAACACCCTTAATAAATTTATTGTCCATTCCCAAGTCGATACTATTATCTAGTCATAATGTCTTAACTTCGGCTCTATCTACCCAAACGTTCCTATTGCATTTAGGATCGTCATGACCAATGCGTTTACACTTTTGACATTTAACTATAGGTTTTTTGCATCCCGATACGTAATGGCCCGTTTCATGACAGTTATAACATGTCAAGACTCTAACCAAATTTTGTTTTACAGGTTTACGTATTTCGTTTACAGAACGTACCGGTTTTTTATTGAACCTATCTGATCGCTCATGTTTGACACCCCTCAGATAGCCCAGTAGTTTATCAGCATCCTTAAAACCTACTGCCTCTGCTCCGAACCGAACCGATCTATCATCTATTCCATAAACAATGCAGTCAACAGCATTCCTACCCACTATATTACACCGGTTTAAGGCTATTAACTTTTCATAATAGTACTCTTCTAAATCATCCCCAAACTTTGCCCTTATAGCTAACATTTCCGTAAGTATATTACCATAATTTTCATGTGACGGAAAAGCAGATTTAAGTTTTTCGACCCATTCGTCCCATGACAGCATTACTGATGACTGTCCTTCGTACCACTTTTTTGCAGTACCAACTAACTTTGGGAGAGCATAGTGAGCGGTCTGTCGACTATCCCAGCCATAGATCTCAGAGCATTCTTTGACTTTATTCAACCAAGTCATAACTGTTTGGTTTTTCGATTTAGGATCGAATTCTGGAACTACGTTATTATTAGCAAATCTTTCTTTACTCTGTGGGTTTACGGCTAAAATGGATTGTAAGGACTCTTTGATACATTTTAGCAATTCATTATTTACATCTATAGACGGAGGCTGCGGCGTAACAGATGAAAGTCTTTCATTTCTACAAGAGCGGACTGGACTTTGTGATCTGTTAACGCTTGCTCTACGAGGAGTCTGCAATCTGTGACGCCTTTGCGTATTACGACTACGATCTATAGGTCTATTTGCTGGTTCACATATACGCGTGTCCGTTGATGGCGTACGCGATATGCAACGCGGTAGTGGAGGTATTACGACTGACCTGCTTCGACTTCTTGCCTGCGATTCAACCCTTGGAGTTGATCTTCTGGATCTGCGCCGCTCGGAGCTACGACCATCATTGCGAGGCGATGCTGGTGAGCGGCGACTACGCCTGGGCGCTGCTGACAAGCGACGACTTTGCCTCGAGCCTGCAGCACGTGTCCGATATCGGCTGCGCCTCGAGGGTCCTCCCAGCACAAGGCTGTGATGACTCCCGGTCGACTTCTCTGACCGGTCACTAGACATCTTCACTTAATTATACAATTTACACTGCCCAATGGTCTTACTGTGGACATATGATCACACCAGGGTAGTAGCAATAGCTACACCAGAATTCCCGGGTGTTATCCCTGCTTCTGAATTGTTAAATCACTTCTATTTTATTAATAAATCAAACACTTTTCTTTGTATAAATAACTTTATTACACATACGGAATTCCGACTACAATGTCTACCTAGTTGCTTCGTTCGTAGCTCAATGATCACTGGCCCAACACTGCCTTTTTTTAGCATTTAAATATGATTTTACCCCACCCAGAAATAACGAGAACGCCATAACCGTTATTTCAAAGTGTTGCCAAAGTAAAAATAATACATTCAGTTGCTATAACGAAAGTACATTTAAAAGTTTGTTACAATAATAATTTGTTATTTTACAGTGTTGCCGCAATTGATATTATACTTAGGTATTAAAGTAATACATTCGTTTTTTAAATCAAATCCAAACTACCGTAATACCTAATTGATAAGTTTTAGTAGAATTTACAACTTATTTTCAATGAATGAGGCAAATGTATCTAGAAAATGCGCAATATATACTCGACAGTAAAACATGAATTTGAAACAAGCTAACAGTCCTAATTTGGATTACAAATGAATCAATGCAGAGTAGGATGAAGTGCTTGATAAACCTGGTATCGTGTTGTGTGCTTTCAACTTTGACAATACTACATTTACAATGTTCCTATAGAAGTTTCATACCTAGGCGTAGCTTAAATATTCAAGTTAAACTTGCCAAATAAAATACAGTTTTGGCACAAAGTTGTTGTTTAGGCCTTGGTCATTAACAGGAGTTCCTGCCAAATGAGTTTGCGGCACTAAAGACTTGCATTAGTCAAGTAAGCGCAAGTTTTAAGTTAATTTGCCTTCAAAATTACCTACTTGCAATTTTAAAAGTGCAGTTGTTTCTTTATAATTTTAAGTAATGATGCAGATTGTCCAATTACATGCAATTCGTGGAATGAGTATTCAGTAAGATAGTGCAAGCCGCAGCGCATCGCATTTGAACATAACATAAATACTAGAAACAAAGACTTACTAATGTGCCCACGACTAGGCTCCAAAAAATTAGTAAATTATTTACCTAAGTGCCAAACTATACGTTTTTACAACAAACTCCCAAGCCATGTTAAAGAACTGAGCCTCAATCAATTTAAATCATTTATTTAACATAACTCTGTCAGAAAGGCTTCTATAACGTTAAAGATTATTTTATTGAATGCCAAAAAGGCTTGGGATTAATTAAGCTACTCCAATGTACCCCCAAGCAACAAACCATTTTGTACTATTAAGTGTTTTGGAATTAATATGTCATTATTATGGATTTACGTGACATAGCATATAATATTTTTGATGATATTTAAAGAGGAATTGACTGTGAATGTGAGTACCATGCAGGCTAGATAGAATACATGACTTTATAGCTGTCTGGCGGTTTTGAGTATTTTATATACGGCCTACGCAAATGTCCTGCAGATGTGGTAGCGTGTGTCGTGTGACGGTTTTTTTTTTTTTGTTTAATGCATCTCGCAGTTTGCCTTGAGAGGCCGTCACTGCTTAACCGGTCTTTCCTGTGGTGCCTTTGAGCTAACTCAAAGCCTCCAGCCAGGGGCATAATATTAATTACAAGCTAAGCGACCATCACCTAAGGGCACCCCCTGTGGGGTACGAACCTCGGCTTAGGGCGTCGTCGTGTGACGGGTCGTTGACCTCCCTAAAATAAGGTTAAGCTACACGATGACTGATGCATGCATGACATCTGTTAGGACAGGTCAACTAAAAGCTGCAATGGCTCTTTCTTCAAAAGGCCCTTCCAAACATGGCCCTGCATTGTTAGACTCGCATAAAATCCTAATAATACATGTTTGGACTTTAAGACCATGACCTCTGAGTTTGTTCCGGCATTTCTTCTCAGGGATCAGTCAGCTAGGAAATGCCGGCGCCATCTAGTTTTAAAATATTGACATGTAAAAGTGTCTTAAAATGTATATTTACAGAAATAACATTTCATTTCATTTGTACACAAAAAAGTGTGGATAATGATGATGATGGAGGTGCGGTCCGCCCAAATCTCCGTCAGCTTTATGACTTCAATCTTCAATTTTAGTACATATGCTTCAGTGCAAGATGCTCGTATGACGAACGACTGCGTTTCTTCCATATGTCAAGCTTACAGCTACGCCGACGCATGATGGACTTACTATGTTTGCGGAATATTGTTGACGGTTCTTTTATATCTGACGCACTTCTCGAACGCATTAAAATAAACGTACCTAAACTTAATGCTCGAAGAAAATGCACGTCCTTTTTCAATGTCCCTCGTTATAAAACCAACTTAGGTATGAATGCTCCGATAGCTATGCTAACGTCGACGTACAACAATTTTTGCAATCTTTATGATTTAGATATTTATTTATTTATTAAAACTTTATGAACAAGTAAAAACTGTACAAAGGCGGACTTAATGCCTTGGGCATTTTCTACCAGTCTACCTTAGGGTGATGCAGAGACACTATATAGTAGGTGCAAAAATACCTTATAAAATATTTATAACTGAAAAAAAATAATAAGAATAAATACATATATACATACATATACAACAAAAAAATAAAATTAAAAACATATGAGAGTTAACAAGAAAACCAACAACAACTTAATTCTGAGACGAATCTACCAACTTCTTGCGTATGTGTTCTCGAACTTTCACTTTAAATGTGAACTGATTGGTTACCGTCCTGATATCTTCCACGACCATGCCAAGCGCTTTAGACCTAAGATCATAAATGAGGGAAAGACTGAAGACAACAAAATAAAAAATATTGACAATGTTTATGTCGATGAGGGTATTCTCTCTACTACCGAGATTTTAGCTAGAGCTTTTGTTCTTATATTGTTTTTGTTTTTTATTTATTTTGTAACGTGAATACTGTGTTTGTTTTTCTTCTATTTTGTTGTGAATGCTGTGCACGTATGTAATTGACGTAAACACTAGTCCATATCTCTGTTCTCTTTAATTTGTAATATTTGTGTTTGTGTTGTTGATGTGCCTTAATAATAATAAATAAATAAATATTATTACAGAGACGGCAGGCCGGGCAGTCAGCAGGTGACAGAGGAGTTCCTAGTGGACTGGGGCTCATACATGTCGTCGCGCAATGACGTGGTGTACGTGAAGCTGGACGTGGCGGGCGCGCGCGGCCTGCCTCGTGCACTGCTGCGTGGCCGGCTCGGCGGCGTTGAGGTCGCCGACCAGTTGGCTGTTATTAGGTAAATACTACAATAGCTTAGGAAGCATCCTATATGTGCTATAATGGGTATCCTGAAATTTTAATGTACTGTTGCCAACTACTACTGCGCTATCGTGGAAACGACAATGTGAATCAACAGTTCCCATACACTCCATAATCGTGATGTGATGAAAATGCAAGAAGACTTTCTTCCCTCTGAGATCTACGAGGTATAGTCCCCTGCATTTTTAATTTTGCATCAGTTTCAATTAAGTATGTAGCACTGACTGATACATCCCAAATTCAACCTTCCTAGAAAAATTTACAAACCATAAAGATACAGAGCTGCACCAGCAGTATCCCAACTAATCCCTCCATGTTCTTCCTTTTCCAGATATTTATTAGACACGTTCAAATTCCTGGACGTGACGCGCGTGGCGGTGTGGGGCTGGGGCTACGGCGGCTACGTCACGGCGATGCTGCTAGGCTCGCAGCAGTCCACGCTCAAGTGCGGCATCGCCGTCTCGCCCATCACCGACTGGCTCTACTACAGTGAGTATCTGGCCATCGTCTTCATCATTCAGGCAAAAGGCGTCCATTGCTGGACATAACTCATCCCAAGCATCGCCACAACGACTGGTCCCGCATCCAGCGGATTCCCACCAGTAGCAATTTCAGCCAATGAGCCTATCAATTTTGGAAATCACTAAAACGAAATGCAAAGTTCAAGCCCGTTCCCGGATGTCCTTTGGCGTCATGACTTATCAAAACTATTTTGTGAGGAAATGCGATGCAATAATATTTGTCTTGCTTAAAATAAATGTGACGCGATTTAGTATTCTAAAAATTCCGGACGGTTTTTCCCCTGGCTGGTACTGAAGACAGAAGTTAGGAGTTCGGTGTAACTTGGCAGTTGCAAGTTTGTCGGTCCATATTGTGAAACATTAATGAATAGTACGGAATGTCGACCTAACTACAACTTCCGTTTTCGAATACTAATTGGAGTTCTACTCGTACATGAATTGAAGTTAAGAGTGTATTCAGTATATCTACCTATTTACTTAGCTGTGTTTAGCTCACGGCACGGATTTCGGTCAGATCAGACCTGAAGGTAGAATTGATCGTCTAAGACCAAAAATTACCTTTGGTATTACCGACCTATAATAAGTAGGTAATAATAATAACTTTATTTTCCTATTATTTACTGTTATTGTTACATTATGTTAAATGTGGCACTGGCTCCCGAACTATGATCCCCTATGTGTGGAGGATCCAGTCTGTTTCGACAGGTATTGTATCGGAAATAGGTAAAAATGCAATAGTTTGGAATAGACTAAACACTAAAAGGTAACTAAAAAATAAAAAAAGCTCTAACTGTGAGATTTGATAAGACGGTTGTGTGTGTGCGAGCGCATGTCTAAGACTGTGTTATCAAATATTCAATGGTTCCGTTCCTCTCCCCAGACGCAGCCTTCACGGAGCGCATCCTAGGCCAGCCGTCGGTGAACTACAAGGGCTACGTAGAAGCCGACGCGTCGCAGCGCGCGCACCACGTGCCGCCGCACGCGCTGTACCTGGTGCACGGGCTCGCCGACATGTCCGCGCCCTACCCGCACGGACTGCAGCTGGCGCGCGCGCTCACTGACGCTGGCGTGCTGTTCCGGTATCAGGTACACTATCTTGCTATACTCTATTAGCCGTCTGCAGGCCAAAGGCCTCTCCCTTTTCCACACACTTCTTATGGCCCACATTAGCAGAGAACAGTCTTTCGGAAGTAATTTCGTCTCTCTATCTGAAGAACCAGACGACCATGGAGGGACCAGGTATTTTTATTTTATTTATTAGGGAAAACAAACAATTACTCATTAAGAAATACAGAAAGATAGGATACAGAAATAACACACGTAAAAGAAACTGTAGTCTCATTTAGAGACCAGGAACCATTACGAAAGATTCAGGAGTTGTGTTTCAATCTAGCAGTGCCACTGAAGTCACGATGATGATACGGATCAGAACTTACAATGCTTAAATGTACCGCTGTAGTATAAGCGTCCGAATGCTAATACTGAATGTGGATGGCCAGTTTAGGCCGAGGCGACATCGATCGATTCCTTTATTCAAAGCCTTCTCCCTTATTTCCTTCCAACCTATGGTAGTCAGGTAAATTTTACTCGAATATCTACAATTTTACTTGACCTCCTCAAAATTCCTGCATTTCTCAATGGCATCAATTAAAATATTTATTCGCACAACGGCACAGGGGGTCTACTCTCAAAGCACGAAATCCGTAGTTCCGGCCGAAGTTACGTGTATTTCCTACTCCGTATCACCTACGGACATAAGAGCACTTCGAGGCCCGAAATAGGAATGGATGACCAAACGATTTGACAGTTGTCCTTACTCCTAATGTGTATTTGCCCCTTAGTAAAAGGTAATTAATCGGGAGTAGGGTTAATTCTGATGCACCAAACTACTTTCGGACGGCCCGGAATATTCGTTGAAGGGCATTCAGAGTAAGCCCCCAGTTTTGTTAAGTCATGTTTTGCATTAGCGAAGATCCTGGATCATGATATTGGATGTTCATATTAATGATTGTTCCCAGGCGTATGCGGACGAGGGTCACGACCTGAAGGGCGTGATCGAGCACGTGTACCGGTCCATGGAGGACTACCTCCGCGAGTGCCTCTCCCTCGACCCCGAGGACACCAAGCTGCCGCCCCCCGACAGATAGACCTCATCTATTGTTACGTTGTATGTAAATATGTACATGAGACATAGTGCTTTAATCAAATGTGTTCCCCACGGCTCGGCGACGACGCGACGCCTCGAGACAGCGACGACGTGACGTGTGAGTGCGACCTCTTGTGATTAGTATTAGGTACTTATGAAATTTGTTATGATGAATAAATTTGCATGAATTGAATTACTAAAAAACACTAGTCTTAGTGAAGTAATTAGGTTGATTTTATAATAGATAGAAAACAGACGACGGGCTACGAAAGTAAGATAAATTCTTCGAATTCAATATTTCCTCATCGAATCCATGATTCAGCTTCAGCACCATTCGGCTAAACTATCGTACTGTGTCTTTTGCTAGCTCCTAAGAGCCTAGATAGGGAATAAATTGTAGACACGAAAGAAGTCTCTTTAGATATCAAACACATTTTGTAACTTGACGATGTCTCTCGTATAAGACACAAGTCACAGATCGTCGTAAGGACTACAACCCCGAGCTTGTTCTATTAGGCTTTTATTACTACTATTTTCTACTGCGCCTTTACTATCAAGCTTTTCTATTTTATCTATTCCTATAGAAGTGTCCACTTGTACTGTACATAATGTTCTATTACACGGTTATAACAAATTGTTCAATTTATCTATTGAGAGCTGACTGACAGAAACACAAATTCAATTATTTTACTTGTCGTCGAACATACCTACTATTAGTTTTGTAAAAAATGTTTTACTTCGATGATTGTTATTTAAACACTTGAAACTACGAAATGAGGAGCTTATCATTTAGGGAAAATTTACTAGGCCTTTTGAAATGAATGTTTGTGTTACAGATGTTTAAAATGTTATGTTTTGTAAAATTATAGCGCTGTTGAAAATACCTCATGCGACAATGTACATAGAATAATTCTAATCATATGTAATTTGATAGAATGAAACGCGTTTTATAGTGACTTATAATGTTTAGAAATGAAGTGACCTTGATCATCCCCTAACCTTAGCTGCTTTGGCTCCATCACATCATCATTTCCTAATCTTCCTAGTCGATAAGAGCGTCCGGCGGAGAGGGTCAGCAGTCACAATCCCTTCAGCTGGCAACCCTGAGCCACACAGACCCGATACTTCGTAGTCACTGGACATCACTTCACTGTAGGACTCAATCAAAACATTGAGTATTAAGCTTGTACAAAATAGTCTATAAATTGAGCTAGAAAATTTGCCTTTCTGATAGATATTTCAGTAATGCAGACTAAGTTTTTAAATCAAGTTTAAAGTTGTGATGTCTATGTATGTACATAGAGGGCAGATGGAAGGTAGGGTGTCGCAGTGCGCGGCCGGGTGTCGACGACACTGTGAGGCACTGCGACACATTGTTGTTGATTTCCGTAACTGTGGCATAACTAGATAATTCATTGTTGTTGTATAGAGATAATAAACGTTTGCCGATATTTTTAAGTGTTATCGGATACCTGCATAGACGCATATCGTACATTCCATGTTTGTGAAGACTGCCAATTTGGTCTAAATTTTACAATCATTGTACTAATTAAATACCTACGATACGTCGATGAGATTAATTTCAATTGCCGTTATGGTCTTAAGGATGCTGTGATTCTTCTATTGCATAATTGTAACGATAATGGATTAATTATATTAAATAATTATTATAATGTCTCCATCTGACATTGCGTAGGGCCTAGTGAAATCGAATTCGTTGTAATTATTAAAAATAATTATCATAAGGTTACTGTTAATTTAGATATTTTGAAAAATTCTTCCATTATATAAATAAACAATATTGCTTTGTTCTCCAATTATGAAACAAAACATAGACAATATAATACGGGCTACGTGTACATCACACACATATGAGATTTTATAGTTAGATAAAATACGAGAGAGTTCGGAAACCGGGTGCTTTAAATTTTACATCATGTTGTACGTATTGATTTCATTAGCGAATGTTCTCTAGTTATACATGGCGGGGCGAGCTGCGGCCTGCACGAGGCGCAGCCGGCCCTCGCGCTAATTAAGAATACTTTCCATTTCTCATAAGTTAAATAATGGAATATTCAGCGGATAACACCAATTAAATTCATATTATAGTATTTATATAAAGAAACGACATACTTACCGGGTTGTTACTAAATTTTAGCACAATGATGGATCTAATCGTTTGCACGCCGCTTCACTCCTGACTTTACTCCTTTCAAAGTCTATAATAGTCCTTAGTCTTCCAATTCAGCGAAAGCTTCCGTACCTTGTCTTATTCTTGATGCAGGAAAGTAGGAACTATGTGATGACTATGTCAATTATTTCACTTTCCCAACTCTGATCAGCTACGTAATTGTTAATTTTGTTTATCTAAAATCCTTCGATAAAATCTCTATATAAATTTAGATTTTCGTCCTAGTTTATCCAGATTCAATGGATGTGGTATAAATGTGAATCAGTAATGCTGTGTTCTTAGGATCCCTGCATTACACGCTACACTGCACTCAACCTACGCAATGAATATTATTATTAGATAGGTATTCAATTATGATTTGGGCCACTACAGAGTACAGATGTAATTTACTAAGCAATGCAAAAACTAAAAAACCTTAGGGAAAGTTGAAATCAGTAGAAACATTTGTCAATTTAGCTAAGCAATATAACAAAGTAACTAATGTAGGGTATCGATACAGAGGGTGTGGGTGGAGTGCAGTTGTGATGCAGCGTAGTGTCCGCCTTGTATCTTTAGAGTGCCGCGGATTGCTCCCTTAGCGGTTAGATTGAAGACGTACGATAGTGAATACAACTCTGATATACATACAAACGTGTTCACAAGTCAATAACCCAGTGAATGAGATCTTACAGATCACCAGATCAAGTCCAGTTGAAGTTTTGCAGCATATGAGATGTTGTATTCAGTACCGCACCGTTTGATGGCCCTAGAAAATCATCTAAAAATCTACGTTATTGTTAATCAGTGTTATAAATCTTATCGTCTCGTTTAAGAGTTACAGTGTTGTATAGATTGGTACGTTTAATTTGTAAAAATTCTGAGATTATTCTGTTATTATTGTAAAGTTTCTTTGAATAAATAAAATTTTGAAATTTACATAATCGTTCATATGGCAGTTTTATTTCTGGCAGTAAACAGAATAAAATGTTACTGTGCCTGGTCTGGTAGTTCCAAATGTAGAGTGCTGGGCGCGCTGTCCCGGAAGGTGCGCGACCACATCTCGACGCTGCGGAAGTACCTCTCGAGGTGCTCGTCCTTGAGGCTGAGGTCGGCGGCGCCGGCGCTGAGGTGCGACTGCGCGCTGCACGTGTTGCCGCTGTACGCGCCGTCCGAGAAGCAGTTGGAGCCCGACACGTTGCGGACCAGCTCGTAGTGCGAGAAGTTCATCGACATCAGCGACGCGTTCTCCGTGCCCGACTGGTAGCTGGAGCTCGTGATCATGTCCGTGGCTCCTTGCGCATTAGAGCCCATCTGTCTGCTCGTCGTGTACTCCCCGTTCACTAGCTTGCTTTTCTTCAGTCTACACAACGCCAAGTCTAAAGATCTCACGGCCTCATTCACGTTAAACGACTTTCGCTTCATGGCTGCTGTATTATTATGGGATCTGGCCTTATTAACAAACTTTTTGACGTTGAGTAGGTCGCCATTATTTTCCATGGCTAAGAACGCAGTACCTAATTTAGATCTGGCATTGTATGTTATCGAGAGAATTTTGATCGCTACTTCGTCTGAGTTTCTTCTAGGTATCAATTTTTATTATCATATTTTTTGCGAGCTATCTACCAAACTGCCGAATATCAATGACTTTGACAATGAGTTTCATGTCATGATGTCATTGGTTTGATAATAAATCACTGAAAAGTAGCTACTAAGTAGGTTTCATTAAGAACCAAGGTGAGCTCCGTGTTTTCAAAAGGCATGTATTTAATGCGGCAACTAAGTAAAATGAATATAGGTTTAAAAAAAAATAGAGTGGGTACCATACATTGACTTATATTTTTCCTATCTCAATGGTACCATAATATATAATGGGTTGGCAGCTAATAAGGAGTATCGTATTATGTAATAGGTAGCATATTAATATATCAGTAATAAGCTCCGTTTTAATTTAAACTAGCATCAAGTTTTTCTTTTGGGAACAGAATTAATATCTAAGCGGAAACTTAATGGCGAAAATAAAATAGAAAATGGGCGTTCATGTTTGTCATAATTGTCACAGTTCTAACCAAACCTTAATTAAAATATTCTATGCATGGTCGATGGCAGGGCTTGGTCGACGGAGCCCCGCTTCGCGGGGCTCCTACTTCTGGGTGGTTTATAAAAAAATAACCACGAAGAGGACGGCGGGGTCGATAGACCCCGCCATCCCCTTCTAACCTAACCTGTCCGAGTCGGGGTGCCCTAAAGACCAGATTACATCCAGTTTCTCCTGGTAACAAATTAAAACGGAGCTTATTACTGATATATTAATATGCTACTTATTACGATACTCCTTATTAGCTGCCAACCCATTATATATGGTACCCACTCTATTTTTTTTGTTGCAAACATTTAGTCGACTTTTAAGTTATTAGTCACTCGGAAAATAATAAGCTTTTTCAAAATACAATCTTATTATTAGATGTACACAGATGGCGCTACCTAGAGTTAACGCCATCTGCCTTGACATTACGTGAAACGGCTGTTGCATCCCCCGTTAGTATTGGACATAGCATGTAACTTTGGTACCGCACGTTTTACATAGATGGCACTACTATTCCAAATTCTAGATTGTAGCCGCTTTTTAAAAGGTAATAAGGTTATTTAAGTATCATAATTTTATTATGAGTTTGAAACAAAAGGGTTAATTTAAAAAATATCGTTGATGTAGTAGTAAATTAATGATTAGAAACTCGGAACAGGTCGATCAATAAATTACCACAGCATTTCTACTAGCGTCATGTACAAAATCAGTTGCGTACTACGCAACGAAGTAGCGCCGCTAGCGGCACAGGGTCTTAATAGGTGGTGCTACTTGTCGTAGCACTCGTAGACCCGTCACCGTCGTAGCTTCCTTCAGTGATAAGATAAGATGATAAGATTTATTTTTACACCACAATATTACAAAATACATATTACATGATATCACAGTCGAACAACATATTAATATTGTGGGAGATTGGTGCCTAAGCTAGGCTCTAAGGGCCTGTGTTTCAGGTCACCAGGTCTGCGCCCTCTAGCAGTTCGATACATTGCATGATAATAATAATAAAAGTGATTTAACAAATTTTGCATTAGGAGGTTGTTTAATAGCTTTTAGGGTCTGTAGACAAATAATAAGATATGAATGTAAAAACCAAAGACAAGCAAACAAAAAAAATAAAAAAGTAAAGGGGTTTGCATAGTGTTAGAATAAAATTGTTAGTAAACAATTATGTAGTGAGGATGTGAATAAGATATGTTTCGTATGTGTATGTATGAGAGTGCGTATGTGGGGGTGTGTGCGTGTGTGAGAGGGTGTGGGTGAGGGTTTATTAAATACCTAGCAGTTGGCTGGTAAGTAGTATTTCGGTGTCATCATAGTTGAGCCGCTGGATATCGCCGGTTATTTCATAGAAAATGTAAAGGAGGTTAAAAGCGAATTTACATAAGTAAATTAAACGACTTTAACTAGTTTACTTGACTTGGTTAGATTTAAAAAATGAAATAAAAAATTACAAATCTATTTATTATCCTAAGTAATCATTCTGTATAATTTTAGCCGGGAGGTATGCATCACAAAGTGCGGCAGTGGTAGGCGCTATTGCTTCTATTTCAGCCTTCCTACCGCTAGATAACATTGCCATCAACTCTTCTTTTATGCGAGCACCTGAAAATATGTTTGATGAAAAAAAAACATAGACGTGTAGGTATCTACCTATTATAGATTTTAAAACTTTAAATAATGACAGGCATCGTCTGGGCACGTAGGTTCCATCTATCGCATATCATCAGGCGAGACCGAGGTCAAGAGCAGACGCATACCACAATAATAATAACCAACTGATAGTCTAGATTTCCCCCAGATTATCCAGTGGTTAAGCAAGCATGCCATGTGTGTGTGTCAAGCATTAGGCAGTTAAACATTTATGCACTGACTTGAGTTTAGTGACTAGACAAGCGTTTTGCCAAAGGATAGCGAAACCCCCCATAACTTAAACATTGTATACATATAAAATGAAAAACTAACCAACAGGAGTATCTAAATAGGGTCTCTTGACTAGATTCGTTAATTTCCTTTTGTCTAGTTCAGTGAGTGGCAGTCGTGCTTCATTCGGAGCTAAGGTCATGACATCACTATGACGAGCTCCTAACATTACTAAGGAACTGCAGGCTAAGGATGATGAAAGGTGAGATTGGGCCTGAAAGTATACAATTACGGTATAGTATGGAATTAAAGGTGGAATTCATAGGAGATTTATGTCAAGCAGTGGTATTAAAATTGTGGTGTTCTTATAAGATGATTTGAAAGTGGCGAATGTTTTATCATTAACTTTTAGTTTTTTCGAAAATGACATACCTTTTCCGAAATGCATGTTAGTTCTTTGAATCATAAACGCAAGTAAATGCTAAACAAAAATCGGTTTGTGTGTAAATGGTTAGTCTAAGCTAAGAGGTGATAAACAGGTTGTAATATACCAGAGATCCGTATTTGTAAGTGAGGAATATTTCGTAGCCATGAGGATCGGCATCAACCAGCGCCAGCGCACGCAGTTTTAACTCGGAACATAAACGACATAATAGTTGACGGGTGCAAACGTCGGGATAGCCTTTTCCCTAAAAATATGGGGAATCATATTAATGAAATGTTTTCTTTATCCATTTGATGATTGTAAAAAGAAGAATAATAGTTTTTCGAACGCGTTTCTCTTAACTTCAGGACTTTACTGAATTTTAAAATTGTATTTTTTTCAGCAACTAAGAATTATCAGGGAAAAAGCTAATACAATGACAATTATCGTTAGAGAAAATCTTTAGTTCATTAGTTCTGCGCTGAAGATGTCAGAAATGATTACCAGTGTAGTAACAGTTTAATTAAATTACGTAGGTAGGTACATATATGTGTAGTAGGTACCTAGGTACCTACCTAAGTTGTAGATCAGTGATTTTATCGAGCGAGAGGCAAATTCTCCTTATGCTCACGACAACAAACCTTTAACGATCGGAAAAAATACATTAGTTTATCGTTCAACATCCATATGCAAAAATACTGCTTACAGTAACAGCTGTCGTTATTATAAATCCCGTTCGGTGTCAACGAGGGTACTAACGTGCGATTACAGCAAATCATCGGACTTGCCGTCGGCAATTACCTATATCTCGTCTGCTTGTTACGCAAATACAATGATGGGGGATGTTAAGAACGGTGGAAGTTGAATAAATGTTCACTTAGAGCAGTCTGTTATTACGTTGTAGTACATTGTGGTAATGGTCGGTGTTGTTAAGTTGAGTTTTCTTGTGTTATCTTTCGTCTGATTAGAAGGTAAATAGTTGGGAAATAGCAAGGGATAGGTAGGTAATGTAGTACATAACGTTCTCTGCGGCTTTCCACGTGAAAAGCTGTTACCGTTAGTAACATTGTAACATGCTACTTGTAATCATCGTACAACAAACAACTCAATGCCTTTTCGAAAAATCTTGTTTGACAACTAAACAAATATGTTGTGTTTTTAGTTAAATGATGCATTATTTTATTTCTGTAAGTAGGTTTAAATTGTACATGTAAACAGTTTTACACGTCAATCGTATTTTAAAAGCTAGATGAGGTAGCGTTCCCTATCGGACTACTGTGAGAAGAAATGCCGAAACAAACTCAGAGGTCACAGTCTCTTATAAAGTCCAGACGTAATCTTGGTCAGATCATGTGAAGACTATGTAGATTAATGTCTGGAATGGTCTTTTGAGGAAAAACCACATAGATTGAGTGGACCTGTCCAGTCAGTGCACGCATGTGTCAGTAATCGTGCAGCTCAACTCAGAGCTAAGTTAAGTAGCTCAACGATTCGACGAACAATACCAAAGAAAGGACTTTTGGGTAGGCCGCATAAATTGCTCAAACTGCCAGATAATGATTTAAACTAACTGAGAAAAAAAAAACAAAAAAACAATGACCCACATAGTCCTCACATTCACAATAATTAAAATAATATAATACTTTACAAAGTAAATACCCATGTCATTGTATATTATATAAAATTCATCAATGTCAATGTGTATTTATAAAAGTTCGGACATAATCTTTGATTGATATCTGAAATGGTGTTCTGAGGAAAGAACCACACAGATTAAGTGGACCTGTCCAGTCAGTGCACGCAATTCAGTTCTGATTAAACAGTAATATAAACACTAAAGTGCAGTACCTACCGTTATAATAATAACTGGACCCAATCTAAGCAGTGCTCCTTCATCGAGCAGTTTCTGAAAGATGGCGTCCTTTTCTACCACCAGAATATACTTAGCAGTAGATTGGAACTCTTTGATTCCAATAATATCTTGCGGTAGTAGGACTCCTTTAAAGAAGATAAAACATGAAACAAAATAAAAACGCTTTTAGGTTCGAATGGGTATGATAAGACGTCAAGATCGACGACCGGTTATATGGTCGTGTATTAAGGCCATTGATAAAACGGGGTGTCTTCTTCACCATAATCTATTGGAACTCGCCAAGACTATAAAAACCATTAGCTAGCATAACATCATCTATCAGATAACCCAGCACCACTGTCCGTCAAGAAATATTTTTAAATAATCAAAGAAATAAGTTCATTTGTTTTGCCCCAGTATCACGTCCGGGTCATCAGTATAGAAGTATGAGAAATAGGGTGGAAAGTACCTCATCTTCCAAAGAAAAGGGAGGGTCCTCCGGCCAGACGAGTGTTGTGTCTTCCCTACGGCGACGGTTGATGTCGGGAAGTTATAACTCGGGATAACTCATTGCGCGATGCGGGATCTTGCATGACGTCAGTGTAATGCCTACGCATCACGCTGACGTCATGCGAATTCGCATATGGCGTTATAGCCGCCTTCACACATCCATTCGGCTAATTAGAAGAATGCTAAAATAACTTACCACCAGCCGCCGTACAGTCAACCACGCTCCCATCCCTATGATGCATGGTCAGAGGACCGGCAATCAGGCCCTTAGCCGTGGCCACAATGCCCAGGTTCCAGGGAGGAGTCTCCAGCAAGCAGCACACATCCCTCACAGCCACGTCCAAGTTAGCCTGGTTACGCAGCCTCATCACGTTTTGGTAAAACAGCTCTCTGAATAAAGAAAGTTTAAGGGGTTGTTGCTTTTTTCAATTTGATTTACATTACGTTGGCACTACTGAACTTCTCTTCACACTAAACTTCACTTCGCTTCTTTTCTTTCATTGAATCTCGCGTAGATCTACGTTCTACAAAACAATGGGTTAAACCACATTTCGTCGCCTTGAGTGAAAACCTCGGGAATGCATTTTTGCTCAAATTTATTTTAGTTTCTAGGGAGAAAACCTCGCAACCCACATCCTGATCTGACTAATTTGTTCGTTGATAAAAGCGGGTTAAATTTCCATACTAATTAATTAAAAAAAACATAAAAGACGCCGTACAAACATTTTCCAGCACGCAGTATTTTCTTCCTCCTGAAAAGAGGAACACTACACTACACTTACGAGGTTTTCACTCTGAGGCGTCGATTTGTTATTCAGTATTATAAAATCGAAATATAGGTGGTTCAACACTGTAGGTTCTTCAAGCTTACATCTTCCAACTTGTTATAAATTACTTCGACCCCTAGACCCATTGGTCTACGAGTATAGTGTACCTAAATAATAATAAATAGCCTTTATTTTCCTTATCTAACATTTTAATTACATTAAACATTTCAATTTTATAGGTAAGTATACAAGGTGTAACAGAATAAAAGCAAGTCCTGAAAGTAGTTTGCTCATGATTGACTACTGAATCGATTTCAGTAACTAACAGTATAGGATTTTTTTTAAGTTTTATGTATTTTGCAATACTGACCGCCGATTGAGCCAAAGAAAATTAAATCATTTTTCAAGGCAATAAGACTCAATTTTAAATGCATAAAGTAATGCTAGAGTCAACAAGATTTTCATTAATAATAGTTAGCTTAAAAAATTATGGTTTTGGTCATTGTATTATGCTTTTAACACAATACTTTAATTAGGGTGTAATTGAGGTCTTGCGTTAATTATGTTACATTTTGTACACTTAATTATATTCAGTTAAGGCCCCGTTTTGGGTAAGTATAGGCCTCCTCCAACTTTTTCCAGGTGCTTCTCTTCTGCGCTTTCTTTGTCTAGTACTTTGGACGATACGACCACCGATCCACAACAAAGTACCGAACCCGAACTATAATTCCTATCTATAATGCAGGTACCACATTCATCGCGAACTAGATGCTGTTATTAGTATTACACAGTTAAAAGTCCCGACAATGCTACTTACATAACATTGCTACTGTTACTTACCTCCTGGTGACAGTTAAGTTCTTAGAAAGTAATTCATGCACTTTTGTTAACACAAAAACAATAATATTAAATCTTGTTTTGTCTTCGCTACTAGAATAACAAAGCGTCGTCTTTTTCGCATCATTAAACGATTTCAAAGTTACTCTGAAATTGAACATGACAAAGTATTATTACTTTGAAAACACATTTTTGAAAACTCTAATTATTATGTATCTATATGGTATTCACCTATCTAAATCATAAATGCAGTTGCTCCACAGTTTTTGATTTCTTATTACAAGTTTGGGCGTGTCTCCGCTTTCTGCGCATAGGTTGATGTTGTTTAGAATATCCTCGACTTTTTTTATAAGCGACTTCCTCGCGTCATTTGTTTCCTTCAATATGATGTATGAAGGCTTGAGGGTAGCTGATAAACATTTAAAGTTTTGTATTTATTACCGAGGAAAATAAACATGACCAGTCATGTCCATATGCAGATGAGTTGATTTTAATTTACCTTTTTCATTTACGGACCCTTTTAAAAGCTGCTGGACTTCACTAAACTCTAGCTTACGTTCAGGAAGAAACATGACTCTAGCAGCACCCATTAGTTTCCTCTCACTACTACAAAGTTTATCAATTGCAGCCGCCAAATTCGGATCTTGTTTGAATGCAGATTCTGTATTCAACGGCAAATCCTTGGTGAATGCCAACAACTCCGTATTCATTAAGTCCATCCTAAAAAATGACGTCCCAAACAACCATTGAGTACAACAATAATTGACAAACAAACCCGAAGGAGCTCTATTAATGTAAACCACCGGTAAAAGTGACGATGATCCCTACCTACCTAGTGGCGAGATGTTTATCAACCGCAAACAATAACAGCGTCACAAAACGGAGCTCGTAAAAGGGCCACGAGACAATAGGGCTTCTCCTAGAGTGTTTTTATAGCGAAGTCGAGCGAACAAGCGAACGGGACGAAATCATCGTCGGTGGCGCATCCGACTTGTGCTCACTGAAAAAATGACACAATAGATTTAATCGAGAGATAGTCGAGGCAGGCGTCTCGAGGAGCAGATGACACGCCGTGACGACCTCACAAAGGGCGTGAAATGACGTCATAATAGCCTCGAATTATCGCCCCCTCTTGTCTCAGGGCAAATATTTAACAGCAGTCTCGTTTTTGTCCTCCTTCTTCGGCAGGAGATCATAAATAACAGGGTTACGGCAGACAAATGATGCGGACCGTTACCGCAGCGCTTTGTTACACGGTGACATATTGCAACGAGCTGATGTTTATGTCTTATTATGGATTCCGAGGTGAGTTATAGTCGGCGACGGAATTCTTGGTAAGTGGCAACTTAGTTGTGGCACTTTCTATGGTGCACCTGACGGATTAGATCTATATAAGATCAATATCAATTAGTTTGACTGACAGTGTGTTTTTTTATTTTGTTTCACCTACTCATCGATGAATTCCGCGCAATCCGTGGAAAATTTAAATAGGTATTTAAATATTAGATAAACCTTTTAGTCAGATAGCATTTTTTGCTTGCACATCGTTTGTGAATAACTACTACAAAACCTCGGTTCCCGTAACCATAAGTGGTGTAAGAATAAAATATATCTCGTTACAACATATTCAGGAACTACTCAAGAGCGCCCTAGGCTCCTAGCCATTTTAATTAGGCACTTGAGGTGTGAGAAAGTAACCACCAAAAACATTTCCCATTGGCTCCCCGAGGCGTTCGATAGCATCAGCGGGTGACAGCCCGCACAAATACCATACAAATTGCTCGATAGCTCCTTCAAATTGATTGTTGCAATTATTCGGCGAACCCTTTCGCGACGCGGCGACTGTTCCTGCGACCACGGGGAGGTGAGAACGCACTTATCTATCAGCTCGATCGCTAGAGGAACGACCCAACTCTTTGACAACGGTGTGAAGTAACAAGCCACTAGATCCGCAGTTGGGAGCAGTCGGGAGGTCGCCGGTTGTTCGCCATTCTTTTATTAAAGATCTTTAAGTTTGATATAACGCTGATAAGGTGCCGTTTCTTATTATGATTTACAGTTTACACTCAAGAGTTTAACGATATTTTTTATCGATAGATCTTTGCAGCTTTAGGGTTGACATAGTGGGCAAATATATTATTTGCAGAATAGAGGCGTATTGAAATCTCACTGACGTAACTATAAGTTAACTAACTTTAAAGCTAACATAAATTATGTGTTTTTTAAACTTCAAAGCTCTATGAACTTCAACTTTGAGTTCAATCCCAGCGTCCCAAAAAATATGTTTCTTTATAGGGTGGCTGGATATCGACGTGCAAACTGCAGTTAACCATGAATTTGGCACATACTTCTAGACGTGGTGACCTAGCGTCGAAACTTTTCGTCGGTTATCAAAAAAGAATCTGCGTTAAAGGGACTACATTACCTAAACGCAAGTTTTATAATGCCTAAAAGTATATAATCCACTGCAGTAAATAAAATCAGAAAAATATATGATATTCTTCAGGAATATACGCTAGTTAGATAGTGTGTTGAAAACATGATACAACTAATTTGGTACGATAGAATAAAGTCACGAAAATACCTCAAAAAATTTATTTTAACCATTAAAATCCATACTAATGTACTTACATGCAATCATTCTGTTTTTTTTTTCAGAGTGTTCTTCAAGCAGCTTAATAACATGATAGTGTTTAATTTATTTTTGTACAATCAATAGATTTTTTTGTAAATAGAGAATTGCTTCATATTTTGCAATAAATTACCAGCTTTGTGTCATCGCGCTTCTCATTCTTATCTATGCAGTCCGACAGTGACCGCGCTTTAGCTGTTGTCAGCGCCAACTGCAATACCTACCTACGCGGTCAAAATATATCGACTAGCAATGATTTTTTTAATCAATTCAACGCGAAAAATTTCAACGCAAGCGTGTCCAGAATCATGTACAGTGTCCGCGTCGATGTCTCTGCCACCCTAGGCTGTATTGGCAGCTTCCCACAAAACACGACCTCTAGTGCGGTCATCGGAGCGGCAGTAAAAGCAACAGTTATAAAAATAGGAAACAGTGTCGTGGCATTGTATGGGCACGAGTGGCCGACGTGGCAGCCACGGGGCGCCTGCCCACAATGGACCACCATCGCGGTATCTCCATCGACGATACGTTGCCGCCTAATTGACTGCTCAAATGCTATTTTAATGCTTTGTTATTGAATGCCGATTTGTATATTAGGATCATGATCGGAAGCTGTTTTCGGTATAATGGTCGAAGATATTATCAGTATTGAAGGAAATGAGCGTTTTAAGCGATAGTTGCTTTCATAACGAGATCTTAAGTTGCGACTGTAAAATATTACATACATTAATACCTTCAAGGAACTCTGAAAACTTCTAAAGTTTTAAAAGCTTTTACCAACCTACTATCCAAATGAAAATAAGACATGTGAAATCGCATTTTCACTTTTCAATTACCTACCTAGGTAAGTATGTATATACAAAAGTAATAACAAATACGTTAAAAAAAAAAAAAAGATGATAAAATTAAACCTAAACCATCAAAGTAACCAGTAGCGATACTAAACTACCCACATTCTCACACGAGATCTGGCGGCAAAGCAACAGTTTCTCATACTAGAGTGGCTACTTATATTCTTTGTGCTCGAAACAATACTCACAATGCTCACAATTACTCACAAGTTATAGAAATACGTCTCTACATAGTATTTTGTTGCTGAAGAGGCTATAAAACTAGGGGCCTATTTAATTCATTGTTAATTATTTGGTCTGTAAGTGATCGGAGTAAGTTTCGTTGTTCAATAATGGTGGTATTGTCCCATTATAATAAACGTATTATTTTAGACTACTTACTTGCTACGGAATCGTTTTACAAGTCTTAGTGTCAACGTAATTAAATGTTTTCAAGGATTTAATGCCCAGTCTTTTCGAAATACTGAAAGCAGCAAAACAATAATTAAATCTGCCTATATTTCGGATAATTCCGGAAATATGCTTGATGGCCAGTGCAACAATTGGAAAATATCATAAAAAAAATATTGCATAAAATTCATAATCTATTGAAAATCCATCGGCAGCCCAGGATTTTCTAATCATAACCTTCGAGTGTTTAAAACCATACTTAATATCAGCTTCCCTAACCTCGGCAGTGAAGTGGCGTCCCGCCGCGCTCCAATATTGTCGGGGCGGTTCCGTTCCCACCCCACTCCACTCTTCCCCGGACATTTACATACGACAAAGCGACTGTCACACATTAAACTGTATAATTACAATACATTAGATTTATAGGCCAAAAACAATAG
Source organism: Brachylomia viminalis (assembly GCA_937001585.2). Lineage (NCBI taxonomy): Eukaryota > Metazoa > Arthropoda > Insecta > Lepidoptera > Noctuidae > Brachylomia > Brachylomia viminalis. The sequence goes on along the minus strand of OW443301.2, from coordinate 17,358,641 downwards.
CCCGCAAGTATATTCAACCCTTTTTTTCTGTAGCGACGAAACGTTAAGCTCATTTAGGGGGTAATTAATATGAAAGTTCTCATAATCCCCATCAATTAAAAATGCTTTGATAATTCAATCTATGAGCAAAAAATTAACAATGTTGTTTTGACCTTTATTTATCTGTTTTTTTTTTTCTTTGTTTCTGTGTGATTTATTTTTGAGACAATTTTATTTCCCGCGCAGTGATATTTTAAATATGTACAAAATTAAAAGATATTGTAAAGCAAAATATTACGCAGAAGCCAAGGAATATCTTATGACATTGAACGATACGAGTATGTGAGTAGCTATGCTAGTATTGCTTGCAAAAACACTGATCTTAATTAGATCAGTGGTTTTTGCAAGCAAACGATGATACTTAATTTCTTTTTATCCAGACATTTTTATTTTTTACCACTCCTCGACTAACATTAAAAAGTCAATAATTATCAGGTTCTACATAAAGTTGTCACTTGTTTAAGGAAAACGTCGATATTTGCGACTTAAATTCGAATGTGATTGAGATTCTGCGTGTGCGGCATTAGAAGTCGCAGGCAGGTGTCACCGCAGCTGCGTTCCCATGCTACTACTAAAGTACTAACTAAATCTAGACTTTTCTATTAAATCCTAGTTCAATACACTGCGCAGTGTATACTAATAGCTATTAGCTGTTTTTTTACAACAAGGTTAGGAACTAGTTTCAACATAGGTAAGCTTGCTATAAATTCAATGCTTCGTGATAAACACGCGTTATGTTTATAAATACTGGACTTAATGTTTACGCACCTGAAGATTTTCACAACACACACCAAATTAATGGATTTAATAAAACTGATCTTAAATGTATTACAATCAAACTTTCACTATTTTTGATTTAAAATCAAATCTAGACAAAACTGGTTGTTTTTATTTTGGCGCCATAAAAAAAACTAATTTTTTTTTTAAGAAGTCTAAACGATTTGGTCTTTAGAATATTCCTGATATTCTCGATCTACAAATAAAGTCCAAAATCTAAATTCAAAAAGTCAAGGCTCCATACTCTACATTATGACCGGATTGATTAAATCCGAAACAAAATAAAAAGTTAATTTCAAAATTAGAACACAACAGAAATGAATTTAATAAACAATGATCGTCATGTTATTTTGTTAGCATGACTAATTTGTTTTTGTTTAACAAAATAGCAATACCAGCAGTGACAAGTTCAACCACCCACAATGCTAATGCATTTATCGGCGTATTGCGATGTCCCCAACAAGATGATATCGGCACAGCTGTCGCTGCCACGTGCATCCGTGCATCCCAGGTATTATTGACATAAAATGTTCTGGTGGCAATTTAACTGAGGTTACGGTCATAAAGGGGTTTTGTGAATCCAATTAGTTACTGAATGTTTACATTTGACGTTTTATTTATGGTTTAGAACTTTAAGAAAGCAACATACATAGTACTTTAGGTATTGCTTTTAAATATTTTTTTAATTTTGGTGGACTTGTTTTTGTTTGTGTTGATCTAGTGTTGTTCAGCGCTTTGGAGACTACTTTAAGACGAAAATTGTGCAATGCGGCGATAATACCTATTGAAAAAATGATGTGGTTTCGTAGGTCTTTACCTATGAAATTGCCGTTTAGTATACAGAAAGTTGAAGTAATTTTTATATAAATATTTTTATTTCTGTCAATCAAAATATGCACCGAAATGAACCGAATATGCTACCGATGCATCTCTGCCAGCGCAGTGGTAAATTTCAATGCCCTTCTTGAAGCAGTCTGGTGTACGGGAGCCAACAAACTCTTCAAAGGCATTTGGTACTGCCTCTCGGGTACCTATTGATTTTTTTCCCTGCCAAGAAGTTGTCAAAATTTTGGAAAAATTAGAACTCTGCCGGCGCAAGGTCTGGTGAATACAGTGGATGACGAAAAGCTTCCAACACTAGCTCTTGTAGCTTAGAGACGGTCTTTTGTGCCGTATGAGGTCGAGCGTTGTCGTGTAGGAGCAGCGGGGACGAGCGATTAACCAAGGTTGGCCGGGGATTTGCGAGCTTCTCCATTGTGTCCAGTTCCTTACAGTAGGTACATATTCGCAGTAATGCTGGTGCCATTTGGTAAGAAGCTGTGATGAATTATACCGGCACTAGACCACCAAACAGGGACCATGACTTTTTAGAGATAAGTTTTCGTTTGGGGCATTGCCTAGGCGCTGAGCCAGGGTCTAACCAACATGATGACCGATTATGATTATCAAAAGTATCCGTTTTTCATCGCAAGTGTCAATACGGTTCAAAATCCCTTCGTTTCTGTGTCTGTTAAGCAAAGCAAGGCATACATCAACGCGTTCGTCGCGCTGGCGACGCGATCGTTCAGTTCGTGCGGCACCCACTTATTAAGTTTTTTTACTTTGCCAATTTGACGCAAATGGACCAATATTGTTTTGATGCTACCGTTGAAAGCTGCGGCTAACTTAGCCGTAGATTTAGTATCGTCAGCTTCCACTATCGCCTTTAATTCGTCATTGTTGACTTTAGTTTTCGGGTGACCACGGGGTTCATTTTTTAGATCAACATTTCCATGTCGGAAGCGTTCAAACCAATAACGAGTCGTGCGTTCGTTTGTAGTGTTCACTCCATACACGTAATTAATGTTACGAGCCGTTTGTGCGCCATTGCTACCGCGACGGAACTCGTACCTATTCCATAATTACCTACTCGTATTTTTATCGTGTCCATATTGATGAAAAAGATACAAATGAAGTGCAAACAAAACACTAATTAATAAACAAAGGACTGAATTTGAAAATAGAATTGCATATTATTTAAATAAAACTAATTTGAATTTTGAATTTATTGTCAGCCATACATGGCTTAATTAAATGGCAAGTATTCTATAACGGCAACTTCATAGGTAAAGACCTATTATTTTTTTTATTTTATAAACCACAGTAAACACAAAAACATCAAACACTTAAAGACAAGTAATAACATCAATTGTGAACAATCGTCTCTGTCAGAGGGGAGGCTAAGCCGTTCATATTATCTGTTTGCTTAACATTCATGAGGTTCACCCTCCCTTACCGACACTACTTACTGCTGGCAACACATTTGTTTTAACAAAACTACTAATATAGGGAAATGTTAGAATATTTTATTTATTCAGTCCAGATGTGTGAGAGTGGTTTATTTATTTCGATAATTTTTATTTGGCGGTTAGTTATAAAAACTCAATTAATATTTAAATAACTTCATTTAATTTTGTCTTACATATTACAAGATAATGAGAGAATTATCATTATAAATCGGTTACATATGTAAAACTCTTAATGACAAAAATATCTTTGACTTGTATGGTTACAAAACGACAGTTTTATAAACATTGCGATATGGTGTTAAAGTTAACACAATTTAAAAGTAACATTGAATTTCTATGCAATAATATTCTATTTCACGTTACGCATGTCTCTCAATCTACACGTAGGTAATTCCTACTGCCCTAAAATGGTTATTATAAGTGGGCCCTCCCACGTCCGTGCCGTCAACATCAAATGCGTTTTTTTTATTTGACCATCAATTGTGCATCCGTCGTCGAGTGTCGAGGGAGGGCTGCATTCCCTCACACCTCGCGTCAGCTGGCGATAGTAGCGATCCTCACCCTCCGAGCATTCCTATTAACTTCAATTGAGCCCGACAAATTTACATCAAGTTGGAGGCCAGTGAACGAGCGGAAGAGGTGACACTAATCGATAACCTGTAAGGAGCTTCTATTCATCCCCTATTTTCTTTCTTTTTCTTTTTTACTTATTATTTACAGTTTACGTTTATTTACAGACCCAAATCAAAAAGTAACTTATAGTCCTTGTTTTTGTGTCCATTACACACTACACTTTTTTAGCTCAACACACATGATACCTACGAAAAATCGGGTAAAAAATTATGTGACAAGCTAAACACAAACCTAATTCATAATTTGGACTCACAAAATGAGTGAGTAGGTAGTGGCCACCTAAGCCACCTCTCCCCAGTCGACAGTTCTAGAAATAAACGCTGTTTCTGTAACAGTAGACGCTAACCCCATGGGCCCACGTCAGCTCGTGCGGTACGCCATATGGCCAGGGTACGCGACTCAAATCGTTATTATATTGCTTTTAATTGATAACAATTTAAATATATTTGGTGATTCACACTTACAGAGCTCATTATTATTCATCGAGTCATTATCTCCGTGTTCGCGTTTTACCAAACGATGGTATCTTCAGCACGAATGTGTTTTACCTTTAAGTTTTTATCGTCACGCTACTAATTTAATGTTGCTGATGTCATTGTTTAATTGTTAGTAGTTTTTAATTGTATAGAGGCCTATTCGTAGATCTTTGACAGTCGTTACGGGTAGTCAGAAGCCACGGAGCAGAAACAAAGAGGAGGTGTTGTAAAGTCATTCTCCATACAAAAGTAGTGTCGCAGCCTCGCGGGGTGCGGGGGGAGCCCAAACAGCAGAAAGCCATCTAGTGGCTAGTAGCAAAATCAACTCATAGGTAAATTAGACAGATGTCCTAAGATGTCGTAAGAGTTCTGCTATGTTTCATTAAGTGTCACTTTTATTGTAAGGAGTCGGATTCAGGTTTAATAGTTTTATAATATACCGATATAGTTTTATTTCTATTATGTCCGACCGAAATAAATTTTTTGACTGAAACCGAAACCGAATTTCGGCAGCGGTTTCAGATTCGGCCGAAACCGAAACTTCCAGAAATTAACAAGTGTGAGGGAAAAATAAAGAAAACGTTTTTATAATCATAGTTTTATTTTTTTTATCTTTAAATCTTCTCCTCTTCTAAATTTTTCTTCTGAACTTAGTTACCGAAACTAAACCGAATTCCGTTTTTTGCCGAAACTCGACATCTATTTGACTTCACTTTTCATATAGCATATATGTAGGTATGTGCTTATCAAAAAAGTCTGAGTCCGGACCTGCAATTTGTCAGTACTTCCGCTACTTGCCGATAGGGGGCGGCAATTACCGAACATTCGAGAAGAAATAAATTACAAATTTAACTTTAATTTGACTTACGAGTGGAAAGATATCTTTATTCCGTTTGAATTTGATTGATCCGTATAACTTCTGCAAGATAAAACAGCATTTCATGTTAATGCAATGAGTATGGGTCGGGAATACTTTCTAATCGTTTAAAAGACTAAACAAATACATGACAACCTATCCGCTTCACAATGACAGTTGTAATGACGAAAGCGCCGCCTGGTCGCAAGTAGTGCAACTACCGTGTGACGTAACGACTACATTGGTGGCTGATGGACTACTTTGATTGCAACACCTCCTCTTTGTTTCTGCTCCGTGTCAGAAGCCCAATATTCTGACGACCTGTCTTACCAAGAGGTATCGTGTTACCCAGTAACAGGGATGTGTAGGTCAGATAGGCAGTCCCTCCATGTAAAATATTGGTATTCATCTGCTTCCGGATAGATTGGAAGCTGATCGCAACATTGATTTGACAGATTGATTGAGAGGCCTAATAGAATTACCTAAGCTATAGTTTAGACCTAGTCTCTAAACTCTCAAAGCGCTTGTTCGGTAGAAATTTTCAACGAAAGAAACAAACTTACTGCCTACTCTTCGATCAACAATACCGACGTCGGTATTTTTGATCGAAGCTAATACTAAAATAGAATTACAAAAGAATATTTCTAAAACAGCAAAAATGTTCATAACAGCGATCGTTAAAAGGGAATTATGGACCTATAAAATTGTTTCATTTTGTGGAAATATTTTATTATTCAATAAAAGTGTGTTTGCAACAAAGGCACATTGAATCCCTGCGGTTTTCGGAGCCCGTAAATCAGGAGCAAGGACCCTTGGGGCTAGGAGGAGAGGCTTCTTGAACTGTCAAGGCCTTGTTGTGGTCATCCGCATTTCTTCGGTGAGTGCAAACAAAGCTCGTTCGCTGGTCAATGTTGTTGTACGAATTGCAGATTGTTTGAAAGATGATTTCTTGAGGATTGTATATTATGTGGATGGACTGTTACGGCGTGATATTGAATTTTACTTTTAACTTGAAAAAATCATAACAATTTGGTGATCTATGACAGCTTCAAGCTGAGGTTTCAAGTATGCAACATTGTTAAAAAAAACCTTTATTATTTTTATTTAACGTTTGTTCTCTAGAACTTAATAAACAATGTAGGTAGTCTATGAGAATAATAAGCAATTGAACTGTGACTTATTATTTTGTGTGATAGATTATGTTAGGACTTTGTATTAAGTCGAGTTCTTTCGTGTTGTATATACAAATTCAAGACTAAGAACTCGTGTGGCACCAAAATATCGAGCTTTTTTGTATACCCAGACTTTTTCAAATGGGTCATAACTGTTTTGTGGTCAACCCCTAACTCTTAGCTATGCCATATCGTGCTCCACTTTTTCAAAAATCATCGGCATCGACTTTAGCCGTGAGCGAGCTGTATCTTTGACATCAAAATTCACGGACTGAAAACACTTGAACCAACTTTGCGCTACTGTTAGATACTGACATTGCGTTGAGTCCATAAACGTTACATATTTTTTTCGCGCCTTGTGTCGCATTTTCCCTTTTTTGTAATAAAACTTCAAAATGTATCGAATTTTTGCGTTGCATTCACTCATTTTGGCGGACAGAAAAACAATTGAAAAATGGCGGGAAATCACATTTAATGTTCCTTTTTTAAAATCTCATCTATTTAAAGGGTGTCAAAACCAACCAGATACAAACAGCTGTACTGTTTGTATCTGGTTGGTTTTGACACTCGCCAGCTTAGAGCATTAAGTTGGTTTAATGCTCTAAGCTCGCCAGAGATATTACTCCAACTATATACCTGTAAAATACGAAAAAACTCTTTCTCCGTATTTATTTGTGTCCATTTGCACTTTTACAAAAATCCGTCATCTGAGGATGTTGATAAAAATATTTTGTTTGCTAAAAACACTTTACAGTGACACCTCTTGACGTGCACCTTATCACCCGCAGTGTTGTTCTCAATTAAATACAATATTTAGGTAATTGCGAGCTATTATAAAAGCATAGAGCAATAACAGCAGCATAAAATTAGTAAAACTCGCGTGTCGATAGGATGGTCAGATAGCGGGGCAGTTCACAGACCATATTGCATGCAGTCATTTACATAATTGTTCCCTATAGGACGAGAACATCACATAAATCGTGACAATACAGAGCCATGTTAGTTTTGTTAAAGGGATACTTTTTTTTTGCAATGGAATTCATAATATTTTTAAAGTTTTGTTTAAAACAAGCCTGCCCGATTGGGTATCTCATCGTTAAAAATGACGAACTTACATACAAACTTTGATCATCACCTAATTCACCTCCTTAGGAGAAGAACTTTCAAAAATCCTTTCTTCGTGCTCACTTTCGTTATACAATATATACTCAATAGTAAAAACTTTATTGCTTAAAGATAAAGTGCGGAGATTTTACACTGGCCCCAAACTAGGCAAGCCTGTATTTTGGGCACCAATTGTCCCATGTCCCAGAAATCAACGCCAAGCCGGAAACAGGTGATATACAGGGTGTGGCGTAAGTACTTCACCGGTGCCCACCAGTGGTCCACCGTTCAGGATTCGATAAACCAGATAATAAACTAAAACAATTAAAAAATTTAACCATTTTTACTTAAGGGTTCCGAAAATATTTCCTTTTTGTCTTTTATTTACGAAATTTCTACCTTTTATTACAAATTTGTTTGTAGTTCAAACAAAAACCATATTTTTTTCATTTTGATTTCTGTTAATTACTGCTGAATACTAGAGCTATCATTATGATTTTTTATGTAAATTCAGCTCTTTTGAAGAAAAAGTTGGTTCTTCTCTCATTTTAACCCTAATTTTTAACACACCATCAAGTACAAGTGCGATTTTTGTAAAAAAAAACTTACTTACTACTAAAAATAATTTAAAATTTTTATTGTTATAATTAATTATCTGGTTCATCGAATCCTGAACGGTGGACCACTACTTACGCCACACCCTGTATAAAGTCATCATAGTTACCAGAAAACCATGAATAACCCCTCTGTAAACATTTTACTTCTGCAGGGCTAGCATGGCCTACCGTGACATGGTTTGAGTCACACATTCTATCACAGTTTGGGCGATTTAATCGCTTAGTCTTAAATGCTAGCACGGGGGGCGGCGGCACGCGGCGTGAGATAATTTCTTGACATGTGGCATAACTTCTTGACGTTAAGTTGGGACTCATTCCGTCTTATTACAAAACACGATCTAACTTCAGTCCGAGCCTAAATCTTCAAGCCAGTTTTTGTATTTCGAACTATAAGCCGAGTTCAGTAAAGTTCTTAATGCGAAATTGACAACCTAAGACCGGACTAAGTTGTCAGTTTTGTATAAGGAACTCTATTTCGATTTCTGTTAGGTTCTTATTTCAAAAATAGGCTCGATGGTTTAAACCACGTCTATAGAAAAACCTTGTTTTGTAATAAGACCAATTAAGTCTTATTTGCTAATAGGGACGCATCCATTTTCTCACAAATTTCACATTTTGACTGTTTAATTAAAAATTGACAAAAATAATATTTTCTTAATAGGTAATTGCTGCACCAAATGGCAATATAAAATGTATGTCAATGATTTTGTAAGTAAATTGACAAGATTAAGAAGTCGTCAATAGCGTCGTATATACCGCAAAGATTTCTCGAAAGGTATACAAAGTTGTCATTATAATGTTTTTTTTTTCTAGTTTTCTTTGGACATATTCCTTTTTTGTATTTTTCTCAGTAACCCCTTTTAATTGATACCCAAGTCAAAAATGGGTGCATAAAAAATAACTAGTCCACCATCTTCGCGAGTCCGCCACATTGTCATCCAAACGTGAGATGACGTGACGTTTTGACGTGTAAAAGTGTTTGTACAAACCTACTTACAGAAATAAAATCATTTATCATTAAACTAAACGTGTAGGTATGCAACATTTGAGCTCATACGGTTGGGGATAACTGTTTATAAATTCAGTTTCAAGATTTAATTTTTACCTAAACAAACAAACATACGTACAAACATTGCAAGTTAAATATAAGCATGAAATAATAAAAAAATACAACTTGCACAAAATTATTAAACCAAATAAACAAAACGAAAGTCATGCGTACGACACGACGCGGGGCTAGCATGGCCGTACCCAAGACGCTTGTGACAAGACATGATAAATTATGTCATGTCTTACAATTTGTCTTAAATGCTAGCACGGGTCAACCTTGTGACACAATATAGAGGCGCGACATGCCTTTCTTGTAGCTGACTTCACCGTGTGAAACAGTAAATTAAAATGTCTATGACCATCTGAATAAGCGACCAAATAAAACAATGCAGTTCATTCAGTAGACTACTTTTTAATTTTGTTCATTTTTGACACACGCACGACTTTCGGATTGTTTGTTTGGTTTGATAATTTTATGCAAAATTTTTATTACAATCTTTTATTTAACTTGCAGTGTTTGTATGTATTTAGCCTGTACTCCTGTAGGTATGTATGTTAGTTTGTTTAGGTCAAATTTTTAAACAGTTATCTGAAATTTTACATACACGTATAATTTGGATGACAATGGTGCCGATTCTTGTGTCACAAATGCCTCAAAACTAGACAAAAATCACCTAAATTAAGTTTATTCCTGTCAAACGACGATTTCCCATTCTGAAATTTACTAAAGTGACACAAAAAAACTATATTTTAGTTTGACAGCACTAAGATGGCACTGAGTTATTATTCAATTGAAAATGGCAATATTGCTATTCTGAATTTGACGTTATTCACCTAAAATTTTGATTTTCTAACTAAATCTGACTATTTTCAATCGTGATTAAAAAGGTGTGGAATAATATGAGTTGCCATGTACTAAAATTCACACCAACACCTCGACCTCCGGTGCGAAAACAGTACTGTATCTTTTTTGTCTTTTCTTTTGCTTATATCTCGAAAATGGTGCGTCCTATCGCAAAAATAATGATAACTTCAACCCCCTTTATAAAATCCGTAAACCCCTAAAACTCAACATTTAGGTAATATTATTTCATATTTTCCATACAAAAAGTGCAGCATTGCGCGCCTCCGGCTGTAAAAAAAACACGGGGTTGGACAAACAAGTACCACGTGGAGTCGCAGGAAAGTTCAAGGAAAAAAAATAGTACTCAAGAAAACATATTTTAAACAAACTTTTATTTGAATGTTCTAAAAAAATTAAAATAAACTTTAAATTAAATTAAACCTATCAATTTATTACATTATACAATTTGTATGATATAAAAGCTTGTCGCGATATTTACCTGTGTAAATAAACAAGAATACAATATCTTCAAACACTCAAATACAAGAAAAATTGTGATAGCCTTCTTAACGTTGATTTCTGGGACACTCTGTATAATGAATGTTATAGTATGGAACACTCGCAAAATATCATTATTCCGGTTTAGGTTGCACATTGTCAGAATGAATGAATTAAAGTTTTCTATTAAGTATAGATATTCCCTATTGTTTATAAAACGATACTAAGCTTTTGATTCAAGTACGAAACGACTGGAGGGCTACCTACGCACAAGGAAATTGAAGGAACATAACGCACGCTTAATAGAATATTGGCTTAACTCAAAAAGTAGATTTATGGAAAATCGTTGTTTAGTTTTGCTTTCGAGGTCTAGTCGGCTTATTAGCCAATATAAAAATATGTAATGAACAGTTAAATATAAATAATTATATTACCTACTTTTTCAAAAGCCATTAAATAATCTGTGCAAAAAAAAATGCAGAAATCCTAACTTTCACTCAAGCTCTATTAGGTCAGTATTGTACCAAGCATGCGATAATACTCTAAAAATCGCATTACACTATTTATTATAAAACAGAGCACTGTGTGAAACGGAGCTCGCTTTATCTAAATAACTAGGGAAAATACGTAGGGATTTGTCAATCAAACTCTGTTAAAAACCCAAAGAATAAACGATAAGAGGGAATTACCTTACTAGGTAGTTCACATAGGTAGTAGGTACCTATATCTTCCTACCGACCTGTCTATTGTGTAGCAACCTACATAGAGCGCGATCGATTTTCTCTCAACCGCCGACCAATGGCAGAGCTGGAAATGGAAACACACGGAATATAGGAAAAACAATAATTACAGGTCACAAGTGTAGATGGTAATGGTACATATTTCAATTAAAAGTAGATATTTCAACTAAAACAAAGTAACATTAAGTAACGTAACGTAATAATTGTATGACCTTCAAGTAGTTGTTCCGGCTCTGGCTGTTTGTGTATGTGAGTTTAAATGTTTGTAAATGCACCCACAATACAGGAGAAATTCCTAGTGTGGGCAACGTTTAAAAAATAAATAAAGAAAGAAAGAAAATAAGTATAGTAGGTAAATTAGTGCCATTAAAGGTTTTTACTTCCTGCCGCTACTACGAAAAAAAAGATAAGTAGGTAATGTGTTGTGAACAAAGACTTTGCATGAAGCCTTATATAACTACTTTTCAGTCGAAATCCATCAACACGAAATAGTTCCTGAAAGATGTCCCTTGAAAAATGGCGTTATTATATGAAATCATACTTGAGTAAAGAGAATGGAAGACAAAGAGCTTTGACCACGCACCTCGTAGTAATCCTTGTGCCACATTCAATGGGCTAATTGCACCACATGTGAGATAAACTCATTAACAAGGATAGACGCGAGATTCCGTTGCTACGACTGCCGTGCTTATCTGTGAATATTATGGACATGGTGAACGGCGCAAGCGATTTTATGGGTTTTGATACGACGAAGCAACGCCATCTTTGTGTACCGCTTACACAATTTTCTTTCAAAGTCAAAGCATTTATTTCAAACAGGTACTTTTGAACGTCAACATCTACATTAAAATAGAATTGATTCTAGTCGCCCCTTCCAAAAGGTAGTTTCGTATGGAAAAGAATGGGCAAGAAACTCCACCGTTGCTCTTTTAAAATGTGTTACAATATTTTGTATACATTAATTATATAATTATATGTGAAGACCTATGCATCTATAATAAAATTACCCTACCACAATAGGTAAAAATTATTCAAAAATGTAGCAATAAGATAGATACATGGTGCTCACATATGTACAAACATTGTAAAAGTATACGATTTTCCAAATTATGTAAACAAGTAATATGTCAGTGTGTGAGTTAAAGTAATGACAGAATGTAAATTAATGTCATAAAAATAATAAACTATACAATTTTATTAAAGTAGCAACAAGTTTGATTTTGTCTAGACCCTAGATTATCCTATGGAGCTGGACCAGCATGTTTCCAAGCATTCTTATCTTGGATAAATCCTCTAATTTGTAATATGCTTTACAAAGTGTTGTTTTCACGTAAAGACTTTGGAAAAAGCATAATTTCAAGTAAATTCTATACATCTAATTAATTCTACGGACTAACCGCGACGCAATGCATATTTCGCGTTCAGGGTAATTCAATAAACTGCAGCTCTGCCTTTTTTTCAAGGAATGATTTTCTTATCACCTAAGTGACCAAATCTACCTCTCTTTTCATGTCATCAATGGTATAAAAACCTTACTAATGACATAGAATTATAATAACTAGCGCAATAGAAGACTAACTTTACTACGAAGCTCCATATGAACCCATGGGAACATAGTTGTTACCGCTCGCTCGGACCTCTCTCGAGGTTAAGATAATTAAGCCAATGAATCAATCATAGCCTTCTTGATCTCGCACAGGTCTTTTATTTTATTCTTTCTTGTTTATTGTTATTTTTTATGTTAAGTTTGTTAGTTTTAAATGCTCCTTTATTTTTTTTTACTGTTTGCATTGCCTGTGCGAGTCCTAAATAAAATATTTTTCTTTCTTTCTTTCACAAGTTACCCACCCGCTCCGCTTATCACTGTGTCTCAATTCAGCACACGTACAAAGGCCTTTGAGGTGCGCGGGGACGGGTGGTGGGGGCGGGCGGCTGCGAAGGGCGGGCAGCCCGCATGATCGCGCGATCGCACCCATTTGCGGCTCGTTACACGCCGATAGCACCAAACAAAACACACCCCAAGTAATTAGGAAAAGCCTTTTCCAGATACCGTAAGCACTGCTGTGACTTGTGGCTAACTACCTTTAGATACAACTGTTTTGGTATCAACTAACAATGTGCTTCTGGTATGTTACACAAGTTTAAATGAATGTTGAAAATGTTGTTGCGGAAAATTGGAATTTCCGGTGTGGAGGAAAAATAACTTAAAATCAAAACTAGCTGCACATAACCATCTTTGGATAAGACACGGTAAAATGGTACAAAATGTCATCATCGCTGTTAATTTTTGTTAACTTAACAAATAATAGCAACTAGTCACGTTTTTTGGCCCAGTGGTAACGGCCGCGACTTACGAGTTGTAGGTCGTAGGTTCGAACCCAGTCAGGCGCTTCACTTTGTGTAAATTATTTCATCACCACTGCTCTCAAAACGGCGAAGGAAAACATCGTGAGGAAACCGGCATGTCGCAGAACCAAAAATCCGACGACATGACATGTGACATCTAACAACCCGCACTGGGCCCGCGTGGTGGATTACGGCCAAGTCCCTCTCACAGAGAGGAGGCCTGTGTTCCAGCAGTGGGAACATGGAAGGCTGATGATTATGATGACGTTTTTTACGACGTCTTACCTATTCATAAATGTAGTACAACAATGACGAACTTACATACATAATTTAATCGCCTATTTTACCCTAATTTTGCCTTTAGGGGAAGAATAATATTCAAAAATCCATACTTAGAGCACACTTTCGGTAACTACCTCTCAAGAAGTCTTGTACAAAATTTCAGCACAACATAGACACAGCGTAATAAGTGAATCCATAGACAATGAAAAGTAAAATTTTATATCCCATAAAAATAGACAAAGGAATCATTTGAGAGCGCGAAAGGTGCACTGTTTATGGCCCCTGACCACAAACTGACCATTTGGTCTCTATGGTATTTATAAAGAAATGGTCGTCGGTACGTAACACGAACTAAGAATATTTAGCTAATGCCAAAAGCTATTTAGTTTTGACCACAAACATCTTCTATTCGTTTCTAAGAACATAATTGGATTTTTAAGGGCCTTATTTCCTCGTAAATGTTTGTTTAACTGAAGCTGTTTGTTTAAGTTGTGTGTTGTGCTTCATGTAAAATGTAAATTATCTTCGATCAACAATATTACTAGATTTCCGATGAGCGCATCAAAAACGGGCGGGAAAATAACACCACAAAATAATGTTGTAGTCTTATTTTGCAACATAGTGTTTTCAACCATAATTTTTGTGTTTTCAACCATTTCAAAACATAATTTCTAAGCAATAATGCTTAGAAATTATGTTTTATATTTCCGTAAATATAATTGTTCTTATTTTAAAAATACGTTTACTTATCAATCAAAGTAGTAAAAATATTGCAAACGATAATAAGCTTTATGTTTGAGTGTTAAGGTTTATAATCAAGATATAATTATGCAATCGAGGCGTGAGCGATGTTTTTGTTCCCAGTCCTTAATCTAGTGCTATTGTTGATCGAAGTAAAGTATGTATGAATACGACCAACGTATGGCAGAAATATATACCTACTGAAGGCCTACCTACTACAAAATTACCTATGTTTAAGTACGCACAAGGCATTTAAATTAGTGTCAGAGAAATTAATTGTTTAACAAATTAACTACCTACAACTCAGATTGTCCAAATATTTCAAATCACAACTGTCTGTCATCGACAGATGTATAAAACGGCTATAACATGGCAAATTGACGTCGTGTGTCAATTTGATAAACAATTACTTTCCTGAATGAACTTATTAATGATGATGGTACAACATTATATCTAAAACTTTTTTGTATGTTGTTTTTGTCTACCCATAAACTAATAGACTTCGGTTCAAAGATCAGCCCGGGATACGAAAGGATGAGGCATCCATGATACACGTAGGGTGCAAGATGCGTCGCGTCGTGCCGGGTGGCTTGCCTGACCACCTGGGCAGTGCGACTACCCACCTTTCTGTCACAAACCAACTGAGCGCTGTATCATGTCATGTCATCGAGATCATCAAATTAGATTAAGTATAACTGTAGTATAGTTTACACTGGTCTAGGTTTCTTTTTCGTTTTGTATTTCTTTTTATCTGAGCTATTTGATATCAAGTTTAATTTTATCAAACTGCAGTAGATGGAATTAATAACATTAATTTATATTTTTTAATTTATTTTAGACATAATTCTAGTTTTAAAATTTACACTCAAACATTTAAATTTTAAACATAAAAACCCAAAATAAATTGTGATTCATTAAATTTAAATATTCAACAAATCATTAAAAAAAATATATAAAATTGTCAAAAAAAAAAATATAAAAATGTCAGAATCGTATACCTACCTAAAAAATTAAATATCAAATATAAGACTATCAAATTGTAAAATGTAATAAAAATGACAATGTTTAAAAATAAAAATGATATAAAGTGCTACATAGATCAACTTGGGAAGTTTTCATCAATTTTGTTTTCACAATGAAAGTCAACATCTTCAAATTTAAAAGTGAATACCTACTACCTATATACTATTCTGTGTACGCACGGCGACATATCAAGCATACATTTCCAGTAGGTATAAGCTGACTTCTGATTGTTCGAAAAGCCTACCTATACAATGCGAGGTCAGGTCATGTGTACCTATGTATCTGAAAAGCGCACGGTAATTAAAAGACGTGGTTGGGAATGAAAATGATGACAAAAAACAGTAATAGGTATTATCATCAGCAGCTTCGACAGGAAAAGTGTTTTTGAGGAAGAAAGTGTACCTACCTACGTCTATGTTTTGCATTTGCGCAGAAAGTTGAAACAGAAAACGCGTTGTGTTGCGTTAACACTTTCTTCCTCAAAAACACTTTTCCTGTCGAAGCTGCTGATGATAAATGACTCAACAATTGGCGGGTTAATACTCTTTAACAAGTATTGCATTAAGTTAGGGTGTCAGTGGAAAGTGTAACGGTATTGTGCTCGCCAAAAGTCCTACGTCAATCAGTGGATGCGGGCTCACAATTAAGCGCACGCGCCGGCGCCGCTGGGAAAAACTCAATGCGAATACAAATAAATTCTCATATAAAACCTTAAATATATCGCGTAACGTATCATAATGTAACGGTTTTTAAATAACACTCTTTATTTTAAAAGTAAATATTAAAACTATCTTGGAACTTAAAAGCCCACGTTACTTTGTTGATGTTCAACACTACAAGTATATTTTCATCGGAATTGCAAAATATTAACCCATTTTTATTCATTTACCGGATATAAAACTAATGCATTCTAATAAAATAGTAATTAAAACGTATCTAAATAAAATTGTTGTCATAAAATTAATGCAATATACAGCTTTCTTTACATTTTTTTTCATATTAATTTAATGAAGGTTATTTACTATCGTTAATTGAGTTTAGGTACTCTTGTCCACCTACATAGATCTATAAGATAGCTGACCCCACGCATAGAACAATTAACTTTTATGTTTTTATTAAATCATTAACTAACACTTAGTGAGAATAGCATTATTTCTACTTAAACAACAGGTTCGTTGCATTTTTGCCTCACGATCTTCGGACCACCGTAGTTTTTGCGATTACCTTGCACATCTGGCCCGTAATTAGTTTATTACGAGTGTTCACTTAAATTGCTAAATTAATGCTGTTCACGCTGTGAGGGTACGTTTATTTTACTTGCACGTGTAATGTTCATTACAGATTCCTTGCGAATAGCTTTTTTTAGCTTAGGCCCCTACAATCACATCACATTATTCACTTTACAATTACAGTTACCTAACTATTTACACTAGGTAGGTACTCAATTAAATGACTAATTAACTTTACAAATAAATACAAAAACAATAGGAAACGTAGGCGTCGAAGCACTCCTTCGCATCGCTGTCATCCGGAAACGTGCCCAGAAAGCTGGCAGGATTGCCACGTTGAATGGCAATGCTAATTCTTTGGCTAAAGAACAACGCAGCCGTCTGGTCACGTGAAGTGTCTACCAGTCTGCGAGAAAGGATACACGCACTCGGGCCCCATGATCCGAGCGTTTCAACCCCAAACGGCTCAAAACTATAGTTACCTATAAGGTTACAGTATTTGCGCCGCTTGAGGGTAAATAGTAATTGACCTGTTTTATCTTCTTCATAATATGGTACCTTCACATAACATGGAACTCATCTTTTTGGTTCATAAGGTAAGGAACTACTTTACGCTCGTGAAGGTGGTGCAATGCCGCACTTTTTCTTTTAAATTTTTTTGTCATAAGTCCCAATAGCCTTATAGTATAATGATTCTCCATTGAAACAAGCCACTGAATGTATAATTTTCATGTCATTATCATCATCATCCACAGCCTGACTTCACCCACAGCCTCTCTTTGCTTGTGAGTTGTGCCAATCTCCACGTTCCTGTGCCAGTTTTATCCAGGTTTTCCCCGCGAGGGCAATATTGTCGTATCTCACGTCATGGTGGAGAAAACACCCAGTGTATAGAGGACATTCATCATATCAAACATTGTGGAATTTTGGGCTGGTTTCAGAATGTCGTCCCATTTGCAAAATACGGCCCACCCAAGCTGTGTTCTTGTCGATATCTCCGTTTGTTGATGCTCTTTGCCAAATTAATGAATATGGCCAAGATCTACAGGCTGGCAGAATATCGACGCGCAAACTGAAACCATGAATCCAGCAGTGATTCTGAACCCCCATGCATGTAAATTTTTCGTCGATTATCAAAAGAAATATCTGCTTTTTTACCTACGCGGCGCCTTTTTTTACCTACCTTGCTTTACCTATGCGGCGCCTTTTTTACCTACCTTGCTTTACCTACGCGGTATAAATGTACTGAACAGCATATTTTTTTAATAACTCGTCGAAATCCCTGACACTGAATACCAGACAACCAACTCAACAATCGTAAACTATTCAACAAACTGTTTTTCTTTAAAAAAAACGAGCTAGGTGCAAATAAAATTAAAAGGACCATAAAACAGTAATCTTACAATAAAATATAAACCCTGCCGTAACCAATGATTCCACGATACCCCTGCATAAATTGCTTATTAAATTACACGTTAGGGCAATATAAATAAATGTTCGTATCAATTTATTCATTTATCCGTTCAATATCATCTTATACCTAAGTAGTTCATAAAATGGTCACAAGTTCATAGCTCCCTGGTGTACATCTGGACTGGTGTGCACACTTAAAGGCATAGAGTTATTGCGTAATAATCTAGGCAGGCAGATGCTCGAGCTGATTGCAACAGCTTCGATATATTTAGCTAACAGGTGCTGTCCTATCACCACGTGGTGGACCAGGGCTGGCTTACAAAGTAAGTTTTCAAATCAATGAATTGAGTGTCACTGATACAATTCGCAGTCGTCATTGAAATTGTATTGTGTAATGTTTTATTAAAAATAGTTATCTATATAGAACAGTGCAGAACTGTAATGTTATACTTTTAATTTATTTTTTCCATTGTCCCAATCCAGGAGATAACAACCACAAAACGAGCGAGACCTTTGAGTGAAAAAAAATATGTATTAAATTTCTTTAAAAAGCTAAGTCTTACAATAATAGTAAGTAAGTACAAGTATATAAAAAAATAAAAAATAAATCAAAGGGCATAGAAAAATCAGCATTGCCACGTTGTATGCCAATACTGATTCTTTCGCCAAAAAATAGGCCAGCCCTCTGGTCACATGACGAGTCGACTAACCGCTTGGCGATGTCTCGAAAAACTAAGTGGGCACTCGGACCCCAGGGCCCTAATTTATTTTGCTTTATCCTGAAAAAAAAAAGGATTTACCTTGAATTGATTTCTTATTCCACCGTATTTGAAGCTATGATGTAATTTGATTATCAATCTTCAAATCAAGGAATCCATCTGCCTAGCCTATTCCCAACTATATTGGGGCTGACTTCCAGTATAACCGTATGCAGCTGAATACGAGTATTTTACATGGACTATTTGACCTCCAAAACCCAGTTACTGGGTAATACGATACCCTTGGTAAGACTGGTTGTTAGACTTTCGGGTTTCTGACGACCTGTAACGACTGTCAAAGATCCACTAATGACAGCCGCAGCCGGGACCAACGGCCTACGTGCTTTCCGAGGCACGGAGGGTTCTTGGTATGTAAAGATGCTCACCCATCTACGGACCAACCTCGGCAAGCGTAGCTTAATGTAATTTAATGACCTGTGCGGCGGTTATTACTACACAAGCCCCTCTTAAAATCAAGGAATACCCACAACAAAGTAATTCACAACACACATAGCAACCCTAGCCGAGCTTCAACAAGGCGAGCTAAACCAGTTGTCGCGATTTTATAGAGTGGACATTACATAATAGCTGCGAACGTGATAATTACCCTATCCGTTTAAGGAGCGGTTATAAAAACGACTTGTTTCTCCCAGTGTTTATACCGCATCCTATTATAGTAACAAGGGCGTTTTGTTCCTTTTAAACACTGTTTATTTACAATATCAGCGCTTATGTAATTCGTTTACGTTGTTGTTAATAAGATAAATAGTTGAAATAAAGTTGGTTGTCACTACAATACTTATACAGGGTTATTGGTAAAACACCATCAACCTCTTAAGGGGTCATTGTACTCATCATTGTGAACAACTTTTACTATGGGACCAAATATGAAACCGCGAAAAAAAATCAGCTGGTTCCTACATTTTGACGAGTTCCGCAAACATAAAATAAATGTAGGAAACAGCTGATTATTTTTTTCGCGATTTCATATTTGGTCCCATAGTAAAAGTTGTTCATAATGATGAGTACAATGACCCATTAAAAGGTTGATGGTGTTTTACCAATAACCCTGTATAGGGATGCAAAATTGTCATTGTCACACACTTGTTTAAAACGAGACTTCGTCATCGTTATTTTTCATTATCGCAAAAGCCTCTGTTGGTCGTTATATTAATCTAGTTTCATTAAAGCTCTGGTCAACGTGACAAATCGATACATCGGTACACGTGTCGTGGCAGGAGACGTGTGCAGCCATGATTAGAAACAGATAATGTTGAATCTCGCAGGTGGCTTTCCTCGTAGAAAAGTTTTTGCACAGATACATATAGTAGGAGGCAGCTGCCGATGTGAAAATTGCAAGCCCCTATGTCCACTACCAGTCATAATCGAAGAATTAATAGCCAATTGCTAATGACAAAATGGAAATGCAAGCAAACGTTTGGTCTAACGCGACGCAATTACCTGCGGACGTTAGATTCGAACATCGGGTGCAAACGATACGGGCTTAGGCACGTGCTGCCTGTCATGTGAACCTCAACTAACTTAGATACTAATAGAAAACTAGCCTAATGGTCAATATATTTGAATTGCATTGGTAATAAATATAACATCTTTTGATAAGTAATGATTTTGTAATAGCCATTAGCGCCCACATGCGTGAGTGTTTTATACAGGCGCAAATGAGACGCATAAATTTATCATGCAACATAATTTTTACATAGAAGGTTTTATTAAAACACGCGTCCTGGATGAGTTAAACAAGATAAAGAAAAACAATGTATAAATAGGTACTTATTGTTTATTTGTTCAAGCCAAATCGCAGCAGCCATCAATATTAAATAGAACAAGGTACGCAAAGCCTCCTGTGCTCGCAAAGCTTTTGTAAGCGGCGCACATGCGCACTCTCAATATGGATGGAATACCGCACAAAACGCTTTTCATTTCGTTTGAATCGCTCGCGCACTTTGTGCGTATACGCAAGATGAGTCAGAAGTAGTGATTAAGTTCAAATCAGATGGGTCACTTCGTTGAGCTCTTTTGTACCTACACGATTTTGGTTCGTAATAATGTTAATTAGATGTAAGAGTTTCACTGTTTCAACAGATCCCATTATAATTCGAATTATCCCCTAAGGGAAAAAAGAGAGGTTAAAGCCAATGTGGTTGACTGAAGCTGTAGAATTTTCTTCAGCGTAATGTTATCAGCAAGCAATGGACGGTGCTCCGTACAAACCTCGAATTCTCATGATTGCGTTGCTTAATTTTTTAAGGTAAGTTTTTATTTAATTTTCTTCTTATTGGCCATGAATTTAATAAAAATCGAATTAATTCAATAATTTCAACCACAGTTTCTTTCTGCACACAACTTAAAAGTTCGTATTTCGAAAGCTTTATAGGCACAAAGCCCCACATAAAAGCTCCCAATTCTTTGGCCTCGCGTAATTAGTAGCGGGGTGAGTTGTCTGCGAGGAATTCTTTTGACGGGAGACAAACGGAGGAGGCTTCGACGAGCTGGCATACAATGGCGTATCGTATGTCGGCCACCTGCATGAAGCGTTCCTTTCATAGCGAAGCGATGCGCGGGCGCAGAGACGTGCGCAGAAGTGATGCTGTACGTGCTTGCGGAATTTGACAGGATATCGATTGCATCATGAACTGGACTGATGAAAGCCATACTTCTCTCTATTCCAGTGACATAACAGTTATTTTATTTTGTATGGTATAATGACATACCATGCCATCAATAATTATTCACCATAACTGGACATGACATGATTGTATTTATTGCCTATTTCTTATTATTATTTTGACTACCTACCCTCTAATACTATCTGACTTAAATATGATGAATGTATCTGTGTTATTGTATATTCTTTACTGTTAATTGGACATCATAATCTAGAAAAAAAATTTTTAGAACCTTTTTATTGTTACATTTTATTAATTATATCTAAAATGTATTGTACTTAATGTGTTTTGATAAGTTTAGACCCAATTTATGTTAAGTTATATTGTTCGCAGAACAAACGGCAAACCAACACGTATAGATCTATTATTTTATTTGCATTGCCCTGACAGAGTCCATGTACAAAAACCGACAGTAATTTGTTGTAAAATATACATTTTACAATAAATGTGCATGAGAGCAAATAAATAAAATGGAATGTCCTTAATACCAAATATACCCAACTGGAAAATTTGTGAATAGATGGTGGTAGAGCTTTTATTGTACATAATGTTGAATTCCTTATTCGTTAGATCACGGGCTGGTGATAAGGCTTTTTTTTATAATTCACGGTAGAATTAATGTACCATAGACGACTACCAGAAACAATAAACAAAACAACACAACGTTATTGTGGACAACCACAAAACATTTGACAAACCCACGTAACTGTATCGCCGTGCAACCTTTTATAATGGTTACTGTTTCTTTACAGTTAAACCAACAAGTCAATAATACAATAACAATTACTAAGTAGCTACCTCATTCGGAGCCAAAAAGCCGTAAACAATAATCGTAATTTAACAACGCGGTCGTTACAAGCATTGTGGACTGGCTCGTAAAACTGGCAGATCTCACACGGAGATATGGTCGCCCCCGAGCCTCCTGCTGCTCCTGAGAACGTCACTCATTACAAAACAGTAATTTTCTATCGATATAAAGTTGTATTTCTCGATATAAATTGGCGTATCGATTTTATCGAGCGCCCGTTGTGGTCTGTGTGGGAAACGAGCGTTAGGTACCTTAAGTATGTCAGCACGTGCTGCTTTTTGTTAAGTTCTACAGCTTCCATCTACATTTAAATAGACGAGTGTGGTCATTTGATTACTTTAGTTGATCGCAAATAGCCGCATGGTGGTAAGGAGTTACTTAAAAAACGGATACAGTAATTTACAAAAGAATTCCTAACCGACTGGCACTCGACAACAATTTTTTTTTTTTTTCACAATCATTCGCCGTTTTTTGATAACTAAGAATACTTTATAAATAATGTTCTTACCACAATCTTAGGTAGTAAACCATTTTATCAACCCGCAAAACGGTCACTAACACAATGTCTTCTTGACACTAAAACTTCCTTCAAGAATCCGGCAATAGAGATCGAATATTAAAACTTGATCAAAATTACCTCAATACTCAATTCTTTATTGCATTCCACAATGTAGGCTTAGGTGGTAAATATTTGCCAAAAGAAACAATAATGGACCTTGTCGGGCACAGCAAAAGAAAGATATGTGGAGAAGAGGACTTATCATTTACATAACTTATAATCTAACTTATTCACAACACATTTGTACAAAATACCTAATTATTTTTTTATAATAACAATAATTTAACATTTAGCTTACGAGTATTATACACTTATGAGTTTACGGATTTATCATTTAAATATTCGTTGACACTATAATAACATTTGCTTATTAATAAGCTTTTTAATTTGTTCGTGAATAGATGTAGTTTTTTTTCTTCTCTTATATATTCGGATAACATATTGTGAATGCTGATTGACATAACTAGAGACATAACCTCTAACTACCTCTGACATTATCACAAATCCACAAAAATAGGTAGAAATATAACCCTCGCCAAAACAGCTCATTACTATCAGGTCTATCAGTGTATCAGCGGTAACTCGGTAACGCACGGAGCCACCCTAATCGACTGATTGTGGGAAAGGGCAAAGACAATGGTGATTATATCAGAGTTAATAGCAGCCATCTAGTATCTGACGGGAGGGAGGGTTGACCGGTTATCTGTTAGGATTAGCCGCCGGAAAGTTAGCTTGAATGATTGTGATTTAAGATATACTTATCGGTAATTTGTCGGAATTTCTTTGATGTGATGTATGTGTAAAACAAACAGACGGATGGAGACTAGTGTTTCCATGAGTGTTAATTTTTGGCCAATTTTGGTAATGGACACAAAAAAAACATCATTCATGCCTCTAATTGAACTACTTTCATTGAAGCTGTAAGATACCTCAAAAAACAATGGAAACACCGTCGTGTCATGATTTTAATTGTCTTTTGCCATGGTTTCCGTCGGCCGTCGCAATCTCCAATCCGACGCCAGGCTACCCGTTTCAAACAAAATCGATATATAGTAGGTAGTTTATTTTTAACTTAAAACAGTTAAGGCATATCATAAGGAAACCCACATGACAATGAACTGTAAGTGTAATGCCCTGATTACGATAGGTGGTGTTGGTAGCAACACCAGCACCTGACCCGCGTCTGACGTCATACATGATAAATTACCAGTCCAATAGTCAGGTGCTGAGTGTGCGTCTGCGGTCTGAGTGTGACTTAATCATAATGTAATCATTATTTAAGAAAATCAAATTCAATTGAGGCACTGTTCAGCTGAGTTGGTTTCAGTCTTTCTTCTCAGAGTATAGTCGGATGGGAAACACATGAACTCTAGTTTTAAAACAAGATATTTTTGACGTATAAAAGTGCTTTTTTAAACCAGTTTACAGAAATAAATATAATTTATCATCATTGGTCATTTATCAGATTAAAATACCTACAAGATAAGTTAAATAAGACAGTAGTTGAGAATTAAGATTACAAATAAAATTATAATCCTTAAAACCATTTAAACCTTTTGTCACGGTTATAAGTAAAATAATCAAAATTGTAATACACCACACATACCAACAATAAGATCTATTTAAGTGTACCAAAACGAAAAAAGCAATCAAATCACATCATACAGAAATATGGACCATAGTCCACACAACAAGAAAGATGACTATTGCTCATCATAACGATCGCATTTTATAGAGGGGAGAATTCATTGTGTTAATATCACAATATGGTGCTGTCAGTTAATTGGAATAGATTATGGGAATGAGGGAAGAAGTACGCCATGGAGTGGTCCCAGGGGATGCTTTGCGGATGGACTTTTTATATTTTTTTTATCAAGTCATCGAGTGACAATGGAGAACGGACTGATTATCACAATATTTGGAGGCGGTCGTGTGGCTGCGCTGAAAATTGACACCGGCTGTGGTTGCTCGACAATAGAACGAGTAAATACATACGCTTAATCATGTTTAATAAACTATTTGAGTAGATAATTACTTCCGTAGGATTTATTATCATCGTCATTTTGCTTCGTATAAAGCGGCCCTGACTCTTGATAGTACCAAAAGTGTTACCGTGTCGTTTATACCGGAGATTCAAAATCAACTCAAGCAGATATGAGCGTATTTTTTTTTTAAATTAATGTCTTTCATTCAGCATCTTTCACTCGAAGTAAAAAATCTGAACACCAACTGAATCAGAATTGAAAAATGAATTCATTCGTGATCCGATTCAACGATGTTAGGTTTCGGCATTCGGCACCTTTCACTCTCCTATCGTATCATGAAATATACTGCAAAATGAAATAAATCGAACAAATGAACGTTCATTCCTTTGTTATGTTTCGAAGTCGTGTGTACGTGGAGTGAAACAAAAATGAACAGTCACTCAAGTGAAGCCTCTGATATAAGCTTCACTAATTCTACATGACGTGTCTTCGGCCAATTAACTACACCAGATGTCCAACACGTCTTCAACATAAGTGACCTTCCCCAATCTTCTATTCGATTAGTCCCAATTATAACCGAATTACGTGTCCTCAAATGGGCACTACACTCAGTAGCCGTCGGTGTGGCGGTCGTGACCCAGTGAGAGGCCCGCATGTCTGAGCCACCAGACGGCGCGGCTCCGCTCTCAGATGACCACCAAGACCTTAAACGAACCGTCTCGAGTGATCTGTGATTCACCGTGGGACTTACAGACGGAAGTATAAACGTCTATGTTGTTACTGTTGGGAAAGATGCGCTTCCGGCGGTAGAGGTATCTGCCAGATTTATGATTGAGGTTTGGCAAAGAAACTCATCTTAGCTGAGGTTGCACCTATGTTTAATCTTAAAGTAGGTACCGACATCCTACTTTATACATTTCTGGTAAAAAAAATGTCAGTGGGCTACTTACTGCAACCTTATCCGTAATCAAACACGAATAAATGAAATCTGAGAACATTATTTGCTCCACTAATCTGAAAAATCCTCAGCAATTCCCCTAATAAAGGAATCACAGTGGCTGAATTATAGCGTGAAAACATACATCGTTGTCGGCCGACATTTTTATTGATAAAAAGCAAATAAAAGATGTAACAAAGCTAACAAAGCTTTGAAGATGCGCAATAAATGTGCAATAATGTGAGTCCTTGTGCGCGCTCCATTGGAACTGTGTGATCAGCGTGTCGGGCGTGACAATGGATGCGGTGGCGCGTGCGCCCAGAAGCACACCTTGTTGCGCGCGCGCACCACCCCGACGCGACGGTACAGGACGCGAGTAGAGTATTGATATGAACTTTTATTTAACCTTTTATTTACCTGTTTATTCTTTTAGCTTTATTACCAGTAGGTAGGTACTTACTAAAAAACATACGCAATTCATTCTCCTAGGTACATATTTTTATTTTTATGCCCAACTTTTGACCTCGTCTTTATCGCAAAATCCTATCGCAGCGACAATAAAAAATAAGCTCCCACATTGCATTGTTGTGAGGTCCGAAAAAAACAGGCTTATCGAACAAATACTAACAGCGAAATATATTGAATGCAGATCTTGAACGGTCCATTGTACGCTGTTTCCTTTCATATTTGATTTGTTACTACAAATAGCGGACATGAAAAGCGTTTAAGGTACTTAATGTCCAGTAATTGGCGATCAATGAGGATCAGTGGGTACATTGTACTAAAGTATCGAATGGCTCCACTTCTATTGTCCGAACGCGGGTAAAAAATACTAATAAAACTATACTAAGCCCAATAAGCACCCGTCAAGGGTCAGCATTCAATGGCGAGCTGTCGATTTGTGATAGATTAAAATAATACCTAATGAAACATAACACTTAAAAAAAGCTTAACAAAATGTCCTGTCCTATTATTTAATAGTGACACAATAGACGACCATCAAAAAATATTTGCAAAAATTTAAGCAAGTTAAATTGAACTATCCATCGTAGTAATTCGTCTTATCGCAAGATTTTTACAACGAAAACAATGTAATGTTGACAACATAAGCTTATAAACGGTTTAGTTTACATTTATGATAATATTTGTCATTAAATTAAAACAACAAGGTGTTTCTAACGGTCTACCCTAAACGTTTTAAATTCAAATAGACAGTGTAAGCGCAATCACCAGGCGCGGTCCCACGCACTCTGAATAAGAAATATGAGCTGAACGGATACCGCTATTATCAAAACATTATTACAACACTCGAAACGACCCTTCCACTGTAAAAATTAAACAACAATTGCCTTTAATATTCGCTCGTCTGTACCCAACTACCCTCGACTGGTATTATAAAAAAATCTGTCAATCTGCCGTAGATCAATCATCCTTGGTGAATAGTTCGGGGGGTGAGAGACACGCTCCTCGACCGCAATCAAACTTCGCAGATAATAAAAGGTAGTCTATATTTACGTAAACGCATCCATTTGATGTCCAATATTATGCGCGGGCGCATCAGACACTGATTTCTTTTTGTTCGTCGATTCACTCCTTTGTGGGAGTTTAACACTTGAATGACGTTTTGTAAATATCGGACAAAAGTCAAGTAGGCGTTGTGATGTGGTCTTTCAGGATATTCTTTGACACTATTATATTAATTTATTAAGAACGGACAATCACGTTTTTGGCATTGACGAAAATTACAAAAGAGGATATTACATGCACTTTCAAAGAAACAATATATAATATTCTAGCTCTGTTTATTTTTAGCAACATGTCAACAAGGGGGTTTCTATTTTAAATAATAAGTACCTACCACTTTACCTAAAGCTACTTACTAATGTTCACTCAATTGTTGCATGACAGTGTGAAATGGACCTTCTTTGGAACAAGACTCAGCACTCTGCTGACCACCATCACGGCGATGCGCGCGGGCGCATCCACGTGCGCGCACGCACCGGCACGCCCACGTGCCCACGCGCATCGCACGCGCCCGGTACACCTAACGCGCGACGCGTGCCCAAGATAACGTGAAGTCGTAAAGGTAGGGAAAGAACAGGTATGATAACAAAACATAAAAGTATTCCTTAAATTAACAGAGTAGATTTTTGGAGATAGCCATTATTTATACAATAAGTAAGTAATTTGATTAATTTCGATATATTTTCCTTATTCTGAGATAGAACGTGTGAACCATTAATAGGAAAAGTTACTGCAAAATACAACAGCTGTGCTGTTTGTCTTTGATAAAGCTGGAGGATCTACGAGTATTCGTAGCAGTTCGTAGCACATACGTAGCAGGCTACGAAACTAAGACTTTACAAGAGGAAGAGGGAGTGGCCTGTTACACGATGTAAACTGCGAAAATATGTATAGAATGACATAGAAGACTTCTAAGGAATGGATGAAGGACTCATTCTGTCCAACATTCACTGATTCGTTCATAGTTCCCATGAAAAAATTCGTGTTTTAGAGCACGTCACCCTTTTCTGATAAAAAGCTCAAATACCTCAAATACAATCTAATGAGTGTTTACGATGCGCAGCGTTCGTACCAGTAATCGTAGTGTCAGGCGTGCACTTTATCACCACGGCTAATCGCGTCGATTCGCGACCCCTGACGAGCGTCGTCTTATTGATGATCTGTCAATGAAAATCAATGGCTTTTTGTGGGTAAAGGCTTAGCATGGGTGGTAAATGGTTTTGAATTTAAACAACCACAAACAACATAACTATGTCAGCGTAAGTAAGCTTTTAATTCTACAGCATTTTGTATGTGGAGTGTCACAGTTCACATTAATTGACGATTTTGTGTACAGCTATGCAATTTTTGAACGCCTCTTGAATTATTAATTTATGGTTTTCACAGCTTTGTTAAACAAGCTAAATAATAAGTAACGTTCGTTAAAATCACATAAAATTCTACTATTATGTATATTGTAAACAAATAATCGACTAAATACATCAATCGTTTGCAACAATAGCATGTGGCTGGACGCGTGCCCACCGTCGGACCGTCTATTGATACCACTAGCTAAATGGCGACCGATGGGATTACAATAGTCTTTGCTTGTTTCCGCATCCGACTGACCACAGGGGAGCCTGATTGATCATTGAATATGAAGAATATACCTTTAATTTTACTAATCCGTAAATGTCTTTTCTATAGCACTTCCCCACTTTCACATTATTTTTAATTCTCTCTTTTTACCGTGACGACAAAAGCGATTTATTTTAGAATGGTTTTGTTGAATCTGTCAATAAATATAGGAAGGTAATTTGCAGATGCGTTGAATATGATACGTCAGCAATAACCGTACATCTCGAGTGTACAAATATTGTTCTAATAACAATAAACATAAAGTATTCGCGGCCGCGCCGGCGCGCGCGCAACCCTTTCCCACCGCTCTAATTTTACTAATGCGTTCGACTAACAGAGGGGCAGTAAGTATTAGGTTAAATAAATGCATTAAAACTGTGTTTAACCTTTGAATTTACAAATTACATTTGGATCGAGTTTCCTTTTTGTTCTAATTGAAATTGAACTGTCATTAATTATAAATTAAATAATCTGAAAATGACAAGGTTGGTAAGTACTTAAATAATGGCAAAGATGGTGTTGCATATTTTCAATCATAAACTTCATGTTACATGAATATTTTCCAGATGAATCAGAAATAAAGCGAACCTAAGTCCTGAGACCTATTTGATTAATGTGTAATTAACCGCCACGCGCTGAGAATCTTTTTAAGACCATCCAACTGACAATGCCAATGATATCCGTTCACATGGTGTCTGCTGTCACAATCGTCGCTAATTGCGCATAATGAGTGGAGCAACAAACGCAATATGTTTTTTGCTATTATTTATGTGTACGAGCCCTTACACTCTGGCCACCCTTCGCAGTTCGCGGGTTGAAATAAAATTTAATGGTCCGCCGGCTACATTTAGCTCTAAACGTTCAATGCTATGTGAAATATCGGATTTCCGGAGTTTAAAGGAATATCAGATTATCATTTAAAAGTATTTTACATTTGTGTTTTCCTGTGAAGAATCTTTAGTTGAGGGTTTGGGCAGTTTACTGTAGAGAATGGTTTATTTTAATATCTAGGTATCGCATCGTCAATTTCGTCCACATTTTTCTATTTCAACTAGCAGTTGCCCGCGACTTCGTCTGCGATCCAAGATAAAGCATTGTCCTTACCCTGGTCATAGTCTATCTGTGTGTCAAATTTCATCCAAATCCGTTCAGTCGTTTTAGCGTGAAACCTTAACAAACAAGCTCCCTTTCGTATTTTTTATATTACTAAGTAGTTAGGATAGGATATCAATGGCAATTGCAACACTAATTCAAATAAAGGTACGGAGTAGCACAGAAAGATCGGTCGATGTTGTTTATAAGTAGATGTTGCAATCATAGACGGAGTGCTTATTTCTCTCTTTTTACAAAGTCCTAAACTCCTAAAATCATCGTTGCTGGGTGTTTCTGACAATTGACACTAGCCAGCCGTTAGATTTCATCTTCCTTTCCTGCCAACTGCCCAATCGGATCCAACACAATCATAATATCATTTTGAACATCATCATCCGTCCAAAACATGAATCATCCGCACCAAAATCAATCCTATTAACGCGCTTCCCACGGTGAGCCACAAATGAACATCAATTAATTAAACTCACCAATCAAGGTTCCCACGTTATGATATCTAGAAATCACGCAACATCTTTATTCGTTTATTAGATTATTCCCCCATCGCCTCCCCATTGAAAACCCATTGTTTTTGGGGTTAGCGTGAAATGGGCCGGCCGGTGAGACCATAATTACTTTCCTAATATTGCTACTCGTCAAAAATTTAATTTTCGAGGGGTGGCCCACTCTATAATTTACTTATTAAGTTAGTTAGAAAGTGATGCATAGAATTGGAGCTTATTAAGTTAATTTTTATTCAAACCGTTGTCAGAAATGCTTTAATTCTTTACATCTTCTTTTGACTTCTGACAATCACTATCACTGCGGAAATCTATTCAAGTAAGCCCTCCAATAAATATCAATTTTATGGTATAATCTCACAATAGTAACAATGACTACGTTGTACTGCAATTAGTATAATACCACCATATATCAATCTCTCCCATAGAAACGTTTGCATAATTATGCGGAAATGTCGCGACAAGCCCATGTTTATGCTAAATAAACTGTATTTGAAAATTCAAATGATTCAACAAATTGGTCGGGGTGAATACAATACCGGAAATATTCATATATTTTCGCGAATGTGAAGCTCAAATAATTCGAATACATTAACTCACTCAACATTCTGCATGGCACAAAAGGCTAGTGGCCTATACTCAGCGTTGGTGGAACAAGTTGATGAACTCAAAGTTATAAGTACCTATCTACCTACTACCGCTTGCAAAGGTAAGTACCTACACAATTCCCGTCGGTGTCACACATGTGACTGAAGTATCATGTCGACAGAATTAGCCCAGTTTAACTATTTACTCTCTCTTCTCTATCTGAATAGAAGGTATACAATATCGCACCCCTAGATGAAGACTCCGGCAACTCAAAAAACCTCATTTTTCAGAAATGACGAAAAACTGTTTTTAGGGTATATAAGAAAGATATCAAAGATCTAATGAGAGATTCGTAAAGGTAACGTTTTCTGAAGCTGTTTAATTAGCTTATTTGTATTTTATCAGTTAAAAACGTGGAAAATAACGGGATTTTTGAGTTACTCTAGTTTTGCAGCGGGAGTAAGCAAATTTTTTGTGTACTAAGTCAAGTTACTTTACTTTATCTGAAATAAAATTGAGTTACGTTACTTTTCACCCCAAAAATAAGATAACTTTTTGTCGGGGGTTTTGAGTTACTTATGCTATGAACGGGTGATTGCAACGTGCTAATCTTAGGAACGCAAGCTTTAGTTTTTAAAGATCTAAAATAGTTGAAATAAATAAAATGTGTCCTCAAATAGAAAGTTATTTATTTAAGTACTAAATGAATAACAAAGAAAACTAAATACAATTACTTATTAGTGTTATAAAATATTAGGTAAGTCCTTTTTATAACAGTTATTACTTAAATACTAGACATTTTCATGAAATTGAGATCGTACACGTACAATAATGAATAATTATGCGTTTTTAAATAATCACAGCAATAATACCTTTAAAAAAAACTCTTATCTCCCATAAAAAAATATAAATTTGAGTATTCTTATCTCTTTACGCACTATCAGAACAATCTTAAAATAAGTACAGCCTCTGAACGGCATTATCGGCATTGTTATTTTCGTTGCGTTGAATCTCGCAATTAGGGCCAGTATCGTCATGTTCATTCGTTGAGTTACTACTGCTGCTGCTAGAGCTACTGCTCGAGCTACTACTCGAGCCTGATGAACTCGAACTGCTAGACGAAGACGAAATGGAGCGAGAGGACAAATGCCACGGCATTTGTGAAATAGGCGAGTTACGCAAGGGAGAGAAAATTATTTTTCTTTTGGGAATAGGGTCTTGATAGTGCGGATCTGCATCGGAATCGTCGAAATCGCTTTCATCGCCGCTATGAACTGGCGAGGTAGCATACTGACGTTTAGGAGCTCGTCGTCGTTCCTCAGCGTTTGTAGGCTCATTAAGACTCAAAGAAGATTCTAAAATGCTCGGTGATGGAGCTAACCTTCCTTCAGCTGGCAACTCAGGCTCGTTAATACTATTGAGCGTTACTATACCAGGAGATGTAATAGGTCTTGAATCATCTGTTGCTGCTGGTTGCTCAGGATCCTCTTTTTCTTCGTTAATCATTTGTACCATGAGTTTTCCTCGCCCTGTCATCATCCTAAAAATAAATAATATTCAAATTCAATAATGAATCAAGTAAAGTCAACCAACTCAAAAAACCCTCAAAAGCACGTACTGTGTTTAGTTACTGTATAACAAATAAAATAAAAAAATTGAACCTTTCATAAACAACCTATTTTCTCTTTAAAAATTACAAATTTCATTGAACAGGCAAAAATAAACAAAGTTAAAGTTAGATTCAACAAAACTACGGTAAATCGAAATTTACTTTTACTTTCATGTAAACCTGAGGAACTCGAAATATTTTAAAAAATATTGCAACATAAAATCATCAAAACCCCCGTAAATCAAAATTAACTATTACTTTTTACAATGAAATTTCAGCAAAACTCAATCAACTCAAAATAAATAAGAAACTTACTCAATAAATTTCGTGTAAACTCCAGCAACTCAAAATCTGCCACTATTCAAACGTGTGTCACTTACGCCAATCCGAAGACAACTAAAAATGGCGGACTAGTACTCGCGCCTGTCGGGGCAAGGTCATTTAAGTAAAGCAGCGTTTAGCGCCATCTTTTAACAATGGTTGAAGGTATCGTTACGCGAGTTATATTGATGCATAGGTCTTCGAGTCAGGAATTCGATAAGGCCACTAACTCAAAACTCGTACTTTTTGAGTTAGTGGGGTTTTTATCTAGGGGTGCGATATGATTTATTCTGCTTCTACACACCTCTGATGTAGGTACCTAATTAGTCACTATAAAAGCCTAATAGAAAGAAGAAAAATGCGTTTATTTGCGGTAAACATGACGCAGAAAATAACAAACACAAAAAATAAGGATAGGTTGGGGGAAACATGCGTCACATCCACGCAAAACGTCAAAACACAGAGACAGCATTGCTTCCATAATTTTAAATAAAATAAAAGACAATCGTCCGACTCAGTAACGTAAAGCATTAAAAAAAGAAACAGTTGTCATAGTCGCGTGCTGCATGTTAAAAAGCAGCAGCTATCGTCAGCGAGGCGGGGCGTCGCCATGACTGCCGACCGGCGCGCGCGCAGCCCGCATCCTACAGATAACGGGCGACAATAAATTAACTAACGCACACCTACTGTCTTTCACAACTATGAGTTTTCACCTTGTGTCTTTATCATTCACAATACACGTTAGTGCCAACGTTAATAAAATCATCTATTTATATTTTAGTGCGAAATTAATGAGTTAGTTAGTAATTTTATTACCTAGACTTTTAAGTAGGTATCTACGTAGGTCCTTACTCATAATGAATTAGCAACAAAAACTCATAGGTACTTACTGTAAGAAAAATTGGCAATGAAATTAAGATAGAATCGTCAAAGGTTAAACCAAGTGATCAATTTCAAATGAAAGAATTCTGATTATTCAATAATACTGTAAAGGTACCTACATAAACGCACCAAAAGGATGATACTCATGATAATAGTAATCTAATTGACATCCATATTGAACACCACACAGGGACACAATCAATCCAAACGCAGCCGGCCAAGCTGAAGCTTTTGCAAACTTGCAAAGTCAAAAACATTGCGCATTTTCACCAACGCATTAGTTACACTCCACACAATCGACACGGAGGTCAATCACCATGCATGTGTTGTATGACAGTTGAGTCGCGGGGGCGTGCTATTTGTACTAACTTCCAAATAGTTATTTGATTAACTCTCTTTCATGTATTCGCCTGTATTCGGCAGTGTTCGTCTGTGTTCGTCAGTAAGCGCGATTGTCTGCGGATTTTGTTTAATTTGATCCTTTGTTTGAACACCGTTTGTGTGGAAAGGCTTATGGGATGGGGAGTGTGGGGCACAATGCAGATATGGAGATCCGTTATCATTGGCCGCAAAGGGTTATCTATGACGTCACGAACAGATCGCTACGTGTAGTCGATTTGGTTTATCTGACTGGACTTTATTCATGATAGGGATATAATAGGATGGATTCGTATCTACCTGCAAGCGCTCAGTATTGTGCGCTTGACAAGTGAATTTAATGATACCTACCGATATCAAATGCATGTTTACTATGGATAAGATACTACTAAGATACAAAGACACCTTTTATCTATTCTCGTGATTCTTACACAACGATTTACTTTTCTAACACCTATTATAGTCTCGTTCGAGAAGATTCGGATACAACTAACGTACGACGATATCAAAGTCCAAAAAAGACTTAAGATTTATATGCTGTTGCAAACAACACATAAAACACGGTAACTTCCTCGTCCGTACACGAGGAAAACTTTAAATCGAATGAAAACGCGTGTGAAAATGTATCGTCGCAGCATATGTCGCCATGTCGCTTTGATCGCTGTTGACAGTGCGCTGTGTCGCTAATTCCGTGTTTGTACACTCCCCGACTCCCCGGCTCCCGATACCAGCCTCCACTGACAAATATAAGTACTGCACATGTTGTGTACAAATTACTTTTGTTTTACAAATACACACCTACAAATAGAAACTACCTGATAGGTATATCAAAATTATGTTGCTCGATGAGTTTTGAAACTATTCTAGACGACTTTGGGGTGTTTCGCAAAAAACTAAAATAAACACAATTTTTCCGGAAGATTTGGTTAAACTTCAGATGATTATACATCCTTAGGTACCTACTTCGTCATCTTTGATAGCCTCATTCCATCCACTGCTGAATATTATACGTCTCCTCTCTTTTGTGCCATGTTCTTTGTCTCATCCAGGTCTTACCGGCGCCCTTTTGTAGGTAAGACATCCATCCATCAGCCTTACCTTCTATCTTTTTATGTTATAGTTGCTGCTACTAACTTACTAACGTAGGTACTAAACAATCAAGCACATTCTCACAGTTCAAGAATGTTTGTAATTATGTGGTTTACCTCCAGAGAGAGGTAGGATATCTAGGATAGAACTGTCAGAAACTTGCCAAAGATAAGCATGCCCACAAAGTTAAGTCGCTAAATAGTCGAGTACAAGACAAGTTGCCGGCGGCGGCCGCAAGTCAAGAGGTCTTGATTTAACAACTAGTTAATTAGTTGTTCAGTGCACGGTTGTATACCGGTTACCGGTTTTAAACTTTAGAAAACTAAAGGTGAAAAGATGACAAATAGTTAAAAATATTCGAGAGTTGACTTCACTTCGCTCATCGATGTTAAAAAAAAAAACAACCGGATTCCAAAAAAACACTTGTAGCATATTTTTTCGCGAAAAACCTACAAAGTGAAAAATAATTTTAATTTCGGAAGTCTGTGACAAAAAACGAAAATACAAAACCAAAGACACCGACTTCCGAAATTAAAGGTATTTTTAACTTGGTAGGTTTTTTTTGGAAGTCGGTTGTTTTTTTTAATAAAAAAAGTTTTTATTGTTTAGTTGTGGTACGGGTGGTACCTAACCCACAAAAATTCTTATACCACTACTTGCTTATGTAAATTTCTATAAATCAATCTTGAATTTAATATTCAAAATTCATTTCTAAAAAAAAAAAAAACTACTAACTATGATAGAAAATGTGGGTGTACCCTGATATACTGAATACACCTGCGTACCCTATCGAGAGTACAGGCGTGATGTTATGTTGTGTGATTGCGTAAATATTGCATATTTATGCGATAGCAGCAATCGCGGTTGATTTTATGAAGAGTTCCGTTGTCTGTCTCCGAAACTCATCATCAGATCTATATGAAATTTAAATGGAACCATTTCGGAATAAACCTCTTTCGAACAAAAAGACACATGCACATGGACCCAATGCGCCATAATGGCGCAACATGAAGCCATGCTCACTTCACTTTCAGAGTGCCGTTGACGCTGGCACGCACTCTGCGCAACATGGACCGGTCCTTTTTCGCAGGATGGTATTGAACCCATCACTATTTGTTTTGGCAAATATTCCTGATGCAACACAATAACGCCCCAACAACATTCTGAAGGCATATTGAACTCTGAGGGCGTTGTATGCCGTCTGCGTATACCGAAGCCACAAAGTGCACGTGTATTAGAGATTGGCAAAAAGCCGTAAAAGGAGTAACTTTATCTTCTAATGTACAACGTGCAAAGAATTTTGTAATTCCATCTATACAAGGTGATTTTTAATTCACTGTTAACCTTGCAGGAGGTGAAATAACTTATGATTATAAACAATTCTCATTATGAGACCAACTCCGAAATAGCAAAAACAAATTACATCTGTTGCATACATTTTCATCGGGTAAATATTGCATTTTGTATGAAACAACTGATATTTTTTTCGACATTTCAGAGTTGGTCCTATAGTAAAAGTTGCACATAATCATGAGTACTTTCACGCTCTGAAAGGTTAACAGCGAATTAAAAATCACCGTGTATATGACGGAGTTTATGCCCGTATATATTGATTGATTACATTAAGTCCAAACTATCATCTCTGGTAGGAGCATTGCGTCGAATGTCTACTTGCATTCCTAAAAAAGCTCGCGCAATGATATACAACTCTCTCGTAAGACCTCACTTAGAATATCTCATTGAGATATGGGGAACTGCAGCAAAATCAGTAATCCAGGATATACAAATACTACAAAATAAAGCAATAAAAGCACTCTACAACTACTACTACCTTACACCAACCACGAAAATCTACAACGACACTAAAATACTTAAAATTAACCAACTCTATACACTTAAAACATGCACTCTAATACACAAAATCATAACACAAGACACACATTCGCAACTTAACTTTAAAAAGAAAACTTACACATTTAACGCAAGACGACGAGACAAAATAGAATTAAGAAAACCTAGAACTAACTATGGTAGGAAAAATATACTATATGAGGGAGCAAAACTTTATAATGAAATACCTGATGATGTGTTTAACAGTAACAGTTGTAATACATAGAAAAAAGCCCTAGAGGAATATGTTAGAATGAAGTACTAACAGCGAATGTCACCTATATCTTCTAATTCTGTTGTTTTGTTTATCTGTATGTGATCACAGAGACTGTATCTACTTTTATTATATATTTTCTATACATTTCTCAATATGTAAGTGAACCGTAATGTTCTTTTTTTGAGAAATAAATGTCTTTAAACCCATATAGGTACATAAAAAAAAAAACATCCGAATTGATAACCTCCTCCTTTTTTAAGTCCGTTAAAAACGACGGGAAACTGAGACGTAGGTACAGCTACCCATTGATCAAATTTCTATAAATCCTGAAATCCATATTATAAATATTTTATTTGAAATTCCTTTCAATAATTTCAGTGACATTAAAAATAGAAAGAAAGCTGAGATTGTAGTCGAGTTGACGAACAACGGGAGAGACCCAAAAACATTTACCTGCGCAAATTTTTGGCTCTCCCAATAAACAACCTTCTTATAGCTCTAGACCGGAACTGTACCCAATTTTGCGAATTGGTTACTTCCTTAGGGCTGGGGACGCAAATTGTTCGCAGACTCGACTTTAGTCATGGGCGTCAATTGGCGACCGAGGCGATAACTAAAGGGGACTGCCTCTACGCCAATCATAAAACGATACTTGTGTTGATTATTTAAACTGGTTGTAGGACGAAGCATGGAGGAACAGCACAGAGAAACGGTTAGGAATTTGCTTAAAATTAAATTTCGTATTTTAACGAAAGACTTCATTATGAAAAGAAGGCAGATAAAGTGCCGACCACGCTGCCGACACTGCCGACGTGCCGACCAACAGAGATTAAAATAAATCTGGGAAGCAGAAACTCACTAAACACACAACTATTTTCGTTTTTATCAATGTAATCTGCTTAGCTTAAATCCACCAACGAAGCGGTCTCGTCATTGACGATAAACCCTTCATTTACGCCATCCCGATCTTAGCAACAATATAAACGGAAAAACCAGTCCCAACATGTCCCAGTTTCCAATCTTAATCATTTTAATCCTTAAAGTCTGCAAAATCACCCTGAAGTTTTACCGGTCTAAATCCTAACATAGATTCCGGAAGTTTTTAGCGGTAAAGCAATCTCGAAATCCCGCAGATTCCAGAGAACGGATTTAATGCGTTAAATTTAATAGGCGGACGGCTGTGAATATAAAGGACAGATTAAAAAGAAAACAATTCAAATTGTCTGCCGTTTATTGCCATAGTTACACTTAATACAGTAAATAATACACAAAGGTTCGTAGAAATCATAAAGCGTTTGGTGAAATTAAATAAAATAACTCTGCTTTGCAAAATAAGATTCTTAATTTGTGTCTTGCTCTAAAGTTTTGATATTTTATGCGTCACTGCATAAAAACGGTTCATATTAAGAGATTCTCAGTCTTCGATCAACAATATCATAGATAACGGGTCACGTACAAAATTAAAGCTAAATAATGACCGCGTGAAAAAAAATTATTACAATTATAAGTTTAACCTAATTTCAACCATGGTACCTAGTAATAAAGTCGTGTTTACATTGGCTGTTTCAAGCGAACTAAACAAAATACGAGCTCACGTCTCGAAGTGCGCTGTTATTTACCGAGACGTATTTCTTGCGCCGACCGATTGTTGATCGAAGTTCTCAGTATACCAACCTCAAGCAGGTAAATTAACTGAAAATTTTCAATGGTATTGAAAATATTGTTATTATGTTAAATGTTGATATTGTATTGCCCTATTCACTAGGTTTTTTTTTCACACCGCAGATTCATGATATCTAGGTACCTACTTATCTAAATAGGTCCTCACAGCAAGTTGGCAACGGATTTCACAGAACAATAATTATTCCTAGACAAATGACACAGCTATGTAGGGTATCACTTATTAGGTACTCTTGTAAAAGGAGATTGTTCTGCATCTATACATTGTTAGCCCCAGAACCAACAGCGAAGGAAAATTACTTTGCGTGTTCTAAATAACAAGTATATGCCCATCAAGACAAAGTTTAATGACGGACTAGTTTCAGAAAGCTTTTATTTAAAAATAATACTAAGAATGTGAGGTTATATATATTAAGAAACAATCCTTTCAATACTTAGAAATACGTGGTAGTAAATGCCTGTCACTAATGTTATTTCTATTGTTTGTATGTGGCTAGTTAAGCTTAGAGCTTCAGTAGAACATTTAAGTACATATGTAATTACCTATCTTGTTTGGTGTTCAATAAAGCAAATTGAATACTTACACTACACAATGTAATCACGAAGTAACGCGAGCGAGTGAGATTTGAGTGCAATAAATTGACAGTTGAGTTGATGGAAATGACTTGACAAGGCTTAGGGATGCCCATACATTAGATCCGTGTCGATACATTTTGATCAAAATCGATACCTTCAGTACCTAGCGTGTTATTTATTCTATTTGAAATATTACAATGCATCTCACTTAGGGCGTTTGTGCATTACCTAGTATTGTGTTCGTATTCGTGATTCGTTAAAACACAATTCAAAATAGCCTTCATAATAAATGTATGGTAAGTAGTTTGTGCATTGCTTCGTTTTCGTTTTTACCTATATTCGTGAACTTCTCACATCGAGTCAGTTTTTACGGATCGAAGTAGCCATCGTGCTTAATATTGGGAGTTCTGTGCACTCGTATTCGTGTGTTTCACGAATTTGCACCTGTCGAGGTGTTGGTGTGAATTTTAGTTGACAACTAATTTTATTCCACACCTTTAGATTTAGATTAAACAATCAAAATTTTAGGCGAAAAACGTCAAATTCAGAATAGCAAAATTGCCATTTTCACTAAACTCTCAAAATCTCAGTGCCATCTTAGTGCTGACAAACTAAAATATGGTTTAGTTGTGTCACTAATCAATTTCAGAATGGTAAATCGTCGTTTGACAGGAATAAACTAAATTTAGGTGATTTTTAGTCTAGTTTAGAGAATTTTGTGACAAGAGAATCGGCACCATTGTCTAACGAATTTACAGTTTTCTAGAATATAAGTTGATGTCAAAGTTAGAATGTCTAACTTCCTAAAATGCGGCTTATAACTTACGTCTCAATATAAACCATTATCCTGATAATTTTTTTTCTGTAGAATACCCAAGTTGTTGCTGTCTACACTATTTTCCCAAATAATTATAACATACCTACATACCTAAGCCTTGCGTAGGTATGTATAGGTATGCATAGTAAGCAGAGAGGGCAGTTTTTAAATCTGTTTTTTTTATTTTTGAGTTCACGTTGTGCGTAGGTATATAAAACTAGATAGCTTTGATTTATTTTTTGTATCTGCGCTTTCCAGGTCATGTGGATATCTAAGTCTAGACCTAACGAAGTAAAAGTATCTACGTATTCCTATTTGATACCGTCAAACATACCTAAATTTATAGTCAAGGGATTTCTTTGATAAGGCCTGAATTGCACAATTTTGGTTCTCGAAAAGTTAATTTCTGAATTGTGGTCTTTCATCCAATTTTGTATAGGTCAGTACCTATTTAACATTATATTATTTAGATTCTCATGTATATCTAATATTATAGGTGATTCACTTCATCACTTTGTCGCCCGACAGCTGTTGGTTGGCAAAAACAAAAGATTTAGCCAATACAAATATTTAGATAGCCGTTCTAGGAATTATCCGTTCATTTAATTCTTACAAAATGGAGCCGCAATTTTTTTGACCAGTTGACACAGTTTCATAAAAAAGTTGATCCGTCGCGTCGCGGGACACCAAGCAGATGTGAAACATCGAAAATATTTTGTACTTATAGTAAAAATTAGGTATGAAGGAATGGTTTAATAAATGAAAATAAATATGGCATAATCAAAATGCAAATATTCAGTTTTTTTTAAGAAATAAATTGTCCTTTATTTAAAAAATACATATTAATTTAATACTAAAATTAATTTCGTACCTAACTCTGCTAAGTGTCGCAGAGACACGAGCGCGTGGCGACGCTATTGGCATGGCGATGCGTCCACGCCAGCAGCCGGTCTGACCCGCCGGATGAGATGTTTCACATCCAAAACTAAAGGCAAAACAATATCTTTATTGGTACATCGGCCGGAATTCTCGAGAATTATCTGCCAACAGACAGGAATTTTCCATTACACTAGACATTACAGTATTAAGTTTCGAAACAACATGGCTACTCTTCTACACGTAAATAAAAATATTTATTTTTGCAACATTTCATAACAATAATTGGTAGACAGCAGCTTTCCCTTGCGCACGCGTCGTTGTAACGTGCGCCCGCATGAAGCGCCCTGCCTCATTTTATTGTAGGAACGCTCCACATCTTGAACACTTGCCTTATATATCGTGTTCTGTAATTATTATCCTACTGCAGCTGCAGGGGAAATACGTTGAGGCTATTTTACATTATGCCTCGTAGTTACTAAAAATTTATTTTACGAAAAACTACCTATCACGGAAGGAAAATGCAACAAGGATCGTAAAACGATTGAAAGCAGCTATGAAGATGCATACACAGCAATACCTATAGACGGTTACATCTAAGTAGACTTGGATACCTACCAATAAAGCTCAAGTAGTACTTACCTACCTAGCGAGACAAACCTTATAAATACCTACTTACTTAAAAGATTTCAGAAAGGAAAAACCCTATTGTAAACCTAGGTACAATTTAGCAGTTGATTTCATGGGTTATTATTTATTTCATAGGCAAGTACCTATTGTGTTTTTCAAAATAGTTTTTAAATAATAACACGATAATACGACGACAACGACGCGTAAGACGACGTTTTTAATACGATATTTTTTCCAAACTCAAGACCTCATAGTGACATCAAGTACCTACCTAATACCTAGAACAATTTTATGCATGTTTATTTATTTCTAAATAATTAATAATATGTTAAATGTATTGTACCTATGTAGGTACCTACTTAATATAAGAATGACATTTAAATAATTTAATTACTATTATTATTATATGAATAATTAATCTGTATTAATATGACTTTAAGGACACTACATTAATTTAATATTTTTAAATACTTTTAGATATCTAATTTTATATATTTCAATGTCAATCTTGATTTTGATAAACCATGATTGATAAATTTTGCATGCCTTACGGTCGAATCACTTGAGACATGTAAGTACCTACCTACCTATACCTACCTACTCAATAACACTATTGTAAGAGTGTTTTCTGCAAAAATAAATAAGTTGATTTGAATATTTTGAAAAACATAACATTTTGCATCTAACAAATCTCTTTGATTTCAGATATCGACACCGATGACCAAAAGTATACGCAATGTACGAAATCATGAATCCTGTCGCGCTGCTTGCAGTGACTCTGCAATACTCTACATGCCGCAATAATACCTACGGTTCAAATGAGGGTAAGTGGTGATTACGACCCTATCGCCTTAGAGCACCACACAACTAACCATTTCCTGTTGTAGACTAGAATCCGCATCCGGCAAGTTATCCGGTAAGGTTTTGCATCACAGCTAAGTAATTAAATTAAAAGCTTTTATTTAATTTCACTTGTATGTATATGTCCTGGAATATTGCAATCAATATTTCACCCACTTCCACTGAAGCTATCAGGCTGAAATTTAATTTTGGCATACGTGTTTGGTTCTCGTGACAATAATATATTTTGTACTTATTAAAATAAAAGCTTTTTTTTTGTTAAAAAGTTTTATTCCAAATTTTCAATCCGTACAAAAAAATAACGCAATGAAAAAGTTTTATTTTGTATTTTTATTCAAGAGAAAATGTACCTATGTTTTTTCGAAATCGATTAGGAATATTATTAGGGTGTTGAATAGGTTGAACTTCATATAATTTTCTGGTTTTTTCACGAAAAATCCACAGCCCTGAGGTAACGTTATGCAATACGTCAGCTTCATATCATAGACCGTATAATGTGATATTTTTAAGCCTGGAAAATATTGACGTAATACCTACTTACTAACTAAGCTTAATAACCACCTAACATTAGTACCTACTATTTTTTTTACAAAATACCTTACCAACATTACTACTGATAACGATATTCTAAAAATGGCAGCGCACTGAAAATTCCCATTTTACCTGAAAAATAGAAACGTAACATTCTGGAAAACCGCCATTGGTGTTCAAGCTTGTGTTCCGATTGGTCGGGAGGCGGTGTCATGAGACTGGGGGGTTCTGATTGGTTGGTATCGGTCCCCAACTCGCGGTATGGTGG
This sequence comes from Brachylomia viminalis, assembly GCA_937001585.2. Classification (NCBI taxonomy): domain Eukaryota; kingdom Metazoa; phylum Arthropoda; class Insecta; order Lepidoptera; family Noctuidae; genus Brachylomia; species Brachylomia viminalis. Next base: position 17,314,815 of record OW443301.2, on the reverse strand, counting down.
GGAATTTCATCCCTATGTTTATTTTTGTTGTTCAACTTAACTTAGTGGGCTATAAGCTTCCATCGCGTGTAGATGTGTTGTACAAATAGTATCGAAATTCGCGACAAATCGTTGATGTGTGCAGTGGCTAGATGGACTGTGATTGTTGTATAGGACTGGACAGGTTACCTGCATTGTGATTGTGAAGCGTCTGAATTTTTTCGGAGATGGTTATCCTGTAAGTAATTATTTGTTTCTTTTCAACGTAGTATCAAAAGATAGGTAACCTATAACAATACTTAATTTATATTTTTTCATCAAGACAGAACATAGGGCGGCTTACTTTGAATATAGAGTGCTTTTGTGATTGTTTTAACTACCCGTTACGTAAGCTATTGGGTCTCTATAATTAATTAAGTAGATAAGTAGATTTTATATGTAGCTAGGTATAACGTGTCTATAATAAACTATTTTAATAGATAAAACTCCACTTTTGACATTACAGTTTTAATGCCTAGATTGTTTTATTTGTGTTCATGTGAGCTTGGCTACGTCAGTCTAAAGTCTACTACATAAGTACCTACTTAGGGTAGGGTATTTACACACATACTTAGGTGTACCTACTAGAGTAGTTACCGATTTAGGTGAAAAAGAGATTTGCCTTGAGTGTGATTGTTTTATATCGACAACAGTGGATGCTTCTAGAAAAATAAACAATTGAGCATCTAGAGCTACGCGTTTTCAGCATTAGGTACCTCTATATACTTTAAGATCCATAGTTTTTAGAAAATTATTTTTACTTTTGGGGAAATTGCAAATACAAATCTTCTATAAGTTCAAGAAACACGTAATAACATAGAATAGAACATTTTATACTAACAATAACAAATAAAGTTGTTCAATATAATAAACAATCTCTTTAACAAACCTCTAGCTGGTGTAGGTATAAATAATAAGAAAATAACATTAATATACCTACCTAATACCGCATTTAAATCAATCAGGATATTTACAAAAAACTCACAACGTGGTTAAGGAAATCAAGGAGACCGAACATCATGGACAACATTTTAAAACATACATACCTACCATCCTGTACAGCCATATTAAGTCATACTTACTTAAGTCATTTATTCATTTGTTTAACCTAAGTACAATAATAATGGAATAGAATAACTATACTGCATTCGTTTTCAAGAATACCTAAAGCACAGTCATGATTTCTTTAACCGCTATTATCTAGGAAACGAATTAGGTAGTCATATTACTAATAGCTTCTAAAGTCCACGTGACTTTCCATCTTAGCTCAGCTTTTGTAAATTAACAGCTCGGTAGGCAGGTATCTACCTACCCATTAACCTCTTTTGTAAATGTGCATCTCAATCCCAAACATCTGAATCAATAATTAAATTAAAATAATGACGTATTTACCTACATTACTGAAGGTAAAGATAGAAATGTGTTTAGATCGAACCACTAATTATTATATTATTTTGTAACATATAAAAACAGAGCAAAACTAGCTTTTACCACAATACCACCATAGAAACCACAACTACCACTATCAGATACCTAAATTATGATATGATCAATCATATCTTTTACATAAAAGCTTATAAGACACTCATTAAAAATACTTACCCTATACAATTACAATCTTCTCACAAGAACGACGTGTCCCATGAATCATAAAACTAAGTAACCAGTTGAAAATAAATAATATAAACTATTAAAATAAAGAGCGATTCAGCGGTCTTATGTACCTAGACGAATTATGACAGCGACAATCTTAGCCGTCATGCAATGCAACATGAAAATGTAAAAACAACTACTTACATGTGTTACATGTCATATTACGTGTCATCAGTCTGTATCCTGTAGCATAATCAGCCTATAATGTTCCCACTGCTGGGACACAGGCCTCCTCTCTGTAAGAGGCTGGGCCATACCTAACCCACCACGCGGACCCAGTGCGGGTTGGTCCTTCACCGTTTTGAGAACAGTGGTGATGAAATTAAATACACAAAGTTAAGTGCCTGCCTGGGTTCGAACTCACGACTCGTAAGTCAGGGCCGATACCACTGCGCCACCACTGCTCTGCACGGCTTATTGAGGGGTATAGATTGGTGAAACGTAACAAGAAATATAAGGGTACCTAGTAGGTATCTAAACGAGTAAATTACGAATGTATTTAAATTAAATTTGTAATTGGCTTTGTGTCACATATGCAATTGTTATACATCTGTTAGGTACAGCTGTTGGTTCTCCTATTTATAAATAAATAAAGTTTTAAGTGTCAAAAATAATTAATTTACGTTATAGTATCACTAAGTGAGCGACTGACTGCGAGTGACGAGATATCAACAGAACAGCAACTTACAAACATTCATTTAAGTATCTAAGTACTTAAAATACAAAATGTGAAGCTTCATAATATTTAAACGACCTTATATTTGTTCGAGTGTCAACGTTACGTCCTGCATCTTTTTCAATATTTGGTAAATTATTTATTTATACTGAGCGACATATCTTAAATGGAGTGTTTCGAATAGAAAAACCACTTTGAAAAATACTACAATGAGCTAACATAAAACTAAAAATACTATACTAACCTAACCTCAATTGGAAATTGACCTCTCTGTATTCTAGTCGCTCACTTAGTCATAATAGAATAGCTAGAATTTTAATATCTGAAATGAATGAAATGATGAATGAACCCACTTTTAGTAACCTCGTTCTGGATTTTATTATTAATCAATATTCGTCGTTAGTTTAGTTAATGTTTCGCTTACTCAAATTTATACCGCTCAAGTTATTAAAACAGTAGGTACCTAGGTATCTCATCGTCAGTCGCAAAGTTTTTTTTTATTCGGTCGTTTTATAATTCCCTGAAATATAATAGCCATTTTATATAATTATGACTGTCAAAATAAGATTAGAATACCTACACAGACAAATTAAAGTTGACACACAATATGACACCTCTACCTGCTCTAACTCTAGGTATGTACTACTACTTACTAACTTACTCAATTTAACTTTTTTAAATGAATTACCTACCTAAATATTAGTGGCGTTAGATAAATAATGAAATAACATTTATCATAAATAAACAGTAGAAAATAAATATAAAATCAACTCGGAGACAAACTGGGCAGGGTTGGGGAAGGTGCTGGAGGGAGCCAATTGAATCTAATTGAAACTCATTGTAACTGTGACGTTGCTTTGTTGATGCATTAAGCCGCTAGTTTATTTTGAATAGGCGAAAATACTGTGACTGTATCGTGAGTCATAAATTGTAAAATCTATCGGGTCAGTCTGCTGATAAGCTGTAGGTTTTTGAAATGTAAATATACGTAGTTAGGTGCATAGGTACGAACTCTACTTAATTAACATTATTTACCTAATTGATAGGTAGGTACCTAACCTACATAGATATCTACATATGATAGAAAGTTTTTCAAGATATAGGCAAGGCAGTCTTTTCTATTGGTCACTCTGGGCAAGTGCCCAGGGCCCCGCGATCCATGGGACCCCCTAGTTCCTGCCAGCGTCGTAGCTAGGGGCTGTCAAAAGAAAAGCTGGGTAAATCCCAAACGGGGTGCTAATACATCTTGCGTTTTCTTAGTTCTTAATCTTTTCTGCATAAGTCGACCAAGTGACTCCTATTTCTGTATGAACGGTCAAAAGAAAACGTATCCTATCCTATCCGAGGCTTCGCGCGCTCTTACATCCTTCATTCTCCATAGGAACCCCATTATCTTAACGTGCCCCTGCCTAAGGCCTCAGATCGATAAAAGACGGCCCTGGATATAGGTCTGGTTTACCACAAAAACCGTCACAAACATAAAGACTGTACCAAAACAATCGTAGAAGTGAATCCCTTTCTAGTCCTGTTTTTATCGATAATTTGCAAGACCTAATGAATAATGTGCTATACCTACCTACCTAACCTCTACTTAGCGAACTTAAAATAAAGCTCAAAACCCCATTCATTGCCCAGTTTGTAGACAATCTAAAAACATGTTCAAAGACACGTCTTTATTTACTTACTCCCTCGTAAGTGGATATCTACACAAAGTTATTTGCCCAATTAAGGCGCGGCCGCCCCTTCAGTCTATGTAATTCTGAAGCAATTGGCTCAACGAGGGCTTGCGAGGGGGAACCGAGCTTTCTCCGCGATTTAGATGTTTGCTTTTTATTCTGTAAGGAACTTGAACAAAAGATTATAAATATTTAGGTAGGCAGGCCTACGGACGAATGTAGGTGTATTGTCTATGGGTGTAATTGAATGAATGTTGGTGTGGAATGGTAGGGGTTTCCACCAATTTATTAAACAGGTAGGTGTCTTCTAATGCTATTATGATAGTTCCGGGTAGATAGATTTAAAAATAGAAACTTAAAGTAATCTTATCTCCTAACTGACTAATTAAATATTCTGAATTTCGTTTTAATTTTAAGTTTCATTTTATTTTATTTATTTGGGAAAATACAAGTTTAACTAGATAACTAAGCTTACCTAACTTATCACATGTAGCTTAGGATAGGTACATTTTAAAGTAACCCGTGCTCTGTAAAACTCTACCTATCTACTGCTGCAAAATGTTCTACAACCTTCCATTACTCCAACAGCACCAGCAACCGCGACATGTCGGAGGGCCAAACACCTGATTGGGATATAAACGACGCGGTTGTACCGCGCGTGGCCGCATTCGATACGTTCGGCGAGTGGTGTGACGGGCACGTGCGCCGTGTATACCCACCTGGATGTGAAGAAGCAAGACGCCACGCCTCAGGATGGGCCATGAGAAACACCAACAACCACAACGTCCACATACTCAAGAAGAGCTGTCTAGGAGTGCTGGTCTGCTCCCAAAGATGCAGACTGCCTGATGGGTCCAGAGTGCATCTAAGGCCAGCGATTTGTGATAAGGCGAGGAAGAAGCAGCAAGGTAATGGACTTGGAGGTATAATTTAACTAATTATTAAACTATACATAGTTTACTTTTCCTGATCTCTATTAAGCTATTAGGCCTTGGTTATTACCTAAAGTAAGAGATAGATAAATATAAATGTTCCAACTCGTGTTCTTTGATCTATGGTAAAACACCATCAACTGATGATGATGCCTGGTTGATGGTGTTTTATCAATAACCCTGTATAAGATGAAGCCATATTTAACCATATGTCTTCGTTCATGTGATGATAAAGATCAGTTTTCAAATGATAAAATAGAATTCTCCGTAATGTTAATATTCCTCCATCAGGCAAACCATGTCCAAACAGACTCTGCAGCGGGGGTCGCTTAGAAGTACTGCCATGTCGAGGACACTGCGGTTACCCAGTTACTCATTTCTGGCGTCATACGGAACATGCTATCTTCTTCCAAGCGAAAGGTGCCCATGATCATCCAAAACCTGAGGCTAAAGGGGCCAGCGAAGTACGGAGATCCCTCGGAGCTGGCAGAAGAGTACGAGGCTTAGCACTACTGCTAGCGAGGGAAGCAGCCATAGCAGACAAGATATTAACAGTGAATCCTGATAAACAAATGGCGCAGAAAGTGTGCAATCCACATCCACAACCGCCACCACTTATACCAGATAACCAAAGAGGTGAGTTTCGTTTAGTTTTAATGATATATTTTTGACTACCTAGTCTATCAATCTGTCCTTGAATTTTTAGTTTTGCTACCGATCTAACTACACTCACTCACTATACGTCATCAGCCCAGTACACCAGGCTACAAACTCTATTCATCCAACTCCTATTCTGAACTTTAAATAATGCATTCTGAAAAAACTCGTTTTATCCTTCCTTTTTACCCCAACAGTTCAATTAACCTGCACCTGTGGGCCATTCGAGTGTGCGTGTCGGTGGCGTCCCGAGCAGGCGGCAGACAGCTACGCCACCACAGCGTGGACGCCCCCGGAGCCGCAGTACCAAGCGTACGCCCCTCCCGCGCCCCCCGCAGCCTCCCTCCAGCCACAACAACACTACGACCCCACCGCATTACCAGCCGATGACATCTTCCACCCTGAGGAAATCTTCCAACTCGACCAACCCATCAGACTAGACTTCCCGTTAGAAGAACACACTATAGAGTCACCACCCACCTTCGCTGACCTCAATAGCGAAAACTCCAGGCCCGAGGAAGCGTACTGGCTGGACTGGCAACGAGCTGCGGGCGGCTCAGAGTCCAGTGAGACCCCCTCCCCGGAACTGTTCGGTGGTTATCAGCAAACTGAACCTTATTGCGAACAGCAAGCCTACATTCCCCAAGCGTATTACCCCGAAGAAGCACAACAATACTATCCCGCTGAAAGTAGAACTTCTCCTGTAATGGACATGCAGGAGCAAAGGTTCTACAGATACGGACAGGATTGTGCGCAAACTAACTTAGATATGCAGACGTGGAACTACTCGGATTGCGCCTTCACCACCAATGATATGTCTGAATGTAAACAGTACTTCGATGTTCAACACCAACAAGCTGTAAACGCTTTCAGTGGCCTCTTATAATAATGTTCCTGTACATAGTTATGTAAATTGTAAATATCGTCTAGCTTAAGTTGTTAATTTTGTCTCTAAGATACAAAGATAGATTTATTATAAGCATTATGTTCCTACACTGGTTTTAAGGAAACTTATCTCCTTCATTTGAAATGTGAGAAAATAAAAGACAGTTTGTATAAAATGGTCTATTTATTGTATATAAAAATTACATTAAAATTGTCAATTTTACATTTTAAATTTCTAACAATAAAATTGGTCACTACAAAATAGTCCATTAAGCGATCGCACGATTTTATTATGCATTTGCAAAACATTCCGAAAACCTTCATATAGACACGTTACACGACACCATAATTTTACGGCACACGTCCGGCAACTCAAGCCTAATTCATTGCAAATGAGCTTATTCATGTCCAGCACAAATGAATCTGCGACATACCATTGATCCAACACGACGACCACAAGCAGTTCTCATGTAACTGTAAAGTTCATCACGAATTTTGGCTGATACCGAAATATCATAAACTTAATTAAATTCGACACAATTTATGGGTACCTATAACGATTTCTCAAACAAGTATTTACAAACGATTCCGTTAATATTGCAGTGTATTGCTATTATCCGGGCTGGTATTGCACTATAACGGGACAAAAAATGCAACCGGCAGGCACAATATGCACAATATGCATCCCGTATATTGCGTGACTTGTGAACAAGTCGACCACATCACTGTCTCCTAGTCTCAACACAAGTTATTGCAGTAAAAATTTAAATATTGAGAATCTATATAGCGGAAAATCATTTCATTGATATGAACGTTTACATTAAATACTATTTAAAAAGAAACCTGTAATGTGGTCATAAATATTTTAAATTCTGAATATTGCTAATGGAGCCGAATATGTTCGAACGGTTTTACATGTACAAATATACGTACAGCTAATTTTTGCATTAATTTTATACTTAATAATAGGCCCCTAACTCATTAATTCCACAAAATTTTGTGAGTTGCACATGTAGAACCGTTCGGCGAGGGTCGAGGAGAGCACAGCACGCACTATCACAGCAGTCGGCATTCCGCCGGTAGATGCCTCTAACCATATTTCCATCGCGTGTTGCAAGGAAGTAGGACCAGAGACACCGGTAGCCCCACGTCGGGCGCCACTATAAGGCCACAAACAAATTTAACGTGAAGCGTGTCATCTTATTTTACAATAACACCATAATTTGCGCTTCGAACGAATCTAGTTTAGTGTTAGAAAGGCTAAAACAATATTCGGACGCAAGTGTCTGTGCCTCACTATTCATAATTTCTATTATTCTTCTCTCTTCCTCCTACCGGAGTGTAGGACAAACAAATCACTGTCAGCTTGAGTGATCCCTTCACTCTAGCGAAACTATAAATATCATGTGTGTCTAAGCTACAATGTGGATTCGGTAAGGATTCAGAGTTCAATAGGGGGCGAGATCGAGTGTATAAAGCATTAACATCGCTGAAGCCTATCGACAAATGTAGGAAGAATAATTCCTAAGAGGAACGACTGTCCTACTAAATAATCACTATGACTTAGTTATCAAGATAGTTAAAAAGTACTTAAAAAGATAGGAGAATCTTAAGGAGAATGTGACTCTAACCATATTAGACACGTAGCTAGCTATTAGACATAATGCACTTCGTCAATTTGTGAAGCGCCGAGTCTGAAATCAAGTACACAGCATACACCACATATACAAATGTTTGTGCTAGAATATAACTTGATAATCACCAATAACACTACTACAATAGAACAGCCAACACAGTTTGGTATTCAATAAGAAAAATAAATGATTCTATCTGAAATAAGGGGGTAGTGAAGGAACTAAAATATAACACAACACAATGTAGAGATAAGAAATATAAAATACGAATACATTCGCAACACAAGATCACGTAAAGCTTCAACACGACTAAACAAATTTGTACTATTGAGAAGAAATCACTGCCTAATTGAGATACGAACTTCAATACAGGGAATCGGACACGGTAATTTCTAGGTTATATTCTAAATAGACATAGAATTTAGGAGAGAGAGGGAAACACGGGAGAGCTCGCGTGGCGCGCGAGATAATGTACCGCGACAGATGCGACCGGGAGGATGGAAGCAGTACCGCGGAAGACACAGACTGGCCGCATTGTCATAACTGCATGATCTTCAGACGACGAGTATCTCACAGCCGCGTCGAATGAAGTCGCGCTTGTAAAGTTCCATTCCAGCAGTCTCGACAAACAAGCTGCAGCGCACGGAGTAGTAAATAAATGGAGTGCTAGTACTCTTTTCCCTGCTATCAAACTCTGACGACAATTGAGAGAGCTGCGTGTGAGAAAAGAGTTGTAATCAGCAAGTGATCACCGCCGTATCCCACGGCGAAGTTCGTTATTCAAACTGTTATCGACGGCTATTTAATCGTTGTTGGTGCACGTTATCGCCAGCCATCTTCTTTCTAGCCATATCCCAAGTACATCGGAATCGGCTTCAGACCTGGCCTGGTGCGGCTATTTCATATGTGAGTATACAAACTCACTATATCATTATTACTCCATTAGTTTACTAGGCGGTGCGGGATACTAGGTGGTGGTCAGTGCAGATAGGTCGGTGTGTCAGGGCTCGGCTTCCTCAGCCAGTTCCGAGGTTCCCACGTCTCCCCTGGATACGACGGCCACTGCGCTTACTGTCAATTCTAACGGTTCTGCTCCCACGCAACGACCTACGCTGCATTCCATGTCCGTACTGTAACAATGAAATTATAGCATATTAATTTGTGAGCTGAAGTAACAACTCCTACTTTTAACCAGATGGCCTAGCTTTCATCAAACGTCAATTTCACTTGTATTTGAGAAGTGTTAACGAAAAACTTCAACCATGCCCAAGTGTATCAAAAGGCACTATATTCCTTACAGACAAGGCCACAACTAGCCGTGGTTTGCAATGAAAATCACCGAAAAAAGCGCGTTTTTCTTAGAAATAATTATGATTTAGCGTTTACTCACACAGCACTTATAGTAGAGAGATGCATCCTAGAATTCTGCCACTGCTCACTGGCTTCTATAGAATCCAGCTGATCTTCAGAGTGTGTATGCGCTGAAGCAGCGGAAACAGGATCGCTGCATGACACCGGCGACTCCAGGTTGATAAGCGTTGCCGTGGCAACTTCAGCCGCTCGAGCGCTTTCCTCTGTCGCTGAACTCGTCGACTGACTTGTGTCTACTGACTTCTGTGAGTCTGTTTAGAAAGATAAACGTTTATTTTTAAAGCTGCTCTTTTGGGGTACAGCGATTGGCGGTTCGTAGTTACCTAAGTACGTAAGCATTTATTTTTTCTCTTGTTACATATTATTTGTTGGGGGTAATTTAAAAACAAAGATTATACAGTATACTATGACACAGGACTTGTTTTGCTTTGATATAATTATATAATGCTGTTATAGTAGCATGCGGGTCGCCGCAGTAGAGTATCAATAAAGAGAAGAGTTGTGTAAAAAAATTGTTTTGTTGATTCGAAAACATAGAATTGGACAAAAGTCCACTATCGTTTAACTATCTCATTAAAAATGTATTATTGTCTTACTTTACAGGGGCGACTCTTTAAATACTCAACCTGTCATTTAGCTGCGGTGGATCTCCGCCGTCTTAATACAAAATTATATGAACCCAAATGGCGGTGAAGCAAAACAAATAAGCATGACGTGTGGCTCAGCAAGCTAATGAAAACGTGAGAGATGAAGAGAAATAAGCAAAGACCTGGGGCATGCATGTAGGTCAACCATTTCTTGAGCGGGCGGGCGTCACCGAACATCGGCAGCACACCGCCCTTCATTGCATCTGCAACGCAACGCGCGTGCGAGGTTAGACAACAAGAACCGTACTATGAAGTGTTACACTCATCATTGTGCCGATGCGAAAGAGGGATGGTGCTATTTAAACTGTATAGCTCCATCTCTCTCGCAGCGAAACAATGACGTCATAGTACGGCCACAGATATGACCACAAGGACAAACAACGCATTTAAATAAATGTAAACTAAATAAAACACGCTCGTAGTGCCAGTGTTTTAATAGAGCACAACGTCACGCTAAGACCTTTCCGTTTATTTTGTTCGTGTCGTGCCGACATAGATACTATGTTGCTTAAACTTCGCCTGTATAAAATATTGTGCTATATTAAAACAAGGCACATGAAAGAGTGTCTCAAAGGCACAGTGAAGATCACTACTAATTATTTGAACTAACTTGGAGGAAACTAAAGAGCGTGGATAAGCGCAGGGACAGAAGCAAAAACTACACATTGATGGTGCTAGCTCAAAACCAGTGAGACACCATAAAAGTATTTTGTCATCTATCTTGTGTCAGACAATTTTCCAATACAATGTGCTGGATTTAAAGCTGTTTATAAAAGTTAGCTGTGCGTGTGCACGCCACACCAGTGACAAGTTCAGACATAAAATTACCCTGTATCTTTTTCCGGTTTTCAAGACTCCTCGCTGCGAATTGGTAACCAAATCAGTTACTTACCATTAAAAGCAGAAAAAGAGATGTAACAGATTTTAAATTCAAAACATTAGTTCGACTTTAACATTCATATCTCTTAGTTTTGTTTTAGTAAAAATCTTTTATGATGTCATACCGGCTTAGATTAGAGGTTTCAGAAAATAAAGTTAATAAGTTTTTTTTTAATGCTTATTGTACAAAATACTCATTGTATAATAAAAATAAAATAAAGCCCTCCCAATCTTTATCATGATCACAAATATTTAAACCCTATGTAGACCATTTCAAAGACAATACAAATGTATAGGGACATAATATCACACAATTTATGAGGCGATTCTTGGAAAAAAAAACTACATTTCAGTATGACCAAGAAGTTTATAATTTTCGAAATAAAACCATTCATGGATTTACTCTTACTTCTACTAGCTCTACAGGGTCAAATTTAATTACTTGGCGAAACTCCGCAGACGTGATGGATAAAACAAAAAAGTTTTTTTTTATGAGTTTGTTGTGGGGTCATCGACCGCAGTTAGTGTATTCACTTGAAATATCCGGTTTTTTTTGTGTAAACTTCAGAGACGTGATTCATATCGATATTTATTTATTTAAAGAAGATAAAAAATATCATCTCAATTCATACTTTAAGTAACAACCAGTACCAGCGGTCTTTGACCGCTAAAAAAAACATCAAATCTTTTTTATTTTTGCGGAGTTTCGCTAGCTAGTTTAATTTGACCATGCATAGGTGCTTTGAAATAATTAGTTAGTGGATATAGTCAGCGTTAATGTGTGTGTTGTAGTTGTACGTACCGGTCCTGTGTTTATGTTCGCAGCAGGGCGGGTGCGGCGCGGCCGGCGCGCGCGGCGTGCGCACGCGCACTCGGTAGAAGCGCGAGCCGCGCGGCATGCCGTAGCGGTTGCCACTCTGTACAACATTTTTGTGAGGAACTTGTTTGATTTGTGCGGTTCGAAGGTCTTACAGTATCGTCCACAGTAAGGGTAGTCATACATAAGTTTAGACTGGTTCGAGACAATTTTTCTATTACATAAAGCCGGGGCCTACAGCCCCATTAATACTAATAATAAAGCTGAACAGTTTGTTTGTTTATTTGTACGCGCTGATCTCTGGAACTACCAGGGGCCGTACTATGAGCTGTTAACGCCATCATGATTCCGTTGAGAAAAAGAGATAGTGCTATCGGTCATGTATAGCTCCGTCTCTCTTCCACGCTGGAACAATGATGGAATTAACACGTCATAGTACGGCCCCTGTTGGATTTGAAAAATTATTTTTGACCCTTCTTAGGATCCGAGCAAAAAAAAAAAATGCTTAGCGATAACGAAGAATTAGCACGGGCGGGCGATGCGACACGACGCGGTGGATCGGGGGAACAAGAAATGGCACGCGGACGACGTCGCAGGCAGAAATCTATTTTTTAAAATTTAATATGTTTCGCATTATTGGAAAACCATTGAAATTGAAAATATAATGATGCCTTCCTAATATTAAATTGCAAAGCATTTATTTGCACAAGTATGAACGTTCGAAAATAATCATTTCGAATGTCAAACCCTTGAAACCCTTCCGTCAATGTACATTTTAGAGACCATTATGTTTGTCAAATTGAATCCACACCTATTCCCCTTAGGCCCGCTTGTACCAAAACTTTGAGTTAAATAAATAACTCGAGGTTTACTAACTCAGTGTTAATGTTTTAAATTTTTAACTCACAGTATAAATTGCACCAGTAAAAATTAACCCAGAGTCAACTAACCCGAGTCTTGTCATGTTCATTTGTTATGTTCATTCATTCTTTTTACATCCGGCAAAATATGGTAGATCGTAAATGAATTAGTATACTGCTCTCTCTCGCTCCACAGTACTTTGAATAAGTCTATTCCTTTATGTCAGATTAGAAATGACACGTGGTTCTTTGTCGCGTTATATTGACTGTCGTGACTTGAGCGTGTTGCATTTGCATTGTTGTTTATACTTATTATTTTGTGAAAATATATTAGGCGGACGCGGAAGATCTTCAAAATGGAAAAAAAACCTCGGTTACGCGGTTCATTCGACTTCATTTGCACATGAGTACAATCTATTGCCCCAATGATACGTGGAAATCGTGCAATCTGGTAAAATTCCAATGCCGCCTGCCTTTGCTCTTCACCGGTAGTTGGCATAAATATAAATTGTGGGTATAACCGAGCTATAGCATCAGTGACCTTATGTATGATCCTGCATGCTGTTGACTCATGTACCCCAATGACATCTCCGCAAGTCAGTAATTGACTTCCAGTGGCGTAAAACCGTAATTTACATAGTAGTTGGTTCATAGGCGATACAGCCTCACTGGAAAAATAAAATTAAACAATATTTTATATAGGTACCTATTATTAGTTGTATTGTACCTACATATGATACACTAGCAGCGTAGCAGCACATAGTAGGTCATTATCATTGTACTTAAATCCAATATCCAGTCTATTTCACACTAATAACTAAAAACGTAATGTCGGTCACATGTAGTACTTTTTATTCGCATTTGTATATTGCAATCTATTTTCAATTTTATCCAATAAATAGAGAACAATTTCTTTTTGTAGACGAAATCTTCTATGAAAATCTTTGTCTCTTTGTGAGTAAAAATGATCAGTCCGTTCTGCAATTCTTCTGTTATAAAAGTCTGAACTAATGTATTCGATGATCTCTTCATCATCATCAGACAACAACCATTGATTTATCATTTTCAGGACAAAATAAAACCGATATCACTAAATGCAACAAACACAAGACACAAACAAAGCAAATTTTGCCATTACTAACCCAGAGTTAGATGACTTAACCCTCCCACATCAGTCGGTTAAAAATTTAAAAATTAAACTCATGGTTATCCCCTAACTCTTGATGGTGCAAGACATCATTAGAATTTAACTCCAAAGTAGCATTTACCTCCGAGTTAGCTGTGATAACCTAGCTTGGCGCAAGTGGGCCTTAGTGTCAGATAAAGTAGTTTGAAATAGACGCGACAATAGTAAGCTATGTATCCCGAGATCCAGGACAACTCTAATGCGTAAAAGTATATTCTGTATGGCACCAATTCTTTATAATAGATTGCCAAAACATTGGAGGGAATTAACGACTGAAATATTTATAAATATATTAAAAGGGAAGGCCTTTTAATATATTTATAAATTTTTCAGTCGTTCTTTGTTAGAGAAAGTCTATAGCACTGATGAATTTCTAACTGACAAATTAATTTGACTTGTATAATGCCATCCTAATTGTATTAATAATTGCTTTAACATTAGATTTTTTTGATTTGTATTATACACGGTGACATTTGAATCACAGTTTTGCTAGAACAAACGTTGTTTAGACCACGGTCTACTACCATTCTACAGCATCAAATATGTTATTAAAACAATCTAATCTAGGCGTTCTCAAATTAGTCATATGTTGCTCAAACGTGTAATAATGTTTGAAACATTAACCGTAACATCAAAGTACTCATCACGGTAGCGATATTGCATTCAAAACGCGAGCGCCGCGCGTCGCAGCCGCAGTGTCTGTGTTGTAGTTAACGATAATCCCGACATTTTTAACATTGCTTTTTTTCGAAAACCAATGACGTATTTTTTTCTATTGGATGTTATACAATGGTTGTAGACCATGGTCTGAACAAAGTTAGTTGTAGCAAAACTATGATTCAAATGTCACCGTGTATACTATGATGAGCTTAAGACACTATTTGATTGTATTTTATTGTACCTTTTAGTTTTAAGTTATGGTCTAAATTGGATTGTTAATTGCTGTAATGGATGTGTGTAATGGACGAATTTAAAATCACTTGATGCTGTGTAGCGTCCTACGTCTTATATTTGTACGCTGTTCAAGCAAAACATGACTGTCAGATAATTTGATGTAACATCTTGCATGCCGTGTGTATGTATACTCATGTGTTGGACAAATAAAATTATCTTATCTTGTCAATTAAAAAAAATTGTTTTAATATATCTAAGTTCAAATGAACCTACCTTCTTAGCATAGCAGTACTCCTTCGACTCGACCGTGGCGACTGCGTACAGCCGTCTCTCACTTTCGTTCTTAGCTTGTATGCTCAGTTCGAGCGCCGGCAGGCAGTCGCTGTGCACGAAATACATGATTGATGCTTCCTAGAAACGGATTTACTTGTTATAGATATTATTGCATCTTAAAAAGTTGCAACATGAAGTTTTGTGCTGGTATCCTGTAAAAAGACGACACCTCCTAATTTCCGTTAAAACACAGGACAAATTAATAAACTTTTATTTGCTTAAATTGTTCCTATTTTTCATCGTGAATTTTATTAATCCTTAGATCCATAGCGCAGCTATTTACTCGACAACAGCGCAAATAGAATCGTTCTATTAGAAATATTTTTGTTATGTAGAAATATTTTTATTTTAGTAGTGCCGTACGGCAGTAGCTCATGGATGCGCAACGGAAGCTAGACATGGCCAATTTGAATGTTTCATTGATATGAATTATTACTTATCGACGACAGTCCATTGTTTTTTGTGCAACCATTTTATTTATTTATTTATTAAACACCACTCTATGATTATCTATAATTATTTTTAACAAATATGTAATCTTTTTATTATTATTTGTTACACATATCTATCTATTTTTATTAAAATATTTACACTCACTATTAAACTGGTTTACATCCGTAAAACGTCCTCGTAACTTAAGGTCCAGTTGAAAACCAGCGTCAGGCACTAGTTTTCTGGCATTTATGCTGAACTGTGCCTATTTGGCGCAGCCGTGAGGCACACAATACTATTTTAAGTACTTTCTGTTTGTCTGTTTTTGTGTGCTTTACCCTGGGTCAAATAAATTTATTTTCTTTCTTTTCTTTATATATATTAATGTAAAGTAGACGTTTGACGTTGTGCAGGAGGTGGTAAATCGTCGTGATGAGGATGTTAGTTCTGATTAAAAAGGCTCGTTGACGAAGAACAGTTAGTTAGTTAGTTAGTGTATGTATCTATGTATCTATATATTAGTATTTTTTCTTGTATTGTATAGTCATTTCCGAGCTATCTATCCCGTATGTTGCACCTGCCATGGTATATCTGCATCACCCTAAGGTTGACTGGTAGAAAATGCCTCAGGCATTAAGTCCGCCTTTGTACAGTATTATTTTTTACTTGTGCATAAAGTTTTAATAAATAAATGATAAATAAACAGTTGAATTTATAGTCGCCGTTTACGGTCGCCGTGAATATATTATTGTCTGTTTGACCGCTGGAAGACGAAGGTCGCAGCGCGCGTTGCCCCCTCCACACGCGGGCTTCCACGTCACTGTTGCCCGTGCCCTCCGCTTGGTGGCGTTAGGAGTACCTAACGCCACCAAGCGGACGGCACGGGCACGGGTTACGAGTACGTAAACAGACGTTTTGATTTTTACTTTGACAGGGCCATCATTTCGTAGCAAAGTAATTTTGTAAAGGTTCAAGTATTACTTTTGACGCACAGTTGGGTTTAAAGGTTATTTAAGTTACCTGTAGCACTGTATAGTTGAGATGCGCCGGGTCCCACATGACGAGCACGGTGTGCCCGGGCAGACACGACGACAGCGACAAAGTGCCAGCCGACAGACCGAACGGCGTATGGCAACGACCGCGACATTTCTTACTGTCTTCCTTCTTGGGAGACGATCTGAAAGATTATGGATTTTTTTATTTGTAGTAGCGTTTGACCTGAAGCGCCCACATGAGCGAGGTGAACATCCTTGCATACGGTAATGTAAATACACCCAACCACGAGCCAAGGTCCCGACAAAGCTTGCAGGGCTTTGCGCCTTTGCAATCAGTTATTTAAAACTTAAGCCATTGTAGCTTCGATCAGCAATACCAACTAGATAACGGGTCACGTACAAAATCAAAGCTAAATGATGTCCGCGTGAACATGTTTAAAGCAGTTATAAGGTCAACCTAATTACAACCATGGCACCTAGTAATAAAGTTGTGTTTACTTTGGCTGTGTTTCAAGCGAACTAAACAAAATAAGAGCTCACGTCTCGAAGTGCGCTGTTATTTACCGAGACGTATTTCTTGCGCCAACCCGATAACTAGCCGGTATTGTTGATCGAAGCTTTGTAACTTTAACTACAAAGTTGGATGTGATGTATTTTTAAATAAATATTCCCCAAGTGTTAAGGTTTCGAACTGAAACTTATTTGCTAGTTACAAATGTGTGTTATATGTGTAAATAATGTTTACTGCCTAGTGTTGTCGCGCTTACCTGCCATCGCTATCATCTTCTCTGCTTTTCTCTTCTTCTATTTTCTTTTCCAATTCTTTCTTCAAATCCTTTACTTGTTGCTTCAAAACTGCGTTTTCGTTTTCGAGGGAAGCCAACTAGAATAATACAATGATATTATTCATATACCCGGTGACAATGATAGCTAATTAATGCAACACAATTTACAAACAATGACAGATGGCGGGGAATCTAATCGGTTTACCTGTAGGTACTTCTACTATGACTGAGACGCATTTTAGTGTCTGATATAAGACATCGAAAGCTAGATATAAGAATAAAAAAATTAAATACTGCCGATATTAACTACTTGCAAATCAAATGTAATACATTTATCGGCGGCATATGTAAGCAAGATATAACTACTACGGCTCGGCGCAGATCAAAAACGAGCACTGAATTGATATTTTCTATGAGCCAATGACTAATAAACCTTATAATCAGATTCTAAAAGTGGAAACTAGCCCGCGCAAGCGCGCTAGAGGAATTTAGAGGACGCCCGATGAGACTTTTAACATCAGCGTCGATGTTCATACAACTTTGCACTTTAACGGTCTAAAAATAAAGTGCATTATTCAATGTCGGTAATAAATCCTTTGCTTTCAGTGCAAAGCGAACATACCTGTGTCTTAAGCAGCGAATCAAGATCGTTAGTCTCAGGATCAGTCAGCTGTTGTATAGTATCGCGGTACTTGCCGCACTCTCTCACTAATGCTGCCTCTCGCTCCCGTAGCGCATCTATCTGTCTCTCTTTCTCCGATAAAAGGCGACGAGTCACGTCATTTGTAGACATCGACGATGAAAGCTATAAGCGAAATGTGGGTATGTGAGAAAATAAAATGTGATATCTAATCTAGGTGTGAAGTGCGAAAAGGAAGCGCTATGACGTAGATCTTCTAGACTTTTTTAATATTGTCGAAAGCACATTGTAACTACATACTACTTAAGGAAAGCAATGCAATGTACAGTAACTGGTCGTAAAAATGGCACATCCAGTTAATCACAAAGTTCGCCAATGTAAAGCGTCGCCTCATCTTTGTCACTAATAACCAAAGGTCGGAATTAGGTACAGTTATTTATGTACTTACACTGATTTTATACAGCGAAAGGATAAAGTGGATATGCCTCAAGCCCCGAGATTAATTTTATAGAGCAGATAGATCGTGTTTTATTCAATAAAAAAGCTATTTACTTTTACACAATTTAAACCACTGCACGCGCGACGTTGCCAAATTTACATCAACGACATCGGATGTCCGAAGTTGCCAAATACCAATGCGCAAAAATTGTATGTTAATTATCTTTGTTTTATTTGTCTGTCGATCTCTAAGGTTTTTATTATTATTTATTTGTAATATTGTTGGCCACACGGGATTGTCCATTAGAAATCCCGGGAAGATCCATATTAATATCAACATTTCGATGCAAGTACATAAATAACTCTACCTGATTCCGACCTCTGATAATAACCATTGGACAGTATTTTTGTGGCATATAAACGCCACCGGATTGTATTGTTTTATGCCCGTTTTCTAATGCCTTGCAGACTGTTGTTGGCTATAAAACATTCCATGCCAGGTACGCATTTCGAAATATTTCCTTTGATATGTATTTATTTTATTTTTTGGGGCTTGTTGCTTAGTAATAACAGCCGCACGGGTCGATCGATCAGGTTAAGCTACGCTTGCCGCGGTTGGTCCGTGGATGGGTGACCATCTTTACATACCAAGACCCCTCCGTGCCTCGGAAAGCACGTTAAGCCGTTGGTCCCGGATGTCATTCGTGGATCTTTGACAGAATTTACGGGTGGTTAGAAGCCCGAAAGTCTGACAACCAGTCTTACCAAGCGGTATCGTATTACCAAGTAACTGGATTGTGGAGGTCAGATAGGCAGTCGCTCCATGTAAACTACTGGTATTCAGCTGCGTCCGGTTAGACTGGAAGCCGACCCCAACATTGTTGGGAAAAGGCTAGGCAAATGATTTATTTATTTTAATTTTATAAATTTATTTAGGAAACCAACAGCGTTACATATAGCATGTATATAACAGTATTGTATTGCTAATAATAGGTATAACTAGGATAAGTATCAAACATGCGAACGGACTACAGACTAAGGAATATTTAAATACAAAAGGTTCAGTTTTAGGTATACATAAGTTTTAAATTTAGAGAAAAACAAAGGTTGTTTATTAAGAATTTTTTTATGGAATACTAGCTGACCCGGCGAACTTCGTACCGCCTAACAGTCGATTCTTTAGACATTTACATTTCAAGTGACATTTTACCACAGACAATTTGTTTTTGAGTAATGTTACCATCGTATAAATATTGACATTAATATTTATACGATACTAACGTCACTCAATTGTTTTGCCTTCCCGGAACCTCACCACCTCAGAACAATAACTAAAGCATAGAAGGAAGCTAAATTTAACTAATATAGTCGTCTCTGTTTTCTTATACACTCATAACAGCATTAGAAAGAGACAGATGTAGGTTGCACAAAATGCAAAGCGTCACAAAGCAAACGTCAATTTGGCTACCTTGGCTACCTTTATGATACTAAGTTTAAAAGCTACTTAACGTCTCAGGTTTTTGTGTATGACTTTGTTCAACGCATTTTTTCGTATAATGCTTATGGGCGCATGGGAGTTGAAGTGCTTCGTTGATTTTACGTGTTTTTGTAAAAATAGTACAAAATTAATAGTGATTTAGTGTAAATCGCAAAGCTTAAAGATTAAATAATGTCCTGCATTATAGTGGGATGTAAATCACATTCATCCCGCAAAGAAAATGATGCGGAAATCATAAGCTTCCATCGGTAAGTAATCAAATATGGTCATTTTATCGGTTTTGTATTCTCACTGTAGGTTATTATGCCATTTTTTCAAATTATTTGAGTTTAGTGTACTCGGTAGTGTTTTGAAATCAATATTTTATGTAATTAAATAATTCGATTCTAGGGAAAATAGAAATTTTAAATCGGCATAGAAATTTTTGCAATAGTGCTTGCAAAAATAAACTATCGATAGAATATCGATAGAACTAGCGTCATCTAAATTATTACATTATTTTTCTTTACACGTAGTTTTGGGAAGGATTAAATATTTAAGAGTGAAATAAATACCTAAATACCTACGGTCTTGCCAGCAAATCATACGTATGAGTAATGAAATAACAGTGTTCAAAAAGCCGTGTGGCTCATGGTATAATAATTTAAACTCATGTGTAGCTATGATTTTTCTTTAATTTTCAGATTTCCTTCCGATATTGATATGAGGCAAACATGGATCAACGCTATTGCACGTAACTACTGGGAATGGAAAAAACAACATCGTAATTGTTCCAAACATTTCAGCGATGACTGCTTTATTAAAATATTGCTACCAACGTCAATTTTTGATGATTTACTCGAACATTCATTCGATAATGATGTATTGGATGAACATAGAAATTTGTTGATTAAATTGATAAGCAAAGAATATTTAACAATTTGAATTCATTATAACGCGAAAGAATTATCTTCTCCTGTAGAAAAAGTAAGGACATTTCTAACAAAAACTATAATTTTTAAAGGACAGTGATTTAAATTTTTTGTTACTTGTTCCGGTGCCAATCGCTCTTTAAAAATTATTTAAGCGTTTTCTTGGTAATTTAAATTTGTTAATAATTTATCCTGTGTTTATAAATAAATAAATTAATCAGACAGAAGTGATTTTATTTCACCTTAGCATATTTTAGATTTAAATGCCAAGGAGCGATACCATAAACTAAGAAGTCGATATCGGTATTTATTTTATGCATAGTCACATCACTAGCTAATACTCTTTTGTCTATGACAGCGTACACTTCAAATGTCCTAAAGCGCCTTCTATGCTTTAGTTATTGTTCTGAGCTCACCACTAACACTTAAACTTTATGGTATGCTATTAAACTTCAAATTGACTTTTAAGTATTATTACGAATCGATTGTATGGGAGTATAGAAAAGTGTTGTTTTTAGACCATTTCAGGATTTTTTTGATTTTTTTCTTCCTGTAAAAGCCATCCTCGTACTTCAAGGAATATTCTAAAAAAATAATTAGCAAAATCGGTTCAGCTGCTCTCGAGATTTGCGCTTAGCAACACATTCAGCGACTCATTATTATATTATAGAAGATAGATAGATTAAGAGATTAGTTGCTTATCATTTGCATTCGTTTATGGTTTTTATTATTTGTTTTTTGAATGTAGGTTTATTACAGTTAAATATATATCCACTTGAGAGAAATCTGTGTTATAGATTCGAGCAAAACGGGTCAATACACAATTTTTGGCGTAATTATTTGAGAGCTGAGGCACGTGTAGCATTGTCGTGTGACGAGTTCGCCGTAGGGGAGTGTTAAAAGTTACCTGTGCGATCAACTCCGGGCAATCGAGCCGTCCATTGAGTATGTCATAAAGCAAACACATATCCATAACGTTGCGCCTTAAACGAGTGTTAGCAGACCATGTGTTCGACAACTATTTTCATAGGCCATCAGAGGTAATAAATTTTCTTTGAACCCGTTCTAGTTGTTTCTTATAAATAATGTATTGGGAGGACCAGATTGAGCACGGATATTCTAAGACGCTGCGCACATATAGCAACACTGTTCAATTTGGATCTCAGAAACCGAGCTTTACAACACTGCACAGAAAATATAAGCGGCATGCTTTATCGTAAACACATACCTGTTTCTCAGAGTCATATTTCGTATTAATGGCCGCTTTTTCGGCCTCCATCTTGATCTTCCATTCCACCGCGGCCTTTGCAACCGCCTCTCTGATAGCCTGTTCCTTCTCAACCTCGGCGTTTTCTTTAGTCTGCATGACGATCGCGTTGTGACTCGATATCTCGATGACGTCGGTACGCTCGATTTTCTCGAGACTCGACTCGGAAGGCGATCGGTCCATGTTTGTTAGAGCTACTAGACGGAACCTGGGGGAGAATGGGATTTTAAAATCTGCAATGAACGCATTGTGATCCCATCGCTAGGATTCGGACCACCTCTCTAAGAATGGACCACGGGGTGTACGGCGCCGTGCGGGTTTATAAGATACGTATAGTTTATGTAGGAAGGCTGCAGTAGCTCCTCGTAACTGTTTGGTTGTTTAATTGAGTAGACATACAAGGTGTAACAGAATAAACGCGAGTCCTGAAAGTAGTTTGCTCATAATTGACTACTGAATCCATTTCGGTAACTATTAATATAGGTATTTTTTTCAAAACTTATGTATTGCAATACTGACTGCCGATTCAGCCAAAGAAAAATAAATCTTATGTCAAGGTATAAGACTCAATTAAAAATGCATAAAGTAATGCTAGGGTCATAGCTTTAAAAAAAAATTGTTTTGGCCATTGCTAATTGGGGTGTATGAGGTCTTTCGTTAATTATGTTACACATTGTATATATATATATTTTTTACTTTTGCATGCCGTATGGTAGTGTGTCAGAACTGCTTTTACAATGTTTACATCTTATTTTGTACCCACGTGTATTTAAAAATAAATGATTTCTGATTTCTTAAAAAATAAAGTATTTATTTTCATCTACCTGATATGTGTCCGTCGTATACTTACCCGTCGGAGGTGTGTTCGTTCACAATTCCTTAACACGTGAATAGCTTTTTACAGTGTAATTTCTAACTTATTTAATAATATACAAGGTGTAACAGAATAAACGTGAGTCCTGAATGTAGTTCGCTCCTATTTGACTACTGAATCGATTCCAGCAACTATCAATATATATTTTTTTAAATTGTATGTATTTTACAATACTAACCGCCGATTGAGCCAAAGAAAATTAAATCTTATTTCAATGCAATAAGACTAATTTTAAATGCATAAAGTAATGCTAGGGTCAACACAATTTTCTTAATAATAATAGTTATCTTTAAAAAAAATTGTTTTGTTCATTGTATTATGCTTTTAACTCCATACTCTAATTGGGGTGTATGAGGTCTTGCGTTAATTATGTTACACATTGTATATTTCAAATCCCGGGATCCCGGGAGTGTCCATATTAAGACAACGTATCGCAAGTACATAAATTTGCTCTACCTACTCCGATCACTGGTATTGAATATATTATTGTATATCATAATTCATATTGAAGAAATCTTACCTCGAGCGTAAAGACTCAATCTCTGCCTTATATTCCAGATGCATCTTCTCTTGCATGTCTTTGATCTCCTTCTGTTTCTGTGCTTCAATGTCTTCTAACTTCTTCTCAAATCCCTGTATTTCTTCTCTTGTCTTCGCTAGTAAATCTTTCGTCTCTTGATGTTCTTTTTCTAATCTTTCTATCTCTTTCTGGTTTAAGTTTATGATATTTTCTGTGTCTGTTTTGAGAGTAGCGATAACTTCGTCTTTTTCATTGAGAGCTGCTTTCATATCACTTAGTTCTAGTTCGTGGTCTACAGTGAGCCTCTGTGTTTCCTCACGGAATCTTATTGCACTTTCAACATTGCTCTTCTGCCACGCTTCTAATATCTCTATATACGTACTCGTCATGAATTTCTTCTGTTCATTAACCTCATTTTTCAACTTTGTCAGCTCCTCTACTATAAATACAATATTCACTTTACAAACCGCATAAACCTTTATTAAAAACTCTTGCAGTTTCTCCACATTTATTCTGTGTGTATCCATGTTGTCCTGAAAATTGAAAAGACCTTCAGAATATTGAGTAGAAACAGTTTCTACGAGGTCTACTGGACGCCAAAATCCTACACAAGAATGATATATTGGTGAATGAATACAATAGAAGAATGAAATGAAAAATTACGCAAATGAAAATTAATGTCAAACAGCTCATACGGGGCCGGTGAAGACAGGAGCAAATAAAAGAATAACAAAACGGCAACCACTCAGGTAAGAACTCCGAGAGCGGTGTACAGTCGAACAGAGCTGGATGTACAGGCAAAAATGTTAATCTCTTCACTGTCACAGTTAATATTAATTTGTACTGTGTGTGTAATAAGTAATAACTTTTAGGCCCGTTCGCACCACAAATCGCTTAATAAAATAAAATATAAATCATCATTCTGTCCTTGTAACTTAGAAAGAAAATACGTTTATTTGCGGTAAACATGACGCAGAAAACGAACACACAACACATGTTGCTGGGGCGAAAATATGCGTCACATCCTCGCAAAACGGCCATCGCTCAGCATAATGAGAGCTGAAACCAGAGCTGGGGCTCTGTCTTGTATAGGGTCTAGCCCTATACAAGACAGAGCCCCAGCTCTGGTTTTCAGCGACAGCCGGCGCTGACGTGATGTCGTCAATCGGCGTAGCAAACGCTAATATAAAATATACAGAAATAAAATAAATACACAATACCTAATTCTAAGTCTTTAAATAAACAATATTTATAATATCGTAACAGTCCCGACAACGACTCACGCGCCTTTGATAGTCTATGCGCGCAGCTATCATAAAACTATAGCTTTGACGTTTTGACTGACATACTAATTACGTAATAACATTGCGCATTATAATGAATGACAAATGATGATAACTTCAAACAATTGACAGCAATAGCACGATGTTTTAAATTCGTTTAGCGCTTAATGCGTTTAGTGATTAGTGGTGTAAACGGGCCTTAAAAGTAACACAATTAAACGTTCAAAAGACTTGACTACTCATTTCATTCACAACATAGTTTTTAAAAGGAGTTCCAAGTAAGCCTGTATACTATTCTCCTTGTCCAACTGTACGTTTTGCGCGGAGTTCTTACGCGAGCGGCGAGTTGTGTCGCGGGATCGATGTACACCTGTCGTTCGTCCCGGCCCCATTCCAAGCTCGACGGTAGCGATTCCTCGATGTAATAATCGGAGTTCTCGAACTCGTTTGATTTCGGGCTCTCCGCGGTTTCCAATATAACCGGTAGTTTTCGCACCTCTGTTACCGTCGATACGGCCATTGTTTCGGGAATGCATAGAGTGGAGATGTCGATTTTCTGTTTTTGTGTCGCACTCTGACCACCCAGCTTTTCGAAGTCGCTGGCTTCTGTCACTGAGTCGAAATCTCTGTGGAACGAGAAAATCAAAGTGTTAATAACACACATTCTAAAAAGATAATTCAAGATCAAAGAAGTTCCTAATACTTACTTATCCATATCCACTTGAATATCCATATCTTTACTTTCATGTTCCGAAGCCCGTATTCTGAAATTTATACAAAAATATTCCATTTTAACATTGCCCAACAACACTCTATTTGAATTCAAAATCTCTGATAATTATCATGTTTTGGGAACACTCACTCTTATGTGACCACACAAAGTTAAAATTTCATTGCAACCAAAAAAAATCAGACCTTCATTACAAGTGGTCACTTTAAAAACGTTTTACAAAAAAAAAATAACAACCGGCTTCCAGAAAAAACTACAAAATAAATAATAACTTTAATTTCAGATATTTTTCATTTTGTAGTGTCTTTTTTGAAAGCCGATTGTTTTTTTTTTTTTTTTTGCTTAAAAGCTTTTATATGTCTCTTAGTTATGGTACCTACCCCACCCACACCAATTCATATACCACTACTTGCTATGTAAACAGTGAGAGGAAGTATTATAACATTATCAAGATACACAAAGTGGACTAAATACGTATTATCGGAGCTAACTCAAAAACTCCCCAAGCAAAGTTAATACAATTTATATGGGACCACCACGCAAGCTTCCTCTAACAAATGCAAAAATAATTTTCAAAATCGGTTCACAATTAACGAGAATATCGATGAACACATATAAAATAAAAATAAACCAACACAAGAACTTATAAACCTTTTTGAAATCGGTTAAAAATCAACACCGAATGCAAAAGTTAAAGGTTAAAATTCTCTTAGATGAACTTCAATTTAACACATAATTTCCACAAAATCATACCTTTGTTGGAAAAACTGCACAGTACTATCCATATCGTAACGAGGTATATCTTTACTGATGTCTGGGAAGGCACTGGCTATGCTCGCCACATCTTCCTCAGTTAGTTTGGGCAGGTTGGCGTCAAACGTTGGCGGGCTTTGCGTCGCAAACGTTGGCGGCAGCTCCGTCATGCCGGGGAACAGACTTCGTAGGAAGTGACCATCGAACACTGTGTTGAACTCCTGCCGCCTGCTAATTTCTTCGTCGTGTATTTTGAGCAGTTTTTCAGCGAGGTCTGTGGCCCACTGGAATTCAACAGTCAGTTTACTTTTGATTAATTATAAATTAAAATCAAAAGTCATTTATCCAAACTAGGCTGAGAATCAGAACTTTTTGACCATCAAAATGACATAAGACAGTCCCCCAAAACGGCCGCCCTTCACCACTTCCTATAGTCTTTTCGCCATAAGATGAGTTCTCTGACAGTTAATTTTTTTCCGTGTCACGCATACTACTTTAGACGAATACAAAATAAACTGGCAAAAAAATTAAAAAAGAAACGATAAAAAAAATATCATTTCGTAAATTACTAAGTAAATTATTGTAGTTATAATTAACTGTTAATAAATTAAGTAAATAAAATAAAAAAGTATAAAACTTAAAAATGTCTAATGCGTTGAACGGAACGTCGGCCAACAGAGATTGACACTACTCAATACACTAATCGACAAAAAAATAGATGAATCGGAGCGGCCATTTTGTAATCGCGATCGCGTCGCGTCAGTTTTTGCTCTGCTCCCGTGATGTTATGTAGCCTATGTCTTATTCTGATGTATAAGCTATATTACTGTAAAGTTTCATCAAAATCCGTACAGTACTTTATGCGTGAAAGAGTAAGAAACATCCACACACACACACACATACTAACTTTCACATTTATAATATTAGTAGGAAGTAGGATAACCAGTTTACTAAAAAAATATTTTGAAAATCTAAAATCGATAATCCGATTCCATTTTCTTTGCCAACTGAATCGATATTATAAAAAAATCGATTATATTTCGTTAGGCCACGTCATTACAATTGTCAGACAAGAACTGTCAGGGAACTCATCATAAGGCGAAAAGAGTATAGTGCTTTAGCTGTGAAGAAGGGGTGGCGCAACAAACTCCCCAGCAGCACTGCTGTCTGTTCAGTTAGAAGAACTTGATTCTATAAATAGTAAGTAGGTAATTAACTTTACGAAACACAAAACATTCAATTAAATTATTTGCCATACAGCTATTAGAACACCTAAAGTAAAAAATTTAACGTCTCTTTGGAGTATCCAACTATGGAATATATATCCCCATTAGAAATCCGATATAGCAGATCCTCAGTCCTGTCCAGGGGCCGTACTATGACGTGTTAACACCATCATGATTCCGTTGCGAAAAAGAGATAGTGCTATCGGGCATGTATAGCTCCGTCTCTCTTTCACGCTGGAACAATGGTGGAATTAACACGTCATAGTACGGCCCCTGTTCCTTTAGTTTCCAACCCCAATGACGGTCAAATGCAACACAGATGTTAATATAATAAGAAAGGGCTTTTTAGCCCAGATTGTGTTAATAACAAATGACTTTTTAGCCCAGGTTGTGAAAAAACGCAGTACCGCGACAGTCGGTTGAAGCACTGATGACATTATGTTATGATTACCTTAAGATGTGCCTGTGAGAAGGTGCGTCTCCTATACACCTCGTGTACCGCCCTGACAAACACTTGCGGAGCTCGGTGTAGCTGTGACACGATGCCGAAGTACCGCATCAGTCGGTTGAAGCACTGGAACGACAGCATCGCGTGCGCATCCTGCACTGACATCGAGTTCTCGATCATTAGGACCGCCCTGCAAATTAGTAAAGGGGAGGTTAGCTGACGTTGGGTGACAACGTTCAAATTGGTGTATCAATAACACTAAGATAAGATACAGGAGAAATGCCTAGTAAGGGGCGAAGTAAAAAAAAAATATGTGGTTTGAATTATACAAAATCGTAATCAAAAGTCATTTAAGTTATTAATGCTTAATTAAGGACGCAGCTTTTAAAAAATTATGCTAAAATGAATTTTATAGGAATTTAGTTCTAGGACTTCAGCAGCTTGGGAGGCCCTAGATGTGTTGACAAAGCAAGGAAAACCCTCTTCTAATGATTTGAATTGCAATGTATTGCCGGTTTTGCAAACGTATCCTTGACATTCCTAAATGTAGGAACTAATAACAATGTCACTAATTAGTGTCTGATGCAGTTGTCTTCTAGTCAAGTACAAATACCTACTCCCAAAGTAAAATTAAGATTGCTAACGACTCGCTAAGTAAAAGAAACAGGCCGACTTTCACAACTTTCACTTCATGGCGAAGTTTTATTACTTACCTTTAATAGCATCACATCATGTCTACTTACTCTAATCTCGCCTTCAATATATGTGAGAGTTCGTCCTTCGACTTGGCGATGCGCCGTCTAATGTCGATAAGCATCTGATGTCCCTTCAGTAACTTCTTCAGCTGGCACCAGTGGGACTGGACTAGTGTGGGCAGGACGGAAGGGTCGCATGCTGTGTTTAGACGCTCGCGGCACTGGGAAACAAAGTTTTATTTGTTTTATTGTAGGGCTAAAGAAGAGTGAACGGGGCTTGAATTTATGAGCTTCGAGTGCAACGCCGCGTGATTTATTCCAATTTAAGCCTCATGTTGGCCTCATGGAAGTCACAAAGCGGGGCACCGTGAAATCCAACAAAAATTGAGCGATTTCAGCATTCTTCTTATTAGAGCCTTATTCCAGTGTCGTAAGAGTTACACGTCGTCGTGAAATGCATCATTTTGAGTTCGATAAGTGAATAAAACTTTTTGAGAGGCGTAATATAGCAATGAATGTTCAATTATTGTCCAGTCATTTGTGAGGCCTAATGAATACACCTCCTAAGATAAGATCAGGATTTCACAAGAAATAAAAGCTGCTAATACTGAACGCCATGTACAAACTTATTTGAATAAAATGAATCAAAAATCAAATCGAAAATATGGAATTCAGATTTGGACCTTTTACAACTATTCATTAATATGTGTTTAACGAATTTAAAATGTACGCGTCAAAATATATAAACTCTTTTAGTTTATATTGTTCCACTATATTACCGCACAGTATCACGTTTTGTTTATCAAGCCTACGATTAGTTTATGGCGAAGTTGAGCAACTAGTTGCAGCCACTCCTAGGTGTGTACAGTAGGTATCCTTGTCCTTGAAATGGTTGAGGATAAGCTAAGGTAACTTAATGAGTACGGGTATGACATCTAAATGTTATTTTCAATTCGTTGCCCGGTTTTGCAGTTTTCAATATTGATTATTATCGAGTCTTTGACGTATCTCGAGACCGGGTCCCGGACCTTTGGAAGGTGTACGAGGAGCCGATGCCAAGGACCGTTAGAATGATATCATTATGATGATAATAATATGTTCAGTCACTGGAAAGGGACTTTGCCAAAGAGAATTATTATCAGTCACGTGTTTGTTTCGGAATTTTCCAACGAAAATTAACGAAATTGCGAGAGATCTATAGCTCTACAAGTTTCGGACAAAACAAGGCCATAAGTAAAACCATAAATAATTGAACCATGGTTTACGATTTTATCGAAAAATTTTGTGTCATGACAAACGTAAAAAACAAAACAAAAGGAAACTAAGTCAATTAATTATAAAATGCTTCCAGAATCTTTTAAAGTACCCCCCACCTGTATAAGCGAAGCAGCCTGGTCACGTTGGTCTCGCTCCAACTTCTTCACGTCATTCAAGAGCTGGTCAAGACCATACAGCCTTTCTTCAATACCCTTGATATGCTTCAGGCCATGAAGATTGGCGTACTCCAGAATATGGTACAATTCTGCTTCATGCTCCTTCAGGGGATCAGCGTCTAGCTGTAATTAGATTTATAAGATTGTAGTAGCAATTTGATGTAATTTATTTTGAGAGCTATGGGACGACTATCATAAGCAGTTGAAAGTTGAGGTAGGTCAAGGGCGCGTACGATTTTTCAGCAATCTCATTAGTTTTTATCTGTTTTATATTTTTATATCACTCTTTTTTTATTGATATTGTAATGTGTTTCAAAATAGTGTATTCGTACCTACTTGACACAAATATCGGTATAGGAACCAAAATGTTAATTGATGTTTGTTTGAGATGCAGTAAGCATTATACACAATATAGGTACCATTATTTCATAACATCCTTCAGATCCATACCTACATATACATATATAAATGTGTAACCTAAAAACATACTTTGATAAAGATTTTATGCGTTTGGATAAAGATTAAATACGCATTACTCATATGAACATTATAAATAGAAATTGCATTTGTAAAATTCCAACGAGTTTGGCCTGAAAACGTTGCTCCGTATCACACCAATTTTCTTTAGAGCTTCCTTGGATTTGTAACGCTCTAGCGATTGCAATAAGTACTATATTTCACTGTTTCTCACTCACTGCAATATGTTCGCATAATATTATGCAAAGCAAAACACCGCGAACCTCTTCATCTCTCAATCATTGTCATCAATCTCTTTTCAAAGTATACTTACTAAAGCTAATCCCTTATGGCAATAGTCCACAATATCATGAAGAGACGCTTTGTTTCTCTGCGCGAGGATCCAGTGCAGCAAAGACGGTTCCTCCTTGCTCTCATAGGACTGTGCCTTGAAGGTGACTCCTTCATCAGACTCCTCAACGAGGGGTAGCGGCTCCGACGACGACGCTCCTTCGTTCCCTGATGATAGTTTTTGGTTGAACACTGTAAAGATTTATACATATAAGGATGAGTTTCGGAAAAAAAACTAGCCAACGATTTGTGAAAGACTGTTCCATTCTTATTGGTTAAAATCTTTTGCGTCAATATAATATTTGAACGGCTTTTATTTAAGTCAATCTTCGATAACTTGTTGACCAAATACTTGAGGTTTAGCAAGTCTTTGATCAGAAACCTAAGGTCCATAAATACACCCAATCCCACCCTGCTCTACGCTTTATTAACCTTTTTCATACTCTATATTTATGTGAAAGCATCTATTAAGTAAGCAGCCCACGATGCTCATAACGGTATACGGTAACATCTAATATAATTATAACAATAGTGCTGGTAGGGATCTTGACCATCTGCCGGGCGCTGAGATTGTTCTGATAGCCGTGTAATACCTCTCCACTCATCAAGCACAGCGACAAAGCGACAAGGAGGCATAGTGACGTAGCGACGTCACTATGTGCTAGCAATACTTTCCGGGGGGCCATTACTGGGTGTGCACGTCACCCCCTGCCATTTTATCCGTGTATATTATAAAACATTGGTCAAGCAGGGGCAGCATCGTCGGTTGGTGCCTCATTTCATTCAAAACGTCTAACGGGCCTGTGTAAGTTGGCTTTGGCCCCTCGTACGCCTCTAAAGGTCCGGGACCCGTGGCTGTGCCCGTGTTCCCGATATTTGTAAATATAATAAAAATAATAAGATTAATCCATTTATTTCAGGCGGCTTAGGCCCTTAAATGAATACATCGAACCAAAGCATATATAATTTTTTTCTTTCTACAAAGATTTCAGACAAAGATTCATAATAACTACCTACCTACTCACTATTTTATCATAGTTTTCCAGTTTTCTTTCGACAATACATAATCAGGGAAAACTCAACGCGGTTCACGTGCGTGGCACATGTTATGAACACTAAATAACGATAATTTATTGTAGCTGGTTTGACAGTAAATAAATACAGCTAATTAAAACGATAACTGACACAATGTAAACAAAACAATGTATCAAATGCCAACCGTTTCTGTATAACTCTACTGGGAAATTAGGATCGCCTACCTTCGTACCTATTTCTTTTTTCGTGAGGTTAGATGTTCTAATGTACTGTACTTCGTGTTCAACCAACATTTTGCTTTATAGAATTGTTAAGTCTTTATTAAACGAATGCCTACACTGTAATTATACAAGTAGGTGAAATTATCGCTACAGAAAATGAACAAATTATTGTTTTTATTTTTGTTGACCCTTGAATTTCAAGGCCTGAGACATATTTTGCATATTGATTAATGATATTCATAACATCGAATATCACAGTTTTAGGCAGTGTTACAGTCGTGTATGTGCACGCGGAGCAATTAATTGCACAACTCACAACAAAGATAAGCTAAAGCTCTGTCTCAGATGTGTTATAATTGGAATATGTTATCAGTCAGTGCCCTACATAAAAGCCTATAACATAGGCACAATGATCTCTTTATAAATTAAAGTAAAAAAAAAACATGGGTGACGTCACCGCTGTCCATAGTCGTTTCCGCTCAAACCTGTTTGCGTTAAAGTCATTAACTAAATATAGCTAGGTCGTCGTAGTAGCGACTCATTGACATTGGAAGATAAACTAATTCACCGACTAGCCTAATAACATTAGGTATCAACTGTTCAATCGGTTCCTTCCTAGTTTATCATCCACAGGAAATAAGTACACGACTGGACCGAATGAATTAAGCAGAAACGACGAATAATTTTATAACACGCTTTTTGTTAAAATAAGGGTGAAAAAGAATTTCTTTTTAACAAGCCTGTTTAGTGTATTAAACATGGAACTAATTACACAAATTCTCTGATAATAACTCGGTAAATTAAACACAGGTGTATTGTTTCAACCACTTACCATCTTCGTCGGACAGTTTGAACGCCTCGACGCCAAAATCTTGACATGCCTTGGTTTCCGAACTGTTGTCCAAAGGATGAGTGATCCCGTAGTGAGGACCCTCAAAATCTGTGTCTTCAAATACATCAAAGGCCGAAAATCGATGAGCCTCAGCGTTTAATTGGAGTGCGGACAGTATTGGGATCTTGCCTAGGGATTCTAAAACTTCCTTGAGCCTAGAAAATAAAATATTCAAGAACTTATTTATTGATCGACTTTCGACTGGTAGGTATAGTGTTTTATTCGATGTAAGATTGGAGGTGTTCTGAGACATAAATTATTACATACAGAACATTACATATTACCTGTACCTACGTAATTATGTATTACAAGGGTGCTATTGTTCCCTTTGTTTCACAAACTAAACATAATTATTTTTCAAATGCTAAACTCGTTTGCGTTACGAAATATACACATGTTTGTGTACAGATTAGCAAAAGTATTCAGAATCATTGTTGTTTATACTTTACTTATCACGCGCAGATAACAAGGATCGTGCTTATCTTCAAAGTTTGGTCTAGACAAAAATATTTGCAAGTATAGGCAAAATAGAAGTGGGGTCACACCGGTCAAGGTCAATGGAAATGCGCAAAGGTCGGAATGAGACCCGAAACAAAAATACTTTGACATTTACAGCCCCAAATGTAGCGTAACAAATTACTCGTTTATTTGGGTGTTTTCATCGCAAAGAGAAAAAGGCGTGTTGAACTCATAAAGACATAGCAGTACATTCGTATGGGGTACGTGCGATTGCACCGGACTAGACTGACACGTCTAGAATCAATACCAAAGTGCTGCAATGTATTACGGGCATGGCGCGCACGACAGCACCCTACAATTTATTCATAAAATTACAGAGCAACACAAACGCTGGTAGGTCAACTAAACACACTCGAGCATGAAACATACACAATGAGTAATTATTTTATTACGCACCTAGGCTTTATATGGGTTTAACATCCACGAGGAATTCATGTGCAGTTTCTAGTAACATTTTTCTTCACTTCAAACGCGACGAATTATTTTATACAACAACGTATGAACAACTTCAAGAGATTTTTCCAAACTAACTTATTACGCTAATTTAATACCGGAATATACGCTATTTGTTCAAGGTAATTCTAAAAAGGAATAAATTAGAAGTTTGAACTGGTGGCCAATTTGTTTTATTTACTTAGTTCTTTTGAAAACGTAATAGGTATTTGTAATTGGCGTGTTAGTAAATAAATCAATATTGAGCTTACTGTGAACTTGAACGGGTTGCATTAATAGTTTTTGACACGAACGCGCGGTGCACTTTGATATGATTGCAGTTACAATGTTTAAGTACTGCTTACTGTAACTATATTAGTTGGTAGCATATGGCCTGTATAATTTTTTTAAATACAGAACATAATTACACATTTGTTTAGCTGTTCTGGATTCTCTGTTTGGTTTGGAGAAGGCTTTCACCGCAAAAGGCGGCCTTACACCTAACAATATTAAACCTTATTTAAGTGCAAAACTCACATTACTAACAAGTAAATAAATAAGTACACAACGCAAAAACTAAATATAGGTATGGGATAGAATAAAGCTATTAGAAAAATAAATAAATAACCTATTTCTTTTGAAAGCGTAATATTTGTAATTGGCGTGTTAATAAATAAATCGATATTTAGCTTACTGTGAACTTGAACGGGTTGCATTAATAGTTTTTGACACGAACGTGCGGTGCACTTTGATATGATTAGATACAGTAACAATGTGTAATTGTACTGCTTACTGTAATATTATATTAGTTGGTAGCATGTGGACTGTTAAACGTTTTAAAATACAGAGCCTAATTACACATTTGTTTAGCTGTTCTAAATTCTCTGTAGCCAGACTATCTACAGTTTATTGGAATGGTTAATATAAATGTATGACCAGTTTTAAGGTAACAATACTCCTACACTATCACTGAAAAAGCCCGTAAATGACATATCTAATGAATTATAACACTTAATATAATAAATTTTCGAATAATTACTCACCCAGATAACTTTTCATGATACTCCTCCTTTTTTAGTCGATGTTTTTTAAATGACTCTTTAAAATTGCGTGATCTCTCACAGAATTCGTTGAAAATGTCTTCCAAGTTCGCGACGACCGCTGCCCAGCCCTGTTTCAAAAACGGAATCATCAATTGAATGAATAAGGTCGAGGACGCACGCACCGATTGCTTGTACAAGTTTTATTAATTTAAAGCAAATTAAGTCATTGAAACGTATACCTATTGACACACTTATGCACTCATTATCTAAGTTCTAAAAGCAAATATTTGGACCTCTTCTATTTTTGGAAATACCTAACTTTATTTCGTTTTGATTTTTGGACTGAGGGAATCCTTTCTCGTTTGCCAGAGCCTACTTCCGTATTGTAAATTAAATAAAGCATTACTATTCGTTTCAACTTGTACCAATTGTTTCAACATAATTCAATTTTATATACTCAACAAGTGTGTACAGAGCCTGGTTTAACTACATATGAATACAAAGTAATTAAAATTAAAGTATAATGGCACGAGAATATACTTATAATTGGTGTAATATTCATTTAGTTGGATTCGCTACGACGATGATACGGTTAAAGTCCCTGGCGTCAGTCACTTCGCGCGTGCTAATTACGGAAATTAGTTTAGGTATATGGATTGTAGTTGAACCTATCGCTTCCAAACTTATCACTCTTCTGATTAATTCAAATACAGTTTCAAGGTCTACAATTTATTTTATCATCAGTCGAGTTCGTGTAGTAGAAAGATGATTTATTTCTTAGTTGTTTACCATAATTTGTAAATCAGGAGAGTTTATCTACGACGAGTATATTCAAGGCCAAAATATGTTTTATCGAAAAGGAAACGCTCCCCCGCACATCAGTGGTGACAGGTGCCCCTAGGGAAATACTCCTATGACATAAAGGCGCTGTCAGTGTCGAACTGTTACCTGATTACTGATGTGCGGTTGTCTGTAGGTACCTACTTCAACTGCCAGAGAAAAATCTGTTGTGTGGTTTGATAACTGGCTGAAAAAAGTAAAACTTATTAGGCATGTAACACATTAGGCTGGTCACTTACTTGGTGTTGCAGATGCTGCTCATGCACTAGCTGGTCGCAACTGCTGGACACTTCGAGCGCCAGGTCACTGAACTGCTGCGCGAGCGTCGCGCAAGATATCACAGTGTATACATTCGGCTGCATGGCACAACACTTCTCCACCGCAGCCTTTAACTCCGCCACCGATTTACCATCGAAAGCACTTCGGAACTCGCTTGAAAACTCCCCAGTGCTTAACACCAATATGGGGCTTAAATCGCACACTAAAAATGACACATTCTATTATTATTACAAATACTATGACAACATCAGATACCATGTTTGTAAATATATCTTAGAAAAGGATGATAAGAAAACAAGATAAATAAAATAAACAATTTGATGATCATCATGTGTGTGTAAACCCAAAATGTATGATGTTTATTTAAAAGAGATATCACCTATTTATCTTTTTTTTATCAAATAAAATCCTCATATTAGTAAAACTTCCTTTCTATGTAGGTACATAGAAAGGAAGTTTTGATTGCATAGTATTTAACCAATTATCAGACTTACTAGACTGTTTCAAATGGCTTTCCTTGACAGACGGTTTGCTGAACATGTATATAGGATTAGTGTCTGTCCCAGCACTGTATGAGGACACCATGTGGTCAGACTGTAGAACTTCGCCCCCGCTCACAAGGAGCACCAAGGAGTTGGCTGACACCTTAGTTTTCCTCTCTATTGCTAGTTTGAGTGAAGATACACTAAAAATAACGGTTTTTCATTAAAATTAACTTGGTTACAGAAAAGACAGAAATGGTAACTATTTAGTATTAATGACTCCAGAAACACTGCTTGCTCCAGAAACTTTGCTGAAATGTTGAAAAACAGGGTATCCATCAGACATGTCGTGTTTTTTTTTTATGGAGTTTCTTGCCCCTTCTTCTCATCCATAGGTAACTATTACGCTTTGGAATTGGCAACTAGCTTCATCTTTCTAACTGACCGATCCCTTGACAATTCAAAAGTGCCTGTAATTGGTTTATTTGAAATAAATGCTTTGAGTTTGAGTTTGATGATATGCAAAGACTGACAGTGTTAATGGATTGCTGACTGCGCCAGTATTTTTTTTGCAACAGAAACATAGCTCACTAGCTTTTGCTTGTAACTTTGTCTGCAATCCAGGACCAAAAGTAGCCATGTCCTTACCCAGATCATTGTCTATCTGTGTGCCTAATTTCTTCCAAATCAGGTCAGTCATTTTAGACTGAAAGCATAACAAACAAACAAACTCACTTTTGCATTTATAATAATATTAGATTGGATACTTACTTCTGCAATGTCAGGCTCATGTCATACGTGGTCATTTGACCAGCATCCACATGAAAAACATACAGCATGGTGGCAGTATATTATGTACCTTCCCAGCTAAAATATATCACACCTTAGCGTAACTATCGCTTGCATCTATCTGTCTTGTGTATCCATGGACACTACAAAAAATTATGAATTGATAGTTTAATTATGTGCCTAGATTAGGAAGTTATGTATTCTTCCTGGGTTTGATTTATTAATGAAAACCAGCTAGAGATTTGATGTTAAATACCTACTGATATACTGATTAACCTTTTAAGCACTTGGCTAAATATCAATTGCCGTGCCCCTAGCACGCGGCTACAAATCGATAAACTAATATTTTTTTTAGTTTTAGTTGTACCACGCAGTTAATAGGACGAAAAAATCATGCATGTTTACTGTCGCAGAAATACGACACGAGCGGTAGGGGCACGGAAATATGTGTTTCATAAATGCGACACAAGCGGTCAAAAGGTTAAACCTAATAAAAATACATGATGTGTATTCATCATCATAATAGAACTGGGATTTGTGGTGAGAGTCATTTCATTATTAAATATACTGAATACTGTTACATTATACCTCAAAACGTAATCTACTGAACCAATAATCAGCGTGTTCATTAGTTTGATAGATTACATTGGTTATTTGAAACAATTAAATGCCTTGAAACCTTGTCATGGTTTCTGATCTGTTGTTGTTATAATAGGTACTGGCAAACACAGCTTCATTTTATTGATTAAATTTAAAAGCATTTATATTAACAGTGTGTCTATAGGATGTACACCTCTGCCTAACCCCTCAGGGGGGAATACAGGTGTGATGATATGTTAAATTAAAAGTTCTCACTTGATATTTTCATACATTGCCATCTTTTCAAACAATCATCTCATCAGAGATTGTCTTATAGTGTTTTTGTTTTTTGTTTGTAAACTGTGATAATATTATAAACAATAACAGAAGTGTATAAAAATATTGAACAAAGATATCCTACTTATTTAATTAGACCAACATTATAAAATTATAAAAAAATTTGAAATATGCAAATTGATAACAGTAAATCATCATCTATAAGAGTAGTTTTTATATGAATGTAACCAATATTTTTTACGAAATATTATTTTTTCTTAATTTTATATACCACGCGTAATATAGGTAAATAAAGTAGACATGCCTAAAATAAACAACAACGTCATAGCACGGACTATCTGCACAATTGGTACATTTGTAAACTTTACATAATATTCAGTGGTAAAATAATTACCACGTTTGATGCAATATAGAAACACTATAATGGAGTAACAGACTGCGCCTATCTAAGTAAACCAGTTCAGTTTTTTCGTTTGGAAAAAAAAATTAACAACAAAGATTTTTAGCACTTACGCAGTCCAGAAATCTCGCAAATACTCCCTAAAGCATTGCTAAGCATTCAAATAGAATCCATGAACACGTATTCCTAATCATCACATTAAATAATGAATGAACACAATAAGCGAAATTGCACGAGTTAGATAGGCTGTTTATAATTTTAGCTCTCGAAAATGTGAAAACACCACCATTGCTCAACTCAATAATCACTCAGCTGACATGACAGCGCACGCTACATACTCACAACAAAAACATTAAACTATGTAATTCTAGTGCTGTACGTTTCACACTTCTTACTATATCGGTTATCTGTCTCTGTTTTATGCTATACAATGTAAATGTGGCTTCTTGGTCCTAATTTCTACCTTTTAAAATGTCAAGCACAAACGGAAGTTTCACAGTGTTACTATATAAAAATAAAATAAGCAGATGACATAGTAGAAAAATATGGCGCAACTACTAAACTACGCCAACATCGAATCACAATAAAAAAAGTTAATTTAAACTGTATTTGTATATTGGGCTGGTATACGCTACTCCACATCTAATCGTGTATTTTGGCTACGTTTCTTTCATAAAACAACTCCTACCGCAAGCCGCGTTCCAATAAATACGCGAATAAATGATTAGGTACATTTTTGTAGTAAAAATCTTTATAATGTGTACTGAGCCAATCGTTAAACTACAGTCTACAGTGATTTTTACTGTTTAACTATTTATTATTAAGATATAGTACATGCACATATAAGAGAAAATATAAAATCATCAATTTCAGGTAAAAAGTTAACAACACTTTCATAAATCCCTCTCACATTCTGACAGGCCGATAAAATATTTGTCCATTAGTCCGCAAACATCGTTTGTTGGGTTCTCAGTTAGTTATTGGTGCCGATTCCCTTGTTCACAAACTAAACTAAATTTAAGTTGAGTACATCTTTTTCTTTCTATTTCATTTTGAAAAGGACAGAAGATAAATGTTAGTTTAGTCCTGTCAAACTAGTCAGCACCTGACGTAATTTGATGTAATTTTAGTAGTCAACTTTTTAATCACGTCTAATCTTGTATGGAGTAGTGTCATGCGCTGATTAATTTGACAGGACTAAACTAAAATTTATCTTCTGTAAATATATAAAAATTTAGTTTCCTAAAATTTTCTATAAAAATTTAGTTTACTTTGTGAACAAGGGAATCGGCACCATTGTTCTGAGGTTGGGTTCGAGTCCAAGAGATCACAGACTATATAGAGAACTACGTTCAGGAGATCATTATGACAGATGTGGGGCCAGATTAAGTGGAAGTACAACAAGCAGCCTGTGCTTTCTGCAGCGGCACTAACTGTCTGGGACAAAGAAGCCAGCCAGCATAGCATGCAGATCAGGCGCGTCAATAGCGCCACAGAGCGTCTTACAGGCTATGGTGAGCTGGTCTTTTGCTCGCCTTACCTCTAACGAGTTAAATCCGAGGCATCCTAGTAGAAATTTAGTCGGATGGAGGTAAGGATAATGGTGCCGATTCTGTTGTACACCGAACTAAACTAACTAAACTATCATTATAATTCCTTACTTTTGGCTATGAGAATCTTAACGCTATTCTGCAAAATAAAATCTCTAAATTTAAAAATTATTTTGACACATCTAAAATCAAAGGAGAATGGGCGCTTTTGTATGGCCTCCGTCCCCAGACTGTATCAAATTGAACAATACGTCATTTTAAAGCTTGTTAGAATAGCTTTATTTTTTTCTATGACACCAACCACCGCACTCGTGCGGGGGAATAAATACAAACAAACAAACATTTTGCTTCAAAAAAATGTCATTTTCGGTTTGGGTAATATCGTCCAATTCTTTTGACTTGCCAATATCCGGGGGTATGCCTATACTCCGACTTTTAATTAGCTGCAGTAAAATGACACATCTTACTGTCACTTATGTGTCAAAATGTATGAAAAATGTTGATACTGTCATTTAGCTCGCTAGCTGTCATTTTACTGCAGCTAATTAAATAATAATAATAATATTTAATCAGTATTAAAATTGAATTGAAATTAAAAGTCCGACTATAGACTATTCTATCCATCCAAAGTGCGATGGAGAGAGTTTCCTCGTTTCTATCGTGAGTTTCCTCGAGGTAATGAGTGTTATGACAGTAGCTTATTGTATGCCACCAACAACGAAACTCGTGAAAAGAAAATACAGCGATTTTGTTTTTCGTAATAATATTATTTTTATCATAAACAGTTTTTCGTACCTACCTATTATTTAATTTACAACATTATTTTTTGTTCACACTAAACCCGAAAAGGGGTCATTCATTGTACTCATCATTTTGAACAACTTTTTCTATGGGACCAACCTTGAAATCTCGAAAATAAAAAACAGCTTTATCCTACATTTTGACGAGTTATGCGAACATAAATGTAGGAAACAGCTGTTTTTTTGCGATTTCACAAATTACCAGTCACCCTATATATTACGTTTCGGGTAATGTAATGTGTTATGGCATTACTTTGAAATACAGGGCGTTTGGCGCATATACTCAGACAAGTTTTTGAGGGATTCGGGATGTCATTTGTTTGGTTTCACCCAAAGACCTAAGTGTGACGGCAATTAAGATATGGTTTTTTAAGTTTTTTCTTTGAATTACCCAAAATCTCGCGTTAGAATCGTTACTTTTTTTTTGTTTATGGCTGTAATAGAACAAAATAACTTTTATTGTAGTCTGCAATGTATTCTTATTCTAAATAAATTAAAAATACTTATCTATACTAGGTTACTATATCTACAATAATAGTCGCCAAGCCATTTCGTTAGCTATGTCAGAGGCCTTTGACGGCTAAATAACTTTGGCACTAGGGTTTGTGAGGTAGGCTAACCTACAACCCATACGATACTAGGAAGACTACAAATAACTATATAACAAAACAAACAAATAAATATTTTTGTTCGATTCACTTCGGAAAATAAAATAATAACTTACTTGTTGTGTTCGTAAATGATCCATTACATATTCCGCAAAGCTAGGTCTTGCATCTAAGATTTCTCTCGTGAGCCGATGGCGTTCTCGCACTCGTGCTAGAGAACGGTCTCATAGAACACAATGTCGGTTTACACGTTCCATCTTAACACAACGTATCCAATACACTTGCAATCAGGTCCATTAAAGCTAGCCAAAATCAAAATAAAAACAGAGAAATCAAGTCCATTTAGCGTGCCGAAGTCAAAATATACAGTTTCGAAACGATGAAGGAGCAAAAGATGCGTGCAACGTACGTATCGTAAGGCAATATCAACCGAACTGCCATTACAATATAAACCATTAAGTGAAGACGGAACTAGTACGATACAATCAGTCAGAACTGTAAAAA
Source organism: Brachylomia viminalis (assembly GCA_937001585.2). Taxonomy (NCBI): domain Eukaryota; kingdom Metazoa; phylum Arthropoda; class Insecta; order Lepidoptera; family Noctuidae; genus Brachylomia; species Brachylomia viminalis. Next base: position 17,272,692 of record OW443301.2, on the reverse strand, counting down.
AATGTTTTTTGTCGTTATCCCTCTCGCCTCCATATTATTGTTATCACGCTCAGGTTTACCCGCCCCCTGACGTTCTTCAACCCGATGCGATGACGCCTCTAGGATTGTGTGCACATGGTTACCGGCTACAGGTACAGCCTGTCTCATTGCCTGTGGGCCTGGTAGTATGTAGGTATACGGGGCAGCAATTAAAGGAGCGACGGTGTTGATAGGTAGCCGCACCGCACTATACGCTTAACATAGTAAAAATACATAAAATAAGTGTAGAACCTAAAACTAACATTAAAAAAAAAATATTAAAAAAATCATGGTTCCTTTCCTGCACGAGTTACGTTGTTGGTCTCATAGAATAAAATAAAGCTATTTTTATGATCTTTAAAATGACGTATACCACATTTTGATACACCACTGGGGACGAACCGCCCATTCTCCTTTGGCAATTGCGACTCCACGTGGTACTTGTTTGCCGTACCACGTGATTTTTTTTTAGAGCCGGAGGCGCGCATTATTTTGCAGCCTCGACATGTTTTGTATGGAATTTTTCACTTTTTGAATGGAAAATATGTTTTTTTTTTTTTTACCAAGATGTTTCGGGGTTTCATAAAGGGGGTCGAAATTTTCATTATTTTTGCGATAGGACACACCGTTTTCGAGATATAAGCAAAAGAAAAGAAAAAAAGATACAATACTGTTTTTGCATCTGAAGTCGAGGTGTTGGTGTGAATTTTAGTTCATGACAACTAATTTTATTCCACACCTTTTTAATCGCGATTAAAAACAGGCAGATTTAGTTACGACAATAAAAATTTTTGGTGAAAAACATAAAATTCAGAATAGCAAAATTGCCATTTTCACTAAATTATAATCTTAGTGCTGTCAAATTAAAATTTGGTTAGGTTGTGTCACTTTAGTCAATTTCAGAAAGGGAAATCGTCGTTTGACAGGAATAAACGAAATTTTGGTGATTTTTAGTCTAGTTTAGAGAATTTTGTGACAAGAGAATCGGCACCATTAGCCATGTTTAGGTACGCTTATAGAGAAACCTAAGGATCGGTTTTTGTACCTTTTCCAATAAAAGCGCGTACCTAGTTACTTTTATGTGGATTCCACAGGCAGAAGCTGGATTCCAATTTGCTACGTACGAGTGCAGTAAATATTATTTTGATGGCATGTGCGGAGCGAAAATCCAACCTTTGTTTGGTAGGATTCCTTAGCTACCGTAGCAATGTGGTCATGGAAGGTGAGCTTTCGGTCGAATGTGACTCCCAGATCTTTCATGGCTGTTGTTTTTATGATGGTCTTCTTATTAAAATTTTATTGTATTCATAATTAACTGGGTGCCGCATTCGACCAAATGTCATTGCGAAGCAATTGAAGGGATTTAATTCCATCTTCTTAGGCCTATAATCTTCACTTGTATATCGCATCTAAGTTTTGCTGCAATGCTATAGGTAACAGTCACGCTTGAAGTTTATTTCGAGGTACAATTTCAAGTCATAAGCATACAATGGACATCTTGCATGACGGAGAACTAGGGGAAGATCAAACCATGATTTAAAAATAATAAAGGCCCCAAAATTGAGCCCTGTCTCACTCTGGACGCGTGTGTTATGTGCCTGATTCGTACATAACGAGCCTAAAGAACTGCTAACGATCGAATAGGTAGTCTGCCAAAAAACAGAGGGGTAAAGGTGGGAACCCTATCTATATAGCTATTTAGAAACCTATCTAGATTATTGAAGAAGAAGGCCATAACATTATAACTCGCCATATATAAATAAACTATTACCGTAATATTTTTTGTTTTTCTTCTCTTAATATTATTACCATTTTATTCCGCTTGACAGTTATTCTGTTCTGCTGAGTTATTTTAACCAATGTTTTGAATTAGATGATGTTGTGAGCTGGCGGGTAGTGCAGAGCTGCAACCGTCGTACCAGTGATTCGTTTAGTGTTTTTTTTGCGTTTTATATAATTATATATTTATAAATATTTATGTTATATACTTAAATATATAACTTCTGATAACGAATCTTTTTATTCTCTCAACGATTCTAGTGCAATTCCAGCGATGAAAGTTTTTGTTCTTCTTAGGTGTTCTTTTACACCAACATTTTGCCAAAATTCTTGCCGGCGGCCATTTATTAACGTATGCCACCTCAATGCTCAGAGCATTCCTAGTCACTTCAACGAACTTTACGATACTTTTACCGACAATAACGTTCACGCCGCGGCCGTCTTGATTTCTGAGACTTGGCTCAAACCTAAACTGCTTTCAACCACTTACCCACTCCCCGGTTTCGTTCTTCTTCGGAATGACCGGATTGGTAAGAGCATGCTGGGTGGTGTAGCCCACGGAGCAGAAACAATGTAGCCATGTACCTTCGTGGTGATTTCCCTTTTAAAGTTTTAACTTCTTCTTCTCCCAATGAATCCGCAGAGTTTCTTTTACTTGTCTATTGCCCCCCTTCCATTGATTACTTCACTGAATTCGAATCTCTGGGTGTGAACCCAGAGATTCGCAAATCCCCCTTATCAATTGGGGGGATTTTAACACAAACCTCCTTGCTCACCACTCTCCTTGGTCCTGTAAGGTTCTGCACCTTATCGAGTCAGCTAGTCTGCATGAATTGCCTCTCCAACCCACTCATCCTAATATAGCAGGTGATGCTAATTGGCTTGACCTTGTCCTTACCTCTAATCCTTCCCTAGTTTCCTCACATGGTCAACATGTTGCTCCTGGCTTTTCCCGTCACGACCTTATTTCCTGTCTTAGGTCCTTAAACCCCCTAAACCTAAGCCCACGTTCCAGTACAGGCGTGCCTTTGCACGTAAGAACAGTGAGAGGCTTCAACAAGATGCATCCAATATTGACTGATCACCCCTGGAAGCAGCTGCTTCAGATGACGAAAAAGTTTGTTTTTTCAAATATGTTGTTGTCAAGCTTTATGACGCCCATACTCCTGTCAAGAAAATAAAGTTGAAGCGTCCGCCTGCACCTTGGATGAACAGGGGAGTTCAGATGGCAATGCGACGGAGGGACCACGCGTTTCGGAAATGTAAAAAGGATCGCTCGGATGACAATTGGACCTTCTTTAAGGCTGCTAGGAATCGGTGTAATCAGATGATACGCAACGCTAAACGCCGCCACATCCTAAGTAATATTATCACTTCTTCTTCTCCTGCCGATATTTGGAAGTTCCTTGGAACTTTAGGCATTGGCAAATCGCGACATTCAGAGCTCCCTTACACAATTGGTTTGGACGATCTAAATCGCCATTTCTCCACTGTTCCAACTCTAGATAGTCTAACCAAATGTCAAACACTCGACTACCTTGCTGGTCTGATGCCTCCCAGTATCTACCCCTTTGTTGTCACCCCTGTCGACCCGGGAGAGATCAAAAAGATTATTCTATCCATTAAATCCAAAGCCTTGGGCTGCGATAATATTAGCCGCCATATGATCATGACGGCTCTTGATCAACTACACCAGCCTGCATTCTCCCACATCATAAACTTTTCCGTTTACACCGGTATTTTCCCATCCCTGTGGCGTAAAGCCCTTGTTCGGCCCCTGCCCAAAATACCCAATCCCTCTCTACCTAGTCACTTTCGCCCAATTTCCATCCTTCCTTTTCTATCTAAGGTTCTCGAGGCCAGTGTTCACAAACAATTCTCCCACTTTATTCATCACAACTCCCTCATCAGTCCATTTCAATCCGGTTTCAGGCCCGGGCACAGTAGGTACCGTTTCAGCTCTCCTTAAAGTGACTGACGATATAAGGCGGGGAATGGAAGACACTTCAGTTACAGTCTTAGTGTTAGTTGACTTTTCCAATGCTTTTAAATACCGTCAGTCAGGAAGTCCTTTATCCATCCTATCCTATCTTATGGTCTCTCGGAGGTCACTTCGTCGAATCGGTGTGATCTTGCAGGTAGCGTCACTCAAGGCGGTATATTATCTCCTCTTTTATTCTCCATTTTATTAACCTCATTGCCCACCGAGCTTCAAACTGCGTATCGTCTTTATGCAGACGATTTGCTGTTTTACTACCAGGCAAGTATTGGCAACATATCCGATGTTATTGAGGAAATAAACCGGGATTTAGATGTCATTAAAAACTGGTCTGCTCGATTTAGGGTGGCAATTAATCACACAAAATGTCAGTCTATCATAGTAGGGAGCCCCAACAGTATAAGGAAGTTGAATGGAATAAATGTGCCACCAGATCTTCGACGACTCAGTCATCCCGTTTAGCTCCGATGTTAAGAATCTTGATCTGCCTGTCGATTCTCGTCTAGACTGGAGAAAGCAGATCACGACTGTAAAGTCAAAAACTCACCGGAACGTTGCGGTCGCTCTATCGGTTGAAAAACCTTCTCCCACAAAAAAGCAATGCTTGTACAGGCCCTAATAATTGCGTTACTATGACGTGAATGCAGATCTCCTCAATAAACATGACCGCCTTCTCAATAACTGCATTCGATTCGTTTTCAATCTTCGTAAGTAGTACAACCTCTACGACCATGTATCCGCGCACCGATTCCTTTAAAAATGGTTACCTATTCGTCAGCGCAGAAAGTTGAGGGCTCTGTCTGAGCTGTTCTCTACTCTGGACAAACCCACTTCTCCTTCTTACCTGACTTCCCAAATTCAATATTTATGCACTGCCCATAGTAAAAATCTTCGTTCCACCAACAATCGTCTTCTACGATGTCCTTCTCACCGTTCTGGTTTCATTCATTATTCTTTCTTTGTCCAGGCGGATTTTCTTTGGAATGCGCTCCCTCTGAACATCAGGACGGTAACGAGTCGGTTATCGTTTAAAGTGAAGGCACGTGAACCTATCCGTCAGAAGTTGGCCGAAACATCCCAGCGCTGAGTTGCTGAATTAGTTTTTTCCTCTACTGGTCGTTATTTCTCCTGACAAGGTTTATTCGGTTTATATGTATATTTATGTCTCTATGTATTAGTATTTATTCTTGTATTTTATAGTAATTTGCGAGCTATCTATCCCGTCTGTTGGACCTACCATGTTTTATCTCTGCATCACCCTAAGGTGATAAGGTTGACTGGTAGAAAATGCCTCAGGCATTAAAGGCCTTGCGACGTTGCCACTCATAAGGTATCAACGCTCTTAACACCAGGCTGCCTGTAGAGATCATCAATTTATTTAGATATTGGTATGATAATCAAAGCAATTTTGTCAGGTGGATGGGCGAATGCTCGGATGAATATAGGATGGAGTGTGGAGTAAGGCAGGAGGGGGTTAACCTCACCTACTTTATTTAATTTATATGTACCTAAATTGACTGATTGGGGAGCTCAGGAGTGCTGGTGGCGGTTGTTCAGTGGATGGTGTTTTTACGAATAACATTAGTTATGCTAATGACATGGTGCTGCTGGGCCCTTCAGTCAGATCCGTGAGGTTACTATTGAACATATGTGAACGGTATACAATGGGCTATCCCATGGGCTCAATTACAATGTGCAGAAGAGCGAGCTACTAGTTTTTAAGGCGGGGACTAAAGCCTACCCTGTTCCTCCGATCACACTGAATGGAACCGTCCTACAGCAAGTGTCCAAATTCAAGTACTTGGGTCACTAGGTCAATGAGAAATTGAATGATGATATGGACATGGACAGGGAGCCCAGGGCATTGTCGGTAAGGGGTAATATGCTTTCTCGCAGGTTTGCGCGATGCTCACGTGACGTTAAAGTCACACTAAAAAGCTATTGCCAAACATTATACACGTGCAACCTGTGGAGAAATTACACTAAAAAAGTCGGCAATGCTCTGCGCGTCCAATAAACCAACGCGTTCAGGGGTTTGTTGGGGCTCCCATGGCGCTGCAGTGCCTCCGGCATGTTCGCAGACGACAGCACGGGCGGCTTCCAGGCGGTGCTTCGCAAAAGAACGGCCTGCCTGTGGTCTCGGGTAAAGGGTAGCACCAAAACGCTTCTGCGCGTGATGGCGGACAGCCAAAGCCAAAGCATTGGACGCTCATGCATGTCTTTTTTTTTTTTTTTTTTTTCCGGGCTGGAAAATTCTCATGGATGTCCGCCGCCCTGGGGCGGGCGGCGGGGTCTGTCAGACTCTTACTGACTAAAAACCACCTCGGTGTTCCATCTCACACCTACGCCGAGGGTCGCGGGAACGTACGATCCTTCCGCAACCCCCGACTGGTGCCGGCCCGCCACTGCGGGCCTATTCGGGTCTGGGGGGGGGAGTGAGGTGTTTGACTCCTCCCGCGACGTCTAAGAGGGGCGCGCGTGGAACACTACGCGCCGCCACCTCGGGTCCTGGTGTGTGCGACGGACGTCCCCGAGTCCGTCGCCCCTGGACCCATTTACGGGGGGCTGGAAGAGAGCGTTGTCCGCCCTCCGCAGACGCCCGGTGCGCCTTCTGCGGGCCGGGTGAGTAGACGATATCTCCCTCTCCCTTTCCGCAGCCTCCTTCTGAGAGACGACTGTCTCGCAAAAGGAAACCACCGCGTCCCAGGACTCGTCGCTGCCGACCAGCGTATGCCGCGCCGTGTCCTCCCGGCAGTCGACGCAGTGGTGACACCGGGCGTCCGGCTCCCTGTTTATGCGACACAGGTACTTCCCGAAGCAACCATGCCCCGAGAGCACCTGCGTCACCCGAAACGACAGGGAGCCGTGCCTCCTCCCGAGCCGGCGCTCGAGCTGCGGCCGGACCGCCTCGATGGTGACGAGGCCGGCGGTAGGCCGAGAAAGCCTGTCCCGCCACTCCGCCACCAGGACCTCGCGAAGCGGAGACCGACGCAGCTCCATGTGCCGCTGCATCGGTCCCTCGCCCCATGCCCTCGCTTCCTCGCGCCACCGATACAATGACGAGTATGAATGAACGATGAACGAGAATGAGAACTTTCGCCTCGTGGTCCCAGGGCGGGGATCCGGCCAGTACGCAAGCCGCCTCGTAAGAGATCGTGCGATGCCCCCTGATGACTCTGACGGCCATCGCCCTCTGCGGCTTTCGCAAAACTGCGATGCTGCCGGCCGTCAGGTCAGAGGCCCACACCGGGGCCCCATACAGGGCCATGGATCGCACGACCCCCACGTAGAGCCGCCTACAGACGGCACTCGGGCCCCCCAGATTGGGAAGCAGCTTTGCAAGCGCGCCAGCCGCGCCCAGCAACATGGGCGCCAGCCGTCGGAAGTGGATTAACATAGTACCTACTAACATAATATGGACTTGTACCAATTACTGTGTGCTTGGTCTGAAATAAATATTTTCAATTTCAATTACGATAAAGGGGGAATTTTATCGAGGCCAATGGATCTGTTAGGTTTCAGTTTATTTATGCCTAGGGGGGTATATTAATGTAATTGTAGTAATGTAATTGCTGTCACTGGTATGGTCATCTGCACTAATCCTATCCGTCCGTCTATCTAATCCGTCTTTACCTATGAAATTGCCGTTTAGTGTACAGAAAGTTAGTAATTTTGATATATATTTTTTTATTTCTATCTATCAAAATATGCACCCATGCTATCGATGCATATCTGCCAGCGCAGTGGTAATTTTTCAATGCCCTTCGTGAAAAAGTCAGGTGTACGGGAGCCAACAAACTCTTCAAAGGTATTTTGTACTGCCTCTCGTGTATTGATTGTTGCCCTGCCAAGAAGTTGTCCAAATTTTGGAAAAAGTAGGAGTCGGTCGATGCAAGGTCTGGTGAGTACGGTGGATGACGCAAAACTTCCAACCATAGCTCTTGTAGCTTAGAGACGCACTATAGCTCGCGTAGAACAAGCTAGCTGGACAAAATTATTTGTTTAGATTTTTATTAACAAAATTAAATGAGGTTATTTTATTAAGCATAGATATGATAGTCTTAATACTTTTTTGAGGACCATTGGTCGTTTGAGCAGGTATTGGTGCCGATTCTCTTGTCACAAAATTCTCTAAACTAGACTAAAAATCACCAAAATTTAGTTTATTCCTGTCAAACGACGATTTCCCATTCTGAAATTGACTAAAGTGACACAACTTAACTATAATTTAGTTTGACAGCACTAAGATGGCACTGAGATTATAATTTAGTGAAAATGGCAATTTTGCTATTCTGAATTTTACGTTTTTCACCTAAAATTTTGATTGTCTTAACTAAATCTGACTATTTTAATCGCGATTAAAAAGGTGTGGAATAAAATTAGTTGTCATGAACTAAAATTCACACCAACACCTCGACTTCAGATGCAAAAACAGTACTGTATCTTTTTTTCTTTTCTTTTGCTTATATCTCGAAAACGGTGTGTCGTATCGCAAAAATAATGAAAATTTCGACCCCCTTTGTGAATTCATAAACCTATAAAACTCAACGTGTTGGTAATATTTTTTTATATTTTCCATACAAAAAGTAAAAAATTCCATACAAAACAAGTCGAGGCCGCACATAATGCGCGCCTACGGCTCTAAAAAAAGATCACGTGGTACGGCAAACAAGTACCACGTGGAGTCGCAATAATTGTCAAATTTGATTTTAGATGTGTCAAAATTATTTTTAAATTTAGAGATTTTATTTTGCAGAATAGCGTTAAGATTCTCATAGCCAAAAGTAAGGAATTTTAGTGATAGTTTAGTTAGTTTAGTTCGGTGTACAACAGAATCGGCACCATTGTCAAATAATAACATAATATTCTTTTAAACATTTTATCTGTAAGTAAATGTAACTATAAATTCTAATAACAAATACATTAAATACTTAATAACTAAATATATCACTCATTATCATCACATGAATCATCCATTGAATAGTCATGATCATGAGTGGCAGAACTATGGAAACTAGAAACTATATTAACATTTTGTTCCTTACAGCTAGGTTGAACTATTATATCTAGGACTTCGGTAGAGAACGAACCTAGTTTCTACTTCTCTTAAACCATTTATTACAGGGTCAGTTGTTATCAATAACGTATTAAGTAAATCTCTATTCGTAGCAATTCGCGATCGTTTTCGTGTGTTGTGTTAACGAAATCTTCTGCAGTCCTTATTCCGAGCTTCCTGTGCTTCCTCGGAAAGCTGGCCGATAGGCAGAAGTGATGATATAAAATACGTGTGCACAGTGCACAGTGGTGATGTAATTCATCACCACTGTGCACTGTGCACACGTATTTTGTGAACAGTAGCGGGCATATAACACCATGGATAGAGGTTAACATAAAGTTGTCTGGTTTCTTGAGCTAAGGTTTAACATTTTTCAATATTTATATCATATCCTGATGATAAAGCACGAAGCAGTACGCCAAATTTTTGTATACCTAAGTGAAACGCCTAACCCTGTAATATCGGCACTTGCCTCGGGATTTTAAAAAAATCTTCGCGTGGTATTTCCGTCATTAGTGTTACCGAACCCTGGTTTTGGTTTGTCTACAATCAAGCCTTTTAATGTTTTTTTTTTTTAAGTCTTTTAATGTCATCTGAACTTTGCTTCACACTAGCTTTGTCTTCGGCTGATCTAAGTTGCAATTTTTTCATAGTCGATAGCTAATGTGAAACAAGCATTCAAAGCTTTGAATGCTTGCTTCACATTAGCTATCGACTAACATCGGTTGTCTGTAAAGTCAGTTTACTGACGATAGTTGAACGTGACAACGTCATAAGAAAGATGGAATGGTTGCATTTTTCAAAAGAAAATTTTAATTTTATTTGTTTGATTGATATTTGTATGGTTATAGAGGAGGTAAATGGAAATCACAATTGAATTGATCAAGTTACATTTATTTGTACGCATAAATACAATTATGTCAATTTTTACCTTTATCGCCGCAATTATCGTTGCTTTAAACAATTGACACCACATTCACTTTTCACTGCACTTCATACTTGACGAAAACATGTAAATGTATTATTGTATATCAGCTGTCCACGCGGACGCATCGCTCACTCAAGTAGGAGAGAGACAGATGTCGAACGCTGCCGAACGCGGAGGCCGATTGTGCCTCTTTGTCACTCGTTCCGCGCTCTCGCTTGCACTTCAAGCCTTAAATGGAACGCCTCAGAGCGAGGTAACGCCGCATGAGTCATGTTTTTTCGTGCGTGCAGCTGGCTCTATCGAATTATAAGACGTTAGCACGTCAAAAAAAAAAGGTCCCGGTTCTGTAGATGTACTTGGCATACATAAATAAACGGACACATCGAAAGATATGTCAACTCCCTTAAGCCACGTCGAATTCTTCTCTAGGAACCGCTCTCGATTTCTTTCACAACTGCTCCACTTTTCAGCTAATTTTGACGAATATTTTGAGAGACCTTGACATCTGTCAGGGACTGCTCTGTAACACCATCAAAATCATGTCTCAAAGATGTAAACCGAAAAGGCTCCTCATTCCATGTTTCCTTTGGGTGTTTCAGCCATTCTTCGAAAAAATACATTTTTAAGACGATTAAAACTTATTAATGAAAAAAAAAGAAAAAAATTAGCATATTGTGCAAATAATTCGCTGTTTTTTTTTTACTAATTACTACTAGATACTTGTGAGAATCGTATAAAATAGATTCTACAGAGTAGACATGTAATTTTCTGACCATTGAATTCAAAAATATGAATATGAAATAATTATAAACAATTAATTATATATTAAAATTATAGAATGAAGTTCCTGTGATAAAAATTCATTAAACAAAACTACATACCCTTATGTACAAAAACACTATCACAATTTTCTTTTAGTAACATAAATAACTTATGAATGATGGTGTAAAAATGCAAATTAATGCACTTTGAATTGTCAATTCTTTAAATACCTAATGACCGTCATTAGGGTACCTAATGAGGGTAATTACGAACATTAATAGGTGTATTCCTTAATGTAAAGGGCTAATGAGTTCTTATCAGTAATTAACTACTAGAAATCGAAGCGTTGTTTTTGTCCTGCTAGTTTGTTCGACACGAACCAGAGTGAGACGGTCTGTTGTGCCGTATGAGGCCGAGGCGTTGTCGTGTAGGAGCATCGGGGACGAGCGATTAACCAAGGCTGGCCGGAGATTTGCGAGCTTCTCCATCATTGTGACCAGTTCCTCACAGTACACATCCGCAGTAATGCTGGTGCCATTTGGTAAGAAGCTGAGATGAATTATACCGGCACTAGACCACCAAACAGTGACCATGACTTTTTTAGGGGTAAGTTTTCGTTTGGGGCAGTGCCTAAGCGCTGAACCAGGGTCTAACCAAAATGATGACCGCTTACGATTATCAAAAAGAATCCATATCACGCAAATCTGCGACGCGTCCATGCCCCGGGTCCACGCACAGTCAGCAAGGCGCCAGGTGTACTGGTGGAACGCCGAGATCGCGCAGCTGAGCGTCGCGTGCGTGGCGGTTAGACGCCAGTATACCGTTTACCGGAGGATAGATACCGGAGGAGTTCTTCTCCATAGGTACCTACTACGATTTGGAATGGGCAACTAGCTTCATATTTCTGACTGACCGACCACTTGACAATTCAAAAGTGCCTGTAAATGGTTTAATTGAAATAAATGCTTTGAGTTTGAGTTTGATACTTCGTCGGGTCCCTGACGAAGAAGCCGCGCTATATGAGGTGTACCACGCGGCGAAGGAGGCTCTGTAGCTGGCCTTCGGCGAGGCGAAAACGCGAGCCAGGGAGGAGATGTTGGAGCCTTTAGACGGGGATCCGTGGGGGCACCCTTATCGCGCGGTCCGAGGGAAACTTCGAGTCACGGCCCCCCCACTTACGGAGAGTCTCCAACCCGAGCTGCTGGAGGAAGCGGTCGCAGCCCTCGTGCCGACGAGAGCGGAGCATAGTCCACCGCCGATAGCTTTGCCCACAGCCGCAGAGCCTACAAGAGAGAACGCCATCAGCGTCCCAGAGGTGACACAGGCAGAGATGGGGGCAGCCGTGGTGGGGCTCCGGGCCAAGAACGTGGCTCCGGGGCCCGACGGGATCCACGGCTGCGTGTTAGCCCTCGCTCTGAAGGAGCTTGAGCCCCAACTGAAAGGACTCTACACAGCGTGTCTTGAGCGGGGCCAGTTTCCCACTTTGTGGAAATCTGGTCGTTTGGTCCTGCTCAGGAAGGCATGGCGCCCTGCGGACTCGCCATCCATGTACGGGCCCATAGTGCTGCTAGACGAGGTGGGCAAGCTGTTTGAGCGTATAATAACAGGTCGGCCACATGTGCAGAGAGGGGCCGGACCTGGACGACAGCCAGTTTGGTTTTCGGCATGGGCGCTCCACCATCCACGCTGTGTCGCGGGTGAGAGTCTTGGCGGAGGAAGCGGTGTCCCAGGGCGGGGTGATGTATTGTATTCGGGAGGCACTGCGCTATCATCGGGTGCCTCCCTACCTCCGCCACATCGTTGGCGCTTATCTGTCGGAGAGGTGTGTCACCTATGTGGAACGTGATGGTGGAAACCAGCGCCGCATGTCGTACGGTGTTCCGCAGGGCTTGGTCCTAGGCCCGCTCTTGTGGAACATCGTGTACGACTGGGTGCTTAGGGGCGAGCTCCAACCAGGCGTAGATCTAACGTGTTATGCTGATGACACGCTGGTCACTGCCGGGGGGAGCTTGCACAGGGAGGCAGCGTTGCTGGCGACGACTGTGTTCTCACAGGTGGTGGTCCGCAAACGTCGCCTAAGCCTGGAGGTGGCCCTCAGCAAGTCGGAGGCCATGATGTTTCTTGGCCCCCGGCGGGCGCCGCCGCCCGGCTCACACGTCGTGGTCGGGGCTCGGATCGCTTTCGAGTTTACCATGAAGTACCTAGGATTGATGCTCGACAGCCGGTGGGACTTCTGGCCCCACTTCTGATGGCTGGCGCGCTCGCAACGCTGCTTGCCAATCTGGGGGGCCCGAGCGCTACCTGTAGGCGGCTCTAAGTGGGGGTCATGCGATCCATGGCCCTATATGGGGTCCCGGTGTGGGCCTCTGGCCTGACTGCTCTCTATGCCGGCATCGCATCGCATCGGCATCGCAGATTTGCGAAAGCCGCAGAGAGCGATGGCCGTCAGAGTCATCAGGGGGTATCGCACGATCTCCTACGAGGCGTCTTACGTACTGGCTGGATCCCCGCCCTGGGATCTCGAGGCGCTTTGCCTCGCTTCCTCGCGGCGCGCGCGGGGCGAGGGACCGATGCAGCGACACATGTCAGCTGCGCTGCAGCACGTGGCAGCAAAGATGAACCATGAATCAAATATTATAAGTGATTATGAAAGCGATGCCTACAAAATCTTAGCTAACGCTCAGCATAACCCTCTAGATTGACAATTGTGTATCTTTACGAACAATGGCGTAAACAAAATTATGGAAATAGAAATGAACAGACTGTTACAAATTTTGAAAAGAAAACAAGACGAGTTAGGGAAGTTGGGTATAGACTTGACCATACTGGAGGATCCTACTATTTGTGTAATTATCACACCAATAATGCAGCGAGTTTTCGCTGAAGGACTAGCCGATCAAATTGTCTTTACTAGCGGATTTTTGCAGCTTCTAATATTGGTGCGTTGCCTGTTGCAATAATAATACACACTAATCTAACAGAAGAAAAATACACTTTAGCGTTCAAAACTGTTTAAGAGTTCTTGGAAAATAAATATAACAAATTATTTCAGCCAAGTGTAGCCATGACCGATGACAGCAGAGCTGAAAGAAATGCGTTGAAGTCAGTTTTACCTAACACCCGGCTTTTGCTTTGCATATTTCACGTTAATCAAGCCTTATGACGTTGGATTTGGCAAACAGAGCATAATGTTAATAACGATGACAAGCAATACATAATGAAAATGTTCCGTAAAGTCATCTATGCAAACACTATAGCAGAGGCCGAATCAAATAGAATGTCTAGGTATATTAAATGAGGATGTAAAAGTTGTGACAAATTATAAATTACACAATTACTTAACAAATATGTGGGCCCGACGTGAAGAATGGCGTTTGTCTTATAGGCATGACATTATCAATAGAGGACATAACACAAACAACTTTAGCGAGGGATCTACAACGTGGCGCTACAACGGTGACTTTAATTTAATACACGGGTAGGGCTAGTGCCCATTAACCATATAAATATTGATAGGTTAAAATAATACGTAAACTGAAAAAAAAAAATTTTCAAACAAACTAAATAGGTAATAAAAAAGTCATTAAAATTGGGATCACCCTTGCAAAAATTCATTCATGAAATTACTTACCTAGTTCGCTTACGTTAACTCGGAGCGGCAATGTGTCGGTTCGCGGGCTGGCAACCGCGCGTCGCGTCTTGTACCTACTCGTGATCGGTCCGATTCTTTGACGGCATATTATCAAAGAAACCGAGCGGCGCAAGTGGTACAAACACTTATCACATCACCCTCTCTTGTTACTATTAGTAATAACTGTCATCACTAATCACTGCCATCACGATCATAAGTTTACACAAGCACTAATAGCACAAATAAATGCGTCCGTATCGCAAGAGGTGTAAACGTACCTACTAGATAAGAAAACGAAAACCAATCAAAGTGTCTTTATCGCAGTACCATGATCTAATTACTATCCTAATTACACAAAAAGAAATAAATAAAACAATAGCTAAGAGTCTTTTTCGCGACGTACTTAATTTTATTATGCGCACTAGAGTAAATAAGTGCGTCAAGGACACGGGTTCGACTAGCACTAGAAAAGCAAAAAAAGAATTCGTGTTCGGTGCGGCGGGTGGGTGGAAGGGAGAGCGCGCGTCGCCTGCGCTGCTCGCCAACAAAGGAAATTTCCTTAAATTCGCCTACTCTATGCATTTGTTTCATCCTAATAGTATTGCTTATTCGTTTTAATTTCATTGATGCGATGTTATGATCCGTGACCCCGGCAAATGACCGCTGCGCGACAGTTCTTTATGTACAGGTTGCTCTAAAATGCTATTTTCTAAAATTTTAAATAAGTCCGTAAATAATAACATTTAATGGAAATATAATTTCTTCATGAAACGAAAATGTGAAAACGCATATGTGTGTTAAATTAAAGTCACCGTTGTAGCGCCACGTTGTATAAGAATTTTCAAATACATTATATTGCAAAGATGTAAAGTTTTCAATATGTGTGCCCTGCTGGACTTTATCACTGACACATTTGAAAATTACCACAAAAAAAGATTATTGTATAATTTGCTAATGGGAGAGAGCAAAAGTTAACAGTAAACTACGAAACATTTTGTCAAAAAGCAAGTCAAATCATAACATAATAATATCATAACTCAAACATCATCACTTGATGACACGTCTTACTTAATAAAAGAGAAAACAGACGTGTATTAGTCGATTCTGATATGGGAACGTGTGACTGTTTATCAGGGAAAGGTGGACGCCATTGCAAGCATGTATGTGCTGTGGAACTAAAGTTTGGGATAACGGTTACTTCATCGTTAAATTTGACTGAAGATTGCTGCCAAAATTTGGCAAAATTGGCATTGGGAGACAAATATAACCTCCACATTATTTGAATCCAGGGTTATATGGAAGAAATCCAAAATACAACCCTGGATTCAAATAACGTGGAGATGACCGAAAAAAGTCAAGGCACCTCACAGCAACAGTTTACATTGCCGATAAGGATTAATGAACCTGAATAATGAACACAGAAAATAATATTTCCACAGAGCCTTCAATTCAAGAAAATTATGTGATTACTGTAAACGCAATTGAGTCAGAGTTTATGAGAATAATCAAAGTAGGTACTTAAAGAAAAACCAAATCTAGTATACTTTAGGGGTTTATTCCACACCTTTTTCAAACGCAAACACGGAATCTTCAGGGTTCATAAACCGAATGCCTCTGAGTTTATCTTTTATTTTTGGAAATAAATAAAAGGCAGGTCAGGACTGTAAGGAGGATGACTTACTAACTCTACACTTTCGATAGACAAATATTCGATAGTCCGTCTGGCGGAGTGAGCTGGAGCGTTGTCGTGGTGAAGGAGGTTCCTGCTTCTTGGGCGCTGCTGTCTAACATTTTCCAAGACAACTGGTAAACAATGACTGACATACCATACCATACCTGGTGGATGCCACGCTTCACAGCTTGGCTCATCGCCGCAAGGTTGCCTGCTTGTCGGTCTTGTATAGATTGTACTTCAGTGAGTGTGCCCAAGAACTCCACGACCTTATTCCACCGGCCCCCTTCCTCCATCGGGTTTCTAGACGCAAGCTACCATCCGCTATTCCACCAATTCGCACTAAGCGTTTCCAAATGTCTTTTGTAATGCGCACAGCAAAAGAATGGAACTCTCTACCTGCATCTGTGTTTCAGTGCGCATACAACCCTAATCTCTTCAAAGTGAGAGTGAACAGGCTTCTTCTGGGTAAGCTCACTCCACCGTCGACTCGGTCTCTGTCACCACTTACCTATACTCTAAAGGTTTAGGTAGTTAAAAAAAGGTAAACAAATTGTAAAAAGGGGTTTTTATAGTTGACACATTCTGGTTTAAAAATACGTTATAACAAAATTAAATTTATTTTCCATCACAGGATAGTTACCTCTTTTTTTATAGTAACTTTATCATTTATTCTTATACTACTCTTCGTAGATGTAACTGCTTGAGCACAATTTTTTAGTTAGATCTAATCTGTCTATTGTAAAGAGCCCAAAAAGACAGGTTCCCCAAACCTTTTAGAAAATACAACGAATTAGATAACGTTTCTAAATTGAAGAGTACAACAAAACCAATATTACTATACTCTTTGAACAAAACCGAACAAAACGGTGTCACAGTATTTCGCCTGCCACCACCTCCGCTAGGAGTAATAGTGTTCTGTGGCCATTACATCACTGTGAGCTCAATCCAATTGAGTTAATATGGTCTCAAGTTAAGGGGTATGTAGCCGAGAAAAATAAAACTTTTAAAATGGCTGACTAAAAATTCTTTTGCCCGAGGCTTTAGCTAACGTGAACGTGACTGCTGAGAATTGGAAAAATTGCGAGGGTCATGTAGTAAAAGAAGAACAGAAAATGTTTAAATTAGACAAAATAATTGATGATACCACTGAACGCTTTATTATTAATGTGACAGATAGTTCATCTGATTCAGATTCAGAATAGAGCCTACTATTATGTGACTCTATATAATATGATTTTAACATTTGAAATAAAAGGTTTAGCACCTATGCTATGAGTCACGTGTTTTCTTTTTTGTTTACCCTTTTTTATCTTCCTAAACCTATGCGGTCTTATTACAAAACAAGGTTTTTCTTTGGACATGGTTTAAACCATCGAGCCTGTTTTTGAAATAAGAACCTAACAGAAATCGAAACACAGTTCCTTTTACAAAACTGACAACTTAGTCCGGTCTTAGGTTGTCAATTTTGTATTAAGAACTTTATTAAAGTCGGCATAAAGTTCCAAATACAAAAACTGAGTCGAAGGTTTAGGCTCGGGCTAAAGTTAGAACGTATTTTGTAATAACACGGATGGAGTATAGACTAGAGTCAAGAAAAAAAAAAGTAACAGTCTTTTTATCTTCTAGGACAATTGTTACGTAAAGACCCGTCCGTCCAAATAATGAGGCAATCATCTTTTTCCCTTGACTTCTGCCCTTCTTTACATTTGTCGGGAAATCTTCGAAAGTAAACATCCATTGCGCAGATTGTCTTTTGGTTTCGGGTTCGTAATATATCCAGCTTTCATCACCTGTGACGATGTCATATACAGTATTCGAGTCACCTCCGTCATACTTGTCAAGCATTGAGCGGCACCAAATCAAACAGCGGGGTTTTTGACCTTTCGTCAAATTATGAGTTATCCATCTAGTAGGTACAAAGCTTTCTGACGCCTAAATGATCATGTAAGTCTTTTTGTACTTGACTCATACCAAAGCCTAAAGCGACGCGAATCTGTTGATATGTCACCCTTCTATCAGTTTCTATCATTAGCCGCACAGCACTCACGTTATCTCAGTAGTCGCCGTAGAAGGACGTCCTTCTCGCGAATCATCAGTGAGTTTGCTTCGACCATGTTTAAACTCATTAAACCAGTCGTTATCAGTGGCATGGGATGGGGCTTCGTCGTGAAATGCTAATGGAAGTCTATCGTAACATTGTTGTTGAGTAAGACCGCAACGAAAGTCGTAATAAATCACTGAACTAAAATGTTCTCTATTCAAATCCATTTCGACACACGACTCGCTTTCGCGTTTTCGCTTTTTAAATTACCGCCAATTTGTAAAAACAAAAAACATTTATGAATACATTACACATAATACGGATTCCCAAATGAGTTCCTAATTCGAAATTTAAATAACTTTATCATCGGCTGGTTTTCTTACAGGCCTATTCTAAAAACTTTCCCCGTATAATAAGCCGCTGTGCCAGACTTTGTCGAATGCTTTCGCTATGTCGAAGAATACAGCACCCGTCATCGAATCACGTTGGGAAACCAACGTTTATGGGTTCGATGATACACTGCAACCGAGGCGCGGCTTTCGACGCGCTATCTAAAGGCACGCGCCGCCCCCGCTGGCGTCGGCCGCTTCCTCACTGACCCTGATGACCCCATAACCTTCCTCCAGGAGTGCAGTACAGTGCACAAAAAACGCCAACCGTTTCCGACCTCACCGCCGAGGTCCCTCGCGAATCCCCTGATGTAATTGCCCCCCCCCCCCCCCCCCCCCCCCCGACCCTTGCTCGACGAAGTGCCAGCCCGCGCCTGTAGCTTTAAATTCCCCCGATAATAATAATTATCCAATCTTGATCCAGCCTGTCCCACCTTGCTGCCCTCCCCCCAGCGGGTTATCCTGAGGAGATTTATGTTCTTCCACTTTAATCATTATATACCTATAACATCGCATGTACCCACTCATCATCACTTGCACTAGCTTTTAATATATAGAACATATACGTGAACAGTTCGACTGCACCATGTAAAATCGGTCCATAAGTCTTCACCACCGTCCGTTTCACGATAGTTCCGGCGCGCGGCGGCGTGGCGGCGGGCGGCGCAGCACAATGGATGCACGCACTCCACCGCACGGTGTGCTTTTGTCGCATCGCATCACATACCAATCCTCCGTTGCAAGGTCTCCATCTTCAATAGAACCACCGAGAAAGCTCTCTGTTACAGCGATCAGATTATGCTCCAGCTGTAACAAGTTCGTTCTCCACGCCGAAAGTTTGGTTTTGAGACCACGGACATTTTGGTACAATACTCTAAAGCTATTAATTTTGCTATAAGGCTGCTTAGGCACGAAATGTCTGACGAGTTGGTTGGGCCTTATCAGGTGCCTTAATTATGGTTTCTGGTATATCTACCTCGGGTTCTCATAATATGTACTCCAAGTATTTACTCTTGCGTTCATTGGCCATACATCTGTAGGGTTTCTCAAAAGCTTTTTACGATACGAAATAAATTCATAAAATTGCAACATATACAAACATCAATTATATATTTTTTAAACATTAAACTCAAGTAGACTAATTTAAAACTAACTGTAAAAAACTATCGCTAACGGCATAAAATTATTTAATTTGCAATGGAAGCTGAACCATAGGTACACACGCCTACACATCAAGCTATACATTTCCAGTATAAGCTGTTCTCACATTGTATAGGATTTCCCTACGATGCGAGACCAGCGTAAACTGGTTTTGTATAGCTTGATGTGTAGCCGTGTGTACACGCTTAAGTTAAAGATTTAATCCCAAAGCATTAAATTTATCTCGTCTTATTGGCTTTAGTTTAGGACACCCTCGGGGAGTTTGGATCTTCCGTGCTCTAGTACAGAAGATCTTAACTTTTGGCGTCGCTGTAACACCCCCCAAAATTGGATTTTTTACTAGCTGAGCTAAGTATTCGGTGGAATTGCTAAAAATTCAAATTTTTTCGCTGTCCACTATTTTCTCAACAGTAGACGTAGTTTTCTCCCACTTGAAACTCGAACTTTCCTCCCCTGTGGATGGTAACATTGGTTATAAAAAACAGTCTAATAGTGCCACTTATCTACGAGTTATATTAATAAGCATTGTTCAGTTCTTAAAAAATAATATAGATGGCGTACTTAATTCCATCACGCTGCATGTAACGGTGCCGATTCTCTTGTCACAAAATTCTCTAAACCAGACTAAAAATCACCAAAATTTTGTTTATTCCTGTCAAACGACGATTTCCCATTCCACACAACTTAACTTTATTTTAGTTTGACAGATATTTACGTAGTTGTCCTGAACTAAAATTCACACCAACACTTCAGACGCAAAAACAGTAGGTACTGCATTATTTTTTCTTTTCTTTTGTTATGTCGAAAACGGTGTGTCCTATCGCAAAAATAATGAAAATTTCGACTCCCTTTATAAAACACATAAACCTCTAAAACTCAACACGTGGGTAATAATTTTTCATATTTTCCATACAAAAAGTGAAAAATTCCATATAAGCAAGTAAACCAGGCGAGGCTAACCAAAACGTGCGCTACCCGCTCTAAAAAAAAATTCACGGGATAGGGCAAACAAGCACCACGTGGAGTCGCAATTGTCAAATTCCGTTCTAATTGTGTCAAAATTGTTTTTAAATTTTAAGATTAGCTTTAGGATTCTCATAGCCAAAGTAAGGAATATTAGTGATAGTTTAGTTCGGTGTACAAGCTTAGAGAATCGGCACCAATGACAGGCCTTTTTTTGCAAGCTCTCACAGCACAGTTTTAGTCTGGGAATCAGACATGACTCATGCAATAACAAGCGTGATATAGCCAGTTTAGCATAACGAGCATGACAATTATATTATGATCAGCAACTTTTATTGATATAGGTAATCTAGTAGGTACCTAATCAGTAATTAATTTTGAGATTAGATAGAGATCCTAAGTAGGTAGGTAGTCAAAGGTAAAAGATAAGATTTTGGAGCACCATAATGTTTATTTCAGCGTTACAAGCCTTTTACTTAAAATTATAAATAAAAGAACATTTAAATTGCTGTAAATAAGCCTCCCAGGTATAATTTAACACATCCACGATGTAAGTAAATTCAATGGCTGATCAGTTGTACACCTTTACAAAAGGTCTTGTTTTATTATACATTGGCACAAAGTCCTTTTCAATAAATAATTATGCATAAAACCAATAGAAACAGATCAATAACAATACTTACATTCGTCATAAACTATACAATATTAACAATATTGTAGTACAAAAATAATCTAAGTGCGGATTCTTTAAAATTCAATAAGTACCTACTTCTAGTAATAATCTTATTGAAATCCAAATAAGCATTTGATAAAGTTTGTTAGCAAGCTCTTACATTTGCAATATTCTTGGAAAAACAACATAATAACTATTGAAAAAAAAAGTCGTCATATATCCTCGGAGGACGATATGGCTGCTCTTCGATCTGACCTAGCACGACTAAATGACTATTGTTTGATTAATAAACTAGATTTGAATCCTGATGAATGTTCAATAGTCTCATTTAGCAGGAAAGGCATCCCTCTCCCTACAACTTATAAACTTAAAGGGCAGTTATTACAGAGGTGTGACGGTGTACGTGACCTGGGTGTGTTTCACGATTCTAAACATTTATGTAACGTGCACGTCGAGCAAATGGTGGCCAAAGCTTCGAAGTCACTGGGTTTTGTAATGAGACTCGGGGGATGTTTCGAGAAGTATTGCTCTCTTGTCAGAAGTCACCTGGAGTATGCGTCACTTTGGAACCCGTTTTACAGCAAATACAGTTAGTATATATTTATAATTCCAAATGTATCGTGCTTGTTGGTGCAACTTAGATCTTAAGATTTCTACTACTTTTTTAACCGACTTCATAAAAGGAGGAGGTTTCTAATTTTGACCGTATATATATATTTTCGTACCACTTGCTCAAAAAAGTGACATTCTATGCCACAAAAAGCGAACATAACAATAGTCATTTTTAATCTGTTAAAAACAGGGAAAGAAAATTGTACTGAATTTAATTCATCCTCTAGGGGGAGAATGTGATTTAAATTTGGAATACTTACCTAAATTTATACTGAACTACATCTGTGTTTACACCATTGAGTTTGTATATAAAGCATTATACATCTTTTTGAAAAAGGAATACCTACGCATTTATTATGCAGTTATGATTAATAAAATTACGAAAACCGACGAGGCCGTATGAGCTTGATGCCTTTGCTTTTCCGACAAAAAAATATTAGTCTAGGAATTTGCCGCGTTTTTGTTTTCTTCAAATACATAAACGTTAAGTTTATTTTAATTTATTTTTATAAATAAGTTAATGTTCTAAAAATACGTTTAATTGTCATTATTTTTAATAAATGCTATCTCATATTATTATTGTGTTAATTTTTTCGCAAATGGTACGAAAAGTAGAGTATTTTCCTCGGTGATAAAGCGGTCTTAGTCTTGGGTGAACTTAAATCCCTCGCTACACTCAGGACTCGTCATAAATCCCTCGCTTCGCTCGTGATTTAAGTTTTTAACACCCTCGCTACGCTCGGGAGTAAACCTCGAGTCCTTCATTACGCTCGCGATTTAAATCGTCACCCGCGACAGAAGACACTGCTTTATCCCTTTGGTTAATAATCTACTATTTTTTTATTTGTTCGCGGATAACTTCGTTGTTTATGAACCGATTTTGATGATCCTTTTTTTGTTGGAAAGGAGATATCCCAAGGGTGGTACCATGATAAGTAAACCCTGATGATGAAATCCCAGAGAAATCGAGGGGAACCTTCGAAAATCGTAGTGGTGACTAGTGCCTTAGTTAATGTTTTTCATTATAGTAGATTATGCACCGAGGGGCTAAAGTTGTGTCTTATGTCACGGGCGGCATATTGAATCTCGAGCGCAATGAAGGATTGGGGATTTAACTCCCGAGCGCAGCGAGGGAGTTAATACAAGAATCCTTCATTGCGCTCGAGATTCAAGCTAGCCCAAGGCAAAGACACCTTTAGCCCAGAGGAGGATACTCTACTTTTTACACCTACTGTGAGAAAATAATAGCCATAGTACGAAAAACAAAGTATATATTAAATAAACAAACAGTAAGAATAACATATTTAGAACTAGTTAGTTATATGCACTTACATATTAATTGAAGTTAATGGTAACATTTGAGACATTAGTCCAGTTGCGCAAAGATAAAGTTAAGTTTTTATTTGGTACGTTTATAGATGTTGATGTGGAATTTATTTGAATATTGCTCGTCAATGCTTCAGAATTTTGTATTTGCAGAGGAGCATTTTGGGTGGTGAAAGTTGGTGAAGGTGGTGCATGAGGCTCAGGGAAAGATGTTTATTACAATATTATGTCTTCGAAAACATGGCAACGATATGAAGAAGCAATCTTTATGATTTTGTAGGAAATCGAGAATATCATCCACGCGTAGTAAGGGTTTCGAGAATAGCTTTCCTCTTTCTGGCACCAAAGGGTGTTTGTTAGTACTATACTGCCAATTTAGCTGAGCATGTGAGATTCCAAATTCAAATCACATTATTGACCAGCGGGTCATAATGAAATCCAGTACAACATTATTGACCGGCTGTGCCCCCGGCCACTAATGACTCACTTTGGGTTAAGGTTGCTTGACATATAATTTGACATTTTCGAGCAGGTGGTGTGAAAAGTATTTTAAATCATTACTATTTAAAGAAGGTCTGGAGTCGATCTGATGATGGAGCCGAAAGACAGTCGAGGGAACTCCTCAACGATTTACAGCAATTACCTGGTGTTTGGGCTTGATTAATTTGTATTGACGAGAACTTTACACCTAGATGGGTCATTAGGGGTCTGATGATGAAGACGAAGGACAGTCAAGGGAACTCCTCAACGCTTACAACAACGTATACAGTAGATACCTTGTGTTTGGACTTAATTGATTTCTATTGATGAGAACTTTGCACCCATTAAGGGGAAATAAGTACCATTACAGGCCTGATCACTGATGATGGGGACCATAGACAGTCGAAGGAATTCCTCAACGGTTTACAGCAGTTACCTTTTGTTGGGGTTACTTCATATGGTTCAATATGCCAAAATATTCAGTTCAGACAAAAATAACACGTAATTAAGATGGAAGTTTTACATAGGAATACCGCTACCTACTAGGCATGCCAGATGCGTCAATTTGACACTGAATTTAAGTTGCGTTATCGTCATCTCTAGCAATGCTCTTTCGTCGTGTGGCCTACTCTTTGAATCTAAGTCAGACAACGCTATTCCTTCCAAGGTTTTAACACGACTCAGATCAACATACACGTCTGTCCTTTATCGAATTTTTTCTTGCCTAGATCTATAACAGCTTTTTCTAGTGTAGTTCCCTGTAACTTGTGAACCGTAACTGCCCAACTTAAAATCAAAGGTAACATTCGGAGTTCGACATCTTCGTATCCTTTTGTTGCCTGAAATGTTGCAACAGTAGGAGTAATCGGTACCTCTAATCGGTATCTACTCTATCATGCAAAAACTAGTATCAAATAAACAAAGATGGCTTAAAAATACTTCGCAAAGATAACAATATTTAAAATCTGTAAAGGAATGCAAAATATACACAAAAACAACAATAGTAACTAATTGTGAATAAATCGGAATGTAACCTAATAAATTGCATAACTTGCAATTATGCTAAACAATAATTATCAAAAAACCACAAAAGTAAACCACCATCACTAGCTCTAAAAACCCGGCTCTAAGCTCTAGCTAAGATAGTATTTTTTGTTTTTTTTTTTGTTTAGGGCATCTCGTAGTTGGCCTTGAGAGGCCGTGACTACCGCTCAATCCTGTGGTGGCTTTTATTGTCAGGGGAGTTTAAACCTACAGGCTCAGCTAAACCACCAGCTCGCAAGGATCCGACCAAGGGACAGGGAGGACAATTGCTTGGGGAGGATCGCGGACGCGTAGGACTTCGGCGGTGAGGTCGGAGTTTCGATTTGGTCTGTGTCTGTATACTGTACCAGAGGACCTACTGCTTTCCTGGAGGAAGGTAATAAGGTCGTCAGGGCCGGTCAGAACATGCCTCGAACGGCGGATTTTACTGATTCTAGAGTGGACATAGCTGGCGGCCTTCACAACCAGAGAGTTGCGATGGTTGCCGGCGGTATCAAAGAAACGCTTGGAAGCGCGTTTCATAAATTGCTGAATAGTGGGAATTTTAAGATCTAAGTGGAAGTTTTTATTACGAACGAACCAAGGGGATCCCGTTGCTTTACGGAGGAAACGGTTCTGTAGGGTTTGCATCCTATGCATCCTATGGAGATGTCGAGGGTGTGCCTTTGCGAAAACTGCACAGGCATAGGTCATGATGGGGCGGATGCACGCTGTGTAAATACGCAATTTGCACCTAAGTGACAATTAGCTGCGTGAGTTTAGGAAGGAATGGAGTCTACCGAGAGCGAAAGCGCCTCGTGTACGAACCACCTTTATGTGCTCTGAGAAGGAGAGATGTCTGTCAAGTGATACACCCAGATATTTGCTTTGGCTTGCTTTTCCCAAGGGATCGGCTTGCCGAACATGGTGATCGGTCGGGGGTCGTCAGGTCTGAGTCTTAATCGCCAAAGCTAAGATAGTATAGGTTTTTTTTTCTTATTAAAACGTGCCCCACACTAGGAGTTTCTCCTATATCGTGGGTGCGTTTACAAACATTTAAACTCACATACACAATCAGCCAGACCCAGAACAACTACTAGCAGGTCATACAAATATTTGTTCCGTGCGGGAATCGGACCCGCGACATGCAGCGCAGCAGTCAATCGCTTAACACCGCGCCAACCGTGTCGTTTCTGCCATTTATATGAGCCAGTGTACCAGTAAACACATCCAAAATGAGTCTCTCATGTGCATCAGGGACATCTGCTTCCCTGTAGCGCATACTGTATGGCAAATCCAATTCAGTTTCCACCAGGACGAAATTCATGCCAGGTGATTTACTCATTAATGTCGTATATAAAGCCTCACCAGGCTGAACATGTATTACCAGTTCATTTCGCTTTGCATGCCCATTGAAGATATCACCAGGTACATCTTTGTATTGAATAGGTACTCACTTCTGTTATCCTCTCATAAAGAGCTTCACTACAGCGAAGAACCAAAGGCACACCTTGCCATCTTGCATTTTTAATCCAAAGTGCAGCTAGTGCATAATGTTGGTGTTACAGAACCCTTTGGTACAGTTGGATTCTTTAGATATCTCACTGTTGCGTCTCTTTTGCCCTCAGGATTATCTACATACCTACTGTCCAACGAGCATATCTACCAGTCTGCAAGGCTTTATGTGCACATATCGAAATGAGGGAATTTATGCTTAATTTTATTATATATTTTTATAAATTAAAAAAACAGGCTATCTACCAGCTAAACAATAGTGCGTGCATTTCTTTAACAGTAGATTAGAAATTGTGGAATTGAGTTAAAAACATACAATTTTTACTATTTGGTGGCTAATACGATGAAAAATAACTTAAAGTAATAAAAACGGTAGGTAATGTCGGCGTCTTATTGAGAAATCTTACGATTATTGTAAAAATTTATGAAAAAAAAAACAGGTTCTTGCTAAAAAAAACATGTTTATTTTCAATTTGAGGGTAGTTTTTTCATAACTTTCATTTTATGAGGACGCGTGTCTACTTCCAACCATTATGGACTTTGTTTCATCGCAATAGATCATTTATTTTAAAAGTAACACCGTTACATTTCGATATGTGCACATTTTAAATACTCACACTCTGTATTGAAAATGTGACAAAGAGGATCACTGAAAATATGTTTTGAAAATTTAATGTTAATTAATGGGAGAATTTTATCGGGAATTCGGGACCAATGGAACTGATAGGTTAAAGTTTATACAATTCCAGCAATTTATTATCAATATCCGTCAAAATTATTCAGATTAAAAAAAATGTATATTTTCCTTCCACAAATAACACTTATAACAAAAACCGTGTTCATTTGTGGGAGACTGGTGCCTAAACTAAGTCATGACTTGTATTTCAGGACACCAAGGATTCCCACCTATAGGCAAAAATATCATCAAAAACATTATTATTAGACAAAGCACGAAAGTTAAATTATTATGTTAAATGGGCAAAATATTTGTTGGAAGAGAAGTAAAAAAAAATAAAAACTTTTTGTACGAAGTGTGGTGGAGTTTATGGTGTATGAGGATGTGGTGAGGGCGTGATGTATGTTGTATTTGACTGTGTGTGTGAGTGTGTGTCAGGGTATGTGAGTTGGACATGACCAACTAGACGAATGGTTCCTACCATATTACGTTGATTCTGATTAATAGTGTGTTCTTACAAATATAAAGCCAAAATTTGGTATGAAGTAACTACCTACATCTATAAAGTTTTATCCGTCATGAATTGGTCTACCAGTTACTTACATAATTATGTAATAACATTTTTCTATTAAAAGTGATCTTAGTTTCTTAAAGAATGCATTTGTATAATTCTCGTCGTCTTTTACGTAATTTGGTAATCTTGCTAGTTATAATTCTTCTGTACGTTTGTTTGTCACCTAACTCCTCCTAAACGGCTGGACCGATTTGGTTGAAATGTTGTACCTATGTATATGGGTTAAATTCAATGGGTTCTGGTTTGAAAACACAATTGGACCCGGGGCACTGCTGTCGGTATGTCACCAAATTTGATTTGCTGTACAAGACAACTGTACTGTTTATTGCCTAGCTAGAAAGAACAGAAAACTATAAGTTAGGTACCCGTATTTTTTAAATTTAAATTCATGATAAATTTTTAGATTAGAGGTTACACGTAGACGTAATTCAATCAATATTGCGTTGTTAAGATCAAAGCTAAGTTAAGCCGAATAAACTGTTAAGCTGCTAACGTTCGTTTGTCCTTACTTTGACATTTGCGTTTGTTAGAAAGAGACAAAACCTATTATAATTAAAATAGTCACAGCCGGCAAGCAATTTAGCAAGGAATTCCTATGTTTACACTGTTCAAGCTTTGTAAATTCATTTCGCGGCTTAGAAATATACAAAAATAAATAATTGTACAGGCCGTCTGATGCTTTGGCAGTTTACTTAAGCTAAACATAAAACACGCGCAAGTCGCTTGCCTCAAATGATAAATAAATGATAAATGATTTTATTTCTGTAAGTAGGTTAGTACAAACACTTTTACACGTCAATCATATTTTAAAAACTAAATGAGGTCGGCGTTTCCTATCTGACTACTCTGAGAAGAAAGGCCGAAACAAACTCAGAGGTCACAGTCTCTTTTAAAAAGTTCAGACATAATCTTGGTCAGATCATGTGAAGACCATGTAGATTGGTGTCTGAAACGGTCTTTTGAGGAAAAAACATACAGATTGAGCGAACCTGTCCAGTCAGTGCACGCATTTGTCAGTAATCTTGCCGCTCAACTCAGAACTTAAGGAGCACAACGATTCGACGAACAATACCAAAGAAAGGACATTTGGGTAGGCCGCATAAATTACTCAAGCTGCCAGATCGTGAACTAACTAAGAAATAAAAAAAATAAAAAAAAAACCACATAATCTTCACATTCACAATAATTAAAATAATATAATACAAAGTACATACAATGTGGCGCTACAACGGTGACTTTAATTTAATACACGGGTAGGGCTAGTGCCCATTAACCATATAAATATTGATAGGTTAAAATAATACGTAAACTGAAAAAAAAAATTTTTCAAACAAACTAAATAATAAAAAAGTCATTAAAATTGGGATCACCCTTGCAAAAATTCATTCATGAAATTACTTACCTAGCTCGCTTACGTTAACTCGGAGCGGCAACGTGTCGGTTCGCGGGCTGGCAACCGCGCATCGCGTCTTGTACCTACTCGTGATCGGTCCGATTCTTTGACGGCATATTATCAAAGAAACCGAGCGGCGCAAGTGGTACAAACACTTATCACATCACCCTCTCTTGTTACTATTAGTAATAACTGTCATCACTAATCACTGCCATCACGATCATAAGTTTACACAAGCACTAATAGCACAAATAAATGCGTCCGTATCGCAAGAGGTGTAAACGTACCTACTAGATAAGAAAACGAAAACCAATCAAAGTGTCTTTATCGCAGTACCATGATCTAATTACTATCCTAATTACACAAAAAGAAATAAATAAAACAATAGCTAAGAGTCTTTTTCGCGACGTAATTATGCGCACTAGAGTAAATAAGTGCGTCAAGGACACGGGTTCGACTAGCACTAGAAAAGCAAAAAAAGAATTCGTGTTCGGTGCGGCGGGTGGGTGGAAGGGAGAGCGCGCGTCGCCTGCGCTGCTCGCCAACAAAGGAAATTTCCTTAAATTCGCCTACTCTATGCATTTGTTTCATCCTAATAGTATTGCTTATTCGTTTTAATTTCATTGATGCGAAGTTATGATCCGTGACCGAGGGAAATGACCGCTGCGCGACAGTTCTTTAAGTACAGGTTGCTCTAAGATGCTATTTCCTAAATTCTTTAATAAATCTGTAAATAATAACGTTTAATGGAAATAAAAAATTGTCATGAAACGAAAATGTGAAAACGTATATGTGTGTTAAATTAAGGTCACCATAGCAGCGCCACGCTGTATACAAAGTACATACAAAGTAAATACTCATGTCATTGTATGTATAATACAATTCATCAAGGTCAATGTGTATTTAAAAGTTCGAACATAATCTTTGAGGACCATGTAGATTGGTGTCTGAAATGGTCTTCTGAGGAAAGAAACACGCAGATTAATTGGACCTGTCCAGTCAGTGCACGCATTTGTCAGTGTCATTTATTAATCTAATGCATATTTATTATTGTGATATAGGTAATTCTATTAGTGTGATATTATTTCTGTTATTGTGACGGATTGTTAAACAGTTTAACAACATGTAAGTACAAATTAGGGTACAATGCCACGATGCGAAAATCAAAAGTCGCTGCATTGAATGCGACTCCATTAATATCATATCCCAAAACTTTAATCATTGTGAAATTCTTGGCTTGGAAACGACACATTACATAGAACGCAAAAAAGGACGGAAAGGGCTAACTTAAAATCAAAAGAATTTAAAAAAGGCTTCTCGCCAATACTTTCAACATAGAGGACTTAGTAGAAATTGAAAAATTTAATAATTAAGACATAAAGACAATATTAAACAGTGAGTTATCAAAAAATTATGATTCAACCGTAGATTCGTTAGAAGTAATTAAAGAATCGCAAAATTAAAAAAAATATACGATTTTAGCCATTTTTAGGTCGTAAGTACGTAACTATTTAGTAATCTGTGGTCGTACCCCGAATTCCTATGCCATATAATTTTTGTAGTAAAATATCTCGTGAAACCATAACCAGAGGCAATTCCCGTATTTTTAAGAACGTTCGCATTCTAATCTCAGTGTCAAGCTGTCAAAAATTGTATAGCGTTTACCTAAATTTTTGTCATTAGACTGTCGCTGAGATGATGCGACTTGAATTTGAACGTTTTTAATTACGGGAATTGGCCTTCAGATGCTTCTTTAGTCATGACTAGGAACAGAAAGAAAGAAAGAAAAATATTTTATTTGGGACACGCACAGGAATACAAATAATAATAAAAAGAAAAGAAAATAAAAAAAGAACATTAAATCTAACAAAATCATGAAAACAATAAAAAAAAAGAATAAAGAGAAGACCTGTGCGAGACCAAAAAGGCTCCTATCTCAGCATGATGCTGCGATATTTGAAAAACAAACAAATACCGCAGTGCTGGTATTCTGATAACTGATAGGGCCGGCCCGTTGTGATGCCACGGACACACCTACGGACATAAAATAAATCCCACTAAAGGACGTAATTTCTTATAAAAATACTAATAAACAGAACAAACAATAACATATAATAAGAATACTAAAGTAAATGAAAACCATATTTCCCAAGATATAGTCGAATATTACGATCGACCCACACCCGACGCTCCAACATCGCTTGTCCATGAACAGACCTATCATTGTTAAAGTTATATAGGTTGGCCGGAACATCGACGTCGAAAAAAAAAATCATGTAATATCCGAATTCATGTATGTCCCGCGACTTTTCATAGTTTTTGAGTTAAGATTTTTATTCAAATATTTTGATAATTTGAACAAAAAATTTTTTTAAACATGTGGAAGATTTTTTTTTGCAATTTTGTTTTCCTGAATTTTCCATAGGTATATGCGTCGTAACTTTGATGAAAGTTATAAAAATGTTGGTCTAAAGTGAAAAATTTACGTTCGGTGAATTAGGGGCCATTCAAGTATTACGTAAGCACTACAGGTGGGCGGGGGGGTCTTTGCTTTGCTTATTTTTGATCACATGGGGGATGGGGGGTCTGTATGTGTGATTACGTCAGGTGTATTTTTATTTATTTTTTTATATTAAAATTTTGTCGATTTTGGTTTGAACACATGGCAACCCTACTACCCATATGCTTGAAAACGGAAAGCATTTTCAGGGATTCCCGAAAATAATGGATTCGTTTACTAAGTTTACGTGGAGTAGGGGAATTTCCGCGCGCTATTCCCTTGTCTAAATTTCTTCCGCCAATCTATTGTTTCGTTTCGGTACGATTGACGATTTGATGTGTTGTAAGTTAATGTTTGTTTTACCATTGATTCACTTTCGCCAAAGTTGAATGGTTTAATATGTCGTTTCAAATAGACAAAACCAAGTTATAGGTAGCAAAAAATATTGGAGAGTTTCAAAAAATGTGATACAAATAGGTACAAAAAGGACAGAAGTTAGTTAACGAAGTGTGGCGTAATTATTTGAATGAGTAAACCAAAATTGTAAACGAAGTTTATTTTGTTTTATTAATATTATATCCGAATAGATAAAAATTATGTGCGTTAAAGTCCTCTATTCCAAGCCTATTCCTTATTTCTAGGTTTATAACTGCTGCTCATGAATCAATAAAGAAACCAGAAGTTCTGGTTTCTTTATTGATTCATGAGCAGCAACATTGGTACATGCATTTGTACAAAAATGCATGTAGGTACCAATGTTTACGTAAGCACGGGAGGGGGGGGGGGGTAAGAGCTTTGCTTATTTTTGCTGCCAAGGGGCAGGGCGGGGTTAACAATTGCAAAAAAACTGCTTACGTAAGCACGAAACTTGAACGGCCACTTACGACTTAAATTTTCAACTACCTCAAGTGGCCGTTTTACAATACTGGCCATTTGAAACGTAATTTATGTAGGTATATATGGCTGGCAATAAATTCTAAATTCAAATGAATTTTATTTAAAAAAAAGGAATTTATTTTTCAAATTCTGTCATTTGTTTGATTAGTGTTTTGTTTTCACTACATTAATTAATTGTATTTTTTTTATATCAGTATGGACACGATAAAAATAAGAGCCATTATGGAATACGAGTTCCGTCGCGGTAGCAATGCCGCTCAAACGGTTCGCAACATTAATTACGTGTACGGAGTGAACACTACCAACGAACGCATGACTCGTTATTGGTTTGAACGCTTCCGACATGGAAATTTTGATCTAAAAAGTGAACCCCGTGGTCGCCCGATACTTAATCTACGGCTGACTTAGCAGCAGCTTTCAACGTTAGCATCAAAACAATATTGGTCCATTTGCGTCAAATTGGCAAGGTAAAAAAACTGCGGTCATCATGTTGGTTAGACTCTGGATCAGCGCAAAGGCTCTGCCCCAAACGAAAACATACCCTAAACCAGTCATGGTTACTTTTGGTGGTCTAGTGCCGGTATAATTCATCACAGTTTTTCACCAAATGGCACCAGCATTATTGCGGATGTGTACTATGAGGAACTGGACACAATGATGGAGCAGCTCGCAAATCTCCGGCCAGCCTTGGTTAATCGCTCGTCCCCGCTGCTCCTACACGAGAACGCTCGATCTAAAGAAAGAAAGAAAGAAAATGCGTTTATTGGCATTACAGCAAAATAAATACACCTTAATACTATAAAAACAGAATACAAAAATTATAATGCCAAACGGGCCTCAGCTCAGCATAATGTCAGATGACAACACAAGGTGTACCACCTGACGCTGATTTTCAGCTGCAACCCACGAGTGCCATACGCTAGAATAACAAAACATAGGGAAGCTTGTGTCCGTTTTAATACATTAATAGAATGAATGATGATGATGAATGATCTCTTACGGCACAACAGACGGTCTCTAAGCTACAAGAGCTAGGGTTGGAAGTTTTGCGTCATCCACCGTACTCACCAGACCTTGCGCCTTTTTCAAAATTTGGACAATTTTTTGGCAGGGAAAAAATTCAATACCCGAGAGGCTATACAAAATGCCTTTGAAACGTTTGTTGGCTCCCGTATACCTGACTTCTTCAAGAAAGGCATTGAAAAATTACCACTGCGCTGGCAGAGATGCATCGATAGCATGGGTGTATAATTTGATTGATAGAAATAAAAAAATATATCTATCAATAAATCAACTCAGCCTATCGCAGTCTACTGTTGGACATAGGCCTCTCCCAGGCTGCGCCACAACACCCTGTCCTCCGCCTTCCGCATCCAGTCTGTCCCAGCCACAATCTTGAGATCGTCGGTCCATCTAGCTGGTCGATTTTCTGTGTACTAAACGGCAATTTCATAGATAAAGGCCTAATATTTCTTTTACCTACGTAGTTATATAGCGCGATCGTGGTCGATCTGTTTTCCCTAAAACAGAACTGATTTTTATGTTTATGGGTATGGTATGTTATAAGGATATTGAATTTTTCCAGTTAATTCTAATGGAAATAAATTTTTCGAATATTTTTGATATAACTGGTAAGAGCTTCGATCAATAATAGTACTAGGAGGGCTATTGGTCGGTAGCAGCAGGGATCTTGTGATTTGCCGCCTTTTTTTTATATTGGTCATGTTTAGTTTCTTTTAATTTATCCGAAAAGATACTTTCGTCAAAGGATTTATTTATTAGTTTGTTATAGGTGGTGTCAGCTCATTAATACATTCTTTAATTAGGAATGATGGTATTACATCGACTCCGGCACTGCGCTTGTTCTTCATTTTGCGTATTATATTATAAATTTCACGCTCCGTGGTGGGTTGAACGAATAGGAAATTTATTGATGGTGTAAGAACTGGGCATGTATTTGACCTACTTGTGGTTTTATTATCATCATAACGCAAGGTAACATTTTTAGTATGGCGCTTGGAATCTGAAAAGATTATTTTTAATTGTGTTACACATGGTTTTAGATTATTTTATTTTTTGACCGCTTCATTTCCTTAATATGATTAAACTTCTTTGATAATGTTACACACTTCTTTAAGGTTTTTTCATACATTTAATACTTAGTGTTTTTTAAAAAGTTCGTAATTGGTCTTTTCTACAAAAAAAATGCAATTTTTTGTGCTCACCTGATTTTACACCTATCGAATAAGTAGGTAAGGTTTCCTTTTACTGCGATTGATTTTTTACGCGTTTTTAGGTATTATACCGGTAAAACGGGGTAAATAGGGATGCAGGGGTAAATCGGGACGAAACTTTATAACGGATTTTAACATTGAAACAATATCGTTTGCTCCCAAAAAGGACTCAATGTGTTTACTGTGTTATAATGAACGATTAAGTGCCCTTGTTGGCAACATACTATATTATTTCAACGCTAAATTCCGTTTTAAAGTTTCGTCCCGATTTACCCCTGCATCCCTATTTACCCCGTTTTACGTTTACTTAGTTTTATTTAGTATCGTTTGTATCTTAAATTCTTGGTTACCTAACGTTTTTATTTTCGCATAGTGTTTCGTACCACAGGTTGTGTTCTAACATTATGTTTTGTAGTCGTTGGTAGTCTTTGTTGTCAGATAATTATTTGATAATATTAAAATCGCCAGTCAAAATGATATGTTTTTTGTGAATTTTGGGTGGACCTACTTTTTTGATAATTCTATAATAAATCAGAAAAAATGTTTCAATGTCGCGATCCGGCCTGTAAATATTAATAGGTAATAATTGTTTTTTGTGATATGATTTTTACAGCGCAACAATCGATTACCTACACATTGATAAGATATAATATAAGATAGTACATTTTTAGGTGCACGTATTCTATGCCATTACGTAAGAGGATAGCCACTCCTCCTCCGCGATGCTCACGTGTCGTCGCCGTGTCGGTGGTAGGCAGAAGCAAATGTGTAACCGTTTATGGTGATGCTATCCTTTTAGCTTTCACGTACATAACCATGTCTCTGTCAGAGAATTGGTAACTTTTGTCTTCTACAAAATCCTCGAGTACGTGTGTTTTATTCTTTATACTTTCGATGTTTAGGATCAGTATCTTAAAGACGAAAGGGATCAGCATAGTTATTCACAACCATCGATACGCTTCCGTGCCGAATCGGGCGTCAATAAATGTTATCCAAAAGAGTCGTTTTTCCGACAGCTATTTGCAGTCGGGGCCAAGGAAAATTTGTAATTGAAAACGTGCCATTTTCGATTCGACAACCCAACGACAACCTGTCGTATGGTTGTGAATAGCTTGGCGTCTGGTTTGGTTAAAATTAAAAGTGGGTGGTACTACGGTGTGTCTCGTTATGTTTGGGTCGACATAATTCTGTATCGGTGTTTTTCTTGCGTTATAGTCTTAACTGGTATTGGTATACCGTTTTGGTGAATTATCCTTCTCTTTGTTTCTTTAATAATTCTTTATCAAGAAATCCGGTTATACATTAGTGATGCGACTCGAGTCCAATTTTACTCGAGTGACTCGAGTGACATGGGATAAAATCGTATTCGAGTGAAAAAATTGTTGACTCGAGTCCACTCGCACTCGAGTTCACTCGGTTTTTCACTCGGACTCGAGTCACTCGCTCATCACTCACGTAGGCAAACAGGTTTCAACATGCACGCGGCGCGACCGCCGCCGATTATACATAAGCCTACCCTTTTAAATATCCCGCGTTTTCTAGGATATATTTGGTCATCTTTTCACTAATCAGTTCCACCCGTAGTGGCCGTCTTAGTCCGTTTCGTCACTTTCGTCCTATCCGATTAAGCTCTTCGATATAGCCAGTGAGGTCGACATTCATTGTATCTTGAATCGCAAATATTACCCTGTCTTCCAGGTATTTTTCTGCTTCTTTATAATATAGGCCGTGGATAACAATTATTTTAGAAGTATCGTTTGTGGAGGTGTCGTTCACGTTCGGATGCATGTTTTTGTTATCAATTAGCTAGGTTATGCTTTATAAATAAACGGATAGTTATCAAACAAATCATTTATTTAAACATTCAATTTCTCACTGGCCACTGACGCCTTATTAGTTTAGTTGGGGAAATAATTTATTTAGTTTACCGAGCGCGTTTTCAGATAGACACTTAATGGAGAACACGCCGGCAAAACTGGTAAATTCTCCCCAGCTAAAAGCCGAATCATTTGGAAATTGGCTCTTTAGAATGCAATGTTTATTAGAAGAAAGAGGCTTAAGGGATAATATAACAGAGGCAAAAGT
This sequence comes from Brachylomia viminalis, assembly GCA_937001585.2. NCBI lineage: Eukaryota > Metazoa > Arthropoda > Insecta > Lepidoptera > Noctuidae > Brachylomia > Brachylomia viminalis. The sequence continues at coordinate 17,236,302 of OW443301.2, read as the reverse complement.
GATAGAAGATAATAATAAGAACTTGTATGCGAAGGCAAGAAGTTTAGTAGTACAGTAGGTACAATGCTTAACGGATAGGCATATAAATCTTGTTAAAGGTTGTTCTACAGCAAAAGAAATGCTGAATTCCTTAAAAATCACATTTCAAAGGAAGAAACGGATATCAAAAATCACTCATCGATGAAAATTGCTGACTTTGAAGAAAGAATGGAAATCTGCAGTAATAAATGAAATAAAATCATTAGTAGAACAGGAGACATGGTCAGAAATAGAGCTACCAAAAGGATGTAAAACAATAGACACAAGATGGATTTTTATGACCAAATCAGATGGAACCAGAAAAGTAAGAATAGTTGCCCGAGGATTCCAATAAGAAACTGAAGACTTTGTATATGCTCCAGTGGCAAAAACGACTACCATAAGAATGGGATTATCACAAGCAGTGAACAAGGTCTGGAAAATAAATAAATTAGATATACAGAATTCCTAAATGGAAAATTAGAAACAGAAGTGTACATTAAAGTTCCAGAGGGAGTAAATGTGAGAAATAACAAGGAAGGTATAGTCTTAAGATAAGTCTCAAAATACGTAAGTTCTTGTGAAAACAAAGCTTTATTAAGATAAAGCTTTATTTTCACAAGACCTTACCTATTTTACTGTTATTAAGTTTCGAGCAACAATGTCTTTTATGAAATGAAACTTTATGTCTATATGTTTTGAATATCTCGTATTTTCACTGTTCATAATCATTTATACAGCACTTTGATTGTCCACTTTTAATTCAACACTGCACTGCACTGATCATTGAAGTCTTTTGCCAAACCATGTATAAACAGGAGTTCACTCGCAAACATGGTTGCAGAAATATACTCAGCTTCGGCAGTACTAAGCGCGACGGTCTTGGAAGACCATGAGATCACATTGCCTCGGTGATAGATGACCATGCCACTCACACTTTTCCTGTCTGTCTTATCACCAGCCCAGTCTGCATCTGAATAAGCTGAAATTAGAGAAGAATTATTATCTTCTTTCTTCTTATGGTAAGTCAATTCAATATCTTTAGTTGCATTTAAATAATGCAATATTCTTTTTGCTGCAAACCACAAGCTTCTTGTTGGCTTGTCTAGGTATCTACTCAGAAACGAAGTAACAAAGGTCTGCTCATCGTTGCCAGGTAATTTTGGCATCCCATAAGCTCTCTGTATAGTACATTATTAATCTGTTCTTCTTTTTCAGGTACTTGGAAGCCGCTCTCCATTGATGTCTTCACTTCTCTGCAGTTCGACATATTAATTTAAACATTCAAGTTATCACATTTGTTTTGTAGTTCGGCTATTAATTTTTAAGTTACACGTTTTTGATCTCAAGTTTGTGTATTGTGTCATTTATAAATGACTAAAAAGAAAATAAATACCAATAATATAAAATACCATATTAGTATTTATTTTCTTTTGTTCAAAAGAAAGTTATTAGGTTTTAGAACAGCTGTGATCATTTCCGATTTAATTGTACTTTTGGTCTTTGACAAAATATATTGTTGTTGTAATTCTAATTTTCTATCTAATAGTTTACTACTTTTTCTCATGTAATCGGCTCTGTCTGTAATAATGATGGGTGATATGATTGTAGCAGTGTCAATGTATTTCTTGGTGGTGTATCATATTTCCCTGTATCTCCCAGTATACTTTGGTCATCTTGTATTTGGTCGTCAACGAACCTTATTGTGTCGTCAAGTTTCGGTGAAGATTGTCTCCTAAGTGTGCGGTCATAACTAATCTATTTCGTAGTAGATATGCGCGATGGGCAGCGCCATTAGTTAATTTACTTTTATTTTCTAAATAATATGGTGAGGTCATGTTGATGCATCGGTAGCGGTAAAGATTTTAGCAAGTACTACATCTTAGCAATCCTCCGCGAGCTATTGGATGTTTACAGCCAGCACGATTCATGTATTTTGTGGGTATGTTATTAGGCAGTCACTCTCGTGTACCTATGTAGTGCGGCGCTCGTGCGCTTGGTAACTCATCGTCTCACCCGTACCGGTCAGCTGTTCAAAGATTATGTTTTGCATCAACTTAAAAACTGTTGAATCTTCAATTCACTGGCACTGATTTGTGTTTAAAGAAATTTATTCTCATAAAAGACTACAGTCACTTACATGAGCAATGCAATACAATAGTGCTTATTATTAGTCTAAGTTATTAGTATTTTCGTCGTTAGTTATTTAATTTTTTTTTGTTTAAGCAGGTATTCTATAATGTATCCAGTAATTCTTAGGTGCTATTCGAGTATTATTGATATGTTTCGACTACCTACATGTCGAGCTAGTTGAACTTTCAATTGAATAGGTAGGTACATTATAGGAGCTTACATTTTTTATGGTCGAAGGTATTATAATTATCTGCGCCTGCATTATTTAAACATTGATTTGCCGAGCTTCGTTCTTGTTTTGGGTAGAACTAAAAAACTCACTCGGTGTGAACTTCGCTGTGTTTGTTGTTTCAACCGTACAAAGGTTAGGTACCGTACTATTGAGTATGGAGAGATTTATTTAATATTTTTCGGACAAGCATGCAATTATGATAATTATATACCTAGGTACTTAGTTGTTTTATGTTCATTACCTAGTTTTGTTTGTTCATATATTTTGTAAGTACCTAGGTGTTAAAAAATGATAATGAAAGAGTATATTTATAATTTTATTTTGCATAATTTGAAGATCGGCTAGACTAGTTTTGATGGCGTTACCCCAGATTTCGATTAGGTATAGCAGGTGTGGTTTCACAAGGGAGTTATATATGGAGTAGCGGACCCGACGCGACATGCACCGGGACGATGCGTCGAAGTTATCCAAGAAGTGATGACAATTTTGTTTTGATGTGTTCAATTTGTGCCTTCCACGTCAGGGTGCCATCCATCAGCTCGCCGTTCGATAAGGAACAGGCCCGGGTCGACAGCGCGTTGTGTACTTGTGTTCCACGCGCGCCTCAAAGAGATGTCAGCACCAATGACGGGGTCCGCTAGGGCCGATGCCGGCACAGGCAACTGAAGGAACACGGGTGGGTTTTACCTAGTCAGTAAGAGTCTGACACGCGCTCCTGCTCTGCCCAGAGCGGGAGAAATTATTTGATGATTTCCCACCCTCAAAAAAAAAAAAAAAAATAAAGGGCGCCATCCATTCGAAGGCCAAGATACTTTTCGCAGTTTTTCTTTTGCAGGGGTATCTATATTATTTATTTGTAATTGAATGGTTGATGGGGTGAAATATTTTTGTTTTTAGCTTTAAAAATGACGTAAGTACTTAGCACGTTTTCAAGGTATTAATTTTATTGTTAAGAGATTATATTGGAACCAGGAGAATAGCTTGTTGAGGTCTTCCTGGGCTTTTGTAATTAAGTCGTTTAAAGAAGAGTCGAAGTAAAAAAGACATATGTATCATCCGCTTATAGAGCAACATGACCATGTAGGTCTAATTCGTGTACCTATCTATATTATTAATATAAATTGCGATAAGTTACGGGGCCAGATTTATAGAACCGGAGTTCTGCTTTATACTGGTATTTAGGCCTAGGGTGGTATATTAAAGTATGTAACTCCTGTCACTGGTACGGTCATCCGCACTAAGCCGCGGGACATCAGGCAGGAAGCCATTAGAGAAAAACTTGGCAAATGCTTTAGTTTCTACAATTATATCTACCGCCCGTATGAAATGTTAGGGTCAAAACCACCTTTGGATCTTAGGCTGGAAATGTGTGACTAGAATTCACGGGGGGTAACTTCAATTTTATTCTGTATACTTATGTCTCATGTACGAGGAATATATAATGAATCTATGATACCTACGCCAAATACGCGCTATCACAGTTATTGTGTTTCCAGTTTTTATGGTGCTTTAGCTTGAGCCTTGGATCCCGAATGATATCATTATTAAACTACACAGGATATTGTTTATCTGTTGATTTCCTTCTGTATTTTTGAGGCATGCATGTATAAAATAAAATAACATAAAAAAATGTAGGAGAACTTATGAGTAGCTGTGTGTACATCTTTGGATTCCAAAACCTCCTCCCGAGTATTCTCGTTAGAGAGTAATAAGTAAATAAAGCTGTTTGTAATCGCAATTGCTAAAGTTCCAATTCTTGATACCGTCTATTTCACTGGGCTCAATTGAATGTCTTACTTACATCAACTCTTACATCAATGTCAAATGTGTAGCGCCGGGTGAAATGCATCCAATGGTACAATTTCCTCGGTAGCGGTTCCGACTGTGTCTCGCGCACTTATGTTCTTTTGCACTAAAGCAACATCTAACGTGATCTGTGCTCCATACGAATTCTCCACAACGTTCATCTCATTCAGACTGCAATACCCAAGTAACACAAATTTACTGCAAAAAAGCTTTGGAGCCAACCCGACTGTTCCCTAAGGTGCTGAGACCCAAGTGCAAGAACGTGCTCTGCGCTAACGCAGTAACTCTAGCGCCATTATGGGCACAGATTGATGCAGCTCTCAGTTCCATTTCAACTGCACAACAGTGGCACAAAAGTTCCTCAAGTGCTGCAAACATAGATATCCGATTTGCAGCACTTGAGAAATTTTCGATACCCGTGGCTGCAAATAAATTATTAACGCCACACTAACGCTCTTTTTTTAAATGCGAGTGCACGAATTAGGTAATGTACTTTATGGGATTCCAGTTCAGTAGGTATTTTGAGTGTGTTCATAAAATAAAATGGACAAGCGTTTTTATTGCAATCAACCATCAGCGCCAACATCAAAATATACATGAATGTTTCGTGAATATAATGTCAGCAACTAAAAACGCTTCCAAGTTTACTGGGTATATACCTATTAATATATGACGTTCTTCGAGTAATTTTAAAGAGCTTTTAGGCTAGCATCAAAATGTGAAAAGGTAACGTACCTACCTAATGAAATGATTGTTATTTCTGTAAGTAGGTTTGTACAAACACTTTTACACGTCAAAAATAATATTTTTTCAATATTTTTATATTATATTTCGTTTGATTTGGAGATCCGTAACGTGTGATTGAAGAAATTCAATCCGTTATTCAAGTAAGTAGCTTCCAACTCTTAATATCTGAAAATCCTAACATCCTGTTAATATGGATGGATAGCTGTTTGTTACTCAATAATTCAAAAACTACTAAACGGGTTTTGATATTATTTATTATGTAGGTAGGTAGGTACTTTAGGTCCTGGAAAAAGACGTAGGACTCTTTACCCCCCCGGCAAAACTTCCACGCGGGTAAAATCGAGGGACGCAGTTAGTAAGATCATAGTGTTATAAAAGTAGTTTTTTTTTTGCAACGGTTTCAGCTCCAACAATGCAAAATTCTGAAACTGTTTACTTACATGTATGCTGCCGATGAAGTGTAGTTGGATACAGATTTTGCCCCGGAAGTTGCAGTTAAAGAAAATGTATCAGGAAAGTGTGAATAACGGGGTCATCACCATTAATAGTTGAATAAAATATATCTGCAGAACCCTTGTCTCTATATTTATAACATGACGCCTCGTTTGATGTCTCTAGTAAATTTCTAAAAACAAACACAAAATATAATAAATGTTACAGTTTAATTTCCAAACTTGTCTCATTATGTTACTCTAAATAATCATTTATTACACCAACACTTTATATCTACGTCTCATCAATAATGGAATCACCATTATTGGTTGAATAAAATTTACCCGCGGAACCCTCACCTGTATTTATGAAACTTAACTTATCACTTGGGCTTGTCTCCGCTGATTTGGTTTAGGTACTCTATTATCCTACCCAATGGAGCATTCCTCCTATTTCAAAAATTCAAAGTATGCTTTAGTCATATTTATTGATTGTCTCGAACTTGAGTCTCTCTAGTCCTCTATCACCAAAACTTTAAATATGTAGAATAACAGTAGGAGTTATTTTAACTCTTACACAGCTGCTTAAGTACCTAGGCTACAATGAACTCTATTATGCAGTCAAGTGGCGTTTAACAGTTACGAGAGAATCCCGTAAGCAGCTTTCAGTGACCAAAATATGCCCTTTGTAACTATCTGTAACAGACGTAAGTAATAAATGGGATGTAGAATTAACTATTAAGGGTAGTATATGGTTCAATTACTGCCAATCTTAGTTACTTTTATCTTGTAACTACAGACGTTATCGAAAGCAAATATGCAACATAAAATATGGCACAATTTCAACCAGTGTGTTGGTAAGGTAGGTATATGGTACAAAATAACAATAATAGTTCTAAATATTTAACGAGATCCTATTTAGAAGCTAATATTATTACTAGTCTGTTTAAATTATTTATTTAATCTTCCACTTTACAAAACCATCTCATATACCTGCTCATCGACACTTGCACTAGGTATAATATACAACACATACGTGAACAGTTCGGCTGCATCATGTAAAATCGGCCCATAAGTCTTCACCACCGTCCGTTTCAAGATCGTGGCGGCGCCACGGTGGATCGAAAATCGGCTGTAGAAGACATAGGATCTCGATGTCCTAAATGTTATTTTTTTTGCTGGAAATGACTTCTGCTGATTATTACTATTCTATAAAATGTCATATGAAGTAATTGTGTGCACAAATGGAAGAGTTATAATTTTTATAAGAAAAAAATGTATGGAGCTGACATGAAAAATGAGGATATCTCTGGAATCGCAAGGTTGGCCGTTATATCCTTGCACACTGTTATAGTACTATTTATTTGTGAATTTTTGACATACCTACTTAATATTGCGGCATCACTTGCGATTTTTTTTTTTAAATCGTCATAATAAAAAAATAAAACATGTTTATGATATGTACATTTTAATGCTTAAATATGGCTATACCAAGTGTAACTTACAATATTTTTTATGCTTAGACCAAAACATTCTAAGAAATCACAAAGTCGTATTACCTACTCATTTGAAATGACATGGTAATTATGAATTACATAATATTTTTTTCTTCTAAGAACTCTGTCGGGTCTTCCTGATCCTGAAGTTTCAGTAGTTCTACTGTTTCCTTAAAGTATGTCTGCCTCTAGCGGGCATCTAATTTTGGTCTTGTGGAAGAAATTAGAGGATCAGAAGAGACGATAAGCATATTGAGGATATCCTCGTTTGATGCTTGTCTACTCTTTTTCCTCGAATGGTGTTCTCTGAACCTCCTAAAGTCTTTGTTTCGGGCCTCTGAAGCTTCTTCCGAACGACTTCCAATTGGTACAATAGCATTTTCTGCAATTATGTCCCCTCCGTGAATCAACAATTTGTGGACGGTTGATGACATGTAGTACCAATCATACAGTTCCACGTATTTTTCAGCGGTTGTTCTAGCGTATTCTTTAAATTTCGGCACGTCTACAATCTCTCCAGATGTGATAGCTTGCAGAATCACAGCAAATCTGCGTATTAGGTCTTCATCTAATCCAGTGATCGCTGCAGTTTTATCAGGAAATTCAAAAAACCGCTTTGCTGTGTTCCCGTCGTTAGTTGTGCCTGATCCTTGCTTAACGATGTCAATCAAAAGGTTGAGATCATCTTTGAATCGATCTTGAATGAGTTTTTTTCGTGAATGCAATAACTCTTGATGACCTTCTCCTCTTGCAGACCACTTTTTGAAGTCGAGACGATACGCTATGTGTAGAAGACATTCCATCACATTAATTCGGGCATGAAGTGATGATAATCCGAATTCATACATACCAGAAGAAATGGTTTTTGACGCAATGACATCTAACTTATTCATTTCTGTAGGCTTAGCCAAACACAGGTAGCAGGCCGCATTTGACTTAGCTTCAGACAGATATGTACAAATTTTGCCGTCAATCATCGTCATCATTAATTTGTGACTAATTTCATGTCCTTGACATTTTGAGGGAACGAGAGCTTCAATTTCGTTATCCATTGCAGTTTTTTCATTTATGACAACGTCTTTGGTTTCTTTCACAAAACTAAACTGGACTGGACGGCAATACATAGGTTAGCAGGGTTTTGGATTCACCCATACGGTATCACCGTCAGCTGTCAACTTTAATGGAACCAAAGAGGTCATAAATATGCTGGAATCATCTTGACCACTCTCTATGTTTTGCTTATAACTACTTTGGTTAGATGCACCGTCAAATCCCCACTTTGATATTAGTATCAATTGCTTATCTTGTATCGCATCAGGACTACGAATAGTTACAAAAATTCTGTTCACTGTTAAATCTAGTAACGCTTGTAGTGCAATCTTAGCAGATGAATCCGTTACAGTCACAAATGTCTTCGGAGGGTAGCACTGTAGCTTAGCTTTTTGCACTTTATAGTAAGACGAATATGTCTCCTTTGAACCTTCTCGAATAGTCGTTTCCCTTAATGTGATATATTGCCATTTCGATAGTTTTAATGAAAGTAGCAAACCCAGTGCTTTTTCTGGTGAAAATATTGTTGAAGGAGCTGGTTTGTTCAACATTTCCTTGATTTTTGATGCTGCTTCTGGATTTTGGAGCATATGTTCAATAACAGATGCAATATCCTCACGACGATCTCCTTTCAAAAGTGCTGCAGCTGAATAAGCTACTTCATTAGGGTCATCGCCTATATGTTCATCAGATCGTCTCTTCTTCTGCTTGTTACTTAGATCTTCAAACGGCTTTTGAGATCTTTTTGTCATCGTTGAAGTTGATTTCATTGATGAAGTTGATGGTACAGGTTCAGGTACAGGTTCAGTAGAAATATTTTCACTTGTTGATTCTTGAATGAGCAAATTGGTTTGCACGCAGTTTGGCCAGTCAATATTTGCCTCAAGCCAATTACTGTAATCACGTCTAAAAACTTCACTTTTCCTGTGGGATCGTAACCATCTCTTTTGAACTGCCCGTGTAAATCTTCGACAAAATTCTTTCACGGTAACACTGTCTTCATCTGAAAGGCTAGAGCCCAGTCGAATAACAAGTGTGTTGAACAATATTCCGTGATCGAAAGACGAAGCATCCTGATTGCTCAGAATAACAAACAAATCCAAATTTGTAATAATGCTTTCCATTATTCACGATCACTGAGTAAAAAGACACGGTAGGATAGATGTTAGTATTAGAAATGCTCTAAATGAACTGAAGTTGTGAATCCAATGTTTGACTATTTATTGTTATTGACTAATGATGGTATCACATTTATCTAATTACTTTCATTAAGTTAATCCTGCACTAATTGCTAAATTAGCGAGTACCCCAAATTATTTACGTATCCTTTTAACTAGGTATATAGGTATTAAGTTTTATTAATCATTAGCTAATGTGGACTTGAGGCATTAGACAAGATTACGTATTACGTAATTCATAATTACCATGTCATTTCAAATGAAAATCACAAAGTAGGTAATACGACTTTGTGATTTCTTAGAATGTTTTGGTCTAAGCATAAAAAATATTGTAAATTACACTTGGTATAGCCATATTTAAGCATTAAAATGTATCATATACTTTTCTTTTTTAATTTTGAAGATTTAAAAAAAAAAAATCGCAAGTGATGCCGCGATATTAAGTATGTCAAAAATTCACAAATAAATAGTACTATAACAGTGTGCAAGGATATAACGGCCAACCTTGCGATTCCAGAGATATCCTCATTTTTCATGTCAGCTCCATACATTTTTTTCTTATAAAAATTATAACTCTTCCATTTGTGCACACAATTACTTCATATGACATTTTATAGAATAGTAATGATCAGCAGAAGTCATTTCCAGCAAAAAAAATAACATTTAAGAAATCGAGACCCTATGTCTTCTACAGCCGATTTTCGATCCACCGTCGGCGCGCGGAGTGGGGGCGGCAGCGCTGCACAATGGGTGCACGCAGCGAGCAATGCATCACTCCACCGTACGGTGATACGGTGTGCTCCTGTCGCATCGCATCACATTCCAATCCTCAGTTGCAAGCGCTCCGTCTTCAATAGATCCATAGAGAAAGCTCTCTGCTACAGCGATCAGATTATGCTCCAGTTAAGTATAACAGGTTCGTTCTCCACACCGAAAGTTTGGTTTTGAGATCACGGACATTTTGGTACATTACGTTAGAACTCTTAATTTTGATAAAAGGCTGCTGAGGCACGAAATGTCTGGTGAGTTGGTTGGGCCTTCTCAGGTACCTACCATAAGGTTTCAGGTATTCCTTGGGTACTCATGCGCTCTGGCGTTCATTGGCCATAGCACCCTCAAAAATTAGAATAGGTATCTGAGTTCAACAATACAGGTACTTTTCTTCCACTCGAAACTTGAACTTTCCAGCCTGTGGATGGTAACATTGGTTATTCTAAGTAAGTTTATTAGTGCCACCTAGCTACGAGTTATGAGATCATTTAAGCGTTGTTCAGTTCTTAAGCAATAAGATAGATGGCGTAATTCTATAAAATTATAATTACGCTGCAAGTGTAATGACAGACCAATTCTTTTTTGCAAGCTCTGACCGTTTCCAGTCTCAGAATTAGACATGACTCATGTGTATAACAAGCGTGATATAGCCAGCTGAGCATGACGAGCATGACAATTATGATCAGCAACTTTTATTGATAGGGACAGGTAATCCAGTAGGCACTTAATCAGTAATTAATTATGAGATTAGATAGTGATCCTAAGTAGGTAGGTAGTCAAAGGAAAAACATAAGATTTTGCAGCACCATACTGTTTATTTCAGCGTTAAAAGCCTTTTACATAAAATCATGAATGAAAAAACATTTATATTGCTGTAAATAAGCCTCCCAAGTATTAATGCAATTAAATTCAATGGGTGATCACCTTTACAAAAGGTCTTGTTTTATTATGCATTACATTGGCACCAAGTCCTGTTAAATAAATAATTATGCATAAAACCAATAGAAACAGATCAGTAGCAATACATTCGTCGTAAACTATTTAGTATTAAGAATATTGTTGTACAAACTTAAGTAATGTATGAGTGGATACTTTAAAATTCAATACTTCTAGTGATAATGTTATTGAAATTCAAATAAGTATTTGATAAAGTTTGATAATGAGCTCTTACAGTTGCAATATTCTTGGCAAAACAATCACCTTATAAAGAAAAAAAAAAACATAAATGTTGTCATAAATGCTGTAAACTCTTATCAAAGTATCACTCTGATCAATCATTTCAAATGCATGCACTTTAAATATAAATAAAAAACATTTTTCAACATACTTAATAATGAAACTGAGAATATGTGAAATCCTATGATAAACCTTCGTATAAAAAACGTTTGTTAAATATAAAACAACCAACTTTCTAACTTATTGATAGGGTGTATGTAGACTTGTATAAAAATCACAAAATAATATTGTAGCTACCTACTTTATTATATTTAGGAAGCAGAGATATACTCTCCTTTAAAGTTAAACATTATTACAGTTGAAGTTACAGACACATTTTATTTAATTTATAATTTGCATAAAAAATATTTTTCAGTTATTGATATCTAGTCAATACCATTATATTTTTATAAATTATCATAACTATCTTTTAATTGCATTTAAAATAGTATATCAAATTAATTTTCTTTTTATCACCATTGTTAACATGAGTGATACCCCTGACCCCCCACTATCTTAAAATAATTGGATCAGAGGTAATTCATACATGAGCTTCAAGTGATTAACATAGCTTACATTTATTTGTCACAAGTCAATATCAGGCAGTTTGCCGAAGTGGGTAAGGCACTCGCACAACTATTGTCATAAAGTTAAAATGGTCCCCTTAATTTACTATACTATCATGCAAAAACTAATATCATTAACATAAACAATAATGGCTTAAAAAATACTTTCCAAAGATAACAATATAAATCTGTAAGAGGTACAGTAAAGGAATGCAAAATATACACAAAAACAACAATAGTAACTAATTGTGAATAAATCGGAATGTAACTTAATAAATTGTATAACTTGTAATTGTGCTACACAATAATTATCAAAAAACCACAAAAGCAAACCACCACCACTAGCTCTAAAAACCAGGCTCTAAATGCTAAGATTGTGTGGGCTTCTGCCATTTATATGAGCCAGTGTACTTAAAGTCATATGAAGCAAGTTTACTATCTGCTTCCGGAGGGCCTCGTGATCCATACACATATGGGACAGGTTTAATATGTTTAGCTTCCAGTTCTTTGAGAATAGGGGTGAAAATACGCCAGGCCTCCTTTAATTCATCACTACGTACAAAATGCATTTGTGTACCAGTAAAGACATCCAAGATGAGTCTCTCATATGCGTCAGGGACATCTGCTTCTCTATAGCGCATACTGTATGTTAAATCCATTTCAGTTTCCACCAGGTCAAATTTCATGCCAGGTGATTTGCTCATTAATTTTGTATATAAAGCCTCACCAGGTTGAACACGTATCACCAGTTCATTTCGCTTCGCATTACCATTGAAGATATCACCAGGTACGTCTTTGTATTGAATTCTCACTTCTGCTTTCCTCTCATTTAGAGCTTTACCACAGCGAAGAATAAAAGGCACACCTTGCCATCTTGCATTATTAATCCACAGTGCAGCTAGTGCATATGTTGGTGTTACAGAACCCTTTGGTACAGTTGGATCCTCGAGATATCCCACTGCTTCGTCCCCTTTGCCCTCAGGATTACCTACATACTGTCCAACGATAATATCATTCAGCTCAATAGGTTTAATGTGGCGCAGAACCTTTACTTTTTCGTCTCTTATATCATTTGGATTCAAACTAACAGGTTTCTCCATAGCAAGAAGTGACAAAATTTGAAGAAGGTGATTCTGCATTACGTCGCGAATAATACCAAAATCGTCAAAATATCCCCCTCGACCTTCGGTACCAAACGGTTCCTTAAAAGAGATTAGTACAGATGCAATATTTTCCCTATTCCATGAAGGGCTGAATATTTGATTAGCAAATCTGATAGTCATTAGGTTTTGAACCATCTCCTTACCAAGGTAGTGATCAATTCGGTAAATCTGTTCTTCATTGAACAAGCCAGCCAGGTGACTGCTCAAGTTGTCTGAACTTTCATCATCTCTACCAAAGGGTTTTTCGATGATAACTCTTGTGAAACCTTTAATAGATGCACATGCGTTTCGTATATTTACGGTAACATCTTCAAACACAGTTGGTGGTACTGCTAGGTAAAATATTCTGTTAGCAATTGGGCCCTTTTCAGACTTACTAATAACCTGGTTGAGCATTTCATAGTCAGTTCTTTTATCATAGGATCCAGCAAAATACTCGTTCGCTTCCCAGAATTCCTTCAATTTCTCTTCGTCTCCCGGACGCACTTTTAAATATTTTTTGCATTTCTCTTTAACTTCTGATAATGTTTGTTTCGTACGAGCATAACCAACAAACCTGGTATTACGAGGTAAAAGATTATCTCTGTATAAATACCATATAGTTGGATAAATCTTTTTTTTTGCAAGATCTCCTGACGCTCCACATAATACGAAAGTGTGGGGATATTGAAAATCATTTTTGTTTTCCATGTTCACGTAGGTTATTCACTTGCAAAAACTTTAATATTTTTATGTCCGTTATAAAATACGTATATTACGTATTTATAAAGCACTTGGACGTTGTCGTAGTGATAAAAAAAATATTACAATGCAAAAATTACACTAAACATACACGCCGGGTAACTCAACAAAGTAAACTTATATTTTGTCAGCGAAGTATTTATATAAAACTTATTCCATATTCAAACTTATACAGGTGCAAGGTCAATCAGCATTTCGATAATTTGATTGGTTTAGAGGTAAGCAATTTATTTGTTTAACCAATAGAATGCACAACTAATATAAAATATCATAGTGGCAATGAGAACCGACCTTAATAAATGACATTAACTTGACATTGAAAAATAAAAAAGGCGCGTTCAGTTAAGATCATACGATCGAAATCGAAATTAATAAAAAACAGTACCTATTACATTTATTTTGAAGGAATACAAACTTTTTTTTCGAAAACTATGAAATATCAAGTTTCTAGTTGCAAACAAAAGTTACTGAATTTATAAAACCAAAACCTTGTGACAGGATTCTTGCATTTATTTACTTCTGTAAGTCCTACACTTAGTACCTAAAAATACATATTTTTCTGGTTGCTGTAATTTAATCGTAGGTATTTTAGAGTGAACTGCTGCAGTTTCCTTTTTGTAAAAAAACAGAATTTTGTTCGGAAATTTTTATTCTTTCACTATCACCCGTATCATCAAAATTTCTGAACGAAATTCGACTGTGACGTGACGCGTTGTTTTATGTCAATGAGAATTAATTGAAATTGGGTTATTGTTAAATTCGTATAAATATTAACCACTTTTATCGCCTTATATGATTATAGTTAATTTTTATTAATTGCGTGTCTCATAATATCATCAAAGACATTTGTGTACAGCAAGGGGGTGTATATTTCATCTTCGTATAGGTATATTTAGTTCAACGACCTTGTTACTGACAGGTTCATCGTTAGCCACTGAACTATTCTATGAAAGTGGTATATCGTAAACGATAGATACATTATACCAGATGATGGAGCCCTCGAGAGATTCAGGTAAGAAATCTTCATAATAATATGGTGTTAAAAACTTTGGTTACGCCAAAATCATACACTATCATGGTACCCATCTCGTAATCTACGATACTGAGGTCCTTGTTTTACTTGGTAAACAACTGTTACAGTAGGAATTACTAGTTTATTCGTATTGCAGCCTACCAGTGAGTGTATTGTTTGTTTCATGTATTGTGTTTAGTTTATTTTTGGCTCAAGTCATGATTATACTTCAGGTAAGTTTAAAGATGTTATTGTACGATTGAGGCACAGTATAGTTAGGTAGGTATTTTTGCAAGCAGCACTACACACGACACGACTCATGGCTTCAGCTTTAAACTGAAAGTGGTGGGTGTGAGAATGTGAGAAGATAATATGATATTGTTTCTACTAGATTTCTAATAGAAATCATATGATGACCCTCTGACCCTACTATGCCTTGATGAAAGTGACCCATACACATACACAAATTGATAGCATAGCAAAAAAGCTTAGAACTATTTATTTTTAAGTTGATGTAATAAAACCTTTAATAGACAATAACATGAAACCCAGCTTGAAAAGCATGCTTTAAAAATATGCATTAAATCCTTTTAACAGGTTGAATATATCTGCTTCAGCACATATTTAAGGTTACTGTACACAACTGTACTATGTACTGTGTGTAAGGTTACTGATAACTGTAAGATTAATTACAATATCCAACCACCTATCAATGTCATCATGCTTTCTTCTGTGTCCGGATTAGAACATGCTAGTCCTGTTTTTATAGGTTTTGCTCACAATATCAGTTTGAATTTTATGCTATTAGATGTCTGTGAAGGTTCACCAATTAATGCAAAAGACATTTTATAAAGTAGCTGATGTCCATCTACATATCCCAAACTATCAATTTGCTAACTGCGCTAAATCAGTATTATATGAAAGCAGAATAAACAAAATGTTTATTTGAGAATCTTAATCAAACACTAACTATCAGTCTTTTGAATTCACAACAAGAACAAAAGCACAGTTTAATTTTATGTTTTAAATTGATAAAAAATCTAACAATGGCTTCCTGTGGACGCACCACACTACTATTGTAACTTTACCATTTTGTTTCAGTTGCACTGTGCTTGATTTATTGAAATCATTAATTATATCCGCTTTAAAACTTAAACTAATTAATGCCTCAGTTAGTAACTTTTAAAGTATATTTTATATACATACATACTTCATAATCAGCCTATAATGTTCCCACTGCTGATACTTAATTATTATTCTTTATTAAATATTAAATTATAAAACATCAAATAATTAAAAAAAATAATTGTGTGTGTAATATTAATCTATTGTTCTGTGTTTGTAAAGATTATTGTTTGCTCACTACAATAGTCAGGTATACAGAGTCAGATCCTTCAATAAGAATAAGTTATTGTTTTAGAAATTACATTTGAATGCGTTGATTCATGGAACTCACACTAGGATTCCCTGTGTTGTGATATCCAGGCTCCTTCGTTCCGTTTTCCTTTATTGCTATACATGTAATAGGTATATATATGTTACAATAAATTTCTTAATTTCATTTAATCTACTAGAAAAGGAATATACAATAAAAACTAATTCACAAAAGAAAACTAATGCTAATACATAAAGAAAACAGTAGATAACCAAGTATGTATGTATGTTGTGTGTGATAGTGTATGTGTGATATGGTGTGTTTGTGTGGGTGTATGAATTAGGATAGTTATGTTGGTGATGAGAGTGTGTCTGAATGTGATACCTGAGGATGTAGGTATATCATTTTGTGGATGTTTCTGATATAGAATAGTAACTATAAATAGGGATATGTATCAGTACATATCCCTATTTAGTTTACATATCACACGCAGACCCCATCGAGTTTAAAAAAAATATGATTGACGTGTAAAAGTGTTTGTTCGAACCTACTTACAGAAATAAAATCATTTAACATTTATCAAAGCGATCCAAGTTTTTTTTTTTCATGTTAATAAGTTTTCAGTCTTAACATCAATAAATACCAAACTTTATTCAGTACCTAACAAGGAATTTTATCTCGGAAAAATTATAAAACATGGATTATTAGTTACTGTATAATTGTGTGTTTAATTGTATATTGATTATGTATTTGATTGATTTTTTATAACTTTATCATCATCATAGAGGTGTTTAGGATGAAAAATTATTACAAAAACATTTTTGTCTAATATAAATAATCCGTAATATTCTATAAAAAATTAAAACTGAATGCTAATCTATCCCTAAGTATGTTTACAGCCTAGTAAATTTTAATCAACTTGGCACAAAAGATCACGAATGTATTCTCTGTACAAATTATTTTGAAGTTTAGTGTCTTTTCAATGTCCTAGATGGCACTTACAGAGTAGTTCCTTGTGTTGTGGCTAGATGGCGTTGCAAGCATGAATGTTGAGTAATAATTAAACATATTTTTAATATTATTCTATAAAACATAAACTTACCTTGAAAATCTATGCTCCCTATTTTAATCCTACTTAAAAAGACGGAAGTTTCTATGTTCGTCGCATTTAGAAAAAAAAAAGATGTGCACAAAATTTGACCGATTTTTTGGTAAAGTAGAGGCAGGTGTTATGTTCTGTTAAACAGATCTTTGAAGGTATATTTCGGTATAAAGTATTAAAAAAAGCTTTATTACTAACCTACCACAACAAAAATAAAACTAATCTTTAATACAGATACAGATGATGATCTTTGTTTTTAAGAGTAACAGGTTATGTTTGTCACCTACTTCCTAATCTATTGGAGAATAGACAAGCTTTTTTTATCTAATATGAAAGAAATTAAAACATTAAAAAAACAAAATGCATGTTGTTAAAGCACCTACCTACTTTTAATTGTTGTTTTCTCCTCCCCCAACTACCGGATACAGATCTCCCTCGTTATCTGTCCTCTCGTCTTCGTCATTCCCTCACTGTTGAGGATCGCGACCACATACGATACCTACGTCTCCATTTCTCCAAGCTATGTGGTCTTCCTAAATGTGGGGTGCTGGGTACACGCTGCTTCCGCCGCCCCGGCGCCGCTCTGTCTTGACCGCGTTTTCCTTCTGTCCGGTCCAGTAACACGTTCATGCTGAACGGTTTTAGACAATTCCTAGATGAAATCATTAAAAATGCCGAGGAGACGCTCCTGGCTCATCGACAGTTCATCAATTCAATTTAATTCTTAATGCATATCTCGCGTGTTTTACGAGATGAAGATGATGTGTTTATCATATACATACATTTACAGATAGCCGCTTGGTGATGCCGTTTGAGTTCCTCCAGTATAGAATCATTAGTTCCTATTTTTACGACATCGTAAAAGATCCATTGCAATCCAAATCCACTATCAACTGCTATTTTGTCTGGAGATCTTCGCTTCGATTTGGCAACCACTCCGCTATCACCTTTGGCCATCGTACATCAATCAACTTTACTCCAACGATACGGATCTTCAATTTCCCATTCGTTGTCTGGATCATTATACACCCCATTACAATGCTTTATGGTAACTGCCGAAATGTGGGTGTACTTGTGAGACACACATGTGCCTAACCCTTCACAAAATACAGGCGAGATGCTGTGCTGCCTCCATGAATGGCGATGCACGAAAGAACGTCCGATGCAGTCTGGAAGTTAGCCCGGCCATCTTCTTGCTATTTGGATAATATATTTAACACAACATGAACTATTAACGAGAAGGAAAATTGTATCCTGAATTTTAGTTGTTTTGAATGTTAGCCTGTAAAAACATATTCACGTGATATTTTTATTGCTGACCATTTATCTGATTTTGCAATCAGTTATATTATCTGGCGAGGTCACATTGGCGCTGATACATTTGTTTTGTTTCAAAGATAACACAGATGATAACAATTTATTTTCATCAGTTCTTAGAAAAAGTTGGACCCAAACATTTAATGCACCAATGTCCGTAAATCTGAATTAGAATACATTTATTAATCCAACTCACAACACACACACACACAACCCACCGCCACTCACCACACCACGCCACCACAATTACTGACATAATTATCATAAGATCTTTTAATTTTGACAAACACTAGTTCTTAAAGACTAAAAAAGATTTTCACTAGTAAAGAAAATCTTTTTTAATATCCTCTAGATATTTTGGGGTCCCGCTAGGCAGCGTTCTCTGCCTAATAATTTAAGGTTCTTAGATACACGGCGGATGTAAATATGCAGGCACTTGGTTACTTACGTACCCCGTATTTACAGCTGCAATATATCCGACGACACACGGGTTAAACCTCATTCATTGATCTTGAACAAACATACGAAAAAAAAGCAACGGCATACTTGCAGAAACCCCAATAACAAGAAGCTCTTAAAAAAAACTGGCGTTAGGATAAATATTCAATCGTCAAATAAAGTTTTTGGCTCATAGCAACTTGTAATACAAGAGCTATTTCCTCTCCTATAGTAAAAGGAAAGGACCAATAAGGATGATAGCAAAAAATCATAAATTCTCAATCGAATAGGTGATGTTAATTAATGAAGAACTGACTATTGAAGAATTTACACAATATTGTTTTATAATACCGTGAATAGCAGCAAAATGCTGCAAAACCGTATGCATTGGGAAAAGCTCAATCAATCACCATAAGTAAGATATTCGATTATATGCAGCTTAATATTCCATGATGCAGGAAGCTTATGGTAAAGTACCCGTAAAGGTCAGTTTAAAAAAAAAAGTTATGCGAAACTAAACTATGAAATAACTTCCCAAAATGAAGCACGTGTACCCCCTAAATGTTATTTGTGTTGTGTGTTGTTGTTGTCGTTGTTGTATGTTGTGATATACCATAATCATCATCACAATCAATCATAAGCATAATCAGCCTATAATGTTCCCACTGCTGGGACACAGGCCTCTTCTATTCAAGACGGAGCAACAAGAAAAAAATTATATAAATATTTGTTAAAAACAAAAATTGATTTTTTTTTTATGCTCACAAAAAAAACTTAATCACCAATCAATGATGCTCACTTGTAGTCAAATTGGATGTCGTGGAAATGGACTCCGAATTTTGCTCGGAAATTATTTACGGCGTAAGATCCTTTTGAAAATGAAAGGCATAAGATGAATAATATACAATACATTATATATATAAATATATATATATATATATTGGGACTAATGTTTAAAAAGGATCAGAATCAGGAGCAACCTATTAAGATAATAAAGGGACTTCGAGCGAGGGATAATAAATTATTGAAAGAAAGAAATGGTTGTTATCACTTTCAACTACAATGAAGAAAACTGCATAGCTGTTATTATCGCTTTGAAACTGCAATCTTTAGCATCGTTATATTGAGAAGCATATGATAGCTTCGTTATGTTATGACCAACTTGTTTTGTTGTCGTTCTTCATTACGAAATGGTTTAAGGAACCAAGAACACCTAATAGCTACTTAAGGAGAGAAAAAGAATCCAGTTACATCTACTTAAATGCTACTTATAAGAAAAAAGTGTTAATGAGTAAACTAATTGAGGATATTTCGTTGCAAAATTTGGATTAAAACGCACTCGACAGGGTGCATAAAACCCATTACAAACGCCAAGATTGAGATACATTCATTTCTACGATCTAAGTAATAATATTCATAAGATAGTCTATAGTCCAATAGGTTAATAGACTAGCAAAAAAGACAGATCCAAGGAAAGGAAAGGTCGTATAGTCTGGCTGCTCACATTGCATGGTGCGGTTCGAAGGACTAAAGCACGTGCGATGCGGCGCGACAGGCAGCGCGGGCGGGTGGCAGGGCGAGGGGTGCGCAGTCGTGTGCAGTGGACCACTCGACGTCGCACAAGGTCAAGGAGAATGATTAACAACGAAAATACAGCAAAACAAACGGTGGCGATGCGGGGTATGAGCGGGGACGTGGCGCGCCAGTCAGAGCAGCGACGCCGCCCGCATCGGCCGCGAGAACGGCGCCGCTCGCGACATACGAAAATCGATGCACGATCCGTAACAATTTGACATTATTAACTACCGTAATTTCAATATTAATCTTTGATGATAGACGTCATGACGGGCTCCGCGCGTTGGCCACCCATGTTTGTGATGTGTCACTCGTGTTGACGATTTAGGGTTGTCTCACGATTTACAACTTTGGAAATAAGAGCGTTCTTGGATCCCATTCAACTATATCATCTGCTGGTGTTTCTATGATTGATTATGTATGCAATATTATTTGCACATATCTGTGCAAATTTTGTGTGAAGATAACCAGTTATTCAACTTTCAATATTATCTATTTAGCAATTAACCAATTATTAATATGCAATATAATGTTTTTACTAATATCGTAACACATCTTCCTAGGGTAGATTATGCCCAATCTAAAATACCTAGGTAATTTTGTGTGCCAGGAGCAAATTCTCATCATGTTTTCAAAATGTTTCTGCACTCATTAAATGTCTCAATGTCAAAGCTTTTAAAAAAGAAAAACACTAGTTACTTAATTCTCATTTGAAGTGAATGAAACAGTTCTCGAATATTATGATTGAAGTTAAAATCAACAGCGACGTTAACATACGCAATATAAACTTGTAATGTTTTAATGCCCTTATGTCTTTATCTGACACGAGTCGTAAAGAGCACTGCAAGGTTGCAAGTGTATTGACTCTAGTGTTTTGAATAAATTTATCTCCGTGCTCTATTGCTCTAGCCACTGCATTTCCATTCGCGTATTCCCCATTTTCATAACGAGATAAGACAGAACTTTCCTCGTTTGATAGTTTGACGTCAGGATGATGTAACCAAGTACCGAAAGCGTGCCAAAGCATACGGTGATGAGATCTGAACCTCGTCAGTTTTGTGATCGCTCTAGGATTAACAGAGACACCTTTTTGCCTTCCAACATAACAATGGTTAATTAATTCTCTATGAGGCTTTTAATGTGTATCGTATTTACATATTATTTGAGATATTTCCGTCGTTATCCTCCCTAGATTATAAAGCACTGGCTTACTGTTCGTAAAGATTTAATTCGACTTCGATCTTTCATTTTGAATCAACCGGCCCTAAAATTCTGAAAAATAAAAAAAATAATATTCGGTGCTAAATTTTCTTCTACCAGCTTTGTTTCATAGGAACCGCAATTGCATATTGCATTCTTGAACAATAACTATTTCATAAGAGAAGTAAAATCCCCTGGTTATCGATTAGTTATTAAAAATATCTTCGTTTTCCATTAAGGACTCTGCAATTAAACAATAATAAAATCATCCAAATATACTTCTGTCGTTTCTGGGACTTGCAATACTAAAAACAGCACCCTAATAAAATTGCGTAACACTCTTTCAATAACAACCTGAATCCTTTTGAAGGATATTGCTAATCCATTGCTTCATAAAATGTTAGAAAAAAAAAGAAGCTCAACCACGTAAATAACGCAATGAATGTTGTAGAACTGTCAAAATGAATGACATTGCTACTGTTAGTGTGCTACGCAATTATCCCGCAAGTCCTAAGTTCCTGATAGCTTTAACAATCTATAAATTGTACGACTAATTCTAGGAACCGACGAAGGCAAACAGACATGGCAATTGTAAAATTACTACGTGCCAGTAACTGAAGCAGAACGTTTGATGTTTGTCATCATAAATTATAAACCCATAGTACCTACCCAAGGTTTTAATGAATTGATTACCCCTTTAACTGCTAGCCCTGAATCATTGTTTCTACATTAGCTTTCTCATTTGCTGGAATTCTTTCGATTCTTGTTTTATTTCAATCTCATAATTTTAATATTCTAACATCTGTGTTTAGCCACTTCAAACAATTTCAATCCGTAATCTACTGCTAAGCTGATTTGATAAAAATATTATTCGCAGCGTTTCTGAAATTGGGCTACACCATATCAAATCTGGAAAAGTAACATATCATCTACATCTTTAAATTAAGTCCAATGAAATATATTTCACTCAAGATATTATTAGGCATATCGTAATGTGCACTATTATCAACTAAAGAGGTACGAACATTATTTTTATAGCTGTTACCCAAGACAAATACAAGACAAGTTGTATCATTGTCAAGGTCTTCCACTCTGTTTGAATTCATCGCCGCCCTCGTGGTATTTCACATAATTATGGAATACCAATACGTTGCATTATGTTTTTGTTAACGCAGTTCCATCTTGTTTCCGTATTTTGCTTTTATTTTCTCCACCTTCTTTGATTAATAGTATTCATGGAATACCTACATTTTAATATAACGCACGGGTGACAGTATTGGCCATATTTTGTTATCCTCTGAAGCTCTGTTTTCAGAAATAGATCAAGACATAATTATCTGCTTGTAGTACCTACTATAGATTCGTTGCAAAATTCGTTTTATTTTAACCATCTCTTCTTTCTTCATTAATTACTTTTACATCGGCTACTTCCCCTCTTTAATAGATTACTCATGATTTAATGAAATGTATTTTATTAGATTGCTTACAAATACGCACAACTCGAGCCACGTCTTTTCGCTAGTTGACGTTTGAGTTATTCGATCTTCATTGTTTATCGGAATTACAAAACAAACGAATTGAGTTGATTTGTTAATACCCTTTGTAGCCGCTTAATAAAATAGTTTTGAATTTATTACAGCTTGTTAAGAAGTGTTTAGTTTATTGGTGTTGCGTGTACCTAATCGCAGGCGCGAGTGGCGTCACGTCACGCCGCGGGAAGTGTTACTCTCTGGCTTGGTCACGGCCAAGGTCTCGTGTCGACACAACGCTTGGCGTCATTATGTAACGCTTGGGTAAATGATAACGCTCGACTTCTCATTATTTTTAATAAAAATATATGATATAGATATCATTCAATATGGTCGATACAAAATATTCATTGTTTCTAGGTTTCTACCTTGCGATTCTTAGTTTCAATGATTTCACAATACATATATATAATTTGATAAATAGGGTTTTGTATTGTTAATAGAACTTTGATATTATAATTCCATGTTGGTACGTGAGTAAAATGTAAGCGCGATCAAAGTACAAACAATAAATAGGTCGTAACAAATTCCAACAATGATGAATTACTATGTTTGCACCACATCATCTCTGTTTACCGTGTGCTCCCTGGTCAAAAACAGTTCGCGTGGGTGACATTACAGAAGCCTAAGGGATACAGTTAGTAGTTTTTGCTTAAAGCTGATGTGAATATAAAGAAAACGAAAAGAATTATGTTTCGCATTCTTAAAGAACCTTGTAAAAGCAAAATGTTCCCTGTTAAAAATCACTCTCATGTGTCGCTAATAAAAATCTCTATATCATGGATAAGGTAAAGCTAACTCCATGCGAACTTCAAGTGGTATTCCCGAAAACGTTACGGACCCAAAAAAGACAACATTGTAGAAATTTAAAAGGTGAATGGGAATCCACACATAAAATGTTAACGTGATAACTAATCAGTTAACGCTATTGTACCACCTGCATCTTTGATAGCTCTTTTTCTACGATATCATGTGTCTATTAATATATAACCGTACAGGTTAGCAATAACAATTATTATAATTACCACGTAGTCTCACAATGAACGCATCTCTGTGTTGAAAATGAGCATTGTTTTGTAGTTGGGAGTTCCGGTTGGTCTCCCCGCGCCGCGCGTTTACCGGCTCGCCCAGTGCAGACTGGCCAGCAGAGGCATCGCTCAGCGATCTTGTGCACGAACAAAAAACACCTGTAGTCGTCAGCGAATCGCCAAGGTCGCAGGCCCCCGCGGCGCGCTTCTCTCTGCGTTCCGTTTACCCATATCTCGCGGCGAATGCACACGCCGCCCCCGCGCCTTTGACTCACCGTACACCCGCACGCCGCGCGTCGCACGTCTGCTACTCTACGGGTCAAATCTAGGACGCTATTTAACTTTGCTTTTGCATTACTAGTCTCGTTAAAGCTGCTAGCGTCAGCTATGAATGACCATTAGATGACCGCCTATTTCTTTTAATGACTAATTTTGACCTTTAACCAGCTATATCATTTCTCAACGGGGATCAAAATTGGAAATATTACCTAAGTACCTATCTAGTTCATTACAATTTTGAAGAGTAAAGTTGCAAAACACAAATGAAAAGGAAAGTATGTAAAGTCAGAGAGTTTGATAAGGTGTTGCGCGAGCGTCGGTAATTCGGTATTGTCACAGCACAGTAAAGCTATTGTCAATGTTAATTGAGAGTGAGACTGGCGAGCGCGCGTCAAGTCAAGGTCGGTGCAGATCGATAGCGCCGCCGGAGGGGGGCAGGCAGGCGGACTTCCATCTCCACATACTCCACATGCACGTATGCACGCACGTAATGCTCACCAAAGAAAGTGTAGGAAAGTGGAAACATTCCTTGATAGTGCGACAAACTGCTCTACGCTCACTGAGCGCTGCGTAATTCAAACTTATCGAGGTGTTGCATTTTTTTAATCTGTAGCAGAATGTTTTCACGAGTGCAATTGAAATCTTAATTCTCTTTGCACTATTCCATAATTATGATACTTACTCATATTTTTATCGCAAAGTATGTAAATAATAATGTCGTTACAATATGTAATATTTCCTTTGTAAAGTTTATTACCGGTAGTGTTGGTCCGCTTAGTCATTGTCGGAGCGATTCCCTTTGTGTGACCCATCAATCCCGACCATATAATGGCTCAATTCATTCATTTCGTGCCTGAAGGCGACGGTGTGGCGTTTTACTAAAGTCTTTGTCGCATTGTCGATGGCGTGTTTTCCTTCGTCTGGTTTCTGTATTGATTTGTTGCCTTGTTCAACACGCTCTAAGTATAAGCTCACTTACGTAGATTAATTTACGAAAGAATCCTCTTTTCTCACGAAAGGCTATCAATTACATAGTCCCGGTTGTCAAGGATACGGCTTGATTGACAGGTTCGGGTAATGTAGTAGTTCTATGATGTGGGTGCTTCCCTACAGCCTAAACCGAGCATAAATGGATATGGATGAATTCACGGCTGGCTGGTTTCTTTTGAATTGAAAGTGAATTTAATCAAACGCCTACGCTGTACGCCGCAAATAAGATAGATATTCTTTGCGCGCTTTAAATTCTGCTTTTCAGTTTTCAATGGATTTATTATAATATAAATTTTGTATTGTATTTATATTTGATAGTATATTATTCATCGGTAAAAATTTCTGACAGCCGGTGCTGTTTACTTTCTTTGTAACGAATTATATGGTTTATTTGTTCGTCTATATCGATCACGATTATTAGTTTACTGAGCGTCGCTGTATGTGGTCCAGATGTAATCTAATATCTCGTTATTATCTTATTTATTTTCCTGGGCCAAACCCTAACTATGTACGACGTTACTCTAGCTTTATTTATCGCAATACGTAGGTATAGCGCACATTACGTTTTTGGTACTTGATAGTTTTTTTAATGTTTTCTTATTCTTTTGATGATCTATCCAGATGTTAGCCACGAAACTTGTTTCTTTTTCTATAAACGCAGAAATATGAATACTGTTTTCATGACTATTTTTGTATTTGCGTCTACTCCGTGGTCTCTTCCCACGCTTCCAGCATGCAAGTAAGGAATCCTAAATCCCTTCCACTACATGATAGCCATAGTAGATGCTTAGAATAATATGAAAAAATAAAATCACTATAAAAATAAGTTGAGCAATATTAAAGCGTCAAGGCGTTACCTACACATTGTTTGGTTTAGGACCGGAAAACTTTTTGTCGTCCATCTATGACGAACGCCCTCAACACGTGCAGCGATCGTCCCTAAACGCACAGCCCCAAGGCCGCATATGCCATACATACAAACAAACATTTGGCCATGTTTTGAATTATCTTCTTTGATGCCCAAAACTTTAAACGCGGCTCTAATGTGGGCTCGGTTATCACTTTATCAGTTAGGATGCTTTGAAATGATATTTAGATAGCGTTATATCGGCATTGAAAGCTTTCAAGGGGAAGCCTCGTAACCGCGTCCCTGAAGAAACAATAAAGAAATATTTGATTGTTCAAACAATTGATCAGATGAATAAGTACCATTTAATCGCGCTAGGTTTTCTAAGTGACATAGCGAATTTTTATATGGTAGAGGCTATCGCAGGGAGTTCGGTCTATGAGTGACGTAAAACTTAATTACAGAAACGCGCCGCAGCCACGATCACGAAGGCCGACTGCTAACAACCACAATTATTTAGATGATTCCATTCTAACATATAACTATAAAACTTTAGATTATCTAGTTCAATTCGGAATCATTTGCAACTTTAAAAGCAAAAAAATTGATTATAGCAACTCGTTTTCAACATAAAATCAGATTTATTCACGTATGATTGTATGCGGACCTTGAGCACGTCGGGTGAGACCTTCACGCCGGTAACCGCGCGGAAGTTGACGGGTAAATTTTTTGTCAAATTCGAGCTTGTTGAGTTTTAGTGCGCATTAGTCACTAGCTAAGCATCAGCGCCGAAGCTCGTGGCGCATTGTTGACGAGTTGCATCGCGATATCGTCGCGTCGGGTGCAATAACAGTCGCTATCACAATGTCACTACGACGTCTGCTTTGTCCCCGGTCGCGGCTCTGACGCTTTTGTCTATATCTCCGGCGTCGCACGCTCAGTCACATTTACACGTATTATTTAGAAGCCTAGCGTCATTACCATAATAATTCACGGGTTTGATCTTTCGCAGCGTAAATTGATCGTGACCATCACATCGCGCGCTAAGTTGTCCGTCGTAACTTGTGTATCCGTGGACTTTAATTTTGAACGTCGCTGAAGTGCAGTGGGTTGATAGTGATGTGAGAATACTTGTGCGTGGCCATGTCCGTGGCGAAGAAAGACAAACCGACTATGTCGGTAACAGCACTTATCAACTGGGCCAGGCCCTTGCCGCCGGGCCAACAGCAGCAGCCGATGACGCCTATGTCGCCCGGAAACATGCTTCAACCGATGGCTACACAGTCTAACATACCGACTGTCGACTGCTCACTCGATATTCAATGTAAATATCTAATTGTTTAAGTAATTGGTAACGGAAAATTCTTTGGTTCTCGGAGCAGAAAGATTTTCCGTAACCATTATGTATTTTGTGTGAACTTAACTTACTTATTTGCAAAAATCTATTTTAATTTAATCGGCTACCATGGTCACGTTCTATTTTTATGGTGATTATTAAGCCATAATAGACAGAAGGCGAGTAAAAAAAATTACTTTATTAATTGTTTATGACAATTCATGCCTTCGTAGTAGTAATTATAAAATGTGTGCTAAATATGTAAATTAAGACTAAACATAGAGCTGAATAGTCTTCAAGGTTTGCGGTATAGAAGCCTTTGTTCCATATCTATCAATAGCTATAGTTTCTTGATATACTGGGATGTGAATAATACACTACTTTATACCAGCGTCATATAAACGAGTTATTCATTACCACAAAGCAAGTATAATTTGACAATGTTCTTAAAACGATTCATGGTAGGTACTTGTCCGTTTATTTATATTGATGACATTATAATTCATCATACAAAGGTTAAGAACGTTAACGAATCGGAACTGCGATTACATCTACTAAGCAATTAAATAAGTACTTACGTACGATGGTACAGAATACAGAATGGAATGATAATGAATCTCATACTTAATTTATAACAAGAATAGGTAACCGATGTTCTTCTGCTAAACTTGAGACTTGTCGAAGGCTTTCCATCAGGTCGCAAAGTTTTGGTAGTGTGTAATAGTAATAAAGTGGTTGTATAAAAGTACCTGTGTTCAATTCAATGTCATGGTAGGATTGTACATTTGTAACACACTTCCGTCCTATTGTAATTTAGTTTCAATTAGTATTATAGACAGTGCGAATTCATACTTAACAATGTAAAAGGTTTTTCAACAAGAACTTTGTTTTTTTTTAAACCAAATAAAACAAAGAATTTAAGTAGATGAAAATTATTCAAATTTGTATTGTATTAGAAAGAGTAAGGTTTGGCAAGTATGAATGAAAAATGATATCGGACAAATGTCCACCACGACCACGTTCACAGATGTCGATTCTTTCATCAATATTTTCAATCACTTTTTGGCAAAAGGCGGGTCTATTTCAAGAGATGTTAACAACTCAATTTTGGGGTATTATTGATGATATATGGATATCACTGACATGTGGTTCCAACAGGACGTGCCACAAGTCACACAGCCAACGAAAAAATGAATTTATTGATAACCAAATTTCCCGATCGCATAATTTCACGAAATTCAGCTGTTAAGTGGCCTACCCGATCGTGTGATTTAACACCACTGGATTATTTTTTGTGGGGCTATGTTAAAGACAGAGTCTATACGGAGCCACTCGAATCGATTGCAGCCTTAAAACTCATAATCCGTGACGCGATTAACGAAATAGACCCGCCATTTTGCCAAAAAGTGATTGAACATTTTGATGAAAGAATCGAGATCTGTGAGCGTGGTCGTGGTGGACATCTGTCCGATATAATTTTTCATCCATAATTGCCAAACCTTACTCTTTCTAATACAATAAAAAATTAAATAATTTTCATCTAAATTCTTTGTTTTATTTTGTTTTAAAAAACAAAGTTCTTGTTGAAAAACCCTTTACATATAATTTTTTAGTCCTGTTCATACGTCACATTCACATCCCAAGCCCCATATTATAAAAGTTGGTCTTTTGGCACGCACCGTTGATGAAAATTAACGTAAAGCATCGAGATTATGAAAGTGTTTCTTTGCACTATAATTCGTAATTTTTCGTGAAGATTCGTGATGAAAACAAATTTTTGATATATTTTGTTTGAGTTGTAAGAAGCTTGTATAGGTGGTACCTACCTAACATTTCATAGACCCGGTATGACTTTAAAAAACGACTTATCTAACTTTGTTCAGTAATCGCATGTAATTAGGTCAAAAATGTATAGTTTTTAAGAGGTTTAATTAACCGACTTCGAAAAAGTTCTCAATATGTCGGAATCTTTTTTTTATGTATGTTTACGGATTAGTCGAAGACGTCTGAACCGATTTGGAAAATTCTTTTTTGTTTCAAAGGGTATACTTCCCAGGTGGTCCCATTTAAGTTTTATCGAAATCGGTTGAGCGGTTTAAAAAAAATTAAGTCAGTATTATAAATCATTTTTAAATTTAAAAAAATCGCCTTCAAACGGACGTGGGCGTGTAACACGATCGTTTTCGCATTGGTGGGGTAGGATCCATGACTAAAAAGTGAAAAAAAAATTACAAAAAAAACACTACAAAGTGAAAAATAACTTTAATTTCTGAAGTCGGTGGAAAAAACTAAAATACAGATCCAAAGACACTGACTTCCGAAATTAGAGTTATTTTTCATTTTGTAGTGTTTTCAAAGTCACCTTACGACAGCAAACTAATCAAACTCTAGACTCGTGACGAAAATTAAATCTGTATGTTAGTTTTTCTTACATTTACCACAGTGTTTCGCCGCTTGGTAGGCGCGTGTGTGACTATAATCATTCTTTTCCACAGATTTTCGTTAATTACGGAGATTAACATAAAATTATACGATAGATCTCGTTTCGCGAGAGTGAAAGTTGTTATTACGGGCCACAATTATATATTATATCTCTTTGAAATAAAACTCAATTATAAATCTAATTTAAGTTGTCGTCGACTTATATATGAACTGACTATATAATAACAGTTTGTGTATTAGATTACATGAAACAAGTTTATAGACTTTGAAATAAGATTTTGCACTGAGATAGCTACATAGGTTTGAGGCTGGTTATAATATCTGAGACGTAATCACTTTACCAAGAAATGAATGTTTATGGCAGAATTAAAGAATTAACTTAGTTTATATTTAAATGCTGACCTAGCTACTCGTATAGCTCTTATAATAATTACGTCTTGCGTGCCTGGATTTGGTAGCTTTGACTAATTGTATTCGTCTGTTGTCACTACTGGCTTAGTCCAGAATTCCTGATGGTCTAGAATTCCAAATGGGTAGATACTTCAAAGGAAACAACTTCTTAGCTAATAATTTGTAAGACTGTTAAACGATCACTTACTCACAAAAGGAAACGCAAAGTAATTGGAAATAAGATTCTGAAACTTATTATATTTAATGTTGAAAGAGCAATCACTTATACGTTATCCTCAAAGGGCTCGAAATATAGTTTTTAAAAGTCTCGCTTCAAAGACTCCGTTTGCTTCTTAAGAAAACCTCTAAGATGAGGGAAATTATTTTAGAAATCAACTATACAATTATTTGTGAACAGACTGTCCACAACAAACTAAATTTTCAGATGACGAACTCGCATACAATTCAAGAAAACGAAGCTTGATATAGAAAATCTAAGGTGAATTTTCAACAGTAAAGCAGTTTTCATCAATAGCCGATATTATGCAAAAGTTAGAAATATTTGTCAATAAGTGATTACAATTCGTCTGCAATTCTGGAAGTTTGTTTTTATAAAATTAGGACAGCACCGGACGCCTCTTTTTCGCACGACATTTCAAACCTTAAAAATAGCTACAAGTTATCACTGAAACATTCTCCATATTAGGAACAGGACTATTTTATAAAAAAGGTTAAACCAAAACGATTAGTTCAGTAAATACATCCGAGTCTTTCGTCTGTTATTTCTTGTTTTCATGCTCTAAGCGCTCTATTCACACGTAGAAATTGAAAGTGTTTACTTGACATAGTACACAATGTCTTCCGTCAACGTAGCTGTAGGCGTGATACTTTTCAACTCAGAAGCTGGTTATAGAACGCTTTGTTATGGACCTTGAATGTTCCTTTACATTGTTAAAGTTACATCTATTGTGATTTAAATGTCAAACGCCATATTTTGGATTATTTGTTGTACAACGAATACAATTAATATTAGAACTACGCAACATTATCCTCCTGCCGTTATCCCGATTTGTTTGGGGTTGGAGGAGTATTTCTTCTTCTTGAATCGTCTTTACAAAGCATCCTTCCTTTCTTTCGTCTTCCTCTGCTCTTACAGCCATCCATCCAAATTACTATCCTAGATTCAAAATTATAGGTTCCATGGTAATCATGTTCACATCGCTCCATATTTATTATTTGCATCTGTAAAATGTTTATTTCAAGATTGTCAAGGATATTTTTTCCAGGCAGGGGTCGTAAGCCATTATAATTTCTAATGTTAGATGTCCATTAACATAAGTGGTTTGCTCATGATTTCGTTAGATAGTTGAATATCATGCCAATGCGAAAATACCCTGATTTTTTGTAAACATTGTAGACAAGCTTTTGAGGTACTTAGTAAAAATAAATATGTTTGATTATGGAAAAACGATTATAAGGCACTGGCTGAAATCTGATATATTGACCGATAAAAAAACAAAGATTTATTTAAAGATTAATAGGGTTAATCCGCGTTTGTAACTTGCTAGTCAAAAGTCAATCAAAGATCATGCTCAGGAGAAAAAAAGAACTGTTCCCAAGCTTAGTCTGCCCTTGCCAATAGGAATATAAGAGATCGGAAATGACGTATCAGGCGGATCTCTTGTTTGTGATGGTGACGTAAGTCCTAAACAGTCGCTCAACCTATGGACAGACGTTATTACGTACCTACTCGAGAAACGGATGTATTACCAGTGAACCGACCGATGCAACCGGCTCTCTCATAAAGATAACGCTTGTTTTTAACAATTTGCATTCATGTTGCATTTTATACTTACTCTGAAGCATGAAGATGAACAAAAACGAAGAGAGGTATTCGCAGTAAACTGTTTTATGACCTGCAATTGGTTATTTTCCTAGCCCTATTGTTTTATGATGACTTGAAACGAGTTTTTCAATTACTACCTAAGCATTAAAACTATATAGAGCTGTTGGTTTGTACTCTGTACTATGTACAAACATAATATGTATTTTCTACAGTGCATATGTAGATTTACCACGCAGTACAAATAAAACGTTGCGCTTACTAATTAATTACCTACGATTCCTACGAATGATGTCACTTTTAAATATAAAACTATGATTATGATAGTTGAGGTGTGGACTGATTGTTATTAATAACCAATCAAATCCAAGAAAACAAGCCAGTTTTTTTATCATCTACCTACAATTTAATGAGTCTGGTGCATTATTATTAAATTAACAAGCCCAGATTAATTAAAGTGTGTATTTCTCAATTTTCTCTATTATCTACCTGGCATGATGATGCACTTTTTATAATTTTTATAGTTGATTCATCAACACCGAACAAAAGCAAAACCATGACAGTAGGAAATAATCATCTAAGTAGGTATGTACCTACTCTAGGGAAACAAGTTTTTCTTAGTACATATACAGGTTTACTTGTAATTCGACGTATATCCGTCAGGAGCTGATAGGGGGGCCAAAATGCAACAAAATGAACCCCTTATGTATGGCCGAAATGTAATAGTTTTCGAGATATGTGAATTTTAAGGGTTTTTTTTCTATATTTACCCAAAATTTGACATGTAATTACAAATACAATAAAACTACATATTGAATGGGTACCTACATTAAAAAAATGATATTGTAGCTGACACTTCAATTGAGCTATGAACATAAAAGTACTTAATTTAATACCAGTTCCACCTAAATCAGAAACCTAAAAGTATTCCAGTTACCGAAACGACACATTAAACCTCGAGATATAATGTAGATAGGGCAGCATCAAATAAGACGTAAGCCACACCAAAACATGTGCAAAGATTTCTTATGTGATATCGATTTAGATGTTTTAAGACAATAGCAACTCGTTTTCAAGGCGCACGACCAACGAAGCATGTTCAGATAATAAATAGATCTGATATTGGTATTATGGCATTTAGCTTGTATGCTTTACTTGGACTAAACGAGAATACAATATTTACATTCTATGAACACGCTTGCACACGAGAATTGCGTCACGTATGCTTTTAAACCAAACTTTCAATGCTTTTATCAGTTGGAAACGCCTGAACATTTTCAATCATCGCTTGCCAGAATCATTCCGTAAAATGTGCTCACTTGGACGATACAATCCGAAAAACATTTTTTAAAGAAATTCAAGGCAAAGTTCTTTAGGAAATCAAAAGATTTTCTACTGCGCAGCAGAATGACGGTGGTGGCTGCGTGTGTTTGTTTTCTTTTTTGTCTGCTGCAGAAGCCCTCGTACTAATGAACCGGTTTTGTTGGTTTTTGGAACAACTGCCATCCATACTTTTTGTTTTCCAGATAATTTGTTTAATACTGCATTATGTTTTCGATAATGCTTCTAAGCATCTTGGTGATGAGGCTTAGGCGGTAAAAGAGTTATCGTTTCCTATCCACATTATGCTTCAAAGATTATAATTTATTTTGTAAGATTGATGAGTGATAAGATTCACACTTTATTTTTACAAACACTCGTTAGTACTTTTATAATTTTGTAGGGGTTTAGTAGCGACTGGTTCAAAATTAATAGTGATCAATATTTTATACTGTACGCAAGTAAATCCCTCCATAAAGATTAAATATTCAAATAACTGCTGTTAGTGGCACCACAAAAAGAAAAATATATATTTACGCCTCCGCTTGGTGTCTGTAATTAAGATTTTCATTATTGAAGTTGTTCAAATGTTGATTAGACTTTTTTATTGCAGGGCTGAACTTGGAGGGCGGTTTTATGTCGCCGATGTCACCGCCGGAGATGAAGCCAGACACTGCGATGCTAGACGGCCTGCGAGACGACTCCACCCCGCCCCCCGCCTTCAAAAACTACCCCCCGAATCACCCCCTAAGTGGTTCCAAGCACCTTTGTTCTATATGTGGAGACAGAGCGTCGGGAAAACATTATGGAGTATACAGGTACTTAATCATAATTTACTGGTTTCAAAATTACGTTCGTATATTTTCATAACGAAGTTATATTCTTGTCTAAAGACGCTGTTGCCTCACATAAACATCCTAAAAGTATTTTGTGTGCCATACGCGATGTTATTATCGATACAAATTAAGTTCCTTGGAAGGTGTTAACTTCGATCTCGATGTTTTAACTTATCCCTCCTCCCTCGGGCCAGATGTTCGATAAACAAGAGTTTGGCTGTGAAGTTTTTGCTCAAGTTTTTTACCCCTCCCATATGCAACATAAATTGGTCAAACGCGTTTAAAACTTAGAAGAGTCTGCAGCAAGAGATCTATCAATTTTTAAGGTCGTCCTATCTTTAAAAGTAAAGTCTCTCTATTTCGTCGAATTTAGATACATTATCCCAATGAATATTTAATTTGGCAATATTAAAATGTTAGATACATTTGTGGGAAATAGTTTATTCATCATTTTCGTCAGCTGTTTTGTTTCTCTGACGGACTTAGTAGCGAGATGAGATGCTTCACAATAATAGACGAAAACCGTGTGTAAATATAAAATAGCCCTGAATATGTTTTGGCAAAATACACGCTCACCTTTCATTATTGTTTTTTTTAATGCGACGGAGTTATAAATACGAACCAAATTAAGGGGACTATATCTGCTGAATCGCTAGTCGCTCGAGAAAAGTAAAATGGTGGGTCGTTGTAATTGAATTTTTTCAATCAAGTCTGAGAAGGTATTAGATCATTCTTGGGAATCCTAGACTCTTAGAACCATTCCAATAGAATTAAATGTCAATCAATTCGTATCGCGTTCAGTTACGGTCCGTGATAGGCTATGGATCTTTATTATTTTAATTAAAAATGCAAAATGGCAGGCGATTGTGAATTTTTATTACAATTGAAAGAACTTGATTTTCCATCACGTCTGTATAAGGCATGTTTGGTAGGTAAATGGCGAATGTTATGTAGATACTAAAGAATACGTCTCTAGGGGACGTGTTGTCGATTAATAGACAATTTAATATTAGGAGGTATTTCGATAATGAGGAGCGTTTCACGACCAATAATATTAAACAACTAATATTTTCTCAATCAATTCAACCGAAGCTCTGCCTCCAAAGACCAATTTCGTCATCATTATACGGCCAGATATAGATAATATTTACTGCTGAAAATAGTAATCTACGCTACGATTGATTGAAATGCGAAATCTGCGCACTGTGGTCGCCGTAAAAACGTAATTACTTAAATTGAAGTTACTACGAATAATTGCAAAGATAATACCTCGGCATTAAAGGTTAGTAAGTATGAATATAAGTAATATGGTGTACCCTTTATTTGTTGTGTTGATATAATATAAGTAGCTGGAGATGCCACTGTCTAGACAGAGGCGCGGCGCTAGTGTAGCGTCTGTGTTCAGAAGAACGCTGCCGTGTGTATACCCGCCCGTAGCTTAGTTACAACATTATTATTGGTTGCGTGTGAAATGAATATTATGTTATGGCATGCGCAAAATTAAAGATTTTACACCTTCTTATTATTCCCTAACATTTTAATTGAAGTTGGCGGGCGTGGGAGTGCTCGTTTATTCGATTCGTTTATATTTACATGTTTTAAACACTATTGGGGCTAACTTTACAGACTGTATAAAATACTCGCTCAGCTATAAATTATTGAAACGATTTACAATTCTATCGATCGGTAGCCGCTCGTAATGCCATTCAGAAGACATTTTTTTCACCTTGATAATTTTTTATGCTGATTTGTAAAGCACGTATTGGAAGGCAGGTAGTCTTTCATGGCTTTTACATCACATACCGAGTCGATACAGGTATAAATAATTTGCGTTTTTTTGTCGCTTTAGAATATGAAGAATATCTGCGCTGCTTACACCCAAGTCATAACAATATCTAAAATGGCTTCTTTAACTATGAAAGTATGAACAGATCAATCTTCACAGATGCTGACTGATCGTAGAACATCCCTCATCGGGCGCGTAGCGGTCAGTCTTGGGGTGCTGGCCTCTGCCACTACCTACGTATAAAATAAATATTAAAGGGATCACATACTCATAATACACTAGTATTTGCCCACGGTTTCATTTGCATCCTAAGGAAACCGCGACATGTACCCGGATCAATAGTATCCTATAGTTAATCCAGGCCATAGTCTTCCTGTGCGCCAAATTTCATCCGAATCCGTTCAGCCGTTAAAGCGTGATTGAGTAAACAACGAACATACAAAAAAATTTAATCTTTTCTCTTTATAATATTAGTTTAGACTAGCTTCTACCCGCGACTGCGTCTGCGTGATATTTCTTTTTCCCCCGGCCCACCGCGTCGCATTGTATCGCCCGCGCGATTTATTCCGACTTTTGTTCTTTTTGCTCGGCTTCTAAGGGTCGCAGCGTGATGTTAAATAGCATATAACCTTCCTCAAGAATTGGCTATCATAATTCATAGTAAGTATGTAAACAGTTTTTTTTTAAATCTGGCTGGTAGTTCCAGATATTAGCGCGTACAAACAAATTCAGCTTTATTACGTACCTACGTTTCTATCTATTAAATCGCCTGGTTTATCCTCCCTTCTATCGAAAAATACCTAACCCCTCCGACACCCCTAAGCGAAGGAAGGGCGTTATCAACAAATTAATCTCAACAAATTCCTGATATCGAAAATTCTCACATTTGTTTATTTTCGCGTCTTATAAATAATTATACGGCTATGATGAGATGTATAGAGTGTAAATTCGTTCGTTGGCACGTGTTTTGAGGCATGTACATAGACAGAACGCGTGTAGGTACCGCTATTTTTGTACCAAAGCTTTTTTGTGGTATACATTATTAGGGGTATACATAATAATTTTACTGGTTTTTGTTATGATTGTGGAGCGGCTTTTCGTCTTGATGAATAACGTTATTATGTGGACGTGGGATGATCCTAGCAATCCCTAGATTAGGCTGTGACGGAGCTTAGCTATTAAGCTTAGTGAGTGAGTGAGACTACAGAGGACGAAAGCTAGTCTCGTTCAAAACAATCCACAAAACATGGACCTTTAAAAGTGTACGCACCTCTCTCGTCTAAGAAACAAAGCGAAATCTGACAAAACCTAATAAAGATTAGGTACCCAAAGTTATAAAGAATATGAAGTAAACTTTTATAGCCAGGAGGTTCAACAAGTCTAAATTAAACATCAAATTCAATCACTGAGGGCTAACTCAACCATTGGGTAAAAATAAAAAAAATAAAACACATTTTGGCAAAACAAATATTTTTAACAAATGGTTGAGTTAACTACGGATCAAAAAACCGGTCATGTGAATACTATAAGTAACTAAGACTTTATAAAGATATCTTTTTTATCAATAAGATTGCTAAACAGTAGGTAAAATGTCTTTGATGGAAATAAATGGCGGGCTATGTATGAGACGGAATTCTACGTTGGAAATAATTAGGGAAACCCCCGTAAGGTTCAACGCATACTTACCAGCTTTATTTTTACGCTTGTAAAGAAATGAGGAGCTTGTGGCTTGGGGCAGCTGCACGGGTCGATCGATCCGGTTACGCTTTGCTTGCCGCGGTTGGTCCGTGGATGGGTGACCATCTTTAAATACCAATACCCCTCCATGTTCGGAAAGCACGTTAATCAGTCGGTCCCGGCTGTCATTCTTGGATCTTTGACAGTCGTTACGGGTCGACAGTAGCCCCGAAAGTCTGACAACCAGTGTTACCAAGGGGTGTCGTATTACCTAGTAACTGGGTTGTGGGGGTCAGATAGGCAGTCGCTCCATGTAAAATACTGGTAATCAGCTGCATCCGGTAGGACTGGAAGCCGACCCCAACATTGTTGGGAAAAGGTTAGGGGCATATCATGATGACGCTTGTAAAGAAATATGAATTGCTTATTTCCACGTTTGAAATATTAGTAGGTACATATGTGATGATTTAAGGGCACAAGATAATGCAACTGCCTATCACCTATATCTCTGTGATCTGGGCATGTTACCTTAGTTGCTTCCTTAAATTAGTAAGAAGAAAGAAACAGTGGGTTTATTGGCTTACCCAAATATAGTCCTCCAGACCGTATTTCGGCCATGGCGGCCAATCTCAACGGAGACTTGCCTTCGGCGCGGGAGATATTATAGTGCGCAAGTGTGTGCGCAGACACAGGCCCACTCTCTCTCTTCCCCCCCTTCTTTCTTCACTTTTATGGTCCGATGGGACCCCCCGTTGGTCTCGTGGTTGCCAGCGCTTACCCAAATATCAAGAAAATGAACTAGTGCCTTAGATTCTGAAGAAACATTACGTAAGTGAAGTACCTACCTCATTTAATGAATACACCATAGATTCTCATTTACATAGGAAACATAAATTATGTACTCCAAGGCAAAAGGAAGCCATAGTATGTACGATCGAATTAATTCTTACATGATAATGCCGGTTATTCTAAGCAGTCTAGGGTAGTTGTGTTCTACGAAGTGCAAGGGTTAGTCCGTTGCGCAGTATCGACTATCGACCGCCGTTATGTAAATTATGTTAACGTAAAACGCAATGAAATGTGGAA
This sequence comes from Brachylomia viminalis, assembly GCA_937001585.2. Classification (NCBI taxonomy): domain Eukaryota; kingdom Metazoa; phylum Arthropoda; class Insecta; order Lepidoptera; family Noctuidae; genus Brachylomia; species Brachylomia viminalis. The sequence goes on along the minus strand of OW443301.2, from coordinate 17,197,347 downwards.
CTGCTCTCACTTTGATGGGTTTCGATATAGTGTGAGTGGGAGGTTTTCTGAAATTGACGCCGTTCCGATTACAAATGTAAACAATACACTGTCTCTGGTGTTGTAAGAAGTTTCGACCAAGTGATACAGCAGGATGACTTTCTTCTTCAGAGCAGTCTACCTTGTATACGAAACAGCGAGCTGACTCAGGCTAGAGCATCAATAATATTCAATACTAGCCGTTGCCAGCGACTTCGTCTACGATCCAGAATGAAAAGTAGCCTATGTCCTTACCCAAAGCATGGTCTATCTGTATGCCAAATTTCATCCAACTCCGTTCAACCGTTTTGGCGTAAAAGCGTCACAAACAAATAAACTTGCTTTCGCCTTTATTAATGTTAGTTAGGGACTTAGGGATAGTCCATTGAAGTTTACGAAGATTAATATGAGAAGTCTCTAGATCAGCAAATACTTTGTACGAACCAGCGAGATGACTAGCAAGAGCACCGATATAGTCACAAGAAGTTCACGAAGATTAATCTCAGAAGTCTCTAAATCAGCAAATACTTTGTACGAACCAGCGAGATGACTAGCAAGAGCACCGATATAGTCACAAGAAGTTCACGAAGATTAATCTCAGAAGTCTCTAGATCAGCAAATACTTTGTACGAACCAGCGAGATGACTAGCTAGAGCACCGTTATAGTCACAAGCAGTTCACGAAGATTAATCTCAGAAGTCTCTAGATCAGCAAATACTTTGTACGAACCAGCGAGATGACTAGCTAGAGCACCGTTATAGTCACAAGCAGTTCACGAAGATTAATCTCAGAAGTCTCTAGATCAGCAAATACTTTGTACGAACCAGCGAGATGACTAGCTAGAGCACCGTTATAGTCACAAGCAGTTCACGAAGATTAATCTCAGAAGTCTCTAGATCAGCAAATACTTTGTACGAACCAGCGAGATGACTAGCAAGAGCACCGATATAGTCACAAGAAGTTCACGAAGATTAATCTCAGAAGTCTCTAGATCAGCAAATACTTTGTACGAACCAGCGAGATGACTAGCAAGAGCACCGATATAGTCACAAGAAGTTCACGAAGATTAATCTCAGAAGTCTCTAGATCAGCAAATACTTTGTACGAACCAGCGAGATGACTAGCAAGAGCACCGATATAGTCACAAGAAGTTCACGAAGATTAATCTCAGAAGTCTCTAGATCAGCAAATACTTTGTACGAACCAGCGAGATGACTAGCTAGAGCACCGTTATAGTCACAAGCAGTTCACGAAGATTAATCTCAGAAGTCTCTAGATCAGCAAATACTTTGTACGAACCAGCGAGATGACTAGCAAGAGCACCGATATAGTCACAAGAAGTTCACGAAGATTAATCTCAGAAGTCTCTAGATCAGCAAATACTTTGTACGAACCAGCGAGATGACTAGCAAGAGCACCGATATAGTCACAAGAAGTTCACGAAGATTAATCTCAGAAGTCTCTAGATCAGCAAATACTTTGTACGAACCAGCGAGATGACTAGCAAGAGCACCGATATAGTCACAAGAAGTTCACGAAGATTAATCTCAGAAGTCTCTAGATCAGCAAATACTTTGTACGAACCAGCGAGATGACTAGCTAGAGCACCGTTATAGTCACAAGCAGTTCACGAAGATTAATCTCAGAAGTCTCTAGATCAGCAAATACTTTGTACGAACCAGCGAGATGACTAGCAAGAGCACCGATATAGTCACAAGAAGTTCACGAAGATTAATCTCAGAAGTCTCTAGATCAGCAAATACTTTGTACGAACCAGCGAGATGACTAGCAAGATCACCGATATAGTCACAAGAAGTTCACGAAGATTAATCTCAGAAGTCTCTAGATCAGCAAATACTTTGTACGAACCAGCGAGATGACTAGCAAGAGCACCGATATAGTCACAAGAAGTTCACGAAGATTAATCTCAGAAGTCTCTAGATCAGCAAATACTTTGTACGAACCAGCGAGATGACTAGCAAGAGCACCGATATAGTCACAAGAAGTTCACGAAGATTAATCTCAGATGTCTCTAGATCAGCAAATACTTTGTACGAACCAGCGAGATGACTAGCAAGAGCACCGATATAGTCACAAGAAGTTCACGAAGATTAATCTCAGAAGTCTCCAGATCAGCAAATACTTTGTGCGAACCAGCGAGATGACTAGCTAGAGCACCGATATAGTCACAAGAAGTTCACGAAGATTAATCTCAGAAGTCTCTAGATCAGCAAATACTTTGTACGAACCAGCGAGATGACTAGCAAGAGCACCGATATAGTCACAAGAAGTTCACGAAGATTAATCTCAGAAGTCTCTAGATCAGCAAATACTTTGTACGAACCAGCGAGATGACTAGCAAGAGCACCGATATAGTCACAAGAAGTTCACGAAGATTAATCTCAGAAGTCTCTAGATCAGCAAATACTTTGTACGAACCAGCGAGATGACTAGCAAGAGCACCGATATAGTCACAAGAAGTTCACGAAGATTAATCTCAGAAGTCTCTAGATCAGCAAATACTTTGTACGAACCAGCGAGATGACTAGCAAGAGCACCGATATAGTCACAAGAAGTTCACGAAGATTAATCGCACAATTCTAAATCAACAGATATAGGTACCTTGTATTGTATAGGTAGTTGCAGCGACGTGACTGCAGCCAGAGAATCAATATAGTCTCTAAGTTCAATGAATTATCTATATAACGCGTTTATGTGGTGTTATTCATCAAAAGCCAACTCGTTAAATGCCAACACACATTTTGATATACCTATATCGCTTCAGTTAGACTCACAATACACGCACAAGCCTTTAACCTGTTGACATTTACTTAATTGCCATAAAAAAACCCTTCAATTAGTGAATGTATCGCTTGTTTTATTTTCGTATCTAACAAAGAACAATGTTAACAGCGTTGATAAAAACAATTATCGATTCGTAGTCCACTTTTAATACCTAAACACGATTGTAATTAATTGAATTGAATAACCTTCAAAACTTTCAAGTTTGATTTAATCGTGCGCCATTTTGTTTATGAGGTACGTATCGTTAATATAGGTATTGTTGCTTGAAACACACGTTACACCTACAAACAGCCAAATATAAAATATTCCTAATTATACCTACAGCATTAATTAGTCCATAAAACTAAATTATAGCATAATAACAGTGACATATTAATCGCCAATGTATCACGAGGGTCTCATCGGTTTAAAACAATAACTGAGCTATAAAGGGTGTTCTTTGCGAATTCTAATGAGCGATACACCTACCTGCCTACGCGCTCGCACACGAGTTGATTTAAAGCTCTAACATACAAGATTTAAAGCTATGTTTGTATAAACTTTAAAGAAATCGGACAACGTCCACTTGACCACGCGCCCGCGACCACGGTTTCGTACCATTGATCTCGTATCGTAGTACCTAAGTAAAACAAAATACTGTTTTACAAATTCTCTTCACAACATTGTGTCTGGCTCATAAATATAGAGTGACGAACGCGCGAAAAATTTCACATAGGTAACGGTTCGATTTCACGTTAGCATCTAGAATAGCTAAATTCGAGGAAAAATTTACGTGTGTTTTCATAAAATCAATATCCCAGAGAAAGTAGCATTCGTCACGACTGGTTGAAGTTGCGAAACACGTGTTGAAGGCTCACAAAACGCAATCATGTCATTAACGTCGGGCTGAGAGAACTGCATGCGTCACCGCTTGTTCCTTTTGACCGGACTCTTACTGATTTTACTCGTGCTTTTTATTTCATTGCACAACCCATCGAGTTAATGCGCAGTTCTACATAGAAAACATGAATAATGTTTATGCAAGTTTCTGCACAAATATTTTTAGAATGGTTAGTAGTAATGGCATTGTAGTAGGATTTATTATTTGCCATAAATGTTTAGAAGGCCATATTTTTCCGGAATCTAGATTGAGGAAAACTATCTCCTCTAAACTAGATTTCTGTTCAAATCACGTACTTAGATGCAGATCTTACATATATAATATCTAACTAGTGATGTCATATTCAAATCGTATTTTGTTGATGGTTTTCCCTTTCAAAAGTGATGTAAGCAGGCAGCTATAAGAAGTTCCTTAGTGTTTGTTGTTGGATTTGCGTAGTTGTTTCTTACTTCTACATTTTTATTGCTTCTTAAGCTGACTTTTATGTCTCTTGTGAGCTAATACATCCTTCGTTTAATTTCATTACCAGTATATTCCTCCAAGAGACCTTTCCAAATATAAATTTATTAAAATAACGATCGTAAATCAGAGTTATTCATTTGGACTCATCCTGTCTCACAATGTCAGAGGAGCAGGTTACAACAAATAACACAAGGCCACTTCCATATTATGTTTTCTCATTTTCATCAACAATCAATACAGCTCAACACCCAAGGATATCGAAATTATGTGAGATAATATGATACCCGTCGATGTCATCCGTCATTCCCGAAGGATCTGTCGGAATTATACCCACGCAAAAATACAAGTATTTTTCTACCACCACTATTATTACGTAATATCCTCCTGTTAATATTTATGGGAATAAATAAAGTTGATTTATTTATGTTATGCGAGTAACACCAATTGAATGAAGTGAATTGGAAATAGACCACAATGTGCTAAATTGATTCGTGATGCATGCTCCGCCTGACTGTGATAAAGAAGCGAATATACTGGGAGCATTCTTTTTCAATGTTACTTGAAAAAACGAGATTGAATTGAGTTTAAATCTTGCTAAAATAAGGCCATGTACCAAGAGCAACGGTTCTGCTTATATCAGTAGCTTCTAATGCTATGTTACTCAAGACCTTTTCAGTTTAATGCAGGACGATAAGCTGATTCTTGATCCGTGAACTCAGTAAATATGTACTTTGGCTATTACAGTAACTTTTCAAAGCATCGATGTCATAATTAGACGTGTCTATTAATACACGCTTCATTCTTAATTCAGTAGCATCCATATCGACAAACGATTATACATCGTTTCCAAACTACTTAATAATTCAAAGACTGAGTTTCCAAGCTGTCTACGGCTCAATCTATTTATACCATTGCTACAAGAAATGATATCGATCAATGCTTTGAACATGCAATGGTCAGTCCTAGTATGTCTACATAACATAGTCAATTAGAAGTTATGTCCAGTGTTTATGAGTGGTATTTCTGCGAATGGTAATTAGCTCTTCGTTTAGTAAGTAGACTGGTTCGACACTCCCGAATTATTTTATCGTCTGTATACGCTTTAGCAGGTGATATATCATCATTTGCTGATATCTGTTACTGTTGAATAATAAGTGTAACATACAAATTCTAATTATTTTTATCATTCTCATCTACGTATAGTTTTAAGTCGTCAGTATCGTACCACAGTCAGTACATAATAAATTACATTTCTTTTAAAACTATTTTCTTGTAGCTGCCTGCAGATGACTACCATTATTTTTCCAGTTTTATGGTAATTTCGACATATTTTGTATACTAATGTATGCTCATTCAAATGTTTCTCGAGTCGAATTAAGCTATGTTATAAGTAGCTTTTCCTCCAGGGAAATCGATTACTTTCAACGTTGTTTAAATAAATAATAGAGGCCCTTGCCAGGCAATTAAGGCTTCGGTAGCTAGGTTAGCTTTTTCATCTTAACTTGTTCAAAGCCTTGGTTGTCCAACATTGTAGCGTTTGGTTTTTCCGTCTTTTTGAGACACGCAAATACCAGTACATTGCAATTACCAATCATATTAATCAATTCAAATGAATATAATCATACAATCATAAAATTGACATAAACATTATGATTATGATAGATAATCGCTTTACTGCCAATTTTGGACCACAATAAGCATCTTACCTTCTTGTTCCAGTTGTGAAGGCTGCAAAGGCTTCTTCAAACGAACAGTAAGAAAGGACCTGACGTACGCGTGTCGTGAAGAACGCAACTGTATCATAGACAAACGGCAGAGGAACAGGTGCCAATACTGCAGGTACCAGAAATGTCTCGCGTGCGGAATGAAGAGGGAGGCGGTGCAGGAAGAGAGACAAAGAGCCGCCAGAGGTGCGGAGGATGCACATCCAAGTAGCTCAGTGCAAGTACAGGTCAGTAATCGTGTGATGTGGCGTCACTTTTTACTTTATAGTTTCAAGTTTAGTCATAATAGGCATAGGCAGGTCGTCCCCTGCTTTATCGTGTCGTCGTCAAAAGCAATAAGGACGATATTTCAAGAGATTATGCAGTAACATCTTCCGCCGTTGCTAATAGAAAGTTACCTGTCATCAATTAGTCACCAAACTAGTCAACGTGTTCGGTAAACAAAAGCATTAAGCACTTGGTTAATAATAAACTTTAGATGTACATTTTTATCATGACAATAATGTAGCTGATATGATAGTCTGATAAAGTGGATGTCTTTGTGCCTCAAAGTCAAATGTAATGGAACCCGATGAGTAAGTTCGACTACGGACTAGGCCATCAAAATATACGATGGAATCGCTCCTCACATGCCCATATATATAAGTACAATGCCAACTGCATCTAGCGTCTTTTAAAAACATTGGAATGCGCAAAGTTATAAAATAAATTCGCTTATTGCTCAACAAATTGATGTTTCAAAAAGCAGTGTCCTTAATTAGCCCCTCGGATATTTCACGTGGCAATATAACATAATTAGAGTGTATATAAAACAGAAATTATATTTGAATGTGAAGTAACGATACCGAGACGTAAAACAATTTTGCACTCGACTCCGTTCTTGTTGTTTAATGAAAAGTTACTACGCTCAACGTTTACTCCGCCACATAAATGTCATTATAACTTTGGAACCAAACCGATTTTAATGGGACAAAGTATGGAACAAGACCTTATGCCTAGCTTCACTAGAATATTAATAAGAATTTAAAACTCGAAAAAAATTCCAATTGAGGATAAATATGCTCGTAAATGTTACCATGTTGTATGGACATAAAAATCGATAGTAAATAATTTCTTTAACGTAAGATGAACTTCGCGTTTTATAACTGTTTGAACATAAAAATGAAATACGTACAATATACGCACCTTGTGATCACCCATGGCGATACGGTCTAAATTAAGTTTTCCACTATGAAAATAAATTGTTTTACATACTTACATACGAGTTAGTTTTCTGTTATATCGAGAGAGCGAAAAACAACAATAATAACTTCAATTAGATACTGCTCAGTTTCTACAACTGATATTAAATTTTCTCCTGGCTCTCAGACCACTAATTAGCGTATGTCAGTAGCTACCTACCTAGCATCAAGCAGTGAAGTAATATCGTGGTATTCATTTAAAATGGCCGGTGTGCAAACAACGCGACTAGTGATGCGCCACGACGGATTTCTTTGTTTATTGCGAGCATTTGCGAGTTGCGAGTACCTACTTATTTGTGTTTACCGATATCGATTCGTTGCGTTTCACTGGTGGAGTTGTGATAAACGTGATTGCTGAACTGTTTGTAGATTATGTTGGACGGATTAAATGCTGGAGTTTGTTTATCGAAAGCTTTTATGTGAGATAATATGACAGACTCCATGGATTTAAGCGCGGAGAATCCAATGACCGTAAAGCCTTCTATAGCTTTTAATATTTCATCCAAGTAATGGTTTTCAGTGGTCTGTTTTATTGTTCAAAATTGCAAACTCAAGCTTCTTACGTAATAAAACAGGATAGTTATAATTACACAATAATAGTGTTTAAACCGGTCTCAAATATAATCTTATTTTAATTTACATTATTTAAATATTGCCTCAATAATTAGATACTCAGTATCTTATTATGATGTAGAACTAGCTTCTGCCGGCGACGTCGTCCGCGTGAAATTTCTTGTTCCCCGACCCACCCCGTCCGCGTCGCATCGCATTACCTGCCCTGCCCGTGCTATCACTTAGCGTTCTTTCTGACTTTTTTTATTTTTGCTCGGCTCCTGGGGTAGCCCCCAGGAGCCGAGCAAAAATAAAAAAAGTAGGGTGATGTTAAATAACATATAGCCTTTCTCAAGAACTGGGCTATCAAATGCAAACATAATTTTTTCAAATCCGACCGTCAGTTCCAGAGTTATTACCCCCTACATTCAAACTTACAAACAAAAAAATTTTAGCTCTTTATAATATTATAGTGTAGATGTGTAGGATTATTCACATTTAATTAGATGTAATTTTACGAGTCCTTGGAATTCTACTGAATCATAATCAAGCCTAGACGAGTAGCTATAGAAATAATTACAAACTACTTTCAGGACTTTATTGTTACACGTTGAATAATAGTTACTTAAGCAACTGTTGTATAATAAGGGGTATTAAAACTCGAATAGCCGAGTGTGATACTAGTATCACATGAGTGTTTTAATACCTAATTATGTACAGTTGCATACAAGACTTTATCTACACCCATGATATGAATCCTCTATAAAAGATTTTGAAACCATAGGGTGTTGTACAGTGTTGTAAGAAGAACCATAATATGTAAATTATAGGTATTTTTTTATTAATTAGTAGCTCTAGTAGTGAAACGCACGTGCATGACAATGTTCTACGAATTGAGTAGTGAGAATGTGGCTGTTTGATGAGTAAGGAAGGGATCTAGTTCGATTTGCGTAATGAAATTTAGAACAACATTATAACATTCGTTTGGATGCTATTATGGTTACTATGATACTGGTTGTTTTAATGTTGGCAATAAGGTACGTAACTGTTTCAGAAACGTTTATAGAGGATTTATAGCATGGGTTTAGATAAATAGTTGTAGATAACGACATGTAAAATAAATGGACCTCTAAATTTCGTAATTTTTACAAGAACTTATTCAGTCTCTCCTGTTTTCACATTTACCTACCGAACCTAATTCTGTGTTTTCAGAATTCTCAAATCAAATTATGATCTAATATTAGTTCCACTCTCTTTGTTTTTGAATCCTACAGTAACCATAAAAATAATCCTTTGTCGTCTCTTTGCTTCAACTTATTGTAACTCTGAGCACCTGAACTGTTCATGAATCTCCTCTTACCTTTCCCTCCAGGAGTTATCAATCGAGCGGTTATTAGAGATGGAGTCGCTGGTGGCGGACCCTAGCGAAGAGTTCCAGTTCCTCCGCGTCGGACCTGACAGCAACGTTCCGCCTAAGTTCCGTGCCCCTGTCTCCAGCCTTTGTCAGATAGGTAAGGATTGAAATAATTCAGTATTATTTAAATGCTGTGATTCTTAGGCGCGCTTGTGCCACAAATCATTAAATGCGTTTAGCGCTAAACATATTTACAACACCGTTCTGTCTCTGCCATTTTCATTCGATTGACTGAAACAGAAAGATGTCTAAAATTCGTTTAGCAAACTCATATAATGATTTGTGATGCAAGCGGGCTAAAGAGTGTATTCACAAAATATCAGGGACAACCAAGGTGAGGGTTGTCAGGGCTCCGAGCCGATCGGGCCCCTCAGCGTTCCGAGGATCTGACGTACCAACACGAACACAGTCTGGAAGGCTGTAAACTGTAACTGTGTGGAGAGAGCTTTTGATTACCATCACATACATGGCCTTGGATTCCTAAGCTATGAAAGCGAAACGGAAATTGATTCTCAATTATTTTCCGGGCTCCAAACTAAGTATTTGTATGAAGCCCTAAACAAAAGGCTGGTCAGAAGGAAAACACGGTAAGTACTTATTGATAAACAATACATGACGAAGTTTCTTGAAGTTTGATTAACAATTACTGCGATTATTCCTCAAACCGCGGTCACACGTCGGTCAATATTCGCCGATTAGCAATATTTACGATTCGGCATGATGATGCATTTTGTTTTATATTATTGATGTTTAGTAATGATCTAGCTATAACCGAACACCTGACGTTTGTCATTAACGTCTTGTGATTGCAAATGATCGTTTATTTCTTGTCCCTGCGACTTCGTCCGCGTGTATTTTCTTGTGTTAACATAATTTTAATATATCCTGCAATATTAGCTTAGCATTAGTGTAAGAATTTTCAGATTAGGATCCTACTGATCCGAATCCGAAAATTCTTCTTTCCGAAGATTAAATACAAAATCACAAATTTTACCTCTAGGTATAATATTAGTAATTTAATATACATAAAGGACAAAAAAGTTATCAAGATGTCATTTAGTCTTTAGGAAAATGTAAGACTTTTTCGTAACTGACAATTTGTACGTCGGAAAGCCATAAGATAAAGAGAACTGGAAAAATAAATAGGGAGACCTTTGCTAAGTAGTGGGACCAAATAGGTTAAGTAACAAAAAATAGTACTTACCTAACTCTTGCAGCCTACAGAAAGTTTATTTGTAGCCTCTTAAATCCCTCATACTGCCAGCTTCTATCCGATATCATTGACGTATGATGCGAATAGAGATCAAAACGTAGAAATAAAAATTCCAGACGACACAAAAACTCAGCTAAGTTGGTATGTATTTATGTACCTATATCAATACATTATTACAATGGCATACATAATTCCGAACTGGTTTAAAATGGCGTCACAATTTGTGTCTACAAAATATATTTATACCTATGTTGCTTGAATTATTATAATAAAACATTTTTGTACCAGCATTCTTTTAGTTTAGTTTCGTGGGAAACCTAAGCAGAGGTCTGTAATTAATTAATTATGTAGGTCGTTGCGTTAGTATCTATTTATGTTTTGCCAATAAATCTCTCAAATAAAGTTTAATACTTACTTACAGTTCTTACCTTATTATATGTACTTACACTAAGCATTAAAATTCTATTTCGATTTGACCCCAACTAGTTATAATTAGGTCCGTAGGAAATCTTGTGTTTTACACTGATTAATGCGATTAAAATTGCTGTGTTCAACACCGTACATTAATTCGTAATTATTTGCAGCAGTTTATCCTTGTCGAGTTGAGCTGACAAAAAATTGAGGACGAAAATAATAAAAAAAATAGTTTGTTATTCACACACCAAGTTTCTTGGAATTTTAACGTTAACTTGCTCATGGATATGTGATTTGCGTAGTTTTGAAGTCACATTTTCTTTGTGTATTGTGTTCCGAAACGGGTAGGCGATGAAGGTGGCGATGGTAGACTATAATTAGCTAAATACTATTCAATATTTGAAGAAAATCTCATACAAGGTGGACACGACAAAAAATTAAACTTCGTAGGTATATAATCTAATAACGTTCCCAGTCTGCATACAGAAATTCAACCTATTATATCCATTAGTTCAGTCACTATAGCTAGACAAATATTGGCAAAACCCATAGTCGGCCCATCACTACCATTTAGTTTGTTTGAAAAAAATCACTTTATCAATTTCAATGTTAGGATTTATTTGATAACTTTAAAAATACTCAGTGTTTTCATTTATTGTCGTATTTGTCGCCTCGACGTTGTATATTTTTGTCTTTCATTGACCTTCATAGGATTTATATCGTGATACTTAGGTACTTATTTTGCAAGCAAAGTAGTCATACGCTTGGAATTTTTCATGAGAGCTCGAAATCCGAGTTATTCAATAAACCATGAAAAATAAAATTGGAAATTCTCGAATGAATGTGATCCGTTTTTATATTTCTTTGAATTGCCACCCTGTATGTAAAGGAAAATACAGAGCCGATAACAAATTCCTATAAAAAACAAGTAAGCAACAAATATTTTCCTCAACGCGAGGTAAATCGATACATCGGTATACATACAGGCATTTCTTTTATCCTTGTAATTTATTTTCGTAGTGCTTCGTCGAATTTGTTGTCGTAGCTTTATTGCTCCCAATTTTATTTACCCACATTTAGCAAGTATGTTTAAGTCCCATGCAACGGGAGCCTAACCTATTGCCCGGGCACAAATCCAGACTCCGAGAAATTCCAGAAGGATACCTACCCAATAACATTATACCCACTAAGTTTAAAGAATTTATTCTCATAAGAACAATAAATATAAGTTCACTTACAACTAAGTGAAATACATTTTGCCTCAGGTGCGTGTTGGTGAATTATGCAAATAAATATTAGGTAGGTAAGAAGTTGCTAACATTAATTGATAGGTATGCGGTATGACTAGATACATTTTATGAATATGATTTTGTAGTTTCCTTTTGAATGAGTTAATGTTGTTACAATCTTTTACGTCATTTACAGCTGTGCTCCTTCGAACGATATGGTTTTTTTACCATAGTTAGTACGAGCTTGTCTTCGTTGTAATTTATTTTTATTTCTTAGGTTGTGTGATATTGTTTTTTTGTGTAATTGTAAATTGGATTTTAGGCTGTTTGTGGTGATTGTTTTTATTAGAATGCAGGTGCGGTGTATGTGTATAGTTGTGCGAGATTTAATCATTTAGTTTTTTCAAATTGTATTTTAGTTGGAGTAAGATAATGAGAATGGTATAGGGTTTTAATAATTTTATTTTGGGTTAAAATGTAATACGGTACTTCAAAGTACCTACTCCCTATGAATGTGCTGATAATGTTGTTTGTTTTGAATCCAAACCTATGTCATATCAGGGTAAGTACTTTCTACTATCACTTTTTATTCCAATAAGTTGATGTCTTATCTCAAAATTAAATAAGCCAATGGTTTTAATTTAACGATAACTTATCAAACAATAAGCCAATGGCATTCAACGGCTCGAGTAATTAAGGTCTACACAACTTTATTCTCTTGTGGTTTTGGAGGTACATGTTTTCTCAGACTTAATAATTATATATTTATTGGAATCCCTTTTCCTCGTTGTTTGTCCTACCTATAATTTGCGTGGTAATTTATTGCGAATTGATCCTAAGTTTGTATTCATACAAAATTAATGGCGAACACTACGTGCTTATTTAGTGCAATCAAGATGTTTGTCTCAGGGGTCACAATATTATGTACTTACCTATAGATTTATACAGTAGATTGATAACAGAGCCGTTCTTAAAATAACTTTTCTCATTATTATTTGCGAACAAAACAGTTTTGTTTACTGTTCAGTTTACATTGTGTCTACAAGGACGAGTTTCCTTATTTGTAAGTAAATACGTCTGATAGAATTGTGATAGGTATCAATGATGTTAGCCGTCGATCAACGTCAACAGGTAGGTACGCGATAAAATCTACTTGTATACATACAAATGAGGTGTGGTATTTTAAGTTTGCAATGCTTACGTTATATTGTGTTTGTGATGATTTATACAACTAGAATTTTCACTAACAATTAAAATTAAAATAACATTGATGACTAATTTGTGTGTATTGTTGCTACACGAATTATTACTTCTGCATTACCGGGCGGAGTGATTGAGTAACACAACCGTAGGAGTGGCTTCCTTCTTGACAGCTCAACAACATGCATTGCGTTATTTACGTTGTTGAGCAGACAAATGTTTCAGATATATGAAGCAATGTATTAGCAATATCCTTCAAAATGATTCAGATTGTAATTGAGTAGGTATTGAGTGTGTTATGCAATTAGGTTGTGAGTTTTAATTACATTTATCTACACCCATGCTATAGGTAAATCCTCTATAAAAGTTTCTGAAACAGTTAGATTATTGCCAACATTAAAACAACCAGTGTCATTGGAACCATAATATCAAGTGTCATTATGCAACTCGAACTCGATCCCTTCCTTACTCATCAAACAGCCACATTCTCACTAAACAATTCGTGGTATCTTTATGAATTTCAAAAAAAGAACATTGTCATGCACGCGCGTTTCACTACTACAGCTACTAATTAAAAATAAAAAACTTATAGATTATTCGAATTCACGTCGTATCCCGCCATTTTTGTTCGGTATTAGTAGGTATTACGAAAAATGATTACTTTGTTGTTTACAAAATGAGTGAAACACACCACCAGATATTTCTTAGTTTGTTTGTATTAGATACTCGGCAATTAAACTTACCATGAATTTACATAGGGTTCTTACAACACTGTACAACGCCCTATGGTTTCAGATCTTATAAAGAGGATTCATATCATGGGTGTAGATAAAACCTTGTATGCAACTGTACATAATTAGGTATTAAAACACTCATGTGATACTAGGTATTATCACAGGCGGCTTCGCCTCGTGTGATAACCCCACGTTCGAGTTTTAATACCCCTTATTAAACTCAAACTCAAAGCATTTATTAAACAACAACAGTTGCATAAATAACTATTATAGGCGCACTTTTTTTGCATTATTTTGATTCCAATTTATCCTTTGTTACACAGTGCACAAGCCTCGTTATTTATCGCGAATAGTTTTATTTTGCCATTGCCAATAGAGCCTTAGGTAAGCCTCGAGTTTCATCCGCGGTTACAGGCTATACCTAAGCTTAGTTTGGAATTGAATTCAGAAATCGTGATCCTAGTATAGGATTTAGACAAATGTTTAGTTTTCCCGATTTGTAGGAACTTTATAATAAAGCTGTCTGTTATGTTTGAATAAACATTTCGCGTTTCCCGTAGGACAGCTGATGGGAGGGGAAATCCTCATCGGTACGCTCGGTCTAGGGAGAACAGAGGGTTACGTCAGGCTCCTAACCAACTAAAACCACGATTCCTCTTGTTACCCTAAATCAGAGGCCCTGGAGACACTCGCGCTGGAGCCCTGTAATAACCCTATAAACATGTGAAAATATCCCATTTCTCAAACTCAAGTCAAATACACAACATTTATTTTAATTGGTATACATCTGCATGCACTTTTGAACTGTCAAGGGATCAGTCAGTCAGAAAGATGAAGCTAGTTGCCCATTCCAAAGCGTAGTAGGTACCTATGGAGAAAGACGGGCAAGAAACTTCATGGTCCATGAAGTTTCTAAAATCAAAAATATTTTACAAAACACAAATGTAATAAGTCGTTTGCCTAATAGGATTTCCAATCGGCAAAAATAACGAACTTCAATACAAACTTTCATCCCTTTTCTTTTGAACGACTGATATTGAACCTCGTTAAGGTATGAATTTTCAAAAATCCTCTTTGTGTTTACTTTCGTAAACAGTTCGACATTTTTGCCGATTGTCCTTTTGCATACCTAAGAGTATGCAAAAGGACAGTTGGCAAAACTGATTGGAAGCTGGTCTAAGCACCAATAACAACCACACATAATGTCATCAGATAGGTATTGTATTATAATACAATAACTAATACGGCGGCGGCTCATTTCTAATAGCTGTGTGAAAAAAGTTATGGCGATGTTTCGACTGACCTGGGTGCTAGACAACGGAACTCTTGAATAGCTACTAGAAAATCCCTCGAGTGTGGTCTCATTAGATGTGTCTGAACGACTCCTGTTCATTTTACCTGATGACGAGGACCTGATGGCTGACCTGGATACTAGACAACGGAACTTTTGAATAGCTACTAGTAAACCCCTCGAGTGTGGGCTCATTAGATGTGTCTCAACGTGTTCTGTTCATTTTACCTGATGACGAGTCACATCTCGAGCTTACACTAGATGCGTTTAGTAGTAGTTATTCAAGAGTTCCGTTATCTAGCGTCCAGGTATATCATCTGACCAGCTGTGTGGTATTATATTATTTCTTTATGATCGGAATGTATACATTTGCGAATATTCAAACTGTGACCACCAGAAGTGATTTACTATTCAAGTATTCCTCTATCTACCGTCCAGGTACGACCTACAAAACACCGCCATAATTATCTTTTTTCACACAGCAATTTGAAATGAACTGCCATAGTAGGTATTGTTTTATATTAAAATACCTATCTAAAGACAGTAATGACATATGTTTGGCTGTTATTGGTCGTGGGAACCATTTTGTCCGGTTCTCCTTTCACGCTTCTAGTTGACCCAGCGGTATAAGCCGTTTTTTTGGGTGTGATATAATCAAATAATTTCTCCTGCTCTGGGCGGAGCAGAAGGGCGTGTCAGACTCTTACTGACAAAAACCTACCCGTGTTCCTTCAGTTGCCTGTGCCAGAGGCCACGGAAACCCTTTCGGACTTTCCCGCAACCCTGGCAGGCATCGGCCCAAGCGGACCCCGTCTTTGGTGCTGACATCTCTTTGAGGCGCGCGTGGAACACAATGCGCCGTCGACCCGGGCCTGGTCCTTATCGGACTTCGAGCTATAATAGCGGTATAAGCCCTGCGTTGTCTGTCGATTAATGAATTTTAGATTATTTTTAAGTAGGTATTAAATAAACAATATTCTGTTATTCTAGGCAACAAACAGATAGCAGCACTGGTAGTGTGGGCGCGTGACATTCCTCACTTCAGTCAGCTGGAGTTGGAGGATCAGATGCTACTCATCAAGGGCTCCTGGAACGAACTACTTCTCTTCGCCATCGGTTGGCGGTCTATGGAGGTTTGTACGGTTTATTTATTTAAAAGATGAATGTTAGATTGATGTTGAGAAAGGAAGAGAGAGTTGGGGTGACCCGGGTGTGGATTATGGGAGGCCTATACCTAATGTTGTTACAAATATATATTTATCGCATTACTGTGTACATCAGTTTTTATTTTAAACATACAAGGGATAGGATTGCCGTAGGGCGAGATTATCAGTAGATTCATGGAAAACACTGTCTGAAAATAAATTAGGTAGACTTGACATTATGAATTTGGTCATAAGAAATTTACGGACCTTATTCATAAGTAGATAGAGCAGACAGAAAAAAGAAATACTAAACTAAAAGACCACTGGTCCTAACAGTCTACTTAATATTACCCAAATCACCAAATGTCCTTTCTTTGGTATTGTTCATCGAATCGTTGAGATCCTTAAGTTCTGAGTTGAGCGCACGATTATTGACAAATGCGTGCACTGACTGGACAGGTCCACTCAATCTGTGTAGTTCTTTCCTCAAAAGACCATTTCAGACACCGATCTACATAGTCTTCACATGATCTAACCAAGATTATGCCTGGACTTTAAGAAAGACTGTGACCTCTGAGTTTGTTTCGGCCTTCTCAGAGTAGTCGGAAAGGAAACGCCGACCTCATCTAGTTTAAAAAAAATGATTGAAGTGTAAGAAAGCATACTTACAGAAATAAAATAATTTATTATTTACTTCTATAATTTGTCTATTCTAAGGAGTTCTCATTCCAAATATTCCAGTATTTGACTGAAGAACGCGACGGTGTCGACGGCACCGGCAACAGGACCACATCGCCGCCACAACTCATGTGCCTCATGCCTGGTAAGTACGCAAACCTTCACTAATCTGTTTCTCTCGTATCAACATATACTAGCTGATGCTATGGTAAACATATAAGCCAGTCAGCAAGGTTGACGCGGAGGTTACTGTCCAGGGTGCGATAAACGCATATTTAAGTTATGAATATTTAAGTGAAGGCTATTTTAATGCACTTTAATCCATTCAATTTCAAAATAGTTTAGTTTTCATTTGTTTTTCCCCGCTGCTTCCCCCGCGTGGGGTTCGGGAATTATCCCACAAGAATATACTGCCGGGATGAAAAGTAGGTACTTACCCTATGTTCTAACCCACGTCATGGTCCACCTGTGTGACAAATTTCATCGCAACTCGTGTAGCCTTTAAAAAAAAGTACCTACGTACAAACAGATGGAGTTACTTTCACGTTTATGATATTAGTATGGATAAACCTACATGGGCACTTATGACACGACAGAAGCGAGGTGCACGGTTCCAATTGGTCGTTTCTTAGGGAGAAGAGCCGGCAAAAAATTCTATGGTTACTATTTTTAAAACAATGCATGGTATTCACTATACCGTATTAAGTTTTGGTGAAAGATAAATATTTAATGGTAGAATGAAAAGGGGGCTATTATAGTAGGTATGAGGAACAGGGTGTAAAATTCACTCATCCTCTATAGAAAAGGGAGGATCCTCCGACCAGACGGGTGTCGTGTCTGGTGGGTAACTGCCCGACGACTGATGTCGGGACGTTGTATATATGCTAGTTGCGCGGTAAACTCTGCTTGCGCGATACAGGATTTTGCGTGACGTCAGTGTGCTGCGTAATTCGCCTGTGGCGTTGTAGATGCCGATGCCGCCACAATAGTTTTAAGATCATACGTTGTAAACTTATATTCTGGCAAATAAATACGACTTGCATAGTCTAAACATTCAAAGCCAATAGGTAAAGTAAATAAAACGTACATACAAATTAGCAATGACATTGTCTTGCCAAGTGGGGAAAAACATTTTACATACAAACACTACCAAAGAGTGAGTGTGTGAATGTGCCCATGTACTGGTGATAGGTTTTATATTCAGAGCGGGATGATGTAATCATATCTGTACTAATACTAATGATAAAGTTAAAGATTTCGTTTATTTGAACGCGCAAATCTCTGGAACCTACAGATCGGTTTTGAAAAATTCTTTTTGCATTTGGTAGCCCAATTCTTGAGGAAGGTTATAGGTTATTTAACATCACGCTACAGCCCTTAGGAGGCGAGCAAAAAGAAAAAAGTCGAAAAGAACGCTAAGGGAAAACGAAGTAATAGCGGGGGCTGGTGCTGCGACGGGACGCGGTGGGTCGGGGTCCGAAATTTGACGTGTAGCGAAGTGGCGGGCAGAAGCTAGTTTTAATATATTGTGATATCTTACGACTTCCACGCGAACGAAATCGCGGGCAAAAGCCAGTTTTAGTATTTTGTGGTGTCTTACGACTTCCACGCGAACGAAGTCGCGGGTAAAATCTAGTTTTAATATGTTGCGGTGTCTTACGACTTCCACACGAACGAAATCGCGGGCAAAAGCCAGTTTTAATATATTGCGGTGTCTTACGACTTCCACGCAAACGAAGTCGCGGGTAAAAGCTAGTTTTAATATATTGCGGTGTCTTACGACTTCCACGCGAACGAAGTCGCGGGTAAAAGCTAGTTTTAATATATTGCGGTGTCATACGACTTCCACGCGAACGAAGTCGCGGGTAAAAGCTAGTTTTAATATATTGCGGTGTCTTACGACTTCCACGCGAACGAAGTCGCGGGTAAAAGCCAGTTTTAATATTATTGCGGTGTCTTACGACTTCCACACGAACCAAATCGCGGGCAAAAGCCAGTTTTAGTATTTTGTGGTGTCTTATGACTTCCACGCGAACGCGATTCAGTTTTCTCGTCTCGTCTCGTCTTCAGCAGACAACTGCCCAATTTGTTATTTGTGTTTTAATACTAACAAGAGAACTTATCTTGCGCCCTTCAGTCACGTCGTCTATAATTTAGGCAGCAATTAGTTTTTATTTAGCTTCCATTTTGTAAAGGTTAGTGACTTTTAGAACACGATTCTATGCATAAATAGGTAAGTTAATCAAAATTGATGTATAATGTTATTACGTAACTCAATATTAATATTAAAATATCATTGGTACATGCTGACACGCCAGTTTTTTGTTAAAATCTTGAATTTCGTGTTTTTTTTAAGGTCATAGTAACAATCGCAATATCCTGGATATTATATTAAAACAAACTATTTGGCTACTATTTTTATTGGTTACGTAAGCTGTAATTATAGAATTTTGGCCGCCATGATTAATTTTAGGGCGTAGTCACAAATGGACACAAACTGTCACCCAGGATATTTTATACTATACTTTACGTAGCACATACAGAAACTGGAGCTAGTTCAGAAAGACAACTTATGTATAACAATATTCCTTTTTATTACCAAATAAGTGTTTGCGAACAGGGTTTGTTTTAATAATAATAATAATAATCCTCGATACGGCTCGCATCGTGAGGAGGTTCTTGTCTCTGGAACCCTAACCACCGGTGGCTTGGAACCAGCTCACGATACCGTTGGACTACTATTTTTTATATTTTAAATGTTTTTTTTAATGTCTTATAAAAATATTTAAAAATGTAGGTATTTAATAAGTACGGAAATAAATAAACGAAATAATAATATTTATTACTTATGAAAGGGTAACAAATTGTGTGAAGACCCAGACTCTTGTGCTAGGAGATTAACTGTTACAAAGAGCCATCTCCCACGAGGAAATAAATCTATGGTACTAATAAGTTAAATCTTCTGCAACACTAGGGGAGGTATACATTTTCGTGACTGACATACATTCCCCTGACTTCCATGCTATTCTTTTAAGTTTGAAGATGATTCCAAAAATCATCCCAGAAGTTTTGGCGCTGTATGGTTTTTTTTTGTTATTTACAACTTTGTTACGCTGTAACTTTGTATTCGCCCACTTCTGAATCAGCTGACTCTCAGATCTCTATGCTATGGGAAAACCATTATTGCTATGATTTTCAACCGGTATGAAATGACTTCTTTAAACTAACGCCACCGCCCCTACTTATTTCTTTTTAAGCAATCTTCCTTCAAAAATGCACTTACAATTAGTAACCGTTCAGGCACGGCGGCAACCGTGCGGGTCTGGAATTCTGGAACTGCGCAATTGGCGCCGTGTCTGAACGGGTGGTTACACTTTTAAAAATATTTCGTACTGTGACTTATCATACATTTTACCATCTTTCAGGCATGACCCTTCACCGTAACTCGGCGTTGCAAGCAGGCGTGGGTCAGATCTTCGACCGCGTGCTCTCAGAACTATCTCTCAAGATGCGCACTCTGCGTGTAGACCAGGCTGAGTACGTCGCGCTCAAGGCTATCGTACTGCTCAACCCTGGTACGTAATAACTTGCTGAAATAATAATAATAATAATCCTTTATTTCAGGCAACTAAGGCCCATAAAACACAATACATATATAAGCATATAACAATAACTATAAACTAATACATATATAATAGTAAAGGCGTAAGTACGGCGTCGAGTTACACTGCGAGGTGTCGCGTAGCCGGCCGCGGAAACGCCGATACAGCACACCTTTCGGCCAAAACTCTTCCTTGAGGAAGGTCATCAAATTGTTAGTAGGAAATGAAATGAGTACAAGACAAAAAAAAAGAGAACACAGGAATTGAAAAGCACTGAAATAGTGCCCCCAAAATATATGCCCACTTTTTTGATAAGCAACACTCTTTTAATGAAGTAATAATCATTGGTCTTTAAATATGTCTTATCTGCAGATAATACAGTGGACTGCAACATTATTACTTAGTTTTGATAACCTTGTGTATTTTATATGTTGTAGTGGTTTATTATCCTATAATAAATCAAATAAAATATTGTGCTATGTATATACATAAATACGAAAATATGCTAAAATGATGTACAAATTAATATGACATGGTAGAGCTAATGATAATCCTCTTGTCAATGGAAGACTAAAATAGGATTGATCGACCTATAATATACTTGTCCCCCCTTTTTACACGTGGCACTACTATTTGTTGAGTGACCCGCACCAGGAGCACTTAACATTCACATATTTATTCAAATGTGCTAAAACAATAAATAAACATGTTAAAATTGCTCTCGTTTATTTTTTCAGATGTGAAAGGACTGAAAAACAGACCAGAAGTCGAAGTTTTACGAGAAAAGGTAATTTGCATACATTATGTTTCAAATAGGAACTGCCCTCAAAAATATACATTTGAATATTCTGAATACAATTCAAATGTTCGCTGCAGCGTCATTTTCGCGACGTTCGACGTCCTATGTAATTATATTACAATGAATTCGCATTTGCCATATCACATTTGACCTCTTTTGCATTTGAAAGCGATGCACATTGAATTATAATGAGTCTTTGGTGCAAACACGTGTTTGTTATTAATAGATCTGAGTTTATTGTAACTTAACTTGGTTGCTAAATGTATAGAACTATCACTATGTCACTATAAATTTTATAAATAGCAAGACCTTTTGCAGCAGGTCAGACAAAATTAAAAGAAAAAGTCCGAAAATGAAGTCAGTTAAAAGCAGAAGACCGTGATTAGTTTAATAAATTAATGTGTGCCTTGGGTATGCTTGTTAAAATCGCTTTTCATTTCGGCCTATGTGACCGCATTGTTCTTCTAATCTACGAGACAGATATTGATGCAGTTTTCACCATCATTTAGAGAATTTATTCCGGAAGGTTTATGTGTAATACATTAATATTAAACGTACATATAATAAAGAAATCTCCATGTTTTTTCGAATCGTAAAAACTGCGAAGCAGGGGCGGGTATAGTACATTACTGCAGCGGCCAGCACAGGAGGCATTGATGGACGAACGTGTAAATACGTACGTAATACGTAAGTCCATCAATGCCTAGTTGTGGTCAAGGCTTGTGTAGTACTTTTCTCAAATAATGCGCGGAAATTAAAATACAATTACTTTTCAAAAAATAAAAAACGAACAACAATATTTTTTCCCGCGTTAAAGTGTTCATTTGTTTTTTTTTTTAATATAAACAGCTTCCTATTTACAACCCAGTTCGAAATTTAAATAAAACCTTTGACAAGTTACCTCCTTGGTTGCCATGTTTCGGAGTAAAAGATCGTTCCATTTTTAAATTACACGATAGATATGAGTTTACTATGTAATTTAAATGGCTGCAAAACCACGACAGATTTGGATTTTCATACAACTTTTGCCGGCCGCTGCTCACATGTATTTGGCCAGTACAGCAATTTCGATTTATCTCGGAAGAAGGTTGTCAAAATAATGCTCAAATTTCCAAGCATGTTTGAGAAAATATTATTATAATCAAGACCCGTGACAAGCAGCACCCTAATTGCATAACACACTTCAATTACAATCTGAATCATTTTGAAGGATATTGCTAATCCATTGCTTCATAATGTTCGAAAAATCTGTGTGTTCAACAACGTAAATAACACAATTAATGTTGTTGAACTGTCAAAATGAAAGCTATTGCTACCGATAGTCTGTAACGCAATCACCCCAGGGCCTGCAGTCTCGACATAGTTAGCAATCGTTTTCGGTTGCTAAGTCCTAACAATCCAGATGTAACGATATTTGGTGGTCTCCACACTCAAATTTATCGGTTGTTACTGGTATTTTAGGTAGGTACCGGTAGGTAACAACCGATAAATTTGAGTGTCGAGACTACCAAACATTTACATCAACATTTAAATCTGGATTGTTAGGACTTAGCAACCGAAAACGATTGCTAACTATGTCGAGACTGCAGGCCCAGGCCCTGCAGTCTCGACATAGTTAGCAATCGTTTTCGGTTGCTAAGTCCTAACAATCCAGATGTAAATGTTTGGTAGTCTCGACACTCAAATTTATCGGTTGTTACCAACCGGTACCTACCTAAAATACCAGTAACAACCGATAAATTTGAGTGTGGAGACCACCAAATATCGTTATATCTGGATTGTTAGGACTTAGCAACCGAAAACGATTGCTAACTATGTCGAGACTGCAGGCCCAGGTCAGACAAAAGAAAAAGCCTAAATAGAAGAAAAAAGACTGATTAGTTTTACTGTTTACTTGATTAATTTGTTATATGTGTGCCAAGGGTATGGTTTTAAGTTTAATATGTGTGGCTTTACAGATGTTCACCTGCCTCGACGAGTACTGCCGACGGTCGCGCGGCTCTGAAGAAGGTCGTTTCGCCGCACTCTTGTTGCGCCTGCCCGCACTGCGCTCCATCTCGCTGAAGAGCTTCGAGCACCTGTTCTTCTTCCACCTGGTGGCCGAAGGCAGCATAGGCGGGTACATACGAGACGCTCTCCGCAACCACGCACCGCCGATCGACACTAACATGATGTAACTAGCCACAACACTACACCTACAGGCTTCACGTTCGTGTACATAAGGAAATAAAAAACATCTGGGTCTGAAGTGTTTGAACCCAGTATGAGGTAGCGAGAGCGAGACTGGAGGAGATATGCGCAGCTAGCTAACAAGTTCTTGTTTAATTAAATTCTTTCACTAAACAAAGAGCAACCATTTGCCGGTCAAAGGTTCAAGGTTATAGTTGTGGTTTCGGCCATTTAATTAGGGTTTGTTATATGGAAAGTTAGCTTTAGTAGACGTCGAGCGGGCGTGTCGAGGTGGTTAGGAACATTTTCGAGGTCTTAGATTATAATCTTGATACCTCACAATATGTAGCTGCGTGTGACCGCTGCACGACCTCTGGCACGATGTAGGAGTTTATCAAATAAACGATACCATATTAAATTGTTGCTATAATTTTAGGAACTTTGTTAACATAATCAAGATATACTTTTCGGCAGCAAAATCTGATAAGTTAATAGATAATAGTAGAAAGGCCTTTATTTTAAAAGTCGACGACGACTTCGTGTCTTAGAAAACATTCTGGCTATGCATTGTACACTGTGTAGTTAGTATTACACATCAAATAGCTGTTCTCGTTGGTTACATCCTCTGCTAATAAGTACCTGGGTTATAAATAGCCCTTAATCTAAAGGCCCTATATGTTGCGTACACGTATTGAGTTGACTTTGAATAACGACCGAAACAACGTTTTACGAGGTGCGGGTCACGCTACGCCAGGGCGTCGTGTGTACGATACATCTCGAACCACACATTTTAGGTAGTGTAAATGAGACCGCCTCTTTTATTACGTAGAATATGATTAACGTAAATAAGTCATTCATTTATTAGGGAATTTTAACCGTCAGGTAGGTGTCCATAGCGAATTAATATAATGTTAGACTAATAAAATGTGTAATTTTAACATTTACCAAATCTCTCTTCAAAGCACGTACATTTATGAATACGTATCTTTAATGGATTGAATAGTGTCCACTGAACCAGTGATAAAAATCATGTTGATTCGTAAAAACGAAACTAAAAGAAAAATTATACGAAATTATGCTTCATATATTTCCCATATTTTAAACACATGTTGGTGCTTGAACATGCATTATTTACATATTATGCATATCAAATATGCATAATAGTCCTTAAATTTAATGTTACTTGATAAATCCTTATTTTTATTACTATTAGTATAGAAAGTTATAAAAACTGTAAATATATCTTTGCATGTACAATGTAATTTTATTATGTTTATATAGACAAGTAACTTAAATTGCATATTAATATATAAGTACCTCACCAGACGTGGGTGGCGAGACTATGCGGATAGAATGGCCTACATGCTACATTTATAAACCATTTATCATCTATTTCAAACAGGCCAGTTTATTTTTGTATCACGCATTTTCAAATTTTATTCACTAACAAAATTAACCAGTATTATAACATTCACGAAATATTGAAGAGTAAAATATCCAAGTTGTAGATAGAAAACACGAACTCTGGACGATACATTCTGGAAGGCATGATTAGACAAGCTGTTAAAATTAATGTTTTAAGTGTTGAAAATATTATAGAAAACTTATATTGTGATCAATCGCTGAATGTAGTAAACAGCTCAATTTACTAGAAAGTTCTTTATCCGGTCTATTTGATCCACTATTGTAGGAACCGTGTTTAGGTGTTCACTGTAGCTTGTTGACATTGATCAACCAGTATTTCTGTTATAATGTTGAGCAATGATATTATATGGATGGGTTTGAATTATATGATGGAGATGTTGCAGCGGTTGTGAGATGATTTATAATGATGTTCACTAATTATCTGACTAAATTTAAGTTATATTTTTTGTATAGACATACATAGCTTTAAGATTCATAAATGGTGATTAAAATTATTATCACAATAATGTCATGATTTTATTAAAAGTCAATCCTGTTACCCTGTAAATAATTCCATTAATTTCTGAACTGGACCGAACTCGTCGCCTATTCTTATAGGCGACGAGTTCTGTCCAGTTGGATACTATCCCTCACCACAAACTAAAGATCCGACCTACACAAAGACTTTAGCTAGGTTAATGTGGCGCCTGGGAACGAAGGATTAGGGCTCCTGAGCAAATCGAGGGAGTGAAGACTAGAATCCTGAGTGCAGCGAGGGATTCAAGCTCGCCCAAGACGAAAACACCTTTGACCCGAGGAGAATACTCTACTTTTCGCTCCCACTGCCAGGTAATAAAAACAAAATCGATTTTTGAATTAGTACCTTAATATGAAACTGTTAAATACCCAGGGTAAATCCTATGCTCTGTATTAATCTCAGGAGCCTGCGATGCTGCTGTGCGATGGCCACGCGAAAATATGCTTGGCTCAGATCTAGTTTGGCCATACAACCTTGCTGTTGCAAAAAAATTGGTACACGGAAGTGACTGATTAATTGAAATGTTATGCCGGCAAACTGTTAGGCAGTTTGGCAGAATCTGAATAAATAATAAAAAATGGTTTGTCTACTACGAACTGGATCAGTTGCTTGAGATTAAAGATAGGACAGCAGGTCTGATCTGATTTGGCTTCCAGAAAGAACGTGGAAACGTAGCTGGGCGTCCGTTTTGCAGGTTTTAATACACCCATTAGGTAGCTTGAATCTGTATGGTCATATTGAGAGATGTCTTGGGAAAGATTAGGGGCGGTTTCAGTATGAAAGGTATGCGTGCTCCGTTTAACAGTGTAGATATTTTCCCTGGCGGACCTAGATTGCTCCAACCAACTATACTGAAATAGCTTTAGAACAGCCGCCTTGAAATGCCCGACAGTCAATCGCAACGCTTGTATTTGGTGAAAGCCTGCGTTGCGATTTCTTTCCCCTTGGTTTGGCTCAATGGTTGCTTGCTGTTTTTGTTTTTTAAGCGTGTAAAGCATTTTTCTATCTTTTAGTGAAGTTGTCTCGACGAAAAAAAATATCATCAGGTTGCTGTGTAC
This sequence comes from Brachylomia viminalis, assembly GCA_937001585.2. Taxonomy (NCBI): domain Eukaryota; kingdom Metazoa; phylum Arthropoda; class Insecta; order Lepidoptera; family Noctuidae; genus Brachylomia; species Brachylomia viminalis. Next base: position 17,170,777 of record OW443301.2, on the reverse strand, counting down.
GTTACCCTCGCAGGAAAGTGTGTTGCGCTTTGTCGTTTTGGAAAAAAACTGAAAAAAACTATTCCTGCTAGAGTAACGTTTTTCCAGCAGGAAAATTCTAAGCGAATGATTGGAGATCGAAATATTGTGCATGGCCAGAGAGCTTATATTTGTGTAAAAAAAGTGCACCAAAATTATAACCTGTGCTTCTTCGGGTTTTCGAGATATTGCATTTCCACCTGGAGTAGCGTTTCATAAAATCGTGTACCTCTAAAAGCATTGCATGTGCGCCTGCAGAATAAACATACACCAGTAGCTCTTTATTTGTGCGTATTTGTGACAGAATGAGATTTAAGAAAATATTTATAATTTCCAAGTAATCGCGGTTTTTTGAAAACCCGAAAAAATATCGCATCGCCTAAATGAGAAAACGTATAAGCTCGCTGAAAACTGTATTCGGTCCTTCTTGACGCTTTAATAACCATAAAAAGTTTCAAAACGACAAAGCGCACCAGACCCAACCCAGTTACTGTACGGTACCCCCCTATTACCGGTACCAGTATTTTATATGGATCGACAGCATAGCTGGGAAAGGGATAGGCAGATTGATTGACATCGTGGTGAAAGCTTGTTGCACCTTGGGACCTTTTGAACATATTTATAGATAAAACTCATGCTATATACGTATTTTATTCAATAAAGATCTTTTATAATTGCGAATTGTTATAAAAAATGAATTACTTATGAATATTATCCTTACTATAGAAAAGGCACAGCCAAGCAATACAAGAAACAACAATACATTTTGTTAAAACACTAACACTCTTGTTTTGCATTGCTGATGATGACGTTATAATTCAGATAAAAAACATTACAATAGCTTTGTATTAAAATGATAATTGTACACTTAGTTGTTGAAATGCGACGCTTCCATAGATTCGAACACGTCCAACTTCACGTTCAGTCTGTGAACAAGAACATTGTTTTAAGTAAAAATAATAATAGCAGAGTTAAAACCATAAGTTCGGGACAAACACAAAACCTCTTTTTTTAAAGTCGGTTAATAAAAAGCAGAAGGCACTTACTTTTCAAAGGCACTATTCATTTCGTTGACTTTGGTGGGATGGCAGACGATGGCGAGCTTGCCTTGTTGCGTGTCGAACAGAGACGGGAGCCACTTAGCTGCCGCCGCGTGCGCGTCTTCTGGTGTTACTACTGATATCGCGCAGACTAGGTCACTGTGACAAAACAATTGTTAGAATAGGATTTATGATTTTGTATATTCATCTATGGACGATAAAACACAGTTAGCGCACCCTGTCGGCATGTGAAGTTTAAAAATGTGTTCTCGATAGTTTCTGATTCAGTCCGAACTCAAATCTCTCTTAGCCACTAGTTGACATAATTATGTTTCTATCTGATCTATCTATCTGTCTATTCTGTATTGTTCTGCGGGGTGAAAATCTCTCTCACTTTTCCTACACGTCTGTTCTCTTTGGCTATACGAGATTTGGTAGCTAAATCGACCATAAAAACTATCAAGTTGATTAATTTTTGACCCAAGGTTACTTACTTGTTGTATGTAGCAGCGACTCTGTACAGATAGTTCATGAGGGATCGTCTGACGACGTCTGCAGGACACTTCTCGTTCTCAACAACTCCAAATAGCACCGTACTCTTGGCAGACGCGAATAAATCCTCGTCGAACTTGCAGTCGGCCAAGTATTCCTCCTGTAGGACATAAGATAGTACTGAAAGATCGACAAGTCAAAACTATTTTTTTCTCTGATTGAATGGCAAAATGGGTCTTTGTCAGGACTAGGCAAGAATTAGAAGGTAAATGTATGTAGCGATCTCACTTTTGAAGCATAGTTGGGGAACAGTAGTTGACAAAATCCTTTCGTCGTGTCATCTCGCGCCGATTCGAGACGTGAATATGTCTACGCAGACTCACGTCTCGCTTTGGCACGAGCAATACCAGCACAAAACCGCGCTCGCATTAGCGTTTGCTAATGTTGCCATCGCTCAAAAGTCGCATAATTAAAACAAAAGAATAATTAATAAAAGCAAGTCTGTTTAAAAAAGTCTTACCAAAATGCTCTTCGCTTTGTTATATGCGGCGACCGCGTTAGTTGCTCTATAGAGAGAGAATATCAATCTACCCTCGTTCGGCGACATGCGTATCGCGTAGCCGTAGGACAGACCGCAACCACGGATCAGACGCCACATCGGACCCTGTCAATAAATAAATACTTTACTTTGAAAATGTCTGTTTATTACGACGGTCCAACCCGTAGGTCGTTACCGCTGCAAGGTAAGTTGCAATGTTACAAAAAAAACAGGAGAAATTGTCTACTTTCGGTCAAATTTAATTATCATTCAGATAAAGTGTTGTGGCACAGCCTCGGAGAGGCGCCCAGCAGGCGTAGCATGACGCTTTATATTCCTACGAAGAATAGACATAGGTTTATTTTTACAAAGTGACATATTTTCGTTTCTTCATTTTTGACATTGCACCGTAGAAATCCTTCTACAATCTGTAATTTTGTCTTTCATTTCTAACGATCTTTGTCTAGGTCTTTTTATATGTAGACTATTTCGGAAGAAAGTTTTCTATCCTTACTGTCAAAATCACACTGACAACTGGCATTTTTCTAAGGTAGTGAAGACAATTTGATTTGGGAATCGCCAGTAGAAAACTTTATACTTGACGGCCACAAAGTATAAACGGTTATCTAAAAAATCATGATTTTTTACAAGGGAGCAATTTGAACGCAAAACTGTGATAATTAATAGAAGAACAAAGCTATCTTCTCCTATTTTACATCATTTAGTGAATAGGGCATACTTATGCCCTATTCACTAAATGATGACAGATGATGATGATGATGTAAGATTTTGCTGAACATATATTGCGTTGTTATGGTAGGTATTGACCCAAGCTATCACCCCCTGCAGTATGTCGTGCTATTTACTGGACACCCTGTATTGTTCTTCCATAGTTCTCTATTAGTCGTAATTTCAGTATTCACCCCTTTTCTAGCCATATCATCTTTCACACAGTCCATCCAGTTTCTTTGGCCTTCCCATACGGCAATCCAATAAGGGGATGTAGGGGAGGTCACTTGTAACCAAATGATCCCTATGCGAATGTCAACCATTTTAAGTAATTTTACATTTTATATTTTTTCGACGATATCTGAAGGCCAATTCAAAAACGTTCAAATTCAAGTCGCAATCTCATCTCAGCGACAGTCTAATGTCAAAAATGTAGGTAAACCGTAGACAGAGAATGCTATAGACGCCTGCAAAGCGTGTCGCAGAAAGAGACAAAACAAAAATACGTCACACATTTAGGGTTACCGTGTGAGGAAAAATTTACCCCACAATTTAAAATGTGTATAAAAAAATTATTTTTCTCATAAATCGTCTTTAAATCAGTGTCCGTTCAAAATACATATTTGGGAACCTAGATATTCTGTAATACAATCGGAATAAATACACCCTAGCTACAGATTCCTAGATACAGGAATATGTTTGATTTACAAATTATTTTGGTACTTATTACGTTTGCATGAACTCAAACTCAAACTCAAAGCATTTATTTCAATTAAACCATTTACAGGCACTTTTGAATTGTCAAGTAATGAACTACGCATGCTCCCTCAACCCCTTAAGAGCAGGAGAGAGTGACGATGGATGATGATGATGTGATTCTAAATACCTACATTTTCTTAGATGATAGTAGTATCTGGCTTTGTGAGTAAATAATACAACAAGTTTATTTTTAATTAGCTTTTATTGATTTTACACGTTATTGTCCTTAATTGTCCGTCAATAACGTATTTCAATAAGTATATTATAGTAATTTGTAAATACAAATACTTGTACTTAGAAAGTATTATAATATACTGTACTTACAAGAATGCTTAAATTATTTTCAATTTCCATATTCGTTTCTTCATGTAAACTGATGGAGGAAGATGACGGAATACAGGCCTTTGATTCCTAAAAAAAAATATTATCTTTAAGACGTTATATAGATGTAAGATGTTGTTTACGGAAAAAGATATTTTAAATTCTTGATCGATATTTTGAATCGCGTTCAGAGTTTAAGATAAGCCTGTCTCAGTCATTTATTGCACATAAAATGTACAAAATAATAGTTCGCAACAGATAATTGTATATATTAAAAACACTGAACATATATAAAAAACATATTTAAAACCTGTATCGAAACTTAATATGTTATTAACTGAATATTTAGCAGAATAGGTACTGTATTCGGTAATAGCAGTGTTAGTTTCTTCTTTTTATTTAACATTTTTTTTTATCAAAATGTCTGCTGCAAATTTTTGATGACGGTTTTGGTGTCCAATCTGTTCGTCCTGTAGCTACGATTCAATTCCGACGTAAATTATCATCTTCAGGAAAACTGCAACAAGCCATTAATCTTTCAGATATACACGATGTGCCAAATTTCATCCAAATCCGTTCAACCGTTTTAGCGGGAAAGCGTAACAAACAAACCAACAAATAAACTCAATTTCGTATTTACATATAATATTAGTTATGATTAGGATACACACTACAGAATACATATTTCCCATAAAAGTGGGTAATAATTTATGGAAAATTGGCAACACCAAAATCCTTAGGTTAGAATTTAATAATGTTAATTTTGTGCTTTTTATCGATGAATTTACGTCTAGGGTACATTATTCACAATGTATGAACACAGTAAAATGTTATTGATAGCCTAGTTACTGATAAAAAGTGCTATACTTACGAATGAAAGGACAAGTCTGGCATTTTCGTTCCACCTATCACTTTTACACCTTAGATCGCTACACCGCACCATGTTTTTTTATTTAATGGTTGAAATATTAAGGCTAAATTGTTCACAACATAAAATAACATAAATTACTAAACTTAAAGCACATAAAACTGAATTTTACAAGAAGACGATAACTATCTGTCAAACTTTGTTTAGCAAAGTACTATGCTAAAACCGTCAAAACAGTGGCACGCCCCGTGAAACAAAAAATCTCATCGTTCTGTCTCATTTCTTTACACGACATCGGCGTAACTTGCTCTTTTTCTTGTGTGAATGCGACAAAACACGTCAATTTGTCTATAGCATTCTCTGTCTACGAGGTAAACGCTATACAATTTTTGACAGATTGACACTGAGATTAGAATGCGAACGTTCTTAAAAATACGGGAATTGCCCCTCTGGTATCGTATTGTATCTCGTTGGATAGCTGAGAAGTTGTACATATTTTTGGAATGTTCTGTCGATAAAGTACATCCATGTTTTTTTGCAGAAATCAACCATTTTAGTCAAATAACCTGCTCAAAATGATTTACATTGTGTGCTCTGATTTAAAAACATTAAAGATAATTTTCATTTTATGGTTGATTAATATGTATTGAAAAAGAAGCAGAAAATAATAAATTAAAAAAATCATGCATTGTTTTTTTATATAAATTTTCATAGTTGTATACCGCCAAAAAAATATCAAATTACTCGGAAAATGATTGACATTTGCACAGGGGTCATAAGGATCATTCGGTTGCAAATGACCTCCCTAAAGATCATTCGGTTGCAAATGACCTCCCATACGAACCGTTAATGGATTGCCCTGTATACAGCCGATATTCACACCCAAAACATTGCAACTATGCATGGCTGAGTATACCATTATAAACAGTACTTTTAACACGTAATGCTTATTTATTTATTTAACACTTTAAGCACACAAATGTACAGAGGCGGACTTAATGCCATAGGCATTTTCTACCAGTCAACCTTTGGGTGATGCAGAGACAAACAGTGGCAGGTGCAAATTATAATGATATTTTAGGTTAAATAATTTTAAATAATATATATATTTTTTTTTTTTTTTTTTTTAATATATATATATATATAGACACGTATAAACGTAACGTAACGTAAACGTATAATTTTGCTTACGCCAAAAGCTAGATTCACATAATAGCTTAAGCTCATACCTCTAATTGTGTGAAGTAATTAAGCGCGACCATAAGCGGCGCCACGTCTTCAATAGCGTGTCCGAGCGGTCCGGGGCTCATCTGTGCCACACAACACGACTCCCAGCCTCCCACTCCCAGCACGAAGCCGCCGCCCCAGCCCGACAGGAGCTCGGCGTCCCAGTATAGACGAGGTCTGGAGACAAATTAGAAGATGGTTATCGTGACCAAGCAAGCACGGAACGAGGCACAAACGGAAACACGAAAAGAGGGCAAAAATACATGTGCGAGACTTAAACCATTCATTTTCTAGACTGATGTCAGTAGGCTATACTTAATACCACGCTAGTCCCTCGAGGGGTTTCAACTAGAAAATCTGAATAGGTATAAAGAGTACAATTTTGTCAATAACTTACGCAGTAGGCGTAATCTCATTCTCCGCACCAAATCTCTTCCACGGTTCAGTACTAAACTTATATCTTTCGAAGTCAGTTGCTAGATGAAGCCATATATTCTGTGTGATACTCTTGAAGGTCTTCCTAGCCTCAGAGAGTGCTGCTTCGGCGGAGTCACCTCCGGCATTGAGTTGTTCTATGAGCTCTTTGAGGAACTTTTGTTGTCGAAGAACTGTGCACCAGTGTAGATTGCTGTTTTTGCTGTAGATTGAGTCGCGGAGGGCGTCGTACATCATATTGTCGCCTGATCTTCTTACCTTAAGTGATTTGAGTTCGTTTTAATACGGTTTTAGTAAGAGAGAGATTGTGATCTATTTGTAAGTTAATGGTATATATATTATGTTTATGCCTTTACTTTTATGGATCATATTAGACGCAAATAAACGTATTTTGTTTATTTCCTTTCTTTAAGTTTCTCAAAATACCTGATTTGATTGCCTGAATTAATTTCATGTTAACATGGTACCTATGATTAAAGTGTTTCTAGTGTAATAATGGTGCCGATTCCCTTGTTCACAAACTAAACCAAATTTAAGTTTAGTGCATCTTTTTCTTTCTATTTCATTAAGAAAAGGACAGAAGATAAATTTTAGTTTAGTCCTGTCAAATTAATCAGCGCCTGACACTACTCCATACAAGTTTAGACGTGATTAAAAAGTTGACTACTAAAATTACATCAAATTACGTCAGGTGCTGACTAATTTGACAGGACTAAACTAATATTTATCTTTTGTCCTTTTCATAATGAAATAGAAAGAAAAAGATGCACTCAACTTAAATTTAGTTTAGTTTGTGACAAGGGAATCGGCACCAATGGCGTTAATAAAATATTGCAATAGCACGCACAATGGTCCACTGAAGGACTAAGTGCGGAAACCAAACCGATAACATAGAACATAGATAACATATTGCAATTGCCAAGACGCTTTTAGTAAGGAAGTAACAAATGCTTGGGCACTATTGAAGCAACACCTATCCTTTGCTCAAGTGATAGTGGGTGAGTAATTTGATGTCCAAGTGATATCTTCCACCTGTTCATGGATACACTTACCTGAGCGGCATCATTGATGAGTCTCTGAGCGAACACAAGCAGCCTTTCTTTTGTGATCTCAGCGGCATAGATGATCTCGTACAAATGGTTTACCACCTCGTCATAATCTTGAGGTTCACACTAGAAAATAGTAAAATCAAATGTTAAAAGAAAATGATTGGTAATATATAATATTGGCTAGGTAAGAAAAGCAATTTTAAAGATAATTATTTTTGTTTATCAAAATAATCACTAATAACCTATAACATAACTGATGTTACCAAAAGCTATTGTAACCAACCGAAGGATGATAACGAAGTTAGTGAGTTATTATTGTTTCTAAACAAATTAAACAGTTATTTAGATCCGGGTTACTTCAGAATACCTTTGTACAAAACAAAATAAACATTTTTATCGTCACATAAATTTTGTAACACATTCGATTTTCACGATAAAACTAATTTACGGACTAACGTATATCGATACCTCATTAAACAAACAAAATTATAGAAATACCACAGGAAAATTGACAGTGCGACCGAATAGCTCAAAATGTCGATGTAACCCCGCGTTCTAACCAAAAAGATTGTCCACGCGAATATTTTTCTAATTATGAATTATTAGTGCTGTGCACTTCTGTAAGTGACGTATTCAAAATACCTAAAACTGTGTGTGATTTTTGTAGTGTATGTTTTAGTAAGTCGTTGAGGTGCCTTACCAATAAATAAATATGCGATCGTCGCGTTCAAATGTCTCTTATTTGGTCAGATACGCGGAAGGCGCCCTCTGTCGACACGAACACGCATTCAGGTACGCCGAACGAAATGAACGCGACGATCACGTTGGTTAGGACGCGGCCTTACGAATATTCCTAGTTAAAAAAGAGCCACTTACCCTCGTCTCAATATGCAGAAAGTTCCCAAAATGTCCTATAGAGAAGTTCCCAGAGCGATCAAAGCCAATGTTATTATTGAACATGACAGTCAGCTGTTCTGTGGCGGAGATGACGTCTTCGTGAGGTACCAGCGTGTCACCGCGGCGAACCGCGCACTCCGCCAGGCCATTCATGTGCAGAGGGAGCCACTTGCGAGTCGACTCGTCTACTGAGCTTGTGTCGAATATTAGGTTTATCTGCAGATAAAAACAGGCATTATTTAAAAAAATCGGTATAGTACGTGGTCGAAAAAACAAATGAAAAGCACAAAACAAAAAAAAGGGGGAAATAGGTAAGAAAAGTTCGGCTTTGTACAGCGTCGTTTGTGTCACTCATCTATGTGACTGTCTCTTTCTTAAGCTCAATTTGTCATATTTACGCCCACCTATTATAACGGGTGTAAAAAAATCATTCTTACAAAAAAAAAATACTTTAATTTCGGAAGTCGGTGTCTTTGGATCTGGATTTTAGTTTTTGCCACAATTTTTTTTACTTAAATTTTTACAAAAGTAAAAGTTTTTTATTTTTCACTTTTTAGTTATGGTACCTACAATTCGAAAACGATCGTATTACACGTCCATGTCTGTTTGATGCCGGTTTTTTTTTCTAATTTAAAAATAATTTACTGTTGATTTTTTTTAAACCGTTTGACCGATTTCGATAAAAGTATACAATACCATTTGAAACAAAAAAAGAATTTTACAAATCGTTTCAGGCATCTTCGAGTAATCGGTGAGGTAAAAAAAAAATCCGACGAATTGAGAACCTCTTTTTTTGAAGTCGGTTAAAAAGACAGGGGGAAGCGCAGGATGCCCGCGATTTTTTTTTTTGTAATTTTTTTTTGCATTAAAATATCATTCAATAGTATTATATGAATTTAGAGGGTTGTGTTGATGATTTTAATTCTGTAAATACGTACTTGTTACGGTCGCGAATCATAATTCGTTGAACATGCAACCTTTTTTTTTTTTTGAGTGTGGGACAGCATCATATAACTTCTCTCGCTCTGGGCAGAGCGGGAGGGCGTGTCAGACTCTTACTGACTAACACCCACCCGTGTTCCTTCAGTTGCCTGTGCCAGGGGCCACGGTATCCCTCTCGGACTTTCCCGCAGCCCTAGCAGGCATCGATCCTAGCAACCCCGTCATTGGTGCTGACATCTCTTTGAGGCGCGCGTGGAACACAACGCGCCGTCGACCCGGGCCTGGTCCTTATCGAACGGCGAGCTGCCCATTGCTCGCCGTTTGCAAGCCCGCGCCTACGGTGGCCGGGAATGTCCTGCGATTCCCGACGCCCAGGGCGTTTCCTGCGGAGGCTAGGGGCGTGAGGGCGCGAATTTTGCCTCTCCCTCACGCGTTCCGCCTCCTGCTTCGCGAATATTACTGCTTCGCAGGAGGTGACGGCTTCCCAAGCCCTCTCGCTCCGTACCATGACCTGGACTAGGGCCGGACGCGAGAGATCGCCACCGCCAATCGCCTCCACGAGGCCACGGCGGTGCTCCGCCCAAGCCGGGCAGACCTCCAACGTGTCCTCCGGGCGATCCACACAATGGTGACACTCGAGCGTTTTCTCCCGCCTTATCCGGAACAGGAACCTCCCGAAACAACCATGTCCGGTGAGGACCTGCGCTCTAGCCGCTCCTCAATCAACATACAACCTGACACTGATGATGACGTGCAAATTGCAAAAAATGTAAGAAGATTTGAATTTCGCGGGCAACCTGGCGCTCTCCTTAACGAAACCGAGAGTCACTTGTACTCCCCGTCATTGAATTATTTTTTTATGTATTGGACCATACCTGCGAACCTTCTGGTTACGGAGACATTGAAGGTCGAAATTCAAACCCTTACTGACGTCTTTATTTTACGAAAACAAGTTTTTAATAACACAACTTTAAATACCCCCACGACCCCTGTACCGTTACATGCACCCATAACCGCAATGAATTGCGTGCGTTACGTTGCGCACTACCGTAAACAGAGATTTTTCACATTAAAATATATTTTTTTTTTTGCCAGCAAATATTTTTGTGCAATGTTACTAAGTATGATGTACAGAAAGTGTAGTTGACGGCTATGCGATGGGTCTTTCCGTGTATTTTAAAAGAAAACCACGCTACGATGTCATTAGTACTAAGCAAATCTACATCATCATCATCGCCTTCCTTTGTTTGTCCCATATTACTTGTGGTCGGCGCAACACATTTTCTTCTTCCATCCGACCCACACGCTATCATTCACTCCATTCACTTTCCTATCACTCCTCTATTTTTTATTATTTATATTTACCTATATTTTCTGCAAATAAATTATTCTTATTCTTATTCTCACACAATCCATCCATCTTTCCTTTGACCTTCCTCTCCCTCTTCATCCATCAACATTTATTTTCTTCACTCTTGTTGTCACTATCAATAGCACACATAAATATTTATACCAAGTGTACATTAAATTAAGTGCTTGACTCGGATTGGAGTAGTCAATTGCACGGCGACTGAACGATTTTCCACTCAGTAGACAATCGTTTTCAATCACATTCACAGTAGTCGTCAATTTTAATCTAAAGGACTGTTGCGGATTATCTATTTACCGCTTACAGGGCGAGTTTCAGAGTGGGTTTAAAAACCATCTGTATAACCAGTGACGTAGTTGTATCTCTCCGTATTATGCTTAAATGCTTGGTTGATTAGCTGTCATGAAAGGATAATGCACACAAATTTAACGAAAACGTATCTTTCCATACTTATTATTAAACGCAACATCTCTTTGTCCGTTTTTGGGCTTATAACCAACCATACAACTAAATGATAAGATCCAACTTCGAGGGTATAGCTAAGTAGAATAGAGTAGAAATAATTTATTTGCTTATAATGTATACAGATAAGATGTAACCTAGACTATGAGGCAGTAACCATTTTGTATTTATCTGTGGGGGCTCGTAATTAGCAATTTAGTATGAAGGGTAAGGAGAACTATCTCATATGTGGGGAAAGTTGAAAAAGTGTCCAGCCTAAACAGTAAATAATAGTTCAAAAACCCTCCAAAATGGCGCTAGCGTAGGCAAATGGTGTGGTATGAATGTAGCAGTTGTTAACGGATTGTAGTATGCCAAGTTAAATTGTAATATTTTTCGTGACTAGAGTAGTTAGTGATAGTCCAGTATACCATACCTCAACCATTTACGTAGTCCAACATTATTTTGTAAACATAACCTAATATTGTTGCTTTTAAAATATACCCGGTGGCTACTGTAGCGCCACCCTTACGTAGCACATTTTAACGGACTCTTTTTCATACACAGAGATAGTTCCTTACCTCTACCCTCCATACAATATAGTTATATATTATTGATATTATAATGTTTTTATTATGTAAGCCTTCTGAAAAATATAATATATAATTCGAGAAATACCTACTATTGGATTAACTTTTATTGTGATTTTTATGTTCTCTGGCTAGGTTCGTCAAGCGGAGTCATGGTATAAAAATATTTATATTTAATAAAAATACTCACATAAACGAAGTTGGTCTTCAAGCTATGCACTCTGGCGTATATAGGCAGTTCCTTGAGGTCGAAGTGTGGGCAGGGCTTGCCGTCTGAACTCCAGGAGTTGATGTTGTGGCATTTAAACTTGCACGGCGGCACTGGTACTGAGGCTAACGTACCGGCAGGGGGATCGCGCTGAGAAAACAGGGACATGTATATTTTAGGTTCATATTGTTAAAATATTGTTTTTAGAGCCAAAGCAGGCAAGATATTTTTAGCATTGGCAATTAGCGATTGAACGCTAGACTCCGAAAACATTTAGATGCCAGTCCTATTTAGTGAGGCTTTGAAATCTGCAAGGCATTGTTCGATGCTCATTTACATGACCGCGACCGAACACAAAGACTGGTGTCTGAAAGCAGATTCTAATAAAGAGGTGGCAAATAATCTGCAAAGTTTTTAACTTTGTCAGACATATTCCGACACAGGAATATCCGAGCTTGAAAATCGAAATGTCGATTTGTTCTATTGATATTAGTATTCTACAGAGTTCTATAGATTATTTTATGTTCATCAAAAAAGCAATAGGTTATTGTTATGTTAGTACGAGAGGTATAAAATTGAGTACCACTTATCTAAAACACATTAGAAAAGTTGATAATCAATTAATGCTAGTGTCCATACACAACCTTGAAGCATTAATTTACATAAAGTTATGGCTCAACAATAACAAATGTAAAAGACTACCTCACTAATAATTAAATTATAATTATTCATAATACTAGATCCTACAACCTACAATTATGCTTGAGTCATGTTTAATCCTATGATTACTTGGTTGCTTGTATTCATGCAACAATGCCTTGCTTGGAGCACACAATGATTCAACAGGTCGTGTGGAAAACTGTGGTTGGCATTTTTGATGACCTGCTTTGTTAGATTTTCTAAAAATATTATTGCTATAATAATATTATTGGTCTGAAATCAACAACTTGAAGTAAACCAGTATTTGATTCTAGAAGAGTATTTTCACATTATATGGCTATAATATCTTAGTTTTAATAGCATGAAGTCATGGCTGGTTCCAAGTTTGCGCAGAATGCTGCGTAATAAATTTTTTTTTAGGAACCAAATGGCGACAATGAGGCGAGAGTGAATGAGAGAACATGCTCAAAAGTTCGGAGAGCCTATGCTCACACCGGCCATGCTTCATCGGCCGTACTGCAGTTCAGTACCCTTCGTGTACCCTTCATTGGGCGAGTTTTTCCTAAGAAACTGAGTCTGATACCCAGAGGTCGGAATTAGGTACAGTTATTTATGTACTTACACTGATTTCATACAGCGAAAGAATAAAGTGGATATGCCACAAATCCTGAGATTCATTTTAAAGAGCAGAAACATCCCGTGATTTTTTTAATAAAGAAGCTATTTACATTTACACAATTTAAACCACTGCACGCGTGACGTTGCCAAATTTACATCAACGACATCGGATGTCCGAAGTTGCATTTTTGTTTTATTTGTCTGTCTATCTCTGAGGTTTTTATTATTATTTATTTGTAATATTGTTGGCCACACGGGATTGTCCATTAGAAATCCCGGGAAGATCCATATTAATATCAACATTTCAATGCAAGTACATAAATAACTCAACCTAATTCCGACCTCTGCTGATAACTCATGCCAGGAGCTGATGCTCATGTCTGTGGGGCTACCTCATTGAAATCCATGGCTTCTTGTAACCGCTTTGCCTTCTCAGCCAGTCCGGCTTCACCGAGTTCCGTCCTTTGCTCTTCTAACCGTTTCTTGTCTGCTTCTGCCATTCTAAATCACAAAAATAAACCCTTATTTACTATATTTTTTTAGGGTTCCGTACCCAAAGGGTGCCCACGGAACCCTATTATTAAATCTGCATTGCCCGCCCGTCCGTCAGCGGGCTGTATCTCATGAACCGATGAAATTTATACAGTGTGTATACAGGATGAAATTGAAAACTCGCGCCAACTCGAAATAGGAGGTTCAGTAACTGTTACATAATCATTATAAATTGTCATTTCCCAAATACTAATTCTTGAAAAAAGTCGTGTCATTATCGTCTTAGATAGTGCAAACTAAGTTATTGCCTTCAAGTAGACAACCTTAATCGTCATTCCAGTTTAAATAAAAATAGAACAAATAAGAAAATTAAAGTATCAATTTTAACGCGCGCCCAAAGATTAATCCGTTCATCGCAGAGTTCATAACATGAAGCAAGTTGGCAACGAGTCGAGCTAGAACTGCTAGAAGTCATTAACAATTTTTTCCGTGCCCACGAAAAAAAATGGCGCGCGACGACGTTGGCAAATCGATAGCCTACGCTATCCCTTTCCTCTCTCTCGGCCGAATGAATGACATGCTCTAAATTTTCTTTTATAAACGTTGAATTATATAGGTATTTTAATTTGGCGGACCTATTCAATTTCATCCTTTATATTAAATAAGTTGTGTTAAAAATATAGTACGGTGGTGATACAGTCGTGTGCGAGTCAGACTCGCGCTTGGCCGGTTTCTTAATATTAATGATGAGGGGTTATACAGGGTCAAATTAAATTAGTTAGCGAAACTCCACAGGCGTGAGGGGTATCAATATCTAAACATGATTTTAAAAAAAAGTGGTTGGTGATTTTTTTGGGGTGTACGAACGTGGGTATTGGGTACCTACCTAGTAGTTAAAACATCAGTTTAAAAATCAAATAAAATCTGTGTAAACTTCACAGACTTTATTTGGTTATCGATATCTAAACAAGATAAAAACGAAAATAAAAGATTTGATGTTCTTTGTTTTTTGGGTTACCGACCGCTGGTATTGTATTTACTTTAAGTACGAGTTAAAAAAAAACATATTTATTTTATTTTGTCGTGTTTAGATATCGATACCCATCACGTCTGCGGAGTTTCGCTAACTATTTTAATTTGTCCCTGTATATTTATCCTCAAATTTTTGTAAAATAACTTCTATCTTTTTGATTTCTGTATAGCTTATCATAGACTTCCTGTAATACACAGTTTTTTTTACGATACATATACCTTTAGCAATATGTTTTTGATAATTTTTTATCACACCTTTACAGAATGTTCATTAAACGAATAAACTTAAAGGCAGAAATATTCATCTTTACTTCAATTTAATTTTTTTTTTGACGTTTGTAACACCCAGTTAAAAGCGTAGGAGTTGATTACTCAGCATACTCACAACATTGTTCTAAGGTAGTTTTTAATAAGCTGCCTGTCTACATAGTTATCGCTTTGTTTAGCTGTACCAATAAGGCCGTTATAGCCCACAATCTTTATAAATAGTTACATACTTGCTTTGCAGCTCAATGCTAGGCGACCCTATGACGGTGACGTAGTCTTCAGTGAAATACTTGTTTAGCAGACCGAGCCAGTAGTCGGGAGACTCCTGCAGTAGCGCCAGCAGGTCGGTTTGTGGGTTCATGCGGGAGAAGAACTGGAACGGAACGAGATTTTGCATCAGTATTATGTAGGCCACCTCTGCCTAACCATTCGAGAAATAACTGGCGTGATGTTTTGTTATTATGTAATTGTTCGTAAGTGCCATTAGATGCTCTCAAATTAAAGGGACATGACTATGTCAAGCCTTTTCATAAAGCGGTTTTGCAGTGCATCGGGCATGTTTGCGGAAGCGCGAACTTTTATGCCGTCATGCGCAAACGGTGTGCATCGATAGTAATAGTAATATTTGATTTCTAAGTATATGGTACATTGAGATCTTAAATTAAACATTGATTCACATATACTACCATTGCGGCGATTCAGGGGTAGCCCTAACAGTATTTTAGCTACGCTGGCGGACAAGGTTGATGGACCATTCATCAGGCTCTGGGCTGGCAGACATGCGCGTGCACATGTCCACGTAGCTAATTAATATATAATTAGTGTATTTTTAAGTTATTGAGTTTACTAACATAGGCTAAGTATGTACTTAGCCTATACTCATAAACACACACACACTCACAAAAAAAACATATCAAGGGATCCGCATAGTGTTAGTATGTACTAACACTATGCGGATCCCTTGATATGTTTTTTTTGTTGAAATGAATATCAGTAACTGCACAAATATATTAAGAAATTAGTATTATCAGCAGATCAACAAGTGCAGTATATTTTCATTAATGCAAATTGCCTTGTGTTAATTTTTACCTGAAATAGCTCTATGTTTAGCACTCAAAAAGGTCTGCCCACTCTTTAGCTATTTAAATTACCCTATAAACAAACTTTTGGGCATGCATTTTTTTGCTTGTTTTATATCGTCTGCTACATTCACATGTTTTTTATAACAAGTTTTCATCAGACCGTAACTGAAAACCAATCAAAAATAGTTATTGTTTGACAAATCAGTACAAGTTTATGTGCATTATTAAAACTTAAGATATATCAGAAAATACACAATTTTCTTTCTTATTTATTTTCTAATACACGAGCAAATAGTACGACGTTTTATGTACCGTCACATTGAACAAGCCAATCAATTTCCACTTGACTATTGTATGGATTGTGACTACTTTCTCATGTGTCAAGTATTTCAGTATAGCTTTGATGTCATATTATTGAGAAATAGGAACTCTAAACAAGGTTTCAAGTTCCCCTATTGTAGAAAAACAGTACAAGTAGCTGAACCCCACGGATTTCGCCCAGACCGTGTGTTAAGATATCTTTTTTTAAAGCCTCTAAACTTCCCGAACTGCTCTGCATTTCCTTCGTGTTTCATTAAAAAGTTATGCTTGTTGACCCGTGAAAATCTCTTTTGCATTCATATTATGCTAAAGTAAGATAGCCACAAAAATAGTCAAGAGTAATTAATTGATTATCAAATTGACACACTACGCCAATTTTATTTGCCGCGTGATAGGCATTTCATACAACTGTCAAAAAATAGCAACTGTGTTTTGCATTTACGAACAATTTCAGTTTTGTAGTCAATTTGGTAAACAATTAATTGGACTTTACTTACATGATGTTCATTCTGAGAGTACAGCGCATCACCGATGCATCTGAACGCAACAGCGTGATGTGGGTCCGACTCAAGGCTAGCAATAGCCTCCCTGAGCTGTTTGCGCAACAGCCTGCGCAGGCGCTCCATATCCATCACATCTTGACCCAAGCGCACCGTCTGTAGGCATTTTACCGCCTCATCGCGAGCCAACTCTAGCTTGTCTATTGGAACGTTGTCCAGCTCTATTTTGATGAGAGCTGCTATATTTTCTGTTAGGTTGTAGGAGATCTGATAAAGGAATGTACAGTGTAAATTAATTATGTCATTGAGTAGAATTTGCACATTTGGTACTTGCACAAAAGAGTAAGGGATTGAAACGAAGGTTCTCAGAATAACCTAGGCGTGACGTTAATAAACGATAATCATGCAACTGGTGCTTTCGGGTTCTTAATCGAATATGGTAACAAAAAAAACAAGCCTGATTTTTTATAGAAGATACACTAAATGAACTTAACTCCATAAGGTACCTATACAAAATCAAACAAATGGCGAATTTTATAGGTAATTTAGTTTTCAGAATTTTCTAAAATTGTCCACTTGATATATTCCGAAATACCTAATAAGTTATTTTCTTCAGTTCCTTTATTTAATAAACAGTCTTACATCTCCAGCCAAGGCATCTTCCCTCTCGACCAGGCATCGTTGAAGCGGCGCGGCAGCGGTGTCGCACAGGTATCGTAGAAGGATCGCACACGCCGTCAGATCCTTCAGGGCTGTCTGTTCTGTCAGTAGAGGACCGCGCCATGCGAATGTGACCTTTATAGGAAAATAGCATGTGAGAAAAAAAACTTGATGGAATGTGTTATTTGCGAACTAAGTATATGATATGGCAAATAAAATTCTAGATTAGAGGACGTAACAAATGATGACAAAACGTGTGCTGTAACACGTTTTGTCAACAATTCTTTTCTTTTTCTATTAATTTTTTTAAAACGTTGCCCCCCACTTGGAATTTCTCCTGTATCGTGGGTGCGTTTACAAAATTTAAACTCACATACACAAACAGCCAGACCCGGAACAACTATCTGCAGGTCATACAAATATTTGTTCCGTGCGGGAATCGAACCCGCGACGCGCAGCGCAGCAGTCAATCGCTTAAGCACTGCGCCAACCGTGCTGTCATTGACATTGTGTTGACATTTGTTACGACCGTAATTTCACCTTTCTGTTGTGTGTTGTGTTTTTGGAATGATAAAAATGTTTTCAGGGTAAAAGTTAAACTGCAGATGTTCAGTCTACATCTAGACAAACTTGTAGACCTCACAACATTGAGGAAAAAGTTTTTGTTATCCAGAGGAGAACTTTAGACAGAATCGTTCATTGCTTTAACAAAATTATTTTATGCAAAGGATATGTGATTATTTTAGCTGTCAATTTGAGATTACACTAAAATCTGAAATCCTTTTTAATTGGAATATTATACAACGTGTAATAGAATAAACGCAAGTCCTGAAAGAAGTTTGCTCTTAATTGACTACTGAATCGATTTCAGTAATTATTAATATACATAGGTTTTTTTCTTCAAGTGTTATGTATTTTGCAATACTGACCGTCGATTGAGTCAAAGAAAATTAAATCTTATTTCAAGGCAATAAGACTCAATTTTAAATGCATAAAGTAATGCTACGGTCAACACAATTTTCTTAATAATAAGAGATACGTTAAAAAAAATTGTTTTGGTCATTGTATTATGCTTTTAACTCAATACTCTAATTAGGGTGTTTGAGGTCTTGTGTTAATTATGTTACACGTTGTATAATCTCTTTTAATTAATACATACCTGACCACAGTCTTCAGTGTCTGCGGGCCACTGCACCTTCAACTCTCCGTAATTAGGCGTAGGAGGGATCGTCTGCCAAGGTTTGACCCACTGTTCTGGTGCATCACTGTTTTTCTGAGTACAAATAATAGATTACTCTATATAACAATATATTTCGTACTAATTTCTTCCCTCATGGGTAAAAGGCGTTCCAATTAACATAAAACGAGTTGATCCGGTTCAGAAATCCATTTAAACTAATTATCTGACTGAAAGAAGAAAGTCGCAAAATGAAGTTTTCGGATTCAAGTGTGATTGTACAGTAAACCTACTGTTCGCCAACTAAGTATTTTTTATTTATTCATAAAGGTACACCATCAGCTCTGTATACAAAATATCAAATGACAGTAGATAATAGTTGAGTGCTTATACAGTTGCCAATAATAGGTGAACCAACATTCTCAAATACAGTGATAGCCTAAGGTTAAAACGAAATGAAGTGGTAACAACTATAAAAGCAGAAATATAAAAAATACATAAGTTATAAGATTGCAGAGGTATACCTACGAGAGAGAAATACCTACATAATAATATAATAAAATCAATCTTTAGATTGTGTGAGTTGCATGCTTAGGGACATCAAAATTTGGGTCTTAAAGTGTGTTATTGAGTCATGTATGATATATGTCAACATCTGGAGAGGATTTTATATAAGAATTCATCTCACGACTGAGCCTATTGAGAGGTGAGTTTACTCCTATATTTGTGTTGGATGCTTTAGTGTGGAATAAATGGGTAATGGGAAATCTGGGTAAATTATGGGGGACTTTTAGTCCAATTTGTTCAGTTAATTTATCGCAGTCTAATCTGTTGTTAACTAATTTGAAAAAGAACATGAGATCATGTACCAGTCGACGGTTGCGCAGAGTTATAATTTTGTAACATTGAGTATGTTGTTCATATGGGCATAAGTATGTTGATTCAAAAATGTAATAGATGAAATGAAAAATGTAGTAGATAATGCAGATGATGTCAGTTAATGCCTTTTACCAGTAACCGGGATATGCAAATAAAACCAAAAAACAAAATGGCCGGCTCAGAGTTCGAATGCAGGACCACGCTCATCATTCATTTATTTAGCACGCAAATGTACAGAGGCGGACTTAATGCCATAGGCATTTCCTACCAGTCACCCTTTGCGTGATGCAGAGACAAACAGTGGTAGGTGCAATTTATAATGATAATTTGGGAATAAATATTTTTAAATATAAAGACACGCATAAACCTATTAAGACTATAAATATATATATAAATATAACCACAAATAAAATATACACCATACGCTTTTGAGACTACTCTAGAACAACGCGGCAGTCAGTAACCGACATAATTATCAGACAAAATGTCTTATTAACTTATAAGACATAGGAGGACATAAGCATTGAATCATCTAATGCACACTGCGTGTCTTCGGTATAAGACTGGAATAATACCCGTGTGAGCTCTCCTAGGTCGTTTCAATTGTACTTAAGAGCTACTGTTCTACCAATAAAGGCGCGAGGACTTGAGATGTGGGTGATTTGGATGTGCAGCAATTGTTTAAATTGAATAAGGATTTGATTTAGCTCTTCCTGTGCAGTTTAAGGAATGCATGTACCAGAGGCATGCAACTAGAAGATAAATCGGTTCTCAAATCACTAAAGTCGCTCATAGTTAAGCTCTGGCCAAACTTAAGCGGACGAGCGAGCGGGATGCGGGATGAAATTCTTTCGCGCCAATTGTTCAACTAGCGTTTGGGTCCCGGGACGTCTCGATTCTATAAAGTTCCGGGACTTTTAGTAAATTTAGGTCTCGAGTCGAGACTCGAGTCAGTGGCCACCACAGCTTACAGCCCCAAATTTTGATTTTTTTACTTCGTTTTCATATGTGCACTTTTGCTTTTGAGAAAGAGCTGTATTGCAGACTTTTTGAAAATATCTCTCGTATCCAAACGCCAGATTTGAAAATAATGAACGCCGAATCTAGTACCAGCTATAGCTCTGTAGTACGCAACGAACTCGATAAGTCGTTTCAAAGTGAAATGGAACATGCAATCAAAAAAATCTAAGAAAATGGCATTATTACAAAAACCATAAACAAATTGCTTTTTTTATTGCGTCGGGCCCAAAATTAACTCAATTTTATTTTGAGAAGTCTCAAAGTCCCGGGACTTTGATCGAGGGTTGTCTCGTGTCCCCGAGACCTTGAGACTGTCGAGACTTCCCAACCCCTAGTGTCAATTAACTTGTATAGAGGTGTTCAAACTGGCGCGAATAGTCACGTGACTTCTTAGACATTATTCGACGCGCGGAGTCACGTCCCACTTCCTGCTCGCTCGCTTCAGTTTGGCCAGAGCTTAGCCTAGCCTTTATGAAACAGTCTTAAGAAAAACATCAGCGGTCTTATTACAAAACAAGGTTTTTCTTTTGACATGGTTTAAACCATCGAGCCTGTTTTTGAAATAAGAACCTAACAGAAATCGAAATACAGTTACTTTTACAAAACTGACAACTTAGTATGATCTTAGATTGTCAATTTTGTATTAAGAACTTTAATAAAGTCGGCATAAAGTTGCATTTATAAAAACTGAGTCGAAGGGTTAGGCTCGGGCTAAAGTTAGATCGTGTTTTGTAATAAGACCGCAGATGTTTTTCTTAAGACTGTAACAAGAAGAACATAGTATCTTTAATAAACACGCGAGCGAAGTCGCGCTGCGAAAGAGTATGAGGGAAATGACTTTTATTCCACTCCATAAGAGCAATTACCTCTGACACACCTATTGATGAAATTATGTAGTTTCTTACCTGAGCGATGATGTCTTCTTCGACAGTAGCTAGTGTTTCAAACACATCTTCTGCTTCTATCTGACCTGTCAGTATGATTGTCAGGTTTTCTGCTCGGTAAAATTTCTTGTGGAAGTCTCTGACCTGTCAAAAACGACTACTTAGTTTGCCTTTTATATGAATACCAATAAATGGTGGTGTCAACGAGATTTTATATCAAATGCATTTGATGCAACGAGAAAAGGATTTTCTAAATAAAATCTTTTAGAAAATTCTTACAAAAGTGGTTTTTTGTTTTATATACCTACTTATTTTTGTAATAATTTGTCTCTTGTGCAAAAACAATTTAGGGCAATTTGTAATACATAATAGCTCACTTTAATATTATCAGTAGATGTCCTAAGGTTCTTCATAATGCCACCGGTTTCAGCCGAATAACCACTTTCTGGATACATAGCACGCAATAATTGTAGCTCACATCTGTAAGAAATATTGAAATGCATTGTGTGTGCGATTGTGTTGATGTCGTTATTATCTTAATATTTTTTTCAAGAGGAGAAATGTTTAGCAATCAGACAATTAAATTGATTGAAAAAAAAAACCGTAATTAATCAGATTGAGATGTTATTCAGTACTTTTATTTTTATTTTTTTTTTTTCCTTTATTGGCCAACCAACAATTGTTTACACTGAAAATATTAAAAGTAACTCTCCATAATCTAGGGTTAGTGTAACAATTTCTTACAGGTTAGCACCGCATGCCCCATAAAGATATTAGGTGTGACAAGCACTGTACTATAAAATTAATATCTAATTATCTAGAATTTAAAAGTTTAAATTAACATTACGTGATGGAATATAAAACTAAAGCAAACAGTAAAAGTAAATTAATAGAACTAAACAGACAGAGACATAACAAAATGGAAAAAAAACAAAAAAATTTAATTTTTGACTAATTACTGTGAAAATTCATCAAATAGAACCAAGTTATGTTACTTTTTGTCTTACCTACTGTATGAATTATTCTCTCTCCCCTGCATTTCACAATACACTACACCAGCATCCACTCCATCGCCATCAATGTGGTGGACCTCTGTGATGAACCCTTCATCAGTGAGCGTAGGCCACAGTATGTGGTCCAGGTATATCGGCAGCAGTGTCAACATGCCAGCATCTCCCGCAGTGTACACGGTGTAACATGTGTGGTCCGTATCCGTCCATGCATTTGTGCCATGAGCCATACAACGGTTGGCCAGTAAATCCAAGATCCCTTTATAAGGGTACCGCTTAGACCCAAGAAAGATGAGATGCTCCAATGTGTGGGGCAGACCATCATCGTCATGAGCTTCGGTTGCTAGAGGAAAATAAAAAGAAATTGGAATTTTATAATAGTCCTTTACCATTTGGCTGCTAGCATTGTTTGTAAATCTTCTTTACTCATTGTATTTAAAATAGGGAAGTCCACGTCCCGGTCGCGGGTAACTTTATCTATGAAGCAGCAAGTAGGTAGAATCAAAACTTTTGTCCAGTTAGGATCTTTTGAAGTTTGCATGTACCCGAGCTTACTTTTTAATTAAAACTTACCCAGACAAAAGAAACCGTTGACTACAGGTCCCTCAACTCCGGCTATGATCACGGTGATACCGGTCTTCTCCGACACATATTTTTTCACTGGGATCACATCGGACGCTTTTGTCGACGATACCAATTTGAAGTGAGACATTCTGAATTTATGCCACACTTGATTTATGTACTAAATGTTGTTTGGAATACACTGGAGAGAGATATAACTTATTCGCCGGCGCCCGCCTGATATCTACTACTATCCACAGAGTGAGTACTTTGACTACTATCAAAGCATTCAGAGCAAGTGAATTAGTGAAATAACTTGACGGGTTGTAAAGTGATCTGTGATTGAATGAAATCGAAATAATACCAGTCAGGTAAGGTTATGTCAAAACAGTCATGGGGAGAGTTCCGAGTTGCGCTGTCGTCGATTTGAGTGCGCTAACACCCGTACCGAATTATTGTGGATGTTGTTTCATATTATTATTATCATATTATATTAATTAGCGTGAGCGCGATAATGATGTTCCGTGAATCGTCATATATGACGTCAAGACATGCGCCATCTTGCGATAACGCCGACCATGCCCTAAATTAATATCACCGTGAGCGCTGTCAAAAATCACAGTTGAGCGTTTTGTTTCGAGTCGCATCATATCTTTAAACCAAAGCGGCATTTTCGAAATTGTGTTGTAAAAACCATGACGAATACCTGAAATGAGTTTTAAACTCATGCACATTATGTTTAATTAAATATTGTTGCGTCTAGATTATTTGTAATTCTTGGTAACAATTAAGAGTGTTATTGTATTTTTATTAAATATATTTATCAAAGCCAATAATACTGACATACATAGGTATAAATATTGTACACCCATGGGTATGTTACAGTAATACAATAATGCTAAGTGTAAGAACTGTCTTTTTACCTTTGACAAACAATAAATAAATGAATATGGTATTTTTCTTCGGGGTAAATCTTTGCCGGGAGCATGTAAATAGGCTAATATAATCACTTCGTCATCCGTTTCATCCCTGGACGAATCGTCGTTCTCAAACTCAAAATCTGAGTTATCAGAGTCGATAGAGTCAACTAACAAACTATAAGTGCCAATGCGTTGAACTTCCATTTGCAGAAGAATATCAAATCGGTCTTTTTTGTGCAAAGTTTGAGGTTGACGTTAAGCGACCACACTG
The DNA here is from genome assembly GCA_937001585.2 of Brachylomia viminalis. Classification (NCBI taxonomy): domain Eukaryota; kingdom Metazoa; phylum Arthropoda; class Insecta; order Lepidoptera; family Noctuidae; genus Brachylomia; species Brachylomia viminalis. Next base: position 17,146,500 of record OW443301.2, on the reverse strand, counting down.
TGAGCGCGTTGACGAGCGTTCCGAATTGATGACAGTTCTTAGCTGTCATAATCATGATATCTAATACGGAACGCAAAATATCGATGTGATCGCTGTGAGCGATAATGGTCTAATTCGGAATGCAGCCCTAGTGTCACATTCGAATAGGAATGTCACCGGTTTACTAGTGATGGCAACCATGTCTACATTTTTTAGTTACATTTGTGATATGAATTCACCGTTCCATTTCCAATATTTTTACGAAACAATTTATTCTAATAGAAAAACCCAACAACACTTTACCCGACCAGAGAATCGAATACGAGGACCCCACGCTCAGCAGTTGCACTTGCGACCATGAGGTCACATATTATTAAAATTGTCGTAAATGATTGAAGTATCGACGTATAATGATATTAGTAAGTAGTAATCTATGAGCAATTCAACAACAAAGTAGTATTAGCTGATGTATTAGGAATTTCTTAGTAACAGCCCGGAGTTTGGAACTTGGTGGTTTGATACACCCCGTGCCTCGGAAAGCACGTTAAACCGTTGGCCCTGCGCCTGATCTCCAGTCGTGTTAGATTGCCGTCCCATCGTACTATGAGTGTTTGGGAAGAGAAAGTTCGCATTCACTGTTGCACCATAATATCTCCCGCGCCAAAGGCTAAACTCCGGTGAGATTGGCCGCCATGGTCAAATTTCGGTTTCCAGGCCGAAATTCGACCATGGCGGCCAATCTCATTAAAACTTTATTAAAAACGAGAGACCCTTTTTAGAAGGCAAGATCAATCTAAATTTATTGCAGTTAAAATGCTGTGAGTAAGCTGATTCAAGCAAAAATGGTAGTCAGTATTCTGGGTTACAACAATAATTTGGTAAAAGCAAAGGGCCTATTTTACTTATTTATTATGTTATACCTACATAATTATTATCTTCTACTCATTTAAATCAACGGTTCGATTCCGATCGCCAGTCAACAGTAAAAAGGCAACAATATTCCTCAAATTCACAGCGGAATCGTAGTCCATGGAAACGTCGCATCGTACGCTGCTTTTACAAATGGAATAAACGAAGTTACGATAATTATTCGGTATTCCCAATTCCATTTACAAACATCACTAGGCAAAATGCTCTCATTCATTTCATTCATTCATAATGACTCATCGACCACCACAGGTAACATAAAAATAATGAATTATTTCCGACGGTGCTGCCATGTATTTGCCAAGATGGGAAGTTCTCGTTTTGAAATCCATTGCTTCTTCTGTTTGTACAACGTTAAGTTAAAAATAGATTAACATTTGTGAAATTGTGATGAGCTCTCTCGACACGAATACTCTGATGGATACTTCTTAGAATATTTTTTCAATAACATTACGAGTCCTATCATGTCCTGTGTTTTAGACCAAACAAAACAGTTTAGATAACGTGCAAACAAACCATATTACACATCATCCTCTACTGCCTCTACTGGTGAAATGGACACCTACATAATGGACTAACATAACATAATGCCTGTAATCCCCGAAGGTTTAGGGCAGAAGTGTACCTACAGTACCTATTGGTACCTACCCACATTTCGCCAGTTACAAGTAACTAGCAAGTAAATTAGTAACTAGTATGCCCGAGTCGCTTTAGCGTGGCAATAGCGGAGTACTTTTACTATAATAGCGGTCATTGACCCACCTACATTTTCTAGCCCTCTTTATATAAAAAACTGAACTGAATCAATCAATATATGTCGTGGTCTTCAACATGTTCCAATAACGAAAAACCATCCATAGCTTGTGTTTTGGGTTCCTACGGAGGGATATATAACTTTCTTTTATTTAAATATTTGTAAAAATAGGAACCTTTGTTATGTATTAGTCTTCGAACAATCTACCCTCTCACTAGGAGTTGAGCGTTGGTAGCTGCGCCACAGTTTTACTATTCCAGCTATCATCGTATAACATAGTTTGTCTTTGAATGTATTTGTTTTTTGTCCCCAATAAACGATTATTTTTATTTAAATGGCTTTGAAATACCTCGGTATCCGAGGATCCCGCGCGGACCTTTGGAAGGCGTACGAGGGCCCGAAGCCAACTCGCAGAGGCTCCTTAGACAATTTTAAGCATTGAGGCACATACTGACGATTATCCCTGTATACACTATGCAAGTGTGAAATGCTCCCAAGGGCATTGCATTGCATATGCATTATCTTTATGACGCACGCCTGTATTGGTCAAAGAGTAGGTAAATAGGTGCATTTAAGAAAAAAAAATTCTATTCTAATATGAACGTTTACCAATGGCCTCGCCGCGCCGCTCATGTACGAGGTTGTGGGTTCTAATCCAACAAGTGGGCAAGTAGGTACCTACCAACGTGGCTATTTAAATTCATACGCACTTTCTAAGTTTATCTTGGATATTACTGATATCGGTGAAGGATAACATCGCGAAGTAACCTGTACTTATATCACAGGGTCAAATTAAATTAGTTAGCAAAACTCCATGATGATGGGATGGGTATCGATATGAAAACAAGATAAAAAGAATAAAAAAACATTTTTTTTTCGAGGTCTTCGACCGGTGTTAGTCGATGTTAGTCAAACTTAAAGCATTTATTTCAATTAAACCATTTACAGGCACTTTTGAAGTGTTCGGTCAGTCAGAAATATTATGCTACATAGTTGCTCATTCCAAAGCATAGTACATAGGTAGGTAGGTACATAAGGAGAAGAACGGACAAGAAACTACGGACACTCTTTTAAATTATATTCCTATAAAAATATTAGTTACATCATTAAAGTTGAATTTATAATAATTATAAGTGAGAACCTACGAATAATAAAAGTCGTGAGAACGATGTAAATAGGACGTACAGAGTACAGAAAACAGAAAAAAAAAACAATTAAAATAAGCTGTGGCAGGTAAGAGATGACCACGAACAGACGCATGGATCAGCACCATTGAGCTCAACAATTTCGGTGGTAGCTAAATGATCTAACACACGCGCCACTGTCAGCGAGACATTTGAGTGAGTACCTATGACATCTATCAGCCGCCATTCAAGTCATTGAAAGACATTACCCGGTAAATGGTAGCTTGATAGTACATAGTAGGTACCGTAGGTACTCACACCTGTCCTATGCAATTATATAATACAAAGAGGATTGAGTTTATACGTACAATGCAGTAGTCTTACAATCTTGAACAGTATTGTGTTAATCAATTAGTTGCAGGACCAGCATTGAGCCAGGGATTTTTATCGGCGATGTAAACCCCCAACTTATAATATGCCTCGCTGCATAGTGTGCGTTTTATACAAGATTTAAATTTCGTCTCATTCAGTTGAAGTATGTGGGGAGGTATTTTATTGTAACATTTTTAAACAGTAGGATGACAGATGGGTCTACTTTAGCCGGCCTGAAACCTAGTTGCAATAATAGGTCCCTATTTCTAGTACTAGAATTAGGTCTTACACCTTTTTTAGTAAAAAGATGCAAATTTTTTCTTATGATGTTTTTTTCGTTACCTTGTGAATATATAGATATATTGACAAGGTACTGTCATGATCCAAATAACTTTATACAGTTCCCTTATAGAATCGCGCCTGCGGTGATTATTATATGGCTCTGACGGCTCTTTTCTGCAGAATAAAAAGAGACCCGACGTCTGCAGCCTGTCCCCAAAGTAAAATACCATAAGACATGATACTATGAAACTAACTAAAGTAGATTAGCCTCGCGGAATCTATATCAGTAAATTGACGGATTTTTCTCACAGCATATGCTGCTGAACTGAGCTATCCTCCCAGAGATGTTAAATGAGGACCCCGTTGTAGCCTTGAGTCGAGCGTGATCCCCAGGAAAACAGTTTTATCGATGAATTCTAGTTTCTATTGATTCAATACACAATCACAATTTTTGACATTTGGTAGATAAAGAAAATCTTATGCACTTAGTTTTTTTTCCATTGAATACTAAATTATTAGCAGTGAACCAATTTTATTTTTTTTGAGGGTGGGAAGTCATCAAATAACTTCTCCCGCTCTGGGCGGAGCGGGAGGGCGTGTCAGACTCATACTAACTAAAACCCACCCGTGTTCCATCAGTTGCCTGTGCCAGGGGCCACGGTAACCCTTTCGGACTTTCCCGCAACCCCGGCAGGTATCGGCCCTAGCGGACCCCGTTATTGTTGCTGACATCTCTTTGAGGCGCGCGTGGAACACAACGCGCCGTCGACCCGGGCCTGGTCCTTATCGGACGGCGAGCTACCCATTGCTCGCCATCCGCAAGCCCGCGCCTACGGTGGCCGGGAATCGGCCTGGGATTCCCGACGCCCAGGGCGTTTCCTGCGGCGGCTAGGGGCGTGAGGGCGCGAATTTTTCCTCTCCCTCACGCGTTCCGCCTCCTCTTTCTCGAGTATTACTGCTTCGCAGAAGGAGGTGACGGCTTCCCATGCCCTCTCACTCCGTACCCTGGCCTGGACCAAACCAATTTAAGACCTGCAATAAGGCGTTATTAACGTCGTCATTTTTGGCACATCTTTATACCTTAACAATTAAGGAAGTATCGTCAGCAAATAATACCAATTATGGTTGATTTTTTAATAAATGGAGTAGATCATTAATATACCTACACTAAAAAGAGGAAAGGACCTAATATCGAGCCTTGTGGAACACCAATTTTTACTATTAAACCGAGTGAATTGAATTGACACCAATTATTTGAACTTGCTGCTGTCTATCATTTGAATACGATTTTACTAGACTGAGCGCAAGTACCTATTCCAAGTTCATAATGCTCAAGTTTCAAGAGGAAGGTTTCGTGATCGACGCAATCAAATGCCTTGGAGAGGTTACTAAAGATTCCTATGGCGGCTTGGGCCTCTTCCCACGACGTAAATATGTGTTTAATAAAGTGACACCGGCGTCAGTCGTACACACGGCTAGACATCAAGTTAATCAAGTTTCCAGTTTTCACTGACCTCTCGTTGTAAGGGAATACTATACAATGCAAGACCAGCTTATACTGGCAATGTAGGTATGGCTTGATCTGTAGCCGTGCGTACAACGTCCCTTGTTGAAACCATACTGTTGATCGTGTAAGATTTTATTGGTGTTAAAATGATTGACCATTTGATTAAGGAATACCTTTTCAAACACCTTGCTAAAAACTGGCAACATGGAAAAATCTATAATTATTGGTGTCTTTACTCTCCCCAGATATGAAAAGTGGTATTTCATTAAATCCGGGAAGACTCCTTGATCCACACACAAATTAAATATTAAGGCTAAGTAAGGCGCTATAGTCTCAATTACGGATGTACAGACTTAAATGGACATTCCCCAAAGATCTTCGGTCAATTTCACAGACGCGATGGGTATCGCTATCACAAAATATAAAGTTTTTCTCAACTCGTACTTTAAGTGACTAGGTACTACATTACCAGCAGATTTAATTTGACCCCGTATAAGTCTGAAATAGTTAATCCGCCTTGAACAAGTGTGATGATCCATGCTCATGCCTTCCCTGAGAAGAGGCGTTTGCCCTGCAGTGGGATATTAATAGGCTGGTATTGTCGGACGTTATTGAAAGAACTCGTGTTGAGCTACTTAAGTTGCAATTAGTGACTCCAAAAACTGCCAAAAAGTAATGAAGTTGGATCAGTTTATTAGACCTTTCTTCAGATAGACCGATATTTGTCTTGATTAGAAAAGGTCGTTTAATATAATTTTTGAACCTTTAAAATTACTATCAGTTGTATATCGGATATATCTATGGTTGGATCTTTTCAAGTTTTGGTAATATGGGACCTCTATTAAAAAGATTCAAACCTTTAAAATTAAATTCTTATTAATATTTCGTGGACAACGCCTGGCGTAAATAGGCACCGACGCTACCGACATTCAACGGTAGTGTCGGTGCCTACTTACGCCAGGCGTTTTCCACGAAATATTAATAAGAATTTAATTATAAGATAAGATTAAGTAGATAGTGATTGTGCTGGTTGTCAGGGATTAAAATAAATCTACGTAGGTACATACCTTTTTAAATGGGTTTTTCTAACAAAAATATATTCACAGCTAAATATGAGCATCATATCTTTCTACTTAGGTGCTAAGTTTAATCTCTGTGAAATATCATTTATAAAATAATTGTACAGAAGATTTTACATATAATAAATATTTTCACGAGTTCTGCAAACATAAATGTAGGGAACAGCAGATTTTTTTTCGCGTTTTCATATTTGGCCCATAGTAAAAGTTGTTCGTAGTGATGAGTACAATGTCCCCATAAGAGGTTGATGGGGTTTTACCAATAACCCTGTATTTAAGGACGCGTAGAGCAACTTCGCAAAAAAGTAAAATATGAACTCTGGACATATTAAAAAGAGAGTAGGTACTTTTAGAATTTCAAGGCCGCGGTAGTGAAGATAGAATGCGTTCAGTCCCCCTTCGTGTTGAAATGAGATTTTATGTCCGGTTCCGTTTTTTACTTATTGGGGCTAATATTAGTTCAAGGTTAGATGGTGATTCTGGAAATAGCGAACCGGCCTATATTTAGGTACCTACTTATAAAGGGTGCACTACGCGCTACGACTACGACGTAGGTAGGCCTCGTAGCCTTTGCTACGCCATCTATGCTAATTGCGAATGAAATTAAGAATAGCGGTAACTCTATTAGAGCAAGATTAAACAAGTGTCCACACATTAGGTAATTACAATTACAGACTGGTTTTGATTTGCAATAATAAGGAACATCACGTAAGAAATAGATAAGTAGATTCTTCCTTTTTAGCGTTCCGACCTTAAAAGGAAAAACGGAACCTAAAAAAGATTTTTTCGTTGTATGTAAATATGTATAATTAATTCGGTAGAAAGAGATACTAACTTAATACCTATTTTATTAACATTCAGTCGACACAGGTAATAATAAGTTTTTACAAAATCATGCCAGCTGCAGTGTGACCGCACAGGTACCTACAATTAGAATTAACGTAAAATAATTAGGTATTACATGTAGGAATTGGTTTTGTAATGATGGAATGAAGTGTGAAGTTATAAATAATGGGAGTTGACGAGTGCTCGACATATGAGTTGTCAGTGTAGCTATTTCAAGTGTGATGTCCATGCCTGGAAAGTGGCTTGTCCGGACACAGTTCGGCCCGTGAACATGATGGGTTCACGGGCCGAACTGTATCCGGACAAGCAGAGGCAGTGGGATGAGCCGCTCTGCAGGTTGGCACGGAATAATCTTATTAATACGCCCTCCAATACGGCTGAGCGTGCCCGCCTGCTGGCTGTGGGTGAATGGGAGTCGGGCCTCTGGCTTCAGGTGCTACCATCACCCAACATAGACACTATGCTGGGTGACACCATCTTCCGGCCTTGTCTGCGTCTGGGCGCTCCTTGCGTGGCTCCACCTCGCTGCTAATGCTGTGAAGATGTCGACTGCCTTGGACACCATGACCTATCCTGCAGTAAGAGAGCAGGCCAGATAGCACGGCACGCCAGCATCAGTGACATTATCCTTCGTGCTCTTGTCACCGCCGGGGTGCCAGCTGTTTTAGAACCCAAAGGCTTGGCACGCCACGATGGGAAGAGACCAGACGGAATGACCATAATGCCTTGGAAGGTAGGTAGGCCTTTGGTGTGGCATGCAACGTGTGTCGACACCCTTACGCCTTCCCATCTTCCTAGCACGGCGGGCTGTGCTGGGGCGGCTGCTGCAGGTGCGGAAAACCTCAAACGGCGCAAATACTCACATCTTTTAGGGACTTATGTGTTTGAGCCGTTTGGGTTGAAACACTAGGGCCATGGGGTCCGAGTGCCCACTTAGTTTTTCGAGACATCGCCAAGCGGTTGGTCGACTCTTCACGTGACCAGAGGGCTGGCCTATTTTTAGGCCAAAGAATCAGCATAGCCATAGAACGTGGCAATGCTGCCAGCCTTTTGGGCATTTATCCTTTGTTTTATTTTTTTATATACTTGTACATATTATCATTCTAAGACTTAGCTTTTTAAATTATGTAAATATTAGTTCAGGTTGTTTCAATGGATATTAATAAATTTAAAAATACCTAGTGTGATGTTACATTTCTAATGTATTCACACAAAATGAAATTCATAAACTTTAACCTTTAAAATTTGCATTATGATTATGACGCTGAAAAAGGCACATTCGCGTAACTAAAAGATTTCAAAACTGTATGCTATTTCAGCCGGTTTATTCTGTTAGAATCTCACACTAAAAACCTAGGTGAAGTTAGCAGTCATTTCACCTGATGCCTTATTCCAGTCTCGTTCAAATGGATCCGTCTCTTCATCTCAAACCGTATGATCCTAGAATTGACTTAGTTCCATCACGATTCTAGGTAGACGAAGGACATTTTATCACGACGCCAACGGCGACGAGTCCCAACCGAGACTAGCACTAGGTACCCGTAACTTACACATTCTTGAAAGATTTGTATTAAAGATCTACCTTGCACTACATTGCTAAGTAGGCTAATTATCAAACTAAAAATAAACAAATTCGTGCACCCTGAGCCCTTGACCACTTGGTTTCCAGAAGGGTTGTTTAGATTTAGGCCAGATAAGTTCAGTCCATGATCCTATCGGAATAAATTACAGTTTCTGCACGATAAAACTGGTTTCGGAAGAAAGGGCAATAAAAGATTAGGGTCACTCGCGTCGCTGTTGTGAACAACATAATTGATTTATAAACAGTACCTAAAGATATGTGCTGATTTAAGTGCGCTTTTGTTGCGTCGGTACCACCATTAGGTACCTACACGAAGAATGAATAGATTAATTATGCTCAGGTCTTAGGTCAAGGATTTTTAATATAGGTAGATACTTAATTATAGTGTTTTATTTTTGATATATTACTTATTTTGTTATTATACTTTAATTATTATTATACTTTCAAGTACCTACGGTAGGCCGCACTTCAGTGGTAACAAAACCATTGTAAGCTGGCCTCTTATTCTATTGATACTGCGTACCTACTACGCTGGGCCAGCTAAAGGAAAAGCGTTAACTACTACTGACGTGCGGCCTACTGTACTAGGGCAAAAGACACGGGAAATGGTCGTAGATTCGCACCCGTCGTAGGCCGTAGCCCCTAGCCAATTTATTATTAGAGGGCACTAATTAAAATGAAGTTCTTATGTCTAAAATAATTTACCTGCGTATAATATTAGTCAAAAATTGCTTTAGCAAATGTAGCCCACGAGTTTTGCAGGGACTACTATGAGTAAAGCTAGAGAGAAAAGGCTGTCTCGAATTTAGTACTCCATAAATTTGCATAAAATGCAGTAGAAATTAAAATACTTTGCTCCAAAAACCTGCAAATATCATAGTCATTGTACCTACCTACCTATGTAGCATCGTGTTGCACACATTTTGGAACAGTCTGCACATTATATTGTTTCAAAATTACAATGTTTGGGGTTCTGTCTGCTCTAGTTACTTCGTAATGCTCAGAATTATACACTGAAATATTATTTAATAGAGGTTACTGCTTGTTGCGTAAAGACGTTAATTAGATAGGCACGTATTTTGTGTAAATCAAGTATTTACAAGGTGAATGTCAGTCATGCATTGCATGTACATTTATGTAGATTTTAACATAGACATTAAGAGCGTTTATACCTTATGAGTGGCAACGTCGCAATTTAGTGTCAAATTTCGTGGTTTTCAATTTTTATCATTTAATCGGAGCTATATTTAAAAAATCTGTTTATTTTTTTAGAATTACGTGAAAGTGTTTAAAAAGTAAGTAACCGTAATGCTTACAGTTATTTTACAATGAAAATAACGCCCTGCAAGTTTCCAATGTATTATTTGCATATAAATAGAACTGTAAACGCAATGATTTCTTACCTTTTACACAGTTATCTAAAAAGTTAATTAAACAGATTTTTAAAATATAACTCCGATTAAATGACAAAAATTGAAAACCACGAAATATGACACTAAATTGCGACGTTGCCACTCATAAGGTATAAACGCTCTTAAGTATTGTTTTTTTTTTTAAGCACCTACTTATTTATTGTTTGTTTTTATTAGTCTGTTTACAGTACAGAATTATAATGATAATATATATTATATATCGTGTGTGAAGGTAATAGGTATAAGGTATAATTGTATTTCTCAAAAAACTTAAGTAGTAGACGTAATATTTTACAGAAAAGTTTGGCAATATTAATTTCTAATAAAATGAATGTAGCCACTGCAACCGAACTAGGCAATGCCTGTATTTCGGTTTCCAGTGCCTATTCCCTCGATTATTTAACAGTAAAATGACAACAAAGCCAATATGTATAATACCTTCTTTAATTTCTTTCAGTGCGGTAGCCTTTCTTGTTAGTTTAAAATAGTCTTGCAGGACGCTTAAGCTGTAGATAAGAAAAATCCGTCAATTCACTAATGTAGATACCGCGAGACTAGTTTATTTCAGTTATCTCCATAGTATCATGTCTTACGGTATTTTATTATGGGGACGGGCTGCCGATATTTAATTTAGTCTATTTTTATTCTGCAGAAAAGAGCCATCAGAGCAATAAATGGCCTCCGCAGGCGCGATTCTCTAAGGGAACTGTTTAAAGACATTAACATCATGACGGTACCTTTGTCAATACATCTATGAAAACATCATGTAGGTACTCCGGTCCGCCGGTGGCCCGTGTTGCTCTATGTGTAGGTACGTAAGGAAATGTTTAAATCTTTTCAGTAAAAGAGGTGAAAGACACAACTATAGGACTAGAAATAGGGACCAATTAGTTCAAGCAGGTTTCAGACTGGCTAAAGTAGACTCATCATTCATGGGGTACCTACTGTTTAAAATGTTACAATAAAATACCTCCTATATTCCAACTGAATGAAACGGAATTTAAATATTGTATAAAACGCACACTATACCGCCAAGCATATTATAAGTTGAGGGCTTACATCACTGACAAAAACGTTTGGCTCAGCGCTGGTCCTGCTCCACAAGGGCGCATAAACTAATTGATCAGCATTCGAAAATATTGTTGGAGCTGATGAACATTCTAAAAACTATCTTTGCATTGTATAAATTCAATATCTTAGTATTGTATAATTGCGTAGCACAAGTGTGGCCACTATGCACTTACTATAAATCTTACTGAGTTCGTCTTTCACTGACTTGAATGTGCCCTGGCGGCTGAGAGTATGTCATGCTCACTCAAATGTGTCGCTGGTGGTGGCGTGTGTATTGGATCATTAAGTTCCCTTCAAAATGTTTGAGCTGAATGGTGCTTATCCATACGTCATGTTCGTGAACGGGCGCCGTCAGTGGGCACTGGTCATCTCTTAGCTGCCACGGCTTCTTTTAATTCCTGATTTATTTTTTTATCTTTTTTATTACGGACGCTTTTAATGTGCACGTCTTTCTACATCGTTCTCACATGTATAATTTCAACATGAATGATGTTCCTAACCACTTTTTGTAACAGTATTTTGATTTAAAAGAGTGTCCATGGAGTTTCTTGCCGTTCCTCTCCATAGGTACCTACTACGCTTTGGATTGGGCAACTAGCTTCATCTTTCTGACTGACCGATCCCTTGACATTCAAAAGTAATTCGTTTATTTGAAATAAATGACTTGAGTTTTTTGAGTTTGAGTTTGACTAGCTACAGCCCGCGAGTTCGCCCGCGTCCTATTTCTTGTTCCCCGACCCACCGCGTCGCATCGCATCGCCTGCCCGCTCTATCACTTCGTTATCACTTAGCGTTCTTTCTGACTTTTTTTTCTTTTTGCTCTGCTCCTGAGGGTTCTAGCGTGATGTTAAATAGCCCATAGCCCTCCTCGTGAGGGCTATGGGCTATCATAATGCAAAAAGATTTTTCCGCTAGTTCCAGAGATTACGCCCTACAAACAAACTTAAAAACAAACAAATACCTGTCTATAATATTAGTATAGATAACACATAACATAACTTCACGCCTGTTCCCTGAAGGCTTAGGCAGGGGTGCACCTGTAGTAGGTAGGTACCTACATCCACATTTCGCCAGATATGATTTCGTTAGTTTAAATAACCATTTCTTATAACGACTGTTGGTCGAATGCAGTCAAAATCACTTGCACCGCATGCAAAACGAAATCTTCCAAGTTGTTATTTATCACATGATTTCATTTTGTGACGTTTGAGCTCGATTGGGTTACTATCACTATTATGTAAAGTTTTAACTGTAGGGGGGGTGTAAGTAGGTAGATACATCCGAAAAATCTCACGCTGTAGGTTTTGATAATATTACCGTGGTTTTGGGGTCCAACTCTTGCACCCCAATTGCGTAACACACTTTCTTTGACAATCAGAAGGATTTTGAAGAAAATTCCTAATCCATTGCGGCATTGTGAAATTCGTCGGCTCGACAACGTCAATAACGCAATGAATGTCGCTGAATTGTCAAAATTAAGGGCATTGCATTTGCTAGCGTGTTACGCAATAACCCCGCTGACCTAGGCTCATACTCAAAACATAACAACTAACATACATAACAACTAACATACATAACAGCAAACATACATAACAACTAATATACATAACAACTAACATACATAACAACTAACATACATAACAACTAACTCACATAACAACTAACATACCTAACAACTAACATACCTAACAACTAACATACATAACAACTATAACATACCTAACAACTAACATACCTAACAACTAACATACATAACAACTAACATACCTAACAACTAACATACACAACAACTAACATACATAACAACTAACATACACAACAACTAACATACATAGGTAACAACTAACATACATAACAACTAACATAGCTAACAACTAACATACCTAACAACTAACATACATAACAACTAAGATAACACATAACATAACTGACATAACTTCTGGCTCTACCCATCTCTAAGTTCAATCTCTACCAATACAAATGGCTCTAAAGTTTTCAAAGTTATTCTTATTACCATGACAACCTAAGCAATAACAACACCTCCATAAAAACCACAAACACACTGACAAACTCATCTCACGACAGAAATGTGCCACCGCAATCAAACATCCATCACGTTGGGTTCATAATAATAATAATTGTGATGTTGTGACTTTCTAGCCGGCAGTGATGCACTGCTTGATTGTGTTTTTTGTCGTCGATTCAATGGAAAGAAGCTTTCTTATACAGTGTCTGTCTCCCACGTTGACAGTGCCACAATATCAGGCTGTAAGGCCCGGCTTCCATTGCAAAAGGGTCATGAGCGAAAAATAGCCGAGCGGAACGGAGTTCAAGTAGCTAAATAGGTATTAACATAACCTATCACCACGACTGTACTCCCTGAAGCCCCCGAGCAGAGGTGTACCGATATTACACGAACATGTCGCCAGTAGGGGGTGAGCATTAAAACTCATCGTACAGCTCGCGCGATAAGAGTTTGGCTTTGACCTTCGGATTTTTGAACTTTGATTGTACAACAGGAGTGCGCGGTACGTCGTATCGATGCGAGAGGCAGGGAACGACTGGAGCGCCAATCAGAGCACCGCGTGCGCCTACACACCCGCCCCGCACCCCGCTAATTGCCCGTTGATACCCAATTTCTGATTTCTGCGCAATAACGGTCAAAGCCAAACTCTTATCGCGCGAGCTGTACCTACCCAGAAAGACAAAACACCAATATAAAGGAAACATCATCGAAATATTCAAATTTCGCCAGTAGAGGCCTATGGCCATCACACAAATTCAGACTCCGGGGAGCTACTAAGAAATCCGTGACGGAAAAACCCAATGACACTTTGCTCGACCTGGCTATCGAATCTTAGAATTCATGCTCAGTAGTAGCACTTGCTTCCACAAGACCAGCGAGGCTAAATAGGTTTTTATCTTCCACTAAAGGCAGAGAAGGAAGTCACTATGTATTTTTTTTATCACTAGCTGAACGGACTCCGTGCGGCCACCGGTCGAGGTCATTTTAGCTATTTTTAACCGACTTAAAAAAAGGAGGAGGTTCTCAATTCAACTGTACTTTTTTATGTTTTTTATGTCTGAGGTATCAGAACTTTCGACTGGGTGAACCGATTTTAATGATTATTTTTTTATTTGAAAGCTGGTGCTTCCCGTGTGGTCCTAGGTAGATCCGGGGTAGGTAGGTACCATAACAAAAAAGTGGGACAAAAAAACGTTTTTTATTTGTTCTTTAACTCGTTCAGTCCTTTCAAAACATCCATTTAATAATAATAAATTATTTTATTTGGGACAGCATAGGAACCATTTTTGTTAGTAGACACCTTAGATACTACAACTTATACACTAGGATTAGTAACAAAATATAAAGGCAAACGTTAGTGAGTCATGTAGTACTTGCGAGGCATTTCATGCGGACAATGATGAGGTGCCTCAGCACAGGAGCTCTCGGGTCCTCAGCCACGACTTTCAGGATGCTAATTGCTACTCCCCCGAATCCTCCTCACAAGCGATACCACCTTTTTCCTGATGATAGCATGGAAACCATCCGTACGCGATTGGGCAAACATCCCCGAGGCACTACAGAAACGAGGGAGTTTCAACATCTTCCTGAACACATATATATATAGCTATAGCTCTGTAAATTATATTTGCTGGAAACAACATAACATAACACATTACCTATAACATTGACATAGGTAATTTATTTAGTAATATTTTCTCATAATTGCCGCGTTTAGAATTTTGACCAATATACGGAAAACAGCGCTACAATTTCCAAAAAAAACTTTTTAACAAAAAAGAAACCAGACTTCCAAAAAATAAAACTACAAAGTGAAAAATAACTTTAATTTCGGAAGTCGGTGTCTTTGGATCTTTATTTAACTTTTTTCCATCGACTTCCGAAATTATATATAGTTATTTTTCACTTTGTGAGTTAAAAACTTTGTGTGTTTTGTGAGTGAAAAATAACTTTAATTTCGGAAGTCGGTGTCTTTGGATCTTTATTTAACTTTTTTCCATCGACTTCCGAAATTATAGTTATTTTTCACTTTGTAGTTTTATTTTTGGAAGTCGGGTTTATTTATTTTTTTAAAGGTTTTTTTTTTGTTATGGTACCTACCCCACACCAATTCGAAAACGATCGTCTTACAAGTCCACGTCCGTTTGAAGGCGGTTTCTTTTTATTTTAAAATAATTTATTGTTGATTTTTTTTATACCGCTTGAACAATTTCGATAAAATTGAAATGGGACCACACTGGAAGCACCAACTGTTCATATAAAAAAGAATCATTAAAATCGGTTCACCCAGTCGAAAGTCGACGTCGAGTCGAAGTCGACTCCGCTTGCAGTGGAAGCCCGGCTTTACTACTTTGGCAGAATCACCCGTACCCTGATACCTCACTGTTGCAGCGCTCGGAGCAGAGAGCCTACTCTCTAAGTCCGTCAACGAAGATACGGGCTCGTCCGAAAGTAGTTTGAAACTTTGTAGTGAACCCTACACCTGATTACTTTTTTCTGACAGGTAAAAACACATCGGATGTAGGGACAGCTGTCGCATCGTGGTGTCATTCATTCTTAGGTCAAGCCCCAAACTAATCTTATGTCCGTAGGTGATAAGGAGTAGCAAACGCCCGTAACTTCAGCCGAAACTACGGATTTCGTACTTAGAGAGTACCTAGACCCCCAGTTGCGGAGATTACGTTTCCGCTCGTGCGATAGCCGCGGTCGCTTTGCTCGCGTCTGCCTCTGCCCGCGTTCACAAAGTCGCCAGCCCGCGCCGCGTTCGCTTGCGTTATCGAGAGTCGAGCTCTTGAACTATCGCAACCTCGGAACGGTAAAAGTTGCAAATAAAAAAGTTTTCGTAACTAATATTTTTACGTAAGATTTGTGTGAAATATTCAATACACCATTCCGGATCAGTGCTGAGATTTTTTCGTTGGATTGGAATGGTAAGTGAAATTGTTTTAGATTTTAGATATGTATTAAAAATAGTTTATTTTTTATTTTAAACTATCAAATATTGGCTGTGTTGTATGCCAAGGTCAAGTAAAAATATAAGTACCTAGCCTAATCTTCATTAAAATTAAATGTATTCTCGCTTAGCTATCCAACTCATTATTTTTATTTTTGGATACATTGATCAATGTGAATCCTAGTCAATAATACTTGACTATATTGAATGTGAAATTAAGTCAATATTCTTTTCAGTATACCTAATGGAATCTATAGAATACCTAGGTAGGTATCTAATACACGATAACATTTACCCAATCCAAACGTTTCTAGCTATAACTAGGTAGGTACACTTGGTACCTACTTAAGGCCGAGTAGGTACAATTTCAGTTTAAATTACAGTATTTATAAGTACTTACTTATTGTTAATGTGGTTATAAAATAAAAAGCATAGGTGCCAAAATATACGTACCTACTGGTTAATTAGAGCTGTATTTTGAAGCTTTAATACCTTCGTTGTGAGAAAAAAAAATTGGGAAGAACATGCACAAAATTGCTTAATAAAATTTATAAGTTTAAAAATTTCAGAGGCTTGCATAATTCGCAGTCGGTTATTTAACCAATTGGTTGGATGTTCTCCATACGAAACTACCTTTTGGAAGGGGCGATTAGAATCAATTCCATTTTAATGTAAATGTTGACGTTCAAAAGTCCCTTTTATGTGCCTATTTGAAATAAATGCTTTGCTGCAGTTAATACTGACTGATTAAAACACTAGTTGAAATCTTCCAGCTTTCAAGTTTCTACATAATTCTAAAAAGCCTGTATACCTACCTAAACGGTACTAGAATATTAAAGCAGTGACAAAAAAAAATATTATTAAGCCATAATAAGTACGCATCCGGACGCAAAACAATTTTATCACGTTTTTGATTGCGTATCGTGTCAATTACGTAAGTAGGTACTACTCTATCAACAGATAATCGAATAGTTATCTAATTAATTAATTGTTGCAAAAATGTTTTGTCGACCACGTTGTACCCCCAGTAGGTAGGTATTAGGTATCTATAGATTAACTAAGACATTTTATATCAAAGCTTTGGTATACGTAGCAATTTTTTATCATAAAACACATTACCATGCAAATCTTTTTTGCGAAATGTAGTTTTTTTTTCTTAAAGAGCAACTTTGAAATACTTATCGCTATTCTGTCTGAGTAGGTAACATTTAATTTTGTTATTTGATACAAAAACTACACGAACATCAAATAAAACTGCCGTCTGAAACTTAAAAATGATTGTTTATTAAAAAATATATAATTAAAGCAGAGAGCAGTGGTGGCTCAGTGGTAACGGCCGCGACTTACGAGTTGTAGGTCGTAGCCGTCGCGTCGTAGGTTCGAACACAGACAGGCGCTTTACTTTGTGTAAATTATTTCATCACCATTGCTCTCAAAAACGGTGAAGGAAAACATCGTGAGTAAACCGGCATGTCCTAGAACCGAAAATTCGAAGACATGTGACATCTACCAACCCGCACTGGGCCCGCGTGGTGGATTACGGCCCACTGCCTCTCACCGAGAGGAGGCCTGTGTCCCAGCTGTGGGAACATTGTAGGCTGATGATGATGAGATATAATTAAACATATGTATTAAGAATATGAAGAAAGCATACTTATTCGTTTGATGCTTATTAAATACACAATTACATTCAAATTCACACCTAAATGTTCTGAATACATTCTTTACAATTTACATTAAAATATCTATGTAGATGACGGCTACTTTACACGGCTTGATAAAAAATATGAAAACACCATAAAACATGAGGCAGCTTTCATAGCAACGTATTCTATGTTATTGGTCTGGTTTCCGCACTTAGTCCTACAGTGGACCATTGTGCGTGAGCCATGTCGGCCGTCGGTGGTTATTCCAACCAGCCCACCTCCCTCCAGAAGCTGATTAGGTCTCCTGGTCTATTAAGAACATCTGTGTAAGATCTGGGTGTCCCGAGGGTTTGTGACCTAATTTGGGCGACGCCTGTGCACTCGAAGAGCACATGCGCGACAGTTTCGTCAGCCTCCATGCAAGCCCTGCATAGAGGACTGTCCGTTATGTAATTCATAGCAACGTATCAATTTCTAAATCAGGAAGAAAGAACATAACTGAATAGGTACCTACATAAATACCTAGAACGCAGGCATTCTCGTCAACATAAAATTGCAGCATCGGGTAGGCTAGGAGTAGACAGGTAAGGCAGGGCTCAAAAATATTGACAATGCGACAAAAGCATTCTGTTACTCATTGCAGTTAAACAAAGAAAGAACCAAAAGCGTTGCATTATTGACGTCATGGAGGATTCCTGCACAGAATCATCCGCTCGCTGGCTAAGCAAGTTGAACTTTTATTTTAAACAAAAAAATAACCTACGTACCTATAATGCAAGGTGCATTATAGGTACTTACATAGGTTATTTTTTTGTTTAACCTTTCATAACCTGTAGTTGGGTTATTCCATGGATACTTCTGCCGGAGGATAAGCCGTTGCTCGACCGTCCATTAAAGTACATTCCCCTGAGATATTTATAGCTGGGACATGACATAAGGTACCTTCATTCTTTGTATTTTCTGAATGTGAGAACGTTGTAGGCCTAACTTGTAAACTTAAGGTTTGTAGACCATGTTCTATCTTGTTAAGTACCAGGTACCTGTTGACAGGCGTACACTGTCCTCCCATACCTATAAACACTGTAATTTGAAAAATTTGTAAACACCAATTATTTTTCAAAGAGTAACCGTGGAGTTTCATGCCGGCTCTTCTCCATAGGAAACGACCAATTGGAACCGTGCACCTAGCATCCGACGTTTCACAAGTGCCCATGTTGGTTTATGTGAAATAAAATATTTTGATTTGATTTGATACTCAACCGTTTCATAAGCTCGGAATACGTCTGCATGTAGAAAAATAAGCGGCCAAGTGCGAGTTGGACTCGCCCATGAAGGGTTCCGTAGCAGCAAGTAACATTTTATATTTTTTTTATATTTGAGTTGATTGAATAAAAGGTAAATTGCGGTTTACAAT
The DNA here is from genome assembly GCA_937001585.2 of Brachylomia viminalis. Classification (NCBI taxonomy): domain Eukaryota; kingdom Metazoa; phylum Arthropoda; class Insecta; order Lepidoptera; family Noctuidae; genus Brachylomia; species Brachylomia viminalis. Next base: position 17,127,526 of record OW443301.2, on the reverse strand, counting down.
TTATGACGTATTAAAAAAAATACTCACTAGATCTCGTTCAAACCAATTTTCGGTGGAAGTTTACATGGTAATGAACATCATATATTTTGTTTCGTTTTATCATTCTCTTATTTTAGAAGTTACAGCGGGCGGACACACATTTTACCACTTTGGAAGTGTCTCTCGCCCAAACTATTCAGTTTAGAAAAAAATTATATTAGAAACCTCAATATCATTTTGAAGACCTATCCATTAAGACGTATGGGTTTGATGAAAAAAAAAAATATGAGTTTCAATTCTAAATCGGGAACCCCCAAAATTTATTGTTTTTTTTTTCTATTTTTGTGTGAAAATCTTAATGCGGTTCACAGAATACATCTACTTATACAACAGCATAGTTCTTATAGTTTCGGAAAAAAGTGGCTGTGACATACGGACGGACATACAGACATGACGAATCCACAAGGGTTCCGTTTTTTGCCATTTGGCTACGGAACCCTAAAAACATGAGACAAGACAAGTAGAAAACAAATGCAATACCACTTTATTTGATTTTTAACACAACATAACATAAAATCACGCCTATATACATCGAGAGGTTATACATATACTAGGCAAAGGTGTAGGTACCTATAATGCATCCAAATTTCGCCAGTTATGTTTATACCTTGTAATAGGGGGCGAGCCTATTGCCATCAACCGGGCACAGATGCAGACAGGGGCTGCTACTGCATGAGTTTAAACAAAACACAAATTGATTTTTAACTTTAGTAGTCTTTCACAGTCCCACGATATGAGTCATGGATTTTGCCTGCTTCGCGGACCATGAACCGCATCTTCTTAATAAAAATCATTCAGTCACTGACAGACAACGCACAGCCTAAGCTGCTGGGTCTACTGCCAGGGTTGCGGGAAATCTGCCAGTGTTGCCGTAGATCTACCAGGGTTGCGGGAAATCTGCCAGTGTTGCGGGAAATCTGCCAGAGTTGCGGCAAATCTGCCAGGTTTGCGGGAAAGTCCGAAAGGGTACCGTGGCCCCTGGCACAGGCAACTGAAGGAACACGGGCGGGTTTTAGTCAGTAAGAGTCTGACACGCTCTCCCGCTCCGCCCAGAGCGGGAGAACTTACTTGATGATTTCCCACCATTAAAAAAAAAAGGTATACCTAATTTACTAGATATGAATAAAAATATCTTTCTCAGATAATTGCAGTATGTTTAATGAGATAAAAGAAATTTTCAGACAGCAATCTTTTAAACTGAAAGTATCAATGCTCGTGGGATAAACTTCTAAAGTTCTAAGAAAGTTGTGACAAAGATCTGGAAAAAGGCTATTGTGTTGTGGAATATTTTATGCTGTGAATATGTGATTATGTATCCGTGGTTAACCTTGAATAATTATGTGGTTGTGAATTCGCCGATTCATTCTCTAGATTTTTTTTTTTGTTTTGGCTTTGCACGGTTTGTGAATTTAGCCAATGTGACGTTTAGTTTTCGAGAACAAAGGTAGGGAAACGAAAGAAAAAAGTATAAAATATTTATGATCTTTTTTAACGGGATTTAGGATAGGACGATTTATAGGATCAGTGTATTTATAAAGGTCATTCTTTAGTTATTATCTTCCCACCACAAATATAAGCTTATTTTTCCTCTAGCAACATTATACTGAGTTTTGATAACAATCATTTTTTGTATTTCACCGACTGGCTGGATTTACATAGGTAGTATATTTCTAATTTAAAAGTAAACGCTGTTATCCTGTATCTATAAAAATCAATGCCACTTTTCGTTGTAATTTTATAAGTAACTCAAGAACGGATGGACCGATTTTGCTAATTCTTTTTTTAGAATATTCCTTGAAGTACGAGGATGGTTCACACGGAGAGAAAAACTAAAAAAAATAAGAAATGTTGGGCGGTACGAAGTTCGCGGGGTCAGCTAGTAACTTATAATTTATCTTTTTAACATTTAAATATAGGTACTTATGTAGGTACTTAATTTTCTTTAAAAACGACAAGGAAGGTACAGTCGCCAGCACATCAGGTTATACTAAACTGTCAAATTTCTCCAAATGATTTTAATTTTAAACCTTAGAATTTTTAAGGTTAATTTCAAAATCGAATGACAAAGTTTGACAGTTTTTGGTAACCTGACCTGCTGTTGTGTGTACCTAACGAGTTGGTAGGCACGGAACGTGATTCAGATTAATGCTCATTGTAGGATCTACTTACGTCATATCTTAACGATGATGACGTTCAAGACTTTTTGTAAGCTTTGGATGTTAAGTACCTACTTCTCACGTAGGCGAATCTGATGCGTATTGAAAATTAGATCTTTAAAATGTCGGTATTACGATATTAAGATCTAATAAAGGTCTGGCTGGTTGTGTATGTGAGTTTAAATGTTTGTAAACACACCCACACGATACAAGAGAAATTCCTAGTGTAGGGCGACGTTTAAAAAAAAAACAATTTCGTTTTGATATTCACGATTGGTACCTTTCTAGTTAACAAAGGTATAAAGCTTTTGCCTATAATTCACATTACCTACGTACTAAGTAGTAAAATAGATTTAATAAAGTTGGCCGTCACGGGACGCCGCGCCGCGGCCGCCCGGCAGATGTGAAACATCGAAAATGACGGCAAGACAAAAAAACGTGTGGTGTCGAGGGACCCTTGACCCGACGGAAGTTCCTTATGCATTTTCTTCAACGCGACAAATTCGAAAATGAACGCTGCTGCCATGTTGGATTTAAATGTTGACCTCACTATTGGGTTTTTCAGCACCCTCGAAAACCATGAAAATTACACCCATGATGACTGCCCTTTATGCCTGTAGGCTTTTATTATGTAGGTATTAAGTTCTGCTTATGTTTTTTTTTCTGCTTGTCTACCTATAGTTTTCAATATTGGCGTGTGCTAGCTGATATACGGCAAATAATTTTAATGTATCGTGTTACGTAATGTTAATTACTTAATACTGTATAGAATCCAGTTCTTCTAACTGAACAGAAAGCTGTGCTGCTGGGGAGTTTGTTGCGCCGCCACTTCTCCTTCCCAGCTAAAGCACTAGGAAGTGGTGAAGGGCGCGCGTTTTGTGGGGACTGTGATAAGTAATATTGACGTTCAGAAAGTGCTGATTCTCAGCCTAGTTTGAATAAACGATTTTTGTAACATTTGGAAATTCTCGCAGCTGCCATCTTGGATTTTCATTTTAACCTCACTATCGGCTTCAGCACCTTCGAAAACCATGAAAACTATTTCTCATCCTGTCTTATTCTATTATAATAATATACTATAATAAAAAGTATAGTAGGTACTTATAGTATGCGCGCACACACACAAGGGAGTCGAGAGCGGTGGCGTAGAAGGGGCAAGGTACATAAGAGAGCGATATACCGTTTGGTCGATTTTACTGCTAAAGTGCGCCAATAATCGTCAAAATTCAATCAATCAAAGTAAGTACCCACAGGATTTTAATAACTAATGATAACTATGTATCGTGTATAAATATAATATTGTATAACTTATCTAATAATACTGTTGCTAAGTACTAAATAAGCTTAATTTTTGTCGATAACATCAGGGCAATGGACAATCTATTAGAATATTATGTAGGTATAAAGACAGATGAGAGTGAGAGTTGACTGCTTTGTTGGTCTTGTGGTCGCAAGCGCTTCCGTTGAGCATGAGGGCCTGGGATCGATTCCCGGGTCGGGTACCTAAGTGTTATTAGGTTTTTTCATCTGGAATTTCTTAGCCCTGAGTCTGGATTTGTGCCCGGTTAATGGCAACAGGCTCGCAACCCTGTTACATGGGATTTAAACATAACATAACTGGTGAAAAGGGTGTACGCAAGGGTGATCTCGCATTGTATAGGATTTCTTTACAATGAGAGGTCAGTGTAAACTGGAAATTATAGCTTGATGTGTAGCCGTGTGTACCATACGCTTCTGCCTACACCCTCGAGCAATACTTGCGCAAGGGATGTTCTAACTGATTGATCAAGGTGGAGCTTGACTAAATTACTGAAGCTGGAATCGGCTAGGACAGGTACATCAAATCAAATTGTAATTTTTATGTAAAACGAATGAAAATTGTTATTTGGGCGGTTGAAACATGGATTTCAGGATTTTCAAAGATTCTACCACTAAGGGTTGAAATTCGGGATGAAAGTAAGTATGACAACCAAATTTTTTTAAATAGTAGGTATCACTAAACTTTTAGGTATGCGGTTTCGATAAAAAAAAATATGAAAGATTGTTTCAGGACTTTAGAAAATCCTACCCCAAAAGGGGATGAATATTTTTAAGTATAAGTTCGAAATCTATGCGAACGAAGTCGCTGGGAAAGTGCTATTTAGATATGACACGAAACATCTTGGCTTTCGTGGCATCCTCATCATTTAGAATATTAGTTTCACCTCCTAGCACAGGTATAACTTTTACTCAAAAGGAGGTCCCTAAATATTTTTGTTCTTAATTTAAAAATACATTTACTTTTCAATCGAAGTAGTAAATATATTGCAAACAATAATAAACTTTATTTTTGAGCATTAAGGTTTATAATCAAGCTATATGCAATCGTGGCCACTTGAACGATGTGTTTTGTTCATAATCCTTAATCTAGTGCTATTGTTGATGTAAGATTTACTGTAAAACTTGTACAAGTTTCTGAAATAAACCTTCTTTTTAAGCGAAAACTTCTTTAGTCGCGTTGAGCAATTTTTGTTAGGGGCAACACTTATGGGTTCGCGTCACCGACATGCTATAGTGATGTGTTGTGCCAGACTGGCGACGCGCAGCGGCTTCTGTCAGCAGTCCCCATGACCGCCAATTTTTATTTTGATTACCTTCTTGACGTTTTTTCGTTAGGTAGGTACTTCCTTCAGATATTTATACAGGTTAGGGTCATAAATATTATGTCACTTGATGCAAACATGTTTTAATACTTAGTACATAAAAATCGCGTTTCCTTAGGTCACCGAAAACGATATTTTTATTTATGACTTGATCGATTGGAAACTGGTTGGTAGGTCCTGTACAAGAACCAAAAACAGGTCTTGAAAATGACAATTTAGACACACAATTTTTTTTACGTTTTATAATTTTCACAACACTGGCTCATAGCTAGAGGGATTTGGTATCTAGTTAGCTTAACTACCTTATGATTATAATAATTATACATGTATGAATAAGTACCTACAAACTTTATTTTATAAATAAATTAAATATAAAATTTGTCTTGCTAAGATCTCATTACACAAGTCATTTATGTATTTCAATTAGTAATCTAAGATAGTTAGATAATATAATTAAATTATACATTCTGAATTCTAATGTTCTGACTGGGCAAGCGCAGCACTCAGCAGTGAATCTTTCATCTTGATAAATGCATTTCCAACGACTCATTATCTATAATACAATGATACATTCTGAATTCTGATGTTCTGACTGCGCAAGCGCAGTGAATCTTTCATCTTGATAAATGCATTTCCAACGACTCATTATCTATAATACAATGATACATTCTGAATTCTGATGTTCTGACTGCGCAAGCGCAGTGAATCTTTCATCTTGATAAATGCATTTCCAACGACTTTTATTATCTACGAGTACGGAGTACCTATATCTTCTCATTAAAAATAATATCGTAACATTATGGACAGTTATTTCAACATTTTTATATTTATAAACTGATAGAAATCTATGATTTCACATACCTAATCTTCGAGTTAGCCGTGACAGAATAGCTACAATCATACATCATATTGCATCAAAATACCTAGTTTTGAAACTTTCGAATGCAGTTTCAAACCTGGTATTTTTTTTTCGAATGGTTCTAATAAGTTTTTTTTTTTATAAATATACAGCGTGGCGCTGCTATGGTGACCTTAATTTAACACACATATACGTTTTCACATTTTCGTTTCATGACAATTTTTTATTTCCATTAAACGTTATTATTTACAGATTTATTAAAGAATTTAGGAAATAGCATCTTAGAGCAACCTGTACTTAAAGAACTGTCGCGCAGCGGTCATTTCCCTCGGTCACGGATCATAACTTCGCATCAATGAAATTAAAACGAATAAGCAATACTATTAGGATGAAACAAATGCATAGAGTAGGCGAATTTAAGGAAATTTCCTTTGTTGGCGAGCAGCGCAGGCGACGCGCGCTCTCCCTTCCACCCACCCGCCGCACCGAACACGAATTCTTTTTTTGCTTTTCTAGTGCTAGTCGAACCCGTGTCCTTGACGCACTTATTTACTCTAGTGCGCATAATTACGTCGCGAAAAAGACTCTTAGCTATTGTTTTATTTATTTCTTTTTGTGTAATTAGGATAGTAATTAGATCATGGTACTGCGATAAAGACACTTTGATTGGTTTTCGTTTTCTTATCTAGTAGGTACGTTTACACCTCTTGCGATACGGACGCATTTATTTGTGCTATTAGTGCTTGTGTAAACTTATGATCGTGATGGCAGTGATTAGTGATGACAGTTATTACTAATAGTAACAAGAGAGGGTGATGTGATAAGTGTTTGTACCACTTGCGCCGCTCGGTTTCTTTGATAATATGCCGTCAAAGAATCGGACCGATCACGAGTAGGTACAAGACGCGATGCGCGGTTGCCAGCCCGCGAACCGACACGTTGCCGCTCCGAGTTAACGTAAGCGAGCTAGGTAAGTAATTTCATGAATGAATTTTTGCAAGGGTGATCCCAATTTTAATGACTTTTTTATTATTTAGTTTGTTTGAAAAATTTTTTTTTTCAGTTTACGTATTATTTTAACCTATCAATATTTATATGGTTAATGGGCACTAGCCCTACCCGTGTATTAAATTAAAGTCACCGTTGTAGCGCCACATTGTAGATACACTTTCAAATTTAATTTCCAAGATAATATTTACATAATATAAAAGCTAACAGTCTTAAAATTAAAATAATAATAACCCCACCGCGCGCCGCGCGCCGTTTCTCTACGTTGACATCGTGGTGGGCTTTGCGCGCTCCGAACTCTAGGTCTGTGCCGGTCCTATGTGCTGATGGTGATCACCGGGGTGGTTTTAGTGAGGTAAAAATCCCACACTCCCCGACCTCCCTCCCCGGAGGTCGGGTGCCTTTCGAAGGTTTCCCCCCGAAAACAAAAAAAAAGGTCTGTGCCGGTAGAGTTTACTTTGCTGGAACGGGTCTAGGGTGAGGAGCCGGACCAAAAGAGATACAGACCTTTTTTCCACCCGGAAAAAAAGGGGCCATAGTCCTTCCATATGCTGTTTGTGTATGTGAGTTTAAATGTTTGTAAACGCACCCACGATACAGAAAAATCATAGGTCACGTCTGTATCGCTGTCAACAGGAAAAGTGCCCAAAAGACTGGCAGCATTGCCACGTTGTATGGCGACGCTGATTCTTTGGCAAAAAAATAGGCCAGCCCTCTGGTCACGTGAAGAGTCGACCAACCGCTTGGCGATAATAATTTATTAGAAATATCTCGTGGCAGGATCCAATACAGACGGCCAAGTCTGTAAATTATGTAAAACGTGCAAAAACATAATGACGTTATCTATAAACAGGTACTTATATACCTAGCCATAGACACTGAAAGAAGTATGAGTAATTATTTCATTTTTGTTCATATCCGCAATGTTTTTGCGAATTTATTTAATGTTTTTGCCGCTGGTTGCCGTAATTTTGTCGTGTTTATCTTTTTACGAACTTGCTGTTTACTGGGTCCCCAGGACGCATCCCCACTCATACAGGCTCAGGGTGTTTTAGAAAAATCCTTCTTGCTAAAAGTAAATTGTACTGGGATTAAAAGTATTTTTTTATTTTATTTTTTTTAATTACGATGGGCTTGCTGTTGACTCTAGCCTAGGTCAGTGGTGACAGAGACAGAGTCGACGGTGGAGTGAGTTTAACCAGAAGAAGCCTGTTCACTCTCACTTTGAAGAGATTAGGGTCGTATGCGTTCGGAAACTCAGACGCTGGTAGAGAGTTCCATTTTTTTGCTGTGCGTATTACAAAAGACATTTGGAAACGCTTAGTGCGAATTGGTGGAATAGCAACAAGGTAAGGATGGTAACTTGCAGTGCGTCTAGATGACCGATGGAAGAAGGGGGCCGGTGGAATAAGGATGAAAAAAATTAAATGATGAGCCCAGAGTGAAGCATTTATGCAATCTTTATTGGTCTGTCATTTCCTTATCATATTTTCACACGACGAATATTCTAAGTTTTCGAAATAACGCTCTAAACTAACAAAGACATGGGAAATTTGACGCAACGCTCCGGCTCCGGGCTATGTTAAACTAAGTGTGAATGTTATGATGAAACATAGGCTGCGCGCGCATAAGTAGGTACCTACGTGCATTCGTGCAAGCATTGTTAGTGGCGCTTGTGAAAAGAATTAGTTGGTAATGATGTCTAAGATTTATTTCCCACCTGTAAGGTAATTGTTGGTGTCCTTGATGGCTCGTATACTAGGTAGACAAAGAGCATGCAAAATAGTACCAACATCAAAAATAAAAATCAAACATATACGGATTGCTAAAAACAGATGTAGCAACATCACAGATTACAAAACCGGATTGCACCAGATTACAAAACCACAGACGTCCTTTTAAATAAATCAAAAATGCAAATGAAAGATAAATTAATTTATTAAAACAAAAGCGTCCAACGCGTCATTGGGCAGTTAATTACGACTGTACCGTTGATTACACGACATGAAGGCCTCAAGGCTAGGATGTGCCAGCACAATGATTGAATGGTATAGTTGTACTCATGAGACGGTGAGACCCCCATTACGTTTGCCATAATCGTCCAGCAATGCCAATGTTTATGAAACAAAGGATGTGTTGTGAGTTGTGGGAATGGTACGATTGTGTTCCGATTACTTCCGATTCAAAAGGTTTTTGTGTCATCAATTAATGGCCATATATAATATACATAACACCTTTCTATAAAAATTTTGTTGCTAGTTGGCTAGGTATAAATTGTGTGAATGAATGAAAAAATTAGGTAGTCATCATCTGCGTAGATCGCGTGCATCATGCTTGGGTTGGCTCCCAGTCTTACCGGGTGCAGTTGAATACCAGTATTTTACATGGATCGGCTGCCTATCTGACATTCACAACAACTCGATAGACTAGTTGTTTTTCTTCTTCTGACTACTCGTAACGACTGTCGAAAGAAGTGTACGACTAAACGCCGACAGACACTACGCCGAAAGGCTGAACACCGACAAGACTTTACTTCGACGGGACTCTTCGCCGACAGGACACTACGATTATGCGAAGTAGGTTAGGTTAGGTTAGAACTGTGACCAACCGCGGCAGCGGCCGGCGAGCGCTACTTCCAAGTTGCTCACAGAAATGTTTTCACATAAGCAAAATCACCAGTAAATCAAACACAAGAACACAGACCTGTCAGCGAAGTGTCCTGTCGGCGAAGAGTCCCGTCGAAGTAAAGTCTTGTCGGTGTTCAGTCTGTCGGCGTTTAGTCGTAAACTCGTTGAAAGATCTACTAATGACAGCGGGATCAACGGCACGGAGCGGTCTCAGTATGTAATGGATATGGTTACCCATCGTAGCTTAACCTTCGATCGTGCCGTGTGACTATTATTAGTACTTAGCCACCAGCCCCAGTATTTTTATTATTGTTCTGTGCCAATCAAAGTGACATAGCAGGAAGTATAAAAACATCAAGAGCATAACAGATCAAATAAAAAATAATAATCCTCATGAGACCGACTTCTTATTGTTCTTATTATACCTTTTGTTGTCTGCGAATTAATTATATTTACCGACCTGTTTATAAATCGTGCACTAAGACTGTTTGTTTTAGTTCAACCGATGATAGGTGGCTTATTCTCCAAAATATTTGATTTGAAAATTGATCGCTCCGGTCTCGAAAACGACTGGTATTTCATAAACCATTTACAGGCACTATTGAACTGTCAGAGATGGAAAAAAGTTGTCAATATATGTATCTAATATGATCTGAGATCTAGTATCTACCTATGTAGAGAGCACTGACTTTGGAGAACACGCCACTCAAAAACGTTATCAAACATTCATGAATATTTACCGATTGTATGACATGGTGTTTTAATATTCTTGCTAAAAAGTTAAGAAGATTTTATTAATAATACCTTTTGCTATTTGCTATTCATGTTTAAGTAATTATGTATTAATATATCATTACAGCATTCAAACATGACGATGTATACGTAAACGCAAGCATTTTCACGGTATGTTAATTTCATTGTGTTGTGGTTACACAAAATCTCTGAGTTTGCAAAGTCATGAATAATATTGCTTTGTCTATGTGAAACTTCGCTCACCACTTTCGCATTTATCTGTAGTTGAAATTGAAATTGCGTATTTTATTGTTGTTCTTCAACAATGTAGGTACCTATACGTTGTGTTCTGATAGGTACCTACGTTGTGTTCTGAGGTAATCTCCATCCTCATAAAAAGTAATTATTTTAATTACTTTCCTCACGCGTGCATGTTCTTATAACAACATAATAAATTACATTACTTATCGATAAGAAAAGACAAATTAAATCTATCGATAAGATAATGATTACATTAGGGCCCTTACAGATTAGCGACACGTGTCACGGTCAACGGACGCGCGTCCGAATTGAGAAATGGTTCTCATCTCCAGTCCCAAATCGACCGTAGGATTATTATCTGTATCATCAATTGGTAGATACTTACTAGGGTGCTGGGCTGGGTTGTAAACAACTATGTACACAACACAACTATGAGAATTCAATAATGTTTTGGTATGTACCAATGGAAGATGGTGCCAATTTTTAAGCGATTTTTTTATCGTTTGCAGATGAGACGATTATCGGTGAAAGATGTTGTCGATAAATTAAACATGAGCTCGGAGAAGATTTTTGATCACCTAATTGGGAAATCCGCTACTTCATAACGTAGCTTTTGTTAGTTATTGCCGTAATCACTTGAGCATGGTTTATAATATTTTGTACAACCTATTATTTTACGTATATCAATGTACGTTACGGATTAAAATATATTGTTCTACTGATACATTAACTTAACTAGCGTCAGTTCCGGGATACATCCGATTAGGTAGCTACCTACCTACTCTGAAGTCTGACGATTGTTTTTATAATACTATGATTATACCTTGTTATTTACTATAGGTAAGTGCGCTTGCGCAGGCCCTCATTATGATAATTTTGCATACGTCTACGTATTTACGTTCAAGAACACTGTTCAATTAAGAGGGCTATCACATTTTTTCTTGTAAACCCATCCACTCCTTATCTAAACCATAATCACACCAAAACTCGAGTATTGATGTGTGATTATGGTTTAGATATGGCCACAAAATTTAAAAAAAAATATGCCCGAGGAAGTTTGATTATTACTCTTGGGAGTGTTCTAATAAATATAATTTTTTTTCTTGTATTTCAGCGTGAGACTCTTCAAACACTCAAATACAAGAAAATTTGTGATAGCCCTCTTAACGTGTAATGCTAAGGTTTTCAAAGCTAGACAATTACGTTAAGATTCACGGTTGGGTAGATTAGAAAAGTAGATATTGCTGTAACTCCGTAATTTATCAGTCTAAGGTTGCCGGTGAAACAAGAAAACGAACGTATTCCATAGATATTTCAAGAAGTTCAGCATTCCTGCATCCATCTTTACTAAACATTTTTCTTAAGGATTTAATATGCAGTCGATCGATGGTTGTTACTCATTAATTAACTAGCGATGGGATAAAAGCATAAAACATTACCTACGTAACTAAGCAAAACGACTATTAACACCCCGATCTGCGCATGCGCAATAGGTTTAAGTATAGAGCAGAAATAATGGGGTTTTCACAAATAAATTTAAACCTAGTTACTTGCATAATTAAAACTTAATAATACTTGTATTTCTTTAAATTATAATTGTTATTACTACGTTTACTTATTACCTACCTACTAGTAACTATTGGATATCATAGTTTTTCTTTTTTTTTTTTTTACATCCAATAGTTTGGAGAAGGGCGGGCGTTTTGGGGGGTAATTTTGACGTTCGAAAAGTGCTGATTCTCATTCTAGTTTGAAAGAATGACTTTTGATTTTGATTTAGATGTTGGTGTAAAAAGCTAATTAATTTGACATACATATAAGAACTGCAATAAGTTTACGAAGTCTAGAACAAAATAATAATATTTTACCGTTCATGGACAAGTTCAAATAAATACCTTGAAACTTGGCTAACATTCTAACACCGCAACGCGATATTTGCATAAAATACTATGATTTTTGGTGTTACTGCACCACGTTGCAAAACCTCACGGAGTCTGTTGGCTGAACACGATAGTTCCCTTCGCCTAGCGTGACGTAATGACGGTAACGAAATACATCATTACCGTAGACAGGGATTCTCTGTCTACGATCATTACATTACGAAAAAACACATCTATGGTTATACTGCGAAACCTATGCATCATAAAAATAAATTGGCGGTCATGGGGACTGCTGACAGAAATGAAAACCCCAAAATATACACAGGCCGCTGTGCGTCGCCAGTCTGGCGCAACACGTCGCAGTAGTACCTATTTCGGTGACGCAAACCCATAAGTTTTGATCCCACCAAGAATCACTCAACGCGGCTAATGAAGTTTTCACTTCAAAAAACACAAATTTTATATACATGCTTTAGCAAAAGCGTCATGACGGTATTGATATAGGTAGGTACTTTAGTACACGAGTATCAATGCGTGACGGTCCAAAAGTTTATTTTTATTTTTATTCTAGCTCATAATCGCCAAGTGTGCAAAGTGCCAATAACATGCGATGTAGCACTCTGTTCCAAAATAAGAGAAGGTAATTTTGAAGGAGATAATTCTGGCTTTCTTGAGTGTCTAAAAAGGATTTGCTGTAGGTACAGTCGTAATTGCGAAGATCATATATGCTTTGGTAAATAAATACGCATAAAGTACGTGTTTGTTATGCCCTTAACACATACGAAAAAGCCTCGATATTTACATTAGCAAAGATACTCACTATCCTTAATTTTTAATGCCTGCCGAAGAGGTTCCCAAAGAAAAATACACTTAAAATATCTTTGCTCTAGAATCTAGAGCAAACTGATCTAGAGTCTAGACGACATTAAAAGAAAATGAGCAGTTTTATTTAAGCTTTTCGGATGCTTTCACAAACTGTAAGATCGCGATTCCGACATCAAGTGTAGCGGATATGGCGCTCAACGACTGCATCTATTAATTGAACCATTCATCGCGTCATCATCATCTGTCTAACCTTTTCCCAACTATGATGAGGTCAGCTTCCAGTCTGACCGGATGCACCTGAATACCATTAGTTTACATGGAGCGATTGCCCTTGACCCCTTGGTATGACTGGTTGGCAGGCTTTCGGGCTTCTGAATACCCGTTACGACTGTCAAAGGTCTACACAGTAGGTATGTATCTAGGCAGTAGGTACTCTATAAGATCTGTGACAGCCGGGATCAACGGCTTAGCGTGCTTTCCAAAGCACGGAGGGCTCTCGATATGTAATGGATGGTTACCCATCCACGGGCCGACCTCGGACCGAGGACCTTCAATTGACCAGTACTTAGCCATGAGCCTTCAACCCCGTCAGTCAGACTTATTTATCATAGTAGCCTTGAAAGCAACATAATTATTCGGACTGTACTCCAAAAACCAGTAAAATTAAAAGTTTTAATTGAAGAATAGAACCGGTGTTGGTTAAAATTAATAACCGGTTCTACTAATCGGATTAATATTGTTGATAAATAAGTAATAGAACGAAACGTGCTACTAGTGTATACGTGATTTGTGTTTGGATTAAGAAAAACTTATCGATTACGAGCTGCTTCTCACACGGACAAGTGTACGTCGCTTGCTCCCGCGTCACCAGTCCTGACTCTCTTCATGTTTTGGCTGCTGATACCAAAAATACAAACGTAGTATACAACGTGTTGTTTTGCATCCTCGTCAAATTTCAGGAAGCTGTTATGAAAGACATAAATAATCAAATAAAATTACGATCCTGCTCAATAATTAATACATAGGTACTTGTTTTTTTTTTTGGATATTTAAGTTTGACAGTATTTCAGAATACTCTACTTTCAAAGAACAGAATCGCCCCGTTGCGTATGTGGTAGGCAGTGTCGTACGACTATGTCGCTGTGTGCATGCGTTACAGTTACAGCGCAGTTACAGGGCGGTATCAGACGGACCCTACACATACCGATTTCCGAAAATGACAAAATTTAAAAATAAATACCTACTTATTTTATTATTGATTCGTGTCGAGAATCATTAGCATAGTTACCTCCTCGAATTTGACGAGGATGCAAAACAACACCTTGTATAGGCAAAGTTTTATAAAAATGGGGCTGTTATTTTAGTAGATTGTCGACTTCCACTCGAGCAATGTCGTGGGCAGAAGTGAGTCGATTGTAATTAAATCATTTTTTCATCCCACCATCTCGGAAAGAGTATTTTTAATCTTCAATATCTGAGTGGAAAAGCCGTTTTTATTCTCTAGAGGATAAAGTAAATTGAATTTAGAACATCGTGTGCACTAAGTTTGTGAATTAAAAAAAACATTAAACCTATTTACTGCTACCTCTATGGTGCCGAATATATCATACAACTTTTTTTTAATTTGTTAAAAACTCAGACTCGGAACCTTCTTGGTGTTCTTTTTTCAATTTGCTTTGTACGCGGTTCTTTACGCGGCATTTTTTCACGTCATTGTTAAACCTTATATTAAAAACAAGAAACTTGAAAACAAGTGAAAAAACTAAAATGAGTGATTCTAGCGACGAGGAAGTTTGCTTGACGCCAACAGAATTGACTGAAACTGTTAATAATGCGCAAATGAGCTTTCTCCCTCAACAATCACGCGAGAAGTATTTAAAACAGTACGATATGTTCAACACGTGGCGACTAGCAAAAGGAGCCAAAACTTTCTCAGAAAACGTTTTGCTGGCATATTTTATAGAATTATCCGAGAACAAGAAAGCAAGCACTCTATGGAGTACGTATTCGATGCTAAAAGCAACAATAAAGATGAAAAAAGACAAACATATCGATACCTATCCTAAATTAGTGGCATTTTTAAAAAGAGCCTCATCTGGTCATCAACCAAAAAAATCGAAGGTTTTCACAGTATCTGATATTGAAAAGTTTCTTAACGAAGCACCCGATTCCGTATATTTGGCGGCAAAAGTAAGTCTGTTGCACATTCAGTATCTACTTAAGTATATTAATCTCAATTAAATAGTATACTTAGTAGATGTTGATAGGCATAATTATGCGTTCATATCAATTTTATTCATTTATCTACTACAATACTCTTTACGTTACAGGTTGTTCTTATTATTGGAATAAACGGAGCATGTCGAACTAATGAACTAACACAACTTAATGTCAAAAACATTGAGAAACATTCAGATGACTTACTATTAATTAATTTACCTAATACAAAGACAAAAAGAGACCGCAACTTCGTCATTCGCAAGGAATACGTAACGATTGTTGAGAAATATCAAGCCTTACGCCCGCCTAACACTCCAATCAATCGATTTTTTCTACAGTATCGCAATGGAAAGTGTGTTAGACAGCCTATGGGTACTAATAAAATTGGCAGTATCCCACGAGAAATAGCAACATTTCTTGAACTTCCAGAACCCCTGTTGTACACGGGTCATTGTTTCCGACGAACTTCAGCCACACTTTTGGCTGATTCCGGAGCTGATCTCCTGTCCCTTAAGCGCCACGGAGGCTGGAAGTCCAATGCAGTTGTAGAGGGATACATAGAGGATTCCATCCAAAATAAGTCTAAAATATGTGAAGGCATCGTAGGAGCCATTACACTGAAAGAGCCTCAATCGGATCCTTGGACTGGCCCTTCTACATCAAAAATAAGCCGTTATGAAACACCTAACCATCTCCCTCTCTCTCCAACATTCACGCCAAGGGAATCCGATGAATCGGTACATCTATTAAGTATGACAGATAGTTTACCGAAAAACAGTACACAAGTGACTAACACCAATATTACAGTACCAAACAAAAATATTACACTCAATTTAAATAACTGTAGCAACGTTACTTTAAAATTTTCTTAATTATACCTTAGTATTATTTTGTTATAATTTAAAGATTATTCTGTAATACTTACCTGTCATAATGTAGTAATTAATACCTAAACTGAAATAAAAGTGTACCTATCTTGTGATTGTAAACGTTTTTTTTTTGCATTTAGTCATTTCCTCGCTGAGGTGGAATGAAAAGTTACGTGTTGCACTCGAGTGCAAAGATTTTTCACCTCGTGCTCTTTTGATTCCCTCGCTAACGCTCAGGATTCTAATTTTGAATCACTCGCTGCGCTCGTGATTCAATTTTAGAATCCTTCGCTTGCTCGGTCATCAAAATTGAACACGCGGTTAAAAAGCAACTTTGCACTCTTGTATAACAAATAACTATTGTAGGTTTGACACAATTGTGACGCTGGCACACAATGCCTGTCAGGTAGGATGTAGGTCCTGCCAGGGTTGCGGGAAAATCCGAAAGGGTTACCGTGGCCCCTGGCACAGGCAACTCAAGGCTCACGGGTGGGTTTTAGTCAGTTATATATAAGAGTCTGACGCGCCCTCCCGCTCCACCCAGAGCGGGAGAAGTTATTTGAAGATTTCACACTCGAAAAAAAAAGGTTAGGTCATGAAGTCCCCTTCAACCTAGCTGTCGAAATGTGGGTGCAGGTACTACAGGTGCACTTCTGCCTACCCCTTCGTTACAGGGGGCCTACTCTCTAAGTCCGGCAATGAAGATACGGGCCCAACCGAAAGTTGTTCGATACTTAGAAGAGGTGAACCCTACTCGCGATTAATTAACTTTTTCGTACGGGCAAAAACACATCGGGAGGAAGGACAACTGTCAAATCGTATTGCCACTAATTTTGTAGTTTCACTTCGTTTGTTTTTTTTTTTAACAATGTGCTAACAAGCACACAGAACTATGGGTATGAAATGTATGTATGTATGGGTATGGGTGTGTCTTGCTTGTAGTAGAGGAACACGAATGAGAAGAGGCCACCATCATTGAGAAGGCGCTCACGTAGTAGGGGTACGCGCTCGGGATAAAGTGATAAGGAGAAGGAAACGCCAGTACCTTCGGCCGAAACAACGGATTTCGTGCCTAGGGAATAGGCCCCCAGGCGTGATGTTGTATGTTAAAGTTGAAACAAGTTGTTAACTCGTTCAAATTACCATAGAGGCCGGCAATTCCGATTTTGATTGTCATGTTTTAATTAGTTTTCTGCGTCTCAGGTCTTGTCGATACAGTGGGTCAGTAGGTGCTAGGTTCAACCCGTCGGCGTCGGCGTCGGCGTCGGCTAGTTATGTTTCACACATACACATCACGCCTGTCTTCCTCGAAGGATTGGGCAGGAGGGTTCGAGTTAAGAATTAAGTTTTGTTTCGAATAATCCAGTTCATTTGCTCCTGATAGCTTCTAATAAAAATATCCCAGTGGTTGCTACTTGCTATCTATATTATCACGAGACCAGAGATTACTAAATAGTTTCTTCACGACACTGAGAACATTCATATTACGACTCCTGCAAACAAGCGCGACGCGACGCGACTTTCGTTGAAAAATTTCCATGAAGTTTTCATAGAAATTGTTGTACTAGAGTCGCGTCGCGCCTGTCTGTGGGAGCCTTTATGCAGTAGCATCGAATGTCAGTCACCTGACGGTTGTACAGAGTGTCAATAACAGCGACATGTTAGGTACGTCTGGTATAACATAACATAGGTACTCGTAAATAGGATTAGATATGTAACAAACCGTACATAATAATACAAACATAGTCGAGAGGTGTCGTTATTAAAAACCAGGCACAATGAAATAAATTAACAACGCTTGTGATTGAACCAATTAAAAAAAAAAAAACAGTGACAATGAAAAAAGAATGACCTATGAATCAACAAGAATGAAATCTTGACAATAATTACTAGTTTTTTTTTTTATTTACATTACAATTATTACAGTAAAATGGACATTTCATAATTCCGAAAACATTTAAAAAAGTAATCCACTTCGGTCTTATTCCCGGCGCCATTATTTTTTGTTTCAATTTGACGTTTGGATTAGGCAAAGGGTATTGTACCTGTATTGTGCGTGTGTAGCTCATACAGCCAAGTCTTTGTGCGCAGAGGTTTATTGTGCAACTTACAAAACCCAACACTCACAGCGCTTGTTTGAGAGTAGGTAACTAAATGAAAAAAATAAACACATACTATTTACTATAGCAATAGTGTCGTTGATCTAGCTCTAATTCGCCAAGCGTGCAGAGCATAACGTGCGATAGGAACATCGTTCCAAAAATCGTTGTTATTTCCATTGTAGGTAACATCTAAGTATGAAACATTGAAAGTTTCCTATTGTAGTTTACAAAATATCTTCTTTTTTTGATCGATTTTTCCTACCCACAACCAGCCTGGCTTTGTCTTCAATATTTATAGCGAAGAGCAACTTTATTTATCTTAGATCCCTTTTTATTTTTTTGAGGTTGGTAAATCATCAAATAACTTCTCCCGCTCTGGGCAGAGCGGGAGGGCGTGTCAGACTCTTACTGACTAAAACCCACCCGTGTTCCTTCAGTTGCCAGGGCCAGGGGCCACGGTATCCCTCTCGGACTTTCCCGCAACCCTGGCAGATCTTAGCTCCCTAACACTTATACACATATGGGTCATTCTACTTTTTAGTGCAGGTTTTTGTGTCCCCCAGACAAAAAAATCTAGATTTGCCATTTTCTTCATAAAATTTAAAAATATTGCGCAATACTCGAAACTTCCGTAATATTTCCTTTACTTCTGTTAACATTTATATTTAAATATTTTGCCTATTTTAAGATAATTAAGGGTAACAAAGTGGAGTTTTATGGTAACATAGTTGTTTTCCATAGTATTGCAAAGTGTCCCCGACCTAATACGCGGACTAACTTAACCAAAAAAAGTATTCTTATTGCAGTGTAGTCCTATGTTTCAAAAATTTATTAAGATTATTTGATATGTTTGCGTTTTTTATGTAGGCCTCATATATTTTTAAACGATTTAGTTCTTTTTCAAAATAATTACTTTAGTTTTGTCCCTAAGGAAGAAGCTCAATACGGTACTACTATGTTACTGGTATTTCTTAAAAAAATCGTTAGATGTCGCTGTACCGCCACTGGTCGGGTCGATTGGGTAGGTTGCGCATTACAAGAGCGGGGTGGAGGGGAATGGCAGTAAGCCACGTGCCGCCACTCAGTCGCCGCCATGTTGTGAATCAAGACGCGTGTGTTTATTTGGTGTGCACTTTGTTACCCGGCGAAAAGGTAAGTTTCTAAACTTTTACTTTATGTTTTAACTGTTGAGACGTGGCATTTATGTCACTTAATTGTATTCTATTGTTGGATTTGCAAATTATATGGTCATTTCGTAAATATCAGGTAGCATCATGTTATTTTACAACTGTGTTACCGGCCCACTTTGTTACTCTGCTGTGGTAACGCAGTTGTAAAGATGGTAACGCAGTTGTAAATATACTCTGTCACTGATTCTTTCTAATTTTATTTAACTTGATTAGTTCGTATCGACCCACAGGTTAATATTTTAACAATTTTACAATTGTTTGCTGACTTACTTTAATTGTTGACGGTAAAATTAGTACTACAATGCCATGTTTTTATCTTTTACAGAAGATCATGCCACTAACTCCAGCCGAAAAACAACGTCGGTGTGTTATTGAAAATACAAGGTAGAAAACAAATTTATACATACTTGGCTTCAGCATTGAGTGAGGTTGACGAAGATGGCGACGTAAAATTTATGTTTTACAGAGGTGTAAATGAGACTGGCAAACTTTTTAAAGCGGTCGAAACAGACACTAGTTGTGAACCTTATGATAACATTGTTGAAGTGGTTTCTGCACCGAAAAAGATTTTTAGAGGGAAACGCGAATACTACGAATTCCCTAATCCTCTGGAAGTGTTCGAAAAATGACTGCAATTATTAATTAATTTTTAAGTAATCCGACCTGCATAAGTGCTGTGATTTTGGTAAAACGGATATATTTGTATTATTAACATTATTATCTTTAACCTTTGTGGTAAATAAGAGACTGATTAGCTATTTTTGTAGAAGAGAATTCTCTATTGAAACTACTTTGTTACTGTTGAACAACTGTGTTACCATTATGTCCCTATTTCTAAGTAAAGGTTTTTCAATTTGAGTTGTACAATTGGCATAATAAGCTACATTACAGATATATCAGATGCAAGATAATATTTTTTAATATCAATGTTAAATACGTTGTTAAGATATTTTTACATATATACATTTTATGTCAAATCTTTGTAAACAAAAGTGCACAACAGTAACATAGTTGTCATTTAAATGTGATTTATAAGACTTAATAAATGATAATTTCTAATTTTAGTTATGAAAGAGAAAGATTTATGTTCCTAAAATACGTTTTGTTAATTATTTGTTTGTAATGAATGACTAAAGCTGCTCAATAAAAATATTTAGATTGGTAACAAAGTGGTATGATTTTTCTACCTTGGTCGCCAAAATCTTTATTTTCAGAAAGAAATATGTAAAAAATTCGCTGCTGGCAGTTAATTTCAATGGTGTGGGTATAATTACGCATAAATACAGTTACATTACTTCATTTATCTCTAATGATAAAATTTTTAAAGCCCACTTTTAGCAGTGCAAAAACCTGCACTAAAAAGTAGAATGACCCATATACTGCCGTCATAAGAAAGAAGGCCGTAACTGACAATTTTGTCAAAAATTAGTTATTAACATATTCGGAAACAGCAAAGAAAATGCCATCCTAACGGTCTCACACACAGAGCTGTAACTCGTATTAGATTATAGATATCATAAGGATTTTAGCCTTAACTACGACATCAATTCTGGTGTTTGACAGAAAATCCTTAATTACACAATAACGGTGTCAATTATGGTTAAAAATAAAGCCTATATTTTTTGACGTCAAAACAAGAACCACTAACTAAAACCATTCAGTAAATCGCGGTCCCTCATTTTAGATAAAACTTCAATTATCTCGGAATCCACGTTGACGTAGTTACTGCCTTCTTTCTTACGTCGGCAGTAGGTATAGTAATAATTAAACAACATGTTAATTAAAAGTGAAATTCTGGAGAAAGTGTCACCATAAATTTAGTACCTATCTACTTAAGTATCTACTCAATTAAAACTTGAAATGAAAGATATCAGTCAAGTTCAAAAGCCTTAACCATGACACATAAATTGCTATCTACCGTCCACAAAGACTTGTAGCAACAGCTGGGACCTGCGGCGCATATCAAATAGCCTGAGGTTAACGAATGTGACTAATCTTAGTTTTGCAACTGTCTTTAGTGAAGGTGTATTGACTGTCAGTAACACCGACAAAGCGAATCAGAATACAAAATCATTTACAATCATTAAACCAAAGATCTAAAGGATCCAAAGGGTGCCAAGAGGACCCCTATTAAGTACTAAGGCTCTGCTGTCCGTCCGTCTATCACACCGCTGTATCATATGAACCGTAATAGGTAGACCTTTGAAATTTTCATAGAGTGTGTTTGACTATGGTACTGTGACTATGCTACGCTATGAAATTAATAACAATAATATAAAGTTAAAATTAAAGGGTACCCATACCACAGATTACTAAATAGTTACTACGTAACAGATACTTCACTCAGTAGAAAATTTCCAATACCTATTGAGATAATAGTCTACTCCGTCGCCTCAACAACCACTGCATGCTAAAATGTGCCTAAATGCTCAAGCGTACAGTTGTGATTGCTTCGCACCGCGCGATCCTACAGCAATCGCAGGGAACCGAATTTGGACCGCAAGCGGTCCGAGAGCGCTCGCTCGAGCGGTAGGTAATTATAGCGCGCAAGTACATGGAGTGACGGAGGCCTGCCCATACATGAAACATGAAATTTAAAAAGTATGTAGCGATAAGTATGGTGGTACGGAATCCTTCGTAATAAATGGGACAAGGTCAGACTAGCATCTACAGACTAGCGTCTGACTCGCACTTTGCCGCTTTTTGTTTACGTGTTTTTACCTAATTGCCCAAAAAGCAGGGTAAGCTTTGTCATCTAAGTGCATTTGTCAATTCTAAGACGCCAGCCATCATTTTCCTGTATAAAAAATTCTGATTTCAGTCACCAATAATCTACGAAAGGATATCAATGAATTCAGAATATCAGTCGTGCATTAAAATGGCCTCACTGCAATCATTAATTCAATATTATGAAAGTCTGGAAGCTTTCACTTGTAAGCTCGCGAAATTCTACTTTCACATTCCCCCCAATAAAATATTGACAGCGTCTGTAACTTTGAGAACAAATAATTAAATAATCCGTCATGTCATGCTTATCATCATTAAAAGCCTTTTACATTTGCATTGTAAACTTTTATGCAACATTCATCAAATAGAAAATATCAGTAAGATTCAATATTTAGTTAAGAAATTGCCTTATTAGTATCTTATTGTATGGAAAGTTAAAACATTATTTATTTACTTTAACACTTGAATTATTTTTACTAAGTAATTTTTGTGCCTGTTCATGTTGTACAGAAACAGTTGTTGTTGTTGTTGTTGTTGTGTGTATGTTTTGTTTGTGTTGTTGTGTTGTGCATGTGTCAGAAATGTGTAGGTAGTCATCTTTAAGGTTGTTACAAAACTAAGTAAGTTGTAAGTATGGGAGAGCAGATATTTTGTTCGCCATTACCATGTTGCTCCTAGAGAAAGTTGATCAGTTTGATAGTCTAACCATACCTTTAAAAATGGGTGCTAATTAATGCAGCTTCTTTAAAATGTCATTCTCGTCTGCAAATATATTTAGTTGTCTAATGAATGAATAGGTCAGCGACGAACTTTTAGCGTCTAATAAATGGTTTATAAGCGACCATATAATTGTAAAACAAGCTACTGTTAATATGACGCAACATGGTGATAATTCTTAAGCAACTAAATTTGTGATATGTCTACTCATTGCCAGCTTCTAATAAGTGTATCAACTTCATCTATAAAATAATATCAACGTACTCTAATTTCATAGAGTCACCTTTATTTTTATACTTTAGCATAAGTAATTGATGAGTGAATCTACTATATTTGAACATAAAATTTCCTTATTATTGTCATCAAATAATGGTCAATGAAAGCTCTAATTTCATGTATTCGCCTATCTATTTATAATGTTACCATAAGTAATTGACTATTATACCTACCCAAATGAACATACAAAAAATATTACTGTACATTGCGGCGTGATATTTACTCATTTTTAGGCAAAATTATGTAATGATTAAGTAAACATCATACTGTTATAACCTCATCTAACCCAAATGATTCACCAACAATAATATAGAGGGGATCTGGCGCTTGGCGGCCGCTGCCGCGGCACGCTCGCTTCGCTCGCTCGCCTTCGCGCGCTAATGGTCACTGTTCTAACCTAACCTAACCACCCACATGATTCACCAACCTTAAAGGGGATCTGTTACATGAGGAGAATAAGAAAACATATTAACGTTACTAAGAAATATAGCGATGAGGGGGTTTGGCGATCCACGCCGCAATGTACAGCGATTTGAAGTGGGGGCAATAAGGTCCCAGTCGCCACCCGGTGGCAACTGGGATTTTTTTCTCCCAATTGCCACCTGGTGGCAATCCATGTGGGGGCGACTGGGACTATACCCAAATGGCCGGTCGCGCCCCTCTGATTCCCAACGAGCGTCAGGTACACTCCCGCGCTTGTGTTGCAAACTTTCACGAAAAAAGAATATGATTTATTAATTTAGTTGTTGAATGAAAAACTTTGATTGCTAATTTTGAGGCTGGAATTTGATTTTATTAGCAGACAGATGTTGAATCTCTAAAATATATAAAGTAGCTCACTTACAACATTAGTCGCTGAGTTATCAAATCAGAAGTAAATATATTTATCGGTAGCTCGGAGTCATATTAATTTACGCTCGTAAATTGACGCTGGGTTTTTGATATTCTGTTGGAATAGTAAAGATGATGAATTAATATAATTGAAGCTGTTCTATTAACTCGTCGCCTACATATAAAAAAAAACCGGCCAAGAGCGTGTCGGGCCACGCTCAGTGTAGGGTTCCGTAGTTTCCCGTCCGTCACAATAAGTGTTCCCACTTATGAGTTTAAAGGTGGGTATCCATACTATCCATTATGTTCGCGATCCAGCAGCGCTCCGCGCTCCTGCAACAGCTCCCGGTAGTGGGTACGTGCGCGAACACGGAGCGTGCAATATTGCACGCTCCGCGGCAGTCGTTCCGACTCGTGACGGTTTTTAGCGCGAACACAAAGGGGAGCGCAGTGTGTCAAAGGGGAGCGCATGTAAAGGGCGCGCGACAGATCCATTGGATCAGTTGCAGGAGCGCGGAGCGCTGCTGGAGCATGAACATAGTGGTAACCCAACTTAAAAAGGCTATTTGTTACGGAACTCTAATAATTACGGAACACTAAAAACGGGCCCACAAAGGACGGTGATAACTAAAATAATTATTTTTTTGTTTGAAAAAAGATACGTTCAGGATAATAAAATATTATGTAAACGAAGTTAAAAAAAAAATACGGGCAAATGAAACTTGACCTCTGGATTGTATAGGCGCTCATACGATTCAGGGACCAAATTATATTGGTTAACTGCAGTTTCCATCTGTTGTTTCCATCCAAGTTCAAAATAATTTTCCTAGAAAGTCCTTATAAAGTTCTACTTTTCAGATTTTTTTCGTATTTTCTAAACTTATGGTTCAAAAGTTAGAGGGGGGGGGACGCTTTGTTTTTTACTTTTGGAGCGATTATTTCCGAAATTATTGACATTATCAAAAAATGATTTTAGTAAACCCCTATTCATTTTTAAATACCTTTCCAACAATATATCACACATTAGGGTTAAAATTAAAAAAAAAAACACTTCCCACTTTACATATAGGGGGGCTACCCTAATAAAACATTTTTTTCCAATTTTTATTTTAGCACTTTGTCGGCGTGATTGATACACTTATTGGTCCCAAATTTCAGCTTTCTAGTGCTAACGGTCACAGAGATTAAGCGAGGACGGACAGACGGACAGACAGACAGACAGACAGACAGACAGACAGACAGACATGGCGAAACTATAAGGGTTCCTAGTTGACTACGGAACCCTAAAAAGACGCTAGGTTGCAGGTGCTAAATAAAACTTTTGTTGCCGCACATATAATTTCCCTTTAAAAATTACCACACATTATTCATAATTAAAAGAAAAAAATCAGACAAACTCCTTACGTGTATACATGGAGTTTGTCTGATTTTTTTTTTTGTCTAAGTAGGTAAGGTACCGATATTTACTCAGTAAAGTACCAAAATATATTCACTTCACAGTATCCGCATACTTGTGAGAAAGATACATAGAGAAGTAGGAGGAAGTAAATATTTTACGTATAAACAAAGTATATACTTAAGCACATAACCAAGGTTGGACTTATTAATTACTTATTTACCAAAATATGTGTTATATTATTCAGTGTGAAATATAAGACCCAACTGACAAATTAAGGTCATTGATCAGTGATGATTAGGCAGTGGAAAATATTGACATAAAACACCATAAAAAATACCAAATGCCCATGCAATGCCTTTTTGGCCTCGCACAGGTCTTCTCTTTATTCTTTTTTTTATTGTTTTCGTGATTTTGTTAGATTTAATGTTCTTTTTTTATTTTATTTTCTTTTATTATTTGTATTTCCTGTGCCTGTCCCAAATAAAATATTTTTCTTTCTTTCTTCTTTCTTTCTTTGGTAGGGTGAGCCATGGTGGCAGTAGCCGCCATGAAAGTACAAACAGACGTTTACTTTGGTTGTTTCAAGATTCTTCATCATCATCAGCCACTAGCAGTCCACTTCTGGATATATGCTTCTCAAAACAACCCATTCTATTTTAAATCTGACCTGTTGGTTTACATATCATCATTCTCGTGTCTCAATTATCTCAATTTATTGGTGGTCGGCGCAACATGTCTTTTTTTTCCATAGTTCTCTATTAGTCGTCATCTCGATAGTCACCCCTTTCTAGCCATATCATCTTTCACACTGCACAGTTCATCCATCGTTACTTTGGTCTTCCCCTACTCTTGGAGCCATCCACGTTGATACTCAAAACTTTCCTCACATCATTTTCTCATTCCTCAGCACCACATGCCATACCATGACAACCGATCTCCACACAACTTTTCAGTCACCGGTACCACTATCAGACTTGCTCTTATACAGGGTGAAATTGAATTCATGGGCATTCTTTACAACTTTTCCAAACCAAACCTGAAATCACAAAAAAAATAAACAGCCGTTCCCTACATTTTAATGGGTTATGCAAACATAAATGTAGGGAACAGCTGATTTTTTTTTCGCGATTTCAGTGTTGGTCCTGTAGTAAAAGTTGTTCATAATGGTGAGTACAATGTCCCTTTAAAATAATTCCCACGAATTCAATTTCACCCTGTATATTCGTTCGCGCACACGTTCCTCTAAGCATTCTCATCTCAGCAACATGCAATTTATTTTCGTTCATCCCTTTTGTAGCCTAACATTCTGATCCATACAAATCCCCCTATTACAGGTAGGTAAAGATGGCCTCCTGCCGAATTTTGTTTTACCTACCTACTTAACTTGCCAATTATAAGATAATTTACATATGCAATACAAAATAATTACAACAATAGATATACTATGCTAGTAATAACTAGCATAGTATATCTATTGTTGTAATTATAAATAACTGATATAATGAGGAACTATATAAGGAACTATATAATGAGGTAGTCACTAACAGTTAGTGAAGCTAAATAACATAGTTTGAAATAGGTATGTGCTAATGAGAAAATTACATCAAAAGATGATCATAATCTATGCATATTGTCTATGCACAAGCGAAGGTTTGTGTGTTTTAGGTGAAAAACACATCCTAAAGCCGGTGTATGCAGCACACGAGCTGCGTAGACACAGCGTAGCAGCTGCGTACAAGCAGCGTAGGTACAGTGTAGAGGCTGCGCAGATATCGCGTGTGCTCTACATAATGAATTCAGACGAGGAAACACTCCTATTGACGGTATAAGGGAATACGAGAGTACCTAGGCCACACGTGCGATAGTTTAAGAAGTATGTGACTACCAATAATGCGAATAATGACTAATTAATAGTTCACCGTCTCCATATGAATGGCAAGAATTACATAAGACTACATTTCTACATAATTTTAGATAAGAACCAAACGATAATGCTACCTGCTTCTGACACTAGACAGGCGGCTTTTTCAAAAGTTCAGGGTTATAAAATAAATCGAAATGTTGTTAAATTACAAGCTTTAGTTTCAGCTGTCCCGTATCATAATTCTCGTACACTATCAATCTCAATTTCGAATCATTTTGAAGGATATTGCTAATTCACTGCTTCATATGTTCGAAAAATTTGTCTGCTCAACAACGTAAATAACGCCATGAATGTTGTTGAACTGTCAAAATTAAAGCCATTCCTACTTTTATTGTATTACGCAATCACCCCGCCACCGGTGTCTGTAATGAAATCTTGCAAGCAAAATTTGACTCACTTCCCGGTTTCCGACTGACCTGAAGTTTTGCATGCATATTTAAATTGGTTGACATTGCAATACTATTATGACATGGAGCTGATCTGATGATGAAGCTGGAAAGTGGCCATGATTACTCTGTAATTAAACGACGCAACCTCATCGAGTTTGAGCTCGTTTGATTCGTCTTGACAGGGACTCTGGTCCTGGATGATATCCCGTGTCTTATGATGGTGCCAGAAGGTGGCACCCTGGTAGGCGACTATGGGAACTCTGTAAAAAAACGGCGCAAACCCATCGAGTTTCGGCTCGTTTGATTCGTGTTGATAAGTAAAAAAAAATATATCAAATATATATAGAGTCATATAAAAGCAAAGGCAGGAACATCCAGTTTGATTGAAATGCGAGTAACGGTATTTTTCAGGTCATATAATATTGCAACTATTTAGCTTATTGTTCTGCATGTTTCTAGTTGAAGAGTAATCTTAGAATTATGAAAAGTGGAATAGAACTTCATTATAAAGCAACACACTTCCCAGAAAATACAATTAATTTTGGATGATGCTGTTTTTGCGAACAATACCTGGGTATTGCTGCTTTTGCTTCAATTCGGTTAGGTTACTGTTTTTGCAGTCGTTGTTTTCGGGTGCAAGAAGAGTAAGTAATCTTGATACATAAGAAATGTTTAGGAATGATAAGTAAAAATGTAGTTAAATTGTAATTATTTTTTTTTATAATTTAAGTACTTATTATAAAAAAAAAACAATTACAATTTAACTACCTACATTTTTATGTACCTATGTAAAATATTTTAAAGATTTAGGAATCTTTAAAATATTTTACATAGGTACATAAATGAATCTTATATAAAATTAATTAATCACACATAAATGTTCTTCTTGCAGTTCACATAACTCTTCACTGTCTCCAGCGCCTTCAACTTGAATGTTTGCGTCATTTAATATGGTCTTAAAAAATAACAATTCTTCCTTTTGTTGCCACTCATTGCCCCAATGGGTTTTTAACAGTGTTAAAGTGTCCTTTTTCTTTGCATCAGATAACGCACATGATGGATTTAGCATCGAGCTTGATTTTCCTTTTTTGCAGACTCCGTCATCGGTTTTAATAATGGAGAAGTCCAATAAAAAAACCGGCTCTTTTAGAGCGTCATAGAATAAAACGTTTAGATAATTTAAACTATAAATGCCACTTGCCCACCGGTTTTAATTCTTCTTGTGAAGCAGTCTTCCAATCAAAAACTTCACACTGAACTACTAATTTGGTCACTGTGCTGAACCGTGATATATTCAGGTGCTTTTGAGGGCTGTTCATGACTTCCAAGTTTTCGTGCTTCTTTTTCTATTTGAGCAAACACTCTATCGGGTGGTACCTATACAAGGTGTAACAGAATAAACGCAAGTCCAGAAAGTAGTTTGCTCCTATTTGACTACTGAATCCATTTCAGTAACTATTAGTATATATATTTTTTTTTAATTATGTATTTTGCAATACTGACCGCCCATTGAGTCAAAGAAAATTAAATCTTATTACAAGGCAAGACTCAATTTTAAATGCATAAAGTAATGCTAGGGTCAACGCGACATTCTTAATAATAATAGTTCGTTTAAAAAAAAATAGTTTTGGTCATTGTATAATGCTATTAACTCAATACTCTAATTGGGGTGTATGAGGTCTTGCGTTAATTATGTTACACGTTGTTTATGTATGAACCACTACAGAAAATACGACTTTAATTTCTGTGACATTTTGTGAAGCACCAAAAAAACATTTTCATTACATGGCCACCATAATGGTATTCTTATTTTGACCCGCACATCCATCTGTCATAACTTCATAAGTCGTACTTTGGTGATGGATGTTAAGTCTGTATTTTTCAGCCTGACAATTATGCGGCTGAAGCTATTTCATTGGCAGCTTTGGCTTTGGGATAACTCTCTTCAGTCCAGCAGTATGCGAAAACATTCTCAGGAAGTAATTTACTTTTTGATGAGCCTGCTATGATTGCGAAATTGTATAGGACACTTCTCAGATAAAAAGCTACCTGGTCTGGAACTTTCAGTAAGTTCAATTTTTTTCGAAGAAAGATCTGGTATTTCATTTATTAAGCTAAGGCGTGCATTGTCATCTTTTTTACTTTCATTTCTTCAGAAAATCTTTTTGGCAATGTTTTAGCCCAATACCTACTACAAAAAATATTAATTTAGTTAAGCAGTTAAATTAATAAATATTAAAACAAAAAATCTGACTGACTGACTGACTGACTGTAATACAACATACATACATTTTCAAATAAAAGCGTTAAATTTTTAGAGCAAGAGAGAAAACAAAATGGGGTGTTACAGGTTTTTTTTTTAAAGAATTTACAATTCTAAACGGGATGAAATTATTTATAACTTTTTATTTTTTAATAAAATTAACAACTAACAAAAGCTGGTTTTTAAAAAACATTTATTTTTCCTTTATTTTATTTTTTTCTTTTCAATCTGATATTGTAGGTTGCTTTAAAACTGGACGCAAACCGTTTTTTATTGTTAGCTGATAGGATGAGGCCTATTGGAAAAGAAAAGACATGCCTAGTGGAAATGGCAAAAAAAAAACTTATAATGAAAATGTTTATTTGTAGGTTATTTTTTATTTATTTACTTATGTGTTCCGATTCGCAATAGAAACACGACCGTTTTATCATTCCACTTCCTAAAGAATACCCACAGAGTACTTTTATATATAATTATGGAGAATACCAAACATACTTTTGAAGTTTTGACAGCTCCATAGACCCTCCATTACATAAACCTACAATGACCACAAGCTTGCTTGCCCATTCCCCTAAAGCCGTTGCTTATGTAGGTACTGTGTTTGTTTGACATTCTTTAAGAAAAACCTATGTCAACAAACAATGGATATTTACAGTTAGTCAACCTTAGATCTATTGTTTGCAAATCATATTTACCTACGGATGTTTATGTTTGGAATGGATGATTGTATAATTGTCATGTGAAATCGTAAACGGTACATTAGTTATATTCGGAAATATAGGGTCAAATAAAATTAGATAAAGAAACTCCGCAGACGATTGTATAAACATGATTAAAAGAAAAAATTTTATGAATTTATGTTTTTTTTTTGGGGTCATCGACCGCTTGTAGTATTTGAAGTAAGAGTTAAGAAAATCAGTATTTTTTTGTCGTATTTAGAAAGTGATAACTATGTATTACGTCTATGAAGTTTACAAAAAAAAAAAACTATTTTTTTAAAC
Source organism: Brachylomia viminalis (assembly GCA_937001585.2). Taxonomy (NCBI): domain Eukaryota; kingdom Metazoa; phylum Arthropoda; class Insecta; order Lepidoptera; family Noctuidae; genus Brachylomia; species Brachylomia viminalis. The sequence continues at coordinate 17,096,589 of OW443301.2, read as the reverse complement.
TGATATTTCAAATAGCTACACTATTTACGGTCGTGGACCCCACAAATAAATGCATCAAATTAATATATTTTTTGTTTTATCGTGTTTAGATATACCTACTCGTATGTACATACCCATCGACACCGACGGCACGTTGTGTTCCACGCGCGCCTCAAAGAGATGTCAGCACCAATGACGGGGTCCGCTAGGGCGCGATGCCTGCCAGGGTTGCGGGAAAGTCCGAAATGGTTACCATGGCCCCCGGCACAGGCAACTGAAGGAACACGGGTGGGTTTTAGTCAGTAAGAGTCTGACACGCCCTCCCACTCAGCCCAGAGCGGGAATAGTTATTTGTTATACAAGAGTGCAAAGTTGCTTTTTAACCGCGTGTTCGATTTTGATGACCGAGCAAGCGAAGGATTCTAAAATTGAATCACGAGCGCAGCGAGTGATTCAAAATTAGAATCCTGAGCGTTAGCGAGGGAATCAAAAGAGCACGAGGTGAAAAATCTTTGCACTCGAGTGCAACACGTAACTTTTCATTCCACCTCAGCGAGGAAATGACTAAATGCAAAAAAAAAACGTTTACAATCACAAGATAGGTACACTTTTATTTCAGTTTAGGTATTAATTACTACATTATGACAGGTAAGTATTACAGAATAATCTTTAAATTATAACAAAATAATACTAAGGTATAATTAAGAAAATTTTAAAGTAACGTTGCTACAGTTATTTAAATTGAGTGTAATATTTTTGTTTGGTACTGTAATATTGGTGTTAGTCACTTGTGTACTGTTTTTCGGTAAACTATCTGTCATACTTAATAGTTGTACCGATTCATCGGATTCCCTTGGCGTGAATGTTGGAGAGAGAGGGAGATGGTTAGGTGTTTCATAACGGCTTATTTTTGATGTAGAAGGGCCAGTCCAAGGATCCGATTGAGGCTCTTTCAGTGTAATGGCTCCTACGATGCCTTCACATATTTTAGACTTATTTTGGATGGAATCCTCTATGTATCCCTCTACAACTGCATTGGACTTCCAGCCTCCGTGGCGCTTAAGGGACAGGAGATCAGCTCCGGAATCAGCCAAAAGTGTGGCAGAAGTTCGTCGGAAACAATGACCCGTGTATACAACAGGGGTTCTGGAAGTTCAAGAAATGTTGCTATTTCTCGTGGGATACTGCTAATTTTATTAGTACCCATAGGCTGTCTAACACACTTTCCATTGCGATACTGTAGAAAAAATCGATTGATTGGAGTGTTAGGCGGGCGTAAGGCTTGATATTTCTCAACAATCGTTACGTATTCCTTGCGAATGACGAAGTTGCGGTCTCTTTGTCTTTGTATTAGGTAAATTAATTAATAGTAAATCATCTGAATGTTTCTCAATGTTTTTGACATTAAGTTGTGTTAGTTCATTAGTTCGACATGCTCCGTTTATTCCAATAATAAGAACAACCTGTAACGTAAAGAGTATTGTAGTAGATAAATGAATAAAATTGATATGAACGCATAATTATGCCATGCCTATCAACATCTACTAAGTATACTATTTAATTGAGATTAATATACTTAAGTAGATACTGAATGTGCAACTGACTTACTTTTGCCGCCAAATATACGGAATCGGGTGCTTCGTTAAGAAACTTTTCAATATCAGATACTGTGAAACCCTTCGATTTTTTTGGTTGATGACCAGCTGAGGCTCTTTTTAAAAATGCCACTAATTTAGGATAGGTATCGATATGTTTGTCTTTTTTCATCTTTATTGTTGCTTTTAGCATCGAATACGTACTCCATAGAGTGCTTGCTTTCTTGTTCTCGGATAATTCTATAAAATATGCCAGCAAAACGTTTTCTGAGAAAGTTTTGGCTCCTTTTGCTAGTCGCCACGTGTTGAACATATCGTACTGTTTTAAATACTTCTCGCGTGATTGTTGAGGGAGAAAGCTCATTTGCGCATTATTAACAGTTTCAGTCAATTCTGTTGGCGTCAAGCAAACTTCCTCGTCGCTAGAATCACTCATTTTAGTTTTTTCACTTGTTTTCAAGTTTCTTGTTTTTAATATAAGGTTTAACAATGACGTGAAAAAATGCCGCGTAAAGAACCGCGTACAAAGCAAATTGAAAAAAGAACACCAAGAAGGTTCCGAGTCTGAGTTTTTAACAAATTAAAAAAAAGTTGTATGATATATTCGGCACCATAGAGGTAGCAGTAAATAGGTTTAATGTTTTTTTTAATTCACAAACTTAGTGCACACGATGTTCTAAATTCAATTTACTTTATCCTCTAGAGAATAAAAACGGCTTTTCCACTCAGATATTGAAGATTAAAAATACTCTTTCCGAGATGGTGGGATGAAAAAGTTATTTGATAATTTCCCAAACAAAAAAACAAAATACCCATCACGTCTTCGCAGTTTCGCTTGCTAATTTATTTGACCCTGTATACAATCAAGGATACGGGCTTACCAGTATAGCGATCTATGAAGTATACAGCAGATTATAAAAGATAACATTGAATTCAATTGATTCGGTTTCGCTTTCTTCAAGCTAACCTACCCATTATGTATTATCAAAGGTCGTTGACACTCACTTTCATTTGCGAGCGAGGTTCCCATTGAATACGTACGCATCTGTACGTGGGTTCGTCATTCATTTGCTTGTCACCTTTGTTTTTCAAATAAACTCTTATATCAAAAACAAGGTTTGATCATCACTATGATTTTGTTTATAGGTAGGTTTTGTTCAAGGTAGGACGCCCCCAGGCTAGGTGGAGAAAAATGTTCACAGGGTAAAGGCTGAATGAGGATTGCCGAGAATTGAGATGAATGGCATGCAATTGAAGAGGCCTATGTCCAGCTGTCGAATGCAGTGGATGATGATGATTTAGTAGAGTATTTCCATGTTGAGTTAACCATGGCTGCATGCAGCACTGGCCGTCTCTACTAAATATTGCCGTCGGACAACGACGTCTTAATACCGACATAAACAAAGACGAAGTTGTCCAAGCTTTCAAGAATCCATGATTTGGAAAATAAACGAAATAGCTTTTAAAAACGTAGGATCTAATAACGTGAGTTGGTCTAAGAGTGGGTATTGATATTGTAAGTACTGCCTAAATTATGATGAGTCATCGTCAAAGTCTGTGAGATAATTAGGTATGTTTCTCAGTCTAATTATATCTAGGTAAAAACTACTCAACAAATAGCTGGTTATAATCTGACAACCGTCGGAATCACTCAAAAATGTGGTCTAGAAACGTAAGTCTGCTTTAGGAACCATTTTTTTTTTAATTTTGCTCATTGATTTTTAATTATTTTGATGTTTTGGAGCTTTGTTCTATGTTAGAGGGTTTTGGTTTCCACTTTCCATTTGTGTGACCATTGTGTGTGGGCCATGGCGGCCATCAGTGGTTATTCCAACCAGCCCACCTCCCTCCAGAAGTTGATTAAATCTCCTAGTCTGTCGAGAACTGTGTAAAATCTGGGTGCCCCGAGGGTTTCTGTCCTAATCTGGGTAAAGCCTGTGCATTCAAAGAGCACATGCGCGACGGTTTCCTCAGCCTCCATGCAAGCCCTGCTTAGACTATGCCTATTGTGTGGTAGTGTTTGTTTAGTGAGCAGTGTCCCGTGATGGCCCCCGTCACCAGGCGCAAGCTGTTCCTGTTCAAGCGTAATAAACGTCTGGTTAGCCTGCCATTTAAGGGTGGCATAGCTTCCCTGGACTGCCTGCAGCCCGGTGTCGAGGTCCAACAGCTCTCCGCTTGTGTATGGGCGGACTCCTGTAGCCACCTGCTTATCTGGTTGAAGGGTATGGGTACGATAGGTTCGGGTCCACAGACTGACGTGCTGGATGCTCTTCTAGCCAGTTCGTCAGCTGGGTCGTTACCTAGTGATCCGCTGTTTCCTTTTATCCATTGCCGTGTCACTGTGTTGCGGTTCGATACTGTTACTCGTTCTAGTGCATTGTGACATTCTAGTGTTAGACTCGAGGTAAAATATTTTTTCCCTAAGGATTGGAGGAGAATATTCGTATATGGGTGTCACTAACTATCCTGGCTTCTATGGCATACACCGCTTGTATAAAGCCCACACACTTCGCCTGGTGGACGGTGATGAACATTCCCAGTGGGCTGGAAATGCTTATGTTAAGGTCGTGTTGGAAAACTCCGATTCTAGTTCTGGAGCGGGCCTTTGATCCGTCGGTGTATACTCTTTTGGGCCTGAGTACTCACACTGTTCTTCTGTGAGTATTATTTATTTATTTAGAATAAGTACACCAACATCCCAGTCACTTACAATGTTAATATTCAAATGAAATAACAATTAAAATTGGCATTTCATGACATTGTTATATGAAAATTAGAGACAAAGGAAACAAAAATAAAGTGTGTCTAGAAGACATGAAACTAGAACACTACAAAACTAACCAATTTGAGCTACTCGTACATATACGTGCACTGTTCGCACTGTTTAAATAGGGAACGTCTGTATGAAGCGAAGCTCATGGAGAAAATATCAATAGGGTAATCTCTCAAGTTGGACCCTATCATTATATTGCCTTGCCATACTTGTCAGGGGGCATATGTGGTATTTAAGGTGGATTTAGGCAATTCAAAAATACGATGATAACGCTTACTACGTTGGCTAGACCTAAAGTTAAAATAGTTCACCAATTGTACGTCTATGGAATAATTTATAATTTTATGAAGTATTAGTAAGTCAGAATGGTTACGTCTTTCTTTTAAGCTAATCATTTTAAAGTGCTTTAAGCTGTCATTGTAATCAGGTATAGCTTTTCGGATCCCATTCTTCATACACAAATAGTAGTAGTAGTGTTTTTGAAAGTAGTGTTGTTTCGGGGCTTTGTTGCAGGGTGATGCCATCATTGGATGCCGTTTGATTGCATCTTCTTTAATGCGTGTGTTTTTGATTCGAGAGTATTCGCTTAGGGTTCCTAATTTAGAGAGCCTGTAAGCAGCCAGGGCTGCCTCCTCCCGCACGATGAAGTGTACCGCTGGCAGTCCAAACATTGTCTTTAGGGCAGCAGTGGGTGTAGTTCTGATACAGCTAGTGATTTCGACACAAGCGAACCGCTGCTGTTTATCGAGGTCTCTTTGGGTTGTGCTCAGGTCTGTCCTGGGCCACCGGACTAGTGAGCCGTATGAGATAATTAGATAATTGGTCGGATGACTGTGGTGTATAACCTTGGAGCTAATCGCCCAATTCCTGCCAAGCATTCGCTTGCACTGCCACAGAGATATGCTGGCTTTTGTAGTGATGTAGTTGGTATGTTTTGCCCAATTCAGCTGTTTGTCCAAAAAGATACACAGGTATCCGGTTTCGAATTTGGAGCTATTTTAGATACATGCTGATTAATTGTCAAAATTAATGTATGTTGACCACATTTTGACATTGCTTATCTAATTATGAAACATCAGAAATACGAGATTAGGCGCACAACACGCAAAACAGACGTTTCTCACGAATTCTACAAAAATCGTGAGATAAGGTCAAGACAATTTACCCACCTAGATAAGCATATTTTTCAATTAATTTTGATATTTTAATAGGTTTATACCTGGCAGTACCGTGGGTCTTGTTCTAAATAAAATATATTCATTTATTTCGTTTATTTTTTAAGAAAAATAAAATAAAGTTAAAAATTAAAGGGGTTTCTTTTTGGGGGGCCCTATAATTTTTACTTTTATTAAATTTTTATTATTAAATTGTTGTTATAGCGGCCATAGTAGTATTTTTTTTATTTTTTTCTTTGAAATTTCAAAGGTCTACCTATTATGGTTTAAAGATACAGTCCTGTGACAGACGGGCGGACGTATGGACAGCAGAGCCTTAGTAAAAGGGTCCAGTTGGCACCCTTTGGATACGGCACCCTTAAAATTTAATGAACTTTACCGTAGGTAAGTACTTACCTATTTTTAAAAGCTAGTGCAGGTACCTACCAAAGCCCCATCTGGTGTTTACAACACGTTACAAATCTCCGTTAGTACCTACACAAGGTCTACGTAATCATCTCAGAAATGGAAGCGAGTGTACTAGGCCCACAATAATAAAATCGTAACTAGGCATAAGAGAAGGAAATAACATCGTCAGAGGTAGTTTTCCACCTTAAGGTGGATTTTCCTAAGAAATATTCTGAAGAATTCTTAGGTGGAACACACTTTCAAAGTTTGATGATTGATAAGGAATTAATGATTATAATTCAGTAAATATATCATTCCTTTTTTTTTTTTTTTTTTGTCGGTGGGAAATCATCAAATAACTTCTCCCGCTCTGGGCAGAGCGGGAGGGCGTGTCAGACTCTTACTGAATAAAACCCACCCGTGTTCCTTCAGTTGCCTGTGCCAGGGGCCACGGTAACCCTCTCGACCTTTTCCGCAACCCTAGCAGGCATCGGTCCTAGCAAACCCCGTCATTGGTGCTGACATCTCTTTGAGGCGCGCGTGGAACACAATGCGCCGTCGACCCGGGCCTGGTCCTTATCGAACGGCGAGCTGCCCATTGCTCGCCGTTCGCAGGCCCGCGCCTACGGTAGCCGGGAATCGGCCTACGATTCCCGACGCCCAGGGCGTTTCCTGCGGCGGCTAGGGGCGTGATGGCTTCCCAAGCCCTCTAAATATATCATTCCTACAGTCGCGAATCGCATTTTGATCAACTTACAACGTACAACAGAGCTGCAATTTGCAAAAAACCAAATAAAATTTGAATTTGACGGACTACAAGTGAGGATTCACCTTAATAGGGCTGTAAATACACGACGACGTTTGTTTTTGGCGACGATCTTCGTACGGTAGCTGGTAAAAGATGTATGAGAGTGGCCGAGAATCGACCGGAATAGAGTGCAATTGGAGAGGCCTATCCAGATATGAGTATAAAACTTTACACAAAGCGAATACAGGGATTAGAATCTCGGATTGAAGATAATAAGTAATCGTCTTCTCACGTTTTAGCACTAATCTATTCTGCGTTAAAAATTATATTACCCAAATACCCAGTCAACAAGATGGTAGAGGAAATAGATAATTAACGAATCTACTTAAGTGGAGTGTCAATAATATTCTGAAACCGCAGTTAACATGTCCTTCAGTAATTTACACAGTTCATCTACAGGGTCAAATTAAATTAGCTAGCGAAACTTCGCTGACGCGATTGCAGTATCGTTAACTTAACACGATAAATAAAAATGCAAAAATATTGCTGGTAGTGTCGTTACTTCAAGTATGAGCTGAAAATGTGTTTATTTATTTAACCATTTATGTACACAATATATAAACAGACAAGAAGAAAAGAACAGAAAAACCGGTACAAAGGTGATGCTTATTTCTAGTGAAATCTCTTCCAGCATACCTGCGATAGGATAATAGATTTATAGATGTAGACAGCGTGTGTAAGAGTAAAAGAGAAAATAAAATACATAAAATCAAAAACAATTCACTTAGTAAAATAAAACAAATAATATGGGAATATACATACATGCATACAAAAATACATACTTACATACATTTTAAATAAATATCACTAGAATATTAATATATACGCAACTATGACGAAGTGGCAAGATAGTGTTCTTTCACTCTTCTTTTAAAAACTGCAACAGTTTGGCAGTAACAGAATTCTGAAGTGTTTTCTTTTGTTGTATCGTAATTAGGTATCGATACTTATAACGTCTGTGAAGTTTACACAAAAAAAAACTGAAATTTCAAGTGACTACAGTAACTGCAATCAACCCAACAAAAAAAATCATCAAATTAATGTATTTTTTGTTTAATCATATTTAGATATCGATCGATACCCACCACGTCCGCGGCGTTTCGCTAGCTAATTTAATTTGACCTTTTATATTTGCGTATTAGGTAAATCTTAAGTAAATATCATTGATAATTAATTTTTTGACTATCGCTTTTATCATACCTAACTAATTGCCTAGCTCTGTATACTTTGAATTTAAATATCTGTCGGGTATTTTTCTAGCAAATAAGTAGGTAACAAGGGAAATAACTGGAGGCACCCATTTTGGAGTGTAGTGTAACCGCATAAAACTAAGTTACATAAATATAAAAATTGACATACTTCATTCGTTGGCTTGGGGGCTTGTGGCTAAGTAGGTAATAACAGCCGCACGTGTTGATCGATCAGGTTAAGTTACGCTTGCCACGGTTGGTCCGTGGATGGGTCGGCATCTTTACTCACCAAGACTCCTCCGTGCCTCGGAAACCACGTTAAGCCTTTGGTCCCGGCTGTCATTCGTGGAATTTTGACAGTCGTTACGGGTCGTCAGAAGCCCGAAAGTTTGACAACCAGTCTTACCAAGGGGTATCGTATTATACAGAAACTGGGTTGTGGAGGTCAGATAGGCAGTCGCTTCCAGTAAAATATATAAAAGGTATTCAGCTGCATCCGGCTAGACTGGAAGCTAACCGCAACATAGTTGGGAAATTCTAGGATGATGATGAGATGATGGATTCATTCGCTGATACATTCCTATACTCTACGTCGAGACGGCAGCGATGACTCTGATCCTTAGGGGAAACAGGCGTGATGTAATGAATGTACATCTATTCTATACTATAAAATAATATCTCCTTCGCAAAATCGACAACGAGAACTGCAAAATTAATTAGATATCAACAGAATCAGGGGACCTACTCTCTAAAGCCTTCAACGAAGAAATGGGCCCGTCCGAAAGTATGTACTTCGATACTTTGAAATAAATCCTACTCATGATTAATTAACTTTTTCGGACTGGCAAGATCACATCGGGATTAAGGACAACTGTCAAATCGTGTTGTCATTCACTCTTACTCGTAGTTCGGGCCCTGAACTAATATTATGTCCGTAGGTGATATGGAAAAATAAACGCCCGTTACTTCGGCTGAAACTACGGATTTCGTGCTTAGATATGAGACCCCCAGAAATTGACTATTTAGTAGGTATTGATCAATAAAATGTATTATATTTTTATGTTAGATAGCTCCAAGCGTTAGCTGCTACGGCGTAGCAATTGCTACGAACGTATGTAGATTACGAAAAAAAAATGTGTAGCCAATGAAAAGATAGAAAGCGATAAAAATATGTTGGCACACGTCATGATGATCACGAGTAGGCAACAATAACACGTGCGCAAGAGTTTATCTCAAACACAATGGTACAATCGTGACGGTAGCCACAGGAACACTGATAACATAAAATTATGACACTGATTCTCTTCACATATCCGGATTTGTATGAAGTATGAAGCAACCTTTGGATGCGGATTACCAACATGGCGGTCAACAATTAACTTCAAAAGGACGTCTATAAAGGATTTTTTAATACTTTCACTTAGTGTTTAACTTTATAATAGAGTCAGATATAAAAATGTGGACACGCTTAGACCGCACCCTTGTAGCTACTTACTTAGTTTTATTTTTAGCCGACTTCAAAAAAGGAGGAGGTTCTCAATTCGACTGTATGTTTTTTTTTTGTATGTTTGTTACGCGATCATTCCGCCAATTATAAGTAGATTTTGATGATTCTTTTTTTGTTTGGCAGGTCATACTTCATAGGTGGTCCCATATAAATGTTATCGAAATCGGTCGAGCGATTTAAAAAAAAACAATAATAGTTATTAAAAAAAAAAACCCGCCTTCAAACGGATGTGGTCGTCGTGTAAGACGATCGTTTTCGAATTGGTGTGGGGTTGATACCATATCTAAAGATTTTTAAATAAAAAGCTTTTTTATTTATTTTCTTGTAACTTTTATTTTGATACATTTATTTATCATTACATCATTAATAGTCTGTAGACAGATAGTGTAATTCTACTACATTATTATTCTTTTTTTTTGATAATTTTATTTTATTGTAAGTACTAATAATATATCTAGTTAAAGATAATTACATAGGTACGTAAATAGTTATCAGACTTACAAATACTAAGGCAGAGATCTATAAACGTAACTTTATTCGCGCAACGCGATCATGTCTAAGTGAAAACTTGACAATGATCTCGTCTGTCTCTATCTTGCACTTGTAGTTTGACAGTTGTGTGACCGTGACAGGAATAACGCTTAGCCAAAGCAGGTACGTGCTAAGTAACGTATAGATCTCGGCCTAAGTTTATTTATTTCATAAGATGACTAGCTTTTGCCTGCGGTTTCGCCCGCGTGGATGTCGGAAATTATCCCACAGGGACGCCCCCGCGCGCCGCCGCCGCGCGCCGGCCGCTGTCATCCGGGAAGGACGTACAGCCCGAACGGCCACTCTGCCCCCTCATTTTAAATCTCTAATATCTTCTAAGATATTAATTTTAATGATATGTTGTAAAGGGCAATTTTGATCTACATTAAATGCACAAAGTATCTAACGTATTTAATTGAATAAGGAATAATACTGTATTGTTTAAAATAGCTCTTAAATAACCCATTTTTTTTTGTAATATTTAAAAGATACAAATGCTTACTACGGGTTATCCTTAGGAAATAGACATCGCAGACTTATTTGAAGATTTTTTTTAAATATACTTTCCGTAGTACATTATTTTGATCTATCTCGTAAGGTTTAGCAGGCATTTGCAATGTAAACGGACAAAAATATGTTTTTTACGACATCACATTACGAATCTTTGAAATTTTAGGCTTTCCTCTACTATAATATGCATGTATCATACATGAAAACCTGCGTCTTAAATCACTCCGTCTATTAATGAAAACCGCATTAAAATCCGTTTCGTCGTTTAAAAGATCTAAGCATACATACAAAAAAGCGACTTTATTTTACAATATGTAAAGATACTGTTGTAACACCTCAATAGCTACCTGATTTATTTAAACTTCAGTCTTCTGATAATAATTACGATAAAATATTACAATATCAGATAACAATCATTAGGTAATACTGTGCGGTGCACGTTACGTGTTCATTAACTTTATAGATAACTACTGATGTTTTCTTATCAGCGATGACAATACTTGTAGTAAACATTACCTGTATAGAGACTAGTAAAGATGTAATGAGAATTAATTATCAGCTTTAATGAGAAAATTTATTACTTAAGATTGTAACAAAATTACAAATTATATTTATGTCAGTTGACTGCCTCGCTGCCTGGTCTAACAACTTGTATGTCAGCACCAATGAGGGGGTCCGCTAGGGCCGATGCCTGCTAGGGTTGCGGGAAAGTCCGAAAGGGTTACCGTGGCCCCTGGCACAGGCAACTGAAGGAACACGGGTGGGTTTTAGTCAGTGAGAGTCTGATACACCCTCCCGCTCCACCCACAGCGAGAGATGTTATTTGATGATTTACAAAACTCAAAAAAAAAAAAAACTAATTATGGGGCTCCAAGTTAGATTACTTAGATTTCCAGCGGTGTAATTGCGTAACACATTAAAAGTATGACATGGCTTTTATTTGACAGTTCAACAACATTCATTGCGTTATTTACGTTGTTGAGCAGACCAAATCGAACATATGAAGCAATGGATTAGCAATATCCTTCAAAATGATTCAGATTGTGGTTGTTAGTGTGTTAACCTCAGGAAATATTTTCTCCGTATCATCCCTTTTTTTTTTTTTTTTTTTTTGTTTCCGGGTTGGAAAATCCTCATGGATGTCCGCCGCCCTGGGGCGGGCGGCGGGGTCTCTCAGACTCTTACTGACTAAAAACCACCCCGGTGTTCCATCTCACACCTACGCCGAGGGTCGCGGGAACGTACGATCCTTCCGCAACCCCCGACTGGTGCCGGCCCGCCGCTGCGGGCCTCTTCGGGTCTGGGGGGGGAGTGAGGTGTTTGACTCCCCCCGCGACGTCTAAAAGGGGCGCGCGTGGAACACTACGCGCCGCCACCTCGGGTCCTGATGTATGGGGGGCGACGGACGTCCCCGAGTCCGTCGCCCCTGGACCCATTTAGGGGGGCTGGAAGAGGGCGTTGTCCGCCCTCCGCCGACGCCCGGTGCGCCTTCTGCGGGCCGGGTGAGTGGACGAGATCTCCCTCTCCCTTTCCGCAGCCTCCTTCTGCGAGACGACTGTCTCACAGAAGGAAACCACCGCGTCCCAGGACTCGTCGCTGCCGACCATTGACTCGACTACGGCCGGCAGCGACAAGTCACTGCCTACTTCTTCCGTATCATCCCTTTTTTTTTTTTTTTTGTTTCCGGGGTGGAAAATCCTCATGGATGTCCGCCGCCCTGGGGCGGGCGGCGGGGTCTGTCAGACTCTTACTGACTAAAAACCACCCCGGTGTTCCATCTCACACCTACGCCGGGGATCGCGGGAACGTACGATCCTTCCGCAACCCCCGACTGGTGCCGGCCCGCCACTGCGGGCCTCTTCGGGTCTGTGGGGGGGAGTGAGGTGTTTGACTCCCCCCGTGACGCCTAAGAGGGGCGCGCGTGGAACACTACGCGCCGCCACCTCGGGTCCTGGTGTGTGGGTAGCGACGGACGTCCCCGTGTCCGTCGCCCCTGGACCCATTTAGGGGGGCTGGAAGAGGGCGTTGTCCGCCCTCCGCCGACGCCCGGTGCGCCTTCTGCGGGCCGGGTGAGTGGATGAGATCTCCCTCTCCCTTTCCGCAGCCTCCTTCTGCGAGACGACTGTTTCGCAGAAGGAGACCACCGCGTCCCAGGACTCGGCGCTGCTGACCATCGATTCGACTACGGCCGGCAGCGACAAGTCACTGCCTACTTCTGAGATGAGGGCACGGCGCGGCTCCTCCCAAGCGGCACACTCTGCCAGCGTATGCCACGCCGTGTCCTCCCGGCAGTCGACGCAGTGGTGACACCGGGCGTCCGGCTCCCTGTTTATGCGACACAGGTACTTCCCGAAGCAACCATGCCCCGAGAGCACCTGCGTCGCCCGAAACGACAGGGAGCCGTGCCTCCTCCCAAGCCAACGCTCGAGCACCGGCCGGACCGCCTCGATGGTGACGAGGCCGGCGGTAGGGCGTGAAAGCCTGTCCCGCCATTCCGCCACCAGGACCTCGCGAAGCTGAGACCGACGCAGCTCCATGTGTCGCTGCATCGGTCCCTCGCCTCGCGCCCTCGCTTCCTCGCGCCACTGATACAATGACGCGAGAACTTTCGCCTCAAGGTCCCAGGGCGGGGATCCGGCCAGTACGCAGCCCGCCTCGTAGGAGATCGTGCGATACCCCCTGATGACTCTGACGGCCATCGCCCTCTGCGGCTTTCGCAAAACAGCGATGCTGCCGGCCGTCAGGTCAGAGGCCCACACCGGGGCCCCATACAGGGCCATGGATCGCACGATCCCCACGTAGAGCCGCCTACAGGCGGCGCTCGGGCCCCCCAGATTGGGAAGCAGAGTTGCGAGTGCGCCAGCCGCGCCCAGCAACTTGGGCGCCAGCCGTCGGAAGTGGGGCCCGAAGTCCCATCGGCTGTCGAGCACCAATCCTAGGTACTTCATGGTGGACTCGACAGCGATCCGAGCCCCCCCGACCACGATGTGTGAGCCGGGTGGTGGCGCCCGCCGGGGGCCATGAAACACCATAGCCTCCGACTTGCTGAGGGCCACCTCCAGGCCTAGGCGACGTATGCGGCCCACCACCTGTGAGACCGCAGCCGTCGCCAGCAACGCTGCCTCCCTGTGCGAGCTCCCCCGGGCAGTGACCAGCGTGTCATCTGCATAACAAGTCAGGTCTACGCCCGGTTGGAGCTCGCCCCTCAGCACCCAGTCGTACCCGATGTTCCACAGGAGCGGCCCTAGGACCGAACCCTGCGGAACACCGCACGACATGCGGCGCTGGTTTCCGCCATCGCGTCCCACGTAGGTGACACACCTATCCGACAGATAAGCCCCAACGATGTGGCGGAGGTAGGGAGGCACCCGATGATAGCGCAGTGCCTCCCGAATACAACTCCAGGGCAGGGTGTTGAAGGCGTTGGAGATGTCCAAGGACACCGCCAACATAACCCCGCCCCGGGACACCGCTTCCTCCGCCAGGACTCTCACCCGCGACACAGCGTGGATGGTGGAGCGCCCGTGCCGAAAACCAAACTGGCTGTCGTCCAGGTCCGGCCCCTCTCTGCACAAGTGGCCGACGAGGCGGGCTGCGATAATACGCTCAAACAGCTTACCCACCTCGTCTAGCAGCACTATGGGCCGGTACGCGGACGGCGAGTCGGCAGGGCGCCCCGCCTTCCTGAGCAGGACCAGACGACCAGATTTCCACAAAGTGGGAAACTGGCCCCGCTCAAGACACGCTGTGTAGAGTCCTCTCAGTTGGGGCTCAAGCTCCTTCAGAGCGAGGGCTAACACGCAGCCGTGAATCCCATCGGGCCCCGGCGCCACGTTCTTGGCCCGGAGCCGCATCACGGCTGCCCCCGTCTCTGCCTGTGTCACCTCTGGGACGCTGATGGCGTTCTCTCCTGTAGGCTCTGCGGCTGTGGGCACAGCCATCGGCGGCGGACTGCGCTCCGCTCTCGCCGGGAAGAGGGCTGCAACTGTTTCCTCCAGCAGCTCGGGTTGAAGACTCTCCGTAAGTGGGGGCGCCGCGGCTCGAAGTTTCCCTCGGACCGCGCGATAAGGGCGCCCCCACGGATCCACGTCTAGAGTCTCCAACATCTCCTCCCTGGCTCGCGTTTTCGCCTCGCCGATGGCCAGCCACAGAGCCTCCTTCGCCGCGCGGTACTCCTCGTACAGCGCGGCTTCTTCGTCAGGGACCCGACGACGTCTCCTCCGGTATCGGGTGTACTGGCGTCTAACCGCGACGCACGCTACGCGCAGCTGCGCGATCTCGGCGGTCCACCAGTACCCCTGGCGCCTTGCTGACTGTGCGTGGACCCGGGGCATGGACGCGTCGCAGATTTGCGTCATCGCCCCGCGGAACCACAGCGCCTCCTGCTCGACGTCGACGGGTCCGTTCGTTGCCGACTCCCGGAACCAGGCCTGGACAATAGCGGCCTCCTCGAGAAGCTCCCTGTCGATGCGCTTACGCGTCCAGCGCGGACCGTCCATTCGCGGGGCCATCGAACCGTGGCCACCGGTGGTCTGGGCGGAGACGTCGAAACGGATGTATCGGTGATCCGACAACGTCTCCACCTCCACGGCGACACGCCAGTCGCGGACACGGCTCGCGACAGCGGGGCTAGCGAACGAGACGTCCACTATAGAGCCACCCCGCTGCCGCACGCACGTGTGGACCGAGCCCTGATTTAAGACGGTCAAGCCAGTCGTGACCGCCCACTCCTCTAGCACCTCGCCCCTAGCATCGGTCACAGGAGATCCCCACGCCGCAGACTTGGCGTTGAGATCCCCCAGCAACAACACAGGGCGAGGGAGGAGTCGGCCCACGACGGCACCCAACTCGACAAGGAACCTCTCGAAGTCGACGAGACTCTTGTTGGGCGAAAAATACGCCCCAACCGTACCAATGCCGTCCACGAGGGCGGCTACCCAGCCGTGACCTCGGGACGGGTTGACAAGAGCCCCGCCAATGATGGCCACCAAACCGTCTAGGTCTCCCAACCAGTTATCCCTGGGGGGGACAAAGTACGGTTCGGCGACCACAGCCACGTGAATCGACCACTCTGCCATGCTCTGGAGCAAGAGATCCTGTGCTCTGGCAGCGTGGTTGAGATTGCCCTGGAGGAAATGGTAGAGCGCAATTATGCGCAATCCATTCCCCCCGCACCATTCCTAGGCCGGCAGTCGGCCGAAGGGCAGCCAGGCTGAGGGGGGGGTAGAAAGCCCCCGGCAGCCTTGACACCCCTTCTCTTCCCTTTCTGGGCGGGCGCACCACAGGCCTTTCCGCCCACTCTGTGCCCAGCGGGCCTCCCTGCAGCTGTACAGAGGCTGCAGTTTGGCGCCGCGGAGCACTGGGCCGCCTTGTGGCCGGCCTGACCGCAGCGATAGCACTGCTCGCTGCGGTCTATTTCGGCGGTGCACCGTGCTCTGACATGCCCAATGTCGAAGCAACGGTAGCACCGCAAGGCCCTGGGTTGCAGCTGCTTCACCCTCGCTGCCACCCACCCCACCAACAGACGCCCAGCGTCGGCGATTTTGTTCGCCGCCGCCACCGGGCACCGCACCCAGATCGCGCCGAGCCCGGAAGCATCGATGCGAATCTCGCCCGTCCGCACATCATCGGGCGGACATCCGCCGACTCGGGCCACGGCCGCCACGACCTCTGCCGGGGTCGTCGAGTCATCCAGGCCATCGACGCGCAGCTCAACGGTCTTCGTAGGCCTGGACACCCGGACGTCCTCCGGGTTGAGGACCTCCCTCAGCTTGGCGGCCAGGATGTCCGCCTTTTCGCCGCTAGAGGCACCCGACACCTCAAGCAGTCGCGCCCCCGTCATCGCCGGCCTCATTCTGAGGCCGGACGGTATGCCAAGGTCGGGGAACGCGACTTTGGCCCTCGCCTCCGTTAGGACCGCCTTATACGAGACGCCCCTTTCGACGGCTCCGGGCTGCAGCGTGATCACTACAGCCGCGGAGCGTGGGGTTCTGATCCTAGGCGGCCCCTGAGCCTTCTTGGGTGCCGGTGCTCTAGCGGGTACCGGCGGCGCCGTCTTCCGCTTGCGGCGGCCCTTCTTGACGACCGTCGTCCAGGTCTCCTTGGTGGACCCGGGTGCGGTCGCCGAGGGTGTGGTCGGCGGGGGAGCGGCTGCCGGTGACGCGGCCGTCCGGGAAGTGGGCGCGGACGTGTACTCCACGGGCTTTCTGGGCCGATCCGCGGGCTTTTTGGTCCCAGCCGCAGAGTTTTTGGCCACCATTGAGGTCCCTTCTTTCCTCCGATTGTCCGCTGCGAGTGGCGGACGGAGTGTCTGGGCTGGGAGGAGTCTCGACTCCAACCCTTCGAGGCGGGCATTCATCATGCCCCCTACTTGGAGCATGACGGTTCGGGCCACCTCCGCAACCAACTCAGCTTGCAGGCAGCCAGGTGTTGGAGTGGACGCGGATGGTGCAGGAGTGGCACGTTCTTGTTGCCGACTAAAGTCGGCCCTTAGAGCGGCAAGTTCCCGCCGGATGACCTCCATCTCGGATAGGAGACGGCTGTTCTCCTCCTGTAATTTTGCAGTCTCCTCCGAGGTCGTGCGATTAAGGAGGACTCCCACCGCCTCCTTAATCTCCTCCGCCGCCTCTTTAAGAGCTCGCGTGAACGTGCCCTTCAAGTTGCCAGACTTGGTGGCAACCTTCAGGACCACGTCCACGCCGTCCAATACTTGGCGGCTTAGGGCCGCCGCCGACAAATCCTCAGCAGCGGTCAAGCGAGCAGACCGCCGCTCTCTGGCCTGACCAGCCATTTCAGCCACCTCATCCAGAGCAACTGCCCGTCTCTCCTCTCTTCTAGCGAGTTGGATTTCCCCCTTTGTGGTGACCAAAGAGTTTTGGGTGCAAGCACTCTCCACTTGCTTGGTCCCCGGGTCACTTCCTCCGCTGGGTGCCGGCGTGTCGGGGCGTTTTAAAAAGCGCCCCAGAGAGTCACGTGAGGTGGAAGGAGCTGACGCTCCACCAATTGCGCGACCACGTCCTCTCCTGCCGGCCAGCACCTTGGCGGCTGGCAGGTTCTCCTCGCTAGAAGAGAGGCCTGTCATCCCCACGCGCCTCTCGTCCTCTTTACGTGGGCGCTTCCTCCAAAATTTGGAAGGAAGCCCAACCATCTCCTCCTCAGTCCGCGAGTGCTTTGAGCTTACGCTCGCCACACTCGCCACACTCATCCTCTCAGATGCGGTGTCAGAGTCTGACACCGTACCTGACATGACACCCATCTGCTCGACCAACACGATCGGCAATTCACTTTTTTGTTGTTTTTGTATTTTTTTCTCCATATAAATCCCACGAGTCGATATAGGTCCTAAATGTCCACCGGGCAGAGCCTAGATACCCGGTAAGCCTACATACTGCAGAGTGCGGCAGGTGCTCTGCAGGGGAAGCGCTAACGACTGGACTCCCTCCAGCCATGCATCCTCTCACCGCGCTTCAAAGCTTAGGATTGGGTGGTTTTTTATCTTAGAGGTAGCCTTCCTCTGGGCCAGGCAATTAAGCCAAGCCCCCGGCGGCGGCATTAGGCATGCCTCCGTTCGCTGTCCGGCCATCCCGACTCAGCGAACCCGCCGAAAGTTCTCTCCTCGAGGAGAAAAACACGCGCCGCATTGGTGCGCCTGCACTGCAGCGGCGGTCCTTCCCAGTCTACGCCCACTCAACTACCTCTGTAAGCAGAGGAGGAGTGGACGTATTGACCGTCTGTAGCCCGGTTCCCTTCACCGACCATCAAAGCATGATCGGTGATTGGAACCATGACCTTTCCCCGTTTGTTGAAGATTAGCCGCCAGCCCCAATTGTCCACCAAGACGTGGTGGACAATTGGAGCCGACGTTGCCCAGGGTGCGCCACGAGGAGGCTCTTCAACATGCACCCCTTCCGTATCATCCCTAGGTCAACATTTGTGCCTGGTTGATGGAAGTAGGCTCCTCCCCAATAAGATTCACGTGATTCATAAGTACGAAACGTTTGTGCAAGTACCTACCTTCTATTCACCGCTGCTTAAGCTTTCTTGGAGAGCAGGTGTGTTGTTATGTTACAATTAATACGAAAAACTCTAAATAGTTGTAAATAACTAAGATTAAAAATATGCAGATGATCACTAAATGCCGATGACCTATTTGACATTAAAAAAATATCAGCCAGGCAATGTCCCACAGGATTGCATATTTGAACCGGATTTGCAGCAGATTGGATTATTAATTTAATATTAACTGGTGGTTTTGCAATCTACGAATTTAAATTGAATGTCAGGAGTTCATTTTTGTGCAATGCAAACGCGTTTGTACGCAAAAAATTTTGCATTATTGCAAGCAGGCGCTTCGACTTCCGTGTTCATACTTATTTATAATCTTTATTTTTTTATATAAAAAACTTTTTTACAAAAAGAACAACCGGCTTCCAAAAAAAACACTACAAAGTGAAAAATAACTTTAATTTCGGAAGTCAGTGTTTGTCTTTGTTTCTGTATTTTAGTTGTTTCCACCGAGTTCCGAAATTAAAGTTATTTTTCACTTTGTATTGTTTTTTTTTGGAACTTCGGTGGTTTTGTACCGACTTCCAAATTTTTGTAAAAAACAAAAAAAAGGTTTTCACTTTTTAATTATGGCACCTACCAATTCGAAAACGATCGTCTTACACGTCCAAGTCCGTTTGAAGGCGGTTTTTTTTATTTAAAAATAATATATTGATGATTTCGATAACATTTAAATGGGACAACGGAAGTATACCCTTCGAAACAAAAATAGCAGATTATGCACCGAGGGGCTAAAGTTGTGTCTTATGTCACGGGCGTCATATTGAATCTCGAGCGCAATGAAGGATTCGGGATTTAACTCCCGAGCGCAGTGAGGGAGTTAAGAGTTTAACTCACGAGCGAAGCGAGGGAGTTAATACAAGAATCCTTCATTGCGCTCGAGATTCAAGCAAGCCCAAGGCAAAGACACCTTTAGCCCAGAGGAGGATACTCTACTTTTTACACCTACTGTGAGAAAATAATAGCCATAGTACGAAAAACAAAGTATTTATTAAATAAACAAACAGTAATAATAACATATTTAGAACTAGTTAGTTATATGCACTTACATATTAATTGAAGTTAATGGTAACATTTGAGACATTAGTCCAGTTGTGCAAAGATAAAGTTAAGTTTTTATTTGGTATTTTTATAGATGTTGATGTGGAATTTATTTGAGAATAGCTTTCCTCTTTCTGGCACCAAAGGGTGTTTGTTAGTACTATACTGCCAATTTAGCTGAGCATGTGAGATTCCAAATTCAAATCACATTATTGACCAGCGTGTCATAATGAAATCCAGTACAACATTATTGACCGGCTGTGCCCCCGGCCACTAATGACTCACTTTGGGTTAAGGTTGCTTGACATATAATTTGACATTTTCGAGCAGGTGGTGTGAAAAATAATTTTCCAAATCGCTTCAGGCGTCTTCGAGTAATCGCTGAACACACATTAAAAAAAATCCGACGAATTGAGAACGTCCTCCTTTTTTGAGGTCGGTTAAAAACAGATTGCAGTACATGTATCTAATAGTTTACACAAAGTAGGTACCTAGTATTAAATCACTGGAAATCTAGTGGGTGACGTGCTGATCTCCTTGCTAGACTATGAAATAGCCTGTATTAGGGAGTGACAGTACCGTGCATTATGAAATTAGAGAAACATAAATCGTGTGACTTATGATGTCTACTAGACTCATCTCAGGTCAGAGAAAGGTGTTGCATCATAGATTGTGAGGCAACAGATATGTTTATCATATCTGTTGCCTCACAATCTATGATACAATTCTCGTAATTATAAATTCATGTGACGTAGGTATGTGATAGTCTTTTAGTGCACCGGCATTTAAATATTGATAAATGGTGTATACAGGGTACAGGGTTACTTGTAATTCGACGTATCCGTCAAATATCTGTAGGGGGCCAAAAAGCAATAAGTTGAAACTCCATATGAATGGCCGAAATTCAATAGTTACCGAGATATTTGAATTTTAAGGGTTTATCTTATTCTTTAATCGCTCATCATTTTAATTATTTTGTTGAATTAAGTACTTTTAATTAAGTTCATAGCTTAATTGAAGTGCCAGCTACAATATAATTTTTTAATGGTAGGTACCTACTCATTCAATATTTAGGTCTTTTTTTAATTTTGAATTACATACATGTCAAATTTAGGTAAATATCGAAAACCCTTAAAATTCAAATACATATATCGAAAACTGTTGAATTTCAGCCAAACATTTATGGAGTTTCTATTGGTTGCTTTTTGGCCCCCTTATCAGCTCCTGACGGATATACGTCGACTCACAAGTAACCCTGATAGGAAAACCAATCCATTCACGCAAGTTTTTCAGTCAATTACTTAGTATAGGTGTTTCAATCTCTATGACTCGGATCCAAGACTCGACCACTATCGCTTTGATGTAGAAATTCATAGTTTCGTATCGCTTGTCCACTACCTACGGTTGCAGGAACAGTGGAGAAGCACGGGTTTGGAATCAGAGTAGTGGAAAATACTCTTTCTTAACTTGAATTAATCATATCCCTGAACAATTTGAATTTACGGTAACACTTATACAGTATGAATACCACATTATATGCAATAAATGAAACCACATACTGGTTATCGCCTTTGATGACGATGTACAAAAAATTAACGAAATCGGTTCAGTAATTAAGTCAAAAAGTTGTTTTCATTTTGAGCAAATTTGAACACTAACTAGGGCAATTCAATGAACTTGAATCCTTGAATATTGAAAACCGGAGTTGCCACGCAGTGCAAACTATCACGATGCTGTTACGTATTCGCTTTGCCTAAAATATAAAATCGGTACACCTAAACGACAAGGTACGAAGGTACGTTGTCTAAACGTTGTTTACTGAATTTATTTTGTTTGAAAATTTCACTATTTTAATTTACGGTTTTTAATTGAATATTTAATTTTTCTATAAGTACTTCTGTGGACTAGTATTACCTGAGGTTTCATTTATTGCATATAATGTGGTTTCCATATTGTATATTTCTCTTGAAAACTGTTTTGACTTAGCTATCAGTTTGATTCACGAAATAAGCAACTTTTATGTACAGACGCCAGCATATCAAGCTACTACAATCTGTCAAATTTCCTTAATAGATTTTCAACTTTATCGCTAAAGCATTAAGGTTCAAGGTTGATTGGGAAAATTTGACAGTTTCGTGTAGCTTGACCTGCTGGCGTCTGTACAATAAAAAAAAATGAGTTAGGTACTTAATTATGTTTTTCTTTTGTTTCAGGTCGTTTAACCGAATAGGGCTGCTACGAAAAATGGATTTTATAATCATATGAAAGAGAAAAATAATATTTAAACGTTAGGTAAAAAAGTTATTAAAAATGTCAAATGTCGAGATGGTCGTCGACAACAATATGAACAAAACGGATATCGTCAATCACAAGTTTGAGGTAAGAGAGCACATATAATTTATTTAATTTTATTTATTAGAGAAAAGAAACATTACATCTTTTAGGGAAATAAACCAAAAAAGATGCGGCCAAGTGTGTAACCAACAACCTTTTCTACGGAAAACCTACACAAGAAATATTTTTTTAAATCTTTGTGATTTAAAATAAACCATGCGATTTAAATCGTGAACCACAAACCTACATTACTTTCAGCAATAAGCTGGAGAGCTCTTATCAAGAAAACACTATTATGATATCGGTACGTAATGTCTTATTTCGTGATAAAGCTTTCTCTAAAAGACAAAATAGAATTATTAATCAGATGGATTTCTTTTGGGAAGCCTCAAAAGAAAATGTTACCACTATATTTAAAAGGTATCTCTAAAATATTTTGCGACAAACATTTTATTCTAAACATGTTTTCTAAATCTGTAAACGACAAAGAAAACCTGTTAGATGCAGTAAGATGAAACCATATCGAGTTTATCGATTAGTTTTATAAGTTACTCGTGTGCAACACATGTCATTTAGTGTTTCTGTGTTTTTCTGACAAAAAAAAAAAAAGGTAGGTACGATATAGTGACTTTATAAATAGTACCTACATTGTTATCCTAGGGGTGAAAGTAACTTATTTAGTCCCGAGACGGGGTTAGCGAGGGCGCCAATAGTTCGAGGGACTAAATAAGTCTTTAACCCGAAGTAAACACTGTGATTTTCATTACGAATACAAGGAAGGTAAAAATAAAAACATGAATTAGCTAAAGAAAAAATGAGCCTGGCTGGCTGGCATCCGGCTATTCAGCCATTATTTTTCATTTCCATCCTTGAAAAAATGGTAAATATTTTGCCCAAATCAATGTTATTTTAAAGAAATAGTTGAAAATAAATTATAATAATAGTCATTAAAATAAATATATTCTTTAATTAATACTTAGCTTTATGTAATTTCAATTTTACATCGCGCTGTAATTAAGTGGCTGTATAGGAAGTTGGAACATGGTTCAATAGAAATAGTATTAGTTTTTTTTAATAATTTGCCAGCTGTCAGTTGAAAACGATTCTCCCTAGGTCTGAAAAGAATTACTTTCTTCCCGCTCCTCAGGCAACTCTAGACCTACTTTCCGAGAATGAGTAATGAAAAATGTACCTAAGTATTTATAGTTGGTCTCTTTCTATTTGGAAAGTGGTGTAATGGTGAATAAAACACAATAGTTTTATTCATTAAAATATTATCTAAGTATTCAGGTAGTACTTAGGTACACACAGCTGCTGGTCAAGTTACCACAAACTGTAAAATTTTCTCATTCGATTTTGAACGTAACCTTCAACATTTGAAGGCTTAAAAATCATTTGGAGAAATTTGACAGTTTCGTGTAACTTGATGTGCCGTCGATTGTACATGGTTTGTGTTTCGCACGGTCATCGTTATGAAATACAAAATCAAAGGTCACGTTATTTTGAAAACTTAGTAGTGTAGTGTAGTAACTATTAAATAATCTGTGGTAGTGCCATAGTCTACGGATAGTGCATACTATTTAGGTACAGACGCCAGCACATCAAGCTACTACAATCTGTCAAATTTCTTTAATAGATTTTAAACTTTATCGCTAAAGCATTAAGGTTCAAGGTTGATTGGGAAAATTTGACAGTTTCGGGTAGCTTGACCTGCTGGCGTCTGTACAAAAGGTGGATCATCGATCAAGGCATAGTCAGCATCAAAAGTCAATTAACACTTTAGTTTGTGAAAGCTTAATTATTGAGCAAAATACAAGGTAATTAAAATTGGTACTGAAGTAAAATGTAAATAATATTAACATTTAGCTATTAAAATAATGAATAACTAAAAAGCATAAATTGTCACATCATTTTGTGTCAGTTTAGATAATGACAGATTGTGTGAAAGTAGCAGTGACGCAGTGTTAAGACTCGTACACACTGGCGCGACGCGACAGCGCGACACAAAGGCACCGCGTGTCGCGCGACGAGCGGTGCCTTTGTATCGAACTATCGCGTCGCGCCTGTTTGTGGGAGAATTAAGTAGATTTTTGTAGTTGAATATAAAATACCTAGGTATATTAAACTAGAACCTTGCGCGCGACTTCGTCCGCGTGGATTTCGTACGTTCCTCTAAAAATGCTAACATCTTCCATCATCCATCATCACCCCTTATTAAAGGTAGTTTTCGAAAATTAATGTTTGAAATAATTATAAAAATAAATAGTCCCAAATACTTATATGAGTATTTGGGCCTATTTTTTATTTTATAGATCAAAGGGATAAGATTTTTCAAATAAACTGTCAAACTACTAAAAAAAAACTGTTAATCTTTATTATTTTCTGAGGCAAATATTGCTAAGTTTCAGGTTTATTAACCAAAGGAATAAGATTTTTCATATAAACTGTATCGTTTGGATTGTTTTTATAACTTGATTCAAAGAGTATTTATACCAAAATTCGAGTTAATCAAGCCACAAAAATTAAATAACCTCATCTGTAGGGGTTGATTTTCGAAAAACCCAAAACTGTTTATTGTTTCTTTTCTGTCAAAAGTATTAATACTGAGTTTCGAGTTAATCAAATACAAATTTTAATACCCCTAAACGGGGGGTTTAGGGGTATTAAAATTGTATAAATTCTGTAGTGTATAGATTTTGGTAGACAAAGAGACAAAACAGGAAAGCCACTTGAATATGAGATCGATTGTGGTATTCTTTTCTGATCGCAAAATGCCTAGTGGCGGATATCTTAGTAAGAACCAGTCTTCTGACGTCTATGATTTTTTATTAAATTCGCTTCGCTAGCAAAAAGTAAACTATGTAGGTACTTATTTTATTGTAGCATGTTTTTTCCTGCCTCGTTGGTCTCGTGGTCGCAATCGCAAGCGCGAGTGCGTAACATTGGGTTCTAAGTTCAATTCCCGAGGTCTAGCAAAGTGTTATTCGTTTTTTTTTTGAAAATTCGTTATTTAATGCCAGTGTCTGGATTTCTGCTCGGTTAGTTTGCAATATATGATTGTATAATTAATGTATACAAAATATTGTAACACATTTTAAAGAGTAACGGTGGAGTTTCTTGCCCATTCTTCTCCATACGAGACTACCTTTAAGAAGGGGTGACTATATAGAATCAATTCTATTTTAATTTAAATATTGACGTTCAAAAGTGCCCTTTATGTGCCTACTTGAAATAAATAACTACATGACTATATGTCTTTGAATAAGCTCACCCCAAATTATGGCATTTATGTAAAATATAACTAGCCAAATGTGAGCAACACACAGTCATGTGCACGATACCTACGGCTACTACATAATAATATTATGTTTTCGCACGACACATTTTCTGTTGCCCCTGCTTTCTCTAGCCATGTATAGTCATATATGGCTGTAAACATAACGATCTATTATATAGCAAACCTATTATAGAATTAAAAATTACCTTCTCATACTCTACCACTTTATAGCACATTGTCTTGGTATTTGGTAACTAATGTGGGAGCTCGCTCTTTCATTATATTTATGACTGAACTGGCGTACTTCATTATCTTTATCTTTAGTTTCATCAGAAATACACTCGTCTTGAATACAATATCCATAAATCATCATTATCATCTGCATAGCCTTTTGCCAACAATGTTGGGGTCGGCTTCCAGTCTAACCTGATGAAGCTGAATACCAGTATTTTACATGGAGCGACTGCTTATCTAACCCCCACAACCCAGTTACTAGGTAATACGATACCCCTTGGTAAAACTGGTTGTCAGACTTTCGGGCTTTTGACGACCCGTTAACGACTATCAAAGATTCACGAATGACAGCCGGGACCAAAGGCTTAACGTGCGTCTTGGTATGTAAAGATGGTCACCCATCCACGGACCAACCACGGCAAGCGTAGCTTAACCTGATCGCTCGACCCGTGCGGCGGTTTTTTACTAAGACACAAGCCCCCCATACAATACCTCTAAATACTTATAAAAACGAAATCGCTTTTCATATCTGTCTGAGTGACCGGTTAGTTATTCTAAACGACACTTACGAGTAATAGATATTGATGGAGTTTTAATTAACCACCTTTATGGGGACTACATGACCTAAAAGCAAGTTTTATAATGTAAAAAATGTAAATTTTTAGAGGTATTTCGTGACTTTTTTCTATCTTACCAAATTAGTTGTATTATGTTTTCAGCACACTATGTAACTAGCATATATATATATATATATATATATATATATATATATATATATATCCTGAAGAATATCATATATTTTTCTGATTTTGTATACTGCAGTGGATCATATACTTTTAGGCATTATAAAACTTGCGTTTCGGTCATGTAGTCCCTAAGTAGGTACCGAAGTGATGGCGGTCGTATTGCCAATTTAACAGTCTACCAATGTCACTAATACAAGAATGGTGTATTTATTGTTCGCGGTTTTTATTATCTGTTTTCGTTAAGGTAACCTACAAGTTGTGCTAAAGGTGAAGAATGTAAAGATCAGAACACGTCTTTACCTTCATTGTTTTATTTTAACTTGTCTGGCCCCGTCCGCGTGTAAAGTTCTTTTCTCAAACATGCTTGGAAATTGAGCATTATTTTTACAACCTTCTTCGAGATAAATCGAAATTGCTGTGCTGGGCAACGCTGTACATGCGAGCAGCGACCGGCAAACTTGTATGAAAATCCATATCTGTCGTGGTTTAGCGTCCAAATAAAAATACATAGTAAACTCAATCTATCGTGTAATTTAAAAATGGAACGATCTTTTACTCCGAAACATGGCAACCAAGGACGTAACATAGCAAAGGTTTTATTTAAATTTCGAAGTGGCTTGCAAATAGAAAGCTATTTATTAAAAAAAAACAAATGAACACGTTAAAGCGGGAAAATTTGTTGTTGTTCGTTTCTTTTGAAAAGTACTTATATTTTAATTTCCACGCATGATTTGTGAAAAGTACTAAGTATACATGCCTTGGCCACAACTAGGCATTGATGGACTTACGTTTGCGTGCCTCGGCTTCGCCTCGGCCCACATTTACACGTTCGTCCATCAATGCCTCTTTTGCTGGCCGCTGCAGTAATGTACTATTTTTTCAACACTCTTCGTTGAAAAGTCTTTGTGTCTACTTCAGTGATCAAGATATTTTTCTAATTAAAAAATAACAAGATGCGCTAGTTGCATTAGCAGTGAAAACTCGGGAAACGGATATGCATTATTCAATTTTATCTATAAGTAATGTCGAATGTATATTGTGTAAAACAGTATTTATATGTATCTCTATTGGTACTATAGATACCACCATAGATACCTTTTGTTCAGGAGATAGAGTTACCGGTGCTTGATCATTAGTCGTTTCATTAAACAGTCATAATAGCTGAGCTCAATTCTGTCGTCATAAGAAAGAAGACCTTAGCTGACAATGTTGTCAAAAATTAGTTAGTATCATTTTCGGAATCAGCAAAGAAAATGCTATCTTATGGTCTTACACACAAAGCTACGATACAAGCTACGTATAAGAGTATCTATGATATCTCTAAAGATATCATAAGGATTTACTAGCCTTAAAGCTACGACATACATTTTGGTTTTTGAATCTGAATAGGTAGCCATAGGTAATTCAAAAGTCCAAAATAAAGCCTATATTTTTGACGCCTTAGGTATAAAACAAGAATCACTAACTAAAACTATTTAGTAAATCGCGGGCCTTCATTTTACATAAATCTTCAAATATGTCGGAATCAACGTTGACGTAGTTACGGCTTCTTTTCTTATGACGGCACAATAATTGTCCTACAGAATGTCAAAGGCATACAAAAGAGCATCAAGCATTGCTGTTAAATTTGCGTACAACTACCGACCTTAATAACCTACAAACAAGATCCAGATCTATAAACTCTACCGGTCACATGACGGCAAAAGATTTCAAACGACTTAAAAATTCATCTTAATAATAATTATAATAGTATCGAAATCATTGCAAAGTTTACTAAAATAATCGCAGATTACCTTACAATCTTATCTTATGTATACCTACTTACATAAATTATACAAATGGTACAGTCATGAACATTTTGTTTATCCGATAAACCGGTGAGTCGGTTACTATCGGTCGAGTAGGCACCGCGTCGATCGTTCAAACGTATTTATTTTTATCTTCAGCTAAAAAACGGTGAGGCTGACTTAGAAAAAGGGACGAGTAGAAACGTGAAGGCGGCTTCTAACATACCTTGGAGTAAAGTGGCTATGGGGGCGTTAGCGGTGGGCGTGCTGGTCGGAGCCTGTGCAGTCACCTGGGTGTTCCAGGACTGGACGGCCAGCCTCCTGGTGCTCGCTATCCTGTGTGTGGTGTACCTCATAGCGTTCTACTGGAGATGGATCTATGTTGCCATCAGAACTGCTCCCAGAGATTTCTCGTAAGTTTAGTTGTTTTTTTTTTGTTGTGGTCTATTGATGGTATATATATTATTGTATATAGGGTATGTGATTTATGACAGTTGGCGTTGGCATTGACACACAGGTTAAGGCTAACGTTACTTGTAAATAAGTTACGAGATTGGGTACTTATTTAAAATATTTTGACAGACTAAGTACCTACTTAGGTACATACCTAGGTACTTAATCAGAATTTCAGTTTAATATTGTTGGTAGTTATAATTAAAAGTGCGAGACAAGTCAACAAATCCTTCCCTGTTCGTCGACTCGTGTTTTGTCGACTAAAACAATAGGTCCATAGCTATTTCATTATTTTCATTAGATACCACTCTAGGAGTTCAGTGTCCCGGAATGGGATAAACCGCATCTTACTTACATCTTCATCAACCGTTCAATGTTCCTTTGCAGTGCTCTATATTGCTACATCAAAATCCTGAGGCTTACGAAGAACTTCACGAAGAAGAACTGGTCCATGCCTGACATCTTCCATCAGCTGGTCATCAAACATCCGAACAAGGCTTGCTTCCTGTTCGAAGATGAAACGTGGACGTTCCAACAGGTAAATAATCAAATTAAATCTATGTTATTCCCTTCATAAGTTTCTTCTAAAGATTGGATTGTCCTATGCCGTACTTTACTATTGTAAATTATGTACTTTGTAATTTTATCCCTAAATTAATCACATTGCAGTGCAATGTGATGACATGTGACATGACATGTAATGACACAATATGATGACATGTGTCAACTTGCGAGGGATGTCTCACGGTGTTGCACGGTGAGCATTTCAGCACGACCATATTGTTACTTTTGTCACGTAAAATAATCTAAATTGTTAAGAGATCGATACCCGTCATGTCTTCGGAGTTTCGCTAGCTAATTTAATTTGACCCTGTATTGTGCTCGCCTGCGAGGAGGACGGAAATGATCCCATGGAAACGTACGCCTATCTACGTGTTACGGGGATCCGTTCAGCAGTTTTAAGGCGTGAAAGCCAACAGATAGACAGACAGACTTAAGTACTTTTCAGATTTAATAATCATGTGTTATAATCGCCTTTCATTGCAGACTCGTAAATATGTCAACCATTATGAAATTACATAACATTCTGCATGAAGTTAATCCATGTGTGTTATGTTGTAGCCACTCGTTAGCGTGCTGCAGTGACAAACGGTTACATGAAAAAGGATGTAATGTAAACAATAGGATCGTCATAGACTACGATTGTACTACTGTATTTTGTAATCTTTGTTGAATTTAGCGGCTATACAACGTGTAACATAATTAACGCAAGACCTCATACACCCCAATTAGACTATTGAGTTAAAATCATAATACAATGACAAAAACATTTTTTTTAAAGCTAACTATTTTTATTAAGAAAATCGTGTTGACCTAGCATTACTTTATGCATTTAAAATTGAGTCTTATTGCCTTGAAATAATATTTAATTTTCTTTGCCTCAATCGGCGGTCAGTATTGCAAAATACATAATTTTTGAAAAAAATACCTTACTGAAATCGATTCAGTAGACAATTATGAGCAAACTACTTTCAGGACTTGCGTTTATTCTGTTACACCTTGTTTATGTAATACGTTATTTGTTCCACGCGTATAAATTATATCGGATAATTTTAGCCCAATAAGTAGGCAGTCCTATAATCACCTCTGATAACTTTTCAGAAGTTAAAGAATACATACCTACCTACCTACATTTAAACAATATGTATCTGTGTAGCATTATTTCATCGATAAAGCAATACTTATTGTGAATTTTGAAGACACCTCATCTTTAAGTCTTAAAAAGACGCTTGATTGAGTGTATTAGAATTTTATTAGGTAAGTAGTACCTACCTAAAGCATATTAATATTATAAATGTCAACATTTGGATGTTTGTTACCCAGTCACGCAATACGGCTGAACGGATTTGTATGAAATTTGGCACACAGATAGCTTATAACCTGGATTAACACATAGGATACTTCATATCGCGGTAGTATGTTCCGTGGAATATTTTGCGAATTCCACGCGGTGAAGCTGCTGGCGAAACTTATATCATTAATATTTTTTATGTAGGTAGCCTATTATTTTTAGTCGCAGATAGTCAGATCCAACGAAATTTATTTATTTTGTAAACTGGATACCTACTTAGTATCTTCTTGTTATGCAAATACATACCTATATACTTAGACATAAAATAGACTGGAAAGATTCAAGATCAGAAAATAACTGTTTTAGATCCAACAGCTAGGTATAACAAACTTTCAGGAAATAATTTTGCTTTTTAATTTTCAATTGTTATTTAAGAAATAAATAAAATCGAATAATATGTTAATGTGATCCAAAAGCCCTGCGCTTGCGTGGCATGATTGAGAACACACCGCAATATTTATTTTTACATCAATTTCCGTAATTTGACATTTAAATTTTAAACAACTTCCGCCGGAAGGCAATAACTGGTGTCTTTAAAAAAACGCAAGTACCACTTGCATTTGATATCAAATCCGGTTACATAAGTACCTGAATTTTCACACGCCATTTATTTTTATTGAGAAATAAGGCCATCCCTGTTAATTTAGTAAGGGTAATTAGATAGGATACCGAAAATGATCGCGTTCGCAATCTCGATACCTCGATGTCAATAGATACAGCGAGTATTCGCTGTATTGACATATACTATGTAATTCGCTATTTCTACATGGATGACGATGGCGGTGCGAACACATCGGTTCAGTCGCACCTTAAAGCTCAGGTGCTCAGTCCTGTGTTTGTGCTGTAGGTACTCTACCTACTCCAGAAGAACAAGTCAAACCGATTTGACCAATCACGGGCAGATCACATCTCCGCTTGCGCCGCGCGATGTAAAAAAATTATATATTTTGTCAGCCCGCGATGTATCGCACTGAGGTATCCTATTGTATTAGCATCGGTGTTGTAAGAAACTCGAGTGTTTTAGTCTTCAGTAGATTTTCAAGACTAGGACTCGTTAGTCACAAATGAGTTCGAGTCCTCTGAGTCCTTTCGAGTCTTTTATTTAAGTTCATTGAGCTAGACTGAGTCATGAACTTGGGTTGGTGTATTATAATAGGTATTACTGGGTGATTTTATATCGTCATCCATATTTATTTACTGATTGAAAATAAATCGCACGATAAAATATTGTAATAATTAAATTGCATTAAACGCAAATAACCTAATCAAAAGTATCCACCTGAAGATTGACGATTTGCTGGATCAAAATGAGAGTTACAACGTCTAAATAAAATAATAAACACACATAATACCATCTACCTTTAATAAATAAAATAAGGGCAGGCCTTTTCTAAATCAGGAGAGGACTCAGTTATGAGTTCTTTTGAAAATACTCGGTCTTTGAGTTCTTTTTGGCTGGACTCAAGTCTTTTTGCAAAACACTTCAAATTTTGAGACTTTAGCTCTAAGTTTTATTTATAAGACTCGAGTCTTCAAAAATAGCTCAAGTTTGATTAAATAAGACTCCAAGACTCGAGTTTCTTACATCACTAATTAGCATTCATTTGTTTTACATGGAGGTGACATCGAGGTAGCGAGCTAACTGCGATCGAGAGGTATCTCAGTGAGGCATCTTCGGCATTTAATTACCCTAAGATTTACAAGCGCTGTATTTAGAGTATCAGACATAAGTTCCCCTGCATGTGAAAGAGGTTTCCAGCCATATTGAACCATATGTTGCTATTTATGTTTAGAGAAACTACCATTTCACTTGCAATTCGATGACTTGGGGATAATCATTGACCAATTTAAGTGGGTACTTACAATAATTCCATCACCTATCAATTTCAGGTGGAAGAATACAGCTTAAGAACATCAGCTGTCCTAAAAGCCAAAGGCGTCAAACGTGGAGATGTGGTGGCAGTGATGATCGGCAACTGTCCGGAGATGCCCTCCATCTGGCTGGGAGCCACGAGGATTGGCGCCGTGTGCCCGCTCATCAACACCAACCAGACTGGCAATACCTTGCTCCATTCTATCAACATCGCCAAGTGTGATGTTGTCATCTACAGCGACGAGTTCCAAACTGGTTAGTCTATCTTCTCATCATGTCTGCCTATAGTCACTGCCTATACATATCTACATATAGGCCTAATTTTTACAAACACTTTTACTCGTGTATTTTTTTTAATTAGATGAGCTCGGTGTTTCCTATCTGACTAATGAGAAGAAACACCGAAATAAACTCACAGGTCACGGTCTCTTTTAAAATTGTTTTGGTCAGATCCAGTAAGGACCTTCAGAATTTGCTGATTCTCTCTAATTGGAGCCACTGAGCTCGATCCTCAATCTGTTTTATCCATTCATTACGAGCTATTCCGCGAAGGTCGTTGCTGCACCTAGCCCGAGGGCATCATACACTACATAGATCGATCGGTCTCTACGCTAAATCACGTCTGCCCCTACATCTATCGTCTATGTTACATTAAACAGGATAATATTTGTGTAACTGGTAAAACTGGTTAAATGTTTTTTTTCAAATTCTGTCTGTAAGGTCGTACACAATTCATATAAGACCAGTATTATTTAATAGAAAATTATCCAGCTAAATGAAACAAAGCTGACGCTGAATTAGGACATAATTTAGATAATCGATTTATTTCGACACAAAAAGCTGTCTCCACTTAGGACTTGAGGAAAAGGCGTTCAATATTATTGATAAACCTACCTCGAATTAATAAATAAAAAAGTTTCTCGAAACGCCTTTGTTAAAATCTTCCTCTACTTCAGCATTCCAGGACATTTCAAAAGAACTAAATCCGTCCATCAAACTATTCAAGTTTGTTCGTCGCCCCCTCAACACTTCCCCCAATGCCGTGAAGCCGGTGACATCTGAAGATGACTTCACTGCAATGCTGGAGGGCACCAACCCAGCTCCCTGGTCACAGTCCGACGGTGAAGGTTTCAATGGAAAACTGCTGTATATCTACACCTCTGGAACTACTGGATTGCCGAAAGCAGCTGTTATTTCGTCTTCTAGGTAAGTCTTGTGATTCCTACCTCTCTAACCTTAAGTTCTATGAGAACCGTTAATGTGTTAAGTATGTGAATGAAATCGTGCGGTATATTTATTAACATTACCAATCAAATAAGTAGCCGCTGACGAGGTCAACTTTGTTTAACAACAGATAGCGGTACAGTAGGTACCGTCGAAGTTAATTGAACCATGAATATGAATGTTTTATTCCAATAATGTGGGAAAATAAACGTTATTATTAACGTTTAATACATAAACGCAGTTCAGATTGACCCTGAAATCAATAAATATCTCAATATAAATTATAATTGTATTATTATTTCCAGAATGGTGTTCATGGCATCAGGCGTACACTACCTCGGCAGTTTGCGAACGAACGACATCATCTACTGTCCCATGCCTCTGTACCATTCCGCTGGCGGCTGCATTACCATGGGCCAGTCCTTCATCTTCGGCTGCACAGTGGCTCTCAAGACCAAGTTCTCAGCGTCCAAATACTTCCCAGACTGCATCAAGTACAATGCCACGGTAAGTGAAAGCTCGGAGAAAGTATGTATTGCACTGTGTCATATTGTTAGCGCAGGCTGAGAAGCAGAGAAATCAAAACTTTATGAGCTTGCGCTGATCGTTAAAAATGAATTGCTTGGCAGTTGAAGTGAAAGTGTGTAATGTTATGATGTTTGATTTTAGCTTATGCTTTACGAGGTATATCGATTGTTTGAATATGTTTTTATATATTTAATATGCTGACCGGTATTTCGATTGAATTTAAGAAATATTGCCTCAATTACCTAACTTTGCTTACCACGGTCGATAGTTGTGATGATATTCGTATTCGTAATGACAATGTAGCTTCCGAAAAATCACCGACCGGTTTCCTGTAACTGTGTAAAAGATTTGTTCAATAATAATAATAATAAATTATAATATTAAAAGACAACGTCCACACAAGGTCTTCAGGTCCCGAACTAGGTAGAACCTGTACTACGGTACTACGTGTATGTATATACATACTTATATACATATACACACCCAGACACAGGTCAAACAGACATGTTCATGCACATAAATGTTTGACTTGTCCGGGGATCGAACCCGGGACCAGCGGCTCAGAAGTCAGGGTCGCTACCAATAAATATAAATAATAACGACCTTAAAACCTTGAAGCTGTTTGGGTAATTTAGGTGTAGCTATTTGCTGGTGTGTGAGGTTGAAATGGATTATCATCCCGTAATTTAGCAACTCGAAACAGCTGATCTAGATTATAGGCTACTTCAAACAGGGGCCACATGCGACGCGACACAAATGCACCGCCTATCGAGTGATGCATTGTGTCGCGTGGGATTCGTGTCGTGAGTCGCGCAGGTTTCTAGGAACCTTAACTTGGTCGTTCATAATTTGTAGCATGAACATGCATTAACAATAATGTAAGCTTTGCAGCTTCCGTCTCAAGATACTTGTACAGATGAATAAGTAGGTTGATGATGTTCTAATTTTTTCAAACGAAATATTTATTTTATTTATCAGGCAGCTCACTACATTGGTGAAATGTGTCGCTATGTGCTGGCGACACCACCATCTGCAACCGATACGCAACACAAAGTGAGAACAGTCTACGGCAACGGAATGAGGCCAGCGGTAAGATTTTTGTTTTATGGCGAAATCTCCGAAGTATCTTAACCGACCAGTAATCCTCCCACTGCTGGGCAAAGATCTCAGCATCAAAGATTATAGGAGGGAAGAGGAAAGACTTTTTCAGTGCGGGTCGTCCATTTTTGTTTTAGTTCCCATATTGTGCGTTTGGTTTCAGATTTGGCCCGATTTCGTGAAACGTTTCAACATAAAGAAGGTGGTCGAATTCTACGGTGCTACAGAAGGAAATGCAAATATAGGTAAGTAACATGAAAGATACTTTGGACGACGAAAAAAATTGATGTACAGACGCCAGCAGGTCAAGCTACCCGAAACTGTCAAATTTTCCCAATCAACCTTGAACCTTAATGCTTTAGCGATAAAGTTGAAAATCTATTAAAGAAATTTGACAGATTGTAGTAGCTTGATGTGCTGGCGTCTGTACATTGTTTGTAAACGTTTCTAAATAATGATTTGTCTTGGTTTCAGTCAACATCAACAACAAACAGGGAGCTATCGGCTTCGTGTCCAGAATAATACCAGCAGTGTATCCTATCGCCATCCTCAAAGTAGACCCTGAAACTGGAGAGCCAATTAGAAACAAAAAAGGATTATGTCAGGTAAGTCGTGTTTAATAATCCAAAGTAGTTCAAATATAAATATACACAGTGAGTACAATATTGGACACAATGATGCTCATTCTGGACATCACTACCGAGATAAAGTAGGTCCATTCTAATTAATTGGTGAAACTTCCCATCGATATTTAAAGCAGTAAAACAAAACTGTCTGTGAAATTTCGGCAATTTTTTTTTTTAACCCTGTATTATTATTTCATTCTTGAGACAATAGTTTAACAAAATATGTTTCCCTTCTTGCAGTTAGCGCAACCCAACGAGCCGGGAGTATTCATAGGAAAAATTCAACCTGACAACCCATCAAGAGCGTTCCTGGGCTATGCGGACAAGGCTGCGTCTGAGAAAAAGATTGTCAGAGACGTGTTCACTTTCGGAGACTCGGCGTTTATTTCAGGTCAGTACTGTAGCGGTATCTACATCGCCACATGCGAGCTGCGCGTCATACTGACGTCACGCTAACCCTGCATCGCGCAAGCAGAGTTTACCGCGCGACTAGTATAATATATATACAACTTCCCGACACCCGTCTGGTCGACACAAAACAGACGCTCTACATTCCGTACTCGCTGGCGAGTACCTTCGTGAACTAGAGTAACTCGACAACCCCCCCGACCCTTGACCCGTCCGCCCGTGCGCAGCCTGTAATATTATAAACAACGTCCCAACTAATAATAATAACACAGATCCGAGTCTCTCCGCTAGCTCAGTGATCAGTAGCGCGCTAAGCCCAGGTTCGAGCCCCGCTATGGAGCGCCCTTAGCTGCGCTACTAAAATTTAGTTAGTAAATTTAAAATATTCTTGCAAGGCGAGAGGCCCTTCTTAGCCAGGTTAAGCAGAATAGGTTTCTCGGAGCCAACTGGAATAGGCCCAAATAAAATAAAAAAACCCTACTGTTCGGAGAATCCTCCCTTTTCTATGGAGGTATTTATTTATTTATTTATTTATTTATATGGCACTTCAACGACTTACTCACTAGGACATACATAAACTAAAAACACATACAGTTGCCTGAGAAAATTTGATAATTTCTCTCGGGTGTGCTCTAAGTAAATATCATTTTTTTTCTTGTAAGTATCTGAGTGTGAGACTCTTCAAAAACTCAATTATAAGAAAAATTGTGATAAAACCATTGAGTTATTTTTGAATTTCAGACTTTAGATACTCCGACTACATAAAACTAAGTACCGGACTTAATAGTCGGGTTTGTTTAAATAACTGTATTTCAATCACAGTTAGGTTCTTATGACAAAAACTGGCTTGATGGTTATAACCATGTCAAAAGAAAAACCTCGTTTTGTAACCGAAGTACCATCATGTTTCTGTTTCCAAATATCCTTTGGTTGATTTATGATCACTCAAAGGATTTTTTGGAAAGAGACCTAGTCCATTTTACTAGATTGTTCCATAGTATCATTGCAAGTAGGTGATATATTGACTAACGGTCTTTTCAACCGTCCAGTCGCATCTGCTTGTAATATCGTCTGGTTTTAAAGTCAACTTCAACTCTTGATTAGTCAATTTTATGGAAATGAAACAATCAGCACAATTTTACGATGAGAATCTGAGCATCTCAATGACGAAGTCAATATTGTTGCAGGTGACATTTTGACGGCAGACGAGCTCGGCTACTTGTACTTCATGGACCGGACAGGTGACACGTTCAGGTGGCGCGGAGAGAACGTATCCACCACTGAGGTGGAGTCTTCCATATCCAGGGTCGCTGACCAGAGGGATGCTGTCGTTTATGGTGTTGAGGTGAGTGCAAAATTAACTTTAGAGCATCCTTAGTTATGAGGGAAGTGGAACGCATGACATTCATTTAAGCTAGAGTCCTGCAATCTGAAGTTAACTTTTCATCGACCAACGCGGCTACACCATCTCGGCATGGATAGCGACATTTACTTATTCAATTTGCCAGCAATCGTTGGGGAGGAACATCGCTGGTGCTAGAGGAACCGCTTTGAGCTCTGAGCCTGCTTATACTAGCTAGTCGTGAAATCGATGAAAACATGCTATCATCACGATTGTTTAATTACGTGGGTACGTGGGCATCTTTAGTTGGGTCTTCAGATCATAGAAACAAGGGTTGGGTCATGGAATCACCTGCCCGTTCTTCTCTTAGGTGACACTAAAAGTATTTAAAAAAACCCTTACTGTTTCCTTTGGTCCATGTAATCATCAGGGTCTACAAGACCTGTTCAATAATCTAATCTTTTTCTCATACAGATACCCAACACTGATGGTCGAGCGGGCATGTGCGGCATCGTAGATCCACAAGGGACACTGGACTTGGACAAACTGGCGAAAGACATTGCCAAAGATCTGCCAAAGTACGCCAGGCCTGTATTCATCAGGGTCATGGCTAGCGTGGATATGACCGGTAAGTTTGCGTTTTGTATCATTGTATTGAAGAGATTATCTTCTAGTCGGTAATACAGTTCGTTGACGCCATCTATTGTCAGGTTTCATTATTTCAACGTAACATTGTTTTCAAAGTGCGAGCTGGAGATTTTAGATCTAATTGCGGTTATCTCAGGATTCAAATTTGTTTACCTACTCCCACTTTTGTTGACAAACTCCGTATAAGGTTAACCTTAGACGAACCATTTTGAGCGACTTTTGAACAACCTCCAAATCAAGTTGAAACCCGAAATTTAGCATATAGGTATTTATAACTGAAATAAATCGGAAAACTAAAGTAGGTACTTATGGCTTTATTGCTGACAAAAGCACGAAACGGTGTGCATGGGACATGAAATTTTTCATACGGATAGTGTTCTCGTGACTAGCCCCCTATTCATGGTGGAGATGAGTAAAGGCTGTGACAGATCTCAATGTTTGGGTTGGTATTGTCGGCTTCGCCGTTAAAAGAATTGAGATCTAAATGGGTGCTAAGTTATATGGAGTTGAAAGAAAGTCTATAATGTAACTTGGCAAGTTTTCAAAGCTAAAGTTTCAGCAGCTAAAAGAGAGGAACCTTATAAACTTTCGACTTACTTTGGCACGCGTTTACATAGACGCCAATTATTTTATCGGTGAAGCTCTTTTTCACAAAAGTTTTCGGCGGGGACTTTTTTCTACTCGCGCTTCGCGCAGGATAGGTTTTCGTAACACATGCCATTTGACTTTGCGCAATACAGTGCAAAATCCACTAACTATAGCAATATTATGTTTTACTTGGGTAGCATTGTTGCTAATTGGCTTTGCACGAACCTATATTTTTTGATTTTTTTGAGGGTGGAAAATCATCAAATAAGTTGTCCCGCTCTGGGCAGAGCGGAAGGGCGTGTCAGACTCTT
Organism: Brachylomia viminalis; assembly: GCA_937001585.2. Taxonomy (NCBI): domain Eukaryota; kingdom Metazoa; phylum Arthropoda; class Insecta; order Lepidoptera; family Noctuidae; genus Brachylomia; species Brachylomia viminalis. The sequence continues at coordinate 17,057,640 of OW443301.2, read as the reverse complement.
ACTGACTAAAACCCACCCGTGTTCCTTCAGTTGCCTGTGCCAGGGGCCACGGTATCCCTCTCGGACTTTCCCGCAACCCTAGCAGGCATCGGCCCTAGCGGACCCCGTCATTGGTGCTGACATCTCTTTGAGGCGCGCGTGGAACACAACGCGCCGTCGACCCGGGCCTGGTCCTTATCGGACTTCGAGCTACCCATTGCTCGCCGTAGCGGTATAAGCCCTGCGTTGGCTGAATTGGCTTTGCACGAACCTGCAAAGCAAAAACATGAATATGATCTAAGGTTCTGAATTCAAGCTTAGCCTATAGTATAGGCAAAATAAACAGATGGTTTTACCTACTGAAAAATTTCATTGAAAATAATGGGAATGGACACTGATCATTTATTTCGTTTAAATATTGTAATTGAAAAATCATTCGAGGAATAGGGTTGCTGATCACTGTGGGCCTACAAATATTCTTAGATCCTAATTGATATTTTTGTTCAATTGAAATCAACATTTTCTCAAAGTAAAAAAGCGGAAGGAAACTGATCCGATTATATTCGCTTTCATATAAATCGTCAAAAAAGGAAGTTTATCGATTTTGTTTACATCATGATGTTGGTAGTATCATGAGTATATAGTTTAATACTTTGATAGAAGTGCTTTGCCTTTTAGGATTCCGTACCTCAAAAGGAAAAATCGAAACCCTTACAGGATCACATCGTTGTCTATCTGTCTCACCCTTTTTCTCAGGAATGCGTGGGGGCATCAAGTTGTAATTATTGATATCAAATAATTAGATAAACGGACCCTTGGAGCTAAGCGCGGATCTAGGTTTTCGCTCAAGGGGGGTAACCGTTTATTTCTGGGAGGATGGTGGAAGGCGAGGGTGAATATCTCAAGCCAAGAAAGCCCTTTAAAAAAAAACCATCGGCACCTATTTTCTGTAAACTCGACAATCTGCTCCTTTTCTTTAGGCGCGCTTAAAGATATTTGTTGGAGGGAAATCTTATAGGTTCGCAAATCCGAAAATCGTTCATTTGTAGTTATATTATTACATAATGTATAGGAGAATATTTTCTCAACTACAATCCTTTAATTTGGAATCGAAAATGTATAGTACATATCGAAGTAACATTTAGTCTTTATTTGATTCAAATCGGTCTCCAATGTAACAACCCACCAGCAAAGGTAACAGATTCAAGGACATACTCCTACAATAATATTGAATAATATACCTATTTGTACACAGCGATCATACTTAGGAACATTGAATTGGGCGGTTTCATCTGATTATTTTGCGTGTACCTACTTACTACAGAAGATTCAAAATCAAATACTTACCTAGATATATGCCGAGTGAAAAGTTTCTGCTGGCGGGAAGGATTGTGTTTTGTTTTCGACGTGTTTGATGAGAGGGGTAGGCAATGAGGCGAGGGTGAAACTTGTTTTTTTTCTGTTTTGCTGACCCCACTAGGTATATTATTCCTTTCGACCTAGCGCTCTCTCGGCATTGGTACTCATCATCGTCCAATATAGGCATCCCATAAGCACGCTACAATGATCTATCGCCAGGCTTACTGTAGTTATTTGTGGATCATTTGTATTATTGTTGTTGACAATAAGAGACTGTAGGTACATTACGACACGTTTGGTGTAGTGGCTACAGTGGCTAAGTGTAGTCAGCGAAACCAAATGGTCCTGGGTTCGAATCCCGGTAGGGGCAAATGTTTGTATGATGAATATGGATATTTGTACCCGAGTCATGGATGTATATTTATAATATGTATGTATTTACAAAAAAAAAAGTATTTAAGTAGTGTATCAACCATCTGGTATCCATAACACAAGCCTTAAGTGTTAAGTGCTTAACTTGGAACTAGATGGTGCTGTGTGCAATGTCAGACGATATTTATTTATTTATTAAACCTACCTAGCTGCTGGCCCTAGCAAAGTGACTCACTGAGTGTCATGTCGACCGTCATGTTGAGAGACAAGTAATTAATAAGCCATTTTGTTCACAGGAACATTCAAAATGAGGAAAGTGGATTTGCAGAAGGAAGGCTACGACCCGTCGTTAGTAAAAGACAAACTATTTTACTCAGACCCGAAAACAGGCAAGTATATGCCTTTAGGTAATGAAGAGTACGAGAAAATTACATCAGGACAAATTAGACTGTGATTTAAATTTTATAAACTTTTACATGAAGATATTATTATTGTGCCTCTATTGTGTAAGAAATATTTTGTGATACCGTCAACTGCAAGTACTTGTGACAAGTTTAGTACGTAGATATAATTTTAGAGCAATGTTAATTTTGATTTCTTAAATTTCTTTGCTATGAAGTATACTTTGATATTTGTGGTTATTCTTGTATTTTTTACCTAATTCTATAGTATGAATATCATATAGGTTACATACCTGCAGTAGTTGCAATACCTATCTAGTAGGCAGTAGCTCATAGCAAGTTGCCAAAAGGAGATCGTTTTAATGTTCATAATCACAACGCTAACCAAGCGAAAAATGAGTCCTTAAGTAAATCAGCTCAATTAAATGTAAATGACAACATAGTGTTTCAATCGTATTAAATTATTTAATTATGTATAAGTTAATTTATTAGGTTACTGTATTAAAAGCTATTTTTTATATTTCCCGTGAAACTAGTACTAGTTAGTAGATAGATATTAGAAATGTTTTTTTTAGGTAAGTAGGTACTTATGTTTTTGTACTTAGTCTAAGTATCAATGTTTATATTTATGGACAAACGGTGTAAGTAATAAAATATTTTCAAATCTAGCTTCCTGTTTTATTTATTACTAGCTTAAGCCCGCGGCTTCGCACGCGTGTAGGTCGGAAATTATCCCACAGGAACGTGTTTACCGGGACATCTATCTCCTTGCCAAAATCTTGCGAAACCCGTTCAGTGGTTTACGCATGATAGGATAACGTAAACCTTCCGTGAACAATTATTTATCTGATGGTGAAAACCTCATCAATCCGTTGCGCCGTTTAAAAGATCTAAGCGTACAAAGGGACAGGATGGAGGACAGAGGCCGGCAGCGATTATGTTAATATTTCTGTGGTTATACATACCTATACTAAGTAAAGCGACCCGTCCCGGAGATCTCCGATAAATGCGTGGGATCGCTGCAAATCATACAATGCTATAGGACGAAGCGCGTTTTTTTTTTTGTGTATGGCATCTCGCAGTTGTTTTGAGAGGTTATCACTGCTTATCTGGACTATCCTGTGGCTGCCTTAAGCGGACTCAAAGGTGGAGGCTTTGAGTCCGCTTAAGGCAGAGGCGAATTTCTTAGTCGCTGGGGGTAGGACACCAAGGTGGGACAGACTGGATCAAGTTTTGATACATATTATTAACTGGGGAATTTAAAACTACAGGCTCAGCTATGGCGTGGGCTGGCACTTCGTCGAGCAAGGGTCGGGGGGGGGGGGGGGGGGGGGGGCAAATTACGTCAACGAGACCTCAGCGGTGAGGTCGGAATGATGGCTGGCGTTTTTTGTGCACTGTACGGGGGCGCTACTGTTCTCCTGGAGTAGGGTTATGGGGTCATCGGGGGTTCGGTGAAGACATGCCTTGGATGTATGCATTGTGGCATTGACGGCATTGCATATGTGCATTGCTTGGCGGCGGTATCGAAGAAACGCTTGGAATTGCGTTTCATGAATTGAGGTCAAGTTGGAGGATTTGGAACGAATCAAGGGGAGATGTGGTGGGGATTTGCGTGTGCAAATACTGCACAGGCATAGGTCATTATTGGACGAGCACACGCTGTGTAAATGTGCAATTTACACTTCAGGGACTGTTTGCTACCTGCATTCAGAACGGAGTGGAGTCTACCGAGAGTGAAGGCGGCGCGAAGCGTGCCTGCTTTATGTGTTTTGCGAAAGACAGATGCTCATCGAGGATCACACCTAGGTATTTGGCTCGCTTCTCCCAAGGGACCGGTCCCTTGCCGAACATTGTGATCGGTCGAGGGAGGGTGGGTCTGAGTCGCGGTTTCGTGAAGATAACCGCTTGTCTTTTGTCGGGATTGAGTTCGATTCACCACTTTCTAAGCCACGCGCCGAGCTTGTCGACTGCGGTTTGGAGAGTGCGAGCTATCGGGTCTTGGCTGCAGCCGGTAATAGAAAATGGCCGTGTCATCCGCGAATAGAGCCAACTGAGCCTTTTTACTCTTGGGGATATCGCTAGTGAACAGCGTGAACATGAGAGGAGCAGCCACAGAGCCCTTAGGGACTCCTGCAAGTATCGGATGGGGGGAGGATAGCGCTCCTTCGATGCGATAGCGTAAGGTGTGGTTCGACAAAAAGTCTCGTAAGATGAGCACGAGACGGTCTGGCACACCGAGTATATAATAAGCCGTTGTGCCAGACTTTGTCGAAAGCTTTCCCTATGTCGAAGAATACAGCACCCATCATAGAACCACGTTGGAAACCAACGTTTGTATGTTCGATGATACGGTGGAGGCGAGGCGCGGCCTTGGACGCGCTATTTATAGGCACGCGCCGCACCCACCGGCCGCTTCCTCACTGACCCTGATGACCCCATATCCTTCCTTCATGAGAGCAGTAGGGCCACCAGTAGGTACAGTGCACAAAAAACGCCAACCATAATTTCGACCTTACCGCCGAGGTACCTCACGAATCCCCCGACGTAATTGTCCCCCCCCCCCCGCCCCCCCCGACCCTTGCTCGACAAAGTGCCAGCCCGCGCCTGTAGCTTTAAATTCCCCCGGTACCCCACAGGGGGTGCCCTTACCGTGCAGTCGCTTACTAATTTAAGAAATTCGCCCCTGGCTGGTCGCTTTGAGTCCGCTTAAGGCAGCCACAGGATAATCCAGATAAGCAGTGACGACCTCTCAAGGTCAACTGCGAGATGCCATATAAAAAAAACCCCGCCGGCCACTGCCTCACGGGACGTAGGTACGTATCTACGGCCCGAACGGCCACTCTGCTCCCACACTTTAAATCTCTGATATCTTTTAAGATATTCATTTTAATTATATGCTGTAAAGGGCAATTTTGATCTACATCAAATGCACAAAGTATCTAACGTATTTAATTGGATAAGGAATAATACTGTATTGTTTGAAATAGCTTCATAAATAACCCATTATTTTTTTATAATCTGTAAAAGGTAAAAATGGTTACTACGGGTTATCCTTAAGAGATAGACATCGCAGACTTTTTTGTAGATTTTTTTTAAATATAGGTACTTCCAAAAGGTAAGTAGTTTCGTATGGAGAATGGGCCAGAATCTCCACCGTTATTCTTTTAAAATGTTTTACAATATTTTGTATAGGTACTCTAAGTAGGTACCTATATAATTATATGTGAAGACGATGTACCTAGAAAAAAATTACTATACCACAATAGGTAATTTCATTTAATTGCAATAAAACACAAGGTATTTTGTTGTAACATTTAACACAGTACCACAGAAAAGATGTACCTATGTACTTGAGACATTGATACTCGTATATAAAATCAATGACTTTAGATAATCTGAAAAATGGTTGATTTATTTTATCTTTATTAAAATTATGTCTATCACTTATTTTTTTTAAGATGTAGATTTTTTCTTACATAGGTAGGTACACAATATTTTCATAAATGAATTGGCAAGGTAACTACCGTCATAATATTGATCTTTTTAAATAGTTTTATAGGAGATTCGCGGCGACGTAGATTGTAAAAGGCTCTGACAGCTCTCTTTTGCAAAATATAAATGGATTCCATGTCAGCAGCCGCAAAATTAAAAATCAAAATCAAAAGTCATTTATTCAAACTAGGCTGAGAATCAGCACTTCTTGAACGTCAAAATCACATAAGACAGTCCTCCCAAAACGACCGCCCTTCACCACATCCTAGCGCTTTAGCTGGGAAGAAGAAGTGGCGGAACAAATTCCCCAGCAGCACTGCTGTCTGTTCAGTTAGAAGAACTGGATTCTACACAGTAATAAGTAATTAACATTACGAAATACAAAAACATTAAAATTATTTGCCATAATATGTCAGCTAGAATAGCACACGCCAATATTGAAAACTATACTCAAGCAGAAATAAATAATAAAAACGTAAAAAGAGCTTAATACATAATAAAAAGCCTCCAGACATAAAGGGCGTGCCCGCTTACATATGCAATGCTGCATTATGTTTATATATGTAGCTGTAACTTGTAGCCACAAATGATAAACTAGGACCTTCGATCGAAGTAAAATAAAGAAACAGTTGAAAACCAAAAATAAAAAAAAAACAAAACAAAAACCAGAAACTAATAACAATAACAAAACCACAGTCAGCAAGATGACCTGTCACCACAAGCAGCACCCGTTCACGAGCATAACGCAAAGATCAGCCATTACCCCCCTTGCCATATTGGAGGGAAGGAGGCAACCCGACCCCCGACGCTACCGCAAGCATTAACATCTAAGGGACGAACTTGCTGCCTGGTTGTATTGCTCAAAAGAATAATTTGATCAATTGTCGTGGTCGCTAGCTAACCATATGTTGCAATACAACTCATTAAAAACATTGAAATGAGTAGATTATGTCAATAATAATTAAAAATTAAATTAAACTAAATTGACTAATATAGTCAAATAAAATAAACAATTATATGAACTCATATAACTTGTCAGTAGGTAAGCTAATTCTGGAGAAAGAACATACACATTGTCTTGAGTTAATCACAGCGACAAACTATTTTTATCGTTTAACTAATCGTTGATAGAATAGTATGCCTTTGAACAAAGGTTGGATTTTACTTTAGCTTTAAACGCATTTAAAGGCAATTCTAACAAAGAAGAGGGAAGCTTGTTATAAAAGTTTATACCATTTTTTTTTTTTTTTGTTTCCGGGGTGGAAAATCCTCATGGATGTCCGCCGCCCTGGGGCGGGCGGCGGGGTCTGTCAGACTCTTACTGACTAAATACCACCCCGGTGTTCCATCTCACACCTTCCGCAACCCCCGACCTGCCACTGCGGGCCTCTTCGGGTCTGGGGGGGAGTGAGGTGTTTGACTCCCCCCGCGACGTCTAGGAGGGGCGCGCGTGGAACACTACGCGCCGCCACCTCGGGTCCTGGTGTGTGGGGGGCGACAGACGTCCCCGAGTCCGTCGCCCCTGGACCCATTTAGGGGGGCTGGAAGAGGGCGTTGTCCGCCCTCCGCCGACGCCCGGTGCGCCTTCTGCGGGCCGGGTGAGTGGACGAGATCTCCCTCTCCCTTTCCGCAGCCTCCTTCTGCGAGACGACTGTCTCACAGAAGGAAACCACCGCGTCCCAGGACTCGTCGCTGCCGACCATCGACTCGACTACGGCCGGCAGCGACAAGTCACTGCCTACTTCTGAGATGAGGGCACGGCGCGGCTCCTCCCAAGCGGCACACTCTGCCAGCGTATGCCGCGCCGTGTCCTCCCGGCAGTCGACGCAGTGGTGACACCGGGCGTCCGGCTCCCTGTTTATGCGACACAGGTACTTCCCGAAGCAGCCATGCCCCGAGAGCACCTGCGTTACCCGAAACGACAGGGAGCCGTGCCTCCTCCCGAGCCAGCGCTCGAGCACCGGCCGGACCGCCTCGATGGTGACGAGGCCGGCGGTAGGGCGTGAAAGCCTGTCCCGCCATTCCGCCACCAGGACCTCGCGAAGCAGCTCTATGTGTCGCTGCATCGGTCCCTCGCCCCGCGCCCTCGCTTCTTCGCGCCACCGATACAACGACGCGAGTACTTTCGCCTCGAGGTCCCAGGGCGGGGATCCGGCCAGTACGCAAGCCGCCTCGTAGGATATCGTGCGATACCCCCTGATGACTCTGACGGCCATCGCCCTCTGCGGCTTTCGCAAAACAGCGATGCTGCCGGCCGTCAGGTCAGAGGCCCACACCGGGGCCCCAATAAAAGTTTATACCAAGCCCAACAAATGAGTTATGGACTTTATGAAGCCGGTGAAAGGGAGCACGTAGTTTGTCCTTGATTCTAGTGTTAATTTTATGAATATCACTGTTTTTTGTGTATAAGTGTATATTTTGCCTAATATAGGTATATAAGATGTTGGCGAAGATGAAATGTGAGGCCACCGTGAAAATACCAATATCTTTAAAAAAATCTCTCAGAGTAACTCTAGCACCAACCTGGTACATTGCTCGATCAGCTCGTTTTTGTACAACAGATATATTTTGGATATCAGCGGCTTTGCCCCACAGCAGAATGCCGTAGGACATGACGCTATGAAAATAACTGAAATAGACTAGCCGAGCTGTATCAACGTCAGTGTATTGTCTTACTTTCCTGACGGCATAGGCGGCCGAACTGAGCCTTCCCGCTAGGCATGATATATGTGATCCCCACTGAAGCTTGGCATCAACTGTTATGCCCAGAAATACTGCCGAGTCTACAGTTTCAAGCAGCTCTTTATCTAAGACGAAGTTGGGTCCTAGATTTCTAACATTCGGTAAGGCGAACCTTACACATTTCGTTTTCTTGGCATTGAGAACTAGGTTATTTGTGGTAAACCAATCTGTAACCATTGATAGTGGACTGTTTACGTCGTCAAAAACTTGTCTATTCCTGTCTACTTTAAAGATTAAGAGAGGTATCATCGGCAAATAGTACAACGCCATAGATACCCTTTAAATAGAATTGTAAGTCATTGATATACACCAAGTATAAAAATGGGCCCAGTATAGAGCCTTGAGGTACACCTACCTGAACTGGTAGCCCGGAAGATTCCACACCAATCGAATCAAATTCAAAAAGATCGCCACCGCCAAACGCCTCCACGAGGACACGACGGTGCTCCGCCCAAACAGGGCAGACCTCCACCTCAGATCATTTATATGATCTGAGACCTCCACCGTATGGTCTACCGTGTCCTCCGGGCGTTTCCTCCCGCCTTATCCGGAACAGGAACCTCCCGGAACAACCGTATCCGGTGAGGACCTGCGTCAGGCGGAAGGTGAGATCGCCGTGGCAGGCGCCACGGCGATCTAGCCACTCCTCATTTATCGAGCTTTTAGCTGCGAGAATAAAAAGGAATTGAAATATTAAAGGTTGTCTACTTTCTCCTCAGCACAACTATGACGTTCCTAGGTATAAACAGGTGAGCAAGCGTTGTCAATATAATAATATGCTCATCAGTTACCTATTTTATGTTTTGTTTTTAATTGATTTTAAAGGTTATTTTATTCCCTACCCCACAGTATTACCTACATTAGAATGTTCTTGTCAGAGAATTTATTTCCAGACCGCTTCTTCCACATTAATGCACAATAGTCTCAAACTTATAATCTTTGTGAGCAGCAAATAACACGAGGGTGTTTATATTTCTATTACCTACCTGCTGATCTTAGACCAATATCCAGTATTCAAAAAAAGAGAGTGATGTGCGTTTTGTGTGTGTTAACCACAGAACACTATTACTCCTAGCGGAGGTGTTAACTAAACGTTTGAAAGACGATGCCATTTCCTCAATGGCAAATGGCAATAAGAGGTAGAATATAATATTACTGCTTTCAAAAGAATATGGATAAACTTAAGCATAAAATATCTTTGATGATTTTATTGCATTCACAAACAATTTTCACATGACACTGTAAACTTCCATAGAAAAAAAGTACTCTGTGCTGTAAACTGTAAAAAAAAACGCAACTGTCAATATTCTTTATGGGTACCCGTAGACAGAGAAACGGTACCTCACTCAATGGTACCTCAGAACAATAACTAAAGCAATTGTTCTGAGATGGGTACCTACATTCTAGCGCTCACATCAATAATTTGCGTTCCGACTTAGGGTACGATCCGAATTGTGCTGTAATCGATTTGAGCGTGCTTACGGTCGGCGCACATCTGGCGAGGCGCAGTGCATTCGTTACTGCCAAACAAATATCGACTTGGAACAGTTGAAATAAAGTTGAAAATTATTAAACTTCCATTAGCTCGGGAGCTCGTCTAAGCGGAAAGAGGCGCGCGTCTTAGGTTATTTATTCTCAACATTATTTTCAGCCATGCAACGTTGATATTTGTTTGGCAGTGACACCTCGCCTGGAGTGCGCCGGCCCTTACATTTTATTCCGAATTAGCGTGAGCGCGATAACGATGCCGCGATGTCCCGTGAATCGTCATAGATGACATCATGACATGTGCCATCTTGCCATAATGGGCTATAAAACCGGTTTGTCTTAAATCCTAGCACGCGGCGGTGTGAGATAATTTCTTGACATCTGGCATAACTGCTTGACGTTTTGTTGGGACTTATTATATCATATTTGCTAATACGGGCGCACCCATTTTCTCACAAATTTCACATTTTGACAGATGATTATGAAAAATTTATCACGTTCGTTTGGAGGTAGTGATAAGATTAGAAAATTGATAAAAACAATAATTTCTTAATAATTACTGCACTAAATGGCAGTAAAATGTATATAAATGATTTTATAAGTAAATTGACAAGACTACGAAATCGTCACGAGTGTCGTACATACCTACCGCAAAGCTTTCTCAAAAAGTATACAAAGTTACGATACTTACTGATTTTTTCCTTCCATTATTCATCTCAAAACTTTAAATCAAACCAAACATACAATAAAATTTATATGATATAAAAGCTTGTTGCGAGATTTGCCTTTGTAAATTTATTTTATGAAATAGATACTTACATTCTTTCTTAGAATAACTTTTTTTTTTAAAGAGTAACCAGTTTCTTGCCGGCTCTTCTCCAGAAGAAACGACCAATTGTAACTGTGCACCGAGCTTCTGACGGTTCGTAGGTGCCAATGTAGGTTTAAGAGAAATAAAATATTTTGATTTGATTTGACTTGTGTCAAGATCAAGTTACACAGGTAAATCTCGCGACACTTTTTATATCATATAAATAGTTTAATGTAATAAATTAATAGGTTTGTTTAATTTTAACTTTTTTTTTTTATTTAGAGCATAATAAAAGCTTGTTATAAATAAAAAATAAAAAAATACTTTTCGCTGGACAAGTTCCTTTTTTTCGTATTCTTCTCAGCAAACCCTTTTAATTGATACTCATATCGTAGGGGTAAATAAAAAATATCTAGTCCGCCATCTTTGGGCGCCCGCCATACGGGATTTAGAATGACATCATTTAGCTAACCCATGTCATCCAAGCAAAACATTTATGCAATTTTCTCATAACTATTTAAAATATAGTTGCAAGGTTTGACATAAACAAACTAACATACATACTTACATACATACAAGCATTTCAAGTTAAATAAAAGGTTGTAATATAAATTTTGCACAAAATTAGGTATCAAACCAAACAAGCAAAACGAAAGTCGTGCTTGTGTCAAAAATGAATTAGGTTCCAACCAAATTAAAAAGTAGTTTAACTGTATGAACTGTGCACTCTTTTAGACGTATTATTTTATTTGGTCGCATATTCAGATGGAGCTAGAAATTTAATTTTTTTTAATTTACTGTGTCGTACTTACTGTAAAGTCAGCAACAAGAAACGCATGTCGCGCCTCTAGATTATGTGTCACATGGATGACCCGCGCTAGCATTTATGACAAATTGTAATATAAGACATGACATAATATATCATGTCTTGTCACAAACGTCTTGGGTACGGCCATGCACGCACGCCCCGCTAAAATGAGTTTTAAACCCATACGCACTTTAATTATTTTTGCATCTATGTTATTTGTAATTCGTGGCATTTTTCTTCGGGGTAAATCGTTGCCGGGAGCATATAAATACCCTTATATAAGCACTTCGTCATTCTCGTCATCGCTGGACAGATCGTCGTTCTCAATCTGAAAATCTGAGTTATCAGAGTCGATCGAGTCAACCAACAAAATATGATTGCCAATGCGTTGAACTCCCATTTTCAAAAAAAAACCGAGCGGACTTACTTTTTTTTTTTATTTTTTTTTTATTCGCCCAAAAGGGCAGGCTATAGTCTTTTGACCATACTGCCTCTTCTTCCGCGAGCGGACTTACTTGTGCAAGGTTTGGGGTCGACGTTGAGCGAGCACTATGAGCGCGTTCACGAGCGTTCCGAATTGTTGACAGCACTCAGCTGTCATAATCCTGATTCGGATCGTAATTTATTGATGCGAGCGCTGTGAGCGATTATGGCATAGTTCGGAATGTAGGGTGTAGCCCGATTTGATGGTGACAGTGACATTATGAATTGACAGACGTCAATTATTGACAATATAACTATAAGCCTGATTCTCTGGCAGCGTTCCGAGTTGCGCTGTCATTGATTTGAGCGCGCTAACACCCGTACCGAATTAGCGTGAGCGCGATAATGATGTCCCGTGAATCGTCATATATGACGTCATGACATGCGCCATCTTGCGATAACGCTGACCATGCCCTAAATTAATATCACCGTGAGCGCTGTCAAAGATGATGGTAAACTAAAGCGGCATTTTCGAAATTATGCTGTAAAATCCAAGACGTAACAGAATACCTGAAATGAGTTATAAACTCATGCGCATTATGTTTAATTATTGTTGTATCTATGTTATTTGTAATTATTGGTAACAATTAAGAGTGTAATTGAAGTTTTATTAATTCTTTTTAACATAGCCAATAATATTGACACACGTATAAATATTGTGAACCCCATGTGAGTATCCTATACTATATTGTACTCTGTGGCTGTGAGCGCTCACGCCTCACGGTCTAATTCGGAATGCAGCCTCTGACTAACTGTCACTTGTCACTGTGTCGATGCCTGCCTTTTCTACGGGCGAATGAAAAAAAAAAAAAAAATGTACTACGAGTACGATTGCGTGTTATCTTGAAAGTTAGTTGTTCAAGTTATAGTAGTGTGCCCCTCATTATCATAGTTAATTAATTTGAGCCGATGACCGACGGATCAGATTTCTGTAAATTCTAAATAAATTTCTGTAAGAATAATTATCAGCGACTGATTATAAGAAAATAGTTTACAACCGCTAAGTGCGATGAGTTACACGCTAAGTGTACAATAAACAATTCTTATTTATAAGTTTATCGGTCAGTGGGTCGGTCGTCCTAGGGGAGCCACGATTCCAGTCACCAGTTATTGTCAAGTATAAACTGTTTAGTTAACAATAAAGTGCTCCTGTTGCTTGCTTGCCCTTTGAGAGGTTCTCACAAACAGTGCGCTGTGCGAGTAAATGAACTAAAGCTAGTAAACGGGCGCACAGCGCGCGACACAAAGAGTAATATAAGATTAGAGGTTGCAAGCGCGACAGCAGCCACAGTGGGTCGCCGTACAGCAGTTAGACGCGTTTCGTTGCGAAAGGCGGTCGTGATGGTGCTCGTGTTGACAGCTATTGCGGCTGCCTGTGCCGCCCTTTGGCTCTCCGAAGGAATCCTTTGTATGTTTGTGGCTATTATAATTCTTAGTGCTGTTTACCTCGTTGCATTCCATTCACAATGGTGTTACATCGCACTTAAGACTGCTCCTAGAGATCTCAGGTGAGGGTTCTAAACTGGCACGTCATCGTAACGCATTTGTTACTCGATAGCGTTAATTATTACAGAAGTAATACTAAATAAAGCACCAAGTTTAAATTTCATACAATTACACAGTAGTTTGTGTAAATTTTTCAAGAAACAACTTTGTCCAAAAGTTTTTATGTCAACATCTTCATTGTCTATTTGAGTATTAATAATAATTTATTTTACCATTCTAGAGCCTTATTATCATATGTTAAGATATTATGGATAACAAGGAAGTTCAGCAGCAAAAACTTGACTTTACCAGATGTGTTCCACAATGTTGTGGAGAGGCATCCTGATAAGCCTTGTTTCTTATTCCAAGATGAAGTCTGGTCCTTCAAAGAGGTTTGTAACACCTTTTAACATCATTTCCAGTTGAACAAATTGTAAAATAAGCACATCAACACAAAATTAAAGTGTAACAAACATTAGTAAGTCACAGGCCTTACTAATTTGTTGTTCATCATTACTAATTCACAAGCTGTACACACACAGGACATATTTCAACACATTAGAAATCAAACTTAAGTAATCTACCATCAGTGCTAAACATGCATAGTTAGAACCTCTAAAATATACAAAATTATGTTTAAACTGAGAAGAAAGTGAAGGAAAGCCATTTGAAATTGCTGATGCATTATAAAAGAGAAAGTCATCTTTCTCTGTCTTATTGTAATACTTAACATTAATTTATTCTTGAATCTATGTACTTAGACGACTATGAGGTCATATCTTCAATATTCAACTCTATAATTATATTGTCTATTTGTTGTAATTCAAAGAAAAAAAACGTGAGACTTATTATATACATAATTTAATGTTGATGTAGAATCTGTTTCTGAATTAGTCCCCACTGCAAAGTGCAATACAATTGCAAATGATTTTTATTTTAATAATTATGGTAAACTTTTTATGGGCAACCAGACTACAGTCGTAAAATTGTATAGTTTACGTCATTTGCAAAACAATTAAAAATTTAAATATGCATAAATCATTTAATGTTACATTCGGGTGACAGTTTGTCCTTCAGGAAACTGTAATTCATTCATTCGTAGGTAGGTAGCAGTAATTAACTATTGTTTAAATTCATGTTAATTTAAAAGTTTTCGACTTTAATGCCCCCTTGGTGGGATATTTTCACAACCGTTTTAGTCACTTGAGTAACCTGTGTGACTTTATTTTTAAATGTTCAACTTGAAGTCTTTCAATATCCAACTACAAATGAAAGGTGAAAAGTTTTAGCATAAATTCAACCAAATTAATGACATTAAATGATAAATGATTTTATTTCTGTAAGTAGTATAGTACAAACACTTTTACACGTCAATCATATTTTAAAAACTAGATGAGGCAGGCGTTTCCTATCTGACTACTCTGAGAAGAAAGGCCGAAACAAACTCAGAGGTCACAGTCTCTTTTAAAGTCCAGACATAATCTTGGTCAGATCATGTGAAGACCATGTAGATTGGTGTCTGAAACGGTCTTTTGAGGAAAAACCATACAGATTGAGCAGACCTGTCCAGTCAGTGCACGCATTTGTCAGTAATCTTGCCGCTCAACTGAGAACTACTAATAGGTACAATATATGGAAGTATACCTTATATTATTATGTATAGATATCTATAGTTTAAGATGATTTTAAATGAGAGATTGCAGGCCTGAGATAACAATGATGTATATTGAGAATTCATAAGTCTTTAAGGACTGTTTCTCATACTGATTTAGCAGCAATTATACTTATATACCTACACAGAGTCAACTCAAACCAACAGTTCATTTTGAGATAAGGTTTCTAAAAATAGACACTAACACAGAGCAAAGGCTAATTAAAAGTTCAAATAATGATTAAGTAGGTAAGTGCCTATTTGGAAGAAAGAATAATTTCTAGACTGACTGTGTCACAAATAAACATCATCCTGAAACATTCCTTTAATTATACATTGGTAAACGTTGCTATAAGCTAAGTGATGATTAACTTGTGCTTAGTCATATATTTGCTTGTTTTAATTTTTAACATCAATTAAAATAAGTTAACGGGTATTTTAAGGAAGATAAATGTTCCATACAGAGTTTAGGAATTCACTTAGAAATGTTTTTAGAAACTATATTTCTGAGCAGGTCTAACAGAGGATCAAAATTTGTGTGCTTCCATTGCATACAAACCTTCTTTCTACCTTTATTATATTGAGTTTCGAGGCAAAAACACCAATATTTATCTCCATTCTGTATTAAATATATTATTATGTACAGCCCGATTCAAACAACACCCCTCAGCCCTGCTGACACGTGAATTTGTCACTGCGCAGCGACTCGCCTCATGTTCCGAGCCGTCACAAAGTTTGAATCGGGCTGTACCTTAAACTCTTCTATCTTTATTCTTGTAAAGTACTTTATGTATTTAATTAGGACAAAGGTGTAAATGTGAGCTTCTAAATCACACATTACAAAATGTTTTGTTTTAGTCATGATTCTAAAATAGGTTTTATTTACAAAGTTTTTGTTTTAGGTGGAAGATTACAGCTTGCGGGTAACAGCTGTACTAAAGGCTCAGGGTATAAAGAAGGGGAATATTGTTGGGCTGTTGGTGAACAACTGCCCGCAACAACCAGCGCTATGGATGGGCATAGCCCGTCTTGGCGGAATCACACCTCTTATTAACACGAACCAGCGAGGCAACGCTCTCGTTCATTCCATCAATGTCGCCAAATGTGATGCCTTGATATTCTCCGATGAGTACCAAGCCGGTAAGACACTCGAACAGGTTTTTTTTGTACTATGTACCGACGGTAATGTTGCCGTCCACTAACTAAAAGGCACCTAAGTGCAAAAAGTAGTTTTCGAGAAAACGCAAAAATAAGTGGAAATTGATGTCTCTTGAAAAGTAAGCTACCTAGGAAGAAGGTTGCAAGTTATATACGTAGGCATAGTCTTTTTGCACAATATGTGATATATTTCATTCATTTATATTAATCACATTTTATTTAAATTCATTTTCTAACTTTTAGCTAAGCAATTTTTTTTTCATTTTTACATAATATACTGCACTATAAGGCCGCTAACCATACCTGTGGTAATGTTGTGTATCTCTAAAACTATAAATCATAGAAAAATGATTCTTACACCAGAAGATAGAGCATCGAAAGTTGTATAGGACTACATTACAAAGTGAATAACGACCAACTGTGGCTTAACGGCCTTTTAGTTAGTGGACGGCAGAATGTCAACACCTACCTATCGGCGTGCTGAAAATCGCGCTAAGTCTCTAGTTTCGATAAAATGATGTTTAAGAGCGTTTATACCTTATGAGTGGCAACGTCGCAATTTAGTGTCATATTTCGCGGTTTTCAATTTTTATCATTTAATCGGAGCTATATTTTAAAAATCTGTTTAATTAACTTTTTAGAATTATGTGAAAACTGTGTAAAAGGTAAGAAATCGTTGCGTTTACAGTTCTATTTATATGCAAATAATACATTGGAAACTTGCAGGGCGTTATTTTCATTGTAAAATAACTGTAAGCATTACGGTTACTTAATTTTTTAAACACTCTCACGTAATTCTAAAAAGATAATTAAACAGATTTTTAAAATATAGCTCCGATTAAATGATAAAAATTGAAAACCACGAAATATGACACTAAATTGCGACGTTGCCACTCATAAGGTATAAACGCTCTTAAGTATGAGTATGGCTCAAACTATACTTACAATACAGAGGTCTCACGTTGCATGATTAGTTTAAGACATAGGATTCGTGAGAAAGTTTTAGTACTAAATTTAATGTCTCATGATAGGTAAGTAGTACCTAAAAATGCCATACAAAAAAAAACTGGTTTCCCAAGTTGTACCGCCTACTATTTTCAAATGACCGTTGAAATGTAAATAAGCTAGGGAGGTAGGTAGCGAATTTGCCATCTGCCAAAATTTCCGAGATACCTACTAATCAATTCGATATATTTTTTGTTGTATGTCGTGTAACAGAGCAACGCGATTCATAACTATTTGCTATAGGTACATGTGCCTCGTATTATATCTAGTTGTTGACAAATAAACGTATGTTCTGAACCTTGAACCCGTCTCGCTAAGTAACTGACCGAGATAATAGTCTGTCCTGATAAAAAAAAACTATTTAACACCATCATATTATTTCTTATCACAGTTTGGTTTCATGAATTTACTTCGTCAAAAGAACTAAGTACAATGTTCAATGTTCATTACCGGGTTTTTATCAAACATACTAATTTATTGACCAGTCATTGTCGGTTCCGAACGTGTAGTATTCAAAATTGAAACTATATTAGGAGGCCGATAGAAATTAGAATGTAGCGAGCGAACCGAACATAATAATAGACCTACAATTTGGAGATTTGATGACTCATGATCTTCTTTCTTTCTTCCTGCCAATTTAAGTATATAGGGCCGGCGCAGCTATATAGTCTGTTTCTTCCATATATCTCTATCAGACGTCATCAGAATACAAATTTCCACTACTAGTAAACTCAGGCCATCTTATTACAAAATACGGTCTAACTTTAGCCCGAGCCTTAACCATCGAGTCAGTTTTTGTATTTCGAACTTTATGCCGACTGTAGTAAAGTTCTTAATACAAAATTGACGACATAAGACCGGACTAAGTTGTCGGTTTTGTAAAAGGAACTGTATTTCAATTTCTGTTAGATTCCAATTTCAAAAACGGGCTCGATGGTTTAAACCACGTCAAAAGAAAAACCTTGTTTTGTAATAAGACCAATTATGTTGTTAGTAGCGCAAAGATGATTACAACTAGGAAGTAGGAACCACACATTGTAGCACAGTTTACCTTAACAAGACCAAAGTATGATTGATAACCAGAACGTTCTGAATCATCGTTGACCTAGTTCCCCATTATAGCAGCAACAGTCCTGAGCGTTGGACTTCGAACTTGGGTTGAACTGATGAGCAGAGAGTGTGATTTCGAATTCTATACAGGGTTATTTGTAAAACACCGTCAACCTCTTAAGGGGTCATTGTACTCATCATTATGAACAACTTTTACTATGGCACCAAATATGAAATCGCGAAAAAAAAATCTGCTGTTATACATATAACCATATATATTTATGTTTGCAGTACTCGTCAAAATGTAGGGACCAGCTGATTTTTCTTTCGCGATTTCATATTTGGTCCCATAGTAAAAGTTGTTCATAATGATGAGTACAATGACCCCTGAAAGAGGTTGATGGTGTTTGACCAATAACCCTGTATACGTTTCACAATTTTGACGTGAATCCGTAACAATTACTACGAAAATACTAACTCTAAATGCGAAGGGGTCAGACCACATTGCTACTCATATGTATAATTAAAAAGACATTCTGGATTAAAAAAAATTGGTAATACATGCCACCGTAGTAACGTAAACATATTCATCCATACTTAATATTATAAATTCGAAAGTAACTTTGTCTGTCTGCATGTTACCTTTTCACGCCTGAACCACTGAACGGATATCGATAAAATTTGGCAAGGAGATAGATGGCATGGGGAAGGATCTAGGCTACTTTCTTGTCTCAAAAATAATCCTAAAAGGGGGTGATATTGGTGATGAGTTTGTATGGGAAACTTAGCATTTGTTAAGTTAGGGATTATGAACATTTAAATTTATGGTTTTGGGTAGACATAAAATATTTTAAAATTCACATGATTTTTGAAATTTTTGCGTAACTCTTCTTCGAATTCCTTTGATCTTTAAACTTAGAAATTGGCCCTTGTTTTTGTTTATCTTCTCTCTTTCTTATCTTTTGTTTTTCACTTGTTTATCTAAATAAATGATAAGATCGTAAACATAGATTTTCAAAAACTGCCTTTCAAAGAGGGTGGAGGGCGTGTTAAAATTTATAGAGGCAAGTACGAAACCCACGCGGACGAAACCACAGGCAAAGTGCTAGTGAATACATTAGTTTACAATTTTAAAATAATAGGTAGGCAAAACTTGAAAATAATTAAATTAAAATGTGATGAAATGGTACGATGCTGTTCTAGCATTTGTTGACACTCTTTTTTGTTGCATAAGTATATACTTTATGATATGTTCAAGGTCAATTTTTTTCTATCTTCGATGCTCACATCAAAATATACACGATATATTATTTATACACCGATTTCTAATACCATCTAAATGCCTAATTCCAGCTATACAGGATGTAGCTAAAGAATTGAGCCCATCTTTGAAGCTGTTCAAGTTCTCCCGGCGTCCTCTGAATCCATCAAACCCGAAGGTTGAAAGCAGTGGTGATGATATCTCTGATTTCACCAATTTGGTGGAGACCACGCCCCCTGCGCCCTGGACGCTGGCAGATGCTGATGGCTTCCAAGGAAAACTGTTGTATATCTACACGTCTGGAACCACTGGACTGCCGAAAGCTGCTGTTATTTCTAATGCTAGGTAAGACCACTCAAATTATTCCCATAAAATGAAGTACATATAATTATGTGAATCTGCAATTCTGCATCCTGCCTGCTTTGTCAGTTGCAGTTAAAAATGTTTACAAATTGCACCCATTTTCTGTGGCACGTGAATGTTGTCTTTAAAATCATTTTAAGACTTTTTTGACTGACCGGTTGGCGCTGTTGGTAGCGATCCTGCCTTCTGAGCCGCTGGTCCCGGGTTCGATCCCCGGACAAGTCAAACATTTGTGTGCATGAACATGTCTGTTTGACCTGTGTCTGGGTGTGTATATGTATATCAGTCATCAGGTTACCGTAGTACAGGCTCTGCCTAGTTCGGGACCTGAAGACCTTGTGTGGATGTTGCCAAAAAAAAAAAAGAGTTTATTGACAATTTTTTTCTGTCTTTGTTTATAGTTTAGTTTACCATTAGTTAAAAATAGTAACTAATGGTTAAATTTTGGCAAAATATCAAATGAAATCAACACATTTTACCAATAGTTGTAGTTCACTACGAATAAAAAAAACCGGCCCTAACTAATTCAAAATAACGTTATACAGGGTGTTTTATTTTTCAAGCTACTTTTTATATATTCTGAACCAAAGTAGGTCCTAAGAAAAAAACGATAAAAACAACAATGGGTTTTTGTTTCAAAGAAAATTACAATTTAGTCTGTATGTAGCAAAATTTTACCATGGCAAACGTATCATAGGTATAGCCTATAGGTCCCGTCACGAGCAATAATTTAATTGCAGCCTATTCCAAAGTACTAAGTACCTAGTAAAGTAGCTATTACGATTCTACAAAAAACAATTATTACACTTATATTATATAATATTATAACACATCCCTTCATGTCACTCAGCGTTCTTTTAACGTGACGGGACCTGTATCACAGTTTTCTTTCTATTTTTCAGATTTGTGTTCATGGCAACTGGCCTCCACTACATGGGTTTGGAAGGCACCAATGTGTTTTACTGTCCCTTACCCCTCTACCATACCGCGGGGGGAGTGATAAGCGTCGGCCAATCTCTGATACTTGGCTGCACAGTAGTTCTGAAACCAAAGTTCTCTGCATCACAATACTTTCCGGATTGCGTCAAATATAAAGCTACGGTATGTGAACACAATTAGGTTTTGGGTTGGTATACAACGTGTAACATAATTAACGCAAGACCTCATACACCCCAATTAGAGTATTAACTTAAAAACATAATAAAATGACCAACACAATTTTTTTTAAACTAACTATTATTATTAACAAAATTGTTTTGACCCTAGCATTACTTTATGCATTTAAAATCGAGTCTTATTGCCTTGAACTAAGATTTAATTTTCTTTCGCTCAATCGGCGAAAAAAATACCTATAATATATTAATAGTTACTGAAATCGATTCAGTGGTCAATAATATGAGCAAACTACTTTCAGGACTTGCGTTTTACTTGCGTTTATTCTGTTACACGTTGTATAAATAATTCAGGTCCTCTACCGAACATGAATCTGGCGGTTTTTATACGTCAGAATTATTCTGCTACGCTTAGTAAAGCATGCAAATTGGTGTTCATTGCTCCGTTGTTATCAAGAGAATTAATTTGTTCTCTACCGTAAAGGTTTTCATTGTATGAAGATGCAAAAAGAACCTTTCACACTTTTTTTTTAACATAGATTACGACGTTAAAGCAACATTGATAACAATGATTTCTTAAAATTCATTAATCGAATAATCTAATTCAATTAATGTCGCAGCTCTCACATAAAGCCCTATTTACACGATGCAAGTTACTTGCCAGAGACATACTATAAAATTGAAGCAACAAATGACATGTGTAAATGCAAGTTTTATTGTTGATTTAATTTATGGTATTCCACGGGCAATTCAACCTCACTGCGTTGGTCAGGGTTAAGCTATTAAGCATGTGTTTGATAAATTATTATCGGTTAATGCTTCCAGCTCAATCGAGTAAAAATTCGTGCCATTAGCGAAGCCTATTCCCAGCAGTAGACTGCTATTGGCTGATGATCACGATTATCGTTCATCATAAAATGAACAGAAACTCTCAAAACCTAGCCAGGCTTTAAGGTGAATCATCAGTTGTAGCCTGCTAAATTCAAATTTTCATTGACACAAGAATTTTCATATGAAATATTCTGAAAAATTCTTAGGTGGAACAAATTTCCAAAGTTTGACAATTGATATGAATATATATCATTCCTAAAACTCGCGAATCGCATTTTATTAACATACGACGTAAAACAAGGCTGCAATTTACAAAAACCAAAGACAATTTGAATTTGGCGGGTTACAACTAATGATTAACCTGTATAATTATATATAGGCATTATTATCAAACGATTCTGTTAACTACACAACAAGTTTCCAAGGTCAACGCTTTTATCTCCATAATTGACATTACTAGTGTACCTATAGCGGGTAATTATTTGAACCATTGCATAGTAGCCGGTGTGCAAACAATTTATTGTGAATATTTTAATGTATATGATCAACATCATGAAGCCAGTCAAGTGATCCGGGAAATTTATTATAATGCGGGTTGCGTAATTTAATGTTTATTGTGCACTGACTAGTAAATATAAGTTCTATGTACATAGGGGACGAGGTTTGGGAACGAGTTTGATGGCAAAAAATATAGGTTTTAGAATTTTTGTATGTGTGTCCGTTTGCCTGGATGTATGTTCCGGATTGGCGCAGAAACGGCTGAACGGATTTTGATGAAATTTGGTACACAGATAGTTTATAACCTGGATTGACACATAGGGTACTTTTAATCCAGGTAGTACGTTCTCGTGGGATACTTTCCGACATTCACGCCGGCGAAACCGCGGAAAATAGCTATTAGTAAATTCAATCTGTCAAGGTAGAATCAGATTCAGTGAATGCTTATAGCCAAAATAAGGCCTTTATTGATGTGGTGAGGAATATCGTAAAAGCATATCTATCACCGATTGTTTTTTGCAAAGTAATTGTGAAAATATTGCAGCAACCTACAATGAAGCTTTCGAACACATAGGTATATTTACATGCTCTTTGAAAAGGTTTAATAGCCTTTTGTATGAGACACTTGACTTAATTGTTAGTTGTTGTTGTTTTTAAAGTACAACTGTTTTAAATTTGTTTTCGTAAAGTGTAATGGTCTTGCACGAACAGTTCACCTCCTATAAGTTTTATATATGTATATTATGTTAATAGTAATCTGTGACCAGCGCTGTGGGCTACGTTAATATTTCAGTGACTTATGTTTTTTTAATGGTTGTTATATTGCATAATGTAACTGTGTGTTGTTACTATTTAATAAAATAAAATAAAACAGTTTTTTAGCGGTGTATCTAAATGTATAGATCACTTAACTGTTACAAAACAAACATTTAACACTTATGATCATTGCTAACTAATATCACTTTGTTCTTGATTATTTGGCAATGCGTAGAATGTAGTTATTTATGGATTGTTTATTGTACGGGTAAATAAAACACACACTGTCGTGGGTATTAAATTTATTCTACCAGCTTTATTTATTTCCTTCTTTCTAGAACAAGGACTGCCTTTATCATATCGAATTCTCATGTTTCCTAGTTATTTAAAGGGTCCATAATATCCTATTGACCTATGTATGTTTATTTGTCACACAGGCTGCCCACTATATAGGCGAGATGTGCCGTTATGTACTAGCCACGCCCCCCTCGCCGGCTGACACACAACATAATGTGCGCGTGATTTACGGCAACGGGCTCAGACCACAGGCAAGTAATCCTATCTTCTACTTAATAAAAAAAACAACATATAACACATAATCAGCCTATAATGTCCCCACTGCTGGGACAGAGGCCTCCTCTCGGTGAGAGGGAGTGGGCCGTAATCCACCACGCGGGCCCAGTGCGGGTTGGTAGATGTCGCATGTCTTCGAATTTTTGGTTCTAGGACATGCCGGTTTCCTCACGATGTTTCACGAAAACACAACGCGTAGTTTTAACCGCGGGTCTAGAACCGTGACATTTTGCACAAGAGTTCTGTATAACAAAAGTGAGCAATAAGGACGGAAATTTAAAAGTTCATCACCTAAAGGGATAATTAGGGGATGAAAGTGTGTATGAAGTTCTCTGTTTTTGCCGATGTCGCGATGGGAAATACCATTGGGGCCACGGCTTATCTACAACGTGTAACAGAATAAACGCAAGTCCTGAAAGTAGTTAGTTCATAATTGACTACTGAATCGATTTCAGTAATACTATTAATATAGGTATGTGTTTTTCAAAAGTTATGTATTTTGCAATACTAACCGCAAATCGAGCCAAAGAAAATTAAATCTCATTTCAAGGCAACAAGACTCAATTTTAAATGCATAAAGTAATGGTCAAGGTCAACACGATTTTCTTAATAATAAAAGTTAGCTTTAAAAAAAAATTGTTTTGGTCATTGTATTATGCTTTTAACTCAATACTCTAATTGGGGTGTATGATGTCTTGCGTTAATTATGTTACATGTTATATACTTATAAAACAGTTCCCTGGTTGACTAACTGACAAACCGCGGCCTTAACTGTATTGTAGATGTAGATAGAAACGCGATATTTGAATTATAATATTCTTGTTAAATGGAGGAGATGGAGGTCAGATAGGCAGTCGCTCCATGTAAAATACTGGTCTTCAGCTGCATCCGGTTAGACTGGAAGCCGACGCCAAAATAGTTGGGAAAAGGATAGGCGGGTGATGATGACTCGTGTTAAAAGGTTTATAGGTTCTCTAAGAATATGTTTCTACAACTGTCCACCTCATGAAAGAAAGAAGAAAGAAAATGCGTTTATTTGCGGTAATCATGACGCAAAAAATAACACAAACACAAAAAATAAGAAGAGGTCGGCGGAAACATGCGTCACATCCACGCAAAACGGCTATCGCTCAGTATTATGCTGCGACGCTATGCAAGACAGAGCCCTGGCGCTGGTTTTCAGCGACAGCCGGCTGAAATTAGCATGAGCTGCTTCGCACACTAAAGTGTGGGCCACACTTGCGTGCAAAAAAATTGGCCCATCCCGTGATGTCTACATAAGAGTCGATATTTCAAAGACTCGAATGAATATATTAATTATTTTATATTGTGTGAAGGTAGGGAGGTGTACTTTATTTACACACACACACTATACTTTGATAAAAGCAATATTCTTGACAAGATTGACACGATTCTCCAGATGATCTCATTACTCACTTTTGCTCGGGAAAACTGCGTGACTTTTTTTGTCAGTGAAGTTGACAAAGTTTGATTTTGTTTATTTCTGTTCGTTAAATGTTCAATTAAATTGAATATTTACAGGACTTCAAAAAAAAATTGCTTCTTTATGCGAGCCCCATTTGCAAGTTCGCGATTACCTCAAAAACTAATTGAATCAGTTTAGATCATTCTTTCACTAACGTAATCTACATACTTTCAGGAAGGTTTTAGTATACAATATATTAGGTTATTGTTAGTAAAACTTGTTCGATTGTGTTGTTTTAAATCGAAGAGCACTGGGTGGATCGATTTATATGCACGCAAGTGTAGTTGTGTATAAACCGTTGTTTAGGCCCTTGTGAATGGTTAGTTGGGGAAATATACGTTTTTCATAGAGACACTCCTAATAGATAATAAAATTCTAAAATCTAGATAAGATTTAATCTAAGATGTCAGGTTTGCTCTCATATGCAAAAACACAATCTGTTTACCCGAGCATGTGTTCTATCTGCATCACGTCATAATTAATTCGGCTTCCAAAGAAATACGAAACATTGCTAGGTAACTCTCGTCCAAGTCTATTCCAGTTATATCCAGTTTTTGTGATAACATAATTATTCTCGTGACTCGTAATGTTGGTTAAACTATTGTCGAATTTAAATTAAATTTAAACCTATTAGGAAGTTTCTACATAATTCACGGACTCACAAAAAATATAATGAAGCCTCATTTAGATATAGACACCGTGAAACGAATAGAACTAAAAACACTAATTAACAACGCCTATTTAATTTCAAAGTAAAAAATTAATCGATCATAGCGCGTTAATAATTTTATGCATAAAATATAATGAATGAATATTAAACTAAATCGGGTAGATAAATATAAATTTCTAGAAAAGGTTATCTAAGGCATAAACGAATTGTATTTTATTCATGAAGGACTAAATACAATTATTGGTCAAAGCGGATTTTGAGGGTAATTAAAATTAACATCTATAACCCGTTATAGACATACAAAGTGCGGTCATTGCCCCTATCATTTAGGCAATTCAAGGAGAATTAATGCACAAGTTCGCGTGCCTAGAACTTTGACCAAGGTCAAGACGTAATTATGTTTTTTTTTACGTTTATCAAGTTCACAAATGACGTATGCATATAATATTTTTGTATTGGTTTATTAACCGATTTAATTATGCATGTAGGTAGAAACTTCATTGTTCATTCAAGGAATAATAATAGAGAATGTGCTTATTCTTTGACGATGAGTTGGCGATTATTTGTAGTTGTCGGCATAAAGGAAATGATTATTCCAGGAATTCGTCTTTTGAAACAGCATAAATGAGTTGGCGATAATTTGTAGTTGTCGGCGGCATAAAGGAAATTATTATTCCAGGAATTCATCTTTTGAAACAGCATAACAAAGAGATAAAGATGATAATTTTTAGGTATTTTAAAACAAATCTTAGTCAAAATATTTTATTTCACATAAACCTTCATGGGCACTTATGGAACGTCAGAAGCTAGGTGCACGGTTGCAATTGGTCGTTTCCTATGGAGAAGAGCTGGCAAAAACATCACGGTTCCTCTTTTAAAAATAATTGGCTTTTACAATGTTTTAAAATTAGTTTTTGTTTTTTTTTTCGAACAATACCTATGCTCTAACCAAGAGGTATCATGCTGCCTAGTAGTAGGGTTGTGGAGGTCAGAAAGGCAGTCGCTCCATCTAAAATATTGTTATTCAGGTTAGACTGGAAGCTGACCCAGACATAGTTGGCAAAAGGCTTTTTTATTTAAGATGGGTTTGCTCTTGACTCTAGTCTAGGTCACAGAGGCAGAGTCGACGGTGGAGTGAGCTTACCCATAAGAAGCCTGTTCACTCTCACTTTGAGGAGAATAGGGTTGTATGCGTGCAGAAACACAGACGCAGGTAGAGAGTTCCATTCTTTTGCTGTGCGCATTACAAAAAGGCTAGGAAAATTGTTTTTTTTTTTAAATATTGCTTTGTTGTCTAGCGCTTGCGGCCTGCCAAGCGCTTCTGCTGAGCATGAGATCTTAGATTCGATGCCTGGGTCGGGCAGTGTCATTGCGTTTTTTTTACTGGAATTTTCCAGTAGCGGCCCGGAGAGTCTAGATTTGAGCCCGGTTGATGGCAATAGGCTCGCCCTCTATTAGATGGAACTTTAATATAACTGGTGGAATGTGGGTGTACTGTAGGTACTATCAACAAAGTCGACGCATGACCACCTTAAGGCTTATATTTCTTTACAGCGAGTAGACCCAACCCCCGCCATAACCAATTTGACCAACCAATCAAGGAAGGAAGTACCAAATATTTTTTGTCCAGGCAAAAGGTTAAAACATGTGTTTCTTTTAATAAAAAAAAAACAATTTTTTTTTATCAATTTAATACAACATTGTGGGACATTTGCTTAAGGGTCGTAAGGGGTCATTTGGTTTGCAAATGACCTCCCCTACATCCCCTTAATGGATTGTCGACATATTACAGATTAGCTTCTATTTTAACATCATACTTCTTTTTAAGCCTCTCTTTCACCCACCCATTGTTGTCGACATTGTTTTTTTATTAAATATTCTTAGATTACTTGTTTTCATAACGTGTTCATTATGTATACATATTCATTATTTCAGATCTGGAAAGACTTCGTCAAAAGGTTTAACATTGAGTCTGTGACAGAGTTCTACGGAGCGACCGAAGGAAATGCCAATATAGGTAAGTAAACACAAACTGGACTGTATAAAGATACTATTTATTATTTGATAATTATTTAAGAACGTTGGGTTATATCAGTCAAGAACCTCATATTATCTGTCTCCTCTCAAGGATTTCAAGTAGTAATATACTTCAGCATAACTTTCACAACCATACGATACGACGAATCGAAAATGACACGTTTTCAATGACTAATTTGCCTTGCCCCTTGACTGCAAATAGCTGTCGGAAAAATGACAGGCGTCTATTTGATTTGACCCTTAATGCATGATTTTTTGCTTTGAATTTAAAAAAAATCGTATATTATAGGAATATATTTGGATATGATTTGTCATAGACAACTAATTACATTGGGTTTATTTTGGGGATCATTTCGGATTTTGGATTTGTGAAGAACCTTAAGAGGACTCTTTTGATAACATTGATTGATGTTCGATTTGGCAATCGAACGGTTGTGAATAGCTACGCTGGTCATGGTTACCCATGTGCTAAATTTCATCAAAATCCGTGCAGCCGTTTTACCGTAACAAACGAACAAACTTTCGTATTTATAATATAAATTAGGATTAGGGTTATAGGCCAGCTCGGAATAAAACAACTTTATTTGCCACCATTCTGATTTAGCGCGAAATTTTGCAGTTGTTTGATGTCCCATTATTTATTTTAAATACGGACCGTCTATTCTTTCGTCTTAACCATTGATACTCAAAGTGGTCTGTATCGACCCCCAGGGGTCGACGACGACCTGTAGGTCGTAGGTTGTTTTTTTCTTCTACATCTCACTACAGTTAGACATCTATCAAAACACACTAGAAGTTGAAAACTTTCAAAAATGCAATTTGCATGCAAATGCAAATTTCTATGAGACAAAAGTTTGGGGACCTCTGGTTCAAACTAATATTTTAAAGAGAAAAGATTTGATTTATTGTATTTTTGTTTGTTACGCTTTCACGGTAAACCAGCTGAACAGATTTGGATGAAATTTGACACATGGGTAGACTATGAACTAGATTAGGACATAGGATACTTTTTATCTCGATATTCTCACGAGATCGAGACTTATGAGGGTGAAACCGCGGGGCGCCGCTAGTTTGTAATAAAAATAATCTAAATTGAAAGTGTTACACATCCGAGTTGGCCATCCTGTAGTAATACATACTTCCGCGAACATAATAGCTGTTACATTCATTCATGTTAGACCAATTTCGTACCAGTATATACTAAATACCGGTTGTGTAATGTCCATTACAGCTAACGTGGACGGAACGCCGGGTGCCATTGGTTTCGTGTCACGGATATTCCCGAAAGTCTACCCTATCGCTATCATCAAAGTGAACCAAGAGACCGGGGAACCCATTCGATGCTCACGGGGACTGTGTCAGGTAACAAATTTTGCATTAGGTACTTAAGTATGTGGCGGCATCTACAACGCCACATGCGAACTTCGCATTATTCTGACGTCACGCAAAATCCTGCATCGCGCAAGCAGAGTTTACCGCGCAACTATCATATACATATATAACGTCCCGACATGAATCGTCGGGCAGTTGCCCACCAGACACGACACCCGTCTGGTCGGAGGATCCTCCCTTTTCTATGGAGGTATGAGCGAACTTTACACCCTGTTTCTCATGTTGTGCTGTGTTGTGTTTACAATTAGTTTTTAACTAAGCTAAAATAATAAACCAACAGTGGTAAAAGTAGTCATCTTCGTAAGCGATAAACAGGTGCCAAGACCCTGTTGCTGAACAAACGCGAATAAAAATGCGTCTCACCACTCTTCTTTAGTCAACATGCAGCTCATCGACGGAGTGTTCCAAGTTCTAAAGTGTTGGAAGGTTTCTGCTAAACCTCAAATCCAACAAGTGAATTTACACCTTAGTTACAGACAGCAATTCCACTTACTTTCAATCTTCTTGAAATCTAGATTTAACTTGGTACAAATCGATTCCCGAATTCAACTTGCTCAATGAAACTACGCATAAATTATCTAAAATCTTTCGACCATAACATGACCACAGTATTATTCATTATAGCTAGCAGAACCCAACGAGCCAGGCGTGTTTATCGGCAAGATCCAAGCAAGTAACCCAGCGCGTCAGTACCTCGGTTACGTGGACAAGGCTGCCTCGGACAAGAAAGTGGTCAAGAATGTGTTCCACTTCGGTGACGCTGCCTTTATATCGGGTAAGTGGGTTCTAAAACTAACCTCGAGGTGCGTAGACTTTCTGAAAAAACCGTAACTTCACAGAATAGTGGACCAGTAACTTCCTGTAAGCGTAGGGTGGAAATATTTTGGTGGGACGTCATTCAAGCTAGTACCTTAAAAGACTCGGTGAGGGACCCTCACTGCTTAACGATCCGCTTTCCGTGTATCGGCCTGAGCCCCGAACTCTTTTCTGTGGAATTGGTTACCCTGGAAGCCAACCAGAATGTAAAACCTGATGAAAATTGATAAACAAATAGGGGTTTGCTGAGACGTTGCTTTGCGTAACACACTTTCAAACAATCCGAAGGATTTTGAAGGAAAGTGCTACTCCATTGCTTCGTGTTTGAAAAATTCCTCAGCTCGACAACGTAAATGACGCAATGAGTGTTGTTGGAACTGTCTAAATATAAGGCATTGCCATTTTAACGCGTAACGCGATTACCCTGCTGAAATATGTGATCGAGAGTAACATGTCTATAATTACATTGACACTTCATTCGAATAAAACACTTCATTTAGTAGTTCTGCCCTGAACTTACCATAATTTGATTACGATTACGTTGTTAACATATTTTGGAAAAGTCCATGATGATTTAAAATCATTTTTCTATGATTATTCCAGGTGACATCCTAGTAGCCGACGAGCTAGGCTACCTGTTCTTCCGAGACCGAACAGGCGACACGTTCAGATGGCGCGGAGAGAATGTGTCCACCACTGAGGTGGAAGCTGCCATCTCTAGGGTGGCAGCCCATAGAGACGCCGTGGTGTATGGCGTACTGGTAAATATGTTAATTTTATTTATATTTATTTAGTAATTTGACAGACTGCCCCGTTGGTCTCGTGGTCGCAAAAGCGACTGCTGAGCATGGGGTCCTGCGTTAGATTACCAGGTCGGGCAAAGCGTTATTGGGTTTTTCTAATAGGAATTTCTCAGTAACTGCCTTGCGTTTGGAAGATTGCGGTGTGCCATCCCCGTGTTCGCGCACTTGTCCCTGCGCCGTCAGAAATTCGTTCTGGATAACTATTATTAATCTGACAGAGAATCAAAGTGGTAATCCGACAGAGAACAAAAGTGTTCGACATAACCAACAGAATAAGCAAGCAGCCCACTGCCACTTCAGCTTGCTTACTCTGCAAGCTATGTCGGTAACTCCGGTTCTTTTCCGGATAATTTCATTTCTGATTTAATCCTTCAAAGAAACTCCGAGCATAGTCTGCTCCATAGTGCGCTGAGCGACCTTGAATTTGTGGACCAGCCCAACTGTCAGTGACCACGTTTCGGCACCGTACGTCATAACGGGCAGGACGTCCTCGTTGAAGACCTTACTTTTCAATTTTATCTAATTTTATCCCGGAGAAATCCGTCACAATAGTATTCCAAGGTCTTTGCAACCGAAAGTGATGCTGTCAATGTCGACATTCAAAGAAAACAAAACACAACCTATACATGACTATGGACCGTGTGATAGGTAATGGTTTGTATAACAATATGGAGCCAAGATACAATAAATAATATAGTCCCGTCCAAGAGTTGTGGTTTGTTATGTAAAGGAAAAACTATTATCTGCCAACGATTACATAACAGAGCCTTCATTGCCTCATTTAAAAAAAATAAAAACAAATTGTGTACCTGTTGTAGTATTTACTCGTATAAATACGTCGATAGTCGTCGCGTGTTGAAACATACGCGTGCCTCGACGGTCTAATGGTTGCAAACGCAACTGATGAACTTTCCTGGGCTCGATCTTCGGGTCGTACAAAGTGTTATTTGGTTTTCCTTTAGAAAAAAATTCTCATTAACAGCCCAGAGTCTGTATCTGTCTCCGGTGCACAGAAACAGTCTGGCTCCCTATATTATAGAAGTTAAATAACACAAATGTGGGTGTACGGTCAGCCTTTCGTCCATGGTAACAAATTGACTTTGGCACCTTTATTTCGAAGCAGTAAGCGGCAACTAATTTGTCAAATTAAAGCTGTCTTGAAATTGTCTTTGTAAACTTAAGTTCCCATTGGTGCCAATTCCCTTGTTCACAAACTAAACTAAATTTAAGTAGAGTGCATCTTTTTCTTTCTATTTCATTATGAAAAGGACAGAAGATAAACATTAGTTTAGTCCTATCAAATTAGTCAGCACCTGACGTAATTTGATGTAGTTTTAGTAGTCAACCTTTTAATCACGTCTAAACTTTTATGGAGTAGTGTCAGGCGCTGATTAATTTGACAAGACTAAACTAAAATTTATAATCTGTCCTTTTCTTAATGAAATAGAAAGAAAAAGATGCACTGAACTTAAATTTGGTTTAGTTTGTAAACAAGGGAATCGGCACCATTGTGAAATGAATCTGAACACCACATGCATTGGAAAAAAAAATTGCTGTTCCATACATTTTGACCACTTTTCTATGAAACAGCAAACAACCAAGATAACCGAAATAGCCCAAAGACTAAGCAAGCTAAAGTGGCAATGGGCTGGTCACATCTCTCGTAGAACCGACAATCATTGGGTAAAACGAGTTTTTGAGTGGAGACCGCGTTTAGGCAAACGTAGTGTGGGACGCCCGCCGGCCAGGTGGAGTGACGACTTGCGAAAGGCGGCTGGCAGAGACTGGATGAGGAGAGCCGAAGATCGGGCTCAGTGGCGTTCACTAGGAGAGGTCTACGTCCAGCAGTGGACGAATATAGGCCGATGATGAAGATGACGAAACAGCCATTTTTGACGCTAGGTCTAAAATCATGTGCTGAATTCATGCTTACAGTTTGCACGTCGGTCTCCCTGCCACCCTTTTTTTTTTTTTTTGTGGGTGGGAAATCATCAAATAACTTCTCCCGCTCTGGGCAGAGCAGGAGGGCGTGTCAGACTCTTACTGACTAAAACCCACCCGTGTTCCTTCAGTTACCTGTGCCAGGGGCCACGGTATCCCTCTCGGACTTTTCCGCAACCCTAGCAGGCATCGGCCCTAGCGGACCCCGTCATTGGTGCTGACATCTCATTGAGGCGCGCGTGGAACACAACGCGCCGTCGACCCGGGCCTGGTCCTGATCGAACGGCGAGCTGCCCATTGCTCGCCGTTCGCAAGCCCACGCCTACGGTGGCCGGGAATCGGCCTGCGATTCGCCTCCTGCGGCGGCTAGGGGCGTGAGGGCGCAAATTTTGCCTCTCCCTCACGCGTTCCACCTCCTCCTTCGCAAACATTACTGCTTCCTCCCTGCCACCCTGTACTTTGAGTAATCAGTATTGGGTTTTGCGTAGTTCAAGTGTTACTACGTAAGTGTGATTGACCGACCCGTCCTTCGGGGAAGGGTAGTTATATGTACATGCCCCTTCGGGGGGTATAGGCGGAATGTTTTATATTGTGTATTCAGTTGCATCTGGTAAGACTAGAAGCCGACCCAAACTTAGTTGGGAGTCTGATGACGAGGATGATGTTAATAATAATAATGTAATTTATTTCTGAGTATGTGGTACATTAAGATCTTAATAATAATAAACAGCTTCACATATATATATACTACCGTGCCGGTGTAGAAATATTAAAATTAAACTACAGTTATTGTCCCCATTAAAATAATTATAAGTTTGTTTGAAATAGGTATAATGTCAAGTTTTAGAAGTATTTTTTTTTTATGTCAAGTTTTATAAGTAAACTGTTATTTATGAATGTAATTTCAAAATTAACTAATTAAATAATGTCAAATGCTTACAAAATAAAAATAATAAAGTCAATATACACAAACACACACAGAGTATTGATAAAATGTAAAGTCAAAATGTATAATTTAAAAATGCGTTACCTGAATAGAAACAGTTGTCTAAAAGCCAAGCAAATATTGCTTTCCTGGATTTATTAGTAGGCAGTATTACGCATCAGAATGCGTGGGGGTAAATTGTTGAAGATTTTGATTACAATGCAATTGAAATTCCTGCTATACAAATGCAGTCTCTGGCTAGGTGCAAGTAATTTATTTGAGCTTCTGCTATTAACTCTTAGAAATGGGTGTTTTATGTTAAGTTTACTTACAGGTGCCAAACACGGAGGGGAGAGCGGGCATGTGCGGTATAGCGGACGTGGATGGAACTCTGGACCTGGAAAAATTGGCGCGGGATCTCGGATCAGATCTGCCAGTGTATGCGAGACCTGTGTTCCTCAGGGTCATGGATAGCTTAGATATGACAGGTGAGTTGAAACGCAAGCCTTTTATATTGGCGTGATAATTGTTGAAGATAGTGGAAAATTTATTATTATGAGCCTGTAAAGTCCCGCTGTAGGACAAAGGCCTCCCTTCCCTCTTTTACCGGCCTTCTGCAATTTTCGGCCAATCCCTTGAAAAGGAGTCCAACTCTTTTCTCTGTCTGAAGGGCTCTGGGGACTTAAGGTCCATAAAACTAAACACATTAACCAGTGCATTACGTAAGTTAATGCGCGACGACTGTTTGACGGCACGGTTGGCGCAGTGGTTAAGCGATTGGCTGCTGCGCTGCGTGTCGCGGGTGTCGATTTCCGCACGGAGCAAAATATTTGTATGACCTACAAGTAGTTTTTCCGGGTCTGGCTGTTTGTGTATGTGAGTTTAAATGTTTGTAAACGCACCCACGATACAGGAGAAATTCCTAGTGTGGGGCAACATTAAAAAAAAAACGAATATGTCTACTTCGTGGATACTTAACATGTTTATGTCGATTAGTTTCAGAAATCGTCAAGTATTTTAGAGACAATGGTACTGTAATTTTTCAAAGCGATTTTTTTTTGCCTCTAATAACCTGACTTACCTAAGTACTAATTGGCATAATTAATAAACAATTTTTTTTGTGATGGTTATCACTTATGTGATTTTAATAGTTATTTGTTATGCAAGGCTTCAAAGTAGTTTTTTGGCACGAGTACTTGTATTGAATCCTGAGCGTAGCGAGGGTTTTAAAGGTATGAGACGAAGAATAGCATTGCTACCGAAAAAACACACATTTTAACCTCACTACAGCGAGGAAAATGCTAGGTGCAAGAAAAACAGCTTAAATATTATATTAAATTAGTGTTTATTTATTTTAAAAATAAAAAAGTTTATTTACAATTGATAATATTCAAAGTTAAAAGTTTTTTTTTTGTTTCTGACGTCGCACTGACATGAAATAAGTATTACTTAATGCATTTTCAGTGGAAAATATTGAATAGAAAGGACCGAATTTAAAAAAAAAAACTTTCCACGCTAACGGATAAAATGCACTTTTGCACTCATGAAAAACAGACTCTTTCCGAGGTTGTGAGGTGAAAATTATCTTATCCCTCATTAAGTTGAAGTTAATAAACGACTGCTATATAAACACATTTTTCTTCCCCAGGTACATTTAAAATGAAGAAGACTGATCTGCAAAAAGATGGCTTCGATCCAAAACTGGCCAAAAACGACAAACTTTACTACTTAGATCTAAAACAAGGTCGGTACGTGCCCTTAGGAGTCGAAGAGTATGATAAAATCATTAGTGGACAAATTAGGCTGTGATCTGTTTATAAAATCTGTTGTTTTAGTGTTGTTATAGTTATTACGAGTAGTTCAATTGACTGGTTATGTCTTGAAAATTAAGCTTTTTTTTGCTGTTGGAACCTAGCCTATACAGGGTGGCAGGGACTTGACGCACAAACTGTAACAATGAATTCAGCACAGGATTCTAAACCCCTCTAGCGTAGATTTTTCTGTCGGTTTTCAAAAAATATTTCTGTTGTTTCATAGAAAAGTGCAATACCTACACGGTCAAAATGTACTGCACAGCATTTTTTCTTTTAAACTGACGAAAAATTTCAAACCTGCTTTCAGAATCATGTACTGAATCCATGGCAACAGAGGGGTAATTCTCGTAATTTTAAGAACGTTCTCAGTCTAATAATCTCTGTGTCTAATATGTCAAAAACACCTCTAATTTCCCTACATATTTTTCAAGTTTTTGACATTGATTGTCGCTGAGATGAGATCGCGACAAGCTTTTGAACGTTTTAAATTACGAGAAATGGCCTTCAGGTTGTGCGTAGGTGTCCCAGCCTTCCTGTATAATATTCGTAAACAAGGTCTAAGACAAGTAAATTAGAATAAAAACTAAGGCTCAGCTCAAAACTAATTATACCTGAATCCTTTTGGAGACTCTAGCATGCGTAACTTGTAGGGCGTGCTAGAAGACCTATATGATGTCGTTGTTCATACAACTTTGCACTTTGTCACTGAGGGTAAAATTTATTATTCGATGTCCACAGAAAATCCTCTGTTTTGGGCCTGCGCTGAGTATAAGCCGATGTTGTTCTTCCTTTCAATATTTAAGATGCGTGTACATTCTCTTTTCATAGCATTTACGATAACCAAAATGGAATTTTGAATTACAGAATTTAGTAAAGCAATCTTCTGCATTTTAACTCCATATCCGGGTTATCTTTGTTTGCCGCCGTTCTTTTAATAACCCTGTCATTTTGTCTCATGGGTAAGTAATCATTCATACTTAGTACAACGCATATTATGTGTAATATTTTTCTCAAAGCGTTTAGTACCTACGCCGCGCCATGTTACTTTTCACACTGTTATGTAAATTTTGGCATTTCATCATAATCGTGCGCAGGGTATGACATCATAAGAAGTTACACTTCAAATCGTAGCTATGTCCCTGTGAGTGTGACTGGTAGTCAAGCAGAAGTCTACCTGTTGGCTTCTGAAAGGCTGGCTAATCTGTGGTTAACTACTGTGATTGGTTGACCGACAGCCAATCAAATCAGAGAGAAAGAGACAGATAGAGAACATTAAATTCAAGATGCATTCAGAAACTGCGTCTTGTTAGCATTTTTGATGGCTGGAAATATGGTATGCTTGTTAGCTAGATCTCTTTCTGCGCTCGTACAATAAACACCATCTGTAGTGTGGTATCACATGTATCTATTTTTATAAGTATCTATGTATCGTAATGTAAAACTATTTTAGAGACATTACTAGATGGCATTCCAGAGCCTGCATCTTCTAAAAAAATACTTTTGATGAGAATGTTTAAAACGTTGCCATTATTAAAAGTTATAGCAATAATCCTTAGGGTATTGCTAAGTGACAGGCGCGGTCATAAAACGCGGGAGTGAGATGACACGAGACTCCGTTCTAAATATTCACTGTCCTACTCACACGGATTATGACGGCCACGAACGAGTCTTAGAGTTTCTTATTGTACGTCGTGATCTAAAAGGAGGTGGGAATCTATGAATTTATTAAAATTAACATTTTTGATGGACTGTTAGGGTAGGCTGGGGTAAAATGGCGTGTATTTTTTTGTAATTAGAATTTGAAATCTCAACTTTATTTGTATTAAATCGAACTAAACAACATTCGAATATTATTTAAAAATTGCTTATTGATCGTAGTACATAGTTTAAATATTTTTGTCATTGCCCTGATGCCATGTGTTTTTAAAGGAAGGAAAGGTGTTCCATGGTGTATCTACTCATATTATTACAATTTATGTAAATTTATAAGCATCAACTGCAATTAATCAAAGTTACTTTTAGTCACTTAGCCACTACGAATAATAGACTTTTATTATTCCTAGCTTAGCCAACATTATAACTCATACTTCTTCGAAAAGGTAGTTTGTTCATTGGACTTTATTAGTTAGCTCAAAAACAACGCTTTGTAAAAAGTATGGTACTTAACAAAAGACGTTATTTCTGGTGTGGGATATTTCTAATTGAATTTGTTATCCGTTAAATCAAACTATAGTTAAGTTAATATAAGTGCCGACACATTGTTATTATGTTCCATCATTAACCAAGAATTCTCATTGTTATCATTTTTATAATTTATTGTGTTATATAAAAAATTGAGCTTTTACGTACAATACTTGCCTCGATTATACTAAAACATTTTTTTCTTATATTTTACAATTTCATGTTATTCTTGTATTAAGATACGTAGGCAGGTTATGTCTGCTTGTCATTTTTTGTTACATAAAATTAGATTTTAAGATTATTTAAAGGTATGGGATATGTTGAAAAAACTACATTAAATGTATATTTTCATAAACAGTGTTTTTTTAAAAAAAATTTCGTAACCCTGTATAATTAGATCAGCGGTGTTTAAAGGTGCATCCACACCGAAGTTACTTTTTGTAGAGCAACATTATGTAACTTTCAATAACTTTTAGTAAATTTACGAAATAACTCGTTACCCGTTGCTGCCCACTAATGCCGGTTGCAGACCAAGAGCTAAGCTAAGTTAGTTTAGCTTAGCTCGCGCAGCTGAGGTAAATTTTCATACTTGTGTGCAGACCGCAAACTATGAACACAAGTATGGAAAACTGCGTCAGCTATGCGAGCTAAGCTAAACTAACTTAGCTTAGCTCTTGGTCTGCAACCCGTATAAGAGTTGCAGATGTTGTTCTACAAAAAGTAACTTCGGTGTGGATGCACCTTTACAGTTACAACCTTTTCTAGCTTAGATGTTATAGAGGTAAATAGCACAAGACAAAATGCAGTATAAATGGTTTAAACAATGACATTTTCTGAAGTCTAGCCTATATTCTCAAAATAATGACATCATTGGCATTGTCTGGGCGCAAACGCTAAGTTTGCTTCTTATTCTTCAAACAACATAATATTAAGTAAGGATCACGACTTGTAGGCCTGCAAACATTTGAGTGATTAGCAGCAACTTGACAAAATTTGTCTTGGCTGGGTTACCCAGGTGCACTCCAAAAGGCCTAGGTACTGTATGACAATTATGTTCAGCAGCAAGTGATCATCGGCCTGGCCAACACTCCTTTAGGACTGGAAGACTCTACTTATCTCATGCATGGGTTTATCTATCTACACCACATACGATTATGAGTAGAAAATATCAAGAGATAGCCTGCCTACCCCCATGGGAAAAAGGCAAGAATTTATGTATGTGTGAATCATGTAATTGACTTGAGGGGTATGCAATAGATAACTACGGGATAAGCAGAAACTACAGAACGCATCTTTGTATAGGTATTTATAACAAAACATGAAGATTATTTCGTTCTCCGTTCAAACTTGAAATATAAAATTACTGATCTCCAATCAATTACTGGTAATTTTGGGAAGAATTAAATTACAACAGTTGAACAGTCCCAAATGTTCCATAGGTTAGTGGTATTACTCAAAATTTTCTAATCAGTTTCCGATACCTAATAAGAATTTCCTTCCTCATTCGATCGTGATCTACGTGGCTATGACCGTTGTCATTATATAATTAATAATAATAAATTCCGAGCGTGTGCATTGTCCTGTGAACCATAAGGTACACTGTGGAGCACCTGTCACGTGCTGGTTATAGGCATCGACTAACGGCGCAACGTGGAACGACTCAGGCGTGTGAGTAACCAACCGAGCTTGCTTAATACTCCGCCGTGATTGACAATGACAATGATATAGCGTGGAGATAATACTTTTGCGACCGATCAGTTGGGTAAAACATGAGGTCATTTTTATCTATGGATATTTAGCCTCTTTTGGAAAAATAACCTGCTGTCACCAGGCTATTTTTTAATTTGTCTATGACGTTTAAAAAAAAATTGAATTCGGAATATGAAATAGGTAGTTATCAAATAAATAATGTGAAACGTCAGCTCCTAAGGGACATCCGCGAAAAATTTTATAATTGTGATATCCTATATCGGTATTATTTTATACACAAGTTCAGATGAGTTAACCGGGGTGGGTGTCATAGCGCGCCTACCGTTCGGGGATCAGCTGTTGTCGGCGCATGTGCAGCTGGCGCGAGGGGGGCTCGGGGCCGGCGCTCCGCCATTGACGCGGCCGCTCGCTCGGCACACGCACCGCTCCGCGTCCTTCCCGCATATACACGAAACTGTTCGGTGTCGATGGACGCGCGCGTCCACGGTGCGTAGTGCTCGCGTATCGTACTCACACGTACTGTTTATCTGTTACCGGTGTATAGTTAGCCGCTGTGTGCCCTACTGGGCCGATCGCCAGCATGGACGCTATACTGGCAGCGCTCGTCGCTCTCATGGCACTGGCCGCCGCGATGGCCGCCGTGCTCAGTACACTCTCTAAGGCGGCGATATTCGTCATCCTCGCTATAGCGCCCTGCGTCTACCGATATAGGAGGCACATTTACGTGTTCATCAAGACTCTTCCGAGGGACTCCAAGTAAGTACCCTTGTATTTATTATTGTCCTTCCTCAGCTCTAAACGAAAGTACCTATGTATGGAAACACCTGCATTAACAACCACTGCGTCAAAAACTAATCGCTTTTAGTTCTAAAGGAAACTTACGTTAAACGTATTTTTAAGTCATGATAAGATTAATTGAATGGTTTTTCACTGAGTTGATTATCTCCGTCTTTAGTAACGGCTAAACGTACTGCGTCACTGTCCGAAGAATAATAACAACAATACAACGGTCAAACGTTAAACCACATATATACCTATTTCATAATTTAACTGGGATCCATAATTAACTAACAATTTACCTCGTGTTCAGCGGTAATGCGGCTAATTTATAGATGAAGGTAGCTGGTCATTTTGCGCCTGAACTTCTCTGTTTTCAATTTTTTCGTGTTGCATTTGTAATTGTTAGAATTTAAATTTTAAATATCCCCAGTGGAAGAAATGTGGCTGTATGTTTTTATGGATAACTTGACGTCGAAGAGGATGGGAGTCATTTGCACCTCGAAGGACTGCTGACGTCCTTTGAATAAATAATTAATTGCTCGTCTCAACGTGGCACAACTAAATAAGTCTGCTGTCAGACGTTTATGGCGATGTCCTTAATAACTAGCGTATAACGTTTATTGATTGGTTATTTAAATATCATGGTAAGTCTAGGATCCATGGTTTTGTCTATAGGTACGCTAATACGACTTACGTACCTATCCTATGGCGCGATTAGATTAGCTGTGGATAAAGCGATAAAAATGAGAGCAGTATCGGTGCAAGAGATTCGCAGACGAGTTACCTACATATATTTTTATGTCAACATCCGTTAGTCATCGGCCTGCAGTCGCTTTGTTACTAAAATATATTTATGAAATGAATCATTGTCCTTATTGTGAGTCCTGGCAGCTTTTGGATTACAGTCCTTTATTGCACGCTTTCATTAATCTGTTTCATACGTAGGTACAAACGGCTACACATCAAGCTATACATTTCCAGTTTACACTGACCTCTCATTGTAAGGAAATCCTATACATTGCGAGATTAGCTTATACTGAAAATGGTATAGCTTGATCTGTAGCCGTACGTACCACGTTACGTTGCAATACTACGTTGCTATGCTATGACCTAGGTCTGTTTCACATAATTTGGCGTTTTTGTTAACATAACGTTACGTTGGCTGTAATACAACGGGTGTAAAAAGAACACTTAACGAAACCGAGAGTC
Source organism: Brachylomia viminalis (assembly GCA_937001585.2). Taxonomy (NCBI): domain Eukaryota; kingdom Metazoa; phylum Arthropoda; class Insecta; order Lepidoptera; family Noctuidae; genus Brachylomia; species Brachylomia viminalis. The sequence goes on along the minus strand of OW443301.2, from coordinate 17,016,195 downwards.
ACTTGTAGGTACTACCTGTCATTGTAATATTTTTTTTTGTACCGCGCCATACCTGGTAATCTTCTGGTTACGGAGATATTGAAGGTCAAAATGCCAACTTTTACAGGCGTTTTTTTACGAAAATAAGTTTATAATGTAGGTAAGTATACCAGATATATTCAAGAAAAAAAAAGTCAAATTACTCGGAAATGGTTGACATTTGCATAGGCATAAGGGGTAATTTGGTTGCAAATGACCTCCCCTACATCCTCTTAAGAGGGCTATAACACTTTTTCTTGTGTTTGACTGTGAGACTCGTCAAACACTCAAATACAAGAAAAAGTGTGATAGCCCTCTTGATGGATTGCCGACATATTGCCAATAACCTTGTATAACACAACTTTAAATACGGCCACGACCCCTGTACCGTTGCATGCACCCATATGCACAATGTTTAACACATTAATACATTAATACATTGCGCACTACCGCAAACAGCAAATTTTCACACCAAAAATAAAAGCAGTTCCCCAGCTATTATTTTTGTGCAATATTACTTAGTTTGATGTACATAATTTGTAGTTGACGGCTATGTGATGCGTCTTTTTACACCCTGTATGTATGTAATAGGTACCTACACTATGTAATATGCTAAAGTTAACATTGACGATAATTGTTTCCTCGATAAGTTATGATTGGCATTAGAGGACTATGAGTGACATTCTATAAGCACTACCATTGGTAAACAAAGCGTTTCAGTTAGTCAAAGATCAAAGGTCACGACATTAATTGACTGTCCGGTTGGTGCAGTTGGTAGCGACCCTCGCTTCTGAGCCGCTGGTCCCGGGTTCGATCCCCGGACAAGTCAAACATTTGTGTGCATGAACATGTCTGTTTGACCTGTGTCTGGGTGTTTATTGTATATGTAGGTATATAAGTATGTATATCAGTCATCAGGTTACCGTAGTACAGGCTCTACCTAGTTCGGGACCTGAAGACCTTGTGTGGATGTTGTATCATATTATTATTATTTGTTCTCGTAACTCGTATTCACACACCTTCAGTCACATAAACTGATACACCAATTACATGGACACACAACATCATACAAACATCAACACAAAAACTTCCTTTGCGCACAATTTTTGTCTAAATATTTTGCATAGGTATAGGTTAAAAAAATATCGTTTTACCCACCTTACGATTAGTAGTAACGATACTAATGTGTTTATTAATACCGAACACTGCTATATGTTATGTTCACTATAAAGTGCTTAAATGTGTGATTATTTTTGGAGAACGAGGAAGACTGACCTACCGTGATACAGTTTTTTCTAGTACGGAGGTCAGTGTGAATTCCTCTCTAACAACCATAAATCCACGCACGACAAAGATCGTATTTTTATTTTATTTTGTTTTGTATTGTACATACGTATAAATTGTTATTCTCAAGGTTGTTAAATTGAGCTGTTAGAAATAAATGTTTTTATTTACAGACGTGTCAATGATATCAATACCATACTTTTTCTGACATTTCTATTACGTGTACTAATTGGTTAGTCGTCATATCTGTTAAAACAAAATTAATAAATATGAGACAACATCCACAACCCCCGAACTAGGTAGAGCCTGTACTACGGTAACCTGATGACTGATATACATACTTATATACATATACACACACACAGTCAGTCATAAGAAAAGAAACAATTGTTTCGATTTCAACTGAAACATGTTCCTTCGAGTCTGAAATATGTATAGACTTAATTGCTTTGTCAGCCATAGTCTATACATGGTGTTGTTTTGCATCCTCGTCAAATTCGAGGAGGTAACTATGGTAATGATTCTCGACACGAATCAATAATAAAATAAGTAGGTATTTATTTTTATTTTTTGTATTTTTTGGAAATCGGCATGTTTAGGATCCGTGTGATACCGCCCTGTAACTGCGATGTAACTGTAACGCACGCACACAGTGGCATAGTCGTACGACACTGCCTACCGCATACGCAACGGGGCGATTTTGTTCTTTGAAAGTGGAGTATTCTGAAATACTGTCAAACTTAAATACCTAAAAAAAATAAGTATGTATTAATTATTGAGCAGGATCGTAATTTTATTTGATTATTTATGTCTTTCATAAACAGCCTCCTGAAATTTGACGAGGATGCAAAACATAAAAAATCAGTGATATATATGGCATGATAACAGTCGCATAACGCCGTAGCGTACACAAGGTTTATTTATAATGCTAACAAGCTATTCTGTCAACAACACAACACACAAGAACAACAAGCTTCTGCCCGCGACTTCGTTCCCCCGACCCACCGTTACTTCGTTTTCGCTAAGCGTGATTTCTGACTTTATTTCTTTTTGCTCGCCCTCTAAGGGTCGTAGCGCGATGTTAAATAGCCTATAACCTTACTCAACAATTGGGCTATCAAATGCAAAAATATTTTTTCAAACCCGACTGGGAGCTCTAGAGATTAGCGCGTTCAAACAAACAAACAAAACTCTTCGGCTTTATTATTAGTACAGAGAATTTTCAGTCCATTTTGAACATGTTTATAATTTCGTCAAAACACCCTTTGACCAGCCGAGGCGACTTCCAACGTCGCGATTTCTTGGGCTTTAAGCGCAAGACTTACAGACCACACTTTGATTTTACTTTGCTAAGTGAGCAATTCTTACGAATATAACCTTCATTAGAACTGGAGAATGCAGTCTTGATCACGACCCTTTTTTTGGGTGCCGTACCCAATCGGTGCCAACGGAACCCTACCACTGTTCGTCCATCCGTCTATCTGTCTGTCAGTGGGCTGTATCGCTTAACCGTAATAGGTATAGACAATAAACATTTTCAGTGTTTATTTGTATTGCCGCTATAACAACAAATAAAAAAAAAATAAGTTTAAAATTAAAGGCTCCATCTGAGAGACGTCTTTTACCAGCGTTTTTTGCCTTGTGGTACAGAACCAATCGTGTGCGTATTTCAGAATATTTTCGGTTTTTTCAGGATACTTTTCATATTCGTATGAGACGCTTACTTAGCAAAGTAAAATCAAAATGCGTTCTGTATACTTTTCTTGACCCCCAAATAATTCTCCGTTTTCCCTCGTATACATAATTTAAACTGAATGTTGTATTTATTGTCTACCTTGCCAACGCTAGGCATAAGACAATAAAACTATCTACTATGATATCGATTTGGTAGGTACTAACTTATTTATATGGATACATGGAAACATGGCTGGTATTAGCATTCATGTTTATTTACTATGCGAGTAGTGTTGATATTGATAGCACGTGATGTTCCATATACTAGCACAAGTATAGCTATAGTGCCTATAGTTTGGTTAATATTTTGTGCAACTGTTTACAATAGTAATATGAACAAGTTATGTAAAACAATAAAAAATATATGCGATAAGATTAACGGTATATAATAACGATTTTATTTTCATCTAACTGCGATGGCTGCCCTCCAAAAATTTGGAGAGCTGCTGCTTGAGTAAATAAAAACAAAGACAATTTACGAGCGAATTCGGGACTCCAAACTTCTATACCTACCTACTCAGTTTAATAAAAGGTTATCATCAAAACGTAGCCTGGGGCTACCTACCCACGTGGTTTCGTCGTAACACGAAAACCCTTGCCGAAAATAAGCAAAAAAAAAAATATTGAAAAGATTAGGTTAGTTGTTCGCAAAGTTTCTTGAGCACTCTATAAACCGTTGCCTTGTTGCAAAGCTAGACAGGATAACATAAACATGAATGTTAAAACTTACATGGAAAATGCTGGCTGACACTGAATTATTTATATGCCAGCTTTCATGTTTGTCATTGGAATGAAGACGTACCTAAAGTAGTGATACAATTATAAGACTTGAGGTGATAGTTGTTGTAGGCACAATGTACCGAGCCATCTTTTACAGAAGTCTTTACGTAAACCCTGCCACAAATCCGTCTAATATTGGGCCGGCCTTACAATGTAGCCACTTTTGCGATGGTCTCTGATGGCTAGGCTAGTCTAGAAAAGGAACATTATTCGATGTATTCCATGTAATTTGTGCTTCAAGCCTGTTATTGTCATCAAGGTCTCCCCTAACCTGTCATTATACCACTTCTTAACCTCATTTTACGTTCTAACACTAACAATTTGTGAGAATTGTCTGTGGATTATAGACACGTGAATTGGTTTACCATGTTTTCGTCTGCGGCGTGAAAAAAAAACTGACATTACCGGTTTTGAATACGGGTTACATTTAGGTATATTATTAAGCTAAACCGGCAGACGTCCTGTCTGCTCTTGTGATCATCCAAAAATCTCATAGAATAAAGGACGTTCAGTTTTTCGCGAATTTGAAAATGTTCAATTTTTTTTTGCTGTATATACCTAATTCGGACTTTTACTAACATTTTAAAACAAAAACTGAACCGTCTTACCAACGAACAGCGATTAATTTTTATTTATACATACCTATGTTGTATTTAATATTCCTAAGATATCCCATTTAATAATAAGACTTTATAACATTTAGTTCTCGCCTCTTACGTAATAACGAGACGTTATTGGCATTAAAGCGAAGGGAGATATCGGACACCCCAATATCAATCCATTTTCAAACAATTTTTTTTTTTTTTTTTCTATCCGTTTTTAGGTGGAGGTAATTACAATAGATTGTTAGGAATATCTTTTAATCGTCTGTTTGAATGGTAACATTAGACAGTCATTGGACTTTGAACGTGCGGTGGTTACAAGCAAGAATAAGAATGTAGGCAATGCTTTTTCATTTAAATGTTCAAACAATGATCGTACAATATTACTAAAAAGTCGGAATAGGGTATAAGCATGTATTTATTTTATATTTTTATTTCATTGCTTACACCGTTATAACATAGTAAAAAATATAACTACTGTTTTAAAATGCTGTAATTAAGTAAAACAATATATAAAACAGAGAATAATTTTGAGCTGTTTAAACGCCGGAATTTTCGCGCGCTCTGTTGATGACGTCAAATACTATGCCCAGAGACAGTCCAGTCCATTATTTACTACAGGTAAATTTGAATTTCCCTCGCTTTAATTTGTACTTTTATTTATTCATTTGAAGTAATTAAAAATACATTAGTTACTAAAATAATGATTCAGTTCAAATGTCCGGCCAATAAAGATTCGGAATAAAAATATTTCAACCAAATTTAATAACATGCATATTCTCTTTGAATATTGATCATGCAATAATGCCGAAAATTGCCGGGAAAAGCGAAATATTCTCGCAATAATTCTTTTCTTCTGTATTTCTGGACATTTGACAGCAACTCAATAATACATTCTTCATTTAAAAGCTTTCAAGTTGAACCTAAATTATTTATGAAAACAAAGATGTGCGGTTCTATCGCGTAATATTTAAAAAATACTTTTCCGTTTTAGCTCGACAATACTAAACCTGTACCTAATACACGCACGACATATGATTAATGTTTGATTCGTGCAACCAAGCTTTGTATACCTATTACAGAGGTAGGCTCTGATTAGTAGAAGGCTATAAGTGTTAGGTTCGTGAACATATTACATACAAGTTGTCGTAGTGTCTTCACACGAGACGTGCGTTGCCCTCGCGTAGAGGTCACGTCCTACGCGACTACTACGGGAGTGCTACTCTACGACTACACTCGCAGTCGCCACAAGCCAACGTATACGTCGGCGTAGCAATAGCGTAGACGTCGGCGTAGCAGTAGCGTAGACGTCTGCGTAGCAATAGAGTAGACGTTGTCGTGCAAACGCTATTAACAAAGAGTATTCCGATGGGAAAACAATACTGTTGGCTTAATTGCGAAAATTATTACGAAAACGAACGGGGTAACATAAAAATACGGTGTTTCCGGTCACATCTGACCAATTTTTTTTTATGTGTTATTAACTCTAGCCAAATGCGGAGGCGGCCTTGTATTCTCTACTAATAGTCCACAAATTGTTCAAAATTCATTTTTAATAGCAATTCCATATGTTTAAAATGTTTAGGTAAGATTTTTGTTTATAACGTTTACGCCTAATTAAATTTTCAGCGTAATTTAGGTACAAAACCTAATGACTTGATCACATTGTTATTAGGGAGCAGTCAGGAGGTAGCTACATTCTGATTTACCTTAATTTACTTAACACAGTCCACTTTATTAACAGTAAATCTTTATTCGTATGACATTGAATTATAATATCATACGAATAAAGATTTAGGTATATATCTAAGGATACTTTTACTGATCGAAATCTCGATGGTTGTTGTTATAGCAGACAAAAAAAGTCATAACCTTAATCATACAAATCAATGTCTTCTCTCAGTATTAATTAACTGTTTTTGTTTTTAATATGAATACGTGTTAATCTTTTTTTCATAGGTTAAATGAAATCATGTTGTAATTATTTTAACCTAACTTCGGATCCATCACTTTAAGGCGCGGTAAGAAGCAATTTTTTTTGGTAATCGACAATAGCACATCGCAGGCTGCGATGCGCTATTGTCGATTACCAAAAAAATTGCTAACGCATCGCTGTTGCGTTTGATGTTAGTTGAATCAAATCATCCCGCAGTTTCAATTAAATTAAATAAAAATACACGGCTCAGTGGAATAATTTTTAGGTATTTCTTTAGTTGATTGAATTCCCTTAATATCATTACATAAAATATGATAGTTTACGCTCAAAATTTTGAGAATTATGCAACGAAAAATATTATATTTTTTTATCATGATAATAAGTATTTTATTATAAAATATTTTTGAAGTTTTCTTTGAAATTTGACATAACATAATAAAAAAAATCTGGCATGTAATGTAATATGGACCAATACGGCCTTACTGTACAACAAAAAACTGAGCATTTTACGGTATCCTACGTTTGGGCAGCGCCTTAATAATTAGGCACGCACTGTCATCCACATCATAGTTTGTTTTCGTAAATAATGACTCGTGTCATGCCAGTATCTCTCTTATACCTACTTCTGAGTAGATAGCCTATATAACACTGTAACGCAAATGCTAAGCGTCCCTTTTCCACACACTTCGTTATAGTTTTCTTTGCTTCGGTACTCTGTTAAAGTGGTGGGTGAGTCAAGCAGTCAAGCTCGTCGCTCACCGCTTTTGATTTATTTAACTGTGCACTATTGTCGAATATTAACTGTATGTACATAACTTGTGTAGAGAAAATAAACGTTTTATATTATTATTATTCCTCTTATATTATACATATGTGTATTTCCTGGTATACCCATCCGCTGTATTCGACCCTGTCCAAGGCAACGATAGCGCACCAGTAGGGCTGACACTGGCTGAAACGATTTTTTTTAATTTAAGATTGGTTTGCTCTTGACTCTAGTTTAGGTCAGTGGTGACATGAAATGTGTAAAATGTTTGAGATCACAAGGATTTTCTTAAGAATTCTTCAGACTGTTTGTCTATTGTCTGCTTTGCTATAAACGACACACAGCTTTTCAGTATAAGCTTAGAATACTGCATTACATTAGGAGTGCAAAGTATTTGCAGCCGAAGTCCTAACCGAATGAAATGGACGACAATAAAAAGAGATTCCAATCTATAATCTGCTTAACAACCCTGGACATTGTGACCTACATTATTGTTTGGGAGGATCGATGGCTCAACACGCCGCCGAAGTAACTATTTAGTAATCTGTGACGCCGCGCAGTCTGCGATATGATGGCAACTAGAAACCTCTAGCCCGAACTATTGCAAATGGGATCCGATTGCGCCACAGCGACACCATTGGGACAGGACTTGTTTGTTACTTGCCAAAATTTCGGGTACTAAATCTGGAACTGATCGAGACGATGTGTTACGTACGACGGCGATGTTCTGAAAACCAGAAGTAATTAAAGAAGATGATTCTTTCTTATTCAATTTTAACCTGGCTGCGCATTCTACTGTGAAATGTTTGAACAGTTATATGCAGGAAAGAATTGATATTTTATTTGAAACGCAAGGCGCCCTTGTATCTCTAAATACACCTTGTATTTATATTTACAATCCGAGGTGAAAACGTAATTTAGAAGCATGCGTGCTAAACCCTTGTTAGTTCCAACCTAAATATTATCGTCGTGTCTGTGCAATTAACCAAATTATTTACGTAGGGTTCCATGATTTCACATCAAAATCGGTGAAAGCTAAGACATTATCATTCATAAGGTCAAACAGTCTTCCTCCAGGTATGAAAATGAGCAACAATTTAGTTCTTGGCTACAGTCCACTGCATGACATTTAGGAGCTTACAAAAAAAGTGGAACAATGTATGATGGAAGAAGCGCATTTATGTTTATAAAAGGGTGAAAGTCGAGTTAGCAATTTGACCGTGAAAGATGGTCAAGAGCAAACAAAGACGGCAAATTGAAAAGACGTCGTCGGGTAGGTAAAAGAACAGTATCACACGATGTCACAAGTATTTTGTGCTTATTAAGTTTATTCAGTCTACAAGTTTAATTATAAAATTAATTGTGTTTTATTCTCAGTGTGCATGTTTACAGTAGGTAGTTACGCAAATCTCTTCCTGCTCGGAGGAGCCTTGTGCCACATCTATTTATAATTGGCTATCGTTTCGAACGATTACTAAGGACTAACAAAGGCTGCTGTACGACGTATTGTACTAGGTTAGGTTTGGAAGTCTAATAATATGCATGGACAAAGACAAATCCTTTGCCTTTGTTCAAATAAAGGCTAGGAATTCTACTGCTGAAAATGATAAATCGGTATAGGTAGTACACGTCTTAATCACTTTCGTATATTTTGCTGCAAACCTGCTTGCCTCAAAATCAGTTATGCTGAACATTCTGAAATATGTACAATCTGAAAAAAATATCTAAAGTTTTCAAGGGTAATGATAAGCAAAAATATCCTTCGGTAGGTAACGTTCCCCAAATTTATATACCTAAGGTATGCAGACCTTATTTAAGTAGGTATCTATGTATGATTTCCATGCCTGAAAACGCGTGACCTTTTCAGAGGCAGCTATCGGTCTTGCTCGTATCATCTTATACATTGTTTACACTCCCGTCCGCCCGGCTATTTTTGACATGAACTTTAGACGAAGAACGTTTGAACAGTGCGATTAGGCGAAACAAACCGTACACACACGCGTTTTTACAATATAAAATTACTTAAGTACCTACGCATTCTTAATTGACTTTATACACAACGCTTTATCAGAAATGTTTTTAAAGCACCATCCTTTGTTCGTTTTGACAATCGAAAAATGTAGTTTTTAGTTAATTTTTGTACTTACAATTGATGACTTGTGTTTTTCTCAGAAGAAATAAACTACATACTTATGGTAATTAGGTACCTAACTAAGTGTAAATAACTGCAAGTTATTAAACAAGGTGGGGCAAAAGTTATCACCCGATGTTGTTTTACTGTAATTATTAAGTATAGCAATAAAAATTTTTAGTTCGACCTATGGATTATGTTTATTTAATGAATTAGAATTATTTCCATCAAGTCATCAAGATATGAAAACAAACTAGAAGTCATCAGCGTACGCACTAATTACGGTAGAAAGACAATATTATTTGAAGGAGTTCACCTGTTCAATGGATTACCGGACGATATTAAAGAGTGCGCTAATGTTAATATATTTAAAAATAAGCTTATGGAACATATATAACGTATATACGTTATAACTTCCAATACTCTGGAGGAATTTCTATTGTACTGTATTATCATACTTATTACTTTGTATCTCATTATAAGCGGACTGTATGTTCTTATGAGAAATAAATTTCTTTAAACCGAAGTCGAGAAAATGATATCGGTCAAGTGGCCGCCGTCAAACTGATGACCATAGGGGCGCGTTTTATGGCATTTTTCATCACTTGTGTCAGAACTTCCGGCGATAGGTTCTCGCATTTCTGTCGAATAGTGGCTTTAAGGGCTTCAAGAGTCTGACGCTTGTTTACAAAAGCCCGGGACTTCAAGTAAACCCACAAAAAAAGTCCGGATTTAAATCGGGTTGGTTAAATCGGGTCGGGATGTTTAAATCGGGTGATCTGGCCGACCAGTGCAAATCGACAAAGCGAGAGATTAGACGACGCGGAAATGCTTCCTTCAGAATATCAGTTGTGGCTGGTGTAGTGCGCACCGTTACTCCATCCAGTTGGAACCACATTTCCTCCAGTCCCAATTCATCTAATTGAAAGGAAAGAGTCGTTGATCAAGGCATTGACCCGCGGCGTTCTCGAAAAAAAGTGGCGTGATGACTCCTCCAGCGCAAACAGCACACCATGCAGTAACTTTGAGCGGGTGTAATGGCTCTTTGTGGGTCATACGCGGAATTTCGCTGCCCCAGAAGCGATAATTTTGCTTATTCGCATAGCCGGAGAGGTGGAAATGGGCCTCATCGCTCATGATGATTTTCGATGAAAAATCGTCCTCCTCTTGGTCGAGATTCAGGATGGCTTGAGCGTAGGTTACACGTGTTTGGCGGTCAACAGACAACAGCGGATGCATTGTCTGCACTTTGTAAGGGAACATGTTTAGGTCTTTAAACAAAATTCGTCGAAGGGACTGCTGGCTAATGCCCACTTGCGTGGCATGTCGTCTGGTCGTTATTCCAGGGTTTTCTTCGACGTTTTCGGCAACAGCAGCGATAACCTCAGCAGAATTGCTGCTCCGGGGCCGGCCACGCTTGGTAACATCTCGTGTTGTCCCAGTCTCTTCAAGGCGGACGGCTAAACGCCGCAGTGTTTGTCCAGTTGGTGCCGGACGGCCGGGAAATCTGCGCCGCAATTCACACTGCGCCAATATCACAGACGAATTATTACGCAAAATAATGGAAACAATTATTCCACGTTCTTGAGGAGTATAGCGTTCCATGGCTTAGGAGTATAGCGTTCCATGGCTTATTGACGTGTATTCTGCATCTGTTTACTTCACAAATGTCAAAACAGAAGTGACATTTGCCGCCATTTGCAAAAGTTATAGCGCATTCCAATAGGGTGATTACTTTTGCCCCACCTTGAATATGCCTAATTTAGTGGTAACAGTGTAAAATATAACAGCTTCAATTTAGTTGTAGCCGTAAGAACTGGATTAAAGGAGTGTTTGAGTTTTGTCTTTTCTGTCGGAACAAAGCAATATTTGTACCTACAACTGAAAAATGAATGTTGAAGTATGTTCTGTGGTAGAAGTACCTACTGTATTTTTAACGAAAATAACAAACCGGATCCACCATCCGATATTTTAAGATAAAACTTTTTTATTTCAAACAAAAAGAAGAATTGCGTTTTAATTTTGTGCAGATAAAAACCATCAGTGACCAAATATTGCTTATCAGTTTAGTTAATTACAATTAAGTAGGTAGGTACATAGTGCTATCTTTACACAGATCGTCAGCCATTGCAGATATCTTAACTTGCACCAGATTTTTTTATAATCGTTTCCGAAAGCAATTACCCGATATCCTTTAATTCCGTTTTGGGAATGTGCATCAAACGCATACTCGTACGTTATCAATTCATTCAGCAAGTGTCTTAATTAATAGATAATTATTTTTAATTGACCAGTAAATAAAGGCTTTATTATTATTATATAACAGATAATAGCAACACTGCATAGTAATACACCTAGGTAATGCAAATTTGTATAAGTAGGTATATTATCAGTTATCAGCAACATTGTAACCACCGAAGGGCGCAACAATCACTGTTGACATTCGTCTGGCAAACTGTCGGTTGTTGGAGCGTTTCAAAAGTTATTTGATACGCAAAACAACAGGATAATCGCTAAAACTTGTCGTCAAATAGACACGTGACTAGAACATTCATAAATAAATCCTAGTCAGTTAGGTATAATGTACGGAAATGAAGTTTTGCTGGCGAAATTGGCAGTTTATTTATTTATAAACTGGGCGGCCCGATGGGTTCCCAGTTCTCATTTTGAAAAATTACGAACTTATTTACAAACTTTCAGCCTCTAATGAACCCCTATAGAGGATACATTTTCAAAAATCAAACTCAAAGCATTTATATCAATTAGACCATTTTGAATTGTTGACTTTTGAATTGTCAAGTGGTCGGTCAGTCAGAAATATGAAGCTAGAGTTACCCATTCCAAAGCGTAGTAGGTACATATGGAGAAGAAAGGGCAAGAAACTACATGGACACTCTTTTAAATTATATTGTTACATATATATTAGTTACATCATTAATGTTGAATATATTATGTGTAAATATGTGAGAACAATGTAAATAAGACGTACACGTTGAGTGTCCAGCAAATAGAAATTTAAACAAAACAGTCCATAAAAGAAATAATTAAAATACTACCTTAGTGGTCACGTTCGTTATTAAAGGACTGCTCTTGTGCAAAATGTCATGCTTCTAAGACTCAGGGGACCTAAACCCCCGGGTGTGAATTAATGAATTTTAGGTTTTTATTAAGTAGGTGAAACATGCGACATATTATGTACATTAATAATGCCAGATAAAAGAAGAATTTTGGACACTTTAGTGGCAAGATATAAGTATGTGTGTTCTTATCACAGTTTGGGAGCAAAAACCGTGATAGAATGCGTGAGTCAAGCCTACCACAGAGGCCGTGCTCGCACCTGGTCCAAGAAGAGAGGATTATGTCGCCAAGGTTTGATAAAATGTGGTTTGAAATCTCTGGCATTCATATTGAAAAAGAAGCAGTGACGATTTGGCAATAATAACAAAGATAATAATTCACATAACTTGTTATTGAGATCTCTCTATGTGATATCAGCAATAATCAGCATCCTTTGTCCTCTTTGTTTTGTTGTCTTTGCACAAATATGTGCGCATCGCAGTAAAGTACAAAGGTATGCCTGTTTATGCTACCAGATAATAAAGATAAGTTGTTTTTATCTAACTTACTTTATTAAATGACGTATGAACAAAGTCTTAATTGGGTGTTTACTTCTTATTCGTAATTTTTAACTATGTAGGCAGTAACACGAGTAGGTAATCTTTCATTTATTTATATTTAATCAACACGTAACAAAGGGTTCAATATATTAGTAACAATATATCTTGACAACTAAGTTACTAAACTAAACTTAGACACTTCGGCTGACACTGCCTTATAGTTATGAGAATCCCTGCTACAAGCTCAACACCGATGTGGAAATCTTGCAGCAGCGATTCACACACAAACAGTCTTCACACACAAACAGTCCAGTCTGCTCGCGATACACCGGAGTATAATGTTGGGGCTGGCCCGCACCTGGCGCACCAGGGAAACGCATCTCTTTCGCATCGTAGCTTAGAGCAATCGACATGAGCATCAGCAAACATCCCTGATGCGCTACAAAAGCGGAACAGCCCCATCAATACCCTGAACGCATTGTTGTATTGAATGCGAAGGGTGCTGGAATATTTTTGAGTGTAATCTGCCCACGGGCTGCACGTGTAAAATGAGGTGCAATATGCACGAAAAAGCAATATGCTCTAATTAGTGATCGATGGATCAAAGGTAGCAAAACGGTTTGTTTTGTTACCTATATTTTTTTTCAAAGAAGCATTTTCAATTACTTTTACGTGTATCCGGTTTAGATGAATCTCTTTTTCAGCAAACGTGTAACACACGTAAAGATATAACCTGTTTGGTATGAATTCTGTGGTGATAAGGTAAAAGCGGATAAGTCATATTTATTTATTTATTACAAAACATTACCCCACAATAGGAATTTCTCCTATATTGTGGGTGCGTTTACAAACATTTAAAAACAGCCACACCCGGAACAACTACTTGTAGGTCATACAAATATTTGTTCCGTGCGGGAATCGAACCCGCGACACGCAGCCCTGCAGTCAATCGCTTATCCACTGCGTCAACCGTGTCGTCAAAAACGCAATAATGAGATGAGTAAACTTAAAACTCTTAAACCCTTTTAGTATTTTGCTGTTTAGATTTTAATGTTTTAGTATCGAATTATGCAAATACTTAACTCGTTTTTCAATATTTATGACTTATCCCCTATTACCTTATCACCACAGAATTGCAACTTGTTAGTTGATAATTATCTCGTACTGAATTTTAGTTCACCATACTAGCGGTTGCGCGAATGTTAAAAGAAAATTTGGCATTCTCCATTGGCCAAGCTCTCTATACGCAATGCTGTAGTTTTCCTGTTACATAATTTACCAGGTTTTCGTTTAATACTGCCTTTTTGGCGATATGTTCTCAGAAGCGGAAAATGGTTCTAACTTTGTTATCCCTAGATGTGTGTGCACGGAATAGATTTTTCTATTCCGTGTGTGTGTGTCAGCTTCATTCAGCTCAATAGTAGGTACCCTATTTGCAGATTTGTGCCTGGATTTCTATTTATAGATTTTCCCTACTCTCCCTTTTGGTTCATTCGTTAAAACACCAATCAATAACCACTGAGCGTTGTGAGTGGATTATAATTTAGGTATAGGTACTTACCTATTTTATTTGAATATCATTTACGTGTAAGCGTTATTTTATTTGTCCTGTAATTCTTTATTTTATCGCTATTTCGAACGCTTCAGATAAATGTCATTGCTCTAGAAACGTTATCGATACAAAAACAGAGAAAACTTAAGAAAACGTAGTCGCATGCTCTACTTGTTCAATCACGATGCCTTTGTAGACGCCAGATATCTCCGTGTTTGATAAAACATGAAATGATATGATTTTGTTGGTTTATTGTTCTTGGTTCTGAACCTACAGTTTCCAGATATATTTGTTATCAGTATATCTATTTGTTTATACAACGTAACCATGAAACTATTGTACAAACGTAAAGTACAAACAAATAAATAATTGTGCCATCCATAAACACTAGATACCCGACAGTCCTGAGTGAAGAACATTCTGTTCCAGCCAGGACTGCTACAGAATATTTCATTGAATTTCTTCTTTCTTAAACTGATTTGGCATTATAATGGCGATGTAAAAATAATGTTAACACCATGCCTGTATTAGAAGGGTTGGGTTAGCTTAGCGAAATGTGGTGTGTGTGTGTGTGCAGTTATGTTTCAAATCCCATATAATAGTGGGCGAGCCTATGTTCTATGTTAGAGGGTTATGGTTTCCGCACTTAGTCCTTCAGGTAGACCTTTGTGCGTGGGCCATGGCGGCCGTTTTTGAGGCTCGCGTCAACAGCAGAGGCAACTGCAGCCGTCAACACGCATCGACGCGACGGCAGCCGTTGAAACTCGTCGACCGCCCGCGCGCCGCCGATAATAACGTGCCGCTCGTGTATTTGAGAACCGTACTCAAATACACGAGCGAGCAGCACGTTGTTGACGACTGCAGTTGACTCTGCCGTTGACGCGTGCCGCTCGGTATGTATGAGCACTAAGTCATAGGCCTATACAGAGATCGAAACTCCCACAATCAGTTACTAACTCAACTAAAGATTGGTCCGGTCGGACAATTTTTCTTTGTATAGGTACTTACAAGTGCATAATTTTTTTCTATATCTACCTACTTCTTTACTAAAAAAAATATATTGGTACCACAACATTGTCAGAGTATAACATCTTTACTCGAATTATCTTCGGTTTAGCCATAGAACGAAAATTTGCAAACCTGGAAAATGGCTGAAAGAAACTTAAAAACCACGGGCTAGTCATGAAACGTTTGATTCCAAAGTCATTGAACCATTATTTTTGATACCGCATTCGGAACTTCCATACCGTTAAAGGAAAAGAGTGTGACCGTGGGTAAAAGTAGGTAAAGTATTTGAAAAATATAAGTATATTAGAGCATTAACGACCGAGACGAATGCCCTGTCCCTCGGTCGCGTCGCGTCGTCGCTTTGTTGAAGAGACAATGAGACAAGGTTAATGTCTCACAAATCTGTTGGCACTTATTATATTTACATAAAATATCAATACAAAATCGTACTTCACGATTCGATCGACGTTTTAAAGTCGTAAATATTTAAGACCTAATATTCAATTACCTACTGGTATTACTGTTGTTTAGTACGTAATTAAAATAATACCTACTTACACTACACGACTGAAAGCGCGTGAAAATTTCTCGTTAACCTCTGTACTAGTTTTCCTACCTTTTCCTAATGTATCTACCTAATGTTTTCCATTTCCTAGGCTAATTCTTGCTTTGCTTGACGCGATGAACAATTTATACGAACGCATCTAGGAATTAGGATACAGCTGCCCATGACCTTGAAAATAATTTATTCAGTGTTTAAGTATTTAGCTTAATTTTTTATTCAGTTTTTCATGATTTAATTTGCATCGATGTCCTTAAGAATAAGAATTAATTATTACAAATCCCTGCCTAGATCTTACTTCTTAACTGTTGTTGTAGGTACAATTCCCATCCTAAAAGTATTATCTGTCACGTTGTTTTATATTTAAAAAGATTTGTAAGGTTGTCGGGTACGAAGGTCGCGTTGTAGTCATTTAATTATAGGATTACGAACACGTCAAGTTGTGTTTGCGTGACTGTCGGGCAAGCTCCGCGGCCGCAGTGCTGTGTATGTGTATGGCTTCCTCTATATTAGCATTTCTAGCTCGCCCTACCGTGGATACGCTAGCATGCACAATATTTTCGTTAGCCAAGCTAGAACATTGTGCTTACTGACCACTTAAGCAGCACTTTATTAACAGTTCCGGTACGGTACAAGCAGTGCTTATTATTATGGATCAAACGTACTGATTACGCCATTGTAGGCTACTCTCATCAGAGATGTATAACTTGTTTAGTTAAAATGTTTATAAAAATCAATACAAAACGCCTATTGTATCGGACGTCAATATTTTCCCGTGGAAACTACGTCTGGCGATGGCGCCCCAACCCACGTTATTGTTTATTTTATTGCATGTCGTTTAATGCCAAAACTGCACGTTGACTGTTCTGCAATATTAAATTACGTTTTGACTTGTCACGTTGCAAGCAAACCTTTTAATACTGTTCGATTTATTGCCCTTCCCTTGTGAATATTTAATGAGGGAACTTTGTCCATGAGTGGAAAATGAACATTGGAGGACACCTAAACAATCGATACTAAACCATTAACTGTATGGAATCCAACATCTGGAGTTATTAAAGTCCTGGACTGATTTATAGGTACGATCGATTTGAAACTAATTACCATAGCATTACTTACTGACCCGACGATATTACCTACTTTTCTACGAAAATGCTACATTGACGTAGGTATGCCACATACATAGGTTATATCTTGCTTCAAGATCTACTGAAAAAATTTGGTAGGTACCTACCTGTAGCCAAGCCAAATTATGTTGGCTCCTGAAAGTAATCCCCGGTTTCTGAGGGCCAATTAAATTTGATTGAATTTGTCAAATCTTGGATATGTTTTGGTTATTTTTGTATTAACCAATGAGTTTCGTTTACGGCATAGGTATTTTCCTAAAATCTTGAATTGATTAGGCTTTCAGAAACCGTTGGTTTTTAATTAGATTATTAATAGTGACGATAAGAATCTTAATTTATTACACGATTGTTAGCTTATTCACTCAATTCAAAGTCCAAGTAATATAACTTTACATAACTCGGACTTTCATCTACCTATAACATTATTGTGATTAGTAGGTGTGATACTGAAGAGTCACTTTCATCTTCTTTCTTATATCTATGATAATACCTATTGAGGTATGACGGACAAGGGAAGTTCACTCATACTTATAGTAAAGGGAGGATCCTTTTACCAGACGGGTGTTGTGTCTGGTGGGCAACTGCCCGACGATTGATGTCGGGACGTTGTAGGTATATGCTAGTTGTGCGGTAAACTCTGCTTGCGCGATGCAGGATTTTGTGTGACGTCAGTGTGATGCGTAGTTCGCAAGTGGCGATGTAGATACCGCTACATACCTAAACATGTTACTGTGTAGTTTGTCCGCCGGTTGTTTACCCCAGCTCAAACACTGGGAAGGATGAAGAGTTGATGTTGGGGCTGTCTTTTGAACACATTCAAATAGGTACCACAAAATAGTAGTCCATTTTCAAAACATTGTGCGCCTTATAACTTCTAATGTGGCGATATTATCGTGGACGTCCACGGTATCAGGACAGGTAAGTGGAAATATATGAAGACACTTTTAAATTTCCGTCCACGATACCTAACGTTATAACGTGCTCGTATTGAACGTACTCTGGTCACGTCGGCCCCGCTCCATCAATTCAGTTTAACGAACGAGTGACCGCGAGTTCCCTTTAAATTTAATTTTATTTTATTTTATTTCAACCTTTATTGCTTTACTATAAGGTCGGACACACACATTCCGTGTATTTAGTTGATTTCTTGACTCTGTGCCGCGTACTAGGATGTATGACAACACTACAAGCGTTCAACCAAAAAAATCAAATAATTAAAAAAATATGACGTCTTGTCAGTGGCGTACGACTCGCGCGTGTGTTGTTTACGTGATAAATAATTTGTGTTTTAAGTGGGTTTTCAAGTGTTTTAAGTGCTATGGCCTGTTTAAGTATGTGATAAATATTATAGTGAAGTGAATTACTGCAGGATTTCAAGATCGGTGAGTGAAAAAATATTACGTAATTTCGGTTTTATTCCACAACCGGCGCTGACCGATTCATGTTTATTGTTATTACGTGAATGTGTTTTCAGATCCTTATTTTAGTACAGTGTGTTATTCTAATACCACTACTTTTATAACAAAGTTGAAGCATTAAATAAGCTTTCCACAGGTACCAATATTTTTATTCTACGTATCAGATTTATATTTATAAAACAACATTTTGTTTCCATTGTCTTGGCGGCCATTGTTATTTTTTTGCCGTCGGCAAATTTTTTCAACTTTGGGCGCTCGTAAATAGTACATATTGTACTAATGCTATGTGGTTTTATTAGTTTTGCGTTAAGTATATACACATAATGTATTTAAAACCTTAAACAATATAGGTCATCGCTCGTTTTTTCGAACTATAACCATTTATTTGAAAACAAAGTTATGATTTATGGTTGCGTCATACTAACGAACGATTTGATTACATGAATACTATCCTATTTCAAACGAAACTCCGCTATCTTAAAGCCCCGTTCCTTACCATAACAAAAAACACAAGTGTTAGCACCATTCAAATAAACCCAAGTCGTAAAAATGCTTTGTTTACATTATCGGGCGGCCGAGCGGCGCCCCGCCGCGCCGGTGACGCATCTGGCATTCAGCCCAGTCTTTTTTTTTTCGCGCGCGGTTTCGGACGACCGGGGACGTCCACGATAATATCGTCACGTTAGAAATTATAAAAGCGCACACTAGCTTGAATATTGATGTTAATAGTTTAATTTTTGTCCCCCAGATTTCTATGGCGCTACGCCAATGGCATGATCCGGTCGAAGCGATGGGGGCGCCAGGACGCCACCGTGGCGCAGTTGTTCACCCAGCGCGCCTTGAGGAACCCCGACGCGCCGTGCTTCTATGTCGTCGGTGACCGTGATTGGAGTTTCGGCGAGGTTAGCATAATACCTTTTAATGATAGTAGAGCTCTTTGTGAAGGCGGTCATCCAGACCAATATACTGCCACCATACAGATCTCAGAAGGTCGTCATCGTGGCCGCGGCCAAGGAGCGTTGCTAGATCCTGGTTTTTAGGGCATGGGTAAACAAGCACATAAGGCATTTCAGCTTTGTCTCTGGGATGGCATCATACCTATTGCAAAGGCCGCATACCACCAAGTGTGCCGCCTGCTTGTCGTAATATTTTGATCATACCAGATAAACGTAAAAGGCACTATATAGCTAGTCTAAATCTAGTAGCTTAGTACAACATGAAAGTTGTTCAAATGGAATCGGCTTCCGTGAAATTAGTCTTACATCAAGAGCCGGTTAACCTATGTCAAGCTATTAAATATTTACGTTATTATTTAATATCTTTACTTAATTCAAAGTCAAAGAACCACATTCTAGATTATGCAAATTGCCATAATGCAGAACTTGTAATGGACCGCTACCTTGGCCTTTGAACGGACTTATTACCCCGTTGTTAGTTAGATAGATATTTTTAAATCAACACTGCTTGTTTACCTTTAATTTTATCAGGAAAGCTACTGAACTTTTCGAGTACCAAACAAATCAAAATATGCAATTTTATTTGAATACCCACTTAATCGACTAAAAGCGGAAGCGCAGCTTATCCCTAGTTTAATTTTCCTGTGTTAGTTAACGCTTACTTTGTTGAAGAAGCACTTGCCTATAATTTACACGACAATAAGTCGTTTACACCAAGGGTTGGCTGCACTTACCTTTTAGCCTGCTAAACCTTGATTAAACACTTCGGATTTTAACCGTAATACATACTCACTAACAACTGAGGATTCACCTTACGGCTTAAGAGGGCTATCACAATTTTTCTTGTATTTGATTGTTTGAAGAGTCACACACTCAAATACAAGAAAAAGAAAATATGCCTGAGACAATTTGATTATTTCTCTCGGGAGTGCTCTAAATAAATATCAAATATTTTGTTGTATTTGAGTGTGTGACTCTTCAAACACTCGAATACAAGACAAATTGTGATAGCCCTCTAAACATAACTGGTAAAATGTGAGTGTACTATATGTGGACATCACTGCCTAACTCTTCGGGGATTGCAGGCGTTTTGTTATGTTTACTTAAATACTCGAGCTACCCTCTAGCTTGGTAGAAATAACGATGCATTTCAACTCACAGATGGCCGCAAACTCTAACAAAGTGTCTCGCGTGATGCAAGAACACCTGGGCCTGAAGCGTGGTGACGTGGTCTGCGTGTTCATGCCCAACTGCGCGGAGTACGTGTGGACGTGGCTTGGCATGGCCAAAGTTGGTGCCGTCTCCGCGCTCATCAACAGCAACCTGCGCCACAAACCGCTGCTGCACTGCATCCAAGTCGCAAAGGCTAAGGCTGTGGTGTTCTCCAATCATCTTGCTGACGGTGAGAAATTACTTTTAATCTTCACACCATTCAACCGAAAGACGTCACTGCTGGACATAGGCTAGGACCAAAGAACCGCCAAAACAACCGGTCTTTTGGCCACCGCACTGGCCGCACTCCGTTTTTATTATTTATTTTTTTAGTGTGGGAAATCATCAAATAACTTCTCCCGCTCTGGGCGAATAGGGAGGGCGTGTCAGACTCTTACTGACTAAAACCCACCCGTGTTCCTTCAGTTGCCTGTGCCAGGGGCCCACAGTAACACTTTTGGATTTCCCGCAACCCTGGCAGGCATCGGCCCTAGTGGACCCCGTCATTTGGTACTGACATCTCTTTGAGGCGCGCGTGTAATACAACGCGCCGCGACCCGGGCCTTGTCCTTATCGGACGGAGAGCTGCCCATTGCTCGCCGTCCGCAAGCCCTCGCTTACGGTGTCCGAGAATCGGCTTGGGATTCCCGATGCCCAGGATGTCTCCTGCGGCGGCTAGGGGCGTGAGAACGCGAATTTTGCCTCTACCTCACGCGTTCCGCCCGCTTCTTCGCGAGCATTAGTGCTTCGCAGAAGGAGGTGACGGCTTCCCATGCTCTCTCTCTATCCGTACCATCGCCTGGACCAGAGCCGGGCGCGAGAGATCGCCACCGCCAATCCGCCTCCACGAGGACACGGCGGTGCTCCGCCCAAGCCGGGCAGACCTCCACCGTGTCCTCCGGGCGATTCACACAATGGTGACACCCAGGCGATTCCTCCCGCCTTATGCGACCTAACCGAAAGCGATCATCGCGCAAGTACGCGTCGCGCGATCAATCAGGTCGCATACGTACGTCATTCCAATTTTTCACATAATGCCCCACAAAACCGTTTTCTCAGCTGTTGATTTCATACTGCTTACGATTCTCACTTTTTTATTACTGATGAGAAGTCTGTAAGTAGGTATATCATAATATCGTCTGTACCTAGTCAATTTGCACGTGCAGACTGTTTTCGTTGTATGAAACAATATTTACTTTTCGTTTCGTAGCAGGTAGGTAAGCATCGACAGCTGCGAACTGGACGTTTCGGAAACATTACAGTAATATTTAGTTTGTATAATGCCTTATTTTAAAATGATTGACCTACACGATTTTACTCGAAGTATCTTTTGTTTGTTTGTTCATTGTTGTAATTACCTAAACATTTGTATACAAGCATTACGTAACTTACAACTAGAAGGACTAGACTTTGACTTTGTACGACTTTGGGCATTATAATAATGGTAAACTGGTAATTAATTACAGTATTTTTTGAGACAGATCATTTATTACCTAAGTCTCAAAACTTTGACCATACCTAAGTGTATTAAGTGTCACAGGAAAACCCTAAGTGTGTCAGTTAGTAAAAATATTATGCCTCAGCCTCAGACCGATAACTTTTTTATTGGTCTGAGGCGTCAGCAAACTAAACATATAGCAAAATAATTTACATTTCTTTGGATCAAGCCACGATTAACACCATCAAACTTTAACGAACCAGATCCACCACAATCTCATCACTGTTCCGACGAAATCTCGTTACGACCCTCCCTTCGTCTATATGTGACAGAAATTCGATTATAATGTAGTTATGGAACCAATGCCACCCTCACAGTCGCGCTCGAATCGGCTGTCTATTGTACTTTCTGCCAATTAGATCTATAAGTTGAAAACTGCAGATGAAATCGGAATTTAATTATTAGTCCGAGTACCTACTTTAGTAGTCCAATATTCTTTGTAATAATCTTTACAAACTAAAAAACTGTTCCTGGTCCCAACATCGAGTTTAATCGACGTAGGTACCGATTGAATGAAGTAGAACCCACTTTAAAAAAAATTGTACGTGTCTGTTGAGATTTCTACCGCCGCCGACCATATTTTTTGTCAGTTTTTTTAACAACAGTGAATGCTCACTGCAGACGTGAACCGTCTCACGACTGTATTATACCATTTTCTTGCACGGACAGGTAGTCTGATGCAGTTTAGTCAATCGTACATAGTTTTATAAAGGGTTTGGGGTATATTATTTTATTTATTACCCAAGTATAACTTTATGCACAAATAAAACTACCCGTACAAAGGCGGCTATAATTAAAAGCATAATAAACGAAAGGATAATACAAAATGTTTAGAAAACGATCATAAATTCTGCCGACTACTAACATATCCTCATCATTTTATTTAAAGTTTCCTACTTCTTTCCCACCAGCTATATCTGAGATCCGCGAACAGCTGCCCGAAGACCTGAAGCTGTTCCAGCTGTACGGCGAGTGCTCCTCTGGAGTCTTAGACCTGGGAGCTGAGATGGACAAGCACCCGCCCGAGTACCCAGTCGTGACCGACAAGCCGGGGTACAAGGACACTCTGCTGTACATCTACACATCTGGCACCACCGGCATGCCCAAGGCTGCCGTACTGCCCAACTCTAAGTAAGAAAAATTGTATTTATTTTATCTGCTCCTCTTTTATATGTATAGGTACAAATACTTTTGCCAGCGACTTATCTCACGAATAAAAGGTTTCCATGTCCTCATCCAGGTTATGGTCCATACGTGTGCCAAATTTTATGCAAAGCCGTTAAGCCGTCAAAAGGGTTACCTTTTGACGGCTTAACGGCTTTGGATAAAATTAACTAACTCAGTAACTCTGTAAGTTTGCCTGTTAAGACAAACTTACAGAGTTACTTTCGCATTTATAATATGAATTTGGGTGCATGGGTACCCAAATATTATAAATGTGAAAGCTGCGGTTTTCTGGGTAGAAAACTTTATAAGGTTTTCAGCTTGGATCAAGTTTGGTGTATGCCCAATTTAATTCAAGAAAATGCAGAAACTGTTAAGCTCTTTGTGCAGTTAGGTGTTTATTCAGGAAGATAACTGTGGCTTCAAAGACGGTTCTTCTTGAACATAACAAACATTTGCAATCAGCGCCGTGAGAAGCCAGCTTTAGGAGTCGGTTCACTATCCTTTAGGGGAATCTTCCAGTACCTACGATAAAAGGCGACAGTTTACAAAACATTCGCTTCACCTGTGGCATAGAAGCAGGGATACCTCACAATGGCTATGTCCTCCAAACATACACAGTGTCACGTATCGTACTATGTTCAGGCTACGCACGGCCGCGTGGAAGTAAGAGAGACTCCTTGACCTTAGTTTAATCTACCGTTAGTCTATCTCTAAGAGAGTCGAAATTTGGATGTGGATCGTGCATGACTCGGTTATCAAGCTCATCAGAATCTGTCTGATATCTACTCCCACATCACTGAGTCACAGACGTCTGTTTGCAATTTGTTTCCAAACAAGTTAACAAATTAGTGTTTCCAAAAATTACTTTAAAACCTACACATAAAGTTCAGTCTGGGTTACAACTTATGACATTATTTATGACTTTGTGAATATTAAACAATAGTCAGTCTAAAATTAACTTAATTTATACTTTCATGAAGTTGATATTTGTCTATGTGGAAATAACATCAATTGAATGGATGTTAGTTTTACTTATGTGTTCCTATCGCCTGTCCCCTCAGGTACCTCCTCGTGATGGTAGCGACGGTGCACATGCTGGGCCTGAAGAGCTCGGACCGCATGTACAACCCGCTGCCGCTGTACCACACGGCGGGCGGCCTGGTGGGCACGGGCGCCGCGCTCATCGACGGCATCCCGTCAGTACTGCGCGCCAAGTTCTCGGCCTCCAACTACTGGTCCGACTGCATCAAGTATGACTGTACGGTGAGTGTGACTGATACTGCAGCAAGCTGTACCTGGGCTTGGCTAATGGCCAACCATCAGAAGTCTGTCAAAAAGGGTCTTGTCTCGGGGAAGTACAATTTCTACAGCTAGGCTGTGTTCCGGTTTATCGCAATAACTGCTGAATTATTAGCGAATTTTATGAAAATGGTACTTAAAAGAATCGAGTTCTTTTGACATTTGGCATTGCGTCGCTTAAGCCCTTTTTTTTTTTTTTGAGGGTGGGAAATCATCTAATAACTTCTCCCGGTAGGGCGTGTCAGACTCTTACTGATTAAAACCCACCCGTGTTCCTTCAGTTGCCTGTGCCAGGGGCCACGGTATCCCTCTCGGACTTTCCCCTTTCCCAACCCTGGCAGGCATCGGCCCTAGCGAACCCCGTCATTGATGCTAACATCTCTTTGAGGCGCGCGTGGAACACAACGCGCCATCGATCCGGGCCTGGTCCTTATCGAACGGCGAGCTGCCCATTGCTCGCCGTTCGGAAACTCGCGCCTATGGTGGCCGGGAATCGGCCTGCTAATCCGGACGCCCAGGGCATCTCCTGCGGCGGCTAGGGGCGCGAGGGCGCGAATTTGCCTCTCCCTCACGCGTTCCGCCTCCTCCTTCGCGAACATTACTGCTTCGCAGAAGGAGGTGACGGCTTCCCAAGCCCTCTCGCTCCGTACCATGGCCTAGACCAGGGCCGGACGCAAGAGATCGCCTCCACGAGGATACGGCGGTGCTCCGCCCAAGCCTGGCAGACCTCCACAGTGTCCTCCGGGCGATCCACACAATGGTGACACCCGGGCGTTTCCTCCCGCCTTATCCGGAACAGGAACCTCCCGAAACAACCGTGTCCGGTGAGGACCTGCGTCAGGCGGAAGGTGAGGACGCCGTGGCGCCTCTCTAGCCACTCCTCAAAGAGGGGAGTTATCGCCGCAATTGTGGCGTGCCTAGTCGTCGCCTAACCCCTGAGAACGTTGCAGATGTTTATTAGTTACGATCAATAATTTTTATCGATCGTCAACTTTTTACCAAGCTATGACACGTACGTGGCTGAAAGTTTTTAGAAAATAAAAAACGGAATGATGTAGCAAGTCTGTTAATATTTTTATTACCTTTGGAAATAATCTCCGTTCTTTTCTAAGCACCGTCGCATGCGATGGAACCATTGACTGAAGCAGTGGGCCCACTCTTCTTTAGGGATTTCTTCCACGCCTTTTTCAAACGCAGCCACGGCATCTTCAGGGTTCATAAAACGAATTCCTCTAAGTTTATCTTTTATTTTTGGAAATAAATAAAAGTCACAAGATGCCAGATCAGGACGGTAAGGAGGATGACTTACTAACTCCACACTTTCGATAGACCAATATACGATAGTCAGTCTGGCGGAGTGAGCTGGAGCGCTGTCGTGGTGGAGGAGGATATCGTGCTTCTTGGGCGGTGCTATCTAAAAGTTTCCAAGACAACTGGTAAACAATGACTGACATATCAATCTGTAGTAACAGTCTTTTTATCTTCTAGGACAATTGTTTCGAAATGACCCGTCCGTCCAAAGAATGAGGCAATCATCTTTATCATCTTTATCCCTTGACTTCTGCCCTTCTTTACTTTTGTCGGGAAATCTTCGAATGGAAACATCCATTGCGCAGATTGTATTTTGAATTCGGGTTCGTAACAATATATTCAGCTTTCATCACCTGTGACGATATCATATACAGCATCCGAGTCACCTCCCGTCATACTTTTCAAGCATTGCGCGGCACCAATCCTAACGACTGCGTTTTTGATCTTCCGTCAAATCCTGAGGCGACTACAAAGCTTTCTGACGCCTAAACGTTCATGTAAGATTTTCTGTACTTGACTCATACCAATGCCTAAAGCTGCCCGAATCTTGATACCACCAGCACTCCTACGTCACCCTTCTATCAGCTTCTATCATTAGCCGCACAGCACTCACGTTATATTCAGTAGTCGCCGTAGAAGGACGTCCTTCTCGCGAATCATCAGTGAGTTTGCTTCGACCACGTTTAAACTCATTAAACTAGTTGTAAACAGTGGCACGGGATGGGGCTTCGTCATAAAATGCTAATCGAAGTCTATCGTAACGTTGTTGTTGAGTAAGACCGCAACGAATGGCGTAATAAATCATTGAACGAAATTTTTATTTTGTTTTTAATTGCCGCCAATTTGTATAAACAAGTTACATTATGCATTAATTACACACCAAACAGATTCCCAGAGTTCCTAATTCCAAATTTAAATAAATTTTTCATCGGCTGCTTTTCTTACTGGCCTATTCTAAAAACTTTCAGTGTGAAGCCCGTAAAATAGTTTTTTTTTTGCTTTAGCCTTCGATCAATAATAGTACCTTCATTCGTACAGACTTACTTGTTATATTATAATTTGATGAGCTAATCTTCAACATAGCCTCTTTGTTCTACGCAGGTGGCCCAGTACATCGGCGAGATGTGTCGCTACCTGCTGGCTCAGCCGGCGCGGCCCACAGACTCGCAGCACCGCGTACGCATCATGGTCGGCAACGGCATGCGGCCTGCCATCTGGCAGGAGATGGTTGACAGGTATACATAAACATTATTGTGATCTATTGACTATATCAGCCAGGATAAAGCAATAAAATTGAAGCAACAACTGACTTGCATCGTGTAAGCAGTGTTTACCTAGACGCTGCAACTTTTATTGTTGTTTCAACTTATTTCATGCCACTGGCAATTAACTCGCACCGTGTAAAACAGGGTATCCTGTCAGTTCACCAAAAATTTATTTACAAATTTTTACTTGACAAGCAACGATTGGCAAAAAAAATGATTTGTCATTTTATCATTATACAAAAACAAGTTTGCCAAATAATTCACTTAAGAAAATCCGATATTTTTTTTTAAATTTTATCTCATAAAACAACGTTTGGAATAAAAACGTTTTACATATTGACTTATTATTACGCACATTCCTAAAAATGAAAAATTAGGTTAATTATTTAAAAAAATATGGTTAGGTTAGGTTAAAACTGTGACCCTCTACGCACGAGTCGTGCGAGCGGTGCCGCGGCAGCGGACGGCGAGTGTAAAGTGTAGAGTAGGTGTAAAGAACTTCAATACTAGCCTGTAAATTATTTGACCCAAATAGAAATTGCAACCATGTAGGATTATTTCTAGTTCAATAAAATTATGCAATATAATCACTTTCACTTTAATTAGTAATCGCTTTGTGACTGGTTTAGAAAATGTATTATAAAATTATATTTAGTAGGTACCTATAGAAGAATGTATAGGTCTATGATTAAATATCATCCGAAACATTTGTAAAGAGAAGCGTTTGCCAAATAAATGTTTGTAAAGCGAGTGTTTATAAAATAAAACATTGGCGGAATATGTTGTTTGTGAAATAAAAAATTGTCAATGGTGTTTTGGTGAAACATTAATGAACCGTAAAACAGGCTTTAATGATAAATGATTTTATTTCTGTAAGTAGGTTTGTACAAACACTTTTACACGTCAATCATATTTTAAAAACTATATGAGATAAACGTTTCCTATCTGACTACTCTCAGAAGAAAGGCCGAAACAAACTCAGAGGTCACAGTCTCTTTAAGTCCAGACATAATCTTGGTCAGATCATGTAGATTGGTGTCTGAAACGGTCTTTTGAGGAAAAACCATACAGATTGAGCGGACTTGTCCAGTCAGTGCACGCATTTGTCAGTAATCTTGCCGCTCAACTGAGAACTTAAGGAGCACAAGGTTCAAAAACAACTTAATGTTCAAAGTTCTACTGCGCAAGGGCCTCTTCTATAGATTTCACAACGACCAATCCCTACCCTGTTTTGTTTTGAGCCCCACGCAGGCAATGACGACTACCTTTATCTACCACTAGCTGCCAATCTAGCCAAAAGCGTCCCAATGTTACGATGCCCATTTCATGGTTGCCATAAATGCTCTACGCTCGAAGTAACGATTAGATTACTTATTCCATTACTAAGGTTTTGTTAACATCGAAGGAAAGTCGGTACTCCACATCCCGCCGTCTACACATTATCGTGTCAATAACATTTGCATTTAACACCTGAACCTCTATACAGTGCCAATTTCATAGCAATTAATGATAATCAATTAATTATTGTCTTATCTTAGGTTCAAAGTGCCACAGATAAACGAGATATACGGAGCAACGGAGGGGAACGCAAACATAAGTGAGTGAAAGTTCATTCATACAAACATACTTGATACGCACATTTACGTACCTACAATATGCAGTGTGCCGACGACACTAATTAAACTTTGTAATTGTGGACGTGTGCTGACCGGGTCATGTGCCGTTTCGATAGTAGGTATTGTTTTTATTGCTTCATGCTTCCTTTAACACGATTAATGAATGAGAGCATTAAGAAATTTGCTTGTTATACAAGTTACTTTTTGTCGCTAAACTTTTCTGTTGAAATTTGTTTATAGTTCTAATTTTACTTTTAAAGTGTTTTAAATATTTGAAAAACAAAGATATTGAAATATTTTAAATTCTTGTTTTGCAAGTTATATTCATAATGCATTGTCTTCTCATTAGACATGGTCTGGTCACGACTATGTCGAATCGTCTTAACAGACATAATATTTTATCTGCAAATTCAACAGTTACCTATTTGTCTAAAACTAAAAAAAATATACCTACATACTGTGAACGACATACACAATAATTACTGTTGTTCTTAATTATTGTTTTTCTTTATAGTAGCACAGATCAAAATAGTATTAAAGTAAGTAATGTTATATTTTATTATATACAGATTGTGGCGTAAATAATGGATAACCCTGAAACTATCGATCGGCCAGATTATTATCTATCATTTACCCCACATAAATCGCCATATGCCCATGGATGACCAAATTATTGGAATTTTATATAAAAATCGTACTTTTACAAAATCAGCTGCCATTTATTCTACAATAATTGGTGACTTGTTCTCATTTTGTTTTTTTTATATCACTCCTGAATATTTGTATTATCAGACCTGTAGGTATCAAGATTTTTTATTACAATCTAAGATAACATTGCAAAAAATAGTTATTCTTAAATATTTACATTTTTTCTACGGAATATAGCAATTTTGGGCCCCGATATCGAAAAAAAAAATGTACGCGATATAAGTGGGTTAAATGATAGATGACAATCTGGCCAATCGACAGTTTCAGGGTTATCGATAATTTATACAACATCCTGTATATTAATTTAATTTATTATTTTTATATATATTTTGTTTTGTTAGTTGCCAATAAACACCATTAAAGACAGACGCTTGTCTCCCTGAGTCAACTACTCGCCAAACCAAATTGAACCCTAACAACAACATTTTAATTTAGTAATTCCCTATTCTGGTGTCTTAAAAAAAGTATAAATACCTAGTATATTTTGATTCAAATCACAAAAGCGTAAATTTTCGCGTATACTCGGACCAAACACCTATGCAAATGAAACTTCTGAAACATCTCCGTGACGAATTATCGCGTCGCATCGTAAGGGAAATGGTGAACTTGACTTGATAATTAAAAGAATGATTGAAATAGGATTGCCGAAAATTACTAAGACTGCGTCAAAAAACTAACTATGAGTGATACTCACCAGCCAACTTATACCAATATCTCCGGATTAGAAAACATTACCTATCACCATGTAGATACGTACCAGGCTATACATACATCTGCTTCGTCGTTGAGACTATTTTATACCAATGTTCGAAGCAATCGATTTAGTAACTAAAATTAAAAATAATATCGACAAAAACAACTAGTACTAGGTATTTTCATCGATCTTTAAAAAGCATTTGATACAGTGAGTCATTCTATACTATTAGAAATACTAAAAAGCATTGGAATCGCTGCCCAAGCTTACACAATATTCGAATCTTATGTTGCAAACAGACATCAAATAGTAAAAATCGGCAATTTTTAAGTATATCTGCTGAAATGGTATGCGGACTTCCGCAGGGATCACTTTTAGGACCACTACTTTTCTTCATTTATGTCAATAAAATAAATAATAAAATAAAATAATATAATTAATGTTGGGCTGGTGGTTACTACTTTACTTTACTTTACTACGTTGGCTATCATATCTCACTGTACGCAGATGACACGTGTCTTTTTTATTTTGGCCACTCCATGCTTAGCGTTATTACTGAAGCACAGCAAGACCTTAATATCCTAAATACGTGGCTCAAGCAAAACTTGCTGACTATGAATGTTAACAAAACTGCATACATCATGTTTTCTCTTAAGAACAAAAAGATTCCTGATTTCCCTTCTCTTACGGTAAAGTTTCTAAGGTCTAACAATGAAAAATACTTGGGCTTGATCTTGGACAGTCATTCAGAGCACACGTTGATTACGTTAGAAGCAGACTGATTCCGTTGACTGGAGCTTGCGGAATATTGCTAAATGTGCGCCATTTCAATAACGATATCTACACAATTATAATACACTAGTCAAACTGCATCCAGACTATTTAATCCAAGTATGGGGGCAGGCCGCTATATACACATCTTCATGACCTACAAGTAACGCAAAACAAAGCAATCAAAGTTCCATTTAATTATAATTACTTAACACCTACGAAAGAAATTTACGCTAAAACTATATACTTATCACACATGCATAATAAAAATGAAAATTTTAACAAGCAAAATTCACTCACAATTTAATTCAAGCACAAAACTCACCACTACTACACTAGGAATAGGGATAGTATAGAACTACCTTCACTTAGGACTTTGCACGGAAGAAGAACTATTCATTTTGAGGGAGTGCAGCTTTATAATATGTTACCGAAAGA
This sequence comes from Brachylomia viminalis, assembly GCA_937001585.2. Taxonomy (NCBI): domain Eukaryota; kingdom Metazoa; phylum Arthropoda; class Insecta; order Lepidoptera; family Noctuidae; genus Brachylomia; species Brachylomia viminalis. Next base: position 16,984,725 of record OW443301.2, on the reverse strand, counting down.
AATACGACATTCTTCGTCAGTAAATATTTTCAAAAATAGATTAAAGTTGTATTTGGCTAAGCAACAATAGGAAATCATTACTCACTGTATGTACTCGATAGATCGAACGACAAGTATGTTTCTTACTTAAGATTATTTTGTTTAAGTTTCTCATATTTAAGTCAAGTGGACTATGTATGTTCTTTTTGAGAAATAAATTTCTTTAAACCGAAATCGCTGACTGATTTACATAATGTTTTTATGCATTGACGATGTGGTTTCGCAATACTAATCATTGAGATTTTTATTAATATATAATCCAATTGATTGATATTTTCTGAAAAAGTAATTCAATAGGATTATATGAACTTGGGTGGGTGGGTAGGATGGTTGTATTGATGATTTTAATGATTATAATTCTGTAAATACATACTTGTTACGGTCGCAAATCATATTTTGTTCAACATACAACCTGACACTGACGTGCAAATTGCAAAAAACGTAAGAAAATTTTAATTTCGCGGGCAACCTAGTGCTTTCCCCTTAAGAAAAATGTTCTCGTCGTGATCTTAATAAAGTAATACATTATCCAAAATTATACTTTAATGCAGTTTCCTATGCCTGTAGTGTTTCTTATACCACTCCCTATAATAAACCACCATAAACCCACTATGTACATTTCCAGTAAACGTGGACAACACAGTGGGCGCGGTGGGCTTCCTGCCCAAGCTGGTGCCCACGTGCCTGCACCCCATCGCACTGGTGCGCTCCGACGAGGCCGGCACGCTGCTGCGCGGGAGCGACGGCTACTGTATACGGTGCAAGCCTAGTCAGTATACTTACCTTACTACATGCGGGGAGCGACGGCTACTGCATACGGTGCAAGCCTAGTCAGTATACTTACCTTACTACATGCGGGGAGCGACGGCTACTGTATACGGTGCAAGCCTAGTCAGTATACTTACCTTACTACATGCGGGGAGCGACGGCTACTGCATACGGTGCAAGCCTAGTCAGTATACTTACCTTACTACATGCGGGGAGCGACGGCTACTGCATACGGTGCAAGCCTAGTCAGTATACTTGCCTTACTACATGCGGGGAGCGACGGCTACTGCATACGGTGCAAGCCTAGTCAGTATACTTGCCTTACTACATGCGGGGAGCGACGGCTACTGCATACGGTGCAAGCCTAGTCAGTATACTTACCTTACTACATGCGGGGAGCGACGGCTACTGCATACGGTGCAAGCCTAGTCAGTATACTTGCCTTACTACATGCGGGGAGCGACGGCTACTGCATACGGTGCAAGCCTAGTCAGTATACTTTACCTTACTACATGTGGGGAGCGACGGCTACTGCATACGGTGCAAGCCTAGTCAGTATACTTTACCTTACTACATGCGGGGAGCGACGGCTACTGCATACGGTGCAAGCCTAGTCAGTATACTTTACCTTACTACATGCGGGGAGCGACGGCTACTGCATACGGTGCAAGCCTAGTCAGTATACTTACCTTACTACATGCGGGGAGCGACGGCTACTGCATACGGTGCAAGCCTAGTCAGTATACTTACCTTACTACATGCGGGGAGCGACGGCTACTGTATACGGTGCAAGCCTAGTCAGTATACTTACCTTACTACATGCGGGGAGCGACGGCTACTGCATACGGTGCAAGCCTAGTCAGTATACTTGCCTTACTACATGCGGGGAGCGACGGCTACTGCATACGGTGCAAGCCTAGTCAGTATACTTGCCTTACTACATGCGGGGAGCGACGGCTACTGCATACGGTGCAAGCCTAGTCAGTATACTTACCTTACTACATGCGGGGAGCGACGGCTACTGTATACGGTGCAAGCCTAGTCAGTATACTTACCTTACTACATGCGGGGAGCGACGGCTACTGCATACGGTGCAAGCCTAGTCAGTATACTTGCCTTACTACATGCGGGGAGCGACGGCTACTGCATACGGTGCAAGCCTAGTCAGTATACTTGCCTTACTACATGCGGGGAGCGACGGCTACTGCATACGGTGCAAGCCTAGTCAGTATACTTACCTTACTACATGCGGGGAGCGACGGCTACTGCATACGGTGCAAGCCTAGTCAGTATACTTGCCTTACTACATGCGGGGAGCGACGGCTACTGCATACGGTGCAAGCCTAGTCAGTATACTTTACCTTACTACATGTGGGGAGCGACGGCTACTGCATACGGTGCAAGCCTAGTCAGTATACTTTACCTTACTACATGCGGGGAGCGACGGCTACTGCATACGGTGCAAGCCTAGTCAGTATACTTTACCTTACTACATGCGGGGAGCGACGGCTACTGCATACGGTGCAAGCCTAGTCAGTATACTTACCTTACTACATGCGGGGAGCGACGGCTACTGCATACGGTGCAAGCCTAGTCAGTATACTTTACCTTACTACATGCGGGGAGCGACGGCTACTGCATACGGTGCAAGCCTAGTCAGTATACTTTACCTTACTACATGCGGGGAGCGACGGCTACTGCATACGGTGCAAGCCTAGTCAGTATACTTACCTTACTACATGCGGGGAGCGACGGCTACTGCATACGGTGCAAGCCTAGTCAGTATACTTACCTTACTACATGCGGGGAGCGACGGCTACTGCATACGGTGCAAGCCTAGTCAGTATACTTACCTTACTACATGCGGGGAGCGACGGCTACTGCATACGGTGCAAGCCTAGTCAGTATACTTACCTTACTACATGCGGGGAGCGACGGCTACTGCATACGGTGCAAGCCTAGTCAGTATACTTACCTTACTACATGCGGGGAGCGACGGCTACTGCATACGGTGCAAGCCTAGTCAGTATACTTACCTTACTACATGCGGGGAGCGACGGCTACTGCATACGGTGCAAGCCTAGTCAGTATACTTGACTTACTACATTCATTGCAAACGACACTATAAGGAATCCATAGGTACGTTTTCTGATCCATTTGTTTACATCATCAGACATGACTAGGACATGTTTACACTTAGTCGCGAAATAATGTGACGGCAAAACGTTGTGCATGCGCATTTTAGTCAAACTCGGCTATTTATTCCGGGGCCAAAACTGCTTTATCACTTACAAGCAAATACTTGATTCTTTAAAAAAATGTGGACTATTCTCGGTCCATACGATTTATTATAACATGACAGTCTATTGGTCACAGACTGGTCGGCCCTGACCTTAATTCGTGCTACATAAACGTCACTATAAATTTCATATTGTATTAAGAGCGGAAGTTTCTAATATATGGTATTTCCGCTCTAAATGCATCTGTTTCATAATCAGCTGATATATTATTATTATGATGTGTTATGTTGAGATAAAGCAATGAACGCTGTGTTTCAGATGAGCCGGGCATGTTCATCGGACTGATCGCTCAGGGTAACGCCTCCAGAGAATACTACGGATACGTGGACAAGGTATGTTACAATATGTTGTTCATTTAATTCATTAGACGTCAAAATAATGTGGATCCTGGCTCTTGGCTAAAATAATATAGCCAGGACCCAAAAGGGACTCGATGAAGCGGCTTTAATGCATCTGAGGATTCACTTGATGCTGGATGCACTTTGTTTCCGAAGATACAGGGTCACTTTAGTAGTGTAAGAGTTCTTTAAGATTGCGTTATTTTGCGGACCAGTATGAGGAGATAAATTATGAACGCAATCCGAACTCGATTTTTTAAATGTATTTATCTACAATATCATTCAAACTTTGTCTCTGGGATGGCATAGCAGATATGCGGCGCTGCGTCTTATCACCAGGTGGACAGCTACATGTTTGCCATCCAATAGCATTTTTTTACAGGCAAAACTCATCGTCCATCTCTATTTCCAGGACGACAGCAACAAAAAACTAGTCCGCAACGTATTCTGCAAGGGCGACGCCGCCTTCGTCTCGGGCGACATCCTGGTGGCGGACGAGCTCGGCTACCTGTTCTTCCGCGACCGCACGGGCGACACGTACAAGTGGAAGGGCGAGAACGTCGCCACCGCCGAGGTCGAGAACGCCATGTCGCCCTGTCTGCAGCAGAAGGCGTGTGTCGTCTATGGCGTGTCTGTAAGTATTTACTATTTAATTTACCTTTAAGAGCGTTTATACCTTATGAGTGGCAACGTCGCAATTTAGTGTCATATTTCGTGGTTGGATTATTTTTCATTTAATCGGAGCTATATTTTAAAAACCTGTTTAATTAACTTTTTAGAATTACGTGAAAGTGTTTAAAAAGTAAGTAACCGTAATGCTTACAGTTATTTTACAATGAAAATAACGCCCTGCAAGTTTCCAATGTATTATTTGCATATAAATAGAACTGTAAACGCAACGATTTCTTACCTTTTACACAGTTTTCACATAATTCTAAAAAGTTAATTAAACAGATTATTTAAATATAGCTCCGATTAAATGATAAAAATTGAAAACCACGAAATATGACACTAAATTGCGACGTTGCCACTCATAAGGTATAAACGCTCTTAAAGAAGAAATTTTGATCTGCTTTCGGTCACATTTTCTGATTTATACAGCTTTGATAACAAGAGTGTGTAAAACAACTATCTAGCCACTAGACAGCCTACGTGGGTCGCGGTGATAGTCGACAGGTTCTGTAAACCACACGTTTACCATTCCCTTGCGGAAGAATCTTTCTTCACAAGAAAAGAAAGAAGAAGAGTTTTTCTTTCTTTTTTCTTCTTTGTTTAACTTTCCCTGGCGATGGGTAGTCGCCAAAATGAACACCTTCTTTTGGACATACCGCCACTTTCTCAAAAGAAATCTGGCACTGGTCTACAAGGTTGGCGTCGCCGACGAATAATTGATCACCAAAGTTGCTGTATAATTTTGTCGTCTGGCTTGGTGATGAAATCTCCATTTAATGTACCAAAAAGACTTGAACTCTATGGTGCATAATAAGCCTATACTGTCCCCACTGCTGGAACACAGGCCTCATGCCTGTGAGAGGGAGTGGGCTGTAATCCACCACGCGGGCCCAGTGCGGTGTGGTAGATGTCACATGTCTTCGAATTTTTGGTTCTAGGACATGCCGGTTTCCTCTCGATGTTTTCCTTCGACGTGTTGGGAGCAGTGGTGATGAAAATAATATACCTACACAAAGTAAAGCGCCTGTCTGGGTTTGAACGTACGACCTACAACTCGTAAGTCATGGCTGTTACCACTGGGCCACCACTGCTCTGAAAGCAATGGTGATCATAACTTTACTTTACCTTTTTGTCTTTTACACAAAAGGGTGGTTTTGCTCCAACCTCTTCGACAGACAATTGAGAGTCAACTAGAAATCCAGTCTTCTAGTTTAACCCTATTTATCTTCATTCCAGATCCCCATGACCGAAGGCCGCGCCGGCATGGTGTGTATCGCGGACCCGGCGCGCTCGCTGCAGCTGTCGCGCCTGGCGGGAGACCTCGACGACTCGCTGCCCGGCTACGCGCGCCCGCTGTTCCTCAGGCTCATCAACGACATTGAGATTACTGGTCAGTACCACACGAGATTATTTCATCACTACTGCTCTCGAAACGGTAAAGCAAAACATCATGAGGAAATCGACAAGCCCTAGAACCAAAAAATCGAAGACATGTGATCAGAACGATAGGTCGTAGTGCAAAATGAAAGGTGAGTGGACTGTTTAACATGTATTATGTAGAAAAATATTAAATCACATCGGTGTCGGTCGGTTTAGATGCAAACAATAAAAATTATCGTTAAGAAAAACGCGCAAGCGCAGCCGTAGGTACGGTGGGCTGCATCAATTGGGTACCTACCCCAGTTTTATTAAAACACCCACCCACATCCCACCCACACCACCACCACCACACCACCACCACCCACATCGTGACGCTGACTGTACGTAGAGGCGTGCAACAGCGGACAGCTGCAGTGTCACACGCGCGCGGCGGGCGAGGCGGCCCAACTCGTGGGACACCGCCCCGAACTGGGCCCACGTGCTGGATTAAAACCCACTCTCTCAGAGACCGGAGGACTGTGTGAGGAGTGGGAACAAAAAAAACAATCACATAATTTATGTCCTATTATTTTATTTTTTACACAAAGAAATACACCACACCAAATGGTTTATGAGGGACTCGCCATACATGATATGACATTTTTAAATTTAGCTTTCTCATAGCAAAATATGGCACTACTGTGTACCTACATTTCCTAAACAAGGTTTCTAATCATTCAAAGTTTACCCACACAAGCAATTAGCACTTAATTCACTCATGTGATAGTTGATACCTACATACTTATCGTACCCCCCATATATTGGAAAGCGGGATTGTCCGAAAGGGGTACCGCTGACCCGGAACATAAAGGGCCAAGGAAGGAACACGGGTGGGTTTTAGTCAGTAAGAGTCTGACACTCCCTTCCGCTCCACCCAGAGCGGGAGGGGTCATTTGATGAATTCCCGTCCTCAAAAAAAAAACCCCCCATATATAGTTCTACTTCATTGTGATTAGATAACAAATAGAGGTCGGTCATTATGCAGATCGAGTTAGTAAACAAAATGACGACCGTTATTTTATTTAAATCAGCGCTAAATAGTCTTGAATTAATTTGTAACTTCCTGATATATTTAGGTACAAGTATCCATTTCATCACTCTGTGTGCAAAATTCTTATTATACTTTTAGGTATATGATTAGGTTGAATTAACTATCTATCTAACTAAAGAAATTACGTGTTAATCACTCTTAACACGTCACTTCGCACGAGTCTACTCGGAGCACCTTGTTGCATCCAAGTTAGTATTAAGCTCACTTAGGCTGTTGTTATAAGCTCTTGTCACTCTGTGTGGCAGGGTTGCGTTTCTCGTTACGTTGCTGAACGATCCTCCGTCATGCTGTGAATAGGTTGAGATCCATTGTGGAATAGATTGTAATTGTTTGTCACGCTGCGAGGCTAGACTATATTGCCCTGTCACGCTACGAAGCTTGTTTGTAAGTTTCTAACACAGTGCGAGGCTAGATTGCAATATACACGCTATAGTATAGTTAAAATCTCGCTGCAGACTCGGTCATAAATCATTCGAGTGTTTCGCTCTCTTCGCACTCACGGGCCTTATGGGCAGGCCACGCCCACACGTAGTCCTGTGTATTACTGCAGTCGATGAGTGATATCGATAGTTTTATATATTTATAAATGGGTGATAGAAATAAATACACATTTTTTTTTATTTTATTACCAAAGGAGATGTTTGATTTTGGCCCACCACTATGTACACTACCTACATAGATAAATAGGAAAAAAATAGGAGAATTTCATAAAAATACAAAAAAAATAACTTGAAGAAGGGTACCTACAGTGGTTCAAAAATTATAATTTTAAAAGTTTTTTAATAAGATAACCCTATTTTTAGGGCAGCCATGACAGTTGTGTTTGACACATAGCTCAATGGTTTGACATGACGTTTGACAGTTTAAAAAGGTGACTTGTTGAGTCTTTCCTTGCTTTGAGTTTTCAAAGCAAGGAAAGACTCAACAAGTCACCTTCACACACACAAAATCGAAACACACTATGTACACTATATGTAAATATCGTACAACTATGTGCACTATATGTAACTATGTATTACAGTAACCGTTTTTTATTGTTAATTTTCTTTAATTTCACTTCGTTTCAAAGTATACTCTAATTAACTTGGCCAAGGAGAGCAACACAACATAAAATTAAACATGGTGGATCAGATTATCAGCATGCGAAAAATGTCATTCCGAAACATGTTGTGTTGCTCTCCTTGGCCAAGTTAATTAGAGTATACTTTGAAACGAAGTGAAATTAAAGAAAATTAACAATAAAAAACGGTTACTGTAATACATAGTTACATATAGTGCACATAGTTGTACGATATTTACATATAGTGTACATAGTGTGTTTCGATTTTGTGTGTGTGAAGGTGACTTGTTGAGTCTTTCCTTGCTTTGAAAACTCAAAGCAAGGAAAGACTCAAAAAGTCACCTTTTTAAACTGTCAAACGTCATGTCTAACCATTGAGCTATGTGTCAAACACAACTGTCATGGCTGCCCTAAAAATAGGGTTATCCTCAGAACGATAACTAAAGCATAGAAGGAAGCTAAATTTAACTAATATAGTCGTCTCTGTTTTCTTCAATGACTAAAGAATAAGAGAGGACATGAACTAAAAGATCGTATCGCGTGCCGGCGTGGAAAGTAAAATGGCGTAGGCTCCGCCCATTACCTAGTGTTGTCCTCTGCTCATTCTTTGCAATGATTTTGTTCATCGTGTTGATTACAAATCGATTAATCGAAATCACATCATTGAAATAAGGTTTTTGATTTTAAGTAGATAGTAGGTAAGTAGGTTGTTATTCGATTCTCATTCTAGGACGTCGCATTATGGATTAAGTACAAAAAAGCCTGTTGTTGCGTAATCTGACTGAAAAATTGCAAAAATCATCAATTTGGCGGTTCATTTAAAATTAATTGTACTTGATATTATTTACTCTATGATTAATAGTTGCTCGTGATAATCAAGCTAGAAGAAGAGTAAATTAAACTGCAACAAGGAATTCAAAACTATACCGATTATTAACAAAATAAAACAACAGAAATCGATATTATGCATTTAATGGGAGAACCGTTTTATTTCAAATAGATACAATAATATCAGTTTGTAATTAGTATTAAGTACACCAATAATGTGAAATACAATAAAGTCTGCCTGTCTACAATAAATGTACAGGGAAATAATAATGTATTATGACTCAAACTCAAAGCATTTATTTCAAATAAACCAATTACAGGCACTTTTGAATTGTCAAGGGGTCGGTCAGTCAGAAAGATGAAGCTAGTTGCCCATTCCAAAGCGTAGTAGGTACCTATGGAGAAGAACGGGCAAGAAACTCCATGGACACTCTTTTAAATCAAAATATTGTTACAAAAAAGTGGTTACATCATTCATGTTGTAATTATACATGTGAGAACGATGTAGAAACACGTGCACGTTAAAAGCGTCCGTAATAAAAAGATAAAAACAATTATGGAATTAAAATAAGCCGTGGCAGCTAAGAAATGACCAGTGCCTACTGACGGCGCCCGTTCACGAACATGACGTATGGATCAGCACCATTCAGTCACTCACGTCACCACCAGCGACACATTTGAGTGAGCATGACATACTCTAAGCCGCCAGGGCACATTCAAGTCAATGAAAGACGAACCCAGTAACCTTTATAGTGGGTACATAGTGCTCACACATGTGCTATGCAATTATACAATACTAAGAGATTGAATTTATACAATGCAAAGATAGGTTGTATCTTCATCAGCTCCAACATTATTTTCGAATATATGGGTAAATGTAGGCTTACAATGAAAATGTGATAATTTACCTTAGGGAGCCTTGTCGGTATTGCATTGTCGTGAAGTCTCACTATATCAAGACTTCTATTAATACAAGACTCTTCAAAATGTAGTGAACAAACATTTTCCTGGCTGGAGTCGATATTTTCTTGACCCAATGATTCAAGCCACTTACTTTTAAGTTTATCATTTTTTGGTAACCTAAAAACACAAACAAAACACGCAAACTAACATAAATGTGTATATTTTTTCATGCTAAATATTCAAACGAAATTTGGTTTTTATCGATGCTAAATCGATTCGTTGTGCAAATTACACAATCACAACACTATATTTGTCAATAAAAATACGTAGTAAACAAAACCAAAATAAGGTAATATATCGTTCGAAAGACTATGAATAGGCAATAATCTATGACCGAACAGTAATAAACATGAATTGAGACTAGAAATTGGTATAAATTTATATAGGAAACTTAATAATCTATGAATTCTTTCGATTTACTTGTGCAGGGATATCAGAGGCGCTTTTTTACTGTAATTCGAGCCACAGCCCCTCACACAACACTTAGGCATGGTTTCCTCTATCACAGACAGCCTCAGTCAAATTTACAGCACTCAAAATGTTCTCAAAATGGAAAAAAACTTAATATTTAGTCGCACGATAACGCCAAATGACACTTCATGTACACTCTGAGAAGTACTCAAAACCAGAAACTAAAATGGCGAACCGGCCGATGGGCAGGGCTTCCGTGACGTCAATTGAAATTGAATTGCAATTTTAGAAAACTGACAAAATACGGTTTTCTCTTTTTGACACTTGCAGAATTGCATAAGTTAGAAAGAAACATGTATATTTTTTTATTTCTGTATAGAATCGTATGATATTTCCATAATGTATTTAATTTATATAGATCTTTTAGTTCATGTCCTCTCTTAGTCTTTAGTCATTGGTTTTCTTACACATTCATAACAGCATTAGAAAGAGACAGATGTAGGTTGCTCACTGACCTCTATTAAAATACGCTGGACTGGCTATCGCTATCAATTTCATGTGCCTATTTGAAAATCGCCATTTTGGCGCTGACGGCAGCAGTGTGGGGGAATGGAACTAATACTAGTGATGTGTAACAAAAGGTTTGTTATCGATAAAAACTTTTCTGATATCGACCACAATGATAGAAATATTACCAACGCTATTGTTACAGATTTCCTATAAATTAAATTGGTTTAGGTAATTATTAACATGTACCATTCGTGTTGTCTTTTATACGAACCTAATATGTGTTTAAAAACGTGAAATACGTTTTATAACATGTTACGATTTATAAAAATTGTAGATAATTGATTTAAAACAATATAGGCATATATTTTGTTAAATGTTACTAAAACACAGATAAAAAGACATGTCTGCACTAGTTGAGTACCTAACTAAACTAATGAACTATAGATAGTCGTAATAAGCAGGTATTTTACGTAGAAAACATAACTTGAAATAGCAGTATCTAGTACAGTTTATGGACTGTAATAATAAGTATCACATGTCAGGTTGACCCCTTCCTTCCTTGTTCTCCTTAATCGAATAACAGTTCACTATAGGATCAATAAATAATAAAATTCTGTAAAATAGTAAATTACTAAGATAGAAATAGTAATTAATAAGATAATCCCTTCCTATAAAGAGTGCACAATAAGATATTATTACTAGTCACATACCGCATGTTGCCATGTGATAAGAGACACAATAACTTTCTATTAGGTCTGTAATTACGGTAATTAACTTGTAACAACTTAATTTCCGCAGGGGAGGGGGACAGGGAAATAAAAAAAGCATTCTCAAAACACATAATTTATTTAAATTAAAAATTACTGTCCAGCCATTTTTTCAACGTAGTCCGTGACTGATGTTTTAAGAAACAGGCTTCCGTGAAGTGTTTAGAACACAGATAATGATACATTGTCGGAGTCCAGTTGACAACCTTCATATTTTTTTACCAAAGTTTGAGAGTGTAATCGGAGCGGAACCTGTAATTAAAGGAAACATTATAGTCGGTATGGGTAGAAAATTATAAATGATATACATATATCTATAATTATATAGAACACTTAATGAGAATTATGAATCATAAGTGATAAATTATTTGTTATTGACTCTAATAATAATAAACCTTGAAGTGTTTTGCTATTATTAGAGATCGTTATAATGTGCGTATCATTATTTTAACAATAATGAGCATGACTTTTGTTTTACATCATAATACGAAAGTATCGATATGAATTTTGACATCCCTAACAAAAGTTATTGGTTATAAAAATGTTCGTAAAATCCCGTAAACTCGAATAGTTTACGATTATTATTGTAAGAATACACTGTTTTAAGCGGTTTTCTAATAAGTATTTATGTTTTAGATTCACTTACTTGGTGAAAACTGACACCACTGCCCTTTTCGTATCGTGTTTTACAATATACGCACGATTTCATGTTGGACGAACAATACAAGCTATGATACAATCACTGTCACTATTATAACACTTTAATTTATATCACAATCACAGTAAACACTAGAAAACTTTTTATTCCGCAGAGACACTTAGCGTAAAATCAACAAACAACGGCCATTTGCAATATTATTAGTTCTCAGAACTCTCACGTCTGTCACTGGGGGCGCTTTGAATCGGCACAGCAAATAGCTGTCATTTTGTATGGGATAGCCAGTCCAGCGTATTTTAATAGAGGTCAGTGGTTGGATGGCACTGACCTCTATTAAAATACGCTGGACTGGCTATCCCATACAAAATGACAGCTATTTGCTGTGCCGATTCAAAGCGCCCCCAGTGACAGACGTGAGAGTTCTGAGAACTAATAAGATTGCAAATGGCCGTTGTTTGTTGGTTTTATGCTAAGTGTCTCTGCGGAATAAAAAGTTTTCTAAAGTGTTTACTGTGATTGTGATTTAGATTAAAGTGTTATAATAGTGACAGTGATTGTATCATAGCTTGTATTGTTCGTCCAACATGAAATCGTGCGTATATTGTAAAACACGATACCTACGAAAAGGGCAGTGGTGTCAGTTTTCACAAGTAAGTGAATCTAAAACATAAATACTTATTAGAAAACCGCTTAAAACAGTGTATTCTTACAATAATAAACGTAAACTATTCGAGTTTACGGGATTTTACGAACATTTTTATAATCAATAACTTTTGTTAGGGATGTCAAAATTCATATCGATACTTTCGTAATATTATGATGTAAAACAAAAGTCATGCTCATCATTGTTAAAATAATGATACGCACATTATAATGATCTCTAATAATAGCAAAACACTTCAAGGTTTATTATTATTACAGTCAATAACAAATAATTTAACACTTATGATTCATAATTCTCATTAAGTGTTCTATATAATTATAGATATATGTATATAATTTTTTACCCATACCTACTATAATGTTTCCTTTAATTACAGGTTCCCCTCCGATTACACTCTCAAACTTTGGTTAAAAAATATGAAGGTTGTCAACTGGACTCCGACAATGTATCATTATCTGTGTTCTAAACACTTCACGGAAGCCTGTTTCTTAAAACATCAGTCACGGACTACGTTGAAAAAATGGCTCGACAGTAATTTTTAATTTAATAAAATATGTGATTTGAGAATGCTTTTTTTATTTCCCTGTCCCCCTCCCCTGCGGTAATTAAGTTGTTACAAGTTAATTACCGTAATCACAGACCTAATAGAAAGTTATTGTGTCTCTTATCACATGGCAACATGCGGTATCTGACTAGTAATAATATCTTATTGTGCACTCTTTATAGGAAGGGATTATCTTATTAATTACTATTTCTATCTTTGTAATTTACTATTTTACAAAATTTTATTATTTATTGATCCTATAGTGAACTGTTATCCGATTAAGAAGAACAAGGAAGGAAGGGGTCAACCGGACATGTGATACTTATTATTACAGTCCATAAACAGTACTAGATACTGCTATTTCAAGTTATGTTTTCTACGTAAAATATCTGCTTATTACGACTATCTATAGTTCATTAGTTTAGTTAGGTACTCAACTAGTGCAGACATGTCTTTTTATCTGTGTTTTAGTAACATTTAACAAAATATATGCCTATATTGTTTTAAATCAATTATCTACAATTTTAGTAAATCTTAACATATGTTATAAAACGTATTTCACGTTTTTAAAAACATATTACGTATAAAAGACAACACGAATGTTACATGTTAATAATTACCTAAACCAATTTAATTTATAGGAAATCTGTAACAATAGCGTTGGTAATATTTCTATCATTGTGGTCGATATCAGAAAAGTTTTTATCGATAACAAACCTTTTGTTATACATCACTAGTATTAGTTCCATTCCCCCACACTGCTGCCGTCAGCGCCAAAATGGCGATTTTCTAATAGGCACATGAAATTGATAGCGATAGCCAGTCCAGCGTATTATAATAGAGGTCAGTGAGGTTGCTCAAAATGCAAATCGTCACAAAGCAAACGTCAATTTGGCTACCTTGGCTACCTTTATGATACTAAGTTTAAAAGCTACTTAACGTCTCAGGTTTTTGTCTATGACTTAGTTCATCGCATTTTTTCGTATAATGCTTATGGGCGCATGGTAGTTGAAGTGCTTCGTTGATTTTACGTGTTTTTGTAAAAATAGTACAAAATTAATAGTGATTTAGTGTAAATCACAAAGCTTAAAGATTAAATAATGTCCTGCATTATAGTGGGATGTAAATCACATTCATCCCGCAAAGAAAATGATGCGGAAATCATAAGCTTCCATCGGTAAGTAATCAAATATGGTCATTTTATCGGTTTTGTATTCTCACTGTAGGTTATTTTGGCATTTTTTCAAATTATTTGAGCTTAGTGTACACGGTAGTGTTTTGAAATCAATATTTTATGCAATTAAATAATTCGATTCTAGGGAAAATATAAATTTTAAATCGGCATATAAATATTTTGCAATAGTGCTTGCAAAAATAAACTATCGATAGAATATCGATAGAACTAGCGTCATCTAAATTATTACATTATTTTTCTTTACATGTAGTTTTGGGAAGGATTAAATATTTAAGAGTGAAATAAATACCTAAATACCTACGGTCTTGCCAGCAAATCGTACGTATGAGTAATGAAATAACAGTGGTCAAAAATCCGTGTGGCTCATGGTATAATAATTTAAACTCACGTGTGGCTATGATTTTTTTGTCATTTTCAGATTTCCCTCCGATATTGATATGAGGCAAAAATGGATCAACGCTATTGCACGTAACTACTGGGAATGGAAAAAACAACATCGTATTTCTTCCAAACATTTCAGCGATGACTGCTTTATTAAAATATTGCTACCAACGTCAATTTTTGATGATTTACTCGAACATTCATTCGATAATGATGTATTGGATGATCATAGAAATTTGTTGATTAAATTGATAAGCAAAGAATATTTAACAATTAGAATTCATTATATCGCAAAATAATTTTCTTCTCCTGTAGAAAAAGTAAGGACATTTCTAACAAAAACTATAATTTTTAAAGGACAGTGATTTAAATTTTTTGTTACTTGTTCCGTGGCCAATCGCTCTTTAAAAATTATTTAAGCGTTTTCTTGGTAATTTCAATTTGTTAATAATTTATCCTGTGTTTATAAATAAATAAGTTGATCAGACAGAAGTGAGTTCTTTATTTCACCTTAGCATATTTTAGATTTAAGAGCCTTTATACCCTATGAGTGGCATCGTCGCAATTTAGTGTCATATTTCGTGGTTTTCAATTTTTATCATTTATAAACGCCAAGGAGTAACCATAAACTAAGAAGTCGATATCGGTATTTATTTTAAGCATAGTCACATCACTAGCTAATACTCTGTTGTCTATGACAGCGTACACTTCAAATGTCCTAAAGCGCCTTCTATGCTTTAGTTATTGTTCTGAGGGGTTATCTTATTAAAAAACTTTTAAAATTATCATTTTTGAACCACTGTACCCTTCTTCGAGTTATTTTTTTAGTATTTTTATGAAATTCTCCTATTTTTTTCCTATTTATCTATGTAGTGTATATAGCGGTGGTCCAAAATCAAACATCTCCTTTGGTAATAAAATAAAAAAATGTGTATTTATTTCTATCACCCATTTATGAATATATAAAACTATCGATATCACTCATCAACTGCAATAATACACAGGACTACGTGTGGGCGTGGCCTGCCCATAAGGCCCGTGAGTGGGAAAGAGAGCGAAACACTCGAATGATTATGACCGAGTCTGCAGCGAGATTTTAACTATACTATAGGTTGTAAATCCCTTGTCACGCTAAATTGGAATTCCCGGGCACGCTCTGAGGCCAGATTAGGATTCTTTGTAAAGCCACGTGGTATTGTCGTGCCGTCACTGAGATCGCTTATGAACACGGAAAACCTTCCCGTGGCGATTGATCTGATACGTAGAGATTAATGAAGTCGTCTATAGCCATAATTTAACTCGACTTTTTTTAAATTCCAGGCACGTTTAAGCTGAAGAAGCTGCAGTACCAGAAGGAAGGCTTCGACCCGGACGTGATCAAAGACCCGCTGTACTTCCGCTCGGGACAGGACTTCGTGCCCATCACGCCGCAGCTCTACACGGACATCTGCACCGGCAAGCTCAAGCTGTAGGCACGCACCGCTGTTAGGCAAACAGACACAGTACAGGCAAGGACGGTCGACAGGCCAGATCTAAGAAATCATCATCGGCCTAGCCTTTGCCCCCAACTACGGGAACTTGGGATCGGCTACCAGTCTAACCGGATACAGCTGAATACCAGTATTTTACAAGGAGCGACTGCCTATCTGACCTCCACAACCCAGTTACTGGGTAACACCACGATACCTCTTAGTAAGACTGGTCTACGAAATATAGAAAGTAAGCCTTGTCAGTCCCGAAAGTACGGTGCTCGATTTTTTCATAGCTTTTTCTAGTGCACAGGTGCTAATCCTCGTTCAATATTGCTGAAAACATAATTGATAGCGAAACTTCCGTCCTGCCTGTACTATGCGTCGGTCAATCAAAGTAAATCGTATTGTGAAGTTCTACAAACATTCGGTACCGCTCAAACCAATAATAATTGGCACATGTGATACACGAACAGTCAAAATGTTCTGTAATTTTATCACCCTTGGTGGGCCGATGAGAGAATGCCTGCACAGGCAGCAGATAGCTAGATCAAATCACAGACTTTTTGCACTAAAACGCCGAAAGTATTTAGTTCTATACAGCTAATTATTAGTAAATTTATGTAAAATTTGCATTAAAGTATAGAAATTGTAAATTGTTGTTCAAAACATTTGTAGTTAAGGCAATGGTGGGCGGGGAGTGTGAAGACACTTTTTAAATTTTCAAGTGTATCCTTGAAAGGAATGTGAGAATACCAATAGGCTTATTTTTTTAATCCATAACTATCAGTCTAGCCTCGTTGTAAACAGGTGTGACGTGTAGTGTGCGTGGCGTGTCGGTGTCGTGACGTCGCGTGTTCCGTGTGGCTGAAAACACTAACTTGAAACCCTTGATCAAGTCGATAATAATAAAATTGTTTAGGCGTAGAAGGGGGTAGACACTAGCTGTTGTTTCATGTTTTCACAGTTGGAAACTAAATAAAAATGTATGATTCCAGTTTCAAAATCGAATCCTATCCTCCAGCTTTTTCCTTTAAAGCAAAATCATTATACACAAAACCATTAAAGCATTAATTAATAATACAAATATTTTTCAGAAAAAAAAAAAACTGCTAATATAAAAACATTTAATGTATGTAGTATATTAGATGACATTCCACCATCTAGTCACATAAGGTGTTCTATTCATTTATCTTAAAATGTATGAGTTCCTAAGTATTGTTTTTGGGCACTTTAAAGTGTTATTTTTAGCGAAGCAGATACCAAATAACTTAAATCCATGGCAATAATCGCGGTACGGATTTTTGTGCCTTGAAACGAAAATCGCTGCACAGTAGTGTAGACTAGGAAAACTTTGCAGTTTACTCCTAAACAAAATTATTACGTAAGTTGTAAATAATATAATAAATGATTGAAATGTCGATACTGGTTTTATTCTACTTCCTACGTTGGCATTGTACCCCAATACACGCTTGCTTCCGTATCCATACCGAAGTTACTTTTTGTGGAGCAACGCATGCACTTGCATGCGTTGCTCCACAAAAAGTAACTTAGTGGGCAACCCAACAACGGATAACAAAAAATGTAGAAATGTTTTTGTTTGTTACTAAGTTGTTATCGTGTTGCAAAATGTTACTCTACAAGAAGTAACTTCGGTGTGGATGCACCTTTACAACTAATCACGCGCATATCAAATACCTACGCTTTGATCTAAATATCCGACCAACAAATATTACTATGTACCTACCTACTCATTATAAAATGTTTGTTCTTTGAACTTGCTTGTCTTTTGCCGTGTCCGTCAAGAGGGACCAAGCCTTGGATTTCAAATTAGCCTACATAAAAACTCGTGTATTGTCAACGACACCACGGGTGTCGTTTACAAATATGTTTTCGGTAATTCTACACCACCGTAATGAAGTTCTAATACTAAACATAAGCATGCACCCTACAAAATGTGTGCTCCTATAAAAAAATTAAATGCATTTTCTCTTTGCCATTTAGAACGGACGATACGACAAATTTTTATAAAAATATAATAAGCCGAAATTATTATTCGACTTTCATTTACTTTTCAGCCATTATTTAATTTTTAACTAATTGACTGAGATGTTCAAATAAAAGATCTAAAAAGCATAATTATGCATTTATCAGTTAAACTCATGTTTTGTAGATTCTTCGGTAGGTACAGACATTAATGAACATTAAGGATCCAATAAAACCGCCATAAATCTGTAACGTCATATTCTAGCGAGTCGGAAATTTCTTAAAAGATTTAAGAAAATCTTAATTAAGAGAAAGTCCCGGAGAAAGTCCATTCTGCGATTTATGCTATGCTACTTTACGCAGGCGTCTGGATTGAGAGTCCAAGTAATTTGTTCATAAAAGTTTTAATTCACGTTTTAGAAAATTATGTACTTCTTACTTATTGTTACTTATTGTGCTTCAAGTTTTTACTATTTTTAACAAATTTATCTATGTCTCCATTTGTTTCGCAAGGATTAAAAAAGGACTCTCAATCAATGCACATAAAGTTTAATACCTATGCACTAATTTTAGCTACCCCATGCCCCTTTATTTTGCCGTCAAAATGGAGAGACCAGATAGATGGGCTGGTCGGTGGAGTATCCTACCTATATGGTATTACAATACCTTATTTGTACTTTAGAAATATGAAATTTGATTGTCCCTAACATGAATCGTTTGAGAAATATCGGCCATAAACGTTGGTCCCTCCATAATGATGATTCAACAATTAGCTATTGGACAGTTTTTTTGTTTTTGCGAAGTCATCATATTTAGTATCTACCTACCTATTTTCTACCTTTATATGCAAATGTCTTAAGTTATAGTTTAACTTAAAAAACAAGGTATAATTGAAATATCAGTAACCCAAAAAAAAATCAGTAGGTATTCCAAAAAAATTGTCCATGCCCATGTGAAAATACATTTATGGAACCGCTGTTTTATTTGCGATTTACTAAGTGAAGTACTACGATAATTATTTTCAAGCGTAAATGAAACAATTAATTACCATTATAAGGGGTATTGTCGAGGGATGTAGGAATGAACTACACACGGACTCGGTAAAACAGTTTAGGTATATTGGTAACAGCCAATGACTAAAGTCTTTAGTCATTGGTAACAGCACAGTTACGAGTAATACACCGTCAACCTTAGGGTTGACGTTGATATACGAATATCAGTCAACACGAAGGTATGACGTCAGTCATGGGGCCGTCGCACGAACGCAGCGTGCGCGGGGCGTACGACCGACTGAGCACGCGAGCGAGCGCCCGGCGGCGGCGGGATGCGAGCAAAGTATCTTTGTAGTGGCCGGCGGGTACTGCTTGACCTAACTTTGACGCCACCGTCCCGAGACCGATTCGGGTGCGCACCTGAATAATACACCATCAAACATCAGGTATCCTCTCTCGGACCACCCTCTCCCCCTGAAGGGATCGTCGGTAGTGTCTAGGTCCTCGACAATAGTCTTCAGCTCTGGGTTTTTGAGTTGTTTAGAGCGCATATCCTCAGGTTTCCTATGTGACATATCTACAGTCACTAAGCATACCTCGCAACCAACTGAGTTTTCCTCGCAACAAGCTTAGTGCATCGGCAATCACATTCACCTTTCCGGGAGTATACTGTATCTGCAGGTTATAGCCTTGAAGGGTCACTGCCCATCTGGCAAGACAACCGCTGGGAGACTTTTAATGCTCATCAGCCAACGTAACGGCTGATGGTCGGACTTAACCACTACTTCCGAGCCTTCCACGCAACCTCTGAACTTCGTGAACGTCCAGACGATGGCAAGAGCTTCGCGCTCTGTAATGGTGTAGTTGCGCACGGCCGGCGAGCGTAGGCGACTGGCGTACATTATGGGCTTTACTTTCGTCGGGGCCCTCTCCCTGCATCAAAACTGCGCCGACCTGTTTTTAATATTTCTGTGGCCGACACAATAGCCACTGCTATCTGTCCGGAAGGAGAAAGGCTTGGACTCGTCAGCCTGTAACTGCTGCTCTTCTTGAGTATAGGTCAGTTAATAGCCTGGCGAATGTAACGTAGTTCGGTACAAAGCGACGAAACCAGCAGCTGGATATGGCCAAAAAACTTTTGGGTTGCCTCTCGTTTTTTGGGGCAGGCCTGTCAGCAATAGCTGAAGTTTTCTTTGGGTCTACTTGTAGACCTCCAGGGACAATTATGTAACCAAGGAATTTCAGTCACGGGCGAAGCAGCTATTGCTTCGATTGACTCGAAGGTCAAACTCCTCAGGTCTGTCGAAGACCGCTTCGAGATCTTCAATATGACCTTAGAAACTCGGTGACAACCTCGGTGTTCATAAGATACAGCCCGCTGACCAACTGACGGACGGACGGGCAGCGGAGACTTAGTAATAGGGTTCCGTTGGCACCCTTTGGGTAGGTACGGAACCCAAATAAAAAGCAATGTTTGTGGACAGTATAAAGTTTACTCATTTACACAGTTTATTTAATCACAAACTTTTTAAGCATAAAAAGGTTTCATACGCACTAGCGACGCACCGTGTAGATCACACCTTAGAACCGTCCTTATAAAACAAGCTACTATTCTCTTAGAATAATAACTAAAACTATTCTTATTCCTCCTCTGTCCATGCTGTAAGATTGTGGAACTCATTTCCGCCTAGCATTCGAGATTTAAAATCTATTTCTCAATTCAAGTATCGATTAAATAGTAGGTACATTGTTCACCGAGAGGAGAAAGTGACCGATTACCGTCGAGGGTGTCGTTTGAAGCCCGAGCCGTAGGCGAGGGCTTTAAAACACCCGAGATCGGGAATCGCACTTTCTCTCGAGTGAAACATAGTGCTTTATACTACACCTACGAGGAAAATAAAAAACTAAATCTTTACTAATTGAAATTTATATTGAAATTGTTGCAGTTAGTAAAGCTTAATTGGCGCCAATGGCGTCTTCAATTTTCACATGTTCTTTTTTGAAATTGTTTATCCTGCCGCCGCAGGGTCGCACTGCCAGCCCGACACCATCCAACCACTGACCTCTATGAGGTCAGTGCATCCAACACACAGCTAGTGGCCAGTGTCATTTTGCGAACTTGGAGATAAAAACTCACTGTAAAAACTTTTTGGCTTTTGATATTTAGGTTACCGGCGCATAGTCTTACCACTGACCTCTATTAAAATACGCTTAATAGAGGTCAGTGAGTCTTACCCAAAATTAAAAAAGAAAAACCACGTAAGAAAAGGATTTTCATACACTTTTCTCTCTCGCTCAGATGCGTTTTCTCCCCGCATATTTGTTCGATATGCAATGACGTACTTTCTACCGTAAATTTGATAAAGTATCAAGGTAGGTACTTTCCAAGCAGGTGTAGTATAAAGAGCATTTACCTTTCCTCATAAATGGTGCATGTAGACGTCAAGAGTTGGCAAACATCACAACTAATGATGTCGAGAACCATGGGCGGGTTCTTCTTGTCCAGGTCAAAACACAAAAAATAAAATTCCAAGATCGTTCACAATACAGGGGCCTTTTCACGACATAGTGAAGAAATACGAAGCGCTTCGTTCAACAAAAGCGATATCTAACAGATTTTTTCAAAATTACCAAAATGGAAAATGCACTAGCCAACCCATTGGCATAAATAAATTTGGAGCAATGCCGAATAATTTGCCACTTTCTTAAATTTGGATGATCCACATGAATACACAGGGCACAGTTTCAGAAGGTCCTCGGCTACATTGTTCGCCGATTCAGGTGCGAACTTATTGACACTAAAACGCCACGGAGGGTGGCGGTCGAACAGTGTAGCCAAGGGTTACATAGATGACTCGATGAGAAATAATGAAGAAATTAGCTCCCGCATTACAAGGAATATAAATTTGGAGCCAAGTGTTGACTCTCGACCATCTACGAGCACACGCGTACATTCCACCATCGTCGCCGCCGCCGCGCGCCGTAGCTGCCTCCATCGCCGCCACCGACTGCAACTCTGTGGTCTCGTTTCTCCTACTTTCACTCAAGAGAGTGAGAGAGAGACTGGTGAAATTGTAACTAATAATCAAAGACATTAAATTATACTTTTTTAATCTCTTTGCTAATAATAATAACTTGACAACATTAAAAATGCCAACTGGCAACGTAATAATCAATTTTACATATTGTTCAAATTTTTCTAACTCCTTTAACAAGTGATTAAATATTTATTCGTAAAAGTCCGAGTTTTATTTATTTCCTCGCAATATGCTATAAAACGTCGTATGACATAACGTGCGCTTTGATAATTACAGCCTCTGCTTTCTTGTAGCCCTCGCCTACGGCTCGGGCTAGCAATATCTAGATATAGGTACCTATATATATAGGTATATAATATACCTATATCTTATTGTACTATTTGCTAGGTACCTATCCAATAATTTTAGCTAGATACCTCAATGTACATATGCGTGTCCCTCCATTTTGCCATCCCATTTTTTCCATTTTTTTTTTTTTTGCAAAATGGACGTAGCAGATAGGTGGGCTGGTCGGAGCAGTAACCAGGCACAAATCCAGACTCCGAGCCGCTACTGAGAAATTCCTGACAGGAAAACCCAATGACACTTTGCCGACATGGGAATCGTGCTTAGCAGCACCGCTTGCGGCCACTAGACTAATGAGCTCGCCGTAGGTGAGTATAATATTATGTTCCTTGCCAACGAGGCAGTTGAACTTATAACATGTTGTTTAAAGTACTTTATTATTTAAATAATAAAGTAAAACAGATACGACTTATTAGAATTGAGTACAAAGGTACTGCTTATTTCTTAAGAAATTTCTTTCAGCGTGTGTGGTGAGAACAAGAAGAGAATTTGGTTTTGTGACATCTTATACTAGAATACTAAGTACACATAGATAAAATGAAAAAAAAAATAACATAGGTACTTAAATAAATACATTATTGCTAAAACAAACATTTAAGTAAGTATATAAAAATATTTCTTATCTTTATTCATAATCCAATTAATAATTAATCATAATGTAATCAATTTAAACAATTATAATTTAATCAGCCAATCACATGCCAATGATTTTTTAATTATTTTTTTTATTTTTTAAAGTTTTTTATGGCATTGAATGTTATGATAATTTTTCTTTATTAGTTTTGGAATGTAGATGTATGTAGAAGTTTATTACCTATGTAGAAGTTCTAATTTCAATAATTTATAAAATATATGTTATGTGGAGCCGTTTTCTGTGCATGTCGTGTTAACCTGTAATTGATTGTTGCACTTGTAAATGTTACTCTAGTCATTAAATCAGAAATGTATATAGTGTAAACAATTGTTGGTTAACCTAAATAAATAAATAAAAATATATAAATTCTCACAGTTAAGCCGAATATTAATACAAACTGAAAAGAGATAAAAACAGCGTACAAAACACCTGTAGGTATTGTAAAGAAATACGAAAGTGAAAGAAGTTAATAACAATAATTTTGTTTCAACTGACCTTTGTTGCCAAACATCGGCAATCCGGAGCTTCTTTTAGGAACTATCTCTAATACTATTTGTAGGAACTTCTTGACATTGTCAGCCGAAAATACTTTCGACTTTTTACTCACATGGCCACTTGAGCGTCTTTTTAGAAATGCCAGCAAGTTGGAGTATGACTTGATATCAATACCAGGTTTTGTTTTCACATTGCTTTTTAACATTGAATAGTAGCACCACAATGAGCTTGACTTATATTTTTGAGAAAGTTCCATGCAATAGACTAAAAACACACTTTCTGAAAATGAATTTGCATCTTTGCTTGTTTTCCATAAGATTAAATTTTGATACGCTTGTAAGTATCCATCGGTCGATTTTTTGGGCAAGAGGCTTTGAGTAGCCATTTTCGCTGCCTCTGAGACTTCTGGCGGTGTCGAATTAATAAATTCATCATTACTTGACGACATTTTCAAATAATAACAATACAGCGAAAAGAAAAAACGCGCGGAATAATTATTTAATTTTACTTGTTCACAAATTAGCGATGCGCGCGCATCAGCGATATTTTTTAAGGCAAAGGCACCAAAACAAAAAAAAACAAAATAAATTAATATTTTTTGTTTTTGTTACAGATAAATTGTTGTAATTTATTGTCAAAATTAATTAAATAATAGAATTAATTTTATATATTTTATCTCCCAAAGTTAATTTCATTCATAAAAATGTTGACCACTTTTCTGACATAAAAACTCTTTGCTATAGAATTAATTTATATATTTTATCTCCCTAAGTTAATTTCATTCATAAAAATGTTGACCACTTTTCTGACATAAAAACTCTTTGCTAAGATTTAAAAAAGTACCGTTCGTTTTAGACGGAGCATCTTGATAAACCGTACGTTTTACCTTACAATAACGCACAAGTAGGTACGTAATGACATACATTACGATATTGAAATTGGTGATATAAGAGACCCTTTACGAGCAAATGTGTTATAATAGTATATTTACAGTATTAACCTTATATGTAGACTGATTTGAAATCCAAGACGGGGTGTCTTGGATTTCTAAGACCCCCCTCCCTCTTGACCCTCTTGACGGACACCTTTTGCTGGGGTACCTAGTTGATGATGCGGACGCGGGATGGGGTATATAGCCCTTGTTGGTCTGCAAAGCCGAGGTCTCTAGGGTCGAGGGTCCCGCTAGGCGTATGGACACGTTACTAGAAGTTCTAGACGGACGAAGCACGAGTATAATAAAAAGAAAATATATTACTTATTGTAACTTTATTCAAATTTACAATAACAACACAATTAAACATTAAAAATAAAACAAAAAGTAACAAATAAAAATATATTCATCGTTCTGTCACGTATCGTATTAAGTTTATTTACTAAATTACGTGATAGACATCTTTAAATAAGAAATGTGTAAATAAGCGAAAATAATGTTCTTTGTAATGTCAAAATGAATAAACTCTCTATACTTAGTAGTATTTAAACAAGCTAATACTAGACAATGTACATTATATCGATAGATCCTGCGAACACATATCTACATACATTACAAGTGCTTCCAATTGACAGTGCAGCGGCTCGCTAATTAATAGGAATGCTTTAATTTACAAACAGTTAATTATCATGTCCTTTAAATAATAACTACTAACCTTTTGTGAGAAATTTTCGCAATACTTCGTATCTTGGAAAACAACAAAAATAATTTTTTCGTGTACCCAAAATGCCTTTAAATGTTTTCATACTTTGTCCCCGTCACTAACTTGTGCTTTCTTTTATTATAAATTCTTACAAAAGTGAAAAACGGGTAGATACGAGTGATCTACCTAGTATTATGTGCTGCTGCGGTGCCTAAGGCGTGTTACACACTTGTTCGAGTCGACAGATTAAATTCGGCAGTATTTGTTGAACAAGAAAGCCGAACCGAATCAATTACTACATATATTCGACTTTGCCTCCCGGTTCGGTAGTCGGTAGCACGCCTTACAGTTAATTCATGCTTGAAATAAGTACGGGTTACCTACGAAAAATTACTGAGCGATTGATATTATTGCTGTTTCCTGTTCAGTGGCGTGGTCTAAGAGAAAACGCTGAAGATACAAATTAAAAAAGGATTTAATTTCTAGCATTGAACGAGTCCTACCAAGACGATATTTTGTAGAAATTTGACTTTTATGTAATATAATTAAAAGTCGAAATATGTACTTTCATAATTTGCATCTTCTCCGTTTCTATAATAACCTGTCTAAAGCTTAGTATAATGTACAAAATACAAAGGGGCAGTGTGTGGTAGGTAATTATTTTATCACGAATATATTCCTTTACATTTATTTTAAAATTATTCAGACCATAATTCTAATACAACTTGATGAAGCAATGTCACATTGATGCATCAACAACTTAATGATGTATAACTTCTGTCACTATTACAAAATAATTGACAACACAAAACGCATACAAAATAATAACCATTTATATCATAAATACAATACAAGGAATTATTTAAATAATGACTAGCAACTATTAAGGCAACTTTCAACAAATATTCACAATGTATATTACAATAATGTTGTTCAAAATACAATAAGATTACAATACTTACAATTATGCGTAATACGACATTTGCTTATTCGGGTACCTACTAATACCGAAATTTAAGTTTTAACATTACCTAATTACATATCATAATCTGGGAATTGTATCACCTATCGAGCAACTTATGAGTTCGCCATTTAATGGGAAATTAAGCTGTGATAACCCTTGTAATAAGCAAAGTGATTTTAATGCGAACATTAACCCCTTTTTTATAAACGTTACTTAAAGTTAAGTAATGATTAGGGGCTGTTAACCACAATTTTTTACCGTTTAAAGTCTCTCAACTTTAAGCAACGTTTATGAATAAACCCCCAAATATTTATGACTACCTCACTGTAATGTGCAATATGAATTTGATACCAAATGCTTGGCTCAAACTTTTGCTCGAATACAGGAATCATCTATCATAAAATCCATAAAATCATAAAACCTAAGTTTGTTTAACTTCGTTGATCGCCAACTACAATAAATTAATATAAAAAATAGATAATAAAATAAATAATCGAGAACCGCGGTTCTAAGATGTACGATAGGCCGCATGTCAGAGGTAACAAAACCAGTATA
Source organism: Brachylomia viminalis (assembly GCA_937001585.2). Taxonomy (NCBI): domain Eukaryota; kingdom Metazoa; phylum Arthropoda; class Insecta; order Lepidoptera; family Noctuidae; genus Brachylomia; species Brachylomia viminalis. Next base: position 16,958,045 of record OW443301.2, on the reverse strand, counting down.
AGCTGCCCTCGTCCCTTATCCCAAGTTATTAGTGGTCGGCCCAACACGTCTTTTTCTTACATACTGTTAGTCGCTATCTCGATAGTCACTCCCAGTTTAACCATATTATCATTCACAAAGTCCATACATCGTTCCTTTGGTCTTCCCCTATTCTTATAGCTATCGACATTCATACTCAAAAACTTCCTTACGACATTTTCCACATTTCTCCGTATCACATACGATCATAGAGCAACACGGGCCACCGGCGGACCGGAGGGGAGTCGCCATAGCGTTGATAGCGTGTGTTCCCGATACAGAAATGTCTGTCATTTTGGGGGGGGGAATCTGCGCCATGCACACTTTCTCAGACTGCCACACAAAAACAATCGGCTGTCACTACGAAACCCACACTTAACAATTATAACAATACACTAACAATTTCACACGCACATAGATGCAGTCGGTGTCACAACAGTGTAATGAAGTGACACAACTACATTGACAAGTTGTGTACAGCCGTGGCTGTACCAACTGTCGATACGCATTATCGATAAATTCAAGAACTCTGTTAGGGAAATCAGGTTTAAATTCCATATATCCCTTAAACTCGGATCTTTAGGAAAACTGCAATAAACAAATAAAAAACTTCACACTTCGTAGTTTTAATGTAATGTATTAATACTCGTAAGTATTATATTATATTTAATTTGACTAAATCAGAAGACAAACTCTTAAAAATGATTATATGCACGAGAGACATAGCTGTATAGAGTCCTTTGCATTTGCCATTTTTATCGATATCTAACTATCTACAAACCGGTAATAACACTATCGCTCAATGATAGCGACAACACTCGGATCAGTCGCTCGACCGATCCGCATATTGTATGAAGGCGAGCGACCTGTGTTGGACAACGAATCCGAAACAACACGACCATTATTATTGTAAAAAATAAGTTTAAAAAGGAGTAAATAGTAGGGGAAGACCAGACAATGGGGATCAGCTGGCAATGGGGATCACCCACACATCTACAAAACTAAACATTTTTGAGAGTCTCGTAAAGGACCTCTGCACCCCGCCCTGTACCCTCCGCCTTTGTTACAAACGATTCGCTTTAGTTCCGCGCGCGCGTTTCCGAGTGACAGCCGTGTGACGATTTTGCGCCGCGCTGTTCTAAATTTTCGCAATAATAAAACTAAAAATACAATTAAAATACAATAGTAAATTAGACCCTTACGGTCTAATTTACTATTGTATTTTAATAAGACTTTTATGTGTATTTAGTCTGCCATTCAAAATAGTGATAAGCAACTTAAATTGTGCTAATCATTTCTAGTTTACTTGATATTTTACTTTTTTGTCATTGTTGTGGTTATGGGAAATGAGGATCAGGGTGATCCCTATTGCCCACAAGTGATCCCCATTACCCGTCGCAGTACTTAATTATCTTTGGAGTTAACTACATACATGATATCGTCGCCGTGGAGGTCAAGGGAGTCAAGCCACAGATTTTCTATAAATGAGTTAAGTACACAAGAACATTTTTTTAACGTCAAAAATGCCGTAGTCAATGGGTTTGAGACACAAAAATCCAAATTTTTGAGTGTACTGGAATTGGCCAATAGGTCTAGTCCACATACAATAAAGGAGTCAATGACGACAAGCAGCAGAATACTTTTGACTTCCGTATAATCCATAATTTTCGTTCACTAGTCAACACATCTATGCGGCATAGCGCTGTTGACCACTCAAAACTCCCGCGCAATTTGAGATTCTGTCCGGGCGATTTACATCTTGTCTTGCTCTAACTTGTGAAGAGAGACAGAGAGAAACGGCTCACGCACGGCGCTGTCAGAAGGTGACAATAATTTATTGTTTGACGTCTGATTGTTTTGATTTGGTAATTTCGCGCTTGTTGCTGTGTTCGATAGAATTTTGTGACTAAAAAGGCTTATTATTAAAGTGATTCTGATAAAAACAGTAACAATGAAGCGAGGTTCACGAGGGATACAAATGGTTGCACTAGTTAACAATAGTTCACCGAATTATGAACAACATAACCTCCAAAGTAAGTATTTATAAACTAAAAGCTTGGCTTGACTTTAGTTTGGTAGAGCAGGATATGGGGATTAAAAAGGGCCAAATCTGATAGGGCTTGGGTCCCCGATTATAACGCTACCACTCTTTTTACGAGGTAATGCATATTTTTCGAGAAATTTATAAAATAAGTTTCTAACTTCAAATCCGATAAAAGGTAGATTGGAACGTTAAAATGGGTCATTGACAACCAAAGCTGTCACAATATATTGCCTTGTGGTGTAAAATATCGTGCTACATCGGTAAAACGAAACGTAAAAAAAGACGCCATTTGTGTCTGTGTCACTGTCATTCGTTTCGGTCATTCATTCCGTTTCTTCTCGAGTTTCGTGAATGTGCTTTCTGTGTTTTGTGGACTTTTTGTGGCTTTTTTCGACGACCTTGGCTTCTCTCCTGGACTTGTATTGTTTGCATTGCAGCCATCATCGAGTCGCTCTGCGGTTGAGGATGAGCCTCAACCGTCGACGAGTCGCTCTGCGGTTGAGGATGAGCCTCAACCATCGACGAGTCGCTGTGCGGATGAATTCCAGTCATCAAGCAGTTCTTCGGAGGACGAAACACCCGCAAAGCGTCACCTTTCTGCGAAGGACGCCCGCGGAATGTGGAATCTAAAAATTTATCGCCTATTGGGCACGCGCGAGCAAGCTATTTCAATTGCAGAAGAAAGGGGCATGATACGCCGTGAAAAAATGTGCAACTATCATAAAAAACCAATGACCATCGATTTTACCACAAACAAAACGGTGGGCTCATTTGCATGTTATAGAGGGGCATGCAGATCTAAACCAAAAATAAGCCGAGGCAAAGGAACGTGGTTTGACAATATCAAGATATCGATGCCCCATGTGTTTTATCTAATGTATGCGTTCGCTCGAAAATTTAGTTATAATACAACAATGATTGAAGATTTTTCAGAAGGAGAACACTGCCTCTCTACAGCAACAATAAGTGACTGGTTCAATTATTGTAGAGAGGCAGTTGTTTCATTCCAAAAACATAAACAAGAAATAATTGGAAAGATTGGAGGTCCAGGAAAAATTGTTCAAATAGACGAAAGCAAGTTTGGCAAAAGAAAATATAACAAAGGACGTCGTATAGATGGACACTGGGTCCTTGGAATGATCGAGGATGGGAGTGAGGATCTTCGATTAGAAGTCTGCCCAGGCAATGTCCGGACTGCAGAAATTTTGGTGCCCTTGATAAAGAAACATGTGGCTGAGGGCACCACCATACATACAGATTTTTGGCGTGCTTATGATTGTCTGGGGGACCATGGGTTTATACACCGAAAAGTAAATCACCCATACCCAGAGGATAGAATCACAGTGGCGAATAGTTAAACGGTTTTTTTATAAAGAAAACTATAATAATAGAGTGAACATTAACGATATAATTTATGAATATTTGTGGAGAAGAGATGTGGAAAGGAATAATAAAGATCCTTTTGATGAATTAATCGATGTCATGAAATATAATTTTAATAAATAGATTTTAAATTAATGTATTGTATTTTATTTGTTTTTATATCATCTTAGATATCCTGTTTAGAAGAAAGTTAGTAATTCCACTGATCATATGCGAGTACAAAAGGTTATTACTGTTACGGGGATAACTTAAGATGCGAGAGCGAGCGAAGCGAGCTCAAGACATGGGGGCACCCCGACTCGGATAGATTTAGGTTAGAAGGATGCTGGGTGGTTTAAAAAAAAATAACCTCCTTCGAGGTTATTTTTTAGCACCCAGAAGTAGGAGCCCCGCGTAGCGGGACTCCGTCGACTATGCCTTTTAAGCAATTTTGGAGTGTTTTGAGGTTAGGTTACAAAAGATCGTTTTTCACGGAAACGGTGAGTGACCTCTTCATGGGAGTGGTGCCAGGGGGAGGGGGTCACCCCCCCCCCCCTCCCCCAACTACCAGCCCCCCCTCCTGCTCTACTATTCTAAAGTTATACCAAAAGCTTAACTATTTATTTTGTTATTACTACATACTTACACACTTTATATCTTATTCAACTTATTAAAATAGCAATGTGTTGTGGGTGTTTGTTACGTGATAATTTTGATAATACTTTGCATAGATTCCAACCAGCGGACCGTAGGACGACAAAATGATGAGCTTGGTAGGTATGTTACGAGATTTATAAATGAGAATAATGGACAAACCGAATACATAGAGCTTCGTGATCACACTCCAAGCCTAAATTACGTTGGAAGTGAAGCCAATTTATTTTATTGAAAGTACTTACGTACGTACAGTAAGCGCCACGTCAACCTACTCTACCCACCACCCACCACCACCCAATTTGACAAAAGGTTTACATTGCGACGAATCGACGTATCAGGTTGAATATTTTTCTTTCTTTTGTAGGTTACGTGGATAATGTGCCGCAGGCTATATGTGTGGAACTCGCCATGAATTTACAAGATGCAGATGCTCCTGTACAAGCCAATTATGCAGAGCTCCAGAATGTCACTCTAGATACTAATGTTGATGGTATGCAGTTTTTTCTTAGACTATCACTGCGTTTAATCATCTTAATGTTTTTACCAAATCATTGCAGTTGTTTTCAGAATTTACTACAGCTTATCTGGATCTGCAGTCTATTTGTTTTTATTTATACTTAAAAAAGTGCCCCAATAAATAAGTTTTCTTTCTTTTGTAGGCTGTGTGGAGAATGTGCCGCAGGCTATATGTGCAGAACTCGCCATGAATTTACAAGATGCTGATGCTCCTGTACAAGCCAATTATGCAGAGCTCCATAATGTCACTCTAGATACTAACGTTGATGGTATGCAGTTTTTTCTTTGACTATCACTGCATTCAATCATCTTAATGTTTTTACGAAATCATTGCAGTTGTTTTTATACGTGTTTCTATTCCCATGCGAACTTATTTATGGGATAAAAAGTAGCCTTCCTTTTATTCCAGGCCTAGAACTACCTGTATGCAAAATTTCAGTCCGATCCGTTCAGTAGTTTTGGCGTGAAGAGGATCATAGCAGGCAGAAATTTGCTGTCTCTGCCACTCTGGAAAACCGGCGAGTTCATACTTATATTTTTTCAGGCAAAGAGGGGAACCAGGCGACTGCGCTTCTAAATTCATACGAGTCTGGCGAGCAGGAACCGGCAAGTCAACACCAAGTTAGTTGCTCAGAAATAATATCGGACAGCGAAGAGGAGTCTATTGTTTTACATCGGAAGCGCAAAAACCATAACCATCACGTGTTTATTGCAGAAAGTTCTGATTCTGAAACAATAGAGAGTGATAATGACAATAATACTGTATCAACCACAGCCACGGCTTTAGAACAGACTACAGATGGTTTAAGTAGGAAACGCAAGCGAGACCAAAAAAAGTGGAAGCGGAATTCTCAAAAGATATTGCGAATGGAAGGCAAGGAATACCAAAGCAGATCCGGAAAAAAATATCGAGCAAAGACTGTTAGAGAAGTGAACTGTAAGTGTCACTATAAATGCACGACTAAAATAGATAAATCACAGCAGGAGCAAATCTTGGCCGACTATTTGAGTCTGGATTCTGACAGAGCAAGGTGGGCCTTCATTGGTAACAGTGTTAATCGCATTCCAGTAAAAAGAAGATACCATGGAATCAGCAACAAACGTCAGCATATATAATACACGATAATGTGCAATGACCAGAGAGTCCAAGTGTGCAAACAATTATTTTTGGCAACATATGACATCTCGGGGAAGAAAGTCGAAACGGCTTTGAAAAAGTTGACCCCTTCCGGTGTCACTGAAATAGATCACAGAGGTCATAAAGAACCACCAAACAAAAAATCCGAGGAAGTGAGGAACATAATCAGAGACCACATCAAAAGTTTGCCCGTAGTTGATTCTCATTACTGTCGGAGCAGCAGTAAGAGAAAATACTTGCCATCTGGTTTGAGCGAAACTCGTATCTACCTGGACTACGTAGAGTATTGCAAAGAGAAAAACATTTCACCAGAAAAGCTCAGCTTATATAAATCAATCTTCGTCTCTGAATTCAACTACGGCTTCCATGTTCCTAAAAAGGATCAGTGTGACTATTGTACTCAGTACAAGAACAAGTCAGATGAAGAGAAAAGAAGAGATGAAGAGGAATACAAGCTACACTTGATGCGAAAAGAAGAATCGAGGGATCACAAAAAAGAAGACAAGGCTCGGGCTAAGTGTGATCCAACCTTTAGTTGCTTCACCATGGATCTAGAAAAAGTATTGGTGACACCAAGTTTGCAAGTAGGACAGTTGTATTATACTAAAAAACTCAAAACATACAACTTCACTCTTTATGACCTGGCCACCGGACAAGCGACCAACTACATGTGGCACGAAGGTGTAGGAACAAAGGGCGCTTCAGAGATCGCCACGTGTCTATGGAACCTCTTGGTGTCACTAGGCCCCAAACAAGAAGTAACTCTGTATTCTGATACAGCATCCGGACAAAATCGGAACTCCGTTGTGTCTACAAAGTTACTAAGGGCCGTGGAACAACTACCCATAGACCGTATAAACCAAAAGTTTATGGAATCAGGGCACTCAGAGATGGAATGCGATTCAGTGCACTCCACAATAGAAGCCCGAGGAAGGCAAGTGGACGTGTTCACACCAGAAGGATGGCACATGGTCGCTCGTACTGCCAAAACAACTAAACCCTATCACAAAGTAGTAGAAATGGAGTATTCTGATTTCTTAAATTACAAACAATACAGCGAAAAAATTATGACTAATAAGACTCAATCAGAAGATGGGAGCAGAATGAAGTGGCTGAAGGTGAAGTGGTTTCAATGTCGAAAAGGTGAACCCATAAGGATATACTATAAATATCGGTTGAGCGATAATGACTTCGAGTCACTAAAAATCCAGCGTAGACAGCTACGAAAATCATCTACGTTACCGCTAGATGTACCGAGACTATACATTTCTAAACTAAAAATCGACCCTGGAAAATTTAAAGATCTGTTTAAACTATGCCAAAAGGGTAGCATTCCGTCCACTTATCATGACTTCTATATAAGTTTAAAGCCAGAAGACGGTCCTGCACAGGAAAACAGCAGCTGCTCAGAGAGTGATGGAGATGATTAGATAAGCGTTGATAATAAAATACTAATTTACAATAGCTGATTTTTATTTTATTTTTAATAAAAGCCTGCATAATTTGTTTTACTGAAAAAGTGACTGATTATTTTGACTGATAAGGTATATTGGTATTGTATGGCCATAACCCTAAAATATTATTTTATATGGTAAGTAGAGTCTTAAATCCTAAATAAGGAATAACTAGACAATTCTATAATATAATTTATTAAATGTATTTGTTCATTAATTGGTTTATACTTAATAACTGTGGTTATGGCCATACAATACCAATAATATCAACTTTTTAACAATAAATGCTATCTATTTGTTTTTCTTTATGATTGTAGGTTTGGAACTGGAAATACAGTACAGTTCAGTTTCTTTATAGTGTTATCCCACAGTAGCACGTTTACAATGTTGGCAGTTCTTTCGGCAAACTAAGTGGTCAATAGGCCCAGCTCTATTGACTACTAATGAATTGTACCAAACCTACATTGAATTTTTGGTGGTCAAGAGATTTATCACACATAACTTTTGGAATGCTTACTTTTTAAGTTATTTCTTGTTTATTTTATTTAGATGATACTACAAACTAGCTAAGTTCAAAGTTTCAATCCATTACCATGGATAACAAAAAAAATACAAATAAAAATGCAACTTTTTTGTAGCCAAAAATCTTTGCGCGCTGTTATCTCCCATTTAAGATTTTGTGGACTGCCCCTCTTGACTTCCACGGCGACGATATTTTCTTTTGTAGATGCCGAAAGTACGTGTCAGAACTACTGAAAAGGCTAAATGGTCTATAGATAGTCTACAAAAAGCTATTCAGCTGATAGAAGAACAGGGTTACTCAATTAGACGAGCTTCTCAAACTGTAGGTATTCCATATACTAGCTTACAAAAGAGATTTACAAATAAAACTAACTTGGGACCACGTCTTGGACGGCATACTGTGTTCAGTTGTGAACAAGAAGACGAAATAGCAAATGCGGTGAAAAATATGGCCAATATTTTCTATGGTTGTACCGCTCTTGAGATAAGAAAAGTGGCATTCGATTATGCTGAGAGCAAGAATTTAAAGCACAACTTCAACAAATCTTCAAGAATGGCTGGACGTGATTGGTTGAGTGCATTTATGACCAGGAATAAAATTTCTGTTAGGAAGCCGGAAGCAACAAGCATAAACAGAATTACAGCTTTTAATAAAACAGAGGTGCAGTTGTTCTATAAACTGCTAGGAGAACTGATGGAAAAGCATAAATTTGTTCCAAAAAACATATTTAACTGCGATGAAACAGGGATTTCTACTGTACAAAACCCGGGAAAAATACTAGCTACAAAGGGACAGAGAAGAGTGGGATCCATCACAAGTTGGGAGAGAGGAAAAAACATCACCTTGATGTGCGCAATGAGCTCTGCAGGCGGATTTATCCCACCAATGTTCATTTTTCCTAGGAAGAGAATGACTCCATTACTCGAGAAGGATGGCCCAACCGGAGCTCTTTACAAATGCTCCGATAACGGTTGGATTAACGAGAATCTCTTTTTTGACTGGCTTTCGCACTTTAAGCAGCACGCTAAGCCCTCTGCGGATGAACCTGTACTGTTAGTACTAGATAATCATGCTAGTCATATTTCTCTTCCGGTCTTCGAATTTTGTAAGCAGAACTATATCCATATGCTAACTTTGCCACCACACACGTCTCATAGAATGCAGCCTCTAGATGTTTCTTTCTTTGGACCGCTCAAAGCAGCTTACAAAAAAGAATGTAACTAATTTATGAAAAGCCATCATGCAGAAAAGATAACCCCTTATGACGTAGCATCCTTGGTGAGGAAAGCATTTAATAATGTTGCGTCTATTAGTAAAGGAGTATCTGGATTTAGAGCAACTGGTATTTTTCCAATAAATCCGGAAGTGTTCTCTGAAGAAGACTTTATTGCGGCTGAAATTCTCCAACCTGAGTCTATTACAATTCAAGATTGTGATGAATCTATTTGTACTGCTGTTAATACTGTGCAAGATACAAGGTCGATTCCTAGCAAATCCCAGCAAGTAGACCTAACAGTTCCTGGTACATCAGAGCAAGTAGACCCGTCAGTTGCTGGTACATCAGAGCAAGTAGGCCTATCAGAACCTAGTACATCAAAACCACCTGTTCCTGAACCAGATATTGTATCAACGTCACAAACCAAAGTTACTACAATCTACGATTTTATTAAGATGCCGGGGAAAGTACCTACTCTCAACACAAGGCAGGGCCGAAAGAAGCAGCACGCTATAATTTTAACTTCAACGCCAATCAAAGATAACCTGGTAGAAAAAGAAAATAAGAAAGTTAAAAAATCCCAACACGACAAAGGGAAAGATAAAAAGAAAGGGAAAGGTAAGGGACAAGTAAAGAAGACTAAGGTACAGAAGGAGGGTCCCGAAAGAGCAAAGAGGCAAGTTCTACAAGAATCGTACGATTCTTCGCTGTCAGACGTGAACACTATTGACTTATGCCAGGATGATGAGAATGATGATGCCGAAGACGCAGGAAACAGATGTCTAATATGTGGCGAATTCGGCAGAAACAACGAAATGTGGTACAGATGTACTTCATGTGGGCTGTGCGGTCACGCAGAATGCACCGGATGGGACTCAGCCAATGGTTATGTCTGCGATATGTGTTAGTTTTTATTTGATCCTGATTTCCCACAGGGTGATCACAATTGCCCTCACCTCGGTGCAATGGGAATCAAAACTGTTTATTTTTTTAACTTCCATAATTACCAAAGTGTGTACACAAATTGATTAAAGGTGATCTCAGTTGATAGATGAATAAGTAAATTATGTAATTAGGCGGTTGCAATAAAGATTTTATTTTTAAATAAGCTTTTATTTGAATTCTCGCTTAAGTGGTTCCCATTACCCCGTTTTACCCTAATAATTTGATTAAAAATTACTTAAATACGAAAGGTAACGTCATGTTTTTGTAAATTTGACGTGGGAGATCTCAATTTGCAGCAAAAAAACTGAACAATCCGGCATTTTTGTGGGACGTCGATTCAGACGCGCAGCTAGATTTAGTCTAGTGAATGGAGCGGCTGCAACTAGTTTTATTGTACGCATAGGACCGCGTGGACTTGTACTTTGGCAGAGGGGAACGCCTGCGTATGGCTACTCCCTTCCGTGTTGCTCTATGCATACGATCATACGAAAACTTGTCAGGTTACCGGTACCACTTCCAGACTTTCTCTTAAGTTCTCATTTCTTATTACCTAATCTGCCCTCTTATTGTATTGAAACTCCGTAGGTACTTACGCTAGGCCAGCTGTTAACATTGACGTGTGGCCACTGTGCCTTAAGTTCATTAAAAACTGGAGAATTATTATGTTCATAAAAAATAAATCAGATATTCTAAAATAACACAAGACTTGGTTCTTTCGTGTCTGCCTCTACAACGGAATGTTATTCTCTTCTTCAATGGAGATTCTCAAAACACGCACTGAACCAGTTTGAGGACTATGCAATTTGTTCTTGTCTCTCATTACAAACTATTGTTATAATCAGTGATCGGAATAGGTAGAGCTAAAATACCTAAAGTTCGAAAAAGAACAGAGACAAAGTGGAGACGCCTTACGACCAAATATTTTTTTCGGGACTAATGTCCCGGATTCCGGAACATTACTTAAGTACAACTAAAATTAATAAAGATAGAAAGAGACAGCAAGTTTTGGCTATGGGAAACTAAAACATGAGGCGGACCCAGTTATTTACCTGAAGTCGGTTAATAAGGAAAATGAATTCAATTAGTTTACTGTATTAATAACATTAATATTAAATGTACCTACTTACTTAAACTCTGAAAAAAAAATCCGAAAAAAGAATTTGTCGTAAGGAAGTCTCCACTTTTTTTGTCTCAGTTCTTTGAACTTTAGGTATATTAGCTCTACCTATTCCGATCACTGCTCATAATACAATCGACTACCGTCATTACATATTAAACAGTCCTTGCAACGACGCGACATGGGAATAGAGTCCTGCGAGTAACTCATGTAATGTTTTCGACCAATCAGAGCGAAGTAAGTTAATAACATATTATACAATGCCTCCGGCGCAACTCGCTCTTTTTGTATGTGTAATGAGTATTTGTGTAATAAAACATTATAATTATAATGTTTTTGTGATAAATTTAAGGTTCTATTTTAACTTAAAAAACATTGTTGAAGAACTAGATATTGCCGAGATGTCGTCTATTGTATCAATTTTCGACATTTACTCGCACGTACAGAGCCCATAACCACTTGTCACAAGGACTGTTATAACCTGCCGACAAACCTGCCCATATTTTATATACATAACGCTAATCATTTTTACCTTTAACATTCCGTAGAAACAAGCTTTGAGCACACGAAGTGACAATAGGACGAGGCTGCTAGCATTAAAGATAAAGAGTTACTATAAACGCATAAAGTCCAGTCGAGATCCAGCTACGTGGTCTAAATGCCAACATTCATGGCATTCAACAGTCACGGTCATAAAACGTTAGAGCGAGACTACACGAACCCTCAGAAATCCCGTACTAAAAATACACCGTCCTGCTCGCACGCTTTATGATTTCGCCTGCCAACGAGTTTTAGCATTTATGTTACACATTACAGATATCATGATTTGATTGGCAATTTACTCACAAATTGTGCCGCGTGGAGACGTTGGCGACAAACTCTGACAATTCAATTTCCAATTCAAATCGTGTCGTCTGCATTAAGCATTAACTGTACGTTGCTAAATCGACGTGTCTCTGCGAGTTATTCGGATAGCAGCTGTGTTTAAACAGGCTTTAATTGCTAATATGCTATGACAATTTGCAAATAACGTGGCATTGACACAAATAAATAGTAGTGCTGCTTGCCAAGGAATTTTGAGAAAATATATACAAGTTCATAATACTATATTCAAAATTAATACTGCATTTGGCTACATTGCGTGAGCCACTTGCTTGTTGTCATAGAAAACACTTCTAGTTCCATAAAGGTTACATACGTTTCTATGATCTGTTCACACGTTCCTAGGGTCTGTTTAGACGGATCAGGTGTTGAGGGAAGGGAACCAAGAGGCCAGGCCAGTGCGGGGCGGTAAGGCTGCCCGTAGTAATGCTTCTTCGTGAGCTGATAGGCGTAAGAGAGCGGCAAGTGCGCGGGTCAGTTGTCTTGCTTCTAACTCTCGCGCAGTTAGGAAACGAAGTACCACGTGTTTCAAGTACCTGGAAATGGATAAATGGAGGTAGTCGTGTGGAGTATAAATATGTGAACATGATAATTACGGTTCGTAAATTACATGATAATTCATTAATCACGATTTATAACAAGCGTCATAAATAAATTGTTAAAGAAAGTATAATTATAGATGGACAATTTCCATTAGACTAAGCCCATTAAAAACGAGTTCGTAGGCAATTTATAAATTCTTTTATTTTTCCGCATTAATTTTAATGATTAAAAATAAACTTTTATTAATCTGGCGTTGACATAATCTGTTATTATAAATTTACTATTGAGCACGTGTATGTTAATTCCAGTTTTTGTATGGTACTAGATAAATTAGTGCTATTGGAATTTGTATGGCAAAATACATTAATCTCGGCCTCTATTAAATAAATAAAACTTGAAATATAGACAAAAACAGGCCTAATATAATGTTCAATTATGATGGATCTAAAGTCTATTATTAATATTTTACCCTTGTCAGATTAGTTGTTAAGTTTATTGTATATGCCGTGGTTTCCTAGGCGAAGGAGTAAGCCTACTTAATACCTGAAGTTGCCCATATGTGTCGTGTATTGAGTATATCTTTTGTTGGAGATGCTAAATAAATAAATAAAGTCAGATATCTTACCTTCTACTAATGTCTTGTTCCTCGGCGGATGAGAGGTCAGACTTACTGCTCTGTAGTTCACGTTGTAACGTTTTCTTCATGTCTGATATTCTGTTGTCTAACGTCTTCATTTTCTGTAAACATAATGATGATGATTTATAATGAGCCATGGAACTGTGTGTATTGTTGTTATACATTATTTTAATTTTAATACTAACATTAGGCTAAGTTTTACTACTACTAACATTATATGGATGTTTATCTGAAATAAAATATTTGAATTTGAAATAAAAAATAAGAGAATTTTTTTTTATAAAATATGTTATGGGGTCATTTCATTATTGACTGATGGCGCTATCTACCAGACTATATTCAAACATGGAACATAATTCATGTCCTTATTTGTTAGATAAGTTAACCGAAACAAATCCGGATGTAGTCTGAAAGGTCATTATTAGTCTATTAATAGAAAGGCTTTTAACAAAACTTGTTCTTTTTATAACATGATTCAAAACTGAGTGTTGTTCTAGAATGCATGCATTATCCAATAATTATTCCAAAACGACATTCCTTTTCCTTGATAGACTTGTTTATTTTCCTTATGTACTTTTTATGATACCATGATGACATAACTGACATCGGTGAAGGAAAAATCATTGTGAAGAAACCTTTTTTTTTTTTTGTGGGTGGGAAATCATCAAATAACTTCTCCCGCTCTGGGCAGAGCAGGAGGGCGTGTCAGACTCTTACTTACTAAAACCCACCCGTGTTCCATCAGTTGCCTGTGCCAGGGGCCACGGTAACCCTCTTGGTCTTTTCCGCAACCCTAGCAGGCATCGGTCCTAGCAAACCCAGTCATTGGTGCTGACATCTCTTTGAGGCGCGCGTGGAACACAACGCGCCGTTGAAGAAACCTGGACTTAAAATTAATAAAAGTCTAAATCGCCAACTCGTCTGGAGCAAGCATGGAAATCAATGCTCGTGCCTTCTCTAAAGAAGAGGGAAAAAAGAGAAGAGAAGAGAGTGTACGAGAAGAGACCTTTGACCTGCAGGGAGAGAGTTATAGGCTGGTATACGAGCCAGTAAACGTTTACTGCTAAACATGGACCTATAATGAACCAGCAGACGTCAGGCTGATTCATAACTGCGACAAGCAGACTGGAGGACGATTTTTCTCTCGTGTCTTCATAAGCGATACGAGATATCTCATGGCTGCTGTTCATTCTTCTAACCCATTCCTTTAGTCGCCTTTTATAACACCCACGGGTAAGGAAGGGATAACTCATTTCGGTTGGCGCAGTGGTTAAGCGATTGACTGCTGCGCTGCGTGTCGCGGGTGCGATTCCCACACGGAAAAAATATTTGTATGACCTGCAAGTGGTTGTTCCGGTTGTATGTGAGTTTAAATGTTTGTAAACGCACCCACAACAACATAATTTCAGCCGAAAGACGTCCATTGCTGAACATAGGCCTCCCCAAGCATCGCCACTTCGACCGGTTCTGTGCGTCTCGCATCCAGCAGATTACTGCGGCCTTCACCAGGTTGTCGGTCCACCTTATAGGAGGCCTTCCATTAATCACTGCTTACCTTATTTTTATCACAGATTTCAGTTTCTAAGTCTTGTATAGTCTTTTTGAGTGCAGTCTCGTTTTCTATTAATTCGTCGATTTTCTTCTTTAGTTGTTCGATTTCTAGCTTGCGCGCCTCCTCGGTCTCTTTTATTAACATACACGCGGCTTGATTCTGGAATAAATTACGGCCATAGTCCAATTATTTGTTTCCATAATATAGTTTAAGGCGCGGACCGACTACGATTTTAATCGCTATTACCGCACTCACACAACCGCATCTGCGCGTTTTACGGTAATTATGCACACACTCGCAAACGCTAACACGGGCGTTTGTGTGCTCAAGGAAAGTTGCATAGTATACGTAAGGAAATCAGATGTTTTCTGTTGAATATACTTACTTATGACGTGCGTTCTAAAATTCGATGTAATTACAGTGTCGGTTCATAATATGATACAATAAATAATTACACATAACAATTTAAAAAAAAAAACATCACTACTGTTTATTTTTATTACAGTACATGATAAACAGGTCAAATATAAACATTCCGAATTTTACCCGACTGCTCTAGAAGGGGAATTATGCTTTTCGGGTGTAAGTCAGTATCAGGGATGGAAGGGTTAATTAAATGGGTAGTTATGCCATTTCAAACTAATGTTTGTGTTTTAGATAGGTACTTAGTGGGTGCGGTAAAAAAATAGAAAACAAAACCAACATAAAGGCCCTCGGACCACTTAAAAATCACATAAACTCTAAATAAATGCAATAATATCACAGCTCCAAAGTGACAAATGCCATAATGTTTCTAAGAAAATGCGGAGCCGGGACGGAAGCTAGAATTCTGAAAAATTTAGACGATAGAGGGATCATCCACGGGAATGGAAGCTGCTGCTGGCTGAATATTAGTTGGTATTTGCTAAAATTGGTAAAACAGTGCGTGAATTGAACTAAAGTTCTGTGGCGGACTACTAAGGCTACTCACTGCCTAATATTGAAGTGAAAATTCAGTCTCAGTGGAAATATGGCCAATAAAAATAAAATGTTGCGAAAGAGTTTTACAAGAAAAAGACGAAAAACTCGAAAAAATTATGGAATGTTTGGGTAAGTAGGATGATTACGGTATTGTATCATAACATTTGAAATTTGTATTTAGTTTAGTTTACTTACGAAACTGTATAAATCTATAGAAACGGCATTGACAATTTCTACAAACATTTTGCTAAATCCAAAAACAAATAGGTGCACTCTATTTTGATGTCTATAGAATGCATATTTGAATGCGCCTAGTGCAAACGTCTCTGGTCGAAGCAACCATCGAGGCGATAGCCAT
The DNA here is from genome assembly GCA_937001585.2 of Brachylomia viminalis. Classification (NCBI taxonomy): domain Eukaryota; kingdom Metazoa; phylum Arthropoda; class Insecta; order Lepidoptera; family Noctuidae; genus Brachylomia; species Brachylomia viminalis. The sequence goes on along the minus strand of OW443301.2, from coordinate 16,942,123 downwards.
ATTGCAATAGTAGGTATAAGTAACAAAAACAAACTTGCAGATAAATCAGAGTGCGTTCGTAATTATTATAATAATATAAATACTGCACACTAGTTATATATAAAGCATTTTGATTCTTTTGTAAGATTATTTTTATAATATTTATTGAGTCATTAGACCAGTGCCGATAATTTTTGAAAACGAAAAAAGTCACAGTAGGATGAAACCCATTGGAAAAGAAAGAGAATATAACAAAAATGAAAGGAAAAATAATTTACGGGCGATCCGAGGTCGGGAAGTGGGGGTTATCTCGATTTCCGGCATTTACACAGCAATTATTTTACACAGCAATTATTTTTTTTACCGAGTTTTTAAAAAAGCAGATATTTTCACGTGAGAATTTTCGATTGAAAATTAGGGTGCTTTTTCGATATTAGGTCAAAATAAGGTGAAAAAAAACAAATATTTTAAATCAATAAAAATACAGTGTGCTTGAAACATAAAAAGGTAAGTATTCGGCAAATTTCGCGAAAAAAAAATGCTGTGTAAAAGATAAAAATATAAAACCAAAAACTTGGTTATTTGAATATTTCACATAAATTTTGAGGTTACTTGAAAAAAGTGTGAATACAAAAGTTGTAGATCTTTTTATTACCTACAACTTTGCTATTACACTTTTTTCCATAAGACTTGTAGTTTTGCCGGAAATCGAGATAACCCCCACTTCCCGACCTCGGATCGCCCGTAAATTATTTTTCCTTTCATTTTTGTTATATTCTCTTTCTTTTCCAATGGGTTTCATCCTACTGTGACTTTTTTCGTTTTCAAAAATTATCGGCACTGGTCTAATGACTCAATAAATATTATAAAAATAATCTTACAAAAGAATCAAAATGCTTTTTATATAACTAGTGCAATATTTATATTATTATAATAATTACGAACGCACTCTGATTTATCTGCAAGTTTGTTTTTGTTACTTATACCTACTATTGCAATATGGCTATCGCCTCGATGGTTGCTTCGACCAGAGACGTTTGCACTAGGCGCATTCAAATATGCATTCTATAGACATCAAAATAGAGTGCACCTATTTGTTTTTGGATTTAGCAAAATGTTTGTAGAAATTGTCAATACCGTTTCTATAGATTTATACAGTTTCGTAAGTATACTAAACTAAATACAAATTTCAAATGTTATTATGATACAATACCGTAATCATCCTACTTACCCAAACATTCCATCATTTTTTCGAGTTTTTCGTCTTTTTCTTGTAAAACTCTTTCGCAACATTTTATTTTTATTGCCCATATTTCCACTGAGACTGAATTTTCACTTCAATATTAGGCAGTGAGTAGCCTTAGTAGTCCGCCACAGAACTTTAGTTCAATTCACACACTGTTTTCAGTCATAAATTACTTGAAAACTACAATCGAATTATGCACAGAGCGTCCGGTGCCAACCATCCAAGTCGAGCGCTGCCCGACGACTAAAGTATGACCGCGTAAACTATTGTCACCACTATGGAGCGTCAATAAGATTGAAAATTGAAAATGATATTTGTGTTGAAATGTGACGTAAGCTGCGAATGGGCATTTATTTTACTGCTTTTCTTTAGATTATTTAAAATATAGACATAAAATTAAATAATGGTTTGGTTAAAGTTTTAAAAAAATGGAAAACCTACTAAATTCTTAAAAAAAAAAACTGTTGTTATCGCTGGAAATACAGAGATCTTCGACGTCAAAGTTTATTTTTGTGCTACAACTTCCCAATTTTTTATTGGGAATATCAAACTATTATTTATTATTCTGTTCGGTTTAAATTCTTCTTTATACCCTTCTCTGTTCACTGTATTTTTCGCGTTACTTATTTTTATTACATTACGTCATACTCGACGTTCTAAGAAACCAATTTTTGGGAATATTGAGATAACACCCCGCCTTAAGGCGGATCTCACACTTTTGCGATTTTATACATATAATAATAATTTAAAAAACAAGTTCTGAATTCAATATAAACGCGTTTCCACGCGGGGCATTTGACTACGTTTCCCGCACCCCGTCGTCTGGTGCGTTGACTGTGAGATCCGCCTAAAGATACTTTCGGTAGTCAATAATTATGAAGAAAATTGTGATATTGAAATGAAGATCTGTGGTTACTTTAACTCACACACTGACATATCACTTGTTTAAACAATTTGGAAAATCGTATACTTTTACAATTTTTGTAAATATGTGAGCACCAACTATCACATAATGAACTTATTTGTCATTGCTACATTTTTTAATTCTCTTTAGCAATTGTGGTAGGGTTATTTTATTATAGGTGCACCGTCCTCACATACAATTAAAATAATTAATGTATACAAAATATTGCAACACATTTTAAAAAGAGTAAAAGTGGATTTTCTTGCCCATTCTTCTCCATACGAAACTACCTTTTGAAAGGGGTGACTAGAATCAATTCTATTTTAATGTGAATTTTGACGTTCAAAAGTGCCTCGTATGTGCTATTTGAAATAAATGCTTTGACTTTGAAGAGGTACATAATAATAAAGGGTAAACACCAAGTTTTATGTGTAAAAAAAATGGTTAGATTTATAACATACCTACTTTGATTTTAGCAATAAGTAAGTAGGTATGTGAATACAATGTAATGAAAAATAAAACTATTTATTATTTCAGAAGTACAATATTCAAGGTGATCCGAAGATATTTGGGCGCGGTGTTTGTAATCATTTAGTTTCGAACCAAAAGGAACGCCTATATATTTTATCTTATCACTCCTAACATCATTTCATAAACTGTTTTAAACTGTATCCTGACTTCTTTTAGCTGTTTCTCGATTTTACTACTTGAGTAAGCATAATCAGCCTATAATATTCCCACTGCTGGGACACAGGCCTCCTCTCTATGAGAGGGGGTGGGCCGTAATCCACCACGCGGAAATTTTCTTTTTTATTATTTGAAAATGTCTTCGAAATTTCGGTTCTAGAACATGTTTCCTCACGATGTTTTACTTCATCGTTTTAAGAGCAATGGTGATCAAATAATTTACACAAGTTTTCATATACATTTGGTATTACTTGAGTATTTAATTTAAATCACGCCATAAATAGGAAACTTGTTTCCGTGTAAAATGTTAATGTAAACAGTGTCCAGCTGCCGATCTCCGTAACAGCATACATAATAAGTAAAAAAAGTATTCCACATAGGTACCTAGTGTACTAAACCAGTTCACTTGCTTCTCCGCGAGCCAAATAACTACTTTTCATTTTTACAAAAGTCATCATCATCATCTGCCTTTTCCCAGCTAATTTGGGGTCGGCTTCCAGTCTCACCGGATGCGGCTGAACACCAGTATTTTACACGAAGCGACTGCCTATCTGACCTCCACAAACCAATAACTAGGTAATACGATAGACCCCTTGGTAAACCTGGTTGTCAGACTTTCGGGCTTCTGACGACCCGTAACGACTGTCAAAGATTCACGAATGACAGCCGGGACCAACGGCTTATCGTGCTTTCCGATGCACGGACGGGCCTCGGTAGATAAAGATGGTCACCCATCCACGGCCCAACCGCGGCAAGCTTAGCTTAACCTGATCGATCGACCCATGCGGCTGTTATAACGTAACCACGAGCCTCTCTCTTTTCATTTTTCAATCAAGTCGAGTAAGTCGACAAACATAATCGGCCTTATTACAAAACAAGGTTTTTCTTTTGACATGGTTTAAACCATCGAGCCTGTTTTTGAAATAAGAACATAACTGAAATCGAAATACAGTTCCTTTTACAAAACTGTCAACTTAGTCCGGTCTTAGATTGTCAATTTTGTATTAAGAACTTTACTAAAGTCGGCATAAAGTTCCAAATACAAAAACTAAATCGAATGTGTAGGTTGGGGCTAAAGTTAGATCGTGTTTTGTAATAAGACGGAATGACTTTATATTACCTATATTGTTATTTTTATACATTCTATTTAAATACATGTTCTCTTTAAGGTCTTTAGGACCAAACGGTTAACTTCTTACTGTATAGGTAAATCCGAAAGTTTGTTTGTTTGGGATTTCTTGGCTGCCTGGAGACGGCCACAGGATCTTTGAATCTGGGAACTTACCTACTAGATTCGAATGCAAGTGACACTGCGGGACACTAGTACTAGTACAGTCAGGGAAGTTAATTGTTAAGTAAATTTACAACCTACATAAATTTTTTGTGTTATAGCCATTTCATACAACTGATAGAATGATTCGATTTAAATAAACGGACATTTTAAGTTGGTTTACATAATATATTCGTGTATTACCTCTTTGTGTTGAGCGATGAGTCCCTCCAGCTCCGTGATCTTACTCTTCAGATCCACTATCTCGCCCTCCTGATAGCGCACGTTACATTGACTCATCTCTATCGTCTGTGACATGTGCGCATTCCTTAGTAGTGCTTCGTCTTTCTCTCGTTTTTCTCTGAAATGGCCAACATAATATTTATAAAAAATGATTTGTGTAAATAACCAGCTAGTGGTTTTCTGTAGAATTTAGTCAGATTAACTATAGGTTATTGGTGCCGATTCTCTTGTACACCGAACTAAACTATCACTAAAATTCCTTACTTTTGGCTATAAGAATCTTATAGCTATTCTGCAAAATAAAATCTTTAAATTTAAAAATAATTTTGACACACCTAAAATCAAATTTGGCAATTGCGACTCCACGTGGTACTTGTTTGATGTACCACGTGATTTTTTTTATTGCCGGAGGTGCGCATGATCTGCAGCCTCAACATGTTTTGTATGGATTTTTTTCACTTTTTGTATGGATAATATGAAAAATGATTACCTACATGTTGAGTTTTAGAACTTTATGGGTTCTAGAAAGGGGGTCTAAATTTTCATTATTTTTGCGATAGGAGACACCGTTTTCGAGATATAAGCAAAAGAAAAGAAAAAGATACAGTACTGTTTTTGCATCTGAAGTCGAGGTGTTGGAATTTTAGTTCATGACAACTAATTTTATTCCACACCTTTTTAAACGCGATTAAAAATAGTCAGATTTATTTTAGTTAGACAATCGAAATAGGTGAAAAACTTCAAATTCAGAATAGCAAAATTGCCATTTTTACTAAATTATTATCTCAGTGCCATCTTAGTGCTGTCAAACTAAAATATAGTTAAGTTGTGTCACTTTAGTCAATTTCAGAATGGCAAATCGTCGTTTGACAGGAATAAACTAAATTTTGGTGATTTTTAGTCTAGTTTAGACAATTTTGTGACGAGAGAATCGGCACCATTATCAAATTCGTGGACAGTAGTGTCCACTACACTGATTGTACTTTGGCGTAATTTTCTAGCAAAGCGTCCTTTAACCAGTTAATAGTAACATACTGCGTTCAGGTCAGACAGTGTTATTGGGTTTTTGCATTAGGAATTTTTTTGTAACAGCCCGGAGTTTGGAAGTTGGCGGTGTGATACCCCCGTGCTTCGGAAAACATGTTAAGCAGTTGGTCCTGCGCCTGATCTATCTCTGGTCGTGTCGTATTGCCGTCCCATTGGACTATGAGAGTGAGGGAAGAGAGAATGCACCTGTGTCTGAGCACACACTCGTGCACTTTAACATCTCCCGCGCCGAAAGCTAGTCTAGTCTTCTTTGAGATTGGCCGCCATGGCCGAAATACGGTCTGGAGAACTATATACTACGTTTACATATCAATCTATTATGCGTGGTGATTATAACAACGTGCCATTGATGACGTTTACCTACTTTTTATGAAGATTGAATGTTTCTTACATAGTGATACCGACACACTTTTCTCGAGACACGACTTTGTCGACAAAGTCGCCTGATCTACAAATGTAGCTAATGACCTTCGAAAAATTGGTTATTGTATAACTAAACATACACGTAGCACTGCCATTCAAGGTAATTAAAGAAATTGCTCCAGTAAATATTATGCAAACAGCTTCACAAGTTCACATGTCGGGCCCTATCAGAATACCAGCGCTGCGGTATTTGTTTGTTTTTCAAATATCGCAGCATCATGCTGAGATAGGAGCCTTTTTGGCCTCGCACAGGTCTTCTCTTTATTAATTTTTTTTTATTGTTTTCATGATTTTGTTAAATTTAATGTTCTTTTTTTATTTTATTTTTTTTCTTTTATTATTATTTGTATTTCCTGTGCGTGTGAGGCACATAAGGATTGGCACAGTACCTTATTGATAGTAGGTACCAGTTTGATTTTTCAAAATATCAATTTAGAGATCAAGGCACTACCCCGGGCAAAACCTTACGATAGTGCGTTATTCAGAGGCTATTAAGCTAAGTTTAATTAAGCTGTTCTATTTATTAAAAAAAAAAAAAAAATATTGAATGAATTCTATGATAAAGGGGCGTGCGGAGGGAGCGGGACAGAGAAGGACCGAACTGGGAAGCGATAGGTAAAGAAACTAACTTACTTAACGTACTTATAGTAATATAATGACTGTTTTACTGTAGGTACCCACTGTCATTACTGATTGTTTTCTTGAAATTATTTGTATGCCAGTCCATGGCGCGACGTGTACGTCATAATCCAATTATATGACCATTATTTCACCATGTTTTAATTCAAATAAAACATTATTATGCTCGCAAATCTCATCATCCAAATATGGACAGATAATTCCATGCAGTTCCGGGTCTGAACTGGCAGGCTTCGGGACGACGGGTTCAGTTTTTCCATGAGCATGTTATGGAACACTGAGAGCCCGGCCACGTGTGAATAAGGCCCGGACTCCACCAAAGCGGAGACGAGACGAGAAGAGAGGAGATGTGTAGGAAACAACCTATAGGGTTTCGATATTTACATATCTCGTCTCCGCTTAGCTTCAGCACGGTTGAGCAGAGAGGAAAGGAAACGTTTCAGATTTGCTTAGCGCGAACAAAACAGAGATGTGAGCTGTGCCTCGCAAGCTGGCGGAGACGAGACGAGATGTGAGCGGCGTGCGGCGAGCGGCACTGCTAGTTCTCCCGCGTCGTACAACCCGCCGCACGCAGCTCAGCTCCACTCTAGCCAGATACACATCTCTGCTCCAGCCAGGTACACAACTCGGCTCCGCTCTAGCCAGGTACACATCTCCTCTCCGGTTCACTTCGCACATCTTTGACAGCACGGTTGGCGCAGTGTTTAAGTGATTGGCTGCTGCGCTGCGTGTCGCGGGTTCGATACCCGCACGGAACAAATATTTGTATGACCTACAAATAGTTGTTCCGGGTCTAGCTGTTTGTGTATGTGCGTTTAAATGTTTGTAAACGCACCCACAATACAGGAGAAATTCCTAGTGTGGAAGTACATATATTAAAAAAAAAACTGCCCATCTCCGTTTTGTTGGAGTCCGGGACTGTTTCCACAAAACGTACAATGCAAGCAAAATTGCCTTAGCTCCTGGCGAGACCCTGAACCTCTAAAGTCCAGACCGAAGGCCGGAAGACATTGACCTTAATATGTGTACCTACAGATTCAAAATCTGCTACTTACATCAACACACACTTACTTGTCAAACTTCCTCTGTATATCCAAGAAGTCGTGTTGCATCTCCGTGACCATCGAGTTGAGGTGATTGACCTCCGCCTTGCCCTCGTCACAAAGCAGATTGGATTTGTCCACCTTTTCCCTCAATATCTTCACCAGGGTCCTCTCATTCTCCAGTGCCTCTGACAACTCTTTGTTCTCTTGCATCAGACTTCCGATACGGCTTTCGAAATCCATCGTTATACCCTGAAATACGTGCCTACATTTTACCAAGAGAAAATCAGGCTGAACGGCCCTTGTTTTCAAAAACCCGTGAAATTCCCATTAGATCTGCTTAAAAGCTGGAACTATTGTTGATATAATAAAACTTATAATATCTTGATAACAATTACGTTTTGATTAACTACAGTTTAACCGGCCTAATAAAGGATAAGGCGAGGTAATGTGTACCATATTATTATTTTCCTCTTCTATACAAGTTTTTCAACTTCATTAATTTCCTATTGTGTTATAAATTGTGTTGTTAACTTTATCTGGCGTCTGATATTAACTATATGATAACCAAGCACGTGATAACTTTGTAAATATATTTTCTATCTACTACCTCATTCTTGGAAAGTAGAGCAGTCTTTAAGCAAGACAAACACTGTTTATACTTTCTATAACTGAGAGATTAGTTATTAAAGCATATGTTTGGTTTATTGTGTGTGTTAAAGGAGATTACTGTATTGATGAGTCATCGCCGAATTTATTATGAAATCTACGTACCAAACGAAGTGTTACACGATAAATATTTAAGTAAATTCGCACTGTTTTTGTTCCAGTCTTACATAAACACAGCTAGCTGCACTGAATCCACACATTTAGGCACAAATTTCTCTCAAGTTTATTATTTGAGCACTGAGAGATTTCTAAACACTGTTTTATGAGCTATTTTTAGCGGTCCAATCTTGTAACCACATACTTTTTAGTGGTCGTTGACACAAGCGCTCGCCTCTACAGACAACAAGGCACTAAAGGCTAGAGTGTAAACATTCGCCAATAGTACCGGTTCTGCTGCAATATGTACCTACTGTATTTTTACCTCCAGTCGATAGTTACGCCACCCAACCGTGCAAACCAATTGAAAATTGTCCCAATGTCAGTCACTACAATCACATGCCAATAGACTACAATACTTTTAAGCTAATATAACACGTAATCACTGGCAAGCCCACGGAACTGATATGAAAGTTCAATGTTAATTTATTTCTAAAGCACTGTTCTTTTTTTTGTATAAACGCGGAACGTTATGTTTGGCTCTAACTTGTGTGCAGCAGATTAGATAGATAATATCAAACCACTCAATGGATATTACTGTTTTTATCTTGACTCATCTCATATCGAGCAGGAAGTTTAAGACGCCAAGCCAAGATTAGATTAGTATTACCATGCACGCACCGATCTAGCTGTTAGCCAAGCAACACCCATGCAAAATGAGGGAAAATCAAAAGAAACATTAAAATTTGCCCAAAAATAATTTATTTATACAAATCCGTGCATCACATCAAAACAAAAGTAACAATGTGTAAATATAATTTCATATTTTTTGTACTTTTATAATATAAATAGTTTTTTGAAACTACTTACGTGGAATGGATATGTATCACTTATAGTAACTATACTATGTTCGAAATGTTAAGCCCGTTTCGGTAAACAATAGGTGTACCGTCACCTGTGCAAAGTGTATGACTAACCTTTCGTACGGTTTGTTCGTGGCTAAAATCACGTGTGGCGTACATAATCAATTTATCAACTCAAGTCTCGATAACAAAACAAAGAGATATTGATACTAACCCGCATTGTGAAGTAAGCGACGTGCTAACTATACCTTTGTGAGGTGGCCAATTGCGATTCAATATAATAGCGAGATATTTACAAAAATTATCCTTCAAATAACGGATACGAATTTTTATATAAATATAAAATTTTAACTCCGGTTTCCTTCCTGTCATCAGCAGTGCGATTCTGTAACCATCTTACCGTGAAAACTTAGTTGAAGTGAGCGTGGAGTGAGCTGTCAGTGTAGTCCCCACTAATGCTAGGGATTGACCAAGCATTACATTTACAATCATAGTCGAGATTTTAATTATATTTTTTATGCAAATTCTATTCAAAATTTTATATTATTTCAAAGCTAGAATATAAGTGTCTAAAAATTATAAAAAACGTTCGAGTTTCTAACTGAATTTTTGTTTTGCTATTTTATTTTAAAACGCCGAAAATAGTAATGTTTAGCCACTTAACTACATACTAGCTTTGAAATAGTATAAAATGATCAATAGAATTTGAATAAAAAATATTAGTAAAATCTCGATTATGATTGTAAATGTAATGTTGGTCAATCCCTAGCATCAGTCGGATAACACTGACAGCTCACTCCACGCAAGTCTTCACGGTGAGATTTTTACAGAATCGACAGGCTGATTCCGTGTCATTGGTTGTTGGAATTTGAGTTGACCAAGCACACCAACAAACATGAAATTTGACAACAGATCCACCAATCAGAGACCTGAACAAGATTGCTAAAACCGGGTGTACTGCATAATCACAATTACCAATAATTCAGCTGCATAGAAAAGTGAGCCAAAGAACCAACTCACTCCCTAAATCACAAAATAATTAGACCTGAAAGCTAGCATCAACAGTTCAAAATATTGCTGGTACACTGATCAAAATAAGTTTTGCACCTACTTTTACTCTCTCTACAGTGGTTTCCAGGTAAGGGGTTGAGCAGTGTACTTTACGTAGGCGAAAATGTTGCCAATCGACCCCTTTTAAACAATATCACTAAAGTTATATGGGTCAAAATTGGTCGACCGTCAACGGACGCGATTGCACAGCACAGCACAGCAAAGAACAATGTGTATTCATGTTATTTCTCTTTTTATATATTCAAATACCACAATAAGTACTTAAGTTTGGTGCAACACTTTTTTTATCAGTGTAGCTAAGCTGCCCAATAACAAAAAAATATAAATTTTAAATAAGTAACATAATATTTAGTCACAATAAGAAGAGTTTGTAAATAAACGCTGTTTTTAAACACAAACTAATAACTAATTAAGTATATAATAATTCAATATAGGAACATAATTTTAAGGCCCATGCCCACGATACAGCATTTGCAGTGATACCTAATAATAATTATTGATATTCTACTCACAGTAGTTTCAAAATGGCTTCTATAAACCATTTAGACGTATTATTTATGTTATCATTGTAAAAGCTGCAACGTTTGCATATGAATTGACTTGTTTCACTGTTATTAAAGTCACTTGAAGTTTGGAATATTTCTAGGAATAACTATACAGGGTTATTGGTAATATGTCGGCAATCCATTAAATCCATTCCCTTATGACCCCTATGCAAATGTCGACCATTTTCGAGTAATTTGACATTTTATATTGTTTTAGCGGTTTAGATAAGAAAAACCGAATACATGATTTTTATAAAGTTATTATTATCTGCGTCTACTTCAATACTTAATAATGAACCATAAAATGACAGTTATCTTATTTTTTTTTTAAATCAGAGCACACAATTTTCATACTTTGATCAGGTTATTTGACTAAAATGGTTGATTTCTGAAAATTCCATGGATTTACTTTATCGACAGAACATTCCAAAAACATGTACAACTTCTCAGCTATCCAACGAGATACAATTAGATACCAGATATCTTCAAAAATATATAAAATGTCAAATTACTGGAAAATGGTTGACATTTGCATAGGGATCATAAGGGGCTCCCCTACATCCCCTTAACACTTTCACTGCCAAAATAAAAACGATAATTCGTTCGCGAATTATCGTTGCATCCGTGAGCCGGGTTCTTGGCAGTAAAAGCCAACGACGTATTACACATAACCCTGTATAATAAAACTATGTAAGTACTCGAAGCACAGAACAGTAAAACAAGCCAATGGAACAAAAATCTCAATAATTTCTTTTATACACAAAAAGCTAGCAAGCTTGGCCAATAGTGCAATTATAATAATACAGGCTTAAAACAAATCAGCCAGCGAAACTGAAGTCAATATCTAAACACGATAAAACAACAAAAAATCGTTTTGGCTAAAATAGAGGTCCCAACGCATCACGTGATTTGAGTTTCGCTAGCTTATTTAATTTGACCTTGTATATTATTATAAAGCTATATGCTCACTGTAATATTGATACAGTTTTGTTACAGTGAACAAAAGGCTTTACCAGAAAAATATAAAAATAGACACAAAGGATCGACTAAGTCTTAAGAAATAAAATATCTAAATGCAAACAATATAATCAATATACGACTATATTTATTATATTCTAACTGTACATATAATGACGCAATACTAAATTACTGTAAACATGAACAAACATACGAATATATTGTAACATTTTATTAGTTTCCGAGTAAGCAACTAGAGTTCGAATAAAATATGAATATTATGAAAACTAGTAAACTTGGTATAAAATAATAAGCTAACAACTAGAAGTCACTATAGTGACTTCTAGTTACAATACATTTGTATAAATTCCGTTTCTAAGCGTGAAAATGCAGTTCAGAACTCAGATATGAGCTGAGCGTAAATACCTGCCAATTTATGTAATTACTTCTTCATAAATATTAATGTAAATACTAATTCTTCGTAAGGGTGAAATACCCGCTTGCTACCTCCCCCGCTATCGTTTACTACTAAGCGAACCTACAAACTCATGTGTACAGCACTAGTAATACGTCATAACACGCAGTGTAGGCGTAAGTATAGTGTATTCACCTTACTTGTCATAATTGGTAAACAAGAGAAAATCACGAATGTTCGCATCAATCACACATTTTAAGTTAAATTATGAACGTCTTGATCTTTATGAGAAACATACGGTATGAATTGCATAAAAATCTGCCTCAAATTAATCATTTTAAAATCTCAGTTCGCCATATTTGTTCCGCATACCGAGTTTTGTTCCTCCCTCAAGGTGGACCGATGACTTGGGTAGAGGTCGCAAGACCCTGTTGGGTGTGGGAACACAGGACCGGACGTTGTATCGATGCTTAAGGGTGGCCTATGTCGAGCAAAAGACGTCTTTCGGCTTCATGGCGGTGCTATTTGTTTACCAAATAAGACGAATAAAGAAAACTTCACTATTTATGCGAAACTAGTCACTATATGGTGTAAAGGCTGGGACTCACGGCCGCGAGCGAGGCGGCGCTGCGAAGAGACTTAACCTCCAACGCCAACGTGTGCACCTCTCCGTTGAGCCGCACCACCTGCCCGACAGATTAGCACTACCTTGCTAACTAGATAGACCACTTATAAGAGACGACACAATGATACAGCACATGAAAAGAGTAGGGAAGATTTTTAAACGACCCCAAAAAACAAACCAGCATTTTATACATCCGACGCGGTTTTTTTCATGTACATACATGCATGTAAATAATATGCATGTGTTTTTTTTTTCTCAGTGATTCCTTTAGGATCTACTCTCTAAGTCCGTCAACAAGGATGCGGCCCCGTCCGGAAGTAGTTGATCCGTCAAAACAAGTGTCAAGTAAATTTTTTCGGACGGCCACATACATATCGGTAGTAGGGACAGCTGTCAAATCATGTTGTTATTAATTGTTATAGTCAGCGCGTTATCCACCGAGTCGTGAGGCCATAAATGTCAATAGAGATAGGAACATGCAGCGCGCCAGGACCGTTATCGGTAAACGGCTACCTGCTCACGTGGTGTCGATGAGTCACTAATGATCTGTACGCTTGTATGAACAAGATACGATAATAAGCGTTAATTATCGATATATATCTTTTGTTATTATGCCCTTCACTAAGCGGCTCCATAAGGCCCGTAAGTGCAAGCGAGATAGACATAGGGAAATGATTTATGGCCCGACGACTCAGTTGATAACGCGCTTACTATAGTTCGGGCGGCCCAAACTTATGTCCGTAAGTGACACGGAGTAGGAAAGGCTCGTAACTTCGACCGAAACTACGGATTTCGTGCTTAGGGAGTAGGCTCTCTGGGCTGATTTGTTTGTTTTTTTTTTATTTGGTAGAGGCGTCTCAATAAATATTTACACACTTTTCTTGAGTTAATTTTACCCTTTACAAGTATTTCACTGGAATTAAATTCTGCTTTTGAAAATCAACGAGTAAAATCAATTTTTCACAGAATTAAAGATTTGCACTGTTGTTATATCGTGTGGTTTTAATAATTTAAGTTGTGAAAATCAAGTAACACGAGATACTTGAACTTATTGTTAGTTATTTTAGTCAAGGCAAGCAAATAGGTCGATGTCACTTAAGACTGATTTACACGGTGCGAATTAATTGCTTGTTTTTATGGTATCCCATATGCAATTAAATCAAATTGCATCGTGTTTATGGGGCTTTACGTTTCAAAATATTTTCCGAAAATACAACATGAGTTCTACATGCAATACATTTTAGGTTGACGGCACATCACTTTTTAAGAATCAAGGAATATGAAGACCATTTAGACAACTACGGAGTTAGTAGACTACATAGGACACCTATACCGAGTACTTCTGGCGGTATTACGAACAACAATAATAATACACGAACTGTATACCTTAGCCTCGCTGTTGACCAGATTCTGCTTGGTTTTCTCGAGCTCAGTGGCAGCATTTTGCAGCTTTTCTTGCATCTCTCTCTTTTCTATCTCTACTCGTCTCCTCTCTGAGCCTTCTTCTCCTGCCTGCCGCGATAGACGCGCCACCTATGTATTACAACTTCGTATGATAATTACCGAGAAACAAGAATTGTGAAGATTTAATAAAATGTATTACATAAATAATATTTGTTTTTTCTGGTGCTGTTTTACATTAAATGTCTACCTACCTTACCTTGAAGGAAGAATCAGATGTAGCTAGTTTTGAAATTAACTTAGTATTTCAAATTTCAACTAAAATACAGAATTTTGTACCTACCTAAAAGTTTATAACGTCACATGTTATAAACATATATAAAGAAAATTATAAAATAAAAATTATAACATTTTCCCGGCATCAAATAATCGATTCTGAAATAAAGCCGCTAAAAATAAATAAGGTGTGTGCTAATTATACAGCGTGGCGCTGCTATGGTGACCTTAATTTAACACACATATACGTTTTCACATTTTCGTTTCATGACAATTTTTTATTTCCATTAAACGTTATTATTTACAGATTTATTAAAGAATTTAGGAAATAGCATCTTAGAGCAACCTGTACTTAAAGAACTGTCGCGCAGCGGTCATTTCCCTCGGTCACGGATCATAACTTCGCATCAATGAAATTAAAACGAATAAGCAATACTATTAGGATGAAACAAATGCATAGAGTAGGCGAATTTAAGGAAATTTCCTTTGTTGGCGAGCAGCGCAGGCGACGCGCGCTCTCCCTTCCACCCACCCGCCGCACCGAACACGAATTCTTTTTTTGCTTTTCTAGTGCTAGTCGAACCCGTGTCCTTGACGCACTTATTTACTCTAGTGCGCATAATTACGTCGCGAAAAAGACTCTTAGCTATTGTTTTATTTATTTCTTTTTGTGTAATTAGGATAGTAATTAGATCATGGTACTGCGATAAAGACACTTTGATTGGTTTTCGTTTTCTTATCTAGTAGGTACGTTTACACCTCTTGCGATACGGACGCATTTATTTGTGCTATTAGTGCTTGTGTAAACTTATGATCGTGATGGCAGTGATTAGTGATGACAGTTATTACTAATAGTAACAAGAGAGGGTGATGTGATAAGTGTTTGTACCACTTGCGCCGCTCGGTTTCTTTGATAATATGCCGTCAAAGAATCGGACCGATCACGAGTAGGTACGCACGGCTACACATCAAGCTATACATTTCCAGTATAAGCTGATCTCGCATGGTATAGGATTTTTGTACAATGTGAGTTCAGTGTAAACTGGATCTGTATAGCTTGATGTGTAGCCGTGTGTACAAGACGCGATGCGCGGTTGCCAGCCCGCGAACCGACACGTTGCCGCTCCGAGTTAACGTAAGCGAGCTAGGTAAGTAATTTCATGAATGAATTTTTGCAAGGGTGATCCCAATTTTAATGACTTTTTTATTATTTAGTTTGTTTGAAAAATTTTTTTTTTCAGTTTACGTATTATTTTAACCTATCAATATTTATATGGTTAATGGGCACTAGCCCTACCCGTGTATTAAATTAAAGTCACCGTTGTAGCGCCACATTGTATATTTACACAAAAATTATACAGGGTGCGACCATTTTTTTTTTAGGGTGGGATATCATCAAATAACATCTCTCGCTCTCGTGTCAGACTCTTACTGACTAAAACCCACCCGTGTTCCTTCAGTTGCCTATGCCAGGGGTCACGGTAACCCTTTCGGACTATCCCGCGACTCTGGCAGGCATCGGCCCTAGCGGACCCCGTCATTGTTGCTGACATCTCTTTGAGGCGCGCGTGGAACACAACGCGCCGACGACCCGGGCCTGGTACTTATCGGACGGCGAGCTACCCATTGTTCGCCGTCCGCAACCATGCAACCACGGATGCAGCACAAATGATTCTAGAACCCCAAGCGTAGAATTTTTTCTAATAACCGACGAAAAATTTAAACGCATTGAGGTCCAGAATCATGTACTGAATCTATGTTTACAGTTTGTGCGTCGAATTCCCTGACAACCTGTATATACAAAACATTAAATTACTGTTAGATGCAATTATTCTTATTGGCTTCAGACAGTATTAAAAATAAAACAGCATACATTAGATGGTTTGTGAGTACTGTTTCATGCTTCATGCACACGCCTTTCACAAGCACATTATATACAGGCACGATTATATACAAGTTATTTACGTGATTGTAGGCTTGCACACAGAGTCAATCTTAGAGGAACAAAAACGTCCGATTTGTAAAACAAATGAATCGCTAATCAACTCAAATGTGGCACGGTACCGTCGACATTATTTCAAGACCACGTGGATTTTTTCTTGTTATAATAATCGAGTCTATGGGCAAATTCTCGCCATTTTTTTATGTTAATTCTAACCTTATGACCAGTGATCGGATGATCGGGCGCTAATATACCTAAACTTCACTTTTATTCCCAAGAAAGAATAATACGGACATGCATTTCAGAATCCCGGATCCCGGAATCGTTTGAAATTCCTGAGAGTGCTAAAAATGTTACCTGCATACAAAATATACTTAGAAATCGTTGTGACAAAAAATAAAAATCTGTTCATATAAAATACAATAAATTTGTCGATTCGATCACTAATCGTAATCTGTAAGATAGATAAATCAATTTCCACTACTTGACCACATTGTCCATATAATTTTTTATAAATATTCTATTTGTTTTGAATAAAATAAAGATACTAAATCAAAATAACCAGTGCTATATTTTCATTAAGTTGTTTTTACAAAATTGTTCAATCCCGGGAACCTGGGATTACTTATTTATTCAGAAAGGAATGTCCATATTATTCTTTTGTGGGAAGAAGTTTACGTATATAAAAGCGCCCGATTATCCGATCACTGTTTTTTTTGAGGGTGGGAAATCATCAAATAACTTCTCCCGCTCTGGGCGGAGCGGGAGGGCGTGTCAGACTCTTTTTGACTAAAACCCACCCGTGTTCCTTCAGTTGCCTGTGCCAGGGGCCACGGTAGCCCTTTCGGACTTTCCCGCAACCCTGGACTGCTTATGACCTAAGAGCAGAATCTCTAAACTTGCCACTAAACCGTAAACTGACAGAATTTAAAGCTATAAAGTTTCAGCAGTTTTAAAATACAGGCCTTTGTATAAAATAATCTGTAACTAATGGCGATGAAAATTTCAACGAATATGAACGGACCTCACAATATTTCAATCGGTCAGTCTTAAACCTTGACCACGTTTAAAAACTTGTCATAATAAACGACGCAAATAAGGTGACGTCAAAAGTGAGCGTCACAGACGCAATAAACTAGTTAAAAAGACAACTATAACATCAATTTTATTTATAAGTCTAAAAGTTTTAAGTGTCAACGTCCAAAAGTCGTCATTCATATAGACAACTAACGATTTGAATGCGACAACGTCCAAAGGTGATTGTATGTACCTGCGTCTCCAGTGAAGCAATCTGTCCGCTCCATGACGTCTTGACGTCAGCGAGCGCCATCTTAGCCTCTTGCAACTGTCGTGTGAGCACTGCGCGCTCGCGGCATACCCGGTCGTAGTCCGCGCAACCAGTTGGAGTCACTTCGCGCTTGTCTGGATTGGTTGAATGAAATGGTATCAGTGAGTATAATAATAATACATATAATAATTCAGCTTGGGTGTCTCACTGCTGAGGCCTGACAGTGAGTAACAGGTACAAATCATAGACGGAAGACATGGTCCCCAAACTGCCACTCGACCCCTTACTTTAGCACTTTGGTTATATTACAATTGGAATGCGATCAAAATACTTTTAATTCTGGGATGAATGACATTGACTCAGCACTACGCGCGTTTGTATTTCGCGAACGAACTAGGTCGTAAGAGCGCTCCCACAGACGAACTAAGCGAAGTAGTTTCCAGATCCCTCGATTCTTAATTCATTAGTTCGTTCGATAAGACGGACTTGTAATGGGTCATTCCCGGGTCGGGCAGTGGTGATTAATGCCATTATTTTGATTATGTAAAGTTTCTTTATTTATTACAGTCAAGTTTCTAACGTAATAATACGTAATTATAACAGGCGGACTGTAGGGATTCTCCCACCTGTGCCTGCGCCTGCACCTGTGCCTTCTGGGAACAATATTCAACTGACTTACCGTCGTCACCCATATGATGGTGCGGGTTGTCGGGCGGCAGCGCGGCGCGCACGACGGCGAGGCGGTCGCCCAGCTCGGCGGCGCGCGCCTCCGCCGTGCTCAGCGCGCCGCTCAGCTCCGCTCGCTCGCGCGCCCACTCGCGACGACATTGCTCTAGCTCCTCCTACCAAACAATGTAAATGGTTAACTTAGGACTTAGTTTCGGAGAAGCAATAGTTGTCTTAAGAGTCAAAGGGTACAGTATAGAAAATTAATTATTTATCAAATTGCCACTCGCCGTCAATTTTGCCTTGTTAAAGCCAATAATAGCCATTTCATACAACTGTTAATTACAGTTGTGATTCGAATACACAATCAATTTAAGTTGGTAGTCAATTTGGTAAACAAACTGACTTTACATGTTGCAGCTTGCGGCTTGCACACACAACACACATGCGGCAAGTAAGCTCTGTGAATTTGTTATTTAAACCGTGTTTTACAAAAAGGCAAAAAAAAACTATAGATTGCATGGCTAATTTGCCTTACTTTAACCAATATGTCCCTAACTATTTTTATCATCACAAAACAACTTATCAAGGATTAAATTAATATACTTATTAGGCATTATAACGTTCACATAGTAATAAAATAGCTTGGCAGGGAATTTGCCAAGCATACAAATGTTGTTGCCATAGACCTCAGTTGCTTATTTGTAATTTAAAACTACGTTACACGGCAGGAAGCGACACCCAGTTCATAAGATAAGCCTCTATGTAACATGCTTACATAAGTGGGACCGCAGGAAGTTTCTGTATCTAATGCATCCAGTGTCAGTTACATTACATTGTAGCGTTATCTACATCGACACATGCGAACTACGCACCACACTGACGTCACGAAAGTCCTGCATCGCGCAAGCAGAATTTACCGCGCGACTAGCATATATACAACGTCCCGACATCAATCGTCTGGCAGTTACCCGCCAGACACGACACCCGTCTGGTCGGAGGATCCTCCCTTTTCTATGGAGGTATGACTGAACTTTACACCCTGTTCCTCGTAAATGATTTTATTTCTGTAAGTATGCTTGAACAAACACTTTTACACGTCAATCGTATTTTAAAAACTAGATGAGGTCGGCATTTCCTATCTGACTACTCTGAGAAGAAAGGCCGAAACAAACTCAGAGGTCACAGTCTTTTTTAAAGTCCAGACAAAATCTTGGTCAGATCATGTGAAGGCTAAGTAGATTGGTGTCTGAAATGGTCTTTTGAGGAAAGAACCACACAGATTGAGTGGACCTGTCCAGTCAGTGCACGCAATTGTCAGCAATCGTGCAGCTCAACTTAGACTTAAGGAGTACCTCTATAACATTACTAGCTTGTTACCTTCCAAATTGTCATCATTAGCTGTAATCAGTAATCACACCCAGTGCATTTCCACTTGCGCTTTCAATTTTTACTTAAAGCATGCGTCAGAGCGCGATTTAAACGACGGAAGCGATTAGCACAAATTAAAACTATTTATCTATCGCATTAGATTTCTGTACATACCTACTCGAAAAACTACATAATGTGATTGAACTCAAATCTCTCAATAATCCATAGATTACATACTTCAATTCATAATTTAGACAATTTACATTCCATCACTTACTATTCTTCAATCTACTTTAGCTATATATATTCTAAGTTGATTTTAGAGTGAACATTTGTAATAAAAGGCCCCAAAAAATTTCATTGCAATGGAATTTGAACTTTTTAGTGTATGGAATTAAGTTTGTTCTTCCAAAACTTGATAATTATCTTAGATTATGAATTCAAGTATAGTAAGTACTAGTAGTACTTATATACCAGAATCAAAACCAACTTCAATCAACTCACATTTAAAGCATCAAGCCTGTCCTGAGCGCGCTCAGCGGCTGCTAGCTGTGTCTTCAGTTCAGTCACTTGTCTTTTGGCTGTGTCTCTCTCTGTAGCTGCCTTTGCCGCCTCTGCTTGTGCCGTCCGAGCTACTGCTTGCGCCGCCGCTGCTTCCTCGCCTGTAAGTGAATATCTGGTTAATTTTTCAAAAGAAAATGGGACCTAGCAAACCAAAATATTGAATATCCTAAAAACATATTTTAATACATACCACTCAAATCAATTACAATTTCAAGGTGTAAAACTAGGTAGGTACATATAATTGAAATAACTGTAAACCTAAAAAGGAACGAACAACTTTTACTATGAGACCAAACCCTGAAATCTCAGACTCTTTTCAAGACTGTCCAAAATTGTGAGGTACAGTGGTCACTGTACTCATAATTTTGGAGTCTTGTGTCACTGGACTCGTAATTTTGGACAGTCTTGTGTCACTGTACTCATAATTTTGGACAGTCTTGTGTCACTGTACTCATAATTTTGGACAGTCTTCTGTCACTGTACTCATAATTTTGGACAGTCTTCTGTCACTGTACTCATAGTTTTGGACAGTCATGTGTCACTGGACTCATAATTTTGGACAGTCTTCTGTCACTGTACTCCAGTCATGTGTCACTGGACTCATAATTTTGGATAGTCTTGTGTCACTGTACTCATAATTTTGGACAGTCTTGTGTCACTGTACTCATAATTTTGGACAGTCTTGTGTCACTGGACTCATAATTTTGGACAGTCTTGTGTCACTGGACTCATAATTTTGGACAGTCTTGTGTCACTGTACTCATAATTTTGGACAGTCTTGTGTCACTGGACTCATAATTTTGGACAGTCTTGTGTCACTGTACTCATAATTTTGGACAGTCTTGTGTCACTGTACTCATAATTTTGGACAGTGTTGTGTCACTGGACTCGTAATTTTGGACAGTCTTGTGTCACTGTACTCATAATTTTGGACAGTCTTCTGTCACTGTACTCATAATTTTGGACAGTCTTCTGTCACTGTACTCATAGTTTTGGACAGTCATGTGTCACTGGACTCATAATTTTGGACAGTCTTCTGTCACTGTACTCCAGTCATGTGTCACTGGACTCATAATTTTGGATAGTCTTGTGTCACTGTACTCATAATTTTGGAGTCTTGTGTCACTGGACTCGTAATTTTGGACAGTCTTGTGTCACTGTACTCATAATTTTGGACAGTCTTGTGTCACTGTACTCATAATTTTGGACAGTCTTCTGTCACTGTACTCATAATTTTGGACAGTCTTCTGTCACTGTACTCATAGTTTTGGACAGTCATGTGTCACTGGACTCATAATTTTGGACAGTCTTCTGTCACTGTACTCCAGTCATGTGTCACTGGACTCATAATTTTGGATAGTCTTGTGTCACTGTACTCATAATTTTGGACAGTCTTGTGTCACTGTACTCATAATTTTGGACAGTCTTGTGTCACTGGACTCATAATTTTGGACAGTCTTGTGTCACTGTACTCATAATTTTGGACAGTCTTGTGTCACTGTACTCATAATTTTGGACAGTGTTGTGTCACTGGACTCGTAATTTTGGACAGTCTTGTGTCACTGTACTCATAATTTTGGACAGTCTTCTGTCACTGTACTCATAATTTTGGACAGTGTTGTGTCACTGGACTCGTAATTTTGGACAGTCTTGTGTCACTGTACTCATAATTTTGGACAGTCTTCTGTCACTGTACTCATAATTTTGGACAGTCTTCTGTCACTGTACTCATAGTTTTGGACAGTCATGTGTCACTGGACTCATAATTTTGGACAGTCTTCTGTCACTGTACTCCAGTCATGTGTCACTGGACTCATAATTTTGGATAGTCTTGTGTCACTGTACTCATAATTTTGGACAGTCTTGTGTCACTGTACTCATAATTTTGGACAGTCTTGTGTCACTGGACTCATAATTTTGGACAGTCTTGTGTCACTGGACTCATAATTTTGGACAGTCTTGTGTCACTGTACTCATAATTTTGGACAGTCTTGTGTCACTGGACTCATAATTTTGGACAGTCTTGTGTCACTGTACTCATAATTTTGGACAGTCTTGTGTCACTGTACTCATAATTTTGCACAGTGTTGTGTCACTGTACTCATAATTTTGGACAGTCTTGTGTCACTATACTACTTGTTTTGGTCAGTCTTGAAAAGAAGTCTATACAATTTCAGGATTTGGTCCCATAGTAAAAGTTCATCATTTTGCGCAGTCTTCTTAAGGTTTTCAGATAAGAAAAAATATAAAAATAATACAAACCTGTGTCTACAATCAATTTGGACATAAGTATTAATAAATTCACGAAAACAAGTGTTTGGTAATGTTCTGAATGTTCAGATTTAGGCATGAAAGTCACGCTTGTATCCATGAGTCTCTCGGCACCCACAATGGGCAAGCGAAACTTCGTATTAACAGATTTAATTAGATATTTTATATTTTTAAACTTTATCCTTTGATAACATAACATAAACATTAAGCCTGTTTTCTCCTCCATCCTTCGATATGCTTAAAAACATTAATTTTAATTCCCTTTGATGTTGACCAATTATGACATGCCTCCAATTTGCTGTTATATACAAAACTAAAATTGTGTATAGCATAGAAGTTAATTGGATAATATTGTTCGATATTAATTTATTTGTCTTTACATATGTACTAACTCACAAGACTTGTTATTATTTAAAACTATCTAGATTTTTCTTATTCTATATAAGTACCTAAATCCTAGACCACTCAGTATTTGTGAATCAAAGTATTTATTCTATTGGTAAACACCTGACCTTGCACGGACGCAAGTGAAAGCTTCAGTTCTTCAATCTTTTGTTCCCAAAAGGTGTCTCTCTCTCGAATCTTGGCTTCTAACTGTGCAGAGTACTGTTGTTGTAGTACAGCCTGGTCTACCCGCCCACCAGTGCGTTCTGATAGGTACGACTCCATTTGTGGAGATATCGACTAGAATCAATGAAATATAAATGTTGTATAATTATGTTGATATTTTCCTAAATACGAGGGCGGGTCAATAAGTCCGTGACTTTTTGAATTTCTGACCTCTTCACTGAAAAAGCAACACTACTCCTGTCAACAACCATCTGTCAGTTGACTCCTATCAAAATTTGAACTTGCTGCGTCAGTTAGTTTGTGTTTGACAGCTATCTTTATCAGACTACCCAGTAATTTGAGGAAAAAATGCAAAAAAGTGAATTTCGTGTGCTTATTAAGCATTATTTTTTGCGAAAAAAAACCATTACCGAGACCAAGGTTAAGCTTGATAAATATTATGGGGACTCTGCACCATCGATTTCAATGGTAAAAAAGTGGTTTACTGAATTTCGTTGTGGCCGTACAAGCACTGAAGATGCCGAACGTCCTGGACGCCCAGTTGAGGTCTCTACACCCGAAACAATCGAAAAAAATCACGATATGGTGTTGGCCGACCGAAGATTGAAAGTGCAAGAGATTGTGGAAGCCGTAGGGATCTCGCATGGCTCAGTGGTTTCAATTTTGAATGATCACTTGGGCATGAGAAAGCTTTCCGCAAGATGGGTGCCGCGTTTGCTCACAGTCTACCACAAACGCAATCGTGTAACAACTTCACAGGAAGGTTTGGCGTTGTTTAATCTTAATATGGAGGAGTTTTTGCGCCGTTTTGTAACCGTGGACGAAACATGGATCCATCACAACACACCACAGACCAAACAACAGTCAAAACAGTGGGTTTCTAAGGGTGAATCGGCGCCAAAGAAGGCCAAGGTGGGTTTGTCAGCCAATAAAGTTATGGCGACTGTTTTTTGGGATGCACGTGGGATAATCCACATTGACTACCTTCAAAGGGGAAGAACAATCAATGGGGAATATTATGGCAACTTATTGGACCGCTACAATGACGATTTGAAAAAAAACCGACCTCATTTGGCCAAGAAAAAAGTTCTTTTCCACCAAGACAATGCAAGGGTGCACACATGTGCAGTTGCCATGGCAAAAATCCATGAATTGGGCTATGAATTGCTCCCTCATCCGCCCTATTCTCCAGATTTGGCTCCGAGTGACTACTTCTTGTTCCCAAACCTGAAGAAATGGCTTGGTGGAAAAAGATTTGACTCCAATGATGAAGTCATCTCGCAAACAAAGGCCTATTTTGAGGACCTCGACAAATCATATTTTTTGGAAGGAATAAAAAAATTGGAGAAGCGTTGGACAAAGTGTATAGAGCTCAAGGGAGACTACGTTGAAAAATAAAATGATTGATTTATCAAAAAATCTGTGTTTTATTCCAAAAGTCACGGACTTATTGACCCGCCCTCGTAGACAACAGTAAACAATACTAACTTCAGTAATCAAAACAATTGATATAAACTTATATTGTTGGCACTATTTTTAACTTTAATTTAATTATTACATTTTTACATTACAATCTCAAAATTAAGGGAGTTGTTAGCCTAATGGTGGAACAATGTACGAAGTAAAATATGATCAGAATAAACGGCAGCTTACGTCTGATGTAGAATCGCCATGTCCACCAGAACTAGAAGGGCTGGCTGTTGACTGAAAGTGAAATGCTTTGTTTGAAATGGTGTATACATATTTCCGTTTATAGGTATTTACAAAAACATAACTACAAAACAAATTATTTTAGCTGAACACTAATGTCTCAACCAGTGAGATTTGAGCTACTTTTTGCAGTCAAAGGTGCAATACATAACTTAATAAAGAAATATTTTATTAATGGCTTCAGGGATTAGTAGTAAATACTTACAGAGTCGTCCCTAAGCGATAATCTTCCTAAGAAGGCGCCGCTTCGCCAGCTACTAGTTATTTTACTTATGTCACTACCAGTTTCTTCCTTTATCTTACTTTTCAAGCTCGCGAACATTGTAGCTTGCAAGTGATGCTACTAAAAAACATCAAACTAAAATGTAACTCGTTTTCCAATGTAAATGACCATGATAACGTTCGATTACTTACCAGTTTCGAGTTCAATTTATTACAATACTATTTTACGGTAAGTTGTAGTTACATTTGCGTAGTCAGAAATAAACATTTGTCGCAGTTATACGTATAATGTTTGAATAGAACATATTTGCTTCGCAATAATAAATACCAGATTAAGTATAATTACGGTAACAAATTGTTCGCACAAAAAGATATTACTGTCACTGAACTCACTGAAAAGACGATGACAACTTGTTTGACAGTTGACAAATTGACTATAATAATCGCTAGGGATCATAGCGATGCGGTAGGTAGGTAGTGATGTGCATATTGAGTGGAAAATCATAACATAGGCGATTTTTCACTAATATGTCACTAACAACAAAAGAATAACTGTATTCACAGATCGTTATTTCTATTATGCTTTGTGCAACTCGTATCATCACAGGCGTAAACAATTTTGAGTATAGACTCTCAGGAATTTATTGTTTATTGTCAAAACAAGTTTCAATTTACAATGAACTAATCACTGACGTATAAACTAATCGACTAATTAGTTTGTACAAGAAAGATTTTGAAATTTGTGAGCAGGCTTCTAGTCTGAAAAAAAAATTAAAACGTTGCGGAACCAAAATGGGGTGAAATTCCTTCTTTGGTAGGTACTTTGGGTAGGTACCAAATATTTAATCGTTTTTATTCAGTGAATAGGAAAATGAAAGGAAATTACCTAAATCCCAAATTCTTTCCAATAGTCTCTGTAGTCACCTTTGTAGCATGTTTGTTAGTTAATCTATTCAGGTAATCAGACTGGTTATTGATAAAAACTTCGAGAGCAATATTGAAATAATGCTTAGACATTGTCAATCCGTGTTTCTATTTCATGTTCTGGGATGGTAATATTGGTTGAATCATATAACTACAGAAAAATATCCAGGAGTTGCTGCGTTTCAACAGCCACTACCTACCTACTGATGTTGATGATAGGTAGGTAGGTACCTAGGTACATAGGCGGGCTTGACGGATGGACAAATGGACAACCATAGGAATCTAGGAATAGCAGAAATTATAGATGTTACCATATAGTAAACGTAGATATTTATTTATTTTATTTTATTACTTTTATGAAGGCTTACAGACTAATTACAAATAATTGGTAACAACAACCTAACATCAAGTTGCTAATAACAAGCCTCCACAGATACCTATATAGCATATCGATTACATAAAGCCGAACATTTAAAAAACATAAGTACCTAAGTAGGTTAGCTAAGTTATATTTATTTGATTACATTGCTAATATGAGTCTAAGAACCACTAGCAGGTGCATCATTCACAAAAAAATATTTGG
Source organism: Brachylomia viminalis (assembly GCA_937001585.2). Classification (NCBI taxonomy): domain Eukaryota; kingdom Metazoa; phylum Arthropoda; class Insecta; order Lepidoptera; family Noctuidae; genus Brachylomia; species Brachylomia viminalis. The sequence continues at coordinate 16,915,613 of OW443301.2, read as the reverse complement.
CTAAGAGCATCCTTGCTGTGCTTATCTTAGTGCAAAATAAGTCAACATCATGCTCAGAAGATACATCATTGAAACTCCGAGCGCCTCTTTTATTATAATAATCTTTTAGACTAACACGATTATTTCTGTTTTACCTTAGTGTAATCGATTGTGTGTGTGCTGGTGGCTAGAAAAGCATTTTTTTTTTTTTGAGGGTTGGAAACACTGACCTCTATTAAAGCGTATTATAATAGAGGTCAGTGGTTGGAAATCATCAAATAACTTCTCCCGCTCTGGGCGGAGCAGGAGGGCGTGTCAGTCACTTACTGATTAAAACCCACCCGTGTTCCTTCAGTTGCCTGTGCCAGGGGTTACGTAGTAAATACTATACTATATAATCTGTGCCAGGGGCCACGGTAACCCTTTCGGAATTTTCCGCAAGGCTAGAAATGCCTGAGAATGCATACACATTGGCCCCTTCATATTAGGTAATTATCCTGCCTATTCAGATTAATTAACGAATATTTTTTTAAAACCTACATGGTTAAAAAAATACCTACAATATACTTAGTAACCGGCTAGGACTCAAAGTAGTAGCGGTCTGCCATATCGTATTTGCAAGCGCTAGCTTTTAAAATAAAATATCTTCCTCGTCTACAGCAGTAGTTTTCAAAAAATCGCCTTGGCGATTTGCGTTTTTTGGTAGATTCACTACATTGTTTCACAACATCGAGAAGTAAACCCGTTTCACTCCACATAGCTTCGTCGATTTCTTTTCCACTCATCAAATTCCCTTTTTGCCACATCACCCTTCGCTTGCCACGACTTTATGTCTAATTTATAGGATATGGGTAGAAAACATTCCATTGACCGAATCCAAGCGTGAAGAGAGCATATGCCGTATTTGTACATGTCCTCGTTTACTGGTTTCCCTTTTACCAATTCCAAATAATTCATTTATTTAGGACTAGCCTTGCATACTAAGTCACACACTGAAGCTGCTGTATCAGATATACCCAATAGAATTAATTTTACCATCAACCATTGTCAAGAGCAGCTGGTGTGTAACACTAATTCCATAAGTGATGGTAGATGGCATTAAGGCCCGAATTGTCTGAACATATTCTATAGATTCTTTCATAAATTTTAACATTATGGGGCGGCAAAATGACTGTGAGGATGATCGGTCGCTTTCCCAAATGATAACATAGTTTGAGGCGAGCCGCAGAGGCACAACAGTTATCATGAAGTTACTAATCAGATTACATATGAGTAGTCTCAGATCATATACAGCTCACTTCTACTCGTATTTTGATGATAAACGCTTTGGCTGGATGATCCATGAAATCCCCATTTGCTGGTCAAAACGAGCTTTTGATTGGAATCAACAGAAGTTTTTAAATAACTTTAGTCTTCTCGAGGTCACGTTTATCTGAGAGTATTCTTTGTTGTCTGGATAACACTTCACTTTTCCTTTAACCAGCATGTAGTAATTGGGATGATTTAAAACTCCTTCTTGATTGTTAAAATCTCTAGGTATGTGGTTGCGCCTGTTGATAAATTCATCGAGACATACAGAGCCAATGCTTTCAAATGTGTAATTTCCCTAACCTGAATTTGTATTCCCATGAATACCTAGTGACAGGCTTTAGTTTTGGAGGCCTCTTCTGGATTTCCCATTATGTATTTCATTACATCAGCTGAGTCGACTTCTCCTGCTTTTCTAAGCGCCTTTTCAGCCAAAAACACGCAGCTATTACTGTTACCACTGCATCCAATAGCATCTTCAGTTAGTCTCCTGTTTTGCCGGTTACCATAATCCTCAAAGCGAGGACTAGGATTTCTCCCTACTCACTTTTCCGGTGTTAATAACCTATATCTCCTTTAGTTAGGATCTCAGGCCCTGCAGTTGATACCGGTATTTTAGGTAGGTACCGGTAGGTAACAACCGATAAATCGACTACCAAATATCGTTACATCTGGATTGTTAGGACTTAGCAACCGAAAACGATTGCTAACTATGTCGAGACTGCAGGGCCAGGGAAGTTATATTTTCTATCGATACTCTTATCATCTATTCTACAATACAGTCCATGTGTGAATAATATTATTATAAGTCTAACGAAAAGGATTAGGACAAAATATGTTTTTTGTTAAAAATATATAAATCAACCTGTATGTCAGAAGGTGCACGTTTGGCGCACCACGTGTCTTAGCACTAAATGCAGCTCTTCGTATGTGTATTATGATAGTAAAGACCACAACTTGAAGCAGGAGGCAGAGAGCTCGATTTAGTCAAACAATACATCATTCTATATGTCAGAAGGTGTACGTTTGGCGCACCATTTATGTCTTAGTAGTACCTACATGTAGCGTTTGCTATGCGTAATACGATAGTAAAGCCCACAACTTCAATTGAGGCCGGAATCAGGCAGCAGAGAGCTCGATACAGCCATTTTCATATAAAAATTTCACATTTTCTCCATTAACCGAAATAAAATAAAACATAGAAAGAAATTTGTCAACACAACTTTTTAAGCGATAGACCGAGAAAACTATTCTCTGTCTAAGTTTTGAAGGCATTTGATAACTAAATACCTCAAGGTGGCAGTAAGTATCCGTTTTACAAAATTAGTCTTTTTTTTTCTCGGAAATGCCTATGTCCAACCTCTCTCATAAATTCGTTCCACTGTGCGTCGCTCTGACGAGGATCGCCGCCGCCGTCGGTCGATCTCGTCGGTCGGTATATACCGGGCATTTAGTGCGACCGACGCCGACGCTGACATAATGTACTCTGTGACGCTGACCGACCAACCGAGCGTTCACGCGTACCTACCTACGCTATCTCGCGAACAAAAATAAACAGTGTCAGAAATAAGGTGCGTGTTCGACCGCCTTTGTGTGACGTTTCTTGTGAGTACTCAGTTTGCCGTCAGATAAGCACTAAACAAACGCTCGGTTACGACCGATAATCAGCGCGCACGGTCTACGTACCGTACCTCCGCTAGGAGTAATAGTGTTCTGTGTACCGTACCCGCTGAGCGTCGGCACAGATTATATAATAGTTACTACGGTCGGTCAAGCACTAAATGACTAGGGGACGGACGACGCCTTCGTGACCCCCACCGTCCACGGATCACTTCTTAACCGACTTCAAATAAGCAGGAGGTTATTGTCTGACGATGTTGTGCCATCCGCTAGTTCGACAGCTGGCCCTCGTGCATAGCATGACATTTGATATTTATATAAGTTTTCCAGTATCTAAGGACGTTCCCATTCTAATCTCATTCTCAATCTGTCAAAAATACCTCTGGTTTCCTTATATTTTTAACACGCTTATACTCGTACATATTAGCTTCACTTGTAGATACCTAACAAAAAAAATCTTAGAAGTCAATTTTAACCAACTTATAATAATTGTCGTATCGAAATGAAACTTTGTTTGAATGTGTAGTTCGAATGACAAAGCCATAATTTGATATCTTGAAGCTGATCTGATGATGGAGCCAGGTGGTGGGTAGTGGAACTCTTCAGTCAGCCCTAACTCGAGGGGTTCCTACTAGGGAACCCCTCGAGTTTGGGCTCATATGATTCGCTTTGACGAGTACAATACATAGAGCTTAAGTACGAGGATCCAGGAGGATGGAGGATGGATGATGGAGCCAGGAGGTGGAGTGGAATTCTTCAGTGGCTACTAGTAAACCCCCGAGCTGGGAGTCATATGATGCGATTTGATGAGTTCAATATATTGCTCTTGGTGTCGAGGGTCTAATGATGGAACCAAAGACATTAAATTTTGCTAGTACTTATAATCAATTTAATCTCTTTGGATGGAGCAAAGATGTAATAGTGGAACTCTTTAGTGGCTCCTAGTATACCGCTCTTGACTTTAGACCCATTCAACTAAATGAAGAATTTAAACTAAACTAAAAAGTAAAAAAAAAAAATATGTACCTAGGTAGTTTAAAAAAAACAAATAGCTAACCCCACTTTTATCCCGCGCTCAAAATTATCAAATAATGAAATTGACAATTAAAAAGCGTGGAGCGCTTTTTAATGTGTGTACCTACATTTAATTTATATAAACAAAGCGCTCCACGCTTTTTGATTTAATCATTGGATTTATACCAACTAATACAAGTCAATTTATTTATTTAATATTGTTTAGTGCGCGAAAAAAAGAGCGTGTTTATTAGTTATTTTAAATCAATATTTTTTTATTTGATTGTCGCTGTGATGGGTTTGCGACTAGAGTGCGCGTAAGATAATCCCGCGCGCGTTTGACTTTCAAAACTATATCCCTGCTAGCACTTTTAATCACTTTCGGCATAATGATGACGATCACCTGTATACTTTGGAAAACACGGAACTCAAAACACTCTTGAAACCTGTTAAAAATGTCGGGTTGGCGGCAAACGATTATTTCCGATTTCACCCTCTGAATCCCCGAAAAATAACAAAATTCCTAGTCAAAAATAACATCACAAATAGCAGGTAATAAATGCGAGTTTTCTTTTATTAATCTCCTCTGTTGGCTCTCGGTTCAAATGGCGCGACCTCAAATTCTTTTTAGGTCGCTGTCATGAAACGCTTAGGTACGGGGCCAAAGAGGGTCAAGGTCGCTTTGAAGGATGCCCTCCACTCAAACACAAATCATTAGATTGTTTGTTCCAGATAAGTAATAAAAATACAGGGAAAACATTGCGATATTTTGTGTTTATTGTACAAACTGATTTTGTGGTTCAATATTGTGTGGTTCCGGGGTAGGTAAGTTTTGAACCAACTTCAGTCCTCGTCAGCCTGTCGCTACTGGTTACACGCCTCTCCAGAGTTGTTTGATCTTTCAAGTGGCAAGATTTTAGATACCTACCATGATTGTACCACCAGTAAAGGTCAGACAGGTAGGTACACTCGACAAAGTTGGCCGTTGACCTTTTTTCACCCTTAAGCTTTCACTCATGAGGTTGAAAATGGTCAACCGCGAACTTTGCCGACTGTACCTACATCTATTGATTTCTGAGAAAAGCATAGTGCGTTTATTGTAACATTTAGACTTGCTTATTTTAATTCCAGAACAATATTTTTATTACGGACGCTTTTAACGTGCACGTCTTTCTACATCGTTCTCACATGTATAATTTCAACATGAATGATGTAACCACTTTTTTGTAAAAATATTTTTATTTAAAAGAATGTCCATGGAGTTTCTTGCCCATTCTTCTCCATAGGTACTTACAACGCTTTGGAATGGCCAACTAGCTTCATATTTCTGACTGACCGAGCACTTGACAATTCAAGTGCCTGTAATTGAAATAAATGCTTTGAGTTTGAGTTCTGCAGTTCCTGCCTACCATCTTAGGAAAAAAGGTGTCGAGTTTATGGGTATGTATGAGAAATATCATGTAGCTTAGGAAAAAAGGTGTTAAGTATAAGGTATGTATGAGAAATATCATGTAGCTGTTGTGTATGTGTAACCATCAACCGTGCAATCGGATGTTATAGCTGGATAAAGCACGTTTTAGTTGTAGAATCCATTGTTCATAAGTTGATGCATACTATTATAACTTCTATGTCAATGATATAAAGTTCAATTTAAATTAATCTGTTTTCTACTTCTCCATCTGGTATACTTATTATCAGGTTTCAGGCAAATTATGTTGGGTTAGGGTAAATGAAAGACACAGATCACATATTCAGTTGTTTATTATCTATACTGTACTCAAAATTGATCCGAAGATCACATCACATAGTAATTTCATAAATAATATTACAATGTCATGTACTTTCTGTGATTGTTCGTGAATAAAAAAATGTTCACAATATTATCAATACTTTGTTCACTGGACCGGTTTACCTTTTAAGTAGACTGTAGGTACATACTACATAATAAGATACCATTATTTTAGGTACTCAAACAACTTACAGCGTATTTGATGAGAGATATAATAATCAATTATTGTGTTGCAGTTCATTTTTTTGTCAATATATTTACAGTTTTACACTTTTTTTTTGTGATTTACAAATAAATTCTTGAATATTTAGGTCATCATTATTCCATTTGGATTTACAATAACAGTACTTTATAGTTAAAAATATCACAAAAATGAAATATATTATGTGTAAGACACACGCAACATTAAAAATACAACAAAAAGAAAAATATAAAATCCACTAGAAACCTTGGGCCAGAAGAGTCCCTTCTAAACAGGAAGGATACTTTCGATGTTCTATATTTCATAACGGCAATTTGATACCATAATTATTATTATCACACTAATTAATTATAAAAGTAATCGATTGTCTTACAATAAATGCGTCAGATCATAAAATTTTGATTATAAAAATTATAGGCAACAAATAATTCATGAAACGATAAATTTCAACAAAATATAAATGACAACTTATATATTTAAGACTCACTAGTGCCGTATTGATAAAAGTGAACGGTTCACCTTAGCCACTAGCACGGGACTGATAATAACAATCAATAAAACACAAACGCAACAAGTTACTAATGAGTTTGACTCCGCATCCGATATTCACCTTTTATCGATATGGCATTCCACTTACGTTACGACAATAAATATAACACGCTTACACATTAATCACTTCTTTAATTCCGACGCTAGGAATTATTTCATAATATATACCTAAAAATATAATCACGGCACAAGTATCCCTCCGACTAAATAACTAACGTAGTGTCACTTTATCAGGATTTAGAATCAAATATGTATTATGTATCTTAAATATTTCATTATTAATATATCATTATCAAAATATCCACTAAATGGGAGGAATAAATCAAATTATTATTATTTATTCTAACATTAATCGCATGACTGATCAACAAAAAGGATATGGACTAGGAATAATATTAGGCATTAGGCTTCCATGCCTTCGGGACGCGCGCGCCGGCCGCGTGACGCGTCGCCCTCGCTCGAATATGCGACAGGCGCGACTAGTGCGTCACGCGCCACAAACCCGGTAAGTGGGACGCGCGTGACACAAGCGACAATTGCGATGTGTTAGGCACTCGCGACTCGGCGCGCGCGCACCCGCCTCTCTCTCTATCCGCATATCACCTCTACATACATACGACGAGATAAATTTGATCAAAATGTTAATACTGTTTGTGTTGAAAACAATATAGGTAGCTATTTCTGTACTCACCGAGAGGAAATCGGACTCGATCGTCGGTAATATTTTGTGCATCGATAGACGGGAATCGACCGGTAAAAGAATGATTATCTAGCAAAATCTATCTGGAATAAAAGCCGACGTTCTATCCTAGAATTTAGGTAAATAGCTTGGAAGTATGCCTTCTTCGTTTTAATATTGTCCGATAACGTTCATTTTATTATGAATTTCTGTCCTATCACTCTACGAGTGTCGCGATCTATGCTAATGTGTGAACTGGGCGACGCCTCGGCGTCGTGGGACGTGGGACGTGGTGCAACGGGATGGCTCCGTAAGGGAAGAACGACGTACCGACTAGTCGCACGAGCGGCGCGGACACGCATGCGCGCGCCGCTCGACACACGCGAATTGTGCTCCGGCGTCAAAAGTTTCAGTGCCGAGGGAGAGAAGCGGCTACTCTATTGGTGTTTCATTACTGACTCACTTAACCTAATCTAGTGTAAAACTTGTCATCTAGAAAAAAATAATTTTATAACATACGTAAAAAAGTAACATAATTCTCACAAAAATGCTCACGTTAGGAGTGGGGTGATGCAACTTTTGACACCGGCATAGTCGCTGGCGCAAGGACCGGCGACCACGGTGCGCTCCGCACCACCCATAAACATTACATCGCTTGCTTATATACAACAAAGTTTTCGTGCGACGCCCGATGGCGACCGCACCGATCTTTACAGGAACTCATATCGTATCTTAAAAAAAATAATATACAATAGTAATAAAACATTTGAAACCTCACTAACTACTATTCGACGATCTCGGTTCGATCTCGATAAAATTACTCAAACGGCTCCGGCGTCTCGAAATCTATTCATATCACAATCGCATGACCGTGCCTGAGAATCATATCCCGCTACTTATGTACACACTCTTTCCCGAAGACAAACGCACTCCAGGCCCGGGCGAGGCGCGGCGCGAGTGCGCACGCGGCCCGCCCCGGCCGCTAACACTAACCGATACACTAAGATATCGCCACCTCAGCCGCGGGAGCGACAGTAGGATACTTGCCAAACCTGCCTTTCCCGAGTGTGCCAGAGGCGCGATCGATATGGAAAACGCGGGGCGCGGGCGGGGATGGGAGGGTCACGTGGGGTGAGGGTCGGGGGTGGGGGTGGGGGGGTCTAGGGTGCGGCGGTGGACGGGTGGCGGGGCAGGTTAGGGGGGGCGCAGCGCCGGCGGCAGCTGTACGGGGATGTGGTAGTAGCGGCAGGCGGCGCGGCGGCACGTGCCGGCGGCGGCGTCGCGGCACACTACCACGCGACACCCCACCACCTGCAGCCCGCACCCTGCAACACGCAATGCGACGTTAGCATGCTCACACAACAGAGCGTCAGCACGACGCATCCACAGTCACAATCGAGAAGTAAAAGACACACATCAATTGGGGGGCAAGGTGATGCACGGCTACATTCCGTTAAAGGTCACAAAACTAGTCAACTAATTTATGGACAGGTCAAGACCATACTACATGATAATCTGTGCACATTATCGGGTCCATGTACAAACTCTACAGAGTATATGAATTGTAAAGCAAATACAGAAACTAGTGAAAACTACATCACTGAACTAATGTTTCAAAATGGTACAGGAGTAATAAGATATGTACCCAAAACTGAAATATCTAAACTAAATTGGTTATATGTAATTCAGTCTACGGATAGTTTTCTACTTTCAAGATAGTAAAACTACGCTATTTATGAAATATAACAAAACGTGGTGATCATGCAGATATACAAGGAAAGGGGAAAGGGAAATTTCTATCCATGATCTGAAAACTTGACGTATTGTTGTCAATTAATTAGTTACACGTTAACAATAATTATGTGTTCTGACTATAGTTTGTTACTATGAAGTAGAAGAGAGTGAATATAAAATGAAGACTTAATGCTCACCTTCACGAATATGAACAAATCTGCAGGTAGGTCTTGTACATCCTTGTCGATTAAAATCTTGGCACACCGGGAGGGTGTCCAGTAACTGCAAATATAACAATGTTTTCATTAGTATTTATTGTCGTTACTCAATTTCATACTCATACAAAACCATGGTCCCACAATGCTAGTGCTCTTTGACACAACATTATTTATTTCTTAGGCTTTGCTTAAGTTTTTAAGGCTTGTAATTTCTTGCTGATCGTGACTGAACAGTATTAAAATTATTCGTTGGCTTTTTCGTTGTAGTAACTTCTGCAAACTATTTCTATTTGCAAATATCAGGAAAAAAAATATTTTGCCTTTTTTCTAGGCTTGTATATTTATCATAATTACACATTTGCTCAACGACTTTCTCATGTCAAACTATAGTATAAAAAGTTTTTTTTTATATATTTCAGAAGTGTCACATGTTTGCATTGTGGAACAACTGTATGTATGTTTCTTATAACTATAGTCTACTTCATAAACAGTCGATAATTATTTAAAGATAAAAAAAATATTACAAACTACTCTTATTTATGATTTTGTGTAAAATTGTAAGAGTGTAGGTATATTATGTCGACAGGGAATGTTAAGTAACCGACGGTTTATGAATTTGTTATGTTAATAGTGTTAATTCTAAAATCTAGTTCATCACTGATTGGACATTCATACATCTGACACTGATCATTATCCTCATTGCACAGCCGTCTGAAAAATAACGCTGAAATAGTTTTTGTAATATCAAAGAGCAAAGTATCACAAATGGTCCATTACAGTAAACCTAGCACATTGTATTGAATTAAGGTTCCCTACACGTGTTAGCTTGTTCTCAAGTGATCAATATATATTGGTATATAGAAAAAGTTTATGCGTGTGTAGTTTCTCAGTCGCTACATAAAATTAACACAAAACGGGACACACGGAAGGCGAAAATTGCTCGAAATCAAATCTTGTTGCTGCTTCAATATTACAAGAACTTTACAAGATTCGTTGCACAATATGATTGGAGCTTCCAAGCATTCTTTTATTTACGTGCGCGCTGATGTCATATCATGTGTGTCACCTTTATATTGTAGTACTGTCGAGATAATAGTATGCAACATTAAACAGAATAGTAAATTAAGAGCCCATTGCTGGAGTTATTCTCATGTACGAGCTTCCATAACCGTCAGAGAGTTGTGTTAAGTACGCTGCACTATGCACATAGGTATGAATATATAATATCTAAATGGCATGCAGAACGCTTGAAGTATAATCATTATTGCGCAGCCAATCTTATTTAAGCGTGACTATATTTTACAAAAAAGCTTAAGCATGATGCTAGACAACTTTTACCAGGGCGAGGGCGTACTAGAGGTTTGTAGCGTCCAAAGTGTACCCATAAATACCAACTGTTGCTATAATAAAGCTAAAAGAGGCTGTGTGGGGAGAGTTACGACATGTGTCTGCTCGGCAGTGATGAATTTAGATCTCCCGATGTTCGCAGTAGAGGAACAGAGGACGTCATGCTTATCGGTAGGTTGGCATGGTTATAATGTAAATAGACAAATTAAATTTATACCTTTAGCTTACATGACAGTTCTGGACGTAACATGTTAGTAGTAGTACAAACTGCAACATAATGACCATTAGAGTGCGGTTACTGTACGACAAACAAAAGAAAACCAAGTATATTATCACATCTACGTGAACACTTTAACAAGCGTCAGAGAGGCCTCAACAAGTCGTAAGCGAGGAATTGAAGCCGCAACGGCGAAGCATTTTAAGCATTTTAAGAAAAATCGAAGTGAGTGCAAATGATTATATTAAGAACGCTACTTCAGGTACGTTGGACCTTCTCTACGTTTACAACACATATTCAAATCACTTCGGGTTTTCTTCATTCACCGTCGTCACTTCAACTACCAACTACGCGTAACAAAATAACTGTTTACAAAAAGCATTTAAAATGAGTGTAAAAAAACCCCCTTATTAGCAGTTGATAGTTGATATTGGCCAAAAGGTGAATTGCACAGGGAACTAAACAGTTGACTTGGCATTTTAATAATAATTTATTTTATTGTAAACATGTAATTAAGTAAATTAGGCTAGTTAAATGTTTTATTTTTTATTTTTATTATTGAAACAACCAACTGTTTAGTAGTTCGTAAAATGGCTTCGTTAAATTTCAATTATTAAAGTGAGCCTGTACTGAAACTGCCGCGTTCATTAGATATTAGAAGCATATTTAGAAAAGAGAGCGTTTGAAGTTAATATTGCAATTGCAATTCCATGCGAGTGACAAGCGGCGTGTTTCAGTAACGGCTCCAAACAAGAAATAACTTAAACTGAGAATATTATAGTAAGCTGATTGTATCTTACCGGGTGTAAGCAAGGCAATACTGTAGAGTGACTTCTTCCACATTTGAAAGCAAGTATGTCTCACTATACAAAACTAAAAATCATCAACAAGTTGTAGCATCAACTGTTCATTACGATATAATCGATACAGTTACAGCACAATGACTAGATGGTGTGAGGGTGACAGAGATATATCATGAGTCGGCTGACAAGCGATGCCACCAGTCGGCCACCGCCAGGGCCGTCCTCGTACCTCCACTGTACCGCAGAGCAGTATATCAAATAGGTCACCGAATAGATAGTGTCCTGCCTGCCACCTGTATCAGCAGGAAAGGAAGTACTGTCAGAGCATAGTATGATGTGAACAATTAGTCGTATTCCATATTGGCTTCCTTCGATGCGTGTAGTCAGGTTTATTAAGAAAGCTCAATTCACCAAGCGCACCTTGTCCCGCTGTTGTGAATGGCCCGCTTTAGTGGTGATCGTGTTTGTCTTTTCTTTGCTCATTGTTAACAAGCGTCTGTCTGCCTACTAAGCCCGCGAGAAGCGTCACAAACTAAAACTAAATAGGTACGTCTACAGAAGCCGAGTGAAGAAGCAAGCTCTGAAGTTCTATGCGGAGTCCAAAGTTGGTAGATTTACTTCTTTACTTTTTGATAAATCAATCAGAGATGATGGTATAGGCTTGTGTAACAAGGATATCAAACATTAATATCTGTATGAAAAAATGTATATTTTCGTTTAATCATTACTAAATAAAGTTAGGCCAATACATTTTACTATAACACACAATTACAACAACAACAACAGATTTCTTAGCAGGATTTTCATTCAAACAGTAGATAATGATCAATTTATCGACTTCGAGCTTCTGAACAACAGAACATAATAAGCGGTAGTCGTAGAGGTGTAGGAGGTGATATGCGTTCGGTAGCGTACTGGTTAGAGCGAGGCGAGTGGTCGTGAGCCGGACGAGCCGGGAGCGCAGGGAGCGCGGGATACAGTGCCGTGAAACGAGAGGACTGATCTTTGCGACTAATCTATTAGTTAATGTGTTAACGTTAAGCCCACATCACACGGCACTTGTTTCGCTGTTTACTGAACGTGGAGACACCACAGAAAAGTAAATATGTACAATAAATACAATATTATATAAGAACGTTCGCTGTTAATTAACAATAAACGAACATTTAGCACAGTTGATATACTGATCAAATCTGCTTGTCACTGGAATATGTGCCTTCTGGCATTAAATAGTATAACTAGGGAGTAGTCAATTTGGTCGTGGCACAATTTGATTACGTTTGTACCACTTAGTCATATTGTTTTTTTTTTACTAAACTGTGGTATCTCAGCATGTGCATTACATCAACAAATCATGTGTCGTGGAGCGGGCGGGCTGGTCTCTACGACTGGCAGTAACGTAAGCGGCATGCGGTGAGGGGCCGCGGGGTGGTGCGGGCGTTGCGCGGTGCGGGCGGTGCGCGGTGCGCGGTGCGGGCGGTGCGGCACGCGGCACACGTTACCTGTCCGCGCTCGTCGGTGTACACCACGTAAGGCGCGTTGGGGGGCGCACAGCCTTTCCGTCCCGACACAAAAAGCGACAAAAGATTGCAATGCGGACGCAGCCGAAGCGTCATTCGGAAGGCATGTAACAGAAAGCGTTTAAAATAAATAGAAGGAAGTGCGACCGAAAGAAAACTGCGGGAGTGACGCTCGTCACCCCCGCGCCACTACAGATGAACACGTCGGCACACTTAGCGCACACGGGAGCCACTAGAATAATGAGAATAATACCTGATGAGCCAAACGTATAGGGGTGGTGGATTCTATTCCATGCGAAAATTAGAAGGCGGCTGTGTTAGGTGCGGGCCTGCTGCTGCAAGCCGGTAACCACTAGTAGGTACGGGAGTGACACATCGGCCAAAGCGCACCCGTGCGGAGCTCCTTCGAGAACAAGCGTGTACGTAGCGGGATCGACGGACCAAGCGCTCAACTCTCAGTACGACGATAGGTACTCACGATAAACGACGATCGACAAGAGGTAATAAAAAAACGTACAGTCATGCATCTCAAGCGTTATTATTACCGGGATCGTAGATACGAGAAATATACACGCATAGGTAATAACGGTAAGTGAGTAGAGATACAGGAGTATATATATATAGCGTACAACTACCGAGACATCCGCGAGGGCGACGCCGCTCGCTTCGTCCTTACAATAATACAATACAAATGTGACAACACGCCTAGCGCTAGCCGCCCCGACAGGCCGGGGCGGGACACTCGGCCGCACACGTACGAGTCTCTACGCGGAGACCCCGCGTCCCGCGCCCCGCCGACCGCGCGTGTCGCCCTCTATGTCGTCTTCATCTTTTTGTAGGGGTTCACCGACGCCGCAGCCGCCGCCGCCGCCGCCGCGGCCGTGGGCGGCGTGGGCGGCGGCATCGCGTACATGAACGGCTGCTGGTAGTAGGGCACGGGCATGGGCGGAGCCGGCCAGCCGCGCGGCATCATCATGTGCGGCGCGCGCATGAGGCCGGCGTGGTGCTGCATGCCGGCGCGTGCCTTCAGCGCCTGCTGCGTGTAGGCGGCCGCCGCCTGCGCCATGGCCGAGTGCTGCGCGGCGAACGCGAGCGCCGCCACGTAGTTCTTCTGCGCCACCTCCTTGGCCATGGCGGCCGGGTCGGGCGTGCCCGGGTCGCCGGCCGGCGGCGAGGGCGGCGGCGCGGGCGCGGGCGCGGGCGGCGGCTGCGGCGCGGACGAGGCGGGAGAGGGCGCGGACGCGGACGGCGCCTGCGCGGGCGCGCCCGACGGCACGCTCGCGGTCGGCGGGGCGGACGTGGCGGGCGCGGGGTACTCACATGATACGGGCACGAACGGCTGCTGGAGCTGCATCAGCTGCTGGTAGGTAGTCGCCGGCTGGTATACGGGCACGCCCGCTTTGTCGGCGGCGGGTCGTTTGTACGGCACCACGCCAGGGAAGGCCTGCGGAAAGTAGAGTAGGACATGAGTGGGATGTCGAATAGTGGCGGACGCGAGAGAAGCGCCACAGTTATACACAAGATACTTACGAAGTTATCGTAGTAGAAGGATCCGACGCTTTTCATGTCCATCTGAAACGAGAAACAGACGGTTGAACGGAGGGCTCCGGGCGGAGGGCTCACTGCGGGCGGGCGGCGGCGGGGCGCGAGGGGCGGGGGGGGGCCCTGGCGCCGCGCCGCCGCGCCCGCTGCGGGAGGGAGAGGCGCGCGGAGGGATCGTGCGGGCGGGAGGGGGAGCGGAGGAGAAGCGTGCAAAGCTGGCGTTGTACCGGTGGCGGCTCGAGCTCGGTGGGCGCCGGCCGTTTCTTGCCCGGCTCCGAAGTCGCGCTCGCTGTCGGCTGCTGGGCTGCGCCGGCCGTCTACGTGAAGCGAAGCGTCGCAGGACGGGACAGAAACAATAACGATGTAGTAGATGCACAGAATACACCTAAAGCTCGGCGTAAGGTGATATTATGCGATAGATAAAATAAAATAAAAGTTAAGCGTGAGTGCGACGGAAGCGTGGCGCGAGCCGGCGCGAACTGAACAGAACAAAGCTCTGCGAACGTAAGCGGCGTCGCGGCGAGCGAGACCAAGCGGAAGAACAGAAGCGAGCGCGAGCGAGCGAGGCGAGAGCGTGCAGCCTGGTGGCGTACCGCGCCGCGCGCCTGCGCCTTAAGGTGCGCCTGCAGGTGCAGGGGAGGGTGGAAATAGCGGCAGGGGTCGCGGACGCAGCGGCCCTTGACGGCGTCCATGCACACCGTGACACAGCCGTCCTCGTGCGCGGCCACTGGCGGCGGCGGGTGCGCGAAGCGACACTCGGACTCGGCGCGCTTGCACGCGCCGCGCTGGAACTCCCGGCACACCTGCACCACCACACACCAGCATGTCCGCCGCTCGCGCGTCGCGCTCATCTCCCCTCTGCCTACTCTAGCGCCTGCGCGCCGCCGACACACACTACGCGATGCAAGTGCGCGTTGCAATGCGTCACGTGTGTTTCTTATTCATTTACTTTTACAAAGACGCGACCGCGAATTTAAATTCAGATAGAGGAAGCGCGTGAACAAAGGTCTATGTGTGGCATTATTTACTTTGTTTTGTCACATTATACAATTGACTTGTACATTGACCTCGACCGGACGCCGCTTTGTGATTGATTATTCTAATCGGGAGACTACCTAATACTTCTCTAATCTTCTCTAATCTAACGATTTACGCATCCGTCGCATCTTCATATTAATTAAGTCGGGAAAAATTTTCATAATTCCTAATTCTTGCCTAAAGTATTTGATTTACAAATGTGAAGCGTTCGGCACGTCTACACTGTAAGCGCAAATCGACACTTAGGTATTAGCCGGTGGTAACCGATAGCTCATCTAATTCACCTAATTGGCAGATATGAGCGTGCGCAACATAGCCGAGTTTGTGCCAACAGTGTAGGTCCTTCACCAGAGGGAGAAAGCGAGTGCTGCTCGCGAAGCAAACGCAGGCGCACCGGGCCAGTGCGCCTGCGCGCCACAGACACACGGGGACGGGCATACGGCATATCGGCCCAAATTTTGCTGCGGGGACCGACATACTTTTAATCTGATGCACTTAATAATCACTCGACAGTTTACTCCTACAGTTTCAGATTTAAAACAACTAAATTGAGACTCAAATCAACAGGATATTAACTACAATAATTAAATAAGGGTCGGTCCCCGGCATAATTAAGTGGCAACATGGGGAAGCACTACTCGAGTGTAGTCGGTAAGAGGGTCAATAGTATATCGAAGTTCATGCTTACCTCTAAGCGGTCAGTGCGCGGCAGTTTCTGCTGAAGCACAGGCTGCTGCATGACGCCGAGCGGCGAGGCGGCGGCGGCGGAGTGGTCGTGGCCCAGCACGGCCGGCACCAGCTGCGGCCCGTAGTACTGCGCGTACGTGGAGCCCACGCCCGGCACGCCCGACAGGTACGGCGACGTCGCCTGCACACCACACCAACACTAACACTCAGTATACTTGTACATTTACTCATTCGTTAGCAACGATGTTAGTTTCTTATTATCAAAATACGCAATCTCTTATAACTTATTGAACGCATCTTATAAGCCCACTTTATGCTTGCTTCGAATACAACACTCATTATTTACAAAAGCAGTACACATAACAATATCAAAAAAAAAAAAAGTTAACATCCAAAAAATTGTTAGCCAAACAAGCAATCACATGCAATCATATAGAGACGAATATAAATATTAAATAAGCATACGGTTTATCCAGTCTAGCTACCCACCGGCCACCAGAAGGCACAAGGAGGGGATATACCGGGAGGGGGTGAATTAGGGGTTACATTCCTAGGTTAAGTGTGCATTACGGTGCTGAAGTTGTATCATTTGTGTAGGAGACAAGAGGCGCAGGATGCGAGAGGCCGGTGGTGTCGTCGCGCTCGGCGGCGGCGGCTATTACCTGCGGGGCGAGCAGCGCCAGACTGATCGGGTCCAGCGCGGCGAGGTGGCTGGCTGCCGCGCCCGCGCCGCCCACGCCGCCCACCTCGACACAAAACCACACAAAACGCTACTCATCGTGCGAGGCCAGGTCTGCGCCCGCGCCACCGTCATACCGCCTCCACCTCACTCCTCGCACCGACTCACGGCTGCGTCGTATCGGCGTGACTTTGTGATCTCTGACTACTAGATGCGACAGGTCAATCCAAAAGCTACAGAGTATAGATACGGTAAACGCAGGGCGCCGCCGCGGTGCGAAGAGGAAGGTCGAGGAGTGTGTCGGGCCGCGTAGTTAGCGACAGTGTGAACAGTGAGGAGGACGATGTCCGGTGATTTTATTTGCATTACCGCTTATACCCAGGTCATACACATGTGAGAAAGTTTGGAGAATTGTCATGCCACTTAAGGAACGATTCGTACAAACATGCTCAAGCAGTGGGGAGCAATCGGCCTCTGCGGCAAAGTTTAAGTTGTGCCTGAAAATTAGTAGACTATCTATATTCTAAAATAAATACAATTACTTGTGTCTGTTTAGCAGGTTCACGCACTCGATGCGAAACTTTAAATTGAAGCGCAGAACTAGTTGTAGGAACGGCTGTGCCGCCTTCAAGAAAGTAAATTACCATTAACTTTCAACGTGCACATGATTAAGTTTCCAAGAAAACTTCACGAGGGAAGAGTTAATTTACTTACGGATGAAAATATTTTCAATGCGCAGAACCTACGAGTAACTTACTATTTAGTATTTATCTAACTAGTTACGGACACATTACGAGGCACAACTTAAACTCGATACGTTATAAAGTCTACGTGTTTCAATAATAAGAACGCTTAGATAATAATAATAATAAAAAAGTAGCGAGTAACACCGAAAGCTGCGTGTTGCGTGCATACTGAATACCTACATTAGTGTGGAGGTCCGATCGCTCGAAGCTTCGGTAGTAGGAGGGAGCGTAGCTTGGGTGACTCACCACAGCTGGGACTTGGCCAGGGAGCACCTGGCCGGGCGTCAGGCCCATCTGCTGCATGAGTGCGTTCTTGAGTGCTAGGTGATTCCGCCCGTTGATTAGCAACTGATCCTTCAGATGTTGCGGTGGATGGAAGTACTTGCAAGGTGGTTTCTCACGGTTACACCGACCCTGGAATTGACAAATATTTACGTTAGCATGCGGATAACTTTAACAACACATTCATATTCGGTTAACTTATAAATAATGATATGCTTCAGATACCTCGCCCCATAGAAATGTCCTATCTGTATCGTAATATCTGGTTACGTTCACATTCGAGGGCGACGGCGACGCTGTTATGGCCCGTAAGTGGAAAATGCAATAGATATGAGAGCTATACGCCGCAGGTAACCGACATTTCTGGGCTTTGAGAATAGACGAAAATGGCGGACCTCATTCGATATCATTCCGATAAGCAATATGTGTAGCACTGCGGCGGGCGCCCGCGGTTTCGGCTCAATATCGGCCGAATGTGCGGAAATCCCTCCATGCATCACAATTGCCGTGAGCCGGGCACGTAGCCACAAGAAATCCTCCACTCGATTTTTCCTTATAACCGCGTCTTAGGCGGTGTCAAATATTTCTGAGGCGTGTCGGGGTCGGCCGCGCTCCTCGCTCCTCTCATTTTCGACGTCAATGAGGCGCGAGATAATTGCCTTTCGGAATCGAAGCCCTCCGCCGCGCCCGTCTATGATGATTTATTTACATCCATGTAATTAACTGTCGCACTACGTGACGGGAAGAGCTTCGCGGACGTTTTATCGTCGCACGCCGAGCCTCCTGCGCCATATTTTATTCAGTGAAAAAACGGAAAAGCGCTTATCGCAGTTTCAAAGAAATACGTACACAAACAAACGCCGTCTGAATATTCAGTACTCCACTAGGGGACTCCCTTGCTGATAATGTCCACGGAACCGCTTTGAAGTGATTTACTGAGTAACTTTGCAAAAGCATGTCCGATGATATCACTACAGTTGCCTGTGCAAACGAAGCGTGGATATACGAGTAAGTACGTCTGTATATTAGTGTACCTATATCTATCGGCAAACATCGCGAAGTGTGAATCTTTGGCTGCAGCTGAATCAGACGCAGACATGTTCCGAATTTTCTCAGTTATTAAACTTCGGCGATGCGTGCTAAAACTAGCTAGTGGAAGCAGTCGGCTGCATTTAGATTAACTTGTTACTGGCAGGCATACTGTTAGTTGGACGGTCCTCTCACAGTTTAAGCTCGGGATAAAGTTATTATTTCCTGTTACTCCGTGCCGTCTACTTTAGCCGAGTTTCGATTCGAACCAGCCCGTTTATTAAACTTGAATGGGTGATCACGTTTCATCATTACTATGATAACTCTGTTCGGTTTATCAAACTTCTATTTATTAGCTGCCAGAGTTTGTGAAACGTTAGATAAGTTTATTGTTGGAAGCGTTCAGCTGCGTTTGTATTGGGCGAGTATAGTTTAATGTTTCCGTGGTTGATTGTGACTAATGATTAATGTATTCTATACTCTGATGGGGTTTGATATGTAGTGGCTAAATTAGAGAGCTATCAATGCGTATAATGTTGGTATTATTTATGCGAGTATCGGCGAGTTCAAGCCGCTGCAGGTGTATCGGCGCGGCGATTAGCGTGACGGATGCCCGCGCGGATACAAATGGCCGGCCGCCTCAGACGGATGACCGCGCCACGTTCGCCCGCCAAACGCATTACGAGACATTAATTGCTCTTCGATCACTTTGCTTCTACATTTGTTCGTTTACCATCCCTTTTGTTCATTCACGAGCTTTTATTTTACGCTTAAGCCTTGTTTGTGAAATGGCTTCGAATCAACTGCGAACTTTTTACCCCAAATAATCTCTGTTCAATATTGAGAAAAACAGAACAAATAAAGTTGTAAGACAAGACATGTTTATATGAAGCCCCGAAAATTAAACAAAAACTTTCAATATGGCCTATTTGTTCGGGAAGGGCAACGGGAGGGTCGAACGAGCGCTGGGTGGGCAATAACCGCCCAAAACTAATAACATTTTTGTGTGATAGTGGAGGAGCAAACCGAGCGCGCTACCCTCGCCGTGTCCTTTATAACACAACAATGCGCACTTGCAATACAATAAGGGGTTAGCCGAGAGTCAGCTTCATCACTGCCTTCCTTCCTGGAGTTAAAGAAACAACGTTCAAGGGGGAAATAATGTACCGACTATAGTAGTAGTAGCGAACCCAAACGACACGAATTTAGAGATGAATTATATACTTCATTGTGACTTGGCACTGGTGCCCGATTAAAGCGAAAACGACATCAATGAAGCGAGACGCTCGTGTCTCGTTAAGGTGAGAGCAGTAAGGCGGCGGAGTGCTCTCGGGAACTATGACGTGTATAACGAACAACCCTCGAAAGTAACGGCGTCCGCCGGCAGTCGGCACGCGCCACACCTTGTTACTCCATCGCACCAGCCGCTGCCAAATGCCACTTCTTCCATTTTCAAGCCCGGAAACTACATCAAGAGTTTATTACTGGATAATCTGAATCTCAGTTTGCCGACCTCGCTCATTAGGGAAGTTATGAATGACCTCATTGGCTGGGACTATGATGTGTGTTTGCCAACTAACTATTCAGAGGACTGGAATCTAAACAGGTAGGTTTAAATTCAATGAACAACATTTCACAATACTCTTTTCAACAGTAGAAATACAATTTAAAAAAAGGTCCGGCACATCACTGCAACGAAGCAAAAATTCATTCAGTCGTTTCATTGTACGTATTAAGGGCAGTTCGATGCAAATGTCTTAATCAAAACAGCAATCAGCCAACAGGACATGAAGAATGCGCCCGTCAGATGAGGCGTGCGGTCGTTAATCGATTAGAACGTTCGATCACGATTGATGTATCGGTGACGCGGCGTCGACACGCGGCGATGCGTGGTCAGGCGTACGCACGAGCCGATCTCGACTCGTCTATTTTACTATTGGGCGGGCGAACACGCGTCGGGATAAATCGACACACGAGGAAAACAATGAGGTAACGAACCGATGAATGACACGCTCCCGTCGCGAAACGGCTCGGACTCCACTTGTACGCACGTAAGTGGGTGCCAGAAATATTTGGGGACAGACGGAAATAGAACCGGCCGATGAGACGTGCCAACTCCTGCATCGAGTAGGCAGCAAGCGCACGCGACACGTGGCCCACACATATGGCTGGAGGTTTAACATTCACAAGCCATTTTAAACTTCTACGTTTACGTTTTACGTTCTTTATTGTGGACAGATTACTCTTATATTGAAATCAGAACGATGCGATGACAGATTTTACCTTTTGGTTTAGATATTTTTGCTACAGAGCTGCGCCCTTTTCCAGAACGTAAACCAAGCTATCTTAATCATACTTCTACAGTCGTATTACAACAAAATGGGAGTTCATAAGAAAATTCGCCAAATCTTTTTTTCTTCGGTCTGAGCCGGTGTGAAAAATGCACTTTCATTACGTTATGGGTTGGGTTGGTGCGTAATATACCTATGAATAATGTAGCAGAAGCTAGATTTCAAATCAGGGTCGGATAACCCGAAGGGAGAAGGTTATTAAAAGGTCCATAGGCTTGAATCGAGTGAGTGGTAGGTAACACGATCACGAGCAGACTAAGATCCGGCGCCGGATGCCGCAAATCATTTTTTCGACAAGTAAGAGCGAGGGAATGGTGAAATCTAATTTGCAAAATTTTGTGGTCGGGAAGGGAATTAGGTAAGCAAAGTCAATTCTGAAAGTAAGTAGAATTTGAATTTAAAATGATTTATAGAGGCACAGGGGAGTGGCTAATGAGGCGTCATGCGAGAGGGGCGCGCGCGTGTTTACACTTGGCGCCGAGCGCAGTATTTTTTATCGCGGCCTCTGGGCGGTGCCGCCCGCGTATAGCTGACGTAACATCGAACACGCCTACCACACGAAATAATTAGCCACTATCTAATTGACTTCGAATAATCACACATTGAATTTAAATCCATTTTATTAATTTGAATATCAAATAAGGAATTATCACGCATTGGTGCCGATATTATTGTCTCAACACTGTGTAGCTCTGTAATATCAAAGTCTTTCCTACCTCTGTTTAACAGCAATTACCTATTAACCACTATAGTGTTAATTTTAAAATGGCTTCGTTACCCATCCCATAACGGACTGAAAATATAATTTTCAGCCCGATACTCGATATACCACCCGATAAAAGTTATTCGCGGGAAGATAATTTAGCACTACCTTTTTGTTATTTAAGTCTTCACAGGAGCCAAAGAACTGATTTAGTTGGGGCGGATTGTACAGAACTCTTTTTTTATTTTATTAAAGTGGTTTCTTACTTTCATCCTTTTAAATAAACTTTGAGCTAGTCGTTAGTTGTGAGTTAATGTAATTAGCACTCATGAATGCTTATTTAATTATTATGTACGGTTTTATACGACGAGCAGCGTCCCTCGACGAAAAAAATGAACTTTTTAGAAGCCTTAAAGTAAGAATTATTCAGTCCGGTGAAGTTCCCAACAAGTTTGCATGGCGGTGCCGTAGCTTAACGTTAAAATATGCATTCGTGCACGGAGTTATCTCGGCCACTTTTGCCGTTGCCGCCGGCGAGCGCCCGCCGCACGGTCACTCCTTGTTTATCCCGGCTTTAATATAAGTTGGCCACTTTTAAACGGTAATGTCGAAGCTTAGGGCTCCGTACTGTCATAAAATGTAGGTAAGCAAACCAAATTCTGCAATCAAATGTTAGGAAATAAATGTTAAGTAAAGGATGGTGTCGTATAGGTGTCGGTCGGGTGTTGGAGCCGGCACCGGCAGCGGGGACCACGGGGTGCGAGATTAATGCAACGGAAGCAGGCGCGACCTCTCCAGGTGTTTCATTAAATTGCGTGCGGCGCCTCGGCCGGCTCGTACGGCCATTATGAAAGCTGCAAGCTCGAGGGCCATTCGCTTTAAGAACGCCCACGCCACTTTGTAACAGCCTTAATGAATCTTGTTACTTATAGGCTCGCGTAAATTGCCTGTTTTACTAACGTGGCGTGGGGTGAAAAAACATTAGGTCAGTGAACGCTTTCGTGAGGAATGCCTTTAGCGCTCGCTGAGAGGTTTTGTTTCAGTTTGCCGTCACTGCCAACTTCTTGAGATGTTATTAGCTGACGGAAAGTCGTTATTTCTGCATTAGAAACAGTTTCAAAGAGCCACAAGAATGAACTGCCAGATGAGTCAGAAGCCAACAATAATAAAAAGCGCAAAATTATACATAACATAACTAAACAAGCTTATTTTTAGAACTGAAACTGATAAACAAAGCAAATGATTTTTCTAATATTCTAGACCCGACTGTCCAAAAGAAGTCAAACAGTCAACAAGAGACGTGATGTGTTAAATCTATCGTTCTATTAATAAATGTGCCAATTTGTAACGACCGTCTACCGCCTCCGCTAATCTGGTCTTATTAGCTTATTTTTACTAATTACCACACTTGTCGGATCCATTACTATTACCTATTGTGACTAAAAAAACAACAGTAGTGAACATTTGTAACGAATGACTCGAGAGTTTCAGCGTAGGGTAGGTAAACAAGCGGACCGTGTGCACGTGTTTCACGTGCAATCCAGTGAACTAAGCGGCGCAAGTTGATGCGACGATATGGAGCAGCTACCCGGCCCGCCTCGCACCGTCTAACCAGATTAACCCTGCTGCTGCAGTAATTAGTCTAAGCAGCTAGACGGAGCGCGTGATTCCAAGTAGGTACCGGTACTCTCTTTGACTTTCTTGCTTATTCAGAGGGTTAACACTCGCCCGGATTCCGGATTTCACCGGTCCAATCCGCACGGCTAAATTGAGTCATCTCCGTGACCGCCTAAAGGCTGGCTTAGACTAGACGAGCTTAGACTGATCTAACCTCTCAATGATAATTAGGTCATCTGATGTTTCTACATCTAGACGTTCTAGGATCTTGTTAAAACTACACAATAGATCTAGTTAACACAAGAAGATTTTTGACTTTCAACATCGGTTATCTGTAATAGTTACAGACAACAATAGTTGTATCACAACAAAGGTTTCTAGGACGTTTCCGTAACGGTATTTTCTCTGCTTTTGTACTGAAGTTAATAGAAAACGTTGAACGATATCGGGTTCTTTTAACAAAACCTTAGCGTCGGCGAATGGGATAGTTAGAGTCTATCTTGTATCTACCACTATGCAGCTTATTTTGCGAATTCAGCTTGCCTTTCCGCATTCATTTCTTTGTAGTTTTGTTTTTAAATCAATGCTTTTTTATCATGCTTTTATTTTCATCTGATATTATTGTTTCGCAATGAGATAAATTGTTCTGGTAATGATTGCTTTAAGTACTTATAAACATTTTGAAACAATTATATCGCAATTCATGTGTAATTGCCGGAAATTTAATTAGTTATAAAATAATTAAACAAACACTGCGTTAATTATTTTGGCTAGAACGGCGGATTCATCAGATTGTTATCATTTAGTCATATATTCGAATACAAGCGTTCGACACTAACTTCTTTACCACTAATTAAAACTGTAGACTCTAACCGTCTTATTACAAAACACGATCTAACTTTAGTCCCAACCTACACATTCGATTTAGTTTTTGTATTTGGAACTTTATGCCGACTTTAGTAAAGTTCTTAATACAAAATTGACAACCTAAGACCGGACTAAGTTGACAGTTTTGTAAAAGGAACTGTATTTCGATTTCAGTTAGGTTCTTATTTCAAAAACAGGCTCGATGGTTTAAACCATGTCAAAAGAAAAACCTTGTTTTGTAATAAGACCGTAAGTGCCTATTATTCTATGGCTACTAATTAATTGAAACATTACAGTCCCGAAAAGCAATAAAGAATACTTACTCATCATAGCTTATTAAAAATATTGTGTGGAAATTGAATACGTATTGTATGGGAAAACTAGCACAAAGTAATCAGGTAACCTAGAAAAATAGGCGATCTTTATGTGATCGAAGTTGACGAGTTCCCATGCCAACCAATGTCATGCCTCGTTTACATTAGCGTTAGCGACTCGGATTCGTTTACTGTCTTCGCAATTGAACTCGCATGCGGCTACTGTTTACACTACTCGTTCTAACACAAATGCTACATCCGGTACAGAATGTAAATCATACCAATTTTAATTGTCACTGAAATAAAGTGTTAAATTGGTACTTATTTACCAGTCTGTTTTCTGTCTTTATAATATTCTACAGGTTTGGCTCAAATGACTGGATAATGAAAATTTGTTGTTATTATAAACAGCTGCGATCTTATTACTATACACACAGGAGCTTATCAGCGAAGCGAAATAATAAGATAAAACTAATAAAAGGATTGATCATTATACTATGCTCGGAGAATATGTTTTTTTTTCAATCACATCCTGTTTGTAGTATTTATAGAAATGTCGCAGTAAACAAAATCACAACCGAAGAAGACATAAAAGGCGATAAACGCGGAGAGAACTAACTACAAAATAAAGAGCCTTTACTACGTACGATAAGGGAAGTTTAAGAGGAGTTTTCGGGCTCGGGTCGCACCGATAAATTGGGCGGCACTTAATTATGATCTCGAGCGGCATCTTGCAGGCGGCTAATGTCCCGGACTCGTTTAATGCGCGAACTTGTAGTCTCGGCTCCGGCGGGTGTGATAAATCTCCATCTGTGCCCTGTGCCCGACCCCTACCTTCAACGTGGCGCGACTCGACACACACCCGTCTAGAGACCGTCCAACAACCACGAAATATAACTAGCTACTTTCAAATATGTATATGGCTTTGTTCTTTTCGGTTTATGTCCCTTTAAACGAGCCTAATCTTAACAAACGCATTTTTCAACAAATATTTTTTTAGGTACTACTAACAATACGAAACAAATAACTATAAAGATATTATCAAATTAACAAAACTTTTCCTTACGCTTTAGGTCCCCGACAATGAAACGACCAACACAATCTGTTTCCGTGAAAAGCGTAGCAAGTGCTACGAGAGTGCTACGAGCGCGTAGAATAAAGAGAGACTACAATAACATCGCGAGGAACTAACAATCTGACCGTAGTTGGTGTAAAAAAATATTTGTTAAGGTGTCTCAAGACGCAAATTAGTAGTTTTCCTAAGGTTTCAGGAGACAAATAAGACGCACCAGGTCAAATAAAAAACCTAAGTATATGAAACCGAATCCAAACAAGGAAAATCATTAGGAAAGTTTTTCTATTTAAACAAAATATTATGCTAACCAGATCTAGCTGAAACTTCAAGGTCTAAAGATCCAGGTGTCTGGTCTAAAGCGCGTGTTTCCCAAGTATCTCATTCGTAAACAATATTCGCGTAGAACGTGCGTATTTCATTTAAAGCCTCATGCCTTAAAAGCCAGTAAATATGTAGGCATAAATCAATTTCCTAAACAGAGTGAAATTATTAACCGCAATGATTTACGATGTAAACGAAACTTTGTTCCGTTTACATCGCCCTTTTATGTTGCGAATGTGGGTAATATATGGAATTATTGTGTACGGCCGGGTACATTAGGAAGAGTGGCACTGTATATTGCATCGTGTTACGTTAATGTCGCTAAGGTTGCGAGCTGGCGGCGGGTACGGCTCGGCACGACGCGGCACGATATGGGGCGGCAGGGCACAGTCGGCGCCGCATTATCTAGGTATAATTAAAGCGGGCAAGACGACGGCGAGACGTTACGCCCGTCCTAACGACTTTTATGGCGTATGTAACATTGCCGGCACATAAAATAAATGTGCCGCCTCCAGCACCCCGATATAGCACAGTATTCCCAGATTAATCGCCAAAATGTTTGCTCACACGCTATACGACTGCCGTTATTTAGACTATACCTCTACATAATGAGGTAAATATTGGAAAATGTTTTCCTTTACCCTCACTGACACTAACGTAGAGTCATGATGGCTCTCGAAAGTGTCGGATGAAAGTATTTCCTGAAGTTTATTTGTTAAAGTTTTTGCAATATAAGTTTCTATTTGGAAAGGGTTCAAGAGTTTTTTTGTGAACGGAGGGCACAAAATACAGAATAAAAAAAGGTTGTTTACTGAAAACGTCGAAGGTCATTCATGTCGACTGCTCGGTGTATTTATGCGAGACTGGATTTGTTTTTTCTCTCTCAAGTGTGTATTTAACGCTCACCCTTATAATTTGTGTACTGTAATATCGTCGTCTTGGGATGTTTGTACGTCAGTGAATATGAGGGTATACGAGTTGACCACAGACCCAGCTCTGGCTCTCTGGTTCGCGTCCAGACGCGTCATTTAAATCTTTATATGTCCACATTAGCTTTATAGGCGACGGGGAGCTTTCTCCAACGTTAGCGGCGCCTGAGTGCACTTTTATTGAGGATGAAATACCGTAATTGCCACTCGGCGCCAAGCCGTGACTGACGAGTTCTGTACGTGCTAATTGTGCCAACTCATCTATAAGGTCGCATGACCGCCTCCGAAAGGTCGAAACATACTTTACTTACTTCCTAATGGGGTCTACGTTAAATTAACTCGTGAGCGGCGAATTGATGTTTGTTTTGATTAAGTAATAATATTGTAAGTGTACCTATTATATTATTATTAATATTTAAGTAATCGTTCATTCACTACATTAACTATATTCCTAAATCTTCGGGCATCGGAAGCCTACACAATATTGGTTAAAACATAAAAGGGAAATATTCAAAACAATAACCGCTTTTCATATCTCAATCCCCGAACAGCCATAATCTTGACAAATTACGGTCTTTGGAGTGTAGTCGGCACTACAGACCGCATTGACAAAACTCCAAATAAACTGACACCGACACATACATAAGCATATTTGATGTTTTATTGAGTGGAGGAAATACGAAGGAAATAGTTTCCTGGGTCATTACGCGGGTCATCAATCAAGTGTGGGCCTGCAACGCTTTAGATTTGGAAATTGTACGGCGTGGATCGATTCGTGTGGCGGTCCATTTCCGATGCTTGTGTCGTGGGCGCAGGTTGGGCTGCTACGTGTCGGGCGAGCCTCGCGTGATCGTAAACGGCAATAAAGGGTGAAGGCGTGAGGACGGTTGTCGGGCGTCGGTATGCGATGGAGTCGAATGCACGATATCTGCATTGTGGGCCGGCGTCGCGGCGCCGGCGGGTCTGGGCGACGCGGCGGCGGCGCATACATCAGGCACGCGACCGACGCCCCCGCCCCCCAGACCGCCGCTACACCCCTCGCC
This sequence comes from Brachylomia viminalis, assembly GCA_937001585.2. Classification (NCBI taxonomy): domain Eukaryota; kingdom Metazoa; phylum Arthropoda; class Insecta; order Lepidoptera; family Noctuidae; genus Brachylomia; species Brachylomia viminalis. The sequence goes on along the minus strand of OW443301.2, from coordinate 16,887,411 downwards.
AATTATCATAGTTTTGTTCCTATTTTTTGCCGCATTAATGGCTGTTTTCAGACAAACACCCTGATTGCTCGTGCTGCATTGCGATTACAGAATACATCCAATTTATTTCCAAATTTTAGAGAACTATCTAGGCTTCTACGCACAGATTTTATATTTTCTTACTTCTCGCATAACATTGTGTTTATTACGTAACCTTTCTGTCTTATCAATATTCGTTAGACCTCGAGAATTTTTCCAATTTCGAATCATATTAACACAGTATACCAATATGTCCCATATTGCCCTTTCATCGAAACCGTTTAGAATTCTTTAAGGCACCTTTCTGCCTTTAGAGAATTTTCTAACCCAACGGTTAAGTTTAAGACATAACACGTAAGCAAAACTCTGCAAAACGATTTAGGTAAAGAAACCGGACGTTAACAATATGTTATACAGAGTACGAGTTAATAAGATGACAATTATCTACTTAAGTTTATTATTTTTAAACTTTTTTAAACTTAATTGCATCAGATTAATATAGCACAAACTCATTCTTGGAGAAGTTACTGGTTAGTTTAAAATCCACATGGGGCTGACGTGTCGTTACGTATGCAGCGAGTCAACCAGCGTCGGTGGCAGGTAGAGTGCAAGGCGTCTCGCACATTGCACTGCACCGGCGCTCCCCATTATCCTATGCAAATCCGGATTTCCCAAATATCGTGCTCTGCCGCGGGCCACCTCGCTATCGCGGCTATTAATAACCCGCCGTGTTACAAATACGAGCCTCGGAGCTCAGCCGTTTAGTCCGTCGACGAAATACACTAGCCGTATGTTACTTCATATGCTCATGATTCTCGCTAATATTAAGTAGCGCTGCACCGTATTTTCCAATTTGATTAAATCCTTTTTCCAATTACGGAGCTTCGGGTAGAAATTTGTTTTTATGATCGCTATATTTAAGATATGAATTTATGACAGCAGTTTATATCGTACTTGCATTATGGTTAGTGAAATAATTAACTTTAGAAATTGACAAACCATTTTTATAATGATATTGTTGTAAAAAGTAGCGTTATATAAACTCGCGTTAATGATACTTCCCCTTACATAAAATACACAGTTGGATACGTAATACTTACGAGTTAATTTCTAAATGAGGAAACTGTCTTGCTCCGTCGGTAATACGTGTTCTAGCGCGGTTCTGCCTTCTACTTTGTTACGAGGGCGCTGTAATAATTTCACAAAATAACTTTGTATACTTCAGGGGAAGTTCGTTTAATATTCCACTAGGTAAAGTGTTTATCGCGCTAATCTCGTAAAACAGGTTAGTCGAATGAAGGGTGCTGATCATCGCGCCGAGGTCAGAGGATGGGGTCAGGTCGGCGCGGGTCAGCCGTTGAAAATAATCCTTTACCGTTGGGGCAAATTAAGTATAATTCGTTCACTATAACGAACGTACGTGCGTATCAAGTTATGGTGGGTTCTTATGATTGAATCGTCAAGAACCATTACCTATTTTGTGGCGCGTCCGTGGGCGAGAAAACGTAGAGAAAAAGAATGAAGCAAACAGCTTACACTCTCTCCTTGCAATTTTTTTTGAAGAGCGTGTTGGATAATTAGATAAGATGATGCCGCTGGATCCCAAGTCGACGTGCAAACCGACACGAGGATTTTCTTATTAACTCCGAGTACACGTTAACGTCGGAATTTATATCGAGAGTCGCCAAATAGTGAAAATTTTATGAAATTCAATTGAATTTCGAAACAAGAACATTTCCCGGATAGAGTTTTAATGATGAATTGAATACATATTATGAAAGGACGGCATTTTCACAGTAGCCCGCATTATAAAATAGCTTGTATAGCAATCGTTCATCACATCCGCGTTCGCGGTACACGATAAATACAAGTACGAATACAAGATAAATATAACCGAATGTATGCTCACCTAACGAGGAAACTTATATTGCAGAAACGTTGGTATGCGTGAGTACACAAGTCGTCCGCACTGAAAGGCTGTAGTCTACGGAGTGGACAGCGGCGACGTCCACCTACCCTCACAATTTAATTAAATATGGCTTCAGATTAACTCGGTGAGGCTTCATACAAACTATTCTGTTTCATATTTCCAACCCCCGATAACAGTATCCCCCCACGCTTTATCTACCCTGTTGACGATATCACACTTATATACATACATACGTACATTTTACCGGGTACAGACATTTCCCTCCATAAAATTATATCACAGCACTCTAATAAGATTACCTGAAACAAAAAGATTACACAATTAGTAGGATCAGGCGATTTGTTTACGCCAAAGTCAATTAGCCTAAACAATGTCGCTAATACCTAATAACAATGGGAGCAGGAGTGACGATCCAAAGTTACTTGGGTGTACCAGTCTTGACTTTGATAATAATGGGTTTGGTGGAGAGGCGCGGGTGGGGGCGCGGGGGGTGCGGGCGCGATTGTATCCGATGATAAACATCGGCCGCCCGCCGCGCCATCCAAGAGTCGGCGCGCTAATTAAACAACAACGGAGAAAATTAATTTGATTGTTTCGGAACTACGCCTCTTTGTTACGGCCTACCAACGGTTTACCTAGAAAAAGTGCTCGGCTGATGCCCCACGACGTCGCGATGGAGACAATTTTTCACTGTAACACCATTTATATTGTGTAGAGTAGGTACGGCAGGCGAGCGCGCGACAGGCGCCGGTGACAAACAAGAACAGACTGAAGTTGACTGTTTGACACCTAATGGAAAGCTTCCAAGTGCACCAGATCGATGATACTTTGTTAAAAAGGTTATAGACGATGTCGTCACGTTAAAGTTTAATTTTGTTGCTAAATTGTTTAGTTAGATTATGATTTAATACTTAGTGTTTTAATATTTGTGGTCATGATAAGTATTCAAATTTCAGGAACGGGATCCAAATTGCTTCACAATATTGAAATCGCAAATCCGTAGCTACAAGGTTGATTGACATAAAAGTCACCGTTGTGGTAGACATGTGTGACAAATGAGGAGTGCGTGACGTGACGTCGGCGTCGCGGTGGCACTGTGGCAGCGACATGCGTGGCGTCGGCGCTGCTTGTACCGGCCGCGGATCAGGTACCTACCGCGGTGTCGCCTTACATTACGCACACCCCAGCTAACATTACACCACACCGCCTTCCTCCTTATTAATGACACGCGGTAATTAATTAAACCTACGCGCTCAGATATTCTAGTCACTAACATATGTTAACAAGATCCGATACCCCCACTGAGCGTAACAAGATCATTATATTATACCAGAGACGAAATAATACAGTTATTGTCATCTACACTACTGTAAATGAATAATTTATAGGGTTAACGCAGAGTTCGGAGCTTCGGGTGTCAATTAAGTAAAGTATTTACGAAACGCCCTCTCAATAAATAAGTTGGGGAATAGAATTCGGAAAATTAATCGTGAATAGGCATTAGGCACGGGGGGTCGGACAAAAACTTTAATGCGTGCTTGAAACCCTTTCGGCGTGAAAATGTGGAATTACATGCGGTATCCGAGTCGGCCAACTCGTTCCTGAACCTGTGAATTATTTACGCGGCGCCGAATGCGGCCGAGAGCGGCGCCGCCCCGCGCATAGATTGGAGAAGACTAACTTTTAGTTGATCCACAAATAAGTTGATTCGATATAATTTGACCTAAGGGTAATGTTGCTGAACAAATTAGTGAACTTTATAATGTCAAATACACATGGAACAACAGTTTGATGTTTATTTAACATTCAAACAATTAGTGTGGCACCAGAATTCCAATCATGTTTATCGCTCCTCCAACAGTATGTGAACAGGATTGGCTGCAACATGAAATTGTCTTGATAGGATATGACTAACTTCATTTTTACTCCTTGAGGGGTATTCTACATCTCTTCCTGAGAAAAAGACCGCCTCTTATAATCACGAACTAAAATATTAAACTTAGGATCAATCCCGATCGAGGAAAATGTTCGATTTATTAGTTTGGGCGCTCTGACAAAATTATAGTTATTCCATTCTTATCCATCTGTTTCTTTTTTTCAAAATAATCTTGACTTGATTAAAATACCTAAGTATTTAGGTAAACTTAGAAGTATGTTGTTAAGTCTAACAAAAATTCAAATGTGTAAATTCAGAGTGAAAAGTTTAAGCGTGCATGAAACGTAAATGTCCGAAGGGTATAGAATTCGGGCCAGTCGAGGAGCGACTCATTAAAGGATGCGCGGTTCATCTCATTCGGGCCGGACAAAAACGGGCCGCTGTCCATTACGGTGTGGCTCGCAATTAAACACGAGACCGAACGACGACCGTTCATTGGAAAAGCGCTGAACAAGCGAACAATACAACAGCTATCTAATTACTTTGTGCCTCTACGCCGCCTGTTGTCTCTACAATGTAAAGGCACTGTAAAGTTGTTTGTGGTTTTTGCCACACGTACAAGCCCCATGTGAAGTTTCTGATGACCCGATCCTTACGCTAGCCCGACGAAATTAATTAGTGAACTTACTGATAAAAAATACTTTATTTATACATGAGATAACGCTTCATAAATGTTTACGAATTATGATACTACTTGATTTCCAAATGTGACACTTAAAGTATATGAAACGTCGTTATTATTAAGAGCTCTTTCGGGTCATTAATTGGAGCCGAAGTGGGGTTTAATACAATCGAAATCAAATTAAGTACATTCAGTTGCGGTAACCTCGGGTTCAGTTGATTCAGCGGTATGACCAACACGTGCGGCCAGGCGCGCCGGCTTCTGACTTGGCAATAAGACTTAGAAGTAACTTACTATCTTGTCATCCCCTCTATTGCTGGTGAATCATTTGGGTTAGATGAGGTTATAACAGTATGTTTCCTGATATTTACTTATTCATTACATTTATTAAGCGATTATGTGGATAGTGAACATTTAGGACATTTTTTCGTTATACACGGTGTCAGGGACACGCGCAAACTGTAACCATGGATTCAGCACGTTTGTATACCCTAAACCTAGTGTAAACAGTCAGTTTGAGAGAGCGCAGCTTTATAATAAGTTACCGAAAGAAATACGAGATTCTTCATCAGTAAATATTTTCAAAAATAGATTAAAGTTGTATTTGGCTAAGCAACAATAGGAAATCATTACTCACTGTATGTACTCGATAGATCGAACGACAAGTATATTTATTACTTAAGATTATTTGGTTTAAGTTTCTCATATTTAAGTGGACTTTGTATGTTCTTTTTGAGAAATAAATTTCTTTAAAGCGAAACATTCTTCGTCCGTTGTCAAAACAACAAAAAAATCTGCCGTTTCATAGAAAAGTGCAATACCTACGCGGTCAAAATGTATGGAAAAGCATTTTTTTTTATAAAGCCGATGAAAAGTTTCAACGCACGGGGTCCAGAATCATGTACTGAATTCCTGGTAACAAACTGCGCTTCGATATCCCATGCCACCTTGTATTGTCAATGCAAATAATAAAGTACCTACCTATTCTCTAAAATTCAATGTTGTTGTTTGTGAGTACCACGGCAACACGAACAACACGGCTTCGACAAATGAAGTCGAGACTGGCGATTATTCCGCTCCATGTGCACCCGACGAAACTTAATGCCGGCCGCCGACGCGGCTCCACTGGAACGACCCATTAATATGCAAAACAAAACTTGCAATTAATTGGGCTTTAAAAGTTAAATCGTCACTACAGGCGAAAATTGTTCTTGTGAATCAAGATTTATCGCTGAAAACGTGACGGAGCTTGTTGGTGATTCAGAGGGATCGCAAGAGGGACTCGAAGGCGACTGGCTGACTACACGAATCTAGTTGCAAACAGTACAGCGCGACATCAAGTAGTCGCTCCCTTGACGTATTAGACTGCAAACGACGTCCTAGCGGGTTATGAGGTAAAGCGGCGCGTAGTTGCACGTCGGGAATGGATGGTCGAATTAATTGAAATATAGAGTCGCGCCGGTGTGCGGTCGTGCGGTGGCGGATTGGGGGATTAAAGTTGCAGCAGTTTAGCGCTGGAGCAGGTGCGGCACGCGCGCGGACGGGAGGGGGCACTGCGGCGAGGGCCATCGGCTTGCCGAACACGAAGCCGAAGCGTTGAAAAATTGCGCTGAACGTCTTGAAGCGCCCCCACAGCGGAGGCGCGCTACATACAAATAAGTCAGCGCTGTTCGTGTCGCCGCTCCACAGCCGACGTCGACGACGCTATCTCTACATCGCATCGCTCTGCCGCGTAATCGACGAAAACTTCATAATTTATCACGAACGAGGCCAAAGTTCCAAGTATCGACGTTGCCTTTTTGATGATAAAACAACTAGAAAACCTCAGCAGGGGTCATGGTCCTATGGTACTTTTAGTTTTATGAAAAATTACTTTAATAATGATGAATAGGTAAATCGAAACTGTTATCAAGACAAGACAGACTAAGACCTATAATAAGTAGATGATACATGTAAGTAATTCAACAATAATTCGTGTACACCGCAAACGATATCAGAAAGTTTCCGACCCGAGTACGGAAAGGTCGAAGTAGAAAATATTGCTGCAAGGCTAAGCGCAACTTTTGCAATGACTCAGCGTTCTCGCGACGTCGCCAGGCATCGGAAATAGATCTACTCGAAATATCAAAATAAGATTATATTATTTTGTGTCTGCTCTTATCGAGCAGCAAAGAGAATATCGTTTATCTGAAGTGATCGGTAAGCGCCTGAAACTTCAGGATTTACTATGAGATATAAATAGAAGTAAAATAACAATTCAAATAATCGGACCTAAATCCGTAAGTGAGGGTGTATAAGCGAAAGCTAAACTTTATGAAAGGTTCGACAGCGTCAAGGGCCGGGGCGGCCGACCTTCATAAAACAAACTTTATGACAAACAATAACATTTATTACATAGTTGAGTATTAATGCGCACTCCATTTACAGCTGGGCGGGCGCCGTCGCGGCGCCCCTGCATTGTTGGTCGCGCCGCAAACATCTTTTTAGGTTTAATAACTCACCCCACGGTACGGGACTCCTTGCTTATGAAACGTGAATAATCTTAATCCAGTACGCTATTACAGCACTGGCCTTTATAGCCGGCCTCTCGACCATATCGTGTAGGAAGTATAGCAACCTAGCCCCTAATGTATCGAAGTTCAGCATGCCTAACATGCCTTTTAGAACACCTTCAAATCGTTCTTGAACCGACAATCGTTGGGGGAAACGAGTTCTAGTGTGGAGACCACGTTTAGGCAAACGTAGTGTGGGACGCCCGCCGGCCAGGTGGAATGACGACTTGCGAAAGGCGGCTGGCAGAGACTGGATGAGGAGAGCCGAAGATCGGGAAGATCGGTACATTTACGTTGCAACGCGCTGATAAGGTTATATCTAATTATAAAGGCAATAAAGGAAAGCAACATTTAATAAAAACGTTCCAACGACGCGCGTCGGTTTGTTCTTGTACTAGACTGAAATAAAATTTTATATAGGACATTATACGTGACAAACGACGTGAACGACACGAATATCCTCTTTCGAGTTACGTTTTGGGTAGCTATTCTTATTTAACGTACCCACCCAAACCCACGTTTTGTTGAGAGTAAACAGTAATATAGAGCTAAACCTCTAAACAATTAAATAGTTACATTTCACGAACTAATATCACAAGCAATAACCATTGCTCCTTGCAGCTACTAGCAATAAATGTCGAGAACTCTTTGTTCATTAAAATGAACGTGTTTACTTGCTGTTCGAGTGAGACTGAGTGCAAAATACTGATTGTACCTACATCTACAATACAGTCAATTAAAAGAGGATAAATGTTCGTATGTACAGTATGTGTGTACAGGCGGTAGATAAGAATTTAATGTGTCATGGATTCGGTGGACACTAGACAGAGGGTTTGTATAAAGCCAGTGGAGGACATGTGTCAACCGAGAGCTCTGCACGGGGAACGTTTTTATACCAGCGAGCTGCCGAGAATATCGTGCGGGTGAACGACACGATTTAGGGAAATCTCAATTTCCGACCATCCGAATGTACCGGCTTTTGGATTTCACTTTTTGTTTGATAGTTAGACAGAGGTCTAACAATGTTACAATATCAATATAAAAACTTAGTGAAATATCTTTTGGTTGAATAAAAAACAGAACTGTGTATTCAGTTTTCCCGATTGTCATTCCTCCTGAATCATTCATGACGATCAACCAGACGACTATCGGATATTTATGACAGGGTTTTATTTATTTTAGTAGTTCTAATATTATTCCGAGGACGATCACAACTTTCGCGTGTAGCACGTCATTAAACCACAGTATGATGTAGTGTCGCTGTATTATGAACGATTCGGAAAATTCTTTGAAAAGAAAAAGAAAATCTTTAATGTTTGTATTGTTTATGGTTAGCGTGTAGAAGGCAACATGAAACGCACGTGTGTGTAGGTACGGCGCGCCGCATCAGTCGGTGTAATGTGTACGCGTAATCGAGATTGCTGGCTGGCGGTACTTGTCAATGCTCATTTGCGTATCTAAGTGGGCCCGCGGAGGCCATTAGCCCACGATCGAAGGCGTCGTTACTCGCGTAGTGGCGCGCGATAAGGACAGACCGCCACTACACCCTTAACGACACCGCCTGCGGTGGAAGTGGACAGCTACGTACCTTCCACCCTTCAGATTGCTAATAGAAAAAGAATTTAAGCAAATGTTACGGAAAATTAGGTCAAATTTTATGCTAAAAGCTTCTGGTTAATTGAAGCTTTATAAGAATTTACGATTTAGTATATTGTTTAATTTTTCCTTTTTTGTCCAGTTACAAAAATGTACTCAAAATATAATCAGTAAAAATGAAAGTTAAAGAGGTGGCTCCTTAAAAACTCGTAAATTTGTGCTAAGTATTTTTTTTTTGTATCTATGTCTAATGACTTGAGTGATGCAAGACGTTTTGCAGTCTTTATTTTGTCAGAATAAACATACTATAAGGCAATCTCAGTGCAAGTAAAGGTTTCTCAATGCTAAACCGTTTGTTTATCACAACAATAGAAGTTCAGAACATGACAACATCGTTCCGGTGTTATCGCTATTAGCGTTACGTACAGCCTATGGTACAAGTGTAACTACTTACATAGGTACTATTAGGCGAGGCATGTGATTTCATAAATGGTCCTGAAACGCCACTGCGGAGTTTCCTCGTAGATTTTAACGAGATTGCCGGTAGTCGCCGGTGCCTGTAGCATCGAACTTGCGGCGAGAACCCTCCAACACAAGTTTACAACTTATTAAAGAAGATCTCTCCGAATTGATATTAAAATCCGGGGAAATACTTTCCGTTTCTTACTTTTTACGAAGAATCTTAAACTTCTTACATTAAATATGTGTTTTTATTGCAGCTTTACCTGCAAGCATATTCTTCAGTGGAAGAGCAAATTATAATATTTAAGATTTAATTTCTTCGTAACTTTATCAACATACAACTTTTTTAGTATTCAAAGCGTTACTGGTTAGCTGTCCTCCTGAAGCCGGTAACAGAATTTAGAACTTAGCTGCTAAGTAAATTAAATTTCAACACCTTCAAAATTTCTGTAAGACGAATACTCGTCCACTGACCGCTTTGAAGAATCTGATTAAACAAATTTATCCCTTCCTCATAATTGTCTCAATACTAGGCAAGTCACGTTTCGCCAAGAGGAAGGCGGGAAGGCCCCTCATTTATAATCCATGTCAAGATTGTATTATAAGCAGATTGGTTAAAAATTGTGTACACAGTGTACTTTACAATAGAGGTTTGGTGTTTACGTAGGCTTATCTGTTGGTGAGGTCGGCCGGTGACTAATGTGTGAATAAAATATAATCCGGAGTAGCGGGCGATAGTGATCGATTCGGCGGCGGGTGTACGCGGAGGTGAGCTGCGAGGGCTGGCTGTGCTGATCCGATACATGTATTATTCAGGCGGCGCGGAGAGTAGCCGCGGCTCGCGGGCCGCTCATTACAATACGACTATACGAGCGCCACGAGCTCGCCCGGCGCCACCGTGCCGGACAACTTCTGCGATTGCAGACAACGCGACCGATTAAAATTTCATCTCTCTTTGTTCGCGAGCAGAGATAACGGATCGATGTGCGCCCCTAATGCCCCTGCACGGTCCACGCCAATCTAAATCGAATTCATCGACTCACTTTCCATACACCTAGCTATACTTGTTACCAGATGGTCAAATTATTTAAGTGCCTCCGTCGCTTCTAAATAATATACGTTTTGATTAATATTAAGTAAACAAGCAGAGATTGGATGAACGCTTGGTACTCTGATACCGTGTGCCTACGTTCGGGAGTGCAGCAAATAGCGTAGAGATTAGAGAATATATTCGCATAACAGAGCATGTTGTATGCCCACAGGTTTATCAAATCCAACGACGAAATTGAAACGCGCAACACGAATATAGGCTTGTTTGTTTACGCTTAATGTTTTGTTACAACGTACGCTCGCAGACTAGAACATTTATTTATAGCAAAACATTCTTGAATGGCATAATCGAATGTACACTAAACTCGATAAACATGCGTAGCCAAATCGCTGTAAATGATTATACATTGCAACTGTCGGCAGCACATGTAATATAGAGGTTAATTTATTGAAAATTCAATGTTATTTGCAATAAGGAATACTAATTGCCAGACAGATGTTCTGTCTGTGTTTCGAGGGACAACTACGGCTACGACGCGACGCGCGACGCGTAGCAAGATTTCGTAGACAAGTGTCGTAGCAGACAAATCCGCCTCTCCGACTTTGTAAACTAAATTATGAGACTAAGCTGGAATACATTATTGTATAAATCTGTGCAATTATTATTATTACTTATTATTATTATATTATCAATAATATATATTTTTTTTTGGTAACATCTGTTGAAGGGTATTTGCAGAGAAATCGATTCTTACCAATTATTGAGCGGCTTTTGAAGGCGATGCTGGCCTATACCGACCGAGACGGCAAAATAAAACCGTTGTGTAACGTTCTGGAAGCTCTTATTTTTTCCCGGCCACTTGGTTCAGTTAAAACGGATAATAAATACTTTTAACAGACAGGACATTCTCGCTACAACCTTCAGCCATCTGCATAACGCACGGACGTCTTTGCAACATAACTCACCCTATCTAAAATAAAAAGGCGACAAAGAGGGCCATTTGTTTTGGTATTACGCTATCGGGCGCGCACGGTGCGGGTTACAAGTATAGGCAGTGAGCGTGGACGCTTCTTTGCGCGTTCGATTTTGCACACAGACGCCTCACGACGTGTACAGTCGAAACTGTAATAAATAGCCTGCAATTCATATCGGATATTTAAGTGCCGACAAGGGCCGATAGTCTTTTCAATCGTATGTTTACAGCGTGCATTTTCAAAACTAAGAATATGACCCTAGTTACTTCCAAGATTAATTTGAGAAAATAAATCGGGTTTGCTTTGTATTCCCGTCACAGCCGACAGCGGAGCCTTAGAAGCTATTACAGTGGCCGTAATGAGATTTAGAGCGCTCATATAAAGTTATTTATGTGCAGAGTGCGGCTACCGTGAACCATGGCACGGAGTGGAGACAGTGTGGCTCAAAACCTCTACCATAAAGAGCCGCTTCATTAAAGTACAATCACATGGTACGAGTTCATTATGTGAGAATTAAATCTTATTGATGTATCATATTCGTAAAGTAGAATGAGTGCGGTTGGATGTGTGTCAAAGAAGTGATCTGTGCTATAGTAGCGTTGATGTGTGGCACGCAGGGTGGGGCGGCCTTTCTATGATCATCCATCAAACTTGTCCTGTATAGTAAGCTGAAATGATTGAGCTGATGTGGCGGTGAAACACACAGACATTTCCGTTTGAGGAAAAAAGAAAATATTACTCATTTGGGGAACACGTGCGACATTTCTTGAGAAATCCGGATCGTGTACATTGGGTAAAGCGAGCACTTACTCATATTTCAATATCTTACGAGACTCCCGCACGATGCACAATAAAAACATGAGAATGCTTGCTTGATCATTGAAAGTATAGCGACCTTGGGTCTCACGATAATTAATATAAGAAATGGGTTGAATGGCGTAGGTGTATGGAGTATTGGAGTCCCAGCACAATAACGTGAAGTCAGTGGACATTACATCAAATAGCTGAAAGTATCGCTAACACGCACGCCTCGTTCGGACAATGGCGCCGGCCCTATTATTTATTATTATTTTTATTCGAGGAGGTGAATGATCGATAGTGTGGGGGGCTCGCGGAAACGGACTTCTTTGTTCGGCGAGATTAATCACACAGACTAGCTATGATGGTAACGACTGGAGATATTAATTAAAACGGCCGATCGCTAAAGTTGCTGCTAAGTTTATAGGGAGCCTATTAGCCCCTGCATATTTTCTGGAACTACAACACAAAAGCTGCCTACGTATTTTGAATGAAATATCATACCAAAAACTCGAGTAGTTCGGTAAAAGATATAGCTTTATGCGCCCTATACCTACTTATTGGACTGTCAGATAAGAAGGAACTATTCAGAATTGTGGAAATGCGCACTATAAAGGATCATTAAAGATCAGTTCACGTACGGACTACAATTTATTCCCCGGGCAATTTAAGGAAAAATTTCGTGGCAGATTTACCTTTTCGTATGGCAAGAGGAAGAGCAAAATCGGAATGTATTTTAGACGCCGTATGACGCCAGGCTGACTTGGCATTTGGGTGGCTCCGCACGCGCCTACTCGATACCGACGCCGACGCCGACGTGGCGTTTTTACAAATACAGATTATATATTATTCTTTATGTATTTCTGTTCAGGAAGGGTTTAGAAGAATGTTATGTGGTGCACCGTACGCAACGGAAGCGATTATTTCTAACAGTAACAAATGTGTAGTTGTGATTTAATCCTTTCAGTAGTGCGACAGCAACATCGGTGACGCCGTCGACGGGGCGGACGGCGCACCGGGCGGGTGCGGGTAACGCGATATCGCAAACAAACGCTTGGACACCGCGCCTCGCGATGTCAATTAAGCTAATTAAACACACAGCGGGGGAGAGAGGACGCTCGCCCACAACCCGCGCCCTCCCACAATGTCCTCAACTGACGCATCATTTTAACAACAAAAGCCATTCCTCACAGAAGCGGAAAACAATAGTCCAACTATATACAGATGAGCGAGTCGTCGCTTGTTAGAATGCAAACATGATGTTTCTCATTAAGAACCAGTGGAAGGTGATAGTCGCGACAACCTCCGAGAAGTACTCTAAAATTAGTAACGATCTGCAAATGGTCTCTATCATCATCTGAGTTTAACTTTATTTAGGAGAAGTTTACAATGCAAACGACGACAAAATATGCAAACACAATGAGAAATGCTCCGCGTTAGTGGTAAGTAATTACTCGCCGATGAAATTATGGAAATGAGCGGTGAAAAGACAAATAATAGAATGAGTGCTAACAAGAGATAAGACACGGCTTAATTAATAAAGTTGGCGCGTTTGTCTTGGGGAGGCGCGCCAGAGACGCCCGCGATTCTGGATCCAAATCGGATAATCGCATTCGGCTAATTGAGCGTTAGATTGACGCTATCGGGCCAGAGAGTCAACCGGCGGCGTCCCGTGCACCCCACCGGCCCTTTGATCCACCCGCTAATACGACCAAATCATAGGATCAGGCTACAAAAGAAACTTCGTGGTTAGAAATCGACGAGAAATAAAAACTGCGATACTTTAACGGATAAAACGTGGAATGAGATTGAGTCGAAGACTGTGGTCGTCTAAGTAACGGGGGCCGAGGAAAATGACACAAAGGGTTGCAAGCGTGCGTCATATTTGGGAAAGTTTTAACGAGAGGGGCCGCTGAAGGGGGTTGCTTGCCTGTCACGCGAGCTTCCATCAGAGTACTTTGAACTGTCATCGTTTGTTGACAGAACGTATAACAATTAAAATGCTTCTATGTTCCAGACTAAATAACTTTAAGATTTTCCTTATTCGGTACATTTTACGGAAAAGATTTCCATGTTTCAGAACAAGACGAATGGGTAATTGCCGCATTTTCGCCGAGCCTGGCGTTGTTGTATGTAAATGTTGCAATACTTCAAGAAAATGGATGAAACTGACCGTGGAAGACAATGCACGTGTTATTGAATGGTCTCCAGTCAAGGTCAGTAACTTTCGTTGCTTACACAGGTGCGAGGCGAACGCGCCAGACGTCTGTAGCAACATACGTGTGTGTTAGACATGAAACGGTCGTTCCGAGCTCGACCTACGACGACGGCAACGCTACTTCTACGACCAGTGCAAGCGACTGTTTACTATATCTTGCAGCCCGCGCTGACTCGGTAGGTACTGTTTACACGCTAACATTTCTCGTAACATTTCGCAATGGTAAAAATGTAGTTTTCTCAATCAGTTTAGTCTGTGTTTATAAATCATAATAGAGTTTAAAAGCGGCAGCCCTATTAGATATCAGGCGGAAATGCGAGCGAAATTTAATCAGAAATTAAACAAGTTAGGTATGTTTCAACATGTAACTGATACTCTGTGGTAAACGATGTCTAATTAATTCGTGTTTGACTTTATTATGTTAACATCATCAGTTTCAATTTACACTGATGGTTTTTGGCTGAAATAGCAAATATTTTTGGTTAAAATTAAGTCACAGTAAAGGTCCTTATTAAACGGGAGTCTTTTTTGAGGGGCGACAGAGTGACTAAGTACATTATAAAAAGTGTATTTACACTCGACCTCACGCGGCGGATGGAGAAACTTTCGTTTCGGGCGCTTTATGGGCGGAAAAATTGAGAAAAGTTGGAGCGTAACGGCCGGTGGCGAAGAGGAATAGGGACTTCGGGCGACGGCGAGTTTAATATAATATGTAAATCGAACGGCAACACCGCGACCTGACGGTCGGAAGATACACGCCGAACTCATATCGGCTGGACGTATTACATGGGGAGTCGTAAATTATCGTGCAAAAGGCAAAGCAGCAGTTTTACGCTGGAGCGCTGCGGATGAGGCTGCATAAGCGGTAGAAGAGCGAGGAAGGGTTACGAGCCTATGAATGCAAATGAGCGTCGCCGCGCGGGTGGAGGTCGGTTTATCGGCGGCCATTTACATAAACCCGTAGAAGCCGACTGGTGAGCACACTTACCCGCCTATTGCTATGGTCATATGCTGATTATAAGTACCCGACACGACGGATAATATCTTTATAATTTGCACAAATTTCACACTGCCCTACGGACCTAAATCTTAGCAAACGTATGTGGCAAACAAAGTTTCTAATGTGACGTTAAATATTTAATTAAGAGTTTAACGCACAATTAATGCGACCAAATAATTGTTTGTTAGTTATTAAAGCCAGCTTCTGAGTCATCCATTATGTATCCATTGTAAGTATTTATCGCGGTCGCGGTGTGGACGTGACCTTATTTACATTTGTTACTACATAAGCACGTGTCTTTTTAATGCCTACGGTCCCCAATTCTAATGCGATGGGTATATTTCTCCATATCCATTCATGTAACGAGGTCATGCTAATCTTGTAGAAAACATTTTCGCCAGCTATTTCTGAATATATATAGAAAACGTTAGTGAGTTTAAACACAGATGACTTTACGCGCTGTTTATTCCCTGCCGTCACTATCTACGCTCGAGATCGGCTCGTAAAACCGTCGGGTTCGAGCATTGTTTTATTATCGGTCCCCGCTGGTGAATACTGCACAATGACGCCGCTCTACAATCTGACGCCATTCATTAAGTCCTACTGACCGAATATAATCTGAATCTGTGGCCAATTTGGAAGTAGCTACTTATGTATGAATTCGCATAAAATCTGCGCGACAGCTATCCAACCGGTTCAAGCAAATTTTGAAAGAAGTCTTTTAAGCTCGCCAACATATCTGAAATGGTGGACAGGCGACCCAAAAGTTTCCTGTTGCGATGTTTACAAGGCTTCCAACTCCTACAAAAACAACGATACATCAAAAGTGAGTTACAGGTTAACTGGCGCTATCCGCCGCGGCCCACGGCGAAATTTCGATTTAAGCTGACACGGGTACACACAGAACGCGCCTGGGTTCTCCTTGTTGACTTAACGACGACACTTTTCAAGTTGCTCACTCAATAGAAGTGACCTCCCCAAACTATACCTCCTTATGTCCTTTATAAAATAACGCGACATAATGACGCTGTACAGACCTTTTCTATTATTTAGTTACTATAAAGGTGAGCAGCGAATCATACGAGCCGTAAATTCATAAGCATTCAACGTGTCTGTTCAACAAGTAGGGCAGCAAAAGACACGAAGGGAGGAGCGTTAAGAGAGGACAGACGAAGGGCGGAGCTTTCTGAAAAACAAGTAGCGTGCCCACAGCATATAAGAGACTTAACGGTCTTTCTGTTGTTGCTAGGAGAGTATTACCAGATGTTTGTTTGTTCGTTACGTGCCAACGGGAATGGTTTCCCGATAGTACGTAACGATTCATGAAGTCCTTAATGTCCGTTGAACGTTTATTATGTGGAAACTTCAAAGCGATGAAGTTTACACACTGCGATTTGTTGAGAAAAGTAGATGTTAAAATTTTACGCAGATAGACGAGCCCCGCGAAGACAATAAAGAACATAAAGTGTACAGTTTAAAACTTTTCGCGAGGCGAAACACTCCGGAGCGACGCTTTGAAAGTTGCAAGACGAAGCCGGCGCGGCGGCGCGACGTAGGCGCGCCACACCTCACTACCGCGATCCCGCTGTCAAACTAAGAAATATTGCCGTTCCAAAGTAGCTCCCACAGTTTTGTCCATCCAACTCGCAAAAAGCGTTTAAACTAGCCAAGCCGGTGATAGCCACGCTAGCCTAGGGACATCTTCGTTCTCTCGTTTTTTATTTCCTTTGTTGAATGAATCAACAATATAAAATAAGTTTGAAATATTGACATTTGATCTCGTGTGCAAATTGTGCATGTAGCTCAGTCTGTTCACAAAGTTGTAACTACGTTGTTGGCACCAGACAATTACCTATCAAAATACAAGAGGCGGTAATTTTAAGAGCGTCGGTACTTTGGATCAGCACAGTAAGCCCGTGATCGCAACACGGCCCCCGCGCCGCTCACCCCTCCGGCACCCGCTAATCCTATTCCCGCGACAAATTAATATGCTCCTCGGCAGCCGCGTCACTAGATTACAGCGCGTTCATAGCGCGATTGTATTTTAAGTGTATTATCCAATTTGGTGGATATTGTGCGTGTGGTAATCCGCGGTCGTGGAGCACACACGAACGTTTAGTCGCGAGTCGCGATAAACGCTTGCATTATCGCACGCCGAGCTGGAGCGAGCTAGCGCACTTAATAGATTTTGTTGGTGCTGCATCCGACGCGGTCAGCCTATTGCAAACTAACGGGATTATCGCCTGAATATGAGTTTAGTGCGATAACGGAATGAGTGTATTTGTGTGTGTGAATACTGCTGTAACATTCTGTGTAGCGTTTCATCCTTGTAAATCCAAGTGTTGATGGCTACGGTAGTCTGACAAATCCTTTGAACGTCTTCGTGAGATCGGAGCTAGGTCCTGTCAGTCCTCTTGTGTTGAAGAGCGCTCGTCCCGAGATTCCAACTGAGTGTCTCATTATCTTGTAAAGGATTACTTTAATATAAGCAAAAGTTAAGACTTCACTGATGGAAGTAAGTTTACAAACAGTAAACAGTACATCAGAAATTTAAAACAGACTAGACTTAAAAATAATAAACCTCGCTGTCACAAAAACTTCTGTTACATGTGTACTATATTTTAGCTCTTTTCCAGATACAAACGAAGTGAGCCAAAAATGGCGAAAATAATTAAAATCGGCGCAAACCATTAAACGCGCAGTTTATAATAGGAGAGTGCACCGTGAAGTGTCCTTCATGTAGGTAGTTAAAGAGTTGGAGGAGCGCACTTGAGCACGAGTACGAACTGTAACGGCGTAACCTCGCGACTAACGAACCTGCCGACAAAAACTCAGCTCTACTGTGCCGCGATAATTCCGACGGTGAAACACTCGCTTTGTACTTAAAAAAATCTCATCGAGTTAATTGTGTGCAAACTTGGGGCGCTGAATAATTGATAAATTACTCCGACCTGTGGAATTATTTTTAATTACGATGTTTGTAAGGTAGGTTCGCAACGAAAATTATCAGACGACAGACAGTGCAATGGACTAATTAAAACATACAGGAACTATCGGCAATAATGACTTTAGCCAAAAACTACTGAACAGAAAAAGATAGAACAATCGAAAGAGCTATTAATTTTACGTTGTTCCACAAGAACCGTAAAAGACAATAATGATCAATAGCACGCGATCCGGCCCGGGTCCAGATTTTAATATCGAGATTGCGAAACGATCGCGATGTCATTATACAGGTTTTGTAATTAAGTAGAATTCTAAACGTGCAATGTAAACAGTTGGCTACGGGCCTATGGCTAAGCATTTATTTATATAACTGGATCAGGTACCTCTCAAAGAAAGTCCTCAAAAAAAAGTTAAAAGCATGATCCTCAAATCTCAATAACACTCAAGAAAGCTTCCGTGACTCGGCCAGCGTTCGCAGACAGAACTTCAGTAAGTACATAAAAGGTGAAAAAAGGCAATGAAAACTGTGGTAGAAAGAAGTGTTGCTAAATAATGAATGCTCACCACTTAACAAGAATGGTGGAGCGGGCGCGACTGTCAGTCGGCACTCATCCTCGCCTCGCGCTAATTGAGTGGGGCATCTCACGACGTAACACGACAACGCCACGGAATGTAAACACCATCGTAAAAACGACACTGTCACATTATTTCGGGTGCTTCATCAACGACTTCCTCGTGTAACACGATTTAATCAAACGATTCAAAGTAAATTTTCAAACTACGTTTCACGTACAACAGTTTATCTAGTTTATGTTTCCGGAAACACGATGTTGGAACGAACGATCAATGGACGATAGCAGATATTTTGCAGGGAATTGTAAATACTTACGATATAGCGTTTAATGTGGTCATGTTAAAAAAAACCTACCAAAGCCATTAGTTTCTTTAGAACCGTTTTTACTGCCGGTCTGCGGAGCACGAGACATTTATTATAGATAATGGGGGGGGGGGGGGGGGGGGTATAATGTGTCGTGGCTAGTTAGTTAGTAGTGAGGTGTGATCGGCGGCAATACATCACGCGTCGTCGGGAGATATATGGGCGTTGTCGTCTATCGGTCGCCGGTCGCCGTGAACGGTAACACATTGTCCGATGTTCCACGTCGTGCTTTTTGCAACATAAATAATGACACAGCTCTTGTACCATAAAGAAGCTGCAGAACACACAACCCGTAACGATTTCCTATTTGTCGGAGTTCGGGTGCTTATTATTTGGGAGAATCTTTTTTCGGCGACCCCAAATAACATGGGACAAGGGCAGGCAGAAGATGATTAGCAGTTTTAAATAATACATTTTGAACCTAGCACCAAGTTCAATCATGACAAATAAAACGCAAAAAATCGTTCTGCCATTGCACGACATTTGAAGGGCGAAGGCGATGCATCGATTTTCAGGCCTAATAATAGTCTGGTCTATAGTTAGTTAAATGGAATGGATGGCGTAGATTTACTACAGTGAAAAATTGTATGCTATGAAATGAATGTTTCAGTCTGGAAACATTAACTTGGAATTACGAATTGGAATACATAAACGAGGAACATCAATACCTATCTAAATCCTGCCATCGTAACGAATTAAAATAAAAATAGAGCAAATCTAGAGCGCGTTTCAATAGTAAAACTGACAGTTCGCCGCGTTCGACTGTGTGCATACGTGTCACAAGTTGGTACAGGCGCTGATCCGACTTATCTCACACGGCTGGTCATTGCATCGATTTGTGGATGTACATACCTAATATAAAGTTATTTGTGAATACACAAGTTGTTAAATATGGGATTAGAGGAAAGACTGCGTCTGGCTTGGAGTGAGCTAAGCGCACGCTGCGAAACGAAACCGGTTATACTTGTTTATTTTGCACGCATTCCAGGCGGCCAGGCGGGAGCGAGCGAGAGGCATCCCGGACGGATCAGGGACTCGATTCTTACGGCACGCTGGCCTTGAATCCCAACTCTTCGCAGTGGCCGGTAAAAATATTGTGATGTTGTGTAACGTGTGTGCCAAGAGATGTAAACTAACTACCATTAGAATCTGCGTCATTCGCAAAGAACTGCTGGGGATTTATGTTCCGTTAATGCGTTTTTTTTTCTTTCCTGGATCGACTGATCTAAACAATCTCCGTGTTCTTAAATTACCTACTTGAAACTTTGTAAGGCAATAAGGTGTTACTTTTGGATAGGTACTTCTTAAAATAACGAGTGACTTGTTAACTATTCACATAGAATTGGATAATTGCTACTTGCTAGATTCTGTGTAAATACCTACGTCTCGCGGTTATTTCCTGTTTCAAAGTTCCAATTTAATCTGAATCATTACAATTGTTTTGGTTTTTACCAGGATATCTTAATACTTACAAAGAAAGTAACGTAATTATCCAATCTTGCGTCCTTAGCAACCACATTGCAATCAAGTATGGCGGTTTGGAGTGCAGATGCGCGCTCCACATCCTTTATATCTCATAACTTGTAAAGCAGGTTTCGCAACTCTCAACCAATAATGTCACTGCACTTCGTAGAAAGTTTTTAAAAATTATTTTAGGTATAAAGCGGACACATACTCTACATGTCCAGTTTATGAGTCATTTAGATGTGTCATTATTTATAGACGGCGTGTCATTACCATAGGCTTTGTTTATGTCGCGATGAGTGAATCTATTTACGAGAAGCACGTCACCGGTTATATACGGTCACATAGGACATGAATTGGCAACGGATTAATTAAAATTAATAACTAGAAATTGTGGGAGGACTTATTTGCGTAGCTACAATAATTAAGGGGGAGTTCCTAAGCCGACAATCCTCTTTCCTGTGAAATCCATACAGTTTCGTGTCACGTCCGCGATGAGAATTCACTTTAATTGGCAAATAATACGTAGGCCAATTAAGGATGCTAAGTTGGATGGAGGCGCGCGTGACACGACTAGTGAACGTATTCAATTATGCAAACGTAGTCGTGAAAGAACAGACCGAACTCCCGTCTTCTCTTTTATTGACCGTTGGGAACGAGCTGACGAAGTGCACTTCGACTCAGTTCCCCCGAATTATGTAACATTTATCGTCACGTGTTGTTCTCATGCTCCCGGCTCGACATTCACACCTTTCACTGACTGGTGAGCAAAAAATTATATTACTTATACCTACTCGAAAACACTTTCTCTTCATATAGCAACTACGCCGACGAGGGTTTACATGTACACACACGTACAAATAAATACCGGGTTCATTTTTAATAAAACATTCGATATTGCACAAGGTAGTGAAACGGCGAGATAGCGACGCCACTGGAGCATCTGAGAGTCGTGACGACGACGCTCGCCCCGGGGACATCGCAATTGTCATGTAAAGCGTCGTCGGGGCTAAAGCGGGGCACATCGAGCCCGCGCCTCGCCCCCGGCTGAAAATGCACTTTTGCGAAGCGATTGCCTGTCGATCTAAGTTATTCAGCGAAACGGTGAGTAGCGACCTAAGTATGGATAACGATCTGCTCCGACAGTGTTAAGCCCCCAGACAGTCAGATTTATCGTCAACTGTAAGTATCGAGAGATAGATTTTAGGAAAAAGTTTAAGCTCCATACAAGTAGCCTAAAATACCATAAGCTACGTGAACATACAGTAAGGAATGACAATTACCAACTCGTCATGACAACGTGACGATTAATTGAAAGGTTTGATATTTTTTTTTTTTACTTTAAAAGATGGTAGCCGATTCCACCGCGGTGAAAGCAAGTATTGAAGAAAGAGATGCCTGATGCAATTCATTGTTCTGGTCGCGGCTATGTATCAAATGGTTTCGCCGATTCGTGACCAATCACTTAGTACGGCGAGCCAATCATGTGGGGACTACTTTCATATTTTGTAGTTAGTGTCCAATTTGGCTGTTCAATGAAGAGGCTTATAAAGATTAAAGAGTTCATACATTGGCATTTATCAATAGTTATGAATTTATGATAGATACAATTAACCGTTACAGAATTTAAGTGCCTGAGATGAAAGAAACATGTTTTCCTTACAAATTCGGAAACGAAAAAATATGATGGAAACGTTTCACCAAAAGTAATCAAAATCAACAGCGGAAAGCTGTTTACTGTCATGCGTGTATGATATAGGATGGTAACTTGTCGAATGCGATATAGAAACCTCGGAGCGGAGGCATAATTTATTGGCACACGTAACATTAAACTATATGGCTAGATCAACTTAGCAAATAGTGTCCTTATAGGGCGAATGGGGACCGCATGATCGTACTGATTGTCCGATACTGTAAACTGGAGTTGTTCAATATTGCCGTAAAGGGCCAGACTAGACTTTCGCTATCGCGTAATAGTCTCGCACTGGCGGCGGCGGGTGACGTAACCATGCGTCCAGCGCGGCGTCGAATTCGGTACGTTGTGTACGTGAATCGTGATGCAAGCGAGGTGCCAAGGTCGAGGCTGACACTCGGCATGCAAATGAACGCAGATAAGTCGCGCTCATTACACCCTACACCCGACTCCGGGGCCTCTGGCGTCATTACGAGCCCTGTCGGAGCCGCCTTTATTTTATTACGCGGATGTGTCGAGAAAGGAGGTTAATGTCGTCGAATTACACGCATTGTTTCACCTAGCCATTGCCATGGAAACAACAAATGTTGCGAGCCTATTTTGCTTACCATTACCCCCGGGCGAAAAATTACTGCTGGGCTATGTTTACATGCTATGTTATTTTTCTTTTACAAGGATAAAGCGTTTTGGAGCTTACTGGTATTGAAATTACCTACATTCCTTGATGCTTAGCTGTCAGGAGTCTGGATGGATGCTAACATAAGGATGAACTTCAAGTTTGCTATCAATAGGATGGACTGAACCGAAGAAAATAACTTTCGAGCTATTTACGTGATTTTCTACGTTGGTGGTGGAGACGTGTCTCTCGGGGCTCACCGTTTAATTAAAGGGCGGCGGGATGAGGGAGCCGAGGAGCAGGGAATAATGGCGGCGCAATATCGGATGGAAATGCGCGGCATGTAGGAATGCGCCGCGCCGCCCCTCCTCATTCGCGAACGATTCGTGGTATTTTTTATTGACGACTCTGGAAATGCTATAGTATATGAATAGTCCATTCGATCCCATTCTACTAAAATGCCCGGAAAAGACCTCCACTAATGAACATTAAGGGTTAATTGAAGCTATTATGTTGATACAATTTAAGAGCATTAAGTATATTGATAAATGATAAATGATAAATGATAAATGATTTTATTTCTGTAAGTAGGTTTGAACAAACACTTTTACACGTCAATCATATTTTTTTTAAACTAGATGGGGTCGGCGTTTCCTATCTGACTACTCTGAGAAGAAAGGCCGAAACAAACTCAGAGGTCACAGTCTCTTTTAAAGTCCAGACAAAATCTTGGTCAGGTCATGTGAAAGCTATGTAGATCGGTGTCTGCAATGGTCTTTTGAGGAAAGAACCACACAGATTGAGTGGACCTGTCCAGTCAGTGCACGCAATTGTCAGTAATCGTGCAGCTCAACTTAGACTCAAGGAGCTCAACGATTCGACGAACAATACCAAAGAAAGGACATTTGAGTAGGCCGCATAAATTACTCAAACTGCCAGATCATGATTACGTTGAGAAAAATACAAAAATAAATATAAATAAATCAATGACCGACATAGTTCTCACATTCACAATAATTAGAATAATATTATAATAATCTTTGAGGACCATGTAGATTTGTGTCTGAAATGGTCTTTTGAGGAAAGAACCACACAGATTGAGTGGACCTGTCCAGTCAGTGCACGCATTTGTCAGTAACCGTGCAGCTCAACTCAGAACTTAAGGAGCTCAACGATTCGACGAACAATACCAAAGAAAGGACATTTGGGTAGGCCGCATCAGGTACTCAAACTGCCAGAACATGATTAAAACTGCAACAAAAACACACATAGTCCTCACATTCACAATAATTTAAAATAATATAATACTTTAAATAGTAAATATTAGTGTCATTGTATATGTAAATAAGTATAGATACTTATAGCAAAGATTATAAGTAAAAATAGTTAGCGAAATAAAATAAATTAACATTGCCTGTGCTTTATTGGAGCAACTCAATCCCAAGCCTTTTTGTCCTCAATATAGTCTTTGACAGTATAATAGGCATTCTGGCATAATTTCCTTTTTATAAACGATTTGAATTTATTAAGGCTTAGTGCTTGAATGTGGCTAGGAAGTTTATTATAAAAACGTATACATTGGCATCTAAACGAGCCACCTATTTTCTTGAGCCTGGTAGTAGGAACAACAAATTTGTGCTTGTTCCTAGTATTTAAATTATGGATATCACTGTACTTTTTAAACAGATTAATATTTTTATGTGCATACAAAAGATTTTCATAAATATACTGAGAAGGCACAGTCATTATATTAATCCCTTTAAATTTGTCTCTGAGGGAGTGTCTGGGACTTAATTTATAAATTGAACGAATTGCCCTTTTTTGTAAAACAAAAATCGTCTGAATATCGGCGGCATTTCCCCACAACAGAATACCGTACGACATTACACTATGAAAATAACTAAAGTATACTAAACGGGCTGTCTCCAAATCAGTTAAACCACGAATTTTCCTAACGGCGTATGCTGCAGAGCTAAGCTTCTTTGACAATTTATCTATATGGGGGCCCCATTGAAGCTTGGCATCCAAAGTTATGCCTAAGAATACTGTGGTATTTTCGGGTTTCAACTCTTCACCCTTTATGAGAATACTTGTTTCTACTTGTCTAACATGAGGTATCGTAAACTTAATACATTTCGTTTTTTTCTCGTTAAGAAGAAGGTTATTAACATTAAACCAGTTAACTACTTTTGCGAGGGCACTATTTACATTGTCAGTAACCAGCTGCTGACGTTTGAGTTTAAATAAAAGTGAAGTGTCGTCTGCAAACAGCACTATATCATGTTCATCCTTTATGAGGTAAGGCAAGTCATTTATATAAATAAGAAATAAAAATGGACCTAGAATTGAGCCTTGAGGGACCCCCATTCTTACTACCGATCCGGGAGATCTTTTCCCGTTAACATCAACTCTCTGAATCCTATCACTTAAATAAGAAGTAAGAAGATCCAGAGAGGCGTTCCGGATTCCGTAGTGGTGCAGTTTCCTGATTAATGTTGCATGAAGAACACAATCGAATGCCTTGGACAAATCGCAAAAGATGCCCAACGCATCGCATTTGTCCTCCCATGCATTATATACATGCCCTAGAAGTTCAACTCCGGCATCAGTAGTTGAACGACCCCTTGTAAAACCGAACTGTTTGTTATGCAGTAATTTATGTACATTAAAAAATCTTTGCATTTGATTTAAAATAAGTTTTTCAAAAATTTTACTAAATGTAGGTAGCACTGAAATAGGTCTATAATTAGTAGGGTCTGATGTACTACCCGATTTAAACAACGGTATTATTTTACTGTTTTTCATAAGATCAGGAAACTCACCACGGTCAATACAATTATTAAAAATAACAGCTAAAGTAGGTGCTATAATATTTATAATTGACTTAGCAACGTCCACAGAATTACCCCATAAATCTGCAGTCTTTTTGACATTTAACGTGTGAAAGGTTTTAATTATATCTTTAAAAGTGACATATTCGAAATGAAATTCAGAATCACAAACTGGAATGTTTTCTTTAAGTAAAGACTCTGCAGCAGTGGGTGAAGAGTTTAGAGATTTAGTAGTCGATACGGGAATCTCTGCAAAGAAATTTTCAAAGGCCGCGGCGACTTGAGAATCAGATTTAATTATATTGTCATCAATAGCAAGGCTGTAGTCACTACATCGGTTGCATGACCTTCCCGTTTCGCTATTAATGATACTCCATGTCATTTTTATTACATTACTACTATTTTTAATTTTTGAACTCAAATAACGTGATTTGGCCATACTACAAACTTTTTTAAATAATTTAGAATAATTCTTAACATATAAATTAAATTCAGCAGTGTTTTTACAAGTTCGTTCATCATACAATTCATAAAGTCGTTTTCTACTTGTATGTATACCAATGGTGGCCCAGTCACCAAAGGAAGCGTTACTATTAACCGAGAACGTCTTTGGAATGAACGTGGTATTGAATAGTGTGCAATACATATTAAAAAAATCATTATAATGTTGATTAGGGTCATCATTAATCACCAAAAATGGTAATTTACTTAAAAGTTTAGATTTAAATGTATCCAAGCGATAAGTCGTTTTCGGGTTAACAGTGATATCTTTTTTAGTAACTTTTTTGTTTATATTTGAAATAGTTATTAATTGTCCGCAATGATCTGAGTCTATTAAATTAATAATTTCTTTGTGAGTTGGTATAACATCTGTATAAATGTTATCTAGGCATGTGGCACTAGTGGGAGTTATTCTAGTTGGCTCCAGAAATTGGTTAGCAAGATTGTATGACTGAAACAGACTTATAATTTTAATACTTAAACCAGAATTTTCTAACAAATTAACATTAAAATCACCACAAATGATGATAGACTTATTTGAATTACAGATTTTGTGCAACACTTCATCCATAACCTTTTCAAAACAATCATACAATCCTGAAGGAGGTCTGTACACACTTAATATAATGAGCTGCTCCAATTCTACACAGGCTATTTCAATTGTCCGCTCAACAGAGAGGCTCACAATATCCTTGCGGTCTTTAAATTTAAGCTGGTTATTTACCAGAATTAATGAGCCACCATGTACAGCATGTACTCTGTTGAACGAACTACCAACCTGGTGATGACTAAAATTGAACATGAACTGATGGCTTTTAAGCCAATGTTCTGTTATACAAAGAATATCTATATTGCTACAATTCAGGAATAACTCTACTTCTAAATCTTTGTTCAAAAACCCTTGAATGTTTTGATGCACCAGGTTGATACTATTTATTTTTTTTACACTTTCATATGCTTTATTCTTTGCCTTAGTTACATTTTTGCAAGAGGCTAACTCCTTTGTCCTGATTTCTAATTTAAATGATGACCATTGTCATTAATTTTGACCAAATTATTGGCAGAATAATTTAAAAAGTCATTGCATTGCTCAAAAGAAGCAAGTTGTTTAGCCAAATTTTTGGCTGAAATAGAAAAATAATATGATAGCGACACAGCTATCTGTCTTTTGTGATAGTTAGAAAGATAGTACATAACAATATTGTATCTATCTTTTGTCAAATATAAATTATTACTAACATAATTGTTAGTGTCAACTAAATGGAATAAATTATCATTATATGTCAAATTGTGCAATGTCATGTTAATGTCAAATCTTAAATTATTTTCTTCCTGTGGCAAACTGTTACTATAAGGGAATGTAAACAACACAATTTTCCTTAAACTAAGGTTGCACAATGTTCTATGATATTGGAGCAATTCTCCTTTGTTCACATTTCCCCTATTTCCCATAAAAATCAACAATGTTGTGTCCTGCTTAAAGTTATATCTAACAATTTGGTTCATAATATCAATTAATGAACAACCAGGCATACAGTAATTTATTATTGAGTGTCCTGGATATTCATCTGTCAACAAGTGGCCTAAGTCCTTTCCAATTTCATCGCAAAATAATACAATATCATTATTTACAATTTGTTGACATTGTTTAATGGACCTATTTACAGAAGGAATTGTCAAATCAACACAAGGATGCGGTAAGGTGGTATTGCATGTTGACAATGAATGGGCAGGCAGGCAAATGGTAGGTACATTGGATGGTGATTGACAAATCTCACAGCTGTTCGTTTGTGAGTTTACCAGCTCATTCATTGCCAACACATATTCCCTCATTAGATCTTCAGAGGTATTATATTTGTTAGTCATTGAACTTAGTTTCTCTTGCAGATGGTCAAGTTGAGATTGCAGGGCCTGTGTGTCAATGTTGTACTTCCTAGTACTTTGATCCAAATTAAAAGAATACATATCTAATTGTTTAAGCAAATTTAACCTTTCTCGATTAAGTTTAACATTTTTGATAAAGAACCTTTGTCTTTTAACCATTTTTTGTGTTTTAACAATGTATTTATTAATTTTAATGTATTTTTTCAGTTTGTTTTTACTGGTGACTACTCTTACTGAGTTACATTTTCTTGATTCATCATCACCTGTCAAATCAATAGTGTATGAGGGGTTTATGGCAGAAACCATTGACGGGGCAATAGGCACCAATTCATTGAACAGACTTTGATTCAGCGAGGCGGTGATGTTAAGATTGGTGGTCTCAAGTTGTGTAATCTGACTTTGAGCCTCGTGTAGCTGCTGTTGAAGTAAATGTTTGTGACTAAGAGCTTGTTCATACTCTATGCTACACTGGCTGAACCCATCCACAACAACTTGGAGCCTATCCCGGGCTTCCATGGCATCAGTGTATTGAATATATATCTGAGCCATTTCATTTTTCAACTTCCTATTCATTTCATGGGCATCAAATAGCACCTTTTCATTGTCATCTATTTCCTTATTTAGTTGGTCACAGTACTCCTTTGACGCCTTTAATTCGCTCAAAGCCTGATTGAGTTTGGACTCTTCTAGACGAGCACGGGCGCTGCGAGTCATAATCATGATTATAACTTTTATAAGGAAGAGATAACAAGTTAAGAGATAGTAGGTAGTTGTGGTAGTAGTTTAAAAGATGATTAGTCTAAAAGTGAAATGAAATTTAGATGAAAAATAAGAAGTTCTGTCACCAAACCAAACTAAGGTTATGTTTACGTTCAAAGGTCATTGGCATCAACAAGTAGCCGTATAAAAATTAACACTGCAATTGCTGGTGTAACTATAGTACGCAAACAAACTAAAAACAAGTAAAATATTAAGTATTGTACCTGCTAACAAGATGACAATGCAAAAATCGCTTGAACCGGCAACTGTCACCGTATCACATTGATATATAAACACTTATTTTGCACTTGGTATGTGAATCTAATACAAAAAACAGATTATTATCCTATTTACTTGATGAGTAATTGGAAATAGGCTATAAAAACATACAAATTAAATATTCAAGATTAAAATTACATGAACAAATTCAAATCAGCTGTTAGCTGTAGTGTTGCCACAGGAAAAAATGATATTAACTGAGAGTGGAATGGATGTTTATGTAGCCGAGAATACCATCCAAAAATATACTTTACCTAATGGACACGGCATGACAGAATTTTTCGTCCGCGCTCTGCAGTCAGTGGAAAGATTAAATTTAGAGAATTACGTTTTTAGAAAGCACAAATTCAGCGGACATCGCTGAATAACGTTTTTCAGCGTATAAAACTGTTCCAAGCGTTGGAGGGAAATAATGTTTACTGCCAATGATTGCAAGAGAAATAATAAATTCTTATTTTCAATTAATGTAGTAATATCGAATCGTTGACTAAGTGCATGAAGTGCGCACGAACGCCAGACCAAGTGCAATTTGAACGGCGAGTGGCGAAATCTGAGAGCGAACGGAACGTGACACCCCACTTATCACGCAACGAGAAAGTTAGACATCTTATTAAAATCTGTTATTTATAACTGCGTAACGACTCTAGATTCCGGTCTTCATAAAAGAATCACACACAATCGCAAGTCTTAATACAACACCACGTTCCGCATGGTTGGACTATTTTGATTGCTCCATTTGCCGCGAGAAGAAAAACTTTATACCTATTGTGATTCATATGACGTAGGTACCTACTTGGCAAGATTTGGAAGACTTTATAAAATACTGCATACGTTAAACATATGCGCATTAATAATAGGAACACGAAGAGAGCCACCGAAAACCTGGTACAATTAAAACGAGAACGACAATTTATGCAGCAATTACTTGAAGCATGCTGGCGTTCAATCCAGGTCAGATTAAGTGATTTTTAAAAACTAATGCAAACGATAGCACGCGACGAGTGCGGCCGTAACGTTCACTGCTGCACAAACTTAATGAACGTTCGCTCGCAAAACGCAACCCTGCCCGATGGATCGTACATTCAGAGGACCTAAATTGAGCTCCATAAATACTCTTAATGAAATGTCTTCATTATCCCCAGTGCTATTTAAGGATTTATTACGTTAACATATTAAGATTTTCTGTCTGACTAGTCAAGTCGCCGTCGTGTCTAATGAATAAACATTTGATAGATAATGGCATTTCAAATGTATAGAGATCTGGATGATGTCCAATTAGGCGCTAAATATCGTTCAGACGATGAATGACTTTATCAAAACCCGTTTCATCGTTTCTATAAATATACAGGGTTATTGGTAGTCTGTTGGCAATCCATTAAGGGGATGTAGGGTAGGGTATTTGCAACCAAATGACCCCTTATGACCCTATGCAAATATCAACCATTTCCGAGTAATTTGTAATTTTATATTTTTTGGCGGTATACAACTTAGCAAAATGTATAAAAAAAGAACAATTCATGTTTTTTTTTATTATTGTCTGCGTCTACTTTAATACATAATAATCAACCATAAAATGACAATTAACTTTAATATTTTTAGGTAAATCAGAGCACACATTTTTCGTCATTTCGAAGCAGGTTATTTGATAGAATCAGTTGATTTCTGGAAAAAAACATGGATACACTTAGTAGATAGGACATTCCAATAATATGTACTCAGCTCAGCAATCAAACGAGATACAATAAGATACCAGATATATTGAAAAAAAAAACTAATTATTCGAAAATGGTTGACATTTGCATAGCAGTCATAAGGGGTAATTTGGTTGCAAATGACCTCCCCTATAGCCCCTGAATGGATTGCCGTCATATTACAAATAACCCTGTATATCCTTTTCCAATTACATATTCTAAGTGAACCACGTAGGCAGTAAACATTCCATAGCTAATTTCTCGTCATTGCGGTCTCAGAAGCAGGACGGACGGAGCGGACAGAAATACGTATATCTATAATGAATCACGTAACGGTGCCTGCTATTCTAACAGAGCCCGCCGTCTCGGCCACGTCTACTTACCTATCTACAATGCGTGAAGGTTCACGAACAATCTCCAGTCCGAGATTGGTGACCTTGTTTATAAATCAGTGTACAAAATAGACATCTAGGTTAATTATGAGACCATTTTATTTCGCTTTATAATTACATACATTATGATACCATCTCTGAGTGTGATTTATCTTCTAATTACACGTTGTACAGGGTAATATTCGTCATTATTGGCATTGCAGATAATAACTATGAACTGAATAGGATATACGGCTCTTCGTAAGAAATAATATTGGGGAATTCGTTAAAGATATATTTGGTGTAGAAGGCTTGTTTAGTGCAGGCTAGTGTTTAGCAGTCCATAAAGTTATCCGACATATGAAACAAGTCCAGCGTGGCGCACAACGCTAGCCAGTGGAGATTACTGGCGGCTTTTAAATGCCCCCAATGCTCTGAATGTTCAGCAGCGGAACACTTGGCGGGCGAGTTTTGAAAACCCCTCCAGAGGAGTACCCAAAGCAATAGCTTTTGCTCCAGATTTGTTAGCAGTACTTTTGCTCATTTGCGAAACGGCCGAGTTGAGGTGATCGGAGTTTATCAAAGGATTTTTGCAATTATTTAAAAAAAAAAATTATAGAAGGCTATGAATTCCCTTTGGATATCGGTAAATTCGCCGAAAAATAAATTCAAATGAGTTCCAAAAATAAAAATATAGGTCAGCGGGAAAATTTCACAATATCGTGTGTTTACTGAGTGCTGATTGTGGGAAGCGATTTATACATTCCAAGAACTGGGGGTAGGGATTACAGCGAGCTGTTTCGCTAATTTCGTACTGTGCGCGTTGTGTAATGATATTAGTTTGTGTTTAACAGGAAGCCTGGAGTGATAATCATCGGCGAGTAGCATAAATTCGTTTACACCGGGATATAAAGTTGCGTTGGTTTAAGTTGTGCGATGAAAGTGAGCGCGTGGGTGGACGAGATGGTTGTGTACTTCTATTTCGAGTGTTGAGCGTGGTGTGGCGGCGTGGAGACGACGGCCGGTGGCATCTATCACTCCCACGTATGGTAACAATACTGCAAGCTGTGCGAACAGAGACCACCCGAGCCCACGCACACTTTCACTGATGCCCTTTGCAAAGTACATTATTATGCGTGCAGGTATTTCACAGTGTGCGTAGGTTTTCTGATATGGCTATTTAAACAAAGACTGCTGTTACAAATGGTGTTAATCCGTTGAGTTACAGTTTTTTTAAAGAGTTTATTATTTCGTAGCTCCGAAAATGGTTGCTAACTTGAAGGTATATACAGCATAATCGGTAAATAAATTGTAATTTAAACTAATCCCAATGTTACAACACGCCAACTTGGATATCACGCTATGAGTTTACTTTTTATGAGTCTAGAGTGTAATGTAATTGTATTATAAAAAACGGGCAAGAGAATGACTTAGTCAACCATAATAAAGTTGTTGGCCAAGATGAAATCATTGTCTAGTTGATTTCGCAAGGCAACAACGACAACGTATCGATGCATGACGTAACCACTGGCAGTTTTATTAAGTAAATTGATGCAACGACGTTATAAATATATTTACCTACCTAACATAAAAAATACCCACATGAATACTCAAAGTTGTGTCTCTGCTAACGCCTACGTCATGGTTCGCGGTCAGTGTTTCATGGTCGTTTTAATGTCAGCAAATTGAGAGTCGGAGGTGATGCGATGAGACGTTCGTGAATCCGGTTTGACAATACGACGCATCGGTCGCCAGGTAGATATCAGAACGTGGGTGAGGTTAAGTGAATAAGGCAATAAGCTCGGTTTAATCAACACAACATGTAGCCTAATCAAATATGACCCCCTCGTCATGTCGCGTAATTGAAGGCTTAATCATGGGAGACGTTTCGCGAAAGGCGCGGCGGCGCGGGACTCGGGATGAGCCGCGGGTTTGTTTGATCAGCCCGCGATTACGAACGTACTAAGGCGGTGACAACTTTTGTGGGATAACATTCGGTTTGTTTAATGAAATACTTACACATCCTACAGTTTGGAGTTGATTGGGACGGAATTTAGTATCAATATTTAACCAATGTAACCGTGAAGGAAAGAATGCTGCCTTGTGGCAATTCAATAAATATAAATAGTTCTTATAAGATAATATTAATAAGCGAATTGCCAAATATTCTCCTTTTTGAAGTCAATTAAAACATGAGTACAATGATCATTTGCATTCCTCCTCTACATATAAAAACAGACAACTAGATAGTGTTTGTATGTCTGCCAAAAGGCAATGTGTGCATCCAACAGATATTCAAAACAAAATTGCTCGAGCTCACCTAGCACTCGACCGCTTTATTAGCTTTCTCGCAACAGACACAACACCCTTATTATATCAGAGCAAAATCGAATAACAACACCGTTTCAGGTTTCAGTGATGAAAGAACGAAGTTTTCGCTTTACCCGATTAGGCGAGCGGCGGTCCAGTGGACGCCCGGGCCGGCTGCTCAAAGAGCCAGCACTAGTGCGCCTCACAAAGCCGTTGTTTACTTTTTCGTTCTCCCAGTTAAATATCTGGACGTTCCATCGCCGGTCAACAGTATAAGCGGGGTTCTCCGTCGTCGAGATGCTTTTTATCGTGCAGATTAGTGCCGGAGCGACGTACGATGCACTATTTCGCATTCTCCGGGGGATTATTTAAAGTTTCCTTGAGCTACGGCTCGTTCCAAGTGCGGTTTTATCTTTAAGCGCGGATAGAAACTGTTTAGGGTTGAAATGCGTGCACGTATTATTTAATTACAGCGTTTTTTTAATATTTTACAATTTGTGCCTTTTAAAGTTACAGATATTTTAAGCCGCTAGACGTCAAAATATGATTTTAAATTAGATGTCTGTCTCCGCCCAACTTCAGAATATGTTAATTTTGAGCAAACTTACTAATAACGAAGCACGTGTTCTAGTTACGATAGATAAGTAGCTCGAATTTTGTAGTCGTCTACTTAGAAAACCCCGAGATAACCGATTAATAAGGCGATGGCATTGAAGCGAGAGCATTGTGGAGTGCAGACAGTGTGGAGGCGACGGTGCGATACCACGATACCACCAGCGCGCACAAAGCCCGCACAATGTACGACGGTTCATTGTTTAGAGTCTCGGACTAAACATCATGGCCGGCTTTAAGCGAATTACCTACTGCAGCCTCACACATGTAACTTGATGTAGGTACACTACTCAAAGATAGCTGGCCGTGATAATATATATGGTGGTTAAGTTAAGACAGCAGTATCCGGATTTATTTTAGGATTAAACATAGTCTTTCATTTGTGTGAATGTAATTATATTGGGATCACTACTTAACGTGCAAGGCAAGGCCTACTGCTATACGAATTATGGGGCCTAAGTTTTAATGGAAGTGTCAGAACCTGGATTGAGAAGCAAGAGATTAATTGGTATCACAGACTCAGATATCAGACGACACCAGACGACCGATTCCGTAAATATACAAGTTACAGAAATAGAAAGTCAACCAAATCTAAATCAAATTCAGCTGCATACAGACTGTCTGACATTCTAGGTGGCATAAAAATGTACGATATAAAAATAATGGTTCCAGCAAAAACCGGCACACGCCCACGTTGTGCATAGAGCCGGCATCGACGATGTATCCTAGTCTTAGCTAGTCGTAACGTTAGAAACATGACCATATTCAATGGCGCACGCGGCATGGCAGTCGTGGATATCTTTACCGGGCGCACTGGCTCGCTCCCGATCCCAGTGCGTTTTATCTCTTGATCGCGTTATTCAGCCAAGCGTCAAAGGAAAATACGAAGGGAAATAGGTATTAAGAAATGAGAAAACGCCTTCTATTTACCTATCTGTTTTGATTTGTTAAGCAAACGGTCTGTTGAATTGAAAATAATGAATTACATTTTCAGAGATTTTTGTTCACGAGGAAAATACTGAAAGTGATAACAAGCTACGTATATTTAGTTAAATAAACGGACGGTGTTATTTGGAGTCGAACGGGTGGACATAATCGCGATAAGGGCCGAGCCGGCCCGAGGCGATGCAGCGGCGGAGGTGCGTGTTTACATGTCAGTTTTAATTTTTATCGCCCTCCATTCGCCCGAAATACCTACCTACCCGTTATCACGTCATTCTACCGTGTTGATAACGCTATAGCACGTAATAGCCGAGCAAACTTACCGATAAACCGTTTTATTTGGTGCAAATCGATGTAAAATATTCATGTTTTCTCTGATATTAAATTTGCTAACGAACACAATTTAATTCTAACCTGTCGTTCATTTGAATACGCGAAATATTGTAAAACTGGCGGACATTACGCAGCAATTGATATTGAGTTGTACAGATAATGCGTCGTTATCGTTATGCTCGCCTCTAAAAAACTTCAAGTATGTACATAATAATAATATGTACAGAGAACAAGTTAAGGCTGCGAGTCATCGTCCTGCTCATTATGTTAGTGCTATGCCAATTCCCATACAATAGTAGACGAACGACCGCGACGGCGACGGCGGGAATGACGTCACTTCAAGCTAGCCTTGGGATTGAGGTCGGCGAGCGGAATACAGACGGCGAAATGTCGCCTTGAGGGGTTGTTTCTTGTTCGACCGGAAAATCACAACTGCATAAGTGTTTGAAAGTATTTACTGTAAGCTCTATCCGAGTCTTTCTCATGAATTATAAAAAAATATATGAAAACTCACCTTGATACTGTCGTAGCAGGCGGTAACTCTTCCATTCTGCACCTCCACGGTGGCCGGGGGATGCGCAAACTTGCATTCGGTGTCGGGTCGCGAGCACTTATTCCTTTGAAATTCGCGGCATACTTCAAGCTGCAGCCAACGAGAGTCCTTGCCGTTTAAAAGGTTATTCATGTTCACCATGGTGGCCATTGCTGCCATAAAATTCAGGGGCGGTAGATGCGCACGCAATTACGCAGAGCGAGTGCGGCGCATAGGCGGCGGGGAGCGAGCGCGCCCGCGCGCTCTCAGCAGGCACTGGTCAGTGGTCACACGGAGAGAGACTGCTGCGGCCACTGGCTTGCGATCGCGCACCCTCACTGCACTACGACACACACGCACGGGACGCGGTTCCGCGGCGATTCACGCGCGGCTACCACGCTAGGTAGGTAACTACTTACTAGTTGATTAATCTTACAATTAAGTTAGAATTAAAGACACCGACGTTGCAAGCTTATTTAGGCGAGTATTAAAATATTATTATCACACGCGTTCTTATCGATGTTGACGGTTGAGTTTAGTAGAGGGCGAGCGGTGCTTGGTGCGCGAGCATGGCGGCGGCCGGTGTGGGTCTGGGCAGGCGACGGTGGGGCGCGTAAAAAGCTAGATTAGCGGCTCGGCGGTCAGCGAGCAAGCCGGTGCGGTGCGGGGCTCAACTCTGCGAACAACAAAACACACTGGTTACTCTCCGGGCGTTTCGCCCCGGAGCCAAGCACAAGCGGCTACCGGGTTAGCAAGCAGGCGCGGCGGCCGCTCTCAGGCCCGCGCTGGCGACGCGACAGCCCCGCGCTGCCGAGGCACGAGACACCTCGGAGCAGCGCGGCGCCCTCACTGGCAGCAGATTTTAGGCAAACATTATTTTCAGGTCTCGTTCTGTCACATGTTATTTGCCAGCAACATAATGCATTGTGAACACTTTCAGAGGTGCGCAAGAGGAATTAGCTGTTATCAAGTTTTTAATTTGGATGCTGGCTATTTTTAGGCACCAGGCAGAAAGGTACCTTCATACCGTAGAACGTCGCCTCCAACCTGCTACCCCATCATCATCCTACTAACTAGTTATTTATAAACGTTCATGACATGAAGATACATTTTAGATATGATCATGATACACTCGTTCAAAGTTCAAACAGGCACGACAAGCGACGCGAACCGAGCGCGTCTCGAGCTCTCGACAGACAGCACCGCTCGTCGCGCGGCACGTGGTGCCTTTGTGTCGCATGCGATTCGCGTCGCGTGTCGCGCCTGTTTGAAGGAGCCTTAATGAGGTTTTTATATGTAAATGATAACCCAGTAGGTAGATAATAAGGTCATAATAATTTTTGCTTTGGCATTGGCCACGTTACAAAATAAATAAACTTGTACCGCAATGACAACCATTCTTAGTTTTCGCATACAAGCCCATCTGTCTTAATTCTTGAATATTTAAATGAAAAGGTGCTACATAATTGAATGGAGATATAATTCATGGTGCCTTTATTTTATCACATTCATAAATTGTAATGAATTTCATTATCAAACACAATGATAACAAGATTACAACATTTGCAACAAAGAAAACATATCCGCTATCCGCCTCTCCACTTATTGGCAACAAAATCGAAAACCTTTGAACAGCGGAAGAACAGGTTTTTGACGTCAATCTCATCAGAATAAAACTATGAAAAGATGTAAAAGTGTTTTCACGGCGGCAACACCAATAAGTGTCAGGGGAATCATCGCACAGAAAAATTCTTTGTGTGGGCGCTGCCACTAGAAACGTAACGGTCTGAGGCCGGGAACAGGGAAAATCTCGTGAAACCAAATCCTATCGTAATGCGCTATTTAAAGCATAACCTGGTTGAAAATAGCTCGGTGTGCGGCAACGCAACGTCGCGCTCTTCTCCGTGCATAAATCTTCAAATTTTATTTTCAACATGGATGCATCGGGAGCGTTTTCACGTGGGCGTGGTGTGGATGCGCTACGCTGGATCCTACACATTTCCCAAACAATTCACGTTTGTTTAAAATCTTTGTTAAACTTGACGCTATTTGCGACTAACAAGATTAAATAGTGCTAAATTATGGTTTTGTTATAGCAGATTGTTGAAATGCCACCAATTACTCTGTAAATTAGCTGGCGTGAAATTAGATTGTACTGTGTAACAAGGAATCAGGTAACAATGATTACGAAGTGCTGTGGTTGACCAAATCTAGTTACGTCGGGGCTCACGATTGTAATGTCCATTTGCGTTCGTTGTGGTTTACATTAATCAATATTTTTTGGTTACTTTAATTGGCAAAGTGTCATTGGATAATATACTGTAGGTGAAACTGGAGAAATTCAAAGATAAGCGAAACTATTAGTGTACCTACATTGTTTTTGTTCTAATCAAACACGAGAACGTAATAATTGCTGTACTGTTTACAAATACCTAAACAGATCGTTGGTAATACAGCTACATAACTACTGCATAAATAAATGCAAACCTTTGAAGTTAAACAGTTTTCCGCCGTCATGATTGCAACCTATCAAGTCCAACCCCTTGGAAACGCACACAAAGCCGATGGACGTCCTTTTATTTTCTACATTTATACCAGAAATTGTGAATGGTATTTGAAATGATATCGGCGGCCGATTCTTTTAACGTCGGCGCCGATCTCTGGGAGATTCCTTCGGTGCTCGACACGCACGGGGAAGACATTCAATAACCCAGTGAAAAGATTACCAAGAGCAATCAGACGGAAGCGAATCTAAATAAGAATCTCGTGAGAGCGGTCGGGGACAGGGTGGGCGCAGGAGGGGGAAAAACAGTCGTGCGGGCCTTTGTGAGATCGCCGATTCGATCGAGTTACCATCGAAAGTATCATGTAGATTTAATAGTTAGGTATCTGAAAAGCGCGGCGGGGTATTTAAAATTTAATTTCGCATTTTCACACAAATGGCAACCAGACCACTTGCCCGCATCCACGGTCTCGACCGGGACTCGAACCTGGGTCTCCCACCGCCAGGGAGGGCGCTCTGACCACTAAGCTATCAAGACAATAAGAATGCGAACAGCTCGCCTGGAAACCTTAAACGAAAATTTTACTAGAGGTATAACGTTCCTTAACAGGAAATATTTCAAGAAGAATAATGTAACTTCGAACTATAATAAATCAACTTAACGTCGTTGAGTAAGAAATTCTTCTGCTTTTCATTTAAATGGTGGATACTTTGGTATTTAAAAATTATTGTGAATCTTTTTGGAATTTCGAAAGTACATAACCCAACCGCATTTTTCATATACTCAATTTAGACAACTCTTTCAGTAATGAGTATACAACGCAAGTTTGCAAACAGAAAAGTGAACGCTTTAATATTAATTCTCGAAAGCTTTAATTTGCGATTGAATTGGGTTCGACAGAAATCGGGGTAAGGTCGGCCGTACGCGTGGTGCAGCTGTTTGAAAGGTACCGCTTAAT
This sequence comes from Brachylomia viminalis, assembly GCA_937001585.2. Classification (NCBI taxonomy): domain Eukaryota; kingdom Metazoa; phylum Arthropoda; class Insecta; order Lepidoptera; family Noctuidae; genus Brachylomia; species Brachylomia viminalis. Next base: position 16,848,091 of record OW443301.2, on the reverse strand, counting down.
TCTTTACCTTCACCGATAAATGGTTCTGATATTTTATTTTTTGTGCATTACCTGACGCGATTGTATGAAGTAAGATTGGTAGCATTTATATTGTAATTGCATACTTTCAGGTACGTAACATTAAAGTGTGAAGTTCTAATAAGCGTGTAATTATTTTTCTAGATTAAAAACCTAATAGAATCGAGAATAGTGGCGTTGAGGACGTAATTCTATTGACTGATTTATGTATGTCTGTATTTTGATATAAATATACTGTAAGACCAATATCCCATTCCTTAAATGCCATCTAAGTGAATTATTATTTTAAAACTAAACAGGAGGAATTTAGGTATTCCAGGGATAAAGATATAAGTAGGAACGAAAGAGGTAACAAGAAGAAGAGACTTTCGCATCTGTTTGCAAATCCCACATTTTAGTCTTTTAACTGAGCTGAGAATTAGCAGGAAGTATGGATTTTCACTCGTAAATACTTGGGAAAACTAGTTTTGTTTTTTTAGTTTGTTGTACCTTTTGGGGCTAAACACGAAATGAAAGTTCAAGGAAGGGTTTCTACATTCCTAGAATTGATAATTTCCAGAAATTCTTTCTGGAAAGACCCGCACCAACAAACCAATCCGTACAATCAAAATTGGACAAACGGACAATTCAGAGGGAAACCTAGACAATTTGAATATATTATACAATTATTCACGTTATTTTGTTCAGTGTTTTGAAACGTGGTGGAGCGTGTCCTCTTTCCTTATCGTTGACTAGACTTATCGCTGCCGGAGATGGCGGTAATCAAGTAGAGCGTTCAGTTGAACGATAAAAAAGTTGTCCAGACAGCAAGGCCGTTGAACAATGGTAATACAGGCGTAGAGCAGGGCAGGTATGATCGCAGTGACCTTGGACGGTGGTGTTGCGGTTCGCCGCAAACGCAGTCGCAAAAACGACCACCGTGTTTACCTTCGACATGCTTGATCAGTCAAGTCTCGCTCAATGCACTCTCAGCTTTAGCATGATCTACGTCTAGATTTACATACAATCGACTTGAAGCATTTCACTGTGTGCTAAAATGTTGGTGGCCCAGTGGATACGGCCCCGACTAACGAGTTGTAGGTCTTGGTTTTGAACCTATAAATGGTCTCTACGTGTGAGTAAATTGGATTAGGTACTCAATTGCTTACTTTTGGGCTTTTCCAAATATATCATCCTTCTACCCTTTAAACAGTGCAAAAGATAATTAATTATGGTATTCCTAAATTGAGATATGGTGTGACTAAATTGATTATAAGCAACAAAATTTAGTTTACAAGGCGGTATTTAGGTAATTCAGGTTTTAATTTTTCACATGCGACATTGCCATCACTCCAAACTGCGATTGCGATTTGTAATAACAGTCAAGGACAATAGTTCCACCTCCTGTAATGCAATTTAAGTCATAAATCTTACCGACGATGGTTGAAAATTGAACGTTTTTGCTTAGTTTCGCATGTGTTCGGTGGCGTCGAAGTGATGTCACCGTTTGTTATTCCTCGTATGGTTCCATATTCGTTGGTCAGCGCGCGCAATTGTTGACTCACATCGTTAAGGAAAAAAGTGTTATCAATTACTTAGAAGGATGTTTACTGAAGTTAGTTTTATAAATGAAATGCAAACTGGAACATTATACCTAAGTTTAATTATGTTGGACATTGGTAAACGGCTCAATTATGCTAATGAGAAATTATTGAATGTTGTTAGTTCGGATATTATGACACCACCCCATTGGTTCAAAAGAAAAATGTGCTTATTTAAATTTAAATTCAAATATGCAATATATTTTGATAGTAGGTTACTCAAACTTATCTATCAGTCACAAAATCATGTTAATTTACATAGAGAATAAGATTGTCATCACAATTTAATACAAATTCTATGCAGCTCTAACTAAATGGTTTGTTGAACACGTAGGTGAACCATAACCATGGTAGCCACAACAAAGGCTATTGTTTACCGTGTGCGAGGCAAAAGCAGATCGCAACTAGCGCTACTTTCGCATTCGGGACGTGCACGAGGCACATTTAGCAGTCTCAGGGGACGTCGCGCGTCGGCGGACTGGTAATTAGCGAGAGAGGCGAAAAATTTGCGACGGCTTAAATTTACGAGGCGCAAATTACACGATTCCGGCGCTATCGCTGCTGCACGTCCGTTAATGTGCACGCCTTATCGAACGTGAGGCGAGGGCTTGTCGACCTGCCACCGCTCTCACATTCTACATCGTATCGACCCCACAATACACCAATAGATACTAATCTCACCTCAATATATTAATTATATCGCACATTACATATAATAAACTTAGGTTTGAAGTTTTGAACCAAGACTTAGAAGCCTAAAATTTTGGAGCAGCTTACGCACAGTTTGAAGATATACATAGAATATTTATTTTTAAATGCGGATTTTGAGCACAAAGGCTAAAATTACATATTTCTAGTTTGATATTGGATCCGCGTCCGATATGACTTTGCGTATACAATGATGTGGTGTATAAGAATATTAGGATGGACAGAATACACATTTACACAACGAATTCAGAAATGCTGTAAGGAAACAGTAACAGAAAATAGGAGATACGCTTATCTTAAAGAATACCGCAAGGGGCGAAATAAGATAGCTAAAAAAGAAGCAACAGAGACCGGGCGTAGAGCAGACAAGAATGGAAATTGCTATATTGACAACAGCCAACTCTTAAATTAAAGATGATGCAATGTTACAATGTTTCTTATAGATCCAAGAAGCACAGATGAACATTTTCAAGGAATTATCGGTACCAAATGTGTTTGTCGGAAACATCTGTTTTAGTTGAAAATTAAAACATGTCTTTGTAGCTGCAGCTATAAGAAGGAATCAGGCGTAAATATGAAAATATATTAAATGGGATAGGTCAATTTTATACATAATAAACTAATGGTAAAAAAAATTGCCATCTGAATTTTGTCAAAAAATTAACTTCCGAATTTGCAAAATCAAACATGGTTTTAGAAACTCTCATAACGTCGTTGCAAATAACGGACGATTATTAATGGATATATTTGGTCATGTAATTCAGTTAGAACGGTTTAATTTTACCCAGATAAGATAATTATACTGATAAGAGGAAGCTTATCGCGGTCGGTTTAGTTTTTGTTCAATCCTTCTTTGCCAGAGTTAGTCATTGTATCCTTGGAATCGTAATTAAATGTCAGTTTCCTTGTTTGCCCAATTTGCAAAAAAAGTCCCATTCAATTGTGAAACGAGTTTTGTGTCGGTCTGTATAAATTCAATTCGGTTTCTTTTCTTGTACAGGACTAAATGTAGATGGCCGGCTTGTAGGTATGGCCCAATTTTATTGGTATTTAATTTGTGTTACAATTCTTGGTCAATAAGACAGTTTTCTGTGAATGTGTTTATTTTATTTGTCGCCTTCTATTAGCCTGTTTAGTCACATTCTGAATGATTCTGTTAATTCCAAAGACATTGTAGGGCTCAAATATGGCATGTTAATTTTCATTTTAAGCTCTGTGTTAAGAGCTAAAATGGGGCAATAATAATAATGCAAAGCGAGCCCTCTATTGACACACGTTTTTATTGTTGAGCAGGTAGCAGGGCCAGCTGTTACCCTCGCAGTAGAAGCGTTGCAAACAAACCATTATATTTTAAAATGGATAAAGTCCTGCCATTTTTTAAATTAACATGCTCACAACTCATTTTTCAGGTTTTAAAACATAATTTAGACCGCATTACTCAGTATATAACTTTTTTGCCTACTTGGTTTCGTATTCGTCGTACATCTTTGCTGTATTAAAGTTTCTGTAAACAGTTACGACAGTAATGGACATATTTTATTAGTTTTTATCATAATTATCACTCTGAATGACATCACCAGCTTAATTTGCATTAAAAGAATTAACATTTCTACACCATGCACATGGAAAATCACTTTTATAATAGAAGTGGAACATTTTTATAAACTATTTTTATTATCTTGGAATCAACGCTATGTTATGTTGTTATAAGTGATAAGATAAAACCTACGTAATTTCTCGCACGAGATATGATAAAAAGAACTTGCCAGTTTTGGCTTATCTCTCAATTTAGAAAACTAAGGATTTCTCAGTGATAATTACACCGATTTAGCAGATTTAAAGTGAATGAAAAGGAACTTCAATTTTAGATAAAATATCAACTTGGCATGGAAATTCAAAAACAAGTGAATCATTAATCCTAAGATTAAAGATTTTAACATGACGACCACCATGCAAGTAATACATAAGTTGAAGTCCAGGATGAACTTACTCAAGAAATACTTACATGTATTTTAGAAAAGCAACATAAGAGGATATTGAATGAAGAAATATTAGTTACATACGCCACGAAAGAAATAGCCAAACGCTCTATGAGAAGAAATTGAATGATGAAGGAGTAAAGTTCCATCAGGGATTAGGGAAGACTACTTAGCGTAACTTTTATATTAGGGGCAATATCGATGAAAGCTTTAACTTGGGTTTGTCGTGCGAGTAGCACATGCCGCTCTGCACCTAGCAGGTTTGAACCAAGGCGAAAGCTCTCATGCGGCGGAGCGAGCGGACCGAACCTGCAGCATTGTCCACTAGTCACATACCGCTCGCTCCTACTGTTGGAAACTTTTCCGTCGAATTTCGGAAATCGCCGGCGGTTTAACTCCAACCACAAACAAAGACAATCACTAACGAGACAGACGGGTACAAAACACGATTGCCAAAACACACTAGCCTTTTATTCACAAACTTTCACGATATTATACACTTTGTCGTCGCGAGTTCCGAATTTCGACGAGATCATGCCGCATTTAATAGAATGAGCGTAACACTTACATGATGAGGGATAAACAAGCCGGGTAAGGGAGTGTAAAATGTCCGTAAGTTAAAACATAGCAAGTTGCACGTAAGTTAGGAGAAACGATTCGCCGGTAGCGTAGAGGTCGCGGTTCGCGGCCACAGCGGGGCGGCACGCGTCGTGTTCGGAGCACGAGTGCGGTGCACGGAGCAGCGCGAGTCACACAAGCACAAGCGGAGTCGGCGGGCGACTGACGGGAGGCGAGTGGCGCGGCGCGGGGGCTGCCGTGCGCGCGCACCCCGCGCCCCGTCCCCGCCGCGCCCCTCCGCGCCCCGCGACCGACGCCAGCCGGCCGCCTTATCACACCGCGCGGCGCGCCGCTTCCTTTCTCCTCATGCAGTTGCGAGCTTTTCGCCACTGCCACACTTCCGCCCGCCCCGTCGATTGTGTAGAGTTTTAGCCGGTCAATGTGTTGCACCGATTATTTCCACTTCTTGAACACAAGACATTCTTTTTAACGACGTTCATGTATGGAAACATTTTTGTTTCGCTTAAAACTTTGACAAATGTATCCGAACTGGCAAGTTATAGGCCTAAAATAAACGAGAAGCGTATATTTCCACAATTCGGGGTGAAACAAAGGGTGAACTATGTTCATCCACACATCGTCATATTGAAACCGCTTGGATACAAGTTGGGAATTAACCGTTTTTGAAAATCAGAGTCACCGAGATTGCCGAAATACAAAATGAAGAACAAAGGACTTGATTGCAAGTTTGCAACATGTCCGGTAAGAGTTGTCCATGGCAAGTATTTCGAAGGGGAAGGGTGCAGCGAGTGCAAGCGAGCTAGCAACAGACTCCAGCGCAGGCGAAGAGCGGCGAAAGTGCGCCGCGGAACGAGTTTGCGTGGCGCGTGACCTGCCCGAGGACACGCTTGCCTCCCCTCGCCCTCGCAAACTAACGTGCACTCTAATGCAACCCATAGCATGCCATTGTTGTTTAATTGTGATAACTTTGTACTCAAATCGAATATATATTCTACACAGAGGATCTAATATATTCCACATAGCGGATGGAATATATTTTATAATATGCTGTATGCATATCTCAGATGGAACAGGTATATTTCATTAATTATATATCCAAATGGCCATATCCAATCCAAAACACCATAAGTAATACATTATACCTATCCAAGAATTACAGATGTGAGCTAAATTTATAAATCCAGTTCATCCATCTCAAATAATAAGTAGAACTGGACCGAGACATTCATAAGTTAAGTAAAAAGTAATATTTCACAAAACTCTCATGTGCATATACCTACTGCAGACTTATGGATTCCTAACGCATGTGCCCGAGTTCCCCACGCTGATTCACTGTTCCACGTGTACTAATTGACAATCTTTGGCCACGTGTTCAGCTCGGCACCTTGTGGCCATCGAGACGAATATTACAAGTCCGGACTAAGTCGTCGACTATTGTATATACTATCTGTCTAGACTGAACAACATTTGATTATTATTTTTATCATTAGGCAAGCTTTTGCGATATGTGTCAATAGCTGCTGCTAGCTGGCTGGTTGGATGGGCGAGGCGACGGGCGCGGGCGTGCAGCGGAGCGGGCGCAGGCGGCGGCAGTCACGAATGCGACGTGTGCTAGTTTTTGTGGCGCGCACGCCACCAAGCGTGACGTCTAAAAGCTCGTTTATACGCTTCTTATAGTCGTTTGACTCGAAATATCCAGGCATTTTTTACTCGGCTGGCTATCATCTTAATAATGCAGAGCTGCAAATCATTTGTTGTAAAATCGTGGTCAATGCCCGAGACAAGGCCAGCTTATTGTTACCTTCAATTCTACTTTTAATTTGCTGTATTTTGAATATGTTCTTCTGAATAAAACCAAGTGCCTAACTTTGGTCTGAACTTGCTGAAATGCTGAGCCGCTTGAATGTCGACCCATCCAGTGTGTTTGTTTTGCAACTTTGAATGTGTCTGAGCCTCAAATACTTCAATATTGGGGTAATCGATGTCGTTTAATTTATTTAGATCATATTTTGAATACAGCATCTTTGGTTTTACTATCGCATTATGAGGCTGACAACAGCAAAAACGCGGTCACTGTCGGACTACATTGAAAAGAAAGAGAAGCGCGATGACACAAAGCTGTTAATTTATTGCAAAATATGAAGCAATTCTCAATTTACAAAAAATCTATTGATTGGACTAAAAAATGAAAACACTATCACGTTAATATGTTGATGAAGAACAATCTGAAAAAAACCTAGAATGATTGCATGTACCTACATTAGTATGGTTTTTAATCGTTAAAATAAATTTTTTGAGGTATCTTCGTGACTTTTTTCTATCGTACCAAATTAGTTGTATTATGTTTTCAACACACTATCTAACTAGCATTATATATCCTGAAGAATATCATATATTTTTCTGTTTTTGTTTACTGTAGTGGATCATATACCTACTTTTAGTCATAATAAAACTTGCGTTTAGGTCACGTAGTCCCTTAAGTAAAACCGTTTGTAGTCAGATAATGAGTTGCTTAAAATGATGAATCATAAAGTTCAATTTTATCATGCAATTAGTTGGTAGTAATGGCATTAAAACTATATCAGTACCCTATATCGCGTTCGTGGAAGAGCACCGTTCTGAATTTTTATTGCACATTATCTTGGTTGGTGGCGGCTGGTTTCTTTATACTCTACCTAGTAGCAAGCTTATTGCGCTTCATAAAGTAAGAAAGCACGCGTCGGTCATACATTCTTCTCGGATGAAAGACGGGAAATAAGCACGGCACTGCGGTGCTAATTAGTTGTTTTTGAACAATTTTTTCACTGTCTAATGGGTGAGCAATGATACCGACAGCTGTTTCGTCGTGCCGCCCGCCTGCTCACAATGCGTGCCAGCCGACAAGCCATCGTCCAATGCTGACACGCGACCAAAATGTTACCATCGTGCTTATCCAACGGGTACAGTTCTTTTAACATTATTAGCATTTTTATTTTTTTGCTGCCTTTTTTTTTACTAATGCTAAGTACACGTAGGTATGTGTTTGCTTTTACATAATATTATAATTAAAATATTATAGTCGCCATGAAATCCCGAGCAATCTTACATACAGATGCGACTGTACTTCGATAAAATTGCAGCTAAGTGGCTGGAAGGTGCGCTCCGTTGGCAAAATTCGGTACAGAGACAAGCGACGGAGTTCAACGACCTGCCGTTCATCTCGCGTTGGCAAAAAATGCATTGCCCCGTCCCACGCCGAACGCAGTTCTCTCACACACATAAAAATATAAGTACATTGTACATGAACACACCAACAACGTGGTTACCAATCGCCGCACGTGTAATCGTACACCGCACCTCTCTCCTTGTCCGGATACTCGAGAACATTTCGAGAACAATGTTTATTGCTTGCATGATGCTAGCTAGTCATGGCGGATACACTCCCTGTATGTAACTAAGTGCAACAGTTAAGATGATTGAACATGAGTTAACACCATAAATAACAACAGTAACCAAAGTGAGCATAAAAAGTAGAGAGGCTACTTAGGATCCGAATACAGTCCCGTTAGTTCAAAAATGTATGTCGTTGAATGTTACTTAGACGTCAAGAGGCCAATTGTTGGACAATAATAAATTAGTGGGGGTGCGCCCACACAGCTCATCTCCACATCAGTTTACCGCGCACGCGCCGAGTTTCCTGTACCATTCACATCATCACCATTTGAGCACCCACAAACACGATTGTCCTTTCCTTTTGTGACTTCATAAAGACAATATTTATCATATTTAAACATTATGGTTGACATGACATCATCCTAAGAATAATCTATTCACGTAGGTAACGTTGAATCACGCCACAAATTAGAACATACATATTATTTACTTATAGGCAGGTTCGAAATTATTTATTTCAGGTATAAACAACAACGAAGAGAATGTAATGAGTAAAAGGTAGGTTACCTTTTGCGAATCATGAATTCGACTCCCACGCCCGTTTCAAACTAGTGCAATTTGTTTAGAGAGGCGTCCTTCGGCTTCTCGACATCGGCGTCGAGCCAACGACCGTCCCAAAAACTAAATTCAGGCTTCTGATTAAATTGACCTTGAATCAACGTCGGAAAAACATGAAACGTCTATACGAGTAGAACAATACCACTTAAGTGATAAGAGAAGAGAGTGCGCACGATGTAATTCGCGGGGGTACCGTTTTAAACGCGATTTCGCCAACAAAGAGGCTCCAATTCTCGGTCGACTGCCTGCCGCCGTGTATCCACACACCAATTAAGCTAAATTAAATATACGAAGAATTTAGAAACTGGTTAGCTTCCTTGAAGCGCGACGTAGTAATTGGCTAACCCCCGCTAGGAGCGCGGACGCATCACTTGTGATTTATTGATTGTTTTTTTCTCACACACTTGCAGCCAGATGAACAATTACACTTCGATAGAAATTATTATCTAGATATTGTCTAGTCGCGTTTTTCAGAGGCCTATATACTGAACTAATTGGGAAGTGATTACATTAGCAATTAAAGTAAATTGACTTTGGCGCTGTATATTTATTGGAAGAAATAGAGGATATAGATTTCTAAAAGCGATTTGGGTACCACTCATTTAGATATGTCTGAACGTGAGCATGTTGCTAAATAATTTACAAATTGCGATGAATATAATAGTGAGTTAATCTTTCATAATTAGAGATTTACAAAATACATTATAAGGACAATTGATTTAAACGCAACCCCTGGTGGCTTTACTTATGCGGTAGATGCACAAGGTACCCATGTAATATTCCCGCAAGCGAGGTCTCGGGCGGGGGTACCTAATGATGTCAATCAACCGATTTAACTTGACAAATATCAAAATGATGCTAGGAGCTGTGAATACAGAAAAGATTAATAATGAAATATCCGTCGGTGCATACTTCAGGCGGAACTCTCTTTGTATAATTGACATATTTTTGATTAAACGTACCTATATATAGAAAAGGGTTGGTGTGCTGGTAAGTGGATTGTAGATGACTTCTTAGCGCCGCGGTACCATCGTTTAATTAAAAGCGGCGGAGCGAAGTCGCGCTCCTGAGCCTGTCTCGAAGGCTCCGCGCTCACGCCTGTTTGATGACTCTGCATAAACGTTAATTAACTTGCTCCATCCGACTTAACATTGCTACTCTGTTGCTGCCTACACTGATCTGTTCACCAAATTCAACTGCAGGCGTATTGTGACTATTTTAGGAAATACGTTGATGTGTTAAAATCACAACAGCTTCCATTTTGTTGCCTGTATACCCTTGTAATCATATATTTTTGTTAATGCATGAAAAATGGACAGCTCTTTTGGTAACAGAAGCTGTGATTTCCACGTTTTCGTATTTCGATGTACGTTACCCATCTTTAGATGATTCGTGTACCTACTGAAATGGGTTCCGGATCAGTGACGTAGGCACGGAAATGAAAAACTTCTATTGGCTGATATGATATTTGATGCTGTTATAGTGACCGACGCGGACGTGAAAATGCCTCAGGTGCTGTTACTCTGTATCTCTATAATTTCCGTTCAGCCTTTTCCAGATAAAATGTATCTATGAAATGACGTAAGCTCATTTACTGGTCTGATATTAATATTCATTATAAATCTAGATAAAATTAAAATTAGCTGCCACTTAGGTAAGATTACTATTCATTTTATAATTGGCTAGTTTATTTTTGATAATTAAAAGTGCCTATTTATGAATGCAAGTTTTATTTGCCCGTAGCAGGTAAAGGAGTTAATTAGTTTGAAGATCTCAAAACGAATCGCAAACGAGTTAAGTTTATTATTTCCTGCATGCCCTTCAGTGAAGCACATAGAGAACGTCGATGTTAAAAAGGACAGTACATACAATGTGCGAGTGGAGTATAAGAGCGGTCTCGGAGTAGCTAGTTATTACCCGAATTATTCGCTAAGTAATAAGAAACGCAGCGAGCGGCGCCGGCGCGGAGAGCCCACTGTGCTAAGTGGCTTTTAAGGTCGCTTACCTCATCTCACCGCCTCTAGTAAGACTATCTGACTGTTCATGCTCGAATTTAGTCCGATAGCTCTTTGTTTATTTGATCTTATAACACCTTGTTAAGTTTAAACAGTATTTTTGTTTTTCGTCTTCCGGCGGGTCTCAAGTGCACCACGCTACAAGAAATGTCTTGTCGAGAACGTTGTTTTACATAATATCATCGAAAAAAATTACCAGTAGTATGTTTTTTATAAATCGTTGTGCTGTTTAACAAAAAAGCCGTCGAGTCATAACATTAAAAATATATAAGCACAAAAGATCCTTTGTGTTGCAAAACGCCAATCATCGCGTCTCTTAGAACCTACTATAGACGCAAAATTGAGATTTGTGAATCATGATATTGACACAGAGATGAATACTTTGATACAGACGATTATTTGAAAATATTATACATAAATATTCTCACAAGTGTTAAAAACTATTCTGAATTTAAAGTTTATTGATAAACAGTTAAAATAGGCCAAAACTTATCGCTGCGTTTAGTTTATTAGTTACAACAGTTGAAATAGGACTGACGTTGTTAAAGCTTTGAGTTTTTATAAGGCAGTGATTAATAGACACGAATAAAAAATAATCTTCTTAGTGCGTACCATAGTCGTCGCAAGCCGTCAGACACGACAATATCCGATCCGATGACTCAAATATATGTAGCTGCTGTTGATGCTGTAAATATGGGCATGCTAGCCAAAACTGAACTCGTTTTCTGAGGTTTTCCGTATATGTAAGACTAGACGCGAACGTAATGAAGCGTATTAGATGTTCAATTGTTAAAATTTAAGCTCATTTCATATCGATCAAATGAGATAGAATACAACAAAAACTAGGAGCTTACCGGAGCGATGGTTCTGAATTTATGTACATGATAAGTAAGTATTAGGTTTTGCTGGAGTTTTTGCCGTCTAATATAATTCCACAGAGACTTTGGTTCAGTTCCTAGGTTGTTTCCGGATAGGGACTAGCTGGTAGCACTGAGCTGTGTGCGATGCGGTTCAACTCGGCTGCCGCAACTCGTAAATAATGGCGTCTCATTGTGGGCCATTATTAATGAATCTGCCACCCCGCGCTCCCGACACAGCACCCGTCCGAAAGCTAAATAACAGGTGCGTCTAACCCCATTCGCACAATCTATTTTCGATGTCTTATAGCCGTGCAGAGAAACGCTCGATGCGTTCTCCTGCTCTAAATATTCATACCATATGCCAGATATTGAGATTTGTTTGGGCGTCATCTGCTCGGCATCGTCGTCTCTAAATAAGCGCGGTCTGGTGTTGGCTTTGCGAAGTTTCATTAGCCGTCGGGGAATACTTACTTACGGTATCATGTTGCTTGAATTGTGTGCGGAATTTCCACCTACCATGAAAGGAGTTCTAGCAAAATAACGCTAATTAAACGAGGTTGTGAATAAAAATAACTTATAGGATGGATATATGGATTAAAATAAAACTAATTAAAACTGCAAAATGATGCTAATAATACTGAAGCCACAAATATATTGCAGCTATTTCTATTGCACCGCGTAAATACTTCAATATTAAAAAGATTCGCTTTAAAGACTCAATGTATCATGTACCTAAGCGGACGGGACCAAGTTGCCATGCAACACAAGTTAAATATATAATAATTGGATATGTCGTTTTGTGAGTCAAATGTCCGATTTATTTATGCTCAATTTTATTAATGATAATTTTATAATTTAATTATAATAATAATGTACCTATCCAAAATGTGTATATCTAATCTATTAGGTTAAACATAGCGATCCTGACATTCGAATTAGATCTTATTATATGTATTGTACGTATGTTTTACAAATAAATAATTTGAATTTGAATGCGTAGCATGGCCACTATAGAAACGGAAAACAAAATGACAAATTGTAGAAAGAATTCTACGGCGCGATTTCAAAATTCAAGAAAAGAATTCTACGGCGCGATTTCAAAATTCAAGAAAAGAATGACTTCTTGTTAAGGACAGTCTTCTCTTCGTAGAATAGAGATAGAAGTGGTCATGCTACGCATGCTGGCACACGTTACTTGTCACGGGGTTGGATGCACGAGGCCTTCTCACTGTCGCTCTATTATTTACTCAACAGAAAACTGCTTTTCATATCACAAGCAGCGGCCCGCAGCGGAATAGCACAAAGATGGCTCCCTCGCTCCCTACATAAATGTACTTACTTTATGAATGACGTAATCGTAATATTGTTCAGAGCTTGGATTTGTGTTCATGTTTCTCTGCAATCAGCTTTGTGTAATGGTTGTAGAATTTCACTATTTCTATTAAATAGTCGAGCGGTTATTTACTTAGATGCAGACAAAAACCCGCTCAAAGGATTAGGGTGACGAATGAACGGGCGATAAGGCTAGACAAACTTAAAATGTAGCTTCATTTATCAGACATCTATACGTAAATCGCGACTGAGTTTTGTTGTTCGTGTGTCAGATTTAGATTTATCAAGGACACGCAGCGAGCAGCGAGGTTAGGCGGCAGACAAGTGCGAGGTCGTAGTTGAATACTTTAAGCTAAACTGTGTTTACATCTTATGGAGCAAATTGCGTGAATCACAAGAGTGACGTAATGGAGGAAGTTACCACTTGGCTGGAGCCAACCTACGCGCTCCTGCCAGGTCGACCGCACCGTCATAATGTTTCAAAAATATTGCTTTGATCCGGCACCATTATTACTTAAACTGGTTAGATCTGCGCAATGGAGATTGAAGATTAACTTAATAATTCTGGTCAGTAAATTTTCGCAATCTGCTCCAAAAGCAGTAAAGGAGGCTTATTTAAAAAATAAAATGAGAATATTATTTGGTTTATGGCCTTCTGAACCCCGATGTTCAGAATCAGAATCTTTAATTTTGTAAACAAAGGTAGAAGAATTACACAGTGTGAGAGATGTTACAACATTTACATAGGTTCTCTATGTTTTGTCATTAGGCGTACAAATATTATTATCAATTTAAATTCAAATTAATTAAGTACTATAACAATTAATGATTATTATAAATTATAGAAAGAACTAGAGTAATGAATCAATATTTTTTTCCATAGTGTTCACAATAAAAATGTTAAGAAAGCCTAATAAAGATCCGATGTTAAGTGTCAATAAAATATAAGTATGTCAAAACAGGTCAGGATACTTAATGTTTAGGAAGAAGAATTATAGAATTGTCATCCAAATAGTCCTTTAACGAGTAGTAACATTTATTGATTAAAACATTTACTAATACATTTTTGTATTTGTCCAGATTTAACAAATTTAATGTGTCAGGCAGGTTGTTGTATGTGACGTTGCAGTGGTGGAATTGGAAAATAATAATGGTGAATTCCTCAATATATCACTTCCCACACCACGTGTTTCAGTGGGTGTTCGCTACATAAAGCGTTACATTTATTTGCATCTGTCAATAGTCCAGGTGATTTCGACGAAGCATCTATCGTCGGGGTATGTTTAGATCACCGCTCGTGTTAATTAGCATAATGATGCTGGAGGCGATGACGTCACGTATCTAATTTGATTACATCGGGGCAAGGCCAGTGTGGTTAGCAGTTTGCACTGAGTGCGCAACTTGAACGTTCCACAGAAGTTTTCAGAAACGGTAATGTACCAATCTACCCACTAACCTTTAGTGCACTATTGCTAACTAAATAATTAACGTTTTTGCGCCATAACACGATGACGTCCAAACTGCACTTCAAAGCGTTTAGGACTTGAAACTTTAACAAAGGATGCCCTTCAAAATCCAGTCACGGTGAGTGTTGCGCCGGAGATGAACCAGGCTCTCATTTAACAGTCATAACACTTCTTTTGTCTGTAACTCCAACGGTAAGGCAAAGTTTTTCTATTCATTTGGTTAACATTCAGAAAATGGATGATTTGGTCCACAGTATTTTAGATTATGGCTAAGGCGTTTTTATCCCACGTTGCTCTTAGATTTTTATTATAACGTTTATTTTAATATGAAGTAAATAACTAAAGCATCTACGGAATGAAATGCCGACGTTGGATAAGAACAAAGAAACTCTCACTTTAAATAGCTGCTAAAATTCCGTTACAAATTCTCACATTTCCTCGAATTCAGCCGGCGCTCATGTGGATCATTTGAATTATAAAGTGAGAAGCGAGTGCATGAACAGTGCATAAGATACCTTGGCTATGTAAATGAGGCGAAGCTGCAGCCTAAGTAAGGGTGATTTTACACCTGCGGGTCGCGACCGCTGTCTAGGGGACGCGATTAGCCGACAAGCCGGTCATAGTTCAATCACAGGGGAATACGGTCAACATTTTTTTATAACTCGTTTAAGACGAATGTAATATTAAAATTAAATAATCGTTCTAGGCCTTTCTTGGGGCAACGGTCGTTAAAGCAAGTCGACCAGTGCAATCGGAAGTAAAAAACAATTTTGTACAACGATGTCTAGAGAACATAATATGAGTTGTGATATCCAAATATAGATTAATGAAAACAAGCAAGTCATTTTTTTATAAACAGTTTAAGGCGAATGTAATATTAAAATTAAATAATCGTTCTAGGCCTTTCTTGGGGCAACGGTCGTTAAAGCAAGTCGACCAGTGCAATCGGAAGTAAAAAACAATTTTGTACAACGATGTCTAGAGAACATAATATGAGTTGTGATATCCAAATATAGATTAATGAAAACAAGCAAGTCATTTTTTTATAAACAGTATCCGTTTTTATTACAAGTTGCCAAAGTCGGTTACGGAACTTAGCGATGGAAACTTCAAAACCCCCATCAAACGTATCCTTATCAAAAAAGCATATTAGAAGATTAAGACCACGTTGAAGACAAGGAAGTTTGGCAATAATTTAATCTGGACTTGTGGCTTCTCTGGTACCTCATTAACGGTATCACTATGTAAATGTCTAATAACTGCTCTCAAATTTCCACGTTTTTTATATGTTGTGTATATAATGTTCTCATTATTTGTCATTATATTTTATTTATTTACTAAACATTTTGTAGACTTAACAGGGCAACCCAAAGCGTCTAAAATCAAGTAACAGTTTCGTAATAAACGCGTACAGTTATCATTTGTTGTTACCATGTTATTATTATTATTGGATACTACTAACTTATAATGAATACCTACAACTTAGCCTAGTTACGTCGATATCATGAGTTAACTTGTACGACAGTGTGTAAGGTGGGCATTTGCCGCAGATATAATTTTGTTCAGTTTGTCAGTGAACAGGTCCACATCTTGGGTTAGTATGATCGAGTTGAGGAGAATATACTTAGTTCTAATTTCAACTCTTTACCAATGGCTTTTGTAGACAGGATATTACTTCAGATTTGTTAGGCACAGTTATAATAGGAATCATGTCATTTGGTAAAAGATCTAAAGATTATTTTGTATTCTGTGAATGTGAGAAAGGTCTAACTTGTAAACTGTAGATTTGTAATTTTGTAGACCATTTTCTATCTTGTTAAGTATGAGGTACCCGTTGGCAGGCCTACACTTTCCTCCCATACTAATAAACACTCATTTGAAAACATTGGAAAAGCCAATTATTTTTAAAAGTGTAACCGTGAAGTTGCTTGCCGCCTTTTCTCCATAGGAAACGACCAATTGGAACTTACTGTCCACCTAGCTTCTGACGTTTCATAAGTGCCCGTTTAGGTTTATGTGAAATAAAATACCTATTTTGATTGTGATTTTTTGAGACACTAATAAGTTCACAATATGTGCATTTTGTGCAGGGAAATTAAACTCTACGTGAACCAGTATAGTGAAATTCAGTAGTAATAAATTCGACAGTTTCGTCTGAGAAGCAAATGAAACCGCATTTAATTGTAAGTCGCCCAAACAAAACAACAAGACGGATCCCAATAAAGCACTCTAAACCAACAGATAGAGGAATAAGTTAAAGTCTTACAACGATCCTGTGACCGTTACTCAAAACTTTGGGCCGGCTTTGTTCAAAACACGAAACTAATTTATTCGTATCTCGGCGTACCATTCCACCGTACTAAATAATCGAAGAGCAAATTATAAATGCGTATTAACGGTCAAGTCGTAGTTCAAAGATTAGGGCAGAGGGCAACCCGTTACTAGTATCGCCGGTAAGGTGAAGTTTCAAATTATATCGGGTCACTGGAGTGGGCTCGATGCATGCTCAAACAATATTTGATATATTAATAAAAGCAGTCGTGCCCTTTGTATTGAATGTTATTATGCTAGCCAACAACACGGCCGTGCTCTTTTTGTGAACTTAGTGAGATTACTTCAATTCTGTAACGGATTTAATCTGAGGAGTGGATATGTTATTAAAATAATATGTTCTTTTAAACGTTCGTTCATTTAACATCTGTTAAATGAACGAACGTTTAAAAGAACATATTATACTTTAGAAGCATCATGTGATTATAGCCGATAATGGGTCAGTT
Organism: Brachylomia viminalis; assembly: GCA_937001585.2. Classification (NCBI taxonomy): domain Eukaryota; kingdom Metazoa; phylum Arthropoda; class Insecta; order Lepidoptera; family Noctuidae; genus Brachylomia; species Brachylomia viminalis. The sequence goes on along the minus strand of OW443301.2, from coordinate 16,830,787 downwards.
AAAATTGGCAAATATTTAAAGAGAGGTCAAAAACCAGTGTTAAATTCTGAATTCAATCTTTGTGGTTACGTCTAAGTCGAGTGAGAATAAAGGTCTTTTGTGAAATATAATCTGCGAATGGACCATAATGTATTATGCGAGTAATACAAAAGCTACTAATGCATAGTCAATATTCTTAGCTTCCCTTTTCAATATGTGCATATTATTACGTTGTTGTATTTGTGTTGTGGTGACGTCACGTGCCGTCAAGTCTGCTCTGTTTGGGTTGAACCCCGCGGTCAGTCACGGAAGTGCAAACTCTTATCGCGGATCGACATACACAAGTGTAGTATCGGCAATCGTCAGGGGCGGCGACGACGGCAGCGGCGCGGCGGTGCGGCGCGACAAGGCGCCGAGCGTCGCGTGCGGCGCCCGTAATGGATATTGATGGCTATGGCGCGACTAATTAGCCCCCACCACCACCTTCCGGCCATGCCTGCTTAAGCTCTTTTTTCACGGCGACAACGAGCGACACAACACGCTTTAACCGACGCTCATCAATCTCCCCCAGAACCTATCTCGTTCGACCACTCGCAATGAATCGAGCGATCGCTGTCTCGGAATGACATCATCCGCGTGCGTACAGATTAGATTCTGGCTCGTGGGAGTGACGCCGATGCGCGTCTAAACAATATCACAATCGAATTAGAAGCCGGCTTGGTCTGGGCGGTATCAATCACCGTGGGCGGGCCGCGCGACATTGGACTTCAATTAGGCGGGCGGCGCGTGTGATTGCTCTCACTCCTCAACACGCTAAAGGGTTACTTGACCCACTTATTAGGCTCGACGAACGAGTCCTCACCAACCGGAAGCTTGAAAATGAAGAAGTGATTCAATATTTATTCGCGCTTATATTCATTTCTATGTTCACAGCGAATTAAAAAGAACTACTAAGTTATAAATTGGATTATTTTTAACCGTATGTTTTCACAATTAGCATTTAAGAGTTAACGACTCTTATAAAAAGAAGCTTATGAATACGAAAATTAAATATTATCGTATTCAGCTATCGTGCTATAGCAGAATGTGGGTACATTATGAAACTGTAAAAATTAAAACGGCAACCGTGACGGGAGAGCAGATTAAAATAATGATCACTTAAAAAAATTGTTAATTAAGTTAAACGAGTTAGAACATGCACTTGGGCGCAGAATCTTATCCCTATTAGTTATTTTTGTGAAGTTAACAAGCATGTAAAGTGTAACGATGTGACATACAAGTGCAAATAACAGGTTTGGTATACCTCCACACTGGAGCGGTTGAGACCGTCTCGTACTGCGATTGACCACAAATAGGTCGCAGATTGAATAACACTGCGCCGACCTGTGCCGGTTTCTAAATATGTACAAAGTGATATTATTATAACCGCAGACTATTTCGCAACTGTGATATAAACTCTGGTAAACGCAAGCGACACGGTAGGTGCAAGCGCCCAAAGTTTGTGTGGCAGATACAGTGTTTTGATATTTCGTAGAACCAGTTCATGCAATTTCGACATATTCTAATTTGCATTTATGCGTCATATGCATGTCATTTATGTAGCAAATTGTTATATACATCCATTTGAATAATTACATTGCATACCTATTGCAGAAAAATTATTGTTGCTTTTATTTTAAAACCTTACCCTGCAAACAAAACCTCAAACAGTTTTTATTTTATTTTTTATATTTATTTTACAAACTTGCAACAGCAGTTAGAGCGTGTAAGGTGTATTGGCACAGAATAGATGGTCTGTCTGGTACAAACAATTACATTTATTTCTATTAGTGCAGTTTAAAATTGTCATGCCAAATGAAAATAAGTTATTTTCTAATTCAGTTGTCGGCTGTAATTCCGTGTAAAATTATTAGATTCACTGAGAAGGTCGGTTGGGCATGGGAACCTCGATAGTCAATTGATTTCGTACTGATCGTGTTGGAACTTTCACACACTGGTAGTGCATGACTACCTGTTTTTCGCCACCTCCTGAGAAGTTTTAGTGAACTAATCTGGTAGATCATTTTATACAAGTTCTCTATAATTTCCTCTCTCTTCTTTTGTCTGTGATTTATCACTAACGGCTTTCTTTACATCGAGATCTTCATGTAATGAAACTACACGCAGTACGTGTAGTTTTGATGAAAACAGCCTCCACAAAAGTCTCTTGAGTTCACGCTATTTTGGGAAGTAGGTTTTCTTTGCAAAATTACTTTTAAGTTTGCTGTTTAATGAATATTACTATTGCGAACACATTAAGTATTGGATATAAATAGCCCTATAAATAACAGGGTAGACGGTTGATTTATTAACTGTTTGATAACAAGCAGTAAGAGTCACTCGCCATCAATCAATCAAGTTGTCGGTAACTCGGTACCACTATGTAAATGACTGGATGTGCAATATCCATCACTATTCGCGATGTATGATATTGTTACTATAATGCTGAACTTTCTAGACCATCATACAATTAATAATATGAATAATTTATCATTTTGCTTTAAAACCGACGTTTAAATTAAAAAAAAAAAACGATCTACAGATAAGTAATAAAACAACATTAAAGTAACAGCCGTAGTTCCTATCGCAAGTAATTTAGTCTGACATGTACCTCAATACCTCGAGAACAATAGTAAGATAATCTCGCACATCCGAGTTTTATTCCACATTTGGCCTTCTGGCTGTGTTGTTTCTACATAAATTCATCATTTTATCATGTTTACAGCTCTTAAAACTGTGTCGATTATAATCATGCAGGCTACAAGTAGTATTAAAATGTTAATTTTAATAATATAGAGGCTGACGCACCGGGTACTTGTGGCTACCGTTGCTAGCCGTTCGTACTATCTATGAGTTCTCAATATACTCTCTCTACGGACGACGGTTTCCTCAAACTCTGACATAATTGACATTCACCTGTAATCCGATGGAGTTTGCGTGTTAATTGATAGATCTCGGCAGTGAATCCCAAGGCTAGAATTATCTGTGAAACTTCGATCCTATCCTGTGTGTAGTAAGTACTAACATCAAATCGGTGTAACTCTACTGAATAGTTCTCGATACCTGCAATGCTGCAGCCTTTTTACGACCACTTTTTGTGTGCATGCCAATTATCTCTTTAAGGTGCCATTCTGGGTCAAAGATAAGAAGGCGCTAAGGTCGTTCGTGATAAACGAATTTGATTAAAAATTTAACGTGCTCAAGATTAGAGCTGACTTTTTAATCAGTTGAGAACACGACTTCATTTTTACGAGCTTCGTCTTAGCAGTTCTATTTAATTGCCTCTCTACGCGCCCGGGCCGTGTAATGCGCTATTTATTGATGCTTCAAAAGTAAAATGCATTGCTGCGCCATCTTTGTTTTACTGCTTACTTACAAAGAAGATAACGCCAAGTGCTCCTGATCTCTAGAACCTTATTATTCAAAGTTTGAATTGAATACGCTAATTCTCTACAGCTTTGGTACCTTAATAACCTAAATTCGGTTTTACAAAGTAGTCGAAAATTGAATTACACGTACAAAACAAGGTAGACATTACTGTACCTAATGAAAACGAAGTGTTGAACATAGTCGGTAATGGTCATTGTAATCAGTTACAACGTATCAAAATCGAGACGCATTTGAATTACTTTATCTGACGCAACGCGGTGTTTTGTTCCGGTTCAGAATCGACATTGAACAAATTCGATACGCCGACAGGCGAGAACCGCTAGTAAAAACATTACCAATCTAAATTTTATAGCTAAATGACAATTTATATAAAAAAAGAAATTGCTTTTTAATATGACAAAACACTAACAGTCAATGCCGTTGAAGCTACGCAAAAAAATACTCTAAAATGTTTGACGAGTGAATATCATAACTAGGCATCGATTACTGACAAAACAAAACGAAAACTAGTCTAATAAATCCATCACGGTAAAAAAAAAATGTAGCGCACAGCAGGGGGAGTAATCCATTACCTGCGTGTATTAAAAAAATAACAGGTGGGCAATTCAAAAATTGCTCGCAATAACAAGGGTTGTGTCGCCTACGCACGTTCGTTTATTTCAATGAATATAATGTCATAATATCACATGTAAGGAAAAACGTATTTCGAATTACGCATGCACCATTATGAGCGGTTGTATTGTAGCTGGCACCTAATTAGAATATAAATAATTTCTACCGGCGCGACGGTGTTTACCAACTGACCCTGCCTTTGTAATAATATATGCATAATAACCCGACACTCAGCAATAAAAAGTAGCACAAAGTAATTCGCATTACTATTTTGTTCTCACTCTAGCAGCTGTCAATAACGCAAGAGTCAATTATTATTGGCGCCGTAATTAATTGCGTAAGTGGGATTTTATGTAAATGACAGATTTCTGCTCTAAAAATCAACGTTTAAAACAAGAGTCTAGTACTAAAATTACAGTGGATAAACTGGTTCTGAATGGTGGCACTAGATCATAAAGATATTTCGCGTAAGTAAATTATTCTTAGCTTCCTTGCAAGCAGTTCGGTGCTGGCGCATTACGACCGGGACCGCGGTGACCATGTGGGCACAACAATGAGCTCATACAACCGGTCCCAGGACCGTTACAGATGAGCCACCGGCGACTTGGTCGGCGCCTGTGAATATGCATGAGCCAAGATTTGACCTCGGGTTATTAGACCGCGCTCTCGGAGCGTGGGACCGCTCAGGTATAACAATCGACATTTGACAATTGCGTGACAGTCAACTCACTTCCCGAAGTTCACGTCAAATATATTTTGAATTGATGTTATTGCAGAACAATAAAATTGTAATTATTTTTGAAAGGGGGACATTAATTAACATTTCGATGTCGTTATTATGATATAGTTATGTTCTAATTCGAATAGTTATTTTATTGTTTATTTATAATTGATTTCCTCAATATAGATAGATTAATTTCCGTAATGAATTAGTGCAATAATAGATGCAATAACAAATAAAACATCGTTGTACCAGACAGAAGACAAATTGAAGAAGCTGATGGAATTATTGAGGAAATGATTTCCCCGAGTACTTATTTGACAGCTTTATCTCCTACATAAGATATCCACAGAACATTTCGGATAAGGCGAAGTGCAAATCAAATGTAAGATGGGTGTCAGAGCGTGAACGGGACGTGGCCATCAATCAGGCGAGAGGCCGCGGGTCAGGCCCCGCACCCCGACCACCTGTCGCGCCCGCCAGCTCACACCAATTGCTAATCAGTCACTAAGTTACGCCAAATCTCAGCCTGACAGGGGACCTCGCACCGCCACCGTGCGTGTAATGCTATTTTGACGAACAAGGGTATTAACCGCCGCGACAACGTGTTTTGTCACCTACAGTTTTCATTCAGAATGACCCCTGTAGAAGAGTCACATGTTTTTTTTGCATGTAATTTTTCTGATCGCAACTCGATCAGAAAAATTACAATGTCACATGCATGAAAAATACAGTGTCAATTTTTTTTTTTAGGTCAAAAAGTAAATAAGTGCCATGAAAATAAAAAAATACAATTGGACCGTTATAGGGTTTTTAACGTCCTCCTATCGCAGACTTTCCTTCTAATACCGCGTAATAAAAGTAATCTCATGGACCTTTTACCCGTTGAACAAAAGAATTATTGCTCATCGAAAGAGCGGGAATTCTCGCGTAAAATAGCAGACATTTTTGAAATACCGGTAGCTTGTCATTTGAAGCGTCGGTATCGGAGTCCAGCGAGCGGCGAGCCGCGGCGATCGCTGTAAATTTCATCGCAATAGTGAATGTACACGCGAGACTAAAAATAAACATGGCGGCCACAACGGGCGTAGTCAGGCGATACTGAGATAACTGCTCCAGCGTGTATCGCCTACAACAGATCCGGCGCCACTGTGTTGTGACATGTGATGCGAATACGCTTCACACAACATTTATTGTTTAATTAGTTGAGTTAATTTTAGCACAATGGCGTCTTTTGAGTGGGCGCCGAAGTTTTATTTAAATGACAATTTAGAGTTAGCTATTTCTTCAGGTTTACACAGTATTATATAAATTCTTTAATTCGAGTATCTATGACTCATAAGTGTTAGTAACAATATAAATACTTAAGCCTATGTTAGTATTTACAAGAAAACAACAACATAAAAGACAATGAGTCATTTCTTCAGAATTCCAGCTGAGATTCTGGAGCAACGACTCACGATACAGCAGTCCAGCCTATTAGCAATCATGCCTAGGATACTGTTGGAGCTGGTCCGCTGCCTGCTCTCCAAGGATGCACATCTCTTACGCATTGTTGCGAAGAAACAATCCGTTCGCATTTACCTACAACTCCTACATAACAATTCAATGTAAAGTGCCCAATTGAAAGAATTCTGAAACTAAACGTAGGCTAACTTATTATTGGAAATGAATCGAATCCGAGATTTATATCTATGGAACAGAGTTATAATAGCTTTAAAAGTTGTTACAGAAATAATTTATGAGATGGCAGAGTGGCTTGAAATCAGGCACGCAGAAAAAACAAATCTAAATCCTGAAAAAGTTTTCAATCTCTTTCATGCGAGGCCAATGTGTGTTCAAAGAGTTCTTTAAAGATAGTTGGAATTTTTCGACGAATAATAGATACAGAAGCATAGTTTAAAACTCCATAAAAAACCCTGTTTCAGTATAAATGATAAATGCTTTTATTTCTGTAAGTAGGTTTGTACATACACTTTTACACGTCAATCATATTTCAAAAACTAGATGAGGTCGGCGTTTCCTATCTCGTACTCTGAGAAGAAAGGCCTAAACAAACTCAGAGGTCACAGTCTCTTTTAAAGTCCAGACATAATCTCGGTCAGATCATGTGATGTTTTGAAGAAAAACCACACAGATTGAGCGGACATGTCCAGTCAGTGCACTCATTTGTCAGTAATCGTGCAGCTCAACTCAGAACTTAAGGAGCACAACGATTCGACGAACAATACCAAAGAAAGGACATTTGGGTAGGCCGCATAAACTACTTAAACTGCCAGATCTTGATTATAACTGAAACAATGACCCACATAGTCCTCACATTCACATCAAAACATTCAAATTATACCTCTCAAGGTAAGTATTCAAGTCGTTGTGTAATAATAATCATCAATTGTCACTGTATGTAATAGAAAAAAAAAAACAGAAAAAACAACATTCAGTATGCTGAAAATTGGAGCAACTCAATCCCAAGCCGTTTGTCCTCAATATAATATTATTTAACGATATAAAAGGGTTTCTGGCACAACTTACGTTTATTGAATGATTTGAATTTATTAAGGCTTAGATCTTGAACGTGGCTTGGAAGTATATTATAAAAGCGTTTATTAAGTTTCTAAAGTTTATTATAATATTTATTTATTTGATATTTGACTGCAAGCCGTTTGTTATCTAGCGTCGTTGTGTTGGAAACTAAATCTTAAGCGAACCATGACATATAGCGGCGAAGCGAATGGTACATAAATGCTATGCTTTTACGTCATATCCTACGTCGTGAAAACAAAATGGAAAACGAAATTCTCGCATTCGGAAAGGAAATTTGTATGCAGAGTTTCAAGAAAATTGTTTCATCTGTGGTAATACGCAAAGCAGCAAAAGTGTGACAGGCAGAAACAAACTCGATTGAAGAGAGGAACGGAGCTATACCGTCCGTGGGATTCATCTCGGCCAGATCACGTTCGTGGAACAAAAGGAGCGCGCGGCGAGCCGACACAGACAAAACGAGCAAAAAAAAAAACTTGCGTTCAAATGGAGCTTTTCATACTTAACCAACTCTGTGCACTTATAGAATGCCCCAAATGACGCAAGCGCCTCACACTCTGAACATCTTTAGTATTTGTTTGTACGCATTCGATATGTGAACATATTTCAGTACTGAGAACATCCAAAAAGTTTTAAGGAAGCTAACCGTGAATACATTCGGCAAAACGGAACGAACAAACGCCAGCTCAAAATGTGCAATGTGACAACTCCATGCAGCATTAAGAAGACATTAGGGGTGGGGTTAGAGCGACGACAGAGGGCGCATTATTTAGCAATTTATCACGTATCCGATAGCAAAAGAATATGAACTTTCTGTAACTGTTGCTGTTTATTATTTCAATAGTTTCTACTACGTAAATTTACTTTTTAACATGTATAGTCACAATTTACATGTTATGTCCCCTGAAACGTAACGAATAGTCAAATATAATGTTTGTGATATACATTAGAAAGCAAACATTTATAGCTGTCACTTTCGCTTGTCGGTCTACAATGACTCGCTTGAAATCACCGCGTGAACCTTTCATCGCGCGTCACTACGAGCTTTCAAAAAGCTTTCAGTGGTCGATCGCGCTCACTATGATTATGAGTGTTGCCAATATACGTTCCGCGAATGGAGTTATGGCGAATATATGAATAGAATTGGAATGTTGTAAATTGCTTTTGTATAAGTTGACGCAATGTCTACCACGTTAACCTCTCAATTTGTATGGGTGACTGTGGCCAGCCACAAAGTGCGGTTGCCAAGCGCCCGCAGCGGAAAATTTGGCGGAAACCGATCGACATCGCGGCTCAAAACTATGCATTTTAAGTCAAATCAATCGATACGCGGTCGGACGCACACGTGTGCTAGTTGTTTATGTGCCACAAAAACCACAAAGTTTTGCGAGACTGCCAAATGTGGAAGTACATACCTACTTCGTATGAAGTGGCTTTTAGGGCTTCCCATGAGAGGAGTTAGCTTACGTTAGTGGACGAATGGGGCACAACTCACGCGGCGTCATTATCGTTACAGTTCAGTGGTTGGCGCCAATTTGAGCGGGTGTGTAACGAGCACTGCGCCCACACCGGTCCCAGGACTTGCTTAATTGAGCTCTCCACCACTCAATTTCTTTATACGAAACTCCAAATGTTATTCAGATATTATTCAATTCAAAGTGAGCTGACGTCGACCACGAATTTGCGCCGATGATAGGAAATTAGGGGGACCAAAAAAAAAACAGAATATAAGTAAAAATAAACCTTTTATTCGTGTTTAAACCCTACTAAACCTAAATTTGCATTGAACAACAAAATTACGGAGAGTAGTAACGTATACAGAACTATCGTCGAGGTTGATGGAGGTAGATGGCCCGTGGTGGAGCCGGGTACCGGAGCGTGCCTGCTCCCGCACCCATAAATATTTTACGGTGCACTCCTTTATGGTATTGTGATTAGATTGTCGCGCTGCTTGTGCCACGCGAATCTATGGTATATCGAATTTGGAATAAAGTGAACGCGTGTCTTGAGTATTTCGCGTATGTACCTAATCGAATTTTGCCAAGAACTACATGTGTCGCGGGATCTTTTTAGCTTTGCTAGTTTTATTTTGTTGTTTCATTAAATTATTACAGGTGTCACTTTTATCACCAAAAGTAGTCAGATAGAAAGGCAGTGTTTAATTTTGGCTTCATGTCTACAAATTTCAGTAGCCTCTTGTCTAATGAAAGTAGGTGATTGTCGATAGTGTATTATTTTGCAAAAATATTAAGAAAACCTTATGGTGGGACGTGCTCGATGAAACAAACGATCAGTGGTCCACATTAGCCTTGAATCGAAAGAGCTGAAAGTCACGAAGGTTTAGTAATGGGATGATGCAGGCTGATAGTAGCCAGAAGACTCACTGTATTATTATTTATAACCATAAATCCTATTTATTGAATCAAAAATCTGTTAAGCAACTTCAACAACTAGCGACTAAACCGAACGCAATAGGAGAATACTTCTTCAAACAGGTATCTATAAATATTTTGACAAGCCAAGCAAGTGTTATATTTTCGTTTCAATATCGGAATAATAAATATGAAATAGCGCAAGGTGGGTTAGATAGAGTGGTGTAGGTAAGTGTTTGATGCTCGATCTAGGAAAACCGGGGCGCAGGCGAACATCATGTCTACACGATGGCGGAGAAGGGGAAGTGGTAAGGTCGCGTTACGCCGTTTGAAAGTGAGATGCGAGGCGCCAGGAGAGCAACAAATTAAGTCCCCGCGGGGAGCGGCGGCGGCGCCGCCTACGGCCGCGTTGAGAGCCGCCCGCGATAACGTCTCGCCGAAGGGAAACTTGAATATTTCCAACGAATTACGTAACCAAATTCGCTGAATAAAAGTTCGCGTACGTGCCCCGACAACCGGCAAAGTATTATTGAAGTTCTCTTTACATTCTAATTAGGAGTTTAGAAGAGTTTAATCGTAGAATATGTCGCCTTCGAGAATTCATTACACGTGGAAGTTTAGGTATATTGAAAACGGTAATTGTACAAGTATCTGCTATCAATTTTGTTTGTAACGTTGTAAATACGTTACAGTTAGCACTTCCCAACTTTCACGAAATAGGTATAACACTTTATATACAGGTTCGCAGAGACATCGACCCGCAAACTGAAACCATGAATTCAGCACACGATTTTAGACCCCTATAGCGTAGAATTTTTTCGTCGGTTATAAAAACTAAATCAGATGTTTCATAGACCATGTATCTGCGCACCCACTGCTTTTAAAATGGTTACCCATTCGTCAGCGCAGAGAGTTAAGGGCTCTGTCTGCGTTGTTCTCTATTTTGGACGAACCCACTTCTCCTTCTTACCTGACTTCCCAAATTCAATATGTATGCACTGCCCATAGTAAAAATCTTCGTTTCACCAACAATCGTCTTCTACGATGTCCTTCTCACCGTTTTGGCTTCATTCATTCTTCTATCTTTGTCCAGGCGTTTTTTCTTTGGAATGCGCTCCCTCTGAATATCAGGACAGCAACCAGTCGGTTATCTTTAAAAGTGAAGGCACGTGAACATATCCGTCAGAAGTTGGCCGAAACATCCCAGCGCTGAGTTGCTGGATTCGTTTTTTCCTCTACCGATCGATATTTCTCCTGACCAAGGTTTATTTTGTTTTTATGTATGTATTAGTATTTATTCTTGTATTTTATAGTCATTTCCGAGCTATCTATCCCGTACGTTGCACCTGCCATGGTTTAAGTATCTCTGCACCACCCTAAGGTTGACTGGTAGAAAATGCCTCAGGCATTATGTCCGCCTTTGTACAGTATTTTTTACTAGTGCATAAAGTTTTAGTAAATAAATAAATAAATAAAAGTGCAATACCTACGTGCTCAAAATGTGTGACAGAGCTAATAAAAAAATTAATATATGTATTTAAAGGTCCAAAATCATATACTGAATCAATAATAACAAGTCGTGTGTTGATGTCCGCCACTCTGTATAGCGTGTCATCGCTACGTTATGAAAAAAATCATGAATGCTCTGGAAAAGCAATTATATATAGTTGTCATAAAATGGAAACATTTTCAAGTAAAGTATTTCACATACAGTTTCTACTTGTATTCTGATAAATACCAGACGATCGATTCTGTAAAAATGTCATTGTGAGAACTTAGGTGAAGTGAGCTGTTATTCAATTTGATGTTAGGGATTGACACTATTGACAGCTCACTTCACCTAAGTTTTCACGGTGAGTTTCTTACAGAAAAGCAATAGAATAGAGCTATGCCTACATATTTCTGCTCATGATGACTGTACATACATTTATTACTTCTAATGTCAAGAGTACAGAACATATGATGAAAGTATTTTATTTTATTGGCCAATATTCCCTTATTTTATATTACGTTATTCGAAAAAGTTATAGTCGTTTCACGAGAGAAATAAAACTCTTACCGCAACATAAACTTTATCACATAAAGTCATAAATATTTTGTACCAATATCACTTCCCCTGCTTGAGGTGTGGTATTGGCGTTCGCTTCTAAATGTGAACTTTAAAGTTTATTGGTATCAAACTTTTTTATATTATTTTTATCCAGCGCACATTTATTTCAGTCGCATTTAACCTGTACGATCGTTATTTCAAACGAATACACACATACATATTCGGTATTCAAAGGAATCGTTGTAAAAGTACAAAATAGCAAACCGTTATAAATTCGCTGCGAATGCCTGCATTTGAAGCGACACTGCTGGATTAACGAGCAGATTAAACAGGCGAGAAATAATAGACGCACGATACAGTTAATGACGGACCCATAAAAAAGAAGGAAGAAATCTGCCAATAGCAAAGCTTAAGCGAGGGTATAAAATTAAATGGGTAGAAGGCGTTTTTACAAGTTTATCGAGCGTTCCACATCGGGCAGACGTCTAATGGGCTCGCAGGCGCCGCGCACGCTGCCTGTCTGTCTCGGCGGCCAGTGACGTGCGCCCGCCCGCCAGACCGTATGAAACCGACATTTAGGCCTTACCAATTTCCGATCGATAGTCGGCTAGGAAAACGTTTTACTTGGGACATGTCATGCTATGTTACACTCATGATGGTGGAGCGATAATAGATTAAAGAGTTCTTATGAACAAGTGACTGTAGCGAGAACAAAAAGGTCGGAATGGGGGCTACTTACACAGAACGGCGCGGTTGGCTGCCCCCTCGCTCCGCTTTTAATGCGGATTTATCGACTCAAATTAATCGTGTAAGTAGAGAGCCGGCCGAGGAAAGTTGCGTGAAACGCGATAAAGGACCTCCTCTATACGTTCGAAAAGCTGTTCATTGCGATTTAACTAAATCGACCTTCGTTTGCTATAAACCTGGTTCAGTGATTGTAGTTCTGTCTGATTGAAGAGTATCTATTACAAAGTCATGAATTGAGCTTAAGACGAAGAAGTGTTTGACGATAGTCACCGAGATAGCTTACAGAGTCAGCAAGCTGAAGTGGCGGTGAGTGCACTTGTCATATCTGCCGAAGGACTGATGCCCATTGGAGTGGACAAGACTTTGCGAGGGGCCTGTGGATCGGCAAATAGCGTTAGACAGACACCCTTCAGCCAGATTTATCCACGATATAAAAAAGATAGCGGAGCTAGTGGGAGGCAGAAGACCGAATGTTTGGACCAAACTTCTAGCACATTTCGGGAAAGGCCCTGGCAAGCTGTGAACAAGACTGGGATATCCCGAGTTTGGATTAGTTTGAAAATGTCCGTTCGATTTCCGAGCTATACCAATTATTGGTTACGAACACTGTCTAACTAAAAAACTAACACTGTCTAACGTGACTACAAGACATACGATTCTCCTCAACTATGTATATGATAGAAGCATGTTTTGTAAACAGCGAGTAGCATGGCGATGCGGTTTCGGGTGCGATGTCGAACGCGACTGGGTCTCCGGAACGACACGTCAGCCCACAATCTCATTTGTGCTTCCCACTACAACGAGCGACACGTAGGAAATGAGATGCGATTAGCTTACCCAGCCGGCGAACATTTGCTTTGTACATCGGCACAACATTCACATAAATTTAAAATAGCTGTGACAACAAACCCGTAAGAAAATATTGCCTGTTTATCAGCTCAGGTACACCCTACTTTACATTTAACGTGTTGGAAGCGAGATTTTAACTTTATAAGGCACACAATCGCCCTAATCGAGCCGTTTCACTTACACATTCAACTGCAGTAAGTTACCATTGTGCGCTCTCTTGACTTTTGATAAATGATCCGATTAAAATGAGATTGCTGACAGTCTTTTTTTACTCAGTACGTTCCTATATACCTCGATCCGACCGATCGGGAGAAATGGAAGATTGGGAGTGCTGACTATGGGATTTGAAACGATAGATATTACAAATGGTTATTATTTAAATTGCTTCGATTCAAGTACTTACTAGTATTACTAAGAGCTGCCAGTATCTTTGAAAAGATAAGCTGAAACGTAAAACCCCATAAAGTGAATGCTAAAAAGTCGTGTTTGTTGCCCAAAGAAAACACTGCAATAAGTTACAATCATCAGATCCGTCGCAAGTAATTCACAAAAGATATTTGAACCGAAATGGTTTCCACCAACTTTTGGAATAGAAAATTCTCAAGGAATAGCTGTGTGTGTGTTCTTCAGCGGGGAGTGGGAGTGATTCCGAGCCGCTTACACTGGCACCCGCTCCGGGACTGCATAATACATTGCGGAGAATGCACCGCAGTTTGATCCCTTTCTAGACAAGGTAAGTACGAGTGTACCCCGAGTGGAAAGTTCTCTTGATGTTACCTCCACTTTTCTACCAAGTAAGGACATGAACTAGTAAGGGGCTTTACGGTTTCAACGTAAATTGACAAAGTTTTGAGTATGACATCTCTTTGTCTTCTTACAAAGGAATATCGACCATGTTCAATTATTTATGACTAATTGTTCTTACAACTTTGGAAGTGCAAAGTTCGAGCGAAGGTATTAAAGGGATACGTACAAACTTGTGTGGGAATAATGAAGGCATTTAGGGTACACAGTCGAGACATTGTCAATAAGACAGGTAGTGAAATACTGTGTTATTAGTACAATATCGAAGTGAAGTTCGAAGCAGCAAAACAATCTTTGGTTTCGGTCGTTAAAGAGGAATGTTAAAGAATTTAGTTCCCGGCCACGTCCACACTAGCTCTACGGCTCGTAAAAGTTTGGTGTGTGGATAATAAATAAGTATGCTGTTTTTTCCCGAAGAGACTCCTAAAACGAGCTGTTGTTTGTTCACGTAAGCGCTGCATAGTGCTGTATCTATTAATAAAAACATTTTTACGACGTTGCTTTAACAAACTTTTGATGAATTACATGTCTAATCAAAATTTAAACCAGAATTTATTAAACTGAAGTTACATGTATTTAACGTCAAATTGTTCTGAACAATACTGAGCAAGACAAGGACTCCGAATTATAGCTGTCAAGCAGCAAACAGTTAATTTGGTTTCTGTTTGATTATAAATTACAAAGTTGCTTCGGAATATTTAATTAAACATGAGATAAAATATTGCAATGACATAATTATCTACTATCTCCATATTTATTTATTTTGTAACAAAATAAATTTAAGGTCTTATTAAAGTTACTTAGGTTGGGTTATACAGAGCTTATTGAAATGCAGCTGATAACAACTTAAAATTTAAAAAAAAAATATATAGTTCTGGAACATGTTATTCATTAAGTACAGTTCTTACGCTACAGTTGTGTAGTCTTCACGGAGAGGCAATCTGGCATTTATTAATATGGATCGGCCTGGCAGACCCAGACAATGGCGAGCATGTTTCTCCGAAATTGTGAACCAGAGTAGTGGACCTGGCCTTCGTTGCACGTACAAAAACCTTAGGTAAACGACGGCCCACATAAGTAATTCAGACGGTACGAATAAACAAAACAACTAAGTGGTCTTCTTTCATGCATATCTGAGTGCTACCTTTGTACATCGATCTATTTAGTTTACAAGTTAGTTAAATGGAACGACACGCGTCGTATTCCAATCAATTTAACAAAAGACGGTGTTTTTAAGCGACATCGTGCAAGGCTAACCGGTGTTTCCTTGTTTGACAAAAACGTTGTGTTCAAAATCAGGCTCAATCAAGGTAATACTTTTATAGAATTGCCGTCTGGTAACCTTGACAGATTAATTTATTGATCCTAGTTCCGCTGACATTTTGATAGCATCAAGCCAAAAATATACGTTAGTCTCAATTTTTTTTAAATCAATGACGAGGAAATGATTTATGAACTGATTATTGGCGTATCAACATATAGAGGTGTTGTATGTTTGTTGCTCTAAATACTTACTGTATTTAGAAAGCAGACAACAATTAAGAAGAATACAAATTTCTGACCTGCTAGCTCGATACACTAGACAAAACGTAGACTACCTAATGACGAAAAGTGATCGCCAAATGAAAGTTTCATTTTAAAAAAGCACGTAAAAATATTGAGAAAACTTGAACATTTTGCTGAGCAAAAGTTACGAAAGATAAGCGAGTAAGATCTTGGTATTTTGCCAACAGCGTAATCATGAAAAATATGACAGAGAAACAGTACGATATTAAAATACGAAATAAATTTTCAGCTAGACAAAATATTACAAAACGATAGCGAAGTAGTGTTGATTTATTATGAGCCAGGTATGCAGATTGATTTGTCATTGCGGCAGATAATTTTAAACTTTAATATAAGTAAGTAAGGGTAGGTAATGTTTAACTTACTTTGAAGAGAGCTCCTTTACAATGATATATGACTCCGGGCAAAAATCTGAAACAAAGAACACTAATATTATAAAGTGGAATTGGACTTCACACGTCGTCGGTTTATTTTTATCTTTACTGGTTTTGTAGAATACAAACAGATAAGTTTAAGGTGAGCTATAACCGGATAAGATAAATCGCTAAACTGATATCATTCTTAGAACAAATTGGCGGTTGAATATAAAACTAAACCAATTACAAGTTTTCCAATATGCCCGGCAAATTATACCAATGTTGAACTCGCAATAGCCGCTCCACACGGCTTCTTGCAGACTTCTCTTCAAATTGGAGTTTGGAGCGTTCGCGACGCACTCGGCTTGATTTATACACACACACACAAACACACTGAAGACACGACCATATTATATGTGCAGTGGAAAGCATTTAAGTCAACTGTGTTGCGGTGCGTGACTTTAAACTCGTACTTTATTTTCTTTCGACCGTCTGGCTGTTTTAATTCGGTTCTTGCTGAATGATACGATATAATATTATATTGGTTTAATGATTTGTATTTCAATAATGTTACATTTGCTTTATGAAAACTTCTGTCCGCACTTCCGGTGAATAACAAAAACGGTGCATGCGGGTATTACGTACTTTTAACTTTATATTGCAAATTTCCAAGTCGAGTTAAAACAATAAATCTGTACGGGGTTGTGTTTGCTGTGCAATCACGTCGCTATTCTAGTTACATAATTCCCTTTTGCAGCGCAGAACGAAAAAGCTGCGCTTAAAAACTCCATTACTGGGCGGCATTCGTTTTGCCATGACACAATACGCGTTAACCGACAAAATGAGAGCGTTTGTAGCTAGTTACGGAAATAAAAGCTGTTATTATGAATCGCAGCGATGGCTGCGCGGTCGGTGGCGGCGCGGGCGCGGGGGGCGGGGCCAGGTAAACACTGTTATTTGTATTACACGCCCCGGCCCTTGGCTAGGATTTGTGACATCCGCCGGTAAGCTCAGCGAGCGCTCTCCCGCGGCAACTCTAATTATTGTTGAATTCATTACGGAAACCGTGACATGTACAAGATTGGATTTTGTGCAAATATCTTCACAAGGTACATTACCTTTTCTCAGTATGCGATTGCTATCTTATTGCTGAGTGTAATAGTTAGCTAGCGAAGCGAACTCTACGACCGCGACGCCGACGGTGAGATACCGTACCACAAGAGGAAAAGCTCCACATTCACATATATTAACTAATTAACGCGATGAAACAGTCGCCGCGTTTTAGAACGATAGTATAAATTAATTTACACGATTCTAGAGGCACATGCTTACATAAAAGTTAAAATAATTGTGAAAGGAAACAAAACGGGTGTAACTAA
Organism: Brachylomia viminalis; assembly: GCA_937001585.2. Taxonomy (NCBI): domain Eukaryota; kingdom Metazoa; phylum Arthropoda; class Insecta; order Lepidoptera; family Noctuidae; genus Brachylomia; species Brachylomia viminalis. Next base: position 16,813,382 of record OW443301.2, on the reverse strand, counting down.
GTAAAAGTCTGTATTAGGTCTAGAGATGGGACCAATAAGAGGCAGTGGGACGTTGGGAGTTAAAGCAAGCTTGTTGAGCGTGGAGGCGGCCGCAAGAGTGCAACATTCACGCTTGCGCGTCTTTGCAACGTCTGAAATGGCGAGCGGGCGGAATTCAAAAGCTTGAGCTAGTTCCGTGGCGGCGCGACAGATCGGAGACAAAGGCCCTACACATCCACACAATCGTGCCTAGCAATTGAATTTTCAGATTTTTCAGACATTTCATATGCGAGATTTTTGCTACTGCTATTACAAAGTTTACAAGAATATCTTTGAGAGTTTACTGTTTAAATCAACACTTGAACTAGATAGCAGCAGTGTATGTCCCTCGGTGTAGCTCAGAATTATAGTTGAGCGTGTTGTATGTATCTCTTGTGACCTATGGCTCGAGATAGGGGGATCACCGCTGAGCTAGCGTCGCCAGACAACAATAGAGAAACTTTACACGACACACTGAACATGAGGAATTGGCTTTTGCTACGGTTAACATTTATGTTTGTAATGAGGAAGCTGTGTTAACTAACTAATGGTTCAATTTTGGACCTGGAAATGGACCAAATTTAACCATAGTTACTATTTTTTTAACTAATGGTTGAGTTAACTACGGATCAATAAACCGGCCCTTAGAGCTGTAAACTATTTGTGAAGCAACTGTTAAAGTACCTACGACTATCAAAACGATCCGAGAAGTTTTTTTTTTTTTGTTTGACTTGTCCGGGGATCGAACCCGGGACCAGCGGCTCAGAAGGCAGGGTCGCTACCAATGACTTTAATTCTCTTTGGTCGCTACCAACTGCACCAACCGGTCAGTTTTTAATGGACCATGTTAATTTTTCAAACTAATTGGCAGGTCGTGCTCAAGATAAAACAACATCCATTAACTGATTCCTGTTACAACGATATTTGCTCACTTGAATGTGTTAAATAATAATACTTAAACGTTATTTTAGACGAATTAGAAGAAGTTCTTCGGATCACATCCTTATGTAGTCTATAGGTACCTACATACCTAATACAAATAATAAGAAAAAAAAAAGTAATTTCTGCGAGATCTGGTGCCGAAAAATAGATTTTTTATTTTTTATTTCAGGTTAAACGTATGTTACAATTTTGATTTTGGATTTGGAAATTTGGCACACTGGTAGTTTATAACCAGGATTAACGCATAGAGTACTTTTAATCCCGGCAGTAGGTACGTTCCCGTGGGATATTTTCCGACATACATGCGGGCGAAGCCGCGGGCAAATACTAGTTGTACAATAAAGCAGTTCTTTGATTAGTTGCATTCATTAAACTTATCTCTCAACTAAGTTACCCCACGGACGGCCGAACTTGGGTACTTGTGATGTTTTTGACTGTAATGAAGCTTAAAGCTTAATTTTAAGACAAACAAGATAAATATTAATGCTAACAAAGTTACGGCTGAAAACTTTCAGTAGTGTTATTAAAACAATATTTACGAAGAACACGTTGCAAAATATCTACTTAATATGCGAGTTAGTCGGTTTATTAGCATCGATGGGAGTTAGCAAACTTTTGTATTTTCAGAAAAAAACTTTAAAACAAGAATTTTATTAGTAAAGTTATATAACGCGTTTTCAAAACTCAATCGAAGTGCGCGGCACGTCGTACGTAAAACTCGACGAAAGTATGACTATGACAAAAGCACGTGCGCGCCTGAACCTTCCAAACTTCCCGAAGGACACCGCGACGTTATTTAGGGGCGTTTCTGAAAGGCAAGGTGTGTCGTCTCGAGCCCAAGGGAATTCACTACGCTTTAAAGCTGGTAATTTGATGTGAGTCTTTCGAGATTTTTCCATCTTCCCGGGTCGTTCGGGGAGCGGGCGGATTAGGCCACGCACGGCATGGGCGAGGGCGGCGACGCGCCAGATTAATGTCGCGAGCTTTGCGCCAAATTTAAAATGTCACGTTCCATTTTTCCAGCCAACAGAGCCCGTCAACGACCCGAACAGTTAATACTTCCGATTGTACGCATTCCTTACGCAATAATAAATGGACATGCGACGGAATAAAAACTAACATTCTCAGATGCTCAATTACGTAGCTATACATTATGTAAAGACAATTATTTAAAAGAAAACATAAGTTGCAAAGTACATTTCGATAAAGTTATTTCAGCGTTACTTAAGAAAATAAGCAATCTTGTAGATGTCGACGTGATAAGACTAGAGACTGAATAGTCGTCCTTGAGACAAATAAAGAAGAAAAAACTGCCAGAGGTCAATGATTCCTATGTGTGTCTGCAGCACACATACGCAATTGTATTATCTAAAGTGTAGTCAACATGGAAACAGGGCGTAGGAAAAAGGCAAAGTCGTAAAACTGGCGCCCACCAATCGCCAAATAAGGCCGGCGAGGCACCGGCGAGCCGCGCGACGTCGTCCTTGACTCCCGGCCAAATGACATAAGTTGGCCCATGGGCGCGGATTCTTGACTAATCGATAAACAAGACGGAATGGATGAAGAGCCCAAACGTTGAATCGCCGCACCCACGCTAAGCTATTAGCTTGCCGACTAATTTGGCCATGATTCCATAAAACTGTTGATTCAAACGCAAACAGCGTAGATAATAGCAACAAGGTCAATTTAACTTATGCAGCCCAAAAAATTTGCACAGCACTTCGTTGTCCTTTTTGAAATACAAAGCGTCTTGTAAACATGATCTCACTTAGCTTCAAGTGCGGAATTATGGTAAAACGCTGAAGCCTTACATCTATCACGAGAGGAGAGTTCTTCGCAGTTATATTTTATAATATCTTCCATAATAATAGGTTGACGGCACATAAGTCTGAAAGTTTTCCAATTTTCATATTCCACCAGAAGTCAACATTCATAAAGAGCCTTAATTTTAATAATTTCACATTTATAGTATATGGAGTGCGTGTCCAAAGCAGCCATAAAATGTGCGTGCGGGTGAAAATTGATGCGTTGGGATATGGTGTAAATTTTGAACTTATTATCGTAGCCTTGAATGTTGATACGTCTAATGGGCATAGCTTGATACACTTTTCACACGATCACAGCTTAGTTTTTTTTACTGTCTACATCATTCATAAAAGGCGTAGCTAAATGAGTTTAAGGATAAGAAATCTTGAGCATAGCTTGTTTGAACGCGACGACGCGCGACGCGACGCGACGCCACGGATAAGTTCGTTAAGTTACTGTCGTTTTCAGGTTGATCGCCACAATAAAAAAAAAACAAAAATACCAAATTGTCCCATCTATTTGTCTACAAAGTTTTTAATGGTCGATTATTTAGTTAACTGTTTTGACGTTACCACAATGTTGCTAAACAAGGTCGTATCGTGGAGGCGAGGTTACGAAACCGATGCCTAATGAAAAATAGCGTGAACGTACATAATTGCAGCTTTAATTAAATTCCTTGGTTGTTATGTAGAGGCGCAACAGTGTAAGATAATTTGCAACAGGCAAAGCCAATGGCAGGATAAGCATGCCCGGCGTCTGACGGCAGGCGACTGGCCTGGTGTCAAGTTCATAGGCGAGCCCACGTACCCACGTGCTCGCCCCCGTCAGCAAGGTGACTGACTTTACCATACTACATTCATGACTACATGTATGGTGAGTAATTACATGTCTATGTAATGCCATGTCGGCCAATGACTTTTATAATTTGTAATCTTGCTTTGAATGCCTTCGCCAATCATTGGGATTTGCAATTTTCTTCAAAGGGAAAATCACTCCCAGCTTACGTATTTTTGGTTCATTTGGCAATATTTTAAGTAGCCTAAAATCCATCTTAACTTATAACATGAATATTGTCACAAGACTTACAACATAACGCATAAAAATACATTAACATAGCTTTTTATATATATACATTTTGTTTCATGACTTTTATACCACAAAAAACAACGGCAAACGTCAATTTTCTTTGATTTTAAACTAAACGATATCTCAACAACTACATTCCAGCTTTTTTTGTAAAAGTATAATAAGGTAAGGTGTAAATACATCCCGTGTAAGTACGTAAAAAGAACTGACAGAAGTGATCTTTTACATATTTACTACGGTTACTCTCAATATAAAAAAAAACACATACAGTAAGTAACTAAAATAACGTCATAAACATGTTGATTATTTTAGCTTTCTACTTCGGTGCATTGGTACAACCATAATTCGTGTCCTAATTCATTCTGATCGCTCAACATTATCAGATATTCACAGAAGAGCGAGTCGATTTGGTAAAGCGACGATGCAAGCTCGTCAGAGTATGAGATCTTTCCCCGGCACCAAATCAATGATTCATCGATCAATAATTGAACAAAGCGCATTAGTGAGGCGATCGCTAAACGTCCACTTCGCCGGTGAGTAAACACCGCGCGGTAAGCACGTAGGCGTAATCCGTAGGGCGGCACTTAGCGCGCGCCACAAGCTCCGCACTCTAATTGCACACCAACTAATCTGTTTGCGTTTCCAACGCATCGAATTACCTATTCCATTCTATAGATTTTGGACGGTCAAATTCCGAAAGCACATTCTCGCCAATAATACCCACCTTCTTTAAATTCAGACACTAACTGCAACATAAAGATAATAATGCCCCAGACGTGCGTGCTGTTACCTGTCAGAATTCACGGCGTATAAAATGAAAAGTTCAGAATTACCATTATCATTTGATGCGCTTGATAACGCCATGCTCAAGCGCATTGCGCCCGCGCATCTGCAATCTTCACGGCGCGGACATTGCACCGATGACATCATCGGTGTTTTATCCACCGATGGAGTAAAAAATCTGAATTGAGATACTTTCATGATAATAATTATGGTCATTGTAATGAGCTTTGAGAATGAATGACGCAATAAGTATGGTTTTGCAAATGATACGATGCGAATGTTTAATCTAGCTTAGTTAATAAGCTTGCTTAATTAAACATTTTGAGCATGAAAGACTTTGAATATAAAACCCACACAACGCAATTTGTAAGTCCTTAATGCCAAGGATAAGTGACGAATGCTTGAGCTAGTACAAAAACATCCGACTCATTGATGTTGAAAATGTAACGGATGATGTAAACGCGCCGATACCTAATGAGACGAATAAAAATACAATTCATTATACACTGAACTCTGAAGGAGAAAAAACCAATAAACTGGAATTATCATTGACAACATATACAATACACTTCCTTCAATTCAAGGAAAAAGTAAGGGGTACTTGTGCAAAGTACAATACGTGCCCTACTCGACTGAAGGTTCCACGAGTGTTCACATTGTTGGTGATTTCTTGGAGCCGAGTTGAAGGGCTCGCTCCTTAAAAGGTACACATTCGATTTTAAATATCTTCAATATTGAATTTAGAATGACGCATGTATGAGGTACTAAGTATATTAAACGGTTTATCTGCTGATTTTAATTTTTCAACGATCTATTTAAAATTGTTATAGTTAGCTTTTTTGTAACTGCCGAAAACAACTTTGAAAATTTATTGGACAAGGTTTTTTTGGTAAGTTATTGGACATTTGTCACAGCACTCATTTATGTTCTGCATCAGTAAATTCATTTATTGGGAGTTTGGCAAGAATTCGGTTTAAGAATCAATCTAGCGAAACTATTGAATATTTTTTTGTAATTTTTGTTATGTGATACTTTTTGCCTAGGTATTGTCGGTACGTCAGCACCAGACCTTTTTTTTAATATTTCTGTGGTATGCGTTATTTATTCTGAAATAAAGAAACCATTTTAGGACTACTCATACTCTCTAGATAAAAAAAATTCATTTCAAATTACGTTTGTAAGTTCCTTGCCACATAATAACGATATAGCTACAGGCCGCAGTATTGTAGGGCCTGTACTATACTGAGCATCGCGTTTGGAGTATCTAAATATTTAGCAAGAGCTTTAAAGCAAAATATCAACAACAGTTCGTTAAAATAATGCAAATATTTCCGTAAGACTGTCTCGAGAAACAAGAGGCTAGTATAAGTGTTGATTCACAAACGATTGCATTTGTAGTGCTTCATACTGCCTCGACGACGTCTTACTCATCAATCTTTTGTTGAATCACAAAGAAAATCATAGAAAATTTGTCTTAACGTGTATTTGGATAGAACACAGAAATTTTATTAATGTCCACTATAGCATATTATGTGTTTATAATGTCTATCTATATTTTTACAGAAATTAGCAACAAGTCCATTCACATGAAGTGCTTACAATTAGCACCTATTATAAGTACTATAAAATTACTATTAAATGTGTCGTGTGATTACTATCAAATATTGGTTTTGGACGTTGAATTTCGGGTTCAAGAAGTTACTTCTAGCTATTTGATGAAGATATATATATGGGCAATTGTTATGCCAGTGAATCTTGTCGGCAAAATTTTAAAATTGCATTGTGTATACCTAATGTTGCGTATCGCCTGACAATCTGTAAATATTTATTGATAGATTTATTCCTCATGTTGCTAAGCCTACTTAGTGCTGACTCTGAAGGCGAGGACGAAATTACATGGAATCCGTTTTAAAAATAAGATACTTTATAAATCTGCCAATGAATCGGTTACACAGGGATAGAACAATCGGATTTGTTTAATGGAGCAGAGTTATTGCAATGGAAAATGTTCGAGCTGACGAATTGCATCGCGCGTCAGTTGGCCTTCGGCTTCGGCCAGCCAAAATAGCCAAACCAAAATTATGACTCAGTACGATTGGTGCAACGCACGCTGTACTGCTGTAGTCGGACAGTAGCCTTTTCTCGGAACAAACGTGTCCATCAACAAAATATCCACTGCTTCCAAACCAAGACTTTCGTCACGAAGAAAAAATTGAGCACTCATTAGCAGCTAATATATTTTATAATGAACGAATGCAATCGCCAAGAATATGTTAAACTTTCTCCTGGCATTACAGCACATAAGCAAGTGTTTTGAACGGGGAATGACTTTTACATTAGATAAATTAGAGGCAGCTAACAATGGCGGCCGCTAACTAGAAAGTGAACCGAGCTGGTGCCGAGAATGGTCTTTCCGATCGTATCGATCTTGGGTTCGTTACCCCGTTCATTATTCTCTCAATCACAATAAGACCATTTTACTTTAAGGAAAGATATATATCACGCTGTAAATTGTCGATCCATCAGCATTAGTAAACATACATGTCAAACGTCGTCATGTGTGAAAATAGAATGTATTCAAAAGGTAGATCAGAAATAAATCCGATCCGACCTTTTACATTTCCTAAAATAAGAGAGGTCAACGTTCACATTCCGGACACTGTCTTTTAATTCAAAGACTTCTTTTTTTATGGCTTATGCCGCAACATGCAATAAATTAGCCCTTTACGGAAAAATGGACATCTGGTCCTCTGGAAAAAATCCCTCCTTGGAAGTAAAAGGACGAAATTTACGATCCGATCCGTGTAACCGTGGGTAGACGGACCTCGCCCACGAGTCGCATGCAAATGGCTCCATTGAAGCGGAGTAGAGTGGCTGCTAGGCACCAGGGATGATTAAAATCGAAACACCTCGCGACCCCCGGTCGCGGCGACTTGCCGACTTGGCCCGTGCTCCGTTCGAGACAGCAGTAACCTGAGCCATTTTTCGTTTTCAAATATTACACACCGCAAGATACGCTCAAGGAAAGCGACAAAAAAATTGAATCAACCAAATTTTCGTAGTGGATTTAAACGTAAACTAAAGCTACATGAATGCTTTTAACACCCGATTAAGTAATGGAAATAGTAGCGTGCATGCTTAGTGAATTCGAAATGTTCTAATTTAAATCTAATGCGGTGTTTCTGATTCAACGCGACGAATGATGTCCAAATATAGAATTATTCAGTGCACCCGACATTAGTGTCTCTGCCTCGCGAAATATCAAAGCTAGAGGCTCTTTATTCGCTGCCAACGCCACATTCAACGAAATTCAATAGTACTAACATATTATGTTAAGATAAATTAAATTGTTCCAATTAACGTACAAAGTTAAGGGAAAAAAATCAATAGCAGGAAAATCATCAGACATTGCATGTGTTTTTCCTACTTATTGTCCTAGTTATGACATATTTAGTAGTTTATCTCAAATTACCCAGTGTGTTATGGGTCGGGATATCGTTAATATTGACTTCAGTATATAAAGGAATTGCAAGAAAGTAATAAAGGCAACAAATTCAGTAGACGTGTCGCCCACGCGGCAGACTTTAGGCGCCACCACACTCATGAAGTCATAAGCATGACATAGTTACTCGCAAATACGTAGCCATACACTCCGATAGCTGTTGCGGATATACTCATCTTAATGTAAATTATTATTATTCACAGGAAACGCGTTGTCATGCATGCTTCATGAAATTGCTCTACGTAGGTTCTAAATGAATGCATGCGTGGCATATGTAATCTTTACCATCTTGTTACAATCGATTTGATATGGGTACCTTGGCAAGCCTTGCACAACGTTTATTAGACCAGAACCAAGGAATTCAACTTCACCTTGCAATATAAGCCGAGCTGAAAATATCAAGTTTCTAAACATGAATCTTTCTAGTGCAATGTAAAATTATTACATTGCAAAACATTGCATTATGACGTGTTTGAACTGAAATGAAACGAGGTTGAAAAGTATGCAAAATTTTAAAATGTTTGCCAAAAGAATTTAGTACTTTAAAACCTAGAACTCACACTACAATTTTCTAAAAAGATTTAGGTACCCGTGACAGCAGATCAAAGATTTACCTTACTTTGAGCCAAAAACAACAGATGAGTACACTATGAGCAGAATAAGAATGAATTGGTTTGAACCAATATCCAAAAATAATGTAATAATGATAGTGGTGGGTGTACCGTTGTGATATGATTAATAGAATCTAGTTAAATATGGATTTTGTGACGTAGATAAACGTGTTTATGTCAGAATTATAAAAACTAATTGTTTATTGTTAACGAAATTATTGTACAAAATGACCCATTGGTGGGATTTATCGTGACAAGAAGTCGTCTGAGTCGTCTTAGAGCCTATTCACCATCATATTTCAAACTCAAACTCAAAGCATTTATTTCAAATAAACCAATTACAGGCACTTGAATTATCAAGGGGTCGGTCAATCAGAAAGATGAAGCTAGTTGCCCATTCCAAAAAGTATTTAAAAGTAAACTTACTAATATTATTAATTAAATTCGTCCTACAACTGAATATCTAAAATTAGAACATTTCCTTTTCATTATCCTCTTATATTTATCCCTAACGCTATTTCAAAGCGCTGTTGTTTTAAAGCGGTCAGATAAACTCAAACCGTGTATGCTTCGTGGCATACTTAACGACAGATACATAAGGCAATTGTATACTTATTTTATAGCGTAGTGTGTATTAGTCTGAAGAGGAAAGCGGAGCAGCATTGCACTTTCTCTTGCCAGAAAGCGCCAAGTGCTGCGCATAAGCCGTGCAAATCACATTGTACTTACACTAACAAACACAACAAAGAGCGACCCATCTGACTACTATTTATCCTTTTAAGCTGTCATATTATCTAATCAGCAGAACATGACGAAAATTCTAAATTTGTCATGCAGCATGCGACAGACACATTACAAATGGTGCTGAAAATAATGAACACATCACCGAGACAGTTAGGTTTGACGGCAAAAGATGAAAAACAAAATGTAGAACGAGACGTACTGTGTGTTTTGAGTTTACTGACAAGCAATCAAAAGCGGAGAAGTTAACGCAGTTGCAAAACTGCCTTACTCGTTATGTCAGGCCCACCTAAATGTTGTCTGTGTGCACCGTACATGCACAAATGAAGTAATACTCTGACTACATATCTGGTTACGTAACCGGAATAAATATAAATGTACAGTGCAAGTTTTAACAAATCGATATTGTACTTCAGTCAACACACGTGGCTGCTAAATTAAGCTGAACAAACATGTAAACGCACTCGTCTGTCACAGTAGCGATTAAGAATTCACTGTTTTTCCGTTTATTAACAAGTTCCCATGATTGCAAACATGTTTTACAGTAGTAGATGGTAGAAAGGTACATAAAACTAACAAAGGTGCTAAATTAGAAACACGAAACTAAGAATTACGAAATGTTAATAAAAAAAGATTAAAAGAACAAAAAATTGGTTAACTTTGTACAATCAAATGTTATGTAAGAGTTTTATAACAGTGCGGATTAAACAGACGGAGTGTATGAAACGTGCAGACTTGGCGGACGATGTGGCCATGCGGCGGGGGCGGCGAAACCTGCGCTCAAACCAGTTTACGAAAGAGCCCTTCTGTCGAAGTCGGTCGCCATGCCGCCGCACGCTGAGGGCCGGTGCATTAGTCGGGTCATCTGCTTATGCACCGCATTAAAACACGATTTCATAAGTTTAAACGCAGTGGGTACCTTTTATAGAGCCATTTATGCGGTACTCCGCTCTTCTTCTTGAATAATTTGTTACTTGGACTGCAGCTTTTAGTATTCAAGAGTTATTTTGAAGGAAACTCTTGGTATCTATATAGATTTTATGTTATAATGCATGTAACAATCTTTTGTTTGCGGATCCCAAGACTAATCCGCAGCGATGTTCCAAAATAAGATATGTAGGTACACTGTCTGCATATTTTACAATACAAGAATAAACACCCGCAAGCTTCTATTATTTACAGAGCTTTATCTGAAATTGCAAACAATGACGACTGCAAGTCAATGCATAATACAGTCCCAGCTCCAGCGACTCAATGGGTTCAAAGACAAACTTGGACACATTCCCATGGAAGCATACTAAACCGAACAGAAAGTTATTCAAAGGATGGAACAGGCGGGGAATTTAGGCAATTAACATTATCTCAAATGTTAGTGCATTATCATTAGTGTACAAGTATAGTTATGTACACAACAGTTTTGCGAGTCCAAATGTGGCAGGCAGGCGGGCTCATGGCATTATTTCACAACGCAACCAGTTTTGAGCATGCGATGTGGCGCACCGCGCACAGCAAAACAGTCTTATTGCTCTATTTGTTATGATGCCGGTGTTTTATGTTGCAGGAAATGAGCTCATACTGTCGGAGAGATGTTTTTCCAGTTTTAATCTGATATGGTAATAGAAAAATAGACACATTCAACCATTCTTTACCTCATTGAAAGCGAAATTAAAAATTATAAGCGCAAAGGCTCAAAGCTTTTAATTATTTCACATTAATAATAACAGTTATTTTCTGGCAGACATAAAGGAAATGAGAGAGAAACGTTTAATTCCTAAAAACACAAATGTGCATCTTTGTATTTCGTGGAATGGAACGCGAGTCAAAACTGTTAGTAGTCCTATAACTGTTCAGTGTCCGTTCGTATTAGCTTTAAATTGGATGGCGTTAATGATTTTGTCCTGCCAGGTGTCTCTTAGTAGGCGTTTTCACATGTACCGTAAAACTATAATTACGGATTCTCTTTGGTAACGTTTACATTGTGCTTCATCTCCGTGGCCTTTCTACAAGCTTTTTTGCATTCTTATAATTAATAAAATTTTTATCTGCGATTACCAATTTAAAATAACACATAATAACCGTTAAATCGAAACGTTTAAGGATAACTTCGTTTGCATACAATAAAATTGAACTCCTTGACATGATCGTAAAAACGCAGTAGTTTATCAAGAGCAACCCGTTCGAGTGTGTCTGAATAACGTCTAGGTACATACTTTCAAAGTGGTCATTGGCAGATACAGCATTATAATATCACAGAATCACCTTGCGTGGGTCAAGGTGGCTGGCGAAGTGAATGTAAAATGGTGATTGTTATCTACACTTATCCAATGTGTCGCTGCAGGCTTGCAGGCTGCAGGGGGCAGGGGAGCGGCAGACACTTTCAAATTTACAGTAGGTACCTATATTGGCTTTAATTATTCAAATGCGTGGTTATCTGTTTCACTGCCATTTATCACCTTCAGGGAGCAAGTTGGAGACCTATTAAAAATAGACCGGTATGCAATGGTACATAATGTGATAGTCTAAAACTAGATTAAGTTTTAAATACCTATCAGCAGTTAAAATCTGCGTGGGTGTTTGGCATTGAATATTAAATTAAATACTGATTTTAATAGCGACAAAATTTTAAAACATATCAACATAGTGCAACGAAAGGACGTTTCATCTTAAGCCCAAAATTATTAGGGAGCGTCCATGCAAATGTATGACGTGTAGCATAGGATTCTTGATGAATGCAGATGTCTATTAAAGCTCTTTGAACAGTCTAGTGTTACGGTAGCTTGAAAATCTCATTACTTGTGTACATAGGTACGCTTTCGAGTGAATCTAGATAAGCCAAGTCTCAGATTCCCGAGCAAACGAGCGCACTCTGCTCGAATAAAGTGACGTGAAGACTGACGCGATCAACTTAAGCATAAAGCAAGCCACAATCGGAACTGGAGCAATCAAGATACACAAACGCGTACACAGTACACAAACAGTGCTTAATTTAACAAGCTTCATGAAAGGATACGAGTCAGACAAATATTTACTTTTTACTTGTAATTGAGCTCGGCGGTTATACTTAGTACTTATTTATGTTTTAAATAGTCAAAAAATAATTAAACCACCAGATAAGGGCAATCTTCGAAGTAATCAATCAATGTAGCAATGCAATTTTTAAAACGCCATAACAAAATGAGAAGGGTTGCAATGTTTGACACAATCAGTTCCTGAATTCCTAGAAACTACCATTAGTAAAGTTGTGCTTTTTCAAACTCGTATCATTATGGATAGTGCTATTAAATTTTTCATCAGATTTGCGGACGGTCAGTACTCTTTACCCCACTTTATTTTACTGCAAAGAAATAATAGGTAGAGTGCTTTACGCAACGACCCCTTGATATGAAATTGACGATTCTACTTTGCGATATTTCGTTAAAATTAACCCTTCAACGGATATGACTCATTATGCGACTACCAGGAAATGTCACGAAAATTTCACGATGGCGTTTAATATTACCCTCGCCGTTGGTTTCGCTACCTCATGCATATGTATCAAAATAATGTTGCCGATTGAAAAGCTGCATTATAAACACGCACTGAATTGCAGAACGATGGCGGAGTCTGTCGATTTGAAGTTTACTGTTGTGGTTTCGAGGGTGTACATTCGCATGGTCGTCCAGGTTGCATTTCGGAGGGCGGTCGTTGTCCGGTAGTCATTAGCGAACGCACCCTCGGCGAAGGGTTGCAGCGAGTTCCGCGAATCGTGCGCCGCACGCGGATGACTCAGACCGCGGTGGCGACGGGAAAATACCGCTCGCCCACTCGATAACCACTTTCGATACAGCACGATTGCAGTGCTTGCACAATATCGACCGACTTGGCCAAATTACTTATTACAATGTTCGTGCGGATAAAATCACTGGCCCAATAAAGCTGCTATTGCAATATTAGTACATAAAATGAAGGTTGTCGCAATGTTATTTTTATTTTAACAGGTTTTTTACCTTGCATCAGAGCTGAATTAAAATTAATGTTATTTTATAAAGGCACGGATTCGTCAAGTCTGAATTTCAGGTAGATGAACGCTCGTCGCTCGTAAACCTCAAAGTGAATAAGTACAGATACTTATAGACTTATAAACGTGTTTGTAAAATTATTTTATCTTGAGTAAACCCTAGTCTAATTACTGAATAATTGTAGTTATTTTTATAAGCATAGAGTGACCCTTACCTTCATAAATGTCTATTCTCTACCTCAGCTGAAACACGGCAAACTGTCTAGACACGTGATCAAAATAATTGTTTATTTGTGAGGCTGTACATAAACTAGAGTTATGTGACTTTGTCACAGTAAAAGTGAAATTAGAACATTCTCTAGCTCGCGTAGCAGGAACAAACACAGCGTCAGCGGTGGGTACTTGGGCAGGCCTCGCGAGGATAGCTAGTGGCACACGTCCACGCCAGGTGGCACACGATGCCGGCGAATTTACATAATTGGCGAAAAAAATAAAACTTCACCATACCATACAACAATTTTTTCATTGTGTCAGAGCTCCCAAGGGTCTGAATAAAACAGAGGCTCGGGACGGTCGAGTTGGCGCTAATTTCGCCCGACAACGAATCGCCCGTGGAGCGATGACACAGTTGCACACAACGTATGCATATACATATAATGACAGCGGCTTGCACATATTCTGCTAAATTATATTATTCGATTATGCGTTTTACAATGACGAAAATATATTCAACGCTTAATATAATGGCAGTTGTGTATATGGGTGAATGTTAGGTCAAACGAATAGATGCCAGACTAAAGAGCACATGTGCTAGGCAGATGTCGAAGTCAGGATGACTATGAGACCATTGAGGCGTTCCAAGTGCGCCAATTTGGCTCCAGTTAAATCCAATAGCAGGATAAACGATTATCTATTTATGGATTTGGTAACTCATTATGTCTTTTCGGAAAATTTTTGAACACGTGCATTATATTCTATCTGGTTGAAATACCTGGGTGTTCACTATGATATGATTTTTGCAATTAAAATAAACACTTAGTTCTCTTCTCCAAGTTACATTAATAAGCGATTAGTTTTCTCGTTTAATAAAACTGCAGGAAAATGTTTCCTTCTTGCTTTGATTCAAAAACTCCTTGTTGGTAACGAAGCAAATAGGCGCTCAAGGGCTGAATAACAAACTTTTCTCATCCAATTTGTCGCACCTCATTCTTTTATTCCCGGGAATGTACCTTTCAGCCTTATTACTCTGCAATATAGACCGAAAAGTAAGAAAATTGCTTGATCCGTAGCATTGTAAAAGTCGCCCGCTCTCGTAAAACTCCCACATATTTCACGACAAATAAACTTCTCATCCTATGAAATTTTCTTCTCGGGAGCAGTTCACTGCAGGTAATATTTCAAAACATGTGTCATTCATAACTTTCGCCTTCGCAATGTCTGTCGATGGAGCTCGGGCGAAAAGGTCTCAATAATAAATTTTTCGTGAGCCCGCTCCGTTATCCCCGATCCCCGCGAGCGAGCCCAGGTACGTTTTACGGCCGCGCAAGGGAAAATAAACGAAAAATAAAATAAAAGTCAAAATGGTCGACATAAAACTATTTGCCCGAATATAGGTACTACGCAGAAAAAGTTTTGAAAACGTAAAAGGACTGGGTTTGCTCATGTTGTCGGATTAAATTAAATTATAGGTTGTTCGAAACGTTGGGATTCCAGATTCAATTAAACCTAATAAATAAATAATTTATCGAATTCCTACTACGTTTCTTGATTTCGTAAAGCTATGAGTTCCTTACTGTTTGTAACTTGTGAGGATACAGCATTTAATTACAATTTTCCGTTCGATGCTTGGATATCTTCTCTACAATCCTAAAATAACAGCCAAAACGCAAATCTTAATTTGATAGCTTATCTCAAAGTTGTAACGGCGTGGTTAGAACTAAGTTAGTGATTTATTGTATCGTTAAAGCATTAGAGAGTTTTATGGTACATACGGACATTACAGCGACAACAATGAGGACTGCTACCCCATAAAATACTAAACAACTTTTGTAACTACCCCGTTGTCGTCGGTCGTATGAAATTTCAATCACGTCACAATACGACCACTGTGTTATTACGTACTCCGTTACGGATATAATGTAGCTATTCAAAGATTACTCTAACCATTGTTGCACTGGCAATAAGTTAGTATTACTACGTTCGGAACTTTATCAGACTCTATACAAAGGAGATGGAATTGAATATCAACACGCTTTACTATTCTTGTATGAATTTCTTATCTGCTGTCACTTTACTGTTATGAAATTGGGAAACTTGAGCTTTGAATGCTGATAACAGATGAAAGAGAAAGCCATATATAAACTTTTCACACGATGAAATTCAGAAAATTGCAGGAGCATAACCAGCCCACAATGTCCCTACTGCTGGAACACAGGCGTACTCTCTATGAGAGGGAGTGGGTCATACATAATCCACGCGGGCCCAGTGCGGGTTGATGGATGTAACATGTCTTTGAATGTTTGGTTCTAGGACATGGCAGTTTCCTCAAATTGCACGAGACGTTGATCTAAAGACCACCTGAGTAATCTTTATTAATAGAATACAATCGATTTGTTTAAAGAAAACTTCCTGCACTTGTAATAATGCAAATTGTACGAGTATAACAAGATCATGTAATGAGGAAAGCGTTTACGCAATACATACATAAATAAATAACTAGATAACGGCGTCTAGCAATTATTGTTTTATGCAAATGTGCATCGGTGTAATAGAACATGAATGTATTGTGCAACCATATAATTACAATTCTTGTGTTCTAGTGCTGAATACTAATGTCTGTCGGACTGTCTACCGAAAAGCTTTACCTGTCAATACTGAATACACATTTTAATTAACCTTTTTATGGAAACAAGTATTCGCTGAAGGGGTAAACAGAGCTGGAGGAACAGGATCACTGTTTGTGAAAGACATCATCGGGGGGCGGAGAACGACAGTCAAAATATAATAAGTATTTATGAAAGCTTAGTTACTCTATAGCATAGAGAGAGAGTAACAGTCGACGGCATTTGAAAATGAAGAGAAGTATCATGATGAGTAAATCCTGATAAAGGACGAAATCGCGTTCAAATGTACAATGGAGTAAGTATATCTGATGCGAATGGGAACATGGAGAGGGGGGCGTTAAGTAGATGCTGTAAACAAACTTTTAGTTACAAATAAATTTCACCAATAGCGTGTTGTGTCGCGTGATGAAGCGCATTATGGCGTCAGGCACGTCACGGCAAGCTCCGTCGGCCGACCCGCTTCGCACGTGATAAACTACCTCATATTGCCACCCGTTTTCCACTTACATGCACTGTGTCAACACATTAACAAACATAAATAACAAATAATACATTCAATATTAAATCTGCCCGTCA
Source organism: Brachylomia viminalis (assembly GCA_937001585.2). Taxonomy (NCBI): domain Eukaryota; kingdom Metazoa; phylum Arthropoda; class Insecta; order Lepidoptera; family Noctuidae; genus Brachylomia; species Brachylomia viminalis. Next base: position 16,796,477 of record OW443301.2, on the reverse strand, counting down.
ATCGAGCTCACAGCGATAGTGCGACTCAAACTACAGTATGATCCTATTTAAGCCCGGTATTAATCTGTCAGTCCCAAGTCCAAATATAAACTCGAGTATTGTCAGTGACGTTTATCTTCATTTTTTTGTTAACTGTTTCGCAGATTTTGTTATGGTTGGATAAAATACAATATTTACTAAAGCTTTAAAGAATTGATTTTAATATATGTATGGATTTTTCAGTTAAGTTTACTCGTACTCGTAGATCAATATGACTCGGCACAGTAGGTACCCTTACCTACTCGTATATAAATCACGTGTGAACTTATTTACAAGTAGCATATGGTTTTCATTCCATCGGATTTTATTTACTTACCGTAAGCAACTTTGCTCTACTTTAGCTGCTTGTAAAAATTTATATTCTTAAAATTAGTAATAAAACGTGGTAGTTAGGTACACTGCTGAAAAATTTTGCTACGTTGAAAGTATTTAAACAGAAAGTCATCAATCCTGCTATAAAAATATTTATAACAAAGACATCTTAATAAAATGTAAGTATGAAAGTTAATAACAGCAAAGCTATTGAAACTTGTACTAAACTACATTGTAAAACATGTTATTTTAACCCGACTGCACTAGGAGGAAAATGTTTTTATTTTAACCTATGGACATCGTACGAGCTTTTGGGTACCTAATATTTAAAGCGTTTATTGAATATTGAAATCTATTTCGAGTAAGTACGTAATATAAAATAATGCTGTTTGATGTGTTAATTGGTTTAATATATGAATCGGCTCGGCCCTACACTCGGGTAAGTATTAGCTCCCACTTTATAACGCGGTTTTTCACATTTATGTCACGCTAACGCATAAAGCAGATTTCGCTTTTAAAATTATGTTAAGAGAATCTTTTTGAATCCTTATTGTAGTTGATACTAACATAGGTAATTCTTGAAATGGTACCTACATGAAAGATACGATAAAATATATACCTAGTTATTGATACTTAAGTACACAGATACCTACATGATGTATTAAAATTTGTAAGAACACAAAAAGCTCAAAGCAAAACCTCACCCTGTAATAATAAATTATAATTTAAGTAAACATTTTGTAACTGCTATGCAGAAGAAGGGATGATATAATTTGATTTCGAATGGGATTTTGTACTTGCGGACTCTACCTCAAACGGTGTCCTCGGAATGAACGTCTGTCTGTTTATCCCATGTCACAACATTTTACGTAATGATTACTGGGACCCGAGTCCCTTCAGAGGCAGTACCATTGTTCTCGTTTCACAATTTATTGTAATTTGTACGCGGTTGAGGCTTTTACACGCGCGTTGCCTGCCGTATATAATTATTTGTTTTACTTTTAATTTAACAGGTAGCCTGCTAATTGTGTTAATTTTCGTCTGATTTTGCAGTAATTAGTGTGTTTTGTGTGAAAAGCAAGTATTTTTGTAGCTAAGCTACAAAAATACTTGCTTTCACATAGCATATCAATGATATTATTCCATTTGGATTGTATACGGCTGTAATTGTGGACTATATGTGACGTATAATAGTGTCGGTGTCGGAGGGCAGTTCGGAAGCTCGCCGGCGCTCCACTGAAAGCAGGCAGACGTCAGGGCGTCGTGAGTGACACGTCCTTCCGCCGCAGAGCTTTCTATACGTTGCTACCGCTGCTATCTAGTTACGCCATGTTTGCGCTCCAGCCTGTCAAACAGCTGTAAAAATCTGCTCGAATCCCGTGCAAACAAAATGGAATAATGCTCATCGGCATTGCCATTTTATAAATTTAACTCTTTATACTCATAAAGCGAAAGCACAATATTATAGCTATATTAGACATGTATCCGTATAAAATGAAAGTCGTGTCGCGACTCCTACGCTCTAATAAATATGGAGCTCGAATGCGACCCTAATCGGGAAGGCAAAATGGCAACAATGCAAACAGGCGTGGTATCAAATTGTCGAGCATGCAAACACATTAAAGGGCGCCGAGTAAACGACGCTTAATGATTATCTATACATTGGTTGCGTACAGTAAAAAAGAAACGTGGTGAACGTAAATAAATGAGATATATTTCATTGTTCTTTGTTTTAGGAGGGCCGAGCGGCAGCTGGACGCCGGAAAATGTCGCTTATCTGACGCCGCACCTTTTGTCGGTAGGCGTTGACCCAATTCGAGTGGCACTCTGCCGCGGCGGCGGCGGTGTCAACAGCGTCTTCATTCAGATCATTCGGAACCGAATTAAACTGACTGATTTAATCAAAATATTCGTAATCCCAATCATTTAATCCCGTCCCAGAGGCGTCTGTACTGAAAGAGACTCCAATGTGATAATGATCTGTGGGTGCTGCCGAGTCTTTGACCTGGTTTCTTGTATCACAACGAAGGTATGTTTTCATAATAATTTAACAGCCGTAAATTGGAGCTTTCCCTACTTAATTGCACCGGAGGAGCAGAAACGCGACGCCAATTTGTGGCAGTATACGAAAGGTTAGTATTAAGCGCATTTGCAAACGGTGCGGCACATTCACGCGATTAAAACGGCAAGTTTCTGCCGAGGCCGATCGCCGGCGCGATAGGTCGCGGGGTCAAAAATAGCGAGGGCCGTACCTGGTGCCACCCCGCGCCGTTCAATGTCAACTTTCAATCACGGCGGGCGGAAGGAAGAGGCCGAACCGAGCTCGTGCGCCGATGCCGCGCCGCACTCCACCGCAATTATTGCTTTGCCCTTTTTTACGACGACACCGCGCCTCCCTTGTCTCCTCACCGTTTACATTCTGTCAAGTTAAGCCTCTTGCCTTCGAGTACCGACTATCAAAGTCCTGACACCCACACCCACACTATTACAGCAGTTGACAATAACCACTAACAAAATTATTGATCATAACTTACTACTTGGAGTTAGTCCAAGAAGCAAGCTGTGGTCAAAAGAAACGTTGCCATACACTAGGAATTTCTCCTGTATGTGGGTGCGTTTACAATTTAAACTCACATACACAAACAGCCACACCCGGAACAACTACTTGCAGGTCATACAAATATTTGTTCCGTGCGGGGATCGAATCCGCGACACGTAACGCAGCAGTTAATCGCTTAACCACTGTGCCAACCGTGCCGTCAAATTTCCGTCAGTTATAGTTGACCACACTATTAATAAATAGGTACAAGTTCAATTTTCATTACAAGCGAAAAGATCGCCCAACAAAAGTTTCAACGTGGTAAGATTTTCATTGTTTTACAACAATAAGAAAAAGTTGTCTCTTATTTAAGTTGTAATTTTGCAGTTTAGAGTATAAACTGGAAAATAAATAAAACTTTTATTACTTTTTGCTCCAACCTTTTTGCCGTCTTTGTTTACATAGCTGCGAGCAAAGCCTCTCCGTGCTAACAGTCGCTTTGTCAAGCGTCGAGTGACATTAGCTCGACCCAGTGTCAGACAGTTTGGAAACCAAATAAAATAATTCCCACCACTATTTGCTTCCGTAAAACACTGATGAAATAAAGGTTTTCATGAAAATTTACACCACCAGTTGGCGCCACTTTGACAAGAGGTCTTACATGTCGATAATGAATATAAAATATAAGATGACGTTCATCATTCTTTCATGTGTTCATGACTAAAGAAAATATAGGCGCTTTGACACTTTTCACATACACACTTACCTGCCGTCTCAATGCTGCCACATAGTGAACATCATTTTAGAAAAACCCTCACTGAAGTTTTGATTTTGAGGTTCTTTATTGTAACGGCACTTAGACAAGACAATTAATACTTTATTTAGTGACTCAGCCAGGAGTTATGATCGAGCCATCATTTTATTCATCAGTCTTATTTTACGTCGTACAAAGACATGAGACGTGCCAAATAATCTCGTCCTCAAACAATGGTGTAATGGGTGGGTTAAATCTGTTAAGTATGCGAACTTTACCTCTTAGGTACATCTTCATCAATATGTCAATTAGCGTTCACAATGAGTGACCCAGCACAGGTGTCTCATGCCCGAGCCGTTTGCCAGCCCATTAAGCAAATAACGAGTCCGCAGGATAAACTTGGAGGCAGTAAAGTTTATTAATGGCTCGATTACAAGCTCGACCCGAGGTGGAAAGAAGTGCTATCAATCAGTCAGGTGCGCGACGGTAGAGGCACCTACCCCCTCAGTAACGCTAATAACAAAATTCCGACGCCCCTGTTTGTTGCTCCAGAAAGGGGTGAAGATGAATATCCTAAGCGCTAGATCGGTTGGTTTCCATTGCGATAACAACGAATTCTTATGAATTTGTAATAATGTAGAGGAGGCGGCAATACTTGTGTATGTGAAGAGTAATGTATCTGAAAACACACTCAGGAAGTCAAATTGAAACGTAACACTTAACAAGCCTTTCGGAAACGAAAAAATCTGTGCAACGGGCAAGTTAGCAGAAGTAGATAAGGTTGATATTGTTTGTAATAGATACAACGACACACGTAAAGTGGTGGCTGAGCGGCCAAACTACAGAGGCAGTAGAGCGCGGCTCGCCGCTGTCCGAATGGCTCAATTACAGTTAATTCGCAGCGCACACACATTCAGAGCGAGGTGCATGCATGTGCAGCGTCCGCATTAATGTATGTAAATGCATGCGACCAGCCGCGGCCGCCTGCCGACGCTCACAATATTGCGACATTAAACGGAATATGGCCGACGAGACGGACATTTTCGACAAAAGTCGACATTTGCAAACGTTATTCAGCTACTCATCTGTATTTAACAGCATTTTCAAATACCCACGTCGTCATTAGCTACCGGGTTTTTGGGATCAGAATTTGCACGGAATATTTCAAAATAACGTTAATTTATTGAGGATTGATTAGATTGCTACAGTTTTTTTAAATTAATAATTATTTTCAGACATAAATTAGAATTGATGTGTAATCATAAGGGTAGTTTATGATGCAATGCTCTCCAATTTAATTAATCCGATGCGACACAAGACCAATTATTGAAAGTAAATGTCATAAACGTAGTCGATTCCAGGGTTTAAGCTCCCAAAGTTTTAATGGAATCTTAATGAAAAGTCTTAGAAAGAGAGAAACACTGAAAAGCATACGCTGCTCCTATTGTATCCCGATTTCTGACTGCTATTAAAAAAAAATATAACAAAATAAAATAAATATATAATAATAATAATTTGCTGAATAAACATTTTATCTTTCTTTCTTTTCTTTTCTATTAGCCATACAATCTTGATATCTGGCTATTAGTGTAAGATAATCATTTCTTGTTTAGCTGAAGTCGAAACAAGAAAAGAGAATCAAGGAATCCAAACCGTAGAAGAAAGAACAGGAGATGGTCGACCTATTCACAACTGATTATAGTTATGTAAACCAGTCAAATCAGGCCCAGGCCAGTTTTCAGTCCCTAGTTGTTCAATAAATGAATGAAGTCTTTAGACACATTTTCGGAAAAGAAGGTGGAAGTATTGAAAGTAATCAAGGAACTAAGAAAACTGAGATGGCGCAACAAAAAGAGGCCAAAACTAGTAGTACCTATTGGGGGTAATTGAAAACTGCGGATGACGGTGACATCTAATTTTGTCGTATTTTATACGACAAAATTAGATTTGATTATTTTCGGTTTTTCTTTCAATATTTAGAAGATTTATACGCTCAATTCTTACATTTAATGTTAATATATATTTTTTTTATAGTGATCATCTTTCTGTCTTTGAGAATATACCTATGTTTCATTGGAATTTGTCCTGCAAAATTTAATAAGCTCAGTTGAGCACCAGCATATTATAAGGGTCCACTGAATCAGACTATTAGCACAATTAGGAAGCAGTTTGAATGTATCTACTGCTAGCTCCTGTCCGCGTGGATGTCGAAAATTATCCCACGGAAACGTGCTGCATAGACAAAAACCGTAGCCTATGTTACTCCTTATAACACCAGCTATATGCCAGTGAAAGTCCCGTCAAAATCGATCCAGCCGTTTCGGAGATTAACCGGAACAAACAGACAGACAGACAACAAAATTAAAAATGTTTTTTTTTGTTATAAGTACCGTATAATGTAATGCTTTAAATGATAATGATTTTATTTCTGTAGGAAGTTTTTTACAAACACTTTTACACGTCAATCATATTTTTAAAAACTAGATGAGATCGGCGTTTCTTATCTGACTACTCCGAGAAGAAAGGCCGAAACAAACTCAGAGGTCACAGTCTCTTTTAAAGTCCAGACATAATCCTGGTCAGATCATGTGAAGACCATGTAGATTGGTGTCTGAAACGGTCTTTTTAGGAAAAACCATACAGATTGAGCGGATCTGTCCAGTCAGTGCACGCATTTGTCAGTAATCGTGCAGCTCAACTCAGAACTTAAGGAGCACAACGACTGCCAGATCGTGATTAAAACTAACTGAGAAAACAAAAAAAGTAATTAACGACATAATCTTCACATTCACAATAATTAAAATAATATAATAATTTACAAAGTAAATACTCATGTCATTGTATTTATAAAATTCATCAATGTCAATGTGTATATCAAAGTTCGGACATAATCTTTGAGGACCATGTAGATTGGTGTCTGAATGGTCTTTCATTTATGCTTCAATTTTATTTATTTGTATAGACTAGCTGACCCGACAGACGTTCTCCTGTCTGATTTTCAATAATTCATATAAAAATCCCATAGACAAAAGACGATCTGGTTTTCCCGACTTTGCAAATCTTATTATTTACTTACATCCATTTTTTTTTATAGTTATTCTACGATTATCGAAGTATTTGTTTTTTGAGAAAGCTTTAAAACCGGTCGTATTTAAACGATTATGAATGACTTTAAATTGGATAACCCATAAAAGTAAATTTAATTGTTTAGCGTTCACCTATTAGGAAAACTATTATGTAGAGCAGCCGCGTCAGCAACAATTTGTAAGGTAAATGCTACATAAGCAGGCAATTTTCTGACAAGGACTCAATATGTTACGTTTTTAGAAGCTGCAAAAAACAGTTTTCTAAAATTATTAGTGTTTAGAAATATTACTAGCTAACTTTTGCCCGGTGCTTTGCCCGCGTGGATGTCGGACCATATCCTATGGGAACGTACGTACTACCGGGATTAAAAGTAAGTGTGTGTGTTAATCCAGGTTATACGCTATATGTGTGTCAATTTTCATTCAAATCCGTTCAGCCGTTTTTGCGCAAATCCGGAACATACATCCAGACAAACGGACAAATAAGTATCCTAAAAACATATTATTTCGGCATCGGATGATCGGACTATTAAGTACTTTGTTTCAAAAATATTTAATGTACAGTTTTGACTTCGTTACTATTTTATTATATACATTTATGTATACTTAAATGAAGAGGCTCCACCCACTATGACAATAAATTCTGGTGGCACGGACGGCACGGCACCGTTACAAAAAAACTAAGTACTGAATAGATTCTGTACAAATTTCCGACTCGCACTTGGCCGGTTTATTATTATTATTATTACGTTGTACTTAGTTTTCGGAAATAATTCGGTGATTTTTTTTCTATAGTTACTTACCTCTTCTTTTAAAATACTTAAACACAATTTTAATTTACCTACCTTCTCAAAGTGTGACGCATTTGTAACCCAGACAATAGGTAAGTCTATTGTCTGGGTTACAAATGCGTAACAAACGGTAAGCTGAAATTCTGAATAACTGCAATCACGCTTGTTTTTTTTTTAAATAGATAGAAACAATTTTATTTATCCAGAACAAAATAATGCATTAAGAGTATTGCCATTGTTATTATTGGGAATCGTTTCGTGCGCGTGAGTTGAACGAAAGAGGTTAGCAGACATAGAGGTTATTACTTTGAAACACCATTGTTTTATTAAGTTAATAACCTAACTTTTTGTTACGGTCGGTACCTATTATGGTTTAGTTGTTTAACATTTAAATTGGACAGAATGAATTTACTGTGCGTAAATTTTTGGACATTTTAAATAGGTACTGCAAAGACCACTTACAATTTGCTTAGCTAGGTTAGCACCATTCCATCGTTGAAATCGATCAGTACTACCATTTAGATTAAAACTATTTGTTAAATGTTTGCAAAGCACGTGGACTTATTTAAAAACAGCCTAACAAGTTATTTACAACAAGCAGTTCGTAACAAAGGAAACATGTTTCAAAAACAATATGTAATACACAAGAAAGTAGGTGCCTACATAAAACGAATTTGTTGGATTATTTTGGTGTTATTTGGTGGATTGATACAAAGGCAAACGGCACTGAAGACTGTAAGCAATTTTATTTTGTTCGCAATTTCCACCAAGCAACGCCCCCTGTGGGAACTCGATGGCATTGTTTTATCAAGCAAGCATTGTCATGGTGATTCACTAGAGTCAACATTTAGCCGGATTTATGCAATACACTTCCTAAAATACAGAATTTCAACAATATTCATATCCATATTACCAAATTTCAGAACAAAATCACTACAAAAAGGTATTATTGAAAACAACATTGGTTTACTAATGAAGGATCTGCTGGAATCTTAACGAAATCATCAATACGGAACATATACATAAAGTTGAACGATTACACTGAATGGAGACTTTAAACCGACATCCGATTCTTTTTTAAAGACTAATAACCAGCTCTACAATTCACATAAAAAGCTAAACGACTGAAATTGAGCATCGTACGTGATGTCGGAGAGGTTATGTTCGCAACAAACAAAAATATTAAGGCGTTTACCTCTTCCTTTCCGTTGTCCGGGGCCTGATACCACAGTATTATTGCACAGTTTCATTCACAATAACGTAATAATATAAATATTAGTTAAAAAATCGGTTTGCATCACAGAAATAACAAAATAAAACGGAAAACATTGAAAGCGGACAAGAAGCGCGACACGAAACGGCAAGCTAAGCAGCAGCTGACTACGAGCGACGGCCTGACGTGACTTTGCATCGGCGTTCAAGGTTTGTTGATTTTGTTCGGAATGAATGACCTCTTTGGAGTTTAGTAAAATTTTATAGTATCCAATGTATTGAAATGAATGAAAGTGTGTTTGAATTTTTTTTAAGTACAATCTCTCCTAAATAAATTAGTGTTAACGTAGATTTTATTTAAAAAATCTGTATGAAAAAACCAGGGCTATACATGGAAATATTTTAAATACGGTATCGTACTGAAAACATAAAAATATTACAAAAATAAACCCCTACTAAAAATCTTACAACGCCTGCACGTCATTGCAAGGTTTATCGTACGGATGCGCAACGTGGAGGAGTGGAGTGGGCGCGCAAGGCGCGTCGCCGGCGTTGCCCTCTAGCGGGCATATTGTGAATTATCGATTCTCCGCGTGCCGCCACCCGCCATTGGCTCTGCTCGGTAATTGGTTTATGTAGCCCGTTCGTAACATGAATTCAAATTTAGCGCGCACTGGGGCTCTCGAATGAACAGAGGCGAGTGTTTGTACAAGGGAAATTACCCGTTTCAGATAATAAAATCTAGTAAAATACTATTCAAACTTTGTTTTACCTTCGACCTGATGTTTCCAACAAATAAAATATGCCTTTATCCCCGCGGATTAAAATTTTGAAGCTAGTTTTTACTCAGTGAAATAAAGGGTCATAAAAATTTAACTTTTTGCAATATTTACTAAAATTATTATTTATTATAATACAAATTCTAGTTAAGTAGTAAGTAGTAGTAACTTAGTACCTAAGTACAGTCGACCGCCCGATAAACACAAACTTTTTTTAAATATTGGTTCGTAAATTTATTATAACAATTTTTTTTGGAAATCTTTATTCCTGAACCTACAACTAAAAAAATATGCCTCGTACCCTGTTCTATAGACGTAGCCAGGTACAAGAAAAATGAATAAATGCTGAATGAATTACTTAGAGCAGGCTGATTTGTTAGGAGCGCCGCGTACTGGCGCTAAATTGGGGGCGAGGTGGCAGGGAACAGATATTTATGCACGTTAATAAGACCAGGGTACAGACAAAGCCTACTGCGAGCCCCGTAAGGAAGCTGTGTATTAAAGTTATTACTTATTACTTAGTATGTAAGTACGTGTAGAACCGATTCATTGTTTTGTTACTTTCTTGGTGTTAAGGTGCGAAGGTTAGGACTTAGGAGTTTGTTGAATAGTTTATTACTTATATTAAATTTGAGTAAGTCTAAGTAGGTAGGTACCTACAAGAATATAACCTAATTAATCCAAGAAAAAACCTATTTGTGTTGTGATACAGCCAGCGTTAAAAGTACATAAATTTGTTAGGTTTCTAATTTATTAAACGAATGAAATGTTTTGTAATTAAAATCAGGAAAATTGTAATGTGATTGTTTTTAGTAAAAATAAAAGATTATTTTATTATTCTATTACGATTATGAGCTTAGTAGGTATATAATTAAGTTTTTTTAGACAGCAGATTCGGATCAGCTCGGATTTTGAATTGTGGCAGTTAAATGTATGGATGCATAATTGTGCAGCTATTGAAACGAGCATACAGGCAGGCCAGACAGTCATTTATTATTTATGCTGTTAACTGTACTAGGATACATAGATACCTACAGCTTGGTCGAATTAACTGTGCACCTGGAGTTGATGACGTCATTTCAACGCTTTGTTTGCGAGCGACGACGTGGCGAACGAGGGGAGGTGAGCGGTGTTGCGGAGGGAGGAATGGCATTCCAGCGAGGTGCACAGTTAATTCGACCAAGTAATACTAGTTTATTTTTATCATCAATGTCACCACGTCACATAATATCAGGCATCTAGCTTTATATAATGTTTCTTTTTCTATTATACCCTGTAAAGGAATATACAGGGTGATTGGAAGATGGGTGCAAAGCTTTAGGGCGAGTATAGTACAGACAATAGTTGTCTTAGACGAAGTCTTACCATATTTTTGACCAAATTTTTTGTTTTTTTTCGAAAATTCCTAAAATTTTGACTATACTGCTTATTTATGGCCAAATTTAATGATAAATGATTTTTATTTTATTTAATTAAAGTAATGTGTAAGCAATCTAACAAAATATGTTTTAGGGAATAGGTAGAGCTAAAATACCTAAAGTTCGAAAAAGAATAAAGACAAAGTGGATACGCCTTATGACAGAATATTTTTTTCTACAAATATACTAATGTCCCAGGTTTCGGAACATTTCTTAAGTACAACTAAAATTAATAAAGTAAGACAACTATCGAATTCATTTCCTGTTTCTGTTTAAAAAAAAGAGTATGCTTAAAAAAATTAACATTAAAAATAAAATGAATTCAATTGGTTAATTACTATATACTACTGTGTTAATTATATATAATAGGTATATAATAATAGGTATATATATACAAATATTACGAAAATAAAATGTTGTCGTAAGGAAGTCTCCACTTTTGAACTTTAGGTATATTAGCTCTACCTATTCCGATCACTGGTCATTAGACATTTTTTTACAGACATTTAAGTTGATAAAAAATTAAAAATTCATAAATATTTTTTGTAAACCTTATTTAAAATAAAAACGGAGCGTGCATTTTTGTTCATACCTTTTTGAAAACATGCTTGATAATCGCTCTTTCTTTGAAGGTATCATTTACGCGTATATCTTACAAATTATTGAAATTAGGACCTACAAACCAATTTAAGGGAGAAATTTTAATTATTTGGCAGACTAATTAAAACAACATTTGAATTCAAATTATTTATTTTTCATGTTCAAAATGTCTGCCGTGATTCCTAATACAATCACGGCTCCGTCTTCTCACTTCTGTTGTTGTTATTTTCAACATCATCTCCAGCTTCATTGTTTCAAACGCTTTAAATGGTTCTAAATTGTCTGTACTATCTTCGCCATAAAGCTTTACACCCGTCTTCCAATCACCCTGTATATAACACCTTTTCTAAAGTAAACGGAGTAATTAAAAGGAAAATAAAAATTTGGTAGCCTGAAAAATAAGTTCAAATTGTTTATGCAAACGGTCTTGTAAAGATTACTGGAAAAATAAAACAAAGGGTCTGACATTTAGAGTCTTAGAGAATAAAGGAAAGAGTGATTGTACGGAACCGTCGGTGTGATATCGACCCGTAGGTTCAATAACCAACTGATTAACTGTTCAAAGTTTTATGTTTAAAAAGTAAATTAGTTTTGAGAAAATTTTGTTAAAGAGAATACCTAAAGAGATGTCACTATAAAGACTACTCCTTATATCTCTATCTTTAAAAATTAATTGTTTTAAAAATAAAATGAAATATTTAGGGTTCCGTACCCAATGGGTGCAAACGGGACCCTATTACAAAGGCTATTGTCCATCCGACCGTCTATCTGTCACAGGGCTGTATCTTTTGAACCGAAATAGGTAGACACTTGAAATTTTCACAGAGTGTGTACTAATATGGCCGCTATAATAACACATAAAAAACATAAGCGTGTGTTAGCTGACATATGGCAAATAATTTTAATGTTTTTGTGTTTCGTAATGTTAATTACTTATTACTACACACATCAAAAGTGTCTAGGGATCAAGCATTTTTATGCGGATTTCTTGAGATTAAGATGTGGCTTTGTAATAAATTTATGATTTTATAAATTTATATGGATCCTTTTTGGTGCATTTCATAATTTGAATCAGGAACTGTGAATCAAATTCGAGTAAAAGATGAAAATCAGCTGTCAATATTTTCCCTATAAAAACATACAACGCATTGAAGACATTATTAGTGCTACTGTTTCCCTACTACTGATTAAAACCAACGTTATTATGGAGCGGCGACGTCATTTAAGCAGGGAAGAAATGCTCAGAGCCGTGGGAATGATAGAAGCTGGTTCCCGGCAACGTACTGTGGCTTTAGCTCTGAATACAAGTCAGAGTGTTATCAGTCGACTTTGGACACGTTACCGAAGCACTGGTACCGTGGCTGAGCGCCATGGAGGACGGTATCGCTGCACCACACGGAGACAAGACCGATACATTCAAATCTTAACTCGAAGAGCTCCAACAATAACCGCCATGATGTTAGCCGTGAGGCTTCATCACTCTTCAGGGAACTTAATTAGCGACCAAACAGTCAGAAACCGCTTGCATGAAGTGAACCTTCATTCCCGAAGACCGCTACGGGTACCACCTATAGCAATGCACAATCGTAGGATTCGATATCAATGGGCTCTTGAACACAGAAATTGGGCAGAAGAACAATGGCGTTTCGTGTGCTTTTCTGATGAGTCTCGTTTTGGTATGAGACCGGATACAAGACGTATACGACACTGGAGAACCCCTGGACGCCAACAGCGATTAAAATCCTGCCAGGAAGTCCATCCTTATAGTGGTGGAACCATCATGGTATGGGCGGGTATTTGGATCGGCGGAAGAACTGAGTTGATTTGGATCAGAGGCAACCTCAACGCTCAAATTTATGCTGAGACGATTGTATCAGACGTCATCGTTCCTCTGCAAATCGGTCCCTTATTTCAGTTAATGCATGATAATGCACGACCGCACACCGCAAGAGTTGTAAGACAGACTCTCGCCGCAGCTAACATCAATGTCCTGCCCTGGCCTGCTCAGTCGCCAGACTTGAACCCGATTGAGCATGCATGGGATATGCTACAGAGAAGAGCTCTGCCGAATATGGAGGGTATCCAGTCGCAAGAAGACCTTTTTTTGTTGTTGCAACGAACATGGGCGGCCATTCCACAGCGTGATTTGGATGAACTCATTTTGAGTATGCCAAACCGATGTTCTTGTGTTGTTAGTGTTCGCGGTAGAAACACGGATTATTAATTGTTTAAGTTACCCAATAAAATTTTAAAGAAAACTGTTATTTCAGTCTTTTTTTCGAACTTTTGTGTTAGTGGTTCAAATGTCAAAAATCCCTTTATTAGGAAAATGGCAAATTTCTTTATTAATGCAAAGGTGACTTGGTTTATCGTTACTGTAACAAACGAAAACACTTTATTTTATGAATCCTTAAAGAAAATTTTAATTAATATCAATCAGGAGAAAAGTTATTGCAAAAATATATGTTGATCCCTAGACACTTTTGATGTGTGTATATAGAATCCAGTTCTTCTAACTGAACAGACAGCAGTGCTGCTGGGGAGTTTGTTCCGCCACTTCTTCTTCCCAGCTAAAGCGCTAGGAAGTCGTGAAGGGCGGGCGTTTTGGGGGGACTGTCTTATGTGATTTTGACGTTCAAAAAGTGCTGATTCTCAGCCCAGTTTGAATAAATGACTTTTGATTTGATAAAATAAAGTAAAAAAATTAGAGGTGGTGGACCCCGTACAATAAACGAGTTTTTTCGGCATTATTACTAAAATAAAAAAATGGGTTGAATATTGTACGGTGGTACGAAACAAACGGAACCCTTCGTGTGCGGTGCGAGGTCAACTCGCACTTGGCCACTTTTTGTCATCTTATTGTTGCTGACTGTACAATTACGAACAATGACGTCTGTGGCGTGTGTGTCTGTGTGTGTGTGTGTGTGTGACGTGTGTGTCATATACACATAAGAGTTTGTATTATATCCAATATGTATCACTTCTGTACGCTAGTGTACTTTATACGTTGTAAAATTCAAAATGTGCCAATTGTCTTATACGTATTTTTGGGGTTGTCGATTCGCCCAGAAACAAATTAACTTCGTGTGAATCACGAACAGATTTTTTTATAGTGTTGATTCGCCCGCTTATACGAGTCAATTCGTCCGAATCAACCAATTCATTTATATTAATAGGTAGGTATTGTTTTTCCGAATAAGAAAAAACCGATAGCCTATTGTGTTATTCTGGTTTTATATTCACAAATGGCGAAAAGGAAAATTATTAAAAAATACATCATAACATAAGTTCGAAGAAACGATCGTATGATTTTTAATGTTGATAGTTTCAAGAATTATATGACAAACTGTCGATGATCTAATTAATATATTGACACAGTTTTCAAACAATTATTTTCAACTTTATTAGTTTAAATTACGGCTCAAACTTAAATACCTTGTGTTGTTAAAAAGTGTGTTTGAGTCCAGGATTTTAATTTTACTATGTACTACATCAACGTACACACAGGAATAGATCAGAAACCGGAATCCTTACTAAAGCTTAGGTTTCCCAAGAAAGCGGACAATGGTCACACACGGCTGTCCAAAGACTGAGCGTTTTTTGACCTCAATGTCAAACACTGGTGAAAATTACAGATTTTCATGACGGCTTCTATAATATGACGGAACAGCTTTCCTAGGAAATCCTAGCATAACGGTATAATTACTATGGATGAACTTAAGATTATAATAATTAACGGGCTTCTGAACAAAGAAAAGAGGAAATTACAGGTAGGTATTAAAATCATGCTCTATTAAAATACATTGTAGATACCTGGGAAATACTGGATGAATGTAAAAAATACAGATAACCAAGCTTTAAACAGTAACTCCAGATTCAGAGTCCGGCTTCGGGATGTCTCAAACAGTTGGAAGTTTTTGTTTAGTCTTACAAAACGCAAAATTTTTGAAACGACCAACCTTCGAACCGAATAGGTACGTTTTATTTATTTCCTGAAGGTCAGTCGTTTTAAAAGTTTTTAGTTTTTGCGTTTTTTGCGTTGTCTGGAATTCCCGACTGAATATTCCCGAAATCGGGATCGATAGCTTTCCCGGGAATTCTCGGGATCGCAATTGGCAATTACATGGGGATTTAACTGGCGAAATGTGGGTGTACTAGGTACAGGTACCTCTGCCTAACCCCTCGGGAATTACAGGCTGACGTGATGTTAGTTAATATTCTTTTAATTTTATTTCTGTTCCGATTTTAATTAAATATGTACCTACCTATTTAGCTCAATTATTAAGATTAAAAAACTGAAGTGGTAATGGACTTTTTGTCGCTGACTGTACCTACTAATTGTATCGGAATTTTCATTGCTTAAGTTACAAACCAAACCTGATCTGAACAGCATTTTATAGTGTAATATCCTCGAATCCGTAAAATGATCCACAACGTCAACATTATGCATAGCGTCCAGGAAGGGACAAACAACAAAAGGTTTTGATTCTATTTAAATCTAATAACCGAAGCAATGTTTTCAAAAGGGGTGAAGGGGAACTCGGCGCCAGGCGGTAGCTTGCAGGCCATGGCGACATATTGAAAAAAAAATCTGTTTGTGCATATCTATGTATGTGTGCATATATCTTTATAAGTATATGGAATAGGTCTTTTACATTTTGGTGTATGTTTTTGACTATATGTCCAAGCATCCTATAAATGGAACACACGCTACAATGAAATTTTCTCGGAACAAAAAAATGCAAAGTTTTATCAATGTTAATGTTATTTTGAGTATCAAGGCGTAACGCCTGTGAGTTATTCAATAGAGTTTATTTATAACATATAGAGGAATCGTATTAAAGTTTAATTAAAGCATTTTTCGTATTTATAATACTTTTTATTTAGAAAAGACGGCAATTCGTTTTGGCTACGTTGTTTTATTCCGAGCGCACGCACATTATCGCCGTCCCTTCTTTTGCCTATCAAAAGTAATGTCATCTCTCTCGTTCGTTCATAAATCAGTCGCCCGGTGGGGCTCATTAACGATGGATCTACGTCATTTTTTTTGCAAATTTGTGCGATCAAATTTACGTGACTTAAATAATTGTTTTTACAGAAAAAGTTAGTAGTTTAGCAAGTCAAAGTAATTATCTAATACAATTAGTGTTGAAGAGGTATTAAGACTGTGTGTGTGTATTCTTGTGACTGTGAACGTTATTTATCTATTATTATTTGGTAGCGACATGAAAATTATTTATGAAAATGGAAGAAAAAAAACCAAAACTTAACAGTACCTGCAACGTTAGGAGTATCTGCACAGGGCCAGCAATGAACTCATTCAATAGCAATAATATGATGATAATAGTGCGGCGAATTTACCACCTTCACTGAATCATTACCCAACGATCTATTCTCGCCTTGCAAAGTAATAATGAGTAAGCATTCTATTTTCTAAAGAAGAACGTTTGTTTTTATACCTACAACTTATAATAATCGTAAATGATAAAGAAATAGGCTGGGTGGGGCTTGTGGCTTAGTAATAACAGCCTTAAGCTACGCTTGCCGTAGTTGGTGCGTTAATGGGTGACCATCTTTACATACCAAGACCCCTCCGTGCCTCGGAAAGCACGTTAAGCCGTTGGTCCCGGCTGTCATTCGTGGATCTTTGATCGTCACTACGGTCAAAAGCCCGAAAGTCAGACAACCACTCTTACCAAGGGGTATCGTATCGTATTACCCAGTAACTGGGTTGTGGAGGTCAGATAGGCAGTCGCTCCATGTAAAATACTGGTATTCAGTTGCATCCGGTTACACTGGAAGCTGACCTCAACGTGGTTGGGAAAAGGCTAGACAGATGATCCAGATGATGAAGAACTAGGCTATAATATATGTTTCGTTTTTAAGTTTGAAATACGTCAACAATACTTCAATATGTCAAGAACTGTCACTACGAATGATAGAGCACAAAAAAGGAATGGAGTCTCATTTGAATTAAGAAAAAAGGTGAGTTCTTACCCGACTACGGAAAATCCAAAGGACGGTTATGATTTTAACAGGCTATGTATATATGTATATGTTCATCTGTTTCCTCATAACTCCTTAGCTACTCGTCGTATTTGGAAAAACGAGGTTTCGCTAGAACTTAGAAGCGTCATGTTGTTCCGCGGATTATATGCTATATGACGACACATAAAATCCAACATGGCGGCTTATAGCGGATGTAAAGTGTTACCGGAACAAAAAAGTATCGAGTTTGGTATCTAATTAAAGGTCTTAAAAAGTACTTTCTGAAAAAATATTTGGTTATATCTATTACTTTTTATACATAAACCCAAAGAGATCAAAACAATTATGTTTCCCGCAGACTGTTTTCAACAACACTAAACATTCTTCTAAAATGTTGCGAAGGCAGCTAAAAAAAACATTGTTAACAAATTCCATTTGCTACCTACCTTCAATGATCCCTTACCCCAAAATAACTGAAATAAAACAGAAAGTTAAAAACTAAATCCCAACTAAAAAGGTATAAACAAGACATAGTAACAAAAAGTACAAAGTGAAAAATAACTTTAATTTCGGAAGTCAGTGTCTTTGGATCTTTATTTTAGTTTTTGCCACCGGCTTCCGAAATTAATAGTAGATTATGCACCGAGGGGCTAAAGTTGTGTCTTATGTCACGGGCGTCATATTAAATCTCGAGCGCAATGAAGGATTCGGGATTTAACTCACGAGCGAAGTGAGGGATTTAATACAAGAATCCTTCATTGCGCTCGAGATTCAAGCTAGCCCAAGGCAAAGACACCTTTAGCCCAGAGGAGGATACTCTACTTTTTACACCTACTGTGAGAAAATAATAGCCATAGTATGAAAAACAAAGTATTTATTAAATAAACAAACAGTAAGAATAACATATTTAGAACTAGTTAGTTATATGCACTTACATATTAAATGGAGTTAATGGTAACATTTGAGACATTAGTCCAGTTGTGCAAAGATAAAGTTAAGTTTTTATTTGGTACGTTTATAGATGTTGATGTGGAATTTATTTGAGTATTGCTCGTCAATGCTTCAGAATTTTGTATTTTCAGAGGAGCATTTTGGGTGGTGAAAGTTGGTGAAGGTGGTGCATGAGGCTCAGGGAAAGATGGAATGATTCAAATCACATTATTGACCGGCTGTGCCCCCGGCCACTAATGACTCACTTTGGGTTAAGGTTGCTTGACATATAATTTGACATATACGAGCAGGTGGTGTGAAAAGTTATTTTTCATTATGTAGGTTTTTTTTGGAAGTCGGTTGTTTTTTTTTTTGGAAAAAAGGTTTTTATTTTTCACATTTTAGTTATGGTACCTACCCCACACCAATTCGAAAACGATCGTACATCTTACACGACCACGTCCGTTTGAAGGCGGTTTTTTTTTCAAATAATATATTGTTGAATTTTCAAAAACCGCTCGACCGATGTCGATAAAATTTAAATTAACCTTGGAAACAAAAAAGAATTTTCTAAATCGGTTCAGGCGTCTTCGAGTAATCGGATAACACACATAAAAAAATATATATATTAGGTATATATACGGTCGAATTGAGAAACCTTCTCCTTTTTTGAAGTCAGTTCAAAATTACATCTGTTTCGGTTTTCGTATAGCCGGAGTATCATAACGTAACTAAAATTTATGTCATGTAGTTAGCGCATAAATCATAGTACAGATAACAACTGCCATACGAAATCGATCTTGAAGAAAATGTGAATAATTTCCATTTGAATTTTATTTCATGAGCTATTAAGCTAACATTTTAGTAAAAATAGGCATAAATAGCAAATTTTTATAACTTTTTTTTTTGTGTTAAAAACTTTCTGGTACCTTATGAAAATATTTTATCTATTTTTTTTTTTTATTGTGATAGCACTGCATGGAATTACTCCCTATGTTCTATGTATATAGTTCTACTGCAATGCTTACAAGCACCGAAAAGTCTGTCTTGAAAGAGAAGGTGAAAATACATTTATCTACTTGAAAAGTAGAACACGATGGAAAAGTTAAGAGTATATTTATTTAATAGTAGGAAAGTAAAAATATATTTTAATTGTCATTTACTAAGCCAGTGTATGGTGTTCGGCGAAACGGTGTTGGAGGTTATCAATCTCATTTAGACCATCATCCATTTTATATAAATATAGAAGATTAATTAACTATTTTTGATTTCATGTTGTATAATAATAATATATTAAGTAATTAATAAATATTTTGGTTGTTAATTAAATATTTTCTATAATTTGTCTCCAACATACCTACCATGCAAACATTTCATAGACGGAGATAAATTAACGTTACTTAGCATGCACATTTTTCTTAGAGATGTTTCCGTCTTTATCTTGGACTTTTAGATTGACAATTTGTGCGACAGTGACAAGAATAATGCTTAGCCAAACCTAGCTAGAGTGCGCGCAAAATATCTACATCTACGCGCGGCCGAAATTAATCGTTTGCCGCCATCTAGACGTTTATGCCAAGAGAGTGTGCTGTGTTCCGTATTTTACAAAATAAATAATCGCCATCATTAGGTATGCCGAAAGTGATTAAAACTGCTGGCAGGGATATTGTCTTGAAGGTCAAACACGCGCGCAGACTTATCTTGCGCGCACTCTAAGTAAGGAACCTTTTTCAATTCTGGCCACTGATTTCGTTAGTTCCACTTTTGGCCACTGGTTCAGATAAGTTTGTAGTGGCGACGCCGACGCCGACGTGGCAGCCGACCACCATTCCCTGCGTGCGGGGGAAATAAGCCACGCCCATCAAAGTACTATAATATTTTCAAGGTAGGCCAACACGCTTTCTTTCGGAAATCGCCCAAGAGAATAATTTTGAAAGGAACAGGCGGATCAGGTATTTGCCACGTCGGACCTGTGGCCTGCACTAACTTTTTTAATAAATAGTGGAACTTCAGTGCGGACAATAAATGGAAAGAAGTTCACTACTATTCAAGGAATCGCTTTATGTCTTGCTAACAATCTTTGAATACCTAATTGATTTCCTGCGATTTTAAATTCTCTTCGCCATTATTAAATCAGGGTAGGTATTCTTATTAAAAAATGACCAGATGTACGGGCATACCGTACCGTACGGTATGACCTTCCCGTAGTCTAGTATGTTGTTAAGTAGATTATGCAAAGCTCACTATTTTCATATAAACCAGACCTTACTTGCAAAATGCGTTTAGTTCAGGAAACATTATTTAAATGAAGAAATCCGGTGTGAAAAACTTAGGGGAAGTCTTCGCGTTCGCATGCATCGCATGCCCCGATACACCAGCGCGTACAAAACTTTTGCACTTTGCAAAATGCAAAAGAACTTCATAACATTCACTATAGAACTGCAGACATCTATTTATGCAGTCTCTTTTTATACACAAATTAATAGTCCAAACGAAACATTCGCTACTCATCACTAATTCTGCAAACGGTGTCGTACGATCATTACAGCGAGACCAGAGTTTCGAGTTGCAGTTTTCGCGAATTAGAGCAAATAAGATAGAGGTAGTAAATTTATTTTGCCGGAGGGTACGTAGTTGTGAATTTTGCACGGGACGGTGCATTATGCGGCGCACGTAGCCCGCTGTCTGCACGCGGGCGCGGGTGCGGGCGCGGGCGCTGCTGCGGCGAGCACAATATTCAGTCGGCAGTCGTGCCGCCCACGCTCTCGTTCTCTTCTATGACCGAGTCTCATTTATTATTTAAAAGCTCGCTCCAATGATACAGTCGTAAGTGAACCTGACTTCTCTGAGCGTTCCCTTTATGACAAATCGATACTAGACACACACGATACGGGAAACTTTAAGATAACAATTTGCAGAGTATGATCAAACTCAGCTAAAAACTCCGACTGAAAATGTTTAATCCGAAAAGCAATCTCCAAAGAGGCAATAGGAAGAGGATTCCGTGCATATTTATTGCCGGTCTCTAAACCGTTTCTCGGGTAATTCGGTACAAGCAAAGCGACATTATTTTTGTAGTAATTTCGGCGAATGTCCTTTAAAATATTCAGAGTGCTGTAGCTGAGCCCATTAACGTGCCCGGGCGCAATTCGGAGCGGGGACTCGTCCGCAAATGGCGGCGATATCATTAACTTGACCCCGCAACTATCCGTCGCCCCGCAAGTTTTTCCCAATATTACACAGGAGAGGTATTCGCGACGAAGCGACACCACCGCATACATACGGTACCCCACAATATTTGTTTACCTTTTATACGTAGCTTACGTCTCAAATGCTAGGTAGACGTAATTTAGCGTGGCCACTGACATCGGTAATGCTGGAAAGCGCTTCTTCGATTTAAAAAGGGTTCGCATTATTGCTCTCTTAATTGCTTTTAATTATGAAAGCTATTAGCTACGAACAAGACTCATTTATGTGTGTAATATAATAATGGATTAGACAGCAGCTGCCCACTTCTGTGTACTGCATGAATGTCAAACGTGATATTATATGATTTGTTTTCATCTATTCTGAGAAGTACTTAGGTTGATAAATGTCATTTCCGCCCTGAAACTATCGAGTAGTGTTGATTAGACTGTTGAAACTTAAGGCATTTCATATTAGTCATCTAGTTATCAATGACACAGCGTTATCAAAACAATTAGGTTGGTACATCAATATTTTTCCAGCGTTCCGCATCAAAAATTAATAATGGCATATCAAAGCTGCCCTTGTTGTGCCCCTATAGAATATACTTACGCGTTAGGGATGATTTTCACAAGGAAACGGAAACTTCCCCTGCCTCCCGTCTACACAAAATATGTGGTGCGATACGGAGATAGGTGTACGGAATTCCTAACTAAACTTGTGTGAGGGGATTTTTCAGCTAAAGAAATAACGGTGAAAACTCACTAGCTCGAGTCACGACCTCCGAGACTGCGATCAAAGAGTAAAGCGAAGATGCGATATGTAGTTTTTGCCCTTTGTTTCAGATACTTTTATTTTGTGCAACGCGGCAACGCAACGGTGCGTTCTAAGCGATTGATGTGAAGGAATTGTTTTAAGAGTAGCTTTATGTAGTCTATCGTGCATTTAGTTTTCGATAGTAGAAAAGTCAAACGAAATCGGTGTTTTAGAAGATTTTCCGGTTTTCAGGAATGGCCTTTCTGCATCCGTAGCATGACCACCATAGATACGGAAGGAATTAAAGACAAAATTACAGATTGTACAAAGATTTCTAGGGCACGTTGACATGTTATTGAAAAAAAAACATGAAATGTCACTTTGTATAAAAAGAGGTATGTCTATTCTTCGTAGAGATAGGTCATGATACGCGTGCTGAAAATCCAAATAACTACAGTAGAAAACATCATAGTAATTTTCTGTCTGATGTCAAATGACGGAAGGGTTTATTTAGCCTTCTATAATTTTTCATAGTATGTTAACCCTAAACGTGCAGTCAAAAGAAAGGCCAGTCTTCCTTGCAGAACAAATTATAAGTCGCCCAGTGAGTTACCGTGTAAATTTAAATTTTCAAACTTTTACTTTTAAATGAGCTCGCTCTATTAGAAACGTGGAATGGCTGCATAAAATTGCACCCGTGACCAGTTATAAAGTTATAACACTGGACTATGCATTCAAAAAATACGAGCTGACAACTTTTACAATGTTCAATTTAACCGTATTACAATTCCGACAAGAAAGTTTTTCGTATTTACTATGGAAAAATAAACAAATGACACTAGAATACAATCACACACAGGCATACAGACACTAAAATCAAATTCCTAGAAGTGGAAAGAGCGCAAAGGTCTTTCTTGAAAGTCATGTATTTTAAACCGTATAGATTCCCTACTGAAAACCTTTACTCACTAAGTGTTCATCTTATAGTCAGGAAATTATACGTACTCCATGCCGCTTTAAAACTCCATAAAACCCTTCGTTATGATTCTAACCTCAACTAAAAAACAAGAAAATATCTTGTTGCACCAGAACTATCGGTTAAAACCTCTTTCTAGGCAAAAAAACAGTTCACCAGACAATCTGCTTCCCTCTACAACAAAATAAATAAACTTTTTGCCGTCTAAACGTGACGCTGGCAGAATAGTCGACATCGGCTCAATTGCCACAAAAAAAAAAAAAAAAACTTTTAACTAGCTATCCCATGACATATCGAGAATGTAAAAAATCAGATGCAAGAGTTATGACGATATTGAAACACTATTACAAACCATCATGCGATAATTTGACAATAAGCGACACCCACGCACACTACACACACAACACTCACACATACACACACACTCACACCTTCCTAGATATTAGTTGAATTTCTATTTATGTACCTACACTCCTACATAATTATTGTTTCTAGTTTTAGAAGAGCGGGGTCTCTTAACACAGTTATTTTTTATACTTAAAAGGAAGCCTATTATGTAAGATTAAATATTGTAGAAGTTTGTAAAGTATACTGAAATAAAATTATTTATTAGTATTATAATAATATCGACATATTGTTTTATATGTTCTTCGCTACATTGTATTTCCTCCGTCGATTAATTTTACGGCAGTTAAACAGAAACCGCTGAAGCTTTTCTAATGACTTTAAAATGTTTGGAGGAACTTGTGGAACCAATGTTTGAAAGTTTTTCATCTCTACATATTATGGTGTAGTAAACTCTCTTTTATCTTGAATCTTTTGCCAGCAAAAATCATTGATTAACAGCTAATATTTTAGCCAAATATCTATATCCAATTAAGACCTGAGCAGTCAATAAAATGCCTTGGACACTCATGGTGATTGGTGGGTTCAAGACTGCAACGATGGTAGTCCGCCCCCGCCATCATCTCTCACCCCTCCTTAACCCCCATTGTACAAAGAAATTGTATTTGCCAGCGGGAGCTCGCGGTCTTAATATGAAAATATGTTTCACTACAAAGAGTCTTCCATTTAATTTGCATTAGTCTGCTCATCATTTATAAAATAACTTCTAGGTAACCCTTAATTGCATGACTCGGTTAGATATGCACTGTAAACTTACTGAAGATAAATGTATAATATGTATTAAAGTCACTTTTGCTTAGAATCTGTTAATTCCAGTAAGTTTCAGTCAAGTACTGCAGAATCGAACAGTTCAGAGTCACACCCATAGATGTATTAAAGAAGTTTTTAATATTTCTGTGGTCACACCACAGTCCAGCATAAAGTCAATCTGTATTCAAATTATAATTGCCTTCATATTAGTAGACATTGTTACGTGGACCTGAATTACCCCCTCAGATATTGGGTCATCCTATCATTAAGGGCTAAAATTAAAGTTGTATTTCAAACTCCCAATCCTCACGGATGGGTTAATCACATTCTGCCACGCGTAATAACAAGTTTAACAGCTTCCCTGAAAATACAATCTCGAGTTTTCAAGGATCCAGGTGAATCGACGTAACGGGTCGTGAGCTTAGAACTCTAAAGCACGTTATATATTAGTCTGAACAGTTTAAAGTTACTTGTGGGCTCGCAAATAAGCGAGGGGTCCCGTTCGCAAGATGGGCCGCCCGCGCAAAATTACAGATTGTCAACTCGACTCAAGTAACCTGTTGACACTGCGTTAAGTCACGATTTGAGAGGCCTGTTTGTTGTGGACACAACTTGTATCGCCGCCTTCATAACAACGGGATATCCTTAGTCATATTGGAACAGCTTTTAACGACGTCCCGAACCTTGATAGAATGTACTCAGCCCCCAAAAGTATTTTAAGTATTTTCAAGTATGGACTCCAATATCAAATTGGGTTTCCGAATATAATACGTTTTTTTTTCTGATCTTATTATTGTTGTATTCTGGATCTGAACTGTGTTCGTATCGCTATCGAAAACCGTTCTATAACAGTTGAATTGCGTGATACATGCAAATAATTTCGAAAAAGTCTGCATCCTGATGTCGTTCCGTCGGCTGGGACTATCCTGGCGCGCCGGTGCGATGCCAGTTTAGTTCGAAATTTCATTCTTCTCGAACACATATCTCGACTTCGTCCGGGAATCTACTTTACATTTCTCATCCTAATGGCCATTGAGAGAAAATTGGAAAAGAAGTTTTCGCGTTTCTATTCTAAGAATCAGGTTCAATAGAAACATTTCAGGAAAGTATCAATGCGATTTCAGATAAATAGACAACAGACAAGAGAACAATGCGTGTGGAAGCGGCGGAATACGGCGGCGTATCGAGACAAGATCAAAGTGATGCATGATACTTATTTTTATTCTAACGTCTTTTGGTTTCGCATTGAAAATGAACGCGGCAATTTATTTAAATGCTACGGCTCATTAAACTGCAGTACAAATAACAGAGCTGCTTACAATATCTTTCAGCTTTGTTCATCAGCTGTGCGAAATTCAATTTCCATAATCAGGCCTCATTTTTTAAATTAGTCAGAGTTATAAATAATTGGGTAGCGACCACAGGTAAAATAAAGAATAGTAGGGTTTGCAATGTTTTCCTAGAATGTGTGGTGCGGGGCGAGGGGAGGGTTGTAATGTGTGGCAAACACCCTCCTGAGGGTTCAACCTCATGGCTGATGCCTATGGTGCCGATGACCCCTATCGATTTGCCCATTTCTACGAACTTGC
Organism: Brachylomia viminalis; assembly: GCA_937001585.2. Lineage (NCBI taxonomy): Eukaryota > Metazoa > Arthropoda > Insecta > Lepidoptera > Noctuidae > Brachylomia > Brachylomia viminalis. The sequence goes on along the minus strand of OW443301.2, from coordinate 16,770,367 downwards.
GTAATTGCAAATTGCGAACAAGTGCTTGTACAATACTAGGTTCCTCAGTATACACGACAATTTATTGGAAGTCTCGAACTACTATGAAAGTTATAGTACCGTGATTATAGTGTCTGGGGAATAGAATATAAAATATTTGATTGCTGCTATAGTTTTTATGTTTGATAGTTGCACATAATTATTATGATTCTTGAGAATTACCGCACTCTTGAGTCAAAGCGAAGATTCGAAGAATAAAAGTGTGTGTAAGCGACAACCGCGCAATACTGAGATAAAAATACCTAAGTTTATTGGAAAATAGTCTTTAATTGTTTAAGTACCTTTAGCATATCAATTTATGGCCAACATTATCCTGAGAAACTGTATTTTCGTTAAAACTTTCTACATGTTAGCCCTGAATTCCTGATTTTTGAGCGTAGAGTATAGCTTCATTTTCAGTTAGCATTATGTACGTACTTTTTTTTTCAAAGCCTCAGTTTCTCAAGTAATCGAAGGTAGACGGAGAACGATCCGCTGGGGAGTTCTCACCGCCTCCTCGCGAGCTTCACGGCAGTGGTTTCCAATTCGCGGTCCGCACACTCCCGCCTTTAATTTACTGCGGTGCTAACCACGCGGCCCGCAGTTTGTATTCATTACCCACCTTAGTACCACCTCGCTGCAAGATTTAATGTTTCCAACAATCACTGCACTCATTTGCCACAATTCAAACATTTATTTAATATTTTTCCGCCGCCTGGTCTTGTATAATGCTCCAGTTATTATATTATCCAGATTTTTTATCATAAGTTTTTATAGGGCTTCTTAGTTTTACATGTGCTTCATATTTTTAACAGTAAATATGTTTATAGTCATCTTAAAACTCCCATAAACGAAGCAGCTAAGTTTTTCTAAGACTATAAATCTAAGAAAATTGGAATTATGATGTTGTTATAAACAACTACTATCCTAACTTTCTAGAGATAAACAAGCAACAAAAGTTCTAATAACAGCGTTGAACTCTATGTAAAGATGCTATAAATTATACTGACAAGCTGACTGGTGTTCGTAGTCGGCAAGCAAATTAGGTGGTCCAGAGTAAACGAGTTATGGCGAAGTTGTGGGCACCGGCCCCGCACTGGGACCGGCCAGTAACTAGGACCAGTTCGCGATGCCAGCCTAGCGGTAACTGGAGTAAAGTAGCATTAACTACTGACGCGGCAATCAAGTGCGTTTAGCTTGCTAGTTGCCACTTGATTAATAACTGTATCTGTTGCTAGTTTGTAACCAAGACTAGTAGCTTTATTAAGAGTTTGTGCCGTGATTTACGTGGGTTTAACTTTAAACAAACTGAGAGTTAGATACTGACTAGAATTACTTGCTATCTACAAGTAAACAGTTTTATACTTTGTACTGAAATGTTTGATGGGAAGCACTATAAACTTACGGAGTAAACTCGGCCTAATGATACTTATAACGCCGACATTCGACGAAATTCAATGACCGAATTTTCCTCATGTATTATCTGATATAGGAAAAACACTCTCTGTGGAGTCGCGCGGCAGGAGAAACATTTCAAGATCCGCCCTGTGGCGTGCCGCTAACACTCCTTATAAATACTGCTAAGCCCCTGGCTTTTGTGGCTAATCTTTCGCGTGAAGATCGCCATTATACCGCTATTTATTATTTTTACCCGTATTTTTCTTTTTCTAAAGTCAAGTCGAAACGTGCTTGATATTCTTGAAGGATTTTTACGCTACTCATTCCTCGCAAAGTGCTAGTGAAAGAATTAAATATGCCCCTTTCAGCGGCGTGAGCACTCCGCAATGAAGTATTTCATACGGTTTTGAATTTTAAATTATGTTAATATAGACGCGGAATTTTAACCGACAGACGCGTTTACCAAATTTTATTTGCGTTTAATAATTTTTACATCGTTTTAACTTTAATACTGTCTGGTTCGGGGAATGAGATGTGTGAACTGTTTTCTTAACGTTTGTTTAAAAGAAAAACTAGTTTCTACCTCACATTCATTAAAGGCATAAATTGATTTTACTGAAATAAAATCACGATTGCGTATAAGATAAATGGAGAAGGTGTCTGCGTTCAATTAGTGGTGAAAATCACCACTAAGACAGTGTGTGATTGCAGGGTCGCCCTTCCCCAACAGAAACAAATTAACTACGACAAATTGTTACAACTCAATCTGAACAAACATGTTCGAGAGCAGAACACTTATTGCTCGAAAACAATATTGCGAAGTGGCGACACTTTCATTACGATGGAAAAGACCATATGCACGTACAGTTTGATTAGCTTCCGTGAGTAAGAACAAAAGCTGCGTTAAATGAAGCAGTATGTGTCTGTGAGGCAGGCTCGGCGTCGTAACCGACTAAGTTATGACAAAGTGTTGCGTGGTGGAGGCGCCGAGCGGCCCGCCACCGCGCCGCGCGCCGAGCCCGCTCGCTGCCTGCCTGCTAGAGCGCACAACTCTTAAATTAGCGCGAACTTAGACCACTTAGCTTCTTCAAGTTTTGTTTGTAGACGCCATAAATATTGTATGTAACGAACGCGATACAATACCAGCCGTCGACGGCTCGCTGCATTGTTCGCGAATCAAAGCGGCCTTTGTTGCTTAACAGTTGACTCGAATTTTCTCGTTGTACGCTTTCCTTTATCGGGGGAGAGCGATGAAAAACTACCACAAATCCCAACGAAATGCTTTTCGATTTGATTCTGTTTGATCACGAAGTTCCGTCGTTAAAATGGAGTTAGTTAAAGCGTTTTTTAAACCTTGGAAAATTGAGGCATCTAAATGATTGGGGTATTACTTCCTTACACTTGAAATATTCATGAAAGCTACTTAAGTATTCTGTAATCATAATTGATTCAGTATCCCTGAAACTGTATTTGGTCAACGTATCGGAATAGCAATAGTGCGTAGTCGTATTGAATGGCTAATAATTCGATTTCGCGGTTATTTTAGCTCATGTAGGCTGCGTGGGACGCAGGTGGCCGTTCCAACTATAATGATCAAACTGAACCATTCAATGTGCACAGACAAGTTGCACTGTCTAGTCAACCTGAAATATATTGTTTGTATCATTAGCTTGGGACAGTACTTAGAATTTCCTCTAGTCTATTCCTAAACAGACCTATTGAGGTAAAATAAAAAATTGAGGTAGGGGTCCAAATTGTAATGCAAATGTCTGCTTATGTATTCGTCTTTTTAAATTGGTTTTACGGAAATGGAAATTACTGCCTAACTTTCGAGTAAAGACAGGACAAATCTTTGTTAGTCGAATGAGGTCTTATTTAATTTGAATAGGTTAGCTATGACGGCGGGTTTTTTCAAGACGAGAAAGAAATTTTCTTTTTTTCTTTTGTTTGCCGATCGGGTAACGAAAAGAGAGTGGGCTCATGTTCTCGAAAGTTGCACGGCGAGTGACTTTTATAGAATACAATTCATCAGCTTTTGTCTGTTTCATCCTTTTTATCACAATATTATGACAAAGAGTTGTTTCAGTTAACCACCACATTTAACCCTAATGTTATATTAATATAAAAAAAATATTAACTCGGAAGTGGAGCGGCACGTGGTAATGTTTAGTAGGTATCTCATTAGCCTTCAGTGTCTTCGCTAAAGCAGTTTTCATATAATTCATAATTATTTACAATAGAAAGTCTGTTTGAATAATAGACACGTTTTCTAGTGTATAATAATGGACTATGCCGATGTTATTAAAACCACCAGCTTTATTAAGTCAGTTACACACAACACGAGTTTGACCTTTCACTGACACAATACATGATCATCCTGCACAACACTATTGTTGCCGGTTGCTTTGGCTGCCGAATAACCGTTGTAAGCCGATGTAAATTCTACGTTGTCGCTCAGATCCAAGATTTCCAGATTTAACAGTGTTGCAGCAAACCATATTTCAGTTAGACGGTGCAGGTGTGCCGTTGGCTGCAACTTCGATTAATTCCCATAACGAGGCAGGTCCATCACGCGCGCGCTCGTTTGTCTCCGGCCCAGCTATAAATACATCAACGTACTTGCAATTTAATCCGTTCTGTTCCGCTCCCGTGAAGTGCTGCTTTCTCCCTCACACACCTACTTCCACCGTCCTGCATGTTTCGGTCAGCGAAAGTTGTTGCAATTAATCTCTTTCGTAGGTGGAAACCCGGCTAACAATTGTCTAAATTAGAACATGTATCTTGTTTAAAACTAAACTCCCACTTTGTTTTCTCCGAGAAATAATAATTACTTTGTGGATGTTTTGTCTGATAATGCCTCTATTTTAGACATCAATTCATTGGTAGGAAGGTACAATAAGGCCGAGTCCATGTACAAAGTAGTAGCAGTTCGTGGAAAATTTAACAAATTTGCGTACAAAGCGCAAAGCACTGGCGGGATCGTCTTTGTATGCAAATATTATTACAGGAGTCTATTGAAGGACCACACCGAACTCACGTATTGAGCCGAAGTGGGTACGCGCTACACGGCTACTGGGACTATAATAAGAGACCCGTCCAAGAGCCTCCGACATTATGCAGGAATTCTCGGGAATGTGGAGTGTATCGCTCCCTGAAGAACGCGCGGGACAGCGGTCGTCCTGAATAACACACGAGCTAATAACCAAACTGAGCCAATTAGGAATACTATTGCCGGTGACGGTCCGTCGAGCAATAGCTCAATCGAATTGCAGAGCTGAACAATTCATAGGCAAATCTGCTCTAAGCGTGTTAACATGGCCCCGGGGTTATTGCGGTGTACCGATTCATGTGTCTATGCGGCGCTCACCGTAGTGTACCTACTTACTTGAGTACTGTCCACCTCACGCTACATCAATAGCGCTAACATAGTACCTATCGCAACTCTGATTACCTATGTATTATTTACACATAAACATCGCATGATTAAACTATTTGAAAGGATCAATTAGCTCACTGTCTGACTGTTTGGCTATTCAATAGAGAGCTAATTATTGCAATATATGTATCGGTATTGTTATAAATCTGTCTAATTTAGCGTTTCGATTAGTGGCATGCCAGAGTGGGCGTTGAGTTGTTCTATTTTTCGGTTGGTCGTGCATCGCATAGTGATACATTGTTGAGTTACGCTTGTAATTAGAAGTGACGATGTTTGGCGCGCGATCCGTGGCATAGGTCAGCGCGGGCACGCGTGCGCCCGCTGCAACTGGCGGCTCTCAATCACTCCGCGCCGTGACGCGTCACGTGTGTCACCGGCCGACTCCGCACTCGAAACTCTGCTCTAACTGTACCCGATATAACACATTATAAAAATTCGCAACTGAAAGTAGAACGTCCCGCGCTACGCGTGCAGTCTCTTCTTTGTATTCGAGTCGTTCCATTCATAGAGATAACGGCTTGCTCCGAGGCGACAACGGGAAACAATTACGCTATTACAAAAGGCCTTAAGGATTCTAATTACGAGTGGATCCTTTCATCCGTAACCCGGATCGGATACGAAGCCTTCCCATTATCGCGTACCATAAACATTTCTGGATTTCATATCCGCGGCACGGCTGGGACCGCCTCGCTTATTACCTCCGCGCGGAAAAGAATAACATCGTTTTGGCACTTTTGACGCGAATTCCGGATGCCTACGTTCATATTGTGCGCCGTTAATATTCTGCGCGACGCGTCCGACCTTTTTTATTTGTATCTAAAATTGAACATTTTGTCGCGACAACGAGCGCACGCGACTTTCCCCTCCGCCGAAGGAGCGATAAAAATACAGAGTCGGAGCGTTTGAGACCATCGGCAGTACTAACGACCGCCGATGCGACCGGTTAAGTCATGTACACCTGTACGGAATTAGCCGCATGGGTCTTGAGCGCCCTTACTTGTGTTGACATCTTACTGGGTGAGTGCGGATGAACTGATAGCGCTGGAGCCTTGCGAGCCTCTGAAACTTCAGGACTAATATCAGAATTATACTTGTAATCTCGGTCTTAAAAATATTTTGAGATGAAATTAAACTATTTTGTTAACTACAAATATACCATTGGCTTTACCTAATTTTTACCTACTTATTATTTCTCGATCTCCATTTTATCAAAACGCACCGATTCGTTAATAAAAGTTGTAAAAGAAAAATAGTTGGTTCATTCTTTATAGCTGATTGAAAGAAGTTGCTCCTTTAGTTCAAATGGAATCTGGGCAGAGAAGGATTATAAAAAAATCTTCGTTGAGTGAAATGGCCCTATCAAAACAAGAACCGTCGGCCGAGCGATGAAAAAGTGAAGTTTGCAAAACCACAAACAACGAACTCGCCTGTCTGCGGCATTTCGTGGCCACCTCTGCAATTTACGGCACTGTCATTTTTCAAAGTTTTGAAAAAATTCGGCCGGGAAAATTAGAAAAAAGATGATTTCTGCTCAATATGATCTTGCGAATCTGCTGAAGTCGGTTGCCTTTTGCTGAAGTAGCAAACTCCCTAAGATAAGGGGCGGAGCGGACAAATTGTAATATTTGCTAGACGAGATAAGAAGTGACACCAGAAAACAAATGAAGGCGGGCGGCGGCGACGGCGTCTGTGAAGGGCGTGGGGGAGGAGGGGATGCGTGACGTCACCACGCGCTGAGCTGCTAACTGCCGAGCCACCCCACGCCAGCCAAACACTAACGGCCATGTGTGACTTTACATTCACTACATTTACATAAGTTGCCGCTTCACTGGTTCATAGTGAATCACTTGTTTTTCAGGCGATTACATAAATTACAAACTGATTCGGTTTAAATTGCAAAAACATAAGAAAATTATCACAGTAATTATAATGGGAATTTATTTGTTAATTTTATTTTATATACCCACAAAATAATTATTTAATACAACGGATTTGAATTTAAACCGAGGGCCGGGGCGAATCCCGCGGGATCCCGAGGGCACACCTCGGCCCGTCGTCACCGCTCGCCAAATTAAAATGATAAATCAAAATCCGTCGGCCGGCCGCGCGCACAAATGCTATAAAACGAACTAAGGTATTTGCGAAACTTGTTTAAAGTTCTATCCTTGAAACAAATTTAATATTTCCTTGTTTATATTTAACCTTTTCAGCTTTCTTTCCAAGATACACGTATGTAAAAATTGTATGAATACATGTAAGCAGTACGCTGAGTTTCAAACTGCACTGAAGGGGTTAGTTGAGAATGTTGAGAGCGTATCACCGAGCACCAATAACGCGTTTGTTTAAAAATATGTGATGTTCACTACAAAGCTACAAGTATTCTCAAGGGACACACTTCAATAAGTATGTTTTTCTCTTGCGATACGTAAAAATGGTATAGACTTAAAACTGCACTCAATAGTTTTCGTTTTCAGTTTTCGTCACTGAAATCTAACTACTTAAATAAGCACGGATGATTCATGATACTTACGAGTACCTAACTAATATTACATGTATATTTGAATTCTCAAAGTTTTATGACATTTCTGTGTTTTACGAAACAAATAAAACGCTTTAAATTTTATTTTAAATGCACGCCAGCGCTTTCTCCTCGTTTTATTTTCGGCGTTCTTATTAAAAGAAAAGACTAAAAATTGGTTCGATTTAATCATTCCATTCAGAAACCTGACGGGAAAGATAATGCTGAAATTATTCTGTAACAACTGTAATGAATAGCAATGAATATTTCATTTGCACTGAACACTGGCTTGTTAATAAGAATTAAACTTAACGATAGTGTTGTTTTGAAAGTGATACGAGGGAACATTATCAGGATGGCAGAAGTGTGAATAAACTTTGTGAACTTATTCATGTAGAAATCTCCTATTCCGAAATGTAAACGTACTTATTCGTTGTGTACGTTCTGGTATAAAGTGGAAGGTTCTGTTTTGTGAATTTCGGCCCGCATTGGAATGAAAAGTTAGAGGAAAGTTTGATACAAGCAAATGTGCATATTCTTGAACTAGTTCCTTCATACAAGGTTTATATTGGAGTGGCAGGAGTAACGAATGCAAACAGTTTGTAATGGGATACTAGAACTTGCAAATATTTTCATATATGTATTCTTGAAAAGTTTCTTGTTTTAATTGGCTTCGTGCCTAATGAATAACTAAGAATTAGTGGTTGTATTAATCTTACTAAATAATTGGTTTTGAAAGCTCTACTTTTGACAAGGAAGTGCAGCATCCTACTACTAATAAAATGTAAAACTTTGTATGAAAACGACTGAACGGATTTGGATTAAATTTGGCACACAGATAGTTTATAACTGGATTAATACATATGATACTTTTTATCCCGGTAAATGAACCCAATACTGAAGTTCACACAGAAAGAAGCTAATATGACTTAAAATTCGGTATGTACATTTCAGTTTTCAGTACCTAGATATTCGCTTCAGTAAAGTTATTGCTATCCTATCTAACTAATTACTTACACCCAATACTAATTTCTACCCCCGAACTGGATCATATTTTGGTACATTTAAATATATGTTGGGCGCAAATGCGGTAATGGTAAATTGCTAAAACTAATTGTGTGGTAAATCGGAATGATGCTGCAATTAGACAAATGACTGGAGCCGAGTATGTAGGTATCTATGGATGTGTGGTGTGTGTATTGATTAATTGTGGAAAAATAATATACTGCATCTGTGCCACCTGCTGGTTCTTCGACCACGGTGAAATGAACAGGATCCGTCAACGTTTACCTATGTTTTCAGTTTCAGTTCTGTTGTGATGTTAAATTACATTACAATTTTCATAATTTTCAATTTTCCAGATTTTAAATGAATGAAGGCGATACTGTGTAGCTTTCTTTGATTTACAATAGGTGAAGCCTATACACAATCGGTCTTATTACATTCAATTATATAATCTTCTTTGTTTCATAAGATATTTTAATTTGTTGGTGTCGTGCGTGTTTTTATTTTATTTTAGTAAAAATGTTATATCTGGCTAACGTTAAAATCTGGTTCATGTTGTCTACCGACAGCCACTACTTTGTGTGTGCTTCCGGCAGCCGTCTAAATTAACCACAAGTAGAAATCAGAATCTACTATCGTTCTGCGGATGTGGTGTGTCTTTTATGCGGTCTGAAGAGTTCTATCCATAAAAAAAAAGCAAGCAAGCATAAATAAATATTTTGTATTTTTTTTTTTTTTTTGTATTTTTGTCCAAAAGCTTGATACATTTTTTTACAAAAAAAATTACTTTTTTTTTTGTTTTTTTTTTGAGGGTGGGAAATCATCAAATACCCAAAATCAAAATCATCAAATAACCTGGCGTACCAAAATGCATAATGTTTGTAGTAAAGGTATCTGCGGTAATTTGCCATTTCATCATGAATGATAGTTAGGTAGAAAGATAATTAATTTCAAAGTAAATAATGTACTCTAATTTCAGGCAGGAACTACACACATTTGTGGGCTAACATAGATTAATTACTATCAGGTGAATGCAAACAACATTATTGGTTCCTTATATATCTATTATGATATATGCCTCGATGTTGAAGTGCCCGTATCAGAATATTTATTGCTTATTTCAAGCCTATCTGGGTTAACAAAGAATGTCTCCATACAGCCTCTCTATTCAGATAAAGCGTCATGTGTAGAGTACACGGTTATCGAAAACCGTTTGTGAGATACCCATAATGTTTTATTAAATGTCATCCGCAATATAATGAGGTGCGAGGGATCCAACATCTGCGAGAGAGGCGCTACAAAAATATGTGCGAAGCGTCATAGAGTGCCGTTGTAAGTCAATGAAGCGGCAAATGGGGTGCTCTCGCCGCTCGAGCGGGGGCACACTCTAATAAACAAAATTATGCCTCAGAAATTACAAGAATACGCGTGCCGCCAGCGATCCCGCGAGATTGGATGCTGGAGATTTTCATCGATATCCTCCAATAATGAATGTAATATGTAGTAAGCTGAGGACGCCGCGACTGTCGCGTCGTCGCCGCGAAAAAATGTGATTGCCTCCTCGACGATAGTGGTCGCTGCAAATGGCCACGTTTTACCGCTGCTTGGCATTTACCAAATGTCAGATATAGCCTGTGTAAGAGAATATTGTAATAAATTTGCGGTTAATTAATTTGTTTGAGACCTTGGGTCTGATCCAAGAAATCCATCTCAAGGCTGTTTCTAGGATCAATTTTGAAATACATAGTTGTACTTATTTATTATATAAGAATAATTTATTGTTTAAGAAATTACATTCGAATGCGTTGATTCCTGGAACTCACACTAGGATTATTATTATATGTCCAAGTCATAAAAAGCGTAAATAATGCGTGGCACACCATGGCGGATTAGCTATGTAAATATTATAAAAGTTTAGCTGACTGAAGCTCTAAATGGAGCTGAACATATTCCGTGGAATTCTTTCAGCAGTCAGTGCACGTGCAACGTTAGACGTCCGCGTCGAACGGAATCGAATTTCAGAAGAGTTGAGTTTTAAAATGAATGTTCTCACTCTAGAATTATTTCATATGCGCGTTATACGCGGCTTAAACACTATTTTTCAAGGTACAGATGATTTTAGTAGGTATGTAATGCTTAGATGGTTTGGTCATGCTGAGAGGATGAATGAAAAGCAACGAACAATAGGTATTTCGAAAACATATGATGTGAGTGGGAATGCCGTCGGGAGGGGACGCCCTAGAAGGACATCATCATCATCATTTCAGCCGAAAGACGTCCACTGCTGGACATAGGCCTCCCCCAAGCACCTCCACTTCGACCGCTTTTGTGCTTCCCGCATCCAACGGGTTCCTGCGGCCTTGACTAGATCGTCTGTCCACCTTGTGGGAGGCCTTCCAACGCTACGTCTTCCGGTACGCGGTCGCCACTCTAGAACTTTCCGGACCCATCGGCCATCTGTTCTGCGAGCAATGTGCCCTGCCCACTGCCACTTAAGTTTGGCAATTCTTCGGGCTATGTCGGTTATCTTGGTTCTTGGTTAGAAGGACATGTAGTGACCTTATTGGTGATGTTCTTCAGGAAGGTCAGGTACGAAGTACTCGCAACCGGCGTGGGTTTATGACCTGATATATGAACGTAGAAGAAGCAGAAGGGGCATGTAAGGATCGTAGCAGTTGGCGTTCAGTATTTGCTGCCTACCCCATGAAGAAGACGTAAGTTCATGTGTGTGTATACTGATGGTTATGTGACTGTATAACAATAAACCAATTATGTTAACTACATAATTATACATAACTCCTAAGCATAGTACGTCGTACATTCATGAGCAGTATTGTGCAGCGATGACGCGTACCATTCCCGCCTCTTTACTAATGACCCGTCTTATATCGTAGCTGTAAATCAAATTGCTCTTACTACATACATAAGCAGGGACTTGCGAATTACCTTTTAAAGGCTCATATTGATTGAGTTACTTGAAAAGCGGTTAAGTTAATCTAATTCCGCTAAGTCTTGCCATTCATAGTATCTAACGTTCGCATTGTATGATTAATACAAAGTGAGCCTAATCCGCCGCTTTACATATACGAGTATAGTATAAATTCAAGATTTAGAAGTTTTTCACGAAGCAGTGTTACTAACCAGAAAATTGTTTAATTTTTTTTTTAAGTATTTTTGAAACGATTGTTTTAATATCAGTTCAATCAAAAAAGTAAATGATTAAAACAATTGTATTCTTATAAATCACCTACTTAGATCAGAGGAATCGTTGGTGGAATCTTAACTAAGACCAAGGAACATAGGGCTACGTTGTATCAAAGCGAATTGTCTCCAAGGCTATAATAAATAATATTATATCGGAGAATTATGTGGAAGCAACCCTTACGGTGGCGGTGTGTCGCCCCAGTCGCCCCCTCCCCCGCCGCACTGTATTAAAGTGATATTGCTTATACGCTTACCATTAAAGCTATACGTTTCGACTGAATTAAGACCAATTTGCACAGGTTTTGCACGAATAAGGGAATTTAATTTATGAGCAATATGACGAATGTAATTCGAGTGAGCGCGTAATCAACGACTTTAATTCGATTTCACACGAAGTGAGGATGCTGTTGTGTTTTCATGGGTCCGGGAAGGTTGCCTTGAATATAATTGGTTCCTCAAGTCATTAACGATTCTTTTTTAAATCTATTCCGATCTTGACAGACACAAATCAGTTCTGGTAATCGATGTATTTAATATTTCTCGTTAACATTTAGAGTAGACAAATGCTGGTGCCATTATTTATTCATTTATTCGGTTTTGCCGTCCTCACTTCAGTTAGCGGCAGATGATATTAAAAAAAGATTCTGAATAAAAGCCGTTTGATGTGGTGGTTGAGCTGAGTGGCGGCGCAGAGTCAGGAGAGCTCAGTGTAGCAGCAATAGCTCACCAATCGTGGTGCGATGATCTCGAGCCCGCACCTAACCCCGCATCATTCACGATAATGGCGGGGCCTATGTCTCGACCGTAAATGTAAATCGCTCTAATTTATACGCGCGATAACGTCGCCGCACTGCTGTTAACTGTAATTATATTACCAAGCGAGGACGTGTTGATCAAAACCCCTGATTAAATGCCCGTGATGCGAACCGGGAAAAATTCTGCCGGGCCGTCGCGTCGCCTCGTGGAAATGAACTCGCGAAAACATTATATTTTATTCGAATATTTATTAGGTATTAATCTTGAATGTATTTATGACTATGAATTAAAAGGATTCCGGTGATTGGCGTTGATTTAATTGGATTACGAAATCCCTTTTTGTTTTTGGAATTAGATATTATTTATAATCTGTTATTTCATGAATTCGAATCAAAATAAGGAGTAGTGAATGTGGTGAAGCTCTTTAATTCTTTGATTTTGTTAAATCATTTATTTACTCGAATATATGCTGGCTAAACTGTACCTAGTAGTTCTATTATCCTGTTATTGATATGCCAGCCAGAAACATTCCTAATATAATGCTGGCACACAGAGACAATGCCCCAATGGGCAATCTATTTGAGTAATTATCCGCTAAGGGCCATTGTCGGCCATCTTGTCCGCGTGGAATGAGGCTTGTTCGCTGAATGCCTGCTGTTATGTACCTACATGCTTTTGGCGATCACAGCGACAGTGCCCCCGAGTGTCTTCAATGACAATACAAACACTTTATTGTCTTCAGTTTGCGTAATTCATGACCCCGATGCACTCAAATGTAACTATATTTTCCGTGAGAGGAATATATAAATGCGAAATAGTTGTATTCGGACTTTAACATTCTTAAATTCAAACGAAAGCGTTTCCGCTGTATGCTTTTCAGTTTCGTATGAAAAGATAAGACTGTTGAGGATTTTTATGAGACCCGTAGACGGAATAAAAATATTGTTTTTTTAAAAGATCGGTGCTATATTAATTTTGATGTAAATGTAGAGATTAAGGACGAGCGTAGGGTGTGCAAGCTATTAAATTGCAGAGCGTGTAAGGATGAAGTGAAGGAAGTGGGCCACTTCACTCATCGGGTAAGTTAATAACATGACACTTTATATTATATTTAGTTTTGCTAGGGCATGGTAACGATATTACCAACAGATTAAATGCTTACGCTGTAAAAGATGAAAGATGCATCATTTAAAAAAAAAACAGTGTTGGGTGTTCTGTTTTTTTCTGTTCCGTGGGTGGGTGTTATCCATGGTGAAATTGTTGTTTGAATTTCAATGTTAAAGCTAAAATACAGTGTTAAAATCCGCTTGAAGTAGGTATCTATTGTCAAAGAATCAGTAGTTCAAACCCAATAGGTAGGTAAGCTTTGTTAGAAAAAGGTGAAAATCCTATAACCTCCCATATTAATCCAACCGGTTATTTAAGCACGATTAATACGTCAGAAGTTTGAAGCAAATAATATAGATACGTACGTAAGTCGCACGTGGTGTCGTGCATTAAGCGTGATATAACTTCTTATTACACTTGGAAAGCAAACGAAAGAAAGTGGCGAGAAATGAAACATGAGACGATGTTTAATTATAACACTATATAAGTTAACAATTTCGGAACCGAAGTCTGACTGCGGCTTATCTGACGCCAAATGTTTCAAAGGAACTTTTAACGAGTTTAAAGTTGGGCCAAGTGTATTGCACCCGCAGCGCTTCCGTAGCTTAAGATTAATTAAACAATTGCACGATGGCTCCTTGAAAACACTCCGACATGTCTCGGCCTGTCGTCGCCAACCTTGCCAAATTAAACTCATAAATCAATTTCCGACGACCGGAAACAGAAATGTAATAATGAAGAACTAACTTCGGTTAGGAGCGAGTCTCGCAGTCGCACGGCGCACTCGCACGACGCGACACTTTTTCGAAATTAATTCATTTCTTTTCGCTCCTGGAACTAGAAATAAAAGTAACATGTGATTTAGTACCGGACCTAATGGAAGATTTTGCAACATGTTTTTCGTTAACACCAGCATTACAATATTTATTGGAATGTTAAATACACTCGCGACTGTATGCAATCATCTTGCGCATAACTGATGCAAATTGCCAGTGTCAGCATGCTATTATCGGACGTAATAATTTTCAGTTGAAATAAAAGTAATAAACCGGAATATTCAATTGGATGACGCATAAAATTCGATTGTTTGTTCTGAAAAATTCTCCTAGTGAACCTGAAATTTACAGCGGGGAGAAGGTGAGTACCAGAAGGCATCGACTTCGTTCGGGGCGGCTCGTAATTCACTCACAATTTATGTGCGTGCGCCGGTGACGCGCTAAAAGATTAGTCGCTCGCCACCGACGACGCCCAGTGCACTTTGTTACTCATGTTTACATAACATAACACTGTTTTGAAACTTTGTCACTTACACACTCTTTTCATAAATAAGGTGTCTACGTGTCTAGTCATATGTTTGTGAGTTGTTTTGAAAACCTGTGCGAACTCGTTATCGTATTAATCTTCTTGGCAATGTACACTAAACGTGTAGCAGTTATTCGCTAATACAGACGCTTTTCCGACCTTTCCACTAACACCGTACTTTATCCTGAAAAGAAACTAAGTACCTACATATTTTAAGAAGTGTCGTGTACGCTGAGTCAAAAAGCGGCAAGTGCATTTGACTCACTGGAAAGCAAAACAGTGAAACTTTATAGTATCTAAATCACTTGTTTAAAAATGAACGCCCGGAACAACGGACGTGGCAAGTCGGGCCAAAGTTTACGACTATGAAGCAATCCGTACGTACCAGCATTGAATTTGTTTCCGTCTGATTCCGCCACGGCTATTGCATAGTTCACTAGTGGCGGAATACAGAATCAACTCCCGCCACATTGAAACCGTAACGAATGATTTGCGATGTAACAGCGATAATCATGTTTACAATTCGCATACTTGAGTGGCTTTTGTGCTCGTGAAATTACTTGCTTCAGATTAGTAAGCGCAATGGGAAAATTAGGTTCCATTTTCAAAATTGGCATATCGAAAATGTTGAAGGAAGAAAGGAATCAAGTGATATAGACCGACGTATTTCTATAAAAGTCTATGGACTGTAAATAAAATCAATACCTCTAAATAAAACGAATCCCCATGTTCACTCCATTCTTCTTTATACTAAATACAGAAAACACAAGGCTATAAAAGCGGTTGTGATGTATCGGACACAATATTCTGGTGCCCAAGTGCCCGTAGATCGGCGATAAAAGCTGCAATTGTTTTCATTTGACAACATGTTTGTGTTCCGTTTGACAAATGGCTTGTAAGATCGTAGCGACGTAAAGGTTTTACTTAGCTCTACACTATGCTTGCCACAAATATATTGAGTGTCACTCATTTGGCGGGAAGAACGAAATATTTTGGTACGGGTTTTCTTTTTTTTTTAACAGAAGACCACACAACAACACGGCGCAGACCTAGTTCCATTTTTAAATATGTTTGACGGCTACGTGTGTATTTATTTAGAAGTGCAATTATAACGATTTATCTTCATGATTATAACGTGAGATTTTGTAAATGTTATGAAGAACGTAATTCTACTCTCAGAGATTTTAATCACTTTGTCTGTAAGATAAAGTACCTGAATGTTATTAATTTTCGAGAAAACCCTACACTCTGCACTTAAAATGTATTATTATTTGAAACAAACGCTTCTATCGTAACTTTAGTATGATTTAAATATCGAAACACAGGGTTGCAGAACGCGTAATGAAACAAGCCAGACGTACAAAACATAGCATGTTCTTTATGGGACACGCTTTCGCTATTACAACGTATCCAATTTGAGTAGACCTGTCATATTGTATCATGTTTCTGCTGTTTGGATGTTCTGGAGAAGAAAGGGGAGGCGAGTGAGGTCATGGTACAGTGGTGGAATGGGTCGGTTTGCTCGTAGGCGCCAGCGGGTTTAGGCTCGCCCCGCGCCTATTGTATGCGATTGTGTCACAACAAGCCTCCATATTATATTAACAAAACAAAATATTTGCGACACATATCAACATGAAAAATAAAAAGAAAATCCGGAAAAAATCTAAGGTAGGTTGAAAATAAATTCTAAGCTGCTTGAAAGGTTTTGCAAATGGTGTGACAAAAACTGTAGATAGGTACAAATGAAATGGCTTACCAAGATCATTTCACAGCATAAATAAAGCCTTATCAGTGAGTAGACGTTCTGATAAGCTTATGTATATTAAATAATAAAAAAACGAGTTCCAAATAATTAAAATTTTAAATAAAGTTGAACGAAATATACCTATACCAAACTGATTAGCTAATTGTCAACAACGCGTGTTCTATTTCAGGAAACCCGTCGCCAATTATTTCCAGTGTAGTCGTCTAACAAATACCTTCTATTAGCTACAGATTAAAATGAGGCGTTTAATTGATATTTAAATGTAACTTGTAACTCTCTTAGTTAACAGCCGACCGTAATAGGCTTAAGTTTACAATGGAAAACAATCAAATATCGATTCCAGGCCTTAACGTTAGGCAGTGTACACACTACACAAGATTTGCTCACACTGAATAACAATTGACGAGGTATTCACAGAATTCCTACATGAAGTGATTAAGCAATAATTGCGTCCTAAATTTTTATAGGTCATATCGATATAGAATGGCTGTGGTCGAATTCATTACCCTATGGGGTTCAGAGTGGGGTGAGTGAGGGGGTGTACGGGACTTCATGGCGTCGGGCAGGCGGGGGGGGGGGGGGGGAGCGACGGGAATGTAATATCAGTAGAGTAGTGATATTGCGGTTTCTAGTTCGCATGATACTGCTGTGGAGTCGCTCGACAGCTAACATAATTGCGCGGGCAGTTACAAATAAATAATTTGTACTAAAAACTAGACTTTTGATGACCTCTGGTACTTTCAAATTGTGACTATAATAGTTTTTGATGTCGGATTAAATATCCTTGCTTTCAGCCTTTATTAGCTGAGAAAGCTTTCAAGGCGTATCTCCATGAAAAGGATGAAAAGGCGATTTTCCCAGAACCTATGTTTGAATAATAAGTATTCAGGGACTTACAGCGGCAGCTAGAATGACAAATGTATGATAGAGTTTATATGTTTGATAAAAACTGTTTCGCCAAACCCGATTTAAGTCCAATAAACATTAAAACTGAAAACATAATTTTAAATTCATCACTGAAATATGGCATCGGCATTGACTCTAAAAATGACCCATTTAACATAAAACTAATTTCATTAATATTCATATAATTCCGCAATTTCAAACCATACGAATTCACATAATATACTCTATTTAAATAATCCACGGTATCACAAATTACGCAGTTTTATAGGTAATCATTAATAATTTAGAATGACGCGTGTACAAAAGGAAAAACAAAAATATATTATAGGTATGTTTTGGTTTTCATCAGTCCAGTCTGTTGCGTTAGATTTTATAAATACACTCAAGGCGTTGACGCAATGTTTTCACGTTTTTATTATAAAACGAATACTTCATCGAGTGCAGGAATTCTGGGGCTTTCGTAAGAATCTAGCTCAAATGTATTATTGATGGTCTAAAAGATAGAACTTGCCAAGTATCTTCAATTTGCATGCTGCATCATTAGCACTCGCGATTCCATCTCTTTCTATCTAAATCGTAATACACAATGTGATCATAATTTCAACGACGCACTTCAAACGAATTTGTTAAAAATAAAAATAAATGTCACCCTAAAAAAATAAAAATGTTCATCTCTCTGTAAAATCTAGTCAAGGCTATTGATATACTTAAGTGGAAAAGAAGATTTTCTTGTAACCCGTTTAGCCGTCTCTTCTAAGTATTTAACCATTCTATCTTTTTTAACCTTTTAAGTGACTGAACTTCTTCGCAAGTTAGTTAGGTAATTGGTTACTAGGGATGTTACTTCTCTAAGCTGATTAAATAAAGTATTTTCCAGGAACTGGAAACTGGTTTTGAATGGAACAACGATTTGAAGGAACCAAAAGTCATACTTTTTCAAAACTTTCAGCTATTGATATAGTACGAAGATTTTAATGAAAAAATATACACAAATCAGAATAGTGATTTTTGCGGAAAAATCTAAATCCATTTTGTTTTTCTTCACTTTCCAGTTTAAAACAAAAAAGCAATATGGTAATTTCTAACTTATTTCTTCCTTCTTTTGATTTGTCAATTAATTTTAGCAGAAAAGGCTAGTGCACGCATTTCCCTGTCCTCACGCAAAACTGATGCCAAGTGGGTCGGGTTTGCAGTGCGGCACACGCTTGGCGGGACCACTGCAAGGTCCATCACAGTAATTATTTGTCCTATTGTAAGTATACTACTCCATTCTTTTATTATCTAAGTATGGTAGGTCTTAATTGTGAGGTTACAAATGTCCTTTATTGTTTTTTAAAAATCGTATGAGTTTTGGACCAGATCTTTGTAGGATACTGGACTCTATATTTTAATTGTCCTCTCAAACTAACTGTCAAATGCAAATGACCTAACGGTGACAAGTTCGTTATGTTAGGGGACATCCTAACAATAGATACATACGTAAATTAACAAATAACTGTCAACAGAATAGCAAGTTAATTTGATAAGTAAGTAATTTCAGTGGCCGGTCAGAAATCAGTAGTCCCAGCGCGGTTACACAGACTTATCGAGTATGCGGGCGCAGGAAGCTAATTACTGATAAACAAGTCGATGGTCGCCTCCCTATTGACAGTTTGACTTATGAGCCTAATCGACATTCGGACGTCGTAACCACTCACGTACGGACGTATTCTCGTTCAAAATAACACTGAAGCTGTGTTCATTTCGACTAATAATAGCTTTGTTATTTACGAGCTAATTTGCGTAGGTGTCCATTTAAACAGACGTAACGATCATTTATTGTGTTCACAACAAACTAACTGAGGACGATAATGACTTGTCATTTAATTTAAACCCAACCATTTTGAGGACCTGAAATAGCAACAAAAGGTTACGTTTTCATATTCATAAATGTCAGTTACGAAACGAATGGATTCCGCAACTGTATATTTCCCGCTTTGGCGATAAAAGCTGCGAACAATTGCCTCGATTTTGTTCTCTTTTATTCTAAGTTTTATTATTTTAAAGTATTTTAATTAAAACTGACATTGTTTTGAGGAAGAAGATTATGACAAGCCGGCCAGCTTGACGCAGACAAAAAGATTTCGGGGAATCCGCTCTACCCGGCGCAGGGTTGGGGAAGGGTCAGCATTATTTAAGTTTCCTTGGATGATTTAAAAAATTTAACGATGCTAAATTGTCGTAAAGTTGCAGGAGTATTAGAATTAAAACGTTTTGTACTAACAATAAATCTTTAAGAGCCTGTCGTCTATTCGGAATGTCGAGTTTTGTGAATAACGATAAAAGTAATCGATGTCTTTAATACTAATACCGTTTCATGCTTGGCTTTTTGTAGCCTGTTATAATTCATGATTTATAACATTGATATATTTTTTTACCTTTGATCAGTACTGTCATCTGTACTTATCTACTTTATAACTGTAGCCAGAAACTATTAGAGAAAACGTAAATGTTTCATGAAAGTAAAACTGAACATTCAGTTAGTTTTCAAGCCAATACATCATTTTGATAATCAGTTTCGGAACAATATTGTAGGTAACAATATTCCATCGGCTCATAAGTGTTTGTTTGTCTATTTGTTATCTAGACTACAAAACAGGTGCAGATTATAACTGAGTTTGAAATACGGTAAATTCTTTAATTTTTCACGTTTCTGTATCTTGCATAATTCACTATGACGCAACGCTAAATGAAAAATATGAACAACAAGTTAATCATTAATTGTTCACACTGAAAAACAATGTTAATTTAATTTTAATTGTTTAAATACGACTAAAATGAAAGACATACAAACTGTCAACCCTGTAACATCCGACACTTCCGCAGCTGACAAGCAGTGGTATTGTTTCGTACAGCAGAGCATTGGATCTATCCATTTCATTGTAGGGTTAAGTTTCCTACCCGCCATTTGTTCCGAAGACTTGACTTATTTTCTACACGTATTTTCTTGTTTACTCGTAACGTAGACCTTGTTTGATCAGGGGTAATCTATGATAAATGTTTCCAGACTAATACGTAGGTAATATGGCTTGGAGGTATTACGCTTGTGATTTATTTTTATTAGAGGGTATTAAATGATTTGTAAGCTAGTCTAATAAAAAGGGATAAATGTAAGTAGTGTGACAGGCTGGTCCGCGCCCGCCGCCGCCGCCTCGCCTCGCCTCGCTCCGCCTCGTTCCTCGCTCCGCAAGATCATTGTTATTTATCTCAGTGCCTCCCCGCTTTTATTTCGTCCCTGTCCGCCTCGGTTTATTTGTCTTCGGGATCTGAGGGTACATTAACGTATTTTTCTTCTCTATTAGGGAGACGGTCGTCGGCTCACCTTCAAACTTTGTACCGAGATCCACGGAATCCGAAACCCAACGTTTGTTTGCTTGTTTTTTATTTCCAAGACAAGTCAAATAAAAGTTGACGATTGATTGTATTGTAGGAGCTCGTAATCACAAGGAACAGAGGAAGTTTTGATGCGTTAAACCGAGAGTTCGTCTAGTTAACGGCGGCAGGGCTATCAATGTGACTCACTCGAACAAATCTGCTCAACTTTGATATTTTAAGTTACAATCGCACGTTTAATATTATTATATGTCCGTGTTGAGTTGTAAATGTCTGGCCATTAGGTTTATTTATATGTATACACCGCATAACAGTTTCTTTGGAACACACACTGATTCATGTTGTAATAAATAGGTACACTATTTAGAGACGTCCTTCGCACGATTTCAGAGCGCCCGTTAACATGACTGGAAATTACCCGTGCTGATATTAACCCAGAATCCGCTCCATTTACATAATACACATTTTTTACGAACGGCTTTTATTTAATGACTCACTATCTGCACATTTGCGTATCTCAACAGACCGTAACAAAGGAGCCGAGTCAGTGATAAAGTCTAGAATAGGTGAATTAAGCACAAAAGCTCCATTAGCCGCCTAGCTGTTTCAAAATTAAATTATCTCGAGCAATAGCAGTCTAGGGAGTTACGAGCAAATTGCCAGAAAGAATAAATCCATTCTCGCGAATCGGTTGCATGAAAATTGCAACAGCAGGCAATAGAGGCGCGCCAGCGAAGCGCACAATTATAACGAGACGGTATAAATCAGAATGAGTTGTGGCATGTTATTAGGCTATTCCACCACGAAATAGGAAGACGAAAGCGAGCTCGATGAAACTCGTAAACTGAACCGAGATGTTGCTTGCTCATTTTCAACAGATATTTTTTCGAATGGAAATCTGTGTACTTTGTATTTTTATTTCCGACGCCACCGTCAACTAACTGTGTGCCCAAACATGAGAACAAGCTTTTTGTACATTCAAATGAATCGAGAACATAACACTTAAATTTTATTGTTTCCTCGAACAAACCATTAGAATCGCATTAGGAAGAGAGCTCGAAGATGTCTTAAAAAACGTATCTTTGAATTTACCCCATATCGATTGTCAGCATTTAACTTTGTTTGCTTATTATGTAACAGGGTGTGACCTGAGAACGTAGGTTTTACAATATTTTTCAGTTAGATTCTCATTTGATATTCGCCGTTAAAAAGGATCAAAAGCTTCGAGAGGTAGCGGTTCCCTCCGAGAAATAGTTCCCATGCTCGTGAATACAAATAGATGCTTATGAGGACTTACCTTTCGCAAATTATCTCCTGGCTACAAGCCGGCAACGTAACCTGAAAACAAAATTTTATAGACAGCTTATTTAGTTTTCGTAGAACGGGGGAATCTTCACATCGGGGGATTGCAGACAATGTCGTAGAATATGATTATCATCATCGATATGTCGCATAGAATACACTTTCATTAAAATAGATTTTTGTAATTGGGGCCAGGGCCAGGTACACTGGAAAAGTCTGTGAAAAAGGTACCAATGAAAACAAAGCTCTATTTCGATTCCAGTATTAGTAAGATAAAAATATGCTTATTTTAACGGATATCTGTAAAAATACATAAGTATTTCATTTTATTTCCTAACTAAATCATTCAGAGTAACTCTGAATGATATTCGAACAAAACAAGTCCTATATATAACTGATTGCTTACACCATCAGAAATTCCTCGACCTAAAATTTAATATAAATAGGATAGCAGGATCGTAGGTAGGTACCTTTGTTATTATTGAACCAATAAGTAATATTATCTCGAGACTTATCGTCATACAAGTTAATAAGTCCCCAGTCTTGGCGAAGAAAAACCAAGTTAATGATGAGTTAGTTTGATATTTAGAGATAGTTTTATATGTACGAGTATATTATTTGCAAGGGGAACGTAAATGGAACAGTGAACTGGAAATTGACATATTTGGAATTTCACTGTGGATGGAAATTTAAAATCGAGTTGGGATCCTCTGTTGAAAACACAGTCATCATAATAATGATAACTGTAGTAATACAATATTCTCGGTTGGCAATACCGCCCGGCCGGATTATTACAAATTGTGGTGAAACAGCGGAAAAATTGTTGGTCATTTTTATCATGTTTTTAATTTAACATTAAAGTTTCCTAGCATATCAATATAATAAGCCAAAATAGCATTATTATACAGAAAAAAAACCGATAATTGGTGACCCGTACGTAACGAACAATATCAGTATTTCAGTACTAACAAATAAATGAAACAATAACTTCTTATTGCCAACATTTGTACGCTAGTTTTCGCAACCATAAAATATGATAAGCATCGAGCAATGAGATTCAGACGGTATCCTATTTATTTGTATTTACGAGCAAATCGAGCCTTGACCCGCCACCCGAGACCTGCGCCTACTCAGGAAAACAACTTTTCCCAGATAAACACACAACCGAATTCTTTTGTTGTGTCACCGCCGTGATTTACTACTCAATATGAACTGAAGCGGGCAAGAGTCGATTATGAGCGAGCGATTCTAGCGTGTAATCTCGGATAGTCGTGTTTAATAAGAGCGGTTTGTCAATGCGACGGTGCATCGGAGTTGGATGCGGGCGTATTGCCGGTCGCCGCCGGTAAACAGCGTTCGCTCGGGCGGAGGCGGCAGCTGCTAGACCGAGTCGCCTGCATGCGACGCGCAATATCCCTCTTACAAAATAAAGGAATTCCCCGCGACAATCGTTCGCCTTCTTTACCCTCACCCGAGAAATACAAACGCACGCCTCCGAATGACTTTACAAAAATTTGCATGGCACCAGCTTTTTTTCTCTATATTTTCACGTTCAGAAAAGCAATTTTTGTACGTCGCCCGCGATACGGAACGCGGGAAATTGCACTCGTTCCTCGGTGAACGGAGAGAACAGTGGGAACGGAGTGGCGCAGAGTATTGTGCCGAATAGAGGCGACCGATTGCTTTCGGCTAGCTTTATTGGCCGGTACACTTCTGGAACTTTGATTATGTCTGTACACAACTGTTTTCTACTTTTAACTATGAGTTAGCTTCCGTTATTGCGGTGTCGTTTCCTTTCAAGTATTGGGAAATTTAAAGGGTTTTAGTGGGGAGTTAAACTTTCAGGAGTTGGGAAGTCTTACGATTTGTCAATTTGTCAAATCCCCGGACAAGTCAAACATTTGTGTGCATGAACATGTCTGTTTGACCTGTATCTGGGTGTGTATATCTATATAATATAATAATAATAATAATATGAGATATATTATACTGATATATCAGTCATTAGGTTACCGTAGTACAGGCTCTACCTAGTTCGGGACCTTGTGTGGATGTTGTCTCATATTATTATTATTATATTATTTGCTCTTTGAAAGCTCGCGAAGCCGAGTTTTTGCTATCCTTGAATTAATATTCTACACAAATGTCCAACTCCACGTATCACTAGCAAGTGGAACATTAAACCGAGTTTTACTATAATTTTGATTCACGAAAGAGTTCCGCTGTAGTGGGAGATATCCCCGATGTTGTTTGATTCAATTAGACCGTCGGGCGCGTCCCACTGCATCACACTACTAAATTATCTTAATTACGAGCCTCGGGACAACAAAGTAACAGCTAATTACTTTAAACTACAAAATACCAAACAAAATTATTATTGTGTTCAAACAAGAACATGAGATTTTTATTTATTTATTGCGAACTGAGAGCCTTTTATTTGGGCTGTGTTAACGAGCTCTGAGAGTTAATAAGTATTGTTAAGGACTTAAATTGTTGTGATGAAAATGTCAACCAATGATTTTAACACGAGAGGGAGGAATGGACTTCGGAGCAAAATTACAAAACGCATAATACGTATTTGTCATTTTTGTTGTCACTGGACTCTAGTTTTCAATTTTTCAACCCGCCACTGGTAAGTTTAAAATGACTAAGCCGAGAACTGATATACAATGCCGTATAAAAAAAACTTCAAGTGAAATAAATAATTAAGCTCATCAAAATTTTGTACCGTATCAAAACGGTACAAATTACACATTAAAATGATTCATACTTTGTTATTCATTAAAGTTATATCCACAATTACATGACGACTTTCAAATATTCAGCGGTCACTGATTTTATGAAACCGTGCTTAAAACCTCGTACTATTATTACATACTAAATTGCTATCCGACGATCTGTATTGCATATTGTAAATAACAATTTGGAACAGAAATAATTTTGATGTAAACAATTTATTTTCGCTACTAAATTACAGCGTCGAGTAGTTTATATTTTTGTATCATTTCCAATGCCAACGCTGAGCTGATTTCAGAAACCAGGTGTTATAAAATATAAATGTATAGTTTCATGAGAACAACATGGATCTACGTAGGTATCTAAGATGGGTCACGTCGTTAATTTAGAGCGACAGTGTTAAATGGTTCGTAATATTTTGTTTATTTAACGTAATTATAACAAATAGGTCGCCGTGCGAATCTCCCGCAGAATCGTGACTAGGTCGATTCGTGGTTCAGGGTGACTGATGACAAATTACTAATTTGTAATGAGTATTTCTGAGTTAATTTGTATGTAGCGTCACGTGCCCCGGCTTTCCAGCGAAACTGAATTTCGAACGGTTAAAGCAATTAGTTTATTGCTGCTTTTTAAAACATTTTAGCATTTTAAATGCAGCAATGGTTAGGTACCTACAGTATTCATCAACCTTCAAAGTTCTGTAATAATAGATATGAGTTACTAATTATATAGAAGTTTGTAAATATAAGACAATTGAGATTATTTCTGAGTTTTATTATAAACTCTGCTTGCCTACTGAATAGAGCAGCGAAAAAGATTTTGCGTGTTTTCACTACTTTCTTTTAAAACTTTAGAATCCGTCTTCATACCATGTGACCTAGAAATAAGTCATCAATATCAATTCCACCTGTAACATTCATTCCAACTCAAAAATGCCTGTACTCTTCTCATTTTTCAGTTGTCACTCAAAACTTTATGGTGACAACTGAAAAATATGAGTCAAAACTGAAGTTTAGTGGACGGGCGCATCCGTCAGTTAGTAAATCTATGGCAGAGGTATTATTAGTAATGATTAACGAGCATGTCGCGGCGTTTCGAAAGACACCCGTTAATGACGCCGGTCGACGAAGTGCACTCAATTTTATTTATTGGCTTTCTTGAAAGTCATTTAAAACTGGCAACACACGAGACGCGATGCGAAGACTGTTTGCTGCGATTCGTAAATGGGAATGTTTGGGA
Source organism: Brachylomia viminalis (assembly GCA_937001585.2). Lineage (NCBI taxonomy): Eukaryota > Metazoa > Arthropoda > Insecta > Lepidoptera > Noctuidae > Brachylomia > Brachylomia viminalis. Next base: position 16,744,303 of record OW443301.2, on the reverse strand, counting down.
CTTTTACGATTAAATTGCTCTTACTATATTTAATTGAGTTACATTTCCGTAAAATGCTCACTGATTTTCAGGCCTTCCAGTTTCAAGAGCCTCTTTTCCAATTTGTCAATTGGTTCTACTACAATCGAATTTGATGATTCTGTGTAATTAGAATTTGTGTATTTTTCACCAAGCTCGGTTTCATTAGAAACTGTTTATAATTTACAATAAACAACTGAAGAGAGAAGAATAATTTCTTCAAGTAATTATTGAAAGACATTATAACTAAACTTTAACATGTAGCTTAAGTTAAGCTATAGCAAAGGTAATTGCAGTGTAATGGAAGCTCTTATACCCTGACGAGCAATATAAAAAACCGGCTTGCAAAGTGCCTAAAGAAATCTATACATATCTCCTAAACCACACAAGAATTGTCACGTTTCATAATTTTGGATTACATTTGAATAGTTTTATTTTGTCGTTATTTTAAATGTAAAAATAATGTAAATAAAGATATCATCATGCCTCTCACACCTGAGGAATGTACCAGGATCATCCCCATGGTGCAATTGGGGAGATCCCAGAGACAAACGGCCAGAACAATGGGTGTGAGACATTCTCCTGTCCAACAAGTGCTTCGCAGGTTTAGGAAGACCGGACTTAACCTAAGAAGACCAAGCAATAGCAAGCCAAGGTGCACACATCGATGCATTGTGTCAACGATGTTAAGAAATCGACCTCAGACGGGAGTTGCGATCCAGCAACAACTTTGGCAGACCCGAAGGGACCCAATCAGTGAGTGGCCAGTCAGGAGACGTCTTGCAGAAGCCAATTTAAAGCCTTACCAGCCAGCAAATGGTCCAAAACTCGAACGGCATCATGAAGTTGCATGATTAGTTATGCCCGTGAGCACATCGGATGGGGTGAGGACGAATGGGGCAGAGTAATGTTCTCTGATGAATCGAGATTCGTGTTGTATAATCTTGACGGGAGACGTCGAGCATGTACCGACAGCCAGGAAAACGTTCTATACAAGCATGTTTCGAAGAACAAGTCCCCTACGGGGGAGGTTCTGTACACGTGTGGGCCAGTATTTCATCAGATGGTAGCATGGCGTTGGTGCCGATAGTAAATAGCATCTGACCGCTGTGAGATACGTAAACGAGATACTCAAATAACATGCATCCGTATTTGGGCAATATGGTGTTTTTTTTTATGCGTTATTAAATACATTTGAATGTTGCTTTTCAGTTCAAGAAGCTATCTTGCGTGGTTTCGGAAATATTTCATGATAAGTTAGTGCCTTTTTCACATCACTCGTCAGTGTAGTTAAACGTTATGTCCGCATTCCACAATAATGCACTGTCATCTTCTCTCATAAAATCAAGAAATATAATTGACTTTTATTCGATTTGTCGATAAATTTATCGGAAATTAGTTTTCATAACGATTATGTAGACTAATGACTAGATTATGTAGTAGACTTTAAGAGTTATTTATAAAACATACGCGTAAGTATCGTATGCGGATACACAAGATATTGGTGCCGATTCCCTTGTTCACAAACTAAACAAAATTTAAGTTGAGTGCATCTTTTTCTTTCTATTTCATTATAAAAAGGACAGAAGATAAATATTAGTTTAGTCCTGTCAAATTAGTCAGCACCTGACGTAATTTGATGTAACTTTAGTAGACAACTTTTTAATCACGTCTAAACTTGTATGGAGTAGTGTCAGGCGCTGATTAATTTGACAGGACTAAACTAAAATTTATCTTCTGTCCTTTTCATAATGAAATAGAAAGAAAAAGATGCACTCAACCTAAATTTAGTTTAGTTTGTGAACAAGGGAATCGGCACCATTTTTAGACTTCTTGTTCACAACGTAAAGTGAGGTAACATATTTGTAATGAATCATATTTTAAAAGAGTCCTTGATTCCATTATCAAAGTAGCGATTAATTGAGAAAAGAAGTCGACAAAAATCCCCCATAAAGAAATAATTAATCAGTAAAACACTTAGTCGTAGCTACACATTATTAATTCACAGTAAATTATGAACAACATCAATTTTTCAAATGCCTACGGATCCGTTCGATCGACTTCCATTAATTTGGATGATGGATGTCAAGTGTGCCACAAGTTTATGTTGTAAATCAATCAAGGATAAATCACGCTCTTGATGGCTACTTATTTTTATTAAATACCTACTACGATTCCCGAAGGGTCTGTGTGTCGAGAAAGAAAATGGTTTCAATTAACGTTGCCAAGTCTAGTGTGTGTGCCTCGATAGAGTAATTAGCTTTGGATGAACTACTTGATTACAAATGGCTATTTGATATTTAATTGGTCAAATTATTTCAGGGAATTTGCTCGCTCTTATGGTCTTTACGTAAGTTCTGAAAAAGGTTCACGTGCGCATACTCCTGACTCACAAACATAAAGTTGCTGAATCTCTTCATTCAAGAAGCACATAAAACATTCTCTTAGTTCGTGCGGTAATTTCGAGGACTAGAAAACAGAAAGGTCGTCCTTTTTTAAGACGGCTGTAAAAGAACAAATTGGCGGTTCTATATTGTTCGCAGTAAGACACTACACGACTATGGTATGTTAAAAGACTCGTAATAAGACGAGGGGCCTACAAATCATAATAAATTCGGCGAACTTATTAAGTCAGCCGCCAACAAACAATGGAGCGAGTTATTGGCGATATACCCTCGTTTTATCTAACGCCCCCCTCTTACCACCTCACATCCCCCTCTGGCCCAACAAGTGGAGCAATCTACGTTATATCGGAAAAAGCTCAGAATCAAGAATATACCAATTAACAGAGGCAAAGAGTTAACAACAACAGATGTTTAATAGCTCGAGGTAGGTCTCAATAATGGCTGCCGAGAACGGATTTGCCTTTAACCCTCACTTATTTACTGGCTCTGTTCTATTGACACTGTAACGATCGACGCACATTCAACGATATTTTAATTTGAAAATAGTGGTGCCTTTGACTAATCGACATTGTGACACTATATTATTTTTCTAGAATTTTTATTTTAAAAATCAGCCGTCGCCATGTCCTGTTTACTGCAGCGTGACCTCTGCGGTTAGAACTTATTTTTCTAATTCGTATAACTGGTTATATATTCTTAATATTTTCAAATATTTGACGTAAGCATGGCCTTCATTTGATTATTGGATAAAAATGTCAGTTGCTGAAAAAAATTTATTGAATCTAGTCGATATCCATAAATTTTTGATCTAAAATTCTGACCAGCTAAAGTTTATTGTTAATATTTATATAATTATGTTCTGTTTGGTGTACGATATTCGTCGAATTTGGTATGTATTTTTCCCGATTTGCTCTCTCAGCGGAAATCTTAGCCTTTTCTCTGGTGTAATATCCTATTTTATTTGTCGTAGGTGTAGAACCAGAAAAGGGCTGTTTCCAGCCCTTTTTCCGGGTACTGGACTATTCACTAGGCTTGCGAGCTCTTGCGTCGCAACCAGATCTGTTTCTATCGCGATAACTTAAGTTCATCTTTATGATATAATATGCATTTGAAAGTTTACGTAATTTAGTAGCCACGAACCTAAAAACCGATTGCAATCGGTTCTCTAATTCGAAATCCAAATACGTAACAAACGCCAACCATCGGATGTTCCTTAAAGGTCTCTGCACACAGCGGGCGCGGCGTGGCGGGATGGGACGGCGACGCGACACTGAGCAGTTGTAATGTACTAGATATTACGGACGACGCCCGCCACACAGAGCCGTCCCGCTCGACGCGACGGTAACCGTCGCGCCACGCCGCCGCCGCGCCGAGCGGGAATACAAGATTCTACGTGCATTTAGTAGAAATGTATACAGAATATAGGTGTTTTTGACGTGATCGCGCCCGCAGTGTGACCGATGCCGCCGCGCCAGCGCCGCGTCGCCGCCCCGCCACGCCGCGCCCCGCCACGCCGCGCCCGCTGTGTGCAGAGACCTTAAGTTTTCTCGTAATCTCTTTTCATTTTTACCGAATTACGTTTTCAGCAACTGTATTTAATAATATTTTACTAACTTATTTTATATTTTGATGTTTTTTTTTATAATAATTATTAAAAAAATAATTACTTTAAATTTTAAATTTACATAAACTTTTTAATTTGTCTTTTTTTTTTCACTATTTGTATTTGCCGAATACTAGATTTTTGGTTACTTTGGTGTCTGCGCCATTTCTTATATTTAATTAATTACGCATTTTCTTTCAAAAACAATGAACCCATTTTACACATTGCAACACTCAAAATAAATTACTCATTCGAAGGCCATTCCTTCCTTGTTCCTGTAACTCATTCCATTCACCTCTCACTCAAACTCATCTCCGCAACCGATCTACAGCTAGTGGACACGTCGACCAGGCGGTCCCTTAAAAGCTCTTTCAAACAGGTGCAAATAAGTGAATACCGTTGTTGTGTGGTGATTAAAGTGGGAAGTCACAAATTAAGAACCAAGCAACCGAGCTGTCGAAGAGTTTATCCAAGTGAGTACCTTTCCCATCCACTTTGGTTTAACATAAGATCACACATGACATAACACCATGCCTGTAATGCCCGAAGGGTAAGGCAGAGGGGTACCTATACGACACCCACCCTGTGGAACCCTTTGGAATTGGTTAGTTTTGGATAATGTGCGTCTTATTTGTGTCGAATAAACATTTTTCTTTCGTCTTTTCCTATTCTATGAAAGCTATTCGTGTAATAATAACCTAAAATTGGCAGTTAGTTTCAGTTAGGAGTTAGTGTTTTTATGTCACGTAGCAACGCGCGCTTTACTTGTGGTTATCAAGTGTATAAACACGCTGAGAATATGTGTGTAAGCGCAGGAGCTCTCGGTGCCGTCCGAGACAATGGCGAAGTCGGAAGTGTGTATCTCAATATTCTGCTTTTTGGGTGCATCTCCTGGATTTTTAACTGACGATTCTAAAATTACCCAAGTGTATTTTTGAGGCATAGACTGTCATCTTGGCTCAGTGCTGGCAGATGTGAGTAATGTCAATGACGTAGTACTACATTCACCACCTGGCCAATTCTACAAGTGTAAATCATTATTCATCAATGACGTCTACAAATAGTGAGGGATGACTATAGGAATTAGAACGTCCATTAAAGTTCCTCTCTATTTAAGATGTTTCTGTTCAGCTAAAAGTAAATTACTAATAACTGTCAAACAAATTAATTGTAAAACGATCACAGTTTTAAGCAGACATAAATGACACACTAAACAACTTTCCGGGCGTTAATGTAACCGGTGGTTCACTGGTGCGATTACATTTACTAACAGTGATGTTTTAATTTATATCATCATATGTTACTATTATGCTGTCCACCGACTGTGCTCTTTGCCAGCGCAATTATGTATTGCTTGCTAAATTAGTAGAGCATTAAATTATTAATAAAGGTGACATAGTTGACTGTTGATTTGGTAAACATTAGCACGTAGGCCGCAGCAATGTGGCACAGTAATTGACTCTATTTTCAATCTACAAACACTAGCATCCCTGTGACGTGATACACGCAATATATCTGCTATAAATAGGTAGTCTGTATGCGCTAATATTTGCAAGACTACAAGTACCAACAAAGACGGAAACGATAATTAATCTTAGTGCAACAAGAATTCAAGCGAGTGCAAGGAATTACGATTAAACGCTCTAGTTAATTAATACGCCAACCAAAACCGTCGCTCAAGCGAGTCCGCGAGTCAGTGTGAACCAGTAGTGCGCCTAACATCTCGCAATTCCAAAACAAGAACAAACCGTTAAAACTAAGCGAACGAAATCGGATTCAATCTAACAAAATAGCAGCAATTACAATCCCAAACTATATGCCGTAGGATGTAATGGCCGCCCTTCGATAACATATAAATAGAAGGCTCCGTACGACTCCGCCAATAATAGTCCAAATATCGTTCAATAATGGGACACGAGCGGACGAAAGTGTAGGGCAGACAATAATGGGCAAAGACAGACCGGGCACGTACACTGAGTCGCAGAATTAATCAGTTAGTCACACTTGCGTCGAACTAAGGAAGAGTCGATTAGGAGGGTACCTTGAGGATTATTGAGACATTGCGGCGCATGCCAGCTGCGGCCGCCCAACTTGCCGATATTGCCGCCGCGACCAGGGCTGCCCCAACTTGTTTTCAACTGCCCAAGAATTCCCAGCTCCGACGAGAAACTCCGTCGTTCGATCATACTTATTGGAAAAAGGGTTCTCGTTTTCTCATAATGTTGCCATCGTTGTAGGTACCAGTATTAGGATATTTCACTTGTTATATTTTGGAATAATGCCATGTTCCACTTTATGGGTTGGGGTTATTTATACGTACAAAAGTTCTAGGATTTCATAATACTATACCATTCGTTTGTTTCTATTTTCTTCTATGATAATTTGGGTTATCGTGGGTATGTGGAGGGTTGTGTTAGGCGAGGCATTTTAATTAACAAAGCTGTGTTCCCCTGCGGCTTGGATAGTACTGATGGAAAAAATGACATTACTTTCATATTCAGTACACATACGCGAGTTTAATTGATAGTTCGTTATCTTCCCGGTGACGAGGTTATTTAGTTATAAGCTGAGCCGGGATACGGCTCGAATGTAGTACACGTATTCATGTATCGAGTAAATTTTATTTGAATTCGTCAGCGCTCGATGGGGTCCCTCGCTAAGCCTACTATTATAACTCGCGTTTTATAGTCTAGTTTATGGATACAATACAATAGCCTCCACTAGCACACAACAGCCATTTTGCTTTCAGTAATAGAGAACTAAAAGAACAAAGTATAAATAATTTTCTTTTATTTCTTGCGGGTTTCGTTTACTGTGTGTTTTACTATACCACATTTTATAGGAAGTTGTTATATATGTTATTTTATCACACTTTCAAATTCCTAACTCATCACACTGTCACATTTACTCTACTGAAATAGTATTCACGATCAATTCAAAATAGTTACCCGCATACGTATAGATTTGCGAAGTTTATGAACAGCGTACCCTGATTGACAATCTGATGACTCGATTATTATATTTAGATCGGGAGAGTTGTTGAGCCGAAACTCATCAACTAGGTCCAACACTTGAATATAAAGCCTTAAGTGGTCGGGGGTGGTTGGACGGCCGGCTAATGCACAAAGCGGGTTCCTCTGTTATGGTGATTGTACAAAACAGATTGTGGATGCACCGCTCCTAGTCGGCTTTGCTCCAGAATAATAATTGTGGCTCCATCGACATAATAAGGTTTCTTTGCTTAAGTGTCCTTTATTTTAGGCGAGGTTTTCGTTGATTTTTGTTTGAAAGCTGGATAATTTATATTTTCCTCTAAAATATCTTCTGAAAGAAGCCTATTTTTAATAGCACCTAATCTGTGATGAATCGTCGTTTAAAAAACGGCACTTTTAAGACTTGATTAGACACATCAAAACCGAGAATGAGTCCACCAAATAAGGATTTCATTGGCTTTCTCATTGACTTTCTCATCACTAGTTATAGTTACGTATACACAATTGATATAATAATATTTTATTATACAGGGTTACTGGTAAATCGACGTATTCCTTGCACGACGTCATAGTAGGGTTAAAATGCAAAAAATTAAGCCACCAAATGTTCTACCGAAGTTCAGTAGTTTTTGAGTTAGTTACATTTTCAGTATTTTTATGAAAAATCCCAGATTAAATCATTGGGAGCCAATTTAAAAATGATTTACAGCGCAACTGTACTGAAATTTAATTTAATACCATAGTTGATGCCGTAGAAGATCTTTGTTCATAATTAAAAGTTCAAAAATGCCAGAAACCTTTGCAAATATCACTAAACAAACATTTATTTTTTTGAAAAAAAAATATATAAAAAAAAAATTGCCTTTATTTGTTGCATTTTAAACCTACTATGACGTCCTGCAAGGAATACGTCGAGTTACCAGTAACCCTGTATATTACTAATATTTATTTCTCATAACATCGCTCTACAAGATTCGTAAGTTATCAATAAAGTCACTGAGCACGTAATAAACACCAGTTAGACGAGGACGTCGGGTCTCGACAGAAACTATTTTTCTACAGTTTTATGTGTCGATGTCATACCGTCATACGACACGGATACGGCAGATTCGTCGGTCGGTCAGGTTTAGCCGTCAATCACAGCAAGTTGATTGGATTTCGATATTGGCACCAATACTTCGCCGATGTACGAGCTGCCCAGGTGAAACGTGCAAATAAAGCATTTTGAACGAGACTTTAAAATGTTTGGCTGTCACAGATTTTAAGTTCGTGGATAATTATTAATATTGGGAACTGGAAAATGAAAACATAATTATTTTTGAACGGATTTTTCAAAAATGTTGTTTTTTGATTTGATAATGAGAGTGTTGATGCAAAATTCAGCTTTGGGTTTGTAAATCCAGGAATCAGGTGATCAAATGTAGAAATAGGTAGTTAGGGATAATTTTACCAATGAAACTGAACACGATCAGCACATCTAAACCGCGTTCAAGAGCTGCCAGTGTCATCAATGTTGGGGAATTGACAGCATTGACAGCTTTTGAACGCAGTTTAGATATACTGATCGCGTTCATTTTCATTGGTGAAATCAGCTCGAACTCGTTAAAACCCTTAAAACTTATTGCTTTAAACCAAAGAATACGTTGAAATAAAATAAAAGCCGAATTTATCCAACACGACTTCAGTGCTAAATTAAAACGTATATTGGTTGCAAAAGCTCCGCCAGATCGAAAGTCTTTGGGTCTATTTTGTGGTCGGCGAAGCGAAGTGGCCAACTATAATTGACTAATTAATGACGGCACTCAAAGTTTTAGTGAGTGCTGCCCAAAACTGAACTTTACGATTATTTTAGGAGTGAATCGAACGAAGCAGATTCGTTATTGCTTCACGTATAATTTTGTGATGGAGACATAATGGCCTGCTTGGAGAAGCGACCGTTTTAGAAAGGGACTGTGACTTTGCGAGACAGTAATTTATTTAATGTCGCAACTTGGATTACTCGACGTGCACTTAAAAAGCTAGGTAATGCAAGCGGAGTCTCAAGTACTCAATTCGTCTCGATTCCAGTAAAATAATTATTAAGTACCTACTTACCATTATCTAATATTAGAACATAAGTCTTAATAGTAACATTCAATAAAACCCTTTGTTGAGAACTTGCCCTCAAGTTACATACGAGTAACACACGCTCTCAGTCGCATATCGAAATAGAATCAATGAAAACTACACTTTAATATCGTTTAAACAGCTTCCATTTTTGACGTGGACTGTACGAATTGCATCGCCGGACCGGGCCGGAATATAATCGATGCAGTGTTGTGTGAAATAGTATCATGGAAAGCTATCAATAACGAGGGCCCGTACTAAGTGCTCGAGACATTACCAGCTTAACGTGCTAATATATTGAACAGCTCGTTTGCAAGGTAATGCGCAAACGCCACGAATTTATATCAGCTGGCAACTTGTTAAGAGCTGATGCACGTTTCGTGGTACAGCCAAATTTCCCTTTACTGTGTGGGTGTTACACTGTGAATCTTTTATGTCGAGCACCTTCGAATTACAGCAACACATTTTCATCGAAAGGAAGTGCACAGGACATTGGATATTAAAATATTGCACCGTGCTGAATTTCAAAGAACTATCTTTGAAATTCAGCACGGTGCAACATTTTATTAAATATTCCCAATAATAAACTGCAAAATATTTCGGTGTTCATTATAAGTTGGCGCTCCCTCGGGAAATCTAAGAGTAAGAGTTTGGAATCCAGAGTCGTAAGTTCTGTTTAGAAGTTAATGTCACACCGACGGCTGAACTTTTCGAACCCTAAAAAGTGCTGCCCTTGGATCAGTAAAGTCCATCGACTGTGGTGACGGGGTGAAGTTTTCTGGATCTTTAAATGTGGCTTCAAATTGAAGGCTTGCTAGCAGAAGTGTTACGTAAAGCCTGGAACTTGTCCTAACATTAAGCAACTGATTCTACACTCGCTAATAAGCGTACAACTAGTTCCTGTAAGCCAAGTGGAAGTTCCAGAAAGTCCTTGGCAACATGCCAAGAAAACATTAAAACGAAGAAGTCGACAATAATTACGTAGCTTCTTTAATTTGATCGAGGAGATTTGATCTTCTAAGACGTCGGGTCAGACGGCACCGACCATAGCAACACTGCGAGTCCGAGACCTGGATACAATTACAGATGTATTATTTATCCGACGGCAAAGCGGGGCTTCGTCCGGAAAAAGGAATTGATTTCTGCATAATTTAACAGCGAAAACACCTCCCTGAGACCTCTCTCTAGTACTAAAAGCAAGACATTCGTTTGTATTTTACTACTTTCCTCGGAATAAATGCATTTTTTATGTTCATATACGCACTCCTTACGAAATGAAGGCGAGTTGATGTGGCGTTTGCTACGAGATTTTTTAGAACTCTCTGGTTTCATTAACCAAGTATTTTATTATTTTACACCGCGTGGAATGAAGAATGCCTAATCCCCTTTGACAGACCATGTCTAATATTTTATTCAAAAGAAGGTTTTCGTTAACATAATAATTAAATGTGCTTTATGAATATAAAGTCTTGTAAATGGCATAACTTTTCCTAGTATTCTGCTCGATATACATTATGCATATTAATTAGTTGCGCCTTAACGGGACAAGAATATCCCAACAAATAAGAATATAATTATTTTTGGAATATTTTGTCTTTGAAACATCCATTGAATACCGCGGTTAATTAAATCATTCAGGTTGGAGTTTGGACATGTTTTATGCTTGAGCTGGTCTACAGCCGCCCACTCTCCGTCTCTTTCATATCAGGATCTTACATATTCCACACTCGCATCGCAGTTAATTATCCTAACTTTTTGTAGAGTAATATCTGAGATTAGTTATTAATAGCGCATGCGGTTCAGTGGTTACACTTTTAAACTACCCCTATGCACCGGCAGCGTCCAGTGGTAACAGAATCAGATTGATTAGCGGTATGCGCACAACAAACATGCGGCTCCGGTGCGGCCGGCTTTGTTGTCGGACCGGGCTGAGTCAGATTCTTGTAGGTAATTAACCGTTGCTATAAATTAGTGCGGCGGGCGTCGTCCGGCGGGCCTCATTGCGGATGCGACGCACGGCCCGGACGACGGCGACCGGCCCAAGGATGCGGCGACCAAACATTGTCACTGCACCACAACTGCAGCTGTGTTCACTAGTTAGTGCCCCACAACGCTACGTGTTGAAATATTGCCATTGTTACCACTAACTAAGGAGGCGACACTTCATCGATATTCGATTACGTCATAACTTCTCATCGATACGATTTTGTGGATGTTCTTGTCTTTTATACGACAAGTTTATTATACAGATACGACTTTTCGAATTCCTAATTGGAATTCATTTAGTATTGGTGTACCCTAATTTTCCCAGACAAATTACTATGTGAAATGAGAAAAACAAATGTATTTTTAAGACAGTCCGCGCTTATTTTATGAGTATTTGTCATAGGAGTTGGAACAAAAAAACCGAATAGTCAAAACAAATAACTAGTTGTTTACGAGTTTCCAAAGTCTATAACATCGAACAAATACATTTTATCACACATCCGGCAATGGCTGATGTATTGAGCGAAACTATAGGAAAACTGATAACTCTATTAAATTATAGGAAATATGATATTAACTTGAATTTTTGGCGTCTCCTAAGAGAACCCATTATATTAGAACGTCTTTATTGAGAATCCATAAATTGGGGAAGGTTAATGAGTGGCCTACGTACATTAATCACCCACAAACTGCTGTGCTGTGGATACGGTTGAATTAAAATCCCAATGTAACTGAACTTCAAAAAATTTAAGAATTTTAATCGACTATTCCTGAGAGGAAAGAATACTCAAATGGCTTTGTCATAATGCAAGCCATGTATTAGTTATCACAAGACACGATATTAATATAAAACATATTGGCAATGCATGTCACCGCACCCGTGCTATGGAGTTGGCTTGAGGTAATCGCTCCAGCTCACGTATCTGATGGAGTTTCCAAGCTTCCAAACTAGTTGGACTGTTGTCGGAAACTTCCGACGATGCTCGGCGCAAGGTGCATGTTCCAACCTGTTCCCGATAAGGAGGAGGATTCGACCTTAAATCCTAACACGCGCCCGATCTGTCTAGGTTAGCAAAATATCTACTCCTGTCTTCTCAATTAAAACTTTCTCCATACAATGTTGAGTCGATCAAATGTTGAAGGATGTCAGCGCTCATTTTCTACATTCATTATTAGCTGAATTAGTGAGGGTGTCGCGCTCGGAGACGTTGTTTTATTCAATGTCTTGAGACAACTCACATGGCAGACCATTACCTAATTGAAGGCTGGCTCGTCGCGGCACCTCAGCCAAAGTGTTATTGCAAATGCGAGTCACGACACGGTGTGAACTTGTTGTCGCCGGGCTGCGGGGTGCGGGGCGGGCCCGGTGAGCGCGGGGTGCGGGGGGTCGGTATCACGTGACGAGGAGCTGCGGCGTCCCGAACGTTGTCGAGGCCATGAGACTTATGAGGATTACGGGAAAATGTGTATTCGATGACATTTTTCGGGGCCGTAGAAAAAGATGAAATATAAGGAATTCTAAACGTGACCGGAATATTGTATAAGGCGTCACCTATTACCGGTCTATGCGTTCTTTTCGCGGTCGGGCGGACGAGTGCCGATGAAACCGAGCGTGACGTTCCATTCCTGATATAAAAATGTAAGTATGAAAAAGCTTTGTTAAACGCGACTTGGCTTCGGCGAAGTGGCAAAGTTTGAAGTGGAAAACTTTTCATGGAAAAATCTTTGCAGAAAACGATTAAATTTTAAGGCTATTTGTACTGTTTTAAGCGCAGCCGAGGACGAAATGTCTCGTATAATTTATGTTACTCATTATATTTAGTAACGAAATCCCTCCCCGATTCAGCTCAGCTAATTGGCCGCAATTATGTAAATGTAGAACTTAATCGTATAACACCCGTGATGATATTATTCAATATAGTGCAGAGTGCAGACCTCGTAGTCTTTAGAGAAGATTAGGTATTTTAATGAAATAATTGAATGAGCGGAGTACGGTGGACAGTGGACGCTGGCAGAATGTAGAGCAGGCAGCGGCTTGCGCTGTGATTACATTTGGCTTCCAAAATATTTCGGCTTTAGTGTGGTAAAGCTGAAACTAGTAAACACATAAAATGGTGTCTCATCAAAACCTCAAATTGGATTAATCGAAAATCAATAGATAAGATAATCGGGACAAAGACACAAGACTCGGTCGAAAGGCGTCGTAAGAGAAGATTCTTATATCGAGATAAGGAAAACAAGGCTTGTTTGTGGAGCGCACAGCTCCCAGGGAACATTTAGTGCGGACTTGGACCCTCGTTACATTCAGCGCTGAATTATTTACCAGGGCCCAGCTTACTGGACCGAATTGATTTTTGCATAATTAACAGGAAAGTAAATGATAGAAGCAAAACATAAAAACTACAATAAACCGACACGTAAACGTTTGACAATGCCATATTGGGTTTAACAATTTATAAATTTTACGGTTCGGGGAGAAGCGAATCATCGAAAGTCTACAGATAACTACTAATAGTTACTACTACTAATAGTTACTATCTAAATAGTTGAATCAAGAATGAGGGAGGCAAAAATAAAATCAGTACAGGTGGTATTACGATTCACTGCACGTAGCGTATCGGAGGTTTCGGCGCAGTCTGCGGCGGGGGCTACCGCAGTGCCCCGCGGTACGTCCGCACCGCGCCGCGCCGCACAGTCTCACCGACAGATAGCTTTTCGTGCCTGTTCTAAGACAATTACCGCTACGTAAACGGAAAATTGTTCGAGAACTCTCTCAAACGTGTTTTCTAATCTTCGAGAACGGGATTGAAGGGGAAAGAGATGCCACTTGTACATTTTTAACGTTCGAACGAGATTATTCGTTCAGTTACCGGATCGTTCCGTTCTTCGAAGGATAAAACGAAACCCTTATCATATCGTGAGAGTTCTTAATGTAAATATTGCAGAAATTGCGTTTTTATACGCGGTGAGCTGAAATTGACCGGTTTTTATTGTGAGAGCCTTTTGAATAAAAGATTTTATAATAGCTCCGTTCTCTGTTACGGTATCTCGTTCTCGTAATACTGGTATCACATAATGTGTGCAAAACAATGAATGCGCGAGCTGTGCGAACAATTAATATCCAACACAATATTTTCACAAAGTTTCACTTCCGAAACTACATCCTGTGCCGTTTGGAACAAAGTGACTCCGCTCTGCAGACTATTTTACGGGCCATAAACTGCGAGAGGGACAGACAAACTCGACCTTAATGCCTTTAAAAAATATTCACCTTCATCGATATTCTAGTGAACGTGGGTATGTTGCGGTTGCATGGTATTTTTATTTGGTTAGGTATGCGGTAATGTGCTAAGAGTGTTTGTTCCTCGTCTAGAAACTTACAACGACACAGGTGGAGCGAGTTACTAAGTCTTGTTACAACGTGAAATCATTCTCTCTTCTGTTACGGCTTAATCTCTGAATTACAATGTAACTGAAGGAAAGATTTGCGCTTTAAATTTAAAGATTTTAAAAAATTGATTTTTTCAATTTAATTAAAGGTGGAATAAACATTTGGTTGATTGGTAGTGGTAACCTATGTTCCATTTTTGGATTCAGACTTAGAGACGTAGGGACCCATAGCGTCATTGTGACCCTCACTAAGCCCGAGGGTTCGCATGATCTATAGCAGCAGTCTGTTCCACCAGCTCGCAAGGTGAGCGAGCATCCCTAAACTACTCACAAAGCCCGAGGGTTTAACATGGTTTAACTTTAAATTTAAATTTTTAAATTAAATTAAATTAATTTTAATTATTTGATTTCCTTTACAAACACGCTAATTAATTAAATATAATAATCGTTTACGACGAATACCGATATCACAAACATTATCGACGAGTAAATTAACTCGGCGTCATCCGTGTTGGTGTGTGTTATCCTATTTGTGTAAGTAATGCAGTGTGTCTGTTTGTGTAAGTAATTCATCGCGTTAAATGTCTGACTATGGGCTATTAACAATAAATCCCTTTGTTTGTGCCGTCCCCGGCTAGCCGGTTGCGTGGTTGCTCCACACCCCAACTGACTTTAATCAGCTTCCTCCTCAAATATCTAGATTATACGTCTGTCTAGATAGAGCAGTACTTTTATTTCTGTGAAGGCGAGGTCAACGTGAGCACAATCCTACTTCAAGTGTCCGTGGTTGTTATTAGATTTGCTTCGAAACTATTTTTAAAAATGGTTCCTCGTGGCGGATTTTATTTAGAAGAAATATGAAACATTCTGTCGTTCCTCGTTGTTTCATTGAGATAAATGTTGGAGTGTATTTATTTAACTTTATAAACTTATTTTGTAAAGCAAACTATTTGCTGGAGTAATCTTGAAGGTTAACAACTTAACACTGATCCTAATTAATGTAATGACTTCTATTAAAAGTTTAGTTATAACTTGTATTTAAAACTTGTTATATACTAATTCCGTCTAAATGTTTGTATGAGAGCATGGAACATAAAGTTTAACTCGAAAAAACAGACAGCCACAAGCTAAATTCAAGTTTTAGGAAAAAAAGCAGTGAAAACTGAAAGCAAAACGTTAACTCGGTTCCGTAACTGGAAATCTCCGGGGAGCTGTTTTTAAGCTGCACGAAACATAAATTTTACAGCTCGTTTAAGTTTAACTCATTATTTCATTACTTGCATTATCTGCTGCGAACTTCTCTCGGGTACTTGTTCTACATGAAGACTGATAGTTCATAATGCTTATATGTTGTTCATACCTAACCCGAATGCACAACGTCTTTTACTTGAAAATTTATCTCAAAACACATTGCGAATAAAACTTATTACATTTTTAAAACAGTATCTCTGAATTTCATAAGACGGTTATATTTACAGTTATATTAATCACACTTTATGAAACTATGTAATTCATAGCGCGTTTGTATCTATTATAAGAAACAGCTATTTTTTATCGTCTCACATTTCCACATTATAGTTTACCGATACTTTTTCATTATAAAGCCGACCGTTTAACATCAATTAAGATGGCTCCACGGGTAATGTAAAAAAACAAAGTAATTACAACGTTTTTCTAACAAATCTCTCCGGTAACGGCGTCTCGTTCCTCTCATAACAAGGCTATTTCCATAAAAGCTGCATGGTTTACATACAGCCATGAGCCATGAGCCACGTGTGATGGCACACACCCGTATCATTGTATGGAAAGCGTCTTGACATTTGAGTCACGTTTAATATTTCTTATTTCCTTTGTCTCATTTGTCCTCGAGCCAGAATGACGTCAGGCCTTGTATCTGACTATTTTTTGTTCCAATTCCTTGGATTGGGATTTTTTACTCGACATATAACTATAAAATATAATGCTACAACATATACAGAATACTTCCTAACACTGCTAGTTGTTATTTTCCTCGTTTTTGGTCTAATGCCTCCAACAAACAGTACGCCCTCTTACGTTCCTTGTGGCCCCATTTGGTACGACAATTGGGCAAGTTAAACGCGGCCTAGATAAAAAAGGCTTACTTACTGAATATACTCCCTCCAGTTTACCCAGCAAATATCGGTGCCTGACGGGAATTCTTGATGGTGACTGGACCAGTAACTTCTTTAGCTTATCTAGATTAGATAAATCTCGACCAACGCAAATATCTACAACGTTTTTATTTTGGCAATGTTTGGCTCTGTATTCACTCATTTGCCCGAATAGAACTTCTTTGAAAGCGTAAACAACGACATGAAATATTTTAATTCATCTATTGCCATATGTGGAAGCTTGTGGAGGTGAAAGTTAACCTCTTTCGGACACAGATCATAAGTTATAAAACCTTTTAGACGCAGGTGAGGGTGTAGCCTTAAAAATCTCATTTAGTGAATACAGCCATGGCCGGTAGGGTCGCGTGGGTCGCGTGGCCGCCTAGCGCTCCCTTTGGCCCTATATCCAAAGGAGTCATTCGTACGCATACATGTTATATGAGTAAACGCTTTGTACATTTCACCGGTATTGCTTCCATTTGATATTGGATAGCAATTTATTTATCATACATATTGCGGCTGGGAACGGGCACCGAATCTCGCTGTAAAGGCGTCTTTCTTTCTGTGGGGAATCAGGAATCGAATACGTGTGGGGAATTCTGTACCTCACGGTGTCCTTTAACCATGTTGATGGCAATACACATTTTAAACATATGTAGGTCAATTGATTTTATCGTCTGGCAACTTTTGCATTTCATTCACTGGGGACCGTGTTAGTTATTCCTGACAACGTTCTGTAAATTGTATTTTTCGTTTATTAAGTCGAGCCATTTTTGTAGAGAATTCAGGGGAATGCAGGTTGAAAATGGGTGAGTTTAAAAAAAGAATTGTGACAGGCCATTTTCAGGTATCATTTTAATTAGGTAGGGAAATTATTGAGTGAAAATAAACAATGCTTTTAAGATGAAGATTGTTAATCAAGCAAGAAATATGAGTGGGTATAATTGTGATATAAATATACAATGTTACGAAAACAGACAGTTGGTGGTTATGGTTTCGGATAAATTCTTAGGAACTTATTGAGCCCAAATTTTGTTGTTTACGCTTCTGATTAATGTTGTTAATGTAGCTGGACAACAAAGCCGAACGCCAATTTTTGCAATATTTACTTTCATTACTAAAGAGTTTTATCCATTCACAAACTGATTGAAAGCTCACCAACACATCTCCGACAATTTTCCGGAACGAGGAACAAATTGAAAGAAAACAGCATTCCTGTAGGTATTTAAACAAATGGTCGTATGTTACACCTAATAGCTCTTTAAATGTAAATATTATCGAATATTCGACCTCCTAAGCGTTCAGCAATAAGTAAAAACAACGACCATTCAAAATTACGTTACAAAAACCTTAAAAAATATGTAAATTGAAAATCATAAATCTTGGCCCACATTTAACTGAAATTACTTTTGCCCGCAACCGTTTTAGGTTGTAGGTACGCGTATTTAAATATCGAAAAGAACCATTTACAGGCGGCAGTAGGGACTTTATCGGAGCGACTCCATCATCACAATAACTCGTTCAGTAAGTGCGCCACAACATCGGTAATATGGTTTCATTTAGAAAGATGCAAATGTCGCGACGCCGGCCACGCTCCACCGAACGCGATATTGCGCCTCCGTGGCACTCTCCCCCCCGCAGGCCCTGCCTTACACCTCGCCACACTTCCTCACCTCGACTATCTTCACTTTTAATCGCTCCCCTGAGAATTTATTAAAAATCGTGCTCGATTTTTCCTCTACAGCACAAATTCCAACTTATTTAGCTCCGAAATTCAGAACAAAACAGATCTAGCCGAGCATTTGTCCATATTTACGCTCTCGCAGACAATTTTAGGGGAATCGAAAGTTGGCAATTCATAAATCTCTGTTAAGACGTAAAGCATAGGTGTAGGTACCGGAACGTAATAATTTAAAGAGTTAGCCGTTGAAAACGTCGGCGGGGTTGTAAAAACTTCATTCTGCGAATTCCGTACATTTCTAGGGTGGAGTTGTAGGTTTAAGTTGAAAATTTATGCCGTGCGAGTGTTCACAGTGTTAAGCAAGAAGGAGACCTCGTGAGTGTCGCATAGATCACGCAGGACGTGGCATATCGCGGCGCCGCATATGCACGCCGGCGCCGCTAGACACGTCTGACATGCAGCCAGCACGCGTCCTGACTCCCTGTATCGCTGTTAATAAATAATAAGCTCCCTAAGTGTACTACGACCATCGGACGCGCTTGCATGTCTCATGTACGTAAGGCACAGTAGAGCTGTATGAGAGTATGAGTACATAGAGTGATGTCTAGCTGAGTCTAGCAATAAAATTTGTACACACGAATTAGAAAAGCGATGCACAAACTAATAAAAGTTGCAAGCTCATCACACAGGAAGGCAGTTTCCTTCGTTTCGGACTCGAATTGCAAGCTAAGAATTGTTTTCCTAAGACGCCCGAAGAAAAACAAAGGATATGTGCGGTAAATACCAACCTCTTTGAAAACTCATTCGTCTGTCGAACGTTTAACTTAGAATTCCTAGTTCAGGGCCATTTACATTCCGAAATGTGAAAAGTCATGCCGAACGAATACGAGCTCCGTATCTTGGGATTTTATAACTTCACGTGCTTTTCCGTTTATTTCCTTCACGGTTCTCCCCCCGGCCCGAATCAGTCCCGGCTTCGTTAAGGAACTAATCGGCTCATTGTGCAGAAACTGCACTCTGACCTCGTTCGATCTGCACCGATATCTATCGGTATGTACGTAAATGAAAATTTAATTTCTTCTTCTACCTATACTTTTGCTTGGAATGAGATACTGTTAATGCTTGATACTGCACATCTGGTGGAAATGTACTTTGTGTGTCATAAAAAGTGTTGCTTCGTGATCGGTGCAGTGTTCAATTAGCTAATGTATTCGATTAGCTGGGAACATTTACGGCACATGTGTTTGTGAGTTTGACTACTACATTTTGCAGATCATGCTTTCTAATTGTAACACAGTTTTTTTCTACATTTTATTGTTGGAGTTGAATTAAGTACCTTGACTTGTTCAATCTTCTGAACCAGGACGTACTGATAGAAAGAACGAACGAATATTCTTCTATAATATTCGTTTTCACCGCGTTATTTTCTTATGATTCCATAAGATTCTTAAATGACAAAATCTCATCAAGTTTAACAAAAGTGTCCGTGCAACAAAGTCTTTTACCGCGTGCCTATTTGAAAAAGTATGAAATTTTATGTAATTTGAAACAAAGCCCGGTGTAGTGAGCCTTCACGTCACCAACGTTATAATACGATCGTGAAGGAGGTTTTGGCGCACAGTTAGTAATAAAAACTTTTGTAATTACACTCATTTAGGGCAAGGAACCCGTCGTTGACGCGGTGTCGTGCCAAAAACGGCAATTATTTTTATAACACCACCCCGACCAAGTTCTCTCTTATACTTTCGTGACCGTTGACACATACGAGTACCTACATTTCGTGTTTCGGGAGACAATATATATCCGCGCATTTTTGGGACGCTAATCTGCGGTTTGACTCAAATTTCACGCTGTCTGTCGCTCCACAGATATTATATTTTACGTGTTTTCGTGATACATGAAAAAATATACTTATTTTGTAATAAAAAATTGAGACTGTACTTGCATGTTTTTAACTGATCAAAAAAAGTTAAGCTAAATAACATCAACCACTTCGCATTTTTATGCAGAGAAGTCAAATAAAAAACATAACAATTATTATAAAAATAATGCGAATAAAACGAATGAGCGATCCTGCGAAACATATGCAGAAACTTTTTAAATAAAATTACGCAAACATTCCGTCTCAGTCGCGGTTAGAACACAATGAACATGGGAAGCTTATTAAACGAACCAAATAACAAAACAAGGGAGAAAAATACTGTAAACAAGAATCACAATTTGTAAATAATTTGTTCAGTAAAATTATAATCCGCGCCCGGACATGGGGGGCCGTGTCAGGCGGTGACAAGCCACGACTTGGCAAGGCACCGCTCGTAAAAACTTTTCTAATTATGTACATTTCGTAGCTAAGGAGCGCGGATATTCCACCACATTATATTTTCTAGTTAATTTGGCGGATCTGGTGTGAACTCCGAGTCGTATTATGGGTGAGCACAGCCGCAATTCGCGCCGTCGCGCGTCGTCGCCTGATCTCCGGTGTTACTTACACAACCAGCAAACTTAAATGGAAACACTGATTCGTCGTAAGATAAGCCTGAGATGTCACCACATATACCTACGTATGTTAGGTACCATCATACAGTAAATGCTCAACTGTTTTTCTGATAACATCGAAAAATAAATAATATTTCATCGCTGTCTCGGAAACTATTTTCATATCTCTACTGAACACTGTATGATGGCCTGATCAACATCGTGTTAGAAAAGTTGGAGTAGGTATCTTTCAGTAAATAAATATTAAATTGCACTAGGATTGCCAATTGGCAGGAGAAAATATCGGAGTGTGTTTTGTATCGTGTGGTAACGGAGTGCCTATTTTAATTTGGGTCAAGGAAGAATTAAGGGCACAAAAAGACACGACTAGGCAGTTAATTTAGTTGGGGAAAGTTTAAAATTCATTACATTTCATATATTTTTTTTTTTAACGTTGCCCCACACTAGGAATTTCTTCTGTAAATTACAGTATGTAATGGTTTTTACGAGCAAAGTCTCCATGCTTTCAGTAGGTACATACTTTACTAGTACATAAATCACCCCATATCATACGTGGGTCTCCTTTAAAGCGATTGAGGGCCGATTCGCCGCTTCAGGATAAGTTGTGGATACAACATTCTCACAGACAATTTCATACACATGCTGTTCTATTTTTAAATGATCTGGTGTTTATGGTGGAGGTTGGTATGGCTAGGAATGAGTCATGAAGACGGCAATTATTTAACTATGACAGGATACTCAATGTGATATAGTGTAAGCTCGATGGGTAGATTATTGATCAACTAAATGTTTTATAAGACCTTACTGTACCTGTTACCAAAAATCACACTAATAAATGATTTCATTTAAATTGACTAATGGACAGTAGAATATATCATCCTCATAAGCAACCAATCACTGACCATCATATTCCAACTGTGGTGATCCTATGACCACCACCACTTTAAATGCCTATATTGCAGTGTTGGATATCATACCTTCCAACAATAAAAGTTTACGACCCAATAAGACTTTAATACTAGAACTGAAATCAATAATCTCTTCTTATGCAACTTATGTTAAACTTTCAAGAGTTGTAACTAGTTACGACACTTTAGCAGTTACTTACATTTGCGCAAGAGTAAAAGTAAAGTTGACAGTTGCTAGTAATACTTGTGTAAACTTGTTTCCTGGTTAACTGATGGAAGAAATTATAGTTATCTTGGATATCATGTTGAGGGGATTAGTGATGGTTATGTTATGGTGTCTGTAACTACTGAGAGAGCCGTGTCATTATGCCTGTAAGAGTATGGTGTTTAAACTGCACCTTGCTGGATCTTTTAGTTTTGCTTTTTATTTAAACGCTATGGAGGTTTGAATAGTTTAGGTTCTGTCTATATACTCCATGTCAGTAGAGACAGGAGACTTTCGGCGTCGTACAAGAGTTTATAATTTTTTGAAGTAAAACTTCTTTAGGCACGCTTGGCTTGGGGAGTAAGCTGGCGAATGCATGACGAGAGCGTTACGAAAAGTGTGATCGGGCGAGGCGAACGCATATGGATGGAGCTAAAGAAGTTTTACTTCAGTTGTGTAGTCTAAAGCACACTCGTTTTTTTTTGTTATTATTACACAGGGTAAAAAAAACACGCTTTTGTAGATAATCGAGCTAAAAAGTAGAAAATTATTTTCAATAAGTTTAAAATAAAAATTTCAATTCACAAGAAAAAAAAAATTAAAACGCGTGGGGTAGGGCCATCGACGTGCAAACTGTAACCATGTATACAGCACATGATTCTCTACACCCTCTAGCGTAGAATTATTTCGTCATGTATTATCACAACAACAAAAAAAACAGCTTTTTCATAGATAGGTACTTACAATACCTACGCGGTCAAAATGTATGGAACAGCGTTTTTTTTTACAACCGACGTCAAATTTCAACGCCGGGGGATTCAGAATTAAGTACTTAATCCATGGTGACAGGTTGCGGGTCAATGTCCCGCCATACTGTATTTTTTTTTTTTTTTGTAATTGTATTTAGTTTGTGATCTTCGGTGCGACTCCCAATAATCACTTTTTCTTTCTGTCTTTTCTTTTAGTCCATGACATATAGAGAAAAAGTACATGGGCTTGTAGCGGTATCTACATCGCCACATGCGAGCTGCTCGTCATACTGACGTCACGCAAATACTACATCGCGCAAGCAGAGTTTACCGCGCGACTAGCATCTAAACAACTTCCCGGCATCAATCATCGGGCAGTTGCCCACCAGACACGACACCCGTCTGGTCGGAGGATCCTCCCTTTTCTATGGAGGTATGTGTGAACTTTACACCCTGTTCCTAGTACCGGTATAGGCTTTCTTTAGACTCCAATAGTTTTCCTTTGTTTCTTTCAGTGATGAATCTATTGTTTTATTTACAGAAACTGTTTGTTTCCTTTTTTATATAAACTACAATCATCTGTATTATTTTAAGCCATATGTGTGGTTTAGAATTAAATCCTTGAACTCAAGATAGGGGGTAAGGAACACTCGACTCGGTAATAGTGTTTCTGGAAAGATATAGGCAATTAACGAATTATGCTCTGGAAGTCATGTAGGAGTGCCAAATAAAAGAACATTAAAGAGTTAGTCACAGATAATAAAGTGACACATGGCCGGGACAAGCAATGCGACATATTTCTTGGCATGCATTCTGTTGAGTTGAGCTATTACGGAAAGATCCAGCAAAATAAGCTAGTTTGAGATTTCTGAGGTCATGCTCATATTTTGAAAGATGTACGTAGATTAAGACTCTAAAAATACTTAAGGTTTCGTACTCTTAAATTATATAATCATAACTTATCTCTAGTTAAAATCCTTCTACGTCCAAATTATGGTAATTGTCCTCAACTCTTTCTGAATGAGCGAAAAGGACAAACAACAACATTGAACAAGTCCCTAAATCCGACCTAGTCCGGTGGTACGACGCATATTTTTTCGTAAAACACATCTAAAGTAATCCTCCATGTGCATACACAATTTTAAAGCCATGAAATTTCAAAAAGCTCCGGACAATAAATTTTTTTGGTAAAAAGTTTGGAAAGACAAATATAATATATAAAGGCGAAAATAGCTCACTTCCCGGGGGTCCACATGAGCAGAGTGAAGTATGAAATGAACAAAGAGGTCCGTAACGCGCCCGCTGTAAGCGCGGAGTGGCCTGTAATCTGTTACTTTACGTAGCACTTGTTTTGTTTCCACACGATTCCCGGGAATATTTTTACAACGCGGACCGGACGACCCATCCGACCAAACGATGCTGCGTCTGCATAAAACTCCAGGAAATTTTACGTGTTTCGACACAATGATTATGAAACACTCGTAAACTTGAACTAGGATTTTTCCCGTCGTGTTCCGAGGTATCCATTTTCTCGGCGACTGTTCGCCGGATCCGACGCTCTCACAAAGAAAATATAAAACGAAACGCCATTAAGAGTTGTTTACGCGGCATGCATAAATACAAATGAATGGCCCTAAAGCATCGCGGTTAAGTCTGTAGTGAGAAAGTTTTGCAATTATTGTAATTACGAGCCGACCGAGAAGCATCCACCGTCGACACCACGTCATATTTCCTACTTAATCGTGCCGCGTTGCCGACATTATTATAAATAAATCAATTTATTACGTTCGCTAGGCACCGCATTACTCAGACCATAATGCTTCAACTTTAACTAACATCTACACGCATCAGTAATTATAACTTATTTAACTTACGCAGTTAAATACGTTTTAAAGATCTGCTTTATCACTGTGTAAATTACATTAAATGTCACTTACGTGCATGCTAAATATTTGAATAATATATGTATTTAACCAAGTGTGTTTTCTATGTATTTAATAGTTACCTGTAGTTTTGTTAGAGGCTTTGTTGGTGGCAAACTTTACTCTGTCAAGAGTGCCTCCAGGGCATACATTACATACACACTCACAGTGAGTATTTCAGGTTAATTTTCAGTCTACGGACAACTGTGTAGGGTACAAATAAAATAACAAAAGTAAAAGGCTTGTAGAGGCTAATTTGATGCCTTGAAAAACCCTTGTTTCCAATAGATATGACATAGGTAACAACTGCTTTTTATATACCTATTGCTAAACTGAAGGCATTTACTGAAATATTGGATTTTTATATTCAAACCTTCCTTTCATAAAACCATTTTATTGAGCTTTAAA
This sequence comes from Brachylomia viminalis, assembly GCA_937001585.2. Lineage (NCBI taxonomy): Eukaryota > Metazoa > Arthropoda > Insecta > Lepidoptera > Noctuidae > Brachylomia > Brachylomia viminalis. Next base: position 16,719,301 of record OW443301.2, on the reverse strand, counting down.
ATAAAATTAACTTCAACTGTGAAAATTGACGGAACAGTTCAGTGATTCACTGTTTTCGATACATGACAAACACATTGACATTTCGTTTCATTATAGGTGAGCACTTACGAGAATGATTGACTTATTATTGATGATGAAACTCCCGATCAATATTGAAATGCCATCTGATTAATAGTAAAGCAATCTTTACATGGGGCAATGACATCGGAGTGTGGGTAGTAACACAAACGTAAGTATTAGTCATCCAATCCCGCGATCAATCTCGAATGCATTTAAAACTTTACTCATAAATGGGTGCACTTAACGTATTAAATTCGCTGACAATGAATAACGGGCGGGCTGGCACAAACTGTAAAATATTCATCTTAAAAAAGCGTCATTTAAATCTCCCCTTGTAATATGAGTAACGGCTTATTTGGGTGTAAATCGTAGAGCAGTCGTTCGTCAAACGGGCCCAATGAGCGACGCAATCACTTAGAGTATGTTCTCTACTTAATAACCCTGTTACAATGTTTACAGTCGTACAGTCTGCGGAACGAGCGACAACTACTTACACTATTTTCAGATTCCATTTATGCTCGGGATTGTAATATTTAGAATATTTTGTTTTCTAACCGCAAATATACTGTCTGACGCACAACTTATATGTGAAGTTTAGATTAGGGTTCGTCTACATTGATTGAAACTAAAATAAAGTGTGCTTTTTCTCTTTTATAATAGTGTATGAAAACAGAAGCACCGACACAAAAATGCCACGTTAAATGAACAAAATAAATTAACTAGTGCGGAATAAACGAACGCAGTCAGTTTATCTTCTTAAAAACTCCGATGCAACACACCTACGTCAGATTATCATACTAATGCAAATACAGAGTGAAGGGGCAGACTCATAACAGATAATATCTCCCGCTTTAAACATTTTTTATATTTAATCTCGTATAAGGGTGAGTGCAGACCGTAGGATCGATGCGCTCTTCATCGGCTTTTTTCACCACTAATTAATCACAGAGCGATGATTAATCAACGCAGCCGCGGGCACATTTAAAGCAGCACTTTAATGATCCGTTTGTCGGACGTTAGTATTTCTTCCTAAGCACGTCACGTGCCGCGGACGGGTTTATGCCTCTTGCTTTACGATAATTTACAAGTTCAATGAATTTTTTGCGGCGGTGTTAAGTGATGCAAACTGCTCTGTTAATAGATCGCGAGAGGTTTAAGTGATTCTGCAATTAACGTGATTACAAGCTTTGATACGAATTAGACGTCTCTGAAGATCTAATTTTATGTTAATTTGGAAAATTACCAGCGATTATCCATGAATGGGACTTTGATTGAAACTCAATTATTACCTACCTTGTTTGCTCAGATTCTATTCTATTCCCAAAATAATATAAAACATGTTGTGATTTAATGTTGATCAGCCGCTGAAATTACCTGAAACAATACAAAACAATCATTAATTTTTGCCCAACCTGACACAGAAATAATTACAGTACTGAATAACACCATTCACAGTGGAGTGATGAAAGAAAAACATGGGGGAGGGATTGCGCTTTTATTGAAACCAATCTCAGCACTTGCCTCGACTGACTGCGCCCCGAGCTGAATGCGCGTAATTGCTTCGTCATTCAGATGATCGCAGCTTTACCGGCTTGTCTTGTTGACTGTACTTGTAGGCACTCGCTTTGTGCACACGGCCTTACGTCGCCTGACATGTACTATTGTGTCGCACAGTTTCGCCGCTCGCTTTTATGACGGCAACAAGTTTCAGCTTGCATTGTAAACTACCCCTTAATGATAATTGTACAATTTCATCATTCACCATTGGAACTAGTGTTTTTGTAACGGCCAACTAATTTAGCACAATAATTGCATCATATTTTGTTACTAAATCAACGCGGTTTAATTAGTCTCGTGTACGCGATGTGTTTGCAAAGAGAAACATTGTGAAAAGTTTTCATCACGATCTTAACTCAAACAAGTAATTTAAAGTGATGAATTTTTTTTAATGGTTTAATTAACTGGGGACGCCTGCCGAGCCGAATTTATATTTGATGAGATCTACGCCTATTTTGTTCGTTAAGAATTTTCATTTACACAATTAGACTTTCAAATAGTTTGAATTACATTAGATGCTCTCGTGATAATTATGTTTTATTTTACTTTATATTTACAACTTGCTTAGTGGAAACCAACTTTCTAACAGCTGCCTCGGTTGGCTTACTTTTTATAAGAACAACCGTGACATTGTTTACGAACGCGCACTTCATTTCTTAGGGAGAATATTGATGGATCATGTAGCCTACGTAAAAGCGGCCATCTACGTTTTTTTTTTGGAGTGAGAGCGCTCTGCTGGAATATTGGATATTTTTTCCTTTTTTTGCAAAACATGGCAGTTATTTGCCTACACGTCGCTCGAAATCAAAGCTAAGCCTAAAATGCTGAGCAAGCTCTGTCAGTGTGCGCTTTTACGTCAGACTGAATCGTGCTCTATTTGTAATAAGACCTACATTTTCAGGATATTAAAAAAATACGTGTGACCATTCATATTCAAATCCAAAACATGTAGGTACCCATGTTTATTGGCGTTTGATTTATTTGCCAATATTTACAAAGAGAAGTCCGAAGCACTTGTGTACGCAAACATTCCCGTCGCCCATCGCTTTGCGCCGGCCATGAGTTCACGGCGCCATCTGTAGTCCGCTCAGCAACCATTCATATTTTCATTTTCATTTCGAAAATCACAAGAAAGTGAACGCTCAAGGAAAAAAGACAAAATGAAAGGAGAGTCTGTGTTTTAATGGGTTAATTAGCCGACGATCCTCCGGTCGGGGCTTTAATTAAAATGAAAAATTTTCGTGACTAGACTGAGAGAATTAATTGCTCCCTTTCGTGAAACTATTCAGGTGAGAAGAGAGTAAATAAAGAGGCCGCGATGCTCAACTAAATATCAAAATCTGTGTGACTGTTTATATATTGTAGCCTGGAATGAATTACGTTTGTGCTCGTATCTATTACACAAAAGGGGATAGTAGTTCATATAAGGTTACAGTACAGATCAGTTCTATTTGGACGCGGGATCAATAGACAGGCACACAGTGTATGTTCAATGATTGATTACACGACAAAACGTCCTGTTTACTTATGTTCAATTAGAGGGACATAGAGCTCGTTAATTATAAACTTTTTCGCTTAATGCGGCTGGCCCGAAAATATTCAGATCGTTAGATATAAAAAAAAAGTTTCCTTCCATCACGTCACGAACGACGTAAATTGTTTATTCCAAGATAATGGATGGCTTTAATTCCGTAAACCGATATTTAATTATGGTCGCGAGTGTATCAGTGACGTAATAGGGTTCCGTAGCAGCCGCTGTAAAGTTATGCACAACACAAGTTGCATGCGGAATACTGAATACCAACGAGACATAAATCCAAGCGTGTCTACTTGCGTATTAACAAATTGCGTTCTTAAACCGCAATAAACTATGTAAATACGAAATTTAAATTACAAACACCAATGCGACAGTGTTGGGGTCGTTCGTTGGTGTGTGGTAGGTGGTAGCATTCGTCCGTAGGTGGTGGTGGTTAAAAGTAGAATGTTCGTTGTTGGTGCGATAGCGAGTGTCGGCCGGTTGAGTTATGTGCCGCGGCTAGCGTTAATTGTCGCTGACGAGGCGACGCGGCGCCTGACCCGACATACCTACTGCACTTTGCTGTGCAATGACATGGTTTGTTATTAAAATTATGATGACTATTAAAATCACAATTAAAATTTTCCAGAAAGCGGCGCCATTTTAACTCTCATTACATGAATGCGCATCCTCTTTTTCGGTGTTTCATGTTCACAAGCTTTTCGAGGTTATTTTAATACTAATGTTTGTTTGTTACACCGATAAATATTTAACTAATCTGTTGTTGCACCTTGGAGCCTGCATTCATCACAAAGTTAGCGATGGCGTCAGCTTTTTGGATTTAAAACCATAAACCGCATAAAACAGGCACTGTGCCAAAGTAGTAGCAAAAAACCGCATTTAGCAATAACAGAATGTAGTGTGCGCTCTGCACTAAAAGTAGGAGTTAACACAAATCGGTTTTTATTTAGCCGGCGATATTTCACAAGGTTTGCGCTAAATTGTCACGGGTTTAAAAAGGTGGCGGTTGTCCGCGTGGCGGGTATAACAAATCGTTTTAATTTGCGCTCAAGTCGCGCGACTTGTCGCCGTGTTGCCATCGCTACAATTGTCCCCGATTTGTCTTCAAATATTATTATAACTTAAGTCCTGTCTGATACGTATTTTTCTTTGATATTAAAGGGGGATTTATGAGGTATTTGGTTGGTTATTCATTTCGTAAAAACATCTTTTGACGAGTAAATTTCTCGAAAATCTTCCGATATTCAGTTCAATCTTTGTGTTGTTTTTTTAATCGTCTCGATATTTGTATCTCTTGAAGTATCAGACACCTTTTCACACTCAGTGAATCATCGATCCTCTTATTAAAGTTGCTTAACTTTACTGTTTGCTTAGGATTGGGGAACACCGCAAGATAAACCTCCATTAAATGCCATTAGATAACCGAACACTATTTATAATAATCGGTTGTTATAAGATACCGCAATTTCTGTACTAAGAGAGCCCCAATCTGTCTGCTTGCAAATGACTAAAGTTTTAACAGTGTATTTAGATGAATGAGTATTAACCCGTCAGGGGGTGCCCTTAGTGAACCGGCTCATAGTACCACGATGGGTTAGAATAAGTAGTATAGTATATTAGTTTATTTTATTTTATTTAAAATGGGTTTGCTCTTGACTCTAGTCTAGTTCAGTGGTGACAGAGACAGAGACGACGATGGAGTGAGCTCTTGGCCAGTATTTAGAACCCACTTTCTCGACGATGTTCTTCGTCGACGATGGAGTGAGCTTACCCAGAAGAAGCCTGTTCACTCTCACTTTGAAGAGATTAGGGTTGTATGCGTTCGGAAACAAAGACGCAGGTAGAGAGTTCCACTCTTTTGCTGTGCGCATAACAAAAGACATTTGGAAACGTTTAGTGCGAATTGGTGGAATAGCAACTAGGTAAGGATGGTAACTTGCAGTGCGTCTAGATGACCGATGGAAGAAGGGGGCCGGTGGAGTTCTTGGGCACACTCTCCGAAGTACAATCTGTAGAAGACCGCCAAGCAGGCGACCTTGCGGCGATGAGCCAAGCTGTTAAACTTGGCATCCACCAGTTTTTCGTCGCCAATGAGCCTCTTGGCTCTGCGTTCCACCGAGTCAAGCGCGGCAAATTGGTACTTTGCTGAGCCATCCCAAAGGTGGCTGTAATACTCCATGCAGGATCGGACTTGCGCTTTGTAAAGGGCCAAAAGCTGTCCAGGCGTAAAGACGTATTAGTATTCTACAGAAAATCTTTTTAAACTTCCTCACTCACTCCAGTTAACCGTTTAACTGCCGGTCAGTAGTAATTAGTGCCTCTTGTATCACAAAGGAGCAGTGTCTAATGCAGTAGATTAGAACGTTATTATTAGCAGTTTGTGCGAACCAGAAGCGCTTGAGCAAGTCACGTCCAAACTTCACGCCGCAAATAGGTATCCCGGTGTTCACAGCGTTGTTTTGGAAACATTAACTAACTTGAGAGTACGCCAAAAACGGAACCATTTTAACGTTCGCCGACGACCGTCGCTGTATTGTCACTGTGGTTCCTATTACACACCAAAAAAGTTGGGTCGTTATTGTATACCTAAAATGAAGCCCGCTATAGTCAAAACAAAAATAATTTAAGGGGCTGACAACAGCTAAAGCGCGGTCACCGTCGGACTGCATAGAAAAGAAAGAGAAGCGCGATGACACACAACTGGTAATTTGTTGCAAAATATGAAGCAATTATCTATTTACAAAAAAAAATCTATACATTGGACTACAAAATGAAAACACTGTCACGTTAATATGTTGCTTGAAGAACAATCTGAAAAAAAAAAACAGAATGATTGCATGTATATTAATTAGTATGGTTTTTAATCGATAAAAGAAATTTTTAGAGGTATCTTCGTGACTTTTTTCTATCGTACCAAGTTAGTTGTTTTATGTTTTCAACACACTATCTAACTAGCATATATCCTGAACAACATCATATATTTTTCTGATTTTGTTTACTGCAGTGATCATATACTTTTAAGCATTATGAAACTTGCGTTTAGGTCATGTAGGCCCGCCCCTTAATCGAACGGAACGTTTCTAACAAATATTTGCGATGAAAACCTCAATGGTTGTAAAATTTCGGCTTCATCGGCCAGCACTTGACATGAGCAAATAAAAATGTTTTATTGCTTTTAAACTTCCATTTGTCTGTCGCTTCGCAGCCAAATCGGTGCGGGTCAGGCGCATTACTCGCGTACCTATAGCTCGTAACAGTGGTCGATGGCTATCTTGTTTGCTTTTATCCTTATAGAAAATTTCGTGCATCCCAGTGAATGCATCCACGAGCCTTCCAATATCAGGCGGATTATTCACTGTAAAACGTTGTATAGTTTATCGGTGCGTCCGTGATTTCCGACCTAGCACGGGTAGCTTAGGGTTGAGTTTTGAATGGCGAGTAAAAGAATTTGTATTTTGCCTAAATATCGGTAAAGGATTGCCGTGGCTATACGCGGTAAGATAAGAGTACGAGCTGCATAGTGATACATTGAATGGATTACTGTGCTGGGGTCTGCTTTGTGCGCTTCGAGGAACGTGGGTAATGTTATTATTTTGGACAAAAAGTACCAATGATACGTAGTACGCTCGTTCAGCGAGTGTTTCAGAGATGCCTGTGAAGATAATGTTTATTTTTAAGTTAACATTGCCAAGCTGGCATACGGCCCGCTTCACAGTAAGTGCACCCCATGCGTCATAGTCAACAGCGGTCATTATAATGGTATTGGATATTATTATGGTGTACCTACTCCTATGGTATGAACTGAAGCGATGGTGGGCGTTTAAGTAAATTGAATCTTGTGTAGCTTTAGTCTTTTCATAAGTGTTTCGACTTTTTGCGTGGAATTACATCAAATTGCATCTTTTTTCTACCAGAATCACTCAATACTTTCCATATCTACTCTATATTTGATAGGTACAGAACATGCAAAACCTTTAAATGTACATACAGAATTCTAATAAGCCAGATCCTGCGACTCTTTCGTCTTAAGCTCACTTGCCCCACAAACAACTAAACGTGTTTAGCGCTAAACACAGTTAAAATCTGTCTCTGTCTTCTTCTAACTTTAGTGATTTGTGTTGCAACTGGGCCTAACCCGTTTATGTTTCAAGAAAAGCCAAGTCAAGTGTTCTCATTACCCTTGACTCTTCACTTAGTAATCTTTGTTTACAAAAAACATTTGGGACAGATAAACTCGGCATTTTTGTACCCAGAACCAAAATACCACGCAGCCAAAATTCAGCGTTTATCAAACGTAGACAGTTCATTATACAGGGTCAGCCGAGTCAGGTGTTTGCTTTCTAAGTATTTACGACAAAAAGTCAATACTGGTCAATATTGTCGCTAGGCGACAGTGAACTGGTCTAAATTCGCGTGTTTGCCGGCGATATTGGTTGCTATATGCATGGCCGCCGACCACGCTGCCTGACAGCCTTGTAATGGATTGTTTACCTCGGCGCGGACGTCCGCCGCCCCCGTCGATCACTGACACCGACCTAATTACATGTAAATAAATACAGGCTCGACCGCCTGATCTGATCCGGTCGGGTCCGCCACATTTGTTGTGAAGGTACCGATTGATCTTACGTATGCTCTTTTTAGACGTCGATTTGGGTTAGCGCTGTTTATAATTAGGTACCTACCTACCTATGACGATTTTAAGCGTTTGTTTGAAAACCTCAGTTAATAATGCCCACTCAAGTTAGAGTGGGTATTATTACCTGAGGTTCGTTAAGGGGACTACATGACCTAAACGCAAGTTTTATAATGCCTAAAAGTATATGATCCACTGCAGTAAACAAAATCAGAAACATATATGATATTCTTCAGGTTATATGCTAGTTAGATAGTGTGTTGAAAAAATAACACAACTAATTTGGTACGATAGAAGAAAGTCACGAAGATACCACAATTTTTTTTTATCGATTAAAAACCATACTAATATACATTCTGGTTTTTTTTTTCAGATTGTTCTTTAAGCAACATGTTAACGTGATAGTGTTTTCATATTTTTTGCCCAATCAATAGATTGTTTGTAAATAGAGAATTGCTTCATATATTGCAATACATTACCAGCTTAGTGTCATCGCGCTTCTCTTTCTTTTCTATGCTTTCAGTGACTGCGCTATAACTGTTGTAAAAATTGGGTTTCTATTACCAAACCAATTATAATCATAATTATCATGGTGCAACTTTGATAACCATAAGAACAAACTGGAAAGGAAATATCAATAAAGTAAATTTAAAAGAAAACCACATAAAATAAAACATCCTACTTTCATAACGACATCAGAATATCTAAGAGCCCATAACACAAATCGAAATGCATAAAGTATCAATATCATAATTATAGCTTAGCATTACATAGGGGGTGTAGCGAGGTGGCTCATGATGTAGGAGCGAGCATCCCACGGGCGTAGTAAACTGACTGGCTCGGTTTGCGAATTGCGATATCGACTGGCGAGTGCGTGGTACACCGTACACCTGGGTCACGCAACTGCCCGATAATATTCAGAGCTCGGCACTAAACCCCACCCTACAGTGAATACCAAGCCTAATGCAAGAACCCGCCCTTAAATATTCTAGTTCAATAAAATACGACGCGGAAAATCTACTTTCATTTTATTCCTAAAAATCTGAGCATGAATTCATACTCTCAAAAAACATTAAACTCTGATTTATTTATAACGAAGGTGTTACGATTATTACTACAGAGAACTTTAACCGTCTCTCAAAAAAGAAATCATAAGAGGCATAAAAAGTTTTCTAATCGTCCCTTACTACAATAGAGTGCGGGAACTTCACTTATGCTTAAACGCGCCGCTCTAACTTCCAATACAATATAAATTGCACTTTGAAAATGGCCCGTACTTCAAAGTGTGCATACGATTCGATACTTTAATACGGTAAGCGAGGGCGTGTTTCGGATCGCGAGCCCCACCGCCCGCGCTCACTACTGCCATAATACCGGTAATGTGGTGTCGCCTTTCTGTGGCGAGATAAGGGTACGCGACATTGACTATTCAAAGGGTTGCGGTCTTCAAAATTTGCGCTCAATAAGTCCAAAATACCTGCGCTCCACGTTTGAGTTGACGCGCAGTTTGCGCTGCGAAGCGATGTTTTAGCTTTAAACGTTCGTTTTGTGTTTATTTATCGATAATATTTTAATCATGAGTCATTCGGATCCGTTGAAAACGCGGTTGCAAACGTTGCTCGTTAGAGCTTTATTGTTTTTAAGCTCAGTTAATGCGACCCATTTTGTTTCGTTTGTTTATTTGGAACTGTTCGCCGGAAATATTTATGTATGAGCAACTCTTTATTATAACTATATATCTCTCTCCACTGCTGGTTTATGACAATACACGATCATTAACCGCTAATTTATAGAAGGTGAATTCAGGTCAAATCCTCTAAATGAAATTAATTCACTCCCCTCGACAGTCTGTGGTTCAATCTCAAAATTAAATGGATAAATTATTGAGTTGGCTTTCGCTCAATCAAAGCGTCTTTCACGTGTTTCGAGGTATCAATATTTACTTAGTTAAGTACCTCACTGAATAAGTTCTAACTTTTAGTTAAAATTCAACCTTATTAAAAGTTATTAAGAGGAATTATTAGATTTCGCCAGGCAATTAAATAATTTTATTATTTATGATTCTTGGTATAGGTTGGTAGGTAAATATATAATAGGTAATGTAATTGCACGATGAGTCTGCTCAAAATACTTTTCTCTTTTTGATGTCGGTACAAATACAACGTGTAACATAAAATAATTAACGCAAGACCTCATACACCCCAATTAGAGTATTGAGTTAAAAGCATTATTTAATGACCAAAACAATTTTTTTTAAAGCTTTCTATTATTTTTAAGAAAATCGTGTTGACCATAGCATTACTTTACACATTTAAAATTAGTCTTATTGCCTTAATATAAGATTTAATTTTCTTTGGCTCAATCGGCGGTCAGTATTGATAATACATAATTTTTGAAAAAATACCTATATTTATAGTTACTCGTCAGTAGGCACTGGTCATTTCTTAGCTGCCAGGGCTTATTTTAATTCCATAATAATTGTTTTTATATTTTTATTACGGACGCTTTTAACGTGCACGTCTTTCTACATCGTTCTCACATGTATAATTACAACATGAATGATGTAACCACTTTTTTGTAACAATATTTTGATTTATAAGAGTGTCCATGGAGTTTCTTGTCCGTTCTTCTCCATAGGTACCTACCACGCTTTGGAATGGGCAACTAGCTTCATCTTTCTGACTGACCGACCCCTTGACAATTCAAAAGTGCCTGTAATTGGTTTATTTGAAATAAATGCTTTAAGTTTGAGTATGAGTTTACTGAAATCGATTCAATAGTCAATTATGAGCAAACTACTTTCAGGACTTGCGTTTACTGTGTTACATCTTGTACCTATACGTTACCTACTTAATAATTTTCGAGTTTTTATTTATTACATAATTAATCATATTAAATGCAAAAGGAATAATCAAATCCTACAACCCAGTCTTATTAGTTACACTACTCCACATTTCCCAATGACAATAATTCAGCTCAACCTAAACACCTAGGCAGGTAATTAGATAAGTACGTTCGCTTAAAATATTCCACACGTGTCTGGAGCGGTGGCTTATTTATTTGCAATTTGTAGGATATCGCCTAGTACGTAGTACCTTAATGAGGCAATAACAATAAATAAAGACCCAAAAGTTTTCTCAGGCCTCCGCCCTCCGCCCGGCGCCCTCCGCGGTCCCTCCGAAGAAACCGCCTGAAACTCATACGTAGCTGGAAAATACTATAATTATTTAGCAGGGCAGGTACTCGCGTTATGTTGGTAATTTGCTGGGGTGAATACGATTTGGAAAATGTTATCTTATTACAGACTTATACATATGGTCGGTTGCGTTTGTTTTGATTTACCTATGTGGTTAAAACTACCTCTTCATATCTCTCTTTGATTTATGTAGCGTTCCAAAAATCCGAAGAACAATAAACAGCAACTTATCGAAATGTTCAAAGCCTTATAAACAATTGCCGTTCGATCTATCTCCTCCCGACTTTGAAAGCTAAACTGCGCTGCCGCTGGTTTTCTGCCAGCAAATAAAAAAGCGAGTGAATTCAAAGGTGAAAAACAAGTGAACTCTGACACAATCTGTACCTCAGTTGAATGACGTCGCCTGGTACAAATCACTACTGCATTCTATAAGGTCGTATGTGCATTTGTGGTCGGATTCACACCCCTTTGAGCCTTTGGAATAGTACGGCCGAATCTGTTGCTAGCTAGAGCTATACATAGGCAAAGTACAAATCATTGTATTACTCCTAGCTCCTACATACGTGTAGGTACTTGTGGGTACCTGTACGTATGTGCGAACAACGATGTCGTGGCTCTAGGACGTTCATGTAAAATCAATGTGTACTGTTCAGGTGTTCCGGCTGTCCCAGGGGCCCAGTAAAGTCTCCCGGTTCGCCTTGCGGTTCCGCACACAGTAACACGAGCGGCAGTATCTTGCAATGTAGTTTATTGTAGGGTTTGACTTAGAAGGGGGTTTTCTTGTAAGCATTCTATGGTACATACTACTCCATGCATAATAGATCTGTTCTACAACATCACAATCGAATTTCAAAATTAGAATGATTTATTTATCTACGAATTCTCGTGAAGGAACGCCGTGTGTCAAATCGTTTTGAAATTCAAATATAGAATAAATCGCTTTAGCAAATTTATTTTTCCAACGATAAAAGGCATCTATGAATAATGAAGCAATCAGATTCAAATAAATTAAAAATTGCTAGAAGTGGTCGCTGAGCGCAGATAGATCAAACGAAAACAAAACAGTTCTCAGACTTATCTATCTTTAATAATAAATACATTATTTTGTGTCAAAACAGTGGAAATTACACCTAGAAATACGGCCACATTTCGAGCACAAAAGTGTATTACTTGTTTCGCTCACCCTTTCATCCGAGGGAAATTTTGCGATAAATATCAATAGGTATTCTTCTGGTATAGCGACATACCGGACAAAGCTTTATGCACGTCAACTGCGTTTATCCGCCGCTCCTCGCACAGGCCTTTATGACGGCATGATAATATGATGGCTCTCTATATAGGCCACCGTTTATGGTGCACATTATACAAATAACGTGAACATTATTTCATATTTTGTTTGCCGGCGGTGTCGCGACCCCGACCGCAGTGTGTACAGGCATTTCATTACGAATACATTGACAAGCGAAGCATTAACGATTAATATATCACAATAATGCACAAAAACACACCCTTATTGAACAAATTGCAAAGTTATTAACTGCGTGGCTTTTATTCGGCTATCATTGAAATTATTTTCGACATCATTTACGCTTACAGTGTTTTTATTATATGCGACCTATCGGATTTGCGAATGCCTAGGGCACCCCTGTATACTGCCGTACAGTAGGGCGTGGCAGACGGCACTCGGCAGACACTTACTAAAGCGAGTTTTCTCTTTAAGTTAAATGAACCGCACAAAGTTCGATTGTAATACTAAGAGTACGTTACATATTAACAGTGTTTTCAGAAAGTTTTATGCTTCGCCGAGTACAAAGAACTCGTAGTGTACATAGAGATAGAGGCGGCAATGATATAGTGTCGGGCATGCGGCCGTTCCCTCAGGAACGATAAACCCTTCCCGGCGCTTCCCGTCTACTCTTCTTTATGGGGAGGCCGGAATGGCCAGCCCAGGTGAACAGGTAGCTAGATTGTGAAAGTATTTTTAGAACATCTTGTCGGTCGTCGGGTGTTTTTCCTTTGTTATCAAATGTGAGACATTGGAAGTGAATTTTCGGTTATGGCCACCTAATGTATCCGTAAGGTTTAGGAGCTCACGGTTGTTCGCTTTTATGGTGTGTGGATAAAGAATATGTTGTACGGAGCAGGTTTATAAACTTGCGTGTAAAGAAAGGTCAAATACGTGTTTGTTGATCCTGCAAATAAGGGTTAAATTAAATTCCTAATTGGAGTGAAAATAGTTGTTTTTTATGTATCTTACGTACGATTTACTAACGTTTTGATAAATTCTTTGTGTTTTCATTGTGAATATATTCGTTTACCGGTTCCCGGTAGAGTATCCATGTGAAGTCCCGCTTCAAATCAATTACCGTGAGAGAACCGTGCACGAGCCGGACTAGGTATATTGGTAACTTTATGGAACAAAATCTCATTACTGGCTCTGTGGAGTTAATGAATTATTAAAGCTGATTTAAGCCACATTGGTTAGTAGCGCACCGGAAAAAGTATCAGACATCCATTTGTTATTTCCATTTGAAACGGCATAGGTTTTTATCGCATGTTGCGGCAAACGTTCGTTGTTTGATAACTTCTTAGCTTTATTTGCAAATCGCGTGCCACGAGTACACGTTTACACTCGTAATACTTACTTGTTGAATTACCTTTGTTCAAGTAGAATTTCGTTTGAAATGAATGTTTTATTTTTTACTGGTATTGGAAACCCTCGTATATTGTCGTGTTCCCTGCCTGTCCCTAGGTGTACGTGTTGTAGTATTTTCTTACTACTCTACTCCGAAAAACCTTGCTGAAGGAATTGTGATAGGAGGAAAGTGGACGTAAACATTTGTATCGACTCGAGACTGTACGAGCACTGACGGTGCTAAACATTGCTATGCTGAAGTAAGCTGATGTCGCAAAGGGTTCCGTACTTACACAGGTAATACTTCAAAAGATATACTACAACGACAGTAATATCTACTTAGGGTCACAGGTTATTTACTTAAAGGGGAAAGGTCACAATATGAGAAAAATACTTTTAGGTGAGATCTATTCTCTAGTCTAAATAAAAAGATGCTACGAGATTACCTTTTATTTTCTCAAACGAAATAAATATCACTTCAAGAACGATTTTCTGTCCACAAAAATACATTGTTCATGTTATTTTTTGCATTAATAACCCCACAGTATTCCGTATACATTACCACATACCTAATAGTTTATTCAAAAAGCCAAGGAAAAACGCTATGTTATATTTGATTGGCGGTATGCAGTTGGTACGTCCGCTCATGAATCCGTAATGAGGATGTAGGGAACTGCATTTTGCGGTGTCCACCTCCCTTGCTATACTCTGCCGCCCTGGTACATTTGTGCTGCGTTAAGTAGGTAGGTAGCTCTACCTCTAACCTACTGAATTTAAACTCGGAATTTATTCCTTCTGGCACTTTACTTTGCGGTGTTTCCGAGAACGCTGTGTACTACATGAATATGAATACTGAAGCTTCTGAGTTCTATATGTTTGTGAGTTGTGTGATACATATAGTTTTGTGGGCTAAAATACGGTTAGGGAAATTATTTTTTATTAAACTTACACCCTGCGTCAACTTCTAATGGCTCAGACATTCAGTCCGCCTTGTACAGTCACGAGCACTAATAAGTATACACTTAGTAAAATTTTAAAGCGATTTTCTCGTGGAATATTGATTGCAACTTTGAAATAAGACCTATTTCATAACAGTATAGGTTCCAAAATATTATGTTCGTAACAACATAAAATTATAATCAATACAGTAGGAGAAAATCTAATTTAGAAGATGCTAAGTGTATACTTATTGGTGCTCGTGACTGTACAGTATTTTTTTTACTTGTGGGTAATGTTTTAATAAATAAATTATCCACGTTATAGCCATTTCATACAACTGGTCAATACGGATGGCAGTTTGCTGTGATTTGAATATTAAGGACAAGTTAAGCTGGTGGTCAATTTGATAAACAATTAATTTAGCTGACTTTACAATATAAAGGTAACCTTTTGAGGTGGGTTCAATGAGTTTTATTTTTCATGCTGCACACGAAAACAGTAGCACGGGAAGAAATACCAAAACTACTATACGAATTGGTGATCGCAGTTGGTTTTTAAATAAGAAGCCTTGGTGCTTATATCTAGGCCTAGTTTCTAACGGGGAACTCACAAGGACGCCTGTAATCATGACATGAAAATTCATTTACGCCAGGTCCTTGGCTAGGGTATAAATAGTCCACTTTGTTACTTCCCTTGGGTGGAGTGCCATCAAGGACCGTAGATGTTATGTCTTCACTGAAAACGTTATTTATTTGTATTTTTATACCGATGTAATTTTATTGTCTTAAAGATTACCTAAGATAAGACAGTTGTGGGTTTACAAAATTAGAAAAGTCTCTTAATGGGCTAAAGTTGAAGCATGCGCATTTTGACTTAGGCATTAAGAAAAGGTAACGGGACTGAAAGGTAGGCTTTTTGGGACTCAAAAAGTGACGATTATCAGGCCATTTGCATAAGTATTTTTTTTAATGATTTTAAATACAGGGGTGTTACATAATTCTAAACTTGTAACTTTTACGTTTGATCGCGACTTTTTACGTTTGATTGATAATATTAAACCAAAAAATTCAACGTTCCTGTCCGGTTTGCAAGACCGACACAGAACAATAACAATGGTTTCTTAGTTACCAACACGACAAATACAGTGAAAGCAATCGAATCAATACAAAATAATGACAACATGTAAACATAACAATATAAAAACAACGTTGCTTCCAAATTATATATTTGTTCAACTCATAATACAATATTACAATGGACTATATAACGACGCACGTGTTTGCTTTCAGAATATAACCGGCTATTCGGTTGAAGCTAATTTGTGTTAAAACAGAGCAAACTCCTAATTACGATGCAAATTGATCGTTCAGATCACCGCTCTCATAAAATTGCGGCGATCAAAATATTCCCTTCACGGAATATTATGTAGTGTACGTTTAAAATTTAACCAAAATGAATTAAGATATTTTTGGCACATTTTTGTAATGGAATTTTGGGTTAGCGCTTAATGATGTTGGCTTGTAATATTGTCCCAATATGGACGCAAAGATGGAAGACAGAAAAGGAAAGAGTAGGCAAGTACGATCATCACGATTGTTACCTACCGCCGGTTGGAGATTTCAGACGAAATTTCCTCAGGTTTCTTAAATTCTCTGCCAGGCAACGACAGCCTTAACTGCGGGGTCTAGAAGCATAATTCATTCTACCGGCCTCCTTCTTCCATCGGTCAACTAGACGCACTGCATGTTACCATCCTTACCTAGTTGCTATTCCACCAATTCGCACTAAGCGTTTCCAAATGTCTTTTGTTATGCGCACAGCAAAAAAGTGGAACTCTCTACCTGCGTCTGTGTTTCCGAACGCATACAAGCCTAATCTCTCCAAAGTGAGAGTGAACAGGCTTCTTCTGGGTAAGCTGCATCTATGCAGAGCAGACATTCACCGTGGACCAGTACGAAAAACCGATCACAGTACGTAAAATAAAATGACGGAACAAAAGACTTTCTTGGGATTTTTTCAACCTATCCTGCTGCTCGCAGCGACAATATTTAATTCCATATTCTGCTTGAAATTCATTTTACGTTAGTAGAAGCCTTCCAATAAGCCACGAACAAATAAAAAAGATATAGGTACAATATCAATTTCTCCTTTGTAGCTTATTCATCGGTATCATAAAAGATGACGTCGACTGCGGGAGAGATTGTAGTTTTAAACCTGACATGCAAATAGGTTGAAAATAAGTAATCACTTGGGGCTATCGTGCGTAGGTAAGTACCTAGGTAATAGAGTTTGTTTAGGTAGGGTATTATTTACCGCTGTCTTGTAAAGGGGAACGGTATTATAATTGTCTGCGTTCTAGCGGGTAAATGTTTCCTTTTGCTATTTTAAGTTGTTAGTTGCCTCTAAGAAATATTGTATTAAAATAAGTTCTGATAATTAAAAGCTGCCGGCTATAGTAATGTGAGGATTCGAGGGAGCGCCAGCGGAATCCTAAGGATGATTTCCGAGAGGCTAGACTAAGAGGTGCTGGGGAGATTCATCCAGCTTCATGTGACGAGATGACACTATCACTGAATATGAGTTTTTTTACATGATTTTTTTTGACATGCTATTTTTTGACATGATATTTTATGACATTGGTGGTTTTATGATTTTATTATTTATTATACGTTTTTGATTTTTTAATATTGACGAACATAGTTCTAAGACCTTTGTTACTAACAAATAAGGTCCTGTAATTTATATATATTTGTAATTTGTATATTTATATGTAATTTAGTCTGCAATAAATAGATTTATTTTAAAGTAATTTCGAGCAGACAGATAAGCAAAACTTACTGTATTGTGTAGGTATTAGGATTCATTTAGACTAGCTTCTGCGAGCGATTTCGTCCGCTTGAAATTTCTTACCGGGATAAAATGTATCAGTATAGTAATGTGTTAATCCAGGTTTTCCGTTCTGTCAGTAATCCGTTTTGTCGTCGTGATTGACTAACAAACATCCAAACATACTATCACGATTAAAATATTAGTAGGATAGATTCAGTAGTTTTGTTTAGATGATAATCAAAGAATGAGAATTGAATAAAAAAATACGTTAATAATGTGCCATAATTCAACCCTCTCCTAAAATTTAACTCCCTACCAACCAAGGACTTAAAGTATCTTCTCCAATGAAAGGACTAAGTGTAAGGCTGAATAGTGCGTTGCCATCGCGAACTCTGAACCGAGCGGAGCCGGATGTCAACATTTGCTCATGCGATTTCACCCCCGGGGCTGGCCGGAGAATGACATGCGCCCTTTATTCCTGCGTTCCCGGCCACTCTTTACTGTTCCGAGATGCAATTGCATGCGAAATTTCAAAGAAACTACCCCAGTGAGATGAAGTAGCGACTTTGTAAGCTTCATTTTTGTTCTTTTAATTTTTAAATTAGCTTGTCGATTTTTGTTTTGTTTTAAGGTTTCTGGAGGGTACTGGCTGGTTTTGTTTAAATTGTTAGTTTTTATGTCGATTAGAACAACGCATTCTTTGCCATTTCGGTGGCGGTTTATTTGTGTACTGATTAGGCGGTTTGGCTAATTCGAGAGACTGTTTGTGGCAATGAGATTTAAACATGACTGGCGAAATAAGGGTGTATTCTATATAGAGATATATAGAGCAGTGGTGGCCCAGTGGTAACGGCCGCGACTTACGAGTTGCAGGTCGCAGATTCGAACACAGACAGGCGCTTTACTTTGTGTAAATTATTTCATCACCACTGTTCTCAAAACGGTGAAGGAAAACATCGTGAGGAAACCGGCATGACCTAGAACCAAACATTTTAAGACATGTGACATCCACCAACCCGCACTGGGCCCGCGTGGTGGATCACAGCCCACTCCCTCTTACAGAGAGGAGGCCTGTGTCCCAGCAGTGGGAACATTACAGGCTGATTATGTTATATTTATATATGCTACGCCCGCGTGGATGTCGGAAATTATCCCATGGAAACGTGCTCCCGGGACAAAAAGTAACCTTTGTCCTTCCTCAGGATGCCCATGTATCTCTTTGGCAAATTTTATCAAAATCCGTTCAGTGGTTTAGGCGTGAAAAGGTAACATACAGACAGAGTTCCTTTAGAATTTATAATATTAGTATGGATACCTACACCTCTGCCGACATCCTCAAGGAAGACAGGCGTGATTTCATGTTAAAAAAAACAGAGATGAATGATTTCCTGAAGGCTAAAAACGCTAGCAATACTTATCGTTTTTGCACCAAGAAACTATCAGTTTTACAACCGTAGCTATTTGTTCCCAGCTGAAGTTTGATAGGAACAAAAGTCTATTAAAACTAAAACTTCTATAAAAGCTGGTTTACCTGAAAATAATAATAAAAAAATAATATTTTATGCTAAGCCGTTCTCCCGTGGAGAACGGCTTAGCATAAAATATTATTTTATATTGAAAACATGTGTGGCTAAGTTGAGAAAACTTGAGTTTTGAAACATTACTAATATAACGTATGAATCGACCAGTTAACATTCTGATACGGTCAATTTTATCGAGTAAAGTAACTATTCATCAAAGGCGATACCGGAATCTACTGTTATATGAATCGATGGAACTGTGTGTGATGGAAGACGTTTATGTCAGTCAGTATGCCTCGAGTTCTGTGGTATGGGTGTATGATTTTTGTCTAATTTCCTTTAACGAATGTACAGCCGTATTATCTCAAAGTGAATTATATAAATCAATAAACACTATAGAGACGTCAATGCCTGAGTAAAAACTACCTAGTTAACATCTAGCAATAAAACGTGTAACTCACAGTCAAATAACAACATCACTATGCACTTTGACGTGACAGATCGCCGGACAGTGGTCCCCAATCGAAACGGACTTTATTTAACGTCACTAAAATCGTGATGCACATTTTCGCGAAGCGGGAGAGAGGAAAGTGCGCGTCACCGGCCGAAGGGAGCAGAAATCACGACAGCAAACATTGACTTTAGACTTTTACTCTTTTACTCACTTAGCCTAACTCTCCCCGCTGCGCTGCAAATCACTCCACTAGAAACGAAGAGGAAGTTTTAAATTCTGAAATTTCTTTAAATAATTTAAAGCCGTCTGCTATGAATCGACTTAGTGAGTTATTGAATAGTTCGCGAACCCGTAATTGGGTTCATGTGTAACCTTTGTTCGATAGCTACTTGAATACGTAACTAAATAGGTACCTACGTATCTACGAATTTATAGCTACAAATGAATCGTAGTAATTGAATAGGTAAATTGCTGCTTCAGAGTGAAGACACAATAGGAAAGAATTGAAATTGGAGAAGCTGTTTGCTATCTAAATGGCTTGTGCGGAGGTCGATGGATATATATTGAAGGTCAGGCAATATTGCTATAGTGAAGGGTGAGTTCACTGTTCTAACATAAAACCATTTAGAAAACACGTGGACTAGGAGAATCATGATAAAATCTAAACTATTCAAAATGATATGCATATAAGTCATAATTGCAATTATGTAGAAATACTACAACGCTGATGATTTTCTTCAAATGAAACTAAAACGCTTTAAACAAAGTCCCATTTAAACCTTATATAAAAACGAAAAGTTTAAAACGAAACTTACACTATTATCTCCAATCACACGATCGACTGACTTCGAAACCGGCATAACTCGTAATTAAGCACTTATTACACATCTGGAAGGATCTACCTACAGTTATTCAAATATCGAAGTCAGCGCTCTAGTACGTGGGGGGGAGGCTGCAATCACTCCTCTTGAATTACGGCGTGCATTTAATCTTTTCAGACGTTCTCAAATACTCGCTCATTAACCCGTAGCCACTTCAGACGGCGCCGATTTGTTACCTTGAATGTGCCGATAGAATGAAAGAATTCGCAGATTTGTGAACACACCACCTTATTTATTCTTCTTTTATTAACTTCGAGAATATTTTTAAATGGAGAGGTGAGGTGTATTTTTTGTTTTGAGTAAAAAGTGTTGTAACTTTAAAGTGCATATTTTCAGATGGAGACAATAGGGATGATGACTGTACTGACCTACCTACAGTTTATTAGCATTATGATTTCTTAACAAACACAGAGTACACATTGGAAGGAGGTCCATAAACCACAGGAGGCTTAGAGAAGATTGCGTTTACAAAAAGAAGAAATTGTTAAATCATTATTGTTTCAGAGTTTCACGACTGTGACACTTCTTCAAATTGAAACACAATATATATGTATATGTACTTAGGCCGCTATATGCTTTCACTGCGTTATATAAGCGACTAAGTGAAGTTGTATCACCTGTACCTACCTATATAGCAGGTGGGGCATGGGGGCTATGGTGCGATGGTGCCAGCGTGTCGGATGACGTCATCCGGCTGACGACGCTTAACGAACAATGCCAACTAGCGACATCGGAGCGACGGATTATTGTTTACGTACTCTTTGAACCAGGATTAAAATACTATAGAGGTAAGTGATAAGAACATGGATATTAATAACAAATCCGGAACTCAAAATCGACATTGAAATTATACGACATTCAGGTAAAATGGACACCCTACGTCAATATACAGTGTTATAGCCATTTCATATAACTCTCAAAGATTGAGTTGTGACTAGAATATAATATCTACGGACAATGTAAGTTGATAGTCGATTTGCTTAACAATTGATTCCCTGACTTTATTATCAATCAAGTAAGGTTATAGTTTAAAGTAGGACAGTAGGCTATAGAAAGAAAAACAATTGTATAACCTCAAGGTGGATTGGTGGCCAAGAAGCAAAGACACGATGGGCACCCAGCAGCAAATAGGCGAAGTGACATTATGAAGGAAAGAAAGAAAATACGTTTACTTGCAGGAAACATGACGCAGAGAACGAACACATGGTACAAAAAAGTTGGGGGAAAATATGCGTCACATCCACGCAAAACGGCCATCGCTCAGCATAATGCTACGACCCTATGCGAGACAGAGCTCCAGCGCTGGTTTTCAGCGATAGCCGGCGCTGCCGTGATGTCGTCAACCGGTGTAACAAACGCTAAGATAAAATATACAATATGAAATAAAATAAATACACAGTACCTAGTTCTAAGTCTAGGCTAGTCTAGTAGGTATTATGTTATGACACTAGGTAGAAACAAACAGCAAAGGAACCGTTTTGTACTGGAGTAATATAGAACAGTGGGTCTAGCACGAACGCACCGAAATTTGAATAATTTTAAAATTAAAAATACTTGTTTTGCACATAATAGAAACATCCCTCACATGTATACTTTTAAGACTTTATTAAAAAGTAGCTCACGTGGATGTCGGAAAACAATAATGTGTCTCTTTACTAATTCTTTTTCTGAAATTAAAGTACCCTAAGTTACTTATTATAACATCAGCCATCAGCCAGTGAGAGGCCCGACAAAATCGGCCCAGCCGTTTCGGAGACAGACTGACAGACAAAAATAAAAAAATATGTTTTCTGTTTTAAGTACCGTATATACTTTCATATGCATTTAGTATAAAACGCTGTTATTTTGACATTACAAACAGACACTTCAATTTTATTTATTTGTATCATCATGATCAGCCTACAATGTTCCCACTGCTGGGACACAGGCCTCCTCTCGGTGGGAGGGAGTGGGCCGTAATCCACCACGCGGGTCCAGTGCGGGTTGGTAGATATCACATGTCGTCTTTCGAATTATTGGTTCTAGGACATGCCGGTTTCCTCTCGATGTTTTCCTTCACCGTTTTGAGAGCAGCGGTGATGAAATAATTTACACGAAGTAAAGCGCCTGTCTGGGTTCGAACCTACAACTCGTAAGTCACGGCCGTTACCACTGGGTCACCACTGCTCTCCTTTTATTTGTATGTATGTATAGATTTAAGCCAAAAAGCTACAGGACAGAGTTGTATTTTAGATTAAAAGTCGTTCGAATTTACATTACGTTTACGTCGCGCGATCCTCTGCCTTATTAGTGGTAGACTGCAGGGTACTTAAGAATAGTCAAGTAAATATTACCTAAATGACAAGTGGGCTACCGTGCCCACCTCTTTGTTACGTCAATGTTTCAAAATTCTGCTAAAACAATGACCACTCTGTACTCCTAGCATTGTTGTTGGAATTTCACATACAATAGTTTCATACGAGTAGTTATTAGAGTTACACAGAGGGAACTTAGGACATAAATATTAGCAGCTTATTGCTCCGCTTTAGTTATGAGATACAACTTTCTGGAGTGGTATTATAATAGTACCTACTTATAATTTGTTTGCTGTATTTTCGTATTATTGTAATGTGGGAAAAAACAGGTTTAATTCTATCGAAATAAGCCCGAGGCCCCACCGTGCCTCGGAAAGTGCGCTAAATCATTGGTCCCGGCTGTCATTCGTCGATCTTTGACAGTCGTTACAGCTAGTCAGAATCCCGAGAGTCTGACAATCAGGCTTACCAAGGGGTATCTTATTATAGTAACGGCTAGTAACGGTAGTGACGGCACGGTTGGCGCAGGGGTTAAGCGATTGACTGCTGCGTTACGTGTCGCGGGTTCGATCCCCGCACGGAACAAATATTTGTATGACCTGCAAGTAGTTGTTCCGGGTCTGGCTGTTTGTGTATGTGAGTTTAAATGTTTGTAAACGCACCCACGATACAGGAGAATTTCCTAGTGTGGGGCAACGTTTTAAAAAAAAAAGAAAGAAAGAACTGGGTTGTGGAGGTCAGATAGGCAGTCGCTCCATGTATCTCTCATTGTGTCCATAGATATGTTTGTAACAAGCCTTACGTTGGTGAAAACACCTTTTTGTTTATAATGTGATTCTTGATCTCGACTGTAGGTTTATTTTTATATAGTTTACATAGCATAATAAAGTTTTAGCACAGCATAATTTTTAAAATTTGTATAAAACATTGCTACACGAGACCAACTGCCGACAAACTGTTATGCAGTTTGGCAGACTTTATGTTTGTTAATTACTGTTTACAGATTTTGAATAAATAAATAAAAAAATGTAAAATACTGGTATTCAGTTGCATCCGGTTAGACTGGAAGTCGACCCCAACGTATTTGGGATATGGCTAAGCAGATGATGAACTCTAACACTTAATGCGTTGAAAAGGAAAGACTACATGAAAACTAGAAAATTGTTAAGTAATTTTAAGAAAACAAATCCATCTAACCTTGAGAAATCAAATCTTTATTTGATAATTTTTACTTTTTTCACTAATAAGTAGATCAAACTCAAACTCAAAGCATTTATATCAATTAAACCATTTACAGGCACTTTTGAATTGTCAAGTGGTCGCTCAGTCAGAAATATGAAGCTAGTTGCACATTCAAAAGCGTAGTAGGTACCTATGGAGAAGAACGGGCAAGAAACTCCATGGACACTCTTTTAAATTATATTGTTACATAAATATTAGTTACATCATTAATGTTGAATATAGGTATAATTATATGTGAGAACGATGTAAATAAGACGTACACGTTGAGTGTCCAGAGTACATCAAAATAGAAATTTAAACAAAACAATCCATAAATAAAATAATTAACATAAGCCGTGGCGGCTAAGAGATGACCAGTCCCAACTGACAGCGCCCGTTCACGAACATGACGCTTCTCTTCGCGATCTTTTAACACATGGTCTCATAACACAGCACATTTACAGTTTCAGACTTTATCAATCAACATGACAATCCTCGACCTAGTTCGATACTCGGTATGGGAACACCAAAGTGTATTTTTTCAATAAAAACAAAATCATCCAAATTATTGCATGTATGACGAACTTACACAATTTCCCAATACAAACAAAGACAATACAAAATTGAAAAACTTCCTTGTTGTTTTTATAAGTGGCTGCTCGATTAAAACAGACTATAGTACAAGAAATAACCAACCGTTCCATTATAGTAAACAAATTGTAGTTAGAAGTGGTGTTAAGAATAGCTTTAGTACACTTGTGTGCGCCACGCGTGTATTTTATGTTTCTTCACCGTGATAATGGTAGAAACGTCTTGGAATTAGTTTCGTTACAAGGCAGTTACTGTTTCTAGTCTTTATTTAATACGATTTAGTTCATTTACTGTACATTTTAATGGAATTTCTGTTTGTGTAATTATAATGGCGGTGATAAACCCCAGGTTTCTGAAAGTAATACAATATTAAGAAATATGTTATTATGTAGGTACAAGTATCGAATTTTTTTCATGTCCGCTCTTCACTTTTTCCCCTTTATACAGGGTTATTGTTAAAACACCATCAACCTCTTAAGGGGTCATTGTACTCATCATTATGAACCACTTTTACTATGGGACCAAATAGGAAATCGCGAAAAAAAATCTGCTGTTCCCTACATTTATGTTTGCAGAACTCGTCAAAATGTAGGGAGCAGCTGATTTTTTTTTCGCGTTTTCGTGTTTGGTCCCATAGTAAAAGTGGTACTGACATTGACGCGCAAATTGTAACGATAAATTCTGCATATGATTTTAGACACATTTTTTTTTTGAGGGTGGGAAGTCATCACATAACTTCTCCCGCTCTGGGTGGAGTGGGAGGGCGTGTCAGACTCTTACTGACTAAAACCCACCCGAGTTCCTTCAGTTGCCTGTGCCATAGGCCATGGTAACCCTTTCGGACTTTCTCGCAACCCTGGCAGGTATTGGTCCTAGCGGACCCCGCGTTTTAGACGTATCGTATATTATATATCGTAGACATTTTTCGACGGTGTGAGCAAAAACAAAACTGCTGCTTCATAGAAAAGTGCAGTCAGTACCTACGCGGTCAAAATGCATGACAGAGCATTTTTTTTTATAACCGACAAAAAATTTCATTTCAACATAGGTAGGCGGTTTTTTTTAATAAAAAAAGTTTTTATTGTTCACTATTTAGTTGCAGTACCTAGCCCACAAAAATTCGTATACTTACCGCTGCTTGCTATGTAATTTTGTATAAATCAAGCTTGAATACTATGTGCTACAACTAGCTTCCAGTCGCGAAAAAATATGCAACTATTAACTTTGATATAAAATGTGGATGTACCCTGATATACTGAATACATCTGCGTAACCTTTTCGAGTGTACAGGCGTGATATTATGTGATGTGATTGCGTAAACAATGTATATTTATGCGATAGCAGCAATAGCAGTTGATTTCCTGTAGTTTTTTGAAGAGTTCCGTGTCTGTCTCTGAAACTCATCATCAGATCTATATGAAATTTAAATGGGACTATTTTGGAATAAACCTCTTTCGAAAAAAAATAAATTTTACAATTACGTCTATAATTGACGGAGTTATGAGGTGAACATACATAAAAAAAAATATAACCATCTGAATTGATTACCTCCTCCTTTTAGAAGTCGGTTAAAAAACGATGCAGTGTTGAACAGTTATATAAATATCTATACTCCATATGTTTAGGTAGTTAAAAAAGTGTAAACAAAAAAAACCACGTGACTCATAGATGCAAAACCTTTTATTTCAAATGTTAAAATCATATTATATAGATTCATATATTAATAGGCTCTATTCTGAATCTGAATCTGAAGAACTATTTGTCACATTAATAATAAAGCGTTCAGTGGTATCATCAATTATTTTGTCTAATTTAAACATTTTCTGTTCTTCTTTTATTACATAACCCTCGCAATTTTTCCAATTCTCAGCAGTCACATTAGCCTCTTAATAAAGCCTCTGGCAAAAGAATTTTTAGGTCAGCCAGTTTAAAAGTTTTATTTTTCTCTGCTACAAACCCCTTAACTTGAACCCATATTAACTCAATTGGATTGAGCTCAAAGTGATATGGTGGCAGGCGCAATACTGTGACACCATTTTGTTGTACTCTTCAATTGACGTTATCTAATTCGTTATATTTTCTATTTGGTTTGGGGTCTTTTTGGGCTCTTTGCAATAGACCGATTACAAAATATTATATCATTATAATAAATCTAACTAAAAAATTGTGCTCAAGCAGTTACATCTACAAATAGTAGTTTAAGAATAAATGATAAAGTTTAACATACTTTAATAGAATATGAAACTATCCTGTGATCGAAAATAAATTTAATTTTGTTATAACGTATTTTTAAACAAGAAAGTGTCAACTATAAAAAATCCCTTTTTACGATTTGTTTACCTTTTTTAACTACCTAACCTTTAGAGTATAAGTCATTATCCAGTTTAGCAATATAGACTTTGAAATGTAAGCTTCAATCTTGATCTTGATCCTTTACAAAGTCAAAAAGATAATCCAATATTAAGTTAAATCCCTCATTTATCGAACAAACAAGTAAACGGCTGAAAACCTTATTCCAAGTCTAGTGACGTTCCAACTTATCGACTGATCCGACAATTGTGCGACAAAGCCGAGAGGTACACGGCTGTCTAGCAAAACAATAAATATTTGAATATTTTAACGCCGAATTCTGATAAAGGGATGTAAATGACTATAGCTTGTCCAATTTGCATTGAACAGATTAACGTCATAATCGGTGCGATTCAATCAGCGATCCCGAGAACACTCTGCACAGGGGACAGGGGGTGATGGGCAGGAGACAGGGGGGGGGGGGGGGGAGATACCAATGCCATTTAACGTGGATACTAATAACTTCAGATAAAATGCAAATTTTGTGTTCATTCGATTTAGATGAAGAAGATGGGCGCTCTTCTAGACTGGGCCCGGTGAATCCGGTGTTGTGTTATTTTGATTTCCTTCACTAGGTGATTTTATTTTTATTTCTAAAGTAACTTAATTATTATAGGTATACATCAGTGTCCTTTTATATTTTAACTTCAAAACACAATGAAAATCCTCAAACATTATTTGCGAACAGTTACAACACTCGTCGCGTTCTCAACCAGCCTGCAAAGATTAATAATCGCCACTTAACTCCCATAACAGCTAATATTTATGACAAAATAAAAAAGTCCCCGAACTCGATCGCCCTCAATTCAGGGGTAGCAATCCGATCCGAGTGAACGCTTGTCATATTGATTCAGAGACGTAAAGCGAGTGTTTTCGGAAGGTACGATAAGGCGAAACGTGACTACGGAACCCTTCGACGGACCAGCCATGTGGACCTTTATACTTTACACTTACAGGACCTTGTAAGGACCTGCCTGCCCTAACAACCCCTGCGGGTAATGGCGCAACACACTTACAATAGCAATGCCTTTCATTTTGACAGTTCAACAACATTCATTGCGTTATTTACGTTGCGGAGCAGACGAATTTTTCAAACATATGCGGCAATGAATTAGCAATTCCTTCAAAATCTTTCGGATCGTGATAGAAGGTGTGACTGTGACGTACTACAATGTTCCAGTTTATAGTAATTTGCTTCAGAATAAACAGTTCGATTTGCAAACGGTTTTCGACGTAGTCTTGCTTGAAATGGCGAAACAAATTGAACATGTCAGATACATGATTTCGAATTGTTGCATTGTTTTGCTTACGGACAAGGTTTTAGAATGAGAGATTGATTTTAGAAGAACATTGCATTAAAACATGCTTGGGATTGGGTTTCTAATTCTGGCATTACAAATAAATGACTTGGCAAACTGAGTGTAGGAAAATAGTTATAGTGTATGTAATTTGTATGTAATACTTAGTTATAGTGCTTATATGTATGTTTCTTTATAAGTATTAGTAGTTATTCTTGTATTTTATAGTAATTCAGTACCTCAGGCATTAAGTGTACCTTTGTACAGTATTTTTTTTTACTTGTGCATAAAGTTTTAATAAATAAAATAGTACCTATTGGAAACGTTCCGGAAAAATAAATAAAGAAAGAAAGAAAGAAAAATATTTTATTTGGGATACGCACAGGAAATACAAATAATAATAATAACGAAAATCAAATAAAAATGAACACTAAATCTAACAAAATAATGAAAACAATAATAAAAAAGCTAAGACCTGTGCGAGGCCAAAAAGGCTCCTGTCTCAGCATGATGCTGCGATATTTGAAAGACAAACAAATCCCAAATCCAAAATGCTTAAAAGAACTTATTTATTTAATTAGTCTTGTGTGATGGTTGAAGCTCTGTGCTTATCCCAGTTAAGTTCGTCTATCCAGAAAAAATAAAGCATGTTGCCATAAAAAATAATTAACTTTACGCATAAATAAATTTCCCACAATAAGTTACGCGCCGGTGTCAAGACATTAATTTTATGATCCACGAAATCCTGGCTCTAAATTCGTAACCGAAGTTAGTGTTCAAAGCAATAATGTAACGGTAACTTAACACCGAACTTTAAAAAGAAACGTACAATAAATACGAAAAGTTTAAAAAAAGTGACAGCTAAGAGGTACACTTTTTGGAAGTTCGTGAAGTAAAAAGGCGAGTTTTCGGAATTATAACTAGATTAATGTTCGGTGACTGGAACTACCCTGGTGAAACTTTGTAACTAAGTGGGAACAGAGTTTTGTATTATTTTTAACGAACCGAAGCGCCTTCGGAATTCATTAGCTTGGAAAGTATTGAGGAAAAGTCTTCTTCCAATATGTGCCGACGGACCTCGGCGACGACGCGACGACGACGGCCATCGATGACTAACATTTTCTTTTTTTAATCAATTTTCTTTAACCCGTGTGTAACCTTCTCTCCCTTACTTTCCAGCTACCACAAAGTATCGAACTTTAACTCTTAGCAGAACATTTATTTTCAAAAAGGAAAACATACAAGATAAGTACCTACACAATAAAACAAGAAAGTTTTTTGCTGAAGTACGATTTCTAGGAAGTTTTAAACGTTATTGTTTGCGTCTAATATAACTGTTATGAAGAATCTGAAGTAACAGAGTTTCGAAATATATTGTACGAGTAGGTACAGTCGTAACAATTTATGTGTTGTAAGCTAAAAACTAATGTTATTTGCGTAATTACGTAAGTAGATAGTTACTTCGTATATTCAGTAAACAAAATATATCTTTATATTAATCTGTAGGAGTACAACCTATAAAGGGGGAGGAGGTTATAAAAATGATAAAATATAGTAACGCAGCGCAATCGTCTGGCGTCTATATGGTCATCACTAAACATCGACCTACTAAGTAGTATAGTATGAATGAGGTTGATTCAACGTGACTCGATCGATCGAACTACAAAGGCTTATTCATTTTTCTGCCTTATGTCGGTCATGGTTTAAACTACAAGTGGCTTCTATTTACACATATAAAAGCCGTGTGAATTTTAAAAGTAGGATAAGAGGCATTCATAATTTTAGACCACTCAAGGCTAAACAGTACCAGATCCACGGGCCCTTTTTAAAATTGCTGTCCTGTATACTAATATGGTTAGAACTGTCTTCATTATATTTCGAAGGAAATGGATGCCTCAGAATAATGCATGCGCATGTTGGAAGCTGATGCCCATCCACAAGTTAGACAATAGCCAGCCATCTCTAAAATATTCACTAAAACAGACCGACCGATCTATTCTTAGAAAATGCCACTTTACAATACTCCAATACCGCCTAAGACGTCATAGGAAGGTACCTATATGTAGGTAGATGCGACTAATCTTAATCTTCCTCCACTAATCCTAATGACTGCAGCAGCGCTTCAAAGTTATCTACTGTAATATCGTGGAACTTCCCTTAGCAAGCAATCTCCATAATACTCGCTCAGCACGTGTTAGTTATCATATCTTTAAACAATTGTTGTATTGTGATCAAGTCGGGAGCTGATATAGAAGTTAAACACAAGTTTGCATAATGTTCCTGTGCGGAGTTAGTCGGCGAGTGGAATCGCTCCTCATTAGGCAAATCGGATGGCGTTGGCTCAACCTATTAGCACAGTCAATGTTTGGCGATCCCATCACCCCGCCCCGTCACTCAGATAGCTACGATAAACCATCTTTCAATTATCTTTCAAACGCTGATTGACTTCCAACTTTAATTTCACCAAAGGAATTTAATTAAAACCAAGACAAAATTATATTATATCGTTAACTGTTTTATATCTTTGATGAGCTTAGTTGGTATTTAATTTGTAATCAGAAGGTATCTTACTCTCGTTACGAATAAATACCAGCTTAAGCGCTTAACGGTTACACAGAATATTTGTTAACAAACTTCAGTGTTAGATAGACTCGATTCTTGAAAGAGAACTTTACTGAATTATAAGCGAACTTTAATAGCGGACACGAAAGGTAAAAAGTTTATTTTAAATAACCATCAAAAGCGAACATTTTTCCGCGACTTTATGAAACGTTTCAGTAGATTTATGAATAAAACCTTTCAGGGCGGATGCGAGGCCGCAATGTAATTTAGGTCGTATAAGGAATAGAGCCGCAGCCTCCAAAATTAGACCGTTATCATTCCACCGCTGTCGCCGCGGAGATCACCAGTTATATGAGCCAATACACCGAACAGAATAAATTTGCTTTATACAGACAGTGGCCCTTCATAACCGATATTGTTGCCTTTATACAAGGAAATATTTTGGAAATTCCTGACGTCCGCCCTCTCCGCACTCGGCTCTTGAGTCATTTTTTTAAAGTTATTTGCGCTTCCGAGCCGAAGCTACGAGTATATGAGAAAATTGGAAAAACCTTTAAGGGAATTGAGACTCCAGGGAAGCGTAGATTTATTAGACGTTGATTCATAACGGGATGAGCTTAAAGATTATTTTTCCTGATCAACAAATTAATAGGTTTCGTTTTTAAGGCTCCTATTGTTTACTGTAAAAACAATTCCATATTAACAGATTATTCTAGAAGTACTAAATGCAAAAATCACGTCGCAGTTTTGTATGAATGTATAGGGGAATAAAACTCATCTGCACACACTGGCGATGATACCGCACGTCAGCGGCACGGGACGGGCACAGCGGTACGTCGCGGCCGCGCAGCGGGGACCTTTGTCTCGACCTGCCCTTTTGTGAGAAATTCCAATTAATACGTTATACTTTTATGAGAAAAAAACTCATGTATCGATACACGCTCTGAAATTGGAACAATACCACACCACTATTGTGTACCTGTCAAACGCTCATGGCACAAAAAATCATATTTGAAGCGACGCGCGACGGTTTGAACCTTCAGAAGTTTTAAGTGTATCGTGTTATTCAGCGGAGACTGTTAACATTACAGTACATTGCGCTCACTGTCCGCTTTCTTGCGTAATTCATGTACTACGCGACGCACACCAAATGTAATTCAGCACGCGAACTTGTCCACTTTACCTACATTTTACGCCATTAAGAAACATCATTAAATTACTGAAAATACAATCAAATAAATGTACACAATAACCAGTTCGCTACTTCCCTTTGTATTTTAAGGAGCTTAGACAGAAAAGGATGTTAAATATGAAATCAATTGGAACGGACTTTTCCATTAATAAAGGAACCCGGGAAGAAAGGACGCCGTGTCCTCTCTAATTAGAAGTCGCGAGTCGAATTTTCAATGCGTCTCCCGCCGCTTTACTAATGGTGAACTGAAATAAAAGTTTATATTTACTGTGCGTGGCTTCTTCCTCTGAATGAATATTTATACTTTCTCTCTTCACTTTATTCACCTCAAAGCCAACAGCGCACCGGCTAAAGTTTTTACGGGTTTACTTTTTATGGCGGAATTTTTCTTTGATTTTTCTTCATGTTCAGACTGAACTGAAACGTGTTCCTGAAATGTGTTGCCCCCGGATACATTATTTTTATTATCTGACTGTATGTGTAAGTAGGTAGGTAGGTTCAGTACAAAATAAAATAAAACAGATGCCAAGTTAATTTGTTAAGGGAGGCTCTATATTAGCATGTGGATGTGAAGCGACGTGCGACACAACTCGGGGCGTCACGTCGCCTCCCCAGTGGGGAATCATTTGTTAGAACAGCAATAAAGCGGAGGATTAGCAGCCGTCAGGAGGCGACAAACTTCCCAATAAGCCGTCGCCTTCCGGTACACCACGACTCGCTTTACAAGAGTAATGATGCTTAATTTTAATGACGCGTCGCCGACCAGAACGTCATGACGGGCACGCCCAACGCCGCCCGCGACGCCGCCACCGCCGCGCCGCACCGCCCGGCCGCGCGTGACCCGACTAAACAACTAACACTGATATTGGAAGACTCAACGACGACGACCGAAAGTCTGACGATAAATTTAGTTATTACTTGTGAAAATAGACGGAAGGAGATCGCTAACTTGTCCTCGTGAGAAGATAATGGATCATTGTGGGGGATGTTTTTAGTTACTTCACGAAAAAGGTCTCGTTAAAAGCCCCGTTATGTGAGGAGTTTTCGAATTGTATTCCGGAGTTTCCCGTTTAAACCAGAATTGACGATACAAATTTTGTTTTAGTGGTAAAAGTTTAGATTATATTTAGATCCCGTCTTACTAATCCGGCGTTTTATCACGCAAGTTTTCCCCGTTGTTAGTCTATCATCGTCTTAGAAAACTATATGTATTATTGGAAAGAAAAAAGAACTGCTATTAGAGAGGTACGCTCTTATAAATTGTTCGACATTCATTTCTGTTAAATTAATTGTAAATAAAATGGGGCCTCATTAAATTAATCATACTTTGCCATTTACACAACCGTCGACAGGTCAACAGATCAAACGATGCGAGGTAACATTCATATGTTAACAAAAACAGATAATGTTTGCCATCGAATATGTACCAATTTATTGAATCGGAACGGGAATGAAAATTTTGGGTGTGCAAACAACAGTCTATATAAAATTAAAGACAGCCGACGGCGACACGCGGCCGGCTCGTCCATCCATCCGTCCGTTCGTCCGTCCGCACTCAAAACTCGATGAATATTGTTTACAAATGCACCACATCCATAACGAAAATGTTTGGTTGATACCTACTACCCAACTGATATATCGATACTTTTCAATATTTCATCACGACGTAAATGGTTCTCGTGTTGTAAAATAGTTGGAAATGTTTGATTTGACTGAATGTTCATGTTTTTTGTAAGCAATATTGTCACGGTGATTGATACATTGAGTGTTTTCTTTTGTGCCAATAATTGCCAATTTATAAATACGTTGTGAATTTTATTCACAAAAATTAATAATAAAAATTAAATAATATATTTTTTTTGTTTCATTTTTGGGAAAGGCTTTATCTTCGAAGTCTAATATGCGGTCGTGTACTTAGTTCGTCAGTTTGAGACTTTTGAAACTAAGAACTGATTTAAAACACACATAGCTTGTAAGGCTTGACTTGCCTCATTGCATAACATTTCTTCATAGCGGTGCATCATAGTCTTCTCATTCTCACGACATCCCCAACATTATCCCAAAGTAAGTATAGTGAGATGAGTATACTCGACAGCAGTAAACGGAGGCAGGCAGGTAACAATATTTCCCACGGCAGCAAATTGAATAAACACATCACCGTGCGCCTTAAACGACGAAAAGACAAGTCCAATAACGGCGGGCACCGTAAGCGATAAATATTCTGCTATCTACCGCCGCCACGCTCAACATATTTATGCTATCCTAGTCAGCTTTACTAGCTCGCTTAAGATATTTGTTTTTCGCGGAATAATACAATTACAACAATGTTTTTGTTTCGCATAAAATCCTCCAAGTTTCTTTTGCAAACTGCCGTTGTGCCTCGGCAAATTTGATGAGTTTGGCACAGATTTTTTGCTAAGTCCACACGTTGGTGGGTTAGATGCGTAAATTATAATTTTAAATAATAAACACACACGAAATAATAAAGTCATCATAAAATCATTTGACGTAGACACGCACAAATGTAAGTACGTAAGTAATATACCAACATACGCGAAAAAAAGAGATTCCCCTTCGAGAGAATTCGTGCTAGAACTGACAAACACGCAGGAGGGCTCCTAATTTTCATATCGAAAAAACCAAAATGGCGTCGTTGTACACATGTTGTTGCGTGAATTTCTCTTAGGGTCACGTATTGGCATCGTCTAATACAATTTGTTCGGAGACGCGCGGCGCCCGCGGAATGCAAACACACCCGCGACACTTCATAACACATGACGATTATTCGCAATTTGTTGCTGGGACATGGGCGAAATAGATAATATTTATGTGCTTCACATTATGTATAAACAGCACGTTTCCTAAAAAATATTAGGTAATTTTTATATTCATATAATTGTAATTTTTTCCAAATATACTTTTCAAGTAAGTTTTTCACTTCTGGATGTAAAAACAGCAAATCTCTCCGTAATCAAAGAACACTGAAACGTAGACATTGTAAAAGGATTTGGCAATACATAAAGGTCAAGGATATTTTGTAATTTTCCAAAAAAAAAAGACGTCATTCCCAATTCGTAAAATAATACCTCATCATTATCTTTCGGTCTTTCGCCGTTAGTTTAACCATAAACAACCAGCTATTATTAGAAATAATCTGCTGAAGAGAAAAACAATTTCCACTTTGGTTTTTGACGTGGGAAGATTTAATTTAGAAAGCGTTTAGTGAACCACGTTTGCGTACGTCTGTAAAACGTTGAGTAAATCCATATTCCTCTCGAATTATGAAGTCTTGGCGGCGTCCGCCCGCAAAGCAAGCACATGAGTATCAGCAATGAATACAGTAAAGGAGCAGCGCGATGTGCACAGGCCTGGGATTATCGGAATTTATGAGGCAGTGAATGTGTGTGACGCACCTCGCGCTTGTTCGCCGCGAAGAAAAATATTGTGGTCTGAGAGCTTAAATATTGATGGATTTATGAACGCTCTTAAAATTATGACAGGCTCGAGCCACCGGCAACTTTATTGAGTCTTATCTCGACGCTAGATTTATTGGTGTCTGTACCAAGTTTAGGTGAATCATTTTGTTGTTTTCACTTATATAGAATAAGAAAGTTGCTTTTGAAAGGTAGGTTATGTGCTTTAGATCTGTTACGGAACTCGTACAGAAACAACAACTGTACTGAAACTGAAATAGTTTTATAGCAGATAATGTTATGTCAGGGATCTCTTGTAAATCTGTGTGTTTCGTAATGATAGTTTATGTCTTTGCTTGTGTCTTTGTGGGTCGTACACGCGGTATACAACCAAATCCTCAATAAACAAGATTCCGCCGCAGTATTTGACGTTACCCGAGTCTTGTATCAGATATTCATACAAGATACAACAATATATTTCCCCAGCAGGTAATAGTGAAATGTGATTGTGTAAATCTCAAAACGGCTCCTGTGAACTTATTGTCAGTATAGAAAACGTACCAACGACGTCGAGCCAGCCATTGTACATTCATACGTCTGACGAGCAACAAAAGAAAATATTTTCTGAAAGAGTTCTCCCAAACTAAATCATTTGAAGCAAGAATATAAGTTGAGAGTAGCAGACAGATGGCGCAACTTGAGGTGCGAATAAAGTTTGAGTGGAAAAACTTATTCGTCCGCGAATCGTCAGCGGGGCGCAGTCTGTGCCCCCGGGACACCTTTAACAATTTGTAAGTTATTTATTGCTGCTAAGAAATATCATTACTTAACCCTTTTAAATTTAACAGCTTTATACAAACTTTTGTTTACCACCGGTATTTAGTTAGCAGTTCACAGAGGGGTGCACTTGGTTTGTACCTAAGTTGTAAGGAAGTGTTTCCACTATCTGCACGTTTGCGACACTACTATAAATTACAATAGTACTCACCGTCTGCCCCTAAACTGATATAACTTTTCCAACTATTAGTTACATTCTAAATATTTCTGAGTAATCGTCAAGTTGGCTCGTTCCGAACAAAGTTGGCGGGGTTATTTCAACTAAACTAAACTATTACTTATGAAAACTGAGTTAACATGCAAATCTTCGTCCATTCCGAGAGGATCTTGCTTACGTAAGCGCTGTTTAATACTTCGCGCATACTTACACTTTTCTTTCTTTTTAAGTCTTTCCAAAATTAAGACTTTACGACACAAAAATGGTAACCGGCTGCTGAGGGTGCTCATCTCTGTGTTATCCAACTTCTGCAGTATTATAACTAGTTTTAGTATATGTTATAACTAGTGCAAGTACCTATATGTTATATCTAGCGAGCTTCAGGTGCTCAAACTTATTTTTAAATGTTATAATTTTCCAACATATTGACATCAGCCATTCGGCTTTTAAGAGCTAGTCGTGTGCATTGAATGTGTGCATTTTCCAGTTTTCTCATGCATGAAATGATGGCTCGTTTATGGCACAGTAAAGAGTCTTCAGTAGGTATAATTTTATCAATTGAGAGGTAAAAGTACTTGTGCTCGAACCTGATATAAAAGTATTAAGTAATCGGTTCTTATGATGTAGGTACACAGAAATAGTGGATTTTTAGCTGGATATGCGGGATTCTTTATTAACGTTAGGTAGGTGTATCTTGCAAATTCTCGACAAACATCGTAAAATTTATTTATTTATTTACTATTATAACTTAAG
Organism: Brachylomia viminalis; assembly: GCA_937001585.2. NCBI lineage: Eukaryota > Metazoa > Arthropoda > Insecta > Lepidoptera > Noctuidae > Brachylomia > Brachylomia viminalis. Next base: position 16,682,393 of record OW443301.2, on the reverse strand, counting down.
TTTGTTGACATCGCCAAGAGGTTGATCGACTCTTCACGTGACCAGAGGGCTGGCCTATTTTTTGGCGAAAGAATCAGCATAGCCATACAACGTGGCAATGCTGCCAGCCTTTTGGGCACTTTTCCTGTTGACAGCGATGCGGACGAATATTTCGATGCCCTTTGATTTACTTTTTATTTTTTTATATACTTGTACCTACATATTATAGTTTTAAGACTTTAAATTATGTAAATAATATTCCTCTCTATTATAATATAACTAGCTGACCCCGCGAACTTCGTACCACCTAACATATTTTTTTAATTTTTTCTCTCCGTTTTCAATCTATCCTCGTACTTCAAGGAATATTCAAAAAAAAGAATTAGCAAAATCGGTCCATCCGTTCTTGAGTTATAAAATTACAACGAAAAGTGGCATTGATTTTTATAGATAAGGATAGTTTATTTTTAATCTGTCAAATAAAATGTGACTATCAAGAGCATAAACAGCAAACTCTTTTTACAAATACCTATACCTACTGCAACTGGCAATCTGTGATTTTATTTAAACCTGCTCTCGATTAGTCTTCTTCTGAGTCGAACTAGTCGACCTATATTCACGATTGCCTGACAATTGACAACGAATCAAACTATACCCAAGCAGTCACAAAAACAATAGCGTTTCCTAAAACACGGTAAGCAATAAAGACCCTTTAAAATAGTTCACGGAAGAACGACTGTAATGGAATGACCTACACTTTAAACGAAAATTAAATATGCATTTTCAATCTTCTTCCATTGCAGAACAACGACATACTATAGGTAACTAAGTATAGCGCAAAAGGTCACAGTGTTAAAGCTGCGATTACACGGGCATATTTTTCGGCAATTATTGCCTGAGGTAGTAGAGAAATGAGTGGAGCAATATTTTTTAAGATAAGATAAGATTTATTTATTTGTATAAACATGGTAGGTATATACATACAAGAGCATGCGAGATGATAATAAATTACATTATAGTCCAATCATGTTTAGCCTTATAATATATTGGCGTACAAATATTTTATTCACATTACTACTTTTAATTAATAGAAATTATAATTAAATTAATGTCAGACAAGTTTTTCGATTAAAAATTCAGACACACTATAGTAAGCTTTTTGCGATAAAAACACTATCAACTGACGTTTGAACGCATTGATACTTAGCTCCTTCCAACGCTTAGGTATCTTGTTAAATATAGTTGGAGTCATGCAGATGATCCTACTTTTGCGCATGAGTGCAGTTTTAGCAGGATATACGCGAATTATGCTCATATCCCATCGTGGGACACTATTACGTGGGGCAGCGTCCTGTAAGCGTGGAAATAATTTGGGATTCGCTTTAACAAACATTACAGTTTCGTTCAGTTAATTACCAAGATTGCTTGAATTGTTTGGCAATACCTATTATAGGTAACTAGCGACACTCCGCCGCATCGCATCGCAGGCGCCCATGCTATTATTTCGTTTTCGCTTAGTTTTCTTTCTGTCTCTTTTTCTTTTTGCTCGGCTCTTATGGTCCTAGCGTGATGTTAAATAGCTTTCCTCAAGAATTGGGCTATATAATGCACTAACAATTTTTCAAACCCGACTGGTAGTTTCGAGATAAGCGCGTTCAAACAAACAAAACAGCAGGTTTATTATTTTATAGATATTAAAACTTAGCAAATAAATAACACTTATCTATTCTATTTTATAAATTGTTTCATACATTCCGTAAGATGGCTAAATGTCACCAAATTGAATGGCTGAATATCCAATGCGTATAGGCATTACTTAAGTCGCTGCGCGTGATGGAGGTATGTTTAGGAACAATTAAATAAATATGAGACAACATCCACACAAGGTCTTCAGGTCCCGAACTAGGTGGAGCCTGTACTACGGTAACCTGATGACTGATATACATATACACACCCAGACACAGGTTAAACAGACATGTTCATGCAGACAAATGTTTGACTTGTCTGGGGATCGAACCCGGGACCAGCGGCTCAGAAGGCAGGGTCGCTACCAACTGCACCAACCGGTCAGTCAAATAGACTATAATATCTTGCAATTTCCGTACATGGTTCGGTATTGCGGTGACTTCATAGTCATTTGACAATAATTACGCAATTTGAGTTGGCCGTGTAACTGCACCTTAACGTAGTCAAACACAGGCGTTCTCTTTTAAATCCCGTCAGTATTTTCGGACGCCATTACTCTGTTTTTATTTCCTAGCTAGCCGTAATGAATGCAAGGACTAATTTTCGTAAGTACCATACTTAGCTCACAAGCTCTCGTGTGTGATATTTCACTTTTGCTTAGTTTTTCAGTTTTACTTTGCGGGTTTTAATTATGACGTCCTATGCTTTTCTTGACGTTTTCGGCGCACAAAAATAATTAGAAGAAAATGTTTTTGGAGGTCTTGTACACACGGCTACACATCAAGCTATACATTTCCAGTATAAGCTGATCTCACATTGTATAGGATTTCCGTACGATGCGAGACCAGCGTAAACTGGTTTTGTATAGCTTGATGTGTAGCCGTGTGTACTAGACGGTTCTTTTTTGTTTCATTAGGTTGTAGAAGTGCAAGTTTTTCCATCCCGTACTTTTTTACCTGCTTTCCTTAAACCAAATTTAACATGAAGAACCCTGCTGAATAAAATATGTAGGTAAAACTACAGTAGTTTTCAAGTCTTAATTTCAAATAAAAGTTTCGAGTACCATAAGTACGTGTTTATTATAAGTGAATTAACTGACTAATAACAATGATTTTATTCAATAACATGAACAATAAAACAATTTAAAAAAAAAACAACAAACAAAATTTCACATTTAATTAAATAGCTTTCTATGGTTCCTAGGTTACGAAAATATAGCACTCCTTAATAGTTCATTAAATCAGAAATTTTACAAGAAATATTAAATTTAAGTAGGGTGGCTCACGCTACGTGTATACGAGTAGTGCGGGGCAAATTCATGGGTTGGCTAATGCACGCTATGGCATAGCTCGACATGCGATGCACCATACAACGGGGTCTCCTGCTAAATAGCTGCATTTTTAAGTAGTTGATAATAACATGTATCAAACGACCTTCTGGTAAGGAATAGGCAGATATATAGGTACTGTTCTACGAGGTGGAAACGACAATAAATACTTTCTTCTTTTTAACATCCACACAAGGTCTTCAGGTCCCGAACTGGGTAAAACCTGTACTACGGTAACCTGATGACTGATATACATACTTATATATATATATACTTATATATATATACACACCAGACACAGGTCCAACAGACATGTCCATGCACACAAATCCATTGTCCGGGGATTGAACCCGGGACCAGCGGCTCAGAAGGCAGGGTCGCTACCAACTGCACCAACCGGTCAGTCAAATTAAACAGCGTATATCTGTCACGCGAGCAGTGGTGACCGTGAGCAGTGGTGGCCGTGAGCAGTGGTGGCCCAGTTGTATCGCCACCGACTTACGAGTTGTAGGTCGTAAGTACGAACCCAGGCAGACTCTTTACTTTGTGTATTTAATTTCATCGCCACTGCTCGCAAAGAGGAGAAGGAAAACATCATGAGGAAACCGACATGTCCTAGAATAAAAAAATCGAAGACATGGAACATCCACCAACCCGCATTGGGCCCGCGTGGTGGATTACGGCCCACTCCCTCTCATAGACAGGAGACCTGTGTCCTAGAAGTGAGAACATTATAGGCTGAATATGATGCATTTATGCATACCTAATACCGTTCCCCAGTCTACATACGAAAATTCAATAAAATAAATATCCGATTCACTATTCAAAGATTGGCAAAACCCATAGTCGGACCATCACTACTTTAGTTTGTTTGAATTAATCACTTTATTAATTTCTATGCTAGGATTTATTTGATAGTACCAAAATACTCTTATATGCATTAGAAAGAAATCTTAGATTAAATGAAATACCGGCAAAAGCCAGTGTTTCGAAATCATCGGTTTTAGGTTTGGAAATCATCAAATAACTTGTCCCGCTCTGGGCGGAGCAAGAGGGCGTGTCAGACTCTTGCTGACTAAAACCCACCCGTGTTCCTTCAGTTGCCTGTGCCAGGGGCCACGGTAACCCTTTAGAACTTTCCCGCAACCCTGACAGGTATCGGCCCTAGCGGACCCCGTCGTTAGTGCTGACATCTCGTTGAGGCGCGCGTGAAACACGAAGCGCCGTCGTCGACCCAGGCCTGGTCCTTATCGGACGGCGAGCTACCCTTTGCTCGCCGTCCGCAAGCCCGCGCCTACAGTGGCCGGGAATCGGCCCGGGATTCTCGACGTCCAGGGCGCCTTGCGGCAACTAGGGACGTGAGGTCGCAAATTTTGCCTCTCCCTCACGCGTTCCGCCTCCTCCTTCGCGAGCATTACTGCTTCGCAGAAGGAGGTGACTGCTTCCCATGCTCTCTCGCTCCGTACCATGGCCTGGACCTGGGCCAGACGCGAGATATCGTCACCGCCAATCGCCTCCACGAGGACACGGCGGTGCTCCGCCCAAGCCGGGCAGACCTCCACCGTATGCTCCACCGTGTCCTCCGGGTGATCCACACAATGGTGACACCCGGGCGTTTCCTCCCGCCTTATCCGGAACAGGAACCTCCCGAAACAACCGTGTCCGGTAAGGACCTGCGTCAGGCGGAAGGTGAGGACGCCGTGGCACCTCTCTAGCCACTCCTCTAAGAGGGGACTTATGGCTGCAACTGTGGCGTGCCCAAGGAAAGGGGGCCTACTCCTTAAGCATGACGTCCGTCGTTTCGGCCGAAGTTACCTACTCCGTATCACTTACGGCATAAGATTAGTCCGGGGCCCGAACTAAAAATTCATGATATAATGTTTAGACAGTTGTCCTTACTCCCGATGTGTTTTTGCCCGTCCGGAAAAGTTAATTAATTGGGAGTAGGGTTCACTTTTAAGTATCAAACTACTTTCGGACGGGCCTGTATCCTCGTTTCGGACTTAGAGAGTAGGCCCCCAGAGACAATGCTGAAAAAGTTATTTTTTTGGAGTCCGAATTACTGTTTACATAACATAACACAACGCCTTGTCTCTCCGAATGGTTGGGCAATTGTAACAGGGGGCGAGCCTATTGCCAGCAACCGGGCACAAATCCAGCGTCTGGATTCCAGAATCTGGATTCCAGAATCTGGATTCCAGAATCTGGATTCCAGAATCTGGATTCCAGAATCTGGATTTGTGCCCGGTCGGAATCTGATTCCGGGCTGCTACTGAGAAATTCTAGATAGAAATATGCAATTAAACTTTTCCTGACCCGGGAATCGAACTCAGGACCTTATGCTCTGCAGTGACGCTTGCGTCCATTAGACCAACGAGGCAGTCCACGAATGACTATTGGATTTGGATGGTCTATTCAATACACTACACCCAATAGACTCTATTGGATTGGATGTGGGGGAATGACTATGTATGTTGTAGGTAGATATATTACCTACTAGTACAATGATCCGAACAGAACATTCGATTTTATTCCAACTAACCCGGAAATCGCACCCTGAAATAACCGCTCCGTAACTTCCGGAGAACTTATTGGTGCCATTAATGGTAATTGGTATTACGTAGACAAACGATAGAAATTAACGCAATTTTATTAGTGATGCTTTATTTATGATAACCATCAACCAATAAATGCTAAGTGTAGTGCGTTTCAAATGATCATCAGAAGCCTAGTAAATTAATAATAAGTACGTTAGATCATGAAGTGATTTCAAAATTGTCTATCTTCTATATAACTATCTACATAAATAAAGTTAAATAATATATAATGTATTTATGTACATAAAGGTTTTGTACAGCCACAAACACCACAGCCAGTTATCACAAACTGTCAAATTATCTCATTCGATTTTCAACTTAACTGTGAACATTTTAAGGCTTAAAATCATTTGGAGAAATTTGACAGTTTCATATAACTTGATGTGCTGTCGACTGTACACGCGGGACTTTAAAAGTATGCATTATTAATTACACGATGTAGGTACAACGAATCGTTGGGTGAATCGCTGCTCTCCTAGCTAGATCACTGAGTAAATTGTATTTAGGAGAGACAGTTGCGACTCCCAATTTGAGTTTCGCAATAATCAATATATTATTTAAGCTTTTGGAGCTTAATATAAATCAAAACACAAAATCAGCAAAAATCTTAAAATTAAATAAACCAAATTAGAATGAGGAGTGTTGGTGTGGGGAGTCGAGTGAGTGCATGTACGCGCGCGTGTGTGTGCGTGCGCGAGTGTGTGTATGAGTGTGTGAGAGTGAGTGTGTGTGAGGGTATGTGTATGAGTGTGTGAGTTTGACTAATAGGAAATAGGGTTACTTTCATTCATGTAAGTGTCGATAAGTAATTTACAGTCTCGTCGTAGGTTTTATTCAATATTTTTATAGTTATTGTTATATGCTTATATATGTATTGTGTTTTATGGGCCTTAGTTGCCTGAAATAAAGGATTATTATTATTATTTATTCAGGAGGAATGCACGGAGAGCGAGTTTGCATGTGCTATGTTGTAAATTATAGATATATAAGGACGCATTAATTTTATTGTACAAGCTAGGGCCAACGTATTAGAAAAATCTCTTAGTGTACCTATTTAAACTGAGTTTGTGGAACAGTACAAGTGATATATTTTCGTCGTTCGGTAATAGTAGGAAGAGGGGTTTTTAAGTGTTGGAGAAGAATGCTTTGCAGATGAAATGTTTTTCGTTTGGTAAGCGTATCACTTGAGAACGGCTGGAGCGATTTGGTAATTTTTTGTATTAAAATGTTTGTAATAGTCCTAATTAAGCTGTTATAGAAAGAAAAATCTCCCGGAAAATTGAAGAAAACCTGAAAAAATTATTGTTACTATGGGATTTTTGTATGAACTCAAAGTCATAGGACAATGTCTGTCGAATCAGCTAGTTGATAATGATATTACACTCTGCCCTATAAATTAATATAATTTCCACGGAAGCCCCGTGCTAAGAGTATTACTGCATAATTTCCGACGTAAAATAATTAATTGACCTAATTATGTGAAAGTATGTCGAAAACCTTGGGGGAGGTGAAACTGTGGCAGTTTTTTTCCGTATGCAGCCATTTGTTGGTCAGACATACCAATAGAAAAAGTTTAGTACCAATGTAAGGAGAAGAAGTGGGTAGGAGTCCTACAAAAGGCTCTTTGTAAGTGCAGTCAGAGAAACTAATTAAGTAAATTGACACACACCCCCAAACATTTTTATAGATTTTTCTTTCATCTGTCAAAGAATGACAGTTGTCATTTGAATATACCTACAGGCAATCAAAGTTGGGTTAGTCAATTTGCTTAACAATTACCTTTACCTAATTTCTTTCAGTCATTGAAAAGCAAATATGAATTTAGTTTGTAGGAGACCTACAAGACCTTCAGTAGTTGGTGTTCAGAAGGACGTGTTTCTAAAAAGAATTTCTGCTTAGAAATACCAATAGATACTTACGTTAAATAGGTCTGTTAGGATCTTGAAATCCCAAAGAAAACCACCTTATACCATCAAAGCTGCTGTAAGAACCAAACAAGGCATTCAATAGATGAATGAGCAGCAGCTTCTCATCGTTACTTACACAAACATAGTCAACAAATGAACGTCTTAAGAAGTATCCTGCAAAACGAATTCCCTTAATTCACTTACTTTCTGCAGTTAAATAAACGCTCTTTTACTGCAGACTTTCTCAATTCCTATATTAACAGATGAAAATAATAAATGCAAATATAAAAGTTAGCATTTCTTAGCTAAAGTGCTATTTAAAGTAACCCGCTTAACTGAGGTGAAGTCTGTTCACCAAATAGGTTTAACTTCGACCGCGGCCATTTGATTAAGTTAAATTTATGGCAACTTTTGAACGGTACTTGTTAAGAAGTACAATTGTAAATTTTAAAATTTTAAACGTTGAACTAATTTCATTTACGCTGCCGACAAGTTGATGGACGTAATTCACGGAATTAGCTACGTTTCTTAGGTAGTAAACTGTTTAAACTTATGACTAGACGTAATAATTAAATAGATTAAATATACTATTTACTTACAGCACTTCTTCAGCAGTTTGCTTTTATTTACGATTTTTGTTCAGAAAAAGAAATGTATTGTAGTTTTCAGAATAATTAGAAACTGTAGCCTTTGTTCAGAATTAAAAATAAAAGGACAAAAAATACCAGATAGAATAGACAGATAGATTCTCTGGCCTATTTTTAGGCAAAGAATCAGCATTGCAAACCAAAGAGGAAATGCTGCTAGCCTTTTAGGCACTTTTCCCATTGACAGCGATGCGGACGAACTTTTTGATGCCCAATGGGCTTCCTTTTTTTAATATACTTGTACCTACTAAATATATATAATATATATAGAAAGAAAGAAAGAATAACGTTTATTTGGACACAGTTCGTGAAACACAGAATACAAATAACAAAATAAAAAGTGAAAATAACGGTTTAACAACAATAGTGTGTGTCTCACGGCTGCGCCAAAAAGGATCATTTCAGCATTAATGCCAGACACATGCTGTCTGACGCTGGTTTTCTAATGAACCTTTAGGGACAAGTGACGGGGAGTACAAACAGTTTCGACATAGGTAAATACCTAATAAATAATACATATTTTTATACTTATAAATAAATAAATGAACGAATTGTACGAAGGAGGTTCCATGCCCCTCACTCACTAGGAGCTCATTGCCTGGTGATGACATTGAAGGATTGGGGATAACTCCGGATAATCATTTAAACTAGTTTGTAAGACAACAGAAGGTACCAGTAAAAATATTCCTATACGTAACAACTACAAAGTATCTTCTTGCTTTAAATTAATTAATTATCAAAAACATCAGCAAAATGTCTTGAAATTATTTCATCAAAATATTCAAAGTATTTCTTCCAAATTATTAGAAATTGAAATGTTTTTAGAAAAAACAAAGTTTGACATTGTTTGTTTTACTGAACATTGGTTAAAGGATTATCAAATGCTAATTAATTATGAGAACTACAGTGTAGGCAGTTGTTTTAACCGTAAATCTATGCTGCATGGAGGTTCTCTAATCTTAATTAAAAATTGTTTAAAATCTAAGCAACGGAATGACATAGTTGGTTTATCAGTTGAACATTGCATCGAAATGTCCTGTGTTGAGCTAGATAAGCATGTTGTAGTGTGCGTTTACAGACCCCCTAATTATCAGAACTTTTCTTTATTTGAGTCAATAATGGAAGATGTCCTAGCGAAACTTGCATTCAGTAATAAAGCTGCAATTATTTGTGGAATAGCAGTAGATTATTAAGCCTTTTTAAATCGTTCAATTTATCGAATGTTTTTACTGAACCAACTAGAGTAACTCCAAGTTCTGCTACTTGTATTGATAATGTCTTCTGCGATTGTGATTATTTAGTGAAAGCCATCGTAAATTATTTGCCATCTGATCATAGTGAACAAACGGTAACTTTTAAGTTTAAAACACCTTTGCAAAAAGTGCAAATACAATTTAGACCAATAACGACTGGCAAATTAAGTAGATTCAATAGTACCCTAAACAATAAGTTAAATGTTCTGAGTCATTTTATGGACGATGCAAATAAATTGTATGAGAATTTCTTTTCAGTAGTGCACAATGAATTCAATAAAACTTTTGAAAAGAAAACAAAAAATATTTGTCCTAATTTTATTTTTAGTGACTGGGCAACTAGAGGTATTAGGATAAGTAGGGAAAGACTGTTCGATCTGTACGGCCTTAAGCCCTACATTAACACTGAAACTTTCAACAAGTATGTTGCTACATATTCAAAAATTTTTAGGAATACCTGCAAGATAGCTAAAGCCCAGTACATTAGCAACAAGATTAAATCAGCAGAAAATAAAATAAAAACGGTTTGGAAAGTTATAAATAACGAAACTAGTAGGAAAAAGATACGTGCCATAAGCTCTAACTTAGAAGTCGCTCAAGAATTTGTAAATTTCTTTACTAATATACCAGTTAAAACGACGGAAGCTTTAAATTCCTCACCTGATGTCTCGATTGATTTATTAAGAGCGAACGTTTTAGGCTGCCCGGTTGAATTTCAATTTAAACATATAAACCCTATGATAGTTATAAAAGCTTTTCGGCAAATAAAAATCTAATTGACCGGAGATCTATGGGGAATGTCTATCAAAGTTTGTACAGCAATAATCGAGACTATAGCACCATACTTAGCTTTAATATTTAATTTGTGTGTAGATCAAGGAGTCTTCCCGGATTTAATGAAATACAGTAAGGTTCTACCACTTTTTAAATCTGGGGACAGCAAAGACACCAACAATTATAGACCAGTATCTGTGTTGCCAGTATTCAGCAAGGTGTTCGAAAAGGTAATGCTCAATCAAATGCTTAATCATTTTAACACCAACAAAATCTTACACGATCAGCAATATGGTTTCACCAAAGGACGTTGTACGACTGACGCCGGGGTCACTTTATTAAAACACATATTTACAGCGTGGGAGGAGGCCCAAGATGCCATAGGGATCTTTTGTGACCTCTCCAAGGCATTTGACTGCGTTGATCACGAAACCTTGCTCTTAAAACTTGAGCATTACGGACTAGGTAAACTCGCGCTTAGTTTAGTACATTCTTATTTAAATGATAGACAACAAAAAGTGCAAATAAATGGTATCAATTCACTTCATTTAAAAGTACAAATGGGTGTTCCACAAGGATCGATATTAGGTCCCTTCCTCTTTTTAGTATATATTAATGATCTACCCCATTTATTTAAAAACCAACCACAAATGGTATTATTTGCTGACGATACTTCTTTAATCTTTAAGATAAATAGACGTGCATCAAATCTTGACGACGTAAATAATGCCCTACTGCAGGTACATAATTGGTTCACTGCTAATAATTTAGTATTAAATGGGAAAAAAACGAAATGCATAAGATTTGCTTTACCGAATGTTAAAAGTAGTGATTGTGACATAGTATTGAATAACGAGAAACTAGAATTTGTCGATGAAACTGTTTTCCTGGGAATAACGCTAGACTCAAGGCTGCAATGGGGTCCTCATTTAACATCTCTTGCAGGACGGCTAAGTTCAGCAGCATATGCTGTAAGAAAAATCCGTCAATTTACTAATGTAGATACCGCGAGGCTAGTCTATTTCAGCTATTTTCATAGTATCATGTCTTACGGTATTTTATTATGGGGACGGGCTGCCGATATTGAGTCTATTTTTATTCTACAGAAAAGAGCTATCAGAGCAATATACAGCCTCCGCAGGCGCGATTCTCTAAGGGAACTGTTTAAAGACATTAACATCATGACGGTACCTTGTCAATATATTTATGAAAACATCATGTACGTAAGGAAAAATTTAAATCTTTTCAGTAAAAGAGGTGAAAGACACAATTATAGGACTAGAAATAGGGACCAATTAGTTCAACCAGGTTTCAGACTGGCTAAAGTAGACTCATCCTTCATGGGGTACTGTTTAAAATGTTACAATAAAATACCTCCCCACATACTCCAACTGAATGAAACGAAATTTAAATCTTGTATAAAACGCACACTATACAGCCAAGCATATTATAAGTTGGGGGATTATATCGCTGACAAAAATGCTTGGCTCAGGGCTGGTCCTGCTCCACAAGGGCGCGTAAACTAATTAATTAGCATTCGAAAATAGTGTTGGAGCTGATGAAGATTGTACAACCTATCTTTGCATTGTATAAATTCAATCTCTTAGTATTGTATAATTGCATAGCACATGTGTGAGCACTATGTACCCACTATAAAGCTTACTGGGTTCGTCTTTCATTGACTTGAATGTGCCCTGGCGGCTGAGAGTATGTCATGCTCACTCAAATGTGTCGCTGGTGGTGGCGTGTGTATTGGATCATTGAGTTCCCTTCAAAATGGTTGAGCTGAATGGTGCTGATCCATACGTCATGTTCGTGAACGGGCGCCGTCAGTAGGCACTGGTCATTTCTTAGCTGCCACGGCTTATTTTAATTCCATAATTGTTTTTATCTTTTTATTACGGACGCTTTTAACGTGCACGTCTTTCTACATCGTTCTCACATGTATAATTACAACATGAATGATGTAACCACTCTATTGTAACAATATTTTGATTTAAAAGAGTGTCCATGGAGTTTCTTGCCCGTTCTTCTCCATAGGTACCTACTACGCTTTGGAATGGGCAACTAGCTTCATCTTTCTGACTGACCGACCCCTTGACAATTCAAAAGTGCCTGTAATTGGTTTATTTGAAATAAATGCTTTGAGTTTTTGAGTTTTGAGTTTGAACTAGTAATCAAATATAATTACTTACAAAACGAAAACAACAAGAACCAACTCGGCAAAACCTGTTTTTAGCGAATACCTTGCAAGATTGATCCATCCACGATGCACTCACAAAGCGCTACAAGCCGCCGAGCGCGGCGGACAATTCACCGACAGTTACTTAGTTTTATGACATTTTTTTTTTACTGTGGGTTAATTGAATAACAAAAAAAAAATTGAATACCTAGTTATAATAATAATATAAATTTAAGATAAAAACAAAAAAAAATATGTTATAAATTGTTAATTTAATACCTACTATTTGGAGAATGTGAAGAACCTACATTATAACGAAAGAGAAGTATCGTCTTGGACCAAGATTTACATAATATATATACATATATTATACTAAATATAATATTATATAATATACATATATTATATATTTAGTGTTAGAGTGTAAATTGTGTTTTAGATTTGTCAAAATCAATTGTTTCTAGTAAATTATGTTACAGTGTAGATATTGCTTGTATAGTTACTCACCTTGTTTCATCCAGCGCTGTATCAACAGAAAGTTAGACAGATTTTCGCCTTACCTGTAAGTGAAAGAAAATCGTGTAAGTTTATTGTATTTTGTTATAATATCTCGCTATGATTTACAAAATCAACACATATCAGTTTTTGACAGTTATTGTACAGATAACACTTTGAACATTTGATAAAATTGAGTTATCTAAGCAAAACGAAGAAATAAATTTATTTTCAGACGATGAAGAAAAGTTAAGTAACCGGAAACCGAAAAAATATATTAAATTCTTACGTAATTCTTGTGAATATAGTCCTCACATAGGTACAAGATTGTGCCTATTCTAGGGGATGACAGCAGTTATATTATTTTTAACTCCATATAAAATGAGAGCTAGTCATTTAGGGTAAAAGCAAAAATAACCGATACCTGTCTGATCCATATGCTATGGATATTTTATTTTTTGTATTAATTAATATAAAACAAAACGAATAAAGATCTTTCCCATTTAAGTACTTATTTAAAAAAATGATGATGCCCAACTTGTGAGCAATCTTTCGCTAAGTGGAATCTTGGCCCAAGATCATCAGAGCGCGTGACGGATGGTCGCAGACACGCAGTCATGACTCTGATGGATGTGGCAGTCCGGAGACGTGTTGGCTTATTACGAAAAATAACTTACTTCACAAACAAAATCTCCGTGTGTGACGTTCCATTATTTTATTAGATTAATGTTTTTGTTCAACGAGACAGGATCTTGTTTCTGTAATAGGTATTTTGTTTAGAGAAAATTCTGTTGGATGAATATAGATAAGTTTTAGAACCGGCAACTATATAGATAAGTTTTTGACTAATATAGATAAGTTTATTTTAAATAATATGCGTACTTGGTTCTTATCAAATCTCGAACTCTCGATTCGAAAGTCCCAATAAGGTTCTAAGAACAAATGGTTCGTCATAAGTTCATAATTCAAATCTTTTTTTTAATCTTGGGCCTCAACCAAAGTATTAATCTAGGTCTACTTACTTATTTCAAGACTATCAAAAGCTAAATTCAACACAAGTTGAACCAGTGTCTTCTTAACAATCAACATGATATTAAACTCACTATTATTCAAGTTATGTTAGTAAGCTACAACGGATAAAATGGATTGTCGGAGTTAAAAGTTTAGCTCGGCGTCAAGTTTTAGGCCTGTGGCGGGCCTCCGCCGACTAGCGATAATGGCGCGTCACTCATCCGCAACTGGATGCTACAGATTTACATCCACGTGATTTATGACTTCTTCATAGAGAGGGGAAAAAATATACAGGAAAATATAAGGAGGGAACGCGGCTCGGCGCCTCCACCACTTGCTCGAGCGGCGCCGAATTGAAAATACTCCTTGTAAGAATTTAGCAGTCGCTACAATAGAATATGGCGTCTGTTTTGATATACTCAATTTGAAATAAATCGTCAAAGAGGACGATTCCATTTTGTTGTTTTATTTATTCCAACAATTGCGTTTCGGAGATTATAACTTTTCGTATTATGTCTTAGAATATATTAACCTAAATACAATGTGCGTGATGGCTAGCGGAATTAATCTTTGTGTGTGTCCCTTTTACGCATTCTAATAATTTACTTCGGGTTGTAGTACATATTTAGGTTTGAAAGATGGGCAATTTGGAAGACTAATGGCGTAGAAACCAGAGGACCGGTATCGATATTCAAAAATTGCCGCAGGTTAGCGTTTATCATCAAGAGGAATTCAGATTAGGTATGTGCGTAATAAAAACATTTGTCGTGAAACATACGACATTCATAGTTCTGTCTGTGAGTTTAAAAATGTTTTCTCGTTTCTGCTGTAAAAAAAACTTACTCGCTGCTATAATCCGTCGAATAAAGGTTTTTAAATGATCTGCAACTCGGTTTGTGAAAAAAATTACAAAGTGTTTGTATTTTTTGCTCATATCTCGTGAAAACTCAGACGTGAATACGGAGTAAGGATCGCGCGATATGCTTCACGAACAAAATAGAAAAAGGATATTGAATCGGTAAGAGAATGCCGTAACTTAAGAAAATGTCACCCTCTATCAAGCCCGCCGTGCTGCTTGTGTCGAGCCGTGTTCTGATATTGTAACAGACAAAATATTCCAAAGATTTTCCAAATAACACTCCATATTTTTCAAAAATTTACACCAAATTTTGTTTCGTTCCAGCTTCATTTTCATACCGATATTTTTCGGGAAAAATCCCGGATCTTTCGCAAAACAAATGTAAAAAGGTCATCCTTTTATCTCACAATTTGCAATTTGAATACGCAGACAAATTAATCCGGCAAAAAATTAACCAAAAGAATACAAAGCGCGGGAACAACGGCCTGTTCCGAAATATGCGACAGAGGATATCATTACATTCTGCGGCCACTGCTTCCACACAGACCCGCTGCTAACCTGACTTTATCACGTTTTACTTTTTCCGTACCAAATAGTGCAAGTAGCTTTAAAAACAAAAGACGTAGAGGAAATAATTTAATTTAAAAGTAGCGGGACACTCCGTGTTACCAGATACTAAACAAGAGTGTCTCTTGCGACGTGTGCGTAGTTGCGTACTCCTTGATATTCAGAGCGCGTACCTACTTCAATTTCAAAGGTGGCGTTTGTTATATCTTAACAATGAAAATCACGCAACGCATTCAGGCAAAAACAAGGAATCTTCAGTAACTAATTTTCGTTTCCAGTCTCCAGTGAATACCCGAGGACGTGTGGAAAATATCCGACGTTTTCTGACGTGTTTTGGTTCGTTTTGAGATAATAACCTGTCTTGTTTCCCGTCGTGCTCGTCAGCGTCTGTCTCTGCTGCTCGCGCGGCACCGGAGGGTCGCCTGTACGTCGTTTTGTCACTAACGCATCATTTGTACTATTTGCCAGACCGATATTGGCCTTGTTTTTGGCAAACTCTCAGCGTATTTCGACGCCCCGCGCCTTTAAGCCTGAAATGAAAGACCGTTTCGGTTCAGCCTCGGGAATTGGTTGCCTTCATTAAGGGTCTCTGTTTGCGCGTCTGGCGAAACACTGTTATTTAAACTAATTAACTGAGTATTGTGATGTGATAGAGAGAAAATAACGAAAACATTAATCTTCACTGCCACCCTTTTATTAAGAACGTAATGCTTTCATCTGGTTTCAAATTGGCCGGTGTTGTTTCGATTAATTCGGAGCGAACAATTGTCACTGTAGGCTTACGTACCTGTACCGTACTGACGTGAACTTAATTTACCTGTAATGACTGAGTAACTGAAATAAATAAGGCTAGCTAATTTTATTTTGTTGAACAATTTGTGACGAAACTGCGGCCCGACCCGTCGCCCCGCCCCGCGGCTCCTCAGCCAAATGTGTATTAATGTGCTACCCGAACCACAATACTAATATTGTTTTCTTTTTATATCCACGACCTCGAAAGCTTTTACTAGTGTCAACTATTACGCTTGGTTTACGGTTTGAAGTAATGTCATTGTATAGACGGAGGAACAAAGGAGACTGACATTGGCGGAATACTTCGTAAAAATAAGAGTTTACTCAAAGGTTCCGAGAAGAAAATCTCTCCTAACGACTGAATATCGTGAGCGAGAAATGTCACGATCCGCGCTGTGAGCCGGTGACTCAGGCTTATAATAATTTTATTTTAGCTACCTTGAGATTTTATTACCGCACAGGATATGCATTGTGCGAAACAAGACCAGGAACGTAGCTATTGTATATTTTATATTCCTCAAAAGTTAAGAGGCTTTTAGAACTGAAATCCAGTACATACAGAAGGAAGAAAGAACAGGATCCCCGAATTACCAATGGAGACCGTCTCATTGGAGTCACTAATTAGCAATTCCTAATTTAAAGTAATCGCCGCCTTACGGAATCAAAATTCAACTTCGCTAATTCGGGGGAAATGATCCGTGATTTTCTTTTTTTTTTTAAACAAAGCAGATGAGGCGGTAATACCTTTAGCCCGTAGTGCGTCGGTCCACTGATGACGTAAGAATTTTATTACCTACCGTTGCCTCCCGCAGACCGCACTCCCCCGCCGCTGGTTCCGTTTCAAGAGGATTAACTTGTAATCCCACAGGAGGACCAATATCATTCATTAGAATGCTATTCCCAGCTTTATTACGTCTGACACAATGTTTTCGTCGGCATTTGAAAATGGTTTTAAATTACTTTTTAACCGTGATTCATATGAAAAATATTGAGTGGACACCCGGTATTTTCGGACCTTTCATTTATTAAAAATCAAAATTTATGTGTACCGTTATAAATAAAAAGTGGTGTGAAAAGGAAATCTGCAAGAGCCAAGTTAAATTAATTCATAAAATATCTCGGGATAGTTGAAGAAATAACAAAGAAAATTGTATTGTGTTAGTCGCCCACGCTAATTATAATAAATGGCCCGATGTTGTAGCCTAGCCCTAGTTCTGCCTAAGCAAGCAATTTAAAAGACAACTCAAACACTGGCTGCTATTTTTATTCCAGTCTTCCAACTTCCACTATCCGCTTTAACTTTATTTAAAAGACATTTTAAAATTCGAACTCTAGTAGCTTCCAGTTTTGAATTTATCGCCTTTAAAAAAAATCGAATACAGAATGTAACTGTTTAGAATGCTGCTCCATTGAAAAACGATTACGAATACATTTTCGATTCGAATTTTAATATGGACCTGCTAATTAAGATAGTCGTTATCAGGCTGACAGCTGTCATCTGTCAATTCGCAACGAAATCAAGCATTAGAAATCTTACAGACAGTTCAATTAATAGGCAGGGTGTAGGTACTCACGCGTAGTGCGTAGGTACAAGGACAATACCAAGGCAGGCCGAGCCGCGATGAGCCGTGGTATTAAATCTAGATTACCGTTTGGCGTTTCCGCTCGGCTGGATAATCAACGGGACTATATTAAAGCTATCAGTCACGTGACGCATGACAAGCTACGCGTGTTGTCACGCGGAACATTCGCATATCAAACGTAAATTGTGGGATAGTGTCGTGACAATTACACATTTTCATGGGTTAAAGGATCGTACCACTCCGCAGTGCACATTGGAAAGCCATTGTTTGTATTGATTCCATAATGTGGAGTGTGGAGTGTAGAGTGTGTGTGTGTGTGTGCGTGTGTGTGTGTGCGTGTGTGTGTGTGTGTGTGTGTGTGAGTGTGTGGTGTGTGTGTGTGTGTAATCAAAACAGTTTTTGTGTAACTTAATAAAAAAACTGTCACCATGGATTCAGTACATGATTTTGAAGCCACCTGCGTTGAAATTTTTCGACGGTTATTAAAAAAGAAATAGCTGTAACATAGGTACATTTTGTCCGCGTAGATTTTTTTTTTTTTTGATAACTTACTAATTGACGAAAAATTTCAAGCCAGGGTCAAAAGGTCTATAATCATCTGAATTCATGGTTTCAATTTGCGCGTTGAAGTCTCTGCCACCCTGTATAATGTGCTTAATGATAAAAGGTTAGTACCTTATATTAGTATGGAGTAATTCTATAAATACATTGAAGTATAGAATTCCATGGCAAGTGATTAACATACCATTATATAAATTTACATAATAATTCTGTCTGTAACTGATGGTGACATTCATTTTGTCACATGCGTTAGTCCCCAAACTAGGCGGTGCCTGTATCTTGGGTACCTGAGTTGTGATACATAATTCTGTTTTTTCTCGTGTTGATATGGGAGATATAAAAAATCTAAATTAAAATTTTAAATGAGATCAAAGATAAAACATAAACTTATGTGGTTTTAAACAAAATAGGAGCTTAACTTGTATTGGTCATGACTTAAAACTAAAGAATAATAATTAATCAAATTAAATAAGGTGGGTGTATGCACGTGTGGAGTGTAGTCTGTAGGTGTGTATGTGGGTGTGTCTGTGTTAAAGCTCCCGCAGACAGGCGCGACGCGACAGCGACTTTTGTAGAACAACTTGCATGAAGATTCCATAGGAATTGTTCTACTAGAGTCGCGTCGCGCCTGTTTAGTGAGATTCCGAGTGTAAGATATGTTATGAGAAAGCTTTCGGATTCGTGGTATGAAAGACCTACGAGCCATTTTTTGACAATTTTTTTACATGCAGAGAGGAAAAGATCTTTTTAGTTACAAGGCCAAATACTGGTGACCTTGGTGACCTTGCTATATACAACAGTGTATAGGCTGGCGGGACATCGTCTGGCTAGGAGAGAAGTGCTTCTTTGTAGCGGAACATGGAAGACGCATTTGGAAGTTAATTAGTGGTAGTCTAGACATCTTTATATTTTTTTGTGTATGTGTGTGTAGGCATGCATTGAGGATGGATGCATGGATTGAGGAAACAGTTGGCGAACACGAAATACTCGAAACTCTTTGTACAGAGAGTCAGTGGGTTAGAAAAGTTGCTTTTCTAAAAGTACTTTTATAACAGCTCTCTGGACTCTCGAGCTCAATCACTGTCGTTTTTGTAGCTCCGCCCCAAATTGATATGGCATATTGTGTGATGGACTGGCATATTGCGAAATAAACCGTTCGCAGGATGTCTTTTGGAGTACGGTCTCTTAATTTCTTAACCATAAGTATTAGTTTTCCGACTCGGCCAGAAAGAAGATGGATGTGCGCTTTAAAAGATAGGTTTATAAGGATTTGATAAATTAATATTATCTTAGATAAATAAGGAATTGAAGATGTCCAGTTAATACATTTGCATGAGCAGTCTTCACATGAGGTTTCCAGATGGTTCTGACATGTGTGGAATTTTAATGTTAGGTTGCGAGGAGGGGTAGATGAATGTGTTTTGCAAAATGTGGTTGGTTTGGTTTTCTTTAAATCAAGAGTCAGTAGGTTGTGGCTGAGTGTTTCACGAAAGCAAACGCACAAGTCTAAAAAGCTATTAGGAAACCCTTTACCATTCGACAGTAACTGTTGAACGACTCTCGATCATTACGTAGTTCACGACAACGACGGCATTACTAACTTTACGATGACACCGACGCGATCGATAGAATTAATTCAACTCCTCAAATTACAATCTCTCATAAAACACGGGAAATTGCGTCGCATTTTTTCCGTGCGTCGTTTAATCCAAATCGAATATTTGAGTTAAGCGGGCACCATAAAATATGATTAGTGGTTATGTGGGGACCGGCGCTGGCGACACCAATGGCAAATATGGCTGGCCGGCCTAGGCAAACACGGGCCGGACTGCCGCGGGCCGAATCCGCACCATTCACAAATATTGTTTCGCCTGATCTTCATGTTTCTGACAGGTGATGGGAATTATATGTTTGATTTATGGGCAACGGTGAAATTAACGGTATTTGCAAAAAGAATTTACAATTCACATTCTCGAACAACTCTCATTTTTGTCAGAACAGTGGAGACGCTAACATAAATATCACTTACATCCCGAAAATAGAACAACCGACACAAATGCGCAAAAGAGAACAATGTAAGCTCCTTTAGAAGTATACACAGTCATAATCTTATATATACCTACTATAAGTTCTAGTTAAGCCCCAAGTGAACGCACTTACGCGTACCTATATAACCTCTATTCATAATGATTATGGCAAATAATATCTTTTGTGAGTGGAACACTATCAGGTTTTATGTCATAATTATGGCGGGACGGTGCCCGGGGCTGATGGCGGCCGTACTCCGCCGTACGACCGGCGACCGGTCCACCAATGTGTAAAGGCGATTTTTACAAACGGCGCGACTTCGTCCAACGCCTGCATTAATTGGATGCACTGACCGCGATGCTGTCCGGATGAAAATATTTATGTTCTCCGCAAAATATATTGGAATATTTCCAGGTGAACGGTGACGGCTCTATTATGTGAGTAGGTACGTAGTTGGCGAGTCAGGCAGATGATGCGAAAACCAATCGCTTTAGAGGCTTCGGCTGATAAACAGGCGCGTCGGTTTGTAATCCACACGGCTTGACTGAGCTGCTGTACGATGGGAGATAATTAAGCTATACGATCGGTGCTTAACGCGACACTACATCTAAATTCAGAGATAATGGCGACATACAATTATGTTCGAGTGTATGACGCTTGATCTCTTGTTGTGTTAACCGCCATAGTATAGCGTATTGACTGCGCAGTTCATTTTTGGCTAAACGAAGCTACCTACTTAATAGCTGATTTGTTAATAAAAGATGAATACACATCTTTCTTTTATAGATATATTTCATAACTTCTTTTAGATTTAAGTGTGCACCCATATGTGATCATTTTTGTAGGTAATCGAGTCTCAATTGTCTCAAAGCCTGAAAATCGATATGTACCTAATTACGGATTTCACGATCAAATCTCTGATCCCTAGCACTCAACTAATTAAGTATGACGAATAGCATCACAGAAAGGAGGCTTTACAGGGCTTCCTGGTTGCAATAATAATTAATTTGCCAGTTAATTAGTGTAGCTGCAGTGGGTGTAAATCAAGTGGTGCCCGCCGCCGCCGGCGTGATTTCGCCTTTGTTATGGTGTTTCACTGTGTCCGTCTAATGCTCATGGAATGAAATTCCAAATGAAAATAAAAAAGCAGATATTAAAAGAGAAGCTTACAGACCAGCTAGTTAAAAAAAAATGATTTTTCTACGTCCGTCTGTCTGAAATCTTTGGGTGTTTGAAACATCCAAAGATTGGACTCTTCGCTGAAATTTCATGTTTTAGCTAAGAGTTAATTAAGTAAACAGGAATATCTTGAGCGTAGAACTTACAGTATTTTGTTTAAATACAAGATTTGATTTAAAAAATGCACTTTTAAATTATGTTTTATCTTTTTTGCGTACAGTACTGGGTGCAGCTACTTATACTTACCATTTACGACAGTAGAAATGCTTCAAATAACGAGTATATCAAGGAAAAACAAATGATTTTTTCAGCTACGTTAATTCAGTAGGCCCCTTCAATCGCTTTATTTTATATATCTTCGATCTGTGATCATACACTGTCAAATAAAATAACCCTATTTAGCGTCCGACATTGTTTTAGTTAAATATTTCCATAGTCAAAAATACACACACAATTACTTGACTAAATTGTCGAAACAATATCGTTTGTATCAATTCACCAGCTGAAGTGGCTCTTTGTGTAGCCGTGGCTGTTGAAACCTCCCCTGTTTTAAACACAATGCCAGTGAGAGTCGTTGCAAGTGCCTTATTTACCTAAATGAAGGCCTATTAGAGCTTTGCTCAACCCGAGAACAGAAATACTACGTGTAGAGGAAGATGCGTGACTGTATTGTGGACTGCATTCTGCATTTAGGCTGGGGACAAACCGGAGCGGAAATTCCACTCGATCTGCATTGTAGCTAAAATACTTTGAAGTGCAATATTGGCAGCAAAACGCGGGAATGCGATGTTGCCAGATCTCATCAGCGGAATTACGTGTGAGATGCTAGATTGATTAATATTTAAATTGTTTATTTTTTCTTAGCCTAGACCAACCAAGATGATAAACCCGGTTCTCTTTTTAAAATGCAGCGTGATTGCACTAGCCTTTAAAATAAAATGTATTAAGTTGAATTCTCTATAATCCTTACACACGATGAAATAAAACCAAAATACTTTCAGGAAATGAAGCTTTTATTATACATAAAACTAAACGCCTGCGTTACATTGCAAAGCTAAAACGGTTATTTTAAATAAATCTGTGTAGTTTTGAAAACAAGTGAATGTGGTGAATACCTGTGAACTGCACCGGTGTATGGAATCTACTGCGAGATATCTATGAGATTCCACTTCCCCGAGGAGCTGGGACATAACCTTTGGGGCACACGGACTTTTAGTTCGTAGGTACAACATTTTAGAAATTATAGCATTCCAGCGATCCGCCCTGCCTCGCACGGGTGCAACTGATATGGCGGCTGAATGTCAGAAATGACGTCTGTCAAGATGAATGAAGAATGATGTCTGTGCTATATTTTATTTTTAGTATTATTCCTATATAACTTTCGGAACAAATTCTCTAGTTGATGGTAAAAGCCGCACTAAAATCCATTGTGTAGTATCTAATAGAAGAACAAGTGGTCACACAGACAGACAAAATGCGACTTTGTTTTATATTATGTATAGGTAAATGAGGTAGGTTTCATATAATATTATGTGTAGCAAAGAATGGAATAGACGAAAAAATTATATGGTCATAGAATAAAGGTAAGAAATAATTAATGAAGATTTACTGGATTCAAGTGTATATAATGAAGATATATATAAATTATTATAGGTATGTATTGATGTGAAAAATATCTTATTGAACCAAAAGTTAAAAAGTTTGGAAAATCCAAAAGTGCACGCCTCATATAATTTAATAAAATATTTGATTTGTAATATTTAAAAAAAAACATGTATGCAAGAAAAGTTCATAATTTTTGTACGTGTGTATCACAGAGGATTTAAAAAAAATCGTTTAAAAAAAACTACGTACACTAGGCTACTGATATGAAATACGGCACCAGTTCACCGAATTCTGGCAATAATAAAAAAGCCCGGTCTCGATATATAATTTTTTTCGGGAGTTATCATTCGTACATACAAAATCAGCGTACAGACATGAGGACGTCCAAGTAAAAAAAAAAATCGAAACGTTTCTTTTTCAAAGTAGCAAAATAAAAAGGTTTTTAGAAAGCATTAGATGGTTTAATTTAAGTGTTTTCTCGATGTACAACTACTCTTATTATTGTATAAGTGCAATCTAGGTGTGATAGAGGCATTTGAAGATCACAAAATTGCTTGACTTTGACGAGTCGGGAGTAAAGCATTACCTCAATCGCTTCGCGTTAAGAGGCGTGCAAAATTATTTATCTATTCAATAATTAACGTAATACGTTCACTTCTGATTAAACATTTAAGTATGCAAAAAGCTTTTATCTGTAATTTATTGATAATTGAAAAACCATGTCGTTTTTTGTTAATTTATAAAATAGTCATTATACAACCGATAATACTTTATTGTTATTTTATAACTACGAGAAAATAAACATACAAATTCACAAAATGCGCAAGAAATTCGCGGAGTTTAATAAACTCAATTGGTCTTATTATAAAGTGAGGTTTCTCTTGTGACATGTTTTTATACTATCGAGCCATTTTTTAAGTAAGGACGTACAATGATTGAAATACAGTTATAATTTACGCAAAACTGACAGCTTCGTCCGGTACAAAGGACATTGTAAATAATGGCCTTTGGCCATTGGCGTAAAAATTGGCCCGTATGAAACCTTTACAATTTTTTTTTTTTTTTTATAATTTACATTACAATTATTACAATAGAACGGACACTTCGCACTTTCGAAAACAATTTAAAAAGTAATGCTTATCGGTCTTATTCCCCGGCGCCATTCGCCGGCGCGATCGAAAGCGCTGTGTGATACGAGCAACGTCGATACTGACAGTCGATGAATTGACACATGACACTTTGGATTTGATAGTAGGGTAAACTTGCCTAATTCGTACCCCTTAAGAAAAAACCATCATATTTTGAAAATTAGGAAAGATAAATTAGTTTTAATTAAAAGTAATTTTTGTTTGCTAAATGCTTTATTGTTTCTATAATCAAATTTAACATAAACCTTATAAACTTCTAAAAAATTAACAATTAAAAAAAAAACTAAAAAAGTACGATTTAAGACCAATCATCCCAAATCGTACTGCTATATCCTTAATTCGTACTTTGAGATCTATTCATTGGTATACAGTATTGAGAATCAGCATCATCATCAACAATGTGTTATTAAAACAAGTAGTAATTCTTAACAAATTCGACGGATGGTCTTCGCCAATTCTCGGCAATCATCGCAGTTATATTCTTTGGTTTTTTTATTGGTTCGTTGTACGTGTTCGTGGTACGTTTTAAGAATTTAACTCGAGTACGAAATAGGAGCAAGAGCCAAACAAATTTTAAATTTACCGCCAAATAAATTGACAACAGTTACGAGTCACGTTACACGTCAGATGAAATCGCGAAGATACACATGAATACGTGTCAAATCGTAAAATAGGTTATACACGACCTTATTTGAATAAAACTCTTACGAAATGTGTAAAAATATTACAACAATAGTTGAAAAAAACTTACTTTTGCAATATTTTTGTCGAGAGCAGCGTCACAGGTGTTATCTCTCAGATGGTGAAATGGCCGACTGTTATTTCTATTTTTTGATACTAGAGGCGCTGATAGTTGTTACCAAAGCCGAGTTTTAAGTGGAGTACGAATTTGGCGTAAGTACGAATTAGGCAAGTTTCCCCTAAGTAATGACAGTCTCGTTATTTTGTCAATTTCTCACTCCGTGCTATGTTTGTTTATGTTATTGCATTTTGTTGATATTTCTGTTCCGATTTTATCTAACAACTTCACATAAATAAATAAATATCGTCTGACATTGCACACAGCACCATCTAGTTCCAAGTTAAGCACTTAACACTTAAGGCTTGTGTTATGGATACCAGATGGTTGATACACTACTTAAATACCTATTTTTTTTCGTAAATACATACATATTATAAATACATGAACAAACAACTGTGATTTCCTCTTGAAATATCGACCTATGGCGGAGATTGACTGATACGGAACGTTTAAGAACCATTTTACGTGTTCTTTTTTATTTATTTTCATATTTTCTCAATGTTTTAGTCTTTATTTTTTTTATTTTTTTACTCATTTTCTCAGACTAAGATTTACTTGTACGACGATCAATGTTTATATTGTTCTAGTCAATGAAATCTGGGGGATCTTCGGCGTCTGAGATACAGGCTTCTAGCCTAGTTCAGGAGTCAGATGTTTCGACCTTAAACTGTGCCATTGTTGTACAACTTAATCCTAAGACTTGTCCTTGTACTATTTGGTTTTGTTGTGTACAAAATAAACGATTTATTAAATTATTATTATTTACTAAACGGACTTTACGGAGTTAATATGGAATTGGAAAGTGTTTCTGTATTTTATGTCAACTGCGGATCAGCTTTTGGTTACATGGTGTTGGAAGATGATCAAATTCTTCATTGTATACACCAATGGACTGCTCCTCGTTTGGTAAGTAAACCTCTCTATCTCTACTGATTCCTTTTTTGAAATAAATATGCTGATATAGAACTACCCTGCACTGATCCAGTGTAGTGGGTTAAGGCTCAATCACTCTCTCAGAGAGTAAGCCTGTGTCCCAGCAGTGGGAGCATTAGTAGGTTTATGATAACGATGACTGATGGTGGCGGTTAGTGGTGGCTGATTAGTAATTCCAAACTTTTTTCAGGTTCAAGCTCACGATCTTATTTCAACAACATGTTGGACGGAAGCCAGGGCTACAGCAAGCACCCCAAATGTATGTCACATGGGTAAAGAATGTGCACTCTGTTCAGTTGTATTGCCACATCGTGCCAGTTCTCATCAAGTAATTCCACTGAAAATTGACGATCTGACCTGATGTGACCAGATCATGACATTTAAAGTCGGTATTATTCAATAAACATGTTCTGAAGCAAAACAGTTTTGTTTTATTTTAAGAATCATTTAGATTGATCCCATATTATTTTATTTCTGAAGTCTTGCAAAAGCTCTAAATCTAATGGTCGTAAGCGCGGCTGCTAATCGTCCTAGGTTCGATTCCTAGGTCGAGTAGTGTTATTGGGATTTTCAAAATTCTGAGTTGCATCCTGGAGTCTGGATGAGCGCTCGGAATATGGTGATAAACTCGCCCCTATTACCTACTTGGGATCAAAAACATACGAAGAAGAAATAAAATGGAATAAAGTAGGGATATTGAAAGGGTTAGACAGAGCACAAGAGGTATACCTACATACCTCAAGTGCTCTGTCAAACCCTTTTGAGTAAACAAGTGAGATTTTATATATGTATTATGCATATTAAAATGCGATACTTACTCCTAAGTGACACAAAAACTAAATAGTCATAGCCCTAAACTAGAAATAACTATACAAATAAATTGGTTTAAAGAAATAATAGTTTTGACTACTTAATAGTATGTAATGAAACGTTTAAAGATAAAATACAATGTATTTTCACATATAAACGCTAAGATAACTTATCGTTTATTAGTAAAAATAACAATGTATGTTTCTATTGGCATAATAATAACCTCAAAATCCGAAAGTGTGAAATTGTCTACGTTTCTTTTTTACTTCTCCTTTCGCAGGTCTGCTGGAAGAAATTTCTTAAGAAATAAGCAGTACCTTTGTACTCAATTTATAATTTTGTCTTATCTCTTGTAGTTTATTGTGTGTACATAAATAATAAATAAATATATAAATAAAGTGTTTTGGATTTTAAACAATTCTCAAAAGTGTCCGTGATTTTAATTTGGTTTCAATCGAATATAAATGCATTATTTAAAACACAGAAAGTTAATTTTCTGTTGGTTCTTAGGCGAACGATGTATGGACGCCAAACAATGTCCTTTGTCAGGTTTTTTACTAAGAGCTTTACAGAAGTAGGTACTTATAAAGTTCTAAATTCAAAAATCTTTCTTGTAGTTAATAAGACCGAATTCCGTTTAGTCGACCTAACACAATCTGGTCCGGTTCATTGTTCACACACTGCGACCGTGTGTCCCAGCAGTTACCTGCACAGAAACTATGTTTATTACAGAACAGTAACCACCAACTTGTGTATCTACCCGACGAGAATGTAGCCGAAATACTAACTACAAATGGCATACGAAACGTATTTTCAAATGTGTTTGGCTTGCTTAAGCAATTAATGTGGATGGAGGTATTTTGGCTGGTTTATTACTGTGATTATACATTATTTATTATAGTTATTTTTGTGGATTAGTAATTATGAGTGGGATAATCTGTATTGTGAGGGTTTAGCATGATTACTGAGATTTGGAAGTCGATTTACGCATTCTCGGTGTGAGACAGAATCGAAACATTTTTTTTTTAATAAAAATCTAACAGTTTATTTTTACTTCTAGGTAATAAGTTTTATGGAAGGAATAGCTACAGGACGGACTACTCTTTTCCTATCCAGATTCAACCTGCAAAGATATGAAGTTCAATCGAAATACGAAAGAATACTTATCGCTTTTATTTCTACTAGAGATTGCTCTGTTTTTCGCTTTCAGATTGAAATAGAGGAAAACCGTTTGCAAAATCCGTTCCTGGCCTGAAGGCTTGCCTGTAGTTTTTGAGTGTAACCCACTCAAAAGTACTAACAGAAAGACAAAGAGAATTTTTTGCTATTTGTTTCTAATGGTACCATATTTATTTTCGTAAAATACGCTTTTGAGACATTCTTTCGACCGTAGGCGTAGGGATAAGTTGCAACTGATCCTTCTTAGTAGATTGAAACTAAAAGATATAGCAAATTAATTTACTTCCTCACAGCTTTAAGGCTCCTCCTAACTGGCGCGACACGCGACGCGAAACAAAGGCACCGCCTGTCGCGCGACTAGCAGTGCCTTTGAGTCGCGATCCTTTATCCAGCTTTTTTATTTTTAAGATTAATATTGCTTGGTTTTTTAGACAAAAAGTAGGTCCTTCCTACGACTTCGCCCGCGTGGTAGTCAACTATAAATACTATAAAACATATACACATATGGCAATCGGCAAAAGTGATGTAGTTTTATGCCTGTGAAAGAATTTTAGAAATCGAACCAGTATTACCAGAGGTTACCTTCCACATTCAAACTTACAATATTTACCTCTTTAAAATATGATTAAAATAGTGTAGATAAAGAGCAACTTAATACTCTAACAGCAGCGGAATAAATAAAACTTAAAAGACGGCCCATGAAAATCAGTGCAGGCGTGGTTTTAATATTTTAATAGGACCAGAGAAACGAACATAATATTTTAGGAATAAAATTATAACCACAATCTTTGCTGAAGCTAGCTGATAAAAATAGATAATTTCTCTGTCCTTAGGTACTTTTATAGGCTTCGTGAAAGGGTTAAAAATTAAAGTATTTTTTTACTAGTGTCCCCAAATAAATTAAAATATCCATTAGATTCTGAAATCTAGATTTCCCTGTTCATAGATGCTGTTTCAAACTGAAACATATACTTACTAATCTAAGCTCGCATCTTCATAACCAAAAAGACATCAGCAAACAA
This sequence comes from Brachylomia viminalis, assembly GCA_937001585.2. Classification (NCBI taxonomy): domain Eukaryota; kingdom Metazoa; phylum Arthropoda; class Insecta; order Lepidoptera; family Noctuidae; genus Brachylomia; species Brachylomia viminalis. The sequence continues at coordinate 16,653,467 of OW443301.2, read as the reverse complement.
ATTGATAATGATTATTTCTTAAGATTTTTATTGTAGGTACTTGGTCAATCAGTCCTAAAAATATGACAATTACCAGTCAACTGAAGGCAACAAGTTCCATTATCCATAATCAGCCTATAATGTTCCCACTGTAAGGACACAGGTCTCCTCTCGGTGAGAGCAGGTATTCCACCACGCGGGCCCAGTGCGCATTGATAGATGTCACATGACTTCGAATGTTTGTTTCTTGGACACGATGCTTACCTCTACCGCAACAAGTTACCTACTAACTTCTAATAATCCTAACAGATCCAATTAAAACTAAATGCTAGTACATTATTGTAGCTACTAAGTATGGCGACAATGGTCTATATCCCGATCCTCAATTTTATGGATTATTAGTGATCTATAACGTTTCGGTACGACCTAATGACTGCCGCCGGATACGATGGCACTAGGGTTAACTGCTTATTCCTGTGATTTATTGACACTACTGGTACGTGTGGGAATCTAAGGATATTTTATGAACTAATAAGTAATAAACGATTTCTATTTAATTATTTGTAAAGTATTATAAATTCGCGTAAACCACAGAACCGATCGGTATTAAAGGACATCGACCATCTCCCATATATCGTGGGGCCCACAATTTGATGATCCGTTACAAATTTCAAATTAGCGTCATTTGTTAGATTAAAATAACAGCTTTAAGCTGCCTTAGTTTCAGTTTCATTGACAATTGCATAATCAAGATATATGGGGTCGAATCTAAGGTTAGGTTATACAAATATTTCAATCAATCAATCGCTTAACCACTGCGCCAACCATGCCGTCAAGCATAACTAATCTAGATGTGTACCAACGTAAACATAAGTCTAGACTTTACTTGGTAAGGTTAGTTTCAGTTACGTATTAAAACTTACTAAGACTTAGCTTTGTGCTTATATTCATATATTATTTGTTTTATTTTATTAAGTGAATTGTTTTTGATTTGATGTATTTTATTTTCTCTTTTACTCACACACGCTGTCTACATCTCTAAAACTACCTACTATCCTATCGCAGGTATGCTGGAAGAGATTTCATTAGAAATAAGCATCACCTTTGTACCTATTTTTCTGTTCTTTTCTTCTTGTCTGTTTATGTATATGTGTACCTAAATGTGTAACTATGTGTAACTTACTAAGAGTTAGCTTTGTGCTTATTTATATATAGATAGATAGATTCATTTATTTGCACGAAATATGGTAATTTACAGATTTTTTAACACACAATAGCTCTTCATATTCCGCCTACTAAATAAATAACTATAAAAATATAATATGAAAACTTACTAAGAGTTGTTAGCTTTGTGTTTATATTTATATATAATTAGGTATATACAGGGTGGCAGGGACAGCGACACACAACCTGTTACCATGAATTCAGTACATGAGTCTGAACCAACGTAGGAAACAACAGATTTTTTCTTCGAAAACCGACGAAAAATGTCTACGCTACGGCTCTAGAACCATGTGCTGAATTCATGGTTACAGTTTCGAGTCGATGTCCCTGCCAACCTGTATATTATATTATTATATACTATTATATTATTATTATACACTATTATATTATTATTATACACTACTATATTATTATTATTATATACAATTCGATTATTATTAAATACTATTCTATTATTATTATATCAAAATCAAAAGTCATTTATTCAAATTAGGCTGAGAATCAGCACTTTTTGAACGTCAAAATCACATAAGACAGTCCCCCCAAAACGCCCACCCTTCACCACTTCCTAGTGCTTTAGCTGGGAAGAAGAAGTGGCGGAACAAACTCCCCAGCAGCACTGCTGTCTGTTCAGTTAGAAGAAGTGGATTCTATGTAGTAATAAGTAATTAACATTACGAAATATTAAAATTATTTGCCATATGTCAGCTAGCACACGCCAATATTTAAAACTATACTCAAGCATAAATAAATAATAAAAACAAAAACGCAAACAGAACTTAATACATAATAAAAAGCCTCCTGGCATAAAGGGCGTGCCCGCTTACATATGCAATGCTGCATTATGTTTATATGTATATAGCTGTAACTTGTAGCCACAAATGATAAACTAGGACCTTCGAAGTAAAATAAAGAAACATTAATTACTAATAACAATAACAAAACTATAGTCAGCAAGATATTCAGCTGCATCTGGCTAGACTGGAAGCCAACCCCGCCAGAGTTGGGAAAAGGTTAGGGAGATCATGGTGATGATGATGTAGGTATATCGTTATAATAAAATAAATATTTATTCCTCAATTTTCGCTATTGCAGTTATATTAATATACCAGTGCACTGTTTGTCTCTGCATCACCCAAAAGTTGACTGGTAATAAAAAATCTATGCCATTAAGTCCGCCTCTGTACATTTGTGTGCTTAAAGCATTTAATTAATAATCAAGCTTACAGTAATTGAATAACAAAACGTAAGAGTCAGAGCATTAACTTTAAGCTTATTACAAAAGACAAGCAGGTACTCGAAAGATAAAAGAAAACTCCTCTTAAACATTTCATCAGAAAACGTCGAAATTTAAGTATCTAATTAACATTACTTGGGACGACATCGGGTGAATAAAGTCATTTGGGGTGAATTACGACAAATTTCTTATTAAAAAGATTCCTCTCTCAGATCACAATAATGAGAGCTTTGATTATTTCCTACCCGACTTTTTCTTTCTTTTGTTCAAATTAATATTTCTCCTGTTTTAGTAACCTGAAAACGTGATATTGGTGCCGATTCTGTTGTACACCGAACTAAACTAACTAAACTATCACTAAAATTCGGGTTTCAAAGGGGGTCGAAATTTTCATTATTTTTGCGATAGGACACACCGTTTTCGAGATATAAGCAAAAGAAAAGAAAAAAAGATACAGTACTGTTTTTGCATCTGAAGTCGAGGTGTTGGTGTGAATTTTAGTTCATGACAACTAATTTTATTTCACACCTTTTTAATCGCGATTAAAAATAGTCAGATTTAGTTACGACAATCAAAATTTTTGGTGAAAAACGTAAAATTCAGAATAGCAAAATTGCCATTTTCACTAAATTATAATCTCAGTGCCATCTTAGTGCTGTCAAACTAAAATTTAGTTAAGTTGTGTCACTTTAGTCAATTTCAGAATGGGAAATCGTCGTTTGACAGGAATAAACTAAATTTTGGTGATTTTTAGTCTAGTTTAGAGAATTTTGTGACAAGAGAATCGGCACCATTGTCTGTAAACGTCTGCAAATTTATTTTATTTAAAGAATGAAGTTACTTTTCAATTTTGTTTTATTAACTACTATGTTAGTTGTTATGTTACTATGTTTAAATTCTCTCCATCACAGGTTTAGTACCAAAAATCAAGGTTTTGATATTTAAAACCTTGATTTTTGGTACTAAACCTAAACATAAATTAATGGGTTTAATTACAAAGTGCACTGATCTGAAATACGGCCGAGTTAGACTGTCGGGTTTTGGATATCTAATCTAACCGACTACAGGTATAGTGTCCACCAACGGATAACGTTATTTACGGCATTTACTCGATCAATCTTTCTCATGAGTATTTCTATTTATAGCCTAAAGGTAAAACTTCCCGATCCCTGTATAACAAAAACACTTATTTTTACTTTTGAGGTCACAGAATTTATTTTGATCAAGGAAGTTTGAACTGGTTTAGATGAAAGTTGGTTTTCAGTGAAGGCCCTTTAAGCTTAGACCGTATGATTTTACACTTGTTGGTCTTCTAATTTATATTGGTGATCGCCTTCTTTTGAACTTGCAACAACTTTTAAGTCATCTAGTGATAATTGCCTTTTTTAAATAAATGAGGCTCTTTTTTTCTATCTGGCCTCTTTTAAAGTTTGGTTCCAGTAACTAAGCGGGGCAGGACACAGTCATGACAACCAGGGTTATGTTAGGTTAGAACTGTGTCCAACCATGCTCGAGTAAGGTGCGGCAGCGGCCGGCGAGCGTTACATCCAACTTGGTCACAGCGTCACTAGGCTGTTGTCGATCGACGATTGTAATTGACGATCGAGTACCTATATTAGCGTATCGATAAGTACTTGGCTATTTTTAGGAAATCAAAATGAGCATTATTTGGGGATCGATGAAATTCACGACTTTATTCAATTGTTTTTAATATATTCACAAAAACTTATACTAAGGGCTGATTTTTCAATAGTCAGATAGCTTTTATCTGAGGAATAAATATTGTGATTTGACAGCTTTTGTTTTTTTTTTTTAATTAGTTCCTGACGGAACAGGCTAAGGTCTGAGGCCATGCTGCCTAGTCATCAGTTAGCATTTTTCTTGAGTTGACAGCTTTTGTATGGAAAATATGTCAAACTGTCAGATTTATTCTTCAGATAAAAGTTATCCGACTATTGAAAAATTAGCCCTTAATAAACTATCAAAATTAAAATATAATTTAACCTAAACTAACTAAATTGTTTTTAAAATGAAATTTCAATAACAATCACGCTATGCAAGCAATACGACTGTTAGTCGGAAGAGTTAAAAGACAATAATGATGCAATTTTGCTGAGACCTTCATCCCATAAACATACTCGTACATTACGCGAAAATATTCAAGAAAAAAACCGATTAAGTGAGTGGACCATAACTTTCCTCCCAATAAAACACCCTAGGGTAGTCACTAACTCTGACCCCATGAATTTTAAACCTGATTACTTAGCTAAGAGCGGTTGACATTTGGAGTGCCTCTAACTACTCCCATGTGGCATTTTTGCCGCGTTTTTTATTTCACTTAGACGAGTATGTAGGTACGCTTTAACCCTGTTACGTATGGTAATAGCTGAGAGAAGTTTCTGCTGAGTTGAAAATGTACTTAAAGGTGGGGAAATTAGGTTCTTCGCAAAGCTGCAGAAATGGGTAGATCGAACCGCAGTAGATATAAATAGGTAGGTACGCATAGGTACATAGATTATGCAATCCTATTTTCTCAGAAATTCTTATGCTTTGTCGGTGCGGACTTTGTTTTGGAGATTTTACACTTCTTTTATTACTTATTTTAGCCCAAAGTTGCGTTAAAATTAGCAAGAAAAACGAATCTTTGTTGGCTCATAACTTTTTATTTTACTATTCTGTTTCCGTACAGACAAAATATAATAATGAGACGAAACGATATCATGTTTAACTTTGGATGCACAATGTCAAACAGTGGAGTAATAATACCCCCCCGAAATTTGTATGGAAAAAATGTCGACTAGACTAGCCTTAAGTAAATACAAGGTATAATTGAAAACCTCTTATGGGGTCATTGTAGGTAGTACCCACTCATCATTATGAACAACTTTTACTATAGGAAACCCCTGAAACCCTTAACAAATTATCTGCTCCATACATCTACATCTAGAAAGAAAAGAAAGAAAAAGTGTTTATTGTGACTCGTACAGGAAGTGCACAAACTAAATTATAAAATAAAAACCAAACTATATAAAAACAAAAAGTAACAAAGTAACAAAGAAAAATGAAACAGAAATTCCTATACGAGGCCAAAAGGCTCCTATCTCAGCATGATGCTGCGACATCATCACGCATCATTATCTACATGTAAAAACAAACAAAAATAACATCACGCCTTGTTTTACCGAAGGGTTGGGCAGAGACCTAGTACACCCACATTTGGCCAGCTATGTTTAAGCCCCATGTAATAGGGGGCGAGCCTATTGCCATCAACCGGGCACAAATGCAGACTTCGGTCTGCTACTGTGAAATTCCAGTTAAAAAAACCCTATAACACGTTGCCCGACCTGTGAATCGAAATCAGGACCTCATGCTCAGCGGTAGTGCTTGCCACCATTAGACCAACGAGGCTCCATACATTTATGTTCGCATGAACAGCAGATTATTTTCGTGATTTCAGCGTTGGATCCTTAAGTTGTTTCCATTACACCTTGTATAATACCTAATCTCCAACATTTTCATATCATTTTCAAAAGCCGAAGCGCTTACGGATACGGATACGCGCGTGGATCACAACGCGCCGTCAATCCGGGCCTGGTCCTTATCGGACGGCGAGCTACCCATTGCTCGCCGTCCGCAAGCCCAAGCCTACGGTGGCCGGGAATCGGCCTGGGATTCCTGCGATGACTAGGGGCGTGAGAGTGCGAATTTTGCGTCTCCCTCACGCGTTCCGCCTCCTCCTTCGCGAGCATAACTGCTTCGCAGAAGGAGGTGACGGCTTCCCATGCCTTCTCGCTCCGTACCATTGCCTGGACCAGGGCCGGACGCGAGAGATCGCCACGGCCAATCGGCCCCACGAGAATACGGTCGCCCAAGCCGGGCAGCTCCACCTTATGCTCCACCGTGTCCTCTGGGCGATCCACACAATGGTGACACCCGGGCGTTTCCTCCAGCCTTATCCAGAACAGGAACCTCCGGAAGCATCCCTGTCCGGTGAGGACCTGCGTCAGGCGGAAGGTGAGGCCGCCGTGGCGCCTCTCTAGCCACTCCTCAAAGAGGGGACATATCGCCGCAATTGTGGCGTGCCCAAAGCGCTTACAGCTGAAATCATGAAACATGCCGATGGGATATTCCATAAAAAAACCATTTACATCACATTCCATTCCCCAGATCTGTACGCATCCTAGATGTGTTCACACCATGCCCAACAAGAACTAACCTCGGAAATTCGCCACCAATGAACAGGTTGAAGAGGACGTACATTGAGATCCATACACGTTCTAATAGCATTGACATCTTCGCCAACAAGCTATCGCAATTTCGCAAACAATTGTTTCTGACCCACAGTGGCAACAGTTAATATCAATATTACTAATATTATTACTTACTTATTTATTATTTGCCTTTGGCTGTGTTATTCTTTAGAGCAACAAAATACACTTGTTCTTTTAGCCTTTATATACTATGCAATACACTCCTTTGCATAAAAACGGGCGGTTTTGATTTTTCTACATTATTGGTAATATTTTTGTTCTAAAGAGGTTTTAATAACCATACTGGCAAAAAATAATAATCCCCTTTTCAGTCTGTGACTTTTTACTTACTTTTCGCGGGTTTGTGGTTAAAAGGTTATCAGGTAACTAAAACTAACTTCTATTATTATAGAAGTATTATTATTATTTATTATTATTTATATATTATTATATTTATTATTGTATTAATTATTGTAGAATAATTTATGTTTGTCGCATAAGCCTGCCTTATTGTGACTTTAAACAGATATCTTTGTGTTGATTTTAATGGCAGAAAAAGCATTAAGAGCTAGTAAAATTATAGCGCGGCTGGAAGAGGGGTGCAGCCAATGTTACATCTTACAGCGGTTAAACGTGAGTCGTTCAACCGTCCAAAGAACCTGGACTCGATACCAAGAGACAGGTTCAAATAAAACAAAAATATCGTTAATCAATTTACACAATTATTATGTATAAGATTAATTATTCAGTTTTGGAAACCGCGGACCGCGTCTAATGTTTTCTGACGAGTGAACATTATAAATAAAATAATAAATGAAACGCACGTAGGTAATCTCTCTAAGCTCATTTAAGCAGAATTCCCTGTAGTTACTAATAATTGAATCTCGGTGAGCCTGCGATTTTCAAAGTATCTGTTCTAATATGTTCGTAGAACTCGACAGGATCGTGGTTGCTTATAAAACGTCTGTCATGTACTCTTGTCTCAAGAATACTTAAAATAATACTGTCAAAATATTACTCTATAACGTCTATTATCTATGTGTATTTAAATGAAGGTACTTTTTAGTTAGTTTATATTGGAAATCACCGACACACGGTGTAGGAAAACATTGGCGAGGAGACCTGTGTGTCATGCAGGTAACAATAAATTGCATGCAGTTTAGTCTTTACCAGAACACCTCTATTTTTATCCATACTAATGATATACTTAAATCCGTAAGTAACTCGGCCTATCTGTCTGTCTGTCCGTCTGTCACCTTTTCACGCCTTAGGTAGAGCGGATTTTGAAGAAATTTGCCAAACGGACGACTATTACCTGGGTTAGGATTATCTGAACATAGGATATTTTTAATCTGGGCAGTACGTTCCCATAGAATCGATTTCAACCTCGACGCGGGCAAGGTGCGGGCAGAAGGTATCTTGAAATAAACCCACTTTTGTTTATCGTGGAAATCTAGATGAAATACTGACAACCATGTTAAAAGGTTTCCTATCCATCAAATAAGCTTTCACGCGAATTCTAAACAAAGCAGTAGATTTTTCCAGCAGATACGTTATGTATGTTAGTTTTGGTTCCTTTTCACAGAAAAAGCTAAAATACAGTGTGAGCGACAAAATTGGTGTAGCTTTGTAAGTGAACAATGATTTTTTTTTAATGTTAGTGCCTTTACTGTGTAGTGACACAATAATAGGGTGGTAATATTATGTGTTATGAAAGTAAGGGTCTTTTTTTTGTAAATTAACTACCTCCCAAGTTAAATTATTGTCCGTAGTATATCTATTGAATCATACCTTAAAATTTTTAGACGGTTGTATAAAATGGCTGGATCACAGCAAATTGACGGCAGGGTGTCAATTTCTGCTTTGGGAGGTTCCTGTTCCGGATAAGGCGGGAGGAAACGCTCGGTTGTCACCATTGTGTGGATCGCCCGGAGTACACGGTGGAGCATACGGTGGAGGTCTGCCCGGCTTGGGCGGAGCACCGCCATGTCCTCGTGGAGGCGATTGGCGGTGGTGGTCTCTCGCGTCTGGCCCTGGTCCAGGACATGGTACGGAGGTACGTACATAGGTACGATGGGGCATGGGAAGCCGTTACCTTCTTCTGCAAAGCAGTAATGCTCGCGAAGGAGGATGCGGAACGCGTGAGGGAGAGGCAAAATTCGCGCCCCAGTTTGCCGCTGGAGACGCCCTGGGCGTCGGGAATCCCAGGCCGATTCCCGACAACCAAAGGCGTGGGCTTGTGGACGGCGAGCAATGGGTAGCTCGACGTTCAATAAGGACCAGGCCCGGGTCAACGGCGCGTTGTGTTCTACGCGCGCCTCAAAGAGATGTCAGCACCAACGACGGGGGCCCATGCCTGCCGTCCCGGGTTGCGGGAAAGTCCGAAAGGATTACCGTGGCCCCTGGAACAGGCAAGTGAAGGAACAAGGGTGGGTTTTAGCCAGTAAGAGTCTGACACGCCCTCCCGCTCCACCCAGAGCGGGAGAAGTTATTTGATGATTTCCCAACCTAAAAAAAAACGAAAAAAGGGTGTCGATTTCCTTAGCAATACATTTCCCTGACTGTAGATATATTATAAAGCATAGGAGATTCCGAGAAAGGATAACTTCTTTGAATAGGTACACGAGTTTCGTAAATAGTGGAAAAAATTACCTTTGAAGGTATTACAAATGTAAGGGAAATGGGATACTGTGTGCAATGTCAACCACTTGGTACCAAGTTGTACTTACTTTGTGCTCTGTAAACAAAGGGGGCGATCTTTAGATTTTGAAATATATGGGCTTTATACATGAGAATGACTACCAAATAAATACGCTTGTTGACTACCTTTATAATAAAGATGCAGTTTTATATAATAGTAAAGTAAAGTCAGTCAGTGACTGCAGTTTAAAAAAATATAAATAAACATATCGGAGCTGCGGGGTAATCGCGTATCACACTAACAATACGAATGACTGCATTCATTTTGACAGTTCAACAACATTAATTGCGTTATTTACGTTGTTAAGCAGACAAATTTTTCAAACATATGACTCAATGGATTAGCAATAACCTTCAAAATGATTCAGATTGTGATGGTGTGCTACGCAATTAGTGTGCTGTTTATAACATATTTTGTGCAGCAAATACTTTGTGCTTCTTCTTTTAGGCAATATGTCCAATAAGCAACATTTCCCCGTAGGTAAAATGGATTGAAAGTATTGTAACTAAGATAACTTAAGATCACAATTAATTGCTATGTATCCCTTTCTGCAATTTAAATCTACATGAAAGTTTAATTTCCAAAAGGTAAAATAACTTTTTTAAACTCTTTGCTATTCTGTTTACGCCTCTGTGCGCACCTAGCATAAATGATTCCCTTCTTTTACATAATTAGTGTACTTTATTTACTCATTCCAAAAGGTATTTAAAAGAGAATATCAAGCGCAAAGAGGGAATTAAGGAAATGAACAATTGTCTTTGTCCTTTTCGCCCCGATTACCAACTAGCGCCATCTCTGAAGAGAAGATGAAACGAAACGTATGGAGCAGGCATTGAATCCTTTCATATTCCTATCATAAAAGATTACCGTGTGAAAAAATCTTCTTCACCCTTCAAACTATAAAATAAAATAAATAAATCGCACGTATAGTCAACTTCGTAATTACCATTTTTTTTTTGTTTGCGTGTTGAAAAATCCTCATGGATGTCTGCCACCCTGGGGCGGGCGGCAGGGTCTGTCAGACTCTTACTGACTAAAAACCACCCCGGTGTTCCATCTCACACCTACGCCGGGGGTCGCGGGAACGTACGATACTTCCGCAACAACTTCGTAATTACATACTTTAACCCTTTTGGCAAAAAATCTCTTACTTGAAAGTGTCTAACTGTCACATTGACACAATAGACTTTGTTGTTTTATGACGTGCTAGTGATATTCATCCAACTTTAGGGTGGCAAAGCAATTACGAGGTTGACTATACTTCAATAACGTATATGTATGAAATACGCTCACATGCTTAAATTAAATTAATGATAGATATGCTTAATTTAATTTTATATAATAAATTTGTGAAAATTTTACTGAATCTGACAGTTTTAATTATATTAACAAATACGTTGATAGCTCTGCAATTTTACCCAATTTTGTTAACTAAGTTATTAGCAGATAGTCAGTTATTTTCGTTGTGCTTGCGTTATAACTTTTCAGACATCTTGGGGGTGGGCTTAGACAAGTCTTTGTATTAGTTCTAGACTTATTGTAATATTCTTGTAATATTTTACTTGATTTTTGATAACCTTCGTGAACAGGCTTAATTTTCAAGAGATTTGTTTAATATCTTCGACGGGAAAAGTATGATTAGATTGTTGTTTAAGAGAGTAGAATTTAAGTTTAATTTATTTTAAATGTCAACGTTGCGGTAAATAAATAAATATCTTAAAAAAAAAAAACTAAACTTAATTTTTTATGTTATCGTGTAGGTTAAACTAACTGATTATTCGTTTTCCCGACACTTCCAGGCTCTTAATAATAATATTATATTTTATTATGTCTAACCTATACTTGCCAGACTTGGAAATACACAGGCAAAATAAGTAGGAAAATTACCACTTGTCAAGGGGGCCTAGAACGAAGCAAAGCATGCTCAGAATTAGAAAAAAACAAAAAATAAGCCATACTGAAATAAGAAACATAACTAAAGCTACCGATGCCCTAAACTATGCTTAAAAACTGTCAGACGAGAGGTGGACCTAAGGGCGACACGGTGGAGTGGCCTAAGTGCAGGGAAACGGCACAGAGGAACACCGCTTACGAGATGGGCGGACGGGATCAGTAAAACGGCTGGCCCAAACTGGATGCAAATACCCCAAGAAAGAGAAATGGAAGGTTAATTAGTTAATTAGAAGGGTGGAATTCTTCGGAGGAGGTCTTCACCTGCGGAGGGATTCTTGCAAACAAAATAACTTTTATTGCACTAGATTAAGATTAGTTAACTTTGTTATTACATGAAATAACCGCTAATGACCCACGGGAAGCTCTCGTTCCCAATAGCAAACTACCGTCAATGCCCCCTGGGTACCTGGGTGCCCGGCCTGTTATCAGCTTTAATTAAAACAATTGAATACTTAGAAATACCCATTGTTTACACTAGAGCGGCGATGACGTAATTTCGCACGTGCATCAACTGTAAAAAACCGCCGCGCCACGGTATCTAGAGCAGATAAAAAGCTTTTATTTATTTTATATAATATTTTTTCCTACAACAAACCATTGACACAATTTTCATCACACGTAAGAATTACATTTGTCAGTGGTTCCCACAAGGCCACACATTACAATAGAAGCAAAAATCAATAACAAAGCTATTTCAAAATGCTTAACGAGTAATGGATATCATGTCACCAATGTTGACTATCTACTGATAGCTGATTACATGGCTTATGAGCGACGGTATCCACGCCCGGGTGCTCGTAATCAAGCCCGGATAAACAAACAAACAACCGGGTAACCGGGCGATACTACCCGGCTTCCGGAAATTAACTTATGCGACCGTGGCAGTCGCGGCTGATCCTTTTTTTTTGCTGCATTTTGTAAAGGAGTGTGAAAATACGTCTTTTGATTTGTTACACTTGGGTTACTTACGACTTGTTTTAAGCAATAAAATAGCGCTTGCATTGATTTGTTTACTTTTCATTACTAATTATGATATTAAATTAGAAGTAGTATCGTTTTGGACGAGCTTAACTAACTTACTATGATTCTGCTAATTGACATTAAACTTCAGTAGGTACCTATAGCAATTCAATTTGTGGACCATTTTACGAATCTCCATACAACACTGTCAAAAAGATGAATTGCGTGATATGAATTGTACCTACGCAGATAATATTATGAATTGTCAGTTTGTGACCATTTTACAATTTCTATTAAATAAATAAATAAATAAATATCGTCTGACATTGCACACAGCACCATCTAGTTCCAAGTTAAGCACTTAACACGTGGTACAAGGCTTGTGTTATGGATACCAGTAGGCCAATTCTCGTACTTAAAAAACGTTCAAATTCAAGTCGCAATCTCATCTCAGCGACAATCAATGTCAAAAACCTGTCAAAATGTATGTCAATTGATTGTAATTTTGACAGATTGAGACTGAGATTAGAATGCGAACGGTCTTAAAAATACGGGAATTGCCCCTCTGATGGTTGATACACTACTTAAATATTTTTTTTTTTTGTAAATACATACATATTATAAATATACATCCATGACTCGGGTACAAATGTCCATATTCATCATACAAACATTTGCCCCTACCGGGATTCGAACCCAGGACTATTTGGTTTCGCTGACTACACTTAGCCACTGTAGCCACTACACCAAACGTGTCGTCAAATTAAGATTCATAATATTATCCTATTATGAGTCTGCCAAAGCGTCCTTGTTATTAGACCCCCAGTTATTTTACCAAGCTTTCGTTATCAATAATATTGTTTTGCGAGTAGTAAAATAATACTTTTTTTTATCAACTTTGTTTTGTTACTTTTCCAGAAACTAAACGTTTTTCCAATGCTATAAATTGTCGGGAAAACCTATGAAAACTAAATCGTGAGCGCGGATTTTTGTTTGATAGCACGCACAGATTTTTTCATTATTTTTGTTTTTTACCTATCTACATATACGATCAAAACTGACCACTGGTTCCCAATGGGCTGGCAATTTGTGTGTTGCTAATACAATCTAAACGCATGACGCTGTTCGTGTCTGATACGAGGTGCAACTTGTCACTTCGGACATGAACTATTGGAGCTATGGTATTATGTAGGCACCGTAACACGCACATAGGTATATTAGTGCCAGGCCTATGTCCAATTGTCCAGTAGTGGATGTCTTTGAATTGGTATTACGAGGATCATGATTTAACGGTTGAATGCTTTGTCTGTACCTATATGTACCGTTTTGCGACAAAACCCGGTTAACACTTCAGTTTTTTTTTAATCTAAGGTAATTATTGAGAAAGATATTTATAAAAAAGTTGTAACTACTGATATCAAATTTGATATTATGAAATTTTTAATATTGTTCTTAGTTATTACATGAAATGCAGAAAAGCAATGTATTAATCATATATAATAGTTACAGTTTTATTAGACTTGTTGCTGACTGTAGATACAATTTCTTAGCATTCTTAGGTAAATAAGTAAAAGAAGGGGATTAGAAAAGATAATATCTTACATCAAATGGTCGTACGCGTAAACTATCCAACAGAAAGAAATGCTTCACCAGACAACGGAAAAAGTAACTGGTCGTGCCTTTACCGTGAAAAATGCCACTAGTGAAGCTAAGTAATTTATCAAAGAATCAAGACAAAAACCCAAAATTTAACAAGACAAACTGTATGCAAAAAACCCTTCAATCCTGTCATCAGTGATTTTATACTGCACGTAAAAAGCATCAACTTTCCATCGATTTACAGCAGCTTCTTCGTAGAACATTTTCTAATCAACATTCAAGTAGCGAGGTATAAGGCGGTGTCCCCATAAATTACGTAACAAGTATGTGTAGGGGCTTTATGAAAAATGTTTTCGTAACGCGGGTTCCCGGTGGATACTTGCGGAAACTCCGCCGGCGCGACCGTGCACACGCGGCTTTATGCAAACAAAATATATTGGCCCTTTGATATGTTGGCTCCTTAACTTCACTATTAGTTTCTCTTAGAGTTATTAAATTGGCTCCGTTGGCTTGTGCGGCAAATTAGCTGTGTGGTACAGGTTGTGATGGGTTTTTGCTTAATTGAATAACATCTTTGCGTTTAGTAAAGTATTTATTACATACTTGCGTTTACGGAAAATTCATAAGTATGAGAGTTTCAAACATTTTATATCATTGCAGTGCGAAATATAATTCATTGAACATATTTAATTATTCGTGGCTTTTCTCGTTCTTCTTTTCGTGCCAATTAATGACTCAAAACTGTTACTATCACAAGTCCTTAAAAGAACCTACCGTAGGTACCGATGCTAATGTCACATTGGTATTTTTAAGTTACCCCGAATTAATACAAGTACCTAAGTCCTTAATTACGGAAAATTCACAAGTATGACAGTTTCAATCATTTTATATCCTTGCAATGCAAAATATAATTCGTTGAACATATTTAATTTTACGTGGCTTTTCTCGTTCTTCTTTTCGTGCCGTCACATTAGTATTTTTAAATTGCCCCAAATTAATAATAATAATAGGTTGCGTGTTTACCAAATTCAACTTTAACCTACTTTTTATTCAAAGCTTTTAACCCGCAAAGGATATCGAGAAGTCATAAAATGGTCACAAATATTTTCCAAATATTTCAAGTAGTAGGTATATCAATCATAATCCGATTTGAAAGGAGAGGATTTAGACCCGGGACACCATAAGCAATAAAGCACTACACGTCAGATTGAGAGCCATACGATTCCAATCCGCTTTCGAGCCAGAGACAAAGGGAAACTTCGATGAAATTGGAACATCAGACTTGATTCGACGCATTGGCGGAAAACCTTTTGATATCTAGGTTAATCAAGTGAAAAGACAAGACTGATTTAATTTATTACTATCGGATCGCATTTGTTGAGCTAAAATGAACAACAATAACCATTTCAAACTTTTGAAACGTATTCAATGCGGATGAAACGCCGTTATGTTGTGAATATTTTAAAGTCCGGCGTTCAATAGCGTAAATCCGTAAGCGTAATTCAAACTGTCGTTTTGCGCGCGTGTAGCCCGTGCCTAATCCCGGTCGGACGGGTACAAACGACATCGTCAGGTGGTATCAGTTGCAGCTGCGACGTGCTCGCTCCTAGATTCACTTACGGATTGATGGCAATGCAACGCGATATATACTCTAAGCTACAAATCACCGAACCATTCCGTTCGACGCGCACAAAAGAATATTGAAGATGTCTGCTTTATTACCTCGATACAATCGTATCGAGCATATTTAACGGGAGTGTTACGAAAATATCGAAGTTATAAAAATAACGACATTTTTTCAAACTGCGAATCAGATTTTACGTTCGAACGTGCCTACATTGCACCGTCCACACCATTCATTTTTGTTTAGCGTACGGTTGTGACGACCATAAAAATAAAGAGGAAAAAACTCATAGTTTATGCTCCCACCGACCCACGATAGATACGCTCCAAATGAGATTGCTCATCGTTTCTATCTTTTTATATGGAGAGGTTGGTTTTACATTGTATTCATATTATTTTCAATTACGCTGCATTATTTGTTCTGCGAACATTATGTTGTTTGATAAACTCACTCTACGTAGGTAATGTGAAAATGAAAATGGAATTGTGAAACAAATAAAAAGGAATGAGGTAAGATACTTTTACCTATATTTTAGAAGGACAAAGAGTTTTTACTGTAATAAATTGTTCGCTGAAAACGTCCATATGGAAAAGATAACGATCATAAACACGACACGACCATTCACGACACGTCCGGAATGTATAGTCACAAATAATAAACTTTCATTTTGCCTTGAGTTGTCATGAGGGCACATAACTGGCTCATTTTCCCGGAGTGCGTTAAGCATGTAGGTCATAAAGACAGGCACACACTGACGGCTCTCATCAGGCCCTCGATATTTCACCGAGTATTACAAACGTGCGGCCGGACGACTGCTGTTAATTAGATGCGCAGGCCGCAGCAGGCACGTCTATGAAATATAAAACAGGCAGTTTCCAGGTGACTGCAACTGCTTTAACCTGCTGCAGACGTAACGTGTCACGTCTCGTTAACGTGTCCAAATGGTGTGGTTATTGTTAAAAGGTTCGAGGGAATTTTGAGAAGTGACAGTTGATGAGAGAACACGTCAAGTTGTCTTAAGGAACAAGATGCGCCGTATTTCTTTTAACTAGTTATCGTGATGGTGCGGTTTGGGTTTGTCTTGTAGTCTCATTTGTATCTTTCTAAATTAAGTCTATATACCTAAAGCAATTTGAATAAATATA
Organism: Brachylomia viminalis; assembly: GCA_937001585.2. Classification (NCBI taxonomy): domain Eukaryota; kingdom Metazoa; phylum Arthropoda; class Insecta; order Lepidoptera; family Noctuidae; genus Brachylomia; species Brachylomia viminalis. The sequence continues at coordinate 16,636,795 of OW443301.2, read as the reverse complement.
TCTTAAAATATAAACTCCGCGGGGGGAAGTATGCCTACATGGTTTCTATTCTCATCCCATCCCTAATCAAAATCATATACCACTACAATAATTGGGTAATTTCCTCTTGAACACGATCCAATTCGAATTATTTCAACTGAAAATCCTATCCATTTTTCACTCTTATAATACTGCATACATTTTCTGCATTATGTATTTCAATTTTCTAACCGATAAACCGGGACTTCATCAAAGCGGTGGGCGTAACGGTAAAAACGCACCAACTCAAACAGCAACGTTACCCACACACAATACAAAATATTGCTATTTTTGTAGCGCATTCGCACACAATACGTTTGAAACGGACTGTGTAATAACGGCCCATCAAAATTTCTACGGTACACTTGCCGGGCCGATCGGAAAAATTCACTCGACTCGACTCGGCGCGACTCGGCCCGACTCGTTGCAAGAGTCGTAATCCGCGTGCCCCGCTATGTGTGAAATTGAAATTAAAATTCTATTAAAGCGGAACGATTGGAATAGAACACGACGTATCCTATTTTTATACAGCACTGATAAATTGATTATGTGATTGGACTGGCTCAGTGGGACGGTACGGAACAGGCTGAGCCATTTAAACGTTCCTCTTTTATAATACAATGCAAGCGATGTTATGGTGGCCATCTTTGACACCAGCAAGTTGGTATTTAAAATGAAGTTGGAAATGAATACCCTCATCATTTTACCATGTTCGAAACTTTGCTAATAGTTATTGTGGTGTTTCGATAAGGACAACTTTTAAAAGTTTTCAATGCTTCTTCGAGGAAAGATTTTGCAATAGGTACTTTGAAGGTAAAAGTTTTGCGACGTGTTTATTTTATAACTATTAATAAATCGAACTTACTGGAAGTTTTTGCGTAATCTCACTTTTTTGCGATAAATATGAGTCACGCTGGGTTTTATTATGTTTCTAAATAACCATGGTTTATCAGCTACTATATATAGCTGACTGACTGTTTGACATATCAACGCACAGCCGAAACTACTGGGGCTAGGAACTTGAAATTTTGCACACGGCTTCCTTTTATAATGTAGGGGAGCACTAAGAAGGGGTTTTTGGAAATTCGGTTTGTATGAAAAATCTTATTCCTTGAGTTAATAAACTTGAAACTTGGCACAAATACTTATCTAAGTAAATTATGAAGTTTGTCATTTTTGTTTTTCATTACTACCCCCTAAAGGGGGATTGAGGGGTGTCCAAGTTTGTATGGAAGAATTTTAAGGCGCTGTCTGATTAACTCGATACCTACTCAATATTTATACCTAAAACCAAAAATAAAGAATAATGTGTATCAGGGTTTTTCGAAAATTTACCCCTAAAAAGCAAAAAGGGGTAGTTAAGTTTACAGGGAATGATTTTACTGCGTCTTGATTAACTCGACAATTGGTATAAATAAGCTATAAAAGAGACCATGACCTCTGAGTTTGTTTCGGCATTTCTTCTCAGGGATCAGTCAGCTAGGAAATGCCAGCGCCATCTAGTTTTAAAATATTGACGTGTAAAAGTGTCCTAAAAGATCTACTTACAGAAATAAACATTTCATTTCTTAAAAGTGAAATAATGTGAAATAATCAAAATACTTTAAAAAAATTAAACCCTTTGAGGGTGAAAAGGGGTGATATAGTTTGTAAGAAAGATCTTATTCGTTTGGTTTAGAAAACGTCGCATAAACTTATCTAGGTAAATATGGAATCATACATTTTTCAATCCGAAAAAAACTTTTTCCGCGATCTATTAGTATAAGGGGGTAAAATTGGTGGGTTTGTATGTAGAGGGTAGAACTGCTGGTCCGATTCCGATTTTTTTTAAACTAATGGGAACCTACAGTATTGCCGAGTGTCATATGATGTACTTTATGTTAAAACAAGAAATGTTACGGGGACGAAATCGAGGGCAGAAGCAAATGTTTTATAATCTAATTTATACATCAGGTTGTCTTAGACTTTACTAAACCATGTTCTATTTCGACACGCTTTCTGATTCTTATTCTTGAAACACCCTGAAATACATAATATTCCGGAGAATTTATTTTACCCCGATAAAATTTTTGTTGCTCCTTTGTTTGAAACACTAAAATAACTATGAATGTTGATATTACTTCGTAATATTTATGTTCTTCAGAGAAGCTGGTTAATCCCAACTAATATTATAAACGCGTAAGTAAGTTTGTTTATTTGTTACGCTTTCACGGTAAAACGGCTAAACGGATTTGGATGAAATTTGGCTCATAGGTAGACCATGACCTGGAAAAAGACATAGGCTACTTTTCATCTTGAATCGCAGAGGAAGTCGCGGGCAACAGCTAGTTGCTGATAAATAAAATATTCAATTTATGTGACTTTCAACTTCATGACTAATTACTATCTACCTATTATCAGAAGTTTATTATCTTTTGAAATATTTGTTAACAGTTTCTGCGAATGAAATGGTTTTGTAAGCAAAACTTAAAACCATATTTCCAAGATGGCAGTTCTGTAATAAAGCGTGGGTTGCACTGAAGACGACGCGAGGGTGGAACGTATGAAGTATCGTTTCTACACAATTTTCCGCGTGAAAGCTTAGGTGGGTTTATTCAAGCATTGACTTTTCATTGCCGCGTTACAAGCGTCATACTGTTGCGCAAGAGTGGCCTTACTAGACAATATCAGCTTTTGTATTCAAGTAGATACGTAGGTAAGTAGAAAGGTAAGTAGGTAGGATAGGGCTATTTAATAGGTACACAAGAAAACTAAGAAAAAAAGTTATTATTTATGGTTTACTTGAAAAAGCAATTTGGTTAATCTGAAGTAATGTGAAACCATTTTCGGAGATTTTTCTAAAGGAGCAATACCGTTAATTTCTAACATAGTAGGCCACACCTGCGAGCGCGATATCACGTAATTTACTAGGGACGTTAGCTCGCTCAATTGGACTCCATGACGAGAAATTCTCGGATGTAAGAACATAGTCTGTTCCACGCTTAAGTTCAGATTTATTGACATCGCGATAAACTGCTCTGTGGAGCACCATTCGTCGATTAAATGACGTCACAAGCTCAGGGTTGGGTCTTAACTGTCCTTTTGTTATTGTATTCATAGTACGGTATGGTTTCATATCTCGCTGCGTAGGTGTGGAGGGGCGATGTAGTTAGCATGGCTATGTATAGGACAGACAGCCGCAATATGTCGGTGATAATGTATGGAAGTGCGAACGGGTGCGTCTGGGAGAATACGTGTTTCGGATGTTTCCATTGTTCATGCGTTATCGAGAATAGCTACGGCGGTAGGGTATTTGTTCACGATCTTCTTTGCTCGGAAAATTATATGACATCGAGAGCTTGAACCGTTAAACAAATGAATTATTAAAAGCGACAAGTGAACCGTTGGAATCCAAGTGTCGGACAACCGTAATGTTTTTCTTCCCTTTCTAAACGGCCTCGAAAATCTTGTGTCGAGCTAAGATAATGGAAGAGGACAAAAGTTTTATCATACTTTATTTTTCACTTCAGTTCCCTTGTGGGCCGGGCCAAAGTAACTGGCATCCAACTACTGAAAATTATATAAAAGTATACGCTAAGAAAGAATAAAAAGAAACGCTATTCATACAGTAGTTTCTAAAAAGATTTGCTATGATTCAGCTATTTTTGAAAACAGTTAACAAAAATGAAATATATATCTTTCCGATTCTGAACTCTTATGACAAAACTTTAGTGGAACGTGTAAATTACCTTTACGCAATCCTTTGAAATAATATTTCAGCTGAGAGTCTGAAACTCGAGCTAAGAAAACACAATAAGTCTTATCACGATGCGTGAGCCGCTGAAATATAACACTCCTTATATTTTCACTCGACTTAGTCCAACATTTGTTTGTTTAGGATAGATTATACCGCGAGTAATTGACAGATCAAAGTAGTACCATTACAAACAATTGCTTTTCTTTCAAAAAAATGTTATAGATTTGAAGGAGATTTTACCTTGGAGAGCTTGCTCGAGGCTAAGGGTCAATTGAAGGTTAAGTTACGCTTGCCGAGGTCGGTCTGTGGATGGGTGACCATCCATCACATATCGAGACCCCTCCGTGCCTTGGAAAGCAAGCTCGTTAAACCGTTGGTCCTGACTGTCATTTGTAGATTTTTGTCAGTTGTTACGGGAGTCAGAAGCCCGAATGTCTGTCAACCAAAGTCAAAGCATTTATTTCACATAGGCACATAAAAGGCACTTTTGTTTGAACGTCAACATTTACATTAAAATAGAATTGATTCTAGTCGCCCCTTCCAAAAGGTAGTTTCGTATGGAGAAAAATGGGCCCGAACTGCACCGTTACTCTTTTAAAATGTCTTACACTATTTAGTATTCTCGTACATTAATTATATATGTGAAGACGATGCACCTATAATAAAATGAATATACCACAAGTGGTAAAAATAATTGAAAATGGCGCAATGACAAATTAATTAATTATATGACAGATACGTCGTGTCGTTAAAAGCAATGTAAAAATATACGATTTTCCTAAAAAAATAACAAGTAATAAGTCAGAATGCGAGTTAAAGTAATCACAAAATGTAAATCAATGTCACAAAAATAAGAAGTTACCTATACAATTAAATTAGCACATCGTTTGATTTTTTCTAGACTCTAGATGGAGTTGGACTAGCGTTTTTATATATTATATTTTTAATAATATGCAAAGTGAACTTTTTATATGAGTTTTAAATTTTCTTTAATTTAATTGCAATACTTATATCACAAGGTATTTTGTTGTAATACAGTACCCCATAAGATATATGTACTTTAGCTAATCTGAAAAATGGTTGATCTATTTTATCTTTATTTCTAGTATTAAAATTGTGTCTATAACTTATTTTATTAAAACGATGTAGATTTTTTCTTACATACATAAGAGTTTCATAAATGAATTGGCAAGGTACCGTCATAATATTAATCTTTTTAAATAGCTCCCTGAGAGATTGGCGGCGACAAAGGTTATAAATGGCTGTGACAGCTCTTTTAAAAAAAAAAAATTATGGATTCAATGTCAGCAGCCCGATGACCCCACAGTAAAATGCCATACGACATAATGCTGTGGAAGTAGCTAAAATAGACTAAACGCGCGGTTTCTACATCTGTTAACTGTCTTATCTTTCTAAAAGCATAAGCGGCCGAGCTAAGCTGCCCAGCAAAAAAAGTAATATGAGTTTTCCATTGTGATTTCTCGTCTAGCGTGATTGCTAGGAAAACCGTGTGATTAATAAATTCCAGTTTTGCTCCATTCAATATGCTGTCACATTCGCTACTTCTAATATTAGGTAATTTTAATCTAATGCATTGGTTTTGGTAAACCAGTTTTGGACCTGAAGAACAGAGCTATTCACGATGTCAAGATTTTGTGAACGTCGCGTCGGTCAATTTTAAAGAACAATGATGTATAATCTGCAAATAACACCATCTTCGATTGATTTTGAAGTTATTGGAGTAAATCAATAATTTAAACTAAAAAGAGGAATGGACCCAATAACGAACCTTGAGGAACGCCCATTGCCATTTCAAACCCTAATGAGTTTATGCCGTTTACTTGAACTTTAACCTTTCTATCTTTCAGGTATGATCTTAACAAATCAAGAGCTGTATTCCTAATCACATAGTGCTCTAGCTTCAGCAGAATTGTCTCATGGTTTACGGAATCGTACGCCTTAGAGAGGTCGCAAGAGATTCTCATCTTAAGCTTCTTCCCAAGCGTTTAAAATGTTATTTATTAGAATGACACCAGCGTCAGCGGTACAATGCTCTTTGTTGGAACCGTACTGTTGTTCATGAAATATTGAATTTTTATTAAAGTGACGTAACATTTGATTGATCATTAACTTTTCAAACCAGACCTTACTGAGAACTGGCAGAATTTACATAGGCCTATAATTGTTGGGATCTTTACTATCACCGGATTTGAACAAAATAACTACTTTACTATGTGTCATGAGATCCGGAAAGACTTCTTGGTCTACACCGGTGATAAATCAAATGTTAAATAGGGCGCAATGGTTTCGCTGATAGATCTACAGACTTTTACAGCCACTCTCCAGAGATCTTCTGTTGATATAATTTTAAGATCTTCAAAGCCTTTTATAACAGCCTTTTTTTTTTGAGGGTGGGAAATCATCAAATAACTTCTCCCAGTCTGCGCGGAGCGGGATGGCGTGTCAGACTCTTACTAACTAAAACTCACCCGTGTTCCTTCAGTTGCCTGTGCCAGGGGCCACGGTAACCCTTTCCTGCAACCCCGGCAGGCATCGGCCCTAGCGGTCCCAGTCATTTTTGCTGACATCGCTTTGAGGCGCGCGTGGAACACAACGCGCCGTCGACCCAGGCCTAGTCCTTATCGGACGGTGAGCTACCCATTGCTCGCCGTCTGCAAGTCCGCGCCTTCGGTGGCCGGGAATCGGCCTAGGATTCCCGACACCCAGGGAGTCTCCTGCGGGGGCTAGGGGCGTGAGGGTGCAACTTTTGCCTCACCCTCACGCATTTCGCATCCTCCTGCGCGAGAATGACTGCTTCGCAGAATTATTGCGAATTGTTATTATTATTATTTGCTGAATTATTTTTTTATTAGGAGGTGACGGTTGAAGCCGTCACCTCCTTCTCGATCTCGATCTGTCGCGATCTCCCGCGTCCGGCCCTGGTTCACGCCATGGTACGCCATGGCGTGAACCAGGGCCGGACGCGAGAGATCGCCACTGCCAATCGCCTGCACGAGGACAGGGCCCATTCCACACAAGGTCTTCATGTTCTGAACTAGGTAGAACCTGTACTACGGTAACCTGATGACTGATATACATACTTAAATACATATACACACCCAGACACAGGTCAAACAGACATGTTCATGCAGACAAATGTTTGACTGGTCCGGGTATCGAACCCGGGACCAGCGGCTCAGAAGGCAGGGTCGCTACCAACTGCACCAACCGGTCAGTCACATTATTTTTAAGGCAGCAGAAAGCGCGGGTGAGCAATTTAAAGCTTCAGTTGCTTTAAGGGGAATATTAGCAAAAAAGTTTTCAAATTCCAGAGCTATTTCTACATCTGAGCTGATGAGGCCATGTGCAGTCTCAAAATTAAATTCCATATTACGCTGTTTTTTCCTACCTGTTTCATTATTTATTATTTGCCAGGTAGTTTTTATTTCATTATCAGCTGTTTTTTTAATGAGCTATTTTGCACACACTTTTAAAAGTTTTAGGATATTTTGCAACATACTGTTCAAAGCCAGCATTATTCATATGTTGCTTTAGGCCATAACGTTCAAAAAGTATTTTCCTGCTTTTACGAATACCTGAAGTCGCCCAATCAATAAATAAAAACTTTTAGTCTTAAGTGGAAAAGTGTCATTAAATTGCGTGTTTAATAGTGAAAGGAACTGGGCGTAGAACTCATTTGGGTTACTTAAATTATTAAAACTCTGAACACGTAATTTACTGGCCACACAATTATATAATTTCTCTATTTTTTTACATGTAATTCGCCTAAAGTTTATTTGAATTTTTTGTAAAGGCGCCTCATGTAGGAGCAAAGTGTTATTGTTTGTCCACTGTGATCAGATGGCAACTTATTTACAATTTGTTTGTGTAAGTAATCACAGTTACAAAAAATATTATCTACACAAGTGGCAGAAGAAGCTGTCACTCGGGTTGGTTCAATAAAAACATTTGACAAATCAAATGACTTAAAAAGACTTAATAATCTGACAGTATTCGAGTTATTTTTTAATAAATTTGTATTAAAATCACCACATACGATCTAATAATAATTAATTAATTATCAAGCTCAACACAGGACAATTCAACGGTGTGTTCAACAGACAGACCGATGATGTGTTTTCGTTCTTTCGATTTAATAGAATTTTTAACTAATATTAATGACCGTATCGTACGTTTTCGGCTGAAAAGGCTAACACAAACATTTTCATAGTTAGACATTACTTGATGATCTTTTTTTATCAATGTTCGGTTAAACAAAATACATCAATCTTGTTATTTTCCAAAAACAATTCTATTTCCAGTAATTTGGATATTTTGATTAAATAATTTTAAAGTTTGTTGCACTCCCTTTGGTATTTTTATTATTATGAGTAATATTGCCAGAATATACCTTTTTATTATTCTCTAATAATAATTGGTTATTTGAAGGAGTAGCTTCTTTTTTCATTCTTTTTTTTATTATTTTTTTATAAATTTATATTTAATAGTCTTAAGAAAAGTTTGTAAGTAACTTGCTTAAGGAAATGATGGGGCTGACATGACCTGTTAATGGTTGCAAGTCCCTAATAAATAAAGAGAAAAAAAAAACTTCTTTTGTCTTATTTACTAGTTTAAAACGTTATCCGGAGTGACCTCCACGACTACAAATGAAGTATCTAGAATTGTAAATATGAAGTCATTACAAGATTGTTATTATTATTGCCTAAAGGAGTCCCCTTTTAATAATATATTTTAGTTACTATATTATATTTTTCATAAAACTAAGTATTATAGTATACATTATGTACCTAATCAAATTTTAAATAGGCGTTTATATTATTATAATATCACAGGCTACTACCATTACATTCAAAATAAATACTTCCCTATGTTTTTGATTAGTGACCGCATCTGTCTGCCTAGACTTAGACCTTGCAAGATTAACTTTGATGTTTACACGATTCAAATTAGTTGCTACAACCAAAAAAAGTGAATCATGTACTTCCAGCTTTATTTAAAGAATTGTTCAATTCCAAAGTGATAAGGAAAATAAGGTGTTGGTATTATGTATGTTTTTCTTTTTATATAGGATTTTGCGATATCGTTTTCCGGGTAAAATCATTCTGAGAAATAATACTTTTTTTACGAAGTACATCGTGTATTACATTGGATTTGACTTATATTTTCCCTGTCGGTAAAGTGAGCGTTTATTTCAAGACTAGCTTCTAAATGCGACTTTGTCCGTGTGAAATTTCTTGCTCCCCCGACTCACCGCGTCGCGTCGCATCGCCTGCCCGCGCTGTTACTTCATTTTATCTTAACGTTCTTTCTGACTTTTTTTTCTTTTTGCTCGGCTCTTCCGGCTATAGCGTGGTGTTAAATAGCATATATATGCTCCTCTAGAATTGGGCTATCAAATGCCAAAAAAAAAATTCAAATCAGAGTGGCAGTGCCAGAGATAAGCGCGTTCAAACAAACAAATTCTTCAGGTTTAATAATAGTATTGATATAGATTAGTATAGATAAAATCTTTTCTTCAATAAAATTGTGTTGTGCATCTTCATAAAACAATAAAGAGTTGTAAACGTTAGAAACTACAAGACATTTTGTTTTCGTAACCGCTTTGTTCTCATAGTTATTCTATGGGAACACAACGGCTACGAAACAAAAAAAAAAAAAAAACGGTAATCGAAAGTTAGCTATATACATTTTCCAAATAGATATACTTAGTTAGCCGTAAATCAAAACTACTTATTGCTGTTTTTATCCCAAAGACCAATTAATTCAATAATAATAGGAACCCACATTGGAATTATACGAGCGCGATATTTCAATGAAATTAACTTATTTTCCCAGTTATGTATATGAGACAGACGGGCAGGCGCACCGCCTGGATTACAGAGGATTTGGCGCGGAACCGTTCCTACCTGTTAATATCTACCTACTTGTCAAATTACCTTGTCAATTCATGTGACGGGTGATACAGCCTACTTACGCCTACGCACTGCTACGCGTCTACGTAGCGTAGCGAAATCCATTGCTACGCCGGTGCTACGCTTTCGTAGCACTTGGTTGATACGAATATTGCGGTAGTTAAATGATGTGTTAAATGGTATAAAGTAGGTTTAATAAAATAGACATAATTGCAATGTGAATTTAATTATTTAATAATAAATATTTAAAGTAAGAATATAATAACCTCATGAACGGTATTTAAAATAAAATGAGTACTAAGCTACATATATAAATTTGGTATAAAGTAGGTTTAATAATATAGACACACATATTATCCGTGCGGTATCTAATGTTCCCGTCCCGCGCAACTTCACGGGTGTAATGGGCTGTGGAAACGAAATGTGTGTGACTCGCAAAAGTGTCATCTAAATCAAAAAGTTCACTAAAAACCCTCGCACCGATTAATTTCTAGTTCGTAAAATAAAAATACTCTTTAAGTATCCTTAGACTAATTCAAACTTCGGAGTTTATCAAAGAGATAAGCAAGTTTTTCTTATTAAGTATCAAGGGAGCTGTCGTAAATACAGAAATTAGCGCGAGTATCATCGTCAGAGCGGTGTGTAAACATGAAAACTTTGAAAGTGGCGTCGGCGCGGCGTCGTCCCGGCGTCGTGCCGGCGACGGCCCGGCGGCGGCCCGGCGGCGGCCCGGCGACGGCGGCCAATCTCACCCGCCGTGTGTAAGTTGCCGGCTTATATTAGCTTATTACATCAGCTCGTGCTATTAGTTTTGTTACAAGTTTTATTATACCTCGGTTACATTATATCTTTCATATGTAGCGAGCACAAGCTTCTCGGGGTGTATTTTCACAGTACCCAACTAAATATATACAATTAAATCTAAAGCCGAGTGTTCGCTGTATATGAATGTGGTGCGACGAACTGTGGCGTTAGGCGTCCTTATTAACTGCAGCGGTCACGCTGCACTGCAGGCGCCGCCTGATTAATGAATATTAGACTTTATATCTTCGCGAGCAAAGGTTAAAATAATACGTGGATACCGCAGGTATCGGTGTTCATTAATTATTTTTATTACTAAGCCGTAGATTTAACGCCAAAAAACGTATGGCTGATAACAGGATTAATTTTTGACGGCAAAAATAAAATCTGCACTCGAAATTTACGTCTTTTTATGGTATTGTACACAAATAATAATGAATATGCCAAGAACAAAGCGTTGTTGTCGGTGTCGGCGGGTGATGGCGCGCCGCAGTCGGCTCGGGTGGTCGGGTGGTCGAACGTGGCGTCATATTATGTTATTTACGCGCCCGCAGAGGACAACTTTTTAATGGGGCGATAACAGACCACCCGAGACCGGCGCGTTGCTGTTAAATCTCATGCTCATAAATACGTTATGTAAACCCACCCTTATAATTAGTGGCGGTTACGGCGCGCGGCGTGTAGTTAAGTTTTATGAAGCCGGCGGAGGCTGCGCTCCTTCACAAAAATGTTCCTTAATTTGTCTGCTGCGTTCCGGCGCGAATAACTGGAAATTGTTATGTATATTCAGAGAATCTTGTGTATCTACGAGTAGCAATCCTTTTTTTCCGCCTTTTTAACGCGATTGGGTTACCGTAGTACGGCGTAGCGCGTAGCCGTAATCGCATTGAATATCTATAGGTACCTAGTTGTTGAGTTTGATTTCACGGCAACCTTCGCTTTCGCTTCGAGATAAATTTAATAAAACAAAATATATCTACTTTATCATGCGTAAGTACTTTGGATTATACTTTCAGCCGACAAATAGCTACCATTAAATGAAACTTTTTATTGCTTTCTTTTATGATGTCAGTCTTTTCAAGAAACTAATAATACGTCGTGGAAAGTAAATACAATAACAATAAAAGTAAATTTCATAACAATGTTCTCACTACGTGATACCAACATACTTACCAACTTTCTGTGAATTTTGACAGATCTCGCTAACAATTTATACTTACTTACCTTAAGCCAATTTGTATAACAGGTTCGATTTAGATGTCGTGGAAATCATATATTCTGCATTTGTGAACATATTTATGTTTCTTACGCAAAGATATACATAGATAATACAGGTTTAGAACGTAAATAATGGAGTTAAGACATGACACTCGTACGCGTACAAATTGCGCGCCACATGACCGCAGTGGAAACGTCAGTGACAGCCGTCAACACGACACGCCGCGCCGGTCTTGTTGACGGCGGGGGCCCGGGGGCCCGGGGGCGCGAGTCTCGCAGACACAGTACCTTGCTAGGGCGCCGCTCTGCACGCCTGCACTCCGGCTCTTCACTGCTTCCTCACTTTTACTTTCAAAAGTTTTTCAACTATGTAGTTAGTTCACAAACTTGGGCGATGAGTTCTGTTCAGTGACCGAGTATGAGGCGTTCTGGCGGAAGCTAGCGTTGTCAGCCGTGGGGAGAGGGTGAAGCGCGTGCTGCACGTACACAGGTTACAACGAGTACAGCGACGAAGCGAGATCCGGAGTCATGCGGTCAGCCAAAAGGACACAAACCTACTGGCGAGCTGGGTGTATCGGCGCTGCGGCCGGGGGCGGCGGGCGGCGGGGCCGCGCCATTGGTTCGCCGGGGCACGCCTCCGACGTCGCCGGTGACGCCGTCGCCGCCGCCGCGTCGCCTCAGCAGGCGACCCGACCCGACCCTAGGCCATACACTCCACACCACTTCGAAACTATCTTTACTTACACTTCTAACTTTGAACCGACGATTTGCAGTTCTAAACTATTTTCAAATTACATTGCGGATATAAGTACCAATAGTTCTTATCTCAAACTAGGTATAAAATAGTACACATAAGTACCTGCATGCAATGGTTCCGCCGCAATTCACCGCCAGCAACTAAAAAATAACCGCGTAAACTGGTCATCTGGCACAACACAACACACTACTAACGAACTGGTCAACTTGACATTTAATCAACTTAATCATCGTTTACCATAATCGTAATAATTAAATAAGTTTGTGTAAATAAAATAAAAAATAAGTCGCGTCGGCGGCGCGGTCACGCGTACACTGATTACTGCTGTGTTAATTTGCACCTACCCTCATAGAAAAAAATATGGTCTTTTTTCTACTGTCGTTTCGTTGTACATAAAGTGAATTACAATTAGTAATATTTTTATTTTGCTATTGAACTTTTTGAAATAAATAATAATAAAAGGATTTTTTTATGCACTTTCTCGGTCATTTTGGTATTGTCATCTCGAAGAAGATTTTGCTTCACGACTCAATTACTTTTACTTTTTGTTTCTATGTGAGTTTTATAACAATAAATTAATCTGTGTGTTTTACAGATTATAAATAATCGCTGAAAAACCTCTGCCGCGCAAACATTTAGCGAACGGAAACTAAAAGTAAAGTACTTAGGTGGCATGTTTAACAAGTAGCTACTTTTAGTGTGTATAATAATGTAATTTCCAATTAACAGCCATATGAATTATTCCCAAAATCTTGAAAAAATTTCGTTCTTTTGCAATTTCTTTAACTACCTAGGTAAGTATAGTGTGTTCCAAAAGTATCTAACTAAAATGTAAACAAAACAGAAAATGTACCTACCGACTACTTGTGGATGCCAATTTATAGTGTTACTTACAAATTTAATGTTTGATTTGATTATTGAATAGGTACAAACCCATAATTACAATTTAAAATCACCTTAAAGATACTTCGTTTGACCATTAAGGTGAATTTTATAACCTCAATACATAGGTCGATTAAAAAAAAAATAATATTAATAATTTTATTTTAAATTCAATATTTTAGTATCGCACAATATTTTGTTTTGAACTGGCAAGTTACTGAATCGAATTAAAAGTAGAAATTGAATAAATTAGGTTTGTGTACACTTGAATCGACTAATGGGTATAAATGTTTTTTTTTTTTTATTCAAAATCTGTATTAACAATAACAAACATAAAGTCTGCCAAACTGCATAACAGTTTGCATGTCAATTCATTTATAGTTTTTTCTTTAAGTTGAATAGGCTTATGACTGTAACAGCTAAAATTACGTCAATGATGTTACAAAAATGGGGCGTGAATCACAAAATAGGTATACCTATTTAAGTCAAATTGGTAAGAACCAGCGATAGTCGCTTATATAGCTTACACAAAAACAGTACTAATAAACAATGACATAACATAATAAAAAACAAAAATACAGGCGGAGGCAGTCTTGCCTCTTTTGTCTATCGGTCGCAAGCGCTGCTCGGTCCTGGGTTCGATTCCCGGATCGGCAAAGTGTCATTGGGATTTTCCATCTTAAATTTCTCATTGGCAGCCGTCTTGATTTGTCCTCGGTTGTGGCAATAGGCTCACCCCCTGTTACGGGCTAACTGGCGAAATTTGGGTGTACTATAGGTAAAAACAAACTAAAACTGACTATAAGCAAGGAATAATACTGAACTGAACTGATATCGAGGAGTTGGTTTTGTAGTTTTTGGCCCCTGGCCCGGGGTATTGGTCTCGCGGTCTCCAAACCAAGGGACCGGACTTTGGATTCCTCTCCCTCCCGGGGTGGGAGTGCTTTATCGCACACCAGGACGCCGTAGGTTTTGCCTCCTCTCAGCGTTTTGCGGTGTATTTCTGGTGTGCAACTATAAAGCGCCTGAACTGCTTAGCAACGCCCATGCATCCAGCCCCTCTCTCTCTGCCTCCCTCGCCCAGGCCAATTTCGTTTCCCCGTAGGACGAAGACAATCTGGTCAAATTCAACGCCCAGAAAATAAAGGCTCGTCTATTCACTGCCAAAAGGAGCCAGATTAAATTATCTCCTAGTTTACGCGTTGCATCTGTACCAGTTACCGACCGCCCGGATCTTTTGGGCATCTGACTACGGCTCAACCATCGAGTATAAAGCACAGACTGCAGCCAAATAGCTGAGAATCCTAAATAAGGTGAAGCGATACTTTTTCTTATGTATGGATTATTGCAGCCACTTATGGGATCGCTCAGCAAAATACAAGCACGGTGCACTTGACTCGGTGGAATGCAGAGCAAAAAGGCTCATAGGCGACGAGGTGCAGGGGGCTACGCTTCACAGCCTGGCTCATCGGCGTAATGTTGCTTGCCTGTCGGTCTTCCACAGACTGTACTTGGGAGAGTGTGCGCAGGAGCTCCACAACTTGATCCCACCTTCTCCTTTTCACTACCGGTCTACCAGAACTACCGCAGGATACCATCCGCACTTGGTCGATATACCGACTAGTCGTACTCAGCGCTTCTCCTCCACATTTATTAAACGCACGGCCAAAGTGTGGAAGTGTCTGCCAGCGTCTGTGTTGTCTTCCACGTATAACCCGTCAGCCTTCAACGCAAGAGTGAACAGGCAACTTCTGGACTCGCGCATACCACCGTAGACTTCATCCATTCACCGACCCCACAGTCAAACCACTACGGTTTTGTGGGGCTTAGTTTCTAAGTTATACTTACCTGTCAATATAGATAAAATAAATAATAATAATCCATTGCTTTCCACCAGACGAAATCATTACGTAATTAAACAGAAACGGCCAATTGCAAGTCGGACTCGCATCAAATTGAAGATGATCAGCATTTGCTGATGGAATGTGTTCGGAATAAAGATGAACGCGACTTACTGTTGAACGAATTACAGTTAAATAGGCTGGATATAGGTCTGATTCAAAGCATTTTGGCAAACCCTAAATCTGAAGCAGCCATAAAATTATGTAATTTACTATTAGTCGTTCAGCAGTGAGTAGCAGCCTTTTATTATTACTATAATGTAATTTTTTTTTGTCTCCTGGTGTATTATATTTAAGTGTATTTACATTGTTATAAGGTATGATGGGGTTGACATATCCTTATTGCATATTGCATATGTAAGCGGGCACGCCCTAAATAATAAAAAAAAAAAAAAATGTATTCAAAATTATAAGGACTAACGTTAAATACAGTTTTTCTTAAATCTATGTCAAGTTCACCTATGATTTGTACCTGAACTAGGTAATCCTAGCCCTGCCCTTTATGCCAGGAGGCTTTTTTATTATGTATTAAGTTCTGTTTGCGTTTTTGTTTTTATTATTTATTTCTGCTTGAGTATAGTTTTAAATAATGGCGTGTGCTAGCTGGCATGGCAAATAATTTTAATATTTTTGTGTTTCGTAATGTTAATTACTTATTACTATATAAAATGCTGTTCTTCTAACTGAACAGACAGCAGTGCTGCTGGGGAGTTTGTTCCGCCACTTCTTCTTCCCAGCTAAAGCACTAGGAAGTGGTGAAGGGTGGGCGTTTTGGGGGGACTGTCTTATGTGATTTTGACGTTCAAAAAGTGCTGATTCTCAGCCTAATTTGAATAAATGACATTTGATTTGATTGGACAAAAACCCCTTTTAAATTAAAAAAATAAAGATCGAAAAAAAAAGTCGATCTGGCACACGAAGGGTTCCGTACCATATTTAAAACTACATTATATACTTTAGTAAAAAAACGCCCAAAAAACACACCCCACTGAATTTTGCCAAAATATGTCCCAGTTGCGTTCGTAATTGCCTTGCTTTCTTTTGCCAGGGCATTCAACGTAGTTTCGTTATGAAAAATTAAAAACAGTTTATTATTTTAACAAGTAAATGTTAAGGCGCGGTAGGAAGCAAATTTTTAGATAATTGACAATAGAGCATCCCGGTAACAAATAAGATTCAAAACAGTGATACGTTTGGTGTAAATTGAATCGAATGTCCACCAAAATAAAAGTAATTTTGCAGTTTTAGGGCTGATTTTTCCAACGTCTGATATTTTTTACGCGATAATAATATTTGCGTCTGGCAATTTTTGAATAGAAAAAAAGTTACAAAAAATCAAAATTATACATCGGAAAATGTAATTTGGTGTTGGAAAAATCAGCGCTTAATGAAATTAAAAAATAAATGCACGGCTCAGTGGTATAATTCTTTAGTTGATTGAATTCTCTTTATTATCATTACATAAAATAACGTTCAGTGTTGAGAATTATGCGACGAATAATATTTTTTGAGCTCTGTTTTACGATTTTTTTATCATGATTGTGTTTTATTTTTATGACATATTTTTGAATAAGTCTTTTTTTGAACATTTGACAATACTCTCCATTTTTTTCTGGCTTGTAATATGTACCAATACGCCTTAATGTGCGACAAAAAACAGAGCGTTGTACGGTGTTCTACGTTTGAGCAGCGCCTTAACAACTAGTGACCAGAGCTTCCTTAGATAAACTTTTAGCTTTCAGCTTGATTGTTCGCCCTGAGACGTGCTACATCAGATCATGTTTAATACCATGACTGTTGCAAAAGCTCTTGAAAGTAGACGAAGTAAAAAAGTACCAAGATCAGATATTATTAGAGATGGTAAGCCAAAGTTATAAAATATGTTTTCAAGAACGATTACCGTAGTCCTGGTTCTCGTGTTTTTTTTACAAAAACTTAAAAGCTTTGTCAGCGTATACTAATAGCGATATCTAATTTGGCCCAATCAGTAAAGCATTATGCATGAACTCACTTTAACGTTTGTTTCGATTTTAATCAATTTTAAGGTTGATCTAAGTACATGGGCGTAACTGGGGAGTTGAATCACAACCTTCAAAACAATCAAAACCCTTGAATATTAGTCGTTTTGAGACATTTGAGGGGTTGAGACTATTTGCGTCAGATTCACGTACACAATTACACTCACTGCCAAAATCTATATACATACCCAATGAAAACTTGATGGTTTACTTGGAGTTGAATAGGTACCATAGATTACGATGATGATTTTAATGAGAATTTTATGCAGGCAGCTTTACTGATTGGCCAATTTTTTTTTTCTGAATATCTCTAAATCTGATTTTTTTTCATAGCTGTTATTAAGAATGTTACAAATTTTTATTTCAAATCAAAAATCAGAAAAAAGGTATGGTCCACAAAACAAATGATCACAATATCGGGAAGAACAAGTGGTTCTCGGCTTCGTTAATAGTCTTTTTACAACCGTTCTAAGACTCAAATATCTCCATAAACGTTGGGTTAGTACAGTTGAGAGCACATCAGGTTATACGAAACTGTCAAATTTCTCCAAATGATTTTAAACCTTAAAATGTTGATGGTTAATCTCAAAATCGAATGAGAAAATTGTACAGTTTTTGGTAACTTGACCTGCTGCTGTGTGTACATTAACGTAATGTTCAATCAAAAATAAACTGCTCACATACAGGTTGAACTAATATCGACGTATTCCTTCCAGGTCGTGACAGTGTAACCCGTTTTCAAAATTTAAACAACCCGTATAGCCTCGTTAAATTATTATGTTTGTAAATACAAATTTGTTTATTCGTTGAAGTTTGCATACTTTAATTTTTAGGCAAAACATGTATGATCTCATTCCTTTAATAAATATATTTTTTTTTAAATATTATCTTATCTTATCTCGGCGAAATCCATGGGATTTCTGAAAAGGTCAAGGTCGGTGTTTCTGGACATTTCCCTAAATTCGTCATTAAACATAATTTTTCTCTAAAATTTCAAATTGAATAGCCATCAATGTAATTTTATTTGGAGTAGTGAATACGTTAGCAAATCTTTCGACGTAAATCAGTATTCAAAAACATCAAACAGTTAAAAGATACAACAAGAAGTTAATTATAGGTTTTTAAAGTCGTCCCACATCCATTTACAGTACAGTAGTAACATTTTGAGATAAATGATGTCACAATTTATCTAAAAATTTTACTACAACATTAAGCGTAAAAAATGTTGGGAAAACATCTTCATTTAATCAGCCATCGAACGAGGTACAAATATTTAAAAATAATACATTGGTGCCCATGAAACAGTTGATAATGCTGGCAAGGGAAGAACTTTCAAATTGTTGAAATTAACGATATTTAAATGAATTTACTGGTTTATGTTATCCCACTACCTTCTTACAACCCAGCGAATCTTCCTGCGTTTGGTAATCAGGTCATGGCGACCAGGTCGCAAGTTGAGACGCCAATTTGAGTGTTAGTATTACTCGTAGCTGACGCGCTGGTCACTGATCACTTGTTGCTTTCGCGTGTTTTTAAACAACTGCGCACGAGCGAACTAATTGACAATAATGATCAGTGATCAGCGCGTCAACTGCAAGCAATACACTCAAAAGTGGCCTCTCAACTTGCGACCTGACCTTTGCACTTTTTAGGACATCCAGTATTCATGATCCAATCCACCGATCAATTAACTCCGTCTTTCGCAATCCATAGCTGGGACCTTTACCTCTCACGAGCTACTTACATAACACATCCACACAAATCCTTTTATTAAAACGTGCACTGGCTGTACCAGACGAGATAATATGCATTGTAACAAACATTTCTTAAAAGGCACATCATATTATGTCATGGAAGTGACTCATGAGAGGTCAAAGTCCAGCTGTCAATCGCGATAGACAGAATAACCAAATTTTCGAGCTCGCTTCACTCGCTGTTTGATGAAACCGGATCGGAGTCCGAATGCTCCAATTTTCCAACTTGCTTCGCTCGCTCTTGCATTCTCTTAGTAAGATCACAATGACAGCTTTACCTTTCAAGTCAGTATGCAATTTTATTTATTTTCTAAAAAACAATTGGTACCCTACTTTAAAGCTTCGCCGCAGTCAGGTAAAAAGGGCTCCCAACAAAGTACACACACACAGTACACACACTTTGACACAGTACTTCCCTTTATGACTAACTACGCCGCTGTTTGTGTTCTTTTTTGTGAACACAATAATCAAATTAGGTGCTTTTATAAAATGCCATTTTGTATAATGCCATCTGTCACATTTATGAAGCTTTGGTTCTTGGTTCTAAGTATCTCCACAGTTCTAAGCTTCATAAATTTGACAAATGGCATTATACAATCAAACAATATTACAATAAGAAAACTTCATCGGAATACGTGATTTAATGACGTCACAAATAATTTATAAACTAACCCACTCATGTGGTCACGTAATTTTCGCGTGTTTTATATTAATTCATTAACCCAATTAAGTTTCACACACGCCACGGCAAGTACCTGCAAGTAGGTACTCTTCAGTTAATACAAAGTGTATCAGGCCTTCATAAGTACATCTTGAAGTATTTCTATAGTATTCGACAAAGAGCTATTAATAGGGGGCGAAACGTTGAAGAAATTCAAACGAGCGCTGAGGCTGTAAGCATGCAGCTCACGTGCACTCCGAGCGTACATACGGACACTGTAACGGGGTAGGCAGAAGTCCTGGTTCAGGGAAGGCTTTTTTTTAACTACAAAGAAGGTAAATGCGACCACAAGCCAGAAAGAAAGAAACATATTATAATAAAAAAAGACATCATAGTTTTCAATGAATCATGGTTGCAGAAGGAAGCTTCAGCAGGCATGATAATATAGTGGTCTACCATACTTTGGATGCTCAAACAGATGTTTATAATTATATATATTTATTTAATACAAAGTCAATAAATTTTTTTACACGTTCTTATCGGTCAAACACTCTTCAGAAGTGAAAGATTTTTAAAACAAGCGTATTCTACTTTTGTATCACCAAAGATACTAATTTTAATTCAAATTAATCCAATAATCTTGTGTATCATATACATCAATTACCCAATGCTATGTTGAGGTCGGCGTTCAGTCTTACCGGATCCAGCTGAATACCAGTATTTTACATGGAGCGGCTGCCTATCTGATCTCCACAACCCAGTTGCTGGGTAATACGATACTCCTCCGTAAGACTAGTTGTCAGACTTTCGGGCTTTTGACTACTCGTAACGTCTGTCAAAGATCTACAAGCGATAGCCGGGACCAACTGTTTAATGTGCTTTCCAAGGCACGGATGGGTTTCGATATGTAATGGATGGTCACCCATCCACGGGCCGATTTCGGCAAGTGTAACTTAACATTGGATCGACCCGTGTTGCTCTATTTAGCCACGAGCCATCTGTCTATAATATATATCTATATTTTATTAGACCCTATCTACCTTTAATCTTGTGTATCTAAATACAAAAAAAAAACATTGCTCACTAGGAAGAATACAATTTCCTTTCTAATATTTTCTAATATTTACATAGCAGAATCATTAAAATGAGTGTTACACATTGTTCTCATATCGTTTCGCCTCACTTTCATTGTATTCCTAAACCCATCAGGAAAACAAAAGAGGATCGGCAGGGAACAAAGAATGGCCAGTCGAAGGGTAATTCTCGCTACTGCTATTCAAAAAATAAATAGCGAAGATTACAGCTACCGTTTGAGTGTTGTTGCTAATATTTATCGTGTTTTATTGCCGTGTTTTCAACTTACTAATGGAGAAGATTTTCGTGATGAAATTGTACGATGTTACATTATAAATATTGTTATTCGGTTATATTTCATATAATAAGTAGGTATGTACTACATCGTAGATCCTCATAGATATCGCCCTCTGTTTAGACATGATTTGTGAATCCTGTTCTTGGGTCCTGTCAATCAGATAATTATCAAATTAACATGAATAGTTCAAGTGCGCT
The DNA here is from genome assembly GCA_937001585.2 of Brachylomia viminalis. Lineage (NCBI taxonomy): Eukaryota > Metazoa > Arthropoda > Insecta > Lepidoptera > Noctuidae > Brachylomia > Brachylomia viminalis. The sequence continues at coordinate 16,615,547 of OW443301.2, read as the reverse complement.
ACCGGCACCCATTCTCCTTATATTATGTATTTATGTACATCATCATGCAGTGATAAAAGTATGTGGGACAGAGATTTTCCTGAGACACCCAACTTTCCTTCCCCTATTTTTAAATACGTTTAGGAGCTTCATATTGCTACACGATTCTAGCAGCTGTTTCAAATACCTATTGACTGCCGTCCAGTGACTTTGACGTCATAATATCCGGTTTTGACCACAATAAGCCACGTAGTGAAGGTACAAAACAAATGTAATAAAAATACAATATTTATTGCGTACATATAATGGAAACAGAGAAAGTGTAATAAAATTTGTACAATAAAAAACAGTAATGTACCAATTTAGTTACTGTCTATCCGTGACTAGGATTTTGTAGCTATCTATAAACTAGGAAACATCAAAAGACATATAAATGGCAACATAAATATTGTTAAGGTCTGTAAAATATTAATTACTGTCCCTATTTCAGGCCGTGAACATCCACTGCTAAAAAGAAGTCGCTTTTCGTCTGTAACGAAACGAGTAAAAATACGAATAGTATATAAGTGTTTGTAATCATATTACCTAAGTAAATATAACTTTATCTAAGTGTAATAATAGTATTTTAGGAAAATAGCTAACTACTTAACAATAATAGAATTATTTATGTTATTGTTATTAACTTTTTATGCGAATGTAATTATTCAGTTTTCATGTATTATTTTATTTAAATTTTAGTATTCTACGATTTAAATTGTTAACTTTAAGTAATAGCTATATATCAAACAATAATCTTTGCTGTGCCCTGACAGGGTCTACAACGGCTCTTAGCTACACGGCTCTTGGCTCTAAGCCTTTTGGTAACTTCTTATTTTTACTTTGTGGAATGCAAATAAATGAATATGAATTAATATCTACAGGAGACATTTTTGGATGTTCAAATGGCAGAGGAAGAAGATCGAGACCATCGTATTCTATTTTTTTTCCAACTATTGAAGAAGCCTTCTAATTGACAATGACACGCTCAGTCTCATAATACATAATATAATAATAACAATATTTAGTTATTGACACAAGCTATATTTACAATATTAGGGAATTCCCTGTAATAAACTGTATTACAGGAGCCGCGCGAGGTTGCCCGCAAAATTTAAATGTTTTTAAGTTTTTTTGCAATTTGCAGGTCAGTGTCACGTTGTATGTTAAACAATATATGATTCGCGACTGTAACTAATATGTATTTATCTACACCGTAGACAGAGAAAACCGGTCTACGATCTACACCCATGCTATAAATCCTCTATATAAGTTTCTGAAACAGTTAGCTTATTGCCAACATTAAAATAACCAGTGTTATAGTAACCTTAATATCATCCAAACGAATGTTATATCTTTATGAATGTCAAAAAAAGAACATTGTCATGCACACGCGTTTCACTACTACAGCCGGTCGATTCTGTAACAATCTCACCGTGAAAACGTAGGTGAAGTGAGCTATCATTCCACCTGATGCTAGGGATTGACACTTTTGACAACTCACTTCATGCTCACTTCACCTAAGATTTCACGGTGAGATTGTTACAGAATCGCTCGGCTACTAATAAAAAAAAAAAAGCTTATATAATTATTCTAATTCACATCGTATCCCGCCATTTTTGTTCGATATTAGTAGGTATTGCGAAAAATTATTATATTTTGTTGCTTACAAAAAAAATAAGCTTTGATAACACACCACCAGACATTTTTTAGTTTGTTTGTATTAGACACTCAGCAATTAAACTTACCATAAATTTACATAGGGTTCTTACAACACTGTACAACACCCTATGGTTTCAGAATCTTGTATAGAAGATTCATATCATGGGTGTAGATAAAATCTTGTATGCAACTGTACATAAATGTGATAGGTACTATTATCACATTCGAGTTTTAATACCCCTTAATATACAACAGTTGCATAAATATCTAACTATTACAGAATTATAATCATAAAAATCATCAATACCAACCCCTAAGTTCTTATGGCCCTAATATGTATTTTGTTCTCCCTTTTACTCTACTCACGTTGTCTACAGCTCTTTTTTATCTTCTGATTTCTTTAGAAATAAGCAATACCTTTGTACGTATTTTTATGTTCCTTTCTTCTTGTCTGTTTATATAAATGGTTAATTTAATTAAATAAATAAAGACTGTCTCAGTGGAAACAACAAAATCTACCACTTTTAAAAGCACATAAAGATATTTCTTCCTATAGAATGACAAAATAATATCGAAAACATTTATTATATTTTACTTAAAATATGGTTGAACTTCTGTTTTCCCTTTGTACATAAGTTGGTGAGTTCGCTGAAGTCTGTGAGTTCAGGTCATTGTGATGTACCCGCAGTGCGCCCAAATCGATGTAATTTGTATAAAACGTTACATTCTTACATGGACCATTTTTGTAAAATTTTCGTTTACTTTCAGAACTTGGCATTTTGAAAAGAATGAATGGAGGTACTTATTTACTGATGACAAGATTATTAGTATTTGCGAAATGTGGGTGTACTATAGGTAACACCTCTGCCTAAAATTTATATGACATGTTATGTTATATTTTTTGTATATTATTGTGGCGTCCTTTTTACCTTTATTTATTTTATTTATTATGGGACAATAAACAGCTACAATATAAAAACATTACAAATAATAATATAGGCTCATAAGTAGTATTAGCAAAATTGCAGCCCACTACATTATCCGCATGTTAACAAAATTAAGATAAGGTAAAAAGTGCCACTAGATTAGCATTACTCAGATAAATAATAGAAAAAAAAATGATTATTGAAATACAATACAATTAATTAATTCTATAAAAAAAATAACAAAATTGATAGATTATAAAATAAAAGGAATTAACAGTACAATACAATTCATTACCTTTGGAGGGTTTACCAGTTATTATCTTTTAAAGTGAAGGCACGTGAACATATCCGTCAGAAGTTGGCCGAAACATCCCAGCGCTGAGTTGCTGGATTCGTTTTCTCCTCTAACGGTCGTTATTTCTCCTGAGAAGATTTATTTAGTTTATATGTATGTATTAGTATTTATAATTTTATTTTATTTTATAATTTCCGAGCTATACTATAGCTATTTTCCCGTATGTCGCACCTGGAATGTTTTATCTCTGCACCACCCTAAGTTTGACTGGTAGAAAATGCCTCAGGCATTAAGTCCGCCTTTGTACAGTATTTTTTACCTGTGCATAATATTTTAATAAATAAATATTGGTGAACAGAATACAATTATAACCCCACATAAGAAGAAATTGTTGCTCATTCTCCTTTCATAATCCTTTAGCCTTTTACGGCACTAAAAGACAAAAAGGTGGCTGTATAAATCCGTACGAGGCTTACCTTTTGATTAGATAACTCTCATAAATAAGAGTAACTTCTAGTTATATTACAAGCTCGTACAATATTTCTTAATAAAAGTTTCCCTTTGAAATGAATAGGGTATTAACAAAAAGTTCCTGCTTAAGACTACCCAAATTGTACTCAACACCGGAGCGGGCAGTATGGCCCAGTTAACTTAAACAACAGAAAGAAAGATCCTTACTTTCTTTTACCTCAATTATAAGAAAAGGTTAATTATGGAACGTGCTTATTTTCAGCTTGGTGAGTCTAATTTTACATCTGTATTCGGTAATGACTCTTTTCACACTAATCTCTGTTGTATAATATATCTCAGTTTCATAATGGCTTATCGCTGTTATCTGATATTGTTAGACTTCTCCCATATTGCCGGGGCCAGTGACCGTGACACGGAACCAATATTCTGAACTGACTGAGTCATTAGTCAATTTGTCTGGTGATAAAAAGGCTCAAGGTTTGAAGCTTAGATCAGGCAAAGAGTTATGGCATACTTGTTTTCGCATTGGTGAGCAGTGATGGCCCAGTGGTAACGGCCGCGACTTACGTGTTGTAGGTCGTAGGTTCGAACCCAGACAAGCGGTTTACTTTGTGTAAATTATTTCATCACCACTGCTCTCAAAACGGTGAAGGAAAACATCGTGAGGTAACCGGTATGTCCTAGAACCAAAAATCTTAAGACATGTGACATCCACCAACCCGCACTGGGCCCGCGTGGTGGATTACGGCCCACTCCCTCTCACAGAGAGGAGACCTGTGTCCTAGCAGTGGTAACATTATAGGCTGATTATGATTCATTTATGCATATCTAATACCGTTCCCCACGAAATTTTAATAAAATAAATATCCAATAGATTAGTCACTATAGCTAGTCAAAGATTGGCAAAACCCATAGTCGGACCATCACTACTTTAGTTTGTTTGAATTAATAATTTATTAGCTTCAGTTTCCCAGCAATGGGAACATTATAGGCTGATTATATTGTTGTGTGGGTTTAGCATTATTAAAAATACATTTAAAATCTTGGCCGTTTTTTCTGGTTAAGTTACCCCGACCTTATTAAGAAAATGTAGATGTACAGCGACGTTTCTGGCCCTCGGTAATAACGTTTCTTTTATAAGAGTAGGTACATAGGAATTTTAAGCAAACGGCTGCACTTAGCTTCGTACGTGACAGCCCGAATCTTAGTCCCAAGCTGCGTTAAAGTCTTGACCTAACCGTAATAGCTAGTCGCACAATATCTTTGCTCAAATTGAGCTCTGTTTTTTATGATGACTGTCTCGTTGGTCTATTTATTGGTCGCAAGCGCTGAGCATGAGGTCCTGGGTTTGAATAATTGGTTGGTCGGGCATAGTATTATTTGGTTTTTTCATCAGGAGTTTCTCAGTAGCAGACTGAAGTCTGCATTTGTGCCCGGTTGATGGCAATAGGCTCACCCCCTGTTACATGGCATAAACCTAACTGGCGAAATGTGGGTGTACTATTAGGTACACCAATGTATCAAAATATTTTGAGCCTGAGTGATCTTTTGACGATTTATTCTTCGTTTGTCCCACTGAGTTTTGTCCTACATAAAAAAATCCTGGGTCGTCCCAAACAATATGCTTCCTTCGTCCCAACAATAATTTAAATGATTTTATTCTTGCTTCGTCCTATTATACAACGTGTTGTTTTGCATCCTCGTCAAATTTCAGGAGGCTGTTATGAAAGACATAAATAAACAAATAAAATTACGATCCTGCTCAATAATTAATACATACTTGTTTTTTTAGCTATTTAAGTTTGACAGTATTTCAGAATACTCCACTTTCAAAGAACAAAATCGCCCCGTTGCGTATGCGGTAGGCAGTGTCGTACGACTATGTCGCTGTGTGCATGCGTTACAGTTACAGCGCAGTTACAGGGTGGTATCACACGGGCCCTACACATGCCGATTTCCGAAAAATATAAAAAATAAAAATAAATTCCTACTTATTTTATTATTGATTCGTGTCGAGAATCATTAGCATAGTTACCTCCTCGAATTTGACGAGGATGCAAAACAACAACTTGTATATTCCTTCTACGGCACATATTTTTTTTGTATATGCGGAATAAAGGGTTACGTGTTATTAAATATTAAACATCAATCAACTATTTGTGTTAGACGTTTTACTATCTCTTGGTTTACTGTTAATCCAGTTTTTCTTTATGAATGTTTTTTAAATGGTTGTTTTATCCATGACTGTGTAATAATAAAAAAAACGAGTTTTTGTTAGTACTGATTGTTGATTTAATTTTAAATGATGCATGGTGTTTTTGAAATTTATAAATATTGTTTTATAAACCTTTGTTTTGATACTCTCATTTAATAGGTGGTCGGTAATTTTTTCAGTAATTAAAATTATAATTTCTTAAATATTGTTTATAATGGTAAGATGATTATTATACCATATCTGTGATCTTGATTGTGGTACTGGATAAATAAAGATGATTTCTTCCTAAATGTTTAGAATTGTTTTATTATTAAATTATAGTTTAAAAAATTTCAAATATGTATTTTTTTTTTTGTTAACTGTACCTTTAAAGTACTCGTAATTTAGGACGAAACACAACTTCAATAGCGATATGGGAAAAACTAAGATTTTTTTGGAATGTGGGACTTAACTTTAGGACGAACGAAGAATAAATCCTTTTGACGTCATACAATTTTGATGGACGTCTCGTACCTACACGGATCGTTGGACGCATGTGACCTACATGTTCCTTTCCGTAGAAATATCGAAATAGCAACTAGCAAAGCTCAAAGGCAGTATACCATCACTATTGAATAGATCCATGTACCAATAGGTACCATTGAACTATTGTTATTTGACTTACTACGTTAGGAAATGTTACGCTGTCATTCATGAAACTCTCCACGTTATCTCTGTAATTAAAATATAATATACTGATCTACCGATCAATTATGGTGGTACTACATGTTTTTCTCATTCGAAAAATGATTTAAACAGGTACAACAACATTGCGATCAGTTATAATGATAACGAGGGTAGGCGCCGATAACTATAAATACAAGATATTATATCTCTGAAACAAACAAATGACTTACCATAAGAGCTATCTTTATTGATAACAATATTTTTTACTATTGTTCAGTAGTGGCCCGTTGCGGTGTCTGGATTTGTGCTCGGCTGGTGGCAATAGGCTCGCCCTCTATTACAAGCTGTCGAAATGTGGGGGTACTGTAGGTACACATCTGCCTTACCCTTGGGCCATACAGTCATGATGTTATATTATGTTATGTGCATATTTTTTACTTGAAGGTGCAAATAAACGATTTTCTTTCCATACTGAGCTTTAGAGAAAAAAGAAGAGGATGAAGGGTTATCCTGATTCGGTCCGTGAGTGTTCTAAAAGGTAAAAATGGAATTAAAAAAAAAAGTTTATTGCAGAAACTTGTACAACTTTTACAGTAAAATATATATCCGTGCTAGGAGAACCATAAAAAAGATCTTTCGTATGCTTAACACGACTATGATTAGGTATGACTAATAGATATTCAACTAGTCAGTTAGCTAAGCTGGGGGCCAAGACAAGTGGCAATGCTTTCAAAGCGTTTCGTATTTCTAGAGAATTGACAATTTAAGCTTTCCGGTAGTTTATGTCAATTTAATACATTTACGAGTTTTCGATCACCGTTATCGCTGATAGAATGTGACTTTGTCTTGGCCCTCTGCTGGTTATGGCAAAATTATACAATTTCATCATCATAATCTGCCTATAACGTTCCTACTGCTGGGACACAGGCCTCCTCTCCGTGAGAGGGAGTGGGCCGTAATTCACCACGCGGGCCCAGTGCGAGTTGGTAGATGTCACATGTCTTCGAATTTTTGGTTCTCTCATGGTTTCCTCACGATGTTTTCCTCCACCGTTTTTGAGAGCAGTGATGATGAAAGTAAAGTGCCTGTCTGGGTTCGAACTTATGACCTACAACTCGTGAGTCGCGGCCGTTACTACTGGGCCACCACTGCTCTGTATTCAGTGATATTTAAGTTACTTTTTAGCAGAATTTTATTGTTAACTCCTATGTCGACGATATTTGAAGAAAGACAAGAATATTTCTAAGTAGGTGCATACCAACAAAATACAGGGTGTCTCACGGCGGAGTTAGGTTTTTGAAATGAAATAAAAGTCAATTAGCATATTTTTGTGAAAACATTTATATTGAAAATTATTGAACTATAATGCGGATTTTATTTTTTAAAGATTACATATTCCAGATGTCTTCCATTTCGTAGCACGCACTCACGGAATCGATTCATCGCATTTTGCATAACGCGCCTAAACATAGCCAGCTCGATGTCGCGTATTTCTCGTTCTCGGAGTATTGACGTAAACTTTGCTCTTAAGGTACCCCCATAGGAAAAAGTCCATAGGGGTCAAATCTGGTGATCGCGGAGGCCACGCGATATCACCAAAGCGGGATATCAATTTTTGAGGAAACAATTCACGAAGTTGGCCCATAGTGGTTCTTGCAGTGTGGCAAGTGGCTCCATCCTGCTGAAACCACGTTCTTGAGCTGTAGGCTGGATGCTCTTGAAGTTGGGGTATAAAAACTGCAACCTGCAACTAAAAAAAGCCGCCGCTCTTTTGCGTATTGACAAGCGTGGATAACGACGAAAGCTAGCTGCCACTTCGTTTATTGTTTCTTCCGTCGTTGAAGTTCTGCTTGGGCCCGGACGCGGTTGATTTATAGCGGAACCGGTGGCTCGAAACTTGATAATCCATTTACGAATCAAAAATGTTCGCTTGGTCCATCGCGTAAACGTCTGATATTGTAGTGAGAAAAAAACTGTCTCCGAGACACAACTTACGATTCTTCCTACCTTTCAAAAACGCTTCGATAGCGAACGCGCGGTGCTCACCCGACCACTGAGACATTGTGACTAACGAATCCGCACGAATGACGAAGCTACTGCGCTCCTCCCCCCGCGCTTACATGCAACGGTTTTTTAAATATTCAAATTTAAAATCCTAACTCTGCCGTGAGACACCCTGTATTTTAATTTTTCAGAATGATGTCAAAGATTGAACTTGAGGCTGAGGCGAAAACCCCTGAAGTGACCGGGGTAGATCTGAGAGTGGCGGTAAGTAGGCTGAAGGCCAAAAATACCGCCCAGGACCCGACGGCCTGCCAGGGAAAGCCTGGGTCCTGGCCTCGACGGCTCTTGGGCCTCGACTGGAGGCGCTCTTAAGCGCATGTATTGAGAGAGGCCAGTTTCCACTCCATTGGAAGACGGGGAAGCTGGTCCTCATTCAGAAGCCAAGGCGCCCTGCGGACTCTCCGTCCGCATACCGGCCCATTGTGCTGTTCGACGAGGTCGGCAAGCTCTTTGAGAGAGTAATTGCAGGCCGCCTCGTCGGGCACCTGGTGAGGACGGGGCCGGATCTTGCGGATAGTCAGTTCGGCTTCCGCAAGGGGCGCTCGACGGTGGACGCCATCATGCGCGTTAGAGCCCTCACGACGGGGGACGCGGTGTCTCGGGGCGGGGTTGTCGTGGCGGTGTCACTCGACATCGCCAACGCATTTAACACCCTGCCCTGGAGTTGCATTGGGGAGGCACTCCGGTATCACCGGGTGCCAACCTACCTCCGTCGAATAGTCGAGGCATATCTGACGGACAGAGCTGTCATCTACCCCGGTCGCGATGGGGAGTGGAACCGGCGAGAGATGTCGTGCGGTGTCCCACAGGGATCGGTTCTAGGGCCGCTCCTGTGGGACATCGGTTACGCCTGGGTGCTGCGGGCCGACCTCCCTGATGGCGTCAGCGTGGTGTGCTACGCTGACGACACGCTGGTCCTGGCGCAGGGGAGGTCGCATCAGGCGGCGGCCGACGCGATGACACGCGGGGTTGCGATAGTCGTGGAGAGGATCCGGCAGTTGGGTCTCGAGGTGGCTTTGCACAAGTCCGAGGCCATGTCTTTCCATGGGCCCCGGAACAGGCCACCATCGGGATCCCAACTAACGGCAGGAGGGGTTCACATCGGCGTCGAGTCCACGATGAAGTACTTAGGACTCGTGCTCGATAGCCGGTGGAACTTCGTGGAGCACTTCCGACGTTTGGCCCCCAAACTGGAACGGACTGGGGCCGCCCTCAAGCGGCTCCTGCCCAACCTGAGGGGTCCAAACGCCTCCTGCAGGAGGCTTTACGCGGGGGTCGTGCGGTCCATGGCCACATATGGGGCCCCGGTGTGGGCGCGTTCACTGCGGCGGAGAGCCGCCCACTATCTGAACGCGCCCCAAAAGGTGGTAGCCGTAAGGCTGATCCGGGGCTACCGCACGATCTCGGGCGAGGCGGCAAGCCTCCTTGCCGGACTGCGTGTGTGTGTGGGATCTGGAGGCGATAGTCCTCGCGCGCCTGTATGAGTGGCGCGCGGAGGCACTACGCCGGGGGGAAACCCCGCTTCCGCGGTAAATCGCGGCGGAGCGGACGGACCTCCGGCGCGATCTCATGGCAGCATGGAAAGAGCGACTGTCGCAACCCAGCGCAGACCACGCCACAATAGCGGCGGTAAGACCCCTCTTTGAGGAGTGGCTAGAGAGGCGTCACGGCGTCCTCACCTACCGCCTGACGCAGGTCCTCACCGGACACGGATGTTTCGGGAGGTTCCTGCACATCATCAGGCGGGAGGAAAGGCCCGGGTGTCACCACTGCGATGATCGTCCCGAGGATACGGTGGAGCATACGGTGGAGGCCTGCCCTGCATGGGCGGAGCACCGCCGTGTCCTCGTAGAGGCGATCGGCAGCGGCGGCGACCTCTCACGGCCGGCCCTGGTTCAAGCCATGGTCCGGGGCGAGGGGGAGTGGGAGGCAGTCACCTCCTTCTGCGAAGCAGTCATGCTAGCGAAGGAGGTGGCGGGACGGGAGAGGGAGAGAGTCTCCCGTCCAAGCCGCCGCGGTGGACGCTCCGGGCGTCGGGAGCCGCGTGACGACTCCCGGCCTCAGTAGGCGCGGGCCTGCGGGCGGTGAGTAATGGGTAGCTCACCGTCCGATCAGGACCAGGCCCGTGCTGGACGGCGCGTACGTGTTCCACGCGCGCCTCAAAGAGATGTCAGCATCGAAGAGGAGGCCCACTAGGGCCCAAGCCTGCCGGGAAAGCGGGATCATCCGAAAGGGGTACCGCTGACCCGGAACATAAAGAGCCAAGGAAGGAACACGGGTGGGTTTTAGTCAGTAAGAGTCTGACACTCCCTTCCGCTCCACCCAGAGCGGGAGGAGTCATTTGATTATTTCCCATCCTCAAAAAAAAAAAAAAAAGGCTGAGGCGAAAGGCTGCCAATATTATATGAAATTAGATTGACTTGTTTTTGCTCAAGAAAACTCTTAGGGCGTTAAGCGACTCATTGACTCAAAATGTGATTAAAGTTCAAATGGAAAAATCTTATCGTTGTATGTAACTGTTGTAGAGTGTATGAGAAAACCGTGTATAATTTAATTACACCTTGGTTCTTAGGTACCTACTCACAATGTGTATAATGTGGTGATGTTCATTAGAAATTAGCATCACCTTTGTACCTATTTTTCTGTTATTTTCTTCTTGTCTGTTTATATAAGTGTGTACACACTTACACTAGTACATAAATGGTTAAATAATGTAGGCAAAACCCGAGGTTAGTTCTTCGTTTGTAATAAAAAAGATAGACCGATTAACTTGCGATAATTATAATTAAAACAACAAACAAATCTATAAAACGCACGTTAGGATAAGTTCAGACACGCGACAAAGCCACGACACGGCAAAACGGTCCCGCCATTATCAGGAGCCGGCAATATGGATCGGCCTGTAAACGACGTAGTGTCGGTCGTGTTCAACTAGACTTAGCTTGCTAGATAGAAAACATTCATTACCCTCACCCTTGTGACCTCTGAGGGGGTAGGCAGATTTGTTGTTGTTTAACAACAGTTTACCGAGGGTTGCATTAGACTAGCTAGGGAATATTTATGTTGTTATAGGTAGCCGCCACTGAAAACTTTGTATGAAAAGCTACGAGATACACAATGCTTTGAGATAACTAAAGAAACTTTGAGTAAAACCTACTGCCTGTAAATTTACCGTTTTGAAACTTCTGTTTTGTATTCCTTCACGTCTTTTACAAAATTTTGCAGTCCTGGGAATTACCCCGTAGTACTTACCTACTTACCTCCTACTGAAAATTTGTATACGAACATATTCCTAACTGACTTGCCGACGGATCCGGAGACTGGACGACGAATTCGCTTCGCTTAGCAAATCACTAAAGGGTTCAGAGGGAGGTATTTTCTCAGCACTTTGGAAAGGTATAAGTGATAAATGATTTTATTTCTGTAAGTAGGTTTGTACAAACACTTTTACACGTCAATCATATTTATAGGTCGGCGTTTCCTATCTGACTACGCTGAGAAGAAAGGCCGAAACAAACTCAGAGGCCACAGTCTCTTTTAAAGTCCAGATATAATCTTGGTCAGATCATGTGAAGAACATGTAGATTGGTGTCTGTAACGGTCTTTTGAGGAAAACACATACATATTGAGCGGACCTGTCCAGTCAGTGCACGCATTTGCCAGTAACCGTGCAGTTCCACACCTGCACATATAGATGTACCTTCAAACGATACCGACTCAAAGTTATTATTAAGACAAGAGTTTTCTACGACGAATATTTTCCCAACTTGAACTGCACTCATCGCCCTATACTAATAGTCTACACGTTTGCACAATCAGGCGCAACTGTGCGCAGTGGAGATCACGTCCCGCCAACACGGCGTCTTAATATTATTTCCACGGCTTGTTATGTCCCACCTCTAGTCTTGTGACGTCAGCAGGAGACTGGATCGCCTATTCATTATGGTTAGTGTAACCGGTGATCACCTGATCTGTTACGGAGAAAGCGTCGGGAGGATAACAAGCGTTATGCTGCATTTTGCTGCAGAAATATATGGTATTGCTGGAAGGAAATAAGCTGCATATGCGTAATGCAACTAGGTACATGACTGCTAGTAGGTATAGTTTCGAGCATAAATACTTCACACTTACGCAAGCTTCCAATGCGATTTCCGCCTAAAGTATTTATAGATATTTTATGTAGTTATGCCATAATAATGGCAGGCTTCTTCTGGGTAAGCTCACTCCATCGTCGACTCTGTCTCTGTCACCACTGACCTAGACTACAGTCAAGAGCAAACCCATCATTAATAAAAATAAATAAAAAAACAGGTTTCTTCTGGAAGTGGCAATTCTTATTTTCCGAGATAAGCTCTTTTGTATTTTTCGTAATTGCGATGTTAAATATATAAATACATGTATTACTTTTAACAGCTTGGCCGCAATATATGATATCATGATTCATCCATTAAAATCTGACGTCAAGATGACGGCAAATATATCTGATCATTTATGGAAAGGATATACAAGTGGTAGCAAATGTCTGAATCAAAGGAATGCCAAAACTATCTGACGAGTCAAGCGACGCCAAAGTATAGGAAGCTGCATCGGCTTCAAAAAGATGTATCACCTACCTGCCTACTCAGTTAAATACAGAAGAAGGTTACCTCGTAAGGATACCTCGTTGTGATAAAAAATATCTAACACAACTTATGAAGCATAAAAACATAACCGTATAAAGTTTCAAGTGTTCTTCTACATCGCAATCAGAGCCGCTCATATTGCAATTAATGCCGCTCATATTGCAAAAAAAGTGACCCCCAGTTGCAGCATAAATATCTGACGGTAGAAATGTCAATAATAAGCGTTTTTTCTTTTCTTTTTTCCAACTGAGCCGGTGTCGGCTATCCTGCCAGTATCAAGTATGAAATTGATACTTACTGACTTAAAGATGGGTAATTGATACTGGCAGAATAGTGGACATAGGCTCAATTTTCAACATAAGAGATAACACATATTTTTGAAGCCGATGCAGCATCCTATATTTAGGCGTCACTGGTCTCGCCAGATAATTTTGGTGTTCCTTCGATGTCACATATTTGTGCTGCCACTTGTATATTTTAATATATGTTATTGCCTTGTATTTCCCGACATCTTGACGACAGATATTAATGAATGAATCATGAAGTTAGATCTTATTGCCCCGCCGTTCGCTTGCTGTCCGTAGTAATAAATTTATGCTCGTGACTGTACATGATGAGTTCAGCAGAAGGCCATCTACATTAACACGATAATTTGTATTAATACCTAAATTAAGCTGAGAGCTCTAAATTAAACGGCTTGGCGTTAGTTCTACTTAGATTAGTTAAATCAAATCAAAGCAAATAATTTATTATTTTGCAAAATTGGGTAATTAGTACATATAGATGGTTTATTATAATAGTCCTCTATGTTCTACCGTCAAATCAAATTTAATTTACACAAAATGTTAAGTTAGATGTGTAGTCTCAAAGAAAATTGGATACGTCCTCTGTTGTCAGTTATTACTAGATTAGAAATTCAGACACACTACCAAACCAAAAGATCCACATAAGAGGATTGTCTCTGGTCCAGATTCGCTTCTGTCAGACAAAACCTTAACTAAAAGTCGTTTTTACAAGAATCACATAATATTTCAAGGGAGTCTAAGTTTTGAAATAAAGCTGGATAAGCCAATGTGTGTGCAAACAAAACAAGAAACTTTACAATACCAAGCGCTATTTTAAAACTTAAATTCAAAAATAAGTCGTCACAGGCTTATTCTTTGTGAAACTATTGCCACAGGGCATAACTCGCGGCTGTCTTGAGCTATGATATATTATACAGACTGTTAAGTGGCATGCAAAATGTATTTATACATTTTACTTCCTTACGCCATTATGGCGCTGTTCCAAGTAAAACAATCTTCCGCTGGGCGGCGATAACGGCGATAACGGCAATAGCAATAATTTTATTACGTGACACCGTAATAAAAGTTAAACAAACTGCATTTTCGACTATATTAATGACTGCATACATAAAAATATGACAGCTGAAAGGATCATTAACTTAATACATTTGTGTTTTGATTTTATAGTAAAAAGTCGAGTTTTTATTGCGAATATTATTCAAATTTGTTGCTCGTTCTGTAAATTTAAGTGCTTCATAGGAATTTTAATAAGGAATTTTAGAGCAATCCATTGCAGAAATGCCCAGCTGTATTGTAATGCAATTCTTCAGAGAATTTAAACTGTTATTGCAAATAATGAATCGTGGTAAAAGCTTAATCGGGGTAATTGCTACTTATACACCTGAAATCGTTATACTTATCACAAACTTTATCAAACATCAATAAATCTCTATGATATCAATGAGTATGTTCATTGAAAAGTTGATGGGTACTCATACTGATATGTACCGATATTCAGTAGCAACAAATAAACTAAAAGCCGACCTCAGACAGTTGGAGAACCGGCCAGGGTTGCGGGAAAGTCCGAAAGGGTTACCGTGGCCCCTGGCACGGGCAACTGTAAAGAACACGGGTGGGTTTTAGTCAGTAAGAGTTTGACACGCCCTCCCGCTCCGCCCAGAGCGGTAGAAGTTATTTGATCATACACCTACAGAAAATAAAAGAAAAAAAAGTCAGTTGCAGAAAGGCTGGTGATACTTCCCGATCAAGTCAAGATACAAAAGGCAGAAGTAAAGAGGCATACTTACCAAGTTCACACATGTATAAGATGCCTGTGGCGGCATATACAACACCACATGCGAACTACGCATCACACTGACGTCACGCAAAATCCTGCATCGCGCAAGCAAAGTTTACCGCGCAACTAGCCTAAATACAACGTCCCGGCATCAAGCCGGCAGTTGCCCACCAGACATGACGCCCCTGTGGTCAGAGGATCCTCCCTCATACCTCTATATGATATTGTATCACACTGTAAAAGATCGCTTTTAGCGATAAGATCGCCCATGGTGTTACCTTATGTAAAATTTTCTTCATAAGATGTAATTTTTATGATGTAGGTACATAATAAAGACTGTTCTATTCTATTCTATTCTAGTGCGTACTCTCGCATGTATAATATGCCTGCCTATATTGTATTATATTACAGTGCCTCAGCTGGTGCGACCGTCGTTATTAGTTTAAGTCGACTAACTACCGAATCGTGCTTATTGCTTCGAAAGATACTAACTTTTTATTACCAGTATTTCTTATATATTTCACCAGAATATTTTGCTTTTATTTTTTGTGCCAGTGAGAGGAATGAAGTCGTGAGTTTCCTTATAAATAGTGTGACTAAGAACCCTTTAAAAGTATGTTGGTTTTTTTAATATTTTGGCTTGAAACGAATGCTAACTGCGGTTCTTGCTGGTTCGTCTTCATAAGAAACAACAAAATGGAACTGCCTTATGCTATTTCTACCTTCTGAAGTTTCATGTGCCCTAGGAGTTTTCTGTCATCTTGCCTTTAAGGTCTTAGAATATTACTTATTTATGACTAATGTCTTCATCTAGTTTGGTTAGACGAACTTCGTCGTTTATTCCCAAGTTTGAGATCATTTCATAATCCTTCTTTTAATAGATCTTATGTAAGTAGGGTTTACTTATTAATTGACGCGTGCACTCCGCACGCTCAACCTCATAGCGAGTGAGACGGACTTATTCTGTTGTTCTCTGGGTGAATTCACAAGGAATGCTTTGCTTGTAATTAGTTATAGGTATTAGTTATAAGTAACAATTAAGTATTAGTTAAGGCGCATTTACCGCATTGGTTAGCTGTAATGGTAGATGTATGTTGTTAAATAAATAAATAAAATAAAAAATTCAAGTAAATTCTACACCAACTTGGTTGTAACAGCTTCCTATAAACTTTCTTTCTATAATTTAATTCTTTAATCGTTTTCGAAGCCACTTCGTAAATAAACGGTACGTTCAGCTGTCCGTTTTCATTCGCACCTATCGCATCCCACTTCACGTCTTTAAATAAAATTCTTTACACTTCTCTTACTTGAATTCTGAGAGAAAATGAAAAGCATTGAATGTTCCTACCTGTTATTGTAGTAGTAGATACCTACCTATGTTACTTAAAATTAAATGGCATTTATTTGCTTATCATTAAAAAACTAGCAGTGGCTTTAGATCAGTCCACAAGAAATTTCTAATAAAAAAATACACACAAGATACGGTTGGCGCAGTGGTTAAGCGATTGACTGCTGCGTTACGTGTCGCGGGTTCGATCCCCGCACGGAACTAATATTTGTATGACCTGCAAGTAGTAGTTTTAACTCACATACACAAACAGCCAGACCCGGAAAGGTCTGGCTGTTTGTGTATGTGAGTTAAAATGTTTGTAAACGCACCCACGACACAGGAGAAAGTCCTAGTGTGGGGCAACGTTTTTTAAAGAAGAAAAAAAAAGTTGTTTTCCGTGTATGTCTGTGTGACTGCGTTGATCTTTTTAACTACGCAAGAGGTTTTAATGCGGTTTTCACCATCATTTATCTGCATCAGAATCTACTCTGGGAAGTTTATTAATTTATTAATTTTATTATTTATGTACACACAGTAAAATATACACAAAAACGACAGATTTGTATTGAGTACAAAGGTACTGCTTATTTCTTAAGAAACTTCTTCCAGCAGACCTGCGAAAGGAGAAATGAAAAAGAAAGGTACACAATAGTGTGTGAGTGCAAGAAGAGAATAATTTGGAAAAAACCATATTCTTCTTCTTCTTATTAGGTACACTTAGATATAGCTCAGGAACATGTTTTGACATGTCGCCATTGCACCCGCGGGAAGCAGGGGCGGATCGCTAGTTAGCTTATAAACCTATATTAATAAGCGTGTTAATTAATTATTTCATGACTCTTGAAACCACGCCTAAATATCGGTAGTAATAAGTTCACAAAACGTAAAATAATAAGTACTATGTCATTTTCCAAACCTTCAATTATTAACCATATTTCAAGGTCTATAGAGATTTTCAATATTAGGTGGAGGTAGACCGTTCCATGAAACAGTAGCAATCAAGGTATGCATATTAATAATAATATAACTTTATTTCCAAGTTTCCAGGTGATAGGTTATTACACTATTGTTTTTAAATGGCATAAATCACTGACTATCTCTATTGCACTTGAATGTGTCTGATTCAAGAACTGTTTCAATACCACTATTAATGTGTTGTGTGTCTGTGTACATTTATATCTGTAATAAAGAGTACCTATTATATTCTAATGTGTTACAATTTTTGGAGGCAATGTAGGCCAGGCCAATAAGATCAAATATTATCTGGTATTTAAAATTGATGTGATTGCCAGACACGACGTTGCATTTACCTAATAATCGAAAGATTAAATCAAAACTGGCGATGTTAGCAGCGACGTTTTACTTTGGATGAACGAACAATCTACCTTGCATGGCATGCTTGCTAAGATTCAAGGAATATCGCCACACAGCAAACTACATCTTAACGACATATTAAATAATGCTGAATCTCCTTTGTAGCAGCGGTAGCGACATCAACAACACACATATAAAAAAACGTAAAATAATATCAAAAATAAAACACATTATTGTCTACATTTCTTTTTCTATCCTTTCGCGGGTCTGCTGGAAGAAATTTCTTAAGAAATAAGTAGTATCTTTGTACTCGATTCTAATATGTCGTATCTGTATCTGTTTTGCTGTGTGTACATAAATAATAAACTAAATAAAACCTGAAAAAAAAAACTTCATCACTCCCATGACACGTTAATGCTATACACCTACCAATAAGAGGTCACTTATTGACAGCATCAAAAGAGGCCGAAGATTCATATAAAATAAATTGCCTCACAGTTGATAGCTGGGGGTCAATGAGGCATGGCATTGACGAGGGTGCTCCGACGCAACCAATATGCACGAATACCATCTTGAACCGTGTTTGACACGCCTGGTTTCAGGTGAATACTGCGATTACATGAGCGTTAGAACTTACATGTGTGATTGTTTAATCGGGGTTAGTCTTTTATCGTCTTCTGGGAATGACTTTTAAGGTTTATGTTGACAAAATAATAAAATAAAAGATACCTAGTTATAAGAATCAGTCATCTGCCAAGTGTAGTCTAAGTTCCTTAGTCAGTGCTGACAGGTTAGACAAAGTGATATTCTATCAGCTTGTCCCCTTGTGTAGGTAGGCATAAGCGACCAAAGAGCTTATGTTAATCGTTTTGAAAGTCTTTGTAGAAATACGAAACGCTTCGAAAATGATTGCCACTTGTCTAGGCCCTCTTAAGTGGCCTGATATGACAGACATATATATTTGATTTTGTACTAATATACATAGACATGTACCATTCGTTGGGAATCCTTAAACAAATGAACATAACATATCATCAAGCCTTGTTTCCTCGAAGGGATGGGCAGAGGTGTACCTATATGTATATATATATATTTCTAGCTTTTCATATGCTCTACGTGAAATAAAGAAAACCACCAATCTTCAAACAGCGCTCACAACCTACTATGCATATGCTTATGCATGGCTAAGCTATGGTGTTACCCTTTGGGGAAATAGCACAGATGCACCCTCACTATTTATCCTTCAAAAAAAATTAGTTAGAATTCTGGCAAATATTAATCAAACCGACAGCTGCAAACCTCACTTCTAAAATTATAATATCTTAACACTCCCCAGTATATACATATTAGAAACCTGCAAATTTGTTTATAAATATCAAGAGTTTTACACAAAGCGCGAAGATATACAATCACGTTTCACACTCCGACACAAATCAAGATTAAACATTCCGCAATCTCGACTAAAAATACACTCAACAAGCCCCTATGTAATGTCTATAAAAATATATAATAAACTACCTGAAATAATAAAAAAAGAAGAAAAATTAAACATGTTTATAAAAAAACTAAAACAATTTTTAACAGAAAAATGCTATTATAACATTAATGAATATTTAAACGATAAAATATAATTTAGTAATGAATAAAATTTCTATGTGTATTTATAAAGAATTCTTATTATGGTATTATTGGATTTATTTTAGATATATTATTATTTTTCTTTTTTTTTTTTCTATTTTTAAAGCTTCCTCTCTCCTACTATATCTTTGTCTTTTGCTGTGCCCGACAGGGTCCATAATGATCTCATTTTTAATTTACCACCTAAGTACACATTGTGGAATGCAAATAAAGTTTGAGTATTGAGTATAGTACACCCAAATTTCGCTAGTTATATTTAGATCCCATTTAATAGGGGGCGAGGCTATTGCTGTCACCCGGGCACAAATCCCGACTCCAGCCTGCTACTGAGAAATTCCAGATAGAAAAATACAAAAACAGATGTATTAGAGGGTGTTAAACTAATAAATCCCTCTTGTAATCATTTTAGATTCATGCTATAAACTGTTTTTGTAATCAAAACTGTTTCTAGGGTATATCTCAAACATGAAAGCAGGTTATATTTACATTTAATCTCATTAACGAGTTTGCTTTGAGGTAAGAGTAAAGAGAACTGGTTGCAGCTATTCTTAACTTTGTTAAACACAAACGTTCCTACACTAACTGTGACAACAACTTTTGAACGATAATAGTTCATACAGAACGTGTTTTACTGATAAGAACTTGTATATAATTAATATTATAATGTAACCTTATAAAACAACGCAGGTTGCTGTTGACAGGGTTGACCCTTCAAATGCAACTTGCGTCTTAACTCTACGTGTTGTTAAATCACGTGACAGACTACTTTAGGATTTTTCTTTTCTCATTTTCTTTAATTTTCCATTGAAAACTGTTTTATGATTTTACACTGGGCGCAAGCCTTTAACATCTTTTTTTGTTAGTGCAATTTCAAGCAAAACTTACTGAACGAAAATCATTTTTCTAATTGACTTAAAGTAAGTTTACTTTACATATATCCTATAAAACGTAATCACAAAAATGTAAATTGATATAGCTGCCGGCTTAAGCTGTGTGTGGGATGTAAACTAACAGGTTTAATGGCTTAAATCACAATGGTTTAGTTTTAGCCTTTGGTCAAATTACAGTCACAGTAATAGGCTGTCTAGTTCAATTGTGAGACCAACAGGAATCCATTTTGCATTGTTCGGAAATCAGGGACGTAGACAGAAACCATCATCTAGCTAGTTTTTTTTTGCATCAGTATTGATGTTGTTTATTATTAACTTAAAAAAAAGCGCAAACTTTCGCCATATTCGCTGTCAGAGTGACAAGTGATTAAAATATTCAGCTTCAAATAAAATAGTCATTTGTCACAAAAACACTGCGTGATTGTTGAAAAAATATCGTACTAGTTTTCCGGGGCCATATTCAATAGCAAGCGCCATTATATTTTATGGTGTGAACTATAAATAAAACATACGATATTCACTACGAGATTTCCTGGTAAAATCTATAAAAGTTCGCAAAAGTAGTTTTATGTTTCATATTAAAATAACTGAAAAACTTGCAGTCGGATATTTTTATGGGTGGGCGAGCACCAGTCAACCCTTGTCAACGTCAATGGGCATTAACGGGAAATATCTGAAAATTTCATATTGAACTGCATCACAAGCTTTTATACGTGCCGAGGTGTTCCGACAATTTCCTGAAGTTTTCAATGATTTCATTAAACGTTGTAGTGTGCTTTGTTTGTGTGGCAGGTAAGAAGTTTAGATTTATTTATTTTTCCTTGTTGTTAGTTGTGAACGTGTTTGTCATGGCAAATTTTTTTCTGTGTTTTCCGAAAGTGGGTACCTTTTTCTGATAAGTTGAAACAAAAAGGGAAACTGAAATCTCTGGCCACTAAGAACAAGTAGTTAGGAAGATTCTTTTGGCATTTCCACAAACAAACGCATCTGTAAAGTCAGTGTAAGTTTTTCAATATCCAATTTTCTATTTTAATCTTAGACAGAATCACCTCTTTCATGCCTTGCAGGGCCTGAAATCATACCTCCTTTTAATAACGTAAATAAATCCTCAAATTAGTTGTTATCACATCTAATATTCCTACATCAAGCTACTTTGGAAGTCAACCACGGGCCTGATAGACACGTTATCAATCTATGATGACACCCAGCGATGGGCCTTTATTACGGAGGGCTCGATGTCACGGACCTTTCGACGCGGACGGCTAATGACGTTATTATATAGGCCTTCGAGGGAATGGAAACTCATTGGTAGCTATGTAATAGCTATTTATTGGTTGGTAAAACATGTTAAATTGAGAGCATAGAGGCACATACTGGTTAGTAAAACATGTTGAATTGAGAGCATAGAGGCACATATTGGTTAGTAAAACATGTTGAATTGAGAGCATAGAGGCACATATTGGTTAGTAAAACATGTTGAATTGAGAGCATAGAGGCACATACTGGTTAGTAAAACATGTTGAATTGAGAGCATAGAGGCACATATTGGTTAGTAAAACATGTTGAATTGAGAGCATAGAGGCACATATTGGTTAGTAAAACATGTTGAATTGAGAGCATAGAGGCACATATTAGTTAGTAAAACATGTTGAATTGAGAGCATAGAGGCACATATTGGTTAGTAAAACATGTTGAATTGAGAGCATAGAGGCACATATTAGTTAGTAAAACATGTTGAATTGAGAGCATAGAGGCACATATTGGTTAGTAAAACATGTTGAATTGAGAGCATAGAGGCACATATTAGTTAGTAAAACATGTTGAATTGAGAGCATAGAGGCACATATTGGTTAGTAAAACATGTTGAATTGAGAGCATAGAGGCACATATTGGTTAGTAAAACATGTTGAATTGAGAGCATAGAGGCACATATTAGTTAGTAAAACATGTTGAATTGAGAGCATAGAGGCACATATTGGTTAGTAAAACATGTTGAATTGAGAGCATAGAGGCACACATTGGTTAGTAAAACATGTTGAATTGAGAGCATAGAGGCACATATTGGTTAGTAAAACATGTTGAATTGAGAGCATAGAGGCACATATTGGTTAGTAAAACATGTTGAATTGAGAGCATAGAGGCACATATTGGTTAGTAAAACATGTTGAATTGAGAGCATAGAGGCACATATTGGTTAGTAAAACATGTTGAATTGAGAGCATAGAGGCACATATTGGTTAGTAAAACATGTTGAATTGAGAGCATAGAGGCACATATTAGTTAGTAAAACATGTTGAATTGAGAGCATAGAGGCACACATTGGTTAGTAAAACATGTTGAATTGAGAGCATAGAGGCACTATTATTTAATGCTTAGCTACTGGCGATAGAATGTTAACAAAATTGTATTCAAAAGTAGGTACTAAGATTTTTCTTTAGTATTCCAGGCTAAAGTTATGTTATATCAGCCACTCTTCTCATAGTTTGTTAGATAATCTCCTATCGATTAACACAGTGATGCTCTTAACTTTTACAAGTCATGGTTTATAGTCTATACTTGCCGTCATCTTCTGCTTCAGTTTTCCAGTTTATTATGTAATAATTGAAGCGATTAGTAATCAATTAATCTGCCTAGCTTTTGTTCAAATATGTTGGGGTCGGCTTCCAGTCTCACACCGGATGCAGCTGAATACCAGTATTTTATATGGGCCGGCCAGTTACTGGGACACGAAAGACAACCAGTGGCAGCCGTAGTATATGCTCCCCAGCCCTGTCCATAGCATCAGGCAGGCCTTTTATACTGGACATATATGACTTTTGGGCCTCTGACTACCCGTAACGACTGTCAAAGATCTAAGAATGACAGCCGGGACCAACTCCTTAACGTGCATTCCGAGGCTCGGAGGGGTGTCGATATGTAATGGATGGTCACCCGTCCACAAACCGACCGCGGCAAGCGTAGTTTCACCTTCGATCGACCTGGCGATTAGCGACGAGTCCCTTACGAAGCGATTAGTTATAGACTGCTCTTTAAAAGAGACCTTGACCCCTGAGTTTGCCATATCTTCTCAGGGGTAGTCTGATAGGAAATGTCGACCTCATATATCTTTTTTTTATATTAGGTACATGTAATAGTGACTTTGATATCCTAATTAAAGAAAAAAAAACAGTAAAGCAGTGAATGCTTAGTTACCCTGCAGTAGATTAAGACGTAAGGAGAGCAATAGGTCCTATTAAATAAAATATACACGTTTGAAATCATATACTTAGATAACTTTCTTTAACCTTACAAAGGCTGTAATATCTTCTAGAGAATAAAACGGAATACACGTAGAGGGAGTAGCCAACCCACACATTGTACTTTTGTGGTTTTTAAATCCAATACATTGTTGTTTGTACAGTACGCAGCTCAACTACGCTCAGCTTACAAGATACTGCACTAGGATCATCTCGGGAAAGAAAAAAGAATATGTCAAGACGTAATATTTTCAAGTACGATATCGTTAATGTTTCTCTAGTAAATGTTGGTCCAATTAGGAAACAAATCAAATCGAATAGACATTGTTTAAAATATTGAAATTGGAAAGACCTTAAACGGTTGAAAAGCCTTGCCATTTCGTAATGACGAACAGTAGCTACCGTAAAGAAAGCAGGGATTTACTTACTTATTTATAAACGTTGCTTAAAGTTAAGTAAAAGTAATGATCAACGTCTGCTTAACCAAATATTTGTTTACGTTTAAATGTCTCTTAACTTAAATTACGTTTATAATTAATAAAGACGTAAACGATTTCGGATATTATTATTATTACCTTAGACGTCACCCAAGTCAAAAGGTAGGCTGAAAGATACATGAAATACATAGAACAAGATATATGGACCAAAATACAAACATGAAAACAACAATGAAACACTGTACCAACATAATATATCGCTTTTCATCATCATTAAGTTTCTACCTCCCTCAGTTTACGTGGAAACTGTGAATGATAGAAAACTCTCTTTGTTAAAACTCTTAGAAATCCTTCCAGCTTTAATGTGCTTATAAAATTTCCATGAAAATTCTTAATTCGTTTTAACATACAGTTTTAATGGTTCTTTATTCCAGTTGCATTTTATTTTGCAGATTCTTGTGCCCAAATTGTTGTCTATTACGTAATAAACGTCTCGCCAAATGTCATTCTTTTTTACCATTTATACCTATGTTATTACAATGAAACACATTCTGATCTTGATAAATAAATTGCTACCGCATTTGGACATGGACAATGGAGATGGTTAATTTGAAACTGACTACTGATGAATTTGTACATAATATAAGATAACATCACGCCTGCAATCTCCGAAGGATTAGGCAGAAGTGTCTTATAGTACAGCCACATTTCGCCAATTATGAGTGAATGTCCTTTCTCCCACTATAAGAACAAAACACAAGCTACTGGACTGCAGAAATGTCCCCTAGACGGAATATTTTACGATAAACTCTACTAGGTACCTGCCTACTACTAAACATTCTTGTGTTAAAGCAAGTAGCGAAGTTTATTTGTGCTACATTTCCATCAAAACAACTAGTTGAAATGCATCAGTTTCACGACGACGTTAAACAATATTAAGGACATGACAATATAAAATTAATGTTACATTAAACCTGTTAATATTTCCCGGTAAACAAAAGTAATTGAAGGTCGCACTTCCATGCAGCTCCTCGTTTACATAGAACACAAATTATCATACATCATATTACACATTATAAAGAGGTGGGTTCGCAACAAAACATGTTAACAAGTTGCACATATTATGAAACAAGGGCGGGCTCACTTTGTTGTAACGCGAAACTTTTGTCTATCCGGGGCAGGGTAGAATTTTCATTAAAACGTTCTTTAGCGCCCTAACATAAAAGAGCAATTTTTCCCAGTAGGAAAATCTCGATGCAGCCGCATTAACGCTTTTATTTGCTCTCTTATTCGAAAAAAACTTATTATTCTACTTCGCTCACCCGGGGAATTACATTACTCTCTTGCACTTCTATTTCTAGAAAGTATTTCAAATCTACCTTCTGTGTAGTTTGCTGGCTATACCGTGTTTTGTCTATGTTTGAGTTTAAAATCCGTTTACCGACTTCAAAATTAGTTTTTGCTGATACTCGTTTCATTGATCTGGAAGCAGTAAGCTCGGATGGGTTTTTGTCGTTGAACCGTTCACGAATTCACCAAGATTTTCTTCTTATTTTCCGACGTCTTCATGTTATTCTTAAAAGAGCTTTTGTTCCGGCGCCAGGGATCGATCACAGCTTTCTTTGAGTTTACGATTGGTACTATTAATTGGTCTTCAACAAAGCTGATTCTTTATTTATTTTAAACGTTTAGTTGGGCAAAGATGAAAGTAAGGCCTCAACAAGCAAATCAGCTCTATTCCATCTTTGAAGTATTATAATTAACTGCGCTCTTAAGCCTTGAGCTAAGACCCCCTTATTAACCTTCGAGCTAATAAGGACATAAACGTTAATGCCAGCAGTATAAAGCTAACGACTATAAACAGGCATGACGGATGGCTAGGAAGATAATCTGAAAATAGGTACCTAATGCTGTAATTAACTCGCTGTTCTTGTAACTTCGTTTGCGTCAAAAATATACACTCGAGAGCAATGAATCCGGGTCACTTAAAGAATCCTAAAAATCTCGGAAACTGAATGCAATAAATTGTATTTAATAGACAATGTAATACTCCTTAAATGAAGGTATTAAAACTTCTTAGTTATTGTAAAGTTATATCATAAAAAAATCAAATTTGAAAAAGGGCCACTTTCGAAGATGGAACTACGAAATTACAGCATTTGGTTTTGCTTTTGTTTGTAATCTGTCATTTATGTGGGTACATAAACCATGTTGATAGTGCTCTATATTCATTATTCAAGCTGAAATTATGTCGCTTACGCCTGAAGAATGCACCAGAATACTTACAATGCTGGAAACCGGCCGGAGTCAGCGCGATACAGCCAGGACTGTCGGTGTGTCGCTGTCAACAGTACAAAGAGTTCTCCGACGTTACGAAGAAACTGGTTCTAACCTACGCAGACCAGGAACGGGCAGAACCAGGTGTACCACAGCACGAGAAGACCGATACTTGGTGAACACCATGCTTCGAAATCGCTTTCTCACAGGAACTGAACTCACCAATCAGTTTCGACGCCTCGGAGGAAGTAACCCAAGTGCATGGACAGTAAGACGTCGGCTTGCTGAATCTAACTTAAAACCCCTTAGACCTGCAAACGGCCCTAAACTGGAGCGTGGGCATCGTATTTCAAGACTAAGATATGCCCAGAGCCACGTAAATTGGAGTATTGAAGATTGGTCAAAAGCTATGTTCTCCGACGAATCAAAATGTATGCTCTACAAGCACGATGGAAGACACAGAGTGTATCGAAGACCAGGGGAAAGATTCAAGCAAGCATGCATCGAAGAAAAAGTAGCCTACGGTGGTGGGTCTGTACTTGTGTGGGCCGGAATTTCTTCTGAAAGTCGCACAGAGCTGGTGATCATAGAAAACGGCTCTTTAACTAGCGTAAGATATGTGGAAGAAATCCTCAATGATCACGTTGGTCCATTTATGGTCAATTTAGGTGAGGATGCTATATTTATGCATGACAATGCCCGACCTCATACAGGTAGGATTGTGAATGACTACCTTCAAGAGATGAACATTACTCGTATGGAGTGGCCAGCGCGCAGCCCGGATATCAACCCGATCGAGCATGCTTGGGACGAGCTAGGCAGATGCGTAAAACAACGAAACCCTCCCCCAATCACGCTTCGTGAGCTCAAAATTGCTCTCACAGAGGAATGGGAGAATATTCCCCAAAATCGTATAAGGAACTTGGTGTACAGCATGCCAAACCGCGTAAACGCAGTAATGGAAGCACGAGGAGGCAATACGAAGTATTAAAATTCAAGAAAATCGTAATAAAGTTCAAAAATTTCATGTTTCCTATTTTTGTTTTAAGGAGAGATCAGCAGTTTTTTTCTTTATGTAATTTTGTGTTAATAAAATGTATTTTTTTTTTACTTTCATTTAAGGAGTATTACATTGTCTATTAAATACAATTTATTGCATTAACCTATCATTTTTAGTTTCCGAGATTTTTAACATTCTTTAAGTGACCCGGATTCATTGCTCTCGAGTGTATTTGTTTCTTTCCACTGTTTCTTGTTTAAGCTTTCTAGTTACTACTTGTGTTTAGCTGATGAGATCAGAATATATAAATAATAAATAAATATCGTCTGACATTGCACACAGCACCATCTAGTTCCAAGTTAAGCACTTAACACTTATGGCTTGTGTTATGGATACCAGATGGTTGATACACTACTTAAATACATTTTTTTTTCGTAAATACATACATATTATAAATATACATCCATGACTCGGGTACAAATGTCCATATTCATCATACAAACATTTGCACCGGGATTCGAACCCAGGACCATTTGGTTTTCGCTGACTACACTTAGCCACTGGAGCCACTACACCAAACGTGTCGTCAAACATGTGTCAACGTCATATATGTGTTAAACAAACACACAAATAAACTCACTATCATATTTGCATTATGCAATGGAAAACATAGCTAATATTAATCAACTATCCACTCAAAAACAGCGGGGCAAGGCGTAACAGATACTGCTTATCCAGATTTATTACTAAAATAAAAAAGTGGGAGGCGAAATGGTCCAAATTAAAAAGCAATGCCTTGTCGAGACAGAGCGAGCGGAAACAAGGAGCCGGGAATTCATCAAGCGCTTTTGAACCCCTAGCATTGTGGTGCAGTATTCACAGACCATTGGCGGAAAGAAAATCTTCGAGAGGATCGCCACTCTTTGACGCCCGATGCAAAAAAAATATCTTTTTCCCAAGAAAAACTCTACTTCATTACTTTGTACGCAACCCACATAAAACTATTGAGGAATTTTGAAACCGAGCCACTTGTTGAACGTGGATGCTTTTGAATAGATTATGCGGAGTTAATTAATGATTTTTCCGCAGTGAATGGTAATGTCGCTCATATTTGAGGTTTAATCTTGGTTTTTTGAATTATGTGGAACATTGTTTGAGTTCAATGCGGTGAGCGCCGCGGCGTTTTCGATCGCTTAAATGCTATTGTGATACCTGGCGAGGAGATACTTTACCTTATGAATTTTATATACATATACTATTACAAGAGTATTTACTTTGTAAAGTATTATGCTATTATTTTAACTATTGTGAATGTGAGAACTATGTTGGTCATTGCTTTTTTTTGTATTTTTACTCTTAGTGTAATCATGATCTAGCAGTTTGAGTAACTTGTGCGGCCTACTCAAATGTCCTTTCTTTGGTATTGTTCGTCGAATCGTTGAGCTCCTTAAGTTCTGAGTTGAGCTGCACGATGGCTGACAATTGCGTGCACTGACTGGACAGGTCCACTCAATCTGTGTGGTTCTGTCCTCAAAAGACCATTTCAGACACCGATCTACATAGCCTTCACATGATCTGACCAAGATTCTGTCTGCACTTTAAAAGAGACTGTGACCTCTGAGTTTGTTTCGGCCTTTCTTCTCAGAGTAGTCAGATAGGAAACGCCGACCTCATCTAGTTTAAAAAAAAAATAATATGATTGACGTGTAAAAGTGTTTGTAAAAACCTACTTACAGAAATAAAATCATTAATCAGACAGAAGTGGATATTTCCTCGCATATAAGTTAATTTAAAACACATTATGATAGCTTTCTTATTAGTTAAAATCAGTTTACAGTTTTAGAGCTACAGTAAAATATAATCATTCCATCATCCTTTGCTACGCCGTAGTCGGCTATCCCCAATGCGACGCAAGTAACAAAACTAATAAACAAACCGTTTAAAGACGAAATTAAAGATCCTCTATTTACGTACCTACTATTACTTATGTACAGTACACAAAACAAAACGTAAAACAATTCAGTATTCAGAATACGCTTCACATATATACAGTGTATGTGTCCATTACTGTATTAGCATTGGAATTCCGTCGGTAGGTACCGTCCGCTCACGTAGCGATGCAGCAATGGATGGACCAGCCGGTCCCCAGTGACTCCTGAACAAGATTGATGTATTTGTGAAATAGTGTCTCATGTAGGGTAGGATAAACTACGTGCACTTGTTAAAGTTTTGTACCGAATTGAAAACCAGATAACTCTGTGCCTCTCGGTGCCTCCACTAATTTATATAAAACGATTAAGGTGGATTTACACGTCGACAACACCGGACCTTCTTAGCTTTATAGGCAATTAATTTTAGTAGATTATTGCTGGCTTTTCGGTTATTAATTGGGGATTTTAAGTTGAGTATCATTAAAGTTAACTAGTTTTTTTTTACCTTTTCATAACATTCCGTCCTAATAGATTATAGAATTCAAAATGATACGAAATGACGAAGACGGTATAAAGTCTAGCTTCACAAAAAATAGAGTCAGTAGAAAATAGCTACAATGTCTTACTTGTCTAAGGCTGCTACCTCGAAGACAGCGGGCAGCAGAAGCGGTTAAAGCAGACGGAAGAAAAAAAAATTGGTCTCTATTGAAAACAACGTTATGTGTCAGAAGATATCGTGATGAATTATTATTGGCTAGAGGTTTTAAGAAGTGGATAAAACATACTTTTTACGAATACGTACAAAACAAATGTATCTACCATGCGGAATGCGGACTTAATTTTTAGGCATTAAAAGCCAGACAGATTACTCTTATATAATGAAGTAATTATTACCAAAGGCTCATAAAATATAATGGTCTTACAACATGACGTTTACTTACCAATATGTAAGAAACAAAATTAATTAATTATTGTGAATGTGAGAACTATGTCGGTCATTGATTTATTTATATTTATTTTTGTATTTTTCTCAACGTAATCATGATCTGGCAGTTTGAGTAATTTATGCGGCCTACTCAAATGTCCTTTCTTTGGTATTGTTCGTCGTCGTTGTTTGGAATTGCGTGCACTGACTGGACAGGTCCACTCAATCTGTGTGGTTCTTTCCTCAAAAGACCATTGCAGACACCGATCTACATAGCTTTCACATGACCTGACCAAGATTTTGTCTGGACTTTAAAAGAGACTGTGACCTCTGAGTTTGTTTCGGCCTTTCTTCTCAGAGTAGTCAGATAGGAAACGCCGACCCCATCTAGTTAAAAAAAAATATGATTGACGTGTAAAAGTGTTTGTTCAAACCTACTTACAGAAATAAATCATTTATCATTTAAGGAAGTTCGGTTCGTTTATTTCTCTATTAAAAATAACAGACACCGTATCATCATTATTGTTAATTACTTTTTATAACGTTTAATTGCTAAGTTTTGTAACTAAACATAACGCTGATTTATGCAAGCTACTAATACATTGAATTTTTTTTTAAAGTTGTTTTGGGTGATTGAAAATAAATAGGATACCTAATCTGTCTTTACATCCTTCTGTCTTTGAGTCTTTAATTTAAAGCATTAAAGTCGTTGTCACAACTGTTACAAAATCCGAACAATAGTTTTTGAGACCGGCCCCAGCAAACTGACAGATGGACAGATATGTTTGATGACTCTTATTTACTCTATGACGTGCACTGAACTTTATACAATACTCTATGATGTGCACTGAACTTTGTATATTACTCTATGATGTGCACTAAACTTTATACCTTATTCTATGATGTGCACTGAACTTTATACTTTACTCTATGGTGTGCACTGAACTTTATACATTAGTCTATGATGTGCACTGAACTTTATACATTACTCTATGATGAGCACTGAACTTTATAGGTACATTAGTCTATGATGTGCACTGAACTTTGTATATTACTCTATGATGTGCACTGAACTTTATACATTACTCTATGATGAGCACTGAACTTTATAGGTACATTAGACTATGATGTGCACTGAACTTTGTGTATTACTCTATGATGTACACTGAACTTTATACATTATTCTATGATATGCACTGAACTTTATACATTAGTCTATTATGTGCACTGAACTTTATACATTACTCTATGATGAGCACTGAACTTTATAGGTACATTAGACTATGATGTGCACTGAACTTTGTATATTACTCTATGATGTACACTGAACTTTATACATTATTCTATGATATGCACTGAACTTTATACATTAGTCTATGATATGCACTGAACTTTATACTTTAGTCTATGATGTGCACAGAACTTTATACATTACTCTATGATGTGCTCTGAACTTTATACATTACTCTATGATGTGCACTGAACTTTATAGGTACATTAGTCTATGATGTGCACAGAACTTTATACATTACTCTATGGTGTGCTCTGAACTTTATGCTTTACTCTATGATGTGCTCTGAACTTTAAGCTTTACTCTATGATGTGCTCTGAACTTTATGCATAAATCTATGATGTGCACTGAACTTTATACATAACTCTATGATGTGCACCGAATTTCATACTTTGTTCCCAAGTCATAAAGAATTCGTGCAGCTGTTTCAAACAGAGTCCATTCAGACCAAATAACATGCTCCTATGTATATTCTACCTTAGATACTGCAGCTCCTTAATAAAATTTGTATAAATAAGTCCACTAGCTCATGAATACAGAATGCACAGTTATATAATCAAAACCGCATTGTGTACATAAACTTGAATTTTATACTACAAACTTCATTCGTATAAGGAGAATACTTTTCTCAAGAAAAATGTCTAATACACGACGTTATTATAAGAGTTATGAAAGCCGAAAATAATAAAAAGGGAGGTTTTTTATCAAAGGTAATGAAATTCCACACGTTGATGGACCACATCAATTTATTTTATTATAAGCTCTGTGTCAGTCGTGCATCGGCCGGAAGTCGGGCCGCGCTGGTGTGACGTCACCTCCTTTGTTTCGCACCACTCTCGGATTATGTTAATGTTGTCTCTGAGACATTTGTCTTTGCGTAATGCTGCTCAGCTTCTCGTGCTGGAACCTTATTACTTTCCGATGTTGTTCACCTACATACTTTATTGTTGTTTACGATTATTTGCTCGTCTCTCCGTGTAACAAGTAGCTATGAATTATTATTATGGAATCCTTTTGAAAATAAATTCCTTCTACGTAACCGCTCAAGTTTGCTCGGTACATAGAGAAAAGTTTGGTGTTGAAAAATATTATTATAAAGATCAACATTAATGTGCATTAACGCTTTGGAGATTACATGGGTAGCTAAAATATACCTATATTTATTTGCATACATCAGTACATATAATATAATATTTTTATTGCATATAGGGTATTTGTAGTTGGTACATAAAAGATTAACTCTTTTATGTACCAACTACAAATAATAACTAAGGGCTGATTTTTCAATAGTCAGTTAACTTTTATCTGAGGAATAAATATTACGGTTTGACAGCTTTTGTATAGAAAATATGTTAAACTGTCAGATTTATTCTTCAGATAAAAGTTATCTGACTATTGAAAAATCGGCCCTAAGTAAGTAAGCGTAGTACTTAAACAAACAAATATTTGTACGAGGTGAACTACTGTTCTCCTAGCTAGGTAGCTGAGCAACCTGTAATAAAGAGAGACAGTTTGCCTCCCTAGATAAAAATCTTAATAGTAGTGCTACGAATGTCTCGAAAACTCAAGTCATTAATTAACTTACATAGGTACAATATTATCAGCGATGTTTACTAGAAATCTATATAAAATTAATACTGAACGTGGTTACAAATTCAAGGTTAAAATAAAAAAAAATGTTTTTTCATCCCACCATCTCGGAAAGAGTATTTTTAATCTTCAATATCTGAGTGGAAAAGCCGTTTTTATTCTCTAGAGGATAAAGTAAATTGAATTTAGAACATCGTGTGCACTAAGTTTGTGAATTAAAAAAAACATTAAACCTATTTACTGCTACCTCTATGGTGCCGAATATATCATAAATTTTTTTTTAATTTGTTAAAAACTCAGACTCGGAACCTTCTTGGTGTTCTTTTTTCAATTTGCTTTGTACGCGGTTCTTTACGCGGCATTTTTTCACGTCATTGTTAAACCTTATATTAAAAACAAGAAACTTGAAAACAAGTGAAAAAACTAAAATGAGTGATTCTAGCGACGAGGAAGTTTGCTTGACGCCAACAGAATTGACTGAAACTGTTAATAATGCGCAAATGAGCTTTCTCCCTCAACAATCACGCGAGAAGTATTTAAAACAGTACGATATGTTCAACACGTGGCGACTAGCAAAAGGAGCCAAAACTTTCTCAGAAAACGTTTTGCTGGCATATTTTATAGAATTATCCGAGAACAAGAAAGCAAGCACTCTATGGAGTACGTATTCGATGCTAAAAGCAACAATAAAGATGAAAAAAGACAAACATATCGATACCTATCCTAAATTAGTGGCATTTTTAAAAAGAGCCTCATCTGGTCATCAACCAAAAAAATCGAAGGTTTTCACAGTATCTGATATTGAAAAGTTTCTTAACGAAGCACCCGATTCCGTATATTTGGCGGCAAAAGTAAGTCAGTTGCACATTCAGTATCTACTTAAGTATATTAATCTCAATTAAATAGTATACTTAGTAGATGTTGATAGGCATAATTATGCGTTCATATCAATTTTATTCATTTATCTACTACAATACTCTTTACGTTACAGGTTGTTCTTATTATTGGAATAAACGGAGCATGTCGAACTAATGAACTAACACAACTTAATGTCAAAAACATTGAGAAACATTCAGATGACTTACTATTAATTAATTTACCTAATACAAAGACAAAAAGAGACCGCAACTTCGTCATTCGCAAGGAATACGTAACGATTGTTGAGAAATATCAAGCCTTACGCCCGCCTAACACTCCAATCAATCGATTTTTTCTACAGTATCGCAATGGAAAGTGTGTTAGACAGCCTATGGGTACTAATAAAATTGGCAGTATCCCACGAGAAATAGCAACATTTCTTGAACTTCCAGAACCCCTGTTGTACACGGGTCATTGTTTCCGACGAACTTCAGCCACACTTTTGGCTGATTCCGGAGCTGATCTCCTGTCCCTTAAGCGCCACGGAGGCTGGAAGTCCAATGCAGTTGTAGAGGGATACATAGAGGATTCCATCCAAAATAAGTCTAAAATATGTGAAGGCATCGTAGGAGCCATTACACTGAAAGAGCCTCAATCGGATCCTTGGACTGGCCCTTCTACATCAAAAATAAGCCGTTATGAAACACCTAACCATCTCCCTCTCTCTCCAACATTCACGCCAAGGGAATCCGATGAATCGGTACAACTATTAAGTATGACAGATAGTTTACCGAAAAACAGTACACAAGTGACTAACACCAATATTACAGTACCAAACAAAAATATTACACTCAATTTAAATAACTGTAGCAACGTTACTTTAAAATTTTCTTAATTATACCTTAGTATTATTTTGTTATAATTTAAAGATTATTCTGTAATACTTACCTGTCATAATGTAGTAATTAATACCTAAACTGAAATAAAAGTGTACCTATCTTGTGATTGTAAACGTTTTTTTTTTGCATTTAGTCATTTCCTCGCTGAGGTGGAATGAAAAGTTACGTGTTGCACTCGAGTGCAAAGATTTTTCACCTCGTGCTCTTTTGATTCCCTCGCTAACGCTCAGGATTCTAATTTTGAATCACTCGCTGCGCTCGTGATTCAATTTTAGAATCCTTCGCTTGCTCGGTCATCAAAATTGAACACGCGGTTAAAAAGCAACTTTGCACTCTTGTATAACAAATAACTATTTCAATATACTTTAAGTATTCATCGAAGGAATGTCGGTAATCTAAACATTATAATATACTACACCAAAATAGTGACCCTGCATATAAAAATAACATTGTACCAACACAAACAAAATGCCAAACTAAAACCCAATGGATCGGTTATACCAAATGTATATGACACGAATAAAAGGAACTAAAAAACATTCCAGCATATTTGAAACAATTAAAACAAATACACACGTGCTATCAGTGCTCTTTTTCTATTTCGACAATTTCAAATCACAATGAACAAGAATGTAATAAATAAATAAAATGCATTTATTTCAGGCACATGTCCGCCCATATGAAAGAAAACAGTTCCCTATGTAATTAAATAAAACAAAATAAAAAATCGAATTCAAAGATTGTTAGCAGGAATATTAACAGACAAAGAAATAATATACTTCATATATGGCCCTCAATATTCCATTGTCAGAATCATGTACACGGCTCATAAAGGAGGCCCTCGCTTTCCGTAATACAGCATGGAAATCGTCTACTCTGTTCTCCGCAAACATGCCGGACGCACTACACCGCCACGGTAGCCCTTTACCTAAATGAGTTGCTATATTGTACACGCAATGTGTTATATACTCGTTGTGTTTACTTGTACCAGAGGTGGCCGGTGTACAGCGACCGACCGCGACAGTACGCATTAAACAGAGTGACTTTAACTTGGTTGGTACATTTAGCGAAACGCCGAGCAAGTTACTTTGTTACTGTTATTATTATTATGTTACTTTTCGCGGCTAACGTTCTCCTTTTTAAATAATGTACCCATCTATACTACGTAAAAGATAGCTTGATCTCTGCGACATAAGTCAAACTGACATTCCTAGGGTTGTCATGATATAAAAAATTTTCGATAGAAATTATCGAAGTTTCTTACTATTATCGATGCTAATGTAACGTTTGTAATTAAATTAAACCTAATTAAATTAATGTAACATTTAATTAGGTTTAATTTAATTACAAACGTTACTAAATTGAACGAATATTTGAATATAAAATACATTTATTCTCGTAAAGGAGTACACCCCAAATCCATATCTGAATCAGTTTCTGAATCGATTTTAGATTAAGTATATACAAATGTAAATAATGTTATGATATTAAAATAAATTATAACATAAAATTAAAAAATTAATTCATTTTAAATTAAGTTTTATTTAAAATATCGATAGTTTATTGTCTGTGGTCACGTTGATTCATCGCCCATCACTAAGTAGGTCGGCCCATAAAGTATGACATTTACAGGTACTGTCTGTACTACTATGAAATTCAGAACTTCATAGGCGTGATTGTACTGACAGCTGTCGCTGAGATCAAGCTATCTTTTACGAAGTATAACAACATTTTACTGACAATGGATCCACGAAGATGTTGGTATACATAGTATCCTGCATGCGAGGTAGCAAACTTGGTAGTTATGAACACAATAGTATTCATACAGGGTGATCCATTCTTAGAAGACGGCGGCGGCGTGTTTATTGCTTAGATAGAGAGCTGGTGTACAGCTTGTTCGTATATTGAACGTGTCATTTTCACGCTACTAGCTCTAAGACAAAGGAAGAAAAGGTTACTAAAATACTCTTTTATTTGTTAATCTGTTAAGGAGTTTTTGAGTTAAGAAAAATATTTATTATTATGTACAGTCAGAAAGTTTTATTGTTAAGCTAACTGACACTCTACGTCAATTTTCACTGTTATTGCCATTTCATAAAACATAAAACTGTCAAAGAATGACAGTTGTAATTTGAATATACAGGCAATTTATGTTGGTAGGCAATTTGAAATAAAATAATTTCCCTGAAATTCATATATGTTTATTTTATTTTAATAGGAATAACAAACAGCAGTAGATATACACTCGAGAGCAATGAATCCGGGTCACTTAAAGAATGTTAAAAATCTCGGAAACTAAAAATTATAGGTTAATGCAATAAATTGTATTTAATAGACAATGTAATACTCCTTAAATGAAAGTAAAAAAAAATACATTTTATTAACACAAAATTACATAAAGAAAAAAACTGCTGATCTCTCCTTAAAACAAAAATAGGAAACATGAAATTTTTGAACTTTATTACGATTTTCTTGAATTTTAATACTTCGTATTGCCTCCTCGTGCTTCCATTACTGCGTTTACGCGGTTTGGCATGCTGTACACCAAGTTCCTTATACGATTTTGGGGAATATTCTCCCATTCCTCTGTGAGAGCAATTTTGAGCTCACGAAGCGTGATTGGGGGAGGGTTTCGTTGTTTTACGCATCTGCCTAGCTCGTCCCAAGCATGCTCGATCGGGTTGATATCCGGGCTGCGCGCTGGCCACTCCATACGAGTAATGTTCATCTCTTGAAGGTAGTCATTCACAATCCTACCTGTATGAGGTCGGGCATTGTCATGCATAAATATAGCATCCTCACCTAAATTGACCATAAA
Organism: Brachylomia viminalis; assembly: GCA_937001585.2. Taxonomy (NCBI): domain Eukaryota; kingdom Metazoa; phylum Arthropoda; class Insecta; order Lepidoptera; family Noctuidae; genus Brachylomia; species Brachylomia viminalis. The sequence continues at coordinate 16,578,095 of OW443301.2, read as the reverse complement.
TGGACCAACGTGATCATTGAGGATTTCTTCCACATATCTTACGCTAGTTAAAGAGCCGTTTTCTATGATCACCAGCTCTGTGCGACTTTCAGAAGAAATTCCGGCCCACACAAGTACAGACCCACCACCGTAGGCTACTTTTTCTTCGATGCATGCTTGCTTGAATCTTTTCCCTGGTCTTCGATACACTCTGTGTCTTCCATCGTGCTTGTAGAGCATCAATTTTGATTCGTCGGAGAACATAACTTTTGACCAATCTTCAATACTCCAATTTACGTGGCTCTGGGCATATCTTAGTCTTGAAATACGATGCCCACGCTCCAGTTTAGGGCCGTTTGCAGGTCTAAGGGGTTTTAAGTTAGATTCAGCAAGCCGACGTCTTACTGTCCATGCACTTGGGTTACTTCCTCCGAGGCGTCGAAACTGATTGGTGAGTTCAGTTCCTGTGAGAAAGCGATTTCGAAGCATGGTGTTCACCAAGTATCGGTCTTCTCGTGCTGTGGTACACCTGGTTCTGCCCGTTCCTGGTCTGCGTAGGTTAGAACCAGTTTCTTCGTAACGTCGGAGAACTCTTTGTACTGTTGACAGCGACACACCGACAGTCCTGGCTGTATCGCGCTGACTCCGGCCGGTTTCCAGCATTGTAAGTATTCTGGTGCATTCTTCAGGCGTAAGCGACATAATTTCAGCTTGAATAATGAATATAGAGCACTATCAACATGGTTTATGTACCCACATAAATGACAGATTACAAACAAAAGCAAAACCAAATGCTGTAATTTCGTAGTTCCATCTTCGAAAGTGGCCCTTTTTCAAATTTGTTTTTTTTATGATATAACTTTACAATAACTAAGAAGTTTTAATACCTTCATTTAAGGAGTATTACATTGTCTATAAAATACAATTTATTGCATTAACCTAGCATTTTCAGTTTCCGAGATTTTTAGGATTCTTTAAGTGACCCGGATTCATTGCTCTCGAGTGTATTTCATAGTAGGCACACAATATAAAGACTATTAATAAAAGTAACAAATACACTACTCGAGACGTTATCCACAGATTACTATATAGAATAAGCTAGCTGTTAGCAGACCAATTAAAAAGAGCTTATTAATTAATTAACAGGGTTATGATCTCTTAAAATAATCGTAATTTCACGCTTAAATATAGCTGTGTTAAGAAACGTAATGTCCGAAGAGCAAGACTGTTTATTATAGGTGTTAACCAAGCGATGTAACGGTGAGCGAGCGCCTGAGTTGGTTCGACAAACAGAAGTAGCAAATAGGCATCTCGAACGATCTTCTCGACCGATCACAGTACGAGGGATCAGGAGTGCTTCCTGATCCCTCGTACTGTGATCGGTTTGTGCAAACTGTTCACAAGATCAGTACAATCAAACTTATTGCGACATATACTAAATAGAGTCATCATTTCAAGTAGGGTTCGACGGGATTGTTCGGTCATGAGGTTATATTTTTGAAGCAATTATTGATATGACATTTTAGTTTTACAGCATCTGTAATGCATAGAGCGTAGGTCCTTACGTTGGACCAACTCCATTGAGTTGGTCCAACGTAAGGAACTACGCTTACCTTGATGTATTTTTTGTAAATGGGGGTTAAAGAAGCGTATTCAAGTTGTGGCCGTATTATTGATTTGTAAAGGTGCAATTTGGTTGCAGCGGTATCTACATCGCCACATGCGAGTTGCGCGTCATACTGATGTCACGCAAACCCTGCATCGCGCAAGCAGAGTTTACCGCGCGACTAGCATTTATATAACTTCCCGACATCAGTCGTGGGGCAGTTGCCCACCCACAGAACAGATAAACTCTTTTATCTGTTCTGTGTGCCCACCTGACACGACACCTGTCTGGTCGGAGGATCCTCCCTTTTCTATGGAGGTATGAGTGAACTTTACACTCTGTTCCTCGTGCCTCTATATTGGTGACCCCGACTTGATGAACACAATTAACAACAACAACAACAATCAATCAATCAACAATCAATCAACCAACAATCAACAATCAACCAACAATCAATCAAAATCAACCAACAAAAACAACAACAACTCGACCCACTATCGACCTCCGGTCTCCGGAGGGGATTAATGTAGCGGTATCTACATCGCCATATGCAAGCTGCGCGTCATACTGACGTCACGCAAATCCTGCATCGCGCAAGCAGAGTTTACCGCGCGACTAGCATATATACAACTTCCCGACATCAATCGTGGGGCAGTTGCCCACCAGACACGACACCCGTCTGGTCGGAAGATCCTCCCTTTTCTATGGAGGTATGAGTGAACTTTACACCCTGTTCCTCATGCCTCTATAAGGTAGAAGGCCGATGAAATTCTCTAGACGCTCTCATTACAAAACCAAACATTTTATACGCCTTATTAACTAAGTTGTCTACATGGGTGTCAAGATGGAGCTTTGAATCCAGATTTACGCCTAGGTCACGGAGGGAAGAAACCTTGTTTAGGGCAGTGTTTCCAAGAGAGTAATTAAAATTTATCACATGTGTTTTCTTAGTAAACGTAATGCTGTAACATTTAGAGATACTAAGGGGAAGCTTGCTAGCAGAACAGTATTCCGTGAAGCAGTCAAGATCCTTCTGAAAACCTAAACAGTCGGTTTGGGTAGCAATAGTTTTGTAAATTTTGAAATCGTCCGCGTATACCTTGAATTCTTAAAGTAATCTTATAAATAATTGTTTGTTCGTTCGAATAGAATCATTTTAGTAATTAATTATTTCTTTAACGCAATAAATAGGTATAATACCATAACATCATACAACGTCTGTTATTCACGAAGGGTAACGTACCGTACTAGGTACACCCCGACTTCGCCATTTATGTTACCATTGTAAAGGAAACATAAAACCATATAGTTTCCTACCTAGAATCCAGTTTCTGGAAGCCTGATTCTCAGTTACCTTTATTAATACATCTCGCGACACCTTTTTATTTTTTTTTGAGTTTGGGAAAACATCAAATAACTTCTCTCGCTGTGGGCGGAGCGGGAGGGCGTGTCGGACTCTTACTGACTAAAACCCACTCGTGTTCCTTCAGTTGCCTGTGCCAGGGGCCACGGTAACCCTTTCGGACTTTCCCGCAACCCTGGCAGACATCGGCCCTAGCGGACCCCGTCATTGCGTCATTGGTGCTGACATCTCTCTGAGGCACGCGTAGAACACAACGCACCGTCGACCCGGGCCTAGTCCTTATCGGACGGCGAGCTACCCATCGCTCGCCGTCCGTAAGCCCGCGCCTGCGGTGGCCGGGCCGTCTTTTATTCCCGAAGGGTAACGTACCACAGTAGGTACACCCAGACTTCGCCATTTATGTTACCGTAGTAAAGAAAAAAAACGATTTAGTTTCCTACCTAGAATCCAGTATCTGAAGGCCTAATCAAGTCTCCAATCAGTTACCTTTATTAAATCTCGCGACACCTGCTGTGATTGATGAATGAAACTAGCCACAACCTACACAACCTAGCATAACGACGAGAATTAAACACAAACAAATTGCATATTGCATAGGCATTGTGTACATGTTGTACTTAATCACCATTTCAAAAAACAGTAATTTGTTTCCCTTCTATAACCCAATATAAACACGGCACACAACAGTTCAGCGACTTCGAACTTCCCCGAAGTGGGTCCGCATTGGCGTGCAGTGTCCGCATAAGTGGGCCCGGCGTCAGCGCCACTTATACGCTTGTTTTAACGACATCAATATGCTTTGTGCTGTACACTGTTTGATAATTAATTCAGTGTAGGAATATTTAATCCCTTAAAGATACTGAATTACTGTATTGATTTCAAGGTTTACTTAAGTAGGTATTAGAAGGTACTATGTATCATCATATATTGTGCTGAGTTTAGGCTAGATTCTCCGAAGTGGGTCCGCATTGGCATGCAGTATGCGTATACGTGGGCCCGGCGTCAGCGCCACTTATAGGCTCGTTATAGCACCAACACTGTGCTTTGTGATGTACACTGTCTGGTGATGAATCCAGTTTAGTAATGGAAAATTGGGAATGGTATGGCGTCACATTATTACTTTTTAAAGAAAGATATTGAATGAATGTATTGTATTTTTAAAGCCTACTTAAGTAGGTAATTTAAAATTATCATCACCTAGAGGGGCAGTGTGCTGCATCTTCATCCACATATCTTCTCAACATTCCACTGCTGAATAAACGACTGTATTGAATTATGCTATATGGAATACGAAATAACAAATACTTATACTCCATTTATTATAATTTATAACATTACAAAAATAACGACAGTAATTGAATTGACATTGTAGAAATGCGCTAAATTTTAGAATTATTTTAAAATGTAAATGGTAAATAGATTACATTGCTTTGTAGTTATCGTGAAATAATGGCGTTTATATGAAAATAACGAAAGGGTTATAAACGTTATTTTATAAATGGAGTCTATTAGGTTTACACAATTCAATAATCAACGCTTAATTAAACACAAAATAACTTAGTTGTGTGGCACTTCCAGCTATACTTACTTATTTTTATTTTTTATTTTATTTTTTCCAAGAGGAACAACAAACAGCTACAATATAAAACATAGAAACAAGAAATACACAAAACATATAGACAATATTGCAGCCCACAACGCTGTTCACAGATTAACGATAGGATACAATACAGTGAAAATAATCGCATGGGTTACAATTACATTTTTTTTACTAACTTAATGAATTAACAATCGTGTTTAAGATTTATATAATAGGTACCTATACTATAATATATATGTATATAATACTCAAGAAATGACATAAAAAACAAACATAGAATAAAACTCAAGAAAGCTCCTTAAGAATAAGACTTTTGAACCTACAGGGAGCACATGCAAAGATGTCTATATGTTCAAAAGTCCTATTGTAGGAATCGACCATTCTGCGAACAGGCGAACGCAAGCCAGTATTGGACTTGCAAGTACCCACTGAAAATAATCTGCCAGCGCGCACCTGTCGCTTGTGGACTGTCCTAGGAACCGCATAGCAAATCATGTTGGAGAGTTCAATGCTGTCAAATTTATTTCTGACAATACTATATAAATTCATAGCTTCTAAGTACTTACGTCTATTTTTAAGTGTTGCGAGCTTATACCTCGCAAGCAAATCTTGGTATGGCAAATTACTTACTTACTCAGAGTTGCTCACTTTCTATTGAAGTTCCAGCAATTTTGTACTCACATGAACACAAATAAATGGATGCAGTTACATCAAATAGGTAGATTGCGAACAGTATTCCATATAATTAAAAAAAACAAAGCTGCATATTTCTTGTTTTCCATCAACCAACACCTCCATAGGGTAATTCCCCACAATTTAATGCATGTCACATTCAAGCTCCACGCCGACGGGGCACTGCAGACGTCCCCAAGTGGTCCCACTGCACCCGTTCTCGTATGAGGATATGTCGAGCTGGAGTATTGAATATGCACTATGCAAGTTGTTAATCCGTCGCTTAAGGACCCAATTGAAGCCCTTTTTATAGAGACAAGTCAGTATATGTTCTGAGATGAAGCGGAACTCTCGTGAAACCTTTATGTCTGCTTGTCCTAACCCCATACTTCTATGATTTAACGTGGCTGCACGAAACTATTGTAATAAAAAAAGCAAATAGCCTTTGAATTGTAAAACAATGCATGACTTAGAGCCTGTTTTTTGATCCTATGGTAATTCTGTCAAAATGTGTTGATCGAATCAACACACTTTGCCAAAATTGAACCATTAGGTACTATTTTTATCTAATGGTTGAGTTAACTACCTACGGATCAAAAAACCGGCCTTCACTAATATGAAATAACAGCTTTTAAACTTGCAATTTCCGTTTGTGAAATTGTTTCTAAGTACAGTAGCTCACAATACGGCATGCAAAATAATGTAACATGATTGGCCGTCCATTCGAAAAATAAAAATCAGATAAACATTGTTTCCTTTACTCCCAAATCAAGCAGATTTACTGTAATACCCAAACCTGATTACAGTACGTAGACACGTTAACAGCCTATGCAATTTCCCCCCTCGGCGTACTACGCTCGTTTGTTGATATTCAACTTTTGTATAAGCCAGCAAACATTATGGCGTAGTGTGATAGCGACCAAAATTTATTTCAGATACGTGAGCCTATATTGTCATATGGAATTGGGAAAATCCAATTGTGTCAACACACGAGTCTATGGGGTAAGTTTATAGAATTGAATTGGTCGGCAGGTAAACGGTTATTGAAGGTAATAATAGCGCTCCGAATATGTTCGAAGTAACATGGCGTCTATACTGCAATTAGGGGCCGTTAGGCGATGGCTGGCGCCGGCCGGCTCCCTGCCTACTCGCTAACACACCATACTACTGCGATGGACAAATAGTAGGTATTGTTTGAAAAGGGTTGTTTTACACGGAAACATGTCGCATCGATTGTGTCGCGCCGACAATCACGGTTTAATGTCTTCATACATGGACGGTGCTTTGCAATTTTAAATGACTCGCTGTTAATACTTGTTTATTGGTATCTCCTCAATGGACTGCGTGAATATTATAGTGTTAATAAAATGTTTACGCGATTTTTAAAAATAAACGCTTACAACGAATTCTGGCTGGTTCAAGTATTTGTAGATTTTAACAAAGTTTAAATACAAGCAAGTGTAGTAGAATCAACGGTCCAATCACCATAATTAATCAATTATAGCACCACACCTACCTATAAAATCAAACTGAATATATTTCAGTAAACACGGCGCGTATTCAGCCGAAATGTTCGTGCAGTAACATTTATCAATCAATTTATTGTCCAATTACATGGGACATATTTCTCTAAAAGTTACATTGCAACATTTACAACCAATGTCTCTGATACGTACGACCCATTAAAAGCCTATATATAAGCGAATAAAATTCACATGCATGGCTGTAAACGGCGCGATCGTAAAATTCACTGCACTCACTTTGTGGCGCTGTGGAAATTTATTTAAAAGCTTTGACACGCAGTTAGGATGACGTAGAGCTACTTACACATAATTAGGTTCCAGAATAGAATCACAAAGAGCTTTGTTGAAAAGAAAAGCTGGATTTTATTGAACAAAACATCGCGTAACCCCCTCTATGTTTGATTCAGGAAGCAGCAACAACCCCCGTTAACACCCTTACCCCTTGAGAGAAATACATAAATAATTTATAACGAAAGCTGTAATTTTTTTATTACGTTGTAAAGTTATAGCATCTAAACTATTTTAAGCACAAAATGTAAAACTACAGTTGTTAAGCTATAAGAAATGACCGAAAACTTTATTGTCGCATAAAATTACCATTTCAGTGAAGATACATGGTATTCTTTGAAATTGCTGATCTTTAAGTACAAGAGTAAACGTTGTGAAATGTACTATAAACTTGTACTACTTAATACAATATAAAGTGTTTGAAGTGACAGTGTACGATGTAAATTAATTAATTATTTCACTGTATTAACATATTATATTATTGAGGCTATAAAGTTTCAAGTATTTGTCGCAGTGAATCAGATATTATTAATTTAATTATCGTTCTACATTCTATTATGAAACTATTTGTTTAATTATGACAATTAAATTATTACAATTACCCCCTGACGCGGGCACTTCGCATCCTTAACCTTGTAGCAGAGGAGATAGACGTTTTTGCGTGTACAATGAGTGAATTCACAAGGATAACATTATATGTAATAAGTTTTAGATAATAAGTTTTTAAGTTTGCTTCACTATTGCATTGGGTTATACCTGTAAAAATAGCTGTAAGTGAGGATATAAATAAATAAATAAATAAATTCACAAGATAATCGATACCAAATGTATCCAACAAAATTATAATCACCTTTGTACGTATTTTTATGTTCCCTTCTTCCTGTCTGTTTATATGTGTGTGCATTACTGTACTATAAATAAATAATAAATCGGTTACAACTCAGTGGAACAAAAATCATCAGTACTGAAGGAATATAGCAGGTTTATCTAAGAAAGGCAACCGAAAGTAAAGTGAATTTAAAACCTCAGGGCGGTTCCAACTTAGAGAATTTAGGTTAGAAGTTAACTGTTAGGTCAGTAAGGTCACCACGAAGACGAACAGCCACATTTCTCGGGGTGAGATCCTTACTCAGATGTACAAAAGTATTGTGACAATTTGTTAAATCGTTTTAAAATATTGAGGAAAAATAACCTAAGTTACGTATTTAAAGAAAAAACATTGTTATATCACATCTGCAACACTAAAATGATAAGCCATTAGCATCATAACAGCTAGCCATTGTGCGCTTTTATAATTTCTAACGTGACGGTATTATCGTGGACGTCCACGTCCATGAAATGTATACATCCACTTTATAACGTAGGTAATCGTGGATGAAAATTTAGAAGCCTCTTCGTATATTTCCATACATTTCACTTCCCTATGTTATCGTAAAGCCGTGACGTGGACGTCCTCGATAATATCGTCACGTTATATATATTAGACCTTTACATATGAAATTGCCGTTTAGTATACAGACAGTTAAAGTCGTTTTTATATAAATATTTTTTATTTCTATCAATCAAAATATGCACCCATGCTATAAATGCATCTCTGCCAGCACGATTGTCATTTCAATGCCCTTCTTGATGATGTCAGGTGTACGGGAGCCAACAAACTCTTCAAAGGCAATTTGTACTGCCTATCGGATATTGATTTTTTTCCCTGAAAAGAAGTTGTCCAAATTTTGGAAAACGTAGAAGTCTGTCGGCGCAAAGTCAGGTAAGTACAGTGGATGACTCAAAACTTCCAACCCTAGCTCTTGTAGATTAGAGACCGTGTGTTGTGCCATATGAATCGAGCGTTGTCGTGTAGGAGCAGCGGGGACGAGCGATTAACCAAGGCTGGCCGGAGGTTTGCGAGCTTCTCCATCATTGTGTCCAGTACCTCACAGTACACATCCGAAGTAATGCTGGTTCCATTTGGTAAGAAGCTGTGATGAACTATACCGGCACTACACCACCAAACAGTGACCATGACTTTTTTAGGGGTAAGTTTTCGTTTGGGGCATTGCCTAGGCGCTGACCCAGGGCTTAACCAACATGATGACCGCTTATGATTATCAAAAAGAATAAATTTTTTCATCGCAAGTGACAATGCGGTTCAAAATCCCTTCGTTCGTTCGTTAGTCTATTAAGCAACGCAAGGCATACCTCAACGCGTTCGTCACGCTGGCGTCGCGATCGTTTCGTTCGTGCCACTTATCAAGTTTTTTTACCTTGCCAATTTGGCGCAAATGGACCAATGTTGTTTTGATGCTAACTTTAAAAGCTATTGCTAACTCAGCCGTAGATTGGGTATCGTCAGCTTCCACTATCGCCTTTAATTCGTCGTAGTTGACTTTAGTTTTCGGGCGACCACGGGGTTCATTTTTTAGATCAACATTTCCATGTCGGAAGCGTTCAAACCAATAACGAGTCGCGCGTTCGTTTGTAGTGTTCACTCCGTACAAGTAATTAATGTTGCAGTCGTTTGTGAGGCATTGCTACCGCGAGTACCGCGACGGAACTCGTATTCCATAATTACTCGTATTTTTAGCGTATCCATATTGATAAAAAATATACAATTGTAGTGAAAACAAAACAGTAATCAATAAACAAATGAGTGAATTTGAAAATAGTAGGTATTGCATATTTTTAAAGTAAATTTATTTGAATTTAGAATGTATTGCCATCCATACATAAATTACGTTTCAAATGGCCAGTATTGTAAAACCGCAACTTCCTAGTTAAAGACCATCATTATAGCGCATATTGAGAACAGAGGGGCAATTCCCGTATTTTTAAGAACGTTTGCATTCTAATCTCAGTGTCAATCTGTCATAAATTGTATAGCGTTTACCTACATTTTTGACATTAGACTGTCGCTGAGATGAGATTGCGACTTGAATTTGAACGTTTTCAATTACGGGAATTGGCCTTCTGGTAACCTTAGTTTTACATTTATCAAAAAATCATTGTTGGCTCACATTTACTGGGTTATTGGTAATATGTCGGCAATCCATTACTAGGATGTAGGGTAGGTCATTTGGAACCAAATGATCCCGTATGACCCCTATGCAAATGTCAACCATTTCCGAGTAATTTGACACTTTATATTTTTTGTCGATATAAAACTTATAAAATGTATTAAAAAAAGCTGTGCATTTATTTATTTATATATTATTTATTGTAAACCACAAAATACATAACAAAAAAAAAATTGAACACTAATTAATATACAATGGGCGGCCTTATTGCTTTCTGCATGTTTTTTTTTTAATTATTATTATGTGCTTCTACTTCAATACATGATAATCCAACATAAAATGATAATATTATCTTTAATATTTTTTTAATCTGATTTATTTTCAAAATTTTGAGCAGGTTATTTGATAAATGATTTTATTTCTGTAACTAGGTTTGTACAAACAAGTACAAGTGTAGGTTTTTCAACGTCAATCATATTTTTTCAATCATTATTTTTAGCGTTTCCTATCTGACTACTCTGAGGAGAAAGGCCGAAATAAACTCAGAGGTCACAGTCTCTTTTAAAGACCAGACAGAATCTTGGTCAGACTACTTGGACTTGGGTGGGTCAATACTATGTAAATCGGTATCTGAAATCGTCTTTTGAGGAAAGAACCACACAGATTGAGTCCAGTCAGTGCACGCAATTGTCAGCAATCGTGCAACTCAGAACAAGGAGCTCAACGATTCGACGAACAATACCAAAGAAAGGACATTTGAGTAGGCCACATAATTTACTCTAACTACCAGATCATGATTCTGAGAAAAATACAAAAAAAGCGACCGTCATAGTTCTCACATTCTTAATAGTTGAAATAATATTATAATACTTTACAAAGTAAATACTCATGTCATAGTATATATAAAATTCATCAATGTCAATGTGTATATAAAAATCCGGACGTAATGGTTTGGTTGGTATTTGACTAAAATCGTTGATTTCTGCAAAAAAAAACATGGATATACCTTATCAAAAGAACATACAAAAATATGTACAACTTCTCAGCTATCCAACGAGATACATTAAGATACAAGATATCTTCAAAAAAATATAAAATGTCAAATTACTCGGAAATGGTTGACATTTGCATTTGGTTGCAAATGACCTCCCCTACATCCCCTTAATGGATTGCCGTCATATTACAAATAACCCAGTATGACACTGAAATGATAAGCTGTTATCATCATACCAGCTAGCCATTCATAAAACAGCATTGTTTAGTATAAAAATCTTTATTGAATTTGCGTTTAAATGTTAATTTGAGTGCACACACATTCTCGCATGCAGAACAATTTATGTTAATTGTTCCAAAAAAACTATTACATCTATTTTATTCAATGGTGTCGCACCATTTGGTGTCGTCATAAATTTAAATACTTTAATTGTGCACGTTTTACTACGTAATTAATTAATGTAATGTAGGTCAAAACGAATAATGAACGTGTTATTCTGTATCCAAAGCCGCTGGGTACTTTGACTGACTTTTGTACTGTTATCAACAAAATTTGTGTACTATAATGTAAGGAAGGTATTAATAATGTTTATTCATTTTTACAGTTATACTTCTTTTGGCGCGTTTGGTAAAAATTATGAGAGTAATTATTTTACGATGCGCGCGCACACCGACAGCCAAAAAGCGACATGATGAAGTTAGCTGATAAGCGTCTCTCAAGTTTCCGTGAAAACTCATAACTACATTCAGAGTAGTTTCTCAAATATTCATAAATATACAACACGTGTTTTATTCAGTGGAGTTAAAAACAAATATTTATTTATAAATAAGTATACATGTGTGTATGTGATTTAAAATTATATACGGTGGTGAATCATAGGCTATTGTAAATATTCGTGATTTATGTGAGTTTTATCTTAAAAAAACTTTTTAAGTGCATTTATAGCTTTGAGGTTCATTGGCGACATGTATTCTTTTTTTTTATTTGTTTACATTATAAATTATTTTGTTAATTTATCATTCCTTTTTCAAACAAAGAGTTGTGGTATACGGGATGAAATCTCAATCATTAGCTATTTTTGTTCTGTTACGCCAAAGAAGTATAAATTCTTACGTAGGTACTTAGGTACACATACACACGGTCAGCTAATTATTAGTCACTTATTCGTTTGCATGAATATAACAAAAATAACACGGATCCGTCAGATATGCTTACAGTTCAACGTCTCAAAATAGACTGACTCTCTCCAAGCAAATCGGTTACCAACTGAATGTTCCCCACTTTAAACGCAAGTGAACCCCCAGTCGGCTATACGACCCATCAGAACGACTAAACAGTACATACAAGCACTTTACTAACTAAAATACATTAGGGCTACTTTCTTAATTTAAACAATAATGACTAATTAACTATTAAAAACAAACATACTGTAATACCGATAATCTACAATGAATATCCTTAACGGATATATAAAATTCGTGCAACCACTAGCGCCATCTGTGGCTTGTTAAAAAAAGTCTTATTCTTAATGAATATTTTACAAAATCATCACAGTTACCACCTCTGTGCAAACAAGGCGTAAAGTTATGTCAACAAAATTACATACAACTTTGCTGAAGAAATTATCATCCTATCCACAGCATGGCAGATATCATTTTCGTGAACATCGTATATGTTAATACCTACTCTTCGGTGAGTCATACTTAATGACACAGTATGTTCCCACCCCTCTGTATGTACGAACCTCAATTAGTGATTTTATCGCCACGCCGAGATTATTTGTTTCGTATATATATACATCGGATCACCATCCCCTGGGCCTCGACTAAGCTCCAAAATTTGCTACTACATGGAAACTCTTACTACTTAAGTACAGGAATTTTCCACAGTTTTGTCAGCAAGCAATTTAAAGCCACGTTCCCTTGCTTAAGATGCATTGGCTCATTCCAAACACAGGGTTTAACGTTGGTTCGAGAGGCCGACACTACGAGTAAATTTGGCAATTCGTAGGCGACTCGTCCCACAACAGGCATTAGCACTAAATGACATCCACGAAAAATCTTCGCGAAGCGCTCAGATAAGAAATAGGGGAATAAAAAAGATTTCCCCGCCTTTTACACTGTTTTATTTGATTCCTGTCAAAATAGGAACAATAGTTTAGTCTCGCTCCCCCTGGAGACAGCCGCTGACAGAAATGCGAGAGTGGGCAAATTATTTTGTTGTAATTTGGATTTATGTTTGTTCTGTTACGTTCCGTTCCTGTATCTACGCATATAGAACTGACACATATCTTTTGCATAATATAACTAACACATTACATCATTGGCCGTTTTGTAATTTCTTACATCATAGCGTTTCTTTGGTGCATATTGGGTGTACGTCCAATGAGACGCTTGGAAAGGTTGCCATAGGGCGTAAAACGTTTCTTGAGGATGATATTCTCGTAGCATGTATGTCTATTTCTTTTTACATTTCTGTTTAGTATATTCTATCACATTTAAATTAAATTATATTATTTTTATTTAAGTGCAACGTTCGAAAGTAGGCTGTACTGGTACAGCGTCCTGACTGTTGTTTGCTCCGGCTGTCGCTGAAAACCAGCGCTGGGGCTCTGTCTTGCATAGGGTCGCAGCATAATGCTGAGCGATAGCCGTTTTGCGTGGATGTGACGCATGTTTCCCGCAACATTTTCTTATTGTTTGTGTTTGTGTTATTTTTTGCGTCATGTTTACCGCAAATAAACGCATTTTCTTTCTTTACCTTTTCAAACGAACCTGAAGATGAATAATATTAAAACAACTAATAAGTAAAATCAAAATCCATGTTCATTAACAGCCAAATAACTTTTTTGACCTGATAAATTGGCCAACGGAAATTTTAAAGCGAATTCCGGAATTTAATTTAATTAACACGTCATTTGAATGCACCCCACATATAAAATGGCATGTATGGTGAACTAAAGGTGAGTGAATTCAGCTGTGTGATCAATAAAATATCAAAAGTTCAACGTGGAGTTAAATTGCTTAAAGCATTATATGAGTCAATGTCTGGCGCCGCGAATGCGTATTTACATATACCGTTTCAGCACATCACCCTGCACAGAGCCAAAATCAGTTACAATTTCAAGAAAGTTAATGAAATCTTAAAAGTTGTTGATCAAATTTTATCGTAATAGTTAATCACGAGATGGGTCGCTTCCGGGGATATTTTGATGTGAAACATCTATAGCCGCACGTAAAACCGATTGCTGGCGAGGCGACGCATGCCGTGGCGACGCGTCGCCACGATATATTTTAAATAATGAACAATTTATTTCTTAAGAAAAACTGAATAATGGTTTTTGATTATGCCATATTTATTTTCATTTATTAAACCATTCTTACGTACTTATTTACTATATAATATTTTGTATAGTAAATAAGTATGAAATAATGGTTTTCGATGTTTCTGCCAGGCGTCCCGCGACGGCAATTTTTTTTTTATGTGTTCCAATGTTAATCTGAGAAATGTAGGTTCAACAATCATACAGGTTGAGTTATATATTAGTGTAAGCTAGAGATTCATTACAAAATTAACATGGAAACCCTATATAACTTTGCCCTAGCCAATCCGAAGTAGCATTTCTAAATACGCGCTGCGGCCGTTGAGCGGTGACTCCATGCAGACGAAATTCTGGGAAAACGCTTTTTGCCGTGGGCTGTTGGAAATAACAGACAATTATTGTACAATGACTTTTTACTTCGTACGATTTTTCGCTTTATCTACAAATTGATTATACGGAGAAACGTTTTCCAGTTTATGAATGTTTTTGTTATGAATTTCGAGTTGTTTACGAAATCTTTGTAGCGTAATACCGTTATGAAATATATTGTAGAAAAACAAAAGACATTGTATCTTATAAAGATTTTCTATCTTATATTTATAAAGACTTCTTTTAATTACATAAATTTGAATGTAATAATTGTTTTATAAATAGAGTGTTAATACGCGACATTCTGTTCTAACATGTTCTCATTAAACTCAATGACTTCTCTTAATTTTAATCATTTGTTAATTCGTTTATAACAATCGCTACGCGCTACGACGTTGCTACGCGTTACGACGTTGCTACGCGCTACGGCTACGAGCACGCGTAGGCTTTGTTCAATCGTAGCACAATACTTTAGGTGCTACACGCTTCATAAAACACAGTTACGTAGCAAGAAAACAACAATGTGTTATTTTTATGAACCTATAATCAAGTCGACGTATTGGAAATTGATTTATAATTAAATAACAAGGCAATGACGGCACGGTTGGCGCAGTGGTTAAGTGATTCCGAAGAGGCCCGCAGTGGCGGGCCGGCACCAGTCGGGGGTTGTGGAAGGATCGTATGTTCCCGCGACCCCCGGCGTAGGTGTGAGATGGAACACCGGGGTGGTTTTTAGTCAGTAAGAGTCTGACAGACCCCGTCGCCCGCCCCAGGGCGGCGGACATCCATGAGGATTTTCCACCCCGGAAACAAAAAAAAAAAAAAAGTGGTTAAGTGATTGACTGCTGCGTTATGTGTCGCGGGTTCAATCCCCGCACGGAACAAATATTTGTATGACCTGCAAGTAGTTGTTTCGGGTCTGGCTGTTTGTGTATGTGAGTTTAATGTTTGTAAACGATACAGGAGAAATTCATAGTGGGCAACGTTGTTTTAAAAAAATAAAACAAAAACAATTAATATACAACACAAAAATACTGTTAATTTAAAATGAATATACCAAACAATGAACAATTAAAGCTTATAACATTCTACAAGACTCAATAAAATTGTGAATATTTAGTTTACTATACAAGGTGTTGTTTTGCATGCTCGTCAAATTCGAGGAAGTAACTATGCTAATGATTCTCGACACTAATCAATAATAAAATAAGTAGGTATTTATTTTTATTTTTTGTATTCTTCGGAAATCGGCATGTGTAGGGCCCGTGTGATACCGCCCTGTAACTGCGCTGTAACTGTACCGCATGCACACAGCGACATAGTCGTACGACACTGCCTACCGCAAACGCAACGGGGCGATTTTGTTCTTTGAAAGTGGAGTATTCTGAAATACTGTCAAACTAAAATACCTAAAAAAACAAGTATGTATTAATTATTGAGCAGGATCGTAATTTTATTTGATTATTTATGTCTTTCATAACAGCCTCCTGAAATTTGACGAGGATGCAAAACAACACGTTGTATAACATAATGTAATCGTGCAATAACTTAACTTAAAACCGAATACATAAATACTTATATAAAATATAAATACCATAAAAGCAAATGATACTATTTTAACTTAATATTTAATATTTTTCTTAACAAAAAGTGCCCTCATCCTCTCTCCTATTAAACATTAACTTTGCTGTGCCCGACAGGGTCCATAGTTGATTCGATTTTTAACATACCAACTATTATAATGTACACATTATAGAATGCAATAATATTGAGTATTGGAATATCCGTGTGTATAACTAGCGTCAGTATGTTTGCATGAGCTGGAGTAGTTATACCGACATTATCTATGCAGTGTTAGATCGCAGGGGCACCTGAGACTGCACGCTAATTCAGAGCTCAGCCTCTCCTTACGACCGATAGCTGTACCTACGCTTGAACACGTCCGCCAGATAATTGCTGCATACTCAATTAGGGTAACGCTATTAGCAAAATGAAATTCCCACCTGTTTTATATGCGGCGCCAACGAGTGATAACCGCGATGACTAATTAAAGCAACAAAAGGTCAATAAACATGACTCACTGAATCGTTTTCAGTCGCGATGAACGATTCATGAACACGTTATGTTGAATGGGACATTGTTAAACGATACGGAAATATCACACAAAATTGAACATTTAGGACGTAAGCCGGCAGACACACTAAAACAAACAAGATCGCAAAGCCCGGTCGTGTCAACACGGGGCGGTAACGTGGAAATTATACAGCTCAAATTACATCATTAGAAAGCGCGACTTTATATGGACGTCTGCACGATAGCCGCTCGGTGCGAGCTGGTGGCGGTGGCGCGGTGCGAGCCGGTGGGTGGCGCGTGCGATGCTGTTGTTATCACCCTCACTCGTACCACCAATCAATTACGATTGCTTGGCTTTTGAAGTGGACGTCCGCGATCGATCGTCTGCGTACAATGACATTCGCAATGTCAGATTTTATAGAGCTTGCCGCTGATTCGTCACTATTTTGAATTTTCATGAACTCGCCGTGACCTGCTTCCACCCGTCCATGACCGGTTACAATTAGGAAAACCTCCGCCGGTGCAAGTCGCGCGGATATAAAACTTTATGTACGCATATAAATTTGGATGTCGAGACATGTTTTATTGTACAGTCGTAAAATTTGGGGTCGGAAAAGACCGACATATTTAATAAATACGAACAAGGTCGTAAAGTTGAATGCAAACCTCTTCGTGGCTTCGATAATATCATTGAACTATTTCTGATGTTCACTAGTACTTGTTTACCGATCGATTCTGGGGAAGTCCGTGTTTCGGCGATGGCACTGTCTTCGTGGTTCAAGGAAATTAATTTTGCGAGATTGTGGAAAGCAAACGTAAGAAACTTGCATTTTTCAAAGTGCTATCTCTTTATAGCGAATTTATCTCGAAACACTCGGCTTTCCCATACAAGTTCACCAAAATGGCTCCAACAATAACGTGAATCCGCTTAACATTTCGCCCGGCCGCCCCGGGGAGGCGCGGGATTCCCGGTGACGTGCCTTAAGCGTGGGAATACGCCGACGTTACCTATCGCTTCACTTATTTACCGAATACAACTCTAATAAATTTAATAAAGGGGAAGGAAACGTGTGACAGATGCACGAGCCACCGAGCAAAAATATCTGTCGGGACGTTCTGTATATGTTCGAGCTCGAATAAATTTTTGTTTGCATTTATCGTTTCCAATAACTCATAAAAAGTAATAAAAAACGCCACCTTAGCACCTATAAATCTCCTAAAGAGCACAACATCTACAGGTAGTTGGCAGGCATCCAGCCCTACCTGAATCTAGATGTATTCTACATTAAACTCTGTGTCGCAGCAAAAAGTTTAATTAGGCTCATTTATATAGGGGTGAAAAAATGCAGCGAGCTGGTTGAATCTAAAATTCTAACGTCAAAAATATAAAACATGGCCGCGTAAATATAAAAAACAACGGCAAGTTGGTGGACAGTGCGGCAGGACGGTAATCCGGCTGTCGCCGGCAGGTATCGATGGACGGATTAAAACACCATTTTTACTGACGGTTAAACCCTTTGCCGAGTATCATTTTCATGTTTTCAATTATAGCACCGATACTACCATTTTGCGGCTTTGATGATTTCTTTATTCAGATAGATATCGTTTATACATATGGTGCGTACTTCTGGTTTTAAAACCTTACAAACGTTGGGTTGTTTGCCTCCTTTCATGTAGCTTTAACATACATAATAATGTCATATAGGCGACTTTATAATTGCTTTAACACTTTTGACAACCATTTCCAGTAAATTGAATCTTCAGTAGGGTTGAAATTATCTGACTGTCACATAGATAAATCAACCTTTTCATTTTATAACATGCAAGTGACATTCAACAGTCTTCTTGATCGCGTCTGACCATCTTGCCGGTGTTCTGCCTTTAGCGCATTTTCCTTCCATCCGACCCAGTATCTTAAGCCTTTCCAGACCATGCTTACGTATACGCATATTATGTCCTAGAAAACTGAAGGCACGCTCCTGGCGTATTGCAGATAGCCGCTTTGTGATGTTGGTCAGACGCGATTATAAAGGCTGTTGGAGGCAGCATCTACCGAGCGGTCCACACTGAAGAAGACCGCATTACTTGGAAACGCGTCGTATGTGGTCGCGATCTTCAGCATTGAGGGAACGACGACGAAGAAGAAGAAGTGACATTCAACCATAAGGTGGAAAACAATTACGAGGTTAACTAAACCGAAAACATACAAGGAAAATATTCAATTGATAAGCCACAATATACAATTGATAAGCCAAAATATGTTTTGTGACGAGCTACAATGTGGAACAGGACTAGGAAATCGTTGGTAGGCAGGTCTATAAAACTATAAATAATAAATATTCGCGGTCATAAAATTTTATGTTGTTAAGAAGGCTGTGGAGCGGTGAGTGGCTTCATGGTGAACATCAATTGTTCTGCGTGGAGGCACGTAGCGCCGCAGACGGCACGATACATAAATTTAGCATACTGTTACGAATTCACGATAAAATATAAAGAAGAAAATGTGTTTATTACTCCAGTGTACACCATAATCTACTTACGCTATCGTATTACGTAATAGTGTCAATCTTGGAAGCTGAAATAAAAGTTATTATTAGTTTTTGTGCTATTGTCACTATTTGTTGTTTTGTCGCTGCATTTATTTATTAAGATAACCGTCGCTGATTACATAGGTGGGTGATTCCAGCTTGAACATTTATAAATAGTTTGTAAACTTTGTGAACTAGAAATAAAATACCATACTTGCAAATAGACTTGATGTAAGTAGATGAAGGACACGCAATTCCAAGTTTATTTGTTCCTTGATTGGTACCTACTTTCACATGACCAAATCCCATTTCCCAGTTGCATCTTTGATTTTGTAGTTTTTACTCAATGTTTTAGTACAAAACCGTTTTCCAAACCGTGCAAGGCTCATGAAAATAGTCAACACTAATGAATCAATATCCTTAATACATGTGCCCTCACGTCTAATGCCTCTTAGCACCGTAGTACTGTCAATAAGTCCCGTTCCCCCACGACTTACATGCATAATATGAATATTAATCGAGTAAGAACGTTCATTTCATTCGATTTATGAGTGTTTAGTTCTAATTTAGTATGATATACTACTCTTTTTTCTTCATTTTGAATTTCTACATTGTACGTGTATAATTGGATTTTCAAATTACCCGTGATACTTGACAAAATCAAATATATTTTACCTAAATTTCATACAAAATTAAGACACACGTTTGTTCAATTTCTACAAGGTTTATAAGATCGCAGATTAATTCTATACTACAATAGGTTTGGTCAACAACGACAAGTAATTATAAATAATCTCATATTATTTTAGACGATTTTTTTTTCTTCTTTGACATGAAGAAAATGATTACGAGAAGAAGAAAATCAAACTCAAAGCGTTTATTTCAATTAAACCATTTACAGACCATTTCGAATTGTTACGTGGTCGGTCAGTTAGTCAGAAAGTTGAAGCTAGTGGCCCATTCCATAACATACATCTCTATGGAGAAGAACGGGCAAGAAACTCCAAGGACACTCTTTTAAATCAAGATATTATAAAATCCTGAGTACATTATTCTTGTTGCTATTTTATGTGAGAACAATGTTCATATTTCTACGCCACCTGTCAATCCATCTAATAATGTAATATCTTCCTCCCTATAACAGTTACTAGTAACGACACCCCTGTGACGTAGGGTCGCCAACTAGTTAGGGAGAGCTCGACAATATATGATCAGTCCTAGATCATATATTGAAAATAACTGCCGTAAGTGTAATACAACTTGCACATTACAATGTAGCAATCGATAGTTTAGTACAGAACGAACAGTACAGAAGTTTAGTATATCATGAAGCGACACGCGCTTTACTTCTGTTTACCAAGTGTACAAATAAGTTGTGAATGTGTGTGCAGGAGCTCTCGGTACCGTTCGAGCCAACGGCGAAGTCAAAACTGTGTGTGTGTGTTATGTACTGACGCTACTCGTCTTCAAGCACTCTTTCACAGCGTGTTTGTACACTTAGTTACCACAAGTAAAGCGCGTGCCGCTTATTACGTGATGGGTGGTGCCACAGTGTATCTACTACCTACCCGGGCATTACTATGTGTTTAGAAAAAGACTGTCACGTAAGTATGGGTGACAGAGATAATGATACAAAGGCGACCTCTTTTTTAAACTCTTTGGGCTTTATAAACATAGTATTGATAATATCTATGTTATTCATACGCTAGGCTACCGGGGGTCACCGGGGGTAGATAACTAATTTTGTCTCATCAGTCAAGACTTTATAAGTTAACGGTTTTTATATGGCAGGGCTTTTTATATGACAAACTTTATACCACATCTAAATTATGCCCTAAACTGTGGTAGGACAGTTTGGGACATAAGCTCCTCATCTTCTTGTAAAACCCCGCAGAATTTCTCGGCGTTCATATTGGTAGACTGTGGTAGTACATACTCTAGGTACAGTAGTCGTGTGCCTTGTACATTTAGTGCAGATCGAACCATGGTTTATGAGCCACGCGCCCCAACCGACCCGACTAACGTACTTTTACTATGATTACAATTTAAAAATATTGTGCTACATGGTAAAATGGTTGTCTGGTACGGAAGGGGTAAAGTTTTTTGTGGCGTGGATGAGAATATTATGGTTTCTTGTATTTTTTAAAGGGAGTAGGTAAATAAAATAACTTCTATAGAGCTCAATGTCAAGTTTTTTTCCATGAAGAAATACTTAATAAAAGTACTTGTAGTTTTCATTTTGTTTTTTTTTTCATTCTATTTGTTTTTTTTTTCTATATTTTAGTTGGCTACCCATCGCAAAAATTAGCTCAATATAAATAAACTCGAACGTCACTAAATAACGTAAAACATCGAAACAGGCGCTAAATATTTTGTTTAAAAAAGAAACGACCAACCAGTTTTACGTAGCTTGGTTAGAAAAAATCAACTTCCTAAGGGTTCCATGATGACGTAAACCAATGGATTTTTATAACACACCAGTCCTTTACCCCACGGAGTTTGAAGGCAACTTTAGGTCTCCCACGGGAGTCCTACAACTTATAGGGATAAAGAATATCCTATTATGTTAATCCGGGAACTGAGGCACCTTTACACAAAAAAGGTCCAATATATCTACGCACTTCTAAGAGGGATCTGTAACGGATTTTCCGGGCGATAATAACATATAAAAATAACATTAAAGTTTTATCTATTCTCTTGTTTTTGTGTACGCTTTTATGGTAGTGGATTGATTATAAGAATTTTAGTACCAGCATTTTAATAATTTGAAAGTAAATCTAAACATAATTATATTATTTAGGTCCGGGAAAATGATTTTTCGTATTTTATAGGCATAAAGTTGTAGTATAATCTCTTTGGCCGTACTGACTTTATCTGGTTGGTTTTGATACCATTAAATAAACAACATTAAAAAAATAAATAGTAAAGGCCGATTTTCAGCGATTTTCCAACTGTTTTTCTGTCTGCCAAAATGAGTGAATCTAACGAAGAAATTCGATACATTTTGAAGTTTTATTACAAAAAGCGATAAATGCGACACAAGCCGCGAAAATACATCATGTGACGTTTATGGACTTAACGCGGTGTCAGTAAAGTAAGGCCCACTTGCGCCAAGCTAGGTTATCACGGCTAACTCGGAGGTAAATGCTACTTTGGAGTTACATTCTAATGATGTCTTGCACCATCAAGAGTTAGGGGATAACCATGAGTTTAATTTTTAAATTTTTAACCGACTGATGTGGGTGGGTTAAGTCAACTAACTCTGGGTTAGTAATGTCAAAATTTGCTTTGTTTGTGTCTTGTGTTTGTTGCAAATAGTGATATCGGTTTTATTTTGTCCTGAAAATGATAAATCAATGGTTGTTGTCTGATGATGATGAAGAGATCATCGAATACATTAGTTCTGACTTTTATAACAGAAGAATTGCGGAACGGACTGATAATTTTTACTCACAAAGAGATAATGATTTTCATAGAAGATTTCGTCTACAAAAAGAAACTGTTCTCTATTTATTGGATGAAATTGAAAATAGATTGCAATATACAAATGCGAATAAAAAGTAAGTACCTACATGTGACCTACATTACGTTTTTAGTAATTAGTGTGAAATAGACTGGATATTGGATTTAAGTGCAATGATAATGACCTACTATGTGCTACAATACAACTAATAATAGGTACCTATATAAAGTATTGTTTAATTTAATTTTTCCAGTGAGGTTGTATCACCTATGAACCAACTACTATGTACATTACGGTTTTACGCCACTGGAAGTCAATTACTGACTTGCGGAGATGTCATTGGGGTACATGAGTCAACAGCATGCAGGATCATACATAAGGTCACTGATGCTATAGCTCGGTTATATCCACAATTTATATTTATGCCAACTACCGGTGAAGAGCAAAGGCAGGCGGCATTGGAATTTTACCAGATTGCACGATTTCCACGTATCATTGGGGCAATAGATTGTACTCATGTGCGAATGAAGTCGAATGAACCGCGTAACCGAGGTTTTTTTTTCCATTTTGAAGATCTTCCGCGTCCGCCTAATTTATTTTCACAAAATAATAAGTATAAACAACAATGCAAATGCAACACGCTCAAGTCACGACAGCCAATATAACGCGACGAAGAACCATGTGTCATTTCTAATCTGACATAAAGGAATAGACTTATTCAAAGTACTGTGGAGCGAGAGAGAGCAGTATACTAATTCATTTAGCATTCGATCTACCATATTTTGCCGGATGTAAAAAGAATGAATGAACATTACAAATGAACATGACAAGACTCGGGTTAGTTGACTCAGGGTTAATTTTTACTGGTGCAATTTATACTGTGAGTTAAAAATTTAAAACATTAACACTGAGTTAGTAAACCTCGAGTTATTTATTTAACTCAAAGATTTGGTACAAGCGGGCCTAAGAGTACCACAAAGTTGGTTCAAGCGTTTAGATTCCGGGAACTTTGATGTCAAAGATGCAGCTCGCTCTGGTCGCCCTGTTACGGATAAATTCGATGCCATTTTTGAAAAAGTGGTGAAAAGATATTAGTAATTACGACATAGCTGAAGAGTTAGGGGTTGACCACAAAAGAGTTTTGGCCCATTTTTAAAAGACTGGGTACACAAAAAAACTCGATATTTGGGTGCCACATGACCTCATAATCTTGAATTTGTATATAAAATACTGTACGAAGCAGGGACAGGTCACTAGTTAATTATATTTAGAGCATCAGAGCTTAAACAAAACCTTTCTGATACCTATGTATTATTAGGTATATCCAAACCCCAGGATGTTATATTTAATGCCGTAACCAGTAAATGCGGATTTTACCTTTTGCCCGACGATTTGGTACTTGTATGTCAAAAGTATATGGTGGGTCCAAGTACCTAATAACAAATGGTCAAGGTTGGTCATAAACCCGCGCAGCCGTCGTAACGCCATCGCGGACGCGTTGCCAACGGTATAAGGGGACCGGAACACATTACCACCGATCATATTTAGCCAACAGTGGCCACTGCAAAGCAAATTTTATACGTTCCAGGTTTTCATAGTGTGTTTTGGTTTTAGCCGTGTAATGGTGTATTTTTATATAATTTCACCATTTGTTTGGTAAACAACTATATCATTGGTGATTTAGTAAAATATGTAAGACACTGATTTGGTCAAATGTGTAGGAAATATTTATGATTTATATGAAGTATCATTCTACTATACACAATTGCTTAAAAGTTGACTGTTGAGTCCCTGCATTTGAGAAGTTCTAACTGAACAGACAGCTGTGCTGCTAGGGAGTTTGTTGCGCCACTTCTTCATCCCAGCTAAAGCACTAGGAAGTGGTGAAGGGCGCGCGTTTTGGGGGACTGTCTTATGTCATTTTGATTTGACGTTCAAAAAGTGCTGATTCTCAGCCTAGTTTGAATAAATGACTTTTGATTTTTGATCTACTCAAACTAATAACTAACCGCGCGCTGAATGACGCAACAAAAAGCTCTTCCTAGACACACAAACGCAATTATATGACAGAGAGTTCCTAAAGCAATAACAGAGCTCTTAGAACACCACCCACCCAAGTTTATTATCAGAGATAGTTATTAAACTCCCAGTACATATAAACTACTTACCTCCGCTGAGTAAATACACTTTGTGCTGCTCAATACTATTCGAAATTGAATCGGTAGCTATTGACTTCAGAGTGCAACTTTCAATCAGTCTCCGAACCCTCAAATAGTCAGTAGTAAATCAAAATATTTTCCCGAAGCACCTTGAGCGTATTCTAATACCGAACCTTCGGCTCCCATCTCCGGCATATGAATGTTTATCTCGGAGATATTTTTTCAACCTTTTTATTTTATCTCGTCCCTCTGAATAAATAAGGCGAGCCGACGCCTCAGCACTAATTGAAGGCGAATTTCTCCACCCCAAGATATTGGCCTTATTCACCAGCATCACTTACGTTATTACTAGATTTGAATTGGTAATTAATTGCCTCTCCAGACGACACTCCAGCCTTCAGACGCCAACATACATTAAACTTTATTTACAAAGTGAAAATTTAATTTAAAAACATCTACAGTAATTTGTTACATGTGAAAAATGGTACAACTAGGTGAAAACTTGTTCACGCTGAACTCATGTGGGATCCAAGTCATAAATTCGGAAAAGTTGAAAACAAAAGTCGCCCAATGCACTTCCCGTTTGCATCTGCTGCCGTTACAGAAATAAAAAGAGCTTCTCTGTTTCAACATTCCTGATTGTTTTTACTATTAACCCCTTGTTTCGTATTTTGTTGAAAATAACAGTTTCATGTAGGTAAATGATTTTAATTTTCATATTTTTAATATTTGTTAGGACATATTTGAGAATTCAAAACGGATTGGATTTAAATAATACTTATTGTTAAATATAACTCATATTCTAATCAAATGCCATTTTAAATCCTCGTTTATTTACGTTAATAGAATGTTAGTACGACTACACATTTAATTCGGCGTAGCATGCCTACGCAGCTACGCCATTCGTAGCGCAGGCTAAACACAAAAACAAACGCTACGCCAAAATTACTCACTTTATTGAAAACACGTTACTAGATCGGATTTGCTAAAAGAAATCAGAAACAAAACGCCAGTTAACAAAGAAAATAGTGAAACATCGGAATGGATGGTCGATTACGGGACGGAGCGACACGGCGGCGCCGCGTTTAAAACTCCGGCTAATTAAATGAATGAAAACGAAACTCGAATGTTTTCATTCCATTTACAGTTTCTATGCTCCCCTCTCTCGTTTGTCGACCGACGAACGGTCATATGCAAACTGTATTACGATATTTCAAATGTGACAGTTTAAAAAAAGAACGGGCTGCGTTTTAATTTACTGATTTATTATGGTATTCGGTTTTGGTTTTGTACTTAGTGGTTTTTAATCAAATAAGTTTTTAATACAGTGAAATTTGTAATAGATATATTAATTATTAATTCTGTATGAATGTTTATAAAATGTTATTTGGATAAATCTTTTTTTTTTTTCTTTACTTACAGTGTAACCTTCGTTATCATGTTTGAGTGACACCATTAGCAAATTATTCTTTATTATAAACTTTCATTATTAACAGCTATTTCTATGTTTTTATAAGGTTATTGGTATGACGCTCAGTTATTTTATTTCCACGAACTCATTACATTGTAGACACTTTTACAAGAAAACAACATAAATACGTCAACACTTTTATAACAAACTATTATCGTCAGAAAAACTATAAAGTATAAAACATTTATGTGCGTAACAAAATACTCAACTTTGTATAACTCAGACGAGAGTTAATTTACCGACAAAATCTGTAACACTATGCTCAATCTTGCGCATAAAATTATCGTATTGGAAATCGGAAAATGCAAAATGCACTGCGAAATGTTAATACAGCAAAAATAATCCAGTTAATGTGGCTCCATCGAGGATAACACCATCCCGCGCTGAGTTCGAAAAGTCATTTGTACGATTATCTGTCTCGCGGAGCACATCAGGCCCGGCATTGTATGTAAATTGAATTAATGACGGTGCACTTGAAGCCCTCTTCACTTTATGAATCGCTGTGGGAAAACGGTTCAAAATTCATGTAGGTTTTATTTATACGCGAATTTCTAGAACCGTTCGAAACGATATTTTGACTTTACGCTTCGTAAAATTCCAGATTTAACTAGTTTTAGGAATTGATACTAAAATTGAATGGTGGTCACTAATATTGGAATTGGGTTCGATAAAGTAAATTGGTATTACAAATTTTGGCGAAGTATAATCGAATGGTTATGTTTAATTTAGCGGCTTCAATGTGACTTTCTATAAATAGCTATTTCACTGTCTAGTGACTTACATAATATAATTCGCGAAAAATAAAGCTGTAAAAATTAAATGTTTACTTTTATTTCTGTGATCCATAAAAAAGACAAAGAAAAAAAAATCGTTACTACCAAAACAAATATAGACTGCTGTAATATTTTTTTTTGGTTTTACGATTTTTTTTTGTTACTGCTGCAACACAGCTGCAATATTATTGGTTACTCATGTTTTTGCTTATAAGGTGTGCATTAGAATCCAAGTTAAATTAGCTATCGTATTCCAAACAAATGCGTACACCTCATTACTTTAAAGACAAAACAAATAACAATTATATCTAGACTAAAACTAGGGAGCCTATGGTCAAGTAACAACAGCCGCATGGGTCGATCGATCAGGTTAAGCTACGCTTGCCGCGGTTACTCCGTGGATGGGTGATCATCTTTACATACCAAGACCGGTCCGTGCCTCGGAAAGCACGTTAAGCCGTTGGTCCCGGCTGTTATTCGTGGATCATTGACAGTTGTTACGGGTCGTCAGAAGCCCGAAAATATGACCACCAGTCTTACCAAGGGGTATCGTATTACACAGTAACTGGTTTGTGGAGGTCAGATAGGCAGTCGCTCTATGTAAAATACTGGTATTCAGCTGCATCCGGTTAGACTGGAAGCCGACCCCAACATATTTGAGAAAAGGCCAGGTAGATGATGATCTAGACTAAAACTCAAACACAAAGCTAGCTACGAGTAGTAACCACCCCGAAAACTAACAACAAAAATATTACCTTCAATTACGTACGTATAAGAAGAGCGTACTCAAAAACCGGCCAGTGTATTATCCCGGTTATTACCGAGATGTAAGATATGGTCAACAAAGTGTTTTGCCTCGAGGGAGGGTACCTCACTAAATTCCTCCACTTTACGGACCGATGTAGCCATTAAGATTATGAAATTATGAAGCCGACCACTCGCCGAGATTTGCTTCGTACGGTCACACTTAACTCGGCTGATTTAATTCAACCACGTTAAATTTGTGTTTCAATTGTTTAGTTAATAATTATTACACTACTGTTTGAAACTTTGAGTGGGTTTTCAGTAAGTGTGTCTTGGTTAAATGTTTTTGATATTGAGGTATTGAAGGAGTTCTATTTATAGTTGTTATAGGACTAGAGACGCCTTTAATGGGTTGTTAAATATTAATCGATTGAGATATCCCCCGGAGGTCCAACAGACATTAGTGAACGCTATACCTACATAAGGCTTTGTGGAGATATGACTGTACCAAAATATTTATCAGCAGTGTCTTATGTCTTTACAACAAAATATATAAGGTTAAATTGCCCATACTCGTATATCGTAAATAATAACAATACTAAACAGTTGCTGACCTGAATTCACCGAAGCAGATTCAATTGACAGTACGCCACATTGATTTCATCGGACGCCATTCTCGTTACACGAATTAAGCTGTGTGATTAACCTGAAAGCCAGTATCTATCTATTTAAAGTGTGGGAGATCTTATTTTAAATAAATAATGTTTTGCCTTTTTCTCAAAGATACAAATTCCTAAAAGGGTTAAAGAGCTACACAGAACTTCGATATGGACTATTATTTTTTATGCTAATACATACGTAACGTTTTCCCGACCCCTAACATAAAATGAGTGAGGTAGAGCCCTAATCTTCTAATTCAGTATGCAGACAGGGCAAAACAGCGAGTTTAAATAATAAAAAAATTGTCCCACTTAGAAATAAAAGGCGAATCTAGGCCACGGCTAATTCTATGCTCGAGCCCCATCGCAAATTGTAATTTTCTCTTACCGTTATAACAGCAATTTATTTCATGATAAGAATCTTTTTTAGTCCTTGCAAAAAGGAATCTTTGTCGGAATCGAACATTCCTCGGGTTGATTACTAAGAGCCCAGGAGGCCAGATTTCATGAAGCCAATTGCCATTCACGCGTAGGCGAAACTGATCGCTGGGGTGATATTATTTAAATGTAATCTTTTTTCGATACTTTTTAACCGTTTATCTTAGTTACCTTTAGTTGAAGCATGCTCACGATGTAAAGTAGGTTGCATACTAGATAAAAACAAGATGTATTGTACCTGTACCAGTATTCGTTTCATAATAGATTTCCTTTTTTTATGTTAAATGTGGAAGAAAACGTGTTGTAATCGAATCACGGGAAAGTAAAGGAAAACATAGTAAGCGCACAAATAGTAAGAATCAATTGAGAGAAGTGGATTGGTGCTCGTGGTCGATAGGCCGACTGCCTCTTAACAATAATGTAGGTACTGTTAAAGAACTTCCTTAACTACACACTAGGTACTTTTTGTACTGTAAAGACATACCTATTGATATTATTGTGAGAAAATGTAGGTATATCAACATAGGACACATACAAAAAAAAAACCACTTAAAATATTTAAATGAACGAATTATTTTCATTCATCCTTTTTAATCAAACATTTATATTACTTGGTCAAAAACTTCTGGTTTAATTTTTCTCCTATTGCTTCGAATATAATTTTCTTCCTGAAAGCAGTCGGCTTCAAGCGACCAGATCAGATTATTTTTCTTTCAATACCATGTACCGTCAAATTCAAAAATATAACTTCAAAGAGTTTCCAATAAAGAAGGAATTAGTTCTGCACCGACAAATTATGTGGCAAAAAGTTATAAAATACCAAACAAAGATCATTCTCGTAATGGCATGATAATTCTTGTATTTTACATCGAATAACTTCGCGTAGGTAGTTTAATAGTAAAATATGTGAAACTGTTGTTACTTTAGGGCGGAGACACACTGGCGTATTTTTTTTTGTAACTACCTATTTTGCGTTCCTTAACTTAAACATCACTTGTAAAAAATTTACGAGTCCGTGTTTTATGATCAACGCTATGTCTGTTTTGCTTATGTAAGGGTTTGGTATTCTCCCTGAGAAGGTCTATTGTATGATTTTATCTAATATATTAAAGGTAGTGGTTTAAATTATAAACATAATGTTTCAGTAATGAAGATGTTACGTCGTTTATTTTTTTTCATATCTCTATTCTGTTGTATAGGTTACAGTATTTACTATGTTATCTACGCTAATAAGGTTTATAAACTAATTACTGTACATCATAATTAGCCACTGCTGTGACACAGGCTTCCTCTCTGTGAGAGAGAGTGGGCCAAAATCCACCACGCGGGCCCAGAGTAATTAAAAATAACAAATATACAAATAGATACCCTTAAATTCTAACTGATCCAACAGTGAGTATCAACATTACCAAGCTAGTATGGATTGGGTTTTTCCATTTGAAAATTCCCAGTAAAAGTCGGGGTGGAAATAAACAGGGTTGGAGTTACCCCAATTGAGGAAATTGTACTTTTCCGCGAACTGCAGGTGTGTATCCTGCCTGTGTTTCCCGAAGGGAATATTGCATCATAATTACATTCCCGATATCTGATATTTCAATCAATTAAGTTTTCTGTTTATAGAAACAATGTTTTCGCATAAACTTGTCAGGCTTTTGACATTCCACTCTCGTAGCTTCAACAAAGATTTAACAGTCACTTAGCAGTGATTTAGCAGACCTGGGTTGTGTACAGCCTTAAGTAAATTGGTCGCGTGCCGGCCGCGCGGCGCCGGTGTCAACGCCACTGCACGACTCGACGCACTGCGGCACACCACTCAATTCACTGGCTTCCTCGTTCTTCTTTATTAAGACTTATGCATCGGGTAATTATTCGGCTGGTCTATTATTCCAATACTGTTTTTGCAACTTTTTCGGTCACGCTACTAGAGATGTTGCCAAGTTCCAGCTGGAAACTCGGCGCCCACTTACGCTTGCAAGTTTGTACGGTCCTCCGGTTGTTTTGGTTTTGTTAATTTACTTGGTTTGGCTGAAAATAAAATTGGTCTGGGGTTCTGAAAAAGTAAGTGAAAAACTTTTAAAGGATGCTTCAGTCCGTGTTACGTTAAAAAATAGATAATATTAACCTCATCAGTTGCGAATGTTTTCGTTTTTTTTTTTTTTTGCCTACAAGAACAGAGGGGCAATTCCCGTATTTTTAAGACCGTTCGCATTCTAATCTCAGTCTCAATCTGTCAAAATTACAATCAATTTACATACATTTTTGACAGGTTTTTGACATTGATTGTCGCTGAGATGAGATTGCGACTTGAATTTGAACATTTTTTAAGTACGAGAATTGGCCTGGAAAATAGAATGAACATTTCGCTAAGTGTTTATTTATTAAGGCTGAAGTGGTGGTAGGTGAAGGAATGAATCCTAATCTTGTGTTGGTTTAGGATACAATAATGGATCTTTGTTCCATAAATGTATCAACCCAGTAATACTGGAACCATACGCAGTAACAAATCAAAGGAAATGCTTTGTAAGTCATGTGTTCGGCTTCCCACGGTCGTTATAAGTGTCGTTTAATATTTCAGTGTGCGTACAAACTACAAAGCTATGCAATGCGCATTTTGCGAAGTAAATCCTGAGAATTCGGTAAAAAGCTTACCGTGAAAAGAAAGCTTTGATAAGAATTCTTATTGTAGTATATAGGTGAGAACATTCTTGTAAAAATAAACAGTTCGTGTTACAGTAAGTAAATAATATCGGATTATTCCATACAAAGGAATAGTAAGATACATATTCTTTTTTTTATTTAAAAAGATTACATGTAATAAACCAACTTCTGCTGTAAATCAGAACTAGAGCAGGCTCCATGTCTGAATATACTAAAATAATCACTGAAACAGAGATATATACAAAATCTAGAATAAAGAATTTCCGCGAACGGTTGACTTGGGTTTATCAATTTAGACGTGTTCAAAGACGCGATGCCGCACACTGCCAACGTTTTATATTATAATGGCGCATGTAATGTCCTTATTCATTACATTCTTTGCACGTAAAAAATAAAACCTCCTCACATTCCTGACAGCTTTGTTTGAAAAAATAACATAGCGAACTTATATGTAACTCAGAGGACCCTCTACGACCCAAACAAATTATTAATGTACAAAAAGATACAAAGACGTGTTCCTAAGCTAAGTAACTTCACTCAAGTACGTGATTTGAAAGATTTTTTTATCGCGTTCCCAAAATGAGAATTCAAACAGGAAAAACAATTCGTTCCATAACGCGTTCCGTTGTTTAGAACATTTGCCTCGGGTTCCAACAGACGTCTAAACTAATAAACATCTGCTATTATTACGGGTAAAAGCCTTGAGAAACGTTTAAATCTTTTTGTAATAAATTCTATTATGGTTATACCGAAATTTTATTGAGATATCGCCCGAAGGTTCGAGTCAAAGTTCTTTAATATGTAGGGTAATTACTTTATTGTAGATTAGTTTTTCAGTATATTTACCTACCTACCCGGCAATTTAGTACGACGGCATTTTTCTTGAAAACAAATTGAATAAATTATCATCATTTTCAGCTCAGTATGCTAATATACAGACGGACGTCGATATACATTAGTTATCAGCGGGCGACATCTTATTTTCTGCAGCCCCAAGTTATAATAACCTAACTAAATGACAGGCGGCGAGGATACTCTTAGCAAAACCATCAGGTATCTGTTTCTCATAAAGCCTACTCTCATCTTCGTTATGATGTTAATAAAAAGAAATGGAAAAGTTGTTCGTGTGCGCGTCAAATGAAAAAGTTATGGCACGTGATGATACTGCAAAGACTGTGGAGCCACCTGGCGGTACACCAAACTAATTACAAACTCCCTAACTTCCTCAAACACTAAAATATTCTCCTAAAAACGTCACCTCGCGACGTACTCGAATAGAATAATAAATTTTACTTTCTGTGTCTCTCTTAGAATTAGTGGCTAATGCACACCTCTCACTCCTTTGGCGGAAAATTGTATGCCACGGCTTAGCTTAAAAATACTGAAATTTAAACTTTAAATATTTGTGTTACGTTTTCAACAAATTATTTAGAATATTGTAGTATATAAAAGTCTTGCAACATTTTGGAAAATAGGTTTAGAAGTATATATAGAAGACCTTTGACCAAAAAGAGGACCACCGACATCGGTATAAGAAATTAAATAAGCCTACTTTCCTCAAA
This sequence comes from Brachylomia viminalis, assembly GCA_937001585.2. NCBI lineage: Eukaryota > Metazoa > Arthropoda > Insecta > Lepidoptera > Noctuidae > Brachylomia > Brachylomia viminalis. Next base: position 16,544,843 of record OW443301.2, on the reverse strand, counting down.
AGTTTTTAAGTACCAAGACCGAACAAAAATACGCTTTAGGTACTTTAGTTTAGTTGCGTTAAGTTTTTAATTATAAACACACCTAATTGGTAATTATTGACAACATCGATCCATTTCATCTCCACGATAATACAGGTTCTCATTTTATTTAAACTAACTAGGCACCTACGTCAGCCTACGTATTTTTTTTAAATCGCTCATTTGATTGGTCTCTCTTCTTTTCTCTCTCCTCTCTCGTCCTCTATCTTGTTTCTGCACCAATTTTCACTGTCTAGAAACAATTTCCTAATCGAAAATTGTGGCCATATCTCAACATAGACTATAGGTAAGCACTAATTCTTCGGGGTGTAATCAAAGATACTATAATTCCGTAATGAGCCCTTATTCGCCATGATATGTCTTAGGGTAAAGTATATGTTGCACGTTACTTCTCGTCCTAAGGGACTTAAGAAAACTCGACCCTTACTATATGGTATCCACAGGAACATATGTATTTATATTGGTTCTACTCTGAGGCACATTGCGATAGTAATGTTTTAGAGTATGACCACGTGTTACAATAAATAAAATCACAACACAGTTATTAAATGAATAATATTCATATTAACAATGTACGGTCTACGTACAAATAATATCTCCCGCTCTGGATGGAGCGGGAGAGCTTGTTAGACTCTTACTGACTAAAACCCACCCATGTTCCTTCAGTAGCCTGTGCCAGGGGCCACGGTAACCCTTTCGGACTTTCCCGCAGCCCTGGCAGGCATCGGCCCTAGCGGACCCCGTCATTGGTGCTGACATCTCTTTGAGACGCACGTGGAACACAACGCGCCGTCGACCCGGGCCTGGTTCTTATCGGACGGCGAGCTACCCATTGCTCGCCGTCCGCAAGCCCGCGCCTACGGGGGCCGGGAATCGGCTTGGTATTCCCGACGCCCAGGGTGTCTCCTGCGGCGACTAGGGGCGTGAGGGCGCGAATTTTGCCTCTCCCGCACGCGTTCCGCCTCCTCCTTCGCGAGTATCACTGCTTCGCAGAAGGAGGTGACGGCTTCCCATGCCCTCTCGCTCCGTACCATGGCCTAGAGCAGGGCACGAACGCGAGAGATCGCCAATGCCGATCGCCTCCACGAGGACATGGCGGTGTTCTACCCACGCCGGGCAGACCTCCACCGTATTGTCCACCGTTGCCTCCGGGCGATCCACACAATAGTGACACCCGGGCGTTTCCTCCCGCCTTATCCGGAACAGGAACCTCCCGAAGCATCCGTGTCCGGCGAGGACCTGCGTCAGGCGGAAGGTGAGGACGCCGTGACGCCTCTCTAGCCACTCCTCAAGGAGAACACTACTGAGAGCTCACTTCACCTGAGTTCTCACAGTGAAATTTTAACAGAATAGATCGGCTGGTGTCGCATAATTTTAGAAGCGTTCATGAATGAAAGTATGTGAATTATCTGAAATAATTACAGGGCTTTACTCTGTATGCATTCGATTTTTTTAGTAAGCTGCACAGAGTTATAAAGAAGAAACAAATATTTTACTATGTCTGAATATCTAAACGCATTTATTTGCAATAGCTAAACGCGGAACCTAGGACGGTAGCAGGGGAGTTACAATATACACCAGAATATGGCATTACTATTTCTATTATTATTCCTATGTAATTGGCAGGATTTTGGTGGTAGTGGTTTAAACTAAAGAGACTTGCCTTTTTTTAGGAATATTACAGGGCAAGACGTTAATTACTGATATGATGGCTCAGTTCTGTTTTATCAAATCTAAAACATTTTGAAGAAGAAGAAGATTTTTTGTGTCATGAATTCCAAATATTAATAATATTCGTATTGATTTTAAATACTAAATATAAAATTTTAAGTATGTGGTTTGCCTCAAATAACTTTTATTTATGTGTAGTCATGAAGTTTAAAAGTACTTATTTCATTTGACATTTACCGAACAAGTACTGGTTTTATAACGAAACGGAATGGAAATACATATGCTATTTGCAGCATGGCCTAGTTTGTAAGTTAGTTCTCTTCGAGCTTCGAAATCAAAAGGTGGTCTTCAAGAAGTCTATATTGATATTAGATTGAGGACCTAATTAAATAGTTGGTCAAATATTGCTATACGCCAGTATTGTATGTGAGCAAGAAATGAAATACAGTAATGTTTATATTAAAAAAGGTATGTTCATTTCATTTGAATCACAAGAACATTACACTAACACAGCTTTGGAGCCAGTGTCTAATTGTATAAATTGCAACATGTTTTATGTTAAATATGACATAAAGAATTGATTTACAAAACTTATCGTTAATTAAAAGTATAATATTAAATTATTATTTGGACAGTTTAGTTTTAATGGCAACATTAAAATGTTATTATCCTTCAAATCAGAAATCACATAGTTGTCATCTCCGTTAGGAGTAAGTAATAGTGTCCTGTGGTTGTCATGATGTGTAGGTAGTCGTCAATAGTTGTGAATTTATTACTTTCCTAGTCTTATTGTACTTATGGTGAAGCATAGAACACGAGGATTGTACGTATCCAAGTGTGCAGAGATGATCGAGTATAAAGTTATGCCGAAGGTTACAGTTGCTGCTAGCATGTGTGATGAGCATCGTACCACATTAAATAGTTAGCTACTACGTACGGTGCACAGAGTACTTTTTTGGTACGGTGATTTAGGTGATACCGACGACGATAGCATGACGCTTGCGCGGGCTGCTCAGTTATTCGACGAAGTTCTTCTAAGATGAAAATGTACTCTAATTGACAATGTATATGACAATATAAATGCTATATTCAACTACCAAATAAATGTTTCATTTTGCTTAATCCATAGTAGGTAGGAATAAGCCGACCATAATAATAAGACAACATAATGAAATTCTACATTTGTTTTAGTACCTGACTTATAGTAAAATGTTAGGTATTTGTAATATTGCAAATATTTGCAAATAATATCACGGCTGACAATGCTGTTATTAAACCCATTGACTAGTATAGTCAGTGATAAAGATTCGTCTTCACTAGTCGTAGTCCGAGACACGTGTCGAGTTGCCAAAGTTGGGCAACGTGGTGCGATGTCGACCAACGTCGCCAGATATCTTGGCTCACTAGGTACCATTTTTAATATTGCCAGATACATCGTATGACGTCGCCCTACATCTCTAGGGACACGTGCCGCAGGACGCTTAATCAGTCCGAGCCAGTGCGGCCGTCCACGGTGAATGACGGAAAGCGATAGCGCGTTGGTTTGCAGTTGGCAAAAAATAATCGTGCATAGTTCATGTTCGACGTATCCCTAGGTCGTATTTTTGCATTCTTCGTCTAAAATCGTTGATTTACCTTTCTTTACGTTGTATACGCATACCTAAGATCATAATAATAACAAAAGAAATTTTGTCAATCATGAAGAAATACCTCAGAATAATTTCTGCTTCTAGAGAATTAAAGATTTAATTAAGAAGAATTAGAGGGCTTAATGTACAGAGTCCACTACTAGTACCACTTTTACCTTTAGTAGTAATTATTGAAATTATTAATATCCGCCATCTTGTTATGTTGTACGACAGAATACATAATAGTACAGTCGTACTGTTAACAGCTTTGGTTAACTGTCATGGATCAGTATAAACGGAGCCAGCCTTGCTCTTTAAACCACGTTTTTCTGGCGAAACCCAATGTAAAAAAATATGCTATGATTACCTTTGTCATAATCTGGCCGAGATCTATATTTTGAGAGTATTTTTACAAATACACGCGAAGTCTAAATGCGACACCCAGATTACATAGAGTCCTGTCATTCTTCTTTGCACAAGAGCATAACGAAGGTGAGTACTAAGAAATGATTTTTGAAAATTCATCCCCATAAGCATAATCAGCCTATAATGTTCCCACTGCTGGGAAACATGCCTGCTCTCGGTGAGATGGAATGGGCCATAATCTACCACGCGGGCCCAGTGCGGGTTGGTAGATGTCATATGTCTTGGAATTTTTGGCTCTCGTACATGCCGGTTTCCTCACGATGTTTTTCTTCACCGTTTTGAGAGCAGGGGTGATGAAATTATTTACACAAAATAAAGCGCCGGTCTGGGTTCAAACCTACGACCTACAACTCGTAAGTCACGGCCGTTACCACTGGGCCACCACTGCTCGCCATCCCTATCAGGGTTAAATAGGTGGATGGGGGAGGAATTTTGAATGTGTCGAGATGGCTTGTATTCAATAATTGAAGTGACATAGACGGTATTTAATCCCCCATCATCAACGACCCGACAAAGTCAAAGCATTTATTTCAAATAGGCACATAGAAGGCACTTTTGAACATCAAACTTTACAATAAAATAGAATCGATTCTAGTCGCCCCTTCCAAAAGGCATAATTTTCTTATGGAGAACAATCGGAAAGAAACTACACCGTACTCTTATAAAATGTGTTACAATATTTTGTATGCATTAAATAAATAATTATACCTATGTGAAAACGATGCAAAATTCAAAATCGACCACATATTTCATAACCCCATCATAAATATGAAAGAATACTTAAATTAAATACGACGCTTAACCTCATAAGAACCTTCCCGTGGTCCGCTTAATATGTGCCAGCACTTACTCAACAACGTGCACTTGAACAACGTTGTCAACATTATTACTCCTAGGATTGAACACGCCATAAAACTGGATTCCTTTTATAACCCGCTATGTTCACGTATCGGCTTTTTGAAATAATATTACCTATGTACTTGCGGTTATAAAGTCGTTGGGGTAGATTGTAGTGTCCTGTTTTTACTTTGTTTTAAAGGGAGTACATAATATGCCTTCTAGCAGGAACAAAAGACGTTGAAAGATGGTTTTTTTCGGTGTTTCTTGTATGGAAATATAGTACCTACGAGTATTCGTAGGTACTCTGTGAACATTTCAAGAGCCTAGCTATGACGGTTTCTCAGGGCGGCATGGAGAGTGCGATTGTCGCAACCCAGCGCTGGGCACGCCACAATTGCGGCGATAAGTCCCCTCTTTGAGGAGTGGCTAGAGAGGCGCCACGGCGTCCTCACCTTCCGCCTGACGCAGGTCCTCACCGGACACGGTTGTTTCGGGAGGTTCCTGTTCCGGATAAGGCGGGAGCAAACGCCCGGGTGTCACCATTGTGTGGATCGCCTGGAGGACACGGTGAAGCATACGGTGGAGGTCTGCCCGGCTTGGGCGGAGCACCGCCGTGTCGTCGTGGAGGCGATTGGCGGTGGCAATCTATCGCGTCCGGCCTTGGTCCAGGCCATGGTACGGAGCGAAAGAGCTTGGGAAGCCGTCACCTCCTTCTGCGAAGCAGTAATGTTCGCGAAGGCGGAACGCGTGAGGGAGAGGCAAAATTTGCGCCCTCACGCCCCTAGCCGCCGCAAGAGACGCCCTGGGCGTCGGGAATCGCAGGCCGATTCCCGGCCACCGTAGGCGTGAGCTTGCTCGCCGTTCGAGAAGGACCAGGCCCGGGTCGACGGCGCGTTGTGTTCCACGCGCGCCTCAAAGAGATGTCAGCACCAATGACGGGGTTTGCTAGGACCGATGTCTGTTAGGGTTGCGGAAAAGTCCGAGAGGGATACCGTGGCCCCTGGCACAGGTAACTGAAGGAACACGGTGGGTTTTAGTCAGTAAGAGTCTGACACGCCCTCCTGCTCTGCCCAGAGCGGGAGAAGTTATTTGATGATTACCCACCCTCAAAAAAAAAAAAAAAGCTATGACGGTTCCAAATATACCGCTTTGCGAAAGACAGACCGACGGCGGGCGTAGGCTTAGTAATGGAACACCGATGTCCCTAAAATTTTAAAATTAACCAAGCATTTTTTAATGAGTTTACTTTCGACTTGTCACTTGGGTGAGGTTGGAAGTATACTTTTACGAAAAAGCGCCAGTTCAGTTCTGTAGCTATTGTATATTATACCGATAAAATAATTAGTATAACCAGTGAGGTATTTTGCCAGTTATGTATAGAGAGGTAACTAACTCATTGCGTTTAATGTAGAGGTCGTAACAAATTAATCTATCTGAGATAGTTAGTTAGCTGGGTCTGAGTAATACGTTGCTATAGGGATGAGCTGGCGTGAGTGTTCTCTATCCTGTAACCCTATAGAAGTGTTCTTATTTAAAAGTCGATTCATATGAATGAAAATTCATACAGGTAAAATAGGTGAGTTTGCCGTTCTGAATTCCTGATCTCCAGTACCTACAACTGATTTAGTCGTAGGTGTTAAAGGTTCTTTTAAAAAATAAGTTAATGTGTTGATTTTGACAGCAATATCACCAGTAGGCGTGTAATGGGAGAATCAGTTGGCAACAAGTAAGTTGGTACATACTTCAGATACCGATATTAGCAGTAGGAACAGTTACAAGCTGAGTGAAGACAAATAAGATTGGAAATATAATAGTTTTATATCTAAACATAAACAATAGGAAAATAACTTCTTAAATAAATGTGCAATTGACTGTTAATACTGACACAGAATAAGAGTCAAACATCATAAATAATGATCTAAATAAAAATGTTCAGATAATCTAGAAAGTTCACATCACCAGTTTCTTTAAAACAATATCCCAAAACAACCCCTTATCAAGCAGACCGGAATGCATAACCTAGCGGACGCACATAGCATTTTCCCGGTTAGATAAAATTTTCACAGCACAATTTATTGGGCGGAACGTCGTATTTATCTTCTAAAGCATCGACCAAAGAGAACGGAGAAATCTCTTAATGGTCATGAACTTTGAAAGTATGAGTCCGGAGCCACCCTAGAGAGCTATGATTCAGGGCCAGGATATCATTACGTCAGATAATCTGACGCTGGTTATAACACATCTATATTTAGATTAAGTGAAGCGTAGGAGGCTGCCTTAGTAAATATCTTACTTTTTATGCCGGCTATAGGAAAAGTTATGGCGTAAATGAAATGGTGCGTCATGAGACACTATCAACGAAAATTGTGACGTTTTCGGAATGAAAGTATAAGTCATTTTTTATTTAGTGTAGGTGTGTAGGTAATCCGGTAATCCTGCCAAATATGTCTTCGTAACAAACAGTCGTACTCCAGTTGTTTATAATTAATCTAAGTACATCTTTACTTTAAACAGAAACTCGGCGAAAGTTTTGGCAGTAATCAGACCGCGTACGAGTCAAGTTGGCTAGAACAATTAATTAAAAGCACGAAATGATGATAGTACGAAAACTGTAGTTATAAAGTGAGATGATAAGATATGATAATAATAATAATTAATATAATAATAATATGAGACAACACCTACACAAGGTCTTCAGGTCCCGAACTAGGTAGAGCCTGTACTACGGTAACCTGATGACTGATGTACATACTTATATAAATATACACACCCAGACGCAGGTGAAACCGACATATTCATGCACACAAACGTTTGACTTGTCCGGGGATCGAACCCAGGACCAGCGGCTCAGAAGGCAGGGTCGCTACCAACTGCACCAACCGGTCAGTCACACGAACGTAATGGGTAAATAATGATACCGATAAAAAACTTTCTGAAGAATTAAGAAAATCACGAAGGAATCGTCATTAAAATAATGGATTGAAGACAAAATAGTTCACTAAGGGAATTGCTTCAAAATGTCCAAAGGTGACGAGGTGTCAGAGTGAGTGCCGCTAAAAATTCTATGTGACGCGTCAAAGGTCACACAAACAAGAAGACGAAAGAAAAAACTTTACACGATTTCAAAGGTCAAAAAAAGATTGGTAAATAAGCAAACTTTTAGGAATACCTAGACCTTCCCGGGAAGTTTTTAAAAGCTCTTCTTTAGACTCCTACAAAATAACACGGCCTGCTTATGAAAGAGCTTTTCGAGACCACTACACTAGTAATAATCATAATAGTAGCCTCTCTTAAACAGCATGGCTGTGCTTGCCGCGAAATAGGTAATAATTATGAGACTTTTCAACGTATTTTTTTAAATGAGTTTTTTTTTTAGTTCTTCTTCATGTCAATTTGTCCTAGGAACAATAATCCACTTCCTTGGCTGATACATATATGTTTTAAATGTAATCTATGACAGCCATAAACTGTTGAAAAGTTTAATTCCAGCAAACTCTCCCTCTTTCTCATTGTGGGAATCTTTTGGTGAGATTAGGGATGTCATGTCTCTTTAGCCGGGTATGTTGTCCACCTTTTCCGCTCAGAGACTGGGCGAGTTCATTCACGTGGGTTGTCAGCTTTTCCTGGTACTTCATGCTTCTTTGAAGTATTATTATTAACATAATTTTAATAAGTAGGTAAATACATATACTAAAGTATAGTTAAAATCTCGCTGCAGACTTGGTCATAAATCATAATCGGAGTAGGGATGTGCGCTAGTTGCGCGCGCTCAAGGCCATTATTAAGATAACGGAATCATTAAGGTTATCACGTAAACATACTGTTTTAGTTTTATATATACGTTCTTTTGTTTATATATTTAATATGCTTTGTAGTAAATTTGGTAATAAAATAAAAATAAATGTGTATTTATTTCTATCACCCATTTATAAATATATTAAACTATCGGTATCACTCATCGACTGCAGTAATACACAGGACTACGTGTGGGCGTGACCTGCCCATAAGGCCCGTGAGTGGGAAAGAGAGCGAAACACTCGAATGATTTATGACCGAGTCTGCAGCGAGATTTTAACTATACTATAAAAGAGGACTCATCATTTTCAATTATTTATTTCTATTTTATGTCTACCTACCATTTTGGCACAGAATTGATCGCTTCGTCATAACAAACAGTTATAAGATAACGTATACTAACAAAATATGGACACAATTTTTTTTTCTGGTTAATACGATTTTGTAGTAGGCAGGTTTACCGCTGGTAGTTTGGTCACATATAGAAGAAATAGATTTCAAACGAAAGATTTTGTCTTAAATAGGCTAGTTGATAGTTTTTGAGAAACCAATATTAATAATGTTCCTTGTGTCTGACGTATAAAGTTTGTTTGTATTTAGTATTTGAATTGAAACTGTCGTCTGGAAAATTTAACGGGTCGCACTCTGATTTGCGTTCAATGTCACGTGACCAATGACTTGATAATTATTAATAAATCTAAAATTATTTACAATATTGTGTCGATTTTATATTTTTAGCTCACAACCATTCTACAATATAAAATTCTGTTACTGTCAAGTCAATTTTTTGTTACTGTCAAGTAGCCTAATCTGTCAAACAAACAAATGTGTGGTTATCTGAGGGGTAATTCCCGTAATTTTAAGCACGTTCACACTCTGATCTCAGTCGCAATCTGTCAAAAATACAATCAATTTCCATACATTTTTGACAAGTTTTTGACATTGATTGTCGCTGAGATGAGATTGCGACTTGAATTTGAACGTTTTTTAAGTACGAGAATTGCCCCTCTGATCGATAACTGTACATACATACTCGTAGTGTAGTTAAATCTAGCTAGAATATTGGCTGCGCAAATTGGATAGCTGTAATGCCAATTGTGGTGAATGCCAGAATTGACACTTGACTTGATATCCTTGACTGAATCTATTTATAGGACTATTAAGTTTCATTCTCATCAAAGTTTGTGCCGTATTAGGTAAATCTTGTTTAATATGTCATAGAACGTTGAAGGAAAATTTTAGTTTATGATTTTCTTATTTACAACCATAGTGTTTGAAGGGACAAAAGCAGTGTTTCTTTTATGAATAGATATATAGTTGTATTGTGACTTTAGATACTGTTATGTACAGAACAGTCTAACTATTCATAAAAGAAACAGTGCATATATCTATGGTATTTTGTTAGTGTACATACATACATTACTAACAAAACACACGCACCATAATATTATGTATACAGGGTTATTGGTAGAACACCATCAACCTCTTAAGGGGTCATTGTACTCATCATTATGAACAACTTTTACTATGGGACCAAATATAAAATCGCGAAAAAATAATCAGCTGTTCCCTACATTTATGTTTGCAAAACTCGTCAAAATGTAGGGACCAGCAGATTTTTTTTTGCGATTTCATATTTGGTCCCATAGTAAAAGTTGTTCATAATGATGAGTACAATGATCCCTTAAGAGGTTGATAGTGTTTTACCAATAACCCTGTATAGTCACTCCAGTCAAACAAGTTAAGACTGCTTTTCTTCATAGAAATACTCTTATTTTTGCAACAACATTTGAACCATTTTTCTATCATTTTAGTTTTATAAAATGTATAGGTTTTCACGAGAACACTTGGTTGGAGCTTGAGAGGACGCAATATGGAAGCTCCTCAGCCTCCTCCCAGTTATTGACCACTCGTCTGGTCAATTGACGCTAAAACCCAATATCCTGCCTGTAGTGTTTGGATTGTTTCTTTATATCGCTCTATATTAATTATCTGTATCAACTTTTCTTATCCTCACAAAAAAAAGTAATATTATAAATGCCAAACGTTTTATATTTTGGTGGATTCTTGTTAGCCGTTTTTGGATGTCGTTTTACATACGTCACAAAGTAATTAGGATTCTACAATCATATTAGATACTTTGTGATTTTACAACCGGTACCAACCCGCAGTGGGCCCGCCATCAACCCGCACTGGGCGCGCCACCAACACGCACTGGGCCCGCGTGGTAGATTACAGCCCACTCCCTCTCAAAGAGAGGAGGCCTGTGTCCCTGAAGTGGGAACAGTAGAGGCTGATTATGCTGTTACAACATTTAACAAAATTAAATGTTACATTTTGTTGGAAAGAGTGTTTCCAAAATTCGCAATTACTTAAATTGGAAGTATTTTTTTTTAAACGTTGCCCCATTCTAGGAATTTCTCCTGTATCGTGGGTGCGTTTACAAACATTTAAACTCACATACACAAACAGCCAGACCCGGAACAACTACTTGCAGGTCATACAAATATTTGTTCAGTGCGGGGATCGAACCCGCGACACGTAACGCAGCAGTCAATCGCTTAACCACTGCGCCAACCGTGCCGTTTTTCGAGTATGCTACAATCAACAATAAACAAATGCGACATTATTCATAATAACTGACGCCAAACAATATCAAATTACCAGAGAGTAGATTAATATTTTGAATAAATAATCGGATACTATAATAGTGCATGCTTCAAGTTACTAATAAAATCTGTGTTTCACAATATTAAGAACCTGAACAGATAAGTACATATTTTGTAACTGTAAAATTGCATAACAGCATTTAAAACTGAAATATCAACCGCCGTGTCTACTTCAAATTTTATTAATACCGACAATTATTTATGTAGCAAGTCATTATTTTCTCGAATTATTCATAACGCCTTTCCATTATAAATACCACTTAGTCAATTAAAGAGACGGACCGCATAAATTAACCGTTTACGTTCCTTCTCAAAGCGTTTAGCATTGCTAAGGAGTCACTAATGTTCGTTTACGGTATGATGAGAAACCGTAAAATGATATTGCAGTTTGATAGGTTGCCGCCGAGTACGAATGTGGCGGCGGATTGCCTCTTAAATGCATTAATACTTATCTACGCCCGCCGCGGGCCATCTACTGCTGCCATACAATTAGTACATTTCGTTTCTCGATAAGTGCCTATAAACACACAGAATAGGAATGTCCGTTAGCGTTTAAGTGCTAAAGTTTTGCAAAGAGATAAATACAAAAATATCGAACGCACCATGAATTTACTACGTAGGCAATCTAGAGCTCTTAAATTACTAGATAAAGATCACGATTAAGAGATTTACTTTCGTTTTCTGTTTAGTGCTTTAGTGGCTAAATGAAAGTGAAGGTTATATAACAAAACAGATTTAAGAGAAAAGTCTTATTATAAATCTTGGAACACGAACACTTATTTTCATTCCACATTGCTCCAAACACGTCTCCATGAATGTATGTTTCTGCTGAACATGTAATCCGTTAACTGGCCATTTACGAGACACAATAGATAAACTAACAAGGCTGTAAAGGGCCAATAGGCATTGTACATAGATAGTAATAGCAATGGAACTATAGCAATTAGCAAAGTGGAGGAGATAGCACATTAAGCTCGCTCCCAGTATTTGTAGGGCTTTTATGGAGTTCTGTAAAGACGCAGGTGTTAAAGGTCATTACGTGGTGTGATAGGTGGAAAACTAATAAATTATAAACGAGAAATGTGTCTGCTTTGTGCCCCTTTGATGGCTCTATCAATAAAATTGTCTAAGTATACAATTTTGCATGCGATTGTGCCATTGCGTGATGCGTACACGCAGAGATAGTGTGATTCCTTCAATGTGTAGCCCGCGAAATTATTTCTTACATTGTTTGCTAGTTGATTAATATTCATTATGCGGTAGTTATGTCAGAATAACCACCAGCAGAAATTATATTGATGTAAATCGTCATATTTTCACAAAATAATTAGGTCAATTTGCAGAAAATATAATTTCGAGAGCTATATGTATTGACGCTTTACATGCTGCATTGACGGATCCCCCGAATGAAGACGGAAATCAAACTGATTATGCAACAGATTTGTTGAGTTTAATGTTTAATCTCAACAAGCCAAAATGAGCAAAAACTGCTCGTAGAATAGTCAGGTACGATGATTTCGTCAAACCTCTAACTGAATCATTCGCTCGATTGTTACAGATAGATCAATGCTTGAATGCTACGACCGAATAGCAAGTTTCACGAAACACTCCCACAAAATGGGCAATTCCGGAACTGAATCCCAATCTGTCTAATGTCACACACGGCATCACTCTTTTGTTTGTAGGTACCTTAAAATTCCGGTAGCTTCGTATCTCCATACAAAACACGAGGGTATAAACTGGGTACACAAGACTCATTAAAAATATTACAATTAATTATAACCATTCCTACCATATGTGATTTTAACACATTGATTTAAACCCACCCGCTTTCCTTCAGTTGCCTGCCATGTACTTTCATGTATGTACATGGACTTTCCCGTAACCCTGGCAGGCATCGGCCCTAGTGGGCCCCATCATTGGTGCTAACATCTCTTTGAGGCGCGCGAGGAACACAACGTGCCGTCGACCCGGGCCTGGTCCTTATCGGACGGCGAGCTGCCCATTGCTCGCTGTCCGCAAGCCCGCGCCTACGGTGGCCGGGAATCGGTATTTTAACACATCTAATAAGTGATTAATGGACTTCAAATATCAGCATACAAATGAATGCATTAGCGTTGATAACCATTCAGTCTCAGTCCGTATAATCTAAACTGCAATCAGGAGGTTGTAATCACGGAAAATAAAGCCAAAATACAGTGTGCATAAATTGGCAAACGTGTAGCTATTTTAACAAGCTTATCGTACGGATTAAAACAAAACGAGCTGTATTAGTTAAAGCATTGGACTTTAAACATAAACCAACATTTTGAATACTGTTTTGTTCGCTGAACAGTTTTTAGCCGAGTGCGTCATGGGATTTTCCGTACTACATCCGGAACAAAAATTGGATTTAAACGAAACATTTATAGGATCGCTCCGTGACTGTTTGCACATCAATCGTTGTCGTTTTTAACACAAAGTTTTTGCTATATTTTGAGTTTAGTTTGTTCTTAATAACATCAACTCAAAATATCCATTTAACGATGAAATGGCCACGAATCTGGCTAAAGAAATTAAGACATAACAATAAGAAACTTTAGATGACAGCTGTCCAGTGGTGAGATTTAACTTTAATAAGTATTTTGATTTATATTAAACCACTAATTACTAAACCACATTATAAAACTAATTTAAAATGCTTCCAAAGGAAAATTCAGAGGAACGTCTCACCCTCGCTATCTTGCGAGGTAATGCCCATAAACTTTTAAAATATATGACACGTAAAACCCACTAGTTAAAAAGGGGAGAGGGACCCCACAGATCACCACTGTACCTACTAATACCTACGTTCAAATAAACAGGATCGTGTACAAATGGAAAACAACAAATAATTTAAGCTTAAAATTACGTTTGTTTTACAATTCTGGAAATGCATATAATACACAACGTAGGATTACTATTTCTCGCAACAATTAATAAGCTTTGTAATTAAAATGCATTCCCAGCATTTACCTGCAAACAATAATTAACAATATAGGTACATGGCGATGAAAAAGAGCTTTTGAATAAAACTAAACGAGATTTGGCTTCGTGGGCGAAAGTTTGTATCGGGCCCTTCATTTACATTTCAATCGTCATTACCTATGTTGTTAGGGCTCCGCGCCCGCCCGCGGTATGTCCTAAACATTTTATTACATTCCATGCACGTAAAATATAATATCCCTACCCACACTCAGATGTACGCGTTGTGAGCAAATATCTAAATGTAATTTCCATGAGTTGTCCCCGCAGTGTTTTCCCAGAAAATATTAACATGGAAGGCAAGGGGCTGAATCTCTCCTAAGTAAGTTGCAAAAAATGTACGTGATTTTACTTCAAAGTCCCTTTTGTCTTTATGGAGGGAAGGCATAAAAGTACAGGCACGGGAACGGCACATGCGAAAAAATTACGCAGCGTAATGATGATGTGCCCACACTTTCCTTGAAAACAAAATATTTTCTCTTTACAGTGACAGAAATGTATTCAACGAGTTTTACTGTCGCCTATACCTTCACTCTCGGAGAAAAACAAAGAGACAACGTTTCTAACTTACTTTTACGAATTATAAAACGTGCGTGTCTATTTTTACTTTAAGAAAGCTGCCGCACAGGTATAATAAAGGTCTCTTGTTGTAGGTTTATAATAAATTTTCTAGGCAGGTTTTAAAATGAAAATATTAGTAGGTACCACTGTTAACGCATTTTTTTTTAAAACCATACATTTTCCATATCATAACAGTATTATAAAATTATTAATCAAAGAAGATTTTGTCAGCTATCCAAAATAAAGTTGTAAATGCTTATAACATTGCTGTTCGAACCATTAATTTGGTTAGACAAGCAAACTATCACTAAACTCTACTACTAACGCCATCTGTTTTGGCTAGCTAGAACTAAACTCTGGACGCTCACTCGAGTAAAGTTTACGGACCAATTTATTATGAGTCGAAACACTAACTTAGTTGAGTGAATTAGAAAAACTACTAGCCATAATGTGGTTAGTACGATATACCTCCACACTTTGATGATGGCATTAAGGGTAATAAAAGAAAAGTGCGATTACTTGCGACCGCGGGAGGTCGTTCGGATCACTCCGGGAGGCTTGAGCACGGGAGATTGTCTAATGCTGTTACTCAAATAAGTGCTAATGCACTCAATTTTATTAAAACAATATGTTTACCGAACAATACAAAGGCTACGGCATTCATATTAAATGAACCTTGCGGCCTTGCTTTACGTGTAATTGTGATTATAATGTTACTGAAAATAATTTTTATATGAAACTGGATATTCGGAAGTGTTTTATACAGTTATTTTATGATAACATTTATTTGCAGTTTTTTCACTGCCCGTCTGTTTTTGAGGCAATTAAACAATATTTTATAGTTTGTATTCAGTAATCAAATGATGAAAAACACCGCCAAATTTTTTTCATTGTTTAGATGGCAGTGTTTACTTTTTGATATGTTTTTAAAAATAAAACCTGCATCTTTTAGGTATCGTATAGGTAGTTATTTCATATGGGGAACGGCATGCAATATCCGCCCACTAATAACATTACACTGCGACGCACAATATAGCTCCCAAGAGTGGTAATTAAGCCATGATTCCCCTAAGATTTTTTTCATGGGAGGCTCAAGTTCTAGAGTAAACTATATACAGCAGAACCACTGTGTTTATAACGCACACAAACTGTGAAAACCAATCAGAGCTAAGTATTGTGATTACAGCATTTTATTCGGTCCATATGGGGGTCTATGTCTAGCAGAAACTTTTTACAGATAATAAGATCAAAAATTTATAGAAAACCATACTTCCATAAATTTAAAAAATAACTAAGTAAGTTTTATTACAGAAATGTTAGTTATTCGATAAATGAATGTTTTGAAGACACTATAGAATGATAGAATTTTGCTTTCTTTTTTTACTAAATCTATGTGCATTAAATTTCCATCTTGCACTTTAAGTACCTATATTACATATAGTTCTTATAAGTACATAGTTTAGTTTACTGTTTATCCATGTTAGATAATATTATTTTTATTTTCTTAATATTTTATTATTATACCCAAGGGGTAACTGTTACAGAGGTAATTTTTTAAATTTTTAACAACTCTATTTGTAAATGCCTTGTGTAGCAACAGTAAATAATATCCTATTCTAAATAACATTGCACATTAATGTTATAAATAAAGAAAAAACGGTGGGCAGTATAAATTAAAACAGCCGGTTCGAAGTTGATAGGTCCAATATTGGCTTTTCTTGTAATCCATTGGCTCGACAGGGTCACCCGTGTGGTACCCGTATGGCAGCAGGCCACAAATGCAGTAAGCCGTGTTTAAGTTTACGAGCAGCGCGTATCTTAGCTTTACGACTACGGCGACTGCTGTTGTCGGGGCCGTAGTTCAGCACTGGATGTGACTCAAAAACTGTACAAGGCCCACTTATGGTACATACATGCAGTAGGTACCTACATATCCCTTTGAAAGGCTTCAGGGTTACCAGTACGAGGGGTAAGTTGCGCCGTAACCAAGTCAAACATGGTAACAGACTTCCTCAGCTTTTGATAGCAAATTAAAGAAATCAATTGTCAAAACTCCAATTAACTTGGGTATTATTGTTGGGTATATGGTCAACGAATCACAAAGGCTTGTATGGTATTTGTCAGCAACTTCATTCAGAGGTAGGTAATTCAAACAACGTATGTACATTTTAAGCAAATTATTTTTAACAAGTAACTAGATCCTTGTTTGATTTGATATTATATTATATTTGATACAACCTTGCTTCGCACGGTTTGTACGACTTGAGAAAAACATCAATGTACCTATTATACAAACTCAAAGTATTTATTTCAATTAAACCATTTACAGGCACTATTGAATTGTCAAGTGGTCAGTCAGTCAGAAATATGAAGCTAGTTGCCCATTCCAAAGCGTAGTAGGTACCTATGGATAAGAACGGGCAAGAAACTCCATGGACACTCTTTTAAATTATATTGTTACATAAATATTAGTTACACCATTAATGTTGAATATACTCGTAGGTATAATTATATGTGAGAACGATGTAAATAAGACGTACACGTTGAGTGTCCAGAGTACAGGAAACCGAAATTTAAACAAAACAATCCATAAATAAAAGAATTAAAATAAGCCGTGGCGGCTAAGAGAGGACTAGTCCCAACTGACGGCGCTCGTTCACGAACATGACGCATGGACATGACACATAAACCTTCCGGAATAAATCCTCAAAAAAATTGTGAAAAACGCATCAAAATCTGTTTTGTAGTTTAGAAGAATAACGTGGTCATACAGACAGACACGAAAAGCGACTTTAATTTATATTATTATTAAAAAAAAAGAGAAAGAAAATTCTTGGAGGAACTACGCCATTTTTATTTCGGTGTGTTGGTCATGCATGTTTGTCCGTTAATTTTAGAGAGGTAAGCCATAGCAATCTTTAAACAAAATGTTCCCATAGTTCTTACTCGTGAGTAGTCTTAGTCTATCAGAGGGAACTCGTTAAAAAATTTAAAAGAATTCTTGATTGAGCACGGCTGGTTTCCACTTGCGCAACAAATTCTTCAGCTAGATTAAGATATTGTTAATGCAAGATACCATTCCCTGCTGTTCATTCTGGAGAGATTTGCTGAAAGGAAATTTATTGTCATTTGGAAATTCACACCGAGAAGCTAAAAGTGTTTACTGGTGATAAGAAACGTTACTGGTGTTCTTTTAGAGGTACGAGGAACAGGGTAGGTATAAAGTTCACTCATACTTCCATAGAAAAGGGAGGATCCTCCGACCAGACGGGTGTCGTGTCTGGTGGGCAACTGCCCGACGATTGATGTCGGGAACTTGTATATATGCTAGTCGCGCAGTCTCACTACATCGTCGACTCTGTCTCTGTCACCACTGACCTAGACTAGAGTCAAGAGCAAACCCATCTTTAATAAAAAATAAAAAAAACTCTGCTTGCGCGATACAGGATTTGCGTATCGTCAGTATGACGCGCAGCTCGCATGTGGCGATGTAGATACTGCTACATTCCTGCTACCCCAGAAATAATGCTTGCAATATAAGTAAAGTTTAAGGGGTCGTGCTAGAACTCGCGACCTCTCGCTCTTAAGTCTGTCGTTTAACAGCTAATGTGGTGGCAATGGCAGAAACTGAACCAAATTATTAGTTAAAAAAATAGATAAAAAGTATGGAGTAGACCACTATTCCTAATTAACTTGCGAAAATTTCTGATATTCAGCCGGTTAGCCTGAAAGTCGAGTTCAACATAAGTAGTATGTAGTTAGGAACAATGTTTGACCGACATACCAGCGATAGAACTGGAAAAACTAATGGAGCACCGCTTTGAGCACTGCTAGAGATTAATAAGCCATAAGTACCAGGTTTTCATGCCGACAAATGCGCATTTTTTACACTCATGTTCTACCATGTCCACTTTTAAGCTTGTATGTTCAAGGATGGTTAACAAAATCATACATAAATAAATACATGTATTGCTCAGTATCTATTTACATACAAACTTTTAGTTTTCTGGACCTATTCAAAAATTAAATTATTCTGATAGATCTACAGACTTTTTATTCATACTTATGTCTCTCACAATCACGTCAGAATTTATTCTCGACGTAAGCCTTAACATAGACAATATGAAGCGTCTCGTGTCGCATCTAGAGAGGCCGTATCGTTGTGACGTCAGAGCTCCTAGGAATGCTGACGCCGCACTAGCTTCGTACTTTCGTAATGGCTAAACAACATGTTTGCCCCTGAGTTTCTTTTACGGTCCCTGAAAAAAAGCTTTATAAACCCTTTACCTTAATTTACAATATAAAATACGTGCATGTGTTTCCAAAAATATTACTTTTATTAAAAACAGATTAAACTAATCATTCATATTGCTTCCTACGATTAATATTCCTCAAACCGCTTTTCAATGTTTAACGCTTGTAATTTTAACACAGAGTACTTTTCTCTATCATACTTAATTATCATCTCTTAAAATCGTTGAATTATTAAATGGAAATACTTAATAATTAATCGCAACTCTCAAACAGAAAACATTATTAACTAAATAAATTTCGAGCGCAACTTTATTGTGCAAAAATACGACACAGCGGAGGAACGGTTGGTAACTGGATTATCGAGACGGTATACCCTCGGACAAAAGTGATCGTATCCTCCCCTCACAGAAGCTTCGTTTAAAGAAGTAATTACACGAACAGCAAGTTTGGACGATCTTGCGGTGACGTCATTAGTATGCGACGCACGTTACGCCCGACAGAGGCGATAACGCAAATTCGTTTGGCCGAACATCTCGCTAATAGAGTTTCACTAATTTATAAGACCGTTATTCCGCAGCTAGACCGGACCTGCGTAAAACTGTCCGCGGTGAACGTAAAAAGGATTTCATGGTAGACCCTGTTACATATTTGATGGAACTCAATCTTTCGGCGCGCCCCGAGGTAAGCACACTTAATTATGAACAACTCCTGTGAAGTTATACGAATTGCTGACTCGCGAGCTCTCAGTTAAGACGCTATTTTCTTTTTGTGTTTCGTTTATTTAATTGAACTCGTCTTATAAACGTGTGTATTTTCCATTTAACAGATACAACTACAGACGTGCCTAATTATCTAGATGGCAGATGCTCCAAGCAGCCAAATAAGAGACACGTTTCTAACTTTGAAATCCAAATTAACGAAATTTTGTTTTTAAAACTTTTATAACGCACAAATACGAGTCCAGAATAGTAAAATGGTATAAAGAGATTCTGTTATTTTTTGCAGTGTCTCATGTGGATTATGATAGACCTTCTTAATTAAAATCTCGATGTACTTATAAGCCACAAGCCGGCGCCGCACCTGGGGAGCGCTAAATTACGTAGATGCAGCACTAGCTACCTCCGACGAGACGATAAAAATATCCATATAACAAACAAAGGATATACGTCATACATAATGCGCTATAACACACTGTATGATTTCTTTACTTGATTTTATAGGAGATAGAGCTTATATGACTGCAGCGGAGGTTTTTATTTGGCGAAACATGTCCTTAGATAAAAGTTATTTCATACAAGCCCGTCATTAATTTAGTAAATCAGAGTCATTTATGTACTCAGCTATTTCTTACGAGATGAGATTAACAGTCCAGAAATCTTTAAAAAAATAGAAATCTCCAGAGGCACGTGAGTACGTGGTAGGTGAGCAACTAGCTTCATATATAACTAGGTTTATTTAGCTTCTGACTGACCCGACCACTTGACAATTCGAAAGTGCCTGTAAATGGTTTAATTGAAATAAAGTATTGGCGTTTGAATTTGAGTTTTACCAAATAAAACAAAACCAGTAAACATTGTACATTCTTCATAATTAACCACGTATTATTTATCATAACAAGGACAATATATACTATCTGTTAGTGCGCAAGCCGTCTTAATAACCTAAAACGACTTTTCTTTTGACATCAATTCCCCAAAATTGCCGTCTCAGAGTCAGATTAAAATAATTATGTCTCAGTAAAGCGTTACGTGCCGGTAAATATTCATAATTTATTTAGAAACATGAGGGGCTTGCAGGCCCGCGCAGTTTACTTCACTCCACCGTCGTTACATCGTCTCAGCCACTTTATGTTAAGAAAATTTCATTTTATAAGCCCTGTGTTCCCCAAAATGTGGGTCTAATTCGCTTAGGCGACGTTTTGTTGCGAATTTTACGAAATTATTTTAAATATACATTTTTATTCCGTAAGAAAAGAAACTCTCGGATGTGATTAACTTTGCTGATTTTCTTTTGAGTTTGCTCTGAAGCCATCGAAGTCAAATAAAACTTTCATTCCTTGCTTATATTAGAATTAGTTTCTGTCCGGATTTCGGCGGTGTCCGAGGAATTAATGGGTAAAGTTACGAGGCCTATGTATAAGAACCAGCTAGAACAGTATCTAATATTAAGTTTGATTTAGAGCTTTATAAAGAAGTCAATAAGTAATTTACCTATAGTAGTACCTGTTAGCAAATAAAGCAAAACGGGAACTGACCAAAAGGAAGTCTTCAATCATCAGTAAATAAATAAGTACATACAGTTGTTAAAATTATGGTCCTGCTATTTTAGTGTTCATATTTTTTTCATCCCACCATCTCGGAAAGAGTATTTTTAATCTTCAATATCTGAGTGGAAAAGCCGTTTTTATTCTCTAGAGGATAAAGTAAATTGAATTTAGAACATCGTGTGCACTAAGTTTGTGAATTAAAAAAAACATTAAACCTATTTACTGCTACCTCTATGGTGCCGAATATATCATACAACTTTTTTTTAATTTGTTAAAAACTCAGACTCGGAACCTTCTTGGTGTTCTTTTTTCAATTTGCTTTGTACGCCGTTCTTTACGCGGCATTTTTTCACGTCATTGTTAAACCTTATATTAAAAACAAGAAACTTGAAAACAAGTGAAAAAACTAAAATGAGTGATTCTAGCGACGAGGAAGTTTGCTTGACGCCAACAGAATTGACTGAAACTGTTAATAATGCGCAAATGAGCTTTCTCCCTCAACAATCACGCGAGAAGTATTTAAAACAGTACGATATGTTCAACACGTGGCGACTAGCAAAAGGAGCCAAAACTTTCTCAGAAAACGTTTTGCTGGCATATTTTATAGAATTATCCGAGAACAAGAAAGCAAGCACTCTATGGAGTACGTATTCGATGCTAAAAGCAACAATAAAGATGAAAAAAGACAAACATATCGATACCTATCCTTTTTTTTTTTTTTTTTTTTTTGTGGGTGGGAAATCATCAAATAACTTCTCCCGCTCTGGGCAGAGCAGGAGGGCGTGTCAGACTCTTACTGACTAAAACCCACCCGTGTTCCTTCAGTTGCCTGTGCCAGGGGCCACGGTAACCCTCTTGGACTTTTCCGCAACCCTAGCAGGCATCGGTCCTAGCAAACCCCGTCATTGGTGCTGACATCTCTTTGAGGCGCGCGTGGAACACAACGCGCCGTCGACCCGGGCCTGGTCCTTATCGAACGGCGAGCTGCCCATTGCTCGCCGCTCGCAGGCCCGCGCCTACGGTGGCCGGGAATCGGCCTGCGATTCCCGACGCCCAGGGCGTCTCCTGCGGCGGCTAGGGGCGTGAGGGCGCAAACTTTGCCTCTCCCTCACGCGTTCCGCCTCCTCCTTCGCGAACATTACTGCTTCGCAGAAGGAGGTGACGGCTTCCCAAGCCCTCTCGCTCCGTACCATGGCCTGGACCAAGGCCGGACGCGAGAGATCGCCACCGCCAATCGCCTCCACGAGGACACGGCGTTGCTCCGCCCAAGCCGGGCAGACCTCCACCGTATGCTCCACCGTGTCCTCCGGGCGATCCACACAATGGTGACACCCGGGCGTTTCCTCCCGCCTTATCCGGAACAGGAACCTCCCGAAACAACCGTGTCCGGTGAGGACCTGCGTCAGGCGGAAGGTGAGGACGCCGTGGCGCCTCTCTAGCCACTCCTCAAAGAGGGGACTTATCGCCGCAATTGTGGCGTGCCCAGCGCTGGGTTGCGACAATCGCACTCTCCATGCCGCCCTGAGATCCCGCCGGAGCTCTGTCCGCTGTACCGTGATTTCTCGCGGCAGCGGAGCTACGCCCCGGCGTTTCGCCTCCTCGCGCCACTCCCAAACGTGCGCGAGGACTTTTGCCTCCAGATCCCATGGCGGTAATCCGGCAAGGAGGCTCGCCGCCTCACCGGAGACCGTACGGTATCCCCAGACCAGCCGGATGGCCATGACCCTTTGGGGCGCATTCAACCAGCGGGCTGGCCGCCGCCTCAAGGAACGCGCCCACACCGGTGCCCCGTAAAGGGCCATGGACCGCACGACCCCCGCGTAGAGCCTCCGGCAGGAGGCGTTTGGCCCCCCTAGATTGGGCAGGAGCCGCTTTAAGGCAGCCCCGGCCCTTTCCAGTCTGGGAGCCAAACGTCGGAAATGCTCCACGAAGTTCCACCGGCTGTCGAGGACGAGTCCCAGGTACTTCATCGTCGACTCGACGCCGATGTGAACCCCTCCTACCGTTATTTGGGAACCCGACGGTGGCGTGTTCCGAGGACCATGAAAACACATGGCCTCGGACTTGTGCAGGGCCACCTCGAGTCCCAATTGCCGGATCCTCTCGACGATTGTCGCAACCCCGCGTGTCGCTAGTTCGGCCGCCGCCTGGTGCGACCTCCCCTGCGCTAGGACTAGCGTGTCGTCAGCGTAACAAACCACGCTGACGCCGCTGGGGAGGTCGGCGCGCAGCACCCAGTCGTAGCCGATATCCCACAGATGCGGCCCCAGGACCGATCCCTGTGGGACACCGCACGACATCTCTTGCCGGTTCCACACTCCCTGGTGACCGGGGTAGATGACGGCCCTGTCCGTCAAATAGGCCTCGACCACACGACAGAGGTAGGTCGGCATCCGGTGATACCGGAGTGCCTCCCTGATGCAACTCCAGGGCAGGGTATTGAAGGCATTGGCGATGTCTAGAGACACCGCCAAGACGACCCCACCACGGGCCACAGCATCCCCCGTCGTGAGGGCCCGCACGCGCATGATGGCGTCCACCGTAGAGCGCCCCCTGCGGAAGCCAAACTGGCTCTCCGCCAAATCCGGCCCCACCCGCACCAGCCGCCCGACGAGGCGGTTTGCAATGACTCTCTCAAAGAGCTTGCCCACCTCGTCGAGCAGCACGATGGGCCGGTAAGCGGACGGAGAGTCCGCTGGGCGCCCCGGCTTCTTGATGAGGACCAGTTTCCCCGTCTTCCAACGAAGTGGGAACTGGCCCCTCTCCATGCATGCGCTTAGGAGCCCCCTTAGTCGAGGCCCGAGAGCCTCCGAGGCCAGGACCCAGGCTTTCCCAGGTAAGCCGTCGGGTCCTGGGGCGGTATTTTTAGCACTCAGCCTACGTACCGCCACTCGCAGCTCTACCTCGGTCACCTCCGGAGCATCGTCGTCGTCGTCGGCGGTGTGGTCCGCATTCAGCACCGCAGTAGGCGGAGCCATGGGCGGGGAGATATGGTCCCCTCTAGAAGGGAACAGAGTGCTCACCACGTCCTCCACGAGCTGGGGCCGGAGACTCTGCGTCAGCGGGGGAGCCCATGGGCGGAGCTTCTCACGCACCAATTTGTAGGGGCGTCCCCACGGGTCCCTGTTCAGAGTCTCCAGCGACTCCTCGCGGGCCAGTCCCTTGGCCCGCAGGATCTCCGCTTGGAGGGCGGTCTTCGCCGCTCTGTACCCCTCGTACAGCTCCGCCTGAATGGCTTCCGTATCCGGAGGGCGAATACGGAGCCTGCGGTGCCTGGTGTACCGGCGTCGCGCAGCGACGCACGCACTGCGTAAAGTCGTCAACTCTGGCGACCACCAGCACACCTGGCGCTGAGCGCGTCCGGGCTGGGCCCGGGGCATTGCCACGTCACATATTTCGGACATGGCCTCCCGGAACCACTCCGCCTCGACGTTGATGTCAGCAGGCCTGTCCGGTGATGACACCCAGGCCTGCACGATCGAGGCTTCCAGGAGGAGCTCCCGGTCCAGCTGCTTCAGCGCCCACCGCGGACCACTCGGGGCCTGTCGGACCAGCGCGCTCGAGGTCTGGGCGGAGACGTCAAACCGGATGTACCGGTGGTCGGAATAGGTCTCCACCCCCTCTATGACGCGCCAGTCAAGGACACGCGGTGACAGAGCGGGGCTGGCGAACGAGATGTCCACCACCGATTCACCCCGCATCCGCACACACGTGGGGACAGAACCCCGATTTAGGACGACCAGGCCTGTCTCCAGAGCCCAGTCCTCCACCATCCTGCCCCGTGTGTCCGTATACCGGGAACCCCAAGCCACATTCTTGGCATTGAAATCCCCGAGGACGAGCACGGGGAGGGAACGGAACCCGACGACGACGACTTTTAACTCCGCAAGGGAGTTGTGGAACTCGGCAAGAGTTCGGTTCGGGGAGAAGTATACCCCTACCACTACAATCTCCCCGAACCGTGCTGCCACGCAACCCCGTCCCCTCGTGACTGCCTCGAGGGACGGAGTACCGGCGGCGGCCGACGAAATTAGGGTCACTGAGCCGCTCAGGTCCTCCACCCAGTCATCCCTGGGCGGGACAAAGTACGGCTCAGCGACCACGGCGATGTTAATCGACCACTGCGCCATGCTCTGGAGCAACAGATCCTGAGCAGAGGCGCAGTGGTTGATGTTCGCCTGGAGGAGGCGTAATGGGGCCGTTATTGGCACTCCATGTCAGCCTCCTCCCGAGCCCTCTGTGAGGGCCCCGCCGCAGTGGTGACGGCGGCGACGACGACGGTCGAGGCGGCAGCGGCAACGGCAGTGGCGGCGACTGCGGCAGTGACGGCGGTGGCGGAGGGCTTGCCCCTGCCCCTGGCTCTGGCGGGTGGAGCGCAGGCCTTGCTCCCCATCCGGTGATCGGCTGGCTTGCCAGCTGCCGCACATACGGTGCAGTGCGGCGCGGCATTACAAGACCCGGCCTTGTGACCGGGCTGACCACAGCGGAAGCAGTGGTGGCTGCGGTCCACCTCCGAGGTGCATTTAGCTCCCACGTGGTTGCCCACCTGGCAGCGGAAGCACCTCAGAGGTCTGGGTTCCAGCAGTTTCACCTGCGCGGAAACCCAGCCCACCAGTAGCCTACGGCCCTCGGCTATTTTTTTGGCCGCCGACACGGGGCAACTCACCGTAACGGCTCGCATCCCCTTGAAGTCAGGACCGATGGTGCCTGTCCTCACCTGCTCGGCAGAGCACCCTCCAGTCCTAACGACGGCGGCCACCACCTCTCCCTCCGTCACCGAGTCGTCCAGGCCCAGGATGCGCATGTCAGCGCACTTGGTGGGCCTGGACACTCGGGCCTCGTCCGCATTTAAGGACGCCCTAAGCCTTTCGGCCAGAGCGTCAGCGGCCGGGCCGCTGGCCGCACCGGGGATCTCGAGCATCCGGGCCCCAGTCGCCGTGAGCCTCACCCGGATGCCTTCGGTGGCGCCGATCTCCTCGAGGCTCACCGCCTTCCCCACCTTGGCTAGCACGTCGCGGTAGGACACGCCCTTCTTTTCCGCTTCCGGCTGTAGCGTAATCACTACAGCTGCGGATTTCGGGGCGCGGAGCCTAGCCGCAACGCTTCGCGCTTTTTGCCGCTGCCGCCTCTCCTTCCTTTTGGCCGCCCTTGCCACCTTACCGGCCTTCCTTTTCTCCCCGGCTACGTGCCATTCGGCGCCAGCCGGAGGAGATATAGGAGGTGGGGGTGGCCGTCCTGCACCCAGGGCCGGCACCCTCGCCGTCTGTGTAGCCGCCCCGCCCTCTCTGATCATGGGCGGCCCCGCGGGTTTCGGCACGGAGAGGGCCTTCCTCTGCCCCGATGAGCCAGGTTTGGCCACGCCAGCTGCGACGGCGGCAAAAGAGACCGCCTTCTGCCGTCCCGCGGCCGGCTGGCTCGCCGCTAGTGGGGGGCGCAAGACAATGGCCTCCAGGGCGGAAAACCGACTCTGGAAGGCAGCCAGCTCCTGCCGCACCAGGGTCAGAACCCGGTCTTCCGCAGGCACGGGCCGTCCCTGCCCATGCTGCTGCGCCCCCTTCTGCGGCACCTCCCTGGGGCCGGCTGCTCGCAGCCCGGCCAGGTCTGCTCGGAGCTCCTCATTTTCCTTCCGGAGAAGCTCCAAGGCGGCTGTCAAGCGGGCGACCTCCGCCCGCATTTCGGACATTACGTCCGACGGAGGCCCAGGTTGAATGGCCTCCGCTGCCGATATAATGGAGGCCGTGGCTGCGGATATGGCCTTGTCTTTAGAGGACTTAATCCTCTTCACGGCCACATCCTTTATCGCGGCTGCCACGACCTCCGCAAACCTGGCCGCTCGCTCCGAGTTGGAGCCGCCAGCGGCGACCGGCTCACCACCTGAGGACTCTGACATGGCCGCCCTGCGGCCGGTCACGCCTGGGTGGTTCTCCTCCATGGCGGCTCGCTGGGCCGGCTCGGCAGGGCTGGCTCGGCTTAACTTCTTGGCCTCCTCCTGGGTGGCGAGCCCTCTGCCCAAACCTTTTTCCCGGGCCCCACCCCGCCGGCTGGAGTGGATTTTTTTGCGGCCCGAGGTCCACTCTTCGGAGGACGACCCCTGGCCCTCCCCCGATTTGGGGCGCTTCAGGAAGAACTTTCGGTTCCTCCCAGCAGCCCCCTCCACTTCGCGCTCCGAGCTCTGGCTTGAGCCCTTTGCGCCAGATGCGGCGTCGGACTCCGACCCCGTATCACTCCCCTCCTCTACGTCCTTTTTATTTTTATTTAATTTATTTTTTTCCATAGTAAATCCCACGAGTAAATATAGGTAAATATGTCCACCGGGTAGAGCCTAGATGCCCGGTAAGCCTACATACTGCAGAGTGCGGCAGGTGCTCTGCAGGGGAAGCGCTAACGACTGGACTCCCTCCAGCCATTCATCCTCTCACCGCGCTTCGAAGCTTAGGATTGGGTGGTTTTTTATCTTAGAGGTAGCCTTCCTCTGGGCCAGGCAATTAAGCCAAGCCCCCGGCGGCGGCATTAGACATGCCTCCGTTCGCTGTCCGGCCAACCCGACTCAGCGAACCCGCCGAAAGTTCACTCCTCGAGGACTACTCCTCAAGGAGAGAAACAAACACGCGCCGCTTTGGTGCGCCTGCACCGCAGCGGCGGCCCTTCTCCGTCTACGCCCACTCAACTTCCTCTGAAAGCAGAGGAGGAGTGGACGTGTTGACCCTCTGTAGCCCGGTTCCCTTCACCGACCATCAAGCATGATCGGTGATTGGAACCATGACCTTTCCTCGTTTGTTAAAGATTAGCCGCCAGCCCCCATGGCCCACCAAAACCTGGTGGGCAATGGGAGCCGACGTTGCCCAGGGTGCGCCACGAGGAGGCTCTTCAACATGCACCCCATCGATACCTATCCTAAATTAGTGGCATTTTTAAAAAGAGCCTCATCTGGTCATCAACCAAAAAAATCGAAGGTTTTCACAGTATCTGATATTGAAAAGTTTCTTAACGAAGCACCCGATTCCGTATATTTGGCGGCAAAAGTAAGTCAGTTGCACATTCAGTATCTACTTAAGTATATTAATCTCAATTAAATAGTATACTTAGTAGATGTTGATAGGCATAATTATGCGTTCATATCAATTTTATTCATTTATCTACTACAATACTCTTTACGTTACAGGTTGTTCTTTTTATTGGAATAAACGGAGCATGTCGAACTAATGAACTAACACAACTTAATGTCAAAAACATTGAGAAACATTCAGATGACTTACTATTAATTAATTCACCTAATACAAAGACAAAAAGAGACCGCAACTTCGTCATTCGCAAGGAATACGTAACGATTGTTGAGAAATATCAAGCCTTACGCCCGCCTAACACTCCAATCAATCGATTTTTTCTACAGTATCGCAATGGAAAGTGTGTTAGACAGCCTATGGGTACTAATAAAATTGGCAGTATCCCACGAGAAATAGCAACATTTCTTGAACTTCCAGAACCCCTGTTGTACACGGGTCATTGTTTCCGACGAACTTCAGCCACACTTTTGGCTGATTCCGGAGCTGATCTCCTGTCCCTTAAGCGCCACGGAGGCTGGAAGTCCAATGCAGTTGTAGAGGGATACATAGAGGATTCCATCCAAAATAAGTCTAAAATATGTGAAGGCATCGTAGGAGCCATTACACTGAAAGAGCCTCAATCGGATCCTTGGACTGGCCCTTCTACATCAAAAATAAGCCGTTATGAAACACCTAACCATCTCCCTCTCTCTCCAACATTCACGCCAAGGGAATCCGATGAATCGGTACAACTATTAAGTATGACAGATAGTTTACCGAAAAACAGTACACAAGTGACTAACACCAATATTACAGTACCAAACAAAAATATTACACTCAATTTAAATAACTGTAGCAACGTTACTTTAAAATTTTCTTAATTATACCTTAGTATTATTTTGTTATAATTTAAAGATTATTCTGTAATACTTACCTGTCATAATGTAGTAATTAATACCTAAACTGAAATAAAAGTGTACCTATCTTGTGATTGTAAACGTTTTTTTTTTGCATTTAGTCATTTCCTCGCTGAGGTGGAATGAAAAGTTACGTGTTGCACTCGAGTGCAAAGATTTTTCACCTCGTGCTCTTTTGATTCCCTCGCTAACGCTCAGGATTCTAATTTTGAATCACTCGCTGCGCTCGTGATTCAATTTTAGAATCCTTCGCTTGCTCGGTCATCAAAATTGAACACGCGGTTAAAAAGCAACTTTGCACTCTTGTATAACAAATAACTATGATAACACGGTAAAAATATATTTGAAATAAAGTCGCTTGGGCTGGACTCGCCAGCCTCATACAATTATCGACAAAATTTTGTCTTTACAAAGTATAATAGGCAATATGGTTCAATCTGCAAAACGAGGACGCGGCATCCGGCTGAAACGACAGCAGTTCCCAGGGAGCGCTCTAACTGGGATTTATATCGTGCAGGAAGCGCTGTTAAAAGTGGGCCGGAAATCGCATCAAGACGCCTTTGCGGCCACTCGCCGACCGCCCGCTGAGAAAATGTATACTCGAACATAATTTAACACGAATAATTCTGAATACAAAACACGTTTACATTTGTTCTGTACATTTATTGGAGAGCTCCTCTTAAATTCACATGAGTGTAGCGACACGCGCCGCATTCCGCGCCATCGGCTCCGACCCGGCCTTATCTTTACCCTTTATTCGAATAGTTCGATTTACCTGTCTCCCGATGGTTTTACTTCCCTCTAATACCGCGGCCGATCTAAATTCATATGACCGGGAAAACATTTTTGTCCGGAATACTTTCCCCCGCCTGCTCGCCTGCTCGCCGGCTGCGAGTGGGACCGCCTCTGTTCGTTTGAGACACAATTGCGCGTGTTTGCATTCTATCTACTTGTTTTCGTGGGGTGAATATGAATGCAGTATTTGTTTGGACGATGCAAAGGTAAATATTAATATTGCATTTGTATTGTCTTCGATACACCATATTTTCAGGTTTTGACGTTGGATATAAGTGAGCAATAATATAGAATCAGATGTATCGTAAGATATCATCTTTCCTAACTTAATACAAATAAGTTGGGTTTACGTTTTAAATCCCATGTTATTTCGTTTTATTTATTGAGATATTCCTGACCTCTCATTTTATTCATTCACATTGAGCTTGTGTACGTGTTAAGCAAGTTTATTGTGGGATCATATTTAATAATAAAAAGTTATAGAATATTGGAGTGTCTATATACTTTGTTACTTAGATGAATGCTTTCTTTTGTGACTTTGACTTATTATCATCAAATTCTTAGCAACACATTTCATTTTATAAAGAGATGACCTAGTAGATCTTCCTGTCACTTCCCGAAAGTGTCATAAGGAACCAGTTTTATATAACGAGGACCACAACGAGAGTTAATACAAACCTCACTTGCATATACTTCATTATAAATTAAAAGGCCATCAAGCCGTAGCGATTTTAAACGTCGTCATCTTTATCATTCATAAAAATGGTGAACTCTCACCATGTATTATGTTAATGATGATACAGATCCATGATAGATACATACATATACCTAATATTAGCCTCATCGTTAGTAAATCACGTACAAACACCCAAAAATCCGTGAAGCCATACTTTTATAAAACTTCTAAAAACTCCAATAAAAAAGTCGTACAAACGGCACTTAATTTTTCATCTCGTCTGTGTTGCTGAGGTAGAAAACAGCTTAAACAGTAGAAACAGTGAAGTGCGATATAGTGGGCGCTCGTAAAATTGTAGTAGTCGGTAATTAACACGTACCGCGTAATAAGGAAAGAGTATCGCACTCACTATGAGCCGTCCGTCTAGTCGTATTCTTGTCAAAGAATAACTAGACGAAAGAATAGATGAGGCTTTGTTCTTTTCTGAATTTGTCATAGGGATTTCTTTATGTAGGTACGTACATTATTGCTACTCTGTAACATTTTAATATGGGATGTTAAAGATAGGTACTGGCTAAGCTTACACGATATTCAGATAAGTCATCATTGAAGATGCGTGGTTTAAAATGAATCAGCATACCCACTTGTGATCCTTAAATAAAACAAGTAGTGAAAGACAACATTTTGTTAGTAAGTTCAATCTTTACTTGTATAACCTCTGCACAAAGACCATTTCATCTTGCACTTTTTGTCACAAAACAGCTGCCGTAAACTAGTAAAACAAAGTATTATCGCGTCTGCGTCAGTGATCACGTTAGCAACAGAAGCCACGTCACGTTCCGCCGGAGCTCGTCTCATGCAAGTAATCATAATATCATAAAACTTTTGCACTTCGCCGAAAACCTCGCAGATCTTCCCCAACATGACGTCTCCGGGAACTCTCTGAGGGTAATCAGAATATAATGAAAAGTGCGCTCGGCCGTCAGACGAGATGTTACCCAAAATTTTAGGGGTCACGTAAAATATTAAAGCGACGAAATGAAGTGGCCAGAGATTCATTGCTTTTCCTTGTTTTTATTATTCGTAAATAAGACGGCCCCCAACACGTTTGTGTCTTCATAACATAAAACCGTGCTGCAGTAAACTTGCTCCTCAACAGACCGGCTCCACTCGTAAATGTTGCTTAACTAGCAACAAATATTCCTATATATTATGTGTATTTATTTAACTTCTTCGTGTATAAATATGTTGTAAAAACAACATACACGAAAAGAGAACATTCTGTTTTCTACATAATTTATTTATCACTTTTTACATAGATATACATAATCACAGTCTGAAAAACGCTAAAAACACAACAATAAAATGATTTTCAAAATTTAAAACCCTCTACAATACTTTACAAATCCGAAATAGTTGACAGTTTTAAAACAATAAAGATAACAATAAATCAAACGTTACACCATACGATTTATTATCAACTCAACACTCACGAACCGTCAATAGAGATGTATTTACCGTGTATCTAGTAACATATATCGGCCGTGAAATTCATGTAAAGCTTGCGGTGTAACGTTGCTGTAACGTGTTACAGGATATAGGTGAGAAGAAAATACTCCGATGTAAATATACAACATATTTGCATGGAGCTGCCTAGGGCTGAGACAGTATTTGTCGATTGGTAGAAAATACTTCCAATAAAATATTGGTTGAGGCATTTTAGTAATCTTGGTTGCTCTTGTGTGTGTTGGGTTCGATCGATATCGATACGATAATTAGCATTACAATCTGCAATTTAGTTTTAAATAATCATTGCATTATTTTTCAGCCAGCTTGACAACAAAAATTACTATGCTTTGACGTCGTAGCGGCCGCGCCTACGCTTGCTACGTCGTAGCACTTCGACTCGATAAAACGCCTACGCTGCTACGAATAACTTTAGTTATTGATCCCTGTCGCATGCAGTGTGCAGACTCAAACTCAAAGCATTTTTTTCAATTAAACCATTTACAGTTGCTTTTAAATTGTCAAAGAGTCGGTCAGTTAGTTAGAGTTAGACAGTTGAAGCTAGTTGCCCATTCCAAAACGTAGATCTCTATGGACGAACGGGCAACGGGCAACAGGCTACGGGTGCTCGTGTTGACGTAACTATGTAATATTATATATATGTAACTATAGGTTTCAAATTATTACAACTGGTAGCTTGGACGCTTGAGCTCCCGATACCGTCAGGCAACATATATATTTATTTTTATTTTAGTCAGTAAGAGTCTGACACGCCCTCCTGCTCTGCCCAGAGCGGGAGAAGTTACTTGATGATTTCCCACACTCAAAAAAAAAAAAAGGTAACATATATGTTTTTAAATATTTTGAAATGAAATTTATGAGTGTTTAAATGAATAAAATACTTGAATCTTAAAAAAAGAATCTCAGGTTTATTATTAACTAAAGGTGTTACTTTATTTAACATTAAATTAAAATTCTCTTTTTCTAATTTTAGCATAATCACTATGTAGTTCGCCCGCGGCTTCATCCGCGTGGAGGTCAGAATGTACTCCCGAGATAAATAGTATCCTATGTGCTAATGCATGTTATAAACTATCTGTAAGCCAAATATCATCCGAATCCGTTCAGCCGTTATGGCATGATTCAGTAACAAACATACAAACTTTCACATTTGTGATATTAGTAGGATTATTCCCAACAAAGTACAACACAACAACACCAACACAACAACAACAACACAACAACAAAAACACAACAAGCACGTGTAAGAACTGCTCACCTACGCTTATAACTTTGGCGCCTACACACATATTATGTGCAAAGGTCACAATAAAATCAAATCATACTTTTGACTGACCGGTTGGTGCAGTTGGTAGCGACCCTGTCTTCTGAGCTGCTGGTCCCGGGTTCGATCCCCGGACAAGTCAAACATTTGTGTGCATGAACATGTCTGTTTGACCTGTGTCTGGGTGTGTACATGTATTTAAGTATGTATATCAGTCATCAGGTTACCGTAGTACAGGTTCTACCTAGTTCGGGACCTGCATTGCGATTCTGTAACCATCTCACCGTGAAAACTTAGGTGAAGTGAGCGTGCAGTGAGCTGTCAGTGTCCCAGTGATGCTAGGGATTGACTAAGCATTACATTTACAATCATAATCGAGATTTTAATTCATATGTTTTATAATGTTAGTTCTGTTGATAATTTTATATTATTTCAAAGCTAGTATATAAGTGTCTAAATATTATTATTTAGAGTTTTATTGTTATAAACCAGCAACACAGAAATTCAGTCAAAAACTAGTTTAGGAAATCAAAATAAAAGAACTTATTTGAGTTTCTAACAGATTTTTTGTTATGCTGTTTTATTTAAAAGAACCCGTAAATAGGAATTTTTAGCCACTTAAATACTAGCCTTGAAATATTATAAAATGATCAACAGAATTAGCATAAAAAAATTATTAAAATCTCGATTATGATTGTAAATGTAATGCTTGGTCAATCCCTAGCATCAGTGGGATGACACTGACAGCTCACTCCACGCTCACTTCACCCAAGTGTTCACTTCACGGTCACATTTTTACAGAATCGACATACTGAAGACCTTGTGTGGATGTTGTCTCATATAAAAAAAAAACCTAGCTATATTTTTTTGTTCTTTCTATCTAGGCAAAAAAGCTACCCTTTGTAGGCTAACTTGATATACTGTATGTATGGTAATAAGACTGGTCTCGTACAGCAATATCCTATATCTACGACTAAATAATCAGAAGTTGTTAGCCAAGTCTGCGAGCACAGCGCTATATATTTTTCTGCTTATGAACTAGAAAAAAGAGGAGATATTTATTTCAGTTAAATAACTCGGGATAAAAGATAAAATTAACGATATGAATTATTCATATTATTATAAACTAGGGACCCGCCTACTTCGCATGAATTTTACGACTTTACAAAACATCGAAATTTGTTATTACATATAATGCAAGTTAAAAATTTTTGTTATACGCATAAATCTTCAATCAAACAATCTTTATTAGTGAAAACACAGGTATTACAATAATGTTCTTATGTATACATTTTAGTCGAGCTCTATGTCCTACCAATGGAATTGGTTTACAAATATATATTTTTGTTATTAATAAACAAAGTCACGTTCGAGTAAATAAAGTCAATTAAATGATTTATTAATAAATAATTAATTAATTATAATTTATTTTTGCATGCATTTATTTTTCTTTAGAAATAAATTCTCTAAATGATGGTGAAAACCGCATTAAAATCCATTGTGAAAAACCGAAGAACTAAGCGGTCACAGAGACGAAAACGTAAACGAAAAACTACTTTATTATTTAATATTGACTAGCGAACCGCCCCTGCTTCCCACAGTTTTTACTTCGTGACAAAACATCGTTTTTATTTTTTAATTATATTTAAGTAAAATATTAATGTATTATAAACTTAAACCTTTCAGAATTCATTATCCAAATTATGGTGAACACTGCATCACAATCCGCTGCGAAATTTAGAAGAACAAAGGGGTCACATAGAGACAGACATGAAAAACAACTTTAATTTATGCGGATGGTCACACTGAAAGTTTTTAGAATAGGCCAGTAAGAAAAGCAGTCGATGAAAAATTTATTTAAATTTCGGAATAGGAACTCTTTGGAAATTTGTAGATGATTGTGTAATAAATGCATAATTATGTCATTTGTTTTTACAAATTGGCGGCAATTAAAAAATGTCTGTCGTGCGTCGAAATGGAATAGACTAGAGAAAATTTTCGTTCAATGATTTATTATGACTTTCGTTGCGGTCGTACTCAACAACAATGCTACGATAGAATTCGATTTGCATCTCATGACGAAGCTCCATCCCGTGGCACCGTTTACAACAGATTTAATGAATTTAAACGTGGTCCAAACGCACTGATGATTCGCGAGAAGGACGTCCTTCTACGGCGACTATTGAAGATAACGTGAGTAATGTGCGGCTAATGATAGAAGCTGATAAAAGGGTGACATAACAACAGATTCGGCCAGCTTCAGACATTGGTATAAGTCTAGAACAAAAAGTCTTACATGAATATTTAGGCGTCAGAAAGCTTATTACTTGATGTATACCTCAGAATTTGACGGAAGATCAAAAAACCCGTTGTTTGGATTGGTGCATTGATTGGTTGAAAAGTATGACGGAGGTGACTCGCATGCCGTAAATGACATCGTCACATGTGATGAACGCCGGATATACTGTTGCGAACCTGAAACCCAAAGACAATATGCGCAATGGATGTTTCCAATCGAAGATATGCCGACAAAGGTAAAGAAGGGCAGAAGTCAAGGGGAAAAGATGATTGCCTCATTCTTTGGACGGACGGGTCATTTCGCAACAATTGTCCTATAAGATAAAAAAAGACTGTTACTGCAGATTGGTATGTCAGTCATTGTTTACCAGTTGTCTTGGAAAATGTTAGACGGCAGCGCCCAAGAAGCAGGATCCTCCTCCACCACGACAACGCTCCAGGTCACTCCGCCAGACGGACTATCGAATATTTATTTATCGAAAGTGCGGAGTTAGTAAGTCATCCTCCTTACAGTCCTGACCTGGCACCTTGTGACTTTTATTTATTTCCAAACGTAAAAGAAAAATTTAGATGAATTCGTTTTATGAACCCTGAAGAATGCGTGACTGCGTTTGAAAAAGGCGTGGATGATATCCTTAAAGAAGATTTGGCCCACTGCTTCAGTCAATGGTTCTATCGCATGCGACGGTGCTTAGAAAGGAACGGAGACTACTTCGAAAAGCAATAAAAATATAAACAGGCTTCTACATCATTCCGTTTTTTATTTTCAAAAAATCTTCAGTTTGACCCACGTACTATGTATAGATGTATAGCTAGATATCACGATCAAACCTTAACCAGCGCGGACCTTACACATATCATCATGGTTCTCTCCTCTCGCTCTTTTCGTAGTAAAGAAAACTCTTGATCATCTGCCTAGGCTTTTCGAAACATATTGGGGTCGGCTTTCAGTCTTACCGGATGCAGCTGAATACCTTTATTTTACATGGAGCCACTATCTGATATCCACAACCCAGTTACTGGGTAACACGATGCCCCTTGGTAAAACTGGTTGTCAGATTTTCGGGCTTTCGAGGCCCCGTAACGACTGTCAAAGATCCACGAATTACAGCCGGGACCAACTGCTTAACGTGCTTTCCGAAGCACGGAGGGGTCTTGGTATGTAAAGACGGTCACCCATCCACGGACCAACCGCAGCAAGCGTAGCTTAACCTGATCGGTCGACCCGTGCGGCTGTTATTACTAAGCATCAAGCCCCACTAGTAATAAAGAAAACTACTAGTGTTAAATAAATAAATATATCGTTTCCTTTTAGAAACAGCTTTTTAGTTCCGAGAATGCCTGCAGAAAATTAAAATAATGACGACAATATCTTTGAACATGAGCGACGGTGAGTGAATCTACTCAGAATCTTTTAATTTTAACATTTTATAAAGTACAAAATGCGGCTTCGTTGTTATTTTATAGAGTTACTAGCTTCTGCCCGTGACTTCGCTCATGTTTTAGTCAACTATACTATAAAACATACCCCATGGGCACTCCAGTGAAAGGATTTTCGAAATCGGATCATTACTTCCAGAGATTACCTCCTACATCCAAACTTACAAATGTAGAAAATAAAGCCTGGAGCTAAGAAAAAATATGAAATTTATCGACATTAACCTTTGATATAATCTCATCCCTGCGGCCTGATTCGACAGCGCGCTTCCTTATTTACGTCGTCGTCGGTACAAAATTGAAGCAAAAAATTTGAATTATCCCTTTATTTTGTTATTATTTGATGTTTGACTCCCGCCCCGTCTACTGAAGGCAATTCACTCGGAAAATGTGTATTGTCGCTCTGTGATGGAATCATTTGTCGGATTTGTAACGGTTCTGCTTTTAAATGTCGATTTACTTTGAGTACTTGAGTCATTGGGTTCGGTTTCAAATGTTGATATTGGAAGGGTATTCGAAAACAAAAGTGCACGCCAATTACGAAGGCTGTAGCCGGAGGATTTAAAAAAATACAAAATTTATTTAATAAAGGCAATTTAATTTAATTTTATAAGAATTACAATTCTAATTAATAGCTAAGATAGTCGACGGTTGACCGATGTTGTGTCAAAAGTGACGATTTCCACAAAGGCCGCGATGTCCGGTGTCGGGCTGCATCACGTTGTGCTGCGTCGGCGCCTCGTGTCCGCGGTTTAGGTGCTTTGCGAATATGTAACACGCCTCATAATAATACATTTGTTATATAAAAAAAAACATGTATGCAAGACAAGTTCCTATATTTTTTTACGTGTGTATCATAGTGAATTTTAATAAAAGATCATTTAAAAAAAAAACTACGTAAACTAGGCTACTGATATGAAATACGGCACCAGTTCACCGAATTCTCGAACTAATAAAAAAGCCCGGTCTCGATATATCAACTTTTTCGGGAGTTATCGTTGGTACATACAAAATCAGCGTACAGACAGGACGTCCACGTAAATTTTTTATCGAAACGTGTTTTTTTTTCAAATTAGCAACATAAAATGATTTTTAGAAAGTATAAGATGGTTTAATTTACATCTACTCATATTATTGTATAGTGCAATATAGTTGTGATAGAGGCATTTGAAGATCACAAAATTGCTTAACCTTGACGAGTCGGGAGTAAAGTACTACCTACCTCAACGTCTTCGCGTTATAAAGCGTGCAATAACCGATTACTGTTTCGGTAGTTTTAATGTGTTTATCTTTTTTAAAAGAAAATTGTAAGACTGCCTCGTTCGTCTAGTGGTCGCAGGTGATTCTAGTCAGCATGGGGACCTTTTTTTTTCTCCCACTCTGGAGCGGGAGGGCGTGTCAGACTCTTACTGACTAAAACCCACCCGTGTTCCTTCAGTTGCCTGTGCCAGGGGCCACGGTAACCCTTTCGCACTTCCCCGCAACCCTGGCAGGCATCGGCCCTAGCGGACCCCGTCATTGGTGCTGACATCTCTTTGAGGCGCGCGTGGAACACAACGCGCCGTCGACCCGGGCCAGTATGTCGATTCTGTAAAAATGTGATCGTGAAGTGAACACTTAGGTGAAGTGAGCGTGGAGTGAGCTGTCAGTGTCATCCCACTGAGGCTAGGGATTGACCAAGCATTACATTTACAATCATAATCGAGTTTTTTTTTAATGCTAATTCTGTTGATAATTTTATATTATTTCAAGACTAGTATTTAAGTGGCTAAAAATGACTATAATAAGAATAATAATAATATAATAATAATAATAATTAATAATAATACCGACGTCAACACTTCATGTCATTTTTAACATATATTATTCAGATAAATAATTTTTCCTTTTTTTTTGAAGCAGTTTTTATATATAGTGTAAAACCCCGCAACCAAAACCCAAATAAATATAATCAGCATCTAAAAATGGACCATTATTCATAAAAAACTGCCGAACGGGAGGTGACATCTGTCATGTCACCTCCGATATTACATAATTCAATAATAAATTATTGAAAAATGAGAAGATGTTGACGAGACAAGCCGCACGTCAAGCACGACCACCACCTCCGGACTCTTCGCTCAGCTCCGCCTCGCCGCCGCCGGTATCCAGCCCCTCTGTGAGCGCTGTGACGACACCGGCCGCGGCAGTTGCGTCGAGCTCGAGCGACGAGTATTTCTCTCCGCCCACGTCGCCACCACCTGCTCGTCGACGGGGAGGACGCCGGCCGCCGGATGGCTTAGGACCTCGAGGCCCAACGGCCTCTGATAGGGTCCCAGCTCCCGGCGGAAGTGTGCAGCGCATGAGATGGACGAGATCCATTAATGAAAATGTCATGCGCTCATACTATGGGGCTACAGAGGGGGGAAACAATCTGACCG
This sequence comes from Brachylomia viminalis, assembly GCA_937001585.2. Classification (NCBI taxonomy): domain Eukaryota; kingdom Metazoa; phylum Arthropoda; class Insecta; order Lepidoptera; family Noctuidae; genus Brachylomia; species Brachylomia viminalis. Next base: position 16,505,314 of record OW443301.2, on the reverse strand, counting down.
CGTACCGTGTTCGGATGCTCTCTCTTTTTCAGGTGCTTGAGCCAGCTGTCAACGTTTCGGCACAACGACTGTCGGATCAGGTGCGAGTCATCCAGCGTAATCATATGTTGGATGACTCTGTACTTGATCGCCTGCGAAGTGAAATGCAGAGTGGCCATATCATCGCACCCCAGTCGCAGACTGTTGTACATCCGCAGCCCAATACATCGCATGCTGACGAAGGGAGTAATGATATGGCTACAAATGTAAGTAGCCAGTGCAATGAGCAATTGAGGAGTGCTTTGGAGGATGCGATTCAGGAATATCGCTTCATGCCGCCCGAACTTAGGCCACGCTTACCTCGTTTGCCCATGCATAACAAAAATAGGGCGCTGGTGGCGGTCCTGGATTCGCAGTTATCAAACTATTTTGATACCTGCGAAGACCTCACCGATATTCATTCGATTCTGTACTGCGCGGCAGTAGCAGCATGTCGTGTAGCTCACGTCAAATTTACAAATGACACTAGAGCTACACGACCGAAACCAAACGTACCAGCTTGGCAGTGCAGAATTGAACGCCGTATTGGTGGGGCCAGGACGCTCATCGGCAAACTAATCTGCTTCAAGGAGGGCAATACTCGCCCTAGAGTGATGCGCTTTGTGAGACGGGCATTCTCAGGGACTGATATCAGTCGCCAAGACTATATGTCTTGTGTCACAGAGCGCATCGACTTCCTGAAGCAGAAAGTGTATGCATGTGCAAACCGTATTCGTCGGTATAGGCGGCGAGTAGAGCGATACACTCAGAATCGCACCTTCCAGAGCGATGAAAGGTGGGTTTATAGGGGTTGGGAGCGACCGGACCATGGTGTGACTGAGACGTGCCTACCGGATGATGATGCCATGTGTTCCTTCTGGCGCAGCATCTGGTCAGTACCTGTCAGTCACACCGAAGGTGATTGGACTCGGGAAGTCGAGCGAGCCTGCGATCCGATACCAGAAATGGGGGCTATTACCATCTGCCCCCAAGATGTAGCTCGTGCAGTCCGTCCACTACCCAACTGGAAGTCTCCAGGGCCGGATGGATTGCACAACTTTTGGATTAAATGGTTCACAAGATCACACGCTCGCTTGGCATCTCAGTTTCAGACTACTTTGGAATCTGGTTCGCTACCCCAATTCCTAACGACAGGAATTACCCACCTGCTCCATAAATCAGGTAGCACCGCGGAACCCAAGAACTATAGGCCGATCACGTGTTTACCGACGGTCTATAAAGTTCTTACGTCCATTTTGAGAGCTAAAATTAACAAACATATAGACACCAACTCCATCATGTCTGCCAAAATGGATGTAGGAATAGGTCCCGCGGTACTAAGGAGCTACTCCTCATTGATATGACCATTAGCCAACAGGTTCGTCGTTCCCGAAAGGATCTGTCGACATGTTGGATAGATTATAAGAAGGCCTATGACTCGGTGCCGCATACATGGCTCGTGAGGGTGTTAGATTTGTATAAAGTAGATACAATTCTTCGCACCTTCCTAATGTCATGTATGCGGCAATGGAGGACGGTCCTTCACTATCCAGGATGTCGAAATATTCATGGGAATAGCGAACCGATAAGGATCGAGCGAGGCATATTTCAGGGCGATAGTTTGAGTCCGCTTTGGTTCTGCTTAGCCTTGAATCCTCTAAGCACATTGCTGGAGGATTCAGGTCTAGGCTATCGGTTGAGAAGAGGTGGTCAGGTTATATCGCACCTCCTCTACATGGCCCCCAACAATTTGCAACTGATGGAGCTACTGAAAGTAACTCAAACTTTCAGTAGCGCCATCAGGATGGAATTTGGTGTGGACAAATGTGCGGTCATGCATGTAAAGCGAGGGGAGATTGTTGAATCCGTGGGAACCCAACTCTCGGATTCCACAAACCTTAGAGCCCTCTCCGCATCCGAAACCTATAAGTATTTGGGTATGTCGGAAACGTTAGGCATCAATGTTACTGACATGAAGCAGTCGTTGAGGGAACGCTTCTTTGGCCGCCTGAAAAAAGTACTTAATAGTCTTCTATCAGGCGGAAACAAGGTGCGCGCCTTCAACGGTTGGGTCATGCCAGTTTTGATGTACTCTTTCGGCATACTCAAATGGACTCAGACCGAACTCGACGCCCTGGATAGGAGGGTCCGTACGCTGCTGACTGCAAATCGAATGCATCACCCACGATCATCGGTAATGAGGCTGTATATCCCACGAAAGTGTGGAGGTCGAGGCTTTTTAAACGCTAAGACCCTCCACAATCGCGAGATATGCAGTCTCAGGGAATATTTCCTAGAAACCGACGTGGGTATGCATCGAGATGTAGTCACGGTGGACAAGGGCCTCACCCCGCTCTCCTTGGCTAAAGAGAACTGGCGCAAACCTGTAGTGCTTGACACTAATGATCGCATGGAGGTATGGCAGAGTAAGGAGCTCCACGGACGCTTTTTCCGGGCCCTACATGGACCGGATGTAGATCTACTAGCGTCCGTTGCCTGGCTGCGTTTCGGTGACCTCTTTGGAGAAACCGAAGGTTTTGTCTGTGCAATTATGGACGAAGTTATGATGACGAACAATTACCGGAGATTTATTGTGAAAGACGGCACGGTTGACATCTGTCGGGCATGCCACCGGCCGGTAGAATCAATCAGGCATATCATCTCCGGGTGTTCTCGTCTAGCTAACGGAGAGTACTTGCATAGACACAACCTTGTAGCCAGGATAATCCATCAGCAGCTTGCTCTGAAATACAACCTTGTGGAATCGGAGGTACCGTACTACAGGTATGTGCCCGACCCAGTTCTCGAAAATGGTAATATCACATTGTACTGGGATCGATCCATCATCACTGACAGGACTATTGTTGCCAATAAGCCTGATATAGTGGTGGTGGATCGATTGGAGCGATGCGCAATGATTGTTGACATAACCATCCCGCATGATGAGAACCTCGTGAAAGCCGAGAAAGATAAACAAATCAAGTATCTTGACTTGGCTCACGAGGTTGTCGACATTTGGGATGTGGACTCAGCGGTCATTGTGCCGATAGTCGTGACAGCCAATGGGCTAATGCCCAAGAGCCTCGACCAACACCTAAGGAGGCTCTCGTTAAGCAGCTGGATCAAGGGCTTGATTCAGAAAGCGGTACTTCTGGACACGGCCCGCATTGTTAGGAAGTTTCTCTCTCTGGAGCCCTGACCGCCGGTAGCTTGGACCCTGTTCCCGATACCGGTGGGCTACTATTTTTTATATTTTTAAATGTTTTTGGTATCTCTTTGTTTATAAAAATATTTAAAAATGTAATTGATATGTATGTAAATGAAATAAAGAAAATAATAATAATAATAATAAATTTTTATTTCAGACCATAAGTCCATAAACAACACATTACAATTTTATACACAAAACATACATACAACAAAACACACATTAAAAAACATACATACACAAAAACAACTTATTTTAAATATTCGAATGACGCACGATGAGTGGTCATCCATTGCCACATCAATGGACTGTCTGTCCTGTCGGCTACTATAGCCACCAAGCTGTTGGAGCTGTCGCGCACTCGCCGCATCAGGGATGCTATCCGTGTCCGCATCAGTGCGTAAAAATCTGGCACGCCATTCTCCGCGAACATCCCCGATGCACTGCAAAAGCGCGGCAGCCCCAACATAACTCTGAAGGCGTTATTGTATTGGATTCGCAGAGCATTGTACGAGCTTTTTGTATAGCTGACCCATAGGGCACACGTGTACATAGATTGGCAATACGCTCTAAAGAGTGTAATTTTCACCTCCCTAGTACAACGTGCGAACCTACGAGCCAGCATGTTACATCGAACCGCCAATGCTCTGCGTTCCCTCTCCACGTCCACATCGTCGGACAGACTATCGGTGACCCAATGCCCCAGGTACTTGAACTTCGTGACCCTGGAAAGCTGAGCGCCCCCCAAGGTGACTGGTGGGACAGTATCGTAACATTTGTTACCCGCTTTAAAAACCAGTAGCTCGCTCTTGGTCGCATTGTACCTGAGGCCGTGAGCCACCGCATAGTCCTCACAGATGCGAAGAAGCCTCCTAAGTGCACTGATCGATGGGCTCAGCAATACCATATCATCCGCGTAGCTGATATTATTGACGCAGTGCCCGTCAATGGAGCACCCGATATTGGTATTGCTGAGCTCACAGATCAGCTCGTTTACATAAAGGTTGAATAGCTTGGGTGAGCTGATTCCCCCCTGCCTCACACCGCACTCCAACCCGTATGCATCCGACAGGACACCCGCCCACTTAACATAATTGTATTGGTTTTTATACCAATACTTTAGCATCCCAATGATATCGCTTGGGAGGTTCTTAACATTTGACAGTTTCCTCCATAGGCAGTCATAAGATACGAGGTCGAAGGCCTTGGAGAGGTCCAGAAAACATGCAAACACTGGTGTTTTCCTACTTGCATAGTATTGAACCGTCGCGGTCGGTTTGAGGCATAGTATAGCTGTTTCTGTGGATAAACGTGGCTTAAACCCAAACTGGGCGTCGTTGAGTGTTAAGTGCTTATCCAGCTGTTGATCAATGAGACTGTCCAACACCTTTGCAATGATGGTAGCCAGGGATATAGGCCTGTAGTTAGGTACTCTTGTCACTCGCATCTCCAGTCTTATTTTTAACAATGGGTACAACAATAGTTTTTAGTAAATCAGCTGGAAGATACGAGTGACTTAGGCACAAGCTAAAAAACATTGCTTGCATTGCAACTAGCACTCGTGGTAAGTGCTTACCAGCATATAGTAAATGCTCTATACTTAGGCTGTCATGACCCGGCGACTTCCCTCTCTTTAAGTTGCGTATGACAGTAGCTACCTCCCTGGCCGCAAACCTAATAGGCATGTCTCCGGACCCCCCCACCACCTCCGGCCCGCCAGACGACCTACCTAGGGGAGACCCAACCTTAAAGGCTCTGCTGAATAGGTTGGCGATATCATTGGGGTCACTAAGGCCCTCAACACTCACAGGCAGACCCGACCTGGGATTCAACCTGTTCGTGGCTTTCCAAAAACTACCAAAATTCTTTGCATCATGATGACTTGCAATAATGTTCATTTTTATTTGGTCGTTATTATTTTGACACCATTTTAGTTTACTTTTAAAAACCCTCCTACTTTCCACCATTTTTTCATACAAATCACCATTTTTCGGCCTACCAAACAACGTCCAGGTTTGAAAATCAAGCCGAGCCTGTCCGTGTGCGTCCTTCACATGCCTATTCCAGCCCGTTATGTAACGCTTTTTGCGCTGTATTTCGTTCTTACGGTTACTGGTGATTGCACCTTCACAGAGAATATGCACAATTTCCGCATACATATTATCTAAAATAGTTTCATGTTCCTTAATTCTACATCTACTTTTACTACATTCAGTAAATTCTGAGGGAAAGTCAAAATTTTTCAAGAGATCATTACAATAATTGCTATATAACTCAGTCTGCTGCAAGTCTCTGTCACCCCATTTTACTTTGTTACATTGAGGTAGTCCAGGTGCAACTTTTGGCCTTAATAAATTAAGATCACACATTATAATTAGAGGCAGATGGTCCGACCAAGACACGTCGTAGAGCACACTAGCGTCTCTAACAGTGTTCCACGCCGCGTCTGTCACTACGCAGTGGTCTAACCAACTAGTAGAACCATGTGCATCACTTACGTAGGTATACGTGTCCGACTCACCACCGAGCAGGCAAACGTCAGCGCACCGCCACTGTACTTCAGCCGAAAAACTCAATAGTTCTTTGCCGAATAGACTATTCGGTTGAGCATTAAAATCCCCCAGAATATAGACAACAAAACATAAAACAACAAAACATAAATTCAGTTAGAAACTCATTTTGGTTCTTTTATTTTGATTTCCTAAACGTGTAGTTTCTGCCTGAATTTCTGTGTTGCTGTTTTATAAAAAAAAACTCCTAATAATAATATTTAGACACTTATTTATGTACTAGCTTTGAAATAATATAAAATAATCAACAGAACTAACATTAAAAACATAATTAAAATCTCGATTATGATTGTAAATGTAATGCTTGGTCAATCCCTAGCATCAGTGGGACGACACTGACAGCTCGCTTCACGCTCACTTCACCTAAGTTTTCACGGTGAGATGGTTACAGAATCGCGATGCTGGTCTTTTTCAGACGGCGAGCTACCCATTGCTCGCCGTCCGCAAGCCCGCGCCTGCGGTGGCCGGGAATCGGCTTGGGATTCCCAACGCCCAAGGCGTCTCTTGCGGCGGCTAGGGGCGTGAGGGCATGAATTTTGCCTGCACCTCACGCGTTCCGCCTCCTTCTTCGCGAGCATCACTGCTTCACAGAAGGAGGTGACGGCTTCCCATGCCTGGGAATGCTGGGTTCAAAAGAGTTATTATATTTTCTATCTGGAATTTATCAGTACCAGCCTGGAGCCTGGATTTGTGCCCGGTTGATGGCAATGGGCTCGCCCCCTATTACTGGGACTTAAAACTGGCGAAATTTGGGTGTACATGGGTGTACACGGGTACACCTCTGCGCAACCGTTCCGGGGAACAGTGCGTGTTGTGTTATGGAAAGACAATTATTGATGTTTACGTAGAGAGAGGGAGGCAGCAATCTATGACTTATATCTTGAATTGGCCCTAAATCTGAGATGAATGACGGACGGAAGCGTTTTCCGTTTCTATACCCACACATAAAATATAATTCTTGCCAACTTCTTCTTATTTTACGTGTCCATTTGACTCAAATTCTTGCAATGATGCTGAATAGTGCTGATAAACCATGAAATAACCTTCATAAAATCTCGACCATAATACATTACATGATAATACTTATAAATTATAATACGGTGTACTCGACTAGTATGTTTGAAGCTTTACATAACACAAATTTGGTTTTTGATAGTGTTTGGAAATGACCCACAAAATATGAGGTATAAAAATGTATCAAAACGGTAGTTTCAAAAATATTTAGCTCAGAATAAATCCCTTTTGATAATTGGGGAATCACAGTCACAGCCTATATTGCATCTCCTATAATATGCATCTTGATAACATCTAGCCCCTACGCAGTGTCTACTAAATACCTGCTCCCTTCAGTGACTGGGCCACCATTGGTATACATACAAGTAGGAAAAGACTTTATGAATTGTATGATGAACGGGCATGTATAAACACTGCTGAATTTAATTTATATGTCAAGAATTATTCAAAATTATTTAAAAAAGTTTGTAGTATAGCCAAGTCACGTTATTTGAGTTCAAAAATTAAAAATAGTGGTAATGTAATTAAAATGACATGGAGTATCATTAATAGCGAAACGGGAAGGTCATGCAACCGATGTAGTGACTACAGCCTAGCTATTGATGACAATATAATTAAATCAGATTCTCAAGTCGCCGCGGCCTTTGAAAATTTCTTTGCAGAGATTCCCGTATCGACTACTAAATCTCTTAACTCTTCACCCACTGCTTCAGAGTCTTTACTTAAAGAAAACGTTCCAGTTTGTGATTCTGAATTTTATTTCCAATATGTCACGTGTAAAGATATAATTAAAACCTTTCACACGTTAAATGTTAAAAAGACCGCAGATCTATGGGGTAATTCTGTGGACGTTGTTAAGTCGATTATAAACATTGTAGCACCAACTTTAGCTGTTATTTTTAATAATTGTATTGACCGTGGTGAGTTTCCTGATCTTATGAAAAGCAGTAAAATAATACCGTTGTTTAAATCGGGTAGTACATCAGACCCTACTAATTATAGACCTATATCAGTGCTACCTACCTTTAGTAAAATTTTTGAAAAGCTTATTCTAAATCAAATGCAAAGATTTTTCAACGTACATAAATTACTGCATAACAAACAGTTCGGTTTTACAAGGGGTCGTTCAACTACCGATGCCGGAGTTGAACTTCTAGGGCATGTATATAATGCATGGGAGGACAAATGCGATGCGTTGGGCATCTTTTGCGATTTGTCCAAGGCATTCGATTGTGTTCTTCATGAAACATTAATCAGGAAACTGCACCACTACGGAATCCGGAACGCCTCTCTGGATCTTCTTACTTCTTATTTAAGTGATAGGATTCAGAGAGTTGATGTTAACGGGAAAAGATCTCCCGGATCGGTAGTAAGAATGGGGGTCCCTCAAGGCTCAATTCTAGGTCCATTTTTATTTCTTATTTATATAAATGACTTGCCTTACCTCATAAAGGATAAACATGATATAGTGCTGTTTGCAGACGACACTTCACTTTTATTTAAACTCAAACGTCAGCAGCTGGTTACTGACAATGTAAATAGCGCCCTCGCAAAAGTAGTTAACTGGTTTAACGTTAATAACCTTCTTCTTAACGAGAAAAAAACTAAATGTATTAAGTTTACGTTACCACATGTTAGACAGGTAGAAACAAGTGTTCTCATAAAGGGGGAAGAGTTGAAACCCGAAAATACCACAGTATTCTTAGGCATAACTTTAGACGCCAAGCTGCAATGGGGCCCCCATATAGATAAAATGTCAAAAAAGCTTAGCTCTGCAGCATACGCTGTTAGAAAAATTCGTGGTTTAACAGATTTAGAGACAGCCCGTTTAGTATACTTCAGTTATTTTCATAGTGTAATGTCGTACGGTATTCTGCTGTGGGGAAATGCCGCCGATATTCAGACGATTTTTGTTTTACAAAAAAGGGCAATTCGTTCAATTTATAAATTAAGTCCCAGACACTCCCTCAGAGAAAAATTTAAAGAGATTAATATAATGACTGTGCCTTCTCAGTATATTTATGAAAATCTTTTGTATGCACATAAAAATATTAATCTGTTTAAAAAATACAGTGATATCCATAGTATAAATACTAGGAACAAACACAAATTTGTTGTTCCTACAACCAGGCTCAAGAAAATAGGTGGCTCGTTTAGATGTCAATGTATACATTTTTATAATAAACTTCCTAGCCACATTCAAGAACTAAGCCTTAATAAATTCAAATCTTTTATAAAAAGGAAACTATGCCAGAAAGCCTATTATACTGTCAAATACTTTATTGAGGACAAAAAGGCTTGGGAGTGAGCTGTTCCAATAAATTTACACAGGGAATGTTGATTTATTTTATTGTTTTTTTTTGCTAACTATTGTACTTTTAATCTTTGCTATAAGTATCTATATTTTTTTACATATACAATGACATGAATATTTACTGTATAAAGTATTATATTATTTTAATTGTTGTGAATGTGAGGACTATGTGGGTTATTATTCCAGTTTTAATCATGTTCTGGCAGTTTGAGTAGTTTATGTGGCCTACCCAAATGTCCTTTCTTTGGTATTGTTCGTCGAATCGTTGAGCTCCTTAAGTTCTGAGTCGAGCTGCACGGTTACTGACAAATGCGTGCACTGTCTGGACAGGTCCACTCAATCTGTGTGGTTCTTTTCTCAAAAGTCCATTTCAGACACCAATCTGCATGGTCCTCAATGATTATGTCCGGATTTTATATACACATTGACATTAATGAATTTTATATACATATACTATGACAAGAGTATTTACTTTGTAAAGTATTATGCTATTATTTTAACTATTGTGAATGTGAGAACTATGTTGGTCATTGCTTTTTTTTTTTTGTATTTTTACTCTTAGTGTAATCATGATCTGGCAGTTTGAGTAACTTGTGCGGCCTACTCAAATGTCCTTTCTTTGGTATTGTTCGTCGAATCGTTGAGCTCCTTAAGTTCTGAGTTGAGCTGCACGATTGCTGACAATTGCGTGCACTGACTGGACAGGTCCACTCAATCTGTGGGGTTCTTTCCTCAAAAGACCATTTCAGACACCGATCTACATAGCCTTCACATGATCTGACCAAGATTCTGTCTGGACTTTAAAAGAGACTGTGACCTCTGAGTTTGTTTCGGCCTTTCTTCTCAGAGTAGTCAGATAGGAAACGCCGACCTCATCTAGTTTAAAAAAAAATATGATTGACGTGTAAAAGTGTTTGTAAAAACCTACTTACAGAAATAAAATCATTTATCATTTATCATTTATCATTTACCAACGGGAAGTCTACGAAATGCCTGTGCAGTCTAAGGGAACTCTAGAAAATGCCTGCGGAGCCTACAAGAAGTCTACTAACAACCAACGAGAGGTCTACGTAATCCCTACTAAGCCTACGACGACATTTTGTAGAGTAAATTGCCTACGCAGCCTACCCCGAGTCTGCGAAATACTACGCAGCCTACGCGGAGTCTACGCTGCATCATCGTCTCTCTTCATCTTGGTTGCTCTTTTGTTGGCTACCTATAACAAACAAACACAAATACTACTACTTCATGAGGCGTCAATTTTATCAACCTTTCAACAGCTTTGTAACAAGTTAAGAAAGATATCGCAAGTAAGATACTTCAGAATGACAGATCTGAAAGTAAGAAACTAACTCAGTGAATGGATATAGAGAGTGCTAGACAAACGCGATGTTATCGGGCCGAGTGGATCCCGTCCCGACTGAAGCTCCTTCCACTCGTTTATATAAGTTTTGTGAATATATTCCGAATATTTCAGGGATTGCTTGGTCTTTTCAAATATTTTAAAGGAATATTGTAAAGAAATAAGTTGGATGATACAGTTTTCTTTTGGTATTCGATTTACTGACGTATTTTGAGTCTACAAATATAAAAGACGACGTCAAAACGCAACGTCTGTTTTGATTTTAGCATAGAACCAAAAGATCTTTGAAAGTAGGAATAACGTATTGCTAACTAAAAATTGAGCCATCGCGGGACGCCTATGTGTAACATCGAAAACCATTATTTCATACTTATTTATTATACAAAATAGTATACTAAATAAGTGTGAAAGAATGGTTTAATAAAAGAACATTAATATAGCATAATAAAAAACCAAATATTCCGTTTTTTTTTAAAGAAACAAATTGTTCCATATTTAAAATATAGCATGCGTCGCCACGCCAGCAAGCGGTTTCACGTGCGGCTATAGATGTTTCACATCAAAAACTAATTTTCTCCGATGTGGGGTTTAAGATTAAACAAATAAAATAAGCAACTACAGAAGAAAATATGATGTCATTTATTATAAGACTTTATAAGACTGCCCTCGTTGGTCTAGTGGTTGCAAGCGCGACCGCTGAGCATAAAGTCCTGGGTTCGATTCCTGTGTTGGGCATATGGTTATTGGGTTTTTTGTTCTAAAATTTCTCAGTAGCAGCTTGGAGGCGGGATTTGTGCCGGGTTGATGGCAATAGGCTCACCCCTGTTACATGGGACCTGAACATCTTATTCAGCCTATAATGTCCCCACTGCTGGGACGCAGGCCTCCTCTGTGTGAGAGGGAGTGGACTGTAATCCACCACGCGGGCTCAGTGCGGGTTGGTGGATGCCACATCATGTCTTCGAAAGTTTGGTTCTAGGACATACCGGTTTCCTCACGATGTTTTCCTTCACCGTTTTGAGAGCAGTGGCGATGAAATAATTCATACAAAGTAAACCACCTGCCTGGATTCGAACCCACAACCTATGGCTCGTAAGTCAGCTCTCCGGAACTTCCAACATAACTGGCGAAATGTGGGTGTACTATAGGTGCACCTCTGCTTAACCCTTCAGCCAATACAGGCGTGATGTTATGTTATGTTTAGTATCAGATTGTTAATAGCGTCTTATTTAGTTTGCCACTCATCTCAAAACAGTACTACAAATTTTATTATCAGCGTCATATTGCAGTAGACATTATTAAAATGCAAATCAAGTGCATTATACAACGTAGTGCATAAACAGCTGACAATCGCGCCTCACGTATTCAATTAGCAGGGCACGTGGTGGGGGAAATATAAAGTATTTTAATAGTCACAAAAGAAATTAATGTTTTTGCAGTACCTACACGCGTTAAATGGACGCTTGCGATGAAATATGCTGTATTGTGATTCGTACACTGTAGAATTTGCTCTGTTTTCGAATCTGATGGCATCGGGGTTTACTTACAAACTTTTTCGTGGGGTTACACGAGTATTTTCTCATCTTCTTTAAGATTTTTAGTTTTATTTTATACAAACGAATTTTGAAAATAACACTTGATAATGGATATAAATGTATTTGCCCGTTTTACTGTCTAAACATTGATCAAGTTGTACCATTTCTCGTTGAATTATTAAATTTCAATCAAGCTTCAGTTAGAATTATAATGTTGGTACCTAATATTGTTTTAATTAGTCGTATGCAAATGTTATTATGTTTCATTCTACAAACGGAGATGAAAAAAATTACATTTTTGTAAATAAATTATGTAATTTACTTAAGCATTTACCATTTAAGTTTTTTAAGCCAATTCGAAAAAGTAAGGTTCCAACAATATATACAGAAGTTCAGCCTTCAGCCTTTCTGTGCTAAAATTATATTTTATAGAAAATCACCTACTAACGTACTTTCTAGCAAAACCTTTTTCAAACAAATCCAATTTACTTCCCTGTAAAACCACCTAATTAAAACCTATAGTTTGACAAAAACATACTCTACCGAAGACAGTGTCTTGTCTACCGCGGGCAGATTCCGTCACAAACTTCGGCCTAGCACTGAAAGGCTATGTAGGTACTCATTTGCGTTAGACAAGCATAACGATGACGCTAGATAACGGTGTCTTAAAACTGTAACATAATACACGTACCAGAGTAAATGGCGGTTATAAACAAAAAGCTAATTAACGTTTTCGTTTAATATCTTGCTATTATATTATGAATATCGGGTGGACTAATTTGTTAGCAGGTTCTATTTGTTTAGCCATCTTGTTGCTTAATTATGGAGATGTAAGGAGGAAAGGAAACCTCGTTAGTCTGCTGGTCGAAGCGCTACCGCTACTGCAAGAGCATGAGGACCTGGGTTTGATTCCCGGATCTTGCAGTGTTATTGGGTTTGTCTATCTGGAATTTTTCATTTTTCTGCCCGGAGTCTGAATTTGTGCCCGGTTGATGGCAATATAATAGGCTCGTAACCTTTTTTTTTTAACGTTGCCCCACTCTGTGTATTTCTCCTGTATCGTGGGTGCGTTTACAAACATTTAAACTCACTTACACGAACAGCCAGATCCGGAACAACTACTTGCAGGTCATACAAATATTTGTTCCGTGCGGGAATCGAACCCGCGACACGCAGCGCAGCAGTCAATCGCTCAACCACTGCGCCAACCGTGCCGTTAAATGTTAATGTAATGTTATTACCTAAATGGGACTTAAAGATATCCGTCCGGAGTATGAGGCGAAATGTAGGTGTACTGTAGGTACGTACACCTACCTACGCCTAACGAGCGTACGTGTTGTGTAAAGGAGGAACAAGTGACAATCAAGTTTTGCGATGTACGAGGAGTATCTGACGATCAATGGATTGAAACCGTTCGACACCAGTCAATCAATCATCTAAACTCAAGGAGAGAACGCGACTTGCTAGGTCAATTTACTAAAATAATGACACGACGAAGATAATAATGTTAGCAGAGGCGCCTGTTATATTATTAGTTATCATTATCTTTATTGCCATTCATTCCTCATTCATGCAGCTGCCTATTTTTGGATCATTGTAAAATGGACTTCGGTATTTGTTTTAAGTAGAGATCATGAAAGTGCATTAGTCGAGACAGTTTGACAGCTTGTTATAAGCACAGCCTTATTTCAAGCTCATTTTGTCGCTTTATGAATCTTAATAAAGCCTTTAGTATCAGAGATAGAATGCTAAAGGATAAGCCATTAAGTAGGTATTCATTCCTATACCTACTACATGTACCTATATTCCCTAATTTTTATTTCACTAACTGTTGTCTGCGACTTCGTCTACGATCCAGGATGAAAAGGAGCCTATGTCCTTCTCCAGGTCAGGGTCTACCCGTGTGCCAAATTTCATCCAAATCCGTACAGCCGTTTTAGCGTGAAAACGTAACAAACAAACAAACTTACTTTCGCATTTAAAATAATAAGTTAGGATTTGGATTTAAAGGTGCCTGATAAGAGCTGACTCCTACTAAGTGCTCACTTTCAAAAGTTAGATATTATCTATTAGCTCCACGGCGAGTCTTTATTATAATCATTATTATTATATAAAAAGCCTGAATATTAGCTTTACCTTCTAGGAAAGTTGTCACCTTGCAACGACATTCGTACTAAACAACGCCGCGGTGAAGGTCAGAGCATCTCTGGAGAAAATAAAATTTCATTGCTTCTATCATATCTCATCGTTGAAATATTGAACAGCGTAAATTGCTGCCATTAAGATAAAAGCACAGAGACACAGTCGAAAATGCCTCAAATAGACTCATCGTTCATAATACTAGTGTAATTTTATTATAGGGTTCAGATGAAAAGCATTTCCATTTCCAACGTAATGCAATAAAGCAGTTCTTAGTTGTTACTCTGAAAACAATTTAAACTGAGTTATTCCTCTTTGCTGGCAATAAGTCCGGGCCTTACATGGCGTATAATGGTATGACACGACAAACAGCTTTGAGTGTGTAAAATATGGCACGTGACGTCAGCCAAGCGCAGCACGAGCGAGTTTATAGCGGAGCCCAGCCTCCTAGCCTCCTAGGACCGGATGCGGCCCACGACGACGCCTCCCGCTCCCACCGCACCGCCGCCGCCGCCGCCGCCACACGTCTACGCGCTCTCAAATATTTTTATGTGCACTTACGCAATATGCATTTTTACCCAACCGAAAATTTATTGAAACGACTCGGAAACCTATAAAATTTTGGATTTTATCGTGTTTTTCCAAATCCTTAGTTATCCGATTACATGGATTTTTTTTAAATGTGTTTTTAGTTAGGTATAACTTTTCCTGTAAAAACTATAATAATAATACAGTAGCAAGTCATTAAACATATTATGAGTTTAAAATCAGTCCCTCGCGCCGCCAACGTTGGCGTCAAGCCGTTTCGGCTAATAAGTAGCTATGCATAAATAACGGCTAAGTAATGAACCGTACTAAAATTACCGACATGAAACAGACACATCATTACGGAACAAAGACTTCTGAAGCCGCTCTTCAATCTATGGGATGAATGCCTTCACTGGCTTCCTAATATTACACACACATCAAAAGTGTCTAGGGATCAAGCACGTTTTTGGTAGTAACCAAAATCTGGTTTTTTCATTATGCTTTTTGTAACTCCTACGGATACTTTTTTTAGTAAATTTCGTCATTTCAAAATGGTAATAATGGTAATGGTGGTAATTTTTGAATTTCGGTAAAAAAATGGAAATCTGTCAAGTCGTATTCATGGGTTTTTTTTTTTTTTTATGGGTGGGAAATCATCAAATAACTTCTCCCGCTCTGGGCAGAGCAGGAGGGCGTGTCAGACTCTTACTGACTAAAACCCACCCGTGTTCCTTCAGTTACCTGTGCCAGGGGCCACGGTATCCCTCTTGGACTTTTCCGCAACCCTAGCAGGCATCGGTCCTAGCAAACCCCGTCATTGGTGCTGACATCTCTTTGAGGCGCGCGTGGAACACAACGCGCCGTCGACCCGGGCTTGGTCCTTATCGAACGGCGAGCTGCCCATTGCTCGCCGTTCACAAGCCCACGCCTACGGTGGCCGGGAATCGGCCTGCGATTCCCGACGCCCAGGGCGTCTCCTGCGGCGGCTAGGGGCGTGAGGGCGCAAATTTTGCCTCTCCCTCACGCGTCCCGCCTCCTCATTCCTGAGTGGCAGGGACATCGACGCGTAAACTGAAACCATGAATTCAGCAAATGATTCTAGACACCAAGCATAGAAAATTTTCGGCAGTTAACAAAAAAAAAACTACATATTGTTCCATCGAAAAGTTCAATACTTAGATACGCGGTGAAAATGTATGGCAGAGATTTTGTTTTTAAATAACTAACTAAAAATTTCAACACACAGTTCAGAACCCATGTTAACACGTTGTGTAGCCGATATCCGGCCACCGTAGGCGCGGGCTTTCGGATGGCGAGCAATGGGCAGCTCGCCGTCCGATAAGGACCAGGCCCGGGTCGATGGCGCGTTGTGTTCCACGCGCGCCTCATAGAGATGTCAGCAACAATGACGGGGTCCGCTAGGGCCGATGCCTGCCAGTGTTGCGGGAAAGTCCGAAAGGGTTACCATGGCCCCTGGCACAGGCAACTGAAGGAACACGGGTGGGTTTTAGTCATTAAGAGTCTGCAATGCCCTCCCGCTCCGCCCAGAGCGGGAAAAGAAATTTGATGACATCCAACCATCAATAAAAAAATGGTAATACGTTGTGTGTCGATGCCCCTGCCTTCCTGTATTATCCTGCAACGGGTTTGACGCCAGATCAGTAAATTTTCTGCCAAACTTCTGAATGGAATCAATCGTTATTATGGAGAGAAGACATTCCCACGTTCATTTGAGCCGAGCCAAATGAGCAGAGCGGTGGGAATGTTGGATACTGGTTCTCGGCACGTGCTGTGGCAATCGCTTTGGGCACTATGCAGAATGTTATAAATCAACTTTGGACACGTTACCGCATCACTGGCAGGGTGGTAGAGCGACATGGAAGACAAGCTCGTTACGTACAAATTACTACTCGACGAAATCGTACAATGACCGCGATGATGTTGGTTACGGGGCTTCATAGCTCTTCAGGGATGTTAATAAGCGATCAAATCATAAGAAATCGCTGGCATGAAGTCAATCTCCGCTCCCGAAGGCCGCTGCATGTACCGCCTATTGAGCAACGCAATCACAGATCCCGTTTACAATGGGCTCGTGAACACTGAAATTGGGCAGAAGAAGAGTGGCGTTTTGTGTGTTTTTCTGACGAATTTCGCTTTAGTATGAGGCCAGATATTACGTCGACGTACACTGTATTGGAGGACCCCTGGACGCCAAGAACGTTTAAAATCATCCCAGGAAGTCCTTGCATACAGTGGTGGAACAATAATGATATGGGCGGGTATCTGATTCGGCGGAAGAACCGAACTGTTTTGGTTCAGAGGGAGTCTAAATGCACATATTTACTCTG
This sequence comes from Brachylomia viminalis, assembly GCA_937001585.2. Lineage (NCBI taxonomy): Eukaryota > Metazoa > Arthropoda > Insecta > Lepidoptera > Noctuidae > Brachylomia > Brachylomia viminalis. The sequence goes on along the minus strand of OW443301.2, from coordinate 16,488,277 downwards.
AAACGATTGTATCAGATGTTGTCATTCCGCTGCGGACCCAATTTGATGCTTCATTTCTGCTTATGCATGATAATGTACGCCCACGCACTGCCAGAGACATTGCAATTACACTTGACGCAGCTAATATCAACGTCCTAGCATGGCCTACTCAATCGCCAGACATGAACCCCATTGAGCACGCATGGGATATACTTCAAAAAAGAGCACTGCCAAATATGGATGACGTACACACACCAGATCTTTTTTTCGCCTGTTACAACGTTCGTGGGCGGCCATTCCGCAACGTGATTTGGATGATCTCATATTGAGTATGCCGAATCGCTGCGATTGTGTTATACGCGTTAGCAGCGGAAATAAAAACTACCAATTGTTTATTTTACGCAATAAATAGCTTTCAAAGCTTTTATTTTTATCTTTTTATCACATTTTAAAGTCAGGATTAACTAAGGTGAAAAATCCAGCGTAAGCAAAAATCGCACAGTCTTTATTATTATGCAAAAGCAGAAAGTACTACGTCGATCAACACATACGAAATACATTTTTTTAATCGATCTAATTAGACATTTTTATTTAATTCCAATAGGACATTAAAATATATTTGACTAAATACCTTGATCCCTAGACACTTTTGATGTGTGTATATGTATTATAAATATAATATATTATTTTTATATCCAGTATTTAAATACATAGTATAAATAAAATGAAATCGTATGTCGTGCCTGTCTGTGTGACCGCGTTGTTCTTCGCGGCTTTTGATGCGGTTTCACAATCGTTTACTTGGAAAATTTATTTCGGAAGATATATGAGCGCATAAAAAAACGCGCGCCGTCATTGCTTGTGTTTAAAAGGCTCGTGAAGGACCATTACTTGTCGTTGTGATCTTGTTCTCATAATTTTAATTATCTATAGTCTTCATTTATTTTCGTTGCTTATATACACACATCAAAAGTGTCTAGGGATCAAGCATTTTTATGCGGATTTCTTGAGATTAAGATGTGGCTTTGTAATAAATTTATGATTTTATAAATTTATATGGATCCTTTTTGGTGCATTACATAATTTGAATCAGGAACTGTGAATCAAATTCGAGTAAAAGATGAAAATCAGCTGTCAATATTTTCCCTATAAAAACATACAACGCATTGAAGACATTATTAGTGCTACTGTTTCCCTACTACTGATTAAAACCAACGTTATTATGGAGCGGCGACGTCATTTAAGCAGGGAAGAAATGCTCAGAGCCGTGGGAATGATAGAAGCTGGTTCCCGGCAACGTACTGTGGCTTTAGCTCTGAATACAAGTCAGAGTGTTATCAGTCGACTTTGGACACGTTACCGAAGCACTGGTACCGTGGCTGAGCGCCATGGAGGACGGTATCGCTGCACCACACGGAGACAAGACCGATACATTCAAATCTTAACTCGAAGAGCTCCAACAATAACCGCCATGATGTTAGCCGTGAGGCTTCATCACTCTTCAGGGAACTTAATTAGCGACCAAACAGTCAGAAACCGCTTGCATGAAGTGAACCTTCATTCCCGAAGACCGCTACGGGTACCACCTATAGCAATGCACAATCGTAGGATTCGATATCAATGGGCTCTTGAACACAGAAATTGGGCAGAAGAACAATGGCGTTTCGTGTGCTTTTCTGATGAGTCTCGTTTTGGTATGAGACCGGATACAAGACGTATACGACACTGGAGAACCCCTGGACGCCAACAGCGATTAAAATCCTGCCAGGAAGTCCATCCTTATAGTGGTGGAACCATCATGGTATGGGCGGGTATTTGGATCGGCGGAAGAACTGAGTTGATTTGGATCAGAGGCAACCTCAACGCTCAAATTTATGCTGAGACGATTGTATCAGACGTCATCGTTCCTCTACAAGTGCAAATCGGTCCCTTATTTCAGTTAATGCATGATAATGCACGACCGCACACCGCAAGAGTTGTAAGACAGACTCTCGCCGCAGCTAACATCAATGTCCTGCCCTGGCCTGCTCAGTCGCCAGACTTGAACCCGATTGAGCATGCATGGGATATGCTACAGAGAAGAGCTCTGCCGAATATGGAGGGTATCCAGTCGCAAGAAGACCTTTTTTTGTTGTTGCAACGAACATGGGCGGCCATTCCACAGCGTGATTTGGATGAACTCATTTTGAGTATGCCAAACCGATGTTCTTGTGTTGTTAGTGTTCGCGGTAGAAACACGGATTATTAATTGTTTAAGTTACCCAATAAAATTTTAAAGAAAACTGTTATTTCAGTCTTTTTTTCGAACTTTTGTGTTAGTGGTTCAAATGTCAAAAATCCCTTTATTAGGAAAATGGCAAATTTCTTTATTAATGCAAAGGTGACTTGGTTTATCGTTACTGTGACAAACGAAAACACTTTATTTTATGAATCCTTAAAGAAAATTTTAATTAATATCAATCAGGAGAAAAGTTATTGCAAAAATATATGTTGATCCCTAGACACTTTTGATGTGTGTATATTTAGTATGTACGTATTTATGTATCTATTATTTAGGATATGTATATATCTGTGTATCTATTTTAGTGTATTGTATAGATACTTATTATTTGCACCAACGACAGCCCCATTTTATGTCCAGGCAAATCACTATCCATTCCAAGGTGGCCTGGAAGAGATCGCAGAAAGCGTTAAGGCCGCCCATTGTATATTAAGTAGTGTTCAATTTATTTATTATTTTTGTTATGTATGTTGTGGTGTACAATAAAGAATATATAAATAAATAAATGAGTCTAATGAATTTATTCAAACTTACATATAATAAAGAAAACTTGGTGTTTAACAAGTCGTAAACACCGTGCAAAGCAGGGACGGGTCGCTAGTTACTTTTATTCTTAATTTTATAACATGCTGACTATGTTATATCTACACTAAAATAATATTATAAAGAGGTAAAATTTGTTTGTTTGTAAGTTTGTATGTAGGGGGTAATCTCTAGAAGTACCAGTCAGATTTGAAAAATTATTTTTGCATTTTAAAGCCCAATTCTTGAAAAAGGCTATAGGCTATTTAACATCACGCTAAGACCCTTAGGAGCCGGGCAAATATAAAAAAGTCGGAAAGAATGCTAAGCGAAAACGAAGTAATAGCGCGGGCAGGCAATGCGATGCGACGCGGTGAGTCGGGAGAGCTAGAAAAGAAATCGTTGAAAATGGCCCCAGGACCAACAAACATCTGACGTACATAATAATTGTAATTATATTTTAATTGCGAATATCTGTATATAACGGACATGCAGCGTTCCTTATTGAACAAAATTAAAAGAGCAGTAACGATTTACGACATCACATCAAAAAAGCTGCCATCTTTGACAATTAGATTTCACACGATAATTAATTATTATTGATGCCCAATCTTTCATTTCACTCATCGAGAGCGAGATTACTTGAGTTTACCAACTGCTCACGGATGTCATACGCATCCGTACCTACGTACTTTCCTTTTCAACTTTCTTCGCTGTTGGGTATGGCGCTTCTGTAGTGACTTGTGCGACGTTTTTATTGGTATCATACACCTTAGGTGTGAAAAGAATTCAACAACAAGAAATTCTCGAATGGGCGCTGTGCCTTAGTAGTCGATTCGTATTCGTGATTCGTTTTGGGGAATTTGTCATCATCTGTTTTAAAAACACGAATACGAATCAAATACGATAGTCCACGTACACCGATCCGAAATTCGAGTATTCACTAAAAACATTTCGTAGGCAGAGATCGCGTTCATAATGTGTGTAGCATTTCGCTCTCACTCATATGTATTCGATTCGTATTCGTGAACAACACGAATACGAGTGCACAGAACATCTAATATTAAGCACGATGGCTACTTCGATCCGTAAAAACTGACCCTTTGTGAGAAATTCACGAATATAGGTAAAAACGAAAACGAAGCAGTGCACAAACTACCATACATTTATTATGAAGGCTATTTCGAATTGTATTTTAACGAATCACGAATACGAACACCATACGAGGTAATTCACAAACGCCCTAAGTGAGATGCATTGTAATATTTCAAATAGAATATCACGCTAGGTACTGAAGGTATCGACTTTGATCAAAATGTATCGACACGGATCTAATGTATGGGCATCCCTAAGCCTTGTCATGTCATTTCCATCAACTCAACTGACAATTTATTGCACTCAAATCTCGGCCTTTCTTCTCAGAGTAGTCAGATAGGAAATGCTGACCTCATCTAGTTAAAAAAAAATACGATTGATGTGTAAAAGTGTTTGTACAAACCTTGTTACAGAATAAAATAATTTATCATTTAATACGCGTTTGAATACCGAGCCATCTAGTATACGTTTTGAACAACTCTCATAAAGTTGTCGCCATCTTGGATTTTTATTTTGACCTCGTTATCGGCTTTAGCACCCTCAAAAACCAAGATGACGACGCCCATGACGAAAAGTTTGTAAGTTTTCGCAGCCACCATTTTGGATTTTCATTTTGACCTCACAGTTGGTTTCAGCACCCTCGAAAACCACGAAAACAACACCCGGGAAGAAAAAAAATAAAATGTATGCAGTTGCCATCTTGATCACCATCAAGAACAAAAAAAGAAAAGAAGAAAGTCACTTGGATAACGGTTTTTCGTTGCGTTACATTTCTTCCCCTGTAGGTACTCCTATCGCAAGCCACGTTAAAAAACTTCGTTCCAAAAAGAAGCACAAAAAGTATCAATTTATTGTAAGGAATTGAACTTAGGTTCATAAAGCACTCGTCGAACCTTGAAACTATTTGCTTTAGTGAAAGTTGACTAAAATAGCCGTTCTTATATTAACTATGTCATACTCATGATTGACTACTTAGCTCCTCAAAGGTATGGCGGAATGATAATCATTTTAAAGGTTGAATCTGTAACTATCTGCTATATTCGTTCCCTATATAACCTGGTGAAGTAATGGAATAATTCGACGGTTCTCATAGTCTGGTATATTGTGTTCTCTCATCTCAGTCTCATTTCCCACGAAATGTATGGGAAGATTTTTAGCAATTTCTGACTTTTTTTGTACTCAAACCTTAGTTGGTCCCATATACTTTTTTGATCCATATAAGAAACAGGATCGACGGGCATCAATTTTTTTTTTTTTTGTGAATATTACTCATTTTCAAAATCTGTGAATGCAGATAGATAGATAGATAGATAATATTTATTTGCGTAAACATGTGACATACATACAATAAACATGCATGCAAGGTTTAGGTTTACGTACAGACATGTTTGCCACTTGATGTGACGTGCAAATGTAAAAAAAGAGTATTATTAATTAAAAACATTCTCATAAAATAACAATAAATCAGTCATAAATGAAATAATAATATTGTAATAAATTTAAAATATAAGTTATTAAGACTTTTATACAATAATCATGTCAACAATAAAAAATAGGTAAAAAGATACAAAAATAATTAAACTAAGTCATTGCAAAATTAACAAACACAAAATAAAATAATAATAATCAAATAAGCTACTATGTCAATACAGATCTTTCCTCTAGGAACTCGTTAATGCTATAGTATGCTTTATTTACTAAATATGTCTTAAGTTTACTTTTCATGTGTACATTATTAAGCTCCTTCCAACTTTTAGGCAACTTATTATAAACAATTGGAGCCATATGAAAAACACTTTTGCGCATAAGTGCAGTCCTACAGGGAAGTCCACATAGTTGGGTTTGGTCACGCCTGTTCCTGGGAAATCGATCTGCTCTGCACGGAAATAATTTTGGATTGTTTCTGACAAACTGACAAGCAGATCAAAATGTTTCTTAAAGTTAATTGTAGCTACAACGGTTAAGGTACCCGCCCTTATTGCCCCACCTATAAAATCCACCCAGTATATGTCGTGATTGTCAGCTTAGCTCCATAAAGGTGTAGCGTGATTTTAATAATTTAAAAGGTTACATCTGTGAATATCTGCAATATCTAACCTTTTGGCTCTTCGTTTTACAATTTGCGGTAAATTATAGAAGAATACGAATAAATTGCAATATTGCTCATCCCCCATAGCAAATACCGTGATAATTTATAGCCCTCAGACTGACCAGACCTACAGGGAATATCTATGCTAAATTAGACCAAAATCTATCCGGTAGGTCTTGCGTGATGCTGGAACATACATTCAGACAAACATACAAAAATTCTCAAAATTATGTTTTCGGCATTAGAATCGTTCCCAGACCTCGCAATAAATCAAAATAAATTAATAAATCAAATATGTAGGCATGTTTACCAACTAATGATGAGCTATTTAATAAATTACTTTTTTTGTTTTTTTTTTTGTTCAATGTTGCAATGTTTTGTAATACTTCTGGTTCAAACACGTGAAGTTTAAAATAAATTGTAATTTATTATTCCTTTTCTATAAAAATAATTTTATTTATTTTGTAAATAATATTTATTTGTTTTCAAATAACTATATAAACTAACCAAACAAAAATATAAAATATAATAACCTAAACTAACTAAAACTATTAACAAATTAAAATATGGCGTCGAAAAATTCCTCTGCATCGCTGTCGACTGAATAATATAAAAATAAATATAAATATATTGAATATAAATTGGAATATGGATAGTTTTGAAACCGGTAAAGCTAGAGCGTTTCGGGGTCGGAAGTTCCGTTTCGAACTATGAAACTACTTTTTTAAATCTAGTTTTAACACAAACCTCAATCCGTGAAACTGGTGAGTATCTTCCATAATAGCTGAGCTTGCAAACGAATGTTGGTTTCGCGAATGAATGTTCGTTGCGTAACAAAACCTCGAGCAAAAAGGATTTTAAAGTGGATTTTCGAACATAACCAAATGAACTGTCAAAATGTAACAGTTCTATTAACAAAGGGAATATCAGTGCCTCATCAGTGCTAAATGGCAAAGTCATCAACGTCAATGACTAAATTCTCATATATATGAGAAGATCACTTAGACAATTATTAGCGCACGATATGGCGGGACGACGACGGCACGCAGGAGATTGGATGACGCACCACTCAATTGTTATCAGACCCATGGAAATCGATGAACTATCCGGTTGTGACGTCATTGCACGTCACGGATACCACGCGTCGCCATCCCCTCACAGTGTAATTACGGACAGCTGCCAAAAACATTGGAATCGCACGGAATACCATGCCACACAATGCAGTTTTATTGACAAAACTGACCCATTTTATAAAAACTGCAGTTCATAAAGCTTTCAAAGAAATGTTAACTATGTTTGTTACATTCTACGCTGCTCTAGATTTTCGGATACAATTAGGGATACAATGTTTTTTAAGGTTAAGCGCAGTGAAGTTACGTGAACTTTAAGATAAAGACGAAGAAGAATTTAGTACACATTGTTGGCGAGAAAGTTGGTGGAGGAAAGAATAAAAAATATATTGACCCTTTTTTTTTTTTTTTTTTTTGAGGATGGGAAATCATCAAATGACTCCTCCCGCTCTGGGTGGAGCGGAAGGGAGTGTCAGACTCTTACTGACTAAAACCCACCCGTGTTCCTTCCTTGGCCCTTTATGTTCCGGGTCAGCGGTACCCCTTTTGGATGATCCCGCTTTCCCGGCAGGCTTGGGCCCTAGTGGGCCCCCTCTATGATGCTGACATCTCTTTGAGGCGCGCGTGGAACACGTACGCGCCATCCAGCACGGGCCTGGTCCTGATCGGACGGTGAGCTACCCATTACTCACCGCCCGCAGGCCCGCGCCTACGGTGGCCGGGAGTCGTCACGCGGCTCCCGACGCCCGGAGCGTCCACCGCGGCGGCTTGGACGGGAGACTCTCTCCCTCTCCCGTCCCGCCACCTCCTTCGCTAGCATGACTGCTTCGCAGAACGAGGCGACTGCCTCCCACTCCCCCTCGCCCCGGACCATGGCTTGAACCAAGGCCGGGCGTGAGAGATCGCCGCCGCTGCCGATCGCCTCTACGAGGACACGGCGGTGCTCCGCCCATGCAGGGCAGGCCCCCACCGTATGCTCCACCGTGTCCTCGGGGCGATCATCGCAGTGGTGACACCCGGGCGTTTCCTCCCGCCTGATGATGTGCAGGAACCTCCCGAAACTTCCGTGTCCGGTGAGGACCTGCGTCAGGCGGTAGGTGAGGACGCCGTGACGCCTCTCTAGCCACTCCTCAAAGAGGGGTCTTACCGCCGCTATCGTGGCGTGCCCTGCGCTGGGTTGCGACAGTCGCTCTTTCCATGCCGCCATGAGATCGCGCCGGAGGTCCGTCCGCTCCGCCGCGATTTGCCGCGGAAGCGGGGTTTCCCCCCGGCGTAGTGCCTCCGCGCGCCACTCATACAGGCGCGCGAGGACTATCGCCTCCAGATCCCACGGCGGCAGTCCGGCAAGGAGGCTTGCCGCCTCGCCCGAGATCGTGCGGTAGCCCCGGATCAGCCTTACGGCTACCACCTTTTGGGGCGCGTTCAGATAGTGGGCGGCTCTCCGCCGCAGTGAACGCGCCCACACCGGGGCCCCATATGTAGCCATGGACCGCACGACCCCCGCGTAAAGCCTCCGGCAGGAAGCGTTTGGACCCCTCAGGTTGGGCAGGAGCCGCTTGAGGGCGGCCCCAGTCCGTTCCAGTTTGGGGGCCAAACGTCGGAAGTGCTCCACGAAGTTCCACCGGCTATCGAGCACGAGTCCTAAGTATTTCATCGTGGACTCGACGCCGATGTGAACCCCTCCTGCCGTTAGTTGGGATCCCGATGGTGGCCTGTTCCGGGGCCCATGGAAAGACATGGCCTCGGACTTGTGCAAAGCCACGTCGAGACCCAACTGCCGGATCCTCTCCACGACTATCGAATATATTGACCCTTACGTAACATACTTACCAACTAAAATTGGGGAAAATCAAGAACCTTAAAGTGTTATGTATGAGAGAAATCTCAACTAAACCTTGGAAGGTACAGCTACTCAACGAAAAATTTTCATACGTCCTGTAGCGTGATATCCGTAGTACTCGCAGCTGCATAGTACGCTTCTACGCCTAGTGCACGTTAGAGACAGGGATATATTAATTGTTAAGCAAACTGACTACCTTCTTAAATTGCTCGTATATTCAAATCACAACTGTCATTCTACTACAGTTGTATGAAATGGCTTTATCACGGCTAATTGACGAAGGGTGTAAATTTCTCATAACAATTAATTTTCCTGACTGTACCTTCTAACAATTAGTTCGTTGTGTTGTGTGCATAAAACATCATGTTTCTGCATTAACTCATCGCATTGTTGTCTCTCCTAGGATCCTTGACGTCCTAGAATTAAAAATTCGAAGACATGTGACATCTACCAACCCGTACAAGGCCCGCGTGGTGGATTATGTGCCGTTCCCTCTGACCGAGAGGAGGCCTGTGTCCCAGAAGTTTGAACATTAAAGGCTGATTATGATTGCTATCTCTCTGGCTGGGTACCTACGCGTATCTCCAGAATTCCTAGAACCTCAACTATAATTAAATTATAATGAAATACCCTGCTTGTTAAAAAAAAAAAGCCAACTTCATTTGCAAGAAGGGAAGTCAATGGTCTCGAAGGCCAGACACGACGGCGCTAGTCTCCGACACGACCCGCCGACATTACGCTATCATTTGTCGAACTTACCCAATGTTCTCGATCGCTTCACTAACATCACTTTTACTAGTACCGATAACTTAATACAGTAAATGAAAAGTCACTTCATAAGTAACTTTGGACATCAATGAGATTTTTTCCTGCTAAAACACTTGAACTGCTCGCCAATGAGAATGCAATTCGACGCACGAATTCAATTTAGGGACACTTATATAGCTAGTACGTCGTAGCACACCTAAATATTATGTGCGCCTATCTACACATGATGTGCGTGTAAAAAGATACGACTATCGTAAAAACTCCACTGAAAATAATTTGAGCGATGTTACTCGTTTTCCGCGAGACATTCGGTGGTAGGACCCGCATAAAAGTTGAACATCAGACAGCCTAATGGATTAGAAGAATTGCCTCCAATCGTAAAGCCTGGCTTAAACATTGGTAGAGCCTAGAGAAACAATAAAGACTGTAATCTGTATTGTTGTCGGTAGTATGTAATATATGAATATGTTCGTCCTACTTGTAGGGAAATATTCTGCTATCGTGTCTGTTCACTCGTAGGGATTTAATATTGCTGTATCAATTACAAGCAGGGGTCACGCCCGCTGCCATGTTAAGTGCGGGTAACAGCTGATGATCATGTTATTAGCTTTGAAGACTCAATCGAGTAATGTCCATTTTCAAACTATCAGAATACTGAATACTAAATCAATTTCATTTTTCTTGGAAATTGCACCACACGTAAGCGACGTGTTAGTTGTCAGCTGTCAGTCTTCCCACGCAAGTTGTAATAGATAATTGAACAATTACGGAAGTTCCGAGGCGCCCGCCCGGCGATGTGGCTACTGGGTATTTACGTGCAAAACGTTGCAATATGGGCTTTATAACTTTGTAGTTGGGATAGCTTAGTTTAATTTTATTCTTTCTATAAAATAAATTTGGGGCGTTTTTGAAAAATCTACTTATGTTTTAAAATAACTTTTAGTCAGACTACAAGTTACTTTTTTGATCTAGGTCATTCGCTGGCAAATGCGTCCCAGTCGATTTATTTCCACTTTTACTGCAATGGCAGTGGTCCAATTTCACAATCTACCCCCGTGTTCTACAAGCGAAACACGTTTTTCAAAAAGCACTACCATGTTCCTAGGAAGAGGGAAGAGTGCTCAGCTTTTATCTCTTATTCTGTCTACTCAGTTAATTTGGCGAAGACATTTAATGTCTAAACACACGTGACCTGGGCCAACCGGAATATTCTTACCACTAGCCTTCCGTCCGTGACATCTACTTAGGTCTGAAGTTCGTAGAATACCAAGTTCCAGTTTATAGAATTTCATATTTTCAAGATAGCAAGGAAACTTCGCACTGCCCGAGGCCCCGCTCACTCGAACGCTCAATCTATATCGAATTTGAGTTGAATTCTGGAGAATTTCATTACCCTCAAGTTACTAAACATCAAAATGGAAACTTGAACTAGCAAACTGGAAAAGCCAAGACCAATAATATTTTAGATTTCACTTCTGTTTGAAATATATTATAAACATTTTTATATATAAATAACAAGGACGAGAACATCCTTACTTACTGTTCTTGGCACGTTTTGAGAAAATAAGAAAATGCTCCTCGTGTAGACGCCTTAGCGCTCGATTTATGCGTGGGACACAAAATAGGATTTAGATAAAATAAGACCTTACTGGGCCTCACAATAACACTACGTACTTGTGCTTTGGCTCAAATCCGTAATTTACATGACGCTTAAAATACGATATTATCGTTTGTATTATACCCAATGTGTTCCGAAAAGCCCGATATTGACCAATAATGTGACCCTCATTGCTTTATATAGCTACATCGATTTTGTAATGGAAAAATGCCAGCATATTACGATTTTGATATCATTTGCCCTGTTATTGTCGATATAATATCGATTGAATTGGCCAATTTCACGTCTACAGGATCCTTTTCATGTATTGCTTTCAGTAAGATAACATCGATGAATTCCAAAGACTTCTTTTAGTACCTAATTAAAATACGTAATCAGACTCTTAATATTCTCAAGCAAAGCCTAGCCTAATATCATCGATAGAAACCGTCATTATTTGAAGCCCGAAGTATTGTATAATCAATTCAATCGACAACAAAATTACAGTGCTTGTAAGAATATTATTACAAGGAGATGTAGTGAAAACTATCGGAGACAATAAAGTTCCTGTTCATAAGAAGGTTCTCGGTGGAAGCGAGCTCATCGGGCGAAACTAACGACATTTTATTTCTCTGGAGAAATGCATTAATTTCATTTGTTAGCCCATCGACGCCGGAACACGACCGTTCTTCTTCACTTTGCGAGAAAGTGGATTTTCTATAACATAGGAAAACCCATTAGTGCCCGGAGAATCTCAATTAAGTTATTGTATTTCTATAAGTTTTCTCGCCTCTCGGTATCTGATTAATTTGTTATAACACAGAGTTCATATTTCCAGTTTTAATATTGTAGGAGGTTTATGTATCGTTTTGGGGTTTCGTTACATCTAAGTACTTTTAACTTTGCAGGAATTGTCAATGTAAAAGTTTTCCGCATAAAGAGTGAGGGCAGGGGCGACTTGTACGTGTCGCCGGGTCATAAAATGTAACTTCAACGATGTGAATATCATGAATTGATTTGGCCCAGTGCGAGCTAAGTTGTCAGTATTGAGGTGTGAGCGTGTGAGCGAGCGGAGCGGAGAGCACGCCGCACGCCGCATGCCTGCGCCGCCGCCGCCGCCGCGCGCCGGCTTGAATTATAGAAAAGCGGCGCGACATTTGCCAAGAAGCCGACGCGCCGCGCCTTCGCGGTCTCAACACTCTGAATAAGTTATTTTTACCGTCTGCGCAGTTTTACAAACAAATTAACGGCTTAATGTTGTTATTTTAATAAAAGTTTCCTGTTAAGTTTCTCTTGCGTTCCATTTTTACGACTCCCGCCATCGCTGTTGTGGGATTGTTTATGTTTTCAAATATACGCGCTATTCACCTAAATTATGTACTAGGACACATCAAACGTGTACCAATATTAAGTGTATGATTTGCGCGTGAGGCGGAGGCGGCGCGCTCCCTTCTCACTTAAAACTGCTTATTCTAATTTACGACTCGGAGTATTGCAGTGCTTATTACTTCCGTTGCAGTTTCGGGGACCGGAAGTACATTTTATGGCGTTGTAAACCATGAGCGTCTTAGCATAATTGCTGTGTAACATTAAATTAGTTTACCCATCAATTACGTCTTTATGCTAATATGGTAGCGAGACTTACGCCTTTAGAAATTAATTTCGCATTTAGTAGAGCACGTACGGAGTTGCGAAACTCATTACTGTAACATAACTATTAATATTACAACCGCACTGAATGTGCGAAAAAGGCTCACATTTATAAAAGGACGGGTTATTTGTGTGAAAATTATAGCATAATATAGATTAAGTTAGCGAAATGAAATTCTAATGCAAATGTTAATTGTCCGCCACAACAGATGGGAGCGACGGCCACACGCGGCCAATTGTCGCGCCAAACATTCGTAATTTAAAAAGCAAAATGAAATAAACCGTTCGGTCGCAGTACATAAATTTCATGTTTGCCTCGGCCGGCGAACTGGCAGCGGATATTAATCAGCGGATATTGAAATATGTTGTTTTTTGGGCCGATTGATAAACGGCCCGTTGCGCTCCCGCCGGATTAAACATTGACGTTGCTTGCTCAATTATTACTGCATTTTCATCTACGTCGCGTTTTTCTATCGCACCTTTTGTCTAATTCGCTTTGGTTTTATAATGATAAAGCCTCCAGCTTTAATCATAAACCATTGTTTCATCATGTTGTTGTATCATTGTTTTTAATCATTGTGATAAACCATTCAAATATGCCATTTCACTAAAAGCAATTAACAACAATACCAAGCTGTATTAAATACAATATTGTTCATGCTACGATATACATATAGAGAACGAAATTAAGCTAAAACCAACAATTTTCATTAAATATTAAGGCGGGGCGGCACGGAATGCACGTTGTCGCAGCGAACGTCTGTGCGCTAAGATTTATGATGCGACCAACAGGCGAATATTGAAAATCTAGAGCACTCATGAAACCACTGGATACACTATAAATGGAGTCACTACGGCACAAATAATGATCCCTCCCATGTTATAAATAGCGGGGAAAATTTCGTATTTTGATGTTTTTCCCCTAGATGAAACATTTCTAGGAATACGACCGTGATTCGTGATATACGGACTAGTTTCATTATTCAGGCAGTCTTTCTGACGCTAACTTATGATATATGTTTATAGCCGCTTTATATTAGCCGAAGTTCGAAAGAATGTCTTATTAGAATAAATGAGTAATTAATCAAGCAGCGTTCGGTGTCAATCACTCCAAAACTTATGAAAATGTGGGAAGTTATTGCATAAAAACCTTTTTAAATTTGTCTTACTAGAATAATCAAAGTAAGTAGTTATTAAAGTCTACATAATTTTAGTGAATGGCTTTTTTCCAATTTCGGAATAAAATAGAAATCCTTGATCGTTGAATTACCACTGGCCATATACAAATAAAAAAAAAGAAGAAAACCTAAACAAAATCTGTGTAAATTACTTACATAAATTGGACGACACGTTTGGTGTAGTGGCTACAGTGGCTAAGTGTAGTCAGCGAAACCAAATGGTCCTGGGTTCGAATCCCGGTAGGGGCAAATGTTTGTATGATGAATATGGACATTTGTACCCGAGTCATGGATGTATATTTATAATATGTATGTATTTACGAAAAAAAAATGTATTTAAGTAGTGTATCAACCATCTGGTATCCATAACACAAGCCTTAAGTGCTTAACTTGGAACTAGATGGTGCTGTGTGCAATGTCAGACGATATTTATTTATTATTTATTTATTATAGATTTAAAACAATGTCAGCCATACTTAGGTATGCAACATCCATAGACAACGTTATAGGTTACATTAATATACGTTACGTTACGCTTTGTCATCATTTGTGATTTCCATTTCAGCTGGATACCGCCAGCGCGTCGCAGAAACACAATATCTCATTTACTTTTGATTTATTCTCCAATAGACTTTTTCATTTTCCCCCTTCATTGAGATGCTATGAGTGTCATTGAATTATTGTAGTCTGCTTCTAATGCTGGTTGTGTTATGAGCCTATTTCGTGTCTGTAATTTATATAAGTAGGTACGAGTATGCTAGAGAGGTGCGACTTATTATGGACGTGCAGATTGCATAGATATTGGAGTGAGCTTTTTTTTCATTGATTTTTTTTAGTCATGTTAAAAAACACTTTAATTTAATTGTAATACTTCGTTTTTTTAACATATTAAAAGGAGCATTAATTCAAAAGGAACCACGTAAATACCTTCACGTTTCCTCAAAAACATTTAACGGTGCAGGTGGCTGTTTTCTTCGCGGGACTTTTCATAGGCATCAAAGAATAAGTAAGAGGCCCTTTTGTCGAGTACCTTCGCCCCATAGTGCGCTCAGTATCGCATCATTAATCTCTGTGCAAACACTCTGGCTGCGCCGAGCCGCCGCGCGCCACCGCCGCGCCGCCGCCGTACCGGACCGCTCCCTTGCCCGCCGAACGGTACACTAGCAATACTTATTAAATAACAACACCGAATATTTTTACCCACACATACAATATACAGCTTGTAACAGAAAGGTGTGGTCATATTTATGAGTGCGGTAAAGACCAGCTGTCCCACACAAAACTTCACTACCTACTCGACCTAAATGTAGATACCTACGAGACAGCAGTTTTCTTTCGCGTTTACGATGTTGGTCCCATAGAGAATTGCGGACCCACCATACCACTGGCCATACCCCTAGTGGTATGGTGGGTCTAAAACTATACCACTGAGAAAATATTGTTGTGGACTACAAGCATCTGGCGCTCGGCGGCCGCTGCCGCGGTACGCTCGCTTCGCTCGCTCGCCTTCGCGCTTTAATGGTCACAGTTCTAACCTAAACTAACCCAAATGATTCACCAAGTAATATTTCTCAGTGGTATAGTTTTAGACCCACCATACCACCGAGGGTATGGCCAGTGGTATGGTGGGCCGCACACCCATGGAGAAAGTCGTTCAGTTTGATGGTCTGTACCACACCCCACACCTTTCTGATACATGCTGTAAGTTTAAGTATTACCCTCAAGGTAAGCACAAAGGTCGCTCCTCAAGAATTTCCCTGTAACGTGACTTGGAAAAATTAAAACCTACACGAACTCCAAGGACTCCAATTTTTCTTAATTTACTTTAACAAAGTTTATTCAGAGAAAATTGAACTTTCAATGCTACTCTTTTTAAACTACTTTATATTCCAGCAACAGCCAGCAACACTTTCGTAGAAATTTTGTTTTTATTTGCGATTGGATTCAAATCCGCGTCACTACTTTTTGGGATTTAGCTAGGTTAAGCTTTTGTATCGCTGTATGGTTGAAAGCTCCAGATAAACCTCCACTGCACCATTGACCTGGGTTGAAGTTGGAAATTGATTGTAAAATCCAACCAAAAACAAATATTTTGAAATATTTTTAGACGTGCACACATATACCTATTATAGAGTTGCAACACTGAAAGAAGTGTTGAGCGTTCATCAGCAATTTTGTATTATTAAGGGGATAAAAGAACAAGTCATGAAAAATGTAAAAAGATAACATTTATTCACTCTGAGAATTGTAAAACTTTTAGTGTTGGATTCTGTGTCGAATGCATTACCATTAAAGCTACAATGTTTTACAAAAGGTCCCCATCTAAGATTAAAACGCCTCCGCAAAAAACTGCCGACTGCACTAGGGGTAAAGCCACACGTGAAAGCTAAAATACTTGTTTCAAATATCGGGAGTGAAACATAAATGGCAATAACAGTTTTTCACAAAACAGTTACGTATTTATTTGTCCGTTTCGGCAACATAGTGAAGTTTCCATTTTGTCCGCGGCGTCACGTACGTGACAAACGGCTCGTCTTAGGGATCGCCAAATATCGTTTAGTACGTGCGAGGAGAAAACCAACTCGCTGAGTAAATAAAATAAATCAAATATATAAGTAACAGTCTGTTCTTAAACTTAAATATAAATAATCCCCATCGCACAATTTTATTTTTATGAACAGAAAATAACATTTGTTTCGGTATCTAAAAACAAAATGGAGGAAGTACCGAAAGTTAAATAGTTGTAGTTCGACGTCCTCGATGGAAAAGATTAATATCTGCCGAGTCGCGACCGTGGCTGTTTGCTACATTGCACAACTTATATTATGTCGAACTTGACTGTTAAGAGAATCCTCTTACTTTTATTAAAACTATCAACGGAAAAGCGTGAAGTGGCTTTTACAGCAAAACACGTGAAACTTATACGAGACATTTCGTATTTTGCAAACAGTTCCATACCCAAAGGGTGCTAACGGAACCCTATTACTAAGCCTCCGCTGTCCGTCCGTCTGTCTCTCAGCGGGCTGTATCTCATGAACCGTCACAGTTGAAATTTTCACAGAGTGTGTAATTCTTTTGCCGGTATAACAACCAATCTAAAAACAATAAAGTTAAAAATTAAAGGGGTCCATACAGAAACGTGTTTAAAAAGAAGTAGTAATTAATAATAATTTAGTACGGTGATACGGAATCCCTCGTGTGCGAGTCCCACTCGCACTTGGCCGGTTTTTTCACTTGTCTTCTAAGCTTATTGAGGCGTATTGTGGTTTTTCTGCCGTACCTGTACAATACGCGACTTTGGCAATAACACGTTCTAGGCGTATATCTTTACTTTACTTCCCCACATCTAAGGGCTCGTAATTTTTATCACATTCCACCAACATTTTTAGGCATAAAAAGGCAGAGTAATTCGTGACTGGTAAATAACATTATGTACATGACATTAGCGTGTCCCGGCTAACAGTAATATCATCAGGTTCTTTTGTGTCGCGTCGTACGCTGGCCCCATATAAATAAGGTGCTTATCCAGTTTTTCAAAGACGACTCATGTTAACACGTGTTTGCAAGTTGGGGCGAAGTTCAGGCCGGGGCTTCGCGTCGGACTGCCGGCCCAAATGAAATTTGCCCTACTGACACCAGCCAACTGGGGAGATAAGAATATAAGTGTCCAGCAGGTGTGCTTTATTGTTTTAAGCGAAACTTGCTGCCTGGAATAATCTTTTGTTACAATCGTGTTTGTCTGGCTGGCCAATATCATAGGGGTTCTTACCAATATCTTCTTGTTAGTAGTTCTATCTAACTTCGATCTTCAGACCAAACTTATCAAAGTATTTCTGTTACCATATTTGTATCTTTACATAACTACAAACTCAACGTTTCAATATCTCTGTTTCCAGTCACAAATACCGACCTCGCAAATTGTGCGAAACTCAATATTAATCGTATCTACCGTCGCGTATAAAGGTTTATTTATTCACAAAAACTTCTTGCACTAAATTAACTAACAAACTATTAAAATGAAAATATAATAAACTAAACTAACTAAAACTACTAACAAATTAGAATATGGCGTCGAAAAATTCCTCCGCACCGCTGTCGACTGGTAATGTACCCAAGAGACCGGCGGCATTGCCACGTTGAATGGCAATGCTTAATGCTTAGCCTCTGGCCAAGGTAAAAGCCAGCCCTTGGGTCACGGGAAGTTTCAACCAGCCGTTTGCAGATTTCGTTGAACAAACGAAAATATAATTACCGATAAGGTTATTATACTTTCGCCGCTTGAGATTTTCCGCAGCCGCAGCAGCAGCGCCAGCACAGCACGCCGATCCAGAAAGATGGGATGGCGCAAGAGTTTCGACACACCAAACATAAACACCAAATAAAAACAGCACATTCATGAAATTGTCCAGTTTAAAAAAAAACAAATAATAGACACAATACCGTATCCACATTTTCCATCGCAACATTGTAGACACACTCTGGTCGTGGTAAATACGCGCCTTCCCGACGCTCGCACCGCGCTCCCCTGCGAAAATTCACTCAAGCCGCCTCCGTTAGACGCGAATGTTTTTATTGTTTTAAATGCGTACGTTATTTTTCGCAGCACAACCGAGCGTCTTCAACGAGATATTTTGTACGAAGTTATGCTGCTGTACGTGGTTCAATTACGGAGAACGAGAAACTAATGTATCTTTTTGCTCCTTAAATCTTGGGTTGTTCGTACTCGACGATGTTTTATTTCATATTTATCTTTGAAACCTTGTTCAAGAATAAAGTTACAAGTTCGCACTAGTAAGATTTTTTCGCTCGAAATATAAAATCATAAATAAGTTCATAAGTTCACACTGCTAAAGAATTTAGTTCGTTATCCACGTGAAATACTTATTTGAATATATCATTCAGATATTTCAAGCATTCCTATTCGAATCTCTCGCACCGTTGTCCTTACGCAGTCAGCTCATGCATGTTTTTTCTTAGGAATTTAATAGCTCATATTTATAAATAAGTATCCCGGGTTCTGTAGGTAGGCAGTAAATATTAAAGCGGCAAACAGGCGGTACGGATTAAACGGCAGAGCACGTCCTTGGAAAACTTTCGATTCCAATTCGGTGTCAGTCGATATTAAATTAAAAGCACCCACGCATTCCACCCGCGTCTTTTTCCTGTCCATTTACAAGGACCGTGTAGATCTCACATCGCGCTAACCTTGCGCCGCTGACATTTTCTCCGTTGTATGGATACGACACGAGACACATGTAGAACGTAATTCACTTAAGACTTTATCAGCTCGGCCCTGTGTCGCCGTATCTCCTGTGAACACGAGAGCTGTCTAGACTATATTTACTCTATAACTATAGTATTTTTCATGTAGCATGTCCACGTTATTATAATGGGTCGAGGGCGCAAATTTCTAGGCAAGCGAGTGAATGGCGACGCATACTTGAGTGATGGCGGACTTTTTTATTTGAATCGTGTGCGAATGCGACCGTCCAAATGCCCAGACGCGTTGTTGCGACACATACTTAGGTACATAGATGAGTCCGAGACAGGGTGCTTGCTGGCTTTCAATAAATTATAGTAAATATTTTCAGGAGCAGGTGCTAGGTAGATGCTACGTGAAGAATTTCTGTATGACTAAAATGAGAAAAGTACGCATAAGCTGGGTCCAGCTTCCATTTCTGCACAGGTTGTTTTCTTCTTAAAACACTCCTAACTTAATCATGAGTCATTCCGACTCAAGTTTCCAAAAACACATGTGGAAGTACAAAGTATTAAATAAAAACAAGATTTCTTACAGAAAACCCCACACCGAACGTGTGTGCAATTCACATACATGTTTTATTTAAAGAAGAACGCATTTTTACAGACCCTTACACGGCGCGGCATGAAGGAACATGACAGTACCTACAAGGTCGCGTGACCGTCTCCTGAATTTTAATGTTATTCTCCCTTTGATAGTCGTAAAAATGATTTCTCAAGATTGCTGCCAGCCCCGCTCGTCCCCACCGTAGGTACATCACGCATGCATTCATATAAAAGTAAACATACATTATTTTAGATATTTCAGAGACTAAACAAATTCAGTTAGTCGCACAGAATAACTAGAACACAACATTGCAGCAAAAATATGCTTAATAAAAGTTACGTAAGTAGAAAATTCCTGCACGCCTATAATGGCAACACCTGTTTATTAAAATAAGAATGTTGCCAGTATAAAATATTGTTACAATTGTTGGGAAATGCTCTCCCTCGCGGATCCTATTTTCTGGTGGTGCCTTCTTCACATTTTCGTTAATAGATGTGTCACTAAATTTGCGTTTTCAATTCGGCGTCGGTCGTGATGGCGTCGGAAGGGGCGGCGCCGGTGGTTTCAATCAAAACGGGCACGCACTCCTCCACATCCTCACCAGCTTCGCCTTTTAGAATAAGAATTGTCTTTTTCACAGTACTCGGCGGTGACGGACAAACAAGTAAGGAAAGTGCTCCCTCTCGCTTTGCATTTCAGGATAAATTACATTCTGTATTGCGGACTTTTAAGCGAAATGGAGCCGGGGTTGCACGATATAAAGCTGTAGTGACATTGATGTTTATAATAGAAGTTACTTTAAATTAAAGTAGATACCAAAATAGGGTTAAAAAAAGAATAAAAACACAATTGCTAATCCAAAATCTCGTAAAACTCCAGCCAAAATTAAGAGCGGCACGAGTTAAAAGACAAGTTCCCAACGGTTGAAGCAGCCCTATAAATTCCGACAATCTGCCACGATGTTCTAATTAATAGCATAATTCCAACAATAGTATCGGGATCGTTTCCACACTAAGAGGCCGGGCCGACGCCGACGCTCCGGGCCCGTGCCCACCCGCCATGAAATTAAAGCCGACTCGCGCCGAACGAATGATTGAATAATAAACGAAAGAATTCGCGTCCTGCCCTTGTATTACGTATTCATGACAACTGGCCCCGTGGACGCGATGCTGCGCCGAAGCGTACAGTCACGCGCCCCACACATGTAGATACCAGTACCTACTAGTACAGTCAACCGCGCATCAGTGGTAACAATCTGACATTGTCAGCACCATTTTTTTTAATGTCCTAGCGAGTACTGTTTTCGAAGTGCCAATGTTACCATTGATGTGTTGTGTTGACTTTACCTTCGTAATGCCAATGTCTCATGATTCTGCACCATACAGCTTACAATTTTAATGTACTTAATCGTGCTGACAGGAGAGAAGAAGACTACCAACTTTCTAGAAAAAAATGGAGACCTTAAAAACTTTTCAGCAGTCTCAATTCACAAGCTAAACAGATGAGCCAGTCCGTGAGGTTAGATTCGTTACGTTTTGTGCCCCTTCAAGATGAATGAAAACCACTGAAAATATTTATAATTAAGAAACCTGTAAATATTGTTTATAAATGTTTTTAGTAGGTTTCCAACTTTGAACTTGTTAAGTTGGCAAGTTCAAGAGACGATTAGTTTAAAAATACCTTTTTACGTGAACAAATTAGTATTTTTATTTAAATAAATAATGTTTTGTAGTCTATTTTATTACGACAAATATGCTGGACGTATACACGAGCAGGGTACAGCGACCACCGCGAATATTAATCTTCTTTTGTCTCCCAACCTTCCGTCTATCCATTTATCACGGCAAAGTATTTTTATGAACTAATTGAACTCACAAACGTGGCTGAAATATTATGCTTGCTTTAAGTTATGAATAATGGACACAAATATTTCGGTATTTTGTAGTGAAGTTAGTGCGAAATGTTATTTTTTTTAAATTGTTTAAAGTCTAATCTGCTTGCCATGGAGTAATCTTAATTAGTTTAAGGTAAATGACTATCAGGAGCCTTGTGTCTTTAGCCTGAAGACCTCTTTCAAACTAAAGCCCAACAGTGTTACCATGCTCTACCTTTGACTTCCTATCAGTAGATAGTCATCTGCCTATATAGTATATAGGCCTCTCTAGAAGCAGTAAAAACTCGTAAAAAGTCAAAGTCCAATAATTTATTTTAATAAAAATAGGCACATATGAGTCAAAGGCAGTTTTGAACGTCAAGCGGACCAGTCAGTGGAGATCGTAGAGCTGAATTTTTTGCCAAACATATTTGAACTTTGTTATTACTTTTCCCATCGATACGCTAAGAAGAAGAAGGGTGACCAGAGAAACTGCAGCGCCTCATTTACAGCCGATCTTTAAAGCTACGTCAACTAATGACAGTTACCAGTAACATCCCAGGCAAGTCTCAATGGTGCCTGCCCTCACCTGCTCGGCAGAGCACCTCCCAGCATTTCCGAGGTTTGGCTCCCAGACTGGAAAGGGCTGGGGCTGCCTTCAAGCGGCTCCTGCCCAATCTAGGTGGTCCAAACGCCTCCTGCCGGAGGCTTTACGCGGGGGTCGTGCGGTCCATGGCCCTTTACAGGGCATCGGTGTGGGCGCGTTCCTTGAGGCGGCGGCCAGCCCACCGGTTGAACGCGTCCCAAAGGGTCATGGCCACACGGCTGGTCCGGGGATATCTTACGGTCTCCGGTGAGGCGGCGAGCCTCCTTGCCAGATTACTGCCATGGGATCTGGAGGCAAATGTCCTCACGCACATATGGGAGTGGCGCGAAGAGGCGAAACACCGGGGCGTAACTCCGCTGTCGCGAGAAATCATGGCACAGCGGACACCAGACAGAGCTCCGGCGGGATCTCATGGCAATATGGAAAGTGCGACTGTTGCAACCCAGTGCTAGGCACGCCACAATTGCGGCGATGAGTCCCCTCTTTGAGAAGTGGCTAGAGAGGCGCCACGGTGTCCTCACCTTCTGCCTGACGCAGGTCAAGAAGCAACCGTGTCCTGTCCGGACACGGTTGTTTCGGGAGGTTCCTGTTCCGGATAAGGCGGGAGGAAATGCTAGGGTGTCACCATTGTGTAGATCACCGAAAGCACACGGTGGAGCATACGGTGGAGGTCTGCCCGGCTTGGGCGGAGCACCGCCTTTTCCTCGTGGAGGCGATCGGCGGTGGTGATCTCTCGCGTCTGGCCTTGGTCCAGGCTATGTTATAGAGTAAGAGGCCATGGGAAGCCATCACCTCCTTCTACGATGTAGTAATGCTCGCGAAGGAGGAGGCGGAACGCGTGAGGGAGAGGCAAAATTTGCGCCCTCACGCCCCTTGTCGCCGCATGAGACACCCCATGAGGTAGCTCCCCGTCTGATAAGGACCAAGCCCGGGTCGACGGCGCGTTGTGTTCCACGCGCGTCTCATAGAGATGTCAGCACCAATGACGGGGTCCGGTAGGACCGATGCCTGCCAAGGTTGTGGAAAAGTCCGAAAGGATTACCGTGACCCCAGACAACTGAAGGAACACGGGTGGGTTTTAGCGAGTAAGAGTCTGACACGCCCTCCCGATCCGCCCAGAGCGGGAGAATATTATATTTGATGATTTCCCATTTAAAAAAAAAGGCGGGTCTCAATGCTGTTTAGCTTTAGATATACAGGGTTACTTGAAATTCTACGTATATCCGTCAGGAGCTGATAGGGGAGCCAAAATGCAACAAATTGAACCCCCTATATGTATGGCCGAAATTAAATAGTTTTCGAGATATTTGAATTTAAGGGTTTTTTGATGTTTACCCAAAATTTGACATTTAATTCCAAATAAAAAGAAACACTACATATTGAATAGGTACCATTAAATATGATAATGTAGCTGGCACTTCAATTAAGCTATGAACATAATTAAAAGTACATAATAATATGTCAACAAAATAATTATAATGATTAGCGATTTTTAGGAATAACGACGACACGACGACGGCACGGTTGGCGCAGTGGTTAAGCGATTGACTGCTGCGTTACGTGTCGCGGGTTCGATCCCCGCACGGAACAAATATTTGTATGACCTGCAAGTAGTTGATCCGGGTCTGGCTGTTTGTGTATGTGAGTTTAAATGTTTGTTTGGAATTTCTCCTGTATCGTGAGTGCGTTTGCACTCACGATACAGGAGAAATTCCTAGTGTGGGGCAAAGTTTCTCTTAAAAAAAAAAAAAAAAAATATCTTACCAATATTTACATTTCACGCCTGAAAAATTTTGTCTCGTTAAAAAAACATACTATGACATTAATCGTACAAATAAAAGTAGTTGTCAAAACCAGCCAGATACAAACAGGACTCCAGTAGGCCAATTCTCGTACTTAAAAACGTTCAAATTCAAGTCGCAATCTCATCTCAGCGACAATCAATGTCAAAAACCTGTCAAAAATGTATGTAAATTGATTGTAATTTTGACAGATTGAGACTGAGATTAGAATGCGAACGTTCTTAAAAATACGGGAATTGCCCCTCTGTTTTTCTGTCCGCCAAAATGAGTGAATCTAACGAATATGAACGAAACGAAGCTTCTAAACTTTTTGAAGTTTTATTACAAAAAAGGCAAAATGCGACACAAGCCGCGAAAAAATATGTGACGTTTATGGACTGGGCGCAGTATCAGTAAGAGTAGCACAAAGTTATTTCTAGCGTTTTCAGTCCGGGAATTTTGATGTCAAAGATGCAGCTCGCTTTAGCCGTCCTGCATTGCGATTCTGTAACCATCTCACCGTGAAAACTTAGGTGAAGTGAGCGTGGAGTGAGCTGTCAGTGTCATCCCACTGATGCTAGGGATTGACCAAACATTACATTTACAATCATAATCGAGATCATAATTATCTTTTTTAATGTTAGTTCGGTTGATCATTTTATATTATTTCTAATCTAGTATTTAAGTGTCTAAATATTATTATTTAGAGTTTTTTTTTTGTAAAATAGCAACACACAAATTCAGTCTGAAACTAGTTTAGGAAATCATATTATAAGAACTTATTTGAGTTTCTAACTGAATTGCTGTTTTATTTAAAAAACCTGTATAAATAGTCATTTTTAAAATCTCGATTATGATTGTAAATGTAATGCTTGGTCAATCCCTAGCATCAGTGGGATGACACTGACAGCTCACTTCACCTAAGTGTTCACTTCACGGTCACATTTTTACAGAATCGACATACTGTTACGGATAAGGACGATGCCAATTTTTGAAAAAGTACAGAAAAAGAAAACAAAAAAAAACTCTTCAGCTATGTCGTAATTACTACATATTAGTAGTTAGGACATAGCGAAGGGGTTGACCACAAAACAGTTTTGACCCATTTGAAAAAGTCTGGGTATACAAAAAAGCTATATATATGGGTGCTACACGAGCTCTGAGTCATGAATTTGTATATAAAAAACGAAAAAACTCTTTGCCCAAACTAATATATATATTTCGTTTAATGCGGATCACATACAAAAGTACACACAATCCATATAGTATTATTATTTATAGTACAACCCGAAGCCCGTATAAAGCCCGTTAGCCTCTTACAGGGTAACTTTGGCAAGTCTTCAAGGCTCTTTACAGAATGTTTCTAGAAGAGTTTTGTTGTACTAATTGTACACATGCCAAATGGCTGGCGGCCGCACAGAATAGATTACTAATATCAGACATAAGTTTGATACATATACTTAATGGTTTCCGGTGACAAAACCACTACTTGTATATTTAAGAAAGCTACTTTGTTGTAAATGAACAATTTAAATTACATTTCCTAAGTTATTGTGTAGATCATCGGCGTCGAGTCCACGATGAAATACTTAGGACTCGTGCTCGATAGCCGGTGGAACTTCGTAGAGCACTTCCGACGTTTGGCCCCCAAACTGGAACGGACTGGGGCCGCCCTCAAGCGGCTCCTGCCCAACCTGAGGGGTCCAAACGCCTCCTGCCGGAGGCTGTACGCGGGGGTCGTGCGGTCCATGGCTACATATGGGGCCCCGGTATGGGCGCGTTCACTGCGGCGAAGAGCCGCCCACTATCTGAACGCGCCCCAAAAGGTGGTAGCCGTAAGGCTGATCCGGGGCTACCGCACGATCTCGGGCGAGGCGGCAAGCCTCCTTGCCGGACTGCCGCCGTGGGATCTGGAGGCGATAGTCCTCGCGCGCCTGTATGAGTGGCGCGCGGAAGCACTACGCCGGGGGGAAACCCCGCTTCCGCGGCAAATCGCGGCGGAGCGGACGGACCTCCGGCGCGATCTCATGGCGGCATGGAAAGAGCGACTGTCGCAACCCAGCGCAGGGCACGCCACGATAGCGGCGGTAAGACCCCTCTTTGAGGAGTGGCTAGAGAGGCGTCACGGCGTCCTCACCTACCGCCTGACGCAGGTCCTCACCGGACACGGAAGTTTCGGGAGGTTCCTGCACATCATCAGGCGGGAGGAAACGCCCGGGTGTCACCACTGCGATGATCGCCCCGAGGACACGGTGGAGCATACGGTGGGGGCCTGCCCTGCATGGGCGGAGCACCGCCGTGTCCTCGTAGAGGCGATCGGCAGCGGCGGCGATCTCTCACGCCCGGCCTTGGTTCAAGCCATGGTCCGGGGCGAGGGGGAGTGGGAGGCAGTCGCCTCCTTCTGCGAAGCAGTCATGCTAGCGAAGGAGGTAGCGGGACGGGAGAGGGAGAGAGTCTCCCGTCCAAGCCGCCGCGGTGGACGCTCCGGGCGTCGGGAGCCGCGTGACGACTCCCGGCCACCGAAGGCGCGGGCCTGCGGGCGGTGAGTAATGGGTAGCTCACCGTCCGATCAGGACCAGGCCCGTGCTGGACGGCGCGTACGTGTTCCACGCGCGCCTCAAAGAGATGTCAGCATCATAGAGGGGGTCCACTAGGGCCCAAGCCTGGCGGGAAAGCGGGATCATCCAAAAGGGGTACCGCTGACCCGGAACATAAAGGGCCAAGGACGGGACACGGGTGGGTTTTAGTCAGTAAGAGTCTGACACTCCCTTCCGCTCCACCCAGAGCGGGAGGAGTCATTTGATGATTTCCCATCCTCAAAAAAAAAAAAAAAAGTTATTGTGTAGATACGAGACATCTAAAGTGGAACATACCTATTGTAAATCGTTTTGTAGGCATCAATAACTGCATGTTTGTAAGATTGACTATATAAAAGATCCGTTACCAAAATTATCTTTATGAAGTTTCAAGCGAGTTGTTATAAGAAAACCTTTTTTCATAATAAAACTCATCATTGTCCACTAATGTTGTGGGATCTGTGGGATGTTCTGTTTCGCGAAAACATACCCCTTTCGGTCATGTCTTGGTTACACATCAATCACTGCCACCGGTACCTATGTTTTACCTTATCCAAACATTTGTATATCCATGTGTCAACAAAATAAGACTTTATAGTGAAAATCTTATTTTGTACTTCTCATTTTTTTTTATAATTTTAGTAAACTTTTAAAATAAATCCTGGTGCTAAACCTCCGGTAGCGCTCCTAGCCTCTGTTGACATTCATCTAATTAATGAATAAGGCATAAAAAATATATAAAGGGTAATAAAACTGGCTAATAAAGAAGTAAAAAACCTTCCCTGAAAGTATGTTGATTAAGATAGTGAATACAAATGTTTACAAATTGGTTCAAGTTACAGAAACTCCTTTCTATGAGATAGTGTAGAATCTCCTTTCGCCATACTGTAGCTAAATAAATAAAGAATACAAAAATATAAAAAGTAAAAAGATAATCAATAAGAGGAAAACTGATAAAAGTGTTATACAATAAGCTAAAGAATTATAACGGTTTTATGTGAATATTTCTTTTAACTCATGTATGAAATAGATATTAATAACAACAATGTATGGAAATTTCTCAAATCTGTAGGCATAGGCAAATCACCTACCAGCAATCAGAATCAGAAATATTTTATTTGTGATACATAGGTAGGTACAGTGGTTGGACATGTTTTAGGTTAATGTGCGCTATGATCAGCCTATTATAGGCATACAAAAAGAATAAATTACAATTTTCACATGCAAATAAAGAGTTTACTCGTACTAAACTACAAATCAACTACATACTCGTAAATGACTGTATTATTTGATTAATAAAGGAACAAAAGTCAAAATAATTTGTTAGATAAATTTCAAAATAATTTGTTAGGTAAACATCAAAACAATTAGATATGTAAATGTCAAAATAATTAGTTAGGTAAATGTCAAAATAATTAGTTAGTTAAATGTCAAAAATAATTCAGATTTAAATAATTAATTATGATTTGTGATTACAATATAGTCAAAGAAGCAAATTACATTACATTAACATGTCAAAATTTATCTGACAAAAATCCGATACACTATTATAACATTTTTGACATAGCAAACTTCTCAGTTTCAATTTAAATGAGTTAATATGTAGATTTTTTAGCTCGTTTGGCAATTTATTAAATAGAACTGTTGCCATGTGAAAGACACTTTTATACATAAAGGCAGTATTCGTTTTTGGAACGCACAGACGACCAGTACCAACCAGTGCAGTGTAAGGATGTGAACCTCAATGATCTCAATAAGCATTTCTCTACCCTTCCCTTTTCTCTTGGTCCGTTGGTCAAAGCTGCGACACTGGAGAGTCTTGCTGGCTTGCAGTTACCACAATGTTCTAACTTTAAGTTTACCGATGTTACAGAGGATGACGTCAAGAAATTTGTACTTGCGATTACTTCTTCAGCAGTCGTTAATGATAAGTTGTGTTCTAGAATGATAACTCTTATCCTTCCCTCATTACTTTCTGTCCTCACTCACATCTTCAATCACTCATTTTCCTCTTGCTCCTTTCCGTCAGTTTGGAAACAGGCTCACATTATACCTCTACCTAAAACTTCTTTAGTAACCCATTTTAGACCTATTTCTATTCTCTCATTTCTCTCTAAAGTTTTTGAGCACATAGTTCATAGACAATTATCATTTTTCTTGACGTCAAACTCGATGATATCCCCTTTTCAACCCGGTTTTCGCCCAGGTCACAGTACTGTATCCGCACTTTTGAAAGTAACTGACGAGATCCACTGAGCAATGGAGAATAATTCTCTTACTGTTCTTGTATTGCTTGACTTTAGTAGCGCCTTTAACTCAGTGGATTTCGACATTTTACTAGGTATCCTCAAATCTATCAATTTCTCTTCATCCGCTCTAGCCTGGTTTAGTTATTATCTTCGGGGCCGCTCTCAGTGTTTTCGCCTTGCGGAGTCTTTCTCTGAGTGGTGTAGCCTCACTGAGGGTGTTCCTCAGGGTAGCGTTCTCTCACCTCTTCTCTTTTAAATTTTCATAAACTTTGTTACCAGAGTAATCTCTTCTAGTTTCCATCTCTACGCAGATGATTTGCAGCTGTACCGATGTTTTACTGTAGCTGACGCGGGTTCTGCAATTGCTGCAATGAATCATGACCTGGCTTGTATCAGCGCTTGTGCGGAGTCTTTTGGTTTGCAAGTTAACCTAACTACGATGATAGGCAGCTGATTCATTCGCAATGCGGCTGATGTGTCATCACTAATGCTTTTATATCTTGTTAGTGTTCTCATTGCTTACACCTAAACCGCCAAAGATCAGGGTGTAATTATCTACTCAAATCTTTCGTGGCGTGCTCAGGTTAACGAGGTCAGTCGAAAGGTACATT
The DNA here is from genome assembly GCA_937001585.2 of Brachylomia viminalis. Lineage (NCBI taxonomy): Eukaryota > Metazoa > Arthropoda > Insecta > Lepidoptera > Noctuidae > Brachylomia > Brachylomia viminalis. The sequence goes on along the minus strand of OW443301.2, from coordinate 16,458,705 downwards.
TCTCGTTTCATTCGCTGAAATGCCTTCAAAGTCTCTTGCCCTTGAATACTAAAATTGGTTTCGCACAGACACTTATTCAGCCGATTATAGATTATGTCGACGCCTGCTACTTGGGTGCTACTGAGTGCTTTCGCTTTGTTTTCGGTCTGCAAAAGTATGACTATGTTTCTCACATTCGCAAGGAACTCAAGTGGCTCCCGGTCCGCCTTCGCAGAAATACTCGGATTTTATGTCTCCTCTTCAACATCTTACACAACCCGTCTTATCCTTCCTAACCGCGTGAGCAATTTTCTTACGCTCGCACTCCCGACGCACCGTGTAGATCACACCTTAGAACCCTCCTTAAATCCCATCCTCATAAAACTAGCTACTATTCTTATTCCTTCTCTGCCCATGCTGAAAGATTGTGGAACTGTCTTCCGCTTAGCATTCGAGATTTAAAATCTATTTCTCAATTCAAGTATCGATTAAAAGAGCATTACCTTTCCTCTTAACTGTGAGAATTTATATATTTTTATTTATAATAAGTTTATTTATTTTTGCAATATGTATTTATTTTAGAATATGTATTTTTGCATTATATGCACTTAGGTGTATTTAATATTCTGGTCACAAAACCAAATTATTCTCTTCTTGTTCTCACACACTATTGTCTACATTTCTCTTTCGTATCTCCTTTCGCGGGTCTGCTGGAAAATATTTCTTAAGAAATAAGCAGTACCTTTGTACTCAATACTAAGATGTTGTGTCTGTATCTGTCGTATTTTACTGTGTGTACATAATTATTAAATTAAAAAAATTAACAATAGGCAAAGAACTACTGGCTTCGTTATTGGTGTGTTGAAATTAACTTATTTCATCTAACACGTGTAGGATCTTTTACATTATATTGCAAAAATAGCCTTAGCTTAATAGCCTTTAAGTAAAATTATATATTTACGTTCAATAAGTCCAAGAATATTTACATTCATTACCTGCAAAAAAGCTAATAATTTCAGGAAGAGTTAAATAGATAGTATTCTCAGGGGATCTTCGTATTATTTATTTTAATGTCTCTTTAACGCGGACAGAGTGCCTGCTAATGGAGTTTAAAGTTTTAAAATAGAACGAAATAAACAAAACCATCCCGCTGACCGTATCCAGTTCTATTTTTAAATCTCCTTACGTTTGACATTAAACGTACACCTACGTTCGAGTGGGTTACAAAGGTTTATTAATAGTTTCATAGACAACGAAAAATTGTGTGTGGGTATGAACATTAATTAAAAATCGATGGATTGGTCTAAGTTAATGTTAAACTACGTGACCAGGCGGGAATACAAACTTCACCTGACTTGATCAACTCAATGCCCTCTCAAAACTGCGTCGTAAAACCGTTAAACCAGTATAACAGGTCGATACAAATATCCGTATGTTCCGTACTAAACGTATCCAAATCCCACAGGGTCCGACCACAGGGCAACTTAACCCGAAATTAAATCAAAGAGGGGCTTAACCAATCAGGCCGAGTGGTATCATTGAATCGGCAAAGGAACACTAAAATTACTTCTTGATGCGGAGAAACGAAGATTCATCGTAAAAGTGGTGGGTGTGGGTTAAGGGTGAAGGGGTAGGTAGGTGCGGGGGGTGTCTGAACGGTTTTCCGTGTTTGAGAGAGGTCCGCGCGGCGATTACGCGGCACGTAGCAGAACACTGGCCTGCCGCCGACCGGCCGCCCCACACCTAATGCTGTGTTTTAAACATGAAAAACCGTTCCGGTAATGCTGTAAATGTTAACTTCGAGATTTATCCTCCCTTGTATTTAACGGCTTCTTGTCTTAGAGACTCAAATGTTTGTGGTGGAGGTCTACAGGTGGACACCTCGGGTGTTAAAACGTACGTGAGCTAATATCTATCTAGTACCAGTAGATGTCTACTGGCGAAGGTTAATTTGAAATTGTGACTTCAGCTTACACATGAGTGTATCAGTCTATGACCATAATTAAACCGTTAATTTGTCAGAATGTAAACCTAACCGTCACTCTCCATTAGAAGTTAAGAATTAAACTTTAAGTCAACAAAAGTTGTAATAATTCTGCGATAAAGTTTGTTTATAACACTTTATCTGTAACTTATTAATAACTAATGTTTATTCTTGACCAAAGTTAGAAACTTGCTTGATACATGATGGCTTATCCACCATACATAGTGTAACTATTTGTATACTTACCTACTACTTATTCGGCCAGCTAGGCATTCAAGTGAAACATACTCTAATTACTCAACTCCCCAGTTAAATGTAAGTACCCTTAAGTATGTTGTCAGGCTCCAAGCAATCTAAAATTCAATTCAGGACGACAACAGACCCACTTTTCTGTCCATACAAAAAACTGAGTAGATACTGATAAAATTTATAATATTAAAATTAAAAGGCTCCCAATTTAATAATTAACAGACGGGCCCTTGAAGGTAGCATTACAAAAAGACAAAAGAGACTTCAATTTACGCGCGTGGCGGTGTGTCTAGCACCTGGGTCATGTCTCCTTTTACTTTATCCCGTAAAGATTAAGTCTCCCCCGAATTTTCCCGAATTTCCCCGAATACACGGCGCCCGCAGTGAAGTGAGTCATTTAGCCCCTGTTTACTAGATTAGGAGATTTTTTTACACCGCACAGCTTTCTGCGCCGCCCCTCCCGCTGAGATATGTCATACTACGGCTATATGCGTATTTTATGGTACATCTTGAAATAATAGGGACGGATTTTAGGATATTAGATTTATGCCACGGGGAAATCACTTTCCTCGTAAACTTTCACGGATTAGATCGTGTATGAATACTGTTTTAGAACAAGATCGGTTTATTCGTTCATTATGATAAGTAAGTAGGGATTTAATTAGAAATGTTTCAATAGCGACCTGGGGTACCTGTTGAACAAACGATGAAATTAGGTATTCGGTAAAGATAGTTGTTTGCGAACGCTAACATCAGGGAGCGACCCTACTTTATTCCAGGTGGGCTTAATTAGATACAGATTGGGGGCCATCGCCTAGATTTTCCATAAGAACAAAATTTTTCGAGGCCGTCAGTGTAACGAAAAGTGTTTACGAAAAGGGATCAAAATATTTGTCTTTCATGTTGTCAGTGCAAGACGGCTGCTAAGTGACTGAATACAAGCGAGGGCAAGAATTTGTATTCCTTCCACACCTCCGTATATATACGAAATACTCTTCAATTGTGCAATAAGTCAAAACGTCCAATAGATTCTCCCAAAATTTACCTTTCTCGGCACAAACGAGAAAGGCGATCGTAAAACCAACCCACATTTGTGCCTACATAGTACACAAGGTCACTCACGAATATACGTATCTCTTGGAATTGAAAATTACATATGCTTTTCTTTCCTTGTGTATTTTCTTAGGTCACAATTTCGTGTTCGGCGTTTCACCTTTATCCTTTTAAGAAATGTGATAAATGAACACTTAAGGGGACTACATGACCTAAACGCAAGTTTTATAATGCCTAAAAGTATATGATCCACTGCAGTAAACAAAATCAGAAAAATATATGATATTCTTCAGGATATATGCCAGTTAGATAGTGTGTTGAAAACATAATACGACAAATTTTATACGATAGAAAAAAAGTCACGAAGATACCTATAAAAAATATTTTAAAAATAAAAAACCATATACATGCAATCATTCTGTTTTTTTTTCTGATTGTATTTCAAGCAACATTATTAACGTGATAGTGTTTTAATTTTTTTGTCCAATCAATAGATTTTTTGTAAATAGAGAATTGCTTCATATTTTGCAATAACTTACCAGCTTTGTGCCATCGCACTTCTCTTTCTTTTCTATGCAGTCCGACAGAGACCGCGCTTTAGCTGTTGTCAGCCCCTTAAGCCTCCACCTCCACCTTTATGAGACAACATCCACACAAGGTCTTCAGGTCCCGAACTAGGCCGAGCCTGTACTACGGTAACCTGATGACTGATATACATACTTATATATATATACACACCCAGACACAGGTCAAACAGACATGTTCATGCACACAAATGTTTGACTTGTCCGGGAATCGAACCCGGGACCAGCGGCTCAGAAGGCAGGGTCGCTACCAACTGCGCCAACCGGTCAGTCAAGCGTTCAGATATAGCGCTAACGGGTTCAAAAAACTTGTTTTCTCTTAGAGATCGAATGGCATATAGTTTAACAATATCAGCGACATCAGCCGAAGTTTCAGATAAAATAAAAATAAATCTAATTGGCCACACACAGACTGCTACTACGTGTACACCTATAAAAAATAACAAGATGTGATAGGTATCAGTTTTTATTTATCTGAAGATAACAGACGCCTGTAGATCAAAGATATTTTAAAAAGTTTTTTTTTTCTCTTCTATTTATATATGTAAACTTCTCTAACTGTTTACTTTAAGCCTTGCGTGTTTTTGCCAATTGCCTGAATTTAAGGTCAAAGCTCTTACGATTGGCAGTAGACGTTTATGCGTTGAATTCACGACGAAGCTGAGAAATAATTTTCACCTCTCCTTCAATTTTCAAATCTTCCGCCGTCTACGAACAAACGAAACACCAAATTTCCAATCTAATAAACATGAAAATCTTCGATATCACCCGCAGAGTACCACCGAGTACGTATAGGTGACGTATCAGCATCACAAACACGTCCAACGCGAACAAATTTATTTGTAAATGAACACAATTCAACAGTCACGCATTTCTCATCTCAATTACAGTGAAGTTACCCCAGCGTCGGTCGGCCGTACGTCGCAGAGACGTGGCGCGTCGTGGTGCAAACAAATCAGCAGATAAATAGGGTATCCCGCAGAACAATGCAGTGTCAACACAAGATGGAATATAAAAGCGCGCGAAGTGACGGCCCGTACTTACACACCGTTTACATGTCACGACTGGTAGAGAGATTTATTTGAACATCGGAATTATTGTTATTTGATAAAGATTTGTTGGTAAAAATCACACGATGACATTTTTCGGGCAACCTCGGGCATTGTCCACAATATTATTCACAACTTTAAGGAGAGTAATAATCATGTATAATCTTGCACTTATACGGCTTGCCCCTATACTGTATATGAAACACACACGCTTAAAGAAATCTTTACACGGAAAAAGCTACTAAACTTCTATTTACAATACATTACACTGGCCACATAACACTTTATTGCATATAAATTGTCTTTTCCATTTTCTTTCAGTGCGCTTGGCCATGCGCTGCCGCAAGGCAGGCACCTCCGCTAATGCGCAGGCAGCTCGCGACACGTCTTGATAAAGCTGAACCTGTGAACTCAGGCGCACATATTACATATAAACAATAATACGACTCGACTCGTTAAATTACCTACTATTAGTTGATTTTTAACATCACATTTCATAATTAATTTGTCTATAATTATTATAAGTTATATAATTATAGGTTATTTTTAATTGCCTGTCTTGTTATTTGAAAAGTCACAGAAGCATTTGTGAATTACGATTGTTTTATTATTGTAAGAATGCCAAAATACCTCAGAATACTATCGAAATTGACGCAGTTATTTCAGCAAAAATAAAATAAATAAAAAATACACAATGGAAAAGCCCCAAAGCAGGTTCAAGCTTTTAAATATCTGGGTCACATTGTGACAGGTGACCTCAGGGACGATGAGGATATTGAGCGGGAGCGCTGGGCTCTGGCGGTGAGAGCTAATATGCTCACACGCAGGTTCGCACGATGCACGAGAGAAGTGAAAGTTACGCTATTCAAAGCTTATTGCCAGTCGTTCTACTCAAGCGGCCTGTGGGTGAGAGATACGCAGCGAGCCTACAGATCCCTGTGCACTCAGTACAATAATGCGTTAAAATGTTGTTGGCGGTGCGGCGGTACAGCGTTTCTGGGATGTTTGCTGAAGCGCGCACTGATGGTTTCCAGGTCATCATGCGCAAAAAAGCAGCTTCCCTGAGCTGGCCCGTTTACGGGGTAGCCACAACGGCATTCTGAACGCAATAGCTGTACGTTTTGACTGTCCCTTTCAAAATCAATGGGTCATGTCTTGTGTAGGTGTGGCGAGTCATGGCAAATAATATTTATTTTTATTTTTATTGATATATGTTTAGGTTAAGGTTTCTTTGGGTCTATGCCACCCAAAATAAAGTTATTATTATTATTATAAACCACTCATAAAAAGGTTTAAAGTCTCTGAATTAAAAATTAACTCAACTAAGGAGTTAAAATGTCGTGTCATTCAGAGTCGAAACCGTCGTGAGATGTAAATGGGGTTTTAGATCAGCGAGCCCCAAATCCAATCAGCTATTGAATTAACCCGGTCCGTGTGACGAGAATACGGATTCGCCCCATCCTCACGTCAAATGTTTATCTTTCATCTGGCAGAGCGTTAATGTAAGTGCAAGTACAGCGTGTAATGGCAGAGCGAGACTCATCGCCCTATATATCTGCTGAGCGAGCCCTGATCAGGGATTATACACACACGATCGTCACCCGATCATGTCCGATCACTATCGCATATTTGAAATGTTTATTTTCCTCACTTATTAGGTACACCGACTAAGATAACGTTATCTATTTTTCTTCAGTTACTGTTTTTTTTTTTCAAGCAAAGATCCTGTCAGTGACGGAATTGACCACGTTGATTTCTAGGTTCCTTTAGACTAATCGAATACAACATTCCAATAAATACAGGGTGTTTGGCGCATGTACCGACACAATGTTTCCAGGGATTTGGGGGGTCATTAGCTAGGTTCTACCCATACACCCTTTGTCCCAATTTTTTTAACGAATTTAGAAGTTGTAAAATTTCATACAAAAATAAACTTTGGAAGCTTGTAAGGAATTTTCTTGAAACCAGTTGTATCACTGCCACTACACCCACAAACAAAAAACTTACTATTTCGAATAAAAGGAAATATTTTGGGTGTTTTTTTCATAAAAAAAAATCATATGTAACTAACCGTGACGTTTGGGACAAAGGGTGTATGGGTAGAACCTAGCTAATGACCTCCCAAATCCCTGGAAAAATTGTGTCGGTCCATGCGCCAAACACCCTGTATAATTTAACAATCAATATAAATAAGCATCACCTTAGTACCTTTTATTTCTGTTCTTTTTTATATGTGTAAACATAAATGGCTAAACAAATAAGTTAATTATACTTACCTATCACATTTTTGGGACGAAAAACCGTGGATAAGTCTAATGTTATCTCTAAAAACAAAAGAATACAACATTATATTTGAGATAGACATCTTGGAATCATTCAGAGGGGCAATTCCCGTATTTTTAAGACCGTTCGCATTCTAATCTCAGTCTCAATCTGTCAAAATTACAATCAATTTCCATACATTTTTGACAGGTTTTTGACATTGATTGTCGCTGAGATGAGATTGCGACTTGAATTTGAACGTTTTTAAGTACGAGAATTGGCCTACAGATGTTTTATTTCTATTCATATTAAGTGATCTAGGTTATAAATAAGCTTTTATTATGTTTGTTTGTCTGGCTCACCGTGTTTGTGTTTCTCAATATTTTACGTAGCAACATCTTCGTATATCTTGAATCTAATAACGGGGCTCTCGGAGGCAAAACATACATATTTTCCGGGGTTCGGCTAAACACAGCGACCTCTGGCGGACAATATTTTGCTCGGCTCCCGCGATATCGGTTTATTCAAATGCTCCTTGTCCGACCCGAGCTCAAAGAATCAACCTGCATAATATTATACATATTGAAATTCTTCCACCCCTGAACATCTACAGTATATTATTCTATGAATAAGTTTATTGTACGCAGATGTGCGAAATACCTACTTCACCAATAACATTGTATAGGTTTGTATCTAACTTGTGTCGTGAAATTTCATCAGAGTGGTCTACAATAATAGAAGAGGATGGGTGAAACAAGTGAGTAGTTCCCGCACTCCGAAGAGCGAATTATAAACAGTAAGAACGAAGAAAGAGCAATTAGTGAGAACTCCAATAAAGCGAACGAAGAAATCTTATTAGATAAGTGCTACGTGCAAATTGATAAATAACAGAAAATAATACATTGTCGAGACTGGAGAGCGTACCGACTCTCAGAAATAATTCAATGATTCCTATCAGATATCGCTCTCTCCTCTGGGAAATTCTGTTTATTATGATTTGGCGGAGGTCGACAGAGGACGGATAGCGTGGCCACTGACAAACAATCCTGATTATAACATACACACCACATCAAAGCCGCGGACCAACTCCCGACTACTTCAAAAGCAAAATTTTATTGGTAGCATTTACATTTTTATTGGTATGCTAGGACACCGCCTGCCGGCTTCGTCCTGAAACGTAAGTGATTTTGAATTTTCTGATGTGTATTTTATTATCTGATTTTATGTGTGCTCAATATGAGTTCATATTACCATAGGAAAAACATTACGGTCACGTATCTTAAGGCGTTCTCTATGTAAATGGGTTACATACCCTTACACACGGAAACACTCTTGTTATCCTTTAATTCATTCTAAACAAATCGTGTTGAGTAATAAAATGGCTGAATACATTTTGTTCAGTTTTAAAATTAAACATCAATTTGCCTAACAAGTGAATTGTTTCTTCCTATTGTTATATTATACAATAGGTGAGCAAAAGAATCGTTTTATTTTTACTAATCTGTTTCCATTGTCCTCAACATTCTGATTGTTACATCGTGAAATTAATTCAGATGAACAAACAAACAGATTTATCAATATCTGTTCGTTCTTAAATCGTTTTCAGGAGAAAAAACTGACACAGAAAATCGTAGGTTTTAGTATACATTGAGAAGAATAAAAGATAGAAATCTTTATGGGAAACCATTAGGTAAGAAAAGCATTGTTTGTGCTATCTATAGGGCTATGTTTGGGCGGTTCGTGATTGATTCCACTGTAATTTCCATACGCGTGCTCTGCTCATATTAGCCACTTTATACACCCACCAGCTAAAAAGACCCCCCTTTCCCCTTCTGTGTCTTGTGTCTAAACATTAGAGAGGGGTAAACTGGTGTATATTCTAAGCTCAAGCTTATCTGGTCAACTTTTCTAGGACTATACAATTGTATGGCGGGGCGACCTCACGGCGCCTGCCGAGTCACGCACATATATTTTTCAAAGCCTTAAATTCTATTGCCGTTTATTATACTGATGGTACGTAGCTATTAATAAAGTATTATAGATCTATCAAAGATCTTCCAAAAATTTAAGTAGCTTTTATCCGGGTTGTTGCACGAAACCTCGACTGTCAGTTTAGGTTACTCGATTCTTTAATTTATTGAAAAGGAAATGATGTAGCCACTGTGTTAGCATCGTAGCAACCAGGTCTTATCATCGAATATTTTTTGTGTTCTATATTCTCATAAAGGTAAATGATGTGTGTGGTGTGTTTGTGTTTGGTGTGTGTGTGTGTGTGTGTGTGTGTGTGTGTGTATTTGTGTGTGTGTGGTGTGTGTGATGTGTGCGTTAGACCTAATCATTGGCAGGATATAATGATACTGACACTAAGTATCCGTCTTTCGTCGTCTCAGCTATGTAAGTACAAGTCCTTAAAATACCCACAAAAAGACAAAAAAAAATAACCTGAAAATATTCCTCACCTCCAAAAATATTGACACACAAATAATACCTACCATACATAGTCCCTCAGTCCCTCAACATAATTGTTTTAAAAGCCAAACACTTCATTCATTACGACTCATACGACGTTCCAACAGTGAGCTAATTCACCCCAACCTTAATCTACTCCGGCGCGAGGAAATAAAAATATGATATTTCCACTTTGAGTAATCAACTTGATATATGGGCTGGTTGTACGTGCTTGTGAGACCGAGGCCTAACGACTGACGGACAATTAAAACAGACATCCCGGGCCACGCGCGTGTACGCGGGAATTGCCGCAAAATATGCAGTTTCGACAAGCGGCATTTCAAAAAGTATTTGTGTGGCATTTTTTTTAAGTTTTGTTTGTTTTGGTCAACTCAAACTGGTGTCAATAGCACAAAATAAAAACCAGTATTCGATTTTCAGTTATTGCAATATATTTTATTTTAATAGACATGTAAAAAAAATTACGTATACTTTTAATAAAAGTCACAATTTATCACGCCCTATCCACATTTCCACAATACATTACAATAAATTCAAAGAAGGTAATACGGAGCACATAAATAATAATACACGTACATAAGCCGAGGCCGAGGCGGCGTTCCATCGTGTGGCAACACTAATAACCGGCGTCGGGTGACAGCAAACTGCCGACAGATATTGTCGTCAATTTGTTAGGGCTGCTCTTCTCGTCGCTGCTTAGGATTCGGCCGACGCTCGACCCGCCGCCCGGGCTTATGAACACACCACCAATAAGAACAACAAAGTTGAGATGTCAGCCGATTAGCCGCAAGTCACGTTATCATCCCTTTTTTCTTTCAAGTAAATCTATCTCGTGCACAAACATTATGTCCGAACAAATACGTAACTTGCTGATGTAGCGTTCGGTATGTTGTTATATCAGACTGTACTCGTACACTAGATTAAACTGTCTATTTCGAAATTGCAGCATCCTAAAAAGTATACAACAAAATATAAATTTGTTTTTCGAGTGAATACACGCCAGTTGGCTCTCTATTTCCAATATAATATTCAATATAGCCTATATATGTATATCTCATAATTGTACCGACTCGAGATGAGCTAAATTGCACAACTTTGTTCGGTTCTTATTAATGTACTTCGCCGCAATAACATATTTTGTTCTAAGTCTATAATAGTTCGCAATTAGTGACAGATCGCTAACTCCTCGCCTACAAGCTCCATTAAACACTCCACTTGCTGCCGGAGAAATGTAATTGAGACTTTGTTATTATTTTACTGTGAAAGAGCAAAAATGTTGCGAAAATCCCAATAGGACCTTCTTAAGTTCTTAACTGCTAGTTTGTAGCTGGTCATTGAAATTCAGGCGTCAATGTTGTCACCTTTTTAGTAATTTTGTTAGCTAAGTTTTCTCAGCAACATGGTGAAGAAAGCCGAATAGTTTTAACACGTAGATGCATTAGGTATTCTACAGTCTACTTTATACTAGGCGTCAGGCGTGGCGGCAGCAGGGGTAGTAAGCCTTATTTGAGCCAAGCGCGCGTGACGTGAAACTGGAAACTCGACTTGTATGTCGCGTCGCGTCTTGTCACCCGAATTCTCATCAAATCATCCCGCGACAATGTCGTTGCAAATCCCAACACGGGATCAAAAGATATTAGAGCTAAATTGAACCGAAGCAGTGATGATACCTAATTGCATATGTTTGGTACAGTACGTATACATTTCATACGCGCTGGGAATGTTTTAGTGAGGAGCTTTCACAGTAACAACCGAGACGTGATTTGGTATGTCTTCTTTTGTACGACCTTTGATATGAAAGAGATCATACAAATATAATATTATAATCTACATCCTGTTTAACTAATCTAATAAATTCCCTGGTTAAACATTACGATACGCTTTCAAAGTAGCTACATAAAAATGCTAATAACTCCCCGATTCAGAATTTATTAGCCTCTTAAAATCGCTAATACAGAAAAGTCGTTGCGACACCTGTTAGAAGGCAAGTTTAAATTATCTCTGCAGATAAAAAGTGACTAGATAATACAATGAGATCCTTCGAAGGCGGCTGCTGTCCTCGCGAATCATTAATTTTAATTCGTACCCCGTGACGACGGTCTCTCTAATGAATTATTGGGAATCGCTGGAGTGCCCCCCCCTTCCACCCCTTGGACTTCCTACAGTTTCTCTTCGGGACTTAGCATAATGTAAAAAAATGTTACGCGACCCTGCTGCATACTAATTGCTTGTTGTGTCGCTCTCTTTAAGTAATATTCAGAACTTACCGACCGGAACTTCGGCGGCGCGAGACAAGATTAACAACTTTTACCCCTGATCGATCACTTAACATCGGCCTTTTATAAGCTTCGATTTCAAACCGCTTTTGTTCGCATCGCCCGTTAAATTATTGAAAGGATCATCGAAATATAAGCTCATTTTTTTCGTGGAGAAAAGACTTGAAAGAGTAGCTGCTTGTCATGCACTAAATCTTTGGATATTTTAATGGATTCTCATTCTTATTCCGACTAACGTTACGGAGGATGGCCATCGGGGATGGTTACCGCATACCAATGATAATACGTTTCGGAACTTATTTTTCAGTATTTTTTTCCTGATGGAGTAGGTAATCACTTTCTATTTCTATAAAGATAAGTAAATATGTTTAAAGAGATGTGCGAGGCTCGTCGGGCGCGTACGTGCGTGCGAACGTTGTCATGCGTGCTCGCGAGCCAGGGGCAAGAAAACTTGTATTTTTTAAACTTTTGCCTTCCCGTAAGCCGGAGCAGGAAAGTTACAATTGTATTCCCCCTTTGCCCCCTTCAATATGTGACCTGCTTATTTATTGGAGAGGCGTCGGCGGAGTTCTCAGACAATATGTCGCGAGCCACCCGAGCAGACGCACGCGGAACGAGCGACTAAACAAAACACAATTTAACCCGACAGAGAAAGTGAACTATTTGATTTATAATAACTTTAAGTTGTGCTTCCGCTTCTAAGGCTGAATATTGGAAGTATTTGTCATAAGTTGGAGCACAGTCGTTGGAGTTAGATGGATGTTTATAGAGTGGTAGGTGGTCCATGTGGGAGGCTGGCCGCTCAGTATTCAGAGCGCAGCCGTCATTAGCCGAGCCAGACGTTGGATTTCCCAGAAGCAGCTCGAATGTACCTACTCTGTCCTGCTGAATAATGATGACATCGAACCAACTCAATTTCAAGTTCGATTTAAGCGATATTTTTCTATATTAGAGAGCTATTGTTCGGGCTTGATGAAAAACCACGTAGACTAGGTAGTATCTCATATACTTAGACCATTTATAGTAAAAAATACACTGAAAACATAAACGTAGATCGTGCACGTTCTCGTACATGCGTTGGAGCGACACCAGAAATGTCGAAGTAATCCAACCGATAAATGGCAAGTAAATCCATGAAAACCAAAATGCCTTATGCATTTAACTTTCGCCGTTGTTTTACGGAATGCTGAAATTTAAATACAGAATCCATTTTGTGTTCAAATGAGTTTTCGGAATAGCCAATTAGTTGTTAGCGCCCGGCCGCCCTCGTTCGCTTTCATTAGGCTATATAGTTTCCCAAATATCTGGGCCCCTCAGAGATATATCTTTCGGTTGCTTTTCCATTTTCTTCTAACAGTTCGCTTATGCGAGAAGCGGGGAGCAACTCAGTTGTAAATTTTTACTAGTGTTTCGCGGTTTATTCGACGGCCGGAACCCGCTCATACAAGCCGACAATAATTTTATTTAAAACATAATCAAATGTCGGTCTTAACGTGTAGGTACAACAACAAGGGTGTTAAACTTCAAAAAATAGAATATTTTTTCTAACAAAGTAAAAACCAAAATGTTCTCTACCGAACTCTATTTACTACATTTGTTGTATTTAAAGTTTTAAACATGTATGCTTAAAATACAGGCACTCAAATTTATTTTTCATGCGTAATTCAAAACATTTGTACTTAATACTGGTGGCTAGTGTTGCCATCAGAATGCCCTTAGTAAAAACCAGAAAATCCTTTAAAATATAAGATCTGTACTTTTGTTTATTTATCTAAACATAAAACCATTGTACATTTAATCAACAGCTTTAGATATTGCTTAAACCGCTACCGTTAACAAAATTAATCGCAATCAAAAACGCACCAAGCACCGCGGCGGTGTATTTATTCGAAAGCAACTCTTTATAACGTAAATTCCTTTCTTATTTCATAACGCAATCTTCTCAGCTTCTTATCTAACAACGAACATATCTCGCCCCCGCTCTGAAGGAAAATCGTCCAATATAAAATCGGTTTAATTTGCGCTTTTCGCACTCAATGGGATGGAATAATATCGGGCAATTTGGTTACCGCTGGCATAAATATGGCGGGCCGCGCAGTAATTGTAACGCGGGCAATTCGCGCCTCGTAACGACCGAGAGGAGAAAACTTCGCCCGTTTGAGCAGCTCGGCCGACGCACCGCCCCACAGGCGCCCGGCCACAGGCGCACGCGCACACTACACAGCTCTTGACCTACATACGACTCAAACTTGCTCTACGAACAACCATTAATGGCCCAAAAGTTACAATAATTATGTCTTGTACGAATTGTTGAACAAAAGTTTTAAGGCAAATACATTTTCAGTCAGAACGTTGATTTCCCTTAGTAGGATAATTCACTGAACACAACCCTGTATAAAATCTTAGCTACTTTACTCCAAAAATATTTAACACAAACACTACAATAGCTCACCAAAAGTCGCAAAACTACGTACTTACTACGTAAATAAAATCCTTTATCTGATTGCAGAGAGGCAAGAGTAATATCTAAAAGGAGCAATTTTCTCGGTCCGCGTGGCGGGGTGGTCTATCCGCGACACAATGGCCGGACCCACTCCCGCTACAGATTACTATTACCAAAACAGATCCTGTTGATATAATACCAACACAAAAGTAATTACCAGTGCTTACAGAGCTCTTCTTTGCTCCTTTGCCTAACGTAATAGAATAACGAATGTCATTTTCTTTTCCTCTGACCCTTCCGCGGTTCGCGCGGGGAATGCAAAATTCCCGAAATTAGAGTGAATAAACCTGCGTTGTAATTAAAGTCGGGTGCCGGGCGCGCCGGGAGCGTTGGCCGCCCATCTTTCTTGGCTGGCCTACGAATTAAGCACCGAATTGCTTTAGTAATTCGAAGTATATATTCCTCGCTCTCAGTTAAATGTAAATCACTTTTACTGTCCCGATTTTCACCACTTAACTCCCTAATCTTCTAATATCTACCTTCTTTTATTTAGTATGTAAATGCGAGATGTTAAGTCGATTGTCTGTAATTCGATATCGGTATTAAATTACATGGACTCGGGTCTTTAAATCAACAGACAGATCGGCTCTGGATTCGTCAAGGAGAAATACAAAGAAAAACTGGAATTTCACAATTCATTTTGTCTCCAGCTGGCGGGCTCGATGGCATTTTAACTTTTATTTGTGATGTTTCAACAATTTAATGTAAGTTCTGTATTAAAATAATAAATATAAACGAGTTGTAAATCGTGAGACTGAATTCAGTAAGAGTACTTGGCGCCGCCGGTCGGCGGCGACAATCAAGTGACGCAACAGTTAAACTAGGAACAGCCCTCGACCACATCCGCCCGCCCAGCGCCGCAGCCGCTCAAACTCGAGCAAACACTCGTCAATTGCCTTAGTGATGTTTATAAGAGAATTACAAAACTATCGATACTATGGAAAATAGTTTGCGCGTGAAATCTTTTTCAAACATTATGTTTTTGAAACGAACTCTATAGAGAAGTTTACAATACTTGACAAAATCAAAACACTACTAAAACTTGATTACGCACTCCACAACAAATTGATTTGTAACGAATGTTTTTCGCGTCGTTTCAAATATCCATAACATTTAAATTCGTTCCAAGAAATCACTAATATCAATTCAATTGTAATATCGCAGCACGGCTCGATATCGATACGAAAGAAGATTGAAAAGAAACATCGACACAGGCCGCTAGCCCTATCGCCAGCCAGTCGGATGGTAACAGTTTGCAGAACGGCTGATTGCTTTGATAATCGCCGCCTGAGACGTTACTAATGACGCAAGAACATTGTCTCGACAACCCCCGCAAGAACGGCCTGTTTCTACAAGATACATTATTACTGCACTTATTCTAAACATAGCCGACGCAGTGGTTTCTAAATAAATTAACTAAATTATTCGAATACAGCCTTGAAGTGCTCTGAACTAGTTATGATGCAGTTAGACTGTTAACTGTGACCATTTTATTGTTTAACAGCCATAAATCAGATTTTTATGTTTGCTTTGGCCTCTAAAGAATTCAGGCTAACGTGAAAATAAAACTATTACTTATAAATGGCACCTTGAAAACATTCGTCATACGTACTATTATAACAAACCGGGTAATTGCTGCCACATACATTCCACAACGAACCAATCAGTGATTTAATGGATTAAAAGTTCATCTATTCAAAGATTTAAGAACCATTGTTGTAAAAGTTCGGAATACTGCCCAACTTTGCAAATATTTAATACAAATATTTAATAAAAAGAACTTATGAATCCTCATTATTTATTCTATCTACATTTAAAAATAAGAAAATTTCTACTTGGCAGAATTTTATAAAAGCTTTCCCAAGAGAAGACCTGCATAGAGTGTGTAATATATTGGATTGTGACCAACGTCTACTTACAGCAACACAATGCAAAATAAGTTAGCAATGAAATTCAGTTGTGAAGCGGCGACAGCGTGAACTGCTAGCTAAACTACATTTGCCAACTCAGTAACACGAGCAATCGAAAAATAGAAAGTTCTACTGGCTGGCTAGGATCGAGACTAACTGAGTAACTGGCATTCTTCACAAACTTTAGGTGAGAGTTGCTTCTCCGAGAAATTTATTCAGTTTGGTTTGTTTACCCAATCCTATTGTTCCTAGAAAAACCTTCCCCGGACCTCGCGTTGGATTTACTTTGTGTGTTAAATGTCGCAGAAAAATGTATCCATACAACTCATTGTCAGTTCTGGGGAAGTTCTCAGAATCTAGACTTTGAGTTTAAATAATGGTTCATTCGCACCGCTTTGAAGTATCTTCAGCCAAGTAATACAGAGTTCAATGAAGTAAACAATAATAAAACCTTCTGTTTAGTACCATGATAACGTCACTTTTGGGTTGCAAAAGTACACTCGCTGAAGTAGTAAACGTAAAATTAGATCTACAAGCACAGGTTTGATGAACCTCTACCAAATAAAAACCAAACTCTCTTTTAAAACTAAAACCATTACTTACGGAAAAGCATAAAAACTAAACAAAGAAAAACAAAATTAACAGACCAAACAAAATAATCGACAAATATCGAATAAAATTTGGCGGATTTATTTGCAAAACAAAAGTTAATCTCTCGACTCGACAGTACAATATTTAGAATGTTTGATTTTCAAACCGAAACAATATCTTCGGGTCGTTTAAAGTGGTATATTCGGAAGTGGTACTTAGCGCAACAGAATAAACCGTTGACGTAGTCGTGTAAACACGGAAACTCCATTCTACAGGCAGTTTACATGCCCGAGGTCATTCAAGTTTCATTACCAATAGCTCGGAGCTCATAACTTATTCAGTTGGGGGCAGGTAACGTGTTTCAACATTCAATTTGCTGGCAGAAGAAACGTTATGGCCGGTAAACGTCGCGGTAGTGGCGGGAAGCGCTACAATGTCATTGTACATTCAGCGTTCGTTGGTGACAACAAAGCGTGCTAGTTACTGAATGTATGGGGGTGTTTTTTTTTTTTCATTTTGGTTCTAAATTATGGCAAAAAGTGTTTGGAATTCCGTTTTCTTTTTAATTGCTTTCTTGCAAAATTATTGTGGATACTAAGTACTATCAAAGCGAAACCTTTACCAATATTATGTTCTTAAAACCCTCCATGTTCTATATGAAATACTCCACCATGTAAGTAACTACTCCACCCAAATTCCGATCGGCTTATTGCCAGTAGGTGTAGTTTTATGGCGAACATTGTAACCACTGTATAAACACACACCTTCAAGAGTTACGCCCACCCACAGCACTTTGGTAATAAAACCAAGAAAGTAGTTTTAAGGAAGCCCGCGACAGCCATTGCAGCCCCATATTACCCGCTGCAAAACCCTCCTTATTACACGAGACAAACAAGTTATTCGTTTCAAATTGAAAACTTTCCACCCCACTAGCCGTGCTGGGGCTGTGGCCCATAAATTCCCGCCAATTTTGTTTTATTTCGCGATGCAGGCACGGTAATAAAAGTAAGCTGGACGTGAGACAAAGCCTCTAGCCGGGATTACGCGGCCATCGCTATGGATCACTGCAGCCTGTGATACGGTGTCTAAACAACGACACCTGACTAACTGGACACGCCCACGTAATTGGCCAATGTGTATACAAAAAGGCTTTATGATACGAGCGACAGCCTTGTTCCCGAAAACAGAAATCCCTCTTCAAACTCGTCGCACTTTGAAAAACATATCCATAAAACTATACTCCAAGTTTACGGCCGAATACATAAAAATATGTACCTTAACCTCGGCTCGGCGAAATTTGGCTAGAGAGAACACTTTTTTGTAAGCAAATAAAATCCCGTAGCTTCATACTTTCGTAGATTCAATATTAAAGGACTCTGCGAACGGACTGAGTAAAATATCAATAAAAAAAATCCGATAACACGGATACTGAATGTTTGGATTAAATATAGAGCAGTTGACGTCTGTATCAGTAGGCAGGTGCATAGTTCTGGAACTCCTCCAATCTCATCTGTTGTTGTTGGCAACGCACCGGCTGCATGTGCGATTTGTACCCCATGCTCATAATGCTCATTGTTGCGTTCCTTTCTCTAAGAAACGAGTCGTGTAAGCACGAATTTAAACTGGATAACTAAACAAATATTCTTGTGTTTTGGTTTTTAAAACACTCCTTTTTATTTTCTTTTGTCGACATCGAAGGTTATTTTTAAACATTGCGAAAGTCGTTTTTCTGTCTGGCGAAAAGAGCTGGGAATAAAAAACTACAAAGTTTTATAACGCAACAAATACGGAGGCCTTAATGAAGTGTGTCCGCTCGTACCGCAAGCTGCGCTTGAAGAAGTGCCAGGTGAAAGCAAGCTCTTTTTATAGCAACTAAAATAAAATCGCCACGCGTGAGTAAGGAGAGGTCCCAATGGATGCAACCACAACAATGACAATACAAACACGAAAATGTTCCTTAACTCAAAGCTCTAAAGTTGGTATTCACTCTAATCTCGAACTGTCTGTGAACAAAACAATGCCTGGTTTACGGATAGGATTGCAAACAGTTGCTGTGTCCAACGGTTATGATCCGTCGTTTCAGCAACACGCCAAATTTGGTCCCGTCATAAAAATAAAAAGTAAAGTAGTCTGGATAACACATGCTCTGAAGATTATCTATACGACATACAGTGCCAGGTCTTGAATAATTCTGACTCCAATTCTGAGCAAGAATGAAATATAAAATGAAGTTGTTCTAAATATTCGAGCTGGAGTAAATAATGTTGTCCCACTAGAAATCAATATGAGCTACAAAACAACACGTAAAACAATAAACCCTGAAATAGTTAATGTGCCAAGAAGGAGCGTGGGAGCCAATTAATTTTAGCTGAGACCTCGGTTTATGTTTTCCTGGATAAATAAGGAGATTTAGCGGCGACGCCCAGAGCCACCTCATAAAATGGCTTGCTCGTAACCGGCCATGACCAGTCCCCTAACTAATGATTCTCGATAATGTTAATATAAGTCTGGATTTAGTACACTGCAACCAAACCAATACAAATAACAACACCAATTTATGAAGAAAATTGAAAGATTGATTTGAATCTTGATTTTAGTATAAGTAAGAGAAGTGAATAGGCATGCCTACCTATTCCTTCTCTTACTTATAACCGCTTAAATGCAGATATAATAAAAATTATATTTAAACTACCAAATATTTTTTCACGACTTCATATAAAACTTTTTCAATCCAATATCATAAACAAAGTTACGACCCACGGTACATTTTGATGGTGCATGAAATTGCACCGTACATACACAAGAGTCATACGAATGCATTTTATTTTCCTAGAGTAGGCGAGGAGGCCGGGCGATGACTAAATAATGACCAGGATAACGCAGTTTTATTGCCAGCTCCGTGTTGCGAATATATAAATGAACCCTCGAGGGAGTGTTAAAGACGCCGCCAAAGAACTCCTGTCGAAACAAGTCGGGCTCAGAGAAATGGCGCAGTAAACCACCCCATCCGCTGAGACGTCATTTTGCTCTTTGTACGAAACTGCTGTTTGGAACACAAAAAAAATAATAAGAATTGTATATTTGTACCAACGAGCCAATTTTCAGCGACAATCGTAGTTTTTGGCTAAATAAAGTTTCTTGATAAATTGTCTTTTCTTCTGTTAATTTATTGTATGATAGATAAACGTCCGCTTAATTTTAGAATTATATAATTTTCTCCTTTCGGTAAAGCTAGTGAACCATCCGTTTCATTGTGTTATTCGTGAAATTGCCTACTTGGAAAAACACGCAGCTTTAATGCATTCTGCATGAGACCTTCACGACAGATTTTTTTTTTCTTTGGTCATAAATAAATTAATAAATCATTTTAAAACTAGTAGGCAGCAAACCAGGATTAAACTAGTGAAGAACACAAGGAAACAAATGGCAAGTGAGCACGAAAATTAGTTTATTTTATGTATTTAATTATGCCAGTTGCGTTCACGGCTCCAGTTCAAATTGTGATTTCACGGTGTTAAAATATTAAAACTTTAATTGTATTCCAGCGCCCGACTCCATAGCCGTAAAGAAGTAGGCGAGGCGCTCCGTTGATACACTATTAATGCAATTGTTCGAAAACAGCGCGGGGCAATAAAATTTAGCCTTCAGGTAGAATATTCCGCCCCACTTCGCAGCCGTAGCCATAATTTTTCGCATTGCGGATTTCAGGTAAATGTATTTCATTACTTCATTTTACGTTTTTACGACTAATGAGATTGTTTTAAAGAGCTGGAGATTACATGCAGATAAAATTACAATTATTTTTTTATTAAAAAAATCAGTATCATAGTATAATTAGCTAATATGCACATCAAATAGTGTCCAGGGATCAAAGTACTTAAAAATATTTTTTCACACCACCTGCTCGAAAATGTCAAATTATATGTCAAGCAACCTTAACCCAAAGTGAGTCATTAGTGGCCGGGGGCACAGCCGGTCAATAATTTTGTACTGGATTTCATTATGACCCGCTGGTCAATAATGTGATTTGAATCATTCCATCTTTTCCTGAGCCTCATGCACCACCTTCACCAACTTTTACCACCCAAAATGCTCCTCTGCAAATACAAAATTCTGAAGCCTTAACGAGCAATACTCAAATAAATTCCACATCAACATCTATAAACGTACCAAATAAAAACTTAACTTTATCTTTGCACAACTGGACTAATGTCTCAAATGTTACCATTAACTTCAATTAATATGTAAGTGCATATAACTAACTAGTTCTAAATATGTTATTCTTACTGTTTGTTTATTTAATAAATACTTTGTTTTTCGTACTATGGTATTTTCTCACAGTAGGTGTAAAAAGTAGAGTATCCTTCTCTGGGCTAAAGGTGTCTTTGCCTTGGGCTAGCTTGAATCTCGAGCGCAATGAAGGATTCTTGTATTAAGTCACGAGCGAAGCGAGGGAGTTAAACTCTTACCCGAATCCTTCATTGCGCTCGAGATTCAATATGACGCCCGTGACATAAGACACAACTTTAGCCCCTCGGTGCATAATCTACTATTATTGCCCTATTGAATTTAAATAAAAAATTATACTTAGATTGATTAAATAAAATGTTTTGTATACGTAGATCGATGAAGTACTCTCTACGTTTCCATTAAAAAAGACTTTTCGTGATTTTGGGTAAAGGTGGATTTTTCATAAAAATAAAGGCTGTGATAAAAATAATTTTTTTTACTGCGAAAAATTAAAATAATGGAAGCCGGAATTTGCGCCGTTAACGCGTATAACACATTCGCGGAGATTCGTCATACTCAATAAAAGTTCATCCAAATCACGTTGTGGAATGACCGTTAGTTCTAACCGGCGAAACAGATTTTCTAGTTTAAGTACGACATCATGCGTGCTCAATAGGATTCGAGTCTGGCGATTGAGCAGGCCATGCTGGGACGTTGATATTAACTGCGGCAGGTGTGTTTCCAACGACTCTGGCAGTGTATGGACGTGCATTATCATGCATAAGCAGAAATAAAGCACCTAATTGAGTCCACAAAGGAATGACAACATTCATACAATCGTTTCAGCGTAAAGCTGTGCATTGAGATTGCCTCTAATCCAAATCAGTTCGGTTCTTCCGCCGATCCAAATACCGTTTAATAATATGATTGTTCCACCACTGTCTGCATGGACTTCCTGGCAAGATTTTAAACGCTCTTGGCGTCCAGGGGTCCTCCAATACCGTGTACGTCAAGTATCTGGCCTCATACCAAAAAACGCACAATACGCCACTCTTTTTCTGCCCAATTTCTGTGTTCACGAACCCTTTGTAAACGGGCTCTGCGATTGCGGGCTCAATAGGTGGTACAGGTAGTGGCCTTCGGGAACGGAGATTGACTTCATGCAAGCGATTTCTTATGGTTTATCCCTGAAGGTATATTATTTTCCCTGAAGAGCTATGAAGCCTCGTAACCAACATCATCGCGGCTATTGTGCGATTTGTCGATCAGTAATTTGTATGTAGGTAACGATGTTGGCTGCGTCTAGTGATGTGAGGTTGTCCTCCTTGTCGCTCTGCCACGCTGCCAGTGATGCGGTAACGTTTCCAAAGTCAACTTATAGGTAATACTCTGCGTATTGCCCAGAGCGATTGCCACAGCACGTTGCCGAGAACCTGCCACGGCTATGACCATTTCTTCTCGGCTCAAATGACGTCTTCACTCCATAATAACGTTCTTTTGTATTGACCAGTATTGACACCACTCAGAAGTATGGTAGAAAGTTTACTGATTTGGCCTCAAACCCGTTGCAGCATTATATAGGAATAAAATAAATACGACTTGACAGAAGATTGTCATCTTTAAATCGAAATTCAAAAAATTATTCCCTTTTCAAATGACGAAGCTTACAAAAAAAGTAGGAGTTTCAAAAAGATAATAAAAAAACCTGGTATTTTGTAACTAGTAAAAACAAGTTTGATCTCTAGACGCTTTTGATGTGTTTACATTAGCTTCAACAAAATAATATAATGGTATACGAAAATGGCTAAATATAACCCTGTTGAAACACTTACAGCAATGAACTGCTGTGCTTACAAATTCTCTGCATGATGGACATTTGATGCCTGCCGAAGAAAACTGCTGCTGCCGCTGTGTATCATCTACTGCTACCACTTAAGTACCAGTCTCCTACTACTATTAGACTTTATTACACTCACGAGCAGTATAAAATAAAACTCACTTTCTTACTTAGTTGACTCAAAGTAACCAATCTCGCGGCACTGTATGATGGCGCCTGTGACAGCTTAGAAATTACTTATAAAAATACCACTTGAACCATTTTATAAATACAGTTTACGCGTTACGTTATTAAAGCGATCCGTAAGCTGCGGTTTCCTGGAAGAGCGGTTACGTCATATTATAACGGCCATCATGAAAATCTGCAATTTCACCAGTAGAATGGAACTGTCTACCTGCGTCTGTGTTACCGAACGCATACAACCCTAATCTCTTCAAAGTGAGGGTGAACAGGCTTCTTCTAGGTAAGCTCACTCCACCGTTGACTCGGTCTTTGTCACCACTGACCTAGACTAGAGTCAAGAGTCAACCCAGCAAACCCATAAATAAAAAAAAGTAGATAAGTATTAAGATGTCAAAGAACGTTTACCGCTTTCTTAGGAAACCAAAGATGTAAAACAATGTAGGGTCAATGGGTCGTCTTAGGGGTGGAGTTGTAGGAGTTGGAGTATACGCTTACTATGAGCAAAGAAGAAAAAGAAAAGAAAAAAATTCGGACGCTCAATTTTCCGTATTTTTTTTTCTTCTGAAATCTTCCAATTCTTTTACAGTATCGGGTTAAGCTTGACCATAGAAACCATTAATATTCTGATAAGCATGACCCTACGCTGCACCGTTTTCGAGAAATAGGCCTTCGAATATTTTTTTTAACTTACTAAGGAAAAAATACAAATTTATTGACAAAAAAAAAGTCTACGGACCCCTAACCAAAACTACACTCAACACTGTGTAGTATTTAATCAATACTTACGGAAATTCATAAAAACATGCAAACGTCACTAGACATCACACGGTGCCGCCATAGACACAATATCTTTAGGTACTAACAAAACAAGTACCATTGGGACCATCATCATCATCATCAACCTATATTCGTCCACTGCTGGACGTAGACCTCTCCTAGTGAACGCCACTGAACCCGATATTCGGCTCTCCTCATCCAGTCTCTGCCAGCCGCCTTTCGCAAGTCGTCACTCCACCTGGCCGGCGGGCATCCCACACTACGTTTGCCTAACCGCGGTCTCTACTCAAAAACCATTGGGATATCAAAGACTTAAGAGTGAAACTACCCTTACCACGGTCGTTGACTCTTACTAACCTATCAATCTGGCTATCGATGACCAACACGATAAAGGCTAGTATAAAAAAAATATATGCGTCTATTTTCATAAAATGTTTTCCCATCGGAATCCATACTCGTATTTTGAGTATAATTAAAACCACAGCTTTATTTCGTTCGGTTTTTACAACAAAAATAGACGTGTTAATATCTGTTTGTTGAACGGTCCTACACACGATAACTTACCACGACTATGCATTTTATTAGGCTAATAATTTTGATGGACTGACACCTAAAATAGAAAATCTGTGACACTAAATAAATAAAAGTCTAAATTACTCGAATTATTGGTAAACCGGGGTTGAAAATGGTAGTTACCTACATAGGTATAATGTTAATATTTTCATAATATAAAATAATATCCGCCTATTATTAGTAATAGCAAGTACCACTGCCCACTGTAGTAGTGGTATTGCCCACTGCAGGACAAAGGCCTCTTCTTACACAGAGAAGACCATTGATCACAATGTTTGCTCAAAGTGGGTTAACGATTCGGACTTAATTTTTTTTTATAAGTCCAGGTTTCCTCACGACGTTTTTTGTTAAACTTAGAAATCATTTTTGTTTATTTAAAATGTTCACCTTCAAGAATCGTATGTGAATTCTATACAATATAACTTAAATCTTAATACCAAGTTGCAGTTTCCTCTGAAATATATTTTACATTGACTTTTCAGAGTTTTCAGGAATTTACACGTTCTTGTCTACTGTAAATCCTTCATGTAAGCCCAGTGGCTTACATGAATGAATGTAATAATAAAAGGTAGCAACACCCATTAATGTCCACAAAAGCACTTCAGTTGACATTATCAGAAAACAGAAGATATTTAATGTCAGTTACAGAGAGCTGTAAAGCCACCGGACACCAAACTGTCCGGAAATTGTAGTCATAATTAATTTGAGTTATTATCGCTTGACCATAACATGGTATTTTGAATAGAGATTCATTAAGCGAATAAAAATTACCTTTTAAGAGATTTTTGTTTTAAGTACCTACTCACAAACAGTATGAATGCGTAAATATTAATATAATACAAATAAATAGTAACACAAACAAATACTTGGCTATAGCACTGGACTTCACTTACAATTTAAAAATGAAATTATTACACGTGATGAAAATAATACATTTATTTAATATGTGTGTTATTAATTTAACATTTACATTATTCACTTTACATCGGACGATAGACATTTATCTATTGATACAATAATACTTATTTACAAAAATGAAAACACTAAATAACACTGTAACAATATACGTCCCATAAAATAATGACTGAAATTACCATAATAACATAAAGTATAATACATTTTCGAATAACGTTTTATCACATTTCTCGTACATATCGTAAAATTTCTATTGCGATGCTTTGGCGATGCTATATCTTATTTATATCCTGCAAGAGTTCTGCTCTCGTTTTGCTGTTTTCAATAAATCTTAAGTAATCATTTTAGAGCATTACATTTATTTTTGTCTCTCCATAAAATCATTCTTTGGATATTTATCTACTACACTATAATATTAAGTTTTACTCCTGTACTCTTTGAATTTAAATATAAGCTATTGCTGTATTGTTTACTAAGACTTTCAAGAAATCTTCGACTTTTCTCGGATGAGGAACAAAGATGTTTTTTTTATTTGCTTTTCTTTGTTATTTGTTTTAAAACTATTCTCAACTTAGCATTTATTCGTATCGTACAAAAGCACGTTTATTTATTACGTTAAAATATATATATTGTGATAATTAAATTTACAATCCCGAGTACAAGGATTCAATGGTATCTGTATCAGTCGATCAGAAATTTGAAATATTTTTCTTCAAAATTCTGACATTTTTATTTTACACTTCATCAAAATTTGTTCATTTATTTTTGAGCAACATTGCCACATTCAAACACACATTCCCCCGTCGTGAGATGTCGGGAAGGTATTCCTATTTCTTATTTAGGAAAGTCAAGCGAATCAGTAGTGTTATCAGGTGGGACTCATTCGCAGTACCAGGTGGTCCTTCTTACTTTCTTATCTACTATTCCTAATCTCTTGCACTCTCCGGGCACTCCTCGCAGAGAATTATCTGGAATTAACAAATTACTCTATTAACGTACATCAACATACACACGATTATGAAAAACATAAACAAGAGGAACTGTTATTTAAAATATATCAGTCAACCCAGCAACTGCCACCAAGAACAAAGAAAGTGAACCATTTGCGAAGTAATCTATTAAAAACAATCCATACAATGAACAAAGTAAATATAGCCACAAGATAGATAAGCTAAGTGAGAAAAGATGTCAGTTTTATTTCAAGGCTGGAGGGGATGTCGGCTAAAGTAAGCTTTTTTACTGGACCACTTCTAGACCTATAAATATTTGGAGCCGATAGCTTAGGCCGTTCAATAATTCAAGTGTTAAGAAATGTCGAATTTGGGTCCTCGGATTTACGGTACAGGTAAAATGGGAACATGTAACCTCGGGTTTTCTGAATCTCTCTTAAATACAAGGAAGGCCTATTGGAACCTCTTCAAGACAATTGATTCAGAAACTGTTCTCTATACAAAACCAATCCCAAGCCTTGCCATGTAATCTAGATCTACGTGGATATAAACTAACTACTAACTACAAACCTCCATGCTGCTATTGACTACACTACTACAAACATGATTAACTTTGATTTAACTTCAGTTAAAGCTGGACTGCAAAATATACCCAATCTTTTCTCCCCTTTTTCATAGTTCTTTGGCGCTAAAGATTTCATCATCTGAATACCCAGGAGCACATGCATATTCAACAAAAGTGTTGGTAATTCTCCAAAATTCCAGCATTTTATTTAAGTCAACAGATTTTTATTGTTACTGTATAGTTTCCCGTCCTCCCATCAATACACAAAAGCGAAGGCATAAAAAACGAAAGCTGATGAGATATTTGGAAGCGTGCCTAAACTTTACTGACCTACAAAGCAATTCATTGGTGCAACTTCACGAGAACGTAACCGTCTAACAGACCTGCAGCAGAGATGGCACAATGGTACTCAGTGTAAGTGGTGACGTACAGTACCCGGCAGCTAAGGTCTATCAACACATGTCAGGTTCGTACCCGGGACGTGACAGGGCAGGCACTGAAGCTCCATCACCGGCCCGGACACGGACGTGTGTTAACGAGTTCATATATAATGTACAGACCGATATTTCTTTGAGCCCCTGACGGAGCACGGTCCGTCCACGTCCCGGACACGACTCTGATATGTGTGGATAGAACTTTAATGTCACATCCAGTTTCAGAAAGAGACTAACTCATGAGTGATCAAGACGACGCTCTATTAAGGATAACTTTTTTCTAAATCTCGATGCGCCATATTTAAGGCCAGGTACGGTACAGTGTTATTTACAACATTTACAAACACGAGAATATTCTAGAACACACAGCATTTTCACAAAAATATTATAATCTGTGTTGTAGATTTTGATCTATTGTTGCATGTTGTATGCGATGCGTCATTTGATTTTTTTGTCAAGATGAGAGGCTATTATAATATTTCATTTTATTTAAGGTTATATTTCATCATCTTCCAAGGAGCTATGCATGATGCAACTTTACTAGGCTCAAATATCATCCAGTAATTTTCTTGAGGTATAATCAATCACAACAAAATTGGGTAACACGGATTGCATACAACACGGGTGGATTACAGTTATAAAGTTGGTGTTCTATAAATCCATACCTAATACGTGAGTACGTATTAGACTTGACAGTGCTGACGCACGTATTGCGGTATGCAAAACAATGGAAAGTATGCGCTATTGTGACATACTCCTAATATGTTCACAAAAGATGCGACAAAATCCGTGACACGCTGACTTAACAACCGATGTGGGTTAAACCCGGTTTCTGAATTGAGAATTTGAAGTAAAGAACCTGTCAACTTATACTATAACACCACAGAAATGCAAAAAAAAATAAAAATAATAACCACTTAAATGCCTTCAATGCAGCTCGCGGAATTCATCATTTGTGAGGTTTTTTGCAAGAAATTTTGAATATCGCGGGCTTTTTTACCTTAACTTATGCTAGCGTGTGACAAGTTCTCAATTCAGAAGCCGGGTGTTAGGCTTGTACTATCTACATTAAACTCATTAGCTCCGTGACGTCTTAAGTCCGATGAGCAAAACTTCTTATCGTGCTACAAAGATATATTGTTAGTGTTGCTTGTAAAAATGTGTTTGTGCTTACATTTGTCATTTTCATTCCTCTCTGATTCCACTGACTCTTCGCTGTTCATGGACACCATCGATATTCTTTTGTTTCTCTGCTGTAGAAGGAGTTCTGGAAACCGAGAATAATTTAATGTTAGAAAGAGTCTTGAACCTAAACTGTCTTGAACATAAAATGTCTTGAACCAAAGTTAAATTCTATCATTACGCGAACTACAAAATCGTTAGCTTATTATTTGGGAATTATTATAATTATGTATAATCCTTAGATAGGGTTGCAAATTACATACAAGATAAAATTCACACAATTATTTATGAAAAAGCCGAAAATATACTGTCCAAATGGCAAGAAACATTAGAATTTATGACGACGTTTATAAATTTTTGATCTCCCAACTTCCTTCAATGAGACATTAATGACATCTCGTTTGTCAAAACAAAACTGAAGCGATTGTCGACGTTTAAATAATTTAGATGAATCTTATTTAAATAACTTGTCTTCTTTACCTTCAAGTTCGTCGTAACAAAGTAAAATAAAAATAGATTTTCATAATGGCGGATGCAGGTCGAGATGAAACAGTTTTGTTAGAGAATAATATCTAAGTTATGTACATTATTTACAATAGCTATATCTATTGACCGCAAGCATTAGATGACACATCGATGGCATATCTCAGATAATTTATCGGTATGTGAATTTCTAAATAGTGCAAATGTACTATTTATCACGTCAACGAGTTGTGTACATATCTAACATTAAGGATAATGTGAAAAATATCATAGGCATCACAGAAACATTTCAATTCAGAGGGGCGATTCCCGTATTATTAAGAACGATCGCATTCTAATCTCAGTCTCAATCTGTCAAACATTGTATAGCGTTACCTACATTTTTGACATTTGACTGTCGCTGAGATGAGATTATGACTTGATTTTGAACGTTTTTAATTACGGGAATTAGCCTTCTAAAGTCTCCTGTTAACCATGAACCCCACGGACTACGAATCCTACAAGAATTTCTTGTAATTTTTCTTGTATATTCCATCATAGGAAAGCAAATATGACCACTACTAACAAAGAATAATATCTTATCGGTTCGTGGTTTCAGTGGGTTATCGTTAGTAGTCTCATGGATGCTGTTCTCTGGTTTTCAGTTAGCTTTAATCCCTCTATTGGCTATTAAGACATCCAATGAAAGTTATTGAATGATCTATTCTTAACTCAGAACATGTGGCATGTTGCACTTACCCACAAGTCAAGTGGAGATAGTACAAAAAAGATAAACTTTATTGGCCTTATACTAGCGAGTTTCGATACAACAACAGTTTTAGAATGTGATTTATAATAAGGCACCGCCGCTATCTCAGTTAAGCCACACCTGACTGCGTTAGCGAAGCTGATAACAACACAGATAAAGCCTACCTACGATTCCGCGAAAACGTTCATAGGTACCCCCCATTCAGAATAATATAACGATTTCTGTAATACAATTGACGTTTGTATAAAGTAAATATACATGACTACTCAGTATGGTTTGCTAATCGACTGTGTCGACGCCTTGGGTAAGTCATTGATCGATGGATCGACGGATGATCGTCATAAACTTGTGATCAATAGCAATCTTAAATAAAAAACAAAAAGTTTGTTTTAACGTCCATCTCTAAGCGTTTACAGAAATAATTAATTAATTAATTTAAGGTATCAGAAATAATTTATGTTATGAATAATTTCGCGTCGGATGTTTTAATTCGCAACAGATATTTGAATACTGTGCTATAAACTGCATACTTGAAATAATCGAGAAAATCGAAGTCTTCGTCTGAATATTATCAAAGAGAAATATACTTCAGTATCCATAAAAAAATATTGCATAATAGATAATGAGCATGATAAAAAGTTTAGTCTAGAATCTCAAGTCGTTAAGTTACGCCTAATAAATTTTGTTCAATAAACACATACAATCTCATTTTTAAACAATCTAAGAACTAAAAAGTTTATAAGTAAACGTCGTAGACTAAGTATTTGATTGAAACTGTGAGAACCAACGATCTTGTTGTCAAACGAATATTCAATAATAGCGTACCTCGGCCGGAAGGGAGAGGCAGCTCAATTTACACTATCATCAATAAACTCAACTCTTAGACAATAATAGAACTCGATCGAATGCCCGTCACCTCCGTGGATAGTTTAGATAATGTTCACGTAATGACGCAAAATGAACTCCGACAAGACGACAATAAAACTCCACTGTCTCGGTCACAACACACATGATCCGCATAACATCAAGTCGTCCAGTCAGACTAGATGGTACCGATTTTGCAATAGACAAAAGCCCATTGTGCATTTAAGGAAATAGCAATTGTCGCTAAATAGCTCTGAGTAACAAAGAAACGCGTTACCAGAAAGATTTAAACACCAGTTTACGGTTATCGGCGTAATCTCAGCGAGAAATGTGGCATTGTAACAGCGAGAGTTCAAAACGATCGTACTTTCGTCGCAGCATTCCCCTGTGATACTCCTATCTAATTATTCGTAAGGAAAGGTTGTTCAGGTTAGATAATACAGACGTTCTTCAAAGAGGAATAAAGAATACGAAGTTAAGGATCGTAGGAGCGTGTGAACGTGTAGTTAAGTGTACAACCGATACTACTTAATTTTGTTTTGCGTAAACCAGCAAACATAGCGATCGTTGCATATTCGTTTGCATTTACAAAACAACGGCGTCAAAGAAAAACGTCGAGTTCCTGGCGTTCCCACAGACGAGACGCAACGCAGTGCACATGCAACTTGCCAACGAGTGTCCAATAAAAAAGTGTGTCGTCGACCCCGCGTGCGTCAGCCCGTGATAAAGAACCCCGCTCCTTCCGTCACGTATAATACGGGGAGCAGATGACGATCAATTAAAAAGTTTGTTCGCATTAACTATGCGGGAATTAGTTTGGCTCAGCGTGCGTGCCACATGGACTCAACGAATTTCTTTGTGAGAAATGGGCTCTAATTTAACGTTAATGTGACTTATCTAAATGTTACGTTTATTATGTTGGTCATGATGACTGGGAACGAATGTTCAATAGAAGATGTGAGCACAGTAATATCAACCGATATTACATTTATGATGACATTAGTAGATATCAAAACATCACGTGAACGTAGGACGTTCATCGATGGAGATGGGTTACCGAACTAATAAAAAGTAAGCTTCCTCGGCCATTAATTATTTAAAGCTGGTTTTATTACCAATTACTTCAGTGGATATAAATACTTTCTACTGATAGAAACATTCAGGGAGGGTTCATATACATGGACAATACAGCTATACACTGACGAACGCAATGTTTGAAAAATGATATAATTGTATCGACTAAGGACGGACTCGCTTTATCACACCCTGCTGCGTTGCATGACGCTACACTCATATTTGCAATGTTTACTATTGAACGGGTTTTTCTTTCGCGACCAACTTCTACAGTAATGCACCTACAATAGTGAAGTATGGAGACAAGTACAATATTTACGAGTGGTCGTTACCACATTATGACGGAATCGAAGACAATAAATTTCCAAAGTGGTTTTCCAAACCTAACAACGTAGTTTAGAGAGACTTCATATGTAATTTAAATGATATAAGTAGCTGGTCACACAATAGTGGGTGCTTAAAATTGCATCGTTAGTCAGTGGCATTGTTTCAACGCAGTGCCCTTATCAAAGTGTGCTGATATTGATGGTCGCGTATCGTTACTAATCGTTGAATAACATCTACATTTTAACCAATCCTGATAAATTGCCCCAAAACAATGCCACGTTATCTAGATGGGTAAAATGATATTTCAGCCATATTATTGCAAGTGTTAATACAGATAAAATACGGCCTAGTTACAGCAGTATAAGCACAAATAGGTCTAAGCATGTTGTTAAAAACAAATGGTTTCTATTGCCCCAACCTCTTTTCGGTATTAGATAAACTTATAGATGTTCATCTTTGAAACGTTTATCTCGCAAAACGTTTTCTTTTCTTCTTCGTATCGTTTAACCGTCGTATTTAATTACTATGACCAGTTTATGTGTATCTAAGTTTAGTATGGCAACAGGTCCCGGTCTTGTTTATACAAACACAACCAGCTCTTTCATTCATGTTATGGCGAGGTTATGATTTCAACGCAAAACCAGATTCTCACAGTGAGCCTTATAATGTTATGAGTGCAACGACGTTTGACACTGCTTAGCTCTCTGATTCTATGATAACATAAGGAATTGATGTATAGTTCATAGATATTGCTATTCATTACAGCAATGACTAAAAATAATTTGATTTTAGTAGGTACTGACTTTTAGACACTGCAAACCGCAAATCGCAACCACTGCTACGATTATCAATCGTAACGAAATCATACGACAAAATATAACTTTTTAAGAGTATTACCTTTTTTCTGCATGGCTTGGTCCCACAGTAGCGAGGTGATGCCTTCGACCCACGCGTTCCTGATCGTAGGTTCGCTGGTCTCCAACTTGTAAGACTTGAGGTTCCTCTTCTTGTACCAGATTGTGAACTTGTGCTGGTCGTGTTCCTTAGCTGTTATCCCCAAGTCATCCACCGGTATGTCATCCTTGTAAATGAAGTACTCCACTCTAGGTTGCTGAAAAATATGAAATCAAACAGTCAGTTTGTTTGATAATTTAATATACGTAATAGGTTTTTCCTAATTGGGGTCGACTTTAAAACCAAAGCACGACCCCGATCATTAACTGACAAACACTATTTAAAAATTAATAACTATCATAAAACCAAATTAGAAATAAAACATACAAAAGGACATCAAACAAAGATAGAATTCACGTAGCTGGTAAATTTAAAATAAATCGTTTTAAATCTTATTTATTCAATTTCAAACTAATATTAAGAGCAGAATATCAATGTCAAGTTTATTTTTACATAAAATGTAAATCGGTGTCAATGAATCGTTGGACAAAAGGTCACATTAGCTTTGGTTGGGTGTAGCGCTATCCAGTTCAAGAACGACATTTATGGTGATATTAGTAGCTATGTAGGTACAATGGGACGGTCTCCCAGTATGACGTATTTCCTGTACCATCAAACAGCTGAAATCGACGATGCGTGGTAAATTAGTCGTTCCGTAGCTTTTACAAGGTCATTTAACTCTCGCTACTACAATAAATTGCTATTGTGTACAAACTTCATTACAAAAATATCTCACAATTTGCTTTTGTGTGTTCTCTAGCTCCTAATGTACATTTTTGTTTAAAGAAGCGTCGATAAAGTCCGTGACAATGACCGACTACGTACTCATTCAACATGTCATGGTCATAGAACCAATAAACCTTAAGCTTCGCTTTGAATTTGTGGAAAAACTCTGCAGTACTTATTTAAAATTATTTCAACTCGCAGAGATAAGACTAAGCTATTTGAGTTGTTGGTTGTTACTCAGAATACAATCCTTTGTTATGTTAACTTCACGACACTCGACAATGACACAAACTTGTATCAAAACTATGAAGCTGGTACGCGAATTGTGAATGATGGAATACAGATAATTCCGTCGGCGACGACGCCAGTGCGTCGCGTCTGCGTAATAAACACTTCATAACGTCCGCGTCCGACGCACAATATCTCATTATGATGCAAGTTAAGTGGCAGCGAATGGTATCAAATTAAAAGTTAAAATACAAATAACTGCTTGTAATACAGACTAAAACGAGCAATAGTGAATGTAAAGCCCTTTAGTTTCCGACTCGAAATTCGCCGAGTCCAAGTCAATATTTGGCAAGTCATCTTTCTTTCAAACGTCACCCCTTGACTGATTTCTAAACGACTTCAAAGGCATCTCGGACTACGTTAAGTATTGAATAAAGCGCTTTCAACGTTTGTGTAAAGGAATTTAATTCTGTGAATACTGGAATTTATTGTATTTTAGCGAATTTGAGCAAAAACTTGCAAAGTGAGAGAGCGTGAGTATAGATATAGGTGGTCAATGAGAAAGTACCCTATACTAGACAAGATAAGTAAACTGAAATTTGATGCGACCTGCCAGTGTAACAAAAATGGTAATGAATTTCTAAGAAGCCACATAAATTCATTTTTAACTTGATTAAATATTTGGTCAATCTAAAGACGTACGCATTTCATACGTCAAGATATTACAATAAAATGGTAATCCAGTTATCTTCTTTGATACGGATGCTACAATGTCGTTAGTGTTTCCCTATCAATCGAACGTCTATACTTAATCACAACTGTTGTATTTTCCCTAAAATCAAGGCACGATCAAATAATGTACTTCAAGAGCAATACAATGTCCCAATCGAATACTCAATTACCATTAAGTTTGTCATGAAATAGCTACCTTATCATATCAGCCGACAATGGGCACAGACTGGTGTAATTACAATAATTTTATTGTTACATTGATATGTCGTGACTCACTTTAGATAATGACTCATCCATACTGTGTTTAATTTGATCTACATATTAAGGAATTACATAATTTATCCCTGGCGGGAAATGCTTATAATCTGAAATCGTATAGTATTCCTGGAAATGGGTACTGGGGTCATAATGTCGCTGTTGCTTAGTTAAATCCAACCATTATTTAATTGGTTTTTTTTTTTATGAATAAAGCAATTTATTTAATTTCATAATATAGTTAAATTGTCAAATACGAAAATACTTTCACGTTTATCGTTTGTGACCGATGCTCATTACTCGTACTGTCATGCTCATTACAAGGTTGTAATTTTATTGTCTCGTGCCCTCAAAGAAAACGTAACTTTGGTGTCGTCAGTTGAATAAATCTAATAACAATAATCTATTGTAACTGTATCAAAACACTGTCGTTTATACCGACTTGTAGGGTAGTTGTGTCCCTCTATATAAATTGACCAAGTCGCCATAGAATTTAGAGTAGAATTAATAGCACAATATTATCATCAATATAGTGATCACATTAACCTTCCACATTGTATACAACTTCTGAACTATACTTAAGTACATATTTCCAAAGAAGTATTAGTAAATATTGTTCATGCCAAAAAATATAGGTCAAGTATGATTAAGTCGGAAACCTTTAGATAACTTGTGTACTAGTATATACTCTCAATGTATGTAATTTGGTAAATTAATATGAATTTGTCTTGATATATAAGATTACTACGTAATACGATGATGACTTCAATGAAAATGAGAGAAAATCTATGAAGGTAATAAAGACGATTGAGAACTGTTGAAAACTAAAAATACGCGTAAATAATAACGAAATAAATTCAATTGAAAACATTCCTAACTTTTCCGTTGATAGGAGAAAAGAACAAGCATTATCTATTTTATTTTGAAACTGCTGTTTTGAAACAAAGTTTTTGTCTGCGAGATAGAGGTGGGGCAGTCGATTGTTTAAAACTGAAATCCAATCATAAAAAGTGCAATTCACGTTGCACAACGAATACGCGAAATGCGAAGTGTCAGTATAGCTAATTACAATTGAGTACTACTCTACTTCGGTTATTTACTGATAAATGAGTGTCACCATCCAGAAGTCTTGAGAATCACGTCACATTATGTACTAAAACCTATCAAAATATTTACATTGTTATAAAAAATCGTCGTTAATTATTCTGCGATAATTGTTAACAAGGCCAAAACCACATACGATTTATTTAGTCGATTCTTTGATCATTAATTTTAATACGACGTTTATCGATTAGTACTTACGTCTATCATAAGTCAGTATCATAATTTACGATGCCTGCAAAGTTTTCTTTAGGCAAGGCCGTCGTAAAATCTGTTAGACGTCTTTTCTACCCAAAACAGACGATGGCAACCAATATTATGTAATTAATTAAGTAGCTACTTAATTACTTACCTCACTACCGACCTATTTACAAAGTATTAATTGATTCCTTTTAGAGCAATTTTAATGTAGTCACATTTACATAATCGATGAGGTTAATTACCTTGCCGTTTGTTGTACAATGCGTTTTCAGACAGAGTTTTATGTCTCCGAACTTTATTAATATTATTATGTTCAGATGCTACAATGAATTTTAAAACTTCAAATTGACTTTTTAATATAAATGGAGCATTTAATGCTGCGTTATCCTTCTAATGACGTTAAAACCTTAATAGTCAAAGTAATGATTGCTATTAACTACCCGGCCGACCTCATCTAGTTTAAAATATTTTTGACGTGACGTTATTAAAATATGATTGACGTGAGTTTGTACAAACCTACCAGAAATAAAATCATTTATAATTTTACTATCAGAATTTAGTCAGCAAGTTTAAAAAAAACCAACAACAGCAGTTTTTGAATAAAAATACCCTGACACTCAAAAATATGCAAAAAAAAGAACAACCTATTAGCTGTCTGCGGCGTGTATTTGTTTGTGAGCACGCAATTGTTTGTGTCTGTGTTGGACATAACAGTAGACACTGACCTTTCTATACACCACAGTGATGAGCACGAGTTTGTCGAAGAGGAATATCCTCATTAGTTGTCGTCGGCGGCGCGCCGTGTCCATCGCGTAGAACTCGTTCTGGCGCAGCAGTCGGCCTTGGTTCAGCAGGTTCAAATATAGCTGCAACAAGCACGATCAATAGAGTCGCGAATTAAATTAAAGCCCTACCGGACACAAATAGATTTCGAATGAAACCTACTTGTAACGGTTCAAAGGCTCCACCATTTTTTTAATGTTTTCGGATGGAAAAAGCATGTGCTCGATTTTTTTTAAATTAACGGCGTTTATTTCTTTTTACCAGCTAATCAATAGTAATAGTAAACCATCACAGATTGTAGGTAATACGTATTAATAGTGACAACAATAACATGGTATTAATTATGCCTCCCATAATATTATGGCCTCATTTATTTACCTGGTAAATGCTATTATCAGAAGGTGAAAGCATTTATAGTAAAGTAAACTTCAGGAAATTTATAATATTGCGGGTGTTTCGTAAAATTCGTCACACTATTAATAAAATGTTCTTTATCTTCTAACATACCTATCTGAGATATGATAAAATGAGTGATAATGAACATTGCCCGATGCCTGTGGCAAACAACGTGTATTCCATATGACTAACTAGCATTACTTATTGTAGATATTATTTACGGATATATTTGTATCTACATTTAATTTATTACCGATAATGTTTTACATGTCTCCATTATAATCTATAGCATTTTCAAGTCACAATGTTTTGAAAACAAGCGTATATTTATTTCACTCACCGGACAGTTTGTAATATTTTCCAGCGCCATGATTTCATCGACCGCCGTTAATACACATTCGATCATGGTTTTCGCTAGCTTCAAACTTTCCAGAGGCGTCTCGTCGTTTTCCGAGGACTCTCCGTTGCTGCCGCCGGTCTCGTCACTGTCCACGCTCAGTTTGGATATCCTCGACTCAGTTTCACACCGCTCGTTCTCATAATTTGAATAAGTTTTAACTAAATCCGCCAAGAACAACTTGTATCTCGGTAGCCTCTGCACCGGTTCCAGAAGGTAGCTTGACAGATCTAATCGATCACCTAATTCTAATTGTATTCCCTGGAACATAAACATTAGACATAACTCATTTGCAAATCGATTCGATCGATAGCTATAAATATAAAAGTTTGCGGTTAAATTACATTTTGTAAATAAATATACCTAATCTAATAGCCTTTCACCAGCTTTCATGCGTAATTTGGGTCGAATGATATGTGATCGCGGTCGAGGTGGGATAACTGGAGCAGAATTTTATCCGAACAAGTAGACTGAGAAGGTTCACAAAAGGGAAATGGCGCGCGACAATTATAATAATAAAATACAAACTTTCACTCAACTTAGACGTTTATGTCGCAACATTTAGCTTTTTGGTCAAATAATAAAGTTACATTATGAACATTTCTAATTGAAAAAATAACGCGGGGAACGAGCTTCTAGTACATTCGCTATCAACGGGCGGAGATAATTAAATTCACTTGGAGAATTTAATGACTGTTTATACGTAACGGAATATTATTTTTTGAAGCAGTGGCGGTCGAGTAATGCCTATGAATGTGCAAGTATAACGGTAGCGCCAACAGTTAGGCGGTTGTACAGCCGCGTGCGCATCCCGCGCACCGTACACTGAACAGAAATGTGGAAATAACGCTCAGAGTCAATCGAGCGTCGTGATGACTGATGCGCGCATGCGGTCAACCAAGAATGCTTCGATCAATTTAGTTTTTACGGTAATACATCCCACCAACTTGTAACTACGCTAACAGTGCCATTTAAACCACAATGGCACGCACGACTTACGGCTTCCATACCTAGATTAGAACTGAGAATTATCTACTTACTTAACATTAGATGCGACACACAAAGTTAGAATTAAAACGTAATGTAATGTGATGTAACTTATTTCTAAAAATATCTGCCTGTAGGAACGTGGGAAGCTGATAGATAGGGTTTTTTTTCATGAACAGGGAACTCCCATGAACGGATAAATAACCGGATGCACAGTTTAAAATAATTATTCTGAATTTTTGTGATAACTTTTATCATAAATGGCAAAAATACTTATGATTTTGTTTGCCTTCAGAACAGTAGGATTCATTCAATTATCTGAAAAAACTGTAATGCCCGCTGTCAAGAGAGCTCACCTTTCTGTTGTCATTGAATGTTGCGAAAAATAGCTAGCAATAAACTAAGCTTACCTGGAAAAACTGTTTGTGTTCGAATACCAGTCTCGTCGCTCTCTTATTATTCCTAGAGTACATTACGTACATGTTGAACCTCTTTTCCTGCAAATAAAATAACATGATTGTTGAATAAATCCTTTCTCGTATTATTTATACTAACTTCGGTTTGAATCAATCAAACGTCACGTACATTAACCGCGGACATTATTTGTGATTTCCAGTGATACACACTCGGTAGTTTAAGAGAAATTCTTATACTTTCTCCGAAGACAATTGAACTAAGTAAAACTATCGGAGACTAGGGGCCAATGTGGCGATAAGCTGAAGAACTGTGGATAATCGTTCGACACGTACATAGATACGGCCCCTCCATTTAAATATGAGCCGTGGTTATTCAAAGTTGCCGTGTTCTAGCCATTTCTATGAATCAAAACTGTGAAGAAAGACGATCTTATTACGGCGGTGAAGTGCGAAGGCATGCGCTCCACAATCGCCAGTCCGTGACACCAATGTTTTTATAACGATCTGCTCTTAATCGGTCATTACGCTGACTATTTACTCTAGTTAGGAAACATAATTATTTCAGGGTGAACATTGACGGCAGTTCGTCAGTTTAAAAATAGATGGTCATTAAAAAAATAAAAACATTAAGGCGCTTTGCGGCACGTACTGATAATTCCTATGTCAGAATAATGTCCATACGTAGGTACTCACATCAGCAAAACAGAAGATTTTATAAAAGGAAAACAACGTGATCGTCTTGGCTAGTTCATGGAACATACATCAAGACCTATGCTTATAAAATTAGATTCATAAGATAAGCAGAGGAACCATTTTTTATCAGATATCTTATCACCGTTTAAAAGTCATCAGATTGAGACTAGACAACTAAAACCTAAACAAAAACAACACTTACGAATCTCCTAAAGCACTGCCCCAACTTCCTGAGATCATTTTCGCAGTCTCTTAAAGCTGGTAGGAACTCTTCAGAATGAAACCTGAATATCCTCTCGATGTTGCCGAAGATCTCAGGTTCCAATGATTTGAAGGTGGGAGACAGTTCAGGTTTTCTCATGTTGGGGATGTAGTCATCCACGACATGCCTCAGTCGTTCCACGTAGACGTTCTCCGTA
The DNA here is from genome assembly GCA_937001585.2 of Brachylomia viminalis. Classification (NCBI taxonomy): domain Eukaryota; kingdom Metazoa; phylum Arthropoda; class Insecta; order Lepidoptera; family Noctuidae; genus Brachylomia; species Brachylomia viminalis. Next base: position 16,418,366 of record OW443301.2, on the reverse strand, counting down.
TGTACTAGTTCGTTCACACGTTCTGTTAGCCGTCTGCAAATGAAACATTGTATTCATAAAGGGTGAACAATTGTTATTGATAACAATTCGTACGTTGTACCCACTCGTTCGTTTGTAGGGGATTTTAGTTTACAGCTGATAGTGAAAACCGTCAACGCGGCAACGTTATGATAGGGTTTTTCCTAATTGTTATTGAACAATGCGTCGCAAATTAAAGTAGTATAACACTAATTTATCGAGATACCTTACGTCCTTGCCTTTTAGATCATATTTCAAACCAATGTAATCTGTGGAAATGCATTTGAAGCCAGTTTTTTATTTGATTTATGGGTCTAATTTTAGTGTATTTTATAGTTTTGGTCGCGCAATTCTCAACCTTAGCCGATGCGCCATATTGTTTAAAAATAACCTGACTTGTTATCTTAGTAGGTATGTAAGTATACAAGTCGTTAACCAACTCCTCATAAGTATTAGGCTTTATCATAATACACTAAAGATGTAAATATTGTATAAGTATTGTCTGTGTAATAAACTACAGTCACTATCGCCAAATGTAGAAACAACGCATCAGTGTTTATCTAATATGTATTTTATTACCTAAATTATAAAATAACACTTTTTAGGAATGTCAATAGCCATGTTATTCCTCGGATAAATTATATTCAATGAATGTACAGTGTACGCTCCAAGTGATGCTAAAAATATCTTATCATCTTATTTTATCAAACAGGTCAAGATTCTTCCATCGTCAATAAGGACTTGAGGATATCGAGTGCAAATGATAAATGCATTACTTCCTTCATTAACGTTCTTGTCTGTAAGATACTGCTTCAGACCAACGCTGTCATAGAGCCAATTAATACAATCTAAATGGTTGAGCAATATTATATTACTTGATTTCGTAAGATTACCTTGAAATGTTCAGCATAGAAAATAAATGTATTACATGTTTCAAATGCCTAGTTGCTGCTTAGTTATATATAATTACGCAACATAAAAGTTGTTTTTAGGTAACTTTGTACTGCAGCTTCCACAATAACCTGAACCTGAGTAATTGAATCCTTAGACAGACTGATAGTATGATAACCATTCAATATGATAACCCAAATATAATTGAGGCAGTGATACTGGTGCAAACGTACTGGTATCTAGAGGTACTAATCTGGCGACATTCATTTTGGGAAATCCCAATTTTGGGGAGCAAACAAAGATAAAGTGAATAAATATTGTTGAGCACAACTTTGAACTAACCATTGCGTAATATCCGTAACCAATGGAAAAAATGTTTTTCGGTCTACTTATACGGCTTATTGGTAAAACACCATCAACCTCTTAAGGGGTCATTGTACTCATCATTATGAACAACTTTTACTATAGGACCAAATATGAAATCGCAAAAAAAAAATCTGCTGGTCCCTGGTACATTTTGACGATTTCTGCAAACATAAATGTAGGGAACAGCAGATTTTTTATTTTTTTTGAAGCTGAGTTTGATGGTGTTTTACCAATAACCCTGTATAGTTGTAGATTATTACCCTACACCATATAATTGAGCCTAGATAAAGGTTATTCGATAGATAACTCGTTAAGGGAAATAACCTGATTTCACCAAGATTTTTGACCGGTTTCTGATCATGGTCAAGTGATGTGTTAAATTGGTAGGTACAATTACTTCGTGTACATGACTGTGTAATGAAGAAAGTGTGAATTAAATATGCTACAATAATTAATATCATATCATTATCAAAAAAAAACAGAAAACATTTTAGGAAGTGCCTGTATTATTAATTTATTTGTAATATCAAGGTCAGTACAAATAAATTTCATCAAGTTTTCAACAATTCATTTCATACATTTTTCCTTGTATTGTCTTGCCGATTGTGGAATTGATTCTCAGTGTAAATTGTTTCGATTGTTTGCTACGATGCTAGGTCTCATCTCATTTACAGATGTTATGTACACAATATTTCAGATCTGACATCAATGCAAAGATTGCGCTGCCTGCGGTATTGAATAACAAACAAATCGTTTGAATTCGATAGCCTGGGAAGTATTCCGAACCTATCGCTTTTGTGGAGCAATAAAAATGGTTGATATTTATCTACACAAAGAGTAACAAAGTTTTATATCTCTTTCTTTTCCAGGATAATTGCTTAACAAATGATAGGATATTATTATTCATATGCCTTCTTTTTTTAGCTGGTATTAGTAAGTTTGGTCATTAGATACCAGCTAAGAAAACAATAAATTGACTACGATTGTAAAATTGATTCAACAACACAAGTATATTGTATCTGAAACAATGTAATGAACAATGAACGTGGATTCTGAAACAATTCCGAATTAAAAGAATGTTTTTATTTGTAACAACAACATTAAAAGAGTTGACTATCGTCTAGAAATGTTTGTTTTCATATCGCATACCTTTCTCTCTTTCTCTTAACAAATTATTCATATGTTCAAACATGTACCTACCTATTCCGTGGCGACCAAGATTCCACAAAACATACAAGTAGTTCAACCTATAGAAATGCGGGTAGCTTTTTGCTACCAAAGATTTTAAAACTTTGTTTCCTTTCGATATAGTTTTATATAAGGCTAACAACAAACAATGTCATAATTAATTATTTATCTAATTCTATCTGTTATTAAATATTGGCTATTTTATCGGGGGCGTTATACAGGGTGGAAACTTTCAGCGGGGCAGTAAGGAGAAGTATCTTATCCGTTGCAGCTACACGAAAATGGTCTTAGGAGACTATCCATATTTTTTATGGAATTTTAATCCCCGTTCACAGATTTTTAAAAAAAATTACAGTTAGCAAGAAAATAGCCATTTTACACAAAAACATTTTTTGATGCCTATCGATCCTGTTTCTAATACTGATCAAAAACATCTATGGGATCAACCATCGTCGGAGTACTCAAAAAGTCACAAATTGCAAAAAACTTTTCCAGTACATTTTGTATGAAAATTTTACGCAAACGCTTTTTTAGTGACGGTTGAGATCTTTTTGTTGACTGAATAAAAAGATAAGTTTAAAAACAATTCAAATTTCGAACTCCTTATTATTAAATAAAAAACAATCTTGACATCAATACGATAGTGTTAAAGAGCTTAAAGACTCACTAACCACAATTTTGTATGGAATTCATACAAATAAATTGTCAGCAGCCACTAGGTCGGTACAGAAACGAATCAATTTATGTATTCGCCAAAATGGCGGTCACTTCGAGCAGTTGATATCGTAGGGCAAGAAACAGCAAGATTTTAAATAAGAATAACATCATCAAGTTATGTTAGCTAATAAAAGAAGAAAATTAATACGCCTTCTTTTTGATATGTGTAAAATTCTACGTGATCATTTGTCTTTTATTTTATTTTTTGTACTCCAGTTACACAAATTCTTTACAAAATGTAAGGGAAAAGTTTTTTGCAATTTGTGACTTTTTGAGTACTCCAACGATGGTTGGTCCCATAGAAGTTTTTGATTAGTATTAAAAACAGGATCGATTGGCATCAAAAAATGTTTTTGTGTAAAATGGCTATTTTCTTGCTAACTGTAATTTTTTTTGAAAATCTGTGAACGGGGATTAAAATTCTATAAAAAAATATGGATAGTCTCCTAAGACCATTTTCGCGTAGCTGCAACGGATAAGGTACTTCCCCTTACTGCCCCGCTGAAAGTTTCCACCCTGTATAATTACTAATCAGAATGTTGCTTTAAACGTGTAACATAATTAACGCAAGACCTCATACACCCCAATTAGAGTATTGAGTTATAAGCACTATACAATGACTAAAACAATATTTTTTAAAGCTAACTATTATTATTAAGAAAATCGTGTTGACCCTAGCATTACTTTATGCATTTAAAATTGAGCCTATTGCCTTGAAATAAGATTTAATTTTCTTTGGCTCAATCGGCGGTCAGTATTGCAAAATACATAATTTTTGAAAAAAATACCTATATTAATAGTTACTGAAATGGATTCAGTAGTCAATTATGAGCAAACTCCTTTCAGGATTTGCGTTTATTCTGTTACACCTTGTTTAATTAAAAACGACTTGTAAGTAGATATAGAGTTTGGAGAACACACATAAGCCAGATTATGATGGTGTAATGACGTAATAGTCACCTGTTCGAAACAATCTCTCTAGTCTCTAGTCATCGCCGATATTGGCGAAAGTGACAGTTTGACTCATTGATTTCACCACTGCACATATACCTAAATCGTATGTAACATTTTTACCTAACTGTGCCTCACACACCATTTTATAGCATAACCTTCTAATTTTATCTGTAAGCGTACAAAAAATATAAATAGATTCAAAGATATATCTACATTTTATAATATCCTTGACGTTTTTCCGCGATTCAACGTAAGCCGAGCATCGAGACTGCGGCATAATCTATAAAGGTAACAAGTGAGAATCGTATTTGTATTCTATAAACAAAACGTAAATACAAGAACAACCTTGGCATCCACGCCGACGCTTGCGCATCCAACAAAAATACGTATAAGATGTGACCGCACGAACTTGCCAAATTAGATGATGATGAATATAAACCAGTATTTGTTGGTAATCAGTTCGCCTTTTCTATTCTGATTTGAGGCCATTTGACACATTTTTTTTTTAAACTTGGTTTAAAGACTTTAGAGACCTACATCATTTTTACGGCATTTGCTATTGATTTTACGTCAGAACTGTCTGGTAGGTACGATATACCAGTTATTCGGAACTAGTGGGATTCAATAAAAAAAAATCTAGAAACTTGATAATAAATTACCTGCCATCAATTCTATTGTTCTGTTTTTAAATTTAGGCAACTGCTTTCGTAGAAATACATTTGTCCAAATGACTTCAAATATCGACTAGCTTGAGTAACCCATATTAAATAAGCAGTTCTAGAAATTAAAAGGCTTGGCTAGGCTGACTAAATGTCTATACGGCTAGCTGGGCATTTAACAAACCCTTACTATTCAGAATAAGGGATAGCACATGATGCTAGACCACACAGCATAGAAAAATTTCTGCTGTGTCACATAAAAGTGCCTACACGGTCAAAACGCATGGAACAGAAGTTTTTTTTTAAACAACTGACGAAAAATTTCAACGCTGCTGGTCTCTCTCACAGAAAGGCGGCCTGTGTCACAGCAATGGGATTATTATAGACTAATTATGCGTCTAATCGTGTACTGAATTCATGGTAACAGTTTGCGCTTAGATTAACCTTAGGTACACCCTGTGTGTTACTTATAATTTGATCCTTTACTAGACATCGCAAATAAAAATGGAAAAAGTCGGTGAAGTACTGAATGTACTCGAGTAATGCAGTCTTCAGCAAAATATTAGTTACCATAACAGGTAGATGAAAAACGTTTCCTTTGAAAAGAAGAGAGTCTGGACACAGTATCATTAGAGAGGACTGACAACACCAGTCACAAAGGAACATGAAGAAGATCTTAAGTCTTCATAATCAAAGGTTCATCAATGTTTATATGAAACTGTTTTATCTGTCGGCTAATAATAATAATATCGTTTATTTATAAAAATGGTGCAGATTTACAATAACATAAATTAAAAATTAGAGGACTCAGTTGCTTATTTGCCTGAACTAGGTAGAACCTGTGTTTCAGACTAGAAAGGTGCTTATAATGTTAAAATATAAAATTACAAAAACGGAGAAGACTAATTAAAAAGTAATATTAACTAGACTAAACATGTTTTATTTACAGACAACAAGTAAATTCTCTGTCTCATTGTATGATAAGCTAAGTAAAAATTGCAGAATAGTCTTTTTACAGTCGTAGTTATTTAATTTATAGATACTTAATTTCCTATTTAATTTATTGTATAGAAATGGGCCTAAAAATTTATAAAATCTGTTTACAAACACATATTTAGAGGGTGCATTTGACTCGCATACAATATCATTCCGTCTCTTATTAGTACTTTCAATGTTATATGAGAGCATGGTGTGCTGTTTTAATATTAAGTGCGTTATGAAAAGCTGGCGAACGGTCAGCACGTTACAGGATTTGTATAGCAGATCTGTAGGATAGAGAAAGGGAAGGGAAGGGGGGGGGGAAGTTTGCTACTTTTAAAATGGCTCTCTGTGCTCTTTCAAGAGGCAGAACTGAACAGAATAATGAGGACTATGTGGAGATAACAACAAATTCTATACAAGACTGCCATCACAAGATTATCTATAAGTATTGCACATTCTTGTTTTGAGTTATATTTGAACACGTGTAGGTATTTAAATACAAACAATGACAAAAAAGATTTTCCTTCTAGTAAGCATGTTGTAAACACGCCTTTATCAGTTTTTGCTACAATTTAAAGGTTTCTAATACCATAAGTAAGCAGGCGTTACTCATTGCTATATTTAGGTACGTATCCGAGGCCTTAAAAGTTCAAAGTCCCCGCTAAATATAAACATATCATCATGCTAGTATTCCTTGCAGGGTAAGGCAGAGGTACAGCTCGCGCGATAAGAGTTTGGCTTTGACCGTTATTGCGCAGAAATCAGAAATTGGGTATCAACGGGCAATTAGCGGGGTGCGGGGCGGGTGTGTAGGCGCACGCGGTGCTCTGATTGGCGCTCCAGTCGTTCCCTGCCTCTCGCATCGATACGACGTACCGCGCACTCCTGTTGTACAATCAAAGTTCAAAAATCCGAAGGTCAAAGCCAAACTCTTATCGCGCGAGCTGTACACCTATTATTATAGTACACCCACATTTCGCCAAATCCCATGTAATAGGGGGCGAGCCTATTGCCATCTACTGGGCATAAATCCAGGCTCCGGGCTGGTACTGAGAAATCCCTGATGATAAAACGCCCGGGACCCGGGAGTTGGACCCCTGGGCCCAACTCCCAGGTCCCGGGCGTTTTACCGGGCTACTGTTTGTCTGTTTATCATGGGGTCCTGACCCCATGATCAACAGTAGCCCTTGCGACCACAAGACGAACGAGGCAGTTCAATATAAACTGCTAAGTTAATGGAAGTTCTGGTTCAAACAAATGGTTAAGTATTTCATCGTTATCCAAAATCCATGATCCCCTTTATTTTAAGGACTAGATCACTAGACGTAGACTATATTATTATCAACATCATCTATCGTTTCACGCGATTCTTTCCTTTCCTACAACGACATAATATCAAGCAAGTCCCAGAACCCTTAAGATAAATTTAATAGATTTTCTCAATAAATGAGCACATATGATATGGAAATACTTAGAGGTTTTATGTTATATAGGTAGGTACATAATCTAAGAGCCTAAGCAGTAGGTAAGATTCTTCACATAAAGATATAACTAGTTGAACAACATACGTAGTTCATTTGAAATATTTTAGTTTTTACCTATGCATTTTTGGACCTTATATTACTTCATTTTCCTTCACAAATATGTATTTCATATAGTTACTTGATTATCATACGCCCTCGATTTCTATGTTTACAAATGGGTACCTTGTTCTTTCGATTCAATTTGGTTTCACAGCTGTATTTGGGTACACGTAAATGAAAACAATGCCAAACTTCATTAAAAAGCGGCAGCAAATTGGAGTAACTACAGACCCAGCTACCTATACAGAATATATTTTCTCTTAACTACTATGAAACTAGTAAAACAAATCGCATATCTAGCTTATCTAAATTACAAAATTGGTACCTTATTATTTAATTTTAGTGTGGAAGTAGCATTGTTAGATAACAAGACAGATTAATATTTATTTGTTCGTGTACAATCTTACCCAAATTCTAGTATGGGTTCGTAAAGCACAGATACTATGAACATTTTCAGGGAACACTACGATTCGTCTCATTCACTCGAGTAAGTTAGTAGTCAAAAATATATGACTCATAATAAATTAATCTCCTAATCCAGTCTTCACTTACAAACAAGCTAAGCTGTTAGCCAAGGAAACAAAAATAGGTGTCTATATTTATTCACACACATAATTCACATGCATAATACGTAGACATTGGATTTAAATAACTGTGTTTATAAACAGCAGTACGGTAACGTTTCGGTTGTAGTTATGATTCTAAAACATCTATAGCGAATTCGTAAACGAGACACCAGTCAATCGATGATGCAATAGGTACTATCTATATGGATGCAAACATGCTTCGTTTGTTAGTACTTACTAATAATAAGAGTAATTGACAACTCAACGATAAGGAAAAACCTACGACTTACGAAGAGTGCCTACACAATCTACATCTTATATGAAAATTATGCATTTTCCATGCTTTGTAATACATTAACTATGAACAGAACCTTTAGGAACTCCACAACTTTATGCTCTAGCGCAACTCAACGCCCGCCTTAAGGAGTACCTAAACTTAAAACAAAACGGTGAAACCAAACAATGAACTGTAAATTGATAATATTGATTTTGTAATACTAACACCGTTCATTGAATGGGCACTGAAAACGATATGGTGCTTTTAGAATTCTTTGTTTTCAAATATATTTTATGCAACGGGTTTTCGGCAAAAATAAACCACTCCGTCGTCGAAACTGGGGCCGTACGGGCTAAGCGTGAAACCCGTCGTTTCGGCCGAAGTTACGTACGTTTCCTACTCCGTTCACTTACGGACATAAATTTAGTCCGGGGCCCGAACTAAAAATTTATGACAAAACGTTTAGACAGTTGTCCTTGCTCCCGATGTGTTTTTGGCCGTCCGGAAAACTTAATGAATGGGGAGTAGGGTCCACTTTTAAGTATCAAACTACTTTTGGACGGGCCCGTAACCTCGCCCGTAGCCCGACGGAATTAGAGAGTAGCCCCCCAGCTACCATTAAAGGTACTAAGGGATAAGCATCGACCAAAGGTATAAAAAAAAATTCCGGATTTTAATTTTAATACAAGGAATATGTGGCATATAATTATAGTTATTAACGTCGCAGTGCGCATCTCGGTCATTAATGTTTTAAAAGACAGTTCAATCCTATAACATGGAAAGTTCATTTGTTTTAGAGAACTGTAGCAATTATTGCAAGTAAGCAACTCGGTAGGTACAGTCGAGTTCAATAATATATTGGCACTGTCAAGGATTCAAAATATTGTGAGCGTTGGAAAGTTCAATAAATTCTATCGAACCTATAGATCAAAAATATGTCCTCATGTGAACGGTTCAATAATATATGCTGTGCATTGTGCAATAATATGTGATCATGAACAGTTCAATAATATGTGATCATGAACGGTTCAATAATACAATATGCTGTGCATTAGACAATAATATGTGATCACCCTTTTCAAAAATATAGTATTGGCTTTTATAATATCTGAGCAGGGTAAGCTTCTGAATTATCTCTACATGCATGGGAAAGTCAATTATTTGCTCGAACAAATAAGATCTAGTTTACATTGTTACAGAAATGACAGTAGTTTACATTGTTTTCCTCGCATTTGCGTTTGTTTTTAAAATGAGTGTCTTTTAATGCCATATGTTTTTCGTACAGCATGGCCATTTAAGAATTGTAAAAAATTATGTGCCACCTGTCATTTATATAGCAATACGATTCGACCTTAAATTTAATTACTTTGCCACTACAACTTTTTTATGACTAACGAAGTTGTTTGCAGTGAATTGAATTTCAAATCACAGGAAAGAAAAGAATATCATTACATTATAGTTTATTGACAAGTATATCTAAGAAAATATTAAAGTAATATGCAACAAAATAGCACATGACTTACGTTAAAAAAAAAACAAACAATATTTTATCTTAAACTAAAATTAATCTTAGTTATAAACAATTATTGGCGGCCAAATAAAAAATGATAGAACAGTTACTTAATATCTTGTGTATGATCCGTTCGCATCAATCACTGCTTGTAGTCGGGCTCTCATTGACTGTACCATATTGTGGCAATAATCACTATTTCTAAAACTATTCCAGCTGTCATATGCATGAGCCTTTAAATTCTCTTCCGTGCGAGCCTCATTACAGTCCCAATTCTGTACCATTAACCCCCATAGATTCTCTATGGGGTTAAGGTCCGGGCTTTTCGGTGGAATTTATATTAATTCCAAGTCTACTTGCTCAGCTATCCAATTTTGAACTTGTCTGGCATTGTGAACGGAACCTGTATAAAAGTAATTCGATGATTATCAGGATAGACAATTTTTGCACTTGGTAAAAACACGTCTTTTAGAATATCTAAATAGGCATCACTCCTCATTCGGCCAGATATTTCGCACAATTCTATAGGTCCACCGGAATTTATCCACCCCAAAACCCGATCGTAATGCGTCCACTGCGTCTATTTGGCACTACATTCTCTTCATCATATCGTGTATTGGCTGCACGATACAAAGAGATCCGCCCATCCGCCGAAGAGACAAAAACTTTCTCGTCCATGAAAGCGACGTGTTCAAAATCATAATTTAAATATCTGTTAGCAAATTGTAAACGTAACATTTTATGCCTTTCCGGGTATAGTCCCAGTCGCCCCCACATGGATTGCCACCAGGTGGCAATTGGGAGAAAAAAATCCCAGTTGCCACCGGGTGGCGACTGGGACCTTATTGCCCCCACTTCAAATCGCTGTACATTGCGGCGTGGATCGCCAAACCCCGCACCCCGACTCGGACAGGTTAGGTTAGAAGGGGATGGCGGGGTCGTGTGAGCGAGCGAAGCGAGCGAATAGACCCCGCCATCCCCTTCGTGGTTATTTTTTTATAAACCACACAGAAGTAGAAGCCCCGCGAAGCGGGGCTCCGTCGACCTAAAAATTATATAGATTAATTATATTCATTATATTTAGATTTTTTTTCTGTGCATGGTTGATGGTGGGCTAGGTCGACGGAGCCCCGCTTAGCGGGGCTCCTACTTCTGTGTGGTTTATAAAAAAATAACCACGAAGGGGATGGCGGGGTCTATTCGCTCGCTTCGCTCGCTCACACGACCCCGCCATCCCCTTCTAACCTAACCTGTCCGAGTCGGGGTGCGGGGTTTGGCGATCCACGCCGCAATGTACAGCGATTTGAAGTGGGGGCAATAAGGTCCCAGTCGCCACCCGGTGGCAACTGGGATTTTTTTCTCCCAATTGCCACCTGGTGGCAATCCATGTGGGGGCGACTGGGACTATACCCCTTTCCGTTAGTAACATTTTTTTAGCTGGAATTCGGTGATGAATTCCCGCTTCATTAAGTCTTCATCGTATAGTTAAGCTGGATACAGCCAGATCAGCTGCAAATGTAGATGTTCTGATAAATCTTGCATTTCGAACACTTTCAACCAGTTGCATATCTTGATCTTGAGTTGTTTTCCTAGGTCGGCCAAAAGATACATGTTTTGTAAGATTTCCTTCTTCTTGCCACCTTTTCCACCATAATGTAACAGTATTTCTCTGTTAAAGAACGATTTTATTAAATTACCACATTAAAGATCAGAGAAAAACATGGACGAATACCTAAAATTACTTTGCTTACCGATATGCCTAATTCTTCTGCAATGGCTGATTTAGAAACACCTTCCTCGCAAATATAAACTATTTTATGTTTCGTATGCTCATCAATTCTATACATTTTTATTTTAAATGGGTAGGTATATTTCAATAGAATTAATATTGTATAGTAAATTGTAGAATTAAATCGTTGAATGACATGTGCGTCAGATATAATTTTATTAGAAAAACATAACGTCATTTGAAGTTAATCTAGGCAGTGATAAATAATGTTGCAAACTCCTTGACCATGCAATTTTAAGATTGCTAGTAAAATCATCTTTATGAAGTAAGTAATAAGGTTGAATTTGAATTACATTTACTTGTTTAGATATTATTGTATTCATGTGTGCATACATAATCGTGAATCCTACAATGTTCAGATAATATGATCTTAATGTTGTTCATATAATAATGTGCTTTTGGCTGTATACATGTTACTGAGAAAAACCAGTCACATATTAATGAATCTAAATCTTGACCACAATTTAATTATGCTGATAGTTGTCACAATATTATGATTTTTTTTGACGGTCATATATTTTTGAAGCCTGAAAGGGCCAATATATTAATGAACTCGACTGTACCTGCCAATTTGGTAGACACGGCAGTCCATCGCTGGACATAGCATGCCGTTATAATAATTATAAATACGAGTATAATAATTAGGTATGCTTCGCACAATAACAACATAGAACGACCTTGCCACCTACGTTGACGACTATTTATCATGCTTCATTAATATAAAAGAATCTATGTGAATCACGTGCAAAAACAGATCAAGAATTTTAGTTTCATAATTTCAAAAACTAAATATTAGCTTTAGCTTTAATAAATCAGTTTACATACCTCTAATTACTATGATTATTATTATTGCACTTAATTTATTCTGTTTTTGTTATTGATATATTGTTTTGTAAGCGTAAGTGACCGCCATATTGTTTGTTTTTTTTCCGACAGCATATTGATCTCGGATGTTTTTATTCTGGCTCCGAGCAAAAAGTTTCAAATATGGAATTAATGGCCTGTATCTAAAATCGTTTTGTTACTTTGAGAGTTTGTGATTAGTTTTTAAATATAAGTCGGTCATTGGCTGTATGTTTTATTCATCGATAATTGACATATTTAAGTGCCACTGTAGAAATAAATCTAAATGACAACATCGGGCGGTAAATACGTATAAGCCACCTGCCCACTTGCCTCGCACCATATGAATAAACATCAAGGTGAAACCTCATACACGGCAACGAGACATGTGCGAGTTTGTATGCAGTAAGTAAGCGTTCTAGATCATTTTTACGTTTTAAGTAGTTATAAAATTACACCATGATGGACGTACAACGAATCAGTATTCATTCAAGAAATCGCGCATAATGTTAAAACTAAGACGTACTAGCCATACCTATACGCACTTAGAAGGTAAAAGATATCTTATCATACCGTGACAAAGCCAGGCGGCGATATCGCAAATATTTTCCTCGATATCTTAAAAAAACTCGAGTGACCTCACCTGCGATATTTCTCCTTTTTCGATTCCACCGGCATCAATACCGGTTCTGTAGACTTGGAAATACACCATTCGTTCACTGCACTCACAGTAAGAAACTCAGAGTCCGGCGCGTGGCACACCTCAGAGCCGAACTCGTCCGAAGACACAGTAATGCTATCATACTTCTGATACGGGACCATGTCGAAAGACGATATGGACTTAATACTAACATTGTCATAATTAACACGATCACCATAGTCACCCGAAGAAACTGACACATCATCCCCTCTTTCACTTTGTTCATCACTATTTTCTTCGTGTATCAAAGTGTCCGTAGAATGATCGGTCGACAACGTTTCCGCTGCCCCGTCTTCTAAGTTCAGGACGTATTCCTTGCCATTACTCAAATTATCACTTGAATCGCTACTACTATCAGAGCTATCATTTTCTGACGATTCTTCAACGGGTTCTTGACTAGTTGATTCTTCCTCGTTGTCAGACGGATCGGATCGTTTAAGTCTGAGCAACTTTTCTAGATCACTTTGTTTAACCCCGTAAGACCAATGCCTTTCCCCGGGGTGTCCTTGACCTGCTGTAGATTTTCTCCTAATGACAGGTGGCTGTCGTGAGCGCCTCGTGACGACCGGTGACGAGTTCGGCGTAGTAAATGAGTACCGTCTTTCCTTAAACGTAATTTCTTCCGGAACAGGTGGTTTCCTCTCCGGTGAAGGTGAAGGGGCATCCTTAAATTGATCCGGAGGTGGTGGGGCAGGTCTGTGAGGCACAAGCACGTCTCCGGATTTCCGATCTGAGATAAAACCTGATGAACTAGATTCATAACTATGTTCTGAAGCATTAGATAAAATGGAATTCACTGATACGTTAGAGTTTCTGTCTTGAGACTTTGTCACTGGACACAAATGCTGAAAATGGGATTGAATAGGATTAGCTACACTTGTCAAACTTCCCAAAGGTGATTTGCACTTGTCGAGCGACTCTCTTGAGCCGCTGAAGTTGTTTAGGTTGGTTCTTTCGAAGCGGAGAATCATATCTCTAACGCTTGCTCTATCCTTTCTGATGATAACACTGTCTTCGTCGGAAGCATTTCCGGAAGACGACTGGAGCTCGTAGTCGATCCGGGTGCAACACTCCTCTTGTGTCATGGCGTGGCGGTAGCAAACACAAGGTTACACAAGCCGCGGGCGCGGGTGCGCGGGCTCATATCAAAACGTCCGCGGTGCGCACCTCCGACACGCGCGCTCTACTGATAACCGAACACGACTGACAGCGGCGCGCGCGCCATACCGCCCACCGCTTTCATAAAACACCAATGCAAACAAAACACACTGCCAGCTGGAAACGGAACGCGCAGTTCTACTTATACTGGACGAATTTGAATGTACCCTAGAAAATTATCTTTGTTTGGTCCTTTTGCGCTAAGTCCTAAGCTTTAAAAACAAGTAAGTGATACGACATTTGCTGTGTAGTTTCATTATCAACTAAAACAACATGGACTCGCGTTTCATCGACAATCAAATAACAAGATTATAGTAATTTGACTTGTTTTTTTTTTATAAATATTAATGTCAGATCAATTATAAAGAACTGTCAAGCATGACTTTTTAATTAGACTACGGCCACGTCTGTCTTTTTCGTGTTAAAGGGAACCAAATCAGTTGTATCAAGATGTTTGTTTATCTTAGAGTACCTTTCGGTCGTTATTGTCTGATTGCCAATCGGACTTCAACAAGCAATCGTCTGGGTTACTAAACGCATTGATGCTAAATGTATTAATTAAGGTTTCGAGCCGCAAGCCAAGGTTACCTCAGCCCACAATACAACCAGTAACTAGCCTACATCATTATCAAAATAAAATCTGTCATTGCAATGAGCGATAACTTATCTTAGTTACTTCTGTTTTATACTATACAAATGCCTGTATTTCGTAAGACTTATAACGCAAATTAAGGATGAACACACTCATGTATCAGACTTGACTTTCGGTCCATTTTTTACCGAATGTTTTACACTTATCCGAATCGCGTGCTTGAACATGCTACCTGCTTCCGAAGCATGATAGGTGCTTATAAAATGCATGGTTCAATTATAAATGAGAACGCTATTATTACTGCATGTTTTCCAGATTAAAATCTACGGAGAAAACTTGATTGCTATGCCATGAAACGTAAATGGGCTGACCTGTTTTGGAACTGAAGAAAATTGACTACCTATACAATGCCGTAGCCGTGTTGTAAATAAACGTTCTTAGCATGTGTTTTCATTTACTTCACAGATATTATTGTGAATATATATATCAATGGAAGTTGCATATTATAATATTAGTCTCGCTCATCACACAAAAGAATCAAATTAACATGGCGTACTTACAACTTTCAACTTGGTAACTTTGTGATAGAAGCCTTAATTATTTAATAAATAAAATAAACCTTCGTGATTAAAAATCATTATAATTCATTGTTTATTTGTGAAACACAGAAATTAACCTCTAAATATTACACTATTGTCCATTATAATTAGTCGAAGTCTAATTTCCTGAAGGATCCTTCTACCCCAAACAAGTTTGAGGAGTTCTTGGGAGTACCAGGCCTCTTGGACTCGTCGGAGCGGGCCTCCTCTTGTTTCAAGAACCAGTCGCCGTAACTCTCTACTTTAGCTTTCCAGTGATCTGCGAAAATTACATTAGATGTGAGTTTCTATTCGTCGCCGGCGCCGTTGTAACACAGGTTGTTTACACATGTCATTCATTATATAGGTACCTACTTAGTGCTATATTATTATGATTTGCGGGTAATCTTTATTTTTTACACAACAATATACCCCGTCAAAAAGGAACGTTAACATTTAATTAACTTTTATTTGAAGTTATACCTGTTAATTCTTGCAAGTTGCCGTCGGTACCACCATATTCAACAGGGAGGACAGACTTTGGTATAATTTTATACATGGCCGCATAATTTTGATTATGGACACGAATCTGAAATCAAAACATTGATGTTATTTATTAGTTGCCTGCTTTTGTTAAGTCTGCTTCAGCGAATTGATACTTGGTTTATATTGCAAATGTTCGATTGGAAATTGTATCGTTTTGTATACAAAAAATTGCAAGAATTATGACGTAAGAGGGCTATCACAATTTTTCTTGTATTTGAGTGTGTGGCTCTTCAAACACTCAAATACTTACTTATAAGAAAAATTGTGATAGGCCTCTTAAACAAATTCCTATTTCAATAATAAGTAATATACTTACCCTTTTCTTTAATTTTTCTGCTAAAAATGCTTTAAATATTGTGAAAGCCGTTTCAAATCCTGTCGGTGTGTTCAGGATGTGGTTTCCCTTTACTCGCACTGGGAGACCCTTCTCGAAGCACCATATGATCTTCTTGGCAAAGGCTGGAGTCCATTGACTTAGTACACTTATTCCTACATCTTTCATGTCGACTACTACCACCTGAAACAAATGTCTGATTCAACAATGGCCCATATTCTTACTAAATGTTGATTAACAAAAAAACCATCTTTTGAAGGCATATCATCAATATAGATTCACATTCCTTGCTCAGTTATTATTATGGGAAAAAATAAAGGCCCCGACACGACCTTTATAATCCCATCGAGACCGGAATGTCGGTAAAGTGATCCTACCTCGCCAGAAACAGAGAAATTGTCATCTTCGAGCAGTAATATCTCGGTCACCATGAGAGCCACCTTAATTAAGTCAGACAAGTGATACTTAGAGGGATCGAACACCCCTAGCCTCATTAAACATATTCGTGGGGCATCTTCTCCTGTACAATTCTTCAGTGGCAGGAAAACTCTGAAAGTAAATGAAATGTTTGATTACCCAACAGACACGAAATACTACTGCTAGAATATAAATGTATTCGCACAAAAATAAATGTGGAACACTGGAGTCGTTTCCAAAACCACATTTTAGCGGAAAGTGCCCACTGTTCCACTTTCCCCATTTAGTCAGCATTGATTAGACGCTGGGGTAAAAATATTTTCTTACCCGAGTTTAAGTATTTCTTGAACCTTTGTCCCGCTGGGATCTCTGTTTGCGAAAAATTCTGGCACAATAGTTTTTAAAGTGTAATACATATCCAACTTCTCTTTCGCTCTTTCGAGGCTGTATTTTCCACCGCGCAAGAATCCTGTCAGCCATTGATCCGCTGAAAGTAAATTGATTTTCGTTTTAATACATTTATTACCTGTTTAAGATTCATATTTTTTCTCAAAATACGGTTATCCTTGTAATACTTATTCCTAAAGCAAGGATATCACTGCGCAATTTCATGCTGGGTATTTATGATCGAAGATGCTGGGAAATAAGTCGCAATAAATAGATACTGCAAACGAGACTTTCAGCGACATCTATTCAATACAGTGCGGAACTACTGATAAAAGTAGCGCACACACAGACGGCTGACTTCGGGTTGCCAACGTTCTAATTATGTAGCACTGCTGCTTTATTTCATGCAGTGTTATTATCATAGATGTCGCTACTATAAAAACATGTGGTACAGAAATACATAATTTTAACTATGAATATTCCTATGATGCTGCTTCTTACTCGTACACGTATAGTAACTTCTTACACGTATTCCAAGAGAATTTTAATTACGGTAGAGCTTATTTTTTTTTAAATCTTGTACCATTCATATACCATAATTACTGTAGTTACCTTACTTACTTTGTTGTACAGATTTCAAATGTGGCTGCTTTCTGAGCCATTCTCTAATGGCTGCGAGGTCAGACTGAACCCTTCGAGGATCCTCATTGATTTCTTTGGCGGCCTTCTTCGCTAGAACTGCTGTCAGAGGCCGAACAGCCATTTTCGATCATTAATTGGTTGTCAGTCCTAAATCAAAAGATAGTACGTATTATTGTTATTAGGCACGGATCCGGGAAAAATCCTAATACCTACATTACCTAGCTATCTAAATGATTCATCGTAGCTTATGATTAATTTTTGTTTGATAAGACGGTAACCTTACTGGATTGACTTTTGTTCAAGGCCAAATAGGAGTAGGTAGGTATAGGTATCATATCGATCTATGTTTTATCTTTCATTCCGTACAAGATGAGTGGCTATTCAATACTCACATGCAATATCAGAGCTCCCTATAGGTATTTGTTTAGCTTTAGTACCTACCACCATGCCTCCCTGCGTGATAATAAGACGAAGTTTTAAAATAAGCAATCCAAAAAAAGTTTCTATTTAAAATGTACCTCCAGTCTTACCTTAATTTGAATTGTAATTAAATGCAAATGCGAAATTAAACGGAGTAGGTAATTACAATTACTTTTTAATTAAAGGAACATAGTAACTCGACAATACCTAATTACTTTGTTTATTAGGCAGTTAATAGGAGTACATAAATCAAACAGAATAATACGATGAGTAACCAATGCTAAAAATAAACATTGTAGTCTGTACGTATCCTAATTAGCTAGCAGTTTGTGATTAGCAACATATTATAATTGTTTGCATTGCATTCTCAATATTCTCATTGATCACTGTTTACAGTTTACAGGTAATTTAATTATCCATGCTTGTTTATATCATTTAAATTAAGTAATTCTGTAAACATTGACATTTTTAATTTTGACTGTTATCAAGATAGAATTTTTGATTAAAGACGTCGACGCAGCGTAGTCCCCGCGTCGCACAGTGGAACGATTGTATGGGAGAGGTTGGACATAGGCACTACAGATAAAAAAAGTCTCATTTTGAAAAACGAATAGTGCCGTCGTATTGAGTTATCAAATGCCTTCAAATATTAAGCTGACAAATTTCTGTCTATCTCTCGTACTTCGCGAGTTAATTGAGAAAATGTGAAATTTTATTATGACAATGACTGTATCAAGCTCTCTGCCGCCTGATTCCGGCCTTGTTTCAAGTTGTGGGCTTTGCTATCGTATTAAGCATAGCCAAAGCTACATTTACTGCTAGTGCTAAGACACATGGTGCGCCAAATGTGCAGCACCTTCTGACATATTCAGTGTCTGTATTCTGTTCGTGGTTTTAAAAGAGAATAGACAACAACTACAACAACACAACAACAACTACAACACAACTACAACTACTATTACAAATATGTAATAGTTCCGAGTCAAGTTTAAAATACTACTATCGTCGACTTTGCTACCGCATTTTTGCAAAATGGACACAATCTGGAAAAAGGGATAAGTTCGGTAAGAAATATGATGAGTTGCTGCAAGATGCAATTCAGTGGCCAGAATTTCCAACGACACCAAACAAAAATGTAGACCCTTCTACGAATGTAAGGGAAGATATCGAGCATATGATTCTGTACAGCTCCTAGTCCTCGTAAATGCTTTGAAGATACGAGATACGAGAAAAAATAAGACGTACTGAATAGCTATTGGATGCAGTGGTATGTGGTAGCAGCAGCAGCCCTGAAATCGTGTTTTCGGCTGAAAGGGCGCATATAAAACCAGGAGAAATCGACACAGCTGATGTAGTGAAATCCATAATGGAAAATCCAGAAGAGGCCTCCAAAATTAAAGCATTTATTCATGGGAATACAATTCAGGTTAGTGAAATTACACCTTTGAAAGCATTGGCTCTGTATGTCACGAAGAATTTATCAAAATGGCGCTACAAAATACTTCGAGGTTTTAACAATCAAGAAGGAGTTTTAAAATACCCCAGTTACTTACTACATGCTGGTTTATGAAAAAGTGAAGTATTATACAGGCAACGATGAAAACTCTGCAAAAATATAATTACAAGCTCTTTTTGGGATGCTTCTTAGGTATCAGAAGGTTGAAGGTAAACTCTCGATGAATGTAGATTTTGAATAATTTATTTACAAAAAGGTGCGTCTTTTATATAATTCTAAATAACTCGGCTAAATCACACTAACCAATAAGAAACTGTACATTAAAAAAATATCACATTTTACAAAATAAAAAACCAATTACATATAGAGCATTTCAACCAATCACGTCACAGCACTGTTGACGTAGTAACTCCGCAGAGGGCGCGGCTGTGCGAGCGCCGAGTCGCGTGCCTTGCGACTTAACGAATAGATAAATATAGGTGACGTTCCCGCGCGCGCGCTAGTGTCGGGCTGGCCACCGTCGAGCGAAGACGTCGTGTGAATAGATTTGAAGACTGAAGATGAAGACACGTGCATGAAGATGGAAGAGTGGCCTCGAAACTCCCGACACTATTTCTTTATTCAGGGTTGTCAAAACGTTCGTCCTTGTCAGGGCGGCTTGCTTCCATGTTTCTTTAACGGGGCGTCAAAACGTGGTAATGTGCTGTGAGCGGCGGTGGCTACAGTACTCCCCCTCAAGCGAAGCGTACCGGCAGCTTGACGACACGGCCTGAGCGCGTTTTCGTGATGATTGCGGGCTGTGACGTCACGTTGGCCGTTGGTACTTTTGCTTGTTGCTCGGTAAAGGTTATCTTGGTACAGGTACTGGTTTGATTATTGGTAATGGTTGGTGTGGTATCAGCTTGGTTTTGCTTGCTGATGGTAATCTTGGTTGGAGGTAAGGTACTGGTATGCTCTGAGATGACATATGCAGGCTTAAGTCGATCGATTGAGATGTTGGCTTTCCGATTCGGTAGCTGTATTTCGTACACTTTATCTGTTCGGCTTATAACTCGATAAGGGCCTTCATATGGAGCTTGGAGTGGTTTCTTGAGTGCATCGGTTCTAACAAACACGTGACTGCACTTGAGTAAATCTTGATGCACGAATACGTGTCTGTTGTTGCTGTGATGCTGGGTGACGAGTTGAGGTTTGTTTGCTTGAATGACGTCACGAAGTTTTTCGACGTAGGTATAATCCATTGTAGGTGTGTTGGTATTTGGTGTGAAGAAATCGCCCGGTAGTCGTAAGTTGTATCCGTAGGTAAGTTCAGCTGCGCTAACGCCGGTATCGGTGCGTAGTGCGGCTCGTAGTCCTAGTAACACGGTGGGTAACTCGTCGATCCATGTACGCGTGTCGGATAGTTTGGCGCGTAATGCTGTTTTGAGCGAGCGATGCCATCGTTCCACCATTCCGTTGCTTTGAGGATGATACGGTGTTGTACGATTTTTATTGATACCCATTTGTTTCATTAGATTCTGAAACAGCTGACTCTCGAACTGGCGACCTTGGTCGCTTGTAAGGGTGGTCGGGCATCCAAATCTTGAAATCCAATGTTGATAAACGATATCGGCTATTCGATCAGCTGTTATTTCGTCGGTGGGGATTGCTTCAGGCCATTTAGTGAGTCGGTCGATCATTGTTACTACGTAGCGATAACCTTGAGTTGTTGTTGGTAGTGGTCCCACAATGTCGACGTGTAAATGTTGAAATCGATTACTTGGCGGGAAAGACGAGATGTTTGAGAAAGTGTGACGTTGTATCTTGCTTTTCTGGCAATGTAAACAAGTTCGAGTCCACCGGCTAATGTCTGCGTTCATTGATGACCAGAAGTATTTTTGAGTTATGAGTTTGCGTGTCGTGCGCGTACCAGGATGACTGATGTTGTGCACGCTGTTGAAAATTTCTTGTCTATGTACTTCTGGTATATACGGGCGTACATAAGGAGTTGATGTTTCGCAGAATAACTCGACGTTAGAGTTAGGTATTGTAATTTTCTTGAGAGTGATGTTTGTTTCTTGTAATAATTGAGCGATGTTGCTGTCTTTTTCTTGCGCGCTGGCTATTTCTTCGAAGTTTATGGTGGATGGGCATGAAATAGTTTCGATGCGGCTGAGTGTATCGGCGACTATGTTCTGTTTACCGCTCACGTGTCGTATGTCGGTGGTGAATTCGCTGATAAACAGAAGTTGTCTCGTTCGTCTCGGTGTTTCGGTACCGGATTGAGTTTTTGACATTACGTATGTTAGCGGCTTGTGGTCAGTGAATATAATGAGATGACGTCCTTCGAATGTCTTGCGGAAATGTTTGACTGCCATGTAGATTGCGAGTAGCTCTCGATCGTAGGTAGAATACTTCTTTTGTGCTTCGTTGAATTTCTTTGAATAATATCCGAGCGGTTGCCATGTTTCGTTTATGTATTGTTGTAGTACGGCTCCAGCTGAGTTATCGGATGCGTCGCAGAATAAAGCAAGTGTGGCGTGATGCGACGGGTGGGCGAGTAAAGTTGCGTTTATGATGCTAGCTTTACATTGTTGAAACACTTGCGTTTCCTCCTCAGACCACGTGATCGGAGTTTTATCTCGCTTCTTCACATTATGTAGGCATGCATTTAGTGGGGCTTGTAGGGCTGCGGCGTTAGGAATGTGCTCGCGATAAAAGTTGATCATTCCTAGAAATCTTCGTAGTTCTTCGATTGTAGTCGGTTGTGGGTAATCGGTGATTGCTTGAATTTTATGTAGCGGAGGTTTGATGCCTTCTTTTGATACGGTGTAACCTAAGAACTGAGTTTCAGACTTGCCGAGGTTACATTTGGCGGGGTTGATAGTGATTCCGTTATCTTCCAATCTCTTGAGTACGATTTGGAGGTGTTCTCTGTGTTGGTCTTCGTTTTCTGATGCCAATAACAAATCGTCTATGAATGGGAAGACGAAATCCAATCCTCGTAGAACTTCGTGAATGTACCGTTGAAACGTTTGTCCCGCGTTCTTCAAACCGGGGCACATACGTGGAAATTCAAACAATCCCATTGGAGTGATGATGGCTGTTTTCTCAATGTCTTCGTCTCTTACGCTCAGCTGTTGATAAGCGCGGTTGAGATCAATTGTTGAGAAGATAGTTTTTCCCGATAGGTGATGTGTGAAGTCTTTGATGCGCGGAACAGGGTATCGATCTGGTATGGTGATCGAGTTGAGTCGGCGATAGTCACCACAAACTCTAATATCGCCATTTTTCTTGGGCACGATGTGTAGAGGTGATGACCATGGACTTTTACTAGGTCGGCATAGTCCTTGTTCGATCATGTTTTCGAATTCCTTCTTCACTGTTTCGAAGCGATGTGGTGGAATCGGTCGGGCTCGGCTGTGTATTGGTGGTCCTTTTGTTTCGATGAAATGTTGCACGTGGATATCGGAGTTTAATTTCATCGAAGTCAATCTCGTTATACCGGGATACTGAGCCAAAATGTCGTGGTATGATTGCGACATGTCGATACTGCGTACTGTAGGCACGTTCGATACTCGTACCGGGGCATTGACCTCTAAGCTCGTAACACCGTCTATCAATCTTCTGTTTTTCAAGTCGACGATGAGTTGATGGTGTTGGAGGAAGTCGGCTCCGAGTATTGGTTTTGACACGTCGGCTACGATGAATTTCCAAGAGTAGACGCGGCGAAGATTGAGATCAAGTTTTAAAACTTTCTCGCCATACGTAGCTATTGTCGTGTTGTTCGCTGCGTATAGCTTGAATGGTAGCGGCGTTGGTACTTGTCCCTTGCTTCTTGGTAGCACGGATATGTTGGCTCCAGTATCGACTAAGAATGATAATTTGGAGTTTCTGTCGGTGATGTACAGGCGGTGGGATTTTTCTTGAACGCCGGTGTCCGCCATGTCCAGCGTCCTGTCTAGTTTTCCGAGCTTTGTTTATTGAATGAGCAAGGCGATGTACAGCGTCTAGCTTGCTCTTTGAAGCGGCGGTGATAATAGCAGTGTGGAGATGGTGAAACATCGCTACTTCGGTTTCGTGATGTGCTGCGCTGACGGGATGAGTGACGGCTGCGGCGATAGTTGTTGTTGTTGTTGTATCTATGTTGGCTTGACTTTAACTCCGCTATTTCTAGCGATAATTTTCTAATCTCGGCGATGAGGTACTGCGTATCGGCTTGTGGCGCAGGTAGTGTAGGTGGTGCGGGTGCGTTCACGGCTGCGACTTCTGGTGCAGCTGTTTGCTCCATTATCTTGTCTGCGAGTAGCGCCAGTTCGTCGAGCGTCGTCTTTGTGCTGAAGGTTTCGCTGACTGCGAGGACTGAGCGAACGTTTGCTGGTAGATGATTCGTCCACATAAGTCGCAGGGTGGAGTCTGGAACCTTGTCTCTGGCGAGGTTTCGCATGCGGCGTAGTAACTGCGTCGGCTTCTGGTCGCCGAGTTCCATATCGGACAGTAATTTTTGGAACTGGCGGTTGTCGGATTCTTCGTAGGCAGATATAAGCCTTTCTTTGATACGATCGTACTGCTCCGACTCTGGTGGGTTGTACAGCAGGTCCATGATTTGCTCGATGTCTTGTCGCTCGAGCTGTGCGATGACCATTTGGGCGAGCTGAGCTTGGCCTTTCTTGAGGTCGTTGGTTGCTGCTTCGAAACTGATGAACCAGAGCCGTGGTCGGT
This sequence comes from Brachylomia viminalis, assembly GCA_937001585.2. NCBI lineage: Eukaryota > Metazoa > Arthropoda > Insecta > Lepidoptera > Noctuidae > Brachylomia > Brachylomia viminalis. The sequence continues at coordinate 16,394,093 of OW443301.2, read as the reverse complement.
CGCGCCAGAATGGTGGGATGCGCATGGTGAGCGATATTCCAGCTGCTTCGGCTTTTGGAGCTGGGTGTGATGTTGCGCTTGAGTGTTCTTCAGCTTGGCTCGGTTGCGGCATCTTGATGTAAGTGGAGAACTGGAGAGTGATTCAGACGGGCAGAGATTTGGCGATACTGGCAGAGCTTCGCTGGTCTTGATTCTTCAGTATGTTCAGGCAGGGTCACCACTTTTGGGATGCTTCTTAGGTATCAGAAGGTTGAAGGTAAACTCTCGATGAATGTAGATTTTGAATAATTTATTTACAAAAGGGTGCGTCTTTTATATAATTCTAAATAACTCGGCTAAATCACACTAACCAATAAGAAACTGTACATTAAAAAAATATCACATTTTACAAAATAAAAAACCAATTACATATAGAGCATTTCAACCAATCACGTCACAGCACTGTTGACGTAGTAACTCCGCAGAGGGCGCGGCTGTGCGAGCGCCGAGTCGCGTGCCTTGCGACTTAACGAATAGATAAATATAGGTGACGTTCCCGCGCGCGCGCTAGTGTCGGGCTGGCCACCGTCGAGCGAAGACGTCGTGTGAATAGATTTGAAGACTGAAGATGAAGACACGTGCATGAAGATGGAAGAGTGGCCTCGAAACTCCCGACACTATTTCTTTATTCAGGGTTGTCAAAACGTTCGTCCTTGTCAGGGCGGCTTGCTTCCATGTTTCTTTAACGGGGCGTCAAAACGTGGTAATGTGCTGTGAGCGGCGGTGGCTACACTCTGATAGACGTGACCACGAGAAAACTCAAGTTCTATAAAAACTTCTGTTGATTCCAATCAACCGCTCGTTTTGACCAGCAAATGGGGGTTTGATGGATCATCCAACCAAAACGTTTATCATCAAAAGACGAGTAGAAGTAATCTGGTTAGTAACTTCATTATAAGTCTTGTGCCTCTGCGGCTCGCCTCAAACGATATTATAATTAGGGAAAACGATCGACCATCCTCAACGTCATTTGGCCGCCCCATAATGTTTAAATTTATGACAGAATCTAAAGAAAATTTACAGACAAAGCTGGCTACAATTGAAGCTGAGATTATATGGCCTTAATGCCATCTACCGTCACTGATGGAATTAGTGTTATACATCAGCTACCGTTGACAATGATTGATGGTAAAATTCATTCTATTATATATGATACAGCAGCTTCAGTGTGAGACAAACACACTTGTGACAAATGCAAGGCTAGTCCTAAAGAAATTAATAATTTGGAGTTGGTAAAAAGGGAAACCATTAAACGAGGACATGTACAATCTCTTCACGCCAAGAACGTCACGTTCACGTTCGTTTCTTCGTCGTTCGGTTAATGGAATGTTTTCTACACATTTCCTATAAATTAGACATAAAATCGTGACAAGCGAAGGGTGATGTGGTAAAAAGGGAAGTTATTGAGAGGAAAAGAAGGATCCAAGAGGCTGTAAGAAGCGAAACGTGCTTACTTCTTGATGTTGCGAAACGTCTACGATCGATCTACTCTACCAACTATCTACGATCTACCAACAATGGCAAATCAGCATGGCGGTTTTTTTAAACTACGCCAAATCTCCTGAACGTACGGGAATAGCTATTGAGCGGCTATTGAGGAAAACCTGTGATCTTGCAGTGTTTTCATCAGGACTAAGTTAAATGACATATGGATTTCTGAAGTTAAATGACAATAACGGATTTCTTAGCAGATGCCTACGTCATAATAACTATCTGTGTGCCAAATTTCAGCTCAATCCGTTCAGTGGGTTGAGCTGTGTGTTGATAGATCAGTGTCACGGTTTCCTTTTATATACAGGGCTACTTGCAATTCGACGTATATCCCTCTGGAGCTGATAGGGGGGCTAAAATGCAACAAATTGAACCCCATAATGGCCGAAATTCAATAGTTTTCGAGATATTTGAATTTTAAGGGGTTCCCCAAAATTTGACATTTAATTCCAAATAAAAACAAAAACTACATATTGATTGGGTACCATTAAAAATGATATCGTAGCTGGCACTTCAATTAACTATATATAATTAAAAGTACTTATGTCAACAAAATAATTAAAATTATGAGCGATTTAAGAATAATATCTTACCAATATTTTCATTTTAAGCTTCAAAAAATGTTGTCCCTTTAAATAAAATGCTATGACATCAATCGTACGAATAACTAAAACAACTTTTTTTTCTCATAATTTTAGTTATTTTGTTGAGTACTTTTAATTTTGTTCATATCTTAATTTAACAATATCATTTTTAACTTTACCCATTCAATATGTTTATTTATTTACTTGGAATTACATGTACATTTTCGGGTAAATATCGAAAAACCCTTAAAATTCCAATATCATAGGTACATATGGGGGGTTCAATTTGTTGCATTTTTTTAGCCCCCTATCATCTCCTGACGGATATACGTCGAATTACAAGCACCCCTATCTAGAGATTTGTACCTACCCATGAAATAACATGCCTTCTTCTCTTCATACACTTCTTATTGGGCCAAGACATAGTTCAGAATTATTTGTCAACTATACCCAATGGATCTCTATAGAGGCCTCTGAGGCTATAACCAAACATGCTCAAATGCAACAGTATCTCATTGAAGATAATAAGCACAATCTTTTATTATCGTCTGATGCAATGCTTACAAGCATTCGTCCAACAATAAATAAGTTCGTAAAATAATCTTCGTTTACGGAATTTTATGATCAACGGATTCAGAAAAGAATGGCACCGAATTTGTTGATGTATTTATTGAACTAGCAAATATAGACACCGAATCTGAATCGAATAATGATGATGAGGCGGGTGAACAAAATCGGGTTTTCAAATGTTCTTAGGTTGTGGTTATTAAAATATTTGTCTATGTTAATGAATATTTTTTTTTGCGTATTTTAAATCCCCCTACATAACAGAAGGTGTACGTTTGGCGCACTATGTGTCTGAGCACTAAATGCAGCTGTTGGTACAACTTGAAACAGGACCAGATTCAGAAGGTAGAGAGCTCGATTCAGTAAAAAAATACATCACCCTATAAGTCAGAAGATGCACGTTTGTCGCACCATGTGTCTTAGCAGTAACTTTTGCTATACGTATTATGACATTATAGACCAAAACTTGAAACGACGCTGGAATCAGGCGGCAGACAGTTCGATACATTAATTCTCATATTAAAAATTCACATTTTCAGAAATAACTCCCGAAATCCGAGAGAGATTGGGAGGAGGGGGGGGGGGGGGGTATTAATCTGCGTGACAGGTTTTTCCTAGTGCTGATACCAGTCTCCCACAAATAATGTATCAGATGTAGTGTCTTCATATTTTTAAGGCGCCTTTGTAGAAGAGAAATAAATGTTTACTTATTTATTATATTATTATTACTTATAATTTGTCAGAACAAGTTTTAAAGGCATTTGATAACTAAATACGATGGTGTAATTCGTTTTTCAAAATTAGACTTTAGACTTTTTATCGTGTTTTTACCAAATTTTTGCATTATTTGTTATGTATCCCACTATCAAAGTGATAAATATTCTGCTTTTAATGTTCAAGATTGACCACAACACATCTATTTAGATAACCCCACAGAAAAAGGCAGGACCTGTTGAAACTTATTAATTTAGGGGACAAGGGTTTTATTGTCTCGGAAACATACCTCTCAAAGTTGTGATTATGTTTCGTGCTGCAAATTGTCCGACTCCGTCTTATTCTTACCACTACCACGTGGTTTTAAGGCCTAACTAATTGATATGATGAAATTAAAAACAGCAGCACATGCCTCTTCAAAGAAGAATGGTGCAATTACTCCACCCAATCAGTCAGTCGAAGAGGACTTAGAGTCCTGCGTGGATCAACAAAGGTTGCTCTTCACCACAATAGTGACAATTCTGCGATCAAAATGACATTAGTTACTTGTAAAGATTTGTTGAAATCAATTGGGTCGTTTTTCAATCCGTTTAGGAGTTTTAGGATACGATTACTGAAGTTAATGCAGCGGTCATCGTCTTATCCACGCGGTCCACACCGAATTTGACACATTTCAGCTAAATAAATATACTCAATTTATAATAGCATTAGACAGAAGTTAAAAAATGTGGTTAATAATGCACACTTTGTAACAAAAGTACAATAAACTTGTTACAGTTACGATTGACGCCAAATTTATTCAAATCTATTCTATTTACCTATATACCAGCTTTCACACATAATTGTAATCATTTTAACCATTTATCTTATGAAATTAAGTGGCTTTCACTGAGATATATTATTTCGTTCCGATTTAAAATGAGTGTCCATGCTAAAAACCTAAAAGAAGCAGGGGCGAATAATACCGGGAACGTTTTTCGTTTCACTAACTATACTTAATTCTACCAAATCTAAAATGTTACCTAATCTCTTCCTAAGCTGTGGCAGCCGGGTGTTTCTAATTATACCGGTTTATGTCGTCGGCGAAATTTACGTTACTAATGTACTATGATTGTCATTAATGTCATTCACTTGTGGATACTCGTGAATTGTACGATTTGTTTTTTGATATTGCCGAATTTTCGTGATTTAGTTGTTATTGATTTGTTATCGTTATTAGTGTTGTTGTTGGGTTGTTTGTACAAAATGTTACGTTTTGTTGAGCTACGGATGATCCCGGTGCGGGTCCAAGCGGCTTACAACATAGTACAAGTTTTGAGGCTGACCAAAGCCGACGACGGCGAGAAAAACATGGTTTAAAAAATTTACTCCCACGACATTACAATATCTCCCAAGTAAAAGGGAATGAAACAAACTCCATTTCATGCTGTAGAAAATCAAACTGTAAAAAATATTTTTAAGCAATTTAAGTAGTCCTGAACTGCAGGTACCCCTCGTTATAAGATTGAAATGATGAAGGAAATCGCAGAAGTTGTCGGTAAGGATGATTCATAAAATGATTACTTACTACAAAAATATTTGAAAGTAACATGCATTGTAATAAAACTTATACTTATATTTTGTTGACTGTCATCACCATTAACAAATGAAACCCCAATTGTCATTGACTATTAATGAAAATGGGGGGTTCAATAATATTACATTATTGTATTACAAACCAACACATGCAAAGCGAACTATTAAAAAGTAAATACAACATTTATATGTATTGGACCTAGGTATTTCCAGCAGTGAAATTATTTAAGGGGTACGGAATAAATGACGTGTATTAATTTTATTTCACAGGATCAACTGAAGGGTTTTCAACGAATACTGCATTAATATTTTCATGCTGCAAAGAAAGGTAACGGAGATTACCACTCCGAAATGGATGCCTTTAACTTTGAAAAGTGGTTCAAGTCAATTTTGACTAAAATTGAGAGTAGCGCTGTAATTGTTATCGACAATGCACCATACCACTCAAGGAAACTGGAGAAACTGCCAACAACAGCCACGTTAATGGTATACAGGAGTAGTTAAAAAGCAAAAATATTCATTTGAGGAAAAAGACCTCAGGGCAACTTTATTAGAAAACCAAAAAAAAAAACATTTATATCAAAAGTTTGTTGTAGATGAGATGGCTAGAGAGGATGATATTTCAGTATTGTACCTCCCACCCTACCACTGCGAGCTCAACCCTTGTATAATTAATATAAGCCCAAATGAAGAGGTATTTGGTCACTAGCTCTGGATAATATTACGCCAGAACGATGGCAGTCTTGCTTTGCTCATGCAATTAAAGAAGAGGAAAGGTTTTGCCAACTTGATGGCTTAATGGATGATGTGGTAGAACAATTTATTATGAACGTTGGTGAAACTTCTTCATCGTCATCATCTGATGATAGTGACTAAATTAGTTGATGAAGACGAAGACGTTTAACCAACGTATTGTATGTTGTAAGATGTTGTTTAAATAAAATATTGTAAAAAAAAATACTTTTATTTCATAATTAAACTTAAATCATCATGTGATCGGTTGTTTCATTAATTCGCATTGTTGTAAGTTTGTAATGTATGATGAAGATGTTATTATACATAAAGCATAATTTAAAACAATTCTTATTTCGTATACCTAAGTATTTAGAGCACTGTCTTAGATCTATTCATCAAAGTAATGTAAAAACAATATTAATTGTAATTAAAATGGTTTTAACTTAACTTTAAAATAAAATGTTTTGTACTCCTGCTTCTACGAGCCTCTTTTTTCTAATGCAATTAATAGATATCCAGCAACAGTAAAATTTTACGCGGAATCAAAATGGTTGCCAAAAAAGTTGTATACATCCGAGTTAGGCCAACCTATATAAAAGGTGTAGTTGAAAAAACTGAAAACCTCTTAACGGGATACTCATCATTACGACCAACTTTTACTATCGGATCAACCCTGAAATTGCGAAAATAAACCACTGTTCCCTACATTTTGTCAAGCGAACATAAATGTATGGAGCAGCAGATTTATTTTCGCGATAACGTTGAGTATAATACTTTGTACCACGGTAATTATTATCTAATTACTGTGCTTGTACTATAGCGGTAAGAGACGTCTACAAGTGGCGCCTACCCAGCTTCTGCGCTGGACCAAACGTCTAATGTGAAGCCTCCCCTCGATCCGCTAGTGCCTAAATTCTACGAATAGAAAGACCAAGGCGGTTCCATAATAAGTATTTAAAACAACATTATTTTTGATTAACTGTCCTGAGCTAGGTACCCTCCTTATTCAGATTCTAGATGATTGTGAATGATCATGTTACGTGGATAAATATTGAAATCACAAAAATAGAGGTAATTATGTAAGTCAATATATCTCTTACATAACGAAAAAAAAAGAGATCACTTTTTTTTCTTTTCTAGCTAATGTTCTGACCTACAACACTAACTACACGATGCTTACAACGAGAGCGCAGTACTACTCTTATAACTCGATCATTGATAAGATAACATGATAGGTAGTATTATTAAAACAATAACAAAATTAGAAAATTGTTAGCATCGATGTAATACACAACACCGATCCCGCATCCGACATCCGTAATCCGGCATCGATACCTACTTTATTTAATTAGGTGGGTAGCTTAAATGTAATTGATCATTTGAGCTTTGGTACCTACTAGATCTGCCAGGTTGCGAAAATTGGTTTGCTACGCTGACGACACGCTGGTCCTGGCGCAGGGGAGATCGCACCAGGCGGCGGCCGAATTAACGACACGCCGGGTTGCGACAATCGTCGAGAGGATCCGGCAATTTGGACTCGAGGTGGCCCTGCACAAGTCCGAGGCTATGTGTTTTCATGGTCCTCGGAACGTGCCACCGTCTGGTTTCCAAATAACGGTAGGAGGGGTTCACATCGGCGTCGAGTCGACGATGAAGTACCTGGGACTCGTCCTCGACAGCCGGTGGAACTTCGTGGAGCATTTCCGACGTTTGGCTCCCAGACAGGTAAGGGCCGGCGCTGCCTTGAAGCGGCTCCTGCCCAATCTAGGGGGTCCAAACGCCTCCTGCCGGATGATCTACGCGGGGTGCATGGCCCTTTACGAGGCACCGGTGTGGGCGCGTTCCTGAGGCGGCGGCCAGCCCGTCGGTTGAACGCGCCCCAAAGGGTCATGGCCACCCGGCTGGTCCGGGGATACCGTATAGTCTCTGGTGAGGCGGCGAGCCTCCTTGCCGGATTACCGTCATGGGATCTGGAGGCAAAGGTCCTCGCCCGCATATGGGAGTGGTCGAGGAGACGTTTCTCGCTACCGCGAGAAATCACGGCACAGCGGACAAAGCTCCGGCGGGATATCAGGGTGGCATGGAGAGTGCGATTGTCACAATCCAACGCTGGGCAAGCCACAATTGCGGCGATAAGTCCCCTGTTTGAGGAGTGGCTAGAGAGGCGCCACGGCGTCCTCACCTTCCGCCTGACGCAGGTCCTCACCGGACACGGATGCTTCGGTAGTTTCCTATTCCGGATAAGGCGGGAGGAAATGCCCGGTTGTCACCATTGTGTAGATCGCCCGGAGGACACCATGGAGCATACGGTGGAGGTCTGCCCGGCATGGGCGGAGTACCGCCGTGTCCTCGTGCAGGCGATTGGCGGTGACGATCTCTCGCGTCTGGCCCTGGTCCTGGACCAGTGTCCTGGTCTGGTACAGAGCGAGAGGGCATGGGAGGCCGTCACCTCCTTCTGCGAAGCAGTATTGCTCGCAAAGGAGGAGGCGGAACGCTTGAGGGAGAGGCAAAATTCGCGCCCTCACGCCCCTAGCCACCGCAGGAGATGCCCTGGGCATCGGGAATCCCAAGCCGATTCCTGGCCACCGTAGGCGTGGGCTTGCGGATAGCGAGCAATGGGTAGCTCGCCGTCCGATAAGGACCAGGCCCAGGTCGCCGGCGCGTTGTGTTCCACGCGCGCCTCAAAGAGATGTCAGTACCAATGACGCGGTCCACTAGGGCCGATGCCTGCCAGGGTTGCGGGAAAGTCCGAAAGGGTTACCGTGGCCCCTGGCACAGGCAACTGAAGGAACACGGGTGCGTTTTAGTCAGTAAGGAGTCTGACACGCCCTCCCGCTCCGCCCAGAGCGGGAGAAGTTATTTGATGATTTCCCACCCACAAAAAAAAAGGGTTGTGGGAAAGTCCTAAAGGGTTACCGTGGCCCCTGGCACAGGCAACTGAAGGAACACGGGTGCGTTTTAGTCAGTAAGAGTCTGACACGCCCTCCCGCTCCGCCCAGAGCGGGGGAAGTTATTTGATGATTTCTCACCCACAAAAAAAAAAGGGTTGTGGGAAAGTCCTAAAGGGTTACCGTGGCCCCTGGCACGGGCAACTGAAGGAACATGAGTGGGTTTTAGTCAGTAAGAGTCTGACAAGCCCTCCCGTTAAGAGTTGTTATTTGATGATTTGTGAGAAGTTATTTGATGATATCCCGCCCTAAAAAAAAGGTACTTACTAGATATTTCTGGTAGTAACCAGAGCATGGTATGCAATAATAATTGATCAAAGACTACACAAAATTTTAAACAACTGTATTCGCAATAAACAATGTATTGAATTGCATCATGTGCCATTTATTATTTTTGTTGCGAACCAATTGTACACTTTTGGGTAATTATAGCGTTTTAGTCTTTTACAGACGGCAATAGGGAAAATATGACTTTACTTGCTTTTAGGACTGAAATGCCGCAATTATAGACAAAATAAAATGTACATACATTGTGTCTCACGTAGATCTACGTACAAAGAGATAATGCTATGAAAATATATGCATGTCTGTCTGTTCACCTTGTATTAGCTGAACAATTGCACATCTTCGCACGATGTGCATGTGTGAAAATTTAATACTACCTACGTTATAGGTAGTCATTACCTAATGAAGTAAACAAACTGGTTCTAAATGTGTATCTTTATATCAACAATGGAAACTGCAAATCCCTAATAAACAAACTAATAATATCATGGTTCTTGGTATTACCCAATAATTGGTGTCGGTCGAAAATGGTTACAGGGTCAATAAACATATGGACTTATTGAAATCATTTTGGTATATTTTTAATTATCAACAAACGTAAGGAAAAACACGTTCATTTCAGAGTTTCCTCTCATGTTACTATGTCGTTTTATTGAGTGAATAAAATTATGACAAGTATAATATTATACGTTTGTTTTACAAGGAGTTTACAAACATCAACTAGAAATAGAACAACTTGAATGTTTAATTACGACCGTTTACTATTATAATTACACATTATAAAATAATGATATTGCGAGAAGATATGGGGATACAAATAGTGATTCATTTAATAATTAAAATACATTGAGATAATACTAAACTTTATATTAAATAAAAAGGCTGTAGGTACTGTTAACAAAAGTGGGCAGCTAAAATGAAATATAAATGAATATTTGACCTACCTTCTTTATAACAATTTTATCAACTTCACGGCACTCACTGTACATAAAAACTGATAGCCTAGTTCGAGAATATCTTCGCGCGGGAAGTGAGCTGCATTTTACCGCCAAACGATCAGTACCGAATGCCGAACCGTACGCGCCTGATCTCGCCTTCGTACTTGTAAAATGTAATAAGAGCACTATCTCGGTGACATTGAATTTACTCGCGCTATGCCCTACGTCGTGTGCAACTACGATTCAACAAGGTCTATCACACCTTGTCTTGAAAACGGAAACGTGCACGTCTTTGTTTACATGCAAATGTAATAATTATCGTGTATTTTAGTCTTTAGAACATACGAGTACGTTGCCTAACAAATGAAAATCGCTGTGGTGTACCTATGTATTACTTCGTTACAAATTGCACTGAATATAAAGGGGCCTCTTTCTGATGCGTATTATGAAGATAGGTGTAATACAGGCCATAAACTTCATCTGTTGATTATGAGACCAATTTTTAACAGATTGCGTTTAGCGGGCTTCTTTGCCCGCATGCAATCTGATCTCAGGCAGGGCAAAAACCACAAACAGAACAGTTTTCTTTTTCAGGATCAGCTTTTCGACAACAAATCCACGCTTCTTTAAGGATTAGTGATTGTATAGAGTTGCACACGAGACGGAATCCCAAGTATGGGTTTATAAAATTAAATTATTGTTTGTTGGAGGTTTTCTTTAGTGAAGGTCAAGAACTGGAATTGAAAAATGTAGAGTTACCCCTGTATCAGAATAACTGGAAGTCATGGCGGCACACGTTTGCCCAGCAGTGGGATTATTCAAGTAAATAAAATAATAGTAGATTGTTGCAGCAAGCGCATGCGAGGGCACTAACACGAGTGCATTAATTACTCACTTTAGCAAGGTACGTAATCTACTTTTCTTTCAACTACCAATCTTCCTACCGTGATAAAATATACCTACTTACTCAAAATAAAAACTCAAGTTAATGAAAACAAAGTTTAATTCATCTCCTCCTCAAACATTTAAAACTTATAATTATTAAATGTGCAGTTATTAAAAGTGAAATTTGCACTTTTACTTGGAACATTTATTCTAGTATTTGTTTGGTTTACCTACTTGTAAATAATAATTATTCTGGAGTTGAATTCGTATCGCTATCGCTATCTATTTCTTTTTTTTTTACTTTTCTTGCTAAATATGAAGTATCAAAGTTTTACAATGGTATAAAATGCGCGCCATTTGTTTTTTTTTTTTCACCTAGTCGGTTTTATTCAGCCGATTTTTATTTTCAGTCAGTATCTTTTTGATCTAATGCTGCATACGTTTTATCAAATTTTATCATTAAACCTCTGTGGTAAATTTAAATAATAAAAAACAGTGCATTAATGAAAACCTGTGCAACCATGAGATTTTATATAACATTTCTGCACTGTTTTGGTTCTAAGCAAAAATACGTCCTTTGTGATCGGTTTTGTAGTGATTAATTGAACAAACATCACTAGGTAAATCAAACATTACTACGTAGTTGAAAGAATAGTAGATTGTTATACAAGGAGCTAAAATGACCCATTATATACGAGGTAGTTTTACTCCCGAGCTTTAGCGAGGGAGTAAATAGAAACCGAGTTTTAATGGGTTTTTAGCGCCGTGTGTTACACTCTACTTTTCACTACGATTGCGAAAAAATAAAACAATCCAATACAATATGAAATATGTAGTTTATTTTATTAAAAATTAAATGTACAATTTGTACAATTCTGGATATTTAACGAGATGTTTTTTCCCGGTAACTTAATTTCAGTCCTCTGTGAAGATGAATGTTGAGTGGTTCTTTTCCTTTCTCTTCACGTCACTACCAATTCAATTTGCAATTAGATAAAAATTATAAAGATTTCGCGCCAATGTCTTTTTTTTGTTTTTTCTTCTGCAGCCGCAACGCATTGCATGCATTCTACCAAAGAGATCGCCGATTTTAGTTCCATTTTCAAAAATAAAATGAAGTTCTTTTTTTTATGAAACAGTCATAAGTGGAGTCTATATTCATGATTATTCTACTTATGACTAAAGACTTTTTCGTTTTTGTAGGCTCATTGTCATTTGACACACAAAAATTTAAAAAAAAACTTTTTCCCCTAGAGGAAGAATTGCTATTTTTTCTTCGCTCTGGTACGCCACAATGACGGTCTTTTTGAGCAAGAGGAGTGAAAAGGTAATTTTATTTACTACCTAGGTAGGTAATATTACGTTTCCTTATAACCGGTTAGTATTTAGGAATAGCTTCACTGAATTGACATTCCTAAAGAAACAATACAGGTTATAAATATTTGCACTTTCAGCGAAGGAGGTAAGGTGAACGAACCCATTCTGCCTCAAGCGGCCTTCTCTGTGACGGCTGTGTCTGCAGAATCGTGTTATGACGCATTTCTGACGTTCATACGTCATCTTCTAAGCGATGATTGAGCTACGAGTATGTCATATATCTCAGAATATCGTGTTTTTATTGTTCTTTACTTTATATTAGAAAATAACAGTAATCTTCTTCGAGAAACACGTGCCATAGATAAATGCATGAATATTGCACAAATATTGATTAAGAATTAAGTTAAATAAAGCAAATCACTATCGAACAGATCTAAGTAGGTATGAGATCGAATCAAGATCGAGAGATTTTAAGTTGGAGCTGTCATTTACCCAGAAGAACAGATCCTCCCGTATTGTCATATAACCAACCGCCTACAATCGAGATATTAATAATATTTAAAATCTAAATACATGTAAACTACTTTTTTTGTTACTTAATGATATGGCTTAGACTACCTGGGTAAAAGGTGGTCATCAATTCGAGAGACCAAGACACAACGATGTTATTACAGGCACTGGTTATCTCAGACGAGGTCAGTGATTTATGTAACCATTGATGATTGCCGTGTGGTTGCTGATGATGAATTCAAAAGCCTACAAAACTAAAATTTAAAAAACAAAGTTCATGGAGGAAGCAAGATTTAATAAAAATATTTTTACTCGATTTCAGTAACATTGTAGCTGGACGCACGACTCAGTCTATATCTAGCTTCCTAAAGGATCCGTCTTCCATGAGGTCTGCGGTGACAGGAGGTCCAATCCGTTTGGACTCGTCTGTACCTAGCTGTTCCTCAAATTTCATCCAGTCATGGTACTCCTTGAATTTTGATACCCAGTACTCTGAAATTACATTTTAAGCTTCATAAAGTCGCATGATGAAATCGTATCGAGGTCTGGACAATGGCTATGTGTGACAAACTCCACACAAAATCACCCTAATACTCATTTTATTGGTAAAATACAACAGCTTACCTGTAAGTTCCGCAACAGTAGGCCCTGTTCCACCGTATTCAGGAGGAACTATTTCTTTCGGGATGTCTTCCATCATCTCTTCTAGTCTTTTGTGGATTTTCAACTGTGAATACAAGCGAAAATATTATTTGTGTGGATATTACATTCAGCATGTAACAATTCCTTAAAACATTATTTTGCCGTCAGCTAATACATAAATATACTGGTCATTCTTTAGTATAAATGTTGGAAGACCAAAAAGGTTGACCTCAAATTATTAAAACGCAGGCTGATTATTAACGAAAAAAAATAATGCACGCCATCTAAGAGGAAAAAATAAAATAGAAAAATAAAACATTAATGGCATCTGACCATTCGAAAACAAATAAGGTTTCGCACATTTTTGCACAAAATTAAATATAATCTAATTTTTAAGAAATATTGGTCAATAATAATTTCTGTAATCATTTTCTGATGAGTTTGGAAAATATTTAACTATGCAGATACAGTTATTACATATCTCATACAGGCTACTCATGTCTGAATTGTTATAGAGAATCAATCATTTATTTATTTCCAAGCAAAACTGCAGTAAATATAAAAAATAAGAAAATTATTTACCCGTTGCTTAGCTTTTTCATTTAAAAATCCTGAGATGAGTGTAAATATTTTCTCAACGCCAGACGGTAGGTTTATGTGGTGACTGCCTTTCAATCGGAGAGGCATAGAATCCTGGAAAAGAAGAAAAATACACTGTTAAATTGCTGTCACTCCAACCCTGCGTGTACACCACGGACTTTGTATTTGCTCCGTGGTGTACACCCACAAGTTGTGTAATGCTTGTTTTCGACAAGTCTTATAAAAAAACATTTTTAGCTCGGTAATAATATCCGATTTCCTGATTCATCTATTAAAATATGGCTGCAAATATATGTGATCACTTGTGGAAGGCATATATACAAGTGGCAGCACAAATATGTGACATTAAAGGAACACTAAAATTATCTGGCGACACCAGCGACGCCAAGGATGCTGCAACAATTAACTTAAACTAAAAAAACGTTCATGAAAAATTAATTGTGTACCTAATGTTTTTTTATGTCTAGATAATATAAACACACTGCTAAAGTAGATGTACCCAGAATTAAAATATTGTATAGCTACATGTTCTTTTTTTCGTCTAGGAAGACAATGAGAAAATGATAAAAACTATAGATATTTTTAGGCTGTCTGATTGATAATATGGAATTATACGTACTTGGGTCACAGCTACCATTTTTCTCAACATCGACGGGGTGGCTTGAACGAAGTGTGACATGGTGATACCCTCGTAGTCTGTCACGATCTTGGTACCCAACACGCAGGCATTATCGTCTTCTACCACCATAATCTGGAAACATGGGAGATGGTTTATTAAGTGTTTATTACAAATTTTAAAGAAAAAAGGTACGTATGATTTTTTTTTATATCGCCTGCAAACAACTATAATGTTCCAAACAAGATCACTTTTCAAGCAGTCAGGCGTCAGATATTTTAGTTCAATCGCAGATTTGATAAAATTCACAGATAATTCATAAATCCATTATAGATTTTATTCCAATTTGCAATTTCTACGTGCAATTCGTTTCCATAATGCAAGTAGGCAAGCAGAATTCAAAAAATAAATCCAAAATCACTTACTTAACTAAAAAACTTTGATCGAAAACGTTACCCCTTTCTGATTCCAGGAAGTACCGATTCTATTAATAGGAAAATTCCCTTTGCTGTTAGTACTGGAAATGTGCCTGATAATCGCGAAGAATTACTCGTGTCAGTTTTTCAGTTGTAATTGGTGCAAATTTAATCAACTCTCATTATTGAATTAGAGCAAACACCTGTATCATTTATCAGCCATAAAGTGGGCCTCTTCTAAGGCCAGCATTTAGCGAATGTTTACAAACAATCATAGTATGACGGGATGCTGAAGTTATTACTCTGGAGATATTGTTTTTTTTTTTCGATGACAACTTCGAAAGGATAATTATGTTAATAAGCATATTTGTCCGAAACCGTCAAACAAGCCACTTTAATATTAAACTTTCGGATTCGCCAAAAGTGATTCGACTTCATTCGACGCTATTGTCTCACAACTCCGCAATAAAGCGTTTTAGTCTAAATTACACTTGCTGTAGTGTCCCAATTGTCCGCACAACTGCACTTTCCTTGCAACATGATCCATTCTTTAGTTCTTAGAACGCCGTATAGAACACTACTGATATCACGAATAACGTGGCTTCATAGTAGGCCCGATCAATATAAAAGAAGTACTTACCTACCATTGATTCAAAAAGAAGAATATGTAATTAATTTATAATGATTACCTGTACTAAATAGTACAGCATGCACATGATGTCGCCCACATTGTGTGTGGATTGATCGTATCTGCTTGCTCGGATAAGGATCACTCGGGGATACAGCTTGTCTTTCGGATTCGGCAGGATCAAAACTGTTCTGAAATAGAAATAGTGAAACCGTATGTAAAAAGCTGCTAGTGATGTATACTGATGTATAAGATAAAGTTTATTTAATTAAAAAAAACAATCAATTATTTAGAAGGTTCAATGGCAATAGAGTCGATCCCTTTTATACAAGAGACTTCAACGTGACTGGTGATGGTGAAACGGGGATACACTAATAACTTTGCCAGACGCTGCGGAGGATACAGGCTTCATCAACGCAACCTATAGCAGTCCTCCGCTGAATATAGGCTACTCCCAGGCTGCGCCAAAACACCATGCCTTCATCTACAGGGGATACAGGCTTGATGATATGCAACGTTATGGAATAAATATATTTTTCGTACCACTTGCTCAAAAAAGTGACATTCTATGCCACAAAAAGCGAACATAACAATAGTCATTTTTAATCTGTTAAAAACAGGGAAAGAAAATTGTACTGAATTTCATTCATCCTCTAGGGGGAGAATGTGATTTAAATTTGGAATACTTACCGAAATTTATACTGAACTACATCTGTGTTTACACCATTGAGTTTGTATATAAAGCATTAAACATTTATTATGCAGTTATGATTATTAAATAAAATTACGAAATCCGACGAGGCCGTATGAGCTTGATGCCTATCCTTTTCCGACAAAAAAATATTAGTCTAGGAATTTGCCGCGTTTTTGTTTTCTTCAAATACATACACGTTAAGTTTATTTTAATTTATTTTTATAAATAAGTTAATGTTCTAAAAATGCGTTTAATTGTCATTATTTTTTATAAATGCTTATCTCATATTATTATTGTGTTAATTTGTTCGCAAATGGTACGAAAAGTAGAGTATTTTCCTCGGTGATAAAGCTGTCTTAGTCTTGGGTGAACTTAAATCCCTCGCTACACTCAGGACTCGTCTTAAATCCCTCGCTTCGCTCGTGATTTAAGTTTTTAACACCCTCGCTACGCTCGGGAGTAAATCTCGAGTCCTTCATTACGCTCGCGATTTAAATCGTCACCCGCGACAGAAGACACTGCTTTATCCCCTTGGTTAATAATCTACTAATACTAGCTGTTGCCCTCGACTTCGTCTGCGATCCAGGATAAAAAGTAGCCTACGTCCTTACCCAGGTCATGGTCTGCCCATGTGCCAAATTTCATCCAAATCTGTTTAGTAGTTTTGGCGTGAAAGCGTAACAAACAAACAAGCTTAATTTCGTATTTATAATAATAGTTAGGATTTATCTCTCTTCCTTACCCTAGTCTGAAAAACTCTATAAACTTTGGATCTGTTGGTTTTATCCTCAAGGTTATGTCAGGAGCCGTGGTTCTTAGAGTGTAGTACAGGTCCAGCTTCTTCTTAACTCGTTCTAAACTGAATTTACAGCCTCGCAGTAATGCTATGAGCCACTGATCATCTGGAAATTAAATACAGTAATGAAAACTATATTAATATTATGTATTTTGTTTAAATCCTGTATTAAAAATTTCACTGAGTATATTGGTCATTTAAGTAACAAAACCTACCTTTAAAATAACAAAACCTTTTTACGTAACAAAACCTTTATAAAAGTTATAGCAAAAAAATTCACATTATTTTATTATTCGTGGGAAAATACAGCGTATTATACATCCAAACAATATGTGAAAAAACCAATTACCCCAAAATATATTTTGCAAAATGATTTAAATCTAGTAGGTAAATTAAATACAAGGTATGAGTAACTGAAGATTGAGAAGATAAAAATTGGAAAGGCGACTAAAGGGCAATAAAGTTAATGGCAAAACTATAAAATTAAATAAAAACAATATTATTGAAGTAACTTTGAAATAAGTCCCTGCAGGTTGATTGATTATACGTGGTCACGATAAATAGATAAATGTAATAACATTTTATTACTCGATTTTAGTACAAGTAAACTCAAGTTGCTCTGATAAGCAATCTGTTACTATGATAGTTAAAAAAAAATATTTACGAATGGGACGAAATATCCTTCACTATCTCACTATCAATAAAACCCACAGATTTTATGACAGTCACCTCATCGTTTCTTTTGTATAGCTGATATTTAATAAACCATTAGTCACAATTCAGCCTACGAGTATGGTTTTAAAGATAAGCCCTTTCAATTAAACAAACTTCACTTCTCTCTTTACCAAGTTTATCTATAGATAACTTCAAACATTCCCATTTCATTTAAAAATATAGGTATATCTGTCTGCTGCCACACGTCTGTCTATCCCTTCCGAGAATATAGGTGTTATATATGTGATGTGATGACTTCAAACATTACATACCTGTTCTTGCTTTCAGGTGAGGCTGCTTCGAGATCCATTCCTTCAGATGTTGCAGATCATTAGGAACCTGTTTCGGGTTTTCATTCAACTCCTTTCTGGCAATTTTCGCCAGTTCTGGAGTCAACTCACGAATCATTATTTAGTTTTCGTAGACCTGCAAAATACAATTTAAACGTATTATTCTGTTTCTAACGATTCCCCATTTACCCAATATTGATTACTCAATAAAAACTGTGTATCTATATAAAGCTATCAATCAATTAAGCACTGATAAAGACAACCTTTCAAAATACGTAGAAAATTAAACTTTATATACAGAAGAAACAGCTTTAAATACTAACATTTTTCCACACGTTATAAACAGCATTTGTTTAAAGTAATAGAAAACAAGGTAAGACCCACCTATGGTATCGTGCGCTGCCGGCGTATCGACTAACTGATAAAGAACTCGGTTGTTATCACAGTCGTGTTGTGAAACGGCGCCGACTGCCAATATTATCCAATCATGCGACAAGCTCCATCAATGTCCTATTTCAACCGTAATTACTCGACAGTAATCAAATTCGACTTTGGATTGACAATATTTAGGTACCTGCTTTAGGTACACTATTTTTCCCCATTATTTTTCGCCTCCTCTCTTTCCGCTTTAGCTAAGAGTGTTGGCTGAACATAATTTACATTAATATATCAACGCATAAGTGCAGCTGAAATCACCTCACAAATTAGCACTTGCGATCAAATATCACACGCAATGCCCCCCTTTTGTTAATCCACCCTCTTTTTCAGTGATTTTAGATCTTTACAATTTTCCAAGTCTAACCAAATTTCAACTAGGTACCTAGTCTTCTTACATAATACATATTTTTCTACCTTTCACCACATGACCCTGGCGAACATATTATATAGTTTAAAACGGGATATATATACTTACTTTCAAAATATTATGAATTTTGTTTATTTCACGTGAAACCCGGAAATCTTTTTGCCTTGAGACATACACAATCACTTACGCACTTAAATTAAAAGACAAAACAAAACAGGATTTGACTTTTATCAAAATATTTACCTATATTTGCACGTAACTTATAACTATGTAGAAATGGTATGATCTTTGAGTACCGAATACTCAATTAGACGACAACACATTGTAATGACAACCATTATCTAATGCTAACCTTAGAAAAAGAGATAATACGATCTTACCAATCATTAATTAATTTGCTTTATTAGTTGTCTTGTTTATTTACATCCTTTAACAATATTACATAAATTGTTGATGTTTGATGTAAATGTTGTAAAGGCAATATTATAACAGATCAAGAAACTATACTTCGTGAAGAAGTCAAACCAGACGTTTCGAACAGTGGCTGGTAGGCTGATATCGAGGGCGTTCGCAGCTCACGAAACATTCAATCATTAAGGATTTTACCTGGTACAATCCTGGCTGGTTCGAAAGTATCGTAAAAGTACGATTTTGAACGCAGTCGAAACTTGAGTTTTGCTTTTTTTAGTCGGAAGTATATTATTTCTTCTTATGTTATTATTAGCACGTTGTTAATCCAAGTCAAGTTTTCTAAAAGATCCCTGGACGCCAAACATGTTCTCTGCAGTCTTAGGTTTGCCTGGCCGCTTTGATTCATCAGTCCCAAACTTCAGATCTTCATCAAACCAGTCCCCATATTGATCTAGTTTCTTCAACCAGTAATCTGTTAATAAATTAAACTTCTAATGAATGAACTGATGATGACTTTACCAAGGTTGACTTTGAGACCATACGCTGACTTTACTGTGGGACCAACTAAGTTCGTCTCATAGTAAAAGTCGTTTATATGTGTTAATACTTTTACCCCTGAAAGATTGCCATTCATTCAAGCCGGCCTGTATAAAAATTAAGGGAATAATTGTACCTATGATTTCCTGTTTGGTTCCACCCTGCCCTCCATATTCCTTTGGCAATATTTCCGGTGGTACATATTCATGAAGCACTCTTAAATCCTTGTTAGACATATGCAGCTGAAAAAAATGTACCTGTTAATACGCAATTCCTTAGATAATTGTAGTTCAGGGAGGTGTACTGTACTCACTTTTTTCTGATGTTTCTCATTAAGAAGCTTTATAACAAGATTGAATAGTTTTTCAAAAGCTGGTATTGTATTTATGAAGTGTAAACTTTTCAGTCTTAGCGGTGAAGCATCCTGAAATAGAAATCAATAGTCTCTAGAATTAATTACAATAGACACATTACATCCAGCCCACACTGGGCCCGCGAGGTGAATCACAGAATTAGGGCCACTCCCTGTCACAGAGAAGAGGCCTGTGTCCCAGCAGTGGGAACGTTATAGGCTGATTATACATATGCTATATTCACTTTATTACTGTCTCAATTAAATAAATATATGAATAAAAATCTAATGCAGCATGGGTGTGCCGGTCAAGAAGAAAAAGTATGGCAATGAAAAATTTACACTTTTTAGAAATGTTACCTGTCCCGCTATCACTAATTTCTTCAGCACCGTTGGTGTCATTTGCATGAAATGTGTCATTGTTATCCCATCAAGATCTATTATATTGAGAATCCCGTTTACCATAAAAGCATCGTCCTCCAAATACTTAACCTGTGAAATATATACAACTTTTGAATACGACAACTTTTTTAAACTGCCTGACACAACCACGATGTAACTTTATGGCAGGTAGTTAATGTCAAAATAATGGTAAAAACGGCTTCAAACAACATTAACACACAAATCGAAATACATTTCAGAATGACCAAAATAAAATGTACCAACCTGCTGAAGACAAAGTCCTAACGAGAAGAAATCCGTGGGCGAAATCTTATCAGGGTCATAGAGACTAGGTTTGACTATGACGACCCTTGGGGCCAGGGGAGACGCCAGCTTCGGCAAGATTAACCCTGCCCTAAAAGAAATGAGTGAATACAGAATACATTTTACCCAAAAATCGTATAAGGATAGTAGGTCAGGCAGACACTTGATAACCATACATCTTCTATTATATGTCATTATGCAATTTTATGCGAGGATGGCCAAATCCGCATCTCGAAGCCAAATAAATGATAGGTAAAAAAATAAAATCGAAATCACCAGGAATTATTTAAAATTCTATATAAAACATTGGCTAAACCAATGTCTAGTCTAGTCAACCAACTTACCCAGTTTGCAGCAAATATTTAAACCTTTGATTATTAGGTCTGAAACTGAACAAGTCCGGTGACAAAGTTCTCAAAGAGTAGTACAGATCCAGCTTCTCCTTCGCTCGTTCGAGGCTGTGCTTACAACCCCTCAGGAAGGCTGCTAGCCATTGGTCATCTACAATATAATAATATGTAGTAATTACTAGTTAATAATAGTAATACCCAAGCTCTTGGACGCAGCATAGTGTTGCAATGAGATGGCTCGAATTGCTGGTATGTCCTAAAACCCAAATTCGAAGACATGTGACATCAGTACCTACTGGGCCCGCAAGCTGGATGACGGCCCACTCACAGAGAGAAGGCCTTTATTTATTTTTTTGAGGGTGGGTAATCATCATATCACTTCTCCCGCTCTAGGCAGAGCGGGAGGGCGTGTCAGACTCTTACTGACTAAACCCACCCGTATTCCTTCAGTTGCCTGTAACAGGGGCCACGGTAACCCTTTCGGACTTTCCCGCACAGAGAGAAGGCCTGGGGCCATTATAGGCTGATTATATTTATGTTATGGCCTGAATGTAATGCTATGATTAAATTAATTTCATTCATTATGTATCCTTGAGTTTTGTCTAAACGAGTAAACGTACTGTACTCGTACGTCACTGTACTCATATTCTGCGTTATTCCAGAAGGATTTTTGTGTGGACTATGTCTACCTATTTACATATGCGATTATCAGTGTAACTAGCCAGATCTAGCAGAAATCACCTTCAAATTGCCTTATTTCCAAAACTCGAAGATAGGTATTTAAATTCCAATATTCACATCCCTGACATTGACATCACTTTCTGGTGTTTCAACAATAACAATTAGATTTAATTAATATACTGTGCTGTAGTAACTTCATCCTAAACAATAACGTTTTCCGGGAAACTTAAATAGGTACCGATTTAACCGCCTATAACTACCTATTTAACCCCCTATAACCCCTTTTATAACTTGACGGATCTTTTAATTGATGGGTTATATCTTATTTCAGAGTTTTTACTTTCTTTTCTAAATAGGTAACACAAAAAAATTGCATA
Source organism: Brachylomia viminalis (assembly GCA_937001585.2). Classification (NCBI taxonomy): domain Eukaryota; kingdom Metazoa; phylum Arthropoda; class Insecta; order Lepidoptera; family Noctuidae; genus Brachylomia; species Brachylomia viminalis. Next base: position 16,371,891 of record OW443301.2, on the reverse strand, counting down.
ATTTTATTTTATTTTATTAATTGTAGTGTTCTCCTGTTTCTGACTAATGCCTACCTATGGTTTTTCTGATAATAAATTGCTCTTACTGTGCAAATGGGTCAAAACCTAAAAATTATAAACTATATTTACCTGTTCTAGCCCTCAAATGAGGCTGTTTATTAATCCACTCTTTCAAGTGTTTTATGCCATCCTCAAGTTTCTTCGGAGTCTCATTCAGTTCCTCTTGTGCCTTCTGCTTCAAGTCAGGGTTTAAAGGTCTCACCAACATCATCAAAAATTTTACTATAATTACGAGTACTTTGATTTATTTTACTTCATTAACTAAAGTTCGTCTATACTATAGATACTTTCAGACACTTTTCTTGAATAATTACAAATTCACAAAACTGAAAAGGTAAATGCTAGTGAACGTTTAAAAACTTCAATAAATATAATATTTAAATAATAAGGTCAGAGCAAAATTAAAAGCAAAATGCGTCCGTCACTGTTTCGGAGTAAGAACATAATAAACAAAATGATAATAACTTGTCACGCCACTTCCACTGCAGAAATATTATAACAAACTAACTTTACCTACAGGTAACGTGTTATCTTATATACAGACCTTTTATTGTTTATTTTTAATTTAATAAACATACATGGTCACCGATTTTAATAGTAGGTGTTCAGACACTGGATGCGGCGTATGCACATTTATCTTCCGGGCCCCGGACATTATGGAAGTAGACGAACAGTGGAAGGAGGGGGGGGTTTAGTCGGTAGGATTCTGGCATAAACACGGAGGGTTATGCCAGACTCCCTAGATGGAGGGTATCCATGAGGCTATCCCCGGAATAAAAATAAAAAAGTTGCTCATACATTATCATACATCTAGACATCTACTCTGTCTACTCTGTTAGGAAGGACCTGAGAAATGTATAGGCTGGTTTTCTATCTTTTACTGAACGTTTATCATTGAAAATAGTTTAACCATCTATAAAATAGAATGGGAAATAAAAACCACCACCTATTTACATTTTTTTTTAAATTACCTCTTTAAAAAAGAACTCTGAGTCTGTGTTGGTGCTTGTAAGTGTAACCAACTAAGATTAATGGGCCTGATAAAAAAGCTTTTGCATTCTAGAGAACCTAACGTAATGTACGCCTGACCTTCCAAAAGTCTTACGGAAAACGATGTAGAGACGTTGATTTGCTGTCCTTGGCTCTTTCGTACAAGCACACCTAAATGTGTTTTCTGATCTCATAGGTACTTTCGAAAGTTGTTTTGTTTTTATATACAAAACAGCTTTCGAAAGCACAAAGAAACAAATGTTTTATGAATTTTCCGTCTAACTTAAGTTTTGAACGCTCTTCTATTTAAAATATTATCTGGGCCTATAAAACTGATCTGATTATAGTATTTGAATTTATTTAACCAATCAATTATTTCCCAAGAAATAAAAATCTTACAACCTTTTGCGAAAAACCATATTTATTTTTTATTTCTATACAAAAAGGTAAAAAATCTCAGTCAACTTGAAGTTGTCTAAAGGAGCCTTCTACTCCGAACATGTCTTCAGCAGTCTTAGGTTTTCCAACTCGCTTTGATTCGTCTGTGCCGTAGTGGAAATCCTCATCCAGCCAGGAATCGTACGCCTTCACCTTATTCCTCCAGTGTTCTGAAAATTATCATAAAACCTAATTGGCTTTCGGACTAAAACCTCAAAGGTCTTTTTATTATAATTAAAACTATCCTACAACAAAGGAACGGAGGACATTAGTAGCAAAAAAATAATAATAATAAAAAACTTGAATGGCGTTTGTGCCTTTTTTTCACCGCGATTGGTCAGTCTGTTAAGGATTTTTTTTTTTTTAATGGGGAGAGAAGCCAAGAATTTTATAGCACTCAATATGACTTTGACAGGGGGGCGCTGTTGGTAAAGGTTGGTGCAATTGCTCTTTTTAATGCATTGATTGAGTCCGCGTCGTTTGTTTTCGTGAAAACGTTGGTCACAACTGTAACTTGACCTAACCTAGTGAGGGTTCCCTAACTAAACAATACTAAGGCAGTTCTAGCACTTTGCCAGCCACTATCACGCCAGGCTTGCTTTATCCCAACTAATGAAAGGCGGTCACATTCAAATGAAGTGAGGCTCAAATAGCGATGGCATTATCTAAGTCAGCCCAGTGTAGCGAGCACAGTTTCGTGGCGAGCGAGCGAAGCGAGCCCACAGACGACACGACTGAACTGAGCGCGTTATTCTAGCAATGAGCGAGCGAAGCGAGCTCCCTACAAGACAAGTGCGTGAAACACCCAAGCATATTCTTTAATCGAGCGAGCCCACCTACGCCATAAGTCAGCTTTCACACGCGAACGGAGCGAGCATTCTCCACAAAACAAGTCAATGGAGTAAAACCGCTCTCGACACGAGCGAGCTAATCGAACCCAACTTCGCCATAAGTGAGCAGAGCGCGATTATAACCGCCTAACCGAGGAAGGTATAAGCGAGCTGTGATAATCCCTGGCTAGTCTCCCTGTAACCGAGAGGAGGCCTGTGTCCCAGCAGTGGGAACATTACCTATAGGCTGATTATGCAACCGGTGCAAGCCTTTCATCAATAACTGCCGTGGTATGTTCGCTTCGCTCACTCAGATCTAGCGCGGATGTTACAGTTCCAATCAAACCCTCACCTATATAGAGGGCTCCCCTTACTTAGTCTACTGCCGTTGAAACCTCCTAATGTTTCGTAATGCTTTTGCTTAATTACTTGCACGATGACACGGCGCCACCGATTGATAACATGATAGGTGCCCTGTCTTTTGTATTCGCTAATAACTTGACTTTTTAGGCTCATTGTGTTTTTTTTTATGTCAACTTTCTTCGATTGTCGTTTTTTACAATTACGAGCAGATCTACAGCCGATATGAGGCGAAATATGTTTTGAAATAGGTATTTGAAACCGCCGTAACAATTGTATTTGCTCGACACCAGATTTAGTAAGCTCATTGCATTCCTTATGAAGTAAGCTTTCACTGATTGCGATATTTTTCAGTTCTGAGCAGATATCGAGACGACATCTTAATTTTTTTTTTATTTGCAACAGATTTTATTACGGTTTCTGACACTGCCGTAGCTATTGTTTTTGCACGGCACTGGACTTTTTAGGCTCATTGCATTCGTTTTGATGCAAGCCTTCTTTAATTGGGATTTTTTTATCATCACTAAACAGATTTAACGGCCGATATGAGACGATATCTGAAATGATTTTGCTATTGTCAACCTTATACAATTTTTTAACGTTTTTTGGTCAATATTTCTGTTGTTTCTCTTTAGGTCCTAGTAGTGCTTTTCGAACTCTTTAAATGGACTCGGCCCAGAATTCAGCTACGTGTTTGGCGCCATCACTAGCACCCATCAGTTCCTGTAACGTGCAAACGACAGGACACACAGGACACGATATTAAGTGTCCTATCGTTTGTGGAACAGCACGACATTTACACTCCAAGGTGGAGTCGTCTATGAATCTCCACCTGAACAGGTTTTCCTTGCTTCGGCCAAGCTAGCTTCGGAGTCTGTTTAAAGACTTCCAGGTTAGTCAAGGCAACAAAGCTAACAGAGGTACTGACAGTTTGTTACTGAGTATTTGCAGGAATTTTATTCTCTTCTCGTACCTGCAATTTCCTCCACTGTGCCAGCGGTTCCACCATACTCGGCAGGCAACAGCTCTTTAGGGATGTGTTTGTACAATTCATCGTAATTCTTGTTATGAACGTAGAGCTACAAAAAATAAACAATATTTATTACAACTCCAGTAGCTTTTAAAATGATTATTTTATAGGGATGATAAGTGTTACGTGTCCACTTACTCTGCTTCTGTTCTTCTCATTAAGCAACGCTTTGATTGCATTGAAGATGGTTTCAAAACCTGGTGGAGTGTTCAAGTAATGTGTCCCTTTCATACGCATGGGCGATGCATCCTGAAAAATATATTAAGTATAGGTTACGTTAATGGCTCTACGAGGAAGTTCGTCAATTTAAAAAAAACCTTCAATACTTCCAAAATAGTTGCAAGATACTTCCATAATTTTACTTTCAAAATAAAAAAAAACTAAAGCTGTACCTGTCCTAAGGTTACCATCTTCTTCATGGTAACTGGCGTCATTTGCATGAAGTGTGCCATCGTCACTCCCTCTAAATCTAAGATACTCTGGCCACCAACTACTGTGGCGTGATCATCTTCATTTAAGACTATCTGAAAACGTACACATTAATTTGTTTTAATTTTTAACAGAATGGGAACACAAACTCGATGTACCACGAGATCTAAAATAGGCGAATCGGTAGTCTTCAATTTTCCAGAAAACGAATGGCCAACTAAGCCAATTAATTACTAAACAATTTGATTTGAATGTATTTATTTATTATTAAAATAGAACGGCCGAAGCCAATTACACTATTTAAACATATAATTTACTAACACAGTCATGCATTCTTCTCACAAAAATTCAAACATTCCGACAGTATCATCTTTCTTTCATTCGCAAACACGTCATGATCTGTGTTTGAGTCCAGGAGAGCGTTAATAGCGGCTAATGTCCGAGGAATAGGTGACTTGGAGTATGCAACAGTACGGCTTGTTGGAACAGCCAGTAAGCGGTGTTTCTTGCCACAACAGTAATTGTCTGGGACAAATAGATTGCAGATTTTATCATGCAGATCAGGAACATCAATAATCCCCCTAAGAATTTTATATATTACAGTCGTCTGATCGCGCGACCGTCTTACTTCTAGAGAATTGAAACTTAAGCAACCGGACAGGAATTTAGTGGGATACAAGGGAGGATAAAACCCATACAAGTGCTTGAAAAGGCATCTAAGGAATGCTTTCTGAACTTTTTCTAAAGCTAAGATATACTGCTTCTCTAAACGATTCCATACGCACGCATTAGACTCAAGCTTGCTACGAACCAATGCCCCAAAAACTAACTTGATAACGTTGGGGTTGTGGAAGTCACGACAGTTCCTTAAAACAAAGCCAAGGCGCCTGAAGGACTCCTTCGCAGTGGATGTGATGTGGTCGCGAAAAGTGAGTTTTTACGGTCGAATATGACTCCCAGGACTTTCATGGAATCAGTTCTTGTAATTGTATCTCCATTCAGTTTCTATATACAGACATCACTCCACTTAAATACTGAATCAATGTCTGATAGCAGAGCTTGGCAATCGAACTCAGATTTTATTTCGCCCACCACCGAACCTTGACTCACAACCGAGCGAGTGTGGTATGGGAGTGACTCGTACAAACCTAATCTGACAAATTGTTATCGGTCCCGCAAACAATCTGCAAGAAGCCGTTGAAGCCCGGAGCCAACACCTATCGCACTGAGCTTTGACAACAAGACGTCATTGTTGACTCTGTCGAACGCCTTTTGAAAATCAAAGTAAAGAATGTCTACCTGGCATCTGCGATCAAGACTAGTAGAGCTATAATTAACTAGTGTAAGTAAGTTTGTATTGACGGATCTTTTTTCGCGAAAATCATGCTGCTCATTGCACAGATACTGCTTCACTTGCTTGTAAATTCCTTGATATAGGACATTCTCGAAAACTTTCGCGGGAGCAGATAGTATCGCTATTGGATGATATTCATCGACTGAAGATTTATTTGAAGATTTCGATATGGGAGTCACACGTGATATCTTCCATGGTGGTGGATAGACTCCAGATTTTAGTGCTAAATTAAAAATGTGGTTTAGGGGCCGAATGAGAAATCCCTTTCCCTTTTTTAAGAACCTCGGAGGAATATTATCAGAGAAATATAATATAAATTTATTTTCAAAAAAGTGTGGTACATATATATTATATGAATATGCTGCCACTCTGCCAGAACTCTTTGGGGTTTTTCTTAATGTTCCCTTCAATTCGCCTAATGTAAGTATCGTAAGCAGACGACATACGAGACTTTAGGCTAGATCTATAGTCAGAGAATTGCTTATATATTAGTTCATATTTATTCTTCTTGCAGGTGGAATGTAATTTAACTTTTTCTGGATATCCAGTATAATATCCGACGTAAACCAGTTAGGGTATCTTCTAGTTATCTTACTGAGTCGTCGTTTTTTAGGGATACAAGCGTCGAAAAAGCTGTAAATAATATTATAGAAAACTTGAGTGCTAGTACGAACGACATTGGATGATATAACTGCATCCCAAGATACCTCAGCATGAAGCTCGTAAAGCAGATTGCGGTTAAATTTTTTGAAATTCCAGTCCCTAATACGGTCGACATTACTGGGTTCAAGCCTTTCACTTTCATCAGATGACTGTAACTTTACCTGGATGTCCAAAAGCTTCAACTGCTGTTACAGAAACGTCATGTAGGTAAGTTACGGCTCATTGAATGAAAAGAAGACTCCCAGCTAAGTCCTTGTTAGCCGATTGGGGTCATAGAACTATGATGCTGACTTTGCAACTTGTCCTAATAATTCTACACTGCTTTCTTTGACACTAGCTTTTGCCCGCAGCTTCGCGCGTGTATGTTGGAAAATATGCCACGGGAACTTACTACCGGGATTAAAAGTACCCTATGTGATGATAATCCAGGCTATAAACTATTTGTTTGCCTTTCATCCCAATTAGAAAGATATAATCGAACAAAAATTCTTCGAACTATATTTTCGGCCTCAGACTCGTTCCCACTTCGCAGCAATTACTTTTTTTTTCAAAAATATTCAATGTAAGTACAGTTTTGACTTCGTTACTATTTTATCAAAACGTATTAAACGTTTTCAAAACGAGATTGTGGAGTAGTTTTCAAATAATAAACAACCAAGTACAGACCCTCATCAAAACGTTGGTAGCAGACATGACGTCTAAGATGTGGTACTTGTTGGTATCATACTTCGCTGGTCTGATAATGGATGTATGTGGCGCGTCGACTCCTGGTGCCTTGGGCAATATGACAACCGCTCTGGAAACAAAATCAATGAATGTCGTGAGAAAAGCTTTGAGTATGAGTAAGAATACAGGAAGGAGGACTAAGGAAGCTACGGATGGAATTTGTGAAAGATGATTTCTGAGTAGAAAAAGGTGTACACTGACATAATAATTGGGTATATAAGGATCGTACCTGCGTCTTGCTTTCTGATTTTTATCAAGGGGAAACGCTGCGGCGTGAGTTTTTAGTATTAACCTAAGTGTAACTGACACAGATGTGATTATAGAATAAGATGTCATGTCATGCCGAACCCAAATAAATTGGTGGTAAATAATTAAATATATGTATTTGATACATTACCCCAGACTTAGGATCTCGTCGAAAATGGGATCAGTGTGCTTTATTCGGAACATTTCAGGTGCCGTAGTGCGGAGGGAGTAGTAGAGATCCAGCTTCTCTTTCGTCTTCTCCAGGCTGAACTTGCAGCCTCGGAGGAACGCCACCAGCCATTGATCATCTGAAAATTTTAAATGTACCAAATTAGACATTTAATTAGTTTATTAATAGTGACAAAAGCTAAGTGAAAGAACACTATCTTTCCACTTCGTCATAGTTGCGTATATATTAATATTCTAGTGTTATTTATTTTAGAAGTATGTATGTATGTATATTATCATATTATTTGTTTTATTTTATTAAGTGAATTGTTTTTGATTTTATGTATTTTATTTTCTCTTTTACTCTTACACACGCTGTCCATATCTGTAAATCTACTATCCTATCGCAGGTATGCTGGAAGAGAATTCATTTGAAATAAGCATTACCTTTTTACCTATTTTTCTGTTATTTTCTTCTTGTCTCTAAGTGTGCACATAAATGGTTAAAAATATAATAAATAAGTAAGTAAATTAATAGCTACAACTGATATAGTTATAACATAAATCCAATAATTAAACTTGAAGAGAATAAAGAAATGTCCTTGACCATATGAGGAATACAACAATCAGGATTTTAGGCAGATATCATACAGGGTGGCAGGGGCATCCGACGCGCAAACTGTAACCATGAATTCAGCACACGATTATAGCGTAGATTTATTTCGTCAGATATAAAAATAAAACATATATTTCATAGAAAAGTGCAATACTTACCTACGCGTTCAAAATGTACGGAACAGCAATTTTTTTAGTAACTTACAAATTAAAATCAAATCAAATCAAAATATTTTATTTGACATAAACCTACATGGCCACTTAGGAAACGTCAGAAGCTAGGTGCACGGTTCCAATTGTTCGTTTCCTATGGAGAAGATCCGGCAACGACGGCTACGAAAAATTTCAACTCAGGGAGGTTCAGAATCATGTACCTACTGAATCCATGGTAATAAGTTGCGCGTCGACAATTTGTACGATTGACCTTCTTGTGCCAAAACATTTTACGTCATAATTTTTTTTCGTTGGAGAAACGTAGAAGAATTACTGATTCCATGTTCTTATACTAAATACTCCAATCCAAAATTGGTTGTCCCCAATTACTAAGCAAGTTCCAGGTCAGGGCTCCTTTGAGACTCCCTTGTGCTTCTATCACACCCTTGAAGTGCAAGGGAGTAATAGGATCACGAGGTCTACTCCGTAGAACAGTGCTCGTCGCAAGCTCTGTCGTCCCTCGGCTCTGTAAACTGTTCAACAGCTACAGCGATAATCTTGACGTGCACTCAGACTCAAAAGAACAACGGTTAACAATGTTTAAAATTTTATTTCCATTTATTTGTGTTTTGCTAAAGTACATTATGATACAAGTGTGCTATGATGGTCATTATACTCGAGGTGGAAGTATTCGCGCGAGCCTCAGGCGACCGCGGCAAGGGGGCCGAATGTGTAATGATCAATGTACCTACACGTACACGCGTTTCATACGACGTTTTTCAACACACTTGCGAGAACAAAAAACAGACTTGTACTGATAATAACGTTTAATTGCTGAAACAATTAGTTAAAGTACAATTCTCAAAATGATATCGAACAGTTTTAGTTGGCATTTTTACAGTTTGTGTTATGTATTATTCATAATTTCGTTATTTTCATTTATAGAGGTAAATGTCGACGGTGATGAATAGCGATCTGACGCAGTCGCTGTATCTTATGTCGAGGATTTTATTCATAACAAGGCAGACATTAGTGCTAAAATAACACGTGCAATTAATTTGGAGCCACAGACGTAAAAGTCTTGCCCTGAGCCGCGACAATCTACTTCTCGTGACACTGGTTATTTAGTGCATCCTGCTTCCACTAATGAGCCCTTATATTTACAACATTCATCCAATTCTATGAAAATATTTCAGCACCTCCGACATTTATACAAAAATATTAAAATAACGTAATTATTAGATAATAATAGGTACCAATACCGATCACAAACTTTAAAAAAATGTCAACAAAAACTGTTCGGTATCATTCTGAGAATTGTGCTTTCACTAATGGTTTCAATAATTAAAAGTTAATAACAATACATGTCTGTTTTTTTCCTCGCAAGTGTGTTGAAAAACGTCGTATGAAACGCGTGTGCATTGATCATTACACGTAAATCATTATTTAAACGTAAAAAAGACTGCAGATCTGTGGGGTAATTCTGTAGAAGTTGCTAAGTCTATTATTGACATTGTAGCACCTACTTTAGCTCTTATTTTTAACAATTGTATCGACTGTGGAGAGTTTCCTGGCCTCATGAAAAATATTAAAATAATACCTTTGTTTAAATCAGGTAGTACTACAGACCCCACAAATTATATACCTATTTCAGTACTACCTACCTTTAGTAAAATTTTTGAGAAATTTATTTTAGCCCAATTGCAAAGATTTTTTAATAAACATAAATTATTACATAGTAAACAGTTCGGTTTTACAAGGGGTCGTTCAACTACTGATGAACTGTGTTGAACTTTTAGGACATATCTATAATGCATGGGAAGATAAATGCGATGCCTTGGGCATTTTTTGTGGTTTGTCCAAGGCGTTCGATTGCGTTCTTCATGAAACGCTAATCAGGAAACTCCGCCACTACGGGATCCGGAATACCGCTCTGGATCTTCTTACTTCATACTTGAATAATAGGGTTCAGAGCGTTGACGTTAATGGTAAAAGATCTCCCGGATCTATAGTAACAATGGGAGTCCCACAGGGCTCAATTCTTGGTCCTTTTTTGTTTCTTATTTATATTAATGACTTGCCTTACCTCATAAAGGATAATCATGATATAGTGTTGTTTGCGGACGATACTTCACTTTTGTTTAAACTTAAACGTCAGCAGCTGGTTACTGACGATGTAAATAGCGCGATCTCAAAAGTAGTTCACTGGTTCAATGTTAATAATTTACTACTTAATGAAAAAAAACCAAATGCATTAAGTTTACGCTGCCTGACGTTAGACAGGTGTTAACTAATGTATTGATAAAGGGCAGAGAATTGAATCCTGAAGATAGCACAGTATTCTTGGGCTTAACTTTGGATGCTAAGCTTCAGTGGGGCCCACACATAGATAAATTATCAAAAAAGCTTAGCTCCGCAGCATACGCTGTTAGAAAAATTCGTAATTTAACTGACATAGAGACAGCCCGTCTAGTGTACTTTAGCTATTTTCATAGTGTAATGTCGTATGGTATTCTGTTGTGGGGAAATGCCGCCGATATTCAGACTATCTTTGTTTTGCAGAAAAGAGCTGTTCGATCAATGTATAAATTAAGCCCGAGACACACTCTCAGAGACAAATTTAAGGAGATTAATGTAATGACTGTGCCTTCACAATATATTTTTGAAAATCTTTTATATGCCCATAATTTTATACAAACTTGATACAAACTTGCCAATTAATACAAACTTGTTTAAAAAATACAGTGATATCCATAATATAAATACTAGGAACAAACACAACTTCGTTGTACCTACAACAAGGCTCAAGAAAATAGGCGGCTCGTTCAAATGTCAATGTACATACGCTTTTATAATAAACTTCCAAGCCACGTTCAAGATCTAAGCCTTAATAAATTCAAATCATTCATTAAACGTAAGTTGTGCCAGAAAGGCTTTTATACCGTTAAGGATTATATTGAAGACAAAAAGGCTTGGGATTGAGTTGTTCCAATTTTCTGCATACTGAATGTTTTTTTTTATTTCTGTTACATACACTAAATAGATAAATTGATAATTATTATAACAGAACGACTTGAATACTTACCTTGAGAAGTACAATTTATTATTTTAATTATTGTGAATGTGAGGACTATGTAGGTCATTGTTTCAGTTTTAATCATGATCTGGCAGTTTAAGTAGTTCATGCGGCCTACCCAAATGTACCCAAATGTCCTTTCTTTGGTATTGTTCGTCGAATCGTTGAGCTCCTAAAGTTCTGAGTTGAGCTGCACGGTTACTGACAAATGCGTGCACTGACTGGACAGGTCCTCTTAATCTGCGTGGTTCTTTCCTCAGAAGACCATTTCAGATACTAATCTACATGGTCCTCAAAGATTATGTTCGAACATTTATTATACACATTGACATTGATGAATTTTATACATACAATGACATGAGTATTTACTTTGTAAAGTATTATATTATTTAAATTATTGTGAATGTGAAGATTATGTGGATTATTACTTTTTTTATTTTATTTCTTAGTTAGTTTCACGATCTGGCAGCTTGAGTAATTTATGCGGCCTACCCAAATGTCCTTTCTTTGGTATTGTTCGTCGAATCGTTGTGCTCCTTAAGTTCTCAGTTGAGCGGCAAGATTACTGACAAATGCGTGCACTGACTGGACAGGTCCGCTCAATCTGTATGGTTTTTCCTCAAAAGACCGTTTCAGACACCAATCTACATGGTCTTCACATGATCTGACCAAGATTATGATTATTGGTTATTTTCGTAACAAATAGAGTAGAGTCATCTTAACATCTCTCTTCCTTGAATTTGTATATATATATATATTTATGTAAGTATATAGTATAGTAAATAGTATGTATGTTTATAGGACTTATTTGTGTACGTTGTTTAGATAGTTTATTTTTTTATCATTGTTAAACATCGCTCAAAATCAATCCTTTCCTTTTCTTTCAATTAAAGCACCTGCCATCTAATCTCTTCACCACCCTTGGTTGACTGGTAGAGAATGCCTAAGGCATTAAGTCCGCCTTTGTACCTTTTGTGCGAAAAGTAATAAATAAATAAATAAATAATTATGTCTGGACTTTAAAAGAGACTGTGACCTCTGAGTTTGTTTCGGCCTTTCTTCTCAGAGTAGTCAGATAGGAAACGCCGACCTCATCTAGTTTTTTAAAATATGATTGACGTGTAAAAGTGTTTGTAACAAACCTACTTACAGAAATAAAATCATTTATCATTTACACACTCGGCTCCCTTATTGCGGTAGCCTGCCGCTCGCGCAAATAGGTAATACCGCCTCGCGACCCTCGCGTATAATGACCAACAAAGCTCACTTGTATCATATTGTACTATTATGGGGCATACGGTGCTACACTAACTTTAGATTTTAGTAAAACATTATTTTACCTATAGTTTTAACAATGTAAACAATTGTTGCTTAGCCATTAAAGGAAAATAAATAAACTAGTAGGAAGTACAAAATTATTTGACGACTTTACTATTGTTTAAAAACCAATTAGGTATCTGATAGAACTTGACTGTCAAAACAAACCACGGGCAAAAGAAGATATCGCAGATACTTATCGAACGGCAAATTTTGTTGATAAGTGATTGATAAATGTTTTTATATCACATAACACTTTCAATAACTATGCATCAGTTTTTAAAGGTGCCTTAAAAATAATAATGTGTTAACTGAAACGATAAATATGTTAACATTAACACACACATTACAAATAAGTAAAGATTTGAGTTAAATAAGTGTTTATACCTAAGTCAGTGTGACACCTAAGCACACGTCATACCTGTCAAGTAATTTTTCTCCTAACAAATGTGTATCGTACACGTAAGCGTCTTTGCTCTACAAAACCTATGAACCCTAATGTACCTAATAGCGCCACGACTCGAAATGCACTCACGCTGTTAGAGCTCACTTTGAGCGAATATTCAGAAATGGAGCAAGCAGTAAACCAAATATCGGGCCCTACAACTTGACAACATTAAAATTAGACAGTTTTGGATAATGAAGCAAATGGTTTGCATTTCAGTTGAATGTTGACATACCATACTCACACACACCTTCATCATTAATATCTTACTTTTGCCATTTATCTCGATCGTCGGTTTCTCTTATCTAGCTGCTACCAGCCACCCTACGACCATCTACCCCCTCACGGGCATCATCATCATCATCAGCCTATATTGTTCCCACTGCTGGGACACAGGCCTCCTATCGGTGAGAGGGAGTGGGCTGTAATCCACCACGCGGGCCCAGTCGGGTTGGTCCCTCACGCACGAACTACCCTAACAGGCACGTCCAGTTTTGTCCAATCATACAAGATGCAGACTAACCCGATAAAATAAACTAATAAAAATTAAAATTAAATAAATAAAATTATAATTACCTAATATATAATAAAAATTATATATTAATATATAATTAATAATAAGGTAAAAATTTCGAAATACGTCGCCATTTTAAGGGTTTGTGAATGGTTGGGGGGAGAGGGGGGGAGGGGTCGGATCCCCCCCTCACCATTTTCACCCGCCGGAAATACTTAGTTTCCTTAGAAAAAATAAAAAACAGAAATTTGTACAAAAATTGTAACAAAAAAAAACATAATATATATAAAAACTGGCTTCAATTATGAGTCGACGGAGCCCCGCTACGCGGGGCTCCTATTTCTGGGTGGTTTAAAAAAAAAATAACCACGATGGCTAAGGCGGGAGCTTCGCTGCGCTGCGCTCCCGCCTTTAGCCATCTAACCTAACCCAATGAAGTCGGATTGTGCCAACTCGGAGTAATACATTGCTATTAATTATTACCTAAGAATTATGTTCTCTTCCTATATATTTCCTATATAAAACATAATATATAAAATATAATTATTCGTAGGTACTTATTTAAGAATTTTTGGAAATTGTTTAAAAATATTTAGACGCAACTCCGGCAGCCAAAATTATTTTGGGGGGATTAAGACTAACTCCCTTAAGCCCCCTACACCACCAATATCCTCAAATTCAGGCGACTCGTTTTAAAATCCAACCCAATAATAATATTAATTAATTATAATTAATTTATATTTATTTATTTAATTTTAATAAACTTAGGGCTTTTGAGTACAAATAATTACCTACCTCCTAGTTTCAGATAGTTCAATTATTACCTACCTACCTTAGAGTTACTCGAAGCTACCTACCTACTTAAGGACACTAAATCTCGTTCTATGAATCCTTACACTAATCCGTTACATCGTATACAAGGGACATTGTTGTACTACTCACCTGTCCTGGCATTCAGATGGGGCTGCTTGGCTATCCAGTCCTTAATACTCTGCAGATCAGCCTGCAGCCTCTGCGGGTCCTCGTTCAACTCCGCACGAGCCTTCTCCGCGAGAGCGGGAGTCAATGGCCTCACAGACATGTTGTATAGAAACGTCCTGTCACACAAAGAAGCTAACTCCACAATGATAATATATCGATACTGTGATAATTGTACATGGTATTAGATTAGTTATCTGCCATTTAATCCACCAGGCAATATATGTGTTGTGTGTTTTATAACATAATCAGGCTCTTAGGTTTTGCGTTTCCTTTGTCTAATCTCTTCGTATATAATTTTACATTTAAGTTTTGGTTTTATTAAGACAAGTATCTATCGTTGTTATCAAGTTTGAGTTCAATTTAATCTTCGGTATCGTGAACTCACTTTATTATTGCAAAAATAGGTGAGGTTTTACGATAACTAATTTGCTAATAATTTTAGTTACCACAGCGTCACCGCACTGAGAAATACCAAGTTGAAATCACAATTTCTGCTTGTGGAGGGTAAAACAATTCGATCGACCATCGCCATACATGATGAAAGATTATAATCATTAAGCTGTAACTGATATCAAAAAAGGAGGATCTTCTCAATTCGGTTGTATTTTTAAATGTTTGTTGTCTCAGAACTCCGTTAATTACAAAGCTATTTGGAATATTCTTTTTTTTTATTTGAAAGGATATACGTCCAGATTAGTCCCATTTAAATTTGGTCAAGTTCTGATGAGTGGTTCTGGTTTTCTCCACTTAGTGTATGTTGATGATGTTGTAATAACTACGTACGTACCACAACTAAATAATGAAAAATTTAAAAAAATTCACAAAAAAAACACCCGACCTAATTTCGGAAGTTTTTGCCACCGACTTCCGAAATTAAAGTTATTTTTCACTTTGTAGTCCTTTTTTTGGAAGATGGTTCGTCTTTTTCATAATAGGTACCTAATACCTTTTTGTGGTCTACGCTTAGAGCATTTAGGTATACGAAATACATTTTGTATCTACACAAAAATTTGCTATCATTCATATCGTTTTACAGCTCACGACTAGATAAATGTGAAGTGGTGATAGCATAAACGGCGATGTCCTCTATTGATTCACAAATAACACAGCTACCGGCCGCACACGTAGGTATTATATTAGAAATTATTTTATAGCCTGTTGAAAAATCGATGTAATATCACAGTGCCAAGAACAGTGTAGAAACCAAGAAGATATTATATTGAATTGGTAGCCTATCATTTCTATTAATAATGGCAGGGAAATGTTCGTGGGTAGCATTTCTTGGAACTTTATGATATTACCTTTTAACCCGCAATCGTATAAGCCGTGGAAGAGTCCTATTCATATAGAAATCTGAAGACGGTAGGTAAGCCTTAAATAATTGATGATGCTTCAAATTATTTAGTTTTGATAAGATTAGGCCAGCTTGACAACAGCTGCAGGCGCTATATAGATGACAGATCGCCAATTCTTAGCTTAATGCTTGGCATTAGCGTCTCAACAATATTTTGGAAACAAATGTCTTACTCTCTATCTTGTAAAGAAAGATGCATGTTCAGTAGACGCTAATAGCTCCAAAACGGGAATAGTCCTAGTCGCCCCCACATGAATTGCCACCAGGTGGCAATTGGGAAAAGAATTCCCAGTTGCCATCGGGTGGCGAGCGGCGGCGTGGATCGCCAAATCCCCTCATCGCTGTCTGTCTCACGGCCGCGATGAGGGGGTTGGCGGTCACATTTCCAATGTGGTATTATTAGTAGATAAGTGATATTTTTAGGGACATACAAAAAGGATTTAAAGAAAACCACACCATTGCACACAATAAACTACCTGACGGATGAAGTCACAAATGTGTTTCGTTAAAATTAAGGAGTTAGTTAAAGCTTCGTGAATGTGTAATAACAATCCTTTAATTTTTGTGTAAACAATCGTAAAAGCTAGTAAAACGAATTACGGAGGCTGCAGGCGGAGTATTAAAAAAAAACCACTTTAATTTAAAATGAAGTTACATTAATTGACTATAGCTATGATTATGACTACGTTCGAGGTTGGAACCGAAGTGACCGTTTCCGATGCCCTGGAAATGGTGGCGCGATGGTTGTCACGTTGCACGAAGTCAGCATCTCGTGGCCTGACCTCGTGTCCGCGACTGATGCAATGTGTTGTTAGGTGTAAATGAGGTTAACGCATCGTCAGCGACCCCCCCTGTGGTACCGTGGTATAACAAACGTTAGTTGTTGTTATTTAAAGACAGTTGTGCTTCCAAACTTTTGGACGGTAGTGCTCATTTCTTAATTTTTTTAATTAAAAACGCTTAAAAATGTAAGTAGTAAAAAAACTTGAAAATAACAGTGGTATTAAAATATGCATAAAAATCACAGATTCGATAACGAGAGCGCTCCAAACCCGGCTCAGCGATAAGGAGTACACAAATCACAGTAGATGTGTCATTAACATCTCCTTCCCTTTACCGGATTTTGCATCTATGACATTGAAACGCAAATTAGTCTATCAGATTAGTATATCAGACGCACTTTGTTCTGACATGATTATAGATAGAATCTATCTATAATCATGTCAGAGCAAAGTGCGTCTTGCAGTTCCGGTCAAATTAGATTTGATCAAAGTAATTTTTACGTATAGGTAATTTTATTGATAAAACATAGTTATTCGAAATAGTTATTAGATTATCTGTGAGTGGTGACTAGCTTTTGTTAGGTAGTTTAATTATTGTAAATACTAAGAATTTCTGTGATACGAATTTACACCAGGGTTTTTATGATTAATAATAATAAGTGATTAATAGCAACTACAATGAAGAAAATCTTGTTCGTATGTCCCTAAAAAAATATCAAGAATCTACTAATAAAATCACATTGGAAATGTGACCGCCAACCCCGTCATCGCGGCCGTAAGACAGATAGCGATGAGGGGGTTTGGCGATCCACGCCGCAATGTACAGCGATTTGAAGTGGGGGCAATAAGTTCCCAGTCGCCACCCGGTGGCAACTGGGATTTTTTTTCCCAATTGCCACCTGGTGGCAATCCATGTGGGGGCGACTGGGACTATTCGCCAAAATTACTGATAAATCTTGACAAGTTTTTGACAAAGCTCCGCACTTTGTATGGTCTTAAGTTGCATTAAGAGTGACGGATAACCTGTCTCCTAAAGATAGCGATTGCTTGCTTGCCAGCCTCACTGTTCTGGTTGACTTACGTTAACCTTTTTGAGGGTTATCAAAAGTCAAAAACTCTGAGAATTATTGGCTTTAAAGATACGTTGTTTCATTACAAAAAATGCTTCTTACATTCGGTCCCGTCATTCACCAATGTATAGCTCATTTCTATTTAGTTACGGAATAGTTTATTTTTCATCACCATGATTAATAGTTTCTATTTCGAAATATGTTTCTGGGCACACCGTAGATAGTAAGTACAAGCAATAATCACAAAGCCACAATTGTTTACATCGAATCAATTTTTTTTACATTTGTTCGGTTTGTTTACACTAACTCATTTAGGAGCCAAGACTAGTCCAAACATATTGTAATGGTTTGAAAACATAACACTACCAACATTTTTTTATAGGAAACAGAGCTTAGTAACAATGTATATCGGTTGTTTTACAAATATTTTCTTTTCTTTAGAAGATCTAGATTCTATGTAGTTTTATGTTAAAGAAGTGTTGACTGGTTCTCATTTCTAGCCACCTTTGTGCCACCTACGCTCGTTGCAAATCGCATCGCATTTCTAGTTTTCAGTATGGTAATTAATTTAAAAATTATTTACATTTTTAATAATATTTGCACTGAAAATAATTTGAAACACCTTTCTTACCACATTCAATAATTAAATTAAACACACCAATTGTTTTAAACAACACATTTATTTTTGTGTATTTACAATTATTATAAATTATCTACAACCCTGTTACATTAATTTAAACAATATGTTACTAGCCAAATCCGATTTCAGGAAAACTCAGTTTCGTCCAGTTTTTCCTGACAATGGTGATCCTGATTTATATTTCGCTGATTTCGTTTCGTAGTGCAGTTGTCTAGAAACCAAGTAGCCTATTTCCTAGATGACTTCTAAAGTGTAATACGTTAGCGTTATGCTATTGTGGTTGATTAACTATAATGACGACAATAATAATTTTCCATCTCGGTCGTTCGCCATCCGCTATACTTAGTTCATTTTTATCTCAGTGGGGCGAATCAAATGGTATTTGGTTTGAACATCGATAGCAGCACTCTGCACATTACTTACAATCAATCAGAAAAAAAAACCACATCATAATCAACTAGGTTTTTTCTGCTTTATCTAAAATCGGGCTTGATTAGTAGGATTTACATTACTTTTAGTTACTGGCTGTATTGATTTTATTATGACACAATTGTTTCTTAGTAAACAACGTCAATAAGTTATCTTTGTCAAGACTAAAAAGATCACAGAAATACTGTATGGCCTGATAATTACAGTAACATGACATAACTATATAATACTCTATTGACATTTTTATGCTTTACTTTTTTACAAATATAAATTGTGTGAGATCTTCTTTTAGTGGCAAACAAATAAAATGAACTAGGATTTAAGCAAATTGTCCGATTTAAAAAATTACCTAATGCAAAAATCTTTTAATTAAAATTAAAATGTAGATTTTTTGTTTTAACCTCACTCACTAGATGGCGCTACAAGATTCATATTCAATCAATGTGTTCGGGAAACAAAAATTAAATATTAAAATTAAGACATATTTATTTCTAGATGATTAAGTTAAAGGAAAATACTATGACATACTGCAAAATCACAAACATTATTTGCCATTGATAGCGACCTAACTCTTACTTCTTATCACTAACATTTGAACTAGAAAGCATTGGAAATGTAATGCATAAACTTACAAATAAATATGTACACTTTTCTAATTAAGCCTCTGGGTGCGATTCGGTACTCACTGAGGCATGTACAATATGTACATTACTTAGTTAAAGGTGAAAATGTAACCGATTTCTTTCAGGTCCTTATTTAAACCCTAATAGTCCTCATAAATGCACACACAGAAAGGATTCAACAATGCAAAATTGACCAAAGACAAATTGATAGTTTACTAAAAGGAATTGGGTATCTACATGACACGTTATTCAATCAGAAGGGTGCAAACAGGTAGAAAACTAGGAAGTACTTACATAGGTACATTTTTAGACTTGGATCTCGTTTACAAAGATATTTTTTAGAGTACCTAGGTACAGTTTACAAAGAATATGAACGAATATTTGTCGCTTTATAACGTCGAATAGTTACGATTACTAGTTGTAGACATCGATATAGGTATTTAGTTATATAATACAATTACGAAAATTAGTGTCTTCAATATTAACTTTATCTTAAATTCCATACGTATTTGATGTTCCTATTTTCGGATTATCTTTGAAAGTAGTGCATGACAGCCCCGGAATGATTTCTTCGCCGTGATTAGTCCTCGTCCAATCTCCTCGTTTTGTTATTAATCCCTTGCCTACATACCTACCTACGCAGGAATTTCTAGACCACTTGGCTCCAGCCAGTCGCCGGCTTAACACAATTAAACAATCAAATAGGTTATTCATAAAATACAAATTCGCTCTACTCTACTCAAATACGGACGGTTTCCTATCGACTCTGCAAACACAATGGCGCTCTTGGCCTCAATAACTAACAAAGATACCTACACTTAATTTATTATGTTAAATTAATATAATATGAAAAAATACTTGGTTTAAGTAGTTTCATAAATATGATTAGGCGACCTGTTCTCCACCTCGCATCTGTTGCGATATTTATCTATTAACTTATTTTAACCACTGTCATACGTTTGGGCCATCAAAAGTTGGCGAACAGTTTGAGTTCATCGGAGTCCAGCGCGCGCACTGCCTTCCAGTCCGTCTCGGGGTACTCGTCGAAGTTGGAGGTGTCTCCTTCGTACGACACTGCCGGGATGATCGGTGGCTGTGGACAACACAGACACAGTTCAACCAACTCTAATAATAACACTTGGTTAAATTACCTGTTGTGCCTATTTAGTATCGTTTCCTGTACAATATAAATCGGCCCATAAATAAGCATTCAAGTAAAGTCAAAGTTAAAGTATTGAAATTAGGTAACGTAAACTTCGTGAATCTCTGTCGGCCTCGCGACCTAATTTAAATCAGTTCTTAAATCGTGCTTCAATGGTATTGCGCAAAAGTATATTGAACTCGAAGTCTTTTATATTTTTCCACATAAAACAAGAGTCTTCCTCATTATGTTCTTTCGACAGTATTTGCCAAATACTAAACAGTGCTCAAATTTATACTTTTCCATATGTGGGCGTTTATAATATACCAGGCTACTTCGATCTAGTTTGAATTCGATAATATCGTGGGAACATAAACACGTTAGTGATGAGCTAATATATACCTGAAGTTTCTTCATGAAGACGTCAGCCCAGTCTATGTGCTTGAACCATCTGTGCCGTTTGACGTCTTCGGTACCGCACTGGAAATGAAACAAACATTGCATTAACGAGAATAAATATACAAAGAGAACGAGTACAAAGATCATCGAACAACTCTACCGAAAATTACTGAAATGTATACGAGTATCAGTGAAAGATCGATCAATCATAATAGCGATATTGACTACGAGCATAATGCGCATTTGTGGGTGGCCGGAATTAGAGCAACTTTGTTAGTATTGGCGTTCGCGACGTTCTTCAACGGTTAGACATCGTAAATTCTCAGATTTAGAGGTAGCGGAGCGTATCGGAGCTTAATTTATTATTGTAGCGCGATGCCAAGCGGGCCACTCGCTTTAATATCAGCAGGGAATTGTCCTATAACTCCTCGAAACCTGCGGCAATATCGTTATTACTCCAATATAATAAAGTGTATTGATGGGAAGGCCGCCCCTAACATTACCCACTTTCCACTACTTTCATATTACGTAGGTTTTGTAATAAGTATCATTACCGCTTCCACGGCCAAGTGCTATTATCTGCGGTGTTGCCAGATAAGAAAGACGTTGTAAATCAAAAACACCTTTGCGTCTGTTTGAGATCTCGTGATTCCTTTGACCTAAATCTACTTTCTCCTTTTAGCATTTCCTTGACCTAATATTAGGCCCTTAACGAACCTATTCTAGTTCCACTAAGTACCTTAACGTAGCAAGGTTTTGGTAGTTGACGCTTATTTTATAAAGACTCGTGATAAACATGGAGTAGGTAAGTAACATATCTTACGTAACCCATTCAAAATAAAATACTCGCATCAATATAATCAATTGATAGCTAAACCGTGTTACAATTATCTAGGGCTCTAGGTGTAGTACTAGGCTATCATAGATATAACCACTTTGTAAGTCAAGAAAAATGCGTGCCAAAATTATTACACTCTAGGATCAGAAAACAAATTCAGTGTGCGCAAGTCACCGCGGCTAACAAGGCACCCAGTTTCTAGCGCAGTACGAGACATCGGCAATGTGTCGTATTTGCGTCGCGACATAAGTCAGCAGCGGGCAGGGGCTTTTGAAGTCGCCGGTAGACACTTGACTGATGGCTTTCTAAACATCTCGGCGACATCGCGGCAAAAAGCTCGGTGAAAACAACCAACCACTAACTGCAACCGTTTAAAAATACATTCTCAGCGTGATAGCGCGGCACTTTATTGGGCACGCCGCATCCCGATTTCTCGGTTTAGCCATGACCACATAGGCACAGCCGAGGAAGGGATATTTATAACATAGTCTAGTCTACTTTAATGAATATGACATGGACTTTCTATTCGACAATCCGCAATTTCCACGCATGGCTCTAGCTTTGTCTATCGCTAGTTATGTGGAACTATTATTATGTACCACTTAGTTTAGAATCAGATCAATCAAAGCAATAACGCTAGAACGTTTATTTTCCCATTATCAACAATACAACCGCCGTTTATTACAAAATGAATCGTACAATCAAGTAAATACAACATAAAATAACAATGCTTCTGGTCAAGTGCCTCGAACTAAATTTTTATTTCTATTTCCATTCTTCTAAATCCAATGTTTTTCAACTGACTTTTGAGGTGATCCAATGTTTTTAATCCCTCTCAAACTATATGAGAATTCAGATTCAAAGCTCAACGATCTGCACTTATTCGTTTAACTCGTTTTACTGTATTCAAACTGAAATAGTTGAGGAAAATGGAATTGAAGCATCTAAAAACTTGAACAAATTAAAAAAATCTTTAACATTTGAAGTGTCAAGAGTTAGATTAGAAGATAAATATGAAACAGCTTGGAGTACAGCCAACTTCAGAAGTTAAATAAATTTCTTTTTGGACACAATCCACTCAATTTAAAGTGCATGAAAGAAAATAATTTTAATAGTAGGAACGTAACATACAGCTCAGCGATGTGGAAATTTAATTTAGTTTATCTTTTTCATTTACAGGAAAATGTGATTGCTTGTATTGAGGATCTTATTATCTTGTCATGTCTGAGTTGAAACAACAAATGAATGGCTCACACAATGCTCTGTTGGACATGTGGTTATATCGTATGTACTCGTGCGCAGTCCGTCGCGTGCATAATCCAAAACTGGTGTCGAAACGGGTCAAGCGCAAGGCTGAAGTATTTTCAGTTTGCGTAAGCGTAAAGCACAGCCGGCCCGTGTATTCGCAACAATATCTGATCTGCAGTCTATTATGTGCTTATAAAAATTGTACCAATGTTAAAACACTAAGGTCAACATTATGTAATAAAGAACTACCTCCGTAATTTACATCGTTGAAGAAAAAAAACAAATTCCTTTTGATTTTTCGTAAGTAGAGAAAACACGTTAAATTAATATTAAATATAGAAATAATAGTGGAATTAAGATTTACTTTAATATTTAAAGTAGCTACTAGTGACGTGTTTGATTCCTTACCAAATAAAACCTTCCACTAATAATGTTAATAGCCAGTCCCGCCTAATTATTATAAAAATTCAATGTATTTCAATTTGGCAAGTAAACAAAACATAGTGAGTGGTAATTTGAGCAACGTGTTCCACGTGCGTACGCGCGTGACACAAAGTTGTAGCACATAAGCTTGTAGCAATTAAAACTGTTTTCAATGAAAAATGGAAATATAACGTGAAGTGGGAATTTTCCTCCGGAGAAATTATTTTTAAAAACAAAATCGGATATTAACTGTTTCATTTTCAGAACCATTATTTAGTATTTATTTTAGTATTGAATGCAACCCGCTGTTTTAAGGCGCATTTCACTAAAGTTTTAAACTATCGCTAAACGTATATAAAATATAATTCTGTCTCTGGCATCTTCAAACGATTAACAGAGACAGAACGATGTTTTAATATTGTTTAAAGTTAAACATCTCGGGCCTTACACAAACAAGTAAGTAGGTAGACTAAAAGGCAAAATTCGATTCATACCTTCATATTTCCCAGCCTCTTAGTCCTGTCTTGCACGAGCAGCTTCTTGATGATGTCCTTGGCGACGGGATCCAGGTGTCGCGGCCACTCCACGCGACCGTTCAGGATCTTCTCGTAGATCCCGAACGGGTTGTCGTCGTAAAACGGAGGATAACCAACCAACATCTCGTAAATGAGCACGCCTGGAAATTAAAAACATACAGTTTATTTATAAAATCGATCAATAACATAACTTTATGATCGGCAACGACACAGAAACAATTAAGTCGTATTTTACACAGATATAAATACCCCTAATGTTAATAATTGCAATGTTGTAGTCGTAAAATCAATTCTCACGAGATGATCAACGTCATGGTCTTTAATTAATGTGCAATTTAATTAACTAGTAAAGGCACTATACGCATTAGGATATGTGTGCCAAAGTTATAATAAGTTGACAATTTTATATCTCATCCAGTAATTAGCAATTAGTACAGAAAATTTCAAAGAGCTGAACATTTATCAATATTTGAGAGCAGCGTGCAAGACGAACGCAGAAAATACAAAATGTTTCGCAACCAACAAACGACTACAGTAATTAGCACTAGAAATATTGCTACTTATATTTAAATAGAATACCTACAATGAGCTGAGCTAAAACTCACTTTAGCACTGGTATTCAAAACTGTATGTATGTAAGCTGCACAGTAACGTGATATTGGAAAATTGTGGAGCAGTGGCGAAGTGCAAATATATTTAGTATTATTGTTGTAGTATCATATAGCATGATGCCGAGATGAAAAAGACACCAGTAAATCAACGGAATACTAAATAATAGCAAAGAACTACACAATTCATAGTAACGACGCCACAGAAGCTGTGCTTATGTAATATATATGAACAAGCAATGACAATGTGTTGAGAGACACTTTACGAGATGCATAACAAGAATCAACAGAAAATACTAACAATAAAGTAAGTACTGTAAACATATAGCACTTGTCGTGAAGTTTACAAATAAAATCTTTAACAAATAATACTAGAGTCATCAATGTCAATTAGGAACGAATCATGAGACTAATTATTTAAATGATGAGCCCTAAGATTAATTTCTTAGTTCGCACGTCGTCTTTGTCAGATCTTCATCTGCTATACAAACTATAGCAGTCCCTTCTAATAGATTTCATTTAGACTTGGAAGACTCCAAATTGCGCACAAACAATAGCAAATAAAATGATTTTAGTAGCATGAAATGAAATTGTATCTATTTTAGTATCACAAGATTACGTAGTATTAAAAAGGTTCTTGACAAATAAATTCTAAATTCTACGAGGTCCTTATACATTAATAATAATAATGAAGCCTTTCCTCGAATACAAAGAGTTTGATAGCGTGACTAGAGCCCGTTTTTGCATTACATTACCGCAATGTCATTTATGACGACGAAATAATATAATATTAGTTTTCTGAAAGGCAATTCGGTTAGAAGGCAGTATAATTATTTCCGTGATTTACACAAAATTATACCGTTATCATGAATGTTTGTACTCACCCAGGGCCCACCAATCGACGGCTTTATTATGTCCTTTACTCTGTATGATCTCTGGCGCCAGATACTCAGGAGTACCGCACAAAGTCCAAGTTCTATCTGTCAGCTTTTTCGCGAATCCGAAATCCGTTATTTTCAAATGTCCATCCCGGGCAAGGAGTAGGTTTTCTGGCTTTAAGTCTCGGTACACGATGTTCCGGGCGTGAAGATATTCCAACGCTGACACAATTTCTGATGCGTAGAAGTTTCCTGCAAACATAACGTTTTAAAATGCATTGATTTTTTTATGACTTCGACCTATAAATTTATACGAGGCGACCTCATTTTGTATTGAAACGATAAAACGGGTTTAACAATTAACATTTAACTCTATATTTTGTGGAAACGATAACGTAAAAGACGTTGTTTTGTTGAGGCTTAAGGAAAATGGCTGCCATAAAGATGTAGGAATAAGTAAACACAGCGCGCACCTACTTTCCCGTACCAGCTACAGATGGAAAACCATAATTACTTTTACGCCTTTTACCGCTTTTACGCAAAATCATTTGCTTTAGACAGAAGCACATAATTACCTGAATGTGTAAAATATAAATGTTACCAACATTGTTTAAAAAAATGTATGTACCATTCTACGTTCTTAATTATTACCTATTCATAATGATGTTTACTTGGGACGCCGTCGATGACTTCAGCTGCATATAATTTCACAACTGCCAGAATACTTTCTCCAATGATTAAGTTTTTTTCCATGCTGTTTGTATTTATATTCATAATATGACCTAAACTATTGTTTTCTCTTGTTTACGATATTTACGAGATTCCCAACGTTAAATGTTTTATATTTCCGTTTGATTGACTCATTAAATTCTTCTGCTATATCTTTCACACCTTTCAATTTAGCTTTTACTTTGGTAACTTGTTTTCTTGTTTGTTCAAAAATAAAGCGTTTAAATGCTCGATGTGTGAAGGCAAAGGTAAAACAAGGGGAAATTAAGGCATCTGTACAATAGACACCTCTCATTTACTTCATACAAAGAATAAAAAATACTTTTTTTCAATATTTAAGTTATTTGTTTAGTTATCCGCCGGGTGTTAAATGACAGAATTATTTATCTAGGTATTTATTACAGGAATCAGCTTAATTTATGATACAACCACCTAGAACATTTGACAAAAATGAGACATGAGACAAGCAATAAAAATACTGATGGCCGGAAATCAAAAGTAATTTTCCAGTCTGTTATAAAAATGTAACATTTCTACAGGCGCCTCTAGCAGATGTAGCATCTTTATTAGGTTCAAACCGGATTGGAGTTCTTGTTTTTATAAAAGTTTCCGTCCTGTGAATAGGACTTAATACTAGCCACACAATGTAACGTAGGTAATTTAAATGAAATTCTTACATTTATATGTATTTTTAACTCCCCAAAATCTTTATCCTCACTTTCACTGACTGTCGCAAAAAGTAATCAGATTCAAAATGCAAATTCTTAAATAAGTGATTGCTTCGTTATATATGCATATGTAACAGTATATAAACATGTTAAATTGTATCCAGGATTAGCCAAATCACGTTTATTTTTATCATGTGTAAAGTCAATGCCAGCTGGAAGAGGCGCGTCGTCACTTCGTTCTCGTATGTGTGGGCACTCGCGTTCAGAGAAACTGACGAATCTGACGAAACTCATATAATGCAACATAAAATCAACACGCGTTTATTTAAATCCAAAGTTTCTGGTACTTAGGTATTGTACTGCATTATTTTCTTGAACAACGAACTATATAATAACTTCTTACGAGACAATCCTGTCAGCAAGATGTTCAATGCCTCACTTGTAGGTATTTTATAATATGCTTTGTTTTAATATTATCGGCTTTCTGGTTCTTTATTTCGTAAATCTTTTGTAAATCATCTGGTTTTTTAGATTCTTGAGAACGCCAGCCATGTGGGCGGCATGGTGCCACGCGGAAGCATGTCGAATACGGAGTCTTTGTGATCACCGTATGACATCACACCGTGTCTATCCTTCCCAAACAATATTCATCTAATAAACCCGTTTCTCGTAAACTTTGACTAAATTGGAGCAACCGTCACTTAGGCAAGCCGCCTCAAATGATAGAGTGAAAAGTAAGTTTACTTTTTCTTTGAAATGAAATTTAGTTCACAGATGGGTTTTACTGGCACAATTGTTATCTTGTCAATCGTCTTCAATAATTTTAAATATAATTATAAAAAGATTTTCATTTCCCGTCTATGACTTTTTTAAATAATCAATTTTTTCTTCATTGCTGTCGTCATCGTGTGCTTCAAGTGCACTATATTCTTCTATGGGCCGATACTCATGGGTATAGCTACCTACGTGTTATCCTGTCAGATCAATATTTTATGTTACATAAGTATTTCTAACTTCTAAATCTAAAACCGCTTTCCAAATTTAATCAGTGAAACTTATCGTCGCCAGAGCTTGAGAGTTGTTAAATACGTTCTGCCGGAAATTCTTTTATAGGTACATTATAAATATTTGTCAATATCTACTAAACAAATACGGAGAAAGTTACAGTTGCACAACGTAAACTATAGATCAGATATTAATACACTTCTCATCAACAAAATCGAAACACCTCTGAAGTGTGATTTCGTACGAGTTATATGTATTGTTTTTGTTTACATTTAAAAAATCCAGTTAATTTCGGATTTTATAAAGTATCGTTTAATAGTAGATTGTTATACAAGGAGCTAAAATGACCCATTATATACGAGGTAGTTTTACTCCCGAGCTTTAGCGAGGGAGTAAATAGAAACCGAGTTTTAATGGGTTTTTAGCGCCGTGTGTTACACTCTACTTTTCACTACGATGGCGCGAAAATAAAACAATCCAATACAATTATGAAATATGTAGTTTATTTTATTAAAAATTAAATGTACAATTTGTACAATTCTGGATATTTAACGAGATGTTTTTTCCCGGTAACTTAATTTCAGTCCTCTGTGAAGATGAATGTTGAGTGGTTCTTTTCCTTTCTCTTCTATTTGCAAATTAGGGTCTCCATTATCACTAGATGATGACATTTTCACTATTGTAAAATTAATTACGGTCACTACCACAGATATAGATAGACAATCTGTGGTCACTACCAATTCAATTTGCAATTAGAGAAAAATTATAAAGATTTCGCGCCAATGTCTTTTTTTAGTTTTTTCTTCTGCAGCCGCAACGCATTGCATGCATTCTACCAAAGAGATCGCCGATTTTAGTTCCATTTTCAAAAATAAAATGAAGTTCTTTTTTTATGAAACAGTAATAAGTCGAGTCTATAATCATGATTATTCTACTTATGACTAAAGACTTTTTCGTTTTTGTAGGCTCATTGTCATATGACACACAAAAATTTAAAAAAAAAACTTTTTCCCCTAGAGGAAGAAATGGTATTTTTTCTTCGCTCTGGTACGCCACAATGACGGTCTTTTTGAGCAAGAGGAGTGAAAAGAATATTAATGTTTCAAATTAAAATTAAATTTCTTTAACTATCGCGGTTTGTTCAACAGGTATGTTTTTACCCTTTAAGAAGAATTTGTAAAATGTTAGAAACAAGGACGTTTCCTCCCCGGGCTCTAGTGACTGCTTCCATGCGTTTCCTCATGGAACGGATGAGAGTCACAATCATGGGTGGGGGGATAGTATCCCACTCTTATTGTATAGCTGTTTTGAGCTGTCCAAGCGTCTCTGAAGCAGGATCTCACTCTCTGGCTCGTCTCTTCAACTCATCCCATAGGTGTTCTATGGGATTCATATCTGGGCTTCTTGCTGGCCAGCCCATAAACGTAATATCGACTTCGCTCAGGTATTCATTTACAATGCCTGCTGCAAAATATGCATAAGGTACCAGATGTGGCTCCAGACACTCTTCGATGTAACGTGACCCATTTAATGACAGTAAGCGCAGTCCAGATACAAAAGCAAGTTCGGTTTTTCCAACGGTGCTTATGCCTCCCTAAACCGTCAAAGAACCGCCAACGTAACTGACTCTTTCTTCAATGCAGTACTTTGCAAAACGCTCTCCCTCTCTTCGATACATCTTCTTTCTTCCATCGTCACCATACAGCATGATCTTACTCTCGTCAGAAAAGAACTTTGCTCCATTGAAGGTATGACCAATTTAAGTGCTCGCGTGCAAAGTTAAAGCGCGCTCTTCTGTGGTCTACCGTCAATTTTGGGCCATTAGCTGGTCTATGAGGTTTCAGGCCACGCTCCGCCCATCTTCTTCTAATGGTAGAATCGCTCATAGTCAATCCTAGAACCTCACGGAGCTGCTGCTGTAGTTGTATAGAGTTAAACCGGTCATCTTGCTGAGACGTGACTCGATATCTACCAAATCCTGGACGGCGAGTAAACATACCAGTCTCCCGATAATGTTGATACACTCTATTGACAGCAGAGAGGCTGAGATGCAATCGTGCAGCCACAACACGCTGACTATGCCCTGAATCCAACAACTTAGACGGCTTCCGTGGGCGAGGTATCCATATTTGTTAGGAAAAAATGTCTTTGTTAGGATGTCAGAGAGCTTAATTAACAATCACTATTAAAAAAAAAAGTTTTTGCAAAAAAATAATGTCATTCAATGCAGAAATTCCGACGGAATACACATGGAAAACAAACTCTAAGTACATTCTTTCATTGGATGAAAATTTTAAAATTTAAATTCAATTTCGGAATTATGGCACACCATTGTGTAGACTAAACTGCCAGCTATTTATTAGCGTATTTTTTTTGTGACATAAATCCTCTTTATTATTTAAATGCCGCCTAAATAGTACTTTATAGTATTATTTAGATTTTTTTGATGAGAAGTCTATTATAAAGAGGTAACATTTGTGAGGTTGTATGTAGGGGGCAATCTTCGGAAGTACTGATCCGATTCCGAAAATTATTTCACTGAAATGAAATTAAATTCATTATTCTGTAAATAGGATACCTCTCGGAATCACTTATACACGTCATATACAAAAGGGACGTTACAGCATTACCGTGTGTCAAAGAATACGTATGTTTAATGTTAAAACAAGAAATTTCACGCAGCGAAGTCGCGGGCACTCGGCTATTTATTTATATATAATATGTAGTTCACACAGGCGCGCGAGCCAGGCGCGGGCGTCGAGATGTCTGGCTCAGCAGCAGTCAGCAGTCGCCAAATGGCGCAGACATTTTTATTGTCAGGCCGCTATATCCCAACGTTATCATTATATAAACCGACACCCATGAAAAATGCGCTGAGCCACCATCAGGCCACACGGCACCCAGCACTAAGTATTATTATTTAATCTACGACTGAAGCCCGACGTCACTCGCTCAGTCCTCGCGTCACTGAACCGACATGAGCCCCTATTTTTGTCTTGTCTTTTCTCCAGAAATACGAGGCGGTCGTTTGCCGTGTATTTTTTCAGTGTTTTTGCTAATTTTGTGTTTCTCTACACGATACATATCTATGTATTCTAGCAGTGCAGCAGTGTGTGCGGCACATTACGTCAATTTATTTTAAAAACGATGTAAAGATGAACCGATGAAAAATATTAAATAGATTGCTAGTCCCGATTGCTATGATTAATCTATTCTCAAACATAACAAACCTTATCTAACCTACGGATAATAACATTCAGGTAATATTTTAAGAATAAAATCAAACAGATCATCCAAACTTTCATGAAACAAGTAGGTTACAGTACGTATCCTTCCTCAACTTTTCTGTGTACCTCTCAAAAATCTTTTAGGATTATAAAGAAAACCTAAATCTGTTCTCAAAAATATTCATTCGATTTAGGTTTGATTGTAAATATTTATTACCTTGATTTAGAAACCAAGTCCTAAATAAGCACCATGTTGACATCATCTTCCACAAATGGTTTTCCGACCGGTAAATTCGTAAAAAAAGTATATGATTCAATCAGCGAAAGAAATCTACTATTTTGAAAGTTGTAATGCCAAATTAAAAACATACGTTAGATAAGCGTGCAGCGTGCAAAACTATTTACGAGAGCACAAACCCTATGTATTCTAATTTTACTATCCTTACTCATATCAAATACTCAAATTCTTTATCAAATTGTACTAGGTATTATGCAACCAAACGTTATGCAACTTTATGTATATCGCGCTAATCATATAAAGTATTAAATGTTATACTAAAAGAGTATATGTAAAAGATAGTAGCGATTCAGTAACTGTCGTCAAATGATGGTCTGAGAGGCACCAAGCGACGGTTTTCTTTGTTTGAAATTCAGCTTTATTGCCCCTTAGTATAGGAATTATATTGGATATGGTCTATAAAGTGATGTGATAAAATTCTGTGAAAAAGTGGACATCGTGGGTGATTGCAGAGCATCGTGCGCACGGCATGGTAAGGCTGCCTGCGTTGTGTTGGCGTGTTTCCAACCGTTATTTATTTATTTCGCTCCAGTTTATTTATTTACAACGATTTATAATCAAAATTTTTACTGATTTTGTTTCAAATCTATTCATCAAAGGAACAACTGAGACGGTGACAACTGAAGATACAGCGGTTAGGCGTACCTAGATGTCGTAGTTTTTATAATGTTGTATGTAAACGTTAATTTGTTGAGGTGTAAAAATTAAGAGGTCATGGTCGTTAAAGTGTTAGTAATTACCGATACTGTTGCTGAACCGGCCGGCATTCCTCAGGTAGGAGAAGAGCTCCCCGCCACACACGTAGTCAAAGAGCATGTAGATGCAGGAGTCGTCATGCGTCCACCACCGCCTGCAAGTCATCAGTAACATCATCATCATCATACGACACGAAGGCCAAGCTCAAGGAAACTGGAAGTCCACGGTTATGACACCTTAGATTAGTCTTCTGTGAGTTAATTACAGTCACAGATGCGTGCCAGATACTAACTCCACTACACGGCGTATAGTAAAAGGAGTCTCGGATAAACAAGCCGATACAATTTCAGAAAATATAAACTACAAAAGAAAAGTTATTTACATTTCCTAGATTTTCTCTTGTTTTTTCCTACATTCCCGTCGGTTGAAAACCCCTAGTACACAATAACGTCACTTCAAAACGAATACCTACGCTGTTTATAAATACAAAATTTACGTAAATCAATATATCATGGTTTACTGATCAGGAGTGACATGGTGATAGTTGCCAGATCGTCATCAATAGGGCACGCGCACTGAAATTTGTCAACTCGCGAGATTCGCACTTGGCGCTTATTCGGCGCCTACAATTCTCTCCACAAATTAGCTCACACTAAAATAAATATTAAAGAGTAATCGTTATAGGTGTAACTGGCACGCTTTAATAGGTTATTGGGTTAAATGAATCCAAAACGGAAAGAGCTCGAGACTCTAATCTAACAAAGAAGTTATATGGGGCAATCTTAATAGCGCCTTCACTAACAAAATTATGGTAATAAATAACTTTCCTACAATGGCTACAACTGCAAATGAGACAGCAGAATGACTATTAAAGGTTTGTTTTCGATTGGTAGGCTATTCACTGGAAGGCGGAACACTGGGAATGAAATCAGGAGTAAGTAATGACATTGGCTCAATGCCGACATTTGGCGCTCACATAATTGACGTGCGTCACATGCACCCATGCACGTTTAATTAAACGTCCAACTGTGTTCCAATGATATGGTAAACATCGTTGTTATGATCCCGCGAAAATAATGATACCCTTACTACATGTCGCATCAGTCTAGACGATTTGGATAACCACCAAGAATATTAATTGCATCACATGATTGACGGGGACTTGAAATGTTCACTTTGTAAATGTAGTACTTACAGATTTACTATGAAGGGATGATTGATCTCGGCGAGGATGTTCTTTTCGTTCATGACGTGATCCACTTGCTTTAGACGGATGACGTCGGCCATGGATAATATCTTCATTGCCAGATATTCATCAGCAGCTTTGTCACGACACAGGCACACGCGACCGAACGTACCAGTACCTGAAACAATAGAAATTAGAACGTTATTTCATTGTACTCTGAAAAATTATAAATATTTACTTGTTTTGGTATCCTACTTCGTTTGTAAACTTTCTCACAATTACTGCTACTCAACTACAACACTCTTAATAAACAGCAATTGCAGGATAACAAATTAATACATTAGCAAACACGAAAGCAACATGTTTACCAAGCTCTACATTGAAATATATTGCATGGTTATTATTCTGTTAAATTAGAAAATCATTGAAAACACAATTTCGTAAGTCGGAACTGTTTTGATGAAAACAATTCCGAGTACAATGATATAAATAAATGAATCACTAACGGAGATTCCCGACTCAATTGTATGAGTGGAGATAAGTGCAAACATGGTGTAAATGACTAATGGTCTTAATGCCTTCGTGGTAGTGCGTAAACAAATTGAGAAATAAATTACTTATAAACAAAATTCACTCATCGAAAATGTATCAGAATGTTTTCTGTCTATCTTTCGATATTCAGTTAGTCATTCGACTTTTCCGACCACTGCAGTATATAGGATATTTTAGGTAGTCCTTGAAGGCTTGATCCACAAAACGAACATAATATTGCGTAGTGAGACCTTGCTGGAAATAAAATCTCAAGTTCGTTTATCACTCAAAGGTTCGTTATTGAAATACCTATCTACACAAAAATAAATAGAGAATAAAAATAAAACAGAAACTTCTGAGTTTGAATATTCCATGGAGGTTTGAGAAAAAGCCTAGACAGAGGCAAGGTGGGTCGACAATGATATCTTCCCATTCCGTTGCCGGAACAAGTGATCCCTTAATTGACCCTAGTAGTATAATAATTGAGTCAATTAGTGCTCGTAAGCTATCAATAAGTGTTGCATCTTTTATAACAAAAACTGCTTTGTACCTCTGCACTGAGGTATGTGTTCAATTTATTATTGGAGATATCAAACGAGTATATGTGAGTGTTTTTACAATGATTTAGGCAGCCCTGGGGAAGACGGTTTTCGACGAAAATCAAGTAAATAATACCTACTGCTTATCCTACTGGTGTAATACATATGTGTGGTATAATATATATATATATGCTGACACCTACTTTGTATCATTAGACTTATTTAGCTATACATCATTATAATGACACCATACACGTTCTAACCGTCGAACCAGTCTATACTTTTACACCTCAGGTGTGGGGCTTCATTTCAATTTCTAAGAAAGCCGAAGTATGTATAGATACGATAACTTTATTATTTCACAAGTTTTTCCAAGGACAGTTCTATGCGTCATGCAAGGTCATTTTTATACACGATGAATAATGGTATGAACTACTGAATAAGCTCTGTGGTGAATTTTGTGAGTCACAGAAAGTTACGGCATAATTATGATTATAAAATAATTACATTTATTTATTTCTTTCTTTATTGTACACCACAAAAACATGACGAACGAACGAACGACGAACTCTGTTTTTCGTTTAGGTCGTGAGTGTTGATTAAACTTTTCCCTCTACAACGTGTAGCATAATTAACGCAAGACCTGTCACCTCAATTAGAGTATTGATTCAAAAGCATAATGCAATGACCAAAACATTTTTTTTAAACTAACTATTATTATTAAGAAAATTGTGTTCACCCAAGCATTACTTTAAGCATTTAAAATTGAGTCTAATTGCCTTGAAATAAGATTTAATTTTATTTGGCTCGGCGGTCAGTATAGCAAAATACATAAAATTTGATAAAATACCTATATTAATAGTTACTGAAATCGATTCAGTAGTCAATTATGAGCAAATTACTTTCAGGACTTGCGTTTATTCTGTTACACGTCAAAACCGCATAATAATAAACATATTTATTTAACAGACGATCTTAACAAACGCATTTTACGGTTACTAATAACACTTCGACTTTATGGAAACTACTTCAGATTCTGTCTAGGCCACAAACCAAGTTTCCTAAGACGGATCTCATACTACAAAGCGCCACGCAACGAGCGTGGCGCTTTGTAGTATGAGATCCGCCTAAGTCCTTAGTTCAAACTTATAAGGACATTTTGCGGCTGTTTTCCCGATGATTTATTGATTTGTCCCAATCCAATTATGACAATGAAAAAATAAATGATTTAATTAATCCTCCTACCATATATTATTTTTATTTTAAGGATCCTATCTAGCTCAATTCTGTCCAACCTGCTTTTCGTTCTGTACCTAATACATTTGCCTTACAAAAGCACGATGAGCGTTGTCTTTTACGAGCGCAGTTTTTCAAATGATTTATTTCAAAATCATCCTGAAAACCTCTAATATCAAGTTTTTATCTATAAAATTCATATGTAATTTCTTGGCAATCTAACTGTATGCGTACCTTATGTAAGATTTCATTGGTAATAAAGTTTTATATTAGTACCTCTCTATATATTAATGTGCCGTGGGTTACATGCGATAGAATTCAATATCAATGTCACTGAACACAGCCTGCAAGGTTCAAAACAATAGACTGTTGAACCTACGCGATCCACTACGCTTTGTTGAAAACTGTAGTTATCTCCGTGTTCGGTTTAACCTTTTAAATATACTTTATTGATAGTTATATTGATATCATTGCATCTCTTTTACGGGTTGCTACCCTAATATCTGGTAGGAGCATCCCGTCCTTTACTTCTTGCCCTTGTCAAATTTAAATACGGAGATTTTATCAAAAGTACCTACCCATACTTTTTGTAAGATAAAAAGTCAAGCTTGACTCATAAGTCATAACTAATATACAAACGATATTATATTCCTTTTCAACGCTTTGAGCCAACTCAGTAATGAAACATTTATTTGTGAATCGTTGTATGCTATACAGATTTGTGATCTCTCAAAATATTATATTTTCTATACTTAACTTGTTAAAAAGTTTATCACTTCGTAATTTATAGATTTACGCGAATAGAATTCGCTCTGAGTGGAAAATTTGATGCTTGATGATCTAAGGTGATCCGTAAGGCTATCCTCAGTGCTTAGTAAAAATAAATCAAGTAGCAAAATGATTTCAAACGTATTTAAGCAAGTACCTACTACCAAAACCTACCTACCTACCAGAAAATTGGTGAAAACGTAAAACTTAGATATTTAGCTGGTTTACCTAGGCGTACTTATATTGTAGAAAGGTCAATAGGTACCTCGGTGGCAATAAGTTCCCTATCCACCGTTTATTAGACTGATTGTTTAAACTTGGACACGAAGTATCCTGTTTCCGACAAAATCACTTGAACATAATCGTGATGGAAATAGGATGGCCTAGTAAATGGGTTCTACAGCTACTCATCGAAACCAAAGTATCCTATTTGTGTCAGATACCCGGCCCGATATCTTAAATTGGGTCATAATTTGCGTAACACTAGTTACAGCATGGTGTGACGCAGCATCTTTCAATTTTCCACTCACTTTATTTTCTGCTGTCTCTTGCGCAAGGTTCCGGCGAGCCAACTGCTCGGAAAATAGGAACAGAGGCTATCAATTATTATGTCGGCGTGAAGGAAACACAGGTGCTGCTCCCTGCATGTAAATATGCCGTAAATATTTATATTTAGGTTATAAATACCTATTGATTTTATTGTTGCTTCATTGAGGATGCACGATTTATGAGCGGTTTTAATTGAAGCGGATGCTCTTTTGTTTTTAAGAATGTTCATCAGTAGGTGTTGTTACAAAAATGATTTATCTCGCCGCGGCGATATTATAATTATCTTATCATTTTTGTGTATCTTCACATTTCTACATTTTTATCGACGTGTTTATCTAAACTTGAATTCTATATTACAATTCCGACCGTCTCATCGCACCACAGGGTGCGCCTGTGCGACGAAGATATACAGGGTGAACACAAACATGTTCTTATGTACCTATACTAATTGTGTATATGAGGTTATTGCACCGTCGAATATCTTCTTTGAAAGAAATGATTCAGTTACAAAAATAAAATCATACATTTCTTTCATAAATATATTACTTTTCTCGTATGGAATCTAATCTTGAAGAAAGACGGATTAGATTTGGCTTAAATAATCCCATCGGAAGCCTTTAATCAGTAGGTACATAACTCTTGTTTGGTTGACATTGTGAAGTACCTAGATTTTCAATGTTCTAGAAACGAAAAGAATGGTCACATTGCATGCAGTAGTTATGCACCTATAGAAGTAAGTATGCATGTAAATATGAAGTAGCTTTGCAGCCTATCCGTAGTAACCTTATTATAGATGGCTTTATACCTAAGTAATAAATACTAGCCTAACATAATCAGTCTAGAACTTCCTTACTGCTGGAACACCGGCCTCCTCTCCGGGAGGAAGTGGGCCATAAACCACCACGCGCTGGCCCAGTGCGGGTAAGTGGATATCACGTCATGTCTTCTTAATAAATACTTACTTAAAGACAATTAAACCATTTATTGCCCAGTCGTTTTATATTTATTTTGAATATACCTACAATAATTAGGTACAGACCTTCAGTAATACCTACGTTTTGTGATTGCAATTGAAATACCTGCAACATCATGTAGATATTACGAATTTATGACGCACGAAAACAAGAAACCGAAAACAATATTTGACACTTCAAACAAATATCCACAAGTTGTTGCCATGTTGCTTATTAGCTCCTTTGTACACCCACGTTTTTCTTGCCATGAAAGGCTACGGTTTATTCGCCGTGTGTAGGCACGGTCGTCAGTGTTGTATGGATCACTTTAGAAGCTTGTACACGGACAGGTCTTTTCTACGGCGCGGTTTATAAACGCCGCCGCCGTACCGCAATGAAACCGTGCCGTGTACGAAGGCCTAACAGTAGGTACCTACAGGTAGTGAGTAGGTAGGTGTTGAGTGAGATAAAATAATTACCAAGTGAGATAAGAATCTGCGATATTCATGCCAATTAGATTCTACAAATTAATATACTTAGTTAAATAAATTTAGTATGAAAGTGTTAATCCAAAATAATGTGTTGATATGAAATTTACAAAACCAGACGATAGAAAACATGTTTAATCATTTGCGTTCCTCGTAATTTGGAATATCACTGATCCGCTTTAAACGCCACTTTCACTACAATATCGATTATATTTCGATTTATTTCACGTTATAAATAACATGGCGTCTGAACATGTCGCCGTCGCCGACAATCCGGCTTCATATGTTCAGTAGGCCACACGTCTGTCGTCGTAACAAAACCAATATAAGCTGGCCTCGTATACTATTAAAACTCCATACTAAGATAGGCCAGCTCTAGGTCTAAGTATTACCACTGACGTGTGGTCGATCGACTGTACTACTTATGTCGTCTTAGAACCGAGCTTGTTTCATGAAGATTGAAGGATCTTGCAAAAAATACAATTCTTAGGTCTTGATTATCTTTGTCTATAAAGTATATAATTATGGTAAACAATTTAGTATCTCTGTATGAAATAAATGTAGAGAGCAGTAGTGATTGTTTAGCATACCATTATAGTGGAGCGTCTAACGATGTGAAAATACGAGTAAGTTTATTCTAAGATTCGGTATCTGAAATATTATTATTCCATATTTTTGTACTGGTAACCCCTCCTAGGCTGCACGCTGCCCTTTGACTATCTAGGTATAGATTAAAAAATTGTAAACATTATTTCAGTTCTATCCAAATAAGTACATACAGGAACTATTGTTAGATATCTTAGAAAAAGGAAACAAAAATAAAACATTTTGAGATTTGATAAGTTCTAAGTACTAGGTACTACTTGTTTCATTTTCATAAAAGATACATTGCGTCATTTGCGTCAAACATCTTGTGTTTTCAGAGCTTTCTAGCTCTGAAAACACAAGATGTTTTAGACAAAAGTAAATATGAGATTTCTTGGCACACGAGCACCAGAACTCACTTCTTCTCCGCCTAAATGTCTGAAAACTATATCAACTATCAAACGTCGTATATACCAGAATATTGTCAAAAATGAGCTCAGGCATTATGCGACTCGAAGAGAACTTCAAGGAACGAAAGCGCCAACACTGCAAGTAACAAACAAGTGACCTTTATCTTGCGCAAGAGTTTCTTTCACAAATCCATGACGAGTGACGTTTTAGATCTGTGTATCAGTGAAGGGCGCTACAACTAATTTATTCGTTCACAGTTGAACCCGCGCGGCAGCGGAGCGGGCGCACTCGTCTGACCACTTTCACTGAGACTGCGCATAACGCACGAGATTGATGTAGTGATAGCCTTTACGTCACTATACCCTAATTATATGCTAAATATAAAACATATTTTAACTTTTCTCATATAACTAAAGCTTTCCACGCCTACGATACGAGCCATGCACTAATCTAGGTATACGATCTGCTGATTGGAGTGCTGATTTCAGAAAATAAAATGTATGCAAAAAATCAGAACTTGGCTTCGGCACAGTACGGGAGCAGTAAGCAGTTTAAAAATAGATGTGATGTCTTTATCATAAAGCTAATCGAATTGAAATATAAGACTCTATTACAAAAATAAAGCTGATGGGTGACATTTATGTAATACAAAATGTACCTACCGACGGCCTACGTAGTACGTTCATCTGAAATCAAGTTCCAAGTGTATGAAGAGATTACGCAATCGGTGATAGACAAGACACAGGTGTCGAGATGCTGATAAATATTGTCTAACTGAAACACCGCACGCTTTTGGCAATGAAACCTACTACGATAAATTGTAAATAGAAGTAATAATTTTGATATTTTACTTAATGTCTAAAATAGAGGACAGGAAGAAAGAGCATTTCCGTAACGTAATGTATCGTATGCGTAGGAGCATCACCTATTTCTTACGTAGCTTTCCACTTTCACACAAAGGTACCAGCATCGTTTATCAATATAGTTATTTCAACGGGTACGACGTATTGCAATATCTAAAATTAAAAGAAGTAACGTAAAATAACCTGCGTTCAAAATCCCTAAAATATATAAATACTTAATGATTGTTTCACTTTTATTCAAAATACCGAAAGCTTAAAATGTCAAATGGATATGTTACTGAAGTTCATAAAGCTAAAACTTGAAATTCCTATGTAACTTGGTTTACCTCACCGTTAATTGACTAAAATGAAAAATACCGATCTAAGTGCCTATGTAAAGTTCAAAATCCAAATAGAAACACAATTATTATTTTTATTACAACGTAAGTTTAATTGTCGAATGGTTAGACAACCTACGTCTAATATGTATATCTAAAATCTAATTATCGACAAACGTGACATCGAAAGGCTTAAATATCGAAGTGCAGAGTATCTATTGACCTAAATATCGAAGTAAAGAGTATCGAATGTCCTAAATACCGCTCGCAACTACCTAAGCAACTAGGAAGTACCGCTCGCCGGCCGCTGCTGCGGCACCGCTCGCTTCGCTTGCTCGGCTCGCGCGCGTTTTGTCACAGTTCTAACCTAACCTATTTCACCCAGTTCAAAATGGCGAATCATACGATCTGCCGCAGAAATGTAGGTATATACCATTGTCTAGTCGTAGGCAGATTGTATGATTCGTCATTTTTAAGTGAGTGAAATAGGTTAAGTTAGGTTAAAACTGTGATCACCCGCGCGCGAGCCGAACGAGCGAAGCGAGCGTGCTGCGCCAGCGGCCGGCGAGTGCCAAAAATCAAATAGCTCGCACGTGATCCATCATTTTAGGTATTTTGACCATTTGGTATTTCAAATGTTGGTGTATGAAGCTTAGGTGTAATAACTGTTGATAGATATTTAGTCCAATCAGTAGTTTAAACTTAGGTAATTCGTAGATAGGTGTTAGTTGCTTGGGTTTTTAGAATCATTTATTTAGATTTTAGGGATTTTGAACGTAGGTTATTTTACGTTAGTTCTTTTAATTTTAGATATTGCAGTACGTGCCCATCTGAACTGTGAACCTTCATCATGAACATTCATAATCTGATTTAATAATATAAGTATTTTCACGTGTTGTTAAGTAGTAATGGATCTTTCAACGTCAACACTCGAAACTGCGCTTGACCCTTATTCGCTTTCTAAGTAATATATAAATCAGATAGTAATTTATAGTGGTAATCCCTTTGTATGATGTCCAAATTAATTGATATACCGTAACCAATAATACTACCACACTACTCATATTTTACTGTCATTCTGAATATGTAGATTATATTAATATTACCTATATTATCTTCTAAGTTCTTCAAAGCAGTGTTTAAATAAAGTATTCCTATCGCTGCAGCTGTCGTTTTGGCAGAATAAAACATCCGCACTTCAGTATGTATCACAATATTCAGTGTTTGTTATGTACCGACTACTTTCCTTCGTTTTCAGAGCATCTCTTTGTTGACAAATACCTAATGTCTAAATTTTAACAAAATGGGATTGTTTTAGACGTAGCCACTGGGCCACTTTAGTAGCTTATTTCAGGCATTCTCTTACGTATAGTTACTTACTCGTACTAGCATACCTACACTATTTTTATTAAAACCAATAACTTATCAGGCCAACGAACTCTAGGCACACCATCTTACTGCTTACATGAGCAGTCGATATTTAATCATCACTAAAATTTACTGCTCGTTAAACGTTAAACGAAGTATCGCAGATTTACACTCGTTGTAAACATGATTATAAAAATATGTATTATAATACGCAAAAATACTGAGCCGATTGGTCAAAATATTTTGGTTTACGATACGGCCATAATAATAAAATTTATTTAGGAATGAGCCTTGCTCTAATTTCGTGTAAGTGCATCGTTACCTA
Organism: Brachylomia viminalis; assembly: GCA_937001585.2. Classification (NCBI taxonomy): domain Eukaryota; kingdom Metazoa; phylum Arthropoda; class Insecta; order Lepidoptera; family Noctuidae; genus Brachylomia; species Brachylomia viminalis. The sequence goes on along the minus strand of OW443301.2, from coordinate 16,329,785 downwards.
TATTAGTTAATTACGTGGCCCACTTTTAACTTTTCCTGTAAAGTTTTCCTCGTCAAGTGGTTTTTTAATTAGCTACGTTATTAAGAACGAAAATAGAAAGATTGCCACAAAAAATGATGCATATATTAAATGAAAATAAAAAGCCACATACGTACCCACATACGTTCAATACCATTTTTCAAAAATATCGTTATAAATAAGAAAGGGATATAAAAGTAGTGACATGCCAAATTCTGGCAATTAACTCTGTCAGCTGTGTTCGTTGACAAGTGTCTGAGGAAAAACACTTATCTACTCGTATTTCTTTCTGTTCCTGCTTTCCTAGTCCGTCACGGTCGGGATCGTTTAGTCACCTCTGACGCAAATGTCTCAACAAATTGATACTAAACGTAAGTATGTCCTCTGCCAACCGCTTCATGGCTTTCTAATGTAAAAGAAGACGTTTGAACTTCAAACATCTCTTCAACACTTTGTTCTTTACTAGTTCTTTGCCCTCATCTCCTTTAATTCGATTGATGCGGCGATTGTATAATTTATTTGTTAAAAAATATACAAAAATTTAATAATTATGGAAGAAAGATAATATTATATGCTAACCATACTTAAAATAATATTAATAATATGTACGAGTACATGCATATAAAAAAGAAGGAAAAGAATCACAGGCCATCAAAAATTCGTCCGCATCGCTGTCAACAGGAAAAGAGCCTAAAAGGCTGGCAGCATTGTCACGTTGTATGGCGATGCTGATTCTTTGGCCAAAAAATAGGCCAGCCCTCTGGTCACGTGAAGAGTCGACCAAGCGCTTGGCGATGTCTCGAAAAAACCAATGAACACTCGGCTCTAGTGTTTCAAAACGGCTAGAACATATGTTCGGGCCGTTTTGATCTCCTAATAAGATTGGAATATTTTCGCTGTTTGAGGTTTTCCGCGTCTGCAGCAGCAGCTCCAGCACAGCCCGCCGTACTAAGAAGGTGGGATAGCGTAAGGTTGTCGACACATGTTCATCCCACACCAATGGCCTACCTAACTTTTAGGGCATTATGGTCATTCCATCTGGTCTCTCTCTGTCCATAGTCGCGTGCCAAGCCGTTGGGTTTTAAAACAGCTGGCACCACGGCGGTGACAAGCGCAAGGCGGATGATGTCATTAATGCTGGCGGGCCGTGTTATCCGGCCTGCGCTCTTACTACAAGATAGGCCATGGTGTCCGAGGCAATCGACAGCTTCACTGCATTGGCAGCGATACGGAACCCCGCAAGGAGCGCCCAGCAAAGCCGTAGCGAGCTGGAATGTGGAGTCACCCAGCATAGTGCATTTGTTGGGTTCCCACAGCCAGCAGGCGGACAAGCTCAACAGTATTGGAGGACGTATTTAGAAGATTATTCCGTACAATATTATTTTATTAATTGTTTGCTACAGCTCCACACGCATTTTTGGGACTTCAGAGAAGTTACAATCTTTTATTACTATTTCAGTTTAATAAAGATATTTATTGCTGAAATTTAGTCGTAAAAACCTAGACATTATCGTAATAAAATAAAAGTAAAAGTTATAAACGATATAAACAAAATAAAAACATATAAACGATAACACTGATATTTATTATACTAACAAACATAACATTCAATCATACTCTAAACTTGCTTGTTTAACTCCTCAGACGGGTTCACGCCTTCCCGAAAGATTGTTATATTATTAATAAATCATTGATGAAGAGAATGAGAGTTGAGAGGTGTTTTCACAAGTCGTGACGTCAGAGCACAGCTGTCCCTCCCGTCGCGTCGAGAACTTGACACACACACTATTATTTATAATCTTAAACACTTTTACCAGCATTAATCTTCCGTTGGTGTCGACGCGCTGGTGGGTGACGCAATGACGTCCTGCCAGACCAACCCACGAGCTCCGACCTTCACACGAAGGTAACATAAAAACATCTACATAAAAACCAAGTTCAGTCGCTGCTATGCAAAGTTGCAATGAAATTGATTAGCCATGCAACAATTTCAGTATTACATTTGCTACAAATTCCTATTAAACAACTGAATTTGTTTCATAACGGTATAGCCACAATTGAGAGCTATTTATTTATTTGTGTAGTTAACACGGTAAAATACCAATTAAATTAACTAACATAGAAAGATAACAAAACTATACGATGCAGACAATAGTGTCATAAACAATTATTCGCTACTTACTAACATGGAATAGTTGACACCCTCGCGTACTGTTTCTCACAAAACATCAGACATATACATGCATATGCGCTATATGTACATAGATACAGTATGAAATGACACACATATGGAAGGCGCTGAAATCTACTTCGTCCATTCTATTTGCATGTGTTTTTTGAGAAAGGTAAATAAAAAACTATGTCAGCTGCTAATTAGTTCACGCGTGTCAAAAAAGTGGACGGAAGCAATGATGTAGTACAAATGTAACTACATAAGTACATTACGTAGTAACTTATTTTGATCAATTACAGTAATACATTACAGTTGCCTGCTCGCATGGCTATGCATAGTGAAACTGCCGGTACTAATAACAACACCATGTTTTTAGTAAACCTACTATATGTTTCAACAGATAAAGTGCGATTATAAAGATTAGGTAAACGGCTAAATCCCGCTAGGTAGTTACAGAAGCCATGTGCAAACAAGCAAGCAAACCTATCGATCATAAGTATATTTGTATTGGTTGACTGCGACCGCGTTATATTTGGCTAATGGTCCGCAAAGAAATCGTTATAGACAATAATGAATGTCATTTTTCAGAAGCCAAAAGCCTCCGAAGCCATCCCACTGTTGTTCAATATTCTCTTGACTACAAACAACTTGTTTGATCTTAGAATGTGGTTTTGAAATAGGTTGACTCACTCCTGCAGCTGGTTCAGACAACCACGTTAACTTATTTTTAGTATAGTCTCCCATAAAGCGCGTTCTGACACCGAACTGGGACAACGCTCCAGTGTTTCAGGGAAAGCTAAATATATAATTGTGATATTATTCTGGAAATTCTGGAAAGTAACAAAAAATCAGGTTGTTAAACTTTAAAAAAATAATTTATTCTTCTCGTTAAGTGGTCAACACCAACCATATCGCTAGTTCTGAGAAACGACGCTGTCATTAGTCACAGTCAGCTCGTTATAAGTACTGTTTTATTAAAATACCGCGATCAATAATAAACTTCGGTCGCTTTACTAAACCATAACTACTGCTGTATTTTGGTTACATGCATATATTTTATAAGGGAACTATATTTTCTATCACCAAAATTTATATTTGTCATCAAGTTGTATCACCTAATAAATAGATCTATCGCCACGAAATATTTTCGTTCTCAGATAAACAAAAATTGTTCCCAGGTTGATATCTCAGGATTTTAGGTGATTTATTGTGGAACTGATTTTGCATTGTTTGGTGACTACATTTTGGTGACAGATCTACTACTTGGAGGACAAACCTTATTATTTAAGAAACACAAAACTAATTAAATTGGTAATAGCTTAAATGATACCCGAGACAAATTACCAGGAGAAACTGGATGCAATCTGGACTTTAGGGCACCCCGACTCGGACAGGTTAGGTTAGAAGGGGATGGCGGGGTCGAGAGACACCGCCATCCCCTTCGTGGTTATTTTTTTATAAACCACCCAGAAGTAGGAGCCCCGCGAAGCGGGGCTCCGTCGACCAAGCCCTACCGTCGACATATTTTGTATATCAATCGATCCGTGGTGAATAAGAAAACTACTACTATTGGTGATCTCTTTAAATTAGTTTGCTTAAATACTTATTAGGACACACCTATTATAATACATACAAAAACATTTATTTGGTACTGGACCTTATATCTCAGGATTTTAGGTGATTTATTGTGGAACTGATTTTGCATTGTTTGGTGACTACATTTTGGTGACAGATCTACTATTTGGAGGACAAACCCTATTATTTAAGAAACACAAAACTAATTAAATTGGTAATAGCTTAAATGATACCCATTTTATAATATTATAGAGTCGGTCTTCCTCGTGTCAAGGATGAAAGTCAAAGTTGTGATTTTTGGACGAAACCCAAAGTGTCACCCATTCCATTACTTTAATTTATGAATGAACGTTGGGAGTTGCAAAGATTTTCTTTATGTCACGCACTCGATTTTTTACGCGGAAAAGGCGTAGACAATTTACACATACGACTCTGTCTCGAATCAAACGACGGAAACCGAGTGTCATGTCGCCTTACACCAAACACACACGCGTAGGTGGCCAAAAGTAATATTTATACGACGTGACATTTTTTTACAACAACAACTTTTTTAATTACAATTATAACTATATGCCTATAATAATATAGGTCGATGACTTTTGAAAATGTTAATGAATTCCGCCCTATTTTAAACTCTACCTATAAATGCGCAAATTACAATGATTAAATCAACCGATAAAGGTACTGACAATTACTGGAACAAATTATTTAGTGACCTAAAAATAGATAACAATTCAAGCGAAGGTTAAACCATGACCGTACGTTCCAATCGCTAGACTCTGAAAAGTCGCGAATGCTGAGACGCACACAGGAGCCAAATAGTTTTGTCGTAGATTTACACACTGATTTTCCGCCATCATCGTTACCATTATTGTCTAATTAATTAAATTTATTTATAGGACATGTTCGTGGGACAAACGATCAAAATGAGCTGAAACTCAAAGAAATGTGATATTCTTGCCAAGAAGAACCAATTCTGTATGTAGAGTATATCTTCATAATTTATACATACCACCTACTATTAAACAGTAAAATTAAATTAAACAGACAATATTGTAAGTATTTGTTAGCGAATGATTGGCAAACGGTAACAGTATATATTTCAAGCTTAATAAACAGATGCATTCACGAGTAAGTATTACGTTCGATGACATAATAGCTACAATAATTTTGTATGTAAACTAGTTTTGCGAAGTCAACCCGCCTTCGGGCATAAGTACAATGTTGCTTGAACATTAAACATATTCGAGACTCGTGTTACGAGTGCTCTACTTCATTGCCGATCATCACTTTTAAAGCTTCCTGTAATTAATTTTATCTTTTTACATTTTGGACATAGATAATCATTTAATGACGGACTTGTCAAAATCTAAAGGAGCGTGAAATAATCAAAATGATTTTCTTCTTTCTCTAAATCTTTTTATTTTTGGTTTTCTTTCCTAGACCTTCTTTAAATATTTTCCTTTGTTTATCGATTCTTCATCAACGTGCTTGCAGTCTCGTAATTTCCTAGTGTTTGCAACTGTTACAGATCCTTGAATAAAACCATTCAAGTCACTGTTTAGAGTTACGAAACCATTGTGATTGTTGTGGACACCGGAAACTGACAATATTATAAGTAGGTACATGTGAAGGCGAAATGCAAAGCGACACGCAAAGTATCTACACATACCTAGATAAAATTACGTTTATAAAATTTGTTTAACATTTTCCAGTGATTTTCGACACTCGGAAATGGAAAGAAAATTAGTAAATCCGGTAGTTTAACTTTAAACTCGATGTTGACTAACAGGTTGCTTGAACCGACGCGACACAGGCTGATATCTATTAAGTTATCTATTTAGGTACAATGTTGCAATCTTTACTCAGAGGCGGGATGTGGAAGTCTACAACCCAATGATTAAAAATATTCAATGGTTTTTAAAGTTATTTTACATATTCTGAAAACTTCCAGGACGCGACCCGCCGATGAAACCTATTTTACAATTTAATCATGAATTTAATATACTTTTTATACAGAAACAAAGCCCGTTCGTGACAAGGGTAAAGGTTTTTTAACATGAGTTTGAAGCGTGTTCCCTGAATCGCGTGCTGCCGGGATCACGACAAATATTAATCACCACAGCCAACGTAATAAGTGAACTATATACGTTTTTAAACGGTAGACTACATTCAATTTATCGTTGTTTGTATTAAAGACATTATGTTGGCAATGAAACAGACATCTTGGGGACTTAAACTACGTGTATTTCTTTATTTGTTTCGCAAAAAACAAACATTCGTAGATATTTTCGCTTGTACTATATGAGCAGCAACTGTATCTAACTGTTTTCCATATATTTGAGGTTTTATAACAAACGAAACATCGAATTATTGTGATGATATTCCCATCAAAGCACTCAGCGCGATCTAAAAACCTTTAATAAAGAAAATCGAGGCAGCAATCGTTATGCTAATTTCTTGCAGGTAAGCAATGAATATTTAATGCGTATGGACATAATGGGTATTTTATATTCATGGGGAGCTAGTTCAAATGGTTCAATGGTCTTTGATCGCGATGCACGTAATCGCTAATGACGGCTCTACTCTACTACTGTACTGTGCGTCTTTTGTTGCTTTGTGCGCGTCTACCGGAATCGGATGTTTCTCACTGACGGTTTTGTTCGGCATCTTTTTATTCTACTTACCTACACAAAGGTTAATTATACTTATGCATCAAAGACTTGTGAATCTTGGATGATTGTTATTTTCAGACGCAATTCTAGTTTGTTATTGTACTTTTTTTTTTATCAATTAGGTGGAAAAAATTGTAAACAAATGAATGGAGGGCGTTGATTAAAATCTCAGCAAAAATCTGATTAGCTTTTCGTTTCTATAGGCTGTTTTTAAATGCCGGCTGCGATTAAACCTAATCATTTGTTATAGTTTAAAATTGCTACGACGTAAAAGATAACAGATCTAGACTAGGTTTACCTCCGCATGTTGCATGTTTAGGTATTTCTTATTCATCAGAACAGCTTACTAACCATTTTCCAAACGATTAGACATCTTAATTGACTCTTACTTTTCGAAAAGCCTTAATATTCGCGAAGGTTAACAATGTTGCCTTGGTCATGTACCATGTAGAGGTAACTAGACAAAATATCTAAGCTTCACAAACTACAGCCGACGTCAGCGGATAACGTAAAAACCCTCAAAACGTTGTAGATAATTCCTATGTTTTCACTCAACTTCCTAACGGACGCCACGTTTTGGCAGCATCCGATACAATAATCTTTCAAAACAAAGATTAAATATACAATATTAGAATATCACTCATTGGAATCATAATCTTAATATCGTAAAAGTGATCTGGATATAATGTAACCGGCCATGTGACGTGGGCATTGACGCACGGTGAATTATTCTATCATCGGGAAACCTTTCAAGTCGGACGTCAGCCGTTGACGTCGACCAAGCTGAAGAAAGTCGCGATGATTGTTAAAATAATAAACGGATCTTGCGATAGAGATATCGATGTCACTTTAACTAATATTCGCTGAAAGGTTCTGCTACTTTTTTTCGAATTTAAAGTCTTCCCGTAATTCGCAACGCGAAATACGCGTTTCGTATTTCGCGTTTCCGAACGCATACAACCCTAATCACTTCAAAGAAAGTGAGACAGGCTTCTTCTGGGTACGCTCACTCCATCGTCGACTGTGTCTCTGTCACCACAGACCTAGACTAGAGTCAAGAGCAAACCCATCTTAAATAAAAAGTAAATAAAAAAAAAAGCTTCTAACAAGTTAACTGAAAAATGTTAGTTAATTTAGAAAATCAAGCAAAGTAGTTGTTGCCTATGGACATACAGTAAAAAAAAAATTGTGGCTATTAGTTAAAACAACTAATTTTTTATCTTTTATTTACAAGAAAATCTAAAATAGTTAAGTTAAAATTAGAATACGGAAGGCGTTAGTTAACCTGTAGCATTGTTAACAATGGGTTAACCTCGCAGTATTCCTACGATTACCATCCAGTAAAGTAATTATTACTCAGTAGTAATATATGTTTAACACGAGTTCTGCAGGTCTTGCGGAAATACATACCTACGTCAGTTTCTACAATAAGCGTTCCAATCTTTTAGATCTGACCGCTTATTGGTAGAATCCAAATAGGTAAGCATTAAAACAGCTTTATTTGTAGGTAAGCTAGAACATCGTTTCAATCAATCAATTAAGCGTATTGCAGTCCACTGCTAGACATAGGCCTCTTCCAAGCTGCACCACAACACCCTGTCCTCTGCTTTCCGCATCATCTGTCCCAGCCCAGCCACCATTTTAAAGCCGTAGGTTCATCTGACTGGGGGAAAAGGGCTTACAACACACAGATTTATGCATTTGTTTGCGTCATAAACATTCATAAATATTTCTTCATCTCTAACCTAAAATGAGTTGTTAGTATTTTTGTTTCAGAATCCATACTAAGGTCGTTTTACGAGGCATTATTATATTTTTTTTTACCCATTCAACATCTATTATTGGCATTTATGACGTAGGTACATTCTGCTTTTGACTGATTTAAGACGTAACTCAAATCCACTCATACCATAACCGTTCCAAGAAAAACAGTATTACACAAATGATGATTTTGATGGAACGCGTAATGTTTAAAAGTAAATATTATATGAAATTCATATTTTATAGCATTGTTTTATGACGTCCAACAGATCAAAGAGATTTATCCAGTAACACAATAATTACGCAAAGTGTAAATAAATAATAAAACCTATAGATAACTATATTAACTATTAAGGCTATTATGGCTATTTGGTAATAATTTAATGACGCATAATATCAGTCCTATAAATAAAAACTAGAAAATAACGTTTTCGTGTAATAATGGTTTTCCTGAAATCCATTAAGAACGGAGAGATACGGACCCGGAAATTATTAAAAACGTGAGTAGATACAACGACTCCATTAACTTTGCAATAGCATCCACCTAATAAAAATCTTGAATTCATTAATTCACTGACATTCACGCACCGCCTCAACCGCTGAAATTTTGCGTAAGAGTTCCTCTTATAGCGAAACTGCACTAAGAAAGGATTTTTGATAATTCATTTCTTAAACGGGTTAAATAGGGGATGAAGATTTGTTTGGATGATTATCATTTTTGCCGATGGGAAATCCTATCATTTTGAAGAAATGTCTTCAAAATCAAAATATTTTATTTCACATAAACTTACATGGACACTTATGAAATGTCAGTAAGAATATTTAAAGAATATCACTGGGCGTCCTATACTTTGATCCGTATTTAATTTTGTTCTCTTATTGCAAGCAATGCAGTCCAACAATGTAAGCAATATTGGGCATAAGGAAACGGGTTGCCTAACTGTTGTATTCAATATAGCTGTGCCACCAACGTGTCCCATTGTTTATAAGAGCTGTTTAACCTGTTGCTACACCTCGTAGCGTTAAGTTGTGCTCGCAACGAACTACCGTCTCGCGGCGCCGACGCCGACGCAGCACACAAAAGAAAACGAGAGTGAAGTAAATCACTAGTAGGTACGAAACGTCACTTTCAAATTAGGAACTAACATTTCGGCACACGATGTAGATTACATTAATGAACGGAGCTAAATACGTGTGAATGTGTAATATTTTAATGAGTGTCAAATACAAAAACTCAATTCTCACGTCGCGTCGCTTTTGACGTTTTATTAAATTGTCAAACAGCAAATGGACGTTTCCCAGAAGCGTGGGAGTGTTCCGATGTGGTGCTGAAAGTAGGTCGCCTTCACCGGAAAAATGGAAATATTTACCTACTGCACGTTATCGGTTATAGACGTTATAGTTATTATAATCTGATTACTGGGTCATCTATTAGTAACATGATGATAATAATGAGTCGTAAACAATACAAAAAGGACTATGCATTAATCTTGTTCCATCAAAATCTGATTAATGTGGCTTTACTTAATGGAACCATGTTGTTTCGCTGTTTATTGTTACGAGGCTAGAATAACAAATCAAAGCAGCGAAGCATGCCAGTCACATTGTGAGATACAGGAATCGGTCGTTGTGAAATCTGTCGGCAATCAAGTTTCCGCTAACAAATACTTACTTCGCCTTAAATTGCTTGCGCCTGCGCTTCTCCACTTTCGAGTTTGTTGACTCTAGAGAACATTTCACTTTTTTCAAGTCTCTCAGCCGGCTCTTTGTTGTGCCGAAAATGTTATCGATTACGTAGTGTTGCATAAACAAACCTGTCTTCGACCGATTGAACGTTATGTTTTATGTATTTTATTTTTTTGGTTTAAAGATAAGAAACATTTAAGTATGTTGCTATATAATCTAGAGTGGATTAAGAATAAGACTTACTCTTAATTTTCTTAAAACACTGAAGGATTATATTACCTACCATTTGTAATGTGTATGGAGTAGTATCTTTGGTGTCAGTTTAAGTACTTATCTACTAAATGCAAATGCACTTGTAATTCATAGATATTACTTAATTAACATTAATCATCAATCTCTCGTAATCAATTTGTCGTAATGCAGTAAATGAAAGTCAATAAAACCACCTTTTTTCGAGTTGAAATTTCATAACGGTTTAGATTTATTACTTAAAAAATAGAAAATAATCTACCTGCTTAGTTAACTTACTTACATAACAAAAATGAAATGCTGTTTCGCTAATGAAAAGTAGTATAATCATCGCAAACATTTAAAATGAAGCGAGGCTATAAAGCAGGCGCTGCACAAACCCATTGTTTCTAATTCCGAATAGGTATTGTATTAGTTATTTCTAGCGAGTTTTTACTGTGTAATCGATAAGCACGCAATGTCACGGTTGCTATATACCGACTCGTGATGGAGAAAGTACATGCGAGTGTTGTTTGTTCACGGCTACAGCCTAGCAGTAGCACGCTCTGGCTGTGAGAGACATGACTGTGTCGTAGAATATCTCCCTAGTACAAAATTTCACAAAACCTGTGACATATGTCTTGGCACGTGTACGAGCTACGTCTGCTGGACTTACTCCAGCAGCAAGTTTAAGGAAAACAGTCGAGCATCGTTCTGTTACCAGTGTACGTACGCAATTAGACTGTTTACACGCTTCTAAAGGAAAAACGTGAACAATTTAGCAAAAAAGAACAAGTTAATAAGCCATAAACGTCCGAGCTGATCTCTTGATGACCAACAAATCTTTTCACAAGTTTAGCTATGGTTTTACAATTATGAGATTCGGATTTGCACTGATCTAACGAATATTTTTAGGATCCTATTCATAGAAAGCGAAATACTAGTAGGCTAAAAATAATCATATTCATTTCTTTTATTACAATTCGTCAATATCTGCGTAGGATATAAATTGGTAAACTGCGAACCGCGTAGTAAAGTGTTATAGCGGGGAACTGGAACTCGGATAGAACGATGAACATTGAATATAACAAACAAATAAAGATCACCTATGTAAACAAAGAGTAGGCCCAGATAGTCTCGTACAACCAGTAACAATCGTTTCTGTAAATGCTGGTTAGCAGCAGACACAAGAGATGGAGCAGTCACGAGTGTCCTCACAGACCCCGCCCGCATCCCAGTTTACTTGAATATTAATAATTATAACAGTTTAATAACGAGACGATGGAAAACGGTCAAGGGCAGTGCATCCATGTGCACCTTGGCACTTTCATGATGGCTGGATATATGCATTATTCAGAGAGGTTTGTGGCTAAAGAAATGCTAATTTAAGAACATGTCTGTGTTTTCACGAAGCCTGATATCTTAGAAAGCTGTATTTCCAGAGATTCGTGGTCGTAAAGTTAATAAACAAAGACAGAACTGAAGATCTGATGATAGACTTATCCGCAAAATTTACATTTTATTGTAGGAATGGATGCCGCGCCGCCGCACAGTGGATCGACTCCATACAAAGTTTCGGACATAGGATTTTTAAATTACACTTTTACGATTTTAGAAAAACTAGTGATGCCAAACTGTTCTCCTATATGATACAAGACCAAATCAATTAGATACATTTTTCGATTAAACTTCAATTTGAGAAGATATTTGACTTTAAGTGATTTCAATGTATGAAAATGTATATTCAAGTTAATGTATCTTCTGATTTTCTCACATTTTCTCCTTTTGACTCATATAGCAGATTTGTAGAGGTGTTTAGCTAAATTTTTCCCAAACACACTTGTGCCCCCCCGGGCCCCCCTTAGAAAATATTAAATTATTTTAAAATAAAATTTATTTTGATCAAATAATTAATCTACAGCAGTAAATACTAAGTAAAATTTAAATTTAAGAAAATATTACTTAAGATTAAATAAATTTTATCAAATATTAACTCAAATTTAATTATAAATTAGGAACATAATATATGAAAATAAACTATTATCTAAAAATCTAGTTTTAAGTTTGAATGGAAACAGGAACAACTTAAGTTTGGCTATATCTTGCCTGACTTACAAAATGTTTCCCAGCTACGAAATTTTAGTTTTTCTGTTTCCTTTGCAATTGGTGAGTAATGATGCTTTGACATTATATTATTGTTTCTCTATTAATAAATGATTCTTTAATGACAAAAAACAATTACTTAAGTAAGCTTAATTACTAATATTGGTAAGTAGTTATTGCACTGCAGTGTGATAGTTAATTAGGATGTTGTAATCAGATTATTATTTACATTAGTAAATGCATGCTTAATCCGTTAGCAGGAAAGTTCTGAGTAAATATGTTTTGCCTACGGCTTTTACTAATGAGGGTAGTTAATAGAACAAGTATAAATGTGCATGCTGTAGAATTCTTATTTAGTTTACACTGCAATTTCTTTCGAGTGACATCATTATGTCTTTCCGTGGCTTTGTGAATTACTTGGATCTTTATGTTGCTTTGAGCAACCATAAAGATATACGCGATCATTTATTTTTGTGCAATGTTTTGATAACAAACTCTAATTTTGATTTGAGTGAAGATGATAAAACAGAGTTACAAATATGGTGCCGCCAATTTTGTTACCGCCTTCTTGCAAAATCAAAACAGTCTAAGCATTGCAAAGACAAGTTTATCAAGAAAAATTCTAGTTGGCTTGAGTCTGATATACAATGGCCGCTGTTCAACAAGGAAAATGCAACAGCACCTGCAGCAAGCGTCGAGCAAATTGACTTTGTATCACCACCGAATACTAGTGAATCAACGTCAAAACAAGAACAGTATATATCACCTAAGCAAGATGCCTCCACGTCTACACAGAAACTGCCCCGTAAGCCATTTGAAGATCTCAGTGAACGTCAGAAGCGTAGACGCCTTTCAGAGAACGCACGAGTACGTACGAAAAGTGAAGCTAACGAACTAGCGTTTTCCACTGTAGAAGCACTTAAGTCAACCGGAAATAATGAAGTTGCTGAAGTATTAAAATATATGCTGGAAAATCCACAAGCTGTTTCAGCCATCAAAAGAAACATCGATGGAGAATCTCCAAATGTACAAATAGAAATACCAGCAGTAAATGCGTTAGCCTTGTATATTACATTGAAATTATCTAAATGGCGCTACATTACTCTTAGAGAGTTTAGCATGAACAAAGGCATAAGTAAATATCCAAGTTATTACAAACTACAAAAAGAAAAGAAAAAGTGTTATCCCGACAACAGTAATATTGTTGTTACAGAGACATCAGCAAAAATCAATTTGCAAGCTCTTTTAGACCTAACTACGGCAAGACTGTTTGAGTCATTGGTTGATAGTAACACAATTGATGATCAACAACTAATACTAATTAGTAAATGGGGCTTTGATGGCGCTTCCGATCAAAGTATTTATAAACAGAAAAGTAACGAAGACCTAATGGCAAGTGTTTTTATGGCTAGTTTAGTGCCACTGAAATTAGTTACGGAAGACGGTGAAGTTATTTGGCAAAACGAGCGTCCTTCATCAACTTCATATTGCCGTCCAATAATGTGGAAGTTTATGAAAGAAAATAAAGCTAACGTTTTGTCTGTAAAGAGTGAGATTGACACAGAAATTTCAGAACTTACTCCTACAATAATCCGGAACAGCCATATCAAACACCAGCTACTAATGACGATGATTGATGGTAAAATAGCATCGTACATTTCAGACATTCCCACATCCTTTGTACCATTTGTGAAGCTCGACCAAGAGAGATGAATGAATTGGCGTTAGTTGAAGACAAACCAGCAAATGAAGATATGTACAAATATGGACTAAGTTCGTTGCATGCTTGGATTCGATGCATGGAGTGTCTTCTTCACATTGCCTACAGGCTGGAATTTAAGACATGGCAGGCTAGAGGAGACGAAAATAAGAAAAAAATGAATGACAGGAAACTGAAAATCCAAGAAGATTTCAGAAGCGAAACGGGATTGCTGCATGATGTAGTGAAACAAGGTAGTGGAACTACTAACGATGGCAACAGCGCTCGTCGGTTTTTTGGAGATCCTGACAAAACTGCTTCACTGACTGGATTAGACGTTGGTCTTGTGAAAAGATTTGCAGTTATTCTACAGTGCATTTCATCGGGTGAAAAAATTAAGATCCCAGAGTTTAAGCAATTCTGCCAGGAAACAAACAAGTTGTATATGGAATTGTATCCCTGGTATAACATGCCTCCAAGTATTCATAAATTGCTTGTGCATGGGTCGCAAATCATAGAGCATCTTTCAGTAGTCCCAATAGGTTTCCTTTCGGAAGAAGTTTCAGAGTCCAGGAATAAGGACTTCCGAAGATTCAGAGAGCAGCATTCTCGTAAAATTAGTGGCAAAGCTTGTAATGAAGACATCTTGAACAACCTGTTGATTTCTTCGGATCCTGTGTTGGCTCAAATTCGACCACGCATGGATACGAAAAGTAAAAGAGGTTTTTTCAAGGAAACCTACGAACTTCTGGTCCAAGAACCTGTTGATAGTAATTTCGTGGATGTGAATGAAATTTTCGGTGACACCGATGAAGATACTGCTAGTGAATCTTCGGATAATGAAGAAGATACACTAGCGTAGCCTTTAGTTTCTTATATATTTTTTTTCATTTGTATCCTTTTTTTTTAAGTCATCTTTTATTTATTTTTTCTGTTCCTTCTCTGTTTGTAAAAATGTAAATAATCATTAAAGTTAACGTAAAATTTGTAGGTATGTATTTACAAGAATGTTTTATATTTTCAAAATAATTTTAAAATATCTTAAAGTAACTTTTATTTATATTTAATAAATTAATTTTGTCAAGATTAACATTTTTTTACTTACTTTAACCCAAATATTAACTTTTGTAAATCATTAATTTAAAAATAAATTTAATTTTTAAAATTGTCTTATATTTTCTAAGGGAAAACCCTCTTAGGAAAATATAAGAAAATTCATTAAAGTATCATCTATACATATAATTTATTAATACAAAAAAAATAAAATGATCTCAAAGAATCATTACTCACCAATTGCAAAGAAAACAGTAGAACTAAAATTTTGTAGCTGGGAAACTTTTGTAAGTCAGGCAATGAATAGCCAAATTTAAGTTGTTCCTGTTTCCATTCAAACTTGATCAAAATGATTTTTAGATAATAGTTTATTTTCATTATGTTCCTAATTTATAATTAAATTTGAGTGAATATTTGATTAAATTAATTTAATCTTAAATAATATTTTCTTAAATTTAAATTTTACTTAGTATTTACTGCTGTAGATTAATTAATTGATCAAAATAAATTTTATTTTAAAATAATTTAATATTTTCTAAGGGGGGCCCGGGGGGGCACAAGTGTGTTTGGGAAAAATTTTGCTAAACACCTCTACAAATCTGCTATATGAGTCAAAAGGAGAAAATGTGAGAAAATCAGAAGATACATTAACTTGAATATACATTTTCATACATTGAAATCACTTAAAGTCAAATATCTTCTCAAATTGAAGTTTAATCGAAAAATGTATCTAATTGATTTGGTCTTGTATCATATAGGAGAACAGTTTGGCATCACTAGTTTTTCTAAAATCGTAAAAGTGTAATTTAAAAATCCTATGTCCGAAACTTTGTATGGAGTCGATCCACTGTGCGCCGCCGCCGCCGGCCGGCGCGAATTGTTTACTACAATCAACATAATAAAGTAGTCTAAACTATTTATAGATCTACGTTTCGTCAGTCATTTTTAACCACCGATTTTATGGATTTAGGTACATAAATTGATGTTCCTAATTTTCCTCATTGTTGTTTATTGTTCCAGAAGTTTTTTTTTTTTTTGCAGCTACGTTACCGTAGAGAATTTGGTAAATTGCATAATATGTGATTTGCAGGCTGTAATCAGTCTGCAAATTGTTCTTGGACTTCTGGTGTGGATTTGTTATGGACTCTAACAGTGCTGGACTAGAACACGACACTATGATTTATAGTGGCTGGCCTGGTCATTGTTGTTCCACGAAACTCCATAAACTTCATGTCTTGTCAAGTTTAGTGCTTGGTTTGTTGGCAATCAGTGGGAACATTTAGGTGCATACGTGGTGTGACCGGTTCCATTTCCGTCTGGACCTGCGTCTGCGCACCACTCCGACTGCCTCATTGTTCTTAACAACTTTCTTTTGTTAATTTAACTTCACGCACAAGTACCTACTTTCAATTTGTGCACGAGTGCGCTATGGAGTATGGGAACGGCTCATTTCGCAAATTTCACGGCTCTTACATGTAGTTGATTAACAACGGTAGATAACTGTTGTTGCATTATAGTTTCTTTTAGTTATACTGATTACGTTTTGATAAGCGACTAGATATCCTCATCTCTACCATTTAATCAGCACGGATTAAACCGCATTGTTTAGCTTATCTTAAATTCATCGCTTGCCATTTTAACCTCATGGCTATGGCAAGAATGGCATGTAATGGGCTAATTAAACAATTTATTTATTATCTGGTTAACATTATGGTAGGCACGCGACACATTAACCCACATATCTGCTGTTAATCACGCGTGACAAACACAATCGTTCGCGTGCGTAAACATAAGCACAAATGCATTCTTTTGTCTGTGCTATTCGTTTCAATTTATTAGTAACCGTCTCGCTACGTTGCATATTATAAACAATATCGTATGGTTACATCCTCTTTGCTCATCTCACCTATACATATGTTATTGTGATGGATGGTTCTACAGCCATCGGCCTATTCATTATTTCTTGTTTCATCATTATCTCCTGGGTGTTTAATTTCATTGTAAACGCCGTTGACCGATAGTGTAAAAAAAAAAAAAAAACATAAACAGAACTTAATACATAATAAAAGCCTCCAGGCATAAAGGGCGTGCCCGCTTACATTTGCAATGTTGCATTATGTTATGTAGCTGAGACTTGAAGTCACAAATGATAAACTAGGACCTTCGAAGTAAAATAAAGAAACAGTTAATTAAGTACTAATAACAATAACAAAACCATAGTCAGCCAGTGTGGTCATAATACCTGTCTTTAAGTTATATTTAGCTGCTATTATTCGTCTTGTTTGCTATGGAAGTTGTATTTCGAACTGTATGTTTGCGGTGGCACGGCGGACGAAGCGGCGCGGGCGCGTGATGGAGTCGTTAGCACAGTAACTGGAGCACCGAATGGCACTGCGACGATAATGCACAAACTAGATCTGTGTGCCTGTACCTACGGTCTATCCGAGAGACTTTCGTGCTCTGTTTCACCTCCACAATTAACTGTCTACCACGCTGTACAAATATACTTTAGGTACCTACTTATGAGAGCCATACGACACCTTAGTCGTTCCAATTTCACTGTAGTGAACAGAGAATATGAAACCTTGTGGGACCTTACCATTACGAACACGACTGTAATCTCGTTGTTATAGGTTAGGCAGAAATGTATCTACTACTGTGCGCACAGTCATAATTGACCGATGTCGATACTAGGTAAAAAAAAAGCTAAAATAAAGCTTAAAAAAGCTAATAACAAAAAAATAGCTATAAAGCTAGATTACAATGCCATCCCACGACCAATCGGTACCTAACTTAGAATAATAAAAAAAATGCACGGAACTCAAGTCTCGACCCGAGACTAATTAAGTCATTCTTAAATCATCCTTGATATTCAATTAACTAGTCCAAATAGTTATGCACCATTCCAATCTTTAGACTGTACATGTTTTTCACACTTGTAATTATACCGCTTGGACTACTGCCCACCCTGTAATAACAAAGCGTATAATTGTACAATAATACAACGCCACAACTATATTTATTTCATAATCATAATGTTCTATTCTGAATCCGTATATTTTGCAGAAAACGTGTTGAAGTTCCTGAATTTCAGGAGGCAGTTTTCTTCAACGAAAAACCCGAAAAACGTAAAATCGATTTGTAATTTGCATGCTATGGTCTTCGCTCCTCGCCCAAAACATTTGCGGTTGCGACTGTTGCGAGCTAACCGCGTGCAGGTTCGGGATAATATTAGTATCACACCATGAGAGCTCTTAGAAACACCATGTAATTTTCAGCGAGCGGCGTAGAATAAACTCTTCTCTTTATGTAGCGGTCGTTAATGGACTTGTCCAATAGATCTGATTGACGGCAGCATCTTAAGAGTGCGCTAATAACAACAACCACATATATCTGTCAACAATCCGGACACTCATTATTGATAGCTCTACATGCCAACACGATCAGAGGATTCCATTCCTTCAAAGGTTCCTTACAGCGATCTATTAAAAGCTTCGCATGTTCGTGTAAGTAGACTATGTTCTAAGGTTCAACATACATATTAACATGATCTTTGGTGTGACTCCTTCCTGCACCGTCGAAAACCATTATCTTTTCTCTGTTATGGGGACGGTTTACGCAGTTTGCTTATTTAAATAACTGCTAGGTTTAAAATCAACTTTTAATGCACAGCAGTACACATCTCGGTCGATATGAGTGCAATACAAATCTTTAGTCTTCATCCAGAATACTGATCAGAGTTTGAACATGTAGGTATAATGTGTTACCGCGTCTCTAAACTTTCCCCGATATTTGTTGTTTCCATTTCATTTCATTAGATTCATATGAGCGTTTATACCTTATGAGTGGCAACGTCGCAATTTAGTGTCATATTTCGTGGTTTTCAATTTTTATCATTTAATCGGAGCTATATTTTAAAAATCTGTTTAATTAACTTTTTAGAATTACGTGAAAGTGTTTAAAAAGTAAGTAACCTTAATGCTTACAGTTATTTTACAATGAAAATAACGCCCTGCAAGTTTCCAATGAATTATTTGCATATAAATAGAACTGTAAACGCAACGATTTCTTACCTTTTACGCAGTTTTCACATAATTCTAATAAGTTAATTAAACAGATTTTTAAAATATAGCTCCGATTAAATGATAAAAATTGAAAACCACGAAATATGACACTAAATTGCGACGTTGCCACTCATAAGGTATAAACGCTCTTAATGTCTTTATGTTACTAAGGTAAGATTTGATTGCGGACTTCGGTGAACTTTATTAGGTGTGCCTTTAATATGTAACTGGGTCAACAAGTAGGCAGTAGTTTTAGCATTACCATTTATCATTCATATCCCAGCTACCTATTAGGTACACTATTCTGCACTAACTTATTTCAACTAGTAATTTGTGATTTCCTGCATAACTTGTGAGTACCTATATTATTATAAGGTAGGTACCTGTGCACTCGGATCACTTACATTTTTTTAATATCGTTTTACCGTTTCATGTAATCTTGGTTAGTTTATGGTTCGTTTCGAATCTTGGATTAAAATTATAATTAAACTACCGTACACTTATACCTATTACATTCTACCATTCCTTGATAATTTTTCCATTCAATAGAATGAATGAATGCATTGTATTGTAACAGTGACGACTAGTCCACCATAACACGATATCCTCCAAAATTTTATTTCGAAGTGGGCAACTCACGGGCGTCTGACCTGCAACTTATTATAGAAGGCAACCTGGCTTCAGTAATATTCTATAATATTCTTTATATTTTTCCAAATAAACTCAAACAATGCTATCTTAATAAAGTAATAAAAATAATATGTACAGAAAACAGGAAATTTCAATACCCGGGCCGCCTCCTACTGGGTCACGAGTGGCTCGGCCACCCTTGGCCTATATTCCACTCTCCTAGAATTGGGTCGAGGTGTTATCACCTGCATTCACATTATAACGGCGATAATGATATAAATAATTAGATACTTATTATGTCCTTGATCCATTTTTTTTCGCATGTTTAATAAAACAACTATAATACGCATCACGATCGATATAGCTGTACAAAGATTACGGTAGATAGCTTATGAAAAAAATATAGTATCTATATAGCTTGTTTAGTCTTTGTGTTATTAAGAACTTCAGAGTTCTCGTCGCGTGTCGCAGTCCCTTATAAATAATATCTTATGTGTTACAGAAAAATAATATACATAGGCTTAAAACTTCATCAATTTCAGCGAGACAAGAACAAGAAATAAGCAGATACGTTTAATATGCACAATTTCAACGCGATTCATCACGGACTGACAGATATGAAAAGAGTTTTCGATATACACTCTTGAAGCTGGTAAAATAAACTCGTAAAAAGCCTGTTTTCTCTCATTTTCCTAATCATAAATTACGTCGAACAGTTTTATAGTGGACAAGAAAATAATCCTATGACATCTTTTGAAATACAACCACATGGTCAGACAATAAAACAGCGTTTTGAATAATCGCCTAGAACAGAAGTGTTCTTAACCCTGAGAGAATAAGAACGAGTTTGTCCGAACAATTATATTATACTGACGATCTAAGAGATTTAAAACTGTCCGATCAAGTGGAAACATACAAACCTACAGACATATTATTATTAATGTGTTTACGTTACGCCATTATGTCATTCGACATCGCTTTTATTTTTCTTTCGGTTTAAGCGAAATAAAACGTTCTAATTGTCTCTATTATACAGTAGAACAGCATATGGCTAGAATGATCAGTGGTTGGGTTATGAATCCGCGATTTGTAACAGACAATGTCAAAACAAAAACCACCATGACTAAACAAAAACGCAGTCCACGTGCTACGGTCTGTTATAAATAACTAAACACAACACTAAACTTGATTAATCAGTCTGTTCTCCAATTTGTCTAAACTTCAGAATAATTGTCCATTGTGTCGGTGCAGTTTCAAGAAATACCAGCAGAGGCTGTAGAGCATAATGTAACCAAATCTGTACCTGTATGATTAAGGGCTGATTTAACCAAACTCCGTTACATTTCATCCGTGGAATAAAATTGACGTCTGACAGTTCTAGTATGGTCAAACTGTCAAACATTCAAAATTTATTCTCAGGATCAGAGTTTAGATATAAAAGTCTGGTGAAATTCGCCCTAAGGGAACCCGCTGAATGTTACCTCAGTTCATGTATACACACCCCGTATGATTTTGTATATAAAAAGCGCAGCATCTAGCAAATTCTTTAAAACAATATAATATCTACCTATAGAAAATGTTTAGAGAAAGCTACGCTATACCTGCAATTAACATTTATGTAATTGTGTAAATATTATAATGTTATGAGAAATTATTTTGTAAAGTCCTTTCTTTATAACTGTTTCGCTCAGAACTCGTGGGAAATAAATATTTGATTAAACTTATCGGCTTCATTTGTTATCAAGACTTAATCATATTTCTTTATATCCGTGTTTCCCAACAAATCATTACAAATGACCTTAGAGTATATAATAGTCTAAGCAAATGACGGACAGCTAAGACAGCTCTTACAATAACGACGGACAACGTAACGAGGTTTAGAATAACCCGCCAACTGTAATTTGTTAAGAAGTATGACAATTACTAATGGCCAATAAGTTCCATATTTACTGAATATCACTGAAAAGAAAAATATATTTTCCAGAGAACGACATTTTCATATTTATCTAACTCATGTGGGCAGAGACGGGCAATGATTCATATACCTAACTATTACTATATCAGAAGGTTTTAAATGACGATGACTATCTTGTAAAATTAGCAAAATGTGAGTCTTTACTATTAATATAGTTCTGGAGTCATGGAAAACCTGGCTGGATTGCAGTATTATCTGTTGATAGATCCATCACTATTTATCTAATTTCGTCATTAGTGAAATGGCGGTAATTACGGTCGTATTATCTCTTTAAAAACTATTCGCGCGTTATTTGGAAAAAGTAAGTAGGTCACTTACCAATAGTTTTCAATATCTGGAGGTCTTCTAGTTCGTACTCCTTTTCTTCCTCGGTGTATTCTGACTCCGTGGTGGTGGATTCCTGTTCCTCAGTTGAAGAGGCCACCGACAGGGACCGCACGTCAGAACTCAGCTCCGAGCTGCAGTCCCTCACCAGTTTCGCACTAGCCATCATCATTTTCAAATGTTTCTCACAATCGAAATTTAAAATTCAAAATCTCCGTTGCGAGCTCCTCAGTTCATAATATTTGTTTTCCCAAGAACATAAACATCGCAGTTTGTTTTATTTATTTGATTAATTCTATTATTATTTATGATGTGTTATTGAATAAAATATTAATTGTTTCTATCGGTATCAAAAAAATATTAAATTTACTGTGTGTTATCGTGAAGATACGCGCGTTACCGGCTGCAGTCGGCAAGGCGTTCCGTGCGCGCAGCGGTTTGAGTCTCACTGGCGGCAGCCGGCAGGCGATGAGGCGACCTCGCTCGCTTCACTGCCGAACCGAACGAGACGCGAAACGAGACGGACGGCCACGATAAAATAAACGCTGACAAACTCTTGTTTCTGCAATGTTGCCGACAAATTCAACGATGCTCTTCGTATTTACAATAGTATTTTAAATGATCGAGTACCACTTGGCCTGAAAACAATAAGAAGCCTTGAATGTAAATAAAATGCACTTGCCTAAATATATTCCTTTCTTCTACAATAAATAACTCAGCATTTCTTTCTCCATATTTCTTTATAAATAACTATTTCTGCAGACGCTTTGTTTTAATCTTGGTCCTCGATGTAACAATACAATTTAGAGGGGAGTGAGATTTCAAATTTGTGAAATGTAAACAGCAAAGTCCAGAAAAGTTCACAGTCAGACCGTTCACGTGACCGGTTTGCATGTTCTTCGTAAAAAACGAATAATCTTAAAAAATATTTTTCTTTTCACAGTACCTACAGGGGATGTATCTGACTTCGACGGTCATCATTCTGCTGAAATAGTACTAAACTTGGCTTAAAAACAAAAGCAGCATATCATTTCCATTTGTATAGGTACTTCAGAAATACCAGAAACACTCAACATGTATCCGTTCCAACGTTAGTCATTATTTTTTTCATTTGATACAGTGAAGCTTAAAAGTCGCAATGCGAACTAATGATGACTGGCGACTTTCACACACACGACACAACTAAGCTCTTTCACAAATTTCAGCAACACTTTCTTTGTATCGGTGCCATTTTCTTTAAATGTATCTCATAGGTCAGAAATAATTAAAAAGTCGATTTATTAAAAAGTTTATTTGCAACAAGCATATCACAATCAAACAAGATATACAAGGAAGTTAAATAATAATATCACTGTAGAATCCGATATAAAGTTTCTGATATTACATAAGAATAAATAAACTACAACTACTTTAATTACAAAGTTCTTTTGACGTAAATGATTGCCCCCTTTTTATAAAATTATTTAAGTATTATATTATTATTTAAAATGGCAATCAAGACTAACATTATACATTTTCAGATACAGTATAGGTACGCGGCATGTTAAAATGATGACTTCGAAAACTAAGGCATAAAAAACTAACTTTTGTGATTTTAATGAAAAGATTTGTTGACAGTGCATGCCATAGATTGCAAAAAAGATTACCCTCCTTTTGGGCTTTGTCACAGTCGATTGAAGACAATCAACAAGATATAACATTTCCGCACAATACCCTCATCTAATTCAACTTTTGACCGTTTAAACCGTGTATTCGAAACCAGTAATAAAGCTATATATCATTGTAATCCCGAATTCGTAGTTACTTCGTTTAGCGAAGGGAATGTGATACAACTAGTTGATTGTATTATTTGATTATCGGCCTTAGTGTCCAGAATAAAGCATTGAGACGGGACTAATATCTACGTCGTATGACGCTACTGAATAATATTTACACAGACAAATGGATGTAAATGTAGGAGATGAGTTACTAATGACGCATTTACATTATTCACTAATCTCATCAAACTGACCAACTGCGATGAAGTCAGTAAAAGCTTGTTAATTTCACCACAAACATTGAGGTTAAATTGTGGGTAAGTTGCAAGTGCGTCATCTTGTATGGACACAGTCGATAACGCAACGCCTTGACTTTGCGGTTTTAGAAGAAATGATGTAAATGCGACAAAAGTGCGCAGAACGTAAAGAAAAACATTCTAGTATCAAAGACTTTTCCTGCAGACTAAAATAATCATCAAACTTTACTGTTAAAAACTTGGAATCATTAATTTGAGACTTACATAATTTATACATAGGTACATGAAAGGCTTAATATAAATACCTAACAAAATAAAATTTACATTTTTATGTGCTTTCACATATCATAAAAAATCCTTATTTATACAATATATTATGTAAGCTAATAGATACAACACAGGATATTATAATACATGCAATTTGCGACTTTTAATGGGTGTCTTAGAAGCGAAACAGAATCAAACTAACAACTACATCAAAATAACTGACAACATATTGCAATAATTCAATTAAGATAGATAAATTAAGGTAAAAACTTTAAAAATATTATTATATACCTTAAATGAAATTATATACATATATCTATATATTACAATCAATGAATGTGAATAATATTACATATTTATTATTTAGTTCCTAGCTAGCACACGGTTATGCTATCCTTCTGGACAATCGTTTCTCTATGATTTTCATTCTTCTTTTTATCCATAGACCATAAAAACTATTCCTCTTGAACAGGTGTGTAAAAGTCTTGATTATTATTTTCGATCTTTGACAAACATTTAATCTTCATTCTCTATTTCTTGATAGTTTTGTGTCTATCTAATATACCATGTTTTCTTTACTGATTATTTTAAATTAGTTACTTTTAATGAGAAAAATATATTTATCTCCCTAGCTTACTACTTTCATTACTATTCTCTTATATCGGTCAAAAACAACATCACATCGTTCATAAAGATAACATCAGCCGTTTGATAATTTGGACATAAAACACCGAATGTCATTCATCTCGACTCAGAGTTACGTGCGTGTCAGATGATTTTGTTGGCAGAAACATATTTGGAGATTGGAGATATCTTTCACTGGTCATCCCGCATGCGATTGTCAATTTAATGAAATCATATATTTCCGAAACAACGCCTCTAGCCTTCTTTCTAAGATCGTGTGATATGACATAACTACCACGTCTGCTTTACACTTCTACGCAATCCTATTTATGCATGTGATACGAATAAATCCTTAATTTGCAACTTGAGAACTTTCTTTCCACGATTTCCTACTTTGTTCTGGTTTAAAAATAAAGTAACGAATGATAAAAACTCTTAATGCGATACCTATATTTTCCAGTGTTACTCACAAGTTTACCAAAAATGCGTCATGTTAGGTAGGTAAGTTTTTTATCTACGAATATAATATATTCTTTGGTATACGTCTAATATGTGGCTGACGAATCAGTGAAAAGCTATTTTGCATCATCATGATATTTGTTTAAAATGTGATTTTAGTAAAATCAAACCATTAATTATTATTTCGTAAAGAATATTAGCTCTCTGCTAGGCTATTGCTATTTATTCAAATAAGTTTTCATTTTATAATGACGACCATTCAATACTAATATCCCTATCTTATTAGTACTGACATAATAATAGAATCATTCAAACTGAAATCATTCTCACACCATCCTGACTTGCAAAAAAGTAATTTACAAAACCTTTGATAGATGGGCTTTTTTAATGTTACATTTGTTTGTGTTTGTGACTAAAGGCTTTGTAATTTTGTCCTCTCATTAGAAAATAACAAATAAACTTGGGAAAAATTAAGATAAACCACTCCCAGCCGGTCTTAATTGTACAGAGTTGATAAGACAGAGGGGCATTAAATTACACTACGTATACTATACGTGTTTAGTATTAATACAATACGGTATAAAAATAAAAAGCACCAAAAATGAGTTTTTTTTTCAAATAAACTAAATACCTTACAAATCAGAGTAAAACGCAACCACCCTTTGTAATGAAAGTGCAAGTGTGTGTGTATTTAGCGAAAATATTTGGTTGTATTTGTGACTTTCGTCAGAGCGGCAACAACGCATCGTAGGTTATACTCAGAATTATCGTTTTAAGGTGCATGACCTATGCGTTTAGACATAATCAGCTGTTAGGAAAGATACATCGTGTTCAAACG
This sequence comes from Brachylomia viminalis, assembly GCA_937001585.2. Taxonomy (NCBI): domain Eukaryota; kingdom Metazoa; phylum Arthropoda; class Insecta; order Lepidoptera; family Noctuidae; genus Brachylomia; species Brachylomia viminalis. The sequence continues at coordinate 16,303,619 of OW443301.2, read as the reverse complement.
GGCCAAAAAATTAAAAAATCATTTGCGACTAAACTACTATTCCTATTTAATTGATTTTTGGTACAGAGCTTGAAAATGGTACCTAGTATAGGTAGTTTAAAGGAAAGCCCCTCTGTCGTATCAACTCTGTATATGCCACGACATATGAAACTCCTTTCGTTCGTTTTCGTTCATTCAATAAAATGTCATATCAATTAAGAAACAACTTACATCTGTAATACAAAGCTTACTCTTACAGTTAGTATATAAATTACTTTAATTCATTTCGATAACAGTTGCTTTACATTTCTTATAGATACTCTTATTCACCAAGTGACCCCCAGGCTCCAGATCCGCAAGCCATTCCAATCCCTTGTCAAATCACATGATTGGTCGACGTCCTTTTTCTCAGCCAATCACAAAAACTTGTATGAATTTTGACAAAGAGACTTGATCAGGTTTTCAGAAACCGGGTGTACAGTCCTTTTACAGTTATTTTACCTCTGATATTGCATCGCTGTCAAAATCTCAGTGATCTTTATTATCGTTACAATAAGGTTGCTGTTGGGTTACTGTTACTGACAAGTCTTTTTATATCACAGTGATCTTTATTCTTGTGAAAATGAGGTTGCTACTGGGTTTCTGTTGTCAGATGTAATATAACTGTACAGAACTGGTACCTTTGGTCAAACAAGCCCATCTAGCCCGTTGGCGTCGCTGCTGGTGAACCAAAAATTACAGAACTAGTCACTTTTCATCGTGATCTGGTTAGTTTCAGCCACCGGTCAGATAAGCTTGTGGCACTACACTACCATGTTTGCGTATTAATAAGTGCTTATAAAACAAGATAGGAGCAAGTTTCATACGGTGATGATGAATATCAGGCCGGCGTGCATGGCGAGCGCGAGCTTGTGGTGATGTTTGAAGGTGGGACAGAACTTGATGGATGACACGTCCGAGAGAGGGAAGCGCTCCGGGTAAGCGTCTCGAGGCGTCGCTGATAACTTCTGCTGTGTCGTCTGTTGACAAAAAACACCCGTGTTATTTCGCGAACGACGGTTTATGAATGAAAATATAGTAATAATAATATTAGCCTGTAATTTCTGTCACGCATTTCCTCATTCTGGAGAAGACTGCGCGATTTTATATCTACCATTTAGATCAAGGTTAAATACGACGTTTTCATTCACAGATGAACGGTGTCATATTTTTTTTAAGGATGAAATTATGAAATATTGCATCAGTCAAGCTTATCCGCTATTACCACGGTTTACTTGCTGTAAAAAGAAAATTATACAACAGTAAGTAATGGCTTTTTTTTTACTTTTTACCCATTTCACTCAGACACTCATTTACGTCAGACGGATTGTTTGGCTTAATCCCAAATGGAATATTTAATAACAACTTTCTGCTTGTATAAATGAACCGACTGATCTAGAGCAAAAACTTTTTATAATCCACTTCAACAAAATTCTGCGGATTTTTAAACTTCAAAGTTATTGACAAGTCAAGCACTGAATAAATAAAAGTTGGCAAAGATGAGGAAATATTTACGTCCAATTGGGCTAAATACTAATGAATTACATTGAATCCAATTACAACACAATTTGCTTCCCGCAAACTGCGTATTATTTTTTGTTATTTTGCTTTAATTCTGTATCATTGCAATTGTTATTATTATTAGCCAAATACACAAAGATCTGATCAGTGACCATTACCCTAGATATTGTGATTGATCGTTTAAATCTGGACTAATTATTACTCTAATTGAGGTGCCTTACCCGATCCCTGGCAGTGATCTGTTTGAACTCGATGCCGTACTTCTTGATTGCGTCGCTGTAGGTGATGGGCTCCACTATCATGGCCAGCTCGTCGTTCTGCCGCTTACGTTTACCTCCAAAAGGAATCATCATGATTCTGGCTATGACCTGTTTATCATAAAATGTTTAGCACTCTTAGTTCATGTTAGTTTTTAGGGTTCCGTACCCTAAGGGTGCCAACGGGACCCTATTACTAAGCCTCCGCTGTACGTTTGTGTGTCCGTCCTTCCGTCCGTCCATCTGTCTGTCAGCGGGCTATATCTCATAAACCGTAATAGGTAGAAATGAAATTTTCACAGAGTATGTTTTTCTATTGCAGCCATAACAACAAATTATGAAAAAATAAAGTTAAATATTTAAAGTGTCTCCATAAAAGAAAAGTGGTTAAAAAAATTGACATCGATCACTAATCAGTGTTTAATATTGTACGGTGATACGGAATCCTTCGTGTGCGAGTCAGACTCGCATTTGGCCGGTTTTTTTGATTTGACATTTGTTTATGCTTGTAAACGTAATCAAATTAGCGTAATTAGATTACAGTATTGAGGTTAAGGGTCAAGCAGTTGTTTCCGGCACGCCATGCGGATCTAGGCTGATCTTAATTTATCATCGAGTGTACCATGCCTACATTTTATAGTTATCAATGATCGTATCCTGCAAGCGAGGCGTGGGACACTCCCAGCTATACTTGAATTCATAATCTCAGATTCGTATGTTACTTACTCAACTATCTACTTAGCGATAATTGAATAAATGGTCACTCAAAAACAAACTTAAAATTAAGTATTTTAAGTTGGTTTTCGAGTGACCTAGTAGGGATTCTAGGTTGATTTCGAACGATCATTAAAAAAAAATATGGTTGCAGCCTGCAATGGAATTCGAAGTTCGTCGCGTGTAACATTGAGTTTGTTGTCCCAAAACTTGATAGACTGATATACTCGTATCTTCAAGAAGGTGGTAGAGATCGACTTGATGCGGAAGGTGTTATCGCGTAGCGTGGGAGAGCCCTACTTCCAGCAGTGGGCTGCGTCAGGCCGAGTTGATAGAATCTCAACCGCTTCATGTGTATGAAGTTCAAATGAAAAAATCTCTTACTAAAACTTTTCGGAAAACCATGTACAGACGCCAGCAGGTCAAGCTACCCGAAACTGTCAAATTTTCCCAATCAACCTTGAACCTTAATGCTTTAGCGATAAAGTTGAAAATGTATTAAAGAAATTTGACAGATTGTAGTAGCTTGATGTGCTGGCGTCTGTACAATTGTGATTGCTTTTCCTCAGTTGTGAGTCTGTATGCTGACTTCAAATAAAATTATACTTAATTAAAATTTGTACTACCTAAAAGAGATGACATTAATATTGCTGAATAATTGTATTGAATTCATTATTATTGACATTTAATTTTGACATAACTACAATTTCTCAATTTAGTTGTACTATTATAAAAGAAAATAATTAAGTAATAATAATGTTTAATGCATCCTAATTTAGGATGATAAGGGCAGGCGAATGATAACTGCAATGCTTCTAAAAGTCTGCTAAATTATAAGTACAAACACAACATAACACCAACATTGTATACTTAGTTCGTAATAAAACGTTTTGACTTTGACTTTGAAAGTCACATTGGTACTTGCCCGGATTTGAACCCACAACCTCATGCATGACAGACGAGGCATTAACCACTGGGCCATCACGGCACATGCTGGATAGTGGTACAATACATGATTATGACCGAGTAGTGAGTACTGCGCATAGCCCACCTGCTTATGAACATCGGGGAAGCACGGATGCACGCGCATGAGCCTCAGCAGCGGCAGCGCGGCGGTGCACAGGCGGCCGCACCACGCGCAGCCCGCCGCGCCGCTGGCCCCGCCCAGGCGCCGCCCGCCGCCCCACCACTCCAGCTCGTTGATGGATTGGTTCACTGGCACAGAACAATATCACTTGCTTTTCTTAAGAAACCTGATGAGATCTATTCGTAATTGACTTTTATTAAGTATTTCTTGTTCCCCCGAGCCGACCCTTCGCGTCGCATCACCTGCCCGCGCTATCGCTTCGTTTCCGCTTAGCGTTTTTCTTTTTCTTCTATTTTTTGCTTTTTTGCTCGGCTACTAAGGATCGTAGCGTAATGTTAAACAGCCTTCCTCATGAATTATTGGGCTATCAAATGCAAAAATATTTTTCCAAATACGACCGTTAGTTCCAGAGATTACCCCCCTACATACAAACATACAAATTTTACCTATTTATAATATTAGTATAGATAAGTATACGCGAGTACTGTTAGTGCTAGTACCGAGGTGACAACTAATATAGAAGTATATGTAGAAGAAAAAGACACGTTGCGCCGAAGCCAAATAAATTAGTATAAGGGGCACGAGACTGGCGATGAAATTCACATGCCCATACAAAAACTCTATGCAGCCCACGTTTTCACTCGCATACAGATTCCTAGAAGAACCGTGCATTTCTCTGTCATAAAAACTGTCAATCGAGAATAGTGCAGCTTTCTATCAGTGAAAGAATTCTTATGTTCGAATCAGTGTTTCCAGAGATTACCCTTTACAAACATACAACCACTTTTTTACATCTGATTAGAAATTAGGCTTAAACATGTGTAACGACCTTGAACATACACTCGACGTTTTTATTTCAGTATACTGCAACATGTAGTACTCACCTAGACAGTCATCCCCAGCAAGCAAGGCGGCAGGCCAGTGCGGTGGATACAGCACCTTAGCGGCCGCCACGTGCGACTGCAGCGCGCCGCCGCCCGCGCCGCCCGCGCTGCCCACGCACACCGCGCCGCCCGCGCGAGCCGGCGCGCCCGCGCTCGGGTACATGTCCACGTCTGGGTAGACGAACAGTGGGCTTAGCACAAACGTAAAGTACAATCGAACGATTTTAATTTTGGAAATAAAGCTTCACAAGGTTCTTTTGGCGAGTGGCCAACATCGGAACTAACGCTGCCATCTTGTTTTTCAAAACGTTACGTCTACCAGCAGCGCCCCTGTCAATGCCATTTGAGCGCCAAAAGATCCTTGTAGCAGTGCTCTCCTTTTGCACCTAATGTTTACTTCGTTCTAAGACTTAATTGTGCTTGCTTCTTAAATGTAAACCCAAATGCTATAAGATAGTTGTAGTTTCAATTTAAAAACCGTTCAAATTTACGTACAATTCATTTACTTTCGCACGTTCGTGCTGTTGGCTCTGATGCTGAACTACTGGATACTTAGAACAAAGTAACAGTGCAGACGTAAGACGTAGTGAAGACGTATTTACATCTGTATTTCCCGAAAGGTAGGACAGAAGTGTATTGGCTATAGTATGTGATTGGCATGGATTTGTATGAAATTGTATGTTGCTAGCAGCGCTACCCACTACTTAACGCAAAGATATTGATAACATTAGCGTTTAGTTATTTAGAACTATATTGTCACTCATACATGTAGCTACTATGTACCATGTACTACATTATCTAAGTATCGTGTTTAAAGAATAATTGCTTGCAGCACCCTGTGAGCTAAGACTAACTGTTTTATAGATTCACAATACGCGGGCCATAAGGTGCGCAGTATCACTTAGATAATGACAGGCCCACCCACAGTAGGCCTTAAATCAATACAATCATGACTGTTTGAAGCATACCCTTTTTAATGTGAAAACCAGTGCCAAGTAATCACAGTGAACGAGTACTGAAGTGAAAATTATCGATTACGGCATCGACCATAACGAGCCATAAGTCTTGGAATGCAGCCATTACATTCAGGCGTAAAATTCACCGACATAAAACTTTATTTGCAACGCGCGTGGATTGTTCGTACGTGCCAAAGTTCTACTTACCCTCGATACAGGAATTTTGAACACGCTCGTCGTGATAAGGATAAAAGACTGTCAGGTTGTTTTCTGTGGTCTTCAGTAATGGAGAGTCTCCGTTCAAATCATAGTACGCCGTGGTTCCATCTGCGTAGCCGACTACCACGTGGGAATGTCCTTTTTGCTGAAATATTTAATTTACTTATTATAAGGGCATTTATTTAGTTAGTATAGGTACTATTAAAAAATGTGTTCATAGTGGAAAGTAGCGAGTACCGTGTATGCTATGCTGTACCGGCAAATAACTATAGTTATACAAATAAATATAATTTCCGAAATATATTTTACTTACAATAGACCACTTGATAGCAGTAGCCTGATAAACCCTTCTATTCTCCTTACTTGTTAACCGTAATTCCGCAACCGGCTTCAGTTTATAAAATGGTTTTTCTCTGTAAAAAAATATACATTTGTTAGCTTCCATTTTTCAACAATTATGGAAGTATAACTCGATATAGAAAATGTATTTACTTTTCTGTTATAGATGTTGGGTAAGGTACTACGAAGATATAAACCAGTCCGTTAGAACAGGCTGTAGCCATTAAGCCCAATCTGTGCATATTGCCTGATGCGGGCGCGAGGTCGAATTCATCCCTTGCTCCAGATGGGCACCAGTCAATAGCCCACACGGTCCCGAAGTCGTGCGCTATTCCTAGCACGAACTTTGGCGTAGTCCTGAAATTAACATGCTTATTATTACTTATGTCGGGCGGCGCAAGCGCATAGGATGCCTAACAATTGACGCAATACCCGTTTAGAGTGGAGAAAAGAGGTGAAATGGGATTTAAAAATTACAGTAGTAAGAAACTATTACTTAATAGTATAGCATCTTATTGCAATAGGTCGCGATGCGGGATTTAATTTTATTTAACCACTGACCTACATCAATCATGCAGAAGTCAAAACTATTAAGGTCTCACTATGATTGAAGTTGGGGTTAAGGTACAATTGGCGAACGTTGAGGTTACATGACAGTATTTTTGCAACTACAATTAACTACATACAATATCATACACATAAAAATTCCATGTATACAACTCACGATATCAAATTTCCGCAATCCCACAGCTGTATGAGTCCACTTTCACTGAGCGTGATATCCCACGCGTGTCGCGGCGCGTCTGCCTCACGATGCGATACCACGGCGAGGAACTGTGGCTCGCGAGCCGACCGCTCCTGCTCGGCCGCAGCGGGGACCCATGACATGCATTGAATACTCGCGCCCAAGAACAGTACCATTGTATCTGGAAAAGGAAAAATTGTGAAGTCGAAAATACGGCGACACACACATAACATCACGCCCGTGTTCTCGAAGGGACAGGCCCAACAAACAAAATAAGCTTATAAAATTAGGTCTATAAGGTCTAAACTCTTATACTTGTTATAAAAGAGCATTTATTATGTTAATGTTCCTTATAGTGGCACATTATTAGAAGATTTGGCTAATATTACCTCTATTCTTATAATTTGGCTGGGTAAACGTTAATAAATCCAATTAATACGGCTACAATAAGGGTTCGAAATGTGTTCTTCTTATAGAGGCTTGTTACATTGCTTTTTAGCCATATAATATTCAAAGTCATATAAAGGCTTTTAATATGGTCAATTATTCTTAGAAAAGTAATGCACAAGGCAACTATGACGCTTTTTAACTTATAGGAGCATTTGATAAGACGTCTATCCAACAAACGAGTACTAACATCGTATATGATCTTTACAAGGATGAAAGCAATCCGTATTCCCTTATACAGTGATTATAAAGATATTATTCTCTACATGGTAACATTAAAATGTTTTACATAACTAGTGTACATCATACATCAACATAACTATTCGCCATTTTGAAAGTACAGCAGATTGTGTGAATTTATTACGGAGTGGAATTTACATTAAAAAAATGGATTCAAAATACTGGAAGAAGTTTAAAATGAGCGGTGGTTACAGTAGAAAAGTAAAAAAAGGCTATGAAAACATAGTTGGGAGCATTACACCCACCACCTCTACTCCTATGATGCTACAAAATGACCAAGCCGATACCGATGAATCAGCCAGTGGTTCCGCAGCGGATTATTTTATAGAATATGATAATGAAAAGGAACCCAGTGAGGAAGAATATAATTGTTGCGATAGTGACAGTGATAAAGACATATTTTTAAATGAAGACTTGAAGAATATTGATATTCGTAGTGACATCAGAGAATGGGCAGTGAAGTTTAACGTTACATTAAATGTAAATTATTAAATGTAGCATATAATTCGGTATTGTATTTTACACCATTAATCCATATTTTGTAAAATAAAACAACTAATTTGAAAATCACGTATTTTTATTAAAGTTATCATTTTTTATAGGCTATCATGCCACCGTATATTAAAATCCAGAGGAAGAGTTGCTCTTAAATCGGGCATTGTCTAAAGGAAGCCTAATTTTGTATTTGTTGGTTTAAGGACTGACCTCAATGCTCTCTCAGTTAGCCCGCGAAACAGTTGGTGGTTTCACAATAGAAATCGCTGTTTGAACATAACCGGTTAATGATGCCTGATTTGAGAACTATCTCTTGGTCGTTTACTATCAAAACTCGTTTTTTAAGCATTACTTAAAACAGGACTTCAATCATCAGTATTTTTAACAACAATTTAAAAATAACAAAATAATTATCTTAGGAATTAACACAAGCGAACAAGGTCGCGGGAAACAGCTAGATTAATAACAAAACAGTAGAGTAACTTAGCATGTTGTGACATAGTAATTAGAATATAGTTTTACTTATACTCTAGTAGGAAAATGATCAACCATCATCAATAGATGGATTGATTCAGTTTTTACAAGTAAAATACCCTCTTCTGATGTGTTTTCAACACAATAGTATTTAAGAAAACAGTACAAAATCAGTCTCTTTAAATAAAACTAGTAACTTATCCAGCTATTAAACACGAATCTTCTTACTTCTAAGAAGTAGAAACGTAATCATTAATCAATCAGTCATAAAACTTTTCGTACATTCAAATACCGATGGTTGCAGGGAATAAAGTTATCAGTATGATTATTTTGCGATTGTGGCTTTATTCCCCGCAACCATCGATGTATAAAAAACAAAATAAAAAAAAATGTCTGTAAGTAGAACAGACTAACAACTACAATAAGTCTTAGATAATTTTAGTCTTAGGTATTATTAAAAACCAGCTAATAATGGTAATAGTCTTAGTAAGTATTAAACGTAACAAAATAATAAGTAGATTAAAAAGGTTCTTCATACAGATGTTTCAGGTGGCTTAGTTGGTATTCCTGCAACGGATGCAGATGACATCAGGTCATCATCATTCATGGCCATCGCATTATGTAAATTAAGATCTTTACTTTGTAGGAATTTGTCAACATCTGCCAATATGTACTATTGCAATATCTGCGGACAAACATATTATATATATATATAATTATATTCTTTAATGTGTACCTACTTGTGTAGGTTCTTACAATTATAATTATATTTTAAATTTAAAATTAGTGCACAAAAGCAAGCTTATCCCTATAAAGAGATCTCTTCCAGCCAACCCAACCATAGTGAAAGATTAATTTTATACGTATGGGAACAAGACTTGCTAGGTACAGGATTTTGTTCGTGAGAAAGGAACCCTAACAGTATGTAAAATGGCGATAGCATAAGCAACAAATGTGGCCATTATAAAGTCTTCAGTCTCATAGACTCCTTGTAGACGATGTGCGAATCGTTTTGCTCTCATAATAGCACTATATAAAACATGACTAAATAATTAATAACGTTAGTAGCACAAAAACAGCTTAAATTCAAGGGCGGGTTGATAATAACACACACAGCGTACCACATTTTATCATGCATTTGAATTTCCATACACTTTTCACTTTAAACGAGCACATAAATCAGGTAAATAAACTACATAAAATAATAACTTACCGTTCACTTTTCGGTTAAATGGTTGACGTTTCTCTTTAGTCGCCAAACTGTTGCGAAAATGTAATAATCACTAAGAAAAAAACTTATTGCAGAATCATAAACAGACGGTTATAAGGGCCTACGGCTTTTTAAGAGCCTTTGATTTGCCGCAATGAGTTTAACTCCCTTGTATCTGACCATAATAAAACACGTATAAGGGTGATCGCCCGTATTAATGCTTTCATTATGTTTCTTTCAAGTGTGTTGGCTTTTTAGAAGCATTTTTCTTGCCATTATAAGTTTAACTTCCGTGTTATTTGTCATAATATAACACGTATAAGGAAAAAAAGTAGACAATAAAGCAACTATAAGGCGGGTATAAGGTTATTGTCTTTATAATTTGTGCCCAAACGCACCCTTATTATCGATAATGCGGCTCCTATAAGAATATTATTTTTGGCAATATAAGCCACTACAAGAACAATTTTTGTTAGTTGGGAGGTAGTGGTGGCAGGCACAATGAGACAGTATTCTCGGAAATATGTATTTATTTAATCTTTACCGTAAGGATATTGTTTTCGTTATCATCTCTCGCGCTCTCGTGCGGTCTGGTGATAAGAAAACAATGTTTTTTTTTGGCAACTCATCACACTATACAGGGTTACTTGTAATTCAACGTATATCCGCCAGGAGCTGATATGGGGGCCGAATTGCAACAAATTGAACCCCCTTAAGTGTGTACGTTTTTTGAACCGTAAAATGAAAATATTGGTAAGATATTATTCTTAAATCGCTCATCATTTTAATTATTTTGTTGGCTTAACCTTCCTATACTCGCGCGTTGGTCTGTGAGACCGACGAAACCTATTTTCGTAATTATTTTTAAGCACGAAAATCCTAAGAAGTCGAGTTCCTTGCTAGCTGCCGGATTTGTTGCTAACTTCATTTTAGGGCTCACCGCATGTTCGTGCGAAGCGCACTAGTTGTAGCATTTGGCGCCAATTGGTCCGTGAGACCGACGCGAGTATAGGTGCAACTTTTTGTGTAAGTAATAATGTAATATATTTAGTGCATTTATATATTTTTTACAAACTTTGAATACTTTATGACTTAAGTATAGTAAAATGTATGTATGTTTGTTGCTCTATATTATATTTTGACTAATTTTATTATTCTTTTTAGTTTATACTTCATATCAAAATGGATGATGATCGCATCAGATTGTTGCTGGATGAATTAAGTTCTGGTTGTAGCTATGAAGACGAAAGTAACAGTGAGGTGGAAGATTATGTGGAGGTACAAGAAGAGACATACGACACTGAGCAAGAAGACGAAAATTATGAGATATATGAGGTTACAACTGCGCCACATGCAAAAAATACTTTTGTTTGGAACATGCTGTAACCATATGCCCTGATTGTTATGGTGAGGGTCAAAACTAAGCCAATCATAGATATATATGTCCTTTGATATGTTGTTTATTACTATTTAGAAGTTTATTTTGGTTTTAAAAAGAAGTACAGATTTTATTTTTGTTTTCCTAGTACTTAGAAATAAATCTCAAATTCGAAGACTGGTTTGTGATAGACTGAAAGTCAGTAAAATAATTAATAAATTAAGTATTATTCATACTATTTTGTTTCATTATATCCTAAACTTTAAAATATTAATAATTTTTTTTGGGCTTCATAGTAAAAAAATATGTTGTAAGGGTGCGAACTGTCGGTCGGTGAGACCGTGCGCGAGTATATGTGTTACAAAAATTGGCGCGAGTATAGGAAGGTTAAGTACCTACTTTTAATTATGTTCATAGCTTAATTGAAGTGCCAGGTACAATATCATTTTTTAATGATACCCTACAATATTTTTTTAAAAATTAAATGTCAGATTTTGGATAAATATAAAAAAAACGCTTAAAATTCAAATATCTCGAAAACTATTGAATTTCGGTCATACATATGGGGCTAATTTTTTTGCATTTTGGACCCCCTATCAGCTCCTGACGGATATACGTTGAATTACAAGCAACCCTGTATTATTGGTAAATAAGTATTTTTTACCTAAAATCAAGTAATCATTACTTATTAGTTTCGTTTTATTGAAATAACTCAAGTTCGTTCAATTCAAAACAAGTCATATCTTACAGGTACTTTCCTGTATAAGGCGGATTCCTATTTGTGTCACTATCCACCAACAGAGAGAGAGTATAAGATTGATTAAATACCTATTTACGTGCCTATAAACATAATAAGACTTGTTATTTGCACACTATGTATGACTAATAAAAGAATAAAAAAAACCATATCGTACAGCTCGCGCGATAAGAGTTTGGCTTTGACCTTCGGATTTTTGAACTTTTGATTGTACAACAGGAGTGCGCGGTACGTCGTATCGATGCGAGAGGCAGGGAATGACTGGAGCGCCAATCAGAGCACCGCGTGCGCCTACACACCCGCCCCGCACCCCGCTAATTGCCCGTTGATACCCAATTTCTGATTTCTGCGCAATAACGGTCAAAGCCAAACTCTTATCGCGCGAGCTGTAACAATCGTTCTTTCTAAAACTAATTCAACTAATTCAGGCAACACTGCCATCAACCGGGCACAAATCCAAACTCTGGGCTGCTACTGACGAATTATAAGGCCATGTTAAATCCAAACATTGTCATTGTGATAGCTTTGTTTAAGGTAACGAAAGCTTGTTAAACAGTACCTAAGAAGACGCCACCTAAGCCTTCGCTTATAGAGGTAGTCTAGCAATGGCGTTCGTCAAACGTACACGCTGAGTAGACGCAGCGTAAACGCGACACTTAAGCCGCGATTGACACATTCACGAATCGTGAATGCCTACGCCTGACTTTTGGCTCGTAGTATTAGCCAATGTCTACGTCGAAATAAAACTATCGATAAAATCAACATCTATTCTAAAGTAAATCCGCAATCACGTTTAGTTTTATAAGTATTACCTCTTACTCGGCTAGATTCGAGTCGATTGAACGTCACCCAGTCCTGATTTTCATCAAATCTGACTTTACAGGACTCTTCAACGGGCGGCATGTAAAAGACCATCTCATTCTCAGGCACTTCTTCAAGTTCACAACTATGCCACAGCGGAAACAAATCTTCGTCCGTTAGATACGTGTCAATACTGGAAAAGGGCAAGGTAAATATTTAGTTATCTACATTGCAGTTACTATAGTTTTGTATTAAAGCGTTATTATAAAATTACTCGCGGCCCGTCCCTGCTTCGCACGGTTTTTACAACTTGGAGATTTCTTTATTAAATAATATGTATGTATAATATTAATGTATGATTCACATAAACCTCCAGGAATAAATTCTTTAAATGATGGTGAAAACCGCATAAAAAATCAATCGCGTAGTTTATAAGAATAACGCGGTCACACAGACAGACACGAAAAGCGACTTAAATTTTTAATATGTATAGATATAGATGTATAGATTAGATATTCTTGTGGATCTTGTTACTTACAATCCTTCAGTGCTTCTCTTCATATAAGTGCTTAAATTACTAATTTGGTATGGTAATCGACATATTTTGGCTGCACCTGAAAATAAAAATGATCAAAATAATTAAGTACTTAGCTATATTAATAAAATAAAAATCAAACTTGTTGCTACTTTAATTGTATAGTTTATTATTTTTATGACATTGATTTACATTCCGTCATTACTTTAACACACACACTGACATATTACTTGTTTAAATAATTTGGAAAATCGTATACTTTTTACAATGTTTGTAATTAAGTGAGCACCATGTATCTATCACAAAATTGACTTATTTGTCATTGCCACATTTTTTTATTATTGTTACCTATTGTGGTAGGGTAATTTTATTATAGGTGCATAGGTCTTCACATATAATTATATAATGAATGTATACAAAATATTGTAACACATTTTAAAATAGTAATGGTGGAGTTTCTTGCCCATTCTTCTCCATACGAAACTACCTTTTAGAAGGGGCGACTATAATCAATTCTATTTTAATGTAAATGTTGACGTTCAAAGGTACCTTTTAAGCGCCTACTTGAAATAAATGCTTTGACTTTGACTTTGAATAGTGGTAATCATGGTCTTAATAATATATGGTCAAAGGGTCGATTAAATTGGAAAATGCGGAGACCTCGGTGAATTCGTTTCTGCAAGTATCAGCTACCTATACAGTTTACTCAGGTTAAAACATGAGAAACCTGGTTTCTCAAGTTTTAACCAAAGATGTCAACCACGAATGATGACGTGTTTATTTTTCGAAACTGTGGTGTGGTATCACTTACTGGAATCCGAGTGCTTTTTCTTTTTGTTAGGGGCATGTTCACGCGCTTCTCGTTCTTCGTCAGATACGTTAGAATCAATGTCAGACTCGTCAGAATCGTCACCGGAACAATTTTCTAACTTGACTGACTCGTCAGAATCGGTTGCGTCGCCCCACTTGTCATCTACGCAGACGTGGTCTGACAGCTCTTTCTCAATTTCAGAATTAAAACCACATTTTGAACAGTGGTAATTACCCTGAAGAATAAAGCACAATAATGTTAGGAGAATGAACAAAATATAGAAGTCGTTCATTCAAATGTGTGAGAAATATTAATTGTTATTAGCTCAAATTGCGTAAAGCATAATTACAAGTTAACTTACATCATGGAGGTTGTTTTTATACTTTTCGATTACGTTCTTCGCTCTAAAATGAAAATAATAAAATGTTACAATCATTATTCTTCAAGATAGTGATGTCACACGAATTATTTTGCACTACAACATGTACGTCGTATGAAAATAGGACTAAGGCTGATTACAGGTGAAAATAAGACTATGACTTGATGGTTGCGCTAGTCGGTATTTTTTTCATACAAACATTGTGTGGTGAACTGGTGATTACTCCACTGTTTGACGTCATAAGTCCAAAGTTAAGCATGATATCGATTTGTCTCGTCGTTATCGATGCCTGTACGAAAGCAGAATCGTAAAATGAAAGTAATTCGAATGTTGAGCCTCGAAATATCCGTACTAACGCAATTTTGGGTGTAAATGAATAAGAGAATGAAAATTTGATTGAGGTTAAAATACTCAAGAGATCAAATCATTTTATTTTGTAGTAAGTATTTTCACAATAACCCCACACCAAAACCTCTGTTCATTACGTTTTCCGGTATAAATCATTGTGCTTCTCGCTTTATTGCACGACTTTTGGCGAAACAGCATGAGTTTTAGCCACGCCTCCGAACAAAATCATCATGTGCCTTTTTCTACTATATTAGGGTTGGGTTCCAGACTAACCAGCAGCAGATGAATACCAGTATTTTACTTGGATCAACAACCCAGTTTTTGGTTACCCCTTGGCAATTGCCGAATGTCAAAGATGTTACGAATGACAGCGGAGCTTTAAACATTAATCTAATACAAAGCTTACTTCTCAGCTGCCTTCCTACGACCCTTCAGAATGACATCCACGGGTTCATCAGCCTCTTTCTTCAGCGCTAGCTCTCTGGCGGCCAGCAGCTTGCGTTCCTTGGCGTATTCCTTCTCTCTGTGCATGGTCATGTGCTGGTTCTTGTAAATACGCAAGTACTTATTGTTACATATGTCGCACACGGTTTTGTATATTTCCGTGTCCTGAAATTATTGTTAAAAAGTATTTGAAATGTTTTTCTAGACTCAAAAGAGTACATCAAATTAAATTATTGCTTCCAATGCTGTGTAACTAACCTTTTCATTTTTGCCACAGACGATGATGTGAGCATAAAATCCGACGAACGATACCCTGCTTACTTTACACACTTTACAAACTAATTTATTGTGTGCATGCAGATACTCCTTCAAATAACTTTCAACTGCATACGGATTATTTATTTCCTGGAAGACAAACATTGATCATGGTTTTTTGCGCATTTCCTTCGACCCACATAGTTTGTGGAATAAGTAAGGAAGGATATCGAAAATGAATGCATTTAAATATATATATATAATATAATTCATTTTTTTTTGCGCATTTCCTTCGACCCACATAGTTTGTGGAATAAGTAAGGAAGGATATCGAAAATTAATGCATTTAAATATATATATATAATATAATTCATTTTTATTTCGGACACAAAAAGATCCATAGAGTGTTAGTAACATATTAAATAGCTTATTATCTAGTGTTAGTACCAATTGACCTCTGCACAAGAAAAATTACGATTGGAGAGCTATAGCTCTCCGCTACAGTTCTCAGGATGCTGTTGCGACTGTCTCTCACTCTCCTGAGTAGCGAGGCACTTTTTTTACGAATGATCGCGTGAAATCCGTCGGTACGAGCTTGCGCAAACATCCCCGGCGCACTGCAGTAGCGAGGAAGTCTCAACAACATCCTGAAGGCATTATTATATTGGACGCGCAGGACATCTAGCGACCTTTTGGTGTAGTTAACCCATATTTTACCCGTGTACAGACTCTGGCAGTAGGCCTTGAAAAGAGTTATGATGATAAATGATGATGATTATGATGATGACTTACAATAGGATTGTCTCCGACCACCCAGGCAATGTTGTAATGTTCCGCCATAGCGTGAGCCCGCCAGTCTTTGGGTTCCATCGTTGCAGCACAGATAGCACATTCAACGATATCTGAAAGAAAAAAAAAAAAGAATATAGCTACTGTAGGATCAACAAGCCGTGAGTTTTGCGGTTTTTTTTTTTGGCACACATACCCAAGCGCATTTCACAATTTTCATCATTTTCTAAAACCGCGACTTCTTCAGCACTCTTACAAACGCAAAACGAGTTGTATACAGTAACTTTTATTTGTATACTTACAAAGAAATAACATTTCTTACCTTTACTCATCAATAAGAAGGAAAGTTCGCCAGTGTTGAGTTTCCCCTGGCACGAGTCTACGTGAAGCAGGTACGACTTGACGTACTTCCGCTTGACCCCGCACTTCATACACATCAAACCTCCAATTACTTTAGAAACATCGTTCAAATGTCTTTGTACCATTACAGCGTCTTCGAGGTCCTGGAATTGTGAGTTTTAGTCAAGAGATTGTTTTTGGAAAGTTTTCCCAAACTTATGTTATTCATTAAACCGACAAGGAAACATTTCCATCTAGCATAGGCCGCCCAAACATCGCCATAATGAGCGGTGCGATATGATTTTCCGCGACTTTCAACAGGGGCCTATTAAAACCGACAGGTGACAGGCGAATATCTGACAATTTTCTTTAATTAATTTCTGCTTTACTAAACAACACCTGTCATGAAAATGTGTCAATTTTCTTATTTATTGGCAAATATGTCGTATTGTCACCTATTAGTTAAATTACATTACATTTATATGTCGCCAGGGCCATTCATTCAGGGTCATTTATATGTCTAGGGTGGCACGCAGCTTCCTTGCGATTAAAATGTTTCCTTGTCCGTATTTTGGATCACATTCTCACACACTCACAAGAGGGGGCTGGCCTTCCACCCAAGCCAAGTACTGATGCTTGGCTTCTATGTGATGGATCCACTTTTCACTTTCTATTGTAATTGCACACACTCCACACGTAAAAATCTCATCTTTAATTTTATTGTTACTTAATATTTCGATCCAACTCGGAGTTGAAGTATCCAATTTTTTCTCAGAAGACACCTGTAAAAGAAATAATAGTTGTTTTTAGTTGTTGCCCATTGGACCAAATGTACAGTCAACCAAACGACAATGGTTACAGTTTAACATTGGCAGCGTCTTTATCTCATAAGCAGTAAGGACAGCTTTTGTAAATCAAGTACTGACATGCGATTGACAGTACGCGCGCGAAGTCGTTAGTACCCTAATTCTTTACAGGAAATTTTATTTAAAACCAATGAGAAGGATAAAAATGGTTGCGGTCATGTTACTTTAAATTAAATACCCGCTTTTACCTCAAGCCTCATTACTAAAGCCCTCGAGGGTAGTGTAAGTACACCACTTACACTAGGCACACTGGTGCACTGGGCACTTAGTAATATGATGTGTAAACAAAATTAAATATTGTTAAAATAGTATTTTTTTTGTGTACTTACGGTAGGCCCAGTACATTCTTTTATATGGATTTGAAACGTTTTTGGATATTTCAATCTTTTTTCGCATTTGTTGCAAACCAGCCCGCCGCCCAGCTTAGACACTTCAAGGAGATGCACTTTTACCTCTAAGTCGTTTTCTACGTCCTGAAACATTTTTGAATAACTGTGTTATAATAGATATAATTATAAGCAACTGTTGATACTAAGGGGTATCAAAACTCGAATTTTAATATCTAATTATGTACAGTTGCATACAAGACTTTATCTACACCCATGATATGAATCCTCTATAAGATTCTGAAACCATAGGGTGTTGTACACTGTTGTAAGAACCCTATGTAACTTATAAGTTTATTTTTATTAGTAGCTGTAGTAGTGAAACGCGGGTGCGTGAAAATGTTATTTTTTTGAAATTCATAAAGATACCCCGAATTGAGTAGTGAGAATGTGGCTGTTTGATGAGTAAGGAAGGGATCGAGTTAGAATTGCATTATGAAATTTAGTACAACATTTGTTTGGATGATAATATAAATGATAAATGATAAATGATTTTATTTACTACGACTCTGGTTGTTTTAATGCTGGCAATAAGCTAACTGTTTCAGAAACTTTTATAGAGGATTTATAGCATGGGTGTAGATAAAATTATAAATATACCAACTTCCGAACTATGTCATACAGAGTGATTTTTCTTTATAAGTAATTAATAGTCGTTTGGACGATTTTGAAGAACAACACCTGTTATTAAAACAACGTAATCAACAACTGTTGCCTTGTGTAATCTACTGTTATTTTTAGGTTATTTGTGTGGACCACCGTTCATCAGTTATATTCAGGAAAATTTGTTTATAAAAAAATGACACCCGACATCAAAACTGAGGGTTTTCTAAAATGACGTTCACTAGGTGGCAGCACTGAGACGTCAGGTCTGGGCACCTGACAAAAAAGTGTCAAAGCACCAATATTTTCTTTAGTCGCGACTGAATGATGAACGAATGAATGAAACAAATGATCATCATCATATATTTTATAATCATTGTCGAAATGGAAGACCTCTTGCCAAAGTGGCGCCAACTGGTGGCGTACATTTTCATGAAAACCCTCATTGTATGAAATGTTATGATAAAGACGTTTCATACAACTGTCAAAGAATGACAGTTGTGATTTGGATATACGGACAATTAAGTTGGTAGTCGATTTGATTAACAATTAATTTCCCTGACTTTACAAGTATAGACCTACCAATGGTGCAGCCCCATCTTGCCACGCCAAGTAATCGTGTTCCTTGCCGATATGCTGTATCCATTCCAAGATCGGCACCTCTTCACTACAAACTCCACATTTCACAATTTTCCTATCTTCGTTTTCTATTGGTACTTCAAACCACTCGTCAGTAGACTCAGCTGTAGTATTCAAATCAGTAATTCTAGTTGTAGTGTTCAAACTGATATTATTAGACGAAGTATCCACTTGGCTCTGAAAAAAAAAATGGGTAACTTAATAGAGCATACTCTAAATAGATAAGACAATACATGTTATTGTCATCGTCCAAAACAAACTCATCAAGAGGAAATTCTCTACACAGTTTACATAAATAAGTAGTAGTTTAACGATTTTTAATTGAACCGGTTACAGTTTTTTGCGCCTAAATAAAGAATAAAGATTGAGAGAGAGATGAATGAATAAGTACCATCTCTTCTTCGCAACAGAACACCATGACACTTCATAGTATGTCCGCTGATCACTGTATCCGGCAGCTTTATTTTACTAGCAGTTGTGGAGTTAAGATAGGTAGTCGCTCCATGTAAAATACTGGTTATTAGCTGCATCTGGTTAGACTGAAAGCCGACCCCAAAATAATTGGGAAAAAGCTAGGCCGATTGCTTTTTACCGCTTTAGTAGACTTCCAACTACAAGACTTATTGTGATTATGGTGATTGGTTCCCACCCCCCTCTCTGTTCTAAAATAGCTACTTGTATGCGTGAGCGGTACTTACGTTTGTGCCATCACATATTTCAATATGAGTCAAATATAGTTTGACGCGTTTGCGCACTAAGCCGCATTTGTGACAAGTTAATCCTCCGTTCTGTCTGATGAATTGCTGCAAGTGATTCCACACTGCTTCCTCTTCCTCCAAATCCTGGAATACACAACGATTACGATTACGATTTATGTTATTCGTAGGTTTTACACATTCAAACGTTCTGAACACAGGTACAGTAGGCCGCACATCAGTGTTGTACTTGGGCAGAGCTAGGCACTAAACACCCAAATAAAGTAGCTTGTGTTTTAAAAGTAAATTAAAAAAGTTTTTTTTTTTTTTTGTTTTGCTCTTGTCTCTAGTCCAGGTCAGTGGTGACAGAGACAGAGTTGACGGTGGAGTGAGCTTACCCAGAAGAAGCCTGTTCACTCTCACTTTGAAGAGATTAAGGTTCGGAAACACAGACGCAGGTAGAAAATTCCATTCTTTTGCTGTGCGCATTACAAAAGACATTTGGAAACGCTTAGTGCGAATTGGTGGAATAGCAACTAGGTAAGGATGGCAACTTGCAGTGCATCTAGATGACCAATGGAAGAAGGGGGCCGGTGGAATAAGGTCGTGGAGTTCTTGGGCACACTCACCGAAGTACAATCTGTAGAAGACCGACAAGCAGGCAACAAGAAGATCAATCGAAGCGCATAAATATCGCGAAAAAATAAAACAAAAAAAGAATTAAAGGTTCCTACTTTCGAAATAGGGATGATGAAAAGTATTTATAAATTCTGCCAATGATAATTTTTTAATTTTAAGCTTTTAAATATATTGTTTGCAAATACATAGTTCAAACAATATTAGAAAAACTGTAAGAGCTCAAAAAATTGCCAAGTTAATAACAGTTTAAAATAACTGCTAGACAAAGACGGCACTATCACAGAAGTGACGTCACGACAATGTAACTTCATATAGCGCCGTATCAGTTGTCCGTACCGCGTGACAAGCACGGGAATAATCCCTTACAAAAACTTTTAAAACATTTGGTTTCTCCACATGCTCGTATTTCCACTTTTTATTTTTTTCTTATTACATTATTTGCTCGAACATTTCTAATATTAGTTATCATCCTTATTGTGCATTAGCGAAGTAGGTTGACAAGAGTTTCAATTAAACCTCTATAAATACGTACCAATGGTGTTTCACCTTCCTGCCAGGCCAAATAATTATGTTCTTTGGAAATGTGCTCAATCCAGCCCGAGTGTGCCACATCCTGCTCACAGACTCCACACTTCACAGTACTGACTTCAGCGCATTTATTTTCAGGAACAGTTGATGAGTTCAAATCGACGCTTATTGATGATTCATCCAAACATATCTGAAATAAAATACATGGAGATTAGTTACAGCGCTCTTATTTCCATTGCAGTTAAGGATCTTTACAATTTGTCAATATTATCATATTTTATTCACACTCGTGGAACGAAAGGGATAAGCAATTTTCAAATAGACCTATTTTGGATATTGGGCACATGTCGCCTGTTGTTTGCAACATTGGAAAAATAATAAGCCCCATGCTAGTCAAAATAACCTAAATATGATCAACCTCTTAATTCCTTTACTGTACATCTTTATCTCTACTCACCCTACTACCATCACAAGATTTAATGTGCGCCTGATACGTCTTGACACGACTTCGTTGCAACCCGCACTTGTAACAAGTCAAACTTCCATTCAGTCTAATAATGTTCTGCAGGTGTTGCCAAACTTCTGATTCATTATCCAAATTCTGAAAAGATAAACGAAAATTTTAGTTTTAATAATTACAATTAGATATCGATACCCACCGAAAGAATTTCAAACACTAATTAATTATCGAAAGTACAGTACAATATTTTTATCTCACGAAGCGACGCGTGCTTTGGTTGTGGTAGCCAAGTGTACAAACACGCTGGGAATTTTTGCGTGAAGACGATTAGCGTCAGCACATAACACACACACACACACACACACATCCCACTTCACCATTGACACGGACGGTACCGAGAGCTTCTGCGTTTGCACACACATCCACAACGTGTTTGTACACTTGGTAACCACAAGTAAACATACTATACCCGGGCATTGATATGACACATCGAGGGACGGCAGGACGACAGGGACGACGCTCTACAAAACCGAACTTATATTAAAGGTTGTTATGCCATATTTTCGGCAGAGTAATGTTTTGGGGCGGACACAGTACACGAATGCACACTCGCAGCAATGTTATCAATCATAGACAATTACTAAACAAAATGCTCACCAAAGCATCTTGTCCTTGCTTCCAAGCTAAATAATCATGGATACTTCCTATATGTTCAAGCCATTTCGAAGTCAGCATAGTTCTCTGGCACACGCCACATGTAACATTCTCGTCTAATGCTGTTCTTGATTTGCGCGGAGGCTTATCTGGTTTTTTGTCGGTGTTAGAAAGCTAAAATAAACAAACAGAATATTATAATATGTAAAATAATATATTATTTTTCAAACTATCTCTATGAACCCTTTTTAAAGATACCATTGATTGGCAACATAAATATAAGGTTCTTTAATTATTTATGAGGAGATCTCAGTACAGTGTAAGAAAATGAAGTACCTTCTTTCGTATACAGTATTTAATGTGTTCCATGAATCGGCTAAACTTCTTTATTTGCATGTTGCATAAACTGCACTCCAGCACACCTAGAGTTTTTAATCTATCTTTCAGTTTATGCACTAATTCGGGGTTGTCCAGTTTCTGTAACAGCAATGGACCATAATATTAAAATGTATGCTTGAGGTAGTCACTATGGGAAATCAGGAATTATGGGAAGTGTATTATGTCGTCGTGTCTTGGAGCTAAAATACAAATAAACAAACTTTTAAATAGGTATTTTTCTAAAATTATCCGAGTTTCATTTGACATTTTGGTTACAATTCGCGCATTCTTTTATGAAGATACATAAATAAATATTTAACAGCAATAATTTTACACTTACGATGGAACCACCTGCTCGCCAAGCGATTAAATGATGCTGATTAGCAACATGTTGTTCCCATTCCACTCCAGAAAATATATTATTGCATAATCCACACTTTACACTTTTCTTGAACGATGGCTCAGAGCCAGGTGTCGTTTTTCCTGATAAGCTGCGTTTCTGAAAAAGGTAAAAAATAATTATTATTGAAAATTTACAAAGATACATATTATTTCCCATAAATATCTCAGGAGACGTACTGTAGCAGTTTTATTGATTGTTTTAGATGAATCCAATTTCACTTCTTTTCTTGAGAATTTATTTTCATTGCTAGAAGATGGTCTATGTTGATAGATTTTGTCTATATCGTTACAATCTTCTAAGGATGTCTGAAAAAAAAACAACAAAAAATATCGATAAAACACATCCTTCGCAGTAAAAAAACGCGTATTGTTGATTTATTTTTGCAGATTTTAAAATGTACGACTAGCTGTTGCCAGCGGCTTCACCCGCGTGCATGTCGGAAATTATCCCACGGGAACGTAATACCGGGGTAAAAGTCCTAACTCCTATGTCATCATCAATCCGGATCATGGTCTACCCGTGTGCTAAATTTCATCCAAATCCGTTCAGCCGTTTTAGCGTGAAAGCGTAACAACAAACAAACTCACTCTCACATTAATTATGATATCAGTTAGGATAATATTAAACTGTTATTTTTTTAACCATCTAACTCTGACCAAAGTGGTAAAGGACAATAAAGCACAATAGAAATATTTTTTTTAGTTTAGCATGATCAGCTAAATAAATAAAATTAAGGTTTTAGCCGTTTCCCATTATCAAAACTAAGGGTGCTTGCAAACTTTTCTCCTAACGTTTAACGAACGCCGTGTTATTTCAGCGGCATATACGGTTAGGGAAATGTTTTCTTTAGCAGTTTGCCTTGTTATAGCATGTACACACGGCTACACATCAAGCTATACATTTCCAGTATAAGATGATCTCGCATTGTAAAGGATTTCCTTACAGTGAGAGGTCAGTGTAAACTGGAACTGTATAGCTTGATGTGTAGCCGTGTGAACATAAACAACGACAGACAAATAATATTGTAAATACTCAATTTGCTAAACAATCCCGTTCCCTAAGGCCCGTTGTACACGGCACGGTAGGGCGCGCTAGCGGCACCGTAGAACAATTGTATGAGTGAGTTCGTACATGACGTAGTGCCGCCGTGTCTGTCAAGAAGCTTCTATACTGACCCATACAACACTGACGACCGTGCCTACACACGACTAATCAGCCATAGTTTTTCAGGGAAAAGAAAATCGTATGTGTACAGCGGGCAACGTACAATAACTTTCATGAGTCATGATAAACAATGATTTTTTTCCTTTTTGTTGCCTTTCGCTATCCCAACTAATATTATACAGGGTTATTGGTAAAACACCATCAACCTCCTAAGGGTTCATTGTACTCATCATTATGAACAACTTTTACTATGAGAAATATGAAACCGCGAAAAAAAAATCTGCTGTTCCCTACATTTATGTTTGCAAAACTCGTCAAAATTTAGGGACCAGCTGATATTTTTTTTCGCGATTTTTTCATTTGGTCTCATAGTAGGTAAAAGTTGTTTATAATGATGAGTTTAGTGACCCTTTATGAGGTTGATGGTGTTTTACCAATAACCCTGTATATGCGAAAGTAAGTTTGTTTGTTTGTTTATTAGTTACCTTTTTACGCCTAAACCACTGAACCGATCATCATGAAATTTTGCATATACGTTGTCGGAGGTACAGAAAAGGACGAAGGAAAGAATGAAAGAAGTGGAAAGAGAGTAGGGAGGTCTTTGCTCTGCAGCGGAACCTCACAGGCTTTTAAGTACCTAAGAAACTATAACTAGGCAATATATTATTTTTTTACAAACCTTGTCCAATACGTTGCTTATCTCTGACGACCTTGTTTTTGATGCTGAAGTGGGCTGAAATTTAATATTATATATTATATCATATTAGATAATAATTAAATTATATGTTGGTATGCCTCAGAAACTATAAAAGAAGACAAGTTACATAGAAGTTACTTGAATAAGTAACACAAGCAATAAAAAAATAAGTACAGTCCTGTAGATGGTCATTTCGAATTATCGCTCGCGCAAAATGTTATTGCCGTCATTCTACACCTGCCCGGATGCGAAAACGTGATAAGCCAGTATACAAAACTGTTTTTATTTAGCGATATGCTGATTCATAACATTGTCAAAGTATAGAGCGATTTTAACGCCATGCGGATATCTCACGCACGCGGTATTGGCGGCGTTGGCCTGCATGCGTGGCATATTTTTTCCGCAAGACAGTAAATAGAATATTACAGAGGGTATCTTATCACATTAAACTATACCACGTATACTACATGGTATACTTAGACGATATACAAAATTTGAATGAAATCCATTCGCTAAAAAAATCTGCTGTTCCATACGTTTTGTTACACGTAGCTCGACAAAATGTATGAAACAGCAGATTTTTTTAGTGAATGGATTTCATTCAAATTTTGTATATCGTCTAAGTATAGGTACCATGTAGTATACGTGATATAATTAAATGTGATAAGGTACGCGCCACTTTGTATATGAGTATTATTATTTATTGTGTACAATGCGCATGCGACAAACATTTGATGCAGCACCTTTGAAGTAGTTACCTATAGCTACATTAACGAGTCATGACAATAATGCGTATCCATTGTTAGGGACAAGATTGAGATGCGTCACGAGTCCGTAGGTTTACTGCAACCTGGTTACCGGCAGAAACAGGTAACTACATTTCTTTATCTGCTAGCTTATTATAACGGGTGAAAAAAGACCCATCACCAAGCCGAGTCACATTTTCTGCTCGATATTGCGATTTATTTACTCATTCGTAGATGGGTGTTTGTTACTAGATTTGGTTGTGGCGATATTGAAGGCCTAATTTCAATATTTTTACTTTGTTTTACGACCTATAATTTCCTTTGTAAAATACGGCCGATGAGTCATGGCCAGTCTGAACATAGGCTCTCGAACATTAGCGCATGTTCTCTTACTCACTCTCGCCTCATGTCACCATTTTGTTCCTAAAATTTGTTATTGCGTAGCCACCTGCGCAATGTTCGGACCAGCGACGATTTATTGGCCGTAAATAACTAAACTTCAAAATACCTCCCGGCCCCTTTGTATTTACACGTGTAAGCGCAGGACAGTCCTTTGCATGCGTTACATTGTGCGCTACCACCAGCAATTATTTCTGATATATATTTAAAAAAAAATCCGTGGATTACGGCTTGGTCATGGGTCTGCTTTAACCCTGTTTATGGTGTGTATATACTTACTGTCAGTTTAGGTTGCGAAGAGCTAAGGCCGGTATTTATATGCACACTACCTACAGCACTGTTATTATCATTAATATCAGTATTCAAAGGCCAGGCAAGGCTTTCTATATTTGTTATGCTATCGCAATTTTTGGATTCAGCTGTTCCAACCATATCATGGTCAATGGTTTCTAAAATAATATCAGAATTTGAATTATTTTCCATATAAACTTCATCATGAGTTTTGGACACATTTCCATCATCTACTTTCTGAGCTACATGATTCAACACTTGTGAACTTTCACCAGAACAGGTATCTTTAAATTCATCTATTACATAATTATGCCCTATTAGCTCTGTGTCAGAGTTGTCTAAATTTTCAGAAAACTCACTTTTATATATATTCCAACAAACATTAGAAGCTTCTATTGTTTCTTCAGTCTTCTCCTCTTTTTCTAATCCACTTTCACTATTACTAATAACTGCCTCGTCACTGTATATGGCAAATATTAAATCTAATTCACAATGTGCAGTATGATGGTGCCAGAAATGTATATGCTCATACAAGTTATCACAATCATAGTAAGCTAAATGGCCAAAATCATCGCATAAACAGAACTCCTGCATTTCACATGTTGTTGAAATGTTTACAGCATCAAGATCCAGATCTAAAGCATTCATGGTATTACATGTTTCATTTTTATGTAAAATATGTGTAGATAGTTTAGACGCTTTTAGCGGATTTCGCCGAGCGTAAGTTTTAAGAACTTTGCACTCACCAGTGTGTTCTCTATCTACTTCCACGTTTCCTCCAGGTTTTTCGACTCCTTGAATACATAATTTTGATTCAATTGTATTTGTATTTGAATTTATTGTTTCCTTTTTAGTAATATCATTGCTAAGAGCTGTTTTTGTTTTCTTTTTATCTGTGTATATGTGAGAAAATTTTCGCAAATATGCAGCTATTTCCTTAACCTTATCTACTTTTATATCTGTAATGCTGCTGGAGAGTTTTTTGGTTGCATTCAAAATAGTAGCCAACTCATCATGTTCTGGTGTTTTATCTTCTAAACTTTCAGAAGAAATTTTGTGTTCTGTTAATCTTTTCACTCCACTATCGTTATCAAAAGCATTTTTTGAATAACCACTTTGCTTGGTATTAGATTTTTGTTTCATATTCTCTTTGACCGTACTGTGTTCTTTTTTACGAGTTGCTTCTTGTATAGGACTAACTTTTTCCGCGCTATCCTTAATACATTTGTGCTCTTTTTCCGCGAAACGATTTTTTTTTATATGTTCAACTGCAGGTTCTGTGCCTTCATCCATTTGGTCATTGGAAATCTCAATACTTTTATCTGCATCAATCATCACTACTTCATCTCTACCAAAACCATTTACTGTTGCATTTTCTAATGTTGATATATCCTCTTCTGAAGTTTTATTTTGATTATTTAATTCACAGTCACCCAATGCCTTGGTAGTGTTATCTTCATTGAAACCTTTACTGTCTTTATCAGTTGATTTCCAGGAAAGCGTTATGTTCTTATTGGTGTCTTTTAAACTTTGTTCTTCATCTTCTAACAAATTAACATTTTCATTCGTATTTGATGTAATATCTGTTCTTGCCTCTTCAACTTCCTTCGAAGATACGAGACTAGGAACTGCAGAAGCCTCTATTTGTTCTTTGATATATATGGATTTCAAATTACTTTCATTCGTGTTTTCTCCACTTTTTACCTGATCTAAATCCGAATGTAATATCTCAGTGTTTACTAAAGGCACTGTAGAGTTAGATTCCATAATTCTTTGTTGCCCAGAGTTCCCGTTTTTAATACTTATTTTAGTATCAATGGTAGACTGTACTGTCAGTGGCGTAAGTTTCTTGCGATTTAAAGATTGTAATCTTTTTATTTCTCTAAGTTTTGATAGTGGGATTGTTTCTTCAGAGATAATATTTATTTTAGATTTTTTTGGTGCAGGAATATCACAAGGATCACCATTAGAAGAAATACAAGCAGAATCTGTGACTTTTGAACTAAAAGTCAATTCAACATTGTTGTCACTTTTAAATGAATGATCATCATACACACCATTATTAACGTTGCTTTCTAATTTCCTTATATTTTCATCAAAAGACATATTAATTTCTACTGCTTGTTTTTCATTTCCATCAAGGGGCATGCATTGGTTTTCTTGATTAATATTTGAAAGAGATGTCTGTTCTCCATTCAGAGCAATGTTATATTTATCTACTTTGAGACATCCTTCCTGAATATCATTAGAGTCGCAGAGTAGGTTTGTAACTTCGTTGATATCTGCAGGTTCATGTGGCTCTACAAAGTCTGTCATTGCAACAGAGTCTTCAGTGATGTTTTTGCTTGAAATTTCATTAGCTATGGTAGAAACAAAGGTAGGACTCAAGAAAACGGATTTCTTCATCAAGCTTGCAGTTTCCAAAATTGATGTATCAGATGGTTTCTGACTACAGTCTGATGTGGGTACATTTTCTATGTGTTCATAGTTTATAATTGCAGTACCTAGAAAAATAATTTTAGACATCAAATAAAAGTAGGTAAAAAAGGTGATCCATTTAGATCGGTCAATATGGATAATTGTGAAGCTATTAGAGGTAGAGGTTCTTTTTCTAAGAAACCATGACGTCGATTAAAGAGTTAATAACAGATGCTATCGAAATTGTTCAAAAAATATCTTACACAATTCAGGAATAAAAACCCCAGTTATTTTTCGTAACCCTTAGTCTAACCCTTTGGGGATTACTGGCGTGATGTTATGATTTATTGTTATTTTTCGTTTTAAAAAATCGAGTAGGTAGTGTTTATTGTTGTAATTGATAGTGAAAGTTGTAAGGATTCAATCAAATCAAATCAAAATATTTTATTTCACTTAAACCTACATGGGCACATAATATGATACCTACTTCAGAAGCTAGGTGCACGATTCCAATTGGTTGTTTCCTATGGAGAAGAGCCGGCAAGAAACACCATGGTTACTCTTTTAAAAAATATTTACAATTTTGCTAAGGAACCCCTACCTACAATTTAAAAATATACTATATTTAGGTACTAATTTCATTATTTTAGTATCAATTCTGCAACTTTTGGAGTCAACTAACTCTGTCCACCACCTTATTACAAAAAATAAAATAAAATACTTAATTACCTAACTCTAAAATTAAAGACATGTTCCTGAGAATAAATCACATACTGAACCATCTCAACGGATCACCCTGTAGAAATGTGGATCATAGCAAATTAAAAACCGGCCAAATACGTGTCGGACCACGCAGAGTGTAGGGTTCCGTAGTTGGGACGATTTGATTGGCCTCAAAAATAAGTTTGTATTAAGTATTTCAAGAAAAATCTATGAAAGCCAAAGTTATTTATTCAGTTGTAACCAAAAATATCCCATATCTCAAAAACTATTGACTTAAATAGCAATGTCAATTAGAAACAATCTTTCTAATTATATGAGATCCAACAATATCCCACATGCATAAGTGAATATTTTTTTCATCCCTCAGTTTACAATTATGGTGAGTGCCACCCCTAATTATTATTATAGTATTTTCATTACACCATGGTTTAGCAGTGAACGAAATACACCTTCTTTCCTATTTTCATCAATACAGTGTAATGGAGTAAAACGGTTGTGGGACATACGGATGGACAGACATGACGAAATTATACTAGGTATATATTATAAGGAACCCTAAAAAGAAAAAATGGATGGACTTACTAGGTGAACCAGTTGCATCGGCAGGAATTTCTTGGCTCCCATTTATATTTGCAAAGCTTAAGCAAAATTTCTTATATAGATCTGGCGGTACCACCAATGCTGTAATGGCTTCATGTTTATCCTTGCTAGATTTCATCTTTTTTGGATGTTTACAATGGATACTTTTAGTATCCATTTTTAGAAATATTTAAAGTTATTGTCATTTGGACACTAAATTCTTCATGAACTTGTTATTTACACTAAAAATAATTAGATACCTATTAGTTAAATGACCATTTATGCAGAAAGTTGTTTATGTTCACAGAGTACCTACTTTTATAAAAGTTACAGGAATAAACTTGGGTAATTCATATTACTTCAAAGAAAGGTATGAAATTTACAAAAGAATTAACGATGTAATAAGTATATTAATAAAACTCCTATTGAATCTTCTAAAAAAACATACATTGTGAAATTGCACCATTAACAGCGATTTTACATCGAGTATACATAATAATTATCTAAACTAAATACGAATTTAAAAATACAAAAAACAAAACAAAAGACTAGGAAAAACTAAATACAGAAACCCAGAATCGAACCGTGGTCACCAAAATCAATGATCACACGTGCTCTTAACTACGCTAAAGGAACCGCTTTGCACAATGTTGTAATACGCGTTGCCTTCTTATTTCAGTTAATTGCTGAGAAAAAAAATATAATCAGAGAATTTAGAAGTCTGTGAAACTAAAGTTTAAAACAAGTAACTTACGAATCTTGCGACACTCCTAGATAATCAGCCTACACGTCGAAGAAAATTCTTGACATTACATTTTTCATCATACACACATGATACGCTTTCGAGATAAGTATTACAACAACGACGTTCACTCATACGCCAACTAGATAACAAATGATCGTAATTCACTTCCGTTAATTGTATGAAATTATAGCAGGCAAGGCGCAAAACGATTCGCATGAAAATTGAAAATCGTTGAGGTTATGATCGCTCATCTGAAGTGACTGAAGGAAGGAAGTTTACATATTTATTATTTACAATATTATTCTTGAAGTATGAAATCCGCTAAATCTATGTGCTTAAGGTTGAGTTTGTAAAAAATGACCGTAACAGTAAGTGGTCGTAGTCGTGTGGAACCTTATCATCTTGAGCGATAGATGGCGCCTTAGCCAATTCCTCATTTCCTCGCTTTTTTTATTTTTTTTATTTTAATGGCCTGGTTGCTGGGACCTTTTAGCCATCATTTCCTCGCCTGAACTTGGAAGCACAGAGTAGACTAGTCTTTTAGTAGACCAGTCTAAAATTACGATAATTGAAAATAGGCTACAATGCCTAAAATAAATACAACATGAATCTCAATACAAAATTCAGTGTTTTAAACCGTAGCGGTGTCAGCGTGGTTTGCTACGCTGACGACACGCTCTGGGCACCCCACAATTTCGGCGATAAGTCTCCTCTTTGAGGAGTGGCTAGAGAGGCGCTACGGCTGCCTTCAGCCTGACGCAGGTCCTCACACGGACACGGTTGTTTCGGGAGGTTCCTGTTCCGGATAAGGCGGGAGAAAACGACTAAATGTCACCATTGTGTGGATCGCCTGGAAGACACGGTGGAGCATACGGTAGAGGTCTGCCCTGCTTGGGCGGAGCACCGCCGTGTCCTCGTGGAGTCGATTGGCGGTGGCGATCTCTCGCGTCCGGCCCTGGTCCAGGTCATGGTACGGAGCGAGAGGGCTTGGGAAGACGT
Organism: Brachylomia viminalis; assembly: GCA_937001585.2. Lineage (NCBI taxonomy): Eukaryota > Metazoa > Arthropoda > Insecta > Lepidoptera > Noctuidae > Brachylomia > Brachylomia viminalis. The sequence goes on along the minus strand of OW443301.2, from coordinate 16,272,165 downwards.
CACCTCTTTCTGCGAAGCAGTAATGCTCGCGAAGGAGGAGGCGTAACGGGTTAGGGAGAGGCGAAATTCGCGCCCTCACGACCTTAAGAAATCACAAGCCGATTCAGTGTGGGCTTGCGGATGGCGAGCAATGGGTAGCTCACCGTTCGATAAGGACCAGGGCACGGGTTGACGGCGCGTTGAATTCCACGCGCGCCTCAAAGAGATGTCAGCACCAATGACGGGTCCGCTAGGGCCGATGCTTACCCAAGGTGGCGAGGCATAGTGTTCCACGCGCACCCCTCTTAGACGTCGCGGGGGGAGTCAAACACCTCACTCCCCCCCCCAGACCCGAACAGGCCCGCAGCCGGCACCAGTCGGGGGTTGCGAGAGGATTGTACGTTCCCGCGACCCCCAGCGTAGGTGTGGGATGGAACACCGGGGTGGTTTTTAGTCAGTAAGAGTCTGACACGCCCTCCGAGCTATATGATAAATACACAATATTATTTTAAAAAAATGGCAAGTTTATTTGACCACGAATTCTTTCGATAAAAATTTTAAAAAAAATCGAGGTGATAAAATGTTCAAGCTCGATATTACATCCTGGGTTCTTTTTGGACTTAGATATATTTTTAGAATCAGAAACAAAACCTGATCCCTCAAAAAAAAAGCCTCGCAAAATATGAAATATCGTGCCTACACTGTCCTGTCCCGCCACTGAATATTCATCGAGTTTTTTTTATTATCCATGGTATACGTTACCCTACTTCTATTCCCAATGGTGCCGATTCTGTTGTACACCGAACTAAACTAACTAAACTATCACTAAAATTCCTTACTTTTGGCTATGAGAATCTTAACGCTATTCTGCAAAATAAAATCTCTAAATTTAAAAATAATTTTGACACATCTAAAATCAAATTTGACAATTATTGCGACTCCACGTGGTACTTGTTTGCCGTACCACGTGATCTTTTTTTAGAACCGTAGGCGCGCATTATGTGCGGCCTCGACTTGTTTTGTATGGAATTTTTTACTTTTTGTATGGAAAATATAAAAAAATATTACCAACACGTTGAGATTTATAGGTTTAAGGCTTTACCAAGGGGGTCGAAATTTTCATTATTTTTGCGATACGACACACCGTTTTCGAGATATAAGCAAAAGAAAAGAATAAAAGATACAGTACTGTTTTTGCATCTGAAGTCGAGGTGTTGGTGTGAATTTTAGTTCATGACAACTAATTTTATTCCACACCTTTTTAATCGCGATTAAAAATAGTCAGATTTAGTTAAGACAATCAAAATTTTAGGTGAAAAACGTAAAATTCAGAATAGCAAAATTGCCATTTTCACTAAATTATAATCTCAGTGCCATCTTAGTGCTGTCAAACTAAAATATAGTTAAGTTGTGTCAATTTAGTCAATTGCAGAATGGGAAATCGTCGTTTGACAGGAATAAACTAAATTTTGGTGATTTTTAGTCTAGTTTAGAGAATTTTGTGACAAGAGAATCGGCACCAATTGTCTCGGTAACCATATTTTATTCTAAATCTACCTATTTTCAGTAGCACTGATACGTCACTGTTGGTAAGAAGATGCTTTTTATCTATACTGTGCAAGCGCTCTGTCTTTGGTTAGATAATTCTTGATCTCATGCTGACTAATGCACTCTGTGTCCTTCTACTACCTGCCTAGCCTTTGCCCATATATGTTAAGGTCGGCTTCCACTGGTTTCCAGTCTATACGGATACCATTCGACAGGCTTCCGAGTCGCAAATGACACATTTGCCTACCTGGTCCCCGACCGCAAATAACTGTCGGAAGAATAGTGATTGTCTATTTCATTGAAACTATAAAAATTTTCGGGTTTCGGATTTGTGAACAGCGTTTAGAGGGCTCCTTCGATAATATTGACTGATGTTCGAATCGATACGCTTTCGCGCCGAATCCACAACACAGTTGCTGAGTAAGATGGTACCCCGTAGCCAAATATTTACGAATGACAGTCGGGACCGACGGCTGAACGTGCTTTCTGAGGCACGGAGGCGTAGACAGAGAAAGGAGGGGTCTCAGTTTGTAATGGATTGTCACTCATTGGTGTTATTACATAGCCACGAGCCACGAGCCCATTGACCCATTGAGCTAGGAAATATAAGTCAATGCATTGACCATACATCCTGTGACCCGTCACCAATCTTTAGTCATTGCCCGTCACTCACTAAATAATGTTATCTGTTGTCCCTTGTCAACATAAACCAGTCGTCATACTCGTCAAATGTCAAATCATGTCATAAGTCAGTGTCAGACAATTTTGACAATATACTCGGCAGAGCATGTCCAGACTGAGAGTAATACCCTAATAGTATAGTAGAGTATTACTTATATTACTCCATATTACTCTTTGTGGTAATCTAAAAAAAGTACTCTGCCTGTGGTGGTAATGGTAATAGTCATAGGTAACAGTGTGAATAGTGTACAGGACTGTACAGGATACAGAGAGTACTTTTTAGATAGTGTTGGTGATTCAATGTGATTTTATCAATAATCAAATAAAAAATATATTATTAATGAAAATATTATAAATAGTCAGACAAACATTACTATACCTTACTATTCCACAATGTATGATAATTAACTTATTTATTTATGCATCATTCAGTATGGGCAGTGTGAGTTTGGTGTTATAAAAACAATACCTATCATAATAATCATAAAGCAAGATAAAAACAAAATATTGGACCACCAATGAATGTAACACGACTGTCTAGATTAAGTGGTTTGATTTTAGTTTCACTGGAATTGCAATCAAAAACAAAACTATAAAATCTGGAACTGGTCATTAAGTACATACTAGAGGTACTTATTACTTATAATGGGTGCCAAATCGTTAGCATTATCATTCCACGTAAAAGCCGAATGTAATGTATCCAGAGCCCGATCTGGGTTGATGAAATTACCTCATTATGAAGTTAAAACACCCGTTTTTATGCCTGTTGGAACACAGGTGAGGATGTTTGCTGTTACCTAATTCAATTGTATTTTCATAATTTCAGCAAGAAGAAATCAACTGCTGGATATAGGCCTATGATAACATTTTGTTTATAAATAATTTTTATCATGTGTAAACTTTTAGGGAACAATGAAGGGACTTTTACCTGACCAACTTGAAAGCCTGGACTGTGAAATAATTTTAGGCAATACCTATCATTTAGGTAATCGTCCAGGTACCAACGTTTTGACAAAAGCTGGAGGCCTACATAATTTTATGGGATGGAATAGAGCACTTCTTACTGATTCAGGAGGTTTTCAAATGGTCTCACTTTTAAAATTAGCTGAAATAACCGAAGAAGGTGTTAAATTTAGATCTCCTTATGATGATTCTGAAATCATGTTAACTCCAGAGAAATCAATTGAAATTCAAAATTGTATTGGTATGTAACTGTAGCATTTTTTTTTATGTGAGCAAATAGTATGATTTATGATCTTATAATATTAATAAAAATTTATTTGTCAATTTCTAGGTGCTGACATCATCATGCAGCTGGATGATGTTGTTCAAACAACATTCCAAGACTATGACCGCATCAAGGAAGCCACTGAGAGGACAAGCAGGTGGATGGATCGCTGCTTGACTGCTCATCAGACACCTACAGAACAAAGCATATTTCCAATTGTTCAAGGATTACTAAACAAAGAACTAAGAGAACAAAGTGCAAATGATCATATGACCAAGGATGTAAATGGGTTTGCCATTGGAGGCTTGAGGTAAACAGATTAGAATTGTCACATTTTGAGCTTTCCCTAACAAAACTAACCTTTCTGCAGTAAAAAACAAAATCCTTAAATCTCTTTGGATTTTGAAAAAGTTGCAATACTTACATATTTTCGTTTGCCTAATGCCTAGTTTGTATTCTGACAAAATTCAAATAATACCAGCCTATGGTTCATTGTTTTAGTGGAGGTGAAGCAAAGGATGATTTCTGGCCAATGGTCAGTCTGAGCACAGGGATACTTGACAAGCACAGACCTAGATACCTGATGGGTGTAGGTCTAGCAATAGACCTTGTTGTCTGTGTTGCCCTTGGAGTAGATATGTTTGACTGTGTCTTCCCAACTCGCACAGCAGTAAGTTGAATGAAAAGGGAAACATTTTATGATGCTCACTAATATCTATTGAGAGACCATTTGTACATAATTTTTATTAACTTTTCAGCGATTTGGCTGTGCTCTTGTTTCAAATGGTCAACTGAATTTGAAACAAAAAATGTATGAAGCTGATTTGGACCCACTTGACAAGGACTGTTCATGCTCAACTTGTAAAAACTACACCAGAGCTTATTTACACAGCATAGTAACAGTAGAGACTGTTGCTTGCCACCTCATATCTGTGCACAACATTGCTTACCAGGTACTGGTTTTCTCAATTTTGTTTCATCATAAATAATGAAAAAATACAATTTGTTATGTCACTGAAATTAGTTAGTAGCTTATCTAATTAAATAGGTTAACATCTAATCTAACTGAATTAGTATACACTCTCACCACCATACACATTTAAGGTTTTTCTAGAACTGCAGGCCGTGGGCAGCGCGTGGGCCACGGAATGTCTTTTACACCACGCCACGCTAGGTTTTGTGTAATGTTTGCAGCACGCCATGTGGACGGCTGGTGAGATACGTCGTTAAGTTATTATCTAGCGAGCCAAGCTCTATAAAAATAAATGAATTTGTGGGATCACACGGCCTGCTGATGAAAAATTAAAAATCTATAGTGGCTTGCTGCACTGAAGTTTATGTGGGCGGCAGGCGGCCCACATGGCGGTGAGAGTGTTAAAAAGCAAGTAATTATTGTTAAGTGTTTCACGTTATTAAAATACGTTTTCGTTTTTGCAGATGAACCTAATGAGAAAAATGAGGGAGAACATTGAAAATGAAACTTTCCCACAGTTTGTGCAAAACTTTGTTAGTGAATATTATACCAATTGTGCGTACCCAACCTGGGTTGTTGAATCATTAAGTTCAGTTGGAATAAACATAGTTAAAAAGTAGCTTTGTATTTTTTGAATTTTTAAGCTGTTGTAAGTACATAATTATATCCAACAGGGTTGTATTATACTGTCAAGAAAGATTACTTTAGAAATTATTGTAAATGTTTTATTGTTTGTTACATAAAGTCATCTGAATCGTTTCCATCATTATAATTACTAGACATGTTTTCTGCTTTCATTAAAGTGGAATAACTTCTCAACTCTGCCTCCTCCTTCTTTTTCTTTTCTTCTTCTTTTTCCATCTCTTTCTTGTCTCTTAGCAGCTTCTTCTTGTCTTCTCTTTCTAGCCTGTCTCTAGTTTCCCTTTCTATTCTCAAGTCTGGGAATGATTCTTTTTTAGTTTTATTTAGTCTGTTAACAATGTCATTACATTTTTTAGCTACTCTCACTTTTCTGACATCTCTGTCTTTATGAAATGCTACTTGTCCAGCCTGAAAAATAGATGATTATTCAGTACTTATTATATCAGATAACTTACTGGGTCAATGTTAAAATTACAATGGAGACAATAAAGTTTTATGATTGAAACAGGAACTCTAGTCATGCTTTCCTTTAGTTAATATAACTATGTTCTGCTACTGTTGTACAATCCAGCCCAGCTATTCTGTAACAATCTCACTGTGATAACATAGGTGAAGTGGGCTCGAAGTGAGTTGTCAATAGTGTCAATCCCTAGCATCAGGTGGAATCACAGCTCACTTCACCAAAGTTATCATTGTGAGATTGTTACAGAATCGACAGGCTGTTATTTGAACGAACTATAGTTTGACTTTCACCATAAAATTCCTAGGAAATTAGCTTATACCAACAATAACATAACAAAGAAAAAAAATAGAATAGAACTTATGGTCACATGAATTACCTCCATTCCTGCTGTTTTCTTAAGATTTGACCACATTGTATAGACAATATCTATATCATTCATTTTATTACCCATTATAGAATTTGCTTTGACTAACTGGCATGCATCATCCAAAACAGAGTTTGGTATTGCATCAATAGTTTGACCCTGAAAGTTGAATAAGGTATAAATTACACAGGAAACTTAAAAGTAATATAGATAAATAGCTGACAAACATTATTCTTACTGGTGCTAAGCGAAGATACACATGAGCTGATGATACTTTATCTACATGGAACCACACATCTTCAGGCCACCCCCACTTTATCAAATCTTCATCTGCAAATGACACATGGTTAAGGAAAGTATAACATACTGTTATTCTACATACAATACTGCAGTTGGGATAAAATTCAAGACTATGGAAAAGGTATTGACTCTTCCTTACTTTCATGTTTATCAGCACCCATGAAAAGAGTTACTGGTGGAGCTACTACGTTACTAGTAAAATAAAAAACCATTTTTGCGAATTTGTGTAGTCCAATATATAAAATAACGTAGCGCTTAATGTTTTATTATAAAAGTTTTACAACCAAGGCATCACCACACCACACAATTTTCTTTGTCAGTCAGTCTGACAATTGACACTGACTGACATAAGATGGAAATAATTGCCATAGAGGAAAAAAAAAATAAAGATGACTGATTAAGTTTTTCGTATGGGCCGGTGCCCCTTTCTTTTTTGGGTAATTATCAAATAACTCCTCCCGGTCCTAGGCGGAGCGGGAGGGTGTGTCAGACTCTTGCTGCCTAATACCCACCAGTGTTCCTTCAGTTGCCTGTCTGTGCCAGGGGCCACGGTAACCCTTTCGGACTTGGGCCGTTGCCCTAGAGTCTTATATTAGGAATTTAGGACAGGAACAGACTTAGTATGCGCTAAGGGAACACATGATAAGTAAAAATGTTCCAACCCACAACCTCGATAATTTCGAGTTTTTGTGACCTATGTACTGCGAATAAGGCATATTTTAACATATCAAAGACTCATAACTCTATGGATTATGAGATATTGGAACCGATTGGTTCCAGTGGCTCCGCGCGGTTTTAAAGTTTTACAAAAACGATCCACGTCAATTGAATCTTATTTACAATAATGCTTTGCTACATGATTTCTTAATTTAAATTTTAACATAAATGAACCTCAAAGCTTGAAATGTTTTTGCAGTTTCGAAAGGAAACCATATTATATTTTAAATGAATAAGCAAAAAGGATTCACGTCGCCAAGTTTTCGCCATGGCAAAACTTACCTAATAATTGTGAAAGTACTATTGTGTTATTAAATATATTCCAAACGCACTAAAAATATTTTTCAAAACGAAAAACTGCATTGCAAACATTATTTGTGATTATTAGGTTGTGGGTATTAGCTTACCTACTCGCGCAGCTGCAATTGCGTATGTGTGCGTCACTGACCTCTATTTTAATAGAGGTCAGTGGTGTGCGTGCAGAAAAAATATGAAAAAAGTCCATCCTAAAATTTTCTTAGAAAAGTTTTCGTACAAAAATTCAATTTGAGGTGGAAGAGCCATAAGAAAGACACATGACAATTAGTGTGATGTTTATCAAATTCAATTTCAATTCAAATGCAAATGAAATTGTAAAATTCAACCGAAAGAGAAAATGCCCAAATAGAAAAAGAAGAACACCAAAAAATTGCCGAAGATTTAAGGAAGATTTTGAACAGACTAAAATTTGTGAAAAAACTGAATGTCGGAAAATTTACGATTTGGAGAAAACATTACCATTACCTAGAATACCGACCAATATCGTTTTCTATAAAAGGCAGTTATGGGTGTATAACACAGAGTACATTCTAATATACTGAGAGTACAACTGCGGTATTCCCTCGCCTTGCAACGATGTTGGGAATTGTTATGTTTGGACTGAAGGCGAGGCAGGTAGAGGGGCCCAAAAAGTGGGTTCATGTTTGAGAAAATATACATGCGTGCATACTACCCCCAATAGTAAAAAAAAAACGATCTTGTGTAGTGACTGTTGCGGAGGTCAAAACAGGAATATAAAAATCTATTTGGATGAGGAGTAGGGTAACTTTTGTATTTTTTGTGCATTGATTATTTTAAAAAACTGAAGGGGGACGATGCATTGGATGATTAGATCATAATTATAATTATAGATGGTTACAGTGATGGACCTGACTTTGATTTGGAGTAGGGCCACTTTGGTATTATTTTAAATAAAACAAGAATAATAAACATTTTTGAGTTTCTATTTTTGTCATTTTTGAAACATTTTTGCATTTTTCTTTCCGCAGCCTACACAGCAAAACCCATACAAAATTTAGTTCCAGGCGCAAATTTCTTGAATATCTACTAAACTATTACAATTTATTCACTAAATACATGCATGTAAATTAGTTTAGTACACTTAGAATTATATAAAATTAAAAACACAAAGCCAGAGAAATACAGCAATAAACTTTAAAGTCAATTATTTCGAAATGAAGTTTGTGTGGTTTGGAACATTTTTGCAACAATCGGTCCAATTTTAGTTCTGTGTTAGTGTCGTAGTCATATTATACAGGTTGGGCCAGAAAGGCGTACGATTTTAAAAACACTCTTGCGTTTGAAGCTTTAGAGAGGAGACGGCGCGGGTAGTGGGATTAAGTAGCTCGGTTCTCGGAAATTTTGTCGCGATGGATCACTTCACTGGAGCGCAACGTGCATTCTGCGTTAAACATTATTACAAAAATCGCGATTCGTGCGCTATTGTTCAGCGTTTATTTCGGCGTGAGTTTGGATTACATGACCTAAATCAATGTCCGAAGGAAAGTGTGATTCGGTCGTGGGTCAGAAAGTTCGAAGCTACTGGTTCGACTCTCAAACAGAAGCTTGTGAGACGCCCAAGGTCAACAAGAACGGAAGACACAATTGAACAAGTTAGAGCTTCAGTTCAACGTAATCCTGCACTATCGACTCGAAAGCGTTCAGCCGAACTTGTGGTATCCAGAACATCTTTGCGTCGCATTTTGTTGAAAGATCTGAAATTGCACCCGTATAAAATTCAACTTGTGCAGGAAGTACAGCCAAATGATCCAATTTAACGACGAGCTTTTGTTGAAATAATGTTGGAACGCTTTCGGAGTTTCAACAATATTCTGTTCTCCGACGAAGCCCATTTTCACATAAATGGGCATGTGAATAAACAGAATTGCCGTTACTGGGCTGCAGAGAACTCACGTGCAAAACATCAAAAGCCTCTGCATTCGCCGAAAGTAACCGTTTGGGCGGCCATGTCAGCGCACGGAATTATCGGACCCTACTTCTTCGAAAACCGACAAGGCCAATCTGTCACCACTGTAAACTCTGACCGATACATAGCCATGTTAAGGGATTTTTTTTTCCACAACTGCAACAATTTGAAGCCTATAATCGTGCGACATGGTTTCAACAAGATGGCGCGACATGCTATACAGCTATTGCTTCTTTGGCGGTCGTTAACGAGATGTTTGCTGGGAAACTGATATCGCGCCGAGGTGACATTGCACATGGCCTACTAGAAGTCCGGATCTAACGCCACCAGACTTTTTTTTGTGGGGATACCTAAAAAGAGTCTACTCCAATAACCCAGCCACGATTAACCAGTTGAAGACCAATATCCGGGAAGAAATGGCAGCTATTCCCCGTGCAATGTGCCAGCGAGTTTTTACCAATTTGAGGTTCAGATTCGAAGAATGTTTGCAGCGCGATGGTGCACACCTGGATGACGCTATTTTTAAGAAATGAATTTCCCAAATGTAAATTTTTATAGAAATACAAATTTGATGATTTTTTCAAATTCGCAATTCTTTCTGGCCCAACCTGTATTATAAATATTATAATGTACTCTGTGGTCGTAGTTGGTATTCGGCTCAGACTGTTTTTCCTAGCTCAGACTAAGGAAAAGAAGAATAGACATGACATACCTACGAAAAAACGTGCCTACATATATACTGTGAGTCTGGCACAAAGATGGCGGCTTGCGGTAGAGCTGCGCGCATTATAATATCAAAATTTTCTTCAAAACACTGAAAGATACAAGTTGCTACGTAGACAGAGATAGCATTCTCTGTCTACGAGTTGCTATGACAACTAATGTACTTGTTGGCTGTGACAAAACATGGCGACCGGCCGCAGTGAGATATGCTGTATACCTACTGTTCGTTATGCCAAGTCCTTTCTTTTCCATAATCTGAGGTATTCGGCGGTTCGGATCGGAAAAAACTCTAGAATACAAATATAACCGTAGACAGAGAAATGAGCCGTAGACAGAGAAAACTAAGGGAGCGTTCCGAGTTGGGCTGTCATCGATTTGAGCACGCTAACACCCGTACCGAATTAGCGTGAGCGCGATCACAGATAACTCTATACTAGTCGGAGCGATAATGATGTTCCGTGAACCGTCATATATGACGTCACGACATGCGCCATCTTGCGATAACGCCGACCATGCCCTAAATTAACATCACCGTGAGCGCTGTCAAAAATCACAGTTGAGCGCTATTTATAATGTACTCTGTGGTTGAGCGTTTTGTTTCGAGTCGCATCAATCATCATATCTTTCTTTAAATAAAAGCGGCATTTTCGAAATTGTGCTGTAAAAACCATGACGTAATAGAATACCTGAAATTAGTTTTAAACTCATGCACATTATGTTTAATTATTGTTGCATCTAGGTTATTTGTAATTCTTGGTAACAAGAGTGTAATTGTATTTTTATTAATTATATTTAACATAGCCAATAATATTGACATACATAGGTATAAATATTGTGCACCCATGGGTATGTTACAGTTATACAATAATGTTAAGTGTAAGAACTGTCTTTACACCTGTGACAAACAATAAATAAATGAATATGAACATGGTATTTTTCTTCGGGGTAAATCTTTGCCGGGAGCATGTAAATAGGCCAATATAAGCACTTCGTCATCCGTTTCAACACTGGACGAATCGTCGTTCTCAAACTCAAAATCCGAGTTATTCGAGTCGATAGAGTCAACCAACAAACTATAAGTGCCAATGTGTTGAACTTCCATTTGCAGAAGAATATCAAATCGGTCTTTTTTGTGCAGTTTGAGGTTGACGTTAAGCGACCACACTGTGAGCGCGTTCCGAATTGATGACAGTTCTTAGCTGTCATAATCATGATAAATCTAATACGGAACGCAAAATATCGATGTGATCGCTGTGAGCGATCATGGTCTCATTCGGAATGCAGCCTAATTGAGCTATTATATAGGCAGCGTTCCGAGTTGCGCTGCAATTTGAGCGCGCTAACATCCGTACCGAATTAGCGTGAGCGCGATAATGATGTCCCGTGAATCGTCATAAATGACGTCATGACATGCGCCATCTTGCGATAACGCCGACCATGCCCTAAATTAATATCACCGTGAGCGCTGACAAAAATGATGGTAAACTAAAGCGGCATTTTCGAAATTATGCTGTAAAATCCAAGACGTAACAGAATACTGAAATGAGTTATAAACTTATGCGCATTATGTTTAATTATTGTTGCATCTATGTTATTTGTAATTCTTGGTAACAATTAAGAGTGTAATTGTAGTTTTATTTAATTCTTTCATAGCCAATAATATCGACACCCATATAAATATTGTGAACCCCATGGGTATGTTTTAAAGTGATACAATAATGCGAACTGTAAGAAATGTGTTTTCACCTGTGACAAACAATATATAAATAAATATGAACATGGTATTTTACTTCGGGGTAAATCTTTGCCGGGAGCATGTAAATACGCTAATATAAGTACTTCGATGTCCGTTTCATCCTTGGACGAAGTGTCGTTCTCAAACTCAAAATCTGAGTTATCCGAGTCGATAGAGTAATCCAACAAAACCAAATGCATTAAATTTAAATTACCGAATGTAAGAAGTAGCGAGTGTGACATCATGTTGAATGGAGAAAAACTGGAATTAATTAATCACACAGTTTTTCTGGGAATCACGCTAGACGAGAAATTGCAATGGGGACCTCATATAACATCTCTTGCGGGGCGGCTAAGCTCGGCCGCTTATGCTGTTAGAAAGATAAGACAGTTAACAGATGTAGAAACCGCGCGTTTGGTCTATTTTAGCTACTTCCACAGCATTATATCGTATGGCATTTTACTGTGGGGTCAGGCTGCTGACATTGAATTCATCTTTATTTTGCAAAAGAGAGCTGTCAGAGCCATTTATAATCTACGTCAACGCGATCTCTCAGGGAACTATTTAAAAGAATTAATATTATGACGGTACCTTGCCAATTCATCTATGAAAATATTATGTACAGACGCCAGCACATCAAGCTACTACAATCTGTCAAATTTCTTTAATAGATTTTCAACTTTATCGCTAAAGCATTAAGGTTCAAGGTTGATTGGGAAAATTTGACAGTTTCGGGTAGCTTGACCTGCTGGCGTCTGTACGTAAGAAAAAATCTACATCTTTTTAATAAAATAAGTGATAGACATAATTTTAATACAAGAAATAAAGATAAAATTGATCAACCATTTTTCAGATTAGCTAAAGTACATACATCTTTTATGGGGTACTGTGTAAAATGCTACAACAAAATACCTTGTAATATATTGCAATTAAATGAAAGAAAATTTTAAACTCATATAAAAAGTTCACTGTGTAAAGAAGCATATTACAAATTAGAGGATTATATCCAAGATAAGAATGCTTGGAAACATGCTGGTCCAGCTCCACAGGACAATCTAGGGTCTTGACAAAATTAAAACTTGTTGCTACTTTAATTGTATGGTTTGTTATTTTTATGACATTGGTTTACATTCTGTGACTACTTTAACTCACACACTGACATATTAATTGGTTACATAATTTGGGAAAACGTATACTTTTACAATGTTTGTAAATATGTGAACACCATGTATCTATCATTTTAATTAACTTATTTATCATTGCTACGTTTATTAAATTCTTTTTACCTATTTTGGTAGGGTAATTTTTATTATAGGTGCATCGTCTTCACATATAATTAATGTATACAAAGTATTGTAACACATTTTAAAAGAGTAACGATGGAGTTTCTTGCCCATTCTTCTCCATACGAAACTACCTTTTGGAAGGGGCGACTAGAATCAATTCTATTTAAATGTAAATGTTGACGTTCAAAAGTGCCTTTTATGTGCCTATTTGAAATAAATGCTTTGACTTTGACTTAGACAACAAAATAGAAGTGCCAATGCGTTGAACTTCCAAATGCAGAAAAATATCCAATCGGTCGTTTTTGTGCAAGGTTGAAGTTGACGTTGAGCGACCACTGTGAGCGCGTTCACGAGCGTTCCGAATTGATGACAGTTCTAAACTGTCATAATCATGATAATCTAATACGGAACGCAAAATATCGATGTGATCGCTGTGAGCGCTCACGGTCTAATTCGGAATGCAGCCTATGACAATAAAGACACTGACAGTGACAACAAATCACAATGACATTTAAAACAAACAATCCATCGTGAATCTTCGTGAGAAGTGTATTCAAGTTGTAATATTTACAATATCTTTTATTGTAACCAAATCAAATATATAAAGTTCCCAATCAAGCCAAAAATGGGAAGTCCAGAAAGAGAATTGTGCCCACCACCATCAGAGGAAGACGAACTAACTCTACCTAGAGCAAGCATCAATAAAATGATAAAAGAATTGGTGCCTTCCGTGCGCGTAGCCTTTGAGTCGCGGGAATTAATTCTTAACTGCTGCACGGAATTTATCCATTTATTAAGTTCAGAGGCTAACGAAGTTTGCAACCAGAGTAACAAAAAAACAATCAATGCAGAACATGTACTCACAGGTGAGTTGACATTAAGTTAAGTTTAAAGTGTTTTGAAACAAAACACTTAATTCTAGTTCTAGAAAGCAATAGTATAACTATTGTTTTTTTTTACTACTCCATGAGTGTGGGTTTAACCAAATAATTTTCTTGCAGCACTGGACAGATTAGGTTTTAGTGACTATACTCTTGAAGCGGAGGCTGTATTGAAAGATTGCAAAGCTGTTGCAGCAAAGAGAAGACGACAAAGCACAAGACTTGAGAATCTTGGCATACCAGAAGAAGAATTGTTAAGGCAACAACAAGAACTTTTTGCAAAGGTAACTAACCCTACATTCCGAATTAGACCATAATCACTCTCGGCAATCATATCAATCATTTTGCATACAGATTTAGATAATTATCATGATTATGACAGCTAAGAGCTGTCAACAATTCGGAACGCGCTCACAGCTCTCGCTCTATGTCAACCCCAAACCTTACTCAAAAAAGACTGATAGGATATTTTTCTGCAAATGGAAGTTTAACGCATTGGAATTCTATTTACTAAACTAAACTAAACTATCTTGCTGTTACTAGTTTAAGTTCTTTTTCGCACCATCTGTACCTTCTTGATCAATAAACAATTATTATTATTATTATTTTGTTGGTTGACTCTATCGACTCTGATAATTCAGATTTTGAGTTTGGAGTATGACGATTTGTCCAGGGATGAAACGGATGACTAAGTGCTTATATCAGCACATTTACATGATCCCATCAAAGATTTACCCAGAAGAAAAATAACAAGAATTACAAATAACATAGATGCAACAATAATAATTAAACATAAAGCGCAAGAGTTTAAAACTCATTTCAGGTATTCTCTTACGTCTTGGATTTTACAGCAAAATTTCGAAAACGCCGCTTCAGTTTAAATATAAATGATCAAAACAAAACAGCACAGCTGTCATTTTTGACAGTGCTCCAAGTGATATTGATATTAATATTAATTGCATAGTCGGCGTTATTGCAAGATGGTTCATGTCACATGACGTCATCTATGAAGATTCATGGGACATCGTTATCGCGCTCACGCTAATTCGGATAGGATGTAAGCGCGCTCAAATCGATTACAGTGCAACTCGGAAAACCCTAAATAGCTACTACCTGTCATTAAAAAAATTAAAATGATCTTAGGCCAGCCATTTCAAATATTCTAGATTCTCCAGAATATGCTATGATGGTTTTTTTTGTTTGTAATTAAGCATTTTAAGAGATGCTTGGGCCATATCTTAAAGGTAATATGAAGTCTTTATTTAATTAAATTCAGTCAACTTGGTCAAAAAGGTTATCCATATAGGTTTAGCCATAAAATATCTCGGCTAACATGTAGGTAATGTGTATCTATGACAATAGTGTGACTGGCATAATTTTATCTTTCGACTATTATGGAAAAATGAATTATTGTAGCAAGTAGAGGGACTCTTTGTCTAGAATGCATTGTGATAGCAGAGTCCGTTTGTAGGTAGGTATAGTAAGTTTTCAGAAAAATCACTTCTCCCGAGACCCTGCGAGAGACTCGTACGTGGCGCGCCACGGACAGGTTCCGGTACTCGCATCCAAATAGCTTTTGAACAACAAAAAAAACAACCGACTTTCAAAAGAAAACACTACAAAGGGGAATAAACTTTAATTTCGGAAGATGGTGGCAAAAAACGAAAATTCAAAACCAAATAAGTACTTACCTACACCGAGTTATTTTTCATTTTGTAGTGTTATTTTTAGAGGTTTTGTAAATTTGAAAGCCCTATTCTTGAGGAAAATATGATGCCAAACAAAAAGAAAAAAAGTCAGAAAGAACACTAAGCGGAAACGAAGTAAAAGCGCGGCCGGGCGATGCGAGCTAGTAAGAAATAATTGTGTCTATTAGTCGTAGACTTAAGCCAGGAACTTAATAGTCTACTAACTGAAACAAAGCTATTCTATAATTTACTTGCATTAATTAAAAATTTCAGGCACGAGAAGAACAAGCAAAGCAAGAGCAACAACAATGGTTGCTGTTACAGCAACAAGGATTAGTGGGAGCTGAGGGAGGTCCACAGCCATACGTGCCGCCGCCCCCTGGACCTAGAATCGATGATGAAGAGGATGATGATTACTCATAGATCTAAAAACAAAAGATTGTAAATTATCCACTAGATTTTCCTGTAAAGGTAAATTAAGGATACCATTGAATTTTTGATTGGCGACTAAAAATGTATTTTGTGTTGTATTAATACTGATATAAATAACACAAACAAAACTTTTTGTTTACTTATTCAAAATTGTCTACCAATTTCAGAATATCTCTGGTTGTCAATATGTTGTGTCAATGTGTTGTGAGTTGTCATGTCAACAACAACACAGCTTGTTTTGGCTTGAAACAGCAGTCATTATTTTCACAAATATGGTATCTACAAAATGAGCAGTGATTCTAATAAGAAATACAAAAGGCCAAAACAAAATACTTTATCAACCACAAATCCAGGAACCTCAGTAGGTAACAGTCGTTATTACGGTATCTGGGTGGCTTGATTAATAAAGAAATCTTATGTACCTAAATAATTCAAGAACCTACCACGTAATCACCCACTCTACCCGCCCGGTAGATCGTGTGTCCAAATTCGATGATGAATAACTATTGTTACGTTATAAATAATCAAATTTCAAAAATCTCGTATTCATTTTTGATCACAGATATAAAGGCTGTTAGGAGCAACAGTAGTAACTGAGATTCCTAACGTTCAATTTAAGGAAACGTATCCTAAACCTAGGGTAGGAGGTTCTCTGCCCCCAGCCCCACCGGTCACCGGTTGTTTAAAAACCACGTTACGAATTAGACCGAGCCCGACGCGGATATAAAAAAATATACAGCACTTACCTGGCGACGGGCGTTCTGTATTTCAGAAATATTTTGATAAGTCGAATCTGTTCGTCCAATTCCTACATAGGTATCAGTTGTATTACAGAGGCAAAGAAATAGACGAAATGAAGCTGTGAAAAAACCAACTCAACCCTTATGTGCTCTGTTAGCTAAAGACTCTGAATGGGTAGACATATTGCAGACGTCCCAAATAGAAAACCAAAGACCTTCTGCTAACGTGTCTGACGAGGAGGAAGTATTACAACTTGTAAATAATTATTCATCATTTTATGTACAATATATTGCACCAAACTCGTGTGAAAACGGCATAATATTTTTAGGTAGAATGCGAAGACGGGCCTCAAATGAAGCCACTGGCTATTATGTTTCCGGGGTTACTTGACAAAGATCCCAAAACACTGCAAGGCATGCTGACCAAGGCCATGTCAACAACAGAAGTGACAAGACATTTAGTGGACCTTGGACAAAAAGCTAATTTTACGTTCATGAAAAAAGCAGATCGCTTGATTCCGCCTGAAAAGGTACCCATATGTTCTGTTTGTAAATTAGTGAGAACTGCTTAATTTCCGACATTGCATGAAAGGATTTGCTGTCTAAAGTCAAGATAATTGTGCAGTGTATGAGAGGCCTAATATTCTAGTGTCCTGTATGGTGTCGGCGGTCTGATTGAGCCGTGGTTAAGATAAAATAACTATACCTAAGTTTTTCTGGAGTAGGATCCCCACCTAAAAGCTGTAGGGTCCATAGCATCACGTGCTGGAATCGAACCCGCGACCGGTAGCGTAGAAGCCAGTCGCTACGGCTCAGCCACTGTGCCTCCAGCTTTATGTCGTTTATGTATAATAGGTATATAACTATAGGATTATGAGACCTAAACTAGTAGGTAGTACATCGATCACTAATAATGAACTGGATACACAATCCCATGCAAAAGTGCTCTTATAACTGTCGCCAAATGTGTTTACGTAATTTTAGTGTTTTATGTGTAAATTCAACCTTAAACACTGTGTTTATGGCTGAATTCACAAAGCTTCGTACAAAAAGAAAATCAAATTTTACGACCGAGACCCGCCGCAAGGACAAGGAATGAGTGGAGTCGAACTGTCCTATCTTTTTTCGTGTATACTGTAATTATAAGAATAAGGCTTATAGAATTCTTCGGATCTTTAACGTGTTAATAACTGATATCCATTCACACCTCACTGAATCTCTAGGAAAGCTAAAAAAACAAAAACAGTCTCACATCTTTAATGTTATAACATCAAAATTGAATCTATAAAATGTTACTATAGTTTAATTTATAGAAGCAGTAAAGAAGTCTCATTAAACAAAAAAAAATACAATCATACTATAATAACAAAAAAACAATAGTGTCTCCAAAAAATGGAACATAATCAACTCGCAAAACCCGAACAATTTAAGTGGCCATGCGATAGTATGATTTATACGTTTAGTAAGATTCTTCACAATTAAGGTGCTTTACAACTCCTGTTGATTATTGCGACATTAAAAAAATGATTTTACGATGATTTCTTGATAAAATAAATAAAATATCACTATTAACAATCAGTATTAGTATTATTATCAGTGCTAACAATTATATAATGATATTATTAATAATTACCGAAAATATAAAACTCCATCCTTTTAAAGCGACCTAGATACCTATGCGATTTAAAAAAAAATAACGAGTGCTGAGGCGTGTTTACCGTCGGAGCTTTCAATTGCTACTTGATTAAAAGCGCACCCAAATGTTCAAAAGGGTGAGGACATTTTTTTGTCGCTGATCGTGTATCTAGTTCTTTATTAGTGATAGATGAGGTAGGATGAAAGCAGTGCTTAAAGCTGAGCGACAATTTCGTCGGCATTGTACGATTTCCTTGCTAAACTCCGTCGCGTCGACGTTTGGCGCGAATTAGCCAATCGTGTGGCGTCACTTATAGAAAAACGGTGACCGCCCGCCCACATAGCACATGAATATATAGGTAACCATTTTTGTTCTTGTGCACATAGCGTCCGCAATTTACCTGTGAATCACGTCACCGAAACGTCGTTTATGAAAGTTGGTGTGTTTTCCTCAATGACTAAAGAATAAGAGAGGACATGAACTAAAAGATCGTATCGCGTGCCGGCGTGGAAAGTAAAATGGCGTAGGCTCCGCCCATTACCTAGTGTTGTCCTCTGCTCATTCTTTGCAATGATTTTGTTCATCGTGTTGATTACAAATCGATTAATCGAAATCACATACATTAAAATAAGGTTTTTGATTTTAAGTAGATAGTAGGTAAGTAGGTTGTTATTCGATTCTCATTCTAGGACGTCGCATTATGGATTAAGTACAAAAAAGCCTGTTGTTGCGTAATCTGACTGAAAAATTGCAAAAATAATCAATTTGGCGGTTCATTTAAAATTAATTGTACTTGATATTATTTACTCTATGATTAATAGTTGCTCGTGATAATCAAGCTAGAAGAAGAGTAAATTAAACTGCAACAAGGAATTCAAAACTATACCGATTATTAACAAAATAAAACAACAGAAATCGATATTATGCATTTAATGGGAGAACCGTTTTATTTCAAATAGATACAATAATATCAGTTTGTAATTAGTATTAAGTACACCAATAATGTGAAATACAATAAAGCCTGCCTGTCTACAATAAATGTACAGGGAAATAATAATGTATTATGACTCAAACTCAAAGCATTTATTTCAAATAAACCAATTACAGGCACTTTTGAATTCTCAAGGGGTCGGTCAGTCAGAAAGATGAAGCTAGTTGCCCATTCCAAAGCGTAGTAGGTACCTATGGAGAAGAACGGGCAAGAAACTCCATGGACACTCTTTTAAATCAAAATATTGTTACAAAAAAGTGGTTACATCATTCATGTTGTAATTATACATGTGAGAACGATGTAGAAACACGTGCACGTTAAAAGCGTCCGTAATAAAAAGATAAAAACAATTATGGAATTAAAATAAGCCGTGGCAGCTAAGAAATGACCAGTGCCTACTGACGGCGCCCGTTCACGAACATGACGTATGGATCAGCACCATTCAGCTCAACCATTTTGAAGGGAACTCAATGATCCAATACACACGTCACCACCAGCGACACATTTGAGTGAGCATGACATACTCTCAGCCGCCAGGGCACATTCAAGTCAATGAAAGACGAACCCAGTAACCTTTATAGTGGGTACATAGTGCTCACACATGTGCTATGCAATTATACAATACTAAGAGATTGAATTTATACAATGCAAAGATAGGTTGTACAATCTTCATCAGCTCCAACATTATTTTCGAATATATGGGTAAATGTAGGCTTACAATGAAAATGTGATAATTTACCTTAGGGAGCCTTGTCGGTATTGCATTGTCGTGAAGTCTCACTATATCAAGACTTCTATTAATACAAGACTCTTCAAAATGTAGTGAACAAACATTTTCCTGGCTGGAGTCGATATTTTCTTGACCCAATGATTCAAGCCACTTACTTTTAAGTTTATCATTTTTTGGTAACCTAAAAACACAAACAAAACACGCAAACTAACATAAATGTGTATATTTTTTCATGCTAAATATTCAAACGAAATTTGGTTTTTATCGATGCTAAATCGATTCGTTGTGCAAATTACACAATCACAACACTATATTTGTCAATAAAAATACGTAGTAAACAAAACCAAAATAAGGAGATATATCGTTCGAAAGACTATGAATAGGCAATAATCTATGACCGAACAGTAATAAACATGAATTGAGACTAGAAATTGGTATAAATTTATATAGGAAACTTAATAATCTATGAATTCTTTCGACTTACTTGTGCAGGGATATCAGAGGCGCTTTTTTACTGTAATTCGAGCCACAGCCCCTCACACAACACTTAGGCATGGTTTCCTCTATCACAGACAGCCTCAGTCAAATTTACAGCACTCAAAATGTTCTCAAAATGGAAAAAAACTTAATATTTAGTCGCACGATAACGCCAAATGACACTTCATGTACACTCGGAGAAGTACTCAAAACCAGAAACTAAAATGGCGAACCGGCCGATGGGCAGGGCTTCCGTGACGTCAATTGAAATTGAATTGCAATTTTAGAAAACTGACAAAATACGGTTTTCTCTTTTTGACACTTGCAGAATTGCATAAGTTAGAAAGAAACATGTATATTTTTTTATTTCTGTATAGAATCGTATGATATTTCCATAATGTATTTAATTTATATAGATCTTTTAGTTCATGTCCTCTCTTAGTCTTTAGTCATTGGTTTTCCTAGAGAGCGTTTTTGTCCGTCGCCGTAATGTCAAAGTCAAACCCCGCTGCATAAATTTGTTAGCCACGCGAAAAAGTCACTGCGTCATTGTGTGTCAGAGGTGTCAAAACGAAACAGAAACGCGACTATCTTTGACGCGCTAAGAGGTAAGTATCTCACGCCGCTGTCATCATTTTCATGAAAGCCGTTATTGCGGCCGTTATGTGCGGTCACCACTTTTCTAGGAAACCATAACTTGAAAGGTATTAAGACAAACCAAGCAAACCGTATGCTCCGCACAGACTACATACAGATACTACGCAATACGTAATATCTAGTGTAGATACTACGATACTAAGTATACCTACTAACCTACGGAGCATAGGTACCTAGGTATTATGCTCCATAGGTTACGTCGTTGCCGATGCGGATGCGTAGCTGTATAGTTTCAAATAAAATAAAACAAAGTTATATTCTTTAGTATTATATTGTTGTTTACAGCAATGGATGGAAAGTTTAACTGAAAACAGCAATTCATACGGTTCTTTAGACTCTGGACTACTTAGCAACTGTAAGTAATTTTATCAATTTTCTTATGAACAAACAATAACAAAAATTTACTCAATTTCTTGGTCTTTCTCTTTTTTAACAATACTACTTGTAAAGTTAATGCTATAACATAATTATTTGAAAGGTATATCAAGTGATTATGAAGCAGACGGTGAAATTACTGACAGCGAATTGAGCGCAAATAAAACAAAGAAGAAAAGAAAGCATATTGGAAGCACTAATCAATCAACCTCGGATGAAATGAGTTCACATGATATATTAGACGCAAGGTACCTCATTAAGTAAGGCGAAAAATATAATGAAAAGCTTTCACTAGTCGCTAGAACAAAAACATAAAGCTGTACCACTATTTTTGCAGATAATTATGAAGATAATATTGAGCCAAGAACCAATTAGTTATCAACAAACGACTTATATACAAAATAACAATTTGAAGTTACTATCATTACATAAATTGCATATTGTTTCATTTAAAAACGAACCGAATACTTAGCCTATTTTTTTGGATGAAAACACACTACAGCATAGGGGTGACTACACATCAAGCTATACTGTGCGGCGCTCTATACAATTATAATGAGGAAACGATCGAAACGCGCATTAACTATGGCAACGCTTCGTTTAAAACAGCAGGGATCACGTGATACGTGCTTTCTCAGCCCGAGAGCGCATCAAAACGGACAAAGTTGCGCGTCTTAAGTTAAAGATTAAAGTCTTAACTTAATTGGAAGGAACGCAATGTTGATATTTGACGTGCAGTGACGCACAGCAGTACCTCGCGAAGCAATTTGCATACGCATCGCGCTTTCAAAGTGCATGTACTGAGAGGACAGAGAATATAAATTAAGAACAATATATTGATTTATACTGCTCAGTGTGTTCTCATCTTAATTAACCCCCGACATATAAAAAGGGACATTATTAATAGTCAATTCTTAACACAACACACATTCAATTGGTTTACTAAGTACGTAAATACAAAAGATACCACTTTTCGGTTATTCCATTTATCCAACTTTTTTTTTTTTTGTGGGTGGGATATCATCAAATAACTTCTCCCGCTCTGGGCAGAGTGGGAGGGCGTGTCAGACTCTTACTGACTAAAACCCACCCGTGTTCCTTCAGTTGCCTGTTCAGTTGCCAGGGGCCACGGTATCCCTCACGGACTTTCCCACAACCCTGGCAGGCATCGGCCCTAGCGGACCCCTTCATTGATGCTGACATCTCTTTGAGGCGCGCGTGGAACACAACGCGCCGTCGACCCGGGCCTGGCCCTTATCGAACGGCGAGCTGCCCATTGCTCGCCGCTCGCAAGCCTGCGCCTACGGTGGCCGGGAATCGGCCTGCGATTCCCGACGCCCAGGGCGTCTCCTGCGGCGGCTAGGGGCGAGGGCGCGAATTTTGCCTCTCCCTCACGCGTTCCGCCTCCTCCTTCGCGATCATTACTGTTTCGCAGAAGGAGGTGACGGCTTACCATGTATCTTAGGTGGATACGCGTAAGCGCATGTCCGATAATCCATCCTAGGCCTAGTTGGAAAAACGGAATTTATAGGCTTAGGGTGGATTCTCGGACATGAGCTTCCGCGTATCAACCTTAGCGTGGATTTTTTGGGGTGGATAAATGGAATAACCGCCACTTTATAATATAGTATGTACATTAGAGCAACCATTTTGTAAGTAAGAATACTATTAATAGATCAAAATGTAATAGGTATTTGAACTAGGTATACATTATTTGTTAAATATTGGGAAACAATGATTAATGTATGATAAGAACAGGCCATGATCACTAACAACCCATTTAGCTTTTAGTGGTTTGGCTCATTTCACCACAATAATTTGTGCTTAGTTTTCAGATTACTCAGCGAATTAATAAATGTTAAATATTACCGATCTCTTTACCGTCCCTGCCGTTTAGTTCCAGCAAAAATTACATGAGCAAAAGGAACATTCACTTTGTCTTAACCAGTAGACCCAAGTTGCGCTGAAATAGCCAGCTCAGTTTTTGGTAGATTCTGCAGAATAGCTAAGTGCAAATGACTAATAACAAATTCTTTACAGTACGCAATATCGCATGCATTGTTACTAAAGTGAATTACTGCATATTATTTAGGACTGCTGGTTGAGAGAAATCAAAAACTTGAAATATTTAAACAGATGAAGAAAAAAAAAGTGCAATAAGTATCTGCAAAAGTAAAGAGACACGAGCAACCCGTTACATGACAAGCATTTTCATAACGCAAACTTGTAGCTGCATAATCAGATTATAAATAGGTAATTAATAATATCACTAGCGTTTAAAAGTAAGTATTTAAAGAAAATAATTCTTAATCACTACGAACACATGAGCAAAAACATTATGTATTTAAGAATAAAATATACTGATCGATTCCTTTTGTAATAAAATTTCCTATTTACATCTTTTTCTATTGCATGAGCATAGACAAATTATAAAAATCACCCGGGACGCGCGAAGTGGTCGGTATATTCTAGCTGCTCCTAAAACTGCCCTTGCGAAGCACACCAAAGCGTATTAACCCTTTGACCGCGCGTGTCGCATATATGCGACAAATATTTTCGTGTCCCTATCGCGCGTGTCGTATTTCTGCGACAGAAAACATGCATGATTTTTTCGTTCTATTTTCGTCCTAATAACTGTGTGGTACAACCAAAACGAAAAAAAATTTTTTTTTCGATTTGTAGCCGCGCGCTAGGGGCACGGCCATTGATATTTAGCCACGCGCTTAAAAGGTTAATCACGCAGCGCCCCGGCCAATTGCTATAATCAGGCCCACGTTTAAAAATATACATAATTATTAATTACATAAGCTTTACATATTCTTTAAATATCAAGCCAGATAAGCAGAATTACAATAATAACTTCACTTGACTGCCTGGTAGGGTAGGCAGTCAAGTGAAGATATTATTGTAATTCCTGTCTTTTTCTAGTCACTGCTTTTCCAGAAGTACATAAGAAAAAGGAGGCTATGAATGAGGTGACCACTTTTAAATAGTGTATTTTGTATAACAATATGGCTATAAAATATAGCGCTATTTCAAGCTATCCAAGCCTATTTCCGTACCCCAGACTCTAAAGGGGCGGCTCCACACAGGGGCGCGACGCACCTAATCACATACGCGAGCCTTAGGTTTGGCATGTTTCATGATAGGTCAAAACGAACGTACTAAGCCTCTTACTACTTTCAGTTGGTGGTCTGTGGCTAAAGACTGAGTCCGGTCAATTTTCTCTGACTTTCTATGGGGTCGTCTTTAGGCCAATGGCCCGTTCTGCCAAGCCAGCTTGTGAGTGGAGCCAAAGGAGTCAACCAACTGGCCATGCAATGGTCGACGCCGAGCTGCAAGCCTAATCGAGTCTGAACGCGTACCTTTCTTCATGAGCGCGTTGGAATTGCACAATTTAATTTATCGTAGACCATTTCATCATAGAAAAACGCGACATTTCCCGTCGTTTTTGTCGTTCCGGTGACCTCATTCGAACTCATCACCTAGGGGTGATAAATATATACAGTAGGTTAGATTAGGTTGATTTATAGCCGTAGAGCGAATCGACATTGTTATTATCGCATCCCATGAAGCATTAATTCCCTTACACATTTAGATAATATAATGCATACTGCGCGGTTGCGCGGTAGCTATGTATAACCTGGAAGTCGTCAAGTCACGAGTGAATAGATTACTTCTACGCACAAACATAGGACACACTGGTGGATAAAAGTTTATCTTGATTTAAAGTTTTACTAGGTCACTAATGAAGAGTTGAAAGGTTTAAGCCTATTTTTCTCTATTCCCTTCCCAGGTGCCAAATAGAGCCGCTGCTACCCGACTGTTAGTTTCTTAATGTATGCTATCGATATTATGTTCAATTTCCCAATTCGCTAGTCATGACTATGATACAATGGTGCCGATTCCCTTGTTCACAAACTAAACTAAATTTAAGTTCATTGCATCTTTTTCTTTCTATTTCATTCAGAAAAGGACAGAAGATAAATTTTAGTTTAGTCCTGTCAAATTAATCAGCGCCAGACACTACTCCATACATGTTTAGACGTGATTAAAAAGTTGACTACTAAAATTACATCAAATTACGTCAGGTGCTGACTAATTTGACAGGACTAAACTAATATTTATCTTCTGTCCTTTTCATAATGAAATAGAAAGAAAAAGATGCACTCAACTTAAATTTAGTTTAGTTTGTGAACAAGGGAATCGGCACCAATAAATCACTACAGTATTACAAAAATACAATTTACGACAAAACAATACCATACTAGATGTGTCGCCACCCATAAACCACTTCCGAATATTTGAAGAAGCTTTGCTTTTACATTAAGTTCTTAGAAGCTATAATGAGATTTACCAGAGTTTTTTATTGATCAGTATTTAGTATTTATGTATTTGTATGCAAGCAGGCACTGTTACGTTTCATTTATACTATTTACCTTAAGCGTATTATGTTAACTTGTTAAGGCAAAATTCATTCATTTTAATATTTGTTTTTGGATGGTTGGTTAGCATCTTGTACAAATATTCATATTTATTGTAAATAAGTCGATATCTATGTTATTGTAAGCGTATTATTATTAAACACATCCGTTTACATCACAGAGACATGAAACAAATGGAATTTTGTCCTGACATATTTCGTTTGGGACTATGTTCTTTTATATTTCCACGGTATAAATATATAAGTATGTTTATTTATTTATTATTTATTTATTTATTTAAAATATGTCTACACGTAATTCCTGCCTTCGTCAGAAGTAACAAGACTCCTCCGGCATTCTACTTAGTTTGCACATTCTTTGGATGATCTGGTTTTAACAGACTATTAATACTCTTATAACGAATTTGAACTCTTAAAACCCATAATATATTTAGTTGTTACATATTATGAATAATTAAATACGATGCCTGTGCATTAGTTTGCAGCATGGTCATGTGTAGGTATTTCGCATAGAAATATTTTATACAAATTATATACAAGTCCACAGACATTCAGATATCAAAATCAAAAAAGGGCTAGCAATATACACTCGGCGTCACAAAAATCGCACCTCTTCGAAATTAAGTTTAAAACATGTCCCGCCAGTAACGAATACATTAAACCCAATTAATATTGGTATCAATTGAAAGTATGTTTAACGACCTTTAAATTAACAACAGATCTCAATAGCACGTAACGTTAAAAAAAATGTTGTCAAAATACGCATTGCAACGGCCACTAATTGCACCTCCCTACAAGGGTATAAAACGGGCGACCCGGGTTAAATGTGGGTCGCCCCTGGCTGGAGGCTTTGAGTTAGCTCGAAGGCACCACAGGATTGACCGGTTAAGCAGTCACGGCCTCTCAAGGCCAACAGCGAGATGCCATACAAAAAAAAAATGTGGGTCATTCGCTATTCAACCTTTGAAGTGAACACACGTGAACAGCTACAGCAAGAAAAATACCCCAGAAGATGGATACCACTGCAGATGAAGCCGCTCAAGTCATTGCACTACTGCAATCAGGGATGCGGCAATGTGATGTTGCTCGGCAACTGAACTTGAGTCGTTTTGCCGTTCGACGAGTGTTCCAACGCTTCCAAGAGACTGGTGGCTATATCCGAAGACGTGGATCTGGAAGACAACGGTGCACATCCGAAAGAGACGATCGCTTCATTGTTTCGACGTCTTTACGTAATCGGTTCTCCAATGCTGTTGAGCTGCAACAACAACTGCGATCAGCTCGCAGAACTTCTGTAAGCGTCTCCACGATTAGAAGAAGAATGCGGGAGAAGAAAATTGCAGCTCATAGGGCTGCTACAGGGCCAAAATTGACTGCACAGCATAGGAGAGACCGGTTGCAATTTGCCCGTGACCATGTGGATTGGACAATAGACCAATGGAGGGCTGTGCTCTTCTCGGATGAGACGAGGGTGTGTCTTTTCTGCAACGACAGGCGTCGAAGAGTGTATAGGAGGCAAGGGGAACGATTCGCACAAGCCTGTATTCAAGAGACAGTGGAATACGGGGGTGGCTCGTGCATGTTCTGGGGCGGCATGTCAATCGACGGTAAAACGAACCTTGTGTGTGTTTCTCGGACTGGAAGTGCTCGCGGGCAAGGGTCGCTGACTGCTGCTCGGTACATAACAGAGATCTTAGAGGAGCAGGTTGTCTCTTATGCGGGTTTTGTTGGCAGTGGGTTCACGTTAATGCACGATAACGCCCGCTGTCATAACTCCCACCGCTTTAATTGTAAGAGACTACCTGCAAGAAGTTGGAATCCCTGTTATGCGCTGGCCGGCGCGAAGTCCAGACCTGAACCCTATTGAGCACCTTTGGGATGAACTGAAACGGCGAGTACGGGCACGTGATCCTGCCCCTACCACTCTCCAAGACCTCCAAGAGCCGTCGTTGCAGAATGGGACAACATTCCTCAAGAGACTGTTGTCACATTAATTAGGACCATGAGAGAACGCATGGAAGCAGTCATCAGGGCTAGGGGGGGTAACACTAGATCAGGCCTCCGTCACTCCATGTACTTGCGCGCTATAATTACCTACCGCTCGAGCGAGCGCTCTCGGACCGTTTGCGGTCCAAATTCGGTTCCCTGCGATTGCTGTAGGATCGCGCGGTGCGAAGCAATCACAGCTGTACGCTTGAGCATTTAGGCACATTTTAGCATGGAGTGGTTGCTGAGGCGACGGAGTAGGCTATTATCTCAATAGGTATTGGAAATTTTCTACTGAGCGAAGTATCTGTTACGTAGTAACTATTTAGTAATCTGTGACTAGGTTTTAAGTTGTTTTTAAGGACTTTGTTGTAATTTTTTGCTGATAAAATAAAATTTAACTTTTTAATCATTTGCATTAGCTTGCTTTTTTTTATTCCCTGGTAAACAAAAAACCAAATCCATTGATTTATTCTGAAATTTAAATAAATTGCCTTTCCAATGATACCTTATAGTCATATGTCTACCATTGATTAATAGGGTTAAAATGACTTTGAAGGGAATTCTTAAAGAGGTGCGATTTTTGTGACGCCGAGTGTATTATTACTAGCAAATCCTACAAACTTCTATGGATCAAACGGTTGGCTGTTATTGATTTTGGATTATAAGTACTTATTTTTGAAATAGTAAAAACTACTCTACTGAACTTGGTACTCGCAGTTAGGTGCGAATTTTTGGATTACAAAAAAAATACATTGATATTTTATTAGGTATTTGGATACCGAATGTATTTTTCATCCCTATTTAGAACCTTATTCACTCTATCATTGAGCATGAAACATTGTTATTATAGTAGTTATATGAAGGGTTTATGAAGACGTTAAACAACGCACTTTCTTGGCAGGACATATGCATAGTTTGCCACAATTAGTATGCAGAGCTCAAAATTTGTGTGCGCCCACGCTGAAGGCTCGATCCTAACACAGAAGTATTATAAGTTTATCATCGTTTTTTTTTTTTATGTCTATGTATAAAATAGTACCTTATTATAAGCATGATTCTTTACAATATTCAAAAATACAATTTTATTGTTTGTGAATGCTTAACTATACTAGTTGGTTAGTGTTTATACAAGTATACCTACATTATACACAACCGTGGAAACCGTGAGAGGGTTTTAGTATCATAATTTAATACTCTTCCTAGTGTATTAATAATTATATTTTATATTATTTTAAAAATGCTGCTTTAATTTAACGAGGTGTGGGTCTACAAATTAAATGTAATTAACTTTATGTTACTGTTAATGTATCCACACTTTCTATAATTTAGCGTAACATTATTTCGCCTTGAGTAATTATTGGCCACTGGTGTGTACAGATAACTGACACTTCCCAAACATAATTTGAAGGTTGTCTATTATTTACACATTAGAATGGTTTCAACACATCAACAGTAACACGTATGTATTGAATACCATTCACTAATTCTACTTCAATTATTATAAAATTCTGAACTGTACAATAAACACATCAAATCAACTTCAAAGAAATATTTACACTACACATTACCAATAATTAACATTAAAATCAATTATTATTGCATCATTAAGATTACAACATCTTTCTTTAGTAAATGTATTATGTAAGCTAGAATTCACCATGATCAACACTGGAAAACAACTCCTACCTGTTACATGAGAAGTTTAGATGGATCTTTAAGGAAGGAGGGACCGAGCAGGGTCAGATTTAGTGAGTAGCACGCCGCCGAGCAGCGCGAGCGCCGCAGCGGCCGCCAGGCGTCACGCGCTCGGCCGCGACGCGCAGCCGGGCGAGCGCGCCATGGCGCACCGTCATTGTGTCGGCTTCAGAGCTGCCATCTTACGTCCGCGCGCTCGTGCCTCCTGCCGCGATGTCGTGTACTCAAACCACAACACATTGGGTATCAGTGTCGTATCTCTTATCATCAATAATTCACATAGTTTCCTGAAAAAAAAAAAACAACATATTTATATCTATATTATACATATAAAAGGAAACTGTGACTGACTGACCTATCAACACAGCTCAAGCCACTGAACGAATTGGCCTGAAAGGGCTGAAAGGGCGAAAAGGGCACACAGATAGTTATTATGACATAGGCATCTGCTAAGAAGGGGTTTTTGGAAATTCAAGCTTTGGGGGTGAAAAAGGGGGATGTTGATTGTATGAAAATCTTAGTCCTTGAGTTAATAAGCTTGAAACTTAGCATGAATACATATCTAAGTAAATTATATAAACTGGGATTGGTATGTAAGGAAGAAATTTAACGCGCGGTCCGTCGGTACATATACTTAAGAGCAAAAATAAAGAATAACATGTATCAAGGTTTTTCAAAAATTTCCCCGCAATTACTATATTTTAAGGGGAGGATTTTTGAATGATTATTGAAAAATTTATGAAAAATTGGTAAGTAATGTAATGGTGTGTTGGTGGTATTGGTAATTGGTTGGTCTTTAGTTTTAAGTTAAGGTAACATCCCAAACGATTTTGCAAAATTCCTCCCCTGTGGGAGAAAAGAGGGTTTACAGTTTATTTGAAAAATCTATCTTATTACTTTGGGTAATAAACTTGAAACTTGGCAATATTTTCCTCAGTAAATAATAAAGATTAGCACTTTTAGTATTTTAAAACAGCACCTCACCGAGGATTTAGAGGGTGTCAAAGTTAGTATGTAAAGGCGCTGTCGGATCAACTCGAAACTCTGTACTAATAATAAACAAGAAATAAAAACTATGTAATTCAGGGTTTTCTAAAAAACAACTCCTAAAAAAAAGGGGTAGGAAAAGGTAATAAAGTTTGGATTTTACTGCTTGCTTCAATTAACTCGATATTGTTTTTGTTTGAACGCGCTAATCTGTGGAACTACCAGTCGGATTTGAAAATATATTTTTGCATTTGAAAGCCCAATTATTTATATGCTATTTATCATCACGAGCACCATTAGGCGCCGAGCAAAGGGAAAACAAGAAAGCTAAGCGAAAACGAAGTAATAGTGTGGGCGGGCGATAGGATGCGACGGGGTGGGTCGGGGCACAAGAAATAACACGCGGACGAAGTCGCGGGCAGAAAGTAGTTAAATATAATTATCAAGAATTAAATCACATGTGACGACTTCACTTCAAGACACGATTAGGCAAAATCACATGTGATGACTTCACTTCAAGACAAGATTAGACAAAGCTCATGTGACGACTTCACTCCAACACAAGATTAGGCAAAATCACAAGTGATGACTTCACTTCAAGACAAAATTAGGCAAAATCACATGTGATGACTTCACTTCAAGACAAGATTAGACAAAGCTCATGTGAAGACTTCACTTCAACACAAGATTAGGCAAAATCACAAGTGATGACTTCACTTCAAGACAAGATTAGACAAAAATGAAAATTATGATGATAATATACACTTACAGTGACACCAGCTGTGGGAATAGTGGAGTGAACACTCTGTGAACTATTGCAAACCATAGGGTTGCAAAAATGAATCCAACTATGCCTCCTACTACAACTTGTGATGTTGTGTGGTAGTGGAGATACACCCTTGCAATGCACACTAGCAATGATAAGAAGATACAGCCGCCCACAATTATCACTCTCCATATTGCGGATATTATACTGTTATTATTTATGTGGTGTAATCTGAAAATAAATTATGATACTTTAAAAAAAGTAAATTTGGAAAATAGTTATATTTTTATACATTATCAAGGTGCTTAAAATATATTTGTTCATAATAGCTTATTGAAAAAATGTCCCTAGTTTTGTTTACTAACAGTACCTACCAACTTAACCAGTAACATTTGGTTGTAACATGAAAATTGTGTCAACTTACCTGATTAATACAAAATATAGAACATAAGTACTAAAGAACCAAATAAATTGTGCATGTGATGATGGCATCCCATATTCATTGTACAAGTTCCCCCTTGAGAGTGGTCTGGCTTCACATATTATGTGTTTTAGTATTATATTCAATACTTCATTCACCAATGTGCCAGTGAAAAAAGTTATCTGTAAAAAAATGTAATTTTATTTAGGAATATTTAAATTATATGTAATAATAATTATAATGGCATAAATAAAAGATGACTGCAATGCTGCCTAATTGTGAATACTCAATCAAAGGAAGTGTGGATGGATAAGTGTCATTTTGTTATTGGAACCATTATTCAAAACAATTTTGCATATGAATATTATTAGTAGCATAAATTAATAATGCTTTAAAGTTACATTGAAGATCAAAATCAAGTGACTGCTCAGATAATACAATGCAGTGGGACTCATGGCTTCAAATGGATATTCTGTATGGCACTGCCAAGTTTTAAAACAAATATCTTGACTTACAGTGTGAAGATCTCGACGAAATAAAATAAGCGCAACAAACCCAGCGCCTATACCAAATGGGGACAGGCTTACGAGGGCGAAAAACTTTCCAAGCCAGTCTCCTGTAAACATAGATATAACGGATCACAATTGGCGCATGAATAGCGTAATATAAGACCGAGTTAATTTATGTTAAACTTACCTTTTGGATACTCAACTAAAGTGAGTGCTAGTGGTTGCCATTCGATATCACCGTTTTTATGCAAAACATCACTCACAGACACAGCCTCATCCTCCATTTTTGCTTCATTTGCTAGAAAACTGAAACAGTTATCAGGTTAGTACAATTCCTGCATAAAATTCTAACGATAAATATTAAAAACCAAGACTCAAACTAACATCCACAACACGGTCGACAGGTAGAGTAGAGTACGACACGAAACAAGTTTTTTGACAATCTGCGAACAATCATTACAATCATTTTTTTTTTTTTTTTTTTTTTATTCGCCCAATAGGGCAGGCTATAGTCTTTTGACCATACCGCCTCGTCTTCCGTACAGAATTTCTTACGTAGTAAGTTTTGCGAAGATAACGTCTTTCGTTTTTAAAATCATTGTATTATTTATTTTATTTTTAAGTCTTTCGTAGTCAATCCATTTTAAACTTAGTCATTTTATTTTATTTTCATTTTATTTTTGTCAAATCCAGATTCTTTATCTATGCCATTTTACTTACTGTCAGAGTCAATGTCAATCATTGAGCTAGGAAATTATAAGTCAATGATGTCAATCAAGCTAGATTGTTTTCATTTTATTTCTTCTTCAATTTCTAGTATTGTTATTTTCCGAGCTATCTCCTCATCACAATCAATCAAATTATCAAACCAATGACATTAGCACATATGTTGCCATCCTCACCACAGTTTAATGCTAGAGTGCGCGCAAAATTGGTCTGCGCACGGCCGAAATAATCGTTTGCCACCATCTCGACGTTTAAATCCAGGTGTCAAGAGAGAGTCCTGTGTTCCGTGTTTTCCAAAATAAATAATCGCCATCATTATACTGAAAGTGATTAAAACTGCTGGCGGAATACAGTCTTGAGGGTCAAACATGCGCGCAGACTTATCTTGTACGCAATTTAGATGCTAGATGCCCTTTTGTCACCAGCGACTTGCTGGCGACTTTATAGGTATGAGGAACAGGGTGTAAAGTTCACACATCCTCTATAGAAATGGGGAGGATCCTCCAACCAGACGTGTGTTGTGTCTAGCTTCCTGTATAGTTATTATACTCTTTGGTCTAGTGGGCTACTGCCCGACTATTGGTGTCGGGACGTTGTTTTAATTTAGGTAAAGTTCTGTTTTCGTTTTTATTGGTGCCGATTCTCTTGTAACAAATTTCTCTAAACTAGACTAAAAATCACCAAAATTTAGTTTATTCCTGTCAAACGACGATTTCCCATTCTGAAATTGACTAAAGTGACACCACTCAACTATATTTTAGCTGTCTACGATATTTTAGTTTGACAGCACTAAGATGGCACTGAGACGTAGACAGAGAAACTAATAGACGCAGTGACGATTCCTTTCTCGCTTACACAAGAAAGAAAGCGAAAATTACGCTATGAATGTTTTAGACAGAGATACAACTATCAATTTTTTTGTCTCTTACCGTGTAACCTGTTTTTTCAAGGTCCGCAACTCAAATTGCGAAACAAACTTTGACACTTCGTGCCGTCATTGTGTTTGGTGTTAAAATTTTGCTTATTTTTATGATAAAAAACGATTTTAATCCAGTGAGAAGACAGAGAAATTATCCGTATTTCACATCGACGATTATACAATGGTGCGTTGTCGTGTTATTTCATGTAAAAGCGATAGTGAGAAGAAAATTGCCGGTGTGTCTTTTCACGCGTAAGTACGACGGTTTTGTACCTAATTATAGTTTCTTAGATGATGAATATTTATGCCATAGCATGACGGAACGATATGTCTCATTAAAACTGAAGATAATAGGATTTTGTCGAGTTTTTAACATTCATAACCAATAAATTATATCATGTAAGTGTTGCCAGCGTCAGCTCAAAAATGCCCCGAGTCACGATAAAAAATATTGGCTCTACAATGTAATAAAAACAAATAATATTGGATCAAATAATAGCATAGTATATGTGTATATATATATATATATGTATATACATCAATAATGTGTTTTTTTCAAATTGTTTGGAGTGTTTAGTTTCTAAGTGTTAGTGTTTTTTTTAGTTACCTCATAAAGGATAAACATGATATAGTGCTGTTTGCAGACGACACTTCACTTTTATTTAAACTCAAACTTCAGCAGCTGGTTACTGACAATGTAAATAGTGCCCTCGCAAAAGTAGTTAACTGGTTTAATGTTAATAACCTTCTTCTTAACGAGAAAAAAACGAAATGTAATAAGTTTACAAGTAGAAACAAGTATTCTCATAAAGGGTGAAGAGTTGAAACCCGAAAATACCACAG
Source organism: Brachylomia viminalis (assembly GCA_937001585.2). Taxonomy (NCBI): domain Eukaryota; kingdom Metazoa; phylum Arthropoda; class Insecta; order Lepidoptera; family Noctuidae; genus Brachylomia; species Brachylomia viminalis. The sequence goes on along the minus strand of OW443301.2, from coordinate 16,237,375 downwards.
TATTCTTAGGCAAAACTTTGGATGCCAAGCTTCAATGGGGCCCCCATATAGATAAATTGTCAAAGAAGCTTAGCTCTGCAGCATACGCCGTTAGGAAAATTCGTGGTTTAACTGATTTAGAGACAGCCCGTTTAGTATACTTTAGTTATTTTCATAGTGTAATGTCGTACGGTATTCTGTTGTGGGGAAATGCCGCCGATATTCAGACGATTTTTGTTATTACAAAAAAGGGCAATTCGTTCAATTTATAAATTAAGTCCCAGACACTCCCTCAGAGACAAATTTAAAGGGATTAATATAATGACTGTGCCTTCTCAGTATATTTATGAAAATCTTTTGTATGCACATAAAAATATTAATGTGTTTAAAAAGTACAGTGATATCCATAATTTAAATACTAGGAACAAACACAAATTTGTTGTTCCTACTACAAGGCTCAAGAAAATAGGTGGCTCGTTTAGATGCCAATGTATACGTTTTTATAATAAACTTCCTAGCCACATTAAAGCACTAAGCCTTAATAAATTCAAATCTTTTATAAAAAGGAAACTATGCCAGAATGCCTATTATACTGTCAAAGACTATATGTATTGAGGACAAAAAGGCTTGGGATTGAGTTGCTCCAATAAAGCACAGGCAATGTTAATTTATTTTATTTCGCTAACTATTTCTACTTATAATCTTTGCTATAAGTATGTATACTTATTTTCATATACAATGACACTAATATTTACTGTACAAAGTATTATATTATTTTAAATTATTGTGAATGTGAGGACTATGTGTGTTTTTGTTCCAGTTTTAATCATGTTCTGGCAGTTTGAGTAGCTGATGCGGCCTACCAAAATGTCCTTTCTTTGGTATTGTTCGTCGAATCGTTGAGCTCCTTAAGTTCTGAGTTGAGCTGCACGGTTACTGACAAATGCATGCACTGACTGGACAGGTCCACTCAATATGTGTGGTTCTTTCCTCAAAAGACCATTGCAGACACCGATCTACATAGCCTTCACATGATCTGACCAAGATTTTGTCTGGACTTTAAAAGAGACTGTGACCTCTGAGTTTGTTTCGGCCTTTCTTCTCAGAGTAGTCACATAGGAAACGCCGACCTCATCCAGTTTAAAAAAAATATGATTGACGTGTAAAAGTGTTTGTTCAAACCTACTTACAGAAATAAAATCATTTATCATTTAAGTAGTATAATAAATCTTAATTAAAAAACTCGTTTAGTTTCAATTAAATCCTGAAAATAATTTACCCTACTTCATCTAATAACACTCCAAAAACAGGGGAATGCAGTTACTATGGCAACATTATACGCACACATTGACATATTATCTCTGTCTCGACTGCGGTTACAGGGTCCCTTCGTCTATTAGTTTCTCTGTCTACGCACTGAGATTATAATTAATTCTCAGAACAATAACTAAAGCAATTAATTATACTTCGTAAAAGATAGCTTGATCTCTGCGACAGCTGTCAGTAAAATCACGCCTATGAAGTTCTGAATTTCATAGTAGTACAGATACTCAGAACTGCTCAGAACAATAACTAGTTATTGTTCTGAGTACAGATAGTACCTGTAAATGTCATACTTTATGGGCATGCCGACCTACTTAGTGATGGGCGATGAATCAACGTGCGGTTGACAATGTATCTGCAGAAGACTGGAAGAAGGTGGTAACCAAATGCAGAAAACTAATGGAAAAAGATTGGGAGCGGGATGTCCGATTTGGTAATATTTGCGAACAAGTGTTTATAATAAATTTACAAGATTGTTCTAGCGATTCAGAAACTGATTCAGATATGGATTTGGGGTGTACTCCTTTACGAGAATAAATGTATTTTATATTCAAATATTCGTTTAATTTAGTAACGTTTGTAATTAAATTAAACCCAATTAAATGTTATATTAGCATCGATAATAGTAAGAAACGTCGATAATTTCTATCGACAATTTTTTATATCATGACAACACTAGGAATGTCAGTTTGGCTTATGTCGCAGAGATCAAGCTTATCTTTTAAGGTCTCTGCACACAGCGGGCGCGGCGCGGCGGGACGGGACGGCGACGCGACACTGAGCAGTTGTAATGTAGGTACTAGATATTACGGACGACGCCACACAGAGCCGTCCCGCTCGACGCGACGGTAACCGTCTCTGTGTCGCGTCGCCGTCCCGTCCCGCCGCGCTGCGCCCGCTGTGTGCAGAGACCTTTACGTAGTATAGTGAAAATGGCAATTTTACTATTCTGAATTTTACGTTTTTTACCAAAAATTTTGATTGTCTTAACTAAATCTGACTATTTTTAATCGCGATTAAAAAGGTGTGAAATAAAATTAGTTGTCATGAACTAAAATTCACACCAACACCTCGACTTCGGTTGCAAAAACAGTACTGTATCTTGTTTTCTTTTCTTTTGCGTATATCTCTAAATGGTGTGTCCTATCGCAAAAATAGTGAAAATTTCGACCCCTTTTATAAAACCCGTTAACTTCTAAAACTCAACGTATTGGTAATACTTTTTCATATTTTCCATACAAAAAGTGAAAAATTCCATACAAAACATGTCGAGGTTGCGCATAAAGCGCGCCGGCTCTAAAAAAAAATCACGGGCAAACCAGGCGTAGAGTCGCAATTGCCAAATTTGATTTTAGGTGTGTAAAAATTAAAAAAAAAATGGCACTTGCGACAATAATTGCGAATTGCGATAAGGACCAGGGTCGGGGTCGATGGCGCGTTGTGTTCCACGCGTGATGAGAAGAGAGATGTCAGCATCAGTGACGGGGTCCGCTAGGGCCGATGCCTGATAGGGTTGCGGGAAAGTCCGAGAGGGATACCGTGGCCCCTAGCACATGCAACTGAAGGAACACGAGTGGGTTTTAGTCAGTAAGAGTCTGACACGCCCTCCCGCTCTGCCCAGAGCGGGAGAAGTTATTTGATAATTTCCCACCCTCAAAAAAATATAAGTCAATGGTTTTTCCTAGGTCAATGGGGCGCTACGCTACCAATAACGTTCTTCTTCTTCAAGTGGCGTCTTTGCTTGCTTGTCAACCGTCGTGGGAAGGTAATTAGTCTGTGGTCGTGGGAGACGGACGATTTTAAGTCATTGGTGCCGATTCTCTTGTACACCGAACTAAACTAAACTATCACTAAAATTTCTTATTGTCTAATTCCGTGGCTTGCCTATAATGGTATGCTCAATGCTGCTAATTTCGAGTAATTTCGCTTCACTAAAGTTGTCTATGATTTTGGCGAGGAATCGTTGTCTGGCGACTGCATTATAAGTCAATTGAAGTCAATGGGCGACTGATATATATTTATGTTCTGTGCGGTTCTGTGACAGACATATATTAGATTCCTCTATGGTGACAGATATGGTCTGTGCTGGCCAATAAAAAAGTACGCACTTGCTCTGCCATTGGGTACCTATATATGTTCTGTGGGCATTGGCAACCCTGTACAGTTCTTTTGTGGTGAATTCGTCGTCGAAATAGAGAGGGCTAAAATTCTTGAAAAATTGGAATTTACTTGAAAAATTACAAAATATAAAATGGCAGACTCAGATGTAGTGGACTTGGATTTAACAATCGATAGTTTAGTTCCAAAGAGTCCCGAAAGGTAAATATTTATGCATGTTTGTTTAATTGTATGTGTTAGTGTGCCAAAGTCCTTCATGTTTTTTGAACATAGAAAATAGTTAGAAATTCTCAAATATATACCAAGGCGGGTAGCTCTTTAAGTAATAAATTTGTCTAAAATGATTACATTATGGGGTGGCTTGACGTATGACCTACATAAAGTACAATAGCTTGATCGTGTGTGGGAGTGCATGGTTAAGCATAGTATCGCAAAGCTATATTTTGCATTTATGACGCATTTAAACACTAATAAAGTACAAATTGTTGCAACTTTGATCTTCATCCACAGATTACTAAGGCTTGATTATTGATTCTATCTTTAATAAAGAATCATTTCAAGATCAGGTTCATCTGTGCATGTGAGCCCACATTTTACAGACAATGATAGATATCATGATAATGTTTATCAAATAATAAACAACGATACAAAGTTGATGTTTTACATAATAAATTCTAACTTTTTTCTTCATTCTCAACAATTTCCCTAGAGTGGCTGAAGAAAAGAAAGAAAGTGGGAATCATTTGTACAAATTCAAAAATTACAAGGGTGCCCTGACTATGTACGATGAAGCTATACAGCTTTGTCCGGAGAATGCAGCATACTATGGCAACAGATCTGCATGCTACATGATGCTGGGCATGTACAAAAAAGCCCTGGATGATGCTCAGAAAGCTGTCTCTCTGGATTCAACATTTACTAAAGGATACATTCGCATGGCCAAATGCTGTATAGCACTAGGTAACTATGTTTACATTGTGTTATTCTAAATTTAATTTCAGCTGTTAACCTAGACCAAGGAACACAAAACAAAGAGGGGTGTGGAATGCTATTGCTTCTGATCTATTGCATACTTTTAACAAGTCATGAATTTTGATTTCTTGAAAGTAGTACACAGAATTTGAAGCTGCAAGTACCAAACAGTTCATTTTATGATACGAGTTGTCTCATTTGTTGTTGAAATCACACCATTGTATAATCAGTATTTAATAGTGTTTATTATAAGTGACTTCATAATGGACTGTTGATTCATTAAGTTGTCTTTATCAGCCTAGGAAAAATCCTTACATACAAATTGTTGTAGGTATATCCGGTACTGATTGATAAATTACTTATCATATTAACTTGATTATGTACTGTGGTTTAGCCTTGTGACCATTGTTTACTAAAACTCGTACCTAGATGATATTACTATTACATTACAATCTGTTACTACATCCTTACAGTTTTAAGTTATGCAGGATTTCAAAAAGGCAACTAATTCTTCCAGTTTCATATTTGTGAGCGCCGATACCAAAATATGTAGTCATTTGGTAGACTTAGTATTTCATCATTAATTTGAAGTTTTTTTATTTTTATTACCTTTATTTATTCTCAAAACTCTTAGTATTTGTGACATGTTTTAACCCAGTGAAACACCAAGTACTGTTCCATACATGCCAGTGATACTGTTATTGTTGCATCAGGAGGTTATCAAACACTATTAATACTCAATGGTCATGATTCATAAATAAGTACCTATTATGTTAACTACCAGGCGACCTGACTGGAGGCGAGCAGGCCGTGCGGCGCGCGAACGAGCTGGGTGGCGTGGAGTGTGCGAGCAGCGAGCGCCGCGCTCTCGAGACTCTGCGCAAGTTGCACGAGGACGCACAGCGCGCCATGGAAGCCAACGACTACCGCCGTGTGGTCTTCTGCATGGACCGCTGTCTTGACTACAGCCCCTCTTGCACTAAGTCAGTCATCATATTTCAGTTTCAATTTAATTGCCATAAGACTTATGTTAAGATTTTTGCACCTACATTCAGCTCACATGGTTCATTAGATTTCCCAACAAGTACAGTTGTTTAGGTTGAACAACTGTAAAACATGATTTTGTGGTAGGCTGTAAGAAAGTTATTGATTTCCTGTGATGTTGGGTAGCTCTTGGCAAATGTTTCAAAGACTTACATGTGCCTGGCACACAAATGCACATGTGCCTGCTGTATCACATTAAGTACACTATAGCTGTTGACATATTGTATTGTTGTATGGATGTGTTTAGGATTGACAGGCCTAAAGGACCTTTCAATCTCCACAAATAATACATTATAATGATTTTCATGTTCATGTTTTCCAGGGCGAAGCTCACAAAAGCGGAATGTTTGGCCATGATTGGACGCTGTCAGGAAGCTCAGGAAATTGCAAATGACTCCTTAAGATTCGACAGTTTCGATACCGAGGCTATATACGTGCGTGGTCTCTGCCTGTATTTCGAGGTAATCAATCATACATTATTTAATCTAAAATGTGTGTCGGATTTTTAACTAATAAAATATTTAATGTTGAAGGACAAAGACGAACAAGCTTTCAAGCATTTTCAACAAGTTCTACGTCTTGCCCCAGATCATAAGAAAGCCATGGAAACTTACAAAAAGGCTAAACTGCTGAAGCAAAAGAAAGAAGAAGGTAAAATTAGTTTTTCTCTTTAGTTTTTCATGATTAGAAGCAGCATTATTCATTGAAACAACACACATTTCCGATTTGTATTACTTAGCATTAATACATAATAATCTGATGTAAATCACCTGGATTTAAATGTTATACTTCATGGTCACAGGCAATGAAGCGTTCAAAATGGGCAGGTGGCAGCAAGCATTGAGCCTGTACAATGAAGCTTTGACGATTGACACAAACAATAAGATTGTGAATGCCAAGCTTTACTTCAACAAGGCCACAGTATGCGCTAAATTGAACCAAATAAAAGAAGCCGCTGAAGCTTGCACTGCTGCCCTCGAATTAGACGACAACTACGTGAAGGCGCTGCTTCGACGTGCCAAGTGTTACACTGAACTTGGTGACTATGAAGAGGCTGTCAAGGATTACGAAAGACTCTATAAGATTGATAAGAGCAAGGAAAACAAGCAGTTGTTGCATGAAGCCAAAATAGCTCTTAAGAAATCAAAACGCAAAGACTACTACAAAATTCTTGGCATTGACAAAAGTGCTTCTGAAGACGAAATCAAAAAAGCTTATAGGTATTTCCTCCGATTTCTATTCTAACATAATTATGTTCAATTTGGTTAATTGCTATTTTTAATTTGATAAAGTTAAGAAATCTTTGCATGTTTCCATTTTTAATAGACACGGCTAAATATTGAAAATAATTATTACGCCATTAATTGATCTTCTATTCATAACAGTGAGTTATTATGTAAATGTTTATCAAATAATGTGACCTAACAGGAAGCGTGCTTTGGTGCACCACCCGGACCGACACGCGGGCGCGCCGGACACGGAGCGGCGCGAGCAGGAGCGCCGCTTCAAGGAGGTGGGAGAGGCCTACGGAGTGCTCAGCGACGCCAAGAAGCGCGCGCGCTACGACCACGGACAAGACCTCGACGACGACGGCTCCGGCATGGCAGGTTCGTACATACATGACTTTATTTATACAGTCTTACTCACGAAAGCAGATTGATCAAGAAAAGTGCATCAGACACGTACGATACTCTGAAGCACGCACTTTCTAACTATCTGCGCGAGATATGAAGCAATCAGTATTGGCCCAGCCATACACCACACACACAAAAATATTCAACATACACAGTTAGCCCGCCTTCGTGAGTGAAAAGATTATGTAACGATTCACCTAACCTTTGCATGGGTGCAATTTGTAACATAAAGCTTTCTCAAGAATGATCCATCAAGTGTTTTAGAAATATTAAGCAAAATCACAGAAGAATAACGAATATGTTTTACCCGACTGCGCAATGGCACTGGCAGAATTATGTTTTTTACGCGTATCGTATGTAGCTTTCTACGTGGGTTTCTTTATACCCTGGAAGCATCTAACGGCTCAGTGGATTTAAATACACAATGTTTCCATCGACTCGTCTAGGTCGCGCGATATTTATTTAGGTTTTGTTTTTAAATTTAGGATATAATAATTTAGGTTTTGTTTTGTTTATAAAATCAAAACGGCAGGTTTTAGACATCAAAAGTTATTAAAAAATTGTTCCATGATCATGTGGGGTATCAAAATAAAGTGTTTGAGGAGACAATTCCAAAAATATAAATAGCTATCTGTTCACCCACATAAGTTTTCATAAGTCTTGATCCCGTGGGAATATCGCGATAAAAAGTATCCTATGTTAGAATCCAGGTCATGGTCTACCTAAGTGCCAAATTTCATCCTAATTCATTCAGCCGTTTTAGCGTGAAAGCGTAACAAACAAACATACAAAAGTGAGCCGTGTGAAGATTGTTATTGCGGTGAAGACGAGTCGCGTCGGGTAAACACGACATTATATTTGGGTATAAAACGTTCAAAAGTGTAATAATTCTGATTGTGTTTTTTATTGTTTTTCAGACATCGACCCCAACGTAGTATTCCAGACTTTCTTCAACCGTGGAGGAGCACAACATTTCGATTTCCACTCGGGCGGCGGGTTCCCTGGAAACGCATTCAGCTTTCAGTTTGGTTAATTTCCATAATTCCGTTTCATAAAAACATAATTTCGACAATCAATAAATGTAATTCATAAATGAATAAATTCCTATGTGTACTATAAAGAATTAAAAGGAATAGTTCTAGCTGAACACAAGCATCATTCCACATTAAAATATTTAAATGATTCTGAAAGAGTGATTGATATTTGGCAAAATTTTTGGTTTTATTTCTTCCTATATTCGAACAGTTAGCAAGTGTTCTGTTTAAAATATATTTACATGATTGCCATACAATATCACAACGAACTATGACCAAGTACGTTGTTGGGCACATAGAACTAATAAAATAACTGTGCATTAATGCTGTTGCGTTCAGAACTTTAGTACCTAATTATTATAATAATGACTGATTTGGTTAAGTAATTTTTTGATTATTAGCCCCCACATGCGGAGAGGTGTGAAGATGCTTTATGTAATTTAATAATAATAATTAATAAAACTAGAAAATAACAATAACTATCTCGGGATTTTTTAATGAATTGCCCGTGTCTGCCCGAAGGTAAATGAAGAACTGAAATACACAAAAAGACCAGAAAAATTATGTACAATTTATGATTAATATAATCCTTTTTTATTTTGTTAAAGCTGAAGAACTCTGCCAAACGTTTGTTTAATATTTCTTTGTAACCTGGATAAGTAGAGTGGCCCAGTCTCTTTGAATCGCAAAAAACATGATTGTAATATTTAAGGACCTGTAAGTAGATACAAGATTTATAGTTGCAAATAAAATAAAATAAATTACTCGTTTCTGTATAATAGAACAAAGAAAATAATTATGAAAGAAAACTTTAAACTTAGGAGTTATTTTGTTTAATTGCTTGTTTAAGATTGAGTATTGTGTTCAATCATCAAGTAGAATAAAATATTATAGTTTTATCATAATTACTGAAATGATCAATAAAAGTTTAATCAAATAAATAGATTATAAAAATATAATCAAGGACTTTCATAGTCGTTTTAATATAATACATGAAACTTAACTTATTGCATGAAAATAAAAAATCCTCCTCTGGATGACAATTTTTATTTTGCTGGTCCCGACTCCGACATTCTCCGTCTAATATGGAAATGTTATTTGACCGAAGTGAGTAAACAAGTATGTAGGTGGCATCTTAACTTTGTACCATCTGTTTATGAAAGGTACCTACCTACTTCCCCGCTGGTCTTTTCTGCTCTTTCCCGCTGGTCTTTGGCAATGAATTTTGTTGTTTTTGCTGATTGTAGAACAAACAGGCACTATTTATTTATTATAGAAATAATAGCAAGTCGGCGACTTTATAATAATCGTTTAAGCCACGCTACGCTCGAAAAATATAATGATTAAATATTGAATGGTTGGTTGCATAGACAGAGAAAACTAGTTGCGTATCCAGAAACGCAGTGACAGTTAACCGACGTTTATCTTAAGCTTAACTTTATTGAACCAATACCTAGCTAATGAGAGTTAGAAACCGGGCATCTGACATGGATTAATCACCACCCACTTTTAGTAAGCTCGTCCTGGCTTTTATTATTAGTCAATATTCGTCGTTTTTCGCTTGCTCAATTTCATACCGCTAAAGTTATTAAAACAGTACTTACCTATCTCATCATCAGTCGCTATGCTTTTTTTATTTGTTTGTTTTCTAATTCCCCCAAAAAAAAAATACGCAACTAATCAAGATTCCAAATTGGTATAATAATAGTCTAGATAAATAGCAACAAAAAAAATTGCGTATCTAAATAGTTACAAGAACTAAACATTAATAAAATTGTTGTTGTTGATAGTAATCACTTTTAGTAGGTAGGTACTTAAAATAGGTTTTTTGTTGTTGAAAAATGTTGAATGAAACAAAAAAAAAAACATTTATTTTATTAGTTTATTGCATTAAAAACATTACAGTACATGTTTAAAATTTTAAATTGTTTGCCACCGACATTAACACCGACACGACATCGCCTTAAAAAAAATCGTTTTATTCGTCGCCTTCGATCATAATGATCGAAGTTCGTCGCGCATTGGTGCCGATTCTCTTGTCACAAAATTCTCTAAACTAGACTAAAAATCACCAAAATTTAGTTTATTCCTGTCAAACGACGATTTCCCATTCTGAAATTGACTAAAGTGACACAACTTCATCCCATTCCTCTTAACACTCGTTGATTCCCCCCTAATTAAAACACTTCAAAAATTTATATTATTAAATAACATCAAGCTTTAGCAAAATTATCGGTGACTACTCAAACAGAGTTTTAATTAAATTTTTCTAAAGGCAATATAACCGGTCATCCTCAGCGATACACTTTGTTTCCTCCAACCTTGACATTGGCAGAATCATCGATAAAACGATGGAGCCATTACTATAAAATTGGAATTGGACACAACTTAACTAAAGAAGATTGGCAAAACCCCATGTACTTTGAGTGTCGCCTTTATACTTCGCGTGCATTAGTAAAAACACCCGAAAGAGATTGATCTAAGGCCTACTAACATAAAGTGTAATCATAGCATATTTTTTTGTAATGGGATTTTGACAGAAAATCGTTTCAAAGATTTACCATGTAGGTGAGGTTATGTGTGTTGTGAAATGTGTATTAATGAGCAGATTATTTCATTTAAGAATAAAACGTAGGTACATGTCATAAGTATAATAGCGTTTTTCCTTTGAGGCGAAACGGATAGGATGTACATGTAACCTACACCAAAAGGTTAGGTATGCCTATTGATGTTGCTGGAACATCATGCGAACCGTACCTACACTTGTTTGCCATCTCTGTATATTATATATGTATGTATATGTAAGGTTGGCATTCCCAAGCTTTAGGAGAAGCCTAGGTCCAGCAATAAGGTAGGTAGGTAGATAATAAAGGATGTTATAATATGAAATGAAACTACACACTTTTCCAAATATTTAAAATAGGCACCTATTTATTACTTATCAGTCATGTATCTATCCTGAGTAAAACTTGGTCAAGGAATTGTGCAGGTGGAGTTATATTATCCTGGTGACGCGCATAACCCAGGTACCACACTATGCTCATTACGCGAGAGCAACATCCCACAGTGCGCAAACCAATAATGCAATTGCAACAATATCCGGTGATGGCATTCCTACCCACTTGTTGCTGATCTATTGTTATAAAAACATAGTAAGTTTTTCGTGACACATGCCGGGACTTTACTTTTGCTCGAATCAAATAAGAGCTTACCCCCCCTAACCTGCTTAAATTGACATGGTCCTCTCTGCAAACCTCTATTGTGTAAAGGCCATGGAAACGCAACTGTTCACCTATATAAGACCTAGCTTGTCGGATTTGGTAAGTGCCACAAGCAAAGAGGACCAATTCTTCTATAGACAGGTTAGGGAACACAATATTTGCACTCGTTATCATTATAAACATAGAGTTTCTTCTACTCAAATTCTCTTCTTGTACTATTTCTGCTAATGTGTTGTCTGCGAAAAGCCTTTCATTTATAATATTGACTATTTGTTCCGCATTACTTGGATCCACAAACATTGTGGCAAATGCATTATGCAGTGCTGCTGCAATGGAGAAGTCTTTCATCGTGTGAGGGCAAGCACAATTAAAATATTCATGTCTGAATATTTTAAAGTCTCTTTTGATTCTGCCATTAACGGCTTCCACAACCCATCTATTTATTGTCGTACAGGCGACCTGTTGCCTTCCAGTGTAGTTAATTGAAACTGACCTGGTGACAGGGTTTCTGGTAGATGGGCGAGGAAGCCACGCTGATGTATAGCGTCTACACTATCTCGGAAGCCTCTATCGAGAATAAACACATCGTCTTCTCTAAAAAAATCCAAAAAACTGTCTTTATTTATCAAACCTATCATTATCGACGCATCGTTAGTAGTGGCAGAATATGGCCCTGCAACATCCAGGATGTATCCATTGCAACATACAATTATGAATGGCTTTATGAGATTTCGATACTTATGCAGGGAATAAGTCTCTTTTTGAAATAAATAATTTGAGCTTTTTTGGGCATAAACATAGGTGCCATCACAGATAACAATTGTATTTTGTCTTTCCAGTGGGAGATCAGGTCTGCCATTATAAATGATTTGCTATATACGAGTTTTTACTAATAACATTACTCCGGCTTATAACATTAACAAGGTCTTCGTTTTCGTTTGAAAGACGATGTCGTGGTCTCGTCAACCGAAGTTCGCAGTTAATACACCGAACGTTAGAACGAGACATGTTTATAATAACAAATAGAGTCCTGTCTCAAAAAAAGTTTTCACTATCACAAGTACTCAACACGCAGGAACTCGAAAGCTCAACTCACAGAGCACCTTATAATACTGGGCTCAACTGAACGCGGAATAAACAATAATGAGTTGGAAAGTAAACAAATAACAGACGCCAAACAAATCGGAAGAGTTACGACGACTGTGACAGATCACTGATGGCAGTTGTCACTTGTCAGAAATACATTGTTCAATGTTGCCAGGTATTAACTGTAAAAACTAACGATTATGTTATGTTTTCTTTAATTACTTAAGAATACGGTTTACAGTTCAGATTGGAATATTGCAATCTCATTCATTTCTAATAATATAAAAAGAAAAAATGTGTTCATAATGTTATTATAAAACGATTTTTAGCATCCAGCCAACAATCACATTCTACTAATATGTATTATTCTACTGAAAATGGCAATGACTACTTCAACAACGCTATTTTACGTTTAGTAATTGCTACTTTTACTTCTGATTTAACAAAAATATCTATTTACATTTTTTTCTCTTTTCCCACAAAATAAAAAAAAACTTTAATCAGGAAAATAAACTACTGAACTTGATCTATAAAATGCATATAATTTAGTTTAGGCTCGTTTCTCAAATATAGCGACACTGACACTGCCGTTCTTCTTTTAGTTTGGCAGCACTAAGATGGCACTGAGATTATAATTTAGTGAAAATGGCAATTTTGCTATTCTGAATTTTACGTTTTTCACCAAAAATTTTGATTGTCGTAACTAAATCTGACTATTTTTAATCGCGATTAAAAAGGTGTGGAATAAAATTAGTTGTCATGAACTAAAATTCACACCAACACCTCGACTTCAGATGCAAAAACAGTACTGTATCTTTTTTTCTTTTCTTTTGCTTATATCTCGAAAACGGTGTGTCCTATCGCAAAAATAATGAAAATTTCGACCCCCCTTTGCAACCCGTAAACCTATAAAACTCAACGTGTTGGTAATATTTTTTTATATTTTCCATACAAAAAGTAAAAAATTCCATACAAAACAAGTCGAGGCCGCACATAATGCGCGCCTACGGCTCTAAAAAAAGATCACGTGGTACGGCAAACAAGTACCACGTGGAGTCGCAATAATTGTCAAATTTGATTTTAGATGTGTCAAAATTATTTTTAAATTTAGAGATTTTATTTTGCAGAATAGCGTTAAGATTCTCATAGCCAAAAGTAAGGAATTTTAGTGATAGTTTAGTTAGTTTAGTTCGGTGTACAACAGAATCGGCACCATTATCTTCTACTATATGATCCGCTGCATGATTAATTTTTTGGCGAATCTCGTCCAATGTTGCAATGGGTTTAGAGTAGACCCTGTCTTTGAGACAACCCCAATAGAATTACTAGTCCAAGGGGCTTAGATCGGGTGAACGGGGTGGCCATAAGATAGGACCAAGTCGCCCGATCCAACGCCCGGGATACTCTTGGTTTAAGTATTCTCGCACAGGAAGGGCATTGTGAGCTGGGCAACTATCATTTTGAAACCACATGTTTTGTAAACCACTTCTGGGCACGTCTTCTAATAATTCTGGCCACTTCTGGGCACGTTTTCTAATAATTCTGGCAAGTCATTTCGTAAAAAGTTTAATCTACGCCACCAGCTGGCTCGGATCCGATCAAGGGACAGGGAGGGCAATTAATCGGCGAGGAACGTGGACGCGGAGGACCTCGGCGGCAAGGTCGGAATTTCGATTTGTGTCTGCTGTATAATGTACTGGTGGCATTACTGCTTTCCTGGAGGAGGGTAATGGGGTCGTCAGGGTCGGTCAGTGCATGCCTTGGACGGCGGATTTTACTGATTCTAGAGGGAACATAACTGGCGGCCTTCACAACCAGAGGGTTGCGATGGCTGCCAGCGGTATCAAAGAAACGCTTGCAAGCGCGTTTCATGAATTGCTGAATGGTGGGGATTTTCAAATCTAAGTGTAAGTTTTTATTACGAACGAACCAGGGGGAACCCGTTGCTTTACGAAGAAAACGGTTCTGTAGGGTCTGCATCCTATGGACGTGTCATCTGTTAAACGTAAGTTGCGCCAGAAATGCTTTTATACCGTTAAAGATTATATTGACCAAAAGGCTTGGGATTGAGTTGCTCCAATTTTCTACATACTTACTGAATGTTTGTTTTTTTGTTTTCTTTTCTTTCTGTTACATACACTGACAATTGATGATTATTATACATAAATACACAACGACTACTTACTACTGAATACTTGAGAAGTATAATTTATTATTTTAATTATTGTGAATGTGAGGACTGTGGGTCATTGTTTCAGTTTCATGATCTGGCAGCTTGAGTAATTTACCTACCCAAATGTCCTTTCTTCGGTATTGTTCGTCGAATCGTTGAGCTGCACGATTAATGACAAATGCGTGCACTGACTGGACAGGTCCGCTCAATCTGTATGATTTGTCCTCAAAAAACTATTTCAGACACCAATCTACTTACATGGTCTTTACATGATCTGACCAAGATTATGTCTGGACTTTAAAAGAGACTGTGACCTCTGAGTTTGTTTCGGCCTTTCTTCTCAGAGTAGTCAGATAGGAAACGCCGACATCATCTAGTTTTAAAAATATGATTGACGTGTAAAAGTGTTTGTACAAACCTACTTACTTACAGAAATAAAATAATTTATCAAGGAATAATCAGCAGATCGCCAGGACTGGAATGCAGGTCATGTGCTAAGACTGTTCACGCTAATAAAGCCTGGGTCTTATAGCGAAACAACTATCTGCACTTCGTAACGCGGACAGCCTGGACTGGATATGTGATGAATGCAACCACAACTCGCCTAACAGGAAAAATCACCCTTCTTTATTGCGGACGAGGAAGACGAAGAAGAGGAAGTCGCCACCTCCAGTAGAAAACTAGGTAACTGCAACATAGATAGTGACTCATTTCTGAAGGATATTACAGCCGAACTGAAAAATGTCTTATAGAAGGAATTACCTACAACCTGTTGAAGTATCAGTAAACTCTGCGGCAAAAAAGTCGACGAACTGACAAAAACTGAAAACCCAAAATAAGCACATACAGGACTGGGAGGCTCAGGGAAGATCTAGCTGGCCTGAAGGCCTTCAAGCCACGGCGGGCTACCAAGCCAAGCCAGCTACGGGCTGGCTTGTGCAGACGGAGCAGGAGCCAAGCCAGCCCGTTCGGCCAAGCCAGCGCATTCCGGAGGAGAACCAGGTCCTCAATCTGGTTCGGCAGGAGCTGGCGGCCTTCCAGGCGCGGTTCTCCGTCCTGGAGGGCATAGTCCTGCGCCCACCACTAGCGGGCAGGACAGCACCGGGACCGAGGGTGGCCTCGTATGCGGCTGCTGCGGGAGCCGCCGCCCCTAAGCCCGGGTCGTCTGGCCGGGCCCAGCCGCCGGCCAAACCGGCGTCAGCAGGCGGAGCCCAGGCAAAATCGGCGTCAGCCGGTGGAGCCCCGGCGCCGGTAACGCAGACACAAAACAAAGCCAGCAAAACACCAGCTGGGGCTCTAAAGAGGAAGGGCAGGACGGAACGGGAGGCGCAGGCCCCAGAGCCTACTTCCCGGCCACAGAAGTCTCCCACGACTGACGCCGGGTGGTGGCAGGTGGTCGGGGAGAAAAAGAAGGCGGCCAGAAAAAAGGGGCAAAGGCGGCGCCACAAGGAGCGAGCCGTCGCGGCAAGGCTCCGCGCCCCAAAGACCGCGGCTGTAGTGATCACGCCGAGTTCCAGATCTCTTTAACAGAGTTAAGTGTCGTCGTCGCCGGGTACCATCGCTTCCCCGTGCTAGTGCTCGGGGACTTCAACGCCAAAAATCCGGCTTGGGGTTCCCGTTACACTGATGTGCGGGGCAGGATGGTGGAGGACTGGGCTCTGGAGACAGGCCTGGTCGTCCTAAACCGGGGTTCTGTCCCCACGTGTGTGCGGATGCGGGGTGAGTCTGTGGTGGACATCTCGTTTGCCAGCCCCGCTCTCACAGCGTGTCATTGACTGGCGCGTCATGGAGGAGGTGGAGACCTACTCCGACCACCGGTATATCCGGTTCGACGTCTCCGCGCGCGCCGGTCCAACAGGCCCCGAGTGGTCGTCATCACCGGACAGGCCTGCCGATATTGACGATGAGGCGGAGTGGTTCCGGGAGGCCATGTCCGAGATTTGCGACGTGGCAATGCCCCGAGTTCGTCCAGGAAGCGCCCGACGTCAGGTGTACTGGTGGTCGCAGGAGCTGGAGACGCTACGCAAGGCGTGCGTCGCAGTGCGACACCTGTACCCCAGGCACCGTAGGCTCCGCATCCGCCCTCTGGATGCGGAAGCGACGGAGGCGGAGCTGTACGAGGGATACAGAGCGGCGAAGACCGCCCTCCAAGAGGCTGTCCAGCGGGCCAAATATACGGCCCGCGAGGAGTTGGTGGAGTGGGGGCGCCCTTACAAAATGGTGCGGAATAAACTCCGCACCTGGGCCCCCCCGCTGACGCAGAGTCTTCGCCCCCAGCTGGTGGAGGAGGTGGTGAGCGCTCTGTTCCCTTCACGGGGGGAACATACTCCCCCGCCCATGGCTCCGCCGCTCGCGGTGCCTGAAGCGGACCACGCGGACGACGACACCCCTGAAGTGACCGGGGTAGATCTGAGAGTGGCGGTAGGTAGGCTGGAGGAGTGGGCGGTCAGGACTGGCTTGACCGTCTTAAATCGGGGCTCGGTCCACACGTGCGTGCGGCAGCGGGGTGGCTCTATAGTGGACGTCTCGTTCGCTAGCCCCGCTGTCGCGAGCCGTGTCCGCGACTGGCGTGTCGCCGTGGAGGTGGAGACGTTGTCGGATCACCGATACATCCGTTTCGACGTCTCCGCCCAGACCACCGGTGGCCGCGGTTCGATGGCCCCGCGAATGGACGGTCCGCGCTGGGCGCGTAAGCGCATCGACAGGGAGCTTCTCGAGGAGGCCGCTATTGTCCAGGCCTGGTTCCGGGAGTCGGCAATGAACGGACCCGTCGACGTCGAGCAGGAGGCGCTGTGGTTCCGCGGGGCGATGACGCAAATCTGCGACGCGTCCATGCCCCGGGTCCACGCACAGTCAGCAAGGCGCCAGGTGTACTGGTGGACCGCCGAAATCGCGCAGCTGCGCGTCGCGTGCGTCGCGGTTAGACGCCAGTACACCCGATACCGGAGGAGACGTCGTCGGGTCCCTGACGAAGAAGCCGCGCTGTACGAGGAGTACCGCGCGGCGAAGGAGGCTCTGTGGCTGGCCATCGGCGAGGCGAAAACGCGAGCCAGGGAGGAGATGTTGGAGACTCTAGACGTGGATCCGTGGGGGCGCCCTTATCGCGCGGTCCGAGGGAAACTTCGAGCCGCGGCGCCCCCACTTACGGAGAGTCTTCAACCCGAGCTGCTGGAGGAAACAGTTGCAGCCCTCTTCCCGGCGAGAGCGGAGCGCAGTCCGCCGCCGATGGCTGTGCCCACAGCCGCAGAGCCTACAGGAGAGAACGCCATCAGCGTCCCAGAGGTGACACAGGCAGAGACGGGAGCAGCCGTGATGCGGCTCCGGGCCAAGAACGTGGCGCCGGGGCCCGATGGGATTCACGGCTGCGTGTTAGCCCTCGCTCTGAAGGAGCTTGAGCCCCAACTGAGAGGACTCTACACAGCGTGTCTTGAGCGGGGCCAGTTTCCCACTTTGTGGAAATCTGGTCGTCTGGTCCTGCTCAGGAAGGCGGGGCGCCCTGCCGACTCGCCGTCCGCGTACCGGCCCATAGTGCTGCTAGACGAGGTGGGTAAGCTGTTTGAGCGTATTATCGCAGCCCGCCTCGTCGGCCACTTGTGCAGAGAGGGGCCGGACCTGGACGACAGCCAGTTTGGTTTTCGGCACGGGCGCTCCACCATCCATGCTGTGTCGCGGGTGAGAGTCCTGGCGGAGGAAGCGGTGTCCCGGGGCGGGGTGATGTTGGCGGTGTCCTTGGACATCTCCAACGCCTTCAACACCCTGCCCTGGAGTTGTATTCGGGAGGCACTGCGCTATCATCGGGTGCCTCCCTACCTCCGCCACATCGTTGGGGCATATCTGTCGGATAGGTGTGTCACCTACGTGGGACGCGATGGCGGAAACCAGCGCCGCATGTCGTGCGGTGTTCCGCAGGGTTCGGTCCTAGGGCCGCTCCTGTGGAACATCGGGTACGACTGGGTGCTGAGGGGCGAGCTCCAACCGGGCGTAGACCTGACTTGTTATGCAGGTGACACGCTGGTAACTGCCCGGGGGAGCTCGCACAGGGAGGCAGCGTTGCTGGCGACGGCTGCGGTCTCACAGGTGGTGGGCCGCATACGTCGCCTAGGCCTGGAGGTGGCCCTCAGCAAGTCGGAGGCTATGGTGTTTCATGGCCCCCGGCGGGCGCCACCACCCGGCTCACACATCGTGGTCGGGGGGGCTCGGATCGCTGTCGAGTCCACCATGAAGTACCTAGGATTGGTGCTCGACAGCCGATGGGACTTCGGGCCCCACTTCCGACGGCTGGCGCCCAAGTTGCTGGGCGCGGCTGGCGCACTCGCAACTCTGCTTCCCAATCTGGGGGGCCCGAGCGCCGCCTGTAGGCGGCTCTACGTGGGGATCGTGCGATCCATGGCCCTGTATGGGGCCCCGGTGTGGGCCTCTGACCTGACGGCCGGCAGCATCGCTGTTTTGCGAAAGCCGCAGAGGGCGATGGCCGTCAGAGTCATCAGGGGGTATCGCACGATCTCCTACGAGGCGGCTTGCGTACTGGCTGGATCCCCGCCCTGGGACCTCGAGGCGAAAGTACTCGCGTCGTTGTATCGGTGGCGCGAGGAAGCGAGGGCGCGGGGCGAGGGCCCGATGCAGCGACACATAGAGCTGCGTCGGTCTCAGCTTCGCGAGGTCCTGGTGGCGGAATGGCGGGACAGGCTTTCACGCCCTACCGCCGGCCTCGTCACCATCGAGGCGGTCCGGCCGTTGCTCGAGCGCTGGCTCGGGAGGAGGCACGGCTCCCTGTCGTTTCGGGTGACGCAGGTGCTCTCGGGGCATGGTTGCTTCGGGAAGTACCTGTGTCGCATAAACAGGGAGCCGGACGCCCGGTGTCACCACTGCGTCGACTGCCGGGAGGACACGGCGCGGCATACGCTGGCAGAGTGTGCCGCTTGGGAGGAGCCGCGCCGTGCCCTCATCTCAGAAGTAGGTAGTGACTTGTCGCTGCCGGCCGTAGTCGAGTCGGTGGTCGGCAGCGACGAGTCCTGGGACGCGGTGGTTTCCTTCTGTGAGACAGTCGTCTCGCAGAAGGAGGCTGCGGAAAGGGAGAGGGAGATCTCGTCCTCTCACCCGGCCCGCAGAAGGCGCACCGGGCGTCGGCAGAGGGCGGACAACGCCCTCTTCCAGCCCCCCTAAATGGGTCCAGGGGCGACGGACTCGGGGACGTCCGTCGCTACCCACACACCAGGACCCGAGGTGGCGGCGCGTAGTGTTCCACGCGCGCCAATCCTAGACGTCGCGGGGGGAGTCAAACACCTCACTCCCCCCCCAGACCCGAAGAGGCCCGCAGTGGCGGGCCGGCACCAGTCGGGGGTTGTGGAAGGATCGTATGTTCCCGCGACCCCCGGCGTAGGTGTGAGATGGAACACCGGGGTGGTTTTTAGTCAGTAAGAGTCTGACAGACCCCGTCGCCCGCCCCAGGGCGGCGGACATCCATGAGGATTTTCCACCCCGGAAACAAAAAAAAAAAAAAAAAAAGGGCACGCCACGATAGCGGCGGTAAGACCCCTCTCTGAGGAGTGGCTAGAGAGGCGTCACGGCGTCCTCACCTACCGCCTGACGCAGGTCCTCACCGGACACGGATGTTTCGGGAGGTTCCTGCACATCATCAGGCGGGAGGAAACGCCCGGGTGTCACCACTGCGATGATCGCCCCGAGGCTACGGTGGAGCATACGGTGGGGGCCTGCCCTGCATGGGCGGAGCACCGCCGTGTCCTAGTAGAGGCGATCGGCAGCGGCGGCGACCTCTCACGCCCGGCCCTGGTTCAAGCCATGGTCCGGGGCGAGGGGGAGTGGGAGGCAGTCACCTCCTTCTGCGAAGCAGTCATGCTAGCGAAGGAGGTGGCGGGACGGGAGAGGGAGAGAGTCTCCCGTCCAAGCCGCCGCGGTGGACGCTCCGGGCGTCGGGAGCCGCGTGACGACTCCCGGCCACCGTAGGCGCGGGCCTGCGGGCGGTGAGTAATGGGTAGCTCACCGTCCGATCAGGACCAGGCCCGTGCTGGACGGCGCGTACGTGTTCCACGCGCGCCTCAAAGAGATGTCAGAATCGAAGAGGGGGTCCACTAGGGCCCAAGCCTGCCGGGAAAGCGGGATCATCCAAAAGGGGTACCGCTGACCCGGAACATAAAGGGCCAAGGAAGGAACACGGGTGGGTTTTAGTCAGTAAGAGTCTGACACTCCCTTCCGCTCCACCCAGAGCGGGAGGAGTCATTTGATGATTTCCCATCCACAAAAAAATATAAAAAAAAAAGCACATACAGGACTCGAAGAAGAAGTAAACCCACCTTAGCAACGAAAAAACTCACCTTGAACTAGAAATCAGCTCACTGAAACAATATGTGCGTAATGTAGAGCAACAGCGTCTAGATAACAAACTAGAAGTGGTAGGAATCCCTAAAGCTCAAAATGAAGACCTTGACTCGATATCTGTCAAGCTGGCTGAAACTCTCAACGTGGATAAATCACAGACACGAGATGTAAAACGCGTGGAAGATCGGAATGAACGTGAAGGAAACATTCATGTGGAATTGAAACAAGCAGGACAGGCTCAGTCATGGGTAGGAACCTACGTGCATCCAGAAAGGAAGAAGTTCTGCTGGAACAAATTGTTTCAGAAACCTCTGCTGAGGTGTCCAAGTTAAAAGTGATCCTGCGTCGCGCTCTAATGAAATCTAATAAATCGCTTCTATGGCTGGCCCAACAAAAATTGCGTCCAACATATAAATATGTCTGGTTCCAGGATGGAAAGGTGCTGCTACGTAAAGGAGACAAGGACCTGGACAAGCCTACCTACAGTCGTAAGGAGCGAAATGGACATCGATCGGCTCTCGAGCTCGACCACAACGCAGCAGGCCGGACGTCAAAATATTTATCGGTAATAGTTTTAAAATAAGTTTTCCCGGATATCTCTCCCGATCACCAAGAATTATTCGACTGTGCCTCAGATCATATCAAACATATAGGTATGCTTTTAGTAAGCGCGTAAGCTTAGTGGAAAATACGAATAAATACGTAAAAAATACGGAAATAAATACGGATTATAGAGGCTTTTTAGTTTCCGCGAATCCACCTTAGGGCGGATTTTTTGGGATGGTTAACTGAATAACTCTGTATGACCGTATGACGCTTTATTTTCAACACATTGTTCATATTTCATAATTTTATTGTTTCACTTGTTTGGCAATTCACGTTGACGGCTGGCGCTGATGACAATGCGTCAAGATAGTATTCCGTAGTTGTTCCGTAGTTAAGAAATCCAACCTATGGTGGATATACGGAAACGCATGTTCAAAAATCCACCCTCTAGGCTTAGTTAGATAAATAGAATTTACCACCTCAGGGTGGATAAACGGAATAACCCGCCGAGTGCACCGCCTCCGCGCCGTCATCGTTGCATGCCTTCGCTTCCCGCCGCATGCCGTCGCAATATGCAATTACCTCCCGCCGCATGTCATCGCATCCCACCGCGGTATCATCCAGCGCGCTCTTCAATACCGCAAGAGAGAAATCCCCTTTGATGCTCCGTAGTCGGTCTCTGAGCTTTGGAATCTATATCTTGTTACCATTAGATACGTACCAACGAATTTACGTTGGTAAATTTAAAATACCCTGCCTCGCCGTACGCCGCGCGCCGGCGCCGATGTGCGCTGGCCCCGAAGTAACTTTTTGCGGAGCAACGTCAAGGAGCATCCACACCGAAGTTAATTTTTGTGGAGCAACTTTGCGAGTGTATCTATTGGGCAACAACGTATAACAAAAATTATTGAAACTTTTTGTTTGTTACAAAATGTTGCTCTACAAAAAGTAACTTCGATGTGAATGTACCTTTACTGAGCAACAAACCATTTTTTTAAAATTTTTCTCAAAGGTTGCCAACTTTTTTATACCTATCAAATAAAGCATTTTAGAAGCCGTAGCCTGTACATTGCAAAATAAAAAACAACAGATACTTATGTTAAAAAAAAAAGGATTTTTTTTTTTGCTACACAGCCTATAATTTACCAGGTTTTAAAAAAAATATCTTAACTATTAATAACTCTAAAAATAAATTATGTTTTCACCTTTTACGAGATTTACTGGCTATTATGTTCATCTCACCATTTTGTATTCATCATTGAAAAGATGCGTTCAATTAAAGCTGAAGTTGCTGGTACACTATATTGAAAGAAAAAACGATACATAGGTACTTATTACACTAAATATTTCGAAAATATGAGATAAGTCAGAATCACTGAGCAACATTTTGTTGCCAGTTTTCAGCAGTAGATTTAACACAGTAGCACGTTTTCGTCAAAAAGACTACCTAGTAGCCAGAATTTTATTAAAACTGATTTATTTCTGAATACAAATTAAAAAAAAAAAACATTCAGGCTGCGTTTTGTTTTACACTTATTTTAAACTAATGTTATTTATATTTTCATCGAAAATATGGTAGTTTCGCCTTATAAATATTTATTTTGAAATATAGTAGTTAGGCCGCCAATATATTAGGATACCTACTATATTTTATAGAAGGGTTGGCAACCCTAGCAACAGAGAAAAGTAGAAACCAAAAAGTTATATAAAGTTAAAGCAACTCATGTTGCTCTACAACAAAAAAATATAAACTTCGGTGTGGATGCACTACCTTTATACGGAACCCTAAAACTATTTTAAATAAAACAACTTGATAGTTTGTAATTTTTTTTTTCGATTGTAGTCAATTTGGAAAACAGTGACTATTGTCTGCATAAATATGCAAGTACTTTATTTTATTTGGTTTCCTCTTTGGTTTTTTCTTGTTGTCTTATTGCTTTATCGTCCGGGGGACGTTTATTTTCGGTTTTGCCTTTTATACTTTGAAATCTGAAATTAATAACGTTATTTTTAATTCGTCGTTCTTTAAGCAAAGTAAAGTTAAGTCTTAATCATTTCAAGCGATATTGAGTAGGTACGTTGTTATATTACTCTGCGAGAGTCATACACCACGCGTGTTATTCCGTTTATCCACCCCAAAAAAATTGGGAAATGCATGTCCGAGAAGCCACCCACTCAAGACGGGGTGGTGGATAATCGGAATTCGTATATTATGCATTATTTTTCTTACGATTTTCTCCCACGGCTGTGTAACATGATTGAAACTGGCCCAAGATACTTAGTACCTAAACATTAGCATACCATACGTATTTAGCTAATACGTCTGTTGTTGCAAAGAAATTTACAAAACAATTGCAAGAGACGAATTTATTCGATACACAAATTACGTCTACTCAATAATGAAATTAGTGTTAGTCATTTTCTAGACATAATCAAAACGAGGACGTTTAATATGATTTAAATGCAATACGTGTTTAAGTTTGTGGTTATTAAAAATGAATAAATATGTATGAGTACCTATGTTTACTGTTGTACTGTTGATGATGATTGTACCTACTTGGGGTAAAAAGTCGGAAGAACACTCAGAAGTGAATTCCACACCGTCTGGGGTAACACCTTAGGGTGGATCACAGAGTACATTTTTGTTGGGGTGGATAAACGAACTAACCGCACCACGCGGACCCAGCACGGTTGGTAGATGCCAAATGTTTCGCATTACGGCTCATGGATGGTCTGCCGAAATGTAAAAGTGTAAAACCACCAATGTGCTTACTTTTTCATTTTGAACGGTTTCTTTTTATCTGGCTTCGGAGGTTGGTGATCAGTTTTGAAAGTCAGGACGTAACGCTTCACAACATCTACGTTGACCGTTGTGTTTTCTGGATACATCCTCTTTTTCCAAGCTTCGCGTTCGTCCATCCACATTCTCTGGTACTCGTATGAGAGTAACCACTCGACACGTGATTTACCTTCCTGTTAATATATCTGAACATTATATACAAACATCATTGATAGCAAACAGACGGGGAAACTACAGTCGACTCTCGGTCGACTGTAGTTTCCCCGACTAATATGGTCGGAGGTTGGGTTGCCTCCTTCCTTCAAATATGGCGAGGGGGGGTAAAGGCTGATCTTTGCGTTATGCTCGTGAACGGATGCTGCTTGTGGTGACAGGTCATCTTGCTGACTATTGTTTTGTTATTGTTATTAGTAATTAACTGTTTCTTTATTTTATTTCGAAGCATTGCAAATGTAAGCGGACACGCCCTTTATGCCTGGAGGCTTTTATTTTGTATTAAGTTCTGTTTACGTTTTTATTTGTGCATGAGTATAGTTTTCAATATTTTTGTTGGTAGGTAACTATATTGGCGTGTGCTAGCTGACATAATTATGGCAAATAATCTGGGGGCACGGTATAGTGCCCCCGCCTAGACGAGCCAAGCGAAGCGCAAGGGCACTACCTACCTTTTCTCGAAGTGTTTCGTCGTTTTTTTGAACCCACATAGAGTTGGTTTCCGATGTACCAGATAGTTCATATTCTCAGGATATGATGTCAATAATAGACTAATAAACATACAATTGAATAGCTCTAATACTTTAGATTTCATTGATATCTAAAATACACCGATTTCGTCACTGACACACTCACTGACACACTGACACACTCACTGATACACTGACACACTGATGATCATCAAAATGTTTGGCTACTTCCTGAAGTGCTAGAAAACTGAAATTGGGTATGTAATCTAAGTTTAGTATACAACCAACAAAAAAATTCATAAACTTTATAACTTTCGCCCCCCATCCCCTAAAATGGGGGGTGGAAGTTTGTATGAGACTTCAAAGTGTTAGGGTACTTCCTGAAGTGCTAAGAAAGCCGAAATTTGGTATGTAAACAGTTCAGTATACAAAAAAACACTACCGTGCCTCCAGATAACCTTATAACTTTCGCCCCACATCCCCTAAAATTGGGGGGGGTGGTGGAAGATTGAATGAGACTTTCACCAATTTTATGAATTAGGACATGAAAGTTTACACGGGACTGTAGACAGTAACCAAAAAACCTATTATATGATAAGTACTTACAAGAACCTCCGCCTTAATCAAGAGTCTCATGGTAGGTCTCAGTTATTTACGCCCTTTGACGACGAGGTGAGCAAATCGACTGTAACAGTCAGCTATAGTTGAATATAATCGCTTAAGAGTGAAATATCGCCCTGATTTATCGCTTATGGTAATCAGTAAACCATCAAAGAAAAAAGGCAAAGACAGAGAATGGGCTATGAAAACCAGCACTGCTGACATAGAACTATTATTACTAGCGTATATTTTATCTCAATGACTGCTGATGTGCAAGAAATACACCCCAAAAAAAGAAGAAAAAAATAAACACTAAAAAGACTGCCTAGCAACTTACAAAAATAACTGAAATCCCACCAAAAACATTTCATGTAAAATGTTGCCAAGAGGACCACATAAGGTTTGCTCTGTGAAAAAGATATGTCATGTAGCTTCTACACGGCCTAACTCTACCGATCCTAACTTCACAAATTCTACATATCAGTAAAAATTTATAAGCTCTTGGTCGAACACCCGCATTATTTTCGTGGGTGCGACTTACCATAAACTTCCATGGCTGGGGATTGTATTTGGGGAAATCCGAAGAAATTATGTTATGCACAGGTCGACATTGTGTGGTTTTTTCCCATTTAATACCGCCCATTCGACCCATTGCGGTTTTGATTCATATGTCCATGTGTGCACTAAATTAAATAAAAATTATTGAATTAAAATAACTTCAAAATGTGACAAATAAACAAGCATGCCGTTATCGATCTCAATGGATGTCGTTGAAAATTGTCTGGACACAAGCTTTGAAAAAAGAATCCCATACAGTGTATGGAAAACCAAAGTACAGCGCTACAAGGCTATTTTGGCACATGACCTAAATCGGAACCAATGCCGCCATCTTGTGTTTAAGGTTCCGTACCTCATAAGGGAAAAAATTGTATGTCCGAATATCCGTATATCGTATAAAAATTGTCCGTATTATAATTAATATAATATATATTATAATTGTCTGTCTGTCTGTCAAGACCATTTTTCTCAGGAAGACGTGGAGGTGTCAAGTTGAAATTAATATCAAATACGTAGGTCTACGATCCCTTGGAGCTCTTAAAAAATCAAGGGCTAAGTCACGCAATAAAAAAATACGGTCATTTAGGTATTTGGCATATTTTGATACTCGCAAATAAATCAAAACCCGGTTACTATCTATCCGTTGACCTAGAATCATAAAATTTGGTAAGAAGCAAGGCCTCGCAGCACAGGTAAAGGAAAAAGTCCGAAAATCGTAAATTTGTAGTTTATTAACATTACAAATATATGTTTGCGATTATAAACTTACATTTCTATATCGATGTATGGCAGAACATGTTTTTCAACTACAACGTTAGGTAATTATTATTCTTGGGATAATTTCATCCCATCTACGGAACCCGTCTGTCGGTTTTTTTTATATATTTCAAGTCTAAAGTACTTACCTACGTATTAATTCCATGATAAGTGATATAACAATTGTGTTATTTCGTTAGTTTTGATGATTTCATTACTTTATCAATTAGGTAAGTAGGTATGTATTTGACATGTTGTGTCAGAATTTTAAAACCTAGGTATTATTTAAATTGCGTATTTCTTCTTACAGTTCTTCAAAATGTTTCCGACATAACTTCGAATTCTGTGTACTTAATTTAAACAAAAATCTTTGCTGTACGTAAACCACATCTCATTTTGCTGTTTTTCAGAAAATGGTGGACTCCATTTTCGGAGTATTTAAGATCACAACAACGAATTTTCGCAAAAAAAAAATACCTTACGCCTGGCTGGGTATTATTATTAGCTTGTTTTGGGAACTATAATTTATATATTATAACTAGAGCTACGACCGCGACAGCGCCATTTTGACAGTTGCCTTCCGTAATGCACAAATGTTTACCATCCGCGTCTCCCTATGAAAGCGTGAACGTCAGGACTGCGGGACCAAGTGAAGGTTTTGAATGTTGAATAGCTTATAATAATATCGCAAAATTATAAATAGTATCTAAATACTTTTTTACGTATTAGCATTTTATAGTGGCCCGCCAACCTGACAGGTCTAAATGGCGCCACCACTCCCATTCGACCAAGTTCTATCAGCTGTGGAGTAATGAGGATCCAAATAGGTAGCTCAAGAATTAGTAAGTAGGTACCTCTTAATTATTACGATATCATAGCTTCAACCAATTTAGATAGGTCGAATCCAGATAGGTACATAGGATCATGATCAGACATACTTAGTGATAATGTCAGTTAAACAGTCGTGGGCGCAGAATTGGAATACGGGTAAACGAGGGAAATATCTCCATACTTCTACACACTTTTGAGAGTTTACTCTTAAAGAATCGTTTCGTATATAGCTCAATAAATGGGTTATTTAGTACATGCACCCTTAGGTGGATGCGCGGAAACGCATATCCGAGAATCCACCCTAGACCTATTTGGATAAACGGAATTTACAGGCTTATGGTAGATTCTCGGACAAACGTTTACCGAAATAAATTCAGAATGCTCTTATCGGTCATAAATCATCACCCACGCCTGTATTCCCCGAAAAGATATAATAAATACCAACGTGTTCACACATGTTTGTGGGGTTACCGATATACGTATTACCTACTTTCCTCACGTTGAACCGCATGATGAAACAAAAAAGAACATTACAGCCAAAAAAACAATCTACTGATCTTCCGAAATTAGTTGTCTTACTTTGTAGTTTCTTTTTACCGACTTCCAAAAATGGGGGAGGTTATATCAGTTTTTAGAAAATTTAAGATTCCGTCTTATATGAACTGATTTTGAAAATTCCTTTTTTCATTTTGTAGAGGATGAAGCTTGCACGGTGGTCCCATGTATATATTTTATTAACTTTGCTTGGGTAGGTAGTTGTTGAGTTAGCTTCGATAATACGTACCGATAAAACAGGTTTAATAGGGTGAAAAGTTAACATTGAAATAATATTTTAATTATTGTTTTTTTTTTTTTTATTGTTGCCCACGCTAGTAATTCTCCTGTATTGTGGATGCGTTTACAAACATTTAAACTCACATACACAGACCCGGAACAACTAACGATTAAGTGCCATTGTTCAACAAACTATATTATTTCAACGTTGAAATCCATTTTAAAGTTTCCCCTTTGCATCCCTATTAACCCCGTTTTGTTATCTATAATACTTCCTGTCCTGTTGTTAACATAGCAAGTAGTGGTAGGTATACGAATTACGTGGAGTAGGTAAGTACCCTTTAAGTACCTACGCTTTTTAGTTGTGCGGCCCACATTTCGGGCACATTTACACGACATGAGGTAGGTACTAATTATCTGTCAAGTCGAAATCCTGAAAAGCGGCAACATTCCGCTGGCGTAACGCACACAATTTCTGTATAATTATGAGACCACACTTCACGAGATTCTTCTAGAAACCAAAAAAAAAGTCAAATCAATGTGTACATCAGGATGACGAGTGTACGTCCAAAAACAGTGATTTATACCCATGAAATCAATGTTCTAGCAATGTGAGGAATGTGCGTAAAATATAAAGCAATTTGCTTTTAAAAAAGTAGAGTTACGAGTATTTAAAAAAGTTAGTGAGCCACCAGCCTGATATCAGAATGACGAGTGTATTTTGAATCTGACCAAATTACTTACTATCTAAGTATGAAAACATTAGCGAAGCAATGTTCCGGCAATGTGCTCGAACGTACCAAAAGCCGAATCAAATGCGGGCAAAAGTAAAAGTAATTAAAAAAATAAAAAATCTATTTTTGAACGCCTGGTGTTTTTATACTGGCAATCACGACGAAATGTATAGAGAAACTACACCACAGGGGTTTCCTGCATGGGCACGCCACAATTGCGGCGATAAGTCCCCTCTTTGAGGAGTGGCTAGAGAGGCGCCACGGCGTCCTCACCTTCTGCCTAACGCAGGTCCTCACCGGACACGGTTGTTTCGGGAGGTTTCTGTTCCGAATAAGGTGGGAGGAAACGCCCGGGTTTCACCATTGTGTGGATCGCCCGGAGGACACGGTGGAGCATACGTTGGAGGTCTGCCCGGCTTGGGCGGAGCACTGCCGTGTCCTCGTGCAGGCGATCTCTCGCGTCCGGCCCTGGTCCAGGCCATGGTACGGAGTGAGAGGGGTTGGGAAGCCGTCACCTCCTTCTACGAAGCAGTAATGCTTGCGAAGGAGGAGGTGGAACGCGTGAGGGAGAGGCAAAATTCGCGCCCTCACGCCCCAAGCCGCAGCAGGAGACGCCTTGGGCGTCGGGAATCGCATGCTGATTCCCGGCCACCGTAGGAGCGGGTTTGCGAACGGCGAGCAATGGGCAGCTCGCCGTTCAATAAGGACCAGGCCCGGGTCGATGGCGCATTGTGTTCCACGCGCGCCTCAAAGAGATGTCAGCATCAATGATGGGGTCCGCTAGGGCCGATGCCTGCCAGGGTTGCGGGAAAGTCCGAGAGGGATACCGTGGCCCCTGGCACAGGCAACTGAAGGAACACGGGTGGGTTTTAGTCAGTAAGAGTCTGACACGCCCTCCCGCTCTGCCCAGAGCGGGAGAAGTTACTTGCTGATTTCCCACCTTCAAAAAAAAAAAAAGTGGTTTCCTGCAGTGCAATGCAAATGAGATAACTATTGCCTCATTTTCCTTTTATTAATAAAGAACACGTTTATTTGTATGTGTAAACATAATAAGGTTACTCATAAAACGTATTTGATGTACCTATCATAGAACCATAATAAAAATATGTACCTACATACCTACTTCGGATGTGATTATTCATTTTCTCTTTTGTGAAATGTGGGTAGGTACTTGTCTAATACTTAACGACATTTGTTACACTATTCTTTTTAGAGCCTAAAAAAATCTAAAATAAAAATTCTAAATTTTAACGTCTGCTTAATAGGGGCAATCACGACGAAATGCATAGAGGAACATTTAAACTACAAGGGTTTCATGCCATCATTCGATATATTATAAACGCAATCGCAGTTTACATTGGCAATTATACATTAAATAAGGTACATTTAATATTCTCACCACTATCATACACGAGAAATATGACATGCATTCGGCAGTCTGGAATTTTCAAATTCAAAAACAAGTCAAGTCTTTTATTTCAATTAGGCAAAAGACACATAAAAACATCAAAAATTACAATAAAATAGAATGATTCTAGTCGCCCCTTCCAAAAGGTAGTTTTCGTATGGAGAAGAACGGGCATAAAAAAGGGGTACAGTCGATTACAAAGTAGGATGACACTTCATTGTTGTAAGAAGGGATTCTGTATCATCATAATTTTTGGTCGAAAGAAATTCAGTAATCCGTTTTTTGCATGGTAGCTTACGGTTGCAGTGGAATTATTGCATTTATCATATTATATAGAAATGGCCCTTGATATACCTAGCAATAATCTTTTTGTAAAAGTAAAGTATGAGGTACAAAATTGTAAATTAAAAATATAAGCATGCCATATAAATTAATTATGTGATAGATATATTAAGGTGCTCACATATCTACAATCATTTTGAAATTATAAGATTTTCATTAAAATAAAATAAAATACAAGTAATAGTAGATAGTAGTCAGGGTTTGAGATAGAGTAATTACAGAATGTAAATCAATGCCAAAAAATAATAAATTTTACAACTAATAGTAACCAGCTTGATTTTGTCTGAGTGATATTGACTTTGTCTGAGTGATATTGTAGTCTGTGAGTCTTAGGGAGCAGGACCAGCCTGTTTCCAAGCGTTCTTATCTTGGATATAATCCTCTAATAGTTAGGTTTGTTTACAAAGTGTACTTTTAATGTAATCTCTATGATACATCAAATATGTTTTATAATAATAATAATAATATAATAATAATTGTACCTATACTTATACAATAAAATTATACGTGTTCTATAATAATAAAAGGATAATGAGGGAATAGTTATCTCATTTGCATTGAACATTCCACATTGGTAGAACATTGCTTTCATGTGTATCTATAGAATCACTGTTTTTGGACGTACACTCGTCATCACGTACACAAATCAGTGTACGTTACCCCAGCAAGAAAGTGTCTCGAAGTGGAGTGTGTAGAACGTATAATTGGTGCCTTATCTGCTGTAAATGTGCACCCACATAAAAAATGTGTGCCCCCTGTCGTTTTGGAAAAAAACGATTCTTGCTGGGGTAACGTTTTTCTAGCAGGAAAATTCTAAACGAATGATCGGAGAGAGAAAAATTGTGCATGGCCAGAGAGCTTATATGCGTGCCAAAATGTGCCCCCAATAATAAAATCTGTGCCCCTTCAGGTTTTCGAGATATTGCATTTCCTGCTGGAGTAACGTTTTGATGAATCGTATATCTCTACAACCATTGCATGTGCCCCTGTAGAATAAACATACACGAGTTAACGTGTGCCCCTTAGTGTCCCAATTAGATTTAAGAAAATATTTATAGTTTTCAAGTTATCGCGGTTTTATGAACGCGTTGAAAACCCGAAAAAACATCGCAGCGCCTAAATTAGACAAGGCACAAGTTCGCTGAAAACTGTATTCGGTCCTTCTTGACGCTAATAATAACCATACAAAGTCCCAAAACTGTTCATGCATGCGTCAAAACGATGGTGCAATAACTTTGACGGCAAAATACAAGGAACCGGCTCAATCCCAGATGTGTAGTGTAAACCAAAATCTTGTGCCTTGAGTCAAAAATATATGGTGAAAATATTCAGCTTGGAATGTTTCGCATTAAGTAAATATTAACAAAAAACCAAAATATGTAAGCAACGGCTGGTTATCCGACCAAATTTGAATGACTACTAAAAAGCGACGGATTCATACATATCGATGACCTTCTTTACTTTACTCACTAACCGGCTCACACGTGTTGTGCCTGAGTACACTGACTTAGAAAAGTAATAAGTAATAAAATAAAGTTGTTATTGGATTATATTCTACTAGCTGTTTCTATGACCTTACACATGATTAAGTACATTATAAATAGTAGCCTAAGTGCTATTCCAAGGTAATAAGCTATCTTCTCGATTCTAAATTTCATTAAAATACATCCAGTAATTTATGTGTGAACGAAAGAAATACATCCAGATATTTGCCAGGTCTTTGACCCAAAATTTGATTGGTCCCAATGTTTAAAAAAAAATATAGTTCATGAAATGTGTGATGAATACCTACTACTAAAAAGAGATAGCTCTTTTTTGTAT
This sequence comes from Brachylomia viminalis, assembly GCA_937001585.2. Lineage (NCBI taxonomy): Eukaryota > Metazoa > Arthropoda > Insecta > Lepidoptera > Noctuidae > Brachylomia > Brachylomia viminalis. The sequence goes on along the minus strand of OW443301.2, from coordinate 16,204,602 downwards.
ACAAATAAAAAGCCCGTATTTGTCTTTATATATATATATATATATGTTTATTGATAAGCCGAAGGTTAGATAAATTAACAGTAAGTTTTTCATCATTAAGGGGAATGCTCCAACCAGCCCGCGAAATTCAAAATTACTTGCGTTTTTTGCAATTTGCAGGCCAGTGCTAGGTTGTATGTTGATTAAAATATTATTCGCGGCTGTAAGACGTATGTAGTTACTGAATTATAATCATCAATACAACCTTCCAAGTTCATAAAGCTGTAGGAACCAAAAAAAACAGAAAAAGTCAGCCCTTCACCTTTATGAACTTGGAGGGTTGTATTGATGATTTTGATGATTATACTTCTTAATAATATTTTAATCAACATACAACCTAGCACTGGTGTGCAAATTGCAAAAAACGTAAGAAAATTTGAATTTCGCGGGTTGGTTGGAGCATTCACCTTAAGGCGCGGTGTTATCTCAATATTCCCAAAAATTGGTTTCTTAGAACGTCGAGTATGACGTAATGTAATAAAAATAAGTAACACGAAAAATACAGTGAACAGAGAAGGGTATAAAGAAGAATTTAAACCGAACAGAATAATAAATAATAGTTTGAAATTCCCAATAAAAAATTGGGAAGTTGTAGCACAAAAATAAACTTTGACGTCGAAGATAAATCTGTATTTCCAGCGATAACAACAGTTTTTTTTTTTAAGAATTTAGTAGGTTTTCCATTTTTTTTAAACTTTAACCAAACCATTATTTAATTTTATGTCTATATTTTAAATAATCTAAAGAAAAGCAGTAAAATAAATGCCCATTCGCAGCTTACGTCACATTTCAACACAAATATCATTTTCAATTTTCAATCTTATTGACGCTCCATAGGGTTGACAATAGTTTACGCGGTCATACTTTAGTCGTCGGGCAGCGCTCGACTTGGATGGTTAGCACCGGACGCTCTGTGCATAATTCGATTGTAGTTTTCAAGTAATTTATGACTGAAAACAGTGCGTGAATTGAACTAAAGTTCTGTGGCGGACTACTAAGGCTACTCACTGCCTAATATTGAAGTGAAAATTCAGTCTCAGTGGAAATATGGGCAATAAAAATAAAATGTTGCGAAAGAGTTTTACAAGAAAAAGACGAAAAACTCGAAAAAATTATGGAATGTTTGGGTAAGTAGGATGATTACGGTATTGTATCATAACATTTGAAATTTGTATTTAGTTTAGTTTACTTACGAAACTGTATAAATCTATAGAAACGGTATTGACAATTTCTACAAACATTTTGCTAAATCCAAAAACAAATAGGTGCACTCTATTTTGATGTCTATAGAATGCATATTTGAATGCGCCTAGTGCAAACGTCTCTGGTCGAAGCAACCATCGAGGCGATAGCCATATTGCAATAGTAGGTATAAGTAACAAAAACAAACTTGCAGATAAATCAGAGTGCGTTCGTAATTATTATAATATAATAAATATTGCACTAGTTATATATGTATATAGCATTTTGATTCTTTTGTAAGATTATTTTTATAATATTTATTGAATATTTATTAACTTTTTGGAATTATGTGAAAACTGTGTAAAAGGTAAGAAATCGTTGCGTTTACAGTTCTATTTATATGCAAATAATACATTGTAAACTTGCAGGGCATTATTTTCATTGTAAAATAACTGTAAGCATTACGGTTACTTACTTTTTAAATTCTTTCACGTAATTCTAAGAAGTTAATTAAGCAGATTTTTAAAATATAGCTCCGATTAAAAAATGATAAAAATTGTAAAGCACGAAATAAGTATGACACTAAATTGCGACGGTACATATTAAAAATATACATCCATGACTCGGGTACAAATGTCCATATTCATCATACAAACATTTGCCCCTACCGGGATTCGTACCCAGGACCATTTGGTTTCGCTGACTACACTTAGCCACTGTAGCCACTACACTTAGCCACTGTAGCCACTACGCTTAGTCACTGTAGCCACTACACTTAGCCACTGTAGCCACTACACCAAACGTGTCGTCATAAAAAATGTGGAACGCTTCACGATTTTGCGTGTCATCCTTGCGCAGGGGCCATGCTAATCTTCTCTGTATCGTTCCAATTTTAGTATATGTACCTACCTACTGCCGAAGCAAGTACCTAGGTAGGTACCATATTATTAGGTAATTCATTATTCTTATTCCTCACTCACGAGCAATGATGTCGTGCAGTTAGGTAGGTACCTACTTACTTATATACATTAGCTAGGTACCTAGTGCAAGATTCAATTCCATGGACGAACAGAACTAAGTCCCGTTTGTGTGAATATTTATGTGTAATCCATGTAGGGTAGGTATCATTCAACTCTACTCTTACAATAATTTTATTATTGACTGTACCTACTCATCATAAGTGTGCGAGTAATGGTGCGAGTAAGGGATATTGATACCTACATGGATTTCACATAAATATTCACACAAACGGGACTTGTGGTATAGTGGGTCCGCACACAGTAGGAATAAGAAAAAATCACAAATTCCTACTGGTAAGAGTTAATGGGGAACAACCCGAAAAGGCTCCTTATGCTCGATCGAGTCAAGAGCACTTATTACTTATCCATCACGAGATATGCGGTCGGTCATCCATCACGACCATCACATAGGTAACTAGAGATACCTAGGTAATTGCGTTTAGCGTGCAGAATTGGTGGGCAACAGCACATAACGCCCTCTCTGAAACCTCTGTCATCTTCAAACGAATTTGAAATCGTTTAGGGCCTGTGCACGTTTTTTAAACGCGCCGTTGACTCGCGTTTTAGAAACGTGCGTCGACGGCGCGCTTTTATCCTACACAGGTCTACAGGCTGCGTCTGACTAGTGATGCGACTCGAGTCCAATTTGACTCGAGTGACTCGAGTGACAGCGGAAAAAATCGTACTCGAGTGAAAAAATTGTTGACTCGAGTCCACTCGGACTCGAGTTCACTCGGTTTTTCACTCAGACTCGAGTCACTCGCTCATAACTCAACTAGACAAACAGGTTTCAACCTGCACGCGGCTCCGCCGCGGCGTACGTAACGACGAGTTGAGGTAAAGAGTGCGTGTTTGTTATTATTTGTGTTGGTGTCTAACTCTAATTCTATTACCGGCGGTGTTTATAAACATACTTATTTGTAAAGAAAGACGTAGTCTCGTGTTATCTACAATGAGTGACGATCAAAACTCGGTTACGAAAAAATCTCTAGTGTAGAACTATTTTGAAAGAAAAAGAATAGAATACTCCTTATTATGTAGGTACACCAAAAATTACAGATATAAATGTAGAAATTTTACATAGGGCATAAAGGGCGGTCTAATCGCTAAAGGCGATCTTTTAGACAACAAATTAATCAAAACAGGTAGAGCTACTTTTTTATTTCTAAATTTATGTGTGCATTCTTCAACTAATGTTATTCATCACGAGACTGCCTATCCATAAAGTTAGGTTAATACTATAGGTATATATTGCAACATTACTGAGTTTTTTGTACCTAATTCCTGAGAATATTCTATTTAAATTTCCTTAATTGAATAATATTATTATTATTTATGCTGATTTCGAAAAAAGGACCAGTTGTGCAAAACTTGCAATAAACCTCTCATTTATTAATCAACCTTGTACTTTTAATTTGCCTTAACTTAATGTGAACCACTCAAGTGACTCGAATCATCCGAGTGGAACCACTCGAGTGACTCGACTACTCGAGTGGTATTCGAGTGAGATTGTAAAATGACTCGAATGGTAAAATTTGACTCGAGTCGCATCACTACGTCTGACTCGCGTGCGTATCGCTACAAACGCGCGTCAACGGCGCGTTTAAAAAACGTGGTGTGCACAGGCCCTTAGTATTTGTACCTACCTAATGAGGTTATGGGTACGGCTTATTACGATGCATTAAGGTAGGTACCTATTTATGGTATAAGAAATGGGAACTACCTATATTTTCTATCACCAAAATTTATACCATTTGTCATCAACAGGGACCGAAAACCTTTATAAATTACGGTACAGGTATCGAAGAATTTTGGTTACTTCTACGACTAGTGGTTACCGCTATCTGGGTAACAAAGCAGGATAAATATGTTACCTCTATTTATGTTACCGTTTTAATACCGGTTACCTAAAAATTACATTGATTACGAGAAAGAAACAGAATATCGCAATGCCGACAATTTGTTGGCATTAAAAAATACTTTTTAAACATTATCAGTCGAATCGTCGTGCTGTGCTGTTTACGTTTATTTTGTTCGCCATTTTGCGGAGTATTTGAGTAAAAGTAAAAAAAAAGGAAATGAGTAAAGGTAAGATAATATTACATTATTACATTGTAAATTGGTAGAATGCCATTTGATTATCTTGTAGCGGTATCTACATCGCCACATGCGAGGTGCGCGTCATACTGACGTCACGCAAATCCTCCATCGCGCAAGCAGAGTTTACCGCGCGACTAACATATATACCCGACAACAATCGTCGGGCAGTTGCCCACCAGACACGACACCCGTCTGGTCGGAGGATCCTCCCTTTTCTATGGAGTTCACACCCTGTTCCTGATGCCTCTATTATCTTTTTCTCTCATCATAGAAATCAATTCGGTAATTTTGGTTTGCTTAATTTGCGGAGAAACGTACGCGCCCGTTTTTCTAATAGTGGGCTGTAATTTTTCGTAAACAAAGCTCGTAAACTTTTTTGCTGGCAATTTTTTTGAGAGCGCAAGAAGAGCGTAGATACCGGGCTCTGATACAAAGAGCGTCTCTGGTTGCCAGTTTGGTGGGGTTTCAGGGTATGCTGTGAACGGGCCCAGCTTGTTCCACGAGCATTTCCATCTATCCGGAACAACGCTATAAGCCTTTTTGACTTTCTCATAGCCCAAGAGCAATGCAAACTGTACCAGTTTACAGTAAATATTGTTGTCCTTGGTGATGTATGCCCAACAATGTTTCTTTACTCATGTGGTTTGGCCAGCGGAAAATTGAAACGTTGCAAAGACATGACGCTCTCTTATACTACCTACTAGGTGCAAGGACAGTTGTCAAAAAACGCCAACTAAAAAGGTATATAAACAAGACATCGTAACAAAATAACATCGGTTTCTGTTTTCGTATTACCAGAGTCACACGTAATCGGTATGATTTATACATTAATTATACATGATTAGTAATTACGCGTGACTCCAGATTTACGAAAAATTTTGTTATAACGGTGTCTTGTTTACATCTTTTTAGTTGTCGTAGATGGGTTTTAATTTTAACTTTATGTTTTTATATACATGTACATATTATTAGGTCCATTTATGATTCCACATATGAAATTAAAGATTATGAAAAGAAAAGTATTGGGGATAACTCCGGATAATCATTTAAACTAGTTTGTAAGACAACAGAAGGTACCAGTAAGAATATTCCTATACATAACAACTACAAGGTATCTTCTTGCTTTAAATTAATTAATTATCAAAAACATCAGCAAAATGTCTTGAAATTATTTCATCAAAATATTCAAGGTATTTCTTCCAAATTATTAGAAATTGAAATGTTTTTAGAAAAAACAAAGTTTGACATTGTTTGTTTTACTGAACATTGGTTAAAGGATTATCAAATGCTAATTAATTATGAGAACTACAGTGTAGGCAGTTGTTTTAACCGTAAATCTATGCTGCGTGGAGGTTCTCTAATCTTAATTAAAAATTGTTTAAAATCTAAGCAACGGAATGACATAGTTGGTTTATCAGTTGAACATTGCATCGAAATGTCCTGTGTTGAGCTAGATAAGCATGTTGTAGTGTGCGTTTACAGACCCCCTAATTATCAGAACTTTTCTTTATTTGAGTCAATAATGGAAGATGTCCTAGCGAAACTTGCATCCAGTAATAAAGCTGCAATTATTTGTGGTGATTTTAATATTAACATTTTGGAAATTAATTCGAATAGCAGTAGATTATTAAGCCTTTTTAAATCGTTCAATTTATCGAATGTTTTTACTGAACCAACTAGAGTAACTCCAAGTTCTGCTACTTGTATTGATAATGTCTTCTGCGATTGTGATTATTTAGTGAAAGCCATCGTAAATTATTTGGCATCTGATCATAGTGGACAAACGGTAACTTTTAAGTTTAAAACACCTTTGCAAAAAGTGCAAATACAATTTAGACCAATAACGACTGGCAAATTAAGTAGATTCAATAGTACCCTAAACAATAAGTTGAATGTTCTGAGTCATATTATGGACGATGCAAATAAATTGTATGAGAATTTCTTTTCAGTAGTGCACAATGAATTCAATAAAACTTTTGAAAAGAAAACAAAAAATATTTGTCCTAATTTTATTTTTAGTGACTGGGCAACTAGAGGTATTAGGATAAGTAGGGAAAGACTGTTCGATCTGTACGGCCTTAAGCCCTACATTAACACTGAAACTTTCAACAAGTATGTTGCTACATATTCAAAAATTTTTAGGAATACCTGCAAGATAGCTAAAGCCCAGTACATTAGCAACAAGATTAAATCAGCAGAAAATAAAATAAAAACGGTTTGGAAAGTTATAAATAACGAAACTAGTAGGAAAAAAATACGTAGCACAGATTATACATTGGAGACTTCACGTGGTGCCATTAGCTCTAACTTAGAAGTCGCTCAAGAATTTGTAAATTTCTTTACTAATATACCAGCTAAAACGACGGAAGCTTTAAATTCCTCACCTGATGTCTCCATTGATTTATTAAGAGCGAACGTTTTAGGCTGCCCGGTTGAATTTCAATTTAAACATATAAACCCTATGATAGTTATAAAAGCTTTTCGGCAAATAAAAATCAAATTGACCGAAGATCTATGGGGAATGTCTATCAAAGTTTGTACAGCAATAATCGAGACTATAGCACCATACTTAGCTTTAATATTAATTTGTGTGTAGATCAAGGAGTCTTCCCGGATTTAATGAAATACAGTAAGGTTATACCACTTTTTAAATCTGGGGACAGCAAAGACACCAACAATTATAGACCAGTATCTGTGTTGCCAGTATTCAGCAAGGTGTTCGAAAAGGTAATGCTCAATCAAATGCTTAATCATTTTAACACCAACAAAATCTTACACGATCAGCAATATGGTTTCACCAAAGGACGTTGTACGACTGACGCCGGTGTCACTTTATTAAAACACATATTTACAGCGTGGGAGGAGGCCCAAGATGCCGTAGGGATCTTTTGTGACCTCTCCAAGGCATTTGACTGCGTTGATCACGAAACCTTGCTCTTAAAACTTGAGCATTACGGACTAGGTAAACTCGCGCTTAGTTTAGTACATTCTTATTTAAATGATAGACAACAAAAAGTGCAAATAAATGGTATCAATTCACTTCATTTAAAAGTACAAATGGGTGTTCCACAAGGATCGATATTAGGTCCCTTCCTCTTTTTAGTATATATTAATGATCTACCCCATTTATTTAAAAACCAACCACAAATGGTATTATTTGCTGACGATACTTCTTTAACACGTTCACTGCCACCACATTTTTCTTTAAGTTCATAGCGATGCCGCCCTATAAAATCACGCGGACACGCCAGGCGAGTCGGCGGCACTGCATCTAACTTGGACACGCTAGGCGTGTCCAGTGGCACTTCGATAGAGTTAAATTCTAAATCTGTCTTTTTTTCGGTTTAGCGATGAGTATTAGTTAGTTTGCCATTCGCTGAGCAAGATTTAAAGGTAGTTCAAATACAGTAGTGAGATTTAACCTGGAATTATGGCTGAAAATAGATTTTTAGGTAAGTAATTATCGTAATTTTGTAAGAGATGATAAACATTTTGTGGTTATTTTGAAATATTTCATAATATTAACTTAGATAAGTCAATTATTGCAAGTTTACGGCACGATACCTACTTTAGTTGAAGATATCGTATTATATTTATATTGTCTTATTACATTATTATGGTAATTTATTTATTTAATCGTAATAGTACCTATAATTATATTTGTTTTACTGCAGATAATCAGGAAGAATGCTATGATAACTATCCTGAATGTAGTCAAGCACTATTTACGGACATAGATGAACATCTGGAAGATAACCGTAAAGAATATAAAAGTTTTCCTGAATGTAGTCAGTCAATATTACAAAACCTTCCATTGAAAAGGAAATTTGAAGGTTCAAATACTTGTCTTGTTTAGACAAAGAATCAACAGACAGTAGCCTTGATGAAATTACTGATTCTGATGAACGTGTTGCAAAGAAATTGAATATAGATAAATTGCCAATGCCACAAAATAATGATTCTTTATGTGAAACCAAATCGTTCAGTCCTACTCGCCTTCTTATTTCTTGGGCTTCTTGACATTCAATAAATTATCTTCATATTTTACTGATTTTTGTTTATATGTACATTATTTTAGCTGTATTTGACGTCTTAGTACAAAGGTTGACAATCTATGTTTGTCAAATCAATTCTTGTTTAGGTGGACACGCCTGGCGGGTTCTCGGCGTCACATAATCACTTAAAAAAAAAAAAAACTAATTAAGAGATTTTTCCGGGGGCCACCTCAAAAATCCTTAGGATATAGCTAAAGGATTATGTACTGAGTATTTCAAAAGGCAATTTTGGCTAATTTTCGAAATATCACTGAAACATTTAGGACACGCCAGGCGTGTTCGAGGCGTAGTTATAGAAATTCGCAAGAACACGCTAGGCGTGTCGGCGGCATTGAACGTGTTAATCTTTAAGATAAATAGACGTGCATCAAATCTTGACGACGTAAATAATGCCCTACTGCAGGTACATAATTGGTTCACTGCTAATAATTTAGTATTAAATGGGAAAAAAACTAAATGCATAAGATTTGCTTTACCGAATGTTAAAAGTAGTGATTGTGACATAGTATTGAATAACGAGAAACTAGAATTTGTCGATGAAACTGTTTTCCTGGGAATAACGCTAGACTCAAGGCTGCAATGGGGTCCTCATTTAACATCTCTTGCAGGACGGCTAAGTTCAGCAGCATATGCTGTAAGAAAAATCCGTCAATTTACTAATGTAGATACCGCGAGGCTAGTCTATTTCAGCTATTTTCATAGTATCATGTCTTACGGTATTTTATTATGGGGACGGGCTGCCGATATTGAGTCTATTTTTATTCTACAGAAAAGAGCTATCAGAGCAATATACAGCCTCCGCAGGCGCGATTCTCTAAGGGAACTGTTTAAAGACATTAACATCATGACGGTACCTTGTCAATATATTTATGAAAACATCATGTACGTAAGGAAAAATCTAAATCTTTTCAGTAAAAGAGGTGAAAGACACAATTATAGGACTAGAAATAGGGACCAATTAGTTCAACCAGGTTTCAGACTGGCTAAAGTAGACTCATCCTTCATGGGGTACTGTTTAAAATGTTACAATAAAATACCTCCCCACATACTCCAACTGAATGAAACGAAATTTAAATCCTGTATAAAACGCACACTATACAGCCAAGCATATTATAAGTTGGGGGATTATATCGCTGACAAAAATGCTTGGCTCAGGGCTGGTCCTGCTCCACAAGGGCGCGTAAACTAATTAATTAGCATTCGAAAATAGTGTTGGAGCTGATGAAGATTGTACAACCTATCTTTGCATTGTATAAATTCAATCTCATAGTATTGTATAATTGCATAGCACATGTGTGAGCACTATGTACCCACTATAAAGCTTACTGGGTTCGTCTCTCATTGACTTGAATGTGCCCTGGCGGCTGAGAGTATGTCATGCTCACTCAAATGTGTCGCTGGTGGTGGCGCGTGTATTGGATCATTGAGTTCCCTTCAAAATGGTTGAGCTGAATGGTGCTGATCCATACGTCATGTTCGTGAACGGGCGCCGTCAGTAGGCACTGGTCATTTCTTAGCTGCCACGGCTTATTTTAATTCCATAATTGTTTTTATCTTTTTATTACGGACGCTTTTAACGTGCACGTCTTTCTACATCGTTCTCACATGTATAATTACAACATGAATGATGTAACCACTCTATTGTAACAATATTTTGATTTAAAAGAGTGTCCATGGAGTTTCTTGCCCGTTCTTCTCCATAGGTACCTACTACGCTTTGGAATGGGCAACTAGCTTCATCTTTCTGACTGACCGACCCCTTGACAATTCAAAAGTGCCTGTAATTGGTTTATTTGAAATAAATGCTTTGAGTTTGAGTTTGAGTTTGAAATTGGCGTTTTGTATGGAACATGCAAAACGATTTCAAAAAAATGAAATCATTTTAACTAACCAATCAAAGTATGTATCATTGTTATCTATGCACTTATTTTATCGGTAGCTCATTGAATCCTTTGCTGAAAAAATTATGGGAGCAAGATTCAATAAAAACTTTGAAGGTGGTTTTGACAGCCTCATCTTAATTGATTTATTTCCTTGCAAGAAGTTGTCCAAATTCCGGAAAAAGTGGTAATCTGTTGGAGCAAGGTCCGGGGAGTACGGTGGGTGTCGGAGACGTTCCAATCGCAGCTCCTCTAATTTAGCGACCGTCTGTTGTGCAGTGTGTGGTCTAGCGTTGTCCTGAAGCGGCAGTGGGCTAAAGCAATTGACCAGTCCCGGTTGTTTAACGGCTAGATTTTCCATCAGGGTTTGCAATTGTTGACAATACAGATCTGCTGTAATCGTCTGGCCAGATCTTAGGAAGCTGTAGTGGATGACACCGGCACTGGTCCACCAGACACTTACCAGTACCTTTTTCTGAGTAAACTTTCGCGTTTTTTTTTTTTTTTTTGACGATGGGAAATCATCAAATGACCCCTCCCGCTCTGGGTGGAGCTGAAGGGAGTGTCAGACTCTTACTGACTAAAACCCACCCGTGTTCCTTACTTGGCCCTTTATGTTCCGGGTCAGCGGTACCCCTTTCGGATGATCCCGCTTTCCCGGCAGGCTTGGGCCCTAGTGGGCCCCCTCTTCGATGCTGACATCTCTTTGAGGCGCGCGTGGAACACGTACGCACCGACCGGCACGGGCCTGATCCTGATCGGACGTGAGCTACCCATTACTCACCGCCCGCAGGCCCGCGCCTACGGTGGCCGGGAGTCGTCACGCGGCTCCCGACGCCCGGAGCGTCCACCGCGGCGGCTTGGACGGGAGACGGAGACTCTCTCCCTCTCCCGTCCCACCACCTCCTTCGCTAGCATGACTGCTTCGCAGAAGGAGGCGACTGCCTCCCACTCACCCTCGCCCCGGACCATGGCTTGAACCAAGGCCGGGCGTGAGAGGTCGCCGCCGCTGCCGATCGCCTCTACGAGGACACGGCGGTGCTCCGCCCATGCAGGGCAGGCTCCCACCGTGTCCTCGGGGCGATCATCGCAGTGGTGACACCCAGGCGTTTCCTCCCGCCTTATGATGTGCAGGAACCTCCCGAAACATCCGTGTCCGGTGAGGACCTGCGTCAGGCGGTAGGTGAGGACGCCGTGGCGCCTCTCTAGCCACTCCTCAAAGAGGGGTCTTACCGCCGCTATCGTGGCGTGCCCTGCGCTGGGAGTCAACTTTCGCTTGGGGCAATATTTGGCCGGTGCTCCTGGGTTCAACCATTGTGATGAGCGTTTCCGAGTATCGTACAGGATCCATTTTTCATCACAAGTAACGATACCTACGATTCTAAATCCCCTCGTTATTGTGACGTTTGAGTAATGTAACGCAGCACTCGACTCGTGTTTGCTGGTTTGCTTCACTCAATTCATGCGGTACCCATTTTTCGAGCTTTTTCACGTTTCCAATTTATTTCAAGTGAATTAAAATTGTTTCATCACTCACACCGAACCCTGCCGCTAACTCTGACGTGGTTTGCGATGGATCCGCTTCCACTATCACTTTGAATTCTTCTTTATCAACTAGGGTCTCCGGCCGTCCACGGGGTTTGCTCTGTAGGTCCACATTTCTAGAACGAAAAGTTGGAACCAAAAACGTACCGTGTTTTCTTTTACGGTAGCTTGCCCATACACATCATTATTCCTTCGAGCTGTTTCTGCAGCGCTGGTGCCACGGTGGAACTCGTAGTATTCCATATTGTGAACAGAACGATGTCAAAGAAAAATCTAATGGCGCGAAAACAAATGAATCGCCAAATTGGAAACAAAAATACACAAGCCTAAATTTGAAATAAATTTGAATTTGGAATTCCCAACCAAATATATATATTTGAGATCAAAGTGGCCAGTTTGACAAAACGACAATTTCATAATTATGTAAGGACCTAATATTAATATTATTTTATGTCTGTCAGCTTAACTATTATGTATTTTTTTCTTTTATATAATTTTTCAGGACATTGTATAATCATATCGCAGAGTGACGTAAGCAGTGAGGAAAATGAGTCTTGAGTCTGAGTGAGGACAAAGAATACCGAAACTTCAATTGTGCAGATTGTGCTACAGCCACTGCCACCGGCATCTACTATGTTAGATCCAGATGCATCTACAACAGAATTAGATTCAAATGCTCTGCTCCAGATTTATCTGTTGATATGTCATCAAAAGAAATTATTTTATTTTATTTTATTTATTTTAATTTTACAGTTTTTGGAAAACATACAGTTAGACACTTTTACACGATTGAGAGTAACAAAATAAGGCCAATTAAAAGTTTTCACGGTTATAAGAGAACATATAAACAAAAAGTATTTGAGAAGGTAGACAGTTGAGTAAAGACAGTATCAATACGTTTCAAACAGCGCAAACTGTAAGCAGTTACTTTACGTGATCAAAAAAGAAATTACACATAGTCTTTTTTAATTTAGAGATACCAGTATTGAAAATGTCGATGTCGACGTCCCGCATTATACGTATGACTTGCTCTGATTAAGTATGAATTCCGTCTGTAATTCGTTCCTACCGTAGAAGTATGCAAAAGATAAGGATTGCGCAGAAAAGCAGAAGGAACCCGCAGTCTGATTTTGTTCAGCAATTCTGGAAGCCCGGTTGAACCGTTAGCAATTCAAAATAAAAACGCCAAATCCGCAATTTTTCTACGTTCAGAAAGAGGAAGTATATGAAATCTTTTACAGCGTAGGAGATAAGTGGGAGAGTAAGTTTTAGACCGGAATTGAATATACCTCAGAAATTTTCTTTGTATGCCTTCCAATCGATTGATGTATATGTTGTAATTAGGATTCCAAACTTGAGAGGCATACTCGAGGTGACTGCGAACAAAAGTACAGTAGAGAATTTTAATGGTTTTTATGCCCCTGAACTCAGACGAGACTCTCAAAATGAACCCCAGTGATTTTGATGCTTTGTTAATGATTTTATCTATGTGCTGATCAAATAATAATTTTGAATCAAATACAACTCCCAAGTCTTTGACTGTGTTAACTCTAGCTAGGGATCTGCCTAAAAGTTTATAGTCAAATGTGATAGGTACGGGCTTCCTAGTGAAGGAGCACACGTAACACTTTGAGACGTTTAAATCGAGCTTATTAATGTTGCAGTAGTACTGGAACCTATCTAGATCCTCCTGCAATGACAGAGCATCTGGTAAAGAGGATATCTGTGACATAATTTTCATGTCATCCGCGTATAGAAGTATTCTAGAGTGAAGGAAGCAAGCTTCAATATCGTTAACGAATAAATTGAACAAGAGCGGCCCTAATAAAGATCCCTGAGGAACTCCAGATGGGATACGCATTGATCTTGATGAGTACCCATTCAGCACAACAGTCTGACACCTGTCCTCCACATACGAATTAAACCAACGGAAGAGATTACCCCTGATACCCATTGATAGAAGTTTACGCATGAGAACGACGTGATCAATTCTGTCGAAACATTTGGCATAGTCTGTATATATGACATCTATTTGAGACCGATTAGACATAGCCTCTGATAGGAAGTCACTACAAAGAACGAGGTTTGTAGTTGTTGACCGACCACCCAAAAATCCATTATGGATAAGGGAATCCTGCCAAACTCAGTACAAAGTATGGAAGATTACAAGATTCATGAATGTTATTCTTTTTTAATCTTAAGAGCGTTTATACCTTATGAGTGGCAACGTCGCAATTTAGTGTCATATTTCGTGGTTTTCAATTTTTATCATTTAATCGGAGCTATAATTTAAAAATCTGTCTAATTAACTTTTTAGAATTATGTGAAAACTGTGTAAAAGTGTATCGTTGCGTTTACAGTTCTATTTATATGCAAATAATACATTGGAAACTTGCAGGGCGTTTTTTTCATTGTAAAATAACTGTAAGCATTACGGTTACTCACTTTTTAAACACCTTCACGTAATTCTAAAAAGTTAATTAAACAGATTTTTAAATATTTATTATTTAATATAATTTTTTTTTTCAATATAGCTCCGATTAAATTATAAAAATTGAAAACCACGAAATATGACACTAAATTGCGACGTTGCCACTCATAAGGTATAAACGCTCTTAATGGCAAAACCATTATGTAAATTAGACGACAAAATACGCTATGAATGTATCTATCCATAAAATAGTTGACATTATCATGGATAGCACTCAGGAACAACAAGTTCAAGCTCAATACCAAATATAGTACATATATTTTGAGACGCATTGTATGTCATAACATGTTTATTATACTTATTATGCTTAGGGCCAAAAATTCAATCGCTAGTCGATTTTATGATGCCGCGTGCTGTCACAGTAACGTTCACATAAAGTATAAGATACAGCACGAGACTTAACGGCTTAAAATTGACTTAAAATTGAGTAGCGTTTTAATATTTGGGCATTAGGTGTAAGAGCTTGATAAAACTAAAATCCAAAATTAAATACCTATAATTTCTGTAACAAGTTTAATTTTCTTCCAAATTTTGAGATCAACGTGAATAGTTTGACAAAATTGAAATACAAGGAAACTCTGACACAGACACATGCGATGTGCGCCCTTTGACTAATGCCGACGGCACGTGTTAGATAGAGGTAATTTTAATTCCGGTAACCGGTATTAATACTGGTTGTATTCAATTTAAGAATTAAGGTAACCTTTAATAGTGTGTATCAGAATGGCGGGTGTAATTTCCAGATTTGCCTGAATTTATTACAGTTATTTGGTACCTTCTGTGTACCTTTACGTACCTCTCTTGAAAATCTGTGTACCTACACCCGTATGACGATATTTTAAAAATTAGGTACACCCGCCATCCTGATGTCAGAACCGCGGGTGTACTGCTAACCAATATATGTAGCCAAGCGTACTGTTTATGTAAATTTGGTACCTCTTGTGTACCTGCAGATAAAAGTATTAAATAAACGAAATACTGTATATAATAAGGTTGCTGCGAAAAATAAAAAAATATTTTTTTATTACACGACGTTACTTTGTATTTTATAATACTAACTAACAATAGTAACGACGTCAAAGGATAATAACAATCTTCGGTAATTGAACCTAGAACCTCCATATTAAACATATTGCCAAGATACGTTTAATGTGTAATATCTTTAATAGTAATCCCAAACCTCCGTGTATCATTTAGTCACTGTTGCGTGCGTGACTATACCGGGAATCGGAAATGAAATTAACGGACACAATTTACACACAGACTCAGGACAACACTTTAAATGTGATCCGCAAATTGTTGTTTTATGTGGAGATCAAACCCACAACTTCGTGTTCAGCAGTCGCATACTACGACCACTGGACCACTCTACAATTAAACTATTTTTATTTGATGCATTTGTATTACTCTGATGCAAGGACGCGGTTGTATCTGGAAACACTGATAGACAAACATCCTAATTCTATAAATCCTTCACAATTCTAAAATGGGCAATATGTTGTTTTTGTAATTATGTATACATAAAGTTTTTTTAATATTTAAGATAAGTTATCAATACGTAGATTGTTATTTTAAAAGATACGTCGAAGAAAGAAAATATTTATTTTTATTTTTGCAGCAACCTTGCAGTATTTCCTTTATTTAATACTTTTATCTGCAGGTACACAAGAGGTACCAAATTTACATAAACAGTACGCTTGGCTACATATATTGGTTAGCAGTACACCCGCGGTTCTGACATCAGGATGGCGGGTGTACCTAATTTTTAAAATATCATCATACGGGTGTAGGTACACAGATTTTCAAGAGAGGTACGTAAAGGTACACAGAAGGTACCAAATAACTGTAATAAATTTAGGCAAATCTGGAAATTACACCCGCCATTCTGATACACACCTTTAATAATACCTGTAAAAAATATAAATGTTGTAACCAAAAAATACCCCTATTGATGATACCGGTTTCGGTCCCTGGTCATCAAGTTGTATCACCTAATAAATAGATCTATCGCCACGAAATATTTTCGTTCTCAGATAAACAAAAATTGTTCTCAGGTTGATATCTCAGGATTTTAGGTGATTTATTGTGGAACTGATTTTGCATTGTTTGGTGACACAAACAATGAAATGAAAAGACAACAAACACAAAACTAATTAAATTGGTAATAGCTTAAAATGATACCAGAGACAAATTACCAGGAGAAACTGGATGCAATCTGGACTTTAGGGCACCCCGACTCGGACAGGTTAGGTTAGAAGGGGATGGCGGGGTCGAGAGACCCCGCTATCCCCTTCGTGGTTATTTTTTTATAAACCACCCAGAAGTAGGAGCCCCGCGAAGCGGGGCTCCGTCGACCAAGCCCTACCGTCGACATATTATGTATATCAATCGATCCGTGGTGAATAAGAAAACTACTACCTACTATTGGTGATCTCTTTAAATTAGTTTGTTTAAATACTTATTAGGACACCTATTATAATACATACAAAAACATTTATTTGGTACTAGACCTTATATCTCAGGATTTTAGGTGATTTATTGTGGAACTGATTTTGCATTGTTTGGTGACTACATTTTGGTGACAGATCTACTATTTGGAGGACAAACCCTATTATTTAAGAAACACAAAACTAATTAAATTGGTAATAGCTTAAATGATACCCATAAGAAATTAAACAAAATCGTGATTTTTTAGTTTTTATTTGATACACTAGTATTATTAGATGAATCTAACTTCCACCTGTGTACCTGAAACAATAAAATAAACATTAAAATTGTGCTTCACTATGCATACAGTTTATGTATAGTCAAAGTCCTTGCTTGACTTTTATGTCCAACAGGACAAGGTTAAGTCCCAAGCATTACCACTGACATGCGATTGGCTGTACTACTGTAATATAACCTTGTCTGTATGCTTTTCAATAGTCCTTATAAGATACAAATTCATATTACAAGGGTGGAGCTAGCATACTAATATGCCCTCCAATTCTTTACGTTTGCCTCATGATGAGATAACGACTGCCTCAGAGGGGTAGCACCATAACATAACAATAAAACTCTTTGTTACATTTTCATGTTTTAACAGATTTGGCTCAAATTAAGCACACATAGACCATGACCCTGATTAGGACATAGGATACTTTTTGTTCTGGCATTCCAGTGGGATGGGATTTCTAACCTCCACACACACGGAACAGAAAAAATCAAAAGAGCTAAATATATTATTATTTAATACTTCAGCATCCCTGCTTCGCAAGGTTTTTACAAGTTAAATATTAATATTATAAACAAATCGCCTTGAATTCTCTAAATGATGTTGAAAACTTCATCAAAATGCATTAGGATTTTATAACAACAACAACATAACATGTACAAGAGTTCTTGTGCATAATGAGATATTAACAAGGCGGTGACCAAGTGGTGTCTCTAAGATCTGGAAGAGGCTGAAGAGGCATGGGGGTTGGCACTAGAAAAGAGGGAACCACTGTAAAGGTGCTGTTGAAAAACCCTGAAGTGTGGAAAACAATAGGTGTTGAGATTAAAATTGCTAGTTTCTTGCGAGTATAAAGGGTGGGGATGAGCACATGGCGGGTCTAAATTTGCTTCCAAGGAATAATAATAAGGCGTAGACGATGGAGCCCAGCTTAAAAAAAAATAACCACAGAGGGAATACTCACTAGACCCCGCCATGCATGGATAGTGTAATAAGTTCAGGGACACCATCACAGTAGTATGATACACTCTCGAATGTGGGTATCACGTTAGTGATTGTTTTGTTAGCAACAATATTTTGTTAAAATTTGCTTCACAATTGTTTTTTTTTTCTCAAAATCTAGGCGTTCGCGCAGTAAGTATAAAATTTTGGGAAAGTGTTTTACTTAAAGACAACATGTGTACGCTATAAAATTATGAAGCTATTATATTATTACGCATGGGTGTTACAAGTAGCAGTGGAGCCGTCCAATGCTCAGTTACGAATTAAAATGAGCATAACCTATAGTTTCGACATGTCTTTCTTGGACCAAAATACATCCAATGCTCTAATATGTACATAATTACACCAAATACTGAATGTAAAAGTACCCAATTACAATACCTAACTTTTAAAATGCACCCAATATGGTTTCATACCCACCATTTACTATCTTAAAAGTTTTATTCAATAACAACCCCCAGTGCCTGAGTTTAAAACATTACATTTTATGACATGATAACCTCTCGATGCCTCACCCATGTTTCCTGTTGATTATGATTTGAAAACTGCACTTGCTGTGCTGTTTGCTTGCTATAGCAATGAACATTTCAGACATAAGGAATCGAAATATTTTAAATGGGCATCTGTCAAAGTTAAGAACTTAATTGCATGGTACCTAACAAAATTGTCATCAGAAACACTCGTTTATAGGTTAGAAAACTATAATAAATTCTTGTGATTACCATTAAAACTCGGAGCACATGTTATTTGATAAATTGTTGGTATCTAATGATTACAGTAACTGTAGAAACTATGCAAAATAGGTCCTTGGGTTGAAACAAATACTTTCAAACTGCCCAAGTTTGAAAAGTATTTTTTTGAACACGAGGTTGAAATTATACATAGCTTACTGAAGTACCTAGTTAATATTGAAATCTCTATAGCAATCGTATGTAACATGAACAATGAGAGGATGCCGGTTGGCGGCTCGGGGGACTGGACAAGCCATGTGGCTGTGCCAGAAAAAGTAATTATTAATACATACCATCTATTTGGACCTCGCACGCATCTTCCTCCTTTTACGCTTTAGCCTTCGCATGCGCTTCTTACGCCACTGAAACAATTGAAACACAGCACAAATCAAAACGCAGTTTAGCCGAACATAACATGTTGGTGAAAACAACTTGCTAGAACGTAATTTTACTACACAAATAGATATATACCTTCGCTCTCATGTTTAAGAAGGAAAAGGTTTAACTTTCCTCCTTCAAAAGGAGTTCGTGATTGATAGTAAAATTCACGATGCAGATATTGGTCTGTGCTCGAGACTCCGTTGAATGAAAAGAAGGTTTACAACGAAGTTGCTAGAGAGTTTGACAAAATGTTGTGATGTTGCCATTATAGAAAAGTATTTTAAATAAAGGGCTCCCGAGACGGTCAAATACATGTTTCATCATTGATCAATCCGTTTTGTTGGTTTTGGTAGCCCATAGGTTTTTGTGAACATGGTGAAAAATTGTTTGCTAAGTTTTTGTCACTTTGGGTGATGTTTAGACAGGGTATTATCCGTAGACAGAGAATGCTAGCATTCTCTGTCTACGGTATTACATATCTGTCTACGGTATTATCGATCGTAGGCCCTATTCATAGACATAAAGAATGGACTGAGCGTCATCCTCACAAAAGAGCACTCAAAGTGACTGTGCGGAGTGTGCGGGCAATATCTGTCTCTACACACTTTGGGTAATGTTTAGACAAATAGGGTTATTAATCGTAGGCTATTGGCCTTACTTGAAGGACATATAAATAAAAAAAAATTGACTTTAAGAGAAAAATTAAAAAGTCTGAAGTCAAGTGAGAAATGCCCAATAAATATTAAAATCCGTCTAAACTATAAATAATCACTGAATATACATGAGGAACTTTTGTTTCGGAAAGCCCATATAGAGAGGCTTCTAAATTATTTCTTTAGACATTGTTTCACGGGCCACCCTATATTCAATATCAAAACATGTACTTAATTAACTCGATTGCACTGAATATCCTGAATCATGAATATCCTAAATTATTGAAATCTGAGTTTTCAAAGTAGATTGTAGAAGTAAGATTAAGAGAAAGCCCACAATTTTTCACCAGATTTGCCTGTTTAGGTCTTTATTCGTCAGGCCGCACACGATCATACGAAAACCAACGGCGCTGAAGATCACGTATTTTTTAGTAATTTTACAAAATCTGATAGTGGACCTCTGACCACGAGGATCGTATCTGAAACTTTTCAAATATATTTTCCCTTTGCATGGATGCAGGATGCAAGAGCGAGCGAGGCAAGCTGGAATATTTTTGTACCGTGTCTTGAAATTCTAGGTTAGAATTCTTGTGAACATTCAGAAATACGAGTTGCTTTGTCAACTCATTTGGAAAAGTTAGAGAAAGAATAAAGGATGTTTAGTACTCGAAGTTTTTAGTACCCCGTGATCCCACCTCGGAACATTAGGTTTTCTTTTAAACAATCATACGAAAATAGGAATTACTTTGTTGACTTAAGCAGAAACTTTGAGAAGGTAGGATGGGAGAGCGACCGTAGTGAGCTCGAAAATGTTTACATATCGCCGTGTGTAGGTTAGGTTTTCTGTTGAATATTCATACCAAAATAGGAGCTGGTTTGTCGACGAATGCAAAAAAGTTTAAGAATAAAGATAATGTTGACAAATGCAAGCGAAGCGAGCTCGAAAACTATGAAAAAAAATGAGATAAAAGGGGATATATGATGAAAGAGCGAGCGAAGCGACGTTAAAAAATTGATTTCATATCTGCGTAGGTACGGAGCCGGAGCTTCAACTCCTAACTGCTTCCTACTAAACGTATTTGGCCCTTTTAGGGATTTGATTATTTATTATTTATTTTATTTATTAAAAAACGTTTACAAAAAAATCTTTGCATACGGACTTTGCCCCGCAAAACCGTTTTCACGGTTTGTCTGTGGGAACAGAACACAGTTTACAGTTATAGTTTATTAGTGCGGACACTTAAATTTCACTAATGGCATATATTATATAAAGTTGTTAAAAATTATCTAATCTTATGAATAAAAAAATACAAAATACCAATGTAAATAATAAACCATCCTCCTAAAAACACCGTTTACAATCCCCTGAATAGAACCGCTTAAGTAACTTGGCAAATTTTCCTTTTATTTCCTGACTTCTTATATCAGCAGGCATGGTATGGTATGGTACTCTTTTATCAAGCGTTCGGTCGCCAAAGTAATTCCTTATTCTAGGTACATCAAATTTACCTGCTGATACCATCCTAGTTGCGTGGTTATGGGTAACTAGCGAGTGACAAGTACTTTTTAGCCCCCTAGGACCTCAGCCCGGGACTGACCATCCCTACCACCACCATTGTGCTTTGGGCTCCCCTACCTCTTCTGGATTAATGTGTTTCCTTCACCGTACACTTTCTTATACATAAATTATTCATTTTAAACCATTTGGAATCAATACTCAAGAAATGTGTGTAAACTTGAATAAATAGTTCGTAAAAGCACGTCCGAATTCGCCAGTTTCGTCGTTCGTATTTTTTTTTTCGTTTCGTATTTTTCCGTATTCACCTAAAGTTGAGATGTTGGCTGCGTATGGAATGCTGCTTGTATGGAATGCGCTTTTGTATCGATCTTAAATATCCCGCGATTCCGGAATCGACAAATTTTGTGTATTTTTTCTGATTATAGAAACGGATGCATATCTAGATCTACCTATCTAATTTTGTAAAGTAGATAGGTAGGTAGATACCAAACTGCCATAGCAAACAACGTCAAGATAAGATAACGGTCTACATATATTTAGAATTATTTATGTAGGTACCATTGAAATACCTAGGTCTTTTTTGTAAATAAATTTTATAAGTCGCTTCTTTACTATACACCCGACTAGTTATGCATTCCCGGTATTCCTGCATGCATCCCGCATGCGTTCCTCCAGCCAGGGGCATAATATTAATTATAAACTAAGCGACCAACTTCGATTTGTGTCTGTGTGTGCTGTATACTGTACTGGTGGTGGCCCTATTGTTTTCCTGGAGGAGGGTGATGGGGTCGTCAGGGTCGGTCAGTGCGTGCCTTGGACGGCGGATTCTACTGATTCTAGAGGGGACATAACTGGCGGCCTTGAATGAGCAGTCTTATACTCTCTTGTTTCGCGTCGCGTAGCAAGCTGTCGGCAAGGCACTCGGCCTTGTCGATGTCATCGAACGCGATGGTCTTGTCGGGACGCACCAATGGGGGCGTGGAGGCTACATTTGGGGACTGGAGTTTCCTCTGCAGTTCCCAAAAGGCCAGGTGTGTGGGCTCTAACTCGCTCAGCATCTTATCTTGTCCCAGCCAGCTTCACGCAGCTCCGTTATGCGTTTCTTTACAGATCTCTGTAAATAGCGCATATGGGCCTTGTTAGCTTGGCAGGGAAAGTTGCTGTAGTCACGGACAGCCGCGTTCTTCTCAGTCAGCAGTTCACGTACATCGTCCGGCAACTTCCAGCGATGGTCGTCCATCGCTGGAACTTCCCTTGAACTTTCGTTCAGGACGGATTGTACGTGTTCCGTGAGTGAGTCGATCGCGGCTGTCGTGTCATTAATCGAATCGAACAGATCGGGAATGGAGTCTAGTCAGAGGCAGGAGGATGTGGAGGATTTCAGTCTTTCGCTTACTTTCCTCCAGTCCGTGACTACTTTGGTGAGGGGCGGTCTGTCGGGGTCGGGGAGTCCTAGTCGGGGGCCTAATGTCACAACTACAGGTCGGTGGTCGGATGTCAGTTGATGTACCACCTCTATAGAATCCAACCGAAGGTTGACATTCTTTAGAAGTGCCACGTCAAGGACGTCAGGGCCATGAAGGGGGTCGTGGGGAAAGTGAGTGGGCGTCATCGGGGCGATGACATCAAAGTTAAGGATGCGACAGAGGTCAAACAGATGTTTGCCCCTGGTCGAGATCCTGTGACTATTCCAGGCTGTGTGTTTGGCATTGAGATCGCCCGCTATGATAACGGTGTCACTCAAGCCAAATAGGATAGCGAGGTCGTCAGATAACTGGGGGTAGTTTTCTGATAGTTGCGGGGGGATGTAGACCGAGATTAGAGTGATCGGCTGGTGACCTGTCATGCCAAGCCGGCAGACAGACACTTCTAAACGCGAGAGAGGGGGCGCGTCCACAGGAATGCAGTACAGATCCTTTCTGTAGTAAATGATGGTACCGCCTCGGTGGCGGGGCTTAAGGAATGTTTCCTGTACAAGTAGGACATCTAATTTATGGACATGCAGGAACTCGGCGATCTCGTCGCGTTGTCCCTGGATGCCATTGGCATTAAAATAGCCTAATTTGAGGGATCGGGGATTGGTTCTCGCTATGGTTGTGTTATACATTATGTTTGATTTGTATAAGAGAGGAGGGCTTGTGTAATCTCGGGATACGCATTTTAAATTAGCTGAATTTGGAAAAGGACTGTGATCGTCACCCACAGGCCCTATATATTGTAATCAGTTAACAGTGCTGTCACCATAAGACTAAACCAAATCGTCTTGTGTGAACTAGGTTTTATTTATATTCTGCTTATTGCTGTGCCGTAAACTACGAATACTAAAATCGACAAGCATTTGAATGCGAATTATAAGATCCGTTGGAGTCTGAAACTTATTGGGTGTTTGTGAAAGTAAAGTTGAACCAGCAATTTAATAAAATCTTCTCACAACTTTTCTAGGGAACGTCATATAACAGGCTGCATTAGTTGATACCTCGATTAGGCCATAAAAAAAACAAAAGTTTGTACCAACTTCATGAATAGATAGAAAATAAATTGACTTTTTTGACATTTTAGGCATATTACACCGTACACTCAACATATTCGCGCCAAAAGTTTTATCAAGTAATTATTTACTGTTTCAGTGTTTAAATTGGTTCTCTCAAGATATTGACACGGTAAGTGTTTTCAGATAAATTAGCGTTGCTACTCGTGTAATCAAATAACTAAGATCTTGTCGTGATTATTGTACATAAATAAAACAGTGTTACCAACATAATCGATTTTCATGGCGATAAGCGATGCGATGAAGTTAAGTCCTCTACTTTTTATTGTAAGGCTTTGCCAGTAATAATATTGATTAATTTCCGTATAAAATAAGTTTCCAAATAAATGAAGCGTTGAATCTTTAGTGCGGTAGTGATAAATTTCCTAAACACGTCAAATTATGCTTTGTTCATTTGCTGTATTATTAGCAGCTACGTGTGCCCATATATTATTATTGTAGTAAGAGTAACGGTGGATCCTGAAAATGGTTACCTCTAATAATCAACCCGAGAAAAAAGTTGTGAAAATGGCTGAGCAGAATAGTGCTGCAGTGGTGCCTCAGAGAACCTTACTTGGTGAAGTCAACGAACACATAACATGTCCTCTATGTAGGGGTTATTACATCGATGCAACTACGATTGTGGAATGTTTGCACTCCTTTTGTCGAAGTTGTATCATCAAACATTTGCGAGCAAAGAGTTACTGCCCTGTATGCGAAATGATGATCAATTCGGCAAAGCCAAACATAAAATTAGATAAAGCACTTCAAGACATAGTTTATAAACTTGTACCAGGACTTTTTCAAAAAGAAATGGAGAGGCGACAGCAGTTTTATTCCTCGAGACCTGGCCCTGCTGCATCAGCTACTCCTGAACAGAGAGGAGAAGACACTGAAAGAATAATTTTCAGTCCTGAGGATGTCATTTCCTTCTCTTTAGAATATGCTGATGCTACTGACACTGATAGTATATCTAGTAAATCATCTGACAGCAATGAACCGCAACCTGTATCAGCAACACCAAGAAGGTTTCTGCAATGCCCTGCTGTTGTCAACATAAACCATCTCAAAAAATTTTTAAGTGTGAAATTTGATATTGACAGCACCCAATTTGCTATTGATATCTTGTACAAGAGAGTTCCTTTACCAGATTACTATACTTTGATGGACATAGCTTACATATACAATTGGAAAAGGAATGAGCCAATGCGCTTTTTCTACCAAATAACAGACTATGTAGCTATTCGAAATAGACTTTTTGAAAACAATAGGAAAGGCTCCGCTTCCTGTCATTTAAGCGACAGAAAGTCAAGTCCTGCTTCAACTGAAGATACAAACGCAAGCAGTCCAGCTCCACATTTGAATGATCAAGGCTCTGAAGCTTCTTCCGGAACTGATAGTCCAATGCCTGATGATGGTATAATCCAGGCAAGTGAAATCTCTAAGAATAATGAAAAAACAGGACAACAAAGTAAAGATTTGGTTGAGACTATAAATCCTGTCAAACATTCTGACACATCTTCTAAGAAAAATGATGACGAAGTAGAAAAATCTCAATTCCTAAATTCTTTTGAGCTTACTGCAAAAAGTATGTTGCCACTTAAATCATCACCAGTAAAATCTCCTGATGAGCTAGTCGCTTCTAATGATACACCATCTATGAATCCATCTAATACTCCAAAATTAGACGAGAAGATTGGGGAACCATCCAAAAGAAAATATCAGGCAATTCCGCATACAACAGAGTTAAAAAAACTAAAAATTGAACTTGAAAAGGCAAAGATAAATCATTTACTTAGTCCTCCTTGTGTTGCAAAAGTGACTATTACCAGCCAAAATAATAAAGTTCTGGAAATAAAAGGCAAAGAGTTGGAAGGATCACCTAAACATTCTCAAGTGCCTCCAGTGACACCTAAAGTACCTTCCCCCATGCCTGTTCCTACAAAAGACATAAAGCAGCAACTGGCAGGTACAAAGCAGCAAGAAAGTCCTGGAGTTAAAAGAACAGTTTCAGTCCCTCAAAATATATCATCACCTAAACGCAAACCACCAAATGAGATTCCTTCCACTATACAGCCACACCCTGGAACTCAGAAAACAATTTCCCCACTTAAACTTCAAATACCAAAACCTGAGTTAACAGCACATTTGAAGCCGCATGAAGTACAAAAGCCTCCAGTTAAAAAGATGCCTGATTTAAAGCCTAGTGTTCCAATGTCAAACAAAGGACAACCTGTTAATAAAGTAAGAATGGATCTATTAGCAAATAACAGTGACCCTACAATCGATAGAACTAAAATATTATCTCAGGTTAAATCCTCCCTTGGTTCTCCAATCACAGGAACACAACCATCTGGTGATCCCTTAAAGTCTTTATTTGATTCATGTAAAATTAATATACCATCATCATTATCTATTACACTTACTGATCAAAAATTAGATTCTCGAAATCCTGGTGAAACAACAAATCCTGATCTCAAGAAAAGTATGATAAATAAAAACTTGGCTGGTGCTAGTAACACCACCCACAAAGTTCCAAGTCCGCCAGTGCATAACTATATAGAAATATTAAAATTGCCAGACACTGAAACAAAAAAACAAAAACTTGAAAGTATTAATGAAACCAAGCCAGGTCAACCAAGTAAAACAGATAATATTGCAGCACCAACTAAACCTCCAACTAAATCATCAGAAAGCTCGGCTAAAGGCCCAGTTCCTAACTTGAAGCCTATTTCTGATACTAAATTAGGAAAACAATGTGGAAATCTTTCAGCTCCTATTACTTTTCAGCAAACATTTGAACAGCAATTACAAAGCTTGCAAAGTGATAAAAAATCCAAGTTGCCGAAAAACAAAGCACAGGTCCCTAAACTAGTGCCTGCCACTCCAAAATCATTTAATGCAGCTAACAAGTCCAACAATCCTGTAAACAAGCCAAGTACCAGTAACATGCCTGTATTAGAGACCAAGCCAAGCACTGCTCTGGATCTATCTACTCCCCACAACATCCAAAATCAATTAGCACAACAACAAACCTTTCATAAAGCATTTGAAACTATGCAATCTATTGACAATTTGGCTAAGAAACAAAATCTTCCAACTAAGAGTTTGCCTCTGACTATGCCGCAAAGTAATGTTTTTCCTACTGGTATTACAAACAGACCGCTGACTTCTGGTGTCAGCCCATTAAGAATTCCTTCAACAGCTAACATAAATCAACTAAAATTGGACAAAGGTGGCCCAGGTGGATCACAAATGAATACTAGACAGGACATGGCTAGTACCAAACCAAATCCAATGAAGCCTTCCGGTGGGAGTACCAAAATTGCTTCTCCGAGTTCTCATATTGCTCCTCATACACCTCCCAGTGCAGCACAACCTTCCCCTAGGTCGCAAACTCGTTCACCTAGTTCTTCTCCAAAATTGGTTATAGCAGAAGAAAAACAAGCAGGTTGTGCTGCTCCAGAACCAAACATAAACCAGTCAAACCAGATTACTAGTACTCAGATACCCAATATGAATTCTGCAAATAATGATCTACCAAAAACATCACCAGGGACTTCAAATCCTGGATTTAAACCTATGCCTTCAACAGGAAAATTACCAGGAATAAGACAGCCTATAACACCAACTCAAAAAACAAATCCCACTATGAATGCCTCAACGGATTATCGAATGTCACAAACGCAACCGCAACTGATGCCCCACCACCATGTGCTACTAAGGCATCAAATGGAAGTGAATGCGTGGCTAGAAGCCAAACGGCAGATAGACTTATATAAGAGTATATCAACAAACATGGCCCACCAGTCACAAAATGACTTCCACAATAAAGACAAACAGTGATAATATGTCAGAGGCAGGAGGATGTGGAGGATTTCAGTCTTTCGCTTACTTTCCTCCAGTCCGTGACTACTTTGGTGAGGGGCGGTCTGTCGGGGTCGGGGAGTCCTAGTCGGGGGCCTAATGTCACAACTACAGGTCGGTGGTCGGATGTCAGTTGATGTACCACCTCTATAGAATCCAACCGAAGGTTGACATTCTTTAGAAGTGCCACGTCAAGGACGTCAGGGCCATGAAGGGGGTCGTGGGGAAAGTGAGTGGGCGTCATCGGGGCGATGACATCAAAGTTAAGGATGCGACAGAGGTCAAACAGATGTTTGCCCCTGGTCGAGATCCTGTGACTATTCCAGGCTGTGTGTTTGGCATTGAGATCGCCCGCTATGATAACGGTGTCACTCAAGCCAAATAGGATAGCGAGGTCGTCAGATAACTGGGGGTAGTTTTCTGATAGTTGCGGGGGGATGTAGACCGAGATTAGAGTGATCGGCTGGTGACCTGTCATGCCAAGCCGGCAGACAGACACTTCTAAACGCGAGAGAGGGGGCGCGTCCACAGGAATGCAGTACAGATCCTTTCTGTAGTAAATGATGGTACCGCCTCGGTGGCGGGGCTTAAGGAATGTTTCCTGTACAAGTAGGACATCTAATTTATGGACATGCAGGAACTCGGCGATCTCGTCGCGTTGTCCCTGGATGCCATTGGCATTAAAATAGCCTAATTTGAGGGATCGGGGATTGGTTCTCGCTATGGTTGTGTTATACATTATGTTTGATTTGTATAAGAGAGGAGGGCTTGTGTAATCTCGGGATACGCATTTTAAATTAGCTGAATTTGGAAAAGGACTGTGATCGTCACCCACAGGCCCTATATATTGTAATCAGTTAACAGTGCTGTCACCATAAGACTAAACCAAATCGTCTTGTGTGAACTAGGTTTTATTTATATTCTGCTTATTGCTGTGCCGTAAACTACGAATACTAAAATCGACAAGCATTTGAATGCGAATTATAAGATCCGTTGGAGTCTGAAACTTATTGGGTGTTTGTGAAAGTAAAGTTGAACCAGCAATTTAATAAAATCTTCTCACAACTTTTCTAGGGAACGTCATATAACAGGCTGCATTAGTTGATACCTCGATTAGGCCATAAAAAAAACAAAAGTTTGTACCAACTTCATGAATAGATAGAAAATAAATTGACTTTTTTGACATTTTAGGCATATTACACCGTACACTCAACATATTCGCGCCAAAAGTTTTATCAAGTAATTATTTACTGTTTCAGTGTTTAAATTGGTTCTCTCAAGATATTGACACGGTAAGTGTTTTCAGATAAATTAGCGTTGCTACTCGTGTAATCAAATAACTAAGATCTTGTCGTGATTATTGTACATAAATAAAACAGTGTTACCAACATAATCGATTTTCATGGCGATAAGCGATGCGATGAAGTTAAGTCCTCTACTTTTTATTGTAAGGCTTTGCCAGTAATAATATTGATTAATTTCCGTATAAAATAAGTTTCCAAATAAATGAAGCGTTGAATCTTTAGTGCGGTAGTGATAAATTTCCTAAACACGTCAAATTATGCTTTGTTCATTTGCTGTATTATTAGCAGCTACGTGTGCCCATATATTATTATTGTAGTAAGAGTAACGGTGGATCCTGAAAATGGTTACCTCTAATAATCAACCCGAGAAAAAAGTTGTGAAAATGGCTGAGCAGAATAGTGCTGCAGTGGTGCCTCAGAGAACCTTACTTGGTGAAGTCAACGAACACATAACATGTCCTCTATGTAGGGGTTATTACATCGATGCAACTACGATTGTGGAATGTTTGCACTCCTTTTGTCGAAGTTGTATCATCAAACATTTGCGAGCAAAGAGTTACTGCCCTGTATGCGAAATGATGATCAATTCGGCAAAGCCAAACATAAAATTAGATAAAGCACTTCAAGACATAGTTTATAAACTTGTACCAGGACTTTTTCAAAAAGAAATGGAGAGGCGACAGCAGTTTTATTCCTCGAGACCTGGCCCTGCTGCATCAGCTACTCCTGAACAGAGAGGAGAAGACACTGAAAGAATAATTTTCAGTCCTGAGGATGTCATTTCCTTCTCTTTAGAATATGCTGATGCTACTGACACTGATAGTATATCTAGTAAATCATCTGACAGCAATGAACCGCAACCTGTATCAGCAACACCAAGAAGGTTTCTGCAATGCCCTGCTGTTGTCAACATAAACCATCTCAAAAAATTTTTAAGTGTGAAATTTGATATTGACAGCACCCAATTTGCTATTGATATCTTGTACAAGAGAGTTCCTTTACCAGATTACTATACTTTGATGGACATAGCTTACATATACAATTGGAAAAGGAATGAGCCAATGCGCTTTTTCTACCAAATAACAGACTATGTAGCTATTCGAAATAGACTTTTTGAAAACAATAGGAAAGGCTCCGCTTCCTGTCATTTAAGCGACAGAAAGTCAAGTCCTGCTTCAACTGAAGATACAAACGCAAGCAGTCCAGCTCCACATTTGAATGATCAAGGCTCTGAAGCTTCTTCCGGAACTGATAGTCCAATGCCTGATGATGGTATAATCCAGGCAAGTGAAATCTCTAAGAATAATGAAAAAACAGGACAACAAAGTAAAGATTTGGTTGAGACTATAAATCCTGTCAAACATTCTGACACATCTTCTAAGAAAAATGATGACGAAGTAGAAAAATCTCAATTCCTAAATTCTTTTGAGCTTACTGCAAAAAGTATGTTGCCACTTAAATCATCACCAGTAAAATCTCCTGATGAGCTAGTCGCTTCTAATGATACACCATCTATGAATCCATCTAATACTCCAAAATTAGACGAGAAGATTGGGGAACCATCCAAAAGAAAATATCAGGCAATTCCGCATACAACAGAGTTAAAAAAACTAAAAATTGAACTTGAAAAGGCAAAGATAAATCATTTACTTAGTCCTCCTTGTGTTGCAAAAGTGACTATTACCAGCCAAAATAATAAAGTTCTGGAAATAAAAGGCAAAGAGTTGGAAGGATCACCTAAACATTCTCAAGTGCCTCCAGTGACACCTAAAGTACCTTCCCCCATGCCTGTTCCTACAAAAGACATAAAGCAGCAACTGGCAGGTACAAAGCAGCAAGAAAGTCCTGGAGTTAAAAGAACAGTTTCAGTCCCTCAAAATATATCATCACCTAAACGCAAACCACCAAATGAGATTCCTTCCACTATACAGCCACACCCTGGAACTCAGAAAACAATTTCCCCACTTAAACTTCAAATACCAAAACCTGAGTTAACAGCACATTTGAAGCCGCATGAAGTACAAAAGCCTCCAGTTAAAAAGATGCCTGATTTAAAGCCTAGTGTTCCAATGTCAAACAAAGGACAACCTGTTAATAAAGTAAGAATGGATCTATTAGCAAATAACAGTGACCCTACAATCGATAGAACTAAAATATTATCTCAGGTTAAATCCTCCCTTGGTTCTCCAATCACAGGAACACAACCATCTGGTGATCCCTTAAAGTCTTTATTTGATTCATGTAAAATTAATATACCATCATCATTATCTATTACACTTACTGATCAAAAATTAGATTCTCGAAATCCTGGTGAAACAACAAATCCTGATCTCAAGAAAAGTATGATAAATAAAAACTTGGCTGGTGCTAGTAACACCACCCACAAAGTTCCAAGTCCGCCAGTGCATAACTATATAGAAATATTAAAATTGCCAGACACTGAAACAAAAAAACAAAAACTTGAAAGTATTAATGAAACCAAGTCAGGTCAACCAAGTAAAACAGATAATATTGCAGCACCAACTAAACCTCCAACTAAATCATCAGAAAGCTCGGCTAAAGGCCCAGTTCCTAACTTGAAGCCTATTTCTGATACTAAATTAGGAAAACAATGTGGAAATCTTTCAGCTCCTATTACTTTTCAGCAAACATTTGAACAGCAATTACAAAGCTTGCAAAGTGATAAAAAATCCAAGTTGCCGAAAAACAAAGCACAGGTCCCTAAACTAGTGCCTGCCACTCCAAAATCATTTAATGCAGCTAACAAGTCCAACAATCCTGTAAACAAGCCAAGTACCAGTAACATGCCTGTATTAGAGACCAAGCCAAGCACTGCTCTGGATCTATCTACTCCCCACAACATCCAAAATCAATTAGCACAACAACAAACCTTTCATAAAGCATTTGAAACTATGCAATCTATTGACAATTTGGCTAAGAAACAAAATCTTCCAACTAAGAGTTTGCCTCTGACTATGCCGCAAAGTAATGTTTTTCCTACTGGTATTACAAACAGACCGCTGACTTCTGGTGTCAGCCCATTAAGAATTCCTTCAACAGCTAACATAAATCAACTAAAATTGGACAAAGGTGGCCCAGGTGGATCACAAATGAATACTAGACAGGACATGGCTAGTACCAAACCAAATCCAATGAAGCCTTCCGGTGGGAGTACCAAAATTGCTTCTCCGAGTTCTCATATTGCTCCTCATACACCTCCCAGTGCAGCACAACCTTCCCCTAGGTCGCAAACTCGTTCACCTAGTTCTTCTCCAAAATTGGTTATAGCAGAAGAAAAACAAGCAGGTTGTGCTGCTCCAGAACCAAACATAAACCAGTCAAACCAGATTACTAGTACTCAGATACCCAATATGAATTCTGCAAATAATGATCTACCAAAAACATCACCAGGGACTTCAAATCCTGGATTTAAACCTATGCCTTCAACAGGAAAATTACCAGGAATAAGACAGCCTATAACACCAACTCAAAAAACAAATCCCACTATGAATGCCTCAACGGATTATCGAATGTCACAAACGCAACCGCAACTGATGCCCCACCACCATGTGCTACTAAGGCATCAAATGGAAGTGAATGCGTGGCTAGAAGCCAAACGGCAGATAGACTTATATAAGAGTATATCAACAAACATGGCCCACCAGTCACAAAATGACTTCCACAATAAAGACAAACAGTGATAATATGTGTTTTAAATACACTGGTGAAACATTTTTGTAAGGGGCAGGAATCCCCTAGTGAAGTTTTGTTGTGAGTGGATACATTACTTTTTGTACTAATTTAATAAAACATAATTATAATATCTTAAATTATAACACATTAGGGGACTCTAAAGCATATAATATATATATACCTGATAGGCAATAAAACTTTTATTGTGTCTCGTTGAGTGGCTGGTAAAGTGTTTAATTGTATAAAGAAAACGGTTTTAATTAAGATTATGTCAATTTAACATATTTTATTATCATCTGTTTGTGTAGGTATAGGCAGTATTATGCACCTATTCATTTATTTAAATCATGACTAGGGCCAATATTTTATTGATGCTGTCCAATAGCTGGGTCCACTGCAATGCAATGCACCCCAATCGGGCGCGGCAGGAGCGCGATGCAAATGCGGGGTGGGTGTGGACATTCCGCGCGTACGATCCGAGCAAACGCGGTGGAGCGCGCGCTCTGAGGATCGGCCGATCTGAGCGCTGTCGATTTTTGACAATGCTCAAAGGCGCCTGAGCCGTTCGGCGCGCTCGGTGTGGACGGTTGTGTGTGGATGGGGCGATCGGGCAATATGAATAATACGCAAAGTCGCCGTTTAATATCCGTGGATCGGCATTGCAGTGCTTACCAGGATCGCGGGATTCCTAAAACGGATCGCGCGAAAGAATCTCCGATCTCTACGATAGGCGTTCCATGATCGTAGAGCGCCGATCCAATTTTGGATCGTCCGGTGTGGACCCAGCTAATCACTCAAATTCGGGTTCAATTGTAGTGTAGTACAATTTAATTAAGGGGTACTGAGCAGTTATGTTGAATGTTGACTTTATTATGCTAAGTAATGTTAGCGTTGCATGCGAATCATATTTTTATCAAATGATCATAATCTATGCGAATTTAAAGAAGAAATTTATACGAATATGAACCTCAAACAACAAATAATGTTCCTAATCTAACGAAACACTTACTTTATGTTACAAAGTTAAAGTTCATCAGAGCTGCATTTACTTTCCTACCAACACATGTCATCTACTTTTAAAATAACGAAGTTACATAAAACAAGCTTAAATTGATTTAAAACCACTTCTTGTATTGTGATTTGATGATTTTGTCCATAGTGCAGTCGAGATTTGTCTTCAGGGACTCTTGAAATAGAAATCTGATTATGAGGCTTACACTATTGACATACTATTGATCTACTACACACATCAAAAGTGTCTAGGGATCAACATATATTTTTGCAATAACTTTTCTCCTGATTGATATTAATTAAAATTTTCTTTAAGGATTCATAAAATAAAGTGTTTTCGTTTGTCACAGTAACGATAAACCAAGTCACCTTTGCATTAATAAAGAAATTTGCCATTTTCCTAATAAAGGGATTTTTGACATTTGAACCACTAACACAAAAGTTCGAAAAAAAGACTGAAATAACAGTTTTCTTTAAAATTTTATTGGGTAACTTAAACAATTAATAATCCGTGTTTCTACCGCGAACACTAACAACACAAGAACATCGGTTTGGCATACTCAAAATGAGTTCATCCAAATCACGCTGTGGAATGGCCGCCCATGTTCGTTGCAACAACAAAAAAAGGTCTTCTTGCGACTGGATACCCTCCATATTCGGCAGAGCTCTTCTCTGTAGCATATCCCATGCATGCTCAATCGGGTTCAAGTCTGGCGACTGAGCAGGCCAGGGCAGGACATTGATGTTAGCTGCGGCGAGAGTCTGTCTTACAACTCTTGCGGTGTGCGGTCGTGCATTATCATGCATTAACTGAAATAAGGGACCGATTTGCACTTGTAGAGGAACGATGACGTCTGATACAATCGTCTCAGCATAAATTTGAGCGTTGAGGTTGCCTCTGATCCAAATCAACTCAGTTCTTCCGCCGATCCAAATACCCGCCCATACCATGATGGTTCCACCACTATAAGGATGGACTTCCTGGCAGGATTTTAATCGCTGTTGGCGTCCAGGGGTTCTCCAGTGTCGTATACGTCTTGTATCCGGTCTCATACCAAAACGAGACTCATCAGAAAAGCACACGAAACGCCATTGTTCTTCTGCCCAATTTCTGTGTTCAAGAGCCCATTGATATCGAATCCTACGATTGTGCATTGCTATAGGTGGTACCCGTAGCGGTCTTCGGGAATGAAGGTTCACTTCATGCAAGCGGTTTCTGACTGTTTGGTCGCTAATTAAGTTCCCTGAAGAGTGATGAAGCCTCACGGCTAACATCATGGCGGTTATTGTTGGAGCTCTTCGAGTTAAGATTTGAATGTATCGGTCTTGTCTCCGTGTGGTGCAGCGATACCGTCCTCCATGGCGCTCAGCCACGGTACCAGTGCTTCGGTAACGTGTCCAAAGTCGACTGATAACACTCTGACTTGTATTCAGAGCTAAAGCCACAGTACGTTGCCGGGAACCAGCTTCTATCATTCCCACGGCTCTGAGCATTTCTTCCCTGCTTAAATGACGTCGCCGCTCCATAATAACGTTGGTTTTAATCAGTAGTAGGGAAACAGTAGCACTAATAATGTCTTCAATGCGTTGTATGTTTTTATAGGGAAAATATTGACAGCTGATTTTCATCTTTTACTCGAATTTGATTCACAGTTCCTGATTCAAATTATGAAATGCACCAAAAAGGATCCATATAAATTTATAAAATCATAAATTTATTACAAAGCCACATCTTAATCTCAAGAAATCCGCATAAAAATGCTTGATCCCTAGACACTTTTGATGTGTGTATTTACTACAAATGCACAGAACTTGTTGTTTTGGATCAGGGTATAAATCACGACCTTTACAAAAATAACCAAAAAGTCGGATTTATTTGATCTAAATCGGACTTTTTTTAAATTTGAATCAGACTTGTTGATTTTAATAATAGTTTAAACGCTTTTATTTTCGTATTCAGTTTTTAGACGTAAAACTTAGAAAAACACTATTATTATGGTTTTTAATCAGTTTCACTATTATCTAACAGAAAATCAATGATATTAGGTTGACTCACATTTTTTTTTAACAAAAACTTACCCAAAGCATAAAGCGACGTGCGCGATACCGACTAATTTTGGAGAATTTTGATCACTATTTGTGAGGAAGGGAAGAATTTAAACTAATTGTTTTGTTATTATAAAAGTCTAGATCACATTGTTATTATAAAAGTCTAGATCACATTCTGGAATCTGACTACAAGGGATTTCAATCTTGGTACTACGCCCATTAATTCTTTATTACAAAGTTTAAATATTGTTTTTGATAAACTTGCCGCAAACGGATTTCATTTCATTGAAATGCACACATACACTATTTTTTTTTTCTTCCAGACATCTTGTTGTATTGACATTATTTATGGCTGGTTGCTGTTTTTGTTGTGGTGTCTTTTGTCAATTGATTTAAATCATCTCAACCCTGTTTTGGATTGAGGGAAACAAATGTACTTACAGTATTTAAATCATATCTTTTTTATATTATATCTTACAATGAATAATGTACTTATTGTATAATGTGTTTATTGAGGACGAATGAGAAAAGAAAGCTTACCGGCTTCTTAACAAGTTTTTAACTTATTATTTTTGTACATAACATCAATTATTATCATTATGTAAATACATACCAGACTAATTGATATTTTTATATAACATGTGATCTGATAAATTGTATGTTAATGTTAATTTTCATATTTATAATTTTGGGTCTCTAATGTTATTTTAATACAAATAAATTCTTGTGGTTAATGAGCTTTGTGCCCTATTAATTTTAACAATAAGTTTATAGTAGTACCTTATGTTTTTAACACTATGAAATACCGACAGCAACGAAAGTCAATTAACACGTCAGTTAAAAAAAAAGAGAAAAATCAAACATCAAATTTGCAACACAAAATGAACCAGAAAATGATTAGAGATTAGATATGTCCTAAAGTGTAACGTTGGCTAGATATTTGGAGGCAAAGATCGCTATATGAGAGCTTTACTTTCAAATATCTGGTATTTGATCTCGTGTTCTCTCGTTCATCGCACGCGCTGCAACTAAATCTAAATGGCGGTGGGGAATTGGGGAGGCCAGCTTCCATAGAAAACAGTTTACCCTTTTGAAACAGACGTAAATTTGTAATAATACAAACTCTTAGCTACCTACACGAAATGCTCAAAAGCCTTATATCGAACCATTTAGATTATATGTACAAGTAGCAGTGTGAATCGACATTCGTTGCTGACCGTAGTACAGTCTACAACAAACATACTCATGTAATAGTGTATGTTAGTTGACCACATGACTGTGTTTTAAACGCTTGGAACATATAGGTAACAGCGTTTTGCAGGGTTCATACATACATACAAGCCTAAAAACACTAGTACAGCAACCTCCTAGAAATATTGTTGTTTGAGGTGTTGCAGCTTTTTCTGACATATGTACTATATATGTATAATAATTCAGTGACTTGACACTGAATTATTTCAACAACTGCATGTCAGTTAAAGGATGGTTCCCACAATAATAGCTTCACATATTATACGCAACTGTAATGGTACAGTTGCGTATAATATGTGAAGCTATTATTGTGGGAACCATCCAGCTAGAAACTTATCAGATACATTACATGGGTAATGTATCTGATAAGTTTCTGGCTCAATTCTGCAAAACTATTTGAAAAAAACTAGCTAGAGAAAAATGAATTTATTTTAAGCAAAAATTGCCTGTCTGTTTTTTTAAATGTCTAATTAATTATGTAATTAATCATATTCATAATGCTTTTAAGTTTTATGCAAAAGGTGTGTTGGAAATGTAATTTAATTTGTATAATAAATATAAAATCCCAGCGTGATTGTTTTTCTATATCCTAGAAATTACTCCCAATAATGGAATCGAAATCGAATTTCCAACTCACGATTATGTTTAATTAAACATAGAGCATAGACAAAAGGTACCTACATACATTCAGTATTGACTTCTTACTGTAATTAAGTCTATGGCCCAGCGCACACCGCTGAAGGCGCGGCGGAGCGTAATTAAAGACAACAATTTAATGTAAACCTTAATTACCTTGACATACGGTCAATATAAGTAACAACAAATTTGCACGCGGTGCTCGGAGCGCCCTCAAGCTACTACAAGAGCATGCGCGCGACTGCTCCAGTCGCCGCCGTGCTGCTCTGCGCTCTGCCGCACTACCCCGCGCCCGGCTGGCTGGCGGTCAGATGCCTGGAGAGTTTTAACTAGTGTGGTCGTCGTAGTATCGATCAGCACTAAATGACATGGGCGCGCTCGGAGTAGCTGTGCGCCGCCGCGCGTCTCTTCGCTCGAGGGCTCTCAAGAGTCTCAATGGCTCTTGGCGCCGCTCGGGGCCCGCGGATTACGCCCGCGCGTTTCAATGAACTGCGCTCCGCCGCGCCTCCAGCGGTGTGCGCTGGGCCTATGAGTAACCTATTTAAATTAATGTATTTATTACAGATGGCTGGTGTCCAGGCGACTATTCCATTCAGGTCTCGTAAGAAGGTATATGTGGATGATGATGATGTCGCCTCAAACGAAAATAAAGACATATTGAATATTAGAAAATCTAGCGAAAGAAAATTGAAAAGACATTTTAAAGAACATGATTTAAGGAAAAATATTGATGAAGGTAAGATTTTTTGCCAAGGCCATTATCTAGAAATAGAAATGATGTTACCTCTGCGTCAAATTATATTCAAATCGGTTCGCATGTGTTAATAGCAATAGAATAATAAGTAATAGTGGAAAAAAGTGTGGAACACCAACGTCTGTGTTCCCTTCCACGTATAACCCGCCAGCCTTTAAAGCAAGAGTGAACTGGTATCTTCTGGGCACGCTCGTCCATCGGAGACCCTCGTCCATCGCTTTACAGCAGGCGAGATCGAGGTCAACAGCAAGCCCATTCCGCAGTAAAAAAAACTAATTCATACATTGTGTCATACAATTATGAATATGTAAAAAAAAAAACGACTTTGGCAGACCACAGTCAGTAGTTTAATTATGAGTTTATTTATTAGCAAACGCTCTGTGCTGGTTTGCTGACTCGCGAGCGACTTAGGTCAGGGCCTGCTTCATTAATTTGTAGCTTTTTTTACTACTTAGTTGAGAGCTTTAGTTCGTGTACCGATAACTAACAGACCACATCGCTAGGAATTTGGACGGGGGGCAGAAGGTATTGGGTATTTTTCTCGATTTAGCAAAAACCTTAGACACCGTCTCTACTACCATCCTTATAGAAAAGATGGGAGGGCATGGGTATAAGGAAATATATTTTTTCGAAGACTACCTTAAAGACCGTACACAGACCGTTAAGATAAAAAATCACATAAGCTCCGAAAAATTTATTACACACGGAGTTCCCCAAGGCAGTGTGATCGCGCCTACTCTATTTTTAATTTATATTAACGATCTGTGTGCGCTCAATCTCGACAAAGGCAAAATCTTCACATTTGCTGACGACACTGCCCTAATATTTAATTCTACCACGTGGCAAAGCGTTTTCGAAAGTGCTCAATCAGGCCCGAATAAGGTGACTAAATGGTTGCATGACAATGTCCTTACCCTGAATGCAGACAATACAAAATATATTAATTTTGCTATGCGAACAGGTTCTCAAAGTCTAGCGCCTCTATTTTCTATCATCGCGCATAAATGCCCCATCCCCTACAGTACAGCCTGCACGTGCACCTGCTTAGAGAGAACCAACTCTATAAAATACCTTGGGGTGGTGCTGGATCCTTGCCTGGGCTTTCATTCACACATCGACACACTTACCCGTAGAGTTCGTAAATTAATTTATGTGTTTAAGAACCTAAGACATGTGGCGGGTGAAGGCCTTAGGAAGACGGTCTATTACGCACTTTGTCAGTCTTTGTTAACCTATTGCATAACAACATGGGGTGGCGCACATAAATCGACTCTAATTCAACTTGAAAGGGCGCAGAGAGCAATCTTAAAAGTATCGTCTTTTCGACCGTTCCGATACCCCACAACCGACTTATACCGGGAAAGTAAAGTTCTCACGGTGCGCCAACTATTCATACTACAGACTACCCTGAAACAACACGCACTTCTCACTTATAGTCCTACGCCTATGCTCGATAAAAGGCGCTACGAACCCGTCGACCGGTCCGCTGGTAGACTTACAACTTGCTTCTCCGAACGATTCTTCTGTTTTCTTGGGGGCTACCTCTATAACAAAATAAACATCGTTCACAACATCTTTCCACTCACAAAACACCTGTGTAAGAAAAAATTTAATGGATGGCTTATGACTCTTGACTATGACACAACCGAAAATCTACTATCCATCCCAAAATAGTCACCGCATTCGGTCTCTATTTATCTGCCACAAGCACATTCTACATTGCATTCAGCTAACAGTTTAACACACTCCAACTTTTTCATCACTCACACTCACACACCCACACACTCCACACGAACACTCATTCCTATAACATGTCACATTTTCTAGTTTTAGTATACGGGAAACCATAATAAAATGATGTACTTGGGGCGGAGACCTGGTGGTCTGAAACACGGGCTTCGGCTTAGCTTAGGCACCAGTCTCCCACAATATTTCTATTTGAGCCCATGACTGGACAATATTGTTTTTTTGTTAGTTAGCATTAGTTAGCCTAATCTAGCCTAGCTTAGTTAGGTAGTCTTAGTTGACATTTGCCATTATTTTAATATTGTGACATTTTTAGTTGACATTTGCCATTATTTTATTTTATTATTGATTTTATTATTGTGACATTTTTTACTGTCATTCCAACGATTTGACATTAATTTATATTTTGTATTATTTTGTTCTCTTAAATTGTTATTTATAATTATATTAACTTTAAATATGTGTAAATTAAATAATTATATGTTTTTGCATGCCCATGTGACGGTAGAGCATGGAGAACTCTTTAAATTAAACATCTATGTACTAAATACCCATGTTTGCAAACCAATAAATGATTTGAATGATTTGTTATTATTTTATAAGGATATTGTGGTGAGGAAATAAATAAATATTTGAAAGTAACATGCAACTCCAAGTAATAATCCAGCCTACTTCTTTCTGATCATTATTATAGCTGCATATTCAGTACATGGACATTTATTATTTTCAGATTGCAAGCCTGTAAAGATTTCCCGAAAAGATACAAAGATGAACAACCTCATTTCAAGGAATAACAGGTACTTACCAACTTAAATGTTTACCACTTTTTAACCCACCGTTGTGCGAGAAGGCCCGCGAATTTGTGAGAATGCGCGAAGATTCTCCGGAAGACGCGCGACCTGTTTTCTGGCTCGTACGAGTTCCTATCTAGTTTGTATGCTACACAATTGATATAAACTTCACTAAGCTATGTATAATTGCGTTACAAAAATTCGCTTCCATTCCATTTCGCCGCGACTAAGGATCCACGCCATGTCTAGTTACAGCCATATTGACATCTATGATCTGTCTAGTGTAGTGATAGTTTATCCAACACACGAACGCTAATTTTTGTCCAATTCCAATACATCCAACCAAAAATTAAGCTATAAGTAAAATGCGTTCTGGGATGTAGCCAACTTTCCGTTGGGGGTAACCATAGGACGAAGCACGATAATCGCTTAAATACCGTTTTACTAAAGTAATATTGTGGTTGCAGTGAAGAGGAGACCCCAAAGCCTCTCACAAGTCGAGAGAATGAGATCGAATGGTTAGATACATTTTTGACTGAACATCTTGAGAAGGATCAGTCTGGATCTCTGTATGTCTCAGGACAGCCAGGCACCGGGAAAACTGCAAGTTTATCGTACATTTTGAACCTACCTAAGGTATGTATATAGAAGCTAAAATCAAAAATGTTCTTCCATCTTCATGTTAATTACACTACTACCCTTGCCACAATTTTTGGTTTTAGAAAAGTCATTAAATTCATAAGATTTTTTAACCCCTGCTGGGTTCCTTTGGCGCCGCAAATATAATAAAGAATATTGCTTTTTTACAGTTTAAAGAAGGATACAAACAAGTATTCATCAATTGCACAATGATGAAATCAGCTGCTAGTATTTATAGCAGAATTTGTAAGGAACTTCAAGTGCCAACATCTGGATCAACCGAAAAAGCTTGTTTCAATGCCATTGAAAAATATTTAAAAAATAAACATAAAATGATGTAAGTAACAAATTGGTATACCCACCGGCTATTCAGTAGCAGTATATCGTTCAAGCATGACTTTTAACCCGCATGCACCACAAATCATAAAATACATTTAGCACTAAATGCATTTAAAATATAATTCAGTCTCAGTCAAATTTTAATGATTGATGCATGCCTAAATGTCGATAATTGATTGCAGACTTTTAGTATTAGACGAGATAGACCAGTTAGACAGCAAGCGCCAATCAGTTCTATACACGATATTCGAATGGCCTGCAATGACCGGGTCGCGCGTGGTGCTGGTGGGCGTGGCCAACGCGCTGGACCTGACGGAGCGCGCGCTGCCGCGCCTGCAAGCGCGCTGCTCGCTGCGCCCCCGCACGCTGCACTTTGCGCCCTACACCAAGCAACAGATCATCACCATATTCACCAATGTACTGGCCAGTGAAGACAAGAGCAATGTGTTTTCTCCTGTCGCTTTACAAATGCTTGCAGGTAATTTTATTAATTTATCTCATACTTTTTCCCTAGCTTGTTCTGTCCCACTCCTAGGAAAAGGTCTCCCCAAATTCCTCCAGGTACTTTTATCGCCCGCCATCTGCTGTTTAATTTGGATGTGTAAGTTTAAAGTGACTTTATATTCAACATCCCATGTAAATTATTCCAGCTAAAATCTCAGCGATATCTGGGGACATGAGGAGAGCTTTAGACATAGGAAGAAGAGTTATAGAGCTCGCGAGAAGGACTAAGTTTTCGGATAATCGGTCCATTGACAGCATGATGAATGATTCTACAGTAACCGTGGAACTGAAGCAAGTACTAGAAGTATTAAACGACGTCTATGGCGGGTCGAAGAAGATCGAGTCGGACGCTGAGGACGGGTTCCCACTGCAACAGAAATTGATACTTTGTAGTATTATGTTAATGCTGACGAAGGGGAAGGTGAAAGAAATCGTTATGGGGAAGCTGCATGATGTCTATAAAAAGTAAGTTTCTCTTATCTTAAAGAAAAAATCTTACCTTATTAAAAAAAAAACGTAGGGTGCTTTTTTGTTCAAACATTTTTGAAAACATGCTTGATAATCGGTCTTTCATTTGAGGTATTATTTACGCGGCTTTCTTACAAATTATTGAAATTAGGACCTACAAACCAATTTGTTGTTAGCTTTTTTTTATAAGGTTTAAAAAAGTATTTTAAACCATAATAAAAAATGTATTAAAAAATAAAAGTTAATAAAGTATAAAATTTCTATGAACTTTAAATGTCTGTAAAAAATGTCTAATGACACAAAGGCCTAAAACATGTTTTACTAGATTGCTTACACATTACTTTAATAAAATAAAATAAAAATGAATTCATTTATTATTCAATTTGGCCATAAATAAGCAATTTACTTAAAATTTTGGGTAGTAGTAAGTATTAGGTAAAAAAATAATTAGTAAGACTTCGTCTAAGACAATTAGACAACCATGGCTTAAAAGGTTCTTAATTGTCTGTACTATCTTCGCCTTAAAGCTTTGCAGCCATCTTCCAAACATCCTGTATGTATAATTATAATGTAATTTAAATACTTCGATCATAAATACCCTAGATACAACATCTCCTACAAATTCACGCCGAAAAAGTGTCCGACTCGCTTAGTTTTATGTAAGCACGTATAGTAGACAAATTCACAATGTATAATGTACTAAGACTATATTAATAAAAATTTAATACAACTTTATTCCCTACACAAAAGGTTTTATTTGTAATGCACGCGTTAGGCGGTTGTGACATTACAAAATGCGATAATCGCGCAAGTCGTAAAATTTTAACGACCGTCGGCCGTAGGTGTACGAATGTACACCTTAAG
The DNA here is from genome assembly GCA_937001585.2 of Brachylomia viminalis. Taxonomy (NCBI): domain Eukaryota; kingdom Metazoa; phylum Arthropoda; class Insecta; order Lepidoptera; family Noctuidae; genus Brachylomia; species Brachylomia viminalis. The sequence continues at coordinate 16,160,849 of OW443301.2, read as the reverse complement.
TCAATCAGAATTAAGTATAATTCAGTTTACGCTGCGTGGGGATCGTAGCCTTGAGTCTTGTAGGAACAGAGTAGCAACACGCGCGGGAAAGGGACAACCGCGTAAGCGATTTACTTCAACTATTTTAGAAAGACAATGTTTTTACTTAGTTAGCAGGTAAATTTAGCCACAAATCCATTACATTATGAAATCTTGAATTAATACTTACCAAAAATAAGAAACCCCATCCTTTTTCAAGCTATTTGAAGTATTATTTTTGCACTTTTTCACGGAGCACTTCGGCATGTTGACCTGACGGTGACCGGCGCGCGACTGCGAGCGCAATTGTGCTACAACGCGTTTTTAGCACAATTGATTCATACCGCGCTTGAGGCGTTGTTAGTGTATCTAGGGTATTTATGATCGAAGTTTAAATATGAAATTAATTATGAAAACTTATTACACGATTGACAATTTTCTTAATGATGATTCAGTAACTGATTGACATACTGTTATTCTGATTGACATAATTATTGCGATCCTCTCATTGATTTATTTAATTTATTACCACGCTGACATTTTTAATAATATTTATATTGTAATTCCAATGATCTGTCACTTATTGTTAATTTTTAATTTGGAATTGAAACCTTTGCATGCCCATGTGACGGTAAAATATGGAGAACTTTATTATAAAAAACACCTATGTATACTATAGGACCCATGTTTGCAAGGAAATAAATGGTTTGATTTGAATAATAAATACATATAAATTACGACAAAGTGGAAATATAGCGTTCTTTCACTCTTTTTTCATATTTTTTTGGAGCTCGGGTTTTTCTGAAATCCGCACGGCATAAGAAATATAGGTTGGACGATATCGCTGGCGGTGCTGATCTAGTACTGAAAAGAATCATGCTTACGAGTGCATGTGACTAAAAGTTCGGTATTGTTATCAGGGTGGCGACGGCGCGCAACATTGTGCCGCTGGACATGTGCGAGACGAGCGCGGCGTGCGCCCTGCTGGAGGCGCGCGGCGCGCTGCGCCTGGGGGCGGGAGGGGGAGGGGGAGGGGGGGCGCGGGCGCGGCGCGTGCGCCTGCAGTGGGACCGCGCGGAACTTGCCGCCGCGCTCAGGGACAAGCCCTTACTATCCGCCATCCTCGATGATGTCGGCTGTCTGCCTTCCTAGCACCCAGTTCTAACTCTTTAGAAGAAAACCTATTTTAGGTTAGTTAACACTAAGCATTTTTGTAGAATTTCGACACACCCAGTTGTTTGGGTAAGTTTTGTATTTCTTTTTTATTGATTTGAGTTTGTGTTTTTATTTTAATTGACTGACTTGCGTATTCTTAGTGTTAATGCAAGTTTGAAGTTAGGATTTAAAGTTAAATCTTTCTTTGATTATAGACTTCAAATGTTTCTTAATGGTTAAGTGTTATTGTTATGGACTCATACTAATTGTCTGTTTGTCGTCGGCCTTATTGACTGCATGAAATTAGGATAAGTAAATTTAATGAAACACTGTAAAATACTAGGCTGTGTTTGTAATAATTGACAGGAAGGATTGTAAGGAAATTGACATAAGTACTGTATTTAATGTTTCAGAATGTTGATGGCATAAAAATGCCCAAGTTTTCCTAACAGACTAGTTCATAAGACAGTGCGCTTTAGAAACAGTGTATGCTCATCTATTCGATAGCTATTTATTTTAGCCAGTAGGTAGGAATCAATATTAAATTTAAATAAGAGGCAAACATACCAATCTGTACTGTAATTAAGTCTACTTAACTATCTTGCTATTATTTAAGCCGTTGGTCCTACGCCTGATCTTTCTCCGGTCGTGTCGGATTGCCATCCCATCGGGGCTTGAGAGTGAGGGAAGAGAGAGTGCACCTGTGTCTATGCAACACTTTTGCTCATTAATATCTTCCTCGTCGATGGCAAGTCTTCGTTGAGATGACCATGGCAGGTCGGAGTTTGGTCTGGCGGCCAATTATTATTATTATTTATTGATGTGTATGTCAGTGTATGTTAGTAGTTTATGGTCCCGCTGATTTCTAAGCTAAACAGGCAGATGTGATGAATATTACAAATACAATGGGGTGATATTGGCACACTGATTCGAAGAGCGTGCGTAATAAAAGTGTTTCTCGTGGTTTTACGCTTTATTGCGTGTTCAGTGCTTCAACTCTCTGCTAGTTTACACATGTAGGTCACAGCGTTATGTTCAAGTTTTTATTATTTTAAGTGAAATTGTTTAGAATGATGTCAAAGGAAACAGAAAAAAAAATTGCACTACTTATTATTGCTACTACTAGGTACCTGCGCAGGCAATTTTTATTTCGCGTCCTTAGAAAAAATTGGAGTAGCAGTTAACTCGGTATATAATTTTATATCTTTTTACCAGACTGTGCGATGGTAATGAAACGATTATGTTATTGTTGAATATACTATCCTACTCAATAAAAGAAGGTACCTGTATGACCCTGGTTTGATCTCCTGAACAGTCCATATGTATTTAGTAAAAGGACTTCGAATTACAACGCTTGGTAAACGGCACCACAAATTAGGTTGCATAGTCGTTGCAAATCGCAAACTTATCATATAGGACAACAGACTTAAGTGCTGGTCTTGTACCGAAATGAACGTCTTTTACTTATGTTGGAATCTGGTACAGTGATTAGATTAGCAACTCAATACTTCGAACACCATGTTTATTATTGTGTAGCCGTCAAACTCGTTGTAGGTACAGTTTTATTACGTGACGAGTTTCCACACACACGAGTTTCGACTCGGTTGGCGCAGTGGTTAAGCGATCGACTGCTGCGCAGCGTGTCGCGGGTTCGATTCCCGCACGGAACAAGTATTTGTATGACCTGCAAGTAGTTGTTCCAGGTCTGGCTGTTTGTGTATGTGAGTTTAAATGTTTGTAAACGCATCCACGATACAGGAGAAATTCCTAGTGTGGGACAACGTTTTTTTTTAAAAAAAACAAACAAACAATTATGTAATGTTATTATGTTTTGTGTTGTGTTGTTTTCACAAGACTTTATAATCTACTATATCAATCATGTTTGAATTGTTTTGGTATTTTTTTTTTAAGTTCAATTAAGTTTGCTTTGCTGTACCTAAGATTTTTTGTTTTTAGCTTAGACGTGTACTGTTTTAGTATTTAATTAAGTTTTATAAGGAGAGGCAAAGTTAGATGGGTCTTGGCTTCAATTGTATGTACCTATGACTTTTTGATGCAATGGTATTTATTTAATAAAAATAATTTTAACACCATATTTCAATTCTTTTTATTAAAGCTAACACTTAAAAAGTTAATCCAAATAATACTTTTTACAATTTTTATTACTTTAATACCTACTTAGAGTGAAATAATTATAGTGTAAAGTATAAAGTGTGTAGCTTGGAGAGGATGACTGACTAAAGTAAATTAATACTGATAATACCAAGAAAGAGAAACGTTTTCTCTGTAGATATCACTTGTAAATTGGTTTTAAACGATTGAGTTCAAGATATAAGAATTTGTAACGATTTTTTTCTAAATATGTACCTACTTAATTTAAACTTTTTTTATACGAAATGATACATTTTGAGCCTGTTGCTTTCCATTTTCTTTTCTTTTTTCAATGATGCTGTTGGCTCAAAAATATAAAAACGTATTTATTTGTGGCTTTCATACATTCTTTGTTCATATATTATTTCACTCTTGTCTTATTGAGGATGTAGTTATGGCTATCATTGAGTAAAATATCCAAATTGTTAACAATTTGTTGATTTAATAAATAACTTAATAATAGATAGACACTTGGTTTTGTACAATGTCAGCCATCTAAAGTACTAGAGGGCGATAGTGCGATATGATTGTTGTCTCATAGGCGGAGGGCGGGGTTGCGCGAGCGCACGAAGTTCAGCAGCTCGTCGCTGTCCTCGCACACGAACGGCTTCACGTGGTGGCAGGCTACGTCGTGCCACTTGATGCCGTCGTTGTAGAAGTTGTTCAGGATCGCCAGGCACGACTCGTCGTTACCCTGCGCGACAAACATCAATTTAGAATAAAGAAAAAGAACGCTGCATATTTTTGCTATGAAGACGCTTTTACAAGTTTGAAGATAGATATTTAATCTAAAGCCAACTTTAACTGACCTGAGCGGCTTCACGGTTATCAGGCTGGGGCTGTCCGTACCCGCCCGTGTAAGACCAGTCGCCGGTGTTGCGTTGGGTGGTGGGTCCGATCTTACCGCCGGAGCCCGACCAGAACCAGCCGTTCACATTAGGAGGCTGCAGGTCAGTGCGGTCGCAGCCGGCAAAGTTGCATTTACGTCCAGAGGTCCAGATGTAACGGACGTTTCCGCGTGCGATCCTTTGTTTGACGAATTCATTTTCCTATAAAAATAAAATAACCAATCAATCAAATCAATTTGTCGAGTATAATTTAAATTATTTGGGCCGGATGAAATAATATTCAATGCAGGCGAATTAGTTCTCAAGGATTTTTTTTGTACACATCATAAAATCCCGCCTTTAATCCCCGAAGGCTTAGGCTGGGGTGTAGGTTCCTATAGTTCACCCACATTTCGCCAGTTATGCTTTTTTAAAACGTTTTATTTAGTTAGCCCTGTTTGTGTTTTGGGTTAAATTTAGTCATTGAAATTTTAGCCTTTTCCTGCGACACACCTTTAGTTCTGATGTTAATACAATTGATTAAATTCAGTATCATTGTAAATCCAAGATGGCCGTCGCCACAAAATGGCGGAATAAACATTTCTTCAGAACCCCCGCCTTGGGTATCAAGAAGGTAGTACAATACAGTAGGTACACTATGAAAAAATCCAAATCCAATATGGCCGCCAACATAATGGCTTTTACATATTTTTTCACAACCCCCTCAATATGAGTAGGTACTTACCTATCAAATGAAAGGGCTTGACTAGTACACCACAGTACACCACATGAAAAATTCCAAATCTATCTTAGAAAATAAAATCATGCGGCGCGTGAAATTTATATTCAATCAACAGTCAACTGCTCATAACATTCTAAATGCTATGTACATATTATTATGTATGTAGGTATTTACTCAGGTTACGATACACACCACAATTTGTTATTTGAGTCTGATTACCTAATGCTCTAGATTGATGAGAAGAGTGGTGTGGTGTGATGCCCTAGGACCTACCTAATATTTTTTTTAGCTTTTAGTACATTAACTACAGTATTATCTATCTTTATTTTCAATAAAACATAAAATAAAAAAAAAAATGTAGTGTGTTTAGTTTTGAGAACCACCACAAATTTTACGAATTATTACAGAATATTTTTAGAAACGGAGATTTCTATATAGGTAGATATCATGCATTGCGACGTCCATTATAAAGACGAATAAATTACGAGTTTTTAATTATCACAAAAATGCAATTATCTTTTTACATGCGTGAAGTGTCCATATTTGGCAGAGTCTAATCTATATTTTACGGTGCAAGTCGGTATAGGTTTGCTACCGACACGATAGGCTTTCTTTTATGATTGCGAGATCAAATCATAACGCTTTATGACTATGATAAATGCCAGATAGGTATGCACCGCAATGCGGTCCTAAGGCTAACTAAGCTTATTTATAGTCATACGAGTAATAATAGTCTCTTCAAAATAAAGCCCTAATGTTTATTTCTAAACATTTTGAGAAATATGAACCTAAGTAGGTACATACTTTACAATGTTAAACTTTGACAGTTGATTTCTCCAATGACTGTTGACTAGTGCTGACCTATATACTGAAACTTTCAAAAAGCTATCTATTTTATAACACGTAAATTAGCTGTTTGGTATTAGGTGCACCGACTGCATATTTACCTTGGGAGCTAACAAGTGTTACGGACGCGATCGATGACCGATTAACACAACCAAGCTTGTTTCTACAATAAAACAATAAATTATGTTGCTGCATTTTCACCTGTTTGCTAGGTAGCCCGGTAAGTACTAAGGGTTTCGATAGTAAGGCATGGTGTCATGTGTGTTAATGTCAGTAGCGGGAAGTCCACGTCCGCCGCGTACGTCCGGCACAAGAAGTGGGCAACACGGCTGCGGGAGGAATTTGTGCCACGTGCTACTTGCGGAGCGATCGCCTCCGCGCACTCGGCCGTTGCACCCCTTTCACGCGACGTCTTCAACGCTCTACAAATCGAATCAATCTAACCTAATGAATATTGATGCGCACTAATGACTCAATGGATGTAGGAACTTACACTAATCTGCATGAATTGCGGATGCATCGAGTTCTGTACAATTGTATGGATAGAAGAAAAACAACCCAAAGAAAATACTCAAAAGGTTGTCGTTTGGCATGCTTTCATAATAATAGTGGTGCGCGTTCGTTGCCATCTTACAACCGACAGGAAGTGTTTAGAGAAAACTTGCGTAATTTCCATTGATGACTCACCCGGATGAACTTTAACAATAGATGTCTATTAAAACAATGTGTTAAATGTTTTCATTAAAGCTTATTAGTTTGTATACTATGACAAAATTGCAGACATAGTTTCCTTTGTTCTCTACTTCTCATGTGCGTTGGCACTTATATAGAAGAATTCATTATACATACTTACTTATGTATTTCTTAATAATCTGAGTTATATTTAAGTGCAATCCAAAATGATGAAATGAGGCAATTCCACGATATGACCATTAAGTTTCATGCAACACCTACATCGCTTTAATCTGAGAGTGCAGCTGCTATGTTCCCAAGATGCATCATTGCGAAATACGTTTTTGTAGCAGATATACAACTTCATCATGATGAAATACAAATTGCTATTCAAAATTAAATTAGTCCTAGATAGCTAACGTTTCGGCCATACAATTTGCAGGTGGATGCTGGCGGGGGATAAGACATATCATCACGATCGACCTAGTTGTTCGCGTTAAATGACCACATGGATATCTAATGAAGATGATTATCTCAAGGTTCATCTACATTCGCTGGGATATGTACGATTGTTCTAAACATTGGCCCAGTCATGTGTGCGTACTAATATACTGTACTTACTTTATTTTGCAATGGGTAGAAAACCTTGAACATGTAACTAATAAGATATCTTCTATGTTTTGACCTTCTAACTTCACCTTCATCTCAGGTGCTTAGCTTATGTAGTGCAGCCGCAGTTTTTTCATTTTTTACTTATTGTTATGGTTTTTATTCGCATACCTGTGGAGTTTCCAGCGAGACGGCGTCCATGCAGTGACGGCGGCAGATGTTCCTCGCATCGAGCCAGTCCACCTCCAGGTTGCGGGTGGGGGCGTGCTCCCAGCTGAAGAAGTACGAGTGGAGGACTCCTCGGGCGTCGCGGTACGTTGAGTGACGGACTCCTATAAGGATACAAAGTACATTCCGTAAGTAGAGTAGTTAATTCACTCCTAGTCCTATCGGTTTACAATATACAGGCAGATATATCCGTAAGCTGGGTCCTTCCCATACATTCCATGAGAGTAAAATCGCGTGAGGATGACTGCAGACATTGTGCAACATTCCGCATGTAAGTCACTGAACTACTAAGAACTTTGTACAAAGCATGTCACCTATTGAACAGCCGATGACGACAAAAGTAGGTACCTACCTAGTCACTTTGAATTTCGAAATGGTGTTTATCTAAAACGTCTTGTCGTTCACAAGTTTGCCGTTTGCACAACACTGCACGTTGTCCTGATTCACACAACCATTGCGGCGAATATTTATGAGTAGGTATTTAGACGTGTCTATTATTATCTAAGACCTTATTGAGCAAACTAGGCATACAAATCAATAAACCAATTCACGAACCGATCAATCAACAAATTAGGTACCTACATAAACATCATATTATCTCATTCATAAATCTGCCAACAAATTACTAACCTGATAGGATCTGGGGTGAAAATTTGGCACAGCGCAATCGTTAAATAACCGAATTACTGTAATGATTAGCACAATCATTTTGCCCATGAATGGTTAGTAAATACATTATGTGGTTCGTGAGTATTAAAACTCTCGCTTTAATGCGAGACATTATCGTTCATAAAGTGTGCAATCAAAATGAACCCATAGTCATGTCGTTAAATGAAGCGATTCTTTCGTAACTAGAAAGTTCATTTATGTATTTTCACATGGTTAATTACCTACCAGATAAAATTCGCGTTAGTAATATTGACATAAACTCATTCAACAAACGGGTATTTTACCGGAACCATTTTGCGTATCTTCCGTGAAGAACGTAATTTTAGGAACGTCACCTTACGTAACAGAGAATGGCTGAGCGTGAATAGATACATTGAAAGTCATAGATCATTGGTAAATATTTCCATAGGAGTGGTAACTTCCCGTGGAAGTGCACTTATGTAATTGTCTATAAGTAGGTAGGTATGCATGTGGCCTTATAGGAACGTCCCAAAGCCAACTAAGATAGAATGTGCTTATATTATGATTACTGTTTATCTTTGTAACTACCTACGTCTACGTGTGTACCGAACATGTAAAACGAGCATTGTTATTTCGCATTTCTGAGGAGAGAAAGTTGTGAAAGAAACCAACGTGTCTAGCTTCTCATTTTAAATGATTGCAAAATTATTCAAAAACAAATGATTACAAATGGCTACTTATGCATTCAAATTATGATGATTTTGGCGAATAGGTATTTTGAAAAAGAAGAAAGAACATTCGACTGATGCAATATTTTAATCCTGGTATTTATGAGAACTACTTAGTCTACGAACAAACTTTTTTCTGGGTACCGTACTATGTACGTAATATTATGTGGCCACATAAAACTAACAAAGAATCTTTGTTCGCTTTGTGACGGAGTTTGCCATGAATGCATCGTTCGATTGTGATTGCCAGTGCGCTCCCAAATGACATCGCATGGGACGCGCCACGCCTTCCATGCGGGCTCTGAATTGCGAAATATCCACTGATTTCCCATAAGGACAAACTGTTCGTGTACTCTAAAAGTTGTCAACTACAAAATAACATTCAGCTTGGCTAGTAGGTACCTATCACCTTGGCAGCGTAGAGCGTCCATCTCCTGAATCTCCTTATATGTATAGATGTCAGAGGATGGTAGGTAGGTACTTACTGCGAGACCTACCTATCAACTAGCACCTACTGACCTAAGAATTGTCTATATCTACATATTAGTATAATCATTACTTTGAAGGCGAGCCACTGTTTACTACGTTCGGTGCATCATTCTGTAGTATTTAAACATTCTGTGCTTACTTACAACATTTCGTTGGTTAATTTTCACTTATATTTTATGAAATACAACAGAAATTAGAAAAACTTCAACAATATTATGCTTATAAAAATATTATCATCCTAATTTTTAAAGATCCAAATTAAGCTGTTTCAGGCCTAAGGTTAGGATTCCGTGCCCAAATGGTGCCAACGGAACCCTATTACTAAGCCTCCGCTGTTCGTCCGACGTCGTGTCTGTCAGCGGGCTGTATCTAATCTCATGAACTGTAATAGGTAGATACTTTACATTTTCACAGTGTGTATTTCTATTTTGCCAATATAACAACTAATAATAAAAATATAATAAAGTAAAAAATGTAAGGGGATCTCCATACTAGGAACGTGTTTTTTTCGGCGTGTTTTGCCTTGTGGTAGGTACGGAACCATTCGTGTGCGAGTCCTACTCGCACCTGGCCGGGTTTTTTGTGTATATTATATTTTGTGCTTTACACTCTATAATAAGAAGGTAGGTTACCTACCGCACCTAATATTAGGTAACTAGTTTGATAATAGATAAGGAGGTTATCTGTTACCTATATCTGCAGGTTACTAGTTCATTTGCTTAACTTAACTTGTTTGAAAGCCCCTCGCCTGTAGCTCACGTTATTACCTCGCTATTTATATTCTATACGATAACAGGAACCAGCCTGATGTAACAACTTTTATGAAATACAAGTCATGAGGTGCCTCCTGACTTGGCATCAGCCCGATGTTAACCTTTGACACTGGTCCACGCAAGAGTGGTCACACTAGGCTGCTCGTGCTTGAACTGGCTTGAATCTAATTTTGTTGCAAATGATTGAATTCTACGATAATTTAATAACTTTTCTTTCGGAAACTACATACCTACTTAATCGTAGATACCATTTTTAACGGACTTCAAAAAGGATGAGGTTCTTAAATCGTCCGTTTTTTTTTGTATGTACGTATGTTACGCGGTATCTCCGGCAATAGTGGATCGATTTCGAAAATTCTTTTTATAATGGATAGGGTGCATGTGCCTCAGGGTGGTTATTAACTTTGCTTAGATAGTTTTTCAGTTAGCTTCAATAATACGTATTAAATAACTTCTTGTCACTGTTATTTACATAGTAGGTAGTGGTAAACGAATTTGTGGGTACCACAACTAAAGTGTGAAAAATAAAAACTTTTTACAAAAAAAAACATCTGACTTAAAAAAAAAACACTACAAAGTGACTACATACTCGTAACTTCAATTTCGGAAGTCGATGGCAAAAAACTAAGTTTTTTTTGGAAGTCGTTTTTTTTTCTTGTTCTTGCGACACGAAGCCGCAATACTTAAAGAAATGCCCGCATAAAAAAAAATGTTTAATTGGAAGTGATTTATATAAAGGTCTAAACAAGAAAATTAATATTACTTACCTATTAATTCATCATACAAATTAAGTTATTCAACTACTATTAATCTTATGATTGGGGTCACGCGGCAGAGCCTACATTATACCTACATTATACTACATTATACTTATATTTCAAATTTGTTTTTTATGGGGTAGCCCATAAAAAACAAAGAAAGAAAACAATAAAGTCTTAATCACAAACATGAGATTACCCTCAGTTACCTACTTGTTATTGATAGTCGTGGGCAGAGCAAGTTTCTACTTAGATGTATTCAGAATTACCTAATCTATGGTTTTTTGCAGCACCGTAGGCGCGAGCTCGTGCAGCGATCAAGAATGCTAATTTCTTCCATTAGGGCTTCCATTAGGCATTTTATGTGTTCATGCATCTTATTATATTACTAAACTAAACTACTAATTATCTACCGATGCCAAAGTTTTGATTGCCAAAGTAAAAAATCCCTAGTTCTCGCTACTACCTATTTTAAAATTCTTGGTAGAAGATACGTATTGCCTTGCTTTTCAAACATTGCAATTAGCACTGAGCAAGAATGCGTTACAGGTGCGTGAGATGCAATGTGTGGTGGCCTACTTTATTCGTGATTTGTATGCAGGTGCGAATTCATCTTTTCAACAAGTTCTTAGCGAAAACTCCTAGGAAATAAACAATATGCTACAAGGAGTAATTGAAATAACTGAAAACATGAAAAGGGATCATTATAAACAACTTGGATGTCATCAACAAACAAAAACTTGATCAACTTTTACGATGGCACCAACCCTGAAATTACGAAAAATAAATTGTCCCCTACATTTTGTCGAGTATTACGCGAACAGTAATGTATGAAGCAGCAGATTTTTTTTCCGCGATATCATGGTGTGTCCCATAGTAAGGAGTTGTTCATAATGATAAGTTCAATGAACCCTTTTCTGGTTTTCAGTTATTCAATGAAACCTTGTAAGTATATTGTGACTTCTACATTTATCTAAGGTCATAATAACGATGTTAAATCACGCCAGCTATAACATAAGGATTAGTTTGTTTGCGTTGTATCTTTTTATTATTTTTAATCTGTCTAATGTCTTGCATCTGCCGCATTTTGTTTCGCGTACCTATACGTAGGAGTTCAAATAGCATGTTCTAAATTTGCCGTCTGCTACGTGCCAACGTGCTTTGATACATAATGGAGTTATGGACAATGGCACATGCTACTTTAAATCCATGGCGTCCTATAAGCCGGCACGTTCATTGAATGCAACCTCATTATAACAGTTAAATCGAACAACGAACCATTAGTGGCGATAGCTCACCATCACGAGAGTAGATTATTCGGTAACTTGCCCATGAGGTCCGATTTGGCAAATTGGCACCGTGTAATTCGTAATCGTGGCCGTGTCATAAGTCAGAACCCCTTCGATTACGTAACAACTTCGTTTTGCTCCAGTCTGCGGTATACTTACTGTTTGCACAGCTCCTGGGGTCTGGTAGAGCTAGGCGCCTCTGGGCATCAGCAACGCAGAGTACGGCCATCAAGGCGACGGCCGCCAGGCACACGTGCCGGCTCATCTGTGTAGAGAAAAACGATCAGAAGTCATATTCCGTATTACAGATTTTGTGTCATAATAAATATGTCGTTGATTATAGGAAATTGCGATGGGCAACATTAATGATGCGAGGCCATGGCCCCGAGTAGGTGTGGCCGCTGTGCGGACGAAGTGACTGGGCCGGCCCTCGACGCAGAGTCTCCAACACAGCTGGTGCTACTGACACGGTGTCGGGCGCTCGTTTTGACGAAAGTGGTCACGGGTGAGCCCGTATTGCAAGTTCGCTTTCTTTTAGTTATGCAGAGCACGAATGCTTGAGGACAATCGATACGTGAGATGAATTTATTTTGTTGTATTTGTGAAAGCAAACCCGCCTCGCTGACCTCCTTGCTGCGAGTTTAAATGTTTGCGTGAAAAGCTACTCAGTGCGAGAAATCGTCGATTTGGGACGCATTTTATGGTAACGGAAAGCCGCGTCGTTGACTTCATGTCACGAAGCTTGTTTAAACATAAAAATGAAAACGACTTGTTATGTAACTTCACAAGTTTTTGTTTGGCAAATATGAATCACTTTTGGTTAGACATCTGCAAAATGGAGAGAATTATTATGTAAAAAGTCGTGTCTGTTTTGGGAATCGATTTCATTCTGCTTTTTGTTTATCACTTTGTAGTAATAGATACCTACTTCAAGTTTAGTTCAATAACAATCTGTGTATATTAAAAGTTCAAAATTTTCTCTGAAGTTTATCTCATTTTTAATTATTGTAAGTTCTATGTTTATTAAAGCAGTTTAGTATAAATCGGTTTGTATAAAGACTACACATTTATATTAACATGTTTAAATTAGGTAGTGTATTTATGCCGCTCAACATTAAAAATGTGGTTTTCATGAAGCGCGAAAATCACGATTTCACCACGAAAAGTTAGAACTTTCTGCTGGAATAATCTATTGTTGAATACGTAAATACTATCGCAGCTGTTAAAAAAAAAAGCACTCACAACGATAAAAAGTTAATTTCACTTCAAAAATAATGATAGCGTCGGTAAAGGCAGCGCGTACCTCTGAAATTATGTCGAACGAAGTAAGTTGATGATGCGCTTGCGTGCGGCTGAGCGGGTGCGCGTGCGGCTGTGTCGATACGCGGGGCACAGGTGTATAGTGCGACGGTGTCGGAGGGACTGACGCAGCCGCAGCTCTCCTCTCTAATTAAGCCTCCGACATTCATTCACTTTCACTTCCAATACCGGAGAAGACCCACCCGCTACGCCGCACCTCTTCACCATACAGAACCTAAAGACCTTCTGGAGGTCGTAGCCGGATACGAGAGTGAGTTTACATAACAATTACTAGTACCGTATTCAATTACAACGCAAATTAAATAAATTGCTCAGCTTTGAGTAAACTCGTGACCTCATTTCAACAAAGCTTAGATTGGCATTGTAGAGACAGCAAAAACCTTCAGGCACAAACAGCTTAGTCGCACCATCGCCACGCTTAGTCCTATGATAGGACTATTGAGTACGGTGATGGCGGAATGAAGTGAAGCGTTTTAGGACAGGACACATAATCCCAAAACTTTTAACTTTTCTTATCAAAATGGATAAATCTATGTTTTTCTTGAAACTGTAGGTATACCGAAAAAAGATAAATGGAAAGAACGACTTCAATATTTCTATGTGAATAGTGAATGCAAAGCTAGATTTAATTTAGCCAAGATTCACTTCAAAAACGACCTCGTTCCCCAAAATTAAACGTGTTGCAAGGTTGGCGTTTTGTTAGACTTTAAACCATCTTTAACATTTTAAAATGCATGACCTTACGATCGGACTCCTCCAATTTATGTAGGTACTATTTATTTATTTATAACTTTTCGCACAAAAGGTACAAAGGCGGACTTAATGCCTTAGGCATTCTCTACCAGTCAACCAAGGGTGGTGAAGAGATTGGATGGCAGGTGCTTTAATTGAAAGGATTGATTTTGAGCGATGTTTAACAATGATAAAAAAATAAACTATCAAAACAACGTACACAAATACATAAATAAGTCCTATACCTACACATACATACTAATAATAATAATCATATTTATCAATATAATAATAATAATATTCATATTAATCGTTTCATAAAAGTACCTGCTTACGGTGAGTAGATACTGAAACTTTTGTATTTTCAGTAGAAAAATTTAGGTACTTAGGTAAGTACTTACCTACTTACTTCTTCTTTGCGAGTTTATTTATTTATTTATTAGGGACAAAGAACAGTTACATGCTACAAAATACAGAAAAATACTTAAACTAAGATTTAACAAGCACGTAACCCACACCATTGTCCACCAAAAGGAAAAGAAAAATAAAACAATAGCCTGCCACAATAATATTGCTGTGTTACATTAGCGTAGCTTAATTTAAAATACTTGCTAAACAAAATATCCAGAGCCATTTGCAGTTTGTTCAATTATATTATAAAGTTTACCTGAGTAACTAAAATCCTTAAGGTATTTAAGGATCGGGTGATAATTAAGGATTCTTGATAAGTTACCTATTTAAACGAAGAAATCTCCGGTCTCATGCATGACTATGTCGCACACAAGCCAATCACTGTACATCGCAAAATCAGTAGGTACGCAAGCGGATAGGTGACCGCAAATCGAGTAGGTATCTACCGTTTACCTAAAAAGTATAATAAGCAAAAACTAGTCTTATAAATAGAACCAAATGCGAGTCTTACTGTTCGTACTTCTTCGTGAAACTAGAGCTTTGTTTTAATAGCGCATAACTTCGTAAAAACAAGCGCCTTGTTTATAAAATTATAACACAACTTCGTAAAAACAAGAGCTTAGTTTATAGTATAACTTCGTAAAAACAAGCGCCTTGTTTATAAAATTATAACACAACTTCGTAAAAACAAGAGCTAAGTTTATAGCATAACTTCGTAAAAATTGGAGCTTTGTTTTAATAGCGCATAACTTCGTAAAAACAAGCGCCTTGTTTATAAAATTATAACACACCTTCGTAAAAACAAGAGCTTAGTTTATAGCATAACTTCGTAAAAATTGGAGCTTTGTTTTAATAGCGCATAACTTCGTAAAAACAAGCGCCTTGTTTATAAAATTATAACACAACTTCGTAAAAACAAGAGCTATTGTTTTCCTGCATACCTTCGTAAAACAAGAGATTTGTATAAAGAACTACTCCGTATAAACAAGGGCTTTTATTTATAGCACTTTTTTAGTGCACCGACCCGAGCTTAAGAGGATGTCGATGACTCTATAATAAAATGTGTTTGTGTTTTAACATTTTTTTTTTCAGAGTCGAATTTAATCGATAATGAAGAGAACATGTATCTATACTATCAAGTATCTACCCTGTTTTACATCTTGTAAATTTTTGGAAGGAATTATAGATGTAAAGTTGTAAACGTAGATATTTAAACGAGTTTCATTGTGTCATTGCCCTTTTTCTACTGGGTTTAGGAAAACAACCGACCAATCCGCACTGGGTCCGTGTGGTGGATTACGGCACACCCCCTCTTACAGAGAGGAGGCGTGTGTGTCCCAACAGTAGGAACATTGTAGGCTGATTGTGAAGGAAAACAAAGAAGAGGTTATTAGTGTCTTTGAATGAACTGAATGTTTGTCCAAATATGTCCACTGTCCAGCGCCGGCCGGCGGGCGGGTCCTTGATGCTTTAAGACGCTGCTTTGCATACCCACGCATACGGGCCGTCTTTTTTTTTTCTATGAGATACTTAACCCTAATCCTAACCTTTCGGGTAATAATACATGCGTGATATTATGATATGTAGGTATGTCATGACTTCGTGGCTGTCATTTATTTGCGAGATTCCGATGATGCGATGATGCGAGATTTTTTTGGTCTATGCTGAGGTCGGCTCAGCATAGTTAATTGTGCTGAGGTCGGCTTTCAGTCTAACTGGATGCAGCTGAAAACCATTATTTTATATGGAGCGACTGCCTTTCTGATCTCCATGCAGTTACTGGGTAATACGATACCCCTTAGAACCTAAGACTGATTGTCAGACTTTTGGGCTTCTGACTACCCGTAACGACGGTCAAAGATCCCCGGAGGTGCCTCGGTATGTAAAAATTACGCATCACCCATCCACTGACCAACCGCGGCAAGCGTAGCTTAACCTGTTTGATCGACCCGTGAGGCTGTTATTACTTAGCCACGGGCCCCTCTTAAGTTAATATAGGTAGGTATAGTAACGAAATCATAGAAGGTACGAGTAGATAAAGGGCGATTTTACAATTTCTGAAGTGACGATATTATAGTCCACTCCACACTCACAGCATCACAATAACACAGTGAATTAAAATTGGAATTATATGAAGACACTTTTATGTTTCCGCCCACGATAATGTTATAGCGTGCACGTATTCCCATACATTTTGCTTCGTCCTTCGTTAATTCTACGACTTCCACTAATATATCGTCACGTTAGAAATTAGAAAAGCTTACAAGGTAAGAGGTAGTATGAATCTTGGTTCTTGTCATAAATTAAGTACCTATTACCTATGTACCTACTTACATAATATCTATAAACAATCAAGAATTAATTATAGAGTAGAAACGGGACACTCACGTAAATACGAATTTGCATAAACGGACGTCATGAGAAGAATGTGCAGATTGCGATTATGACGACGTAGATTTGTGAATATCAAAATAAATGTCGAAAATTACGTAGTATTTTATTACACTTCCTCTTTTACCTCTATTTAGTGTATAGAATGGATAGTATAATATGTTAAATATGTATGTGTTGCGTAAGTTCTTGTGAATGCCTGCCAAAAAAGAAAAGAGTTATAGAATTACTTTTTTTATGGTTGCATGAGATTGATGACCTTTATATTAAACTACACGCGAGATTAAAAACAAAAAGCTTTTTGTTTATAATATTTTTAATACATACCTAAATTAGATCAATGAGTGCCTACTTATTTAAGTTACAATTTATATTTTGCAACTATCTACTTATCTACTACTAACATGTGATTTACATATTTTACATGTAATGCAACATCCAATGCATTTGTGCAATATTGTATACAAATGCAATAGCATCGGATGCGAGGTCGTGTTAGTACTGAATGTTTTGATATAACTGACTATGTAGTACGGCGAGTGAAAGTCAAATAAAACAGAGATAGTATAAATAATAATATACTAAGTTAAAAGGTATTCTAAGAAATGATTTGTTACGTTTAGGTAGTACAGTCGTTTACTTGTTTTTAAACGTGCTCACGTAGGTAGGTGTGTGAATGAAGTTCATGACCAGTGAGGGAGATAGTATTGGGGTATAATTTATCCCATTTAATTCAACGACTTTACAAAAAAGTTTAATGTAAGTAGGTACAATAATACAATTAAAATGAATAAAGCACTAATTATTTTTGACTACCTAACTTTTTCGCTTGACGTTGTGGCCGAGCGGCCATTGGCTTTGCCGCTATTAAAGTACCGGGTGCGGGTTCGATTACCGTACGGAACTATAACGTAAAAAATAAATATTCTATAAGTTATCATACAAATAGTGGGCACGTGACTTTGTATTGTATAGATTCAGACTTATTACTAAAAAAAACTTATATATTTGTACACCAATTCCATTGGTAGACACATAGAGCTCGACTAAAATGTATTCATAAGATCTTTATTGTAATGCCTGTGTTCACAAATAAAGATTGATTGATTGACAGAATCACAGATTATAATATATTTGGGATGTAGAGACTAGATACCTATTTTGTGAGATCAATGTCTGCAAAACGAACTTGAAGAAAAACAAAAGAAATTAAACAGGAGAAATCGAAGTGTTGGACAAAAGAAACCTAGCTGAACTCGAACCTTCCTTACCTGCCGTAGTACCAATACTAATACAGTACCTAAGTACGTAAATACTTACCTACAGACATGCAAATGAATGTGAACAAGCATTCAAGTAGCCTATATGGAAATCTTAAACCTACATCCTGTGAAAAATAAGCAAGCAAGCAACCTACTCGTAGTTTGTCCAGGTATGTTTTAACTCTTATTTAAACGTGTAGAACAGTTATTATTCGCAACATTACATCTCGTATTTAGAGGCTAACTGCACAGTTTGCAGTCTTGCAATATTCTTGAAACGTCCTCAGCGATATCCTCGACTCGACTTAGATAATTACCCACGAGGTTATTATCGAAAGGCTTGGAGAAGATGAACGTCGAGTGCCGTATGTTGCGTAACGCCAGCGACCGGAGCGGCGCGCGGCGCCCGCGCCTTAGTCGGGCACATGACCGAGCCGGGAGGTTATTGGTGCCCCCTGCCCCTTGCAGAAGTTGCATTCCACCTTTTACTATTACTGTGCATCTAGAATTTTTATTTTAAAGTGTGCATATTCCGTACCGTCTGTCACACGTGATTTTCTCATTGTTAAACGAAATAGTAGGTAATCATTTTGAAATGTTGATCTAGGTATTGATTTTTTTTAGGGTTCCGTACGTGCGAGTGAAAAAATAGAACCCACATAGGATCACTCATGTAGTCATGTGTATTATGTTGGTCTGTCACAGGATTTTGCTCGGAATCGAATGGACCGATACACTTATGAATGTCTGTGACCCAAACAAGGACGAGTTACGTAAATAAATGAATTTTGAACAAGGGTGTCACTTTTGGGAGGTTTTTTTTGAAGTGAAAACATCTTTAGCCCCTTTGTGATTTGAAACTCGATGAAACGAAAAAGCGACATTAAAAAGAAACAAACACAGGTACATCTATAGGATTTGACGTGGGAAAGAATGAGATAAAATACATTATATTATTATCTACAGTCTTGAAGTTCACATTTTTAAAGGTTTCACTTCTATCGCGTGTGAACTGCTCGCATGTATTTTTTTTTAAGTTTTGCAAATTGTTCAGTTGGAATGTATGGTAGAACATGTTTTTCAACTACCATATTAAGTTTGTTCTTGTGATAAATTCATCCCAACTACAGAACCCTTCATTGTGCGTTGTCCGACACGCACCTGGTCGCTATTTTTGTTTGGGTGGTAAATTGGACTAAATGTGTGCGGTAGGCAGAGGTAGCAATTGTGTTCCACGCTCGCCTCAAAGAGATGTCAGCATCAATGACGGGGTCCGCTAAGGCCGATGCCTGCCAGAGTTGCGGGAAAGTCCGAGAGGGTTACCGTGGCCCCAGGCACAGGCAACTGAAGGAACATGGGTGAGTTTTAGTAAGAGTCTGACACGCCCTCCCACTCCGCCCAGAGCTGGAGAAGTTAATTAATGATTTCCCACACGCAAAAAAACAAGGCAGAGGTAACAAAATCAGTAGGTACAGCTTGACCTTATATGCTAGGCCAGCTAAAGATCGAAATGTTACCACTGACGTGCGGCCTACGTGCTTACCGTGAAAAATATTTCTTCAGGGCATTGTGCATTACTTAGAATCAGCAACGTGGAAATCATATTTCATTTTTTTTTTTTAATTGTTACCCCGTGATTAATACCAAAGGGATCGCTCACGACATCCTACAAAAATCTTGAACATTAACAATAGATAAGTAGTAGAATGTAGAGATAGACACAATGCACAAGTACCTAGGTAGGTAGCTGCTAGCTGTACCTAGGCCTAGGCAATACAATACATATGAGATAATAGATATATTATGCTCTGCAGCTGACGTTGAGGAACCGAAACGCAGTCGGAGGGGTCAGGCTACCTACGAATTACAAGTAGGTATATCGAATTCGCAAACTGACTAACCAAAAACCTAATACCTATCAACTTCGTAGTCTCCGACTGCGTGTTACGTGGGTCACACTGAAAGTATTTAGAAAATATTAAACGGAATGATGTAGAAGCTTCGATCAATAATAGTACTACTATTAATAGATCGAAGTTTAGAAGCCTGCAAGCCTTTATTTTTATTGCTTTTGGAAGTAGCCTCCGTTCCTTTCTAATCACCGTCGCTTGCGATGGAACCATTGAGCTGGAGCGTTGTCGTGGTGGAGGAGGATCCTGCTTCTTGGGCGCTGCTGTCTAACATTTTCCAAGACAACTGGTAAACAATGACTGACATACCAATCTGCAGTAACAGTATTTTTATCTTCTAGAACAATTGTTGCGAAATGACCCGTCCGTCCAAAGAATAAGGAAATCATCTTTTTCCCTCGACTTCCGCTCTTATTTAGGTACCTTTGTCGGCAAATCTTCGAATGGAATCATCCATTGCGCAGATTGTCTTTTGGTTTCGGGTTCGTAACAATATATACCCAGTTTTCATCTCCTGTGATGATGTCATATACAGCATTCGAGTCACCTCCGTTATACTTTTCAAGCATTGAGCGGCACCAAACCAAACCACAGCGTTTTTGATCTTCCGTCAAATTAAGAGGTATCCATGTAGTACAAAGCTTTCTGACGCCTAAATGTTCATGTAGGTACCTAAGACTTTTTGTACTTGACTCAAACCAATGCCTAAAGCTGCCCGAATAGGTTTAAAGAACTTTATTTCTCATAAGAACTAAAAAAAAACAGTTCGCTTACAATGAGATACTTAAGTGATTATAACTATGTAGGTAGGTAGTACATTAGAGTTAGTTACCTCTAGGGTGCTGGAGACATTATATTAGTGATTATAACTAGTTGGTACCATTATTATTAGTTACTTCTAGGGTGTTGGAGACATCTTAAAAAGGAATCGGATGTTTGCATTCTAAGACACAGATTAAGGCAACACACCGCAACACATAACCTAAAACTTTCAGTTCACCTCGGATGCTGCGAAGTATTGCCCCAATCTGCGTTTGGATGTGTATAGATTACTTATCACATTTTTTCAAATCTTCCGGTAAACTATTGAACAGCCGTGCCGCGCCTTCAACCAATATCGTTTTTTTAACATAATTAGTGCGAGCGTGCGCTGGTTTTATCTGGATTTTGTTCGAATCGGTTTATATGTCAGCCTTCTATCAGCTTCTATCATTAACCGCACAGCACTCACGTTATCTTCAATAGTCGCCGTAGAAGGACGTCCTTCTAGCGAATCATCATTAAACCAGTTTTAAACAGTGGCACTGTATGGGGCTTCGTCATGAAATGCTAATCAAAGTCTATAGTAACATTGTTGTTGAGACAGTTGAGTAAGACCACAACGAACATTTTCTATAGTCAAATCCATTTCGAGTATTCGACGCTCGACAGACACTTTTTAAATTGCCGCCAATTTGTAAAATCAAATGACAATTAATGTATTCATTACACATCTACAGATTCCCGAAGAGTTCCTAATTCGAAATTTAAATACATTTTTCATCGTTTTTCAGTATGACCCCCGTAATTATATGATTTAGGAAAAAGAAAAAGTATGTAGATAGTACCAGATAGTACTTACCTACTTCTTGTTGACATCTTTTTAGTCCTTTTTATTTTCTTACTTAATCTTGTTTCCATCTTTATAGTTCGCTTATAATGGAGATTTTTTTTTAATTTGGGTCCTTGGTATTTCACCATGTAATTTATGTCGTAAGTAGGCCTACCCAAATCTAGCTCCCTAGAGTCCGATCACTAGTTATTTAAATTACTCGCGTGTTAGCTTGGCTAGTATTCTGCGGCACAATGATTTCAAAATAGAATAGCGCATAATAAATATTTTTATGTATTACGACCCGGAAATATCGTTGCTAACTAGCGGTAGTGAGTGACTAGGGCCCATTTTAGGACGTAAAATGCAATACTTAACCATGGAGCAGGCATGAACAGCCGCAATGTACGGGCCTATCAGGGCCCCATTCACAATTAATTTTAAAAGTTATGTAATATGTTATGCAAGTGTTGAAACAGCTTGTTTGATTTACTCATAATCCTAACACTTTCATACCTACCTATCACTTTCAAAGAATCTGAGCAAACACGACAGCATAATAGCCAAGTCTCGGGAAGTCCACCGCCAACGTGTGATGTGCTGCTGTGTGCAAAACATTATTATGTTATTACGAGGTTGTTAAAAGTAAATACATAAGGAATGCCATATGCCTTTCGATCCGGAGCGTCTTGAATGAACCGCGCGGGTTGCAATTGCATGTTGCTCGCTCGGCTGTCGGTGCCCGGGGCGAACTTTCTCAGGTACCTAAGTATAGTGTCATAAATATTCACTGCATGACGTCAGACAGGTATGTGTGTTACCCTATGACAATATTTGAATGGTAGGTATTACGTAAGTATAGGTACACACATATACTCTACGGTACGTACTGTGATATGTACGTCTACTTACACTTCATGCGTAAACAGAAAACCATAGGCGATATTAACGGCATAGACGTAGATACAGCTCGATGCAAACTTTATGGCGGCTCGGAACATTAGGCGAGTCGCTGCGCAGTAACCAATTCCCGTGTCAGCGGGGGTGAGGAGTGAGGTACTGCGCAACGAGAAGCGCACTTCACAGCCGCCATAAAGTTTGAATCGGGCTATACCTACAGTCTGTTTTTTAATCTCGTAGACTAAACTGACATTACGAGTGTTGTCAGTTTATTGCAATTCTTAAATAGTGATGTGGCACAACCGAAACTTAGCGTTAATAAAATCAAGTATCGTTTTTTTATAATAAGTTATCCTGAAATAATGTGTAGGTACTTATTTAAAACGTATTAATACAAAATTAATCATGTAAACGTTTCTTCATTACGCCTACGCGACGAAGTTGAAGGCTGAGCGTCCATCATAAATGGTTCAGCGAAAACAAACGTAACGTAACAAACGTTTGGTAACGTAACAAAAACACAAAACTTAACATAAAACAAACAAGCAAAGAAACAAACAAACTCAACGAAAATATAACAAATAGCACTTGAAATTGTATCAAGACACAAATGACCACCAAATGACGCATTCGAACACTTCAGAGGTTGAAGGACGAATAAGGTAAACAAAATGGCGTCCAGTGTTGTTCCTGTGAAATTTAGGGTTGCCGTATTCAAAATCTAACATTTTTAAAACTATCGTATTATCATAATTATTTTAAAAATTGCAGTTGTTTGTATGGTGTCAAGTTCCATAATTGCCGTATTTTTTAAGTTCTGCCGTTTCGTAAGAGAAAAGGGTTAAGATTGCCGTTTTAACGCGTACGGGAACAACACTGATGGCGTCTATCATTTTTTTTTTTGTTTAATTTTAAGGCATCGAAACATGGTCGGATTACGCATGGCGTTGCGTGGTCAGATTTCCCTGGCAGTTTGTAGCACGTCGTGCGGCCGTGTGTACGTACGAGAATGATAAAATTATAAAACTTTGAATGAAAATAAAATTCGTCTAATAAAGATAAAAAGTTACGATTCAACAAACCGGTATCGTAGGTACAACACTACACAAAAGAGCTGGCAACATTATTTGTAAATTTGACATTTGCATGTGTCAATTTAGTCTACGAGATTAAAAAACAGACTTTACCTAATAAAACCAATCAAATTCTTTGATCTGTGACCATGTTGTTAATATTTTCACAAGTGTCAAGTTTTCATATTCAAAATAACTGTATTTTTACTAGAATAATGTCATAATGTCCAACCCAATTATTTTTATGAGATACAACCGACTAGAATTTCATAAACAAACATTATTAAATGTTTAAGTATTTGAGCATTATAAAAAACAATGAAACATTTGATACGGCTAAACAATTCATAATAAATACTAACAAAATGGAACCTGATTTCCGAAATAAACGATATTATTATTATAAAATAAAACAGCTAATTGCGTAGGTTCCGTTTTAAACAAGTACCTATTCTACGTCCACGTGACCCACGTCTTTGACGGTAAAATAAGGTAAAATTATATAAAAAATATTTTACACAAAAGTTTAAAAATATATTAGTCATAGAACTTACATAATTTGTTTAAACTTTATCACTTTGCTTAAATAAAGTATAAAATATTATTTATTGTTCTTCAAATTTCATTTATTAACGAATTTCCTGGTTTTAAGGTTAAAGAACTTTATTATTCCTCATCACTTACTAATCATCAACCGAGTAAGTAAACACGGATCTAAAGTAAAAGTAGATGCATTACTAGATGTGGCATACCTGGCAGCGTACTAACTATTATAGATATTAACTATTTTTATTTGTTTGCGTGGACCCTTGCTAAAGCTAGTATTGTTATATTATTATTGTTTTTGACACATTATATAGGATTTAAGTTGTTTTTTAAAACAGTACCTACATACTTTTTTCTTCTTTGATTTCCATGGGTATTTTATTGTACGTGTTAACACCTTCAAATTCAATGTTTCTTTTCCCGTAATTAACTGTTCTGGCAGGACGTGTTACTAAGTAATTGGAATTTCGTAGTTTAATATTTTGTACTTGATGTTTTTTGTGAAATTCAGCGTTGTATGAATATCTTTGTGTAGTATTTTTACGTATTATACATGTATAGTAAGTACATATAGGTTTGGGAAATGTTCATTTTATTGTATCTTCATATATTTTCTGATTTGACGTTCGGAATTTGAAATTAAATAATATTTTGATTAATCTATTTTGTGTTTTTTGTAATGTTTCTAGGTTAGATTTAACTGCGGTCCCCCAGATTTCTATTAGGTAGTCTATGTGGTTTACCTAACTAAAGAATTATAAATAATGTATCGAACTTTCCGAGGAAGGCATTTGTTTATATTGTGAAGAGCTCCTGTAAGTGATAAGAGTTTACATCTGATTTTCTCTATGTGAGGCTTCAAGCTCAGATAGTTATCTAAAATTAAACCTAAATATTTCTCTTTAGTTTTCCTTTGTATTAATTGATCGTTTATTTTAAGTTGTTCGAACACAGTTCGTTTTTGTAGTATTAATGGTGAGGAGGTTCGAGTGGAACCAGTCATTAAGTGAATTTAAATCATTATGGATATCAAGTATCATAGCTTCGATTGAATGCCCAAAGTAGAAAAGACTTGTATCATCTGCGTAAAGCGAGATGTCTCCTTTGAGGCCAATCTGGGATATGTTATTGATATAAATTAGGAACAACAGTGGTCCCAGAATTGAACCTTGAGGTACACCGAAAGTGACAGAGTGTGGTGAACTACTTTGGTATTGACCTATTTTGACAATTTGCTTACGATTTTGCAGGTATGACTTAAAAATCTGTAGTGCTTTGCCTGTGATACCGATGTGATGTGAGACAGTTTTTGTAATAACAGATCGGGACTAATTGTATCGAAAGCTTTTTTCCGATCAATGAAAATACCCAAAGCTGTTTGCTTCTTATCGATTTTGTTTTTAATTTTAAATTTTTTTCAAATTTTAACATTTGATGTGAAATTTTGTTCAGAAAAATGAAAAGCTGACATTGCCGTAAGGATATTATTTTAAGTAGGTACCTATTACTAATAAATGTACCCACTTGAGAAGTACGCATCATTTCCCTATTATAATTTAAGTGCATGATAAAGAGATACGTAATTATTAGGTACCTGGTTGTATGCAACAAATCGAAATAATCAAAAGAGTGCGACTTTGGATTCAACAGGAAGGGACTCATTTTGAGCATTTGATAAATTGATTAATTTTGTATTAAAAATGTTAAAATTCATGGTCTTTCTTTTATTTTTGACACTATGTTATTAAGCAAAAAAATAATCCTTATGATTCCAGCCTTTCGATCGGTATGATAAAGCTACAGGTGATTATTTTTCTCATGTAACGGGTTCGATTTTTTTTTAGATAAAAAGCAGAAATGCTTGGGACTGTTTTTAGACCCGGCTAAGGCTTTTGACACTGTCTCTGTCCCTATCCTTCTAGATAAGCTGGAACGAGTAGGAGTTAGGGGTATTCCTTTAAAAATCTTTGCCGACTATCTTAAAGATCGTGTACAAGTGGTAAAAATAGGGGAACATGTTAGTAATGAGAAGGCTATCAACTGCGGCGTTCCGCAAGGAAGCATTCTGGGCCCCACATTATTTATTGTATTCATAAATGATTTATGCGATATGCCCCTGCTAAACGGTAAAATCTTCACTTACGCTGACGACACAGCTCTCATAGTGAACGGAGTAGACTGGGTCCAAGTAAAGCAACATGCTGAACATGCTCTTAAAATTATAATGGAGTGGCTGTCAAATAATCTTTTGACACTGAATATTGATAAAACCATGTTTATCCCTTTTGCAATGCGAGCTGACCATCTGCCCCCGCCGACTTTCAAAGTTAAAGCACACTCGTGTCTGTCGCCTGCTCCTGACTGCTGTTGCTTGTATATAACGAGATCTCCCTGTGTTAAATATTTGGGTGTATTTAAAGATCAGAGTTTCCGTTGGCATAAGCAAATTGAAACCGTCACTACTCGGGCTCGAAGACTTATATTTATATTCAAAAGACTTCGTCAGTCAGCGGACGCAAAAACCCTGCAAGTAGTGTACCTGGCTCTATGTCAGTCCCTATTATCATACTGTTTGACGGTATGGGGTGGAGCACCTAAATCAACAATCCTACAGCTTGAGATCGCCCAAAGGGCTGTACTAAAGGTTATGACAAAAAGACCTTACAGGTACCCTACGGCTGCACTGTACGCTGAATGCAAAGTTCTCACGGTGAGGCAACTGTACTGTATGTCCACATGACCATAGCCCGTGAACACAAGTCGCGGCCTCTGCTTGAGCCTCCAGGTAGAATTAAATATGCAGTCTTTAAGCCCGATCGAACCAGAACCTATTTTGCGGGTAAACACTATTATATCCTTAGTGTAAAATTGTATAATAAGACTAACAAACAGTTGGATATATTTCACCTAAACAGAATTAACTGCAAAATGAAGGTAAGGGATTGGCTTATTTCTCTAACCTATAAGGAAACTGAGGATTTGCTGGATAGCAGCACTGCCTAAGTCATTGCATTCACACCACACGCAACTAAAGAACACACATCCGCAACTCACCAACACCAACACTCACACTCACACTCTCTCATACTACACTCACCCTCAAACTACAGTTACTAACACTACACTCATCCATACACTACGCTCTCTTCCACACACATAGCAGATATAGAATATGGTGATTATTCTTTCTCCTTCTTTAGTGTATTTATAAAAACTTAATACCTAGATTAGAATAAGTATTTTTATTTATTTGTTTTAATAGAAAGTTGGGCTTCACAAATGTGAAGGGCAGGGAGGAACGCTGACACCTGAGATTCAGGACATGTCCTAGTTTGGGTGTCAGGAGTTTCACACAACGTGCATTTACTTAGCCTATTATTATAAGGATATTAACTTATTTTAGTACATAATTGCATTGTTAACCCTTTTTTTTCTCTCCTTATTGTATTAGGCTTATGAAATAAATTATTATTATTAATTATTATTATTATTTCCGGTTCAACCATGTAATTATTTAAATATCTATGAATGCAGTTTAAATTGTTTTTTAAATTCAAATAATGTCTTATTTTAGTAAAATGTTCCATCTACAATATTCAAGGTACTTTCCCTCCATGTGGCATATCCGTGGGACGCCCTGTATACTAGTAAATGCCTGTCACTAATGTTATTTCTATTGCCTGTAGGTGGCTAGTTAAGCTAAGAGATTCAGTAAAACATTACCTATCTTGTTTGGTGTTAGATAAAGCAAATTAAAACACCACACAATGTAATCACGAAGAAATGCGAGCGAACGAGTGTGATGTGAGTGCAATCAAAGAGTACAGTATACAGGGTGAAATTGAATTCATGGGAATTATTTTAAAGGGTCATTGTACTCATCATAATGAACAACTTTTACAATGGGACCAAACTTGAAATCACAAAAAAAAATCAGCTGTTCCCTACATTTATGTTTGCATAACCCTTCAACATGTAGGGAACAGCAGATTTTTTTTTGGGATTTCAGGTTTGGTCCCATAGTTAAAGTTGTTCGTAATGATAAGTACAATGACCCTTTAAAATAATGCCCATGAATTCAATTTCACCCTGTATATATGAGAGTGCCATATCTCGACAGTTGAGTTGATTGACATGCCATGACAAGGATTAGGGATGCCCATACATTAGATCCGTATCGATATATTTTGAACAAAATCGATACCGTTCAGTACCTACCCAGCGTGCCTACCGTGCGTACCTATTTGAAATATTACAATGCATCTTACTTGGGGCGTTTGTGCATTGCTTCGTATTGTGTTCGTATTCGTGATTCGTTTTATTATAATTCGAAATAGTCTTTATAATAAATATATGGTAGTTTGTGCACTGCTTCGATTTTATATTCATGAATTACTCACATCGAGTCAGTTTTTACGGATTGAAGTAGCCATCGTGCTTAACCACTTGCCTCTTTGCTAAAGTCGCTCTAAAGCAGGGCTCACGGGTGGTATTTTATTACAGCGAGAGCTTTGACAGCAAAAGGCGTCGCTGTCCTTGTGCAGATAATATTACTTAGGTACCTACTCTATTTATTTATCACTGCTTTGCTATTTCGATATAAACGTAAGTATAATAAACTTCTTTATTTCACGATAAATTTCAAAGCAAAGGAAACTATTATCATTTACATAAAACAAAATACTCGTAAGTGCAGTAATTTCAACAATATTACACAATTGCTGTCGTTATTTTGCCGTCAGGTACCTACTACCCCAGTCACATCATGACAGACAAGATTAGTATTTTATTTGCCATAAGTAAGTACGTACAATAAAATAAAATAGGTGTAGGTATCTACCATAGCAAGTGAATGTTGTAGGCCTTGTAGGTATTCCATGTAGGTACATTGCGCATCAATTTTATATTCAGAGGTTCAGGCTATATTAACTATCCTACAATTAACGCGAAGATAATTCTGTAAGTAGGTACTGTTGTTGCGTGTCTCAAATTAACCGTAAGAGGTAATTTTTCATACCTAAAGATTAGAAATCATAAGTTGTAGGTAGGTACTAGGTACCTAAGTATTGAAAAGGTACCTAAGTACCTACCAATGTTCTCGAGATAGGTCACTATTGTCAAGAAGTTTCATAATGTTTGTAAGTTTCCATAGGTTCAGTCAGCAATGAACGACGATTAACACTTCAGAAATTAGAAATATTAGAATAATATAAAAACGGAACTGATGAAGAATAAAGATAATTAAAACTCTTAGCACATGCGATGTTGAAATGAGTGTCAATATTGTTACGAGCTGGGGTTCGAGATAAATAAATTTATACCAATTTACACGAAAAACACACTATAATTAAAAATCACAAATACAGTAATCAGAAACTTTAAACACAATCACTTGTACTTAGTTCACTATTAGTCCGCTTTTACTATTACTTTACTCTTTGCTTTTACTGTTGTTAGCTGTTCTTCACTGTTTCGCATTCTAAGCTGCCTCCTAATACAATTGTTTTTTTTTTTTTTTTTTGTATGGCATCTCGCAGTCGGCCTTGAGAGGCCGTGACTGCTTAACCGGTCAATGCTGTGGTGCCTTCGAGCTAACTCAAAGCCTCCAGCCAGGGGCATAATATTAATTATAAACTAAGCGACCATCACCTAAGGGCACCCCCTGTGGGGTACGAACCTCGGCTTAGGGCGTCGCTGGGGAAGGACAGCAAGTTGGGGACAGGCTGGATCAAAATGGGTTCATTATTATTAATGGGTAAAACTACTGGCTTAGCTACGCCACCAGCTGGCTCTGTGGATCCGATCAAGGGAGGGGAAGAGGAATCTATCGGGGAGGAACCTCCTCCTACTACAACGCTGTCAACCCCTTATTTATATGACGAGTGTAAGTTACTAGAATGTTCTAACATAATTCGAGAACATTCTAGTACTTACGGGAACGGTCCAGTGTAGTTCGGCTATTCGATAACAGATGGCGTTAGCGTCTAACGTGTAGTTCTTCTATTCGATAACAGATGGCGATAGCGTCTAACGTGTAGTTCTTCTATTCGATAACAGATGGCGTTAGGATCTACGTGACAATATTTAGAAAGGTATGTACTACGTAAAAGCAGTAACAGCTTAGTGCACAGAGTACTTTTTATATATCACGACGAATTACGTTGCTGACCGTACCTGTACAGTCAATACGTCCACTGGCAGCACGGCATGCAGCACGACAAGGGATTTTATGCGACGAATATGAATCTAAAATAATATTAGTGTGACAATAAAAATTACATTTCGTATGACTAAGCATACTGTAGTACATTGTTACCCTAGGGTTGAAAGTAACTCATTTAGGCCCGATACGGGGTTTGGCGCCCGAGCGTAGCGAGGGCACCAATAGTTTGAGGGACTAAATAAGTATTTAACCCAAGGTAAACACTGTGCTTTACATTACGAATACAAGGAAAGTAAATTCAGGCATAAAGGCAATTCAGTCAGCATCAGCAAAGGTTTTTGAGTCGACCATACAAACGTGCATATTAGGCCAAGTATCTTGTTTGCTGTCGGATGCCCAGCACGGATTTCGACCGGGTTGTAGCACGGCCAGCAATCTACTGAACTTTATGACGTACGTGGTTCCAAATGTTGATGCGGGAGTACAAGTTGACGCTGCCTATTTTGACTTTAAAAAAGCTTTCGATTTGGTGGATAACGACATATTATTAGAGAAGCTAGCAGCAGTCGGCTGTACTCCCAAATTGTTACAGTTCTTTGCTAATTACTTGAGAGATCGGCGGCAGTTCGTAGAATATGCTGGTTATAAATCCGAGCCTTATTACACCAGGTCCGGAGTAAGCCAGGGAAGCAATCTGGGTCCCTTGAACTTTATTATTATGATAAATGACCTGCCTGAGGTTGTCAGGGTTGCCACTTGTCTATTATTCGCGGATGATCTTAAGTTACTACTGGCAATTAAGGATAGGAGTGACGTTGCACAGTTGCAGCGTGATATAGATAATGTGGCAGAGTGGAGTAGGAAGAATAGATTGCAGTTTAATGTTAACAAACACACCATGGGTCACCATGATCATCATGGGTATGAGTTATATGGCTCGTCGATTGAGCGAGTAGAAAGCGTACGCGATCTGGGGGTACGCCTTAACACCGAGTTAACATTTCGTGAACATATTATAAATGTTTGTAAAAAATCATACAGAAGCATGGGTTTCATACTGCGTTGGGCAGCGGGTTTTACAAACATTAAAGCAGTATCAGCATTATATAATGCTCTGATAAGAACTCAGCTTGAGTGTAATGCTGTCATATGGGCTCCACATGAGATTAAATATAGTCTTATGTTGGAGCGCATACAGAATAAGTATACCAGGTATTTGTACATGAAACTTTACGGGGTCTATCCGTTCTATCCGTTGATGTACCCAACCTTGTTCGTAATCGGCATGGTTGGGTACAACAAACTGGAGACAAGAAGGGACCTGGCTATCACCACGTATGTTTTTAAGCTGTTGCGCGGTAAAACGTTTAATTCTGGTGTTTTGAAGGAGATATATCTGAACGTGCCTGACAACTACGCAGTGCGACGCCGGCAGCCACGGTTGCTAGCAGTGCCACGCGCACGAACTAACTTACTCAGTAAAGCGCCGTTGACGCGCGCCTTGCGTACACTGAATGACACTGCTGATAGGATAGATTTATTTCATTGTTCTCTGAATGAATTCACAAAGGTAACACTGTATGTATTATGTTATGTTAATAGATGATTTAGCTAAAGACCACACTACCGCATTAGGATTATCGCCTGTAATGATAGTTGTGTTTGTGATAAATAAATAAAAAAAAAAAAAAAAAAAAACAAAAACATGAATTAGCTAAACAAAAATGAGCCTCTTCTTCTTATGAAAGCAGGCGTTAAATCCATAGCTGAATCAGATGAACTCACAAATCTCTGCTATACGGAAGTATAAACAAAACTCTGCAACTAAAATTTTTCAATTCCATCATTGAAAGAATGCTAAATATTTTGCCCAATGCTATTGCAATTTTGCTAATTATTTTATAGAAATAGTTGAAAGTAAATTATAATAAAGTAATTAAAAAAAATATATTCTGTATTTAGTACTTAACTTTATGTTATTTCAATTTTACATCGCGCTGTAATTGAGTGGCTGTTTAGGAAGTTTGAACATGGTTCATTAGAACTAGTTTTTTTTAATAATTTGACAGCTGTCAGTTGAAAACAATTCTCCCTAGGGCTGAAAAGTATTACTTTCAACCCGCTCCTCCGGCAACTTCAGACCTACTTTCCAAGTATGAGTAGGTAATGGAAAATAAAATAAAATCCGCAAATGATTAAAATTGTATTGTCATACTATATTATAAATAATTATATAATACTAATCCTATTCCTCGCATAAAAATCCCTTTACCGTGCCGTGCCACCAGTGGGCGCACTCTTAGAGCGGTCTGCACTACATCCGATCCGAATCTGAATTCAAGATCCGAGTTCAATCCGAATTGAGAATGTTCTAATGTTCGGACGGACAGAGTTCGGATCTAGTGCGCAACCCCTCATTCAAATAGCACTATGGCTACTTCGGACCGATATTTCTCGGATTCGGATCGAACTTAGTGCGAAATCGCTCTTAGAGAGGACATGCCGCGCGCGGCGCTTACTAAGTTTTGTATCGGATTTTCATGGAGTTTTTAGGTTTCCTTTTTGTGAGGGTTTTATTTATAGAAATATACGTGTGATCATTATATCGCCTTTTATTATTTGACACATCTACAGAATACATGGTAAAACAAAAGTACAAAGAAAACCATACGACGTGCAGTGTCATTTTGATACTAGGTAGGTGGCCAGTACTCACACTCCTCTTCACGGCATCGTCGTGGTGATCATGAGTTCAAGAAACTCCTAATCTGCTCCGCAATTTCAACAGCCGCGGGCCGGCTAGGGCTTTGGTTAGCAGTCATTAAATTGGGAGAGATAGCTTATGGCAAACATAATATCGGGTCGAGTTGCCACTGCCAGATACATGAGTGTGCCAATCAAATTTTTGTAAGCTAGATCGTTCCTTTCATATTTTTCTCCTTTTTCTAGTTTTAGACCTGGTTCTATAGGTGTAGACGTGGCCTTGCAGTCTTCCATTTTGAATTTTTTAAGAGTGTCTTCTATGAACTTCTCCTGGTTCAGTTTGATTTCATCTCCATTATAGGTAACATCTATCCCTATTAGCCGTTTAGGCGTTCCTAAGTCTTTTAACTCAAATTTCGTATTTAACAGGTCTTGAATTTCTTTTAACTTTCTAGGACACGAATAGGCAATTAACAAATCGTCGACATAGATAATTATTATGACTTTAACTCCTCTTTTCTCTAGTAAGTATAGACATGGGTCAGCTTCCGATGCTTTGAAACCTATGTTCTTTAACTCTGTGTCGAGTTTCTTGTACCACTGCCTCCCTGCCTGTTTGAGTCCATATAAAGCTTTTATGAGATGACAAACTTTCCCTTTGGGATTGTTTTTTATGTCTTTTAGCATACTCATTGTTTTGTTGTACAAAGTTAAATTTTCTTGTTTACTTTCCTCAACCATGATTTCAATCAGATATTCTTCTAAGTATTCAGGATACTTCATTACTATCTTTTCTTCTAGTTCACCATTCAGGTATGCTGTTGTAACATCCATCTGGTTCAATTTCAAGCCTTCTTCCATGGCTATTCCAACAACAGATCTTATCGAACTCAGTTTAGCTACAGGAGCGTATGTTTCATTGTAATCAACGCCTGGTCGCTGAGTGAAACCCCGTGCTACAAGTCTGGCTTTCTTTGTGATACTGTCGTCAGGTCCTATTTTGTTTCTTAGAACTATTTTGTAATCCACTTCTTTCACGTCTTTGTTCTTCTTTTCTATTTTCCAGGTTCCATTCTTAACATGTGCTCTAATCTCCTCTTTTATCGCATCACGCCAGTATTCATCATCTTCATTCTCATCAGATATGAAGGATATCTCCGAGAGTAGCTGACTTTCTTCAGTCTGGTCCAATATAAAATCTTTGGTCCAGGCAGGCGGATGTCGCTCTCTTTGTGGCCTCCCATTTTGTTGAGGTGTGTAAACCGTGGTCAACCTTCTTTGGATGCCATGCGATTTGAGAAAGTCGTCGAATTCCTTGTTGCGGTATTCTGTGCCATTGTCGGTCTGCAGGTTCTTTATCTTCTTATTATGGAGCGTCTCAACTTCATTTTTGTATTCTTTGAAAACGTTAAATACTTCACTCTTTCTTTTAATAAAATAGACGTGACAATAGCGACTATAGTCGTCTGTGAAAGTAACATAGTACTTTGATCCTGCTAGTGTATCGCATTCAAAAGGCCCACAAACGTCGCTATGGATTATTTCCAGGTTATCAGTTGTGTATAGATCGTTATGTCTTGTGAACGGTAACCTGGACAATTTTCCTTTGATGCATGTTTCGCATGTTTCCATTTCTTCATCATTTAAGTTTAAGCCATACATAAGGTTATCCTTAGCCATCTTTTTCAAATCTCTTTCGTTTATGTGGCCGAGTTTGCGATGCCATTCCATGATGTCACTGTCATTTCTTTTTGGTGTGTATTTTGCAGTCTCTCTTCGTCCAGATTCAAAGTAGTAAAGCCCATCTCTCTTTCGAGCAGTCAGTGTCATTTCGCCGGTTTTTTCTACGACGTAGGCTTTCTCTTTTTCAAAAACAACCTTATTTCCTCTGTCCGTTATCTTGGCGACGGATAAAAGGTTTACTGATATGTCTGGAACATACAAGGTGTCATTGAAATTGTAACCGTATTTATTGGTGCTTATTGTAACTCTTCCTCTGCCTTGAATTCTACTGGTATATTTGTCAGATGCCAACATTAAGGTGCCAATTTCAGGGGTCATGATAGAAAACATTGATTCGTCACCGCACATATGTGATGAGCAGCCGCTATCTAAACACCAGACATTTTCATCAGCATTTGAGTTTACAGTGCTCAGACAAACGTTATAATTGTATTTGCTTCCGTTGTCTTTTTTATCAGTGCCCGAACTTGCTTTCTTCAACGTCTTTTTCTTGCCCCAACATGTCTCAATAGTGTGGCCTTTCTTTTTACAGCTCTTGCAGTACAACTTTTGCCTATTTTTCTTGATGTGATATGCTTCTGATCTTTCAGGCTGATCACTGCCGCTCCTTGCTTGGTATTCCTCCAGAATCTTTACTTTTAGATCTTCGGGATTGGGCAGGGAGTCTCGAGATTCTATGGCTATTCTAAAGTTCTCAAAAGTGGTTGGCAAACTGTAGAGAAGCATTATGCTAAGCAGTTCTGGAGGTACCTTTATGTCCATATCTGCGAGTTTGTCCACGATGTCCATGAAGTTATTTATATGGTCACGTATATCTTCTCCTGTGGTCATTCGCTTTAAAACCAACTGTTTTAAAAGGGTAGCTTTCCTCGCAGGTCCCGTGCTTTGGTAAGTAGCCTTTAACTTGTCCCATACAGCTTTAGATGTCGCGCAGACTTTAATTTGTTTCAATTCAGATGGTGACAGTAAAAGTAGGATTTCAGCTCTTGCCTTTAAGTCCTCTTTCTTATATGCCGACCTCGCCGCCGCATCTGTAGCTGGTGGTAATGTTTTCTCGCCGCTTACTATATCCCAAAAGTCACCTTTTATTAGGACCGCCTGTGCTTGCATGCACCATGTATCATAATTTGATTTTGTCAAAGGTTCTATATTTCTATAACTTGTACTTGCCATTTTTGATACTTGCAAAAATACAACCACGCTCTGCTACCAATTTTGTGAGGGTTTTATTTATAGAAATATACGTGTGATCATTATATCGCCTTTTATTATTTGACACATCTACAGAATACATGGTAAAACAAAAGTACAAAGAAAACCATACGACGTGCAGTGTCATTTTGATACTAGGTAGGTGGCCAGTACTCACACTTTTCCATAAGATTGCAAAAAACTTCGGATTACTTATCAAGTACCTAAGTATTAGATACCTATAGATAAAACACAGGCTACTTTGTTATGTCGGTCTTGCTTGCCCTGGCGGGGCGAGCACGGCCTCTGTGATAGGCTTGAGTAGTGTTGTAAGAAACTCGAGTCTTGGAGTCTTATTTAATAAAACTTGAGCTATTTTTGATCTATCTTTTGTTAAAAGACTTGAGTCCTACCAAAAAGAACTCAGTCTTCTTGACTGAGTTCTCTCCTGATTTAGAAAAGGCCTGCCCTTATTTTATTTATTTTAAGTAGACGGTAATATGTATGTTTATTATTTTAATTAGACGTTTTAACTCGCATTTTGATTCAGCAAATCGGCAGTCTTCCGGTGGATACTTTTGATTAGGTTATTTGCGTTTAATGCAATTTAATTGTTACAAATTTTATCGTGTGATTTATTTTCAATCAGTAAATAAATATGGATGACGATATAAAATCACCCAGTATTACCTATTATAGGTAATACACCAGCTCAAGTTCATGACTCAGTCAGTATAGCTCAAATAACTTAAAAGACTCGAAAGGACTCAGAAGACTCAAAGGACTCGGACTCATGTAACTCATGAGCCCTAGTCTTGAAAATCTACTCAATTCTCGAAATGAAGACTAAAAGACTCGAGTTTCTTACAACACTAGGCTGAGTCACGCATTTTATCACGGTTTTTGCTCCCAAACTGGGATAAAAATGTGTGACTCAAGCCTATCACAGTAGGCCCCGCTCGCCCCGCTAGTGCCTACTGTAGTATTGCCTACCTATTCTGAATTTGCAAAGGAAACTCTGTTGGCTGTTAGAATTATAATTACCCATACATTTGCACACACAAGGAAATTGTGAGACTACTCCCATGCAACAAACAATAGCACGGGATATAGAGATTGTTAACTTCTCAGTAATTACTCACTTGTGTTAGGTAGGTACTTACATACCATACAATTTCAATCAAAGATTCCAATTCGTCTGTGTACCAGATTCTTTTTATTCTGTCTAAAAAATTGATTTCTATAAAAGGTATTCATAATACAATCTCACTATTGCCCTATGATTTGCCGTCGGAAAACTCACCTATAAAGGTGTTTATTTAAACCTTAATCTTCCTACACTGAGCGGATACCTACCATTGATCTTAATGCGAATTTATTTAAGATTGTAGTGTTGTACAAGAGTTGTAAACAAATAATAAGAATACTACTCCTGCTAGTACTACCTAGTCCTAGTAGGTACTAGGTAACGTAGTTAGTAGAGGGTAGCCTAGGTAATTTACCTAAATTGAAAAGTAATACCTACCCTTTCAAGCGTTTCAGGAAGAAAAATCATCACAAAAATTAGAAAGCGAACTATATCGCTCATTTGGTGCAACAATGACGTAATTACAGTTTTAGAAATTTTACAGGTGAGCCAATCAAAGATTTCTGTTAAAGGTATGGGATGCTTAAGGGACTTATTACAATCGTCGTGATTTTAAAAGCAAGTTCAACATGTGTAGTTTCTTTTATAGTCCCAATCTACCCGGTAAATTGTACATAACCTAGATTATAGCCATAAATAAAAAAGGTACCTGTAAATGCGTCGCTGTTGCTTCAGAATTCAAAATAAAAAATAACGCGTTCACTACGAATTTTTGCATTTGTGACAAAATAAAACTAAATAATTGAATTAATCAACGTAAACATTTATTTATGACTGTTAATTAAATATTTAAAAACATAAAATCACTTCTGAACTTAAAAAATAGAAAAAAAAATCATTTAAAAAATACTTTCATAAAAAGCTGAGTACTAGCGTGGAATAATGTTTTTTTTTAGCGGTTGTTTTAGATCAGTTTTTTTGTTAGCAGTAATTTCTCGTTTTGAAGCATATGCTGGTACCAAATTGATAATATCTTCTATAGCCTTAGTTATTCGTTGACTAGTAGGTAGATCTTTGTTTCTTTTTTTTTATTTCAGCTTCACTCCAGTTATCGTCGAATTTGAGTTTGTACTTGTACACTGCATCGTTGTCTTTTGTAAATTCTATTGCTTTGATATCTGAGGTTTTAATGGTGTTCCCATCCACATCTTTGACAGTATTAAGTTCGATTTCGTCAGATAATTTTTTCAAATCATAAAAATCATCGTTTAATTCTTCAATATTAAACTGGTTGCCTTTTACCTTTGCAGATCTTATTATTTGGACATACTGATCTGGTACGTAAATAGCGCCCGACTTTTTGGCTCTTTTTATAGCCTTTTCAATAATGGAGTGGGCTGCATCTCCCTCATTTTGGGTATGTCCCCTTATTAAAAATTTGTGTGTGATTTTATTAATTTGTAGAGTTTTGACTGTATACAAGTACATGGAAAAAATAAATCTGAAAAAAGAAAATAAAATATTAGAAACGTCACAAAACTACAAAAACAGTTTTTAACAAATGAAATGAACCTGTTTTTTTGCTGCCCGCCACAATTGTCACTATAAAATGTCATGTTACAACCAGGGTGATTATTAACTACACGTTGCAGGTACTTAAGGACACAGGAGCCAATTACGCAATTTTGTCATTATTTTACCAAGAACTTAATATTTTTTGGAGCAACAACGCCACAATTGCCGTATTACGCCATTGTTGCACCAAAAAGTATCGGATTAAATGTCATAAATACCTTTACGTCGTTGTAGCTCCAAAACACAAACACACTCAGCGGGGCTCCCCGCGCAACTGGCCATCCAGACCATGGTATAATAATATCTGGTATTCTCTTCCCGTGACAGCTGGGTCACGTGATTGGCCTAAGTATACGTCATCAGTTGCGATGCGGTTCTCAAAGTTTTTTAGTGGGGAAAAAGATAAAAATAATACAACGGGTACTCAATTTTTATCATTTTCAATAAATTGAAATATTTGAGACTTTTTGTATTTTTTTACTTTGCTTCTTTTTTAATTGATTGCATATTATGGTTTTATTTAGTTCCCTTACTCGTAGATAGGTCCTCGTTCGAACTAAACAGAGTATTACTTCATAATGAATTTGAGCCTTTGAGGATACAAGTCCTTGTGGCATCATGAGCAATCCGAGTCAAATTAGTGAAAATGAATTTTTCATCGTGCAACGATTCACCGTGGTATTTATTAAATTATCTCTCCATTATATCAGCAACCCTGATCAATTCTTTGCAAGGGTAAATTAGTTTTCCCCTCGACACAAAAAAAAATCCAATCATTTATCATTTAGATATCGACAGTGAAGTCATAGTAGTCAGTCGATACAGAAACGAAAAAGTTCAAAATTACGCTATTATTATGTATTCTGAGTCCACAGAGACCCCAAAAACACTGATTAATATTTTAGATGTGCCCAAAAGGCCTTGAAGACAGAGCCATTAAACATTATTTGAAAAAAAAAACTATCTAGCAAGCTACGTCAACATCACTTGAAAAAAAAATACATCTGACTTGGCTGTATGGGCCAAGATCCCTTTGCCTGTCCTTAATTAGGACTAAAAAAACAACAAAAAAAAAATCACCTGCAAAACAAAATAAAATAATAAAATGGACCAACTTAGTACACGACGAAAACCTAATAGGACGCAATTAACTCGACTTGAAAAATAAGTCAAAAACTAGTTAGGTTAGGTTATGTTCGGGCGTACAGCCGAATTAGCACAACTATGCCTTATATGGAATTTACAACCGTAGATAAATGAAATAATATGTAGAAAGGTACTTACCAGTTCTTATTGTTGTTTTTGGTCTACAATATTGAAGCCACTCATTTGCTATCATCTCTTCTTTGGGTAAAGAAAAAAACCTTATTACTCCGCCTGTTTTACTTCTGTTTTTACAGTTTAGTATGGAACAATTAACCTTTTTTTTTCTTGTGTATCTTTCAAACACAGTTTTTATAGTAACTAATGTTTGGGAACCACAGTATTTTGCTCACCGAGCGAAACAACGCTATAGGTATGAGCGACACGACGATAGTGATGAAATGGGGAGCTGTTAGTATGACACTTGTCGATTCGATGTGTGGCTACTGTGTGTGATTGAATTACCTGAGCAAAATGCATTTTTTAACTTATAAAAGCAATTATGAACTAATAAATAAATATGTTAATTAATTTAAAACTAAAAAGATGAATCACAAGAGTTACTAAATAGTTAAGCTAGTTAGTAATTTATTTTATTTTTATTAACTAATTAAGAAAGACCCTAAAGGACATGTTATGAAATGGGCTTAAAATAATTTTTTTTTTGAACAGTTATAATGTGTGGTTTTTTTGATAGGGAAAATTATTCAGGATGGCCTTACAAAAACAAAAAAAATATTAAAAGCACCATTATTTAATAAATAAATATTTTAAATCCAGATATTTTTTGTATCGCGTTATTATTTTTGCACATTGAAACAAAGAAAAAACGGTTAAATATCATTTTTTAAGCACCTAATTCTTATATTCTAGTTTAAAATATTTTAAAATAATACTAAATGGCTATAAAATAAAACCAACGAATTATCTCCATGATTTGTATGTATGGCATTGATTCCTTTGCCTCCTAATGTAATCTGTGAAAACATTAGCTGTGTCAGTGAGGTTCTTATGATTGTCTGTGTCACTGTCACACTTGTCAGTTGTCATGTCATTGGTTACTTTACTTGTCTCATTCATTGTCAAAGAGTACTTTCCTATATAGTATTTGTAATTTCCACAATTTAAAGAGTACATTAAAATATATAATGTTGATATTAGTGAAATCATGATCTGAGAGGGCCATAAAAAGTTCTCGATGATGCGTAATCCGCCAACCCGCACCAGGCCAAACCCTTCTCATTCTGAGAAGAGGCCCGTGCCCAGCAAGGGGACAGTAATGGGCTCTTTTATTGAATGGGCTGAATTTATTTTTTAATAGCGAAATTGTAATAACGCAGAAACGCTATTATTTACAATAATAAATGATTTATGATAAGGAAAATGAATTTATATGTAACAATGATTCTTATTTTCTCCTACATTTTGAGACTTTATCATGAAGTCGGTAAATTGCAGAATGACTACCTACTGATGGTTAAACCTCTCCTCCATCGCAGGCCAGTTAACCAGACAGTCCAGATACAGACTAGATTGGATTGAACCCGTTAGGCTGCGTTTCCACCAGAAATGAGCGAGGATGCATAGCGATGTGTGTGAAACTAACCAATAACAACACTAGCTTAGCTCAAGCTAGTGTTGTTATTGGTTAGTTTTACGCACATCGCTACGCATCCTCGTTCATTTCTAGTGGAAATGCAGCCTTAATCTTTTGTAAATAGGTAGTCGCTCCAGCAGGTCGTAGGTAATAGGTGAACATTTTTGTGTAGGTACTAGGTAGAGAAATAAAAGTAATGTATTTGCTTATATTTGTTTGTATTTATTATTTTCTATATCTTCCCTTACAATTATATTATCAAGAAACTGTGCAGGCGGTAATATATTGTTTTGATGCCGAGCCCACCCAAGATACCATATTGATCGTCATTACATGAGCACAGCTTCCGACAGTTCGCTTCCCTATGTTCTATGACTTCTATGTTATCGGTCTGGTTTCCGCACTTAGCCCTTCAGTGGACCATTGTGCGTGAGCCATGTCGGCCGTCGGTGGTTATTCCAACCAGCCCACCTCCCTCCAGAAGCTGATTAGGTCTCCTGGTCTATTAAGAACATCTGTGTAAGATCTGGGTGTCCCGAGGGTTTTTGACCTAATTTGGGCGACGCCTGTGCACTCGAAGAGCACATGCGCGACCGTTTCGTCAGCCTCCATGCAAGCCCTGCATAGAGGACTGTCCGTTATGCCTATTGTGTGAAAGTGTTTGTTTAGCGAGCAGTGTCCCGTGATGGTCCCCGTCACCAGGCGCATGCCTTTCCTGTCCAGGCGTAGCAACCGCCTGGTTAGCTTGCCATCTAGTGATGGCATGGCTTCCTTGGATTGCCTGCAGCCCGGTGACGACGCCCACCAGCTCTCTGCTTGTGTGTGGGTGTACTCCTGTAGCCACCTGCGTAGTTGGTTGAAGGGGATGGGCACGATAGGTTCCGGTCCACAGACCGACGTGCTGGATGCCCTCCTGGCCAGCTCATCGGCTGCGTCGTTACCTAGCGATCCACTGTGTCCTTTTATCCATTGTAGCGTCACTGTATTGCGGTTTGATACGGTTACCCATTCAAGCGCATTGTGACATTCTAGTATTAGATTCGAAGTAATGCATTTTTTCCCTAGGGATTGGAGGACTGGTTCGCTTCCCTATTATACAGCTGCAATAATATTCACAAATTCTCTCCTCCCAATTATTTGATTCGGTTAATTTTATCAAGACATAAGTATAATATTCTTTATTGCTTTGATGTCTTGACCTGATCCTACCTCTTAACCCTTTGACCGCCACATCAAAAAAAAAGTAAAATCGTGCTGTCTCATGTGATGACATTATGCCTGGGACTTTGTGATTTCTAAGCTTTCACTTATTTCAACCAAAAATGTCCCATTTGCACGAATATGCTCTCCGTAATAAGATCTGGCTTGCTTTATTTGGTAAATTCCAAGACAGAACAAAATCAAGTCTGACATTTCCATTACAAGGAACATATTGATTTGTGGTATTTGGGCATCATTTATTCTTATAAAACTGGCTCGGCGTCTATTTGATTGATGCTCAAGCACATATTCACCTAAATAGTTCGGCATGTTCACTCTTTGCATTGCTCTGTCTATAATTGCTTGAGCATCAGATCGGTTGGTTATAAGCGGATGAAAATTGTTCAATATTGCTGCGCAAATTCTAAAATCACTCATTAAGTTTCTTGATGCTACATCAAAATATTTATTTCTGAACATCTTGTAATCACGTTTAAACCGACCATTCACTACTTCAATTACCCATCTGCACAAGGTTACAAGCCGAGATTTATTTGCTTTTATCGTGGACAATTGTGTTTCACCTACATCTAGAGTCTCTGGCTTGTGTACTGAGAATCCTAATGAGGTAAGTAGTCCTATAGCATCCCGAAACCCTCTATCTAGCAAAAACACATCATTTTCTGTAAAATAATTTCTGAGAGCACCACTATGTGCAAAAAGCTGGTTCATTATCTGGGCATCAGAAGTTGTAGCAGCATACGGACCATACACATCTAAAATAAATCCATCTGTGGTTGCCATCATGAAAGGTTTCAATAGATTGGCATATTTATG
Organism: Brachylomia viminalis; assembly: GCA_937001585.2. Taxonomy (NCBI): domain Eukaryota; kingdom Metazoa; phylum Arthropoda; class Insecta; order Lepidoptera; family Noctuidae; genus Brachylomia; species Brachylomia viminalis. The sequence continues at coordinate 16,117,559 of OW443301.2, read as the reverse complement.
TAAGCTATAGGTTTTTTTTTGGAATAGGTAGCTAGACGATTTTTGCAAATAAATATATGTGCCATCAAAGATTACTATAGGGTTACTTTCCTGTGTGCCAAAGAAACCCTGTAGAGCAAGCTTGTCCAGTAGAAATCTTAAGATTCCACAAAAGATTTCTACTGGACAAGCTTGCTCTTGGGATATTATTAATGCCCAAATGTAAGGGTACATATGATTCCAATAAGCAACCACGGGTCTTCTTTACATACTGGCATACTGTATAAGTTGAAAACCGAAACAAAGAGGCAATGCGTCGAAAAGGTTCTCCAGTCCTTATTTTAATTAAATACATACTAAGTGCTGTTTTTGGTTTTCTACGTAAATTAGACAATTGAGGTATGCAAGTTAATATTGCCAGAAAGTTCAAAACAGTCAAGCCTGACCCGTATCGACAAGTAGCATTATTCATATTTTCAACATTTTCAAAGTCTATGGTGTTATTTACATCCCTCCGTAATAAGTCAAGCATTTCAGTAATATGCACCTGGTTGAATTCAGTTATGAATTCAAATTCAGCAAGAAAGTCCCAATTGCCCACACGCCCGAGCATTTTGAGTGATGTACAGTTTTTGATGTGTGGGAATATTTTTCTTTAAAAACAATAGCACACGTTTCCTTTCCTGATTCATACAATCTGGAACAAAACAATGAGTAGTGGTATCTGGAGTGCGACTATAACCATCTAATGCAAGGGTTACAAGTGGTTCTTGGAGAATATTTTCAATATCTGTGCTGGCAGAACTGGGAGGCCCCACTGCAGAGCTGGATCCACTGATAAATGGATTTGGTTCTTGCGGAATGTCCTCATTATCAGTGCTGGCAGTACATACTACGAATAATCCGGATCCACTTTCTACAGGTGGTGGTGGTTGCCAACGAGCTCTTAGCCAAGAAGCATTACATGCCCGGGCGTTCGAAGGCATCTGCAATTGAAGGCACAATTAGTTTTAGTAATTCTAATGTGGGTATACAAACAGAAAAAGTGGGTAGATCATTCAAGTTCAGCTTGAATTGCTGCTGAATTAACTTGATATTATTATATAGTTATTTTAGCTGAAATAATCGATACAACAAGCAGGTACACTTACTTCAAGAGGGCTGATTATATTGGCGGAATAATTCCATTCAGCATCACCATAATTTAGTTGATGAGATTGTCTCCCAGTTCTTCTGGCAATGGAAATGCCACAACATACACAAACTGAATCATGTCCAAATTGACATTCACCTATATTGCCTTCATTCCTATTATTTGATTCAAGAATCAATAGGTTGACACATTCTTGACATAGGTAGTCTTCATCGATTACCTAAAACAAGAAAAACTTCATATTTTAATCTATACTGGAATTAGGTAATTTGTTTATTTTATAATCTTCTTTTATGTTGATGATGGTTATTTATTTATTTATTCAATTGGTCCTACGAGCTAACAGATTTGACATCCAAAACGCTCATACAATTTATTTTCTTACAATTTAATTATTATGGCTTAATATATTATTACACATGCTCGTCACCGTATACAATCGATTTAAAAAAAATACCAATATTTCCAAGTATATAAATAATAATAATAAAAACAAATTACAATGATGAATTAATACATAGAATAAAATGTCAGTTTAGTGTCTATTAATAACTCAACGTTTGCATGAGCCCAAGCAGAATACAATCGATTTTCTATTGTCACCTTGCACAAATGTGGAATGATTATTACTACAACACTATAAATGGCAAATAAAATCTGTCCTACTATTAAACTGCTGAGGTTTAACATGGTGTAGTGTTTTAATTAATTATGGATATGCAGATTTTTAGCTACATACCTGTCTGGCAATCCATTCTTCTAATACAGAGATAATCTCGAGATCCAGATGTGTTGCATTGTACCGATATTGTTGTGTAATTGGAATAGAAATCCAGCAATTAATGCAGCGAGGCATGATGGTGAGGATTACCTGAAAGATAAAAACAGTGTGGTTTCAGAGCCTGTGAAGTCAGTCTATGGTAATCAATTCATTATGTTTTATGGCAAATCTGAATGTAACAGAACTTACAAGTTGAGTTGACGTACTTTTTTGTAGCCGCAAGACTATGTAGTATTCTAGGCCGTGCGACTTAACTAGATCGTTTGTTAAAATCCCATAGTATAGAAAATAGGTACTAACCTTAGACAGGTACGATAAATGGATGTATAAATTGTGTGCAAAATCCAAGTCCGAATGAGAAATCAGGGTCGTCATTAACGCCGGTCGTCGGGTGCCAAAATCGTGTGCAGTATCCAAAGAATCCAAATTAAAAGCCAGGTCAAATAAAGATCCACTTAAAACATTAAACTTGAACAAAAATAGCACAACAAAAACACAAACAAATTCAAACCACGCAAACCACGGACGCATACGCATTGAATTGAATTATACTATACTATTATTGTAGTCTGTGAATTTTATTGAATGAATTTAATTTGACACTTGATTAGCGTTCACATTTCACAATGACATTATTGACATCCAACCGAAAAGTGTTGCCAAAATCAATAATTATTGTGGGTTGCAATTCCTTTTTTTAAATATAATTAACTAAATATTTAATAATTAGGGAAGGGTGCTTTTAAAAAAAATAAAAAATATATACAAAGTCTCCTTAATTTATGTACTTTCATAAATATATAATATCTTCCCTGTTCACAACAGCTTCGAATAAAAGCCCAGCCTCCATACAAAAACCTAACATGTCCTTTACTGAAACGGACAATCAATGGCAACACTTATCGTGACGTAGTCTTAGGCCATCGTGGGAAGAGAATACCAGGCGAAGTACCTATATTATTATACCATGATCCAGACGTTGTAGCAACAGAAATGGCGCCATTTTACTCAATTCTACAATGACACTCGCGCCATCTCGCGGCAAATCACTACAAATTCAATTCTGTCGATGTTTCACCCGACGTAAACAGTCTTTCCGCACATTTTGACATATTCAACTTGTTTTTGAAAAAAAGTGTAATTACGACATTGTTGCACCAAATGAGCGATATGATTTAATGAATAGTGAACAGCTAATCGTGTCACTTGACGTGCGTTTTATTTTGACACGTCGTTGATTTTTGCATCAGCAACCGATGTTTTGTCATCAATAATTAACTACCTACTCAAAAAAATACCAACATTTCACCTAAAAAAAGCGCGGCTAGCGTTCGTTCTTGAAAGATAAAAAATGTTGAATTTCGCGCGTCGATTGATCTGAATCACCCACCGGATCACAAACACTGGAATCACCTACACATTTAGGGTTGCTAATGATGATGCTTCAAATTATTGCCTATAAAAAAATACACAAAACAATAGGCCACCGGTATCGGGAGCAGAGTTCCAGTCCAGAGAGAGTTTCAAGGAAGATAATATAATATTATACTCACCTACGGCGAGGAGAGAATCCTCTCCATAGATAAAATACTAACGAATACCGTCTACGAAATGTAAATACGGTACAAATCGTAGATAGCTCTGTCTACGGTACAAATCGTAGCTCTGTCTACGGTGCAAATCCTCTCGCTATCTGATGACTAGGCAGCATGGTCTCAGACCTTAGCCTGTTCCGTCAGGAACGTAGACAGAGAAACGTCAGGAACGAATAAAAAAATAAAAAAAAACAAATCCTCTCGCCCTTAGAGCATTAAATTAATGCTCTAAGCTCTCGCCAGATATGAGCTGTGTCGAGTAGGTATATATTATGTTCTGTTGTCAAGTCGTACACGGTCGTATTATAGCATTGCGTAGACAGAGAATTGAGATAGGAAAGAGAAAAAACATGGAGGAGCCGCGTTATATTTGACATACACTTTGCATACAAATATGAGTGAAATACGATACAGACTGTGAAATATCGTTTTGTCTCATTCTTTCTAATAAAATAATCATATGTGATAAAAGAGACAACAATATTTAAGTTGTTGCTCATTATGGTAACGTTTTGTCGTGACGTAGGGACAGTTGTAGGTAAGTGCCTTAGCAGCCATCTTATGCGACATCTATTTAAGTATTTAGTCTGTGGCGACGAGTTTCGTGGTAGTTGTGCTGTCAAATGGTTGTTTATTTTTTGTGTTATTGAGATTTGCGAGAGAATATTACGAGAAGTTTACCTTTAAAAATGAATGTAAATGTTGGAAAACAGCAAACCAACATGCCTATGTGTTGTATTGTGAAGTGTGGTGCAAGAAAGAATGGAAATCAACCTCAATTGTCTTTGCATAGGTTAGTAGCCGGTTTTCATGCATTATTACATAAATTCATACACGTTCGATGAACAAATTGTTACTCAATCGTGTTTAAGGCTAAAGTATATTTGGTAAGGTATATTTTTGGGGTCATTTTCGTATTAACAGACCTATTTATTATTTCATTCGTTTGTTTACAATAATATGTCATAGTGAAATAGTGTTGTACCGTTGCTGTAATAGTTTCCGAAACTAGTTCCTCCGCTGAAACGATATCGGTACAATCAGCGATGTTAACATAAATCGTTCTGCGTGTCCTAATCGGTCCGAGTGACTTTGCTTGGTCACAGCACCGGGAGACAGTTTTATATGATGATAAAATAAGACATCGACATTTAGTTATTTATTTTAGTTAGATATTAGCAGCAACTCTAACCAAAATGATTTATTGATCAAAATACTTACCTTTTTTATAGGTTTCCTAAAAATGAAGGATTAAAGAAAAAGTGGTTAGAGGCTATTGGTGAAGAAAATATTAATCCGCGACATAAAGAATGGTACCTCTGTTCACTTCACTTTGAAGAAAGCAGTTTCAATAGAACACTTGATGTAATGAGATTACATGATTACTCTGTTCCCACAGTATTTTCGGTAAGTGTAAATAATAATTGATTAATAATAGCCGCCCTTTGGCCTGAAATAAATAAATAGATGTATTAATTACATAAATACATCATATTGTAAATTGCTTACTTATTGCTTATTAGTATCTATTTTTTTCAGGCACCTGGCAAAAAACAACGTCACGAGTCATCTGTATTATGTTAAACGAGAAACATTCAAAACACGGACGTTTCTCCACGTATCATCACATCTACTGTAATGCCTCCATTACAGTTCCCCACCGAATTGAATTGTGGAAACAGACGAAACAGTGCACAAAGTGGTGTGTATCTACTCAAACGTGTTTGATGCTAGAAAATTACAGGAGGTTCTAAAATTAAAATTTTATAACATTACGATAATAATGAGAAAACATTGAAATCCAAATGAGACATTTTACAAAGTAGAAAAATAAAGTATTTTCGGAACAAAATCTACCCACAGGGGATAAATTATCAAAAATGAAATGTGGCGATGAAATGAGCTGAGTTCTCTCTTATTTAAGGTGTGGTTACGGTACCAATGACGTATCCTCTCTGTTCCGTAGCTGTACTACAGGTCCACCTGTCAGTGATTTATCAGCACGTTTTCTGATCTTCGTTCTAAAATATAAATATACAATTGGATTTTTTAGGATCTATAGACTTAGCATGAAACAAATGTTACAAAGCAGCATTTTCGACGAAGGTGATGATTGAAGTAATTTTCATTTATTTTTTCAGGTTGTACAAATTGAAAAAATTAAGGCTTTAAAAGAAAAATGTGTCAATCAACAACAAAAAGTTGAACGCCTTATCGAAAAGATTCGAAAGAAAGACAAAAAAAAATGCCAATTTGAAAGATACTATAGAAGACCTTCGAAGAAAAAATTGTATCAACATGGAACAGACTGTTGTAATAGAAGAATTGGCGGGACCAATAAACTTCTTAAAAAGACAAATTAATAAGTCCAAAGGTTTACCCGCACCAAAAAAATACTCTGAAGAAACTGACTGGACAGGTACACACAATGTGTGTGGTTCTTTCCTCAAAAGACCATTTCAGACAGCGAAGCCTTCACGTGATCTCACCAAGATTTTGTCTGGACTTTAAAAGATACTGTGACCACGGAGTTTCTTTCGGCCTTTCTTCTCGGAGTAGTCAGATAGGAAGCGCCGCCGCCGACCTAATTTAGTTTTTAAAATACGATTGACGTGTAAAAGTGTTTGTACAAACCTACTTACAGAAATAAAATCATTTATCATTTATAAATTATTATCACACTAATAAACATATTTTAAGTAAAAAAATAATTATTTTTATTTTTACTCCACAACTCACTCTTTAATAAATACTTAGTTAGGTATGTTACACCGACATGTTGTATACAAAAGTTTTTAATTCTGTACAGAAAAAGACACTTGATATGAGTTTTGTCCTCAGATAACAGACGGTAAGTAAACTACTCGTCTTTTTCTGTTACAACAGATTTTATGTTAGTATATAATTATGAACCAAACGTGATATCAAGTAAGACTCGTATCGATACTCGTTATAGTAACACCAATATTCCTTGATTGCCACAACCCTAGCAATGGCAGCCATTTTATGAGACAATGAGTGGTATAGTGCGTTTCATCAAAGAAGTCCCTTCGCTGTAATGTTGGTAGCGCTTAAATGAGTGCTGCCAGGCTATGAAAATTATATTACCCAATAAATCAGTATAAACTGAAAACGAAAATTTATTTTGGTTGTTCTTTTTGTTTGGTCACCTTTCAACAAAGGTCTATAGAAAATTATACCTTACGTGTAAAGATAAGTATTCATAAAATTAAACTCTTAATATAACCATAATAATTATTTATTTGCGAAACTTCTAAATACGCTGTAATGATTAACAACAAAATTACTTTTTAAAATAACTGTGCCCCTCCAAAGGACCTACACCCGATATAGCGCTATCTCCAGGGTCACTATCGTCTGAAGTATCTCCTATAGTATAGCTAGTCATCTCCTACTTCTTTTATAAATCGATCTATTTTGTTATCAACAGTTACTCCATTGTTGAGGTACTTATCTTCTATGGTTTCTACGTGGCTGCATTCTTTTATCCACTCTTCTGGCGTGCTACTGCAAATTGCCACTTCAGTTATTTTTACAATATTTTTTGCTTCCTGACCCACGTTTTTTTCAGCAATCCGCCTTTACAAAAGTCTCCATATGAGTTCGATTGGATTCAGGTCACAATGATAAGGAGGAAGTCTTACAATTTTATGACCGTGTTCTTTTAACAATGAATCGACTTCGTAGATAGGTGGTTCTTTATGGTCTTTAATTATTTTAAAAGGTGTAGGTAGGCACCTACGGGGTATCAGCGGGGACTAGGGAGCATCTAGTTCTGGCAATGGCAACCCTATTTTATGGCGGCGACGCGAAGTCTCACGCATTCTAATGGAATTATTGGCGCTTTGTTACGTTTTTCACTCTCACAAAACGTTTTGACTTTCAACACCAACTCTCTTTCGCCACTTTTAAGTGTCTTCGGCGTGATTAAAACCGTAAAACAACTATAAATCTTGGAAAAACTCAACAAAGCCTACGATGCGTCTAGCGTTTGACGTTCTTGACAGTCAGGTGTGCCAATATAACGACGAAGGGAATTCTTTCGTGAAACGCACTATATAGTGCGTTTCACGAAAGTACGAAGTAGATTCATTGTTAAAAGAACACGATCATAAAGTTGTAAGACTTCCTCCTTATCATTGTGACCTGAATCCAATCGAACTCATATGGAGTCTTTTGTAAAGGCAGATTGCTGAAAAAAACGTGGGTCAGGAAGCAAAAAATATTGTAAAAATAACTGAAGAGGCAATTTGCAGTAGCACGCCAGAAGAGTGGATAAAAGAATGCAGCCACGTAGAAACCATAGAAGATAAGTACTTCAACAATGGAGTAACTGTTGATAACAAAATAGATCGATTTAGAATAGAAGTAGGAGATGACTAGATATACTATATAATAGGAGATACTTCAGACGATAGTGACCCTGGAGATAGTGCTATATCGGGTGTAGGTCCTTTGGAGGAGCACAGTTATTTTAAAAAGTAATTTTGTTGTTAATAATTACAGCTTATTAAGAAGTTTCGCAAATAAATAATTATTATGGTTATATTAAGAGTTTAATTTTATGAATACTTATCTTTACACGTAAGGCATAATTTTCTATAGTCCTTTGTTGAAAGGTGACCAAACAAAAAGAACAACCAAAATAAATTTTCGTTTTCAATTTATACTGATTTATTGGGTAATATAATTTTCACAGCCTGGCAGCACTCATTTAAGCGCTACCAACATTACAGCGAAGGGACTTCTTTGATGAAACGCACTATAGGTAGGCACCTTTTTTTTGTTGATATTTCCAGTCCATACTATTTATAAGTCAATGGGTCGTAGACAGAGAATCTACGTACACGGTACACGTAGACAGAGAAACTACGGTACATTTCGCAGACAGAGAAAACTAGTAGTATTTTATCTATGGACAAGTCAAAGTGTAGTCCATTGTCTTCAATGACTAAAGTCTTTAGTCATTGATTGTCTTATATTCTTATATTACCGGAGACAGAGAATAGTTTTCTCTGTCTACGTATATTACGCTTCGGAAATTGAACACGTAAACCTGAGAACACATTTTATCCATAAATAGGGGCGATTTTAATGTACACACAGTAGGTCAAGTTACCACAATATGTAAACGAAGACGGACCATAATCTAGTAAAATAAAATAATCGAGTGCTGCTTTTCATAATAAAACTGTACTCGCATTCATCATTGCACATTGCTCACTTGAAAATCCCTTGTCTTGCGTGCCGTAAGTGGACACCCAGCCTAAACAGAATAGACAACAAGAGCTTGAAGCAGAATTATTCGGTGCTTCTCTTTCTATATAATGTTCTGTGCTCTGTAACCAGACCATTGAGCTAGCTAGGAATATAGCTTAGAGAGAGAAAACTGTTTTCTAGTTACTAGTTAGTAGTTTAGTTTTTATTTAGTTCTAGGTACTAGTTTACTACTGTTTTTTACTAGTTTTCTCTGTCTATGCTTATATTCCTAGCTCAATGGTCTGCTCACGGAGCACAGAATATATTTTGCTTCAAGCTCTTGTTGTCTATTCTGTTTACGCCGGGTGGCCACTTACGGCACGCAAAATAAGGGATTTTCAGGTGAGCAATGTGCAATGATGAATGCGAGTACAGTTTTTATTATGAAAAGCAGCACTCGAATATTTTATTTTACTAGATTATGGTCTGTCTTCGTTTACATATTGTGGTAACTTGACCTGCTGCTGTGTGTACATTATAATCGCCCTTAAATATGGATAAAATGTGTTCTCAGGTTTACGTGCTCGATTTCCGCATATCAGCGAGCCACTTTAAAATTATTTTTCAAATCGATGTGATATGATTATTGCTTTTTGTGTACAAATTTTGAATATTCTAAAATAATATGTTGATCGGGTTTTAAAAAAATAAGTTTTGGTTGTTCCATAGACTAAATCGATATCGCTAGTAACCGATGTCCGCTAGGTGTGTGTCGTAGGCTGAATGTAGATACGACCTTTGTGCTTGTAAAATTAAAAACCTTTTCTAGTGCACATTAAATCACAGCTTACTCCTCATTCTTTCTTTCCTTTTTATCTTGGGGAAAATGGCTGATAATAAATTATATGAGATTTTGGGGGTTTCTAGCAGTGCAAGTGAATCTGAAATAAAACGAGTAAGTGTACTTTTACAAGTTTTTACAAAGCACAGATCGCACATGTAATGTCATCTATTCGTTGCATGATTCCTGTCCATTGTTCTCTTCGTTGTCATTTTGGTATTTATGCCCTATTTTTTGGTTTCAGAGCTATTATAAATTGGCAAAAGAATTCCATCCTGACAAAAATCCTGCTGCAGGGGATAAATTTAAAGAAATTAGCTATGCCTATGAAGTCTTGTCGGACACGAAGAAAAGGCAAATTTATGACAAGTACGGGTTGAAAGGTTTACAAGAGGGTGGCCAGGGTGGAGGATTCCCTCCTGATGAACTGTTTGGACATTTTTTCGGTGATATATTTGGCATGGGAGGCGGCAGCAGAGGTCGAGGACCCGCTCGTGGTGAAGATACCATGCATCCACTTAAAGTTACTTTAGAAGACATGTACATGGGTAAAACTACTAAGTTACAACTAAGTAAAAATATAATTTGCGGTCCTTGTAAAGGTGTTGGTGGAAAGCCAGGATCTGTTGTGGTTTGTAAGGACTGTCATGGGCAGGGTGTCAAAGTGTCTTATCAGCAGATTGCACCTCATATGACTCGTCAATTCCAGTCTCGCTGCCCAACTTGCCATGGTCAAGGTGAAACCATGAATGAAAAAGATAAATGCCCAAAATGCAAAGGTAAGAAAGTTTTGAATGAAACAAAAATCTTGGAGGTGCATGTTGAGAAAGGAATGCGTGAAAACCAAAAGATTTTCTTCAGAGGAGAGGGTGATCAGCAGCCTGACACTCAACCTGGAGATGTGATTATTGTGTTGCAACTAAAACCTCATGATATATTCCAGAGAACTGGTGATGACCTTGTGATTAAACATGAAGTTACACTTACTGAGGCATTGTGCGGGTTTGAATTTGTTATAAAGCATTTAGATGGCAGAGATTTACTCGTTAGACACACTCCAGGAGACGTGATCAAGCCTGGAGATCTCAAAGGCATAAAGGGTGAAGGAATGCCTCAATTTAAAAATCCATTTGAGAAAGGTAATCTTTATATAAAGTTTGATGTTGTTTTCCCTGAAAACAACTTTGCTACTGAAGAGCAGTTGAAACAGATAGAAACTGTATTGCCACCACGCCCAGCTTTTGTGATGCCTACTGGAGAAGATGTTGAGGAAGTTAATCTGATGGAGTACACAGCCAGTGAACGTGGCAGGGGCCGTGAGGAAGCATATGCCAGTGATGATGAAGAACACATGAACACTGGGCCTGGTGTTCAGTGTGCACACCAGTAGTTCAATTGTCCACATTTTTGGATTTTTACTCAAACCTCACACTATATAATTTTATCATAGGTTATTATGTAAATTAAACTAAGTAGGTATACACTATACTGATATACTTAGTTCACAGAATGCTAGAATTATTTGACTATTGCGTGCAATGTATTGACTTATTTGGAGTAACTTTATTACTATGCCTCTAGTTAAATTTGTTGCAGAATTTAAGGAAATTGTAAGCTTGAGTTACAATGTATATTGTGGGTACTGTCTAATGTACTGTAAAGATGGTGCAGTTAATTTGTTGTTAAAATTGGCTGTAGGCTAGGCTTATATCTAAAATGCACAGATTTGGAAAGTAAAGTTCAGTTTCAAGTAATAACCTGCCTGTGATACCTCATAGGTCTAATTGCTATCATTTCTAGGTGGTGTTAAAATTGTATTTGTTGTTATTTACAAAATGAGCTAGGTAATTTTGAGTTTCAGAGCAATTTGAGTTGGAGCCGTCTTTCAACTGCACTAGTTGGCTCAAACTTGGCACTAGAATAGTATTAATCCACTAATGGGTTATTGGATTCCATAATAATATGTATTATATGAAATGAAAAATAAAATTTAGTGATACCATGGATATATTTTAATTATAAACTTCAAATCAATTAAACATTTTTCATTAAAATGCTGAATGAAATGTATAGTTAAATAATTATCTTCATTGTCCACTAAACATGACAAGGCAGAAAAGAAAATGAATTTCTCGTTTCAAATGCTGATAACTTAAGTAATCGGTACACGAAAATGAAGTAAAATTAAATCATGTTTCAAGTTTAGATAGCAATTCTCTAGACTGCTACTAGAAGAGTTTTAGATAGCTCTTATTTTCTTCAAAATGAATTGGTAGAGGATAACGACTTCTGTATAATGGAAATGTTGCTTTAACAAAATAAAAGTTCTACAACATTGTGAAGGTTTTGTAAAGGTTTTATTTATAAATATATTTTTGTTTTATTTGGTTCTACTTAAAAATATCCTGCACAATTTTTCGTTTTAGTTAGAAATACCTCTAATAAAATTAAGTACCAAAACAATATTTCAATATTTGTTGTTTTTACAGCACTAGAACAAAAACCCCAGTCCACTATGATGCATTACCTGTAAAAAAGAGTTTTTTTTTAGTAATACGATTCAAGACTTCGTAGACATACGGTCACTGTATTATACAGAGACCTCTATAATACAGGGTACCTTATACCTACTCTTTAGAGGGTGAAATTAAATCAGTTGGCAAAACTACGGAAACGTGATAAAACAAAACAAACTAGTTTCTCAACTCATGGGTCCTTCAAGTACATACACTACCAGCGGTCGTTTTATCGTGTTTAGTTATCGATACCCATCTATAGTCTTTTCGCCATAAGATGAGTTCCCTTCCCTGACAGTTCATTTTTTTCTGTGACACGCATACTACTTTAGACGAATAAAAAATAAACTGGCAAAAAAAAATAAAAAAGAAATTGTAGCTATAATTAACTGTTAATAAAGTAAATAAAATAAAAAAGTATAAATCTTAAAAATGTCTAAAACGTTGAACGGAACGTCGGCCAATAGAGATTGACACTACTCAATACACTAATCGACAAAAAAATAGATGAATCGGAGCGGCCATTTTGTTATGCCATTGCGTTATGTCAGGTTTTTGCTCTGCTCCCGTGATGTTATGTAGCCTGTCTTATTCTGATGTATAAGCTATATTACTGTAAAGTTTCATCAAAATCCGTACATTACTTTATGCGTGAAAGACTAAGAAACATCCACACACACACACATACTAACATTCACATTTATACTATTAGTAGGAAGTAGGATAACCAGTTAATTAAAAAAATATTTTGAAAATCTAAAATCGATAATCCGATTCCATTTTCTTTGCCAACTGAATCGATATTATAAAAAAATCGATTATATTTCGTTAGGTCACGTCACAACAATTATCAGACAAGAAATGTCAGGGAACTCATCATAAGGCGAAAAGACTATAGTCTGCGGAGTTTTACTAGCTTATATATAATTTTACCTTTTATAAAATGCTTTGGTTGCTTATCGTCGAACAAATCCTATGTAGGTATGGCTTGAAATAGTGTTACGCCGATGTCGATCACGCGTACAAAATAACAAGCTTGCTACGATAAATGAGCGTGTTTATCACGGGGCAACGAGCGGTGTCCGTTACCCTAGCAGGAAAGTGGTTCCTAGAGTGATATGAGAGAAACGTATAATTAGTGCATAGTCTGCTGTGTATGTGCACAACATAAAAAAATTGTACGCTTTGTAGTTTTGGAAAAAAACGATTCCTGCTAGAGTAACGTTTTTCCAACAGGAAAATTCTAAACGAATGATCGGAGAGAGAAATATTGTGCATGGCCAGAGAGCTTATATTTGTGTAAAAAAGTGCACCGAAAATATAATTTGTGCGTCTTCAGGTTTTCGAGATATTGCATTTCCTGCTGGAGTAACGTTTCGCAGAATCGTGTACCTCTAAAACCATTGCATGTGCGCCTGTAGAATAAACATACATGAGTAACTCTTTATTTGAGCGTATTTGTGACAGAATGAGATTTAAGAAAATATTTATAATTTCCAAGTAATCACGGTTTTTTGAAAACCCAAAAAAATATCGCAGCGCCTAAATGTGAAAACGTATAAGCTCACTGAAAACTGTATTCAGTCCTTCTTGACGCTTGTAATAACCATAAAAAGTTTCAAAAGAGTAATTGCATGCGTTGTTGAATAATATTGCTAAAAGTCAAACGACGGTGTCATAACTTTGACGGCAAAATACAAGAAACCGGCTCAGCCCAAATGTGTAGGTGTAAACCCAAAATTAGTGTATTTAGTCAAAAATATATAGTGAAAATATTCAGCTTGGAATGTTTCGCGATTTATGATATTTTTACTGTTGTGTTAATTGCCTTTATAGTACTTGTTTCTACTAATATTATAAATGCAAATGTCTGGAAGTATATGTCCTTCGTTCACACACAAAATACTGAATGTATTTTAATTAAATTTTAACTTGGAATAGCATTTAAGCTATTTTTTATAATGCACTTAATCATGTGCTTAATCAAAGTCACAGAAACAGCTAGTAGAATAATATAATCCAATAAAAACTTGTATTTTATTACTACTTTTCTACTTCAGTGTACTCGGGACAACACGTTTCAATAGGTTCGTGAGTAAAGTAAAGAAGGTCATCGATATGTAGGAATCCGTCGCTTTTTTGTAGTCATTCGAATTTGGTCGGATAACCACCCGTTGTTTACATGTTTTGTTTATTGTTTATATTTACTTAATGCGAAACATTCCAAGCTGTATATGTTCACTATATATTTTTGACTAAATACAGAAATTTTTGGTTTACACCTACACATCTTTGGTTGAGCCAGTTTCTTGTATTTTGCCGTCAAAGTTATGACACCGTCGTTTTGACTTTTAGTATTATTATTCAACAACGCATGCATGTAGACTTTTGAAACTTTTTATGGTTATTACAAGCGTCAAGAAGGACTGGATACAGTTTTCAGCGAGATTATACGTTTTCTCATTTAGGCGCTGCGATATTTTTTCGGGTTTTCAAAAAACCGCGATTACTTGGAAATTATTTCTTATATCTCATTCTGTCACAAGTACGCACAAATAAAGAGCTAGTCGTGTATGTTTATTCTACAGGCGCACATGCAATGGTTTTAGAGGTACACGATTCTGCGAAACGTTACTCCAGCAGGAAATGCAATATCTCGAAAACCTGAAGACGCACAAATTATATTTTCGGTGCACTTTTTTACACAAATATAAGCTCTCTGGCCATGCACAATATTTCTCTCTCCGATCATTCGTTTAGAATTTTCCTGCTGGAAAAACGTTACTCTAGCAGGAATCGATTTTTCAGGTTTTTTTTCAAAACGACAAAGCGCACAATTTTTTTTATGTGGTGCACATTTACAGCAAATTATGCACTAATTATACGTTTCACTCATATCACTCTAGGAACCACTTTCCTGCTAGGGTAACGTACACCGGCGAGCGCCAAGCGAAAGCATTTTACAAAAGGTAATATTTAAGCTAGCAAAACTTGCCGTTAAAATAATGTCGAAAATATAACCTCTGTCCGCGGTAAGAGGATACCTATCACAGTTTTTCTTGTATTTGAGTGTTTGAAGAGTGTTTAAAGAGAAGAGAGAGAAAATTTATGATAGCCCTCTTAAATGCTTTCTCGAACGCTGGTGCTTGATGTCAACTGTTGTAAATATTTGTAAAATTAGCGTCACCATGAAAACATAGCTGTTAAAGCACCCCATGCTTTTTTACAATACGATTTTTTTTTGTTATTCACTCTTATTCTTATACCTATATAATTGAAAATCATTACTAACTAGGTACTCTTGAGTTCAATTATCTACATTAGCGTGCTTTTTTAAACTATTATTTATTTTCTATTTTTTTGTATGGCTAACTACAAAAGCGGGTTTTTTTTGGAACGAAAACGAAATTCTCTTACGCCGTTACGCGGCTTACAGTAGATTGAACTGGCTGAAATCATCACGTAACGAAAAAGCGTTATGTTATGCCCCATCCAAGCGACCTTCCTTTCTTTCTCTTTCTATTTTATAGGGTTGTATGTGTAGGTATGTGTGTGTGTTTTGATATTATATCGATGGCCGTAAGCACCGTGTACGATCAACGATATAACCCCAATTCTATACCTACACATGTAATTATATATCATTTATACGTTTTTTTTTTAAAGTAGGTAAGTACTTACCTAAGGATAATTTAATATAATTTTATATTTAATTTTGATTAGTATGACAATTTTTTCATGTTAAATTAAATTTATTACTTTAAATCCTTACCTATCCAATGGTAGTAAGTACCTCCGCACACACTAGGTATAGCGCGCTAATATGGTAGGTATAGCTTTTGTTATTTCTTATTCTTTCGTTTAGGTACTATCTCTCATTTACTTTCCCTCATGAGTATTTTCGAATGTTTAAGTACCTAATTTATTAATCATATCTCCGAAATAGTATGAAAAGATGATGAATAAATCGTTAATCCTGATGATCCTGGCAAGGATAATGGGACAAACTATTTAAATTAGGTATTGCATTGTCATCGGTCCTTGATAAGTGTGCAAAGTTTCAAATCAATTTTGAAGGGGATGTAATCGAGTTCAAAAATCCTGTTACATAGATACCTACAACCAAGCTAATAAAAGCGTGTTTTAAAACCTATATTTTTGACGTCTTAAAAAAAAAACAAGAATCACTAACTAAAACCATTCTGTAAATCTGGGGCCTTCATTTCATTTTAGATAAAACTTCAATTATCTGGGAATCAACTTTGACGTAAAACGTCCTTTTTTCTTATGACGTGACGGCAGTATAAGGGCGGGCGTACACGGACTGCTCGAGCAGTTAACGGCTGACCGACGTACACGGACCGCTCGAGCGGTCGGCGTTGACTGCTTGAGCAGTCGGTTGTTGACTGCTCGAGCTGTCTACCAACCGCTCGAGCAGTTGAATTTCTACCGCAGTCTAGTCATGGATTCTGACGAGGAAGCACTGCTTTTGCTGCTTCTGCTCAAGCGGAGACGACGGCGGCGACGTCAAAACTGAAAATTTTGGGTTCATCCAATTTTGGGATTAAGAGAACAACATGGACAATTCCATCATTTGTTTATGGAACTTAGAAGTGATGAAGAAAAATTTTTCAACTATTTTAGGATGTCAGTGTCTTCGTTTGATGAAATGAATAATATACTAAGGTCTAAAATTAAACGTGAAGACACAATCATGAGGAGAAGTATCCAAGCAGAAGAAAGACTAGCAGTAACATTGAGGTTCGAAAAATAAATAACAATTATTTAAATTTTTATTCATTAACAAATATTGGAAAATAATTCATCAGACATTACTGAAGATGATGAAAGGTCTTCAAATTGAGAGTTTTGGTCATCAGCCGCTGATGTAGAGGGGCCAGTCGCTGATTTAGAGGGGCCAGTCGCTGATGCAGAGGTAGAGGGGCCAGTATTATAACCATATTGTCCACGGTAATCATAAGGTGAATTCTGTGATGAATATCCCCTGCTCGCAGGATATATGTGATTTGTCATCCCTTTAAAGTATTTAATTACGTTAAGTATTTCTGTCTTAGCATCTAATTTATACTGCTCATTAATTTTTTTAAACTCGCCAACTAATGACAGAAAAAACAATTTATCTTCATCTTCAACAATGCGCGAATTCTGTGATTATTCATCGAAGCGTTTAGCAAATTTTTCAATTAAGACGTTCTCATCTGTGATTGTAATATTTAATTTTCTTTTGTTTCTTCCTTTGTTTATTTTATTTTGACGATTTTCACTTTCTTCAGACGTAATTTCAGCGTGCTCACTTTCTTCTAAACTGTTTGTTTTATCGGGTCTATCTTCTATTATTATATGCATATGGCCGAATGTTTAGGGCTGCTGAACCACTCTTTAGTTTTATTTTTTTAGCATATCTGGTGTACCCATCTCTTAATGTCTTCCATTTTTTCTGTATTAACATGGCTGTAACAACAAAAAAAATATTTATTGGTACAATTTATTGATTAAAAAATATGTTTTTACAGGTATTTGGCAACTGGATGTACATTTATGGATTTGCAATATAGCTTTAGAATAGCATCAACAACAATTGGTAAGATAGTGAGGGATGTTTGCAGAAATATATGGATACATATGAAGGATATGTGTATGGAACAACTAACTGAAGATAAATGGAAAGACATAATAAATGGTTTCAAAAAAACTTCTAAGTTTCCGAACTGCCTTGGCGCCGTTGATGGCAAACATATTAGAATAATACAACCCGCGCAAAGTGGATCGTCATATTATAACTATAAAAATTATTTTTCCATAATACTTCTAGCAGTATGTGATAGTAATTATATGTTCACTTTCGTGGATATAGGCTCGTATGGAAGGCACGCTGACTCGACTATTTTCGAAGCGAGTCGTCTATATAAAATGTTACAAGAAAAAAAGTTAAATATACCTCCACCTTCTGCAATATCGCATAATGGACCTGTATTACCGAATGTGTTTATTGGGGATGAAGCATTCAGCTTGCAGGAAAATTTAATGCGTCCATATGGTGGCAAGAATTTACCAGAGAAAAATTTTTTTTTAACTATCGGTTATCACGTGCTAGGCGATATATATTGAATGCACGTTTGGCATTTTAGCTAATAAATGGCGGATCTTCCATAGACCACTTAACGTCAGTGTTGATTTCGCAGTGGATATAGTAAAAGCATCATGTGTTCTTCACAACTACGTAAAACAACGAGATGGAATGTTGAAATTTGAATATACTAATAACAAGACTAATAATATAATACGTTGAATGGATGAAATGGATACGTTTGAGGGTCTTCCTCACTCTATAGTACATTCAACCCAGCAAGTTCGCCCAGGTGGGCCTATGTTAACAACAATCCATGAAGAATTTGCTAATATTACTTTGTGAGCGAAGAAGGCAAACTAGATTGGCAATGGAATATTATATAAATCAATAAATATGTGTGTGACTTTATAATATGACATAAACTTAATAAATGTGTGTGTTATAAAATGACTGACTTTTTTACTTACCAATTTTATTTTTTTCTTGATTTGTTTTTTCATCAAAGTTCTCAATAACTCGGGCGCAAATAATTGCCCATGCATTGTTCTTCTTTATTTTGTCGCTGTGCTCCTTAAGCTTATAGTTCCAAATAATTTCATGTGTTTTAATTGCACTTATAAGCGCATCACTATCGCACACACCCTCCATTTTCAAAGATCAGTCGACAAATGAGACGAGACAGAGAGACACTAGACGCCGCGAGGCCAGAAGAGAAGGGAGGGGGAGGTCGTAGAGCTGTCGACTGCTCTAGAGCCGCCGACGGCTCGAGCAGTCAGTGTATGCCTCGCGACTGCTCGCGAGCGGTCGACAGCACGATGGAATTTCATCATGTAGTTGACGGCTTGAAGCGGTCGCGTCTGCTCGAGCAGTCGTGTGTCCGGCAGCGAATGAATGGCTATAGTTCACCGCGCGGTCGCGGCTTCAAGCAGTTGGTCATAACTGCTTGAAGCAGTCCGTGTACGGCTGCCCTAAGACTCAACGGATCCACGGAGGGGTTCTGTAGGCAATCTGTCCAGTCTTGACATACGTGCGTGGCCGTGGTACGACCGGCGCCGGCGCCACATCGCTACAAGGTGTGCCCGTTTTTATTTGACTTAGTGTGAAATGGAGGCCGCTGTACATTAATACCACGTAAACTTAACTAACCATCTAATGAATAGAAATGTTGTTTGAAACAAATGAATGCACTATTATGTGCAAACAAACACTCTGAAATTAAATATACTTACTTTCTTTGGTTATTGATTCAATTGATTCACAGTACTTTTTGAAATCTTTCTTACTTCTACAAAGTACATTTAAATTGATTTGACTTAATCCCAATTCACGTAGTTTATCTAGTCTCTGCTTTACTGTCTTTTGAGATGCTGACAAAACCCTAGGTTTACTGGCAATGTCTTCCACATCAAAACCTTCAGTTACAAGGAAGTCTAGGAAATGCTTCACCTAAAAATATACTGCAATTATATAAATTAGGAGGAACTTAATCATATTATTTTTCAAAATGTTATCTCAGTTATTATGGCAACCTTTGTTACACGAATGGTTTTTAGTGCAGGTATTTTTAAACACATTTCTTGAACATTGTCAACAGTCACATTTAAACGACCTGCAAGATATGTCTGTTTTGAATTGCTTTCACCCAGGATGGTCTTTGTTTCTTGTGAAATAGTTATAAATCTGTAAACAATAATTAAACATAAGTAATCCCATCAATAATTTTTTTTTAGAGTACTAGTCTTTTTGTGTGTAAGCAGTCAGTGTGGTTGGTTTAAAATTTAAATGGAATTTAACATGTTGTGCTCTCATACCTATTCAATATATCTTCAGAACATCTAACCATCCATGGATATAAATTGTCAATACCCATATTTTTAACTCTTAGGAGCCTCTCATAGATTGTATCATGATGGTACTTCAGCACCCATAGGTCCCTCAATATTCTATCTGCAGACACATCCATATCTGAAATAATATTAATGTTTTTATGTTTAACTATTTAAAATGCACATTATAGTAAATACTACAGGGGTACTGGGTAATAGGCTTAAATAATCTTTTCCAGGCAGGTTAAACAAGGCATCTTAATTTCTTACCTATTAACACATCTAATGCTTTCTGAATCCAATTATATGATAAGCTATATATAAAAGTTCTCTTGGCAAGCTTTTCACTTAGCACTGATGGTGGCACCTGTAAAACCCACATAAATTCACAGAGTCAGAGTCAAAGTAACAATTAATATATTATAAAAAGTGAAAAAATAGGATCATACCTTCAGACGAGATGCAATGTAGTATAATCTATTTTGGCAGAATCCTTTACTCTCATCACCTTTTGTAGTTTTATATATATGAATCAAAGTTTTAACTGGTAATTTATAAAAAGGCAAAGCATCTTCATCTGACTGAAAATTGAGAGCTAAAATGATTTTAGCTTTGGAGGCATCAAAACCTAAAACAAGGTTGAAAACTATTATGGGAGTGCTTCTTTTGCTGTAAGCATAACCAAAATATCTCACAGACAAAATGAACGCAGAGAAATAATAAATGTAATAAATAATATTATTAGATGTATCTACCATTTTTCTCAACAGTCCTTGTTCTAGTTTTATATGAAGCTGTAGAATGAATAAAATCACTGCACGGAGATATTTTTAATATACTTATAAAAGTTGCTGCAGAAGTTAGTTTGTAAATATTATAGTACGACAAATATGTTGGTCTTAACATAGAAAATACTGATCTTAAAACCATTGTGGAGATGGATTGATGATTATGCGTATTACTTGAATTAGATCATTATACGTAAATCGGAAAAAATATAATACTCTAGAAATTTAGTAATTTATAAGTTTTTTATCACTACGCCAAGAACAACAACGAGTCGGTTACACAATGACATGACATGACATTGACACTACCACAGACTATATAGCGGACACTACTGACAGGACACAGGACAGCTATTTTGACAGCTAACTTGTTCCTATTTTTTCTAATATGTGACTAATTCCATCAAAAGTAGGTACTTACCAATTCCATGCGAATGCAAAAATGCGACCAATGCGAAGGCGTTAAAATTAGTAAGCCGGAACCAAAAATATTTACTACAGTCCAAGATTTTACGAGCTCATCGCCCGCGACATCGTGTGGATTAAATATTTACTACTTCTAGTAAATAATATACCCGTAATTGTAGTATTTAAGTTGTTATTATTTCTGTTACATACACTGATAAATTAATAATTATTATAACAGAACAACTTGAATACTTACCTTGAGAAGTACAATTTATTGTTTTAATTATTGTGAATGTGAGGACTATGTGGGTCATTGTTTCAGTTTTAATCATGATCTGGCAGTTTAAGTAGTTCATGCGGCCTACCCAAATGTCCTTTCTTTGGTATTGTTCGTCGAATCGTTGAGCTCCTAAAGTTCTGAGTTGAGCTGCACGGTTACTGACAAATGCGTGCACTGACTGGACAGGTCCTCTTAATCTGCGTGGTTCTTTCCTCAGAAGACCATTTCAGATACTAATCTACAATCATGGTCCTCAAAGATTATGTTCGAACATTTATATACACATTGACATTGATGAATTTTATACATACAATGACATGAGTATTTACTTTGTAAAATATTATATTATTTAAATTATTGTGAATGTGAAGATTATGTGGATTATTACTTTTTTTTATTTTATTTCTTAGTTAGTTTCACGATCTGGCAGCTTGAGTAATTTATGCGGCCTACCCAAATGTCCTTTCTTTGGTATTGTTCGTCGAATCGTTGTGCTCCTTAAGTTCTCAGTTGAGCGGCAAGATTACTGACAAATGCGTGCACTGACTGGACAGGTCCGCTCAATCTGTATGGTTTTTCCTCAAAAGACCGTTTCTGACACCAATCTAGGTACATGGTCTTCACATGATGACCAAGATTATGTCTGGACTTTAAAAGAGACTGTGACCTCTGAGTTTGTTTCGGCCTTTCTTCTCAGAGTAGTCAGATAGGAAACGCCGACCTCATCTAGTTTTTAAAATATGATTGACGTGTAAAAGTGTTTGTAACAAACCTACTTACAGAAATAAAATCATTTATCATTTATCATACCGAATATAGAAAATAAGTCAGTCAGTTTATTCATTACCGCGTTTGTACTCTGTACAGGGATATGTAAATCGAGAATATTCGTTCACCATCGTAACGATATATCGATTGATCCCAGTGCTGTCTGAGGAAACCAGGCCCTGCAGTCTCGACATAGTTAGCAATCGTTTTCGGTTGCTAAGTCCTAACAATCCAGATGTAATGATGTTTGGTGGTCTCCACACTCAAATTTATCGGTTGTTACTGGTATTTTAGGTAGGTACCGGTAGGTAACAACCGATAAATTTGAGTGTCGAGACTACCAAACATTTACATCAACATTTACATCTGGATTGTTAGGACTTAGCAACCGAAAACGATTGCTAACTATGTCGAGACTGCAGGGCCAGGGCCATCGCTTTTATTAGTTTTCCCATGTTTTGTTGAAAACGTGGCTTTACGTTTACGTTCTGCACATAATATAGAACAATTTGTGTATGTTTTATCTCTTCAGCGGAATAAGCTAAATGCTTGCTTTGAATCCAATTTTGCATTCTCAGGATGACACAAAAGGTTTTATGCAGTTCTTTGAGTGCATTTTCTGAACTGTGTTCAGAGGCTACTAATGGTGTATTAGCTCTTGATAAAGCATCAGCTGCTATGTTTTCCTTTCCAGGGCGATAAAGTATATCAAAGTTGTATTCACAAAGTTCTAATCGCCAACTTTGTATTTTGTCATTTTTAATTCTTGACCGATTTCTGGTCAGTAGTTAGTTTGAACTCTCAAACATGGAATTGTTTCCATTTTCGAAGACATTCGACTATAGCCGCGGCGTCCTTCTCTAGGGCTATTTCACTCGCTACTGTGAAGGCCTCTCGAGAAAAACGCAACAGCCTAGCTATTCTGTAACAATCTCACCGTGATAACTTAGGTGAAGTGAGTTGTCGATAGTGTCATCCCTAGCATTATCACTTCACCTAAGTTATCACGGTGAGATGTTACAGAATCGACCGGCTGGTCTGCTTTCTTGTGAGAGAGTTCCAGCGACAGCATAGACTAAAGCGTCTGTTTCAACAAAAAAATATATGTTTTCGTCAATCGCGTTTACTGCTGATTTGGCTATCTCTTGCTTTAGAGCATTAAAAGCATTTACTGCCTCAGAATCGAGAGAGTGCCTTATGAAACGAGGGACTGAATTTTATGAGAGAATCTTGGCACATATTTAGAATAGTGAGCAAATAGTCCCAATGCTCGCCGGAGCGATCCCGAGTCTGAAGGCAGAGACAGCTCTAATACTGGACGTAGCCGATCCGGGTCGGGTTTAATTACTCCACTGTTTATAGTATATCCTAGAATACTTATCTCTTTCAATGAAAATTCACTCTTTTCAAGATTCAGTGTAAAGTTATACCGTTTGGCAATGTCGAGAAAACGCTGCAATTTTTGATCGTGGTCATCTTCACAGAGCATGTAACTTTATCTTAGGTTGTTCCACAGACTGTCAGTTATGTTATGTCATCCAAATATGCGTATAGGTACTCCTTTAAGTTCCTCTTTCGCAATTATATTATTGATAGCTTTGAAAAACCGCTACTCCGTTGGTAACCCCGAAAAGTATTCTTCTAAATTGGTACCTTCTACTTCAAAATATGTTGTAAGTATAGGGTTTTTCTTAAGAATCGAAAAATTTTGCTGTAGACGCTATATTTATCTATGTTCACTATGTTCACCTTAGAGACCATTTGTTCAATACTTGGTAAAGGGTATGCGTCCAGTTGCATGTATCTATTTATTGTCTGAGAGTAGGTACTCTATACACATCCTTTTTTTTTTTTTTTTTTTTTTTTTTTTTTTTTTTTTTTTTTTTTTTTTTGTGGGTGGGAAATCATCAAATAACTTCTCCCGCTTAGCAGGCATCGGTCCTAGCAAACCCCGTCATTGGTGCTGACATCTCTTTGAGGCGCGCGTGGAACACAACGCGCCGTCGACCCGGGCCTGGTCCTTATCGAACGGCGAGCTGCCCATTGCTCGCCGTTCGCAAGCCCGCGCCTACGGTGGCCGGGAATCGGCCTGCGATTCCCGACGCCCAGGGCGTCTCCTGCGGCGGCTAGGGGCGTGAGGGCGCAAACTTTGCCTCTCCCTCACGCATTCCGCCTCCTCCTTCGCGAACATTACTGCTTCGCAGAAGGAGGTGACGGCTTCCCAAGCCCTCTCGCTCCGTACCATGGCCTGGACCAAGGCCGGACGCGAGAGTTCGCCACCGCCAATCGCCTCCACGAGGACACGGCGGTGCTCCGCCCAAGCCGGGCAGACCTCCACCGTATGCTCCACCGTGTCCTCCGGGCGATCCACACAATGGTGACACCCGGGCGTTTCCTCCCGCCTTATCCGGAACAGGAACCTCCCGAAACAACCGTGTCCGGTTAGGACCTGCGTCAGGCGGAAGGTGAAGACGCCGTGGCGCCTCTCTAGCCACTCCTCAAAGAGGGGACTTATCGCCGCAATTGTGGCGTGCCCAGCGCTGGGTTGCGACAATCGCACTCTCCATGCCGCCCTGAGATCCCGCCGGAGCTCTGTCCGCTGTACCGTGATTTCTCGCGGCAGCGGAGCTACGCCCCGGCGTTTCGCCTCCTCGCGCCACTCCCAAACGTGCGCGAGGACTTTTGCCTCCAGATCCCATGGCGGTAATCCGGCAAGGAGGCTCGCCGCCTCACCGGAGACCGTACGGTATCCCCGGACCAGCCGGATGGCCATGACCCTTTGGGGCGCGTTCAACCAGCGGGCTGGCCGCCGCCTCAAGGAACGCGCCCACACCGGTGCCCCGTAAAGGGCCATGGACCGCACGACCCCCGCGTAGAGCCTCCGGCAGGAGGCGTTTGGCCCCCCTAGATTGGGCAGGAGCCGCTTTAAGGCAGCCCCAGCCCTTTCCAGTCTGGGAGCCAAACGTCGGAAATGCTCCACGAAGTTCCACCGGCTGTCGAGGACGAGTCCCAGGTACTTCATCGTCGACTCGACGCCGATGTGAACCCCTCCTACCGTTATTTGGGAACCCGACGGTGGCGTGTTCCGAGGACCATGAAAACACATGGCCTCGGACTTGTGCAGGGCCACCTCGAGTCCCAATTGCCGGATCCTCTCGACGATTGTCGCAACCCCGCGTGTCGCTAGTTCGGCCGCCGCCTGGTGCGACCTTCCCTGCGCCAGGACTATCGTGTCGTCAGCGTAACAAACCACGCTGACGCCGCTGGGGAGGTCGGCGCGCAGCACCCAGTCGTAGCCGATATCCCACAGATGCGGCCCCAGGACCGATCCCTGTGGGACACCGCACGACATCTCTTGCCGGTTCCACACTCCCTGGTGACCGGGGTAGATGACGGCCCTGTCCGTCAAATAGGCCTCGACCACACGACAGAGGTAGGTCGGCATCCGGTGATACCGGAGTGCCTCTCTGATGCAACTCCAGGGCAGGGTATTGAAGGCATTGGCGATGTCTAGAGACACCGCCAAGACGACCCCACCCCGGGCCACAGCATCCCCCGTCGTGAGGGCCCGCACGCGCATGATGGCGTCCACCGTAGAGCGCCCCCTGCGGAAGCCAAACTGGCTCTCCGCCAAATCCGGCCCCACCCGCACCAGCCGCCCGACGAGGCGGTCTGCAATGACTCTCTCAAAGAGCTTGCCCACCTCGTCGAGCAGCACGATGGGCCGGTAAGAGGACGGAGAGTCCGCTGGGCGCCCCGGCTTCTTGATGAGGACCAGTTTCCCCGTCTTCCAACGAAGTGGGAACTGGCCCCTCTCCATGCATGCGCTTAGGAGCCCCCTTAGACGAGGCCCGAGAGCCTCCGAGGCCAGGACCCAGGCTTTCCCAGGTAAGCCGTCGGGTCCTGGGGCGGTATTTTTAGCACTTAGCCTACGTACCGCCACTCGCAGCTCTATCTCGGTCACCTCCGGAGCATCGTTGTCGTCGTCGGCGGTGTGGTCCGCATTCAGCACCGCAGTAGGCGGAGCCATGGGCGGGGAGATATGGTCCCCTCTAGAAGGGAACAGAGTGCTCACCACGTCCTCCACGAGCTGGGGCCGGAGACTCTGCGTCACCGGGGGAGCCCATGGGCGGAGCTTCTCACGCACCAATTTGTAGGGGCGCCCCCACGGGTCCCTGTTCAGAGTCTCCAGCGACTCCTCGCGGGCCAGTCCCTTGGCCCGCAGGATCTCCGCTTGGAGGGCGGTCTTCGCCGCTCTGTACCCCTCGTACAGCTCCGCCTGAATGGCTTCCGTATCCGGAGGGCGAATACGGAGCCTGCGGTGCCTGGTGTACCGGCGTCGCGCAGCGACGCACGCACTGCGTAAAGTCGTCAACTCTGGCGACCACCAGCACACCTGGCGCTGAGCGCGTCCGGGCTGGGCCCGGGGCATTGCCACGTCGCATATTTCGGACATGGCCTCCCGGAACCACTCCGCCTCGACGTTGATGTCAGCAGGCCTGTCCGGTGATGACACCCAGGCCTGCACGATCGAGGCTTCCAGGAGGAGCTCCCGGTCCAGCTGCTTCAGCGGCCACCGCGGACCACTCGGGGCCTGTCGGACCAGCGCGCTCGAGGTCTGGGCGGAGACGTCAAACCGGATGTACCGGTGGTCGGAATAGGTCTCCACCCCCTCTATGACGCGCCAGTCAAGGACACGCGGTGACAGAGCGGGGCTGGCGAACGAGATGTCCACCACCGATTCACCCCGCATCCGCACACACGTGGGGACAGAACCCCGATTTAGGACGACCAGGCCTGTCTCCAGAGCCCAGTCCTCCACCATCCTGCCCCGTGTGTCCGTATACCGGGAACCCCAAGCCACATTCTTGGCATTGAAATCCCCGAGGACGAGCACGGGGAGGGAACGGAACCCGACGACGACGACTTTCAACTCCGCAAGGGAGTTGTGGAACTCGGCAAGAGTTCGGTTCGGGGAGAAGTATACCCCCACCACTACAATCTCCCCGAACCGTGCTGCCACGCAACCCCGTCCCCTCGTGACTGCCTCGAGGGACGGAGTACCGGCGGCGGCCGACGAAATTAGGGTCACTCAGCCGTTCAGGTCCTCCACCCAGTCATCCCTGGGCGGGACAAAGTACGGCTCAGCGACCACGGCGATGTTAATCGACCACTGCGCCATGCTCTGGAGCAACAGATCCTGAGCAGAGGCGCAGTGGTTGATGTTCGCCTGGAGGAGGCGTAATGGGGCCGTTATTGGCACTCCATGTCAGCCTCCTCCCGAGCCCTCTGTGAGGGCCCCGCCGCAGTGGTGACGGCGGCGACGACGACGGTCGAGGCGGCAGCGGCAACGGCAGTGGCGGCGGCTGCGGCAGTGACGGCGGTGGCGGAGGGCTTGCCCCTGCCCCTGGCTCTGGCGGGTGGAGCGCAGGACTTGCTCCCCATCCGGTGATCAGCTGGCTTGCCAGCTGCCGCACATACGGTGCAGTGCGGCGCGGCATTACAAGACCCGGCCTTGTGACCGGGCTGACCACAGCGGAAGCAGTGGTGGCTGCGGTCCACCTCCGAGGTGCATTTAGCTCCCACGTGGTTGCCCACCTGGCAGCGGAAGCACCTCAGAGGTCTGGGTTCCAGCAGTTTCACCTGCGCGGAAACCCAGCCCACCAGTAGCCTACGGCCCTCGGCTATTTTTTTGGCCGCCGACACAGGGCAGCTCACCGTAACGGCTCGCATCCCCTTGAAGTCAGGACCGATGGTGCAGGCCCTCACCTGCTCGGCAGAGCACCCTCCAGTCCTAACGACGGCGGCCACCACCTCTCCCTCCGTCACCGAGTCGTCCAGGCCCAGGATGCGCATGTCAGCGCACTTGGTGGGCCTGGACACTCGGGCCTCGTCCGCATTTAAGGACGCCCTAAGCCTTTCGGCCAGAGCGTCAGCGGCCGGGCCGCTAGCCGCACCGGGGATCTCAAGCATCCGGGCCCCAGTCGCCGTGAGCCTCACCCGGATCGGATGCCTTCGGTGGCGCCAATCTCCTCGAGGCTCACCGCCTTTCCCACCTTGGCTAGCACGTCGCGGTAGGACACGCCCTTCTTTTCCGCTTCCGGCTGTAGCGTAATCACTACAGCTGCGGATTTCGGGGCGCAGAGCCTAGCCGCGACGCTTCGCGCTTTTTGCCGCTGCCGCCTCTCCTTCCTTTTGGCCGCCCTTGCCGCCTTACCGGCCTTCCTCTTCTCCCCGGCTACTTGCCATTCGGCGCCGGCCGGAGGAGATATAGGAGGTGGGGGCGGCCGTCTTGCAGCCGGGGCCGTTGCCCTCGCCCTCTGTGTTGCCGTCCCGCCCTCCCTGGGCATGGGTGTCCCCGCGGGTTTCAGCACGGGGGGGGCATTCCTCTGCCCCGACGAGCCAGGTTTGGCCGCGGCAGCTGCGACGGCGGCAAATGAGACCGCCTTCTGCCGGCTCGCTGCCGGCTGGCTCGCCGCTAGTGGGGGGCGCAGGACCATGGCCTCCAGGGCGGAAAACCGGCTTTGGAAGGCAGCCAGCTCCTGCCGCACCAGGGTCAAAACCCGGTCTTCCGCAGGCATGGGCCGTCCCTGCCCATGCTGCGGCGCCCCCTCCTGCGGCACCTCTCTGAGGCCAGCTGCTCGGAGCCCGGCCAGGTCCGCTCGGAGCTCCCCGTTCTCCTTCCGGAGAAGCTCCATGGCGGCTGTCAAGCGGGCGACCTCCGCCCGCATTTCAGATATTCCATCTGACGGAGGCCCGGGTTGAATGGCCTCCGCTGCCGCCATAATGGAGGCCGTGGCCGCGGCTATGGCCTTGTCTTTTGAGGACTTATTCCTCTTCAAGGCCACATCCCTAATTGCGACGACTACGACCTCCGCAAACCTGGCCGCTCGCTCCGAATTGGAGCCGCCGGCGGCATCCGGCTCGCCACCCGAGGACTCTGAGAGAGCCGCCTTGCGGCTGGTCTCTCCCGGCTGGTTCCCCTCCGAGGCGTGTCTCTCAGTTCGCTGGCTCGGCTCGGCTGGGCTGGCAGAGCGCAGCGCATTCGTCTCCTGGGTGGCGAGCCCTCTGCCCAAACCTTTCTCTCGGGCCCCACCCCGCCGGCTGGAGTGGATTTTTTTGGGCCCTGAGGTCCACTCTTCGGAGGACGACCCCTGGCCCTCCCCTGATCTGGGGCGCTTCTGGAAGAACCTTCGGTTCCTCGCAGCAGCCCCCTCCACTTCGTGCTCCAAGCTCTGGCATGAGCCCCTTGCGCCAGATGCGGCGTCGGACTCCGACCCCGCATCACTCCTCTCCTCTTCGTCGTTTTTATTATTTTTTAATATATTTTTTTTAACCATACTATTCCCACGAGTAAATATAGGGCAAAAATGTCCACCGGGCAGAGCCTAGATACCCGGTAAGCCTAAATACTGCAGAGTGCGGCAGGTGCTCTGCAGGGGAAGCGCTCACGACTGGACTCCCTCCAGCCATTCATCCTCTCACCGCGCTTCAAAGCTTAGGATTGGGTGGTTTTTTATCTTAGAGGTAGCCTTCCTCTGGGCCAGGCAATTAAGCCAAGCCCCCGGCGGCGGCATTAAACATGCCTCCGTTCGCTGTCCGGCCGACCCGACTCAACGAACCCGCCGAAAATTCTCTCCTCGAGGACTACTCTTCAAGGAGAGAAACACGCGCCGCTTTGGTGCGCCTGCACCGCAGCGGCGGCCCTTCCCAGTCTACGCCCACTCAACTACCTCTGTAAGCAGAGGAGGAGTGGACGTATTGACCGTCCGTAGCCCGGTTCCCTTCACCGACCATCAAGCATGATCGGTGATTGGAACCATGACCTTTCCTCGTTTGTTAAAGATTAGCCGCCAGCCTCAATTGTCCACCAAAACCTGGTAGGCAATTGGAGCCGACGTTGCCCAGGGTGCGCCACGAGGAGGCTCTTCAACATGCACCCCACTCTATACACATCCTATATTTATGATTTTCATTTGTAGTTACAAGCACTTGTCTTGTGCTCTCCACGACGTGCTAGGTCTCTTCAGTTAGTAATTTCCTTATTTCAGTAGGTACTAATAAACTGCTGTGACTTAACAGCTATTGGCTTGCAGTCTGGTAAGACTCGCAAATAAACAATCAGTTTCGGGAATAAACAGATTGGATCAACATCAGCTTGAAATAATGCACATAATTTCAATGGAGCTCCAGATCCGCCGAAATGCATTTGTATTATGTCTCTTATGAATACCATGGCCAATTATGACATCCGTACATAAATTCTCCATTAGGTATTAATAAGTGCACTTGAAAACTATGACCTTGTAGATCGATACTGCCGAAACTGCACATTAGTCCCTGTATCAATCAATCCTCTGGCTACAAATAATCCGACTATTTTAATCGAATAATACGATTATTTTAATCGGTATCATAGCTTTATCGAGATCAGTTGTAGCGGCCACGATACATGACAACAATTTCTGCGACTCTCCATTTTCCATGCTTTGTTCGGTTTATCTATTTTATTTTACAGTTTTGGAAAACTTACAGCTAGACACTTTTACACGATTGAGAGTAACAAAATAAGGCCAATTAAAAGTTTTCACGGTTATAAGAGAACATATAAACAATAAGTATTTGAGAAGGTAGACAGTTGAGTAAAGACAGTATCTTATACGTTTCAAACAGCGCAAACTGTAAGCAGTTACTTTACGTGATCAAAAAAGAAATTACACATAGTCTTTTTTAATTTAGAGATACCAGTATTGAAAATGTCGATGTCGACGTCCCGGCAAACCGCATTATACGTATGACTTGCTCTGAGTAAGTATGAATTCCGTCTGTAATTCGTTCCTACCGTAGAAGTATGCAAAAGATAAGGATTGCGCAGAAAAGCAGAAGGAACCCGCAGTCTGATTTTGTTCAGCAATTCTGGAAGCTCGGTTGAACCGTTAGCAATTCTAAATAAAAACGCCAAATCCGCAATTTTTCTACGTTCAGAAAGAGGAAGTATATGAAATCTTTTACAGCGTAGGAGATAAGTGGGAGAGTAAGTTTTAGACCGGAATTGAATATACCTCAGAAATTTTCTTTGTATGCCTTCCAATCGATTGATGTTTATGTTGTAATTAGGAATCCAAACTTGAGAGGCATACTCGAGGTGACTGCGAACAAAAGTACAGTAGAGAAATTTAATGGTTTTGATGATCCTGAACTCAGACGAGACTCTCAAAATGAACCCCAGTGATTTTGATGCTTTGTTAATGATTTTATCTATGTGCTGATCAAATAATAATTTTGAATCAAGTACAACTCCCAAGTCTTTGACTGTGTTAACTCTAGCTAGGGATCTGCCTAAAAGTTTATAATCAAATGTGATAGGTACGGGCTTCCTGGTGAAGGAGCACACGTAACACTTTGAGACGTTTAAATCGAGCTTATTAATGTTGCAGTAGTACTGGAACCTATCTAGATCCTCCTGCAATGACAGAGCATCTGATAAAGAGGATATCTGTGACATAATTTTCATGTCATCCGCGTATAGAAGTATTCTAGAGTGAAGGAAGCAAGCTTCAATATCGTTAACGAATAAATTGAACAAGAGCGGCCCTAATAAAGATCCCTGAGGAACTCCAGATGGGATACGCATTGATCTTGATGAGTACCCATTCAGCACAACAGTCTGACACCTGTCCTCCACATACGACTTAAACCAACGGAAGAGATTACCCCTGATACCCATTGATAGAAGTTTACGCATGAGAACGACGTGATCAATTCTGTCGAAACATTTGGCGTAGTCTGTATATATGACATCAATTTGAGACCGATTAGACATAGCCTCTGATAGGAAGTCACTACAAAGAACGAGGTTTGTAGTTGTTGACCGACCACCCAAAAATCCATGCTGGTGTTCGCTGAAACTGTGTCTGAGAGCAGAGTAAACTTGCCTGTACACAATTTTTTCTAATACTTTAGCAAACACGCATAATTTGGATATTGGTCTGTAGTTTTCAACGCAGTTTCTCGGTCCCTTTTTGTGAATAGGAGTTATATAAGCCGACTTCCATATAGCAGGCATGACCCCAGTATTAAGAGATCGTCTAAATAAAATTGTAAGAGGAACCAAGAGGCTAGTAGCACAGTTTACTATGAAAACCGGTGGGAGCTTGTCTGGACCAGCAGATTTATTTAAGTCCAAATACTTTAGCAGTTTCATAACCTCGTCTTCACATACATCGATAGCAGCTATATCATATGGACTGAAGTCAGTCTGCTCACTGGTACAATGGTATTGTGCATTATTCACAGAGCTGGTGGATTCACGAAAGTTTGACAGAAAATACTCGCCGAAGAAATTGCAAATTTCCTCACCGTTGATAGAGGACAGGTCCCCAAACCGCAGCACAGAAGGGTAGGAGTTGTTTTGCTTTTTTTGATTTAATGTAGCCCCAGAAGGCTCGCTATAGCTCTAGTAGAAGCACTCCGTTGTGGTGGCGCAGTCATAGCACTTTTGCAAAATGCCCCCTTTTTCCACATTTGAGGCAGGTTTGCAGCTGGACAGTTTTGCCGGGCATGTCTCTTGTTTCCACAGAAATATCATAGTTCTTGATGTGTGTGCTCTGATAGTTGGGTTTGATAATGGGGACCGCATTGACAAAAGTAGTAGTACTAGGTTGCTGGTAATCATCACTGTGTAGTCACGCCATCTCTAGAGCGCGGGCCTACTTAAATGCGTCGTCTAATGTGATTATGTGAGAATGCTATTTTCCAACAGTATTTGACGTATTATGGATGACGAAAGTCGGGATATGAAAGCGTCTATATTAAAGTCACTTTCGTTTTGTCCAGCGGTCACGTCACTTGTTTAAAATTGCATTCTTTTGAGGTGTACGTTACCCTAGCAGGAAAGTGGTTCCTAGTGTTTTAAGAGTGAAAGGTATAATTAGTGCATAAACTGCTGTGTATGTGCACCACATTAAAAAAATGTGCGCTTTGTGGTTTTGGAAAAAACTATTCCTGCTAAAGTAACTTTTTCCAGCAGGAAAATTCTGAACGAATGATCGAATGATGTTTATTCTACAGGTACACGATTCTGCGAAACGTTACCTACTCCAGCAGGAAATGCAATTTCTCGAAAACCTGAAGACGCACAAATTATATTTTCGGTGCACTTTTTTTACACGAATATAAGCTCTCTGGCCATGCACAATATTTCTCTATCCGATCATTCGTTTAGAATTAACCTGCTGGAAAAACGTTACTCTAGCAGGAATAGTTTTTTTCCAAAACGACAAAGCGCACAATTTTTTTTTATGCGGTGCACATACACAGCAGATTATGCACTAATTATACGTTTCACTCATATCACTCTAGGAACCACTTTCCTGCTAGGGTAGCGTACACTCTTTTGAGAGCAGTTTCAATTCAAGGCTTGTAGATAGGTACTGGTCGATGGACTCGATTGGTTGTTGCGCTCGTTTTGCTAATCTGTGCCTGGAATATATTTCGTTAGCTGGTTTTTAGAAATAATGCATCAAGTCTCTTTAATGCAATATCGTAATCAGTGCAATCCTGTATTCGCACAGATGATTAGTTAGTAAACGGAATTTAGTCTCTTTTGCAATAGTTTTCTCGTTAGGAGTTATAGCTGTTAGAGATTTTTCGAATATCGAAACGTTCAGCATTGCGATTCTGTAACCATCTCACCGTGAAAACTTAGGTGAAGTGAGCGTGGAGTGAGCTGTCAGTGTCATCCCACTGATGCTAGGGATTGACCAAACATTACATTACATTTTTACAGAATCGACATACTGGTCGTAGTTATTTTTCCATTTTGTTAAATAAATTGTAGTAAAGAATATACCCGTAATTGTAGTATTTCGTTTTTATTTAGGTACCTACCTAGTTAACATAATTCAACATATTGATACAATGACACAATCAATCCCCTTTTTTTTTTTGGGTGGGAAATTGTCAAATATCTTCTCCCGCTCTGGGCGGAGCAGGAGGGCGTGTCAGACTCTTACTGATTAAAAGCCACCCGTGTTCCTTCAGTTGCCTGTGCCAGAGGCCACGGTAACCCTTTCAGACTTTCCCGCAACCCCGGCAGGCATAGGACCTAGCGTAGCGGACCCCGTCATTGTTGCTGACATCTCTTTGAGGCGCGCGTGGAACACAACGCGCCGCGGCGGTACTCCGCCCAAGCCGGGCAGACCTCCACCGTATGCTCCACAGTGTCCTCCGGGCGATCCACACAATGGTGACACCCGGGCGTTTCCTCCCGCCTTGAAACATGCGTCGACGGCGCGCCTATCCTACAGAGGTCTACAGGCTGCGTCTGACTCGCGTGCGTATCGCGTCTGTATCGCTACAAACACGCGTCAACGGCGCATTTAAAAAACGTGGTGTGCACAGGCCCTTATCCGGAACAGGAACCTCCCGACACCTCAGAACAATAACTAAAGCATAGAAGGAAGCTAAATTTAACTAATATAGTCGTCTCTGTTTTCTTACACACTCATAACAGCATTAGAAAGAGACCGATGTAGGTTGCTCAAAATGCAAATCGTCACAAAGCAAACGTCAATTTGGCTACCTTGGCTACCTTTATGATACTAAGTTTAAAAGCTACTTAACGTCTCAGGTTTTTGTCTATGACTTTGTTCATCGCATTTTTTCGTATAATGCTTATGGGCGCATGGGAGTTGAAGTGCTTCGTTGATTTTACGTGTTTTTGTAAAAATAGTTCAAAAATAATAGTGATTTAGTGTAAATCGCAAAGCTTAAAGATTAAATAATGTCCTGCATTATAGTGGGATGTAAATCACATTCATCCCGCAAAGAAAATGATGCGGAAATCACAAGCTTCCATCGGTAAGTAATCAAATATGGTCATTTTATCGGTTTTGTATTCTCACTGTAGGTTATTTTGGCATTTTTTCAAATTATTTGAGCTTAGTGTACATGGTAGTGTTTTGAAATCAATATTTTATGCAATTAAATAATTCGATTCTAGGGAAAATATAAATTTTAAATCGGCATATAAATATTTTGCAATAGTGCTTGCAAAAATAAACTATCGATAGAATATCGATAGAACTAGCGTCATCTAAATTATTACATTACACGTAGTTTTGGGAAGGATTAAATATTTAAGAGTGAAATAAATACCTAAATACCTACGGTCTTGCCAGCAAATCGTACGTATGAGTAATGAAATGACAGTGTTCAAAAATCCGTGTGGCTCATGGTATAATAATTTAAACTCACGTGCGGCTATGATTTTTTTGTCATTTTCAGATTTCCCTTCGATATTGATATGAGGCAAAAACGGATCAACGCTATTGCACGTAACTACTGGGAATGGAAAAAACAACATCGTATTTGTTCCAAACATTTCAGCGATGACTGCTTTATTAAAATATTGCTACCAACGTCAATTTTTGATGATTTACTCGAACATTCATTCGATAATGATGTATTGGATGATCATAGAAATTTGTTGATTAAATTGATAAACAAAGAATATTTAACAATTAGAATTCATTATACCGCAAAATAATTATCTTCTCCTGTAGAAAAAGTAAGGACATTTCTAAGAAAAACTATAATTTTTAAAGAACAGTGATTTAAATTTTTTGTTGCTTGTTCCGTGGCCAATCGCTCTTTAAAAATTATTTAAGCGTTTTCTTGGTAATTTCAATTTGTTAATAATTTATCCTGTGTTTTATAAATAAATAAGTTGATCAGACAGAAGTGAGTTCTTTATTTCACCTTACTTAGCATATTTTAGATTTAAGAGCGTTTATACCCTATGAGTGGCAACGTCGCAATTTAGTATCATATTTCGTGGTTTTCATTTTTTATCATTTATAAACGCTCTTAATGCCAAGGAGCGATACCATAAACTAAGAAGTCGATATCAGTATTTATTTTATGCATAGTCACATCACTAGCTAATACTCTTTTGTCTATGACAGCGTACACTTCAAATGTCCTAAAGCGCCTTCTATGCTTTAGTTATTGTTCTGAGCCCGACACAATCAATCCTGACAAGTCAGTTTCTTCTTTATTAATGACATTCAATGTTGACCAAGGAGTTTATATTATATTACCACACTACTATTCCTTTAGATTTTATGAGCATACTACTACATATTTCGTACTTTCCCCTACGAACTTCTCACCCCGTCCACCCCCTATAAAGAGTAGTTTTGTAAAATTAATAATTTCAGTCTTTATTATTTACCTAGATAGTATTAGCGCCAAGTTCAAAAGTCTAAATGCAAGCAATTATAATAAAAACACTTTTTACCAAGTTAAGGCGTGAATTTTGAAAAATGCAAAATGCACGTAAGTAGGTAATCCTTATTTTTTTTATGAAGATTATTAATCAAATACACCAGAAGGCCAATTCCCGAACTTAATTAAAAACGTTCAAAATCAAGTCACAATTCGCAATCTCCTCACAGTGACAATCAAATCACAGATTACTAAACAGCCGGTCGATTCTGTAAAAATCTCACCGTGAACACTTGCGTGGAGTGAGCTGTCAATGTCATCCCACTGATGCTAAGGATTGACCAACGTTACATTTTACAATCATAATCGAGATTTTGATAATATTTTTTATCCAAACACCAAATACACGTGGTGATCAATAGAAATTGATCATCACATGTAAATGGTAGAATGTAAATGGGGCCACATTTATAATAACATCATACGACTTTGTACCCCTACATTTTGGCAAATAAATTGTCTTATCTTCTATAAAAAAAAATATGAAAAGAGGGAAGTGACCAGGTCATGAGGGACTCAAGTGTCGAGCATCTGCAGCATGGGGGAGTACACCTGTGTAGGGTGTTAGCTATGTTTTACACTTTTTGTATACGGCACTCATATTTACCATCTAATCTTATGAGAACAGTGGTTGTGCCGATAGTAAAGAATGTCACCGCTGATATCTCTGATAAAGGTAACTACAGGCCGATTTCTTTAGCTACTATAATTGCAAAAGTGTTTGATGGGTTAATGGTGTACCTCTAGGACGTGTTGCACAGTTTAAATAAATATCTGGGACACATTGTGGCTGAAAATTTGAGCGACGAATTAGACATTGAGAGGGAGCGCAGGGCATTGTCGGTGCGCGGTAATATGTTGGCACACAGGTTCGCTCGATGTACTGCTCCTGTTAAAATATATGTTTAAGGCATTCTGCCAGACGTTCTACACGAGCGGCCTGTGGGCAAACTTTACACAAAAAGCCTACAATTCCCTGCGCGTCCAGTATAACAATGTGTTCAGGGCTCTGTTTCGGCTCCCTCGGTATTGCAGTGCATCCGGCATGTTTACTGACGCCAGCGTAGATGACTTTTACGCAATTATGCGTAAAAAAGTTGCGTCGGTGGTGCGACGAGTACGGGGGAGCCTGAATAGCGTCCTGAAGATGATTGGCGAGAGAACCGATACTGTTCTGCTCAGTAGGTTCACTGAACTCCATGTGTTGCGAGACCGATGAGCCTACTGTGCAGGGGTAGACGGTGTGTCTAGTTTCTTCTTCCTTAGAAATTACTAACATTAGTTATAAGCAAAATTCTTGTTACTAACCCGTGCCTATGGACTTTTCTGTCTGAATGAAATGATTTTTATTTATTTATTTATATTATTTCATAGCTAGTATATAGTTAAGTGGCTGAACATTACTATTTTTGGGGTTTTAGAATAAAATAGCAAAACAGAAATTCAGTTAGAAATTCAATGTTGTTTCTTTTTTAGTCACTTTTTGAAATGACATAAAATTATCAATAGAATTTGCATAAAAAATATAATTAAAATCTCGATTATGATTGTAAACGTAATGCTTGGTCAATCCCTATCATCAGTGGGACGACACTGACAGCTCACTACACGCTCACTTCACCTAAGTTTTCACGGTGAGATGGTTACGGAATCGCACTGCAGTTACTTCGTAAATCAAATGTCAAAAACGCTATACAATTTCTGACTTTTAAGTCTATTAGAATGCGAACGTTCTTAAAAATACGGGAATTGCCCCTCTGATCGAGCGTTAAGATTCTACCATACAAGATTTAACACCCTCTAAACCCCTATTGGGAGTAGTTTTGAAAAACTACAAATGACAAACTTTTTTTAAATAGGTACTTACTTCGGTTTCATATAGGTAAACAAATTCTCCCTTTTCACCCCATAAGGGTTAATTTCCGCAAAATCCTTTCCTTAGGTACACCCTTTCGTTTTATACTACAACTACTTTCTAAAATGCAAGTTTCTATCTTTAGCAGTTTAGGCTGTGCGAGTCTTACGAACATACCCTGTTTTTTTTAAGTTCTTTTATACAGGGTTATTGGAAACATGTCGGCAATCCATTAAGGCTATGAAGGGGAGGTAATTTGCAACAAAATTACTTACCCCTTATTAACCCCTAGATGCAAAATATCAACCATTTTCCGAGTAATTTGACATTTTATATTTTTTGAAATATTCTGGTATCCTAAAATTCAAAAATGTAAGGGAGAACATGTCTAAGTATCAACTACAATGTTACCTTCGCTTTTAGGATAAAGGACATGTCCAAAAGTGGTTTTTTATTATTTAATAATTCTAACCAGAATAAGTTAAATACATTTGGATAGACATCCCAAAAACTAATCCTTCTAACTATATCATATATTTTTAAGCCCCTCTAATTTTGAGAAAAATCGTTTTATAAGTTAGTGTGAATTTACTCGTAAAACGAACAAACCTTTCAAGATTTGCGAGTTTATACGAAACGAATCAGATTATTTACCTCTGTACGACCGAAAGTGTGAAGTATAAGAGTTATCAGACGTCAACCCTTTTTTTTTTTCCTAACTATGGCATCTCATAGTAGACCTAGAGAGGTCGTTACTACTTAACCGGACTATCCTGTGGTTGCCTTAAGTGAAACTCAAAGCCTCCAGCCAGGGGCGTATTATTACATACTAAGCGACTATCACCTAAGGGCACCCCCTGTGGGGTACGAACCTCGGCTTAGGGCGTCGCTGGGGGGGGGGGGGGGACAGCAAGGTGGGACAGGCTGGATCAGATTTTTACGTCAACCCTGTCAATCCTGTCATATTTAGACTAGGGTAGGGATGGCGATCTGAGATC
Source organism: Brachylomia viminalis (assembly GCA_937001585.2). Classification (NCBI taxonomy): domain Eukaryota; kingdom Metazoa; phylum Arthropoda; class Insecta; order Lepidoptera; family Noctuidae; genus Brachylomia; species Brachylomia viminalis. Next base: position 16,078,171 of record OW443301.2, on the reverse strand, counting down.
GATTAATCGAAGAATCGATTTTTTAAATCGATTTAAATGACTGAATCGGTCTAGTGAATCGATATTTCAACCTTGAAAATCTAGGTTCGATTTATCTATTTTTAAAAGAACTATAAGACTATTTACAATTAGTTGAATCTACAGACAGAAATGAATAGAATACATAATATATTTGAAAATATAATATAGGCTTACTAAATAAATATACAGGGTTATTTGTAAAACACCAGAAACCTCTTAAGAGGTCATTGTACTCATCATTATGAACAACTTTTACTATGGGACCAAACCCGAAATCGCGAAAAAAAAATCTGCTGTTCCCTACATTTTGACGAGTTAAACGAACATAAATTGTAGGGAACAGCTGATATTTTTTTCGCGATTTCAGGTTTGGTCCCAGAGTAAAAGTTGTTCATAGTGATGAGTACAATGACCTCTTAAGAGGTTTCTGGTGTTTTACAAATAACCCTGTATTTTCTGTTCCGGTTAAAAGTCGGCTACAACTCATAAAGTATTAGATAATTTAGTGGGCAACTTATTACGCTGCAAATGTTACATTTTCTATGGCATTTAATGTATAGTCCGACTTTTAATTAGCTGCAGTAAAATGACACTTCATATTGTCATTTAGGTAAAAAATGTTACTACTTACTGTCATTTAACTGCATTTTAAGTACGGTACTTTAATTGTAAAAAAAACTAATTAATGAGTTTTAAAATGATAAAAAATCGATTAATCTGGTGTCCTTTTTTATTTTCATGATTGGATTTATAGTGAAAATACAAAACGATTTTCTGAAAATCGATCTTTTATGACTCGATTTTGTAGTGAATCGATTTATTAGATTTCAATTCGAATCGATCTTTTTTGATAAAAATTCCCATCCATATTTTAGACATTGTCAAAGTGAGTGGGAGATTTAATTTAGGTTGCCATCATAGAAAAAATTATATGTACCAACATTCAATATTTTATAATTTTTCTCAGAAATGGAGGGGTCCAAAAATATAATTTTAGTGGTTCCAAGTTTCATATTTTTATAGCTTTTATTTAGGCTTAGTTTCGTTCTGGTTAAATTTTTCTCGGAATAAAAAACCAACGTCCATACAAAAAGCGGACATCTCCTTTATCCTAACTATCCGTAGTTAGGATAAATTTATCCCAAAAGCCTCCCCTTCATTGTGCGAGATCCGACACGCACTTGGTCGGTTTTTAAATATTTTCCTCAATATAAATAGACACTTTTAAACGTCATAAGAAAGACCGAAATAAACTGGCAGTACAGACATAATCTTGGTCGGGTCATATCGATTCGAGGACCATGCAGATTTTTTATTAGATAAAAAACGTCAAAAAAAACAATTACATGCATCCAAAGACATTAAATTATACTAGCAATAGACAGGACATAGCGAACAAAATCGTAATCCGATAGTTAAGTCCTCGTGGACTTAAGTCGCTCAGTCTAGTTTGGCACTCCTGCGTGTCAAATCGTTTTTGTGTCCACTCTATTCAACAAAAGAAAAACATTTACTGAGTAAATATGCCGAGTTGCGCGTTGCGTTATTGTAAATCACGTTACGGTAAAATGACTGGACCTAACTGCGGTTTATTTTCGTAAGATTTTTTTTAATTTACACAGTAATTAATTAGAATTCAATAATTTTCATAAAAAGTTCTAGAATATTTGGTAATTTTGTAATATACGCCCTCTATTGTGGAGTAGCTTAACTTTTTCTTGTAAGAGATGTCCATAATATTGTTGTTTATCGATTTTGTTATCGATATAATTTTATGAGGTACGTAAATAATTGAACATAATCCTGTTTTTTAATTTAAACTCTCAGGAATTACTGGTTCAAATTGAAAAAATCCTATAGACCATTTATCGAGGAAGGCTATAGGCTATACATATAACATTACGCTACGACCAACAGGAGCGGAGCAGCAAAAATGTGACGCAAGTGAAGTCGCGCTGGTCAGCTTTGTAAAAAATGTGATTTAGTATGAATGTGGTTTTTCCAAGACAATCTAAATATTAAATGAAAAATGTATAAATGATGCAATATCCGAAACATTTGTAAAGAGCATTTGAGAACTAAATTCTTGTAAAGCGAGTGTTTATAAAATAAGTAGTATACGAAACGTTGGTTTGAAACTAAACATTAATTTATCAATGGTATTTTCCAAATAAATAATTTACTTTGAAACTACTGCATTTTATTGCTTTCCTAACTTTTTGCTATTCATTGAAGAAAAAAATAGAACTTTTATTTATCGATAGTCGATATCTAAATGATTGGTAACATCTCTATTACACACTGGCTATCTGTCAAGATGATAGCTGAATTTAATACATTTAACTTTTATGGTTGCTATTCAAAGCTAGATGGCATTACTGAGACATGAGATCACAGTTTTTCTATGACATTTGTTCTGATGGCCGCTCTATTGCTATCAATTTAATCTCTTTGCATGCATCTAACGACGGTCACTTCGTCGAGATGAAGTTCGTCGATAATGTTTATCATTTTCGTTGCGGTATCGAGATCTTCGACGTCGTCTGTCACTACTTTCAGAACGTCTTGAAACTATTCTTTTAGAGACGTCCGTTTCCGGTGATTCGGACCACCTCCATGACCGCATTGAATAATGGGGAGACCTGAAAAAAAATAAAAAAAATAAAAACCTGCCGCTACCAAAGAAGCGATCAAGATACTAAATAATAAGTGTGTTTAATATCCCTGACTCACCTATCCTTCTCTTGAACAATTTCATTTGTATAATATCTATTATATAAGTTATTTGGATTCCTGAAGACATGTAAAAAATTACAAGCACGACCCTTTGGGCAACGCCTTCGTAACTGGAGGCCTGTAATGTAAATAATTTCATATTAATTTAAATTCCGCATTGTTGCATACAAATTTTACATTACTTAACAACAAAAAAAAAATTTACCACATATAGCATTTTTCCAGGAATTTATAAGACAAAACTGTAAGGAAAGCTGTCTGCCGCCATACCAGCGGGTGTGTAATGATCGATATGCCGCTACAGCACATCGTAGCTCAGCAAATTCTATGAATGTGTTTCCTCGAAGATGTTTTTCATAGTTATTACAGACCTACAACCAGATTAAACCTTATCTATAACGACTTTTAAATATGTATGATACGGATATCGCTTATTTATGTAAAGAATAGAACTTTAAGACTTGTATACAAACCTCCTTTTGTTCATTATAAAATTGTCAACTGTGTGTATAATATATGGTAAAAATCTGATGTTGATTTGAGTAAAAATATTTTATTCAATCGTTCTAAAAATAATCTAATAAATAATAATAGTTTATCTTTAGATAATGGAAGCCTATTTATATTTAAATACATGTTTGTTACAAATATTTTGTGGTCAACAATCCTTCATGAATCATGGGCTAACACAAGATTTGCTTATCACTGCCGATAATTACTCAACTTGTTTAGGCTTTAATTAAGAGACAAGGTCGATTAAGATCTTGCGGTTTTGAAATATAATTTTATTACTCACCTTAAATTGTGTTATACGACCAAATTTTTCAAATTCAGATAATACATCATAGAAAAATTCTTTGTATTCCTTATAAGTATCACTATCCTCAAATTCTAGCATAATATCTGTGTCATATTCATTGACATTTGCATTACTTAACCCAAAATGGTTATAAAAATTAGTACCTAATAAGACCTAAAATAAAAAGTTTCGTTTTATTAATAGCCATTTATCTTAAAATGCACACAGATGCAGTGTGCATTAGAGTAACATAAAATAGTAATATAAATTTTTGCAGGCCTGTAATGGCCTGTAATAAAAAAAACATTGTTTAGCATTATGAAATTAAATTTATGAAAAGGATATACTTTGCTGATCCCAGGGTATTGATGGTTCCTTGAACATTGATCACCGAATCGACAACATGCTGTTTTAGAGAAAAATGGACAAAGGTCAGCATCGGGTCTTGTCTCATGCATCACTTTCAATTCGGCCGGAGGCTCAATGGAGTCTCCAGATAAAAACAAATCCAAGTGATTCATGAAGATGTCTTGTTTTCTTTTCAATTCTTCTTGATCTGCTTTTATCCTCTCCTCTTCTATTTGTTTTTTCTTCTGTTCTAACTCCCATTCCTGCCATAATTTTATTATTATAGTGATTTTTAATAGTTTATTAAGGTCTAATAGACAGCCTGAGGTCTCCATTGAGTTAAGAACAATAATATAACATTTGTAGTAAAAAATAATACAATATTATTGAACAACAGACAGCAGAGTGATAAAATTTCATGGATATAAAAGACTCTATTTGCATTGCGGTCTTACCAGCTTTATCTTAGCCTCTTGTTCAAGGCGCTTTTGTTTAAGCCTTTCTTTTTCTTCTTGAAGTTTTTTCCACTGTGCAATTGCAATTTTTTCAGCTTGAATCCATTTTTCATTTTGTTCATTATTCTGTTTATTAATTTGTTCAAGTATCAATTCTTCCTCTAATTCTTGTTGTTTGATATACCATTCAGTAAAGAAAATTTTATCTAGAAGTCCATAGATAATTTAAAATTATTACAATATTCAATAGAACCTGTGAAAAATCAGTTGATTCAACTTTGCATCTTTGAATAACTCTCATGTAAAAGCTATTTGTAATTTTAAGAAATAAGGCATGGAAAGATGAAACTGGAACCAGACCTAATGTGCTGCCCCTGCGGTGGCTGGAAAGGCACATAAATTGAAAGACCTCTCACATAAAGTGAGAGTCGGATTTGCACACAAAGACTTCCATACCACCAATAAATTACTCAATATTTACTAAAAATGCCAAGAAAAACACATTTCTTGGATTCCTTTAATTTGCAACTTTATTTATTGTTATAGTAATACACACTCTGTAAATTTCAAGTGTCTATCTATTACCATTAAAAAGATACAGCCCTGTGACAGACAAAAGGACAGTGGAGCCTTAGTAATAGGGTCCTGTTGGCACCCATTGGGTACAGTAGACTAAAAATCAGAATTCTGGCAACAAATAAAAATTACCACAGTATTGAAGTACCTGTGTATACTAGAATACCTACCTATTTTATTAAATGAAATTAATGTCCATGATTCTTGTTGACATACCTCTTTCTTTAGCTAGAATTGTGCGGATCCGTTTTCTTCTTTCCCTTTTCGCAATTTTCCTCCATTCCGCATGCCTGACAAATATAAAGATGTTACGTTTCAAAACATACACTAAATGAATGGTCAAATAAGTAAGGCAGTGTTGGTCAGGTTGCTTTTCCTACTTGCCTTCCCATATTTATTATAGCAATACAATTAGTCATAGGCAAAACATGTATTGCCGGTGCGGTAGGAAAGTTAACTCATTATGAAAAATAAACAATAAATTAAAACCATTTCACACAGTAGTCAGTAGTTTCAAACACAATCCATTTATTTTTGTTGACATTGGTTGACAATTGATTTTTTTTTTTTTTTTTTTTTATTCGCCCAAAAGGGCAGGCTATAGTCTTTTGACCATACCGCCTCGTCTTCCGTACAGAATTTCTTACGTGGTAAGTTTTGCGAAGATAACGTCTTTCGTTTTTAAAATCATTGTATTATTTATTTTGTTTATTAAGTCTTACGTAGTCAATCCATTTTAAACTTAGTCATTTTATTTTATTTTCATTTTATTTTTGTCAAATCCAGATTCTTTATCTATGCCATTTTGCTTACTGTCAGTGTCAATGTCAATCAAGCTAGATTGTTTTCCGTAGACCTGTCTACGTTGTTTTCATTCACAGAGTACTGTTTTCATTTTATTTCTTCTTCAATACCAGTATTGTTATTTTCCGAGCTATCTCCTCATGTAGGTACATATTATTATTTATTTATTTTATTTACATTTTTACATGAATTATACCTAAACTTAGTATTACTAATAACACGAAAACCCAATACGTAAGTAACTAAATATCATTTACAGTTTCTACTATAAATTTGTACAAGTATAAATAAGCTGAGGCATTCTTAAGTAGCTCCTGAATGCATTGCGGGACCTTGTCAGGCTTATTATAAATTTTAAGCAACTCATCCGACAACACAAGGCGCTGAATGTTGAAAGACGAGCATTCGAAGAAGATGTGATGCAGTGACTGAACTTTTTGTGATTGACAATACTCACAATTAGGAGAATTGACCATTCTAAGGCGATGGAGATGATAATTTAAACGACAGTGACCAAAACGCATACGACTGATGATTGAATAAAATTTTCTATTTATGAATTTGTTATTCTTGCAGAACCAAGGTATGGAGTTTATTTGAACATCTAAGGTAGCAAACCAAGTACCTTTACTTTCAACCTGAGTGCACTGGTATGAATGTCTTCCCCACTCTTGACACATGCGCTGTCTTAGAAGACTAACTGCATCTGTAGGTGGTATGGAAACATCCATATCAGGGTCAGAATTGGGAATTAATTCTTCTAAATCAACAATTTTTTTGGCCAAATAGTCTGCCTTTTCATTCCCTACAACACCAATGTGTGAAGGCACCCACACAAAACAAACTACAATATTTGATTGATATAATTCCACCCATAACTGTTTTATTAAATAAATTATATAATTCGTGTTAGCATTCAATTTGTTGTTTGCCAAGTTTTCCAGAACACTCATGCTATCACTTACCACAACCCATTTATTATGTCCTGAATTATAATTTTTAATATGTTTCAAAGCACTCAAGATAGCGACAGCTTCAGCTGTAAAAATACTTGAATTTTTGTCAATCTTTCGACCAATGCCTATGTTTGAAAAGGGCTCATATATGGCAAAAGACACAGCCCTATCGTTCTTGGAACCATCTGTATAAACAAATTTATGATCTGACCACTCTAATAACATTGCATTTACTTTCTCTTTAGTGGACAAGTCCCTTCTTTTCTTTAAAATTATATTAATAGCTGGAAATTTACCAGTAAAAGTTCCTTCATAGCAAGGCAAAATATGTTTGGATTGATAAATATTTAAATTTTCACAATTGAATTGACAATTGAATTGATTGACATTTTGGGAGCGTTCCGAGTTGCGCTGTAATCGATTTGAGCGTGCTAACACCCGTCGGTTACCGAATTAACGTGAGCGCGATAATGATGTCCCGTGAATCGTCATAGATGACGTCATGACATGCGCCATCTTGCGATAACGCCAACCATGCCCTAAATTAATATCACCGTGAACGCTGTCAAAAATCACAGTACTCTAAAGCGGCATTTTCGAAATAAAATTGTGCTGTAAAATCCAAGACATAACAGAATACCTGAAAAGCAGTTTTAAGCTCATGCGCATTATGTTTAATTATTGTTGCATCTATGTTATTTGTAATTCTTGGTAACAATTAAGAGTTTAATTGTATTTTTATTAATTATTTATAACATAGCCAATAATATTTTATTTTATTTTATTCGGGAAACTTACAGCTTTAGTATACAGTGTACTTAAACAATATGCAACTGAAGGCCATTTACAAGTTTCCACAGATAAGCACCAAAATTAAAATTAAAAACGAGAAAAAAATACAAATGTCGGTACAAAATACCTTTTACATAAATTAGGAAAAAAATAGTATACGAACGACATAATACAAACTAAAAATAATTTAGACGTAAACAATTACTTTTCCGTAAAAAAGCTTTCCACCAACAAATGCTTAAGCCGAGAAACACTGATATTGAATATATCCAAATCATGTTCACCAGACAGTTTATTAAAACTTTTGCTCGCATGGATCAGGAACGAACATATTGACATACATGTCGTGGATTGCTCATTTGATTACTGTAGTAAAAAGGAATTGGTAAACACCGTGACGTCAGTTGTTATTGTAATGGCGGCACGTGGACAGAGTCGTGTTGGAGAGTGGGGTTGGTGCAGAGTTCACTTCGAATTCGGACACGAACCGGAACACTCCTCCAAAACGAAACTGTCGGTTTACCCAGTTGATTTTGTGGAATTTAAAATAATTAAAAGTGATAATTAGAGTGCTATTATTTTTCAACTATTGCATTAGAGTTATTATTCTCTATTACCTACGCAATTAACCCTGTACCACCTAGTCAAGATGATGATGACGACGCTATCGCTCAGCCATCGCTGGCGCTGTCATACATATATCCTATACTATATTGTAGTCTGTGCATACATATAAATATTATACACACCATGGGTATGTTACAGTGATACAATAATGCTAACTGTAAGAACTGTCTTTTCACCTGTGACAAACGATATATAAAGAATATGATAATGGTATTTTTCTTCGGGGTAAATCTTTGCCGGTAGTATGTAAATACGCTAATCAAAGCTATCCTTGGACGAATCGTCGTCCTCAAACTCAAAATCTGATTTATCAGAGTCGATAGAGTCAAACTATACAATTAAAGTAGCAAAAAGTTTAATTTTGTCAAGACCCTAGATTGTCCTATGGAGCTGGACCAGCATCTTTCCAAGCATTCTTATCTTGGATATAATCATCTAATTTGTAATATGCTTGTTTACACAGTGAACTTTTTATATGAGTTTTAAATTTTCTTTAATTTAATTGCAATATAATGACAAGTATGGTATTCTATTACGTCATGGTTTTTACAGCACAATTTCGAAAATGCCGCATTAGTTTAAAGATATGATGCGACTCGAAACAAAACGCTCAACTGTGATTTTTGACAGCGCTCACGGTGATATTAATTTAGGGCATGGTCAGCGATATCGCATGATGGCGCATGTCATGACGTCATATATAATATGCTAATTCGGTACGGGTGTTAGCGCGCTCAAATCGATGACAGCGCATCTCGGAAAACTCCCTATCTATGATCACGGTCTAATTCGGAATGCAGGGTTTGATTTCACAATCACAGATTGAATCATGGAAGTAGTAAGTACGATACATGGTATTATTTTACAAGCTATATCCAGCCAGTTTACACTGACCTCTCATTATAAGGGAATCTTATACAATGAGAGATCAACTTATACTGGACAATAATAGCTTGATCTGTACCCGTGCGTACATAATAATTATTCCTTTTCTATGTTTTCTCCACGTTCGTCTGGTCATACTTTAGTGCCACCAGAAGCCAAAGGCAGACCGATACTACAGTCCATTCAGTTATTTTAACTCTGACAGCACCAACCCAGTGCAAACTTAAGGAAAATTCCAGATTAGTATTACTTGGAGACAAATATAGACCTACTTACGGCAAAGCCAAACGCTGATAACGTAGCGTATCAATGTTTGATGGCGCAACATGGCTTAATTCCCGCCATTACAAACCCTTTTTTTTTTGAGGGTGGGAAATCATCAAATAACTTCTCCCGCTCTGGGCAGAGCGGGAGGGCGTGTCAGACTCTTTACTGACTAAAACCCACCCGTGTTCCTTCAGTCGCCTTTGCCAGGGGCCACGGTATCCCTCTCGGACTTTCCCGCAACCCTGGCAGGCCATTACTAACCCTACAAGGAGATATAGCTGCCTGGACCATATAATTGTAAGAAGTAAAGATTTTCTGGTGAGTGTGGTTAGTAAATGTGCGGTAACAGATCATGACGTTACTAATGGTTGGCCGCATCACATCAAACGATAAACCAAATCAGAAAAAAAGGATAATCTTGAAGACTTTCAAAGCTGTATCTGCTGATCTACAAAAGGTTGATTGGACCAACGTTACTGGCAAGAGCGATGTAAATGAGGCGTTAGAATGTTTTAATAATATAATCAGTTCTGCAGTAAACACTCACACTCATTTCATCAAAAGTAGCCGCTCGAAGTACAACCTAAAGCCATGGATCACTGTCGTGCGGTGTCCCACAGGGATCGGTACTAGGGCCGCTCCTGTGGGACATCGGTTACGACTGGGTGCTGCGGGCCGACCTCCCTGATGGCGTCAGCGTGGTGTGCTACGCTGACGACACGCTGGTCCTGGCGCAGGGGAGGTCGCATCAGGCGGCGGCCGACGCGATGACACGCGGGGTTGCGATAGTCGTGGAGAGGATCCGGCAGTTGGGTCTCGAGGTGGCTTTGCACAAGTCCGAGGCCATGTCTTTCCATGGGCCCCGGAACAAGCCACCATCGGGATCCCAACTAACGGCAGGAGGGGTTCACATCGGCGTCGAGTCCACGATGAAGTACTTAGGACTCGTGCTCGATAGCCGGTGGAATTTCGTGGAGCACTTCCGACGTTTGGCCCCCAAACTGGAACGGACTGGGGCCGCCCTCAAGCGGCTCCTGCCCAACCTGAGGGGTCCAAACGCCTCCTGCCGGAGGCTTTACGCGGGGGTCGTGCGGTCCATGGCTACATATGGGGCCCCGGTGTGGGCGCGTTCACTGCGGCGGAGAGCCGCCCACTATCTGAACGCGCCCCAAAAGGTGGTAGCCGTAAGGCTGATCCGGGGCTACCGCACGATCTCGGGCGAGGCGGCAAGCCTCCTTGCCGGACTGCCGCCGTGGGATCTGGAGGCGATAGTCCTCGCGCGCCTGTATGAGTGGCGCGCGGAGGCACTACGCCGGGGGGAAACCCCGCTTCCGCGGCAAATCGTGGCGGAGCGGACGGACCTCCGGCGCGATCTCATGGCGGCATGGAAAGAGCGACTGTCGCAACCCAGCGCAGGGCACGCCACGATAGCGGCGGTAAGACCCCTCTTTGAGGAGTGGCTAGAGAGGCGTCACGGCGTCCTCACCTACCGCCTGACGCAGGTCCTCACCGGACACGGAAGCTTCGGGAGGTTCCTGCACATCATCAGGCGGGAGGAAACGCCCGGGTGTAACCACTGCGATGATCGCCCCGAGGACACGGTGGAGCATACGGTGGGGGCCTGCCCTGCATGGGCGGAGCACCGCCGTGTCCTCGTAGAGGCGATCGGCAGCGGCGGCGACCTCTCACGCCCGGCCTTGGTTCAAGCCATGGTCCGGAGCGAGGGGGAGTGGGAGGCAGTCGCCTCCTTCTGCGAAGCAGTCATGCTAGCGAAGGAGGTGGCGGGACGGGAGAGGGAGAGAGTCTCCCGTCCAAGCCGCCGCGGTGGACGCTCCGGGCGGCGGGAGCCGCGTGACGACTCCCGGCCACCGTAGGCGCGGGCCTGCGGGCGGTGAGTAATGGGTAGCTCACCGTCCGATCAGGATCAGGCCCGTGCCGGACGGCGCGTACGTGTTCCACGCGCGCCTCAAAGAGATGTCAGCATCGAAGAGGGGGCCCACTAGGGCCCAAGCCTGCCGGGAAAGCGGGATCATCCATAAGGGGTACCGCTGACCCGGAACATAAAGGGCCAAGGAAGGAACACGGGTGGGTTTTAGTCAGTAAGAGTCTGACACTCCCTTCCGCTCCACCCAGAGCGGGAGGGGTCATTTGATGATTTCCCATCCTCAAAAAAAAAAAAAAAAAAAAGCCATGGATCACTCCTGGTTTAATGAGATGTATTCGTCATAGAGATAGTTTACACTGCATTGAGCTAAAGTCAATGTTACACCGTCAGGTAAATATAGACCCTAAAATGACACTCTTAAACAACTGTGGGCAAAATCCTGTCTGAGCGGATACTTCAGCGACTATCAACTTCTGAAAAAGCACTAATCTGCTGAGATCGACACAAACATCTCACCCGTTGATTTAATGTTCACGACGTCTACAGATATGTATGAGGTTGTTCTATTATAAGAAACCTCAAACACGACGGCGAACCCGGTCTAGGTGGAATTAAACAATCTCTAATCAAAGTGATAAGGACCATTATTTTGGAACCTTTCACTTACATTTGCAATCGGAGTATGTCGTCAGGAGTTTTCCCAGAACATTGGAAAATTGCTCTAGTTTCTCCGATCCATAAAGCTGGGCCTAAGAACTCCCCGGATAATTACAGACCTATATCTCTGCTTTACATTTACTCAAAAGTTCTAGAAAAATTAATGAATAACCTTTTAGTTAATTACCTACAAAGCCACTCACTTCTCCCAAAAAGGCAATTTGCATTTAGAAAAGGAAAATCGACCACTGATGTGGTCGAATTGCTGACGAACATAACATCTAAGCACATAAATGCTGGCGAACGCTGTCTTGGAATTTTCTTAGACCTTGCTAAGGCGTTCAACACCATCTCTATTCCTATCCTTCTTAGAAAATTCGAAAGGTTAGGAATAAGCTTGACTGGCTTCGTTGTTACCTGAGCAATAGGAGGCAATGTATCACAGTTGATAATTTAGTTAGCGATGAACAGGAAATCAGCTTTGGAGTCCTGCGGGGGAGTATATTTGGCCCAACACGGTATACCATATATGTATATGGATGATATACTCAGAATTACCATCCCAAACGCTGACCTCATTTAATTTGTTACGCAGACACTGTGATACTATTTTACGGAACCGACTGGCAAGACTTATACAAGAAAACAAAAGCAGGAATGATCAGGATCGCTAAATGGCTTAACACGAATTAGCTTACACTAAATGTCAAAAAGACCAAATAAATAACCTTCAGCAAAATTCGGGCTACCAAGGTCCCATTATGGAATTTAAAGATTCACGGAGAAGATTGCCATAACACATTAACACTGATACTCAATGTTCATGCATTAACATCGACAGATTAGATGAAACAAGATACTTAGGAGATATCTTAGACCAACACCTTCATTCAAACCCCAGACTAGGGAACTTGTTAAACGCGTTCGGAATCAAATCTATGAAAATGATACGGGACAGCGCATCAGTGGATGTAAAAAAACTCGTCTATGTCAGTCGCTGATACAATAGTGCATTGTAATCTGGGGAGAAGCGTCAAAAACTCGTCTAACAATCCTCGAAAGAGCACAACGTGCAGTCTTCAAAACTCTGTTACATAAACCATACCGTTTTCCTACAGAAATCCTGTTCCCAGAAGCTTCTCTGCTGACTGTAAGAAAATTGAACATACTGACCGTAACAACAAAGACCCACATCAAAACTTCGAAAAGGAGTGATTTAGGTAGTTTACAGGCTAAACGCAGATTCAGGTTCCAACTCTCCCAGTAAAATCCGCATAAGCACAAAGACTTCCACATTTTCTGCATGTACATAATGTCTATACCTAAGTAACGCGGTGATCAAACAGTGCAATATAAGAAATTACATTCGCAAACAAGTAAATATTAGACTAACATCCTGGTTACTATAAACTTGTCATATGACGAAGCAGAAAAGGTAGGTAATTACGGTGGTAATAGTAGATTATTAACCAAGGGGATAAATCACATTCTCCCCCTAGAGGATGAATGAAATTCAGTACAATTTTCTTTCCCTGTTTTTAACGGATTAAAAATGACTATTGTTATGTTCGCTTTTTGTGGCATAGAATGTCACTTTTTTGAGCAAGTGGTACGAAGTAGTAGATTATTAACCAAGGGGATAAAGCAGAGTCTTCTGTCGCGGGTGACGATTTAAATCGCGAGCGTAATGAAGGACTCGAGGTTTACTCCCGAGCGTAGCGAGGGTGTTAAAAACTTAAATCACGAGCGAAGCGAGGGATTTAAGACGAGTCCTGAGTGTAGCGAGGGATTTAAGTTCACCCAAGACTAAGACAGCTTTATCACCGAGGAAAATACTCTACTTTTCGTACCATTTGCGAAAAAATTAACACAATAATAATATGAGATAAGCATTTATTAAAAATAATGACAATTAAAGAAGAATACAAAAATGTGGCAAATTCCTAGACTAATATTTTTTTGTCGGAAAAGCAAAGGCATCAAGCTCATACGGCCTCGTCGGTTTTCGTGATTTTATTTAATAATCATAACTGCATAATAAATGCGTATTCCTTTTTCAAAAAGATGTATACCTAATGCTTTATATACAAACTCAATGGTGTAAACACCAACCACAACATTCCAACAACACAGTATTCCAAATTTAAAACACATTCTCAGGATGAATGAAATTCAGTACAATTTTCTTTCCCTGTTTTTAACAGATTAAAAATGACTATTGTTATGTTCGCTTTTTGTGGCATAGAATGTCACTTTTTTGAGCAAGTGGTACGAAAAATCATTTTTGCGCACATACGTTCGTGTCGTACCATTCTCACGTTCTATCTCGCTCACAGATACTCACGGTTAAACACACTCGAACTCACCATCATATTATTATTATTATGATCACACACTTACGCATTCACATAGTAGCGTTTTTTCTAGTTTTATTTAAACAAAATCTTCTTTTTTATCTCGATTGGTTTGTTACGTTTTCTTTCATTTTTATTTAGTTGTTTTTTTACTTTTACTCCACATAACATGTTTTTAAAATAAATGTTCAAATGGTAAACCCTCCATATTGGTGCCCAAGATACAGGCTTGACTAGTTTGGGTAGTTTGGTTAATCTTTTTGCAATAAAGTTTTTATTATTATAACCCAATAGCTACTTTATTCTAATGACTAAATAACTGTGACCGGACTGTAGCCTGTACCTACTGGCCATACCGTAATGATTGTAGCGTGCCCATTCAATTCACAGAAAACTTGGTTGGCCGGGTCAGTCTGGGAATAAAAGTTTGGCTACCTGTCAATAGAAATAAATATGTATATAAATGTCATGATGCCCAGGGGCCTAAAAATTCTGTAGGCCCGCCTCTCATGCACGAGGTTGTGGGTTCAAATACGGGCAAGTACGAAAGTGACTTTTTCGTACCACTTGCTCAAAAAAGTGACATTCTATGTCACAAAAAGCGAACATAACAATAGTCATTTTTAATCTGTTAAAAACAGGGAAAGAAAATTGTACTGAATTTCATTCATCCTCTAGGGGGAGAATGTGTTTTAAATTTGGAATACTGTGTTGTTGGAATGTTGTGGTTGGTGTTTACACCATTGAGTTTGTATATAAAGCATTAGGTATACATCTTTTTGAAAAAGGAATACGCATTTATTATGCAGTTATGATTATTAAATAAAATCACGAAAACCGACGAGGCCGTATGAGCTTGATGCCTTTGCTTTTCCGACAAAAAAATATTAGTCTAGGAATTTGCCACATTTTTGTTTTCTTCTATAATTGTCATTATTTTTAATAAATGCTTATCTCATATTATTATTGTGTTCATTTTTTCGCAAATGGTACGAAAAGTAGAGTATTTTCCTCGGTGATAAAGCTGTCTTAGTCTTGGGTGAACTTAAATCCCTCGCTACACTCAGGACTCGTCTTAAATCCCTCGCTTCGCTCGTGATTTAAGTTTTTAACACCCTCGCTACGCTCGGGAGTAAACCTCGAGTCCTTCATTACGCTCGCGATTTAAATCGTCACCCGCGACAGAAGACTCTGCTTTATCCCCTTGGTTAATAATCTACTATTTCGTACCACTTGCTCAAAAAAGTGACATTCTATGCCACAAAAAGCGAACATAACAATAGTCATTTTTAATCTGTTAAAAACAGGGAAAGAAAATTGTACTGAATTTCATTCATCCTCTAGGGGGAGAATGTGTTTTAAATTTGGAATACTGTGTTGTTGGAATGTTGTGGTTGGTGTTTACACCATTGAGTTTGTATATAAAGCATTAGGTATACATCTTTTTGAAAAAGGAATACGCATTTATTATGCAGTTATGATTATTAAATAAAATCACGAAAACCGACGAGGCCGTATGAGCTTGATGCCTTTGCTTTTCCGACAAAAAATATTAGTCTAGGAATTTGCCACATTTTTGTTTTCTTCAAATACATACACGTTAAGTTTATTTTAATTTATTTTTATAAATAAGTTAATGTTCTAAAAATGCGTTTAATTGTCATTATTTTTTATAAATGCTTATCTCATATTATTATTGTGTTAATTTGTTCGCAAATGGTACGAAAAGTAGAGTATTTTCCTCGGTGATAAAGCTGTCTTAGGGGAACTATATTTTCTATCACCAAATTTGTCATCAAGTTGTATCACCTAATAAATAGATCTATCGCCACGAAATATTTTCGTTCTCAGATAAACAAAAATTGTTCTCAGGTTGATATCTCAGGATTTTAGGTGATTTATTGTGGAACTGATTTTGCATTGTTTGGTGACTACATTTTGGTGACAGATCTACTATTTGGAGGACAAACCCTATTATTTAAGAAACACAAAACTAATTAAATTGGTAATAGCTTAAATGATACCCGAGACAAATTACCAGGAGAAACTGGATGCAATCTGGACTTTAGGGCACCCCGACTCGGACAGGTTAGGTTAGAAGGGGATGGCGGGGTCGAGAGACCCCGCCATCCCCTTCGTGGTTATTTTTTTATAAACCACCCAGAAGTAGGAGCCCCGCCAAGCGGGGCTCCGTCGACCAAGCCCTACCGTCGACATATTATGTATATCAATCGATCCGTGGTGAATAAGAAAACTACTACTATTGGTGATCTCTTTAAATTAGTTTGCTTAAATACTTATTAGGACACACCTATTATAATACATACAAAAACATTTATTTGGTACTAGACCTTATATCTCAGGATTTTAGGTGATTTATTGTGGAACTGATTTTGCATTGTTTGGTGACTACATTTTGGTGACAGATCTACTATTTGGAGGACAAACCCTATTATTTAAGAAACACAAAACTAATTAAATTGGTAATAGCTTAAATGATACCCCTGTCTTAGTCTTGGGTGAACTTGGGTGTCTTAGTTTAAATCGTCACCCGCGACAGAAGACTCTGCTTTATCCCCTTGGTTAATAATCTACTATTTCAATTCATATGCACTTTCAATGTTTATCTTGGACATCACTGACCTCGGCGAAGGAAAACATCGTGAGGAAACCTGAACTTTAATTAAAATGTAATTATTAAAGTCTGAAATCGCCAGGTCGCCTTGAGCAAGCGTAGTGATCAACGCTCATTACGCCTAAAACCAAAATTCATTTGTAGTACATTATCCACCTATCATTACCGGATATTTGACACTCAGCAGCCTGCTGTATGTATGGCACCTATAGGGTATGCTCCGTACACACGCAGCGACTTTAATCGCCGGCGATTTCAAAATCTCACATCCCTACTACACAGATTTTGACAGCAGATTTGTTTCTAGGTTTCTAGCGATTCAAAATCTCTCAGCGACTAAAGTCGTTGTGTGTACCTAGCATATGTAGGTATGTGAAAAATAAATAATTTACAAGTTATTTTACTATCCGCTACACGTAGGTAGTTGGAAATAACGGGGAAATAAGTATAGCTGCTCCGCGCTCATTAAAATGGAGAGCAACACGCACAAGATTAAAAATTTAATTTTTTGTAATAAGGAGAATGATTTTATTGAACTTTTACGCTCTGGTTTAGACCCTAATTTCGGAGGCGGTTGGCCAATCAGGTTGGCGGCCAGATATGGCTGTATCACTATAGTAGTAACATTGCTGCAATATGGAGCAAATCCCCATTTATTGAGCGAATCTGGTGAGTTACTTTTTACGTTATAATATGTTTAAAACTAACTATTTAATTAATTTAAAGTTAATTAACTTAATAAGTTAATGAACATTATGTTCATTTGATGTAGGTCGGTAATCGATATGTAAATGTAGGTACGTACTCCCAATAGACAACCGGCCAAGATTAGGTATAATAATATTTAGTAAGATAACAACGCTAAGCTACTATTAACACATGGCAGGAAGAAACTGAGGTTTCTAATATATTAGATCTTTAAATTCGTAAGTAAATGTCTGTATGTAGGTATACCTTTTCACGCCTAAACCACAGAACGGATTTCAATAAGATTTGGCAAGGAGATAGATGGCATCCTATGGAAGGACATAAGCTACATTTTGTCCCGGTATGTAGCACGTTCCCGTGGGATAGTTTCCGATATCCACGCGGGCGAAGCTAAGTAGGTTCAAACCTACCCACCCAATATTTGGCAAATGTAATTGTTTTATTTCAGTATTCTGTAGCTGCATAGACTTTCCATAGTTTCCATCCCATGTATGTACATTCCTGATTTTATTTGAGTTGGAAGTTACAAGAAAATGGTTTAGGTGCTCCCGTATCCCCCAAAATTGGTCCTCCCTGCTGTACCTACAGTGATAAGAGATTGGGCTTTCTGGAACAAAGTAATTATTCACTAGCTTGTGTCCGCGGCTTCGTCCGCGTAAAATTTCTGGTTTCCCCGACCCACCCCGTCACATCGCATCGCCTCACCTGCCCGCACCTATACCTACTTCGTTTTTGATTAGAGTTCTTTCTGGCTTTTTTTCTTTTTGGACGGCTCCTAAGGGTCCTAGCGTGATGGTAAATAGCCTATAACCTTCCTCAAGAAATATATAGGGCTATCAAATGCAAAAAAAAATAGTTCCAGAGATTACCTACTCCATACAAACTTAAAACAAATTTTACCTCTTTGAAATATTAGTACCTATAGATTGATCGCCCTACAGCTGTCAATACACTACAATGATTATTTAGATACGTACATACATACCATCGCAGTTGATCCATGGTGGTTGATCTAAGTAGACCTAGTGGGCGCAAGCAAGCGCAAAAGCTGAGCGTGTGGTCCTTGGTTCGATTGTGAGGTCGAGCAGTGTTATTGGGGCTTCCCATTTATTATATGGGACTTATGATAACTGGCGAACCGTCTGTGGGTGTAGGTACTAAACACATTTGTTTAACCCCTTGGGGTATACAGGCGTGATGTTATGTTCTGTTCATAATTACAGGTGCGTCAACCTTACAATTAGCAGTATTTTCTGGTGAACACTGGAACACTGATAAATGGATGCCTTTACTGTCGTGTTGCGATTCATCCCAACTAGCGGACGGAGCAGCTGTGGCAATTATTTTTAATAACGTCCCGGCTTTGAAGAAGATTTTGGCTACTGGAAGATGTAATACTAACATTCCTACAACTTTAACAGGTAGATATGTATTCGTTTATAAGTTTCTATAATATAAAAAAATGCATTATTTAGATAAGTGCATTCCAGCTTGCCTATTGATGGGTGGGAACCCACGACCATGGCATGCCACATGGGCTACTTACTATTGCTCCCTACTCTAATCATTACCTACTTCAATTCCGAATCATAAACAACGGCTTTTGTCGCTGTATACTTACCCCATCTCCATAACTTTTGAACGTTTCAGGTAAAACTTTGGAAATGTTGGCAAAAGGCTACAAATTAACTCATTTGATGAACCCTGATGTAACTACAATGTCACCAAGGATATCAAGACAGACAGATCGACTATCGGTAACTAAATTATATTTTCGTTTTGGCAGTGCCTAGGAACTGTAGATTCCAGTGTTCCAACAGTCTAGGTCCAGGTGCGGGTTGGTATAGGTATATACCTACTCCAGGTATTATAATAAGTATGCGGATGGTAAAAAAATAGAAGAGCAATGATAAATTGATAATTTCGTTGATAAAAGTGGTTGGTGATCCGGAAAAACAAATCTATCAATGAACGTTGGGTTTTCGTACTTTTACAGGAGCCCGCCAGAGCCACATTATCTTCGGATCACGCACACAGGAACTTATCACCGTCAGTAGCCAGATTTTTTCATCAAACAGCAAGTCAACCATACTTATCACCTAGAAGCAGAGGACTTGTGTTGACGTCCTCGCCCACAAGTGACGCTACTAGCTGATTTTATTTGTCACATTTAACACTAGAAATTATAAAAGGGTATACTTGTCGAATGGAATTTCTGTTGGGAAACTGGAGCGTTCTGGTTCACAGTAGGTAATATTTAGCTCGTAATTTTACTAGGTAATTGGTAGGAAGTTAACAGGTACATACTACTTACTATTTTACCTACATTTATTAATAATTAACGCAAGTAGTTAAGTATTTTTTAAGAATTGACTGGCTAACCCTTGCCTTTTATTAATGTAAGTACCTTAATTATTATTCAATAATATCCTAAAATTTAATCTCTTGTTTCCACATTGATTTTTAATTTTAATACTAACTTAGGTAAGATGACCAATATTATTAATAGCTTTTTTGAAAACGATGACCAATGTTAATCAATAATAGAAATAAAGACACACTGATGACAATAGCTACTTTCTTTTATTATATTTGTAAACAACAGGTATAAGTAGGTGCGTATTCAAAGTAGGTGCACGAGATTCACCATAGTCGGATACCTTCAGACATCCACGACAGTCGATAGTCTTCAGTATTGAGGCACTAGCTAAACTATTACATGAAATGCAGAAAAATCGTGTATCAAATGTTTCGTTGCTGACCGTTGGAAGCAATGAAGCCATGTTCACAAACATCCGTTTTTACACGCCACGGATGTTTGGCGATTATCGCACTTGCGGGTGCGTGTTTTTACATACTTAGACGTTTGTATAGAAAACACGCACCCGCAAGTACGCGCGTAGGTGCGTTGACACGCAACATGCAGCGTTATACGTGGCAGTTTTGAATCGCCTTAGTAAACATTGCTTCATTGCCGACTTTACCGACTAAAATCTTCTTGCTGAAACCAAGTTCATTTTAAGTTTGTCTGTAGAGTCTAAATTGCTGTGTTGGTGTGCAAAGACTCACTGCTTGCGTTTCTGATAGACTATCGTTAGGCACCTAAAACAATAGACGTGATAAATTGATAGTATCTATAGTCTCAATAATTTCAACCTAGGGTACCCAGGAGATTACAGCGGGTTGCTACGAAAATCTGTGATCTTCAGAACGAGCAGTAAGTACCTAATTTAATTAATGAATTGAATACGTATCAGAACTATAGTTTCTATCCATATCTAACCAGAGCCGCAGTATAGGAGTACTTACAATCAAGTTTTCATTTTCATGCTGTATGTCTCGTATCTGAATTTTGAGTGGCATGCCGAGTACATTGGCCATTTTGATGTTTAGGCAGTTCAAAAATCTTGAGACTATTACTTTCTGAAGAAAGAATGGCAGTATTTTAATTGTAACACAACCAGGATCTAGGCGACTGGTCTCTACGAGGTTCAGTCGATGTCATAACTGCTTTATCACCCTAAGGTTCTTCTTTTCGAGTGGATGACAAAAGTAAAAATATTTTAGACCTCCCTCACTGGAACCTCAATTAATTGAAGTGTTTTCAGAAAATAAGTCCTAGGTTGAGTGTCACTTGCACATCATAAAACGACACGAAGTTTAAGCAGGTGGGTACTTACCTACTTCTTATTTGTCTATGTGACAGCTAGCCAGTTTCGACCTTAGTGAAGTTTCAATTAAGTGGGGATTTTACCAATGAAACTGAATGGGATCAGCACTTTTAATCCGCGTTCAAGAGCTGTCAGTGTCATAATTGTTGAGGAATATTAACAATGACAGCAACGCAGTTTAGATGCGCTGATCGCGTTCAGTTTCAATGGTGACATCAGTCCTTAGTGGGAATTGTTGTGAAAGGTGATAAAGCAAATACGAGGTCGACTATACCTTTACCGTTGGCTGAAACTAGTGTAAAGGATTCCACTTTCTACCTATAATGAAATTCAAGAAGTGTCACTTACCTCTAACAGTTTTGGAGTCGGAATTACAATAGGAAAATTTCTGATAACACATAGTTTTGGGTAAAGTAGCGGCTCGCCGCGCCAAAACTGAATTGAGTAATACGAAGATTCTTCTTCGGGCAGACGATATCCGTGCTGTTAATATGACAAAAATCACACTTTACTTCCCTGATCTATTTTGGTAGGTTACAAACACTTCCAGTCAGTAAGTTCATCATTATGCGTAGACTATATAGTAAGATATATAGCTGATTAGCCAGCAATGTATGTCGGTCATACCACGTACCGACGCTGTCGTCGAACTGACCAACAAGGCACTGAAAAACTAAGGAATTATGGACCAAAGCCATCTGCATGCCTTGAAGAGTATAAGGTAACGAAAATATAATCTGTAGGACTTACGATATTTTTCCAGTGGCGACGTAAATCTTTATAGGATTTAAATTTAGATATTTCGGGACAATCCTTATGACTCTCTTCGATGATAGCCTTGTTTAGGCTAGAACAGGAAAAACATTAGCTGTATTGTAATCAAATAGACAGTTCAGAGATTTACCTACATTGGAACCAGCAGTTTCTTCTAGTTCAGTATAGTCCTTTCTTTAACTCACCACCAACAGTGAAATAATGATTACCAGTGATTAGGGTATTTAACAATATTCAAGATAGGAAAATAAATTAGACCCAGACCTTGGCATGACTCTTATCCATTCGCCAGGCAAAAACTCTTCTTCCGATATCATTAAGTTTATTTTCACAGCATTTATTTCGATAACAGTGTAGATGTCTGAAAGAAAAGCAGGACCCAAGTACTAATTTGTCAATAATCATGATTCCACACGAAATAGGTATGTAGGTAAGTACAATTTTTCCTACTTCTACTACTATCAGTATCACACATTGTATTGATAAAACAAGATGGCGGCCTTAGTTCCGATTTTGGCCACTCGTCAAAAGAATCTTGTAACGTTGTATTGTAAGTCTTACCGTTAACTGAAACATTATATTTGACACCTTCTTGAGGTCCCTTTGCAGTTAGAAAATCTCTATTATTTATGAGATAATTATCTTCCAATGTATTCCATACGGGTGCGATTCTTGCAGTCATAGTATAATGGAAACATTTTTGATATATTTCTGTAGTGGCCGATTTAATTCCACCATCCTTAAAAAAAACAAGTACTAAATCAACAATTACCTAAGGAGTTCGTTGTTGAATGTTATAGCGTTAAGTACCTATAGTCAGTACCCACAATAAAGCTTTCACAATAACCTTTTATTATTGTACTACAATTATGGTAATGAAGGGTATTTTTGTACACAATCAAAATAATAAGAAAAACTCATTCATTATAGGCTCCTTATTTATTTATGTTTCTTCATTAACATTATCACTATAATCATACCTATCGCTACCCTAGTTCAATACTAAGTTATCTAAAAAAAACAAATTGCGATAAGTTTTGTTTCATGTAAAAAATTTGCTCTTGTATCTGATTCAAAAATCGGATTGTAAAACGAAACCTGAGTGATGCATATTTTTACTGAACACTATAAGTTCAAGGTTCTGACATCTTAAGAGGGCTATCGCATTTTTTCATGTATTTGAGTGTTTGAAGAGTACACTCAAATACTTACAAGAAAAAAAAATACTTATATTTAAAAAAAGAGTGAAAGAACACTATCTTTCCACTTCGTCATAGTTGTGTATATATTAATATTGTAGTGTTATTTATTTTAGAAGTATGTATGTATGTATATTCTCATATTATTTGTTTTATTTTATTAAGTGAATTGTTTTTGATTTTATGTATTTTATTTTCTCTTTTACTCTTACACACGCTGTCTACATCTCTAAATCTACTATCCTATCGCAGGTATGCTGGAAGAGATTTCATTAGAAATAAGCATTACCTTTGTACCTATTTTTCTGTTATTTTCTTCTTGTCTGTTTATATAAGTGTGTACATAAATGGTTAAATAAATAAATAAATATTTATTTAGAGGACTCGCGAGAGAAATAATCAAACTTTCTCAGGCATATTATTTTTTTTCATTTTGTGGGCTTAACTAAACCATAATCACACATTAAAACTCCCAGTTTATATGTGTGATTATGGTTTAGATATGACACGTTCCTTTGAAGGCGGTTTTATTGCACCGTATGATGTAAACCCAACAAAAGGTAACTGCTGTAAATCGTTGAGGAATTCCCTCGACTGTCTATGCATGGTCTCCATCATCAGACCTGTAATGGCACTTATAACTCATATGGGTGCAAAGTTCTCATCAATAGAAATGAATTAAGTCCAGACACAAGGAAGCTAGGTACTGTAACACGTTGAGGAGTTCCCTTGACTGTCTTTCGTCTTCATCATCAGACCCCTAATGACAGTCACAACCCACCTAGGTGTAAAAGTTCTCATCAATACAAATTAATCAAGCCGAAACACCAGGTAAATATTGCTGTAAATCGTTGAGGTGTTCCCTCGACCGTCTTTCGGTCAACAGATCGACTCCACACCTTCATTAAATACCTACTAATACCATTTAAAATACTTAATGAAAAAAAATAACAAAGGCACTAGTCGCCACTACGATTTTCGAAGTTTCCCCTCTATTTCTCTGGGATGCCATCATCAGATCCTGGTTTCCTTATCATGGTACCACCTTTGGCATAACTCCTTTCCAACAAAAAAAAATATCATCAAAATCGGCTCATAAACGACGAAGTTATCCGAACACATAAAAAAATATATACCTATTATACGGTCGAATTGAGAAACCTCCTCCTTTTTTGAAGTCGGTTCAAAAAATTTTTAGGTTGAGGCACCTTCAATTTAATTGTCCCATTGTTTCATTATTATGAGTCATAAAATCATAATTTATGACCTATCCCTTTATCAGGCATTTCCGCAGATTTATTCGAACAACTTACATTCTCAAATATCCATTGTGCTTACTGCTTAGATACTAAGATATCCTAAAATTACTATGTCCATGGTGCCGATTCTCTTGTCACAAAATTCTCTAAACTAGACTAAAAATCACCAAAATTTAGTTTATTCCTGTCAAACGACGATTTCCCATTCTGAAATTGACTAAAGTGACACAACTTAACTAAATTTTAGTTTGACAGCACTAAGATGGCACTGAGATTATAATTTAGTGAAAATGGCAATTTTGCTATTCTGAATTTTACGTTTTTCACCAAAAATTTTGATTGTCTTAACTAAATCTGACTATTTTTAATCGCGATTAAAAAGGTGTGGAATAAAATTAGTTGTCATGAACTAAAATTCACACCAACACCTCGACTTCAGAAGCAAAAACGGTACTGTATCTTTTTTTCTTTTCTTTTGCTTATATCTCGAAAACGGTGTGTCCTATCGCAAAAATAATGAAAATTTCGACCCCCTTTGCAACCCGTAAACCTATGAAACTCAACGTGTTGGAAATATTTTTTTATATTTTCCATACAAAAAGTAAAAAATTCCATACAAAACAAGTCGAGGCCGCACATAATGCGCGCCTACGGCTCTAAAAAAAGATCACGTGGTACGGCAAACAAGTACCACGTGGAGTCGCAATAATTGTCAAATTTGATTTTAGATGTGTCAAAATTATTTTTAAATTTAGAGATTTTATTTTGCAGAATAGCGTTAAGATTCTCATAGCCAAAAGTAAGGAATTTTGGTGATAGTTTAGTTAGTTTAGTTCGGTGTACAACAGAATCGGCACCCATGTCTGTTTATTTTCCACTAAGTAAGCTTGGTGGGTTAAATCTTTAGCATTTCTTTAACAAAACAAAAATGAATAACTATAAGAGTTAAGAGGTAAGTAGGTATAGATATAATTTTTAATATACCTACCATTTTGGAGACAACATTATAACCATTTTTTTTCAATCTGGTTTCAATAGGTTAGATTAATATTAAAACTTTTAACTATTATAAAAAATATTTTATTCTAATTGAAATATAAATATATAAAAAAAAATATATAACAAAAAAAAAACTCTCAAACCCGTTAAAATAACCTATCATTTTGATAAATCAACCACATTTTAAATAACAACAAGTAAATAACAGCAGTAAAATCTTAAAAGTATGAATAACTCAAAACATAGGCACTTCGGCCAAGATATCATAGTACCTATTGAACTAGGTTACTTAGCGATATACGGTATGTTTGTAAAGTATACGTTTTTTAAAACTACTATTTTTGGCTATATTAGAAAGAAAGAAAGAATACTTAACGTTTATTTGGACACAGGTCGTGAAACACAGAATACAAAATAACAAAATAAAAAGTGAAAATAATGGTTTAACAACAATAGTGTGTGTCTCACGGCTGCGCCAAAAAGAATCATTTCAGCATTAATGCCAGACACATGCTGTCTGACGCTGGTTTTTTAATGAACCTTTAGCACTATCATGCTAAAGAAATAAACATTCTGAGCGAAATAACAGGTTTAAGAAGTTTTTAACTTTAAGCCTTTATGTAAAATCACAATTGGTATCTTCACAACAGGAGAATTTTCTTATTTAGTGTTAAATTTTGGCTTTGGACCATATTAAACTAAATACATAAAAAATCATCTACTTTCCATTAAAATAGGATGGTAAAAACAAAATTAAACTTTAATTAGTAATACGGCTCTTAAACACACTTTTTAACAAAACATTAATAAAATCTCTCTTTGTCATTTGAAGTAACTTCTGTGGGCAACATTTAGCACATTTTTTACACATTCTCATATCGCACATCATAGATCTAAAGAGAGCTAACTCAAAAATCTCAATTCATGAGGTACCCACGGAGCAAATACAAAGAGGAGATGTTGTAATAAGGTTTCTGTATGAAACAACGAGTGACACTTTACGGGGTGAGGGGTGATCAGATCCCGCCCACTTCTTTATTTTACATCTACTGGTCAATAGCAAAACTATTCGCTCGTCCTGTTGATTTTACTTTGTAGTTATGTAACTATCTCACACTAGATGTCACTACATGCAGAATGAAGAACTATTTTAATAAATTACGCATAAAATTACTGACAAATGAAATGTGATGCCATCCATAGCATCAGAACGTCTATCCGAGTAGTTTTTACAAGATAAAACACCACACTTCATTCTTTTTGTCTTCTAGCGCAAATATGCTGTAAAAACGGAACGTTTACAGAGCTGTGCACAGGACGAACGCCAACAATACACTGACTAAGGCCACGCCTACATGATGACGTCAGGACCTAGTTGAGAATCACAGTGCACAGTTGCTTAGGCCGTCTCCTCTTTGTATTTGCTCCGTGGAGGTACCTATGCATTACCATCGAATTCCCTAACTCACTACCTAGCGAAGCGACCAATTAAAACAGATTCAAAAATAGTTCCACTACTCAACGCTAGATGACACCGGAAGCCCCGCTCCGCTCCTGCCCCACCAAGACAGGGACATCGCTAGTTGCAGTCACAGAGGTTGCAGGCAGTCAGAATAACATCATAGAGTAGGTAGGTACACTATTATATATTAATAACATGCGGAACGCACGTACCCGTCGTAAACAAATTAGAGTTATTTTGAGTTGATTCCGTGTTGTTGAGGTAAACCACGAAAATTTTGAACCAGTCCCTGCCCGCTCAGCCAGTTTTTTTTATTGAAATTGTTTTCAATTCCCTGCTTCTTGTAGAATTTGTAAGCCTGTGTTCGTATTATTGTGGTGTTAGCGACATGCTTGTTTTGGAAAACTTTATTATCCTCTCCACTAAATCTTTTTCTTGTTTTCCATACAATATTGGGGCTCGTCCAATTTCTTTGTTAGATTTGCCAGATGTCAGGTAGTTTCCAAGAGTTCTTCGAGTTCGAGGTATTTTGTACCGATCAGCTGCTTGGCGTTGGGAAAGTTCGCCGTTTATTATAGCAGCCATTGCCGTAGCCAAACTATTCTCTGACTGACCACAGGGCCCGCTTTTTCTTGAGTGACAGAGGTAGCGACGACACGCTGTTGCCAGCTCGTTTTATCTGCTACTTCTATGTGTATGTGAAGTGTTGAACGAATAATAATACCGTTCCAACTCAATTTTTTGAATAAGTAGGTACCTACTGGGCCTTGTTTTCGGCTGAGCCTTCCATGCCTGAACTACCTTAAAGGTAGGTATAGCGTAGGCATTGATGCCGCGTAGATGGCACTTAAATGCTTCTGCGTGCGTGCATATAAATAGTATATATGTATATAAGTATGTATATCAGTCATCAGGTTACCGTAGTACAGGCTCTGCCTAGTTCGGGACCTGAAGACCTTGTGTGGATGCTGTCTCATATTGTCTCATATAGAGGCAGTGGCACCCTCAACAGGGCCTGTCTCAAAATTTACTTGGGGGCCCGTTTTACCTTATTGCGGCGAAGCTCAATTAGAAACCGAATGGGTATTGGCCGTTTGTGTATGTGAGTTTAAATATTTGTAAATGCACCCACAATACAAGAGTAATTACTAGAGTGGGGCAACGTTTAAAAAAAACAAAAAACTTCTCTAAATTAATGCAAGCGCTTGAGAAAAAGTGGACCGCGCCTGTAGCTTGTAAGCCTTTGTAAGCCTTAAACAAATTACGTTAATTTTCAATAACTCATTACGGGCCACTTATTGATTAATAAGAATTTGAGGTTTTGGATAGTAATGCGTCGTCTGTATAGTTATTACCTATACTCTAACTTTGACCGTATCATTGCTGCGGCTGATACAGCGGTAGCTACTGCTTAGAGTACGCTGCGTATGTTTTTACAAACGCCAAACGCGAAGGTACCTTATTAAACAACTTACCTGCATTAGCGAAAATTTTTGAAATAGCGAGTTCAACTTATCATAGTTATCTCCTGCCTTATTGAAAATTACATGAACTTGTTTAACGTCCCTCTTGTCTGGGCAAGCCAAGATTGATGAATGAGAGAAGATTATCATTCTGAAAAATACGTAGGTAGATACATAGTTAGAGGTATACATTAGTAATCGCATATAATATTTTATTGTTTTATTAAAATAATGAAAAATATGTAGGTGTATTAGATCTCAATGGTGAAAAATAAGTTTACTGTACTAACCTGCATTTAAGTATTTTCCAATGGTAATCTGAGGGCGTGGATCTATCATGCTTATCACTGATATTTGCAATAGCTATAACGTAACCCAGATTATTTATATCAGGATTTACTATATTTATTCTCATTTTGCCAATATTTTATTTATTTAGGTTCTGCGTAAATCATAAAGTTTCAGTTACCTACCTTAAAAAAAGGCGCCAAGTTTTTTTTTTTTTAATATAGGACCATGAGAAGTTTAGAAAAGTTTTAGAAAGCTTGTAGAAAAATTAATTTCGATTATCAGTAAGTACGTAGGTGTATAACAATTTAAATAACTCAATTTTTTTATTATTTCGTAAACAATTTGCGCCGGGCTTAGGTGCAGGTACAAACGGTTATAAGTAGGTACTAATTATTATATTGTCTTTAACTTCTAATAAAAACGGTCAAGTGAGAGTTGATTTTAGACACCATTTGACCTAATAAATGGTGTGTAAAACACACATTCAAACAATAGATTCGGAAATAGAATTAAAAACGAACGAGTTACGAGACAAACCCCTAGGGCAGGGATGGCGAACCTTTAAACATCTGCGTGCCATTTTTTCCAAATAAATATTTATTGTGGCCATAACGTGCTAACAAACAATCTTGAATAGTGAATACCTTGGACAAAAATGAAATACTTTCACCATAATACCGACCTACTCTTTATTTGCAAACAGGAATAAATCTTTACTAATTATGTGTACATATTATAAATAGTAATCTCAGCATTAACGTGTAAATGTTTGTACAAATCTACTTAGGTACAGAAATAAAATCATGTAAGTAGGTATCATTTAACAGTTTTATATTTATTTATTTAAATGAAAGAACAAATTAGTGCAATTTCTGCTGTCGCAAACTATACCTATGCCAAATAATTTATTAAATATCAGACTCATATTTTGTTACTTTTAACAGAATGCAAGGTGAACTGGAATCATCTGACAAACAGTTTTTAGGTAGGTCTTTTGTTATTCTTTCTGAAAATAACGGCTCATAGGCATAGGTAGATGAAAATATCGCAGTGAGATTACTATGTTTGTTACTGTGAGTGTATTCTTTACCACTATGTTTGTTAAATACCTACCTAAATTCCTCTATAGACGCCGGAGCCGTGACCAAATTATTTTGTCACGTGCCACCAAAGGTATACTATACCTACGCATGCTATAGCGCCATCCCTGCCCATAAAAAATGTACTCTGTCCCTGCCCTAGGGATTGTGTCAGCTATCATTCGAGAGGTTGGTACTAATTTTGTAATTTATAAACCTCATGCGGGTGACATACTTAAATATTTTTTTCATACCACTTGCTCAAAAAAGTGACATTCTATGCCACAAAAAGCGAACATAACAATAGTCATTTTTAATCTGTTAAAAACAGGGAAAGAAAATTGTACTGAATTTCATTCGTCCTCTAGGGGGAGAATGTGATTTAAATTTGGAATACTTACCGAAATTTATACTGAACTACATCTGTGTTTACACCATTGAGTTTGTATATAAAGCATTACACATCTTTTTGAAAAAGGAATACGCATTTATTATGCAGTTATGATTATTAAATAAAATTACGAAAAGCGACGAGGCCGTATGAGCTTGATGCCTTTGCTTTTCCGACAAAAAATATTAGTCTAGGAATTTGCCGCGTTTTTGTTTTCTTCAAATACATAGAAACGTTAAGTTTATTTTAATTTATTTTTATAAATAAGTTAATGTTCTAAAAATACGTATAATTGTCATTATTTTTAATAAATGCTTATCTCATATTATTATTGTGTTATTTTTTTCGCAAATGGTACGAAAAGTAGAGTATTTTCCTCGGTGATAAAGCTGTCTTAGTCTTGGGTGAACTTAAATCCCTCGCTACACTCAGGACTCGTCTTAAATCCCTCGCTTCGCTCGTGATTTAAGTTTTTAACACCCTCGCTACGCTCGGGAGTAAACCTCGAGTTCTTCATTACGCTCGCAATTTAAATCGTCACCCGCGACAGAAGACACTGCTTTATCCCCTTGGTTAATAATCTACTATTTTTTCCTGTCCCTTAAATGACCGTTCTTCTTTTGTTTGTAACCTCTTATCTCTCTGTATTCCTTTTCCTACCTCAATACTTTCTTTACTTTGTACAAATAGCACATTTCTTTACTTTGTACATCCCTGTACCTATATAAATGTAGGTATAGACTCATTCATCACATTAGATAATTTATGTTGTAATTTGTCGTCATTGTAATTTGCACTTTATTCGCTAATATTATTCACCGTTATAAATACAGTGATCCTATAAATCGTCCTAACCTAAATCCCGTTTAAAAGATCTTTTTTTGTTTTCGTGTCCCTTTGTTATCGAAAATTAAACGTGACATTGGCTAAATGCACAAACCAGGCAAAACAAAAAAAAAAAAAAACTTACCAGTTAGGGACTAATATGCATAAAAGTAATAGTCCATAAAACTTCCTTCCCAAATTTATTTTTTCTAGAGAAAGTTACTAGGTGGTTACTAGCATAGCGTGCGTATACAAGGTGTAACAGAATAAACGCAAGTCCTGAAAATAATTTGCTCATAATTGACTACTGAATCGATTTCAGTAACTATACGTATTTAAAAAAAAAAGTGGTTTGGAATACTGACCGCCGATTGAGCCAAAGGAAATTAAATCTTATTTCAAGGCAATAAGACTCAATTATAAATGCATAAAATAATGCTAGGGTCAATACAATTTTCTTAATAATAATATATGCTTTAAAAAAAAATTGTTTTGGTCATTATATTATTATGCTTTTAACTCAATACTCTAATTGGGGTGTATGAGGTCTTGCGTTCATTATGTTACACATTGTATTATTTCATAATAATAATGTAGTTACTGGCGTTTTTAATCTACCTGACTTCCTCTAAGTGTGCAGTCAATAAATACTTGCCATATTCGAGTCCACAACATCGTAGAGTTTAACCCATTAGCAGTTCAGTGTACTATCACTACAACTTGTAAAAAAACTAATAGTTAGATTAGTATTTTTAATTTGCATAAAATCACTTCGAATAAAAGTCAATCTATAAGTTAGTTTTTTAATCAAATTAAAATAATATTAGACATGGTTAACTAAATTCGGTAAACATTTTACACAACTAAGGTACACAAATATAAAAAAATCAAATACTTATTACAGCTTATCTAATTTTAGACATAATCTCAATCACAGTTCCGATGATAGCGATTGAGCAATTGAAAAAAAACTGCAATACTAACTAACCACCCCATCGCGAGTGTAAGGGCTAGATAGATAGTTTATTTATTAATTATTGCAAGAATTTCATTATTTTGTAACTGCCTATCTTACGTAGCACTAAGTCTTAGTAGAAAAACATTATAAACATACAAAAATTTTCAGTCATTCACATTGACAAATAATTCCATTCAACCTGAGTTAATTTGGAAGTCAATTCACTTAATTAATTTTACCAATCAATGATATTTATCTTACATGTCATCGTCACTTGCATAAGCACCCTCAGAGGTGGGTAATTAATGAGAATTTTTGAAACGGTCATGATATAGTGGAAAGTTCTCGTTTTTTAATTGTTAGTTTGATTCTCAAACTGATCACGCGCTTTGCGAAGCACGCCTTGAGTCTTGTGAATCTCTCTACAAATAGCACGTTGAACACTTCTCTTGCGCAAATTAGCGGCATTCAGTTGCATCAGAGTTTCTGCGAGTGTCGCCTTGGTCCGTGCTAGCTTCTGCTTCAATGTTACATTCTCCTCATATAATGAACCTGCAAAGAAAGTTGTTTTGTATTAAAGTTACAAAAATATAAATTATATTTTATTGCTGTTCTTGGACAATTTAACTCTCGACTTTGTACTCTTGTTCGACTTGTCTTAAGTATGTGATAGGAAGGGGCATAGCAACCAAGAAAATGTTCAAAATAACATTATTAATGTAATACTTACGAGGTGACAGAGCAACAGGATCGTTTTGTTCTAAGCTTGATAGCCTGTCACTGTCGATACCTTGATCTGGTGAAGTAGGTCGCTCTTCTTCAGAATGAAGACCTTCATGCACAATAGCTACTTTATTATTGACGTCCAAAGCCATTTTGCGTGTAATTTCTATCTCAAGTTGAGAGTTTACTTCTAATGCATCGGAAAGCTTTTCACGTGTCTCTTCCAACTCTCGTTCGATGCGTAGTCTGTCGTGTTGAGCGCGAGCTCTTTCTAAAGCAGCCTGCGACGCTTGAACAGTAGCTTCGTCTGCAGCGCGCCTCAAGGAACGTTCCGTTTCCATAAACGTGGCTTCCAGTTCTTGTCTTTCTGATCGTAATCTATCAGCAGTTTGTACAGAGTCAGAGAGCTTTTGCTCGACATCTTTAACTCGAGATTCCAAGCTTGCAACCGTATTCCTTAAATCATCTAAGGTTTTATTAGCGTCAGATAAACTTGATTGTTCAGACATTAAAGTTTCTTTTAATTCGTTATTTTCTGTGATCAGTTCATGGATCTGTTCCTTTGAAAACTCAAGTTTACTATTTAAGTCGTTGTTTTCTTCCTCTAACTGTTCAGTTCGCTTAGTGACATGGTTCAGCTCCTCTATCAAGGGTTCACCGGTAGGTTTATTGTCTTCTGATCGGGATCCATTCGATACACGCGCTCGTCTTGAGCGAACTTTGTTAATATCAGTACTAGATTCACGCAGTCCGACGCCAGTATCACACAGTCCAACGCGGGCGAGCGATACATTCCTATCTGGCTCTGACCAACATTCAGACTCCGATATGACATCTGCTTGAGGGAAATGTTTGAATAAAGCTTTTCTTTGTGCCGAATATCTGTTATCATCGCTACATCCCACATGGTGACCAAACATCATAGTTAAATCTTCAATTCTCAATGACTGCGATATATCCATATAACTCTCGTCCATGGTGAATTCCTCCGGCGCCATAGATTCGTCCAACTCCAAACCAACAGGCAAGGCGAGACTTTGCTCTAGTATACTTTCAGCCAACTTTTTCTTATCCTCACCAAGCACACATCTATAAAATAATAAATAATCAAGTCAAAAGGCAGTTTTCACACTTGGATTTACTGGTAACTTATATTTCAATAACAATAGTTTTGTATTGTCAATGTAACTGAGCTGTAACATGTATGTGTATTGTTTTAAAATGGATCACCAACTCAGACAGTCCATGGTTGGACCATAAGTAAATCTACAAGAAAGATGTTAAGAGCGTTTACTCGGTCCGTGCGCTGCTTGGCTTAAAAACGTGATTTTTCAAACCAGATTGTCCAACAACCACTAATCTTACAAACATAAGAAATACTAATAACTTTAGGAAATATTGTTGTCTGTTTTTCTAATTACGAGGTTTTTTCGATTAATACAACATTTGTGAATACCATCAAGATAACTGAACAGAGGTTTACTTGATTTCACTTTCAGTGTCAATTTCGAAGCTAGTAATATCTGAAATTACTGATAGATCTAACAAACAAATTTTTTTATCTAACTGGAAATATCCTTAGCAAAATTTGTAATTAGAATGATTTTTTATTTTAGACTCATATCTTAAGAAATAAAAATCCAAAGAATATGATTTTTTTAGAAATTGCAGTCGATAAAATGATTATTTTCACCATCTTCCTTACTTAATTTAATATAATTTATACTTATTTATAATAGAAGAATGTCTTCTTTATAATTTACACCAAAAATAACTCTATTATTTTTCTATAAATATTTTAAAACTACTATAAAACTCTGCGTACGAACCGATTCAAATCAGTCGGCAGTGAGCCTTTCCAGAGAGCGGACACGTCGCTGGGCGGTCTCCCTGACCCCTGTTGACCTTTGTCGTGCGTACACGGATAGCAAACGTAAAGTGTGATCGTCAAATCTTAATACTTTGGTAAGTAAATTATTTTATTTTTGATGACCAGCAATATTGTGTGATCGTAAGTACTTCCTTACTACATATAACCGAATTTATTTGATAGTGACAACAAAATTATGTTTCAGACGGAATGGGAAATAAATCAAAGAGAACTATAAGAAAGAGAAAATGGAAAAATTTTGAAAGTATGACTAAGGCAAGAGCTAAAAGGTTGGTTATGTTATATTAGCTTCTACCCGCGACTTTCAACCGCGTGAAATGTACTTATTTTCGACTAGTCAAAAGCGCCTGTACCACAGATTATTATGTGCAGTTGATGGCGCGAAGGACACTTGCGCGAAAAGACAAATGCGCGCATGGACTTTTGCGTGACATGGCCACCGAGGTTTACTCAGTAGAGTAACCATAACATCACGCCTGTTATTTTTATGTACTTGCAGGTGGTTTTTTTTTGGATTTTCCGTTATGAGTGTCGCTTTCATGGTTTTCGGGGTCGCTGATACCGAAAATGTGGTCAAATTGAAAATCCAAGATGGCGCCGACGAAAATTTTCGGTGTTTTCATCATGGGTATCGTTTTCTTGGTTTTTGGGGTCGCTGATAATGAAAATGTGGTCAAATTGAAAATCCAAGATGGCGCCGAGAAAAAAAATCGGTTTTTTCATCAAGGGTGTCGTTTTCATGGTTCTTGGGGCCGTTGATTACGAAAATGACGTCAATATGAAAATCCAAGAAGGCGCCGAGGAAAACTTTCGGTTTTTTCATCATGGGTGTTGTGTTGTTCCCCCCCATGTTCATAGTGTAGTAACATAGTAGATAACTATGAGTTACGCTAATTACGTTAATTAAAAACGCTACGCATGACAACCTACCCTATTAGAGTTCACGCACACATTTGCACGTATACTTGATGTGTATTTGATTAAGTAGTAGTAATAGATATTATAAATAATATTTTACGAGCGTTGTATGAAGTGTCCGATGTGTGATTATAGTTCAAGTGTATCGACTGACGTTCGGTTGACTGTGCGTATTACGTAGATTAATATTACGTTTAGTCATTGATAGAAATGCATTAAAATTTTTTTTCAGTCAAAAAAATGTTTGTTGTTTGCGGTGTGGACAGGACAGGAATTCACTGTGAAGACCACAAAAATTACTCGAGACGACGGCTTTTGGAAAACAAAAATGGAATCCAAGTTATTGGAATTCTACGATAAATGTCTATTGCCTGAGATGATCGACCCAAGAAAAAGTCGGTCAATGACAATTAGAGATGTGCGATTTTAAAATTAAATACTTACTCTAAAGTTAGCTTGTTTTAATTTATTACAACAGTTCGATCCAAAAAATAAAATCATAAAATACATCCTAAATAAATAAAAGTATCAAAATTATTCGTGCTAGCTGTTTAGCGCTCATGCACACAGAAACCATTGTACTATTGTAGTGTGCCGCAGCGCGTACGCCGTTCGATAGATCGTGTACATTTTGACTTGGGCTAAATCGAACCAACGCTCTTAAATACAAGATTTGCAATTTGGTTCCGTGAACGTAGATATAATATTATACTTACTTGTGTGATAGTAATTTATCGAGGAAATATGCCAATCCTTGTAATCTTTTAGTAAGCAGCTGTTGGAGATTTCTGAAATCATGAAAAGTATGGTATAGGTCAATCAGACATTAAAACACTGTTTAAAAACACGTATACGGTGTATAGTAAGTATTTCTACCCCGCATCGACATTCTGAATTGTTTCGAAATGTTTCTGCAAATCCCTGACTTTGCTTTCTAGGTCCTTGATATGTTCATCTTTACACTTCAGTATTTCCTCGTATTTCTCTAATTGTGAGTCGCTTACATGCGCGTAGACTAATTCCTTGTCCTGGAAAAGATTATAATATTTTTAAATATATGCATTAAACAATTTTCTGTATAAAGCCTGTTAAAATATGAATAGACATAACTTACTAGTTTTATTTTCTTGATTTCTTTGTCTTGCTGTTGAATTTTTTTCATACATCCTTTTATCATTTGTAGAGCCTTTTTGTTTTCTCTGCGTAATTTGATTAGTTCATCCTGCAAGAAAGTTATTCATGTTATTTTATCATATTGCATGTTGTCAATTTGATACTAAATTTAATCATTTTAATCGAACTTAGGACCACCACGCAGTCGGCGGCCGGACTTGTAACCAGTAGAAAAAATATCACAGGTTAAGGGTAGTGCTAACTATATTCAATTCCACCATATTTCCCCTTAGAACAGCAATCCAAGGTGCTGCGTTCATAATAACATAAAATGAGGAACATTATATGATTAACTTTTTCAACATACTTACCAAGTCATCGTTATTAACCGTAACCGCCAAATAGTCACTGAAAACCAATAAAAAAATTAATACCAGCCAGTACTTAAGAGAAAATACAAAAATATCGCACAACTTTTAAGTTGCTTACCCAGCCGATTCAGATTCTGCACATGTATCATCAATGGGTTCTTTCTTTTCAGTTTCCTAAAATATAAGGGAATTTAGACAAATCAAATAGAGTAGGTAATCATTTAGGGGCAGCGCACAACACCAGACGACATGCCGCCGGCAGATGATTTTTAATGTGTGATAAATTTAAAAAAGCAGAACTGATGCTCGTGGATGTTCATCATCATCATCCTATAATGTTCCCGCGGCTGGGACACAGGCCTCCTCTCTATTTATTTTATTTTATTAGAGTAGAATTCATTTTATTAGCGAAACATCCGCAGAAGTGGCCTTGCCCTTTGGTGTAAAAATTAAACAAATGATTTGATAATTTACCTGTTCTTGTAATGCGATTTCTTTTTTTAATATATTGCTATTGTTCATGGATATTTCAACACTATCGGTAGATATGGAACCCTGTAAAAAAAATGGCAATTCAGTCTAGTTTTTCATAAAGTGCAAATCGACACTATTCGAAGTTTTAAAATAATTATCACGTTGTCACGTAAAAAGAGCAGATGTTGAACAATAATCTGTCCGCAATGATAGAACGTATGGAAATCAATTCAATAACGCACACGTAGGACAAATAGACTGCCGGACATTTCTGCCATTTTATTGCGGTCGTTTTTATCCGGCGCCGGCGAACAAATAGTCCTTTGTCAGCTGAGCGCCTTTAAGGCTAGATTGAAATTAATTATTAAGGACCTGGTACTTTTTGATGACAAGGCATAAAAGAGAAATGGTATTTA
Source organism: Brachylomia viminalis (assembly GCA_937001585.2). NCBI lineage: Eukaryota > Metazoa > Arthropoda > Insecta > Lepidoptera > Noctuidae > Brachylomia > Brachylomia viminalis. Next base: position 16,040,389 of record OW443301.2, on the reverse strand, counting down.
CACTACACACCGGACGATCCAGTGCGCTCCGATCGGACGCGGCAGGAGCGCGATCCAATTGCACGTTCGGTGTGGACGTGCCGCGCGCGATCCGAGCATACCTACGTGGTGGAGCGCGCGCTCGGTGGTAAGGCCGATCCGAGCGCTGTCGGTTATTTGACAATGATCAAAGGCGCCTCTGCCGTTTGGCGTGCTGGGTGAGGACGGCTGTGTGTGGATCGGGCGATCGGGCAATATGGATAATATCTTTCTCACCCAGAACCGTATTTTTAATCTTTGTTTTTGCGTAAATATTTATTAATCTAGCTGCTAAAAGGTGGATTGGCACTCAGAACCGTCTTTTCGATGTTTGTTTTTGTGATCTTTTGCAAACATTTATTGAGCAGAATATAGGTAGGACTGCCACTAGAGTCTGACTACGCTGCCGTACGTGCGGCTCCATATCGAGCATGTGTCAACTGAACTTAATCTAGCTACTAAAACGTGGATTGGCATGGGGGCGCGCGGTAGGATCGCGGGTTTTCCAAAATGGATCTTGCTAAAGTCTCCTATCCTAATTTGGATCGTCCGGTGTGGACCCAGCTATTTAAGAGCAAAATCCATGTTTACAAGGTACCATACCTGTTGTTCCAACACATCAATGGCTTCTGCAGCTGCAGCAAGTAGTTCTTGTTTATCACTTAGTTGCCTTCTCAATTCTTCCACTTCCACTTGAAGTCTTACATTGTGTTCCAAAAGGCCCTGGAAAAAACATTTACTAATTAACCAGACATACTTTACTGCTAGATATTTTTTTAAATATGGTAATTGGATTTGTTTAATGCGATATATTTAAGTAGGTCGGTAGTATTTTCCATCTAGATCGTTGTGCTTACGGCAATTACATTTGCTTTGTGGGACATGTTGTGATCAGTGAAGTGAACATACAGTTGGATATTTAAATCCAACTGTATGATAAATGATAAATGATAAATGATGATAAATGATAAATGATTTTATTTCTGTAAGTAGGTTTGTTACAAACACTTTTACACGTCAATCATATTTTTAAAACTAGATGAGGTCGGCGTTTCATAACTGACTACTCTGAGAAGAAAGGCCGAAACAAACTCAGAGGTCACAGTCTCTTTTAAAGTCCAGACATAATCTTGGTCAGATCATGTGAAGACCATGTAGATTTGTGTCTGAAACGGACTGTATGTTCACTGATCACAACATGTTAGGGCTATGGACTACTTATAGTCTAGTCTGACTAATTGTACTTAAAAGATTTTTAAAGGTCTGTAGGTAGTAATAAATAGGTACTTACTTGAACGGCTGGTGGCGATCCAGTGCCCAATTTTTCTTCAAGGAAATATATCCTCAGTTTCAAATGAAAGTTTTCTTTTCTTAGACCATTGATTTGTTCTTCATACTGTTTCATGCTTATACCACTAGCGGCGGTAACATCTGTCAAAATATTTATTGGAAATTTAGCATTAAGTTGCATTTTTAACGCAGTGCTCATAAGGTCGGGCCGTACCGCACTTTTTAGGGTTCCATAGAAAAATGGCAAAAAGGGAACCCTTATAATTTCGTGCTGTCCGTCTCTATGTTTCACAGCTAGTTTATTCGGAAATCACTGGAACTATATCGATTAAATTTTGAAGAAAGATGTAGGTATATGAATAGCTAAACAATGGTGTAGTGAAATTAAAAACGTGTGTGAACGGAGGACCCCGGCCAGAAACGAAGTTCCTTACGCGGTGCTCACACGCACACACACTCTTATATAATGGAAAGAGACAGAGAGAGAAAGTCGCATGGAGGGGGCATAACGCTTTTTCCTTACGTGACGATTTCTACTAGTCAACGCCTACCGCAAGGCGCATTAAGGATCTTCGTTCCAAAAATTAGGAGTGGCATTCCACATAAATGTAAAAATTCAGTACACCATTATCAAAATGATTATGTAAGTAAGTATACGAACCATGTCCTTCAGAAGAGGGTAGCCCCATTTCTTGTAGTTTTCGCGGGCTGGTACTGCAAATAAAACAGAAATATATTTATGTAAAACGTAGAAAGTAAAACAAACCCCAGTCAAAGTCAAAGTCAAAGCATTTATTTCAAATAGGCACATAAAAGGCACTTTTGAACGTCAACATTTACATTTAAATAGAATTGATTCTAGTCGCCCCTTCCAAAAGGTAGTTTCGTATGGAGAAGAATGGGCAAGAAACTCCATCGTTACTCTTTTAAAATGTGTTACAATACTTTGTATACATTAATTATATAATTATATGTGAAGACGATGCACCTATAATAAAAATTACCCTACCAAAATAGGTAAAAATAATTTAATAAACGTAGCAATGATAAATAAGTTAATTAAATGATAGATACATGGTGTTCACATATTTACAAACATTGTAAAAGTATACGATTTCCCAAATTATGTAACCAATTAATATGTCAGTGTGTGAGTTAAAGTAGTCACAGAATGTAAACCAATGTCATAAAAATAACAAACCATACAATTAAAGTAGCAACAAGTTTTAATTTTGTCAAGATCCTAGATTGTCCTGTGGAGCTGGACCAGCATGTTTCCAAGCATTCTTATCTTGGATATAATCCTCTAATTTGTAATATGCTTGTTTATTGCATATATGCAGTCATAAGCATTTTATGTTATGTTCCCCGATTACTAGAAGACTTGAAAATTATACCTATCAACAAGAAATCATTGAACGAGCCCATAACCTTGAAAATCGTTTCGTGTGTCTGTTTAGTTGTCAACCAAACAGGCAGACAGTTAACTCAGTATCGGCGAGAGGTAGCTATTATTGCTAGACTGCATTTCAAAACTCTTGGGTCGGTCTTTTTTTATATCTATCCTTTTCGAATGTGTGGTTTGGTTTTTTCCTAAAAGCGGCCAATTGCGTGATGGACTTCCCACAGCGTAAAAGACTTAGGAATAACATTCAGACAGTAAAATGTGATGTATTCTGTAATCATCGGTTTATGTTAAAAATGAACGACCAAAAGAAAATTGACATCTTTGTGGTATTTAGGGTCCCGTATTCTGTCCCCAAACGTTGAAAACGGGACCTTATTACTTAGCCTATGCCCAGTTCTATCTCTGGCTGTCTGTTCGTCAGTTTGCTATAAACAAGCCTGGACGTTTTTAATAGGCAGTCATTTGAGATTTTCAAAGAATACTTGTAATAGTGTGTGTTATGGCTTCTAACATGGCAAATTATAAAAAGATAGTTAAGTATAACAGCATTGGTCGTAACGAACATGGAACCCTTTTTGCGCGAGTCCGACTCGCACTTAGCCAGTTTTTTTTTTTTTTGTAAACGTCAGTGTTGCTTTGTTGCTGTTTTTTTTACGAAACACTCGTCATTTAGGCTCAAATTGTATTGCATTAAACAATTTTTTTGCTTCTATTTATTGAAACAGAGATGCCAATGGCTATACTGGTATTCAACTGCATCTGGTTAGACTGGAAGCCGACCCCAAAATACTTGGGAAAAGGCTACGCAGATGATGACAATCATGACAGTGACATTGCTGCGCAGTTACGAGCCCCTACGATCGAGCAGGGGGGAAATGTAGTAATATTTTAAAATAGCGTAATATTTTATTTGTTCTTTGTAACATGTCGTTTTTAGAATAATTTTGTTAGTGTACCTAAGTATCTACTCCAAATTTTTATGCTTACCTAAAGGGAGACGATATACCAGCTCCCTGTTTAGAGTTATGCATCCTAGGCAACGTTGCCATTTTATTCGCGAATAAACTTGTTATATAACTACACCTTCAAATACACATTTCACATCAACAACAACTATAGGTACCGAACAGAGTAAACAGAACAAAACACGATGTTTAATAAACGCAGATCGACGACAACTGGAAATTATTTCTGTCGAATACCATTATATTAACAGATAACGATTGTTGTTATACGTATTTAACACGATTGAACATCAAAACACTACGAAGTGTGACAAAATAACTTAACATAATTGTAAATAAACAATAGGGTAATTAGTAAATCACTTTGTATTATATTTGACGTGGTACACGATAGGCTACTGAATTTAGGACGAATGGGATACGGGACTTCGAGTGGGATTCGGGAAAGATCGCATATCATCGGGAGTCGCTGAGCGAGTTACGCAGATAGCCAGCATTTTGGTACATATTGAAGGGGGAATAGGAAAAAAGAAAGAGATAGATGCTCCGTTGTTAGACAGAGATAAATGGACCGAAGGCGGATACTGTGAACTACACAATATACCGAAATAGAAGTGGTGGCGCCATTAAGTATGCTCTGTTCCAAATTTTGAATTTATGCCTTACTTCCTGCACCAACGCGTTTTATCTTTTATCTGAATGTTACGCGACATTAAAGGTACATAAAATATTAATTAGGTACTTGGGTACATGAAGTTAAAGCGGCTGGTTATAAATTCCCAAAGGTTTTTTTTACTGTAAGTAGGTACTTCCTTTTTAGGATTCCGTAGCAAAATGGTAAAAACAGAACCCTTATAATTTCGTCATGTCCGTATGTCCGTTCATCCGGATGTCACACAGCCATTTTACTCGGGAGACTATTATTTTGGACTATATCGATATAAGCTGGAATGACGGTATATTTTGTGCACCGCTAAACAATGGTGTAGTAAAATTACGAAGAAAATTTCTACCGGTGGCACTCACCAACTCCCCATACCTACATGTTACCGAACATAACATGGGCATGGCATCGCATTTTGTGGAGCGCTTTGACTTCTTTTTTCCATCCCTGAACTCGGGGTATTGTTGGATTCCATAATTAAAAAGATTATGATCCAGGGTTGAGATAATTTAAATCAGTCAGATTTTAATCACTTGATTAAAATCAATTGTATGGCGTGTAGCGGTATCTACATCGCCACATGCGAGCAGCGCGTCATACTGACGTCACGCAAATCGTGCATCAGGCACTTGCGTATTATATAGAGTCTACTAGTCACGCCTACAAACAGACGCGGAAGTGGAGTATGCTGGCTGGACATCAGGTATTTCCATCATTTTATAGTCTTAGTAGGGCCAAGAAAGGTTGTTTGCTACCAGATGAACATGTGACGGTAACTGAGACGCGTGCTGAAATTAAACTACAAGCTGTTTTAGATAAAAAAGTTCAGCGTATAATTTCTGCGCAGCGAGAAATCATTACGGCTTGTTCTTTTGCTGGTAATAGTGGCACATCATTTACTCTAGTTAGCAAGTGGGGTTGTGATAGAAGTTCTGGTCACATCAATTTTCACCAATAGTGGCGATACAGATGAATTTATTTTTTCTTTTGTGCCGCTTCAACTACGCGATGAAAGTGGTAATATCGTGGCAAAACTCTCGCTCATCCTCCACTATGTATTGTCGACCAATTAAAATTTATTTTTTCTAAAGAAAGTAGGTACGGAATTGACCATTTCTGAAACCAATCAGGTATTCGAAGAAATAAACGATTTATTGCCGACTACATTGTGTTGATAATGGGCCTGAGGTATCTGTCGAGCATAAACTACTTTTAACAATGATTGATGGTAAAGTTTGTAATGCTTTGACCGAAACTTCTTCAGCAAGAAATGCTACATCTGCTGTAGCGCAACCCCAAAACTAATGAATGATGAGTCTAGGGAATTTGTGGCTAATGAATCGAATCTTAGTTTTGGTATATCTACTTTACAGGCTTGGATTCGTTGTTTCGAATGTTTGCTTCATATTAGTTACCGTCTTGACGTTAAAAAATGGCAATTACGTGATCCAACTGAGAAAGCTCTTGTGAATCAACGTTCGGCAAATATTCAAGAACGTTTTAAAAAGGAAATGGGCCTAATTGTGGATAAACCAAAGCCAGGATTTGGTAATTCCAATGATGGAAATACTGCTCGTAGGTTTTTCGGAAACCCTGAATTGAGCGCTGAAATTACGGGATTAGATGTGGCACTTATTCAAAATTTTGACACGTTACTTCGCGCTTTATCGAGTGGTTTTAATATTAAAGATAACTTTCAAAAGTTAGCTTCACTAACAAGAAAGCTGTATTTGGATTTGTATTCGTGGTATTGCATGCCTTTTACTGTGCACAAAATTCTTGTGCATAGTGTGGATATTATCCAATCGGCTATTTTGCCAATCGGGCAGCTTTCTGAGGGAGCTCAAGAAGCTCGCAATAAAGATTGCAGAGGGTTCCGAAGGGATGTCAGCCGGAAACGGTCTCGTATTGACACAAATATATATTTGGATCATCACATCTGATCCTGTAATTAACAGTCTCAGAGATATCCCCAAAAAAAAAATAGGTAACCTCCCTTCTGCAGTCTTAAATCTTGTAAGCCCACCTGTTAATATTGTAAAAAATACAAATACTGTAAATATTAATAAGATAGAAGATTGTTATGTAGAGGATTCTTCTGAAGATGAACTTCCTAAGTTTGTTCTCATTATAATCCAATGAATAGTCGTTTTTAGTAGTAATTTATAATTTAGTCATTTAGTCATTATTAATTCAGTCACATTAAGTCACATTTTCACATCACACATTAAGTCATTATTAAGTCACAATTAATTTAGTCATTATTTAATAGGTTTATTGTGTACATAATCCGCTAAATCGTAACTTTAAATTAAAGTTGTGTATTCATTAGTTTTATTTATTCTTATAATATTAGTTTAATCGTTATTTAATGTAATTAGCTTTAAATACCCTTTATATAATTGATATTTCTTACGAATCGCGCCATAAACACCATTATTTTTAAATAATTCATTTTATTTCCGGGGCCCGCATTTTTATGTGTTTCTAAGTATTTTAAATAATGAAATCATTTATATTAGTATCTAGCAGAGGCTTTGAAACCTATAACCATTAAAAAATAATATTATTGTCCAGCTAGCTTGTTCTGAACGAAACACAGTGCGCGTGGAACACAAAGCGCCGTCGCACGGTGGGTCGAAACTGCTCTAGGAGGGACATGGGGATTTTTTGTACAAATTCAATTTTATTTTTAATATTTATGGATAGGTTTTGTCATTCCAACTAATAATTTGTCATTAAACGTTTTTGTCTAAAATAAAACTGATAGTTTACCTTTAAAAAGAAATTCAATTTTTGTTGTATGGAATGAGACAGAAATTGCTCAATTTCGGCCAAGTCTTGAGAGGTCTTGCTTTAAAACTACCTGAGCCTTATTTTTTGACTTGTTGACTATAATCTTACACTATCAGGCGCGCTCAATGTTGCCCCTTCACGAGTTATGAAGAACCGAAAAATACAATGTAAATGTCACTTTTTTATTTCTAATATCACGACCACATATTTAACCAAAATAATGTGTTACATAAAAATACTAACAAATAAATAATGATATTAACTTTAAAATTTTGAACTAGTTCATCGAAAATATACATAATATAAGTTGTGTCCTATAAAGGTAAGGATGTTTTACAGATTTAAACTGAAATCATAATATAAAGTAAATTTACTAAAAAATACCTAGTTCTACGAATTACTTAGGAAATATAAAAAAATACATTTTGCTAATGGAACCTACAGCAATATTTTGTATTTTTTTATTATTAGTTTAATTTTGTTTTAATTTTGTTAATTTATTTTCTTCGTCCTATTTATCCTTAGCTAAACTGTCGTTATTGTTGGAACTTAATTAAGGACAGTGAAAAGTTTGCTAATTGTCAGGTAAAGTATATTTCATTTGCTATTCTATTCATATCGTATTATCATCTTATATTTGCTAATTACCATAATTAGTATTTAGTAAATAATGTGTAATATAATTAAATCTAATCACTCCGCTTACCTAATAATATACTTAAACTAATTATGGAAGGAGTGATTAGGATTTTATTTATATAAAATCATTAAGAAAGACGCATTTTGACTATCAAGACAACTTGCAGTGTACCTAAATATTTTTTTGACCAATACGGAAAGTCTAGTGAATAATGTGGATTTGTTCATCGTGTTAAGAGAACGGTTCGGATCATTGTCAGACAGTAAAAAGCTTTTTGAATACCTGAAGCAGACGCTGAATTTTAACTGGACGGAAGGAACAAGTGCAATACTCATGAGGTTTTGTCAGAAATTTTGTTCAAATGTTTGTAGAAGATGGGAAAGATCAAATAGGATTCTTGAATTTTTTTTAAAAGATATGGAGTATGGCTGGAATGTGCCATTATCTAACCTGAAGACCGTATCTTACAACGAGAAAATGTCCAACCCGATGTTGACAGTGAAAATGTAGAAAGTTTGACACCATTTACACCAAAAGCTTCAACGTCATCGTTACAATATTCACCGAGAAAACCCTTTGAAGAGTTGTGTAACAAGCAAAAAAGAAGACTTGTAGAGAACTTGAGCAAATCATTGTCTCCACAAGAGTTACACAGTGCTACCATGAAAAATCTTAAAAGTAGTGGGAATAGCGAAATAAGTAAAATAATGGAACATTTACTGCACCATCCGGAAGATAATAGTATAGATAAGGTAAAGACTAAGTAAAAGACATAAGCCAAAAAAAGTGAAGACATTTTATTTACGGCTGAAAAAGCTCTATCGACATCGCTTAACTTATCCAAGTGGCAATATATTAAATCTTCGAGACTCTGCGATTGAACAAGGTGCAGCATCTATGTATCCCTCCTACTGTAAAATAAAGCAAGCGAAATTAAAGGTTGTCTATTGTTTACCCGAAGATTATATACCATAATCATCATATTCCCGAATTTCATTTACCTGAATTCCATTTGCCCGAATGTTTTGTTTGCCCTAAAAGACATATGCCATACTTTTAATTGCCCGAAACTTAGATACCATAAGATACGAGTGCCATACGTATTGTTTTTCATATTTTTAATTGCCATAATAATGATTAGACATAATATTTAAACACCATAATTATTATTACACATAATATTTAATTGCCATAATAATTATTAGACAAATATTTAAACGCCATAATAATTTAATTTATTTCAAATAATCAGATAACAGAGATCCGTAGTGTTAGTAAAGTACCTTATACCTAGTGTTAGTATATACATAAATTATTATAGCAATTTCAGGGTTTTGATTCACTTTGTAAAGAAGACGTAACCAGTTTCTCAACCGGTCATCTTCTCCACAAAATGCCTCATAAAAGGGGAAAACACATTCTCAGACACTGTTTCCAGAATGCTGTTGCCACTGGCCCGAGTTCTAGCTGCCACCGACGCTATTTTCTTCCGCACAATTGCGTGGAAGCCGTCAGTACGGTTCTGCGTAAACATCTCTGACGCACTACAGAACCGGGGCAGTCTCAAGAGCATTCTAAAAACATTGTTGTACTGGACACGCAGGACATCTAGCGACCTTTTGGTGTAGTTGATCCACAGACCACCCGTGTACAGACCCTGACAATACGCTTTGAAAAGCGTTATTTTTACCTGGTCCGTGCAGCGGGCGAATCTTCGAGCCAACATATTACCGCGGACCGCCAAAGCCCTGCGCTCCCTCTCGATATCCACATTGTCCTTCAGGTCGTCGGCAAGCATATGTCCCAGATATTTGAGTTGTTTTACTCTTCTTATGCTCAAGCCATTTAGGGTAAAGTTAGGTGAATAATCTGTACACCTCCCGGCGACCCCAAAGACCATGTACTCACATTTCTTCACGTTATACACGAGCCCATGTCTAGCCACGTAGTCCTCGCAAACTTTCAACATCTCTCCAATAGAACCTGCAGTCGGGCCCAGCAGCACCATGTCGTCTGCATAGCTGATGCTGTTAATATTAACACCACCCACCCGACAGCCAACACGCATACTGCTGAGCTCGACCATGAGGTCATTCACATATAGGTTGAAGAGCCTGGGTGAGGTCAACCCTCCCTGCCTCACCCCGCACTCCAACCCATAAGCCTCAGAGAGACTGTTGGACCACTTCACCTGATTCGTTTGGTTAGCATACCAAAATTGCAGAACCTTACGAACTTCCACCGGTACATTCCTGTCCCCCAACTTCCTCCAGAGCACATCATATGACACAAGGTCAAAAGCCCTGGAAAGATCCAGGAAACAGGCATACACCGGCGTTTTACGATCTGTATAATATTGGACAGTATTCTTGAGACTTAGGATTGCACTTTCAGTGGACAGCCCAGGTTGAAACCCAAACTGTGAGTCGTGCAGGTCCAGATGTTTCTTCAAGCATGAATCAAGCATACTGTCCAATATTTTAGCAATGGTAGTTGCAAGAGAGATTGGCCGGTAGTTTCCCTTGTCCGAGATATCCCCTGTCCTGTTTTTGACAATCGGTACCACAATCGTTCTCATTAGCTCTGCCGGTAGGTACGAGTGACTAATGCACATTGAATAAAACAGAGACAGGACCCTCGGCAGGTGAATACCAGCATACTTAAAATGCTCGATGCTGAGTCCATCGTGTCCGGGTGATTTACCTCTAGTCATGTTTTTCACTACCGCCCTGACCTGTTTCGTCGAGAAATACATTACCGGTTCTACTCCCCCACGGATAATAATCATTACACATGATATTTAAGCGCCATAATAAATTGTTTTCGAATCTTTTTCCAACCTAGGCATTATTTTGCTCATATAATTATATAGTATGATTATTAAACTTGTTTTTATTTTAATACCTACCTACTTATTAGCTTTCTGGCTGTCGATGTCGATGGGTGTGTAATGTTTGGTATAATAAGAATAAGAATAAATTTATTTATTCTTCTCTTTTAAGTTTAATGGTCACAGTTCTAACCTAACTGAAACGGCACCTAACCAAAACCTTAAAATATTCTATGCATGGTCGAGGCTCCTACTTCTGGGTGGTTTATAAAAAAATAACCACGAAGGGGATGGCATGTGATCATTAGGGCATGTTATAATTAGGGCATGTGATAATTAGGGCACGTGATAATTAGGGCTTACAATGATTATGACAAATGATGTTATGATAAGTGACTTCATGGGAAACAAAGCTTCTAGCACGTGACTAATATAGCAAATAAGAGTAGGGCAAATGAATATTACGTCATATAATATTATGGCTGTTGACTATTATGGCAAATGATATTAGGGCAAATAAAATTCGGGCAAACGGCGGTATGCCGAAATTCAATTGTTACCCTGCAAAAGATGACATGACCATAACCGAAGATGGAGCTTCTATTAAACTGCAGGCTCTGCTTAATTTGACTACCTTCAGATTACTAGGAGAAATGGAGTTCAATCTATACTCTAAAGCTGATTTGAAGTTGATATGCAAATGGGGTTTTGATGGAGCTTCCAGTCAAAGCAATTATAAGCAGAAGGTTAGCAGTTACGATTTTGACGATTCCAATGTTTTATGATAAGCCTAGTAGTCCTAGTACCCATAAGGCTGATGCGTGACGAAGAGATTCTGTGGGAAAATGATCGTCTGTCTTCAACGATTTACTGCCGCCCAATTCAGTTGAAGTTCATGAAGGAGTGTGGATGTTCAGTACAACATGAAAAACAAGCCATAGAACAGCAAATAGAAGCATTTCAACCGTCTGAACTGCAGGAAGTGACCGTCAAATACCAACTGTTAATGACAATGATCGATGGAAATATTACTTCATATATACGACAGGGCGTTTTTAAGTTCGCGGAATGGGGGGGAGGGGATAACAATAGGTCATTATCGGGATGGCCACAACTTCAGCCACTCAATATTAGTATAAATACCAGGTTTTATCTTAATTGGACCGCCCGCCCGGTGCTTGCAGGTGTGCCGCAGGGCAGCTGCGTGTCGCCTGCGTGTTACTCACGTTACACCGACGACATCCCCGCTACCTCGGATGCGATGCTCGCGCTCTATGCAGATGACGCCGCGTACATTACTACCTCGCTCAACGAGAAGTACGCAGCGGTCAAGAATAAGATGCAGCGCGCCCTGGATCTGCTTCCCGAGTGGCTGTCGAAGTGGCGGCTGTTGGTGAACGTGGGTAAGACGCAGGCGATGGTCACCGGATTCGCGCGCCTCCCACCACCCTTGAAACTTCAAGAAGCCGACATCGAGAGGTCGCCCCGGGTCAAGTACCTGGGTGTCACCATCGACCGTCGGCTCAGGATGGGGCTGCACGTCCGCAAGGTCACCGCACAGGGTAGGGTCGCCCGCAACCTCCTTAAACCAGTGCTCTCGTCCCGCCTTCCGGCGCGCGTCAAGTTGGGCGTGTACAAACACTACGTGCGCCCAATCTTGACGTACGCCGCCCCCGCTTGATTCGCTCTCACGAGCGAGTCGAACCTAAAGCTGCTCCGCACGCAACACAATCAAGCGTTGCGGACAATAGTGGACGCCCCTCGCTTCGTGTGGAACGATGTCATCCAGCGCCCCCTTACGGGGACGCAGCGACTTCCAACGATTGGATCATTAGTCTTTGAACTATCGGCGCAGTTGGTAGCGACCCTGCCTTCTGAGCCACTGGTCCCGGGTTCGATCCCCGGACAAGTCAAACATTTGTGTGCATGAACATGTCTGTTTGACCTGTGTCTGGGTGTGTATATAAGTATGTATATCAGTCATCAGGTTACCGTAGTACAGGCTCTTAACCTGATGACTTTGGACCTGAAGACCTTGTGTGGATGTTGTCTCAAAAAAAAAAAAAAAACAACTCAATTGGGAAGAAAGTGTGAATTATGAAAAAAATCGAGTACCGTGCCGTAATAAAGTTCCTTACCAAGCAAGGAAAGTCAGTTCAAAATATACTGGAAGAGATGGAATCCATTTACGGGGACTCTTGCCCGGGTAAAACCATGGTTTACAAGTGGCACAGTCTCTTTAAACAAGGCAGGACCTCACTTGAAGACGACCCACGGCCCGGACGGTCGATCGAGGTGACTACTCCGGAAATCATTAAAAAAGTCGAAAAAATAATATTGGAAGATGCAGACTAAAGAAGAAACAGCTTGCAGAAATGGTTGGAGTATCGGATACGACCATTTTCAAAATTCTACACGATCATCTTGGCATGACAAAGGTCAGTGCAAGATGGGTGCCAAGAATGCTCACGTCGCCTCAAAAACAACACCGCATGGAGTGTTCTCGCACGTTTTTGGACCTCTGTAACGAAGATAAGGATGGACTATTAAGTCGAATTGTTACTGCAGATTAAACTTGGCTTCATCATTATAAACCTGAGTCGAAACAGGACTCTATGCAGTGGCACAAAAAAGGCACACCACAACCCAAGAAGTTTAAAGTGTCACAATCGGCTGGAAAAATCATGGCAACAGTGTTTTGGGATTCAGAAGGGATCCTGTTGACCGATTATAAAGATAAAGGCGTTTCTATAACCGGAGAATACTATGCTTCTATCCTCGAGAGGATGAAAGAAAGCATTAAAGGAAAAAGGAGGGGTAAATTGACCAAAGGTGTCCTTCTTCTTCACGACAACGCGCCTGTTTACAAGAGCCGTGTTGCGTTGGCTGCCCTGCATAAGGTGGGCTTCGATATTTTAGACCATCCACCCTACAGCCCAGACCTAGCTCCCAGTGATTATTACCTCTTCCCAAAACTGAAAAAAGAACTTCGTGGGAAGAAATTTTCAACGGATGAAGAAGTGAAGGACGCGGTTTCAGCTTATTTTTCGGACAAAGACAAAGCATTTTTTTATGAAGGTAATAGGCTAATTGAAAGATCTGAAAAATGTATAAGGGTAGCAGGTGAATATATTAAAAAAGAAAAATAATTTATTATTTTTATTTTCACATCTCACCCTCCATTCCGCGAACTTAAAAACGCCCCCTCGTATCGGAAATGAATAATCTAAAATACATCGACCGCAGACCCAAAAATTAAGATATCGACGGTTAAAAAGTAATAGGGGATAAGCAACAAATACCGAATTGTTCAGGAGAGCAGTTTAAAGTTTGAAATTGTAGAAAAATTGACATAACTTTTTTATTTATTGTCATATTGTGAAACTGGAAACAGCTGTTAGATTAAAAAACAATTAAGGCATTAATTAGCACTTTTATTTATTTGATTCGACGTTGTTTTATGTGGTTTTATGTCGCTTAGATCAATTGATCTTATTTTCCTTATGAGGTAATTAGGCATAAGTTACATCTACACAAAAAAAAACGAAGAGTATAGAAGACTTAGCTACATTTGATATCCTCATGCCAAGAGGTAATAGGGAATATGTCACATGACTGTCGAATAATTTAAATGGGTAAAGAAGGATAAGTGACGATTCACATTATTATGCTATAAGGTAATGGAACATAAGAAACAGTGCTTAGCAAAAACGTCTTCAGGGTGTTAGACATTAGCGACACTATAAGTGGATTGGAAAAAAGGTAACATAATACTTCCACACATCATGATTTCAATATCAAGAGGAAAACGAGAACATCCAACATACGGCATTATTTGGCCAAATGGTAACGAGGATTAAATGTCAGTTTTTAAAATAATAGAATCACAACCAACATGATTCTCCTTTAAAATAAGAGTTAACATAGCTGGTCTCCAGATATTAGGCAGGTACTTTTCAGACGTTTACTGAATTTTTGATTTTCTTGGAAACGTCTAAAAGTGACAAAATGTTCACAGCTTTTAAATGTAGGTGTTTAATTAATAAAATGTGAGAATGCCTGCTACTAGCCAATCCGCGGGTACGCGCCATAGAATGTATAATTCACCAGTCATTTTAAGTAGGTAGGCGCGAAGAATTCTGTTGATCTCTGGCATTTTAGGCTGTGCTTAGTAGACATATTTAAATATCAAAGGTTTTTCTGTCTTGTTGTTTTTATAGGTAGGCGTAAAGCTTGGCACAGAATTTTGCTTTGAAAGTACCACTATCAAGTTTTGAAATACACGGACAAAGAATACGGATCTAGCTAGAAAATAATAGAGCTAGCGGCATGAATGAAACTATGTTGTAGATCATTTACCACTTAATAAAACAACACCAAATATTGTTGGAAACATTATTAGTTTAGTTGTCAAAATTACATAAAAAATAAAATATCAATAATTTGTACGTTGCTAAGTATTGGTTCACCTCAGATACAGCACAAAGGAACCTTTAAAACAAAATTAATACTTTGTATTGCCTCCACCGGCTCTTCTCACATCTGCCAGGCGATTAGGCATGCTGTTTATTAAGTTTCATAAGCGAGGTTGCAGGATATAGGTCTATTCTTACACTAACGCATGTCAGGTCTCGAAGTATAGCTGGGGCGGGGTTTCGATTTCTTACACACCTCCCAAGCGTGTTCAGTTGGATTCAAGTCCGGGTTTCTCGCGGGTCAGTCCATGCGATTGATGCCAACGTCCTGAAAATACTCATTTACAATTCGAGCTGTATGTGGCCTAGCCTTGTCATGCATGAATATTGAATCTTCACCCATATTCATTAAATATGGGCCGACATGCTCATTAAGTATTTCTTCCACATATCTTGCACTAGTTTGCGTACCATTTACTATCAGCACTAACTTCGTGTGACTCTCTGAAGAGATTCCGGCTCAAACCATAACAGATCCATCGCCAAACGGTGCTTTTTCCTCAAAACAAGCTGGAATCTTCGGTCTCCCTAGCCGTTGGTAGATTCTTCGCCGCCCATCATGAGCATACAGCATAAATCTGGATTCGTCAGAAAATATTACTCTTGCCCATTCTTCGTCTCTCCATTGTGCGTGATCGTGGGTATAACGTAATCTTGCAACCTGATGTTCCCTTTCAAGTTTTGCATCATTTGCGGGGTCAAATTAGCTTCAAGGAGCCGCCGCCTTACAGTCCGCTCGCTTACGTCGACTCTACGGGTCTCCCGAAGTTGATTTGATACTTCAACTGCCGTGAGGTGCCGATTTCGGAGCATGGTCGTAACAATAAATCGATCCTCTCGAGCCGTAGTACATCTCGGTCTGCCGGTTCCTGGTCTTCTTATTTTCTGCCCAGTTTCTCGGAAACGTTGGATGACTCGCTGCACTGTAGAAAGTGACACGCCTATTGTTCTTGCTGTACTTCGCTGACTTCTGCCTTCTTCTAACATAGTGACGATACGTGTACATTCTTCTGGTGGTAGCGAAATGATAGTAATTCAATAAAGATGTTGAAAAACGATAAGACCGCCTTTTATCATTTTGATTACACAAATTGAAAACAAAAATGAGAAAAAAGCAAAAGTAAAACAACAGCGAATTGACGTTTTGAGAATAGTAATAATAACATACCGTTGACAGGAACTTCCGCGCACTTTTTTCAAAAATTAAACGCACATGCTCTCGCCGTCACTGCACGCGGTCGACTGATTTTGGAATAAGCGACACGTTAAATAGCTACTTGAGTACAAAAACGGGATACAAATTGGCGTAAGCACCATTTCGTAAACCACCATTGTAAAGTAATACGGCGTAAGCGGCAAAGTTATATTAAAATAGTGAATGGTAATAAGGTATAACAGACATTTCAATATCAAATTTGATTTTAGTAATTGTGTATAAGCGACAAATGTATTGTTAGCTTGTACATGGTAGTAAGGTATAACCGACAGTTCAATATCAAATTACATTTAAGTAATTGCGTATAAGCGACAACTGTATTGTAAACTTGTAAATGGTAGTAAGGTATAACCGACGCTTAATGTTTATGGCGACAAAATTAAAGAGACATAAGTGCCAGCTTTCAAAATAGGTGCTAATTGTAAAGAGGCGTAAGCACCCGGAATCCCTACGCCAGTAAGAAGTAAAAATACATTACCGACTATAAACCAAAAGTGATGCTATTTTTACAGGGGTACAAGCGCCTTAAGGGTAAAAAAGGCCTAAAATTCTGTTGGTTACACCGAAATGAAACTTCGAAAACGCAGTTTTTTGCTTGGGCATAAGTAACAAAAAAGTCATTGTAGAGCCGAGCCGTGGGAGTAAGCGGATTCGATAGAGCGAATTTTTTTAAGTAGGATGGCATTCATAACTCATTTCCGACCAAAATGTCGCTTATGCCCTATTACCTTTTAACCGTCGATATGTACCAATACGGACTGTCTTCATTACATGCGTGGATCCGGTGCAGGGAATGTTTGCTTCTTATAGGTATAGAATTTTAAATATAATCCAATAACTATTTCGTGTATTAATTGTAAATACTAAACTATTCTAAATATTAATATATTGCTTTTTTATTTTAGTTTACCGTATGGACTTCAAAAAATGGAGGTCAAGGGGTGAGGGCAAAGAAAAAATGGCACAGAAAAAACGACAAATCCAGCAAGCCTAAGATGAGAACGGCTTGCTTGTCAACATTGTCAAACAAGGAGCAGGCACCACTAACGATGGCAACACTGCTAGACAATTGTTTAGTGATGCAAAAACATCGGCTAGCGTGACTCGTGTTGGTGGAGAGTTAATTGAATGGTTCCACATACTTTTACAGACGGTGACTTCTGTTGAGCGAGTGGATCTCCCTAAATTCTCCCAATTTTGTAAAGATACAGCCACATGGTACGTCCAGTTATACCCGTGATACTACATGCCTTCTAGCGTACATAAATTGCAAGTACATGGTACGGATATAATTGAACATTTTGGACTTTTACCAATCGGGAAACTGTCGGAAGTAGCATCAGAGGCTCGAAATAAGGACTTTCGTTAATATAGAGAGAACCATTCTAGAAAAGTAAATAGGACAGCGACAAATGAAGATATCTTGCCTAATCTTCTCTTGTCGTCTGATTCAAAACTGACTTTTCTAAGACCAAGAATGGCTAAGCAACGGAGAATGGTTCTCTCACCAAGAGCAGTCGAGCTTTTGGTGTCGCTTCCAACTGAACCTGAATTGGAATTTATAGGTATAAAACTTTTATATAATAATATAAATAATTTACAAGATAGTGATAGTGATTAACAGTTTTTTTTTTTTTAAATTAATTTTGTTATGGTACAAGCTGTAATAAATTCATTTCTTTTTCATTTATTCTTATTTAATACAATTATTACTTTTTTTTATTTTGTTTGCATTTACTTTATAGAAGAAGCCTGAAAATATTCTTTATGTGGTACTCTCTTCGATAAATAAAATTTTTGAAATTAATAACATTCTGTTTTTTGTTAGTATTTTTAAATAACACATTAGTTTGGATCATATGATATTAGAAATACAAAAGTGTAATTTACCTATTTATTTATTTTCTTAGTTTTTCGGTTCTTCATAACTCGTGAAGTGAAGTGAATCCTACACTATCAAAGCGCGCTCAATGTAGCCCACATTGAGCGCGCTTTGATAGTGTAGGATTATAGTCAATAAGCCAAAGAATAAGGTTCAAGTAGTTTTAAATCAAGACCTGTCAAGACTTGGCCGAATTTGAGCAATTTCAGTCGACAAAAATTGAAAATATCTTTTTCCAGGTAAACTATCAGCTTTAGAGAAAAACGTTTAATGACAATTATTCGTTAGAATGACGAGACCTATCGATATAGGTATTTTTTTTTTTAATGGAATTTGTAAAAAAAAAGTCTATATGTCCCTCATATATCAGTTTCGACCCACCGTGCGTCGACCCGGGCTTGGTCCTTATTGGACGGCGAGATACCCATTGCTCGCCGACCGCTATCCCGCGCCTACGGTGGCCGTGAATCGGCTTATGATTACCGACGCCCAGGGCGCCTCCTGCGGCGACTAGGGGCGTGAGGGCGCGAATTTTGCCTCTCCCTCACGCGTTCCGCCTCCTCCTTCGCGAGCATCACTGCTTCGCAGAAGGAGGTGACGGTTTCCCATTTCCCATGCCCTCTCGCTCCGTACCATGGCCTGGACCAGGGTCGGACGCGAGAGATCACCACTGCCAATCGCCTCCATGAGGACAAGCCGGCCCAAGCCGGGCAGCCCTCCACCGTATGCTCCACCGTGTCCTCCGGGCGATCCACATAATGGTGACACCCGGGCGTCTCCTCCCGCCTTATCCGGAACAGGAACCTCCCGAAGCGTCCGTGTCCGGTGAGGACCTGTGTCAGGCGGAAGGTGAGGACGCCGTGACGCCGCTCTAGCCACTCCTCAAAGAGGGGACTTATCGCCACAATTGTGGCTTGCCCAGTGCTTCACCACCCTAAGGTTGAATGTAACTTGCACAACATAAAACGTGGTACTCTTTTTGCTTTTAAACTAATGTGACAGTTAAATTTAGTTTCAACATTAGTAAAGTTGCAATTTTAGCTATGTAGCCAGATCAGATTTGTAAAGGAGGACGGGCGTTTTAGCCTAGGAACCAATAACAACATGCGATATATCATTGGAAAGGTTTTTTTATGTACTTTAACTATTGTTATGGTGGGAAGTCCCAAATCGCTGTGTGGAAAAAGTTATTCCACAATAAAGCCAGACTTGAACAAAATGAAATATATTTTAATTTTTTCAGCATTTCATCATAAAATGGTATAACAACAAGCAATACGTCATTTTATGTAGGTACTACAACTAAGGTAGTCTGTACCGACAAAAATATCAACCTGTGTTAATATGCGCGGGCGCATTCAAAATGTATATTATAAACCGTAACTTGTCTGTACCACTAGTTCCTTATGTTTTTTCTTATCGCGTCCGATGAGACAGCCAATAAGAGCAGGTAGCAAGTGGCGTTTGCGGGGTAGAGGGGAAGCGGCGGCGCATCACAGAAGCGCGCGCGCGTGGTCGTTATCCTTAGTCGATATTTTGATTTGAAGGTGTTTACTGTGTAGCGAGTACGTTTTACTACTATCATTTTCATTCGTCATCATTATCATTCGACTACGACCTTTGGCTGTGTTTATCGGACTCTGTGATTTGCTATATATGTTATACCAGTGGCTTTCTTTATCGGACTCAGAATTAAGCTCTTAGAACTGGCCTAGTTAGATCATGGATGAACACCAGAGCAATTGTGTAATGTGCCAGCGTGGGCTACACAACAGAAGGTATCAGCGCCACATTTTGGCTGAAAATATTCCACAAGATCAACCTGAGCTTGCAGATTATTTACGGGGACATGCACAATTGGAGGTTTGTTTTTTTTTGTTTATTACACTAGATATATTATATTAGGGTCATATTGTGTTCGTTCATCTTCTGTCCATACATAAATAGCAATAGACATAGATTAAACGTAAATATATTAATTATGGTCATTTAACGGTGCCCGTTTTTAATACCTACTAATAAGAAATGTTAGTTAATAGTTCTCTTATTTTTATGTTTTCTGTTTATAATTCTACATTTACGACTTTTAAAACGGCAGTCAACTCATCAAGCATGCAAAACCAGATATGCGTATTGTTAGCTGCACCGGTGCTCTTCTGTGAATCAGTGAATTCACAGAGGAGTGCCGGCGCAACTATTAAGCCGATCCATTCACTCACTAAGAGGATTAACTAAGAAACTGATTGTATTTTTTCCAGGTAATATTCAACAATACAAGTTTTTTGTGCCACCGGTGCTGGCAAAGGGCTCAAAATGCAATAAGAAGACCTATCCAGAATGTCCACCCAGAACAAAATGAAACTCCAACCATTCAATATGCTATTTATAGAAGAGCACCAAACACGAGTGCACACTGCATTTTTAATAATTGTCGTAACCAAGCAAACTCACATATACCAGAAGCGATAAAGGTATATTTACTATGTGAACATAAACTGTATGTACCGCAAAGTGCTCGTTCGTGTCAAGAACATCTTCTATCCAATGTGTGGGATGAATTAGTGAACTTTTGTAATGTTACACAAAACTTTAACAGTGCTCAATTAGACGATATTTGTAATATATTAACCAAAGCTGTTCGGCATGGCAAACAATTAGACTTCGAAACTGTAGGTGCTATCACTGACGATGAGATGCATTTTTGGACCGGGTTAAAAAATAGGCAATTTGATATAATTCTACAAGAAACTCCAACATTGCTAGAAAGTCATAAAAAACTGCGGTTGGCATTGGGTATTTACCTTTGTAAACTACGAACCGGAGAGTCAAACGAACGGCTAGCCAGCCAATTCAATACGTCTCGACGAAGTATACAAAGAATAATAAAAATAGTAAGAGATTGCTTACTAAGAGAATTTGTGCCACGGCACTTGGGCTTTGACCACATACAAAGAAATGATGTTTTGGAACGTAACCTAACAATACATAAAGGAATATTTGGAAATCAAGAAAATACTAAAGCTATAATCATTTGTGATGGAACGTATGCATACATTCAGAAAAGTTCCAATTTTCTTTTTCAACGTTTAACGTACAGCTTACACAAGTTTCAAAACTTGTTAAAACCCTTTGTAATTGTTTGTTCAGACGGTTATATAATAGATATATTAGGACCTTTTGCTGCCACGAAGTCCGATGCATCCATCATGTCCGAGTTTACTAATGGTGCAAACAGTGTCTTTCATTGGTTTTTTGTACAAAATGATGTTTTAATCCTCGATAGAGGTTTTCGTGATTGTGTTCCGAGTTTAGAAGGAAGCGGTTATGAAGTTCATTTGCCACCAACAAAGGATAGAAATGACACTCAACTATCTACCGAACAGGCCAACAAATCGAGACTTGTTACTTTGTGTCGGTGGGTAGTTGAGGTCATCAACGGTCGTTTTAAACGCGACTTCAAGTTGTTGCGTCAAGATTATTTTAATACAACACTACGGAATCTGTTTCCCGATTTTAAAATTGCAGGTGCCCTTATTAACTCTTTTCGTGAACCTGTAAGTGATAATGTAGACGCAGAAATGATATTAAATTCAATTAATCAAAGAATCAACATACCAAATCATTTATACAATTATGTAAATGACAACAATCTTAATAGACAACGAATTGCGTTTGTGGCGATAGATGCAAACCAACAATTAGATTACTTTCCTCGTTTAACAGAAAGTGATTTAAAGCTTTTCACTTTGGGATCATATCAGCTTAAACTAGCCAAATCATATTGCGCAGAGCATTTGCACAATGGCCTATATATAATTGAAGTGAAAAGAGATGATTTAATTGGAGATTTGCAACGGTACAATATGCCTCAAAATGTATGGTTGTTAAGAGGCCGTATACAGTCTCGCCATGTAAGGGCAAAAATATATCTATGTTACCTTTTGGTTATTAGGGACGTCATTGGCATTAGTGCGATACCACAATATTATTGCACTTGTTTGACAGGGCGCCGTACAATAGGGAGTTGTGCCCATATAACCTCTATTGTCTGGTATCTAGGTGTAGGAAGGCATGAGCCGTTTAATCCTCCAGCCGGATCCTTAATTGATATTATAATTGATGAAGATTGAAAAGTAGTTTTGTTATTTAACTGTATTCAGTATTATCAAACTAATAAAAATAATATGTATTTGATTTATTATTGTATTGTCTTTTTATAAGGCAAGTGTTAGGGTGCGCTGGAGTATTAATACTTTTGTTTTCCTTTTAAATCCTTTAACTGTATCTATTGCCACTAATTACCGTCTCAAATGTTTCTTTAAAATGTTACTTATAATAAATGATTTTTTACCACTTGTTTGTTTCATTTTTGTAGAGCAAGATCTTAGCTCCCCCAGACCTTACTTATTTTCTCAGAAGTATGTGGCATAAGTAGTATTAGTATGTAGGTACTTCGAGCTTAATCATACATAGAGTGAGAGCGAGATGTCATATCTAAACGTCAAATCCATACATTTTTTATCAATTGATAAATACACGTAGGTACTTATAGATATACGTATATTTTACATGTGACATATCTGGATTGATAAAAATTGTATGGATTTTACGTTTAGATTTGTCATATTTTGCTCTCACTCATCTTATACTACTACTACTAGTGCTGCTCGTTTGGGCTGACAGCATATTTACAGGTGCTAAAGAAATATATATATGTACAGAACCCTTAGTGTGCGAGTACTACTCGTACTTTAACAGATATATTTTTTTTGGTATTTCACTATATTAGTTTTACAAAAAAATCTTAATATTGATGATAAACATATAAACAAACGCTTATATTTCTGTGAATTAAGTCTGGCTTTATTGCGCAATAACTTTATCCACACAGCGATTTGGGATTTCCCGCCATATCGATAGTTAAAGAACATAAAAAAACCTTTCCAATGATATATCGCATGTTGTTATTGGTTCCTAGGCTGGCTTCCATACATTTTTGCCCGTTCTCCTTTACAGTGTTTTGAATATAAAAATACAGCAGTTTGGTATAAAAATACAGTAGGTAAATCAATACAGCGCTTTTAAAGTAAATAAATTATCACCATATTTTAAGAAAAACACATGTAAGTATTAAAATAAATATTGAAATAGTTGAATTGCGTAATATACACTGGCGCGCTAAAATATTGCCCTTGATTGTATTTGTAATCAACCGGTTTCTTTTTTTTGTTTTGATGTTGTTTATTTTGCTAAACTTCCTTTCGCACGCTGCATTTGAATTTGGTAGTGCCAAAATGTCGAGCATAAAGTTTGCCAAGTTGGAGAAGTGTTCCTTTGGCATCACCTTTTGTAACATTAAAATAAATTGCAGCGCTTTTCATACACTGTATATTTGTAATACAGTAAAATTACAGTGAATCTACTGTAATTACAGTGCACCTGGCATCACTTACTAGGGAGTTTTTGTCAAAAGTGGCAAAGCAATTACGAGGTTGACAATGGTTAGTTTTTTTTTATGACTAGTATGTCAGACAATAGAGCAATGGAGCATAGATTCAAGTATGTGTGTGGGATGCCCTCGGTAGCCAGACTGACCTCATGGCTGTACAATGTAAGCCTTAGAGCATGATTTCAAGAACCAAAACAGTTTTTTCTTTTAATAAGGACATCATTGAAGCTTTTTCCATATAAGTACATTGTTTTCTGCTCCCCTCAAAACGGCTAAAAGCCAAACAGAGCACCTGTTTGCCTAAGCTTTTTTAGCAAGAAAACACTAGATAGTCTATTCTATATGTTTGCACCAAGCTTCAACCAAAGTTTCAAATCTGGGAAATGTTTTATTACTATTTACTTTTACTATTTATTACTAATACAAGAAATATGCTAAACTCCTTTTCTGAAACACTTCACTCTTTATTTGTGCTCTGGGTGACCGGCACACTAATTGCGTAACACACTATCAATCATTCTCAAGGATATTTATTGCTAATCCATTGCTTCATGTTTGAAAAATGTGTCTGCTCAAGAACGTAAATAACGCAATTAATGTTGTTGAACTGTTAAAATTAAACACATTCCTACTGTTAGCGTGTTTTGCTATTACCCCACAGTTATCAAGTGAAGACAGTAATTTATTGTTGGTTGGTTGTGTTTTGCAAGTAAGCCTTGACATGCTTATGTTTTGAGGGTAAATAATTATTTGTGCTACATTTTGGAGCATAAGGACGGATTTAAGAGGTAGTTCATTTTTCTACAAAACTTGTACTTACAAATAAGTATTTGGTCAGAGGGTAGTCTTATTTCTCAGAATGGATTTTTTTTTGTTGAATAGAACATAATACTAGGACCATCTTTCTTTTGTATTTAGTAAGGTAAGAGGGTCGTCTTAGGGCCGGATCGTATTTAGTTTCGATGCGTAAGATGACCCTCTGACGTAGGTAAGTTGGTATTTAATTTAAAATGTACTCACTTAGCACCAACTTCCGCAGGCATTAATTCAGCCATTTGAATTTAATGTTTCAGTTTTTATTGATAGTCTAATGCTGCAAAATAGAGCTGAAACAACAGCAGGTTTGTAATAAACGTTTACAAAATGCCTTTCAACTTCAAGTGTTCACTGAAAAATAAGGCGCCCTTACTATGTTAGTAAATAAACACATTTCCTTGATGATGCCTAGGATAAATGCGCAAGCACTTAGTAATCATATGCCTATTAATAACAAAATCTGAGTATAACTTTTTAAAATTCACCGTTGTTCAATCACTTCTATTCACTGTTCACTTGTCAACTTTTCAAACAATCAAGACGTTACGTTACCACAGAGCATGTAACTTTGGACGTTACTAAACTTTGTGATTTGCGTAAGGCTAGGTATACACACTGCGTTGACGGTAAGGAGCTTTATGTAGTACCTACTAACTCCATAGTCACAGAGGACTTGCTGGCAAATTCAAAATCTGTGTGTAGGTAAAAACTTTGCTCGCGACTTCATTCGCATGGGTTTCATCTTTACCCTAAGATTATCAACGAAAAAAAACGAAAAAAAAGGTATTTTGACTGAATGCCCCTTTTTCAACCCCACAGGGAAATATTATACAGCGTGGCGCTGCAATGGTGACCTTAATTTAACACACATATACGTTTTCACATTTTCGTTTCATGACAATTTTTTATTTCCATTAAACGTTATTATTTACAGATTTATTAAAGAATTTAGGAAATAGCATCTTAGAGCAACCTGTACTTAAAGAACTGTCGCGCAGCGGTCATTTCCCTCGGTCACGGATCATAACTTCGCATCAATGAAATTAAAACGAATAAGCAATACTATTAGGATGAAACAAATGCATAGAGTAGGCGAATTTAAGGAAATTTCCTTTGTTGGCGAGCAGCGCAGGCGACGCGCGCTCTCCCTTCCACCCACCCGCCGCACCGAACACGAATTCTTTTTTTGCTTTTCTAGTGCTAGTCGAACCCGTGTCCTTGACGCACTTATTTACACTAGTGCGCATAATTACGTCGCGAAAAAGACTCTTAGCTATTGTTTTATTTATTTCTTTTTGTGTAATTAGGATAGTAATTAGATCATGGTACTGCGATAAAGACACTTTGATTGGTTTTCGTTTTCTTATCTAGTAGGTACGTTTACACCTCTTGCGATACGGACGCATTTATTTGTGCTATTAGTGCTTGTGTAAACTTATGATCGTGATGGCAGTGATTAGTGATGACAGTTATTACTAATAGTAACAAGAGAGGGTGATGTGATAAGTGTTTGTACCACTTGCGCCGCTCGGTTTCTTTGTTAGTATGCCGTCAAAGAATCGGACCGATCACGAGTAGGTACAAGACGCGATGCGCGGTTGCCAGCCCGCGAACCGACACATTGCCGCTCCGAGTTAACGTAAGCGAGCTAGGTAAGTAATTTCATGAATGAATTTTTGCAAGGGTGATCCCAATTTTAATGACTTTTTTATTATTTAGTTTGTTTGAAAAATTTTTTTTTTCAGTTTACGTATTATTTTAACCTATCAATATTTATATGGTTAATGGGCACTAGCCCTACCCGTGTATTAAATTAAAGTCACCATTGTAGCGCCACGTTGTATGATGTTTCAATTTTTTTACAAAAATATTATTTAATCTATTTTTTTAGTTTATCAAGCTAGGTAGTAAAATCCTCCCTCCATCATTTTTTTTTGTTTTTTATTGACACCAGGGTATGATGATAGAGAAGGAAGGTGGTCATAGCATGGGAACTCCATAACTAAACATGATAGCCCCGTAGTTTTTGGTCCTATTGGACCCTGGATTTCATCTACGGCTACAGTACTTGTCCAAACAAATTCAACGAGATCAAACACGACAGGCCTTTCATGAGTTCCTATCGCCTTCCTCTTCCTATGGTCTCTTCACATCGTCGCGTGGCAAGCTGATGAGTTCTAAAACAGCTGGCATCCTTGTGACAAAAGCAAAAAAAGTTGTAGAATATTAGTAGCTGTCAATGTCACTTAACTATCACTGATCACTACTGCTGGCTGACCCTCAGAACAATAACTGTTCTGAGGGCTGACTGTTTTTCCTAGCTCAATGGGGCTGACCCAATGACTAATCTTTAGTCATTGGGCTGACCCAATGGGCCACAGAACAATAACTAAAGCATAGAAGGCGCTTTAGGACATTTGAAGTGTACGCTGTCATAGACAAAAGAGTATTAGCTAGTGATGTGACTATGCATAAAATAAATACCGATATCGACTTCTTAGTTTATGGTATCGCTCCTTGGCATTTAAATCTAAAATATGCTAAGGTGAAATAAACTCACTTCTGTCTGATTAACTTATTTATTTATAAAAACAGGATAAATTATTAACAAATTGAAATTACCAAGAAAACGCTTAAATAATTTTTAAAGAGCGATTGGCACCGGAACCATTAACAAACATTTTAAATCACTGTCCTTTAAAAATTATAGTTTTTGTTAGAAATGTCCTTACTTTTTCTAAAGGAGAAGATAATTCTTTCGCGATATAATGAATTCTAATTGTTAAATATTCTTTGCTTATCAATTTAATCAACAAATATCTATGTTCATCCAATACATCATTACCGAATGAATGTTCGAGTAAATCATCAAAAATTGACGTTGGTAGCAATATTTTAATAAAGCAGTCATCGCTGAAATGTTTGGAACAATTATTACGATGTTGTTTTTTCCATTCCCAGTAGTTACGTGCAATAGCGTTGATCCATGTTTGCCTCATATCAATATCGGAGGGAAATCTGAAAAAAAAAAAAAAACATAGCTACACATGAGTTTAAATTATCATACCATGAGCCACACGGCTTTTTGACCACGGTCATTTCATTACTCATACGTATGATTTGCTGGCAAGACCGTAGGTATTTAGGTATTTATTTCACTCTTAAATATTTAATCCTTCCCAAAACTACGTGTAAAGAAAAATTATGTAATAATTTAGATGACGCTAGTTCTATCGATATTCTATCGATAGTTTATTTTTGCAAGCACTATTGCATAAATTTGTATGCCGATTTAAAATTTATATTTTCCCTAGAATCGAATTATTTAATTACACAAAATATTGATTTCAAAACACTACCGAGTACACTAAACTCAAATAATTTGAAAAAATGCCAAAATAACCTACAGTGAGAGTACAAAACCGATAAAATGACCATATTTGATTACTTACCGATGGAAGCTTATGATTTCCGCATCATTTTTTTTTTGCGGGATGAATGTGATTTACATCCCACTATAATGCAGGACATTATTTAATCTTTAAGCTTTGCGATTTACACTAAATCACTATTAATTTTGTACTATTTTTATAAAAACACGTTAAATCAACGAAGCACTTCAACTCCCATGCGCCCATATGCATTATACGAAAAAATGCGATGAACAAAGTCATACACAAAAACCTGAGACGTTAAGTAGCTTTTAATTAAACTTAGTATCATAAGGGTAACCAAGGTAGCCAAATTGACGTTTGCTTTGTGACGCTTTGCATTTTGAGCAACCTACATCTGTCTCTTTCTAATGCTGTTATGAGTGTATAAGAAAACAGAGACGACTATATTAGTTAAATTTAGCTTCCTTCTATGCTTTAGTTATTGTTCTGAGCAATGGGCTGACCTCTCTGGCTGACCTGACTTCATCTGACTGTCAGTGTCACTGTCATGTCATTCTGAGTTCTGTCTGACAGGTGTACGTGTAGCTGCTGTGATAAAAACTTTGAGGTTATGGTTATGAGTCTTATGTTGTCTTAAAGAAATCTACCATTTCTAAAGAAAAAAAATATCTCCTCACCTGTTTTATAACGCTATGGCACTTTCTTTTAACGTACGTGCTTTAGTCAGAAGACTAGTGTTGTCTGATTTTCGGCCGTCTATTCGCTTTTACTCTGATCAACAAGAGGGATCTAACGAAGAACAAAAAGAAATTGACCCTGCCAAGGATAGAACCAAATTAGTTCCTGTTGAAACTAGCATAAAATATATGCAGAGTAAGGCTTATCAACAAACTTACGGCGAGAGTGCAGTTTGGGCCTTGTATCGACGTAACCACAAGGGTGGTTTTGCACCAAGGAATACAAGAAAGTCCTGCGTCAGAAATGGCATAATATCTACCGGGAATCCTTGCCCCATTTGTCGAGACGAATATCTAGTTTTGGATCACAGAAATACAAAACTCCTGGAACAGTTCATATCTGAGTACACTGGACAGGTATGTCACCATCATATATTACTAATATCATATCATCATCACTATCCACAGCCCGACTAAACCTGCTTCTGGGCATAGGCCAACCCCATCTAGTTTAAAAAAAAAAATGATTGATGTGTAAAAGTGTTTGTTCAAACCTACTTACAGAAATAAATCATTTATCATTTAGGCCTATCTCTGCTTGGGCAAACCTCCATCCCTAATAATATCAACCACATATCATCAACAAAACTTTGAAAATTGGTGATGAAGCACTTTGTTACTTGAACCATCATACTTACATTGCAAGTTGCACAAGTAAAAGGGGTCTCTGTTCAAGCTCTTGAGACTTATGCTTATGACATGAATGAGCCTGGTTTAAAAGTATCAGCAAGCTACCATTTTTTAAGCTATATATTGGCAGTTATGTTTTTAATTAAATGCAAAACATTACTTGATAAATTAAATCATACAAATTGTACCAATCATCACTATGTACTGTGAATATTCTTTTGCACTCATGTTGGCTCATATTATTGTAAAATATGCATCAATGGCATTTTTCCCACAAAGAGTTTTGTGTTAATATTTTTATGTAAACAATAATAATTATATACATTTTTTTCCAGATACTGGATGCTTTCAAAACTGGACTTTGCCAAAAGAAACATAAGGAGTTATTAGTTGCCATTGAAAGAGCCTGGGACCATGGCCACCTAACTTATGATGTGCCATTCAGGGAATATGATTACAAATTATACAATAAAAATGCCAATTCAGTTTAAAATCAGAATAATAATATATTTTTAGTTTCATAAATATAGATTTATATAGTTGATTGAGCGTTTTCATTGCACAAATATTTTATTAGGAAGCCCCAAAATTATCTTATGGCACTATTTTTAAAACTAGATAAATGTTATTTGTTGTAAATAATTAATTTATTACTCTAATTCAAAGTAGAATTTTCAATCCTTTTGAGTTATTTAAAATCGGTTAATTACCTTTGATAAATTGACTTATTTTGTTTATGTTGTTAGTGAGCAGCTGTAATGTATTACAAATCAACGAGGAAATACTATCACTGCAGTAATGTCTTTGAACTTTTAGATAAAAGAGGCCCTGGTCTGTTAAAAACTCAATGATCCATCACATTAGTTTCAAAAACAGTATTTTTTACCACATGATGTACTTCTTGCTAGATTCAGGTTAATTTTGGTTTTGTATGGCACAACATCATTATCATTGTAACAAATTATTATGCTAGTAATACCTATGCACAACCTGTATGAATAATGGGGAAAGGAGTAAATTACTACTATATGTCATCTGCAATCAGTACATACATGCACCCTGTGTCATAGATTTAATCTATTTTGTGTTAAGTAAAAGTATCTATTAATTTCGATCTGTTTCTTTGAAGTAGCAGTTCCCTTATAAGTGCAGATTTTTCTCGTTCCAAAACTGTTATCCTCTCATTCTTTTTGTTGACCTCCTGAAAAAGAAGCAAACATGATTAAAACACCGTGTCCAAGTTCATATTAGTTTTGCTCAGTTAGGTGTGTTCTTCTGCCTGTCGAAGTGCCGTCCCATGTTACTTGCGGTCGGCGCAAAACGTTTTCCTCTTTAATTTCTCCCCTGAATAACTGTCACCTCGTACTCGTCGTGTCGACCTCTACCCGCTCGTTTCTTTCAGGCCTTTATGCATTTCCAAACGCTCCGGGCGACGGGGTAGTCGGCGACCGATACCCGGCGGCGAAATGTTTGAGTACGTTTATGTAAGCTTTCACACGTATCGGTAAAAACCCGACCTGCGCTTACATTCGCCATAGTATTCTATCCTAGAATGGAATACTCTTCATTATGTACACCATACGGGTTAGTACAGACATAAATGTAGAAATTTTACTTAGGGTGACACAATGGGCGGTCTAGTCGCTAAAATTGATCTTTTAAAAACAACTTTTGTTTACAGAGCTACCCGCGGCGTCAAGCCAACGGTTTCGATATCCGCATATGTCTAGCTAATTCCAATTGACTGTAGTTAAGTAGTCCACTCATTTATATACATACCTCTGACAGCATACGATTTTGGGAGCGAAGTACTGCCGCATTGTTAGGCGTGGCGGTAGTTCCGGTCGCTGACAGCGATGACGCGGGTAACGCTAAGTTCATATGAAGCGACAGCTGCCCGTGCCGCCAACCGGCTGCTAACGCTCCCAATTGTCGATTCAGTTCCAACACCCGTGCTTTTAGTAATTCAAGTCGCTCTTGGTGTGCCTCACTCCAGGGCTCCTGAAAAACGAATAAATATTATGGCTATAATTCCGTTTTCAAATTATTCAGATCAGCAGTTGTCGAGAAATGAGGATCCTCACTACAGTTCTCCCGAAAAAGCCTAGAGATTGGTTTGCGCTTTTATACGGGTTCCTAGTTCCTTCCTGCTACCTGCACGGAGAACCTTTCCTGTTTGAATGCCTTTGGATGGGAAAATGAGTACGAGATTCTTCTACTTAACTCTGCCTTTTCATAATATTTTTAATAGAACTATCAGGAAAGCAGTTTTTTAACAGCGCGGTGATGTCGGGCGGCATGGTTCTCCACGAACGGTACCTACCTATTATTTAACACGATGATGGTGATAGAGCACTAATTAATTTTGGTGGTTATCCTGATCCCATTATAAATTATTGTGGCTCATTTATTTTTCATTTGTGTAGATAAATACCGTGCCTAACAGTTTAGGTATACTGATCGATACGTGGACGAATAGTTACCAAAACTATGAAATCAAGGACTCACAAAATTACCTACGCGCTGAAATATTTTGTTTGCCAAGAGATCGATCGCAAACATTGCCCAGCAAGGATTATTTTAAAAAATTATCCCGCCATTGGGATTAATTTTGCGCTTACCTGTCGTAGATATCGTGGGTGTAGTTATTTAGGTAGGTACCTACACTCAGAAACCAATCTCAAGTCTCAACAGCTAAATAGTGATTGGTGCCGATTCTCTTGTCACAAATGCCTCTAAACTAGACTAGAAATCACCAAAATTTTGTTTATTCCGAAATTAATTAATGTGACACCACTTACCAATATTTTAGTTTCACAGAACTAATATGGCACTGCGTTAAATATCTATTGCTATAGGCAATTTTTCTATTCTGAATTTTACGTTCTTCATCTAAAATCTTGATTGTATAACTGTTCTGAGTAAGTATTTTTAATCCCGGTTAAAAAGGCGTGGAATAAAATTAGTTGTCATGAACTAAAATTCACACCAACACCGACTTCACGTGCAAAAACAGTATAAGTACTGTATTTTTTTTTTCTTTTCTTTTGCTTATATCTCGAAAATGGTGTGTCATATCGCAAAAATTATGAAAATTTCGACCCTCCTTTAGAAAAGCCGTAAACCCATAAAACTCGACATATTTTCCATACAAAAAGTGAAAAGTTCCGTATAAAACACGCCGAGGCAGCCCCTTTACATACAATGTGTCAAAATTATTTTTAAATTTAGAGACTAGCTTTATAGATTCTCATAGTAAGGAATTTTAGTGATAGTATAGTTCGGTGTACAAGAGAATCGGCACTATTGTAGGCCCGAGGCCGCAGATCTATTCGCCTGGGGCGGGAATCGAACCCACGACGCGCAAATACCTACGTGATAATATATCGGTAGGTAAGGGTTTTTTTTAAGCCAAAAAGTATACTCGATGTTTAGGTACTTATCTTATTATGTTTTGGTTAACCTACATCATGTTCATAAATAAGTAGGTACCTACCTACATTACTTTCGCTGTGTTATTAAATTTTTCTGTTCATAATAAGTGTAATACTAATAACTTATAAATTATAATTCATTCGAGAATGTTTCAAGTAGGTACTAGGTAAGCAAAAAAAAACTTGTTTGGCCATGACCCCAAAAGTTGCCTATTAAAGGTAATGCTAATAAAGCTTGAAACTAGGCAATATTATTTCATATGTATGTACCTAACTATTAAATACGATACCTCTTGTATCGTATTTAGGTAATATTATATGAATTTGAATTGGCTGGCAAATACAAAATAATGTTGTTGAAGAAATAAAATAATTCTTTAGACGAGTAGTTTCAAATAGTGACTAGATATTTATATTCTCAAAGAAAATCTAAACCACTTTGAAAACAAAAAATACTCACCACATAAGCACCCATTCTACCTGCGTAACGCATTTTTTCTTGAACTTCTGCTAACTGCTTTAAGTACCATTCTCTTGCTTCCTCTACTGCCGATAAGCCTTGCAGTAGAACATCCTTTTCCTGTTCTATCTGTTTCATGCGTTTTAAAAGGTTGTAGTCTACACCGTTGTGTAATGTGTGACGGCGAGGTTCCCGCCGACGAGAGACGCGACGCAATTGCGATTGCGTCTCGTTCGCTGATCTGCCGTCGCCTAGGCCTCTGCTCTGTTCTTCTACGGCTCGAGACATTTCTTCGAAATCTATCTTGTCAACCGATATTTCTTCTGTGTCAAACGCAGTTTCTTCCTCCGATTTGTAGCTAGATTTTGATATTTCATTTCTTTCTGTAGTTTGCTTCTCTAGTCTTGGTGGTTTTGGGGGACCATAAACCCTCCGAGAGCCATCATGTTTAGAAATAGACACCGTTCCGAGGTGACGAGGCTCTTGAACCAACACATCCTTACGTCCTATTAACTGAGGCATACTTATAGTTCTGTGCTGTGATGAACTTTCAGAGCTTTTTAAAACTAGCCAATTTCGGTCTATGTTTTGTGGATCGTTTACATCCAACAACGGTGCAGAAGGTGGTCGGTGTGTTTGAGAAACTATTTGGGCATGTAAAACTGTGCTGTCGACATCGTCACTAAATCGATCCTCTTTGCCTGAAGAACCTTCAACTTGATTACGTAACAGGCATATTTTAAGGCCAGTACAGAACCTTTCGAAAGTTAGCAGGCCATCGTGTAACGCTACCTTCTGTAAGCTTTCGATGACACCGCGAGGCAAACCTCTGGTGCGATCGTCCCTCCAACGATTTTCTATATCCGTGAGTTTTACATATCCGGTGTGTTTGTCGTCCATAATATCAAACAAAGTTCGCATCGCCGAAACAAATTGTTTCGGTAAAGATTCCATATTAACACGATTCATGATGTTATAGTGCTCACCAAAATAGTTAGGAAGGTAAGTACCTATTTCACATTTTAAATTTATCCCAGTTTTTGTCTATCTCATAGATACCTTAATACATTATAAAATTTTCACAAAATCACAACAAATACATATTTCCAAAAGTACATAACTTCAACGTCACACTCAACTATTGGAATGAAAACATTTACTTCGCGGACATTATTAATGAAATTCTTGAAATCGGATTCCAATAGGTTTATTATTACTACATAATTATTTAAGTGTTAAACACGAAAAAACCGAAAAAAATACAGAGGGTTCGATTAGGCAGCCACAATAATGTATAGCGCACGGAGCACCATTACCGTCTGTTGTTTGGCCACATGAGGACAAAAATCTGACCGTTTGTCAAACGGTACGTGTATGGTGGGCGAACCAATCGGCCGCTGGGAGGGAATTTGCGAGAGATAATAGCCCACGAGTGCGAGCAGGAGAACCGGTCAAACGACATTTCGGTCACTTCGGCACCGAGCAGGCAGGTAAGCTTAACATAGGACGGCGCGTGTAGGTCTGTTGTTGTAGTCTGTACCTACTTCATGATCATAATATTATGTGAAATATAGTTATTATAACACAGCAGGTACCTCTATCTACACTAGGTAGGTACGATAATAGGTGCCTAATGTTGCGTTCGGTTAAACTATCCAACAGTGTCTAATGCAAACCTGTAAACCTATATTAGGTGCATAAGTATCTACTAGGTACTTTTATGTATGTTGCCATGTAGGTGTCAATTGAGGACATTGACCTAGTCTAACGCATTTTGCATTGGTACACTACCTACTTGTTAATGCTTCTTGTTGTAATTATGCGTTGGCGGAATCGTACGTACCTAAACCACATGGTATGGCCGACAAATATTATTGACCACGAGATATAACTAGGTAGGTACTCAGGAAAAGGGACTAATTCGGATCATAAAAAATGTGAGGAAAGCCGTTTTTGTTGCTATCCGTACCACATTTTTAATGTGTGACTGTGAACTGAGAGTTTAAATTATGTAAAATAACTTTAAAAGTTAAGAAACTTCAATAAAAACTTTTTTTTAACTTTAGTACCTAAGTACTCCATTTTCCTATTTTCTTTTTTCACTGCCTCATCTCTATAATTGAGAATTCATCATTCTCAAATACAAAATCCGCGTCACAAGCCTAGAAAGAATATAGACGTCGATAACAATCACGTTTCAACTGGTTTTGACCAGTAGATACTTTTCAAATCACTTCATTCGTTGGTACTGAAATAATCTGTACCTATTTTTAAGAGACTTCAACTACCACGTCTAGTAGCTGGGGAATAGAACGCTGAATCCACGATGACCCACGCTTAGCAAACGGTAAGATGACTTTTTGTACATAGTGCGAGTATTGTTATGTTTGTTTTTCTAATGTTTATGAGATAGGTAAGGTACTTAACTACCAACATAGGTACCACGAAATAAATATTATAATCTGCCTAGACAAAATTAATTTTCTACAAAATTAAAATTGCTTCCAGGAATCTCATAAAAGGTACCTAACTACTTAATAATAGCAGTTTGTGACACTACTTTTACCAATTTGGTTCATTATGTACAAAGTAGGTAGGTACTATTAGTTACATTTGGTTCAGGTTGGTATACCGTATAGATCACGATGTACATAATATGTTATATAAACTAAGGCCACACTATTGAATTAGGAGATTCCTGTAATGATAGTGATGATGAGTTAATAAATATAGTGTAGGTCTAGGTACGGTTCATGATGTATTGTCAATCTGAATTAGACAAATAAAAATCTTAATCTAAATATTATCTACCACCGCCGTATCTCTATGTTGACGTCGTGGTGGGGCTTGCGCGACGCGCGTTCCGAACTCTAGGTCTGTACCGCTAGAGTTTACTTTGCCGGAACAGGTCTAGGGCGAGGAGCCAGACCAAGAGAGATACAGAATCCCGCAGGGCAGCATGTGGCGAGCCGTTGGCCAATAGTGACCCCACGGACCCTATCTCCCGGGAGAAGTCACTCACCTCCCTCTGTAAGCAGAGGAGGAATGGACGTATCTACCATCTGTAGCCCGGTTCCCTTCACCGACCATTAAGCATGATCGGTGATTGGAACCATGACTTTTCCCCACTTGTTGAAGATTAGCCGCCAGCCCCAATTGTCCACCAAGACCGCAATTGGAGCAAATTGGAGCCGACGTTGCCCAGGGTGCGCCACGAGGAGGCTCTTCAACATGCACCCCAGGTTGGGTATCCCTTTTTTTTTTTTTTTTTGTTTCCGGGGTGGAAAATCCTCATGGATGTCCGTCGCCCTGGGGCGGGTGACGGGGTCTGTCAGACTCTTACTGACTAAAAACCACCCCGGTGTTCCATCTCACACCTACGCCGGGGGTCGCGGGAACATACGATCCTTCCGCAACCCCCGACTGGTGCCGGCCCGCCACTGCGGGCCTCTTCGAGTCTGGGGGGTGAGTGAGGTGTTTGACTCCCCCGCGACGTCTAAGAGGGGCGCGCGTGGAACACTACGCGCCGCCACCTCGGGTCCTGGTGTGTGGGGGGCGACGGACGTCCCCGAGTCCGTCGCCCCTGGACTCATTTAGGGGGGCTGGAAGAGGGCGTTGTCCGCCCTCCGCCGACGCCCGGTGCGCCTTCTGCGGGCCGGGTGAGAGGACGAGATCTCCCTCTCCCTTTCCGCAGCCTCCTTCTGCGAGACGACTGTCTCACAGAAGGAAACCACCGCGTCCCAGGACTCGTCGCTGCCGACCATCGACTCGACTACGGCCGGCAGCGACCAGTCACTGCCTACTTCTGAGATGAGGGCACGGCGCGACTCCTCCCAAGCGGCACACTCTGCCAGCGTATGCCGCGCCGTGTCCTCCCGGCAGTCGACGCAGTGGTGTCCGGCTCCCTGTTTATGCGACACAGGTACTTCCCGAAGCAACCATGCCCCGAGAGCACCTGCGTCACCCGAAACGACAGGGAGCCGTGCCTCCTCCCGAGCCAGCGCTCGAGCACCGGCCGGACCGCCTCGATGGTGACGAGGCGGCAGGGCGTGAAAGCCTGTCCCGCCATTCCGCCACCAGGACCTCGCGAAGCTGAGACCGAAGCAGCTCTATGTGTCGCTGCATCGGTCCCTCGCCCCGCGCCCTCGCTTCCTCGCGCCACCGATACAACGACGCGAGTACTTTCGCCTCGAGGTCCCAGGGTGGGGATCCGGCCAGTACGCAAGCCGCCTCGTAGGAGATCGTGCGTTACCCCCTGATGACTCTGACGGCCATCGCCCTCTGCGGCTTTCGCAAAACAGCGATGCTGCCGGCCGTCAGGTCAGAGGCCCACACCGGGGCCCCATACAGGGCCATGGATCGCACGACCCCCACGTAGAGCCGCCTACAGACGGCGCTCGGGCCCCCAAGATTGGGAAGCAGCGTTGCGAGCGCGCCAGCCGCGCCCAGCAACTTGGGCGCCAGCCGTCGGAAGTGAGGCTCGAAGTTCCACCGGCTGTCGAGCACCAATCCTAAATACTTCATGGTGGACTCGACAGCGATCCGAGCCCCCCCGACCACGATGTGTGAGCCGGGCGGCGGCGCCCGCCGGGGGCCATGAAACACCATGGCCTCCGACTTGCTGAGGGCCACCTCCAAGCCTAGGCGACGTATGCGGCCCACCACATGTGAGACCGCGGCCGTGGCCAGCAACGCTACCTCCCTGTGCGAGCTCCCCCGGGCAGTGACCAGCGTGTCATCTGCATAACACGTCAGGTCTACGCCCGGTTGGAGCTCGCCCCTCAGCACCCAGTCGTACCCGATGTTCCACAGGAGCGGCCCTAGGACCGAACCCTGCGGAACACCGCACGACATGGGGCGCTGGTTTCCGCCATCACGTCCCACGTAGGTGACACACCTCTCCGACAGATAAGCCCCAACGATGTGGCGGAGGTAGGGAGGCACACGATGATTGCGCAGTGCCTCCCGAATACAACTCCAGGGCAGGGTGAGGTTGGGTATCCCTGGATCAACTAGTAAAAAACGTATTTGATACTTGAATATTTTAATGCAGAATATTTATTTTGTTTAAGTATTACTTATAATAGTAGAAAAGCAAAAACTTGTGTAGATAAGCTTTTATGGTCATAAAAGGTTTATTGTGTAGGTAATAATTTAATAATAGGTCATATTTTTTTTGTGTAAATAATTATGTTATTATTTATGTAATCCAGTTTAAAATCCTAGGTTTTCTGCTATGGACACTTTTAATAGAAGAAATAATAGTATTAATGCATATAATTGGGGTAATCATAATATATTAAAAAAATATGATTTTTCATCATTTTTGATCATTAATTTATTTTTATTTTTTTGATCACCATATTTCATTATACAGACAATAAAGTGGAAATCACGTCAATGTCACGTCAACCGTTAAACAAATCTTACGCTTCGTTCGTTTGGCTCCAAGCTTGCGGTAGTGTATATTTTCTGTTGTGTTGTCGTTTCTGTCGTCGTATTACTTTGACGAACGACCCACGCATTTCTTACAACGGACTTAGATAACTTGCCTACTGGATTTACCTCAGCTTCTCTACCGAATTTCAAAGTAAAATACAATGAGTGATCATGATCAACGTCATCATTGTATCAATCAACTGCGGCATAGCTACTTTTTTTTTTTTTTTTTGTGGGTTGGAATTCATCAAATAACTTCTCCCGCTCTGGGCAGAGCGGGAGGGCGTGTCAGACTCTTACTGACTAAAACCCACCCGTGTTCCTTCAGTTGCCTGTGCCAGGGGCCACGGTAACCCTCTTGGACTTTTCCGCAACCCTAGCAGGCATCGGTCCTAGCAAACCCCGTCATTGGTGCTGACATCTCTTTGAGGCGCGCGTGGAACACAACGCGCCGTCGACCCGGGCCTGGTCCTTATCTAACGGCGAGCTGCCCATTGCTCGCCGTTCACAAGCCCACGCCTACGGTGGCCGGGAATCGGCCTGCGATTCCCGAGGCCCAGGGCGTATCCTGCGGCGGCTAGGGGCGTGAGGGCGCAAATTTTGCCTCTCCCTCACGCATTCCGCCTCCTCCTTCGCGAACATTACTGCTTCGCAGAATGAGGTGACGGCTTCCCAAGCCCTCTCGCTCCGTACCATGGCCTGGACCAAGGCCGGACGCGAGAGATCGCCACCGCCAATCGCCTCCACGAGGACACGGCGGTGCTCCGCCCAAGCCGGGCAGACCTCCACGCGGCATAGCTACTTGGCGGCGTAATCGTTCTATAGGATTACATCAAATAGAAGACGAAGGCATTCTTTCAGTTATACAGCAATGGGTTGCACCTGAAGTAATAAGTGTTTTTTTTTTTTTTTTTTTTTTTTTTTTCAGATTTACATAGTTTATATTCAAGTTATGTAGGACTATAATAATAATAATAATAATAATAATAACTTTTATTTAGGTCCTTTTACAAAGTAATACATCTAAACACTTAAATACTTAGTAGGTAGTACCAAGTTCTTAACAGATTGGTTTATTTCATTACAAGTTAGCATTTTGCTGGACCCTACTTCATTATTCAAAAGTTCTGTTATATAAAAGTACACGAAGCCACAAAGTCTTTACGTACTGAAGATAGTTATTTTTTATATTAATAACTGGCTTATCTAACGCATTGAGCAATATAATTAAGCATAAGCATAATACATTAATATTGTAATTGCTTGGTAGGGAAAAGAACAGTGGGTTGCTGTTGTCACGTTATGTCCATAATATTTTACCTAAGCTGGGCAAGGTATCAACAGAAGTTAATACCACCTGCACAGTTTTTAAACGATATTTTAATAGTATATGATGAAGTGGATGATGAATAAATCAATAAAAGAGAAAGTGTTTTAATTCATAATACCTCTCCTTTTTTACAATTATCTCAAACCTCTAGAATCTATATAGTTGGACGGTTGAAATGGTCCTGGGTTCGAATCCCGGTAGGGGCAAATGTTTGTATGATGAATATGGACATTTGTACCCGAGTCATGGATGTATAATATGTATGTATTTACGAAAAAAAAAAATGTATTTAAGTAGTGTATCAACCATCTGGTATCCATAACACAAGCCTTAAGTGTTAAGTGCTTAACTTGGAACTAGATGGTGCTGTGTGCAATGTCAGACAATTAAAGTCCTACAATAAATTCTGGTAAATTCTAGTCTAAAATAAAGTCTGATCATTCTTATCATAAAGTACATAATTATAACGCGAGAGTTCGGTTTAAGAATAACTTGAAGCAACAACGGTGTTTTTGTACAAACCAATAACACCCTATATTTTTTTTCTACCATGGAGCAGTCTTAAACATTTTACTTTTTTTGAAATGATATTATTAGCTAAATAAAATAATGCAGTAATTGTTACTGTAACGTCAGGCCCAGATTTCTATGAGCTTTCGCCCGTCTCCTTTGTTATTTGTCACCCTTTCTAAATATATTATGCTAGGTACACACGCAGTGTCTCGCTGGCGATTCCAACATCGCATCGCCAGGGAGTCACACACAAAAAAAATCACTAGTGACAAAGTCTGCTGTAAAAAACCTTTACGTGGACGTGAGTGCTAGACTTGGCTAAAAGCAAATAGACTCGTGGACAAAAAATGCGGGACAGTAGGTACGAAAAACTTAAAAAGAATAGAGATGATGATGAATAATAGAGCTAGCGGCATAAATGAAACTGTATCTTGTAGATAATTTACCTGTTAATAAAATAACACCAAAAATAAAGCTTGATACTCGTACCTCACATTTAACTGCTACTAAAACTCCTAGCAATTAGACTTATATATATTTTTTTAAATATTTTATACCCAATGACGTATCATTGTATAAACCTACCTGTGGACAGCGCTGTGGGTTATATTATTACCAATACTTGTTTTTGTTAACTATGTAGTTGTAAGTTCTTATAATGTAACTGTTTGCTGTTCCTTTTAATAAAAATAAAATGTTAAGTACCAACCTACTCATAAAAAGCCCATAAAAAGTGTTGTAACCATTAACCGAAAGTACCTACACATTACATGTAGAAAAAAAGTTATTTTACCGAAATCACATTTTAGGGGTTGCGTGTTACAAATAAGAAAGCGAATTACGATCTATGATTTAATACAAAGCTCTGCTTATACACAGCTGTACCAGTCGAAATGATTTACAATAATTTATAGGGTACATTAATAAACTTAGGACTAACACACTTTGGTAATGTTGGTAGGATGTGCCGCGCTCGCTTCGACGTTCGAGCGCGATGATACGGCCGGCCGGTGGAACATTCCTTTAACCTTGGCTAGTATAGCTAGCTTAGTATCACAGACTACAGACAGTACTTTTCTTAGTATGTGCGCCATGTGCGGGCGCGCGGTGGCGAACTGCCGGCCGTATGGGTTCCTCTAGTTCGTATGTCTATACGTAAGTATGAGCTGCTACAACATAAACAAAAACTAAGAAGTAAACAATAAAAGTTAATCTTTTATTTTACAATTACAGATAACTATTTACATTAGGTACTAAATTAAATGACTAACCATACAAATAAATACAAAAATTCTTTGGCCAAAGTAAATTATTATACCTAAGTAATAAGTCTTGATTTTTAAATAAATACTTCATATAAGTACGTCCGAATTCGCCAGTTTCGTCGTTCGTGCTTGTGTGGTCAAGCTTAGGTTCCTACTTAGGTTAAGAACCTAGGTTCCCACGCTCAGTAAACACGCACAGACCTGCCTTCGTCCTCTGACGAAGATCGTCTAGGTCTACTACTGAGCTCAGTTGGTTGGGAAGTCACTGCGACCCCGTAAGAGGGCGCGACGAGCGGTACCGGGGCATCGCCCCCCGGCCGCGGATGCAACACGGCCTCCGCTAGGAGTAAAGCCACGGACACATTACTGTGTCGTGTTGTGGCGTGACGCGGGATACACCAATCAAACCCATCTTCAGGACTACGTCAAATCACAACGAGTTTTTTCATTGGCTAACATTGCGTCAGAAGGCGTCACGACACAACACAACACAGTAATGTGAATCCGGCTTAATAGTGTTCTGTGAAAACGGCGGCCCGTAAATACGGGCCTCTCATTTTGTCCGCTGCAATGGCTTGTTGGCCGCGGTCGGGCGCGTGTTTGTTACACGCGCCCGTGTGAGTGGTTGCTATGTGTTTTTCTGTAGGCGCGCCACGGCGCTGTTTCACAGCGCCGCTATCTTCACGACACCTCGGCGGTCTGTCCCCGCCAGGTGAGACCCCCAGTTACCTAGGGGAGGCCCGGCGGGGGACGACCAGCG
Organism: Brachylomia viminalis; assembly: GCA_937001585.2. Lineage (NCBI taxonomy): Eukaryota > Metazoa > Arthropoda > Insecta > Lepidoptera > Noctuidae > Brachylomia > Brachylomia viminalis. The sequence continues at coordinate 15,997,977 of OW443301.2, read as the reverse complement.
ACGAAGGTGCCGACTCGACGCTCCTACAGAATAGGGTGTGTGGCTCCCGCCCGTCCCGCTTCCAGAGCTAGCCGGTCACGGTCCGGGCTAAGAAGCCGTCGTGTGTGTGTGAGCGGTATTGTACTGTGTAACACCGCTCAGTGTCTACGTGAATCGCCGCCCGCGCCGCGCATTCACGTGTGTTTAGGCGCCTGTATAGAGGTGGGTGTCTGTATTTCGTTTACGTAACGTGCCTATATTAACCTAGCACACGCTACGCAACGGATGTGTGGTGTTGTAGAGTTTAGTTGTTTCGAGTAAGCCGCGTGAAACCTGGATGCGGCTTACTGGGGAGTCAAGCCGGTGTGATGGGGTCGTCGTCACAGAACATACAACGTGGCGCTACAATGGTGACTTTAATTTAATACACGGGTAGGGCTAGTGCCCATTAACCATATAAATATTGATAGGTTAAAATAATACGTAATCTGAAAAAAAAAATTTTTCAAACAAACTAAATAATAAAAAAGTCATTAAAATTGGGATCACCCTTGCAAAAATTCATTCATGAAATTACTTACCTAGCTCGCTTACGTTAACTCGGAGCGGCAATGTGTCGGTTCGCGGGCTGGCAACCGCGCATCGCGTCTTGTACCTACTCGTGATCGGTCCGATTCTTTGACGGCATATTATCAAAGAAACCGAGCGGCGCAAGTGGTACAAACACTTATCACATCACCCTCTCTTGTTACTATTAGTAATAACTGTCATCACTAATCACTGCCATCACGATCATAAGTTTACACAAGCACTAATAGCACAAATAAATGCGTCCGTATCGCAAGAGGTGTAAACGTACCTACTAGATAAGAAAACGAAAACCAATCAAAGTGTCTTTATCGCAGTACCATGATCTAATTACTATCCTAATTACACAAAAAGAAATAAATAAAACAATAGCTAAGAGTCTTTTTCGCGACGTAATTATGCGCACTAGTGTAAATAAGTGCGTCAAGGACACGGGTTCGACTAGCACTAGAAAAGCAAAAAAAGAATTCGTGTTCGGTGCGGCGGGTGGGTGGAAGGGAGAGCGCGCGTCGCCTGCGCTGCTCGCCAACAAAGGAAATTTCCTTAAATTCGCCTACTCTATGCATTTGTTTCATCCTAATAGTATTGCTTATTCGTTTTAATTTCATTGATGCGAAGTTATGATCCGTGACCGAGGGAAATGACCGCTGCGCGACAGTTCTTTAAGTACAGGTTGCTCTAAGATGCTATTTCCTAAATTCTTTAATAAATCTGTAAATAATAACGTTTAATGGAAATAAAAAATTGTCATGAAACGAAAATGTGAAAACGTATATGTGTGTTAAATTAAGGTCACCATTGCAGCGCCACGCTGTATATACCCTGACGGGGTCATCGTCCGCTACCAGGTCGCGGGTTACTGAGCTCAGCTTTGATTGCACCGCCATTTATACTCTCTTTTTTCGTGCCGCGTAGCCAGCGCGACGTGCCGTCGCGCCCGCGACGGCTCGTCGCGCCAGTGTGAACGATGTTGCGACGCGATAATATCGCAGAATCGCTACGCGACACGTCGCGCGACAAGTCGCGCCGGTGTGGACGAGCCTTTATTCATTTGCAAATTACAGAGATTTTCGTCATCGACGCGTATTATTTGACCGCAAGTGTAGTTTTTCTTACAGAATTCCAGCTAATAACAAGCGGAGGGCTTTTTGATGGATAACAGCCCTGAAACGAAAAATATACTTAAAAAAAATTTTAAAATGTAATTTATAAGTTTAGTGAAATATTTAAAAGGAGATCGTTTATTTATTTTCTCTCACAGTTGTTTTGCAGCACTTATCAGTTTTGAACTGTATAAATTCAAATTCTGAGAGCTGGTGACTGATACAAATTAACAGTCAAGTAAAATGTATTTCTACTTAAATGATTGAAAAGAATAATAAAAGTAACAACAAAAGTGGTGAATGATGGTGAATGTGTAGTTGAATGGTAATTATTTGAATAAAAGTGTCTGTGTGAACGTTGTAAATTCGAATTTCCGAGCCATAAGTGCATACAATATCGAAATTCATAACAAAAGTGCGGAAGGGGGATGGGATTTATTTAATTTGTGGAGCAGTTTGTCTGTGGCATCATAACAAAGGGTTTTCAAGTATGCAGTCACTTTTTGGTTACAACTTGGTTTATGTTTTGGATAAATATTTTGACTCATCATTTGACGTCAGATAATCCCCTAGGACCCAGGTAATTATAGGCCTAGGGCCTAGGTAACCGAAAAACTTGTGGGCCAGACTTGAACAGAAATATTCTGTTGTGCATACAATACCCTTTCTTCGTTTATCTTTCAATAGATCCGAATCATAAACCAGCCCCGGATGCTTTTTGAGGAATGTGTGCAGAACGAAAGTTTGTTTAATAGATTGTACACAGTTCTTGTACAACTCGATTGTAGGAAATTGGAAGGGAAGACCCGCAGCAACCTTTAAATAGCATGTTGGGCTCTTTCCGCCTCTTTCAAGAGCATTTTAATGGTAAAGCCCAATAACTCTTTGCCCAACCTGGGAATTAAACCCAGGACCTCATGCTCAGCTGTAGCGCTTGTGGACACTAGACCATCAAGGTAGTCATAGATGTTCAATAGTACATACTAATTCCATAGCTAACACCTAAGTCGATTCATACATAGACAAGTCATACGCTAATGACATCGACAGGTATAATCATGAATTCATGACATAACATCTGTCTTTATTTGTACAAGTTTTTCGATTCCATTCTAGTTTTATTCCAAAAATCCAAATCAAATAAGTTTCTGTTATTAAAATTCCATCCTTAGTACAGAAATACGGTAATCAGGGTTATTTACTATTAGGCTGATTATAAATTGGATAAACTACGGCCCTGCGCAACTAAAGTCAAACGAAATAAATAAATAAAAACATGAGTAATGCAGAAATTAAAAGTGATTTATCTGAAGTTAACGAATTAAATGGAAACGTAAATCAAGATAAAGTGCGCAAAGGATGGGTGAAATTCGACGACGAATCTCCAAAAACCACGGAAAATGAAATACTACCAAGTGTTTTACACCCAGCGGGAGCGAGTACATCTGCACCAACCGAATCTGCCGCTGTTCTAAAAACAGAAACAGTCCATATTAATTTGGAAAGAGGTGACAAAAATGTTGAGCCCCTAACATTAGGGACACTATCTAAAAATGTTGAGTTTGTCAATGTTCGTCAAGGTTTCTGTAAGTATTGTGCATATTCTAGACCAGAATATAATCACACAACATTAAGATTTTGACGCTAAACTTACAAATTATAATCCTTATAGCTAATGGTGACATTCTTGTCACTCTACTGCCTGTAAATACAAAATGGCCTTGGGTGACAGCGGCACACTTTCGACCAGAACTTGTACCTGAGGAGTTAATGGCGCAAGGTTTAACTGTAAGTTGTTAATATCACGTGATTTGTAAATCTAATAGCTGTTCTGTTTGTTTTTTTTTGGCATGATTAAAAATTGTTTATTTAATTTCAGCTCACAGTTGAGGAGTATGTTCATGCGATGGAACTACTTATTAATGATGCTCGTTTTACATTGTACAACATATGCTACAAGCGTGTTCTTGTTTGTTGGATAACGCTTGCATTTCTTGTGCTGTTAGCACTTTTGTTTTCAGGCCTGACTGGCCTTATGTTATTTTCACTGGGTGTATTATGGTTGATTCTTAATGCAGCTGCAATATTTTTATGCATGTGGATAAAGTTGAGATTATCAAAAGGATTGGAACAATGTCTGGCCAGAGTTAACAAACTGCTCAGTAAACATAAATTGATTCTAGCTCTTGATGATAGAGGAAAGATTTCATGTCATAAAGTAAATCTCTGCTTTATATACTTTGATGCTGGACCTTGTATTGCACACATACAACAGTTCATTGAAAGCGAAGAAGGTAAAACAATAATGCAGGGGTGGGAACAGAGGCTTGATGTACCCACAAATGATATTGTGATTCAAGGATCCCAGTCAACCAGACTGTCCAGAAAACAGGTATGTATGTTTTGTTGGTTCTGTAACTTAATAGCTTCATAAGAAGTTATGAATATATTACCTTTTGAACACTACAGTTCACACCGAACTGTAGCGTTCAGCTGAAATAAAATATTAAAAATATTGGTGGTACACAAGATAGTTATTAGAACTTAATATTGTAAATTGGGAACTTTTCTGTGTTTATTTTGAAGTAAATTGTGCCATACCTAAGCATTCTAATGCTATACATTCAAATAATTACACCCATTATCCAACACAATTTTATTAACAGCACTTATTAAAATTTGAGTTAACCAAGTCACAAACTACATTAACATGATTTTTGGTAACTGTTATGCATATTGTCTTATTGCTTATTAACAAGCTGTACATGGTTTTATTATTTACCTTTCTACTTATTCAATATTATTTTTTTATTATATATTTATTCTGTTTTAGATAAAAGTGTTCTATCTGGATAGGAAATTTGTATAAAACTGTAATCAAAATAAGAATGAGTAGGACTGACTCATACAGGGTGGCCGGAACATTGACGTCCAAAAATAAAATTTCGGTCCCTCGTATCGTGGGGTATTCGAATCACCCCCATGTATGTTCCGCGACTTTTCATAGTTTTCGAGTTATGAATTTTTTTCTGAATGTTTGAAAATTTTCGACCTGACCAACCTAAAAAAATTCAAAAAAAAAAGTAGAGGGTTTTATCGAGTTTCTTTTTTTGCAACTGAATTTTCATAAGTAGTACTTTTATGCATAAAATAATCAGCTTCGTAACTGTGGTGAAAGTTATGAAAATGTTGATCTAAAGTGAAAAATTTACGTTCGGTAAATTATGACTTAAATTTTCAACTTCAAATTAAAAATCTAAACAGGTGACTTCATGGTTCTCAAGTAGGCTTCAAGAATGCGCCAGACTCTCAGCTTTCATAATCATTAAAAAACGTAGGACTTAATGGGGCTAACTTTGGCCTTAATCGGCCTTCAAAGACTGCGAAGTGGAAAATTCTTAAAATTAGCTATCTGATTAATAAATTTTTTTTTTCCATTTTCTCGCTCCTAAGGTTATTTAGTTTGCTAACCAAAAATTACTGCAGGAAAGCTAAGATTTAAACACGGAGATTTTTTTAAATGTTAGTTTAATGAATTTTGCGCGATCCGTTCTCGTGGACTATGGGTTGTAAACGAGGGTGCAACTCTTTTACCTGCAATAACAATGGACCGAGAGGAAAAGAGACCGAATTATTGCTATCTCTCTCACGCAAGGCGCGCAACCGAAGCCAACGCAAAACAAGTACCTCAGTCGTACTCACATTGTGTTTACTGCTATACGCGTGTCGCCATTTTGTCTTTACCACACTCGCTTTGCCCACGGACTCCGCTGCCTACTTGTTTGACTACTTTGCTCGTTTATTGGACTGTGTTTTGCATTCTGATTTGGACTTTTTTTTACGTGGAAGTGTAAAAAATGAGTTACACGTTAAGTGAATATGCAGAAATGCATTATTTTTATGGAGTTGCACAAGGAAACGGCCATGAAGCAGCGCGACTGTATCGCGAACAACTTCAACGTCGTGGTGGGCCGCAACCTGAGCGATATCCCGACCATCGTGTTTTTATTAACACGCACAACACTTTGATGGCAGGCCGCATTCCTGGTCGACGCGGCAGTCATGAAGGAATCCCTAGAGCTAACCCGGATCGCAGAGAAATGGTGCTGGAAGAAGTTCAGCGAAATCCGTCTACGAGTACGAGAAGTATGGCTCGTGCTCTGAACATCCCAAGGACTTCTATCCAAGACATTCTTCACGATGAAGAATACCACGCGTTCCACATCCGACGAGTCCAAGCTTTACTGCCTACAGATCACCAATTGCGCGTTGATTTTTGCCAAACCATGTTACGAAAAGAGCAAGAGGATCCTGGATTTTTCAATAAAGTTTTATGGTCAGATGAGTCACGATTTGAGCGATCCGGAATATTCAATATTCATAATTACCACACGTGGGCGAATGAAAATCCACTCGAAGTGAGAGCTTCGACATTTCAACATCGCTTCAGCGTTAACTTGTGGTCTGGTATTCTCAATGGCGAACTAATTGGTCCGTTTGAACTGCCGTCCAGACTTGATGGAGAAACATACAAAAACTTTTTGGAAAATGAACTTCCATTGTTGCTGGCAGATGTGAATCTCGAACTCAGACGAACCATGGTGTTGCAAAATGACGGCGCCCCGTGTCACTATGCAACCCAGGTCCGAAATTACTTAGATGAAACATACCCCAACAGATGGATCGGACGCAGCGGACCAATTAGGTGGCCTCCACGCTCACCTGATCTCAACCCCATCGATTTCTTTATTTGGGGCTATTACAAGGAAATAGCATACGCCCGAGACTGTTCAAGTGAACAAGAGCTGAGGCAGTTGATTGCAGAAGCTGAACGTGTTGTGAGAGAGAACAGAGACGCTTTTAGACGATTGCCAGACAATTTCTTACGTAGGTGTAGAATGTGTATTGCTGCTGGTGGTGGCCACTTTGAAAACCTTTTCTAAATGTTAAAAATAAATTAAGTACTTTTTTCACATTATCATCTGTGTTTTATTCAAAACCACTTTTTACGTAAAACTTTTCTTACCCAACTCTGAAACTATTTGTTGGTTAGTTTTCAGTATTCTTATCATTAATTAACCTTAGGAACGAGAAAATAGCCAAAAAAAAATAATTACTCAGATGGGTAATTTTAAGAATTTTTCCACCTCGCTGTCTTTGAAGGCCGATTTTAAACAAAGTAGCCCTATTAAGTACTTCATTTTTTTTATGATTATGAAAACTGAGAGTCTGGCGCATTCTTGAAGCCTACTTAGGAATTATGAAGTCACCTGTTAAGATTTTTAATTTAAAGTTGAAAATTTGAGTCATAATTTACCGAACGTAAATTTTTCACTTTAGATCAACATTTTCATAACTTTCATCACAGTTACGAAGCTGATTATTTTATGCATAAAAGTACTACTTATGAAAATTCAGTTGCAAAAAAAGAAACTCGATAAAACCCTCTACTTTTTTTTTTAGAATTTTTTTAGGTTGGTCAGGTCGAAAATTTTCAAACATTCAGAAAAAAATTCATAACTCGAAAACTATGAAAAGTCGCGGAACATACATGGGGGTGATTCGAATACCCCACGATACGAGGGACCGAAATTTTATTTTTGGACGTCAATGTTCCGGCCACCCTGTATACAATCATTATGTTGCTGTTTTAGCTATGAAATTAACTTCCACTTTCACTAGCTGGTGACTATGGTGCCCCTTTTTTTGTCTGTTTTTATTAGCTGTAAATCCTCCATGTACTAAAATAAATAAATTACCTACTTACATCAAATTCAAGTTAGCTGTGAATGTAATATGCTAAGGCATAAATGTATGTATTGTATGTATGACCTTTTCTATCTATTCTATCCTTATTTTGATCTCATAGTATGGTCAGAAACAAAAGTCGATTAATACTGTTCACATTTACTAAAAAGTTCAATGTATTGCTTTACAATGTTTTTCATGTAACAGTTTCGAAATAAACATCAGATGTCTTTTAAAATGTGATAAACGATTTTTGTGGCTGACTGTACACAGGTATAAGGTTGTATTTAATTAATTCCTGTATTTTTGCATGTATCTGAATTATTGATTGGGGGCGGGAGTTCATATTTGCTTTGCTCTGCTTTGGTAGATAAAAAATTATGTAGGTAGTTTAAGTAATTCCCTATTGTTCATTATTATTTGATTGCCCACAAAAGTGAAGGATCTGCACATATAGGTAACATTTTGTTTTACAAATACATACTATGTAAGTGTGCAATTTACGAAATATAAAACAAAACAATCAAAGATTGTAAAATTTGTGTGTGTGAGTGCAGTATTAGGTACTTACATGTTGGACATGACAGTGCAAACACTACCGTCAAATACGCCATGAAAACTTCGCACAGTTTCCTAATATATCATCAGTTTTGCGTGTCGGCGACAATAACATTTTATTTTTTTAATAAATCATTTTAATAAGGCAAAATTCTGGTAAGTAGGTATGTCTTAACTGTGTAAACTGATAGCTAAAATAAAAATTTGTTGTTATCAATGGGAATTAAACTCACAAAGTAATTTATTCAAGAGACCCATTCATGATAACAGGATTTACAGTCTTCTTAATTTAGTGTCAACTAGTATAGTATACTGTAGTATAGTATACTGCATGTTGTCTCTATATTACTTTAGTTCCTGAAAATGTAACTTTGGATCCTTCTTTTTTATTAGCTTCGTTTATTACCATGTAGTATGTATAGTCGACCGCGCGTTGGTGGTAAGACTGATATTGAGCTAGCTTAGTGTAGCACGGAGTTTCTATAGTCTATGAAGCCAGCTAATACTGATTTTGTTACCACTGACGTGCGGCCAGCTGTACCGCAACGAACATAGTTTTAACACATAAGTAGGTTGGTAGACACTTATGTAGTTTTTGGTGGGTAAGCAAGGCATACGAATGTGCAGGGTATGGCAGAGCAAGTGTACCTCCGGTACCTGCAGCGGTGGGGGAAAGACTTCCTGCGCCGCCGGCTCGACTGGACTCTTGACGAGGAAGGCGGCAACCCCGCTGCCCCAAGACATTTAACACAGGCGCTCTGCCCTTGTCAATATGTTGAGGAAGTCTTGCGGAACAAAGAGCCCAGAGACACACGCGCTTGTTGCCCGCTCTGCAACGATTGGCTCAGGCGTCGCGGTCTTGATTGACCAAATGTCTTCACTTTTGGCAAGTCTTCAGATTTGTAATTGTATACGAAACCATTAATTTTATTTTATTTACCTTTAATCTAATATTTGATTCTCATCTTTCGCAGGAAAGGGGAGCTCTTCTATATTTGCGGTATGCAGGACGCTGGGGATCGCAGGCTGTTAAAAACAGACTTAACTTGAGCAGCCTCGTGCCTGGACGCCATGGTGAGAAATATGTTTGTCCTTGTCAGTTCATAGAAGAGCACCTAAAGGTAAAACCCCCTGCGGGCATTGCAAAATATTTTACACTACCTAACCAGAATGTTCAAGTTTACTAATCAACTTAACGGTAAACAAATTCATATTATTGTAATGTATTCGTCCATATTATACTTATGTAACCTTTCCGTCCTTATTATAGTATATCTTAGATAACATATCATTATAATTAGCAATAACTAAAACGTACTTAAATACACATTTGTTATTCTAGTTGATAAGATTAACGTGTAAGTTTATGCATGGTCTAGCTTATGGGAGGATGATAATTAGCTCTCGTCGTTCAGTTCAAATGAAACTTAATTTGTAATAGCTCAACTGTAGACCAATAGAAATCTTATTAACCGGGTTGATACATATTTATCAAAGTGGCTATGTTGACCACAGATATGTTGTTTTGGTACATATAGGTACCAAATTGCGTAAAAATGTGATTACTTGCCGTCCGTATTTCTTACAATTGCTATTATTTTTTATCCTCGGGCTGGAACGCAATACAACAATTACACCAACGTAGCATATAATTTCTTCATCTGCTATTTTCCATCTATACTGTGCGCGGTGGGCATCGATCGACTTATGTATAGATATATACCATTAATTGTTTGTCTCTTGAATCTTATCCTCAACGATGATTTGTGCTGGTAACTACTATCAGGCTTTTTATTAAAAAAAAATAGATAACCCATGTATTAGTTTAAATTTGAATAAAATAAAAAATAAAATAGTTTGGAATTAGATAGCTGCTTATACAAAAATAGCGGCGAGAGCTTTTTAACTAAAACCTTCTTAAAGCTTTGCCATACTTCCACTTGGCTGAAAGTTCAGTGGGAAACTAAGATTTTAAAACTATTTAAGTATATTGTATCATCATCATTAGTGATGTTCCAATCCGCTATTTATTATAGGTGAGTTATAGACCATAAAATGTGTTTTTCTAGCGCGTTGTTTATACGCTATCGTTATAACAAGTTGTTACAAAAAAATCTGCCGCACGGCGCACACTAAACGCGGAAATATATAAATAACATAAACGGGCGCTGTGATTGATAGCTCGCAACGCGCTGTACACGAAAGAGTATACCTATCATGAAGCGATATGAATCTTATGAACTTTTCTCCATACTTTCCAGGCTTAGTGTCAATTATAAATTTATTAAATATATTTTTTTAAGTTTTGTGAAAAAAAATATTATTCATTTAGTAAAGAAGTATTTTAAGTTTATTGATTGTATGATTTGCATGTACAAAATTCAACTATTTACATGTTATGTATACAACGTGGCGCTACAACGGTGACTTTAATTTAATACACGGGTAGGGCTAGTGCCCATTAACCATATAAATATTGATAGGTTAAAATAATACGTAAACTGAAAAAAAAAATTTTTCAAACAAACTAAATAATAAAAAAGTCATTAAAATTGGGATCACCCTTGCAAAAATTCATTCATGAAATTACTTACCTAGCTCGCTTACGTTAACTCGGAGCGGCAATGTGTCGGTTCGCGGGCTGGCAACCGCGCATCGCGTCTTGTACCTACTCGTGATCGGTCCGATTCTTTGACGGCATATTATCAAAGAAACCGAGCGGCGCAAGTGGTACAAACACTTATCACATCACCCTCTCTTGTTACTATTAGTAATAACTGTCATCACTAATCACTGCCATCACGATCATAAGTTTACACAAGCACTAATAGCACAAATAAATGCGTCCGTATCGCAAGAGGTGTAAACGTACCTACTAGATAAGAAAACGAAAACCAATCAAAGTGTCTTTATCGCAGTACCATGATCTAATTACTATCCTAATTACACAAAAAGAAATAAATAAAACAATAGCTAAGAGTCTTTTTCGCGACGTAATTATGCGCACTAGTGTAAATAAGTGCGTCAAGGACACGGGTTCGACTAGCACTAGAAAAGCAAAAAAAGAATTCGTGTTCGGTGCGGCGGGTGGGTGGAAGGGAGAGCGCGCGTCGCCTGCGCTGCTCGCCAACAAAGGAAATTTCCTTAAATTCGCCTACTCTATGCATTTGTTTCATCCTAATAGTATTGCTTATTCGTTTTAATTTCATTGATGCGATGTTATGATCCGTGACCCCGGCAAATGACCGCTGCGCGACAGTTCTTTATGTACAGGTTGCTCTAAAATGCTATTTTCTAAAATTTTAAATAAGTCCGTAAATAATAACATTTAATGGAAATATAATTTCTTCATGAAACGAAAATGTGAAAACGCATATGTGTGTTAAATTAAAGTCACCGTTGTAGCGCCACGTTGTATATGAATTTATGATCATAAGTAAAAATCAATTTTCTCATTTTGTTAACCATGAGAATTATTTATTATATTTACAATACAAGTTAGACAAAAACAAAATTTTTAAATGATTAAACGAGATCGCGATTTCGCGAATGCTGTGTTTACAAACAACGCGTACGCGGGCTAACTGACTGCCGCGGCTGCCGCCCGAGTTCGACCGACGCGCTGTGTTTTGTTACCCCTTTCTGGCCCCGCTTTGCGCGTTTAGACGTTTAGTTTGTTGACGCGTTATTTATTATAGCGTGAAGTTAGGGCCTGTGCACACCACGTTTTATAAACGCGCCGTTGACGCGCGTTTTAGAAACGTGCGTCGACAGCGCGTTTTTATCCTACAGAGGTCTACAGGCTGCGTCTGACTCGCGTGCGTATCGCGTCTGTATCGCTACAAACGCGCGTCAACGGCGCGTTTATAAAACGTGGTGTGCACAGGCCCTTAGAGCCGACATAACGCTATATGCTTTGTACACATATCGTATTATGTTTTGGCGCTATAAGTTTTATTAACCACCACTAATCATCTTCGCTCATTACTTCTGTCAATACAGCTGCTTAAAATTTTAAAGTAGATCAATTATAAGCTATGGGCTAGGTACATTTATCTAAAATTAAACAATCATAAATTAATTAGGAAAGTCTCAAGGAATATACCTACCTGATCTATGTATGATATTATGTAGTTATAATAACGAGTATTCATGTCGAGTGGCCATACATTTAAGCTTTTACTGTTGTACAGATGTAAGTTGTTTTATTTGAGTAAGTGTATTTTAGTTTAAAAAACATAAAATCATTTTTGTTTGTAGTTCTTTCATATTATTAGTAATTAAGGATATTTACTATAGTACTCTACTATTATATTACTTCTTTTTAATTTACACAGATTTTGTATTAAAGGCAGCAGCAGTATAAAATATTGTTATCTACTATTAATTTAAACCTTATTGGTTAATAATTAATCTTGTCCAGCTTATAGTAAAAATAAAATGTGATCACACTTCACAGAGATCAGTCTAAAATTTACGAATGATCGCTATTTTAAGAATACAAGATCTGGAAACAATGGAATCACAATCGCACAGACTAGTCATCTACAGTAGCTAAACTACACACATAATTTCAGTGTGCTGTAATGATTCATAGTAAAACCAAAGCTCAAAGTGTGAAATTGTTTCAGAACTATTTATTTTCAAATGATTATTTTTCTATTTTATCCCATAATTAATCATTTAAAAATAATATAGACTCAATTAAGATTAAAGAGTATCATATAATAAATATAATTAGGGATAATGTTACCTTAAGCATTATACTTACTATTTTAAGAACAATAGGTATGCGTAACATACTTTACATTCCGTTTTAATATTGTGTCTAAAAAAATAAGTACATACATAAGTATTATAAAAATGCTTAAGTTCCACCTACCTATTCTGTAAGGGTTGCCAGATAACTCAGCTTTATAAAAAGATGTATAAATTATTTAAATTAAACTTATCTGTAAGCACCTGTAAAATATGAAATAATAACAATGCATATACATGCATTCTTTGACCCTATTTATTTTTTGACCCTGTAATACTATAGGGTCAAAAATATAAAAATGTTAACTATGGATCATGGTTAACATTTTTTATTTTTAAGAGTGAAAGAGCATATAGTAAGCTCTTTCACTCTTCAAATAATGGACAACCTTATTACTCTAAATTGGTTCAATTTTGCAGAATTAATTCCGCTTCTAATAAACTTGCTAAGTTTATTGCAAGTGGGCATCGCATATTCTAATATTAACTACTTCTGGCACTAACCATTTTACAGAAAAGTTGGTGGTACTTACTGTAAATAAAATAAGGCTGACATCTTAATGTTTTGCCTTTCGTTTCCTCTCTATAAAAATGTTCTTCAAATCTTAATACATACACTCTTCTGGAAGCTTTTTTTAAATAATAACAATGATTGTTATGAAGTGCTAAAATGCATAAGCATGAAATGACATTAATAAGTTCCAGCGAGTGTGCGGGCATCCTCGCGCAGTATCTTTTGCACTAAATACTGAAAATAAGGTTGGTTATTGAATATAATTTCAAGATACAGGGGAGTGTACAACAGAGATTAATGTACGTACACTCCCCTTTGGTCTAACCAAATGCGTTTAGATCGAAAGTAAGGAACTCAATGATTCACATTATAAGAGTGTATAATTATAAGTACTGAATTTGAGAAATATATTACTGTGAATAAAGAGGAAGCGCTACGCATCCTTCTCATTAACGAATCCTGGTAATAACATACAATGTAATGTTTAGGAAACATTAAGAAAGTATTCGTAACGTTGTGATTAATGTGAACATATTCCGTCCTAAATTTTAAACGTAAGTATAGGTACTTAGTCGTAAAAACCAGTATACCTTTACTTACAAATTATTATTTTTATGTAACTACGTTGAATAATATAATATATACATATTTTTTAAATTATCGTTTAATTCTTTGTATTTTATCATTTCTTACCCAATTAATCGATTATCGATGGATGTGGGAGGTAAATAAAAGAACTGCCTATAATCAAGATATTTATTCGAGTGCTACAAGAAAAAAAAAAGAAACAACTCTTCACATATAAAAATAATTGATTTTCAATGTTAGGAAATTCACCTATCCAACAACTATCAAAATAATACATAATTGATAAGATTACACAAGATCCTTTGAATCCTTTGAACGTTATTGAATGGTGATAGCAGGCGAAGCGGAGAAAATGAGGTAGATTTTCATAGGAGTGAGGCCCGATGATTCTCATTTCTTCTAATGGCATAAGCGATCAAATAAGCGTTAAGGGTAAGTATTAAGAGTTATTATTCTATTGCGTTATCGTATGGTGACTAAGACTTTGCATTAGACTCGCATTCATTCGTGTCTACGCCAGAGATTAAATGATGTAGCTGGCAAAGCTACGTGTTGGGTATCAATATCTAATGATATTGGCGATAGATATTAGTACATTACTGCAGCGGCCAGCAAATAAGGCATTAATGGACGAACGTGTAAATGTGGGCCGAGGCACACATACGTAAGTCCATCGGCTTGTATAGTACTTTTCTCAAATAATGCGCGGAAATTAAAATAAAATTACTATTCAAAATCAATGACGAACAACAATAATTTTTCCCGCGTTAAAGTGTTCATTTGTTTTTTTTTTCAACAAACAGCTTTCTATTTGCAAGCCAGTTCGAAATTTAAATAAAATCTTTGAAAAGTTACCTCCTTGGAAGCCATGTTTCGCAGTAAAAGATCGTTTAAATTTTAAATTACACGATAGTTAGGTATGAGTTTACTAAGTATATAATTTATTTGGCCGCTAAACCACGACAGATATGGATTTTCATACCACTTTTGCCGGCCGCTGGTCGCATGTATTTGGCCGGTAAAGCAATTTCGATTTATCTCGAAGAAGGTTGTCACAAGTAATGCTCAAATATCCAAGCATGTTTGAGAACTACAACAATATTATTACGCATCGGTTCTAGCTAAGCATTGCATAATTATTTGTATAGGCAGGGACATCGACGCGCCAACTGTTACCATGAATTCAGCACATGATTCTAGACCCCCTAGTGTAAAAAAAATCGTCGGTTATCAATAACAAATCTGCTGATTCATAGAAAAGTGCAATACCTGCGCGGTCAAAATGTATGGAAGTGTTTTTTTTTTTTAAATAACCAACCAAACATTTAAACGCTCAGAATCATGTACTGAAGCCATGTATCATTACTTCATTAGGTTGCGCTTCGATGTCCCTGTCACCCTGTATAATTTTGTGTTTTTATTAGCTTTTTGTACAGACGACCGCAGTTGGTGGTAACACTGACCTTAATTTGGCCTAGCGTTAGTACTAGGTTCAATAGAATAAGAGGCCAAGTTATACTGGTTGACGTGCGGCCTATAATCGCTGCATATCTTTTACCTTCCATTTCGTTAAATGGATAGGTAAGCAGCGAGCTTAGAGTATAAAGGCAGTGAGACATAAAGAGGCAACCCGGTAAGTGAACTACCTATGTTATACTCTTTGTTTACCTGGCTAAGTTAAAATAAGCCTATTAAGCTCGCTCGCTCGCTCGTTTGATAGAACACCTGACGCAGTGGCTCAGCAATTGTCTGCTGCGCCACGTCTGGCAGGTTCGATTCCCACACAGAATAAATAGTACCTAATATGTATAGCCGTTAGATAGTTACTGAGTCTGTCTGTTTGCGTTATGCGAGTTATGTACGTATAAGCTAAGCATACCTACGGTATCTACAGGAAAATAGTCCTAGTGGGACAACGTTTGATAACGACGTCACAGTTTCAAAGTTATTATTAGAGATCTCTTTTTTTCTGAAGTGCTTTCATATAGCAAGCCATGCTCAAAATAAATTAAGTGACAAAACAAAAGCGAGGTACCTACCTACCTGGTTAATAAGTGGAAATCTTTAAATTTGTTAGGTAAAATAGCCCAGTAGGTACCTTCTTGGCAAGTCGGTTGGTGGCTGCTGATGTTTTCTATCTGTCCATGACATTGCTCGTCGAGTCGGGCAATTATAATAAGTCGAAAGGTACTACAGGGAATATTACCTACTGCCCCTTAGATCTTAGTAGTTGCAAACGCCTCTGCTAGTAAGATCGACTCTTGCGCAGGTACTCCGCCGGTACACGGAGTGGGTAGGTACTTTACATTAAACTTTCTACGTGAATTGCTATTAGTTTATTAATATATACTTTGCCCTAGCAGCAACATCTTAGAAACTATGCAGTAACAAGTTCTTAGACAATTTGAGGTAAGAAGGTAGGTATTTGTAATTGAATAGAATCTAAGCTTGTTAAACCTATAGGAACCGGTACCTTGATGATGAATCTTCTAGATCCTGCGCGCAGACATGTTAGAAAAAAAGAAAATGTAGTGTAAATGAATAATTATGCAGAAGACTGTAGAACTCTCCGGGAAATATAGGCACAGAATGAACTATCATTGAAGATAGGTACGTGAAATCTTGTTATTTTAGCATAAACCGACATTTATTGACGAATCATAATTTTTAGAAGTAAGCATTTCATGAAAAAGCGTTTTCCATAAAATGTTACATACTTTAAAAGAAAAGAATTAATTGTTGTCCACTCCGTCGTCCATGTCCGTGTCTCTGTCGTCCATGGTAGTAACTTGCGGTTGTTAAATTATTAAAAGGAAGCATAGGATAGCAGTTGCCAATAAAAATAAAAAAAACATTTCTTGTATCACAGACACAATTTATTTCAAGATAATGTATAAGAAAATATAAGGTGTAGTAAAGCCTAGTATCATTGAAATATGATCAATGCCTACTATTATAAAATATATCTAGCTATTATATGGTCATGGTTAACATAACATTTCTTTTTGCGGTCGACTTATTCATTTTACGAACAAAAAAACAATATCACAGAAAACGACTAAAAATAAATCTCAAATTATTTCAAACCGCAGCATATAATTGTTATTCTGGAATTTAATTGAATATGAAGCTTTCAACATGATAATATAAACACATAATAACGTAATTCACTAGCTAATTCACATAATTATAATCTATTAAATCCTAAAGAATATTTAATGTTTATGTCGCTATATTAGTAATAATGGGCTTGGATCAATACATAGGTAGACACTTTACGAAATAGGTGTAGCGTTAAAAAGTAGGCTAAACTTATAAACATACATTCGTAATATTCAGGGTGATTTTACGGGATTTGATCATAGGTATTTAATCCTTATCTACACCCATGCTATAAATCCTCTATAAACGTTTCTGATACAGTTAGCTTATTGCCAACATTAAAACAACCAGTGTCATAGTTACCATAATATCATCCAAACGAATGTTATAATGTTGTACTAAATTTAATTATGCAACTCGAACTCGATCCCTTCCTTACTCATCAAACCGTCACATTCACACTACTCAATTCGTGGTATCTTTATGAATTTCAAAAAAAGAACATTGACGCATGAACGCACGTTTCACTACAACAGCTAATAAAATAAACTTATAATGTAGGTACATAGGGTTCTTACAACACTATGTTTTCAGAATCTTCTAAAGAGAATTCATATCATGGGTAGATAAAGTCTTGTATGCAACTGTACATAATAAATTAGGCATTAAAACACTCATGTGATACTAATACCACGAGTTTGAATACCCCTTAGTATACAACAGTTGCATAAATAACACAAGAGTATTTTTTTATTAATTTATATACAAAGTTTAAAAATAAAATAGAATGCGATGGATGTCTCCAAAATCGAGTAAATCATTAATTTAGATTCCCTTGCTTTCTAAAATTCACCCTGTAAATACTGTTTTGTTAGGCACAGGGTTTAGGTACTTGTCTATTATTATCCAAGCCTAATTCGACAACAACCGAGAGATGATAATTTACTTTACGAATAAAAAAAACACCTTCAAATCGAACAAATTATTAATACTATGATAAAATAATAAATTCGTAGTTCACACCCCTCAATCCCTTAGTCAGAACGAAGCTGCAGATTTATTAAAAAAAAACATGAAACGATACTAAATGAGATGTGTAGTGTGTAGACAATAACAATAAATGTTTACTTAGTTAGAATAGGTTATAGTACTTTAAAAATGATATCTATAGGTATGAACGGTCATGACGGGTCTATTTAGCATTCAACGTCTATTTGAGCAAAAACTTGGACTGCGCTTTTTCGTTGTTTTATACTAAATTACAGATTTATTAAAAAAAAAATTAATGCCTTCTCTTTTTTTTGGGTGTCGACTTGGACATGTCGCTGCATGGGTACGGAGAGACATAGACACCTTTGAAGTTTTTAGGTTGAGCTTTAACTTGGGACTCCTTTTCGACAGCCTCAATTATATCTTCATCGAGCTCATTTTTGTCATCAGGACAATAAAGCGACACCAGCGACGTGGCAGTGGACCGGTTTTGTATTATTTCACGAACGGAAAGATCAAGGAATGGTTTGTTTTTCACTTCCTCGACACTGGCACTGTGCTCCGAGGTGGAGGGCTTGGCTAGCACGCCTTCTTCGAGCGCTGCGTCCTCGAGAGCGGCACACTCCATGAGGTCACGCTGCGACTCACGCGCTTCCATCAGGAATATGCTCTCCTGTTTATTACCACAACACAATTAAAACAACAGTGAAAAATAAAATAAGTGCGCAACCGACAAAGGCTCGGTGCGCACTTTACCTATGAAGCCTTGACTAATAAATAGAGATACAATAAATTCAATATCGATTATATATATTATTGCGCTGTTCGCATTTTATAGCTAGATCTACACAGAACTTCAGAGAATCGTATTTATACCCAGTTAGTTTCAACTTTCAAGCGATGTTTTTTTATTAATGGATACAACTAAATGTTTATTAACGCGGGGGAAATAATTATAAAATCTTCCTGTCGTTTTTTTTTAAATATCACATTGATTAGACCCATGAGGAAGCAATAAAGCCAGCATGCGGTTATAGTTATTAAAAATGCTAGCGTTACTTACACACTTTAATTAAGAATTTAATTGGTGCACATTTTAGTCTTATGGCCGTCTTCTCCAGGACTTGTGTTATTTTCATAAAGTCTATCTTTGCTACTTACCACACTAATGAAATCGAACACGAATTAGGCACATTGTTATTTATTGAGAATTGTTGGACAGCTAGTTGGCTACTTGGCGATTTGGTCCATGAAAGTGAGTTTAAGGGGATTATAATAATCTAAACTAATATTATAAAGAGAGAAGATTATACTTTATGTATGTTTGTTTGTTACGCTTTCACGCTGAAACGGCTGAACGGATTTGGATGAAATGTGGCACATGGGTAGACCATGACCTGGATTAGGACATAG
Source organism: Brachylomia viminalis (assembly GCA_937001585.2). Classification (NCBI taxonomy): domain Eukaryota; kingdom Metazoa; phylum Arthropoda; class Insecta; order Lepidoptera; family Noctuidae; genus Brachylomia; species Brachylomia viminalis. The sequence continues at coordinate 15,978,636 of OW443301.2, read as the reverse complement.
GCTACTTTTTATTCCGATATTCTCACGGAATCGAGACGTATGCGGGTGAAACCGCGGTTTTAATTATAATTTAGCTATTACAACATAATTATACATTTATTTTAAGGCCGTATTGTACAATCGAGAAATTAAATAGTTTTATTATTCTAAAATGTACTTCATTTACATGTCTTTAAGGTTGACTTCTGGGTTTGCTGGATGCAATAATAATAATCCGTTTTCCTATTGTTTTATGCTAATGAGCACTTTATGGCGTGGCGTATTCAAACTTCACACTTTTATAATATACAGTTAACAAGATCATCACTGTCAATATTTTAACAAAAACCAACCACTGTAGACGTCTATTAGCAACATTTGAGCAAAATCATAATTATATTCTACGAGGTTGCCATAGCTCTTTAAATTCGCCTTAATTGAAACTCGTCAAGGGTAGGCACTAGGCAGGAAAATATTAAATCAAAATTTTTATTGATGCTTTCATGAGACATAATAATATGGATGTCAAAGCAATTCACAAAACATGGTACAAATAAACTATGGAAAGGCTAAGGGAGGCATTCTAAATTATTTGAAGAGAGTATATGTAGATGATTCTCCTTATGTCTCACTGCTATAGGAAAACAATTAATTTATTTACCTTCACTTCTTTGGTGGTATATTGGTCCAGCTTATCATAAATAACGGCATGCAGCCCCATGTCTTTAAGCTTCTTGACGACGCTTTTATTGACGATGTCATCACCCCAACAGAATATCACCAAACCGGCATTTGTTGCCAGCTTTACCTGTTGACGAAAGAGATGTTAAAATTAAATTTGGTCTCGCTATAAATTTCTGATGATAGAGGCCCACTTCTACTCCGAAGTTACCGAATCATCTGTTTTACGTGATTGTGGAGTGACAGGGGCAGGTTGGGAGGGGATGAGGGTGCTCTGTCCTGTTATGACTAAACTTAATAACAGTATTATATTCAAGCTTAGAACTTCAAGTCATTTTTGGTTTGGAACTTTATTTTGATTGAGGCAATGTTCTTAATAAACTTTTGTCAGAATGGAATCTAAGGGAGCGTTCCGAGTTGCGCTGTAATCGTTTTGAGCGTGCTAACACCCGTAGGTACCGAATCAGCGTGAGCGCGATAATGATGTCCCGTGAATCGTCATATATGACGTCATGACATGCGCCATCTTGCGATAACGCCGACCATGCCCTATCACCGTGAGCGCTGTCAAAAATCACAGTTGAGCGTTTTATTTCGAGACGCATCATATCTTTAAACTAAAGCGGCATTTCCGAAATTGTGTTGTAAAAACCAAGACGTAACAGAATACCTGAAATGAGTTTTAAACTCATGCGCATTATGTTTCATTATTGTTGCATCTATGTTATTGGTAATTCTTGGTAACAGTGTATAATTACCGGCACGGATCTTGAGCGCTCGGCGGTAGAGTGGGGATCGCTTTGCGCATCGTACACTTATAGCAAAATAAAACGCACACCCATTTATTATTAGTTTTTTCTAAGTTACCTACGTAATTTCTTACTGGTTGTATGGTTGAAAGGATAATGGTTTTACAATGATTTATTAAATTACGAAATTGAATTTGGGATCAAAAATGTAGGTAATTAAAAGTGTTTCCAATTTAAAATTATAACTTAGTTCTTGTAGTTTGTCGAAAAGTACTAAAAACTTTTTATTTGTTGACATATTTGATCTCGAATTTCATTTATTCATTCATGAAATGAAAAACATTTTTTACAAAAAATTAAAATATATTTTTTAAGATATTATTATTTATACCCTCCGTAGTTGGGTAGTGGCAAAAATGTTACGGTGATATAGGTGTGACGAGTCCCGTACGGTATATCGAATTACCCTTGAACGATATAACTGTCTACAGAAAGCATGGTTCACCGACGAACGGTAATACGAGAAAACTATTAGTAGATACCATTATTTAGCGACAGCACGTTTCGCCGAATAACGCTACATAGAATGAATGGTTGGCCGATACCAAGATTTGCCGATGTCATGGTTCGCCGGAACACGCTTGAACTAAATAATCCTTTCAAGATTTGAGATTATAGTTTAATAAAATAATATTTATTTCTGGCTCCTCGCTCCGCTCGTCGCACTCGCGCTCGCTTCGCTCGCATTTGAATTGTCTCTCGTTTTCTGTTAGCCATGTCGCCGCTCGCGCTATCCTGCGCTCGCTCCTTTGTGTCAGCTAGGTTCTTGATACCCTGGGTGGCCCCTCGCTTACGCTCGGGATTCATACAAATAGCTCGCAGGTGATGCAAATTGCTATCGATGCTTCTTTTGTACTCCTCTTCAATATTTTTAACTTTTTCACACAACTTATTCCACTCGCTTGCACCCATTAAATCTACTTTTTCTTTAACTAAATCAGTCACTCCTTTAACACTCCAAGTTACGTTCTTCCTGGATACGTAGCCTTTAATGGCAGCCCATGCCATCTCAATCGGATTGAGATCTGGGTGATATGGAGGTAGACGAAGTACGTCATGGTTACGTTCGGCCAATATTCTGTCTATGTTGAATTTTTTGTATTTGTCTTTGTGACATTTTATTTGATTGTATAGCTGAGGTTTCAACATATCCTCACTATATTCTATGCCTTTTTCAGTTAACCAAGCCTGCATTTCAGACTTTTTGGCATTTGATGTTGGTGCTGGGTCATATTGTTTATTATGGTAGGAGGCGTTGTCAACTACCACGACGGAATTACTTGGCAGATTAGGTATTAGTTGAGTTCGCAGCCATTTTTCGTAGTTATCGAAATTCATATTGTCGTGGTAGTCACCCGTCTTAATACCTGCTTTAAATGTGAGTAATGCATTTGGAATAAAACCTGTCTCGGACCCAGCATGAACAATGACTACCCGCTGTCCTTTTGAAATAGGTTTTTTAATACCTTTAGTTGATTCGTCTGACCAGAATTTGCGCGTTGAATGAGAAGAATCTACATATGATTCATCCGTATATACTATAGGCCTTCCTTCATGCCTATACTGGCTCATTCGTTTTAAATATTCGATTCGATTTCGATTTCGTGTCGTTTTAAGCGAATATTTGAGGTCTCTATAAGTACCTGCCTATTATTTTCAGTCTTTTTCCATTTGAACCCTAAACTTTTGATAATTCTCCTCAAACTTCGTTCGGAGCCTTGAAAATTTATATCATCCTGCAGTTTTCTTCGCAGTTTTTCTACTGTGGGTAATTCTTTTTCGGTGATATGAAAATTGTGTATACACCTTTTAATTACACCCTGGTCAAAATTATCAACACCTGTCGTAGGTTTCGCTCTAGGTCGTTTTTTTCCTGGTGTTCTAAATACTGAAAGAAACTCACCACCAAAACTTTCTTTCATAATTCGCCTCACAGTTGCAACAGATGTGTTCGTAGCCTCCGCTGTTTTCAGTTTTCCGATACTCGACTTTCAGTTTAATAAATTAATATCCCATCCTGCATCACGCAGGAACAAAAAATATAACTATCTCCGCTCTACCTCTGTCTCTTAGATTATCAGTAAGATAAATATTTCCTTTTTATCATTACAAAGGTTTAATTAATAACGAATTCACATAAAATATTTGAGTTCTAACTTACCAGAGAATTAAAACGATGCCGTTTAAAAAGCGGTGTCAATTAAATTGGCCGGAAGTGTACTCGTCGTCGTGAGGTACGTGCAACAAGAGTAAAGAACGAATCACGACTAATCCCGAGTGGCGGTTATGACGCGACGCGCGACGGGCCAATCACTGTACGACAATATATGTACCCCGCTCCCACGCCTCACTTCATACCACCAAAGGGACCCAAAAACTGACTTTTGCGCAGGTGAAGGTCAGCGCTCAAGATCCGTGCCGATGATTATAATTGTAATTTTATTATTATTATTTTTAACATAGCCATTAATATTGACATACATATAAATAGTGTACACCCCATGGGTATATTACAGTGATACAATAATGCTAACTGTAAGAACTGTCTTTTCATCTGTGACAAACAATAAATAAATGAATATAAACATGGCATTTTCCTTGGGGTAAATCTTTGCCGGGAGAATGTAAATACGCTAATATAAGCCCTTCGTCATCCGTTTCATCCCTGGACGAATCGTCGCGTCGTTAAGAAACTCAAAATCTGAGTTATCAGAGTCGATAAAGTCAACCAACAAAATAGAAGTACCAATGCGTTGAACTTCCATTTGCAGAAGAATATACAATCGGTTCTTTTTGTTCAAGGTTTGAGGTTGACGTTGAGCGAGCACTGTGAACGCGTTCACGAGCGTTCTGAATTGATGACAGTTCTTAGCTGTCATAATCATGATAAGTATCTAAAACGGAACGCAAATTATTTATGTGAGCGCTGTGAGCGATCACGGTCTAATTCGGAATACAGCCTAAGTTATCAATTTTGAATTAAGAACTTTACCTTCGTCCTCGTCGGAATATAGTTCAAAATACAAAAACATGGTCGAGGGTTTAAACTTGGACGAAAGTTAGAGCTCGTTTTGTTATGACATTGTAATGGTTCATTGTCTATTCCGTAGGGACCCCTTTGCTTTTCTTTTGCTATGCTTTGCTTTGTCTATGACAATGCCAAATTGTAATTTTCATTATATCCAGTACTTTTCGAGCGATGCGTGCGGTAACAAACAGGCAAACCAAAAAAATAGTATGGTACAGCCAAAGATGTCAGGGACGCGCGCGTCGCTAAAACGGGCTGGCTAACAATGATATTATGTTATATAAAGTAATATGTTTATAAATTCCTCAATTTATAAATATATTACTATAGATAACATAATATGAAATAATTTAAAGACTGTCTTAGATCGCCTAATCCAAAAAAAGTGTTAACTGAACTATTATAGGATTAATACAATAATTGACAACAACGCGATACTAATGTGACGCTGGCAAATAATCGGTCCAAGAATACAGACAATAGTCGACGACATTGCGAGTAGTCACGTGAACGTCGATTTATAAACAGATCAGAATATGGATCGAGGCCACCACTATATTGTATACGGTGACTTTTATCTTAGTATTTGATCTGAAACCTGATCTATATTTGGAGTTTAAGATAAATAAAAGATTCTATGTGAAATCTTTACACAGACAGTGAAAAATACCTAACTTGCATCTGCTTTTAGCGATAAAACGAGGTTAAGGTTCATTATATATAACATTCATCACCTGAGAAGGATCTCTGAGCAAATCTTCAGTGTGTACAACAATTCCCAATATTTCTGTACTGACTGCGCTTTGTACAGCAGCCGGTATGGAGGAACATCTAGGATCACGATATGGTTCATATCTTTTTGTTATGCCCTGAAAATAAAACGGCAATAAAATTCATTTATTAGACATAGGAACTACTAAATAAACTAAAATACTTAACACATAATACATTTTGCCCTAAAATTATAGGTACTTACAATAGTTAAAAACATGACAGGATATTTATTTTGCTTTTTCCTGACCATGGTGCAAATATCTGGATTGAAACAGGAAAATACTATACGGCGATCACCGGCATGCTTCAAGACAGTCTCTAAAACCTGGAAATAAGAATAGATTCATTTACTGATTTGTTTACAAACATTGTATTGTCGGTACTCCGGCCAGTTTGGCTACAATTTGCAAATAAAAATTACCAAGACATTGAACATGTTCTGTTCAATGACAGTATAATTCTATTGTTCCCAACGAGTCACATTGTAACATGTCACAGTGTGACTCGTTGGGATTTTTATTCACAAATATCGTTTTAGACTACAAGGATCTGACTTTAATGGTCACAGTTCCAACCTATCCTAACCCAAATGATTCAATTGTTGGTAAATCATTTGGGTTAGGTTAGGGACCCCCGCCCCGCCCCGCCCTGGGACCTTGAGGCGAAAGTACTCGCGTCATTGTATCAGTGGCGCGAGGAAGCGAGGGCGCGAGGCGAGGGACCGATGCAGCGACACATGGAGCTGCGTCGGTCTCAGCTTCGCGAGGTCCTGGTGGCGGAATGGCGGGACAGGCTTTCACGCCCTACCGCCGGCCTCGTCACCATCGAGGCGGTCCGGCCGGTGCTCGAGCGTTGGCTTGGGAGGAGGCACGGCTCCCTGTCGTTTCGGGCGACGCAGGTGCTCTCGGGGCATGCCGGGAGGACACGGCGTGGCATACGCTGGCAGAGTGTGCCGCTTGGGAGGAGCCGCGCCGTGCCCTCATCTCAGAAGTAGGCAGTGACTTGTCGCTGCTGGCCGTAGTCGAATCGATGGTCAGCAGCGCCGAGTCCTGGGACGCGGTGGTCTCCTTCTGCGAAACAGTCGTCTCGCAGAAGGAGGCTGCGGAAAGGGAGAGGGAGATCTCATCCACTCACTCGGCCTGCAGAAGGCGCACCGGGCGTCGGCGGAGGGCGGACAACGCCCTCTTCCAGCCCCCCCTAAATGGGTCCAGGGGCGACGAACACGGGGACGTCCGTCGCTACCCACACACCAGGACCCGAGGTGGCGGCGCGTAGTGTTCCACGCGCGCCCCTCTTAGGCGTCACGGGGGGAGTCAAACACCTCACTCCCCCCCCCCAGACCCGAAGAGGCCCGCAGTGGCGGGCCGGCACCAGTCGGGGGTTGCGGAAGGATCGTACGTTCCCGCGACCCCCGGCGTAGGTGTGAGATGGAACACCGGGGTGGTTTTTAGTCAGTAAGAGTCTGACAGACCCCGCCGCCCGCCCCAGGGCGGCGGACATCCATGAGGATTTTCCACCCCGGAATCAAAAAAAAAAAAAAAAGGGAAGGCGAGCGAGCGAAGCGAGCGTGCCGCGGTAGCGGCCGCCGAGTGCCAGAATCTTGTAGTACAAAACTAAATTATTTTGTGAATAAAAATCCCAACAAGTCACACTGTGACATGTTACAGTGTGACTCGTTGGGAACAATCGATATAATTCTGTGTCTTACCTTATCAACGTAAGTATTCATATCAAAGGGGTTGTTCAGCTCAAAGGTACCATCTTTCAACTCCATTGTCCACTTCAACTCGACGTTGAATCCAACATGAGGGTCAATTTTTTTTAGTGTTTCTTCTAGAGTAGGAAAGGGTTGATGTTCCTCTAAGTCATCATCAAAAAATAATGTTTCCCGATTACGACCTTCAACTAAGTGATAAACCTACAAACAGAATAAGTTAAAAGTAGCGATATTGCCACACGTAGGTATCTCCTGGTCTACCTGGGGGCCTACCATTAACTCTTATAGCAGGTCAATTTTAGACGAAAAATAACCTGTCGCGAACGTTTGTACCATGAGCGCGCCAACTAGCAGGCGAGCCAGCGATCACGGGACTTAAACCGGTGACTGGTGAGTGACTACGTCACAGCATTTCAGCAGGCTGACCTGCAACTTATCCTTACCATCAAGTCTTTTTTGACATTACAACATTCAAAAATTGAACTGCCCTGCCGTCATAATTTGCAGCCTTGCGAAATTAACTTTTATTGACCTGTTTTAATTAAATTTAAATACGAACACGTAAGTTCTTGTAAAAATATACATAAAATATAATTCTGACGTTATTTCAAAGTGTTTTAAAACATCGAAAATCTCCTCTAAGCATTGTGTTTACCGTTTATTTTAGATGTGTGATGAAGGCGAAATTTTTGAGTGTCTCGAGGAAGATAGTCGTCGCAACAAAATGCTATAAAATTCAAAGAAATAAATTGAGAAACTCGATTGAACCATTTGACGTGCCGGGACAATGCTTTTGTTCAACGTTATGGGCTCACTAAAGTTCTTGCACTCGAGTTTTGATATGAGCTACACTAGCTTACATGCCACGCCCTACGAAAAAAACAGTCTTGTCGATTGAGATCAAAGTTACTTCTATTTATCCAGCTTAATATCATAATAATAATACTTGATGCTATGCCACTTGATTTCAGGTTTTAATAGCATTATCTTTTTTCGCGAATGGTAGGTACATATCAAAGAGCAACGGGAGATATCGCACATCATGTTGCACAGCAAAAATATATAGCTATTCTCAGCTAGTCGTAGCGAACGGCGAATAAATCCGCCTCTGTACATTTGTGTGCTTAAAGTGTTAAATAAATAAATGTGTTATGGTAAGAACAGTGAAATTCTTTTGACTACTTTTATTGTAGCCCCTCTGTATTTAATAAATCCCACAAAGTTTCAAATTTTTCGTAAGAAACTCGTCTTGAAGCTATAGTCAAAAAACTCACTCTTTCTAAATTACACTTGGCTACCACTCACAACACGGCTACAAAATAAAATGTATATTCACTCTAAGGCTTACTTACTTAATTTACTTTAAACTTTTCAAAATCACCTCGTAAATTACAATTAATAATACTCGTAAATTTACAAAAACTAATCCACTTTTCAAAATCACCTCGTAAATTCATGTAGGTAGGTACGAGGGTCATTCAATAAATACTTAAACTGCAAAAAGTAAACGAAAATTTTGGAAAAGTGGCAATTTATTTTTCAACATAGTCTCCTTATAGTTCGATACACTTAGCCCAGCGATGCTCCAACTTTTTTAACCCGTCCGAAAAATAGTTTTTGTCAAACTCTGCAAAATAGGCCTCCGTGGCGGCGATGACCTCCTTATTTGATCCATATCTATTCCCGGCGAGTGATTTTTTCAGATTAGGAAACAGAAAGAAGTCACAAGGGGCCAAATCTGGAGAATACGGTGGATGGGGCAGCAATTCGTAGCGTAATTCGACCAATTTGGCCATGGCAACGTCAGACGTGTGAACCGGTGCGTTGTCGTGGTGAAACAGCACTTTTTTCTTCGCCAGATGGGGTCGTTTTTTCTTTAATTCGGCGTCGAATCGGCCCAATAAATCGGCATAGTAAAGCCCTGTAATTGTTTTACCCTTCTCGAGGTAATCGATGTAGATCACACCTTGTGAATCCCAGAAAACGGTGGCCATAAATTTTCCGGCCGATTTTACAGTTTTCGCCTTCTTTGGAGCACGTTCCCCGGTCTGGATCCATTGTTTTGATTGCTCCTTGGTCTCTGGTGTGTACCAGTGGATCCAGGTTTCATCGACGGTCACAAAACGACGCAAAAACTCCGCTAGATTCCGCTTAAACAGCGCCAAACACGTCTCCGATGTGGTCTCACGGTTGCGCTTGTTTTCCGGTGTGAGTAAACGCGGCACCCATCGCGCCGACAGCTTTCTCATGCCGAGTTCCTCGTGAAGAATATGATGCACTGTTCCTTCTGAAATGCCTACAGTCTCAGCTAGCTCCCGAACCTTCAATCGGCGATCTGCCAATACGAGATCATGGATTTTTTAAAATGTTTTCCTCCATAGCAGCTGTTTTCGGTGCACCTGGACGTGGTTCATCAAAAACCGACGAACGGCCACGTGCAAACTCGTTGAACCAATTCTTGACGGTGGCCATCGATGGAGAAGAGTCACCGTACACAGCATCCAAGCGCTCTTTGATTTCGATGCGCGTTTTCCCTTCCAAAAATAGGAATCGAATCACCGAACGATATTGCTCTTTTTTCATTTTTGTAAAACCGATCGACACCTTCGCTTCCATATGTTGTCAAATTAAAACAAATGAAGGGATTGGAATGAAAATTTGAAAATAGAATTAAAAAAGAATGTGCTACACTGTGGTAAAACTCTTTTGAAACTACAGCGCCCTCTGGCGATGAGGCTAGGTACTTATTGAATGCACCTCGTAGGTACATAATGCGTTCTAAAATAAATGTGAGGTGTAGAATTTGATAACTTTTTGTTTCCAGTTTATACAATATGTAACAAAAACCCTGTTGTTCCTTTTAGGGACGTATACATTTACCTACAAGAACAACATTGATGAAATTATAATTTAAAAAAAATGAGCATTGGCCAGTCGAGAGATCAATAACAAATAACTATTAAAATCGGCACATTCAAAAAAATGTTTAGAGTATCTGATTTTACAAGTACATCTTTGTTTCGCTAAATAGCCTACGAGTTCGGCGACTTTCTTTGAACCGATAGAAGATGCCGCCAAAGCTACCGCGGCGCACGTGCGTGCCTACCTACCCCGCGACCCCGCCACCCGCCGGCGCCGCCCGGCGAATCACTTCATTTATCCTTTAGTCTCCCGCGCAACCTAGTTTTGAACGGATGTTATTGTTGACCTACGTAGTGAGTGACTTGTGATTTGTTTACGTTTACCATGTCCTATTCTAACGTAGAATATTTGAATATGCTGATGAGCACGCAGACTCTACCAAGAACGTTTAGCGAGTCTACCATTACCATCGGTGATTGCATTCTAACGTTTGCACGTACGTACAATACCGGAAGTGTGCCCGGACGAGAGCAACATCGAGCTGACGCAGGAAGAGGCAGACCGAGGACTGGAGACATTGACACCGAGGAGCAAATGTTGGACTTGCAAGATCACTGATCTGACGCCTTTAGATTCTTTCCTCTGGGGCAGTGTAAAGCAACAGCTGTTCAAAAACACGTGCGATACGGAGTTCGAAATGCGTTCACAGATAGTAGCAGCATTTGACCACATCAAGTCCGATACCTCCGTTCTGCGGAGCGTACGTAGGCGTTGCAACAAAGGTGGTCATATCGAAGAGCATCTCCGAGTCCTCAAATAGACATCATAATAAATTAATGCATTCAAATAAACATAAGGTTTTATGTGACAGACGCGGCGACTTTGTTTTTTTTTAATGTAGTGAAGTGTTAAATGTAGTTTTAACAATTATCAATTGTGCAAAATACCGTGTAAACCAACATTTTCAAACGTTCATTCGTTAAAGTGAAAAACAACAGCTGACAAGGTCACGAACTTTTGTAGCAAAATATGTAGGTAAGTGGCGCCGGTGTACCGGCCGGCGGCACAGATCAAAGAGTGGGCGGGTACGTTCTATTTTTTTCTGGTTCGCGTCATCGCTTCATGCAGAATTGCAGAGGTAAGAAATCAGTTAAACATTACAAATATTAATTATTAAATATTTATTTTAATAATTTTTTTGAACAGTTTTTTATAAATGACTTGCTTTATTACGTATTTAGACCGATTCTTAAAACGTAGGTAAAAGGAACAACAGGGTTTTTGTTACATATTGTATGTGGATGGAAGGGCGTTTGCTCTCTTGTAGTGGTAAATTCCTTTTTTGCCACGGAACAATGTTTCTTTCGTCATTTATTTTTTATTTTACACTATTATCATAAATGTTTTTAGGATAAAAGTTTATTTATTTTTTTATAAAAACCGCTAAAGTATTTTAGAACGTCTGTTTTCAATAATCTTATTTAATCTGTGCTGCCAGCTTACTCAACAAAGACTATGTAGGACTTAGACAGAGAAATCTGTCTACGATGTAGCAGGTCAAAAGTTGACATGATGCAGGTCAGCGGAAAACGCTCATGGTACAAATACAAAACCTGTCAGGTTAACATGCTGAGTTGAACAGCTGCCCTGCACTTGGCAAATATTTTAAGTTTATGGTAGGCCCTCTGGTACCTGGTGTCGCGGGCTCGGTTCCCGCACGGAACTAATATTTGTATGCCTACAAGTACCTAGTTGTTCCGGGTCTGGCTGTTTGTGTATGAGTTTATTAAATGTTTGTAAACGCACCCACAATACAGGAGAAATTCCTAGTGTGAGGCCAGGTTTAAAAAAAAAACAAACAAAACCTGCAAACTCATTTTTTCTCGAGAGGTCCGCCTGCATTGCGTTTTGTAGACCACGCACACTATCGGAAATTCATATCAGTTTGGAAGACGGCACCTACACGTGTTCCCCGTTGCAAAATATCACATTATTCGGCATGTGACGATGCACAGCATCTGTGAGATGGCGTTGTATACTTCCCGTTAGATGTCAGCCGATCACAGCTCTCGTGACGTCACATCCTCGACCAATCAGCGCCGAGGTCCGGTAGTCACGTGGTCCCAGGTGGCGTGTTCGCTAATGGCGGACCTTTACCTCTTAGCGCCGTTATTTCCCGAATAAGTAACATCTATTTTAACATTTTGAATATTACTATAGGTCAAACAAAGTGATATACCTAAGATTAATTGTTAAATATGAGTGAAAATCAATTATATAGTGCGAACAATTGTGATTCGGATCAAGAAGTGCAGGTAGACAACGACTTGATGTCTACATCGAGGCGTAAACGCCGGCTGCCTCGAAGCGTTTCGAGCTCTTCACAGTCTGATTCTTCGGATACTGAGGTAAAAGGGCGGAAATGCGGTGAGTCACCAGATATTCCAAATCTTATTAACCAAGTGGCTGTGCTAACTAACCTTTTAATGCAAAACGTGGTTATATCTGGTTTGACTCCGAATAACTCTACAGCGGCACATATGCCTGAACCAGTTCCTGGACCTAGCTGCGCGATACCGTTAGACTTTAATTTGAACCGCCCACCGTCGACTACCAATAATATATCGAGTAGTGTTCGGCGCTTAAATTTAAGCGTCGTTAGTACCTCTCTTAGGACCCCAATGTGCCTCGCTCTAATCCAGATCACGTAAAGCGTCTGGAAGCGTTACAAAAGTTCGGTGATTCGGCGTGGAAGGATGTGCGCTACGCGGACGCGTTGAAGATTCATAACGCTGCTCCTGGCTTTGTCGAGCTCGATATTAACGATGAACTTCGACAGTTTATTAAGAGTAAAGATTATGCGGCGAATTCTGAGAAATTGATAGCGGCCTTATGTAATGCCTCAATTTCACAACGCGAGTTACTCAATCAAAACTTACAGAATTTCATTGGCGGATTGCTTCTTCTGACGCTACACTCTCTGCCTCTAGCATTTTCGACAAAATTTCGGAATCATTTCTACCCTCATCGAAATTCCACAAAATTAGTGTGGAAATCATGCAGCTAGTTTGCGGAAAACGAGCTGAATACATTGAAAATCGCCGGGAGCGTATCCTGTGCGAAATTGCTAATAAGAATCTTCGTGACGGTCTGCGTAAGATCCCTCCGAGTTCTAAATGCTTATTTGACGAAAATCAATTGCGTGTTTGCATTCAGAGCACAGGTGGCATAGATAAATGGGTACGCCCTTGGTTCGGTTCCGAAAAAGACCACCTCTAAGGCGGCAAGTAAACCGAATAGACCAAATTTTCGTGAGTTATCACAAAACAATGTGCCCTTTCGTCAAAAGGATTACGATTGGAACTTCAGAAAAGGCAAGAACTCTTCCAAGCAAACAAATAACAAGAACAAAAAGTTCCACAAAAGATCCTCAGCCAAGCAAGAAGAAATATGACAAATGACTCTCAGCCACACCAGTTCTACGGAGGCTGTCTTCGAGCGTATCGGAGACAGTGGCAGACGCTGCGGGCTCCGGAGGCCCTTCTCGGAATAATCACGGGAATGCGTCTGCCATTTACCTCCAAACCACCACTGATTTATCCATCAGTATGAACCCTGCTCCAATTCAAGACCACACAATCGCCAGAGATGTCGATCCAAGTAGAACAATTATTAGATCAAGGCGTTCTAGAAGTTGTGGATCATTGCGATGCCGGTCCGAGTTTTTTTCTCAACCATGTTTCTCACAAACAAGAGCGACAGGTCCAAATTACCCATATTCAGCCTGAAGCGCCTGAATCGTCACATAGTTCCGAAACCATTCAAACTGAGTTCTGACTTTCAGATACCCCAATTTTTTACAGAAGGAGGACTGAATGGTGAAGCTGGGTCTCTCCTCAGCATACTTTCACGTGAGCATCTTGAAAACCCACCGTCGTTTCCTCAGACTAATTTATGGTCAAAAAATCCTGCCGTTCGGTCTATCATGCGCACCGAAAAATTTCGCAACGTTGACCAACTGGGTAGCCCAATATCTAGGATCCAAAGGTATGCGAGTCGTGGTCTACTTAGACGATTTTCTGATAGCACGCCAATCGAGAAGTCTTCTACAGTCCCAGGTGGATTTATCTTTAAACGTTCTGGAGACATTAGGGTGGGCAGTAAATTACAAGAAGTCTGTCACCGAACCCTCTCAACAAATAGAATTTCTCGGGTTCATTTGGAACACCAAAGAAAACTTCAAGTGTTTACCTCCAAAAAAGACCCAGACAATCCTTTCGCTCTCAAAGAGAGTTATTCGCAGGGGAAACATGTCTTTGAAAGAGGCGCAGTTATTTTAGGCACTCAACTTTGCCAACTTTGTCGTTCCAAGAGGTCGTCTTCACTGCCGCCAACTTCCAATTCTTTCTCGGGAGTCTGAAGCGTCTCCCTCCTCGCATACCGGTAGCAACAACAACACAAACGGTCACGGAGGATCTGAAATGGTGGATCACTACTTTGGAAAAGCCTATAGTTCCCCAGTCCTATAGTTAGTAAGCCTATAGTTTATAGCTTGCACCCAGAGTTGATTCACCACTTCATGACCACGGTTGCTGCAGATTACGGGTGGGGAGCACAGGTAGACGATCTCTCGGTTTCAGGAAAGTGGAAACCAGACCAGCGGCACTGGCATTGCAATCGAAAGGAAATGTTTGGCATAATAGCAGCAGTCAAACATTTCCGATCTCACCTTCGCGGTCGCCATGTGAGCCTGAAATCGGACAATCGCACAGTTGTTTCCTACGTTTGAAAAGAAGGCGGAACACGATCAGCGGCTTTACTTCACATGACTTACCAACTGTTGAGTCTTCTAGACAAAGAGCGTATTTCCATGACTCCGGAATATATTCCAGGAAGATTCAACGACATCGCAGACAGGTTGTCCCGCGGGAGACAGGCGGCAGAGTGGCACCTACGAGGACCAGCCCTAAGTAATGTTTTTCGCAGATTCGGAGTTCCACAGGTAGACCTCTTTGCCACCAGGAACACCAGGGTTGTGAGAAACTATGTTACCAAAGATTGTTCAGACTCATCAGCCCATTTTTGCAACGCCTTCAGTCGTCAGTGGTTATTTCAGCTAGCGTGGGTTTTCCCGCCTCCAAGTCTCATCCCTCGAGTTCTTCACCATCTGAATTCAGCTCAATGCGTTTTCTTAATAGTGGCTCCAATGTGGAGGAGAGCCTATTGGTTACCGGATCTTCGTCGCCGAGCGCTCTGCAGACCCTTGAGAATCACCAACCTAGCTCGAGTTCTAGTAGATCAGAGCACGGGCCTCCCACCTACTCGAGTTCAAGACATAGAGCTCTATGTTTGGAAGATAGCGGGTGGGGCGAAATAACTAATAATTGATCGGAAGCTGAAAGGGCCCTGCTCCGATCTAGTTGGAGGGAGTCCACACTAAGAACTTACAGACAACAATTTTGACTTCAATTATCCCATTAGTATTAGTTTAACAAGATTTTTAGCATTCCTATTCATTGAAGTGAGATTAGCTTATTCTACCATATTGTTGCATAAATCTGTAGTTCTAACCTTCGGACGACCGTCCTGTAACGAAAATTTGAATTCACACTTTTTAGTACAACATATTCTTAAAGCTATCTCCCTTCAATCTCTTAGAGCAGAGAAGCCCCCTATTTGGGACCCAAGTGAACTGATTGCCTGGATGCAGACAAATCCTCCTAATAACATTACTTTATTCAAAGCTTCGCGTCGATTAGCTTGTCTTTTGTCATTAGCATCAGGAAGAAGAGTCCATGACCTTACTCTACTCAGGGTCTCATTAAATAACTATATCGATCGGGGTGATCACATCATTCTGTACCCAGTGTTTGGGTCAAAGACGGATACGGCTGCGTACAGGCAATCAGGCTGGAAACTATCTTGTCATACCAACGAAAATATATTATTATGTCCAAAGTTTTGGAATTAGGAATACCGAGACGTACAGCCGAATGTAATCCTAATCACTGATTGTTCGTATCTATCAATTCGTGGTCCCACGCATAGTGCATGACGGACTGTAATAGGTAGGTAATTGGATAAAAAGTTTACTAAAAGATGCAGGTATCTCTCCATCTCCTGGAAGTATGCGCTCAGCTGTAGCTTCTTTGAATTGGTACGAAAATTTCCCAATTGAAGATATCCTCTCTCGCGGTAATTGGCGCAGACCGAATACTTTGACTAAATATTATTGTAAGCAAATTATAGGTAAAGTTGTCACCTCACCAAGCTCGAGGAATCTCTCGAATCATTTTGAACCAGTATAAGATAAAATCGATATTCTCTTGATCGTTGTTATTTGACTAATTCTTATTTTGAAGATTATTAAGTGATGTAAAATATTAATATTTTTAGGTACCTAAATTTAACGGTACAGCTAGAGTTAAATATCCTGATTTGTATAATAAATAAATATTGCCATAATTATATGGTTTTATTTTTTCAGTAAATATTTTCATATTCTCACATAGCGTCGTCGTGGTCACCAGGAGTTATAAACACGTCTCTCACAGATGCTGTGCATCGTCACAAGCCGAATAATAGTGCAAGTTTTACATAAAAATAAAACTTGTATTATTAAGCAGAGACGATGCACAGCATCATTCAAGTGAGAGACTTCTATGAGGTAATGGTCCGCCATTAGCGAACACGCCACCTGGGACCACGTGACTACCGTACCTCGGCGCTGATTGGTCGAGGATGTGACGTCTCGAGAGCTGTGATTGGCTGACATCTAACGGGAAGTATACAACGCCATCTCATAGATGCTGTGCATCGTCTCTGCTTACTAATACAAGTTTAATTTTTATGTAAAACTTGCACTAGTAGGTATGCAAGATTTGATAGCTGCAGTCGAAAAATATGTGTGTACATGGAATTTGGAAAGCGAAAACTAGGTATCAGTCATTGTTAGCTACGGGCACAGTATAATACTGTGCTACAGGATATTGCTAATCTATTGCTTCATATGTTCGACAAATTTGTCTGCTCAACAATGTAAAAAACGCCATGAATGATGTTCAACTGTCGAAATGAAAGCCATTGCTACTGTTAGTGTGTTACGAAATTACCCCGCTGTGTGCATAATGCTTACAGAACATATCATCACGCCTGTAATCCCCGAAAGTTAAGGCAGAGATGTACGGTGGGCTGCATCAATTGGGTACTCCAGTTGTATTAAAATTAACTTTACAGTACACCCACATTTCGCCAGAATGCTTAGACTATAAAATTATTTATAACTACTTAGTAAGTTGATAATTTTCCAGTCTACAGCATAATGTTTGACAAAAAAAGGGCTCTGGCAGTGCCAATAGCAATAAAGTGTCGTCATTCATAATATCGCTGTGCGAGCGTGGAAAGACGGAGCGGTGTGTCGTGGCGGCACTGTCAGATACAGTAGGACGCTGAATCGCCTGACCTGGGGGCCTACTCCCAAAGCACGAAGTCCGTCCGAAGTGACGGACGTTTCCGACTCCGTTTAGACAGTTGTCCTTATTCCCGATGTGTTTATGCCCGTCCGGAAAAGTAAATTAATCGGGAAGTAGGGTTCACTTTTATGCATCGAACTACTTTCGGACGGTCCCGTATCCTCGTTAACGGACTTAGGCGCCCCCTGGTGTGTGCGTGGTGTGTGACGGTCGGTCCGGCGGGCGCGCGTGAGAATATTTCTATTAGAAATTTCTTATAATGTGCGGCCGGCCTAAAGAGCGGATGAAACTACCGCGATAAGCTCAGCTTAACTTTGTAGATCTATCTACCGATTGAGTTGTTGCGTAATCGCCAATGAGACTGAATAGTCGATGCCACCAACTCATTTCTAGATGTCTGTAAAATTGGCGCGTCGTAACCAGTCAGTAACCATGCGGGGATGTGGTCATAAACTCATGACCGCTGGATCGCATAATTGCGATGCTTAACAAGATGTGATAACGTGTTGAATGATAAATTGTAGATTAGTCTTAATATTAGGAATGACTGAGTGGATGACATTTTCGCCTAAGCAACACAACATAACAGCAGGCTTAACAGCAACATAAGCACTTTTCAAAGTTCCCTTTGTTTATTAGCAATTAACAAACGAAGCCTATGTCTCCGCGTACCTACTACAAAGAGGGCTGAAGTACCTACAGAATATTTCTGATAAAATTGAATTTACACATTTTTTTCAGTGACTTATAGAGCGTGTTGTGAACATCGACGTAGACATCAAACGGCCCCTTCTGTCGTCATCCGTACTCGTGATCTTGTCAATTGATAATGATTGATATCTGTGTCGATGTTCGTACAACTTCAGATTGTTCTTCAGGTTTGATATACATTTTATAAAATAATCGTCAGCTCTGTGCTCCTCTTTGGTCAGTGTTGAGCTTAAGAAAAAGTGCTTGCTGCTATCAGCGCCAGCTCTGGGCGCCAAATGACAAGGAGCGCCAGAAAGCCAAATGCGAAAAACAATTAACACCAAATACTAATTTTACTAAATGGCAGTAAAAGCTTTTTTAATGTTAAAGAAGCAACCTATATTAATTAGAGCTACTTAGTTTAATTTAAATTCAATAAGTGTTGATATTTGCAATAAAAGTAGATTTTTGAAAATCTGGGAACTATTATTTATTTAACATAAAACCAAAGTAGAATTTACGTAAAGTGAAAGCGTCCACCAAAGGGCGCCGAAAGACAATCTCACTCTACCCCCTGATCAAGAGCTACGGCCGGGGCTGGCTACAATAACTAGGTATTTACTATTTGTAAGTGCTGTAGTGCAGCATATTTTTTTACACTGACGTTATGTATCACCCGCAGGGTTATCATTTCAAAATTTTATAATTCGCAGTTGGTAACCAACTTGCATGTAGCTTAAGTCAAAAACGGAATAGAAACTGCATTGTCTGCATCATAATGTAAATACAGATGTAAATGATGAATGATGACGGCACGGTTGGCGCAGTGGTTAAGCGATTGACTGCTGCGCTGCGTGTCGCGGGTTCAATTCACGCACGGAACAAATATTTGTATGACCTACAAGTAGTTCCGGGTCTGGCTGTTTGTGTCTGTGAGTTTAAATGTTTGTAAACGCACCCATAATACAGGACAAATTCCTAGGGTGAGGCAATATAAAAAAAAAAACAGGAAATTTGTAATTATATGATAGCTAGCGTACCTTAAGTTTCTGTAGGTGTTCCAAAGTCAAATCCTTCACAGGTACTTCTAAAATTTCTAATTGGTTGACTTCCCTCTTTCTTTTCAATGATAAACATACATAAAAGTCATGATAAATAACTGGTACCATATCTTTGCTTAGCTGAACATCAAATTCTAGCAAGTCAGCTCCACTGGCAGCAGCTTTTTTAAGGGAAGCTATGGTATTTTCACGAATGGCATCTCCACTGAAAATTAACACAAGTTATTAAAAATGAATGCTAAACAATAGAACAAGACCAAGTCTCAAGTTAAATGCTACTCACTCTTTAGTTTTAAAGCTAGCACCTAATCCTCTATGTCCAACCTCCAGGCCAGTCCAAGACGGATCCCAATATTTTGCAAATGACACCTTAAGGTTACACAGCTGCTTAGGCATAGGCTTCACAATTAAATATCCAATATTCACAGTTCCTAAAGGACGATGTTTGACATTGCATGTCACAGGCAGATCCATTGTACCCTCAGATGACTTAAACATATTCGGCAGCACATATGTATAGCCAACATGGCATGGGGGGTCGTCAGATCCAGCACGACTGCTGTAGCAATAGAAGTCCACAAGATATGCAAGGGATGTTATATCTGGAGCCGTAACATTTATGAGTAACACATCATCTGGTTTGTAATCTCTTCCAAACTGCTCTTGTGGCTTCATACCACAAACAGATGGATCATTGTTGAGAGTAGAAACATCCACAGGCACTAATGCAGCTCCACCTACATCCATGCTATGGGATGAATCATCAGCCTGCACTTCCGTCCCAAAAGATAATTTAACAGGTGTAACTTTTATACTCATAATTCTTTTAGCCAGACAACTCTTAAGTCTTAATGGATTATTCATGAATTGGAACTGAAGCAAAGTAGTTACTGTGAGCCAACCAGAAGATACCAACAGTTTCCCATCATGATAACCATATGTATCAATATAAGGGTGTAGAATTGTATGTTTGAGAATGCGTGGCTGTTGATGTGTTTCCCATTGGTGAATGGTGATATCCTTAGGATTAGCCTCATTCAGAATACATTTACCATAGCGGTACAATATGTCACAGGTGTTTAGAACTGTAATTGATTTCCACCACAAATCTGTACCTTCTTCACGGTCAAGCATAATTATTTTGTTATAGTTCCACTCACCAAGCTCTGGAATACTTCCTGTGATGAACATTGTTTCTTTGGGTCCAACATCTGGCGCGCAAACCGTGAATTTCCATTGTTGTGATGTTACTAAAGCGACAGATTCAGATTTTTTCTCTGCCATTTTTTTTGGTGCCTTGTATTTTGGTCTTTTCGGGTCCTCTAAAAAAAACCAGCGTTGCATCTTGTTATGACAGGTTTTTTTATTTTGTTTTATTACATTGCAAAAAATAAATTTAAGCATGAAGAAATACACACTAGAATACTAAAACACTAAATATACATCGTTTCCTAATCTATTTGGTCTTCCTTACTCGGTTTCGATCGTGAAGCAGCGACCCGACCCAGCCAGCTTCACAATTTCACAAAAACAAAGTGGTCGTGGTGTCAATAACATTGGATTCGATGACGTTAATTGACGTTTTGTATGGTAGAGTAGAGCCATTGAGTAGAGCCAACTTATTATACAAAAAAAAAAACGGTATAGTTATTATACTTAAGGTGTTTATTTTTATACTTACTCATAAATAATTTAGTACATAGTTCTCTATAATTTATTAGGACATCTTGTAATAATATTTACTTATT
This sequence comes from Brachylomia viminalis, assembly GCA_937001585.2. Taxonomy (NCBI): domain Eukaryota; kingdom Metazoa; phylum Arthropoda; class Insecta; order Lepidoptera; family Noctuidae; genus Brachylomia; species Brachylomia viminalis. Next base: position 15,957,815 of record OW443301.2, on the reverse strand, counting down.
TTTAAAGGTCTTAAACTAATAATAATAATATGTACACATAGCAGCTGGTCAAGTTACCACAAACTGTCAAATTTTCTCATTCGATTTTGAACATAATCTTCAACACTATAAGGCTTAAAATCATTTAGAGAAATTTGACAGTTTCGTATAACCTGATGTGCTGGCGACTGTATAAGTATATTATATTTATATTATATCAGCATACCTATTCACAAAGGTAGGATACGCTTTCGTGCCCTAACGAACGTCAATGTTATTGACGAAGTCCTATAAGCGCTATTTACAAATCCGGAACCGTACAATTTTGACAGTTCAATTATTACGGTATGAAGACATCAATTCCTCCGACAGGTATTTGCCGTCGGAAGAGATATCGATCAACAAATATTGTTTAAAAATAAACTAATTGAAGTAAGTATACATAAGACAAGTATGTAACACTTTATTATTGTTTTGACCGCTGCATAGATCTAAGTATATATTTATATAATTTTAGGTGGTTACATTCGTACGTAACACTTAAATTCGTTTTAGACTTTGATTTTAATTATTTGGGTAGATGGAGTACCTACGTGATTCTATTTTGATGACGGGATTCTATTTTTACGTGATTAGTTTATCAGATTTATTTAGTGCGGGCTGCGTCCAGTCCTGAGCTGTAAAATGGATTTGTAACTATTTGCTTATATAATAAAACTATAAAAAATACCTTTGTTTATTTTAACCCTTCTCAGATCTTGAAGAAATTGGGGACTAGAAACAATTCAGTCATTTCCAGTTTACTTTGGGAGGGCCTTTATATTTTAAAAGTACTCTGTGGCCTTTCCGAAGTAAATTGGAAGTGCCAGAATTGTTTCTAGTCTCTAAATCAAAGAGATCTAAATATAATTTCTATTCTATTTTTGTCTATGGCAATGGTGCCGATGTCGACAATTCTGCCAATGTCAGATGTGATATGAGAAAACGTGAGAGACGAAAATACAAAATAATATATTAAGAAAAAAAAATTGGATTTAATGTGAAACTTGTTGACGAGTATTAGTACACTGAAACAAACAAGTACAAATATTGTTAATTATATGTACATAATAAAACAGAACAATACAAATAAATGATCACAGTCTACACAAAAATCATCATAATTTGATGTCATTGACCCGAATAAAAAACATCAAAGACTCAAAGAGCTTTGGGGAAGAATGTGTTAGTAGGGATGAAAAGTTAATTGGGACAGAGATTTTTAATTTAGGGAGATGACTATACAAGTCATGGTCTGGGTTATTATTGGAGCAGTTAAAAAATATGTGCTCCAAAGTACCTTCATCCAACCCACATTCGCATAGCGATGAGTCTCTGACCCTAATTTTGTGAAGGAATACCGGGGAACAACAGTGGCCTATACGGAGACGGCAAAGAGTTGATAATACTTTCTTGGATATTTTTTTATAAGGGTAAAACCAAGGCTTGGGAGTAACATTAGGTTGTATTGCGTGATAAAAAGCACCTTTCAGTTTACTTGAATTTTGCCACTGCACCTGCCATGAGGTTAGCAAGCTCTTTTTTGGAAGGCCTAGCAGATCGTAGCCCTGGCATTGGAAATGTTTAAGGTCAGCGGCTTGGGACGTAACAGCATCCTTAGCAAGAGCATCAACATATTCGTTTCCTCTTATGCCACAATGACTTGGAATCCAAACCAAATGTACGGTTTTGTGATTCTTGGCACAAGAGAAAAGAGACTTTTTGATTTGAAGCAGGATTGGACTGTGCAGCTTACTCTTGTAAGGATTCTGCTCCAAAGCTTGTAAACAACTAAGTGAGTCTGTGAAGATGACACCAAAACGTATGCTATGAGCCTCTATGAATAAACACGCTTCCAATATGGCCACGCACTCACCCGTAAACACTGATGATTGAACTGGGCACCTGAATTTTAAAACGATTTTGGAGTTTTGGTAGTATACCGCAGCACCAGTGCAACTTGTATCTGATAATTTGGAGGCGTCCGTGAAAAACCTTTCGAAATTGTACCATCGCTCACCAACCACCGCATTGAAAACCGAGTTCGCCGAAGGAGACCTTTTCGATATGCCGATATTGTAGAAAATATCTGGTATAAAACAAATAATTTCATAGTCAAAACTGAAAATAGGGAGTTTCGGAAATTTATTAATAGGGGAATCTAAATTTTGATAAACACGGAGGGATTTTAAAAACAAGGGGACTTCTTTATGTTTCCAATAGTTGGAACTTCGGCATGCAACATCTAAGTCCTCCACTTTTTGAACCATAGGATGGGAGGATTTGGTAATGACTCTAGCCCAAAATCTCGATGCTAAATACTGTCTTCTCAAGGCCAACGGTGGTTCTGCGCACTCTACTTGCAATGCGTTAATTGGTGAGGACTTCATACAACCCGATATGATACGTAGGCACTTAGATTGAATTCTGTCCAACCTGGCCAAAGCACCTTTGTTGCAGGGAATTAAAAGGAAAGATCCGTAGTCCAACACACTCCGGATTAAGGCATTGTATACCAATTTCATGGTGTAGGGATGTGCCCCCCACCAGACACCGGCAAGCACTTTTAGAACGGGAATAGTTCTCTCGCATCTATTAACTAAATAATTTAGGTGGTGTAAACCACTCAATTTGGAATCCAAAAGTACGCCTAAAAATTTTACTTTTGATGAAACCGGTATACAATGTCCTTGGATGCCCACTGAAATTTGTGGGATCAACCTCCTGCGGGAAAACACAACTACAGTACTTTTGGGGGCAGACAAACTCAGACCGTGAGAATTTAGCCATTGGTTTAGAGAGTCCAGGGATACGCAGAGAGACGATGCAGCGTCACTAACTTCGTTACTGGTGACATATAAAGCCAAGTCGTCAGCATATTGAAGAATTTGACAATCGTTGTTTAGGCATGACCCGATGTCAGCTGTATATAAATTGTACAGTAAAGGACTAAGAACAGAGCCCTGTGGTAGGCCCTTCCATGACATCCTAACGTCAAATTCCTCACCCGGGACTCTCAAAATCAAAGATCGAGACATGAGCAAACTACAGATGCACTGTATCAGCTGTTGCAATTTTTGCCTGAGAATGGGAAGAAGGACATTATCATATGCAGAGGAAATGTCTAGAAAGGCAGCTACTACAGATTCATTTTTCGAAAACGATGAGCGTATATCTGAAACCAAAACCCCAACACTATCCATGGTACTGAGTCCCTTTCTAAAACCAAATTGAGACCTAGGTAGTAAGTCTCTGGATTCTACAATAAATTCTAGTCGGTTCTTTACTAAATGTTCAAATATTTTTGCAAGGACTGATGACAAAGCGATTGGTCTAAAGCTGTTTGGATCATCAGCGTGCTTACCAGGTTTTAAAATAGGTATGATAATTTGAGTTCTCCACTGATCGGGAACCCAGCCATAGGTGTAATAAAAATTTAAAATATCTAAAAAATAGTTGTTTGCTCTATGACCTGCGTGTGACATAAAGGAATAGACAATACCATCTATACCGGGGGCAGAGTCATGAACGTGTTTCAAAACTAAGTTAAGCTCCTGCATAGAAAATGGTGCATCAAATGGATCCTGCGAAGAAATAAGTGATGGCTGGTTATGTTCTGTCTCCGATGGAACATACGGAGGAGCCAGTTTATCAAAGAACAGCTCAGCAGTCTGTCGAGTGATGGGGGAAGAAACTGAAGGGGAGCATCCAGATCTAAAGCGGTTGATCTTCTTCCATACCACTGATAAAGGAGTGGAGGGGGCCAGTGAACCACAAAAAACAGCCCAACCAGCACGTTTCTTCCTTCGCAGTAACCTTCTAGATTTAGCGAGGGTCCTATTGAAAGCTATTAGATTATCGCTAACCATCGCCTCATTATACACCCTTTCAGCGTCATCCCTTTCCCTTATGGCAGCTGTGCATTCCTGGTCCCACCATGGTGGAGGAGGAATCTGCCCACGTGCCGAGTTTTTAACAGGAAAACATGAGTCTGCACTAGCTGTAATGGCAGAAATGAGGTTATTATAACAGTCTGTCACATGGAGGGGATCAGGGGAATCAAAATCACGACAAACTAAATTTGGAAGAGAATCTATTTTTTCCTCCAATAATGAGGAATAACTTGCCCAATCAGGATTAGACAAATTATACCTCAAGAGTGGAGGGTTAGATTTTTCTAAGTAAGTTTTCTCAGCCAAAGATATTATAATTGGATAGTGGTCACTACCATGTGACAAACTGGTACACTCCCAATGACAAGACGCTGCGATGTCCAGTGAGCAAAATGTGAGGTCAACGCAACTCTTATGCTGTCCAGGAAGAGACCTACGGGTTGAGCACCCATTATTTAAAATACAAAGGTTAAGGTCATCTAGGATCTCAACTAAACCTTCCCCAAAACAGTCGCAACGTTCAGAACCCCACCTAAAGTGATGGCAGTTAAAGTCCCCCATAACAAGCACAGGGCCCTCTATGGTTTCCAACATACGTTTTAAGATTGGAAGGAAACTTTGATGAGGATGAGCAATATAAATAGATATGAGGGTTATTCCCTCTACCCTACTAGCCACAATGCTAATATCATCACCTAAAGGAGGCAAAGATACAGCCACAAGCGGAACACGATTATTCACACAGAGAGCCGACCCGCCATAGCCATCAGATCGGTCGCATCTGAGAATATTGAAGGAAGGTAAACGGAAACTAAGACTCGGAACTAGCCAAGTCTCAGCGAGAGAACAAGCTAAAGGTTTGTATTTGTTTAGAAGGAATGTGAGCTCGTGCTTCTTATGAAACACGCTCCTCACATTCCATTGAAGGAATACGTACCGAGGCATTATTATGGGATGAAAGTGAGTTAATAAGTGAAGTAGCAACGTTGGACGGTAATTGAGTTTTATTGGATGAAGACACTAAGGTTAACAGAAGTTTACTAAGAAGTTCAACTATTGAAGACAAGTTTTCAGGAGATTCGGATAAATGATTATTAAGACCACAGCCATTAGGCTGAGTAGATTGGGGAGTGCTAGTGAGCTGCTGATGGGCTGTTTTATCGTAGGAGGGAGAAAGGAGAGCATGGGTCTTTGGCTTAAGAGACACAGTTTTGCGGTATGACTGAGTCTGTGATTTAGCAATGTCTGCATAACTACGAGTGGAAGTGGGAACAGTTTTACTTGCTTCTAAATAAGAAATTACTTTCTCAGCCATAATAGATTTAATTGTCTTCTGCCTGCTGTACTCCGGACAGGCTCTGCTATTTGCAAAGTGACTTCCAGAGCACAACACGCAGAAAGCTTCGCTCTCAGCAATGCTACAACCATCACCGGGGTGATCATTGCCACACTTGCTACAGCGGGGTTTGGAACGACAAACCGATTCTACATGACCAAAACGGCAACACTTGCGGCATTGAATGGTGGGGTATACATACTGTTCTACGGTCAAAGATGTATAAAAACAGAAGATTCGTTTTGGTAAAACTTGCCCATCAAATGTGATGACACAAGTATCAGTGGGCCTATATTCAGTTACACCATCTTTATTAAACTTCCTATTCAATCTCCTAACTTTTATAATTGGACCACAGCCTACTGGGACTTTTAGATATGTCAGGACTTCCTCGTCTGAGAAGTCAGTAGGAATGCCACTTACAACACCCATACGGGTTATATTAAAAGACGGAATAACAGCCTCATACAAATTTGTCCCTAAAACATTATTACTAATAAAGGCATTTGCATCCTGAGGGGATGAAAACTCAACTGATATACGATTTCTACCAACACGCTTGACTGTGACAATATTTGATATGTTCTGATTTGTCAAAAAGCGCCCGAATGTAATTGGGTGTAGGGTAGTTCCAGAATTAGGTTGATTTTCTTGTCGGGAAACATGGACAATAAAAGGTCCTTTATCTATTACTGAGTATCTAACACGGCCAATATGAGTTCTTGGTTGTTTGGTAGGGCGATTGGATACATCCTCTTCATTACCGGGACGTTTACGGATATTAGTCTGGGGTGGAAGGATCTGGGACTCCAGATTACAGACCACATCTGCAAACTGGCTTAATGGGTTGGGTGTGGAACTTGGGCTATACGAAGAAAAGCCAGATAGGGGGGTAGTAGTAATATCATCAGGAGGGTCAGGGGGTTTATTTTTATCCATATTCATATTGAATATGAATAATGGTGTCCAATATCGTTAAAAAAACAAACACTAAACAAACCTGATAGCAGGGAACAACGAGACAACGCACAAACAAACACAATAACAAGTCACAATAAACACAATAACACCGAAAAACAGCCAAAATTCAAACACACGTGTTTCCCAGAAGCACACTGTGGCGAGAATCTAAATATAATTTATATCACATGATTTGGTTCAAATTTTCCGCCAGTAGTTGTTGCACTGGGGCAGATCAGAGATGGCGGTAGAGTCGAATTACGTTTCATTTTCTTTCTATGAAGTTAACATTCTTCCCGTCAGGGTATAATATGTGTTCTGTGGTCCTGAGACACAGCCCAGGGCAAGGCCTCACGCCCTTGCATGAATGCAATGAGCATCAGCCCAAAGAGTATAATAACTATACAGCATCAGCCGCTGCTCTAATGACACTCTTTTCTGCAATTATGCATTTTCAATTATTGAAGCAGGTAATAATAATTTAATACACATCATGCACTGTTTTTTTAATACATTTTCAAAGTTGTATACCACCAAAAAATATAAAATGTCATATTACTCAGAAATGGTTGACGTTTGTATAGGGGTCATAGCAGGTAATTTGGTTGCTAATTGCCTACCCTATATCCCCTAATTGGATTGCGAACATGTTACCAATAACACTGCATTTTAATGTACCTATATAGATATGACATAAAGGAGAATGGCGATCTCTCTTACATGCATGGCACCAATATTTTCCTTAACGTATACTGCTAGTGATATTGTGTTCTTCTAGATTATTATGTTATAATGCAATTTGCAAAACAAATGTTTGCTAAAAACTTGTTCTTTTTTATTTTGAGTTTTTTTTTTTTAATTATAGGTTGTATCGATTTTTACATATGAAATAGTTTGGCAATAGTAAAAGAAGAAAAATTAATCGGCATCCGTAGGAAAGCAGAGGGTCAAATAATCAGTTATCGTAATCAGAAGGATCCAAAACCATGGAAAAGCACGTAAAACGTACCGTACAACGGAACTATCTAATATATTACTTTCCTCTATGATCGGAACGTATGGAGCGAGATTATGAGTGCGTTTCGAATCAATGGTGAATACTGGTGCCGATTCTGTTGTGCACCGAACTAAACTAATGAAACTGTCACTAAAATTCCTTACTTTTGGCTATGAGAATCTTAACCTATTCTGCAAAATAAAATCTCTAAATTTAAAAATAAATTTGACACCTAAAATAAAATTTTGGCAATTGCGACTCCACGTGGTACTTGTTTGCCATACCACGTGATTTTTTTTTAGAGCCGGAGGTGCGCGTGCAGCCTCGACATGTTTTGTATGAAATTTTTCACTTTTTATGGAAAATATGAAAAATTATTACCAACATATTGGATTTTAGGGGTTTGTAGCTTTTTAAAGGGGGTTGAAATTTTCATTATTTTTGCGATAGGACACACCGTTTTCGAGATACAAGCAAAAGAAAAGAAAAAAAGATACAGTACTGTTTTTGCATCGGAAGTCGAGGTGTTGGTGTGAATTTTAGTTCATGACAACTATTTTATTCCACACCTTTTTAATCGTGAAAATAGGCAGATTTAGTTAGACAATCAAAATTTTTGGTGAAAAACGTAAAACTCAGAATAGCAACATTGCCATTTTCACTAAATTATAATCTCAGTGCCATCTTAGTGCTGTCAAACTAAAATTTAATTAAGTTGTGTCACTTAAGTCAATTTCAGAATGGGGAATCGTCGTTTGACAGGAATAAACTAAAGTTTGGTGATTTTTAGTCTAGTTTAGAGAATTTTGTGACAAGAGAATCGGCACCACTCTCTTCATTGTACACTGAACTAAACTAAACTATCACTAAAATTTATAATTTTTGGTTAAGAGAATCTTTCTGCAAACAGGGTTTTCTAAACTTAAAAACAATTTTGACTCAACTAAAATCAAGTTTGACAATCGCTAAGTTGAGCAGATTATAGATCAAAATTTGTCGGAAATAAAAATAAAGAGTGAACGAAGTGATCCGACCTGCAAAACCTGAGTAAAATCAAATAATTATCTTTAATTGTTTATAATGTTTATCAATCATTATTTATATGAAATACAGGGAGCATATTAAATTATAAACTATAACGACGACACGGTTGGCGCAGTGGTTAAGCGATTGACTGCTGCGTAACGTGTCGCGGGTTCGATCCCCGCACGGAACAAATATTTGTATGACCTGCAAGTAGTTGTTCCGGGTCTGGCCGTTTGTGTATGTGAGTTTAAATGTTTGTAAACGCACCCACGATACAGGAGAAATTCCTAGTGTGGGGCAACGTTTTTAAAAAGAAAGAAAGAAAGAATGTTTGCTTTATGCTTTAGGATGCTAGATGGCGCTACGTGTCTTCCGAATCTTGATTGTATGTACTAAATTATTAGAAACTTTAGTAGAGTGTAAGTAATTTAAAAAAAATATAAGTGATACTATTATATAGTGTATTAGTGTATTATTAATAGTATATTAGTGAGTCTAGAGTGAACTCCAACATCGTTTGACCGAACACCATGAATGTTGGCACATAGGTAAAATAGTCTGATTTAGTTTGCTGTTCAGTGGTATAAGCGTAACAAACAAACTTACTTTCGTAAATTTTACTCTGTTTTTTTTTGCACGGATTATTTACGGTCTACTCAACTAAGCGATTAGCGAGCGAAAATTGTTTTTAAGTTTAGAGAATCTTGTTTGCTTTAGCATAATATAAGATTCTCTTAAACCAATATTAGAAATGTTAGTGATAGTTTAGTTTAGTTCGGTGTACAAGAGAATTGGCACCATTAGCAAACCTACGGAGAGAGTGCAATGTAAAAAACAGGAAACCGAAGGTGACCGAATTATACAATTTTGTATCCAATTATACAATTTAGCAGTCCTTGCGTTTTGTTTTTTTTGTTTCGTGTCAATCTGTCAACCACAGATTACATCAACATACAAAGAACTACTCAGACTAAGGAAATTATTGGGAAATTCTTTTCCTTAGTCTGAGAGATACTACGACCAAGCTGAACCCATTGACTTATAGCTGAACCAAGCACGACCAAGCGACCAGACCATAGAGGAAAGTAATATAAGGAAAAAAATCAAAATAAAAAATCTACGGGGCCTAAGTCAAATCATTTGGGCTAGGTAGATAGCAGACGACCGGCGCGGCGGCGACCCCACCATTTTCGTATGTTCAACGTTCTGCCGAACACCCTGTATAAGTATTCGGGCCTCCAAAAGAAATAACATGTTTCATATAAACTGAGTTTTTCGCCCTAATAAGGATTGTTTTAAAAACATTGCCCAATTTTGGCACGCGTGAGTGGAGCTTGAGGTGGGGAGCATGGCACCAACAGGCCGATGCCATAATGCCGCAACTTAGCATAGCATAATTATGTACCTATCTCAACAGGGTATCGAACTTTTTTTTTTTTGTTGGTGGAAAATCAATAAATAACTTCTCCCGCTCTGGGCAGAGCGGGAGGGCGTGTCAGACTCTACCTGACTAAAACTCACCGGTGTTCCTTCAGTTGCCAGTGCCAGGGGCCACGGTATCCCTCTCGGACTTTCCCGCAACCCTGGCAGGCATCGGCCCTAGCGGACCCCGTCATTGATGCTGGCATCTCTTTGAAGCGCTCGTGGAACACAACGCGCCATCGACCCGGGCCTGGTCCTTATCGAACGGCGAGCTGCCCATTGCTCGCCGTTCGCAAGCCCGCGCCTACGGTGGCCGGGAATCATCTTGCGCTTCCCGACGCCCAGGGCGTCTCCTGTGGCGGCTAGGGGCGTGAGGGCGCGAATTTTGCCTCTCCCTCACGCGTTCCGCCTCCTCCTTCGCGAGCATTACTGCTTCGCAGAAGGAGGAACAATATTTTTTTTTTTCCCAACCCGTTCTCAAAAGCTCAAAAAATATCTCTTTTCAAGCAGCCAGATGCAGATATTTAAATAATTATTTTAGTTTATTTCTTCAATTTGAAGCTACAAGCTGCATCTAAGGCCGTTTCTCCACTGCCACGTCAACGGGACGTCAATGGGACGTCAACGAGAGCGAGATGACAGCGCCGAAGTAGCGATACATCACAGACCAAGCGATACATAGTACATATTAATATACATACATCACAGAGTACTTTTTTTAGATAGGTATACATACATTTTTTGATATACATTTACTATGGCCGCGTGTCCACCGCAAGTCCGTCGACGGGACGACGTCACGTGCAGTTCGAGTAATCTCGTTTCTCGTTTACGTCCCATTGGCGGCTAAGTAGTGTTTGATGCATATTTTTAACTTTAGTTACCTACTGTCGCAGTCGGATTTTTTTCAACTAGGAAGACATGTACAGTCATATCACAGTTATTTTACCTCTAATTTTGCATCACTGTCAAATGATAGTTATCTTTATTCTCGTTACAATAGGGTTGCTGGTGGGCTACTGCTTGGGTTACTGTCAGAGGTCAATTATGGCGCTGAGAAAACGATGAACAATTTGTCTGCGACGATAGAACGTATTATGGAAATCTATGCAATGGACTGTTGCAACTGCTTTACCATTAGTGATAGGCCGACTATGGGTTTTATCAATTAGCCGACTGTCAATTCGGGTATTGTACCTATTTGATTGAATTTTTGTTTGCAGAATGGGAATGTCTTTAAAGGCCAGTCATTTAAAAAATTGTAGGTCGCATAAAAATGCACTGTACCTACTGATTTTTTGGGATGTTGTTAGGATAGATACCAATACTGTCAAACCAAATAATTATGCTGTTTCGAATGAGACGTGCTAACTGCGCGTTGCACGAAAAACCACGAAATTTACGGACTTCTTTCAGTTTTTGGCTTATGCGCAATGAGCTACGGTTGCGCTCAAATAGTAGCACATTTTGTATAAGTAGGTAGTTACCTAGGTACCTACTTAAAAAAAAATTATAGGGCGCATCCTACCTACAAACGTAGGATGCACCTTTTAGTATTTATAGGCAAGTCAAAAACTGAAAGAACTCAATAATTTCGAGGTTTTGAGCACCAACGCAGATAGCACAGGTCTTTCGAAGCTGAAAACATGGTTTTACACTACTAGTAGGTAGGTATTATCTATCCTAACCACATCTCCAAAATTCTGTTCCTACTGAGCAATTTTTTGCGACTTATCGCGATTTTTGTGGCTAGTGTCTGGCCTATGTTAGTGAGGTATACGAAGTTTATTTTATTTTCGTATTGACGTCCACGTCCCCACCCTGTATATACAGGTGGCAGGAAAATTGTTTTGTTAGTTTTTGTAGTTTTCGAGTTACGACTTTTTTTTGATTTTTTTCTTATTTGTTTAGATTTTTAATTTTAAGTTGAAAATTCACCGAACGTAAATTTTTCACTTTAGACCAACATTTCATCAAAGTTACGAAGCTGATTATTTTATACTTACTTAAAAGTAAAACTCATTAAAATCATCTCAAAAAACTTAAGTAGGTCAGATCGAAAATACTCAAAAAATCAGAAAAAAAATCATAACTAGTACTTAATAATTATATGAGCCGGTGTAGGTATATATCTCGTGCTTTAGAGACGAATGTAAGGACACCAAATTTGAACAAAAATATTACTTTTAGGCTCCAGGAGGAAACAGAGAGACAGACCTCCATACCAACTTAATTATAAGCCTTACTCCTTTTGGGCTCCGTTACAGTCGGTTAAAAATGCATCAAATGCGGAGAGGCTCGGTAACAGGTTCCCATTGGTACTACCAGGACTAGTAGGTATTCATGTATTTGGTGTAATGTATTCGGGTAATTGATTACATTTATTACCTACACATATAAAATGTAAAAAACTTAAAATGGTACGAGCAGTACCGTGTGTGGGTTACCCCACAGACATTTTGTTATGTGCCATACATAGTAAAATTGAATCAAACAAATATTCTCAAATTAATGAATTTGTATTTCATATAAACGCTTACAAGTATTTTTTACAAATATACATGTTTTAAACAACTAGTACCTACTTAGATATTTATTTACATTTATCAGTCTTTTTGAGTGTCTAACTCTAAACAAAGGCTGTGTTTACAATATTTGCAGCGCAGTGGCAAGTAGATATGAAGTTTAGAATAGCTGTTTCAGTTTCCTACAACCCCACACTATACTCGCAGCTGTTGCGTAAATGCAGCCCAGAATTTATGATAAGTGACTTAATTTCTTTACAACAAACCTTAAAACTTTATGTACTTATTCTCAAAATGGACAATTGACACCGGGATGTAAAAACGTACAATTGTCGCCTTGTCGACATGATCCTTTTCGCTGGAAATATATACAAACTGCTTTGCGACCACCACGAGCACCTCCTCTTCCCCGTGGAGGGCCATCCCAGCTTCCAGCGTTTTTACCTCGCCAGTGTCCGCCATTGCCACGGCCTCGCATAGGTCCACGGAAATTTGCCATACCAGGGAAATTATCCGGGCCGGGTGGAGGCCCTTGGGGTCCCGACATGTTGAAATCCATTGGAAACATATTTTGCGGCATATTAAAACCTTCTGGCGGACCAGGAAACATTGGATTCGGCCCTCCAAACATTTCTGGAGTCATCATCATTCCTTCTGGGGGCATCATCATTCCCGGGGGTAAGTTCCCGGGAGGAATGACCCCAGGAGCCATGGGACCTGGCATACCGTTGCCCATCATATGTGGCGGGACTCCACTTGGCCATTCAGCGGGAACCATATTACCACCTTGAAACCCAGGTACGCCAGGGAATTGTGGGTTTGGAAAAGCATTGGGAAATTGATTCATGTTTGGTGGAAACATGTTAGGAACATTCATGGTAGCCGATGCTGGAGGCGCATTGCCCTTGGGTTCAGGCCAAGGCATATTTCTAAAATCACTTATATTATCCTGGTTACCGGTAACATCATCTAAGGGTATAATTGTCGGTTCAGTATAGGGATGCGTTTCAGCCTCAGGTTCAAATGCAGAGTCGGGTATCATTGATTTAGAGAAATAAAGAGGTTGTAAAGTTCCTTTTTGACGTATTGCCTGAATGTCCTTTTCTTTGCTGTTCTTACCATGCTCTACATGCACTTGTCCATCTGCTTCGACAAGGATTAGTGGCCTCCAATTAGTCTTTTCTTCCATGACGTCATCATTACTAATATTCCTTCCCTTCTGGAATGCGTCTCTTTCGTGGATCCTTTCTAAGTATTTCATATCAGTAAAGGTCTTCGTTACGTTAACTCTTTCTGTTTCATCAAGATCAAAGTATTGAATTTCCTCCAGTTCAGAGTCTGGTTTCCATTTAATACTTTTTTTAGGTCCTTTTCGTTTATGGTAGCATAAAACTCCTTTAAGTCCATTAACTGTTAAAGTATGTGGTTCTGATGTGTCCATTTTCTCTTCAATCTCCTCCTTGATATCTTTTTCTTCATCGACTTCATTGGTATCGGTATCTTTCTCTGAAACCTTTTCTTTGTTTTCTTCTGTTTCAAGAGTGTCCTGGTAAAATTTAGGTGGCACTGATTTGCTTTCACTACTTGGACTGCTCATGTTAGTGGGTGTGTGTGGCGGTGAAGCATCGTTTCCAGAATTTCCATCCTTAGATCCACTTGTTCGTCGTTTTCTTTTCTTTGGATCTCTTTTGTTAGTTGCTGAAGCATTCAACGCATCCATGAACATGTCACTTTCTAACAAAAGAATTGCTGAAACAAAAAAAAAAAACGATGTTATACTTAAATAAAAATAGCAAACGCATATTTTGTAGGATACAATGAGAAAGGTAAATAACAATAGTAATATTAACTAAGAATAATTTTGTGATAAGACTAAAATGTATAATAACGGGTTGTCGTCATTTGAAACTTGTAATAAAAATACAATTTGGCACCTTGTTTACGAGATACGGTAACAGAGCACAGGTAAGCAGATATATTTAGATAGGTAGGTACCTAATAACTAAGGTGCCTACTATAGCATGATATACTGGGTGGTAGGAACTTCGACTTCCCCCAAACTGTAATCATGAATTCAGCACATGATTCTAGACCCCTAAAGTATTTTTTTTATCGATTTGTCGGATTATCGGAACAGACTTCGTCTAAGACGAGTTTAGCTTAATATGTTCCAAATTGTCTAAGATTGTCATCCCCTTCAGGCTTTGTACCCATCTCCCAAACATCCTGTATAATCATGCGAAATGATAGTTGGTCCCGTTGTAGCCATCGTTGCACCGTACGGCTAACAAATCCGGAAATATTTATCGAAGACTAGCTGCTGCCCGCAGCTTCTCCCGCGTGGATGCCGGAAGTTATACCACGGGGACGTGCTACCGGGACAAAATGTTACTCTTTATAATAACAGCCGAGCTATTATGTAACAATCTCACCGTGATAACTTAGGTGAAGTGAGTTGTCGATAGTGTCAAGCCCTAGCATCAGGTGGAACGATAAGTCACTTCACCTAAGCTATCACTTATCACGGTGAGATTGTTACAGAATCGACCGGCTGCTATCTGCCAGAGACAGTCCCGTCAAAATCAGTCCTACCGGAACAAAAAGACAGACAGAATAAAAATTAAAAAAGTATTTTGTTTTATGTACCGTATATACTTTCATAGGCATTTTGTAAAAAGCTGTTATTTTGACATTACAAAAGATACTTCAATTTTACTTATTTGTTTTTACCTAGGTATACAAAACTTTACCGAACAAGTACCTAAATGAGCTTGTTTTTATTAAGAAGTAGCCGGTGGGTAGTTTGTGTACATAGCCGTGCGTGATATAGATACCTAATATACAACAATGAAACCCATAAAAATATTAAATGATCCGCCAGATACGACCGAAAATCATAATATTGGTGGTGATGCTAACTTATAAAGTTTAAGAACCGGGTATCATGTATACACAGGTATTATCATGTGTACCTACACCTCTGCCTAACCTTTCGGGGCTTACAGGCGTGATGTTATGTTATAAGTTAGCAATAGCTAAGGTAACAGACTGCTATCTACTACAGACTTGTATCTAGAGTAGGTAGGTACCTACTGTTCCAGCCTACCTCAAATGGGACCGGACGCACGGTGAGCAAGAAGTCTTTCCACACTTCACTTTTTTTAATCATAATTTAATTGAACGCAATATGTAAATACAGAGTAGGTACATAATCAGCCTATAATGTTCCCACTGCTGGAACTGAGGCCTCCTCTCAGTAAGAGGGAGCAGGCCGTAATCCACCACGCGGGCCCAGTGCGGGATGATAGAAGTCACGTCTTCGAATTTTGGTTCTAGGATATGCCGGTTTCCTCGCGATGTTTTCCTTCACCATTTTGAGATGTACAAAAATTAAAGTGTGACTGGATTCGAATCTACGACCTACAACTCGTAAGCCGCGGCCGTTACCACTGGGCCACCACTGCTCTGCAAATACAGAGTAGGTAACAGACAATACTTGTATCAGGTACAGCCGTAGCGTACAGGTAGGTAGGTTTCGAAGCTGACTCTACCTACAAGCAATCCCTAATTTGTTGCGTTACCCTATACCCAAACACAAGACTTAGTAGATATCCGTGCGAAATGAAGAAACCCTCTCATTTACAATGCAAATTAAAATATTATTATTGTTGGTATTTATGTGCAAAAATGTGAAATTTTATCGAAAACTACGTAAGTAGGTATGCATTTTGTTCTAATGAGGTTGCTGATTCCCCGGATATTTTGTTCTAATTAGGTCAATGGAATGTGATTAGCATCGCACATTATGTGTGCTGATAAAGCAACCTAGATCTAGTTAGTTCCCTTTAGTATTAGGATGTCTGTTAAAACCGGACTGTAAATGAGGTACATGAAACAAAAACATTCATAGGTACTGTCAGCGAGCGTGCACACCTTTCACTTTTTTCCCGACTGCGGCGAAGCCCAAATGTAGGTTAATGTTTTGCAAACTTGTTTGTCAGAGTTTCTCTATTTACCTGGTAATCGCATATAATATTTAGCCAATGACAGATACGATAAACATTTAAGCTACCGGTACTGGCAGTATGAATACCCTTTGCGTTGTTGGTAGGGGTGGCATTCAATACCTATAGACGAAATACAGTGGTACCGATCCGTAATTTTATGGAATTAATTTATATGGAAGGCACTGTGTCTGAACAGAATCCGATGCCATCGGTCTGACGTGCTAAGTAAGTAACCACAAGTATTTTATGCAGCTACAATGCAATTTTAGTACCTCAAACCCGTTGGGTAGGTACCACTTGGGTATAAATAACTCAACCCGTGACTTTCGGAGGGGCCATTACTATCTCTGAAATAGTTTAAGATAGAAAGATACAATTATTTATATAGCGTGACTTGTTCACCAATGCTATTCCGTAAAAATAAAACACCCGTGAAGATAGTGTTCGCGTATTGTTACTATCTCTGAAATAGTCTAAGATAGAAAGATACAATTATCTAAATAGCGTGACTTGTTCACCAATGCTATTCCGTAAAAATAAAACACCCGTGAAGATAGTGTTTGCGAGTACTACTATTAGGTATTGCAAATGTGCGGGATTGATGACAGAAGCTTACGCAATTTTGACATTACGTTACCTGTTTATCATAAATATTTGAGATAGACAGGCATGAATCACAGTCGCTAAAATCAGTGCGACAACGTTGCAAGCTGCAGCCGCGCATCATTCGTTATTCTAACTATGTATATCTAACCAAACGACAGCTTCACTGTTGCCAGGTTGCCACAGCTTAATTGAAGCCACCCAATACGTTTATTTTACTGACAAGAATGTGTGGTATTTAAAAAAAAAACAAAACGCCCGATTTTACCCCGAGGCTTGGACTTGATACCTACTTTTTTTCCAGAGTATCTACACTAGACCAAAACATTTTAGTTTTACGCCGTGAAAAGTTTACAGAATTGTCACGAAGTTTGATTACTCTCTGGATGTTTTGTTCGTATGTTTTAAATTTAAACGGCCAAGAGCTTGTAAACGACATACCAACAAAACACCCATTTACCTTGGTAGGTACTTAATTACTGTTTATTTTTGGTAGACTAGCTTTTATAGCCTTCGACTTAAAATCATGATAAGTACCGAGATTTTTTAACTTTTACATCGATAGCCGGTACGTCCAGTCAACCGCACGTCATTGATTACCATTTGACATTCACAGCGTCTAATGTCTTAGCAATAAGGACGGTATTTGTAGTTCAATTGTGACCACCGATGTGCGGTTGATTGCACCTACCTATAGTACACTGGACATAACTTGTATGAGAAATGATCTATGAACCAATACAAAACAATATTCTTACAGATAATATTGTTTAAGTTATTGGTAGTTACACAAGCATTTATTCCTCATTAAAACTGACCAAATGGCGACCTACCCATTTAGATCAAGAGGGCTATCACAATTTTTCTTGTATTTGAGTGTTTGAAGAGTCTCACACTCTGATACAAGAAAAATATTATATTTATTTAGAGCACTCCCGAGAGAAATAATCAAACTTTCTCAGGCATATTTTAAACTGGGAGTTTTGATGTGATTAAGGTTTAGATTTAATAAGGCCACAAAATTAAAAAAAATCTCAACTATTTATCATTTTTTTTTTTCTACCGCGTCTTCATTGTCAAATTCATCTAACATTGAATTGAACAGACTCGGTTATGTCGATGTCGAAAATAATAAAATCGTCCCAAGTGTGACCCAGCGCCGGCGACGGCGACATCTCATTGGCTCATTAGATATCATTTATTTTATGTACCAATTTATCCTAGTCGCCTATGATATTTGCGCTAATTATCTTGCGATTTTATTAACAAACATATATTTAGGCAGACGAATAAATGTATTAAGATTGTTTTTAACATGTTCTTAATATTATTTAAAATCTTGACCTCGTTAAAAGTTTAAGTAGGTACATCGAGGTCAGTAAGTTATTTGCTACTTTTACAGTAGGGCGGCCTCAGTAAATAGACATAGATAAACAAACTTGAATACCTATTTAGCTATTGTTGAATTGAATATGTTCTGCATTTTAATATCTGGACTGAATGACATGTTTAGCACATTTAATCGACGGAGCTGTCTGTTAGCCCACGTACCCCGCACGGACGTAAAAATATCGCGGCGCGATTTTAGCGCGCACTGAATTTTTATGTCGAGCTTTGAGATTCTAAGGTGCATCCCTGCGCGTCGAGAAAACACACCGTCGGATTTTCAACTCTCGGCGCTAAGCAGTGTTGAAAATCCAGTGTGCTTATAAATAATACCGCACGTCCATGGGTAGGTAATATTGACAGCGCCTTTATTTCCTAGCAGTAAGGGAGGTTCTCGTAGCTCAATGGTTAGGTACAGTACGTGCCACGGGTCTTTGTTGGTGAATTTAGCTGCAGATTTACTTTCTCATTTATTTAAGCAGATTAAAAAAAAGAGGGAATTTATGCATTCGACGCGTCTATTTATAACGGACACCGCTCTCCAGATTTCTGGGATTGCTTTCAACTTCCGGCAGCTACTTCACAGACAAAAAGATCCGTGGCGAGTGTAGTTATTTATTAGTAATAAATTATGATTTGATTTGATTAGAACACATAAACAGACTTCCTTAAAAACACTACAAAGTAAAAATAACTTAAATGTCGAAAGTCGGTGGCAAAAAAACGGCAATAGAAAATCAAAGACACGGACTTCAGAAATTAAAGTTATTTTTCATATTAGGTATAGTTTGTGATTTTTTTTTAAGTCCGTTCTGTTTTTGTTTTTTTTAAGATTTTTATTTTATTTTAGGAACTTCTGCTATACAGTGTGTATCACAAAAGGTGGTAAAAATTAAGGGCGTGGTACAGACAGACCATCAAACTGAACTTTCTCCATGGGACCAACATCGTAATCGCGGACAAATAATCAGTCGTCCAATACAAAACTTAAATACCTACTCGACCCAAATGTGTACGGCTACACATCAAGCTATAAATTTCCAGTTTACACTGACCTCTCATTGTAAGGGAATACTATACAGTGCGAGATTAGCTTATACTGGAAATTTATAGCTTGATCTGTAGCTGTGCGTACACCATTGATTTGTATATACAAAGTGAATTAAATACGTATTATTGAAGCTAACTCAAAACTACTTGTGCACGATTAGTAAAAAATTTATGGGGCCACCCCGCAGGCTTACCCTACCAAACGAAAAAAGAATCATAAATCGGTCCAGGGGCTGTACTATGACGTGTTAATACCATCATGATTCCGTTGCGAAAAAGATATACCTAGTGCTATCGGTCATGTATAGCTCCGTCTCTCTTTCACGCTGGAACAATGATGGAATTAACACGTCATAGTACGGCCGCAGTAATCACGGAGATATCTATTTACAAACATGAAAAAATAAAGCCCGAATGCGTCACCTCCTTTTTTGAAGTCGGTTAAAAATATAAAAGTGTTGTACATCAGACACGGGCGGTGGTGGACTACCGTCAACTCACCATGGCAAATACAGTAATACCCGTTTATACTAACACTAGGTGGCACCATAAGGTAAGGTAATGCCTAAACAAAAGCCTGTTGGATTTTCAACGCTAGGCTCAGAGCCGAGAGTTGAAAATCAAACGCAGTAATATTTAGGCGCCTACATTTACGTGTCGCTTAGTGTTAGTGAAAACAAGCATAAATGGCATTGTTGCTGTTATTCCGTAAATGTTTCGTTTTGACTTAACTAGGTACTTAAGGTGCATCCACACCAAAGACTTTGTGGATCAACGTTTGCAAGTGTTAATGGGCAACAACGGATAACAAAAAGTTATTTAGAAAACTTACTAAAAAGTTATAGAAAGTTACTTAATGATATTAATGGATATCATATTGCAAAATGTTGTTTTACAAAAACTAACATTGGTGTGGATGCACCTTTAAATATATCACATGCAATTTAATAGGCAAGTATGTATGTAATTGATGTAAATAAATAAATAAAGGTCCAAAAAAACAAGCTTATTTCTGTTTTAAAGTTTAAGCATTCGACAAAACATCTAGCAAATTACCTAAGTACAGTCAACCGCACGTCCATGGAAAAGAATACTAATGTCCATGCTAACAATTCTATATTACAGGACCTTTAACTCGTGGTCGTAGCAGAAGGGGCGGTTTAAGTAGTTACAAAGTGTTACCACTGATTTGCGGATGACTGTATCTACATATCTAAGTACATATTATTATGTTAATATGGAGTAAGTTAAATTAATCATAAGTTGCCGTGTCGCTGAGAAATCAACTCGCAATTGCATTAGGTTATTGCTATACCTAATTAATCTTGTATTTCCTAACTTTTGTATCTACATATAGGTATCTAATTATTGAATCAAATAACTTGCCTACTTAAAAGGTTCGCACACAAGAGGTACCTCCTTGGAAAGTAGCCGACAGGTTAAATTGGGATGTGACATTTATGTTGTGTGTTGGGGAAGTAAAGAGAATAATTTCAGTACATTCAAACGGGGTGAATAGGCATGCAGGGGTGAATAGAAACGAAACTTTAAAGGGGATTTTAACCTTGAAATAATTTAGTTTATTGCCAAAAAGGACTCTTAATGTGTTTATTGTAATATAATTAACGATTAAGTGCTCTTGTTGGGGTCAAACTAAATTATTTCAAGGTTAAAATCCCCTTTAAAGTTTCGTTTCTATTCACCCCTGCATGCCTATTCACCCCGTTTGACGGTACTTTTACAACTTTACGGTGGATTTTTCGGAAAAAGGAAATCCTAAAAACCATAAAACTTGTACCTATATCTGGATCTAACAAAGATACAGGGTTCATTTGTGCTCATAAACATGCAGCATTGAGTCGCTATCGATGCATCCCGTATAATTTTTGCGTATCATGCTTAATTAAAAAGTAATCATTTATTTTCTAAATTTCCGGATAGAAAATTGGACGTTTTTCCTAGACGTGCTAGCTAAATAGGGACACGAAATCATGCACAACTTTTTTAATAAAAATGCGATGTCCGAAAAATAGTTTTCCTTTAACATTGTGCGTTAGTTATACAATTATTTAAAAATCCTTATTCTTTTATGTATCTAAACAGGTACAAAAAATTATAATCTTGAAAGTTGAGTTTTATTTTAAGACTAGCGACCCGTCCCTGCTTCGCGTGGTTTTTACGACTCGACAAAACATTGAGATTTCTTTTTTATGTGTAAGTTTAATATTAATGTATTAGTTCGGAATAAATTCTCTAAATGTTGATGAAAACTGCTTCAAAATCTGTTGCGAAGTATAAGAATAACGTGGAAAAGCGACTTCAATTTATATGTATATTTACAGATGATAACCGGAAGATGTATGGTCGTAAGATATTGAGTACGCAAGCTTAATTAAGGCTACCTGTCTATTGAAGCAGAGATTAGCGAAATTCACCACTAGAATGTGGGTAAATGTTAGCATTTCTCCGCTGTAATAACCACGCAGCTTATCATAGGTAGGTACGTAATCAAACAACATCACATTTTCACAACACAGTACTTTGTACCTACTCAATACTTTTATGTCGTATCTCTATTTTACTGTGTGTACATAAAAAATAAATAAACATCGCACAAAACGCGCAAGCGTCTACTTATGGATTTTTTATTCATTAATTTTCTTTAAAAATTTACCTACACTATTGCTAACATCATAAAGTTCGAAAATACTGATACCCAAGGGCCTGTCTTTTGTCTGTAGGTATATTATACGCACTAGAGTCGAGTCGATAGTGAAATCTACTTCTCCATCCGTAAAATCACGCACCCTGAGAATTACTTACGAAATTCAAAAAAAAGTAGAATGCCAATAATTAGGTATAACAGGTGGAACATAAATTTCGTGTAAAATTACTTTAGGAGGCAATTCAGTAGGTTATTATTAAAACTAACAATAAAAAAAATTATGTAGGCACTAATTAGCTTCAATACCTAGTTAATTAGCATCTAAAGAATAATATAAATTGGTAGGTAGTTGTAATTGGTTTCGGCCTACTGGCTACCTTATTCCATTTGTATGTCAATCGTTGGATGGATATGCTTCTGTAAAATTCTTTTTGTAATTTAATACTAGGTACCTACATACATACCAATCTATTTTTGCTAAACTTTCTTAATAAAACAATAGGTTCATTGATATCTAGATGCCGGAAAATTTTATCGTAACGAGTGTAGGTAAGTAGGTACAAAGTTAGGTACAACCCAATCAAATAAGTATATAGAAGGGAAATGTACCTACTTGATTAGTAAATATTTTTTATACAACAGATTACTATGACGTTCCTTAAGTAATTAATTATGTACATACATAGGTACTATTGAAACATTAGTTGAGCAGACCAGATTTGTAAGTTTCTTAGAAAGTTGCACTAGGTATCTATCTCATCTACCTACACATTATTCAGCTTTACGTACCTGTGCATTAAAATGCGAGCTGCATGAAAAGGCCAATCATTAGGTAGATATGGGTACGTAGGAACACAATAATGGACTTCTGACAGAAGTGTCCTACTATATACCTAGGTACCTACACGAAAATAATAAGCATCCGTAATACGTAGGTAGGTAGGTTCCCGTTTTAATTACGACAACGTTGGAATACATAAATACCGTAGGTACCAGTTTCTATTTATTTGTTTACCTGTGCCTAGGTACCTATGCGACCACATTACCTATTTGTTAAGCTGGACATAGGCAGCTCTCATGCTAAGTAATAAGGTAGGTACGCTTTGTTTATTTTATCTAGGTACCTATGCTGTTAGGTAATTAGCTATTTATTATCCAATTCTACAGAGTATAAATAAGTGAAACCACCTTAAAATTTTGATTACTGAGTAATAAAAATATACCTTTTCATATTAAATATTACAGTTAATTAGCTCATTTCCTAGAAAAAATATATGGTACGCGCGCCGCGTCTAAGGTATAGCTGAACGAATTTGGATACCAAGTAGGTAAGATGATAAGAGAGGCAGAATGTACAATTTGTACAGCCGATTAGGCACCCAACTATACATCTAGGTACCTACCTATATTTATGTAATAATCTGCGTGCCATTTACGAGCCAACCATTTTTTCGTGACCAGTCGTGGCTTTTTTTTCAAGCTTGTAGGTATATAATACCTACAAGTACTCCCTTAAACATGGGTACTGATCATAGTTGTAGGTATCTAGATAGCTACCTATTGTCTAATCTAAATTATTTAAAGCTTAGGAGATGGAAAAACTGGTCTATGAAACAATAGAAATTGTGGTTCAATTAGATCAGGTACATAGACGACAATTCTTTGTTATGATATCAGCATAAATATCGGCACCTGACAATTATTTTCAAAAGAAAAAGATGTTAAAATAAGTTGTATTTTTTTTATTCACGTAGGTATTTTATTTGCAGGTTTTGATATTTATCTAGACGTAAAAGGAGCACAAAATTTAGCGGTGGTTCCTCTTTTGAAAAGGGGGGGTTGGATTACGGAGTAACCCAGAATGTTGTTGCAAAAAAATACAAATTTAAAACAAATTTTGCAATGCAACTCAAAGGAAATTGCTTGAAACATACAATGAAATTCTTTTAAATTGCCATTGTTCATATTTTCTATTTTTTACAGAATTTCAGGTCTTGGACGAAATGTCAATGAAAAGTGATCGACATGCGTGTACCTAATTCAATCATATTTATTATTAACCACATTCTTTGGTTTATAGACCAGTTCCCATGTAAGTTTGCGTCTTATCTCAAGCATAACTTTATGCCTGCGGCGTGGACAGCAGGGTGTGTAGGGTAGGTACCATCTATAACTCCCGGAACTCGATGTAGGATGTAGATTATTCCCTTGAACCCACACGAAGAGAAGTCTCATCTAGCAAGAACTATTCTTGTAGTAAAATATAGAAATGCCCCACTTCTAAATAACTAATACCTATTGGGCAAATAACTTTTCAGAAACAAAAATTAAAGTAGATACAAACTTTAATTTTTAATTCAGTGTTACTTTAAATAGGTACGGTTAATAGGACAATAGCGTAGGTACAGCTGTACAACACTTAAACACTACATAGGTACAAGTATTTTCTCAATGTGATTACTACTTTCGGTGGATAGGTAGGTACCTTATAGTGTTCTCGCAAAATAGTTCTTTGTAGTGGTCTGCAGTATTCCGTGCAGCGGGAAGCTGGTTGGCCACTTAAGGTTTGACGACTAAGTTTTGCTGTCGACTGCTGTACTTAAAGGGTTAAAGTAGGTACCTTTTCAGTATTTGCCGTTGTTAGGTAGGCGCTACTAATGATCTGCCTAGCGGATTCCGTTGTTACTATTCATATAATTTAGTTAGAATTAAAATGCAAATTTACATTAATTAGGCTCGAATCATAAAAAAATACTATACATAGAACTTTACAAGGTAGTCTGTTGCTGTTACTACCATTCACGAGTTGTTAACAATAGGTACTTTCATCAACCTCTGCTTGTGATTTTACAACCAAGTTCCTATATCAGCTACCTACTTGTTTGTGCATTTCTTGAAAACTTATTTCTAGTAATTGGAAATAAATAAAGGAAACATAGTAGGTATGGAATGACGTTGTTGCACAATCGAAGCCTCCTTCAGCTGGCAACGTTCTAGAAACCCTCGAGACCTTCATGCAACCGCTTGTATGATTGTTGGCGTTATAATAGCCTTTGCTCTTAGCGAAGTAAGGTAGGTACGTTAATCAGGTATTTCGTAAAAAACGAGACTTTTACCTGTCTTTGAAATGAAACGTTTTTTATTTAAATGTTACGATAAGAGACTTATCATTCTTGGATTTCAATGCAAAATATATGAACTGGTCTGTTTAACTAACGCAAAAAGGTAGTGCCCTAATAGCTCATCTTAGTAATTCATTCATGTTGTATATTTTGTTGAAATTTATAGGAATATCGCTAGAATTACTGTCGTAAAATAATCTCGTAGTCTTTTTATAATAGGTAATGGTTTGTTTCTTTCATGTAGAAATATTAAGTCATTTTTGGATTACATGGATTGCTGAAGAATCACTCCTGGAGCACCAGTCGTTTTCATCAGCTCTGCGTCGAGTCCACGGAAGGATCCAGTAGGTATATGTGCGCTGGTATTTTCACCTCACGATTAACTAAACAAATTTAGGTTATTAAATTTGAACTAAGTAGTAAACGGAAAAAGTCATGTATATTGATTTCAATATTTATTTGAAAAAAATACTTTACAGGTGGTAAAAACACTTTAGAACCCGTTAAGTTATACATTTTAGACTTACCACTGAAGAAAATGCAACCTAAATAATTGAAAGGACTTGGTGACATTAATGGAAGGACTTGCCACCACCAATGTAAATCTGGAAAAAAATAAACTATTAATAATATGTCACTTATTGAATAAAAAGTATAATACTTACGTTTAGGTTTAGGAGGAATTAATTTGATTGCGCCCGGTTTTTCAACAGGTTCAACTATAGTTTTTGGCTTTTTTTCTGGAGGAGACTCATTGTGAACTGGAGACGGTCTTTTTGGTATTGATACTGTTGGTGGCAAAACAGGCGTGGATTTTTTTGTTAATACTGCTGCACGAGAAGGTGGTGGTTTAACTTCCTCTTCTAGTCCATGTTTCCTAAACTTAGAATTGAAAGTTTTAACAGTTTTTGGTTTTGGTTCATCTGGTTTTCTGACTTCAATGGATATCGAAGGTTTTTCTTTTTTGGAATCACTCAATTTTGGTATTTTCCCCAATTTATGAACTGACGGCGTTTTATCATCAGGTTTCTCAGATAAAGATTTCTTTAGAGAGGTATCCTTACTCTTTTCATTTTTATCTTCTTTTCCTTTATCTTTATTCTTATCTTTTTCGAAAGATGACCGTGAACTCCGATCCTCTTTAGATTTACTACTGGAAGACGACAATTTATCGCTAGATTTTCTGCTAATGTCACTTTTTGATCTAGAACTATGAGAAGAATGCCTATCCTTATCTTTTGACCTGTCTTTACTACTATTATGTCGGCTAGAACTGCTTTTGTGAGTTTTATGTTTCTCACTAGAAGAATGAGACCTACTTGAATGTTTTGAGGGACTGCTAGACTTTGACCCGCTACTATTACTTTTATCATCTGATTTATCTTTACTTCTACTTTTTGATCTTTCTTTAGATTTTTCGGAATCGGATAACCCTTCAGAAGTTTTACTTTCACAGTCATCATCAACTTGCGAAATGATTTGCTTTCCATCTTTTAAGCTAATTTTTAATACCGGCAAAGTTTCCGGTTCGTCATCTACTTCATCTTTTATTTTAAAATCACCTACATTCTTATCAGTGTAGGCATTATTAGAAATGGATTTATCCAATTTGATACGTTCTTCACTAATTGTTTTAATTTCAGTATTATTGTCATCATTTTTATATTCCACATTGCACTCTGATTTTATTAAGACGTCTAAATCAGATTGCGCTTCCGATATAATTTGAGGTATATCTGAAATCTGGACAGAAACTACTTGTTCGCCCTTGACTGTTTTTAACCATTGTTCAACTAATTTCGATGCTAGGGCTCTGATAGCTGTAATGAAAGAAATTAAATATGCTTTAATAATTCAAAATATGAATAGAAGTACTGTTGCTACAGAAATAAGCACAACTGCAGTTAGAATAATTTGTTTTCAACATTTGTTGTCTAAATGAAAATAGACTTCTAAACTTTAAATTTCAGTTCCTACGAAAAATAACATCACATCGCTGTAATCATCGAAGGGTTAGGCAGAGGTGTAAAAATCTGGCCAGTTATTTTAGTCCAATGTAATAGGGGGAAGGCCTATTGCCGTCACCCAGGCACAAATCCAGACTCCAGGCTGCTACTGAGAAATTCCTAATAGAAAAACCCAATAACACTGCTCGACCTGGGAATCGAACCCAGGACCCTCATGCTCAGCAGTAGTGCTTGCGAGCACTAGTCCAACGAGGCAGCAGGAATTGGTCCTAGGAAACATATGTGATTTTCTTACCAAAATGGTTATCATCCTTTGACAACTCCTTAACAAGTTTTGGACAGTTGTTGGTTTTCAAACGCTCTATATCAACTGGGCATATTAATAGCAGCTCCAATAACTCTTTTACAAGAGGCCAGTTTTTGGCGACTATACTTTCGGTCAGCCACATGTGTACCAAAACCCAACCGCCGGATCCCATAAATAAGCCTAGAAGGTCGGTCTCGGTACGTTTCAGTATTTGTATGTAAATACACTTAGATACCAATTTCTTCGAAAATTTTGTCATGAGGCTGAAAGAAAAAGTCAACATTTAACAAATACGTTGATATAGGTAGTATAATCGGCTTTAAGGGGTATTCTAGAGGAGCGTTCAAATGATTTGACTCTAATGCTTGCTACTTTAACAGTTTTTTAATAACACATTGTTAAAATATGAGACTAGCAGTAGGTACGAAATATTTTATTAAAGCTATTTCTTCCTATTGTCCAGTCAATCATAGTAATACAAAGCAAAGCCAAAACAAAGCTGATTCATGAAAAGCTAAAAACGACTACTTGACAAACTTACCTAGCCAGCCTCTGGACTTCATCCCTGCTTTTGATCCCGCCATTTGGTGACAGAAGCACGCTCAGGCAGTTAAGTAACTGAATTGGATCAATACGCGGCTGTAACAAAGACAAGAAAAAGTTATTAATTACAGGTTGTCCTACTTACAAAAATAGTATGTTTCTTCTATTGGTTCTCAAAACTATTGTTCCCTTTAGAAAGGGGTGTCGCCTATTTGCCGTGTAATCAGCAGGTACTCGGATAGTTTGTAGCCCCGCGGCCCCGTGACTTTTGACAATCCACGAAGCGTTAGAACGACATAAGTTGTATTTTCATGTTTAATTTACGGTGTCTATACAATTAAATAGTATTTTGATAAAATGAGCTCTCCTTCTTTCAGAGTTATTCAGAAATAGGATATTATGATTATTTCGCGGAAAGGGTGCAGTTTTCTTATCGCTCTAGTTTATTCCATCCAATCTTCGGATATAAAAATTACAAATGCTGACTAGCTGACTACCCAGAGTGCGCTACACGAATGCTTAGTGCGACCATGCAAGGCTTTGTTATTACTACTATTTTTTATTATTACTAAATTTGTTATTACTAAAACAGCGCTTATAAAAAAGGAACAACGCATAACGCAATACGCAATGCTGTATCTTGCTGTTAAAATCATGTTCAAAACCTATTGTGTGCTAATAAGAATGAGATACTTCCGAACACTACTGCTTCAAACGACTACAAGGATCAATTTATGGAGAATATTACGCAATTAATAGTATTGATCAATTCAACAATAGCATTTACTGTTCATGCACAAGATGCGTACTTAACTGGATCGGATAAGAACTGCGCAAAAAACAAATACAATATTGTTTAATCGTTTGAAGAACAGTTCAAGGTTACGTTTTAATATTTAGGTGAAGATTAACTAAAAAAGATCAATTTATGGAGAATATTACGCAATTATGTAATAGTATTGATCAATTCAACAATAGCATTTACTGTTCATGCACAAGATGCGTACTTAACTGGATCGGATAAGAACTGCGCAAAAAAAATTACAATATTGTTTAATCGTTTGAAGAACAGTTCAAGGTTACGTTTTAATATTTAAACTTAGTAGGTAGGTACGAAGTACGCGACGAAGTCAGTTCAAGTTTAAATTGTTACCACTGACGTCGACTGTAGGTACAATACTCGCATTTTAAACCTCACTTGTCGAATATCGACCTGATAAGTAACTTCTAGGCTGTTTAAAACCGCAAATTAACAAATAATAGTCTGCTTACTTCGTAGTAATAGGTATGCAAGTTAACATTATGATCGAGCATGTCTGTCGCTGAGCTTAGATCCAGATACCATCCAGCAACTATATAAAACTAGGGATGGTGCCAAGTATAATGTATCAGAAATAACATAATATTTATAAATCAGGAATTCTACACATTCGCTGTGGAAAACGCATATTACATTGGCGTATTTTTATTTCTACATAAGGTGCTGCGAACTCCTATCATGGTCCGATAATAATAACGCATTACGTAATATCTTCAACGCTTGTGTTAAGTGCCACGTAAAAGAGGAACGATCTGATCGAGTCACGGTGATTAATTTGTTAGACCGTGTCGGATGCGATTCGTGTCACGTACAGTCGACCGCATGTTGGTGGAACACTTGCACCTTCAGCTGGCCTAGTGTAGTACAGAATTTCAATAGAATAAGAAGGCCAGCTGTTATGTTACCACTGTACAAGTTAAAACTTCACGAACATTATTTTGATATAAAGCAGTTCATGCTACACCGTGCAGTGTCAGTCTTGGTCCCTACAAATCGAGCAGATATGGATGCGGCTCGTGACCGTGACGATCTAGATAGCATAAATCTTCCCATATACGGTCACAATACCCTCTGGGCTGCTATGCTACTGAGAATTCTCACGGAAATTCAATCTAACTTTATTACCCGACCCGGGGATTAAACCCGTGGCGCTTAGTAGTCCCACTTGAACACCATGATCTTGTGGACAAAATCATAATACAAGCATGCTTAATCAAAATAATCGTTCATGCTTGCAGTTCTGCTTACGGCACCTGCGAGTCACCTCAGTAGGTAGGTAGATACTGCCAAGTAGGTAATATTTTCTGACAAAAATAATAGGTAGGTACCTATCTGAAACCAAAAGGAATACTGGCTTTCAGCCATTGCAGTACATCGATCGGCGTGGACCGACAAGGCTTGTCCAAAAGGATAATGGCTTCTGGCATAACCAGTACTGAGTACCTACATCGATCGACGTGTACCAACAAGGGTTAATGTAATAGCAGTGGCTTTTAAAGATTGGTAAGACGGGCTGGTGTTCCCAACTTCACGTCAAAGCGCGTATTGTTGGTTTTTGGATCAACAAAGTTATTAGAGAGAATTTAGTTTTACGTCCGGGCCATAGATTACTATACTCTATGGTCCGGGCTCAAAATGTCGTTGTAGTCTCATCGCTAAGTAGGTTACTCTAACAATTAATCAAAATGGACGCCGAACCGGACGGGCGGGCGCGCAAGTGAGAGCGAGCGCTTACGTTGATGACGTAAGCGCTCGCTCGGCTCGCTTATACTGCATAAATACCACACCACGTGATATTGTTCTAGAAGCTTTGTAATTTTTGTCTCGTTTCTTGGCAATGGCATTTAACCACTATCATACTAATCATTGATAAGCAAGACTAGTAGCATGAGAGAATCTACAGATAATTTAATTAAATATTATGGTAAAAAAAGATTGCGATGTTCAAAATATTTATCAGACTATGCTAAATTATTAAAGTAGGTATGTTAGGACAAAACTTACCATTATAATATTCTATATTACTTCAAAAATAACACGACACCCGATTGCACAAAGGTATGCCATGCCACGCCTTAGGCTCCAGATACAACATGGCGTCTTATCATTTTTTAACAATGATGTTCTTGCACAGTGGAACACTTATTTTCTAGGTATTATGTCCATTAACAATGTAATTACACTATATTTTAACATATATTACATAATATTGTCTGTAATCAATTAATCACAACTTAGTGACAAATAAATTAATTCCGTAGTTATGGTGAAATAAATAAGATATTTATATCATTATACTCCTCCTACGTCTGATATATTATTTTAATAATATCCTTGATTTGATTAAATTTATACTTATAGGATACTACGACACTTTCTAATTCAGTGAGTTGGCAGAATTCCAAGCTATGGCCAGATAAAGAGACGTTCGATCCGAGTAAACGGCTGGCAAGCGGAGAGAAGATTGATTGAAGAATGAAATGGAAGAGGTCATTGTGGAATGGATGAACGGGGACAGCGGAAAAGGAAATTGAATAAAAGACAACAAATTGAATGAAAGATCGAAAAACGGTTGCTATGTTGCCAACAATAAAATTTTAAAACGAAATGAATTTTAGTCGATTTACCTCATTTATCAATATTCAACATGAAAATCAATATCATTTGCCGAAAAGCAATTCTGATAATATAGTTCGCATGCCATGAACTCTCTTACTAAACTCGTGCCATGAACTGAAGGTGAATGGGGATAAAAACTATCACTTGCTCACTTCATACTAGACCGAGTCCAAGAATTTGGCAGCTAGCAGTCACTTTCCATACAATTTTTGTAAGCAAACGACTTCTTTAACGCATAATTAATTAATAAGCCCCGTAACGCAGCTATTGACTGCAAAAATATGGGGCCCATGTATTTGCTAGTAATTTTATAAGACGAAAACTGTGGAAGAAAGCTTACAGAATAATGAAAAAAAAAATGGAAACCCGGTATTTCATCGAGACGATGTGCTAGCTATATACGAAACTAAGACTGTTTTCATTACCTACAGGCACTTCTGGTGTGATATTATGTTATGTATTAGTAAAGGTTTGTGTGTGTGTGTTTATAAAATTATCTTAATAGGTCCTTGCTAGAATTAATATCTCTGAAGTTTTTCAATCAGGAAGATCATCCTCGAGTTGGTTTTCAGCTCCGATAAGGTTATTTCTGTCATCAGCCTCCAGTCTTCAACAAAAACATAAACAAAACAGTGGCGGTTTGTGGACACACAACAGTGCTGCCACCTATAATAATAATAATAATAATAATTTATTTGTCAGAAAACAATGATCCATAGTATGGTTAGTAACAATTGAAACTTATAAACTATGTTAGTAGGCACAAAAATCACAAAATAAATATTACAAAATTAAATAAATTGGATTCACGATTTAAAATAAAATTGTAACATTAGTCTGTACGTGAACCATACAGCAGTGGTTCACGTACTGACAGTCAAAACGTTCAGAAAACGCACCTATGACGAGCTTTCAGTGTTCCCCATTCATACAAACAAAGCTTACTTCACTAGACTTACTTTCACTAGATACTTTTGAAACAGACTGTACACATTTTTTGTAATACAGGGACCTTCATCAAGAAAGGATCACTACTGTCGTAATACGGCGTGCAGACAGAGGCGGTGGTAGTACAATTACTGTCAAAATGTAATTGTACTATCTGGCATATTTTCGGACCCAACGCAGTGGCGATGGCGTGCAACGGTGACCTGTTGTTAGCAATGTGTAAATTGTCACACGTCAACTTATTTGTGTACCAAAATATTTAGATTATTTTGTTGTGAGGAAAATATTTGAAATTGTAATGAGTGTGTAATTTATGTTCCTTGGATAATATTGGATCCAAAAATCCAATAATAAGAATCCAACAGAGTGCAGCCCAGCGCGTCGAAAAACACACTGTCGGATTTTCAACTCTCGGTGCTAAGTGGTGCGTTGAAAATCCAGTTTTATCCATAGTTTGAAAAAATTCCGCCGCTGTATTTTACGTCCGTGTACGTCGACCATTGAGCTAGGAAAAAGTCGACTAAGGATATCTAATAATGATAGTTATCTGTGGTCGCTATACCACTTGTCAGTCGGCAGTTGTCACCAATGACTAAAGAATTCTTTAGTCATTGGTTGTCACCATCTCAATCGTAGACAGAGAAACTAATAGACGCAGCGTAGACAGAGAAACTAATAGACGAAGGGACCCTGTAACCGCAGTCGCGACAGAGATAATATGTCAATGTGTGCGTATAATGTTGCCATAGTAACTGCATTCCCCTGTTTTTGGAGTGTTATTAGATGAAGTAGGGTAAATTATTTTCAGGATTTAATTGAAACGAAACGAGTTTTTTAATTAAGATTTATTATACTACTTAAATGATAAATGATTTTATTTCTGTAAGTAGGTTTGAACAAACACTTTTACACGTCAATCATATTTTTTTTAAACTAGATGAGGTCGGCGTTTCCTATGTGACTACTCTGAGAAGAAAGGCCGAAACAAACTCAGAGGTCACAGTCTCTTTTAAAGTCCAGACAAAATCTTGGTCAGATCATGTGAAGGCTATGTAGATCGGTGTCTGCAATGGTCTTTTGAGGAAAGAACCACACATATTGAGTGGACCTGTCCAGTCAGTGCACGCATTTGTCAGTAACCGTGCAGCTCAACTCAGAACTTAAGGAGCTCAACGATTCGACGAACAATACCAAAGAAAGGACATTTTGGTAGGCCGCATCAGCTACTCAAACTGCCAGAACATGATTAAAACTGGAACAAAAACACACATAGTCCTCACATTCACAATAATTTAAAATAATATAATACTTTGTACAGTAAATATTAGTGTCATTGTATATGAAAATAAGTATACATACTTATAGCAAAGATTAAAAGTAAAAATAGTTAGCGAAATAAAATAAATTTACATTGCCTGTGCTTTATTGGAGCAACTCAATCCCAAGCCTTTTTGTCCTCAATACATATAGTCTTTGACAGTATAATAGGCATTCTGGCATAGTTTCCTTTTTATAAAAGATTTGAATTTATCAAGGCTTAGTGCTTTAATGTGGCTAGGAAGTTTATTATAAAAACGTATACATTGGCATCTAAACGAGCCACCTATTTTCTTGAGCCTTGTAGTAGGAACAACAAATTTGTGTTTGTTCCTAGTATTTAAATTATGGATATCACTGTACTTTTTAAACAGATTAATATTTTTATGTGCATACAAAAGATTTTCATAAATATACTGAGAAGGCACAGTCATTATATTAATCCCTTTAAATTTGTCTCTGAGGGAGTGTCTGGGACTTAATTTATAAATTGAACGAATTGCCCTTTTTTGTAATAAAAAAAATCGTCTGAATATCGGCGGCATTTCCCCACAACAGAATACCGTACGACATTACACTATGAAAATAACTAAAGTATACTAAACGGGCTGTCTCTAAATCAGTTAAACCACGAATTTTCCTAACGGCGTATGCTGCAGAGCTAAGCTTCTTTGACAATTTATCTATATGGGGGCCCCATTGAAGCTTGGCATCCAAAGTTTTGCCTAAGAATACTGTGGTATTTTCGGGTTTCAACTCTTCACTCTTTATGAGAATACTTGTTTCTACTTGTCTATCATGAGGTATCGTAAACTTATTACATTTTGTTTTTTTCTCGTTAAGAAGAAGGTTATTAACATTAAACCAGTTAACTACTTTTGCGAGGGCACTATTTACATTGTCAGTAACCAGCTGCTGAAGTTTGAGTTTAAATAAAAGTGAAGTGTCGTCTGCAAACAGCACTATATCATGTTTATCCTTTATGAGGTAACTAAAAAAAACACTAACACTTAGAAACTAAACACTCCAAACAATTTGAAAAAAACACATTATTGATGTTTAAACATATATATATATATATATATATACACACATATACTATGCTATTATTTGATCCAATATTATTTGTTTTTATTACATTGTAGAGCCAATATTTTTTATCGTGACTCGGGGCATTTTTGAGCTGACGCTGGCAACACTTACATGATATAATTTATTGGTTATAAATGTTAAAAACTCGACAAAATCCTATTATCTTCAGTTTTAATGAGACATATCGTTCCGTCATGCTATGGCATAAATAATCATCATATAAGAAACTATAATTAGGTACAAAACCGTCGTACTTACGCGTGAAAAGACACACCGGCCATTTTCTTCTCACTATCGCTTTTACATGAAATAACACGACAACGCACCATTGTATAATCTTCGATGTGAAATACGGATAATTTCTCTGTCTTCTCACTGGATTAAAATCGTTTTTTATCATAAAAATAAGCAAAATTTTAACACCAAACACAATGACGGCACGAAGTGTCAAAGTTTGTTTCGCAATTTGAGTTGCGGTCCTTGAAAAAACAGGTTACACGGTAAGAGACAAAAAAATTGATAGTTGTATCTCTGTCTAAAACATTCATAGCGTAATTTTCGCTCTCTTTCTTGTGTAAGCGAGAAAGGAATCGTCACTGCGTCTATTAGTTTCTCTGTCTACGAGACGCAGTGACGATTCCTTTCTCGCTTACACAAGAAAGAGAGCGAAAATTACGCTATGAATGTTTTAGACAGAGATACAACTATCAATTTTTTTGTCTCTTACCGTGTAACCTGTGATATGTAACATGTGATAGTGAGAAGAAAATTGCCGGTGTGTCTTTTCACGCGTAAGTACGACGGTTTTGTACCTAATTATAGTTTCTTAAATGATGATTATTTATGCCATAGCATGACGGAACGATATGTCTCATTAAAACTGAAGATAATAGGATTTTGTCGAGTTTTTAACATTCATAACCAATAAATTATATCATGTAAGTGTTGCCAGCGTCAGCTCAAAAATGCCCCGAGTCACGATAAAAAATATTGGCTCTACAATGTAATAAAAACAAATAATATTGGATCAAATAATAGCATAGTATATGTGTATATATATATATGTATACAGCGTGGCGCTGCAATGGTGACCTTAATTTAACACACATATACGTTTTCACATTTTCGTTTCATGACAATTTTTTATTTCCATTAAACGTTATTATTTACAGATTTATTAAAGAATTTAGGAAATAGCATCTTAGAGCAACCTGTACTTAAAGAACTGTCGCGCAGCGGTCATTTCCCTTGGTCACGGATCATAACTTCGCATCAATGAAATTAAAACGAATAAGCAATACTATTAGGATGAAACAAATGCATAGAGTAGGCGAATTTAAGGAAATTTCCTTTGTTGGCGAGCAGCGCAGGCGACGCGCGCTCTCCCTTCCACCCACCCGCCGCACCGAACACGAATTCTTTTTTTGCTTTTCTAGTGCTAGTCGAACCCGTGTCCTTGACGCACTTATTTACACTAGTGCGCATAATTACGTCGCGAAAAAGACTCTTAGCTATTGTTTTATTTATTTCTTTTTGTGTAATTAGGATAGTAATTAGATCATGGTACTGCGATAAAGACACTTTGATTGGTTTTCGTTTTCTTATCTAGTAGGTACGTTTACACCTCTTGCGATACGGACGCATTTATTTGTGCTATTAGTGCTTGTGTAAACTTATGATCGTGATGGCAGTGATTAGTGATGACAGTTATTACTAATAGTAACAAGAGAGGGTGATGTGATAAGTGTTTGTACCACTTGCGCCGCTCGGTTTCTTTGATAATATGCCGTCAAAGAATCGGACCGATCACGAGTAGGTACAAGACGCGATGCGCGGTTGCCAGCCCGCGAACCGACCCATTGCCGCTCCGAGTTAACGTAAGCGAGCTAGGTAAGTAATTTCATGAATGAATTTTTGCAAGGGTGATCCCAATTTAATGACTTTTTTATTATTTAGTTTGTTTGAAAAATTTTTTTTTTCAGTTTACGTATTATTTTAACCTATCAATATTTATATGGTTAATGGGCACTAGCCCTACCCGTGTATTAAATTAAAGTCACCATAGTAGCGCCACGTTGTATACATCAATAATGTGTTTTTTTTCAAATTGTTTGGAGTGTTTAGTTTCTAAGTGTTAGTGTTTTTTTTAGTTACCTCATAAAGGTAAACATGATATAGTGCTGTTTGCAGACGACACTTCACTTTTATTTAAACTTAAACTTCAGCAGCTGGTTACTGACAATGTAAATAGTGCCCTCGCAAAAGTAGTTAACTGGTTTAATGTTAATAACCTTCTTAACGAGAAAAAAACGAAATGTAATAAGTTTACGATACCTCATGGTAGACAAGTAGAAACAAGTATTCTCATAAAGGGTGAAGAGTTGAAACCCGAAAATACCACAGTATTCTTAGGCAAAACTTTGGATGCCAAGCTTCAATGGGGCCCCATATAGATAAATTGTCAAAGAAGCTTAGCTCTGCAGCATACGCCGTTAGGAAAATTCGTGGTTTAAGGCGGGGTGTTATCTCAATATTCCCAAAAATTGGTTTCTTAGAACGTCGAGGTGTGACGTAATGTAATAAAAATAAGTAACGCGAAAATACAGTGAACAGAGAAGGGTATAAAGAAGAATTTAAACCGAACAGAATAATAAATAATAGTTTGATATTCCCAATAAAAAATTGGGAAGTTGTAGCACAAAAATAAACTTTGACGTCGAAGATCTCTGTATTTCCAGCGATAACAACAGTTTTTTTTTTAAGAATTTAGTAGGTTTTCCATTTTTTTAAAACTTTAACCAAACCATTATTTAATTTTATGTCTATATTTTAAATAATCTAAAGAAAAGCAGTAAAATAAATGCCCATTCGCAGCTTACGTCACATTTCAACACAAATATCATTTTCAATTTTCAATCTTATTGACGCTCCATAGTGGTGACAATAGCTTACGCGGTCATACTTTAGTCGTCGGGCAGCGCTCGACTTGGATGGTTGGCACCGGACGCTCTGTGCATAATTCGATTGTAGTTTTCAAGTAATTTATGACTGAAAACAGTGTGTGAATTGAACTAAAGTTCTGTGGCGGACTACTAAGGCTACTCACTGCCTAATATTGAAGTGAAAATTCAGTCTCAGTGGAAATATGGGCAATAAAAATAAAATGTTGCGAAAGAGTTTTACAAGAAAAAGACGAAAAACTCGAAAAAATTATGGAATGTTTGGGTAAGTAGGATGATTACGGTATTGTATCATAATAACATTTGAAATTTGTATTTAGTTTAGTATACTTACGAAACTGTATAAATCTATAGAAACGGTATTGACAATTTCTACAAACATTTTGCTAAATCCAAAAACAAATAGGTGCACTCTATTTTGATGTCTATAGAATGCATATTTGAATGCGCCTAGTGCAAACGTCTCTGGTCGAAGCAACCATCGAGGCGATAGCCATATTGCAATAGTAGGTATAAGTAACAAAAACAAACTTGCAGATAAATCAGAGTGCGTTCGTAATTATTATAATAATATAAATATTGCACTAGTTATATAAAAAGCATTTTGATTCTTTTGTAAGATTATTTTTATAATATTTATTGAGTCATTAGACCAGTGCCGATAATTTTTGAAAACGAAAAAAGTCACAGTAGGCTGAAACCCATTGGAAAAGAAAGAGAATATAACAAAAATGAAAGGAAAAATAATTTACGGGCGATCCGAGGTCGGGAAGTGGGGGTTATCTCGATTTCCGGCAAAACTACAAGTCATATGGAAAAAAGTGTAATAGCAAAGTTGTAGGTAATAAAAAGATCTACAACTTTTGTATTCACACTTTTTTCAAGTAACCTCAAAATTTATGTGAAAAATTCAATTCATGTGAAAAATTCAAATTTGACAACAAACAATTTATGTGAAAAATTCAAATTTGCCGGAAATCGAGATAAACCGCTTTTTACCCTTAAACCCCCACTTCCCGACCTCGGATCGCCCGTAAATTATTTTTCCT
This sequence comes from Brachylomia viminalis, assembly GCA_937001585.2. NCBI lineage: Eukaryota > Metazoa > Arthropoda > Insecta > Lepidoptera > Noctuidae > Brachylomia > Brachylomia viminalis. Next base: position 15,919,183 of record OW443301.2, on the reverse strand, counting down.
TTCATTTTTGTTATATTCTCTTTCTTTTCCAATGGGTTTCAGCCTACTGTGACTTTTTTCGTTTTCAAAAATTATCGGCACTGGTCTAATGACTCAATAAATATTATAAAAATAATCTTACAAAAGAATCAAAATGCTTTATATATAACTAGTGTGCAGTATTTATATTATTATAATAATTACGAACGCACTCTGATTTATCTGCAAGTTTGTTTTTGTTACTTATACCTACTATTGCAATATGGCTATCGCCTCGATGGTTGCTTCGACCAGAGACGTTTGCACTAGGCGCATTCAAATATGCATTCTATAGACATCAAAATAGAGTGCACCTATTTGTTTTTGGATTTAGCAAAATGTTTGTAGAAATTGTCAATGCCGTTTCTATAGATTTATACAGTTTCGTAAGTAAACTAAACTAAATACAAATTTCAAATGTTATGATACAATACCGTAATCATCCTACTTACCCAAACATTCCATCATTTTTTCGAGTTTTTCCTCTTTTTCTTGTAAAACTCTTTCGCAACATTTTATTTTTATTGCCCATATTTCCACTGAGACTGAATTTTCACTTCAATATTAGGCAGTGAGTAGCCTTAGTAGTCCGCCACAGAACTTTAGTTCAATTCACGCACTGTTTTACCAATTTTAGCAAATACCAACTAATATTCAGCCAGCAGCAGCTTCCATTCCCGTGGATGATCCCTCTATCGTCTAAATTTTTCAGAATTCTAGCTTCCGTCCCGGCTCCGCATTTTATTAGAAACATTATGGCATTTGTCACTTTGGAGCTGTGATATTATTGCATTTATTTAGAGTTTATGTGATTTTTAAGTGGTCCGAGGGCCTTTATGTTGGTTTTGTTTTCTATTTTTTTACCGCACCCACTAAGTACCTATCTAAAACACAAACATTAGTTTGAAATGGCATAACTACCCATTTAATTAACCCTTCCATCCCTGATACTGACTTACACCCGAAAAGCATAATTCCCCTTCTAGAGCAGTCGGGTAAAATTCGGAATGTTTATATTTGACCTGTTTATCATGTACTGTAATAAAAATAAACAGTAGTGATGTTTTTTTTTAAATTGTTATGTGTAATTATTTATTGTATCATATTATGAACCGACACTGTAATTACATCGAATTTTAGAACGCACGTCATAAGTAAGTATATTCAACAGAAAACATCTGATTTCCTTACGTATACTATGCAACTTTCCTTGAGCACACAAACGCCCGTGTTAGCGTTTGCGAGTGTGTGCATAATTACCGTAAAACGCGCAGATGCGGTTGTGTGAGTGCGGTAATAGCGATTAAAATCGTAGTCGGTCCGCGTCTTAACTGATTTAGAGACAGCCCGTTTAGTATACTTTAGTTATTTTCATAGTGTAATGTCGTACGGTATTCTGTTGTGGGGAAATGCCGCCGATATTCAGACGATTTTTGTTATTACAAAAAAGGGCAATTCGTTCAATTTATAAATTAAGTCCCAGACACTCCCTCAGAGACAAATTTAAAGGGATTAATATAATGACTGTGCCATCTCAGTATATTTATGAAAATCTTTTGTATGCACATAAAAATATTAATCTGTTTAAAAAGTACAGTGATATCCATAATTTAAATACTAGGAACAAGCACAAATTTGTTGTTCCTACTACAAGGCTCAAGAAAATAGGTGGCTCGTTTAGATGCCAATGTATACGTTTTTATAATAAACTTCCTAGCCACATTAAAGTACTAAGCCTTAATAAATTCAAATCTTTTATAAAAAGGAAACTATGCCAGAATGCCTATTATACTGTCAAAGACTATATGTATTGAGGACAAAAAGGCTTGGGATTGAGTTGCTCCAATAAAGCACAGGCAATGTTAATTTATTTTATTTCGCTAACTATTTTTACTTTTAATCTTTGCTATAAGTATGTATACTTATTTTCATATACAATGACACTAATATTTACTGTACAAAGTATTATATTATTTTAAATTATTGTGAATGTGAGGACTATGTGTGTTTTTGTTCCAGTTTTAATCATGTTCTGGCAGTTTGAGTAGCTGATGCGGCCTACCAAAATGTCCTTTCTTTGGTATTGTTCGTCGAATCGTTGAGCTCCTTAAGTTCTGAGTTGAGCTGCACGGTTACTGACAAATGCGTGCACTGACTGGACAGGTCCACTTAATATGTGTGGTTCTTTCCTCAAAAGACCATTGCAGACACCGATCTACATAGCCTTCACATGATCTGACCAAGATTTTGTCTGGACTTTAAAAGAGACTGTGACCTCTGAGTTTGTTTCGGCCTTTCTTCTCAGAGTAGTCACATAGGAAACGCCGACCTCATCTAGTTTAAAAAAAATATGATTGACGTGTAAAAGTGTTTGTTCAAACCTACTTACAGAAATAAAATCATTTATCATTTAAGTAGTATAATAAATCTTAATTAAAAAATTCGTTTCGTTTCAATTAAATCCTGAAAATAATTTACCCTACTTCATCTAATAACACTCCAAAAACAGGGGAATGCAGTTACTATGGCAACATTATACGCACACATTGACATATTATCTCTGTCGCGACTGCGGTTACAGGGTCCCTTCGTCTATTAGTTTCTCTGTCTACGATCCAATGACTAAAGATTGCTACGATCTCAATGCAAAATGGTTGTCACTGTCAGTATAATGTGCTCTGTGGTTGTCACACTGACGTTGGGTTGGGACGTTCTGTCTGTCTGTGGTTGTCAGGTCAGAAATTATTAGGTGCTCGCCTGCTTTAGTTATTGTCCTACCTAAAAAAAGTACTCTGTGGTTATTGTTCTGAGGTGCTCGCTCTGTCTGTGGGTCAGAATCAGAAGACGTCAGTCAGGCAGAATTATTTAGAATTCACATATTTCACTTCAGATTCAGAAGTGGTCACAGAGTACTTTTTTTACGTTATACTGGTCATCGAATCTGTAGTTTTCTAAGAGTCATAAAATTATTGATTGCTAGATTAAACACGCTTTGTCGAAATCGGATTAAGTAACGTCAGTGATTAGCATAAAAAAAAATTGTTTCATTGAACTTGCTTAAAAACAGTCATGTGGAGTGATTCTCTGCTCATCGTGTTTATTTCAATATGTACCGCATTTTTAGGCGAAGGTGAGTGTCTAGTTTCAGCGCTAGCGATAAACCCATAAGACAAGTCTGACCAAATTATAGCCTTGCCGTAATTTTGAAACGAGATCCAACGAGTTTGTACCTCCAACTTATGTCACCTCATTGGTTGTTTTCCTGGTTTGTAGGTCTAACATGGATACTGGTTTATAGGACAGAAAAGTACCAAAAACTGAAAGTCGAGGTGGAACGTCAAAGTAAAAAGCGTAAGTTTACGAAATCAAAAAGATATTTGTTTGTTATTATAAATCAATTTGTATGGAATCTTAAAAACCTATCCTGGTTACCTACCCATAACCTATTGTTAGTCAGTAAATGCTTCTAATGTTAGTAAATGAAGGATTCCAGCAGGCCTTCGATTTTGAGCCAGTCAAAATACAATATACTTGGTCAACGACTGCACAAACTTTAAGGTGGTGTGTTGTGTTAAACACAATATAAAGTTAAAACCCTGTGTATTATGTGTTTGCTTTACATTTAATCTAATAGATAGTAATAAGTAATCACATTACTGTTCATTCTTGTAGTAGAAAAAAGAAAAGAAGCTCATGGAGACTCACTGGACAAACAACATAAGAAGAAAATTGAGAGGGAGGAAGAAAGGCTAAAAAACAACAATAGAGACCTCTCTTTAGTTAAGATGAAATCAATGTTTGCCATTGGCTTTGCATTCACAGCCTTACTCAGCATGTTCAATAGCATGTAAGATAAGTATTATTTTAATACAGCAAACAAATGTCTATGTGTGAGGTGAGCACAGCCTCTGTGATAGGCTTGAGTCACGCATTTTATTACGGTTTTTGCTCCCAAACTGTGTTAAAAATGTGTGACTCAAGCCTATCACAGTAGGTTGTGCTTGCCTCACTGGCATGTAATAAGTACTTAATAACTCCCTTTGACATTTATAATCCTTCCTAAGTAAGAAACAATACCACAGACCCCCATGTTTTATTGATACCACAAAGGTAAATGCTACTAATAATAATGCAAAACCAAATCTATCTATGAAGAGTTTCATACTATAATAATTGAGTCAACGTGTTTTACAGATTTGATGGAAGAGTAGTGGCTAAACTTCCATTCTACCCTATATCATGGATACAAGGGCTGAGCCACAGGAACTTGCCTGGGGATGATTATACAGACTGCTCCTTTATTTTCTTGTACATATTGTGTACAATGAGCATAAGGTAATTTTTTTTAAGTTGAATTTAAGCAAGCACTAATACAGTATTTTGTGAACTATGTTTTTTTTTTTAAATCTATATGTTATCACAACATATTTCGAAATATACATTTTTTTTTTGAAAATATGGTCTATTAAGTTTATTTTTAGATATAATAATAATATGCTCTATCATAATTCATAATACAGCTCAATAATAACTTAAATTTTAATGGTACAAACCAGGTCTTAATATATTTTTCAAACTATTTAATCACTACAACATTAATGGGTAAAATGGCTTTTGAAAACAAAAACTAAAATGAATGAAAATGGATGATGCAAAAAAGCTCTTTTTATGACTGTCATATTTTGTTACTATGGCAGTCAAGCATTGTGGGAAAAAAGTTACAGCTTAAACAATAAACCTGTGTCACTATGGCAAAAAAATCATTTATACAGTAAAACATAATAAAATATTACGGTTTACTCTATGAATAACAAAACAAACTAAATATCATAATTATGACTGCTATATTGCAAGCATGATCCATCACAATAATAGCGAATTTTTTTAGAGGGACCGTCACAGTAGCAACTATTGTTACCTGCAACCTGGTCGATGATAAGCTACGACGTGTTCTCATCTTATAGAATATAACACTGGAGAAGCCTTACGACCACTTCCCTCTCTGTAAAAGAATAAAAACAAAGGTTCTAGTTCGTTCAAAATACTATGTCCAGATAAGAGCGTCGCTTTCTATGATTCCGATAAGGCTAAATGCGCAGCCGACAGCCTTTAGTCCCAATGATCTCCCAACTAGTGGACTGAGCGCACCTTGCCAAGGTAGACGCTGAAGTGGAACATAGAGATTCCCTCCCAACCGTTGAAGACCCAGATGATCCTCTGCCTCCCGTCACTACTGACGAAGTGCACGCCATCTTTAAAAAGCTTCACTCGCAAATCGGTTCGGACGGTATCACCAATAAGGTGTACAAACTCCTCGCCACTCCTTTAATAACGCTGATGACCGCACTATTCAATTGCGCCCTTTCCACGAGAGTGGAAAGATGTTGTACCGTTGCCGCCCCCTCAATGTTCTCGGCAAAATCTATGAGAGGCTTATTTATAAGCGTCTCAAAGCCATGCCAAAGCTAAGAGCCTCATCCCCAACGAGCAGTTTGGTTTCCGAACCAAACACTCTTGCATCCAACAAGTCCACCGCATCGTAGAGCGTGTTTTTCGTCGACATAGCGAAAGCATTCAACAAAGTCTGGGACAACAGTTTATTATATAGGATGGCAGGATATCGACGCAAAAAACTGTTACAGTGGATTCAGTACATGATTCTGAACCCCCGAGTGCAGGCATCTTTCGTCGGTTATTATAAAAAAAAAAATGCTGGTCCTTACATTTTGACCGCGTAGGTCAAAATGTGTCACTTTTCTATGACAGCAGATTTTTTTTTGATAACCGTCGGAATATTTTTGGTTTTCTTACAGCTGTAACTCTTTTCCTACAATGAATTGAGAGTGACCCCCATAGTAATAAGTTGCAGTTATGAAAAGAGCTTTTCAACGACATGACTGGTTATTAGAGTGCAGGCATATTTCGTCGATTATTATAAAAAAGTTTTTTTTTTATAACTGTCTTCCTACAATAAATCGAGAGTGACCCCCATAGTAATAAGTTGCAGTTATGAAAAGAGCTTTTCAACGACATGACTGGTTATTAGACTGCAGGCATATTTCGTCGATTATTATAAAAAAGTTTTGTTTTTATAACTGTCTTCCTACAATAAATCGAGAGTGACCCCCATAGTAATAAGATGCAGTTATGAAAAGAGCTTTTCAACGATATGACTGGTTATTAGAGTGCAGGCATATTTCGTCGATTATTATAAAAAAGTTTTTTTTTTTTATAACTGTCTTCCTACAATAAATCGAGAGTGACCCCCATAGTACCTAATAAGTTGCAGTTATGAAAAGAGCGTTTCAACGACATGACTGGTTGTTATTGGTCGCTGGGGTCGTGTCAACACAACACCATCACAAGTTGATTGTCCAAAGCGTTTTTACTGTGAAGTACAGTGACTGGAACGAATCTTCAGTGCTTGATTTACGAGTAAGAGTGGAGATAGGTTTGCGCATTGTAAACCTATGGTAAATAAAGTCACACTCTTTCATCAAGCGCTCAAGATTCGTGCTTGGCACTGTACTATTGTTACTGACTTACGAAGTTTACCAAGTAGCTTGCACGAAAAAACAATCATTCTTTGGCTGTGTTTGCATTTTATTAGGATTTTTTCGTTGGGAATAATAATAAGTTTTATTTTTCTAGGCAAAACATCCAGAAGCTTTTAGGATTTGCTCCATCTCGCGCCGCGTCGAAACAAGGTGGAGCATTGTTTGGAGCACCTCCGGCTCAATTTAAGTAAAATATTGTCTTTAAAGAATAAATGCAGTTTACTAAGAGTGAAAAATAAATGTTTAATATATTTTTTGTTTTTTTTTTTTTATTTTTTATTTTTTTTGCTTCTTTTCTTTAAAATAAATGAATTTTGTTAACTAATTCCCTAACTTTCGATACACTCAAAACAGAGGTTGCCATAAACGAGGCAAAAGCAGTATGATCGTAGCAGGTGGCGTTCTGTTGTTTCTACCTACCTTCATTGGAAGGCGTGCGTTTATGTATGTATAGGTTGCCATACGTGTACCTATATGTATGTTTTACCTTTTCAACGCCACGGACATGTATAGAAATTCCAGATTTTCGTGCCCTCAGCGCCACGACTTCAAAGCCTTGTCTATATAAATATAGGTACCTACTATATTTAAAGAATTTGTTTCCTGTTATTATTTAATCATAAAAATATAGCACTGTCTACCACCTTATTTTTTCACACAGATAAGTCCTTAGAACTTTAGAACGCCAATAGATAAAGTCGGCCAGTGATGTGACGCGAAAGCTATCACTGTTTGATTTCGCCCGAAATATTTTTCAATGCTAACTAAGTACCTACCTACTATCAAAAACAATTTCAGGTCACTAAAATATGAACTTAATTAACTAATTTAGAAGAAAGAGGAAATTGACAAATTTCAACCTTTCGATGAGTGCCGATCATACTTGTTATTGTTTACCTACTAATCCTTGTCGATCATTATTATTCCCACCTCTACAAAACAGTTAGGCCTTTCGCACATGGGTCGTAGGCGTAGTTGTCTCGTGCGCGTATCGTAATTACGCTACGCGCACGAGACGCGGTGTTCCTACAAACGAATCGTCGCGTAGACGTATTGTTTTGTAATATCTCAGTTGAAATCATGGCGTCAAGCGTACTTACCAGATGTGTTTGGGGAATTTATTGATGACCTTACCTTCTCTTCAGACGAAGAGGATTTCTTGTTATTTGATTTCGTTAGAAGTAGAAAGTGACGTGCTTATTGGATCCATCCATACATCGCAAATAATTACAAGAAAAGATTGTTTGTTGCTGCACGTGAACTGTCAGAAAATGATAATAAATTCCGCAGTTTTTATCGAATGAGTATAACTTTTGCAGTATTCATTATAAAATATTTTTTCAGTCGCTTCCTTTTACGCCAGTACGCTACGACTATCGTAATGACACTGAACACCTCATACGATACGCTGCAACACCGCCTCGTGTGCGGACTTGTTTGAACATGTTCCTGCTCGTATTGCTCTCGTACTACGCGCGTCCTACGATACGCTTACGATACGACGCCATGTGCGAAGGGGCTTAGTTATCTTGTCGCTGCCCCGAGCGCCACGGCACACAGTGGTCCGGATTTTCAAAAAGGTGGACATAGGGTCGCAAATGCATATTTAACTTAACAAAAAATGGTTTCGTATAGGAAATTTAACGCTGATTAATACTTATTACTACAACTTTAAAAAAAACTGCTCCTTCACGTCAAAAAAAAAAAAATATTGAAAATAAAAATGTATGGGTGAAAATCTATTTTTTTTTCTCCGTTTAGTATCAAAGTATAGCAAGCAAACCTTATATTCTGGTAAGTACTTGTTGTCCTTAATATTACGACATATAAATTGCTTGCGTATCCCTGCGGCCTTGGCGCCTACGATGCTTTAAAGTTTAAAATTTTAATGTTGAATTATCTTAATATTATTCGAGTTTTTCAATTGAAATTAATCCAAAATAACATTTTTAATAAAACAAGCCTCCCGCGTGCCCCCATCCGTGTATTGGGCTCGCCCCCTATTACATGGGACTTAAATATAACTGGCGAAATGACAGTGTACTACAGTGTAGTATACACCTTTGCCGAACCCTTCGGGGAATATAAAGCGTGACGGTATGATAAATTTTTATTAATTTTTAATAATCATCTGTTGATTATTCTTTCATCTGTTGATATTTCCTATTGATAAATCATGGTTGATATTGGTGCCGATTCTCTTGTCACAAAATTCTCTAAACTAGACTAAAAAAAATCACGTGGTACGGCAAACAAGTACCACGTGGAGTCGCAATTGCCAAATTTGATTTTAGATGTGTCAAAATTATTTTAGTTTAAAATTAAATTATTACTATTACTAATTATTACCTCACTAAATTATTTAGAGATTTTATTTTGCAGAATAGCGTTAAGATTCTCATAGCCAAAAGTAAGGAATTTTAGTGATAGTTTAGTTAGTTTAGTTCGGTGTACAACAGAATCGGCACCATTGTTGGTTATACCTACTACTAGCGTGACTCATCTTAAAAGAAACAATTAGAAATAGATGTAGCCCTGAAGAGGGCTTTTTCTGAAGTCCTGAAAAGGACTATTTTAAGTAGTCCTGAAAAGGACTATTTTAAGTAGTCCTGAACATGACTATTTTAAGTAGTCCCGAAAAGGACTACAACTCAACTACTACTACTAACAAACTTAATTCTAACAGTAACAACATCACTAAATCTGTCACGTTTACATTAATGGATCATCTTCAGACTGCAACTCTTGTAGATCCATATTTTCGGTTTCTTATGTTACTACCCCAGGCAACAACAAAAGCTCTTTAACATCTGGAAAAAAATCGAATTGCTTTGAGGTGCTGTATTTTGGTCGAATATGGGATAAATATGGGTCTGAGCTAATTAAAAAATTATGGAGCAAGTCCTCGTTGGTCTTCATCCTGTTAAATTTTCTTGTGTGATATTCACGAATTCTTCGAAATCCTTTATTTCTTGTTTCTCCCGCTTCATCGGAAAGAATGCCATTTGGTAGGAGGCCAAAGTGATGACAAATGTCTGCACCGTGTATGAGTAGCTTGTGCACACTTGCGAGCATATAAAACAATGGGTATAGATGAACAAAGATCTCAGCTGTTTCTCTGTAATAACTCCTGAATTTTTCAATATTTATGGCATATCCTGATGAAATCGTTAGTAGAATAACCGCAAAATGCTTCAGTAGGTATATTATAATATTCGATAACTTCATCTTGGGCTTCAAAAATCTCGGATAAATTAACAGTAGTGCAATTTTTGGCCAACTAATATTTGATTGTAACCACGCAGCATGTCTATTTATGAAAGTCTTCTGATTTCTGGAAGCACTTGCCCATCTGCGATTGATTTTACTGATGTAGTTCTTTAAAAAGGTCTTGATTATTTCCAAATCTTCCGAACAATTGGGATATGTAGAATAATAGCTTCATAGAGTCCTGGCAAATTTTTCATGTCTCCTTCAACACGGAGGAACATAAAAATATCCCAAGTTTGTAACAAATGCAGCCATAACGAAACTCACTAAACTTTCACACAGCACGGATAATTAGATATCTTGCTTCCTGAAGGATTGAGAAACAAGTGCCTTTAATCGTTGGTACCGGGGCGTCGCCCCCCGGCCGCGGATGCAACACGGTGGCCCGTAAATACGGACCCCTCATTTGGTGTGCTACAACGGCTTGTTGGCCGCAGTGTGAGCGGTTGCTGTGTTTTTGTGTAGGCGCGCCGCGGCGCTGTTTCTCAGCGCCGCTATCTTCACTACACCTCAGCGGTCTGTCCCCGCCAGGTGAGACCCCCCAGTTACCTAGGGGAGGCCCCGCGAGAGACGACCAGCGACGAAGGTGCCGACTCGACGCTCCTACAGATAGGGTGTGTGCCCCCCCCCCCCCCCCCCCCCCCCCCCGCTTCCAGAGCTAGCCGGTTACGGTTGGGACTAGAGAGCCGTCGTGAGAGTGTGAGCGGTATAGTACTGTGTGAACACCGCTCAGTGTCTACGCGAACCGCGGACCCGCGCCGCGTTCACGTGTGAGTTTAGGCGCCTGTGTAGAAGTGAGTGTCTGTATATCGTTTACGTAACGTGCCTATATTAATTTAGCACACGTTACGCAACGGATATATGTTGTGTTGTGGAGTTTAGTTGTGTCGAGTAAGCCGCGTGTAACCTGGATGCGGCTTACTCAGGAGTCAATCCGGTGCGATGGGGTCGTCGTCCGCTACCAGGTCGCGGGGTAGGGGTCTCGCGTCAGGGGGGCGCGTATGCCAGGGCGCTATCTGCTTGACATGAGGCCAAGCAGATGCGTCGGCACGCGCGAACATCCCTTTCGCGAGGCGCCGCACAAACTCATCCAGGCTCTCAATCCCGAGGTCCCTCTGGATGATATCGTTCCTCACGAAGCGAGGGGCGTTCAATATTGTCTGCAGCGCAAGGCTTTGTTGCGCGCGGAGCAGCTTTCTGGTCGTCTCGCTCGTAAGGGCGAACCATGCCGGGGCGGCGTACGTCAAGATTGGGCGAATGTACAATTTTTACACGCCCAACTTGACGCGCGCCGGGATGCGGGACGAGAGCACTGGTCGAAGGAGGTTGCGGGCGACCCTACCTTGCGTAGCGACCTTGCGGACGTGTGTCCCCATCGATAGCCGACGGTCGATAGTCACACCCAGGTACTTGGCCCGGGGCGACCATTCGACGTCGGCTCCTTGTAGTTTCAAGGGTGGCGGGAGAGGCGCGGATCCGGTGATTAACGCCAGCGTCTTACCCACGTTCACCGACAGCCGCCATTTGGACAACCATCCGGGAAGGAGGTCTAGGGCGCGCTGCATTTTGACGGCCGCGTACTTCGCGTTAAGCAAGGTGGTACTGTACGCGGCGTCGTCAGCGTACAGCGCGAGCGTCGCGTCCGGGGTTGTGGGGATGACGTCGGTGTACCGTGAGTAACACGCCGGCGATACGCAGCTGCCTTGCGGCACGCCGGCCATCACCGGTCGGGCGCCGGATAGCGCCCCGTCGACCACCACCCTGAAAGTCCTGTGGGATAGAAAAGAAGAGACCACCCTGACAACGCGACGGGGCGCGTCGGACGTGGCCAGCTTGTATACTAGGCCTTCGTGCCATACACGGTCGAAGGCCTTCTCCATGTCGAGGAATACTGCCACCGAGTACTCCTTCTTGTTCATCGCAGCTGCGAGGAGGTGGAGTACCCTCGACAGCTGGAGCGTCGTGCTATGCTCCGACCGAAACCCGAATTGCTCCGGTCGTGGCGCTATATGTGGTAGGAGATGTCGCAGCAGGAGTGCTTCGAACACCTTGGAGACTGTCGGCAACAGAGTGATCGGCTGATAGCTCTCCGGCTTCAGAATGTTTTTCCCCGCCTTGGGCAGCATGACATCGCGCCCTTCCTTCCACGAGGCGGGAAAGGTCCCGGTGCGCAGTACCGCCGTAAACAGGCGCGCCAGCACCGCTACCATACGGTGCGGCAGGTGGCGCAGCGCTGTGTTGGTGGTACCGCCGGCACCGGGAGCCTTTCTGGGCCTCGTCCTAAGGATGGCGCGTCTGACTGCGCCAGGCGAGAAGAATACAGGGTCCTCCTCGGGAGCCATCGGCGTTGCGAAGTAGTCTCCCAGGTGTTTCTCGACTGCTGGGACATGCTCAGTGTCGCTGGTTGGGTTCGGTTGGAACTGACGCTCCAGGTGTTAGGCGAAGACCTCCGCCCGGTCCTCCGCTACATACTATAGCGCCCCGTCGCTGTTGAGCAGCGGACGCACCGTGACTTTGCCTTTGTGCCTTTAATTGTTTCATGCACATATATTAATAACAAACACGCGCTCGCAAGTAGTTACTGACAAAATTTGTACCACATCTTCAACAGCCAATTAGCGTCGTCGAAATATTCGGTGGTGGGGGTAAATGATTCTGTTAGGTCTGTAGGTTTTCGAGAGAAACAATCAGTTCGAGACACTAAACGGTTCTGGTTTTATTTTCGGAAAACTGACTACTTATACATAAATTCTTAAATTAACAAAAATATATCTGTGGGCACTTTTGAAAACATTGCGGAAAATATTAACCAATCACTGCACAGCACGTATTAGTCTGTAGTTCACTGAACTCACGACAGGAGCGCCACCATCGCGGTGGCGGTAGCAGAGAGCTAGGGCTCCACGGTCGGTCACTCGGCCGAGCGCCAGCGCGCTGCGGCCGTTGGTATTATGTACAGCTACAGTACTCGCCTTCAAGCGAAGCGTACGGGTCGCCGGACTGTTCGTCCGGATGAGATCTTCTGCACGAACCTCGGCTTAGGGCGTCGCTGGGGGGGGGGGGGGGGGGGGGGGGGGACGGGACAGCAAGGTGGGACAGGCTGGATCTGATTTTTCTTATTATTAAGCTTGATGAGGTCGGCGTTTCCTAATTGACTACTCTGAGAAGAAACGCCGAAATAAACTGACAGGTCACAGTCGGGGGGTTTATATTTACGGGCTCAGCTACGGCGCGGGCTGGCGCTTCGTCGGGCAAGACTGGTTTTATTTTCGGAAAACTAACTACTTACTTATACATAAATTCTTAAATTAACAAAAATATATCTGTGGGCACTTGGAAAACATTGCGGAAAATATTAACCAATCACTGCACAGCACATATTAGTCTGTAGTTCACTGAATTCACGACAGGAGCGCCACCATCGCGGTGGCGGTAGCAGAGAGCTAGGGCTCTACGGTCGGTCACTCGGCCGGCCGAGCGCCAGCGCGCTGCGGCCGTTGGTATTATGTACCGCTACAATTCTTTTATCACAGGAGTCGTTTCAGTCAGTTACAAATAGGCAACGAATCAGCACGTGTCTTTAATTACATAACTAAAGTTGAAGGCTTTTATTACTATTTTTTATTAAAATAAAATAAACAAATATTTGCCAAATGCTTGAATGCGTATTTTTTAATTCTTATATAATTAAAAAATGATATTTTGAATTCAGCTTTTGGAAAACTCAATAATAATTTTAAAAAATCCCAATTGAAATTTTAAACTTTGAAGCATCGTAGGCGTCAAGGCCGCAGGGATACGCAAGCAATTTATATGTTGTCGTATTAAGAACAATAGGTACTTAGCAGAATATAAGGTTTGCTTGCTATACTTTGATACTGAACGGAGAAAAAAAAATAGATTGTCTCTCATTACATTTTTATTTTCAACATTTTTTTTTTACGTGAAGCAGTTTTTTTGAAAAGTTGTTTATTACTACAACTTTTCAAAAAAACTGCTCCTTCACGTATATTAATCAGCGTTAAATTTCCTATACGAAACAATTTTTTGTTAAGTAAAATATGCATTTTCGATCCCATGTCCACCTTTTTGAAAATCCGGACCACTGTGCGGCACAGATTACTAATTAGTTACTTTGTAACAGATACATCACTCCAATACAAAAGCGAAAATACCTACGCTATGATAGCTTACAAAATCCATTAACCTACAAAATCCATTAGCCTATAATAATACCAGCTGTTTGCAGCGTGAAGAAATGTATCAAAGTACGCAAACAGAGCCGCGCCGACGACGCCGCGCGACCCACGTGCGAGCGCGTCATCGAGCGAATGTACTAGGGTTGTACCACTTGTACCTATGATGATATTGGTAATAAAACGAATGTTGTAGAAAAACCATTATTTTTTATTTGTTGATCAAATATGTTTCAGTTTAATAAAACGATAGATGCATTTTTTTCCTTCCCTGAATTCCCGATTATTAAATTTTATTGTCGAAAATATCCGAAACCGCGTAAATTAATAATTTTAATAAATAATCAAAAGGGAAACAGGAGCAAAGCGGAGGAAAATCAATTGTTTTTAAAATTTCTAAGACGGTGCTGCCAAGCCGATCCATTATGACGTTGTCAAAATTATTTAAAAAGCTTTCTCTAATTCTTCAATATAATTATTAAAAGTTTTTTACTTTGACACCCATCCACTGCACAATAATTTCGTGGTTTCGGCATTTTGATACTCAGCGCGGTAACCGTGACGTGCGAGCGAGCACTCAGGCAGGCGTGCGGCAACCTTAGAGCATTAAACCAACCGGAGTGGCCATTGACAGGCGTTCCCCTCTGCCAAAGGTACGAGACCGCCGGTCATAGCGGTTATATAAAACTAGTTGACGCGCGCTCCGCGCCATTCAGCGAATCATAGTGAGCGCAGAATGACGTGAGCTTAAAATGCCGAATTGCAACGTGTTCTCGTGTAATAAGAGATCAGAAACATCTAGTGTACAAAAGGACAACGTTACTTTTCATCTGTAAGTATTATTACGTTTAAATATTATCAAATAGGTAGTGCATTAAATTTGCAAAAAACTAAAAAATATTGTCAATCTAAAAGTGTTGTCACTTAATGGTACTAGATCTACTTTAGGGTAATTTTTAAAGTTGACTGTATATATATTTAACTAAAAGTTCTACTTTACATTCGTTATTATTAACACAATTTATCCAATAAAAAATGGTACTTACCATAAATAACGTGAAATATAATTGTCGATGCTTAATGAATTAATGATGGATTACTGTTTGCAAATTCATTTATTCTTTTATTTTCAACATGTATTTTTATTTAATGTTTTAAATATAATATGTTTAGGTTGTACTTTATTAATTATAAGGAATTTACGATCGTCACTCTTGTTCCGTAAATAGGCACTTTTAATTTGTTACTCTGGCAACACTGTACTAGGAAAGTTAGTGATGGGACAGCACAAAAACAAATGTCGATATAAACATTATAATGTTATTCTTATAATTTATTTTTCAGATTCCCAAAAGATGTAATGATTAGGGATGTCTGGATCCGAGCTTGTGGAAATCATGTTTCATGGACTCCTAAACGTACTAGCACTATTTGCTCCCAGCATTTTGAAACTACCTGTTTTATAACACAATCTAATAAAAGAGGAGATTAAATCAGGGTGCCTTGCCAACTTTGAAATTAGGTACCAAAGGTGAATCTTATAATGTTATTTACTAGTTTTTGCCCGTGACTTTGTTCACGTGGAACTGGTCGCCTTAAAACTTTATCTCGCTTTTTTCAAGGTAGCTTACCCAATGAAAATGAATTTACCTAGTCCAAATTAAATGTGGAAGCTTGCTGATAAAATGAGGCTCAACCTTAGGCGCCTAACCCTAACTTTTGAAGTAACTTATTATACTTTTTTATTCATGTTTAATTTTAAACACGTGTCGCCTTCGAGAACAAACTGACCCTAAGAAATATATTAGGCACATATACACAAAACTTATTCATTTTAAGAATCAATAGTGTTTCCAAAATCATTAATTAACATTTTGCTAATGCGCGCGATGAAGCTGCATTAACTGTAAATAACGCTTAATTTTTACAAATAAACTATTTTATACAAGTTGTTCTCTGGTTCTTTTTTTATGTTATCTCCAAAAGATACAGTGTAAATCTGTCGTGCGTGAACCGAAATTCAGACCAGTCATTCACGTGGAAAAAAAAAACCTGTTATCCTTTGACCGTCTGTCCAAAGATCGTATATTACGTGCATAAAAAGAATCCCTTTTAATAAGTACGTATCATGCCATTTCATGTTGTATATACATATATTCAAACCACTCGATACCTCTTATATGATATACTATGGCCGCTTTCCATCTCCATCATCAGATCAGCTCGATGGTACTCGATGGTATAATGCATTGCCATCCGAACTAAACCAACATGTAAAAATTCAACTAATAAACTGATAATGGAAAGTGATTCTAAATCAGTTTGCATGATTTGTCCTAAACATAGATATACTAACATACGTACCAATACAATCATTGCAAGTTAGTAAAATGCTGGTACAGAAACTTGATATTTAATTATTATTATAATTGGCACAAAACAAAATTCATCGACCATGAGATATCGATAAGTTTATTATTTATTATTGACATGTTCCTCGCACTATCGATGTTTACTTTGAGATGACGTCATCTCTTTCACGGACAGGTTGTCTGTACATATGTGTTTGTACACGTTGTACTTGTGTGAGTATAGTTTATGCTGGTGTTTGATAATTTTGTCGTGTGCGTGTATAGTGACGTTATCTGAAAAATGCATTGGTGTTAACACTATTTGTGTGTGTTGCCTCGTCCCCCGCGCCGAAAACGGCAGACTTTTTTAGATAGAAAAGTGTGCGCGTGTCGTCTCCGGTTGGTTTAATGCTCTAAGGCGGCAACCCACTGAGTCCCACTGTCATTGTACCGACGGCGATACGCGAAGCGGTAGGCATATAACGCGAGTGACGGACGCCTGGCCACGGACAAGTCGTTCTGTGACGTCATAAGCGTACGGGTGTCAAGGTCACTTTGGCATAGTTCAGCGGGGCGAGCACGGCGTCTGTGATAGGGTTGAGTCACTCATTTTATCACGGTTTTTACTCCCAAACTGAGTTAAAAATGTCTGGCTCAAGCCTATCACAGAAGGCCGTGCTCGCCCCGCTCTGTCGGATCGTTTTATACCAAGTAAAGCGACCCGTCCCGGAGAGCTCCGACAAATGCGTGCGATCGCTGCAAATCATAAAATGCTATAGGGCGAGGCGCGTTTTTTTTGTGTGTGGTATCTGAGCAGTTGATCTTGAGTGCGATCCTGTGGCTGCCTTAAAGCGGACTTAAACCCTTCAGCCAGGGGCGAATTTCTTAAATTACTAAGCGACTGCACGCTAAGGGCACCCCCTGTGGGGTACGGACCTCGGCTTAGGGCGTCGCTGTGGACGACAGCACGGTGGGACAGGCTGGATCAAGTTTGGATAATTATTTATCTACTGGGGAATTTAAAGCTACATGCTCAGCTACGGCGCAGGCTGGCACTTCGTCGAGCAAGGGTCGGGGGGGATAATTACGTCGGGGCATTCACGAGGGACCTCAGCGGTGAGGTCGGAATGACGGTTGGTGTATCTTGTGCACCGTACTGGTGGCCCTACTGCTTTCCTGGCGGAGGGTTATGGGGTCATCTGGGTCGGTGAAGACATGCCTTGGACGGCAGATTTTACTAATTTTGGAGGGGACATAACAGGCGGCCTCGACAACTAGTGTTGCGATGCTTGGCGGCGGTATCGAAGAAACGCTTGGAAATGCGTTTCATGAAATAATTAATAATGGGGATTTTGAGGTCAAGGTGGAGGATTTCGTTACGAACGAACCAAGAGCAGGCTGTTGCCCTACGGAGGAAACGGTTTTGGAGGGTCTGCATTCTATTGATGTGGTGGGGCTTTGCGTGTGCACAGGCATAGGTCATTATTGGATTTTATATTTTCGAATGTGAGAAAGTTGTAGGCCTTTTTTTTTTTTTTTGTGGGTGGGAAATCATCAAATAACTTCTCCCGCTCTGGGCAGAGCAGGAGGGCGTGTCAGACTCTTACTGACTAAAACCCACCCGTGTTCCTTCAGTTGCCTGTGCCAGGGGCCACGGTAACCCTCTTGGACTTTTCCGCAACCCTAGCAGGCATCGGTCCTAGCAAACCCCGTCATTGGTGCTGACATCTCTTTGAGGCGCGCGTGGAACACAACGCGCCGTCGACCCGGGCCTGGTCCTTATCGAACGGCGAGCTGCCCATTGCTCGCCGTTCGCAAGCCCGCGCCTACGGTGGCCGGGAATCGGCCTGCGATTCCCGACGCCCAAAGTTGTAGGCCTAAATTGTAGACTGTAGATTTGTAGACCATTTTCTATTTTGTTGAGTACCTGGCGCTTGTTGAGAGGCCTACATTGTCCTCCCATACCTATTAACACTGTAATTTGAAAACATTGTAAAAGTAAATTATTTTTAAAAGAGTAACTTCTCCATAGGAAACGACCACTTAGAGCCATACCTCACTTGGACGCCATGGCGACGTCGCCAGGTCGCGCTGCCAACTAAATGTATACAGCTATCTAGTGGGTGGCTCATCTGGCATCCGCTTGGTTACGCAGCCAACCATACATTTTGTTGGCGACGCGATTTGGCTGCGCCGTGTACGTTACCCCAGCAAGAAAGTGTCTCCTAGAGTTATAGGAGTAGAACGTATAATTGGTGCCTTATCTGCTGTAAATGTGCCCCCACATAAAAAATGTATGCCCCCTGTCGTTTTGAAAAAAAATGGAAAAAACGATTCTTGCTGGAGTAACGTTTTTCTAGCAGGAAAATTCTAAACGAATGATCGGAGAGAGAAAAATTGTGCATGGCCAGAGAGCTTATATGTGTGCCAAAATGTGCCCCCAAAAATAAAATCTGTGCCCCTTCAGGTTTTCGAGATATTGCATTTCCTGCTGGAGTAACGTTTTGATGAATCGTATATCTCTACAACCATTGCATGTGCCCCTGTAGAATAAACATACACGAGTAGCTCTTAATGTGTGCCCCATTGTGCCCCAAATTAGATTTACGAAAATATTTATAGTTTTCAAGTTATCGCGGTTTTATGAAAACCCGAAAAAACATCGCAGCCTAAATTAGACAAGGCACAAGTTCGCTGAAAACTGTATTCGGTCCTTCTTGACGCTAATAATAACCATACAAAGTTTCAAAACTCTTCATGCATGCGTTTTTGAATAATCGTGCTAGAAGTCAAAACGATGGTGTCAAAACTTTGACGGCAAAATACAAGGAACCGGCTCAATCCCAGATTTGTAGGTGTAAACCAAAATCGTGTGCCTTTAGTCAAAAATATATGGTGAAAATATTCAGCTTGGAATGTTTCGCATTAAGTAAATATTAACAAAAAACCAAAATATGTAAGCAACGGCTGGTTATCCGACCAAATTTGAATGACTACTAAAAAGCGACGGATTCATACATATCGACGACCTTCTTTATTGGACGTATTATACCTAAGCTGTTGTCCGTACAGTCGCGTTCAAAAGTTTTGGGGGCTAATTAAAAAATATATTAAATGCACCTTGTGACTATAATAAATGAAACAGCTTGTTGATGTGGAAATTATTATTTTTATTCCCTTAATTTTAATTCTTAAAGTAAGTAATTATTGCATCAAATCACAGATCAAAGTTCCTACCTATAAATATTAGAAATTATTTGCACGTTGTGTAGTCATTATTATTTAAATCACAGATCAGTTTTTCATCTAAGTCTAACATATAATTAGTAAATTCGCATCACAAAAATCACAGATCAGTATTAAGTATAAGTATAATAATTATTGTGTAAAAAAAATATTAAATTTTAAATCACAGATAAATAATTTTCTTACGAGTAATTTGCTTATACATAGATTCAGATAAAGTGTGTTAGTATAGTAAACCGCATAAAGATATAACTGTAAACATCGAATGTGCACAAATTATCTTTATCCCATATACGTAACAACATTATCACCTGACTGTGGAATGACACTTGCGGCAGTTAGTTGCTCCCACCAATTATATAAAATGAAACTAAAGGACTGTGACTTTAGAGGCCATGCAGTTTAATCAAACAGAAATGCTCACAAACTTGTCACGTACGATATGTACAGACGCCAGCAGGTCAAGCTACCCGAAACTGTCAAATTTTCCCAATCAACCTTGAACCTTAATGCTTTAGTAATAAAGTTGAAAATCTATTAAAGAAATTTGACAGATTGTAGTAGCTTGATGTGCTGGCGTCTGTACATTGATACAATCATAAATTGCTAGTGCTAGTCACACATTAGAAAAGTGAGGATCAAAAAGAGTAGCCGAAGAGTACATTAATATATTGGGAGATTCGTGATTTTTTAGTTCCTGTCAAAGACACTAGTGGTGTCTCACCATCGTAGTGATGTTACCCTCATCATTCAGGAGGACGATGTGTTAATCGCCACACACTTATATATCTAAAACGCCATCAAATCAAAATTATGTGACACTACATAATCAGCTTTAATATAATCGTTGGTTAATAATTATAAATCCCTCATAGATACGTAATACGACATATAAAATGGAAACACGTTGTTGCAACACAGATCATTGTGCGGTTGACTATAGGTACTAAATACAACTCTCAAAACTGTAGGTACCAACATTTATTTGGTTAAGAGCGTTTATACCTTACGAGTGGCAACGTCGCAATTTAGTGTCATATTACGTGGTTTTCAATTTTTATTATTTAATCGGAGCTATATTTTAAAAATCTGTTTAATTAACTTTTTAGAATTATGTGAAAACTGTGTAAAAGGTAAGAAATCGTTGCGTTTACAGTTCTATTTATATGCAAACAATACATTGGAAACTTGCAGGGCGTTATTTTCATTGTAAAATAACTGTAAGCATTACGGTTACTTACTTTTTAAACACTTTCACGTAATTCTAAAAAGTTAATAAAACAGATTTTTAAAATATAGCTCCGATTAAATGATAAAAATTGAAAACCACGAAATATGACACTAAATTGCGACGTTGCCACTCATAAGGTGTAAACGCTCTTAAGGTGAATGCTCCAACCAACCCGCGAAATTCAAATTTTCTTACGTTTTTTGCAATTTGCACGCCAGTGCTAGGTTGTATGTTGATTAAATATATATATATATATATATACAGGGTGTTTGGTGCATCGTGTGCCAAATTGAAATGGTCGACTGAAGGGGTCATCCGCTAGCCTTTCAGACCCCTTAACACCCCTCATGCTCTGGATTTTTTTTTATCGACTTTTTATTGTTTTCCAAAAAAAAAAGACCCAAATTTTACATTCAAATACAGATTAAAAAAAAATATAAGGCGTAGACTCTGAATTTTAATTTTATTTCGATGTGTATTGTTTAAGAATACTTTTAAATACAAAATTAGTGATATTAGTCACCTAGTTTTTTTTTAATTCACTCGCAAAGGTAAAACTTAAATTAAAGCTGTACATGTTACAGCTATTTATAAGGCTACAAAAAAAAACCAAAAGCGACCGGGATCTTCCAACTCCCTCATTAATTCTCCAGTCTATCCTCTTTCTAATGATGTGCCACATGCCATAAAGGTATTTTAACAACTTTGTGAATTCGCTAGAATTGTGAATCAAGTCACATAAAACTGTAGGAGTTTGTATAGCTAACTACCTCTTTATTCAAAGACTATATAAACTATGAAAAAGAAAATGTCTGTCAGTGTCTTGTGTGAAAAAACAAAAGTGTGTTCGTACTGTAATAAAATATATAATATTATTAATAGGTATTATATATCAGCTCAATAATCTAAATCGTGCTAAATACCTAAACCTAAAATAAGGACTCCTACCGATAGGGCTAAAATAGATTGTCTACTACTACTATAAATTCTTCATCAGTGCAAATCATATGAATACTTTAAATCTCTGCTTAACGGAACTCAATCAACCCTAAAGAGGTAAGTCGAAGTATCCGCAACAAAAACTACATTCCAAATTCTAATGAAAAAATATTTATTGCGGAACTGTTACTTGAGAAAGAGGTAAAATTTGTTTTCTCACTCTTTCACAGTAAAATCTATCTTCTATCTCTTTCTTGCATACCTTAAATCGGTTTGAACAAATCGCGCCGCCCGACCCGCCATTTTTTTAGTCGAGACATCACTGCCTCTGCTACCTAACGTGTGTGCTAGTTCACCATACTCCGCGATTCTTTTATTACTTTGTTATCGTTAAGTTTTGTTGGTTCTTGTTACATTTGTTTAACGGCACCTGGCCATTAACACTCAAATCTGGGTTCATTACGGCTGCCGAGTAATCGTGGGTAGGCGGGCGAGGAGAATTAAAACCACGTGTTGAAGATGATTATTATTATTTCAACTAAATACGAACGTAATCACAATCTGCACTTCCTAATTAATTCGAATGCGACGACACTCCACCGAACACGTCTTGCTTGAGCGCGATGCAAACGGATCATGCCTCGTCTGACCGCCACGTGCAAAAGAGCTCGGAGTTGTGTCAGAGTGAAGAAACGTCTAACCGCACTTGTCAAATGTCCGCTGTCATTCTTGACGTTTCTTGACACTCTCAAAACTTCAAAGCGCCGTCACGGCCGGACTGACATTCGCACGTCCTCGTGCGACTGCTCACGCCTCGAGTTATCTGCAAAGACCAAATACAAATCTGTAGTACACGTCTGGGCCTGCTCGCCCATTCCTGACTTGCTACCCGTTTATGCTACCTGCTTAAAAGAATCTCGATCTTCACCCCTCACATCTGAATTAAACACGCTGGGCGGACAACTGACTTCAGGCGCCCCTTCGACCACCCACCAATTCGCATGGTGCGGTAGACCGGACAACCCGTCAGCGCCCCTTCCACCAGCCACGCAAACCACACACAGCTGCTGCAGTCAACTGGTCCGGAACGTCGACCCGCATAGGCCAGTCCCCGACCAATCTCCTGCCACTCAGCTCACACCACCGGAGTCGTAGTCTGATCGTGGGCGTCGACCCGGTTTAGGCCAGCCCAGTCAATCAACTACACTACATAAATCACGTAGAGAAAACGTAGTCTGATCAGAGGCATCGACCCAGTTTAGGCCACCCCATTGATCAACCACGCCGTTTCCAACTGCCTATCCAGGGCCCTATATTCAAGATCGATTCCAGATAAAAACCACAGGATTTACGCAATTGTTAAAAACTCACTATTTACTACTCATCGTGTTCGGAGGCAGAGAGGGTGCCAGAGCTTGCGGTCAAAGTGTGTGAACTAGACACCGAAACTGTGTCACTATCATCATCAGATGTTACCATTCCATTCTCATGACTATGGACTTCCGCCGACTCGGCCTCCTCTGTCTGATTGACTAACGAAGTAGCTACTTCAATCAATCCACCGTAGCCCCTGGGTACTGCGCGCAAGTGTTCATGGGCGTACTTATAGGTTCGGTTAGACCCGTCAATGTCTCTCAGCTCGTATCTGTCGTGATCTAGTACCTTGACAATCGTAAAAGGACCTTTAAACTTTCGCTGTAGTTTGGTTTGGTTACGCTCGCTACCTTTTATAAAGACAAAGTCGCCTACACTAAATGGTCTCACTATTGCTCTACCCCGATTAAAGCGTTCTACTTCTGACGAAGCAGCCTTTTTGATGTTATCGGAAGCATTTTGCCTAATGATGTTTAAGTCTAGACGGGGTTCAGGTTCAGCATTCAAGGATAATGTTGACAGTCCTAATGACTTTGCTCGTATGCCAAACATCAATTCCGTAGGGGAGTAGCCTGTTACTCTGGATTTAGTGCTATTCAAGGCAAGCTGAACTTCAGGGAGTTCTTCGCGCCACGTTTTGTTTGGGTCGTTCTCTACTATTGTGAGCAGACATTTTAAAGTGCGCATTATGCGCTCAACTTGACCGTTGGCTCTACTGGAGCCAGTAGCAATTAAATGAAGCTCTATGCCATGCTCCATACAAAACTTTTTGAAGTCCGCACTAATATAGCACCTACCTTGGTCTGATATTATACGTTTTGGTGCACCAAATAGGTGAACTGCCCTTTTAAGACATTGAATTGCGCTAGCAGCATCAAGAGAAGCTGTGTAATCTAAGAGAACATACTTGGTGAAGGAATCGATAATAACGGACGCATATTCTTTCCTATCACTTTTACCGCTTAGTTTTCCCGTGATGTCTATATGTATCGTATGCCAGGGCGTAGATACTTTAGGTATTGGATGTAATCGAACCTGCTGCGCTCCCGAACATCCCTTTGAAGCTTTGCATACTATGCATGAATCCACAAATTTACGCACCTGCTTGCACATTTGAGGGAACCAGTACTGTTCATATATTTTGTCAAGCGTCTTATCGACACCAAGATGCATGATTTCTGAATGAACATGATTAATGAGGGTCCATGTCAGGGATCTTGGTACAACTGGTAACCAAGAGCTGGTTCTATTGCGTTCAATTTTCCTATACAGTATGCCTTTCTGCACATCATACGTGTGTGCGACCGCTTCTGGCAATTCGTTGTTTTGATGTTTGCTGATGAGGTCACAAATTTCGCTATCACGCTTTTGCTCTACCGCTAGCCAACCCTGATGTAGCTCTATAAAGTTAACTTTCTTACTCCTATTCGTAGCAATAGTTAAATCATTTGATCCCTGCGAACTAGATGTGGGCTCCAAAACGGGATTTCTAGATAGATAGTCGGCGTGGCTCATGCTAGTGCCCTGCTTGTGAACGATATCAAAATCGTACGCTTGCAGGAAAGCCCACCATCTGTGTACGCGTGGAGTTAAGTCGGTTTTAGATTTGGATGCTTTCAAGGAATTACAATCGGTGAACACAGTGAAGTGCTGACCGTATAAATAATGTCGGAAATTCTCAACCGCACGAACGACCGCTAGGGTTTCTTATTCGTACGAATGATATCGTGATTCCGCGTCCGACGTTCGACGGCTGAAGTAAGATACCACGTGAGGAACATTATCTTTTCTCTGAATCAATATGGCCCCGTAGCCTTCTGAACTCGCGTCGGTGTGAAGTTCAATGGGCGAATCTTGATCGAATATTGTTAACACCGGTTCTGACGTAAGAATATCAACAATTTTTTTATGGATATCATCGTGAACAGCTGTCCATTTGATGGGGCCTTTTAATTTCACTAACGGGTAAAGAGGTCCTACTATACGGGTGAAGTTCGGTATGAACCGTCTGAAATAAGAAGCTAGGCCTAGGAATTGCCTGACATGTGTAGCTGTTTTTGGAGTAGGAGCGTCCACTAAAGCCTGAATCATTCTACGGTTCGGAGTAATTATTCCTGCTTTAATGACATAACCGAGGTAATCTATTTCTGTTTTCATAAATCTGCACTTTTTAAAGTTCAACGAAAAACCCGCGTCAGTAAGGGCTTTCAGAGTTAGGTCTAGACGTTCTAGCCCTGCAGTGATGTCATTCGAATAGCACATGACGTCATCCACGTAGGCCAGCGCTACCTTGTCTTTTAGGGGTCCTAGAGCTGTATTTATGCACCGCTGATATACGGACGCAGCATTCCGTAAACCAAACGGCATTGTGAGATATTCAAATTGACCATCCGGCGTCACAAAC
Source organism: Brachylomia viminalis (assembly GCA_937001585.2). NCBI lineage: Eukaryota > Metazoa > Arthropoda > Insecta > Lepidoptera > Noctuidae > Brachylomia > Brachylomia viminalis. Next base: position 15,893,597 of record OW443301.2, on the reverse strand, counting down.
GCCGTTTTTGCTATACTATCTGGGTCAACGACTATCTGGTGATAACCAGATGTCATGTCTAATGACGAAAAATAGTGTGCTCCATGAAGACGGTCGATTTGTTCGTCAATGCGGGGCAACGGGTAGTGCTCGGGACGCGTGTTAGCATTGAGTTCCCTATAATCTACGCACATCCTATCAGTATTGTCTTTCTTTTTGACCAATAATATGGGGCTAGCAAAAGGGGAACTACTTTCCCGGATAACGCCTGCTTTTAATAGGGACTCTATTTTCTCATTGACTATTTCTTTTTCCGCGGGTGCTAACCTATAGGGATGTCTCTGCACGGTCTTATTTGGATCAATGAGGTCTATACGGAGAACACCCGTCGTTACCCGTCGCGTTGGTATACCGTCTGTGAAGAACTCACTGTATTTTTCTAAAATTTTAATCAATGCTAATTTGTCATCACCTAGTAAGTCTGTGTCAATATTCATAAAATCGAAGTTACTGGATTTGTCGGAAAAGTTAACCGTTTTACGCTGAAAAAAGGTGACTTGATCGTTATTTATATGCACGTGTATATTATCCTCTAGTATGTCTCTACCTATTATAACTGGTTCGGAAATAGTGCCATCAGGTACTATGTGAAACAACACCGAGAGCGAGAGGCCTTGAACATTGACGGGGCTAATAACCTGGGAAACACATTCTACATCCCCCCTACCAATGCCCGTCAGATAAACTAGATCATTCTGCGCAGTACCAGGGAACTTCTCGGCGTAGCTGTTAATTACTAATGAACAAGCAGATCCACTATCAAAGTTTCACTATCAAGATCAAGTTTTCCGCACACGAAGCAGGTGATTGATCTTGGCTTATCAGCGGCTCTGGTTGGTTGGTCGTGCGTCTTCTCTGAAGTAGCAGGCTCTTCTTTTCGCTTGCGACAGTCTATCGCTTTGTGACCCGAAGTACCGCAGCGGTGACATGTTCCCATGAATCGCGATTCGCCGAATCGGGCCTTTTTCACATCCGCGGCATGTTCGTCACTACCCTCATGCCTTCGTTTCAGTGAAACGCCGTTGAGGATGCGCAGAAGTTGAGTTCTGGTGGTCGGGTTATGAGAGTGGAGTTCACGGCGGATCGCGACTTCCCTTTGACACAAAACTGAAGATACGAATCCCGTAGTAACATCTTCGGACATCTTCATCCGCGGAATGCGTTCGATGATGTTCCAAAGGCGCATGGCCGCCTCACTCGCGGTTTCTTTAATACCAACTTGAAAACGTAGAATCTCATCGAAGTAATCCTGTGGCAGCATTGGTTTAGCGAACTTTGCAAGCAGTACTTCTTTTATTTGAGGCCATGTCAGTTGCGATGCCTGCAGTCGTGTTAAACAAGTGGCAGCTCGGCCTTTGAGTGCACGTGTAAGTAACAAAAGTAGTTCTGCACCTTCTAGCTTACGGTTGTTAACTACGATTTCTGTCACGTTACACCAACCTTCGATATCCGCTTCGTTGCCGTCAGGATCAAACTCAATCAGCTGGGTGCACGTGCTGCTCGAAGGTTGCGATATGGCCATCAATCGGGATAAAAACAACTCCATCTGTTGAGACAGGGTTGGTTCTGATGCCGGTGCTGAAGATCTTGCACGGCTATTCTCCTCTGAAGCAAGCCCTTCACATCCCACTTCTGATAACGGCACCTGGCCATTAACACTCAAATCTGGGTTCATTACGGCTGCCGAGTAATCGTGGGTAGGCGGGCGAGGAGAATTAAAACCACGTGTTGAAGATGATTATTATTATTTCAACTAAATACGAACGTAATCACAATCTGCACTTCCTAATTAATTCGAATGCGACGACACTCCACCGAACACGTCTTGCTTGAGCGTGATGCAAACGGATCATGCCTCGTCTGACCGCCACGTGCAAAAGAGCTCGGAGTTGTGTCAGAGTGAAGAAACGTCTAACCGCACTTGTCAAATGTCCGCTGTCATTCTTGACGTTTCTTGACACTCTCAAAACTTCAAAGCGCCGTCATGTTTAATTTTTGTTGTTATTGTTAAACTTTGAGTTTTTTGTTATTGCAATGGCGACATTCTCTAACGAAGAATATGCGGACATCATGATGGCTTACGGAGCCGCTAATGGCGTCGCTCGTGCAGCGCAACGACTTTACCAGGAACGCTTTCCTGGTAGACGATTACCTGGCCGCAGTCTTCCAAGACACATACCGACGCATACGCGAGACTGGCAGTGTTACTTTTAATGAACCAAGGGGCCATATTGTGCGACATAATGTTGAAGTAGACGAGAGAATACTGGCACTTTTTGAGGAAGACCCTACAAGAAGCATTAGAAATGTGGCATCACATCTTGATATTTCAATATGGAAAGTGTGGAAAGTACTTCGTCAAAACAAAAAGCATCCATTCCACTACACTCCGGTGCAAGGTACGTAATTTTAAACTAACTTTAAACCCGTGCAAGCTTTGTTTGACCTTGCCTTTGTTTAGCAGGTAATGGGTATGGTATGGCGTCACTTCTAGGTAGTGAATCTATTAGCACGAACAGCGGGTCCTTTCTTGTGCAATTACTTATTGCCCAAGAGAAATTTAAAAGAGTTTTTTGTTTGTTGCAGGTCTTGAGGGTGGCGACTTTGAGAGACGAGTGGCTTTTTGTCGGTTTCTTTTACACACGGATGTGGATGATCCTGATTTTTTTAAAAGAATACTGTGGACGGATGAATCCAAATTTACCAAGGATGGGATCCTCAATTTACACAATTTGCACAACTGGACAACGAAAACGCAAAACCCACGTGTTAAAAGACAGAAATCTTCTCAAAGAAGGTTTAGTGTAAACGTTTGGGCAGGAGTGATTGGGAATCAGGTAATTGGACCGCATTACCTGCCCGATAATTTCAATGGCGAAGACTACCTGGAATTCCTACAAAATGACCTGCCCGAATTAGTGACCGATGTGACCGTATTTAATGAACGTGTGCCCATTGTATTTCAAAATGACGGCTGTCCCGCGCATTGGCATTGGAGGTATTAGTCCAACGCATAGAAGCGGCATTCAATACTATTAAGGAGGAAATACGACTTCGTACAACAACTGTTGAAATACGAAACAGGTGTCGGGCCTGCATTCGCAACAGAGGCCAACAATTTGAGCAAGATTTGTAACAATGATTAAATAAATGTTAAAAATGCAATTTTGTTTTTTTATTTCAAGTAAATCCCACGAAAGATACAGATATGAGACACGAATTTACCTAACCATAAGAATGAGATAGCAGATTTATAGGTTTGACAGGTATCATTTAAGAGATTTTTTTAAAATCATAATTTTGGATATTAGCCTTAGGTGACTCGATTCACAATTCTAGCGAATTCACAAAGTTGTTAAAATACTTTTATGGCATGTGGCACATCATTAGAAAGAGGATAGACTGGAGAATTAACGAGGGAGTTGGAAGATCCCGGTCGCTTTTGATTTTTTTTGTAGCCTTATAAACAGCTGTAACATGTACAGCTTTAATTTAAGTTTTACCTTTGCGAGTGAATTAAAAAAGAACTAGGTGACTATAATTTTGTATTTATAAGTATTCTTAAACAATACACATCGAAATAAAATTAAAATTCAGAGTCTACGCCTTATATTTTTTTTTTTATCTGTATTTGAATGTAAAATATGGGTCTTTTTTTTGAAAAACAATAAAAAGTCGATAAAAAAAATCCACAGAGCATGAGGGGTGTTAAGGGGTCTGAAAGGCTAGCGGATGACTCCTTCAGTCGACCATTTTAATTTGGCACACGATGCACCAAACACCCTGTATATACAGGGTGTAAGGGGAACGCTTCCGAAGCCAGAACGTAGATTATATACTACCTAAATGCAAACGGATACCAATAACCTTTCACTTTAAATTGGTTATTTTCAAGACTTCATATTTCGTAAACACGCAATGGAAACCGTCCAAAACGTGAGGTCACTGACACGCAACGCAACATACGCGCCACCTTGCGTCCGCGTGTTTCGGGCGCCGAGCGCTCCGTACGGCCGAGTCACGGGATTTATACGGAATTTACAAACATCACTTTCAAAATGCCTACCTTTACAACACTTCACAAAATTATGAATTTTAATCGCATTATTCGTAGCCCACTGTTAAACATTAAAGCTGACAGAGGCATTTTACGTACCTGTCTAAATCCTTTGCGACCTTAAGAGGTTTGGCTCGAACTGCGCTCCATCCCTTTCAATACAAAGTCGGGCCCGTTGTTGTGTCGACCCGTGAACACGAGGCAATAGTGTAGGATCCTCAACACATTCTGCACGAAGTCTATCGAAAACACTCACTATTCTGCCCCGCATTTCATCAGCACTGTCACATTCCCGATTAAAAACTCTTTCTTTCACATAACCCCACAAAAAGAAGTCCAAAGGTGTTAGGTCAGGTGAACGAGCCGGCCAGGCGTGCGGCCCCATTCTTCCGATCCAGCGGTCATTAAATAGCTCAGTGAGACGCTCGCGGACAGGGCGCGTAACATGCGGTGGAGCACCATCGTGCTGGAACCATGCTCGACGAAATTCAGCCAACGATACATTATCTAGCATATCATCTAAATGTTCGTTTAAAAAAATAAGATATTCTGATCCACTGAGGCGCTGCGGTAGAAACACTGGTCCTAGAATTCGTCCATTAAAAACACCAGCCCATAATGGCCGGTTTCTTGAGTGGCGGACGGGTTCACGTCTGACCATACATGAGCATTCCTCCTGTTCCACATCCCATTCCTCGTGAAAGTGGACTCGTCCGTCCAGATAATGTGCTCAATAAAGCCAGGCGCACGTTGTTGTTGATCTAGCAGCCACCGACAATACGCACGACGACGAACGTGATCGTTAGGTAGTAAAGCTTGTACTTTGTGTATTTTGTAGGGCCGCATTCTGTTCCGGCGCAAGACTTTGTGAACTGTCCAGTGAGAGACTGTCGGTTCGCCCCGGCGCGCGGCGCCGCAATAATTTCGCTGCACTTCGTGTGCTTAGGCGAGGATTTTGGCGAATCACATTTAAAATACGCTCCTCTGTCTGAACATTCACTTGTTGTCCACCACCTGCGGCTATCGGAGCAATCGGTCGATTTTCTAAAACTCGCTGAAAAGCTGCCGTTATCATGCGAGAATCAGACGGATGCTGGACGTTCGGAAATCTGTCTCGGTAAATTCTCAACGCAAGAGAAGCATTGCCACGGGCTTCTCCTAAACACATCAACATGTTGCCGTATTCACGAGCACTGTACACGTATGCATCAGGCATTGTTAAACGCAACAAAACTGTACTATAACTAAAAAACAATAAAACAACACTAAAAACGTAACAATAATAACTAAATACGAATTTAAAACTAACAAAACAGTATTAAATACGGTTCAATACCTATCGACCGATTAAACGTAACGCGCGTTCGCTCACGAACTGAGTCTGAAAGGAACCAAAGACTGAAAGGAACTAACTAGATTACTAAGAAAGAAGTACTAAGAACATCAAACATGCCGCCTGGCCACGTGCGGCGGCGCCGGCCGACAAACGTACCGCCGCGCGCCACGCGTGTGTGCGTGGACGGGGAATCACATAGCGGTGTCTTTTCATGTGCAAAGATCAACAAACTACAGAAAATGTTAGAAGAATAATGATAACCAGAAACCAATTAATTTTAATTGATATGAAATTGTACTTATGCTTTATTACAAGCTGTTTTCATTTTCTAACTTTTAAATTAGTTTTAACGGGTTTTTTAGATTAAATTAATTAAATTATCCACTTTCAATTGATTGGTATTACATACCTACTTAATGAAGGATACAGTTATAGCAATAAACGAGTGCGCGTCGTGTGACCCGTAATTACATTGACATAAAGTTCAAATTTAATTGATTCACGCGCGCTATTTGCTTGAAACGGTGCACGTGATGAAATTTTTTTAGTCATTCACAGGTAAAGTCGGCGATTTTTTACTTTATTTCATTCACTATCGATTAACGACTTACATACAAAACTGTTATTAAGTGCACGACACGGCCCATTAATTTAAAACATTTGGAGCCTCTGTAATGTTTATTTTTCTTTATTTTGGCGGCGCTTTACAAAGGATGTCTAGGTCGCCGTCGCGCCGCGCAATAGTCGTCGTCGTTCTCTCTGTCAAGTGAAGTGACCCGGGTTCAAATCTCGGCCAGATACCAATGACTTTTGTAATCATTTACCTTGATTATCAGAATTCGACCGAAGGTCACAATTATCTCTGTACCTCGCTGGAATGGTCCATCTCGCTTCCCCCTTCACCTCCCCATGTTAGCCTCGTCGCGTGACTCGTCGCCTCAGTACGGTGAGCCTCTTCGTTACTTATACGCGTCTCGTTATTTTGCTATTTTTTGTATTATTATTGTTTTGATTTTGGATAGTTATTGTTAAGTTTGCCGATATGAAGTCGACCCCAGATCTAGAGATAATCTGACCATGATGTAGGTAGGTAAACATTTCAATTTTCTTACTGTGCAAAATTTTATTGAACGAATTAACGAAAGTGCTCTTTCCCAATCACAGTAGGTATCTTATTATCTCTATTCGACATGGATCTCAAGGTTAAGCATAAACATCTAGATTTTTCTGATTTGTGAGCATAATTTGCGAACATTCGGATCAAAATTGTAACCCGGTTCAAGGGGAAAATCATTACGAACCTTGCATGAATGGAATCCGAAAGTAGATATCCCAGAAGGTAATAGTGAACTGAAAAGATATTTGCTTCAACTTTGACGCACATCAATCGCGTGAACAAAGGGGTCGTTGGCCGCGCTGCTGTCGGCAAGCGCTCGCGCACTTTGAACTCGGGGTTATGCGCGATTGTCAGCTGATATTTATTTACGAATACATTGCTTGATAGAGTTGTAAAGAAAAAAAATGTGTTTAATCGCAAATAATGGTTTCATTTAGCTGTTCTCACAGCATAGTGTACGAAAAAGCTAAAAAAAATGAGTAAAATTGTAAAAAAAAAAACTGTTTTTTTTTATGGTATCGTATCGAGAATCACTAGCCCTATCACCTGTCTTCGTTTTCGGAAGCGTTTCCCTGCCACCCTGTATATATAAAAAGACAAATACGGGTTTTTTATTTATACAGGGTGACTTGTAATTAGAGCACAACCTTGTAAGGGGATATAGTACAGGTCATTTGCAACAACTTTTGTAGGAACACTCATATGCAAAAGTGCACCAACATTGAGTTATAATTTTTTTCGTGTTATTTTGAAAAACTCTTATGGGGTAACCTTAAAAAATTAATAAATAAAAAACTTGACATAATTTTGTTAATTTTCTTTTTATTATTTAGTCTATAACGTTCCAGTTACATGTCAGCATCATCAAATGTACATTATTGACATTATTCTAGACACAGTGCTCCAAAATCCAAAAAACTTAAACAAATTTTACTGGCATTATTACACAAAACAGCCTGTTTAAAAAAAAATCACTATGACACTTACTCTGCGTATTATTAAAAAAACATCTACATTTCATAAGCTATCAAATGAGATATAAAACCCTAACATAGCTAGTCCAATAGGGAAGATATTCGCATAACAAAGGCGCACGGCCAAAAAAAGGTCTGTTTCTACCTGCTCTACTAAGCAGGTAAAAACAGCCGGTCATTGTTTAATCTCTTTTGGGTTGTTTAGGTTAGTCCGTCCTTGTGATTCGTTGCGATCGGATGCTTTTGTGTGTGCTCTGCAGTTTTGTTTTATCTCTGACGACCCGGCTTGTGACTGTTTTTGTGATTGATTGCTCTCCTGACGACTTGGCTTTTCAACTGGTTTCCGTGTGTTATGCTCATCTGTGGTTTTGGCGCGTATCAAGGACTATGGCTCAAAGACAACGGGCAAATTTTACGAATGAAGAATATGCCGATATTCTGTACACTTACGGCGTAGCTAGAGGCAATGCTTTAGCTGCCCAGCGCGAATATCAACAGAGATACCCCAATCGCCGTTTACCTGATGTAGGCGTGTTTTCTCGAGTTTATCGACGAGCCCGGGAGACTGGACGCTTTCAAAGACGTCAAGGTATGTAATAAAAAATGTAATTTAATAAATAATTGCGATTAAATTGCAAGTTTACAGCCAACAGCTGCTTAAGCACTTTAGATTTTGTACCTTCTTAGAGAGTTAAACACAGTTCAACTGTCAATCGTGATTTGCTTCTGGCTGTACCTACTTACGTAGTACCGGAAAAAAAAAGATAGTTTTCTCCGAAATGTTTTTGTTATTGCAATTTAACTTCGTAAGCAAACAAAGGCCTGACTTGGGTTATCATTTTTAAAAAATTGTAAGTGCATTCAGTATTAGCTGCGTGTTTCCACTTAGACCGTCATTTCATTACCAATAACAATAGTATTAAATTGTGGCGGGTGAATTCTTTGTAAACACTTGCAAAGCAGGTGCGGTACGTACAGATACTTTCCCTATGTTATCTTCCTTCATTTTTAATAATTATTAATTTGTACAAAATAATTATAAAACCACGTATTTTTATTTATTATTTTAGAACAATTAAATAAATAAATTTTGTCATTGTATTTCAGTCAAAATGGCTTCTTGGCCGAAATGGCTCCTTTAAAACTGAATAGGCTTTGGTTTATTACCCCTATTGTTTACCGCAATTGATTATTTAAATTAGTTTTTTTTATCAGGCGATGCGGGCAGACCTCGAATATACCGTGCTGATGATGAAGAAGAAATCCTACGTCATTTTCAACGGGAACCTAACATCTCTACAAGACAAGTGGCCAATTTACTTGGAATATCACAGTATAAAGTGTGGAAAGTGGTCCATGAATCTGGGCGTCATCCATATCACTACACTCCAGTGCAAGTCCTGGAAGGCCGTGATCCTGTTGCAAGGGTCCAATTTTGCAGATATCTGCTAAACTGCGACATAGAGGACCCAAATTATTTAAAACAAATTTTGTGGACCGACGAATCAAAATTTGACAAAGATGGAATCACAAATTACCATAACACTCATTTCTGGGAAGAAAAGGCGGTGGGAAATCCAAAAAAAAAACGACCGAAAGGATCGCAACGAAGATTTTCACTAAATGTGTGGATGGGAATTATTAACAATAATTTGATTGGGCCCTTTTTTCTGCCAGACAACTTAAACGGTGAATATTATGAACACTTTTTAAGAAATGTTTTACCTGAATTACTGGAGGACATACCTTTAGCCACCTTGCGTGCTATCAGGTTTCAACACGACGGGTGTCCAGCTCACTACAGACGACAAATCAGAGACTGGCTAGACGAAAATTATACCAATAATTGGATCGGTAGAGGAGGGCCCATACCTTGGCCAGCAAGAAGCCCAGATCTGACGCCAATGGACTATTACGTCTGGGGACATATGAAAACGTTGGTTTATGTCGATAATCAGCCTGTCCTAGATATTGACGAGTTAAGACGGCGCATCATTTTGGGAGCTGACCAAATTCGAGCAAATCTCAGCACTGCGGTGGTGAAAAGCGAATTGAGGAAAAGGATGCGAATTTGCGTGCGTAACGGTGGGAGTCATTTCGAAAATGAGATTTAAGTGAATGACTGAGGATGACTAGAGAACGTCAATTCTACAACACACTTTTAAAATTTCCTAATTTTAGATCTTTTTGTCTCTTTTAATAAGAGAAGTTTGAAGTAAGGACCAGCTACCCTAAAAATTTTAAAATTAAAATCAAGTTAAAATGTGTTGTAAAATTGTCACCACTAAGTGCGTGGATCACATTCTACTTAAATTTGTATTTATTGTGTTTTAAACATTATGGCCATTAATTTGCGAAACTTTCGATATTCCAGCCTGTTCTATTCTTTGGCTAATATCTTTAATGTTAAACTAGCTATGTCAGACTTTTACACCTCATTTGAAAGCTTATGAAATGTAGATGTTTTTTTAATAATACGCAGAGCAGGTGCCATAGTGAGTTTTTTTTAAACAGGCTGTTTTGTGTAATAATGCCAGTAAAATTTGTTGAAGGTTTTTGGATTTTGGAGCACTGTGTCTAGAATAATGTCAATAATGTACATTTGATGATGCTGACATGTAACTGGAACGTTATAGACTAAATAATAAAAAGAAAATTAACAAAATTATGTCAAGTTTTTTATTTATTAATTTTTTAAGGTTACCCCATAAGAGTTTTTCAAAATAACACGAAAAAAATTATAACTCAATGTTGGTGCACTTTTGCATATGAGTGTTCCTACAAAAGTTGTTGCAAATGACCTGTACTATATCCCCTTACAAGGTTGTGCTCTAATTACAAGTCACCCTGTATACAAAAAAGAGCTACCTCTTTTAAGTAGTAGGTATTCATCACACATTTCATGAAAATTTTTTTTTTTAAACATTGGAACCAATCAAATTTTGGGTCAAAGACCTGGCAAATATCTGGATGTATTTCTTTCGTTCACACATAAATTACTGGATGTATTTTAATGAAATTTAGAATCGAGAAGCTTACCTTTTTTTTTTTTTTTTTTGAGGATGGGAAATCATCAAATGACTCCTCCCGCTCTGCGTGGAGCGGAAGGGAAGGGAGTGTCAGACTCTTACTGACTAAAACCCACCCGTGTTCCTTCCTTGGCCCTTTATGTTCCGGGTCAGCGGTACCCCTTTTGGATGATCCCGCTTTCCCGGCGAGAAGCTTACCTTGGAATAGCACTTAGGCTACTATTTATAATGTACTTAATCATGTGTAAGATCATAGAAACAGGTAGTAGAATATAATCCAATAACAACTTTATTTTATTACTTTTCTACGTCAGTGTACTCAGGCACAACACGTGTGAACCGGTTAGTGAGTAAAGTAAAGAAGGTCATCGATATGTATGAATCCGTCGCTTTTTAGTAGTCATTCAAATTTGGTCGGATAACCAGCCGTTGCTTACATATTTTGGTTTTTTGTTAATATTTACTTAATGCGAAACATTCCAAGCTGAATATTTTCACCATATATTTTTGACTAAAGGCACACGATTTTGGATTACACCTACAAATCTGGGATTGAGCCGGTTCCTTGTATTTTGCCGTCAAAGTTATGACACCATCGTTTTGACTTCTAGCACGATTATTCAAAAACGCATGCATGAAGAGTTTTGAAACTTTGTATGGTTATTATTAGCGTCAAGAAGGACCGAATACAGTTTTCAGCGAACTTGTGCCTTGTCTAATTTAGGCTGCGATGTTTTTTCGGGTTTTCATAAAACCGCGATAACTTGAAAACTATAAATATTTTCGTAAATCTAATTTGGGGCACAATGGGGCACACATTAAGAGCTACTCGTGTATGTTTATTCTACAGGGGCACATGCAATGGTTGTAGAGATATACGATTCATCAAAACGTTACTCCAGCAGGAAATGCAATATCTCGAAAACCTGAAGGGGCACAGATTTTATTTTTGGGGGCACATTTTGGCACACATATAAGCTCTCTGGCCATGCACAATTTTTCTCTCTCCGATCATTCGTTTAGAATTTTCCTGCTAGAAAAACGTTACTCCAGCAAGAATCGTTTTTTCCGTTTTTTTCCAAAACGACAGGGGGCACACATTTTTTATGTGGGGGCACATTTACAGCAGATAAGGCACCAATTATACGTTCTACTCCTATAACTCTAGGAGACACTTTCTTGCTGGGGTAACGTACACGGCTGCGCCGCATTGGCGTCCCAGTGAGGTATGGCTCTTAGAACCGTGCACCTAGCTTCTGTCGAGCTATTCTGTAACAACCTCACCGTGATAGCTTAGGTGAAGTTTGTTTTTTTTGTTTTTAACAATGCCCTACACTAGGAACGTAGACAGAGAGGAATTTCTCTGCATTTACAATCATTTACAGTCACATACACAAACAGCCAGACCCGGGAACAACTACGTTTTAGGTCATACAAATATTTGCTCCGTGCGGGAGTCGAACCCGCTGAAGTGAGTTGTCGATAGTGTCAATCCCTAGCATCAGGTAGAATGATAGCTCACTTCACCTAAGTTATCACGGTGAGATTGTTACAGAATCGACCGGCTGATGTCTTTGTGCCCATGTAGGTTTAAGTGAAATAAAATATTTTGTTTTTATAGAATTTATACGGGTGTCTCTTCCTAACGATACTGTGAAATAAAACAAGTAGGTACCTATGAAAATATTGAATCAGGTTTTATTTATATTCGTAAAATTATAGATAAAACTTAACGTAAGTGTTTCATTAGTAACATTTATAGCTTGGCGCTGGGTAGGCATCGCATCCTGTGTACCTACATTGGCGTTAAAAAGGTTAAAGCTGAAAGCTATTTTTCTAATAGAACTAAATAGAAAATTTCATTAAATACAGTCAACTGTGTGGCATATTTACTTTCTATGAGCAACTTAACCCATGAGTATTGTAGTTGTAGGTAAGTACTTAAATATCTGATCTCTCTCTTACAAAAAATCTGTTGCCGGCATTTAATATCAAAACGATACAAAAGCAGAAAAATCGAGTAGGTATTTGTAAAATATTTTTAAGTAGGTAATCAGTATGAAATATTTAAGTAGAAGAAGAAAGTACAGGACCTACTCATGGGTAAAGTAGCTCATGGAAAGTAAAGGTGCCACAGTTGGGTAACAGATGGCAGAAGGAACAACAAATCTTCAAGTTTAGTATACATTGAAATCAACTATTCGCTCGTCAAGTAAAAATCTGTCAAACCCGAATCTCGTTAAATCCACAGTTGTGTATTGACTGTCAATAATGAGTTCAGCAGTCGCCCTTCCGATGCCCGGTGCATGTTGACATCCTGTAGACAAAAATATCAGTATCATCATGGGCACTCAGTTAATTTAAAAACCTATGGTATTAATTTTAAAATGCTACTACAATGTTGGAATTATTATTATTATTTTTATTATTGGAATTTACTTCAATATTGGAAAAGTGAGAGTATTCAAGAGACTCGTTAGATCATTAGTGCGATTGGAGAGACAGACCTATGTTCAGCCTGTGTGGTAAGCTTGATACAAATAAATACATTAATACAAACCTAGTTTACCAAATCCAGCTGCAATATATAAGTTATTGTAGTAAGGATGTGGTCCTAACACACCTGTGTTGTCGAATACATTGCAATCATATGATTCAGTAGTAAACTTTTCAATCTGAAATAATAAAATAAAAAATGATAGGATCTATTTCATTTTTAAATAAATTGTGTAGTCTGGAGCTTCCAGAAATGCCAGCTGATAAATAACATGGCGTAATTTTTTGCGAGGTTCTTAATAATTTGTCACATTGGTTTCTGGGAATCACTGACCTCCAGTTTCTTATTTGATTCCTTTTATCGAGTGTTTAATGACAGCTGTAGAATCATTTCGCTCAGCTCATTTTTCTATAACAACATTTTTGAATTGTGTGTGTAGCAGACACATGACTGGGCACACGAGGGATGAATGGAGGCGACGCAATTTTTTTTTTCTTTGTGTATGGCATCTCGGAGTTGGCCTTGAGAGGCCGTGACTGTTTAACCGGTTTATCCTGTGGTGCCTTTGAGCTAACTCAAAGCCTGGAGGCGACGCTGTTTACAATCCCATTCCATAATATACACTACAGGAATAGGATTTGTTTGTACTTGCTCTCTCACACACTCGTTTAAAAACATCAATAAAGTTGGAGATGCGAAAAAATAAAAGAAGAATTGAGAACATCCGCCTTCTTCAAGTTGGTTAAAAGAATATTTAACATAAAAAAACCCGACTACCAAAAAAACATTGCAATGTGAAAAATTACTTTAATTTCGGAAGTCGGTGGAAAAAACTAAAATACAGATCCAAAGACACCGACTTCCGAAATTAAAGTTATTTTTCACTTTGTAGTGTTTTTTTGGAAGTCAGGTTTTTTTTGTTAAGTCTTTTATTTTTCAGTTTTTAGATATGGTACCTACCCCACACCGATTCGAAAACGATCGTCTTACACGTCCACGTCCGTTCGATGGCGTTTTTTTTTTTATTTAAAAATAATTTATCGTAGATTTTTTTTAAACCGCTTGACCGTTTTCGATAAAATTCAAATGGGACCACACGGGAAGCACCAGCTTTCAAATTAAAAAAGAGTCATCAAAATCGGTTCACCCAGTCGAAAGTACTGAGGTAACAAAGATATTTTTTTTTTTTTTTAAATATAAATACCTCAAAATAACAACACCTAAAAAAAATACCTTCCTAAACCTTACCCTTACCCTTTATACCTTTTTAAAAAATTAAAATACCTTCGAATTGAGAACCTCCTACTTTTTTGAACTCGGTTAAAAATATACTCACTTTTGTATTATTACAGCTTGGAACACGGTTTAGTAATGATGGCTCAATAACTTTTTTGAAATAATCATTTTTAGATATATTTTTTGTGTCATCGTTTAGAAGTGGTAGATTTCCACATAAAATATTACTTTCTAAACCATTTCTCATTAACCATAGTCCAGTAGTATCCATAACCAGTGGAGTGTTCAGGCCTAATTCTGTTGATTTTTCTTGAATGGAATATATATCCAATTCCCTAAAAAATTACAAATATTATATAAAATTGGGTTAATTTATACATGTTGCTCAAAAGTCAATACCTTTAAAGATCGTAAAATTTATGAGACATTAATCATTACTTTGCTTTACGCAAGGTTCATAAATAAACCCCATTATGTATTAGTAATGCAGCATGTATTTCATTTATGGTAGTTGTGTAAGCTTGAGAACTAACCTTCGTTCTATTGGCAGTGGTATGCTTAAAATCCCATCTCCTGTTCCTACTTTAGCGAAATTAGCTATTTTTCCCGAATTGTCACCAGCTGCTAAGACACAGATAGCAAATTTTACTGCATATTCTTCTTGATCTTTTGTTTTGTAAACAATCTTGTTTATTCTTTCATATCCTCCAGGCGAAATACCTTCCATGAGCACATCTCTTTGTTTTTCTATATCAAACCCTATTACTTCACCATTTACATAATTGGTTCCAAGTTCTCTAGATTTTTTTATTAATGACCTTAATAAAACCCATGAGTTGAAGGTTCCTTCACCTTCTATCGCCATGCATCCTATTAAATGTAAACTACATTATTAACTAGTTTATATTACATTATCGGAACATTGTATAAAAAACAAATAAAATAAAACTAAATTTATATAAGTAGCTGTTAGTAACTAATTATTATTTGGGACTCTTTTAATGACAGACATTTGTGTTTGTATCAAAGAACATTTAAATTGAGTGGTTTACACAAAAGCTATAACTTACCAAGTTTGACATCCTCTGTGTTCATCCATGGGTATTTGCTCTTTATTTCGGCTGCTGTTAAAAGCTTGTTTCTTACACCAAGCTCATTTAGCAGAGTAACATTTTGTTCCAGCTTATGAGCATATTTCTCACTTGCTAAAGTAAGAGAACCTGTAGGGGTGTATTGAATTTCAGCATCAAATCCCAAGGTCTCTTTGATATTCCTCAAAAAATCTATGGAGTACCGAGATAGATAAACATTTTCAGGCAGGGAGAAATGCTGGTTCAGTGTACCTAAAGATACATTGTTTTGAGATTCCTTATACTGAAATTGATAAAAAGAAACAAATGAGCCAGAAGAATAATATATTAAATATTTTCTGGCATATTTAGGAATTGATTGATTTAAGACACAACTTACTGTGAAATCTTTTTCTAGGACAACAACTGTCAGACCCTCACCAGTTCTCTTTTTTAACCAATATGCAATTGCTGATCCAATGAAACCACCTCCTATAATAACTACATCAGCATGTTCTGGATACACTGTAGATTTATCTTTTGTACGAAGAAATGTCGGCATATCGTTTGCTAGAATATTCAATGTTTTTTTTAAAGGGTTATGGCTTCTTGCATACTGGCGAACGCCGTATATTCTTTGGCTGCGGGAGACTTTGTGGAATAGTTTGAAAATCATAATTATTGTTCAATACGTAGCGCTAATACCTACAACTGATAGGAGTATTTTGAACACAGACCAAATTAGCCTTTTTTGAAATTGTTTCATCCCCATTCCCCAAACCCAATTCAGCCAACCTTCTGAAGTTTGACTGCTGGCAGATGTCAGATCGGTCCATGGAATTAGTAAGTACTCAATACTTTATTGCATTCCACATGTAAACTTAGGTGGTAAACTTAAAATTAGATCACATGGACCCTGTCGGGCACAGCAAAATAAGTGAGTTAGGAGAGAGGAAGCACTTTTAATTTATAATTATAAAATAGTAGGTAGGTACTTTCTAAGAAAAATTAACAGTATAAAATATAAGTAAATAGGTATTTATAAGAGAGATGTATTGTTTTTAAATTTTCGTCTAGGTACTAAAATGATGACTTTATAAGTCTATCATTTAGATATTCAGCGAATAGTAGCTTTTATTAATTAAAAATTGTCTAAGTTTTTTTTTAAATATGTGAATTTTTTCTTCTTTTTTTATTGATGCGGGTAGTTTGTTATATCAAAGTATTGATAGACCGAAGTATCACTACTCTTCGACTCCATTGAAATATGGGCAGTTCTGGCCTCTCTGCAGCAATGTCGAATTGACTGGCCCTATGCCCTACATAGAGTTGTTGAAATATTTGTACGACGCTCTGCCACGATGGGGCTTAGAATGGTTCATGGTATAAGTAATGGCCATTCAAAAAAAAAAAAAACAAAAAGAAACAAGTAGTAAGTACCAATCTCTGTCAACGAAAAGATTTGATTTTTAAAAAATTATAAATATCACCCGTTCCACGTTACTCGCGTGCAAACTCTTCAACCAAGAGATTGTAATGCAAGATTGCGTTTCTGCCGCAAAATGCCCGAAAAGATGGAAGAAGACCCGCAAATTTTTAATTTTCTATGGAGTGATGAATCAACACTCTCTTTCTACACATAGAGCAACACGGGCCACTCTATGTTTCTACATGAATTTACACAATCGGAACGAATTCAAGCAAGTAATAAAGATAATGGTGCCGATTCTCTTGTCACAAAATTCTCTAAACTAGACTAAAAATCACCAAAATTTAGTTTATTCCTGTCAAACGACGATTTCCCATTCTGAAATTGACTAAAGTGACACAACTTAACTATATTTTAGTTTGACAGCACTAAGATGGCACTGAGATTATAATTTAGTGAAAATGGCAATTTTGCTATTCTGAATTTTACGTTTTGCACCTAAAATTTTGATTGTCTTAACTAAATCTGACTATTTTTAATCGCGATTAAAAAGGTGTGGAATAAAATTCGTTGTCATGAACTACACTCGGCGTCAAAAAAATCGCACCTCCGCGAAAATTATTTTCAAGCGTTTATAACCCTTAACACACGCATTTACCCCCACCAATATTGGTATCATTTGAAAGCCCATTAAATAAACTTAAAAAAACAATTCAATTAATTTTTATTTTTTATTGGATAAGTGCAAAAAACAATAAAGTTTACAAAACAATAAAAATCCTTAACTAAGCCTTAATTAAAAACAGATTAATAAACATAAAAAAAAATACAAAAAGTTTCTTAAAACTAACCTAAAACCTAGTGTTACCCCCCCTTGCCCGGATGACGGCTTCCATACGCTCCCTCATGGATCTTACCAATTTTAGGAGCTCTTCTTGAGGGATACTGGCCCATTCCCCAATAACAGCCTCTTCGAGCTCCTGGAGAGTCGTGGGAGTGGGATCACGAGACCGAACCTTGCGTTTCAAATGGTCCCAAAGGTGCTCTATCGGGTTCAGGTCTGGACTTCTCGCTGGCCACTGCATGACAGAGATCCCAACCTCTTGAAGGTAGTCGCGCACAATTAATGCAGTGTGAGCGCGAGCGTTATCGTGCATTAATGTGAACCCCTCGCCAACAAAACCGGCATAGGGGACCACATGCTCTTCCAGGATCTCTGTGACGTACCGGTGAGCAGTCAGCGACCCTTGCCCGCGAGCACCTCCAGTCCGGGAGACGCTTACAAGGTCGGTTTTGCCGTCGGCCGACATGCCGCCCCAAAACATACAGGAACCGCCCCCGTATTCCACCGTCTCCTGGATGCAGGGTTGGGCGAAACGTTCCCCCTGTCTTCTGTACACTCTTCTGCGTCTATCGTTGCAAAACAGACACACTCTCGTCTCGTCTGAGAAGAGAACAGCTCTCCATTGGTCAAGGGTCCAATTGACGTGGTCGCGAGCAAACTGCAAGCGGGCTCGCCGATGCTCTGCGGTCAATTTTGGACCCGTAGCAGCTCTGTGTGCCGCTATCTTCTTCTCCCTCAATCTTCGTCTAACCGTAGAAATACTCACGGTTGTTCTGCGAGCGGCCTGGAGCTGCTGTTGCAACTCAACAGCATTAGAGAACCGATTTCTTAGGGATGTCGATACGATGAATCGGTCGTCTCTCTCCGAGGTGCAGCGACGTCTACCAGACCCATGCCTCCGGACAAGGCCACCGGTCTCCAGGAACCGCTGGTATACTCTTCGAACCGAAAAACGGCTCAAGTTCAGTTGCCGAGCGACATCACACTGACGCATCCCTGATTGCAGTAGTGCAATCACTTGAGCGGCTTCATCAGCAGTGGTATCCATCTTCAAGGTGGTTTTTTTTGTGAAAGTTCTTCTCGTGTGTCCTCTTCAACGGTTGGATAGCGAATGACCTCCATTGAACCTGTATTAACCCTTTTATACCCACTAAAGGTAGCGCAAGTTGTGCCCCTTGTGAGGAGCAAAATTGCCATTTTTTTTTAAAGTCACATTTGTGGTATCAAGCTTTTTTTTTTAATGAAATGAAATGTTTTTTTTTTAAAGTTTATTTAATGGGCTTTCAAATGCCATCAATATTGGTGGGGGTACATGCGCGTGTTAAGGGTTAATAACGCTTAAAAGTTATTTTCGCGGAGGTGCGATTTTTTTGACGCCGAGGTAAAATTCACACCAACACCTCGACTTCAGATGCAAAAACAGTACTGTATCTTTTTTTCTTTTCTTTTGCTTATATCTCGAAAACGGTGTGTCGTATCGCAAAAATAATGAAAATTTCGACCCCCTTTGTAAACACATAAACCTATAAAACTCAACGTTTTGGTAATATTTTTTTATATTTTCCATACAAAAAGTAAAAAATTCCATACCAAGTCGAGGCCGCACATAATGCGCGCCTACGGGTCTAAAAAAAGATCACGTGGTACGGCAAACAAGTACCACGTGGAGTCGCAATAATTGTCAAATTTGATTTTAGATGTGTCAAAATTATTTTTAAATTTAGAGATTTTATTTTGCAGAATAGCGTTAAGATTCTCATAGCCAAAAGTAAGGAATTTTAGTGATAGTTTAGTTAGTTTAGTTCGGTGTACAACAGAATCGGCACCACTGTGCAAGTAATTTAAGTTTCAGAGAAAAAGATTGGTTCAAAATGTGGCGTAATATAACTTATTACGTCGACATATTTTTAAAATACATTTCCCAAATAAAATTTCAAGATGTGTATCATCATTTGGATGCAAACACGGCTTACAAAATCTCAACACTACGACAGCGGAAAATAACAATTACAAATCCCAATCCGCTCAAGGAGTATTTTCTTCTACCCAGTAGACAGAAGCGAAATTATAATATACTTAGTTCTAAAATTAAAAAAAATTAAACTAGTTGCGGACACCATAATATACCCATTACAGTTATCAAAGAAAGCATCCCATTTATTGTTGAGGCACTGGTTCCCGATACCCTAAAGATAGCTCTCATAAAACCATTATACAGGGTGTTCGGCAGAACGTTGAACATACGAAAATGGCAGATAGGCGGGGGTCATCTGCTATCTACCCAGCTCAAATGATTTGACCTAGGCCCTAGGCGTGTGTAACTCTTTACGGAACCGACTCACTGATCCGGATCATTGAAGTGATACAAAAGATTGGTTCAGTAACAACGTTTCAAACGCATCATTTGGATCTGAAACATTACTTTGCTCTGGCTCATTCTGCGCGACGCGACGCGTCGTCGCTCGCGAGGCGAGGCGACTGAGCAGTGAGCGAGCGAGAGAGGGAGACAGACACACTGAGTTTTTTGACAATCTATACAATTCAGAAAGAGATACCAAATGAGATGTGTATCACTCATACAATCACATATTTTCGTTTATTCGTTGTCGTAATCCATGCACGGAAAAATTACCACTAAGGCGCTTACGTATCAAATACTATACGGTCGTTTTTTGCATATAATGTTTGCACTAACTAGTTATCGTTTTACTACAGACTTTTTTACGTTGATTTTGTCAATTTACGAAAACATAATTTAGTTTATGATTTGTTTGCGTAGTATACTTCGCCATACATTAAGGATTAGCCGCCAGTCCTAAGCCTGGATAAAGTATGAAGGAAGATCGATTATTTTATTTAAATCTAACATAATACAATAAATGTGTACACATAAACCTTTCAGCATTGTTGCCACATAACATTTCTCTGACTCAGTAGTAAACGGCCGCGACGCGACGTAATGTATACCCAACCCAACAGTATGTAATTTATATCCTTTGAGCCGATGATCCAAATGAGACATATCAGTGATTCGGATCATTTCAGTGATCCAGATGCAAATGATCCAATCGCAAAAATGATACACTTTGCCCACCTCTACTAGGCCCCATAGATTTTTTTATTTTGTTTTTTTTTTTTAATAAAAGGAATTTCCGAATTAGGCCATGATCACTCACAGCGAATACATCGATATTTTGCGTTCCATTTTAGATATCATGATTATGACAGTTTAGAACTGTCATCAATTCGGAACGCTCGTGAACGCGCTCACAGTGGTCGCTCAACGTCAACCTCAAACCTTGCACAAAAAAGACCGAAGAACCGATATCGAAGCGCTTATATTAGCCTATTTACATGCTCCCGGCAAAGATTTACCCCAAAGTAAAATACCATGTTCATATTCATTTATTTATTGTTTGTCACAGGTGAAAAGACAGTTCTTACAGTTAGTATTGTTGTATCACTTTAAAACATACCCATGGGGTTCACATTATTTATATGTGTGTCGATATTATTGGCTATGTTAAAAAGAATTAATAAAACTATAATTACACTCTTATTTGTTACCAAGAATTACAAATAACATAGATGCAACAATAATTAAACATAATGCGCATGAGTTTTATAACTCATTTCTGGTATTCTGTTACGTCTTGGATTTTACAGCATAATTTCGAAAATGCCGCTTTAGTTTACCATCATTTTTGACAGCGCTCACGGTGATATTAATTTAGGGCATGGTCGGCGTTATCGCAAGATGGCGCGTGTCATGACGTCATCTATGTCGATTCACGGGACATCGTTATCGCGCTCACGCTAATTCGGTACGCGTGTAAGCGCGCTCAAATCGATTATAGCGCAACTCGGAACGCAACCTTAGATAGCATGATTATGTATGACAGTTTAGAACTGCCATCAATTCGGAACGCTCGTGAACGCGCTCACAGTGGTCGCTCAACGTCAACCTCAAACCTTGCACAAAAAAGACCGAAGAACCGATATCGAAGCGCTTATATTAGCCTATTTACATGCTCCCGGCAAAGATTTACCCCGAAGTAAAATACCATGTTCATATTCATGTATTTATTGTTTGTCACAGCTGAAAAGACAGTTCTTACAGTTCGTATTGTTGTATCACTTTAAAACATACCCATGGGGTTTACAATATTTATATGTGTGTCAATATTATTGGCTATGTTAAATTAAATTATAAAACTACAATTACACTCCTAATTGTTACCAAGAATTACAAATAACATAGATGCAACAATAATTAAACATAATGCGCATGACTTTAAAACTCATTTCATGTAATCTGTTACGTCTTGGATTTTACAGCATAATTATGAAAATGCCGCTTTAGTTTAACATCATTTTTGACAGCGCTCACGGTGATAGATATTAATATAAGGCATGGTCGGCGTTATCGCAAGATGGCGCATGTATTGACGTCATATATGACGATTCACGGGACATCATTATCGCGCTCACGCTAATTCGGTACGCCCGGGGGCGCCCGGGCGCGCCCGGGCGCCCCCGTTATCATGCTCAAGTCGATTACAGCGCAACTCGGAACGCTCCCTTGGCCAAGTCTGTGGTGGGTGACAAACTGACAAGTATTATACTTGTCAGTTGTCGAAATCACGTCGAAATTAGTCGAAATAAAAACAAAAAGCAAAAAGATACAATAGAATTTCATGGCACGTGTTTTAGAAAAAATATTAACCTGATAATGTAGAACATAGACATAATATGTTAATGAACTGAACATATTGCTTATTTGAATAATATATATGGTGACAATGGTGTATCAATGTGACTAGAAGACTGTCATTTAGGTACTTCACGTGTTTTTCGCGGAGAGAGTTTCCAGCAAGTTTCAAGTAAGGTTTATTAACATCCCAACAACCAGAAGTAGCTAGCAAGTATTATTATTATAAATAAATAAATATGAGACAACATCCAAGTAACACATTGAAGCTAAGCGTATGTTTATTTGTCAATATTGCGGCAGGTTGTTGGTTGAATACGCATAATTCTCTGCCTGTATCCTAAGGAAAAATGCACCGAGCAGTGCATTAAGGTGCAGTATACAACTACAAAGCTTGTCAATATTGAGGTGAAATTTTGATTTATAAAAGCATTTACTGTTTAGCTACACTTAAACAGTTGTAGGCCTTTAATACAGATGATTTAAGACGACCCACTGACCTTAAGTTATAAGTAAGGTTCTGTATTATGGACTTTAATAAACAATTTAAAATGCATTCATAGATATTTAAATAACTACATGGTTGAACCGGAAATCGAACCTGTTACATGAGAAAAATAATCACCCTGTAGCTTAATGATACCAATCGAAAGGCTTCATCTTAAGGATTATTTTTGCTAAATAACATAGTGTCAAAAATAAAAGGAAGACCTGAGATTATGTAAACATTCAAGATTATATTAGATGAAATGTTTTATTTTTTATTTTTCTTATCAACAGACTGTGAAGACCTAGGATGGATTCTAAATATACTTCTGTTGGTGTGGGTAACAGCCTAAAATCAAATGGCCTCAAAAGAAAACATGCAGTTGAAAACATAAAAGTGAAGAAAATAAAATTATCTAATGATAATAATGTCAGTAAAACAAACATCATTAAGGTTGAAACAAATGGCCATGATAATGCTAAAGAAAATAAGATTGTAAATGAAACTGTACAGGACTTACAAGAAGCTAGAAGGCAGTTACCAGTTTATATGGTTAGAAACAGGTATGTATGTGTGTGTCCACAGTGTATAACAAACATTATGAAATTGTTTCTTTTGTGACCCTACATGATTGGATATCATCTTTAAAATGCTAAAAATGAAGTTACTATACAATGTTGTGATCAGCATGTTTATTACGGCGGAAGCGCCCCACCAAATTCAAACTTTATGTTTTTTGCAATTTGCAGGTCACAATCAGGTTGTACTTATGTTAAAATAAATAAATTCATAATATTACCCTATTGAATGGCTATTTCATGAAATCATGACATTTCACGCCAATTCTAACCTAAGGAGTTGTATTGCTGATTCTAATGAATATAATTCTGTAAAGCCATATTTGTTGTGGTCGCGAATCATATTTTAATCAACATACAACCTGACACTGACCTGCAAATTGTAAAAAAACTTAGGTAAATTTTATTTTTGCAGGCTACCTAAGTGCATCCCCCTTACTACTGGATATTTCATTTTACCGATCATCAAATAAGATAACTTCCGTTTGCTGAAATGATTTATTACAAACTCACACCACTTATGTTTAAATATACTTTATCTATGTTTCAGACTCCTAGAAGAGATAAAAAAGAATGAGACTATGATACTGATTGGTGAGACAGGCAGTGGCAAAACAACACAGATCCCCCAATTGATCCATGAGCAGCGTCTTGAGGGTGTCGGTGCCATAGCAGTGACCCAGCCACGCAGGGTAGCTGCCATAACAATAGCTATGAGAGTAGCTGCTGAAATGAAAACTGAAATAGGATCTATTGTTGGGTAAGAATCCGAGTAACATAAAATAAACAATACAATATAACAATTGCTTCTTTTAATAAATTATGAAAAAAGATAATAGTCTATATCTCATCAATTGATAATCAACAATTTGTGAGTAATTATTAATTAACTATGTGAGCTGTTACTTAGATTATTTACTTAACAATTTTAATGAATTTTTGCAGATATTCAGTAAGGTTTGAAGATGTAACAAGTCCGAGAACTAAAGTGAAGTACCTGACAGATGGCATGTTGCTCAGAGAAGCAATATTGGACCCTTTGCTAAAAAAATATTCTATAATAGTACTGGACGAAGCACATGAGCGCACTGTCAGCACTGATGTATTGTTTGGTATTGTAAAACTTGCACAGAAAGATAGAACTGAAAAGAAGTTAAATCCTCTGAAGGTAATAGCTAAACCTATTCCTTAGTTGGCTTGCTTCGTCATAATGCTTGGTTTAGGATAGGACCGTTGTTCAGTTATGTTTCAGCTTCTTAAATATTTGTCCGATTATTTGGAATAAAAGTCGGGAAACCAGATTGTTAAAGAGTTTTTAAGGAACAAGTTATTTGGTTTCATTGATGGATATTTGTTGTTACTATTGCTATTTTCATTAAATTTTAAATGCTTCTTCTTTCAGATAATAATCATGTCTGCCACAATGGATGTTGACTCCTTTAGAAAATACTTCCATAACTGCCCCGTGATATATTTGGAAGGCAGAACATATCCAGTTACCATTTATCATTCAAAGATGAAACAAGATGATTATCAATATGCTGCTGTGTGCACAATATTTCAACTGCATGCTACTATGCCTGCAAAGTAAGCAATCAGTATTATTTTCAAATACAAAATTGTATGGCTATACTTTGTTCTAAAGAACGATTTAATTGTTGCGTCCATTTTATGGTATGTAATATTTTCAGCCACGATTTTCTCGTATTTTTAACGGGACAAGAAGAAATCGAGACAGTCATGTACAACATCAAGCAGATAGCAAAGGTAAAACTTGTAACATTTAACTGAATTATTTAGCTACTATCTCCAATAAGTTAGCTAAGAGTACAGTATAATTACCATTGCATTTGCTTTTATGCTAGATCAAACATTCCAGGAAGCCACAGGTCCCCCTATTAGGGTATGTCCGCTGTACGCGGGGCTCCCGGCAGCAAAACAACTTCAAGTGTGGCGGGAAGCGCCGCCCGGCACTCGGAAGATCATACTGGCCACCAACATAGCCGAGGCGTCCGTCACCATACCTCGCATCAAGTGCGTCATTGACACTGGCGTTGTGAAAGAAAGGTGCGTTTACTAGTGAGTGCTTTGCAGAGTTTTACTAATTGAAAATCAAAAAGCCTACTGAACACACAAATACTGAAAAGATAGACGGTGAATTTATAAACAAAACCCTCAGACCTCAAAAGTTCCAGTATTTCTCGCTTTTATAGCTTTTATTGAGAGTTCGCATGGTCTCATGTGTTTAAAAAAATAACATATTTTTGCAGGTTTTGAAAGCCCACAGCGTGTTAGTATTAAAAATTAATTAAATCTATGTTAGTAGAACCATTGATAAATTATAAAATTGTGATGATGGCGAAGATGATGATGATGATGATGATAAATGATATTTATTTCTGTAAATTGGTTCAAAAAACCCAACTAACTGACTACTCTGAGAAGAAAGACCGATTCAAACTAAAAGGTCACTGTCTCTTTTTTAAAAGAGATCATATGAGGACCATGCAGGTCTGAGATGGTGTCTTGAGGAAAGAACCATACAGATTTAAGTGGACCTGCCCAGTCAGTGCACACATTTGTCAGTAATGGTGTAACTCAACTCAGAATTTAAGGAGCTCAATGACTCAACAGAAAGGACAGTTGGGTAGGCCTCACAAAGTACTCAAACTGCCAGATTATCAGTAAAACTAACTGAGAAAAGAAATTACCCTTATAGTCCTTACATTCACAATAATAAAAATATTATTAATACTATACATCGCAAAGTGAATATTCATGACATTGTGTATTAACTTGAAATAACCATCAAAATGTTAAAGTGTATATAACAAAAAATCTTAGCAAAAAAAAAATCTGTATGTAAAAATTGGAGGAGCTCAATCCCAACCCCAAGCCTTTTGGTCCTCCATATAATCTTAAACAGTATGTAAAAGGCTTTCTAGCCCAACTTACGTTTAATGAATGATTTGAATTTATTAAGGCTTAGATGTTGAATGTGGCTTGGAAATTTATTATAAAAGCGTATATATTGACATCTAAAAGAAATCTATTCTCTTGAGCCTTGTTGTAGATACAAAAAAATTGTGTTACCAACCAATTAGGCACACACACAATATTGAGAAATTACTAAAACAAAAACAACATAATCACAGGAAGATTTATCAACTCCCATCCTCCCACTCCTCATTTATCTGAATATGTGTGTTTCAGGACGTGGTCGGGAGGCACGGGCGCGGAGCGGCTGGCCGTGCGCGCGGGCTCGCAGGCGGCGGGCTGGCAGCGCGCGGGCCGGGCGGGCCGCACGCAGCCCGGCGCCGCCTACCGCCTCTTCACCGCCGACGACTTCCGAGCGCGCCCGCAGCACCACACGCCCGAGATACTCCGGTACAATTTTATTCAATTAGGTCCACTTGCAGCACAAATAACTAAACATACTAACATAACATAGCATAGATTTTTTTATTTTCTATAGCGCTAAACGTATTTCAAACATCGTTCTATATCCGTTAACCGTTTGAAGATGACAGAGACAGAATGATGTTTAAAATACGTTTAGCATTATATGCATTTAATGTTTTTTGATGCAAGTGGGCATTGGTGTATCTGTTATGGTATGATGAGTTGGAATAGTGCTGGTTGCTGGTCCATGTCAGTACAGTGATACATGGATCTAAATAAACGTGGTGAAATAGAGAACTAACATGTAATGTTTCTTCACAATCAAACCCGCCATCCACATTCATTTACATCCATTTTGGGCTGTACAGAGATCTCCACACAGGTTGCCTAATGTAAGGAAAAATATTTGCGGTTGTGTAATGATTGAAGTTGTAACCGCTAATTGTCGCTGCCGTCGCGCATACATACAGCGGATACGATAACACCGCGGACCACGAGTAGTGTTGTAGGAATACTGGAGTAGTCAAAGTCAAACTCATTTTTTTTTTCAAATATGCACATGAAAGGCACTTATGACCGTCAAAATTTACAAATAAAGTAGAATTGATTCTAGTTGCCCCTTCCAAAAGTTAGGTTCGTATGGATAAGAATGGGCAAGAAACTCCACTGTTAAATTAAATTTCATTTATTTCAGGTTAAATTAAACAAAAAAAAAATCGGCCAAGTGCGAGTCGGACTCGCCCATGAAGGGTTCCGTAGTAGCGAGTAAATGTATATTTTTTATTTTTTTATTTGAGTTCATTGAATGACAGGTAAATTGCGGTTTACGATTTATGACGTATTAAAAAAGACTACTTACTAGATCTCGTTCAAACCAATTTTCGGTGGAAGTTTACATGGTAATAAATAAAAAATAAACATTTTATTTCAGACATATTTGGCCCTTATTATTGTTAGTAGCAGGACTTAAAAACTATGTTACGTTTAAACATAAAAATAAGTTTAAGTATTTGCTGCCCTCTGGGGCCCCGGGCACACGCACTTGTGCCCCAGCAGGGGGCTGACTAGCTTGTGGCTGAGCACACTCAGGATGGTGTTGGCGCTCCCACGCGTGCGGAACATCAACGAAGCGATGCGGCGCCGCAGCACAGTGTGAAAGCCGTCTGTGTGCGCGTGCGCTAACATCGCAGATGCACTACAGTAGCGTGGGAGCCCCACCAGCACCCTGTACGCGTTATTATATTGTATTCGGAGAGCCTTGATGGCCCACTGCGTGTAGTTGACCCACAGGTTGCAGGTGTAGAGAGTTTGGCAGAATGTTTTAAACAGAGTGATCTTTACGCCTAAACCACACCTCGCAAAGCTGCGTGCCAATATGTTACAGCGGACCGCCATCGCTCTCCTCTCCCTTTCTACAATCCCCATCGTCTTTGAAATCCTCGGTGACCAATGTAATGAACATCATATATATTTTTTAGTTTTATCATTCACTTATTTCGCGCATTTTCGCGCATTTTCGAAAACTCATCATTTTTGAAGACCATCCATAGATACCCCACACGTATGGGTTTGATGAAAAAAAAAAAAATTGAATTTCAGTTCTAAGTATGGGGAACCCCCAAAATTTTTAGTTTTTTTTTTCTATTTTTGTGTTTAAATCTTAATACGGTTCACAGAATACATCTACTTACCAAGCTTCAACAGCATACTTCTTATAGTTACGGAAAAAAGTGGCTGTGACATACGGATGGACAGACAGACAGACAGACATGACGAATCCATAAGGGTTCCGTTTTTTGCCATTTGGCTACGGAACCCTAAAAAGGCAAAGGAATTTTACAATTGCCATGCTTGCACTATAGATGTTACATACTATTACAGATTACTAGACATACAAAATAATCACAGATATGAATTTAGAATTATAAGTCAAATACAAAATATACAAAAATTAAAAAAAAAAACAATGTCTAAGGAAAATGTACTCTTTTATAATGTCTTACAATATTTTGTATATGTTGTAGGATAATTTGATACTTCGAATCTTCGCGAAAATCCTAGGGGTTTTGCGAAAACGCGGATAATTAGACATAGGCGAAAAATTATCAAATCTTACTGGACAAAGTCAGGATCTAACATAACCTAACCTAAATGATACAACAACAATAGAAGGGTATCTGGCGCTTGGCGGCACGCGGCACGCTCGCTTCGCTCGCCCGCCTTCGCGCGCTAATGGTCACTGTTCTAACATAACCTAACCTAAATTCTAATTATCCGCGTTTTCGCAAAACCCCTAGGATTTTCGCGAAGATTCGAAGTATCAAATTATCCTACGACATATACACTAATTATTACCTATATATTTATATGTGAAGACGATGCACCTACAACAAAATTATTATACCACAACAGGTAAAAATAATTAAATATAAAGCAATGTCTGGTAACTTGATGTGATAGATGGTGCTCACACCATAATTATAATAAATTATAACACACAGTATAAAGTTGTAGTAAAATCACTTTGGTTGTAATGTTTGTATCTGGCTGGTTTTGATACCAATATATAGATGACATTAAAAAAATAAAAACAATTTCCCGCCACTTTTCATTTGTTAATGTTATTCTGTCCGCCAAAGTGAGCGGATCTAACGAAGAAATTCGATACATTTTGAAGTTTTATTACAAGAAAAGGAAAAATGCAACAAAAGTCGCGAAAAAAATATGTGACGTTTATGGACTTACGCAGTGTCAGTAAAAGTAGCACAAAGTTGGTTCAAGCGTTTTCAGTCCGCGAATTTTGATGTCAAAAATGCAGCTCCTGGTCGCCCTGTTACGAATGAAGTCGATGACAGTTTTGAAAAAGTGGAGCAAGCCATCGGCGGCATATCAGTAGTATTTAGTAGTTACGACATAGCTGAAGAGTTAGGTTGACCACAAACCATTTTCCCTCTATTTGGAAAAGTCTGGGTAGGTACCTATACAAAAAAAAAGCTCAATATTTGGGTGCCACACAAGCTCATAGTCTTGAATTTGTCTATACAATACGAATGAACTTTTTCCCCGACCTAATATTTAAGATTATCTAATTAATGTAAACCAAATATTATTTAACAATTTCTCCATATGAAACTATCTTTTGCAAAGGGCAACTAGAACCAATTCTTCTTTTTTCTTGTAATTTGTGACGTTCAAAGGTGCCTTATAATGGTCTAATTGAAATAATTACAGTTTGACGACTTTGAAACCAAATGCAAAAATGTAATGATAAAACTTGCTACAATTGTCTTATCCTCATAACATAGTGTTAATTTGTTACTATTGGTTCCGACTACAGGTGTCCACTAGCATCGACACTGTTGCTGCTAATAGCGGCGGGTGCAGAGCCCAGCACATTTCCGCTAATCGACACCCCGCCGCCTGATTCTGTTAAAGCTTCGCTTACTTTACTCAAGGAATTAGGTAATTATTGATTGACATTAACCCATAATACCTGAAATAACAAGTGTGGTGCGGCGCAAGGTAATGAGAAAACAACAACTGTAACTTTCCCTCACTACAAATACTTTCGTGTATATTTCGTTCGGAAACTTGTCTGCTTCACGTAAAATGTTTGTTGTTCTGTTGCAGGTGCTATTGACAATGAGATCAACCCTAAGCTGACAGTAATTGGAAAGAAAATGTCGACTTTCCCAATTGAGCCGAAATATTCAAAAGTTCTATTGAGTGCTCCGGAATATAACTGTTTAGACGAAGTACGTGTATTCGTAAATTATTTGTTCATTGTTACGTAATGTTTTAATACACATTGAATGACGGTTCATGTAATGCTGTTCCTGAAAACGAATTAACGTCTATTTTATTCTCACATCTATTTGTTTTCTGTTGCAGGCGCTAAGCTTAATATCAGTGTTGTCCAGTGAAAACGTGTTCCACACTCCGATGCACAAGAGAGAAGAAGCTATAAAAGTGAAACAGAAGTTTTTGTCACCTCTAGGAGATCACATAACTCTCCTCAATGTGTTCAAAGCTTTTTGTAAAGCTCCCTTAAAAAAGGTCAGTTATATAAAAGTAAATTAATATTCATATCGCGGTATAGTCGATCTTTTCAACCCTAAGGTTGAATGTCACTTGCACATCATAAAATACTACTTTGTTTTCAAGACTAATGTTAGATAGTTTCAACTTTTCAACCTTAGTTCTTGTGGGTACTCCTCACGGTATGATACAGCTCCCAGTATTACGTATTTAAAGCTTTCTACGAGAATGCGCGTATCCAGACGGCTGGAAGCTGACTAGGGTTACTAAGGTACCAAAGGGTGCTCCGACCTCAGAGGTCAGCGGATATAGACCGGTTGCATTACTGTCAGCACTTGCAAAGGTCTTCGAGTCTGCGCCCAACTGGACGTCGTTTACTATGACTTCGGAAGGCATTTATAACGGAGAAATGACATTTTGTTAAATAAATTTGCAAAGGCTGGTTTCAATCCAGCCCTTCTAAAGTTCTTTTCCAGCTAATTAGGTAATCGGAAGCAAATTGTAGAATACGCTGGCTTAACCTCGAATTCTTATTGCATTCTTAAAGGGGTAAGCCAAGGTACTAATTTGGGACCATTGTAATTTATTATATGACCTTCCTGAAATTGGATAAAGATGCTGGCTGCTTAATATTTGCCGACGATCTGAAATGTTTTTTACGGATTACCAATCTGTCGCACTGCGAACTGCTGCAGCGGGACGTTGGTCATCTCTTAGCCACCACAGCTTATTTTAATTATTTTATTATGGATTGTTTTGTTTAAATTTATATTTGCTGTACACTGGACACTCAACGCGTACGTCTTATTAACATCGTTCTCACATATAATTATACCTATATTCAACATTAATGATGTAACTAATATTTATGTAACAATATAATTTAAAAGAGTGTCCATGGAGTTTCTTGCCCGTTCTTCTCCATAGGTACCTACTACGCTTTGAAATGGGCAACTAGCTTCATATTTCTGACTGACTAACCACTTGACAATTCAAAAGTGCCTGTAAATGGTTTAATTGCAATAAATGCTTTGAGTTTGATCGTGGAGTAGGGTGGAGTATTGAGAACAAACTACTCTTATGTGACAAAGTGTAACATGATGTCTTTTACGCGGGCCGTGGTTCCCCGTAATCACGAATATAGCATGGACGGGTATGCGATGCCGCAAATAGTGTCGGTGCGAGATCTTGGGGTCACTTTCTCTGAGGATTTGTCGTTTCGCACACATAGTACTGGTGTGGAAGAAAGCCTTCAATAATCTTTGATTTGTAATGCGTGAAACGCGTGAGTGACTATAAAGTCACTTTATAATGCTTAAGTGAGAAGTAACCTAGAAATGAGTGCTATCATCTGGAATCCATTTGAAATGAAGTACTGCCTTAAGGTAGAAAAAATAAATTTACCTGGTTCCTATACATGAAGCAGTTTGGCGTCTACCCATTATATCGACTTATGTATTCGAACTTCTTTGTAATAGGGATGGTTGAGTGGTTAGTGTAAGTTGGAGGCGAGGCGCAATTTCGCACTGGATAAATATGTTTTTATGGTTTTTCGTGGTATGCTGAATGATCCGCAAGAGAGAGAGGCTATTTAAAGTCCCGGTGGTCCGTAAAAATTTGTTAAAGTTTCCACCGGTGGGGCGGGCAATAAAGATACTTACTTAACAGCGTCTCTCTGCGATTGGATATCTTTACTTGCTCTTTGGCGGAATTCTAGAGGAATTCGGAATTTAATTCTTATTGTCCCTGTATGACCTGTGCCGGCACTCAGAGTTGTTACTTGGGACTTGTTTAATTAAGAGCGTGTTTACCTTATGAGTGGCAACGTCGCAATTTAGTGTCATATTTCGTGGTTTTTAATTTTTATCGAGCTATATTTTAAACGTCTGTGTAATTAACTTTTTAGAATTACGTGAAAGTGTTTAAAAAGTAAGTAACCGTAATGCTTACAGTTATTTAACAATGAAAATAACGGCCTGCAAGTTTCCAATGTATTATTTGCATATAAATAGAACTGTAAACGCAACGATTTCTTACCTTTTACACAGTTTTCACATAATTCTAAAACGTTAATTAAACAGATTTTTAAAATAGCTCCGATTAAATGATAAAAATTGAAAACCACGAAATATGACACTAAATTGCGACGTTGGCACTCATAAGGTATAAACGCTCTTATCCATGCATGTTAATCAACAGGTATAAATTTTAACCGGTGACCAGGTGAAATTTGTCAGTCAAAATATGACAGTTTAAGAACATTTAATTTTTGTTAGTGGTGGTATTTAATTGGTTTTGGGTGACCTCTCTGAGTGTGGAAATTGTGACTACATTGGTGTATTGGGTTCCCACATGTAAAAACATATGTAAGTGGTAATAGTAAATAAATAAACGTTAGTTAAGTTTCAGTTTACTGGGAATTGTTAAAGTGGTAAAGCAAGCAAGTCAACTGTACATATTCGGTTTTTGATCGAGAATAAAGATAGCTTTGAAGCTTTGGTTATAACATTGTACTGCATCGAATTTTCTTCATAATGACCGTGCAGCGAAAATTACTGACCTACTATTGTAGTAACTCATAATACGTTTCATGCATATTTTTTTCAGCAATGGTGTAAAGAAAACTATCTGAACCACAAGAATTTGACGTATGCATGCGAGGTTCGACAACAGCTGCTTGCAATCTGCCAGAAACTGAACCTGACTGTCGCTAGTTGTGGACAGGCTTATGATCAGGTACACATTTTAACTGTCTACTTAAAAAAATCTTAAATTCATTTACAGACAGAATACCTACGCACAGCCTAACACACTGGGTCTACCAGCATGAAATTTTGCACAAAAGTTCCCTATGTACCGAAAGTGAGCATTAAGGAAGGATTTCTGAGAATTCATCTCCTGAAGGGGTTAAATAGGGGATGAAAGTTTGTTTGGAACTTCGTAATTTTTGACGATGGGATATCACACGGCTTGTTTTGTTATAAAAAAAAAACATGACAGAATGGATTAGAATAGAATGATCTTTATCATGTTCTTTTTTTTCCAAAATCAACGGGTTTAATTCCTAGCCAGGAAAACTGGTTTTAATAAAATCTAACGATACTGTTGTAATTTTCATTAAAATTGGCCCTGATACTCCATTGAGTACTTTTAGTTAATTCTTATAGTTTCGCTTTTGGCCGCCATATACGCACACTAAAAGAAATTCACCGGTAGACTGTAACTGAACTGCGATCAGTGTTATTCTCATAAACTTCTTTGTCATCATTTCAGATACTAAAATGTCTGCTATGCGGTCTGTTCACGAACTGTGCGTGGCAGCGCGGCGGCGGTGCGGGCGGTGCGGCCGTTGCGAGTCGCTACGTCACTGCGGCGGGCGCGGCGGCCGCACTACACCCCGCCTCGGCACTACACGCCATGCGTCCTTCCCCACCCGTGTTATTATATACTGAGTTACTCTCCACCAGCCGCACGTACATGTTGACAGTGTCAGCCATTCAGCCACAGTGGCTGCACCAAGTGATACCTGAATACGCCCGCCGCTGTCGAGCCAATCGGTGACGACGGTCTCGATTCGATATAACCTTGATTCTTTACTCTTTCATCAGATGCGATGCGACTGGAAAACATTCGCCGAAGCGTAAACGATACATGGCCGTCCATCGTTTGCGCACGTATATTTTTTTTATCCTCCTTTTCGTGCTTCAAGAGTGAAGAGTTATTGTTTTCTGCTCTAGTATACAATAGCTCAATATGAGTTATTTTATGAGGCATTTGTTTATTATATTGTTGTTTTGTAAAATGTAAGTTATATTGTCGTCTCGGTTACAAATGGAGCAATGCATTTCAAATGGACATCATGTACCAGAAACGTTACATTTAGCTATACTTATGTGTGTGATAAGAATAAGAAAGAGTTATAGGATTTATTGTTTTGTTTTAAGACACAATATTATTAGTATGAAATATAAAGATACAGGATGCCCCGTAAATAATGGATCAAACGTAACGGGTAGGTAGGTCACCTGATTGCTAACAACTAATTTGAATAATTAAAAAAAAAACTTAACCGTAACCAATACTTTTTTTTTCATGCTTTAATAAAAGTTTTCAATTCAAGATTCTTCTTTTTAACGCAAATTGTATCTTAAAGGATTAGTAAGCTGCTCAGATATGTTACAAAAATCATACTTAAAAATGTTATCATTTGCAGCGACTGCATTAAAAAAACTGAATTCTGGTAGAGAAACAGGTCAAATTCGAAAAAAATAGCCGATGGGTACCGGTTATTTTAAACGAATTAAATTAGTTGTTGAAAATCAGGTAAGCTACCTACCTGTTATATTTGATCCATTATTTACGGGACACCCAGTAATTCCACGATTTAAAGCTTTTACTGCCACAGTAAGTAATAATGTATGCTCAGAAACCATGTGCATGATTGACCTATATATAAATGTAAATAGTACACCGTAATCAACCAGGACCACTATTTCTGATATGATCAGTTATCGTCACAGCGTTATATCAATAACGCTGTTATTGAGAATCTATAACAACATCGCCCCTAGTTCTATCGCATAATTATTAGATTTATATGGAATAGTTTTTACCTGGTGCTAAATACGAGGTTTAGGATATAGGAACTTGATGTTAATACATTACTATTGTAAATTTAATTAAACTTTTGTCAAAATAATGTTTAATTTATTTAAAACCGTTGGTTATAACTGAAAATTTCTGTCAAAATGATTTTGCCTCAAAAGTTTCCATTCTATTATTCAACATACAGTTTTAAATAACATCGCCCTCTATTCCTTGTAGTGTCTGGCAGAGGTGTAAACGACCTCTGTTTCAAGTCCGATGTAAAACGGGGGAGCGACAACATAATTCCGTATACGTCAAATAATGCTACGACTGGGTTTACGAGACCTGCGATGATTATGTGCTGATGAAAAAAGCTGTTCACATTCAATTCAATAAGGAGGTACTGCAACTTACCCAAGTTGAAATGATTAAATAGTCTATTTGGCAATCTAACAACTTTGCACAAATCAAGTCAGTCAATAAAACACAGTAAAGGTATTTTCACTACTCATACTCGGAAAGTAGGTCTGAAGTTGCCCTGAGGAGCGAGTTGAAAGTAATACTTTTCAGCCCTAGGGCGAATCGTTTTCTACTGACAGCTGTCAAATTATTTAAAAAAACTAGTTATATTTTCACATTTCTATTGAACCACGTTCCAACTTCCCATTATGGAGGGTAGAGACAAGGAGAACTATCTCTGTGTATGAAAAGAGTCCGTATAAATGTGCTACATAAGGGTGGCGCACAGTAGCCACCGGGTAAATTTTAGGCTAGGTTTACAAAATAATGGTGCCGATTCTCTTGTCACAAAATTCTCTAAACTAGACTAAAAATCACCAAAATTTAGTTTATTCCTGTCAAACGACGATTTCCCATTCTGAAATTGACTAAATTGACACAACTTAACTATATTTTAGTTTGACAGCACTAAGATGGCACTGAGATTATAATTTAGTGAAAATGGCAATTTTGCTATTCTGAATTTTACGTTTTTCACCTAAAATTTTGATTGTCTTAACTAAATCTGACTATTTTTAATCGCGATTAAAAAGGTGTGGAATAAAATTAGTTGTCATGAACTAAAATTCACACCAACACCTCGACTTCAGATGCAAAAACAGTACTGTATCTTTTTTTCTTTTCTTTTGCTTATATCTCGAAAACGGTGTGTCGTATCGCAAAAATAATGAAAATTTCGACCCCCTTTGCAACCCGTAAACCTATAAATCTCAACGTGTTGGTAATATTTTTTTATATTTTCCATACAAAAAGTAAAAAATTCCATACAAAACAAGTCGAGGCCGCACATAATGCGCGCCTACGGCTCTAAAAAAAGATCACGTGGTACGGCAAACAAGTACCACGTGGAGTCGCAATAATTGTCAAATTTGATTTTAGATGTGTCAAAATTGTTTTTAAATTTAGAGATTTTATTTTGCAGAATAGCGTTAAGATTCTCATAGCCAAAAGTAAGGAATTTTAGTGATAGTTTAGTTAGTTTAGTTCGGTGTACAACAGAATCGGCACCATTGTTGGACTACGTTAATTGTTGAGGTAATGGTGCCGATTCCCTTGTTCACAAACTAAACTAAATTTAAGTTCATTGCATCTTTTTCTTTCTATTTCATTAAGAAAAGGACAGAAGATAAATATTAGTTTAGTCCTGTCACTTAAGTCAGCACCTGACGTAATTTGATGTAATTTTAGTTGTCAACTTTTTAATCACGTCTAAACTTGTATGGAGTAGTGTCAGGCGCTGATTAATTTGACAGGACTAAACTAAAATTTATCTTCTGTCCTTTTCTTAATGAAATAGAAAGAAAAAGATGCAATGAACTTAAATTTAGTTTAGTTTGTGAACAAGGGAATCGGCACCATTGTATATTGGATTATCACTAACTCTAGTCAGTAAAATATTAAATTTTCAGACTGCATACTTCAATCCGTTAATTTTCTAACTCTGCATACTTCAGTCCGATAACAACTGCTAGATTCATACCACACAATTTGCCTACGCTAGCGCCATTTTGGAGGGTTTTTGAACTATTATTTACTGTATAAGTTGGACACTTTTTCAACTTTATCCCCCTAGGAGATAGTTCTCCTTGTCTCTACCCTCCATACTTCCCATACAGCCACTCAATTACAGCGCTATGTTATATTGAAATAACAAAACATTGAGTATTAATTAAAGAATATATTTTTTAATGACTTTATTATAATTAATTTTTTCCGATCTTCATTTGTTTGTTCGAATTTTGTTTATACTTCAGTACCTAGAGCAGAGATTTGTATTAACACAATGAGTTCATCTGATTCAGATATGGATTTAACGCCGGATTTCAT
Source organism: Brachylomia viminalis (assembly GCA_937001585.2). NCBI lineage: Eukaryota > Metazoa > Arthropoda > Insecta > Lepidoptera > Noctuidae > Brachylomia > Brachylomia viminalis. The sequence continues at coordinate 15,855,820 of OW443301.2, read as the reverse complement.
AAGAGAAGAGGCTCATTTTTCTTTAGCTAATTCATGTTTTAATTTTGCTTTCCTTGTATTCGTAATGAAAAGCACAGTGTTCACCTCGGGTTAAAGACTGCAGCAGCATGGGCAGGGACGGCCCGTGCCTGCGGAAGACCGGGTTCTGACCCTGGTGCGACAGGAGCTGGCTGCCTTCCAGAGTCGGTTTTCCGCCCTGGAGGCCATTGTCCTGCGCCCCCCACTAGCGGCGAGTCAGCCGGCCGCGGGCCGGCGGAAGGCGGTCTCATTTGCCACCGTCGCAGCTGCCGCGGCCAAACCTGGCTCGTCGGGGCAGAGCAAGGCCCCCCCGTGCCGAAACCCGCGGGGCCGCACATGCCCAGGGAGGGCCCTGGCCCTGGCTGCAAGACGGCCACCCCTACTATCTCCTCCGGCCGGCGCCGAATGGCAAGTAGCCGGGGAGAAGAGTAAGGCCGGTAAGGCGGTAAGGGCGGCCAAAAGGAAGGAGAGGCGGCAGCGGCGCAAAGCGCATAGCGTCGCGGCTAGCCTCCGCGCCCCGAAGTCCGCAGCTGTAGTGATTACACTATAGCCGGAAGCGGCGAAGAAGGGCGTGTCCTACCGCGACGTGCTAGCCAAGGTGGGGAAGGCGATGAGCCTCAAGGAGCTCGGCGCCACCGAAGGCATGCGGGAAGGCTCACGGCGACTGGGGTCCAGATGCTGGAGATTCCCGGTGCGGCCAGCGGCCCGGCCGCTGACGCTCTGGCCGCGGGGGTGCATGTTGAAGAGCCTCCTCGTGGCGCACCCTGGGCAACGTCGGCTCCAATTGCTCCAATTGCGGTCTTGGTGGACAATTGGGACTGGCGGCTAATCTTCAACAAGCGGGGAAAGGTCATGGTTCCAATCATTGATCATGCTTGATGGTCGGTGAAGGGAACCGGGCTACAGAGGGCAGATACGTCCACTCCTCCTCTGCTTACAGAGGGAGGTGAGTGGGCGTAGACTGGGAAGGGCCGCCGCTGTGGTTTTGGCGGTCGTGTCCCAGATGGAGGCGGCGGAGCGCGCGCGGTAGGACGATCCTCACGTGGCTCCGAAGACGGAGGAGGGGTCGAAGAAGACGTCAGTTTGACAGTCATCTCCGACTCCTCCCAGGTGGAGGCCAGCAGGCAACGGGTGCGGTGGCGCCCTTGCCTGTATTGCACGGTCCTCCACCAGTGTCGAACGGGATTGGCCGGGTTTTCCCGGCCATTCCCGTAGCCCCCCCCAGTTAAATGGGGGGCATGCAGGGTCCGCCAGCTAGGCCGGCATGCGCCGGGAGGGTTGTGGAAGTGAAGGCTGAGCCGGTTTCCCATGGCCCTCCCATCACGGCGATGTGGGAACACCGCTGAGTTTTAGTGGGTATACTGTCGGTGGCGGGTTCCGATAGGAGTCCCACATACCTCGTCTCGTCCCCTAGCGAGCGGGGATGCGTAATGCATTTCTCAGCGACAAAAAAAAAAGGCACCAATGCAGCGACACATGGAGCTGCGTCGGTCTTAGCTTCGCGAGGTCCTGGTGGCGGAATGGTGGGGCAGGCTGTCACGGCCTCCCGCCGGCCTCGTCACCATCGAGGCGGTCCGGCCTGTGCTCGAACGCTGGCTCGGGAGGTGGCACGGCTCCTTGTCGTTTCAGGCGACGCAGGTGCTCTCGGGGCATGGTTGCTTCGGGAAGTACCTGTGTCGCATAAACAGGGAGCCGGACGTCCGGTGTCACCACTGCGTCGACTGCCGAGAGGACACGGCGCGGCATACGCTGGCAGAGTGTGCCGCTTGGGAGGAGCCGCGCCGTGACCCCATCTCAGAAGTAGGCAGTGACTTGTCGCTGCCGGCCGTAGTCGAGTCGATGCTCGGCAGCGACGAGTCCTGGGACGCGGCGGTTTTCTTCTGCGAAACAGTCGTGTCGCAGAAGGAGGCTGCGAAAAGGGAGAGGGAAATCTCGTCCACTCACCCGGCCCGCAGAAGGCGCACCGGGCGTCGGCGGAGGGCGGACAACGTCCTCTTCCAGCCCCACTAAATGGGTCAGGGGCGACGGACTCGGGGACGTCCGTCGCCCCCCACACATCAGGACCCGAGGTGGCGGCGCGTAGTGTTCCACGCGCGCCCCTCTTGGACGTTGCGGGGGAGTCAAACACCTCACTCCCCCACCAGACCCGAAGAGGCCCGCAGTGGCGGGCTGGCACCAGTCGGAGGTTGCGGAAGGATCGCACGTTCCCGCGACCCCCGGCGTAGGTGTGAGATGGAACACCGGGATGGTTTTTAGTCAGTGAAGAGTCTTATTTAGGATGATAATGAATACAAAAGAGTTCAATTAAAAGAAATTATTATTAAACACAAAATTGAATGCATCAGGTTCTCAAAATGTCCACCTCGTTGTTGTAGCCACAAAGCCGCGCTAATTAAAATTTGTTGTGTTGCTCATCCTCCTTATCATTTCGGGATCATTGCGAATATCTTTCGCACAGTTAATTATGCGGTCACGCAAATCGGCCTCACTGTTGATGAGGTTCTTTAGACACGTTGCCTCATGGTCCCCCATAGGAAGTAATCAAGGGGCGTCAAATCGGGTGAATGCGCAGGCCACATTACAGGTCCTTGCCGGCCAATCTATTTATCACGATAATTATCGATTAAAAATTATCTAACATTTGTAGCATAATGGGCAGGGCATCCATCCACCTGCAAAAACATCCTTCGACGCAAAGCTAGTGGTAAATCCTCCAATAATTTTATTCAGGTTGTACATTAGTCAATAGACTTAAAAATCTTTCACCGGTCAACGTTCTCGGCAATAAGACTGGTCCAATCAACATGTCATCGTTAGGACCACCCTAAACATTTACTAAAAATCTTACTTGAAAAGTCGATGAACGTTTCAATTTCGGATTTTCACCTGCAAGTTACCATCTTTGTAAATTTCGACAGTTAGTAATACCGTGAATGTCGCAAAGTCCATCCATAGTATGGTTTCGGGTAGTTTGTGTTTGCTCTGGTTTTTCTTTGAATCCAAGTGGACATCATACACCTTGGACGCCAGTCTACGTCTTCATTTAGATATTGCACCTTTTGGTAGTGACTAGGATGCAATCCTTCTTTCTTTAAATTGCGCCACACCGATTTTTGGGCTATTCCGTGACGAAGAGCCGTCAGTCGTCTAGTACTTATGGATGGATCAGCAAACAAATCACTCAGTACTACTTCTGCAATAGCCACATCAATAATTACTTGAGGCGGCTCGCGACAATCTCTACTTGATCCAAGTCCAGTGATCGACAACCTTCTGTGAACTTCCTGGAAATTGTGGGCAGATGGCACTGGTTGGACAGCCATCACCTTGGACTTTCACACCTTGACCTCGCTATCGGCTTTATCACCATCTAAAACCATGAAAACTGTCTCCTTCTCTCTCGAGAGAGAATTCGCATGGGACATAACGCTTTTCGTAAAGTGACGGTTTCTACCAGTTTACTCCTATCGCAAGCAGCGTTTACGAACTTCGTTCCAAAATGCAGTTTTAGTACCCCACCAGAATAGATTTTCTTTTGACGATAGATATAGAAATAAGAGTTACTTTGTCGACATAGGTAGTAAAGTTTAAGAATTAAGAGGACCTAGGTTGCAAGAGCGAGCGAAGTGAGTTCAAAAAATTTAGCACCTCACCTCGAATTGGTTTGGTTAGTTTTTATTTGACCATTCATAGCTTAGAGCATTAAAATGCTCTAAGATTCATAGTATTAGCAAAAAAAAAAAATAGTAGAGGAATTCTGTAAGTATAAACGTTGGGACGCGTGAGGCCCCTCAGACCGCACTATCTTTGTAGCATTTTACGTTATCCTGAAATCCTCTCGCCGTCTCTCGGGCGGCGCAATGTTGGCATAACAGACCTCTTTGCCCTAGTACGAACTGAAGATATATAGTAGCTACTTCTTCAGCGATCCTCGTTGAAACAATGTCTCGATGGATAACCATTCAGACCAGTCCATTCAGACGATTTGATTTTACTTAAGCCGTTGGGGGGGGGGACGACCCTTGACCCGCCCTTGTATCTGCTATATTCGTTCCCCAGTGAAGTAATGGAATAATTCAACTGCTGAACTGTTGTCATACACTGGTGTGTTATATTCTCTCCCATCTCAGTCTCATTTCCTACGAAATTCTTGGGAAGTAGGTATTTTTGCCGTTTCTGACTTTTCTAATAGGTACCTACTCAAACCTCAGTTGGTCCAATAGTTTTTTGATCCTTATATGAAACAGCACCCTAATTGCGAAACACACTATCCATCACAATCTGAATCATTTTGAAGGATATTGCTAATGTTCGAAAAGTTTGTCTGCTCAACAACGTAAATAACGCAATGAATGTTGTTGAACTGTCAAAATGAAAGCCATTCCTACTGTTATTGTGTTACGAAATCATCCCGCTGGATAGATCGGCGCATTTTTTTTGTTTTGTGAAAATTGCCCATTTTCTTGCTGACTGTACCTACCTAATTTTTTTCAAAATCTGTAAAGTTATTTATTTTTTCCCACAAATAATAGCGTACACAGTATATATTTCAAACAGTTTTAAGAAGGGAGACTGGAGCCCATACTAAGTAAAACCTGTGCTACGGGTTTCCTGGTCTCCTAATCTCGAATACATTATGAGAGGCATGCTTGGACATAATAAAGCAGTAGCAGGGAGCGCTTACAGCTAGCTAACAATATAAACATAAGAAGTAAGACACATAATAGTAAGTGGTGTTTTGGTAGGTTTGTGAATTCGTTGGTGGGTGTATAATGCGTGTGTAGTGGTTATGTACGTGTGAAAGGAAGTTGTGCTTGTGGTGTTTTAGGTGGGTGTGTAAGGCATGTGAGTTATACTTCTCTGTAACTGAATAACAGTTTCTCCGTATCACCATATGTTAGAGCCATTTTGAGACCTTACGTCTGCAGTCAATCCGCGTCAGTGGATAAAGCTCATACAACGTGTCGTTTTGCATCCTCGTCAAATTTCAGGAGGCTGTTATGAAAGACATAAATAATTAAATAAAATTACGATCCTGCTCAATAATTAATACATACTTGTTTTTTTAGATATTTAAGTTTGACAGTATTTCAGAATACACCACTTTCAAAGAACAGAATCGCCCCGTTGCGTATGCGGTAGGCAGTGTTGCACGACTGTGCCACTGTGCGTGCGTTAAAGTTACAGCGCAGTTACAGGGCGGTATCACACGGGCCCTACACATGCCGATTTCTGAAAAATACAAAAAAATAAAAATAAATACCTACTTATTTTATTATTGATTCGTGTCGAGAATCATTAGCATAGTTATGAGTACCTCCTCGAATTTGACGAGGATGCAAAACAACACCTTGTATAAGCTGTTATCTTTTCGACATAAATACCTTCTTGTAAAATTTATTACCGCAAATCCTCAATTTGGTTGACGATGTAATACTCATATAATTTAAATACGGACGTGTCTGAATACCCACTTCTTACAATTTAGCAGAACCTCAGTTCCCTCACACCTAATATAATGTGTGCCAGACGGGCGTGATCGCCGGACGCGAAGTGTGTAGGGAGGTTGTAAACCCATCCAGGTTTATCCCGGTGTGAGGATAGGTCTCTCCCTGTTCAAGCGGCGCTGACGTCCTGCACCGGTAGTTCAGGATGATGTTTTCAAGACGACGACCTGCTTCTATGTAGGTACCATGGTTTTATCGCCTTTATTGGGTTATGTGCCCTCTGATAAAGGAAGAACGTTTTTGACGTCTGAAAAAGGATAACCGTTACTTTAGATACCTTTGAAATAATGACACAAGTCATGACTATTACTTGAAATTACATGATTAAAAATATACCTTGCTGATGACTACGTACCTAATTACTATTTTTGCATGTGCGCTTAGGTACTGGCCTACTTTACCTATCAGAGAGCCGCAAATTACTTCCCATTTTGGAACTTTAATAGACCCAATTACTTCTAGGTATGTGTTTACAATGGTTTCGCTTATATACCTCTTAAATAATAAAATACATAGGGCGTATTACATGTCATTGGATTCCTTATAAAATTCCTGTATTAGCTGTGTCTGCTTTCACTGAAAACTTATTTTAGTGGAAATAGGAAAAATATTATAATTGTTCAAACGACGGCTTCGCATGCAACGGAAACACAGGTTGAGCTTCTTCACCTTCTTCACCACTGTTTACATGTTTAACCTTTAACTGGTGACGTCGGGCCTCACAGGCCCGATAGCACTAACGAAACGTTATTTCACCCCTTTCCCCGCGCGTCCCGGGTTTGTGTGTCTCAGTAGCTTCGAGTTTAGTTGCGCCAACGCCGTGGAGAGGGAAAGTAGTGTTGGCGGGAGTGAATTCGGTGAGTTATGCGTATTTAATGTTTTACTGGGGCCTCTCAGGCCCTATGTCACCACTTACGTTACTTTTTTGTCAGAGTTGTTCAATTGTTATTTTTGGTTTATTATAGCGTGTGCCTGTAGACATAAAGGATGGATGATACAGAACAACCTAGAAAACGACGTAGAGTAATGGAGCAGAGAAATTCAGTACCAAGTACTAGTATACAAGTTATACCGGGAACTAGTTCAAATGTCGATCAACAAATCCAAGAATGGTTGGGGTTTGATGACTCTAGTGGTTCTGAAGCTGATGATTTAGAAGAAAACTGTGTTCCAGAGCAAATTGACCACAACTCAGACACTGAAGAAAGCGCATCTGATAGTGAGGAGCGCGAACCTCAGCCAGATCAGGAAAATACAGTTTTAAGCAGTGATACTGATGACGATCAGCCTTTGTCGAGAATGTCTAGTTATTTCTATGGAAAAAATCGATACAAGTGGGCAAAACAACCACCAAATAGGGCTGTTAGAACCGCTCAGCATAATATAATAGTTCGCGCACGTGAGTCAAGACTAATTGATAGTGTCGAAAAAGATCCGTTTTCTCTGTGGATTAAAATTATGAGCCCCGATATTCTAGAAGAGATTCTACAGTGGACTAATGTAAAATTTCACCAATTTAGAGCCAAATACAGTCGAGAAAATCGCCCTGAACTACAAGATCTTGATATGACTGAATTGCATGCATTTCTCGGTATTCTAATGTACACCGCGGTGTTCAAATCCAACCACGAGAACATTGATTACATATTTGCAACAGATGGAACCGGAAGAGACATTTTCAGATGTGTTATGTCCAAAAAAAGATTTCTGAATGTGCTATTGTGTTTACGTTTTGATAATGGGCTTGACAGAGAGGAAAGAAGACAAAACGATAAACTAGCCGCCGTTTCAAACATATTTAGGTTATTCGTAATCAACTGCCAAAATCTTTACAACATCGGAGAGTGTGCCACGATTGATGAAATGCTAGTTGCGTTTAGAGGTCGCTCGTACTTCGTTTTATACATGCCAAGCAAACCATCAAAATATGGGCTGAAACTGATGTGTTTGTGCGATGCGAAGACCAATTACTTCTACAATGCCTACATTTATTGTGGCAGAGGATCTGATGGTGAAACTTTAACAAATGAAGAGAAAAAGTTGTTGGTTCCATCACAATCTGTGATACGTCTGACGAAGCCATTGCATGGTAGTAACCGGAATGTAACTTGTGATAATTGGTTCACATCAATTGAATTAATCGATGCTCTAAAAAAACGAGGTCTGACATGTGTGGGTACCCTCAAAAAGAACAAAAGAGAAGTGCCAAAAGAGTTCCTGCCATCGAATACCAGAGTTGTTGGATCTTCACTTTACGGATTTACCAACCAAACGACTTTGCTGTCTCACGTTCCGAGAAAAGGCAAAGCTGTGCTTTTAGCTTCTTCGATGCATCACAGCGCAGCAATTGACAACAGAACAGGAAAGCCTGAAATGATTGCATATTACAATTCCACCAAGGGAGGAGTGGACGAGATTGATAAAAAATGCTCAATCTACACGTGCAGTCGCCGTACACGAAGATGGCCCATGGTGATATTTTATCGCATGCTGGACATAAGTACGGTGAACACTCATGTTCTTTATCAAGCTGACGGAGGCAAAACCATTGAGAGAGGGGTTTTCATCAAAACGTTGGCCAGAGGCATGGTTTTACAGCACATGCAGCGCAGAGTTTACAACTCACGAATACCACTGGAAATACGGTCGAATATCAGACGAATTTTAGGCTCAGATTTGCCACCTGAGCCGCAAAATACGCAAATCGCACAGAAGACGCGAAAGAAATGTGTCACCTGTCCACCTAAGCGGGATCGGAAATCTTTTTACCAATGTGTTTCGTGTAAAAAGCACGTATGCCTCCAGTGCGCGAAACAGTTGTGTCCTGAGTGTCAATAAAAATTATTGATGTTTACCCATTGTCAGTTTTGAGATTGCAAATTTGATAAGAGATTTATGTTATTTTATAAGATGTTTCAAGCCCATACTAGCATTTAAAAATGTTATTATCAATAAGAATGTTGATTTTTGTTTTATTATAACTAATTGTTGGTCTCATGTCGTTTTTTTCTAATAATACGACAGCAAATGTTGATATGTCTGTTCTTAAATAAATATGATAATTAGAGTACACAAAATCGTTTAATTTAATACCTCAATTTCCATATTAACATAAATAGATAGGCTACAGTCACAAATTTATGTACATCGCGAATTATACTTAAATCCAATCGAGGCCTGTCAGGCCCAACGTCACCACTAACGTTACACAAATACCACGTCACCAGTTAAAGGTTAACTAACACTATTAACACTATGAATTTAAGTTTTTTATAAAAACACTATATATCACTGTTTAGTGACGTATCGTCGCGAACATAATGCTAGCGTATTTGACTACAGTAATTAGAACAACTTTAATGAAGCTGGCCGGATGACGTAACTGCTACGCCAGCTGCTACGTGATACGTCACATGCTACATGCTACGCCGGCGCCGTAGCAGATAAACGTCCTATTCCGCTACACATCGAGTTATACAGGCTGGATTTTTGAGACGGGGCAGTAAGAGCAGGTAGGTACCTTAACCGTTGTGGCTACATGAAAACAGTCTTAGGAAACTGTCCTTATATTTTTAAGACATATTGATCTGCAGTTACAGATTTTGAATTCAGTGACAGCAAGAAAATGGGCAGTTTTCACAAAAACTCTTTTTAATTACAATCGATCCTGTTTCTTATAAGGATCAAATAGTTCTATGACCAATTGAGGTTTGAGTACTAGAAAAGTCAGAAATTTCAAATAACTTTTTCCATTAATTGCGTAGGAAAGAAATTCCAACATACTTTTTTATGATAGACAGGTTAACCGAAAATAAACAATAAATTTAAACTTAGAGCGAATAACAAGATAGTTTGTTGCTTGTGATTTCCAACGTTCTTAGAAGAAAGTTACTTCAAATAATTTAGAACTTTCAAACTTGCATGGGAAACGTTAAAAAAGCCTGTCCGCTACAAAAGTCAGAAATCGCAATAAATCTATAAAGATTTTTCCCATATAAATGGGAAAAGTTTTTTCAAAAGCAACAAACTATCTAAATATTGTTCTCAAACCAAATAAAATTATAACACGTATTCGTTCGAAATTTGATTATTTTCGGCCAGTATATCTAAAAAAGTAGGTCGAAGTCTCATTTCCTACAAAATGTATGGGAAAAGTTTTTTCGATTTCAGACTTTTCTAGTACTCAAACCTCAGTTGGTCTCGTATGGTCTTATTACAAAACAAGGTTTTTCTTTTGACATGGTTTAAACCATCGAGCCCGTTTTTGAAATTGGAATCTAACAGAAATTGAAATACAGTTCCTTTTACAAAACCGACAACTTAGTCCGGTCTTATGTCGTCAATTTTGTATTAAGAACTTTACTATAGTCGGCATAAAGTTCGAAATACAAAAACTGACTCGATGGTTAAGGCTCGGGCTAAAGTTAGACCGTATTTTGTAATAAGATGGGTAGAGTTTTTGATCCTTGTAAGAAATAGGATCGATTAGCATCAAAAAGATGTTTCGGGAATCTGCTCATTTTCTTGCTGACTGTAAATTTCTTTCAAAATCTGTGATGTGATGCAGATTAAAAAAAAAAACTAATCAATCTAATTAAATAATTCAAAAAAAAAATTTGATTAAAAAATTAATCTAGTTAAATCTCAAAAAGTTAAGTACCTACTGCCTCCTAAGACCATTTTCTTATAGCGACTACCATTACGGTACCTGCACTTACTGCCCCATCTCAAAAATCCAACCTGTATACCTATGGGTAGTAATTTATACAACTATTATTTAGACATTAAGGGGATTTATCGTGTACAGTTGAAAATATTTACGGGCTGTACCTAATTTAATTAATTGGCGGTTGGTAAATTAGTGTTACAGTAAAACACGAGAGTAATAAAAAGAAAATTGGTCGGTTACTTCATCCTACAATGTCAGTACAAAAATACTCAAGTAGTGTAATAAATGAATGGGCAGTACAAATGTTGCAATGAGCAGTAAAAATGTTGGAATGGGCAGTTGGATAAATAGGTCGGCAGTTCATAGGTTAGGTTGGATCTGTGACAAACCACGCGCGAGCCGAATTGGTCGCTGTTGACGGCACGGTTGGCGCAGTGGTTAAGCGATTGACTGATGCGTTACGTGTCGCGGGTTCGATCCCCGCACGGAACAAATATTTGTAATCAAATCAAATCAAATTATTTATTTCGGGTTGCATAGACCCATAGATAAATACCTTAACCTAAGTATACCTACAGGTTGATTATTTTTCTCGTGTAACGGGTTCAATTTCCGGTTCAACAATGTAATTATTTAAATTTCTATGAATGCAGTTTAAATTGTTTTTTAAATTCAAATAATGTCTTCTTTCAGTAAAATGTTCCATCTACAATATTCAAGGTACTTTCCCTCCATGTGGCATATCCGTGGGACGCCCTGTATATTAATAAACCACTTTTTAACTAAGCAAGGAGTATGTCTTTCTAACTTCTAACCACACCCAGACACTGCTCTCAAAACATTGTAAGTAAGTAGGTAGGTACCAATTATGTTGGACTTCGCTGCTCCATTTTGTAGATCTGATTTACATACTATCAGATCAGAATGTTGCAGTCAGATTGAAATGAGATCGTAAAGGGGATTACTTTTATGGATACAGTTCCATATTCTTGAATGCTGTGTAAAAAGTTTCCATTCTGGAATGGAAAGTGCTAATTAAAATTGCTCTCTGCCAAATTTTATTTCCTCGCGCACTTCTTTAAAATTTATTCTGTAATAAGCACCAATGGCAGTCGTAAAAAAAGGATCCAAGAGAGAACTGACGACGTTCCCCTCATTAAAATGATTCCAGCTGGAAGCGGAACAATGTTAATTCGATAATTATGCAAATTTCCAGAAATAATTCATTAAAATTTATGACATAGACACGGTAGGTGCGTAACTGCGTACTAAATGGAATCGGCTGCGCCTGACGATACCTATTTATTTTCAAGGAGTTTCAGACAAATGGATTGAGCAGTTTAGCAAAACTTCTAAAAATACCAGGAACTCAGCTTGTAATTAATTTACTTTGGTCCATATAAAGATGACGACTAATAGAGAAGCAAATAAATTGGAGCAAGGGCAGGAGGATGATGATGAAAATGTATATTTTAGTTTATGAAAATGCGTATAAATGGTAAGAAAAAGATAACGAACTGTATGGATTCTGATTGAACTTTGGTGAGCCGATGCTTTTGGGCGAAACTATAGGGAAGGTTTTGCAAGCGCCGGCGCGCCGTCCTTAGCCCTTGATCAGGGTAGAGCGTGATTTCTTGATCCGTCTTTAGGCGCCCCTTGGTGGACGCTTACAGTTTACGTAAATTCTACTTCAGTTTTATGTTAAATAAATAAATAGTCCCAAATTTTTCAAAAAAATCTACTTCTATTGCAAATATCAACACTTATTGAATTTAAATTAAATTAAATAGCTCTAATCAGTATACTCCTGCTTCTTTAACAATAAGAAAGCTTTTACTGCTATATAATAATATTAGTATTTGTTGTTAATTGTTTTTCACATTTGACTTTTTGGTGCCCTCGCCATCAGGCGCCTAGAGCGACTGCTCCTCTAGCCCTAGCCCAGCTCGTAGACGTATAGCGGCATGAAACTGTTCCATCATGTGGCTATAACGGTTGTCTTATTCAAAGGATAACTATTTGAAGTTATACAAGTATTTTATATCAACTTAGCCCGATACTAGCAAAACTACTCCGTACCAATCATTACTGCCTAGCCTATTCCCAACAATTGTTGGGGTAGTCTTCCAGTCTAACCGTTTGCAGCTGGACACCAGTATTTTACATGGAACGACTGCTTATCTGACCTTCACAATCCAGTTACTAGTTAATACAATACCCCTTGGTAAGACTGGTTTCTGACTTTCGGGCTTCTGACGACGATCCATGACTGAAAGCCGGGACCAACGGGTTTCCGAGACACGAAGGGGTCTCGGTATGTAAAGATGGTCACACTTTCACGATCTTCCACTGATCGACCGACTCGTGCGGCTTTTATTACTTAGCCACAAGCATATTATTCAATATTCCGTTCAGTCACCTTCATATATGTTCACCAGTCTAATTTCGGAAGTCAAAATGTGACACCCGAACATACCTACCTACATAGGGAAACAGGGCTTCCACATTTCATACGTGTAATGCCAACACTTTATTATTCCGCCTACACATTATATTTCTATATGTCATTTATTATGCTCGTACAAAGAGCAGCATAACTCAAAAATTAGTTTTTCTCTGTCTACGGTTTTCCTATCTCAATGGTTTTACAGACACTATTTGAGTAACAGATAAAATATTTACAAAAGCAAAATTAATAAGTTGTTTTTTTTCTATTTATTTTTCTTATTTGAACGCATGAAGTATTATAGTAGGTCCAAACTTCCTTATTAACATCTTAAACAGATTATGCCGCAACTTTCTATTTGTTATTGAACAAATTAAAATTCCCGTGGAACCCTGAACTGATATTGGTCTTCCAGGTGGCTTGCATTTCCCTCTGATATAAAAGCAAAACTTTGTACTCAGTTACCTCTTATTAGAACTCATCGTAAAACTTTGTAAGAAAAAATAGCAAAAAAGATTTTATGTTACTCAGAAAGTTTGTCTTTTAAACTTTATTAGATTTTTAGGACCATTTAACCGACTCGTTGTGTAGAACTATCACGCTGGGAGGATGATGATGTAATCGGCCTTATTAAAAAAGCTGCACGGTCAGTAGGGTAAGTAAAATTGTGTAACTTATCAAGCGTCGTCTAACGTTGTTGCGAGACTCCCGGGAGTTTTAGGTCGCTTTTTGAGTTAATCTTCTATAAACATATATTATAGTAAAATCGTAGCGAAGTCAAAACTGTACATTGTTTATATTTTTTAATATTTTGTGCGCCGTTTGGGAACAATTCTAATGCCGAAAATATTTTTTTTTATTTTTTGTCTGTTTATCAGAATATATATGTTCCAGCATCACGCCAAAACTACCGGATAGATTTTGTTCAAATGTTGCATAGTAGTACCCTATAAGTCTGGTCCGTCTGAAGGCTATACATTATCACGCTATTTGCTATCGGGGATGAGCAATATTGCAATTTGTTCGTATTCTTCTATAGTTTACCGCAAATTGTTAAAAGATGAGCCAGAATATTGCAGATAGTTACATATTTTACATTTTAAGTGATTATCATCACGCTATACCTTTATGGAGCTATGCAGTCAATCATTACATACTTATACTTCATTTCCAACAATAAAAATAACACAAATTATTGCGATATTTTTGTCCTTCCTTTTTTAAAATTTTGTTATACTATTTTATTATGATAGTTCATGAAACGTACACAGAAAAACATAAAGTTAAGGACTCTTTTGTCATCTTTGGTTAAAATAAAAATAAATATCTATGGATAGGTGACTGCTAATGATAAATCCCGTGTTATATTAGTGATAGCTGTTTGTTCGGAATAATCTGTAAAAAAGCATCAGTTAGTGTATCAGTGTTGTGCATTAGGTAGTATATTATAAACCGGATAGCAGGCGTTCATTAATTCACTTAAAACGAAAAACTTTGCAAGCAATGGGGAATTAGGTACCTACCTACTGCTGATACGTACGATATAACAATGATTAAGAAGTTCAAAACTGTATCTGATAAATGTATCCAAACTGATTTAATATCAGATTTGACTAAAATATGCAAATGTTATGATTTAAATAAAACATGTAAGTGCAATAATATTAATTGTGAACAAACATTACCGAATGATGATTTTATTCAAAATAAGCCTTCTAATACTAATGGTAATTCTATTTTTTTTCTCGTATAACTAAGTATGTATTAATCTTACATCAGAATATTAATGGTTTAATAAGTACCTAAATCCGACCTATTTGCCTACCACTTAGAAGAACTTTCGCAAGAAGGTAAACCATTGGACATAATTTGCATAACAGAAAATAATATGAAGGATGGTGACGATATTCACTTACATATTCCTGACTTTAGACTTGGATCCTACTCAAATAGAAATTCTGGAAAGGGGGGGGGGGGGGGGGTCGTGCATTATGCTTAATAATAAAAATAAATTGAAAACTATAGATTAAAATGAATACTGGTGTCCTAATTATATTTGAAATGACAGAACACAGGCTAAATAGTATATGTATTTAAAGATCACCAAAACAGGGACTCTTTAATCACATTTTTATATAATTTCGAAGGTATACTAATCTATTGAACTATAATTTAAAATTGAGTGTTAAACAACCTACTCGAATAATTAGTGGTACATGTATAGATAATGTTATACATAATATTAGGGGCAGTAAAAGTGAGGCTTTATCTGACCATACAGCACAAATCGTGTAATGTCTGGTAAAAAAACATATAAAATTACTCATTGGTACGCACTAACGCGAGATTATTGCATGGAAAATATAAACAAATTTAAAATGCTATAAATAGCCTTCCTTTAATAATGTATATGAATGTCTGGACCCTGATGAAGCTTTTAGTGAGTTTAATCATTTATTTAAACTTTTCTATAAATCCCCATTCTATTTGTTTCCCCATAATCAGAATCAGAATACCTATTAGAAAGAAACTAAACGCAAGCGAGGCATGTTATGGCAATTAGGAAGACATAAAACTCCGGAAAACATAGATAAACTAAAGACATATACTAATCCGCTCAAAAAAAACTGTCTGACTCAAAAATCAAGAAATAACTTTTATATTAAAAACTCCGAAAATAAAACGAAAGCTACCTGGCATATCATAAATAAAAATAAATTAAACTGTCCAAAAGAAAATATTTCTAAAATAACTATCAATAGCAAAGAGATAACAGATCCGTTAGAAATTGCAGAAGAGTTCAATAATTATTTTAAAAAACATTATTTAATAGTAAAAATCCTGACTTACCTGATCCTATCCTGATTTATTACCAACACAGCTAATTAAATTTTTATGCCAGCTACAATCCCTATCAATATATATAAAATTATCAGAACCTTAAAAAACACATATAGTGCAGGTTATGACGAGATCATTACTAAAGTAATAAAATTTGTAGCCCTTGAAATATCTCCTGTACTTAGTTTCATTGTAAGTTTATGCATAGAAAATGGTACATACCCGAAGGATTTAAAGATATATGTAATAAAACCACTATATAAGAAAGATGACAGACAAAAAGCTACTATTCGCTTAATGAATATCTAAATGATAGATTTATAAAGTCATAATTTTAGTACCTAGACGAAAATTTAAAATCATCTCATCATCTCTCTTATAAATACCTATTTACTTATATTTTATACTGTTAATTTTTCTTAGAAAGTACCTACCTACTATTTTATAATTATAAATAAATAAATAAATTAAAAGTGCTTCCTCTCTCCTAACTCACTTATTTTGCTGTGCCCGACAGGGTCCATGTGATCTAATTTTAAGTTTACCACCTAAGTTTACATGTGGAATGCAATAAAGTATTGAGTATTGAGTAAATCCTAAAAAATATAGACCTGTAGCGTTAATTCCAATTTTCTCAAAAATAATTGAAAAAGTCATTTAACAACCTATTTACTTTTCTTGAAAAAATCAAATATTTACGGAAGAACAGTATGGCTTTAGAAAATACAAAAATATAAATATGGCAATATATGGCTTTGTAATTATAGTTATAACAAATATGGATAGACGGTCACGTACGACTGCCTTGTTCATGGATATGACCAGGGCGTTTGATTTCGTAGATTTTAAAATAATTTTGTATAAATTTTAAAAATATGGAGTAAGGGGTAACGTACTAAAATCAATTGAATCATATCTATAAAATAAGTATCAAATAACTAGTATAACAAGGATTTACCAGAAGAAAAAAATTGAACTAACGTACCAATCGAAAACAAGAACAACGAACTTTGGTGTAGGTACCCCAGGCTAGCGTCCTCGCCCGTTATTGTTCCTTGTATACATAAACTATATGCCTAGAGTAATTCAACATCACATGACCTTGTTCGCAGATGATGTTACAGTTATTTTTACAGTTCAAAATATCACATAGCTATGAAATGGATATAAATCTAAATCTAATAATTACATGGTTAAATAATAACAATCTTAATGTAAATTTAGATAAAA
Source organism: Brachylomia viminalis (assembly GCA_937001585.2). Taxonomy (NCBI): domain Eukaryota; kingdom Metazoa; phylum Arthropoda; class Insecta; order Lepidoptera; family Noctuidae; genus Brachylomia; species Brachylomia viminalis. The sequence goes on along the minus strand of OW443301.2, from coordinate 15,839,109 downwards.
CCAATGCTATGTCATTTAAACAAAAAATTTATCAAGCTAAACTTAATATTAAATAGGCTGACAAAATGATAGAAGAAACAAAGCACACAAAGTTCCTGGGACTCTATATAGACAACAATATGAAATGGAGTAAACATATTGCACATATTATAAAAAAAAAACTGTTCCAGTACGCTCTACATAATCTTAGTAAAATAGCAAGCCGATAAACCGTACTAACTGCATATCATGCATACGTGTCTTCTACATTGCGTTATGGCATAATATTCTGGGGAAATTCATCAGATAGGGAGCTAGTGTTTAAGGCACAAAAAAGGGTTTCAGAGCGTTTATACCTTATGAGTGGCAACGTCGCAATTTAGTGTCATATTTCGTGGTTTTCAATTTTTATCATTTAATCGGAGCTATGTTTTAAAAATCTGTTTAATTAACTTTTTAGAATTATGTGAAAACTGTGTATAAGGTAAGAAATCGTTGCGTTTACAGTTCTATTTATATGCAAATAATACATTGGAAACTTGCAGGGCGTTATTTTCATTGTAAAATAACTGTAAGCATTACGGTTACTTACTTTTTAAACACTTTCACGTAATTCTAAAAAGTTAATTAAACAGATTTAAATATAGCTCCGAAAATTGAAAACCACGAAATATGACACTAAATTGCGACGTTGCCACTCATAAGGTATAAGCGCTCTTAAGAGCAGAGTGCAAAATAAAATCTACTGATAGTTGTAGACAACACTTTGTTGCGCTAAAAATTATGACGTTTCCATGTCTATACGCATTTGAAGTAGCAATGTTTGTTAAAAAACACTTCAATTTATTTGTAGCCCTAACTAGCAAACGTCACCGGGACAAAATTCACGCTATGCCTCATAAAACAGCATTATACGCAAAAAGCGTTCTGGGAATGGCCCCAAAAATCTATAATATGATTCCCACGACTATAAGAGCTGAGAATGATATTAACAAATTCAAAAGAATGCTCACAGACTTTATGGTTAAAAAGGCGTGCTATTCCATTGGTGAATTCTTAACAGACAAGTTAAATATGTAATAATTGGATGTGTCGTTTTGTGAGTCAAATGTCCGATTTATTTATGCTCAATTTTAGTAATGTTTAATAATTTAATTTGAATGATTATGTACCTATCCAAAATTTGTATACCTATTAGGTTAAACGTAGCGATCCTGACATTCGAATTAGATCTTATTATATTGTACATAATAATATGTTTTACAAATAAATAATTTGAATTGAATTCTGAAGGCTGCGGGTAGTGACCTCAAGACGAGCTACTTCTCACACGGACAACTTCGCTTGCTCCCGTCTCACCAGTCCTGATCCTCTTCAAATTTTGGCTGCTGAGACCAAAACTACAGACGTAGTATGCAGGAAAGTTTTATAAAAATGTGGCTGTTATTTTAGTCGATTGTGGTGTCTTACGACTTCCACGAGAACGAAGTCGTGGGCAGATGCTAGCGATAGAATAAATAATTAATTTAGTTACTTAAACATTGCAACTGTCCATACTTTTTAATATTTAAAACGTGAAAGTAAGTCGGTCTGCCTATCTTTTCCCTTTTCACGATGAATTTATTTGAAATATAAATATGAATTTGCACACAGGTAGACCATGAAAGCCACATCCCTGCTGGCCCGTATACGGGGTAGCAACAACGGCATTCTGAACGCAATAGCTGTACGTTTTGACTGTCCCTTTCAAAATCAGTGGGTCATGTCTTGTGTAGGTGTGGCGAGTCATGGCAAATAATAATGATTATTTATTTTTATTTTTATTGATATATTTATTTATTTATATATTCTTTATTGTACACCACGAAAAACATAACAACAAAAATTAAATTGAACACTACTTAATATACAATGGGCGGCCTTATCACTTTCTGCGATCTCTTCCAGGCAACCTTGGCACCTCATATATTTAGGTTAAGGTTTACCTGGGGTAGGACATAGGATTTTTATCCCGGTAGGACGTTCCCGTGTAATAATTCCCGACCTCCATGCGGGCGAAGTGATGCCTTTAAAGCTAAAGTTCGTGAGGACATTCGCAAGAAGCTGGCAGTATCATCTCAACGGTAATTTTTTCTCATCGTTTGTCTTATTTGTTTTTAGTATATTTGTGTATTTATGTACATTTATTTGTGCGTATATTTATATATAATTAGGTATATATACAACGTGTAACATAATTCACGCAAGACCACATACACCCCAATTAGAGTATCGAGTTAAAAGCATAATACAATTATCAAAACAATTTTTTTTTAAAGCTAACTATTATTGTTAAGAAAATCGTGTTGACCCTAGCATTACTTTATGCATTTAAAATTGAGTCTTGTTGCCTTGAATTAAGGTTTAATTTTCTTTGGCTCGATTTGCGGTCAGTATTGCAAACTACATAAAATTTGAAAAAAAGTACCTATATTAATAGTTACTGAAATCAATTCAGTAGTCAATTATGAGCAAACTACGTTCAGGACTTGCGTTTATTCGGTTACACCTTGTATATTATTTTATAGATATGCGTATCTTTTTATTTAAACATATTTATTCCTTAATTTTCATTATAAATTACACCTACCACTGTTTGTGTCTAAGGTTGACTGGTAGAAAATGCCTATGGCATTAAGACCACCTCGTACATTTGTGTGCTTAAAGTATTAATAAAATAATAAACCACGGGCAAAAACTAGTGCCCAAAACTATAAAATAAATAGCAATGTAAAGTATACTTTCTTTCGGCTACTACCTATAATTTAAAATAAAATCATGCTAGAATACCATAATCGTACCTAGTAGGTACCTACATACGTAAAGGTACATATGAAGTACTTACGGACTTACCATTTGTAGGTGCAAACGCTGCGGTCCCATACCCACTGCGGCTAATGGGACTTTGGAATGGATGCCGTCGTCGATAACGTTCTCCCTCGTGTCTGGTTTTTGTGTTTTTAGCTCTAATTGCCCAACTTTCTTGTAATAAATTACTTGCTTTTGATACGCCATCAATTATCACGGCCCGTTGTAATGAAACCAGGCTCGTTATACCTACACCGTCATTTTCAGGATTTGACTCTTGTTTTTGTACAGATTTTTGTGTATTTTTTGTTGATCGCTGGGTCCTTTGTTCCGTGGTATTTGCTGCATTACTTTTGTTTATTAAATTAAGTACTGTTTAAAAAAAATAAGGTACCTATTTACTAGTACCTATATAAATAACAAACTAATCTTTAAGATGTTAGCGGCTCGATCGCTGTTTGTTAGGTGAAGATGATAACAGAATATGAGATGTGACCGCGGCCACGTACTCGCGTCTATATTGGCACTCGTGCGTACAGTAATTTTTTTATAAAAGCTTTGGCGAGCAAATGGAGTAGGTATAGATATTTTCACAACGGTTACCTTTCGGAAGGGTCCGGTGTCTCGAGGGGCCGAGTTTGGACTACTTTAGACTGCGCTACTCCACAAAGATCTCGTTACTTGTATCGTTCCAATATATCTATCTATCTATAGGCCTAGGTACTTTGTTGTTATAGTAGGTTCACATTGATAGGTACAGAGTTTTTTGAGTAAAATCATACCTTCAATAAAAAGTTGTCGACGATGTAGAGTACCTTCTAAATTTATTGTAAGGTAATTCCGGAGATGTCATGTTTCCTGTTATCTGTTCTCTTCTCAAAGTGTCTCTCAAATTTAATGAAGGTTGACGTTGCCTGTTTGCTATGTGATGGATTCTGTTTACGAGTAAGTATTAAGTGCCTAAGATTAAAATGTAGAATTTATTTGGTTTAAAAACGCGATTTTCTGTCAATCATCAAGAATAACAACAATAGGTGGAACGATCGGTATAACGTACAATAGTTGAAACGCTGGGTTATTCCCGCTCGGTAACACCCTTTCGTCAACACTGTTGACGATCGGGAAAAAAAAAGTTTCGTTCGTTCACAGTGTTGACGAACGCTACTTATTATTTCGGGTAATTCCCGTTCGGTAACACCTTTCGTTCCTGTCGTCAACACTGTTGACGATCGGGAAAAAAAAGTTTCGTTCGTTCGCAGTGTCCATGAATGCTGGTTTTTATCTTTTAAATACGCATACGCAATATGCGTTTTAAATGTTTTAATGGATTATGTTAGATCTTTTAAAACACAATTAACTAGAAAATAAAAAATGGCCTTATCATGTGCATCATAACATCATACAAATCATTGTGAAAAAAAGCGATAATAGGACTTTTATAAAGCTAAAGTGAGTTTAGACGTTTACGTAAAATGCTATGGTAATTCACTTACCTTAATTCTCAAAACTCCACTGCACTTTAATTTACGTTGAGAGCAACTCCAAATAACTAAACCACTTTTATGCGCCCTTCTTGTGTAATATTGGCGACCGCCATGTAGTAAAACAGTCCCATGTTTCCTTTTTATACGCACTAACACGGATTTTCCACTAGAACTACCTGCTAAATCTTGTTCCGACATGTCCGAATTTAGAACTAATAATGTACTGTATGTACGATGCATAAATCAGGATTAGCTACCTAAAATGAACGATACTTATTATTGCAGTGCTCTGATTGGCTAATTCAAGGTCATGGTGGATAACGTACTAGAATAGGCCGGTCGGGGGTAGTGTGCGAATCTATTGTTTATTTTATCTACTGTTACCGGCTACCGGCGCAGCATCGCTATACCTGCCTGCTGCAAAGGGAAGTTTGCAATCTACTCTAACTTAAATTCTACAAATGGAACAACATCCAACATTTTTTATCAATTAAACTAGACTTTCGTCGTAATTAAACATTTGAAAATCCATGACATGTTTTATTTTTATTTCCATATTTTAAAAATTAAAACCAGCATTCTTGGACACTGCGAACGAACGAAACTTTTTTTTCCCGATCGTCAACAGTGTTGACGACAGGAACGAAAGGTGTTACCGAACGGGAATTACCCGAAATAATAAGTAGCGTTCGTCAACACTGTGAACGAACGAAACTTTTTTTTCCCGATCGTCAACAGTGTTGACGAAAGGGTGTTACCGAGCGGGAATAACCCGAAACGCAAGCTGATCAGTGGTTTGAGGCCCTCAATGGAATTTGTGTTTTCAGCTGGGCACGGCTGCCCGACCACCTGATGCATCAAATTTATATGAGAAAATTTTAAAACTCACGCCTTGACCTAAGTTTACCCCTCATTGACTTTTTACAGCCTAGCCTGAAACACAATATGTTGCAATTTGAATGAAAGCCTGAAAGGATTTTTGATGTGTAATATCTTACCCCTCGCTTTCCTGCAATCTGTGGGAGTGATTTGGTGAAATGCGACGGAAGTGTGTAACAGGAAGCCGGGGAAGCGCGTGCTATTTGATTTGACCAATGAGCGTGCGCGGTGGGAGAGGTAGGTATAGGTATAGGTATAAGATGATATTACTTGCCAAATTTCATAGTTCTAGGTCAACGGAAAATACCCTATACAGTTTGTTTCCCTTGATAGTGAAATATACGTTTTTTGCGGCATAAACGGCCGTATCTTTTTTTTACGTTAACTTAGAAGTTTGATTTTTACACAGCTTCAAGGGACTGTAGACCAGAGTATATGGTTTTAATTTGAACTCGATACCTTCACGCGTTTCCGAGATAAAGGGTCTTGACAGACAGACGGTCGAACGGATGGACAGAGAGACGGACAACAAAGTGATCCTATAAGGATACCGCTTTTTCCTTTTGAGGTACGGAACTCTAAAAAATCTGAAAACTATACATTGGTGATAAAATCATAAAATATATTGTCTTTATTTAAAGTACGTAATCAATCATCGAGGTTAAGCAACGGTATGCGCGGCCATAATTGTATGGGTGACCAAATTTTTTTGTAGATTATTTATAACTTTTACTAATGTGAAGAGAAAAATCCAAAAGCCGTATATATTTAATTAATTTCCAAAAAAATCAGGGTCTTTATGCATGGAACGGCGGTCCAAATTTTGAATTGAGTTAACCGTGTCATGTGGGGTATCGTATGAAAGGGCTTCATTGGCACAAGCTTAAACAGATTTTTAATTATTTTTATGATCTTTAGTTTTCGATTTATGACGAAGAATGAAAAAAATACCTTTTCCCTTTTTTATTTATTATACGCAATAGATAGTAGGTACCTAAAAATTTTGGTGTATGTAGTAGGTACTACATACACTGTACCTGCTTAGTCCGTAAAAGCCCAATCCTAAATAGGTCCTACTTGTTTTGTACCTAGTAGTATTATTCATATTTTATTTTAATAGGATATTCAACAAACATAGGTCACATTCAGTTCACGTAGAAAGTAGACAATAAACGTCAATATAGCCCTACATTCAAGTACTTTGTATGTTAATCACCTAACCAATAAATTATAAATTAGTGCACAGGTAGGTACTATGATATGTACCTACAAATTTGTACGGAACCCTCGGTGGGCGAGTCCGACTCGCACTTGTCCGGTTTTTTTGTCTACAATAACATGTTTCCGACTGCATGGCATGCAATTGGAGGGGCCTATGTCCAGCAGTGGACTGCTGTAGGCTGGCGATGATGATGATGATGCTTTAATTGTTTTTTTTTAATTCGCCAAAATAATTATTAACTTCTGGACTATAATTACCGAAGATGTAATGTTATTGGTAGGTGAAAAGTAAATTGATTTACTCCAACAAAGCTCGATGGAAGCCGACGAGTATGATAATGGGGCACCGTTTCAACGCAGATAACCCCGAAAATATACGATATTTTTTACAAATTCTACTCAATACTTTTATTGCTTTCCACATGTAGGTATTCTAAGGTGGTAAACTTATAATTAGATCACATGTATTGTCGGGCACAGCAAAATAAGTGTGTTAATTAGCTAGTGAGTGAGTGTTTCTAAAAAAAGGACTTCCTCGTTTTCATTTGTGTTAAATTATAAATTCAACTGCTCCACTTTTTCACCTACATCTACATGTAAAACATGCGGTAGTACGTAGATTAACGAACAGTTCGTGAATTAAAATGCAGATGGAAGTAAATAATAGGGTTTTTTTTCAGTGCGGTTCTGTCAGGTGCAGCATTAATTAATTCGAGTTTATTTAAAATTCACCCGTTATAAATTACCTTCTCCGGACAAGTTGCGTTTCACAATACGCGAGCATTTGGTGTCATTATTGTTGTCTGTGGTCTATTTTACGGGTGCTATACGGAATAATATAAAAAAAAACGCATGTAGCGTAACCAGTAGTTTTGAATATTTTGTATTAGTACGTATTTATTACTCCAACATTTATTTAGAAAACTATAAAACGTCAGTGTCGCGGAATATCGACACATACCCAAGGGAAATAACGAAACAATTTGCAATGGAATGGTAAACGTAGGTACTACATACCTATATAAGTGCCAACAAAATGTTATCGACAGACACTTTTCAAATCTAGTCGTGCGATGTGCGTCTCCAGTAAGCACGCTCGTTGCGAACAGTATAGAAATTCGTTTACAAGGTAAAAGCTTTCCATTTGGTGGGTAAAAAGCTATGTTTTTGAAGTAGGCGCCGCCCTCTTCTGGGAACATTTTCGTTGACATATTAGAACGTATTGCACGCTAGTGAGTGTTTATTAAATTAATATTGTAGTAGACACTAGGTAGGTACCTACGGTCCGCACAGGCACATTATACTACAGGGTGAAATTTAATTCATGGGCATTATTTTACAATGACCCTTTAAAAAAATGCCCATGAATTCAGTTTCACCCTGTATAAGCAGAAAAATAAATTAATGTGAAAGTGGTTGTAACCGTTTATGTGACGGATTTTTTGAAGAGTCATATAACTACATGCTTAAGCATGTTTATAATACTTTATGTTAGTTGCGATAAAGAGTTTTATAAAAAAATAAATTGTTACAATGAATAACCGATACCTACAACCAAAAAGCCAATAACGAAATGCCCACAATAAGAAACAAAGGCACGCGGCCTTCTTTTGAATAAGTAGTTATTAACAAAAGGAAAAAAAACTTGGAAACTTTATTTATTTAATCAATTTCCCTAAATGCTCGTTATTTTAAGTTGCCTGCCAACCGCCTTAGCATTAATTTCTTTCTTCTCTGAAATCCTATTGTTTATAAAAATCTCATTACAATTTGTTTTAAGATGGTCCCCACGGGTACGCTACGGCGCAAAGTAATCAAATCGTTACACATTTATATAGATATTTAAGATATCTTTTAACCAATGACGCGAAAAATGGCGCGCTTAGATAGAGATTCTCGTGAAAGTGCTTATTTGCATTAAGATGAGAGAGAATGAGGAAATTTGAAGTGTTGAAAATGCGACCCAAATTGTTAATTTAATTGCGAATTTATTAAAATGAATAAATAGTACTTAGCATAAATCTTTTAGCGGGCCGTCTGTACAAATATATAAATTCATTTTCGGCCACATCTAAATTTATATATTATTTTATACAGGATGGCAGGAATATCGACGCGCAAACTGAAACCATGACTTCAGCACCTGATTCTAGAGTCTCTAGCGTAGAAAGTCATCGTCGGTTAACAAAAAAAAATCTGCTGTTTCATAGAAAAGTGAACCTACGCGCCAATTAAAAAAAAATAAACACTTTTAATAAAATATTTTAAACGCTGAGAATCGGCGGTTGAGAATCGCCTGAGGGAGAGGCAAAATTCCCGCCCTCACGCCCCTGGTCGCCGCAGGAGACGCCCAAGGCGTCGGGAATCCCAGGCCGATTCCCTTGCGTTGGCTTGCGGACGGCGAGCAATGGGTAGCTCGCCGTCCGATAAGGACCAGGCCCGGGTCGACGGCGCGTTATGTTCCACGCGCATCTCAAAGAGATGTCAGCAATAATGACGGGGTCCGCTAGAACCGATGCCTGCTAGGGTTGCGGGAAAGTCCGAAAGGGTTACCGTGGCCCCTGGCACAAGCAACTGAAGGAACACGGGTGGGTTTTAGTCAGTAAGAGTCTGACACGCCCTCCCGCTCCGCCCAGAGCGGGAGTTATTTGATAAATGCCCAACGTCAAAAAAAAAAGGTAGTAGATAGCAGGTTGCGCATCGATGTGCCTGACACCTTGTATTTTGGTAAGAAGTTACACACAAACATAATTTTACATATCATTCTGTAGTAACTGAGGTCATAACGATTAACTGAATAAAAAACAAGAAACCGTGACAGAGCTCAACCTGGCATCATAGAGCGTGTTACATACAACTGCAAAGGTACTATCGATACACTTCTATTAGAATAAGAAAGAAAGAAAGAAAGAATAACGTTTATTTGGACACAGTTCGTGAAACACAGAATACAAGTAACAAAATAAAAAGTGAAAATAACGGTTTAACAACAATAGTGTGTGTCTCACGGCTGCGCCAAAAAGGATTAAAGGCTGTCATTATCAGGTACACTGTATTGCAGGCGTCGGTACTTTAAAATCAATAGTGAAGAGTCAGCAAGTACAGTTTCTGGTGCAGTGGTTCATCTCGGCCAGTAAATCAGGCAACCTTCCAAAAAGTATATCATTTCTACAATTTGCTTCCTCCGGTACACGGTATAGGCGCGCATAGCTGGTTCGCTGATTGGGAGCTTCCTTCCGAAGGCACTTATCCCATCGTCGACGATTAGCGAGAAGCGAGTAGAGTTAGCAGAAATTACTGCCCAGTCATTTGCTGGTATGCGTTTTTACCAAGTGAGATTCTTTCAGCGAGTGTTCTGCCCATCGAGCGAACGTCGCTGAGCGAGTATTTTCTAGCTCTTGTCGCTGCTTTGTACTAGTGATAGTGGAGAGAAATTCTCGCCGGCAGTGTGAACAGTTAGCGATCAACTATTCGTATTATCTATTTCTTTTACTGACATTGGACCTACATCTATTGTACGTTTTGCGGACGAAAAATACTCGATAGCTAGTCGCTTCCTCGTCGGAGGTGGACAGGTGCCGAAGGCTTTCGGCCGCAGCGCCACACCGCGGTACCGACGAAACCAGCTGTCCCATATCTGTTTTGTTGTGAATACAGCTACTTACGTATTGTCAGCTTTAGAAAACGTTTTATGAGAGTTTCAGATCTGTAACGTGGTTTCACAGATAATTTATGGCTTAAATTCTAGTTCAACCGATTATCTGAGTTAAAACTTCAAAGAATACTAATAATACTGTTGTGTAAAGGCACGATAAATCAAAGGAAAAGAACGTGTTTTAGGAAAAAGCTCTTAGGGTATTCCCAACCTCATAGATATAGCCCGGGATCTTACTGTGGTTACTGCAAAGAGGCGTAACCAATCTATCTTGGTAGACAATGGGTTTATTTCTCTGTCGATCTAGATTTACAGTTATACAAGGTGGGTTCTGTCTGGAGTCCGGCAGAGGGGAAGCTACCATAAGCTCAAACTGTTTAGTAATGTGTCGATGTGTTCTAAGTGCTTATAATAAAAACCACTACGTTCAGTCGGTGTGGCTTTGGTTCAATGTACAGTCGTCATAAGTATTTGTAATCAATTATAATTCCTTCGTACTTATAAATACGTAACGTAGGATGAGCATGTGACTTTGAGCTAAACCTGCGAGTTATCATCATAACAGCAGGATGTTCACTTAGCAGTTTACCAGATGCAGCTCCATGCGCTCCGTCAAGATCAGAAGTCATTATTATTGGAAATGCACGTGTAATCGAGATTGGATTGAGAGACCTCAACTATTCATGCACTAAAAACAAACCACAAAACAAAAACAAAAGCAAAATTATTAATTTGTAGCAAATGAATAATTTTGCTTTTGTTTTTGTTGCAACCATACTTTATACTTTTGTTGTTGTAATAAGACCTAGCGCAGCTATATCGTGGAACAAACTAGCGGTGTAATGGATATCTACTGCAGTTACCACACGTTTGGGTGAATAGCAAAAAGTTTTCAGCACGTTGTTTTGTGTTTAGTATTTATTATTCTGTAGCATGCAAGTGCAATTCACATTTCGTGCGCACACTGCGAGCACTGAGCACTGAGCACCTAGAGAGCGATCATAAATGGAGACAAATATAACGAATGGCGAACGCCTTGCGTTACATTCACCTCGCGTCAGGCCCGAAGAATGTTTACACTTTAATAAAAATTTATAAGAATTTTTACTCTCAAATTGCGGTACTTTTATTGAATTATCGCGCCCCAAGGAACAAGTAGGTAATTTACGCGTACATTACCGTTATATAATGGCATAAACGGATTTACTCGCAGGCATGAAGGTATTTGTCGCGTGGCGGGTTCGAGCGCGGTGGGTCGGTGCGGTGCGGCGGACGCAGGGTGCGGCGCGGGCGAGGAGACAATCTCGGCAATGGCTCATTCACTGCTGCAACGAGCCGAGCAGAGAATTGAATTGGAAGCAAATGTGCCGTACGGCTACTGCCGTCGAATATAAACTGAACCACTCCCGAGTAAGCGGCTCTGATCATGAAATAAAGAAAGCCTCAGAAATAAATTTTCTAAACGCCGACCGATTTAAATTGGATAATAAATATTGAAAGAGATCTTGGTGAGTCAACTTAATTATCATCACATAGAAATTGCATGAGTATGTTATTATTTATGCTGGGGTAGACAGCTGGAGGAAAGGTATGTAATGAGAGGAGGGTGACTCAGTCGGCTGTCACTCCGGCCTGTCAGCGCGCTGACTTGGCTTCATATTAAGATATCGCTTGTTTACGGATGCCGTTATGAAATAAGCAACTGCTGGTAAAATAAAAGATCTTACCAAAGACTACTTTACTTTTGACCTGACTTAAAATAGAAGGAGGCCATTTCCCGGAATTGACGCGCACTACGAAACACCCCAATTAGAATATTATGTTATAATAATAATACATACACTGAATTTTAACTATTATGACATGTATAATAAATTGTTTATTAATTAGTTATATGTACTGATTGTGGGAGAAAGTTGTGGTCACATTACAAAACTACACACGTATAAGGGTCTAGGGTAGTAGGTTCTTCTTTCATTTTGGTTTGTTTTGACTGTACAGCGGAAGTGGGACTGTAATTTACGTAGTTTTAGTTATTTTTGAGATAAAAATAATCTATATTAAAAATGACAGAAATCAATTCAGTAAACGATTCTAAACAAACTACTTTCATATCATCATCATCTGGCTTGCCTTTTCCCAACTGTGATAGGGTCGGCTTCCAGTCTAATCAGAAGCAGCTGAATACCAGTATTTTACAAGGAGCGACTGTCTATCTGACCTCCACAACCCAGTTACTGGGTAATACGATACCCCTTGGTGGTGGTCAGACTTTCGGGCTTCTGATGACCCGTAACGACTGTCAAAGATCCACGAATGACAGCCGGGACCAACGGCTTAACGTGCTTCCCGAGGCGCGGAGGGGTCTTTGTAAGTAAACATGGTCACCCATCCACAGACCAACCGCTGCGTAGCTTAACCTGATTGATCGACCGGTGCGGCTGTTATTACTAAGCCACAAGCCCCACAACAAACTACTTTCATAATGTGCATTAATTCTGCTACACATTGTTTTTCACTTTGTACATGGTGTTTTTTTTGGAAGTCGGTTGTTTTTTTTTGCAAAAAAGTTTTTATACTCTCCCTTCTTCTTTTACTTAAGAGATACGGCTTTTGTTGGTACAGCAACATTTAGCACTGTATTTTTATATTGAAAACGTTCCTGTCACTTGCATCCCGTACCTACCTACTGCCATAAAAACGCTAGTCGAATGGCAATATATATTTAATATCATACCGAAGGTTATTAGAGAAATGCGAACCAGCTTATTTCAAAAGCCTCTCAGAGCATGGCTTATCGAGAATTGTTTTTATACTATTCATGAATTTATTAATTATAGGACAAATGGGAAAGTTGCATGACATGAAAATTTATTATTATTGACATTTTTATTTTTAGCTATTGACATTTGTAATTTAATTTCTTTGGTTGGTATTTAATTATTATGTGTAAATTGATTATATTAGAATCATTAATAATGTCACAAAATTTGCATGCTGAATTTAGTAGGCGGAATATGAAGAACTACTTATTGTGTGTTGGCTGTAAATTACCATATTTCGTGCAAATAAATGAATCTATCTATATATCTATCTAACACCTTTAATCTAAACATCCAATAACAATGCAGCATTGTTTGTTCGTCCACTTATTATTTACATCTGCAGGATAGAAGCAGCTGTGTGTGGCAGTGTTCCGGAGTGAGCTTTAACAAACGGCTGCGTGCAGACCGGCACGCTGAGGAAGCGTTTGTGGGCGGGTTCATTTCCGTGCGTGCGTCCGCGGCTATGGCCCTATTTCCTCTCCGCTGATAGTACTTTAACGACCACAGCTTCGCGGCTATCCCTGCATTTGTAAGAAACCTTATGTGCAATGTTAGAAAGATAAATTGCATAGAAAATATTATCTCTTACAAGGTATACACACAGCCGAGCTTGGTTTGATTAGATACCATAAAAGTAACTTTTTTGTTTAATCAAAGATTAAAAATATCGTGAAAAAAACCAAGGCAGAAGTTTTATTTAATTTAGGTTGGTATTATGTCTAGTTTATTCATACAAGTTTAGCTATGAGAACATTTTAACTTGTATAAAAAATACTTTACCTATGCTATAATGTTAGCACAAACGTAGATCAAATAATATGTAAGTATTGAATTCCAAGTCAAGGAAAGCCATTGAACTCGAATAATACCTATTTCAATATTCGTTCGTCTCCGATTTGCTCTCTCTCATATAATCCAGTGTGGATTCCTATGAAGCTCTGACATTATATCACAAATGTACTCATATTTGAAATAAATCTACTGCTATGCACTTCTGTAAGTGACGTCTCACAATACCTAAAACTAATGTGATTTTTGTTTGTGTAAGTTCTAGTGAGAAAGTCTTTGATTGAATGGTCATATTTTATCCAAAAATAAATAAATACATTTGAATAAAGAATATTCTGTATAAGTGAAATAAAAAAATAATAAAAAAAACCTTTTATTCCATGCAAATTAAGTTTTACAAAACACTTAACGATACAATATTTATTTTTTAACTAGGTATATTTAATTTTATTCTAGAGATCTCTAAGAATTTTTATATTTATTGTTTTCGTGCATGGCCTTAGGAGAAATCAATAATTTATTTGCAAGTTTATTTATTTATTTAAAGCAAATGGAAATCTTTGGAAGTGCCAAAGATTCCATTTGTCTCGATTTTATGCTATTTGCAACCAATTTGGACCCGCTATCAATTTTTTGTCGTCTTCCCAAAGTGAAATATGTAAGTAAAATATAAATGGGCATTATTAACTTGGTAATGAAAATCATGACAGCTATACGGTCTATTGCTCCCTAACTTCATTGATATTAAAATGTATAAGTAGGTAGTCTATACATATAATCAAATAGTACCGAAGTCAAAACCGAACACTAATACTTTTGAAAAAAAAAACCTACGAAGCGTGTAAACGAGTCTGATCCCGAAAATATAGTTTTTGGAATTTTTGCCTGTTTGTCTGGATGTATGTTCCGGATTAGCGCAAAAATGGCTGAACGGATTTGGATCAAATTTGGCACACAGATAGTTTAAAACCTGGATTAACGCATGGCGGGATATTTTCCGACCTCCACGCGGGGAAAGCCAGGGGCAAAAGCTAGTATTTTATAAATAGTTCCATTAATGTTCAGTTTTTATACACAATAGTCTGTACCTACTCGTATTATTTTGATGTATGAGTGAATTGATCAATATAACTCAGAAGAGTCACGGTCGAAAGAGACAATAATGCCTCTACTTAGGTACCTTACTCACCTTTCGGAATAGGGACTAATGACTATGGCAGTCATTTGCTTTATCCCCATTATGTGCCCGTAAACGTTCATAGTCCGTTCTAAAAGTAAGTAGCGAGCGTTTATTCCAGGGATCTATGTATATAAGCCTCCTCATATAACCTTAATCACTGTAATTAGCAAACGAAATGTTGATCACAATATTCGCAATTGCCGTTGTTTTTCCTCATAAGGAAGATGCTGCTGAACGTCTAAAAATAGAACCGGTCCCCATTTACGGCACCCACGGGAATCGGTGGCCACTCCTCTATTGGGCCCACAGATTATTTGGCCTTGGGTTATATTTTGTATGGGGATTTATGGACGAGTATATCAATGGCAAAGGTTTTACGATTCTTTTAGGCTTCTCTTTCTAAAATTACAATTTCGAGTGTATAATACTTCTGGTCTCCTGAACTGCTTCACTTTTCATAACTGTCACCATTCGCCACTTATCTATACCTACACACTGTGTACTGTTAATGGAGATCTCTTTGATTTATCATCGTACTAAGGGAGGCGCTCATTACAACTCGGCATCATTACAGGTCCCACGGCGGGCTCTTGTATCTCAATGGCTCGGAGCTCGGGGTTAGAGATAACGGTCGCATCCTCGATACGTGATTTGTAACCCTTCTTATTACTCGAAGCATTATTATATACATTTTATGTACATATGTATGTTTAAATATTTTCAAATCGTGTACCTAGAAACACGGATTTAGAGTTTAGTTTGATTTTTTGTTGTTCATAGTACTTAATATAATATAATTAAAGAACGAAACACAGGAAGCGTTATTTGGATTACGTAATGTTATTCGTTAAAAGGGCATTATGTTTTTCGTTTCTCCTGAATATAAAATCGATATATATATTATATATATACCTAAAAAATCTATAGATACTTTATACAGGCTGTGGCGTAAATTATGGTTACACCTGAAACCTCAGATATAAACACACCTGAAACTGTCGATTGACCAGATTCTCATCTATCATTTACCCCACTTATATCGCCTACATACGCGTACATTTTTTTTTCGATATAGGGCCCAAAATTGCATAATTCGGTAGAAAAATGTTAAAATTTGTGTATACTTAAGTATTATTTGTAATGTTATCTTAGATTGTAATAAAAAAATCTTAAAACTGGTCTGATAATACAAATATTTAGGAGTGACATAAAAAAAACAAAACGAGAACAAGTCACCAATTGTAGAAATGGCAGCTGATTTTGTAAGTAAGTACGATTTTTATTTAAAATATCAAAAATATCAATCATTTGGTCATCCATGGGCATATGGCGATATAAGTGGGGTAAATAATAGATAATAATCTGGCCGATCGACAGTTTCAGGGTTATCCATTATTTACGCCACACCCTGTATATATACTAATAATAATGCTGACGAGTTTGTTTGTTTGTTTGAACGCGCTTATCTCTGGAACTGCCAGTCGGATTTGAAAAATTCTTTTTGCATTTGATAGCTCTATTCTTCAGGAAGGTTATGCGTTATTTAACACCACGCTACGGTCATTAGGAGCCGAGTATAAATAAAAATACAGAAAGAGAAAGACGTAAGAAGTAAGACTAAGTGAAAATGGGTTGTGACACGGTGGAACGGGGTCTGAATTTTCAGGGGCAGAAGCTAGTAGAAGATATAGGTATTAATTAAACAACTGCTATGACAATGTTTTGCTACCTCATAAATACATTTAAGAAAGAAAATACCACTTATTAATTATTATTATTTTTAATATTTTTTTTTGTGTGTTTGCACCTTGTTTTTATATTCATGTCATTTGTTATAATTTAATTGTTGCACTGTGTTTGCACTGTTGTGTGCACTGAATAAATGGTTTATCTATCCATCTATCTTATCTACTTATACTTGATAATAACACTAGACTATCCTCTTATTCTTTTGTAAATATTAACATTGCCGAATGTTATCGTGTGCTCGATAAGTAACAACAAATTGGTTTGTATTTGGATGGGTGAGCACTCACTGGTTTTGATAAACACTCATTTTTTATTCACGTCGTTAGGCTTTTTCGTATAGAGAATACAATCCACGCAGGTATGTTTGTATGTTACAAACACACATATATATATATATATATATATATAGATAGTGGTTATGTGGGTCATGTAAGACAGACTTTGAAAGATATTCTGACTGTTACAAATAAGGTGTAGTTTAAAGTAGATTGAAAATGCAACCAAGGATGAAAGTGTTAAAGAGAGCAAGGACGCTTGCGGCGTGGTCAGCAAATATGCATATAAATGAGTTGGCTCACCCCAGTCCGTCTTATCGGTTCTGTCTGTCGCCGCGACTCGACATGAATCTCGACGGATGACTAGATATTCCTAATCTATATAATGGTTTCCGCGTATGCATCTCTATTTAATGGCAGATATACCTACTTGTGTTTACGTGGGCAAACTTAATAACAAAAATACTGTGAGTTAGAATAACGGCTTCAGGGTTTCGAAGGCTTTGAAATTTTTATGTATTCGTAAACCGGCAAAATACGAAGCTGTGACAGTTCTATAACCATGTAGGAAGCGTACCAGAATCAGTATTCAGATAAAAATAAAAGAAAGATATTCGTTGAGGACGGACACAAAACACGCCCCGTAGCTATATTTTTGGACGACTCGAGTACTAAGGCTCCGATAGCGCTAGACAAAAGAATACTTACATACAATAAAGAAGTCAATGTAGAGATCTAAAGCGGACAACGGTTTGTTGAAAACCGCCTTTCCTTTGTGAACCGTTCTCTTTTATGCAACTTACTATACCGTCTTCCGTTTAAGCAATGCCATTACCTCTCGATTGAATGTGAAGTATTCGCTTTAATGAATCCACTCGACTCGAGAAATTCTCCACTCGGTCCCTATTTGCAAGAAAGAGTGCATTACCATCGTAAGCACAACAATGATTCGTTAGATGGCCTACTTTTTGAAGGATCAATGGTTGCGTGCGTACTGGCATTTGTTTGATAAAAGCCCGCGTTTTATAAGATTTTAAATACGCATAAACTGCTATATTTAGTTAAGATAATGAAGCAGTTTATTGAAATACTTTGAAAAATAAAGTAGTCTTACTACAAGTTAGACACTTGGTAAAAGACACACATAAATGACGTGTTTAAGGTCTGTTTAATGTTTGCAAAAGTTAAACACGATTGGTCAGCCTAAATTATCTTTTATTAGCTAAATAATCGATAGACAGTGTATTTGCATACCTAACGCGAAAATTAAAGAAACGTTACATCAGCTATTGTAAGCTGCGCTGATCCAGTGAAATATGAAACATGTAGGGGAGCTGGCAGGCCGCCAACTGCTTGCATCACACTATAACAAAGGGTTTCATATCAGGAAATTGTTCCTAGAACAATAGCAGAAAATATAAGCCTGCTTGTATTACAAGCTCGGATCTCCCACTTGAAAATATTATCGAAGACATCCAATGTCGCTCATACATGTATGAAAGCATTCTTCATGAAAGGTAAACGTTTTGTCATAATTTACTGCAAATAAATGGAATTCTTCCTTTATTTCCTTTTTTCATGACTCGTGAAAAATATATCACAAACGAATACCTGTACACCCTTATTTAATGAAAATATACACCAAAACAAGATATTATTGAACGCTCATATTTTATGCATAAAATTTTCAAGCTTTTGATGTATTTACTTTAAAACTCCACGTACCAACTTCATGCACAGTTATTAATACCGTTATGTTTTTGTTCTAAATTACAGTAAGTAATTGGTATTAATATTCTTTTGTGTTCATATTGCTTCGGGTATAAAATAAACAAATGTACTGAAACGTTGGTTTTCCCTCGGGCGAATAGCACGAAGCAACTGAGGAAAACGGCTTTTATTGGAGCTGGTAGGCGAAGGAATAACAAATAGTCAACACTTGTGCACCATTGCAATCTTTTAAGCTCAGTACATATTGCTATAATGGTTGTAACCGGTGCTACTATCTAATAGACGTCTTGTGCTGATATTACTTACGAAATAAAGAGCTCTCCGGGACTTGCAGGAACACATGTCCCTATGAAGGTACTTTACTTAGCCTTTTGTTCATAGTACTGTCTTGCGACGATTAATTACATTAGAGTGCAATTTGCGATGGAACGTTAATAAGAAAGAGCAAATTTTAGTTTGATGATGTCAAATGGGGTAGTGGAATTAGTGTAGGTCATAGCGTCGTTTGTATTGAGTTAAGAGCGTCGCAATCCCGACGAAGCCGCCAGTTGGCCGGGGGCCATCCTACCGACCGGATCTTTTTATTGCTTTTTACAATACAACAACAAAATATCTGTTGAGGTCGTTATGTACTGGAAAATGTTTACTTTGGACTTTGAACACGAATCATTTAATGCACGAGGACATTGCGAGATACCTAGACTTCTGTTTGGGTTTGGAAAATAAAATGATGATAAAACTTTTAACACTGTACCAAAATCAATAAAGATACTAAGTTTATATTTCTTGACATGGCAGTCTTAAAGTAATATTTCTGATTCGGACATCAAGCTCGTTTGTATGTACCGTAGCATCTAGCGCTTTCTTGCTACGGCGTAGTCAAGTGCACGAGATGCTACGACAGCAGCGTAGCAGTGTAGCACTCGTAACAGACAACTTGTTTGCACAATTTATTACTCCCCCGACTGGGATATGTTTGACTGGTTGTTTTTGAGACAGCGCCATATGACGAGTGCTTTTATTTTATACAGCTAAGCTAACTTAGCTGTTAGTAGGTACTGATGTTTTGTGATCTGCCTGGAGGTGTTTTATCTCATGACTGTGAATGGTTAATGGCTTATTTAGTTTAAATAAATTAGCAATAGACAGTTCATTTATTTATTTAACCATGTATGAGAGAGAGAGAGAGAGAGATGTTTTTGTGTGATTTTTTTACAGTTCTGAGATTTTAATGTAGATTATTTCTGTACCGACGAACACTTCAAAAAGTCAGGTTTGCACGATTTTCTGTTATCAGCCTGATCCAAATCCTTTGTTGTTTAGCCTCTGAAATTGCAGTCTTTTCACACCTATACCTAAACTTATATATTGGAGCAAAATCAGCTGGAATTCTGTTTGTGTAACATAAGATAGTTATAAATCTGTGTATTTCAGTGTGCTCATACGCCGTATACACTTTGATACGGAGACGAAGCGTAGTCGAGTATAAGCGATGAACGGTTATGATAAGATATCTGATTGCCATGTTTCATGAACCAAGTCTGGCTGCAGCTCGAATACAATTGAATGAGAAGATGTATGCTTTAGTTAGGAATATATAAAGATTTTTCGTAAACGCAATATTTTCACGTGGTTTAATATCATTTTATTCGTAAGCATTTAAGAAAATCATTCACACAATTTTTATCCAACTCCAAAAAAAGGGGAAGTCATGGTTCGGCGAATATATTTTTTTTTTCATGATTACTGGGCCGATTTACTTGATTCTTAGGTACGGTAGAGGAAGCTCGCCCGGTGGTCCCATATAAATGTTGCAACCTCTGCTTAGGTAGTTTTTGAGTTAGCTTCAATAATACGTAGGTATTTAAGGGGACCACATGACCTAAACGCAAGTTTTATAATGCCTAAAAGTATATGAATCATTGCAGTAAACAAAATCAGAAAAATATATGATATTTTTCAGGATATATATGCTAGTTAGATAGTGTGTTGAAAACATAATACAACTAAATTGGTACGATAGAAAAAAGTCACGCAGATACCTCTAAAAATTTATTTTTTCGATTAAAAACCATCATTCTGTTTTTTTTTCAGATTGTTCTTCAAGCAACATATTAACGTGATTGTGTTTTAATTTTTTAGTCCAATCATTATATTTTTTGTAAATAGAGAATTGCTTCATATTTTGCAATAAATTACCAGCTTTGTGTCATCCTGCTTCTCTTTCTTTTCTATGTAGTCCGACAGCAACCGCGCTTTAGCTGTTGTCAGCCCTTAACTACACTACACACTACACTATTCAAAAATTAAATTATATATATTTTTTAATTTCAATTCATCTACGTTGTGTATACAAATGTAGTCGGTTGGGGTAGGCACTAAAACGAAACATAAAAAAAATAAGTAGCTA
The DNA here is from genome assembly GCA_937001585.2 of Brachylomia viminalis. NCBI lineage: Eukaryota > Metazoa > Arthropoda > Insecta > Lepidoptera > Noctuidae > Brachylomia > Brachylomia viminalis. Next base: position 15,818,085 of record OW443301.2, on the reverse strand, counting down.
TTTAAGTTATTTTTCACTCCGTAGTGTTTTTTTTGGAAGGCGGTAGTTTCTTTTGTAAAAATGTTTTGTGAAGTTGTCACAAAATTTTAGTGAAAAAACAAGATGGCGGCATTAGTTTGATTTTGGCCCTACGCCAAGAGATCTTTGTATCGTTGTACAGATTGGTATGACAACACCATGGAATAGAAATTGCTGTAGACAGAGTAATAGCTAATTAACAACAGCTGAGGTTGAGTCACATTGAGTGCTTTCTCTTTTGAAGTGTAAATAGAAACAAACTTTAAACGTTGGCCATAAAGTTTATTTTGCAATATCAATGGACGTTAGGGAAGAATGGTCTTGAACAGGAGAGCACTGATCTGTAGTGTGTCACTCTCGCATCTCCTAAATTAGTAGTATTCACAGTCATTTGTGAAGGTACTGCAGTACGGTAACGTAAAGATTATGAAATGGAAGTCGTAAGTAAACCCGGACTATCAAAGTAATCATAAACACAACTAATAATTTGTCTGGCTTGAATATTTAATTTAATAATACATTAATTGTTGTAATAAATTAAGTTGAGTAGTACTTGAATTTATTGTACATCATTTATGAGCACAATAAAAAATCAATTATCAAAAAAACACTCCAAAGTGCGAAATAACTCTGACATCTGAGAATTCTTGAAGAAGACCGTTGTTTTTTTTATATTTTTTATTTATATTAAATTGCTTAATGTCAATTCTGCCTCAATAATGAATTAGGTACTATGTTTTTTTTTGTTGTAGTAAGATGTATATCAAAAGCAATTGGTGTTATAGAATTGTTATTAAGTGGTATTTTTTTTTGGATATTGGCTGCTGTGAAGGTCGATCCAACATCTGCGTGGTCAAAAAAAGATATACAACCATAATCTGTGTTGGAAGTTTAATTGCAGATATGTACCTATGTGTTAAATGCTAATAGTCTATTTGGTGTCTGGAACAGCTGGTAGCCAATCCCAGAATCGTTATAAATTATACTTAGTTTTAAAATCCAGAAAACAGTGAAAGAGGGAGATAGCCGGGGCCGTATTTTTATTGTCGATGATTTGAAAGCACTAATTGCCTTTGTTTTACTTTAAAGAAGGGATATTTAAAAGTAAAAAGCATAATATTTTTTTATATTATTGAAGGGCTTTGTCGCTTAGCGACCACATCGCCCAGTGCAGAAAAACACAAAATATCTACCTTTTATCTAACTTGTACAAAGCAAAATAATTAATTTCGTCATTAAAACTACCATTCATAGATAACAACGGTCCCAAACTAGGCACGGCTTGTTTGTGCATTACATAAAACATATCCTAACTAATATTATAAACGCGAAGCTGAGTTTGTTTGTTTGTTACTCTTTCACGCTGAAATGGCTAAACGGATTTGGATGACATTTAGCAGACCATGACCTGAGTTAGGACATAGCATACTTTTCATCTTGGATTGCAGACGAAGTCACAGGCACCAGCTAGTTCTTTAATAAAAGTTCAAACCATTCTAGATTGCCTAAAAACCTATGATACACCTAGCCTACCTAGATTACATTTTAGATTTACCTAATGCCCAAAAATAATAAATATGCAATCAATTTATTCACATCTTCACGCATAGCTTGAATACATAAAATATGGTAGTTAGGAACTGAACACCTTATTATTTCCCATAGCTACCGTAGAGCGTGTACCTGAGGGATTATACAGGGTGGAGGCGCCGCTGCCGGCGTGATTTAAGCATTACACTCCGATTAGCAACATTACGGGAGTAAAAAGACACTTAACGAAGCCGAGAGTCACTTGCTTGTAGAGAGTAGTAGTACTCCCCGTCATTGTAATATTTTTTTTTATTGGACCATACTTGGTAACCTGCTGGTTACGGAGATATTGACGGTCAAAATTCCAACTTTTACTGACTTTTTTTTCGAAAACAACTTTTTAATGTTATAATACAAATTTAAATACCACCACGACCCTTGCACCGTTGTATGCACCTACTCGTATAAGCACAATTTTTTGCGTGTTACATTCCGCACTACCGTTAACAGCAAATTATATTATTATTGTATTCTGTGTTTCACGAACTGTGTCCAAATAAACGTTATTCTTTCTTTCTTTCAAATTTTCACACCAAAAATAAAAGACGTTTCCCAGCAATTATTTTTGTGCAATGTTACTTAGTTTGATGTACAGAATGCGTTTGCCGGATATGTGATGGGTCTTGCTACACCCTGTATTTCAACTAGTAAGCAAGAAGATTATTATAATCTCCCACATAAAACTTTGTCGTTATCTGTGGGCTGCCTGATATGGGCTGAAATGATTTCAATATAATCATCCTTTATGTTTGAAGGCTGGCTTATAAAATGCCTTTAAATTGATTTTGTTTAAGATTACAACCGATTTGGGCTGAACAATGAAAAAAAGCAATCGTACGATTTAATAGTGGTTAAAAAGTGATCGTAACTTATCTATTTTACAAGCTTTTATTTAGTTTCACCTGTCCCGGTGTCTGTAATGAAATCTTGCAAAATAAATTTGACCCACTTCCAGGTGTCCGATTCAGCAAAAATTTTGCACGCAAATCGGTTGACAATGCAATATTATTATGACATGGTTCGAATCTGATGATGGAGCTGGGAGGCGGCTCTGAGAACTCTGTAATAAAACGACGCAACCCCATCGAGTTTGGGCTCATTTGATTTGTCTTACAGGGACACTGGTCCTGGATGATATCCCGGGTCTGATGATGGAACCAGAAGGTGGCACCCTGGGAGGCGGCTCTGAGAACTCTGTAATAAAACGACGCAACCCCATCGAGTTTGGGCTCATTTGATTCGCCTTGACAGGGACTCTGGTCCTGGATGATATCCCGGGTCTGATGTGTCTTTGCGTTATGCTCGTGAACGGGTGCTGCTTGTGGTGACAGGTCAGCTTGCTGACTATGGTTTTGTTATTGTTATTAGAAATTAATGTTTCTTTATTTTACTTCGAAGGTCCTAGTTTACCATTTGTGGCTACAAGTTACAGCTACATACATTTAAAAACATAATGCAGCATTGCATATGTAAGCGGGCACGCCCTTTATGCCAGGAGGCTTTTTATTATGTATTAAGTTCTGTTTGCGTTTTTGTTTTTATTATTTATTTCTGCTTGAGTATAGTTTTAAATATTGGCGTGTGCTAGCTGACATATAGCAAATAATTTTAATATTTTTGTGTTTCGTAATGTTAATTACTTATTACTATATGTATAGAATCCAGTTCTTCTAACTGAACAGACAGCAGTGCTGCTGGGGAGTTTGTTCCGCCACTTCTTCTTCCCAGCTAAAGCACTAGGAAGTGGTGAAGGGTGGGCGTTTTGGGGGGACTGTCGACCCCATCCCCCAACCCCATCGAGTTTGGGCTCATTTGATTCGTCTTGACAGGGACTCTGGTCCTGGATGATATCCCGGGTCTGATGATGGAACCAGAAGGTGGCACCCTGGGAGGCGGCTCTGGGAACTCTGTAATAAAATGACGCAACCCCTTCGAGTTTGGTCTCGTTTGATTCTGGATGTAAAAAATAATATATATATATATATATTTATAAACGAAACAAATATATGTAAATTAGATGAAATGACTAAACTAGTTATTTAACACCATAAGTACAAACACCATACATCACCAAAAAAAGTGTTTTAGAAACAAGCTTTTAGTTGTTAATTAAAAAGACAAAAAAGTTTCTTGCCCATTCTTCTCCATACGAAACTAACTTTTGAAAGGGCCGACTAGAATCAATTCTATTTTAATGTAAATGTTGACGTTCAAAAGTGCCTTTTATGTGCCTATTTGAAATAAATGCTTTGACTTTGACAATCATAATAGCTACTACAATCTCAAATGCAGCACTTTATATATTTCGATTTTAATACGCACCAACATTACTTTATCAGACTTGCTACATTATTAAAGAAGTGATACCATTTCATCTTCCATCCTTTCCTTATACAGTTAATATTTTCGCTTCGTCATTGAGGATATTATAGTCCTTTCCTGCTTCGATACAGAAAGAAATATAATATGAGCTGCACTGATTGTGGAACAAAAACAGTTGTTTTATTTGATAGAACAGCGGGGAATATAAATACGGATAAAATTGTATTGTGTAAATTGTATTATGAAATTTATTTTATAAGTCTGCGCTGATAAAATGTTTTCAATATACGGTTTATGATGTTTTTATGACGAAATTTGTGCTGATGTATAATGACGGTATATTTTTAATTGTGCTTCTTAAATTGTTGTATGTTAAAGTTTATATACAATTATATCTCGAGGCTTTCAGAAACTTATTCATTTTCTTTGTGGTCTCAGCTGTCTGCAGTATTTAGTTTAATTAAACTTTAACGTCTATGCTCCTAATGACGTCAGATAGTAGAAGTGACGTTATCTCTTCATAACTTTAGAGTTCGCGTGCATTTGGATTGCAAATTAGTTGATTTTGAATCAGAATGCTTAAAATGTGCAAATATAAACTTTAAAGTCCGTTGCCTTTTTAATGAAAATAAAGTTAATATCTAACATAATCAGATAAACGCTGTAGGTATTTAAATGGAAATCGTAAAATCTGTGATGAAATAGAATACGTTGAGAAAATCGTTCTTAGCCAAATATAAAGAACTCATCTGGCCGAATGAGCGCTGAAGGACAAAAGGACTTTGGGTAGTAACAAGATCTGCTTGTTTGAGATTAAACTAACCCGAAACTGGATGCGCGTTAATGGTTCTAATGTGTGTGTGTGTATATGCGATATAAGCTTAAGTGGTTCGAGGAAATCAAACACACCGATACCTTAATACGTGCCTAATGGAAAAAAACTAAAGGAAAATTGCGGACTGCATTTATCAATACAGATAAAACATTTTCAAAATTTCATACAGACGTATTCACAGCAAAGCCATAGCTTCGGCGACCTAATACGGTTTTCCAATAACATTTATACTCGGGTATGTAATAATAAAATGAAATGGAAATCAGTAACATACTGACCTCTTTGAAAGGGCTTGGAACCAATTTTCCCGAAGGGAAGATCGTGGAAGGTCAAGAAGTCGATTATATTATCGTCATTCCAAGTCAGAGTGATAAGTTGAAGTACCGAGAATGAATAGTTAATACCTTTGTCCCCAAGTCTGGAGAATTAATTAGGACATGTCAAAGCACTAGAATGGTTTTCGCTTTGTATTCTTCCACTTGTATGTACTGATCATGTTATGCGCATTGAACCAGAAAAGTTTTCAAGATATCAAAAAGTCTGAACGCTCATATTTTACTAGATGAAAGGAGTCTTGAGTCGTGCCTGTTGTGTCGTGTGCATGAAGACAGGGGGGAGGGGGCTAGGCAGAGCCTCCAGTTTATTCCTGTCCGCGTAGATATATAAAGGCGTTACTCGTAATAAATGGTGACGTAAAGATTTAACACGCGCGCTATAGTCGTTCATGTTGCGGAAAGATACAGGAACGAATGGTATTTAAAGATAGTATTCTACGACGCTCGCTTCTGATACAATTCAGTGATTTATATTTTTATAGTCAGTTGTGTATTTCATATTTAGATTTTTTCAAACGCTACTGAAGCATACGAACTATGTTATTTTGCTTCGGTAGCGAATATCAAAAATAAGATACCTAAAAATTTATGTTCCACTCAAACACAACAATGACGGCAGCATCATCATGAGATATAATAGAAAGTACTTTCGATTGTATCCTATCGTGTACATCGTAAACATAACGTTTATATTTTATGTTTTCGGTAATGCCGAGGTGATTGTTAATATTAGTAAAAGTAATTTACTAGGCTATTCGCCGCCCAGCACAATGACATCTCAGGCTGACCTCTCTACCAGCGGGCCTACTTTTACGGCCCACATAAAACTTTATAGGTTCTTACACCCACTTTATTATGTGTTAAATATATTATATAAACTCAATTCTTCTATTAGATCTTATCCATTTGTTTAATAAATCGAGTCAGCTAAACGGCCATCTTGATGTTTAATTAGCTGGACGTTGAATTGTGATTCCAAGTAGAAATATTGTAATTGGCTCCCCTGTAAAAGTGATTGGCTGTTTTTTTGGGTCAAATTATACAGAATTTTTAAAAGTTGGCGAGATCGTTGCTCGGCTCTTGTGTAATTAAACGAGTCAACATAAATCTGAGCAAACGAGACGCGGAAAAGTCCCCGGCCAGCCGTAACTCTGTTAGCGGAGCACACGCGCCGCCGCGCCGCGCGCCGCGCACGCTACGCACGCCGCTATCATCGCCTTCAACCCTCCACGTAACGAAATAATTCTCAATAAAATCTTTCCACTTCGACGTAATATTTCTGTCGGATCTTCCCTTAAAAGGAAAGTAAGATGAGGGATTTTATTCAAGTTCTTTCTTTTTTATGCAGTCCCGGTGTAATGGAAATGTATAAGTAGTTTAGTAAGGGTTGGTTGTAAAAGTAGAATTTACTGCACCGCGCGTATTATTTTTAGTTAGTGTGATGCTTACATCAGTGGGAAAAAGTAAATGGAGACGGTGAACGATAAATTTTACTGTTGCGACAGTGGGACTGATACGATCGTTGTTTTCTTACCTTTGGAGCTTGTGTTAAGATTTAGCATGGTTGTTGTGCAGACAAGTCGCTGTTAAGGTGACTCGTGGGGCCGCGGTGTCACCACTCTGCAGCGAGATTACCCGCGGGGACGGTAACCAGCGCCAGTTTACTTGTTGGAAGCTTTGCGCTGCGACAGCTCCTCACTAAATGCATGCAAATGGGTAGATTTGACATACAACAGAGAATAAGTGAGAACATTTGAAAAAAGATAAGAAAGTTACTTCAACATTCACTGTTTTTCTCAGAACGTAATAATAAGAAAATTACAAAGAAATTGAACAAGAAATGAATATCTAAGAACGAGTGACATTAAGCTTCTCTTGCAGGATGCGATGACCCTTTTAAGAGCCAGGAAAGAAAAACTTGAGAAATAATAAATTCAGCGAAACAGCAATGTCTACATAAAAAAAACTCGTTTATATATTTATGTTAAAGATTTACCTACTTTGAAAACTCCTGCGATTTGGTTAAAAATAATTGCCGCCTTCTCCCAAAACGAAAAAGTCAAAAAATTATATTATAATAGATATATATATCTACAGTAAAAATACACCCGAGTTAAGAAGCTCCTTCTTTTTGAAGTCGGCTACAAATAGGTATTAAAATCTCTTTGTTTATTAAAATTATTCATGTTGATGTTTTTGATTCAAGAAAAATAGGATTTGACTGAATTCATTTTTTGAAGATACACTTGAGTAGTAATGGCTGTTCAATCTCTTTCCAATGACTCGTTAGAAGTCAATACAAATAAAATGTCATGAATAACGAATGAGATGATCAAAGTGGTACAGTATATACACAAAACGGGAATGGAGCATTTTTTTAACAGTTAAGTAATTTGCAATCAGGTCGGGTATGTGGACCTCTACTGTATCTTTCACCCCACGTTACGTACATAACACACTGGCACCACATGTAAAACACATGTTAAAACACAGCATCTACAGCTAAAACAAGTTGTAAACAGTAAATGTATGCAAAACTGGTGGAATAAATGTCAAAAAGGTGAACAATACTATGTTTGAACATGTTATTAACAAGTCTTTTACTTCTTCTTCTTTAGTCTTTGACTTGAAAGTATCACAACTGAACTTGTATAATTAAAGATGTACACGCGGGTTTAGGTTCCTAACCGCTACCATCTAGCTATTTGTGTTTTCCAACAACGTACGTTTTGTCATTCGAGTTTCAGTACGATGCAATAAGTAAACGTATATTCCTAACTTCATGACGCATACATATAAAGCTTCTTTCACATTAGCGGCTGTTATAGCGTCGCTATATCTTCCTGCCCGTGTGTCACAGGCACGTAGGTTCTCTATTCATCTTACTTACAGATCATCGCACTCTTCCCTACGTCGGAATGAACGGATGTCTAAATTACAGCTGCATGTGACAGAAACTGAGTACTTAAGTAATTTTTGAATAAATCGGTGTTCAGATTGCTTATTTAATTGTGCATTATATTTTGCCAAAATCTAAATAGTTTAGGTTACTGATAACCGGTGAACTTACTTACTTCAACGGCTCCGAAATGGCAACATCGTATCTCCAAAAGGTTTTACCAAACGTCCGAAATAAAATGCAAAAGAGGCATAAGCCAATGCTAATAATAATTTCTGAACCCAATGTTGGGCCACCGGCGCTGAAGCAGCGCAGATTACTGGGAGTTGTATTTACGATAAGCTAACTCGGATATTAGAATTATGCCATAATGTTTATTTAGGTCGTATTGTTACCTATTTTACAAAATTCCCATTGAACCCTCCCCGAACGTTCGAGAGGTTTAAATTGTTCGGATAGCTCCTAAATAGGAGGAAGGTAATCAAATTTTGCTTTAATAATATTTTAAGGTTTAAATAAACGCTAATAATAAAATAACAGAGTAACTTCTCGATACGTGTGCATATTGGTAATAATATGAAACTTCTGGTGTTATACCAGAATTTTCTTCAATAGGATGAGTCGTATTAGCTTTATAATTATTACTGTTGTATTTTGTAAGAGTTTTTGTTTATTATTCATTTCATGTTATGACACAGAAAGTGATTAGTTTAAACTTCTCATATGAGAACAACTCCAGACAAGAATCGTTCAAATAATCAATCTAAATCGCAGGATGATCCCTCTGACTCCGTCCTTTGTGGTCCCATTCGGCAGTGTGGCTTATCTGTAGCATTTTCTTTCAATAGCCAGTGGACATGGCACCGGCAGAAGGACTAATGTAAAGGCGCGGAATGACAAAAATGTATCCCTCGCTGTCGGACCTGCGTCACTCAAGATTTTCCCCCAGACCCTTTATTCCGGCCAACTTACAGAAAACACGCAAATCATCTTGGGGCACGTAGTGTTGTAATATGTATGTATATTGCAGAGATTGCGTAAATATTTCTTCGTCATTAAAACGTTTAACAAAACATTGCGGTTTGTCGTCTGACTGATGGCGGTTAATTGTTCTGTTTAGAATTAATCATTGTTTCATCATCATACTTCTGCCCTGATCCCAATTTATTGTTTCATACAATAATTAATTAATTAATTTTTAATAAATTTTAATATTCTTCGTATTACGTATTTTTTCATGGGTAGGAAATGTGTTATTTTTGAAATGGGGCAGATAACGTTAAAAACTCGACATTTTCCATTTTTGGGTTTCTGTCAGAACTAAATTAAATTAGCACAATTAAAGTGACAATTACTTTCAGTTAATATCCAATGTGCTGCATTGGCGTCCGGCGTGTTCGGCTAAGTTCAATAAGTGTCAGTGGCGAACAATGATATAAAGTCGGTGTGCTATTCCCATCACGTAAAGATTGTATGAGACATCGCCAGTTCAACCGCAAATGAAGAAGTTCGCCGCACGTCGATGGAACATGGCTGTTTCTATTTCTGGAAATGTATCCAATCAAGACGGAGTTGGTCATTAGTTTAGTTTCGGTCTGACAGCATACGAGTTTATTACCGTCCTACATAGCTAAGTCTACAGGGCAGGATGCCTTGACTGTACAAGTTATGGCAGACTATTATTGTAAATACTAGGGTTTGACTTTAAAAGCGCTGTGTATCACCAAGTAGTGGTGTGTGGATGTAAGCTACCTTTATTATTAACCAATGTTGACTGCCGTAATTTCCTTTCAGTAACAAGTACCTTAGTCTAGACTTTAGCTTCAAAATTATCTTATTTTTCAACGGATTTTTAAAAGATCAGCTTGAAATACTATCTCTTTTCAATTGGTCAATATGAAATGCAAATGGTGGTGGCTCGCGGGGAGCACTCCGAACAGATTTATAAAACCGAGTGATTTGTGGAGCTATTGTTGGACCTGTGTTCGCCAGTGAACTGCAAACGCCAAGCGAATGCAGATGGAACATATTTATCAAGTGCACCTCTATCTGCTATTTCATAAAGCGGCCGCTGTTGGGGAAATGGATTTCTGTCAGAGACATCTTGAAATACTTTTGATTATGTTACTGCATAAACATTACCGTAAGAAATCGAGTCTCTGAATTGAAAAGTCGCCTCAAATATGGCGAGGGGGGTAATGGCTGATCTTTGCGTTATGATCGTGAACGGGTGCTGCTTGTGGTGACAGGTCATCTTGCTGACTATGGTTTAGTTATTGTTATTAGTAATTAACAGTTTCTTTATTTTACTTCAAAGGTCCTAGTTTATCATTTGTGGCTACAAGTTACAGCTACATATATAAACATAATGCAGCATTGCATATGTAAGCGGGCAGGCCCTTTATGCCTGGAGGCTTTTTATTATGTATAAAGTTCTGTTTACGTTTTTATTATTTATTTCTGCTTGAGTATAGTTTTAAACATTGGCGTGTGCTAGCTGACATATGGCAAATAATTTTAATGTTTTTGTGTTTCGTAATGTTAATTACTTATTACTGTATAGAATCCAGTTCTTCTAACTCAACAGACAGCAGTGCTGCTGGGGAGTTTGTTCCGCCACTTCTTCTTCCCAGCTAAAGCACTAGGAAGTGGTGAAGGGTGGGCGTATTGGCGGGACTGTCATTTTGATGTTCAAAAAGTGCTGATTCTCAGTCTGGTTTGAATAAATGACTTTTGATTTTTATTTTGATTTTAAATCACTAAATTTATGTGGTTTATTACTTTGAACAAAATATAATGCGGTGGTTGTTTTCCAAGCAAATAAAACGTTCAGGTAAAATACGATTGAATAATTCGGGTTGTATCAGCAACTGGTAAGCGATAGAGTGTGGCGATATGGGGGCGATTCCGGAAAGAGGTCGGATGTCCATATTGAGAGAGCATGGCGCCTGTGGCCAACGAGGGGTTAATCAGTTCCTGTGGGTACGACCTGGGACTACTTATTAAATGTACCACTAAGCTATCGTAAGATATTAATTTAATGCTAACCGTTGTATTTTTGGTAGGTTGGACTACAAGAACTGTTTGTTTGTAAACCACAAGTACAAAATAACTTTGACAACATAGTTTTCTATCCTGTAGGTAGTATGTATAATAGGTGCGTGGTTCATGTTATTTTGAGGGCGCAGACGACGCGCGACACATTCGTATCGATATATCGAAGGCGCCCGGGGCTGTGTTGTGGAGTGCAAAGCGGAATAGGATACGATGTATCTACATGCTAATCTCTACGCTATACTCTCCGCTTTGATGTGTGGAAATAACTTTGATATTACCTTTCATATCAAATCACTGCAAAACGGTCCTTTATCTTATATTTTTTGATCGAATGTAGGCTACAGAATTGTTTACTTATATCAAGAACCCAAACAGTTCCCATATAATATCTAATGTTGTAGTGGGTACCTACTAGATGTACATCAGTGTTTTATATAATATTATGAGAACAAATAGACAAAGCAACAAACTCAATCGAAACCCTGTTACAAATATCTGTTTTCCTCTATGACGCAACAAGTTATCCTTATAAATACATTAGCTTTAATTAAAGCACTAGGCGCAGAACATCATGCGTTCGCAAATATGGACGAAGTACGTTCATAACCATCACGCCGGGTCGGTAGGATGCCGGCCGCATGACACGCATAGCGCTCCCCGGGCATAATCAGGCTGGCATCGAATCATTTGCGCGGCACTCACTTCATTTGCCAGTAATGACCGACATTGCCTCTCGACGCCGACCATTGCTTTCCCAATATATTATCCGAATATTTCCTATTGAACTGTGGGTATACCACCGCTCGAATCAACGAAAATAAATAGAATACTAATTTTAGGACGAAGAATAAGTTTCATATTTGTGCACAAGAAAACAATCAGTATTACTTATTATTATTAATGAACGATGTATCGTTTCGTATACGAAAACGTTAGCAAATACAGATCAAATAATTTTCTCGTATTTCTGTCCGTCGGCATAGGACTCTTCTCGTAATTCTGTCTGAAGGCATTGGCTCGACGACAATAAATAGAAAAAAATCGGGATGGATTGATTCCGGGTTGTGCGCGTTCCGTTTATCACGCTATTTCGTCACCACAAGGAAATCCTTGTTCCTGTTTTTTGTTATGTCTCGGTAGATACAGTTTTATTGCTGAATTTATCGGAATTATTATTTGTATTCATTATGTACGATATAAAAGGTTCTGACGAAAATATATCACAGTACGAAAATCGCTTCCCTAACTGTGATTTATGAACATTTTTGTATCTGTACTACTTGTAAATATTATCTCCCGAATAAAATAAGAGCCGTCACCGTATTATCATCATTAATTCGATTCGTAATTAAGATCCCATTTAAGTATTTTATTGTCATTCGAACAATCCACAGAGTTTGAAGGAGAAGCCCATATTGAAATTTAATGATCCGGGAAAAGGGATCATATCTATATGATTTTGACTTTGTGTTGTCGTCAAGCACTCAATTAGACTACGTTTTGTATAGATACAAATAATTACAATAGCGAAGAATGTCCAGTAGTAAAATTTTTATGAAACATTTTAACTTACATAAACATAGCACACGATGTTTCAAGAGTTCATAGAGTTTAAACTTGTGTTTCTTTCTAAAGTTCAAAGTTCAAACTATCTAAAAGTGCACGTATTATAAGCACAGTTACTGAAAACCTTGTACAGTACGAAGTCAATCTTGCCACTTTAGAGTTAGTTCGGCACTTGAGTTTTATGCGTAGGTTGTGAAGGCGTGTGGGGGGGGGGGGGGTACAGCCCGCGGCGAGGAAGAGCTTGTATAAAGATCGCGTGGCATCGTGCCTACGTATAATTACACAATTACAAAACATAATGAAACGTACACGTCTACTACGACAAAGTGTCACGTTAGTGGAAACCGCTTGAGAATTAATTAATTAAAAAGGCTGTTGTTTTAGAAGGACACATTTACATGTTATTTGCCTCAAATGATTTTTGCATCACTGTAGTCATGAAGTTTAAAAGCTTCTCATTTGACAGTAAAAAAAAAGTACTGGTTTTATAACGAAACGGTATGGAAATATGATGTTTGGAGCATCGCCTAGTTTCTAAGATAGTTCTCTTCGAGCTTCGAAATCAGAAGGTTGTCTTCAAGAAGTCTATATTGATATTATGTTGAGTACCTATCTATTTAAATAGTTTGTCAAATATTACTGCTAGTACCAGGTTTGTATGTGTGCCAGAATTGAAATACAGAAATGTTTATACTGGTTAAAGGTTCCTTCATTTCAGATATGGCTCCTATATCTTTTGCTGCTTCCACATTCCATGATGAGCTTGTATAAGGCGTATATTGTAGGCTTTCCATGATAAAATAAGTCGATCAAAATATGCATGAACATAGTTTCTGGAAAGTTGAAAATATTCAGATCAACGTGGTAATCTGAATCTAAATATTTAATGAATGACAATACCATTTCGACTGTGTGTCGCAATTTTAAACAAACGAATTGGTATTGTCAGGATGCCATCTCGTCAGTCTGTAAGGTATCTAATCTGGTGGGATTCAAACTTATAAAGTCCCAATGCGGCAGTCCATCACGTTGGTTTCCGAACTGTCTTGTTAAGTCTCTTGGTAGGTGAGAAAAACGCTACACAGCCGAAATTTATCCGAATATCGTATTTTAATATTTGTATTTTTTTTTAATTTAAATATAAACGTTGGCCCACACTAGGTATTTCTCCTGTATTGTGGGTGCGTTTACAAACATTTAAACTCACATACGCAACAGCCAGACCCGGGAAAACTACTTGTAGGTACAAATACAACGGTAGGTACAAATATTTGTTCCGTGCGGGAATCAAACCCGCGACGCGCAGCGCAGCAGTCAATCGCTTAACCACTGCGCCAACCGTGCCGTTTAGTGACTGTAGCTTCATAATATTTAAATCATTCCCTCGATAGAACCATGTAAAACTGAGGATGTACATACACGTATGTTTAATGCAGTTACACCCTACCAGGGTAAGTTTGCGCGGGATATAATCTCGTGGCGCCATATATCGGGTTATCGGCGTATTTGTAACTTGTATACGTGACTTCTTGGCGATGTCCCTGCATGCTGTTAATAAGTAGCAAACATTTAGTAAGTTAATTTTAAGGAAATGTACATTAAATTAACGTCCCTTGGTTTGAAGTTGATTCTAGAACAGATTTCTGTACACGTAACGTTTTATTTAAAGCTTGATTAATATGAAATCTGACAGTTCTTAATTGTTGAGATACAAGTATTACAAGAAGTACGTTGAATTTTGATTAGCATACTGTTATGTCGACTTCTGTAATCAACTAATAGTATTGCGTCCAAAAAGTGTAGATCCCTAATCTAAAACATAATTTTCGAGACGTTAGGCAAGCAATAACGTAGGTGGGTATTAAATAAAATGTTATGTTTATAAAATACAATATAAGAAATGACGCTAAACACACAGATGTAGAAAATGACAGCTAAGGTATAACACTTGGAGCTATCACGACACTTCTCGCCTAGTCGAGATGTAATGAGAATGACACAGATGATAATAAAAACTGCGAGGTTATGGCTACAGTCTAGACGGCTGTTTATACAAGTAAGATTCTGTGGAGGTGTGCGTGAACAATGTGAATATGAGATTAGTATACTCGCCCAGCAAAAGAATAAAAATTACCAGGTGGGGAATACTTATGTTTATTTTAGGAGGCAATAATAGCGTAGCTGGCATGGTTTCAGCTCAGGTCGCGGGACCACTGCATCGTAAATTATGCCAGCGTGCATTGAATACAGTGAACTATTCGTGACTGTAACGGCAACAGGTACTAAAAGGTATCTACTTAATGTACAACAGCTTAAAATATTTATTATAATCTTCTCGTATGCATGGCTTCAACTACGCGACCGAAAGGTTTGAGTTGCGAGGATTATTTTATAATGGATCGTGGAAATATATGTGGAGTGGAGGTTCGGCATGTGTGTTCGTGGTTTTTCATGCATGAATAGTTTCAACGCTTTAAATCCATGGTTTCGACGCTAAAATGTTCCGCTAATTTTTGTTTATTTGTGGTCACCAGTGTTATATGCCATATAATATACGTGACTTGACTCAATACAGTCACAATTGTTGTTAATTACAATTTACATTATTTATATGCAGATTGTTCTTTCGATTGATTTAGTTGTCATTTGTTTATTTAACTCATGATTAAATTTAGAGGAGTACTAACATTTATGTTGTTATCGCAGTCGTCTTCTCGTTTTGCATTGGACGTTACTCGCCAAGGTTAATTTTAGATGATAACATTTTTTTTGTGTTAAAATAACTGTTTATTAAGTGTAGTTGATGTTTTCAACGATGGAGTATTAAATACCGGTATATTAGCTTTGATTACAGTTTGAAGGTTTAATTAATTCAACAAAATTAATATTAAATAGATAATGGTTCAGTTAAAAGTTAAAACGGTAAAATTATCAGTTAGTGCCCGAGCGTCGGTATTAATTGAAGATAAGTCAATTGTCAGAGTTAATGCTGAAAATTGTCAAGGTAGCAGAGCGTGCCCGTTTGAAATTCAAGAAATTATGAGGAACGGTGGCGTTTAATCGAAAAGTACTCTCCTTTGATCTTTGTCGAGTTGCCGTCTGCGACGACGCCTCCGCCTGACGTGTTCGTGCTCGAATGAATAGTGGCTTGGAATAAGCTCCAGCAAAAGAGACGTCCCGTGCAAAGACCTGCCAGTAATTTCCTCCGCTATGCAAGATTAGCGGCTTGATACGAGTAAGACTTTGTTGAATAAAATGTCAGATCTAATTAACAAAATTCAAACCCACAAACCCTAAATTGATCAAATTCATACGTTAAAGTTCGTACTTATTCATAAAACTTGTGCCTTCATTAAAATGTATGAACTACGATTTGATTTGGGGTTTCGCACGAAGTTTGTGAATTATGTCAGTAAAATTATGCGTATATCAAAAAATTACGAGTAATGTCAGGTACATGAACAAATAAATTTGCGCAATAAATAAAGTTTTATCTGAATTATGGAAATATGAAGCCTGTGGGAGTAGAGATTTATGAGATTTTTGTTTAAACTCAAGCTGGTCTTCTGAAAATATTATCTATTTAGATAATGTAGTGCTATATGTGTGTACTAAAGTATACACATGTATACAGGTGGTGAGCGAAAGTCGTGGTCAGCAACAGTTGAGACCAAATCGCTTGATTAATGGTATGTCATTTATCTGCAGGCACCACAATAATTGTATTCAAGAACACTAGGCATGTGGTAATATGTAGGTTTTGGCAATATGATGTGAATTACCTAACGCTATCTTGAGGGCATACCTACCATAATATAAACCATTAGGGGCGGCGCCCACTGGCGGCACGTCACGGCAAGGGATTTTTATGCGACGAATAGAAATATAACTTATATGTATGATAATAAAATTGAAATTTCAATTATGATGCCTAAGGACGCCGCGGGTTGCCTAAGGATACCGCGGCGTCATTGCCGTTGAAGTTTCAATTTTATTGTCATACTATTAAGTTACAGTTCTAATCGTCACTTATAAATCTCTTGCCATACCGTGCCGCCAGTGGGTGCAGGCTCTTACCGTGCAACTGTTTGCCGAAGCCACTCATTGACGGGGATCATATAAAATAAAAATATTTTACCGTTAAAACTGATGTCGCTGGTCACTTTACCTTGTACCTTTGTGCTCTTCTATCTTCATGCATTTATATTTATTAAGTGTTTTGTGTGTACAAAAGTAAATAAATAAATATTTTTTTTTTATAACGTTGCCCCACTTTAGGAATTTCTCCTGTATTGTGGGGTGCGTTTACAAACATTTAAACTCACATACACAAACAGCCAGACCCGGAACAACTATTTGTAGGTCATACAAATATTTGCTCCGTGCGGGAATGGAACCAGCGACACGCAGCGCAGCAGTCAATCGCTTAACCACTGAGCCAACCGTGCCGCCAGAATTAAACATTCACATTAATTAATTAATTATTATTACATAATTAAACTCTATCTGCTCCCGAAGTATGCTGCTACCCAACCTTGTCTACTATATACGACCTTTGACAAATTCCGTAGAATATAAGTACATTAGGTCAAATTCTTCGTCAAATTAACAGGAAGTTTGAATATAATTTGGAGTAAAATGAGGATTTGATGACGTAGTGTGAGTTTTATGTTTCATGATGTGGCTGTAACTATGTGAGAACGTTTGAAGCATTTGCCGCGGTCGTTAAACACAGGCGATGTTTGATCCCTTCTCTTATTAGTGCAGCGTCGACTCAGCACCTGCTTGCTCTATTACATAAGCTTCCTTCTTATATGATTTATTATTTTTAATTTATATAATGGGTGAAGCAAGAAGTAGATTGTAATACAGCTTTCGTGATTGATCAGCTCCATGGTGAACAACTTGTGATAACTGTATCCGGTTGTGTCCATAAATAACCAGGAACGTAAGTATAGTTTTATAGCATATCAGTCATAGAAGACCCGATGCGAACGCTAAGAACTGTTAAAGTTAGTTGTAAAAAATATATAATTTAAACATTGGCCAACACTGACGACACGGTTGGCGCAGTGGTTAAGCGATTGACTGATGCGCTGCGTGTCGCGGGTTCGATTCCCGCACGGAACAAATATTTGTATGTCCTGCAATTAGTTGTTCCGGGTCTGGCTGTTTGTATAAGTGAGTTTAAATGCTTTTTAAATGCACCCACGATACAGGAGAAATTTCTAGTGTGGGGCAACGTTTTTTAAACAAAAAAATAAAATAAAAACACATAGATAAAATGTAAGTTAAATTGAATTACAAAAAGATGAAACTGTATCATGTTTTAAAGTTCATGGAATAATACCATTTTCTTGATGATCCACCCATCTGCCTAGCCGTATCCCGACTGTGTTGGGGTCGGCTTCCAGTCTAGCCGGATGCAGCTGATTACATATTCCATGGGGTGACTGCCTATCTGAAAAAATTAAAATGAAAAATGTTTACTTGTCCCAAAACAGTTACATGGATTATAAGTGAGACAACCTCAGTAAGCAATTAATAATACTTGATTGACTTGATTAGCAATATTGAGACGATTGTTTAGCAAAAGGTGAGTAAAAATAAAATTTTGGAAGAAAAGATAACAATAAATGACTTATAAACTAATTTGCAGCTCTTTGTGTAACTTGTAGTTGTATGCCTCTGTGAAACTGTATGTGCGTCTTATTTCTGCCTATCTGACCTCCACAACCGTAATACGATACCCCTTGGTAAGACTGGTTGTCAGACTTCCGGGCTTTTGACGACCCGTAACTACTGTCTAAGATCCACGAATGACAGCCGGGACCAACGGTTTAATGTGCTTTCCGAGGCACGGAGGGGTCTCAGTACGTAAAGATGGTCACCCATCCACGGAATAACCGCGGCAAGCGTAGCTTAACCTGATCGATCGACCCGTGGGGCTGTTATAACTTAGCCACAAGCCCCTCAACCACTTTCATAAAGCTTAGGTATCGTATTAATGTTATTAGTAGTACCAGATAATAAACAAAAATTCTTAGTAAACAGGTACAATTTATTTATTTATTCATTTCTCCCTTGTATAAGACAAATGAATAAAGCTTAATCTAAAGCTTAAGCATAGTTCTAAGTAGGTATCACAATTACGGTACCAATACAAAAGTTCACTTTAATCATAAACAAACATGAATATCAAAATCTATTTTGTACATTCAATAGGTTATCGGTCAAAGAGGGCAAACCTTTATCTTAATATGAAAGAAATCACATTTATTATTTGGGCGACCATAAAAAGATAAATCGGAGGTATAAGGCGATGGTATCGGTGTAATGCTGTCAACAAACAGTCTTGTCCGCTATCGCGCACGCATCTGTGTCGGCAGAGTCGGCCCATCCCCGAGATTTATAGAGGCGCACAAACACTATCAAACTTACTTTATTATTCCATCAAATGTGCCGCTGACTCGTACACTCTCAGATTTCATATATCCAAACATGAGGCCTCATATTTAACACGGTAAACTTTATTTTATTTTTACGGTATGAAAAATATACTACTAAAATAAAGGTTTATTCTCGCATAAAATACAAAGACTGGAATATTAAATCTGTAGCAACCTAGCAACACATCATAATTATCTTTGTTTGTATCTTCAACTAATTATCTTCAAAAAGCTGCAAACACCGCGCTTGTTTTATTCGTGTAATAATGTTTTTTTGTGTCCGAAGCGTCGTAGCGTCGTCCGTAGCAGGCGTAGCCCCTGCTACGGTCAGTGTTGCCGTAGCTAACATTTAGCGAGCTACGAGTCGCGGCCACCGCTACGGGCAGCGGCTACGCGGCCAGCCCACTCGCTGGTGCCGCGGTCATTACTTATACCTGTTACCAGCTTTTATTTTATATTTGAAAAGTAAACATTGTTTAATTTCCTACTTTGTGGAAAGCATTAGCTTTAATAATGGAGTATTTTATTCTCAATACGCTAATGCAGAGGGTAAGACATTTAATCTGTATTTAAAAAATACAAATGTCTCCTACGATAAGTGCTCGGCAAAAGTATCGAAGGAAAGATAAAATCAATACGATGAATTTATCGTTATTGGCAGGTACCGAGAAGCTATTATATTAATACGCAGTAAAAGCGTGAGCGGCAAGACGAGTGTGGACCTTAGTTCATTAATATTCATGGGGAAATTATTCCTTTCATTGTCTCCTACCTAACGAATTGAGATCCAGAAAGTAAAATAAACGTACGGCGGTAAAATATTGGCAATTGGGTAGGTACTCATTGTGTTGTGTCGACTCAAGAGCTTTGCCGCCGAGCGATCGAGCGCGGGAGCATTATAATTACTGTGGAGAGGCGCGACTGTTTTCTTTACAACGTGTGTGTAGTTTGAACTCTCTCGAGTGCGATTATTTTGTACACAACACTCTAGTTTATCTTCGGAACGCTTCCTCAAACATTTCTCTATAAAAAGCGTGAACGGAAAGTTCTGCGTGAAACTTTTGCGTGTTAGTTTTACATAAATGTAGGTAGTTAGTAGTAGGTGAGTTAGCTGTACGGTAGCAACCTACATTTTATGTTGGTTAGCTGTTTACCAGAGACGGAAAGTTTGAGGGATTAATTATGTATTCACGTTCTACCTGGTTATCACGCAACTGTATGGAGCACTCCGTACTTTGTTTACTATACAATACATGTCACAGAAATATCCGGGCGGATTTTCGAGGTGGGGCGATATGGGCAGGTGCCTTAACTGTTTTGGCTACAGGAAAACCGTCTTAGGAGACTGTCCTTAACTTAATGAAAAAGTAAGTTGGGAATCTATTTCCTACGAAATGTATGGGAAAAGGTTTTCTATACGATTTCTGACATTTCTAGTATCTACTCAATCCTTAGTTGGTCCTATAGTTTTATGACCCTTATAAGAAAGTTTTTGTGAAAATTGCCCATTTTCTTAATGACTGTATTTTTTCAAAATATGTGAATGTGGATCAAAATTTCTCAAAAAGTTCCTACACCACAAGTTCCCGCAGTCTCCTAAGACCATTTTCCTGTAGGAACAACAGTTAAGGTACCTACACTTACTGTCACGTCTCAAAAATCCACCCTGTATACAGCTGGTGGTTTGAAGATCAAGATAGACTACATAACGATCAGTTGATAAAATACGAGATCCATACTTGATTAACAAATTGAAGCGCTTTGGTCCACTCAATACACTAGTTGTTTGCATTTTATTAAAAAGTTAACTATTATCGGGGTTACCAATACGAAACCGATACCCAAAAAACACGCATGACAGTTACAAATTAAAGTAACAAAAAGTTTAACTGGAAATATAAATGTAATCAAAACAAAAAGTGGTTGATGGGAAAATGAAAAATGGATACCGCCGTCGTTTGGCGCTTAGCTCGAATATTGATGATGTCAAGTGGCCTGTTTGGTCGACGCGAAATAAATCGGAACAGTTGATGTGTTTGTAGAATAACGCGAGTGACGAGGCGACGACGCGCGTCGCATTCCTGCGCTTGTGTCGATTCGTTTACATTTGTCGCAGATTGTTTACAAACATCACGTCGACACGTAAGCATTCCACTTGAGATGAGGCTGATTATTTCCAATGGCATCACATTGTCTATAGGAGAGAGGAATGACAAACAAGTTTTTAATAACAAACGTAAACTTCACGGAACGGACAATTCGCCGTTTTGCCAAGGCTCTGTAGACAGTATAACGAAGTATCGAAGCATAACGAATTGGATATTACATGCAAACTATCAAAGTTTAAAAAAGACCTAAAAGTCCTAGTATCCAATTTTTGTTTTCCAATTCAATCCAATTTGCATTTGCAGTTATGAACGTATTTGTGTGGGCTCAAGTCACAAACTCCATGATTTTTGAATATTTCAACCATCTAGTCTAGTATAGTAACAACAATCACGGTACCAAATGGGTTGCTCTATTTTTCCTGCCAAAACCACACAAACGCTAGCATAGTTGCTATGTACTTTAATTTTAAAATCAGCATGAATATGGCGATGAACATGTTCAAGTTATTCTGAAAGTCGGTACAACACAACACGTTGACTCGCGCACGCAAGCAGGACAACACACCGAGTTTGTGCCAAACACTTTATATTTTGTTATTTACTTAATTTCATATTCGGTCACAAGTAAGTTTCCTATGTTGTTAAAAAAAATATCCTGAAGCTAGACTTTATTGAATAGATAAGACTTGAAACTATCTCAAATAAATAAACCACTATTTTAATAGTTTTCGGGGACAATTTTCAGGTATTAGTTCCAATAGAACTAAAATGTACCTAATTCAGAATTTGTAGTTGATAAGGATAACCATAGATATAAGATTTATATTTCTGTGGTGATAAATGATAACAGAGGGATTCAGCGACGCAGCTATTGCGCCGCACGGTAAATTCTCTGTTTGTCTAATTAGTACGTTTTATTTGAAGGAAGAATTGTCATAAACGTCATAAGGGAACCAGAAAATATAACGAGTCGTCACCTCGGCGTTTATTATATTAAAGTTACGGTTTGGAATAGACACGATATAAATACAACTGTTATTAAACTCCCGCCGGCAATTTTACGTAATTGTAGCACATTCATTTCTATTCGATTTTGTTACTAACTTTTCAAGTTGTTGAACTAAATATGTTTCATGTCAAAAAAAAACCACTGTGCTCAAACTACACTAGTGAAAAGTGCCACCTTATTTCAGACTTAAAGGCAAGCCAACTCTCACTCTAGTATTAATACAAGGCGATTTTACAACCATATACCTATCTATACCTACCCAAAACAGAAGTGAGTGGAATTCTTTGTCGCTAAGTAGCGCGACAGGTGATAGCCTGATGGTGAGCGCGAGCGGCGGAGTACGGGGGTGGGTTCGCTCCAGGAGTGTTTGTCTGGCAAACAGCGCGCAACTCGAGCACGCGGCAAATATCGCCCAAGCACTCGCTGCGTTACAGTTATGCTTACAGCGACTACGCAAATATTATGCCCGTAAACTCACCTTTACGACATTTTAAATTAATACTCCTTTTTATAGTGAAACGTTAAGGTAACGACCTTATTCACCTTGTTTAACTAGACACAGAACTTAACGACTTATCTTGTCGAAGACACGTATGCAGTATCCAATTTTTGAAAGTAGCGAACATAAATACATACAAAGCCTTCTTCGAAACAGAATCGTATGAAAAGAAATTCACGTCAAATGGACTGAAAAATGAATGATGTTCGTGGACACTGAAATAGAGTCAGTGATGTGCGACGGTAGCAAACGTGCACCGCTCGCGCACCGCTGGTTAATAACCAATGCTGTTTATTGATCTGCAGCTGTCTAATGTGGCTTTTGTCATCCACTAAGCCGTGAACCTATTGAATCTGCGCTGCAACTGTCTCTATTTAAAGCTTAGCTATTTATTTCCAAGAGCTCTCCACATTTCATTATAAATTAAAATATTTTTGTCTGTACCGAAACTGTGCGCCTTACGGAATATAAGTACACATTTTTATTGCGTCTGCATACGAACGGTGAAAAACAACCCACGTGGAATCCATTACTTGTATTAGTTCCATAGATTAATATAAAATGCGCATGGCAACTACACAGGTATCCTGGCGAGGTGCTAAAGCTTTTATCTATTTTTACCGATACCTATCAGTTTCTCTAATGATCTGTGAAACGTTTGATTCCCATCTACCTGAAAATGATATGAATATTATAAACAGCGGTTTCATAATAATTAACATTTGCTTTTCCAACTCATAAATCAAATTTGAAATGATTTTCTCACTCGTAAACATAGATAAAAATGGAAGGCAATTTCTGTCGTTAAGGTTTTCACGGTTATTTGCTTTTATGAGGTTAACGACGAAAGTCACGTCATTTTAAAAGTAGGCGGGTAAATTAATTACTCTTTCATCTAGTTGGTCTTCCAGTTTTATAAAGCTACAGGTGTGAAAAAAGGCGCAATTTAGTTTTCTTTGTGGTTAAGGCCTTTACGATGTTGCTTATTATGGCAGCGCCGTTCTTTTTAAGATAATTTATTATTTATTGTGTAAAATCCTATTCAGGACAGACAGAAGACATGAAGACTTTGTTTTGTATGTCACTGAATACTGACGCAAAATATGTTTAAGGGCGAAAGAAAGGAATCAGTAAACAGTGAAAACAAAACCAATAAAAGTTGTTTTATTGGCCGTCAATCGAAACACCTGCGACATAATGAGTTTTTAGTTATTCCAGGGTCTCATTGATTACATTCTGTAAACATTTTTTATGCGAAAAGCATTTGGGATATATAATGTCAATGTGAACGTAACAATTGGAAACATGGTTAAAATCTGTTTTATCTGTTCTGTGGTTAAAATAAGATGTAGGTAATGTTATATGTGACACGATATCCTCACATACTTGATCCTGGATGGCTGATGACCGAAGAGCTCTATCGTTGCTAATCGTGCGTGAAATTGTGTTATCATTGTTCCTTTCACTTCTCTTTGCAGTGGGTTTTTGCCATTTGGCAGGGAGTACTTTCCTTAAAGGTTAGTGGAGCAATACTAATAATCTACCTACATCAAGTACAAGCTCGATAATAATCTTTGCTTATGACGAAAATTCTCATAAAAAAGCTAATGGTATGGATCATTACGAGTTAAACCATTAAAAAAAAATAAAAGTAAGATAAATCATTCAAAAAATAGTTCTTTGAAGTGTTTCAACTCGCCAAAGTATATATTTACTCTCCTAAATAAAATACATTATGTATGATATTGCACGCATTTGCGATAAACATTTCGAGACTCGAAAACGTGAAAGAAGTGCTATCATTTTACGATTTCCATTTTTTTGGGTCGTATTGGAAAAAATAAAGATGATGTTTAGCATCTCACCTTGTAAGTTCAGCCAGATGTTACATGTGTCCTCGGAGTGCGCAAAAAGAGCGCGTCTGTGTACCTAGTGACCCTGGTCACGTCCACACCGGTGTTTGGGATAATGTTTGAGCGTTGTGTGTTCTATTTTAAGCGCCTTTAGGTTGATGGTTTTGTTTACAGATTGAGGTGGGAAGAAGTGATGGGTAGGTGAGAAGCCATTGGTTTATTTTTTAAAGTGATATTAACAGTTTCTTGTGCCAATGATCCAACCTTATATATTATACCTACTGTATTTTATAGTCTCATGCTAGAATAAGACATTTTCATTCAAAAATATGTAAGCATGTATAATTCATACGACATAAACTTTTTACTGCTTAGAAGTTCTTTAATATAGAAAATGGCATGTTACTGTTACTTTTAATAAATAGAATTTTTATTCGTTCGTTTATTCGACATCGTAAAATTGAAACAAAGTAGTATCATCGCTGCAAAAAACATAAAAATGCGTCACTCTTCCTGGTTTAATAAGGAGCGCATAAATTATTCGCAAGCGCATAAATATTCCTCTATGCATTGACGCAACCATATGCTCCTTTATTAAGGAAAATAGCTATTTAATGAGTCAAAAGTGGACGTACGGCGTGTCTAAATTAAATGACAATTGTGCCTTGTTTGTGCACAGGTAGGTAACAGGTGTTCTGTTTAGCCGTATGAAAAATGAGCTCCATGATATTTCTCTAATTCAGTATTTTATTTAAATATTATGACAGAATTTCAGGCGAGTTATATGAGTTTGAAACTGTTTAGCTGGTTTACATATTGACACGTAACGAAATATATGTAAAGGACGTCAGTTGTGAAGGGTGTTTATTCTAATCGATGGGTCGTGACGTGACCGATAGACCTTTGAGCAGATATTAATTCTGTCTAATTAAAATGATTTGTATATGTATTGTTGCTCTTACTTTAAATATTAGTCAGCTGATTCGGAATCGGTCGGGCGTATTCACGCAAGCATTGAAACCAAATAAAAACAATCTCAGTAAATACGCTAACGAAATAAACATGAACCACAGCACGTTATTGAAAACGTCGCTCAACATATCTCTGGTCTTAAGGCCGCTTTTTTGATGCGTAGTTAACTCAACCATTAGTTAAAAATAGTAACTATGGTTAAATTTTATTTATAACCTTAGACACAGAACATAGTACGTACTGACTTATATAACACAGCTTGATTATTTCCTTGAATTGTAAAATAAACTCTTAGCATATAGTTCAGTGCTTCTCAATTAATAACAAGGGCCGAAATGTCTGTCCGGTGATCCGGTCTTGAGATACTGTATAAAAGATTATCGAACGGAAGAAAAACAGTGTTCATATTGCTGTGGCTCCAGGGTGTCCTTTCATCACGTTTTATGTACTCCTCAGGCAGTTGAATGGATTTTTTTCTGGTTTAGTGGAGGTTTTTGTCGGAGTAATGCGGAGGGCCGCGCCTCCCGTGTGCCACCTCACTGCCCCGATGAATATTTTGTGATTTTTACGTACCAGCTGGCTGCGATATTTATTTGATCAAAACTTCTTGATTAGGAATGTTACCCACGATTGAGATGTGTTATGATAACGTATCGATACTTCGTTTATTATGACCTCTTGAACTTTTTATGGAGTCAATCGCATGTCTTTTACATGTCGTATGAAATATTTATTGAGTGCTAGTATTCCAGAATAAGTACCAACTCTCTGACACAATTAAAATGTGTTGAACTTCATCATGTATTTATCTGTAGTAGGTATATATATTATGTAGTTGTATGTATCAGATTTTTTTACAAAGTTCAGATAATCCGTTAATCGGTTCGGTATTCGGTTCGGGTTTTTATATGTATATAAGTATGTATATCAGTCATCAGGTTACCGTAGTACAGGTTCTACCTAGTTCGGGACCTGAAGACCTTGTGTGGATGTTGTCTCATATTATTATTATTATTTATTAATACATTTCTAAGATAGTTTCAGCTTAACCTAGTCTTGAAATAGTTAAGATCACTGTATTACTATCTTCACTTCTATTCATTAGCTTTTTGTAAGTCTATAGAGGTAAACGTTCCCCAAAACATCACTGTCTTCCGATAGCGGTGCATTGTTATTTGTTACTGACCTACGACGTCCGCTCGCCTGACGGATATTGGGATACCCATCAAACTAACCCATATCGGCTTAAATAGCCGAGGTTAGTGACGGCCGGCAGCGTCACGGTGCATCGTGGTCATAGCCTTATTCGGGAGTGAACTGAAATAGCCTCCATGAGTGAGTACCTACTGCGTCCGGAGCGACCTGGCTTCTATGCAACCACTTTGCTAACTGGCTAATGTATTTACATGTTTGATTAAATTCCGGAGGTAATCTACCTGAAACTTCAAGATTTATATTTTGCTAATAGAATCCCGAGGTTTACTTCAGTATTTGTACCGCTAAACGAAATCTAGGGAACGCGAAGTTTCACGAGACAGATTCCTTGCTATCCGATTTAGTGTAACGGTGTATCAGCGGTGGAGGGAGCGGTTATCGGGAGCTGATTGAGCGCGCAATAAATTCGGATTGCTTGCCTACGTGTACACCACGCCTATGACTCGCGGTACGCACTAATACATAAACAACTATTACTCTGTTACATTTACTTTACCAATACTGACGTAATACCGAGATAGTCCTAAGTCATAGCGTATGAATAAATAACAGACATAACTGTAACGTAATAAGTTATCGTAATAGACGCGTGACGTTGGGCCGAGATTTTTGTGTCTCTGAAAATTTATGGTGACACTAAAAGCTAGAGCCGATGCCCAGTACAGTCTTTGTAGCTACTTATATTTCATGATTGAATCAAGACTAATGCTTGTTGTTAAGCTCTCCATGATATTTTAATGGCATTACGTAAGCTATACTTAAGAAGAGGGATAAGAGTGTAAATAAATTAAGCTAATTGCGCGTTTGTTTCATGTAGTCACTTCCTCTAACTGGCGCGGGTCGCACGAGGTACGAGCAGCACATAAAAGAAAATGTTACCAACAGAAAAGTGGTAATGGAATTAACCGAGGTTGGGCGTGAGACTACATTTAGTGCACATAAATATGATCGCTAATGTTTGTTGTAGTTTATTGTTTCAGGTTTCTCCTTATTTTGGGAAAGTAATTACGGTTCTTGTCATCCCATCTAAGCTTACTTTCCTCAAGCACTTGAAAAATAAAACATAGCAGCAACCTGCGTGGCAAATATTCAGAGCACACATGGTGGTGCTCAATGTTATATTTGGTACATAGTAAACCAATATGTTTATGGCGTAGATAAAGTAGAGGATATAATATCGTGCAGTCGACAAGTCGAAGCGTCTGGTGGAGTAAGTAGCATGGACGGGCTGGTAGCTGAACGCTTTCAAGCACAAATATTCTGAGTAACATTAAGATTGTTTTGTGTTCCTTGCCTGAAAAGTCGTGAGTTGTCAAAAAGAAGACGGATAAAAAAAATATATTAAGTAGAACCTAATGGTACGCACATTCATAAGGTGAAAATGTCCGGAACAGTTGGCAATAACTTAATAAAATGTACAATTTAGACAAAAAGAACAATATTTAACTGGTATGTAAACTATTTTAAGGCTGGATGTTAACATGGTCTCAAAGTTTTAGTTTGCACTTCACTAAGAGGTGACTGTGGAAAAGACTCAAAAAATCAAGGCTTGCGAGAGAAGCAGCGCGTAGTGTGCGTGCATGGTGACGAGGAGATGTGCGTGGTGTGGTGGTATGGGTGCGGGCGGCCCCGGCGGGCGCGGCGGTGGACTGGGCCGGGGGTATCGATCCCCGCGGGGCGCGTGCGCCGAGCGCACGGTGCGAGCCGAGCGAGCGAGCGCCACCCGCGCAGTCCGCAGCCGGCCGCCAGCCAAGTGACTGCCGACACCGCGGGGACTCCGCGCTACGCGAACCTTCCCTCGTAACGTTTGACATTCAACGCGCGACAACACTCGCACAACCTCAAATCACCTCTCTCACAGGAATTGCTCTAGTGTTATCACTTCTAAACTATTGAAAACTCGTTAGTTACGACGACGTTTACTTATTATTTTGACTTTAAATTGACACAATTCAAAAAGTGATAAACTTTATTTATTTCCGTACTTTAATAAATGTTTAAATTAAAACTTAAAACCAGCATTAACGGAGTATGTCTGAAAGCTAATTCAAAGTTGGTGTTGTGGTGCAAAGTATAAAAAATGCGGTGCCTGATAATCTTTTGAAGTGATCGTGTTTGTGACTGAAAAAAATAAAACAGACGCTCGCAGCGTTGCTCACGAGTTCACGGGTCGTTAATTCGGTGGAGGAGAGAATCCGAAAAAAGAGGTCTCGCTTACGTCCGCTCATCGGAGTGATAAAATTTATGACAAACGGTAAGGAGCATGTAGTGATAAGGGTTGGGTGCGTTATCTGTGCGGCGGCGCGCGTGACGGCCGCTCGGACGCGGTCGCGGTAATTACTGCTCCACCTCAGCAGGCGAGCGTCTCCATTAATTATTCTTATCACACTACAATTACATATTGCCGCCGTTAATGCCCACTGATAACGAACCCTCCTGTAATTTAGTGTAAGTGAACACCATTGGATAGTTTCTTCTTTATTGGTACTTTAGGTTGGCAGATTTTTCTACTATATTTCAGGCACACCGGATAAAAGGATTCTATCGGATTAAAGCTTCAAGCTCTTTATATCTTTAGGTATTGGACCATCACTAAGTAACATAATCTACTTAATTTGAGGAACTTATTACCTACGCACCATACAAAACAAATTGATAAGCTTGTGTTATAATGTCTATACTGTCGTCAGTGGGATGTAAAGTTTTTTTTAAGGCTGGGTAATAAGACTGTCTACGGATATTATGTTCTGTATGATAATGATGATCATCAGTTAGCTTTATTTTTCCTCTAATCCTATCCTACATAATAATATTTTCCTACTTTGCCTTTCTTTTCCTTATTTTACCTTGAACCATCGTAACATTAACACATTAAGAGCTGATTTTTCAATAGTCAGATAACTTTTATCTGAAGAATAAATCTGACAGTTTGACATATTTTCTATACAAAAGCTGTCAAACCACAATATTTATTCCTCGGATAAAAGATATCTGACTATTGAAAAATCAGCCCTAAGAGCTGATTTTTCAATAGTCAGATAACTTTTATCAGAAGAATAAATCTGACAATTTGACATATTTACTATACAAAAGCTGTCAAACCACATATTTTACCCCTCGGATAACAGATATCTGACTGTTGAAAAATCAGCCCTAAGTAAAAGTATTTGTATACTCCTATAACTATTATTGTATGCAGGTACCAATTTGCACAGTCGGTGGCTTTCGTAGGTGATGTTACAAGAAAATAGCAACACCAATTTATCATGGCAGTAAATTATACAGACATACAAACATATTCGGCAGTAGTTGTAAGTACTACCATTTGTCACATGTTAAGTATCTCCCGCACATTTATTTTACACATAATAGCTACAATAATTCTGCTCCATTTAGCTTTACGTTGTACAGGAAAGGAGAATGACCACTATGTTTAAGTATGTTTTGTGACGGGATAGGGGCCTGTTTCAATAAGACACTCGTTAGCCTAAAAATATTCGTTGTAGAGAAACGTCAAGGGTTCAGATTTGCGTGAAGATTTATGCGTGTGTCGTATGTCTTGGAAAAGTGTCTCGCTGGTGGTGTGTGTGTCGGACTCAGCGGACAGCGGACACTGGGTGTAGAGTCGGATTACACGACCGGTGTCGGCCATGCTTCAACCGACCTTTTTAGACGTTACCTCTTTGTACGTGTCGTTCAGATTAATCGTGTTATGTTCGGTTTCTAAAATTAACGGTCCAACCTTTTCTATAGAAATAATTGGATCAGTCGTTTTGGCCATGCAATGATTAATCACGGCCCTGAATAAAAGCGTTATATTATATAAGTATCTCAACAGTATTTAAGCCACTAAATGAGAAGACACACAATTAGGCGCAGTATTGGAAAGTCTCGAGAACCATTCATGTGTAGCAAGTTACTACTATCGAAAGATGACTCAACCTCCGGGAGCTGCGAAAAAAGACAAATTGCCAACTCTGCCGTCTGTACGTTCATGTTATTGATAGATAAATGGTCTAAAGCTACTAAAAGTCTAGGGATTTCACTTGAAAATCTGTATAAAACTAGGCTTATCTATTATATACATGTTTGTAGATTGGTATTTGTTATAAATGCAATAAACTTTTAAGACATTCGGACGAAAAGTCTATTTGAGAATCCCGTTTCGGTTGGCAAACTTCGAACAATAGAACGCACCAGCCATAGACATAAAATACCTCATTACTTTTTATAACTTGGAGAAATAAAAGAGAGGTCGCCCTGGGGAGCGGCAAGTTTTCATCAGTCGCGTTACTGAACAGTATCTCTTTGAAGACGTTCTTATCTTCAGACGAGACCCCGAGCATGTCCACAAAATAAATCGTGCGATGACGCCTGCGGTTCAATTTTGTGTGAAAATTACGAGTTTAGGTACGTATCTTAAGAAAATGTTGGCCGAACAAATAGATGCCAGGCCGAAGGCTGGCCGTGATTCGCGTCACGTCTCTCACGACCACAGGGTACTTTAAAAATTCGTTCCCCGACCTTCCGACAAGTTCGTATGCTGCGGCGCGACCTTTATCAAAGTGCTATGACCCTATCGTGTGGTGAAACAAATTAGGAATTTTACTTTTAATACATTTCATTCAATTAGATGTTTGGATGTTGTTTTGAAACTTCAGATTCAGTTATATGGCAATATAACTGAATCTGAAGTTAACATTTTATTTTACCCACAATCTTAAATATTAGGTCCTTACATTAATGAAATTGGCGTTTTGTATGGAAAAGCAAAGAGAATTTTTTTAATGAAATTATTGTAATTAATCAATCAAAGCACCACTACCACCTTTGTTATCTATGCACTTTCGCTATTTTATCGGTAGATCATTGATTCCTTTGCTGAAAAAATTGTGGGAGCGAGAATCAATAAATCTTTGAAGGCAGGCGGTTTTGACAGCCTCATCGGCACTGAATTTTTTTCTTTCCAAGAAGTTGTCCAAATTTCGGATAAAGTGATAATCTGTTGGAGCAAGGTCCGGGGAGTACGGTGGGTGTCAAAGACGTTGCAATCGCAGCTCCTCTAATTTAGCGATCGTCTGTTGTGCAGTGTGTGGTCTAGCGTTGTCCTGAAGCAGCAGTGGGCTAGAGCAATTGACCAGTCTCGGTTGTTTAATGGCTAGCTTTTCTATCCTGGTTTGCAACTGCTGACGATACAGATCTGCCGTAATCTTCTGGCCAGATCTAAGGAAGCTGTAGTGGATGACACCAGCACTGGTCCACCAGACACTTACCAGTACCCTTTTCTGAGTCAACTTTCGCTTGGGGCAGGATTTGGCCAGTTCTCCTGGGTTCAACCATTGTGATGAGCGTTTCCGATTATCGTACATGATCCATTTTTCATCACAAGTAACGATACGATTCCAAATCCCCTCGTTATTGTGACCTTTGCGTAGTGTAACGCAGCACTCGACTCGTTTTTGTTAGTTTGCTTTACTCAATTCATGCGGTACCCATTTTTCGAGCTTTTTCACTTTTCCAATTTATTTCAAGTGAATTAAAATTGTTTTATCTCTCACACCAAAGAATGCCGCTAACTCTGACGTGGTTTGCAATGGATCTGCTTCCACTATCACTTTTAATTCTTCATTATCAACTAGGGTCTCCGGCCGTCCACGGGGTTTGTTCTGTAGGTCAACATTTCCAGAACGAAAACGTTGGAACCAAAAACGTATCGTGTTTTCTATTGCGGTAGCTTCCCCATACACATATTAATTCTTGGAGCTGTTTATGCAGCGCTGGTACCACGGTGGAACTTGTATTCGTAAATAACCCGATATTTTAAGTTTTACATATTGTGAACAAAACGATGTCAAAGAAAAATCAAATGGCGCAAAAACAAATGAATCACTAAATTGGACATACAAATAAAATAAAAAAATAAAAATAATGCCTTAATTTGAAATAAAGAATTTGGAATTCCTAACCAAACTCCAGATATTTGAGATCAAAGTGGCCAGTTTGTAAAAACGCCAATATCATAATTATGTAAGGACCACGTAAGGACCTAATATGTATATATTATTATGTAATTATGTACCCACCATGCACCCCCATGGGGAAAGGCGTGAGTTGTGTATGTATAACCACGTTAAAATAGAACCCTATTTTAATTATTCCTTGCTTGATAAGCAAAGCAAGTTAACTTTTAGAAATTGATTATTTCTAGGAATTTTTACAATAACGTGACAAAACGATGAGAAAAGTTAGTCATTCTTGTTTCACTGGTTTCGATTATGCCGATTGGACGATTGTTTGATTAAATCGGTTGGCTAAGTAGTATCTGTGGATAATAATAACGTACTGCGGCTAGCCTGTCCACTAGGATTACTATGGAAATATTGACCTCGGTCCCTTTCTTGTATAAGGGCACTTTGTGAAGGACACTAGGGTCTAGGACCAAGAACCTTTGTGATTGAGTTTTGATTAAGATTTCCAAACTCAATAGATAAACAATACTTCACTTAGCACGTAGGTAGTATGTAGATAGATGTAAGTATTATATTTCATAGCACTCAGAACGTAATGCGGTGGTAATTAATTTGGGAACAGAAGAAAATTAAAAGGCTCTTAAAATAAAGCTGGAGCCCGTCTGCCAGATTCGTTGTTAAATTAATTATTACAAAATCCGTGTCCGCTTTTAAAGTTGCTATCAGTATTACGAGCTCGTGTTGAGCATTCAATCTTCTCTCATGAGGTTTCGGTTCGTTATTTTATTCAGTTCATGAATCGAACCGTAAGAAGGTGTTAAAGAGTGAATTGGCAAAAGGAGCGAATGAATGGAATATGCGAACAGGTCGGCGCGTTGGTTCCGATCGCCATTCGCCGTTGAATAATGAATGCGTCAGGGACGATAATACTCACCATGGCCGACCGCCGCCGCTACCGCCGCCGCCACCACCGCCCCGGCGCGGCGACACAAATGTTACCTAACGTACACGTGAATAGATTCTCTCTGCTGGTACAAGACATCACTCCTACGATTACACAAATAAGCCCTTAAAATACCTACTCCATAAAACTAATCTGTTACTATGACGATTTATTTCAAACAGTTAGGGATGATCTCAGTTATTTTATACGTGATTATGGTAATGTACGTAAATCGGAAACAAATCTGAGGGACAATTCCCGTATTTTTTAGACCGTGCGCATTTTAATCTGTCTCAATCTGTCAAAATTACAATCAATTTACGTACATTTTTGACAGGTTTTTGACATTGATTGTCGCTGAGATGAGATTGCGACTTGAATTTGAACGTTTTTTAAGTACGAGAATTGGCCTACTGGTGTTGTGGTAGATACATATTAAATTTATGTATATTAATCTGTAAGCCAAAGATCTTCGTAAATACGTTCTATTGCTAACTCTAGGACAAAAGCGTCATGACTGTAAGCAATGAAAACTGCTGTATTGGACACTACAAAGTTCAACACGTGGGGTACAATCGAAAGATTTATTTTTCACTTGAGAACTAAAAGGTTAAAAGAGCGATAAAAGGTAGGTACTTACTGAAAATTAATGTGTGTGGCGACAAGTACACACATTACTGAGTTATTACTTGAAATTGAAAACAACGATTTTTACTTTGAGGAAAACTGCTCTCAAATAAACCAACACTCAACATATGTATTTAACTAATCAATGGTAAGATGTAACATATCGTTGTATAAACAAGTAACAACAGTAAATTAGGATGAAACTTGACAGTATCTCAATCGAGCTAGAGGCTCATTAACATTTGCAGTAATATTTAAAAAAAAATATTTTGTATACAGTACCTCAAGCAGTTTATACTCGAACGTATACAAAAACTGAGTCGTATAATCGTGTGATATTGTGTGCAAGAAGGCGGGGATCGTCTGTCGAGATTTATGTCTTATGAGTTATGATATAATTATTACAGCATCGACACATTTATGGCCGACTGATTAATTTTGTATTAAAATTCGATTCGATTTCCGATTCAACCATGTAATTATTCAAATATCTATGAATGCAGTTTAAATTTTTTTTAAATTCAAATAACGTCTTCTTACAGTAAAATGTTCCATCTACAATATTCAAGGTACTTTCCCTCCATGTGGCATATCTGTGGGACGGCCTGTATATATATTTTTTTATATATTTTTTTATCGTTCTAATTTTGTTTACGTTTACTCCGCGCGTTCGTGCTAGGCCCAGTGCCGGATTAGGCTAGCGCGGGGCCTGTAACAAATTCTACTAAGATAGATAGAAGAAGAGAGATAAAATAAAATAGTACTTTTACAAAATAGTTTTTGTCTATGTTACACTAGCCGAATCTATGTTTATAAACAAAGACGTTCTTTTCCTCGTGTTCCTTAACTTGAACTAAATTACTTTCTGCAAACAATAATAATTCTAGTAATTTTGTAAAATCCAACATTTTTGATTGCTGCCGGTAGTGATTTGACGGTGATTTTTCCAACAGAACCTTGGATG
The DNA here is from genome assembly GCA_937001585.2 of Brachylomia viminalis. Lineage (NCBI taxonomy): Eukaryota > Metazoa > Arthropoda > Insecta > Lepidoptera > Noctuidae > Brachylomia > Brachylomia viminalis. The sequence continues at coordinate 15,782,855 of OW443301.2, read as the reverse complement.
TAGAAACGAGCTCAAACATTTTAGCACCTTGGATAGGTTAGGTTTGATTTTAACAATTCCATGAATGGTGACCTCGGTAGAAATAAGAGTTACTTTGTCGAATTATGAAGAAATTCTGAAGAAATAATATAGAAACTAAGGAATAGGCGTGACAATAGCAAACTTGGTCAAGTATCAGGTAAAACCACTTTGATGCGCAAAAGTATTTATTGCATGGCCCCTATTATTTTCAATAAATTGCCAAGTGGCTGGATAGATTTAAATACGGTGATGTTTAGGAGTACACTACGTACATTTTTGACAGATAAAGTGTACTGTAGCATAAATGAGTTTCTAACAGAGAAAAATATATTTGTTGATACATTGTAATGAAAATGATAATTTATTAATTGAATGATAATTATACTGAAAATGATAATAATTTATTAACTGATCTATTGAATTATAATTGTAATAATAATAAAAACTGAAGTTGGTATAGAAAGACGAAATTGTCTATTTTGAAAATAAAAGACAAGTCTGAATCACTGATCAACACTTGTTACCATTTTTCAGCAGTTGATTTAGCAACACATTTTTGGTCAGAACAGCAGGAGCCAGTATTTTATTAGATTGATTTGTTTCTGAATACAAATTTCAAAAACAGATTACATCTCCGTTACGATTTACACTTATTTTGATAAAATAATGTTATTTCAATCTTCATCGAAAATATAGTATTTTTGCCTACTATTTTGTTTTTCAGAAATTTAGTATTGGGCGTCTAATATAGTAGGATACTACAAGGTAGGGTGAATTACCCTAGGTTCAACCAGGTTCTAACCACGAGGGCCACATGTGATCAAGATTTATAAATCCACAAAATAAATTATGATGTCAGTGTTGCATACCATCAATCCACAGGATGCCAGTCCGAAATGCAAAAAAAAAAAATGCAAACATACAATATTTAATAACCCGAATGAAATGTTTATTTCTGTAAGTAAATCTAATAGACACTTTTACACGTCAATATTTTAAAACTAGATGGCGCCGGCATTTCCTAGCTGACTGATCCCTGAGAAGAAATGCCGAAACAAACTCTGAGGTCATGGTCTCTTTAAAAGTCCAAACATTGTATTATTAGGATTTTATGTGAGTCAAACAATACAGGAGCCGTGTTAATACCATCATGATTCCGTTGCGTAAAAGAGATAGTGCTATCGGTCAGGTATAGCTCCGTCTATCTTTCACGCTGGAACAATGATAGAATTAACACGTCATAGTACGGCCGCTGGGCCTTGTCTGAAAGGGCCTTTTGAAGAAAGAGCCATTGCAGCTTTGAGTTGACCTGTCCTAACAGACGGCATGCATGCATCAGTCATCGTGTAGCTCAACCCTATTTTAGGGAACTCAATAATTTGTTCTACAGCATCGCTTGCACTGAATTTTGTGTGCATTGCCGGTTTTGTATTACACTTTTAGTATTTAAAAATGTAAGTACAACTCTCAATTACTTCAAATGACAATTGAAAAGCAAAAGAAATATTGAGGTTTCACCATTTCCAAAACGTTCCTTCGTGCCTATGTCCGCTCACCGCTGCACGCTGTGTAGGTATTTCTAGCGTCATTCCTCACAAAGGTCATGTATAAAAAGATCTTAAACTAGAGAGAAATGTATAAAAAGAATCCTTTCGTACATTTCTTTGACCATTACTTTAACGAATCCAATAAGTCATTTCGTACTTGTGACTGCACATGTAAACAGTTCATAACTTCGACTATAAGTGAGAAATTTGTTCAAAATTTCCTGTTTTAGGTCAAACAAAACATCTTAAAAGAAGGTATCGTATTGAATAAAATATAAATATTTTTGGAACACAAAACTTTTACAGTATCTCGTCCTCGTGAATATTATGTATATTCATTCAAGTCACGCGTGCCTCCGCTGTTTATTCACATTCGCATTGCCGTACGTAAATAATGGGGTAACTTTTCCAAGTCACCCGACTCGTGCAAAACATGCTTCAATAACCTATTTAAATCATATTTTCATTTGTAAGTTGCTCGAGTGCAGCTAATTTAATGTAAAGCTAAGCAAAACGTGCCATATTCTAAGGAAATATAGTCCATAAATCAATGCTCATAAATAATGTCAACAAAAGAGTATGAATAAAATCCTAGGCTTTGTCAGTATTTATTATCAGTATTTGTATCAATATTTATGTACGTAGCGCTTCCGATGTTTTACTCACTCATAATACAACCTCGGCTGGTATCCGAATACCTTAAAATTGTGTCCATAAAGATAAGAATTTTTGCGACTTCGTTTCGCTAGGCTCGAGGTTCCCTAAAAATTTATGATCACATTTCATGACTTCGTAAGAGTTCTGTTCGTTTTTCTGAAAAAAAAAAAAATGTGATATCCGATGTCCTCATTTAAAAGAAGCTTTATAAACTGTCCGTAAAGTTGAACTAGAGCCATTAAATTCTGCTACGAGTGCTACGCTTTTTCGTAGCAAGTGCGTAGGCCGCCATATAAACTTATAGTTTGGAATGAGATGGTTTCACCCGGAATTTATGTTGCATACCTATGCCATTGTAGGTACAAACTTATACAGTTTTGTTGACGTGCCTACTTTTACACAAACATTAGCTGCATTATTCATTGTCTTCAGAAATTATTCGTGGAGATTTTTGGTGAACAATAGAATTATGAAAATTTTCGTGAACCGCGGTTTTGTTAATGGGCCACTAAAAAGGGACGGGTTCTAATTGCTTTGAATAATGTAAGCATATTAATAGGCATAGGTAGGTACTCATCGGTACCTCACATGGAGCTGACCACTCGATCAGCTAGCCTTTTGTTGCTTTGAATTTAATTAAGGGTTTGTTAAATAAAGTACTTATTGACACAGGTCTATTTAAAAAAATATACTCAAAAAAATCACAGCCTAATATTAAGTAAAGCAACGTTCGCAGCGTACGTACATGTAGGAAGTCTTAAGTACATAACAAGAGAGAGCTCTTTAGGTCGTCTTATGAATTATGGACGGCAAGCAGCGCCGCCTGCGTCGCGCGCTAATTGATTCCTGAATTTAACCTTCGCGTAACCTCGTTACTCCAAGTGAATGTGACAGGCGTCAGTTAATTCTCGCAGTACTGGAACTGTTTATTTAATTGGTTCACCAACAAATGTTTTAGGTACACTAACATAACAAAAAAAAAACAACAAAAAATAAAATGTATTTAAAAACTTTGAACAGTGTACCAATTACTTTAAGGTAAACACCACAAGTACTAAATTAAATTGTGTTAATTGTAAGCCTAGGTACATGTACAGTTTACAGCCAACTTAAAACATAAGAAAAATATGTAGCCTATGTATAAACAGAAACTCAGTTTTGCAACTAATATGATTGGTAAAATTAAGATCGATCAAATTAATACTTTACAACACATCAGATAAACAACTCATGATTTTAGACTATTTTAGATTTAGGTTTTTAAATGTTCTTTTATCCTTTCTCATATGAGCTGGCACCGTGAATTTACTTAACATTTTCTTTACAAAAAATTTAATTTTCACCCTAATCCGCCTTCCTGTAAAAGAAGCCACTTGACACCCGTCCGTTAATAAATTTCGATAAAACAATTGGAATTGGACGCGCTACCAACGTTAAGTAATGCGACAATCTGTGATTTATAAAGTCACATTAACATTTGACCTTGAGAGGGCGTTTGGAAAGGCAGTAGAGCCCGAGTTGAATCAAAATGGTCGTCTTTTATTGGTAGTGTTTACTTGCTGTATTTTAGATGTCTTTCATCAATTTTATTGTTACAACTACTCGTAGCTTGTAATACAAATTTTACTATGAAGTCCTATTCTTATATTGAAACTAATCTTAACTATAATATTATAAATGCGCAAGTAAGTTTGTTTGTTGTACCTTTTCACGCCTAAACCACTGAACAGATCATCCTGAAATTTTGTATATACGTTGTCAGGTGTACAGAAACGGACATAGGGTACCTTTCTTCCCGAAAGAAAGTGCTGTTCCCCAGGGAAACAACAATAACGTTTTTATAAAAATAGATGGCGCCACGTGTGGAGTGTATATGTTAAGTTTTTTAATTTTTTTAACTACCTAATGAATTTTGTGAGTCTAGAGTGTCGATAGACCCTCCTAAATTTAATATTATCGATGCGAAAGTAAGTTTGTTATGCTTGATACCTTTTCACGTCCTAAGCCGCTGAACATCATCATGACATTTTGCATATAGGTACGATGTCAGGGATACAGAAAAAAATACATACCTTTCCTGCAGTAGAAAAAATACTGTTCTATGAGTGCAACGGCCAAATAACAAGCAGAGTACAAACCGAATTGATTGTCAAATTCTAAATTAACGCGAGTGAATCCGCGGGCAAAAGCTAGGTGTTTATGCATACTGTTTGGTTGTGAGTACGACCAGTCAACAAAACACTTGTACGTCTGATTTACCACGCTCTATTATGGAAACCTAAACCTATTTTTTGTATAAGAACAGAATATATGTACAAGAATTTTAAGAAATAACGGTTGTGACGTATATCAGCCATTACTCATTAAAACTAGTACGACACCACGGAGCAGATTGCTTCTGCTCCGTGTACGACACGAACGATGCTATGACATGGTTATATATTTTGAATTCGCACGTCTTCTAAGTATCAAAGTTCATTGCATGTCGCTAAGAAAGTGCGATGCTAAACACGGAGCGTGGGATCTGCATAGCAACTAAACACAAACAATGCACCGGATGTGATAATGTCTGACGCAAAGTTGTTCTATTGAGTTTAAAATCTTAACGTTTCGCGTAACTAAGACGACACGACACGTCGAGGTAAACTGGCGTCAACCAAACCGCAAACTCATGAGCGTAATCGCATTTCTATAGAAATCATGGAAGAGTAAACATGGAATGATAGGTGAAGTCAGGGAAATTAATTTAGCAAATTGACTAACACCTTAAATTGTCGGTATATTCAAACCACAACTGTCATTCTTCGACAAATGTATGAAATGGCTTTAACACGGCATGTTGACGTAGTGTGTCAGTTTCCTTCTACGTGAAGTTGCTTAACAATTAATTTATCTGACTATACCAGTAATACATAGAATTTCAGAGGGACAGAGGGGCAAAGAACAATATATATATGTTTTAACGATCACTGAATCGTTTTAATTAGCTTATTTCCACCATCACGCATGTCCCACGTGTAACCAATGCTTTTGCAGATTCGTTTCAGTTGACATTGTCACAAAATTTTTACTTCTTCCTGATATAATTGACTGACCGGTTGGCGCAGTTGGTAGCGACCCTGCCTTCTGAGCCGCTGGTTCCGGGTTCGATCCCCGGACAAGTCAAACATTTGTGTGCATGAACATGTCTGTTTGACCTGTGTCTGGGTGCGTATATGTATATCAGTCATCAGGTTACCGTAGTACAGGCTCTGCCTAGTTCGAACCTGAAGACCTTGTGTGGATGTTGTAAAAAAATAAATAATTCACAACAGTAGTCAGTACCCCATTGGAATTGTTGAGTAGTATATCGCATACACGAGTATATTTCGCTTCTAGGTATACAAGTTTGGTGACTATTATCTATATAATTATAATGAAATGCTGTGCGTTGGTAACAGTTGAGAACGACTAGACCGATTTGGTTATTTTTAGTTTTAAAATGTTTGTGATAGTCCAATTAGGTTTTATGGAAACATTTGAAAAGTCACCAGATTTTTTTTCAAATTCGGGAAAAACTGAATGTCTTTTTTATGGGATTTATGAATGAATTATTGAAATCTGAATAGAGAAGCGTCTGTCGAATCAGCTAGTATGAAATACAGTACAATTCATGAAATACAGAACAAACAAAACTAAAGCACGATGACAGCGCCGCGGCCGCGGCGCAGCACAACGCACCCGCGTGTGAAGCTCCTTTATGAAATCTTCCGTTTGCTCAGCTTTAAAACCTCGGTATATTAACTCCAGAGCAGAACTGAGTCACTTGAAGTATTATGATTATTGCATCTGTACACATTACCCCATGAGGGGGAGTGACGCTGCTTTAAAACATGAGCCCTTGTTTTTGTGACGAGCACATTCACTTAAAGCGGCAACCATTTTGTTCTGAGAAAATTTTGTAATTTCTATTTGCTCAGCGGTTTTCCTTTTGTTTTTCCTTAATTTTGTCACAGCTTGATCATTTTTACCAAATATTATTTCTTTATTTAACGATCCGTAGCGGGCGTGTTTTATTAAGATGGTGCATAGCAAATTATTTTTTGTTTCTTTGATTGCTTCGATCTTAGTAACTTAACAGATATTTAACTGTAATCTGATTATTAAAAATGTGATTTCAATAAACATGACTTTAGATTGTTGACAGGAAAAAGGAGAATGGGCGCTGAACCATGGGTTTCTGCCCTGAAACCCAATAGCCATAAGATATATACCAATGGAAAGAACTTTTCAAGTAGAACCTTTAGTAGTAACTCGACTTTTGGCAATCGTTAGTCAGTTCGGAGTTAATGACCTAAATAGGTGACACCGAAGTTAAGGAATTCTTGGCGTCCAATAGCCATAAATTATACATCAATGGAAAGAACTTTTTATGGAAAACATTTGCTACTAAAATGACTTTTGCTAATTGTTAGTCAGTTCGGAGTTAATGACCTAAATAGGTGACAAGTTGGACACCGTGGTTAAGGGATTCTTGGCGCCCAATAGCCATAAGATATACATCAATGGAGAGAGCTTTTCAAGGAAAACATTTGCTACTAAAATGACTATTGCTAATTGTTAGTCAGTTCGGAGTTAATGACCTAAATAGGTGACAACTTGGTCACCGTGGTTAAGGAATTCTTGGCGCCCAATAGCCATAAGATATACATCAATGGAGAGAGCTTTTCAAGGAAAACATTTGCTACAAAAATGTCTGTTGCCAATTGTTAGTCAGTTCGGAGTTAAATACCTAAATAGGTGACAACTTGGGCACCGTGGTTAAGGAATTCTTGGCGCCCAATAGTCATAAGATATACATCAATGGAGAGAGCTTTTCAAGGAAAACATTTGCTACTAAAATGACTATTGCTAATTGTTAGTCAGTTCGGAGTTAATGACCTAAATAGGTGACAACTTGGTCACCGTGGTTAAGGAATTCTTGGCGCCCAATAGCCATAAGATATACATCAATGGAGAGAGCTTTTCAAGGAAAACATTTGCTACAAAAATGTCTGTTGCCAATTGTTAGTCAGTTCGGAGTTAAATACCTAAATAGGTGACAACTTGGGCACCGTGGTTAAGGAATTCTTGGCGCCCAATAGTCATAAGATATACATCAATGGAGAGAGCTTTTCAAGGAAAACATTTGCTACAAAAATGTCTGTTGCCAATTGTTAGTCAGTTCGGAGTTAAATACCTAAATAGGTGACAACTTGGTCACCGTGGTTAAGGAATTCTTGGCGCCCAATAGTCATAAGATATACATCAATGGAAAGAACTTTTCAAGGAAAACCTTTGCTACTAACACGACTTTTACCAATTGTTAGTCAGTTCGGAGTTAATGACCTAAATAGTTGACAACTTGGGCACCGTGGTTAACGAATGTTCTTAGCGCCCAAAAGCCACAAGTGATGTATCAATAGATCTTTTTAAGAGAAACATCAACAACAAGACTTGGGGATCAGGAAAAATAAAATATAATACAGTAGGTATACACTGCGTTGCAAAAAATTCGAGCACTTATCTTCTTCAACATAAATGGAAAAACTCCCAGGTTTAAAGTGGCTTTATCGATTGAAAATTATGTTGCTGGCATCTCATGGGTTGGAGCATATGTAGTCTGGAATGAAGGTAAGAACATTACGAATGAATCAATTTAACTTTTTTCCAACGCTGTAGTCGATATTATATTATGATGCGTGAGAACATTTAAGCTAAAGAGATATTTTTAGTCTACAACGGAAATGTTGTACAATACATGTCTACCTACCTTTCATGGAATTCAAGCGTAATGTTTCTTGTGTTAATATAATAATGATGGTGTTTACAAGTTACTTTTAGTAATTAGCTAACTTATGACGAGTATTAATTGTTGACGTTAACGTCATATTTAGGACGTCTTAACGCCAAACAAACTAATATTTCAGTAACGTCTAAAGAAGACACAAACGTTCTTCATAATGAGATCTTTTCAAAGAAATATATCTCGACGGTCTTGGGAGTTTCGGCAGCTTTAACGTTATGCCCGACCGAGCCTTAGGAACATTGTTCCTAAAACGGCATACGAGTATAGGAGGTCATGTTTTTAAGGCTGATAGGATTAAAAGATGAAGTTTGTAAGGCATTATTTGCAGAAATAATAAAAGTTGATTAATTGATGTAATACCAGAATTTCAATAATACTTAATTACTCACAGTTAGAGCTCTGTAGTTCCTTACGTACTAACAATCAAGAGAAGTTGTCAGAATAAGAAACATTCTCCTTGATGAGATCTTTCTATTGGTATATATCTTAACGCTATTGGGCTTCAGAGCAGAATCACCCAAAATCCTATCTTTAAAAGTTAATTAAGAGTACCTACACATATTAAAACGTTATTAAGTTTGTTTCCAGTTTTATCACGTAAATGCCGTACATTCTGGTTTATTATAATATTTTCGTTATTATTACCACTTAGCCGCCGCTGGCAGTCGTGGCAACCAGCTTGTTAACAACTGCCTTTATATATCTCTTTCACCAGCTACCGAGGTTCTCATTAAGAAAAACAATGAGAAAACGTAATTGTAAATGTAACTTTCGAGCAACAAAATACCTACGTAAGTATATACGTACTAGGTAATTGTATATTATATGTAGGTACCTAATAATTAGGTAGGTATACTGATTGTGGCTAAGTCATAACAGCCGCACGAGTCGATCGATCAGAGTAAGCTACGCTTGCCGGGGTTATTCCGTGGATGGGTGATCATCTTTACATACCAAGACCCGTCCGTGCCTCGGGAAGTACGTTAAACCATTGGTTCCGGCTGTCATTCGTCGATCTTTGATAGTCGACACGGGTCGTTACAAGCCTGAAAGTCTGACAGCCAGTCTTACCAAAAGGTATTGTATTACCCACTAACTGGGTTGTGAAGGTCAGATAGGCAGTCGCTCCATGTAAAATACTGGTATTCAGCTGCATCCGGTTAGACTGGAAGCTGACCTCAACTATGTTGGGGTCAGCTTACAGTCTGACAGAAAAGACTAGGCAGCTGACGATGTATTATGTATACAGGGTGGCAGGGACATCTACGCACAGTCTATTGCCATGGATTCAGTACATGGTTCTGAACTGAATTCTGCATGAAACATAATCGTCAGTTAGAAAAAAAAAGTTAAATAAAGTTACCATCCTTACCTAGTTGCTATTCCACCAATTCACACGAAGCGTTTTCAAATGTCTTTTGTAATGCGGGCAGCAAAAGAATGGAACTCTCTACCTGCGTCTGTGTTTCCGAACGCATACAATCCTAATCTCTTCAAAGTGAGAGTGAAGAGGCTTCTTCTGGTTAAGCTCACTCCACCGTCGACTCTGTCTCTGTCACCACTGACCTAGACTAGAGTGAACGGCAAACCCAACTTAAAAAAAACAAAAAAACATGGCTACGTTTGTGCGTCGATGTACCGGCCACCCTATATATTTTATTATTTTGTCCATACAGTTTATGAGTTACTATGAATCTATGCTAGCTAGCCAGCACAAGGCTAACTTTACCATGAATATATGCCATGAATGAAACGGCAGAAACTTCTGAGAAGCGCCGTTATCTGTTATCCGGCATTTGTTGCATGAACTACGAATAGGCTCATGAGACACACATGACAATATGACGACAATTCTCAACAGAGAAGAGCGCACCAAAATATGAAAACAATTCAGTATGTCACTAAAATATAGTTATTCACAAATTAGGGCGCGAAGCGAGCAATTTAATTTACGTTTCCCGGAGACTGTTGCCTTCGTCATAGTTTGATCAAGTTCTTCGAGAATTCTGTCTAAGTAGGCCAATTGATAATCAAGTTTTATTTGTTATGAGAGTCATTAGGAGAGGAAATCTTGTTAAAACAAATTTCGAGCGAAGTTTGTTTGGGAGCCTATGTGCGGGCGCTGGTAATTACTGACGACGATGTTCATCTTTTACCTTTACCGCCTCTTTTAACACGTCGTGAGAAAATTGTTAATTGTTTATATAACCTACGTACAGAACACGTACACACGTTGGGAGGTATATTTTTAAGGTACTTGAATGTGTACTGTGACGTCAGAGTGTTGCTATTCTAAGAACAAAAGGGTTTGCTGATGTAGGTATTGTATGTGAGCGGTTTGTGTTTACTGCTCTTAAAAGCATTTTTGGTAAAGGGACAAACGTTACTGTGTGTAACAAGTAGAAAATATTACACGTACATATATTAATGTTTTGGGTCTGCGGTCTCCACTAAACGAGTGTTCCTGTTTATTGCTCCATAAAGTAACGTTTCATTCTAGAACCGTCCGTAGGTATATACTTTATTGGTCGTTGTAACTGATCGAGCACATCACTTTTACCTGTTTTGTACGGTGACATAATCATGGTAACATTTTTGAAAGCGCCATAAATTCTTTAATGTGCTTCATAAAGTTCGGTCATTCGTGTCAATTGTTTTATAGTTCTATTTTAAAGCTACAATAAAATTGGTATTACTGAACTGTTTTCTATCCATCGCCAAGTTAATATAAAATTCATTACAGAATATGAATTGCAAGTCTGAGAAATGATTGGCAGTCGATGAACGTTTAACGTGGGGTTTATATGACTGAATATTCAAGTGGTCGTGTTGTGGCGTGTCGTATGAGTCAATACGTATGCCGAGCAGTCATACGGCGGTGTAGAGCAAGCACATAAACGTTATTGGTAACGTACGAGCGTGGAGCGGCCGGCGGCGGCGCCGCGTCGCGCGCCTGTAATGCGGTTTACTTTTGCAGCCGCACGTCCACGTGATGTTAAGTGATGAGTACCTATAGAATATCTACTCCACTCGATGTAACCGTACGATAATATGTTGATATGACTTCATGTTGGAATCATATTATACAAATGTATTCATCGCTGAAACTGTAATATAGCTTATAAGACTTGTGTAAGTAATAACAGTTTTGAAGCGGTCTATGTTAACATCGTAAGCCGTTTTAAATCAACCTTGAAGTTAGGTTGGGAGTCTTTGAAGACGTATTTGTAAACTATTTTAAACTTTTGGGTAAACATCTCAGATCATATAATATGATCTGAGGTAAACCATGTAGGTACCTAGGTACCTACTGACTTAGTTATTCTTACCTAGTTATAGTCTTTGTTCAAATGAAATTATGAGTGATCGAATGATATGTCAAATAAACAATTTACGATATAAATATTGAGCCATAACTGGTTGAAATTACCTGCTGAAAGGAAATAAACTAATACGTCGTAGGCACAAAACTCGCGTTAGGTCGCAAAAAATGCACTGTACAGATTTTTTGGGACATTTTCGTACTCCTTTCAGTTTTTGGCTTAAACTTGAATCCTACCGAAAAAGTTATACACTACAAAGTATACAAAATTTGCTACAATTTGAGTGCAACCGTATCTCTGTAGGTTCAATAGAACCCGAGATACAGCACTTCAAATATCGGGCATTTTTCACAAAAGCACAAAATTGTAGTAGCGTATAGAATTACTTTTTCCGTAGGATGCACCTTTTAGGAGTTATAAGCCAAAATCTGAAAGAAGTCCGAAATGTCGAGATTTTTCGAGCACCATGCAGTTGGCACAGGCCTTTCGAAGCTACAAACTTGGTGTTACACTATTGGTAGATATATCTGTCGAGAATATCACGACGCGCATATGCTAACGACATCCCAAAAAATCAAAACAATGCAATTTTTTTCGATCTACGATGTTTTAAATGACTACGCTATAAGGCTATTTTTCTTTGCTGATCTTTTAAACTAAACCCACCTGCAACAAAGAAAATTTAAATATTAATAACTTGTTTAAATACACTACTCGTATATAAAACACACGTAACAGAACCTTAATTAACTGTTTTCAGGGGTTCAAAACTCTTAGGTACCTTCTATCGCAATTATTCGGGAATATTAATTCATGAGAGATTGGTTTCAATTTCAAGTACGGGTGCTATTTTTTTCCATTGTACTACTCTTCTTCGACACCCGCTCTTGTACTCTACTTTGACAACAGTCAGCCAAGTACCTATACCTAATGCGCCTAGAAACAATCATATTTAATCTCATTCATTAACTACATACTTTTTATACAGCAGCCTTTACTGGCGACTGCTACACATCCGAAGCCGTGAAAAAAAGAGTCACACGAACAATTTCGGGGAAAAGCTAAACACGTTTTTATAAACAACATGTTCACTGGCAGTACCTACATGTTGTCAAAGTTGATGTTTATTTTTGCAAAAGTACTGCCATGTAGGTCAGGTTGCACTGATTGATAAGATCGTTAAAAGGTTTCTAAGAAAGCTTAGTTAGTTTAAGCTTAAGACTTCTTCGCCTACGTAGGTATCCGTTTCTCATAATAGAAGTTCTCGCTCTACAACTTGTCTTGTATCTGAAACTTGTGTGCCTTATTACATAATATAGCTGCCGCACTGGTAACATCATATACAGGGCGTCCCACGGATATGCCACATGGAGGGAAAGTACCTTGAATATTGTAGATGGAACATTTTACTGAAAGAAGACATTATTTGAATTTAAAAAAACATTTTTAACTGCTTTCATAGATATTTAAATAATTACATGGTTGAACCGGAAATAGAACCCATTACATGAGAAAAATAATCACCCTGTAGCTTTATCATACCGATCGAAAAGATTTATCATAAGGATTATTTTTTGCTAAATAACATAGTGTCACAAATAAAAGGAAGACCATGAATTTTAACATTTGATGTGAAATATTGTTCAGAAAAATTAAAAGCTGACATTGCCGTAAGGACATACAACTGACATTATCTTATGTATATTACTAATAAATGTACCCACTTGAGAAGTACGCATCATTTCCCTATTAAAATTTAAGTGCATCATAAAATGATAATGAGATACGTAATTAGGTAGGTACCTGAAGGGCAATTCCCGTAATTAAAAACGTTCAAAATCTAGTCGCAATCTCATCTCAGCGACAGTCAATGTCAAAAACTTGTCAAATATGTAGGGAAATTAGAGGTATTTTTGACATATTGCCACTGAGATTAGACTGCGAACGTTCTTAAAATTACGAGAATTACCCCTCTGGTTGTATGCAACAAATCGAAATAATCAAAAGACTGCGACTTTGTATTCAACAGGAAGGGACTCATTTTGAGCATTTGATAAATTTATTAATTTTGTATTAAAATGTTAAAATTCGATTCGATTTCCGGCTCAACCATGTAATTAGTTAAATATCTATGAATGTAGTTTAAATTGTTTTTTAAATTCAAATAATGTCTTCTTTCAGTAAAATGTTCCATCTACAATATTCAAGGTACTTTCCCTCCATGTGGCATATCCCTGGGACACCCTGTATATTGAGAGCGTCATAGTTCCGAACAATCTTGGAGCAGGCTAGTTGAGGCTCGGAGTGTCCTGTACTTTAGTAATTTAACTTGAAGGTAATTAATGAACTGACCGTCTATGGCGCACCACTTCTCGGTCATTAGTCAAGTGCTTACTCATTAGCACACAAACGTTACCTTTCAGATACAATAAATAAATTGCCCGTTCATATTTCACTGAATGCCTCGCTTTCTGTGGTTTTATACAGCATAATCCTAACATTACGAACTCCTATCGCGAATTCGTGACACTAAACGACTTAACAAATTATACAAAACATAGGTTGTATGATGCAGTGTAGGTATAATTCTATTTTATGACCTATAGAAGTGACTAATTTTACTTAAAGACGGGAAATTACAGAACCTGTTTGTAGTAGCTTGTTTGGAGCGAGTAAATATCGGGTTTGATGTTAATTTATGGCATTCGTTCTACAATAGCTTTAGCTAATTTGAAAAGTAGGTAATTGTAAGAAATCTTACTTAGTATGAATATAATTTCAAATATTTGCTTTGTTGATTTCAGTAATATCACCTCTTTTATCTGTTCTGTGGTAATATCTAAGCACAGTATCTAAGTAGGAGTTGACGTCACAGTAAACATCAATTATAAAGTGCACTTATGAACCACATGAAAGCGCCACTAGAGCTGCTGCGGTTAGCATACGTGTAGGTACTAATTATGTTCCCATGTTATTATTAAAACAATTACCGTCTTGTGAGGTATTGGGAGACTAACATACAAATTAGTTACACATTCGTCAGTATGACAGCTCACTTTAGTGTGTGTAACAGCCACTATCAATTTGGTTCGGCGGCAGATAATAAATATTTTATTATAGGCTCGGACGGAGCACGTGAACCGCAAAATCACTGTTACGGCGTTGTTATACGGATAATTTGCAAATATTATCGTAAAACCAGCAATGACGCCTGTTACAAATCACTACGGTTATAATATATTGTTATAAAGCCGTGCATTTAATATCGGTGCGCTGTTCAACAACGTTCGGTTAACATGTTGATGTGTATTACATGTTTCGTTCGTTTACATTGTACTTTCATTTCAGTTTTGCTTGCAGTCATAAAGATACTAAACACTGGCAATATACAAACACAACATCAAATGCAGTTCAATAGGATAGTACTGTAGCTACTGTGGTATGTATTATCGTATCTAGAGAGTTCTAAGCACGTTAGTAGATATTCAAATACCTCGTAATGAACTGCAAGCTGTGCTGATATCGGCACGACCAATAGAACATTAATTTTGATTGTTTGTAGTGAGATGATAATATTATGCGGTGTTGGTCATCGGTGTGGTTATGTGAGTCAGCTTAGTGAGTCGTCTGCTGAATGGTGAGTGGTGATGCAATTATAATAACGTGTGGCGTGCGTGTGCTGGCGTGGCGAGGCAAACAAACCCGAGCGCGCCAATTATTTGATCGCCGCCTACAATAGTACATTGTTCACCGAGAGGAGAAAGTGACCGATTACCGTCGAGGGTGTCGTTTGAAACACCCGAGATCGGGAATCGCACTTTCTCTCGAGTGATACATAGTGCTTTATACTACACCTACGAGGAAAATAAAAAACTAAATCTTTACTAATTGAAATTTATATTGAAATTGTTGCAGTTAGTGAAGCTTAATGTAACACTTTTTCCATTAATGTTTGTTTGAGATGTTTGCGACAAAGCTAGCAAAACAGTTTCAGAAAAAGATGCCGCATTTTTTTCACTTTTACATTGCAAAAAATCGTCATAAGTTTTATTATATTTTTTAATTGATTTCTGTGGTAAAAGGTTATCAATCAGTATTTTTGCTGTTTCCTTCAACTGCGGCGGAGTTAAAAAATCTTCATCATCACTATCACTACTTATCATTTTGATAGTTTTATTTTACTTTCTACGAAAATTGAATCCTCAAACAACACACAAATTGAAAATGGCGCCAATGGCGTCTGCAATTTTCAAATGTTCTTTTTTCAAATTGTTTATCCTGCCGCCGCAGGGTCGCACTGCCAGCCCGACACCATCCAACACACAGCTAGTGGCCAGTGTCATTTTGCGAACTTGGAGATAAAAACTCACTGTAAAAACTTTTTGGCTTTTGATATTTAGGTTACCGGCGCATAGTCTTACCCAAAATTAAAAAAGAAAAACCACGTAAGAAATGGATTTTCATACACTTTTCTCTCCCGCTCAGATGCGTTTTCTCCCCGCATATTTGTTCGATATGCAATGACGTACTTTCTACCGTAAATTTGATAAAGTATCAAGGTACTTTCCAAGCAGGTGTAGTATAAAACAGATTAACTACTACATTTGTTTACACTACGTCACTACTGTTGGTGTCGCTCTGAAGTCATAAAAATATTCCAGATTAACGCAAAAATAACTTTTGTATTACTTAACTACTAGCTTCTGCCCGCGACTTCGTTCGCGTGGAAGTCGTGAGAAACCACTTTATACTAAAAACAGCCACATTTTTATAAAACTTCAATGTAAGTTTAATCTACGTTCGTAATTTAGGTCTCAGTAGCCAAAATATTAAGAGCGTTTATACCTTATGAGTGGCAACGTCGCAATTTAGTGTCATATTTCGTGGTTTTCAATTTTTATCATTTAATCGGAGCTATATTTTTAAAATCTGTTTAATTAACTTTTTAGAATTATGTGTAAACTGTGTAAAAGGTAAGAAATCGTTGCGTTTACAGTTCTATTTATATGCAAATAATATATTGGAAACTTGCAGGGCGTTATTTTCATTGTAAAATAACTGTAAGCATTACGGTTACTTACTTTTTAAACACTTTCACGTAATTCTAAAAAGTTAATTGAACAGATTTTTAAAATATAGCTCCGATTAAATGATAAAAATGTAAAACCACGAAATATGACACTAAATACTCTTCTCACTCATAAGGTATAAACGCTCTTAAGAGAGACAAGACTGGTGACGTGGGAGCAAGCGACGTACAATTGTCCGTGTGAGAAGCAGCTCGTCCTGAGGTCGACACCCGCAGCCTTCAGTAGTAATTTCCTATTGCTTGCGAGGTATGTAGTTTTAAGTGAATTAATGATGCTTGCATTCCTGCATATACTCGTACTCTCTAATGGCACAACACTGATACACTGGCTGTTGCATTCTTACATATTATTCCTGACGAACAGGTATCACTAAAATAATATAACAGTAGATTGTAAACACACGGGATTTCTCAATAACAGTCACCCAAATATTACTTGTAATTCGACGTATATCCGTCAGGAGTTGATGATCCAAAATGCAAAAAATTTAACCCTCATATGTATGACCGAAATTCAATAGCTTTCGAGATATTAGAATTTTAAGGGTTTTTCGATATTTACCCTCTTTTGGTACATAGGTTATGTCCATTAAAATATATAACAAGCTTCCGGAAAACATAAAAAATATTGACAAAAATAATATATTTACTAATAAATTGAAACAATTTCTAATAACTAAAAGTTATTACACTATTGACGAGTACTTAAACGATAAATTTCAATAACAATAAAACCATTTTGACATAAAAATTTTGGTGACATTTAATTTTTTATTTAATTTTTTATCAAATTACTTATTTTTAAATCGCAAAAATACCATTAAAATGATTAGGTACACTATTGTATTTGTATGTATATATTTTTAGCCTATACCTATATAATTATATTTATAATTTTAATAATTAATACTTACATTATATACCTAATGATATTATTACTTAATACTTAAATTAAATTATAACAATAACAACAACAAACAACAATAATACAACAATAATAGCAACAATAACATAAAACCAACGACCCATATAAATAGCACAAAAAAACTATTGTAGGTACTATTTCATTTATTTATTTTTTCTAAACAAGAAGCGCCTTCATCCTCTCTCCTAATGAAATGTTTGTAAATAATTGTGAAAATCCACTTTGCTGTGCCCGACAGGGTCCATAATTGATTCTAATTCTATGTTTAACATACCAACTGTTTTATGTACACATTATGGCATGCAATAAAGTATTGAGTATTGAGTACCCAAAATTTTACATGTAATTTCCAATAAACTAAAAACTACATTTACTGGAAGTTTTTTGCGATTTCTGACTTTTCTAGTACTCAAACCTTAGTTGTTCCGGTACAGTTTTTTGATCTTTTTAATAAACAAGATAGATTGGCTTTTTCTTTTTGATGACCTCAGGACGAGCTGCAGGCGTAGCATGAGCACCATATTGTCGGCGGAAGAGTAGACAAAAATGACGTTCCGTGTAGACAGTACGACGGCAGCAAATTAGAAAGAGTCAACTGCACTTTTTACGAAATTCACTTAATATAATAATAATTTACATAATATATATAATTTACATAATTCGACTCAGAATTATTTGTTTTGTCATATGATTTTTTTTCTGTTTGATTCTCAATTTTTACTGATTAAGTCACGTCAACTACAAAAAAAATCTCAAAGTGTCGAAGTACCGTATTTTGGACCAATCAATTTTACAGTAATATTGGCCTTAACTAATTCCTTGGTACTTATCCCATATTAACTAAATGATATAAAATAGAAGAAGATAGCTTTGTTCTTCTATTAATTATCACAGTTTTGAGTTCAAAAAGCTACCTTGTAAAATCGTGATTTTGTAGATAACCGTTTATACATTGTGGCCGTCGAGTAGAAAGTTTTCTACTGGCGATTCCAAAATCAAACTGTCTTCACTACCTTAGACAAATGCCAGTTGTCAGTATGCTTTTGACAGTAAGGATAGAAAACTTTCTTCCGAAATAGTCTACATATAAAAAGGCCTAGACAGAGATCGTTAGAAATGAAAGACAAAATGACAGATCGTACCAGGATTTCAACGGTGCGATGTCAAAAATGAAGAAACGAAATGTCACTTTGTATAGAAAAAGCTATGTCTAATTGTCTATTCTTCGTAGAACTAGAATGCGTCATACTATGCCTGCTGCACCTCAAACGGACAGCTGTACATCGCCTGCTCCCGCGTCAACAGTCTTGACTCTCTTCATATTTTGGCTGCTGAGACCAAAACTATGAAATGTGGTATACGGGAAAATTTTATGAAAATGTGGCGTTATTTTCGTTAATTGTGGTGTCTTACGACTTCCACGCGAACGAAATGGCGGATAGAAGCTAGTATAGAATAAAGGTGACCTTTATTCTATGGGTGCGACCAACCTGTCACTATTCCGTACACTTTTAAGAGCGTTTATACCTTATGAGTGGCAACGTCGCAATTTAGTGTCATATTTCGTGGTTTTCAATTTTTATCATTTAATCGGAGATATATTTTAAAAATCTGATTAATTAACTTTTTAGAATTACGTGAAAGTGTTTAAAAAGTAAGTAACCGTAATGCTTACAGTTATTTTACAATGAAAATAACGCCCTGCAAGTTTCCAATGTATTATTTGCATATATATAGAACTGTAAACGCAACGATTTCTTACATTTTACACAGTTTTCACTAGCTAGGAGCTATATTTTAAACAGATTTTTAAAATATAGCTCCGATTAAATGATAAAAATTGAAAACCACGAAATATGACACTAAATTGCGACGTTGCCACTCATAAGGTATAAACGCTCTTAAGACAGTATAAAAATCGTTTTAATTAAAGTGGGTATGTAAATAATGAAACCAGTTCAACAAAGACAAGCAAAGTGACACGGAGTTTAAATAATTAATTTTTAACTGTGTCACACTGGTTGTTTATTAGATTACACACCTAAATATTAAGTTATGTTTGGCACAACGGCGAACGTCTTGTTCAAATTGTGTAGTTACTAATTGATGAATTGATGATTCTCCACGGAAATATGAAATGAAAAGAAGAAATTGAGCTAGTATTTTGATTAATTTATCAATTTACTGTTCTTCATGAATGAGCAATATAACACAGTAGGTTTTTCGATGAAAAGTCTTGCTAGAAATCGAATATAAAACCTCAGCTTTAAATGAAAAGCCAACTGACTAAAGACACTCCTTATTAATTTTTCTGATAAATACATAATCGGTTTTATATTGACTGTTAACACAACACATACAAGTTATTGACCTACATAATAAATAGTAAGCAAGTTAACAAACATATTATAGTTAGTTAAACAAACGTTAGTACATTAATTACTAGCATATGTCTTAGCAGGCGAAGGTGTCACCTGTCATCTCTGCTCAGCATCAAGTGACGCGCCATGGATATGTTGACGAGCGAGCATTAACTCTGCCAACACACCCGTGATAAATAAGTGGCATTTGAATAAGTTACGCCGATAGATATATGAAGCTATGCAGCTATTGTTAAGTGAGATACTACCTGGTACCCGCGGCTTCGCGGCTTGGAAGTTGGAAATGATCTCACAGGAACGTTTCATCATAACAACACCACGCCTATATTACCGAAGGGTAAGGCAGCGGTGTACCTGAAGTACACCCAATGGTGGTGGAACCCATTTATCCAGACAGACAGTTTCTTTCATATTTAAAATATTATAGTATAGTAAGTATGGATGGTGTAGGTATACTTCGTACCATGATTTTCTATCGCTTGACTTATGACTGATAGATTTCTCGATTAGAGGCTTTCTAAGGATAGTTTTTTTCATTCGATACCTATAATGCCTTTGTATCACTTGCCAAACGTGTCGGTGTAGTTTTTTATTACTTTCTGAAACCTCGATGGGCTGGTGACTTCGTAAATACATGTTACATTCTAGTGTAGTGTTTTTTTATTATTGATTTACCATTTATTCGTTGACTGAAACTCTTCAGTTCCACTTGAATAGTTTATCTATCATAATTCTGATATTTTTCATTTGTTTTCGATACCTATGTCTGTTGTCTGTTGTGTGAATAACAGCTGAAGGCCAATTCCCGTAATTAAAAACGTTCAAAATCAAGTCGCAATCTCAACTCAGCGACAATCAAATGTCAAAAATGTAGGTAAACGCTATACAATTTTTGACAGATCGAGACTGAGATTGGAATGCGAACGTTCTTAAAAATACGAGAATTGCCCCTCTGAAAGGAAGGGGTTTACCTACTTTTGAATGGAAAGCTTTTGTCAATTGTAATTTTACAATTTCACAATAAGTTATTGTTGTTGGTTCGAGGGTCTCGTGGCTAAATTATAACAGTCGCATAGGTCGATCGATCAGGTTAAGTTACGCTTGCCGCGGTTGGTCCGTGGATGGGTTACCATATTTAACACACCACACCACATTTTACGTACCGAGACCCCTTCGTGTCTCCTAAAGTAGGTTAGGCCGTCGGTCCCGGCTGTTATTCATGGATCCTTGACAGTCGTTATGGGTCGTCAGAAGCCCTAAAGTCTGACACCCAGTCTTACCGAGGGGTATCGTATTATCCGGTTATTGGGTTGTGCGGGTCAGACAGGAAGTCACTCCATGTAAAGTACTGGTATTCAGCTGCATCCAGTGAGACTGGAAGCCGACCTCACCACAGTTGGGAAAAGGCTAGGCAGACGATAACGTTATTGTTGTTGGTGTCTGACATAAATAGTAGATTGTTATACAAGGAGCTAAAATGACCCATTATATACGAGGTAGTTTTACTCCCGAGCTTTAGCGAGGGAGTAAATAGAAACCGAGTTTTAATGGGTTTTTAGCGCCGTGTGTTACACTCTACTTTTCACTACGATTGCGAGAAAATAAAACAATCCAATACAATATGAAATATGTAGTTTTTTTATTAAAAATTAAATGTACAATTTGTACAATTCTGGATATTTAACGAGATGTTTTTTCCCGGTAACTTAATTTCATAAAGATTTCGCGCCAATGTCTTTTTTTTGTTTTTTCTTCTGCAGCCGCAACGCATTGCATGCATTCTACCAAAGAGATCGCCGATTTTAGTTCCATTTTCAAAAATAAAATGAAGTTCTTTTTTTATGAAACAGGAATAATAGTCGAGTCTATATTCATGATTATTCTACTTATGACTAAAGACTTTTTCGTTTTTGTAGGCTCATTGTCATTTGACACACAAAAATTAAAAAAAAAAACTTTTTCCCCTAGAGGAAGAATTGCAATTATTTCTTCGCTCTGGTACGCCACAATGACGGTCTTTTTGAGCAAGAGGAGTGAAAACCATATTCTTTGGTTTTGTTTAAACGTTTCATACAAATGTCTTCACTAAAGACGTTCTATGCAATTTCGTAAAATGCACGAAGGATAACTTATGTTTACATAGGTACCGCATGACATGTACATGATACATCACATTCCTGGTTTCTATTCAGCATTTTAACTGTCGTAATAGTTGTATAAAATCCATTATAATTCTTTAATGTGTCATTTCATGTTCGAGAATAGTCTCCTATAAAACGCTCCTTTACGATACCTACATGCGAGTTCATTCTAGAAACTCTTTCAGTGCTAGCTAGATGCAATATTTAATTTCTAAGAAATACGCTTTGCCTCCAAAGATTTGATTATATTCCCGACATTCGAATACATTTTGATTTGTGATTTTAATAAAATATACATCGGAAATAAGATCGAAGATATTTTTGATAAATTTTTGACTTCGTCAAAGATCTTAATATAAAATCATTTCGTGAAAATGTAACTTGTTCACAAATTGTCACGTTGTTATTGTTGTTCTGAAATAACAAATAAGATAATTAATTTCATACTCTTCGGAGGGCCGCGAAATTAAATGGACCGTTCTAGTAGTACTTGGCACAAGTTAAGGATGAATAAATAAAAAAGTACGAACTATGAACTGTAGTAATTTTATTACAGCAATAAAATAAAGAAATTTCCTCCAAGAACATCGTAAATTTTTATATTGCTAGGGTTTACGAGTGTGTGTCACCAGTTTCTAGAACTCATTATTAAATTTCCAATTACTCGAATTTCAGCAGTACTCGTACCTTCTTACCACCCTATTTCGATGTGTATGACCTCATTAACAATTGCTTAAATACGTTAGCGAGAATTGAAGGACATCTTTTTTTCAAAAACATTGCCACTCATTTGATACAATGAAAAACAGTTAATAATTTCTTATAAAAAAAATTGACCTCTAAAACATAAATTATTCGAATGTTACTAGTCAGCTACAGACAAACACATGTACGGTTCAATTAAAAGCTTTAAAAAGGGACTAGATGACTTACGTATTCATTGACTGCAAAAGCGTAGCTGGTGTAGCAGTGTAGGCTGCTACGGCGTAGCAATGCCGTAGCACTTTGTTTTATACAGCTTATCGAAACGTATTCTACCACAAGGTTCTGCTTCAGAGGGTCAAATTCAGCAGTATAAGCTGAATTGGCGGTAGTCGGTATCAATACAGATGAATACGGCTGCTCAGTGACCCTTGGGAAATAATGGCCAGTCTATTCGTAGCTGAAGCCAGATGGCACCTCTGGAATAGAAAGTACCTCATTTGTGAAAGTGTAGTAATGCATTAAGTACCGACGAAGATTTATACAGTCAGTAAATTATTATTCTCAGATTAAATGAAAATTATAATTAATATAGAATAAGTAAGTGATAGGGAAAATATATGCTGGCAAAATGTTTATCATCTGGGTCCAATTTACTAACTGTACCGTCGGACAGTTTATTTCCCCTCGTTATTTTAGAATTACACCGAGCCCAACGGCTCGATGTAATTTTTCCTGACTAGATAAGCAAGCGTGTCACGTACGACAGAGTCGGAGAAACTATAGAGGTGTCTAATTGGGTTGTGCCGGCGGCAATCCAAGCACGAGGTCATAACGGCCCCCAGCACCGCACGGCCACCCAAATCGAAGCCTTTCGATACCCGCCTCCTATAATCGATCAACAGCAGGCTCTCATTCAAACTTATCTTTTGTGATCGATAGAGAAAAGGCTTTTGAAATAAGATTCTAATCTCATTATGCGTAGGTAGGTACCTAATCCAATAAAATTTGATGTATCCACTTTGAAAAGATCGTTTCGTTTAAAAATATACGGTTTAAGCCACTTTACTTGAAGATTTAGAGGCTTTGGGTTTTAATTAACGCGCGGTTATAATGGAAAATTTACTTGTCTGGCAAGGTTATGTGGTCTCTGTTCACAAAAATACGAACACTTTATTTTATATTATGTTTTTTTTTCCTATATGTCGTACTTTAAAAATTAATGTCATTTTGCTTAAAGATTGGTTAATGTTATTAACTAATCTAATTTTAATTAATCTAATCTTTCTGCATTTCAAACAAAATGCTGACAGTTTATTAACATAATTATAAATAAAACTCAATCTATAGCAAAAAAATAAGTGTTGGTAGAAAACTGCTCTACTTAAATACATGTTTACCGATGTATTACGGACGCAAAACGAAACAAACCGGCCAATTGACTGGAGCGGTGGAATGGTGACCGGGATAAAAATAATTAATGGACTTATTATTGGAAAATACTTAATAACGACTGCAGTTCATGCGAATGATGCTAATTAACTATCCATATTTTAAGCTTTATGTGGTATTTATGAATGAACAACGAGTCGAACTCGCATACGAAGGGTTCCGTACCATCGTACAATATTTAACACAACAATGCGTTAAAAAATACTTTAGAAAAAGAAAACACGTTTCTTATATGGGGACGGACCTCTTTAATTTTTTTACTTATTTATGTTTTATTATTTATTATATAGCGGCCATAGTAGTACAATTTCTATGAAAATTTCAAGTGTCTACCTATTACGGTTCAAAAGATACAGCCCTGTGACAGACGCACGCCGGACGGACGGACAGAGGAGGGTCCCGTTGGCACCCTTTGGGTGCGGATCCCTAATAAAAGACACGTGGCAAACTTGTATTAGAAGTGATCTATGAACCAAAAGAGGTTGTTAGAATAACTATTTTTAAAGTTGTAGAAATCATTTTAATATTGCACATACCGATGCCTTAATAAATAAATATCAAACTCTGGTTCGAAATGTGGAGTAGCGCGTCTAAGAGAATGGTTATTTTCCTCAGTTTTTGATAAATGATAAATGATTTTATTTATGTCAGTACAAACATGTATTTTTTTTAAATAAATGTATAAATTAATTTTAAATAAACTAGATGAGGCCGGCGTTTCCTATCCGACTGCTCTGAGAAGAAAGGCCGTAACAAACTCAGAGGTCACAGTCTCTATTGATGATGCCATAATAAAATGAGATCATCAGTAGATACGTGTACCTACTTCAAAATGTAATTAACTACATCTCTATAGGTTCATAGACAGTTTTGCCGTGCAGCCTCTTTTAAGGTTCTACGTTAAAAGGCTTCAACAGTAATGAAGGCTCATTAAGAAAGAAGTCGTTTTGATATTCACTTAAACTACAAGTACGCACTTAAAGTATTTTTATCTTTTCACCTTACTTTTTTATTTTTTTGAATGGCTGACTTACTTACTTACGATCCTGTCGCTAATTGGAAATAGGAATTAAGAATGATAACATATTAATAAGATTTCAAAAAAAAAAAACTGGTTAAAATGTAGCCACGTACCGTGAAAATCATTCCCAACTCATCTATGGCTACTATACGGCAGCCATAAACGAACCGCGAATGGTTTTGTTTTTGAAAGTGTATAATGTAATGATAGTAGTATTTAGTAATCCCATTTACCAGTGTTTCCTCAACTATATTTGAGTGAACTGCCAGTCTAACCAGATTCGATCGCCATTTGTATATTCCACAAACCAACATAAGTTAAACTTTATCAGGCTTTAAAAACTATTCGTGTCGAAAACAATTGATATTCGTACGACGGATGCAATCGACAGCTCAACTTGCTAACAAACAATGGCCACAAAGTAACAACAGCGTTCCAGTGTATAAAAAGAGTTCACACATGCAAAACTCAACAGCAACAACGTGCTCCTGAATGCTAAAAATAAAAATAAATAACTACAACGAAAAGAAAACAAAAATGAAAATTGGTGCCCGGCATCGAGTGCAAACACATAAAATAACAGAGATAAGAACGGAATTAACGCTGAGCGAATTAAAAACAAAGAGATTTTTAAAACGAGTTGCCGGGAAAACCGGAAAAACTGTGTATCCGTGATCCCACTGTCAATTAAACGTTGAATAACGATAAGTCATATTGTAGAGGGTGCAATCGAGCATTATCAATTTGTGGGGATACGTGGCTGACAGCAGCGGCCGGCGACGGCGACGGTACATTTGTCAGCGTGATTAAATGATGTCACACACAGTAAACTCACACGCTGAATGTTTTTTAACTGACAAAATCATTCCGACAAACTGTTTAACTTAAATCAGAACTCGCACCGCTCACCACTCGGAGTTTCTAAGTTCAATTATGTATTGTAAAAAAAAAAAAATTAAGTTGTTCGAAATAAATTGTAACTGTCATGTGTAAGTACCAATTTGTTGCTAGTTTTAATAAGAAATAAGAAAACTTAATTTGTTATTGATGATGAGCTATTTGATCTGTAAAAGACTGGATACCTACGTTCTATTTATATTCCTTTTGTATATAGTTGTGTGGTAACAGTACAATATGATACAAGTGTGCTATGTTGGTCATTACACTCGAGGCGGTATTATTTGATTCGATACGGGAGCTGAGTCTGTAATGATCAATGCACACGCGTTTCATACAACGTTTTTTGCACTTGCGAGGAAAAAAACAGACTTGTATTGTTAAAAACTTTGAATTATTTGAAACAATTAGTAAAAATACAATTCACAAAATGATACCGGACAGTTTTTGTTGGCAATTTTACAGATTGTGTTATGATATTGGTATTATTAATAATTTCGTTATTTTCATTTTCTTGGGTAAATG
This sequence comes from Brachylomia viminalis, assembly GCA_937001585.2. NCBI lineage: Eukaryota > Metazoa > Arthropoda > Insecta > Lepidoptera > Noctuidae > Brachylomia > Brachylomia viminalis. Next base: position 15,756,347 of record OW443301.2, on the reverse strand, counting down.
TCGGCGATGATGAAATATTTTCATGGGAGTTGGATAAATGTTGTAAATATAAGGGCTCATTAGTGGGGATAGGAGGCACTACATAACTAGAGTCACGAGAAATAGATTGTCGTGACTCAGGGCAAGACTTCTTCGTGTTATTTTAGCACTAATGTTTGCCTTATTATGAATATAATCTTCGATATACGATTCAGCGACTGCTTCAGATCGCCATCCGCCATGAAGCTTTAAGGTTAATATATCGGCTCCCGAATCAGCCAGCAGTGTAGCCGAAGTTCTTCAAAAACTGTGCCCAGTGTAAGTATCAGCCTCGGGCAAATCTAAATACTTTGTAATTTCTCTTGGCATTGCTCTATATTTGTTGCTACCAATAGGTTGAGCTACTACATTTACCTTTTTGAAAGTTTTAGAAAAAGCGGTAATTTTTTGCATTTGCTGAACGGAGAGCTTGATATTTTTTTACTATTTCATAAAACAGGCCATGGACTGTAAAAGATCGTGGAATCTTATTTTTAGTTTATGTAATTTTTACGAGAAGCATTTCACCGTGGGTTTCTACATGCTATGTTGTTAAGCTCTTGACGTCTACACGCACCACTAACACCGAATATTAACGCAACCTGCAAAGAGATCAAATAGTTAGTTGTAAGAACTTATGCTTCAATTACCTAATTATACATGTGGGATTAGTTCGATATAGGCCAAGTAAAAAGCACTGATTTCTTTAATAATCTTCAATTTTTATTTTAACACGTCTTTGTAGCTAACGTCCTTCGTCTTTCCTCCCGTATTCCAGGCTCCTTCCTTTCACCATAATTAAAATTCACTTGCTTTCTCTTTTACTCCTAGACTATTTCATACTTTCATCTCTTTCATTCAACATGCGTCACATCTGTCATTCATCTTTACGTTTCATTCCACTCATCTATCATAACATTCCGTTCCTACATACAAATGATACATTTAGATTGATAAAGTTCAACTGAACTTTGTTGCCAGGTACTGACTATCCGGATCTTCTTTTAAAAACTCTTCAACGTCAGTTGGTGACAAAACTTTAGATTTCCGACCAATATGTCTGAGCATTTCTTTAGAAATGTCGTAAGGTTATAGTAGGTTTTGATATCAATATCATTTTATGTCTTAACAGAGCTTTTTAACATGGAATAGATACACCAAAGCGAGCTGGGCTTGTATTTATTTGCCGGTTCATTGAAGTAAGCCATAAATACGTTCTCAAACTCAAAGCATTTATTTCAAATAAACCAATTATAGGCACTTTTGAATTGTCAAGGGGTCGGTCAGTCAGAAAGATGAAGCCAAGTGCCCATTCCAAAGCGTAGTAGGTACCTATGGAGAAGAACGGACAAGAAACTCCATGGACACTCTTTTAAATCAAAATATTGTTACATCATTCATGTTGAAATTATACATGAACGATGTAGAAAGACGTGCACGTTAAAAGCGTCCGTAATAAAAAGATAAAAACAACTATGGAAATAAAATAAGCCGTGGCAGCTAAGAAATGACCAGTGCCTACTGACGGCGCCCGTTCACGAACATGACGTATGGATCAGCACCTCTGAAATTGATTGGGCATTTTTGCTGTTCTTCCACTGTATGAAAGTTTCGTAGGCCGCTAGGTATTTCTCTCTACATTTTGGTGGCAACAGGCTATCACTCGAGTTTCGTGTCTCGATTAGTATTTCCGGCGGGGTCAAATCTACGTATTGCTCTTCTTCCCTACGTGAAGTCAAAATGTTTGATAATAATTAACCACACAACGAAAACGTTAACAAATATTTATGGAAAATGCGCGGTGGTTTAGTTTTATCCGCGCGCCGCGCTAGCGATGCGCGCGCAGGTGTAAATAAAGGCACTGGAGAAAGCGCTACACAACCTATATAAAAATATAATAAACAGAAAATAATGTTATGCACACGCAAATTACGTAGTGAAAAATATATAATTTGATGAAATGATGATAATTTTGATGATATGATAATTATGTAACCTAAAATAGTTTATTTATTCACAAAAATATTCATTGTTTTTAGACACTTTTACTTTTTTTTTATCAATCTGCGCAAAGTGTTTTTTGGTTGCAGAGATTGAAAAAAAAAGTAAAGTAAAAAACACTAGTGTGGTAATGTAAAATAAAAAACACTAGTGTATAATAAGCTGAATTATGAACCTAAATGTGTTGCCAAAAGAGTCACTATACAAGCAAGTGTATTGAACCAGACATTCTGTGGAAGAGGCGGTTCACAAAGTTTAAAAGTACTTGCTGCGAGAAATAGTTATCGAACTAACTCAATACTTAGACAGGTTTCCACTGAGTAAGACTGATAGATTAATGGTTTCACATATCTCTTGTGTTATTCACAATAGACACCGACTTTCTCTTTCCGACACAAATACTTATACACAGATATTTTCGCAAGCACTCGATTCTCACCCCGGTTTCCTGACCCAAATTCACTTTAACCTAAACTTAAATATTTTCTGGTCGATACTGAATAAAAACAGCTACTCAATTCTGCTAATAAGATATCTGACTGGTAGTGGGAACGTAGCGTTCAGGCGGAATTCAGTCAATATTGGTAAAAGCTGCCAAACGCTAGGTTAAAAAAAAAAATCTAAAACGGGGAGGGGGGTGGGGGGATAATGGGAAGCATTGAGAATTAGCATGCAGACTAAAATTTACTTTAAATGAGGTGAAGAGTTGCTTAAATGTAGGAATTTATACATTTAAATGTGACATTATTCTATTCGAGTATGTGTATCATTTTAAAATATCTAGCGAACGTACCTAAGCTATGTTTGTGTACTAAAGTGAGATAAGAATGGGTTAATCTAAGTAACTGTGTTCCAAGGAATCTTTACGTAATCCCCTGCAAAAGCTAATATTAATAAAGCCAGGCCGAAGAAGGCATATAGTACTTAAGCTACCGCTAAAGAATAATTGTCATTTTCCATCCGAGAAATATAAGAGTATGCTCGCATTAACCGCTTGGAGTATTAAATATCTACCTGCCTATTTAATAACTCCTTTACATAAATAAGCTCTCACCTTCCAACGTACGTAGGTACTAGCTTGACACAAATGTAAAACAACACACTTGCCTTACCATATTACAATTTTGATCAGAATAAAATTATTCGATAAGGCGACACGTACCGCGAGCCCACAGTTTATTACTTTGAGCAAACAAAATTAATAAGGATCTCCCGAAATCCGTAACTGAATGTTGATAGACACGAAGAACAATTCCGTTTAGAATTTCAATTAAGAAGTTAAAGTCCTATTAAAATTCAGGAGAGCGTTGTGGACTCGAGAGCGCAGCGAGAATGCGATTGTACTGAAATAAACGTTAGTGTTTGGTAAACGAGTTTGAGGGTCTATTAATGAGAGCGGCCCTCTTTAACATTGGCTCGCTGTGATTTACCGAGATGAGATTAAATGTGTTTCAGAGTCAATTGTACGTGTTTCTTACACCTTTCGCTACGACGCCTTTGTTTTTGTTTTGTTACTTTGCTTTAAAAAGTTTTAGAATTTATTTGGTGTTCTCTCAGTTATTTCGCGAGGCAGTTTTTTATACGTAGCGAGTAAGTTATTTACTTCTTGTCCCACGAGTGAGGCGACCTAGACTTTACTGTTCACTGTTCACGTCGGGTAATGATTTCTTACGCAAAATCCGAATCCGATGCTGGGAACCGGAGCCGCGTCTCCTGGGAGTCGGCAACCCTTTTCAGAGGTCGTTACTTTTTAGCTGTGGGGTAAGTCACAACTCCTTGGGGAGATCGTTTACATTTGTTTAAAATGCTGGTACGTTGGCAAATTTAATTTTGTGACGCGATGAGGTGTACATATTAATTTTTTGCTCGTCCTTTAGTGACGACATTTATCAGTCTTATAGGCGTTACTTTTTTGTGCTGTTTAGATGATACATCAACGGACTTAATCATGTTAAATAAGTGAAACATTTCTTTTTCCGGTTGTACAAGTTGCTTCCGTGATCGGATGATTGGATTCCTTATGTTTATTTATTTATATGTACATTATTATATGTTCTTCTCCATAGGTACCTACTACGCTTTGGAATGGGCAACTAGCTTCATATTTCTGACCGACCGACTAATTGACAATTCAAAAGTGCCTGTAAATAGTTTAATTGAAATAAATCAAATCAAAAGTCATTTATTCAAACTAGGCTTAGAATCAGCACTTTTTGAACGTCAAAATTACATAAGACAGTCCCCACAAAACGCCCGCCCTTCACCACTTCCTAGTGCTTTAGCTGGGAAGAAGAAGTGCCGCAACAAACTTGCGCTGGAATGCTTTGAGTTTGAGTTATACACCAGAAAATACGTAACAACAATATACTTTTAACACTACAAAACATACAATGGGTGGCCTTATCGCTTTCTGCGATCTCTTCCAGGCAATCTTGGAATGGACAGTGATTACGTGCGTTTAATTAAAATTTAAAAAGTATAAGCTTGGTAACCGTAATAAAACATGTAGAGATTCAGCCGTCAAAACCACCTACTATATTGTCTCGGTGCTAACTTTTTTAACGTTTGTAATATTATATGAACATAAATCTCGGTACGTTCATAAATGTTTATGACTTCATGCAAATAAGAAAATGTCTGGGAAAAGTGATACTACCTACTTACCATTAATAATATTGTGTTGTGAAACATAAAATAGTTGTCAAAACAGTAACTGTGTACGTGGAGTCATAAAAAGTTTCCTGGAGACTCGAACAAAAATAGTAAACATTTAAGATTAATTGGTATCAAATGTGTGATGAAAATACTCGTACCTAATAACTAAATCTCAAACTTTTGTTTGACTTAATATGAAAGAATTCACGAGAATTATAATGTTACTACTTATACGGGATATGAAACATTTTCATAAATGTCTAGGGATGCTATAAACAAAATATATTTAATAACCACCCAGTAGAACATTACCGGTGTCAAAGGCGACATAGGCTGGTCTTAAGACGAAAACACAAGAAAAAATTCATTCATTAGCCAGACAAATGGCCGAAAGTTATTTAGGATATTCCGTTTCTGCTGAAGAAATTTTCATTTTCTGTTTCATTAGTAAAATTTAATCTTATTACGGAAGAGGGTAGAAGCTACGACTTGAAGGAATCCTTGTAACGAGTGCGGGGAAATGTTTCTTGTTTTCTTCGCTATAAATTTTGAGTGCGAGTTACGGTCGAAATTGAAACGCTTTTGCAAACTTCTGATTAGGAGCCTACCGAAGGTAAATGTGTGGTTATTAATTTACGTGTTTATTAGATTATGGACGGAATGAAAAAAAAAAAATTACGTAATTTGTTAAAACCATTAAAAACCACTTAAGTTTGGCAATTCTTCGGGCTATGTCGGTTACCTTGGTTCTCCTGCGGATCTCTTCATTTCTAATTCGATCACGCAGGGAAACTCCAAGCATAGCCCTCTCCATTGCCCTTTGTGGTGGTACTTAAGTGTACAAGTGGCAGTGGGCAGGGCACATTGCTCGCAGAACAGATGGCCGATGGGGACGGAAAGTTCTAGAGTGGCGACCGCGTACCGGAAGACGTAGCGTTGGAAGGCCTCCCGCAAGGTGGACAGACGATCTTGTCAAGGCCGCAGGAACCCGTTGGATGCGGGAAGCACAAAAGCGGTCGAAGTGGAGGTGCTTGGGGGAGGCCTATGTCCAGCAGTGGACGTTGTTCGGCTGAAATGATGATGATGATGATGATTAAAAACCAACACACAAACACATTTATATTTTTAGAGATCAAAGCTTTTACGGAGCTTCATATGGTTGCACTGTTACGTGTTTAGGTCACATTATTCGTGGCAATTTTATAAATTCATACACACCATCCCACCCCAGCCTCCAGTTTACGCTGCTCATAGGGTAGTTGAGTTCCTACACAATTAGAGAGTAGACTTCTGTACCTCAGCAAGCTAAATGAGGTGATTGTAGAGATACGTTACAGTATGTACCTACGTAGAGATATGTCGCAGTACGTAGAGATATGTCGCAGAACGTTTGCCGCTTCCGCTGTTTAATGCGCGGTTATACTAGCTAACAGCTAAATTACTCTGGCTCTGGCTATCTGATACGATATATACTGCAGTCTTGCTCTTAGGTCACTTTGTTTGGAATATTCTACGAGTAACGTGATAGTAGCAAATTAAGAGTTTTTTCATACTCTAGCCCAAAACGTTGTCCCTGATTGGGTTCGTGTTTAGTTGGATAAACTTTTTTGAACATTTCAATTGATTGGAATTCTACTCACCACATATACCGATATAAGCTTAAAAACAAAAAGAAGATTATCTAGAGATAAAATATCTATCTATTGTGATTGGAGGATATTCTTTAAAGGGCTGCGAGATCAAATATCTATCTATTGTGATTGGAGGATATTCCTTAAAGGGCTGCATCAGTGGAGTAGATCAGGTGCGAGCTCGGAGGGATAATCGGGTTTATTTGGGAGGGTTTTAATGAAAGTCATCAGTCACGCCACCGCCGCCGCCACCACGGGTACATGCCGGCTACCATGTCCCGTTAAGCCTTGTACTGTTCTCTTAGATACCAATCTATATATTTACTACAGAACATTTTAGCTTAATGAGCGTTGTCGTCATGGACCGGGCCGCATCAATATTGAATAAGCTCGGATAGTCCAATCTTATCAGCATTACCGTAGATAGGATTGGTTAGCCATTTGTGTTTTTTTCATTAGATTCGGTTTAATGGGTATATCGAAGGTATATCGTCAAGGGTAGGTATCATGTTAGGTTAGGTGTTTCAAAGTAGGTAAATAGCTACTACTATTGATTTTCGCAGCAAGACAGACAGCGATTTATGTGTATTTCTGATGGAGAAATTCATCATGTGTATCTCTATTCCCCCATTTGATAACGATGTCGAAGTAAGCAAGCTAACACGACAAGCTCCATTAAGTTCTGTTGTGTTTGGCGATTACTCTCCTCCCGGTAGTAAACGTCTTGGTCTCCGAGGCATCTAGTCATCGTTAATGTTTCGAATATACAGGTACCTGCACCGTGTGTGATTACGTAGTATTCATTCATACTCATCTTGTTCTGTTAATCTAATACTCGTAAGACCACGTAACTTCCTTTATAGGAGCATGAAATAAGCTTTCAGGGTCATATGTTTATATCCCATTCAACGAAAAAGGCACGTCAGATCTTCTGACAGCATTATCAACACTCACTATTCGCCTCACGAAGCATATTAATCTTCTAATAGAAAGAATATCGTGTCAAAGACAATAGAAGATCACGAGCAAAGATAATAGAGGAAGGATAATAAGATAATAATAATTCACAGGCGGAGACAGCCTTATTTGCCGGTAACCAAACAAACTTCGACACTATTGTTGGTAAAACAGTTACACTTCGTATCGCCTCAGGGCATTTCATCCCGAAAATATTTTTCCTTATGTCAGGCGTAAATGGGCTCCAAAGGTATCGCTATTGGTTTGTCTGCTAGAATTGACCGACGAGCATATGTATGACTACTTATATTTATGGATCTATTTAATATCTAAAATATGCTCAGAATCCTAACTAATATTACAAATCCGAAAGTAAGTTTGTTTGTTACCCTTTCACGCCTAAACCACTGAACCGATCATCATGAAATTTTGCATATACGTTACAGAATAGTACAGGGTACCTTTTGAGGTACCTTTCATCCAGAAAAATGTACTGTTCCCGAGGGAATTAACAATAATTGTTGACGGTCACAATTGCTTTAGGACGCTAGATGGCGCTACGTGTCTTTCGAATCATGATTGAATTATATTATTATAAACTTCAGTAGTGAGTTAAAAGTTAATTTAAAAAAAATATAAATAATACATTTTGTAGCACCCTGACAGTTGGCCTTTTTCGACCGCTACGCGGGCAAAAGCTAGTGTATAATAAATATTTGATACCTTTAACTTGTCAAGAATTTCTCCGTTCATAATTAAAATTGCATCTCGCAGACTAATATTAATTCATTCCCGACGTATAATTCTGCTTACAATACTAATTGTGCTGCGCTGTGCGGTTGAATCTTTTAATAAGTTCTCAATTATCTTTGATGTCTACGACCCTTTTTACCTTTGACCCGCGCTTGTTCAAAGGTCCTTTGCTGTCCGGCGAGTTCAAAGCGAACTATCTCTAAGCTAGCTCACCCTTTGTGCGACTAGCTGGTAATCCGGACATTGTCTGCCTCAAATTCCTATTTGACAGATTTTTTTGGTCGCGTCAAGTATTTCGTCGTACTGTACTTAACCTAATTGGTCTCGTGCTGAAGACTTGCATGACGTAATACATACTTCACGGTGATATTTTCGTTTAGAGATATGAAATGTTTCTGACATCGGACCGGCTTGAGGGTTTTTGAGTGTTGGTACTACAATTATACTTTTCTTGGAATCAAGTGGTACGAATATCCTTCATTATGTACCTACCATAATTGATCTTCAGATTTGTTATAGTAATGTTATCTTTTACATCAATATAGGTCGGCGAATGTTCGAAAAAGTTAAATCGAGGGACCAAATCGTTTGAAGCAAGCGAAGCTTTGGTTAAATTACCCAATCAACATATAAAGTGGCTACTCAGTAAATGGCGCTTGAATCCAGTCACTACAGATAAATGAATGTCACTGATTAGATAGTAAAAGCTCAGTAATCGATTTGGCTGTTTGCTAGCCAGAGCAAATTTTAATAGTGTGATGACAAAGTATCACGCGTGCCTATCAGCATTGTGCGGTAAAGTGCCAATTACCCCAAACACACACCAAGCACATAAAACGGTACTACTGGGTGTAGTTATAATAATATCACGACATGTAGCTATACAACTAAGTACCAGCAATCTGAGCATGAAACTGAAAGTATTTTAATATCAATAATATCTATAAAAAATAAAAAAATGTATTTGGAAAATAAGTAAAGAAAATCCAACAAATATATGACCGTGATACCGAAAACCGAACTGTTTTCCCCATTACGGTTTCCACAACAATGACAATAAACTATGTTGCGATGGCTCCATTTCGGCTGTTTTTATTTTTTCGGGCTAAAGTTACATGTAACGTGTTCAATATTATTTCTGACTTTAACATACAAAGCGAATTGCGATAGTTTCGGCGAAATATCGCAAAACCTACAAGAGTACATTACGCAGCCAGATACGTCGCCGGTGAATTTCGTTGATTTGTGTCAGTAGAAGTCATCAATGTGGCACGATACATTAGGCAAGTGAATATCTGTCAAAGCAATCACACGTTTTTGGTAGCATTTGGCTGATACCAACATTACCAACTCATTATGTAGTTCAGTCGTGCGACCGAATAAACAGCGTGGCGTCGTCGGCGGAGGTCGCGCGGCAGCGGTCGTATCGATGCGGATAACGGCCGCCAGTAATTACCCATCCGGATTTTATTTCCATGGATAACATCAACAATGTTGGGAAAACAATAGCGAGTCTCGATTTATTCAGATTAAGCGATTATTGGCGCTTTCCTCGTTCGTCAAAGTTTCTTATAGGAATTGTTTTAATCAATTAAGTCCTACCATTTTACTTTATTTCGTATGCTGCTAAATATGTCTTGTTTCCTTTGAGTTTAAACTAATGATTATACCACTCGAATGTCACAATTCCATAGCACTACATTGACAAGCTTAAGCGCGCATGTTAATTACAGTATTATATCCACAAGATTGCTCATTGTAGGGGTCCATGGGATACACCCACCCAAGTCTAGTAGTGGACATATTATAGGCAACACAAGCACCGATTATAACAAGTATGCCAAGCTGTTTCTAAGGGTCTTAGTAATTATATTAGCACTTAATTACATAAAATTGCGTAACAAAGCCGTCTTGCTACAGAGTTTATAGTGCCGCAAGAAGTAATTGGCAAATTTAAGATAAGAATTTGTTTTCTAAAGCACTTGTAACACAAAGACGGTGGGCGTGGAGAGTGTAAACTTATGTACCTACCTAAATAAACATGTTGGTGTATTGCGCCGTAATTAGTTGGCGCCCTGACGTTAACTTACTGCGTACTAACACTAGAGGGGGTATCTATTGAATAGGTATCTTCACAAATTACATGAACTGTAATTAACGCTAACTTCGTACACAATTTTCTTATTTTAAGGAAAATAATAGCAAGGTTCTTAGAAATTTAGAGCATGATTATAATCATCTTGTGGTGTCCATTTGAAATCAGAATATGTAGGTACCAGACGTTCAAAATATTACTGGCCTTCAAAACTTACGAGTACTACCACACTTTTGAAATTGCAATTTTTCCTAAACTATAGAAGTATAAAAAAACGTTTTATAGCAAATTTCATCAACTTTCTTTGAAATTATAGTTTATGATAGATTAGTAACGTTTTTTTAAACTTACGGGCAAACAATCCAAACAACATTTATAAGTATGTTTTACGCCTTATTTACATTTTAATAACTGGTATTGCCTCCTCGGGCTCTGATTACAGCTTCAAGCAGGTTTGGCATACTGAAGACGAGGTTTCGGAGGTGATGTTGCGAAATATTCTTCCATCAGGGCCTGTTTTAGGGCCCTGATGCGTGATGTCTGCGGCTTCTGACCGGTCTCCCGAGCTCATCCTAGGCTTGCTCGATTGGGTTGAGATTAGAACTTCTGTATACCAAGCTCTTAAATATACTCTTGTACGATCCAGGCGCTGTGTGGCCGGGCGTTATCCTGCATCAGTATCGATCTATCACCCATATTTACTTAATATGGCCTTGCATACACATTAAGGATCTCTTGAGCATATCTTTCCCCAGTCAGGGATTTCCTATGGCCACTAGCTCTGTGCGACCTTCTGAGGAGATGCCAGCCCATACGTGTACAGAGCCTTCACCGTATCAGACTCTTTCTGTAAACCAGGCTTGAATGTATCGCTCACCAGGTCGCCCGTACACTCTCCGTCTTTCATCGGAAGTGAATAGTGTGAATCGAGACTCATCAGTGAACAAAACTCTTGGCCATTCTTCTTCACTCCTCGATCTCTCGATCTTGCTACTCGATGCCCTTACTCGAGTTTTGGGCCACTTGCTGGCCTTTGGGGATTCTGTTTTGCTTCAGCAAGTCTTCTTCTCACTGTACTGTCACTAATGTAGTCTCAACATAATGGAGACCATATAGCGGTTTTTTTGGGTACGAGTGCACCTTTTGGAAGGGGCGACTAGAATCAATTCTATTTAAATGTAAATGTTGACGTTCAAAAGTGCCTTTTATGAAATAAATTAAATAAATTATTTGAAATAAATGCTTTGACTTTGACCTTTTTTTTTTGTGGGTGGGAAATCATCAAATAACTTCTCCCGCTCTGGGCAGAGCAGGAGGGCGTGTCAGACTCTTACTGACTAAAACCCACCCGTGTTCCTTCATTAGCCTGTGCCAGGGGCCACGGTAACCCTCTTGGACTTTTCCGCAACCCTAGCAGGCATCGGTCCTAGCAAACCCCGTCATTGGTGCTGACATCTCTTTGAGGCGCGCGTGGAACACAACGCGCCGTCGACCCGGGCCTGGTCCTTATCGAACGGCGAGCTGCCCATTGCTCGCCGTTCGCAAGCCCGCGCCTACGGTGGCCGGGAATCGGCCTGCGATTCCCGACGCCCAGGGCGTCTCCTGCGGCGGCTAGAGGCGTGAGGGCGCAAATTTTGCCTCTCCCTCACGCGTTCCGCCTCCTCCTTCGCGAACATTACTGCTTCGCAGAAGGAGGTGACGGCTTCCCAAGCGCTCTCGCTCCGACTTTGACTTTGACCTGGGTCTGCTATTCAAGATCTCTTTATATGATGTCCAGTTTCTTCGTACCTTCGCTTCACCTCCGTCCGTTCTTAATGTTACACCCACCATTCTTGCAGTACGAAGCATACTGATACCTAGTTCCAGAAAAGCCATGATTCTTGCAAATTCTTCAGGTGAAAGACGTATGATAAGTAAAGTTTACATGCTGTAAACACCTTGGCTTTTGAATCAAAATTCATCGATCAAGAAATAAACGTGAAAACAAAAACGGAAGCAAAAAGTTAAAAGCAAGACAGCAATTTGAAAGGGAGTGTTTTTGTTTATAATGTTTTTTCAGCCATTCCTTATAAGAAGGTTATCGACTATAAAGTTTATAAAAATAAAAATAAAAACTTTTTGTAATCCTTTATAATTCGAAAATATATCTTGTGTACTTACTTTTAATGTAACTCGAATTTTAAAAGTGTGGAACTAAGTTTTGAAAGCCAATGTAGATCGATATGGAAATAACGGTATGCAAATCAAGCGATACTGAAGACAAATACAATCTACAACTACTCGAGCAGTGACCAAGTCATATAAAGAATCAGCTGATCGAATTAACTTCCCACGCAAAGCTCATTAACACGACACAAGCATAAACCTTAGTAGATAACAACAACACGACAGCAATATTCGAAAAATTAATAGTAATGCAAGCGCAATTGAATATAATATAACAAATTAGCAGAGATCACTAGGCACTACCAACTTACCCCGGTAATATTCGTATTGAAATTTGCACCGTATCTACACACATTGCTGCGGTAACATTAGCCGGAAAATGTTATGGCACAAAGTGAACCTCAAACTTTGAGCAAAATTAATTCGTTTACAACTATGAAGATGTAAATGGAAAAAGCCAAAATGGCAGGAGATTGCAACGTTATAAAACGACATAGAAAAAAGATCAATACAATTCACTCTTTATCGGCTTCACTAACCGCGTACACGGCACGTGATGCGTTTTGTATTTTTTCACTTGTTTCAGCAAACTCTTCGCCGTGATGAATGAACGGGAACGTTCAAAAACGTACGAATTCAATATTTCAACAAAGTCTGCAGAAACAATGAAAGTATTTATTTTTCTTGCATTCATTTTGTGAGGAACTGAAAAGTTTTCATGCTTACTCTATCTTTCAGTGTGGCTTTATAAATAAGGATATAACTATACAATAGTAATGCTGCTTTAAAAATAATACATATTCACGCGGCTGAAAATTAATGAAAAGTGGTTGGAGTATTCAATTTAAGCCGCAACTTTGTTGTAAACTTGTTGTTTATGTCTGCCAATAGGGCCGAATTTTGTGTGAAGTTAAATAAACATTTGGAAATCGCAGCAACAAGCCACATGAACAGCGTGGGCGTACTGTTGTTGTGATATTTATAGCCATTGTGTAGCCTCCTCCCTATACGAAACTATATTCAGCTGCAAATACATTGATAGGGTTTGCTGAATTGCGATACAGTTTCATGTGGGGAGCTAAATCTGTGGAGTAGTTTAGTTCAGTCAGCAGTTTATAAAGAATACAATGTCTATGTACTTTGTACTTTTTGAAAATTACGTTTTGGGTAAGATACGTGGTATAATTCAAGATATTAAAACACAATGTTAGTTTGTACATTATTTCATTAGTTTTACAATTATGTCAAACGAAGCTCGATGTTGGAAAACCAACGAATAAACCCTGAGGGAGCGGCCATAGTTGCGCATGCAATGAAGCTGTTTTAGTTTGTATCGTGTTGTTGCTCCAGACACGTAGGACACAGTTTCTCCGGTGATGTCGCCTAATTTAGACAGCTGTCCTAAAGTCCAGCATCCGAATTTGGCACTATACCGTTCCGGAACATGACTGTGTTCCTAATTGGCTTTACGGAATCCCGAGCGACCGGATAAAAGGTAGCAAGATTCTTATAGCCTTACTTCTTGTCCTGTTAGGTGCCTCCAGGCTGAATAAACTCTGATTATACAATCAGAGTTTATTCAGCCTGGGGCGCCTATTTTTGGGGTAACAATTGGTTGCTGGCATATGCCAGCAACCAATTGTTACCCCAAAAATAAAGGCCTCCTTTCTCTGATAAAGGTATTGTTAATGGGATACAATCGGAACTCAATCATGAATAAGACCTTTTTTGAGCAGTTACTTGTTATGTAAAAGTTCAAGATACAAATGTTCATTAGTGTGTGGGTAAAGACGTATAATTAAGCGCTCAGTTATTCTGTCTTTTCGTTTGCGTATCCCTAGCGCACGTTATGGATATGGGTTCACTCTGTGTTGGCTTTTGATATAAATGTTAGGGACCAAAACTTGTATACGGTTATATATGCGTAACCCAGATATGATAAGCAATAGGTTTTGGCTAACACACTGAATATGTACCTACAATGTAACTATATATCAGCTTATTACTACATTCTTTCGAGACAACATAAGTAAGCAATATCTTGAAATATTAAATGTGATGTTTCGGCCAAGTAGTACCTAATATGAGATAACATTGGTTCACTAAAAGTTATTTTGTTTTATTTATCCGTTCAATATATTAATATTGAACGGAGAGCAAAGGTTACGTCTGGGATGAAAAAATGGTATAAATTACTCATTTTGAGCAGGTCTTTTTATTTTGGCTGAGGATGATTTAATGGACAACTAAAGCGATAAAAGACGACACACGTGTACTGTAATTTATAATGTCAGACTGTCTTGAAGGACAATTTAAGAAGAATCAGTCTCACCTAAGTTAAAGTAGACCTTACCAACATTTTGCTTCACATTTAGTTTAAGTTATTTCGTAAGGATTGCCCGGGATTTAGAAGTTTTATTTTCTCCGTTTATCCGACGACAAAGAAACTGGATTACATGAAGCAGATAGGTACTTAGTTTCAGTCATAAGGATTTGTGGAAACTTTTACTTTTTGTAGGTACCTATATTATTTATTTACGATTCGTTCGAGCTACTTACAACAAGGTCGCCGTAAGCTTAGATTTGATTCAACATTCGGTACAGGTGATATATGGAAAAAATGTGCTTGTTCTATATGCCTTCTGTAAGTAGGTATATGGAATGGGGATTCAAAAATTTGGTGTATGTTTTTTGACTATATGTCCTAGCATCCTATAAAAGGAATACACGATGCAATAAACGTTTCTAGATACAAAAAATAAAAATGCAAAGTTCTATCAATGTTTATGGTTTTTTGAGTATGAAAGTGTTATACGTGTCTATATATTTAAAATTATTTAATCCTAAATTATCATTATAAATTGCACCTACCACTGTTTGTCTCTGCATCACCCAAAGGTTGACTGGTAGAAAATGCCAATGGCATTAAGTCCGCCTCTGTACATTTGTGTGCTTAAAGTGTTAAATAAATAAATAAAGCGTAACACTAAGGAGTTATTGAATGGAGTTTACTTTTAAACATATAGAGTAATCGTATTAAAGTTTACATAAAGCAGTTTTAGTTTTAATAATACTTTTTATTTAGAAAAGACGGAAATTCGTTTTGGCACATAGGTACGTTGTTTTATTCCGAGAGTAGGTACACACATTATCACCATCCCTTTTTTTTGCTTATCAAAAGTCATGTCATCACTCTCGTTCGTTCATATATTACTCGCTCGGTGGGGCTCGTTGAAAGTGAATCTGTGTAATTTTTTTTGCAAATCTTTGCAAACAAGTTTACGTGATTTCATTAATTGTGCTTACAAAACAATTTTTTTTGCAAAAAAAAAAAAAACAACCGACCTCCAAAAAAAAAAACTAAATTTGTTCGCACCGATTTGCAAAAAAAATACAGATTCACTTTCAACGAGCCCCACCGGGCGACTAATACCTATATGAACGAACGAGAGTGATGACATGACTTTTGATAAGCAAAAAAAAGGGATGGAGATAATGTGTGTACGCTCGGAATAAAACAACGGTTTCGGTTTTCGTATATTCGGAGTAACGTAACGTCATTACTAAAATATATGTCGTGTAATTAGGGCATCAATCGTACAGATTACCAATGCCATACGAAATCGATCTTGAAGAAAATGTGAATAACTTCCATTTTAATTTTATTTCATGAACAATGAGCTAATAAGCTAGCATAATTAACCCTAACCTACCATAATGCCTATGCATAATGGTAGCCTAGTATAATTAACAATTTTTTTTTCAGGTGTATGAATGTTTCTAGAGTACGCCGTACAATACAGTATATTGCGGAAAATATTTTATCTATTTATTATACTGCAGGGAATTACTATATGTACTACATAGTTCAATTGGATTGCTTACAAGCACCGAAAAGTCGGTCTTGAAATAGAAAACTGAACAGTCGTGTGTCCTTTTTTAGTAGAGTGAACATACATTTACTTAAAAAGTAGGACGCCATATTGAATGAATGTATGTAATAGTAGATAAGTGAAAAAAAAAATTGTCACTTACCGAGCCAGTGTATGGTGATCGGTGAAACGCTGTTGCAGTTTATCAATCTCGTATATACCAACATCCATTTTAATTAACTATTTTTAATTTCATGATGTACAATATAAGTCATAAATAAATAGTTTGGGTTGTTAATTAAATATTTTGTATTGTTTGTCTACTCCATGGTTGCACAGTGCGAAAATTTCATAGACCGTGATACATTAACGTTACTTAGCATGCACATTTTTCATATAGATGTTTCCATCTTTATCTTTTAGATGGACAGTTGTGTGTAAGCAAGAGCACCGGTAGGTATGAGTAGGCTCGGTTCGGTTATTATGTAGGTACGTTATTAACAAAAAACAAAAAAGGTATTACAGTTTCATGGTGAGAACCGATTT
The DNA here is from genome assembly GCA_937001585.2 of Brachylomia viminalis. Classification (NCBI taxonomy): domain Eukaryota; kingdom Metazoa; phylum Arthropoda; class Insecta; order Lepidoptera; family Noctuidae; genus Brachylomia; species Brachylomia viminalis. Next base: position 15,739,653 of record OW443301.2, on the reverse strand, counting down.
ATTTTATAACAAATACGTTTCGTCTTAGCAAAACATTTTATGTACAAACATGGTACCATTTTTAGGAACAGCTTCTTTTCATAAAAGTTCCAACGGCAAATAGTATTGTGATATACACCATAACAGTTTACGTCCACTTCTAATTGGACAGTCAGAAAGAGAGTTTCAAAACGTACTTAATTATTGCAACAACTATTACCTACTTACATTTAAACTTCCACGCTTTCAAGTTTAGTTCCTTGTCTTCAAGTAAAATACTTTTAGAAGTTATATTTTTCATTATATTTATATATAAACGAGTAACTAACAGGGAAAATTCTCAAAATAAAAATACATATTTTCAAAGATGATATTCTTACCGTACCGTGTTATATCGAAAAACTCTTGGGATTTAAAAAATAAAATAAAACTTCATTTTGTAGCGTTCAATTTGCTCAAAGTAACAGAAATGCTGGGCGACTGGTTTGAGCTTATCCGGATACTAAGACTCGAGCTTTGCTGCTTGCTATGATTGTTACGAACTGATATTTAGAGTTTATAATTTCGGAAACATTTGGACGTGCGTTTTTAATATGACGCGAAGTGCTCTGCGTAGGTAACTGAATGGTGCCAATTGACGTCACATTCTGTGAAGCTTTATTCCTTCTAGCAATGTAAAATTTAAAACCAAACAAAGATGTTGAAGTAGGTACTATGTGCTCTACATTTTCGTGTCAAAAAACACTAGACTCTAAAGATATATGCGTGAGCAGCTAAAATGAAATTTATTTGAAGATACATTCAGGTACTGCAGGCTTTAAGCAAGATAAATATGTCGGTGCCGCTTAGGCACAGACGGTACAGGGAAGGCCCTTAGTAATTTTCTACTAAAAGGTGTGGCGTAGCCTTTTATGTCAGACGAGATGATACTTAGATTGCTTGAAGATATCACAAACTGCGATCGCAGGGTCAATGTGCTCAGATTAGACTGTGATAAAACCTTTTAATAATAAGAAAGTTAAAAGGGGAATGTTTGTCACATTTTTATGATGTCGCGGTCGGTAAGATGCTTTGCAATGCTATATATAGAAACATAAAAATGTCGTGATAAATGTGCGTCGGAATGATTAGACAGAAGCGACACTGATAAATGGCATTGTAAGGACGCTGAACATCTGTTATTCACAAGAATAAGATAAATACGGAATGTTTTTGTTACACGAAGCTCGCCACTTTAGGGACTCATTGGACATAATGGTTGCTTTGTATTGTTTGTCATCCGGTTCGTGTGTAGTTTTTTGTAAAAACTAATATAAGAACGGTTCGAGGTCAGGACCCTTTAAATCCATTTCCATTATGTAAGGCAAACTTTTATCATAATGTTCTTGCAGAGTGCCAGAATGTCATTGACGTGACAATGATTGTTTAAATATTGACGCAAGACAGATTTTCTTAATCGACTTTAACTCGACGCTATCGTCTTCCTTTGTTCTCGTTCCAAATGCGTAATAATCTTGTGAATAAAAAAACAAAATATCTCTAGCTTGTTTAATTATTTTCTGAGTTCTGTGAGTTTAGTCTCACAGCAGTCCCGCTGGAATCACGAGCGGTCCACCGAAAATTGTAATGGAAGTGAAAAAGAAAGTAACTAAAGCTAAACTTAGTTCGGCTGTGTTATTATAATTGAAATAATAATACAGTATTGTGGTAGTAATTAGTTAGATACAGTCCGTTCACAGTTATTTTACCTCTGAGTTTGCATCACTGTCAAAATCACAGTGATCTTTATAACCGTTCAAATAAGGTTGCTGTTGGGTTGCTACCATTAACAAGTCTGTCATATTCACAATGATCTTTATATTAGTTACTATAAGGTTGCTATTGGGTTGCCGCTGTTAGAGGTAAAATAACTGTGAATGGACTGTAGTTGTGTAGTACGCGGTCGTTTAGGGCACATCGCGTTTTTGATAAAGTACGGCTTTGACAGTCAATGTTGCCTCAAAAAACGGCAAAACGAGGGAACAGCTCTGTTCTGGACGCTCTCTCATTTCTCCGAATCACCGCAATAGGCCAGTAATACACATTTACATTGATGTCAAACTTTATGGAAATTCTAATAAACTTGGATTATGATCATTCAAATGTCCGTCCGAAATGTAAGAACAGTCTTTTTTACTTTGTGTGTAAATATTAACATTTAAAACGTCCATGTTGGAGACGAAGGCTTTTAATGATGATGATGATGATAATAGCTTTTTCTTTCAACTACGTAGTAATGGTATCATTAATCACTACAAAACCGATCACAAAGGACGTATTTTTTGCTTAGAACCAAAACAGTGCAGAAATGTTATATGAAATCTCATGGTTGCACAGTTTTTCATTAATGCACTGTTTTTATTTTTTATTTAGATATAAATTTACCACAGAGGTTTAATGACTCCCATTAAGTTTAATATAAAATGTATGCATTAGATCAAAAAGATACTGGCTGAAAATAAAATCGGCTGAATAAAACCGACTTAGTGAAAAAAAAAAAAACAATTGGCGCGCAAGTTTAAAAAAAATGGAAATAGACAGCGATAGTGATACGAATTCAACTCCAGAATAATTATTATTCACAAATAAACCAAACAAAAACTAGATTATGTGTTCAAAGTAAAAGTGTAAATTTCACTTTTAATAATTACTGCACATTTAGTAATTGTAAGTTTTAAATGTTTGAGGAGGAGATTAATTAAACTCTGTTTACGTTAACTTGAGTTTTTATTTTGAGTAAGTATGTATATTTTATCACGGCAGGTAGATTCGTAGTTGAAAGAAAAGTAGATTACGCAGCTTGCTAAAGAGAGTAATTAATGCACTCGTTTGTGCCCCAGCGCAAGCGAGGGCATAACACGAGTGCATGATTAACTCACTTTGTGCTCGATGCAACAATCTACTAATAAAACACAAGGACTCCTTAAACCTAATGTGAGGATAAGTTAAAATTAGTAAGTAAATAATTTATTGGTGCAACTTTGCATCCATATTATCAGTTTTTAACTCGGTGAGCGCAAAAAACGTCTAGTCTTCTTATTAAAACAATGGCAGTAGTGTAGTGTCCTCGTTAACGAAGCGGGTCTGAAGAAACTTGAAAAAGAAGCTGCATTAGCCGATATTGTCCGTGGTTATTTACTGGAATTTTACAAAATATTCCCTTGAGAAATGAGTACGTTTCTAAGAAAAAAACTGTTGCATTTGAAGTTACTTTTGTTTATATTTTATTTCTTGTTAAAATTCAAGTAGGATGTAGGAATATTAATTTTGACTACATTTACTTAGCTATTGTCCTAAACATGGATAGGTACATGGTCAACTGACAAAATAAGTATGTATCATGTCTTTTTCAACGAAATAAACACTATGGTTACTAATTAATAGTAATATTTTGTGTGTCTAGTAATTGAAATGGAAGTATTTTAAATTGTTTTCTTTGAAGTAACTCATTGATGATTATTGATAACGAAGTTTCCCCTTTTCCGATGTGAGCTATTTATAACGTAAACTCTTTAATTTTTAATTAATGAAATAATTCTCAACTCCTTCATTAGCTTCTGTTAAAAGTTCCTTCTCATATAACACATGCAGCCTCCCATTAATATTCGCCACTTTGATCTTTTTGCCAGCCATTTATTTACATTTGTATATAACTGAGGCGTAAACTTCGCAAACTAGGTCCTATATATAGTTTCGTCGATACGTATTTTGCACATCGCGGCCTCTATTTCCATGTCTTCGTTGATGTAGCATCCATTATAAGTATCTAAAGAAAAAACCATTTGTAGAACAAATTGCGCGACACGCTAGAACACGTCGTAACATAGATTACCATAGTAAGTACCTACCGGGGAAGAATTTTTTTATTCTATTGTTCCCGGAAGGCGGGAGAGTAATAGTTTTTCCATTAGGAGAATTGCGACGCTGATTGACTAGAGATGTGATCGCCGAGACTCCAATCTTTTAGCCAATTTTGTATTATTAAAAAGCTGTTCCCTTAAAACGATTTCGTGTCGGGGAAAGTGAAAAATTTGATAAATTATAATAAATTTAGGGAGAGGATTCAACAGAAATCTCTTTATTATCATAACTTATTGTTAGCAGAAACAGCGACGCTATCGTCAACTATTTTATTGCAATTCGTAGAAGGCGATTTAGTTTGGCTTTTTCGACCGAACAGAATACCATATGAGTTGGTTGGTGTTTACAATTGCTTTATCTATAAATAAATAACAGACATTGAAGCAAAAGTATCTATATCTAAGCCCAAATTCCGATTTAGTTGTGGGATCAGAGACAATAGTCAGTGAAGTGTGAGCCGCAGTGGTGAAGGGTTGGCACCCAATGTGTCCAGTTATTACCGCGGTTAGTACCGCTCAACGTGACACACGTCGGTACCTACCACCGGTCTGGCACTCCACACGTTCCGGTTTATGTGGTTTTATTAATAAAAGAATGTGTGGGTTTTCTTCAATTGTTTCCATTCTCTTTTAAAGCTGGTCACAAAGCTAGGAATGAATTTTAAAATTATTTGCTGCAATGGAAACTAAACTATTGTTTTAACACTCTTATTTACACTAACGCTGATGTCGCTAATCTTGATAAAATAAATGTAGTAATTTCTAGCTTTGGCTGAATTTAAGGTCAATTTATTCAAAGGTCCACATAAACAGTCCATAAACTACTATCTACCTGTTCGTTTATTACCTCTAAAGTAACCTAGAGTCATTAAATGGGGGTGGAATCACGGCACAACTTGTTCTTAATAATTCAAACATAAGTTACGGCTCCTGAAGACGTCATTGGCGTCTTGGGCACGATTACTTAGACTACTTAAGTCGACGCTGGCATTTAAAGGGTTAATAGTAATTACAGCTTTTAATTGTTTTTTCTCATCAAGTTGAATAAAGTTTGTTTTTTATCTGTCTGCTTGGCTTAATTGATGTTTTGGTAGTGGAATGGTTTTATCAATTGGAGGTCTGACACAATTGGCTTCTCGTAAACTTCTAAAGGCTAAAGTGTTAATTGGCCTGTGTCGAATAACAGGGTTGAGAGAAATGGAAACTGTACTTTCCTGGAAAGGATTTCAGTTTTTATTTCGTTCGTTCGTAACGGAATGGGGAAGCGAACAATTTGCTACGTTAACATGCTGTCTATGTGTCTGTTACGTCATAGTTTTTTGGAAGTCGTCTTATGTTTTGCTCGGAATCACAACATGGATAGGTTTTATTTAAACTGTTCAGCATTACGTTCGCCAAGGTTCGGCTTTCAGTTCATTCTTGTTCATCGATAGTGCTCCACATTGTTACGGCCGAAACGTCATAAACCAGCCCCAATGGCTTTAGTTGTACCTACTTCCATAGCGTATCTATCTCTTATTCAATTCAAATAAATAAAGAGCATACACTGGGCCGCCAAGAAAGCGGGTCGGTAACAAGAACCTCAATAACTTTCAAAATATTGGAGCTAGCTTTATGAAATAAAGACTGTATTTATAGACAATGTGTGACAATGTGTTTAGATCAATGTCATAAAAGTTCAATATTGTGAAGTTTATTTTTAAATAAAAGTAAGTTAAGTAAAAGTTACCATTTTCACTAGATTTCGAAAAATGTGATACTTTATCAAATATGCATTTTTTACACATTTTAGTATTTTGTGTAACAAACAGAACATAACCGTATAAAGCTGTATTAACAGCTCGTGGTGACAACGAGCAGTATGTACTGCTGTTATACGGTATGGCTAGCTATCCACCAGATTTCTGAGCCGATGCTGAGGAATATTCTCCCATTCCTCTACCAGTGCTTCTTTCAGTTCACGAAGCGTGATTGGAGGGGAATTTCGCTGGCGTACACTTCGTCCCAGTTCGTCCCAGGTGTGCTCGATGGGGTTCAAGTCTGGGCTGTGGGCTGGCCACTCCATGCGTGTGATAGCGACATCTTCACTGTAGTCAAAACTATCCGAACTGTATGGGGACGAGCGTCCCCAAACAGAAAAAGAAAAATCGAAAAATTTTCGTCGGAAAGATAAAGATTAGCGCATAAAGATGGCGTTCTAGCCCATGTTTCCTAAAAATAGGCCAACATTCTCATTTAAGATTTCATTCATGTATCTTTTTGCAGTTAAAGTGCTATTTTCTATCACCACTATCACGCTGCGGCTTTCGGGAGAAATTCCAGCCCACACGTGTATGAAGCCTCCACCGTATGGCACTTTCTCTTCAATGCAAGCTTGGTTAATAGCGCTCTCCTGGTTTTTTGAAGAGTCTTTGCCTCCCATCGTGCGTATATAGCATGAAACTCGATTTGTCCGAAATCATTACTCTTGACCAGTCACCCAGATTCCAATTCATGTGTTCGGATCGCTCTCTCCAGCACGTAGAAGGTTATTTTTGACTTCAACAGCCGTTTGAAGTCCATTTCTCAACATTGTTGACAGCATATATCGACCCTCCCGCACTGTCGTGCACCTTGTTCCTAGTCTGCGAATATTGGATTCAGTCTCTTCAAATCACTGAAGCACTCTTTGAACGGTTGATAGCGACACACCAACAGTTCTCGCTGTAAAACGCTGACTGCGCCCGTTTTCTAGCATTGTCAGAATTTTGGTACACTTCAGGGGTTAGTGGCACGTTTTTAATTGAATTTGATCAGAATAATTAATATGATAATATATAAAATAATGAATATTTTTAAACTGAAACAAAAGTAAAACAAATGGTTTCAAAGTTATTCAAATAAAAAAAAACGTATTTGAAAAAAAATATGGTTTTTAATACAATCACCAAAAATATTAAAAAAGGTTTTACTAATTACTATATTTGTAATGAAACAAACTTAAATTTAGTTTTTATTTTAAAAGGATACTTAGCTCAAATATTTTTAAAGTAATCGCATTTTTCATAACCGACTCTCTTTCTTTGTGGCACTAATTGCGGTTTCTAATACACTGGTTATTATAGTTTATAAATATTCGACTATCTTACATTAGTTTTGGTAGGTTCGAATAAATCATTATGTCATTAAATGTCAAGCTAGAGAAGTCTAATACATATTCAATTTTCTCTTGCCTAAGTATCCTTTTATTTTGTACAAAAGTCGAGACAGGAATATTTAAATATATCATTTTCATATCTATGCAAATATTTGTGTTCTGAGAACGAAAAAACCCGGTGTAGGCCGGAGAATTGCGTGTCGTACACGCAAGGGATTCGTAACTTGTCAATTAGTATAAATTCTACGAAAGACAAAGAAAACAAACAATGTCAGTGAAAATAAGCAACAAAACAAAACAAATAAGGAAAAAATGCTGTACGATGAATTCTGTGGTCTCATTTAAAGTGACATTTAAAAAGCATAGATATAAGTTATGGTTTTTAGCGGGGAAGTCTTGTTATTTTTTTTATTACTTACCATTTGTATGTTTTATTGGGTTACATTAATTGAAGTTTTTGTTACACAATAGTTTAAAGAAGCAGAAACGTAATGTATGTCATTTCAAATTAACGTGGTGATTTTACTAGCGCATATGAATAATTTATTACTTATAAAAAATAAAAAAAAATCGCTTTTAGCGATAAGACCGCCCATTGTGTCACCCTATGTAAAATCTATACATTTATTTTTGTCATTTTTATGGCGTACACATAATAAAGAGTATTCTATTCTATTCTATTATAATTTATTAGTTAAAAGTATTCTGATTTCCTATATTATATATTATAAATACTTTATAACAAGTAGTAAGTAGGTTATGGCAGCCTAGAGGGTTTTTGAGCAAGCATATGCAGTGCGAAAAGTTGATAGCTGAATTATAGGTGCGGCAAGATGAGATAACACCGAAAATATATTTGAAAAGTTTCAGATAGAAGCCCAGTGGTTAGGGGACTTTCAGATTTCGAAAATGGACCAAAAAAATGATCTTCAGAGTTTTTGATTTTGGTATGATCGTGTGCGGCATAAGCCATTGACAAAAATAGTCATTCCTGATGAAGAAATTGTGGGCTTTCCCGAAATCTGCCGACTTTGAAAATTCAGATTTGGACAATTTTTAAAAGGATATTCAGGGTGAATAAAAGTAATTCTGTGCAATAATGTAACCTATCCTGATAGTGAATATGTAAATATCTGATGGATTGATGGAGCCTTTTGGCAAATATAACGAAATTTCATTGATTTAGGAAGTATCCCAAAACTCCCAAAAGTGGCCATAATTTTGCATTCACCTCTAAATCAATGAATCGAATAGCTTTAATTGCTATAAGATTTCGAAACTGACCCTTTTGTGAAGATTTGTCGGTATTCAAAAATGTGGTAATATCAAATACTTGAAAGTAATGATTAAAAGTTAAGTGGCCAAAATAGAAAATCGTCAGAGTACACCATAAACAGAGTTTATTATTTCGAAATTTTATTATATAACTGAGCACACTAATTATTTGAAAAACATCCCCATCCTATGGGCTATCCAACGAGCTATCAAAATAAAAAAAAAAACCGAGGTTGATAAAGCTCGCAAAGATGCAAAAAAAAAACGAAAACATTAATCTAAAGACCAGTTTACGTCGTAACACTTTTCTATTCAAGGTCTAATTAAATTGTAACCACGAACCTCTGCACTCGACATCGTTACTGATTCTTAGTGCTAGTTCGTTTTTATCAGTTTGATATACAGGGTGTGGCGTAAGTAGTGGTCCACCGTTCAGGATTCGATGAACCAGATAATTAACTATTACAATTAAGTATATATTCACTATTAGGATACGTTACATTATTGCACAGAATAGCAGTTATTCACACTGAATATTCTTTTAAAAACTGTCTAATACTGAGTTTTCAAAGTCATCAGATTTGGGGAAAGCCCACAATTTCTTCATCAGATTTGACTATTGATGTCATTATGGGTTAGGCCGTACTTACATGGTCATATCAAAATCAAAGGCTCTGAAGATCACTTAATTTATGGTCCATTTTTGAAATCAGAAAGTGGTCTCCCGACCACGGGGCTCATATCTGGAACATTTTAAATATATTTTTGGTGTTCTCTCATCATGCCGCACCTATAACTCAGCTTTCAACTTTTCGCCCTGCGTATGCTTGCTGAAAAACCCTCTGGGCTCTCCTACCATTACATATTTACGTAAACAGCGTTTTGTTTGGTTGTCTTCAGCAAATATGTCTTAGAAGACAGAGGCATTCATCTTTTTTCCTTGACTTCTGCCCTTCTTTACTTTTGTCGGCAAATCTTCAAATGGAAACATCAATTGCGCAGATGGTCTTTTGGTTTCGCATTCGTAACAATATATCCAGCTTTAATCATCTGCGACGATGTCATAATTATACAGCATTCGAGTCACCTCCGACATACTTTTCAAGCATTAAGCGGCACCAATCCTAACGACACGTTTTTGATCTTCCGTCAAATTATGAGGTATAGTACAATGTCATGAACATTAAGACTTTTTGTACCTGACTCATACCAATGCCTCAAGCTGCTTGAATCTCTTGATATGTCACGCTTCTATAAGCTTCTATCATTAGCCCTACAGCACTCACGTTACCTTCAGTAGTCGCAATAGACCGACGTCCTTCTCGCGAATCATCAGTGAGTTTGTTTCGACCACGTTTAAACTCATTAAACCAGTTGTAAACAGTGGCACGGGATGGGACTTCGTCATGAAATGCTCATCGAAGTCTATCGTAACATTGTTGTTGAGTAAGACTGCAACGAAAGTCGTATGAAATCATTGAACGATTTTTTTTATTTCTTTTTATTTAACTAAATAAACAGACACTTTTTAAATTGCCGCCAATTTGTAAAAACAAATGGCGTATGAATTCATTACACATCTACAGATTTTCAGAGTTCCTAATTCGAAATTTAAATTTCATCACCTGCTATTCTTACTGGTCTATTCTTAAAACTTTCAGTGTGACCCCCGTATAGTAAATTATCACATTCATATAACGGATACACAAGATATATTTCGGATATACAAGTAAGTCGTGATAGATTCTACTACTGAGTAGACAGCCGTAGGTGTTGGTGAATAAGCGTGGAAGGGTCAGTGCGGCTCAAAGTGGCTTTGTTAAATTGATTTTACGTGTATTGCGGACTTTGTTGGTCCGCCCGCTCTGGTGCCGGCTCTCGGCGACTGCCGATCGTCCCGGGAATGTAACAACTACTTGGGATTTACTAAGCAATGTTTTGTTTTTCCCATTTATTCACAGTTTGTTTTATCCGCTTATAGATAAAACGCACTCCTCTTTGGAGAAGAACACATAAATGTTTACTTAGAGATATTTGTTATGTTTTATAATGTTTGTGGATAACAATAATAGTACAAAGTGCTGTTTGAAAACCCGTGTGTTGCCCTAGAAGTTTCGATTAAATGTAAAGGGTCAGTGACACGGTCTACATATGATTTTCATTAAAAGTTTGGGTAAAATAATCCTGTTACTTGTGGTATTTTGCTACACCACAATCACATCTTTTATATTTAACATTTAGGAAGCTGTTTTGCCCAGCAATTATTGTTATAACTTGATACATAAATCTATGTTATCAAGTATGAAATTGTAGGACACTCATTAAACTCACAATTTATATGTTTTTGAACACTTTTGCCGCTGAAAAGCAAACCTTTAGTTACCTTTGTCTGTGTTTACATCCAAATCTGTATTTCATGCTATTAATCACCTTTTATAAAATCTTGAGTATTTTTATACTTGGACCATTGAGGTAATATCATGGTAATATGCACAACGTACGTGCATAATTACATCAATAACTTGGATATTTTTATCGTAAATTGTCATCCGTCAGTTTTTCTTTTTCTATAAAGTTTACATGTTAAATGATAATGTTGAATGAGGTCAGCCGGTCGATTCTGTAACAATCTCACGGTGATAACTTAGGTGAAGTGAGCTATCATTCCACCTGATGCTAGGGATTGACACTATCGACAACTCACTTTGAGCTCACTTCAGAATAGCTCGGCTGGTTCTCTCTGAAAGCCGTTCTTATTGTTTCTGGTCGACACTCAAATATGAAGTCAAAGTCAAGGCATTTATTTCCAATAGGCACTTATAAAGCACTTTTAAACGTCAACATTAAATTTAATCTAGTGCTGATGTGTAGACCTAAACACATATACTTCCAGAATGTTCGACAGGGACTATAAAAGCGGCGTTTAACAATACAGTTCAGATCTTAACTCAGTCTCTGACATATTTACATTACCTATAAAAAAAACAGTTATTTACGGTGGCAATATGTTTCATTCTTAGTAGCAACTATTCGGTGTGTGTGACCAAATTCCCATGGCGTGAGACGCCGCAGCCGGTCACTCCTAGATGGGAGATTTCCGACACTGAGGCGCTCTTCCCATGTGCCGTAGGAGGCCGGGGTCACTCCTCTTGCTGAGCGAGAGGCGCTGCCTCCGACGACAGGACATTCCACTCACGTGGTGTGGAAAAACACTAAAGCAGCCCTCTTGCTAGCGTGAATTGATTTTAGGGCTGTCAAACGAGGCCGCGAACGGAACGTTATTTTTGTGAATACTCCCCTGATGTTTTATCCTCCTCTGGACAGGGTTGACGGCGACACGGCCTCCTCCACGACGGTCCTCTTGAACCTTTCGACGTGGGACACTTTCACCCCATCCTCGTCCAGCTGCATCACTACTTGCCGTTCCTGTCACATCTTGCTGTTGATTCCGTGCCGAAGCCGACCTGAAGCTCCGACACATTTTTCTATACTTTGTGTTTTTCTATTGTTCTCTTTTATTTAAATGTGACTGACAATATTAGCTCTCAAACTAATCGTAACGTTACATAGTTTGACCTTTAGCAAATACTTTTTACCCACAAACTGTAACTTTTGTAAATATGTATTTACGTTCAAGAGGAACCAACATGTTGAAGCAAGGAGTTCTATTAATAGCACTCTCAGGTACGGGAACTTGTTTGCTTAGACCACTCGGCACTCGGATATAACATTATATTTTTGTGACAGTAGAATAAAATACGTGTTCGATCAATATTGATGATTGCCTGAACATATTTTATTGTAGTAGGTTGGTATTCTATTGCCTCTCAAATGTATTCAGATACGTTTTGATTATTTCAGATCTGACACTTATTTAGTTCTGCTGTACAAAAATGTAATTTATGTTTGAGTTTTATAATGCAATGTTTAATAAGGCGAGCTAACTAATTCTTTGAAAATGTAACAACTTGTACACTAAACAATATGAAGGTTCAGATGACGTAACCATGAAGGTGCCTTCATGTATTTTGCATAAAATTAAGATCTTACTTTCTAATATCGTTATCTCAACTTGCACACGACTTTCCATTCAATTTTATGAGATACTCTGTATAATATACTAATTCCGGACATAGGATCTATAAGATGACGCCGCCTAGTTAATCTAGTTTGTGCGGCGAGGCGGCCGCGGCCGGAGGGTGCTCGACGCGAGAGCAGGCCTAGCACAAATAGCCTCGCATTTCTTCCCACAAGCCACTTGAGCCCACAGCCGATATCGACCGAGCCTCTCCACCTTTGTGTATGTGACAAGCGTTGAAAACCTGTGTCACCATGTCCATGTACTTAATGGCTTAAATTAAGGACATACGTCACGCGTGATATCTTTTCATTTAAGCAAAAAGTGCAAAATTGCACGAGCTACATTGAAGTGTTAATATCGGTTAACAATAATTCTGTTTATGTAAATTATTTAATCAAGTTTTAAAAAGGTATAATTTAAGCGATAAGCGTGTCTACCCGTACTTGCCTATTCATACGGCAGCAAGGATTACCGTCTACAATAGGAGCGGTCGTAAGCGGCCGGCGTGCGGCCTGCGCGCCGCGGTTGGATGGACTTATGTAAACGGCCGTTGGTTTTGAGATTTGATTAATGGCACTTCATTTAGAACAGCTATTTCGCGGAATTCTAATGTTATAGAAACTGGTAAGCGCAGATATTTGAGAATAAATTATATTCAATTAACTGTGGAGGCACAGCTTAATACAATTTGTATCCCAATTTCATAATACATTTAGTCTTACAAGGTAGACTTCGCATTGAAATTCTGTTGTTCAAATATAACTTAAGTCAATTAGCGTTGCATAATTAAGTATGGATTAAAATTTATGATGCCTGAGATGATTGCCAAGCAGTCTCACGGTAATAGATTGCACAATTTCAAGAGGCAATCAAATATATGAAAATCGTATTTGGTAAGAAATAATAAAAGTTGTGTCAAAGAAGGAAAGATTTATGAGCTCTCGATGACTGAACGTTTATTATTTCACGAGAATTTTGCGAAACTTTCTTGTTTATGAGGAACGTTTTGTAACCACTAACGTTAAAATTTGAAACGCAGCGAACTTTGTTGTTAAGAATTCTTGTAATATATTGATTAGCGCGTCAAAGAATTTCTTTCTAAGCTAAACTTACTCGTAGTTCACAAGTAAATTCCATTGAGTACTTACAGTTAAAAATATATTTGTTGAAGATTGTGCAGCATATCGAATTTTGCAATATCATGTGTTGGTATTATAGTCATCAAGGAAACCCGCAATTGAAATTAGCTCAAATTATCGTGAAATAGCCAACTATGATGAAACTCTTCAAGAATAATATGACATTCATGTTTTCAAACATCCTTGGGGACACCTCCAACGCTAATACGTTCATAATATTTACATTGCAAGTTTTAAAATCTGGTGATTTCGCCCACAAGATACATTATTCGTCGTAAAAGTTGCAAAAGAACCGTAAACATAACCGGACGACCGCATACGATGGTGCTTGGTGTACATTATACATAGGTACGGCTCTTTAAACATAATTACCCGTTCGTGTATGGCCACGTCAAGTAGTAACCGATGTGGTTGTTGCGGGAAGCTTAAAGCTGTCGAGGGTTAGCGCTTTGGCGTCCATTAAGATCCCGTCGACAGTTAAAGTTAAACTGGGAGACGCTTTGAATTTTCATCTGAATTTGCAATGCAAATGTGGGTAAGAATTTGTCGTAGATTTTGAAAATGTTATATTTCTGTTCTGCTGATAACTTTATGATGGTCTCAAAGGTATATAAAGATTTGACTGCTTTTTCAATTCGTACCTATTCAAATTCGTGCGTTGAATAATGATTTCATATTTTGTGATTCTTTTGCGTGTCTTGGCTGAAAAACTGTGATGTATTTATTTTGTTCACTATTTTATTGATTTTACATGTATATCGGCTTTGCCATGTAAATATTATAATAAGGCAGATCAGATCAGATCGCAGAGCTGATCGGCATATAAGCTATCCATCGACTAAATGTTATGACGTTACTCGTGGTTAATCCGAATGTTCCGGCTGCGGAAGTAATCGACGTGGAGTTGATCAGAGGAGCGTGTCGGGGGTGGAAGACGAGCGTGTGCCCATTAAAGCTCTGCGGCGGACGGCTTTCCGACGCTGGCCGACTCTGACCGTGATTGATGACGCCAATTCACCACTTGTCCAGTCTCGGCCAGTGCACGCCACTCTCGCTTCACCGTCGCCGTCGTTATGCGACTTTGCCCGCTCCATTCCATCTAATTGGACGTTTTTTACTTTAAATTTTGCGAGTGAATTTTAGTGAAAGTTGGTTGAAGTATTTTAAAACTGTGTTGAGGATTTGCTTATTGTTAGATACAAGTTGGTTTTATAATGACTTAAAGGAGATACTGTATTATTAAAAAGTTTAAGTACCAAAGCTAAGTCAAATTCTGCTACCAATTCTACTGATTCATAATAAATTAAAACACGATTCTATACGCACGAACACATCTAATTAATATAATTATAAAACATTTCATCAGGTATTTCTGACACAGCCACTCATTAATTAAATTGATTACAGAGTAACAAAGAGTTTACCGTTTAATAATAAAGTGTGCTTTCAGTGTTTTATCAATGTAAAGTTACACAGAATAAATACCCCTATATATAAATTAATTAACACATTGTAAACACCTGCGCGACGTGTTAGATAATCCAACTTTGCGCATTGAAACTTTCGCAAATAAATTGGGCCACCAATTACAGATGTGTGTTAAGAGATCATATTCATATTCATTTATTTATTGTTTGTCACTTTGTAGTACTTTACAAAGCTATTATGTTACTCAGCAATAACAAATGGTTTCAATATTAAAGGGGTAAAAAAATGATAAGGTATAGTAAGTTTATTTATATTTGCATTTTTTTTAACAGACAAAAATCTAATGTCTTAACGTTGACATGCTAATAAAATACATGTATTGTTGTCCTTGACATAAATTTGGAATATTGACATTAGTATTGTTTATTGACATCTGTATTATTATTTGTTCTGTGTGTTTACATGTACTGTATTGACATTTAATTTGTTAGATTTTTCTCGTTTTGCTATCTATTATTAAGCTATCTGTATGATGCAATGTGTGTTTATTGTATTTTTTTACTGTACGGCTTGTTTTTATATTTTATTTCTTATTTAACTGTCTTGGTAACACACACAAACATTTGTATGCCCTCTGGCATAACATAGCGCACTTTTATTATCACTGTAATACCATTATCATTGTACCTATGTTAAACAAATGAATAAATTACTTATGACTTAAAAATGTTAAGTCATTTATTCATTTGTTTATTCACTGTTCAAAATCTTTATAAAGAATTCCGTTTTCTTCAATATCACATACCTTTTCCAATGCCCATATAATTCCCTAAAATAACTGTTATATTTTTCATATCGCGTATAACGTTTATGGATCGCTTGAGTAGGGAGACGATCGATCACAAGTGATCCCGGGAGCGCGCCCTAGGTAATCGGCGTGTTATCTTGAGCGCAGCGTGACACCCAGGGCTCGGTCACGCTTAAAAAGATTAACATATTACCCGTAGATTGATGCCGACCTTTTCCAAAATAGAACGTCGAGATTTTATAGAGCTCCACAACAAGCAATTAGTAACAGTATATCAGCTTTCCAATAAAAGGGCTCGTTCAGTCTTTAAAATTGGCTATTACTGAAATGAAGTAAGCACGTCCTACGTTCTATATAGGTTGTAAAAAACTTTAATAAGCTATTATGAACGTTGCGTTGGTAAGATTGTTACCTGGAAAACAACTTTACTGTGTTCATTTCATGCTAGTTTACCTTCTTTTTTTTTTGAGGGCGGGAAATCATCAAATAACTTCTCCCGCTCTAGGCGGAGCGGGAGGGCCTGTCAGACTCTTTACTGACTAAAACCCACGCGTGTTCCTTCAGTTGCCTGTGTCAGGGGCCACGGTAACCCTTTCGGACTTTCCCGCAACCCTGGCAGGGCTAGTTTACCCAGAAATCTGTGTCGCTAAGGTCTGACATTTGAAAAAAAAAATTTACGCTCTTTTATTTTAATTTTATTTGATTTAAACGTTTCCCCACACTAGGAATTTCTCCTGTGTCGTGGGTGCGTTTACAAACATTTAATTAAACTCACATACACAAACAGCCTGACCCGGAACAACTACTTGCAGGTCATACAAATATTTGTTCCGTGCGGGGATCGAACCCGCGACCCGTGACGCAGCAGTCAACCGCTTAACCAATGCGCCAACCGTGCCGCCAATCATGCCGTTCTTTGTTATTATCCGAAATTATACTGAGATATAATATGTATGATTAATTACCTAACTATTTTGTCACCTAAGTACTTAATTATATAAAAAATACACAAATGTAGGTACTTATTCTTTAAGCAAGCAATTAATTAAATCAAATTAAAAGCAGAATTGTTTTGGTAAAACATATATTATTTATATAATACTTTAAAGCACATACATGTACAGAGGCGGACTTAATGCCTGAGGCACTTTCTACCAGTCAACCTTAGGGTGATCCAGAGACAAACTGTGGTAGGTGCAATTTATAATGAAAGGAGATTATATTCATACGAAATCCTAATTTTGATTATGGAGGAATCCTCATCCTGCTTTTATTTGTGTATGAAAGCCCGTCGCATAACCTGTTAAGCCCCGGGATAATAGGTATCATTTAAAAGATTTTAATCGAGTCATTTTCACCATTTCTATTACAACGCATTGCCGATGTTGATTAAAACATTCGCAATGGTTTTGTTAATGCTGGCGACTCCTGAAATGTTCACAATGGTGCTGCTAATGTCCATGTTATAGCTACCATGAATTTTAAATGCTTATACCGAGCATGACTTATATTATGCAATTTTGGATTTAATGTTGCTGACGAAACAAAAAAATTATTAAATTTGAAGCATTGAAAGGTCAGCGGTGACATGGTATCAATAGGCTTGCAACAAAATGCGGGTCGCTCACAAAGCTTCTGCTCGTCACGCGCGTGATTGATGGTGTCGTGTCCCCTTACTAGCCGCTCTCGTTGTGCCCCTTGCGCAACCAAATGCGTCCGTAAATACCATCGCTGTGTCACCAATAAACGTGTGCTTTTATATAATTGATGTCCGTCGTGCAGCCTCCATGCGATGTGATACTGATACTATGTAGGATCGCAAGATTTGTTTCGGATTTATGTCAGTTATGCCCAGTGAAAACAGCCGTGATTTACGAGTTGTGGGACGTAGGTTTATACTCAGGCAGGCACTTTACTTTATGTTAAATTATTTCATCACTACTGCTCTTGAAACGGTGAAGTAATACATCGTGAGGAAACCAGCATGTCCCAGAACCAAAAATTCGGAGACATGTGACTGTGCCTCCACCAACCCGCACTGGGCCCGCGTGGTGGATTACAGCCCACTCCTTCTCACAGCGGGGAGGCCTGTGTCCCAGCATCGGGACATTATAGGCGGGGTATGCAAATGCGATTAATATAGATTGAATTCACGAAGTCAGCTGTTCGACCATAAATAAGTTGGTTTCAAATTCTGGCATTATGTTGTCCTTTGTTATCATACACTTGCTTTCAAAACGAAGTACCTACCACACTTTTAAAATTGCAATTTTTCATTCACGCTAAAAGTCAGCGTTTTTAAATAAAAAACGTGTTAAAAAACAGTGAACAAAACTCTTGCTCTTCTTCACTCCACTGAATGTGTTCACGGGCGTAACGCAGTCTTGCTACTCGATGCCCTCTCTCGAGTTTGGGGCCACTTGCTGGCCTTTGCTCTCAATTTATTAACTCGCTTGTGAAGCCAGCAGGGTACAAAATAGATAAGTATGCACATATCCAAAAAACGTAATTACATACTTATCAAGTAGTTATTTAAGACGATTAAACGAATGTTGTGTAAATAGAAATATAAAAATTCAATTAGAGCAAACAATAAAAAATGCTACCTCACATACTAAACCACTAATTAATTCAACGATTCAATACAGTCTATTTATATGTACGACGTAAACAAGGGAACTTGTAAGGGCCCATTGAATTGTGTGCCCATTTAATTGCAATGAAAATCAGTCTTTGGTTACATAAATGAAGCGGAAGTGAACGTCTGCACGAGTCCCGCGGTGCGCGGCTGAGCGGAGGAGCCGCCACGGAAACGGCAAATTTCGTTTAGAAATGCGATGTTGTTGTCGTGTTTGTGTTACATTAAATTACAAACGTCGGGTTGGGTCTGTTAGGCAAATATTTTCCGTTACCTACTCCATTGTCCGCGGCCCGGCTCACTCCGCTCATATTTGATTAAAATGGAGATTTCATGAACATTTGCTTCTGCTATATTATAGTCGTGTGCTAAGTACCTTTAAACAAATTTTACCGTTGTGTATCCATCTTTATCGAAGCGTTTTATTGTTTCAGGTTGAACAAATGGTTAATGTTTGCAAAAGTATTGGTAGTGCAACCAAACAATGATTCGGGTAAGTGTTTTTAGAGTGTTGGTAGTGAAACAGTGGTTCACGAAGAGAGTGCGTAACAATATGTAATGTCAGTGTGCGAGGGTGCGTGAGAAGAGTGTGTGATGAGCTGGAGGCGCGTGTGGGGGGGCGCGTGATGCGCGGCGCGCGCGTCGCTGGCGGCGCGTGGCCCGCGCCCGCGCCCGCCGCGCCCGCGTGATGCGCGCGGTCTGCGCCGCGCTGCTCGCGTGGCTCGTCTGCTGCGCGGCCGCGCTGTCGTCGCACAAGTACAGCACGCGCGTCGTCCGCACCAAGTACGGACCGCTGCGCGGGATCGTCGTGCACTCGCATCCGCAGGTCGAGGCCTACCTCGGAGTGCCATATGCTACACCGCCGCTAGGTAGCCTCAGGTAATTGATGTTTAGACTACTATGACATGCAGTAGATGATTAATGGAATATATATACCTATAAATTGTAAATACCTAGACAGTGGTACTTGTAGTTGATGCAATATTGATTGACGGCACGGTTAGCGCAGGGTTTAAGCGATTGACTGCTGCGTTACGTGTCGCGGGTTCGATCCCCGCACGGAACACATATTTATATGACCTGCAAGTAGTTGTTTCGGGTCTGGCTGTTTGTGTATGTGAGTTTAAATGTTTGTAAACGCACCCACGATACAGGAGAAATTCCTAGTGTGGGGCAACGTTTTAAAAAAAAAGAATATAAATCTGTTATCTTTCGAACATTACAAATGAAATTGTTCCCTGTATGTATTTATGTTTGTGACTATTTACGGTTTACTCAGGATATACGACCAGGCCATGAGACTTACTTTGCCTGCTAAATTCTCTAGATCTTGCTTCGTAATCAGCTGATGAATGAAGACGGGGTCCGAAACTATTTGAGCAATCTTGAAACATGCACACGAGTGAAACGGTAACAAGTCATAAACATGAATGTGTCTCACTGGTAGTATTTTGTATTAGTTCTACTGATGCAGTTTGCTATGCGTAAGGGTGCATTCAGACAAGCGTAACCTAGCTTAGTTTGTGTCGTTCAAAAATGATCGAGGGATTAATGACTTGAATTTGAGTTAACTAATTTTGCGTCGAGTCTGGTGAGAACCGCAATATTGTGTGAAACCCAATGCAACATAATTTTGCTGACTCAATTTGCGATGCTTAAATGGTTTTTACTAACACTTATATGGATTCTGTCCGTAATAAAATGGAAATAAATAAAGTAAATCATTTTTCATGAGAGTTTCTCCCCTGGAAAATGCGTCCATGTATAAGAGTCTTAAATGTAAATAAATTAGTGCGAAAAGCGACCGGCATGTATTACCTATGCTATGACACGGGCGAGAAACTACGTGGTCTTTGTCGAATTTTCAATCAAGGCATCTTACATTTTCTTGCATTTTTTGCAAATTATAATAATTTAAAACATCAATATAGCTTTCTAATTTATATTTGCTGGAAATGATCACATTTTCAGGACATAGCAAACATGCAGCAAATAAATATTCGCGCTGGAATTATCAAAATTCTTGAGTTGAATTACGCGGGCTATATTGACGAATCCACCATAAAGCTGGTGCAGATTGGAGCGGGTCGCATCGCAACGCAATACATAGCAAAAATCGTCCTTCATCATCCAACACACAGCACACACAACAGCACAACTCATTTTCATACAAAAAAATGAGTTGTGCTGCCGACTGTTGCGGCTGTAATGTGCACTTGGCTTTATATAATATAGTTCTCCTTATCGATTTCGAAAACGGGGACCCTTTGAAATTATTATTTCTTAGCGTGTCCCCTAATATGACTCGCCAGACCGAATTTAGTTTTAAATACCCGGTCACAACTAATGCGATAGAGTTGGCTGGCAGCGTTAAAGGTATAATAGCTATAGGAGGGCTCCGGCCTCTACTTTAAGTATTTGGTGTTTTCCGGTTTGTATCGAGTCATTTTTTGTAACTGTATTCACAAAACACAGATACATGCCACCGGTGACACCGTCGCAGTGGCGCACGACGCGGCTGGCGGACGCGTCGGGGCCGGCCTGCCCGCAGGTGCCGCCCGCCGCCGTGCCGCGCGAAGACGCGTTGCTGGTGCACCCGCGCGCGCGCATACGGCAGCTCGAGCGACTGCTGCCCGTGCTGGCCAATCAGAGCGAGGACTGCCTTTATGTCAACCTCTATGTGCCTGTTAATGGTAAGCAGTGGTTTTATGTATGTCTTTTCTTGAATTAGGGCCTCCGGTTTCATGATTTGTGCTTCGTACAACATATATATAAATGCACGCTGAATCAGGCACTGAACCGGGAGGTTTATTTAATCGCTACTATTTTCCTAATTTACTGATCGTATTTATTATATTTTAGATTTTTGTAATCACAGATTTACCGTAATCACTTTTTTGCAAGCAAATTGTTTATTTATTTTTATTTATTTAACCATTTATGTACACACTTATATAAACAGACAAGAAGAAAATAACAGAAAAATAGGTACAAAGTTGATGCTTATTTCTAATGAAATCTCTTCCAGCATACCTGCGATAGGATAGTAGATTTAGAGATGTAGACAGAGTGTGTAAGAGTAAAAGAGAAAATAAAATACATAGAATCAAAAACAATTCACTTAATAAAATAAAACAAATAATATGAGAATATACATACATACATACAAACATACATACATACTTCTAAAATAAATAACACTAGAATATTAATATATACGCAACTATGACGAAGTGGAAAGATTGTTTGTTTGATTGATTGTTCATGACACTTACTGACCATCATCGTGAAATACTCCCATTTGTAACTGTATACGACGCCCACGACAAGTTAGCAGTTGGTCTCTTTCGAAACGAGTGGATTAAGCCACGAGGTCGTACATGAGAATTACAGTTAGGGAATTCTCAAATACAGTCTCGCGGTTGGCAATGTGCCCGGGAAATGGCGATACCTTTGACCTCATCGCATACACTCTCATATCGCAGTCGGCGAACTGTGAGTGTACTAAAATACCTCTGCCTAATCCTGCGGGATTACGGGTGCGACAGTTATATATGTGTACCTATAATGTGTGGCACGTCGTCTTTGTTTCCTCTTTTTCCTGGAGTAGCACTTGTCTAATAGAGCAGAACAATGGTATCAACATAAAAGAGCGACCGCGCGACGAGGGCTCGCCAGCGGTTTATTCATATAATTTATTCACGTCATTTCCCAGTTAATTCACTGTCCGTTAAACATGTCGCTTTAAAAATGTATCAAGGTAGATATTTTGTATGATACGTTTTCTGTACCCTGTGCGTGATTTAATTTTGCTTCTGAGTTTTATTAACTTGCTAATTTAGCTGACGTTCGTTGTAAGCAATTATAATTAACTCATAGAACGGTGTATACTTTACTCATAACTATTTTTTATATAATATGTAAGTTTAATTGAATCTAAATTAACTAACAAACTATTAAAATTAAAATACAATAAATGAATTGAATAATGAATGAATTACTATAATATTTTAAAATTTATTTATTAGCATCGTAGCTTGTTTACGCCGCCGTAGCCCTCGTAGCACCGTAGCACCCCCGTAAAACTCTCGTAGCCTGCAGGCGTAGCATGACGCTTTCTATTTCTACGAAGAATAGACCTAGCTTTTTCTACACAAAGTGACATTTCATTTCTTCATTTTTCACCGTTCACATCACACCGTAGAAATCCTTCTACAATCTGTCATTTTGTCTTGGTCTAGGTCTAGGTTTTTATATGTAAACTATTTCGGAAGAAAGTTTTCTACCCTTACCTTCGATCATTGATCGAAGACCCTTACTGTCAAAATCACACACACGGTCTAAGGTAGTGAAGACAATTTGATTTTTTATTCGCCAGTAAAAAACTTTCTACTCGACGGCCACAATGTATAAACGGTTATCTACAAATCATGATTTTACAAGGGAGTGTTTTGAACGCAAAACTGTGATAATTAATAGAAGAAACAAATCTATCTTCTCCTATTTTACATCATTTAGTTAATAGGGCATAGTTCATAAGTACCATGGAAATAGTTAAGGTCAATATTACTGTAAAGTTGTTTGATCCAAATACGGTACTTCGACACTTTGAGAAAAATTGTTGTAGTTGACGTGACTTAATCAGTAAAAACTGAGAATCAAACAGAAAAAAAAATCCTATGACAAAACAAAGAAATCTGAGACGAATTATGTAAAAGAGTGAATTTCGTAAAAAAGTGCAGTCGACTCTTTCAACTTTGCCGCCGTCGTATTGTCTACACGGAATGTCATTTTTGTCTACTCTTCCGTCGACAATACGGTGCTCATGCTACGCCTGCTGTAGTGATTTAAAGATATAACAATTTTTTAAACGTATGTTAATGTATGTAAACATGTATGTAACGTATGTAAATAAGAACACATACAGATACAGAAAAAACAGAACACATAAGATCAAGATCCCCTTGTCTGTCAATCGAACTAATTAAGTTCGGTAACAATAGAAAAAGTAATTGTGTCTCATTAGCGACGGTTGAGCTCTACGTATCTACAAAAGTAATTATTGTAGAACAAGTATGAGCAGATGCGCTTACCAGTCTCGCTCTTATTTAGCGGTATGCAGTATTTCAGGACAAGTTGCGTCTTCTAACTAGTGTTTGAACATGTAGCTGTAGTTGTACATATAGCTACGAGTTATGTGCTAACCTATTAACTTCACAAAGTTACTACTACACTTATGTTACTAATACTTAAGGTTGAATATACTTTACAAGGAACGTGTGTGGATAAATTATTTCATCAATGGCGTAGGAAGGCGACACAAAATGTTCTTTTATATAAAATCTTAAAATAACATTTCAGCATTTTCTTTTAAACTTTGTAAGAAAATTAGACCTTTGAACAGGTAGGTGTTCTAGAAAAACTTTACTTTGTTTGTTTCCCGGCTTGGCACGTAGCGTTTTCTAGCACCTTGCAAGTAAAGTCATGCGGAAAATGCACGTATATGGATTTATATACTCAGTTTGCAAATGCTGAAATGTAAATGGCATTTGTAAAGCAAGCTGAAGAACAGTCGCGATCAGGGTACACAGGCCTACTGTGTGATTTACTTTTATTCGGTTGGAAAAGTAAATAATAAGACTTTTGTGGTACTACCATTTGTTAAATGAACTTTGGATAACATGCAAATTATTACAATTAAGGTTTTGTTCCATTTATACAAAGTTCTACATAAGTTCCTTATTACCGATAAGTTCTCTATTTCTAGAATCACAACTTGTAAATTTTCTAATGGTAAGAATACTAAAATATTCATGTATAAATCAAATTTTAGTGCGAAATGCCATTTTACGGCGTTACTTTGAATAGTAACCTCTATCTATACGTGATACGGTTAAAATTTATGCACGGCCGGTTCAGCTGCAGAACACTTAACGCTTCAGAAGTTATAAGTAAATACGTACGTCAGCACTCACTTGTGTGAAATGAAAGCAAGCACTTACGGCGCATAAGATGACACAGAAGATGCACCGGGGAGAGGATGCGGGGCTCTGCGGAGGGTGTCGAGGCCTCAATTCCGTAGTGCATTGCAGTGCAGTCTGCCCCCTGCAAGCAGTGCGGAAGTGAGGCTGAGACACCCCATATCTACGGTTCACGCCGGCGATGTTTTGTCATCAATAACGTGAGTATGGTAAACCGTTATTGTTATTGTGATGCATTGTTATTGTGTGCTCTCAAATGTTCGTGTAATGTTTACCGTGGTTAAATTATTATTATAATGTATTTGCAATGTGTGTAGTCGTCACAAATATTGTGGTGTGCAAATATGACTTGCGTGATCTTTTGAGCAGATTCCGAAATTAATTACTATTGTGTCGTATTAAGTAATGAAAGTATTCCTTGATAGTTTATGGATTTGAATGATAGTTTTTATATCGAGTAAGAAAAAATATTTTGCGTGCAATATTAAAATTCGATTTTCCCAGCGTAGATACTGTTATTAGCCTTAATTTGTTAATATTATATAATAGGATACTAAAGAAGCAGATGCTGGTAATCGTTAATTAAGAGTATCAGATACCACTTCGTAATTTATGCTACCAGGAGAAGCCTCCATCGAGTTATTAATCTAGAGCTTTATAGGTAGTTGTAATCCACATCGAACATGTTCCTATATCGTGATGTCTGGTTTGAATCGAAAATGTATCTTTACTTAATCCAACTTTTAGCTAATTTGTTACAAATCTGAAGGCCAATTCCCGTTATTAAAAACGTTCAAAATCAAGTCGCAATCTCATCTCAGCAACACTCAAATGTCAAAAATGTAGGTAAATACTATACAATTTTTGACGGATTGAGACTGAGATTAGAATGCGAACGTTCTTAAAAATACGGGAATTGCCCCTCTGCTTGTCTTGTGTTTCTATGTGTCATGTTCGTGAACGGGCGCCGTCAGTTGGGATTGGCCACGCTGCCACGGCTTATTCTAATTATTTTATTTAAATTTAGATTTGCTGTACTCAGGACACACAACGTATGCGTCTTATTTACATCGTTCTCACATAATATAATAATAAATTTAATTTCAGTTACTTGCCCGTTCTTCTCCATAAAAACCTACTACGCTTTAGAATGGGCAACCAGCTTCATATTTCTGACTGACTGACCACTTGACAATTCAAAACTGCTTGTAAATGGTTTAATTGAAATAAATTTATGCTTTTAGTTTCAGTTTGAGTTTATGCTCAGTGCTAACGTTATACAAGTTTTAAGTAACCACATAGAAATTTTCATTAATTTTCTGAATAAGTAACTCGAGTCTGATATAACTTTCTAATTAACATGCCAACAGCCTCCATCACGATATAATCTAGAGTTTTCAGGGTGTTAACAAATGTTTGCGAATGCAGGGGGTGAGGAAGGTGAGGGCGTTGGGCTGCCGTGTTTGGTGTTCGTGCACGGCGAGTCTTATGAATGGAGCTCCGGCAACGCGTACGACGGCACCACGCTGGCGGCCAACGGCAACATAGTGGTCGTCACCATCAACTTTAGGTTAGGTGTATTGGGTAAGTCATTGATACTAATTAGCTAGCCTTTCGATCACGTATCGGCAAGCGTAGTGTGAAACGCCACTCAGCTACATGGACCGACGATCCTGGGACAGACTGAATGCGGAAGGCAGAGGACAGGGTATTGTGGCGCAGCTTCTGTGAGACCTATGTCCAGCTGTGGACTGCGATAGCCTGAGTTGATTGATTGAGCTAGCCTTTTTCCAATCATGTTGGGTCGGGACGGGCTTTATAAGCTGTTATGAGAACAGCGCCAGTCAACACATTTGCCACCTATCCAATAGACGCATTATGAGGGAGAAGATATTTTGTGAGTCAAAATGGTGTCAGGTTTGTTAAAGTAGTGCATTGCATTTTAGTCAGTTGAAAAAAAAACTAGACATTAATTATACTTACATTAACGTTCATCATGAAAAGCAAATGGCGTTCTGCAAGTAATTTTAGAGAAAAACTTTAATTTGGTTTCCTTAAAACCAGCCTTAGTAGAATAGCGGTTTACTTCAGCGTTTTAATTACAATCTTGTTATAAAACGTCCATAATAGAGCCCTATCATTGTCTGTGGTCGGTAACGACCGCTCTAATTATAATCAGTTTATTTCAAGATTACCCTTTAACAATTTTTGCCTAGTAGTGGGCGGCTTCATTAATTATATCTCTCTAGTGTAATTATAAATTAATTAATTCGTTTCTGGGTAACATTAAATAATTATGTATTAGCTAAGCGTATTGTGTTTAAGTAGCTGACACGTGGAGGATTTCTTGTAATCGAGGATCTGAAAACTAAACAACACTTTTATCGTTAGTACGTACGTCAATATTATTATATTATTGTTCTGAAACTGTGTAGGTAGGTACGTATAGTCGGTTCCCTTAAAACATGTTATAATCTTACTCAGAAGAATAAATGAGTCCTAGAATAGACCTAGTCTAAGAGACAGGGTTGTATACATTTTGTAAAGATTTTGGAACTTGTAACGATTTGTGATATACATTGTAATTGTATCTATATTTTTTTATGAATAAACCTTTATTATTATTATTATTAATTGGAAATATTTCACTGTTGCTTGAACCTACAATTATCGTTTATTTCCAAGTTATTTTTTTGCCATAATAACTTCCTAGAGATGTCAAGTATCCTATACCTTATGCTACAACAATACAATTAATATAACCCGGACAAATCTTACAAACTTATTTTATTAGGGGCACCTATCTATTCTCGAATTTTTATATTTCACAGTTGCGAGCGACATTTGATGCAGCTGTAAAAAGACGATTTAGAAAATAATAAAACGAAATTTATTCTGCGTTTCACAGTAACGAATATCATTCTCGTCGATGTCATTTTATTTTTTGCGCCGTAAAGTGATTTTTTCATTTCATTTTTTTCTAATGGAAAATGTTACTCCTTGATGATTTTTCCGTAATGTGATCCTATACATATATTTTGTATGGACTTTTAGAAAGAATGAGGAAATATCGTTTAGTTGGACACTTGTATTGTATTTCTCATGAAAAAATCAAATATGTACGTGTAGCAGGCAAGGCCCTAAAAAGTATAATTCTCTTATAAAATCAAAAGAAGAAAGCTCACCCAGTATAAGTAAACAGATTGTCGATATGTTCCCAACAGACTTATATATACGCATACGCATAAGTGGATCGCTATTGTTTCTATAAATAAAGTCGTTTGTCTGCACACATAAACTTGTTTTCACTTCTGACTGTTTGTGTTGTAATGTAATAACAAAGTATTCAAGAATGCTTTTAAAGTTACGACAGCTTAAATATGTTGTAGGGCGAATTATTAGACCTAGTTACGGCATATTTCTGACAAAAAAATATTTTCAACACATTTGCTCAAAAAATGCATTTACGAAGCCTGTATACATTGTTCGAAAGTTAAAAATTACGCACCATACAACGGAACGGGCGGCAAAATAGGTACTCTCACCTAAGTACATGTTTTACCGCCCCCTTCGTTGTATAGCGCCGTGCGTATTCTTTACGGTTTTTTATTTATTACCTTAAAAAATGATATAAGAATTCCACCAAGGAGTTTCAAATTACGAGAATAAATAAGCTGAATGATCGAACCTCCTTGGAAACGCTTTTGCTCAATACGTTTATCTCACTTTAGTATTAAAGAGAAAATGAGACGAAGGATGCTTTTCGACTAGACTATTGCGATTCGACGTTTTGCGATTCTAATTTTCACCACGCGCACGTAGCGCCATTTGGAAATGGCGCCATTTTCATACTAGAAACGTCAAAGATTGTTATTGTTGCGACTTTCTGACTGATATATTTTTATAAACAAAAGTTTGTTTCATTACCTATTGTACTGTTTTCTCGCAAATGTGTTGAAAAACGTTGTATGACACACGCGCGGAAATTGGTATTTACAAACTCGTGACTATGGTAAGTACATTCGTCTACTCGTTTGTAAAAACCAACTTACTGCACTAATATCATAAATAACTATTATCGATGACATATTTTTAATCATACATAACTTAAAATTAAATGTAAGTAGGTACTAAATAGAGAAAACTATTTTTGTTTTTACATCTGTGCGAAATGACATAATAAACAACATAAATATCGAAACGATACACCGTACACACTGTTCCAAATATTTGTTTTCGAAGTCACTACTCGAAATTGATGTGATAGAAAATATTGATTCACTTGTGAACAATCTTCGTGAGAGGAAACTTTGAATAACGATGACACATCTGAGCGATTGTATGAAATGTGTAAGTTTTCGTATTTACATAAGTGTCGCTATCCACTAGAGTGTATCGCCTCAGACAGACATGTTCGTGGTGCGCAAAAAAATACATTATATCATAATTTATTGAAGACGCTCCGTACTGTTTCCGGGTCTTGTTCCGCAGGCGACAGTGAAATATTTTGCATTATGAGCCACTATTTCTCAGCTGCAAGGCATAGTCATAGTCGTAATGTGTATTTGTGTGTACATTTTATACTTTGAAATGGTTTATATTCTTGGGAGATTAACGTTTGTTTTAAGTCACTTTAAGTTATTCTAACTTTTAAGTGTTATTTGTTTCTTGGTAGGTTTTTTAAAGACTGGTGCTAAGGGGTCGGCGCAGGGTAACTTCGGTCTGATGGACCTGGTGGCGGGGCTGCACTGGCTGCGGGAGAACCTGCCAGCGTTCGGGGGCGACCCCGAGCGGGTCACCCTCATGGGCCATGGCACGGGGGCTGCGCTCGCCAACTTCCTCGCCGTCTCACCCGTCGCTAGGGGTATGAATTGTTCAGTTAATCCATTAAGATGACAAAGATTTTGGATATGATTTAGTTTGTTAACTTTGCGTTTAAATTACTGACTGTTAGTTTATCAGTAGGCATACATAAAGTTTTGTCAGCGTATCCATTCAATTGATGGAGGAAAATTCCGTAGAATTACGTATTGCGGGTGTGATGTTACCTACGCACAATTTTAAAGTCTTGACAAGAGTAAATTATCCCGAGCAGTCAAGAAGTTAAATTAATTAGGAATATTTTTAATGAACTGTCAGCTGGAACAGTAATGATCTCTGTGGGCTCGATGAGGGTGGGGCCCGCGTGGCGGTCCGCTCACGTGCGAGTACGCGAGTGGGACATTGTGTGTAATTATACCTCTCCTGGCAGATTTCATTATTTCGTGTCACCATCCCGTTTAGATCCTCCATCACTTAATGCGATTAAAAGGGTCACATCAGTAATGCACAAATGGGCAGCTTCCTCTACGTAATTTGAAAATAAGGTCAACACCGAGACTCTGAAAAGTTATTAAAGAATACGAGAAACGGAGGAAGAAATAAAAATGTTTTTCTTTAGAAAAGATTTCATTATCTGGGTGATCCTTACTCAAAATGACAAAATTAAATTAGGTTATCTGTTTCAGAACTACTGAAGCGCGTCATCTTGTTAAGTGGGTCGGGACTGAGTTCATGGGCGCTGCAGAGGGAACCACTCACGATAAAAAGAAAGGTACCTTTACGTTAAAGAATATCGGGTGAGGGCTTCCTGCTAAACAGGCGAGAGGACACTGTTTACAAAAAATAAGGAGAACCTAAATTGGGAACGAGGAAAGTTTTTTTGCATTCGACTTATCCAATTTGCGATGGAAATACTGGAATCTTTTTATTGTTTTTATATTTTCACTTAAGTTTGCGTTTCGTTTCTGTTTCGTGTAGAATAATGTTTAGAAGTCATCAAATCTTGGTAAACAGTTCTGAAAGAATAACTTTTTACTTGACGCCCATATTTTGGTGACTGAGGACACTTTAAAAGAGAAGAGACTGAGACAATCTTTTATCAGCTTCATAAGTATTGTATGACCAGGTGGCGGAACAGACGGGGTGTCATGGAGACTTGTTGGAGGACGATCTCGCGCCGTGTTTGAGGAACAAGCCACTGGCAGAGTTACTGGCGGTGCGGTTGGATCCGCCGCGGTTTCTGCCAGGGTTCGCACCCTTTGTCGACGGCACTGTCATCGTTAACCCTTCCGTGAGTTTCCACTTCTTTAGGCGTGTCTTTATTTTTAAGTACTGGAATATGCATGGTGTAAGGGATTTCTTCGCGCAAACCGCTCCAATGAATTCAGTACATCATTTTAGACCCACCAGAGCATTTTTAACACTTTGAGCGGATCAACGTAACATTTGATAAACGCTATTTGACACAACGTCAGAAAAGAAGATGTCTTTTTTAAAGAACATGTATAAAGAGCTGCGGGTTATACCAATTCCTTCAAGCTACGTAATCGCGCCGTATCACTTTAAATTGTCGGACTGCGAGCGCCGCTGGACTGGTGGGCCAAGAATCGTGTACTGAATTTATGGTGACAGCTTGCGCTTCGATATCCTTTTCACCCTGTAATATACCAGTGTGGCTGTAAAGTTAAGTACCTAGTTAATGTAACATAATTACTGAGTCGAAACTTAATGAAAATATTTGTCAAGTTAAAGTTTCAGTGCTTGATGTCGATACGTGCTTCAACTGTTAGCCAAGTTTGTATTACTTTGGAAATTCCTTAATGAATTCATTAACTTTGACTTAATTGCTTAATTTTTCGTAGTTTCTGGTCTGATCTGATTACAGCTCAACCTAGTTTATTAAAGCTAGGACAGGTTTTTTATCTCAAATCAGTCTTTTGATCATCAGGAACACATGCCATGAGCTAAATTTTCGGCTTCCTTTTGCGCCTCATTCGCAAAATCGCTAATTAATATACAGGCTTCGGCCGAACAACCCCTTTGACGAAATTAACAGGATGTTTTCGTTAACAAATTGACGTCGCACCTGTGTGGCAGTCAATGTTGTGGAAAATATGACGCTTGATTGTACAGTTATAAATGTACAATCAAACGTGTTTGTTTCCCCTTTACGTATAGTCGCGGTCTGAAAATGCTTACCATAATTAAGGTTTGCATACACATATCTATGTTACAAGGTCGATGATATATATGATTTGATTAGGTAGATATAGAGCATAGTTTTTTTTTACACGTCATCTATGATAGTTATAAGAGACCCTTATTTTTGTAAAAAAAAACAATTAAATATTGATTACATATACGGATATTAACCAAGCGAAGTCGAACTTATTACAAAAAATGCAAAAAAAAGGAAAAAAAAATCAAATGGAAACACAAAATATCTTTATTTTTTTAAGGAAATTTATTGTTTTAATAATTAGTATAGCCTCCATCAGCAGCTATGACGGCACATAGTCTATCTCGAATAGGTGCGACAAGACACGAGCATAAGTCAATTACTCTGATATCATCCCATAACCGTGTACAATGTGATCTAAGAGTTTCCGAGTTTCTTTCATTCTGACAATCCCAGCGTTGAACCATTATGTCCCACAGATTTTAAATCGGGTGCATATCTGCTGACTGAGCAGGCCATTGAAAGAGACGAGTGTCGCGGTGCACGTTGTACCACGTCATAGTTGACCGGGCCGTGTGTGTCGGTGCATTATCCTGAACGTAATCAATTTGTGGGAATTATGCTGCAGGATGCACAACGCGCAAAGTAGGCAGCATCACCTCTTCCATTAGCGACCCATAAACTATTCGCAGTAGCCGCCCTACTTTCTAATGACGTCATTTCTCCGATGTCATCGTGGCCGTGGCCGTCATCCACCCCCATAGGTTATGCCACCAGACTCATTTTGAGGCACGATATGAGCTTCACCATACCGAGACTGATTATATCGCCATAAAGTTTATCTTCCGATTTAAAAAAATTTCGTCGGTAAATATAACAGTCGACCAATCAAAATCAAGATACTGTCGCCCAAAATGAAGTCGGGCAGATTTGTGGTGAGGTTTGAGTTCCACTTTAACACCATGATGTTTTTTTTTATTTTTTATTTTATTTTGTAGTGTAGCCACAGTATTTATATGGAACAGTATGGAAACTAAGCATATTTGATGAAATAATTACCTACGCTGCATTGAAGCAATAGGGTTGTAACTTTTCATGTTTTTGATTTTGTTTTTTTTTGTTACAACATTTTTGTTATGTAGTGATCAATCAATCGTATTGAAATAACTAGCTAACTATTATTTAAATTTCGTTGGTTAATCTCAGAAAAACACGATAGCTTAAAACACGGAAAACAGTTTAATGCTAACAAACAACAATCATAGAACAATTTTTTTTTTGTTTTTAATATACGATTGACGTGTAAAAGTGTTTGTACCAACCTACTTTTAGTAATAAAATCATTTATCATTTATAGATCTTTAACTTTATCATTAGCGGCGTAACCTTTTACAAGTTTTGGCGGGAGTGAAAAATTTGATAACTATTGCAGCCGCCATCTTGGATTCACGTTTTGACAGCACTATCGGCTTTAAATACCCCCAAAACCGCCGCCCATTCTGTATTTACAAATAATTCATGAATGCATTATGATCAGTCACACGGACTTATAATTCGATAACGATTATGTGTATAACAATAACAATAAATCATTCTTACCTTCCAAAATCAGCAGGAAGTTTAAAATACGATAGCTCCGGCTTTGATGAAGCCAAGTTCAAATAGCCGTATACCACGCAATACGCTCGTGGCATGTATAAAAAGATTGCGGAGAAAAAAAATCGTGACCACTCGTCTTGACGCGGCACTCACTACTGACCGCACCGCTACAACCGCTTCGGGGTATCGTCGATGCACATGTTTGTGTGAGTGTGCCGTTTCGAGCGTTTGTAGGTAGTTTCCGTACTGTTCTATACTTATTCTGTGGTGTAGCCCCGCCCGGTGCAAAGGTCGGCGAACCGTCCGAAGATATCATACAAAGCAGCAAAATTACTAGTTGGTGTAAAGCCGTGTTCTTCGTAATGTCGAATCATATCAGTTATTTGCGCGGGTGTTACTGGGCTGTCGTTTTATATAGCTTCTATGATCAGTTATTTGCTCCAAAATGTCACGGTGAATCGAGATATATTGAGTTTTCGTGATATAGCACTAATATTCAAGCCATCTTCATGGATAAATAATATTTCTGCCCTTTGTTGCAGGGTTAAACTTGCCATTTTATTTCAATCAATCAATTTTTATTATATTTCACACTTTCAATATTTTTGATAAACGTCGTTGTAATAAATGCAATTATGTCAATGTGTCAACTTTTAAATTAAGAAATGAGCTCTGTCATTATGAAAAAGACATTAATACTCTTTTTGTAAGAATAGATGCTTCAAATCTATTAAAAAGTATTACGTTCCTAGCTATACTGTAGCATTTTAGACTTTACTGCATACGTGTGTTAAAGGATCTAATTAGAAAACTGATAAACATTTTTAGACCCCAACTGTATGTCGTATACCTACCTACACGGCTTAAGTTAATAACCGACGAAAACTTTCAACGCTGGTGAGTTTATCATGATCGCATGGTAACAGATTGCGCGTCCATGTCCCTTACACCCTGTATAGGATGTGATTTATTTATCACGATATTTCTTTTACTGTTTATAATGCCAGTGTACTGCTGTTGCTGTACTGGCCAAATACATTACTGCAGCGGCCAGCAAAAGAGGCATTGATGGACGAACGTGTATAACACACACACACAAACGTAAGTCCATCCATGTACAGTACATGTACTATACATGTACTTTTCTCAAATATTGCGCGGAAATTAAAATACAATTTACTTTTCAAAATCAATGACGAACAACCACGGGAACAACGAACAACACTAATTTATCCCGCGTTAGTGTTCATTTGTTTTTTTTTTCAATAAACAGCTTTCTAATTGCAAGCCAGTTTGAAACTTAAATAAAACCTTTGATAAGTTCCCTCCTTGGTGGCCCTGTTTCGGAGTAAATGATCGTTCCATTTTTAAATTACACGATAGTTCTATGAGTTTACTAAGTAATTTATTCGGCCGCTAAACCACGACAGATATGGATTTTCATACAACTTTTGCCGGCCGCTGCTCGCATGTATTTGGCCAGTACAGCAATTTCGATTTATCTCGAAGAAGGTTGTCAAAATAATGCTCAAATTTCCAAGCATGTTTGAAAAAATAAACTTTTATGCGGTAGATATAGAGTAGGCAAACCTTAAAACATCATTTACTTGTAGG
The DNA here is from genome assembly GCA_937001585.2 of Brachylomia viminalis. Lineage (NCBI taxonomy): Eukaryota > Metazoa > Arthropoda > Insecta > Lepidoptera > Noctuidae > Brachylomia > Brachylomia viminalis. Next base: position 15,705,076 of record OW443301.2, on the reverse strand, counting down.
ATTTACTTGTAGGAATAAAATGTATTGTGCATGGAAAAAATTACATATTCGACCAAATCACTCCCCTACACAGACAATCTAGAAATCTATAAATGGAGCCAATAAAATTAAACGAAGCCATTTTGACTCCCCTGTAACGGCTACACAATTTACATTTCAAGCAGCCAGATATCGAGAATCAATTAGAATATTGAAGCTTCTAGAATTTCACGTGATTGCCGCAGTTTGCAGGTTACAGCATAATAACGGCCTACCTGAATAACATTTGATGCCTAAGGTCGGCCTTCGACTACCAATTTGGGTTCTGTATAATATGTATAAATTAATGGTATTAGGGTATCTAGAGGATAGGTATCCTATCTAGGTTTAATATAACATTATTACACATCTCTAGTGCCCTAAATTGACTTTAGAGGAAATTGATAGTAGGTACTTAAATGGTTTTCATTATTAATAACATTAAAATGCTTAAGTATACAAAAAATATTATATAATTAACTATTTTCAAAGTAGAAAATAAGTTATATGATTAACTAAGTATACAAATACCTATATACAAAAACAAAAGGACTAATAACTACTTATTTATAATGCTGCTATACCTATTTCTGTTTATGTAATTACTAAGCGTATGTTTTCCTACTATAGGTACCTACTAAAAATATTTTCGCCAATCGTGAGTCGTGACAACGTCTCCCTGCCCTGTTACTTTTCTTATCCAAATACGCGAACACTCTTTTCCTCTTTATATTAGTATCGTTTATAGTTCTTTTTATTATCACACAACGAACAGCTTGTTATTCCCGAGTCTTATTAAAGGAAATTAAATTTTATGTTGAGCATTGTTTCAATTCGCAACTCCATTGAAAGTGTTGTTTGTATATCGTTGACGCTAACTGTAACGACTTGCATTAATATGCTTATAAATGTATGCTCATTTCCTTAATGGACTAATGGTATTTTATGCGACTAATGCCCGGTTTCTGAGGCTTTTTTAACAGTGGTTTATCTATCCAATAGCGCTATTGGTTCGATAACTTGCAAAATGCGTTTCCGAACACTTATATTTAGGACAAGCTCCGTTTAAACTTAACTGACCAATATTTGCCGTTTATCGGTTCGATAACTATACTGGTCATCATAAAAGTCGAGCCACCCATTGTTTCACAGCTAAGCTGTTGAACACATGTTTGATTTTTATTTTGAGGGTCGATAATATGATGGTTGACGTCTTGTTTGTCATAAGTCTTATTGCTTTTATTTAAGTAAAATTACTTCAAAAGTAATTTAATTAACTCCTGTAAAACTTTTCATAAAAAAAATTAAGAAAAAAAAACAATATTTCTAAAAAAAAACACTGGCATTCATTGTTTTTGCTGATTGTAGAACAAACAGGCACTATTTATTTATTATAGAAATAATAACAAGTCGGCGACTTTCTAATAGTAATTTAAGCCACTTAATTACCCTCGAAAAATATAATTATTAATAAAACTATTATACAGATCCATCTAGCGGCAACTAAAAAACTAGTTATTGGTTTCATAGTTATTGAATGGTTGGTTGCGTATCCAGAAACGCAGTGACAGTTAACCGACGTTTATCTTAAGCTTAACATTATTGAACCAATAGCTAATGAGAGTTTATCTGGGAACTTCAGAAACCGGGCATAAGTGAATGAACATTGAAGGCCAGAATGTCTAGCCTCAAGTTTTCTTTTTAGATCGTGTTCTAATTTAAGAAGATTCAGTAAATGTAGGACTGCGTTTAACAAAAAACTTTTCTTCGTCATTATCTTGAATTAGGGAATTTCACTCGAAGTAATGTAAACATAATCACAAACCAAACTTCTACAATATCTTGTCGCTTACGCTATACACAGGGCACATATACAGGGTTATTGGTAAAACCCCATCAACCTCTTAAGGGATCATTGTACATACTCATCATTATGAACAACTTTTACTATGGGACCAAATATGAAAGAAAAAATCAGCTGGTCCCTACATTTTGACGAGTTCTGCAAACATAGATGTAGGGAACAGCTTACTTTTTTGCGCGATTTCATATTTGGTCCCATAGTAAAAGTTGTTCATAATGATGAGTAAAATGACCCCTTAAGAGGTTGCTGGGGTTTTACCAATAACCCTGTATAAACTCTAGCCTTTTTCTATGGAGGTAGGCAGGAACTACATAAGGCCATCTGCTACGAACCTTACATAGTCCTTTAGGTGATAATAATATTATATTGGTCTTTATCTACCTTCTCTGAAACAATAATAATATGATACCTATTTTGTTAGGCACCGCCTCCAACGGACAGCTCACGTCTCGGCGCGGGCGCAGCGGCCGTCGCTAATGCAGCCGGACACGAACTCGCCGACTTCTCACACAGAGAGCTGCTGTTTGGACTCACCACCACTGGTAACAACACTTACAACAAGCAAAAACCTTTTCGCAACCAAGTCTTGAAGGTGATCAACGAAAACAACCGAGTCATTGGACGATCCGCATGGCTCATGGATTTTCTAGTCTTCAAACCTGCAAGTACCAAATCTACTTCTTTCTTCAGTCCCTCAGCTCATCTAAATTCAGAGGGTATAAATACTGCCAAAGATTTATTCAAGCAAAAGCTAGACAGCTGTATCCATGTATTAGTATTTATTCATGTATTTTAAAGTCAATTCCGAGCTATCTATCCCGTATGTTGCACCTGCCATGGTCACCCTAAGGTTGACTGGTAGAAAATGCCTCAGGCATTAAGTCCGCCTTTGTACAGTATTTTTTATTAAACTTGTGGTTAAAGTTTTAATAAATAAATAATGATGTACCTCGCACAAAAAAGCAACAGTAACCATTTATTCTCATTAAGTATGTCAAGGCTCAAGTACCTATGTGTGTCTCTTCTCCTTATTCGTACACGAGGTATTTCTTGTCGTACAAATAAACAGGCGTAATGTACGGTGTTGATATCTGTCTTAATTACGTCTCCATTTAAATTTATGAATTAGACTATTTATTTAAATCCTCGCTTTATGTGAGCCGTATAACAGAGCGACATATTATAAAGCTTGTGTGTTATGGTTCCAAGTATTGAAGTTGTAATTCACATAGCGTTAACATACTTCAGAATAAATTGAATGAGGCTTCCGAAGCGAATGATAAATACATGCAAATGAGAGGAATGCCTTCCTTGCAGAATCTTACCTGGAATTTAACGCCCAAGACTTGGAGTTTGGCTTCAACGAGAGCCGACGGGACCGCATTCTTCGCACATTCGTCCGAAATGCGTACTATTACCACCTCAACGAGATCTACTCGACCTTGAAGAACGAGTATACGGACTGGGACAAGCCCGTGCAGAACCCGCTTAGTGTGCGCGACGCAACGCTCGAGGTGAGTGAGGCGTATATCGCACACTTGATGTGCTGTCATCTATAACGCGCGGTTATGTTGTAATTGGTCTGAGCGCGAAAAGCTACCTTCCCTTCTACGTGTAACTGTAATATTATATCTCAACAGAAGTAAGTTGATTCCTTTGATAGCCCCGTTTAAAGTTCATTATCAAGCAACACTCGTGTTAGTAAGGGGATAATTTAGGAATATAGCAACACTTTAACGCACTTGTTCCCAAAACGCCTCCATCACAGAAGAAAACACTTGAAATGTCATTACGAATTGTAATTGAGGAGATCTTTTAATATTGTGAAAACAAATAGAAATAACAGCGTGAGCGTACACTGGCGTGCTTGAATATAAGAACAGCAGTAATTGAGGAGGGGACTCTCTGAATATAAATAGCAAATAATTTTCTACTCCTCTTTTGTTTTTGTTTGTGTACGTTGAATATAGAACAAAACACGATTAGCATCATCGATAGTGAACTGCTGAAAGTTGATAACTGTCGACTGAGTTGACATTAGTGGAGCGCGCGGTCTTGGCGCGTCGGCGCCGGCATCGCAGACGATCTCAATTTAAGCCTCAAGTGGTTCTCGCTCCTCACCGAACGCTCCTTTGCCATACAAAGAGAGTTAATGACGCTGAATACACGATGGCTGCGTTGAAACGCTTTATTGGAAAATACTTGTCACGCCTAATAACAAGACGACATTGTTATGATTCAGCTGACGGCAATTGCTAACTGTTGTAACTAGAAATGTAAAACTTAATTTATTTCAGTATAAATGATGTAAATGGGATAGAATGTTGATAAATGATTAGAGGCATACCTAGTAGACATAAAATGTTCGTTGTTGTTTTATGGTTTGGCCTCCATTTTAATATGTTTCTTTATTATATATAAAAAAACATGTATTTAAATAAAAAATAAAGAATGATGCTTTCTGTATTCCAAGCGAAAGTTGTATGTTGATAATGCTTTGGCAATTCTTTTTTTGTGAAATTTCTTTTGTTACTTACTTTCCAAAATGTTTCTTCCACGACAACGTTAGGGACAGAAATGTCTTGAATTACTCATTTAATTCAGGTGCTAAGTGATGGACGGACTGCGGCGCCATTGATCAGATTGGGTTATCTCCACGCGCTTCGAGGGGGCACGACTTACTTCACGCATTTTCACCATCTCTCGCAAGACAAGGATTATCCGCAGGTAAACTAAATATCTAACTGCAAATTTCACCAATTAAACTGATCGCAATCAGCACATCTAAACCGCGTTTATGAGCTGTCAGTATCGTTTGAACGCAGTTTTGATGTCAAAAGTAAAGGACTTTTAAACAAGGAGGATATTGAAACAGTCATCAAATTCTTTTCAAACAAGGCAACAGGAGTCTACGGCTACAGAAGACATTGGTTCGTAATTGCAAACTATGCCTTTTTGATTTGGGTCACAAAAATGTCACGGCTTTTATTCATCAAAGTTGCCAGAAAATATACCAAGGTACAAAATACCCCTATGATATTGCTTCATGTAAATATAGCCAGTTAGTATGTATATCGGCGACACGCACACTCAACAAAACGTGGGTCTTGGCAACGGCTTATCAACTGGATGGTGCAGCAGCGCTTTTCTCCTCCAAAGTTGTTTATCTTCGCTTATGTCGGCCATAAACTCTGTTTGAAATAGATTTCCTTAACTGCAAGGACAAACAAACAGCTATATTTTGGAAAGTAACTTTTCTAAGTAAACAGACTAAACTTATTTTGATTGGAACGAACGTCAGTGAGTGTGTTAACAGTTTTTGTCACAAGTGTTTTTGACTGGAAGCGAACCAAAGGTATTCAGTCAACTTTGGACAGCATGAAATATATTAACATTCTAGTACATTTAACGTTGACTAAAATATATGACAGGCTATGATACGATTTCAACAGTTTGAGTTACACCACTCAAAATATATCATCGAAGCCAATGTACTGGGTTTAAGGGACATTGACGCGCAAACTGTTATGAATTCAGCACATGATTTTAGCGGTAAAATGTTTTCGTCGGTTGTTTAAAAAAAAAAAACAACTGTTTCATAAAGAAATGCAAGCGCTAAACGAGTTTTAAACATCATTCTGTTTCTGTCAAATATTTGAAGATGACAGAGACAGAAGGATGTTTAAAACTCGTTTAGCATTAAACGTGCTTAGTGATTGCCGGTACAACTGGGCCTAAGTAGTTATAGCAGCCGTTGACAGGCTGTGGTTTTCAAAACGTATCGACGACGCACATGCGGTTGCGCGATGAATTGCACAATGTCTTTATACAACTGTTTGTTATTTTGACAACCCTAGTGCCACCACTTGAATTGACTTGTTAATAGGACTATGCGGGCTTTTGATTTAGATTGGGCTCAAGTTTGACGGTTAGTGCTAATTGTAATATACTAAGTTACGTACCTGTAGGAGTAATTGAGAATGTTACTACAGATCTCATCTGGTTACATAAAGGTATAAGATCCGGTATCATATGTTGGGCTTAATGAACGTAATGATGAAATGTAGAGAGGGGGGCAAAGCTAGTCCAGATCTTGGGTATAAGTTTTTCTGCTGGATAATGCCCAGTAGTAAAACTTATATAACGATCGAGATCGGAAAATGACCTGCGATCTGTAAATTACTTGCAACTTACTTTAATTTTTTTTATTGCCTAATGGGACTAATCTTGAACTCGATCTCGCCTGATGGATTTAAAGTAAAAGAAAACTGTATACATATTTATTTTTTTATTGTACAGAGACCAGGGTCGGTGCATGGTGAGGAGCTTCCATACTACCTGGGGGTGCCCGTCTCCCTGACGCATCACCAGCAAAACTTTACGCAGCAGGAGCAACGCGTGTCCAAACTGTGCATCCATTACATCTCGAACTTCGTTAGATATGGGTAAGACATTACATATTGTCCTTTAAACACCGTTGTGGCTAGGTCAGCAAAAAATTAGGAATAATGTTTAAGTTTCAATTGAAAATTCGTTAAAAAGTACACTTAATACACTTCTATAGCTTGATTTTAGCACACCAGTTCTCAAAAAAGCTAAAAATCCATCACTTGCAGAGTAAAAATATTATTTTCTTTGAGGAATATCTCAAACTCAAACTCAAACTCAAAGCATTTATTTCAATTAAACCATTTACAGGCACTTTTGAATTGTCAAGTGGTCGGTCAGTCAGAAATATGAAGCTAGTTGCCCATTCCAAAGCGTAGTAGGTACCTATGGAGAAGAACGGGCAAGAAACTCCATGGACACTCTTTTAAATTATATTGTTACATAAATATTAGTTACATCATTAATCTTGTATATAGGTATAATTATATGTGAGAACGATGTAAATAAGACGTACACATTGAGTGTCCAGTGTACAGCAAATATAAATTCAAACAAAACAATCCATAATAAAATAATTAAAAATAAGCCGTGGTGGCTAAGAGATGACCAGTCCCAACTGACAGCGCCCGTTCACGAACATGACGCATGGATCAGCACCATTCAGCTCAACCATTTTGAAGGGAGCTAAATGATCCAACACACGCGCCACCGTCAGCGAGACATTTGAGTGAGCATGACATCTATCAGCCGCCAGGACACATTCAAGTCAATGAAAGACATTACCCGGTAAATGGTAGCTCGATAGTACATAGTACTCACACTTGTCCTATGCAATTATATAATACAAAGGAGATTGAGTTTATACAAAGCAAAGGTAGTCTTACAATCTTCAGCAGCTCCAACAGTATTTTCAAATGTTAATCAATTAGTTGTGGTTGTGGAGCAGGACCAGCATTGAGCCAGGCATTTTTATCAGCGATATAATCCCCCAACTTATAATATGCCTGGCTGCATAGTGTGCGTTTTATACAAACTTTGAATTTCGTCTCATTCAGTTGAAGTATGTGGGGAGGTATTTTATTGTAACATTTTAAACAGTACCCCATGAAAGATGAGTCCACTTTAGCCAGTCTGAAACCTGGTTGAACTAATAGGTCCCTATTTCTGGTACTATAATTATGTCTATCACCTCTTTTAGTAAAAAGATGTACATTTTTTCTTACGTACATGATGTTTTCATAGATGTATTGACAAGGTACCGTCAAGATCTTAATAACCTTAAACAGTTCCCTTAGAGAATCGCGCCTGCGGAGATTATATATGGCTCTGATGGCTCTTTTCTGCAGAATAAAAATAGAATCGACGTCTGCAGCCCGTCCCCAAAGTAAAATACCGTAAGACATGATACTATGAAAGTAACTAAAATAGACTAACCTCGCGGTATCTACATCGGTAAATTGACGGATTTTTCTGACAGCATATGCTGCTGAACTTAGCCGTCCCGCCAGAGATGTTAAATGAGAACCCCATTGAAGCCTCGAGTCGAGCGTGATCCCCAGGAAAACAGTTTTATCGACGAATTCTAGTTTCTCTTGATTCAATACTATCTCACAATCACTACTTTTGACATTAGGTAAAGAAAATCGTATACACTTAGTTTTTTTCCCATTTAATACTAAATTATTAGCAGTGAACCAATTATGGACCTGCATTAGGGCGTTATTAACGTCGTCAAAATTTGTAGCACTTCTTTCTACCTTAAAAATTAAAGAAGTATCGTCAGCAAATAACACCATTTGTGGTTGATTTTTTAATAAATGGAGTAGATCATTAATATACACTAAAAAGAGGAAAGGACCCAATATCGAGCCTTGTGGAACTCCCATTTCTACTTTTAAACTAAGTGAATTGACACCATTTATTTGAACTTGCTGCTGCCTATCCTTTAAATAAGATTTTACTAGACTGAGCGCAAGTATTCCAAGTCCATAATGCTCAAGTTTCAAGAGCAAGGTTTCGTGATCGACGCAATCAAATGCCTTGGAGAGGTCACAAAAGATTCCTATGGCGTCTTGGGCCTCTTCCCACGCCGTAAATATGTGTTTTAATAAGGTGACCCCAGCGTCAGTCGTACAACGTCCCTTGGTGAAACCATACTGTTGATTGTGTAAGATTTTATTTGTGTTAAAATGAATGAGCATTTGATTAAGCATTACCTTTTCAAATACCTTGCTGAAAACTGGCAACACGGATACGGGTCTATAATTATTGGTGTCTTTGCTGTTCCCGGATTTGAAAAGTGGTATTACCTTACTGTATTTCATTAAATCCGGGAAGACTCCTTGATCCACACACAAATTAAATATGAAGGCTAAGTAAGGCGCTATAGTGTCAATTATGGATGTACAGACTTTAATGGACATTCCCCAAAGATCTTCAGTCAATTTGATCTTGATTTGCTTAAAAGCTTTTATTACTGTTATGGGGTTAATATGCTTAAAGTTAAATTCAATCGGGCAGACCGAAACGTTCGCCCTTACTAAATCAAAAGCGAGCGTGGGCATCTTTGGGAATATCTAGTTAAGCGCAGATGGCTTTCCTAATACAACACGAACATCATAGACGGCTCTCAGCTATGCAACAGCTGAGGCACCCATAGCGCGAATCGTGTCTGATTTCAATCCGGGTTAGTATGGCGGAAAATAATAAACGATAAGTGATTGTTAACCGACGGTAAATTCGAACACGAATTAAAGATTTAATAAACACTATTACTTTGTTATTTGAGCTTTACAAAAATTTACATGTATAGGTATACCATAATCGGAATTACAGGCAAAATTAATTTATAGTGCATGCAATTAGAAACTATAATAACATGTGTAAACAGCATAATTTTGATCCTTTCATAACAGGTATGTCCTTGGCCAGAAAGTGCTTTTTTAATTAAGGTTTTGTGTGTTCAGGTTTTTATTCTTGAATATGAATTGAATTTAGTTTAAGCTTGAATGTTATACTGTTTTTTCTCTTTTCTTTTGGTAACTCTGTTGTGTTGTTCATACTCTTTCTTTTCATTCTGTTTTGAATTGAACACTTTTAATTGGCTGTCAGTCTCAAATACTATTTTTTATTCTGTTTATTTTAGCTGTAAGTCTTCCATATTTAATAAATAAATAATATTATACTGTGTTCAGAAATATGTTTACGTTTATGCCCTAACTTTTTGAACTAGATGTTGTTAGTTTGTTGTAAAGTCAGTGACCTGCATAACCTGAAAGATTTCTTGACCTGATACTTTCGGAGAAACGAAGGTGTCTCAATATGTAAAGAACATCATGGAAGCTGGCTGAGCAGATTGACCTCTTGTGCACCTATACATCAATCAGTATTGAGCCACAAACCACGAGTAAACATTTCTACATAAAAGGTTTTCCTTTAGCTAATACACGTACAACAGTGGGATAAGTCAAGAATTTTGAGGTAATGGAAGGCATACCAAATTGAATTTGTTGCGATAGAAGCTTTCAAAAACGGTTTAATTACGTGATCTTTGAAACTTAATATTATCGTCATCATGTCATTTAAATAACACATCGCACAAAACATTCCTTAATGTGTTTTTTTCTTTAGAAATCCAAATGATCCATCGGCAACGCCACCTCCTAGTCCAATGCTGGGCGAGACTCCTCGGCTGGGCCTCGACCAGACCCCGTACTGGGACACATACGACACCATCAACCAACTCTACATGGAGATCAGTGCGTAACTCTCAATATTTGTTTTATGTTACTGCCGACGAAAAACTTCCTGATTAGTTTATACAAATACATATGTTACGGATCCCTACTTTATGGGCCTTTCCGATCTCCCTTTATAGCTCAACTACTCCATGTCGTAGTAATACAGTAAAATAAAAGGAACTCTGAAAGTTTCGGAGTCCGAGCAGTTGTGAAGATCAGCATCTGTTAACAGAACAACGAATAAATACAATTAGTATTGTGTCTCTAGGAATTTAGAGTTGGCCATTTAGAACTTTAGGGTCGCCCCCGTGACTCCTGCGGTTACGGTTCGGGCTCATTTGTTTCAATTGTGTCGTGCCCGGCGCAGGTGGCAAGCCCGAGATGCGCAGTCACTACCGCGGACACAAGATGTCGCTGTGGCTATCGCTCATCCCGCAGCTGCATCGGCCCGGCTCTGACCTGCCCGACGCCGCCATGCGACACCATCACTTCCAGGAGGACAACGCCAACTACTACGAAGGTATGTTATTCAATGTATTTAAAGATATATTGAAACTCTTAAATCAATGCAGTGAAGCAGTTGAGTAATGGACATTCGTGGAGCAGGTGCGGTGCGGGCGCAGTCCATGTCGCGCGCGCACGTGCCGCACGTGGTGGAGCTGGAGGGCGGCGCGCGGGCCGGCGCGCGCAGCACCGCGCCGCCGCGCGCCGCAGCCCCCCGGCCCGCGCCCGCCGCGCCGCCCTCCACCGAGTGCCCCCCCAACGCCACCGCGCCGCCCGTGCACCCCGACGACGCACTGCTGCGCCGCCTCGCCTCCTCACATTATCAGTCCTATACGGCGGCGCTCACCGTCACCATCGCCGTGGGCTGCTTCCTCCTACTGCTTAACGTGCTCATCTTCGCCGGCATCTATCACCAGCGTGGCTCGCGCCCGCGCCGCTGCAAGGACGATCTCGCCGAAGCCGGGAGCTCCTCGTCTTCGGACAACTATGACGGAAAGCTGGACTACGAAGTGCGCGCGTTTGACGGCAAAGGGTTCGGGTTCGAGTGCAAATCGGCCCACGTGCCGCGCGGTGTGGGCTCTAAATTCGACCTGCGGACGTTGTCGGATTGCGGTGAGCCTACATTCGGCGAGTACAGCTGCTACGACGAGAAGCACCGCGCGGCGCGCAGCTCCATGCCCGACGTTAGCGTGGGCAGCGCCATCGAGGCGGGCAGCGTGGTGTGCATCGACACGCAGAAGCCCGATATTCAGAAGCTGGATCCAGCGCGCGCGGGCGACCCAGCGGGCCCGGTGGGCCGCACCAGCACGTTCGAGCCGCGCGTGGTGGACAGCTCCACGCAGGTGAAATTCGGGCCGGACGGCGCGGAGGGCACGGGCGACGCGGGCGCGGAGGGGGAGGGGGGCGGCATCTTGCGTGCGCCTGCCGCGCCTTCCGCGCCCGCGCCGCCCGGCATCATGAAGAAACGCGTGCAGATACAGGAGATATCTGTATGAGGGTTCCTCGACGCCGCCGCCGAGGTCGTGGTCAACAAGCGGACTAAGTTGTGATGTGTGATGTCATTCGAACGTGTATATAGGACCGTGTGTGTACTCATCACGTGAGCGTGTAAATATAATTGTGTCTAATAATAATAATAATGTGTGAGTGCGCGCTAAATAGAACTGAGGTGTGTCCGTTGACTCCTGCGGTACAGTGCTGTGACGTAGTGCGGCCACGTTTTCATTTGCCGCTCTATTGCCCGTTGGATTGAGAATGTAAGGATATTAAAAGCGGGTAAAGTGTGCGTCGATGTAATGTGATTCATAATGGAGGAACGTTTTCACATTATGCCATGAATAGATACCGCCAGTTGTTACACGAATATTTTTCAGCTGAATGTGACAATCTCTGCTTCTTACACTATCTGAAACGCATTTGGTTAAAAAATATTATTATGTACTGCCTGGGACATCTTAAAACAATATAATGGCCTACTTACGTAATGATATATGTGATAATGGTGTGAAAGGGATCTCGTCTGATTCTCTGAGAAAGGCAAACTTGGCTCGAATCCTAACTCTGTAATCTTTGTCTTGTTTATATGATTCGACAGAGATAGTATATACATGCGAGTTGCCTTTTAGGGTAATAATATGCCAGTTATAATTTATTTCTACCGTCGGATATAGAATGAAGGAATTGTAGGCTCTTGTGAATATAAACGTACCTATTTAATAAATGTGAATATAACAATAAATTAGTGACAAAAGACTTAACAACAAACCGACATTAGCTGTACATACTTATATCAAACGAAGTGTTTCAGGAGGTTTCAGGTATGTAGGGTAAAATAACTATTAATAAAACATTGTTTAAAAAACATCGCATATGTTGTAATTTTTTGTAAAGTTACTTTTAAGTGAGGTGTATTGATTTTGAGTAGTTTTTGATAAGTAAATATTGAAAACTTATTACTTAATGGACGAGTACATAGAGAGCTGTAAACATTAGTCCACACTTATTTCCAATCCAGTCTCAAAAAGGTAATCAGGGTAATAGACGACACAGTCAACTCTTCGGTCCTCCAATATAAGCCCACTGAGTATCTCTCCAGGCGTTTGTATAAAAAGATAAGCATAACTATTCATATCACAAGGGTTCCTTTTTATAGACCTAATATTTTTTCTTCGAGTCATATAAAATGGAACCAGCAGAGCTGTCTATTCAGCAAATCACCAATTAGTCCCTCATTGTGCGCAAAGTACGTCTCTTTTATATTACTCTGTTACCAGCGATCGCACTTTATCTTCGTAAAATATATCTATTGAAACTTACTGAATTGTCAGGAGATTTTCTCTTACGACTACATCTTCAAGAAAATTGATAAAAAAGCGCTGATTCTTTCCAAATGTCAGGTATTATACTCTCATCTCGATCCACAGTAGATAAATTCCCAGTACTCGTCCATATTTTATCTTCACAGGAATTGATGACGATTAACTAATGGTGAGTAATATTTAATACTTACACCGTTTTCCACATTGTGACAAAATGTGAACTGTACTAAATCTAATTTATTTACTTCATTGTTGTACTTTAATTATTCATTATTATTGATGAAATGTAAAACAATTTAAATGTAGGTAAACTGGAATTGAATATTAGTATAGTACGACTGTTTATTAATTTGCATAATAATTATTTACATTTGTCTCATTATTATATTGTTTATTAAATATATATTTAAAATTTTATATAAACTTATGCCAAAACTTTTCCACGTGCCAAACTATGTACTTATAGAAAAATACTTATCAAATATTTCGAGTGGAAGAGTCAATTTATCACAGGGTTATCAGTAACCTATGTATAAGGCACTGTTTTTAAGTAAATGGAAATGTACTGAAATTCAATATTTAGTTAATTTGTCAAGGATTTTTGTAAGATATATCGATTCGACATTTAATATCAGACAAATTTTTTTTCAAACAGAAAATGTTTTTGAGCTTGCCAGATTTTAAGAAGCTCTTTGAAAACTCACGATTATTAGCATCCTTAATGATTTGGAATACCCACGTAATACTCAAGTAATTACGATTTAGGAAAATATTGAGTGTTACATCGATAAATGAAAATATTTATTCAATCGAAATGATGTAGCAAATATTTATATATAAAATATCATTTGACATCCTTATAGGAATTGTGTAATTAAGTTGTTATAAATTACTGATATTTTTATTATTGTTACACTATAATTTTATGGATATGTTAAAAACAACTAGGTTAAAGTAAATAATTTCAAAATGTTTCTATAAAATGCTGAACATCAACATTTTGTTACAATTTGGTGTTTTAATGGAATGCATAAAATATGGTGTCGAATAAAGAATTGAAATTTAAATGTTTTTGATTTCAACAATCCATTGCATTTTTATGAACACAACCGACACTTTTGACAGAGATTTAATTACTCTTGTGTTTTTCCTGAAACGAAAACAAACCATAAAACTAGCACGATATTCAAAGTGTATTTTAATTTCCTAAGCTCATGCCGTACCTTTTCGAATGAAACGAAATATTCGCTGCTGAGTAAACATAAGCCGGTAGTTGAATTTATATCAAAACTCCAGTTTTAAGTATTTCATTTTGAGATAAACCCACGCGGCTTGCTTTCACGCAATCCACAAGGATTAATAATAAATTGAACTAGGAATAAATGAAAATGCCGAGAGAACTACAAGGTAGAAAGTTAATGAAATGATTCCCAAGCTACCGCCGTGATAATTCAATTAGTTCGTTCGGTTAGTTTGCGACAAAGCGCGAGGTGGTGTTTGGAATCACAGCGGTCTAATTTGATACACACACACTCACGGTGATTAATTCACGGCGAACGAACTAAATCCATTCCTACTATTCAAAGAGATGTATGAAGAGGGGAATCAGGGGTCATTAATTCTGGACCCACGATCACTTGTTGCTTATTCAAACACATAAATTATCCACGGGATTAAAAATATCCGTACTCGCTTCAGATGGGTTATTTGAATAAATTAGTTAATCGTATGGAAACTCCGTGCAGTCCCTCGTTGCTTGGATGTTCTCGGATTAGGCGCACATGTAAGGTTGTTCGCAATATTGGAAAAGTTTACCGAAGAATCTGGATTAGAAAAGTTTTAGACGGCACTGAGACTACGAAACACCAACTTACAACTTTGTAGATATCTAACACTAGCCTATATCTCTCTTTTAAGATTGTCAATGCTTACTTTATTGTGTCATGAAACCAATTGGATTTTATTATTTATGACACGGTGCTGCTCGAGAAACACGGAAGGATCTATTGCTATTATGCTAATTCAAATTATGCGGGTAATATTTAAATTCATAGAAGTACTCATCAATTTTCAGCTTGAGGAAACTTGAATTTATTCCGAAAAGTTTCATGAATCTGAAGAAGGGGAAACTTCTTCTAGTATCTAGTTATTTCAACTTCAAATTCTTCTCGGGATAGTACCCACCACGATCCCGCTTTATTTTAAGAGCTCGTTTAGTTTTGTATTGTTGTGCAAGGTTTGTATAACAACACAGCAATTTTAATCACGACAATGAGTGGAGACGAATACTTTACGTAAGTTAGTTGAATTAGAGGGCGTGTTTTTTTTTTTTGATTTATAAGTGCTAGACTGCTCAAGGTATACATATACAAAGATTGACTCTATCAGTCGTCTTGTCGTAAGTTATTAAGCACAACATTTGTTTGCAATTTTCAATATGAAGCGAAAAAGAATAGGTACCTACCTACTTACTAACAATTTTATAAAAACATGCAAACGAATAAATGGTTTTGATTTGATCTGATAAAACCACACCCTACCTAGAATCTACTTCATCATAAATACTGTAATCATAAGTATCTAAAACCTACCTTTTACATTTTAGATTAGGTACACATACAGACACACATATGGATATGTGTGTATTGTAATCTCACAATTGATTTCCCTGTAAACAAGCCAACTTCCATTATATAAACAAGCAGTGTGCCAGCGGCGATAAACATTTAAACATACCAAGTTACGGCAAAATAATTGCGTTTCCATTTGGATATGTGAGCGAGTCCAGCTTGTAACGAACGGGGAGAGCGAATGAAGCGGACCGCGAAACCTTCAAATTGAATTTTAAGCATCCAATTTGTTTGTGCGGTGGTGCCGCCTGTACCGGGTTATATCAACGCAGCATCGCGCTACCCGGCTACACGGCTACCCGTGCCTCCCGCGAGTTCCCACACTCGTAAAGCGATTTTTTCCAGCCGCACTGTGACCTCGAACGGGATTTCGTTGAATTATTTAAGCACCTACTGCGCGCATGTATTAAAATAAAAACTGCGTTTCCATTACAAAATATGAGGCTTCATCGGATTTGGTCTAAACTGTGATGATTTTATTTTACCTCGTACCCTATTAACGAAAACGGGTTTGGGTCCATGGGATATTTGTGTCCAATTTCTGCCTAAGCTTAATTGCGCTGTATCCTTTAGAGATAACGGCAATTTCTAATGATTTAATTCCCGGAGCATCAAATTCTACCATGTACGCAACCAAGTAGGTCACTGAGGTAAGGATGGTATTTTATATTTCGTGGAACTATTTCACGCCCTCTTGGAATTTCGCTCCAATATCAGTTATCTCCAATTCTCAAAATTCTCTACAGAGTCGGTCGCGAACGAATTTTACAAATGTAGATCGCAACCTAAACGATTTTCGCTCTTAACTATTTGCATTTGAAAATTTGTTTACATCAGTTAACTTTTATGTTTATAAATAAGTAATGAACAGCACATATGTCTCTAAATAATCGTAGTCAGTAAATAAACGGATTCTACGGGAAGGTATTTACTAAGGCTTCCTACAGGCCGGGTTAAACTTAAATAAATAATCATATTTCTTCGCTTTGAACTCTAAAGATTGTTCTATCAGTAGATTTTTTATCCCTTTCATGAAATTTATGAAGGAAAAATATATTTTGGAAATGTAAAGGTTTGATAGATGATTTCCATCGTTTCCGATTTGATAGGTGAAGGAAAGAAAATAATAGTTTGTATTTTCCTTTTGACCTTCCGCTACTTGTAAAATAAACTCAATGAAAGGAAAATCTCTTTCATTTGGTCAGTATTATTATATTATAGGGGTATTCGTTGTTTATAAATATACTAATAACCCCCTCCTGCTTAGCCCAGGCGCAATGGCGACACATGGAAACATCAAAATTTCAATGTAATATAAATAGTATTTTTTTTATTTTTTTTTATAAAACGTTGCCCCACACTAGGAATTTCTCCTGTATCGTGGGTGCGTTTATAAACATTTAAACTCACATACACAAACAGCCAGACCCGGAACAACTACTTGCAGGTCATACAAATATTTGTTCCGTGCGGGGATCGAACCCGCGATACGTAACGCAGCAGTCAATCGCTTAACCACTGCGCCAACCGTGCCGCCCGTGCTTGTGTAAGGTTTAAACCTTTCGGAATAAATGTACAGCATTTAAGAACCGCAACTGCATCAAAGTCCTTGTCTAGTGTAAAAGGTCTAATCGGTCACACAGACATACCATTTTTTCTTTCTAATTGGCATCTCGCAGGTCAACCTAGGAGGTTGTCGGCTGCCTAAGCGGGCTTGTCTGAGGTTGCCTTAATAAATGAACGCCTCTAGCCAGGGCTTCAAATCTTATAAACTAGGCGACTACACACTAAGGACACCCCCCGTAGTAACTCCCGCTTAATTTATCTAACTCTATTATTAATATAATTAATTAATTTAACTCAAAGTTTTCATATAGTCTTTAAGTAACCGCTTAAGTTTAGAGGAAAAACCTCTAGGCCGGGGGAGATGTCTGCGGAATTTCTTCTATTAAATCAATAATTACGCATTCTCTTTGAATAACAATAAACCCATTTTACACATTGCAACGCTCAACATAAATCACTCATTCGAAGGCCATTCTTTCCTTGTTCCTATAAATCATCCATTCATCTTCACTTAAACTCCTCTCCGCAACCGGTCTACCGCTAGTGGACACGTCGACCAGGCGATGCCATAAAAACTCTTTAAAACGTGGAAATTATTGAATTATCGGTGTTGTGTGGTGATTAAACACAAATTGACTTGGTGTGGGAAGTCACAAATTAAGAACCAAGCAACCAAGCTGTCTAAAAAGTTATCCATACCTACCCACCACTAGGTACCTACATTTAAATATCAAATTGAAAAACAAATTGAAGCTGTACTTATACAAAACGCTGGAACGGTCACAATAAGATAAAATAGTCTTCCCAACTACGGTTAAGACCGTCAACGCGCTGAAATAAAGTTCTAAAGACCAGGCGACGCATTAGAATTTCAAAAAAGCTTTGCTTGCCAAAGTGACTGAAGACTTTTGCTTCCTGGCCAGAACAGTTCTACTGGCTGAGTTTCTTTAGCAATTACGTAAGATAAAATAAATTACGTAGTTTTGGTTTGTGTATCTTAATATAATAGCCTACATTACAGCCTGCATGTAATGTGAATGTGTAAAATTGTATTATATATATTAGGTACGTTATGTAATTTATGTATTGTGGGTAAGTTGGATGTGTATCTGGATAATAAAGCATTTCATTGCATTACAATGATTTAGAAAAAAAACTTTAACAAAATTAATTTTAAGTATCTATGAAATAATCCTTGAAGAGAGGGAAAAGAGAGTTCACGTATTTTAGGTACCTATGCTAAGTATTTTAGCACATAAGTATTTACTTCGTTGAGTGAAGTAAAGTTCGTTTCTTCTTTTGTTCCTGTTAATTTGTATAATTTCAACTTACGTAGGGTAAGGCTGAATAAAAAGGGCAACCATAATGAGTCATATGCTCACCTCCGAGCAAATGAGTCCTGTGTGCAGGTAAGACAGCGAGGCGGCTGTGCGCGTAACATAATTCACGCCTCTTCAAACACTCACTTTTATTTTACAGCTTACGCGCGTTGCGTTTGATGTGCTCGCGAATTTGTGAGAGACCTGTTTACAAAGCGCGGGTGACAGTTATTTAATTATCATTTTTATCAGTATACAGTTATATCATTGTGAACACTGTCAACTGAGGGTCGCTTGTGCAACCACCAACATTTCACCACACCTTATCTAAAACCATAATTTTACAGCGTAAAAGTTTCACAAGTTGTTTGTTTTTGGGCTCGTAATCAAATTACAGAAACGGTTCAAGTATCATCGTTACAAAGGTTATTCCTTCAAATTGAATAAATAAACGGCTAAGTAAGTTGAATTTCGGAAAAGTTTTAAAAAGGTTTCTTCAAAACTCGGGTAGCTCTGTTTACAGGCAGAGTAGCTTTTCTGTACAAGTTATGAATTAATAACAAAATCCTTTCTCAGATTAATTACATTAGAGACGAGACAGAATTTATTGTCAAAGGTAAAGGATGACGGTTATTTTGGTACCCCCTCCATCAGTGTCACCGTTGGATACTTAGCAGTTTTTAAAATAAATCGAAATTACTATGGCGTCTAATTCCAAATTCTTGTCCGTTATATGTCCAGAATCATACTGCACTAAACATGTCAGTTTTAGCAATACAAAATAAGGTAATTTTTTGAAATTTCATAATTCACTGCCCCTGTGAGCATCATTAGGAATGCGTCGACATCATACACTACTTAGTAACTGACCATGTGTTCACTTTCCCCCGCCCTTCTTTATTACCGTTATAAAGAAGGAGTACCCCAGGCAAGCGGGATTTACAGTCCTGCCTTATTTCTTAAAGATGTCATAAAGAGGATGCATGTTTTTTTAATTTTAATAGATGTATTTATGGTTCGTAACTAATTATAACAGTCGCACTGTTGATCGAAGGTTAAGCTACGCTCATCGCGATCGGTTCGTGGATGTATGACCATCCATTGCATTGAAAAGCACGTAAAGCCGTAGGGCCCGGCTGTCATTGACAATCGTTACGGGTCTGCAGAAGCCCAAAAATCTGACACCCAGTCTTACCAAGGGGTAATCGTACTACCCGGTTATTGGGTTGTGGAGGTGAGATAGGCAGTCACGTAAAATACTGGTATTCAGAGGGCCAAAAGTCTGATAACCAGTCTTGGGTTAAGTTAGTTACCCAGTGCCTGGGTTGTAGAGGTATGATAGGCAATCGCTCCATGTAAAATACTGACTGATCGGTTGGCGCAGTTGGTAGCGACCCTGCCTTCTGAGCTGCTGGTCCCGGGTTCGATCCCTGGACAAGTCAAACATTTGTGTGCGTGAACATGTCTGTTTGACCTGTGTCTGGGTGTGTATAAGTATATAAGTATGTATATCAGTCATCAGGTTACCGTAGTACAGGCTCTGCCTAGTTCGGGACATGAAGACCTTGTGTGGATGTTGTATAAAAAAAAATGATATTCAACTGCATCCAGTTACATTGGAAGATCTATTGGAAGAACTATTACATAGTTGGAAAAATACGAGGCACATGATGAATGAACATTACATATATAACATAACGCTTTTATTTTAATAATGAACGATTTTTGAACTTTCTAGTACTCTAACTTCAGTAGGTCAAAAAGTGTCTTTGAATCCATTTATGAAACTGCATCGATTGGCAACACAAAAATAAAATGTAAGAATTAGTTTTATTTCTAGCTGCAATCAGCTAGAAATAAAACTAATTCTTACATTTTATTTAAAAATGGTACAATTACCATTTTTCAAAATCTGTGAATGCAGTCAGCAATTACTCAGGAAGTTAAGGGGCTGACAACAGCTAAAGCGCGGTCACTGTCGGACTGCATAGAAAAGAAAGAGAAGCGCGATGACACAAAGCTAATTATTTATTGCAAAATATGAAGCATTTCTCTATTTATGTACAAAAAATCTATTGTTTGGACTAAAAAATTAAAACATTATCACGTTAAATTGTTGCTTGAAGAAAAATCTGAAAACAAAACAGAATGATTGCATGTATATGAGTAGGTATGGTTTTTAATCGTTAAAAGAAATTTTTTGAGGTATCTTCGTGACTTTTTGAGGTATCTTCGTGACTTTTTGAGGTATCTTCGTGACTTTTTGAGGTATCTTCGTGACTTTTTTCTGTCGTACCAAATTAGTTGTATTATGTTTTCAACACACTATCTAACTATCATATATCCTGAAGAACATCATATTATATTTTTCTGATTTTGTTTACTGCAGTGGATCATATACTTTTAGGCATTATAAAACTTGCGTTTAGGTCATGTATTCCCCTCAAGGACAGTCTACTAAGAACGGTTTTCTGTAGCTACAATGGTTAAGGTAACTTCCCTTACTGCCTCGTCTCAATTTCCACCCTGTGTTACTCAGATCGGACAAGGAATCAAGACAAGGGTCATAGGAATTCTTGTACCAAATCTTAATACCTTTCTAATGATATATCATTTATTCTTATTGGAGTGGGTACCAGGTTCCGTACATTTCGTGGATTCATCCTTTAACTGATGTACAATATTATTTAACATAACGTAACCATTCTGACTTACTAATACTTCATAAAATTATAAACGGTTCCATAGACGCACAATTGGTGAACTTATTTAACTTTAGGTCTAGACAACGTAGTAAGCGTCATCATCGTATTTTTGAATTGCCTTAATCCACCTTAAATACCACATATAATAGCCCCTGACACGTATGGCAAGGCAATATAATGATAGGTCCAACTTGAGAGATTACCCTATTGATATTTTCTCCAAGAGCTTTGCTTCATACAGACGTTCCCTATTTAAACAGTGCGAACAGTGCACGTATATGTAGCTCAAATTGGTTAGTTTTGTAGTGTTCTAGTTTTATGTCTTCTAAACACACTTTATTTTTGTTTCCCTTGTCTCTAATTTTCATATAACAATGTCATGCATACCTGTCATTTGCATGGTTACTGAAATGCCAATTTTAATTGTTATTTCATTTGAATTGTAAGTAACTGTGCTGTTGGTGTGCTTATTTTTCTAAATAAATAAGTAACTATGTTGCAAAATATTTAATAAGATTCTGTGTTAAATCAGGGTGCTTTATCTCAATTTGGTGAGGAAGAACAATGGAAATAAAAGCCTCACAAACTCATTTTTTATCAATTTATCCATGTAAATGGGAACTGCCTTTCTTGCAACAAAAGAATAAAAAAAACATGCGTGGCAGTCTTTGGGGACTGCCGATAGAAGTGAAAACTCGTACATATTGCTTATGGGAAGAGTGCGGTGACGATGACGCGAGTTTCACGCTTTTTGTTCACCCAAAAAGTACACATATATACACAGTTTACATATAGCTCATGGCAAGCGTTCGGTGACGATGACGCGAGTTCCATGATTTTTGTTCACCCAAAAAGTGCTCAAAGCGCCTAAAGAAGTTTTCACTTCAAAAATTACAATGGACGTCTATGATTTTTTTCATGTGGTAGATAGTTAGAGGTATGTTAATTTGCTCACGTAATATGAATATTTCTGTGGATTAGTATGCGAGCGGCGGCTGCAGGTGCGCTGAAAACTGATCGCGGCACACGACCCTACGTGATGCGCCTTCGACAGGCTATGAGAAGCCATGAGGAGCCATGAAGAGCCGAAGGACCGCTTTATCGCCTCACTGAATTGCTTAACGATAATCTGAGAATGAAGGAGGGAACCGTGTTTTAATGGCTGACATGCTGGGTAATCGGTCTACGAGATTTAGCCATATCAATGACGTTGTATTGCTGTGCTTCGGTGGCTGTTTTGATACCAAAACCGAACGATTGATACCCATACTGATTTTGTCGCGTAGAACCAGATAAACTCCTATCATAATAAATAAGGAGATAGAACATAACTGGTTTCTGTTCTATCTCCTTATTTATTGAATATTGAATATAAAATATTCTTGAATATTGAATTCGTCAACAGCTGTTAGACAAGCAGTATTCCTGGATTCCTGTCTGGGTTCTGGGCATATAATGATGCAGAATCTAACGTGTCCTCTTTAAAACATAATGATATATTAGGTAAGGCTGTTAATAGGCAACTCTTTATGTGGGCGTTAAGTTCATAATACCTAAAGATTAAGTACTTAGCACTTTCAGAGCCTAAAATCTCTAGGATGCTGAAAACATTTTCACTTTAAACACTTAAACGGTATGACAGAAACTTCTAAGATTTTGGTCCCAAGTTAGGATTACTAAAGGACTAAGACTTACAAAAAGAAAAAATGGTGTTTTAATTGATTAACGCAAACATTGTTGGCTTATACCAAGAATGAACTTAGAAAGATTTTCTTATTCGATCGTACGGAGTAAACTATTTGCCAATATTTGTACGAAGTAAACCCCGTGTTATTCCTACTCAAAAACACAGAATAATATAAATGTTAAACGTTTATTGAGGATGATATTCTCGTAGCATGTCTATTTCCTTTTACATGTCTGTTTAGTATATTCTATAACATTTATATTATTTTTATTTAAGTGCAACGTTCGTAAGTACGCTGTACTGGTACAGCGTCCTAACTAATTGTTTGCCTCACCGGACGACGTCACTACGTCAGCGCCGGCTGTCGCTGAAAACCAGCGCTGGGGCTCTGTCTTGCATAGGGTCGCGGCATAATGCTGAGCGATAGCCGTTTTGCGTGGATGTGACGCATGTTTCTCCCAACCTTTTCATATTTTCTGTGTTTGTGTTATTTTTTGCGTCATGTTTACTGCAAATAAACGCATTTTCTTTCTTTTCTTTTACATCCATACGTAGTATACTATCGATCAACCCGTGCAGCAGTTATTACTTGCCGCGGTTGGTCCGTGAATGTGTGACCATCCTTACATACCAAGGCACTCCGTTCCTTGGAATGCCGTTGGTCCCGGCTGTCATTCGTGGATCTTTGATAGTCGTTGCGGGTCGTCAGAAGCCCTAAAGTCTGACAACCAGTCTTACCAAAGGGTATCGTATTACCCATTAACTGGATTGTGAAGGTCAAATAGACAGTCGCTCCGCGTAAAATAATGGTATTCAGCTGCATCTGGTTAGACTGGAAGCCGACCCCAACATTGTTGGGAAAAGGCTTCGCTGATGACGTATTATACTACCATAGACTACTTTTTTGCATCAAAACAATACTCATCGTTCATTTCTGTAATATTTATTCATTAGAAAATGTCTATCGGGAGCCCCGACCACATAAGGTACGTGTTCGACTAATAAAAACTTTATTGTTTGGAGTTTTATTCTCTCCGGAAGGGAGAAAATATTAATCATGTTTTTGTTTAGAATAGAAAACATTCCACCGTTAGATATTAGGTATTGCTGAGGAGTTTTCTACTTACGTGGTTATATTTTGAAAACTATTTATTATTTTTTAATGACCTACGCAGCTACGGACCCATTAGCTATAATGTACCGGTCAGGACTAGTCAATGAGCTGTCAATTTGTTTAACAACCTTGTTTCTTTTTTTTTTTGAGGTTTGGAAATCATCAAATAACTTCTCCCGCTCTGGGCGGAGCAGGAGGGCGTTACAGACTCTTACTGACTAAAACCCAGCCGCGTTCCTTCAAGTTGCCTGTGCCAGGGGCCACGGTAACCCTTTCGGAATTTCCTGAAACCCTGGCAGGCATCGGCCCTAGCGGACCCCGTCATTGGTGCTGACATCTCTTTGAGGCGCGCGTGGAACACAATGCCCTGGCCCTGGTCCTTATTGGACGGCGAGCTACCCATTGCTCGCCGTCCGCAAGCTGTTTACCCACCTACAGACAAACTTAAAAACACACGTTTTGGTAAAACACGCGGTACATAACGCGTGGGTAATAAAAAGGTACGAATATTCGAAAATCTCAATAACACATTGTTTTTAGTTAATAATTATCATTGTATTATGATACATTGCATCAAGAGCCTAAACAATAATTACGGTTGCCGAAATACACGGGATATTCAATTTAGTCCTAGTTTCAGCCAAATAAACAGATCATAGCGCATAGTTACACGAAATGTTATTGAATACATTAATATTTGAACGTTGATTTTGAATTTGCAAACAATATGAATATTGGAAATAACAGTCAAAATAGATAACTAAAATACTTTTCAATCCTTTATTGTACCTACTGGTCTTAAAATAATAACGAGAAAGCGAGATATATACTTGTTATTTTGCTTACTCAAAAGTTAAATTTTGAAAGTAGGTAGGCAGGGTTATTTGGTTACCTACTAAACCTACTTGTGAAAAGTTCAGGATTATATTTTGGGTTAGGATTACAAGAACACAAATTAACTACTAAACGGTTTACGTAATGTTAATAATCCAACACATACCTGTATACGTTACAGGTATGTTAGGTACAAGTAGATTGCACAACCACCCGCTGGTGTCGCCGTATCGTTTGGTTCGGCTGAGTGCATAATTTATTAGGTCTCATATCAAATTTATGTTTTAAACATGGGACATGTGTGTTTTCTGTGAAAACACAGTCCTTTCTAAACAAACCTTTTAAAAATTCTATTGCTATAATAGATACATTTCACTAGAAAAACAGGACAGAATAATTTTTACACAAAAAACTGATACACAAGAATATATTTTTTATGAAAAAGAAAAAGTTCATAAGAGAGGATCACGAACAAGCTAGAGCTCCCGTGATTAATGATGAACACGACACCATTCAATTTAATTCCAGCAATTCATGTCCAATAAGATAAAAAGAGAAAGTTTTATGCCTTTTTTTATTTATTTTTTATGAAATCCCCAATTTGTCGTGTCGAAAGGTACGTCGTCGCTTCAATTAAGATTTTAGTATTAATGATGGGGCGGTCGCTGGACAAATTTTCCAAAAAGCATTTTAGAAATCATAACAATTTCTTTATCGACCGGCTTAATTTATGCATTAAAAGTTGTGGAAAGGAATTATTTAATAATGGGAGAAATTAGTATTAGTTTAATATTCTTCCTTGTGGGTTTTCCGCGTGAAAGTAGACGCTGCCTTGCAGAGCTTGATGCTCTTTGTAAATTTGATTGCAAGACTGCCTAATAAATAGCCCTTTTCATATGTAAGATACAACAATCGTTGGTAGAAAGCATGTACAAGAGTCCATCTATCTATAAAGGCAATCGGCAGAATTCGTACCACATACTTTTTTGTTATTCTGTGATATTATTATTATTTGGTACCACTTATTAAGGCAACTAAACCATTCATTTTCATGAAACATTAGTATTTTTAGAAGTCCGGATTAATTAATTATATCAATTAAAAGATTCAAGTAATTAAACGTAAAATATTCTTTAACTAAACGCAACTAAACGTAGTTATGGTTTTAGAAGTTGCCTTTTGTAAAATATCACGAGGCTCAAAATGATAAATAATTATTTAAAAGTAGAAATAACAGTAAATATAATTAACCAATTACACATTATACCTTACAATGAATAATTATTGCATACAATCTTAATAATTAACTATATAATAATAGGAATTATTTTCGCCATCAATGTCTTTTTGTATTGGCAATTATTTTATTGACAGGTTACGAAAATCTTTCCGAGTCTCTGTTCATTTCTTTGCTGTTGTTTTGGATTGTGAATTGTAACTGCATTTCTGAGCAATTTAGCAAATTATCTGGCCATTTTTACGTCAATTCTCATGTCAATTTGTCAACTTAATGATAAGTAAAACACTACAAAGATTGCACCAGCTATCTAGAACACGTAATAATATTTATTGCGACATAACCTCAAAAATAAAACTGGTTATAACTTTTAGGTCCCAACTTCTAAAAATCTAAGAATTTTAAAAGGGCTTGCCTATCGTATTGACTACCAATTAAAACAAAAAATATACCAAAACACGATATTTTATTAGGTGTACGAAACTCCCATACAACCCTGCCGATCGCCTTTAGTAAAATTTTAATAACTTTGCATAAAAATAAACGACATCATCAAACCTGGGAACGTATTACCAGGACCTGAACGTTCACGTGTCCAAACCACGTACAGTACGTATTCACGGATCGAGCAATCTAATCTACACATTTTCAAGACAAAATAATCGTGTCTCCGCCCCAGATAATCCGACCACGTAGGTACGTAAGCAGGTCACATAATTACGTGTAGGCAATACTACCCGTCCCTGTCTTTATAAATGGCGACTGTGACTCAGCTATGTGGCTTCATCATGGTTACATCAATCTTCTTGTTGGGCGCGGGTTTTTACTTTCATGAAGTTATATTATGGCTGTTTAAATAAAGTAGCAATATATGTATATGAAATTACCTAATTGTTGTAAATTTTTTCGTGTTATGTAGAGTATTATCGTACCTACTAACAATGTGAATTTACAAATGACGTTGGTGCAGTTAGCCCCGCGGCCCGCAGTACTTTGCTGACTTTTAAAAAACAAATAAAATAAGTATCCTTTTTTTTTTTTTTTTTTGTGGGTGGGAAATCATCAAATAACTTCTCCCGCTCTGGGCAGAGCAGGAGGGCGTGTCAGACTCTTACTGACTAAAACCCACCCGTGTTCCTTCAGTTGCCTGTGCCAGGGGCCACGGTAACCCTCTTGGACTTTTCCGCAACCCTAGCAGGCATCGGTCCTAGCAAACCCCGTCATTGGTGCTGACATCTCTTTGAGGCGCGCGTGGAACACAACGCGCCGTCGACCCGGGCCTGGTCCTTATCGAACGGCGAGCTGCCCATTGCTCGCCGTTCGCAAGCCCGCGCCTACGGTGGCCGGGAATCAGCCTGCGATTCCCGACGCCCAGGGCGTCTCCTGCGGCGGCTAGGGGCGTGAGGGCGCAAACTTTGCCTCTCCCTCACGCGTTCCGCCTCCTCCTTCGCGAACATTACTGCTTCGCAGAAGGAGGTGACGGCTTCCCAAGCCCTCTCGCTCCGTACCATGGCCTGGACCAAGGCCGGACGCGAGAGATCGCCACCGCCAATCGCCTCCACGAGGACACGGCGGTGCTCCGCCCAAGCCGGGCAGACCTCCACCGTATGCTCCACCGTGTCCTCCGGGCGATCCACACAATGGTGACACCCGGGCGTTTCCTCCCGCCTTATCCGGAACAGGAACCTCCCGAAACAACCGTGTCCGGTTAGGACCTGCGTCAGGCGGAAGGTGAGGACGCCGTGGCGCCTCTCTAGCCACTCCTCAAAGAGGGGACTTATCGCCGCAATTGTGGCGTGCCCAAAATAAGTATCCTAATTTTTAAATACACAACTTTTTTTTATTTTTCATTATGTAAGAGACGCTTTTTTACACACTTATATTCAGGTCAAAGTCGTAAGGGTCAAAATTACTTAGCTAGTTAGTACTTAGCTAGTTAATTATCAAATAAGTACCTACATCGGTATCGATGATCAGGATCACCGACTGCGACTATATTTTGAAATATAAACTCTTCCATTTTGTTTCCCAATAAACAGCCGCTCGATTGAAGCGTTTTCATATCAAAGTGTCATTTTTTGTATCGTTCACCGTCATTTGGACACAAAGATAATGCGAACAAATGCGTGGGCTCGGGTTCTTTCAAGAACCCGAGCCTTTTTCAATAAATGGAAAAGCCTTCGGTAACCGTTGAACTGAAACACTTGTAGATGATGTAGGACGAATAAAAAATATGATTAAAAGAGTTCGGAAATACTGGACTGGTTTTCTCAGACGAGGGTAAATTATTCATACTTATCTAAAATCTTTGTTTAAAGTCCAAATCAAGCATTTTAATTTTCTTAAAAACAGGTTTACGTTTAGGTGCTGGCTGTAAGAAACTACCAATTTATTAATAAAGTCTAGTCGCAAACTCGGTAATTTCATTTAACTCCACTTTAGGGTGGAAGCTATCGCGTTTAGTGCACAATAAAGTATACTTTGTATTTTCTCTACTTTCATATTACTTGGGTGCGTTCGGCATAACTCGGATATCTATGGGCATAGCAGAGTTTTTGCCTAACTTGAAACACATCTTTACGGTCGTCGTTGTAAGATTTTATGGGCGTCAATTTCAATTGTCAATTGTGTAATAAACTCCCGCCTTCTGCCTTCCGTTCCTATTTGATTTAAGCTCACTCCCTACGAAATTGTCTCGTAGATACTTATTTTATTGCTTTATACTTAAAATTGTACTTTGCGCGGCTTCTCGTTTCCAACGGGAAATGTATGCATATGAATGATAATTATGTACATGAATGTTGAAACTGCTAAGAACGGTCCCATCATATTAAATTGTAATATGTTCTTTTAAAATCTATGCCGGGGATAACTAACATTACAAATGCAAATACCGCAGTGATGTAAACGAAATATTTTGTTTACTTAGCGATGTAGCAAAACATTACGATTAATATACTTAGGTACATACAAATGTATCTAATAAACAAAATTGATAACATTTCCCGAACTTGTCGACTAACAAATGACAGAAGTTGGTGAACTTTTATGGTAGGACTAAATATGTTCGTCTTAAGTTTCTTTTTAGAATCTATTAGACACCGAAGTTATAATATCGGATCCCGGGGCAGAGCGTCCTTTACTATCACTTAACTCATTTTTATATTCGCCATTTTGGCTTGGTCGCTGTCCCAGATTCGCTATGAATACAGAGTGGAGCCACCCATAATACGATACATGGCCTACTTTGAGAGGGATCCTCGGAGCCGCGCTACTTGTTTACATTGAACTAACGTGTCTTGTGCGTTTGTAGCCTATATCTGCTCTAATATTTGTGTTTTCCATCGAGCTACAGTCGACACATTATAACTAAACTTTAAATAGACTAGTCGCCTCATCTAGTTTAAAAAAAATATATGTTTGTCGTGTAAAAGCGTTTGTACAAACCTACTTACAGAAATAAAATCATTTATCATTTATCAACATTTGTCGAGTGTATCCAATTTGAAACTTCCTATATAATACAGCTGATGTGGATAGGTGAGTATACCAATACCCTACGAGAAGGGGTTTATTTACATTTAGACGACGTATAACGTTAAATGTTGAGTCTTTTGGTTTACTGGTTTACCGCATGCCCGTTACCCGTTTCCTGTCTCCCTTACTTACAGTGGGACTCAACGGTTTACTATAGATATAGATAGGTACCTACGGGTTAGGTCATACATAGATGGCGCAATGGGTAGCTCACACATAGTACAAAAAATATATAAAATATAATATATGAAAGCATTTTGTGATAATAATTATATTGTTATACAATAGTTATTATAGTTATAATACAGTTAATACAGTTATGTTGTATTTGAATACAAATACAAATGTAGCAATAATTAAAAATAAAAAGTTATTTATTGTACGTGGTTCCAGATAACCAAAAAACAAGTACCTATTTGAGTTGCAATGGATCTCAAACAAGCTTAGTACATGAACATTTTATGATGAAAATTAATTAAATATAAATACCAACTAATACCTTGCGAAATCGAAAAGCACCAAAGAGCACGTTTTCGCCTCTAAGAGTTATCAGCAGTGACAAATTAATTTATATCAACAGGAAACATTGTTAGTGTAACTTTCTAGAATTGTCGCCTTAAGATTAAGTCATAGTTTTGGGTAAGTACTCGTATATGAGGATTTGTTCATTTGAAATCGAACAGGATTGCACCAAACCAATTCGGTATAATAATGATCGTTAATATTCGGAATAGTTGTAAAGCAGGGTATATTGGTGTGACCTCTCTAAATCCTTATACTTTATAGGTGCAGTTTATTGAATAGTGAATATCTGGGTTCCGGTCGGGTACAGCGGGCGAGTGGGCGAGTCGACCACAAGCAGAGCAATAAGGCGCGTGAAGCGGTCGGGCCTTGTCTTAATTGTCAATAACCGTGAGTCCCGGCGCGCTGAGCCCGCTCCCGCCGAATAATTAACGAACTTCCGCGATTTTCGAGTTTGTAAATTGCCTCATGGTCTCGTCGACCCGCGTCCTGGTTTGCTGATATAAATTATGTGCGCAGAAAATTAATCTTAGTGATTTAAGAACACCCTTTATTCTCAGGCTTTCATTTAAATGTTATTCTTACGAAGTTCTCTAATGGCAAGTTTCTGCATTACGGAAAGTGCCTTTTTGTTAAACCATATAGCTCACGCAGCTATAGCACAACATTTAGATTAGGGAAGTCGTTATTGTGAAAGGACGGCGACATTTATCGGTAATGTCACCTCTCATTGACCTTCTTGAGAAATTTCGAAAGAAAATTCTTATAAAGGTAACGGAACTCGACATTTCGTATATTATTTCCGTTTTCGGGGAAATTATAATAAGACGTAGCTTAGCACCGCGTCGTCGCCGTCGCTCGGCTTCCGTTGTGTTTGTGCGGAAGTGTTTCCAATAATTACATTATTGGAGTAGGTGCGTCGTTTGTGTTTATGTTAGTCAATAAATACCGCGAGTGTATATTGTATTAAACTACGGAGACATACCTACATGACGTAACTTTAACACTGAGTACGAGTCTCGTCGAGTAGAATTGAGGGATCCGGCGCGAGTGAGAGCATAAACAGAGAATTTACAAGCCTACGCCTTTCATTAAAATGTAAACAAGCTTCCATATAATTCGTGGTACGTAAATACATCAGCGGGGATCACAAGGGCGGGGTGCACACCACCTAACTGCGGGAATGTTTTATGGTCAACATTAACCGCAATACGGTTGACCCTGAGAGCTCATCTTCCCGAGACTAACTGCACTAAAACCAGCGTTTTAATATTTTAGGGCGTGCGTATGTTATATTTGGTATGAACAACGTTAACTTTATGATTTTGCTGCGTAACCAATGTTTTGTCATCAACTTTAAAATAGTATGGCAGCAGATTTTAACAGCTGTAATATAATAGGAACTGTCGTATAAGTATAGAGTGTCCGCAGTATAATACTAAGCACTTTATTAAATCACAAACCGCAGAGTAAAGCTACATTATTTTAATTCCTAGTTAAAATATCATATACTACATCCCATCTACCTACATCTTGGGTTCTCATGGTCTTAACATCTGCCTCGCCTTCTCCTACTATTTCTGGTGTCGGCTTCCAGTCTAACCGGATGCAGCTGAGATGCCACGTGGAGCGACCGTCTATCTGACTTCCACAATCCAGTTACTGGGTAGCACTATACCTCATGGTAAGACTGATTGACCGACTTTCCGCTAGTGACGACCCGTAACGACTGTCAAAGATCCACTAATGACAGCCGGGACCAACAGCTTAACATGCTTTCCGAGGCATGGAGGGGTCTCGGTATGTGAAGATGGTCACCCATCCACGGTCCGACCGAGGAAAGCGTAGCATAACCTGCTCGATCGATCCGTGTGGGTATTATTACTTAGCCACCACGGTCTGCTTCTCATGGTCTATTTTACTAAAATCTCAGTGAAGTTATTCTACTGATACAGCAAGAACCATAGGTAAAAGAATTAGATTTATGTTCCCAGTCCCCAGTTCCTACTTAGTCATTGGATACCTGAAAAGGTTCTAGCCATTCTATATCTACGTTATTAAAATCATTGGATACCTGAATAGATTCTAGCCATTCATATCTATGTTATTATAATCATTGGATACCTGAAAAGGTTCTAGCCATTCTATATATATATATGTTATTATAATCATTGGATACCTGAAAAGGTTCTAGCCATTCTATATATATATATGTTATTATAATCATTGGATACCTGAATAGATTCTAGCCATTCATATCTATGTTATTATAATCATTGGATACCTGAAAAGGTTCTAGCCATTCTATATATATCTATGTTATTATAATCATTGGATACCTGAAAAGGTTCTAGCCATTCTATATATATCTATGTTATTATAATCATTGGATACCTGAAAAGGTTCTAGCCATTCTATATATATATGTTATTATAATCATTGGATACCTGAATAGATTCTAGCCATTCATATCTATGTTATTATAATCATTGGATACCTGAAAAGGTTCTAGCCATTCTATATATATATATGTTATTATAATCATTGGATACCTGAAAAGGTTCTAGCCATTCTATATATATATGTTATTATAATCATTGGATACCTGAAAAGGTTCTAGCCATTCATATCTATGTTATTATAATCATTGGATACCTGAAAAGGTTCTAGCCATTCTATATATATATATATGTTATTATAATCATTGGATACCTGAATAGATTCTAGCCATTCATATCTATGTTATTATAATCATTGGTTACCTAAAAAGATTCTAGCCATTCTATATCTATGTTACTACTTATTTAATTAATTTATATACTGACATTCTGTACGGAGATTGTTGGAATAAAACAATTGATTAGAACGGTGTTTAGGCATTTCTTTAGTAGTGGGTGGAGGCCCGTTGTCTGAGTTTTTTTTTTGTTGGATCGAAAACTTTGTTATGGTAAAATCTACTTACACCGACAGAGGTGGTTTTTTTTCTTTAAGTTTTTTTTTTCTTTTTTTAAACTTTGCCCCACACTAGGAATTTCTCCTGTATTGTGGGTGCGTTTACAAACATTTAAACTCACATACACAAACAGCCAGACCCGGAACAACTACTTGCAGGTAATACAAATATTTGTTCATGCGGGAATCGAACCCGCGACACGCAACGCAGCAGTCAATCGCTTAACCACTGCGCCAACCATGCCGTCAAAGTTGCAGGTCCATTTGCAAGGTAACCATTTTCCATCAGGTGGGTCGTCGTATTGTTTTTCTATGACATTTATAAACTAATCCTCGTAGAAACACAAGAGTCACTTGTATTTATTTATCTTAGACAGTGTGTCCACCCACTACTTCTTGTTTCAAGCAGTTTTTATTCTTCAAGTGATATGAGTGGAAGTTGTGGGAAAACTGAGGAGGTAGGTCCTCGACCAACGTTTAATCTTCATTGAAAGTTGCTTGTTTTGTCTGTTATGAAGGTAGGTGAACTTATAATGTGATAAAATAACACGGAGCTAGTCGTGGAACAACAGAGTTGCAAGTGGTTGAACAGGGACGAAGAACGTTTGGTAAAGTTCTGCATCTTTAGATTAAAAGCCTATTTTAGGGTTAGAAATCATAACACTCGGCTATCTAACATACAATAGATTACATTTTAACATGTCCCTCTTTCAAGTTCTTGCAAATTCAACGAATAGATATATTATAGATAACATACACACATAGGTACATACAAAACCTCACACCTTCTTCCCACGATAGGCACAGGGTAAGCTCACTCCACCGTCGACTCTGTCTCTGTCACCACTGACCTAGACTTGAGTCAAGAGCAAACCCATCTTAAATAAAAAATAATAAAAATAGGCAGAAACTACAGAATACCACGATCCTTACAGATAATTATATCGCTAATAAAATACCTTATTTAGCTTAATTTCATTATTTCTGAACAGTTGAGCCACTTTGACCTTGACCTGGCCTAGGGTAGTACGGAGTTTCAATAGAATAAAAGGCCAGCTTATACTGGTTTAGTTACCACTGACGTGTAGCGTGTAGGTACAGGGTTAGTTTTCAAAGACCTGCAATATTTTAAACGTCTTAATTAAATCGTTAGTGTTATAATCAAATAATAATAAAACAAAATGAAAACATTATATTTAAAATTTCCGAAAAATTGTTGATTATGTACTAATAATCTAGTGCATAAATTAATACTTAATAAAATGAATCATAAGTTGACTATGTACTAAAAAAGTTGTAAAAGAAAAGACTTAAATTGAAAATATTATAGATTCTGAATCATCTCTGAAACGCAAAACGCATCATTCCAACACCATAGTGCTGCATATTTCTGTAGACCTTTCATTCATTCCAGGAATATCGTCCCAGTATCGAACTATTCAGTCAACGACACAGGTATTTAATTAATTTATAATATTCTTTGAAGAACAGTGAATGAGGTTCCGTACTAAAGGATCGCGAGCTCTAAGTACATTCAATAAGTAATTAATTATATTAGCGTAGGAGCTGGAGGTGCATAACTATGCAGCCGCTCTCCTTAGTTGAAACAAGATATGTATATAATTATTACAAGGTTGAAGGAAAGTGAAGTTAGAGCAATATTCACTATACCTGTGTTTCTCGGCATTTGTTGGTGGAAAGCTTTTTTACGGAAAATTATTTGTTTACGTTTAAATTATTTTTAGTTTGTATTTGTCGTTCGTATACTATTTGTTTCCTAATTTATCTAAAAGGTATTTTGTACCGACATTTTTATTTTTTTCTCGTTTTTATTAAAATCATCAATACAACCCTCTAAGTTCATATAATCCCATTGGATGACTTTGTCAGGAAATAGTCATTCAATGGGTTTGACAGTCCCCCTTAAGGCAACATTTTTACAAGAACTAAGGCCATTCTGAGAGTAATCGGTATATGTTCGCGTCAGTTTAACGTATTTTTAAATAAATCAATTAAAGTTAAAATATTGTAGCAGTATCTACATCGCCACATGCGAGCTGCGCTTCATACTGACGTCACGCAAATCCTGAATCGCGCAAGCAGAGTTTACCGCGCGACTAGTCATACATCCGACATCAATCATGGGGCAGTTGCCCACCAGACACGATACCCGTCTGGTTGGAGGATCCTCCCTTTTCTATGGAGATATGAGTGAAATTTACACCCTGTTCTCTATAATATTGTACCTTAAATTTCAGTTTTTTTTACTTTATCTAATATATATATATATCTTCCGTACGACTGCTGTTCATTAGCATGTAATGATGTCTCATGGTGTGACGTCACAGCTTATACGCACACTCGCCACATAACGGGAACGTCCCTCGTTCGGTTGACCGAGATAATACGGCATTTTACAGCGTCATTAATTTAGCTTCTTCCATTTATTAAATTATTCATGTACCCACACTAGTTATATGAAAATAATACCCTTGTAACTCGTAATAAAGTGTCGGTCGCTATTTATAATGGCTTGTAAAGGTAAGGTTTATTACCTACATGTGTTTCTCAAGTTTTCATTAGAGAATATACCCAACGTGGCTGCTGTTAAAGAGGTAACCCAAACACGACTATTTATTAAGAAGACGGGCAGCAGATGTCCTGCAAATAACAATCAGTTTAATACAATTTTGCGGGTTATCGAATTCTTTGCTGTTGCAGCTGGAAAGTTTAGGAGTATTGCACTTAAAATTATAACAGAAATAAGTACACAACAATACTAAAAGCATTATTTCTATTATAAATATTCTATTATATCTTCTTTCTCTTTTTATTATTT
The DNA here is from genome assembly GCA_937001585.2 of Brachylomia viminalis. NCBI lineage: Eukaryota > Metazoa > Arthropoda > Insecta > Lepidoptera > Noctuidae > Brachylomia > Brachylomia viminalis. The sequence goes on along the minus strand of OW443301.2, from coordinate 15,669,301 downwards.
TTGTTTGTTTATGTTTCAATTTAGTTTTATTTTTATGTGTAACCATACTCTATTCAATGTAATTGAAATCGCACGCCATTCGTGTTTATATAACTTTTTTATATTATGTGGAAACTATTGTTGGTTAGACATTTATACTCCCTTTTTAGTTTTAAGTTCTATACTACTTATAACATTGTAGTGTGTAACCGTTTATTTTCCCAAATAAATAAAATAAAATAACGACCTATACGGGTCGTAAGCTGGTAAATTTTCAGCAGTGAACATACATAAACATCACGCCTATATTAATCGAAGGGCCCGGCTATATCCAAAGGCATACAGCACACCAAAATTTCCCCAGATATATTTAAGTCAACATTTTACGGTACCTATAATACGATAGAAATAGGAATTCATCATTCCCTACCACAGCCCCGCTGCTCCTTTACGAATTTTTTTTTTCTATTATGTTGGCCCTTTCTTGTTCAACAAAATTAATGCAAATATTTCAGTATACTGTTTATCCGTTCAAGAATGTAAATCAGCAGTCCGCTCCTTCCTACTAGACAAATCGTATGACGAAACTGATTTTTTTCTTCCACACTGAATCTAACTACACTATCACAAGTATACTACACGCTTCACTCATACTATCAAAACACAAACACACCTTCACACAAACAACCCTCACACACGCACACGCACACACACACCCTCACACAAATACATACACCCACACAGCACACTTACTCATATCTGATATAGACTTTAATACTTTCAGGCATATTCCATATTTGTTTGTTTTATGTTGTTAAAACTAATATCATTTAATTTTTTTAATTTTAAACACTAAGCAATTAATTTCACCATTCTTGAGGGATACGGCACTGTTTCTCTTTACTACAGGCTATTATGTAGCCTATCTAAGAGGACAGTACCCCAACCATTTATGTTGTGTACCAGTGTTCATTGTAAAGTGCAACTGCATTTGATGTATTTACCGCAACACCTTTTATGCAATAAAGTTTATTATTGTATTTTATTTATCCTAATTTATTTGGGGTCGGCGCTACGTTCTTTTTCTTCCATACTTCTCTATTACTATTTAATTCTATAATATATATATATATTTTTTGTTTACGTTTTGTGTCCATTAATTAACTTTTCCAAATTTTAACTTTGTTAGCTTAGTTGTTTAACTTTGTGCATGTTGTGGTCTCCTATAAGTGAAGGAGTACACTTACTTATTACCTGATGTAACTCTTTATTTATGTGTCATGTATTGTGTACATCTCTTGTTGGAGATCCTAAATAAATAAATAAATTACTCGTCATCTCGGTAATCATCCCTTTCTAATCATATCATCATTCACATCCATCGTTTCGTTGGTCTTCCCTTACTCTTAAAGCCATCGATATTCATACTCAAAACTTTCCTCACGACAGTTTCCTCAATTCTCCGTACCATGCTCATTTCTTTATTTTACTTCGAAGGTCCTAGTCGAAGGTTTATCATTTGTGAATTCAAGTTACAGCTACGTATACAGGGTGGCCCAAAAGTCGTGGATCAAACGCAACTAGGGGTTAGGTGGGGTCATCAGCTGCAAAAAGTTGTTCTACGGGAGGTCCTTAAGGTCAACCCCTGCAGAGTATAATTTATTTTGAGTTTTTATGAGAAAATTGACTTTTTTTAACTAATTCTTATTGAAATTCGAAAAAATCTACATCCTGTATCTTTTTTATAATTTTCACTAGATTGGTACTGAGGAGTAATTGCCTTAGACATGCTATTTATGGTTGTTTATTGGGTGTGTTGAAGATAATATTAAGTTTTACGAATTTTTTTTTCTCAAATCATAACTTTTCATTTACTTTGGACCCCACTGTGAAAAAAAAATACTCTACCGAAAAGTGACCCTGTGTTACAAGTTTTGGCGCATTTAATAGGGATTCCGAAAAGGTATTACACATGGTCATGAGTGGCTCTAATATCTTTCTAGGACAGACAGAGGCAGGAATTTTGAGCATTTATTGTAAAATGTTTTGCTTAATAAAACAATTATTTCACAATCGTTGTCTTGTTTTTTCGTCCTAGAAAGATATTAGAGCCACTCATGGCCATGTGTATGTATAAACAATGCAGCATTGCATATGTAAGCGGGCACGCTCTTTATGCATGGAGGCTTTTATTGTGTATTAAGTTCTATTTACGTTCTTATTATTTATTTCTGCTTGAGTATACTCAAGCAGTGCGTGTGCTAGCTAACATATTATGGCAAATAATTTTAATGTTTTTGTGTTTCGTAATGTTAACTACTTAGTATTTTAGAGAATCCAGTTCTTCTAACTGAACAGACAGCAGTGCTGCTGGGGAGTTTTTTGCGCTACTTCTTCTTCCCAGCTAAAGCACTAGGAAGTGGTGAAGGGCGGGCGTTTTGGGGGGACTGTCTTATGTAATTTGACGTTCAAAAAGTGCTGATTCTCAGCCTAGTTTGAATAAATGACTTTTGATTTTGATACCATGACAACCGATTTCCACAAACTTTTCAGTCACAGGTACCACTTTCAGACGATAGAAATAGGGGATTATTATAATGATAATGAGGAGCAGCCATTTCATCATCAAACAAACAGTATCTTCTATGCAATGGGAAAACAAAGAACGACAGAAGACATTTCCTATAAAATGAGCGAGATCGACAACTTTCAAACAAATACAACTGCAAATTACTCAAGATAAACAAACAAGATTATTTTTAATTTTATTACAAGCAATTACCAAAACTAGAACCCTTAACAAATAGAATTACCGATGAACTAAAATAATGATGTAATTAATGGGTTTATCGAAGGTATTGTCTGGTACAGTCACGTTCACGTATAATCTGTGTTACGTATTACTTCGAAACGTTACCAGATTACCATTAATCACAAGATAACGGTCCCAGTTATTAGTAGAAGGTACGTTGAAATATTACGTGATTTGTTATTTATTTGATGAAAAGAAATACTCAGAAATACGCCTGTTAATTGCTGTTCGTGTTCAATCAAAGTCCCTATCTACTAGCAGCTCGGCTATCGGTTTGCTAATCGAGACATCGCGAGTTTGAAAACCCGTGATTTCACTACTAGTGATCCCATTTCTCGTGCAGACACGATTAGGGTTAAAGAGGGAAACATTCTGGAACAGTTTAAAATCCAGGATCATCGAGACCGTAAGTGCCCAGTAGGAATCCAGTAGCTAGTTCAAAAATTACTATGACATTACCTGATGGGTAGCTTGTAAGTTTTTTAAACCCTAATTAGAGTGCATGCGTTTCAAAACTCAAGGCTTACTTGTGTTAGGACTCAGCATAAGCTAAAACAATATTAATTAATGTAGTTCGAGACAATACGCCATTCTTCTAGTCTCTACAAAAATGTATTAAAGAAAACACGGCAAAAGCTAAAAGCATAAATTAACCCCGAAATATCTGTTACGCAAATGTTTGTATGCTTGGGTTGTTTGTCTTTGTAGACGCAGTCATTTGTTAGGAAGACAATCAAAGCACGTATTGGGTATTGCGTCGTTCAGTCCGACCATATTTTTTTGTTCAAAATGTTTTGGGCAAGACACTATTATATTGGGATCCGCATTGTGTGATTGACCCGCATGGCAGTGCCGGGTCCCACTAGAGACTGATAACGCAATAATGAGGGTCTGTTTCGCAGTCCACTGACTCTATGACGCGAGTTATAACTACTCCATTGTCCTCAAGGCTCTCCGATCTCGGCGTAATGTCGGGTGACGCTGAAAAGAATTCCGAAAATATTTCTACGTTGTACACGTGACAACAAAGACGTCTGTTAGAAGGGTGTGTCCCAGATTTATTTTGCGAGTTTCACCTTCGTCCTAATAGTTTAAAGTCCGCTGCACACTATGCAGTAAGTCGCATTGTGTTCAGTCGGATGTGCAGCCGCGCGAGAGGCTCTGTTTGCCGCTGAATGTGAACATCGACCAACTGTACAGAGCACACTCAGATCTACAGTACAAGTTTCTATTTGCGTGTGTACTACACAAATATTCAGTAGCCTACTTGTAGGTTCCACGTACCAGTACTTGAAGAGTTCGTTGATCATATACAGAATTTACCAAATCATTGTTGGGTTCTGAATCCGGAAATGTAGATGAAGTGAAAACACAATTAGAATTAAAGCATTCCACTTCGCAAAGCCCCAATGACAAAGTGACGCTAAAAATGTCGTTGAAATAGAACCGGAACACCAATTAGACTTCAATACATTTGTTTTTTTGTTCATTCAGTATTTATACAACTGTCGTTGTTTCGTATATGCTTCGCATAATATACTCGGAGCCTTATCTCTGAATGTCGGTTCCTAGGTGAACGAAACGGATCTACTTTAGAATTTAGTCTTTACATTTTGTGGTGATTGCTGTTTTAGGTTTATTCGTTTTTTAATACCTGCCACCACGTATATATTTTGAATTCTGAAGGTCGCTATTTCGTGGGGGCCTGCCCTGCATGGGCGGAGCACCGCCGTGTCCCCGTAGAGGCGATCGGCAGCGGCGGCGACCTCTCACGCCCGGCCCTGGTTCAAGCCATGGTCCGGGGCGAGGGGGAGTGGGAGGCAGTCACCTCCTTCTGCGAAGCAGTCATGCTAGCGAAGGAGGTGGCGGGACGGGTGAGGGAGAGAGTCTCCCGTCCAAGCCGCCGCGGTGGACGCTCCGGGCGTCGGGAGCCGTGTGACGACTCCCGGCCACCGTAGGCGCGGGCCTGTGGGCGGTGAGAAATGGGTAGCTCACCGTCCGATCAGGACCAGGCCCGTGCTGGACGGCGCGTACGTGTTCCACGCGCGCCTCAAAGAGATGTCAGCATCGAAGAGGGGGCCCACTAGGGCCCAAGCCTGCCGGGAAAGCGGGATCATCCGAAAGGGGTACCGCTGCCCCGGAACATAAAGGGCCAAGGAAGGAACACGGGTGAGTTTTAGTCAGTAAGAGTCTGACACTCCCTTCCGCTCCACCCAGAGCGGGAGGGGTCATATGATGATTTCCCATCCTCAAAAAAAAAAAAAAAAAAAAGGTCGCTATTTCTATGACTGTCGATAATTTCATTAATGTACGTAGGTACATATCTACCTCCCCACCGATGTGTCTTCACGTTGTCGTCGTGGTGGGGCTTGTGTGTCTCAATGATCTTGGAGCTTAGCCGGTAGAGTTACTCATGCCGGAAAGGTTCAAGTGAGAGACCAGACTAAGAGAGACACGGGGCAGAGTTCATAACATCGGAATTCTGCGAGAGGCGCACCGTTTCGGGATTTTAACAGTGCTCATGTTGCTGGGCGATGTGCGTTTCATTCTCCGAGTTGTTGGAGAGTGAATGGGGACTCAATTGAAGAATTCTTCGTGGAGTGGGTCCGGGGTTGAGGTGTTTGTCGTGTGCCGTGTAATGGCCCACGGAGCGGGTCATTGGACGATACGTGATTTGTGATTCGCTCCTCTAATAATTTTAGAGGAGTGAATCGGGGATGGGGTTTTCGTCGTGTGCCGTGCGATGGCTCACGGAGCGGGCTTATCGAACGGTACGTGATTTGTGTGATTCGCTCTACTGATATATTTAGAGGAGCGAATCCGGGATGGGGTTTTCATTGTGTGCCGTGCGATGGCTCACGGAGCGGGCCAGAGAGAACAGCGGTAAAAAAAAAAAAAAAAAAAAAAAAAAAAAAAAAAAAAAAAAAAAACAAAAAAAATACAAAAAATTTGGTTAAGATATATTTAGGGTAACATAGAGGACTCCACCTCTTTAAAAAATAAACAATAAAATCATGAAGGCGAATTGTAAAAACAAACTACCCCAGGGGGGTACCGGTTGCTCCGCAGCCGGAGAATCCCTCACCGAACTTGGTTCGGTCAGCCCTTCGTATTCTGGGGGGGGGCAACAACCGCCAACAACCGTCAGTCGACGCAAAGAGCCAGGGTGGCTCATGTGCCCGAGGTATGGAGTCGTTGGATGTATCCAACACGTCCGCATCTCAGGGACCAAAACAGCGGACGCAAAGCGTCGCAGAGGCACGTCCAGTGTCAGAGGGGAGGGTGACTAGGTCTCGCTTCAAGCGGCCGGCTACACCAGTGCGTGAGATGGTGAGCGACAGCGGTGATTCTGACTGCTCGCAAATGTCGCTCGCTTCCAAGGCGTCATCAAAAAGCAAGCGAACGCGGAAGGTAGCAGAAACGGAAAAAGCGGCGTCAAGAGAAAGTGGTTTGCCTGTTTCGGATAGGGCCATAGTGGAGAAGCTGGAGAGAGAGAACGCGGACCTGCGTTCACAAATCGCTAGCCTCACAGCAACGGTGGCACAAATGGCGGAACAACTCAGCCTCATCTGTAAGGGGCAAGTTGATGTATCTTTAGCGGTGACAGGACTAGCACCGGAAGCAGAGGCCCAGCTTCGGCGTTCCATCGCCATAGAAATTGGGGGTATGATGGACGCCAAGTTGGCTGCCATTGCGAGCAGGTTGCCACCTGAAAAGCCACTACGTCCGCCTCTTGCATCCGATGTAAAGAGGGCTGTGGCTCTATCGGAAGTTGCGCAGGATCCCAGCGTGATTCCTAATTCCAACAGGAAAAAAGGTAAGGGAAAGGGAAAAAAGGGGAAGGAGAAGTCGGTGGCTCCGGTGGTGGAGCTTCCCGCTGTACCTGCAGCAACCGCACAGGACTTACAGCCTGCATCAACGGCTGAGGCGGAGTCTTGGTCGACTGTGGCAAAAAAGGCAAAGGCTCCTCAGTCCAATGCCACAGGTAGTGCCCCAGCCGCTCTACCCGTGACATCTACCCCCGCAAAGGGGAAAAAGCAGCCGGTCAAACTGCCTCGAGTTCCCGCTTCGGCAGCGATTACCATCGCGGTAAGGGAAGGATCATCCGCCACTCTCGCAGAAGTTCTGTTGGTAGCGAGGCAGCAGATTCGGTTGGCCGATCTCGGCATCGATACTGTTGGCCAGAAGAGGGCTGCGGATGGCGGAATGGTTCTTTCCATCTTTGGTGCAGACTGTTCTGCCAAGGCTGACAGCCTGGCAAGCCGTATGAGGGAGGTCCTTGCCGATTACGACGTGCATATTGCACGTCCGATGAAAATGGCTGAGGCGAGGATCTTGGACCTCGACGACGCTGTCACGCCAGCAGATGTGGCAATAGCGATTGCCGAAGCAGGTGGTTGTTGTTCCGGGGACGTAAAGGTGGGTGAAATCCGACGCCCACCTACCTCTCTGGGGCACGTCTGGGTTCGTGGTCCACTAGCGGCGGTAAAGAAGCTGGCGTCCAACAATCGCTTGCGGATAGGATGGACGTCGGTAAGGGTCGAGGTGTTGGAGGCACGTCGTATGATGTGCTTCCGTTGCCTGGAGCCCGGACACGTCCGTCGCCGGTGTACCAGTGCGGTGGATCGGAGCACTCAGTGCTACTCTTGCGGAGGACCCCACAAAGCAAGAGAGTGCACGTCAGAGACTGTGCGGTGTCCTCTGTGTGCGGATCAAGGTCGACCAGCTGACCACAGGCTGGGAAGCAAGAAATGCGTTCCACGCAAGAAGGGGGCCTCACTGGCCCCGGCCACATTGCAGAGATCGGCGCCGGCACCACTGGGTGCAGGCTCACTAGAGGAAATGGATACTTCATCTTCCCAGCCCTGAAAGTCCTTCAGTGCAACCTGAACCACTGCTGCAATGCGCAAAATCTTTTTCTGCAGACTGTTGCAGAGTGGTCGGTTGCCTTGGCGGTGGTAGCGGAGCCCTATGGTCTCCGGGATCACCCTCGCTGGTTTCGGGACACTTTGGACTCTGTTGCTGTTTACAGCCGGTCGATTCTGTAACAATCTCACCGTGAAAACTTAGGTGAAGTGAGTTATCACTCCACCTTTCATTAGGGATTGACACAATCGACAACTCACTTCACCTAAGTTATCACGGTGAGATTGTTACAGAATAGCTCGGCTGGGCTGGTGGAGTCGGTGGGCCTCACTGCTCCCTTCTTGATAGGGGGCAGGGACATGTCGCAGTCGAATGGGGACATCTGGCCGTAGTGGGCTGCTACGTGTCTCCCAACATTTCCCTCGCCCAATTTGAGGGATACCTGGATGGGGTTGCGAACTGCATTCGAAGCAAATGCTTACCCCGTCCAGTGCTTGTCCTGGGAGACTTCAATGCTCACTCCAGAGCTTGGGGTAATACCCGGGATAGGCCGAGGGGACATGTATTGCAGGATTGGGCAGCTTCGCTTGACCTTCGACTACTGAATCGAGGATCCGTTGCCACATGCGTTCGATGGCAGGGGGAGTCAATCGTGGATCTCTCATGGGCGACTCCTTCTGTAGCACGCATGGTGTCGGAATGGAGAGTAGCAGAGGAGATGGTCACTCTTTCTGACCATCGCCACATCGTTTTTGATGTGGCTCTCCGTCCTTCTCGCGGCCCGAGCCGTGCAGGCTCAAGTCCACCGGCGCGTCGTTGGGCCCTCAAACAACTTAACCGAGATTTACTCGTCGCAGCTGCCAACGTTGCGGCGTGGCCAGATGATGGTGGATCCCAGGGGATCTCGCTCGATCCAGAAGAGGAGGCGACCTGGTTCCGGCACACAATGACGTCAATTTGCGACGCTGCCATGCCCCGGGTCAAGTGCGTCCAGCGTCCTGGTGCAGTTTACTGGTGGTCGGAAGACATCGCGCAGTTGCGGATTGTTTGTCTTAGAGCCCGGCGCCAGTTTCAGCGCACCCGGCGCAGAAGGCAGCAGAGAGCTACGGAGGAGGAGATAGCCAGAGTCTATAGAGCTTACCGAGTAGCGACTATGGCGCTTCAACATGCTATCGCGGATGCTAGATCTCGGTCCTGGAGCGAGCTTCTCGAGGGGCTCGACAGGGATCCGTGGGGGAAACCTTATAGGATGGTCATGGGCAAATTACGCCCGTGGGTCCCCCCCATCACGGAGACCATGGAACCGGCTCTGCTGGAGAGAGTTGTAAGCACACTCTTTCCAGTAGCCAGGGACAGTCCCTCGCCGCCCCCGTCATTAGCAGACTGGTCAGACGAGTTAGGGGTGACGGAAGGGGAGCTCGACCGAGCCGTGAAGCGCTTGGGGGCTCGCAATACTGCGCCAGGTCCGGATGGTATCCCTGGCCGGGCGTGGGTTCTAACTCTGGCTGCTCTGGGTGACCGCTTGAGACGGTTATTTAATAGCTGTCTCCGTGCAGGCGTGTTCCCCTCTGGTTGGAAGGAAGCTGGATTGGTTTTATTGAAGAAGGAAGGCAGGGCCGCAGAGTCTCCCTCTGCATACCGTCCCATATGCCTGCTTGACGAGTCTTCCAAGCTCTTTGAAAGAGTGATTGCTGAAAGGCTCGTCGAGCACCTGTCGCGAGTTGGTCCCGACCTGGCTAATAGCCAGTATGGCTTCAGGCAGCGGCGTTCAACCATAGATGCGATTCTTCGCGTCCGCGCGCTGTCAGAGCAGGTGGTGCCCCGGGGTGGGGTGGCGTTGGCGATAAGTTTGGATATCGTCAATGCCTTCAACTCTTTACCCTGGGGTGCAATTAGGGAGGCACTGGTATATCATGAGGTGCCTCCTTATCTGCAAGTTATTGTCGGGGCATACCTACGCGACCGGCACATTCGCTATGTGGGCCGGGACGGTAGCGTTCAGCGGAGGGAAATTACGTGTGGGGTTCCGCAGGGGTCCGTTCTAGGTCCTCTCTTGTGGAACCTAGCATACGACGTGGTCCTGCGTGTCGATCTCCCCGTCGGCGTTAATATCGTTTGCTACGCAGACGATACTCTGGTGTTAGCCGGCGGGGACACCTTCGAGGAAACCATCCAGCTATCCGAGCTCGGAGTGGCAAAAGTCGTGGCGTCAATCCGCGGGCTGGGTCTTGAGATAGCGCCTCAGAAAACTGAGGCGTTATGGTTCCATAAACTGTCGAGGGGCAGAGAGCCACCCAGCTCGTTGGTCCATGTCGGAGATGCGGAAGTCCAGGTGGGGCGATATTTAAAGTACCTTGGCCTCACCCTGGACGGTCGGTGGGGCTTCGAAGAGCACTTCGAGCGCCTGGTTCCCCGGATCGAAAAGGCAGTGGGTGCTTTGCATAGACTGCTGCCCAATCTCGGGGGACCTCGGGAGGAAGTTCGCCGCCTCTACGCGGGTGTCGTGCGATCGATGGTCCTTTACGGGGCACCTGTTTGGTCAGGTAGACTATCAGGCGTCCGACGCTGCAGGACTAAAGTCAATAGACTGCAGCGGAAAATGGCCATTCGTATCGCGCGAGGATACCGAACGATATCCTTTGAGGCGGCAACTCTCCTGGCGCGCTTTCCGCCGCTGGACATCCTGGCGGATATGGACGCGAAGGTTTACGACCAGATTCGCGATATCCGCCAAAGCGGGAATAGTGTGCCAGGAAGCGCATTCGTAAGGCTGAGGCGGTGGGAACGGCGACACGCGCTCGAGCGGTGGCGCGAGCGGCTACAGCAGCCGCAATACTCGTGCAAGCGCGTTGTCGAAGCCGTCCTGCCGCACTTCGAAGCCTGGCTGAAAAGAGAGGAGCGCATCTCCTTCAGGCTCACCCAGGTGCTCACCGGACATGGTTGCTTCGGTGAGTACCTGAACAGAATTGGGCGAGAGGCCACGGCAAATTGCCACCATTGCGGAGGCAGCCTGGATTCCGCACAACACACGCTCGAGGAGTGCCCTGCGTGGGCCTCCGAGCGGCGGGTCCTGGTTGCCAAGATCGGGCGGAACCTGTCTTTGCCGGCAGTAGTGAGGGCTATGCTGGCAGAGACAGAGAATTGGGCAGCAGTGGCTTTCTTCTGTGAGACCGTGATGGTCCAGAAGGAGGCCGCCGAGCGGGATCGGGAGAGGGCTGATCCTGCTCGGATAAGGAGGCGTCGGGGAGGCAACCGCCTTGGCGCCTGATACGCCGAGGTCTGCTTACCAATCAAGGTAAGTGGACCTTTGGGGTCGCGGGTGCACAGAGAGGGGACTCTGTCCGCCCACCAAGTGACCCCAGGGAGGACGGTGGCACAGTGGTCACGTGCTGCCGAACATAGCGAGGCTCAGGGGAGGCCCCTTTACAGTCTCCCCAGGGATGTGCCTTACAGGCTTTGCACAGGGGTGGTTCCGGAATTGGTCTTTTAAGAGGAACCGGGACCGCCCCTATGTGCTGATGGTGATCACCGGGGTGGTTTTAGTGAGGTAAAAATCCCACACTCCCCGACCTCCCTCCCCGGAGGTCGGGTGCCTTTTGAAGGTTTCCCCCCGAAAACAAAAAAAAAAAAAAAAAAAAAAAAGGTACATATCTACCTACTTCGAAATTTAATTCATTATCCTGTTACATATTTCGATTTTAATCGAAAAACTGAAAAGAGCGACCGTCGTTGCTTCTTCAAAGGGGCAAAGAACTAGTAAAAAATGTCGATAGTTTGTATTCATTGAGTAATTTGGTTATCTATTGAACTATTTTTGCGGCAGTGACTTTGTGTTTTACTGAGGTAGAACACCATAAAGGCAGGTAGCATGAATACATATTGACAAGTTACATAGGTACGTATATATAATATTTAACAACGAGTTTCGTGCACGTAGAACTTTAGCGAGAAATCGTAATTTATGTATGAAATGTGGTTCTGATATAACTTTTCATTCGGTAGTTATTTACTAACGCTCGGATTCAGCAAGCTATCCTGCTTTTAGTTTGCTGTATCTATATTTTGTATCATTATAGCGTTGAAACTGATATCATTGGAGCTTTTCGAGTACGACATTTATACGCTTGAGTCCGGTTATTTTAGTATCACGGTGCTCTTGTGAAAGGTTGTGAGTTATTTAAATCGAATTATCCAGTAGTATATAATTTTACTTAATTTTGAAGTAAATTATCAAAAATTTGTTTAAAATAATAAATAAGTGATAAGTATGTTAAATGGCGCCTTCATACGATCTAGTAATAGTTTAATTCATTTTATAATACCGCACAAAATTCTTCAACGTAACGTCTTCTAAATTAACTCACTCGGCAAATTGTTTTACACACTTGTCGACCCTCGTCAGCCAACAATAAACTGTATCTTCTCGTAAGTTTCATTTCGTATCGACACAGTTCGAATCGGACGACCTCGAATCAATACATCACGCAAAATTGCTTCCCTGACGATTACCTGCCTAAATAGAATTGATTTCGTAATTCGTATTACCGGTATACCGATTGTGTTATTGTTCCAGATTCACGAGGATAAAGGGATAAACCAGAGATTCTCACGTACATATTTCAATGTTCATATTTGTATACGCAAAATCAATATACTCATTACTTGATTTTCCTTTTGTTTGCCTCTTACAACATTTTTGCATAGAAACAGAATGATTTTTTTTTGTTTCTAAATACAGTAAGACTATTTTGACTCAACCAGATAAGAAAAAACTAATTATATTATATAGACTCATGCGATGTGCACGCAATGTTCAAGAATTAACGCGTAGCTAACTGCTACGGCGGGCGTAGCAAACATACGACATTTTTAATATCATTATTTTAGTTTTATCCATATAATAAGGTCGGGAAAAAGTTTTTTCGTATTTTATAGGTATAAAGTTGTAGTAAAATCACTGATTGTAACTGGCTGGTTTTGGTACCATTGCCATTAAATAGATGACATTGAAAAAATGAAAAACAAAAAGTAATACAATTTCCCGGCATTTTTCAACGGTTTCTTTCAGCCAAAACGAGTGAATCTAACGAATAAACTCGATCCATTTGAAAGTTCTATTACAAAAAAGAGAAAAATTCGACACAAGCCGAGATAAAAATAAGGGACGTTTATGGACGTAACGCAGTGTCAGTAAGATTAGCACAAAGTTGGTTCAAACGTTTTCAGTCCGGGAATTTTGATGTCAAAGATGCAGTTCGCTCTGGTCGCCCTGTTACGAAAAAAGTCAATCCCATTTTTGAAAAAGTGGAGCAAGATGCAGTAGTAGTTTCGACATAGCTGAAGAGTTAGGGGTTGACCACAAAACAGTTTTGACGCATTTGAAAAGTCTGGGTATACAAAAAGCTCCATATTTGGGTGCCGCACGACATCTTAGTCTTGAATTTGTCTATAAAGTACGAAAGAACCTTATCCCCGACCTAATATATAAAAGGAAACCGTGACTGACTGATCTATCAACACATAGCTACAAACGACTGAACGGATTGGGCTGAAATTTGCCACACAGATAGTTATTAGGACGTAGGCTTCCGTTATGAAGGGTCTTTTGGAAATTCGACTTCTGAAGGGGTGAAAAGGGGGGATTTTGTTTCTATGAAAAATCTTATTCCTTTAGTTAATAAACATGAAACTTGACAAGATTACATACATAAGTAAATTATAAAGATGGTCATGATTTAGTTTTCTAAACTACCACCTAAAGCGGGATTGGGGGGTGTCAAAGTTTGTATGGAAGTATTTTAATGCGCGATCCGATTAGCTTGAAACTCGGTATATTTAAAACAAAAAATAAATAGTACGTAATTCAGTGTTTATCAAAAATCAACTCCCAACGGGGTGGAAAAGGGTAATAAAACTTGGTTTTTACTGTTTGCTTCAATTAACTGGAAACGGGTATAAATAATTTTAAATCGTACAATGAAACGTACCAAACGGTTTTTAAAACAATCCCTGTCGTGGTGAATATCGTGGACAGGGACACTGTTTATTTGATCATTTTAATTCCACTGATTTATTAACTTAAAAAATAGCCCGAATAATTATTTATCTAAACCTTTACTTATATAGGGTGGTTCAAATAGTGACGTCATATAAAAATAATAGATGCTTCACGCCCAGGGGTATTCGAAAATACCCCATTATGTTCCGCGATTCTTGATAGTTTTTGAGTTATAATATTATTTTTTTATTTCTCCGTCAAGTACTTACTACTTCAATAATTTTATATTTGCATATCTTTTTAAACATTGACCTTGACCTTCGAGACGTTTGACATTGATCTTGAAAATGTCCTAGACCTCAAAGCTTGCTACAAGGTAATATTTCCAGATTTGGGTTTGACCTTTACTTTTGGGGGTTTGACCCTGACCTTGATGATATCATTGCTTGGAACCCAATTTAGACTTTTGAAAAAAAAAACTCGGCACCTATGTTTTTGCTAGGTTTGGTGTTTTCAAAAATACACTAAAAAGGGTTGATTCTACCAAAAAACTATTCATAAAGTCAGTGCTTCCTATTACAATAATAACGAAATATATATATATATATATATATATATATTTATAGGTTCCTACCTCAAAGGCCAACTTAACATAATTTTAATATTATTATAATGATTAGCTTTGTTAGTCCATCGCCGGCGGCGGCGAGATAGGAGGCACATCAAAGTCAATCCAATGATTGAACTTAATAATTTAGAAGTACAAATTTAACCATATCAAATTACAGGGTTAGCTTTGATTGAGTGCTGTTAGGGTTGTTTTGTAATGATTTAAAAGTCTTTAGCGTTTAACTCTTTTTGGAGAAATTGACAGAACATATTATGTATCAGAAAATGAATGGTGTTAAAATTTGTTTAATTGTAAACAAGAAGCTGAATAACGACGAGTGCAGATTGTAAATATTACACGGTATTTAGAGAGCAGCGTAGTAAATATTAAGCTGGATGATATGATAAATGCGATTCGAGCGCAGGACAAAGAGGTCTTTATGTTTAAATTAGCGTGTGGTTTGGCCTGAGTTGGTTAATCTGGTGCGGCTTAGTGCTTGTACTCGCTGTGACTCACTATAAATTATTGTCTTTGTGCCTCACTTGTATGAGAGAGGATAAACTTAGTACTTTGGCCTGTTGTGAGCCCCTCGGAGCTCGAGCGGCTAATAGTACCACTGTTTTAGTGCGCTCGTTTTGAGAACTGCACAGTCATGATGTGACGGTGTGCTGTTTACTTGTGCAGGTACCTACTTGTAATACATAAAACTGAAATATAAATACATAGGTGTGAAATATTTTAGTAACCTACAGGTTTTTTTTTAAATATCATTCTGGAGGTCATGAATTGGGCATGCCAAGGTGGTGTTGATAACATTTTATTTTTAAACTAAAAGACGGTTATACAATTATTTGAAAGTAGTGTACCTTCTGGAAAGCTCTTTTTTTTTCTTTGTTAGCCATATAACAAAGCGTATAAGTTGAAAGTCAATAAAGAATGAGTAGAAAAGCCGTAAAATCTATCTTTATCTTGCGAACAAAGGCACAAGTGGGTCGCTACTAGCTAGTTACAAACAGTTAACTTGAGGAGTTTAACATGATCTAATATTTACCACCTTAGACTCATAAGAGCGAAACGCAGGAGTTTGCAATGTTATCATGATTAATTCATGTAGCAAATCCTCACCAAGTCACTTGCGTCGGACGGTTCAAGTGTTTGAATTGTTAGTAAAGTAAGACCACCATAGAATGATGTATGATCTGGCTCAGACTCCAAATTCGTCAGGACTAAAGTACACGCCACTTAGGAAATATGAGAAGGCCATAACTCCAGTAAATGAAGGATGGACGGATCAGAACGACCTTCCGCGTCGGAAACGTAATGGAAGTGACAAGGGTTCCTCAAAATGATGGAAGAAATTCTGAGGGTTGCGCTGAAGAGGTGCGTTTTATGAGTTCCCACTGAAGATATGTATCAGTCGCTGCTCGCATAGACATCTGCAATGTTTATATCCATCAAAATGAGCTACGAGACGAGCGATCACAATCGCTTCGAATCTTACTCCTTAGTAATCTTTACGACTCATCTCACTGTGCTTGTTCAACATTTTAGGTACGTGACACTTACTTAACTCCCGTGAACACCCATAAAATGGACTATACATATGTACATTTATCGGCATGTATTGTGCAATACATTGGTCTGAAGTTAAACAGGGTACAGCAATAAACGCCACTTCTAGCTGACAGGTGATCGCAGTATTTTGCAATAGTCAGAAATGAAGACGTTACAGCCCACCCCTAGTCACCTTCATTGTTCACTTTGAAACCTTAATAGCTTCAAGTTACTCCATTCCATTAAAAGTTAACTCTACCAGGATAAAAGATTTCCAGTAGTTTAAATTTCGTCGCTACAAAATAAATACCTACTTATTGCAGTACAAGTAATTATTTCGTTGTGTTCAACCCGTTAATCCTATAGCCTTAGTTTGTGTCTACGCCTAAGGGAAGGAATAAATGAGCCCATTGTCCCAGGCTCGAGCCAAACCCATTTAAAGATAGACAATACCCATTGTCGTACAGTCAAATAATCCTAAATTTGTTGGGATGTCTTTCTCCGCTTCAAAGTTTCCAGACAAGCCGAGCAATGAACAATTCAACGCACATCCTCACGAGTTTATGTTTTCATGATTGATGGTCGTCATAATTAAGGACTTTCATTAATGACGATTGTATACCTTTTTATTAAATTAAATGCCTAAATAAAAGTGTTCATCTGATATGACCTGAAACGGCACATCAAAAAGTGACATAAAAAGTGTGAATTGTGTGAGATCGTTGTGACACTATGAACTAACACGTAAAGACGATTTTATAGCGCAGCTGAAACTGCGCTCGTAAACTTGAAAAGACGCGCACTACACGACGCCTGAGTGAATGTTCGGGGGTCAAATCTCACTCAAAGTACTTGACTTTAACTTCCAGTTAATAACATGAGCGCTGTTTGATCTGCATTTCAAATGAGGTTTATTAAAAATTCGTTTCGACGACAAAGAAAAAATACACAACAAATAGCTAAGGGGAAAGTTTTACGTGCGCCTTTAGGCCGACGGCGCTCTCATTTCTGAAAGTAAGGAGTAGATTGGACGTCAACTTTTCCTCTTTTTTCTCTCGTGACAGACAGTATGTATACACAAAGAACTCGTATCTTTCGATGAACACAACTTTACCCATCTACCTTGCAGCTTCAATGTTATAATTTTACTTACGTTGATAAAGCTAAATAACTAAATAAAGCTTTATTTGGAACAACTTAAGTTTACAATTTACAAAGGAAAACGAAGATAGCCACAAAAGTAAAATACTGTGGCGCAACTATCAACGCCCAACTCAAAAATATATAAAAATACTTGTTCCAGACTTCCCAAAGAAAGTAAATTTGTAGTTATTTAAAGGAGAAATTATATTTTAAAAAAAAGAGAATTTATGTTTTTTTCTAATAAATAAAAAATAAACAGCAAAAAATATGGAAGTTGCAACGTAGTATAAGTGTAGAGTGGAGGTAGGGTGAAGTGTGTATGTGTGTTAGTGTGTGTGCTACCGTGTTTATGATACCATAAGTTGCTCAGTTTCTTTATAAGTCAAGGATTTAAGCCAATCAGTTACTTTTCTCTTCAGTAGACTTTTTGTCCAGTAGACTTTTTGTCATAGGGTAAATATTAAATCTTTTATTTATGACATATATATGACATATATATGTATATATAGCTACCTACTTGCTATTTGTTTCACAATATGTTTACTCTATCTAGAATAGATGACTCCACCTAATGTGATTGGACTAGCTGTTGCAACCGACCTGAAAGGAGATACTACCTTACTATGCGCTGTTAATTGATTACCTCGCCTCGTAGATATTTGTGGAGTTCGGAGCATAAATGTACGTATCGACACAGATGTTCGGTAAACTGTAGGTAAGGAATAAATAAGCATCAGTGAACTGCGTAGGTACAGTAATAAGATAAAATTACACCCTTCACTGAACTGCCAATAAAACGGAGATGAAATGTACTAGTGATGTTCATTTTGCGACAATTTGATCACGGGCGGTCATTTACCATAATGGATTGCGCCAATTTTCAACACTGTTAAATTTTAATGGTAGTATTATTACTCGAGTTTGTGCTATTACATTCATTTCGTATTAATGACAGTTTGTGTACTTATAGATTTAAAAAGCTTTTGGCACAAAATGGCCGATGAATTTACAGCAGCTCGCGGCAATTGACTCCGACGTCATGTCGAGAAGATTCGCCCGAGGCGATGCGTTGCAGCGATGCTGAATACTATGCACCCGTCACAGACATAGATTTAAAATGACTGTCTTATTGAAACTGAATGTTTTAAAGATTGAATTTATATTAGACTTTGTATGAAATGATTTTAGATTTTACGTGTTTGGTTCTGAAGTTATGTGGTTAAGTAAGTTTGGCCAAATATCTACCGACTGAAATCATCTAGGTAGGGACCTACTGGAACTGCTCCATTGTTCCATATAAACATAGTCCATTATAAGGACTTATAAATAAAAGTTTCCTATTGAAGTACGTACACAGCAACAGCCTGATAAAACTAAGAAGTTGTCGGAGCATCTGCAAAAAACGAACACCTACCTTTGAAACAGGTAAATGTAACATCAGAAACTATAAACTTGACAACAATGCCTCTTTTAGGATTAAACTTCATCCCAGCTTGGCAGACGACAAATTATGTATTGGCAAGTGTATTTTGTGGCAAGTGGAGACGCAAAGACTCGGCGGCGGCGGCGGCGCGAGGTCTCGAGGCGCCTCGCAGCGAGGCGCGCGTGCGGCGGCATAAGCCCAAGGCGCACCCCGCGCCACCACACATCGCCTCTCGCTGACACTCGACACGATGTCTACGTGACCGCGCAGACCGCTGCACTAATCTCGTACCCGACATGTGTAAAAGCCGTGCTAAATACGGTTACAGTTCCGAATACGACCTACATTTTGCTAAATCATTGATTTTTTTCTACCTTACAGCGACAAGACTTCCAGAAATATAAAATCGTAGTCGAAGTGTTTACACATGTGAGGTCGGTAATATTATGCGGAAGTTACACGATCGTTTTATTTCTAACAACCGAAACATAGGCTCTGTTAAAGCTATAAAAATACTAAATTTGTTAAAGGCCAGCTGAAAGCAATTTTTTTGGTAAACGAATTTCGCTCCTGGTCACGTTCGAAAACATACTAATGCACGAGTTCAACTTTTTCAGTGCCCCTTTATCGATGACAAAAAGGCCAGCCGAAGTGAGAAATAAATGGTGTCCGAATGTCGAGGCGTGCTGTTTTTGCATTAAAACTTCGTCACTAAATCAAGAACAATTTTTTGTACAGCCAAGCTCAAGATGTGTGAGACATAATTAGTTCCCAGACCTCTTTACCGCAAGACGCAGTAAAATGTTTTATTCCAAACGTAATAAAATATTCGTGCAAACGCCGGAGTATTTATTGAGTTCTGGCCTTTCGCAAGTCAGGCGCGGCTTCCGGGTGATGAATGATAAATATACAATCATATTCTGTATGAAGGATTGAGCCCTTATTTGTGTTGACGAGCTGCTAATATAAAATGTACATATTTCTCGAAATCGTATCACTGTGAATATGTGTACATATTATATACTACTTTCATTCATTTGTCTTCTCTGCCTTGTAATCAGTCTTAAAATAATTCCACGGATCAAACAGTCTCAGTACTAAAGAAGCAATATTTACAAAAGTTTCTACAGTTGGTAGATGTAATGGCGCGCTAACTTTAAGTAAATCAACTACAATGAATTAGGTTACCCGTCATTAAATTACGTTCTGCTAATAGTCAATATGATTTGAACAAGTCTCATAATTGTATGAGGCAAAATTTGTTGTAATTTGTTTTGAAGCCTCAAATATAAAGTAACAGATATCACGTAGGACAGAAATAACAAATTCAATTAGTTTTGTCGTATCAGTGTCGTGTTTATAGGGATTCTGTGTGTTTGTTTCTTCTTGTTGTTCGTCTGTTTTGATTTAATTTGATCTCTGTACCCTTAACTTTAAATTTTCAGCGATGTTTACTTATCACCTGATAGTTACTTTAACAAATAATTATAGGTAAATCGTAAAATAATAAGGTGACGAGGCAGTTAGACCTAAATTAGAACTAAAAACTCTTTGTTCCAGATGCGATGTTCTAAGTAGAGGTCTTTCTCGTGACACAGTCACGTTGCGTTCGATAAACCACACTCTTTTAAATGGCGCCAGATTCGATCGCACACTTTACGACCTACTGACAGCCGCACCTGAACGAACAATGTCGTTTAATTTCTATGACAATATGAAATAAGCGATGACTGAACAAAAATCGCGTAACATTGTCTCCAGGGTTTATAGCATAAGGACGGTGGTGTTTTTTTATATTAGAATATCTTGACCTAACGGATCGCACGCAATCTAATTTTAAGTAACAACGTATTTTTACTTAGTTCCCACAAATTCGGAGCTTAATGTTTCCGTGGGCGTCTAGGAGGCGTCTTAAAGATTTTATCGCTTCGGTGGGCAACGAAATATGGAAAGTGATAAAAATAAAATTGCCGGATTGTTCTAGTTAAGCAAGTACGCCTGCTAAACACGATGTCTACTGATTTATCGTGAGGCTGGTTTGTATTGAGGTTTTTTAGCAGAGTTTGTGGGGAGTTTTTAGTAACCACGTTTTCGCATCGTTAAATTTTACACTATGAAAAGGGGTGACTTGTTCTCGGCATCTGAACTCTGATTTCCCCTTAGATGACAAAAAGAAACCGGCCAAATGCGTGTCAGACGACACACAACGAATGGTTTCGTAGTTGGGATGAATTTATCCGCAGAACAAACATAACGTACGTTTTTTTTTTTGGCCTCTTTAGCATTTTTTCTTTTTTGTACGGTTATTGGTTTGTAATTATAATGGTATGTGACATTTAATTAATTAATCTATTGTGATGTAATAATTATTATTCTGATTATTGTTTTTTTTCCTGGTGTATTGTGAAACATTCAGACACAATGTAAATTGTTTGTTAATTATAAAAAAAAAACTTTGTTGAAAAGCATGTTCCCCCATACATTCCGGCTACAAATGTAAGTTTGTACACACAATATTAAGAGATTGACTTTGTTGTTTTAAGACCATAGACTTCTTATAAGTTTTCCTATAAGGTACGAGTATATCCTTCTGATAGAATAGAATAGAATAGGTCATTATTTGCTTAGAATGTAGGTACACAAAAATAAGTTGATAAATTATATATTATAGGTAATCTATAAGGCAACTATTTTCAGTTAAACATTTTCAACAATTTAGGCTCGGTAGTTTCGGAGATAAGGTGGTAAATTTTCATCAAATAACTTAAAACTATTTATTTTAAAATCATAAAAAACACGTTTAAGGACCCTCACATTAAGCACTCTCATTTGATATGTCACACGGTACAGTTTGCAAAACAGTTTTTTTCTTATTTTTGTCCCAAAATGACCCCCATATTAAAAATTCATTTATTTACGTTACACGCCCCTGTTTGAGTCGCAGAAATTGATATGTGTGAAATTTCAACTTAATCAGTCCTTAGATTCGGAACATATTGGTTGTTACAGACGGACCGATAAACAGAAACGCGACTGATCCTCTATGGGTTCCGTTTTTTCATTCAGACGTACGGAACCCCAAAAAGGTTATAATAATATGTACCTACAACTAACCATATCATAGCAGGCAACGCATTTTTAACTAAGCCTAGTTTTATAGTAGGTATGTAGAATTAAAAGTCGTGTATAACCGAATCAAAGGGCTTTCGTAAATTGAAGGCTTTGTGCAATCACCTCAAATGACTTTCAGAGAAGGAATTTTATCATCTAACGAGAAAAAAGTGTTTGAATTTTCATATGAGAGGAGAAGGAATTTAATATTTGACGTAGGACAAGAATACAGGAGGGAATTTCGTGTGTATTATGAATTGTGTTGTGGTGCATAAGGAGAGGGGTAAGCGCTAGCATTTCTCTATGAGCACCAAGATAACAATTTGACGATATGACGGTTCATTAAGTTAAGAGCACATAACTTGCTTATTGCCCCGTAGGTATGTTCATTTTATCTTTAGATAAGCGGATAAAAATAACCAGAAACATAGCATTTCCCAACATATTATAATCAACCGATATGATATTCAGAGCAAAAATATCATATTTATACATTTGCGCTCCACAATAAAGACAATAAATATAGCAGTTGTAAGTTGTTGGAGAGCGTTATTGTAGCTCTCAACACAACAGGTGAGGCTATTCTTTACTCAAGTATCTACTCACCGTAAGTAACCTTTTATATACCTGGCCGCCATTCGTTCTTATTACACCTCACCATACGTTTGCCCGTCCGCGAGAACTTTAAAACTCTATACGTATATGTGTAGTTTGAAAACGAAACACATCTTCGTTGATGTGAAACAGAGGGAATGTGTCGAGAAGTTGGCGAGTGCTCGCTTCACAACGTAAGATATCATATTAATTTCACGTTTTCAACTTTGTTAGGACTGTAAACAGTACTGTAGCCCAAAGACTCCGACAACAAACCATTAGTGAGCTCGTTTCTCATCGCAAAGTGCGGAGGACGTTAACTGGTGAGTGTAAGTGGCAATGTTGGTGCGTCTCAACCAAAGCGCTCGCTCTCTAATTTACGTGCCAACTTCGGTGACACGTGTGTTCTATTGATTTGGTCTACTCGCCCGGAGTCGAGTGCGTAGCTTTTTGATTGTTATCCAATTTTGAACGTGACTAGAGAATGGTTTGCTTGATGAAACACCATGCGTTTGTGATTGCTTGTGGTCATACATACCTGTGCCTACACGGTAGGATGTATAATCTACGTTATCATTCGTAGCTTGGTTTTCTCGAAAACCGATAAAAGTTGATCATACAGTTTTGGTTTATGGTGATAATTATATTGAAAAAAAAAATTGCTTTTTCTTTTTAGTGTACCTTTGTAAGTATATTATGGAATAGGGATTTAACATTTTGGTGTCTGCTTTTTGACTATATATGTCCTAGCATCCTATAAAAGGAATACACGATACAGTGAACTTTTATTGATACAAAACAAATGCAAAGTTCTATCAATAAATATGTTTTTTTGAGTGGTAAGACGTATTGCTTATGAGTTATTCAATGGAGTTTACTTTAAAACATAGAGAGTAATCGTATTAAAGTTTGCATAAAGCAGTTTTGATTTTAACAATACTTTTTATTTAGAAAAGACGGCAATTCGTTTTGGCACATACGTTGTTTTATTCCTAGCGCACACACATTATCGCAATCGCTTCCCTTCTTTTGCCTATCAAAAGTAATGCCATCACTCTCGTTCGTTCATAAATCAGTCGCCCGGTGGGGCTCAACGTCGTTGAATCTATGTAATTTTTTTGCAAATCGGTGCGATCAAATTTACGTGATTTAAATAATTGTGTTTACAGAAAAAGTCAATAGCTAGCAAGTCAAAGTAATTATTTAATACAATTAGTGTTGAATAGGTATTTAGACTCTGTGTGCGAGTATTCTTGTGACTGTGAACAATATAACATTCTTTTTCTAGTATTATTTCGTGACGACATTTATAAATTATGTATGAAAATGGAAAGAAAAAAAAAACCACTGAACTGAATAGAACCTGCGACGTTAGGAGTATCTGCACAGGGGAAACAATGAACGAATTTTACGAGACTTCTTTGTTATTAGGATAATGTTATTAGTCAGTCGATTTAAACATTACCTACCAGCAACAGCAGCAACAATCTATTATCGCCATGAAAGTAATGTTGGGTAAGCATTATATTTTTTATAGAAGAACGTCTGTTTTTATATCTTTATCTTATAATAATCGTTTATATAAAGAAATAGGCTAAATATATAATTATTATTCATTTTTAGGTTTGAAATACCTACGTCAACAATACTTCAATATGTCAAGTACTGTCACTACGAATGATAGAGCACAAAAAAGAAATGGAGTCGCATTTGAATTGTGAAAAACGGTTAGTTCTTACCCAACTACGGCAAAGCCAAAGAAGGGTATTGCTTTAACAGGCTATGTATGTATGTATAAATGTTCATCTGTTTCCTCATAGCCCCTTAACTACTCGTCGTAGTTGGAAAAACGAGGTTTCGTTGGAACTTGGAAGCGTCATGTCGTTCCGCGGCTTATATGCTATATGACGTCAACATAGTGGCCTATAGCGAATGTGAAGTGTTACCGGAATTTTTAAAATTAATATATCGTATTTGGTAGCTAATTATAGGTATAAAATAGTATTTTCTATGGATACTTTGGTTATCTATAACTTTTCATACATAAACCCCAAATAAGATCCAAAGAATTATGTTTCACTCAGACTTTTCAATAATACTAAACCTCCTTCTAAAATGTTATGAAGGCTGCTTAAGAAATTATTGTTATGAAATTTCATTTGCCTTGCCTATCCTCAATGATCCCTAACCCCAAAATAATTATTTAAAAGAAAGTTAAAACTAAAGCCCAACTACGACTAAAATAACAACTAAAAAGGTATAAAAAAGACATAACAACAAAATAACATCGGTTTCGGTTTCCGTATAACAGGAGTAATGTAATGTCACTATTCAAATATACGTCATGTAATTAATACAGATTAACAGAGATAAATCATACCGATTACCACTGCCATACGAAATCGATCTTGAAGAAAATGTGAATGACTTCCATTTTAATTTTATTTCATGTACAATCGCCAGCACCTCAGGTTACACGAAACTGTCAAATTTCTCCAAATGGTTTTAAGCCATAAAATGTTTAAGGTTAAGTTCAAAATCGAAGGAGAAAATTTGACAGTTTGTGGTAACTTGACCTGCTGCTGTGTGTACAATGAGCTATTAAGCTAACGTTTCAGTATAGAGCCTGGCTTAATTAACAATTTCTTTGTTTGTTTTTTTTCAGGTGTACTAAACTTTCAAGTACCCCGAAAAATAAATTGATCTATTTATTACAATTATTTACACGCCCATCATATTTTTTAAACTACATGAGGCAGACGTTTCCTATCTGACTACTCTGAGAAGAAAGGCCGAAACAAACTAAGATGTCAAAGTTTCTTTCAAAGTCCAGACATAATCTTGGTCAGATCATGTGAAGGCTATGTAGATCGGTGTCTGAAATGGTCTTTTGAGGAAATAACCACACAGATTGAGTGGACCTGTGCAGTCAGTGCACGCAATTGTCAGCAATCGTGCAGCTCAACTCAGAACTTAAGGAGCTCAACAATTCAACGAACAATACCAAAGAAAGGACATTTGAGTAGGCCGATTATATTACTCAAACTGCAAGATCATGATGAAACTAACTGAGAAAAATAAAAAAAGCAATGACCCACATGGAATTACTATGTACTATAGTTCAACTGGATTGCTTACAAGCACTGAAACGTCGGTCTTGATAGAGAAAACTGAACAGTAATGTGTCCTTTTTTAGTAGGTTGGACATACATTTACTTGAAAAGTAGCATTAATGTAAAAGTAGGAAAGTTGAAAACAAAAAAAAACATTCACTATGTCAGTGTATGGTGATCGGTGAAACGTTGTTGGAATTTATCAATCTCGTATATACCAAGATCTTATTTTATATATACAGGGCGTCCCACGGATATGCCACATGGAGGGAAAGTACTTTGAATATTGTAGATGGAACATTTTACTGAAAGAAGACATTATTTGAATAAAAAAAAAACAATTAAAACTGCATTCATAGATATTTAAATAATTACATGTTTGAACCGGAAATCGAACCCTTTTCTTCTAACTGTGTCCTTCTGCTTTATGTATACAGTACTACAAGCTGCACTACTTCATCTCATTTAGTGGTTGAAGTATCCGTTTATGTCATGAAGTCCTCGGAAAGATAGTCGGTTCGCGTCGTTCCAAGAACACTGAGTGGTTGACATATTTTAGTGGTGACGCATGCTAGCAACATATTATATGAATATGGTATATATAAAGTTATTTCAACGAGCACCGAATAAAATAGCTCATGTTTTTTATAAAAATTATGTTGGACATAGCCTGAAAAAACAAGAGTTTTAAGTGGACCTGTTAGTCGGACTTGAGGTGAATCAGCTATAGTGACGTTTCACACGATTTCAGAGTACTTTTACATAAATATTATGTAGGTATATGGACTATCAGGATGTCCATCAGAGTGAAGAGTTGTTGGGTCAGATTTACCGACGCGCGTGACACTCAAACAAGTCCTAAATCCTTGTCACCGAGATCGCTCTAGAAGCACGATACTCTACTATAAATTAAATCGGAAGTTAATCTACATTGCTTTCAGTGAAACACGAATATAATTATTTATACTTATGGAGTAGGTAATCAAATTTTTTAAAAGGAGCAGAGTACAGTGTTCATCCGCAGCGCATCCAATTAAATAAATGCTATTCCATTAACATTTTTGAGAAACTAATAACGTTTTTGGCCCCATCCAGTAAGTTAGGTGTCAAGCAGGCAATGAATTACCAGTGGGAGCAGAAAAACTGTGGGTACCTATCGATCCAATCAACATGGAGTACATTTAGCTACGGACTCAGAAATTAAATTGGTCCCCAGTGTGCATGTTTTAATGATGAGTAATTAGTTAAGTAGGTGGGTAGGTACTTACGTACAAATTGTAAGTGTCTCAGGTGCTTTTGAAGATGTATGTAGATTGTAAGATGCTTATTATTGTTAAACGTGTCTCGTTATAAGTAATTGTTGGCTTGAAATCATGCTTGAAAACATGTGATAGGACAGAAGCTATACCTACAGAAAGATTTTTGTTTGTAATTAACAAAAATGTGTGGAATCCGTTTCCTTTTTATCACAGTTTTTGTTAATTTGACGATAATTTGCTAAAAGTCCTAATATAAAAGTTTCACAATAATATAATTCTACTGCGCGTATTCATCTTCGCTGTCTAAAAAGATTCATCGATTAGAGAAAGCAAACTGAACTCTTCACTACATCAGCAAACTCTATAAAACCTACCTACTGAGATAACCTAGCGTTTCAATTTGGCATAATCTTTCATCAGTATAGCCCCACACCCTGTAGCGGGATCCACGTACACCTCGTGCAAATATGTTTGCATTTTATTCGTAGGAAATTAAGATTCGCGGTGCACCACCCCTCGTGCACCCTACACCCGTTACCTCAACAACGCCCTGCAATTTCCATCCGCTGCAGATAAGCAGAGCAATGTTTCACATTACATATGACGTAATTTCCCGAGATAAACTGTACAAGCTTCTGTTCGTTCCATAAATGGTCATTAACTTTATTTACAGATGTTTCGTTTCTGCGCTAGAATTCTCGATTTTAAACAAAAGATAGTAATAACTTATTATTTGGAACACTGCTTCGATACTTCTTGAGCGGTGGAGAGTAAGGGGTGCTACATACTTGTTCGGGACCGGCATGTTTCAGCACAGCTGGGCGGTAAACTCGAATATACATAATATATTGCCGCCCTGAATGTGGCTGTGCCGAATAAGTGTGTAGCATGCCTAAGGAACTAAATGTAGAAGTCCTGAATTTAACATAAAATCGACACCAGTCGAGAGTCTCTCTATATCTATACACTATAAACTATTTCCTCGGTAGAATGTCGTCCGTTTCCCCGCACGACCGCTGCTCTAATACAAAAGACAATCGGTTGCGGTATCTGTTACGTGTCAGAAGGAAGTAAAAAAAAGCTTAAAATGATTCATTGTTGTCGCCGCACTTGAATCCAATCGGAAAAAACAGTTGTGTTTTAGCAAACCGTCTTTGTTGTTATGAAAAACGGTTGACTTTTTTATTCAAAAACTTATTAGACTTACGGTTCTGTGAGCATTTGAATAGAATTCTCAACAAACATCGAATTGGAAAAAAAAAACAAAGCCTTGGTATTATCATTGAAAGTTACGTCACACCATCCTTGTGATTGCGTAAGTAATCCTATTCATAATAAATACATTGTACAGTACGAATACTAATTAATTATACTAAAACAACTTCTGAGGTGATACAACGGAATTGTTTAGATAAAAGTCAACACAACCGGCTTTTTACGCTCTGGTGGTGTTAAAACCGAATATTGAATTCGGGGTTACATCCATACTTCGTTACTGTATACTTTATATCCTAACTTACGAGTGTGTCAATATAGAAAGTGTCACAATCGGCTGGAAAAATCATGGCAACAGTGTTTTGGGATTCAGAAGGGATCCTGTTGACCGATTATAAAGATAAAGGCGTTTCTATAACTGGAGAATACTATGCTTCTATCCTCGAGAGGTTGAGAGAAAGCATTAAAGAAAAAAGGGGGGGTAAATTGACCAAAGGTGTCCTTCTTCTTCACGAAAACGCGCCTGATCACAAGAGCCGTGTTGCGTTGGCTGCCCTGCATAAGATGGGCTTCGATATTTTAGACCATATACCCTACAGCCCAAACCTGGCTCCCAGTGATTATTACCTCTTCCCAAAACTGAAAAAAGAACTTCGTGGGAAGATAGTGGGGGTGAAATAGAGGATGACTTTGAAATTCACATGATTATTGAAATTTTTGTGTACCTCTTTGTAAGAGATTTAATTAATTGGAAATATAGTCAGAGCCCGTATTATTTATTTTAGTATTTATTTCATTTAAATCGGTCCACCCGCTTATAGTTATTAGAATTTGAAGTTATATAATAACTTATCTAATATGTAGGTGTCAATTATTAGCGGCGATAGAATATTTTAAATTAATGATGTTAGTAATAAAAATAAATAATATTATTATTTTTAAGTTAGACATTCAGAATCATATACACCTGTTTAATAAAGATAAAAAAAAGATTATTCGCATTTAGTATCTGTTTGTTTCTAACCTTTTCACGGTTAACGGCTGAAAGGATTTGGATGATAGGATACTAATTATCCCGGGAGCACATTCCCGTGGGATTATTAAGGATTAACGTATGTTACCATCCTTATAAATAAACGGGAAAAACGGTCTAAAATAGTAGACAAATAACTTCAGGTAAGCGACTTCGAAAGATAGTCATGAATAAACAATTTATGAAGTGTGAACGTTGCTCTACGTGCTCGTATTTTATAGTATACGTCTCATCGATCACTATTAACTTAATTTGGACTCTGTCTACGTGGAACTTAGGGTCTATTTCGAGTATACAAAATATATATATGAGCTACGCACCTGTATCGAAACCGAACACTCGTTAAAAAGATAAACAGCCTTGCGGTTTTATCCCGAAATGTTCACAGACAACTACTTTGAAAATAGACGAGATCCCAAAATAAGTAGGTATTCAAGTTTGGCGTGATTAAAACAATTTTGGTAATAAGCCTTCAAGTTCTATCATGGAATTCTGAATCAGATTCTAAGAAAAGCCGCTCATGCTACGCACGTTTTCACCTTTAAAAAAAGGAGGAGATCCTCAATTCGATTGTATTTTTTTAATTTTATATATGATTTTCTCCTCAGAACTTCTTTATTTATAAACCGATTTGGAACATTATTTTTTTATTTGGAAGGATTTACTTCCAGATCGGTCCCATATAAATTTGGTCTAGTTCTGACTAATGGTTTTTGAGTCAGCTTGAATAAATGGTTTTTTTTTGCACTTAGTGTATGTTGATTAAGTTGTAATAACTTCCTGTCACTGTTATTTACATTGCATGTAGTTGTGTATGACTTTGTTTGGGGTAGGTACCACAAATATAAAGTGAAAAATAAAAACATTTTCACAAAATAAACCACCGACTTCCAAAAAATATATAACAAAGTGAGAAATAAGTTTAATTTCGGAATTCGGTGGCAAAAAACGAAAATACAAAAGCCAAAGACATTGACTTCCAAAATTAAAGATTTTTTTCACTTTGTAGTATTTTTTTGGAAGTCGGTGGGTTTTCTGTGAAAAAGTTTTTATTGTTAATGAACTATGGGGTCGTCTTTCTTCGTTAACTTAATACTATCAGTAGATGTATGCGCCATTTCTTCTATTTAATTAATTACGCATTTTCTTTCAAAAACAATGAACCCATTTTACACATTGCAACACTCAACATAAATCACTCATTCACCTTCACTCTTTCTTTATCTCCTCTCCGCAACCGATCTACCGCTAGTTTACACGACAACCAGGCGGGCCCATCAAAACTCTCTGAAACGTGCAAATAAGTGAATATCGGTGTTGTGTAGTGAATAAATACAAATTGACTTGGTGTCGGAAGTCACACATTAAGAACCAAGCAACCGAGCTGTCGAAGAATTTATCCATGTTAGTACCTTTCCCACCCTGTATTTTTATAATGAATAATTGTCTGTGTTTAAATACAGAACACCAAATTACTAACTTTGTTAAGTAAATTTGTTTAAATTAGAATTCAACGTTGTTAGGTTATATTAAAAATACTTTCGTTTGGATAAGTTTCAAATAGAAACAAATGAAAATTATAATTTCACTCATGCTCACAGAATATAGTAATCTTATCAAAGTAATTTCTAGGTAATAACTAATATTGCTAAGCACACAGAAACAGCAAACAGTTTTAGTTGTACAAATAACGTGGCTCTGAATAATATTCACAAACGATATTTTGGTATATTTAGGTCACGTCATTTTAAATTCGCATATTCTGTGAACACGGCGTTGCTATGTCATACCTCGACAATCACATTATAGTGCAAGCAATATGTAATTTAAACCACTGTTTTTGCATTTATAGAAACTGAATAATATTTAAATAAAATATACTTCTAGGGCATGAACTTCTAGGGCATGTATATAATGCATGGGAGGACAAATGCGATGCGTTGGGCATCTTTTGCGATTTGTCCAAGGCATTCGATTGTGTTCTTCATGAAACATTAATCAGGAAACTGCACCACTACGGAATCCGGAACGCCTCTCTGGATCTTCTTACTTCTTATTTAAGTGATAGGATTCAGAGAGTTGATGTTAACGGGAAAAGATCTCCCGGATCTGTAGTAAGAATGGGGGTCCCTCAAGGCTCAATTCTAGGTCCATTTTTATTTCTTATTTATATAAATGTCTTGCCTTACCTCATAAAGGATGAACATGATATAGTGCTGTTTGCAGACGACACTTCACTTTTATTTAAACTCAGACGTCAGCAGCTGGTTACTGACAATGTAAATAGTGCCCTCGCAAAAGTAGTTAACTGGTTTAATGTTAATAACCATCTTCTTAACGAGAAAAAAACGAAATGTATTAAGTTTACGATACCTCATGTTAGACAAGTAGAAACAAGTATTCTCATAAAGGGTGAAGAGTTGAAACCCGAAAATACCACAGTATTCTTAGGCATAACTTTGGATGCCAAGCTTCAATGGGGCCCCCATATAGATAAATTGTCAAAGAAGCTTAGCTCTGCAGCATACGCCGTTAGGAAAATTCGTGGTTTAACTGATTTAGAGACAGCCCGTTTAGTATACTTTAGTTATTTTCATAGTGTAATGTCGTACGGTATTCTGTTGTGGGGAAATGCCGCTGATATTCAGACGATTTTTGTTTTACAAAAAAGGGCAATTCGTTCAATTTATAAATTAAGTCCCAGACACTCCCTCAGAGACAAATTTAAAGGGATTAATATAATGACTGTGCCTTCTCAGTATATTTATGAAAATCTTTTGTATGCACATAAAAATATTAATCTGTTTAAAAAGTACAGTGATATCCATAATTTAAATACTAGGAACAAGCACAAATTTGTTGTTCCTACTACCAGGCCCAAGAAAATAGGTGGCTCGTTTAGATGCCAATGTATACGTTTTTATAATAAACTTCCTAGCCACATTCAAGCACTAAGCCTTAATAAATTCAAATCTTTTATAAAAAGGAAACTATGCCAGAATGCCTATTATACTGTCAAAGACTATATTGAGGACAAAAAGGCTTGGGATTGAGTTGCTCCAATAAAGCACAGGCAATGTTAATTTATTTTATTTCGCTAACTATTTTTACTTTTCATTTTTGCTATAAGTATCTATACTTATTTACATATACAATGACACTAATATTTACTGTATAAAGTATTATATTATTTTAAATTATTGTGAATGTGAGGACTATGTGTGTTTTTGTTGCAGTTTTAATCATGTTCTGGCAGTTTGAGTAGCTGATGCGGCCTACCCAAATGTCCTTTCTTTGGTATTGTTCGTCGAATCGTTGAGCTCCTTAAGTTCTGAGTTGAGCTACACGGGTACTGACAAATGCGTGCACTGACTGGACAGGTCCACTCAATCTGTGTGGTTCTTTCCTCAAAAGACCATTTCAGACACAAATCTACATGGTCCTCAAAGATTATTATAATATTATTCTAATTATTGTGAATGTGAGAACTATGTCGGTCATTGATTTATTTATATTTATTTTTGTATTTTTCTCAACGTAATCATGATCTGGCAGTTTGAGTAATTTATGCGGCCTACTCAAATGTCCTTTCTTTGGTATTGTTCGTCGAATCGTTGAGCTCCTTGAGTCTAAGTTGAGCTGCACGATTACTGACAATTGCGTGCACTGACTGGACAGGTCCACTCAATCTGTGTGGTTCTTTCCTCAAAAGACCATTGCAGACACCGATCTACATAGCTTTCACATGACCTGACCAAGATTTTGTCTGGACTTTAAAAGAGACTGTGACCTCTGAGTTTGTTTCGGCCTTTCTTCTCAGAGTAGTCAGATAGGAAACGCCGACCCCATCTAGTTTAAAAAAAAATATGATTGACGTGTAAAAGTGTTTGTTCAAACCTACTTACAGAAATAAAATCATTTATCATTTATATTTTGCATCGCCCTTAAATTAATGTTGAAACTGTTTAGGGGGTTTCCGCATTTACTTTAACCTTCCCCGAATAACTTCGGAAGCCTATTTATGAAGGCTCTGTTCTCGGTCGATGATTAAAAGATCAATTATTCCTTAAGACATTTCACGAAGTTACTTTATAATAAAAAAGGTTCTATTAAGTTCAGAGAGAAGGTTTACCACCATATTATTCCGTGATTGTTTTTAATTTGTTGAAAATAAAGCATTTGTAAAATTAAACAGTGCATGCACAATTCGGATTAATGCCGCGTCAATTACACAAGAGCCAGCGGCGATACGAAATGTGAAAAATTATTGGTTAATGGGGCGCGATCGCGAAGTATGAATTTGTTTCACTTCGCCATCGTAATACACGAACACATTACCGCGAAGCTTGCAGTCAAGTATAGCGAACGTTGTTATTTGTAATTTTAAACGTTTCATGATGTTATCGGAAGGCTATGCATATTATAACGTCATAACAAACAGGCGTATCGCTGCCATTCGGATTCTGTCAGATACCAACTGTAGGTAGGTGACGGTTGTGTTCACAAATTTAGAGGCCTACTCTAAATCTGTGGTTGTGTTGTTTCCATTTGTGGTCTCATTTAGTTAACGTCAGAATAACTAGTGATTATATTTGTAAAAGGCATAAAAAGTTTTAAAACTTCCAGCTAAATTCTAACAGCTATTAGACTTTTCAAATTATCAAACATAACAACCAAATTTTAGAGTAGAAAATGGGTTAAAAAAAATAATTCTACATTTTATTTGGCTTGAGTGTGGTTACAGGCACGAATGCTGAAGAATACCTATCTTCATCAGCTGGACGGATAGTAACGGGCTGGGCGAATGAATGAATAAATATCTGTCTTATACAACGTAATAATAATAAAATTGAAATCTAATTACATTTATCTGGATAAGGACTGTTTGTTTTCGATACCTTCAGAAAATTTAGTGTCGACCATAAACTGGAGTACTTAATGAATGAATAAGATATAGTTTTATTATTCTAGGGCAGACCGTAACTCTTTAGCGATAACGAGACCTCTGTCTCATCTCTATGTTATTTACGCACTTGATTGATAGTGATGAATATTCAGACGGTCGGCGCGTCGACAAATCCCGCTGTTTTGTCTATAGTGCCCTGTTATACGCACACCTTCTGCGATTGCAACATAAATCTTTGCCGAAAATGGATACTTTGCTTCGCATCATTGCCCTTGTAGTCATAAATAATACCCTGTAACAGTATTACGCTGGCCGGATTAATCATTAATCTCCCGCCTTAGTGATCCCGATCCGGACAGATGGCGTTGCTGTTTAATTGTATTTTGGAATTGCCAATATACGAAGTCTACCACATTTTATTTCGATTTATTAGCGTCGTTCATTATACTGATTTGTTATTATTTTATTTAGATGTTAATCTAGGAATCGAAGAACAACAATTGGGCAATCATGATTGTTTCCCATTTCTAATGCCAGGTGACCGATCACAGCCCGAGTGAGTGCCAGTTGTCGTGTAAAGCTGTCTGTACACAATCGCAACTTGTACAATGTCTGTTCTGTCTCTGTCTCTCTCTCTCTCTGTCTGTCTGTCTCTGGGACTCTTGTTTGAGTCGTCCGATGGATGTAATTCGAGCACCATTGCGCACCATC
The DNA here is from genome assembly GCA_937001585.2 of Brachylomia viminalis. Classification (NCBI taxonomy): domain Eukaryota; kingdom Metazoa; phylum Arthropoda; class Insecta; order Lepidoptera; family Noctuidae; genus Brachylomia; species Brachylomia viminalis. The sequence goes on along the minus strand of OW443301.2, from coordinate 15,634,974 downwards.
GTGCACCATTGCGCACTATTACGTAAAGGCAGCGTAACGTAATTCAGCGTATAATGCCATGTAAATTGTTCGCTTGCATGGCGATAAGGGCCGTACATTTAATGTTTGCGCCAAGCTTGCGCTGACCATCAGCTGGTTTTTGTGGGTACACAATGGCGAACGTAACTTAATTAACGTTCATTTCGCTTGAGCCTTATGCTTGGGGTACTCCAGCGAATGAAACAGGCGATACGCTTATCTTTGTAGTGGTCTAGTTTAATGTGAATTATTTAAGCTAAAATCATTTATGCTTAAGTTTAATGAAAATGTAGGTAGTACCTATTTCAAAATAGGCAAAATACTCTTTCATCTAAATATTATTTAGCTATTGAATAAATATTAAGTAGTCACAAAAAATATACTCCAATTTGTGTCATTTTTAAAATCTACGCCCAATAATCGTGTTTGACGAATGTAGGTATACACGCGTGTTCAATTGTTCAATGATGCGCGCGAAGTTGAAATACTTCTAAAATTGAATCCACACTCGATTATAGTACCTACATTCACAAGTCACAGTCACCTCGCACTTTATCCTCGGCGTTTACTTCACTGTCAGACCGAACTCATAAATCCACCCTAGAGAGACTAGAGAACGTTGGCAAGGACGGCACTTGGAATCCTACCAAATTTAAATATCCTTTCCTAAATCATAAAGATCACATTACGTATGACAAAGCGCACTACATCGCCTACTTCAGATTAACGACTCATTACACAAAACAGCTTCAAGAAAATTAAAAACATCTTGTTAGTAAACAACATTTGCGTAACAGAACGAAGCAAGCAAGCTCACCCTTGACAACATCGTTGCATGTATATTTTATGTGTCCACAGTAAGTTACCGCGCCGAGTTTAGAAAATATTTCCAGTAAGTAAGTTGAATGGTCATTCAGTGCAGGCAATACCGTGTCTTGGGACCCCAAACTCGGTTAAGAAGTACACTCCAGATGCAAAATACGGCAACAAGAGATTGGAGGCAGCCTTTGCGGTTTAAGGCGTTTTCTCATAACGTTTTATGTCGACAATTTACCGAGGTTTAGCCGGAGGGATCTGCACAACAATTTGTTTGAACTCCCGCTTTCTGGGCATCGTAAATAAGACCCAACATAGAACAGCGCAAAACTATCTAACACGTACATTCGGTGCAGCGCTGCTGTAATAAAATATTTTATTAGAATTTTATATTCAGTTGGTATTACAGTGCCTAGTAAAGCAACTTTCTCATTAGGTAGTATTTTTGTGTTGCACGAACATGGCGTGTAGTTATGCCTAGTTTTATACCTATCATAAAATATCTCATCGAGAGCGTTGGTGTATTTTAATTTAGCATGGTACCACCTGATTCGTCGTGTTTCCGTCCACCTACATGTCTAGACAAAGCGGATGTTTATTTGTTATTAATTAGGACGTGTAACCAACAGTGTTAGGGTGTTAATGAGTTTTCTTGGTAGCAGTGGATAACACGTGTTCCGTCTTGTCGCCGCCGGCGCCGCCCGCGCCCGCCCCAAATGCAACGTGGGAGCGGCGCGGGCTGTAAGCTTCGGGCGTATATTTCTATCAAGCGAAGTCAATCCAATTTGCGGTGACAGCTGAGTGGCCGCTACACCACCGCGCACCGGCTTGATTTGTTCAACGTGTTTCTCCCTGAGTGAACCAAGAGAGCCAATATTGCCAACTTTGTACCCTATCATATCTGAAGCAATTTAACGCTACAAGCTATCACGTTAGTGTGACACGAGTATGTTGGTCTAAGTTACGTCGCAGACGAATAAATGTTCCAAATTGTTTCCAAACTTGGAAACAAATAACGATAACTCTCGACTTGAAAACCATAAAATTAGAATTCGTGCTTGTAACTCCAATGAATGATAGGCATCTAGCGAGTTTCATTACAATCCCTTGTACTCTCATTAACTTTATGAAGAAACGCTGTTGGTGTTTGTCTTTGTAAATTTTGTTTTGTCTTCATAAACTTGGGATTCTAGTTATTTGAAAACGAATATTATGTTGAATTTAATAATGATGCTCATTGTTCTAATGATACGAACTCGTTCGCGTTCTCTTGGAGATAGAGTATAAAATCAGTGCTTAAGTAAGTAATTTGCGTCAACTTGTTCAGTGATCGGTTCTAGGTAAATTACAAGAACATTATTCATCTTGGATTATTTAATTAACAGTATATAGAGCATACGCTCGTTTAGTCAGGGTTTCCAGTTAAAAGGCTGCTGTACTTATTTATATAATTTTGTGTGGGCGCATCCTATTACAGAATCGGTATATGAAAAATAATGTTGGATTTTCTAACTAATTATAGTCTATAATGCTTCCCCTTGCAGACAGAACATTACAAACAAATAAGATAATGTTTTTCCTTGTAAAAGAAAACAGTAAATAAGGATAATAAACTCATATTTTTAAATTAAATCTCGATCTTGGCGAAGTGAAGATAGTTAAAAGTTTTATCTTAAAAGTAAAGAGTCCAGGATCGTCTCCTGCGAGGCTAGGTGGCTGGCACGCGTCTCTGGGGGCCGCTTCCAGGCCGGCACCATTTCTGAAAGCTATCCGAACAAAATTGTACTTTGTTGCGAATTGTGTAGTTGATACATTTAAACTGTACTCTAACGTAGCGGTTATGACTTTGGTTCATAATGTATAACATGGTTCTGCAGTGTCGCACTCAGGTTCATAGATCGATGGAACGGAAAACGGGCCGCCATGCCCGGGAGCTAATGATGTGACAAAATGTACCAAGTTGTCTTAGAAAATTGTCTGCTCCGTGCGGTTATACGTTGTTAGAACGTATTAACTTTATTTTCTTGTTCGGATAGGTTCTGCGGTCCGCATCTGGGTCTAACCTTTTTTATATAAAAACCTTTCTCGGCCTATGAATATACTCTATCTTCTATTGAATGAAAAATCGATTTCTATCAACATTACAGATTCTCATTCTATTTGTACAGGAGCTAAGTGTATTACTTGCTCACCGAAATATTTTAAATACAGACAGCAAATGTAGGTATAAGATAGGACATTATGTCAGTATATACCATAGAGCGATTAAAACAGATAGAGGTACGAGGAACAGGATATAACTTTGTTTCGCCCAGGTTGAAGGTCAGTTCACGATCGCCGGTATTGCAGCCGACAGTACTAAATGTTACACTGTCGTGGGCCAGCTTAACCACCGTTATATGGTGGAGGCAAGGGACATCATCGAGGACTCGCCAGCCCAGGACAAGTACGCAAAGCTCAAGGCCGAGCTTGTACGTAGGCTCTCAGATTCGCGTGAGAAAAGGGAGGATCCTCCGACCAGACGGGTGTCGTGTCTGGTAGGCAACTGCCTGACGATTGATGTCGGGACGTTGTATCTATGCTAGTTGCGTGGTAAACTTTGCTTGCGCGATGCAGGATTTTCGTGACGTCAGTGTGATGCGGAGTTCGCGTGTGGCGATGTTGATACCACTACAGAGGAGCCCTTTGTTTTCCATTTAATGAAACCCTTGGCACTTTAGTGTACCGCTACGTAGCTTAGGTACGATAAACTACACTACTGCATAATTTATTGGCATTTTTTTAAGTTGGCGCATAGTGTTGGTAGACCATTTAATAGATACGTACTTTCGCAACCAATTATGTCACCTAGGTACTTACAAGTTTACATGGAAACATTTAATTAAAATTTAACGCTGGAATCGTTGATTCATAATTATCGTTTTCATTAATTTGTATTCTGAAAGCGAATAATCAAGAGCAGTCCCGCTGTTCCAATTATTACAATAATCACGTACAGAATACAGGCACCGTTCTGTGACGAACCGTTATCCAAATTTCATTCGACAGTACCATTGACATTGTATTCTCTATAATAAATTGTGTATTCATGTTCTAATAACATGCTATGCGCCGCTCGAATTTTATTGGTCTTCGAGGAATGCATAAACTAGAATGATTATTACTTTTAACTACACGGCACTAATGATGTGTAGGTACGTAAATCCAATAAATTAGGTTTTAATGTATTATATTAGGTATATTGATTTATTTATTAGTACAGTTTTTGCCATGATGGCATTTCGTCGTGAATACTTATAAGTTGGATGATAAGATCTAAGTAGGTACAAATAATTTTTTAAGAAGTTTTTGTTAATAAATTATGTCCATAAAAAAACAATAAAAAGTAATAAAAAAAGTAGGTACAGATAACGCAAGATCACATTAATCATGCATTTTAATTTTTCACACATGGCAAACATCGTTGTTTGCAAGTTTGTTGACCAAACAAATTTATACGTAGACAGGAGATTATTTTGTGCTGTACCTATGCAATGCTGTGTGGTTACATTGTAAATTCAGTTAACACCTATTAATCATCACTATAGTTTAGCTTGGCATGCACACATAGTTATACATTATCAATAATGCAGGCTTCATTTGCATAATCCTTAATAATAATGTTATCAATGCGTAAATTATTCTGTCTGCCTTATTGTCACGTTTTCATAGCTTATCTAACGAATGATTGCTGAATTTTGATGGATAGGCAGTAGGTTTTAATCCTTGAATTTATTTTCTGACTTATACTTATATTTTTATTCACAAAAATATAAGTACCTATCCTTTATCTTAGTTTATCCTTCAATTATTTAGAACTTCACACCTCGTCGGCGCCTTGAAGTTTTTGATTAAACAAAATTATCTTTAGACATCATAAACATAATCAAAGCTTTGAGGATTTGAAATGATTTTTCTGATAATTTTATTACATAATTAGGTTATTTTGTAGGGAAACTTTTAGTAGTAGTATATAGCGTGGGGTTAAGGATTGGGTCCAATATATGGCTCGGATCCTAATACACGAGCCTAAATACCGTCTTTAGTGAACGGAAGACGAACAACAATACGCCTTGGTTGAACACTTCCGAGGATACAGACGAAACGTGTTTTAACAATTTGCATATAAGTATATCTTATAAAACTGATGGCATGGAAGGCAAAACAGTTTATTCATTGAACAAGGCCAGGGTATAAAGGAAATCGTTTTCACCGCATAAAGGGCCGTTAAGGTGCTTTAAAAATACTGACGTAAGGAAGGTGGAGGGTTTGGGGTCCAGGTGGCATACCGCATGGGGGTTATAATGTCAATATCACAAGAGCCCTATTACTTGGGATATTAAAGTACTGCTTACCTGTTATGTCGTTATACTTAGGCAGCGATTGGTTTTAGAGAAGAGGTTGGTCATTTCGAAAGTAGGTTAATTTTTAAAAAATATCTGACTTTTGGTATGATTTCTTTGGCTAACTCTTCCGCCCGCATCAGCCAAAGAGAGATCTGCAATCATCAATCCATCGAGCTATTTATGGGAATTTACTCTTGGCCGCTCATTGCATCGGCCATAAATTGGGATATTTAGTGCTCATCAGTGGACGTTTATGGCCTGATATAGTTGCTTGGAAATAGACCTTATATTATTGACTTCCCTTATTATTATTATTTTTAAGCTTTTTTTTCATTTCGCTTTGAGCTAGATTCTCAAAAAGCTGGCAGAATTAAATTCAAAGGATTCAAACTGACTTACAACATGCATTCCCTTAGCCCACAATTACGATAGCTTTTGGTTTCCCATTTTTATGATTCTCATTTCATTTCTACGAGCTTGTCATTGATAGGAATTTAAGGTCCCTTTGTGCGATGAATTGTAGGAACATTTGTACCAATATTGATTTCATAAGATAGAGTTACGACAAACAGTCTGGGCAATGTAGTATGGATTTAGATATCAATCAAATTACTCGACCAAGCCCGATCTACTAACAATACAGCCAAGATTATTTGCTGAAACTATTAATGATATCCTTATTCGTCTTACAATCGAATTTAGCTGTATGTTGGCAGTTTGAGATATTGCGTAACAGGCAGCACATGTACACAAACAAACGCTAGAATTATTACGGTCCGGGCCCCCGATTTCCATAAAGTTACCTTAATACATTGTATACGATGGGCACCTGAATAATTCCATATTTGCATGGGGCTCTAATTCCTATTCCAATTGAATTCTGTTGTGAATAAAATGCCGTTTTTTTTTATTTGTTCAAACATTCCCGTTCATGTTTTTCTGTATAATAGATAATATTATCACGTGCTTCTTCAAATAACAAAATAATCAAGTTCTTCCAAATAAAGTTAAATAATAGTGTGAAGTTTCAAACAACGGTTGGTACTAAAATATTGGTAGCCCCTCTTAGCTGAACAAGGGGCACTCATGGTTTGATGTCTGGGTTAAAACTTTTGTTGAACAAACCTAGACAAAAATTACAATGGGGACCCCATAATATACAACATGTAACATAATTAACGCAAGACCTCATACACCCCAATTAGAGTATTGAGTTAAAAGCATAATACAATGACCAAAACAATTTTTTATTAAAGCTAACTATAATTATTAAGAAAATCGTGTTGACCCTAGCATTCCTTTATGCATTTAAAATTGAGTCTTATTGCCTTGAAATAAGATTTAATTATCTTTGGCTCAATCGGTGGTCAGTATTGCAAAATACATGGTAATTTTAGAAAAATATACCTATACTAATAGTTACTGAAATCGATTCAGTAGTCAATTATGAACAAACTACTTTCAGAATTTGCGTTTATTCTGTTACACCTTGTATAACATCTCTTTCGGGGCGGCTAAGCTCGGTCGTTTATGCTGCTAGAAAGATAAGACAGATAACAGATGTAGAAACCGCGCGTTTAGTCTGTTTTAGCTACTTCCACAGCATTATGTGGTATGGCATTTTACTGTGAGGTCGGGCTGCTGACATTGTATCCATCATTATTTTGCAAAAGAGAGCTGTCAGAGCCATTTATAATCTATGTCACTGCGAATCTCTCCGAGAGCTATTTAAAAAGATTAATATTATGACGTTACCTTGCCAATTCATTTATGAAAATATTATGTATTTTAAAAAAATCTACATCTTTTTAATTAAATAAGTGATTGACATAATTTGAATACTAGAAATAAAGATAAAATCACGGAGCAGAATTCTGCTCCGTGGATAAAATAGACCAAACATTTTTCAGAGTAGCTAGACTACATACCTACATCTTTTATGGGGTATTGTGTTAAATGTTACTACAAAATACCTTGATATATTGCAATTAAATATTAGAAAATTTAAACTCATATTATAAAAGTACACTTTGTAAATAAGCAAAGTACAAGAATTCTTGGAAACGTGCTGGTCCAGCTCCATAGGACAATCTAGAGTCTAGACCTAATCAAACTGGTAGCTTTATTTAATTGTATAATTTATTATTTTTATGACATTGGTTTATTTTATTTATTTATTAAAACTTTATACACAACTAAAAAATACTGTACAAAGGCGGACTTTGAGGCATTTTCTACCAGTCAGCCTTAGGATGCTGCAGAGATAAAACATGACAGATGCAACATAAATGATAAATACTAATAAATAATAAAGAAAAAGCAAGAAAGAGAAGGAAAAGAAAGAAAGAGGAGGAAAAGAAAGAAAGAGAAAGGAACAGAAGTAAAGAGAAAGAAAGAATGGCGTTTATTTGGACACAGTTCGTGAAACACAAAATACAAATAACTACTTAAATAAAAAGTGAAAATAATGTTATACCAACAATAGTGTGTGCCTCACGGCTGCGCCAAAAATTCATTTCATTAATTCAGCATAACATCAATACATACATACATATAAACAAAATAAACCTTGTCAGTAGAAATAACGACCGGTAGAGGAGAAAACGAATCCAGCAACTCAGCGCTGGGATGTTTTGGCCAACTTCTGACGGATATGTTCACCTGCCTTCACTTTAAACGATAACAGAGCAGCATTCCAAAGAAAAACCGCCTGGACAAATAAAGAAGAATAAATTAAGCCAGAACGGTGAGAAGGACATCGTAGAAGACGATTGTTGATTTACATTCTGTGATTACTTCTTGTCAAAATTTTAGGAACATCGTATACTTTTAGAATGTTTGTAAATGTGTGTGCACCATGTATCTATCACATAATTCATTTATCTGTCATTGCTTCATTTTTAATCATTTTTACCTATTGTGATATAGTAATTTTATTCTATGTGCATCGTCTTCACATTTAATTAATTTATACGAAATATTGTAAAACATTTTATAAGAGTAATTAATGGTGGAGTTTCTTGCCCATTCTTCTCCTTATGAAACTACCTTTTGGAAGGCGACTAGAATCAATTATATTTTAATGTAAATATTGAAATTCAAAGGTGCCTTTTATGTGCCTATTAGAAATAAATAATTTGACTTTGAAGTCCACGTTCACTAGATCAGTAGGTAGTAAATCTATACGGTCTTGGGCATTCTTCCTTTCATTGGAATAATAACTGACTATTATGTCCCGGATAGTTATAAGTTTATGTGCGTATGATTCCATGTTAAATCCGACAATTATCCCCAATCGGACTAAACCATAGATAGGAGTTTGGTCGGCACATATTCGTTTAAAAACAATATAAAACGTTACGCCCAGATTGTTCTATCGACTAGGAATTCCACAGTGATTGTTCGTTTTATAAACATTTGGTTGCAAGCTGAATCGGTTCAGTATAATTATGCCATCTCGTACCTTCGTTCTTTTTTCAACTTTGAAAATTAAAAAAAGAAACAATGCATGTTTTTTTATTATTATTATCTGCTTCTATCTCAATACCCTAATAATCTAACTACTAAAATGACAGTTCAAATACTGACCTAGATACTATAGGTACATAGGATACATAGGTATAGTGTTCTTAATCTACTTTTCTTTATTTATCTTCTGTCAGTTATGTCTCATTTACACGGAACAATTCAATGCCATGCAATAATTTAAAATGAAATCAAATAAATATTTATGTTTTCGGCAATATTGATATTGCTTCGTGGAAAAGGGGTCCTTTTTTGTTTAGTGCCTTTTTTAATGTAATTATTTTAAAAGGAGAAAATAGAGGTAGGCACGGACAGAATAAAAAAGTACCTGATAATTTGATTGAAGGAGTTAAACCTCATATTAATAGTATCCCTCGAATAGAAAGCCAATATTTACGGCAACAAACGACAAAAGAATAAATACATAGACGGCGGAAAAACTTTAACGGATATTTATTTTGATTATATAGAAGACTGTATAAAGTATGCATTATCCTATGTGATGATACATACCTACCGAAAAATTATCAATGGAAAATTCAACATTGGTTTCTTTAAACCAAAAAAATACCAATGTGAGCAATGCTCTGCATACAAGCTCGCAGAATATCAAACATTGGGATCTATACCTAAAAGTTGCATTTTGATGAAAAACGTTATTATAATAAATAGTGTATCTTGATTGTACTGACTTTTGCTTTTGCATTGTTTTTGCTAAATAAATAATAATTATTTTTAATTATGACATAATTTCGTTTTATTTGTGTTTTTTTTTACTCCCATTACTAATTTTTGGGTAACTATTCTAAAAACGGGAAGGTTTACGTAAAACAAAAGTGGCACGATGCGGATTTTTTTTTTAAACTATGTTGTCATACCTACTGAAAAACTTAAATGTTTGTATAACGCCACTTTTATTTCCAAGGTGCGAATGAGCTTGGTTATAACAGTAATGTACTTTCGTTAAAGTAGTAGGTATGTAAATGTGACATTATACTCAAAACGCAAGCACTCTCAGTAACATTTGCAGGCGATAACGACATACAACCCACCATGGGCTGAGGGTCGTAATGGTGCGGAATGGTCACGTTTATGAGGGAAATAAAGAAAACCTTCTCATACTTCACACTGATCCCTCATGACACTAATAAGAAATTATAACGATTGTGTGATCCAACGCAGAATACATACGGAAACCGTTAATAAGTTAGTGTAATTTAGTCTAGTAGAATCTACATAAACAGTGATCAAAAGAACAAAATAAAATAAAGATGTGGTACTGATACCATAGTTTGTAATGAATATTATCCGGGCTGAAATCCTGCAAACCTATTTTAAGATAGACATAACGTTTAAAGACAGAGTGGCAGACTGGAGCGACGCGGCGGCGCGGTGTGACGCGATTCTGGTAGAACAATTTCCTTGAAGCTTACATAGAAATTGTTCTACTAGAGCCGCGTCGCCGTCGCACTGTTCCGTCGTTCCCCGTCTGCGGAAGCCTTACACCGGTAGTGATGAACATTGACCACTACAGTCAGGAGACATGGTTATATTTAAGAAATTCGTAATATCGCAATGTGAAACTATTTTTTTCAATTTACTACGCCTTGTGAGAGACGATTCACCTATTACATTCGTGTATCAAAGGTGCATCAAAGTCATAGTAATTAATCATTCTACAACGAGCGCAGCCTGCTGTACTGAAAGTTATGACCTTCAAGGGCTTTCTTCTACTATAAAGCGCAAAAAGAAAAGTTTTTTTTACATTTAGGCCTAAAAAAGAGATGTTAAAGCAGTATCAAGAATAATGACGTCACATCACGATCGCGACAGTAACGGTCGTTTGAACTGTAGTAGAAAATAGTTTTTTAAATACCTATCTATATTATATGTAACACCCAGCTATATTATATCATAGAGCAACACGGACCCGGTGGTCCATGTTGCTCTATGTATTATATGTAACACCCAGCTATATTACATATAACACCCAGCTATATTACATATAACACCCAGCTATATTATATGTAACACCCAGCTACATTATATGTAACACCCAGCTACATTATATGTAACACCCAGCTATATTATATGCAACACCCAGCTACATTATATGTAACACCCAGATATATTATATGTAACACCCAGCTATATTACATGTAACACCCAGCTATATTACATGTAACACCCAGCTATATTATCACGTTAGTACCTCAATCTGACTAGCCTTTTCCCAACAATGTTGGGGTCGGCTTCCAGTCTACCCTATGTAGCTGAATACAAGTAACACAAGTATTTTAGATGAAGCGCCTGCCTATCTGACCTCCACAACCCAATTACTGAGTAACACAATACTCCTTGGTAAGACTGGTTGTCAGACTTTTGGGCTTCTGATAACCCGTAACGACTACCAAAGATCTACAAATGACAGCCGGTACCAACGGTTTAATGTGCTTTCCGAGGCACGGATGAGTCTCGATATATAATGGATGGTCACCCATCCACGAACCGACCGCGGCAAACGTAGCTTAACCTTCGGTTGACCCGTGCGGCTTTTATTACTTAACCACGAGTCCCTCATGTTATTATCTATTGTAAATGTGTGCATTGTGAAAGGTTGTTCTTTTGATGATGAAATAAAGTTAAATAATCGTATGTATACCTACGTGAATCTGTCGGTTTCATAACGTGCCTTTACTAATGTTGAGGGAAACAACACAGATTAGTATACTATTCATTTAATGTAAGCTTAAGTAAATGTTAACAAAAATACACAAAGAATCACATCTCAAGTCATATTCAGCACACATTATAATATAATACATAATGTAAAAAAATATGATTTATGTGTGTGTGTACTTGTTACCCTTTTTTACAGACTGCAGATAAATACTTGTGGACTCATTGAGAACTGCACGCAGACTGGGGCCGATCAACTCGTGAAACGCCTTTTACTATACGCTCGTTTGCGCCGCTGCCGCGCTGTCAGGACGTGTGGATGTGACGTCGCGAAGCCTTCTCCAATTAAATAAAACGCGGTCGAAAACAATGTATATATATATTACCACAAATTTTGTAGTATGAAATAATAATCCTTTTGTTAAAGAAAAGTTTCATTGACTGGATTTTAATACCTATAAATAAATGTCGGTTCGAGGGCGAGGCCGGCCGCCATCAGGGTTTTATTTTACACAAAAAACGAACAATATAGAATTAGGAGTTCCGCGAATCCCGGCTCGGCTCCGAAAAAAATCTCTCTGATACGGTGTTGTTTAATAATAAACATAATGACTTTTTAAAATATATTCTAAGATTTGAAGATAGAGTATACTTTATCGTACACCATTATGAGAAACAAAAATATTTTCACAATATTGAACAGTAGGTGGACGTTTTTTTATCATAATACTCATTTCTAAATTAGTATTTCTACAAAATAATCCCGTAAGGCTGTGCCAGAAAGTGTAATATGATAATAAAAGGTTAATTTATGGATAAATCAGACTGTCTGAAAAAAACGCTTTCAATTTCTGAAAGGTAGAATGCTTGCCCGTTATTTCGTTCAAAGATTTAAATATCAGTAAAAAACTGAAACCAATTTATTTATAAATTAGCCTCCCAGGCGATCATTAGTAAAAAACGGTGGAAAAATAAGATTTGTATTGTAGGTTTAATCTCAATAATCATAATTACATTTTTATATAATCTCTAATAGGAGGATTACTACTATTATTATTATGTCTTTATCTTTACGTATCTCGGGATCACAGTGTCCCGGTCCTTCGGAAGGCGTACGAGGGGCCGAAGCCAACTTGCAGAGGTATTTGACAATTGATGTTCAATTGGTAAACTAAAGGAGATGTTTCATTTTCGGCCCTAAAGTGTACGGTAATGAAAAAAGAGGGGGAAATTCCACGAATTGAGGAAAAATATTCTTTACTGAATATTCCCCTGATTACTTCGGCACAAAAAATAATAGTTTTTCAAATGATTGACATAATATTCTATTGATCATGGCGTCGTCGTCTTACTTGCATATTGTTTCGCCCAGAAATCATGTCACATTAAAACAATAATATCAAGTAGACGTTATTTATTGTTTTTGATTTATAAGAAACTGAGATTCAGAGTAAACAAAAAAAACTACTTTTGTGTATTGTAGATTTGTTGGTAGGTACTGCAGGACGAAACATTCAAACATATTTCTCATCGAGTCATCTATGTAGCCCTCGGCTACACTGTTCCACCGCCACCCTCCGTGGCGTTTTAGTGTCAATAAGTTTGCACCTGAATCGGCGAGCAATGTAGCCGGCGAGGACCTTCTGAAACTGTGCCCTGTGTATTCATGTGGATCATCCAAAAAGAAAGTGGCAATTTGTTCGGCATTGCTCCAAATTTATTTATGCCAATGGGTTGGCTAATGCATTTTCCATTTTGGTAATTTTGATTAAATTTGTTAGATATAGCTTTTGTTGAACGAAGCGTTTCGTATTTCTTCAATATGTCGTGAAAAGGCCCCTGTATTGTGAACGATCTTGGAATTTTATTTTTTGTGTTTTTGACCTGGACAAGAAGAACCCGCCCATGGTTCTCGACATCATTAGTTGTGATGTTTGCCAACTCTTTTCGTCTACATGCACCATTTATGCCGAATATTAATACAACCTGGAAAGAGATAAAACCAGCGTACAAAACACCTATATTGTAAAGAAATACGAAAGTGAAAGAAGTTAATAACAATAATTTAGTTTCAACTGACCTTTGTTGCCAAATGGAGCTTCTTTTATGTACTTCTTGACATTGTCAGCCGAAAATACTTTCGACTGGCCACTTGAGCGTCTTTTTTACAAATGCCAGCAAGTTGGAGTATGACTTGATATCAATACCATGTTTTGTTTTCATTGTGCTTTTTAGCATTGAATAGTAGCACCACAATGAGCTTAACTTGAATTTTTGAGAAAGGTCCATGAATTAGGCTAAAAACACATTTTTTGAAAATGAATTTGCATCTTTGCTTGTTTTCCATGAGATGAAATTTTGATACGCTTGTAAGTATCTATCGGTTGATTTTTCGGGCAAGAGGCTTAGACTAGCCTTTTTCGCTGCCTCTAAAACTTCTGGCGGTGTCGGATTAATAAAATCATCATTACTTGACGTCATTTTCAAATAAAAACAATACAGCGAAAAGAAAAAGCGCGCGAAATAATTTTTACTTGTTCACAAATTAGCGATGCGCGCGCATCAGCGCTTTTTTTTAAAGCAAAGGCACAAAAACAGCCCGTATTACTAATAAAGTTTTTTTTTTGTTACAGATAAATGCTTGTAATTTATGGTCAAAATTAATTACATTACAGAATTAAATGTTTATTTTTATATTTTATCTCCCAAAGTTAATTTTATTCATAAAATGTTGACCACTTTTCTGCCATAAAAACTCTTTGCTAAGATTTTAAAAAGTACTGTTCGTTTTAGACGGAGCATCTTGATAAACCGTACGTTTTACCTTATTAAAAAGAAACTCGTGCGTTTTACAGTACAATAACGCACATTACGTAATGGCGTACATTACGATATTGAAATTGGTGAAATAAGAGACCCTTTACGAGCAAATGTGTTATAAAATTAATTTGCATGCCCTGAACAGGCAAAACATGGACTGTACATTTAACCACCAACTTTTACAACAGACTGGTAACCTATGTTTTCGGCAAATAAATGATTCTTATTCATATTCTTTACATTGTACAGATTCTTATTGATATAAAGTTGATACCTTCTAAATACAGATAAATGTGTTACCTACTATAGTTCCCTTTAGGGATTGATTGCCTTTTTTTTGTGGGTGGGAAATCATCAAATAACTTCTCCCGCTCTGGGCGGAGTGGGAGGGCGTGTCAGACTCTTACTGACTAAAACCCACCCGTGTTCCTTCAGTTGCCTGTGCCAGGAGCCACGGTAACCCTTTCGGACTTTCCTGCAACCCCGGCAGGCATCGGCCCTAGCGGACCCCGTCATTGTTGCTGACATCTCTTTGAGGTGCTTTTTGAACAGACATTACACGATGTTTTTGATAATTTGTCAGTTTTTAATCCTTATACTAGTGTTAAGAAGTGAATCTTAAAACCGGCCAGTACTAGATTACTTATTTACAGCACAAGAGTAGTATAATCCACCCTTTATAGGCAAATAAATTATTTTTAGTATCAAAACCGCGGTAATTGTATTTAATTATAGAAGGTGTGTAGTTTGCAAGGTAAATCCCGGCTACCGCAGGTAAGATACAAGGTCTCGCTTGAATATATTCATGCTCCAGCGTACCTATTTACATTTATTCACTTAAAAACATGTAAGAAAAATGTATAGTTGCCTTGTTGGCTTAGTGATGGCATGCGCGACTGCACAGCGGTGGGTTTTGGGTTTGGTTCCTTGTTTGACCAAGGAAGTGTTATAGGAAATTCTCAGAGAAGCCCGGAGTCAGAATTAGGAGACAAGAGAGAACATCCCGGTTAAGATTCGCATATAAATTGAGATTTATAACTTATAAACTGGTGCAATGTGTGTATATCGACGACGAACTACAAATATCTTCTATCTATTTTTAGGAAACTTCAACACATCAGCAACATAGTAGTTATTTCTACTTAAAGTTAGGAGGCATCGCAGCAAAATATGCGTGCCTTGTGAGTGTGGCTGGCGTACATGAACCACGGGAAATTGCCAATCGCTTCCAACAGCTTTTTAAAGTTGATTCGCCGTTGGATGCGGCACCGCAGATGCTTTTTTTTTGTATTTTTTTTTGAGGATGGGAAATCATCAAATGACTCCTCCCGCTCTGGGTGGAGCGGAAGGGAGTGTCAGACTCTTACTGACTAAAACCCACCCGTGTTCCATCCTTGGCCCTTTATGTTCCGGGTCAGCGGTACCCCTTTCGAATGATCCCGCTTTCCCGGCAGGCCTGGGCCCTAGTGGGCCCCCTCTTCGATGCTGACATCTCTTTGAGGCGCGCGTGGAACACGTACGCGCCGTCCAGCACGGGCCTGGTCCTGATCGGACGGTGAGCTACCCATTACTCACCGCCCGCAGGCCCGCGCCTACGGTGGCCGGGAGTCGTCACGCGGCTCCCGACGCCCGGAGCGTCCACCGCGGCGGCTTGGACGGGAGACTCTCTCCCTCTTCCGTCCCGCCACCTCCTTCGCTAGCATGACTGCTTGGCAGAAGGAGGTGACTGCCTCCCACTCCCCCTCGCCCCGGACCATGGCTTGAACCAGGGCCGGGCGTGAGAGGTCGCCGCCGCTGCCGATCGCCTCTACGAGGACACGGCGGTGCTCCGCCCATGCAGGGCAGGCCCCCACCGTATGCTCCACCATGTCCTCGGGGCGATCATCGCAGTGGTGACACCCGGGCGTTTCCTCCCGCCTGATGATGTGCAGGAACCTCCCGAAACATCCGTGTCCGGTGAGGACCTGCGTCAGGAGGTAGGCGAGGACGCCGTGACGCCTCTCTAGCCACTCCTCAAAGAGGGGTCTTACCGCCGCTATCGTGGCGTGCCCTGCACCGCAGATGCTTGATGTTGAGTCAGCCGTCGGAAATCTTAAAGTCAGGTTTTCAGCCAAGGGTGTGGCAGACATTATTATTAAGAATATGAGAAAAAGTAAATCTCCTGGTCACGACAGCTTCAGCATCGAGCATCTGCAAAATGCAGGAGTTCACTTGCCAAGGGTGTTGGCCATGTTTTTTAATCTGTGCGTTAGTCATTCGTACCTACCTGATAGACTGATGTACACTGTTGTTGTACCAATTCCTAAAAAATAAACCGGTGATAATTCGGATTTATTAAATGATAGACCGATTTCATTAGCTACGGTAACTGCGAAAGAATTGGATAGTCTGCTTGACCACCAACTGGGCAGGCATATTAAGCTCCATGATGCACAATTTGGATTTCGATCTGGTTTGTCAACGGAAAGTGCTATCATGTGTCTTAAGCAGACTGTTCAATATTATAGTGATCGGAAAACACCCGTTTTTGCATGCTTTCTCGATCTCTCAAAAGCTTTCGACCTGGTGTCATATGACAAACTATGGCGTACCTAAGCTCGAAGGTGAGACAGATTGCAGTCCGGAAGTTACATCTATTTTTAGGTATTGGTACAACAACCAGAAAAATTGTGTCAGATGGGCAGGCTCTTTCTCGGATGTGTACAGGTTGCAGTGCGGGGTGAGACAGGGTGGACTGACTTCACCGAAGCTCTTCAACCTACATGATGAAAGCTTTTTAAGTCTTACTGCCAAACACGTGCAGCCTGTGGGTTAACTACACACTTGGGTCATACATCGTCCTACGTGTTCAATACAACAACGCGTTTAGGGTGCTGCTGGGGCTAACACTATTCTGCAGTGCTTCGACTATGTTCGCGGAAGCGCACACTGATGAGTTTCATGCTCTTATAAGGAAGCAGTGTGCGTCGCTGCTGAGTCGTGTTAGGTTACAATGCCCTTTTCCGGCCCCCATGAATGGGCCCAGGGGCGAGGGACTTGGGGAAGTCCCCACCCCCTATTCGATGGACCCGAGGCGGAGGAGCGCGCGGGTGTCGGCGCGTGCCTCTGAGTTAAACACCTCACTACCCCGTGCAGGAGACGAGGCCCGGACAGACCGGGCCAGCACTAGTGTGGGGCTGCGGAAGAATATGGATTCCCGCAGCCCCACGCGCACGTGCGAGGAGACACCGGGGAGGTTTTAGCCGGTAAGAGTCCGGCATGCCCCTCCGGCTTTTCCCCAGGCGGAGGTTGTCCATGAGGATTTCCCCCCGTAAAAAAAAAAAAAGGTCCAGTTGCAACAGTGTTCGTGGACAGGTGGGACTCTCCACTGCTGCGCCACTGGATACGGTTGCATACTGCACTGTGAGCAGTGGACAGTTCCTCCCGGTCCTAATGTGTGTAACTGTGTCCTTCACTGCTTTTATTTTATTTTGTGTTGTTTTTTTATGTGAAATAATTCTTATTTTTTTAATGTTTTTGTGTTGGTATATGGATTTTTCTGAAATAAATGTTTTATTACTATTATAATTTAGAAGTTATTTATATTAGTGTTTAATGGGTTAAAAAGTCAAACATCGTTTTAGGAAGTTTTGCCAGTACACGCGAAATAGCATTTTACGTCGATTGGCATAAAAAAAAAATGTAGTTAGGAGGTTATTGGTAGTTCATCGTCGATACGCATCTTTGCTTAGTCTTTCGAGGAATACCAGGATGATGTTGAATAGGGAGATAGGACCAAGTCATAGTAAGATTAGCTTATCACAAGTGTTTTAGTTCCATCAGGCACCAAATGTAGACCACATAAGCTTTGCATAATACGCCGAAAATGTCCGCGGTTTGCTCAAGAGGAACTTTTCAAAATTGGCAAAGTTTAGCTCATTTGTACGAATAATAGTAGTTACCTCAGTCCTGTTTTAATCAAAGGTTTTTATTGGCACTTCTGCGGCATTTTAGCTAAAGTCTGTAAAAAAAATTGGTTTCTATTGAATGAAACCATTAGTCATCAGTAGATATGCTTAGGTGCACATCACACTGATTGACACTACTTATGTTGATACTGTAAGTTAATGATATCACTTTCCATACAACATTCATTGTTTGGTGTAAATGTCTATTGCTTCCTCTTATGGTACAGTCCATGAGTGTGGTCTGTGTTATCTAACATCTACTTATGGAATATTCAGCAGCAGGCTGGGTTTTGGAACAGTACCCGATAAATTGCAATTTTGCATTGTCTACAATCATTGTTTCATAATATTGTATCAATGGGTTCCTTAATATTGTATAATACTTTGTAAAGGATTATATTATTTAAATTATTGAGAACGTGAAGATTTTGTGGGTCATTACTTTTTGTTTTCCCAGTTAGTTTTAATCACGATCTGGCAGTTTGAGTAATTTATGCGGCCTAACCAAATCTTCACATGATCTGACCAAGATAATGTCTGGACTGTATAAGAGACTGTGACCTCTGAGTTTGTTTCGGCCTTTCTTCTCAGAGTAGTCAGATAGGAAACGCCGGCCTCATCTAGAAAACATATTACACAACTCATTGGGTACCTAATTGTAGCTAAACATCGATACAGTACACAGTTACAGTCAAATGAATTCTTGTCGATGTGTACATCTTTTTGAGGCTGACTGTACATACAGCACAATTTCTAATACCCACAGGCTAACCTTTTAACCTCTCCGACTAATCTAAATATTTGAGAAGAAAGTTCTTTCTTCTGTCTTTCTTTCCTTTTTTCTTAAAACGTTGCAACACACTAGGAAGTTCTCCTGTATTGTGGGTGCGTTCAGTCAAATGAATTCTTGTCGATGTGTACATCTTTTTGAGGCTGACTGTACATGCAGCACAATTTCTAATACCCACAGGCTAACCTTTTAACCTCTCCGACTAATCTAAATATTTGAGAAGAAAGATCTTTCTTCTGTCTTTCTTTCCTTTTTTCTTAAAAGTTGCAATACACTAGGAAGTTCTCCTGTATTGTGGGTGCGTTCAGTCAAATGAATTCTTGTCGATGTGTACATCTTTTTGAGGCTGACTGTACATACAGCACAATTTCTAATACCTACAGGCTAACCTTTTAACCTCTCCGACTAATCTAAATATTTGAGAAGAAAGTTCTTTCTTCTGTCTTTCTTTCCTTTTTTCTTAAAACGTTGCAACACACTAGGAAGTTCTCCTGTATTGTGGGTGCGTTCAGTCAAATGAATTCTTGTCGATGTGTACATCTTTTTGAGGCTGACTGTACATGCAGCACAATTTCTAATACCCACAGGCTAACCTTTTAACCTCTCCGACTAATCTAAATATTTGAGAAGAAAGATCTTTCTTCTGTCTTTCTTTCCTTTTTTCTTAAAAGTTGCAATACACTAGGAAGTTCTCCTGTATTGTGGGTGCGTTCAGTCAAATGAATTCTTGTCGATGTGTACATCTTTTTGAGGCTGACTGTACATACAGCACAATTTCTAATACCTACAGGCTAACCTTTTAACCTCTCCGACTAATCTAAATATTTGAGTAGAAAGTTCGTTCTTCTGTCTTTCTTTCCTTTTTTCTTAAAACGTTGCAACACACTAGGAAGTTCTCCTGTATTGTGGGTGCGTTTACAAACATTTTAACTCACATACAAAAACAGCCAGACCCGGAACAACTACTTGTAGGTCATACAAATATTTCTTCCGTGGGGGAATCGAACCCGCGTCACGCAGCGCATCAGTCAATCGCTTACCCACTGCGCCAAGCGTGTGATAAAGTTTTAGTTTTAGAAGGTTCATAGAAATAGTGCAACGGGATGTGAAACCTCTTACTGGGATATTTACGCATTATGGCTCCTCCAAAGAGGCGCGACGCAGATCGCACGCGACACAATGGCACCGCTCGCCGCGCGACTGGCGATGTCTTTGTATCGCGTGCGATTCGCGTCGCTCGTCGCGCCAGTTTGAAGGAGCGTTTAACCTTTGGGTTCCTTTTCGGGCCCTATCAGAATACCAGCGCTGCGGTATTTGTTTGTTTTTCAAATATAGCAGCATCATACTAAGATAGGAGCCTTTTTGGCCTCGCACAGGTCTTCTCTTTATTCTTTTTTATTGTTTTCATGATTTTTTAGATTTAATGTGCTTTTTTTATTTTATATTATTTCCTTTATTTCATTTACATACATATCAATTACATTTTTAAATATTTTTATAAACAAAAAGATACCAAAAACATTTAAAAATATAAAAAAATAGTAGCCCACCGGTATCGGGAACAGGGTCCAAGCTACCGGCGGTCAGGGCTCCAGAGAGAGAAACTTCCTAACAATGCGGGCCGTGTCCAGAAGTACCGCTTTCTGAATCAAGCCCTTGATCCAGCTGCCTAACGAGAGCCTCCTTAGGTGTTGGTCGAGGCTCTTGGGTATTAGCCCATTGGCTGTCACGACTATCGGCACAATGACCGCTGAGTCCACATCCCAAATGTCGACAACCTCGTGAGCCAAGTCAAGATACTTGATTTGTTTATCTTTCTCGGCTTTCACGAGGTTCTCATCATGCGGGATGGTTATGTCAACAATCATTGCGCGTCGCTCCAATCGATCCACCACCACTATATCAGGCTTATTGGCAACAATAGTCCTGTCAGTGATGATGGATCGATCCCAGTACAATGTGATATTACCATTTTCGAGAACTGGGTCGGGTACATGCCTGTAGTACGGTACCTCCGATTCCACAAGGTGGTATTTCAGAGCAAGCTGCTGATGGATTATCCTGGCTACAAGGTTGTGTCTATGCAAGTACTCTCCGTTAGCTAGACGAGAACACCCGGAGATGATATGCCTGATTGATTCTCCCGGCCGGTGGCATGCCCGACAGATGTCAACCGTGCCCTCTTTCACAATAAATCTCCGGTAATTGTTCGTCATCATAACTTCGTCCATAATTGCACAGACAAAACCTTCGGTTTCTCCAAAGAGGTCACCGAAACGCAGCCAGGCAACGGACGCTAGTAGATCTACATCCGGTCCATGTAGGGCCCGGAAAAAGCGTCCGTGGAGCTCCTTACTCTGCCATACCTCCATGCGATCATTAGTGTCAAGCACTACAGGTTTGCGCCAGTTCTCTTTAGCCAAGGAGAGCGGGGTGAGGCCCTTGTCCACCGTGACTACATCTCGATGCATACCCACGTCGGTTTCTAGGAAATATTCCCTGAGACTGCATATCTCGCGATTGTGGAGGGTCTTAGCGTTTAAAAAGCCTCGACCTCCACACTTTCGCGGGATATACAGCCTCATTACCGATGAACGTGGGTGATGCATTCAATTTGCAGTCAGCAGCGTACGGACCCTCCTATCCAGGGCGTCGAGTTCGGTCTGAGTCCATTTGAGTATGCCGAAAGAGTACATCAAAACCGGCATGACCCAACCGTTGAAGGCGCGCACCTTGTTTCCGCCTGATAGAAGACTATTAAGTACTTTTTTCAGGCGGCCAAAGAAGCGTTCCTTCAACGATTGCTTCATGTCAGTAACATTGATGCCTAACGTTTCCGACATACCCAAATACTTATAGGTTTCGGATGCGGAGAGGGCTCTAAGGTTTGTGGAATCCGAGAGTTGGGTTCCCACGGATTCAACAATCTCCCCTCGCTTTACATGCATGACCGCACATTTGGCAACACCAAATTCCATCCTGATGGCGCTACTGAAAGTTTGAGTTACTTTCAGTAGCTCTATCAGTTGCAAATCGTTGGGGGCAAAGAGTTTTAGGTCATCCATGTAGAGGAGGTGCGATATAACCTGACCACCTCTCCTCAACCGATAGCCTAGACCTGAATCCTCCAGCAGTGTGCTTAGAGGATTCAAGGCTAAGCAGAACCAAAGCGGACTCAAACTATCGCCCTGAAATATGCCTCGCTCGATCCTTATCGGTTCGCTATTCCCATGAATATTTCGACATCCTGGATAGTGAAGGACCGTCCTCCATTGCCGCATACATGACATTAGGAAGGTGCAAAGAGTTGTATCTACTTTATACAACTCTAACACCCTCACGAGCCATGTATGCGGCACCGAGTCATAGGCCTTCTTATAATCTATCCAACATGTCGACAGATCCTTTCGGGAACGACGAACCTGTTGGCTAATGGTCATATCAATGAGGAGTAGCTCCTTAGTACCGCGGGACCTATTCCTACATCCATTTTGAGAGGCAGACATGATGGAGTTGGTGTCTATATGTTTGTTAATTTTAGTTCTCAAAATGGATGTAAGAACTTTATAGACCGTCGGTAAACACGTGATCGGCCTATAATTATTGGGTTCCGCGGTGCTACCTGATTTATGGAGCAGGTGGGTAATTCCTGTCGTTAGAAATTGGGGTAGCGAACCAGATTCCAAAGTAGTCTGAAACTGAGATGCCAAGCGAGCGTGCGATCTTGTGAACCATTTAATCCAAAAGTTGTGCAGTCCATCCGGCCCTGGAGACTTCCAGTTGGGTAGTGGACGGACTGCACGAGCTACATCTTGGGGGCAGATGGTAACAGCCCCCATTTCTGGTATCGGATCGCAGGCTCACTCGACTTTCCGAGTCCAATCACCTTCGGTGTGACTGACAGGTACCGACCAGATGCTGCGCCAGAAGGAACACATGGCATCATCATCCGGTAGGCACGTCTCAGTCACACCATGGTCCGGTCGCTCCCAACCCCTATAAACCCATCTTTCATCGCTCTAGAAGGTGCGATTCTGAGTGTATCGCTCTACTCGCCGCCTATACCGACGAATACGGTTTGCCCATGCATACACTTTCTGCTTCAGGAAGTCGATGCGCTCTGTGACACAAGACATATAGTCTTGGGGACTGATATCAGTCCCTGAGAATGCCCGTCTCACAAAGCGCATCACTCTAGGGCGAGTATTGCCCTCCTTGAAGCAGATTAGTTTGCCGATGAGCGTCCTGGCCCCACCAATACGGCGTTCAATTCTGCACTGCCAAGCTGGTACGTTTGGTTTCGGTCGTGTAGCTCTAGTGTCATTTGCAAATTCGACGTGAGCTACACGACATGCTGCTACTGCCGCGCAGTACAGAATCGAATGAATATCGGTGAGTATCAAAATAGTTTGATAACTGCGAATCCAGGACCTCCACCAGCGCCCTATTTTTGTTATGCATGGGCAAACGAGGTAAGCGTGGCCTAAGTTCGGGCGGCATGAAGCGATATTCCTGAATCGCATCCTCCAAAGCACTCCTCAATTGCTCATTGCACTGGCTACTTACATTTGTAGCCCTATCATTACTCCCTCCGTCAGCATGCGTTGTATTGGGCTGCGGATGTACAACAGTCTGCGACTGGGGGGCGATGATATTGCCACTCTGCATTTCATTTCGCAGGCGATCAAGTACAGAGTCATCCAACATAATTATGATTACGCTGGATGACTCGCACCTGATCCGACAGTCGTTGTGCTGAAACGTTGACAGCTGGCTCAAGCACCTGTAAAAGAAAGAGCATCCGAACACGGTACGCGGTCAGATTGTTTCCCTCCTCTGTAGCCCCATAGTATGAGCGCATGACATTTTCATTAATGGATCTCGTCCATCTCATGCGCTGCACACTTCCGCCGGGAGCTGGGACCCTATCTGAGGCCGTTGGGCCTCGAGGTCCTAAGCCATCCGGCGGCCGGCGTCCTCCCCGTCAACGAGCAGGTGGTGGTGACGTGGGCGGAGAGAAATACTCGTCGCTCGAGCTCGACGCAACTGCCGCGGCCGGTGTCGTCACAGCGCTCACAGAGGGGCTGGATACCGGCGGCGGCGAGGCGGAGCTGAGCGAAGAGTCTGGAGGTGGTGGTCGTGCTTGACGTGCGGCTTGTCTCGTCAACATGCTATCTTAATTTTCCTCGTTTTATTTGTTTTATTCATTGTTGTTCGGAGGTGACAACTGTCATGTCACCTCCGAATCGGCAGTTTTTGATTTAATTTATTTCCATTTTGGTGTAATAGGGTCTCTTTTGTGGTTTTTCAGTGGGTATTTATACTATGGATTAATTTTGAATGAAAAACTTTAGTAAAACTGGGTTATTACGTTATATATTAAAATTATAAAAAAACTGGAAAACAAGACGTTTTGTCGACACGGTGTTGCCATTATTATTATATTATTTTATTATTATTATTTATATTTCCTGTGCGTGTCCCAAATAAAATATTTTTCTTTATTTCTATGTATCTAACTATGAGATACTAGAAACTATGAGAATACGGTCGTTGTTTATATTTTTTATAGAAATCTCGACATTTAATTGAAAACACGTCAGCATAACCTCTGCCCTACAGACAATGGCGTATACGTGGGCGTGTCGGTGGTACTGTGATAAATATGCCCGATGCACAGCCTTCCCCAAAATCAATTTATCTTCCGTTTATTAAACTGCCAATCTTTTCACTTGGCAAACACATTATTAGCCGTTGTGTCTCATGTTTCCTTTCAATTTGGGGGAGCATAAAAATTTGACAGAATTTCATATCAGGCTTGAGTTTCAACAGCTTACCAAATGAGAAGAGAGTAGAAGCATAGGTGAACAATAAGCGTTTACTAACAAGCCATTAGTCATAAAATGACTGGTCTTTAATAGCTTAGCAACCACTGGCATGCCAGCTGATAGCTGGTGTAAATCGATGCTCATCGCGAAAAATAATAATGAAAGACTCAAACTTATTCCACGTCATTGTGAAGCTTATTAAAATGTATCCAAAGAACAAAGTCGCATATACTGCCAATTCGAAGTAAGCAAATACTAACACAGTTAATTTCGCGTCGTGTCGTGTCAAAATAAAGGCATCCAAAGAAAGCTGGCATCGGTTACCCGTGCGAATGTGACCCGGTTAGCACTGTCCCAATTGACGAGGATTCCGGGAAAGAATCCGGTTTACTGACCGGACTTGGCAAGGGGCTCTAGTCCGTACTTATTGCACCCGGGCGAATTAACGACACCGCCCATTCTACCGAGAAATGGGTTTTAAACATTGTGTTGTAGTTGAAATGAAAAGAAAATGTATTGCGAGTTTTACGTGGAGAGCATTAGAGTTGCCCAAAACTAGAAATGTTGTAAATAGTTCTATATTATAAAATATGATTACCTACAAACACAAGTGAATATACCGACGTGCCCAGACTCAGAACAAGTAACTGTAACCATGCAGGGCCATAGAAATATTTAGGTATTCTTCTTAAATCAAACCCCGCAATATCCTATCGTTCATCCGCAACATATTCTGGATAGCTATGTACGTAGGAAAAAAATCTGATAGTATATAATTATTGAGTAGATAATATGTAATTATACATTGCCTTCGACAACAGAGCTGCCCTGCCGTTAACGGCTCATAAATTCTAGTCCACACGCTCATAAATAAGTGAAGAAACCGACCTCTGACTAGGAGTTACACGCTCCTGGAAGTGTTGGAAACTTCTTAAAGACTTTAAATCATATAATGCAAATGGGTAATTTTGTTTTTCCTAATTATAAGCCGAAGGTGAATCTCATTACGGTACTTAGATTAATAATGACGGTCGTCCTGTCCCAACTTTGTCTGTTAGTTAACTCTCACTGAGTAAAATTAATTGAGAAAATTTTCACAAAATTTGTGTAGGCGAAACGTGATAAATTTCTGAAAGTTTGAAGCACCTGTTTTGTACAAATATTCAACTACCTGTCGGTAAGCGGAGATGTATGTGCCCGATTTATCTAAAGAGCACCTTACGGTCGCTGTAATGGGTAAAAATCTATGGAGTGTAATATTAGACCGTTTGACGGCAACCCGCAACTCAAGGACTCGATAATATCTGTTAACATCGCTCAATGCTTTCGTAGTTTTGCTCATTGACTTGACCTCCACGTGCCTCGTAAGTCGTACAAGACTTAAGTATCCAACTCTCATAACTATGCAAAAATATTTGATTATTATCATTAAGTTTCGCGAGATCGTACAACTCTCTCTGAAGTCGGATAGTCTGTTAACCAACTCTTTTCTCGTTGTTAATTAGTTTACAAAGTCAATCAAAACAATTTCGCCGGGCTTGCAGCAGGTTTCGACAGTGTAATTACTGAGCTGATTAAAATAAAAAGGCAGTGTTTATTAATTATCGGCTATTCTTTTTCTCATTGATTTTCTTTCGTGACTTGTAATGTTCACAACTTTTCTGCGCTTGTCTAGTTGGTAACTATGAACTCACATACCTAGTTGAAATCAGTACCCCAATTCTGTAACACACTTTCTATTACATAACGAAGGAATTTCAACGTCCATTGCTTCATAAGTTTAATAAAATCGTCTGCTCGGCAATGTAAATAACGCAATGAATAATGTTGTGGAATCGTCAAAATGGGATTGGGATTTAGAGTATGTCACACCATCATCTACCTACCTCGCCATTCTCCAAGAGTGTATAAGTACGCTGAAATAGGCACAATAAAACAAAAAAGATATAGGTCCACTGAATGTTTAAGTCCATTTAAATCTGTTCGACGAACAACCGACTGATCGGATTTTAGCATATAGGAATAGATTCGGAGCGAGATTTCCACGTGAGTTGACAACGAGGTCAGGAATACGTCGCCTTGGGTCCTTGCAGGTGTTACCTCGCAACTAGGGCTACCGCCGACCCAAGGTCGATCTCCACGACACATGGTGTTTTGTTGACACGCTCATGGTTCCGTTTCGAAATATACAACGCAAATCCTACACCCGCACCCGTCGTTAGGTTGACTGGGCTGTATTCATGTCGCTGGTTTTAAACTAAGTTATATGTTCACACAAAATACCAAAAAATGTGCGAAAATGGTTCAAGATTTTCTTTGTAAATAAAAAAATACATATTAATCAATTCAAAATCTAGGTACTTACCCACTATTGGTGTTTATGAATCCGACAAATGAAGTTCCATAGTTCCACTTTACAGACTATTCGTTGTAACAAATGTAATTACCTGAATGACCTATTCCTACTCTGATTAAATGTGATAGTATGATGCTGCACCTAACTCGATTTGACAGGATTTGTGTCCGACATGGTAGCTTTTGGCTTGAATATTACAAAATCTTCTTGTTTGGGTGCAGATTATTTTGTAAATGTTTTATTTAATTATTTGACACCTTCTCCAACCGACTTCCAGTGCTAAAATACCGTTTCATTAAAACCGATGTCGATTACAAACTGGATAAAAATATTTAATATTTTATTTCCGGAAGTTGCTTAGCACGCCACCTATTTATTTATTTTATTTTTAATTTTATTTCTTAAGAAAACTTACAGCCTATTTGCCCTTTTTAGATGTAGAAAGGTATAAAAGCACATCGACGGTTAAGAATCAATAATGTCTATCTCAATTTTTTACATTTTCTACTTTTTTAAATCAGTGGATTTAAAGTCCAATTTGGCATAGGTTATTCAAGCTGCTATCTCAAAATTCACAATATTTCCTAATTTATTTGCCATAGAAATACCACCTATGTTAGGAACGCGTAAATTTTTCTGCCAATATGTTCTATCTCTCCTTCATTTTTATCAATTTTCACCTTTCTAGTAACTTATTTTCTGAAGCAAAGAAATGTTTTTTTTATCTACTGTAAAGTTGACTTTTGTGAGATAGACACCATTGATTCTTAACCGTCGACATGTCAGTGCATTTAAAATTACCCGACCGATCAAGATGTTCGGCAAGTCGATCCCTTGGGAAAAGCAAGCCAAATATCTGGGTGTAACACTGGACAGACATCTCTCTTTCTCAGAGCACATAAAGGTGGTTCGTTCACGAGCCGCCTTCACTCTGGGTAGACTCCATTCCGTCTTAAATGCACGCAGCAAATTGTCACTCAGGTGCAAATTGCGTATCTATACAGCGTGCATCCGCCCCATCATGCCGCCATCATCCGCCAGCTATGTACCATCTAGAATCAGTAGGATCCGCCGTACAAGGCATGCACTGACCGACCCTGACGACCCTATTACCCTCCTCCAGGAAAGCAGTAGGGCCACTAGTACAGTATACAGACACAGACACAAATCGAAATTCCGACCTCGCCGCCGAGGTCTTCCGCGTCCGTGATCCTCCCAGAGTAATTGCCCTCCCTGTCCCTTGATCGGATCCGTGCCAGCTGGTGGCGTAGCTGAGCCTGTAGCTTTAAATTCCCCCGACAATAATAATGAATCTAATTTGATCCAGCTAGTCCCTAACTTGCTGGTCCTCCCCCAGCGCCGCCGTAAGTCGAGGTTCGTACCCCACAGGGGGTGCCCTTAGGTAATGGTCGCTTTAGTTTTTAATTAATATTAAGCACCTGGCTGGAGGCTTTGAGTTCACTCAAAGACACCACAGGAAATACCGGTTAGGTAATGACGGCCTCTCAAGGGCAACTACCTACGAGATGACATTAAAAAAAAAACTGCGAAGAAATAAGAGCTATATCGTTACGCTGTTCGTTTTCTGGTCCAATCCGTTCTGATTACCTACAGACAGGTGTGGAAAATATATGGAAACATAATTGTATGTGACGTTTCCTACATAATATTATACCTAGATACGCGTATTGTTTGTTCACTCCAGCATTCATCACTACATTCAAATACAAATTCAGAAACTCATCAAAGTAATCTCTACGTTAATCTTGAAAGCGTGGCGAAAAATGGCCGACACAGATTTCCTCACTCCAAAAAATAAAAAAAATAAGTAAGTAACTTTTAAAGCAATTACTCACGAGCATTCAAATAAATACAAATGTCGGCTGTGTACGTACATAAAAAGCTTAACGTCCCAGCAAATATGTAATTCCAGCGGAAAAAAGTTATCCGTCAGGAAAATGCTCGTAGCCGCTAAAACTTCTTATATTAAAAGGTTTTTTTAATCTATTCAGAGAGAATTTAGAGGGCCGTTAGTGTCAAAGCTTGCCTTCACTCCTTTCAAGTTTTTTCTTGGGATGCCGAGAATGTGATCGGAATTTTTTGGGTATCACCACATTTCATGAGTGATAACAATCACTTTATACAAGTGCTTTGTACTAAAGCGATATTAAATTTTCATAGGTTATATTGTGAACGTAAATCATCTTTATAGCGGCCAGATAGCGTTGACAAGCGATGAAAAAAAAATGTGTTTATAAATGATTTTCATAAGAATTGAAGAAGCAAATGGTATATTTGAATTCAAAAATATAAAGTGCCTCAATAGAAAATGTTTGTAAAGAGAGAAAGTAGAAGGAAATTAATGTTTTTGTACAAATGCGGTCAGCGGACTAAAAGGTATCTATGAATAGCACATAGATTTATAAGCGGAGGGTTCATTATTTTAAGGATCATTATGGTATTTCGTTAAATTTCCTCGTGCCAGGTCCATTTCAGTAGGTACTTATTGTTTGAATACAAAATAATAACGAAATCTATTAATTATCACATTAGTCCACGTGCTGCTGACAACAGGGTCTCGTCGTGGATATGTCATCCAGAATGAGACCCTGTTTTCAGCAGTTTAAGCGGGTTGTGACCAAATAATCCATGACCTCATTGGATTTTTCTGAAGAACTATTGATAATTTCAAGACTTCTACAAAAAAAACTATTAGTAGTAGGTATCTTCTGAGTCCTCATATACCTACTAACAAGCTAAAGTCATAAGAGGCAATCATTGCCTTTTTATACAGCATGTTGCCTAGCTAGTAAACTTTAAAAAGTAAGTGCGTAAAGAACGAGACGAGTGTGGATTTAATTAAACTAATAAATGACCACAGTCCGTGTGGAGGCACTTATCTGTCTGCAGCGCGCAAGTCCGCAAAGTGAATCCTCTTAATTGCTCCCTGAAGTAATTGGAAATCTTCACCACATAATATCGAACTGAAGAAAGAAACAAAGAAACTAACCATGAACCGTTCATTAAGATTTCAACTTCTAATTACATTAAAAGTTTTTTTAAACTTTGCTACTTATTAATTTTTTACTCCATCTTTGTTAAAGAAGTGTCTTCCCTTCGCAAGAAAAATTGCGATTTATCGACATTTTTTTTCATGAAACGCTCGTTCAAGCCGAAAATCAATTAAACAACTTGTTGGTAACTAACTTGAAAAATACTTTCGTTTTTGTGGGCATTGTATTATCATATTTTTAATAACCAAAGTAATTAAAAATATACAAATTAAAACACCATAGCCCATTAAAATGGAGTGGAAAATCGCCGTCAAAAGAAAGTCAGTCAATGATATCCATTCCCAGCTCAACGGTTTAAAATAGGATATCATTTATTTCGATGGTCCAACAGTTTCTAGAGATGGTGTAGTCGGATATCGGCTTATAAATCAGGCTATGTGCATCCGGGCGCGCGTTGGCAGTACACGCGCGGCGCGGGAGTCGTGCGGCGCGGCACGGCGCGGTGCGATGCGGTGCGGCGCGGGCGAGCCGCCAGCCGCGTGTCCGACATGCGCCCTGCAAGCTCAGCAACTGTTTGTAGCCGCACCGGAACTACTGCTACAATATTTTGTATGCGTTTACAGAATTAATGCAGTGTAAAGATATCGCGAAGTTTGCCATTCCTTTTCGTATTTTGGAGCGTATTGTAGGACAAAGCAGGAGAGTGGCTGTCGAGTTTTAGCGCAGTGGTGGCCCAGAAGTAACGGCTCCGACTTGCGAGATGTAGGTCGTGGGTTCGAACCCAGGCAGGTGCTTTACTTTGTGTAAATCATTTCATCACCGCTGATCCCAAAACGGTGACGGAAAACATGATGAGGAAACCGGCTTGTGCTAGACCCAAAAATTCGAAGACCTGTGACATCTACCAACCCGCAATGGGCCCGCGTGGTATATTACAAATTCTGTTTAAAAACACTTCCTCTCTCCTTATACATCATAATTACATATGTATTCCTTGAAAGACCATTGCAGACACCGATCTACATAGCTTTCACATGACCTGACCAAGATTTTGTCTGGACTTTAAAAGAGACTGTGACCTCTGAGTTTGTTTCGGCCTTTCTTCTCAGAGTAGTCAGATAGGAAACGCCGACCCCATCTAGTTTAAAAAAAATATGATTGACGTGTAAAAGTGTTTGTTCAAACCTACTTACAGAAATAAAATCATTTATCATTTATCATTTACTTGATCTTGTTTAATGTTTATTATTGTATATATTTATGTTTGTATATATACAATATGTAACAAAAACCCTGTTGTTCCTTTTAGGGACGTATACATTTACCTATAAGCACAACATTGATGAATATATAATTTAAAAAAAAATGAGCATTGGCCAGTCGAGAGGTCAATATCAAATAACTATTAAAATCGGCAAATTCAAAAAAAATGTTTGGAGTATCTGATTTTACAAGTACATCTTTATTTCGCTAAATAGCCTACGAGATCGGCGGCTTTCTTTTTAACCGACTTCTAAAAAAAGAAGGAGGTTCTCAATTCGGATGTTTGTTTTTTTTTTTTTTTAACCGACTTCTAAAAAAAGAAGGAGGTTCTCAATTCGGATGTTTGTTTTTTTTTTTTTTTTTTTTATGTTTGTTCGGGCATAACTCCGTCGCTTGCTAACCGATTTGAAAAAATCTTTTTTTGTTGGAAAGGGTATACTTCCCAAATGGTCCCATTGTCATCAAGTCAGGATCTGATGATGGAAACCCTGAGAAATCGAGGGCAACCCTCGAATTTTATAGGCACACATAGGTTTTTTCATATATTTTCTAAAGCTGTTTAAGTATTTTCGGCTGATAATCATAATCTCATGTGGCTGCGCTGATGATGGAAGGTACAACTCCTCAACGGTCAGGAGTTGGAGGATAATTCTTTAATAAAATATTATGGAGACGTATATATCGTTGTATTTTTTCAGGTTATCTAGGTGAGCTGATTATGGAAGGAACTAATCGTTCAATAGGAACCATTCTACCATCAGATCTAATGATGAAGCCAAGAGACAGGCACCGAAACTCCATAATAAGACAATGTATCCTAGCCGTGTTTGGGATTGTTGGAATTGTAATGGTATGCACTTTCCAAGTGAACCAATGATAATTTATAAAAAATAAAATCAAAAAAGTTTTTCTTTTCCTTCATTAAAAATATCATTCTCCGGATATATTAATGTTTGTACGGGTATAACTTCGTCATTTATGGATGGATTTTGGTTGATGATTTGTTGATGGGTTCAGGGATAGGCAACATAACTTTTTAATAAGTGGAAGGCAGATGACCTCGTGATTTTAGCTGGAATTCGTTGGATGGGAGATGCGCGGCAGTGAATTTCGTTTGACGGAAATGATGATGATGATGATGAAAGGATGTCAGCTCATTGATTTTGTGAATTCGTCATGGCTGACGATAATTCACGTAATCTTGCCATTTCTGCCAATGCTCTTTCATCATGTGGCCTGTTTAATAATTTATTAGCGTCTAAGTCACACAATGCAATACCATCTAAGGTTTTCACGCGACTTAGAGCTACATATACTTGCCCTTTGGCGAAATTTTTCTTCCCTAAGTCAATCACAGCTCTATCCAGCGTTGTGCCCTGTAGCTTGTGTACTGTGACTGCCCAGCTCAAGATTAAAGGCAACATCCTTCGCTCTACATTGCCGTACCCTCTGGTTGCCTGGAACGTAGCTGTAACTGGGGTTATTGGAATACAGCCATCCAAATCTTTTAACCTATTGCCAACAGTATCGTCATCAAATTTTATAATGACAGCTTCAGGTAATTCACCATCCTCTATCTGCTCTCTTCGTAAAGCTGGCCATTTAAATTTTTGCACAATGCCCATAACCCCATTTACGAGCCCTTCGGAAACAGAAATGTTTCGCCTTAGCATAACTCGTGACCCTATACCTAATTGTACTGTTGATAAAAGACCTCCACAATTATTCACATCTTTAGGAATAACATTAGTGGGAGGTAAATTTCCGTAAGTAGCAATTTCGCGGGATTCATCGACTGCATTTATCGTGTAAATACGCTGTGTTTTCGCGTTGTCAGCTATCATATGTGCATTATAAGCGTCTACTTGGCGGACAGTAGGATAAATACGAACTGCCACTCCATCAGCAAATTCTCCAGTCAAAGGTACTCGTCGACGTTCGCAGAGTAACTCCAGTTGAGCCGTTGTCATTTCCCCAACACGTAAATTATTTAGTAGTTCAATGAACTCACTATCGTTTTGCTGACGCATATTTATGGTTAATTCACAAAATGAGAATTTTTTCCATAAGTCCACTTCAGCCGCCAACCACAGGGGTTGCAAAAAGCACCAGTGGCCTTTGACAGGAGGTAGCTGCATTATGTCACCAAATAAAATAATGTTTACCCCACCAAACAATTTATCGTTGTTTTTAAATTCTTGTAGACGTAAATGAATGATCCTTAAATTTTCATAAGAAACCATCGAAATCTCGTCTATTACAAGCCAATTCATGTTACGCCACTTGCGTCTTTCCTGTTCGAGTTTTTGTCCCGTCAAACGCTTATGGGTCATAGTATTTCCTTTTTTTTCAATAGGAAGCGAAAATAGGGAATGTAATGTCTTGCCAAATATTTGGCGAGCAGCCACTCCTGTCAACGAAGCAACTTCAACAAAACTGGGTTTCAGGAGAACGTCGACTGTTGGTGCATAGCAACGTTTAATATGTTGGACTAGTAATTTTAAGAGGTATGATTTACCACTCCCAGCACCTCCAGTGATAAAAAGTAGTAACTGATGTACCTCACCGCTTAGATCACTTTCTATTGCCCTAGAAACCTTTTGAAAGAGCTCGCTCTGCTGTATGTTAAGGCCACGTATATTCGCTAAGAACACATCATCAGGTAATGCTGCTCGATCATCTGGGACGTCTTCACAAAAATTATCCAGATCTTCTATAATTTGCTCATCGGCACAAATAATTGGAGCATTCTCTTGCACATGTATATTACGAGCAGCATTCAATGCTGTTGCTTGAGCAAGAGCTTGTTGAATAATCTGTTCAGCATGAGCAAACTGTTCTGCACTAACATTGGATTGCAATGGCCTTAACTCATTTTGCCGTCGTAAGAAGCACGCCTCTGCCGTTTCTTGATCTAATAAAAGCTCGGCTTCATCCCTAAATGGAACATGGCACACTATTAAATTGTAATAATATCCTTCTTTATCACTATTCAGTGTGTAGTAACGAGTTCGTAAAACAGCCGCTTTGTTTCTAATGCGCATTCTGGTATTGTCTCGTAATTTAATATACCGTGTTGGCTCGCTGTCTAATTGTCTCAATTCTGCATCGCCGTCCTCCTCACTCCACGTCGTATTTGACACTGTTTCAAAACGCACAGCAAATTCGGCTAAGCTTAAATTTTCTAAGTCGTTAGGTCTTTGTATATACCTGTCAAAGATGTTGTTATATACCGACGTTTCGTTACTTTCAAATCGCAAAAGCCGAAATCTTTCATTTGGCCTGCAGCTATTAATGAAAACGGTTTTACGAGAGCTCATTTTGAGAGGCAGATGACAAAGCCTATACGCACATTCAGGAGCACTCACCAAGCGTTGAGACAAAATGGCCATAGCTACCGAGAACAACTGGTTCCACACGGTACCACCTTGTCTCTTAGCTTTAGTTATAGATGCTCGTATAACCTCCCCCGTGTCATGGGGTTCACATTTGCTTACGTATTTTGCAACATAATATGAGACAGCCGTGACGTTGCCACAAGGTTGTACGTCTATATTTCCCTCCCATAGAAATAAAAGTTCTGAATTATAATTGTTAATCATAGTTTCATCTGAAGTCCTTTTTAAAATGCAAAAACGACCATGGTTTGCCAAGGCTTCATCAGGGCCTAAACAAGTTGTAGAGTCATTAGGTGCCCTTGGAAAACCAAACCGACATGTTTGATTATCACGGTTCTTGTAGCAAGTGCTAGTATGCTTATGAATCTGCACATTATTTACAAGGTCTTTTAATTCAGGATTTTCCGGGTTTGCACTGCATGATACTACTCTTTCAATAACTCTGATACCTTCTGGGGTTGCAAAATCGGGAACATTGCTACACCAAATCAACAGATGAAGATGAGGGTTTCCTCTGTTTTGGAATTCGATTCTGTACCAATAATCTACAACTGGACCTGATAAGCAATCATTATTAGATTTTAAGAATCGCATTAGAGCATTGACCCGAACTGAAAATTGTCGAGCAACGACTACTGGATATTTTTGAACCAAGTCTAAGCGCTGTTGGAATGTGAGCTGACCCTCTTTGCTTGAATCTTGATTATCTGCTAATAGCAATGCTTTCATCATATCAGGCCAGTGTAAATCATTGCAAGAAAATGTCAAAAACCATGTAGGAGGACCCAATGTCCTGACCATCGCAATAAGCTCTGAACAGCATCTTTGCCAATATGAAGCGGATCCTCTTATATTCCTCATCGTTAAATGCATGTTGTCAACAAGACCTCGAGGAGTATGTTCTCCTTGGCCTTGGCGCATTCGACAGGATACCGAAACACTAGACTTCGCTCGAAAGTACTCGACCACTGATAAGGCATAAAATAAATAATCGTTTCTATGAAAACGTTTATCAGTACCCATTACGCGGCTTTGAAAGTAATCCAATGGTGTTATATATACTTCTCTTTGCTCCTGATACCCATTTCTGCCATCCGGGAAAAGAAAGTACCATGCAAGTTCTTCTATTCTGCGCTCTCGTTCTAAATTTAAGGGTGGTGCTGTTTTTCTCGTGATTTCTGCCAGTCTTAATTGGGGTTCTGAGTCAGAATTAGACAAGTCTATAACACTATCTAAATTTGGTACTACTTCGTCAATATTACGAAGCATACTAGTAGTTTCTATAGTCCTTGTCTCGACTAGTGCTCGATGCTCGTTAACAGTTGGGGTATGTTCTGGATCCGCTTGTCCATTAGTTGCGCTTGGTATATTATTATCTTGAAGGGACGTTCCTGCAAGGGGCATTTCTGGAGTAATTTGTAAAGATGTTAATGAGTAAACATTTAATGTATAGTCACGGTTCACGGACTTTTTGACAACCAAATTTCGGCATATAATAGCGTGTAGTTTATCAATATTGTTAAACCGCATGCAACAGGAAGTGCCTCTTAATGGTGCTTTAACACCTTTAGCACCGCGTGCATGGGAATCAAACAGCCAATATGTATCACATGTAGACTGACTTCTACGATGCACAGCTACTGTAGAAGAATTTATTGTTAACAAACCGAAAGAATGTTCTCTGAAAAAAATTGCTAACGCATTTTTTAAGTTAGGGAAACCGTTTTCACTGTCGTCATTAGTTATATGGCCATTGTAAATAGGTTGTTCGTAGCAGCTTATATGAAATGTTTGTCTGTTATAAACAACCCGTGATAGAAGTTCAGTAGCAGCAAGATATTCCGGATTGACTTCGCCAGTGCTAAGATGTGGTCGAGTGTTGATGCAGTCATGATAATAGTTATCTCCTACAATAACTATGTAGTCGATGTCGCTTCTGCACAATAAATTGGGATCATGACTACAAAAAGCTATACAAGAAATAGTTGCAATTGCAGTGCATTGCCTACCACGTGATTCAGAACTAAATCTTTCATCTCCTTGATGAAATGAACCGCGAAGAATAGCCACATTTTCGTTTAAACTGGTGTAATGACAAACAGTCGTAATTGTTCCAGAATTTCGGTTTGTTGTTGGTTCGTCAACTACTTGTACAATTTCAGTAATGTCTATGTTTCTGTTAAAA
This sequence comes from Brachylomia viminalis, assembly GCA_937001585.2. Taxonomy (NCBI): domain Eukaryota; kingdom Metazoa; phylum Arthropoda; class Insecta; order Lepidoptera; family Noctuidae; genus Brachylomia; species Brachylomia viminalis. Next base: position 15,597,950 of record OW443301.2, on the reverse strand, counting down.
TATGGACGCACGTCTCTATATAAAATATTATTTGTCATCAACCAATTTAAAGCTCTGTTTAATCTATCAGAATCTATTATGAACTCTTTGGAACGCTGAACGTTTTCTAAGCTTTCCACCACTAAAATTAATCCAGCCTGGTCAGGCCGAAGTGGCAATTGTTCCGCAAGCTCAACAACATCTTGAGCAAATAATATTGCTTGCCCTTTGCACCAATATTGACTGAAACGGTTTTGTAGCTTTATTATTTTAAGGAAGGGTACTACTCTACACAAAAACCGTCTTTCGATTTCCGTTAAATCAGCTAATTCCTGCGGTACAGAACTAACAGTTAACTTATTCCAATACGCTTGGGGTGGTGTTTTGCGTTTTCTTATATTATTGGAGCAGCGACAGCAAGTTATAATTATATTACCTACTAATTCTGGTGGCAAAATTGAGCTGTAAATCGTTGTTTGCAAATTTACACGCTGTTGTGGATACAAAGCCTTATTACATACTGTACATGGTACGTCTGCAAAAATATTGATCGCCTCCCGAAATTGTTCGATACTTAACATATTTCTTCTAATTCTGGCTGTTTCTCGAACGACATTTAATCTTTCGACTCTGGCTTCTGGCGTTTCATTAAGCAGCCTCTGACTAATACGAATACGTACGCCACTCAATCGTTGTGACCGTTCCTCTTCAGTTTCATTTGCTAGTCGAGCGTGTATTATAGAAAGACGATGGTGGTATTCTTCTCGACTTTCATTAGCCAATCGAGTATGTATTAAAGATAGACGGTGATCGTAATCTTCTTGACTCTCATTAGATAATCGATGGCGAATTAAAGATAGACGATGATCGTAATCTTCTTGGCTCTCATTAGATAATCGATTACGAATTAAAGATATACGATGATCGTAATCTTCTTGGCTTTCAGTGGCCAATCGAGTACGAATCAAACTAAGTCGACGATTATGATCTTCTTGACTCTCCTTATTCAACCTACGTGACATATAGGTCCTCTGCTTTTCAAGTCTATTTTCACGTTGGTCAGGGTTCTCATTCGAAATGCGTTGAGCATTTCTCTCTCTAATTTCTTTCAATCGTTTACTTTTTTGTTTCTCAGTTTCATTTCGACGTAGGTTTCTCATACGAGAAGCATCTTTACTAGGCCTACCCATGTTTTATAAGATTAATTTATGTCACTAAAAATTAACAAATAAAAAAATTTTTTACAAAAAAATAAAACCGACTTCAAAAAAACCCTACAAGCACTAAAAAGTTAAAAATAATACTATCACCTAACTATGCTAATAAACCTAACCTAACCTACGATTAACCTATAATAAAATTTTACAATTTTTTGGAGTCGGTGCCAAACAGTACCTACACCTACAGACTAAAACAAGAAAAATAAAACATAAATCTTACAGTTACTAAGTATTCAATCAAATAGAAAACAACAAAAATAGTTTAAGATAAATTACATATAACTAATAATTAGACAAATAGCAAAAATAAACTAACGTTAATGCTTAATAATAATGGTATATTATTACGTAAATTACATACAAATCAATAAAAATAAAATCAGAATTAACACAGTTTACACAATGTAACACTAACAACGCAAGAAAAGCAAGGAGTTCGACGATTAACTTCTAAATTTAGAGTCACGTGAACATAAATACCAGTTGTGTAGCAACCTTACTTATAGAAATGCCGGTAACGTAACCATAGCGCGATTCAGAAATGACAACGCCATCTATCGAGTTTTGTTGTACTAAAACGGATAAATACTCTGAAATTACTAGTCGTTTCATTACTTAGTTTGGCACCGACTCCAAAAAATTGTAAAATTTTATTATAGGTTAATCGTAGGTTAGGTTAGGTTTATTAGCATAGTTAGGTGATAGTATTATTTTTAACTTTTTAGTGCTTGTAGGGTTTTTTTGAAGTCGGTTTTATTTTTTTGTAAAAAATTTTTTTATTAAGTCGACAGAAGATGCCGCCAAAAGCTACCGCGGCGCACGGGCCCCGTGTCGGTACCACGTGCCTACCTACCCCTTTACCCCGCCACCCGCCGCCCTGCGAATCACTTCCTTAGTCTCCCGCGCAACTTAGTTTTGAACGGATGTTATTGTTGACCTACGTAGTGTAGTGAGTGACCTGTGATTTGTTTACGTAGTTAAATATTTACCATGTCCTATTCTAACGTAGAATATTTTAATATGCTGATGTGCACGCAGAAGCACGCAGACTCTACCAAGAACGTTTTGCGAGTCTACCAGTACCATCGGCGATTGCATTCTAACGTTTGCACGTACGTACACTACCGGAAGTGTGCACGGACGAGACCAACATCGAGCTGACGCAGGCAGACCGAGGACTCGAGACATTGACACCGAGGAGCAAGTGTTGGACTTGCAAGATCACCTGATCTGACGCCTTTAGATTCTTTCCTCTATGGCAGTGTAAAGCAACAGGTGTTCAAAAAAACGTGCGATACGGAGTTCGAAATGCGTTCACAGATAGTAGCAGCATTTGACCACATCAAGTACGATACCTCCGTTCTGCGGAGCGTACGTAGGCGTTGCAACAAATGTGTAGAGGTAGGTACAAGGTGGTCATATCGAACAGCATCTCCGAGCCGTCAAATAGACATCATAATAAATGAATGCATTCAAATAAACATAAGGTTTTATGTGACAAACGCGGCGACTTTGTTTTTTTTTTAATGTGGTGAAGTGTTAAATGTAGTTATAACAATTATCAATTGTGCATAAAAATACCATGTAAACCAACATTTTCAAACATTCATTCGTTAAAGTGAAAAACAACAGCTGACATGGTCACGAACTTGTGTAGCAAAATAGGTAGGTAAGTGACGGCGGTGTACCGGCGCAGCGGCACCGATCAAAGGAGTGGGCGGGAACGTCAAAATTTACAAATAAATAAAATTTATTCTAGTCGCCCCTTCCAAAAGGTAGTTTCGTATGGAGAAGAATCGGCAAGAAACTCCACTCTTTTAAAATGTTTTACAATAGCTTGTATACATTAATTATAGGTGAAGACGATGTTTATGAAGGACACATTAAAGCCCAATTTCTGGAACGAAAATGATCGACGCGTCAACTTTATACGCAAGTCAAGTGATGCGATTGACCACCAACCAATCACAGCAGTTTACGAGCGCTTGACAATTTGTTAGGAAATTTTTGTGTTGATTATCATTCCAGTAACCGGGCGTAAATGCAGCAAAAGTCAAAGCATTTTCTATTTTCAGGTACAGTATTAACTAAATTGTATTGTGTTCATCGTGATAATGTAATTTAAATCTGTTGTTTTGAACGAATGAACAACAGCCAACCAAAATCAAATGGTCGGATTCCAATTTTAATTGTGTAAAGTTAACAGAATAGATGGAATTGTTCTTTTCAGACTGATGACTTCTATTTCAATAGACCTTTTAAATGAGCTTCACATTGTGTTCAGTTAGATGCTAATTAGACATTGTTTTCAATTCGCATGTTCTATAGTGGAGGATGGACTGTGTGAATGATGATATGGTTAGAAAAGGGGGGACTACCGAGATGCCAACTCGTAGAGTAGTAGGAAGAAGAAGACGTTGCGACCCCAAATACATTGTCATGAGGACAGGAGAATGATGATGTTCTATACTGATTCTACGAACGAGAATTCATTGTAACAAAAAAAAATAATTAAAAGAGCACGATGTAATTGACTTTACAGTTTGTTGGATAAAACAGAACTGGACAAAATGGATACGGCTTCATATGTATGTTGAGCGATGGTAAGTGAGGAATGCAAAGTAAGTTGACAAAGAAAAGCGAGCACCATGAAATATGCAGACGTGCGCAACACAAATTGCGCTAACTTGAGAATGAAATGCAAAACTTGAACGTTGTGGAGGCCAAGCGCGAGTCAAGTGTGCGCCGCTCTGTAAATAGGACGGACAGACTTGGGCGAGTGTGCCGCTAACTCGCCTACAATATTATTGTGTGCAGCTAACTAACTTGTTTGTCATTTCAGACACAGGCATGACTAGTGTGCCACGGTCCGCACGGAATGCCTCGAGGAGCTATTCGGTCGGTTTACTCGTAGCCGCTATCCTTGCGGAATACAATGTAAATCACTTTGATTTATGTGCTCTAAACGATAGTGCGACGGTAAGAGTCGCTTCTTTTCTTTGTTGGCGAACGTCTTGCATTTTACTTCATTTATGTAAAACATATCACTCTGCGCAGAGAGGATAGCACTCTTGGGATGCCTCAGCTGTCTCTTGACGTCAACTCTTAGCACAAAGATTGGGTAGCTATGTTAAAACTACTCACTCACTTACCTACGTCTCTAAAACACTTTATTATAATTAATGATCTAAACAAGGCTAAAACAAATTATACAGTTCAAACTTCAAATAATAAAAGACAGCTCTCAAAAAGCACCAGCCTCGACGGATACGGACGGATGCAGACTCATAATTGCAAAGTTCAAACATTTCATATCTCCCACCCGTCGTCGGTCATATTTCAGCAATCTTGTTGTTCATTGCAGTGCAAGTAAATCTTTTCAGACGCGGCGTGTTCCACTTTTTTTAACGTTGTAGTAATAGCGTCGACTTGAGAGACTTTTATTGGAGTCCATTCGGTTAGGATTTAGGGGCTGTTAGCGTCATATAACAGCAATTTTGCCGTTCCGCGTGCCGTCACCGCAATGTTTTCAGATAATGTTAAAATTACCACATTTCATGCGTTATGAAGTTATGAGTCTCTCGCACCCTATTGTCAGAGAGTTTTAGTGTTCCCTATGAGAACTCGACTCCATTTTTTTTATTTGATGTGGTGACTGTCGTACTTATACATAATTATATTTAACCAGCTTAGCTTCTGCCCGCGACTTCGTTCGTCGTATGGAAGTCGTAAGACACCACAATATACTTAAACAGCAGCCACATTTTTAGACAACTTTCCTGTATACGAGGTTTGTAGTTTTGGTCTCACCAACCAAAACATGGAGAGTCAAGACTGGTGACGTGGGAGCAAGTGACGTAGGTACAGTTGTCCGTGTAAGAAGCAGCTCGTCCTGAGGTCGACACCCGCAGCCTTCAGTAGTAAATTTCCATTGCTTGCGAAGTTTTGAGTAAATTTATGAACGCCTGCGTTCCCGCATATACATACTACCTAATGGCACATCACTGATGCACTGACTGATGCATTCTTACAGATTATTCCTGACGAACAGCTATCACAAAAATAATTTGACGGCATGGTTGGCGCAGTGGTTAAGCGATTGACTGCTGCGCTGCGTGTCGCGGGTTCGTTTCCCGCACGGAACAAATATTTGTTTGACCTACAAGTAGTTGTTCCAGGTCTAGCTGTTCGTATATGTGAGTTTAAATGTTTGTAAACGCGCCCACAATACAGGAGAAATTCTTTGTGGGGCAAGGATTAAAAAAAGAAAGCCTAATTTTGATTATAACTAAAGAGGACAGAAGAGGTATAAACTTAATGTTTTTTCTGTGTGTCGTTCTTATATTATATTAGGGGAGGTACTGCACGATTTTTGCGACCATTTTTATACGGAATAAATTTAATTTCCAGCTTGTTTAACTTGCAATAACCATGAACGTGAGAGTCTGTCGCCCCACGTCAGGGGGAATCCAAACTTGCAGCATGTCAAAGTCGTAATAAATACTTATATAAAAAGTAATTTCATATCGCGACAAAAACTTATGAGAGAATTTTAGGATCATCTTCAACAAGTGGGGGGGACATTATGTCAGTCGCGTAAATGAGCATGATTGTTGCGATGCCACATCAGGCTAAATTCGAAACTCGGGGTAACAACTGTAACAAGGCAAAGTTTTCAAAGGAACCTTGGTCTCAATTTTGAAGGAAAAATGAAACTGCATATTCCTTCTAATAATATTTTTTGAGTGTTTGTCTGTTGTTGTCTGTTTGTAAATTTAAAAAAAGAATTTTTCGGCATTAGAATTGATTCCAGACCTCGTGAAAAAAAAAATGTGTACAGTTTTGACTTCGCTACGATTTTATTATATTTAATAACAACACAATTCCTATACAAAATGATGCACTATTTCGAGCCATTTAAAGACACATTTCCTAAATCTAAATTTTATTTTACGTTGTGACGGATAGTCACGTACTTCCATCATCATCTTCCTGCCCTTATCCCATTTTACTTGGGGTCGGCGCAACACGTTTTCTTCTTCCATTCTCCCCTGTTAGACGTCAAGGCATCATCTACTCCCTTTTCACTCATATCATTTCTCACACAATCCACCCATCTTTTCTTTGGCCGTCCTCTTCCTCTCCCTCCATCAACATAAGTCACGTACTTCCAAGAATAAAAAAAATATTATTTGTTCTTAATGACGGTAAGTAACATGATATTGGGCCGCTTAGATACCCACCCACTCAGCCTGTATTTTATGGGAAACAAACTGGCACTGATGGCAGCCATCGGTCGAAAGCAATATTTTCAAAAAAATCTGAGAATTAAGTGGAATTCACCCAAACGGAACGCACCTTATTGCAGCCACGTCTTGTAATCGTAAATGTGGTCCGGTACCCGACCTATATCAGAAACAAATATGAAATAAACGAAAACAAATACATGATATTCTCCAGGATTTATGCTAGTTAGATAGTGTGTTGAAAACATCATACATCTAATTTGGTACGATAGAAAAAAGTCACGAAGATAGCTCAAAAAAATTATTTTATCGATTAAAAACCATAATAATACACATGCAACCATTCTGTTTTTTTTGTCAGATTGTTCTTCAAGCAACATTTTAACGTGATAGTGTTTTCATTTTTTTGTCCAATCAATAGATTTTTTGTAAATACAGAATTGCTTCATACTTTGCAATAAATTACCAGCTTGGTGTCATCGCGCTTTACTTTCTTTTCTATGCAGTCCGACAGTGACCTTGCTTTAGCTGTTGTATGCTCCTTAAGATAATTAAAAAAAGCCATGGGTAGGGGCTGAGCCCAAATTTTGGAAATGCTGACGGGTGTGGTGAGGAAAGTTAGTGGGTTTCGAGACGTGGAAGAAGACGGTTGGGGGGTGGAGCTGTGTCCGAGGCGGTCCTGGTCATTTGTGCAGCAGAAGTAAGTGGGTTGCTATGTAATTCTCTTCACGGTGATATTTGGTAAGTGTCGACTTTAACTAATTCATCCTCTTAGAGTAATGTAGTTATCCTCCTTTTATTTATGTTGCTCTTGCAGTTTGTTTTAAGACCACGATATGAGGCTAGACTAGGGGAGTTAGAACTTAGACACATCAAAAGTGTCTAGGGATCAAGCATTTTTATGCGGATTTCTTGAGATTAAGATGTGGCTTTGTAATAAATTTATGATTTTATAAATTTATATGGATCCTTTTTGGTGCATTTCATAATTTGAATCAGGAACTGTGAATCAAATTCGAGTAAAAGATGAAAATCAGCTGTCAATATTTTCCCTATAAAAACATACAACGCATTGAAGACATTATTAGTGCTACTGTTTCCCTACTACTGATTAAAACCAACGTTATTATGGAGCGGCGACGTCATTTAAGCAGGGAAGAAATGCTCAGAGCCGTGGGAATGATAGAAGCTGGTTCCCGGCAACGTACTGTGGCTTTAGCTCTGAATACAAGTCAGAGTGTTATCAGTCGACTTTGGACACGTTACCGAAGCACTGGTACCGTGGCTGAGCGCCATGGAGGACGGTATCGCTGCACCACACGGAGACAAGACCGATACATTCAAATCTTAACTCGAAGAGCTCCAACAATAACCGCCATGATGTTAGCCGTGAGGCTTCATCACTCTTCAGGGAACTTAATTAGCGACCAAACAGTCAGAAACCGCTTGCATGAAGTGAACCTTCATTCCCGAAGACCGCTACGGGTACCACCTATAGCAATGCACAATCGTAGGATTCGATATCAATGGGCTCTTGAACACAGAAATTGGGCAGAAGAACAATGGCGTTTCGTGTGCTTTTCTGATGAGTCTCGTTTTGGTATGAGACCGGATATAAGACGTATACGACACTGGAGAACCCCTGGACGCCAACAGCGATTAAAATCCTGCCAGGAAGTCCATCCTTATAGTGGTGGAACCATCATGGTATGGGCGGGTATTTGGATCGGCGGAAGAACTGAGTTGATTTGGATCAGAGGCAACCTCAACGCTCAAATTTATGCTGAGACGATTGTATCAGACGTCATCGTTCCTCTACAAGTGCAAATCGGTCCCTTATTTCAGTTAATGCATGATAATGCACGACCGCACACCGCAAGAGTTGTAAGACAGACTCTCGCCGCAGCTAACATCAATGTCCTGCCCTGGCCTGCTCAGTCGCCAGACTTGAACCCGATTGAGCATGCATGGGATATGCTACAGAGAAGAGCTCTGCCGAATATGGAGGGTATCCAGTCGCAAGAAGACCTTTTTTTGTTGTTGCAACGAACATGGGCGGCCATTCCACAGCGTGATTTGGATGAACTCATTTTGAGTATGCCAAACCGATGTTCTTGTGTTGTTAGTGTTCGCGGTAGAAACACGGATTATTAATTGTTTAAGTTACCCAATAAAATTTTAAAGAAAACTGTTATTTCAGTCTTTTTTTCGAACTTTTGTGTTAGTGGTTCAAATGTCAAAAATCCCTTTATTAGGAAAATGGCAAATTTCTTTATTAATGCAAAGGTGACTTGGTTTATCGTTACTGTGACAAACGAAAACACTTTATTTTATGAATCCTTAAAGAAAATTTTCATTAATATCAATCAGGAGAAAAGTTATTGCAAAAATATATGTTGATCCCTAGACACTTTTGATGTGTGTAGTTGATAGCAATGAGACTATGTCTCTATGGCGAGATGGTGATAGCGAGAGTTTTATTTAATAAGTTAAATAATAAACGTAGTTTTAGACTAGGTTATATATTAGGTCTTTACCGATGAAGTTGCCGTTTTACAATACAGGCCATTTGAAACGTAATTTATTTTATTTAAAAAATATGGAATTCTATTTTCCAATTCAGTCATTTGTTTATTGATTAGTGTTTTGTTTTCACTACATTTGTATATTTTACATCAATAAGGACACGATAAAAATACGAGTTCCGTCGCGGTAGCAATGCCGCATAAACGGCTCGCAACATTAGTTACGCGTACAGAGTGAACACTACAAACGAACGCACGACTCGTTATTGGTTTGAACGCTTCCGACGTGGAAATTTTGATGTGAAAAATGAACCCCGTGGTCGCCCGAAAACAAAAGTCAACAACGATGAATTAAAAGCGATAATGGAAGCTGACGATACTCAATCTACGGCTGAGTTAGCAGCAGCTTTCAACGTTAGCATCAAAACAATATTGGTTTATTTGCGTCAAACTGGCAAGGAAAAAAACTTGATAAGTGGGTGCAGCACAAACTGAACGATCGCCAGCACGACGAACGCTTAGAGGTATGCCTTCCTTTGCTTAATAGACACAACAATGATGGGATTTTGAACCACATAATCACTTGGTATGAAAAATGGATTCGTTTTGTTGTAAGTGGCCATCACGTTGGTTAGACCCTGGTTCAGCGCCTATATAGACATTGCCCCAAATGAAAACTGTTCAATACAATGTGAACATGTATTTTGATATTCTGAAATATTATAATTTTATGTAATTAATTGAAGTGATTTATAATAATTCAGAATCAAATTTAATATTTTTGTTTATTTTTCTTGTTAATTATGTGTGCAACATTAATGTACCTAAAAAATATTTATGTGCTGTGGCAACACAAGTTTTTTTTGTTGCTGCCGTAAAATACGTTTGAGAGACGAAATACGATTGTTTCTTCTTTAATTTAAAGTAAAAGTGAAATCCATATTTTACTTACTCTCTTTGTTTTATTTATAACAAAAACATACCCCTAAAAAAGTCATGGTTACTGTTTAGTGGTCTAGTGCCGGTATAATTCATCACAGCTTCTTACCAAATGGCACCAGCATTACTGCGTATGTGTACTGTGAGGAACTGGACACAATGATGGAGAAGCTCGCAAATCTTCGGCCAGCGTTGGTTAATCGCTCATCCCCGCTGCTCCTACACGACAACGGTCGACCTCATACGGACAACAGATGGTCTCTAAGTTACAAGAGCTAGGGTTGGAAGTTCTGCGTCATCCAATGCACTCACCAGACATTGCGAAGACGCTACTTTCTTCCAAAATTTGGACATCTTCTTGGCAGGGAAAAAAACAATCCTGAGAAGAAGTACAAAATGCCTTTGAAGAGTTTGTTGGCTCCCGTACACTTGACTTCTTCAAGAAGGGCAATGAAAAATTACCACTGCGCTGGCAGAGATGCATCGATAGCATGGGTGCATATTTTGATTGATAGAAATAAAAAATATTTATATAAAAATTACATTAACTTTCTGTATACTAAACGGCAATTTCATTTAAGCTAATGTTAGTCTAGTATTAATGTAAGTAGCGTGTAAGGAGCGTGAATCTGATTAAGAAAGCCCTCTATGGGGTGTGACACTTACCAACAGACTGTAGACAACGTACTACTCTACCAACGGACTTAAGACTATTACAACCAAGACATGACACTTAGAGCAGTTACACCGCTTATGGAAGGCGGAATCCAATTAATATTCGCAATTCGTTAACGCCAATGTGAGTTTTAATGCTACGAGTACCTTGTAATTTTTACAAACACAAATAAACCAAACATAGTGATGGTTACCTTCTCTTCCTATGGATCGACTAACTGCATGATATTTTGCATTGCACTTGATGTACGCACATTTCCCGAGACGGGGCTAGGCTTCACCAAGTTCCCTTTAACTGGGTTGATAGTTCGTTCTAAGGAACGCTAGGGATCGTGACTCGTTAAACCACATCCAGGTTTCGGGCCTCTCACAAATTATTAGCGAGACACGTAATTTCAATGATAGAGACAAGGACGGTCGCACGGCTGCCGATTATCCTCTAAATGGGGTAGAATATGGAACTGAGAAGTGATGCAGATTTGGAATAAACACTTCGGCGTATAGCAGGAGCAAAGAATTCTGCAACCAACTGACGATGCGGTACGCTTGTGCTAGATTTGTATTGTTTTAGTAAAGGGTGAGTAGGCCGTTATAAGGGGTTCATTAACAATAGTTTGCGTATGGTAATACTGAGTTACGTCTCGCTCAATGGCAGTAGGACAATACTCTGTCTTAGGATTAAGTAAAATATGCTTAGAGAGTTTAGAGAACGTCGCTTATTAAAATCGTAGCAGTATCACCTGCTGTGAAGTAGCCCCACGTCGCTTGGGGTAGGTTTGTAGTTTATTGTAGAAATTCATTAACGTAACTCTAAATAATGTATTCCCCAAAACAAGCGTTACGTGTCAATTACCCTTCTTGCATTCCTCTCTTGTTTTTTAAGTTTAATAATCAAAAGAAAAGTAGATTTCCTTTCCTTAATCTTGTTAACTATGAATTCCCAACCTTATTTTATATTGACATTGTTTTCTGGTATCCCATCCTGGTTCCCTTGCTTTCTAAGTCGGAACAAGGCAAAATACTTCTTGTGAATTCTTTGGAATCGGTGGGAGAGTATCCAGTCTGGAGACCAGCTCTACAGGGCCGTACGGGGTGAAGTGCGGCCCTTTCCGTTAAGGGGGAAAACGACATCAACATTACACTGTTATTAACAAAATTAGGAAAAACGAAAATTTAATCAGCCTAGGGTAATTTAGGATATTTAAAAGGGCATCCAGTAACTGCTAAGAACAGAAAAATACAGGCGTGCTCAATCTTTGTCCACTTTTAAAATTCTGGTTATAAAACACTTCCTCTCTCCTTATACATCGTCATTACATATGGTTTCCTTGATCTTGTTTTATGTTTATTATTGTATATAAGATATATATAAATGTAGATTAGTATATGTCTTATGTATTTATTGTATATGTAATTGGTACACCACTGACTACCTGCAGTAGTCTCTCCTCCCTTTAATCTATCCAAAGGTTGTCTGTAAAAGATCGCTTTTAGCGATAAGACCGACCATTATGTCACCCTATGTAAAATTTCTACATTTATATCTGTAATTTTTCGTTGTACATAATAAAGAGTATTCTATTCTAATATACCCTCACTTCTTAATTGGCAGAATATAAACAGTTTTGGCACTAACACTGCGGTTACAAAGGAAAGTTTGTAAAGAATAGCCTGACAAAACCGACGAAGGTAATCCTTGGGTGAATAAACGTCAAAAATATGTGCATGTCAAATTCAGTGCTTTGGAGTTTTCATTTCACCGCCTACCAAAATGAACTGTGTATTTTGCTGGTGTTCTAGATAAAATATTAGGTATCTACTATTACAGTCTGTAAAATAATCTTAATTTTAAGCCACGTTATCTTAAAAGGAATACTAATTAATCCCTTTATTAATAAAAAGTCCGACGTTTCTACAATAGAGGTCATTAGAAGTCCACGTCGCGGAATATCAGTGCTCAGATAATAAATCAGAATTCTATGATGGCACCTTTGTTGCATTATCTTGTTCCAGCCGCCTTTTCAAGTCTTCTGTTAATTAAAAACCCAGCATCTCATTTATAATGCAGTCTAGCTCATCCCGGGTGTAGAATATTAATATATGGTTTAAATATACAAAGGTATGTCGTGTCACGCAGCGGTTCATCAACGCAGGCTTGAAGATGTAACCCCATGCAGAAGCTCGCGACATTATCCAAGCATCATATTCGCATTGTGACGTCATCCGCCCCCCCCGTGAAATCTCGCCGCGCGCCGTCGCGTCTTGCCGCTCATTGTACCCGTCCCACTTTTTAATCTGGAGACGTCGAATAAAAGCACAATACTAAGATACATCTTACATTTGTTCCTCTTTTAATCACCGAGTACTCAAATGATTATTTCATAAAAATATTTTGATACTTACATGTTTTGTGTCATGTATCCGTCTTTCTATTCGATTATCATTGACGATACATATCTAGTGGAGAGCACATAATAAATGACATCACGAGGAAGAAAAACTACACGTCCAATAATAGCGCCGCAATATTAATCTAAGGACGGTGGCAGCGTCGTGACGACAACACGTCTTATGGTGTAGGATAAATCATAGCTATATTACCAAGTCAGTATGTAGCGGCTCGTAATATATCAAGAGGCATAAAGGAGCAGGCTCGCGGCCGAGTGCTGCTGGAGCTCGTACCTCAACGTGCAGTCGCGTGAGGGGAATGCGCTGCTGTCGCGAGCCCACCGCTCAGACAATTGAGATGAATGTTGCAGCGACCCAGCCCGCCGCTGAGCGCCTCCCACCTACTTCTTCTGTATTTCATTTCGTTTTCTCACATTGTTGGTACAGTAAACAGCCTCATTTTCCACAAACGTCGATGGCAACAATTCTGCAGTGACACACAGCTGAGTTATTAACATGTAAGAGGAACTGCGATGAGACAAAGTTTTTGCAAAACCATCTGTATGTGAGCGAGCGCTTTGTATTAGCAACAAAGCCACACCGGGACTTGCATCGCTGGAGCTTTTAGGCGGGCAGTTACCGTGCCAGCCACAAATGCGAATTTACGCTTTGCATTTTGAAAAATTAAACGCGACATTTTCAATGCAATTGCGAGCGTTCTTTCCGCAGTCGGCGCGGGTAATGGCCACTCCAATCCGAAATTGCGCGGTCTTTTTGTTGCAAACGCTTTCGTAAACACTCATTTGTACCTACTATTTACAGAACTCTTCACTTTTACTAAATCACAAGTAAATCACTCTATTTTCGAACGATTTTCAATCAAACATTGAATAATGCTAAAAGCGGCTGAGATTGCTTGTCATTTTAAACATAGCTTCAAGTCGTATTAGATTAGTCAAAATAATAAGGTATTGAAGATTTTGCTACTTGATCAAAATAATGTTATGCTTGTTTTGTAAAGTAGCGATATCCAGTCTATCATACCTACTAACTTCATATAACGTTGCATACCCGTATTTAGATGGACATGTACATATTTACCTACTAATAACTAGAAATAAAAAACAAAATACATAAAGTTGGTTCTTATAACGAAAAGGCACAAATGCAAAAAGCAGTGAGCCTTTGTTATTGCCCAAAGAGTAATTCAAAACAATTAGAAACGTAAATTAGTAATCAACATAATGTAAACAGAACTTACTTCGATTTTTAACCGTTATTTTCATCATAAAATTAAAGTACAATCCATTTTTAACCGACTTCTAAAAAAAGAAGGAGGTTCTCAATTCGGATGTTTGTTTTTTTTTTTTTTTTTTTTATGTTTGTTCGGGCATAACTCCGTCGCTTGCTAACCGATTTGAAAAAATCTTTTTTTGTTGGAAAGGGTATACTTCCCAAATGGTCCCATTGTCATCAAGTCAGGATCTGATGATGGAAACCCTGAGAAATCGAGGGCAACCCTCGAATTTTATAGGCACACATAGGTTTTTTCATATATTTTCTAAAGCTGTTTAAGTATTTTCGGCTGATAATCATAATCTCATGTGGCTGCGCTGATGATGGAAGGTACAACTCCTCAACGGTCAGGAGTTGGAGGATAATTCTTTAATAAAATATTATGGAGACGTATATATCGTTGTATTTTTTCAGGTTATCTAGGTGAGCTGATTATGGAAGGAACTAATCGTTCAATAGGAACCATTCTACCATCAGATCTAATGATGAAGCCAAGAGACAGGCACCGAAACTCCATAATAAGACAATGTATCCTAGCCGTGTTTGGGATTGTTGGAATTGTAATGGTATGCACTTTCCAAGTGAACCAATGATAATTTATAAAAAATAAAATCAAAAAAGTTTTTCTTTTCCTTCATTAAAAATATCATTCTCCGGATATATTAATGTTTGTACGGGTATAACTTCGTCATTTATGGATGGATTTTGGTTGATGATTTGTTGATGGGTTCAGGGATAGGCAACATAACTTTTTAATAAGTGGAAGGCAGATGACCTCGTGATTTTAGCTGGAATTCGTTGGATGGGAGATGCGCGGCAGTGAATTTCGTTTGACGGAAATGATGATGATGATGATGAAAGGATGTCAGCTCATTGATTTTGTGAATTCGTCATGGCTGACGATAATTCACGTAATCTTGCCATTTCTGCCAATGCTCTTTCATCATGTGGCCTGTTTAATAATTTATTAGCGTCTAAGTCACACAATGCAATACCATCTAAGGTTTTCACGCGACTTAGAGCTACATATACTTGCCCTTTGGCGAAATTTTTCTTCCCTAAGTCAATCACAGCTCTATCCAGCGTTGTGCCCTGTAGCTTGTGTACTGTGACTGCCCAGCTCAAGATTAAAGGCAACATCCTTCGCTCTACATTGCCGTACCCTCTGGTTGCCTGGAACGTAGCTGTAACTGGGGTTATTGGAATACAGCCATCCAAATCTTTTAACCTATTGCCAACAGTATCGTCATCAAATTTTATAATGACAGCTTCAGGTAATTCACCATCCTCTATCTGCTCTCTTCGTAAAGCTGGCCATTTAAATTTTTGCACAATGCCCATAACCCCATTTACGAGCCCTTCGGAAACAGAAATGTTTCGCCTTAGCATAACTCGTGACCCTATACCTAATTGTACTGTTGATAAAAGACCTCCACAATTATTCACATCTTTAGGAATAACATTAGTGGGAGGTAAATTTCCGTAAGTAGCAATTTCGCGGGATTCATCGACTGCATTTATCGTGTAAATACGCTGTGTTTTCGCGTTGTCAGCTATCATATGTGCATTATAAGCGTCTACTTGGCGGACAGTAGGATAAATACGAACTGCCACTCCATCAGCAAATTCTCCAGTCAAAGGTACTCGTCGACGTTCGCAGAGTAACTCCAGTTGAGCCGTTGTCATTTCCCCAACACGTAAATTATTTAGTAGTTCAATGAACTCACTATCGTTTTGCTGACGCATATTTATGGTTAATTCACAAAATGAGAATTTTTTCCATAAGTCCACTTCAGCCGCCAACCACAGGGGTTGCAAAAAGCACCAGTGGCCTTTGACAGGAGGTAGCTGCATTATGTCACCAAATAAAATAATGTTTACCCCACCAAACAATTTATCGTTGTTTTTAAATTCTTGTAGACGTAAATGAATGATCCTTAAATTTTCATAAGAAACCATCGAAATCTCGTCTATTACAAGCCAATTCATGTTACGCCACTTGCGTCTTTCCTGTTCGAGTTTTTGTCCCGTCAAACGCTTATGGGTCATAGTATTTCCTTTTTTTTCAATAGGAAGCGAAAATAGGGAATGTAATGTCTTGCCAAATATTTGGCGAGCAGCCACTCCTGTCAACGAAGCAACTTCAACAAAACTGGGTTTCAGGAGAACGTCGACTGTTGGTGCATAGCAACGTTTAATATGTTGGACTAGTAATTTTAAGAGGTATGATTTACCACTCCCAGCACCTCCAGTGATAAAAAGTAGTAACTGATGTACCTCACCGCTTAGATCACTTTCTATTGCCCTAGAAACCTTTTGAAAGAGCTCGCTCTGCTGTATGTTAAGGCCACGTATATTCGCTAAGAACACATCATCAGGTAATGCTGCTCGATCATCTGGGACGTCTTCACAAAAATTATCCAGATCTTCTATAATTTGCTCATCGGCACAAATAATTGGAGCATTCTCTTGCACATGTATATTACGAGCAGCATTCAATGCTGTTGCTTGAGCAAGAGCTTGTTGAATAATCTGTTCAGCATGAGCAAACTGTTCTGCACTAACATTGGATTGCAATGGCCTTAACTCATTTTGCCGTCGTAAGAAGCACGCCTCTGCCGTTTCTTGATCTAATAAAAGCTCGGCTTCATCCCTAAATGGAACATGGCACACTATTAAATTGTAATAATATCCTTCTTTATCACTATTCAGTGTGTAGTAACGAGTTCGTAAAACAGCCGCTTTGTTTCTAATGCGCATTCTGGTATTGTCTCGTAATTTAATATACCGTGTTGGCTCGCTGTCTAATTGTCTCAATTCTGCATCGCCGTCCTCCTCACTCCACGTCGTATTTGACACTGTTTCAAAACGCACAGCAAATTCGGCTAAGCTTAAATTTTCTAAGTCGTTAGGTCTTTGTATATACCTGTCAAAGATGTTGTTATATACCGACGTTTCGTTACTTTCAAATCGCAAAAGCCGAAATCTTTCATTTGGCCTGCAGCTATTAATGAAAACGGTTTTACGAGAGCTCATTTTGAGAGGCAGATGACAAAGCCTATACGCACATTCAGGAGCACTCACCAAGCGTTGAGACAAAATGGCCATAGCTACCGAGAACAACTGGTTCCACACGGTACCACCTTGTCTCTTAGCTTTAGTTATAGATGCTCGTATAACCTCCCCCGTGTCATGGGGTTCACATTTGCTTACGTATTTTGCAACATAATATGAGACAGCCGTGACGTTGCCACAAGGTTGTACGTCTATATTTCCCTCCCATAGAAATAAAAGTTCTGAATTATAATTGTTAATCATAGTTTCATCTGAAGTCCTTTTTAAAATGCAAAAACGACCATGGTTTGCCAAGGCTTCATCAGGGCCTAAACAAGTTGTAGAGTCATTAGGTGCCCTTGGAAAACCAAACCGACATGTTTGATTATCACGGTTCTTGTAGCAAGTGCTAGTATGCTTATGAATCTGCACATTATTTACAAGGTCTTTTAATTCAGGATTTTCCGGGTTTGCACTGCATGATACTACTCTTTCAATAACTCTGATACCTTCTGGGGTTGCAAAATCGGGAACATTGCTACACCAAATCAACAGATGAAGATGAGGGCTTCCTCTGTTTTGGAATTCGATTCTGTACCAATAATCTACAACTGGACCTGATAAGCAATCATTATTAGATTTTAAGAATCGCATTAGAGCATTGACCCGAACTGAAAATTGTCGAGCAACGACTACTGGATATTTTTGAACCAAGTCTAAGCGCTGTTGGAATGTGAGCTGACCCTCTTTGCTTGAATCTTGATTATCTGCTAATAGCAATGCTTTCATCATATCAGGCCAGTGTAAATCATTGCAAGAAAATGTCAAAAACCATGTAGGAGGACCCAATGTCCTGACCATCGCAATAAGCTCTGAACAGCATCTTTGCCAATATGAAGCGGATCCTCTTATATTCCTCATCGTTAAATGCATGTTGTCAACAAGACCTCGAGGAGTATGTTCTCCTTGGCCTTGGCGCATTCGACAGGATACCGAAACACTAGACTTCGCTCGAAAGTACTCGACCACTGATAAGGCATAAAATAAATAATCGTTTCTATGAAAACGTTTATCAGTACCCATTACGCGGCTTTGAAAGTAATCCAATGGTGTTATATATACTTCTCTTTGCTCCTGATACCCATTTCTGCCATCCGGGAAAAGAAAGTACCATGCAAGTTCTTCTATTCTGCGCTCTCGTTCTAAATTTAAGGGTGGTGCTGTTTTTCTCGTGATTTCTGCCAGTCTTAATTGGGGTTCTGAGTCAGAATTAGACAAGTCTATAACACTATCTAAATTTGGTACTACTTCGTCAATATTACGAAGCATACTAGTAGTTTCTATAGTCCTTGTCTCGACTAGTGCTCGATGCTCGTTAACAGTTGGGGTATGTTCTGGATCCGCTTGTCCATTAGTTGCGCTTGGTATATTATTATCTTGAAGGGACGTTCCTGCAAGGGGCATTTCTGGAGTAATTTGTAAAGATGTTAATGAGTAAACATTTAATGTATAGTCACGGTTCACGGACTTTTTGACAACCAAATTTCGGCATATAATAGCGTGTAGTTTATCAATATTGTTAAACCGCATGCAACAGGAAGTGCCTCTTAATGGTGCTTTAACACCTTTAGCACCGCGTGCATGGGAATCAAACAGCCAATATGTATCACATGTAGACTGACTTCTACGATGCACAGCTACTGTAGAAGAATTTATTGTTAACAAACCGAAAGAATGTTCTCTGAAAAAAATTGCTAACGCATTTTTTAAGTTAGGGAAACCGTTTTCACTGTCGTCATTAGTTATATGGCCATTGTAAATAGGTTGTTCGTAGCAGCTTATATGAAATGTTTGTCTGTTATAAACAACCCGTGATAGAAGTTCAGTAGCAGCAAGATATTCCGGATTGACTTCGCCAGTGCTAAGATGTGGTCGAGTGTTGATGCAGTCATGATAATAGTTATCTCCTACAATAACTATGTAGTCGATGTCGCTTCTGCACAATAAATTGGGATCATGACTACAAAAAGCTATACAAGAAATAGTTGCAATTGCAGTGCATTGCCTACCACGTGATTCAGAACTAAATCTTTCATCTCCTTGATGAAATGAACCGCGAAGAATAGCCACATTTTCGTTTAAACTGGTGTAATGACAAACAGTCGTAATTGTTCCAGAATTTCGGTTTGTTGTTGGTTCGTCAACTACTTGTACAATTTCAGTAATGTCTATGTTTCTGTTAAAATATGGACGCACGTCTCTATATAAAATATTATTTGTCATCAACCAATTTAAAGCTCTGTTTAATCTATCAGAATCTATTATGAACTCTTTGGAACGCTGAACGTTTTCTAAGCTTTCCACCACTAAAATTAATCCAGCCTGGTCAGGCCGAAGTGGCAATTGTTCCGCAAGCTCAACAACATCTTGAGCAAATAATATTGCTTGCCCTTTGCACCAATATTGACTGAAACGGTTTTGTAGCTTTATTATTTTAAGGAAGGGTACTACTCTACACAAAAACCGTCTTTCGATTTCCGTTAAATCAGCTAATTCCTGCGGTACAGAACTAACAGTTAACTTATTCCAATACGCTTGGGGTGGTGTTTTGCGTTTTCTTATATTATTGGAGCAGCGACAGCAAGTTATAATTATATTACCTACTAATTCTGGTGGCAAAATTGAGCTGTAAATCGTTGTTTGCAAATTTACACGCTGTTGTGGATACAAAGCCTTATTACATACTGTACATGGTACGTCTGCAAAAATATTGATCGCCTCCCGAAATTGTTCGATACTTAACATATTTCTTCTAATTCTGGCTGTTTCTCGAACGACATTTAATCTTTCGACTCTGGCTTCTGGCGTTTCATTAAGCAGCCTCTGACTAATACGAATACGTACGCCACTCAATCGTTGTGACCGTTCCTCTTCAGTTTCATTTGCTAGTCGAGCGTGTATTATAGAAAGACGATGGTGGTATTCTTCTCGACTTTCATTAGCCAATCGAGTATGTATTAAAGATAGACGGTGATCGTAATCTTCTTGACTCTCATTAGATAATCGATGGCGAATTAAAGATAGACGATGATCGTAATCTTCTTGGCTCTCATTAGATAATCGATTACGAATTAAAGATATACGATGATCGTAATCTTCTTGGCTTTCAGTGGCCAATCGAGTACGAATCAAACTAAGTCGACGATTATGATCTTCTTGACTCTCCTTATTCAACCTACGTGACATATAGGTCCTCTGCTTTTCAAGTCTATTTTCACGTTGGTCAGGGTTCTCATTCGAAATGCGTTGAGCATTTCTCTCTCTAATTTCTTTCAATCGTTTACTTTTTTGTTTCTCAGTTTCATTTCGACGTAGGTTTCTCATACGAGAAGCATCTTTACTAGGCCTACCCATGTTTTATAAGATTAATTTATGTCACTAAAAATTAACAAATAAAAAAATTTTTTACAAAAAAATAAAACCGACTTCAAAAAAACCCTACAAGCACTAAAAAGTTAAAAATAATACTATCACCTAACTATGCTAATAAACCTAACCTAACCTACGATTAACCTATAATAAAATTTTACAATTTTTTGGAGTCGGTGCCAAACAGTACCTACACCTACAGACTAAAACAAGAAAAATAAAACATAAATCTTACAGTTACTAAGTATTCAATCAAATAGAAAACAACAAAAATAGTTTAAGATAAATTACATATAACTAATAATTAGACAAATAGCAAAAATAAACTAACGTTAATGCTTAATAATAATGGTATATTATTACGTAAATTACATACAAATCAATAAAAATAAAATCAGAATTAACACAGTTTACACAATGTAACACTAACAACGCAAGAAAAGCAAGGAGTTCGACGATTAACTTCTAAATTTAGAGTCACGTGAACATAAATACCAGTTGTGTAGCAACCTTACTTATAGAAATGCCGGTAACGTAACCATAGCGCGATTCAGAAATGACAACGCCATCTATCGAGTTTTGTTGTACTAAAACGGATAAATACTCTGAAATTACTAGTCGTTTCATTACTTAGTTTGGCACCGACTCCAAAAAATTGTAAAATTTTATTATAGGTTAATCGTAGGTTAGGTTAGGTTTATTAGCATAGTTAGGTGATAGTATTATTTTTAACTTTTTAGTGCTTGTAGGGTTTTTTTGAAGTCGGTTTTATTTTTTTGTAAAAAATTTTTTTATGAGGCACCCTTTCAATAGCAACAGTGTAATGATGGCAATCAGCTTAAATACTCGATTTGAATTGCCAGATGTTGGACGGGGATGTTAGTGCGACGGCGCGCGCCGCGCAGCTGGTTGGGCCGTTCTGCCGCTGCCCGCCGCCCGCGCCCGCGCCGCTCAACGTGCCACTGCCGCCGAGAGGTACGGCCTCCTTAATAGCCACTAATAATAAAAGCAAACGAGCGAACGACTTGTAACAAATTGCATTATCTGCCGAAATGGCCCTTGGAAAGCATTCATGTCGCCGCTCCGTAACTTTAACTCTTTTCGTTTTGATCTTCGCGAAATTGAGTTTGGAAAAGCGGATCAGGCCGCTGTGTTTCTAAGAAAATTAAGTAGATTTATCTTGTTACTCATTGGATTAACATTTCTGTAGGACTTTCCGTCACGCACACTGAAGTTGATTTACACAAATGCTACATTAGCGCCAGTAAGTGATATAATGTACTTATAGCGTATAAACCACCGACAATTTTGTTGCTGGTGACAATTAAAAACTACTCAGCTCATATAAAGTGGGACTTTAAATTTATCTTCTTAATTTTTTGCAAAGTGGAAACCTTCAGTAGGGCAAGAGATTAAATTAAAAAATGGTACAAAAAGTTGACTTTCCGGGCGAGGCTGCATTGCAACGACATTAATTCAAAAGTCGCCGCCTAGAGCAAATTGTCAAGCTGAGTGCAGACACGCTGCGCCTTATTCCCAGCCAAGTTTAGAAAGCTAGATAATGTAGGTGGCAGTCTGAACCTTATTTCAAAGTTAGTATTAATGTGAAGTAATAAAGTAACATAATATCTGGTGCCGAGTTGAGCTCAAATAATAGTGCGCTATGTGGGTTCTAAGTGCGCTATTATAGCGTTGTAAATTTGGTAGTTTAATTCTAGTGCCGCAAATAAGAAGTAATAGAGCAATAAATGAGGCTAACAAGGTGCGAATGTATCGACATTCGGTTCATTACTATCGGCACTGCACGTTCCGACAACTTGGCAAATACTTGCTTTATGATGTCGTGCAGCGGCACAATAAATGTTTTGTTAAGAATTCTTCGTTCTCGCAAGCGGGTTGTAGTTCGCTGAAAACTTGCAGAAAATTGTTAGATAAATAATTAGGGAACGGTTGCTAAAATGCAACAAGCTCTGCATTAGGTATATTAAAATTATACCATGATTTTTTGTAGTGGTCTTAAACAGTTTATACATTAATTTGTGACACTACTCTCTTTAATGGGTTAATAAACACATAATAGTGATCAACGACAAAAGCACAAAACACAAAAAACTTATCGGGTCTTTAATGACTTTTTACGCACTGATAGCAGTGCGTAAAAAGTCATTAAAGACCCGATAAGTTTAAAGAAAATACAAGAAAAATATGTACAAGTTCCATTCGGAGACATATAAGAGCCTTTATTTTCATGTTTTTGACTAATGTTACATCCATTCATCCAAGTGAAATGTGAAGGTTCCCGAACCTTCGGAAAAGCCCTTGAAATATCTTTTGTTTTCTGACCCTTTATTTGTATTCGAAATAAATATGTTTTCAAATATTTCGCAGCTGAGATAACCCCTTAGATCCGATGCTCACCCTTCCGACTATCATTTTTTTTGCTGTGGGGCCAGTCATAGGAGTGGGGAAAAGTGGCACTCTGTTGTCTTTGATCGCTGCAAGACCTCGGTTTGAATATTATGTATCTGTTAGGTCTGTCAATGACCAGTAAACATTCGAATTCCATGAAAAGTGAATCTTAGAGAAGTATCTTTTTTAACTTAATGAATATAGAACCTATACTACACTAGATTAAACAGACTTTTTAGAAGACTTATTGCTGGAAACTTCTCGGTATTGTCTAGTAGTAGTACCCTCGCTTCTTCGTGCTATATATACTATACAAAAATAAAAAAAAATTTTTTTATTTCGGACTACTAAAAGATCCATAAATTGTTAGTAACAGTTTGTACTTAAAATACTATTGTTAGTAACTTAAACTAAAAACGAATTCATGAGAAGACTACCCATCAACTGGACAACGGGAAATGGAAACTAGGGTACCAGTCCTAGCACCAACTGCCTTATTATGGCGGAGAAAGTATCTGCCGCCACAGCCTTCTGGATGCTATTGTGACTGCCTCTTAGTCTGCTCAGGAGTGAGGCCGTTTTTTACTATGATTTTGGCAATGAGAATTTTAACATTGGTATCAACCGATCTCACATTAAAGGCGCTGAATAGATTATTGCGCCTACCAGTTTGTCTCTGCATCACCCAAAGGTTCACTGGTAGAAAATGCCTATGCCGTTACGTCCGCCTCTGTAAATTTGTGTGCTAAAAGTATTAAATAATAAACAAATTGATACCAACCACGGCCAATCCTTAACTAACATCATTCTCCTTCCCTCATCCCAATTTATTTGAGGTTAGCGCAGCATGTCCTGTTATTCCATACTTCTCTATTAATGGTCATATCAGTCCGCCTTCTGCGAAGCAGTAATGCCTAGCCACCGCAGGAGACGCTCTGGGCGTCGGGAATCGCAAGCCGATTCCCCGCCACAAAAGCGCGGGCTTGCGAACGGCGAGCAATGAGTAGCTCGCCGTCCGATAAGGACCAGGCCTGGGTCGATGGCGCGTTGTGTTCCACGTGCGCCTCAAAGAGATGTCAGCATCAATGACGGGGTCCGCTAGGGCCTATTCCTGCCAGGGTTGCGGGAAAGTCCGAAAGGGTTACCGTGGCCCCTGGCACAGGCAACTGAAGGAAAACGGGTGGGTTTTAGTCAGTAAGAGTCTGACACGCCCTCCCGCTCCACCCAGAGCGGGAGAAGTTATTTGATGATTTCAGACCTTTAAAAAAAAAAGTCGTCAACTCAATGGTCACCCCCTTTCTAGCCATATCATCTTTCACACAGTTCATCCATCGTTTATTTGGTCTTCACATACTCGTATAGCCAACTACAATTCTACATCCACATTCAAACTTTCTTCATGACATATTCCTCATTCCTCCGCATCTCATATCCCACCATGACAGCCGATTTCCACGCCACTTTTCAGTCACCGGTGCTGTTTTCAGACTTCCCCTTGTATTTATATTAATTTGTTATTCTAAAAAAAAAAGGAATATCCTTGGTCAAGGTTTGGCAATAGCTCGTAAAATTTACCTCAATAACCACAACCAAAATACAGGAGAAGTCAATTTGAAACTATTTGTCTTCTCTAAAACATCGTTATGTATGAAGGCTAAGAAGAAATTAACAGCTAGATTTATGTTGGCTACAGACAGTCGTGGTATTTCCTCAGGTTAGATAACTCGTTTTAATCCTACGTTCCAAAGGGAAGTAAAAGTGGAAACATCGTCGGTGCTTATCGGGAAATCAAGTTATTGTCGCGCTCGGCGCTCCAACGGTATGTTGTATTACTATATTTTATGTTTTTCTATTTCTTCTGTAGATAACGATAACTTGTAGATTTGTACTAATATTATTTTGAAGGACAGTATTTTTTTTTCCATAGAAAACATCAATATCTGAGTACAAGCTTTTTCTTGCTACAAACACAATATACCTATGTGACATAGCTGCATTGTGACCTCTTCGTAGACTACGCATAACACGTGTATCACTGGCATAAGGTTCAAATTGCAAAATAAAAACATGACGGAATGTGTATTCGATACAATGCGCGGTAACAAACTCTAAAAACAAAAAATATCGCTAAAAGCGTGTGAAATCCGCGGGTGTTGGTTATTTTCATTTTGGGAAAGTATCGTAGCGCGTAGCAACCGTTAACCGTAGCAACCTCGTAGCAACTGTAGCATACGGAAATTGTTTAGCATAGGTATTTAGAAATTGCAGGTTTTATATAGTGCTGGTTTAATGAGCTTATTAATTTTATTTTAATAATATACTATGTGCCATGTTAAAAATATTTCGCTATTTAATAAAATAAAGTATTATTATTACTTTTTAATACCAAGAAAGTGTGGGCTCGGTTCCTTTATTTTTATAAACTTTAAAACGATTTATCTTACTTATTTACTCAATATTTTCACCACTCATTGAATAAGTTGTTACAGGTTTTCGTTAAACAGTTTTAGAAACATCACGAATTTCTGTTCACTTGAAATATTATATCTCCCACAACCAAATCTAGAACAATTCAGCAATATTCTACAGAAGCGTATAATATGGTGCATCGTCCCCGCATTATTGCGGGTGAATCCCGACTAATGCCTTCTTACAGTAGGTACGCTGCACAGATCAGCTTGCACCACAGGACCGCCACAAGAAGTGGTTGCCATACTTAGCAGCGTCTTAGATACCTACCTACTTACTGTAAGCCGCTGTTAACTTTATGGAGAACGCTATGTGGATCAAAATGCATTATAGTGTTTTGTTTTGTGCTAGATGAGTGTAATTAATAATTGTGCCGGTATTTACGTGCCTCTATACTTGCATTTATATTTACTTGAGGACAGAAAAAATCAAAGATCAGTCAATTTTAAAAATCTAAGGACTGTTTTATTAATTTAAATTAAAAATTAATTTGTGAAACAGGCAACTTTAAAAGTTTAAAGACAAAAATATTAAATTACGACGAAGAACTTTAATGTTCTCGGAAACTAGGGCAAATGCAATTCATCTGCTTATAACCAAAGTACTTCTTAAGCGACTTCAATTCTGCAACAGCTTCACTTTTACGAATATCTTCTACTGAAGATGAAGGTACCTTGTAATGGTTTTGCCATCGATTAAGATCGTCCATGTTTCAATCCAAATGTCTATACTTACTCACTTGTTAATCAGCTCATTTGTGATACGATAAGAAACAATTAATAAAATAGAATAGAATACTCTATATTTATGTACACCATAAAAATTACTGATTTAAATATAGACATTTTACATAGGGTGACACAACGGGCGGTCTTATCGCTAAAAGCAATATTTTACAGACAACAGTATTGTGAATCGTAAAAGTAAATAACAGAAAATACACGATGTAAAAAGACCCATCACAAAACCTCTACCTACGCAATCTGTACATCAAACTAAGTAACGTTGAGAAAAATGATTGCTGGGAAACGAATTTTATTTTTGGTGTTAAAATTTGCAGTTAACGGCAGGCATCGCGCAATGGCAAATCAAGTCAGCCTATCACAGTCCACTGATGGACGTAGGCCTCTCCCAGGCTGCGCCACAACACACTGTCCTCCGCCTTTCGCATCCAGTCTGTCCCAGCCACTTTCTTGAGGTCGTCGGTCCATCTAGCTAGGGGGCTTCCCACGCTACGCTTGCCGCAATGTAACGTACGCAAAACATTGTGCTTTTAGATGCATGCAACGGCACAGGAAATGAAAAACAAGTTGGAACTGTGAGCTTCAATATCTCCATAACCAGAAGATTCCCAGGTATGTTTCGGAGTATTGGTGACTCTCAGCTTCTTTAACCGTCTTTTTACACCCGTTATGCCTTGTCATTCATATTATGTACCGACTGATTTTGTATTTGGTACACACAGGTTGCAACTGTCCCACTGAAAAGCACAATATTTTTGTCTCTTTATATAACAAGCAACAAAATTGATCATTACCTACGGTCGCTATTTATGATTATTTCCTCAGATCATTGTGTTTGTATGATCTGAGATAATTTCGAATCATCAAGATGAAAACTAGAAAAAATTATTCGATAAAAACACCATTTACATAACCCGGAAGCTCGGTATTACATTGCATTGCAAAATTACTATCACCGCTTAATTATGAACAGTGGTGTTACGTATAATTGTAAATCTGATGGTTAGTGAGTTGTAATGATTGTAGGTGCGTAGTCAGTTTCGCGGATAAAGCAATGAACGCGATTGCTTAATTGATTATCACTTTAGGTAATGCATAGCCCGTTTATTGTATGGTAATTAATGTATAACAATTCGAGAAATTTCGCTTTCTAAATATTTTGTCATCATTAAGAGGTACCTGAATGATGACAGTGGATTCGTTTACATTTTTCGGAACGAAATATAATTTATTATGAAATCTAGATAACTGTTAAATGTAATCTTAAATTCTTTGTTAAACTAAAGAACAACTGTACGACACATTCAGAATCTATTTGAAACAAAGAAATAAAATGGTTTCCGCCTTGCAGTTTTAAAACTGCTAAACGATGTTATGATAAAGTATGTTCCTCTGCGTAGCTATAAATTAATTTGGCAGAGTTCCAACTGGGTTTAACTGAACCTCCTATAATAGCAGCTTCCATTTTAATTCAAATTCGACTTCAAATAATAATATTGTACGTCAAAATATTACAAAATCTGTTTCCCTGCAGACGTCACGGACTCACATATATTTATTCCTCGTTCTTATGAAACTCACCGGTATGGAACAGGTGCATTCTTATGTATTAATAAGGTTCCTTTAAAGTTCCGTACCGGGTTTTCCTTTTTAGCTAATGTTATGTCAGACGTTACTGTGAAAAATAGGATTTGTGTTTTATATTTTATTTGGTATTTATAAAATAATACTCTTAGATTTGTTTTGTCCTTCATTTCAAAGCGATGGTATATTTCAGCAGGTCTGCGAAGAAAGATTTATTCAATAAAATTGGTACCACACAGGTCAGAACCCCGAAAAATGGTAACAAACGAATATTTTTAATGAAAAAAAAAAAATTGATTTTTGATTCATTTTGTATGTACCTAATAGAATTTGTTGCGCTTGGTAATTGAAATATTGGAACCGTATTTTAGATAAAATCTTTTATCCATCCTCCGCTATATCACTTGTGGTAATTCTCGAACAGTAAGCAAATAAAAAAGCTCTCACGACAAAATTAAATTCCATACTTGTCGCCAGCATTCAGCTGCACCATCTGAACCGCTTTCGGCGCGCATAAATCTCATAAATCTCTTCTAATAAAAACATTCTCATTCCTCTTCGCATTGCAAGAGAAATATTAAAGTATTAGCAATATAAGGATTACATTCTAGGTTTTTTGGCTTCAACTTTCAATATCTCAATGCCGAAATTGTAATGTATTGAACGTCAGAAAAGTTATTTACTAAGTCGTTAAGTCAAAAAAAAACTCATAAAGGTCTTGATCTAAAGCATCATATTATTTTTAGAGAAAACTTCAATATTTTATAAGCAATTTTTCTAAGGATGTCTTTTTATATATGTATCAAATAAAATAACTTTTGTGGATAATTGAGCTTTTAGATTATAGAATTTAATTTACCGAAGAATTTAATGTGATTTATCAAGCGTTTGCACATCAATTTGTCACAGTCGCGCACAGTGACAAATAGAGATAAAACTCAATTAGATATAAATTGTAATGTGGAATCAAACGAGAATATTTGGCAGCTCATTGCATTATTCGGTAAGTTGAATTTAAAATGGCGAGCCATTTGTCCCAAACCCTCGTTTGTAGTAAATTAGACTAATTAACCCCAGTGAGA
Source organism: Brachylomia viminalis (assembly GCA_937001585.2). Classification (NCBI taxonomy): domain Eukaryota; kingdom Metazoa; phylum Arthropoda; class Insecta; order Lepidoptera; family Noctuidae; genus Brachylomia; species Brachylomia viminalis. The sequence continues at coordinate 15,568,912 of OW443301.2, read as the reverse complement.
GTAATAACTGTTTACCAACTCCAATTACAGCATTTGGTTCAAATTATTGAATTGGTAACATATTAAACGTAGCACAATTGTTTTAATCGTTTACTTGAACGACCGCTCCGATTCGCGTTGGTTACATGATAATACGAGTCGAGCCTGTAGAAACTTTAGCCTCCATGGCGTTTCTATGCAACCTCCGCGAGTATTTTATAAGTGGATGCCATAAAATTATTAGAATAGAATAGAATAGAATATCATTTATTTGCAAATATGGGTAATACATAAGTAGATAGTAGTAGGTATAAATCAGAGTTCTGCCATATTTCACCATTCGGCATGCAAACATTTTCATTATACAAAATTGTTACAATTTAAATTCTCATTAAAACATTAAATTAATTCTTACATTCAATAAATAAAATTATTAAAATTCAAATTGTCCTTAAAACATTAACTTAATTATAACAATATATAATATACCTACGTTAAATAAAATGGTTAAAAATTTAAATTGTCATTAATTAACAGTTAAGAATAAAAATCGTGGTCGAACATAAATAAACAAACATACATTAAGATTCCATGTCATAGATAATATGTAACATTCCTTATGTAAATTTATAATTAATTAATTAAAACTTACCGGTATTCAGAAAAAGTTTTGTCCGTTAAAAACTCAGTTACACTGTAGTACGTTTTATCTATTAATAATTTTCGATGTCTACTTTTGAATTGCACCGTTTTCAATCCTTTCCAAGCACATGGCAATTTATTATAAACAATCGGGGCCATGCAATAAACACTTTTGCGCATCATAGTTGTCTGACACGATACCTGATTTAATTTTGTCTTGTCTCGTCTATTTCTCGGAAATACATCGGCCAAACGTTCAAAACGATTTGGATTGTTCTTTACAAACACAGCTACTTCTAGAAAATAAATACATGGAAGTGTCAAAATGTTGTACTGCTTAAAATATGGCTTGCAACTGTCGGTGGTTTTTAATTTGAACATTGCCCGGAGACATCTTTTTTGAGCCTTAAATTCTTTCTCTTTATCGGTGGAGTTTGCCCAGAAAATGACACCGTAGCGCAAGTGAGATTCAGCTATGCCGTAATAAGCAGCAAGAAGTGCTTTGGTATCGACTATGGATGATAACTTATATAAAGCATACGCCGACGAACTCAATTTTTTACACAATACGCCTATATGTGCTTTCCAATTCAAACTGCAGTCTATTTGTAATCCCAAAAATTTGGTATCAGTTACTTCATCAATATCGTCAGTTTTGTAATGTATATGAAGGTTAGGTACACTAGGCATACGTTGTCGAAAGTGCATTATCTTAGTCTTACTTAAATTTATATTCAAATTATTTTTATCTAGCCATTTAATTAAATTGTTAAGAGAATTATTTATGTCCGTTTCATATGAATTTACGTTGTTACAAGGGATTGTAATGGTGCTATCATCAGCAAACATAGTTAAAGGATGTTCAATAGACTTGGGCATATCATTAACATATAATATAAATCCAAGATAGCACTATTTCGTATTTAGAAGTTATAAAATAATAGAGTCTCAGCGGACAAAGCGCGTCATCATTGAAATGTTAAAGATTAATTAAATTTCATTTAAATAATCTCGAGTTTAATTCTAAATATATATTATAAATATATTTATAATAACGCGCCCAACTTTAACAGTAACTGCCTAAATACTCACCAACATTTCATGGAAACAACCGATGTTTTACAACGAAAAATGTAAATATTCCACTAAAAGCACTTTAGATCATCTGAAGTTAGTAAGATTTAGAATGTTGGTTCTACTAATAGAATCCGGCAGGAATGTTACCTGAATTTGTAAGAATAATATCTTTTATTTTTATAAGACTCTGATTTCTCTATTGGTATAACATTATCTAAGTATGCGTAAGAGGTCTCGCCACTTATCGAGGGGAAGATGTAGGTACCTATTGCTTTAAAATAATATATTACAAGTTATATTACGTAAGCTGCTTGTTTTTAGAATACTTTACAGCGCCATATTGTAACAAGGGTTTAGTGTAGGTAGTTTTTAATGTTACAAATGAATGATGTTAGGTAGAAAGACAAAAGTTTCGAGATAAAATGTACGAATATTTCGTAATGATTCTAACAAATGAATATTCGACGTCTCAAGAAACATTAATTAGATCAAAGACAATTTCTTCAATGTTATACGTTATTTATTGCAAAGATTCAGGGAACAATGTATACTTACAGACGTCGTCGGGAAAGATGTCTGAAAAATACTATTTATTCGCACTTAAGTTTGGCGATTCTTCGGGCTATGTCGGTTACCATGGTTCTCCTGTGCCAGTGGGCACGGCACATTGCTCGTAGAACAGATGGCTGAAGAGGCCGAAAGTATCTGGAGTGGCGACCGCGTACCGGAAGACGTAGCGTTGGAAGGCCTCTCAAAAGGTCGACCGATAAATAAAATAATAAATAAATAAAGTTTTATTGACATAATAAAAAAATTTTTTACAAAAAAATAAAACCGACTTCAAAAAAACCCTACAAGCACTAAAAAGTTAAAAATAATACTATCACCTAACTATGCTAATAAACCTAACCTAACCTACGATTAACCTATAATAAAATTTTACAATTTTTTGGAGTCGGTGCCAAACTAAGTAATGAAACGACTAGTAATTTCAGAGTATTTATCCGTTTTAGTACAACAAAACTCGATAGATGGCGTTGTCATTTCTGAATCGCGCTATGGTTACGTTACCGGCATTTCTATAAGTAAGGTTGCTACACAACTGGTATTTATGTTCACGTGACTCTAAATTTAGAAGTTAATCGTCGAACTCCTTGCTTTTCTTGCGTTGTTAGTGTTACATTGTGTAAACTGTGTTAATTCTGATTTTATTTTTATTGATTTGTATGTAATTTACGTAATAATATACCATTATTATTAAGCATTAACGTTAGTTTATTTTTGCTATTTGTCTAATTATTAGTTATATGTAATTTATCTTAAACTATTTTTGTTGTTTTCTATTTGATTGAATACTTAGTAACTGTAAGATTTATGTTTTATTTTTCTTGTTTTAGTCTGTAGGTGTAGGTACTGTTTGGCACCGACTCCAAAAAATTGTAAAATTTTATTATAGGTTAATCGTAGGTTAGGTTAGGTTTATTAGCATAGTTAGGTGATAGTATTATTTTTAACTTTTTAGTGCTTGTAGGGTTTTTTTGAAGTCGGTTTTATTTTTTTGTAAAAAATTTTTTTATTTGTTAATTTTTAGTGACATAAATTAATCTTATAAAACATGGGTAGGCCTAGTAAAGATGCTTCTCGTATGAGAAACCTACGTCGAAATGAAACTGAGAAACAAAAAAGTAAACGATTGAAAGAAATTAGAGAGAGAAATGCTCAACGCATTTCGAATGAGAACCCTGACCAACGTGAAAATAGACTTGAAAAGCAGAGGACCTATATGTCACGTAGGTTGAATAAGGAGAGTCAAGAAGATCATAATCGTCGACTTAGTTTGATTCGTACTCGATTGGCCACTGAAAGCCAAGAAGATTACGATCATCGTATATCTTTAATTCGTAATCGATTATCTAATGAGAGCCAAGAAGATTACGATCATCGTCTATCTTTAATTCGCCATCGATTATCTAATGAGAGTCAAGAAGATTACGATCACCGTCTATCTTTAATACATACTCGATTGGCTAATGAAAGTCGAGAAGAATACCACCATCGTCTTTCTATAATACACGCTCGACTAGCAAATGAAACTGAAGAGGAACGGTCACAACGATTGAGTGGCGTACGTATTCGTATTAGTCAGAGGCTGCTTAATGAAACGCCAGAAGCCAGAGTCGAAAGATTAAATGTCGTTCGAGAAACAGCCAGAATTAGAAGAAATATGTTAAGTATCGAACAATTTCGGGAGGCGATCAATATTTTTGCAGACGTACCATGTACAGTATGTAATAAGGCTTTGTATCCACAACAGCGTGTAAATTTGCAAACAACGATTTACAGCTCAATTTTGCCACCAGAATTAGTAGGTAATATAATTATAACTTGCTGTCGCTGCTCCAATAATATAAGAAAACGCAAAACACCACCCCAAGCGTATTGGAATAAGTTAACTGTTAGTTCTGTACCGCAGGAATTAGCTGATTTAACGGAAATCGAAAGACGGTTTTTGTGTAGAGTAGTACCCTTCCTTAAAATAATAAAGCTACAAAACCGTTTCAGTCAATATTGGTGCAAAGGGCAAGCAATATTATTTGCTCAAGATGTTGTTGAGCTTGCGGAACAATTGCCACTTCGGCCTGACCAGGCTGGATTAATTTTAGTGGTGGAAAGCTTAGAAAACGTTCAGCGTTCCAAAGAGTTCATAATAGATTCTGATAGATTAAACAGAGCTTTAAATTGGTTGATGACAAATAATATTTTATATAGAGACGTGCGTCCATATTTTAACAGAAACATAGACATTACTGAAATTGTACAAGTAGTTGACGAACCAACAACAAACCGAAATTCTGGAACAATTACGACTGTTTGTCATTACACCAGTTTAAACGAAAATGTGGCTATTCTTCGCGGTTCATTTCATCAAGGAGATGAAAGATTTAGTTCTGAATCACGTGGTAGGCAATGCACTGCAATTGCAACTATTTCTTGTATAGCTTTTTGTAGTCATGATCCCAATTTATTGTGCAGAAGCGACATCGACTACATAGTTATTGTAGGAGATAACTATTATCATGACTGCATCAACACTCGACCACATCTTAGCACTGGCGAAGTCAATCCGGAATATCTTGCTGCTACTGAACTTCTATCACGGGTTGTTTATAACAGACAAACATTTCATATAAGCTGCTACGAACAACCTATTTACAATGGCCATATAACTAATGACGACAGTGAAAACGGTTTCCCTAACTTAAAAAATGCGTTAGCAATTTTTTTCAGAGAACATTCTTTCGGTTTGTTAACAATAAATTCTTCTACAGTAGCTGTGCATCGTAGAAGTCAGTCTACATGTGATACATATTGGCTGTTTGATTCCCATGCACGCGGTGCTAAAGGTGTTAAAGCACCATTAAGAGGCACTTCCTGTTGCATGCGGTTTAACAATATTGATAAACTACACGCTATTATATGCCGAAATTTGGTTGTCAAAAAGTCCGTGAACCGTGACTATACATTAAATGTTTACTCATTAACATCTTTACAAATTACTCCAGAAATGCCCCTTGCAGGAACGTCCCTTCAAGATAATAATATACCAAGCGCAACTAATGGACAAGCGGATCCAGAACATACCCCAACTGTTAACGAGCATCGAGCACTAGTCGAGACAAGGACTATAGAAACTACTAGTATGCTTCGTAATATTGACGAAGTAGTACCAAATTTAGATAGTGTTATAGACTTGTCTAATTCTGACTCAGAACCCCAATTAAGACTGGCAGAAATCACGAGAAAAACAGCACCACCCTTAAATTTAGAACGAGAGCGCAGAATAGAAGAACTTGCATGGTACTTTCTTTTCCCGGATGGCAGAAATGGGTATCAGGAGCAAAGAGAAGTATATATAACACCATTGGATTACTTTCAAAGCCGCGTAATGGGTACTGATAAACGTTTTCATAGAAACGATTATTTATTTTATGCCTTATCAGTGGTCGAGTACTTTCGAGCGAAGTCTAGTGTTTCGGTATCCTGTCGAATGCGCCAAGGCCAAGGAGAACATACTCCTCGAGGTCTTGTTGACAACATGCATTTAACGATGAGGAATATAAGAGGATCCGCTTCATATTGGCAAAGATGCTGTTCAGAGCTTATTGCGATGGTCAGGACATTGGGTCCTCCTACATGGTTTTTGACATTTTCTTGCAATGATTTACACTGGCCTGATATGATGAAAGCATTGCTATTAGCAGATAATCAAGATTCAAGCAAAGAGGGTCAGCTCACATTCCAACAGCGCTTAGACTTGGTTCAAAAATATCCAGTAGTCGTTGCTCGACAATTTTCAGTTCGGGTCAATGCTCTAATGCGATTCTTAAAATCTAATAATGATTGCTTATCAGGTCCAGTTGTAGATTATTGGTACAGAATCGAATTCCAAAACAGAGGAAGCCCTCATCTTCATCTGTTGATTTGGTGTAGCAATGTTCCCGATTTTGCAACCCCAGAAGGTATCAGAGTTATTGAAAGAGTAGTATCATGCAGTGCAAACCCGGAAAATCCTGAATTAAAAGACCTTGTAAATAATGTGCAGATTCATAAGCATACTAGCACTTGCTACAAGAACCGTGATAATCAAACATGTCGGTTTGGTTTTCCAAGGGCACCTAATGACTCTACAACTTGTTTAGGCCCTGATGAAGCCTTGGCAAACCATGGTCGTTTTTGCATTTTAAAAAGGACTTCAGATGAAACTATGATTAACAATTATAATTCAGAACTTTTATTTCTATGGGAGGGAAATATAGACGTACAACCTTGTGGCAACGTCACGGCTGTCTCATATTATGTTGCAAAATACGTAAGCAAATGTGAACCCCATGACACGGGGGAGGTTATACGAGCATCTATAACTAAAGCTAAGAGACAAGGTGGTACCGTGTGGAACCAGTTGTTCTCGGTAGCTATGGCCATTTTGTCTCAACGCTTGGTGAGTGCTCCTGAATGTGCGTATAGGCTTTGTCATCTGCCTCTCAAAATGAGCTCTCGTAAAACCGTTTTCATTAATAGCTGCAGGCCAAATGAAAGATTTCGGCTTTTGCGATTTGAAAGTAACGAAACGTCGGTATATAACAACATCTTTGACAGGTATATACAAAGACCTAACGACTTAGAAAATTTAAGCTTAGCCGAATTTGCTGTGCGTTTTGAAACAGTGTCAAATACGACGTGGAGTGAGGAGGACGGCGATGCAGAATTGAGACAATTAGACAGCGAGCCAACACGGTATATTAAATTACGAGACAATACCAGAATGCGCATTAGAAACAAAGCGGCTGTTTTACGAACTCGTTACTACACACTGAATAGTGATAAAGAAGGATATTATTACAATTTAATAGTGTGCCATGTTCCATTTAGGGATGAAGCCGAGCTTTTATTAGATCAAGAAACGGCAGAGGCGTGCTTCTTACGACGGCAAAATGAGTTAAGGCCATTGCAATCCAATGTTAGTGCAGAACAGTTTGCTCATGCTGAACAGATTATTCAACAAGCTCTTGCTCAAGCAACAGCATTGAATGCTGCTCGTAATATACATGTGCAAGAGAATGCTCCAATTATTTGTGCCGATGAGCAAATTATAGAAGATCTGGATAATTTTTGTGAAGACGTCCCAGATGATCGAGCAGCATTACCTGATGATGTGTTCTTAGCGAATATACGTGGCCTTAACATACAGCAGAGCGAGCTCTTTCAAAAGGTTTCTAGGGCAATAGAAAGTGATCTAAGCGGTGAGGTACATCAGTTACTACTTTTTATCACTGGAGGTGCTGGGAGTGGTAAATCATACCTCTTAAAATTACTAGTCCAACATATTAAACGTTGCTATGCACCAACAGTCGACGTTCTCCTGAAACCCAGTTTTGTTGAAGTTGCTTCGTTGACAGGAGTGGCTGCTCGCCAAATATTTGGCAAGACATTACATTCCCTATTTTCGCTTCCTATTGAAAAAAAAGGAAATACTATGACCCATAAGCGTTTGACGGGACAAAAACTCGAACAGGAAAGACGCAAGTGGCGTAACATGAATTGGCTTGTAATAGACGAGATTTCGATGGTTTCTTATGAAAATTTAAGGATCATTCATTTACGTCTACAAGAATTTAAAAACAACGATAAATTGTTTGGTGGGGTAAACATTATTTTATTTGGTGACATAATGCAGCTACCTCCTGTCAAAGGCCACTGGTGCTTTTTGCAACCCCTGTGGTTGGCGGCTGAAGTGGACTTATGGAAAAAATTCTCATTTTGTGAATTAACCATAAATATGCGTCAGCAAAACGATAGTGAGTTCATTGAACTACTAAATAATTTACGTGTTGGGGAAATGACAACGGCTCAACTGGAGTTACTCTGCGAACGTCGACGAGTACCTTTGACTGGAGAATTTGCTGATGGAGTGGCAGTTCGTATTTATCCTACTGTCCGCCAAGTAGACGCTTATAATGCACATATGATAGCTGACAACGCGAAAACACAGCGTATTTACACGATAAATGCAGTCGATGAATCCCGCGAAATTGCTACTTACGGAAATTTACCTCCCACTAATGTTATTCCTAAAGATGTGAATAATTGTGGAGGTCTTTTATCAACAGTACAATTAGGTATAGGGTCACGAGTTATGCTAAGGCGAAACATTTCTGTTTCCGAAGGGCTCGTAAATGGGGTTATGGGCATTGTGCAAAAATTTAAATGGCCAGCTTTACGAAGAGAGCAGATAGAGGATGGTGAATTACCTGAAGCTGTCATTATAAAATTTGATGACGATACTGTTGGCAATAGGTTAAAAGATTTGGATGGCTGTATTCCAATAACCCCAGTTACAGCTACGTTCCAGGCAACCAGAGGGTACGGCAATGTAGAGCGAAGGATGTTGCCTTTAATCTTGAGCTGGGCAGTCACAGTACACAAGCTACAGGGCACAACGCTGGATAGAGCTGTGATTGACTTAGGGAAGAAAAATTTCGCCAAAGGGCAAGTATATGTAGCTCTAAGTCGCGTGAAAACCTTAGATGGTATTGCATTGTGTGACTTAGACGCTAATAAATTATTAAACAGGCCACATGATGAAAGAGCATTGGCAGAAATGGCAAGATTACGTGAATTATCGTCAGCCATGACGAATTCACAAAATCAATGAGCTGACATCCTTTCATCATCATCATCATCATTTCCGTCAAACGAAATTCACTGCCGCGCATCTCCCATCCAACGAATTCCAGCTAAAATCACGAGGTCATCTGCCTTCCACTTATTAAAAAGTTATGTTGCCTATCCCTGAACCCATCAACAAATCATCAACCAAAATCCATCCATAAATGACGAAGTTATACCCGTACAAACATTAATATATCCGGAGAATGATATTTTTAATGAAGGAAAAGAAAAACTTTTTTGATTTTATTTTTTATAAATTATCATTGGTTCACTTGGAAAGTGCATACCATTACAATTCCAACAATCCCAAACACGGCTAGGATACATTGTCTTATTATGGAGTTTCGGTGCCTGTCTCTTGGCTTCATCATTAGATCTGATGGTAGAATGGTTCCTATTGAACGATTAGTTCCTTCCATAATCAGCTCACCTAGATAACCTGAAAAAATACAACGATATATACGTCTCCATAATATTTTATTAAAGAATTATCCTCCAACTCCTGACCGTTGAGGAGTTGTACCTTCCATCATCAGCGCAGCCACATGAGATTATGATTATCAGCCGAAAATACTTAAACAGCTTTAGAAAATATATGAAAAAACCTATGTGTGCCTATAAAATTCGAGGGTTGCCCTCGATTTCTCAGGGTTTCCATCATCAGATCCTGACTTGATGACAATGGGACCATTTGGGAAGTATACCCTTTCCAACAAAAAAAGATTTTTTCAAATCGGTTAGCAAGCGACGGAGTTATGCCCGAACAAACATAAAAAAAAAAAAAAAAAAAACAAACATCCGAATTGAGAACCTCCTTCTTTTTTTAGAAGTCGGTTAAAAAAGGTGTTACATTTTAATTTGAAGCCCTGACTCCTGTGCTCGGTGGTACCTGTGTTACAGGAGTCAGTGTCTTCACCCGTTTATGGAAATTGTCAATTTATGCTATAATATTAAAATAACGTAAAAATAAACAGAATTTAGTGCACGAATGCTCTTGAGTGGTTTGTGTTCATGTGTGTGTGTGTGTTTGCTGTGGTTTGTGTGGGTGTGTGTGTGTAAGAGAGATTGTGCTGACGACTGTGCAGAGAGAACCGATGACCTGGTGAAGACCGCAGGAGTCCGCTGGATGCGAGAAGCACAACCGGTCGAAGTGGCGATGTTTGCCAGAGGCCTATGTCTAGCAGTGGACGTCTTTCGGCTGAAATGCTGATGATGACTATACATTGGATATCCACGAGCACAGAATGTTTGTTACCCCTCTGACTAAGCTTCATTAAAGGCCTATGCTAGACGTAAGTTTGTACGACTAACCTTTCGGCTTATAAGCTAGCCTTTATTTAATTAATCTCTTATTCTTCTTAAATCTTAATTTATTTACCTTTAAAACGGACAGTAATAACGTTAAGCTTTCCTCTAGTTTTCGGAAAACTCACCTGTACTTAAAAAGCCTGTTGTTAAAATGGCGAATCTACTGCAACATTAACATTTTATTTAAATCTTTATTACCATTTGCATTTCCAAAACAGGATGTGGTAGTTTCTAATTCAGGATTTACAAACAGTTTTGCATATTCATAAAATATGCTCGATCCTAAAATTTTCAGTGTGACTGACGTCAGTGACGGGTGGACAGGTCTAAAATACTCGGTGAAGCAGTGAGCTTATTTAGCCGCTACAAAATTTAAGTCAAGCGGAAAAAAATATTCAGTTAGGTTTTTGACAGACCGAACCGACCCGATGTTGGACATAGTGCAACGAATTTTTACGAAATCATAAATGTCAATAGTTATAATATTGGAAAAAAATATTCAAACTGTATTTTTGTCCTTTTGAAGTAATTCAAATATTTGACGGTGGTTTCTAGTATCCGTAATTAGATTAACTCGTATTAGCATTTATACGAGATTTTGCAGTATTAGGATAAAGCACAATAATACCTACATAGCTAACGATAGTTTAGTGTTATTTGTAACAAAACATCAGCCACTTAGGTCCTGTGTTATAAAATCTAATTTGCATTACCAACGTAACAACCTGTTTTAGCCGTTTCGCTTGGTGACGTCACAAAGAAGTCGACTAATTACTTTATAGTTTTATGTAAATTGCGACATTATGTACTGAAGTGCTCTAGTTACTCATGAATATTACAGTTATTTTACTTGAACATTTAAAGTGTAATTGGTAAAGTTTTGTAAGCAAAAATTTTTTGGTGGCTTTATGAAACAGAACAAGAGAAGACTAGATGGAAAACAACTACTAATAATGTTGTGAGACTTTCTGATTTCAGTTCTAAATGTCATAGAATACATATTTCTTACTACTGCCGAAATATACTTCGATGTTTTTGTGAAGGAATCCTCACAAATACAGATGTTAATCCAGGGATAACCGGAGTCACCGACACGGTTGTTTCGGGAGGTTCCTGTTCCGGATAAGGCGGGAGGAAACGCCGGTCACCATTGTGTGGATTGCCCGGAGGACACGGTGGAGGTCTGCCCGGCTTGGGCGGAGCACCGCCGTGTCCTCGTGGAGGCGATTGGCGGTGGCGATCTCTCGCGTCCGGCCCTGGTCCAGGCCATGGTACGGAGCGAGAGGGCTTGGGAAGCCGTCACCTCCTTATGCGAAGCAGTAATGCTCGCGAAGGAGGAGGCGGAACGCGTGAGGGAGAGGCAAAATTCGCGCCCTCACGCCCCTAGCCGCCGCAGGAGACGCCCTGGGCGTCGGGAATCGCAGGCCGAAGGCGCCGCCGCCGCCGCAGGCGTGGGCTTGCGAACGGCGAGCAATGGGCAGCTCGCCGTTCGATAAGGACCAGGCCCGGGTCGACGGCGCGTTGTGTTCCACGCGCGCCTCAAAGAGATGTCAGCACCAATGACGGGGTCCGCTAAGGCCGATACCTGCTAGGGTTGCGGGAAAGTCCGAGAGGGATACCGTGGCCCCTGGCACAGGCAACTGAAGGAACACGGGTGGGTTTTAGTCAGTAAGAGTCTGACACGACGAAGTTATTTGATGATTTCCCACCCTCAAAAAAAAAAAAAGGAATAACCGGAGGAATCGTCGTCTCTTATCTTTCAAAAACATAACAACAGCATCACACTTACCCTGAACTATGATTAAGATAGATTAATCGTAGCCGAAAGGAAGTACATATTACTGATTGATAGGCCACCAACAGCTATGTTTCAATAAAAGTCACGTTTGACTGACGATTACATTAAATACAAATACCTAGGTTTCAATCTATGGAAACGTGACTACCAGCTGACTTGGCCCTTTTCTTGATGCCTTTTTATATTTTTGGAAGTATTTAGAAAAATACATGACATGTATGAAAATATACATAAGTGAATAATCCCAATAAACCTTTTTTTCTTGTATTTTGATATAATATGCGTCCCTACTTTGCATTAAACGAACAATGGACATGTACGATGTATCCGCCGTTTTCCTTCCGTTTTTGTTTTTCCAGAAGAAGGAATGAAGGAAGTTAGGGATCGCCTTTGGCCTTCGGCATTGTCTATCTTCCGTGAAAGAAATATGGCGGGAGAATTTTTGTGTAAGTAAGTCAAGATTGGATATTTTTATTAGTGGGATTGGAATTCTTATAGAAATAAAGATTTTTTTCATACAATCGCTCTTAAAAAATGCTAATAGGTACCGTCTTATTTTTTGTTGCAGACTTTTTTTAGTTTATTTCTTTGAAAAAAAAAATAACTGTCTGAAACTTTTACGTCATATCACATAAAAAGCAGCACAAATGAATTGGATAATGCGCAACTCAAATGGCTGCCAAATCGTGATATTATGTCGCCAAGAGGTTTTAAAAGCGTTATAGAAACGGATTTCAGCACCAGACCCAATTGAATTTTGCATACGGCTAATTAAAAGATCCCTGAGAATATGCAGACGGTGGCCAAAAGCGGGTTTATTAATATTAGGCCCATTTTACACATGAAAGGGGTCTTGTATAGAACGATCTAGTTGGCTATCTTTCGAAGCAAAATGGTTTACTTCTCGCCCCTATAGAAGAGGATCCTGGAGGCAATATCTTTACAAATTTCGAGTCGTATCGCCAAGGGACGGAACAGTTCTCGATGTAGCCAGTCGGGATTTTCGAATACGAAACTCCAACTTGAATAGAAGATCCAGTTTGTGAATATACGATCGACTTGACTAGCGGACGTACGGCACACGGACGGTTATCGACATAAGTCAATAACATTTATTATTTACCTACGTATCAGGTTTATTTCATTATTGAATCGTTTTTGGAATCCAAATAAAGTACGTTTCACTTTTAAACGTGCTTAAAGCGAAACTTTTTGTATTGTTTTTGATTAGAAACTAATGATAACGCGAACTGCTTACAACTTTAATTGAATTCTCTCTAAATCCCATTTAAATTGAAATTCTAATCAAACAATCTCATTGAATCGATAACTTTTGTTAATGAATGTACATGTGTACCTATGTAGTAAAGTAACGCCACGGGATAAGATTAATGGGTACTAGACAGACAGCACCAATTCGTGTTGAAATTCGGAATTATGTTTACTTTAGAAATAGCTATAGGTATGTAGACAAATAGTTCAATTAATTCGTACGTTATCGTGTATAACTTTGAGATTACCTAACTTCAATAGTAGATATTAGTCGATGGGTACTGGCCAGCCGACCTGCTATCATCTCATGCGGACAAATTGTTGGTGATTATAACTTCTGAACTAGCGATTACTCTAAACGAGTTAAGCCTTATTTGTGTTTAAAAGGTGTCACAATGTCGATGGAGAAATGACATACACAAGAGTAGGTATTTTAAACATAGAGCTGAAAACTTTAGGCAGTTTTTTGTAGCCTTATATACGAATAAACTAACACTGGCCCGCAAAGAAAGCGGTATGGTAACAAAAACCTCAATAACTTCCAAAATATTGGAGCTAGCTTTATGAAATAAAGACTGTATTATGGACAATTTTATAGTGCTTAAATCAATTTCATAAAAGTTCAATATTTTGAAGTTTATTTTGAATAAAAGTAAGTTAAGTAAGAGTTATAATTTTCACTACATTTCGCAAAATGTGCTGCGGTATCAAATGTGAAATTTTTACACATTTTAGTATTTTGTATTGCCACCACGAGCTGTTAATACAGCTGTTATACGGTTTGGCATGGTTTCCACCAGATTTCTGAGCCGATGCTGAGGAATATTCTCCCATTCCTTTTTTCAGTTCACGAAGCGTGATTGGAGGGGAATGTCGCTGGCGTACACGTCGTCCCAGTTCGTCCCAGGTGCGCTCGATGGGGTTCAAGTCTGGGCTGGCCACTCCATGCGTGTGATAGTGACATCTTCAAGGTAGTCAACACTATCCAAACGTATGGGGACGAGCGTTATCTTGCATAAAGATGGCGTTCTACCCATGTTTACTAAAAATGGACCAACATACTCATTCATGTATCTTTCTGCAGCTAAAGTTCCATTTTCTATCACCATTAGCACGGTGCGGCCTTCGAAAGAAATTCCAGCCCACACGTGTATGGAAGCCGTCGCCGTATGGGACTTTCTCTTCAATGCAAGCTTGTTTATAGCGCTCTTCTGGTCTTCTGTAGACTCTTTGCGTCCCATCGTGCGTGTATAGCATGAACCTTGACTGGTCCGAAAACATTAATCTTGATCAGTCATCCAGAGTCCGATCCATGTGTTCTCTAGCGAAAGTCAACCTTAAATATCAATGCTGCCTTTCGAGTTTTGAACCATTTGCAGGTCTGAATGGCATCAAGTTGGCTTCCGAAAAGACGCCGCCTTACTGTACAGGTGCTGGGATTGCTCCCTCCAGCACGTAGAAGGTGTTTTTTGAATACAGCCGTTTGAAATCGATTTCTCAACATTGTTGACACCATATATCGATCCTCCCGCACCGTCATAGACCTTGTTCGGCCTGTTCCTGGTCTGCGAATATTGGATCCGGTCTCTACAAATCGCCGGAGCACTCTATGAATGGTTGTTAGTGACACACCAACTGTTCTCGCTGTATAACGCTGACTGCGCCCGTCTTCAAGCATTGTCAGAATTCTGGTACACTCTTCAGGGGTTAGTGGCATGTTGTTAATTGAATTTGATCAGAATAATGAATTTTTATACAAGAGATGTTATATTTATAAACAGAAAGAAAAGTATAAAAAATGGTCTCAACGTCGTTAAAATTAGAAAAATCGTCTTTATTTTTTATTAATGATTTTTAATACAACCATCAAAAAGAAATAAAATGTTTACATTTCTTCCTATATTTGTAATGAAGTGAACTTCAATTTAGTTTTTATTTTAAAAGGATTGCTCGAATATTTTAACAGTGTTTATAACCGATCCGCTTTCTTAGCGGCCCAGTGTATTATCATGAATAAATGACATTTATTAAAACGTATGTATCTACCTAATAAAAGTTATTTACGTAAGTACTAACTGAAAATAAAATTGCCTTACATTAATTACATTAAAAATTTCTGACAGCATAAAATATCAAAACAAATAGCTGCTAATAAATATGGGTATGTCATGTTCATCCATGACAAAATTATTCGTTTGCTTTTTGTTATTTTAGCTGGATTCGAAATATCCAGTGGATAAAAAAATCAGAGAGCTGGTCACATAAAACGCAAAGTCATAACTATGTTTTTTTGAGCTTGATGTTTTGAGTTCATTTGAAAAAAAAACCACATAATTAAAACAAAAAGGAAAAAAACTAAATATGGGTTAATTGGACAAAAACAAATAACTCATAAAGAGGGTTAACGAAATTTTTTAATAATTAAATATTGCGTATTGCCTCCGCGTGCTCTCAATACGGCTTCTACACATGTTGGCATGCTGAGTGCCAGATTCCTCAGCGTATGTTGAGGAATGTTTTCCCATTTTTCAATTAGTACATTTTCAGGGCATGCATTGTGACTAGAGATGGATTTCGGCTGCTAACTTGTCTGCCAAGCTCGTCCCAGGCATGTTCGATACTGCCGGGGTTGCGGGAAAGTCCGAAAGGGTTATCGTGGCCCTTGGTCAGGGCTTCTCGCTGGTTGTTGGTACTCATTTACCATAATGAGCTGGCCGAGCATTGTCATGCATAAACAACCCATTGTCGCCTATATGTGGACGATGAATACTGACCAAATACGGATGTTCATTAAAATCTCGTTTACGTATCTTACAGCGGTCAGATTGCCATTTTCTATCGGCACTAGCGCCGTGCGACCATCTGATGAAATACTGGCCCACACGTGTACAGAACCTTCCCCGTATGGGCCGTTGTGTGAAACGTCCTCCTGGCCGTCTGTACACTCGACGTCCCCCGTCATGATAATACAACACGAATCTCGATTCATCAGAGAACTTTCTCTGCCCCAATCGTCCTAACCCAACTTGATGTACTCACGGGGATATCTTAATCTTGCAACTTTATGATGCCGTTCGAGTGTTGGGCTATTTGCTGGCCGGTAACTGATTGGATCCCTTCGGGCCTGCAAAAGTTGTTGCTGGATCGCAACATTCGTCTGATGTCGATTTCTTAACATCGTTGACACAATGAATCGATCTTCTCGGTCTATTGTGCACATTGGTTTGCCATTGTATGGTCTTCTTAAGTTAAATCCAGTCTCCCTAACCTTCCGAAACACTTGTTGGACAGTAGGACGTCTTACACCTATTGTTCTGGCTTTTTGTCTCTGGGATCTCCCCAATTGCACCATAGTGATGAGCCTGGTACATTTCTCGGCTGTGAGAGGCATGATGATACCTTTATTTACAAGACAACGTCCACCGTCAGAACTTTTAGTTAAAAAATCGATACGCAGGGCTAAAAACAATAAATACATCAACGTGAAAATAAAAGTAGGTACACAAATTGAATCCAAAATTATGAAACGTTAGAATTATTTTTTTACCCATGATTTCGATTAGGCCTGTATGTAATAAGGTTTTAATGTGCAATATAATACTGTTTTCAAGATTTTTTTTTCTTTTTCATGAAACTAACTTGTGTGATTTAGGAGATATTTCGATTTCTTCAGGTACTTTGCAAGTAGTTTTAAAATATTGCTCGTCAGTGTTATTGTTAACCATGGTTACTTATAACGTGTGTGGAAAAAAATACCTGTAACATTTATCTTTTTTCCTCTACAAATACAAACAATGCAGAATTTCACGATACAATGGGGATTTTATTGGAATATGCGTCGCTTTTTTAATAGTTACTCGCCGAGCGATTCAGTATTTTTACTGAACATTTTTATTGAATGTTTTCATTTGCTTTTTAATACTGTAGGTATATTGGCGCTCGTAATCAGACGAAACGAGTAGAATGTTTATGAGATTGTCGGTTACTTTTGAGGAAATTTTGGTTTGTGTTTTTCGGGATAAGTTTGACGAGCTGTAAAACTGTAAAAATATCTGAAGCTATTTTCATTATGATTCAATAAATTAAAGTGTCCTTAAAATGTGTCAGGTTTCTTCTAACAACGATAGGTACGCGTATCTAACTTACCTCATCGTTTTTTAAGTACCTTAAATATATCTGTAAACCCAACTTAATTACCAAACTCAAAATACAGTTGATAATCAAGTTGAACTTAAGATTGCCGCTTGTAGTTTAACTAATGTAAATTGTGTGGGTTTCGGAACGCAGGGAGGTAGCAAATTTTCCCGTATGCGACTTACGCTTCCTTTGAATGATTTGCCAAGTTCGCTCATAAATACCAGTACTCTCCAAACTACTAGGCACTTATGAAATACTGTTACATGTTTAAACTAATGTCGTGACATCGTGGTTGCTTTCATGTTTCCCGGCAAGCTAGGCATGTAATTGTATACGTGATTAAACTAGTTATGTTAGGTTTTTTGTTCATGATAGGATAAAGTTAGGAGTCTGATTTGCATGGGATGAATACCATTTGTAAATAGGCCGTGTAATGAGTTCTGCATATTTCAAGTTTAAAAACTTGATGAAAATCGAACAGTTTCAGGATAAAATGAGTGCACAATGTCTATTATTAAGTTATTGTTAATTTGGTACTTTCAAACGTCGCTATATATCGATAATGTGCAATTTGAAATCAAATGTGTCAATTCAGGTTTAAAAGGCAAATAGTGTTGTGATGGGTTAGTGATTTATTAGTTTAATTAGATATAGTGTAAACAGTGCAATGAAATAATTGTGAAGGTGAAGTTTCTACTTACCTTACTATGTCTTCAATGAAGGTAAGAATTAAAACTGATCTGGAAAACCTGTTGTATCACAGTTACATCCAATCCAAGAAAAATCGGAGAGAGAACAGCTGGAACTTCTTGTTAATAATCTCTAATTTCTTAAGTTAATTATTTATCAAATTTAGAAACTAGGAATAGTAAGAGTAGTTTATACTCTGCATAATATAATTATTTGTCTATTGTCAACTTTTGATTATTCATTAATTTTATAAGACTATTTTTAGCTCATATCGCCTGAAACACAGGATTACCTAGTTCAGGCATGTAAATCGTAGGTAAATAATTTACATTTAAGCAAAACTGTACTTATTTTTATGCCCTGTAATTTTCTAAATAAAAATTATTATTATTATTAATATGAAGGTCCAAATCGAAGGTCTTCAGCGACAACTTCAAAGCCGCCGAGAAGAAAATCCCAGCTCCAAGAACAAGGAAATAATGACCCTAAGGAGTTGGAAGCCAAGAGCAACATACAATTTGTTCAATCTGGATAAAGGTATGTCGAGTACTATTATATCTATGCGAGTACTGCACAGACGAGTAAAAACTCGCTAAAGAGTCTGAGTGGATTAAGGCTAAAAGCAGGAAGAAAAGGAAGCTAAACATCTCCCTCTCTCCACCTCATCAACCCGGAACAAGCGCTCAACAACAACAAAAATTTAAGAAAGAACAGATATTAGTCAAAAATGCACCTCCACCATCGCCAGTCATAATAGATGGAGTTAAGAACTACTAAATGTTCTACGACTCACTAACCGAAACCCAACCAACTGAAATATTCACCGCAAAAATGATGAATGGAGATTGCGTGAAGATCAACGCTAAAACCGAGGACTCTTATAGAGTGATTGCTAGGCATTTGTCGGAAAAAGAATATCTTTGGCATTCATACGAGAACAAACAGGCTCGACCAATACGAGTTGTAGTGAAGGAAATACATTCTTCTTGCTAGCCAGATCGAATCAAAGACGATTTAATATCGCAAGGTCTAAAAATAGAAAAAGTTGACAACCAGTTGAGTTGGAAGACTAAAGAACCACTCAATATGTTCGTCTTATCAATTAATAATAAGGAAAATGTCAACAAAATCTATGGCTAAAGCACATTTTAGGGTGTAAAATTGAAATATTACTATCTAATATTCGAAACTCATTCCCCAATGTAAGAGATACCAGGCATATGGACATACTCATAAATACTGCAGAAAAGAGCCAAGGTGTGTCTAATGCACTGGCAAGCATCTTACAGCCAACTATACTAAATCTCCGCAAGAGAAACCAAAATGCAGCCACTGTGGCTTGCCCTATCCTGCCATATAGAGGGTGTGAAGTAACCAAGGAGATGTAAATAATGAAAAATAAAAACTTAAAAAAAAACTTGCTGTGCCAACCACGGAACTGCCCAACATTCCATAAAAAAAAATCTGACAAACAGACACGGAAAGAAGGCTTTCATACAACTGCAAAACCTGTTCAAGCATGTAGTTCCTATGCACAAGCTGCAAAACAAGGCACACATCCTTCATTTCATTCACGTTTCACGTTTCATTTCACACATTTGACAAAAGATTAGAGAAGCTAGAATCCAGCAAAAAAACAGCTGTTTTAAAAATCCAAAAATGAGTAACCCACTATAAATAATGGCGTGGAACTCCTACGGGCTCCTAAACATCAAAATATCTTACAGGCAGTGCTAGAGACAGAAAATATAGACGTGTGTTTAATCTCCGAAACACACTTCACTAACCAATCTTTCATCTTTAGAGGATACAAGGTATATAATTCCCTCCACCCTGACAACTCCGCCAAAGTTGGCAGCGCGGTTATAATCAAAGAAAACATCAATAATTACGAGCATAATAAATTCGAAGAACCAGACATTCATGCCGCGGCAGTATCTGTTAAAACCAAATTTTGTCTCGTTTCCATAGCAGCTGTATACTGTCCGCCAAAGCACATGATAAGAAAAGAACGATACTTACAATTCTTTGAACTTCTAGGCCCGAGATTCATACTAGGCGTATGAATATATATATAGATTTCAATGTCAAGCATACGCACTGGGGATCAAGACTTAATATAACAAAGGGAAGGCAGCTCTTAAATGCAGTTAAAGACACACATTGTGAAGTTATGAGCACAGACAAACCAACATACTGGCCTACTGACCACCAGAAAATACCGTATTTTATAGAGTTTTTTTATAATAAACAATATATACACCACTTACGTAAATTTGGAGGAAGGTTTTCACATGAATTCAGACCACTCTCTGATTATTCTAAGACTTAGTCATAAAATCCTGCTAAGAGAAAGCTATTGCCTTGGTTAATAAGTCTACAGATTGGGACAGTTTTGCCCTTGATCTAGATAATATTATCGACCTAAAAACTCCCTTAGAAAATCAGGTTCAGCTGGACTCAGAAGTAAAATAATATGTTGTTAATATCCAACAATGTGCGTGGAACAACACGCCACATTTAAAATGTAAATATAAGGGACATATCTATCCCAAGGAAATTGTGAATTTACTATCTGAGAAAAGAAAGCTAAGAAAGCAGTGGTAGCAAACAAGATGCTCGCGGGATAAAATATTATTAAATAGCATAACTAAACGATTAAAGAGGAAAATTTTACAATTTGAGGATGACTGCCTGAATACTAAGATTGTGCAGCAAACTAATGACCAATCAATGGATTTGTCTCTTTGGAAAGCGACAAGAAAACTAAAAAGGCCTATTATGCAAATACCGCCCATCAGAAACAGCAACGGAAAATGGGCCATAAGCAATGAACAAAAAGCGTTTAAGTTTGCCCAATACTTAGAAAACACTTTTCAACCCAACGAAAGCTCCCTAGAAATACTTGAGAGTGAAAAGTTATCACAAAGTCAAAGAATTCGGCTTGTGACTCCTAAATAAGTTCTGAGGGAAATTCAAAACAACATAAGCTCGAGGAAATCTCCGGGTTACGACCTCATAACAGGAGAAGTTCTAAAACACCTCCCGCGCAAAGCCATAGTAAAGCTGACCAGACTTGTGGGCGCGTTCACTGCGGCGGAGAGCCCCCCACTATCTGAACGCGCCCCAAAAGGTGGTAGCCGTAAGGCTGATCCGGGGCTACCGCACAATCTCGGGCGAGGCGGCAAGCCTCCTTGCCGGACTGCCGCCGTGGGATCTGGAGGCGATAGTCCTCGCGCGCCTGTATGAGTGGCGCGCGGAGGCAATACGCCAGGGGAAACCTCGCTTCCGCGGCAAATCGCGGCGGAGCGGACGGACCTCCGGCGCGATCTCATGGCGGCATGGAAAGAGCGACTGTCGCAACCCAGCGCAGGGCACGCCACGATAGCGGCGGTAAGACCCCTCTTTGAGGAGTGGCTAGAGAGGCGTCACGGCATCCTCACCTACCGCCTGACGCAGGTTCTCACCGGACACGGATGTTTCGGGAGGTTCCTGCACATCATCAGGCGGGAGGAAACGCCCGGGTGTCACCACTGCGATGATCGCCCCGAGGACACGGTGGAGCATACGGTGGGGGCCTGCCCTGCATGGGCGGAGCACCACCGTGTCCTCGTAGAGGCGATCGGCAGTGGCGGCGACCTCTCACGCCCGGCCCTGGTTCAAGCCATGGTCCGGGGCGAGGGGGAGTGGGAGGCAGTCGCCTCCTTCTGCGAAGCAGTCATGCTAGCGAAGGAGGTGGCGGGACGGGAGAGGGAGAGAGTCTCCCGTCCAAGCCGCCGCGGTGGACGCTCCGGGCGCCGGGCCACCGTAGGCGCGGGACTGCGGGCGGTGAGTAATGGGTAGTTCACCGTCCGATCAGGACCAGGCCCGTGCTGGACGGCGCGTACGTGTTCCACGCGCGCCTCAAAGAGATGTCAGCATCGAAGAGGGGGCCCACTAGGGCCCAAGCCTGCCGGGAAAGCGGGATCATCCGAAAGGGGTACAGCTGACCCGGAACATAAAGGGCCAAGGAAGGAACACGGGTGGGTCTTAGTCAGCAAGAGTCTGACACTCCCTTATGGTCCACCCAGAGCGGGAGGGGTCATTTGATGATTTCCCACCCTCGAGAAAAAAAAAAAGCTGACCAGACTTATTAATGCCGCATTTATGCTAAAACATGTGCCTGAGCCCTGGAAGGTTGCTGAAGTCATTATGATTGCGAAGCCTGGAAAACCACCCCATGAAGCATCATCATATAGACCCATTTCCCTGTTGCTAATATTATCAAAACTATTAGAAAAACTGTTATTAAAAGGGTTAAAACCTATATCAAAAGAAAAAGTCAAACCATAAACCATCAATTAACAGTAGTAGTACTAGTAGTTTAAGTACACAGGATAATTAGCATCGTTGAAAAAACACTCGAAAATAAGCAAGTCTGTGCCACCGTATTACTAGATGTCGCGCAAGCTTTTGATAAATTTTGGCATGAGGGTCTGGTATATAAACTCAGACGCATGCTACCTGCAGAACTTGCTGATATCCTAGAATCATATATAAGTAACAGAATGTTTAAAATAGGGCAAGAAGATGCATGTTTCGAGCTAAAAACCATAAAAGCTAGGGTGCTACAAGGAAGTGTGTTAGGCCTTTTCCTGTCTTTGCTTTACACATTTGATATTCCAGAGCTGGAAAACAACACCGTTGCGACCTTTGCAGATGAAACTGCAAAAAAGCAGTAGAAAAATTTCAACTAGCTGTGGACAAATTTTATGACTGGACACAAAAGTGGAAGATCAAACTGAATGAGTAAAAATCAATTCATATTGACTTCACTAACAAACACTGCGATTACCACTCAATCTATACAAACGGCATGCAAATGCCTTCTGCTAATACAGCCAAATACCTTGCAAAGTCTTAACGACAAACTGCGTCGGAAATCTCACGTCAAAAAGAAAAGACAGGAACTCGACATTCGTTATAAAAGTATGTATTGGTTGCTCGGAAGAAAATCCTGCCTATCAATACATAATAAAATTATATTATACAAGCATGTTCTTATACCAATTTGGACGTATCGCTTCCAGCTTTGGGGCTGTACTAAACGAAGTAACGTTAAAATAATCCAACCAGTCCAGAATAAAGTACTTAGGAATGCTGTAAATGCACCGTGGTACATTAGTACACATGGTACATTGACACACATTGTGCTTTTGAAAGAAAGAAAGAATAAACGTGCACAAAAGTATAACTAGGTATTATGTTATGTGCTCTCAACAATCCGCGTATGCGAGACGCGAAAGCTGATTTAATAAGCAATTTGGAAATGTTAACAATAAAAACTGAACACTTTAACTTTTATTTTTATTACACATTGTCGGTTGTGACACGATCGAGTGCGCATGTACCTACGTGTACCTATGTAAGCGAAAATCGTAAATAGTGTGCGGTGTGGCGCGAGTGCCGGTGATAATGGCTTTAAATACTGTTCTATGTAGCAATTGTAACATTGTTTTATCGGAGTCGCTTGCCTTTGTAATAAACAAGGCGGATGTGTTGGACGAAGACAGTATAATACGTTTGTGTAATACGGCGTTCAAGAGTGAGGAAATTGTAAAGGCCAAAAAGTAGCTTTTTGAATTTGTGCAAACCAGTAGTCGCAATATAAACCGTAAAGGAGATGGTAAATAAAAACGTGACATGGCGGACATCCTATGTATCATAAAGGAGACTGACCCTGAGTGTTTGCCAGTCTGCGTTGCAAGAGAACTTCAACTTCAACGTCACTTTTGATCACTTAGATGCTACGAGGCTGATAAGAGATATTATAAAGTTGCAGAATGATTGTCATAAAAGAAAATTATGTGACCAGAAATATGTTGAAAGTCTCATCTCCCGTGATGAACGATTTTGTAAATTACCGGCCCCGAGGAGCAGGACCTATGGATAGTTTTGATTGTGAAAGTGGGCCTATTGGATTACCGCATATTTCACCAGATGAGTTTGGTGAAATAAAGGATTCAACAAATAATAACTTGCAGGTACCTCTGTACACAAATGCATCTGTTTTGCACAGAACTACAACAAAGCATCGTGACACTGTCTCACACGCGCAATCCATGTCGGTGACGTGGGCGCCTGCACTGGGCAAAACTAGTTTGGTGGAGACAAGGAAGGAGTGCGTGGAGGCCGGTACAACGGTTTCAACGGGCTTAACAAAACAGAAGAACAAAAATTCGTACGCTGAGGCAGCGACTGTTGACTTAGGAGTGAGACACAGTAACTGTGAACGTAAAGACCTGAGTCATAAATTGAAGTCTACTAACATTAATGAACCAAAGTTAAATTTAAATTTAATAGTAACAATACAGGATAATAACAATGAATGGACTTTGGTACAAAGAAAGCGGAACAAACGTAAATTCATTGGCAAGAAAGGGACTGCTGATGTTTTGACGGAATGTAAGTTCAAGGCTGCAGATATAAATATACCGCTCTACATATATAATGTAAGAAAGGACTGCCCCTTGACTGATATAACCGAGTATATTAAATGTAAAATGGGGGTTGAAGTAAGATCAGAAAAAATCAATATGAAATTAAAAAAGGATTATGGGGCGTTTAAATGCATGATTCCTAAGGAAAAATAATCCATTTTTATGGATGAAAAGTTGTGGCCAACTGGAATATATATCCTTCCACAGATATGTTACGTTCAACAAAAACTGGAATAAGGGTGATAATCACCAATCGAGTGCAATTAATACTGAACAAATGGGTGTGTACATGGACACAAAGGACAAGGGCACATCACTAACTAATTAGTTTCAACTGTAAGTCTTTTAAACGATCTTCTGAATGTGTTAAGATGTTAAACAGTGAAGCTGATGTGATAGGACATCAAGAGTCTTGGTTACAACCTAGTGAAATACAGAACTTAAAGGAAGTAAACAAAAACTTTAGTTTCTTTGGCAAGTCTGCGATGGATACCGGGGAAATGTTACAAGGTCGTCCGTTCGGAGGCGTAGCCTTACTGTGGCGGAATACAGCATTTGATAGAGTGACTGTGATTCCATGCAGTAGTGATCGCGTTGTAACTATTAAAGTTCGTGTGTTAGATCGGCCGAGCTTGATTTTCAATGTATATATGCCTACTTGTTCACCTGACAACCTATTATAGAGTTTGTGAACTGTTTAGGTAAAATAGCAGCCATAGTGGAAAGTCGTGATAATGAAAATGTTTACATATTCGGGGATTTGAATGCACACCCTGGTGAACTCTTTGGAAAAGAAATGTAAAATTTTTGTTCAGAACAAAAGTGGTTTTGTGCAAATTTAATTAAGCTGGGGGTTGATTCCTATACCTTTATTAGTGACGGACATAGTAACCGTCGGTAGGAACATACATGGTGGTGAATACATTATGATATTTACTGATCAGACCACTTCCCATTAGAGATGCAATTTAAGATGATGAGGGCCAGGCCAAAGTCTACTCCACTACATTAGTTTCAAATGAATAAAGTAACGTGAGGTGAACGTAATTTAGGTCAGATTGAATTGTATTCCAAAGAATATAATTCTAAATTAAGGTAAATTGATTTTCCTATTAAATGAAATCAATGCTGTGATAATATGTATAATGAACTAGAACATAGGGAAGTATTAGATGATTTATACCGAAAAATTATTTCGTCGTTGCGGGAGGCTGCTGTGTCCACTTATGATAGACACTGTAAAGGGGGTTCGGAAAAGGTCGACCTATCCTAGGGTGGAACAAGCATGTGAGGGACGCTTCTAAGCAAATGTTTACAAATTCAATATGACATGGGAAACCACTCACGGGATATATTTATAATGACATGGTTGAATCCCGAAAGATTTTCAAACAAGAACTTAAGTTTTGTATAAATAAACAAAACCAAATTGAAATGGACATTTTGGCCTCAAAACACGGAAAGAAAGACTTTCGCGAGTTTTGGAAAAACACCAAAAATTTTATTCCAATCCTAGCATTCCGGTGAGTGTCGATGGTGTAAATACGCCCGGGGAAATTGCAAACTTGTTTATGGCATATTTTTAAGTAAAACTACCTTTAAAATCGGATGTTAATACTACCATTGCTGAGGCCGGAGCCGTGATGCGGGTGGGTACCTCTAACACAACAGTGTTGGAGGTGCCTGCTCGCATTACGGCTAAGCAGATTAGTATACTAATTAAAAACATGAGACGAGGCACATCGCCGGGATATGACAGCCTTAGCATAGAACATTTTGTACATCGAACATCTCATCTCCCAAGACCGCTGGCGTTATTGTTTACGTTCTGTGTGCGACTCTCCTACCTACCTGCTGAGTTGACGAGAACGGTGGTTGTACCAATGTTGAAAAATAAAACTGGTGATGTCAGTGACAAGAGTAATTACAGACCGATCTCATTAGCGACTATTGCGGCTAAAGTGCTTGACGGTGTGTTCGAGGGACAGCTTAGTAAACATCTTAAAAACGATGCCCAGTTCGGCTTTAGGCCACAATTGTCTATTCTGTTCCTCAAGCATATTGTCAGGTACCAACTATACGGAGAGAAGTACGCCGGCGAGAGAAGTACGCGGTATTTCTAGACCTTTCCAAGGCATTTGACCTGGTTAGGTATGACATATTGTGGTGTAAGATGCGCGAAGCGAGAGTGCCTGACGCCATAACAAATGTGTTTCGGTATTGGTAGGTCACCAAACAAATCATGTTAGATGGGCCAACGAGTTATCTGAGGAGTACAGGTTGGAATGCGGGGTGAGACAGGGACAGTGGATTAACCTCTCCTGCGCTTTTCAACCTGTATGTAAACAAGCTGATTGTCGAGCTCAGTAGCACACCTGTTGGCTGTTCTATGGACGGTATGTGTGTTAATAATATTAGTTATGCGGACGACATGGTGTTGCTGAGTCCGTCAATTAGCGCACTCAGGAAGTTGTTGGCGGTTTGCGAGACTTATACAGAAGCGCATGGACTTATGTATAACGTACAGAAAAGTAAACTATATACTTGTGTTTAGGGTAAAGAGTAAACCACCAGCTCATATCCCACCGGTTATGTTAAAAGGTGTGGCCCTTGAGAGGGTGCTGGATTTTAAGTACTTGAAGCACATAGTTTCTGAGTACTTAAAAGATAATGCTGATATGGAAAGAGAACGGACGGCGTTGGCTGTCTGATGCAATATGTTGGCCCGCAGGTTTGCACGTTGTTCAGGGCGGCATGGAGAGTGCGATTATCGCAACCCAGCGCTGGGCACGCCACAATTGCGGCGATAAGTCCCCTCTTTGAGGAGTGGCTAGAGAGGCGCCACGGCGTCCTCACCTTCCGCCTGACGCAGGTCCTCACCGGACACGGTTGTTTCGGGAGGTTCCTGTTCCGGATAAGGCGGGAGGAAACGCCCGGGTGTCACCATTGTGTGGATCGCCCGGAGGACACGGTGGAGCATACGGTGGAGGTCTGCCCGGCTTGGGCGGAGCACCGCCGTGTCCTCGTGGAGGCGATTGGCGGTGGCGATCTCTCGCGTCCGGCCTTGGTCCAGGCCATGGTACGGAGCGAGAGGGCTTGGGAAGCCGTCACCTCCTTCTGCGAAGCAGTAATGTTCGCGAAGGAGGAGGCGGAACGCGTGAGGGAGAGGCAAAGTTTGCGCCCTCACGCCCCTAGCCGCCGCAGGAGACGCCCTGGGCGTCGGGAATCGCAGGCCGATTCCCGGCCACCGTAGGCGCGGGCTTGCGAACGGCGAGCAATGGGCAGCTCGCCGTTCGATAAGGACCAGGCCCGGGTCGACGGCGCGTTGTGTTCCACGCGCGCCTCAAAGAGATGTCAGCACCAATGACGGGGTTTGCTCGGACCGATGCCTGCTAGGGTTGCGGAAAAGTCCAAGAGGGTTACCGTGGCCCCTGGCACAGGCAACTGAAGGAACACGGGTGGGTTTTAGTCAGTAAGAGTCTGACACGCCCTCCTGCTCTGCCCAGAGCGGGAGAAGTTATTTGATGATTTCCCACCCACAAAAAAAAAAAAAAAAAAAAAGGTTTGCACGTTGTACACTAGAAGTTAAATTACTCTTTTTAAGGCTTTTTGCCAATCTCTATACACTTGCACTCTGTTGGGGCTTCCACGTTACTGCAGTGCATCAGGAATGTTTGCCGAAGTACATACTGATGGGTTCAATACCATGCTGCGAAAAAGCACGGCGTCCATGTTGCGCATGAGAGCGTCAACGGCATTCTGAAGGTCATTAGTAGGAAGCCATGTTGCGCCATTATGACGCTTTGGGTGCATGTACATGTGCATGTACCCGGGGTGTCAGGCGAGTGCAACAGATACATGAAATAAGATAATATATAATTATATTGTATTACCAACATTTGTTACTTACTAACATAGTTTATAAGTGTGTATTACTAACATCATATGGATCAAGGTCTGAAATAATGTTTTTTTTTTTATTTTTTTTTATTAGAATTGACGTGCTCCACCGTGACCTTAAAATGGAACTCATCACCACCGTCATCCAAAAATTTGTTGCAGCCCACCCACGAACACAGACTTTACCGATATGTGAACGTCGAGGCAATTCAGCTACTAGACAACACGGATTTAGTGCGTAGACTAAAGAGAACTAAACCATTTGAGTTAGTGTAGTATACAGGCTGTGGCGTAAGTAGTGGTCCACCGTTCAGAATTCGATGAACCAGATAATTAACTTTAACAATCAAAATTTTTAACCATTTTTAGTAGTAAGTTTTTTTTACAAAAATCGCTCTTGAACTTGAAGGTGTGTTAAAAATTAGAGAAGAACCAACTTTTTCTTCAAAAGAGCTGAATTTACATAAAAAAAACATAATTTATCACGATAGCTATAGTATTCAGCAGTAATTAACAGTAATCAAAATGAAAAAATAATGGTTTTTGTTGTCTTATCTCATGTATTTTATTGTGTGTACATAAATAATAAATAAATAAAAGGTAGAAATATCGTAAATAAAAGACAAAAAGGAAATATTTTCGGAACCCTTGGGTAATGGTTAAAATTTTTAATTGTTATAGTTAATTATCTGGTTCAGCGAATCCTGAACGGTGGACCACTACTTACGCCACACCCTGTATAAAAAGCGACGAATTAATAATAGTAACAATGCTGTGTATACATGCAACATCTGACCAAAGTGTTTGTACCAATTATCTGACTCTAAGAAAGTGCTACGGACACTATTCTTAATTATAACGTAAACTATCACGTAAAATAATAAGTTAGAGTTAAGTTTAGTCTAATAAGCTAGATTGTAATAGACAAAATATAGATATCAATATTTAAATACATAACATGATATCGCATACAATGTTAATTAATTAATAGAATAGAATAGAATAGCTTTATTTCGGACACAGACACATATAGTGATAGTAACATACAAAAAATAACGTATTGCCTAGTGTGTGGTTCCTAACATTTATGTTGAGCAAATACCTAAATGATTTGGTTTCTACAAAAAAGCTTTTAATTAAGTAAATTTTCGATCACACATTTTCAATTACGGTTTATTAACTCTCGTAATTCATATTTTATCGATCAGTATGTACAACAACAACAACATGTTGTAATAACAACATTTTATTAATGTTGTGTTCGTAAAACACTGCAGAGGCAGTCATTTACGAAATGCAAATTTTGATCTGCAATTCCAGGTTTTCGGCGAACGCATTCTCATTCATCTTGTTTCCCACGTCCTGTTTGATGTTGAAAAAAATACAAAAACTATATGAAGCCCCACATTTACACTATGAACTGGGGCTTGCACCATGGTATACATACATAGGTACTGTAAGGGTTGTCTGCAAAAGTCGACCTTATGTTGTACGGATTAGCAGTAAAATAACTTTGGATACATTCGAACAGTCTCGAGAATTTAGAGTGAACATTAAAATGATTTGAATTAGGTTTTTGTATGTTTATTTTAATAGGTGCGTTGATGTGAATACGAACGCTTGGAATAAACGTAATAATAATTTAATACATTGATTCTCCTCCTACGTCACCGCAGTTATTATAGTACACACATGGTGTTCTTTTGCTTTTTATTATAACTATAATACTAATAATAATCCTTTATTTCAGGAAACTAAGGCCCATAAAACACAATACATATATAAGCATATAACAATAGCTAAGTATAAACTAATACATAAATCTAAAAGTAAAGATTACTGCACACGAAGTGACGGCGTCGAGTTACACTGCGAGGTGTTGCGTAGCCGGCCGCGGAAACGCCGATACAGCACACCTTTCGGCCAAAACTCTTTCTAAAGGAAGGTCATCAAATAGTGAGTAGGAACGCGCACCACGAACGACTTGAAATTAGTGTCATGGCACCCCTCCAACTTCTCCACCCTCAAGGTCCAGTTGATCTTCACTATAAAAAAACTATATAAACTATACCGCCTCTATGCATTTGATATTAGATACGAATGGTATAACACTCTTTTTTCATCATTTGGCACCCCTTATATCATTGATAACGGTGAGATCGGTGAAATAACATTACTATTATTAACACGCAAAAAAAAAATATTATGTAAATTCTATTATTAAAAAAAATTGCATGCCGTAAGGAAAAATGTGCCATGTGTCGGGACTATTTATAAAAAGAACAACTTACTTTATACCTACATTATAAGCAAATAAATTATTACTTTTTCTATTTCATGAAATTTTCAAAGAATGAAAACATAACAGATTAAATTGAAAAAGAAAAATTTACAAAATAAAACTTCAAAAAAAATATTTCTCAACATTTAACTCGTTTTCAGTGTTCCGCAATGTAAAAAAGAAAACGGGCCTGTAATAAGATCACTCGGTTTTCTGTCATAGTCGATTTTCTCTAGCTTGATAAGGGTCGTTGCGCCGAAACGTTGGCGCAACTGTACATAGTTATAGAGATTGCTATCACATCTGAACAAGTTACGGAACAAATATTGTTCTCTGATTGGGCGTTGAGACGAATAGACTATTTATTGCTTGGAAAAACTGTTTTTTAAAAGTTAATCTTTAGATATTTTTTTTTGTGAAACTTTTTATAATGAATGACGCACGTATGAGAAAGATGTATCGTATTTTATTATATTATATTTTTATTTAAGTATCTATTTTTCATAAGGTCAGGAAATTCTCCACAGTCGATACAATTGTTAAAAATAAGAGCTAAAGTAGGTGCTACAATGTCAATAATAGACTTAGCAACTTCTACAGAATTACCCACAGATCTGCGGTCTTTTTTACGTTTAAAGTGTGAAAGGTTTTAATGAAGTATATATCTACAAGTAATATGTTCAAAATGAAATTCCGAATTGCAAACATTAACATTTTCTTTAAGCAAATACTCAGCAACAGAAGGTGACGAGTTTAGTGATATAGTAGTTGAAACGGGAATATTTAAGGGTGTGTGACCACGTATTGTACCATATTCGAACAAATAGATGAGTTTGAATTTGTGGCACAGACCATCAAACTTTTACATTTTGACCGCTTGGTTTTATATCAATGGTCGTGCCCCCAGCGCGAGCGCCCAGCTCATAATTCGACAAATGAATATCTGTGGCAAATTGGGTCGTGCAATTAAATAAATAACAAGAAACGGACTTAGGTTCTCAGTTGTATATACAAAGTGGCGCGTACCTTATCATATTAAATTATACCACGTATACTACATGGCATACTTAGACGGTATACACAATTTTAATGAAATCCATTAACAAAATAAATCAGCTGTGCCTTACAGTTTGTTTCACGTAGCTCGACAAAATGTATGGAACAGCAGATTTTTTTTGTGAATGGTTTTCATTCAAATTTTGTATATCGTCTAAGTATACCATGTAGTATACGCGCCACTTTGTAGGTATACGACTGAGGCGACACGGGCACGAAAACATTTGTCATGTTAATCCGACCGGGGCGGCCAATAGGTTAACAACTTTCTCCATTGGACCAACATAGTAATCGCGAAAAATTTATCAACCGTCCCATACAAAACTTCAATATCTCATCATCATTGAATCACCATCACCTAAGTACTATCGAGAAAGTTCATATCTAAGCAGTTTTAGAACAAAATCCCGTGAACACGATGACCGCATCTGTTTTACGTTAGTTACTGTTAGCGCCCGAGCGCTACAGGGAAAAATAGTCCTAAAGGTGCATAGATATGAACTTCCTCGATAGTACATTACATACATTCATTTTCCCAACTATACATGACTACTTCGTATGATTCTGTGTAATATGATTATGTTGGATAGGTTCAGCATCGGAGAGAGGGTATTCATTTTATTTTATTGATTTGATTAAGTATTTATTTTAATTTGATTTGATTTTATTTAGTTTGATTTTATTTTATTTGTTTTTTTTCATTTAAGTATTTGTTTTTATTTAATTTGATATTATTAATTGTACTGTATTTTATCTGTTTTTTTTTCTGGCAATGGGTGTTAATTACGAATAAACGAATTTAATTAATTAATTAGCTATATGTATATTTCGTAATCGAATATTCTTACACTCCTTATTACAAGTCCAGCTAATTTAATTCTAAATATCTGTATTTCATTTACAAAAATAACACAGACTGTATGCAGCAGTTCAAACAGCTGCACCACACAATTATGCAGTACCCAGTTGAATAATAATTCCCCACTTAGTAAATTTCATAGTCATGATTGCCAGACTCCGGTGTCAAACGCTAGCAACAATTTAGTTTAATTACAGGCGTAACAACTCGCAAGTTATTTAAACTGTCTCCCCTTCCGACGATACTCGAACTACAAGCCGAAGAAAACTGTTGCTCTTTTAAAATATACACTAAATGTAACTGTATACATAGACAAGTGGGTTTTAACGTTAAATCTGACTTTGAGTGGTTCTAAAGCAATTAATTTTGAATGCTGATACTATTTTTTTGTTTGTTTCTTAGTTAGAAAGCGACTGCTTTGATTCATAGGTAAGCTTTGATACCATATTTCTAGAAGCCTGATTTAATAATGTTTAGAATATGTCAAGTAATAAAAATGCGTTTCATTACAGTTTGTCGTATGTATTTACGCAGTTATTGTTATCGTTGTAGCATGGACCAAAACGGTGCTACGAAAGTGTAGCTCCTTTATGGTTTCGTAGCACCGTAGCGTGCTACGACGGGGTCTATTGTGAGCGTAGTAAAGCTTGCAACAAGCGTATGTATGTGTTGTTGTTGTACATAGGGCAATATTTTCTGGTAACTCTATCGTAGCTATGTCCAATATATTTCATAGCCAATCACAGACAAAGGTATGATTAATAAGCAAAAGATTATTTAAGATAACAAATATCCAAATAATGGAATACACACCAATTTACTGTTGATATAAGAAAAATAAGAACACAAATAATAATAATAATGAAACGGGAAAGAGAGATACAACATAGTAGGTATATATTAGCTCCGCAATTTGTAAGAGTCAACCGTGGTAAATGAATTACAGGGGTTCTGTTATACGATGGTAAGTAACTACTATCTACGACTTTATTATTGCGTTCCGGTTTATCGTGAATAAAAGCTTTGATTATAGTACATTACTGCAGCGGCCAGCAAAAGAGGCATTGATGGACGAACGTGTACACATACGTAAGTCCATCAATGCCTAGTTGTGGCCAAGGCTTGTATAGTACTTTTCTCAAATAATGCGCGGAAATTAAAATACAATTACTTTTCAAAATCAATGGCGAAAAACAATATTTTTTCACGCGTTAAAGTGTTCATTTGTTTTTTTTTTTCCAATAAAAAGCTTAATATTTGCAAGCCAGTTCTAAATTTAAATAAAAACCTTTGATAAGTTACCTCCTTGGTTGCCATGTTTCGGAGTAAAAGATCGTTCCATTTTTAAATTACACGATAGATATGAGTTTACTATGTAATTTATTTGACCGCTAAATCACGACAGATATGGATTTTCATACAACTTTTGCCGGCCGCTGCTCGCATGTATTTGGCTAGTACAGCAATTCCGATTTATCTCGGAATTTGAGCATTATTTTGACCACCTTCTTGGTGGTCAAAATAATGCTCAAATTTCCAATCATCTTTGAGAAAAACCTGTTTCTAAAAACTATGAATGGTTGCTCATTTGTGGAACGGCTCGTTCAATTTTACCATAATGAAAGAGAAATTGGATACCTAATACTTTGGTTTCTAGATATACACTTATTGCTTAGTTTGTTTACCTTCTAATACTAATAACAAGTTCTAATAACAAGTTTTTATGTTCCGTTAAACGAAAACAACCAATTATTTAGGATATTATTTAATTGACAAGGCCTAATGTCTACAGAGAAATTAATAAATGAATATCGGTTTACTATGACGAATAGGGCTTTCACAATCAGTCATCGTAAGAGCAAAGCGTAGAATTAAAAGGTCAAAATGTCGGTCTCTGACTGCATTTATTTGATGGTCCGCTTTCCTAATAATTAAGTCTTACATTTAGGAGAACTTAATTCCGCGAAGCAGCCGTGTCTGTTCTAAGTACAAATTGGAGCCGCGAGTAATACCCGCACTGAAGGCTTTTCCACGAATGTCATTAACAAACAGGGACCGAATATTAGTTCAAACTTAATCAAAAAAATGTTTATTGTGCTACAAATGAAGGAAAACATTTTAAATTATTTTTTTAAATAATTGATAATGTCCTCAGTTACGTACTCTATGCTGCCTTAAAACTAAAAATCTTTTACTAAGTTTTGCGCCCGCCAAGGTGGAACCATTATCGCGTAAACCAGACTCCTGCAGCCAATCCATAAATATTTTAACTGTGGTACTAAAATTATAACTCGAGTTAATTACCTACGAATCGAGCTCGTTATCACCTTAACGTCGTTAATTTCTTATTCGATTTCGATCGTTAATAATCGAACTTAAAACATGCAAAGTTCTCCTCAAAAACGCTCGCAACGAATCGAAAAATCTATTATAAAACACTTAACGTTAGGAAGTAGTCGGTAGTTGGAGCACTACTCTGCGATCACTTCACTTCACATTTATTTTAACGATTAAACTCCAATTATAAAACCTTTGTACAACTTTTGTGTGGCGTAGTATTTGATTTTCACATTTAGAGTAGTTTTGGCGTGAATGCTTTACAAACGAAACGCCACAGGAAAATGTTTAATCGCTTAAAAATCCAGTTAAACAATATTTCAGCTGTATGAATTATATTTTTCAATCTCTGCTCATGCGTGCCCGTTTGCGAAGCACTTAGCATTCATCCGGCATGACCGGTTACTTTATAGACAAATATTTCACTCTAACATACGAGCAACGTAAATAAAGCCGAGCATTTTTTCTCCACATTTATATTTTCCTCTGCCCTTTGAAGTTGGCACTTTATTTAATGCCGTGTTAGTTCTTATTTCTCTACTCGGTGACACAATAGACACCTTAGAGTTGTACACCATGCACTTAAAAAGGAAATTATTGTCGTACGTGGCCACTTATAACCGTACATATTTTTACACTTTCAACTCATCTCGTTTCGTTTTATTGTTTGAAGTAGTGGCCTCCCCTAGAAGACTAAATTATACTTAAGTCCTCTTATAATAGACACCCCTATTTGTCTTAACACTAAACAAGCACAATTTAGCGTTTGACTTACAACTTAGTCCGCGAGTTAATATTCCAAGAAAAACAAAGACGTAATGTCCCGTCTTTGACTGCCTGAGAACTTAAGTACGACACAGTGTACCATCCGTCTCTCGCAATACTGACACTCTATTAAAGGCATCGGGGTGAGTCAAATGGAACTAATAACAGAACCTAATGTCTTCTTTAAATATAAGTCTCCATGGTTCATTATTGCCTGAAGTAACACGCAGAGATGGTGCTTTTTTAAGCATTGATGGCAATATTCAGTCCCATGTAACTACGTCATATTGATTATGTATTCTGGAGGGTAGAGGTAAGGAGAACTATCTCTGTGTATGAAAAGTGTCCGTCAAAATGTGCTACATAAGGGTGGCGCTACAGTAGCCACCGGGTAAAATGTAAAAGCAATAATTTTAGGATATGTTTACAAAATAATGTTGGATTACGTAAATTGTTGAGGTATGGTATACTGGACTGTCAATAACTACTCTAGTCACTAAAAATATTATATTTTCTAACTCGGCATACATCAGTCCCTAAACAACTGTTACATTCATACCACACCATTTGCTTACGCTAGCGCCGGGTTTTTTAACTATTATTTACTGTCTAAGCTGGACACTCTTTCAACTTTCTCCCCCTAAGAGATAGTTCTCCTTACCTCTACCCCCTATATTATGTACCTATGTACAATTTTTAACTCCAAGTAACAGAATAATGAGAAACTTGAATTGACGGCACGGTTTCCCGCCAGATGTAACAGTTGCGTCAGCTAAAACTAGATTTTAATAAATCCCTAAAATCTAACGACAAACATACAAAAGTAGTCCCAAACAACTACACTGCGACTAGAATTGCCGTGTCGAATTAGCGGCTTCAGCGCAAGTGTCGCTGTTATCGCGCATTATAAACACTATGATACGACAGCCATAATTATGAGCATCTGTCTATGAAGGATGATGTTATGTACCGTCGAGTGGATGCTCCCACCGGATGCCGAGGGCCCTTCGCCCACAATTTACACAGAACATTATTCGGTGATGCTCCGACTACTTGTCTCGAACCACTTAGTACCAACCTCAATTGAGCGAAAGAGAATTCAAATGTATTTATCGCTCATTACTACCGCCTTTTAAGCGATAATTTGTAAAAAAAATGTTCAGTCAGAGCTCTAAACGATAGCTGTTACTTGCTAACCATTTAAGTGTTTTTTGCTTTGCGAACTCATTTTGCTGGAGTTATTTTCCGATATAAAACTGCTGAATGAATCTTGGTGGTCTAAAAGTTAATCTTTGTTATGAAAAGAGCAGTGAATACTGCAATAATACATTTAACCCGTCGTTAATTGAATGAACAACCTGTAATTAAAAACTGAATCAGGATTAGTCCATTCATAAAACCAACTGCAGCATGCAGGAAATAATAATTTATCATTGGCAATATCTGTAACACAGCAGAGTTGGCTCGGTTTGAACTCATTAGGTATTAACGACTAACGATGATGCAAATTGGATTGTTTAAATAGAATGAATCAAAAATAACTTGGCGAATTGTTTGCATTGTGTGCGATGCATTGAGTTTTTTGCTACGCCTGCAAGCAGGGGTAGTCAATCCGTGACCGCAAGCATTGTAATGGTTCCGGGAAAATAAATACAAATAAAAGAAGAATAATGTTTTATTTCAGCGTTGACAGTGCATCCGCAAAAATGTTAATGGGTAGGTGATGTGGTGGTGTTGCGGGTTGTTGACCCGAAACGTTGACTTTTTCACGTAGGCCGGCCGGTATTTTTGGATGATGCTAAAATAAGTGATATGGCTATGTGGGCTATCTAATTTATGTAGATTGCGCTCTACCAGTACTATTATAGTCCTCTAGAAAATGATTAGAACGAATAACCTCAAACATGTTTGAAAAAAATAGAGAAGAAGAAAGCGAATTTGGTGCTTATCCTAAGCAACGTAAAGAAAGTATCAAAAGAAAATTACCTTAACTTAAACACAATCATCTGCACACACATCTAAGCGATAAATATACGTCAAGTGCTTTCTGTTTGAACATAATATGTATAGCACACAGGACACAAAAACGGAAGATATTACTTCATAACATTTCTATCCTCTCTTATACGAGGTGCTTACGTGTTGTTAACGAATGCTTGAGGCCCCAAGTATTGAGGACACGCCTTTATGCCGCTGTAGCACTAGCGTGATACATGGCGCTCCCTGACACCGTAAATAATAGTAAGTGTTCGTATAAATATCTGCAATCATTGAGGGACACGAAGATACTCGTAGAACTTCGCCATTTACCAAACAGGATAATTTGCTGATGTACTTTGCGAATATTTTTAATTTGTCTTTACCCTGCTCTTGGCGAGGGTACGATCGTATAACAAGGAAGAAAATAGCTCAGAAACACACAAAAGGACTGAAGCGGTTCGAATGAACAATTTGAAGTATTAGGTACTGTGTTGCGAAGTAAATTGATTCAAACCTTAGGTGCGTTTGTAGCGGTGGCGCTGTTAACTTGGAAAACAATGAATTGTTATTTTGGTCTAAAAATTCATATTATTTGTAAGGTGGAACCCTTCGGGAAATACAGGCTTGATGTTATGATGATGGTGATTTGAATAAGTGCTGTTTTATTCATCAAAAATACAACAATTGACGAGGCAAATAAGTATCAGTAGAGATACTCTAAACCAT
The DNA here is from genome assembly GCA_937001585.2 of Brachylomia viminalis. Classification (NCBI taxonomy): domain Eukaryota; kingdom Metazoa; phylum Arthropoda; class Insecta; order Lepidoptera; family Noctuidae; genus Brachylomia; species Brachylomia viminalis. The sequence continues at coordinate 15,530,396 of OW443301.2, read as the reverse complement.
AATTAGCCTATAATGTACCCACTGCTGGGACACATGCCTCCTCTCGGTGAGAGTGAGTGGGCCGTAATCCACCACGCTGGCCCAGTGCGGGCTAGTAGATGTCACATGTCATCGAATGTTTGGTTGTTCTAGGACATGCCGGTTTCCTCACGATGTTTCTTTCACCGTTTTGAGAGCAATGGTGATATAATAATTTACACATAGAAAAGTGCCTGTCTGGGTTCGAACGAACGACCTGCAACTCGTCGCGGCCGTTACCACTGGGCCACCTCTGCTCTCTCCACTGGGCCACCACAGCTCCCTAAACCGTGTTTTAAAAGAGATACGTAACATTTACAGAATATTAAGCGAAATACAGTCATCAAAATTCGTTCAGAGGTTCGTGTGGGTGGGAACCAACAAACAATTTAAGGGCACTTCCTTTTATATCGCACGGTGGAGTCACGAAGAGGTTAACGTATAATTATATAAATACGAAGATAGAATACACTTCGACCTTCTCTTCTTTACCATTTTGTGTTGTATGTGTTAATGCGTTTACTTTTTATCTCTTTAACCCTTTAGTACTCATCGTCGTGCCCCATAAAATAGTTTATTTACCTACGTTGAACTGAGGATAAAAGGATTTTTTTGAAGCTTTTTGCAGGCACGGTATGTGTCAGTTGAAGGTTCATGTTTAACAATAGACGCTATGCTATGATGGATGACAAAACTAAATGGTAAAAGACTTTTTTCAAATCCGTTTGGTCATTGTAAAAGAGTCTTGTTTTCCTTGTACCATAGAACCATTTGAGAAATAAAAATATTATAACATTCAATTATATACTTCAAATAAGAAAATATTGTCTTATTCGGTCCGATGACGTCATGTTCCATAGAACAAATGGGACTGCAGATTTATAAGATTTTTTTTAAGTTTTCCAAACAAACCAAAACATGCTATTGTTAATTAGATTTCATTTACCCGTTGTGTAATTGGAAAAGTAATTACACTGTATGTTTACTCGCTCGTCGATGTTTCTTTATTTACTTGGCCTCTACCTTTCCACAACAGTGAAGTTCTCACAGACGAAAGCTGATTCAATTAGTGTTGGTGGTACAGTTGCGCGGTACTCGCAAATAATCAGAGTTTACGTCTGAGGGGCGACTCCACCACATTAAACCTTTTTCTCTGAAACTCCTGCCTTTTTCCTTATAGCTAATAGACTCGTAACTGTTAACTCTTTAGTTAAAACTAGGCGTTAATTAATTATCAAGACTGTACGGTACTGTGAAAATGCTTTTGACTAATTAATTTGGCTTTCCATTTTAAAGTCTGCAACAACTAACTACCTCGGAATTTTTAAAGTGAGTTGGAATGTTTTCTGGGTTCCAGTACCCGAAATGAAGTTACACAAACATTTTAAAACCATTGTTTTATACGTATCGTAAGTAACTTACTTTTTAACGTGAACCTACAACTTAAGAGTTGTCATAATTCAACACAGCGAATCCTTTCATAAACCACAAGTTTTGTTACTTAAAAGAGGCTTTACAACCCTTTCAAGCAGAAAACTTTCTTCATTGCACCATGAATACAATAAGTATCGTAGCTCTCCCCTCGGTCGGAATTTAAAATACCTGATAACACACCGGCTTTGAGAATAAAGTTACTTTATCGATAATAACCGCATTCCCTACTTTTACCTTGCAAGCCACTCTAGCTAAGTAGACATTTATGACAATGGCACGGGCGTAATAGGTACTCCTCTGTCACATTACGGTTTCACTTCATGAAATATATCCGCAACCCTATCGCGGGCAACATTCATTGACTTCTTTTGAAAGTAAAAATGGTGTACGAGGATTTAGGTAGGTCTAGGTATACTAGGCGCTGAGATAAAACAAAAGGAACACAAATCATCATCAGCCTACTACAATGTTCCCACTGCCGGGACACAGATCCCACTGCTGCGACACAGGCCTCCTCTCCGTGAGAGGGGGGGAGTGAGCCGTAATCCACCACGCGGGCCCAGTGTGGGTTTGTAGATATCTCATATCTTCGAATTTTCGGTTCTAGATAATACGTAATAGATATCAATGCTAAATTAATAGATATAATATTAGGTTTTTTTAATAATAGGTATACTCGCCACCGAAAATATAATCTTCTGATCTTTTGAGATTGAACATAAAACTACAAAAAAAAATCTGCAATTTTATTGTATTTTTTTCCATCGGCTTATCTCGACGACAGTATTATCTTTGACATTTCTTGAATGACAAAGCGGGGCAGCTCAATAACCGTCCAATTTGCATAACCTAATTTCTCGTGGCTGCGTCAAATTGCTGACAGATCTCAGAGCCCGCACTTCGATCATAATGGATGGGGCGTCAATTCCGATAAGACCGTAAACTGACAAGAATATATCTGGTCATTAACGTACGCTCCGATGTTAGTATCCAGTATCCATATAACGGATACTGCCCATACCAGCTTAAATTGGTAGTTTATACGTAGGTATCACCCCATTTTGCCAAATTACTGAATAAAAGTGAGGATTTTATATTTATTTATTTACTGGCAACGATCACGGTTATTGTATTATTCACATAAAGTATCCTATTTATGCCTTATTATTGACAAGCTGCTGCTGCTGTCTGCATAGGTACCTACATATCTCTTTTGTTGACTGTACCATAGTTGTTAACAAATGCAAAATTGTGCCACTCGTTGTGACCACAGTACCTGACCACTCAATTTCTCCCGTTCTTGTGTCCGTTCTATTTACAGGCTGATGTGGACGGCTGATAGTTGTTACGGCTACATCTCGTTCTGTCCTAAATAACGAATAAAAGTCAAGAATCTTTTTCATGTTCAATGATTAGCTGTGTTTTTATTTCGTGGGACAAAAGATTTTTCGAGAAATAGGACGCTAGTCTTGAACAATTCACATTTGATTATATTTGTATCTAAATAAATCTTTATAAAGTCTGACAGCAGAAAAAAGACTATGCTAACAGTCCTACTAGCGTAGTCTGTTTCTGCCGTCTATCGTCTTTTTATACACAATTGAAAATAAACATACTTTTTTAAGAGAAAATCAACCAAATATATACCTACATATCCCTACCTACTTACCCACTAGTCTAGCCTAAAAAAGTAGTTAACGAATAAATCTTTATCAATATACTGATATTGTAGCAGAACAGATGTGAGTACCCTTCGACAATATGGTAATAGAATAAGCAAACAAAAAATGCCCATTCTATTGTTTGCCAAATCACTCATGCGTTTTGTTTGATGTTTCAGGCACGTCGTGTGTAGTCCTATCTGTGTTGTTGCCCATGAGATTTCGTGGGACAGAAGGCACGGAATGTGTCAGTTGAATGGAAGGTTCATGTTTAACAATAGACGTTGATGTGAGAGACAAGACGTGATAGTTAATCGGTGCAGCCTCCCGACTTGATTGAATCTAGAGTCATGAGTCGAGATCTAGTGATTCTTGAAATACATACCTATTGCCATTAGAGTTGATCTCGTAATGGCTTTATCACCATAAGATTACATTTCTGTGAATACATTAACATCTAAGCATGGCAAAGGCGTAGGTAAATCATACGTGTTGGCTCGCAGAAATTTCCCAAAACCCAGTTTTAACTTACGATTCCAGTTTTAACGGTTTTTATGATTACGGCGTCTCACAAGGGAGCATTCTGGGTCCAACGCTCTTCCTCATCTATATTCTCTAGCCCTCATCAGACTGGATCTGTCGACATCCTGGATATCGAAAAACCGTCCTCCATTGCCCCATACACGACTCAAGGAAGGTGTGTTGCATCTATCTTCTACCACTCCAGTAGCCATGTATGTGGCAACGAGTCGTAGGCCTTCTATCCAGCATGTCGACAGATCGTTGCGGGATCGATGAACCTGTTGGCTAATGGCCATGTCGATGAGGAGTTGCTCCTTACTACCGCGGGACCCGTACCTACATCCATTTTTAGAGGCAGACATACATAATCAAGTTACTGTCAATATGCGTATTAATTTTCTCTCTCAAAATCGATGTAAGCAGTTTATAGACTGTTGACAAACACGTGATCTGTCTCTAATTCTTGAGTTCCGTGGGACTACCTGACTAATGAAGCAGGTGGGTAACGCCTGTTGTTGGAAAGTGCGGTAGCGACCCAGAATCTAAGGATGACTGAAACTGAGATGCCAGGCAACTGTGTGAACTAATTAGCCATTTCAACCAAAAGTTGTGCAATCCTTCCGATCCCGGGGATTTCCAGTTCGGTAACGTACGGACCGCTCTGGCAACGTCTAATGGCGTAATTAGGACTGCTTCCATTTCTGGTATAGTTCCACACACTCGCTCGACATTCTGCATCCAGCCAGCCTCAGCGTGACGGACGGATACCGACCAGATGCTGCACCAGAATGTACTCATGGTGGCATCATCCGGGCGGCACACGTCTGTCACATTTTATTTAGGTCCCAAGCTCTGTACACCCACCTCTCACCACTCTCGAACATGCGATTCTGCGTGTATAGATCAGCCCGCCGCTTATACCGCCGAATACGGCTCGCCCTTGCACAAGCTTTCTGCTTCAGGAAGTCAATGCGCTCTGTGACGTGTGATGTGTACGGGACATGTATTCTCGAGGGCTGATCACTCGTGGTCGTGTATTGCCCTCCCTGAAGCAGTATAGTTTGCCGATAAGTACCCTGGCCCCATCGATACAACGCTCGATCCTGCACTGCCAGGCTGGTACGGATGGTTTTGGTCGAGTAGCTCTGTCACAGTTTGGAAACTTGACATTAACTAAACGACTTGCCGCAACAGTCGCGTAATACAGGATGGAGTTTAGATCAACAAGATCCTCGCTGCTCTAGAACACATTATTAAGCTGCAAATACAGGACACACACCAGCGCCTCATTTTTTTTGTGCATAGGTAGGCGTGGTAATCGGGATCTGAGTTCGGTCGAAGTGAATCTATACTCGCGAAATGCATCCTGTAGTGCTCTCCTCAATCAGGCGTTGCACTGGCTACTTACTGTGTTGAAGGAGATTTTAGGGTTGCCCTATCATCTCCTTCAACACCATGATCGGACTGCGGCAGGATTGCATCAATGGTAGACACTTGTACCGCGGTTTGTGCCGTAGTCGAGACGATATAGTTGCTCAGCTCTGAGCGCAGCCTATCAAGTGCGGCATCGTCCAACCTATGATTGCGTTGGATGACCCGCACCTGATCCGACAGTCGTTAGCTACGACGGTACGCAGTAAGGTTAATTCCCCCCTCTGTAGACCTGTAATATGCGCGCATGGCGTTCTCGTTCATAGACTGAGTCCATCTCATGTCTTATCTCATTTAAAGTGTCTTTGACATATCTCGGGACCCTGGAGTCCCGGACCTTTGGAAGGCGTACGAAGGGCCGAACACAACTCACAGAGGCCCTATAGACGATTACAATGAAATGAGGTACCAACCGACAATTATCCCTGTACGCACTATGCAAGTGTACCCAAGGACAACCCCCAGTTTTTGTAGGACTATTGCAGGATATGGAAATAAAGGTTATGGATTTGGGTGGCTAAAGTGGACTGGTTACCTAAAACAACGGAAGTACTATGGCCCCTGCCTGACAAATGTTTTATACATACAATACACGGAAATGGCAGGGGGTGACTTGCACACTCAATAATGGGCCCTCGGAAACGGTCGCAAGCACATAGTGACGTAGTGACAAAGAGGCAACATATCCTGGGGTTCTCGAGGAATAGAGAGGTATTCCACGGCTATCAGGACAATCCTGGAAGTATGGTCAAGGGCCCTACCAGCATTATTATTATTTCACCTATGGTTTTATTTTATACGGTACAAGTTACTTGATCTCGTAAAGATGCTCGCTGAAATGCACTGGTTATGCTTGTGCAATGTATGAAAATGCACCACACATAAGCATCATGTTACCAGGAGAAACTGGATGCAATCTGGTCTTTAGGGCACCTCGACTCGGACAGGTTAGGTTAGAAGGGGATGGCGGGGTCGATAGACCCCGCCATCCCCTTCGTGGTTATTTTTTTATAAACCACCCAGAAGTAGGAGCCCCGCGCAGCGGGGCTCCGTCGACCAAGCCCTGCCATCGACCATGCATAGAATATTTTAATTAAGGTTTGGTTAGAACTGTGACAATTATGACAAACATGAACGCCCATTTTCTATTTTGTTTTCGCCATTAAGTTTCCGCTTAGATATTAATTCTGTTCCCAAAAGAAAAACTTGATGCTAGTTTAAATTAAAACGGAGCTTATTACTGATATATTAATATGCTACCTATTACTTATTACGATACTCCTTATTAGCTGCCAACCCATTATATATGGTACCCACTCTATTTTTTTTTAAACCTATATTCATTTTACTTAGTTGCCGCATTAAATACATGCCTTTTTTATATATTCAGAAAAAACTACAGCGATACAATAAACGGTTCAGTAATATCTAAAGCTTCACTTAAGTTCAAAGCTGGTGTGGTAATCCCGATAAACGTACTTGAGTAAAGCCGTTAACGATCCTTAAATAATACGAATGTTACTGACGAAACATATTATTCGGATAGTAAGTTATTGTTCGGGTAGTTAGTTCGGACTTCGAATTAGGCAAAGCCAAGTAACGAGTCTGCTTTGTTTGATTTAATGTGATAAATGCAACCACCGACTGACTGACTGACCGGTTGGTGCAGTTGGTAGCGACCCTGCCTTCTGAGCCGCTGGTCCCGGGTTCGATCCCCGGACAAGTCAAACATTTGTGTGCATGAACATGTCTGTTTGACCTGTGTCTGGGTGTGTGTATGCATATAAGTATGTATTTCAGTCATCAGGTTACCGTAGTACAGGCTCTTCCTAGTTCGGGACCCGATGACCTTGTGTGGGATGTTGTCTCATATTATAGTCATTTGATAGATTTTGTAGATTAGTTTTTTGAAAAAAAAATCCCCAAAATAAAATTTCAATAAAAGATACCAAATGCATTTTAATCAAATACATATTCCGAAATAAATACGAAATAAAATAAAAGTTGTTTCTCTTTTCACTGGTTTTATATTTTCGAAACAAAATAATACTAAGATGCTTTCTTTGCAGTCTAGAGCTTATAACGTGAAAAATCTATTTTCTTTAAGAGATATTCAGCTGAGAATGTTTCACAGTTCGTATCATGTAGGCGCAAGTCTCGAAAGGATTTAGTTTCGGAATTCAGTTTCTGATCGAATCTTCATTGTATGCACTTAACTCGGCTGTTTGAAGGTAATTCGTAGCATCTACAAAATTGCTAAGTAATTTTGTTCAAGATCAGGATTCCGTATCCAACCACGCTTAAAACACGTAGTAAGGAATTAAGTTGGAATAAAACTTAACATTTCAGCTTCCGTTTAGTTGGTTTAAAGCTAAACGTTGGAATAACAAAGTTGTAGTAAGAGGTGGGTAGTAACCAACCTCGTAGGATTGAATTAAGAAATGAGGTAGTGTAGTCATAGTATGTAATTTCTACCTTAACTTAGTAAATTAAATGCATTGTTTTCCTTCACTCATATGACTGTAATTTGTTAAATCTATACATTTCAGGTCATGAATGTGTAGAATCGGTTGGCTCACAGATTCACAAAAGTATGTAGTGAGACAATCCCGAAACAAACGCACGACTAAAACTCATGTATACTTGACTTTAATTTCTCTAGTACATAAACTAACTTATCTTTGACAATTATCTAAATTAAAAAAAAAAACACTACTTGTATGCTCACATAATCGCTCGACCTTAATGTTATGCGAAGACACTGCCGCCCAAGATACAGGATTTTCCTAGGTTGGGGGGCAGGGTACCTATTCTTATTGGACTTTCGACCTCACTACCTACCTTTTGTACCCAATCATTATAATTGTACTTCAAGTTTATTTACCATTCTACACACATCAAAAGTGTCTAGGGATCAAGCATTTTTATGCGGATTTCTTGAGATTAAGATGTGGCTTTGTAATAAATTTATGATTTTATAAATTTATATGGATCCTTTTTGGTGCATTTCATAATTTGAATCAGGAACTGTGAATCAAATTCGAGTAAAAGATGAAAATCAGCTGTCAATATTTTCCCTATAAAAACATACAACGCATTGAAGACATTATTAGTGCTACTGTTTCCCTACTACTGATTAAAACCAACGTTATTATGGAGCGGCGACGTCATTTAAGCAGGGAAGAAATGCTCAGAGCCGTGGGAATGATAGAAGCTGGTTCCCGGCAACGTACTGTGGCTTTAGCTCTGAATACAAGTCAGAGTGTTATCAGTCGACTTTGGACACGTTACCGAAGCACTGGTACCGTGGCTGAGCGCCATGGAGGACGGTATCGCTGCACCACACGGAGACAAGACCGATACATTCAAATCTTAACTCGAAGAGCTCCAACAATAACCGCCATGATGTTAGCCGTGAGGCTTCATCACTCTTCAGGGAACTTAATTAGCGACCAAACAGTCAGAAACCGCTTGCATGAAGTGAACCTTCATTCCCGAAGACCGCTACGGGTACCACCTATAGCAATGCACAATCGTAGGATTCGATATCAATGGGCTCTTGAACACAGAAATTGGGCAGAAGAACAATGGCGTTTCGTGTGCTTTTCTGATGAGTCTCGTTTTGGTATGAGACCGGATACAAGACGTATACGACACTGGAGAACCCCTGGACGCCAACAGTGATTAAAATCCTGCCAGGAAGTCCATCCTTATAGTGGTGGAACCATCATGGTATGGGCGGGTATTTGGATCGGCGGAAGAACTGAGTTGATTTAGATCAGAGGCAACCTCAACGCTCAAATTTATGCTGAGACGATTGTATCAGACGTCATCGTTCCTCTACAAGTGCAAATCGGTCCCTTATTTCAGTTAATGCATGATAATGCACGACCGCACACCGCAAGAGTTGTAAGACAGACTCTCGCCGCAGCTAACATCAATGTCCTGCCCTGGCCTGCTCAGTCGCCAGACTTGAACCCGATTGAGCATGCATGGGATATGCTACAGAGAAGAGCTCTGCCGAATATGGAGGGTATCCAGTCGCAAGAAGACCTTTTTTTGTTGTTGCAACGAACATGGGCGGCCATTCCACAGCGTGATTTGGATGAACTCATTTTGAGTATGCCAAACCGATGTTCTTGTGTTGTTAGTGTTCGCGGTAGAAACACGGATTATTAATTGTTTAAGTTACCCAATAAAATTTTAAAGAAAACTGTTATTTCAGTCTTTTTTTCGAACTTTTGTGTTAGTGGTTCAAATGTCAAAAATCCCTTTATTAGGAAAATGGCAAATTTCTTTATTAATGCAAAGGTGACTTGGTTTATCGTTACTGTGACAAACGAAAACACTTTATTTTATGAATCCTTAAAGAAAATTTTAATTAATATCAATCAGGAGAAAAGTTATTGCAAAAATATATGTTGATCCCTAGACACTTTTGATGTGTGTATATACATAGTTGTCACATTTTATGTTTAGGTATATATTAAAAAAAAAAATATTTATATATTATTATTTAGTTTGTCCGAACCACTGTTGGATTGTTATTCACAAAAATTACTATTCAAAAATATGTCCTTATTTTGAACAGGGTAACACAACTACTCTAGAATTATGGAAAAGCATTTAGTTTGAACATGCCAAAGGTATTATCAGACATTTCAATAGAGAAAATTTGCCACATTGCGGCTGGACGCAACTCAGATTACACGCGGTGATTCCACTACCAAATGAAGCTATCAATTGCTATTGATTTCGAACATTTCGTGTCACGTAGTATTGTTGGACTATTGAAAAGCAGAATTTTCGCTAAACCATTCAATTCGGATGAATTAATATTGTTTAATCAAATGTTGAATGGAGTGAGCTATTAGAAAATTTAGGACAATATACTATAGAAGTAGGTGTGCTCGCGGCACTGTCTGCATGGAAGTCGTATCCTAATCCTTCCTAATTATATTATTATAAATGCGAAAGTAACTTTGTTTGTTTGTTACCTTTTCCCACCTAAGCCACTGACCCGATCATCGTGTAATTTTCCTTATGCGTTGTCAGGGGTACAGAAAAGGACATAGGGTACCTTTTATCCAGAAAAAAGTACTGTTCCCGAGGGAAAGAACAATAACTTTCGACAGCCACAATCGCTTTAGGACGCTAGATGGCGCTACGTGTCTTTCGAATCATGATTGAATTATATTATTAGAAACTTTAGAATGGTGTTATGAGTTGTTTATTTTTTTAATATACATGATACATTTTGTGAGTCTAGAGTGAACTCCAACATCGTTTGACCGAACACTATGAAAGTTGGCACATAGATCGGTATATAAGTAAGTATTTTTAATGGAGATGGATTTACAGGATTCAGCATCCACGAAGGCCCTCGGGCCAGCGAAAGCTAGTTGTTAATAACATATTGATTGAGTGTCACACGTTTTATTTGTAATCCGCAGGTACGGTATGTATTTAATGGTGTTGTACGATTTCAGAAATCTAAACAAAAAGCTACCTCCACACACAGGAAAATTGACTATGAAAACGAGCATGACTTAAAAAACCACCAAGCCTGATCCTGAAGCCCGAGCCAAACTTCTCTTGTTTCACTATTTTCAGCTGAAGAAAAACATGGGACATTCGTAGATACTCGTAGCGGGCACTATTGAGTATCGTCGAACAAGAAATCTGTATTCATGTGTTAGCTAGCAGTAAATTGAATATGTCATGACTCCGCGGGCTCAGGCAGGAATCCGAGGGGAAAAATTAAATTCCTGCAGACGACTAGCGTGCCCAATGCGTGCAGTCACGTGCCTGCGGACACAGTGTCGCCACAGATAACGAATAATAAGATGTGGCGATAGTTTACCTATTTTATAACAAAGTTTTAATTGTAAAAAGTAGGAATAATTCGACCTAAAGATTATATTCTGTGAATTTAATACACCAGTCGTGTCTTTTATGAAAAGCGTCACCTACAGAAGATGACATTAAAAAGCCCGCAGACGAGCTCGTTCGAAAGATAATACCCAATTAGCTCCCAAACAGAAAATAGTAACCTTTCCACGATACATAATTCAAAAAACAAAATCTCTAAGCCAATATAACCACAAAGCGCTTTACCATCAGAACTTTTAGCATATTTCGAAGAAATATCGTAATAAGCTAAAAGGTAATCTATTAACTCGGCCTGTTCAAAATAAGGAGACAAAGAATTTAAAAGACTAAAATCTTCAGCAAAGTGAGCAATATGAGGAAAGGCTCAACGCGACTCATTGTAATCCGGCTCCGTTGTGCAGACACTTCATAATATTCTTTTTGTAATGCAGTCAATGTGGCCGCGGTGGCTTAGCGTCCGCTGTAACTTGTAAGGCGCTGAACAATATTAATGGCTTCCCAGCCTCCCTGCAGGATTCTTGCTCTTGCAGACTTAATCCCGGCAACACGTGATGCAGTGCCCGCCGCCTTCGATCACGGCAGAAAAAACGTTCCACAAGTTTGCCATTAGAACTTCTTGAACACAAGCTTTAAGCGAAAAAGACTACGTCTTACGTCAGCGAAGTATTCAGTCGTTTTTTGATCGATGGCGGCGGAAGTCTTGTAAATCTTTTGAGTTGTGGCTTGTCTAGAGACGTAGAGGTGGTAGTATAGATTAATAAAATCGGGAAAATGTACTTCACAGTAAATTTCTATTGTGCTATTGCATTATTAATATTGCACACGGGTTATAATTATTTTTTCGCCCAGTTTTAATGTTTTTATACCTGCGTTTCTAGGTTTTATTATCTTTTATACCTTAGTTCAAAAAAGCTAAAACAAATAGCCTTTTAGTTCTCAGCATTACTAACAGAACACGTGCTTGCACTTCGTTGGCCCAAGTTTTAATAGACCCTAGACGTCTAAATCTATGCAGCCACATACATTACTCGGTCACGTTCGCTAAACTCTGCACTGGATTGTAACTAAACACGTAAACTACCATTCAGTTCATTCCAACTCAGGCTTACCTAGCATGCAGTAGTTTGTCTGTTCTAAAACGATGTTATGAAAGTGATAACATAAATTGTTTCATAATCGCTCACTAAAGGGAATTAATAACACGCTCATCTGTATTTAGAATGTTTAAACTTTATTACCTTACCACGTTTACCTACAATACAGTTTGAGTAGTATTATAAAATTAATCTCAATCATAATATCTCAATTGTCAAATGAAAAACATCTTTGAGGTTTATTTTTTGGTTTAAAATTAGAATTTCGGATTTTAGTATTCCAAGTTGACATACACAGGTACGTTTTCTGATTCACTTGTTTACATTTTAAATACTTTTGGAACAGACCATAAATTCGAAATTAGTGCAGGATAAAACAAGCGAACATTTTAATATTCTTTAACAACATTAAATCAATGCTGAACAAAGTGACTCTCGCAATAAAACTGTTCGCGAATCATAGGCTCATATTTATTTAAATTGATTAAATGGCAGCTGAATAATGAAACGAGTAACTTTTATTAATAATCGGATGCACATATAATTCGGATGAACGAATTATGTAACTGAATGAGCATTTGAGCCGTTTTACTACGCTTGCTACGCGGCTACGCACGGTGCTACGGCAACATGCACTTAGGGTTGCCCACTAAAACTTTTAACCCCAACTATGTGAGAAGTCTTTATTCGTCTAAAAGATTTATTACAACAGTCGTTATGTTGCACGTTTTGCACGCAATACGGGTTGAGCCAGTGTCACAAATGACGTTATAAAACCGCACCGTCGCGTTGTGCGTGGGAGGCAGCTGTGGAGTTGTGGCTTTACACTAATTAAGCACAGAGGCAACGAACGCGAAATTTTGTTTCTTTATTCTCAGTTTAAATAACGTAGGAAATTAAGTTAAGAAATGTTGGGGATTACGTCGGTTTTAGGTTAGGTGAACCACTTTTTCAATGACTATTTTTCAAAAACGACCAAATAAAAGTTATTTTAAATACGTAGGTGTTGGTACAACACTGATTCGGTAATTGCAGGTGGCAAAAGGGGAAGCGGCGAATTTCGCGCCATATCCTAGCGGCTTGCGTCACAGAACAGATATAAAACAGGTTAGAAAGGAAATAGTTCCTGATTTGTATTAGAACGCGTGTCGCCGCTTGTCTCCCACTCCTTAACTCCACTACAAGCAAGAGACCAATACGTACGCGTATTACACACACAAATAGACCACAAGCACTTAGATAGTGAGTTTGCTATTGGTTGTCACACTAATACAAACACTGCGTTTGACGTACACTCACTCACGCGCAAAAGGTAATTTATTTCTCACGCATGTTACGGCGACCAAAAGGTCGATTACTTATATCGATAAAATTACTGTAATTTATAAGTTAGCAATTTTTCTCTATATTTCCGGGAAGAGGGGGACAATTAGTGTGGACTTCCTAAATACATATAAATAATTCAAACTCAAAGCATTTATTTCAAATAAACCAACTACAGGCACTTTTGAATTGTCAAGGGTTCGGTCAGTCAGAAAGATGAAGTTAGTTGCCCATTCCAAAGCGTAGTAGGTACCTATGGAGAAGAACGGGCAAGACACTCCATGGACACTCTTTTAAATCGAAATATTGTTACAAAAAAGTGGTTACATCATTCATGTTGAAATAATACATGTGAGAACGATGTAGAAAGACGTGCACGTTAAAAGTGTCCGTAATAAAAAGATAAAAACCATTCAGCAATTCAAATAAGCCGTGGCAGCTAAGAAATTACCTGTGCCACATTCAAGTCAATGAAAGACGAACCCAGTAAGTTTTATAGTAGCTACATAGTGCTCACACGTGCTATGCAATTATACAATACTAAGAAATTGAATTTATACAATGCAAAGATAGATTGTACAACCTTCATCAGCTCACAATATTTTCGAATGCTAATTGATTCGTTTAGGCGCTCTTGTAGAGCAGGACCAGCGCTGAGCCAAGCATTTTTGTCAGCGATATAATCCCCCAACTTATAATATGCTTGGCTGTATAGTGTGCGTTTTAGACAAGATTTAAATTTCGTTTCATTCAGTTGGAATATGTGGGGAGGTATTTTATTGTAACATTTTAAACAGTACCCCATGAAGGATGAATCTACATACTTTAGCCAGTCTGAAACCTGGTTAAACTAATTGGTCCCTATTTCTAGTCCTTTAATTGTGTCTTTCACCTCTTTTAATGAAGATTAAAATTTTTCTTTAATACTGTCAAATTAAGGGGGAACATCTAACATAGCCGCGAAATTCAAATTTTCTTTGGTTTTTTGCTAATTTATTTATATACATATATATATATATATATAATGTATAACGCAAGGAGATATATCTATGTACATATATACACAGTATACATATAGCTCATGGGAAGCGTGCGGTGACAATGACGCGAGTTTCACGCTTTTTGTTCACCCAAAAAGTACACATATATACATAGTATACATATAGCTCATGGAAAGCGTTCGGTGACGATGACGCGAGTTCCATGATTTTGTTCACCAAAAAAAGTGCTCAACGCGCCTAAAGAAGTTTTCACTTAAAAAATACTAGAATATTTTAAAATTGAACAATAATTTAAACTCAATTTAAATGCTGATTTTATTATTGTCCCTGAAATAATACGAATTTATTAAGTAACATGCGCTTTGCTATCTTTATAATCCGATTTTTTCAAAATAAAGTGCAATCTTAAATTAATATATTTTCCAATAATAGCCTTAGTTAGGTCTGTAACATGGTTTGCAGTAGGATATAATCCAACCTGATGATTACTAATGTTGCTAAATAATTCAGTTCCGACGAAGCTGCGCAAAATCTTTGCTGTCAACATATGTTTGTTAATATTCCGGAGATTGAAAACCTACTCAGAAACTAAATTAAAAACGCACTATAAACAATAATTGGTGATAGTAAACAAAGTTATTTTAATTATAATATTACTGATAATAATCAGCTGTATCAAACACACATACTTAATATCGACATTATTTACAACTTGGTACAACACTATCGATAAGCATGGATTTCGCCGAATTTCAGCTTTGGCTAGGCGTACGCGACGTTCGCAGTGAACGCAATACATTGCGCGATCACTGATCTAGTACAAGATGCTACCCATGCATTGCAAGCAATGTATAATTTTGCAACTACTGTTGCGATTGTATCGTTTTTATCTACAAACTACATAATACTATAGTAATAATTACAAATATCACTTGTATTTTAAGGTTTTTGGACTTACCGGTGAAAAGAAATCCCTTCCCGGGCTACACTACACACCTGTCTTCTTTTCCGACACGTTATAATAGCGCAAGACGGCATAATTCTTTGTTTTTCACGGAGCGTCGTACGTTGTCACAATATGAGCGCGACTGTTAGCCCGTGAAACAAATTTCGGTTGACTTTTGAGCGTTTGCTCATAAGTGCGGCGTGCCTGCCCCGCCCACAAGGCCCTTCTAACCTCTTTATCTGTTCTGTGGGCTTGCGTCACAGAACAGATGCGTAGTGACCAATGAAGTTCAGCGGTCGGTAAAAAGCGTGCGGAGACTCACGAGCTCACACCCAATGAAAATGAGCCTTCAAAGCAACTGCTACATGTACAGTGTAGGTTCTCCATAACAATCGTGCCCTATCGACTAATGATAACGGTACCCTAAATGCGGGCCCTATGGCATGTGTTTATTTGTTTTATCTTAAAGAAGGCTTACAGACTAACAAACCAATGATATAAACAAAGTAATATAAAAAAAAAATCTAATAACAAGCCTCCACATATAGTGAAAGAAAAAAGTAGGTAAAAAAGAAAAAAAGTACAGTAAGTTAAAGAAAGACCAATGCAAATGAGCCTTTACAGTTACACCGGGTAGTATTACAGCACACCCACCAGCGGATTTTTATTTGTAAATGGAAAAGGCTGGAACACTACAATTGCCTCTATACCAACCGGTCTATTCAGTAAAAATGTTAGGTGAAGTAGCTGTCATTCCACCTGATGCTAGGTATTATAAAGGTACACAATATGGACAGCTCACTTCAGCTAGGTTTTCATCGCGAGATTTTACATAATAGATTGGCAATTTGTCAAGGTGTGGGGGGATTAGGTAGGAACTCAAATGGAATCTAATAATCGTGATTCCAAACACCATTCATATCGTCTCTCGTATCTATCGTAACTCGGAAACACAACATCGAGTCGCAAGTTTGGGTTAATTTCACTGGCTAACAAATATTTTGGATTCTTCTAATTTTAGGACAGAAAACTGATAATAGAATGATAAAGAATCGTGGCAGTAAAGGCCACGAGAGATTAAAACTATGCTCCTAGAGGCCTCCTATTCTTTCAAAGAATCTTAAGTTTTACCGGATAATCCATTTAACCTTTTCAGAAATAGGGTATTTTGCCTATCCCGTGAGAGCCCTTTGCCTTAACACGATTAAAAGTAATTTAAATATTAATGTTGCTCCAAGATAATCTATCACTATGACAAGTTTAGTTCAAACATAACAATAATATTTTTAAGGATATGGTATCGCAAACATAGTTGGAAAACTTTTGTTTGTTTATCAAGGACTACGTGCTGTGCTGGATATTATTCTCTCCCAATTTGCGCTTCGATAATAATTTATAACTAAACAAGCTGTGCGCCCGATGGGTTTTACCATCCACAAAAATGACAAAATTTCATAGAAACGTTCATCCATTATTTAACCCCTTTATAACTCTTGTGTGAAATTTAATTATTCTAGACCCAGCGGCTTAGGCTGTGCGTTGTCTGTCAGTAAATGATTAAATGAATTTAAGATTTGTAATAAGTAGATAGGTACCTATATATGATATACTATCTCTATAAGGAAATCAAATAAAAAGTGATATTATTATGATGTTTTTGTTTGGTTTACGCCCGCAGGTAGTTTATTTTAATGAAATATCAGTTTAAAAAGTCTTTTTTGTTCGTGTCTGTTTCACAGACGTAGTGGGTATCGATTACTAAATACGCCAAAAAAATATTTAAGAATGTTTAGATATTTAACCCCGTCACGTGTTTGATTTTCGCTAGCTAATTTAATATGACCATGTATTTATAGTAGGCACTTACCAACTAAAGTAACATTTTGAAAAATATTCCTTGTTATTACAAACACAGTTTTGTTAGGGTTATAATCTCCTTACATTCTTAAGATGGCTGCGCCTGTTTTACCTATGCCACTTATTTGTACTCTATGCTTTATTGTGCAAAGTACAAAGCATAAAAAACACAATAATAGTACCTTTGCAAAAATCTGGGGTCATAGTGTCAAACTATATACTTTGCTGCCTTCTCTCTCAAAAAATATTGAAAAAGCTTTAAATATTAGACTTATACGTAATTTAGAAAAGTATACTATCTACTGCCAAGGAATGAATTTCGGTTCAGACAAAATGAATCTACTGATGACTAATGTAATCTACATCGCCACATGCCAACTACGCATCACACTGACGTCACGCTAAATCCTGCATCGCGCAAGTAGAGTTTACCGCGCAACTAGCTTAAATACAACGTTCCGACATCAATCGTCGGGCTGTTGCCCACCAGACACAACACCCGTCTGGTCGGAGGATCCTTCCTTTACCAGGAGGTATGAGCGAACTTTACACCCTGTTCCTCGTACCTCTATACTGGTGACCCCGAACATGGACATTGACGCAGCTTTCGAGCAGCTAGTACAGCGTGACGTCAAAATCAAAAAATCAAAATCAAAAGTCATTTATTCAAACTAGGCTGAGAATCAGCACTTTTTGAACGTCAAAATCACATAAGACAGTCCCCCCAAAACGCCCACCCTTCACCACTTCCTAGTGCTTTAGCTGGGAAGAAGAAGTGGCGGAACAAACTCCCCAGCAGCACTGCTGTCTGTTCAGTTAGAAGAACTGGATTCTATATAGTAATAAGTAATATAACATTACGAAATACAAAAATATTAAAATTATGTGCCATATGTCAGCTAGCACACGCCAATATTTAAAACTATACTCAAGCAGAAACAAATAATAAAAACAAAAACGCAAACAGAACTTAATACATAATAAAACACCTCCAGGCATAAAGGGCGTGCCCGCAATATGCAATGCTGCATTATGTTTATATATAGCTGTAACTTGTAGCCACAAACGATAAACTAGGATCTTCGAAGTAAAATAAAGAAACATTAATTACTAATAACAATAACAAAACCATAGTCAGCAAGATGACCTGTCACCACAAGCAGCACCCGTTCACGAGCATAACGCAAAGTCATCACCATGGCTTCCTCAAGCTTTAGATCGGCGATTCACGGCCGGCCGGCACCGCCTTCAACAGGTATCCTGGCCACCACCCAATCAAATCAAACCAAAATATTTTATTTCACATAAACGGTACCAATTGGTCGTTTCCTATGGAGAAGAGCAAGAAACTCCACGGTAACACTTTTAAAAATAATTGGCTTTTACAATGTTTTCAAATTACAGTGTCTATAGGTATGGGAGGACAGTGTAGGCTTGTCAACAGGTATCTGATACTTAACAAGATAGAAAATGGTCTACAAATGTTAAGTTAACAATTAGGCCTACAACGTCCTCACATTCACAAAATACAAAGAATCTGTAAAAGTATAAATATAAAATTATATAGTATATCCAACGTGTAACAGAATAAACGCAAGTCCTGAAAGTAGTTAGTTTATAATTGACTACAGAATCGATTTCAGTAACTATTAATATAGGTATTTTTTTTCAAATTTTATGTATTTTGCAATACTGACCGCAAATCGAGCCAAAGAAAATTAAATCTTATTTCAAGGCAACAGGACTTTCTTAATAATAATATGCTTTTAACTCAATACTCTAATTGGGGTGTATTAGGTATTGCGTTAATTGTGTTACACGTTGTATGATTGCCATTACAACTATTACAAATCAGGATTATGTCACAGAAGGAAAAAAAACAAAAAAAAAACGTAATTTGGGAGCAGTTAATGGAAATTTAACTTCTACTTTCCTTTAAGCCTTGAAACGTAATTTATGTATAATACTTCTGGCAATAAATTCTAAATTCAAAGGAATTTTATTTAAAAAATATGGAATTCTATTTTCAAGTTCAGTCATTTGTTTATTGATTAGTGTTTTGTTTTTACTACAATCATTTGTATCTTTTTCATCATTATGGACAATTACGAGTTATT
The DNA here is from genome assembly GCA_937001585.2 of Brachylomia viminalis. NCBI lineage: Eukaryota > Metazoa > Arthropoda > Insecta > Lepidoptera > Noctuidae > Brachylomia > Brachylomia viminalis. The sequence goes on along the minus strand of OW443301.2, from coordinate 15,511,100 downwards.
ATGGAATACGAGTTCTGTCGTGGTAGCATTGCCGCACAATCGTAATTGGTTTGGTTTGAACGCTTCCGAAATTAAAATTTTGATCTTAAAATGAACCCCGTGGTCGCCTGAATACTAAAGTCAACGACGACGAATTAAATGTGATAGTGAAAGCTGAGGATACTCAATCTACGGCTGAGTTAGCAGCAGCTTTCAACCTTAGCATCAAAACAATATAGGTCCATTTGCGTCAAATTGGCAAGGTAAAAAACTTGATCTCGCACGAACTGAACGATCGCCAGTGCGACGAACGCATTGAGATATGCATAGCGTATGCTTAACAGACACAGAAACGAAGGGATTTTGAACTGCATTGTCACTTGCGATGAAAAATGGATTCCTTTTGCTAATCGTAAGTGGTCATTATGTTGGTTAGACCCCAAGCGAAAACTTCACCCCAAAAAAGTCAAGGTCACTGTTTGGTGGTCTAGTGCCGGCATAATTCATCACCGCTTCTTACCAAATGTCACCAGCATTACTGCAGATGTGGATTGTGAGGAACCGGACACGATGATGGAGAACTCGCAAATCTCCGGCCAGCCTTGGTTAATCGCTCGTTCCCGCTGCTCCTACACGACAACGCTCAATCTCATACGGCACAACAGACGGTCTCTAAGGTGCAAGAGCTAGGGTTGGAAGTTTTCCATCATCCACCGTACTCACCAGACCTTGCGACGACAGACTTTTACTTTTTCCAAAATTAGGACAATTTCTAGGCAGGAAAAAAAAATGCCTTTGAAGAGTTTGTTGGCTCCCGTACACCTGACTTCATCAAGAAGGGCATTGAAAAATAAATTACCACTGCGCTGGCATAGATGCATCGATAGCATGGGTGTTTATTTTGAATGATAGAAATAAAAAAATAAAAAATAAATAGTTTAACTTTCTATAAACTAAATGGCATTTTTTTTTTTTATATGGGACAACATCCACACAAGGTCTTCAGGTCCCGAACTAGGCAGAGCCTGTACTACGGTAACCTGATGGTGATGACTGATATACATACTTATATACTTATACACACCCAGACACAGGTCAAACAGACATGTTCATGCACACAAATGTTTGACTTGTCCGGGGATCGAACCCGGAACCAGCGGCTCAGAAGGCAGGGTCGCTACCAACTGCGCCAACCGGTCGGTCATTTCATAGATAGAGAGAAATATTTTGAATTTGACATGTAGGATTTTTTATTTATTTATTTATTTATTTATTATTTATGTACACACAATAAAATACATGAGATAAGACATAATTATAAATTGAGTACAAAGGTACTGCTTATTTCTTAAGAAATTTCTTTTGAATTTTGTTTTTTTACTTTAAGGTTGGCAACGTATACTCGCCAATCTACTGAGTGTTGCAGGGTTTACAATAAATTTCCGTAAAAATAAAATAATAATAATATCTACTATGGTAAACGTAGGTATCTTGGCACGAGTGAGTTGCATTTGCTGGATACTTAGCATTATGTCCCTATATAATAATATTATAATCTACATGGTTACTGAAAGGAATTCTCGTACCTAATTACTAAATGACTCAAACGGGAGATTTTCAGACAAAAGCTGGTGTCAGATGGCAAGTGATTCTGGGAACGTTTCCTTATTGTTGTCACTAGAAATGTCGCCGAATATATAACTTGTGTAGATTATGTCAAGTGCAGCTGCGATATCAGTTCGGCAGTTGACTAATAACAGATTATTATAGGTACATACTTACTTATTTTATGTATCTTTCTCAATGTAAGAAATATTTGATACTCGACAAAAAAAAACTCTTGATATTATTAACACAACCAGTTTAAGCTGGCCTCGCATTATATTGAAACTCCGTACTACGCTAGGCCTACTGTATGACGACGCGACAGTCGAATTCACAAACGCAATTGAATTTTAAAGCACCTGTAATTATCATATTTTCACTTTAAAGTACTTTTTAAGACGGTTTTGAGTTAAGCGCCGTTTGAGGCTTTGAACCGGATAAGAAGTTGAGCGGTAGATAGCGCCATCTATCTCGTATGATATGAAGTACAGAGGCGAGGTCAGGTCACCACCACGAAGATTTACATTCAATAAGAACATTTCCGTCGGTTCTTAGGTCTACCCTGTTAGGGATTATAAGGATAATGTTGATCCTAACCTATTATTACTAGGAATACGATCGCGGCTGGTTTTTGTCAAGGATCGTACCAAAACGTTAAATTTGTAACAGGAGTTGGGTAAATCGTATTAAGTGAAGTGGAGGATAAAATTAAAGGGAGCATTATACGCGAGTTATCAAACTAAATTGCAAGTTAAACGACACAGTAAAATGAAAACAAACCACACAGTATAATTGGTTAATTACTGTGTTTACTAGCTTATTGGTCAATAAGCTAGTAGATACAATAAATTGATGATTATGTGTTTTTTTCTCGAATTACGTAGCCTCACTAAGATAGATCGCCATGAAATCGCATAACTACCTTTGCCTACATAAATATTATTAAAAAACAGACTCTGAGTACACTCATTGCGTTAAGTGCCTGAAGCCACGTACATCTGTAATGTATTGTGCAGGGTTGAAAGTCGTCGTCTTGCACGTCCGTGCTACCCGTTCTACTCGTACAACCCGTTAGGGTAGTTCCTCCCAGTTGACGTCACAACTTGCTACTCTTTTTCGAATTAAAACACGTTTCGCCTTATTCCACGGAGGTATGGAACTACTTATGTGAACTTAAAACCAATCCAATCAGTCATTCTGAACATAGTGAGAACGTTAACAGAGTTTTGCTGTTAAACTAGAAGATTGACTGGTGATTTAGTCCTTGTGACGGTTGCATAACAATATGGTGAACTAAGGACCAAAATATACGGACTGTCCATCAGCACCTCACGTATTCTGAATATCGGGTCTAGAATAATGTTGTGGAGAACAAACAAAGTTGAACAACCAGAAGGGACAGAGCTGGAAACTGAACCAATATCTTCGGTACGCCCCAGCTCGGCTGCCACTTTTGCGTCCCGTAAGTCAATCTAGCAATCAAACATACTTTTTCAAAATTAGGTACGATGAACGTTCTTTTTCCCATCTACGAAACACGGAATTAAATCCATTCAGTATTGGCTCCGAGATTCAAGGGGGACGTCACTACGCCAAGGAGATTTGATTTATTACATCAGGAAATATAAAATGGCTCTCATTGTAATGTTAAAAAGCTTTTTCATCGCTGAAATGTGACACATAAATGCAGACATGGCTTCTCGAATATTTTTTTCCATAATTGATTCTGTCCTGAGATATATTTATTTTTATTCGACTTTAGCAATGCTCATGGGAGCCGCTTTGTTTTACTAGTTTTTGTTTTGCTACCGAACTTGTGTGTATAGTTATTACAATAAATCAAATATACTGCGAGAATTATTGGCTGTAACTTGTTTAGGTGTCCCGTAACATCGCGAGTTTATTATAGTTTGGTAATTCTTATAATTAATCGAAGTTCGAAGTGACTGAGTGGAAACCTTTCAGCTAGATATTCCGTAATATATTCCGTGCGATTATTATTTGGTTTTTGACTAAGAGTTGGACACCTTCATAGGATATTTCAATCGTAAGGGCGATAAATGGATTATCATGATGGTTATTATCTATTTATCTTGGTCTTAAATATCTTGAAATCTGCCTTTATCGTATTTGTATGTAGGATACGCCGATACCTACGTGAAAAATTATTAAATTAAATAACTTACGCATTTTTTAATAATACCACATTACCAACAAACCATTAACCAACAATTATCACAATCCATCGGTTCCTAATAGTGGTAAATACAAGCAAATTGAGTAGTTCTAAGGCGTGCGGGTGCTAACAAAGTTCTGCCGCTAAGTTCTATTGGAACATTCGATTACTTAGTTCCGCTGGTTCTGGCTGTTTGAGCTATGACTTACTATGTAACTAGACCGTTCTTTTTTCAAAAACATCTATACTTGGAAGGTGATGTGTATTTACGATTTATTTAGATAAAGTTGGAGCTCTACCGTTATGTGCGTGTGGAGTGTGGTAATTAATGGACTGGCCATAGAAGGAGGATCTTCTCCTTCGCTTAGTACTGTCAGTTGGTAAAGGCACTGACTGAAGGGTGCATTACCTATTAAGTGATCATGTATGTACTACATAGTTCTCGATGGTAGATGGGTATATTTGGTACGAGGAAAGCCAGATCTGGTATTAAATACCTAAGCAATAACACTTTCACAAATTTCCAGGATGTTAGCCCTAGGCCCATATACCCAAGCCAGCCAACACTTACCACCACTTAAATAAGGTCGGTGGAAATTTGATAAAAATGAATGCATCGAATATTTCATATTATGACAAATCTGTTATATAAAGGGACCGAGGAAACCGCCGGCCGGGTCCCACCCACGCGTCCAAATTCTGTTTCAGTGGTATTTATGGGCGATGATAAATAAAACCGCTCAGAAATAATAACTAGTTCACCAGTCCTGTACGGAACGACTTTTATTAATTTTGAACACGTATTTTTTGGTAATTGTGACCACAATATCCGCATACTATGGAGGTTTGACCTGCAGGATAATTGCGTTACACTCTAACAGTAAAAAAGGTTTTCATTTTAACAGTTCAACAACATTCAAATTCAAATTATTTATTGCGAACTATGTGTTTTAAGTTTGAAGACTCAAAATCAAAAAACTCAAAGCATTTATTTCAATTAAACCATTTACAGGCACTTTTGAATTGTCAAGTAGTCGGTCAGTCAGAAATATGAAGCTAGTTGCCCATTCCAAAGCGTAGTAGGTACCTATGGAGAAGAACGGGCAAGAAACTCCATGGACACTCTTTTAAATTATATTGTTACATAAATATTAGTTACATCATTAATGTTGAATATAGGTATAATTATATGTGAGAACGATGTTAATAAGACGTACACGTTGAGTGTCCAGAGTACACCAATATACATTTAAACAAAACAATCCAAAAATAAAATAATTGAAATAAGCCGTGGCGGCTAACGTTAACAATACTAGACGTTAACAATATGTAGGTTCTTACAACTTAGTTGCCTGTTAAGGCATTGCAATTTAAATGGTTATAAATATAAGAAAAAAACATATACATAATCAATATTACAGTCATACAGTTTACATTATATTATATTTATTATCAATATATTCATACATTTTATATTAATTCATACTATTCTTATAATTTACATCACATTACGTGGGTCACACTGAAGGTTTTTAGAAAATAAAAGACGGAATACTGTAGAAGCCTGTTAATATTTTTATTTTCGAAGTAGTCTCCGTTCCTTTCTAAGCCCCGTCGCATGCGATGGAACCATTGACTGAAGCAGTGGGTCCACTCTTCTTTAGGGATTTCTGCCACGCCTTTTTCAAACGCAGCCACGGAAGCTTCAGGGTTCATAAAACGAATTCCTCAAAGTTTATCTTTTATTTTTGGAAATAAATAAAAGCCACAAGGTGCCAGGTCAGGACTGTAAGGAGGATGACTTACTAACTCCATACTTTCTATAGACAAATATATTCGATAGTCTGTATGGCGGAGTGAGCTGGAGCGTTGTCGAGGTGGAGGAAGATCCTGCTTCTTGGCCGCTGCTGTCTAACATTTTCCAGGACAACTGGTAAACAATGACTGACATACCAATCTGCATTAACAGTCGTTTTATATTCTTGGACAATTATTGCGAAATGACCTGCCCGTCCAAAGAATGAGGCAATCATCTTTTCCCCTTGACTTCTGCGTCCTTCTTTACTTTTTTTGGCAAATCTTCGAATGCAAACTTCCATTGCAAAGATTGTCTTTCGGTTTCGGGTTCGTAACAATATATCCAGCTTTCATCACCTGTGACGATGTCATATACAACATTCAGTCACCTCCGTCATACTTTTCAAGCATTGAGAGGCACTAATCCAAACGACGGCGATTTTGATGTTCCGTCAAAATATGAGGTATCCATCTAGTACAAAGTTTTCTGACGCCTAAACCCAACTTCAAGCTTCCTTTTAAAAAATACCAATTGAATGTCTATGGCTAACTTATTGTATTGGGTCTTTACCTATGAAATTGCCGTTTAGCATACAGAAAGTTAAAGTCATTTTTATATAAATATTCTTTATTTCTATCAATCAAAATATGCACCCATGCAATTGATGCATCTCTGCCAGCGCAGTGGTAATTTTTCCATGCCCTTCTTGATGAAGTCAGAGGCATTTTGTACTGCCTCTCGAGTATTGAACTTTTTCCCTGCCAAGAAGTTGTGCAAATTTTGGAAAACGTAGAAGTTTGTCGGCGCAAACTCTGGCAAGTACGGTGGATGACGCAAAACATCCAACCCTAGCTCTTGTAGCTTAAAGACCGTCTGTTGTGCCGTATGAGGTCCTACTTCAACGCATTTGTCGCGCTGGCGATCGTTCAGTTCATGCGGCCCCCACTTATCAACTTTTTTTACCTTGCCAATTTGACGCAAATGGACCAATATTGTATTGATGCTAACGTTGAAAGCTGCTGCTAACTCAGCCGTAGATTGAGTATCGTCAGTTTCCACTATCTTCTTTAAAGCCTTTTTGTAGTTGTTAACTTTAGTCTTCGGGTGACCACGGGGTTTCCATGTCGGAAGCGTTCACACCTATAACGTATTTGTAGTGTTCACTCCGTACACGTAATTAATGTTGCGAGCCGTTTGTGCAGCATTGCTACCGCGACGGAACTTGTATTCCATAGTTACTCGTATTGTGATCGTGTCCATACTTATTGATGTAAAAGACACAAATGTAGTGAAAACAAAACAGTAATCGATAAACAAATTACTGAATTGGAAAATAGAATTCCATAATTTTTAAATAAAATTCATTTGAATTTAGAAGTTATTGCCAGCCACACATAAATTACGTTTCAAACGGCCAGTATTGTAAAACGACAACTTCATAAGTAAATAACTATTATATTTTTATGCCAATACAAAAAATACTATATTGCTACATACTGCAGTGTGGGATGTTTTATTGCGTAATGTATTTTAAAGTCTACTGCTTGTTAATGTGTCATAGCTACTGATGTTTGATTTAACTAAAATTGAAGTCATTGCGTTATTTACGTCGTTGAGCAGACAAATGTTTCGACCATATGAAGCCCGGATTAGCAATATCCTTCAAAATAATTCAGATTCAGATTAATAGTGTGTTACGCCATAAGGGGTTTAGCAATTTCTTAAATCAATTTGTGTTAATCGCACATTTTCAGTGACCACAGTGCTATTTTATAAAAACTCACTATCTACCTTTATTACAAAAGTAGCATTATTTGCATCCATAAAAAGAAAAGTTTGGTAACTGAAATTTACATCGCGAATATAAAGACACACGCGCCTAGCAGACGTTTTTAACAAAACATTGGAATGCTCAAGTCAGGAGCGCAAAGCCTAATGATAAATAAATAACCAGATCATGTAGGAGATCCAACAATTCCGTGCCACATAAATTAAAAATAAAACATTGTGACTACAAACAAACGTCACGTTTTGCTACATTTGTAAAATAGTGAGTTTGAACGTGAAGTGCGCGGAGTTTACGATGCGCCGCGACAGATCAGGCCGCCCGTAATTTACTAGGTTTCGGAACGACGGACGTGCCTCTTCCGTGTGAATAATTGTGTGTACCTACCTGCGTGTGCTGTACCCCTGGCTTATTCACCACCACTGATCGTAAGTCCATAAATATTTAAGGAATTCCCAACAATACATTCTTTGATAATTATTGTTCTAGGTAACAATGTAAGTAATAGCGTACACATTGTTGCATTAAAGAAAAACATGTTTTCAATTCATTAACAATCTAAAACTACGAAATATCTAAGCGGGATCTACAATGATGTTGCCTATTCGACATACTTACAAAGTCATTTAACATTTTACCAACAAACTAAATACCTATCTACTGCAACTTGAAAACAGCTTTAAAAGTTTTGAAGCCTTAACGAAATTCGGAATGGAGCACTAAAATATTTTGTATTTACATCGGCATTGTACTTACAACGTAAACCGTTTGAGCAAACTCTGTTAGCTAGATCTGCGTGGAAGTTTGCGGTACTAGGGCAACTCTTTCGTTCGTGTTATACGATTTCGTCCGCACAGTTTTTGAACTCACTTTGCTAGAGCAGTTCCGAGATTACACTCGTAACTTTAATTTAACTGCTAAGAATAGGTGTGGACTTCAAATCGTGTAATGAAGACTTTACTAAATTAATGAAATGTAACAATTATCTCGGCTTAGTCCGTGTTTGAATTGTCTACTGAGGCAGATTTATTAAATTAATTCGGTTCCCGGCCACTAATTGTCTTTTGTATCAATTCAATTGGAGGATTCAATTTGAATATTATTACTATTTAGTTCTAAGGATATATTGACAACTGTTTCGCACAGATAATAATATAAAACGTGTTTGTCGATTACATATTCATAAAGTACTTACCTAGATATGCATTATAACAATGAGCGTTCATAAAAGATAATTCATTAGCGGTTTATAAATAGATAATATTAGTTCTTTCATAGAATATGGAACCGATTTGCAATATCGCCCGTTTCAGGAGTGACTACAATTGCTGTAGTATTTAAAGGAGTTAGATAGACTAGTCGTTAAACTCACGTAAGAGCTTTGTTTCACGGAGAAAACTAAGTCTGACTTAGGGTTGTTCCTAGGTACTTGACTCGGAGGCCTCAAATTTCCGAGTAAACTTGAGAGCTACTTGAAAATGCCGCAGTGCAGTGCCTTTATCATGTAAGCATATGAACGGTTTACGAGATTAATATTTTATTACTCACATCTACAAAAACTGAGTTCCCTTGCTGCTCTGAACATTAAAAAGATGCGTAATGTCTTAGCGTAACGTTGTTGAAGATAGATTTATTGTTTTATATGTAAATGTTTCATAGCAGTCACTCGGAGATAACTCACATTATGCGCGAACGTGTTTATTTTGCAATATACTTTTTATAACGAAAGAACTGGGAGGTAAGTTTGACGTGAGCTAATGCATTCCAGGAAAAGTTTTACCAACTATTTCATTAGTTGGTTGCTATTACACGTAAATGAATGCCCAGCAAACAAATTAATTAATTTTATCTGTCGCCAAACTAGTTGGTTATAATGGCTGCACATTTGACGTCGCAGATTGCCTCCATGTAACTTGCCTTTCAAAAGTTGCGTGACAAACTGACCGCTAGTTGGTACTTTTATATATATATTTATATATTTTATGTACACAAAGCTCGGGCGTAGTGCCCAGTTTGTTTTAAACATTGACTTAGATTTATAACTGCAGTTTGTATTTTGACTGACTCCGTGTATGGTTAGTGGTAGATTCAAGTTTTTATTATTTTTTACTTTACTTTTGTGTCTAATAAGTTACACGGAACAAACAATTTATAAAATAAAGTCTACTATTTTATATTTGTCTACATCAACTAAGGCACATACGACACACTCTGGACAGAGCATTGCTGGCTAAGCTTTTTCATATAATGTTTTTTTTTACAGATAGCTCGTTATTTTACGAGTGTAGCAGGTATACCTATAGCGGGATAACTAAACCCCCAACAGGGCAACTGGTTTGGAATAGGCTGCAGCGCCCTTAGGGTCTAAAGGTCTAAGAGTACAGAAGGGAACGGGAAACCACTTCACTAGTTCCTAAGAGAGTCACAATGGAGATTAGATCTGTTGAGCGTGCCGGCTGACACCCGGTGCCACCAAACCGTATGGTGGTGTGAAATATGCTACTGGCCATGTGCTTGTGTCTGATCAGGAAACTATGTTACTGATAAACCAAAATTAGTTAGACAGCCTCACAACCTTGGCACCTCGAATGTACGCGGCCTTTTTTTTTTTTTTTTTTACGGGGGAAATCCTCATGGACTACCTCCGCCTGGGGAAAAGGCGGAGGGGCGTGCCGGACTCTTACCGGCTAAAACCACCCCGGTGTCTCCTCGCACGTACGCGCGGGGCCGCGGGAATCGAAATTCTTCCGCAGCCCCACACTAGTGCTGGCCCGGTCTGCCCGGACCTCGTCTCCTGCACGGGGTAGTGAGGTGTTTAACTACCCCGTGCATCGCCTCAGAGGCGCACGCCGACACCCGCGCGCGCCTTCGCTTCGGGTCCATCAAATAGGGGGCGAGGACTTCCCCAAGTCTCACGCCCCTGGACCCATTCATGGGGGCCGGAAAAGGGCGTTGTCCGCCCTTCTCCTGCGCCCGGTGCGCCTTCTGCGGCCGGGGAAGGGAGTCGAGATCTCCCTCTCCCGTTCCGCAGTTTCCTTCTGCGACATCACGTCCTCGCAGAAGGACACCACCGCGTCCCACGACTCTGCGCTACCGACCATCCTCCGCACTACGACCGGCAGCGACAGATCGCCTCCTACCTCATTTGTGAGGACACGACGCTTCTCCTCCCAAGCTACACACTCGGCGAGCGTGTGTTGCGCCGTGTCCTCCCCGCAATGGACGCAATGGTGGCACCGAGCGTCCGGCTCCCTGCCTATGCGGCACAGGTACTTGCCGAAGCAGCCGTGCCCCGACAGCACCTGCGTCATTCTAAACGACAGGGAGCCGTGCCATCTCCCGAGCCAGTCGTCGAGTACTGGCCGGATCGCCTCGACGGTAGCGAGGCGAGCGGTAGGTAGGGCGCAGAAGCCTTAGCCGCCAATCCGCCACCAAGACCTGATGGAGCTCCTCTCGGCGCAGCGCCATCTGCCGCTGCACCGGCCTCGAGCCCCGTGCCCGCTCTTCCTCGCGCCATCGATATAATGACGCGAGTACTTTCGCCTCTAGGTCCCAGGGCGGGGATCCGGCCAGGACGCAAGCCGCCTCGTAGGAAATCGTGCGGTACCCGCGGACGACTCTGACGGCCATCGCCCTCTGCGGTTTGCGCAGAAGAATGTACGCGGCCTAAACCAACCTGCCAAACTTCAGATAATAGAGAGTGAAATGAAAAGGAAGGGAGTCACTATCCTCGGACTTAGAGAAATACACTGGAGGAAGTCTGGATACTTTTTGACTGAACCGTTGAATAAAATCTACTTTTCAGGACCTGAAAATGAGAGCTCTAATGGTGCTCTATGGCCTTCGTGGTACCACTTAGCATAGACAAATATGTCAGCGGTTATAAGCCCATTAATGACCGAATAATTGCCATTGAAGTTAACACAACTGAACATCATACAGGTCTATGCGCCTACCGCCCATTCTAGCGAGGACGAAATCAAGAAATTTTACAGCGCCTTAAACACGAAACGCTTACGAAATACCTAAAAGGGAGTTATCGGTAGTTTTAGGTAATTTTAACGCCAAAATCGGTACAACGAACAGCGAAGAACATCTTCGACGGGTAGTCGGGAAATATGGAATCGGTTACAGAAACGAAAAAGGCGAATGTATGCTTCAATTCTGAAGTAAGGAAAATCTTACCTTTACGAACACCGGTTTTAAACAACATATACGGCGATTGTATAAGTACTTGGATTTCTCCTGGCGACCGTTTTAGAAACCAGTTAGACTATATTCGCATCCAGAATCGATGCAAATCGTCTGTCATGAATACCACGACATACCCTGGGGCGGACTGCGGCTCTGATCACCAACTTTTAATCACCACATTCCGACTTCGGCTGGGAAAACTCAACAAGCATGAACGCACACTGAAAATGCACCATGTTGACCTACAAGCCTACAGAAGAGCAATTGAACCCAAAGTACCTGAATGTACTCATTTATCACCGCAAGAACCCTAAATTCTGCAGTCAGAGATTCCAAAGGTTTGAAACAGATTCTATGCATCTGCAATTCCATCTGGAAGACTAGGAGATGACCTGAAGAGTGGACAGAGTACGTGTTTGTCCCACTTCATAACAAACAGAAACTACAGGACTTTGGCACTTATTCCACATGTCAGCAAGATACACTTGTACATCATAAACAACAGGCTAAAACACTTTTTATATCCATACATTCCAGAATAACAAGTAGGTTTTGTTAAAAGCAAAGGCACGCGGGAACTAATCCTGAATTTTCGCCAAATCATAGAAAACGGCCGGGAATTTAACAGCCCTGCGTTGTTGTGTTTCTCTTGATTGTGTGTAGTGGGATAAGCTGTGGGAGGTTCTAAAAGACACGGGTACGCCTCAACAGCTTACTGGATTAGTCTGATGCCTCTACACCAACAACCGCTCTATCGTCGAAACAGACACCGACTGTTCCAACGTGTTCTCCATCAAGAAAGGCGTTAGACAGAGATGCATCCTCTCATCTCTGCTCGTCAATGTGTATGGAGAGTATATTGTTCGGAAAACTCATGAGTAGTACTAGTTGGTAGAAAGCGCATTTCCAATCTGCGGTACGCTGACGACGCCGTTCTCATTGCTACAACAGTTGACGACATGAAGGAGATACTACATAATTTGGAAGCGGAAAGTAGCAAATTAGGACTTGCAATACATAGGCATAAAACCAAGCTTATGGTGATAGATCGTGCGGAAAAACCTATCGGGCGCCTATAACATACGGATCTGTGGACAGTTTCATTTATCTGGGCTCTAATATTAATAATCATGGCGGTTGCGCCCCAGAAATAAAACGACGGATAGCCATAGCCAAAGATGCTACAACACGCCTCTAGAACATCTGGAAAAATCGTGGTATAAGTCATAAAAACAAAGCCCGATTGATTAGAGCACTAGTTTTCCCGATTTTCCTCTATGAAGTTGAGACCTGTACATTCCGAGAAAGAGAAAGACGTAGCTCGAAATGTGGTGCTGGAGGCAAATGCTCCGAATACCATTGACAGCCAAACGCACAATTGTGTCTGTCCTTTCTCAACTCGAAATCAAGACCCGATTGTCTACAGTTTGCCTACAGCATATTTTGACCTATTTTGGTCACATGATGCGAATGGGAGGTAGCAGCCTTGAAAAGCTGGTCATTGTTGGCAATACAGAAGGAAAAAGAGCACGAGGCTGGTCGCCAACACGATGGTCTGAACAAGTAAAAGAAGCTACGTCCTTAAGCAAATTTCAGCAAGTGGTTCTGGCAACTTTGGACCGGTTTTGATGGAGGCAGATTGTCTGCTTAAAGAGGTCCAGTGACCACGATCCTCAGTAACGAGGGACCGATTGAAGAAGAAGAGCAGGTATGCCAATGGAGAGGAGAATGTGATTTAGAAATATGCACATATTTATGTTAATATATATATATCTTGTATATCTATTGTGATAATGAGGTTTCTTTTCACGAAAATCTATTTTCATAATTTTCATTTTGTACATTGAAGTGGTTTAAGATCAACGTATATTTATAATAATGATAATATTTATGCTTATAACTTCTGGAGAAGCACAAGAAACCAACCATTGAATCCTTTTTCCTTATATTTCGGTCTCTACTCCATTCTCGTCAAAACCGTCGCTCGCAAATTATCTTAGTTTTAATTAGTAAGAAAGCAATCAAAATGTTCCTCTTCCTTACTAAATGAACTTCAATGTCGTTAGGAAGGGCACTTGAGTTCTTTTATTACTTCAGATTGTATTATTATCAGATTTGGTCATTCTAAAAGTCCTTCTAACTTTATTGCGCAGTTTTTAATCAAATAATTAACCGACTCAAAATAATAATCTAACTAATATCGTTAAGTTTTATTCACATTTATAATACGACTTCACGAAAACCTTTTAATTTTATCACAAAATCTACACAATTTTAATGTTACTACGAGGTTTTTACGAAATGGAAATGGCTAAAATGAATTTCTTGTAGAAAGGCTCTCGGTAGAATTTCTCTGAAACGGATAAAGATATAAATCTAAGCTGTTTGTAGTTTCCAATTTGTCTTTCTACGATTCTAGGCGAACTTCGCGTGACCAGACCCAAGGGAGAGCCATTTAATATTTGGTGGCATTTTCGAATAAGGATTAGGAATATTGATCATAGACCAGAGGGCCGGTTGGCTACACCCGGTATTACTAGTTAAATTTATACCATTTATATATAAATCCATAAATGGTTTCATTATCAAGTTAGCCGTTAAAAAAAAAGCTGCGCGGTTTTCGTACCATACGGCCGCGTCCTAACCAAAAGCGATCGTCGCGCGAATACGCGATCGTCGCGTTCATATTATGTCACTCTTCGGAAAACCGGAAGGCGCCCTCTGTCGGGCAGACCAGTGTTCCGGTTCACCGAACAAAATGTGACATATGAACGCGACGATCGCTTTTGGTTAATTAGGACGCGGGGTATCGATAAAAGATTATCTAACTTGAAAAAACCGGTCAAGTGCGTGTCGGATCACGCATAATGAAGGGTTTCGTAGTTAGCGTGAATAATTTATACCAAGAACAAACTTAACGTTGTAGTTGAAAAACATGTTTTCCCATACATCAACATACGTAACGGTCAATTCTCCAACTGCAAATGTAAGTTTGTAATCGGAAATATAAATGGTTGATAAAACCTCTTTTATCTGTTCTGTGGATAAAACATCACATTATTTTATTTTATTTTATTCATAAATGAATGATTTTTGTAGTTTTTCTTATAATTGCGCTGTGAGGCCTTACTTGGCCAATTTCATGATTCTAGGCCAACGGAAAGTACCGTATCTATAGGTTAGGATGTATTTGCGAGTATAATATGTCGCCTAAATGGCCGTAATTTTTTGTTGCGTTGACATCTCAGAATACAGAAGGAACCCTAAACCGAAAACGAAACTAGTACCTAAGTAAGTAAGTAAAAAATATCTACTATAAATCTTTTTTTCGTGACTTTCTTAAAACCAACTTTGATTTGGTGCCATTAAAGAGACGAATGGCGTATTGTTCCGTAATTGTACGACTATTAGCGAAATACATTTAGAAAAGAGAAACATTGGTACTTCTTAGAATTCCTCAAGAAATAGCCTTTATTTTTCTAGATTCAGAAAGTATAATCTCTGATAATGAATAAATCACTGACTGATTGACTACTATTATACCATTTGACATTTTTTATTTTTATTTTTATTGTTCTATAAAGCTGCAGCCTTTGTTGACATTTGACATTATTGTGACATTTTTACTGTAATTAAAACGATTTAATATTAATTGGTAGGTATTATTTTATTCTACAAATTATTTTTTACAATAATTATCTTGTGTAAATTAAAAATAATATGTTTTGCATGCCCATGTGACGGTAGAGCATGGACGACTCTTACTAAAAAATATCTATAAACAAATACCCATGTTTGCAAACCAATAAATGATTAATTTGATTTGATTTGATTATATACGTATGTTAGAAAAAAACTCTATGATAAAAACATATAGATTTTAAGAGATAAGTAGGTACTTATCTGAAAATCGGTACGTTTTTTTAGTAATCAAAAGACACCAAAACAAGTAAGTAATAAAAATATAGGGTAATAAAAAAAGATACTTAACCTTTTAGTACTAATGATCCTGAGCAGCGTTTGTTCTTCCACCCTTTCACAACTATTTTGTTTAACAATAAATTCACACAAGTATTGATTCAATTAAGGCACTCTTGACCTCAAGCAATGAATGCTTTCCAATGAATGAAGTCTAAGTACCTACGATGAAACGAGCGTACCCAGAAGATTCCTATTCGCTAACGTACCACGATAAATGAGTTGAAATTACTAACAAACTGTACTCCAGAAGTTCCTCGCTAACATATTGTCATTTTTCCTTTAGCAATACGGGTCTAAACGAGTTGGTATTGAATTTTGTTCACTGTTGAAGTCACTACAATCGATCACGTTACACCTGATACAATTCTTCTATCATTTATTGCAATTTTTTCAACAACGCCTTAGGTTTAGTAAGTACTTTCATATATCGTTTTAACACAAACGTGAAAGTACTTAATTGGAAATAAGTACTTAAGGCAAGGTTGCAGTACTTTTTAACTTTCTTAAACCTTTGTTGATCTAGCCATACAAAAACGTTGCGCGAATAAAAAATATTTTAGGAAAATTTTACATGCGGTCAAGCGCCATGTGAAGACAGAAACGTGAATTATAATAATTGGCTGTATATAAAAAAAAAATACATAAAGACACTAAATCGTTATTTAAAACGTGAATCTTGAAAATATTCTATCATTAAACCATGTAAAAGTTATATTAATAGTTAAGGCTTATTGTTTTTTAAGGCTTTAAGTTAAGTTAAGGCTTAATGTTTTTTAATGCTTTATGTTGAGAAGACATTGTATAATTTCGTTACTATTTTTAAAATACATACAAAATCTAGCAGCGCTTGAACTGCTCCTGCGGCTAAAATTAAAACACAATTATGTATTCCCATCTATTTATGGTAGGTAATTACTTAAATCGATTTTCACAAGAAAACATCTTTATGGTATTATTCAAGTAAGAATGCATAGTCGACCTCGTAACTGCTTTACTACTTTTGACAACAATCCTCAGTAAATTGAAGCTTCACTAAGGTTGAAAATATCTAACTGTCACATAGACAAATACACCAATCAACACAGTAGTAAATCAATTTCAATTACGAGGCTGACTATACTTACCTTCGGTAAACTCCATAAGTTATAAATTAAAGAAGTTCAAGGACCTATTCTTACTTAAACGAAAACTGCAAATGTAAGACCGTTAACGTGTAAGTCCCTTACGGTTTGTTAGGCTTGCCTTTACTCTGTCCTCGCGCACATATGGGAGTGGCGCGAGGAGGCGAAACGCTACTCCGCTGCCGCGAGAAATCACGGCACAGCGGACAGAGCTCCGGCGGGATCTCATGGCGACATGGAGAGTGTGACTGTCGCAGCCCAGTACTCTTTGAGGAGTGGCTAGAGAGGCGCCAGGGCATCCTCACTTTCCGCCTGATGCAGGTCCTTACCGGACACGGATGCTTCGGGAGGTTCCTGTTCCGGATAAGGCGGGAGGAAACACCCCGGGTGTCACCATTGTGTGGATCGCCCGGAGGACACGGTGGAGCATACGGTGGAGGTCTGCCCGGCTTGGGCGGAGCACCGCCGTGTCTTTGTATAGGCGATTGGCGGTGGCGATCTCTCGCGTCCGGCTCTGGTCCAGGCCATGGTACGGAGCGAGAGGGCTTGGGAAGCCGTCACCTCCTTCTGCGAAGCAGTGATGTTCGGGAAGGAGGAGGCGGAACGCGTGAGGGAGAGGCAAAATTCGCACCCTCACGCCCCTAGCCGTAGGAGACGCCCTGGGAGTCGGGAATCGCAGGCCGATTCCCGGCCACCGTAGGCGTGGGCTTGCGAACGGCGAGCAATGGGCAGCTCGCCGTTCGATAAGGACCAGGCCCGGATCGACGGCGCGTTGTGTTCCACGCGCGCCTCAAAGAGATGTCAGCACCAATGACGGGGTCCGCTAGGGCCGATGCCTGCTAGGGTTGCGGGAAATTCCGAGAGGGATACCGTGGCCCCTGGCACAGGCAACTGAAGGAACACGGGTGGGTTTTATTCAGTAAGAGTCTGACACGCCCTCCCGCTCCGCTCAGAGCGGGAGAAGTTATTTGATGAAAAAAAACCCTATCCAAAAAAAGAAGGTTTAGTACATGAGGCTACTGGTGAGCATGGGGTCCTCGGTTCCATTCCAAGGTCGGGAAGAGTATTATTGGGTTTGTTTTTCAAGAATTTCTCAGTAGTAACTCGAAGTCTGGACCTATGGCCGGTTGATGGCAATAGGTGCACTCCTTATTAGTATTACCTATGAGAATTGAAAATATGTCGAAATGACTTGCTATGTACCTATAATAGAAACATATCTTTACCGACCCTTTGTGGAAGACAGGTGTGAAGTTATTAAGGCTTAAGATGTGTGGTGTTTTGCTGTGATTTATTGTAAGCATCTTTAATGAGATCTTTTTAAAGAGACTGAGGACCCATTTTTCCGCTGTAACAGGTCCTGATACTGTCTAAGAATTGTTATCGTAAAATCTAAGCCTTTGTCTAGAGGACAATTGAATCACATGTGTCTCGATCCCCTTTAAATCCTAGACTTAGAGAATATATTTAAATTCGAAACAAAGCTTTCGGATCATAATAAAATCTAAAAATATATTAGATTTATAAGTAAAATAAGGTTACACAACGATTTACACAGCAGCACGTCTCTATTATCAGAAGGGTTAGAGAGAAGAAATATTTGCGAACCACAGTTACCAGCGAATTAAATAGTCAAAGTATTTATAATAAGGAATAGAATAGAACAGAAAATCGCGGGAAGACCTGGATGAAACTTGCACAGGGAAGCATGGCACAAAAGGTAGGAGGCCTACCTCAGCAGTGGGAGAAACAAGGCTGCCAATGATGATGATGAATATGTAGCGGTATCTACCTCGCCACATGCGATCTGTGCATCATACTGACGTCACGCAAATCCTGCATCGCGCAAGCAGATTTTACCGCGAGACTAGCATATAAACAACTTCCTGACATCAATCATCGAGAAGTTGCCCACCAGACACGACACCAGTCTGGTCGGAGGATCCTCCCTTTTCTATGGAGGTATGAGTGGACTTTACACCCTGTTCCTCGTTCCTCTTTATATAGAATAGAACATGGCATTATCAGTTTATAAGTAGTTTGAGCAATTCACAGTGTTAACAATGACATTTATACTAGAAATAGCAGTAATAACTCCAAGAATATTTAAGAAAGGTACATTATAAACACATTAACCTCGTATAATACCAAACCCACACCCTCTGCAACAGATGACGTCAACATACGAATATAAGTACCTACCTACATAAGTAGGTTTCATAGCGCATTCGAGAAGACGAACAATTTTATACATTCCGAGACAAGACTGAATTTCACTAACTTGACTGTACGCATTTCGACCGAGCACCGACATGATAATAAAATGGCTGCCTTTTCATTTTTTCATACATAAAACTTCACAATTTAACTCTTACATTTTAGTGTGAAACCGAAAAAATGTTCAGATTTTATTATTATACAGCGGGAAATTAAAATATTTACTTTGTCATGATAGTACACAAGCGGTGTTGCGCTTCCCTGGCGTCAGGTGGGCCTAAACAAAATGTAAATAGGCCTAATTATTCGTTCTCGCCGTTTTGTATTCGTTTAAGTCAGCGAAATAAAAGGCTAAGTACGTTTTACGTTTAATCTCAGTTCTTCGTGAACAGTGGGACAGCGCTGACAGGTTGGCAGTGGTACAAACAATGCTAATTTCGCGGTAAACATACTGGAAACAATGCTTTCAATAAGCTATTGTAATGAGTACAACCGATTAGCATATGAGCCTAAACTGGTTTAAGATTCAACGGTTAACCTTTGTATTCCTGAAACAATCATTGTAGTTGTCATATACAAAAGCTGTCAAACCGCAATTTTTATTCCACAGATAAAAGTTATCCGATGATTTAAAAATGGGCCCTAAGTAAAAAATACTTCTATTATTATTCTTGTCTAATGGAAATTGAGGGACACAAAAAATTCGCCAAATGAATGTTTAAATTCGTATTTTATAATTAAAATTTGAAAGTCGTTACGGGTCGTCAGAAGCCCGAAAGTCTGACAGCCAGTCTTACCAAGGGGTACCGTATTACCCAGTAACTGGGTTGTGGAGGTCACATAGGAAGTCGCTCCGTGTAAAATACTGGTATTCAGCTGCATCCAGTTAGACTGGAAGCCGACCCCTACATAGTCGGGAAAATGTCAGACAGATGATGATTTATAATTTTAATTATATATATATGTCGCATCAGGGCTGGCCGAGATACGAAATATTTGGTCTTCTTCGCGATCCGACATAGTTTATGTAGGTGTGGGCACTGTAGTGGGTACTCGAACGAAAAGATAATTTGAATTCAAAATAACTAAATAATAATAACATTAGCGAACGAAATAAACACGTGCGTCGGAAACAAACACGTGCGTTGGTACTGAGCGTTTGCCAAGATTGTCGGAGCTCGACTGTCAACTGTAGACTGTCGCAACACTCGGTCTCTCCGCCAGTCCTCGCTGCATCCCCTCCACCGACGATCGTGTCCAAGCGGTAGCGCTCGCTTGCGTTTCCGATCACATGATTATTCGTTTACGATTCAAATAGTTAGATGGCGCTGTCCGTTGTACTGTGGCGCCATCAATCCACGACACGGCCATCCCTGACTAGCACCCGTCCTCGGGTGTAGTACCTGGGGACAAAGTATGCTCAGAGAGTAAAATAGCTCGGCTATCCTGCCAATACCTAACAACTAAGGTAGCTTGGCTATCCTGCCAATACCTAATAACTAAGGTAGCTCGGCTATCCTGCCAATACCCAATAACTAAGGTAGCTCGGCTATCCTGCCAATACCTAATAACTAAGGTAGCTCGGCTATCCTGCCAATACCCAATAACTAAGGTAGCTCGGCTATCCTGCCAATACCCAATAACTAAGGTAGCTCGGCTATCCTGCCAATACCCAATAACTAAGGTAGCTCGGCTATCCTGCCAATACCTAACAACTAAGGTAGCTCGGCTATCCTGCCAATACCCAATAACTAAGGTAGCTTGGCTATCCTGCCAATACCTAACAACTAAGGTAGCTTGGCTATCCTGCCAATACCTAACAACTAAGGTAGCTCGGCTATCCTGCCAATACCCAATAACTAAGGTAGCTCGGCTATCCTGCCAAAACCTAACAACTAAGGTAATAGTGTTTCATTTTTACTTTAATTTTTCTAGTTTTAATTTACAATGCCTTGTTATCAAGGTTTCATAAACAGTGCATCCCACACATAACAAAAAAAAAACTTGGAAAAGGCCCGATCAATAAGTAAACAAAAAAATCCAAATAATTGTAACGAATCAGTTACTATTTACCAAAATAAATTTCATAAGCAATGCATACTCAACCCATGAAATTTTTATAACAATCTGTGCACCAACACAGACAGGAACCGCACAAATGATTTCTTATAGACCCATCGCCACATGTGCCACTGCACAGGAGGTGCGGTCGAGATCCATCTTCATATGTGCTTACTACACGTGTGGTGCGGTCGAGTGTTTTTCCTAGCTCAATGGTCGAGACCCATCGCCGCCACTTGTGCTACCACACATTTGGTGGTCGGTTAACCAACGCAGTCCAGAATCGTACCAACAATTCTCATAAACATCTAGTGCAATATGTGTTACAACACATGAAGCACTCTGAGCACCAAAACAGACCAGAATCGACCGATCAACAAGTTGAAGCATAATAATCGTAACAATTCAGTTAAAATTTACAAAAAATAAATCTCATACAATGTAGTGCATACTCAACTCATGAAACTTTTACTACAATCTGTGCACCAACACACAGGAATGGCACCAACGATTTCTTACAGACCCATCGCCACATGCGTAGCACACGTGAGGTGCAGTCAAAACCCATCGCCACATGTTACTCATGAGGTGCGGTAAAGACCCATCGCCACACGCACTACTACACATGAGGTGCGGTCGATAGAGACCCATCGCCACATGTACTTACTGCACATGAGGTGCGGTCGAGAATTTAGAGTATGAGTAGACAAGCCATTCTTAATTAGAGGTGGTTTCACTACCACTGTCCTCAACTATAACATCTAAATCTCAAGGAACTTGGTGATCGGGGATCCTCTTCACACGATCATGAGGATATTTGTAGGTTCGTTTAGAGTCAAGCGCCTTTAGTAGGTATCTATTACCGTCTAACACATCGATACTCTTAAATGGGTCTTTGAATTTATGATCGAATTTTGTCCGATTCCTTTTCTAATTTTCTAATAAAACAATTGTTAAAAGCAAACTTAGAGACTTGAACTTTACTTTGGTGAAATCGATTTTAAACGTAATTGGCCTTTCTCTCAATATTCTGTGTCACGTGCTTTATTAATTATCTCATCTAAATTAATATCAGTTACATCATCCAATAAGGGCGACGATTAACAGTAATACTAGGATCTGCAAGCGGAATTTGCAACTGTCCTACTGGATCTAACAACACCACTAGAATACGAAGATGAGTATTCTGATAAGAGATAAATTAACTGGGAACGAAACCAGCCGGAACGTCAGTATTCACTTTATGGAAAACAACTTGAAAATAAGAATCACTTTTGAGCTCATTTGAAACTTTACCTAATATATCAACCAAACCTGTCGTGATAAACGACACAAAACTACACATCAGATGTCATACTAACGTTGAATCCCTGATCTAAAATCTTACGCCAATCGAAATATCATTTTTAAGACGACCATCCGGTACAACATGATATTAGATCTCTGAACGCAGATTGTTAATCGTAATCTCTAATAAAATGTGTAGGGTATTTTGCACACTACCATAACAGATCACCGTTATGTTCATAGTATTATTTGCGTTTGTTTTTTGACGCAACACAATCTTTGATGAGAGAGCATTCGACGCCAGAATCATAATAAAATGGATATGACTCACCCAGTATTCATCAGTACACTGCTCAGATTGCTGACATAGCAAACTTAAACACATCGCTCGCTGCTCATCGCTGCTGCAGGTGCTGGCCCGGAACTGCCTGGGCCGCCCGCCATGCTAGCGCCTCCTTCATTGCTTCGTGAACATCTCGAAGCAAGATGTTCAGTGTTGCCGCATCGAAAACAGATGCTGTCCGAACGCTGCTTCGATCCCGAAGAACCTGACGCCATATTGGTAGCATAGGATGCCTTGCCTTTCACCTCACTTCTTGATTGGCAGTCCGACGCTCGGTGACCTGTCGGACCCTTGATGGCTTCTATCAGGGACATATTCTGATTTTGAGCCGCCGGCAGCGTACAAAGTAAATTCTCGTCACACCGTGACGTCATCGCTCCATTCTCCACATTTTCTTCAGCTCGAGTGTATCCCAATTCTGATGTCGCATCAGGGCTGGCCGAGATACGAAATATTTGGTCTTCTTCGCGATCCGACATAGTTTATGTAGGTGTGGGCACTGTAGTGGGTACTCGAACGAAAAGATAATTTGAATTCAAAATAACTAAATAATAATAACATTAGCGAACGAAATAAACACGTGCGTCGGAAACAAACACGTGCGTTGGTACTGAGCGTTTGCCAAGATTGTCGGAGCTCGACTGTCAACTGTAGACTGTCGCAACACTCGGTCTCTCCGCCAGTCCTCGCTGCATCCCCTCCACCGACGATCGTGTCCAAGCGGTAGCGCTCGCTTGCGTTTCCGATCACATGATTATTCGTTTACGATTCAAATAGTTAGATGGCGCTGTCCGTTGTACTGTGGCGCCATCAATCCACGACATATATATATTTTTATAATTAAATTAAACTCGGTTCATACCTAATAATGGCATTCCAAAATGGAGTAGGTAACTATTATAAACCTCAAAGAAAAAGTAAATAGGTAGATACCTACGTACTGAACTACTGGCTAAGTATTCTGTTATAAACAGCCATAATAATTGGGTACTTAGATATTAACAATCTAGCTCTAAATTAAATCACTTAAAAGTTATTAACATCTCTTAAACCCTAACGAAACTGAAAGCATACAAAAGCTGAAATTGTATAGACCGTAATAAAGGCTGGTATAATCACCTTTTTGCTTTTCCCACCTCTGAAGAAAATTATCAGCTAGATGGTATTGGATACTATTCTGTATAAATAAAGGAGAAATTATGTGAATAAAGTATTAAGCTGTTCTTAATTAAATTAGCACAATAATGTATAAGACTGGGGAGGCATTCGAAACAATAGTTTATTTAAGGAATGTTATGCCTTGACTTTTGAAGAGGCGTACCTAAACCACTGACTTAGGTAGTCGTAAATTAGTATTTGTTTAGGCTTAAAAATGTCTAGACGTAGTTTAAATTTAATAGACTGCTTTGATATTTTTACGCCTCGAATTAAGTCTGAGATTACTGGTATCACCACATTTGTTAAATTGATTGGTACTTATTGGCAGTATGTTACTAACTGTAGGTACAGTGGGCTGCATCAATTGGGTACCCCAGTTGTATTAAAAGTATCTTTCAAGGGGTACCCACATCGTGACTGGCTGTACACCTGAAAGAACCATATTATTAACTTTTTTCTTAGTCTTCTCATAAATATTGTTAATTAAATTTTGGCTACCTCCTGAAGTAGCCAGCATAAATCTCTTTTAAGCCACTTGTTCCTTAATGCATTAAGTAAGTGTTAGCTTACACGGAATTAACGTCATGGCCTAATTTTGGACTTTATTCTGTAGGTATAAATTCTTGAACTTGCTGTGGAGGAACCTATCCAATATAACAACTTTTATGTTCATAATATCAATCTTGCAGTTTAACTATTATGTCGACTGAGTTTTCGAGTTTCGAACAAGCTTTAAATTCAATACTGACAAATAGCCTCTCTCAAAATAAAACATTATTTTATGAGCTCTTCCTATAATATTTCTTGGATTGGCTATTGGCTTCCCAGGTTTTATTTGTGTTGTAGCGGCTTACGGGTCACGGGTCCAATGCGGGTAAGGTTTAGTGCGATGAAACATCAGATAAACCGGTAGATGCACCTGTAATTGGCAGCTTCCGCGTCCGCACCGCCGCGCCGCGCCGGCGCCCGCATCCTGTGACTTATCAGCAAATAGCTTCGCTGCCTTTATATAAAGCCTTGACAATTATTTTAAAAGCACGTTCTCTAATCTCTGGTCTAGTTTCAAAATATTGGCAGGAAAATGTGTCGTAATCGTGTTCAATGCAAGATGTGTCCTACTTAATTGAATCAATGTCAACCCAATAATGTTGGTTTCCATCTATATTTAAGTATACATATTAAAGTCACTTTTCGTGTCTGTCTGTAAGAACACGTTGTTTTTATTAACTACGCATCGGATTTTGATGCGGGTTTCACCAACCTTTACTAAATGACATAAGTACACATTTACATGTAAAAATTAAAATGAAAAAAATAATTTCAAAATAATAATGTATCTGTGCGTAATATTAAACTTTTCTACATTTAATAAAGAAATATCGTAGATTTGTCTAGTCTTAAAAACCGTGCGAAGGAGGGGTGGGTCGCTAGTCTAATTATAAGACAGTGCTTATTGCAGGTTGATATCATCACAATCAATTTGACGTGTAGGTATATCCTTTTTTTTTCTTCAGCTGCTTGTGCCTGGGGCCACGGTAAACCTTTCGAACTTTCCCACAGCCCTGACAGGCATCGGCCCTAGCGGACCCCGTTATGACGTCAACGTCAATGACGAACCGCATTTACTTACTTACGTTTATTTGGAAAGTGCACCATTATCGGTGCCAATTAGGTATTGGGGACAATGTGACATCAGTCCGTATTGTTGATGGAAGTGTTCTAATATTAGACTACTAGCTGTCAACCCTGGCTTCGCTTGTTATTAGAATACAAATGCTTAAATATTTATGTATAAGCGACTAAAGGGACTACATCGCAAGAATATATCGGATTGTAAGGTTCAGGGTTCCTTGCGGTTAGTTTTTGTTTGGCTGGCTATGGAAACCACACTGTGTGTTGGAGAGCATATAATACAAGTATGTAGGTCCCATACAGCTCTTGCAGCTGCAGTAGAAGTTCTGTGAAACTTGTTGGGCAGCCAAAAGTCTGAAAAACCCGGTTAAAGGCAGAGATGCTCGACGTGACGGTACGACGCAAATTTTAACCGACTTCAAAATGGAGGGGGTTCTCAATTTGGTTGGATTTTTTTATAGTGTATGTACACCGATTACGCAGAGATTTATGATCCGATTTACGAGTTTTTTTTTTTTCGATGGGGTATAGTTGCGTTTTGTTCCCATAAAAAATGATTCAGTTTGGCCAAGCAGTTTTTATTTTATGGGCATTTTTGTTAATTCCACTTAGTGTATTTTGATGATGTTATAATAACTTCCTGCCACTGTTATTTACATGGGAGGTAGTGGTATACGAAGTTGTGTAGGGTTGGTACCACAACTAAATAATAAAACAATTTCCATGAACGTTTCATAAAAAATATTTTACTAGAGTCGCGTCGCGCCTGTCTGCGGGAGCCTGAATTTGCAGGGACTGAAATGGGACATGAACGTGAGTGAGGGCCCAGACCATAACGAAGTAACTATATTATTCCCATACCCATCTATCAAAGGGAGATTATCCCATGATGGATTGGCGACAGCATCCGATTATCACATTGTCACCAAAAGTTATAAGAACCGTAAGAAGCGTCCAAATCTCTTCTTCATAGACCCCAATGTAATAATGGTGTGAAAGAAGTTGCCAATGGTGCCGATTCCCTTGTTTACAAACTAAACCAAATTTAAGTTCAGTGCATCTCTTTTCTTTCTACTTCATTAAGAAAAGGACATAAGATAGTTTGTTTATCAAAACGTCTTCGTTTTTACGCTGAAGGTGACATTACTAAGTCACAATGAACATAATCAAGCAACTTTACCTTGAAACCTTACCTTGCTGTCTAATGTGTTTTTGTCACAACATGAGTTATCATTTACTTCTAGTACCGATAAAAGAAAAAAAAAACCTTCAAAAAAACTCTGTCAAGGTTCTAGACAGGAATTATGTCCTGACTCCGGAGTACACAACTAAAAGCGCGTGCTACCGAAAACTTTATCACACAAATGTGTTATACACTCAACCACGGAGCATAATCATAACCTATATCGTTCCCATTCCTTTTTTTATGGTGGGATATCATCAAATAACTTCTCCAGCTCTGAGCGGAGCGGGAGGGCGTGTCAGACTCTTACTGACTAAAACACACACGTGTTCCTTCAGTTGCCTGTGCCAGGGGCCGCGGTAGGAAACCCTTTCGGAGTTTCTGCGATCCTGGCAGGCATTGGCCCTCGCGGACCGCGTCATTGGTGCTGACATCTATTTGAGGCGCGCGTAGACCCGGGTTGGTCCTTATTACGGAGCTACCCATTGCTCGCAGTCCGCAAGCCCGCGCCTACGGTGGCCGGGAATCGGCCTGGGTTTCCCGACGCCCAGGGCGTCTCCTGCGGCGACTAGTGGCGCGAGGGCGCGAATTTGGCCTCTCCCTCACGCGTTCCGCCTCCTCCTTCGCGAGCTTTACTGCTTCGCAGAAGGAGGTGACGGCTTCCCATGCCCTCTCGCTCCGTACCATGGCCTCGATCAGGGCCGCACGCGAGAGATTGCCACCGCCGAACGCCTCCACGAGGACACAGCGGTGCCCTGCCCAAGCCGGCCAGACCTCCACCGTACGCTCCACCGTGTCCTCCGAGCAATCCACACAATGGTGACACCCGGGCGTTTCTTCCCGCTTTATCGTTCCCAGTCCTGGGACACAGATCGCCTCGCTGTGAGAGATCACACTTAACAAAATAATGGTAATTCAAAAGTTACAATTTATAACACACTTTCGACAGCTAACTATTCTCAAGCTATGTCACTGTTACTGAGTTTGATATTCATTAGGGTAGTCCACCCCCTTCCAACGTCTGTCCTCATACATAAACTCGGTCACTCAACAGGACATAGAGAACAATGCTCCAAGTTCCCCTAAGTAATAAAATACGGAAAGGAAAAAATTGGTGAAACAACCAAAGTTACCGTCATAGCTCAAAGAATTAGTTAGGCCACATTGCTTGTAGAACCGATAACAGCTGGGGAAGGAAAGTTCTGCATGTCGACCACAAACGGATAAATGTTACGTACTTCTAGAACATGGCATGGAAATTCGATTTTGATTCACTCATGGAAATGTTATAACAGTGTTTGTTGTAAATTGGGTAATTAGATTAGCTAGATTTGTAAAGCGAAAACATGTGTTTTCAATTTACGGAATGAAAGTTTTAGCACAAACGAATCATGCAAGTCAAATCAGTACCACTTTAAAAACGATTCATTAATTTATTCAATATGCAGCAAATAATAATCACGTAAGAATATCAATTCGCTACGAATCACAATCAGCAAATTGAGAGAACTTACAACATATTTCAAAACCGAACCGGGGATATTTTCAAAATCAATAACTATTCATACGGCGCGGCGCTCGGTGCCTATACAAACATTATTCGAGAGCTGAACTCTTTGATAAATAAGAATATTCTTCAAGCCGACGTCGCGATATCTTTATATACCGCAAGAAAACCCGTCGGAACAAATCATGGACCGGCCGGGGTTCTATTATACAACCCTTGTAAAATGGTTTAGCTCGCTCAAACGTGCCTTTTACTTTTAAAAACTTACGAAGGGTCTAATCGAAATTATCGTATAAGAAGCTTACGTGATTATCCTATTCAAATAAAGCTGACAGGTTAAAGGTTCCTTGTGAATGTATCTTTAGTTATCTTTAAACATTCTAGAGTCACTCAATCAACCTATACAAAGTGTAACAGAATTAACGCAAGTCCTGAAAGTAGTTTGCTCATAATTGACTACTGAATCGATTTCAGTAACTATTAATCATATATAATTTTTTTTTCAAAAATTATGTATTTTGCAATACTGACCGCCGATTGAGCCAAAGAAAATTATATTTTATTTCAAGGCAATAAGGCTCAATATTAAATGCATAACGTAATGCTAGGGTCTGCGCGATTTCCTTATTAATAATAGTCAGATTTAAAAAAAATAATTTTGGTCATTCTATTATGCTTTTAACTCAATTCTCTAATTGGGGTGTATGAGGCCTTGCATTAATTATGTTATACGTTGTATATACTTGGAAAGGTTTGATGTAGACCAGTAGACCTTCTAACTTCTACGTACTTTAATATCCATTTATGACTACCAGCATAAACTACGATTTTATACTTTTGAGAAAATAACAATGCAGCCACAAAAGGATAGTGATTTAAAAAAAAAAACTCTGTTGGTCTTATTACAAAACAAGGTTTTTCCCTAGACATGGTTCAAACCATCGAGCCCGTCCTTGAACTAAGAGCCTAACTGAAATCGAAATACAGTTCCATTTACAAAACCGACCACCTAGTTCGGTCTTAGGTTGCCAATTTTGTACAAGAACTTTACTTAAGTCGGCATAAAGTTCGAAATACAAAAACTAGCTTGAACGTCTTAGGTTCGGGCCAAAGCTAGATCGTGTTTTGTAATAAGACGGTATGCGTTGGACCGGCGATAGAAACCCGAGATGACAAATATTTATATTCAAAAAACCTAAGTAGTTATATTTATTTATTAAAACTTTATGCACAAGTAAAAAATAATACTGTACAAAGGCGGACTTAATGCCTGAGGCATTTTCTACCAGTCAACCTTAGGGTGATGCAGAGATACACCATGGCAGGTGCAACATACGGGATAGATAGCTCGGAAATGATTAAACAATACAAGAAAAAAAAAATATATAGATACATAGATACATACATATAAACAAAATAAACCTTGGTCAGGAGAAATAACGATCGGTAGAGGAGAAAACGAATCCAGCAACTCAGCGCTGGGATGTTTCAGCCAACTTCTGACGGATATGTTCACGTTATATCACACCTTCATAAACATGGTGCATCTGATCTAAGCTTTTTCATTCCAGAGATGAATAGCAAACATTATAGACATTCCCTGTGGTTTTACTGAAGGCTATTCACCGAGATGAGTTGAAAGAAAAATGTAAACAAGTGTCTTTCAGTGGGGTTTGAAGCGAACGAGAAGCATATATATGCAGAGTTTGTCCACTCAAACTGAACGGCGTTTGATGTTTCAAAGTAGCTAAAGCTAGGGGCCACATGTAACCGTTTTGAAAAAATCTCATGCGATTATTTTCGGAAACATTATCTATTTTTTTTTAAAGATTTATTGCTACGTTGTTCTTGTGGCCGTAAGCTTGACTACTGAGCACATCATCCAGGGTCCCACCTCTGCATAGCAATTCGGGCATACCTGATTGTATAGTAGCTTAGAGAATATAACACTGGAGAGGGCATAAGTGCAATATTCTGAACAAAAAAGTCTGTCACTTTTGGCGGGGGATGCGGTAGCTAAACAGGTGTCCATCCATCAACTTTTTTAAATCGATATCGATATTCATTCGGAATTCTAACTGAATCCATGAAATAAAACAGCGTATGCTTAAAATAGTTCAATTTTAATATAACTACAATTAAACAAAAGTAACAAAACTTCTATTAACCTCAATAATAAAATAGCTTAAGCTAAAACAAACAAAAAATATGTTTTAATTATAAAACCAAATGTTTTCATTCTATTAATGGAAATATAGAACATAAAAAAAATACGTTTGGTTAGCATTTTTACGAAAAGACATAATCGCATATCAAGTGCATGTCAATTTTGCTGACTTGATGAATATTTTCATAATGCAAAAAATCTGCTGTTCCATACGTTTTGTCGAGCTACGCGTAACAAAATGTATGGAACAGCAGATTTTTTTAGGAATGGAATTTATTAAAAAAATGA
The DNA here is from genome assembly GCA_937001585.2 of Brachylomia viminalis. NCBI lineage: Eukaryota > Metazoa > Arthropoda > Insecta > Lepidoptera > Noctuidae > Brachylomia > Brachylomia viminalis. Next base: position 15,480,617 of record OW443301.2, on the reverse strand, counting down.
ATGAATCGTCGTATACGTGGTATAATTGAATGTGATAAGATACGCGCCACTTTGTATATTCTAAGTATAGTAGGCATCATGCTAAAAAGGTTGACATTTATCAATATCTGCAGTGTTCAAAACCCTAGCATTTCTAGAAAAAACTCAGTGGTTACACTATTGAACTGAGCATTAACGACAGTTTACAAAGAATCAAAAAAAAAATCCTCTACCATTACGGAGCACCTAGGAATATCATTCCACCATTCAAGGATTGAGTCACAATCCAGGCCATTAGGCTTTGATCGTGGACCATCGGTGTACGCCAAACGGGCGACCATCGTTTGTTATTCCATAGAACCGAAAGGCGAATTTGTTCCATTGAAACATGCTATCATTTGGTGTTAGCTCGAACTGAATTGCACAAGCCCTTAGGCTTTTAATCCGTTCTGTAGGCTATATTTGTAGGTATCATTCAAACATACGCCTTTTCATAAAGCGGGATTCCGTCGCCAGCCGATTATTTTAGGCTTCCAATGAACCACAGGAAAACCCAAAATCCCGATTAACTCTTTGATTTGAGGTTTATACAAGAAGCCTTTTGTTTGAAATGAAACGATGCGTTTGAAAAACACGCTTGACTACAACGTCTGCGTGCGAACTATCGGTAAATAAGTATCCCATAATAGTAGATTATGAACCAAGGGAATAAAGCAGTTTCTTATGTCGCGGGCGGGCGGGCGACATAAGAAACTGCTCGCCCAAGACGAAGGCACGTTTTTCCCCGAGGACGATATTCTACTTTTCGCACAATCTACGAACCGATAAAAAGCAATAGTAGGTACCTACTAGAATCGGAGAATTTATTATAATTACAATTACAATAGTAGACCTATTGAAAACAATTAAAAATGTTAAATACATTAGACCAGTTGTGGAAAGACAAAGTTACGTTTTTATTCGGTGCATGTATTGAAGTGGAGGTAGAGTTTATTTGCGTATTACTGTTAAGTAAATTTTCAGAAACTTGGGTATGCTGAGGATCATTTTGGATCGTGGAAAACGGTGAAGGTGGTACTTGAGGCAGCGAGCTAAATGAATAGTGTTTTGATGTGGATGGTTGCGATGACAAAGGTGTCCAAGGACACCAATACACAATGTGGCAATTGTACTGTGTGGCAATGTACAAATGTTGTCACCATTGAGGCAGCTTATTTTATCCTTATTCTGTATCGAATTTCCAATGAATGCCTCCGCTACTACATCAGATTTCTATCCATCGTATCTTTTAATCTAGGACATGTCTGCTCCTGATTCCGCCAATAGAGTATCCGATGTTCACCTGAAACAATGTCCCGTGTAGAGCTCGGTATTGGTCAATTTCAGGTATTTCGCAATTTCTTTCGGCATTTTGCTGATGTTATTTTTGCTAATCACTTGCTTGGTGCACTTGTCATTATTATAAGCTACGAAATCTGTATATTAGAGGGGAGGGGCGTAGAGCTTGGTACTTTTCGACAATTCTTACGTGTTTTCCACTTACTAGTAGACTAAAAGCACTGATTCAGATACAGACTTAACGCCGTTTATAGCTTTCCATTTGAAAAAATTGTTGTAGGGTTTCCTGTACGATTCCTTGGACTTTTCTGGGAGTAGATTGTTGGCAATACCAATGGCTTCAGATTTAATGTACTCCGGAGTCACGATAGTATCGTGACATTTTTGTGAGAATTTGTAGTTTAATTTGTTGTTTAACAGCAAAGCGATTTACAGGTTGCGTTTTTTTATTTGTGTTCTATATTTTTAATTTGTATTCTACTCTCGGTGGCCAGTTCGATTTCCGAACATTTTTTTTTTGCATGTCTTAATGATGAATGCATGGGATTATTATGTACTATGGAAAACTTTTGTATGCGATATTTACTTGAGGTCCCAATGTTCCTAATTCAAATAACATTAATGACCAGCGGGTCATAATTAAATAAATTACAATATGAATGCCCGGGTGGACCCCAGGGCTTTAATGACTTACTTTAAGTTAGGTTTATATGGCATATAATTTGACAATGTCGAGCAGGTGGTGTGAAAAGTATTTTTATACTACACCTGCTTGGAAAGTACCTTGATACTTTATCAAATTTACGGTAGAAAGTACGTCATTGCATATCGAACAAATATGCGGGCAGAAAACGCATCTGAGCGGAAGAGAAAAGTGTATGAAAATCCATTTCTTACGTAGTTTTTCTTTTTTAATTTTGGGTAAGACTATGCGCCGGTAACCTAAATATCAAAAGCCAAAAAGTATTTACAGTGAGTTTTTATCTCCAAGTTCGCAAAATGACACTGGCCACTAGCTGTGTGTTGGATGGTGTCGGGCTGGCAGTGCGACCCTGCGGCGGCAGGATAAACAATTTGAAAAAAGAACATGTGAAAATTGCAGACGCCATTGGCGCCATTTCAATTAGTAAAGATTTAGTTTTTTATTTTCCTCGTAGGTGTAGTATAAAGTACTATGTATCACTACAGAGAAAGTGCGATTCCCGATCTCGGGTGTTTTAAAGCCCTCGCCTACGGCTCGGGCTTCAAACGACACCCTCGACGGTAATCGGTCACTTTCTCCTCTCGGTGAACAATGTACTATTAATTTCTCATATTTGGAAAGTATACTTTAAGTTACCTGACCAGAGGGATAAAAACAGTACTTTTCGTCCCTGGGAAACGATATTCCCTGCTCTCAAAAAATTTTAAAACTATTCAAGGCATGTCCCAACTTTGTAGACAGCCACTCTATTAATCGCGGCGTAAAATTGTAATTAAAAATATTGTCTTCAATTTTATAACATGTCTGTATACTTATAATTTACTTTTCATTTCTCATACTTATGTACGGTTGAAGTTACCTGATCAGAGGGATGAAAACAGTACTTTTCGTCCCTGGGAAACAAGTTTCCCTGTTGTCAAAAAATTTAAAAACTATGCAAGCCATGTGCCAACTTTTTATACAGCCACTCTGTTAATTAATTTTCGATTCAAAAACCGTTCGAAATTACGTCACACGTTCGTGCTAGAGCCTCTGCAGTGCCTCTACTAGTGAAATTTCACCAATGAAACTGAAGGCGATTAGCACAACTAAACCGCGTTCGAGATCTGTCAGTGTCAACAAAATATTGCTTTCTCCAACATTTACAGGAACACAAGAAACTCAAGTTTCGCAAAAAATATTCAACATTAATATTCCAGGAAAGAACCTTCCCCTTACGTTTAATAATTGCTCTAATTTTTATATTAATTTTAAATAGATATTATCTTACCAATTTTGTTTATGGTTTTAATAATATATAATATTTGATTAACTAATTAGGTTTTTATTTACTTTCCTCATATTCGAAATGAAAAGTAGAGTGTTTACCTCGGGTGAAAGACCTATTTAGGCAGTCTAACTATTGGCATCCTCGCTATGCTCGTGCGCCAAACCATCTCGTGCTTAAATAGGTCCTTTTCATCTCTTGTATAACAATCTACTATAACATTATCAACATAATAAAATTGATAAATTCAATAAATTTTATGTAAATTGTACCTGAAAAATACAGCATACGTCCTGTAGTCCAGTCTATCTTTACAACAGTCCCGCTACTGCAAGCTTTACGACATTAAAAGAATACAAAGAAAATCATTATAATGCGGCGATTCTTGTTCTTAAAAACGAAGAGATAAGTATTTTATAGTCAATGGCAGCCCACAGAAAGTCGTCATTTGAAGATCTGATTAGCCGCGAGCTCTCCGGCGGTAACGTGGGGAGCATTTGTAACCAAAGAGTTCATGCATGTTAAATATGCTAAGCAGGTCTACTATCGCCAAGATAAACGATACCCCGTCTTTCCTTTTCTTGAAGGGAGAGTAAATTGAGCATGTGTAAAAACAATGTTTGAATAAGTTTTTTATAATTATTTGCTAACAAAATAAAAGTAACATAATGATCGCGTGTGCACCTTCCCTAAGATTAAGTAAACGCATACCATTTGTGTCGCTTTAACAAGTTTCTTTTATCACTAGTAAAGCACCCTCTTTGCGTTTTATAGAAACCATTAGATTTCAAAGCGGGTTGCCCTCGGCCTGTCTTTCAAAAGTTTGCCACTCCTTTCATATCTCCGCTTCAATTTCGCAGCGCAATTTATATGCACTTTGTAGCGGTGGCCGTTCAAAAGCACCTCACCGCACCGTTTACTCGTGGAGAGTGCTACTGTTAAACGCCGTTTTTTCTGCTGAAGAAGAGTCGTTGATGACGGCGTTCATAGTTAATGAGCAGCTAGTATCCGGCGGGTGTTACCGCGCAAATTGCCCGCTCTTTACAAGCTCGCCGATTGCCAACTTGACGGAGCCGGTCTAGCATGAAAGACGTTTCCCACCGTGCATTATTGTTTACCACGAATGACTTCCTTTTGCTAGCGCTCCTAACGAACACGGAGATTGCAAGCTGATGCAACTGCACAAACATATCTCTTTTTTGCGTGACACGAACAAAATATAGCCATCAATGTGCAGCTTTCGACGTTAATAGCTGGTTTTGTGTGGCCAAATAGCTTCAGGCTTTGAATACGTGATGTTTTGCCAATGTACACTAGTTTTTATCATTTAGGTATTTGAGCACATGGTTCGCATTTTATACGCCACTCTAAAGTTCTTTGTAATAATTATTTTATGTTTCAATAAAATTTAGTTCATAAATCTTGTTTAAATGACTCGGAATAACTAAAAATAAAAAGTCTATAGAATTTGCGCCAATGCCAAGTCGGTTGAACTAACATGGATGAGTATCTTTCTGTAACAAGGACGTTGTTATCTATTTAAATACTTCTTAAATAAAATAAGTAGGTATATTGGGATACCTATTAGTTAGTTATTAAAATTAAACATGCTTACAAAACGATTGTACGGTTAGAAGCAGGTATCAATAACACTAATGTCTTTTTAAACAACGTATGGTATATTGTATGAATACTTCATGGGTTTGTCGCACAAAGGGCCGTGAAATGATGAATGGGCACGAGCTAATTCATTATGTAACAAACTTGCTAACACTACAATAGAACTGTGAAGTGGCGGCCCTGTTTTAATTCACTGTCCGGCAAGTCGACGTTCGATTGCAAGATAAAATATGCAAGATAAAATATAATCTCTTAATTTTATTAATTTTTAAGTGATTTCTATGGAATCATGAAATGTTTCGTGCCAATTAATGAGAAATAATAAAAATAAAAAAAATATTAGAATCCATTAAATAAACGGTTTTTCATTATAATGCAAATTAAAAAAAAATAATTTGCAAAAAACTGAAATAACATTGATTTTTTATATTTTATCTACAGTGAACTTAGACAGTAAAACTTAAACATATAAACGGAAAAATGAAAACATATAGGAACATTTTTTTTACGTTATGCGAGCACTGTTCAGTTCATTCAACAAACTAAAGTAAATGTTAGCAAAGCAAGTTCATAATCAATACAATATTGAAAAAATAATTTTGTTTAAAAGCATTTTATATTGACTGAATTTTAATTAAATAAATTTTACAATATTGTACAGTAGTAAGACAAAAAGTGTTATGAAAAATAAAACTTCATGACTACCTACTTTTACTATTAAAATAATACAGATTGCCATAAAAAAGCAATAACTAACTTCCACTGTTACGAACCATAGAATTGTGAAAAACTAGGTAAGACTTATTTATTGTTCAGATATGAAAACAGAGCGATGACGTTGAAGGTTTGTCACCCGCGTCTTGCACACGTTTCTTGTTGAACAATTGTTACTCGCTTATTTTCAAACTGTGGCGATTGTGCGGCACATACTTGTGGCATCGGCATATTTCGACGTCCAGTGATTAATGTATTTTCTATTATGGCAATTGAACGCAGTGCGCATGTGGCGGATAGTATTATTAGAGTGACGCTAAACGAGATCACACGGGTTCCTCGGTCGCTTTCCGACTCTTGAGTAAAGTGACCGCTGTGCTTTCAACATAAACTACCTATGTGCGTACGCTGATGCGCTTTCCAGTTCAGTGTGTTTTTCAATTAGTGAATAAGTATTAATTACGTGAAAGTACCTAACTGTTTGTTGAGTAGTGCCCAGTGTCACGGAAGATGACCGCCAATAACTGTGATGTTGGTAAGTCTATTTTTTTTTTCACATTTTCTATTTTCGTCTTGCATGCTTTATTGACAATCTCTGACCTACTTATTAAAAATAAAGAACGCATCGTAAAAAAATATTGTACCGATTTAAATACATCCTACTACTTCTATATCCCTATTTAAGTGTGAATGTGTACCTATAGTTACCAAAATAAAAGGAATATAGAGCAAACTAATAAATACCTAATTAGTATGATAGTTCTCCGCTAGGTACTTACTGTCGTTATATTATAATACATACATCCAACTCAGCACAAAGTATTTTTTATAATAGCCAGCAATAAAGGCCTTACACCCTCCCAACGATCGGCACTTAATTATTATAATTGAATTCACCTCATACTGATTAAAACTGGCCGTTTTCAGAGATTTTTTGGGATTATGGATGAAACAAAGAATAAATCATCCGCATCGTTTATTTTTCTGTATCTTTTGAAACGTAATAGGTACCTACACCTGTAATAGGTACACTTGAAATTTTCACAGAGCGTGTACTTCTATGGCTGGTATCACAACAAACAATAAAAATAAAATAAAGTTAAAGGATAAAGGCCCCATTTCGTGCTTCGCGTTTTCTTGGACCTCAAAAAAAATGTGTAGTGTTAAATAATGTGCGGTGGAACGGAAACCTTCGCTTTAAAAACAAATGAACAGTGTATATATTCCTGTTGCCAAGTTCATGAATGCACTGGTAGTAGTTGACATTGATAGCCATAGTACCTAACTACATAAAACAGAAACGGTTTTGCTTCTGTTGTTATGCCCGAGAGTTGATAAGCAGCTGATATTCACGTAAAACTACTAAATTCTCAATCAATCTATGGTTTAGGCCATGAACAAAGTTTCTTATTCCAACTGTAATTTAAAAAATAATATATGTAAGTAGGTAGGTACGCATTTTGCCACAGAATGGGTAAATAATACTAATAGTCATTTATTTATCTCAAAACGATATAATTTTTGGTTCACTATTAACATAAATGTAGTTATATATATTTTTTTACGATATTTAGTTACAACCTAAAATCTAAACTTTCGACAATATTCCTTCTATAACTTTATAGACAACATAATAACTACTTTGCTGAACAGCAATAAAGGCTAGAATTTTTTTAATGCATGTACAAACCGGCAATGGCCTTATGGCCAACCCTCTAGTAAGTCTAGTACATAAACTCCTTATTTTGATTTAAAGAAGACATATAAACAACTAGCTCCTGCCCACGACTTCATTCGCGTGAAATTCCTCGTCTTAACATGAAATATATTCTAGAACACTCGGTGATACTGTAGCTTTCTATTAGTGAAATAATTTTTGGTATAGGATCAGGAGTTTTGAAGATTCTCCGCATATGTTCAAATTCACTCACAAATACCTCTTTATTATATTAGTACTTAAACATGGTTATTGGTAAAACACCATCAACCTCTTAAGGGGTCATTGTACTCTTCATTATGACCAACTTTTAGTAAGGGACCAAATATGAAATCGCGAAAAATAATCTGCTGTTCATTTATGTTTGCAGAACTCGTCAAATGTAGGGACCAGCAGATTTTTTTTTTCGCGATTTCATATTTGATTCCATAGTAAAAGTTGTTGATAATGATGAGTACAATGACCCCTTAAGAGGTTGATGGTGTTTTACCACTAACCCTGTATACTCGTATTATTAATGTTCATTAATTTTATTTGACTAGCATACTCGTATTTCAGAACGCTGTCAATCAAAAATATGACAGATCACATTTAAATTTGTTGACATTTTCTTAGATAAGGTTGATCCCAATATCTCTTTTTTTTCTTCTAAATCAATGAATGTTTTCAACGTACCCAAAACAATGCCTTTGTTAATTATGTTTTACCCCGTCTCAAGTGTCAATATCGCTGAACAAAAGAGTTCGTTAAGTGGCGAATGATAGATAACGAAAAATCTGAAAGTTTGAATCATCCCACTTAAACATAAATTGACGTCATTGGCTCCTAAGTCTTGACACGTGTGCTATAACTGTGGCTCAAAGGTTCGCAATAAATAAAAAAACGTCGATATTTTATTACACATACCTACACTGACCAGGGCCTGCAGTCTCGACATAGTTAGCCTAATAGGATATTAAGTTAATTAATTAATCGTTTTCGGTTGCTAAGTCCTAACAATCCAGATGTAACCATATTTGGTGGTCTCCACACTCAAATTTATCGGTTGTTACTGGTATTTTAGGTAGGTACCGGTAGGTAACAACCGATAAATTTGAGTGTCGAGACTACCAAACATTTACATCAACATTTACATCTGGATTGTTAGGACTTAGCAACCGAAAACGATTGCTAACTATGTCGAGACTGCAGGGCCTGGGCGCTTATGAAACGTCAAAAACTATGTGCACGGTTCCAATTGGCCATTTTCTGTGGAGAAGAGCCAGAAAGAAACTCCACGGTTACTCTTTTAAAAATAATTTGCTTGTAAATGTTTGCAAATAAAAATAATAATTTAATATTTATTATTACATAAGAAATGGATACAAATTGTGTGAAGTCCCTGACATTGTGCTAGGTGGTTAACCTGTGTTACAAGTGCCAGTGCCCTCTTCCCGGAAGAAATACTTTTAAAAGCTTATCCAATAAAACTAACAATGAGTTGAGAAATAAAAAACAAAAATATTACAAAATAACAATGATAAAGAAAATGGTATGAAAAAGCCTGTAGTGGAAATTCTGAGTATGGGTGAGTATGAGAGTGTTACTATATATGGGAAGACAGTGTAGACCTAGACTATGCAGCGACCGACTATGTCGTAACCACTTTTCATTAGATAGGCCGAAGCAATGGCCTGAACTGGAATGAAATATGTTTAAACTATAATGGCATGTTTATTGCTTATTTGACTATTTCGTTGGTCTAGCGGTCGCGCGCGCTACTGTTTAGTATGAGGTCATTAATTAAATAAAACTATGCAGCTATGACACTGGCTAGTTTTAAAAATTTGCAAACGTTTGCATTGAGATTCTATTTCCGAAATAACGTTTACAATAATCAAATCCAAATTATAGATTATTCGTAACCAGAGTGTTTTAAAATCATAATTAACAAAAAATATATTGGGGTCCGCATTAAACTCATGTTGTTTTAATCATACGGCAGTAAATTTTTACGTTGTCAAATGAATGAAATTCAGCAAATAAAGTTTACAGTTTTACAGGGTTAATACTTACTTAAAAAAGGCATCCATAGTCAAAAGATATCACTTCGTAAGTATTAAAATTCACAGCATTTTCTTACAATGAAATACAGTTCTCAATGTTACCGGAAACTCCGAAAAGATTGTTAGATCCAAAAAGATATGATCATACTGCGAACTGCGTGATCCCGCCTTCGAGACGCGACACACTGGTCCTGTGCCAACTTTATCCTGATTCTGTGAAAATTCTATTCAACATACATAGCTGCGATGTGTTTTGTCATGAAACTCTCATCTATTTTTTTTTTTATAAACTGGCTGGTTTTCGCGACTTTTGCGTCTCAGAGTTTTGAAAATCTTATATTTCAGCTACAACATCTTATTTTCGTATTGCTGTCTTTAGTGGTTCATGCTGTGCATTATCTTGCAGTCAGCTAGCAGTACTATACAGAGTGGCGATTAGGTTATCACATTAAATAGTACAGCGGTAATTAAAAGTTGTTATCAGTCTGTTAAAATAAAAATAGAAAACTGATTTTTCAAACAAAATAAGTAGCTTATAAATTGGCACGAAATAAACCACCCTTGATACTAAGGCACTAGACACTCGCGGGGCGATCGATGGTATCAACAATTAAATACAAAACGATATGGTATTGTTACCAAATAATCAAAAAATATTTTTAATATTGTTATATGCTAAAACGAAAAAAAAGGTCCCACGGCTAGAGTGATAATTGTTATTAATTATTTTAATTGTGTATGTTTAAAATACGTAAACTTGAATACGTGGATTTCAATCATTGTGATAACCTAATCGCCACACTGTATATTATACTGGTTGACCGGTCTGACGTTGTCCTGTATCCTAGAACTCACAATTGTGAATCTAAATCTAAACCATCCAGGGAACTTGAACACACGAAAAAAAAATAATTACAATCAGTCCAGCCGTTTAGGAGGAGTTCAGTGACATACAGACGTACAGAAGAGTTACATACAGGGTGGCAGGGACAACGATGCACAAACAAACAATGTTATATTATTATTTTATTTATTTTATTCTAACATGGATTCAGTATATTATGATTCTGAAACCTCCTGCGTTGAAATTCTAGAATCATGTGCTGAACTCATTGTTTCAGTTTGAGCAACGACGTTGACAAACAATGATACACAAAACAATATAAATGATAGTGTAGAAAGAAATTTCAGTTGCCTGAAATCATGCGTCAGGATATCATTTGCAGGTGCCTCTGTAGTAGTACAGTTAGGAAAATTAATTGTTACCAAAGACCCGCCCGTAACGGCCGCGACTCATAACAGTTCGAACCCAGACAGGCGCTTTACTTTGTGTAAATTTTTTCATCACCACTGCTCTCAAAACGGTGAAGGAAAACATCGAGAGGAAACCGGTGTGTCCTAGAACCAAAAATTCGAAGACATGTGACATCTACCAACCCGCACCGATGACACTGCTGGGACACAGGCCTCCGAGAGGAGGCCTGTGTCCCAGCAGTGGGAACATTATAGGCTGATGATGATGATGATGAAAGCCCTACGTTAATTTGGCGTATTATAGCCATTACAAGAAACTGTCAAAGAATACGTTGACGACACGGTTGGCGCAGTGGTTAAGCGATTGACTGCTGCGCTGCATGTCGCGGGTTCGATTCCCGCACGGAACAAATATTTGTATGACCTGCAAGTACAAGTCTGGGTCAGGTCTGGCTGTTTGTGTACTTATGTGAATTAAAATGTTTGTAAACGCACCCACAATACAGGAGAAATTCCAAGTGTGGGGCAACGTTTAAAAAAAAAATATAGCTGTGATTTGAATATACGTAAAATTTAAGTAGGCAGTAATTTTTTTGGTTGGTTGTCATTTCCCTGACTGGACATTACTGATGTTTATTTTTCATTGTACTGTCTTAATAGCTTCAAATCGAAGCAGATCACGTGTCTACTGTTTGCCGATAAAGCTACACGGTGTCATTTGGTCTCAATCTGATTAGGAAAGCTGATAGCACAGGTCATTCGGTATAGCTACAAACCAAGACAAAAATTGTATTTTTAAACAGAAAATTTCATTTATATGTTCGGACGTCTTGCATATTTCAGTAGCGCCAAGACGTGTTCATTACAACTTCCAATGAGGTTATATTTTGAATACCTCCATTGTTCTTCTTTCAATCGAGTGTCATAGAATAGTAGATTTATATTAAACACTGTATATTTATCAACTATCTCTCACTTGCATTAGTAAAACTAATAGTAGAGAGGTACCAATGACTGAAATCAAGAACTCGAAGGTATAACGGGTGTAAAAAGACACTTAACCAAGCTGGGAATCACTTGTACTCCCCGTAATTATAATCATTTTTTTGTACCGGACCATACCCGGAACCTTCTGGTTACTGTGATATTGAAGGTCAACGTCAACGACGTCTTTACGAAAACAAATTTTTAGTATAAAACACAACTTTAAATACCCCACGACCCCTGTACCGTTGCATGTACCCATAATCACAATGTTTTTGCATTTGTTACATTGCGCACTACCGCAAGCAGTAAATTTTCACACCAAAAATAAAAGTCGTTAATCTGTATATTATTTTTGTATAATGTTACTTAATTTGATGAACAGAAAGCATAGTTGAAGGCTATGTTAAGGGTATTTTTACACCCTGTATATTAAAAAAAAAAAAACATTTAATCACTTATTTAAATAAAGTTCACGGTGAGAAAGGACAAGAACAAATTAAATTAATGACATAAGTACAACAAAGGTATTTAAATATAACCTACATTATAGTAACACGTTTACATTTCAGCGACAATAGAGGAGGTATTTAATAGTTTCGTGTTCATTATGATGATGACGGCTGGCAATTCTCTTTTATGCGTGCTCATATTAAAGTCAGTCATGATACACGATACCTACTCATAATCATAAATGCCATTCCCGTTTCTGTGTCATTCATTTAACAGCCTAAATAATGATAATACTCTAATATACATTTCCCGCGACCTTTAACATTAATTTTAAACTTTTCTCGTCGACACCTCGACAAAGTTAATAATGTAATTTACAATGCTTTTAACTGGTCATAACATTCGTCCCGCATAACGACTTTTGTTCGAGTTTTTGGAAATAAGTAAACAAAATTCATTTGTTTGATGTGCTCATAGGTTACGCAATCTGAGTCTATTTTTTTTTAAATATAAATTACTTATCTTTGCAGTAATTAAATATTAAGTACTGATTTTCTCTGCTGTCACATCTGTATTTATTTATTTTTAACAGTTAGCGCGGTCGTAAATGGTTTGCCTATGTAGTATATTTTCTAAAATTTATATTGAATGAATGTTTTAAAGTAATGTTATAACCGCTGGCTGTTAATAGGTTAGACAGTGCAATAACTGTATTCTAATTGATGTATCTGAAGGAATTTATTTAAGGTTACAAATTATGATGCCCTTGGAAATTTGCGAAAGGTCATTATTTCCACAAAAATCTCCGCCATCCATCTATCAGCGTCATTTCTTCTATTTAATTAGTTAAGCTTTTTTTTCAAACTATAAACCCATTTTACACATTGCAACACTTAACATAAATCACTCATTCGAAGGGCATTCCTTCCTTGTTCCTATAACTCATCCATTCAGCTTCACTCAAACTCCTCTCCGCAACCGATCTACCGCTAGTGGACACGTCGACCAGGCGATCCCATCAAAACCCTCTAAAACGTGCAAATAAGTGAATACTGGTGTTGTGTGGTGATTAAATACAAATTTACTTGGTGTGGGAAGTCACAAATTGGAAGAAACAAGCAACTGACCTGTCAAAGAATTTATCATTGTGAGGACCTTTCCCTTCCACTGTAATTTCATCAAAACAGCTAATCATTACTCTGATAAAAGTTCTTAAAACATTTATTGCTCAGTCTGAAAAAGAAGACAAATAAAAAGTCAAGTGTAAGTACCTATTATGGTATGTGCTCTTATCTTTCCGATTGCAATGTTGGCCTCAACCCCTTTTTTTAATTGCTTTCCTTCAAAGTACCCATTATAGGTATGTGCTCTTATCTTTCCAATTGCAATGTTGGCCTCAACCCCTCTTTTTTACTTGCTTTCCTTCACTAGCTTAATAATACTTTAGCATCGTAACTGTTGAATTTATTACCCGTAACTAAATGAGAAAAAAAAACTTTTCGATAGAGACTTTATTTGCATCAGGTCAGTGGTTTCGACCAGTCTAACGGAAAATAAATTAAAAAGGATTTTGAGTGCATATCCATAAGAAGTTATTAGTGAATTAAATAAAATGGTTAAATCACAAGTACAAGGAATATTTTTTCGTAAGACGCAGTGTTATAATTTAAATAAATATGTTAACACATACACAGTGATAGTGAACAAATATCAAATACTAGTTTCCTTGGCCGCGGATTCGCCCGCCTGGATGTGGGAAAATATCCCACGGAAACGTACCACCGGGATTAAAAGTACGCTATGTGATAATTCAGGTTATAAACTATCTGTGTGCCAAATCTCATCCATTCCGTTCAGCAGTTTTAGTGCCCATCCGGAACATACATCCAGACAAACGGACCAAAATTCTAAAAACTATATTTTTGGCATCAGAATCGTTCCCACAATCAACAACCAACTCAGCCTATCGCAGTCCACTGCTGGATATAGGCCTCTCCCAGGCTTCGCCACAAAACCCATCGTTCCCAAACCTCATAGCAATTACTTTATTTAAAAAATATTCAATGTAAAGTTTTGACTTTGCTACTATTTTTATTTTACTTATAACCCCTATGCAAATGACAACCATTTCCGAGTAATTTGACATTTCATATTTTTTGGCGGTATACAACTTTGAAATTTTATAAAAAAAAACAATGCTAGATTTTTTTTTAATTATTATTATCTGCTTCTACTTCAATACAAATAATAATCAACCATAAAATGACGATAATTTTTAATATTTTTGAAATCAGAGACACAAACACAATGTTCATCATTTTGTGTTGTGTTTTGTGTGTGTTTTTTGTGTTGATTTCTGCAAAAAAACATGGTTAGACTTTATTGACAGAACATTCCAAAAATATGTACAACTTCTCAGCTATCCAACGAGATGCAATAAGATACAATATATCTTTAAAAAAAATATGTCAAATTACTGGAAAATGGTTGGCATTTGGGTCATAAGGGGTCATTGGGTTGCAAACGACTTCCCCTACATGACGTATTACAAAAAACCCTGTATAATTGTATATAGATAATAGATGTTAAAACCAGTCGAAACACTTCCTATTCTAGGGCGAATTTACGTAACACAACATAACATCACACCTGTTTACCCCGAAGGGTAAGGCTGTGCTAAAGTGGTGTGTCTATCCTACACCCACATTTCACCAGTTTCGTTTCGAATTTAGTTATTTAGTAGTATTTGCATACTTATGAGTACCTACGATGAAATTTTTTTACCGACTTCTAAAAAGGAGAAGTTTCTCTATTCCATTGTATGTTTTTTTTTGTTTATACTATTTCAGATTATAATATTTCAGAGGTGGTCCCATATAAATTTAATCGAAATTGATTTAGAGCTTTTGGAAAAAATCAACAAAAACAAAAAAAATATACACCGGTGACGTTTTGGTTTGTGGTTCCCTTCAGCAAAAGTTTTGATGAGGACTTTCAATCTCTATTTAACTGTCATTACAGAAACATTAGCCAAGATCAAAGAAGATTGTATGTACTAATAATTATACATTACTACCTATTCTTAAAGAAAATTACCTAGTTGTTGGAAAGATTACGCAACCGTGTCATTTCTGTAACAGCCTTCTCATCGTGGGGTCGATTTAAAAGCTAATTTGCATTCAAATCAGATAAGGCAATGCCTTCTAAGGTTTTGACGCGACTGAGGCTTACATAAATCTGTCCTGTTGCAAAAAAAATCATTCCTTAATCGATCACTGCTTTACCAAGGGTTATACCCTGGACTTTGTGGAGAGTTACGGCCCAGCTTAAGATGAGCGGTAACATTCTGCGTTCGACATCTCCATATCCTCTTTGCGCTTGGAATGTTGTCCAAACAGGGGCCGTACCTGTTAACGCCATCATGATTCCGTTGAGAAAAAGAGATAGTGCTATCGGTCATGTATAGCTCCGTCTCTTTTCCACGCTGGAACAATGATGGAATTAACACGTCATAGTATGGCCCCAGGTGAGATTGCTACACAACCGTCATCATCTTTTATCATAAGGCCAACAGTGGCGTCATAAAATTTTATAAGCAGAAATTCAGGCAACTCTATTTCCTCCAATTGATCTCTTCAGAGAGCAGGCCATTTACTTTTCGATGCGGCACCATTCACAAGCCCATCGGATACTGAAATATCATGCCTTAACATGACTCGTGATTGGATACCGAACTTTATAGTTGGTAAGAAACCACCGCAATTATTAATGTCTTTAGGAATAACATTGTCTGGTGGCTTTCTACCATAGGTTGCCGCCTCGCGAGATTCATATACGGCATTTATTTTGTACATGCGGTGAGCTTTAGCATTTTCAGCGGTAATTTTTTCATTATACGTGTTAACTTGTCTAACAGTAGGGAATATACGGACAGCAACCCCATCAGCAAAATCTCCTGACAAAGGCACGTGTCGCCGCTCACAAAGTAACTCCAGCTGAGCTATCGATATTTCACCAATCCGCTAGCTATTCAAGACGTCGATGAACTGAATGTCATTTCGCTGTCGCGTATTTATCGTAAGTTCACAAAATGAGAACTGCTGCCATAAGTTAACTTCGGCCGAAAACCATGGCGGTTGAATAAAGCACCAATGCCCTTTTACCTGTGAGAGTGAAAGTATATCACCAAAAAGCAATAGACGAGTATGTACGCACCCCGCCGAATAATTTGTCATTATTTTTGTATTCTTGGAGACGCAGGTGTATAATTCGCAAATGTTCATAATTATGGTACTATAGAAATTTCTTAAAAGATCAACCAGTTTATATAGCACCATTTACGTCTTTCATTCTCTATCTTTAAACCAGTAATTTTTTTGTACGTCATGGTATTTCCTTTTTCAATCGGAAGTGAGAATATTGAGTGCAATGTTTTGCCAATGAATTGAATGAATAATTCCAATGATCTGACTTATTGCTAATTTTTAATTTGGAATTGAAACCTTTGCATGCCCATGTGACGGTAAAATATGGAGAACTTTATTATAAAAACACCTATGTATACTATACCCATGTTTGCAAGGAAATAAATGATTTGATTTGCCAAATATTTGATGCGCGGCTTCTTCTGTTGGAGATACCACCTCAACAAATTTAGCCTTGAGCAATATGTCAACTGTAGGTGCATTGACATGTTCCACGAATCATTTCAAGACGAATGACTTTTCACTCCTTGCACCGCAAGTGATGAATAACAATGATTGGCTTTCTTGTCCCTGTAAATCACTTTTCACAGCCGCAGAAACTTTTTTGAACAGGTCTCTCTGTTGGACGTTGAGGCCTCGAATATTACCTAAAAAGACTTCCTCTGGCATTGCAGACCTTTCGCATTCATCATCATAATAATTGTCATCGTTATTCACCATTTGTTCACCACCATATGAGAAAAGGAACCATCAAAGGAGCATCAATATCACGAGCGTCACGGGCAGCGTTGAGCGCGACTGCTTGGGCAAGAGCTTGTTGTATTATTTGTTCTGCGTGACCAAACTCTTCTGCACTTACGTTGCCCTGTAATGGTCGAATTTCTATTTGCTGCCTAATGAAACACTCCTCAGCAGTTTCCTCTTTGAGTAGAAGCTCACTCTCATCACGAAATAGTACATGACATATTAACAAGCTGTAATAATAGGCTTCTTTGTCTCTGTTCAATATAGAGTATCGTGTGCGCAATATTGCAGACTAATTTCTTAAACGCATCCGCGTGGTATCTCTTAGTCATATAAATCTTGCCGGGGCGTAACATTTTTACCCCTTAATTATTCATCACCATCGTCTTCGTTCCATGTTGAGTTAGACACCGTTTCAAAGCGCACAGCGAATTCTGCGCGACTTAAGTCTTCTATGTAGTTCGTCTAAGCGTTATTCAAAAATATTGTTGCGTTGTTTTTCAGTCACTCAGTCAGTGAGTGAGAGCAGTGGTGGCCCAGTGGTAAGGGCCACGACTTACGAGTTGCAGGTCGTAGGTTCGAACTCAGCCAAGTGCTTTACTTTGTGTAAATTATTTCATCACCGTTGCTTTCAAAACGGTGAAGGAATAATCGTGAGGAAACCGGCATGTCCTAGAATCAAAAAATTTGAAGACATGTGACATTACCAACCCACATTGGGCCCGCGTGGTGTATTACGGCCCACTCCCTCTCTCACCGAGAGAAGGCCTGTGTGCCAGCAGTTGGAACATTATAGGCTGATTATGCAAAAATATTGTTGTAAATGGATATATCATCACTGTCGAATCGTAGAAGTCTGAAACGTTCATTTGGCTTACAACTATTTATGAAGACTGTTTTTAGCAGTATATGACACAATCTATATGCGCATACAAAGCGTTGAGTAGAATGGCCATTGCGACTGCAAATGACTGATTCCACACAGGACCACCTTGCCTCTTGGCCTTCACAATCTCTTCTCGTAAAACTTCACCTGTATCATGGGGCTCGCGTTTACATGCATATTTAGCCACATAGTTTGCTACTCCTGTTACGGTACCGCACGGCTGCACATCAATGTTTCCTTTCCATAGACCCAATAGAGTAGGATTGTAATTGTTCACCATACTTGCGTCTGCAGTTCGTTTCAAACAACAAAATCGTTCATTGTTTGATAATACTTCATGACGACCTAAGCAAATAGTAGTCTTAAATGCTGACTGTATCGTTACAGCGGTAATGTTTTCTCATTGTTTGTCCTATTTGTTTTTAGTCTATTCGTGTATTTATGGGCATTTATTTGTGCTTATATTTATATATAATTTGGTATATGTATTATATTTATAGGCTTCATAAGTTTATGCGTGTCCTTATATTTAAAATTGTTATTCCTAAATTATCATTATAAAGTTGACTGGTTGAAAATGCCTATGGCTGTTTAAAGTGTTAGATAAATAAATAAATATGCGGGCCTTGGGAAACCAAAACGATAACATCTATCGTTGCGGCTTTTGTAGCTTCTAATAACATCTGCAATACAGGATCATTGGGCATTAAGGAGCATGAAATAACCCTTTCGATAACTTCGATATCCTCATGAGTTGAGAAATCTGGGATATTGCCACACCAACATTTATGAAGTTGTGGACTTCCGTGATTTTGAAACTTAATTCTAGTTTTTGTACCAACTGCACACGCTCGGGAAAACACAGGCTCTCTGCTTCATTTACATTGCGACCATTTGTCGCAGTTTGCCACGTAATTCATCTATATTTTGAAATTTCATGCAACAGCAGCTACACCACGTCTTGGAGCTATAGCTTGCCTATGCCCAAGTACTTGTCAATCGAACAACAGACATTTATAAGCATCCGTTTCAGCTTTACAATATATAGTCATGGAATTCGCAGTAAGCAGCCCGCAACAGTTTTCTCTGATAAATAATGTCAGAGCATTTTTAGGTAGGTAATGGAAGCCGTCATCGCGTCAGTACTTCAATCTGTATCTAAATGACTGTATGATCTGTATCTTTTGGTTTGATCTGTATCTTTAAATTGGTTTCAGCAATTTCATTAATTACCTTAAAAATTTACTTCCTGTTATATAATATTTGCTGTGCAAGACCTCTCGAGGCAAGATAACCAGGGTTAACTTCTCCAATTGCGGGGTCCTCTCTATAAGCAATGGACTCACAGTAGATCTTGTATCCGAGTATTACTATATAATCAATGTCACTTTTTGACCATTGACTTGGCTCATCTGTACAGAACGCTGCTCAAGCTACAGCTGCTTACTGCATTGCATTGTTTGCCAAGCGGTTTTAATGATAAAATGAAAATAAAAAACGGTCTAACATGGCATTAAAACCGTTCTTCAAGTGTCGTCAAATTAGCTAGCTCTTGAGGTACAGTCGCGACTGTCATTTTGTTCCAGAAAGCTGCGGTAGAATTTTTCATTTCCTTATATTCTTTTATGTTAAAAGAATTAAATAATTTGCTAACGATCAATGGTAGACCGCAATAGAACATTAAGTGAATAAAAAAACTTACCCATTATTTTTATTAGATATCTAAAAAGAAATTCAGCTGAATACACCAATATATCAATTTAAGGGCCGTGCACGAAATCGACTGATTTTGATGAATTTTGTGCATTATTTGTTGGAAAAGGAAACATTATTTAAACAAAATGATTTGTGATTCAAAAAGTTGAGTTCTTTGTTTTGCATGTAGCTGAAAGGGATATTTCAAATAAGTTAAGTATTCATGGAAAATCACTAAAAGACGCAACAAGTTTTCCAAAAAATTATGCGAGACTGACGTTTGATATTTTTTGTTACTAGAAACTGCTTTTGATTTTGAACATTAAAAAATATCATCAACATCATTATATGGTCTACTTGCACGTGGCTGGACCACTTTTTTCAACTTCCATACAAAATATAGCAGAAAAATAATATTGAAAAAACCCATTTTTCGAAACAAACCCTGTTAGTAATGTATTTTTTCCTATTATTGAGCAAGCCGTTTCAAGAAACTTAAAAATTAAACATTAATCTTCAGGTAATCTTAAAATAAAATTAAAATTTCATTTTATGATTATTCAATATTTTCATTTAGTAAATCAAAGGCAAAAAAAAAACTATATTTTCGAGAGCGCAAAAGTGATGAAACTATTAACAGGTGCTGTGACTGACACGAATGATTTAACGCCACGAAACCTATACTTTTGTAGTCACACAGACGTAACATTTCAATTATTTCCAGCTTTCTCACAATTAGATAAGAAATTGACAAAAGAGGGTTTTTTATGTGCACGGAGCCTTAAGATGAGTAACTAACGTGTATCTGGGTCACACTGAAAGTTTTTAGAAAATAATGAACAAAATGATGTAGAAGCCTGTTAATATTTTATTGCTTTTCGAAGTAGTCTCCGTTCCTTTCTAAGAACTGTCGCATGCGATGGAACAATTGACTGAAGCAGTGGGCCCACTCTTCTTAAGGGATTTCTTCCACGCCTTTTTCAAACGCAGCCAAAAAAGGTTCATAAAGCGAATAATCAGTGAGTTTGCTTCGACCACGTTTAAACTCATTAAACCAGTTGTAAACAGTGGCACGGGATGCGGCTTCGTCATGAAATGCTAATCGAAGTCTATCGTAACATTGTTGTTGAGTTAAACCGCAACGAAAGTCGTACTATATCATTGAACAAAATGTTTCTCTAGTCCAATCCATTTCGACGCACGACAGACACTTTTTAAATTGCCGCCAATTTGTAAAAACAAATGACATATGAATTTATTACATATTTTCTAATTCGAAATTTAAATACATTTTTCATCGGCTGCTTTTCTTACTGGCCAATTCCAAAAACTTTCAGTGTGACCCCCGTAGGTGTCAACCAGTATTTATTTCATCATGTGACTTGATAGAAATACAAATTAGCACCCCATGATATGAGGTTTTGCACACTCACCATTTCAGACAAAAGACCCCCTGGACATTTAGGAACGTCTAAGGTCAGCAGAATAAACGGGACAAATTTCAAGATGACCACTATCATCTAGCTACATTTCTACCACCACTATCATAAGAAGTTCCGTACCATCATACAAAATTTAACGCTTCATTTGTTTATATGACGACACGGTCGGCGCAGTGTTTAAGCAATTTACTGCTCCGTTACGTGTCGCGGGTTCGATCCCCGCACGAAACAAATATTTGTATGACCTGCAAGTAGTTGTTCCGGGTCTGGCTATTTGTGTATGTGAGTTTAAATGTTTGTAAACGCACCCACGATACAGGAGAAATTCCTAGTGTGGGGCAACGTTCTTATTTGTAAAAAAAAAAAAAATATTAAGATCGAGCAAAAAACACCAAAAAAAAACATGTTTCTTGTATGGGAACCCCCATTCATGTTTCACTTCGTTTTACTGGTCGGTTGCCTATCATAAGTTCGAAAGTTATTTGACTGAATTTCATTTTAACTGAAAACTTTTCAACTAAGTATTATCGTTTCGTTTTTTTTTTTTACTTCATCGAAGTCACGTCCTCAGTTCACGGGCCGCCTCGCCCCTCCGCGCCTACGCGGGCTTAAATTACACTATATGGGTAGGGCAGACGAGACTGCGTGAAGTCGGGTATGCAGCGATTCGTTTCTGTCACAAAATTTTGTAGCACAACATTATTGACTTTTTATGACATTATTTTAATTTAATATTGAAAATGTACCAAGTAACCGGCTATATATTTGTGATCAAATAATAATCCGTAAAAATATTGTTTCGATGTGGTGGAAATATGGCAAATAAATCATTTGGCAAATGAAAAAACTTCAAAAGAG
Organism: Brachylomia viminalis; assembly: GCA_937001585.2. Lineage (NCBI taxonomy): Eukaryota > Metazoa > Arthropoda > Insecta > Lepidoptera > Noctuidae > Brachylomia > Brachylomia viminalis. The sequence goes on along the minus strand of OW443301.2, from coordinate 15,458,713 downwards.
GCTTCGGCCAGTAGCAAAAAGTTATTTTGTAAATCGTCGAAATATAGTTCGCTAAAATATTACCTATGACACGTGATACTTCGATGATCTAAAAATATGTCAAATAATGCATATAAAGGGTGTGGCGTAAGTAGTGGTCCACCGTTCAGGATTCGATAAACCAGATAATTAACTATAACAATTCATTTTATTTACCATTTTTAGTAGTAAGTTTTTTTTTACAAAAATCGCTCTTGAACTTGATGGTGTGTTAAAAATTAGGGTTAAAATTAGAGAAGAACCAACTTTTTCTTCAAAAGAGCTGAATTTACATACAAAATCATAATTTATAATGATAGCTCTAGTATTCAGCAGTAATTAACAGAAATCAAAATGAAAAAAATATGTTTTTTGTTGAAACTACAAACAAATTGGTAATAAAAGGTAGAAATTTCGTAAATAAAAGACAAAAAGGAAATATTTTCGGAACCCTTGGGTAAAATTGGTTAAAAATTTTAATTGTTATAGTTAATTAATCGGGTTTATCGAATCCTGAACGGTGGACCACTACTTACGCCACACCCTGTGTATAATAGTATATAGCAAAAAAGACGTCGGTCAATAGGTTTCGTTAAAATAAAATTCGATAAAAAAAACGGACAAGTGATCGGTTCCCATCTGCTCATACGCACGCCGCCGCGCCGCCGGTTGCGAGTACTACGCGGTCTGCGGTTAAGTTATTTATTATTTGTTGTTATAGCGACCACTGTAGTACTCCCTTTGTGAAAATTTCAAGTGTCTTCCTCTAATACGGTTTTAAAGATACAGCCCTGTGACAAACGGACGGATAGACAGCGGAGCCTTAGTAATAGGGTCCCGTTGGCACCCGGTTTGGGTACGGAACCCTAAAAATGTATTAAACACAAACCCCTGTGTTGTGAATTCGTATTAAGAATTACATAGGATGTGCTGGGATGTTTTCGGCCCTGAGAAGTCTCAACCGAATCAAACTGAGCCATAACATAATAATACGATGACGTATTGTTCGTGGGTAGGTAGCTAGGTTGATCTTTTGTTTTCTTTGGGACCTAATGGAATAAAAATAGACAATTGCTAATAGCAACAGATAAAACAAATGATGTCATATGAAACTGAACAGTACGCACGGCAACAGATCAAGCTATACATTTCCAGTATAAGCTGATCTCGCATTGTATAGGATGTCCTTACAATGAGAGGTCAGTGTAAACTGGAAATGTATCGCTTGATGTGTAGCCGTGTGTACCAAACTAAAGTTTTTCACATTGGTTGTATCGATGATCAACTTGGCGTAATTTATTGATCATCATAGTAGCTACAAATTACAAATCCTGAAAGCAGATTTCTCAGAGACGGATGTGAAACTGAAAAGCCACCCTACTTTTTCCACATCCCCTCTTTTAACGAAACATACTAATGGAGTGGGTTATTAGGAAACCACTCGGTACTTTAATATACTATGCCCCTACCAACCTGTATTAATATCAAAACTTTTATATTTTCAGATAGAAATGAAAATGCAAGAGCGACTAATGTAACCTTCGATCTCGGTTCCGCCAAAACGTGAGTAAGTACGTACTTGTATGTGTATATAATTTTCCATTCAAACGCCTTCCTAATCACGTACCCATAATATTATGAGCAATATCTGTTTAACATGCTACTAACATTCTGTGTTACAGTCACCATCCTGAGAAAAAAGAAAACGATATATTCCTCGGAAAGTTGTTGCGGGCACTTCCGAATGTCGCCGAATCAAAACAATACGTTGGCGTCTTTCTTTGTGGTAATTATGCGAACAATCGTGCTGCACAATGAGCATCACAGTGCACGAACGATTAGAAACTCCCACACAGCATAATACTGTAGTTTTCTATCATTGAGATAGGTGTTTGTAAAAGTTATTAATAGTAACTCGATGAGAATGCTAAACAAAATACTTTAATTATGCAACAGCTAAATGTCAACCTGGCTGTTCAAACAACATTATTCATTGAATCACAACGCATGTTTGCACAATAAAAGCACATTCATTCTGATTCACCACATATTTTCATCGTCATAGCAAATTGTAAGCATCGCAAAAGAATAGGAATGTTTTTATCGTGTTTCGGGTTCTGACGACACGAAAACAGTTCCTACAAGTTTTCATGAAAAATAACCGTGATTACTTATACAGGTACACAACGACAGTTGTTTCAATCATTTACCAATATTTCGTCCGATCTTTCACATTTATTTTAGAAACACTGATCTCTTGCATCATTATTAAAAGTGTGCATGTACCTTCCTATTCAGATCATTTTAGTTAATATAAAACCAACCTACTGCATGAAGCGATTTTTTAAACAACTTCGAACATCGAAATGAATGCAGATTGCGTTTTGCGAATGCAGGAATTGTTATCCTATCAAATGCATAATCAACCTATATTGTTCCCACTGCTGGAACACAGGCCTCCTCTCGGTGAGAAGGAATGGGCCATAATCCACCACGTGGACCCAGTGCGGGTTGGTAGATATTATATGACTTTGAATTTTTGGGTCTAAGACATGCCAGTTTCCTTACGATGTTTTCGTTCACCGTTTTGCGAGTAATGGTGATTAAATAATTTACACAAAGCACCTGTCTGGGTTCGAGCCTACGACCTACAACTCGTAAGTCGCGGCCGTTACCACTGGGCCACCACTACCAATATCAAATATTTCAGTCAAATTATATATGTTAAATTTAAACAACATTTTAATAATACATTTTTGATCCGTGTTTGATCTCCGATGTAGTTTATGTCTAGGAAAGGGCTGTCACCTCTGAGAAGAGGTTAAGCCGGCTGAGCGGGCAGTAGCGCTGGCCTGTGATATAATAACGTTAGGGGAGATCACCAAGCTGCCCGTCAAGTGTGATGATGTAAGGAAAGATGTTTCATACGGTTACCTTGTAACATCGCTATAGGGCTATCCTAGAGCAATGTTATAAGGTAACTTTGGTGAAAATCATTGATGTTCATGATTTTTTACGGTTTTACTCACGAGCATGTGCACCCATGTCATTTAAAAAGTGTGACTATTTTCAGACTTGAAACGAGCCTTTTTTCACGAACTGATCAACGTTGCAAGTCGATGCAATCGGAAATCTTTTTTTTTTTTATTAACGTAGGGACTTTTATTAAAAAAAAAAACATGTTTTAACTTTATCCAAAACGGCGCGCGAATTTTTTGACCATGGACTTAGTTGATCGATACCTATATTTAAATTCACTCAAACTTAAAAATGGTAATAGTGGTAGTTATGGTTATGGGCGAGACAACATGTTATATAAAACCTGCTTGGTATCAACGTAGCTATATTTTCTTCCGTAATCATTTGCATTACTTTGCTTGAAAGTAGAGTACCTTCGTATCGCTGTACTTAGGTAGGTACCTACTATAATTTCCGAATGTATTCATTCATGGACACTGACAAAATAATATTGTATAGCTAGATTTCTCTTGTATCGATATTATGTTTACGAAGCTTTGATAGAATAGAATAGAATATTTATTTGCGTAAAACACGGTATACAAGGGTTTTAAATACAAATTGAGGCACAAACATGTTTAGCTAGGATAAAACATAGCATGCAAAATTTTAAAGACAAGTTAAGCAACAACAGTCGTTAAAACATCAACATTGTTTATCAATAAATTCTTTTAACACTCTCACCGCCATACACATTTAAGGTTTTCCTAGAACTTCAGGCCATGTGGGCGGCGCGCGGGCCATGCAATGTCTTTTACACCACGCCACGCTAGGCTATTGCAGCACGCCATGTGGACGGCCGGCAAGATACGTTATTAAATTATTATCTAGCAAGCCAAGCTCTATAGAAATAAATGAATTTGTGGGATCACCGCGGACCACATGGCCTGCTGGTAAAGATGTACAAATCTATAGTGGCTTGCTGCACTGACATTTTTGTGGGCGGCCAGCAGACCACATGGCGGTGAGAGTGTTAAACTATAAAAACTACACTCGAGTAACCACTTATGAAATTTAATTTTAAATAATTTTGTATTTAAAGCTTTGAAATGTCTTGGTATTTTATTATAAATGAACACACACATTGCCAAGCAGTTACTATTGTATTTAGACAGTCTAGGAAAATCATTTAACACCAGTTTATATGGATCTCGACGGTTCCGAGGATTGACATCATTTGCAGTCTTAAATAGTTGCTTATTTTTCATAACAAACACACATATTTCGAAAATGTAAAGCGACGGTAACGGTAACTAACCAAGTTTTTTAAATATTGGTCGACAATTTAAGTACTTAATCGAATATCTAGGACTGACACTTCATAAATTCTAACAAAGATATCAGGGCCGCCTCAATTATGGACAGTTAACCTTGTCATAACATTTGACGTGCATATTAATTAATTCCACCTCGCTGCAAGCTTACCTGACTTCGAACATACGTAACTACGAAACTAGCGCCAAGCTTAACCCACAAGTTAAACTCAATTCCAAGTGGCGGCAAAGTTACTTTGAACCCACAGATGTACACTAACATCAGTTTAACTATCGTAATAGCTAGGTAGCAACCTCATGATGCAACCTCATTATACAAAACGCTACTGCAACTGCACACTGTAGCGTTACACGGGCAAACAAACGTAACCGCTTTGTCACGTGTGCTGTGTTGTAGTGGCTTATTCAAGATGCTCCTGCATGATAGCGCCTTTTAGACAGGCAAAAAAGGTTAGCAACGTGCGGCAGCAACGAGAGACAAAAAAGCGGTTCAGTTTGGTAACAGTGAAGGTTCTGAATTTGATATTTCAATATTATGTTTGTAATTACACACAGGCTGCAGTTTAACGACAACTGAAAGTAGCCAGTTAATATTGCCATTGCTTTCTAATACATATTATTATGATTTTATTAAAAAAAACGAACATATTACAACAAACATTTTCACAAATAGAGCGAGTGTAATTAGAACATCAGCTATCTTTTATCCTATGCCGAATTCTGCGTAAACAATCATTTTATTTATACAGGGTTTATTTTTTTATTGACTAGCTAAACTCCGCAGACGAGATGGGTATCGTTATCTAAACACGATAAAATAAAAGATTTGATGCAGGTTTTGTTTTTGGGAGGTCAAAGACTGCTGTTATTGTTGTTACAATTGGCCACCCGGTATCAGCCGGTTCTTAGCGACAAAAGTAAGGAAATAAATATGTGTGTATTTGTGCTGTGTTTTCATTTGTAGGGTATAGAGGTGCCGATCAAATTAAAAGCACATAAAGAAGTGGTTTCCACTTGCCGTTCGGCAGGCCGTCGGATTTTTTGACAAAGTGATTATTACAAAAAGAAGAATTTATAAATATCATTCCACTGAAACGTGATACCTAGATACAAATAAACAAGAGGTGTAAAGTCAATTGGTAATAGTCTAAAGACAATTGCAACAATTAAACAGAGATAAGTACAGTAACTTACAGTGTTCTCGTTCAAAGGCAACCAGTGCCGTTTATATTGAAAATAATTAAAGTCTCGTGAGCGCAATATCGTTTAGTCGATTAATACTTACGTTAATTGAAGAACAAGTAGGAAAGTCGGTTCAAAGACTTCAGGGACAATATCGAGAGCGTTCCTAGAACTTATATTTTCTGAGTTTAAAGTTCAACTGAGACCTTAGGAAATAAAGGGCACTTCCTCACTTTTAATTACCTTTGAGCATAAACTTCGCAAATTGGTTTAATCTTCGTCGGCAATTGGCGACGGGAAATAGTTTTTACTAGACCTTATTTTTATTCCGCTGATGGTCGTTTTTTCCTACGGTGGGTGACAACGTTTGGTTGTGAATATCAAAATAAACGATGATTGTTTTGAGTAAGAGGAAAAAAATCTATGAAAATTGTTGATAAAGTATGAATGAAATATAAATAATTTCTTTTATTTTCTGCGTGGATTCCATATTCGAAAGATTGTGTTGTACTACTGTTGACTGTAATATCAATTAGCCGAGTAAATTTAGAAAGTTGATTTAAGTCGGAAATAAAATCAAACAGTTGAAGGCCCTTTGTACACGGCGCGGTTTCTTTAAGGTACGGCGTATAAACCGCGCCACTGCACCGCGCCGTATAAAAAACGTGTCTGCGAACAAGCTTCCATAGTGATCCACACAACACTGACGACCATGCCTACACACGACGCGGACGTATAAACCACGCCGTGGAAAAAACGTGTCCGTCAACAAGCTTCCATAGTGATCCATACAATACTCGACTATGAATACACACGGCGAATAAACCGTTGTTTTTCACGGCTAGAAAAACGTGTGCGTAGAAAGAGCCTAAGGCACGGCCCGAGGCGTTGCTGAGAAACTGGAACAGGATTAAAGAGTAGCCGTGGGAAGATAATCATGATTTATTGATGGAACTCAGAGTTGAGGTTGATTTTTTACCTTTTGTTGTACCTACCACCAGTCCTAAAGTCCATACTACGAAATGAAATAGATATAGATTTAATGTATCGTTGCTATCGACCGCCATATAAAAATGTGGCGACTTAATTTAACTTGTGGTTTTGATCCGAAAATAAACCTCACTGGCTTGTTTACAAATCGAAGGACCGAATTTACAGTCTAGTATCCAGATATAGATGGGTTATCTAAGCTGAATCAATTTGAATAACTGGATGTTACATTCGCTGCGGGAACTATAACGCTGGCGTATGCAGAACGCAGGCGTTAGCCATAAATATCGACAGTGTAGACGCTACGCAAACACGAAACGAATGTGCTCCATTGATACCTTATATAGCAACGTGTCCACACAGAAATCGGCGGAAAACAAAACAAAAATTTTTGTTAACGAAATTTCATTCGGTAGAACATTCACTTTTTCACAGAACGGAAAATGGACCTAAAAACTATATTAATCTATAACTATTTGAGCAACTTTTTCGGAGAGGTATGTTTTGGAGCAATATGTTGTAAATTAAGTGGCAAGTGTATTTCGACATTGAGCGAAAATGAAAACATTTCATCTCATAATACAGAGTTATTTGTAATACGTCGGCAATTCATTAAAGGGATGTAGGGGAGGTCATTTGCAACCAAATGATCCCCTATGCAAATATCAACCATTTTTCAGTAATTGGACATTTTATATTTTTTTGAAGATATCTGGTACCTATATTATTGTATCTCGTTGGATAGCTGAGAAGTTGTACATATTTATGGATTGTTCTGTCGATAAAATAAGTCCATGTTTATTTGCAGAAATCAACTATTTTAGTCAAATAACCAGCACAAAATGATGAAAATTGTGAGCTCTGATTTAAAAATGAATAAAGATAATTGTCATTTTATGGTTGATTATTATTATGTATTGAAGTAGAAGCAGATAATAATAATAATACTAGTTTTAAAAAAAACATGCTTTGTTTTTTTTTTATAAATCTTCAAAGTAGTATACCGCGATAAAAATCAAATTACTCGTAAATGGTTGACATTTGCATAGGGGCCATAAGGGGTAATTTGGTTGCAAATACATCCCCTCAATGGATTGCCGACATATTACCAATAACCCTGTATACAAATGACTGAAAAAGAAAGACGGTATCAGATGGCATAATTAGATTCAGCTTGCAACCAAACGTTTATAAACCGAACAATCATTGTGGAATTCCTAGCCGATAGAACAATATGGGCGAAACGTTTTATATTGTTTTTAAACCAATATGTGCCGACCAAACTCCTATCTATCGTTTAGTCCGATTGGGGATAACTGTCGGATTTAACATGGAATCATATGCACTTCGACTTATAATTATCCGGAATATAATAGTCGGTTATTTTTCCAATAAAAGCAAGAATGTCCAAGACCATATTGATTAACTACCTACTGAACTAGTGAAAGGGGAAGTATATGCGTTCCTGCATACACTACCTAATGGCACATCACTTATACACTGACTGCATTCTTACAGATCATTCCTGACGAACAGCTCCCTGTCAGCATGCACGTCTTTCTTTCTTTCTAGCTATCACTAAAATAATATAGCAGTAGATTGTAAACACACAGGATTCCTCATTCACCTAACCATAGATATTAATTTTTATTATAAACAAAGATGACAGATAAGGCCTAAACTCAATGTTTTTCTGTGTACGTTCTACGAACTATCATATCGACTGACGTGAAGTAACGGTTACCTACAAACTCATGATATTACAGGATACCGTTTTGAATGCAAAACTGTGTTAGTTAAAGAAGAACAAAGCTATCCTAAATAAATAATAATAAATAATAGGTAATAATAATATCTTAAGTAAATAGGGCATTACCAACGAAATGGTTACCTACTGTATTTTTTTTCTCCAAAATACGGTCAGTGGGTGTCTTTATCTACTTCGTACAAAACATAAACTAAATGAGTCAACTGCCTTATATCCGTTTCTAATTTTAAATTTAAAAATTAAAAACAGATATTACTATTCTTTTGTATTTTACATTGTTGATTGCTATATTAAATATACCTAGGTTACTACGTACGTAATATTTTTCCTTAATTAACTATTATTTGTAACGCCGACGTGACTTATTATAGCTGTTGCACTATAATATTATTAACGCAAGTTTAAAAAACCGACGTTAAAACGGATATCTTTGTTAACAACAGGTGAACGCGCCGACTGTCCGACGTATACACGGCCTAATGCTAATAGGTCCGTGTCTACTTTGCCACTTTGTGAAAACAAATGTGTACTTAGATGTCTTTAAATACGTGACTAAAAAGTTAAGAATAAAACAGAAAAAAAATCCTACGTTAAAAATATTGTGAAAAAAAAAGGAATTTCGTAAAAAGTGCTGTCGACTCTTTGTGCTTAGCTGCCGTCGATATAATAACCTAACAAAACGTAAAAAAGGAAACATAAAAATATCAGTCAATGGTATCATAGAGTTTGATGATCCTATTATGAAAAAGGATCGATTCAATTAAAAGATTTTTTTGTGAAAATTACTCGTTTTCTTGCCAACTGTCTTTTTTTTCAAAATCTGTAAATGAAGATCATCTATAGATATACATACACACCTATAGATATATATATAGATAGATACCTTCCTTTAAATTTTGAATTGAGTAGGAATAATATCACTACCAACATTAACAATATTTAATTGAATCCGGAAATACCGGAATTACTTTCCGGGAAAATGGCTTATCCATGTTATTCTTTCTGTGTGCATTTATGATACAAGTACCAAAAATCAATCTACCTACTCCGATCACTGGTGATCATTCTGATCATCGTAAAATAATTAGATTATCCACCGGTAGAGGCGGTGGTGTGAAGATCAAAATATTTTCAAAAGTTATGGACAGTCTTATAATACCGTTTTCTTGAAGGGACAACGGTTAGGGTACCTGCCCTTATTGCCCCATCTCAAAACTCAATGCACACTGCACACTCCATGCAGAGGACGACCAGACAAGAAAACATGTTTCCTACCTGCTCAGGTAGGAAACATGTTTTCTTGTCACCTCAGCATAAAATGCCTGAAATTTGGAGTCTAGCTCTCTACCACACATAGCCATAGCATGATGAGAATCGTTTAAAAGGTTAAATCTGTAAAAATCTGCAATATTCTAACGTTTTGACTTATCTTTTCACAATTTGCGGTAAACTGAATGAACATATAGGAATATTGTTCATCCCCCATAGCAAATAGCGAGATAATTTATAGCCTACAGACTGACCAGTCTTGAAATATCTTTGCACAATAAGAACAAAATCTATCCAGTAGTTTATACAACATACATTCAGACAAACAAGCAAAAAATTATATTTTTACTACAATTATTTTTTTTTTATTAATTTTAATTTCGCTACAATTTTATTTTATGTATTTATCGTGGCCAGATCTTAGAATTGGTCATTTCATGAAGTTTCGACCATTGGTGATCATGCTGATCATTGTAAAATAATTAGATTATCCACCGGTAGAGGCGGTGATGTCGCTTAAATAACACATCTCGACGTAGTAAAACGGAAATATTACTAGGAGAACTTGGGATGCAAGAGCGGGTGAAGCGAGCTCAGGACTTGGGGCACCCCGACTCGGACAGGTTAGGTTCATAGGAGATGGCAGGGTCTAGTGAGCGAGCGAAGCGAGCGAACAAAGACCTCGACATTCCCTTCGTGGTAATTTTTTTTAACCATTTAGAAGTAGGAGTAGTAGTAGTAGCCCCGCGAGGCGGGGTCCCTTGAGTGCACCTTATTATTATTGCTTGGAAGCACATTTAGACCTGCCACGTGATCTGCCCCACCCTTAATACTGTCAAAACTTTAGCGTTTTTTGATCGAATTGATCATTTCATGAAGTGCAACCTTTATTAATGACGTTTTAACGATGTGGTAAATTTTTTTTTCATGAAACGACTTAACACTTCATGAAATGATCAATTCTATGATGTAACAAGACATATTATAGATAAGCTACCGAAAATCTTATGTTAATCCCGTTGAAAGTAGTTGCAGAAATACGAAAAGCTTTGGAAGTGATTGCCACTTTATCTTTATCTCTAGGTCTTCAGGAAGTTTCTACGCACAGGTCTGGACTTCTTAGTGAACTATCACGTCTCAGGAGACGTGTTTTTTGCCTAAAACTTGAAAAGGGGCTTGTCCTGTAAGTGCCAAAATTATCTACCTGAGTGCGTTAAGTTTATTTTAACCATACCTGACATCATAATTACAGTGTATGCACTATGACGCCTCAGAAATTGTAGTATCATAGAATAATTCGCTTCCGATTCGAGCACAATAGGTAAATAACACTTTAACCAACTCCTCTCCCAAACGAAAACAGATGCTTCTAGCATACCTATGTACCTAAATATAACATCTCTAGAGCCTGAATATTCTCGCTTTAGAACCTAATATTGACACAGTCAGGGGCAAAACACTATGCGTCGTGGTATAGGTAACTAAGTTACATTCTAATAATAGTTGTACCTATTCAAAATTACCAGCTTTATTCGTCAAAGGTTTAGTTTAGATTTCCATGTAAGCATACCATATTTTCGTAGAACAATATGAACAAAGACCTCTCTAGGGTCCTTAGTGACTTGACTCTCCGTCGACCTGAACTTTGCAGCGCGTTGATTACGGGCAAACTCTGACTTTGTAGGTACAGTCAGCCTCAAAAAGATGTTCAACGACAAGAATTTAATTTATTGTCTACAATCTTTGTTCATCAATGCTCTTCTGGCATCAACACCGGAGTGTGTCTCGTTTGCCGGGAGATTGGTTAAATGTATGTCGTGAATGAGATAATATCGATATTGTGAGAAGGTGAACGAAAGATAATTAGATAAGTACCTACAAAAACTTTTTACACAAAAAACAACCGACTTGCAAAAGAAACACTACAAAGTGAAAAATAACTTTAATTTCTGAAGTTGGTGTCTCAGGTTTTGTATATTTTTTTTTGCCAGCCACTTCTGAAATTAGTTATTTTTCACTTTGTAGTGTTTTTTTGGAAGTCGTTTGTTTTTTTGCATTTTTATTTGTGGTAGGTACCTACACCACACAAATTCGTATACCACTACTTGATATGTAAGTAACAGTGACAGGAAGTTATTATAACATCATCAAATTCACTAAGTGGAAAAATACGTAGGTACTATTGAAGCTTACTGAAAAACTACCGCCATGCAAAGTTCTCTCCTATCTCCCATTATCCCCTCCTTTTTAAGAAGTCTGTTAATCATTGCATTTTCGTTCACTTGATTGTATTTTGTTTATTTTATTTTATAATGCCTTGGAATTTAGTCTGCAATGTTGTAATGTAATTGTGCATGTATATTTAATTATATATATGTAGCCTGAAAAAATAAAACACACTCGCTTCTGCCCGCGGCTTTATCCGTCTGTTTCAACATAAAACATAGCAACAGCGTAGCTTTCTGCCAGTGAAAGAATATTTGAAATCGGATGAGTAGTTTCGGAGATTACGAGTACCTCCTACATCCAAACTTTCAAACTTTACCTCTATACAGGGTTACTTGTCATTCGACCTATATACGTCAGGAGCTGATAGGGGGCCAAAATGCAACAAATTCAACACCCCTTATGTAAGGCCGAAATTCAATAGTTATGCAACAAATTGAACACCCCTTATGTAAGGCCGAAATTCAATAGTTTTTTGAATTTTAAAGGTTTTTTGATATTTATCCAAAATTTGACTTTTAATTCCAAATAAAAAAAGAAACTATATTATATTGTAGCTGGCACTTCAATTAAGCTGTGAACATAATTCAACAAAATAATTAAAATGTTGCTGTGCTGTGGATGGATGGATGGCCATCTTTACATACCGGATGAGATCCCCCGTGCCTCGGAAAGCACGTTAAGCTGTTGGTCGCGGCTGTAATTCGTGGATCTTTGACAGTCGTTACGGGTCGTCAGAAGCCCGAAAGTGTGACAACCAGTCTTACCAAGGGGTATAGTGTTATCCAGTAACTGGGTTGTGGAGGTCAGATAGGCAGTCGCTCGACTGGAAGCCCAAAAAGTAGTTGGGAAAAGGCTAGACAGATAATTAGCGATGGATCTTATGAGCCAAGTTTTTTTATTCTGTCGTGATGTGTACATGGAAAACTTTAGCCCGGTTCTAGTAAAGAAAAATATTTGTCTCGCCGAACAAACACGAACAAAAAACATTTACGGCCGCAAATGAAAACTGATTGATCGCCAAAACGATTTCATTGCCAATTGGCCTTGTTGACATATTGTCCATACTTTGTTATTGCTTACGGCTACGTACATATAGTGCGTTCGCATTGCTTTTGTGTTGTCTTGTAATCGAAATAGTAAATATAGTAGCATGCGGCCACTGACGGCATAACAACTCCGTAACACCTTATTGTTGATGATCGTAACACATCAATAAGACTCGTTAAATAAGAAATCAAAGCGTAGTCGCTGCACAATTAGCTTTCAGGACTGCGAGTCGCAAGAAAAATACTCACAAGAAAAAAATGTACGGTCACCGTGCATCAGTGGTAACAATTTTACACTGACAGCATCTTTATGTCGTAGCAGTAAAGGTGATTTTCGTAGTACAAGTGTTACCATTTGCCACTGATGTGCAGTTGAGTGTACAGTTTACAAATAGGAACGCGACGTGTTTTGGAGAAACCAATGTGTTTTTTTACATATTGTGTAAAATTCGGGTCCCCTATGTTGTTTCGAACGCCGCTGTTGCGACACACGCTGTTGCGAATTATTTTTCCACTGCCTCACAGGTTCGAAAGCTCATGGACTCGAATGAAGTAGTCGCGAAAGACGCTGTTTCGAAAAACATTTTCACTGCCTCATACGCTCGAATGCTTGTGATTTCGATTTATTTAGTCATAAAGTGTACAGAAAAGTATTTAAGCAGTATTAAATAAAATCAACAAATTCGGTGTCAACATCATCATTTAATATTATTAGTAACAATCAAAAATATTAGTACCTCAACTGTACATTTTTTTCTATGAGTACTGAACACAAAATCTAAGACTGATCTTTATAAAAAATTGTCTAGGTACCTAAGTGGTATTAATTATTAGTGGTATTTTTCAGAAATTAATCAATTGCACATGTGTTAGTATTAGTTAGTATATACGAGTACTTAACGCTAAAGCTCTTATAAATTCAGGCGTGCCTATTGTACTTTTTTTTTCAAAATTGCTGAAATAGCATTCTCTGCAACTCTTTGTTTTTTTTTTTGGTGGTGTCTGAGGTAAATTACCCAAAATCTTCTCGATTTTTTGTTCCGTGACACTTTGCTCCTCGATAAGTTTTCGTATACATCCATACAGTCCAAGTCTCTTATTTTCTAACAATGAATTCCAGCGGCGATGCCAGGCTTCTACACTGTTTTGAGTACGTGGAAGGAACAAGTGGTTATTTCTTTCTATAGACCATAGGCTCGGTGGAAAAAGTGGTTGTAAGCGTAAAACTTGAATTTTGTCATCTATGTTGCGGCTTATCAGTCGTCCTAAAACATAGTACTCTTCAAAATAATTAGTAACTTCTTCGGCTTCTTCTGGGAAGAGAGTATGTTTAAATTGTCTGAAGATATTTGGTATATCTTCCGCAGGTAGATAGGCAAACGCTATATAGCATCGCATTTGTACCGCAAAATTACTATCTGCACCATATCGTGCACTTAAACCACAAGCTTGAATTTTTCTCCATATACTTTGACCTAAGTGAAACAAACAAGCACTTTGAATTGTGTTTGGAAATTCGATTCGAATAGCGTTTATTATAGCTTGTTCAAAATCCGACATGATTTGCCCTGGATTCAACTCAATGTTAAATTCAGCAGAATATTCTTTCAGTTGAGAAAAAAAAAACAATATATGATTCTTCTGATTTTTTATCTAGAAACCCGTACACTAATGGAACTATGCGTCTGCAATCACGAGTTCCTACTATGCAGTGAATAGAAAAAAGCTGAGTGAATATTGTAGGGCAGGTTTGAAAGGTACCATCGACAAACCACATTTCAGATTCACTTAACCTCCGCAGATTCGATTCGGTGGTGAATAACAACAGGCGTTGGTTATTCCCATATTCATGGTTGCGAGCCAAAAATTTTACTCCATTTATTTTCTTTAAATCATCCGGTATGTTTATTTCACTAGCACATGTACAGTTGAGGTACTAATATTTTTGATTGTTACTTTGTTAATAATAATATTAAATGATGATGTTGACACCGAATTTGTTGATTTTATTTAATTACTGCTTAAATATTTTTCTGTACACTTTATGACTAAATAAATCGAAATCACAAGCATTCGAGCGTATGAGGCAGTGAAAATGTTTTTCGAAACAGCGTCTTTCGCGACTACTTCATTCGAGTCCATGAGCTTTCGAACCTGTGAGGCAGTGGAAAAATAATTCGCAACAGCGTGTGTCGCAACAGCGGCGTTCGAAACAACATAGGGGACCCGTAAAATTCATACTTAGCACTGGCTCGTGGCTAAATGGTAACAGCCGTACTGGTCGAGCTAAGGTTAAGCTACGCTTGCTGCGGTCGGTTCGTGGATGGGTAACCTGACCACCCATTACATATATTGGTCACGGTTGTCATTCGTAGATCTTTGATAGTCGCTTCGGGTAGGCAGAAGCCCAAAAGTTTGACAACCAGTCTTACCAAGGGGTATCGTGTTACCCAGTGACTGAGGTCTGGAGGTCAGATAGGCAGACGCTCCATGTAAAATACTGGTATTCAGCTGCATCCGATGAGAGTGGAAGCCGACCCCAAAATAGTTGGAAAAAGGCTAGGCATTGATTTTGTGTAATATTCTTCCAAAGTTAATTTTGAATGATACTATAAAAGATAATAAAAATAACAATTATATAAAATATAATTATACATACTACGAGTACTGACAAGTATAATTACAGGCTATTATTGAATTGTGCGGGTAGATTTGGCATGTAAGACGAAACGAGCCAGAAGAAATCATACCTATTGTGACGATCATAGACGTTAACAATAAGCGCGACGGTTACCTAATATACTTACCTAATATATATAAATACAAGTGGTCAAATACGTCTCGTATGTCATCTTCATATCGTCTGAAACTCTTCAAAGTAATGGAAAGATCTTGAGCTCCACATTACATACTTTTATTATTTTTCGTTCCTATTTCACGAAATGGTCCTATTGCCGAAATATTCTTTCAGCTGAGACATAGGCGCGGGTTATCAGCAAGGATATAAAACAGGAACGTGGTTTTATTTTACTGTTCCAATTTCAATACCTGCTAGCATAAAATGCCTAGCAATATTACAGAGTAAAAAAGAGTATCAAAGGGTTGGGTAACTAATTTGGATGTTTCATTCAGTCAATCAAACCAATTTCAGACCTCTGCGACATAGTTCAACTGTTTGGATGTTTTTAATTCAATCGCGCCGTCGCAGCGGAACGAATTTATCGGGAAACTTTCGCAGAATGAACCCTAGATTAACTTTTAGTAGATAGGTTGTACCAATAGGAAAAGTAAAAACTTTGTACTTTTTGATAAATTATTTTATTTCTGTAAGTAGGTTTGTACAAACACGTCTATTTTTACACGTCAATCATATTTAAAAAAAACTAGATGAGGTCGGCGATTCCTATCTGACTACTCTGAGAAGAAAGTCCGAAACAAACTCATAGGTCACATTCTCTTTATAATCTTGGTCAGATCATGTGAAGACCATGTAGATTGGTGTCTAAAATGGTTTTTTGAGGAAAAATCACACAGATTGAGTGGACATGTCCAGTCAGTGCACGCATGTGTCAATAATCGTGCAGCTCAACTCAAAACTTAAGGAGCTCAATGATTCGACGAAAAATACCAAAGAAAGGACATTTGAGTAGGCCACATAAATTACTCAAACTGCCAGATGATGATTAAACTAACTGAGAAAAAAAAACTAAAAAGCAATGACCAACATAGTCCTCACATTCACAATAATTAAAATATTAATATTATACTTCTCAAGGTAAGGTATTCATGTCATTGTGTATATAATAATCATCAAATGTAAAAGAATATGTAAAAAAAAACAACATCAGTATGCAAAAATTGGATTAACTCAATCCCAAGCCTTTTTGTCCTCAATATAATCGTTAACGGTTTTATATAACTTTCTGGCACAACTTACGTTTAATGAATGATTTGAATTTATTAAAGCTCAGATCTTGAACATGGCTTGGAAGTTTATTATAAAAGCGTATACATTGATATCCGAACCAGCCACCTATTTTCTTGAGCCTTGTTGTAGGTACAACAAATTTGTGTTTGTTTCTTGTATTTATATTATGGATACCACTGTTTTTTTTTTTATTGGCATATAAAAGATTTTCAAGAATATACTAATTAAGAAAGAAAGCAAGAAAATAAATTTATTTAACCCAGGTTAAAGCACACAATGGTGCCGATTCTGTTGTACACCGAACTATACTAACTAAACTATCACTAAAATTCCTTACTTTTGGCTATGAGAATCTTAACGCTATTCTGCAAAATAAAATCTCTAAATTTAAAAATAATTTTGACACATCTAAAATCAAATTTGACAATTATTGCGACTCCACGTGGTACTTGTTTGCCGTACCACGTGATCTTTTTTTAGAGCCGTAGGCGCGCATTATGTGCGGACTCGACTTGTTTTGTATGGATTTTTTTACTTTTTGTATGGAAAATATAAAAAAATATTACCAACACGTTGAGTTTTATGGGTTTAAGGTTTTACAAAGGGGGTCGAAATTTTCATTAATTTTGCGATAGGACACACCGTTTTCGAGATATAAGCAAAAGAAAAGAAAAAATGATACAGTACTGTTTTTGCATCTGAAGTCGAGGTGTTGGTGTGAATTTTAGTTCATGACAACTAATTTTATTCCACACCTTTTTAATCGCGATTAAAAATAGTCAGATTTAGTTAAGACAATCAAAATTTTTGGTGAAAAACGTAAAATTCAGAATAGCAAAATTGCCATTTTCACTAAATTATAATCTCAGTGCCATCTTAGTGCTGTCAAACTAAAATATAGTTAAGTTGTGTCACTTTAGTCAATTTCAGAATGGGAAATCGTCGTTTGACAGGAATAAACAAAATTTTGGTGATTTTTAGTCTAGTTTAGAGAATTTTGTGACAAGAGAATCGGCACCAATATCACACAAAAACAGACAAACAGTACTTAAAATAGTATTGTGTGCCTCACGGCTGCGCCAAATAGGCCCACTCATTACATGAATTCATGTCATTGTCTTTAAATTTCTCTCTTGGAGTGTGTCTCGGACTTAATTTGTAAAATTGATCGAACAGCTCTTTTTTGCAAAACAAAGATAGTCTGAATGTCGGCGGCATTTTCCCACAACAGAATACCGTATGACATAATACTATGAAAATAGCTAAAGTACGCTAATCGGGATGTTTCTATGTCAGTTAAATTACGATTTTTTTAGACAGCGTATGTTGCGGAGCTAAGTTTTTTTGACAATGTATCTATATGAAGCTTAGCATCCAAAGTTAAGCCCAAGAATACTGTGAATATACAGGGTGTCCCGTAAATAATGGATCAAACGTAACGGGTAGGTAGCTTACCTCATTTCCAACAACTAATTTGAAAGTTTAAAAAAAACCGGTAAAGTATCCCAGAATTTTTTTTTCGATTTGAAAAAAAAAATCAATTGAACATTTTTTTTCTAAGGCAAATAAAATTATATTTGAAAAAGAAAATATTAACAATAAGCTATTCAGAAGTTTTTGACAAAAATCATACCTAAAAATGTTATTAGTTGCAGCGACAGCATTAAAAACACTGAATGCTGTTAGAGAAAATGGTAAAATTCGAAAAAAAAAATATCTTGGTTACCTTACCGATTTTTTTTAACTGTTCAAATTAGTTGTTTGAAATGAGGTAAGCTACCTACCCATTACGTTTGATCCATTATTTACGGGACACCCTGTATGTGTTCGTCATATTTTTACAAATCTATTTAGAACCATTGGTATCATTCACGCTATGCAAAATATCCAGTGAATGAAACGTGATATTAAACAATGTTCTTTATTTTTGAGACACCCCTTTATAAAAAAAAAAAAACCGAAAGTTATCATATATTTTTAAAAAGTCGTTAAAATCCCATTACCTTAGTTGATTCTACGGCAGAGGATTAGGCCGCCCACTCTCTCTACCTAGCGGGTGTTATTAAGGGCGAATAACTCCCGTCTCTTAAATTCTGATCAGTAAATCTACTGTTCCGTCAAATCTAATTTAAGCTTTTGTATTTGAGCGACAGAAATAAAAATAGCCCATGGAATCACTTGTCAAGAGAAATGCAAAGTATGGAATGGATTTAATAAAATACTACAAAAATGGATTTATTTAAATGCTTATCACAAATGAGGTGTAAGGGATCATGTTGAAATGACTTCGTTCACCATCTGTGAGGCAGGGTGACTGTGGCTGGGCACGCCACAATTGCGGCGATAAGTCCCCTCTTTGAGGAGTGGCTAGAGAGGCGCCACGGCGTCCTCACCTTCCGCCTGACGCAGGTCCTCACCGGATACGGTTGTTTGCTTGGGCGGAGCACCGCCGTGTCCTCGTAGAGGCGATTGGCGGTGGCGATCTCTCGCGTCCGGCCTTGGTCCAGGCCATGGTACGGAGCGAGAGGGCTTGGGAAGCCGTCACCTCCTTCTGCGAAGCAGTAATGTTCGCGAAGGAGGAGGCGGAACGAGTGAGGGAGAGGCAAAATTTGCGCCCTCATGCCGCCGCAGGAGACGCCCTGGGCGTCGGGAATCGCAGGCCGATTCCCGGCCACCGTAAGCGCGGGCTTGCGAACGGCGAGCAATGGGCAGCTCGCCGTTCGATAAGGACCAGGCCCGGGTCGATGGCGCGTTGTGTTCCACGCGCGCTTCAAAGAGATGTCAGCACCAATGACGGGGTTTGCTAGGACTGATGCCTGCTAGGGTTGCGGAAAAGTCCAAGAGGGTTACCGTGGCCCCTGGCACAGGCAACTGAAGGAACACGGGTGGGTTTTAGTCAGTAAGAGTCTGACACGCCCTCCTGCTCTGCCCAGAGCGGGAGAAGTTGTTTGATGATTTCCCACCCACAAAAAAAAAAAGGGTGAATGTGGCAATTCCTCTCAGCAGACAATAAAAGGCCCATTTTCAACAAGGAATGATTACAGGCAGAGATTATGAACGCCGTTGGTAACTTCAGTTCATATTTTATTTTGAGAGATTAATAATATTTCTTGGTGGTTTTCATGTCGCCATAAATTACTTTTCCGACAATAAATTTGGGAGTCTACAAATGGCATCAGACAACAGCTGTTTATTATGACCCTCGCTCCTAAATCGTGATATTACCGGACCTTATTCAGAAATACTGGGTTTAATGAAATACTAATAATATTGTTGTTACTACGAGTAATACCATAATATATTGACTGAGGTAACCGGGAATTTTGTCATGTTATTAGTTGTAAACACAAAGTTCGTTTCAAACGCCATTACTAAGATGTTTGCTATTTTCAAATCCGTTCAAGAATGGAGATTGAAGAAATGTTAACAGAAATATGATGGTGTTACTCAATAAAATAAAAAATATAAAGGTTCGTTTGCACTATTTTAATTACTGTTCGTCTAACTTTTCCTACGTTCAGGTTTTAAAATAAGAAAGTTGCCTTTCAGTGCATTCATAGTTAAGTTAACCAAATCAACTCAAACTCAAATCATTTATTTCAAATAAACCAATTACAGGCACTTTTGAATTTTCAAGGGGTCAGTCAGAAAAATGAAGCTATTTGCCCATTCCAAAGCGTAGAAGTAGTAGGTACCTATGGAGAAGAACGGGCAAGAAACTCCATGGACACTCTTTTAAATCAAAATATTGTTACAAAAAAGTGGTTACATCATTCGTGTTGAAATTATACATGTGAGAACGACGTAGAAAGACGTGCACGTTACGTCCGTAATAAAAAGATAAAAACAATACCGGAATTAAAATAAACCGTGGCAGCTAAGAAATGACCAGTGCCTACTGACGGCGCCCGTTCACGAACATGAAGTATGGATCAGCACCATTCAAGTCAACCATTTTTTTCAACTGAGTACTCTACTCTGAGAATAAAAGTAGACATAGATTTTAAATGGATTGGATCCTAATATTTGCAATATGTTTAGTTATATCTGCCATAAGTTATGAGTAGAACTCAAGTTTATTGTATTGTATTTATCATTCAGTTCAAAGAGTAGAAGTTCGCTGAGAGAAACAAATGGTTCTAACAATGTTCATAGAAGAACTAACAATCTACAAACTGTTACATAAGATGCGAGTACATACAGTATTTCAAGTCATTTACGGTATTTACATTTACCAAGAGCTTGCTTCTTATAATAATAACGTTTATTGGACAAAATCAGAATTTAGCTACTACAGTTTCAATACTAAAACATAACACATAAGAGGCTGCTAAGCTAAATGAACTCCTGGTTTCCAAACTAGGTAGAAACCTGTATATTGGAAATCAGTGCTCTTACAATGAACATAACAAAGACTCTTACGATAACGAGTATAAGGAGTAACTAAGATACATCAGTACTGAAAAAGTTTTATTTTACAGCTTGACGATTTCGAGAGATATGATAAGTGTTTTGTTGTATAAGATGTAGGAGGATAGAAAACTACTTAGGTATTCTACAGACATGTAATCAGATTATGTTTATACACAAAGATAACGTTACGTGTCAAACAATTTTACAATAACTAATGCCAGAATAATAGAGAAAAGGAAAGCCGTTTGGACTTTAGCCACTTTGCATGATTATGACTCCGAAATACCGTCACATTAAAAAACAACGAACAAACTTTCTAGCGTGTTTATTGAAAACAAAATGTCTCTTACTTATCATTTCATCTTCATCAATTCAGCCGAGAGACGTCCACTGCTGGACTTAAGCCTCCCCAAACATCGCCACTTCGATCGGTTTTGTGCTTCCTGCGATTCTTACTGGAGAATGGGCAGCACCGTTAACACCATACTGCGATCGCCAGCCCACCTGCCGAGCACGGAGATTATGGCAAACCCTCGTCAAAATGAGAGTGAACAGGCTTCTTCTGGGTAAGCTCACTCCACCGTCGACTCTGTCTCTGTCACCACTGACCTAGACTAGAGTCAAGAGCAAACCCATCATAAACAAAAAAAAAAGCACCAAGTGAAAATGGCCACTTACTTATATTCAACTATAATGTTTATTGGTTGGCAGTTAATACCTTTGTGAAAGGGGCTTGTGGCTAAATTATAACAGCCGCACGGGTTAATTAAATGTTAAGCTACGCTTGCCGCGGTTGGTTCGTGGATGGGTGACCATCCATATCCGTTACATGTCGAACCATTCCGTGCTTGGGAAAGCACGTTAA
Organism: Brachylomia viminalis; assembly: GCA_937001585.2. NCBI lineage: Eukaryota > Metazoa > Arthropoda > Insecta > Lepidoptera > Noctuidae > Brachylomia > Brachylomia viminalis. The sequence continues at coordinate 15,436,713 of OW443301.2, read as the reverse complement.
GCTGTGGGTCCCGGCTGTCATTCATAGATCTTTGACTATCTTTACGAACTTAGAAGCCCAAAATCTGACAACCATGTCTTACCAAGGGGTATCGTGTTATCTAGAAACTTGGTTGCGGAGGTCAGAATATAGGCAGTCACTCCATGTAAAGTCTGGTATTCAGATGCATCCGGTTAGACTGGAAGCTGATCTAAACATAGTTGGAAAAAGGCCAGGCAGATTGGTCGATTGTTTGCAGTGGATTTCTTTGTTATATTAGGCAGGAAGAAGATCAGGCTTATGAGAGAAGAGACATCATTATTTTGTCAGTCGATATGTTTAATAAAGCACCGACCATCCCTTGGTATTGCGAGTGTGAATCTCTTTATAACGAATAACCGAGTACCATGTTTACTAAACTACGATATACAATAAACAGCAACAGCACTGAAATGTGCTTTATTTTTCAGGATTAACATTATGGGGCATATCATGGTTCCTCTTCAAAGATGCAGTGCTGCCCGATGGATACATGTTCAATATGTGCGGAGTCGTCATAGCAGGGTACATGCTCGGTCACACGATAGAACGATACACCACAATCAACCCTGTCGTTGGGATGACGTTGGCAGGAGCTCTTTACAGATATTTTGGACCTCCAAACTTTTTGGTTAACCCCTCTGCAGACCTTATTGATTTCCATTTAAGGTTAGTACCAAAAAGCCCCAGAACTCTATGATTAACAAAATGTATATATTTTATGCAATGCACTGCCTATATGTATATCCTTCCAACCCCTGCACGAATGCAGACCGAGATGTTATGTTATCAATTTCAAATTAATTTAATTGGAGATTGACGCTCAAACTAAATATCTTTAAGCACAAACTCCACCGCAATGACGTAAACAAAACCTGCAAACAGAACTTTGTGAATGTATAAAATAAATTGTCAAATCTTCAGTTTTCTTGATGACGTAACAAATGACTCTGCTTAATTGATTCGGATCTTGCCACTTCGTAATTTTCTAACGTAATATGAACGTATATTTATAATGAGTTACCGCTTCACAGAACGGTTGATAATTTAATGGGGACTTACATTAATTTTGCTAATAGAAGTACTATATGATACTAAGGTTGGGGAGCCATTAAATTAATTACTGCACGTCGACGTGCGATCCTCCGCACTTGATTTTACGAGAGGAAAATATTATAGAGCCATGAAAAATTTTGGTCACTCATTTTCAGTAGGTATCCAAACTTTATTTTATTATAAAATTATTTTACATTTCGTGTTATTAGTGGGCATTAACCAATTTAATAAAAATAATATTTTCACATCAAGCACACGCAAATTGTTTTCGTTTTAATATTAAAATATCAAAATTTTAAAATAATATGTAAAGTGTTGGTAGACGCGGCGGTTATTTAAGGTATTTCAAACCTAGGAATTACTAATACAGCAAAAGAAAATAAAAATACAGCAAGCTTGTGTTGCAAGTTAAAAACGCCTGATTGGCATAATTAGCATCGTACAACCAAGCTATTCTAAACCCCTGAACAAAGTAGAAGAGATGGAGGAAGAACAGAAGGAGTTAATCATCCATGTTGTAGGTAGTTTATCATCTATGTTGTAGGTAGTTTAAGATCTATGTTGTAGGTAGTTTATCATCTATGTTGCAGGTAGTTTATCATCCATGTTGTAGGTAGTTTAAGATCTATGTTGTAGGTAGTTTATCATCTATGTTGTAGGTAGTTTATCATCTATGTTATAGGTAGTTTATCATCTATGTTGTAGGTAGTTTATCATCTATGTTGTAGGTAGTTTAACATCTATGTTGTAGGTAGTTTATCATCTATGTTGTAGGTAGTTTATCATCTATGTTGTAGGTAGTTTAACATCTATGTTGTAGGTAGTTTAACATCTATGTTGTAGGTAGTTTAACATCTATGTTGTAGGTAGTTTAACATCTATGTTGTAGGTAGTTTAACATCTATGTTGTAGGTATTTTAATATCTATGTTGTAGGTAGTTGAACATCTATGTTGTAGGTAGTTTAACATCTATGTTGTAGGTAGTTTAACATCTATGTTGTAGGTAGTTTAACATCTATGTTGTAGGTATTTTAATATCTATGTTGTAGGTAGTTGAACATCTATGTTGTAGGTAGTTTAACATCTATGTTGTCGGTAGTTTAACATCTATGTTGTAGGTAGTTTAACATCTATGTTGTAGGTAGTTTAACATCTATGTTGTAGGTAGTTTATCATCTATGTTGTAGGTAGTTTAACATCTATGTTGTAGGTAGTTTAACATCTATGTTGTAGGTAGTTTATCATCTATGTTGTAGGTAGTTTAACATCTATGTTGTAGGTAGTTTATCATCTATGTTGTAAAGGTAGTTTAACATCTATGTTGTAGGTAGTTTATCATATATGTTGTAGGTAGTCGTAATTAAGCTTAAATCCGCTCGAAGACAGAATATTAGGTACCTACACTCAGCATTTATTCTGTATGTCTTTAAGACTTCCCAATAATTCAAGTTGTTATAATTTCATAAGAAACCATTCAACTAACAATACTTATTTTACTCTTTCAGGCGGATCTACCCCGTCATTATCCTGACGAAGGGCCCACTCACTTGGAACTGGGAATATATAAAAAATAATTCGGTAAAAGTTTTCTCATTGGCCACTCTGCCCTGGATCGTCGAGTGTTTATCTACTGCCTTCTTTGCCCACATACTACTCGAGTATCCTTGGTACTGGGGTGAGCAACATCTCAAACTTTCAACCTCTCTAATGAACTTATAAATTCGACCTTATTTACTCGAACTACTTGTTTATTGCAAACATAAATTCCCAAATAAAATTCTTAGTTATTTTCTCGATCCTGTTTACGCTGCTTACCAATAGAAAGGCCTCAAATGAAAACCCAGTGGCACCGGTTATTGCTTGGGCACGGCTCAGTGAGTTCATTCACACAAATCCCCATTCATCTGACGACAATTGAGCCTTGTGAGAGTCGAGAATGTTGAATAACACAAAGCAGAATAATTTCAAAGAAAGCATTATGTAAGTACAAATATCTGAAATCGATGAAGCCGTTAGTGACAATATTTTCTTGTGGTTACAGGTCTTCATCTAGGCTCTATTTTAGCCTCGGTGTCCCCAGCTGTAGTGGTACCCATCGTCAGTAACTTACATGCAAAAGGCTTAGGAACAAAAAATCAAATAGCACTCTTGGTGGCGAACGCTGGAGGGCTCGATACCGCCTTCACGGAGGGCGTGTGCGGAGTCATTAACAGTGCCATATTCTACCCTGCACCACTTGTATATAGGATTGTAAAGGTAAATCAGAAGATATAAAACAATTTTATTTTATTTCAATATCTTCAACAAAAACAGCCAATAAATATTTTACTACGCAATTGTGACGATTTTTATTGCACCATTTAATTTTTTATCACTCATGCTATTAATTTTAATGGACCAACTGAAATTCAGTCCAAATTCATAAAACCATTACACAAAACCTGAATACATAAGTAGAATACTTTATAGTACCTACGTCTTTCTCGAAAGCGTTTCTCTTTTATCGAAGTGTGTTTTTATCTTCAACAATAAATTCAAATTTCGAAATCCGGCCGGACTTATCCACACTTGAGATCGTTTCCAAGAAACACTCCAACAACGTTTTCTTTAAAATCAAACCGCTTTCTCTTAAGGTTCAATTTGGTTATAGGGCCCTTAACCTTTTTGTTCGTCATTCCGCAGGGTTTGCTGGCTATATTCGTCGGTATCGCCCTCGGAATATTCTGGGGAGTGTTATCAGACAGTCTGCCGGATCACAGTGACATATACGCGCCTGCTATACGAAGCCTGCTTATTTTTGGCGGAGGTGTGTTGTTGACTTACGCCGGTGGATATATCGGATGGGGTGGCACCTGTGAGTATCTCCGTGGTTAAGTATATATTTTGTGTTGCTAAGCGATTCGTCGACAAGAGAGTAATTTTACGAAGAGTGGCTTCCCTTAAAGCAGCTATCGTGTATGAAGCTGCGAGATCATTCTGCTTAGTTGTCCCACATCACTTTAATCAATTAAAGGCTATATTAATCTATCTCAAAGTTCTCAAGCTCTATTACGCTATCGTTGATGCTAGCAGCTGCTATAAGGTAGAAATAATAAAAATGACGAGCCTCAAAGGAAAAGCGTATGCGGCGTAAAATCAATAGAAACTATTATTTATATTTAAGTCAACACATTGCGCCTTACTAGTCGTATAATATAATAATTGCAGCAATAAAAAGTGTTTAAGCATAATCAGCCTATAATGTTCCCACTGCTGTGACACATGCCTCCTCTATTGGAGACTGGAGCGGGCTGTAATCTACCACGCGGGCCCAGTGCGGGTTCGTAGATGTCACACGTCTGCGAATGTTTGATTCTAGTACGTTTTCTCACGATGTTTTCTTTCAGCGTTTTGAGGGCAATGGTGATGACATTATTTACGTGAAGTAAAGCGCCGTTCTGGGTTCGAACCCACGACCCACAACTCGTAAGTCTGGGCCGTTACCACTGGGCCACACTGCAAAAAGTGTTTAAGTGCATTATCATAAAGAAAACAGCACTTCAAAGCGTATCAGATGACGAAATTTCTTTTACAAACCATGTAGTAAAGATAATTATGTTTACAATGCAAAAGAAACGTCTTCATAACACAAAGCTACTGTATTGTATTAGTTTACCTGAGTAAATACGGTAATACGAGTGTGTATGATAAGAAATGTAAGTGTGTTGTTTACGTCATCGTGGGGGACATAGTAGGCACTTACATAGGTAGCCGTGGTTATGAATTGGTCCCTTCGGTTCCGTAATCAGTCAGGTTGTCAACGGGACCATACAGTAACAGTTCCTAATTTTTATTAAATAAGGATAAGGTCTCATCTTTAGAATGTATGTTAAATGATAAATGATTTTATTTCTGTAAGTAGGTTTGTACAAACACTTTTACACGTCAATCGTATTTTAAAAACTAGATCAGTTCGGCGTTTTCTATCTGACTACTCTGAGAAGAAAGGCTGAAACAAACTCAGAGGTCACAGTCTTCTTTAAAGTCCAGACATAATCTTGGTCAGATCATGTGAAGACCATGTAGATTGGTGTCTGAAACGGTCTTTTGAGGAAAAACCATACAGATTGAGCGGACCTGTCCAGTCAGTGCACGCATTTGTCAGTAACCGTGCAGCTCAACTCAGAACTTAAGGATCACAACGATTCGACGAACAATACCAAAGAAAGGACATTAATCATGCTAATCATGTACCTCGTTTTTTATAAACACATTTTGATTCGTTACGTATTTTTGTACAATTTCAGTGGTTTTAATTTTGGTCAGATCTGCGTTCAAAAGCAGTGGTGGCCCAGTTACAGTGGCGGCCCAGTGGTAAAGCAGCGGTAACGATCGCGACTTACAAGTTGTAGGTCGTAGGTTCGAACCCAGACAGGCGCTTTACTTTGTGTAAATTATTTCATCACCACTGCTCTCAAAACGGAGAAGGAAAACATCGAGAGGAAACCGGCATGTCCTAGAACAAACAATTCTAAGACATGTGACATCTAACAAGCACTGGGCCCGCGCGCGTGGTGGATTACGGCCCCCTCTCACCGAGAGGAGGCCTGTGTCCCATTAGTGGGAACTTTATAGGCTGATTGTGTCTGCGTTCAAAGTTCATATTAGATGTGTATTGGTAAACGAAAGCGATCAAATATTGAACCACTCACCAATCCAGCCACTCATTGAATTTGACAGCAAATTAAATTGAAAAAGCTTTGATTATTCGGAGAGATAGCATTAAACTATTTTATGCTTTACCAACTTCAACTTTGATCAGTCAAAGTGAATTTTAACTGTGTCAGACATGTGAATGAAACAAACTATTTTGTACGCAATGCGATAAAGTTATCGTCACTCGTGTTAAACTTAAACATACTCGTACGTAGTATTTGATGTGCCAAGCTGACGGCAAATACTAATGTGTACGTACGCGAGCACGACAAACATACTCAACAACATACCGATGTAAGTACGTTGGTACACACGACAAAAGAGTTTGGTATACAAGTAAAAAATAAACACTTTTTTTACTACTCAGACAATATTATAAAATATTATATGTTATATGTATTTATAGACTAAACAAGTTTATACGTGTCTATATATTTAAAATTATTTAATCCTAAATTATCATTATAAATTGCACCTACCACAGTTTGTCTCTGCATCACCCAAAGGTTGACTGGTAGAAAATGCCTATGGCATTAAGTCCGCCTCTGTACATTTGTGTGCTTATAGTGTTAAATAAATAAATAAATTTATTGTTTTTGGGTTTGTAGATAGGTAACTAATAACACTAAGACACAGTCCGGAAAGCAACGGCTTCATTCGCGTGGATATCGGATCTCATCCTACGGGTACGTACTACCGGGTTAAAGATATTGCGATGACCTAACCCTGGTCATAGTACAGCATTTCATCGATATCCGTTGAACCGTTAGGGCGTTTAAAGGTAACAGGCAGCCAGACAGACCGAGTTTCTTTCACATGTATAATAAGTAGGAGGAGCTTGTGGCTAAATAATTCGACAAGACACGAGTCGATCTATCGAGGTTAATACTCTTTACATACCAAGACCCCCCGTGCCTCGGAAAGCACCCGTAGCCGTAGGTCTCGACTGTCATTCTTGGGTCTTTGACAGTCGTTACGGGTCGTCAGAAGCCCGAAAGTTTGAGAACCAGTCTTACCAAGGGGTATCGTATTACCTAGTTACTCGGCTGTGGAGGTCAGATAGGCAGTCGCTCCATGTAAAATACTGGTATTTACCTGCATCCGGTAAGACTGGAAGCCGACCCCAACAAAGTTGAGAAAAGCTAGGGAGATGATGATAATGAATAGGTATTCATATGGATTACTGAGCACGCGCTTCATATACAGGTTGTGGCGTAAATAATGAATAACCCTGAAACTGTCGATTGGCTAGATTATCATCTATCATTTACCCCACTTATATCGCCTACATACGAGTACATTTTTTTTTTAATTGCAAAATTCCGTAGAAAATTTTTAAAATTTAAGAATAAGTATTTTTTGCAATTTTATCTTAGATTGTAATAAAAAATCTTGATACTAGTCCGATAATACAAATATTCAGGAGTGACATAAAAAAAATAAAACGAGAACAAGTCACCAATTGTAGAAATGGCAGCTGATTTTGTGAGAGTAAGTAAGATTTTTATTTAAAATATCAAAAATATTAATAATTTAGTCGTCCATGGGCATATGGCGATATAAGTGGGGTAATAATATGGCCGATCGACAGTTTCAGGATTATCCATTATTTACGCCACTGTAGGCCTCAACATAAAAATATCCAGACCCCTGGGAATGCTCAACACGGTCTATCAGGCGGAGTGTGTGGGCATAATACGCCTGCGGCTTAAGCCATAGCAGCCAGAAGAATTGCGGACACCCGAATCCGCATACTCTCTGACAGCGCCTCAGTCCTCCAATCCCTAGGGAAAAATGCATCACTTCGAATCTAATACTAGAATGTTACAATGCGCTTGAACGGGTAACCGTATCAAACCGCAATACAGTGACGCTACAATGGATAAAAGGACACAGTGGATCGCTAGGTAACGACGCAGCCGATGAGCTGGCCAAGAGGGCATCCAGCACGTCGGTCTGTGGACCGGAACCTATCGTGCCCATCTCCTTCAACCAACTACGCAGGTGGCTACAGGAGTACACCCACACACAAGCATAGAGCTTGTGGGCGTCGTCACCGGGCTGCAGGCAATCCAAGGAAGCCATGCCGTCTAGTGAGACGGCAAGCTAACCAGGCGGTTGCTACGCCTGGACAGGAAAGGCATGCGCCTGGTGACGGGGACCATCACGGGACACTGCTCGCTAAACAAACACTTTCACACAATAGGCATAACGGACAGTCCTCTATGCAGGGCTTGCATGGAGACTGACGAGACTGTCGCGCATGTGCTCTTCGAGTGCACAGGCGTCGCCCAAATTAGGTCAAAAACCCTCGGGACACCCAGATCTTACACAGATGTTCTTAATAGACCAGGAGACCTAATCAGCTTCTGGAGGGAGGTGGGCTGGTTGGAATATACACCGACGGCCGACATGGCTCACGCACAATAATCCACTGAAGGACTAAGTGCGGAAACCAAACCCATAACATAGAACATAGATACGGCACTGTTGGTTAAAAATATGTCGGTAAATATACCTTACACCTATCTGTTTTGTCGATAGTACATTTTATTTCTGGAATCTCAGTTACTTTTCGTCATAGCGAGTTCCATTCTCTTTAGCTGAATATATACAACAGTTATTGCAAGGTATTGTGCATAAAAATGGACATGTGCGTGCGGGTTACGCGTTATTGCAGGGGTCCGCATCGTTACGGAACGAATAGTCTTTCTTATACAGGTGTTCGGAACATCAATGTGGAAATGGATGAAAGAGGGGAAGTGGCTCAACGGTTAAAGGCACGGTTGGCGCAGTTGTTAAGCGATTGACTGCTGCGTTACGTGTCGCGGGTTCGATTCCCGCACGGAACAAATATTTGTATGACCTGCAAGTAGCTGTTCCGGGTCTGGTTGTTTGTGTATGTGAGTTTAAATGTTTGTAAACGCACCCACACGATACAGGAGATATTCCAAGTGTGGGCCAACATTAAAAAAAAAACTTACTTTGGTAAAATGTACCTACTGAGGTTATGAGATGCTTATTAGGTATTACTTTATTGAAAATAAAACTTGACTTTAATTTTTTTTGAGGATGGGAAATCATCAAATGACCCCTCCCGCTCTGGGTGGAGCGGAAGGGAGTGTCAGACTCTTAAACTTGACTTGAATAAAACTTGACTTTAGTTAAAGTTAACGGTGGTTGGTACCAGAGGAACCAAACCAGACGTCCAGTCTCAGTCTATCCGTCAATAAACGCCTCTTACTAACCCACTAGTAATCTGACATCGAGAATGTTGCCGTAATCATCACGCTTAGAAAGTGGTAGATTTCTTCAATACATTGTTAACGAACAAGAGTAAGCTTCTGCCCAGTCTTTATATTTCGTACACACGGTTTCTGATTTGAGAATTTGAAGTTGAGAACTTGCAAAAGTCAACTTTAGCTTCCTTCAAAGCAGCCCGCGAAATTCAAAAATTCTAAGGTTGCTATTATATAATAACTTTAAAAAAATCATACCTTGTGTAATGCTTAAGTACCTACAGTTACAGGTACAGTAAAGTGTGACAAGTTAACGAATCGACTTCAAATTCTCAAATCAGAAACAGTTTCAAGAAAATTCTAGTCCCCCATGTCTGATTGTCTTATTTTTACGGAGGACGCTTTTGGCGCCAAATACACGGTGACATTTGAATCACAGTTTTGATAGAACAAACGTTGTTCAGACCATGGTCTACTACCATTCTATAGCATCCAATAGAAAAAAAACGTCATTGGTTTTCTAAAAAAAACACAAAAAAGGCAATGTTAAAAATGTCGGGATTATCGTTACGCCCTACAACACAGACACTGCGGCCGCGACGCGCAGCGCTCGCGTCTTGAATGCAATATCGCTACCGTGATGAGTACTTTGATGTTACGGTTAATGTTTCAAACATAATTACACGTTTGAGCAACATAAGACTAATTTGAGAACTCCTAGATTAGATTGTTTTAAAAACATATTTGATGCTGTAGAATGGTAGTAGACCATGGTCTAAACAACGTTTGTTATAGCAAAACTGTGATTCAAATGTCACCGTGTATATACATTCAAAATTAAACATCTCGTCATATACATAATTAATTACAACGTGTAGGTTCAATCACTCTGGTTATCTTATTTACATCTCTGATATACCTGTCCGTGTGCCCTTTACCAAATTTTCCACGAAATTTCATTAAACTAATGAGAGAACGTGAAGATAGCTTATCCCTAATTCGTATTGTTTGAATTAATTGTATGTAGACTGTATGTGTATGAATACCTAACTACAATGTACACTACAGAATCGAATACAGGCACTTGTGTTTTTATAATATATAGGTAAGCTAACAGACTTCAACTAAAATGAATAATTATGTACATATGCATAGTATACAATATGTAACAAAAGCCCTGTTGTTCCTTTTACCTACGTTTTAAGAATCGGTATACATACGTAATAAAGCGAGTCATTTATAAAAAAACTGATCAAAAAAATTATTAAAATAAATATTTAATTATTAATATTTGTAATGTTTAACTGATTTCTTACCTCTGCAATTCTGCGTGAAGCGATGACGCGAAACCAGAAAAAATAGAATGTTCCCGCCCTCTCTTTGATCGGTGCCGCTGCGCCGGTACACCGCCGTCACTTACCTACCTATTTTGCTACACAAGTTCGTGACCTTGTCAGCTGTTATTTTTCACTTTAACGAATTAATGTTTGAAAATGTTGGTTTACATCGTATTTTATGCACAATCGGTCAAATCTTTCATTCTTAGTAAACTTTAATCAAAATAACTGGTCTAGATACCGTGGTGCGGCGGTTTTTTACATTTGATGCACGGTCGAAATTACGTCATCGCCGCTCTAGTGTAAACAATGGGTTTTTCTAAATATTCAATTGTTTTAATTAAAGCTGATAACAGGCCGGGCACCCAGGGGGTATTGACGGTAGTTTGCTATTGGGAATGAGAGCTTCCCGCGGTCATTAGCGGGTATCTACCTACATGTACCTGTTGTAAGTTCCTATTGTTATCAAGGTTTTATGTCTGAATTAAGTTTTCACTTTTCCAGTTTGTTAAATTAAACATATATAGCATTTCACACTTAATAGCACTATCATAGTAGGTACCTGTTAGGGTATATTCAAATAAAAAACAACAGGTAAGTGTCAATTGTGCCGAGAGGTAGCACCTACCGTTAACCTTCAGTTCGATACTAACAAACAGTCACACAGCGTCGTTCTGCAGAAGAGTTCACCCAGCTTACTTTAGCAAATAACTAATTGTAATCAAAGAAACTTCTTAATTGGCGAATCTACTCAAGCTTCCTAACAATTAATACAATTAATGAACGACACAGCTCATTGTACAAATATACCGTGTTTCTATGTAGGTACCAACTAATTATTTTGCCAATTAGGAAGGTCAGGTCAAAATAATTCTGAAAATAATACCTAACAATGTGTTGCTATATACCTCGATATAGTTATAACATACCTACTATACAAGGTGTTGTTTTGCATCCTCGTCAAATTCGAGGAGGTAACTATGCTAATGATTCTCGACACGAATCAATAATAAAATAAGTAGGTATTTATTTTTATTTTTTGTATTTTTCGGAAATCGGCATGTGTAGGGCCCGTGTGATACCGCCCTGTAACTGCGCTGTAACTGTAACGCATGCACACAGCGACATAGTCGTACGACACTGCCTACCGCATACGCAACGGGGCGATTTTGTTCTTTGAAAGTGGAGTATTCTGAAATACTGTCAAACTTAAATACCTAAAAAAACAAGTATGTATTAATTATTGAGCAGGATCGTAATTTTATTTGATTATTTATGTCTTTCATAACAGCCTCCTGAAATTTGACGAGGATGCAAAACAACACGTTGTATAATTTAAGTATGGTATTAAATGTAACTCGGTGGCGTAGATTGGATATTTTATTAAGCGAAGTTGAACTATCGACTCTAATAATAGATAGCCCTATTTATAATATGTGAATATTACCTACTGTAGAGAATTTCAAATTTAAAGTTAATCCAATCAAATTCTTTGTTCATTAATATGAGACAACCATATAAAGTAATTTAACAATAAACCCAGGACAGACGAAAATCGTTTAGTTATTTTGACGATAATATTTAGGCCGGTTGGAGAATGTGTATTGGTAGATTGTAAAAATGATTTGGTGGTCTTTGGACTGATTCGCCCTATCCCCTCGTAGAACGTCCCCCCCCCCTCCCCCTCCACCCCTTTCCTATATAACTGTATCACGAGTTTCAACATTAATGTCATCATGTCGACCGGATAATAATTACTAAAATTGTATTTATAGAAATGCAATATCTCTTGGTTTTTCCAAATTTTAAAAGAACATCCGATTTTGTAGAGATTAGATAAGGCAGTATTCTACAGTACCGATCAGTGGAACGTTGTATAAGAAAACCATGTTAACTGTGGAAGCTTGTAGGGAACGGGACGAAAAAATAAATAAAAACATGATAAGTAATTAGTGAACCGTTCGGTAAATATTTTTAACTAATCACTTTATTTATGTACTCAAAAGGTAAATACAAAACAAAGAAACAATTCAGGGATTTATGACGATTTAAATAGTTATCTATATTGACTACATTTAATCAACAAGAAATGGCTTAATCTTTATAGTCAGAAAACGTTTAAAAAACGTTACGTAATCACCAGGTAAATATAAAAATATGTATGAAATCTAGATAATATAATAATAAATGATTAATAGTTTGTGATGCCAAGACATATCATAAGTGCAAAATCGGCTCATCTAATGATTCAATTTAAGTAGCTTCTTAAACGAAGAGCTTAAAAGACACCGACTTAGTGACGTCACATTTTTGTTAGAGACTTGAGACTAGCTTTTCTATTTCTCACCTCTACAACTCTAAGAGCCAGAATGTTCAGTGGCGAAAAATATCGAGACAATTTTACTCTATCTGCCTCAGAAAAGTTTTTGCGGGTTCCGAAACCGTTGAATCACACTGTCTTGGCACTCACAACGCAACGGAATCAATCAGACTGAAGAAGTAGGTTAAAAAGCCATAGTTTTCACTCCTTTCATATCCAGCAAAAGCCTATCATTATTACCATTAATAATCTAATTAGCAGAACACAAAGCTAGCAACTAAAGCAGTGATCTCTCCGAAGCACACAAAGTGAATCTTTGTCGCGAACCCTTCCCTAAATTATTTTTGGGCTCCGCAGTTATGAAGCGACGCGAGGATTTGGCTCCAACGGGGTTATGAGCCCGACTCAAGTAAATGCGTATAAAAAGGAATTTCACTCATCGTTCCTGTACGCTGCGAGGGTTGACGTTAAGAAGTGCCTCCAAGAATTCCCTCGTGAAATATTACCGAAGATATTCGTGTGAATACTCATGTGTAGAATGGATTAAAGAATGTTGAACCTTTATAAATTGGTTATTTAGATCAAGTATTTTGCTTGATTAATACATGCTCTCGCCTACTAATAATAAGGTATTTATTACCTATTGTATTTTCAATAATTCCACAATGACAGTTCAACGGAAAAGTATAATAATTTACGTCACGTAGCGTCACAAAGATGTATCAAGCGAATAACACCTGAAGAACATGAATTAAATTATATCGTATCTAAAATAAGCACTTATCGTATTAATAATACTGTGACGGTGATTGCAAGACTTATCCATTAATAAATACAAATTATCTACTGACTTGGGTAGTTCACCTTTACGTGATATTATTTCCATCCTCTTGCTAAGCCTCTCTTTGTTGAAAGAAAGTGTCGAATTATTATCATATCATTAATGCATAATTAAAGTATTAATAGTATCGTGACGTACTCAGCGTATGAACATTCTATTTAAAACTAGCTTCTCCCCGCTCTTCCGTTCGCGTGGAAGTCGTAAGACACCACAACTTACTAAAATACGAGTAGAAGCCACATTTAAAAAAAAACTTTACTGTAATCTACGTTTGTAGTTTTGTTCTCAGCAGCTAAAATATGAAGAGACTGGACGGACAGGACTGGTGACGCAGGAGCAAGCGACGTATAGTTATCCGTGTGAGAAGCAGCTCGTCCTGTGGTCAACACCCGCCTTCAGTAATAATTTCCGAAGTTGCTTGCGAAGTTTTTCATTTTTAATGAATTAATGAACGCCTGCGTTCCTTATGGCACAACACTGAAACACTGACTGATGCTTACTCACAGATTATTCTTGACGAACAGCTATCACTAAAATAATATTACAGTAGTTTGTAAACACACGGGATTTCTCTTTAAAGGCACCAAACCATAGATATTTATTTTTATTATAACCAAATGATGACAGAAGAGGCCTAATCTTTATGCTTTTCTGTGTATGTTTTACGAACTATCGTAAAATACATAGTATAACAAATTGTAAAAATAGGAAGCACAAAAATATAAATTCTTGGGAATCGAACATAGGTTTGTAAATCAGTCGTCGAACCGCTAAGCTATTTGCTTTGTTGAAAGTTGACTAAAATAGCCGTTCTTATAGTATATTATATTACGTGACGAGTGACTGCATAGGTAAAGTGGGATGATATATTATGTTTTTTCTCATCTCAGTCTCATTTCCTACGAAATGTATGGGAATTTTTTTTTGGGATTTCTGACTTTTCTAGTACTCAAACCACAGTTGGTTTGACAGTTTTCGGATCCTTAGAACGGGTAGATTGGCATCGAACATTTTTTTGTGAAAATTGCCCATTTTCTTGCTGACAGATAAGAGCAGTCTCCTAAGACCATTTTCTTGTAGACTACGTTTAAGGTACCTGCCCTTATTGCCCCATATCAAAAATCCACCCGGTATATGTCATGATTGACTGTTTAGCTCCATAAAGGTATAGCGTGATGATAATCATTTAAATGATTGTAAATCTGCAAATATCTGCAATATTTTGGCTCGTCTTTTTACAATTTGCGGTAAACTATGGAAGAATACGAACAAATTGCAATATTGCTCATCGCCATAGCAAATATAGCCTACAGACTGACCAGACTTATATGGAATATCTATGCAACATTTGAACAAAATCTATTTGGGTAGTTTTTGCGTGATGCCGGAACATACATTCATACACATACAAGGTTGACTGGTAGAAAATGCCTATGGCATTAAGTCCGCCTCTGTACATTTGTGTGCTTAAAGTGTTAAATAAATAAATAAATACATTCAGACAAACAGGCACACAAACATCGTTCCCAAACCTCTCAAAAATTACTTTAAAACAAAATATAGTTTTAGCTACTACGTAATTATTTCCTGTTGTTGCCATGCCTCGCTTTTATCATATTATTCCTTACGACTAATTATCACTTTCTGATCTGTTTTCCATCAATATTACATTTAATGGAGTGTAGTATAATAAACTGGTATTTAGTTAGTCTGAGTACCATTTATTTCGGGCAGAATATTAATGTAGCTATTTGGATAATTACCTAGAAATTGTTAATCCATACTAATATTTTATATTCGAAAGTAACTCTGTCTGTATGTTACCTTTTCACACCAAAACCACCGAACGGGTTTCGATAAAATTTGGAATGGAGATAGATGGCGTCCTGGGGAAGGACATGTGCTACTTTTTGTCCCGGTAGCACGTTTCCGTAGGATCATTTTCGACATCCACGCGGTGGAAGCCGCGGGTAGAAGCTTGTAATAGTTATTTATGATACTAGTGCGGTATGTTGCTTTTTACAAACGAGTAGACGAATGTACCATAGTCACGAGTTTGTAAATACCAATTTCCGCGCGTGTCATACAACGTTTTTCAAGACATTTTCGAGAAAACAGTACAATAGCCTCCTGCCGGAGGCTCTACGCGGGGGTCGCGCGTTCCTTGAGGCGGCAGCCAGCCCGCTGGTTGAACGCGCCCCAAAGGGTCATGGCCACCCGTCTGGTCCGGGGATACCGTACGGTCTTCGGTGAGGCGGCGAGCCTCCTTGCCGGATTACCGCCATGGGATCTGGAGGCAAAAGTCCTCGCGCACATTTGGGAGTGGCGCGAAGGCGAAACGCCGGGGCGTAGCTCCGCTGCCGCGAGAAATCACGGTACAGTGGACAGAGCTCAGGCGGGATCTCAGGGCGGCATGGAGAGTGCGATTGTCGCAACCCAGCGCTGGGCACGCCACAATTGCGGCGATAAGTCCCCTCTTTGAGGAGTGGCTAGAGAGGCGCCACGGCGTCCTCACCTTCCGCCTGACGCGGGTCCTCAGCGGACACGGTTGTTTCGCCGGCCCGTGCCCGGAGGACACGGTGGAGCATAATTATGGTGGAGGTCTGCCCGGCTTGGACGGGGCACCGCCGTGTCCTCGTGGAGGCGATTGGCGGTGGCGATCTCTCGCGTCCGGCCCTGGTCCAGGCCATGGTACGGAGCGAGAGGGCTTGGGAAGCCGTCACCTCATTCTGTGAAGCAGTAATGTTCGCGAAGGAGGAGGCGGAACGCGTGAGGAAGAGGCAAAATTCTCGCCCTCACGCCCCTAGCCGCCGCATGAGACGCCCTGGGCGTCGGGAATCGCAGGCCGATTCCCGGCCACCGTAGGCGTGGGCTTGCGAACGGCGAGCAATGGGCAGCTCGCCGTTCGATAAGGTCTGGGCCCGGGTCGACGGCGCGTTGTGTTCCACGCGCGCCTCAAATAGATGTCGGCACCAATGACGGGGTCCGCTAGGGCCGATGCCTGCTAGGGTTGCGGGAAAGTCCGAGAGGGATACCGTGGCCCCTGGCACAGGCAACTGAAGGAACACGGGTGGGTTTTAGTCAGTAAGAGTCTGACACGCCCTCCTGCTCGAGAAGTTAATTGATGATTTCCCAGCCTCAAAAAAAAAAGGAGTTTCGATCATTCAGCTTATTAATTCTCGTAATTTGAAACTCCTTGGTGGAAATGGTAATTAAAAAAAACCGTAAAGAATACGCACGGCGCTATACAACGAAGGGGGCGGTAAAACATGTACTTAGGTGAGAGTATCTATTTTACCGCCCGTTCCGTTGTATGGTGCGTAATTTTTCACTTTCGAACAATATAGACAGGCTTCGTAAATGCATTTTTTTGAGCAAATGTGTTGGAAAATATATGTTTGAATAACATGAACTAAGTATCATTTTTCTTAGTAAGTAGTAGTAGGTAGAGCTGTTTGTAATAGAGAGATGTACATCTCCGGACGCGCTCTATTATTATGGTGGTAGGTAGTACTATCACCATACCTAAATTGACCGCGAAGCATCGCTGCCTTGATCCGGTTCGAAAGGTACCTTTAGGTGTCGGGGTAATTATTTTTATGTTTTTAACGTTGCCCCACGCTTAGAATTTCTCCGGTATTGTGGGTGCGTACTGACATACACAAACAGCCAGACCAGGAACAAACTACTTGTAGGTCATACAAATATTTGTTCCGTGCGGGAATCGAACCTGCGATACGCAGCGCAGCAGTCCATCACTCAACCACTGCGCCAACCGTGCCGTCTCTAAGTATCTAAGTCTAAGTGCCGTTACTAAGTCTCTGGGATAGTTTCGTACCAGCTACGCCTCTGGTTTAGCAAATGACAACACACAAAAACCATTTCTGTAATCTAATTTAATTTACTTATTAAATTCATAAACATACCTAACTGCAATCTCACTGTTTATATAACATTGGCATTTAATACCTGACCTATATACCACTACACAAGCAAGCACACACATAAAGTTCGTATATCATCACATTAATTAACTCCGTCTTATGTTAACCTTCGTTCCAATTAAACTCAATCAAACTATAATTTTGCTCAAGTATCTCATGATACGATTTAATTTTAGAAATTCCTTGCTGAGCAGCATTCGCACTGATCTAATGATAGCAAATTGGTTATGTCACGCGATTAGAAGATCAACATCTTAGAAACAAATGAACGATAAGAATCATCGATTGTTAATAGTAGATTAGTAACCAACCGAGTCCTGAGTGTAGCGAGGGATTTAAGTTCACCCAAGACTAAGACAGCTTTATCACCGAGGAAAATACTCTACTTTTCGTAGGTACCATTTACGAAAAAATTAACACAATAATATTACGAGATAAGCATTTATTAAAAATAATGACAATTAAACGTATTTTTAGAACATTAACTTATTAAAAATAAATTAAAATAAACTTAGCGTTTATGTATTTAAAGAAAACAAAAACGCGGCAAATTCCTAGACTAACATTTTTTTGTCGGAAAAGCAAAGGCATCTAGCTCATATACGGCCTCGTCGGTTTTCGTAATTCTATTTAATAATCATAACTGCATAATAAATGGGTATTCCTTTTTCAAAAAGATGTATAATGCTTTATATACAAACTCAATGGTGTAAACACAGATGTAGTTCAGTATAAATTTCGGTAAGTATTCCAAATTTAAATCACATTCTCCTCCTAGAGGATGAATGAAACCCAGTACAATTTTCTTTCCCTGTTTTTAACAGATTAAAAATGACTTTTGTTATGTTCGCTTTTTGTGGCATAGAATGTCACTTTTTTGAGCAAGTGGTACGAAAAGCATTTTTACTACACGTGTTTAAAATTATACTCATCAAATATAGATAGATAGATATTTAAATACTCTTTATCTACACCCATGCTATACTTAAATCCTCTATATAAGTTTCTGAAACAGTTAGCTTAATGCCAACATTAAAACAACCAATGCCATATTAACCATAATATCATCCAAACGAATGTTATAATGTTGTACTAAATTCCATTATGCAACTCAAACTCGATCCCTTCCTTATTCATCAAACAG
Source organism: Brachylomia viminalis (assembly GCA_937001585.2). Classification (NCBI taxonomy): domain Eukaryota; kingdom Metazoa; phylum Arthropoda; class Insecta; order Lepidoptera; family Noctuidae; genus Brachylomia; species Brachylomia viminalis. The sequence continues at coordinate 15,418,118 of OW443301.2, read as the reverse complement.
CCACATTCTCACTACTCAATTCGTGTTATCTTTATGAATTTCAAAAAAAGAACATTGTCATGCACGCGCGTTTCACTACTAAAGCTACTAATAAAAAAAAAAACTTATAAATTACATAGGGTTCTTACAACACTGTACAACACCCTGGTTTCAGGATATTTTATAGAGGATTCATATCATGGGTGTAAATAGTCTTGTATGCAACTGTACGTAGGTAGAGATTTCTTGGAAAAGGTGCTTTCAAACCGGAACCGAAAATAATTTTATCAAGAAAAAAAAAAACATGATAGATATGTTCAAATATATTTTTTTAATAAAGTGATGGAACTCAAAACATAATTAAATATACATAATGCCATAAATATACCATGAAATGTCAAATGCCAAACTACATGCAGTGACGGATTACATTTTTTAGTGTAGATGAATAGATTTTTTGTAAATAGAGAATTGCTTCATATTTTGCAATAAATTACAAACTTTGTGTCATCGCGCTTCTATTTCGTTTTTAGGAAGTCTGACAGTGGCCGCGCTTTAGCTGTTGTCAGCCCCATAAAACACTCATGTGATACTATTATGAAACTCGGTTGGCTTCGCCTCGTGTGATAAACCCACATTCGAATTTTAATACCCCTTATAATATAATAACTATTATTGTACACCATAACAAATTACAGGAGGAAGTTATTAGTATGATAAGATATCATTATCATTTACTCAATGGAATTCAGACATTTTTAAAGTTTAATTATAATTTAAACGTTTTAAAATTCAAGAGGGAAGTGATACTTTATGCACGTAAACCACCAATTTTAACACCCGGTACTTAACTCTTGTATTTTTTGGGAAATGTATAATCCTTGATAAAAATGAAGTAAAAGAACAAACAATAATTAAAGGACACTCCTAAATGCAATTTATGAACGAGGTCTTTTCCGCTTGCAATCCTTATCTACATTCTGAGATTTACTTTCTATTTTTGTACAGTTTTTGTAGAATCTGATACGGAGAAAAAACGTACAAAGTCATTCTCTGCATCAGATTTCACAAAAATCTAATAAATATGTATTTTTTCAGCGGGTGTAGCGATCATGGTGTGCGCAGGGGCAGCGGCGACTCGGTGGGCTCGCCGTGATTGGCCGCTCGCCAGCAACCCAGTCTGGGAGGTCTACAAGCTACTCTGGAGGATGTTCGAGCCCATGCTCTTCACCCTCAGCGGGTATTTCTTAGATGTACATATCGCTTTTACCAACTTTTTGTGCTCGTAAATATAGTTAAACCAGAAAAGGTATACGCTTCGGTAATCTTCGTGTTTCAGAATAAATACAAACGTCGTTCCACAGAGATACAAATAAATAGACAATAAATATATTTAGATAGACAATGCTTCTAAGTTGCGGGGCATGTAGCATGGATGCGGGGTGAATCGGTGGTGGTCATCTCGTTCGCCGGCCCCGCTCTGTCGCCGCATATCCTTGACTGGCGCGTCATAGAGGGGGTGGAGACCTATTCCAACCACCAGTACATCCGGTTTGACGTCTCCGCCCCCTTTGCAGGCCCCGAGTGGTCTGCGGTGGGCGCTGAAGCAGCTGACCCGGGAGCTCCTCCTGGAAGCCTCGATCGTGCAGGCCTGGGTGTCATCACCGGACAGGCCTGCTGACATCAACGTCGAGGCGGATTAGTTCCGGGAGGCCATGTTCGAAATATGTGACGTGGCAATGTCCCGGGCTCAGCCCGGACGCGCCCAGCGCCAGGTGTGCTTGTGGTCGCCGGAGTTGACGACTCTGCGCAGTGCGTGCGTCGCTGCGCGACGCTGGTACACCAGGCACCGCAGGCTCCGTATTCGCCCTCCGGATACGGAAGCCATTCCGGCGGAGCTGTACAAGGGGTACAGAGCGGCCAAGACCGCCTTCCAAACGGAGATCCTGCGGGCCAGGGGACTGGACGCGAGTCGTCGCTGGAGACCCTGAACAGGGACCCGTGGGGACGCTCGGGTGGACGCTCGGTGGACGCTCGTGGGACGCCTATGGGTTCCTCCGCTGACGCAGAGTCTCCGGCCCCAGCTCATGAAGGACGTGGTGAGCGCTCTGTTCCCTTCTAGAGGGGGAGATTCCTACCCGCCCATGGGTCCGCTTACTGCGGTGCTCAATGTGGACCTCAGCGCCGACGACGACGACGATGCACCGGAGGTGACCGAGGTGGAGCTGCGAGTGGCGGTGCGTAGGCTGAGTGCCAAAAATACCACCCCAGGACCCGACGGCCTACCTGGGAAAGTCTGGGTCCTGGCCTCGGAGGCTCTCGGGCCTCGACTAATGGGGCTCCTAAGCGCACGCATAGAGAGGGGCCAGTTCCCACTTCGTTGGAAGACAGGGAAACTGGTCCTCATCAAGAAGCCGGGGCACCCAGCGGACTCTCCGTTTGCTTACTGCCCCTTCGTGCTGCTCGTCGAGGTGGGCAAGCTCTTTGAAAGAGTCATTGCAGACCGCCTCGTCGGGCGGCTGGTGCGGGTGGGGCCGGATTTGGCGGATAGCCAGTTTGGCTTCTGCAGGGGGCACTCTACGGTAGACGCCATCATGCGCGTGCGGACCCTCACGACGGGAGATGCGGTGGCCCGGAGTGGGGTCATCTTGGCGGTGTCTCTAGACATCGCCAATGCCTTCAATACCTTGCCCTGGAGTTGCATCAGGGAGGCACTCCGATATCACCGAATGCCGACCTAACTTTGTCGTGTGGTCGAGGCTTATTTAACGGACAGGGCCGTCATCTACCCCGGTCACCAGGGACAATGGAACCGGCAAGAGATGTCGTGCGGTATCCCACAGGGATCGGTCCTGGGGCCGCATCTGTAAGACATCGACTACGACTGGGTGCTGCGCGCTGACCTCCCTAGCGGCGTCAGTGTGGTTTGCTACGCTGACGACCCGCTGGTCCTGGCGCAGGGGAGGTCGCACCAGATGGCGGCCGAACTAGTGACACGCGGGGTTGCGACAATCGTCGAGAGGATCCGGCGATTGGAACTCGAGGTGGCCCTGCACAAGTCCGAGGTTTTCATCGTCTTCGGAACGCGCCACCGTCGGGTACCCAAATAACGGTTCGAGTCGACGATGAAGTACCTGGGACTCGTCCTCGTCAGCCGGTGGAACTTCGTGGAGCATTTCCGACGTTTGGTTCCCAGTGTGGAAAGGGCTGGGGCTGCCTTGAAGCGGCTCCTGCCCAATCTAGGGAGGCCAAACGCCTCCTGCCGGAGGCTCTACGCAGGGGTCGTGCAGTCCATGGCCCTTTACGGGGAACCGGTGTGGGCGCGTCCTTGAGGCGGCGGCCAGCCCACCAGTTGAACGCGCCACAAAGGATCAAGGCCACCCGTCTGGTCTGGGGGTACCGTATGGTCTCCGAAGAGGCGGCGAGCCTCCTTGCCGGATTACAGCCATAGGACCTGGAGGAAAAAGTCCTCGCGCACATATGGGAGTGGCGCGAGGAGGCGAAACGCTGGGGCGTAACTCCGCTGCCACGAGAAATCATGGCACAGCTGACAGAGCTCCGGCGGGATATCAGGGCGGCATGGAGAGTGCGACTGTCGCAACCCAGCGCTGGGTGCGTCACAATTGCGGCGATTAGTGTCCTCTATGTGGAATGGCTAGAGAGGCGCCACGGCGTCCTCACCTTCCGCCTGACGCAGGTCCTCACCGGACACGGTTGTTTCGGGAGGTTCCTGTTCCGGATAAGGCGGGAGGAAACGCCCGGGTGTCACCATTGTGTGGATCGCCCGGAGGAAACGGTGGAGCATACGGTGGAGGTCTGCCTGGCTTGGACGGAGCACCGCCGTGTCCTCGTGGAGGCGATTAGCGGTGGCGATCTCTCGCGTCTGGTCCTGGTCCAGGCCATGGTACGGAGCGAGAGGGCTTGGGAGGCCGTCACCTCCTTTTGCGAAGCAGTAGTGTTTGCGAAGGAGGAGGCGGAACGCGTGAGGGAGAGGCAAAATTCGCGCCCTCGCGCCCCTAGCCGCCGCAGGAGACGCCCTGGGATTCAGGAATTGCAAGCTGATTGCCGGCCACCGTAGGCGTGGGCTTGCATACGGCGAGCAATGGGCAGCTCGCCGTTCGATAAGGACCAGGCCCGGGTCGATGGCGCGTTGTGTTACACGCGCGCCTCAAAGAGGAGTCAGCAGCAATGACGGGGTCCACTAGGGCCGATGCCTGGCAGGGTTTCGGGAAAGTCTGAGAGGGATACCGTGGCCCCTGGCACAGGCAACTGAAGAAACACGGGTGGGTTTTAGTTAATAAGAGTCTGACATGCCCTCCCGCTCTGACCAGAGCGGGAGAAGTAATATAATGACTTCCCACCGTCAAAAAAAAAAAGGGCATGCAACATAAGTACCGAGTTATCTATAATACATAAAGCAAAGAAATCTGAGATCAACCTTTAAAATAATTTCATTTAGTTCTCAATTTCGAAGCTCTAGAGCCCATTTCGTGCATTAATAATAATATATTTTATAACAACACTAAAACTTAAAGAGCAGGTGCAGGAACAAATTAAAAACATCACAAAAATCTGACTCAGTAACACACCCCTGTCTGGAGTTGTAAACTACTCTAATTTACTCCCGTGTGATCTAATACCTGCATACATTCTTATTCTTGCCATCTTGTCTAGACAGAAAAGTTTAACTAATAAACTGTTCTAAAGCGAACACATGATTGATTGACACAGGTAATATACACTCGCGAGCAACTAAATCGACTCAACCCATAAGCACGCTTATATATATTTATTTTTCGGAAAATACATATTTTATTTATAAAAACCATGTGTCCATTAAAAGCTTGAGACTTTAGCTTTACATCAACACCACTGTCATAAAAAAAATATTCAGTCCTTTTTTATTTAAGCAATTTATACGGGTGTATAGGAAAATTCACTCTCTACGGTACACACGACTTGTGCTACGATCCACCCCTATAAAAACCCTCACAACCCATTTACCTTATCAGTCGCTTATCAAAAGTTGACCTGTACACATCTCCGCAAATTGCACTCATTGTTTTGAAGAAACTATGGACACTACGCCTGAAGAAGCTGCCCAAGTTGTTGCTCTGTTGCAACGAGGACTCAGTCAGCGAACCGTCGCTGCCCAGCTTCACTTGAGCCAGTCTGCTGTATCTTATCTATATCTGTATCTAGCAGACTGGTTCCCTTGACCCTTGGGTAAACAGAAGATTTCAAGAGACTGGTGCCTTTAATCGGAGACCAAGTGCCAGCCGCCACCGGTGCACTTCAGAGAGAGACGACCGTTTTATCGTTACAACAGCGCTGCGGAATTGGCACCTAACGGGTGTTGATGTGATGCAGGAATTGAGGCGTGTTCGTGGGGTGGCTGTCAGCGAGTGGACAGTAAGAAGACGCTTGAGGAAAGCCAATCTCACTCCAAAACGGCCTGCCACGGGCCCAAAATTAACTGCAGGCCACCGACAAGTGCGCCTTCAATTTGCTTGAGAGCATCTCAGTTGGAGCGTTGAGCAATGGCAGTCGGTCTTGTTCACTGACGAGTGCAGAATGTGTCTGCATGGCAGTGACAGGAAATGCCGGGTCTACAGGCGTCCGGGCGAGCGATTTGCAGTGATGTTTCGCTGAAACGGTTGCATACGGCGGCGGCTCCTGCATGATGTGGGCTAGTATCTCTTTAGAGCGAAAAACCGAGCTTGTTTTCTTGCCCGGCGGAGGCCGAGGAGGAAGGCTGACAGCTGATCGGTATATTACCGACATACTTCAGGACTACGTTGTTCCCTACGCAGGATTTGTCGGCGAGAACTTCGTCTTCATGCATGATAATGCCCGGTGTCACACGGCGCGTATCACTCGGCAGTTCCTGGATGAAGTGAATATACAGACAATGGACTGGCCTGCACTCAGTCCAAATATGAATCAAACTCAAACTGAAAGCATTGATTTCAATTAAACCATTTACAGGCACTTTTGAATTGTCAAGTGGTCGGTCAGTCAGAAATATGAAGCTAGTTGCCCACTCCAAAGCGTAGTAGGTACCTATGGAGAAGAACGGGCAAGAAACTCCATGGACACTCTTTTAAATTATATTGTTACATAAACATTAGTTACATCTTTGTTGTTGAATATAGGTATAATTATATGTGAGAACGATGTAAATAAGACATACACGTTGAGTGTCCAGTGTACATCAAATAAAATATAAACAAAACAATCCTTAATAAAATAATTAAAATAAGACATGGCGGCAAAGAGATGATCAGTCCTAACTGACAGCGCCTGTTCACGAACATGACGCATGCATCAGCACCATTCAGCTCAAGCATTTTGAAGGGAGCTAAATGATCCAACACACGCGCCACCGTCAGTGAGACATTTGAGTGAGCAGGACATCTATCAGCCGCCAGGGCACATTCAAGTCAATGAAAGACATTACCCGGTAAATGGTAGCTCGATAGTACAAAGTGCTCACACTTGTCCTATGCAATTATATAATACAAAGGAGATTGAGTTTATACAAAGCAAAGGTAGTCTTACAATCTTCAGCAGCTCCAACAGTATTTTCAAATGTTAATCAATTAGTTGTGGTTGTGGAGCAGGACCAGCATTGAGCCAAAGAATCCCATCGAGCACTTATGGGACGAGCTCAAAAGAAGGGTCAGGGCCAGAAATCCAGTCCCTTCGACCATAGAGGAACTGAAAGCGGCGTTATTAGAGGAGTGGGATGGAATTCCTCAACACCCCCAAAAAATTGATCAGGTCGATGAAGAATCGACTGCAAGCTGTGATTAGAGCTAGGGGGGGGGGGGCAATACCAAATACTGATATAATAAATTATTTTATGTTTATTTAACAGTTTTTGTTTTATTTTTAAAATAACTAACACCACACATTTTTCTGTGTTCCCATTTTACCTCTACTTACACCCAGATAGCATTAATTTTAAAAGTCCTGAATAAATTTTATGAAACGTGGTACCATATTAAAGCTAAGGTCTCAAGCTTTCGAACGCTATAATATTTTTTTTAAATAAGTAATATATTTTTCGAAAAATCCATATATTTATGCGCACGTATGGGTTGAGTCGATTTAGTTGCTCGCGAGTGTAGAACGCTGGGAACAATTTGAGTTATCTTAGTTTTATTTTACTGTCTGGAACAACTCAGGAACTGGTTGTTGTATTCTCGGAAGTAAAGAACGTCCTTTGTTTTTATAAGACTATACCTTCAAATTTTGCATAAGGTTTATCCCTATGGCATCATTAAAACAATGGTAGTCGCTTGCCTAAACCTTTGGCCGTATATTTGTCGTCTGCATGAAACTTTGGGTCACACTTGATCGGTTGTTTTCATAATTTTATTGATATGACGATATAACAGTTGATTTTAAAAGACAGCCAATACAATAACACATACCTTATTTATAGGTTAGGTATATATATATAATTAAAAATAATCAGTGGTTTTGTGTTCAGTCCACCAAAATAAATTTTAGCCTGACAATCCTAAATAACAGTAATTTGCCCTGAAAACGCCAATTTAAAACCTAATTTGTTCCAGGTATCACAAATAAATGTGAAGGAGCTGTGCCTGATCCTCGGATGCATCTCCTCCGCGCTAGTTCTCCGGCTGCTGACAGCTTTCCTAGTCGCACTCGCTAACGACCTGTCAATCAAGGAAAGTATTTTTATCGCTGTCACCTGGATACCTAAAGCTATTGTAGAGGTACGCCATTTATTTTCTACTAGAATTATTTTTTTGTGGTGAAATGTTTCAGATAAAACATTGTTGGAGCAACATTGATTGTTGTTGCGACAGCGGTTTTGTTTGTTTGTGAATGTTTTGTTTATACTGTACTTAATTGATTTATTTTTTATCAGTGAGTGGCGTGGCAGTTAATTTCTTTTCGTTTTTTTCCTCAACCTATAAATACTTTTTTATATTCACGTCATTTGGAGCGGAAAATTTCAAAAATTTCAACGGGAAACTGGTAAATTGAACTAAATGTCGGTTAGTAATAAAATGTTAGTCACCAGATTCAAGGAATAACCATTTTTAGTACGCTGATTTTTTTGCATCCCTTCAAGCGGAGATTCAATTTAAAATCCTTAATTGGTTCTGAAAGTTAAAGTTTTTGTAGAGAAATTTTAAATTCAAATTGGAAATGTTACTTTAGGAAAGTCGAGAAATTCACGATACTTACTCTCTCTCTCTCTCTCTCTCTCTTTCTACGTCGTTCAGTCTACAACACCATAGATATTATTAGAAGGGTTGTTCCCAGAGTTTCACGAATCTATTGTTCTCGAAAAATGAAAATTCATACTTTACTTCCCAACGGGTCCACGACATTTTAAAATATAAATATATTTTCTTTCCCTCCAGGTCCATGAGAATGTTTGGTACAGTCAGCAACAAAAGCTTGGCTAAGGGATAAATGTTTATTATTTCTATGAAATAACAGACAATGAATATAGATAACTAAGAACTCTTTACTGTATGTCTGTATCACATGAATGGTCACATCAAAATCACAGTTTTATAACAATCACAGTAAATAATTTTAATCATAGACTAAAATAGACTTACGTATTAAAAAAATCCGTTTCAGAATAATAACATAAAATAATTTCAACTGAAGACTGAAATAGACTTAAGAAATTTAAAAAAAATCGCAGTTTCAGAAGAATTACAGTTAATCGTCTCAATCTTAAACTAAAACAGGCTTATGCATTTAAAAAATCACAATTAGATTATTAAAAATCACATTTTCAAATTAATCGTTGTTATTATAATCGTAGTAATTATTTTTTTTTTGCTTTCGCTTACCTGTAACTGATTATGATCATCGACGATGCTTATGGATTTTTGTTTATATTTTTCACCGAGGATTTTAATTTTTAAATCTTTATTAATTGAATATCTGGTTCAGTTTTGTATATTTACATGATATTTTTCATAATATTCAGCTTGTCCCCCAAGCGTGTGTAATAATTCAAGTAATCTGGGCTTCCTTTCTAGTTTACTGTTCAAGGTTTTGTGCCACGACTCTACCGGTATCTTTCTTTGATTTCTTTGCTTTAAGGTAAGGTATAAAAAAAGGTTTTTTTTTTGTATGGCATCTCGCTGTTGGCCTTGAGAGGCCGTGACTGCTTAACCGGTCAATCCTGTGGTGCCTTCGAACTAACTCAAAGCCTCCAGCCAGGGGCGTATAAAAAAGGCTCGATCGTACGCCACTTATATGGAAACTGTATGCCATGGATATTTTTAAATAATAATATCGTACCACTATACATATAAAAAGGTTTTATTAAAAATCACAATGTTTTGACTAAAAGTAATTATTCAGTTTTGAAAGCCACAAGGAACAAAGTAGGTAAAATAATTATTTAATAAGCTTGCAGTGGTCATCATTTTTAACATTTTATCTTTTGGCTTGAATTTAGTAAGCATTTTGAGGTTTCTCATTAATTGCTTGGCTGATAATGTTTAATTAAATATCTCATTGGATAAACTGTTTCTTAGTTCGGTTTTTATCAAATTAACTTTACTAAATTCCTGTTCACAATCAGCACTAGAATGGGGTAAATAATAAATATACCTCTAATTTTAAAGCCAAATTGGACTAAGGATAGCATACTGTCGCACAGCAACAGCGACATCTGTTGAATCATAGCCGAATTACTTAACAAAAACTATTTTATTTAATCAATTGTCATTGAACTATATCTACAAAGAATATAATCACGGAACTGAAAAAAACAGATAATATATTGTCGTTTCATCGCAAGGAATACAAGTAAGTTGATTGCCATAGAATAAGGTATGTAATAGAAACCGCTTTATTAAGTGGCCATTTTCTATCATGAGCATAAATCAGACAACAAGTCAGCTCCAAATATTCTTCTTACTTACAAGAAATTGTTTTTACTGACTGTACTTTGGATAAATCTCGTGGACTTGTTGGGAATTTATTTAAAACATTTTTTTTCATGGACAAGAAGCACAATAGAATCGTGGATCTCTGGGGACAACCCTATTAAAATAACAATTTCATTTTTTTATTATTTAATAACACACGCTTTTCATTATGATCAACGGCATATCCATATATTTTTGTTACCACCAATTTAAATATTTACCAATTAAATATGTATCATCATTTCACTTCGTTAAAAAGGGTTTGCACGTGGCTAGCTATAATTAATACCGTCACTCGATCACCATCCATCACTAAGAAGAGACCTTGGCACCGCATCGCTGTTAACTTCCCACACCTTCAATCATGTGCTCAGCATCATACTAAATACGTATAAACATTAACATCGTTGTAATTATCAGCTGACTGAAAACAAAAGATAAAACTCTCAAAATAAAAAATGCTGTGTCATGTGAAGCTGCCAATGATTGCCATTTCAAGTGGCAATGTTGCTCGTCCTTTGGGAATGCCATCAATTGGCAATTGGTTGCTTTTTCAGTGATATTGCACTTTTGTCACTGTACGCAATAGTGAAAGTAGGTTTCAATGCAGTAAAGTTAAACAATATTGTATTATTTAAGGGTTCCGGGCCCCAAGTCTACTATTTTTTATAAATTCATCATTCCAACACGATCCCATTGTCATTTTGCTAAAAGTTCGTAATCTGCAAAATTCATAATGGTCGATCATTGGTCGGTCAGTGGTCTCGTAATAGAATCGTGGTAGAATGACATTGTCGTATTGCCATTATTATAAAACCCGTTAGTAGAATTGATTTTCGAAAAACTACTACATAAAACAACATTTAGTATTTTTTTTTCATTACCGCATACGTCAGTTTGTCATTATGTACTAGATTACCATTCTATGCTATTTCTTTCAATGGAGTGTCAGTGGTTGACCATTGGAAAGTCATAATGTCGCCATTTTATTAGTAGACAAACTTGTCAAAATCAACAATTATGAAATCAGTGATAGACCATTCTGACACTATTGTAATAGCAGACTTGAAGCCCTGTTGTATTATCTGTGTATCTTTTATTTAGTGTATTGTATAGATACTTACTTATTATTTGCACCAACGACATCCCCATTTTATGTCCAGGGAAATCACTGTCCATTCCAAGGTTGAATGGAAGAGATCGCAGAAAGCGTTAAGGCCGGCCATTGTATATTAAGTAGTGTTTTTTTTTCGTGGTATACAATAAAGAATTTATAAATAAATATGGAAGGGTTATTATTAAATTTAACTATCTTTTTGTCAGACAAAGATAAATAATATCAATTGCAGGGTCGCTAAGCCTCGAAGCTAGTCGGCGGATTTTAATGATTACCTTGTACCTACTTACTGTCATTAAGGTAAAGCTACCTTACATGACTAATGACTACTTCGGCGACGCCTGGAATACTGCTTACCCCATAACGGAAACACGTGACGAAAACAAACAGCATCATTTAGATATGTATTCACACTTTTATTGCGTCGCGTTACTATTGTTTGGAACTGTTTATTTTATTAAACAATTATTAATCATTAAAATAAGGGTGCGTTGTAACTCAAAGTGGACTCGCTTGTCCCGCTGTCCTTTCGCCTCGATACTACTAACACAAGTTTTAAGTGATCTTTTCAGTAACGAGCAGAAACTACACCGACACTCGACCAACAGAGTCTAACTTAATTTACTTTGAGTCGTCCCAGGACCAGTTTAGTAATTTCAGGCTTGTTTACATCAGCTTTGACAAATAAAGACCGTGGTCCTCTTTCTAGAGTAATTAAAATGCACCACGAATTACAGCTGGCACTCGAAATTGGTTTATTAAATGTAGTTAGTACTCTAAGGTGTTCGAATATCCATTGTATAACCAGCCTATTAATTAAGTCATCACGGGATTAGCATACCCTTCTAGTAATAAAAAAACAACATAACTTCATAAGCCCCTAATCTGACAAACTACAGTAATAAATGAAGAAAGGGCGGCGAACTGAGAACGCATTTTTAATCATTACCATTAGATACAGGTACAGCAGATTACTCATCGTCCATCGCTCTAATGATCTAATCAAAATAAATAAACATAAACTATTTCCAAAAGCATATTTGAAGGGCATTTGTTCATCTGATTTAATTGGTTATACCTTTATAACCAATTTATTCAGATGAACAAATGACCTTCAAATATGCTTTTGGGACTAATTTATGTTTATACCTAATGTACACGATTCAGGACGCAGGGTTGAATCAAAACACGAACAAGATGAGTGCACTAAATATTATATTTAAACTTCAACGATTTTAACACTGATTTAAAAGATACTTTTACATTAAAGTCACACACTTATACAATATTTACTTTTAAGACAATTATCACGACTTGAAGAAGACTGTTTGAAGACTATGGGAAGACTGTTGTAGGAAGACTGTTGTAGGAAGACTGTGACGTTACGCCCGTGGGCGCCCATTTTATTTCCCCCAACGTAAGCGCAAGTAGTGGTCGGTCCCCTTATCACGACCGCCCACTATCCAATGGCTAGTGGGAGAGTCGATTATACCCTACCCCGCGCTCCCCGCTCTTCACCCCTGTGACCTAGTTTGATCGTGGGAACCAGGATGTGGAATACAATGGGCGCCTTTCGACCAATCAACGGGTTTGTTTACTCTAACAGATAGAACTTTGTCACATTAAATTTACTCGTATTTCTTGTTATAAGAAGTTACAAGGTGATACATAAAAATAGGTGTGTAATGCCTACTGGTGACATTTATCTATATAAAAATACGTTATCCAAGTCGTTCATCATTATTTAGCACCTATCTTAACAGATTTAGAGGGCTGTGCTTTTCAACAATTATTTAATACCTATCTAGACAGATTTAGGGGGCTGTGCTTCTCAACACCTAACTTATCTTGAGGTCCTATTAAATTAAAATTATTTTGAATCTAAAAAGCCCCTAATCTGTCATATTAATGTAATGAATGAAGAAAGGGCGGCGAACTGAGAACGCATTTTTAATCATTACAATTAGATACCTACAGGTACAGCAGATTCCTCGTCGTCTATGGCTCTAATGATCTAATCAAAATAAATACCATAAGATTTAACCAATTAAATCAGATGAACAAATGCCCTTCAAATATGCTTTTGAAACTAATTTATGTTTATACCTAACGTAGCTTTAGGTAGTATTAAATTAAATTAATTTTGAATCTAAAAAGGCCCTAATCTGTCACATTAAAGTATAAATGAAGAAATGGCGGCAAACTCAGAACGCATTTCTAATCATTACCATTAGATACAGGTACAGCAGATTCCTCATCGACCATCACTCTTAATTAAACTAAATACCATAGGCTTTAACCAATGATAATAGCTGAATAAATGTCCTTAATTCTTTTGAAACTAATTAATGTTTGAATACCTAACTTATCTCTATTATTAAATTAAAATACCTTTGGTATTATCTATTAGTCCGAGTCTACTCAGACATTCTACGACTTTCAAAACTTTTTATTCAAAGTTGCATTAGTTATCTCACGAGTCCAGTAAAATTTAAAACCGTAATAAGTTTATTGTGTAAACTTCATTTTGGTAAAATAGTTTTGAATGGGCACATTCAAGTTGAAATTGAGTCTCATTTTTTTTTTTTTTTTAACTATCGCATTCCTACGTCAAACAATTCCTTTAGAGGTTTTTTTTGTCACTTACTAGCGACCCGCGCTTGCTTCGCTAAGGTGCATTGGTGACATGCTATTTCCATAGTGTAGTTTAGAAGAACTATGCGGTTCACGGAGGGACACGAAAAACGACTTTGTTTTATATTATGTCTAGTGAAACGCCCCTGCTGCGTCGAGATAGTATTTTTGAAATAAACGCCCTGCGCGCTGTCAACGAGTGGTTTAAAAAGAAAACAAATGACAGAAGATTGACAGAATGGCTTTTTTTCATTTTGAACATGCACAATACGACACTAAGTAAAACCCTTAAAACTAACTTTGTAAATTACTCGAAAACACCTGTGTTCCGTTCAATTAATTATAATACTCTGAACACGCACAACGGACCAAATGAGAGTCTAAGTGCGGAAAAGGGAGTCCCCATCATCATCAATACTCTGAACAACTTTGTTAAATGTTGGTAATAACCTAAAAGCCCACAGATCCGCCACCGGTACCGTAGTAATGAAAATGAATGATTTACGTCAAACAATTGTGAATCGTATTTCCGCTTACATGAACGATCATAAATCGGTCGATATCATTAGTTCGGCTGCAGACTGCCGAGAAAGATAGTCAAGTCAATGGTGACAATACTCGTATTGTTCTTGCGTAAAAACCTTTGCTTTACCGTTCAGACAGATTCATTGCAAACGATTGGAAACTTTTCATTCGGTTCAATGAAGTCACAATTTTGTTTTCGTTTGCTATTTTAGCTTTACAACACTGTTTGTGGGTCGGGACATAGTGGGTGCTACTAAATAAAACATTATTAGTTCATCTACATAATTATATCATGTATCTATCACTTAATTAACTTATTTATCATTGCTACATTTATTACATTCCTTTTACCTATTGCGGTAGGGTAATTTTTATTATAGGTGCATCGTCTTCACATATAATTATATAATTGATGTATACAAAATATTGTAACACATTTTAAAAGAGTAACGGTGGAGTTTCTTGCCCATTCTTCTCCATACGAAACTACCTTTTGGAAGGGGAGACTAGAATCAATTCTATTTTAATGTAAATGTTGACGTTCAAAAGTGCCTTTTATGTGCCTATTTGAAATAAATGCTTTGACTTTGACTTTGATACACCGCTAATGCAGTGGAAGTAGTCTGTTAGAAAACTTACTGCGAATAGCCGTGGATTTGTAATTAAATATTTTGTGTCTACACCAAATGACCTATAGGTAGGTACTATGCCAATGCAAACGGGAATTTATATTGATTGTATACCTACAGCTAGAAGCTCCTACGTACCTACTCTTTATATAGTCTGTTTCAACAGTATCTGATGAAAATGTAAATAAATGGATCAGAAAACGTGCCTGCGGGTGCCAATTTGTAGTGACACTTAAAGATTGACTGCTTTGATTTGATTATTTGAATATTCAAACCTGAAATTCTAGTTTTAAATTACCTTAAAGATGTTTTTAATTTGACAATTTTTTTTTTTTAACGTTGCCCCACACTAGGAATTTCTCATGTATCGTGGGTGCGTTTACAAACATTTAAACTCACATACACAAACTGCCAGACCCGGAACAACTACTTGCAGGTCATACAAATATTTGTTCCGTCAATTGCTTAACCACTGCGCCAACCGTGTCGTCAATAATTGAGGTTTTATAACCTAAATTTTCGTCAATTGTTTACACTTTCATTAGATAACATTAGAACAGACCATAGGTAATGTTTCTTAGCCAGAAGTACGGTCTCCCTTACAACGCGTCGTCAGCTCGTTCCCTTCATCAGCGAGGAGCTTACATGGCGAAGTTGAATGGGCCCAACACGATTAATTCGCGTGCTTGCTAAGTTATTATATACTCTGCATTATCTTCAATCCCTTCGTGCATGGCAGTT
This sequence comes from Brachylomia viminalis, assembly GCA_937001585.2. Taxonomy (NCBI): domain Eukaryota; kingdom Metazoa; phylum Arthropoda; class Insecta; order Lepidoptera; family Noctuidae; genus Brachylomia; species Brachylomia viminalis. The sequence goes on along the minus strand of OW443301.2, from coordinate 15,402,552 downwards.
TAGGAAAACGATTAAACAAGTAGGTATATTTGTTTTGTGTTTAGAGGCGTTTATTTCGATACGAGTCTCTACATAAAACAATACGTAGTATGCATTTACGTGTACATTCGTTAGAAATAGCATGATAATTACAACAAATAACAACTGTTATGATCTATAATTATGTAAAAAAAAGGGAGACATTTCACCTTATCGCTTACGAACACAAATCTCATGTACACAAACAATAATACACGGAACTAATATAATATAAATACTTTTGCAACTATCATCTACCTAGTATAGGTAAGTATAAGTAAGTTGCAAGAGTATATAACATAGCAATTTCGAACAGGCTATCCCCAGCGAAGACGCACACGGGTACCCGTGTCCTAATAAACAACGATCTTCGCGCCAATACGCGATCGTGGCGATCATTTGTTTGGAAATAAACGCACCGTCTGCCGGCGCACTCTATCACTTTGCGCGGACCGGACAGCAACGTCCACCTGTGTATTGCCATACAAATAGCTTGTTTTATTGGTAGTCTTGCTGCTAGGAAGATAAGATATATATATATATATATTATATTAAGATATTATAAGATATATATATTATACTAGCTGACCCCGCGAACTTCGTACCGGCTAGCATATTTTTTTTAAATTTTCTCTCCGTATGAACCATCCTCGTACTTCAAGGAATATTCTAAAAAAAGAATTAGCAAAATCGGTCCATCCGTTCTTGAGTTATAAAATTACAACGAAAAGTGGCATTGGTTTTTATAGATAAGGATTATATTATAGACATATTATATTATTCTCGTCCTTGAAGTAAACGCATGTACATCATCAGTTCTATAACGACCTTAAAGATCGCTCCAGTGCACGGTCATAATTACCGAGCTTGACATCCGAACAAAATCAAAATAAAAAAAAAATGTTTCACATATACCTGGGCACATATGAAACGTCAGAAGCTGGGTGCACGGTTCCAATTAATTGGTCGTTTCCTATGGAGAAGAGCATAGAAACTCCACGGTTACTCTTTTAAAAATAATTAGCTTTTACAATGTTTTCAAATTACAGTGTATAATAAAATAAGACACATCATTTTATTAAAATATTATTATTAGCTTATTTTAAATATTTTATTTATGGATTGTTTTATTTAACACTCTCACCGCCATGTGGTCTGCTGGCCGCCCACAAAAATGTCAGTGCAGCAAGCCACTATAGATTTGTACATCTTTACCAGCAGGCCATGTGGTCCGCGGTGATCCCACAAATTCATTTATTTCTATAGAGCTTGGCTTGCTAGATAATAATTTAATAACGTATCTTGCCGGCCGTCCACATGGCGTGCTGCAATAGCCTAGCGTGGCGTGGTGTAAAAGACATTGCATGGCCCGCGCGCCGCCCACATGGCCTGAAGTTCTAGAAAAACCTTAAATGTGTATGGCGGTGAGAGTGTTAAATTTCTATTTGCTGTACTCTGGACACTCAACGTGTACGTCTTATTTACATCGTCTCACATATAATTATACCTATATTCAACATTAATGATGTAACTAATATTTATGTAACAAAATAATTAAAAAAAGTGTCCATGGAGTTTCTTGCCCGTTCTTCTCTATAGGTACCTACTACGCTTTGGTATAGGCAACTAGCTTCTTATTTCTGACTGACCGACCACTTGACAATTCACAAATTCCTGTAAATGGTTTAATTGAAATAAATGCTTTGAGTTTGAGTTTAAAAGGCCAAAGAGAAAACGTTGATGTTCATTTACAGACCACAATCTTTCAGTCACCGTTCATGAAACTTACGGATTGAGAGGGAAAAGCCCATTATTTACCTAGAACCATACGAAACCAAGAAGTCATCTTAACACAAGGGTATACGTATAGCCATAGAGTATAATTTAGTAGGTAGCTAAGGAATTTATGTAGGTACCTTAAGGGCCCAACCACAGGCAATGAATGGCGGAAGGTGAAAGCCACTTACCGACTAACTGACTGACTTATAACCTTATCTCACTAACTTTAGCCCTTACATCTCTGCACTTGACAGTATTATTTGCCATTTACATACTGCGTAGAGGCTACGTAGGTACTCGTAGATGGTATCGGTAACCCGCTAGCTAGAAATAATTCAAGAAATTTTCTTAAAATTAATTAATTTAATTTTTATTTATTTGAAAGGTTTTTATCACTTAGTGATAATGTCACCCCCGTAACAGAAAACATTCAACAACTTAAAACTAAACAATGGGTAATAAACAGTCATTTTTATAATTATGATCCTAGGTACTTAAATAGTGTTGTCCCTATTCGTTTTGGTAAATAAGCAACAACAGTCGACACAACATCCTAACCTCCTTCCGACAAAGGGGACGATATGGTGCTGTTACATGCCCCCACTTCAAATCTCACACCAAGCGAATATTGCCTGTCGTGTATGTTCCGGTCACATTCCACCAACACGTTGTGAACATCTTCAATCACCCCACAAACTTCGCAGTTTGGTGAGGTACTTAATTTTACCCATTAAATATTTAAATATGGCCCGAACGCATCCCCAAAAGTTGGTTGACTTATATCATTAAAAGCTGCAGTTTAAAACACCCATCAGGGTAGGCGGAAACTACAACTACTACTTTTCTTGCCTGAAACACAGGATTACCTAGTTCAGGCACGTAAGTCTTAGGAATATAATTTACATTTAAGCAAATCTGTACATATTTTTAAGCCATGTGATTTCTGAATAAATATAAAAAAAAAAAAAAAAAAAAAAAAAACAAAACGCCAACTGCTGCGATCGTTACATACTCCTTTTGCTTAGCACATAAAAATCAATTTTGTTAGGTAAACAACCTGATTATAAAAAGGTAGATAGGTACGCTTTGTTTTTTTTTTGTAAAAGATGATGATGTGTTCATAGGAAAATTCTGTTAGATAGAACTAAATTGATATTACGAAACTTTCCAAAAAATAAAACTTTCGTAATTTATTGTATTTTTGTGGAGTTGATAAATCATTATTATCTTAGACAGTACAATTCCATTTGATATCGTTAATATCGTTTTTACGGAAGTTCATTCTACAAAACGTTCACATAAATCGGGAAACGATGATCGTATCTTATTTCTTACAATAAATACTTCGTTTAGTGTCCTTCGATTTGATATTATATTGTTACCACAGACATGTACACAATAATCGTTTTTTTATGGGAACCGAATGTATTGTACAACTACAAACCGCTGCACAATATTATTGTTGATTGTTGATTTGTTTCCTCGCTACTTTTTACATTAGAAACATACTAATCAATGCTTTACTAACTCGTAAAATGTAAACTTACAAACACACTTTTTCTTTTTCTTCAACTGTCAACTGATTCAATAAAGGACGGAATACACCACACACGTAGATTCACTAAATCTCGACAAACGGCAATACCTAGTGTACCTACGTATATTATTCTTAAATGTCATTTGAACGTTCACCGTTAGCTTTGACGTGCCGAAGCCGAGTCGATAACTCGATAGGTGCCTAATTGAGTTACCGGTACCGGAGTAAACTACACACTGCACGACGCGTAGGCAACGTCTGCGGACAAAGCATATTCTGTGGTTGAGCTGACCCGTCGGTTAATCGACGTTTACGGTTAATCGGCCGTGGTCCCGGCCACGTTATCGCAAACTGTAATACGCTGTAATGCCATGTGGTTGTATAATGACTACATTTGAACCACAGCTGAGCAGCGTTGATTGATGGGGACTGATATGAAGATTCGAATGACGTTATTGCGACGCACGCTATTTCGAAAAACTTTACGAGTAGTGCGCCAGTTCGAAAACACATTGAGTCGAAAACCGCTATATCAAATGACGTTGTCGCGAATGCAATCCTAGACCCTATTTCAACAAGCCTTCTTACTTATGTACCTTCTTGTTTGAACTGACCGGAGAATTTCCGATAATTGCAACGAACTTTATAATAATTATAGTTATTTATTACCCTTTAGAAAATAATTTACCGTGCCCTTAGTTATTTATTACATTACACTATAATTTACAGTATAAAGTCGATTAAGAGTTTTGTGTTAACTAATTACGATTTTATTTCAATTCCACTTTATTATCAGCAACAAAATAAATGCCTCGGCTTCAGGCAAGCGCTAAACAACATTAAAACAGCTTATTACTAATTACAAAAATTGTTAATTAACCCTTAGAGAATAAGCGGAACCCTAAGCTGTTATAATGAGAAGAAGATAATTAAAAAGTCATTAAATAAAAACATTAATTTCAGGCTGTCCTCGTGCGGGTTGCAATGGATTCCCTGTGGGTGGACGCCACCTCAAAAGACAGGCGGATCGCTTCGCAGCACTCGAATATCATCGTTATTGCAATACTGATAACGTCCACTTTGGGATCTGCCCTGACGACAGCGTTAGGTCCCGTGCTCCTCTCGCATGACTCAAGGGTCTCCCCTGAAGGTTGGTATCTTTTCTATGGGTCATTCGTGGTGTCATATAAGGGGGCACACTGAATGTTTTTAGAATAGGCCAGTAAGAAAAGCAGCCACTGTAAAATTTATTTAAATTTCAAATTATGAACTCTTTGGGAATCTGTAGATGTGTAATAAATTCATATTATGTTATTTGTTATTACAAATTGGCGGCAATTTAAAGTGTCTGTCGTGCGTCGAAATGGATTTACCTAGAGAAAAACATTTTTCAATGATTTATTACGACTTTCGTTGCGGTCTCACTCAACAACCATGTTACAATTAGGATATTGATAGATGATGTTCGATTAGGATTTCATGACGAAGCCCCATTCCGTGCCACTGTTTACAACTGGTTTGATGGTTGAAAACGTGGTCGAAGCAAAGTCACTGATGATTCGCGAGAAGGACGTCCTTCTACGGCGAATACTGAAGATAGCGGTAGTGGTGGACGGCTAATGATAAACGCTAATACAAGGGTGACATATCAACAGATTTGGGCAACTTTAGGCATCGGTATGAGTGATCAAGTACAAAAAGTCTTACATGAACATTTAGGGGTAAGAAAGGTTTGTAGGAACTTCATGGATACCTCGTAATTTGACGGAAGATCAAAAACGCCGTCGTTTGCATTGGTGCCACTCAATGCTTGAAAAATATGACGTAGGTGACCCTAATGCTGTAAATGACGTCGTCACACGTGATGAAAGCTGGATATATTCTTACGAACCCGAAACCATAAGACAATCTGCGCAATGGATGTTTCCATTCGAAGATTTGCCGACTAAAGTAAAGAAGGGCAGAAGTCAAGGGAAAATTAAAAGATGATTGCCTCATTCTTCAGACGGACGGGTCAGTTGTCTTGGAAAATGTTAGACAGCAGCGCCTAAGAAGCAGGATCCTCCTGCACCGCGAGTACGCTCCAGCTCACTCCGCCAGACGTACCAACGAATATTTGTCTATTGAAAGTGTGGAGTTAGTAAGTCTTCCTCCTTACAGTCCTGACCTGGCACCTTGTGACTTTTATTTATTTCCGAAAATAAAAGATACACTTAGAGGAATTCGTTTTAAGAACCCTGAAGACACCGTGGCTGTGTTTGATAACGGCGTGGAAGAAATCCCTAAGAAGAGTGGGCCCACTGCTTCAGTCAATGGTTCCATCGCATGTGACGGTGCTTAGAAAGGAACGAAGACTACTTCGAAAAGCAATACAAATATTAACAGGCTTTTAAATATTTTCTAAAAACTTTCAGGGTGATACACGTAACCTACTCGTGAATGCGTAGATTTTCAATAATTGAAGTGCTCGTGAGAATTTCATGGTTTGATGGTAACTGATACCTGTCTTCAATAAAGTATAACCACATAAATGTTTTCAAAATTTTTGTGGTTGCCGAAATGTAGGCTTATGTGTTTTTCCGTTTCATTATTTAATTTATTTGTTCATTAGTCGGTGCCAACATAGACTCATTATAGTTTTACCGTGCACCAAAATCATCGACTACATAATTTAGAGCATTAAACCACTTGTAGGTACTTAGTTAAAAAGATACAACAATAGTTATTTATCCAACATGTGAGGAAAGTTCGTTTTTCCTATGAGTTTTGATTTTGAGTCTTGAGCGAACGAAGGATTGAAAAATAGAATCACGAGCGCAGCGAGTGATTATAAATTTCAATCCTGAGTAAGCGAAAGACTCAACAAAACGAATAGCAAATGAACTTGCTCACATGTTGCATACAAAACTTTTCACCACTCCCAGCAAGAAAGTATTCAGTCGTCATAGGTAAATAAATGAAATAGTCACAAAGCAAATAATTAAAAATTGATCAAATTTTTTTTTTTTTAATATCTTTAAAACTTAACATAAAAAAATCAGGCAAGGTTAGTTTCTGAACGGGATCATTACTTTCCTCACTGTTCAATCAGTGAGGAAAAACCAACTTTCCTCACTGTTTTCGTAGAGGAAAGACACTTCTTTCGTGCGGGAGGGGAGTGGTGAAAATAAAATTACAACGGGTATTTAAGCAAAATATTATCTAATACTAACGAGTAAACATCGGTGACCAATCTGACCGTCCGTCCTTACAACAAAAGTGGTAACGTGGTTCACACAGCTATGATTCGATCTTTAAAGATGCAATCATAATTGCAGACAATTTGCGCAGAGGGATATTGACCGTAGCAACCATTAAAATAATAAAGAAAAGCTATTAGTTGCACATTAATTATTTATCTTTAATATTATCTAAACAATATAAACAAAAGTAATCGACTGATTGACTGACTGACTCATTAACGACAGGCCAGACAAATTACGCTAGAAACCCAAAATGGCTTACTCTAGAAAGATTGTATCACGAGTGATGATTATCTTTTTAATTGATAAAATCTATGTCTCGTGTACCATTCAAAGTGTATGCTTTAATTAAATTATAATATTTAAGTTATTGTAAACCTCACCACTACATAGGTACTAAGTAGTAGGGTACGTATGTGCAACGGTCATAACTTTGTTTCCTTACTGCGACCGCTACCCGAACTCTAAACACAAACCATACAACCCGCATATCATGTTAAATTATAATAGTTTCGCCATGTAAATACCGTGTCGTGCGATAGGATTATTCTAGAAAATACTGGGTTAAATATATTCTATAATATTCTGGAAATATCTGGGTTTACAGAACGCGGTTTTTATTGGTGTGAGTCATGAAATCATCAGGATCGTTGCCTTTACAAAGTCGGGAAGTTATGAAGCAATTTTTGCAGGAATATGAATTATCATTATTTTGTGAAATATCCTGTTCATCAAGATTGTTCTTTCAAATACCTAAGTAGAGGAACCTTAGTACTGTTGTATTATATTTAGCGATATTTAGTAGTCTGCCCACATTATTAAAATTATTATTAAAATCTATTGTTTTTTTTTTTAATACTTATTACCCTTTAAAACGTAACAACTTCTAGACATGTATTTTACTTTTATTATTGTTCCCGAAATGAATTGTATTGTGTAAACTTGATAATTTGACTCAATAAATTAATTTATAAACTCAACAGCAAACCGAGATTGTGCTTAGCAGTGCCCTGACAGGGTTCATGTACAAAAACCGACAATTATAAATTGTAAAATCTGTGATGTGCATGAGAGCAATAAATAAATAAATAAATAAAAAAATAACCACTCTAGGGTAAACTGCGACTTTCCACGTTGCCGACAACATTTTTTTACAGCCTGTTCACACGATCATAATCTTCAGTGTCAACGATCACATTAACACTCGTGTGAAGAAGTCTAAATTCAATTTGATTACATAATAGTAGGTGTGTACCTACTTAATATTTATCTACATTCACAGAATCGCCTTATTGCTTTATACATAAAGATTGTGTTAAATCCTCCACACAGTAATCCGAATTATCTATCAGCTAGCTTTATTTGCCCAACCAATTAAGATAAGAGTATAAATAGGTATAAGTGTAAGTCTAAAATATTTTATGAGGATATTAATAGTCTTATAGTATATTAAATTAAGTCCTAAGTTTGATATACGATAAGGTGCGTATAAGATACGATACCACAGAGATAGTGCCGTGAAAAATGCTTGCAAAATATTGTAATATAGCAGCGCCCCGCGGTTTCGTCCGCATTAGTCTCAATCCCGTAAGAATATCGGGATAATAAGTATTCTATGTCATTATTATATCATGGTCCACCCATGTGCTAAATTTCATCCAAATCCGTTCAGCCCTTTTAGCGTGAATGCGTAACAAACGTACATAAAAATTTAATCTTTCCTCTTTATAATTAATAATGAGATAAGATAAGATAAGATTGCTTTATTTATTTAAACATTGTATACATACAAGAGCATGCAAGATATGACTTCATTTGTCCAGTCCAATCATGTTTAGCCGTATGTATCGGCGTACAAATATGTCCATAACATTGATAAAAATAAAATTTACAATAAGAAAAATCTAAAAATGACCTAAAATAGTCACTACAATCACAAAGTTTATAAATTAGAAATTATTTTATATTATAATGTCAAAAAATTCATTAGTCATATAAATTTAATATTAGTGTCAGGAAATAGATTTCGGTTTCGAGGATATACAAGGAAGAGTTAGTTTATTTTTGTTAGTAAAAAATTATATATATTTTTTTTATATTTAGATACAATACTGAATGTTAGCTCTTACATAAATATGCTCTCTACCTATTCGCTCATCAAACCGACTCAATTTTGTATTCATCGTGAATTTTGGTTGATACAATTCCGATTTCTTAACCGAAGGATAAGAAACAGTTCTTAGTTTTTTTAAGTTGTGGTTAGACTACCCACTTGTAACCAATATCAACATTGTAACATTGGAACTCCCATCACAACAACTTTCTCACGAAAGCCGATAACAAAAAAACAAACAGGAACTCTAAAAGATCCTTCTACTATTATTTTATTCTCCTACTATTATGACTTATCCCCTTTTACTTCAATACCATTGAAATGATAATTTATGATGTTTATTATGTTCATAAAAACACTTTCACACGTCAAAAAAATATTTTAAAACTAGATGAGGTCGGTGTTACCTGTACGAATTTCCTGAGAAGAAACACACCCAGGGGTCACAGTCTCCCAGCGGACTCTCCGTCCGCTTACCGGCCCATCGTGCTGCTCGACGAGGTGGGCAAGCTCTTTGAAAGAGTCATTGCAAACCGCCTCGTCAGGCAGCTGGTGCGGGTGGTGCCGGATTTGGCGGAGAGCCAGTTTGACTTCCGCAGGGGGCGCTCTACGGTGGACGCCGTCATGCGCGTGTGGGCCCTCACGACGCCGACGGGGGCTGCTGTGGCCCGGGGTCGGGTCGTCTTGGCGGTGTCTCTAGACATCGCCAATGCCTTCAATACCCTGCCCTGGAGTTGCATCAGGGAGGCACTCCGGTATCACCGGATGCCGACCTACCTCTGTGATGTGGTCGAGGCCTATTTGACGGACAGCGCCGTCATCTACCCCGGTCACCAGGCAGAATGGAACGGCAAGAGATGTCGTACGCTGTCCCACAGGTGATCGGTCCTGGGGTCGCATCTGTGGGACATCGGCTACGACTGGGTGCTGCGCGCCGACCTCCCTATCGGCGTCAGCGTGGTTTGCTACGCTGACAACACGCTGGTCCTGGCGCAGGGGAGGTCGCACCAGGCGGCGGCCGAACTAGCGACACGCGGGGTTGTGACAATCGTGGAGAGGATCCGGCAATTGGGACTCGATGTGGCCCTGCACAAGTCCGACGCCATGTGTTTTCATGGTCCTCGGAACGCGCCACCGTCGGGTTCCCAAATAACGGTAGGAGGGGTTCACATCGGGGTCATGGAAAGGGCCGGGGCTGCCTTGAAGCGGCTCCTGCCCAATCTAGGGGGGCCAAACGCCTCCTGCCGGAGGCTCTACGCGAGGGTCGTGCGGTCCATGGCCCTTTACGGGGCACCGGTGTGGGCGCGTTCCTTGAGGCGGCGGCTAGCCCGCCGGTTGAACGCAACGCGCCCCAAAGGTTCACGGCCACTCGGCAGGTCCGGGGATACCGTACGGTCTCCGGTGAGGCGGCGAGCCTCCTTGCCGGATTACCGCCATGGGATCTGGAGACAAAAATCCTCGCGCACATTTGGGAGTGGCGCGAGGAGGCGAAAGGCTGTAACTCCACTGCCGTGAGAAATCACGGCACAGCGGACAGAGCTCCGGCGGGATATCAGGGCGGCATGGAGAGTGTGACTGTAGCAACCCAGCGCTGGGCACGCCAGAATTGCGGCAATAAGTCCCCTCTTTGAGGAGTGGCTAGAGAGGCGCCACGGCGTCCTCACCTTCCGCCTGACGCAGGGGCTCACCGGACAAGGTTGTTTCGGGAGGTTCCTGTTCCGGATAAGGCGGGAGGAAACGCCAGGGTCCATTGTGTGGATCGCCCGGAGGACACGGTGGACCATACGGTGGAGGTCTGCCCAGCTTGGGCGGAGCACCGCCGTGTCCTCGTGCAGGCGATTGGCGGTGGCGATCTCTCGCGTCCGGCCCTGGTCCAGGCCATGGTACGGAGCGAGGGGGCTTGGGAAGCCGTCACCTTCTTCTGCGAAGCAGTAATGCTCGCGAAGGTTGGAGGCAGAAAGCGTCAGGGAGAGGCAAAATTCGCGCTCTCACTCCCCTAGCCGCCGCAAGAGACGCCCTGGGCGAAGGGAATCGCAAGCTGATTCCCGGCCACCGTAGGCGCGGGCTTGCGAATGACGAGTAATGGGCAACTCGCCGTTCGATAAGGACCAGGCCCGGGTCGGTGGCGCGTTGTGTTCCACGCGCGCCTCAAAGAGATGTCAGCATCAATGACGGGGTCCGCTAGGGCCGATGCCTGCCAGGGTTGCGGGAAAGTCCGAGAGGTATACCGTGGCCCCTGGCATAGGTAACTGAAGGAACACGGGTAAGTTTTAGTCAGTAAGAGTCTGACACGCCCTCCCGCTCTGCCCAGAGCGGGAGAAGTTATTAGACGATTTCCCACCCACAAAAAACAAGTGGTCACAGTCTCTTTTAAAGCCCAGACATTATCCTGGTCAGATCATATGATGACTGTGCAGATTTGTGTCTGAGATGGACTGGTGAGCCACAAAGATTTTTGTCAGTAATCGGGTAGCTGAACTGAGAACTTAGAACTTTTTTTCATCATGGTTTGAGTGACTATTGGCCTAATCACATAAACCTAAAATCTTTGTTATTTACTGTTCAATATATACTTTATTTAGATAGGAACATATAGATACCTTACATATTTTCAAAAGAATCTCTTCATCCTTACTTTAGCATTTAGTTCGTTCATAATCAGCCACTGTTTGATTGGTCTTGTTGCAATTTTTTATCTCTAGTAGGTAATACAACTGTGCCATTGCCATGGTCGTGACCTTAGTCTGATAAAAACGTTACGGTTGTAAGCAAATGATTTCGCGACAAATCTCAACGTGTAGGCCTAGCACGAACAAGTATGAATGTAACGTAAGTCCGAATGATTTTAATATTGAAAATATACGTTTCTCCCATAATATTAACTTATCTTGTTGCAAAAAAATAAACCAAAATGCTATTGGTTGTGTATTTTCAATAAAAAATTCGTTCTATTTCGCGTTACGTTTACGTCGCGCGTTCGTGCTGGGTAAGCTGTGTCGGTTGTAGTACAATTTACTTAAATGTCGATTACTTTCCAATTTCCGAGTCCCGTGCGTTAAATTCAGTCATTTTTATTGTATGGTATTGCACTGATCAACCGCTTTATAGGATTTTATAAGGTTTTTGAGGTGTTAGAACCGTTTCCGTGTTAGTCAAGATAGCTTCACGTTAAAAGTTGCATAATTTATGCAGCGTTTAACGTGTCGTGCTTTTTGTAACTAGTCGTTACCTCGATCTAATCTATTCTCACGAATGTACAGCAAATATTGATTACCGACTACGTGATAACTTTTTCTTTTAATTTCCAGATTTCTACCGCACGCAGACGTTATCACCGCCGGTGTCAACGAACCTCGTCCGACGAAACAACACGACCAGCTCACTCCAGTTTATAGATGTTCAATAAATAATGTATTATTAATCTAAAACATGCCTTTATTTTTCCCGACCTGTCTAGACTATGGCCTGAATCACCTTGCTATTATCCTAAAATATAACTCATGAATATGAAATATGCGGCGAACTTCGCTAAATGAAATATTTAATACGAAAATGGTATTTATTAAAAAACTTCGGATACCTATCAGAATGTTGAACACAATTGCATTGATTGGCCTCTATTATTATTAAATCCAGCTGCTGCTAAGTGAATAGAATTTAAGAGAACTTGATAAACTAAATATTTTGCACCACCGAATTTCCATTATAGATTTAGTCTTACAATTTTGAGTTAAATGAAAATCATATGACCGACCGAGGACTATAATATCATAGGGTAAACGAAAGATTATTAAAGGTCAACATCCTTTTGAAATTTTCATAGAGTCCATTTCATGGGCACAAATATAACGTTGGTTTTCACAAGTACATTTAGTATGTTTTTGGGAAATCGATATTTCAGGTGTCCCAGAACTTTTGCCTGAAACTAACCATAGAAATTCTGGGCACGGTGCCAAAATTTTCACCTACAGGCATGGAGGTCGATATTCAGAGATTTAAATTAATAGGAAATAATTAATTTAACTTCTTAAAAACCTTTTGTAGTCAAACATAATTTTAATCGAAAGTGGCAAAGCTAGCTTAAGATCGTACGATATAATATACATTAGTACGATTAGCCTGGATTAACATAACATAGGATACTTTTTTATCCCGGTAGATCGTTCCCGACATCTACGCGGGCCAAGCCGCTTGCAAAAGTTAGTCACATTCCTAGCTATTGGTGATCGTATTGTCTAGGTAAGGTATTTAAATCAATTCACACATACACAGTACACACACACATCACACACAGTGATTCACATTCACTAATGTCGCATTAGAAGCTTACGCAAACATTGATTATTTGCTGATAAAGTGCTGAGTTGCTAATAAAAAAATGAAATGGTGTTAGAAATACAAATGAAGTCCAAATATGTGAGTAATGAGGTTAAAATTAATTAGAAACAGTAGGTCATACTCATCTTTGACGTAATTAATTGTACATAATGTTCTATAGAAAACTCGCATATAATGTTGGTAACTTCGTTTTAAAGGAATTTTCCTGGTTTATAGCACTTTATTTTCTTATTCTGGAATTTGTAGTTTTCATTCAATATTAAAATTCAGGAGAGCTGTGGTGGCTCAGTGGTATCAGCCTCCACTTACGAGTTGTAGGTCGTGAGTCCGAGCCCAGACAGTACTTTACTTAGGTATTTTAATTTCATCACCACTGCTCTCAAAAACCATGCCCTAGAACCAAGAATTCGAAGACGTGTAACATCTACCAACCCGCACTTGGCCCACGTCCCTCTCATAGAGAGGAGGCCTATGTCCCAGCAGTGGGAACATTAAGCTTATTACTATTAGGCTTGGAGCATTATTATTAGGCCTGCTATGTATGTCTATGTATTAAAATTCCGCAAATAATTCAAATAAATAAAGTCATATTTATGTAAAGGAGAAAATTATTCATAAATTCATATTATTATTAAATTAAGTTATGGTAGAAATTCAAAGGACTTCGTAAGAATACTGTACCCAGCAGTGGACTGAGGTATTCTGAGAAAAAGTACAAAACCAAACTGAATGAGATTTCTGTAAATTTTACTCATTTCAGCTCACTCATTTCATTTCTATTTTAAATTCTTGAATGATCAACTATATTTTAAATGCATTATTTTAAAACGATGTTTTACAAGTCATAGCAATTAAAATGAACACAGGGTACGCTACTAACTGATAAATTAATTCAAGATCATTTTATTGTTATGATCAGTTTTATGAGAAATAGATTTCTATTGCATAAACCAAGATATCCGGTATGCATATATGATGGATGGAAACTTACTCGTATAATCAAAAATGCTTTCTAAAACCATTAGATAACTATTATAACGAATTGATGAAGTGAATGTACTTACAAAACATGATTAAAAGTGACTAGTTACTCTCATCACTGGCTACACGGCACCGATGGCAAGTATCTAATAGAGATTAGGTAATAAGTAAGTATGGTTTTTGTCGAATGTGACTGATTAATTCGCAGTCAGTCATGAACTTACACACAACAGAGTGCTCAGCAAACATAGCCTTACTGATTCACTCCTCTCGGAGTGTCGGTGACATTGGGTGTTTAGGGACTTCTTAATAGCTTGACAAGGCTAGCAGCGTGCGAAAACCTTGCAATTAATTACTAAAAAAATACGTGTGTAAACTGATAAGAGAAACAGTGATAGTGTGTCATGCATCTCTACAATTTTAGCTACGATTATCGGACAGTTTGGAATATCAGTTGCAATCTTAATTATTATAAGCAGTGAAAATAACGTAGCTAAATGATAATAATGAGTATTTATTGGTGGTGCGTGTGACGTGCCCGCTGCCAGCACGATCTGCGACCCGCGACGCTCGCCTCGACGTACTCGCAGCTAATACTGCATGAACCATGTTCCTGTCCACCATTGTCCGTGTTTACTGAACCACAGTTTTTATTCAGTTTTTATTTTTTGGAAAATATAAGTGAGCTACGCTTTCATTTTTTAAACAAAATGACAGAAAGTAAGTTTTATTTTATTTTTTATATTTTTATCACATAAATCATTTAATCCTTATTTTAGTAATAAAATATATATCTATGCATAAAGAAACTGAAATAATTTCAGTAGGTACCTACCAATTTAATACAAACAGCCTTTAAAGTAACAAACGTTTGAAATATTAATATCAATTTTGCCATGTCTCATTTTGTTGTCTTGAATTTTGTACAATACTGGTTATAAATGAAGACACCACTGTAATTAATTGCCTTGTCGCCTATACAAAGTGTATACGAGAAGAGCTAGCTATTTAAAACAATAATAATGTAGGCTACGTTTTAAATACCCAGCAATTCTGAATCAATGTCTCTCGATGTTACATGCCTACATTGAGACGTTGATACTTACACGCTTAATAAATAACTATGACATTGGTTTGAAAGCAAATTCATCTTATCTTCTATTTACCCATGTCCTGATTATGAATAGCAGCTTCGTTTATGAAGATTAGTGACTACTTCTTCAGTTCATTGGTTCGTCTGATTGAGAAGCCTGAAGCAATTTTCCCGTTGAACTAAAGTTCGTGACATCTTCACGCTCTAATTAAAATCGATTTAAACTGCGACTCTGATAATATATAATAATTCATTACTTTGTTTACAGTTGTGATTACAATCAAGTTAATTAGTAGTCAATAGAATAGGTAGCTACCTATTTTTGTTTTGTTGTTATTTCCCTAATGCAAAATTTGATCATGAAACTTGTGATTTGCTTAACGAATGTACTGAACCCTCATCAAGGCATAAAATAATGTGTCTCGCGGCCATTATTTAGCGTGTAAACTGTTGACATCTTCTCATGAACCGTTCTCGCCATGACCTAACTTACTCATTGGCGGGATCATTATTTCGTAAAAATAATAATTGGAGAAATCAAAAAAACCCGACTGCATTTAAAAAGTTCAGCCTGATGCGGTTGGTGACAGTTATTATAGTTTCAATCTCAGATTAATTTTTTGACGACAATTATCTGCCATTTAGATTTTATAAAAACAAAACCTTCATAGGCTAGGTGTACCTTGATGAGTCAATAGGCACCACCAAAAAGGATGAAAATCAGCATTACATAAATTGTACCTTCACTAACATCCAGCAATCACCAATCGGTTTCCCAATTATGGTGATTAAGGTGATTTTTCACTCCCACCCACACGTCTATATAGTTTAGCGAGGGATGATTAGTTATCAGAGCGGGGTGATATTACTGCCGATCCAACTCCAGCCAGTTTGACTGACGGTCGATTGTTCTTTGCAATAAGGATGACCTAATACAATCGTCATGATATTTCTTCGTCACCAAATATCAATATCATGATAATATGTATTCAAGATCTTTATGATGACCTATAATAATATGATTAAGATTATCAAGTGTAGATATGAATTTAACTTTAGAAATGTTGTTGCAAAATCAAAAGTCATTTATTCAAATTAGGCTGAGAATCAGCACTTTTTGAACGTCAAAATCACATAAGACAGTCCCCCCAAAACGCCCACCCTTCACCACTTCCTAGTGCTTTAGCTGGGAAGAAGAAGTGGCGGAACAAACTCCCCAGCAGAAATGGATGGTTGCAGATATGGATGGTTATTAAATCCATTACTATCATAGTCTGAGAGGTCTACTGATTACATAAGATTTCCATAACGAAGGGTTCACGGTTACACGATCGTTACCATCTATTTTTGACCAGGATATTTGGCTATCGAGAGCCAAGACGAGCGTCCCATCACGGTTGAAATTTCGATACAATAGACACAGTTAAAAAACTATTTTGAGTCGAATTTTAGGAAGCTATTGTTTTTTAGTTTTTGTCACCACCTAAAATTACGCAACCACCAGCATCAACGAATTTCAAATACCTCGTTATACTCTGTTCAAAACACCGCTATTGGATTTGAATTTGTGAAAAACCAATATACGTCGGCTGTTTTGTTTAAACATTTGCATTTTATTCGGAATCCGATTTATACCTCGTAGTGGATACATGTCCAATATGTATTATTAAGGGTGCACGATGAACAATATGAACATGAACCGCTCTGAAGCGATGGCAAACTGACGGACTGATGGCTTAACACCGTTTGTTAACGTTGTGGTCAACCACTCCGAGTTATTGCAGTACTAGGAATATCTTGGGCTCTCTCTGGTTATTGACTAAGAGCATTAAACCAACGAGAACTGGCTGGTTATTTATGTAGGGCTTTTACCAGGGGTTTGTTGAAGAACTAATTGGGAACTGGTCGCATTTAGGTACCTACCTGCTGTTTTCTTTTCTTTTTGTGAAGTGATGTAAGTAATAAGGTATCTCCGTATAAAAAAATATTTTATGCAATGGAAATTATATGCAAAGATTATATAAACTAGGATGTCTCAACGTTTTCTTCCTGATTAAATGCGATTTTAAGTACAATCTGAAATAAGTATCTTGTTTAAGTCAAGTAAAGCCACTTCTTGGAATTATGAAAATGTCCTATGTATTTTCTAGTTTCGTAAATATTGGGAAAATACAGTTTTACTAAATAAAACTGTCATTTTCCAGTATACTACGGCTAGCTAGGTAACAATACGGCTGCAAATAAAATTTAACTTTTCTTTTCTTTTGTAAATAATCAACTTCCTACCTTTTACCAACAATCACGACCACAAAAAATAATAGCTTACATTTGAACCAAAAAATATTTTCGTAATTTATTAAGTTTCTTTTGACAACATTCTATAATATGGATAAGGAAAATGCGAGGTGGCGTTGGAGGATCGCATTTGGAAAAAGTTCAAACGCTGTCCAAAATTAATTGTCGGGTCCAGAAAGTCGTGCTCCTATTGTGTTAAAACTTAATAAAAAGCAGTCAAATGCAAGCGTCGGTAGTTTTTAATTTTAAAATATTTCTGTGCTCATTCTTTTAATAAGAAAGACGCAGTATCTTTAAACAGCGTCTCCAAATAATAGTTCACTGTCACTAGTAATTGACTTGTAGTTCGTTAAGGCCATTTTGCGAGGAATGTGGTGACGTAATGATGAAGCTAAACCATTGCTTACTTGGTAGATACATTTAATAAATAAAAATATATTTAATAAGAAACCCTATTTATTACAAAAAACAAAAGTCAACTGCTGCGTTGGGTCACAAAAATAAGCTATGACAAGCACATGAGGTTTTTTTTGTTGCTCAAAAATTCTGGTACATTTAATCATTAAAAGTATATTTAATATGACACCCTAAGTATTTATACAACAAAAAAAAAACAAAAGTCAACTGCTGCGTTGGGTCACAAAGATAAGCTAAGACAAGCACATGAGGTTTTTTTTGTTGCTCAAAAATTCCCAGTGCTGGGCAAAGGGGTCTCCTGCCTCTCCAGTTCTCTTTTCATGCATCACTTAGAGATCACCTCTGACCAAGTCATCTCGCCACTTCATTCTGGGCGCTTCGGCGGCTCTGTCCATCTGCAGGCAACGATTTCATTGTAACGATGTCATTAAGTTCTGTAATAAAGTTACATGAAGGAACTAACATTCCTACTATCTGTTAATAGTTTATTACATATTATTATGTGTGTCGCCTCTTCACGATACGGTAGTTACTATCCTGATATTATAGTAAATATTAAAAAGACAAATATTTGCACTGAGCAAGTACCTAGGTACTTAGACACAGATTATATGATACATTTTGCTAGATTAATAATTGCCGGCACTTTCACGTGCTGTTGGTGACTAGACTTGAATAGCGTATTAATTATTATATTAAACTCTCAAATGCCAAATGAAATTAAAACTAAACTTGCCTTAAATGTTGTGGGTCAAAACTAGTTCTCAACGGTTAATGGCGCCATGAAAAACAGGATCCAGGACGTGGTATGAATTTTTACGACGATTTTCTGTGGGAATGAAATTTTCCGAATTACCGCATAACCATAAAGTTCTGTTGCCGTTTTAATAAGGTCGATGACTCGAATTTCATCCAAATGCATGCCGTGATGTAGTTAGTCTAGGTACTTTTCTACTATATGATCCGTTAGTTAATTTATCTTTGCACAAGAAGAGTACGCTCTCGTAATGCAAATCATATAAAAGGGTAAATATAGATAGCTAAGCCTTCTTTAAAGAAACACTTTAAGGGCGATAAGATTGTGTACCATTGTTTTAAAATTACACTCTAGAGTACTTTGTGGCTAGGGACTGTAAATGTTTGAAGGGTTATCTGACACTAATGCCACGGTTTCCCCTAATTTGTTTTACTCGATTTTTGAATGGGTACGTTTTCTGTTCTTGCATTATGAGTATGGGAATTCCGAATCCAACCCGCCTCTTTCATTTTATTTCACAATCTTCTTCTTATATATAAAAATCAATTGCCGTGCGTTAGTCTCGCAAAAACTCGAAAATGGCACGACCGATGGTGATGAAACTTTGGTAAATTGTTGTGTGCGCGCCGGAGAAGGTTTTCAAAGCATTGCAACGCATGCCGGGCATTAGCTAGTCATAAATAAAGTGATCTGTGACAAACGGTGAAAGAACGTTAGATATCAAACAATAGAAGTCATTTACATTCCTTACGATGAAGATTGTCCTGTCAGTTATATTTTAATAATGATTTGTTTTATTTTATTTGATAAGAATGAAGGTTCTGGTGGTGACTTTACAATGAACTTACAAACGGAGTCATAATTATCAAAAAGCCAGAGATACCTACAAACGTTAGCCACCATATTTCCGCGAGGCCAGAATTTACACAACACGGTCCAAACAAATATTTATTCAGTTCTTCAGTAGGCTAATAGCTATTAATCTGGTTGTATCAGCCATAATAAGCTTTGCTTTAAATTCCGTAATATTTGTTTCTCTGATTATCATCCCTAAATATGCTGTGATAAGCTCTTATTTACATTGACGCAAATTGTACTCGTGTTTGACGACTTTTTTTTTACTTTACCAGTAGGATTCTGTAGGACAGACTCTTGTTATTTGCGTTGTGTTTCTTAGATAAAGAAACAGCTGTAGAGATTCGTTTGTACCTACATGTTTATGATAACAGTTAGAGACCAATCAAAGCAATCGTTGTCGTCTGTTGATTGATGCGTATCGACAATCACAGTACGTAGGTACTAGACATTACGTAGATTATTGATAAACCAATACTTGCCTTGTATATTAACTTATCCGATTTACAATAGGTATATATACTCTAGAGTTATCTCCGATGAAAATATTATTTGATGTATTTCATTATTAGACTTAACCAATTTTGAATCCATGTTTTCTGTTTTTTCTTTTTTATACAGAATAGAATAGAATAATGATTTATTTGCATAGAAATTAGGTACAAAAAACATCGGATGTTTTATAATAAACTCAAACTCAAAGCATTTATTTCAAATAAACCAATTACAGGCACTTTGAATTGTCAAGGGGTCGGTCAGTCAGAAAGATGAAGCTAGTTGCCCATTCCAAAGCGTAGTAGGTACCTATGGAGAAGAACGGGCAAGAAACTCCATGGACACTCTTTTAAATCAAAATATTGTTACAAAAAAGTGGTTACATCATGCATGTTGTAATTATATATGTGAGAACGATGTAAAAAGACGTGCACGTTAAAAGCGTCCGTAATAAAAAGATAAAAACAATTATGGTTTAAGCCGTGGCAGCTATGAAATGACCAGTGCCTAATGACGGCGCCCGTCCACGAACATGACGTATGGATCAGCACCATTCAGCTCAACCATTTTGAAGGGAACTCAATGATCCAATACACACGCCACCACCAGCGACACATTTGAGTGAGCATGACATACTCTCACCCGCCAGGGCACATTCAAGTCAATGAAAGACGAACCCAGTAAGCTTTATAGTGGGTACATAGTGCTCACACATGTGCTATGCAATTATACAAAACTAAAAGATTGAATTTATAAAATGCAAAGATATGTTGTACAATCTTCATCAGCTCCAACATTATTTTCGAATGCTAATTAATTAGTTTACGCGCCCTTGTGGAGCAGGACCAGCCCTGAGCCAAGCATTTTTGTCAGCGATATAATCCCCCAACTTATAATACGCTTGGCTGTATAGTGTGCGTTTTATACAAGATTTAAATTTCGTTTCATTTAGTTGGAGTATGTGGGGAGGTATTTTATTGTAACATTTTAAACAGTACCCCATGAAGGATGAGTCCACCTTAGCCAGTCTGAAACCTGGTTGAATCCGTATCCGTATTTCTAGTCCTATAGTTGTGTCTTTCACCTCTTTTACTGAAAAGATTTAAATTTTTCCTTACGTACATGATGTTTTCATAAATATATTGACAAGGTACCGTCATGATGTTAATGTTTTTAAACAGTTCCCTTAGAGAATCGCGCCTGCGGAGGCTGTATATTAGATACCTAAGATAGATATTAGGCACGCAAACATTTAGTAACATAACTTAATATTCTAAAATACTGTCAATATGAAAAACCTTATAACATGGTCAAATAAAAAAAATAAAGAATAAAAAAAAATTTCAGGATCAATTATGTAACTATAAAGTTTTATCATCTATAAATTCACAAATGGAGTACTTTAATACTTTCATGGTGGACTTTTTTATACTTTCTTAATCAATTGTACACCTAGACATAAGTTAGTGAGTAAGCGGTACTCTGGCGTCGTTGTTGTCAATGCTGTGCATACCTGTAATTGGCATATATATTAGAATATTACTGTCTGTATTACTATCTGTAGGTATATGTATGTACTGTGGGTGAACCTTAAAGTAAATAAATAAATGCGTAGGTAGGTGCATTAATTTTCATATAGATGAGAAGTTTGAATTTGTTGTTTTCTTTAAAGCACTAACTGTAATCGACTATGTAATTATCAGCGTAGTTATTTGTATCAACTTTTTGACAAGGGTACCGAAAGTAAACATAGAATAAGCAAATGTGATCTTAAGAATACATGAGATGATTAATTTTCAGATAAAAACACAACAACTGCTATAGATAAGGGTGTCTATATTATACACAACGAAGACTTTAAAACGTAAGTGAGTACATTTTAGTGTGCGTGCCTCATTAGATTGCACTTATTAAACAGTATGAGCGAAGACGACACGTTATTAGCAACAATAACGAGCCGTCAACGTACAGTTATGAGAGAATCAGAGTGAGTGTTCAGCGTGATCAATTTAATTGGCTCTATCAATTAATTATGTTCGAATAAACGATGTTGTTTTCCGTTTATTTTCAGAACGCCCGAATTATCGTTCACATATAGTTCAGAAAAGAACGCAATTGACGATGTTGGAAAGGAAAATGCTGCATGCATTGCAGCTACCGGAACTTTACTTCATTACTTCCTTTTATTATTGCTAGGTAAGTACTACGTTGCTTTGTGATTTATTATTTAAGAAAACTACTACAGCCGGTCTTTTCTGTAAAAGTCGTACTTCCTATGAAAACTTAGGTTAAGTGCTTAAAGTGAACTGCCATTTCACCTGATGCTAGGGCTGACACTTTGGACAGCTCACTTCAGCTAAGTATTCATTTCTGTGAACGAATCGTATTTACAGCCAAGTGAATAAACAAGTGAATGTCGTTTTAAATCATGTCGTGTCAAATTGTGTAGAAAAAGTAGAACTTAATCCTAGCTTTGTGATGTATGTAGGTACCTACCCCTAACTGAAACCTGATACCAGATAGGTTTTAGTTCAAAGATGCACATTTTAATATTTGTCTGTAACGTTTGAGAGCATTGTACAGTACTATAAACCCTTCAAAATTCTGTAGAACTTAGTAGAAACGGCATCTCGGGGAGGAAAAAAAAGTTCTCTAACTAGTGTCCATAGTTTCAAAATAATCTCTATTGTTTCCTGTAAGCATAAAGGCTAATCTTGTTTGTCGTCTTAATATAATACCATTCCATCAATCTCCCAAAATGCTGCAGTAACGGCAGCGAACTTGAGCCTGCGTCACAGCCGCTCTAGATAAATAATGATTTGTTGGCTTCTCACGTGACTTCTTGTAGACATTATATTAGTACCGCACAAAGAAAATTTGCGATAGCTATCTAACTAGAAATAACTAGGTATTATTACTACTTGTATAATCGTCTTGTGCACAAAGTATATTTGTATAGGCAAATTACCTATTCCTTCTGTAAAGATTTGTCATCTTTTTCTAAACACACAATTAATCAACAAGTGCCTGTACAGCCGGATCAAGTCTACAAGACACTCTTTTATTATTTTACCTTGATCCTTCATCAATTTTAGACATCAGTCTGAAGTAATCATTTCTTTAAGTCACGCAGTACACTATCAGTTGTTCTTAAACCTTGATAAAACTTAGATAGCTGCCATTCATCGTTAATTATTACACAATATTGCCTAGTCTACTTATACGGGTAACTACCTATGGTCAATCGCATTTTCCTTTAAGCCGTAATAAAGCCGCCGTCACATGTTGAACAAAAGCTTAAAACTTTTTAATCTATAGGACTAGCGTCATGGGGCTTGCTATGGTGTGCATTCGGTGAGGAGTGGGGTTGGAACGGGCGGTGGTTCAGGCCAGCGGTGGTCGCCGCTATAGCCTGGGCCACCGGAGAAGTGTTGCAGATGATCACGACGCTCCCGCCTCTGTTGGCGGCCATCTTGACGGGCATTACAGCGCGAAATATTGGCTACCTCGATATGCGACATTACACGGAAATTGATGGATTTATGAGGTAAGCACAGGTAACAAGTTGATTACGTTTATTTTTGGTAACATCATACTTTTAGCCTGGCTCTAAGCCGAGATCATATAGAAGCTGGGTAGATGACTGATAATAATATCGGAAGCTAATAATGCACTCAAAACCCGGGCTTGAGTACTTCCAGAGACCAATGGCCAGTAACCCCAAACAAGAGTTTGTGCAACGACCATCAAGCTGGTAATCATGTGCAATGGGATAAGATGATATTCAATGTCTGACTATAGTCCATGCATTTTCGCCTACAACACTGATTACACTGATTACCTAAACAACTCGATTTAATTAAAGATTCCTTAGATCCTACTACAACAGAACTCCATAAAAAGAAGAAATAATATCACCAACATTATCATTTGTTGCAGAAAAATATACCCAGTTATAATTCTGGGTAAGGGTTCTCTGGGTTGGAATTTGAGCTATATGAAGACGAACTGGAAGCAGGTGGCTTCGCTTGGAGTGCTGCCCTGGACTGCTGAGGTCGTGACCCTGGCTGTCTGCATGAACTTGCTGCTTGGATATCCCTGGCTTTGGGGTAAGAAACCTATTCCTATCTAGCTTTATTATTTTATAGGAATTCCCCACACGCAGTCTTTTTGGAAGACACACAATTGGACCCGATCAGAACTATCAATGTTATTGCCAAAAAGTTGAAAATGTCACAAATAAACTAAAATCAGGATATAAATTCATAAGTTCATAGGAACTTGCTAAGGTTTCTAATATAGCTGAAACTTAGAAGGATTTGTTATTATTCTAACGGTATTTGTGGTACCTACTGAGCCTGTTCTATTATGTTTTTGTAAACCAATTTACAGAAATCAATAATTTATAAACAAAGCACATTGCACCCTGCACTTCGTACGGAATTTGCAAGCAAACCCCAATTATCATGTCACTCTAGGATTATAGTTTAGTTTACCTATAATCATGTGAAATTGTGGGAATTGGAGTACAATGAAGGCTGCTATTAATGCATTTTTCTTCGTAAACTCGTAAAATTATAGAAAAGAGGATTCACACGTGAAGCTACGTCATTCATTTGATCTTGAATTAATTACTTGCATTATGACCCTGCTGGTAGCTTTACTGCAAGCCTTAAGTAAACAAAATACAGAGCACTCGTATTTGTTGTAATTGCGCATTTAAATCTTTATCAGATCATCTTCTTCTTTTCGTGTACATGGCATTCTTCCTCGTAGCTTTTATTTTTTATTTTACTTCGTTTTAGCCTAGTAGGTGGCCACGTTGATTGCGGCATCAGTGGCATTTTTAAGTCATTCGAGGTGCAGGTTATGGGGCAGTTAGGACAGACCAACAAGTGGGGCATGCATGGTCTGAAAAGAAGCACCGCACTCGCACTGGGTGTTGGATGGATCAGTAATCCCCACTTTGACAAATTGTGTCTGCAGCGGCTTACTTGGGTACGCAGTATATTGAGAGCATTCCATATGGGCGACTGCAGATCACGCCCGGGAGCTAAATGTTCCTGGGGTTTAATGAATTCGGGAGGTGGTGGATATTTCTCTTCCCACAATTTGCTTCTCTCATTGGGTGATTTGTTCTGGATGGCCTGCGTAGAGAGTAAGTCAACCCGGGGTCGTTGTGTAATCGTAGAGGGGATGTTGGGAATCCAATTCTTGGTTATTTTTTGCCAATGTACATGCGACATTCCTTCGTACGGCAGGTGGTGCGATTCCTGCAAGCGGGTAGAGCTTATTTAGTGAAGTTGGTTTTAAACAGCCCGATATTATCCGACACGTATCATTTAGGGCAGTGGCTACTTGCTTGGCGTGAGTGGATCGGTGCCACACTGGACTGGACTGGTGAAACCCTGGTCGTTAGGAAGGGTGCTCACTTTGAAAAGTAGTCTTTTGATGTTAATGGTGTCGTAAGCTGCTGAGAGGTCAACAAATACAACACCAGTGACTCTATTGGCCTCGTAGAGAAAATAAAAAATATAGTTATACTGACTACGAAAAATATCCTCGAAAACAATGTAGCCAAAAGTAGATAAATCAACTACCTGTTCAAAACTTTCAGTAGCCTATTGAAACTATACACAAAAGGAGAATATCAGGTCCATTACTAAACCGGGGACCACACGGCATTCTATTTTATTCGCAGAAAAAAATGCGAGAAAAAATGCGCATTTGAAACGTTCATATTCATTCTTATGAACGTTTCAAAAGCGCATTTTTGCCCAGGAATTCCAACATGAACCTTTCCATTTATCAAATGCCTTTGATGGAGTTATCTATTAGTAGCATACATATTTTATATCTGATTTTACAGAACAAAGTATAAGAATACTCGTGTCTCGCCGATGTACAATAATGCAGTTCAATAGCAGATGCTAAACACTATAAATGTCTTTCAAACTGTTCTATTTATAGAAAAACGTGTCACACATTAGTTCTGATAAATCAACGCTCTCGTCGTCCGTTATTAAAACGTCCCAACCCATTTATTAACAAGCGGCAAGTCGACGCGAAAAAAAAAAATCAACGTTAGCTTGCAAACACCGCGAACTAACGTTCGATAAAACACGAAACACCTCAAACCGTGTAATAAAATAAAATTTGTCACGAACGCTGAACACAATGGAGCACGGTGTGTGCGCGGTGCATAGCCAATTCAATAGATTCTGGTGCGGAACTCGTATTGCAAAAGATTTGAATGCATTTTCGCCGCATGACGTGTAGCGTGGAGCGCACCATTGAGACGCCCTGCAGCCGCCACGCCACCGCCACGCCATCGTCACGCCACCGCCACGCCACCGCGCCGCACTACCCGGCCACTGCGTGCGCACACCTGTAATTACGAGTACCTACACGGCCCGATTTTCCGGACAAAGCATCAAAGCGAAAATGTTTCCAACGGCGACTTTTTGTTCTACCTTCGCGCTCTTATTTACCCAACCCGTATGTACTTCCCGCTACATCAACATGGACATGCATTCGCTGACAGTGTAATGATTTAATTTTATTGGATTTTTATCGTACGTGTGTCTGCATAAAGTATAAAAATGATAAACATGCCTTCAATTTGCATAAGTAAATTATATTTGCTGAATAATACCTATTAACAGTGCTCACTGAAGCTTGACTCTGTAAACGTTTACGCTTCCATGCAATTATTTATCAATGTTAAGAAAAAGTGTCAAGGTACAGTTCAATGATACCTTTATGATATTTTTTTGTATTTATTGTTGACTTGAACTGTTAAAAAATTCTCTAATGTTATGTTCTCAGAATACAATAACTCTCTTTGTGATATTGTGCCGTTCTTTTAATGTATAACGAGATGTAGGTAATTATTACAATAGTACATTACTGCAGCGGTCAGGCACACATACGTAAGTCCATCAATGCCTAGTTGTGGCCAAGGCTTGTTTATTACTTTTATCAAATAATGCGCCGAAATTAAAATACAATTACTTTTCAAAATCAATGACGAACAACGAACAACAATAATTTTTCCCGCATTAAAGTGTTCATTTGTTTTTTTTTTTCAATGAACAAGCTTTGTAATTGCAAGCCAGCTCGAAAACCTTCTTGGTTGCCATGTTTCGGAGTAAAATATCGTTCCATTTTTAAATTACACGATGAATTTCTTCTGTATTGTGGTATTATTCGTAAAGTATGAAGACTTTTCTAACACAAAGCTCAACTCCTCAGGTTTCCTTCTAGGATCGATCTACGCGTCAGTGTCATGTCCTATCCTGATGCCGACGGTGACACGACTAACTGCCGGCAAGAACCTGGGTCAGAACTGGCCGCAGCTGATATGTACCGCGGGCGGGACCGATACAGCTCTCAGTGTTGGCGTGTTCGGAGTCATTCACAGCTTTATCATGTACGACGGTGATGATGCCTACCGGTACGCTAGGGTAAGTTGTACTGATTTTTGTGTTATTTAATTACTATATTAATAAGCCATTGTAATAGAACTCTTTAATAGTACAAGAATATTGAGTGACAAAAATGATAAATATGCTATCTATCTTGACGTCGCTATTTCCAATTAAATTACTTGTTTATTTTTGAACTTACGAAAGCTAACATGTGAAAGTAACAATTTGATTTCACAACGTTTATTATTATTATCGGGCAAAAAACTTTGATATTATTATTCTTTTAAAAATAATATTTCAGTAAGTCATCATGAATCCAACTGCGCACCAGAAAATCTAAGTAGTTCCGTAACTCTAACATCTTACAAAAACGCCGAGGGCACAAAGCTATCTAAATAAGTTGAGCAGAACGTCGGCTAACTTTTGGTTGTTGCAGGCGGCGTGTGCGCTGTTGTTAGGCGCAGTTGTTGGCGCCATCTGGGGCAGTCTCGCCAAGTTCATGCCGCACTCACGAGACGCTTACGTCACGGAGTTGAGGGTGCTCTTCGTCGTGGTTGGCGGGCTGTTCGCCAGCTTCATTACCACGCAGTTCGGGTGGGGTGGCACAGGTTACTTATCTCTTTATTTATTTATTATTCACAAAATCCACAGCTCTTTGAAATTTTATCTTAATATATATAAACTAGTCTTACAACCAATTAAGGATTTACAATTTAATAGCTACCAATAGCAATTTAATACAATACCGGTTACATTGTTATAACTAGGGAGTAGGAACCCGCCCCTGCTTCATACGGTTTTTACGACTTGACAAAACATCGAGATTTCTTTATTATATACATCATGTAACATAATGAACGCAAGACCTCATACGCCCTAATTAGAGTTTAGTTAAAAGCATAATACAAAGACCAAAACATTTTTTTTAAAGCTAACAAAAATCGTGTTGACCTTAGCATTACTTTGTGCATTTAAAATTGAGTCTTATTGCCTTGAAATAAGATTTAATTTTCTTTGGCTCAATCGCCGGTCAGTATTGCAAAATACATAAAATTTGAAAAAAATACCTATATTAATAGTTACTGAAATCGATTCGGTAGTCCATTATGAACAAACTACTTTCAGGACTTGCGTTTATTCTGTTACACCTTGTATAAGTTTAATACACTTAAACCTTCCGGAAAAATTTATGGTGAAAATCCGTGGCGTAATTTATAAGAATCTCGGTCATACAGACAGACAGACACGAATAGAGATATATAATTTCTAATATGTATGAATTGTGTTATTTGTTTATTACATAATGGCCCCTTAAATAATTGTTAAGTAACGTACGGTATTCTGGATTCCGTTTTATCTAACACGTAACAGGACTGGCACTAACTGTTCCACTGGAGATCTTGGGTTCTGGAGTGCATTGTCGGACAACTGAACGTGTAATTCTATATACTTAATACGAGATTGACATACTCCTATTCACTTTCCTGTAATGTATAGACGTGACGTGTATCTATGAGAATGGCCACACGAAAAAAAGAAATCTGCATGATAGGGGCGACCTGTTGCTATTTACAAAACAGATAAAAGCGGCGTGTTGCCAAAACCTAATAAAAAAGGGGACACGAACTTCCGCAGTCTGCTGGTCACTTGAGCAACAAAACAGTTTTTCACGATCATAATATAACCACGTCCACTACGTAACGAGGCACTAAAAACTTCGCACATCGCAAACAAAGTCAAACAACTAAAGAATTGACACGATTTAGTACCTACATTCTTTAGTTAAGGCAAAAACGTCAGGGTAGGCCGCGAATTTTTTTTTTTTTAAAGTTGCCCCTCACTAGGAATTTATCCTGTATTGTGGGTGCGTTTACAAACATTTAAACTCACATACACAAACAGCCAGACCCGGAACAACTACTTGAAGGTCATACAAATATTATTTTGTTCCGTGCGGGAATTCAACGCGCGACACGCAACGCAGCAGTCAATCGCATAACCACTGCGCCAACCGTGCCGTCAATTTGTCTGCTCAACAAACTGAACTGAACTGACTGAACTGTCAAAATTAAGACCCATTGTTACTGCTAGTGTGTCACGTAATTACCTCACTGATACTGACCTGCAAATTGCAAAAAAACTTACCTTAGCTTTGGGTTTTCTTTCTACAACTTTTTATTTTTTTTTAACGTAAGTACTATGCATTCATTATAGTCTTCCGCAGGAAAAGCGCGGAGCTTAGAAGGGTTCAACATACCAATTAGAACGATAGTTTATAGATACTGTACCCGGATTAAAACTTTACTTAATTTGTTACTGAAATATCCACTTACTACAAATAAACTTAAGAGCGTTTATACCTTATGAGTGGCAACGTCGCAACTTAGTGTCATATTTCGTGGTTTTCAATTTTTATCATTTAATCGGAGCTATATTTTAAAAATCTGTTTAATTAACTTTTTAGAATTACGTGAAAGTGTTTAAAAAGTAAGTAACCGTAATGCTTACAGTTATTTTACAATGAAAATAACGCCCTGCAAGTTTTCAATGTATTATTTGCATATAAATAGAACTGTAAACGCAACGATTTCTTACCTTTTACACAGTTTTCACATAATTCTAAAAAGTTAATTAAACAGATTTTTAAAATATAGCTCCGATTAAATGATAAAAATTGAAAACCACGAAATATGACACTAAATTGCGACGTTGCCACTCATAAGGTATAAACGCTCTTAATAATATAGGTGCTGTTTTATACTAAACACGTATGCGTACCTATTATGTCTTCTGTGCGTTATTGCACACCGCAATCCAACAGTGCAAAAGATGTCGGTTGTAAGTACCTACTACTAGTAGGTACGAAATTACAATTCCGTAGTGACGACGTGAATGCCTGAACCTGCTCATGACGGATTGCATCTACGAGTACCACAGCCATAAGCACTGCTAATTGAATTTGGAAATAGAAGACATTCCTCGAAAACGTCAGTATGAATGAGTACGAGTCAATATATTATTTAAATGAAATAGTAACTCTTATTATATGAATATTAGGAAAATACAATATTTCCAAAATAATACAAGAATGTTTAATATAAAATAAAAGTATGAAACGGGCTGATTAGAAAAAAAAACCTTGTTAAATAAAATGTGAGTTTAAAAAAATAAAACTCTAATGACTTTTAAATTTTTTTGACATAAAGCAGCCAGTACCTATGTAGTTTGCATTTTTACATACATGTCACCAAAAAGGCTACATTACTTTTTCATGTGAAAAACCATAAATAAAAAGTAAGCAATAACACTAACATAAGTCAATGCACTAACGGCTTCACACCTTCACACCTTTATTTTTGACATGAAACTTATTCTTTAGTCATTGCATGAAACGGTCTTCTAGTGATGCATTTTTACAATTGTAACCAAAAAGGTTAAATAATTATTCATGCGACATATAAAATAAGTAAAAATAAAATAAAATAAGTTTATTTCATATAAAAGTTTTCTGCAATTTGTGACTTTTTGAGTACTCCAACGATGGTTGGTCCCATAGAAGTTTTTGATCAGTATTAGAAACAGGATATCAAATGGCATCAAAAAATGTTTTTGTGTAAAATAGCTATTTTATTGCTAGCTGTAATTTTTTTTGAAAATCTGTGAATGGGGATCAATTCCATAAAAAATTATGGATAGTCTCCTAAGACCATTTTCGTGTAGCTGCAACGGATAAGGTACTTCCCCTTACTGCCCTGCTGAAAGTTTCCACCCTGTATATTATAACAAAATGTGTTTAATCTCGGCAAACCAATGCAAATATTAATTAACTAAACAAGAACATAAGTAAAGTAACTATCTATACTAATATGCTACTACTAAGATAATATTTTGGGAAAATCCTTACCCAACCAGTTCACACCGTTTTAACTTCAATTGCGTTCAATAATGCATTAACAACAGACTTCTAGTGCACCCACTGAAGCCCGAAGTGTCAGTTTGAATATTCTACATTCTGCACCTTATTTATATCTTTACAACAGTGGAGTGATATTCAGTATGAAACAATATATTATTTGTTGTAATTATTCTGATAACAAAAGTATTTTACGAAAATACTAATAACAAAGAGATCTAGTACTAGACGAAAATACGGCCTTATGTCAGAATTTCCGTAACACGAGAACACAACGCAAGAAGGATATAAGATTTACTAAAGACTATAGGTATGTTTAAGCGAGTCCATATAGAACGGGTTACCGTGTTACAAAGTAGGTGGTGTTCGACTCATGTTTCTTTTTCAAATGCAAATAAGCTGCATTACGGATATACGAAAACTCGACAAAGTGCTGCAGCGAGGTTTCAGCGGAGCTTTTCAATCATGTGATACAAGCTTTTATCCTCCTTCTACAATTTTAGCTCAAACTATTTTTTTTTTAACATTGACCTTTTCCTGAAATGTCTCAAATATCAATGTCTTAAGTACCTCGTATAAAACTAATAAAATACTTTATGATAGTTTTAGTTGAGTTACTGCCTTATTTTCTGTGCCTCGAACAGCTGGCTTTTCCCATGCCCGGTCGGTCTTCGCAACATCTTTCATTTCAGTGATTTAATATCACGAGAAAAAATAATATTTTCGAAAACCACGGGATGCTCGTGCATTTTTATGTAAACGTGCAGTTTAAATGTATACCGAAGCCTTGTTTACTTGAAGATCAAAAGAGTAAACATTTAGGTACGACATTTTATTTTACAAAGAATGAAAATCGTGTTTGCTCGACAAAAAGTCACCTGAATGTGAGTCACCAATGTAGGCAATAACTAGACTAATTTGTGATAACATTTGTGCAAATATTGGTTATCAATGTTGGCTACTCCCCTAATTTAAATGATAAACGGTGCTTTACATTATGTTGCTTCTTCTAATAAAGATAGTACACCTCTGTTTCACTTTTCTATAGGCTTTACAAAATTAGAAAAACGAAATGTGACCTTGCTTTTCTATTTTCAGAAAAACTTTCATACGATGGTTTTTTTTAGCCCTATTCAGCTTACTTATCTAGTGGCGAGTCTAGTGGCTGAAAATTCCACTCATAAGGAATCATAAGGTGGATCCTCAGCTGTAGCCCGCCAAATTCAAATTTCCTTTGTTATTTTTTTGCAAACTGCAGCTCTGTTTTACGTCGCATGTTGATCAAAATGCGATTCGCAACTGTAGTGTATTTACTGAATAATAATCATTAATTTCATATCGATCGTCAAACTTTGGAAATTTTGTTCCACCTAAGAATTTTCATATGAAATATTCTGAAAAATCCTTAGGTGGAATAAGTTTCATTCACCTTAACACTACAATTTTAATTTTTGCAGGTGGTATAGCCGTCCTGGCGTGCAACGCAACAGCGGCGCGACATTGGGCGAAGGCCGGCTGGAAACTGAACAACAACCCCGCTTCCACCGCGTACCGCGTCATGTGGTCAGCGGTCGAGCCGGCCCTCTTCGCCTACACCGGAACCTTTTTCGTGGTACGCATATTGATTGTTTACGGAAGCTAATTCAATGGACTTGGGTAAATAGAAGCTTTTGGAACATAAATAAATGTCAGTGGCAAAAGGTTTATGAATTACGGTTCCTTCCGGCCTCAAATTTTAACAAGGCGTCTATTTTTTGCACACACTTTATAACCTCGCTTTAATTAGCTACCATATCTAAAGCTGATATCAGACGCTTCACTTTTCGTTCATGTTTGCATTCGACATCTTTTGCTTATAGCAAAAGATGTCGAACACTTCCTATGAATCGCGTGAACACAAAATGAATCAAAAGTAAAAAATGAATTCATTAGTGTACCGATCTAACGATGTTGGATTTCGGCATCTTTCACTCGCCTCGATCATTCGATCGAGAAAATTAAATTAGAGGAGCAGATGAATGTTTATTCCTATACTTATAGTTTTGTGAGTGTGTAAACGTGGAATGAAACAAAAATGAACCGTTCACTCGAGTGAAGCGTCGGCGATATCGGCTTTATGAATACCTTTTACCCTTTACCACTTAGCACCTATGAGTTTGAGGAGGTTTCATTGTTTAGATGTAAAGTTCCATTTGCAATTATCCATGAACAAGTATAACGCAGTCCAGTGAGAAGTGCTTTTCCATGTAGGTGCCTATTTAAATCGAATAAATGGACCATAGAATCAGGAACTGTTATATAGCCGCACTGGTCGATCGATCTGGTTAAGCTACGCTTGCCACGGTTGGGCCATGGATGGGTGACCATCTTTACATACCAAGACCCCTCTATACCTCGGAATTTACGTTAACTGTTGGTCATTCTTGGATCTTTGACAGTCGTTACGGGTCGTCAGAAGCCCGAAAATCTGACAACCAGTCTTACCAAAGGGTATCAATAATATTACCCAGTAACTGGGTTGTGGAGGTCAGATAGGCAGTCCCTCTATGTAAAACACTGGTACTCAGTTGCATCGGGTTAAACTGGAAGCCGACCCCAACATGTCATTGGTCCAGATGAACAGGATATTAACTCAAAAAGCCTAATTGTCAGGAGAGCGATTTGAAGTTTTGAAATCAGAGTATATATCCATTTCTGTAAAAAATTGGTTAACCTCACCTTATTATTTTAAACTAATTTTATATCGTCATATCGTTTTACAACCACGTTCATTAGAAAGATCACATTGTTTTTAGTAGTACTGTATTTTTAGGTTAAAAATCTTAAATTTTGAGTTAATGCCCTGTTCATCCAAACGGACGAGTAGTTGGTCTGCCTACCCCTCCCAACTATATGTATACAATTACAACAATATATATACAATTATATGTATACATATAATCGTAAAATATTTAGCAAGATTGTTTGATATCAAAATATAACCTGACTACAAGCTGCGATTATTTTCGATATAATCGTTTATGAAACCATAAATCACGCATTTAAATGGCACACTATTTAATTATTACCTACCTATCTATATGACAGTATTTTACTAAAATATCGCAATTTGAACGTTGAACGTTGCTCCCTCTTTAAGATAAAAATTGATATGTTAGACGATATTATATCACTGTTAAAAAGGGTAAGCTTTTAACCTTAAACGTTCTCAGTGCAAAGTAATAATGAGACGTATTTTATTGCAGATACAGTCGGAGATATCGAAAGTGATGATAGTGGGGTTCGGGATTCTGTTTGTCTGTCTAGCAGTCAGACTGATCGTCGCATTCGTCGTGTGCTCCAAGTTATCAATAAGGGAGAGGTTGTTCGTTTGCTGCACTTGGGTGCCCAAGTCTATTGTAGAGGTATGTATCATATATAGCAGGCACGTCATTTATGGCTGGAGGCTTTTATTTAAGTATTAAGTTATATGTACGTTTATTTATTTATTTATACTTTTCGCATAAAAGGTACAAAGGCGGACTTAATGCCTTAGGCATTCTCTACCAGTCAACCAAGGGTGGTGAAGAGATTAGATGGCAGGTGCTTTAATTGAAATGAACAATGATACAAAAAAATACTATTAAAACAACGTACACAAATACATAAATAAGTCCTATACACATACATACAATTTACTATACTATATACTTACATAAATATATATATATATACAAATTCAAGGAAGAGAGATGTTGAGATGACTCTACTCTATTTATTTTGAAAATAACTCTGCAATTTCCGCTTAAATGCATACCGACTGGTAGCCGTCCTGATATCAAGAGGAAGCGCATTCCAAAGAAGAATGGACTGAATATGAAAGGAAGAATGAACAAAGTCAGAAGTATGAGAAGGACAGAGTAGAAGAAGACGATTATATTATTTATTTCTGCTTGAGTATAGTTTTCAATGTTTTTTTTGTTACGTATATTGGCGTGGCTAGCTGACATATGGCAAATATTTAATTTAATGTTTTGTGTTTCGAAATGTTAATGACTTACTATTGTATAGAATCCAGTTCTTCTAACTAAACAGACAGCAGTGCTGCTGGAGAGTTTGTTTCGCCACTTCTTCTTCCCAGATAAAGCACCAGGAAGTGGTGAAGGGCGGGAGTTTTGGAGGACTGTCTTATGTAATTTTGACGTTCAAAAAGTGCTGATTTGAATAAACGACTTTTGATTTTGAAAATGAATTAAACAAAACCATGACACATAACCTCACGCCTTGTTTTCCCGAATGGTAAGGCAGAGGTTTACCTATCGAACACCAGCATGTCACCAGTTACGTTAGTCCCATGTAATAGGGGGCGAGCCTATAGCCATCATCGGGCACGAAATTCGAGACTCCGGGCTACAACTTAGAAGTTTTATATAATAATTATATTCTATATAATAATTACTTAGAATTACTACTGAGAAATTCCAGATTAAACTAAACACTTTTTATTCAAAACCTTAAATAAACTCAAACTCAAAGCATTTATTTCAAATAAACCAATTACAGGCACTTTTGAATTGTCAAGGGGTCGGTCAGTCAGAAAGATGAAGCTAGTTGCCCATTCCAAAGCGTAGTAGGTACCTATGGAGAAGAACGGGCAAGAAACTCCATGGACACTCTTTTAAATAAAAATATTGTTACAATAGAGTGGTTACATCATTCATGTTGTAATTATACATGTGAGAACGATGTAGAAAGACGTGCACGTTAAAAGCGTCCGTAATAAAAAGATAAAAACAATTATGGAATTAAAATAAGCCGTGGCAGCTAAGAAATGACCAGTGCCTACTGACGGCGCCCGCTCACGAACATGACGTATGGATCAGCACCATTCAGCTCAACCATTTTGAAGGGAACTCAATGATCCAATACAACCTACTAAACCTACAACCTACAAATAAAACCTACTAAATATACTACTGCAGCCCCAAAACACAGAACCCTGTCATTGCTGTCGCGCAGTCGGGTTATAAAGAGAATGAACGATCAGTGACAAACAAAAAAGAACAATCAATCACTCTTGCTCGCTGCATTTTGCCTGGTGGTGCTCACACCCTAGAGTTTTAGAGCCTTCTTTCCTTTAAATATTTTAATTTATAGTATTGAGTCAAATTGGCACCTATCTAGTTTCAAACCCCCTGTGCCACTAAGATTTTAAGAAGGTTTTAGGAATCATGAAATCCGCTTTAAATATACTTAGTTTAAATATTGTTTCGGATAATGAACAGTGAGCGGGGACATCGCTTCGAGTTAATCCTTCCTTCTTAATAGATTTAAATGCGAGTCCTTGACCCGTCACCCATAGTTCATACCCAGGTCAATAACCTTTGATCATATCTTAGTGAATAATTAAGGTATTACTTAAGAAGTAATTTACAGTATTCAGCCTTTTAGCCAAATATGCTAGGGCTGGCTTAGTATAACTCAGTTGCGGCTGAGCATCTGTTTTTTGTGCAAAAATTACTTCATTCAGGGTCTCCGAACTACTTATGTAAACTATTTAACCTTCAAAAACTATACAGGGTTATTGCTAAAACACCATCAACCTCTTTAAGGGGTCATTGTACTCATCATTATGAACAACTTTTACTATGGGACCAAATATGAAATCGTGAAAAAAAATCTGCTGTTCCCTACATTTATGTTTGCAGAACTCGTCAAAATGTAGGGACCAACTAATTTTTTTTTCACGATTTCATATCTGGTCCCATTGTAAAAGTTGTACATAATGATGAGTACAATGACCCCTTAAGAGGTTGATGGTATTTTACCAGTAACCCTGTATGCTTATCGCACATGCATACTAATAAACAAAAACTCAACAAACAAAATACACTCGTAAATCACTTTCAAGCACAAAACTCACCACTACTACCCTAGGAATAGGAATAGTATAGAACTGCCTTCAGTTAGGACTTTGTACGGAAGAAGAACTTTTCAGTTTGAGGGAGCGCAGCTTTATAATAAGTTACCGGAAGAAATAAAAGGTTCTTCATCTGTTAACATTTTCAAAAAAAGTAGTAGTAGTAGTAGTTTAGTAGTATTTGGCCAACTAACAATAATAAATCATTACTCACTGTATGTACTGGATAGAACGACAGTAATTATGTTTATACCATTCCCCCTCTAAAAAGCTTATTTTATTCACTGAAAACAGTGAATAAAAAGCACTTTTACTCACTGTTATATCGATACACAAGTTGACCATCCTAATAATAATAACAAGAAAATTACTCTTAATTTTAGTAATTGTTCCAATTTTAATGTGCATTTTAATTAATTTAAGCTTCCTTTTTCTTTATTACTTAAATGTTTATTTTCGCTTAAATCTTTATTTTTCTCGTAGTCATGGTATAAAGTATAGTATGCAACTCTTGAATAAAACGGATTTATATCGAGGGCCATGAATCACTCGCGTCGCTCAGGATTCTAATACTTGAATCACTCGCTACGCTCGTGATTCATTCATCATGAATCACTCCCTACGGTCGTGATTCAGTCGTTAGAATCCTTCAATAGCTCGTGATTCATCTATGGCCCTTCGCTTCGCTTCGATCGCTTTATATCCGTCCTTTATTCACTAATTGCATAATTATACTATTTTAAGTTTGTTGTGTGTATGTTGTTTTGAGAAATCAATTTCTTTAAGCCGAAACTATCCATCATGCCATATACATACTTGGCAAAAAAGACACCAAGACAAAATCCTGTACCTACACCACCACAGGGTCTTATTTCGTTGTCCCTTTTACCTACGATCAAGGACTATAATCTATTGACTGTATAGTGACCAACTGTTATGCGATACATAGATGACCAATTTCGTTATCACATTCAGGAATCGAGTAGAGCTAATATGAGAGCATGGAGACTGCACATCGCTATAGACTTTAGCAAACACTAACTATTCGCCATTCAAATATAGTTGCCGAGTATCGAGTTGAACGGAGTACAATTGAAGAGGCCTACGTCCAGCTTTGGACTACGAAAGGCTTACTATGATGACGATAGGACAGTTGGTTTTCCTTGGTTTCAGAACCATAGTAACGGACTTTGTAGATCTTTTGTAATGAATACATTTTTATTAATTTTAAGGCGGTGCTGTGCCCCGTAGCAATAAACGCGCTAATATCCCGGGGCGACCCTGATGACGAGCGGACGGAGTACGCAGAACATCTCATGAGGCTCATCGTGCAGGCCATATTGATCACGACGCCTGTTGGATTCTTACTCACCAACCATTTAGGACCCATACTGCTGAAGGAGAAACATAAAAAATGTGAAAACGGTAATTATATTTTTCT
Source organism: Brachylomia viminalis (assembly GCA_937001585.2). Taxonomy (NCBI): domain Eukaryota; kingdom Metazoa; phylum Arthropoda; class Insecta; order Lepidoptera; family Noctuidae; genus Brachylomia; species Brachylomia viminalis. The sequence goes on along the minus strand of OW443301.2, from coordinate 15,363,949 downwards.
TTGTTGGAAGGATGGAAGAACTATGTATTTATCTAATATATCGATTTATATACTTATAGGGTGGCAGCAACAGTCTGATACGCCCTCCTGCTCTGCCCAGAGCGGGAGAAGTTATTTGATGATTTCCCAAAAAAAAAAAGGTGGCAGCAACATCGACGCGCAAACTGAAACCATAAATTCAGCACATGATTCTAGACCCCCTAGCGTAGAATTTATTCGTCCGTTATCAAAAAAAATATCTGCTGTTTCATAGAAAAGTGCAATATCTACACGGTCAATCAATCGCGTCACAGCAATTTTTTTTTTAATAACCGACCAAAAATGTCATCGGAGAGGGGCTCAGATTCATGTACTGAATCCATTGAAATACAGTTAAATACATTCAGAACATTCTGTCTCTGTCATCGTCCAACGATTGACAGAAACGGAACGATGTTTTAAATTAGTTTCTTATCTCAGTGATAGAGATTGCTTTAGTTATTATTCTAAGTAGAGATGAAACCTAAACAAATTAAAATCAAAGTATTGAATTTAGCAGTAGCAATATTATTATAGATTATTTTTAATAATATCGTGAAAAGCAGCCTGATAAGATTATTAATACTCTGTGTATCGAATCAGCCAATTGCCATAAGATTCTTTACAAATGGCAAAAGTGAAGAAGGAAACGAGCTGTTAACATGTTCGTTGGCAAAGACCCAACAAATACGTTCGCATTATTGCAATTTTAAAGCTCAAGCTATTATAGAATTTTACTTAAATAAATTGCTTCGGCACCTTTTAGGAAAAAATAATCCAAATGGTTAAATGAATTACATAGGTACGAAAGTTTTACCCAATTTTCATTGTTCGAAGTAAAAAAACTTTCACGTTACTCTGAAAGTAAAAGTAAAGTTCTAATGTAACACCTGCCTAGTTTTTCTTTGTCTGCCACTCCATAGGAACTGGTATCACTGTGGATATAGGTAACAGAAAAATATTGTGATAGCTGTACACTGATTCGCATACACATACATAACCTCACGCTTTCTTCACATGGGGGTACGCAGAATCTACAGAATGCCACCTGCTACGATCTTTACATACTCCTTTTGCTTCGTTTTACGGTCATAAATCTGATCACACACGCACGCCGCCGCCTGTTGCGAAAAGCTACTACGTACCTGACCATTTTGAAGAACATCACCAATAAGGTCCATAATATGTCCATCGAGGGCGTTCCCTCTCGGCGTTTTGGTAGTGTTTTTATGTTTGAGTCAACAATTTTATCCTAGGTACGCTTAAAATTTTAAACTTGTCTCTAATAGGTACTATGACATATGCATTGTGATTTTCATGAATTTGTAACATGAACCAACTGTATTACTAAATTATTACTATTTTTGTTTCAGAATCCGAATCATAATAGAAGATAATCAAGCAAAGGATCTCATTATAAAATAGTTTAATTATTGTAAAGAAGAACTCCATGCTACCTGGCCAATGGACCATCTCTCATCTCTTATTAGAGAACCCATAGAGTCAAAGGGGACGTGTATGAGATTATAATTGTATAAGTGGCTTCCGACCACAATACTGTGGCACTAAAGAATGTTAAATAGATCTTTTGGCGCCCCAATGACATTGACGGGGGGGTGTTGTTGGTAAACATTTTTGAAATTGTAACAGGAATTGTATTAAAAAACAAGATGGCGGCTTTAGTTCCGATATTGGCCACTAGTTAAAAGATCATGGTACCGTAGTACTTCTAAAAAAAAAACTCTCCATACTGGGTTACTTATAATTCGACCTATATCCGTCAGGAGCTGATAGGGGGGGCCAAAATGCAACAAGTTGAACCCACATATGTATGGCCGTAATTCAAAAGCTTTCGAGATATTTGAATTTTAAGGGTTCTTCGATATTTACCCAAAATTTGACATGAACTCCTAAATAAAAAAAAAACTAAATATCGAATGGGTACCAATAAAAAATGATATGTAGCTAGCACTTTATATAAGCTGAACATAATTAAAAGTACTTAATTCAACAAAATAATTAAAAAGATGAAAAAAAAAGTTGTTTTCGTTATTTGTACGATTAATGTCATAGGATTTTCTTTACGAAACAACGTTTTCGAAGCTTAAAATGAAAATATTGGTAAGATATTATTCTTAAATCGCTTATCTCGTACTTTCATCATCATCGTGTATTTTAATTATGTTCATACCTTAATTGAAGTGTCAGCTAAAATATAATTTTTAATGGTACCCCCTTCAATATGTAGTTTTTTTTATTAATTGGAATTAAATGCCAAATTTCGGGTAAACATCAAAAACCCTTAAAATTCAAAATCTCGAAAACGATTGAAATTCGGCCATACATAAAGGTTGTTCAATTTGTTGCATTTTGCCCCCCTATCAGCTCGTAACGGATATATACGTCGAATTACAAGTAACCCTGTAGAGTTGCGAACGTAGCATGTACAGTGGGCTGCATCAATTGGGTACCCCAGTTGTATTAAAATTAACTTTCAAAGGGGGTACCTACGCACATCGTGAAGCTGACTTTACGTCACTCCGCGTAAAACCAGAGGGGCAATTCCCGTATTTTTAAGAACGTTCGCATTCTAATCTCAGTGTCAATCTGTCAAAAATTGTATAGCGCTTACCTACATTTTTGACATTAGACTGTCGCTGAGATGAGATTGCGACTTGAATATGAACCTTTTTAATTACGGGAATTGGCGTTCTGGAATAGACATCCCAGTGCAGTGACATGCAACATGGCATGTACCCGCCATATTAAAAATAAAAGACAAGCATATTACTAAACTCTAGCAATAGCAATCACTTTTAGTTTAATTGATTGATGGTGTATTTAGAATGTTCAAAAATCTCACTTAGTGATTCGGCTGACAAAATTAAAACGATTGCTAGTGTGTAAGAAAAACAAATGTAAAATATAAAGTCCGGGAGGTAGCGTTGCAAATAAAACGGTCATAGTAAGCCGGCTGCTATTGTCATCGATGGTTGATCTTATATGACCAACAAGTGAACCAACCGTCAGCTGCTCAAGTAGCGGTGGGTGCGGGAGTGGGTGGTTCCGGAAGTGGTAAAAATAAATAAAAAATTAAGTCATAGTACACCAGCTGAAACATTTTTCATAAATAGTTTACATCATACTGAGCTTAAAAAAATCGTCAGCTGCATGGTGGAGAGGGGTCATGCGAGCGACTGACGCCTAAGCGTCAGCCGCTCGCATGAACTTGTAAAAGAAACACGTAAAATAAAGTTATAATACGCCGGATGAAATTTAACAAAGTGATTGTTTAAATTATCAAAAGTACGAAAACAAAAATCAGCTGCGTGGGTAGCGGTGGAAAGACCGTCAGCTGGCGCAGTATATATTAAAAATATTGGAGCATTGCTACTACGCTGTCTCCTTTTAAACACATATTTCGAGATAGATTCTGGAGCTGCTTGAGCCCATAACACGGCCTTCGAGCTACCTAAGCCTCTCCTCCTAAAATTTCAAAGGAACATCGGCGTGTCTCTTTGTCGTACACAATAAGTTTCGGTTGTACTCTTCGAACGAACGGACGCAACTCCAAATATGTCGAAGATCCAACCGTTTTGTGTATTCTGTGGCAAAAAAAAAGAAATATCAATATATTTTTCTGACAAAACTATAAAAAATGCTCCTATAAAATGGAGATTTGTCAGAAGAATAATTTTATTTATCTTTAAAAAGTATCAAAGTGCCGTTAGTGCTGCTATCCACCGCTGCCCACGCAGCTGATTGTTGTTTTCGTACTTTTGATAATTTAAACAATCACTTTGTTAAATTTCATCCGGCGTACTATAACTTTATTTTTCGTGTTTCTTTTACAAGTTCATGCGAGCGGCTGACCCCTAATCTCCCCTCCACCATGCAGCTGACGATTTTTTTTAGGATCAGTATGATGTAAACTATTTATGAAAAAAGTTTCAGCTTGCGTACTATGACTTAATTTTTAATTTTTCTTTACCACTTCCATAACCTTCCAATCCTACACCCACCACGGGTGCGTCAGTTGACGCTTGGTTCACTTATCAGTCATTCGAGATCTATTGAAAAAGATGGCAACCGATCGGCGTAAAAACAGTACCTGAAATGCAACGCTTCCTCCCGGATAGAGAATACTTTATTGTTGTTAAGATAACTTAAATCTCTGTTATTGAAAAGTACTACATTGTATTGTTAGTTGTGTACGCTGTAATAATATAATTGCAGCAATATCTCAAAGTGATTTAGTCAATGATCTTAAAAGATAATCTGTTAATAAGTTAGTGAGATTAATTAAGAATGTAAATAAAATATTTTGTGATAACTTATCTTTTATATTGTAAGCCCTGAAACAATCAATTCAATCAATTTGAATGACAGCTAGGTACATCTACCTAAATACTTCCACTGTCGGCGAAGCAGACGCAATAGTTCCACAATCGCTATATTATGTCTGTGAACACGGGACAGGGAAAGGACTAATTACCGTACCTAAGTAATATATTTTATGGACAAATATCACTACTGAAATACCTATTACAATAATATACAGTTAACGCACTCTTTAGAAACTATATACCGTAGCAGTTTATTCTAAGCAAGTTGCTATAGCACATCTTGTAATAAAGACCTGTTTTTTAACATTATTAAAAGCCCTGCACTTCAATGACAATTCCATGAACAACTGTTCATTGTCCTGTTAAACTTAATAATGCTGAATCTGTGTAGTAATATCTAACTACATTCAGGTAAGGTTTCTATGAATAAGTATTTTTACAAACCAACTAAGAAATAAAAGATGCAAACTCGCTCGATCCCTGACCATAATTTATTTAAGTGACTATAGCACACGGACCCATTGACTACCCTGATGTAATCACGTTAAACCATCGCTATCTTGTGTAACTTCCTGTTACTAAATCTTAAAAATGTGCAGAGAGCACGCAAAGTATACAGTAAATTTGGCGCACCCTAGCGCCATCTGTTGGCATTTTCCGGAACTAACAAGTGGATTTTCACTTGAAGTAGTCTGAGTACCGGAAGATATAATTACCTCGATAAGTTGTGTGCGGTTCTTGCAAGATGGCGACACTGTTTCCTCGCGAAGTTTTTTTCATGGATTTGACGATATTTACTTTTCAGGTGAAAATAAAATTAGTTTATAAGGAAACTTTCGAGTGTATGGATCTCTACACGATAATAAGTTTATACATGGGGTGCAAACCCAAACGTATAGTGTAGGGTTTTATACCTTGACTCACCCACGAATTTGGGTAAGCAGTTGTATAGGTTTAGGATATGTACCTACTTGTAACTTTTTATTAAGTACCATTGAACTCGAATATGTTCGTTGCATACTTCAGTAACGTAACCTTTTATTTAAATGTTTACAAAATTTAAGAGATGATGTGAACATTTTCTCGGTCAGATACAAGTTCTGTGACGTGCATTAGTGTTAATGATGTTGTGATAGCGTCTCGTTTATTAGTGTCATACGAGATCCCTTCAATTAACAAACAGAGATCAAACAAGTGACACAGGAGAGCGGCGCGCGCTCGCTGCGCTCGCTGCGCCCGCGCCAGTCCGAGCGGACCCCGGCCGCGCCACGCTCGACGGCGACCACTTCATCTCCACAAACGTAAATACTGAAACACGCGTCCGCTAACCCGCGCCTGCGCCGTGACCACGCTCCCGCAACTGTTCAAGGAAACTACGTGACCACCTCAAGGTGCTAATATAAAGGGCCTTTTCAGTCACGTAAATAGACACCTGATTTGTGTACCATTTTTTATCTAAGCTCTTTCACCTTCAACACGAATATCTTATCTCAACCCAGCTTCCGATTGGATTGTAATAAACGTTAGTGAACATATCGGTTAATGTTTGAGTGAAACGTGAGAATGAACTTTGGAAATTATTAAGATGAAGACGCGCGATCGTCGAGCGAAACAGGATTTTCGGGGAAAGCAGGACAAAAAAGGGGTGAAGCAGGAAATTTCACGCGGTGGAAAGCGACAGACGAACAGTGCTGGTGCTGTCGAGTCAGCTGCTGAGGCACGCGAGCGAACCAAGCGATCCGGTGTGGAGGCTGTCAAACTACACCTGCAAGTGACCGGTGACGTCGGGAGGACATCTAGATCTGCTACATCGGTACGTTCATATATTTAATACATACCCTAGTGTACCAAAGAAGTGAAGTCATGCAATGGGTAATCTAAATTCACTGTCGTGTTTGCACATAATAATAAATATTAATGTGTCATATTATAACTACAAAATTAATTCACAAGGAAGTAGCATGTGCTAGTTAAACGGAACGATTGCCTGGTCCTCGTGATGCTGACGTACCTATGCTCAGTGGAGAATCGCAGACAAAACAATCAAATTAGCGCTCCCATGTAATACGGTTGTTAACAAGACTACAGCACGCTCATTGATGTACCACAAATTATAATACAATCGAACATGGTGAGGGTGACAAACAACGACTATTAGGTTCAATCTATTGCACGGTTTGTAAACTTTTCTTAGGTTCTATCTATTGCATGGTTTATAAACTTTTCTACGTCTTATTACGCGGTCTCTTATTAATAATATTATAATAATTTTTATTTAAACATTGTTCCAATATTACCTTATAATTAGTCATACATAATATCTGTTTGTAACTGTTGATGATTTTCGTTTTGTTATAAATGCGGTGGTCTGTGGTGCTGTGGTATCTTCTGTCTTGCGATGGTATCTTGGGGACCTGAAAAAGAAACATGAGAAGTGATATTTTTTTTTAAACAAAGAGTACCTACCTAGGTAATTTCACAAAACCATTTTAAGTAATCTTCAAATAAATTCAAGTTTCTGAAAAATACTGTCATCAAATTTAAATCTACGAAAATTTGAATATATGAACTGACCCAGGTGTTATCTTAATACTTAAGATAAATGATAAATGCAACTGCTTTGACTTTGACAAGAAAACCATGTGATCCATTTACTTATCACATTTACGAAGATCATGACAAACGGAGATTACCTGCCGATGCTGAAGGCTTAGAGCTCTTATCAGCGGCGGAATGACTGGACATAATAATTTATTAAACAAATCTCAGTCACCTGCTTACTAAACTTAGATTTTCTTACAATACAAAGTTATTATTAGATAAAAATGTTTAAAAGTAATCTAATGTACATAAATTTCATACACCTAACCACACAAAATTATGAGACATCCACAAATATTTTGCAAAAATTCCTGAAACAACATTACAAGAAACAATGGTAGCTAATTCAAACTAGCAGGCAAACGCTGGCTGCTGATAAATAACAGCTGTCAAAATATCAAACTTGAAAATAAATAGGTAGTTACTGTACAAAATTCATTGATTGTCGATAACAAACATTGGGAAGTCCGCAATAAGACTAGAAAAAGGAAAATATTGGTACTTAAAATATTGGTCCTTAAAATTGTTCAGATCATTCGCACTTATGGAAAAGAGGTAGGTACGGACGTCTTATCATAATTCAAAGTACTTAAAGGTTAATTGTCTTTCAATTAACTCATTGATAATACCTAAGTTTGAATGAAGGAATTAATAGAACTTATTCATTGTTGACCGCGTCTGCATTGCGAAGTTGCTCCGAGACGCAACTTATAATTTATCAAAGTGCATTTTAAAGTGATGTGTGAATTACAGTGATGGGCTTACTATGGGTCTTGCCTAAAAACCGACTGGCTATAGTGACTAAACAATTGGATATATTTGTTTTTTTTTGTATGCAGACTAGGAATTTTATTAGATATACAAAGTTTTAATTATTATCGTATCTTCGTCTCCACATTGTGTATATCACAAAATGTTACGGGTTGGTCCATTAAAAGGCAAAATAAACAGAAACGACTGTTTTATAACCAAATCCGCAGAGTTCTATCTAATATAACTAATGGAAAAATGTAAGTAATACCACATACATACTAAATAATCGTAATACTAAAACCAGCGAGTTTCTAGCGTCAGTCATATTGGATAGCTTGCTGTGCAGGTTTCACCACTTTCTTTAACTAGTAAGGTATGATTATAAACACACCGCGATTGCTAACTTATATTGAGGAAACCACCATTACTTGCACAGCACTAACAAACATAGTTTGTTTGAAAAAAAAACATAAATTCAACGTTAAGATAAATTTGATACATAGTTTCAAAATACTCTAAGGCACTATTATTATATTATATAAGGTATTATCATTATTTTCATTCATTATCTGTACTCTCTCCACATTGTATAAGTAGTTAAGAATTTATAAAATAATTAAATAAATTAAGAGTAGGTTAAATGTGACGCTATACATAGGACTCAAATAACAAATACATTAACATTGGGTACCTACACTCATCATTAATTAAACATAATATACTGCGCTCGTCATAATTATTTTTAGGTTGTTTCATGCAGACTAAGGCGACCAGTGTCCCCTATACCCAGCGGCCCCCAAGCCATAACAGAGCGAGGGTAATTCCAGGATTGGTTCTATGTTTTTTGCATCGGTACTCACCTGAAATGTATTTGTTCCGCGGCATTTCTTTCAGCCACCCGCGGTATGTTATGGTTTGGGGGCCGCTGGATGTACGGACACGCTGGCCCATGGTGAAAACGGTCCAGTCGTTAAGTATCATGATACTTTTGACGAGTACAAAAGATGAGTCCAACATTAATTTAGTTTACAATGATAATTTCAGTGATGAAATGTTATGTGACTGCTGTCTTTAATTGAGACAAGAATGTTTAATTGACAATTATTCCAAATCTGCCGTGGAATCGCCTTGTTGAGCCAGAATAACCATTCAATTCAAGACTTGCATTCAATTGTTTTGTGTAGGTATGTACTTATCTGATAGTTGAAGGTGGACAGTGAGAGTACGATACTACCTAAACTTGTTCTGACGTACAGTGTCGCCAGCACATCAGGTTATACAAAGCTGTCAAATTTCTGCAAATGATTTTAAACCTTAGAATGTTGAAGATTAAGTTCAAAATCCAATGAGAAAATTTTAGTTTTGTGGTAACTTGACCTACTGCTGTGTGTACACTATTCATACCATGCTAATTAATGAGTACCTGTAACCACAGTATAGTAGCAGTAAGCACAGAGTTATCATTTGCATAGAGTGCACGTACACCCCTTGAAGAAGTCTTTTATAATCAAGATGTTAAAATGTGAAGTTGCAAGAAAATAAATAACTTTTAAAATTAATTTCTCTCTAGGTTCCGTTTAATTTCTAGATAAATTTCAACAGTTGTGTTACTTTTAGCACTAATAAAACCTGAACTAGGTATATCCGTGACCACGACACATTTAAGTACCTAATTTGTCTACATAGACCAATAGTTCATGAATCTTGAATCTTGATTTACCTCTTACAATCATTACGTACTTGATTACTTACCGTGTTTGTGTGGGCTAATTTTAGGTGAAGTAAGCACTTTAAGTAACAAAATAAATTGGTTAACAACAACAAATAATTGATATTCGAGAAATGCTCGTGGCTTAATAATAATAGCCACACGGGTAGACCGAAGGTTAAGCTGCGCTTGCCGCGGTCGGTCCGTGGATGGGTGACCATCCAATACATATTTGGTTCCGGCTGTTATTCGTAGATCTTTGGCAGTCGTTACAGGTAGTCAGAATCCCAAAAGTCTGACAACCAGTCTTACCAAGGGTATCGTGTTACCCAGTAACTGGGTTGTGGACTGCCAGGTCAGATAGTCAGTCGCTCTATGTAAAATATTGGTATACTGCTGCATCCGAATAGACTGGCAGCTGACCTTAACATATTTGAGAAAAGCCTTGGCAGATTTATTTTTATTAGAGAAATATATACTTAATATGCTTTAAAATAGAGTCAATATTAGAGCCTCAAATAATTCTGTAACATTCACGAAAATCAGAACAAAAGAATGTCATACTCATAATAATAACGTAGGTACAGTCAAGGGCTAAAATATTCTTAGCTGCCACGGCTTATTTTAAATCCATAATTGTTTTTATCCTTTTATTACGAACGCTTTGAACGTGCACGTATTTCTACATGGTTCTCACATTGTTTAATTTCAACATGAATGATGTAACCACTTTTTTGTAACAATATTTTGATTTTAAAGAGTGTCCATGGAGTTTCTTGCCCGTTCTTCTCCATAGGTACCTAATACGCTTTGGAATGGGCAACTAGCTTCATCTTTCTGACTGACCGACCCCTTGACAATTCAAAAGTGCCTGTAATTGGTTTATTTGAAATAAATGCTTTGAGTTTGAGTTTATGTATGTAACTTTTCGTGAATCCAAAAGCCATTTTTTGCCGAACTATCTGCTAAAATTGTGGCCAATTAAACGTACAGTAGGTATCTGCCAAGACATACATAGGTAATGAGAAAAAAAATATTCAATATTTTGGAAAAAATCGTATTTCGATAGAGCTATTGAATATTTGACATATTTTTGGCCTTGACTATACTTATTTAACCTAATTCACATCCCGGTGTCAAAAAGATGTTTTAAGTGGTTTTACGTTTTACTCTACCCGTTTACGCATCTCGTCCAACGTCCGCTATCTAGCTTTTTACCATTTAATTTGAGGTTGGCTCTCCTGACTAATCATTCATTGCCAAACGTATCTGTTCTGGGTCGTCGAGACATCTACTTGTGCTTGCCTCGACTCGTCGTTGACAGTCCAAGTATTTCGAGTCCAACTGATATTATCCTCATTTTCATCGTGAATCTATCCCTCATTTTCATCCTAAATGTTTAGATAGCTGTCCAAGAAATATCTTTCAATAGATATGGCGTCTCGTGATCGTGTTAATATGCGCGATAAGCGTGAGTGGTGGAGTGGTCACACTCTTTAGCCAAACCGCCAACCATAATCGATGGACCACTTCAGACAGCTGTATAAGGTACTAGCTTCTACCCGCTATCGCATCGTATCACCTGCCCGCGCTTTCACTTCGATTTCGCTTAGTGTTCTATCTGACTTTTAGTGTGATGATACAAAACAAATTTTACCTGTATATAATAATATATTAGTATATAATTAGCTCATATGCAGACTAGGAACGGGAAAAGTAATAGAAAAACATACTGGAAACATTAAAATAAATGTATTGAATTTTCTAGCATCAATAGAATTTCTTGTAAAAGCGTTCGTAAAGAGAAGTCATACCTCTTCTTCTCTCTTCGAAGTTTATGACAACAGCTCCCGCCATAGTAAAAATATTATCCAATCAACAAAATCGTAGCTTGGCTGACTACTAAGATCGGTCATACATGCAAAGCTAATACGGAATAAAGCATTGGTTGTCAACCTAATTTTGCCCCCCGCCCACTTTGAGAATATATTTTTTTCTAGAGCCCTAATATTTTTTTTACTTCCCATCTGCCGCGAGTCTGAAACAGCTATTGCTAAGATTATATTTAAACGTGTAGTATTATTTTGTCAAAAAAGAATTGTGTAGCGTAAAATGTCTACATTTATATCTGTAATTTTTATGGTGTACTTATGAGTATTATCTTCTATAGTCTTAAGATCCCATAACAACGCCCCCTAATTGTCTTTAGGTCTTCTACTGCCCCCCTGAAAGTCTCAAAGGCCCACGAGGGAGTGTTATCGCCCACGTTAAGAACCTTTGGGTTAAAATGTTATGTAATGAATGCTTAAACGACTTTTCTGTAGAGATACTTATTTATGATTTTAAGGTTTCGTTGCTCGTTGCTATGGACCCGGAAAAGAAATGCAGCAATCACTACCAGTCAGCAATTAATCTGGCAATCGCCATTTTAGAGAACTAGTAAACCGCTAAATTGCCGTGACCTAACATTTCCTTGAAAATATAAGTAGGTAGGATGGAGAAAAAAAAGCATATATTGGAAATTCAATCGCTTATCTACTATGCCGCTCATAAAACTAGCAGATGGCGGCAGCAAAACAACGCAAAAACCTGCTTAATTTTGCAAAATGTTACTTTCATTATTTAATTTGCTTTTACCGATACATTTTCCGCTTGCTTGAAAAGAAAACCAGGTTATCGTTTTCTTATTGACGCGTAGAGATTGGCAAATAGTAACGCGATAGCTGGTTTGAGATGCGATTAATTGTGTTTAATACCTACATTAATACCTAATACACATTTCGTATGAACAGAGCAGACGAAATATTAATGTGAAATTAACAAGAATTAGTGTCAGAACACGAGAAACGTTTGGTATGAAACTACCGAATAGGTCAACTATGGGATTGAGTACCCTAGTAAATAACTACTTTCTTCTTTTATTTTTATAGAAATAGTAAATGGTTTATTATCTATGTAATAAGCAGGTACACAGGATATGCAGAAATAGTGGCTTAAAATGTCACCTACAACCTCAGTGTTAGTTGCTCTTAGTTGCCAGTGAGCCCCAAGCGAGACAGCAACTAGGTAGGTAAGTAGATACTGTTTATTAAAACCAAGTGTGCTGACTGGTGAGAGACAGAATCTGGCCGGTAATAGCAATAGAACACTGAGATACCGACGTCAGTACTGACGATCAAAAGTCATTAACAGTTTACTTACACCTTTGACTGGCCGGTTGGTGCAGTTGGTAGCGACCCTGCCTTCTGAGCCGCTGGTCCCGGGTTCGATCCCCGGACAAGTCAAACATTTGTGTGCATGAACATGTCTGTTTGACCTGTGTCTGGGTGTGTTTATGTATATAAGTATGTTTATCAGTCATCAGGTAGTACAGGTAGTACAGGTTTTACCTAGTTTGGTAGATGTAAAAAAAAAGCCTTTACATTGACAAAAAGGCTGTCTTGACTAGCCTGTAATGCAACGACTCTAAAATCGACAAAACTCAAACCGTCTTATTACAAAACACGATCTAACTTTAGTCCCAACCTACACATTCGATTTAGTTTTTGTATTTGGAACTTTATGCCGACTTTAGTAAAGTTCCTAATACAAAATTGACAACCTAAGACCGGACTAAGTTGACAGTTTTGTAAAAGGAACTGTATTTCGATTTCAGTTAGGTTCTTATTTCAAAAACAGGCTCGATGGTTTAAACCATGTCATAAGAAAAACCTTGTTGTGTAATAAGACCGAATCGGTCTTATTACAAAACAAGGTTTTTCTTTTGACATGGTATGAAATACAGATGAAATACAGTTCCTTTTACAAAACTGTCAACTTAGTCCGGTCTTTTTTTTTTTTTTTTTTTTTTTGAGGATGGGAAATCATCAAATGACTCCTCCCGCTCTGGGTGGAGCGGAAGGGAGTGTCAGACTCTTACTGACTAAAACCCACCCGTGTTCCTTCCTTGGCCCTTTATGTTCCGGGTCAGCGGTACCCCTTTTGGATGATCCCGCTTTCCCGGCAGGCTTGGGCCCTAGTGGACCCCCTCTATGATGCTGACATCTCTTTGAGGCGCGCGTGGAACACGTACGCGCCGTCCAGCACGGGCCTGGTCCTGATCGGACGGTGAGCTACCCATTACTCACCGCCCGCAGGCCCGCGCCTACGGTGGCCGGGAGTCGTCACGCGGCTCCCGACGCCCGGAGCGTCCACCGCGGCGGCTTGGACGGGAGACTCTCTCCCTCTCCCGTCCCGCCACCTCCTTCGCTAGCATGACTGCTTCGCAGAAGGAGGCGACTGCCTCCCACTCCCCCTCGCCCCGGACCATGGCTTGAACCAAGGCCGGGCGTGAGAGATCGCCGCCGCTGCCGATCGCCTCTACGAGGACACGGCGGTGCTCCGCCCATGCAGGGCAGGCCCCCACCGTATGCTCCACCGTGTCCTCGGGGCGATCATCGCAGTGGTGACACCCGGGCGTTTCCTCCCGCCTGATGATGTGCAGGAACCTCCCGAAACTTCCGTGTCCGGTGAGGACCTGCGTCAGGCGGTAGGTGAGGACGCCGTGACGCCTCTCTAGCCACTCCTCAAAGAGGGGTCTTACCGCCGCTATCGTGGCGTGCCCTGCGCTGGGTTGCGACAGTCGCTCTTTCCATGCCGCCATGAGATCGCGCCGGAGGTCCGTCCGCTCCGCCGCGATTTGCCGCGGAAGCGGGGTTTCCCCCCGGCGTAGTGCCTCCGCGCGCCACTCATACAGGCGCGCGAGGACTATCGCCTCCAGATCCCACGGCGGCAGTCCGGCAAGGAGGCTTGCCGCCTCGCCCGAGATCGTGCGGTAGCCCCGGATCAGCCTTACGGCTACCACCTTTTGGGGCGCGTTCAGATAGTGGGCGGCTCTTCGCCGCAGTGAACGCGCCCACACCGGGGCCCCATAAGTAGCCATGGACCGCACGACCCCCGCGTACAGCCTCCGGCAGGAGGCGTTTGGACCCCTCAGGTTGGGCAGGAGCCGCTTGAGGGCGGCCCCAGTCCGTTCCAGTTTGGGGGCCAAACGTCGGAAGTGCTCCACGAAGTTCCACCGGCTATCGAGCACGAGTCCTAAGTATTTCATCGTGGACTCGACGCCGATGTGAACCCCTCCTGCCGTTAGTTGGGATCCCGATGGTGGCCTGTTCCGGGGCCCATGGAAAGACATGGCCTCGGACTTGTGCAAAGCCACCTCGAGACCCAACTGCCGGATCCTCTCCACGACTATCGCAACCCCGCGTGTCATCGCGTCGGCCGCCGTCTGATGCGACCTCCCCTTCGCCAGGACCAGCGTGTCGTCAGCGTAGCACACCATGCTGACGCCATCAGGGAGGTCGGCCCGCAGCACCCAGTCGTAACCGATGTCCCACAGGAGCGGCCCTAGAACCGATCCCTGTGGGACACCGCATGACATCTCTCGCCGGTTCCACTCCCCATCGCGACCGGGGTAGATGACGGCTCTGTCCGTCAGATATGCCTCGACTATTCGACGGAGGTAGGTTGGCACCCGGTGATACCGGAGTGCCTCCCCAATGCAACTCCAGGGCAGGGTGTTAAATGCGTTGGCGATGTCGAGTGACACCGCCACGACAACCCCGCCCCGAGACACCGCGTCCCCCGTCGTGAGGGCTCTAACGCGCATGATGGCGTCCACCGTCGAGCGCCCCTTGCGGAAGCCGAACTGACTATCCGCAAGATCCGGCCCCGTCCTCACCAGGTGCCCGACGAGGCGGCCTGCAATTACTCTCTCAAAGAGCTTGCCGACCTCGTCGAGCAGCACAATGGGCCGGTATGCGGACGGAGAGTCCGCAGGGCGCCCTGGCTTCCGAATGAGGACCAGCTTCCCCGTCTTCCAACGGAGTGGAAACTGGCCTCTCTCCATACATGCGCTTAAGAGCGCCTCCAGTCGAGGCCCAAGAGCCGTCGAGGCCAGGACCCAGGCTTTCCCTGGCAGGCCGTCGGGTCCTGGGGCGGTATTTTTGGCCTTCAGCCTACCTACCGCCACTCTCAGATCTACCCCGGTCACTTCAGGGGTGTCGTCGTCGTCCGCGTGGTTCGCTTCAGGCACCGCGAGCGGCGGAGCCATGGGCGGGGGAGTATGCTCCCCCCGTGAAGGGAACAGAGCGCTCACCACCTCCTCCACCAGCTGGGGGCGGAGACTCTGCGTCAGCGGGGGGGCCCAGGTGCGGAGTTTATTCCGCACCATTTTGTAAGGGCGCCCCCATGGATCTCCGTTCAGAGTCTCCACCAACTCCTCGCGGGCCGTATATTTGGCCCGCTGGACAGCCTCTTGGAGGGCGGTCTTCGCCGCTCTGTATCCCTCGTACAGCTCCGCCTCCGTCGCTTCCGCATCCGGAGGGCGGATGCGGAGCCTACGGTGCCTGGAGTACAGGTGTCGCACTGCGACGCACGCCTTGCGTAGCGTCTCCAGCTCTTGCGACCACCAGTACACCTGACGTCGGGCGCTTCCTGGACGGACTCGGGGCATTGCCACGTCGCAAATCTCGGACATGGCCTCCCGGAACCACTCCGCCTCATCGTCAATATCGGCAGGCCTGTCCGGTGATGACACCCAGGCCTGCACGATCGAGGCTTCCAGGAGGAGCTCCCGGTCCATCTGCTTCAGCGCCCACCGCGGACCACTCGGGGCCTGTTGGACCGGCGCGCTAGAGGTCTGGGCGGAGACGTCGAACCGGATATACCGGTGGTCGGAGTAGGTCTCCACCTCCTCCATGACGCGCCAGTCAATGACACGCTGTGACAGAGCGGGGCTGGCAAACGAGATGTCCACCACAGACTCACCCCGCATCCGCACACACGTGGGAACAGAGCCCCGATTTAGGACGACCAGGCCTGTCTCCAGAGCCCAGTCCTCCACCATCCTGCCCCGCACATCAGTGTTACGGGAACCCCAAGCCGGATTTTTGGCGTTGAAGTCCCCGAGCACTAGCACGGGGAAGCGATGGTACCCGGCGACGACGACACTTACCTCTGTTAAAGAGTTCTGGAACTCGGCGAGAGTTCGGCTCGGAGAGAAGTACACTCCCACTACTACTATCTCCCCGAACCGTGCTGCTACGCACCCCTGTCCCTTCGTGACACCTTCGAGGGATGGGGTGCCGGCGGCGGCCGACGAAATTATGGCCACTGAGCCGCTCAGGTCCTCAACCCAGTCATCCCTGGGCAGGACAAAATACGGCTCAGCGACCACGGCAATGTTAATCGACCACTGCGCCATGCTCTGGAGCAACAGGTCCTGAGCGCAGGCGCAGTGGTTGATGTTCGCCTGGAGGAGACTCAATGGAGCCGTTACTCCTCCATTTCAGTCTCCTCCCGGGTGGCGGCAGTGGCGGCGGCGGCAACAGTGGCAGTGGCACTGGCCGCGGTGACGTTGGTAATGGCAACGGCGGCGGAGGGCCTGCCTCTCCTCCTGGTTCCGGTGGGTGGAGCGCAGGACTTACTGCCCGCCCGGTGATCGGCCGGCTTGCCAGCACCCGCACATGCTGCGCAGTGCGGCGCGGCTTCGCACGAGCCGGCCTTATGTCCGGGCTCACCGCAGCGGAAGCACAGAGTGCTGCGGTCCACCTCCGAGGTGCACTGGACGCCAACGTGGTGCCCCACATGGCATCGGAAGCACCTCAGAGGTCTGGGTTCCAGCAGTTTAACCTGCGCCGAAACCCAGCCCACCAGAAGCCTTCGGCCCTCCACAATCTTTTTGGCCGCCGTCACGGGGCAGCTTACCGTTACGGTTCGCATACCCGCGGGGTCCGGACGTATGGTGCCCGCCTTCACCTGGTCGGCCAGACACCCGCCCGTCCTGACGACGGCAGCCACCACCTCTCCCTCCGTTACGGAGTCATCCAGGCCCAAGACTCGCATGTCTGCGCACTTGACGGGCCTGGAGACTCGAGCCTCGTCCGCATTGAGGGACGCCCTTAGCTTCTCAGCTAGGGCGTCAGCGGTGGGGCCACTCGTCACACCGGGGATCTCCAGCATGCGGGCGCCAGTTGCGGTCACCCTGTGCCGGAGGCCCTCGGTGATCCCCAGCTCCTGGAGGTCCACCGTCTCCCTCGCCTTGGTGAGCACGTCCCGGTACGTCACGCCCCTCTTAACCGCGTCCGGCTGTAGCGTGATCACTACAGCCGCGGTCTTTGGGGCGCGGAGCCTTGCCGCGACGGCTCGCTCCTTGTGGCGCCGCCTTTGCCCCTTTTTTCTGGCCGCCTTGGCCGCCTTCTTTTTGTCCCCGACCACCTGCCACCCGGCGTCAGTCGTGGGAGATTCCTGTGGCCGGGAAGTAGGCTCTGGGGCCTGCGCCTCCCGTGCCGTCCTGCCCTTCCTCTTTAGAGCCCCAGCTGGTGTTTTGCTGGCCGGCGTCTGCGTTGCCGGCGCCGGGGCTCCACCGGCCGACGCCGATTTTGCCTGGCCTCCGCCTGCCGACGCCTGGGCTCCGCCTGCCGACGCCGGTTTGGCCGGCGGCTGGGCCCGGCCAGACGACCCGGGCTTAGGGGCGGCGGCTCCCGCAGCAGCCGCATACGAGGCCACCCTCGGCCCCGGAGCTGTCCTGCCCGCTAGTGGTGGGCGCAGGACTATGCCCTCCAGGACGGAGAACCGCGCCTGGAAGGCCGCCAGCTCCTGCCGAACCAGATTGAGGACCTGGTTCTCCTCCGGAATGGGCTGGCTTGGCCGAACGGGCTGGCTTGGCTCCTGTTCCGTCTGCACCTGCCCGCTGCCGGTGGCCTTCAGGCCAGCCAGGTCCTCCCTGAGCTTCCCATTCTCCTCCCGGAGAAGTTTCATGGCGGCCGTCAGGCGAGCGACCTCCGCCCGCAGCTCAGCCACTTCGCCGCCCGAAGGCCCGTCGGTTTTGGCCGCCTCCACCGCCGCCATGATGGAGGCCGTTGCCGCGACCACGGCCCTGCTTTTGGACGACTTGATCTTCTTCAGGGTCACCTTCCGAAGCTCAGCCTCCACTACCTCCTTGAGGCTGGTTGAGGCCTCATTGTCATTGTCGTCGGGGCCACTCGACAGGCTCGCCTCGTCGCCCGAGGGCCCCGAAGCGACTGCACGACCATTCACCCCCTCCTTTGCGGGTTCCTCCGCTAGCTCCGCTGCCTCCCGGGCTGTGAGCCCCCTCCCCCTGCCTCGCTCTTGGACCCCCCCTCCCCTCCTACCGGTGGGGATTTTTCGAGCCGAGGCTCTCTCGCCATCAGAGGACGACCCCTGGTCGTCCACTGATCTTGGCCGCTTACTGAAGAACCTGATATTCTTCTTCTTCGTTTCAGCGGCCAACTCCTTCGCGCGGCGGTTGCTCAATGAGCCTCCCGTGCTCGCGCCACTTGGCGCGGTGTCGGGCTCCGACCCCGCACCACTCCTCCCCTCTTCGGTTTTTTGATTTTTTTTTAAGTTTTCCATAGTTGATCCCACGAGTAAGAACTTTATTTATTGACTCAAAATTTGCGTGGTTCGCACTAGCGACTGAATCAAGCTACCCATCAGCCAAGCTTACAACCTCCTTCACGGTGCGCCGCCGCTTAGAGGTTTGGGGATTTTTTTATAGAGGTTGATCTTCCTCGCGGTCCGGGCGGTTAAGCCAAGACCCTCGACCCCCGTCAAAAGTCAGAGACATGACCTGTACAGTCTTCGGGGCTACGAGATTAAAGCGGTGGCAGGAAGAGACTTCTTCGTGCCAGCCCGGCGGCAGGGTTAGTGCACACCGAGCCCGCTCCCTCCACGGCGGTCAAATCGCTCCTCCCCCCGTCCACGACCACTCACCTTCCTCTGTAAGCAGAGGGGGAGTGGCCGTATTCGTATATAGCCCGGTTCCCTTCACCAACCATCAAGGATGATCAGTGATTGGAACCGTGACCCTTCCCCGTGTGTTGAAGATTCGCCGCCGGCCCCAAGTACCCCCCAAAAGCCTGGTGGGCACTTGAGCCCGGCGTTGCCCAGGGTGCGCCACGTGGAGGCTCTTCAACATGCACCCCAACTTAGTCCGGTCTTAGATTGTCAATTTTGTATTAAGAACTTTACTAAAGTCGGCATAAAGTTCCAAATACAAAAACTAAATCGAATGTGTAGGTTGGGGCTAAAGTTAGATCGTGTTTTGTAATAAGACGGAAACGGTATTATTACAAAACACGATCTAACTATAGCCCGGGCCTAAAACGTCGAGCCAGTTTTTGTATTTCGAACTTTATGCTGACTTTAGTAAAGATCTTAGTACAAAATTGACAACCTGAGACTGGGCTAAGTTGTTAGTTTTGTAAAAGGAACTGTATTTCGATTTATGTTAGGTTCTTATTTCAAAAACAGCCTCGATGGTTTAAACCATGTCTAAAGAAAAACCTTATTTTGTAATAACACCGAAAGGATTTGCCCTAATATACTCTAAGAATTTCTACCCATAGGTAACTCTGTGGAGTAATTGAGTAACGCACATAAATTGGCAATCGGTCTCGATGACTTTCATTTTGACAGTACAGACACGTTGATTGCGTTATTTACGTTGTTGAGCAGACGACATTTTCAAACCTATGAAACAATGGATTAGGAATAACCTTCAAAGCCCTCGTATTGTGGTTGAAAGTGTGTTACTCAACTAGGGTGCTGGTCCTTCAGTACGGAATCCATCGTACTCAGAAATCAATTCCAGCACTGTCATTGAAAATAAACAAACTCATTTTGATACGGCATCAAGTATACTCACGTGATAAAAACCAATGTGACGGCCACTTCAATCTGTCCAGCTGGTTAAAATAATATCAGATTATCTATGAGATATAACTTTTAACAAGCACCTTTGTTTGTATAAAACTATCATTCAATCATCCGTAGCAGAGACAAGTGCCCACCGACCGATGTGTTCCAGAAACTAAAATAACTTAATAGCAAAGAAGTAGTAAAGTAAACAAATAACCAGTAATTATGAATTAGTTCAAGTAATTTACTTGCTGCAAATTGTTTACGGTAACTTAGCTTCGGCGGTGTTAATAAGATAATTGCACACTTGGCAGGCGCTTGGTGGATTGTACAAATATTTTGAACAAAAGGTATGTAAATATATTTATGTCATTAGTATTGAATTGTTCTAACTATGCTTTAATTATATAATAAATTAAATAGAAACTTACTAAACTGTAGACTGTTTAATTATCTAATCTAGAGTTCTCGTCTCGTTATTAGCAATCAGTAGTACCACAAAATAGAGGACAAATCTAAGCATATATGATTAAGTAATCTTTTAAATTGAAAATATGAAAACGGCAAAAATTCAACACACTTAGGTACTAATTTTATGTAAAATGCGTCAATAAGTTTCGTGGATACATAAGCAAGTAAATAAAAATTAGCACGTCAATTTCGAATGAAAGGAATAAAAAAGGAGATAATTTTCTATTTGTATTGTATCCGGGTAACGTCACAAACTATAGCCAAACAATGAAAATTCAAAACAATTCATACTTTAATCATATTATTTACCTACTTATTTCGTTTGTCGTCACGAACCTTTACAAAATCGTGAAAATGCATTTAGTAAAGGTTCCGCTAGGTATTGTTTAGATTCGTGTGTCTGACAGTCGTGATCCTCATATTATAGGGAGCGGATCCCTTCGGAGAAGTTGTATACGCTTAGCAATTGTTTATGTTATTACAATCACAATTCTTTACTTGCTTCTTCTTGTTATCATTTACTTACGAGCGATTTCTTTATTTGACGATGATTCGACAGGTGACTGACTAGGTGACAATTGTACCTTATTGAAATGACTGAAACCCTCAGACACTCCTCTTATCTTTTATCGCAAAAAATTGGTATGGCAAGGAATATCTATTACCAAATATTATTCCATCAAAAATATTGTCTGTTAAAAAAAATCTATATTATGTAGTACTGTAATCGTTTCTACTCTCGATTCTGAACAACTTTAAAGTTTTGAGTATTTCAGTTATGAATTAATCCTACAAGTAGATTGTGACATAACAACTATAACGCCTAATGCTTAATCAAGATATTAATACCGAATGACAAGTATTTAAGTAGGAGCTTAGGTAACAATTAAACACTAATGAGTAATTGCGATATAAACTCCAATACGATTTGATAAGCAGGCTTTTTACGACAAAGACGCTGCAGAAATTAACAAGTTCTAGTTTTCTATGTGCTACATCAGAATCGCATATCTGAAGTGCATGCACACTCGCACATCACACAAAAAACTTTTTTTTTTTTAACTTTCCCTTGGATTCTTAAAGCTGAGAGGAAATACCGAAACAAACTCAGGGGTCAAGTCTATTCAGCACCAATGACGGGGTCCGCTAGGGCCCATGCCTGCCAGGGTCGCGGGAAAGTCCGAAAGGGTTTCCGTGGCCCCTGGCAGAGGCAACAGAAGGAACACGGGTAGGTTTTAGTCAGTAAGAGTCTGACACGCCCTCCCGCTCCCCCTAGAGCGGGAGAAGTTATTTGATCATTTCCCACCATCAAAAAAAAGGGTCAAGTCTAGATAGTAATTAATTTTGAATTTTGTGAAACAATAATGCTGGGAACTGCCTGTCTGGCACATATCACGACGGTTTAGAGCATACGTACTATAAATTTATCAATAAATGCACTTAACCTGTCGCGCCGACAAGGTCACGTGCTCTTACGCATTCCGTGTGTGTTGGAGACAAGAGGATGGGCAGTAGTTCCCTTGTCTAGTAATTACAACTAGGTCCTATCTCCAATACATTTAACAACCGTGTTTCCTATGTCAATTGACCTTTTGAACGTAGATTGTAGCTAACTATTGGGAGTCTCATTATCAGGGACTGCCTCATTGGTCTAGTGGTCGCAAGCGCTACCCTGGGTTTAATTCCCCGGGCCGGCAAAGTATTGCTGGGATTTCTCATCTGGGTTTTGTCAGTAACTGCTCGGAGCCTGGATTTGTGCCAGGTTGATGGCAATAAGTTCGCGCCTTGTTACATGGTACAGACGCCAGCAGGTCAAGCTACCCGAAACTGTCAAATTTTCCCAATCAACCTTGAACCTTAATGCTTTAGCGATAAAGTTGAAAATCTATTAAAGAAATTTGACAGATTGTAGTAGCTTGATGTGCTGGCGTCTGTACATAAACGTTACTGGCGAAATGTACTCTGCACTAAAGGTACACCTCTGCCCGTAATGTTATGTTATGCGTGTGTTATGTCATTATCAGTAGTGGAAATACGGGCTGACATAATTATGCCTGCGTTGGCGCATACATACCGATACATACTTGGGCCTACGTTTTCCGCATCCGAGACCCTACTACCTCTACTACTTTCTTCGAGTCGTCAGCTGATTGGTGACATCCCTCATTGCATTTGTTTTTTTGCAATCTTGTCGTAATAATACCTGTCATTTGATACTCTTTTGTCATGTGTGCTATAAACATGACAGACAATTTATCCGAGGGATAGATAGCAGTACTACCAGCCTCTTCTTGACTGATAACGTGAAGCTGTGAAAATCTACATAAGCTCAAGGGATTCCGTATCACAGACAGTGGTTGATTCATGTTAGATATCGGACTTCGGCAAACGTCCTAAGATTATTTGTGTTAAGAATAATAGATTATTATATTAGACCTATTTGCCTAAGTTGCCCCTAATCATTTTATTTCACATAAACTCAAACTCAAAGCATTTATTTCAAATAAACCAATTACAGGCACATTTGAATTTTCAAGGGGTCGGTCAGTCAGAAAGATGAAGCTAGTTGCCCATTCCAAAGCGTAGTAGGTACCTATGGAGAAGAACGGGCAAGAAACTCCATCGACACTCTTTTAAATCAAAATATTGTTACAAAAAAGTGGTTACATCATTCATGTTGAAATTATACATGTGATCAACGATGTAGAAAGACGTGCACGTTAATAGCGTCTTTAATAAAAAGATAAAAACAACTCGGGAAGTAAATAGTGCTAAGGATCTGTAGTTAAACATCCCTATGAAGTTCGAATAGTTTCGATATGCGAAACTGTGAAGATGTAGGTACTACGCGTTTGAAATAAAATAGTGTCCCTGGAGTTTCTGTCCCGTTCTTCTCCTTAGGAACTTTCTACGCTTTGTAATGGACTACTAGCTTCCTCTTTCTGACTGACTGACCCCTTGACAATTCAAAAGTGCCTGTAAACGGTTTCATTAAAGTAAATGCTTTGAGTTTTTAATTTGAGTTTGAATTGCGCGCGCTTTCGAATGAGGTTCGAAGAGAAGCTTATAGAATAGCACTGCAGAACATGTTCATTCTTATAATGCATATAGTTGGTATGATGGAGACAAGTAAGCTTAATTGTTTCACTCACAGACGGAACACGTGATGGCTGCTTAATTTTCCTCCTTCCTCTTTACATATTATTAAACTGGCTGCATCATGTGATCGTTCGATTGCTTCAGATCTGACTTCCCAATTAAAATGTTGAAACTTCTACATTATATTTGCGTTTATAGTCGTTATCATTGAATCTACATTTATGTCGATGGTGATCGCATAGCGTTGCTTTGGAATTACATTAACTATAAATTCATCTGACCAGACAAACCAGCAAGAGTTTTATGTGCTATGAAGGAATACAAACCATTATTCATCCAAGTTTTCCTTTCTTAAAAATATCAGTAATCATCATGATTGCTTGCTGTAGGTAAATAAATACCCAACAATGAAGAATTAATTGGTTGATTTGCAGAAATATGAATTTAATCAATCATTTCTTGAACTCAATGTTGCTGTGATCCCGAAGTCTTAGTTTATTTTTTCAAATTGAACATTGTGCATCATGCACTTCAATCATTTTTACATGCTTTTCTACGTGTCCTTCTACTAGGCAACGCATCTTAATTACTAGCGGTATTTTTCATGACCTAACCAATAGTCTATGGTTTGATATTCAGTGCGCGTCATATACTATAGATTATGTTGTGAGATTATGAGTTAGAGGAAACAGACAATAAAATAAAAATACTAGATAACCTCGACTTACAAGAAGAATAGTAACCTAAATAATATTAAATAGACAATTTTTGTAAAATCATAAAAAAATAAAAATAAAACGATTAGGTACAATAGCAAACATGATTCCAAGATATTTAGAATTTATTGGACCATTTGGACAAGGATCTTATGGTGCACTTACCACTAATGTGATATTCAGCAACCCACATCTTTCTGATATTTTTATGATCTCCTTGGCTCTGCTTTATTTCGTAAATGTCATACTTTGTTCTGATTAATAGGTAATAGTGCAATTTACAAACAAAAAGAGTAACGCGACGTATGTACCTTAATGTGTATATTACCGATACTAAAATAGTTTATGTCATGTCCTCCATATACATGTTTAAAGCAATGTTTGCGGTGAAAAGCGTGGATGGTTTTCATGCCATCATGCGGAAGCGTTGTGCGTCTCTTATCAAGCGCACGCGGGCCAGCTCGAACAGTCGCTGGGACTCGCCAATGTGGCGGCACTGGATGCGACTACACACTGCGGGTGGACGCGTTCAGGGCTTCTCATAAACTGGCACTCCTGTGCGATGCCACGTTGTGATTTTTATTTTTCTTCCTGTTGCTTTGTTTTTTGTGACTAACAATAGTTTTATAAGGTTGTTTTGTGTTACTAACAGTATAAGGACTACGTCTGAAATAAATGTGTTAAATTAAATTAAAACAGATGAAGCTTATCCCTGATTTTTAGCTGGAGGTCAATTAATTAACGTCTATTTTTTTATTAATTCCATTGAAGCTTCAATGAATAAATTTAACTTAACTTGACGTATAAGGCTAATTCAGGCCAATATACAGATTAAAGACTGATGGTAAAGTTCAAGAGTCCTAGTACATCAAGTATCTAAAGTTGTTGTAGTTAAGGAACCATCTTGCCTCAAATCTCTATTAAGTAATATCTGAGAGCGAGTTTAATATTTCATGAATACTTAGTAATTTCATTTGGCTCTCACTCAGGGAATTTCATATGTTCAAACGATGAGGGCGACGCCCATTACTCGCCTCCTAAATGTATTCCTAATGTCACAAGACGAGATTATAAACGACATAGGTATATAAGATATTTATGTGTATGAATAACCTTAGATGCATCAAAGACGTCAATATATGTAAATAAGAAGTAAGAACCACAATGTCACATGATTGCAGTTTAGAAAAATCATGCACTATAAGTTGTTACCATGAATAACAACCATCATTCGATGATTCAAGAAAACGACCCATTACACTATTAAGGGCCACAGACTACTTGAAAATTATAGCCCTACTATGTAAATATAGTCATCATATTTACCATAACAAGCTAACGCAACGTTGAGCTTCATCTCCATTGTTTACATGAGTTCCGTATAAAACCAGAGGTGGAGGTGGAAATGCAGCAGTAGCGTCCAAGCTTCCATGTTTTCAACTCGTTTTCCGGGTGCTAATCGGCCACCATCTCGTGACTGGATAGAATTAACACTAACCTCATAATAAGTGAAACAAAGACAATCCGTATATGGCCCATGAAACTGACGTCAGCGTTTGATCAGTATATTGTGAACTGGTGCTTTATAAGAAGGTGTGAATGCAGGGTGAACACGTGTTCCCTAAAAAACCGAGGTCGTGCAAAAAGTGTAGACGTGAATTATTGTCGAGTGTCCTTAGTCGGGGCGAGCACGTAGCCAGTCAGCTGAGCGCCGAGACCCCGCCGCTGTGCCGCCGCGTCAGTCCGCCCCGTCCGCGCGTCCGTAGCCGCGCTGAACTCTCGTCTGTCCTAACCCTTATCGCAAAAGGTATGGCCTCGTGATTGGGGGATCACACCCGTGATCACCTGCCGACGTCGACGCGAGATAGCATGCTATCAACCGTCCGAAATAAATGTTTATGGTGCCTGTTTATTGTTGTATGTATCTGTGATGTAATTTACGACGTTCGACGTTATATAGAAAAGCGTTTCGCCTCACATCACTACTTTCAAGTTGAAGTACGTTGGTTGACGATGTGCCTGACTAGAGTATCCGCGTAAACGGGTGGTATGTATGTAATAGTTGTTTCTGTGAATTTTCTCAACGCCTTTTTCCCAAAGTGAGCAGTGTGCTTTTCTTTATTTATTTATGCTGTATTATTCGTTATTTATTTTAAATTATAATGTGAAATAAGTCACGAGCAACAAAAATAATAAATGCATTCCCAGTGCCTGAAATTAACACTGAAATAAAAACTTTTGAAACGTTTCAAACTACATAATATCTTGTTTTGTGTTTAAGAAGAAGTTACTTGTTTAGATTGCGCTTGTATATAGTGTTTAAAATACACCCAAATTTTGTTTGTATTGTGGGTGTACCACATAAACAGTTTTTATAATTCAATCAAAACATTTTTTACTAAATTATCCAAATTCAACCTGAACATACTTTTAATAGTTTTTTACATATAGTGACTTTAAATTCATGAAATTTGAATCGATTCATAATGACTTCATTCTAGTGTTAAAAGTGAGTCATGCACATACAAACTTACCATACACATACAATCATAACGATCTTGCCATGGCGCCACATAACCTAAAGAACATATTTTCATTGCCATGTTGTTTCATCTATCGTTAACAAAACAAAGGGTCTTATTGCTTAATACTCGTTTAAAATTAGTTACAACATTTCCATAAGTATTGTCATAAAATCACTTGGAATGTTGTGCTAAGTACTTAAAGTAGTATTCCGTATAAACAGCGAGATAAAGTAAATATTTATTATTCATCTCTAAGAGAACGCTTTGATAAGTACACACAAAAAAGGTGTTCATGGCACAAAAATAGAGCACCTTATTTAAGCAAAATTCTTAGGCACCTATATGTAATTAGGTTCTGTGTCTGTACTAACTATTCATTAATTGATTAAATTTTGTTTTTGCCCCGTTTGAACATGATGTATCTTTCCTAATACTTAGCTGATTTTTTAAGTCGCAAATTATTTTTTAATTTATTGATTAAATTAAGTTATTTACATACCTACGTAGGTAGGTATTATTAATAGGCATAACAATAGAATTTACATACATATCTACCATAAGAGATTGTCGGTGGATTAGAAAAATTATTATTAGATTATCTGTACAACGGGACAATATAATTGCTTGTATTTATTTTGTTTTTTTTTTTGATTTATGGACTACATTATCATAACTTAATATTTTAGTAAGATTGAAATATGGTCTGTTCCAAAAGTATATGTTGGATGTGTATCTAATTTAATTTAATTTAATTCTTGCCCATTCACTCACTAAAGGGAATTAGTCCCTAATACATTCATCAATATTTAGAAAAGTTTCAAATTTATAGCTCACCACTTCTTACAATATTTATTGTTTGAATAACATTATGAAATGTTTTTGAAAAATCATCGACGAAAATGGAGGTTATAAAGTTAACCTCAATGTTAAATAAATAACGGCTTTAAGTTGATTTCAAATCATACTTTCGGGTTTAGGTATTCAAATCTTCAAATCAAATCACTCAATTACTAAGTGGCACCACAAATTGGCAGCCACAGGTATGGTTTCCTGATCCATATGTCATATGTTATGTTTGTCATGTATGTTATGTCGTATGTTATATTATTATCGGATACTTTTGGAACTGAGTATAGATCTAACGAAGTTTACGCGATTTAGTAAATCGATTTCTCGATTAAATAGTTACAAGTGCATATGTGACGCATTATTGAGCAACAATATTGATCGATACGATAAAGTCAAAGAAGACGCTACTAATTGTACGATAAAATCGATTGACAACGTCAAAATCAGCTGTTGAAGTGTTGACAAGCTTTGACCATAAATTTTCTTAAGGTTATACACGCTATACATACATTTCGTTCATTTATAAATGAACGAAATTTTGAAATGAAATGATGTATATGATATTGGAAAATAATATTATCAACCTGTTATTGGCACTCCAATCCGCTCAAATTGATACGAAACCGAAAAATATTATTAGCGCAATATTCTTTCTTTTGTCAATTATTAGTCTCTACTTTGTTTCTCGGGCATCAACTGTCAGTTTATTTGGCTCTGAAGTCTTCTCCCTTTTTCACCCGACTACGGGAGAGAGAAAAGGGTAATAATGAATATCACTAGCTATCGAAAGTATGTAAGATTTTACTTTCCTTATCTCTAAATTGAAGTTGAAAGTGTCCTTAGAGTCCTATGCCGTATAATAGGTAATGAAATCATAACTGACTGATGCAAGGTGTAGGCGGATGCACCTACTCGCTTTGAATTCATTCAGTCAAGTCACGCGGCATAAGTTATAATAATTAATAAAATTTGCCTTTGATGAGTTAGTCGGAAAATTACGTGCATACACGTGATTTCTATAAGTTAACAAAATGTCACATTACGTCAGAATAAACAAGTCCTTATAACTTCAGATCCAGTGCCTATTGTTTGTTCGACTCACATAAAATCCTAATAATGTTTGGACTTTAAAAGAGACCATGACCTCTGAGTTTGTTTCGGCATTTCTTCTCAGGGATCAGTCAGCTAGGAAATTCCGGCACCATCTAGTTTTCAAAGTAAAAGTCAAAAAATTTTTTGCCGATAAATATGGCTACAAAAGTTCTTACAATGGTCATTCAGGTCATTTAAATTTAAATTAAAGGGAAAAAAAATGAACAACAAAAAGTGTCTTAAAAGGTCTACTTAACAACAATTTCGTTTCATTTCATTTCCATAAGTAACCATTAAGGAATCGTTTAACCAGGACCTATTAACAACTGATGGTAAACCGATTCGTTTTGCAAATAGTCTTTTGACGTCGAGAAAGCTGGTGACGCTTTTCATACGTCAGCAACCAGCAGCCAGTAGCCAGTGTAATCAATAGGTTCAAATGGATTAAGTCCGTGCGTCCGTCTGGCCATACGTCAACTCTAAGCCGAACCGCATTGCTATTCCAAATACTGAATAGTCGGCGTTTTCACAATTTTGTATAAAATGCCTTGAAAACGGTTTAAATGTATGATTTATACCCGTTACCCACGTTTTACTGCTCGTTACTAAAATAAAATGTTAAACACAGTGGGTATGTTATTGAGATATATCGGCGGAATACATCGTGACACGAGCTTTTACCATGGATTCACTCCAACAGTTTCGTCGGTTATAAAAAAAAATCTGCTGTGCCATACAAAAGTGCAAAACCAACGCGGTCGAAATGTATGGAAGAGCTGTTTGTGTCATGGTGTCCCTTCCACCGTGTGGTTACCTATTTAATTGTTATGCTTTAGTGATATAAATAGGGACATAGGCCCAAGCCCGGATCTTGAAAATACCAATAATCCCAAGACTGATTCTTATTCAACAACTCATATTTTTTAATGATACTACCTTGGGAGTGCGACCGTCACGCAAACAAAGTTACGTATCTCTAAACGGAATAGGAATATTAATTACAAAGGAAAAGTACAAAGTTGCAGTCGGTTTCTCATTATTGTCCACGAAGTCTAAACATTTATGTCTCGCCATACCACTCATCATCGTTAAAAATCATGGGTTGATTCAATTAAGAGTTCCGATGCTGGGTTGAGTAACAGTTCGTTTGTTTTTAGGACAGTTCTGGTTCCCACAAATGGGTTACAAGTTACAAGGTCCTCTTTAATAATAATAATAATAATAATGTAGTTTACACAAATATTTAAAAATGTATTTAATAAGTATACAAATAAATAAACGAAATAATAATAAATTATTTAATTCAGGCAACAAAGACCCAATTAACTAATTATAATTAACTATATTAAATAATTATAATAAGCAAAAAAACATAACACACTACACTTGGAAGCTTGGTTTTTGTCGTGCTTCTCTCCAACGTTTGAACACAACTCCTGTCGGCCAAAAATCTCAGTTAAGGAAGACAGCCTTCTGCATCGCGGGTAACTGGAGGATGTAGGAATTAAAACGTATAGTCCTGATTGACTCCAACCGCGACAGCTTCAGCAACTTTCGTTCCTCGACACTAATTTAACCTTGGCTCTTCTTGAAGATGTACTGAAGGAGCTCATCTCCAGAGGGGCAATTCCCGTATTTTTAAGAAAGTTCGCATTCTAATCTCAGTGTCAATCTGTCAAAAATTGTATAGCGTTTACCTACTTTTTTGACATTAGACTGTCGCTGAGATGAGATTGCGACTTGAATTTGAACGTTTTTAATTACGGGAATTGGCCTTCTGATGTCTGTGGGTCGAACCGGGAAATGTACAGAAGCATGGTGGGCACTACAGCGTGGATTTTTCCATCCTCACAAACTACTTTCTCATTCGTATATGCAAAAACTGTCAAAGCCTCAAAATCACTTCTCCGATAACATTTATCTGACAGCTCAAAAATAGGCCCACCGTCCTCTTTTTCATTGATGTCAGTAAACCAGGCACAAATGAATGATTTTATCTCATAAGATATGTATTGTTTCTAAAACAAGAAACATCCGTTAGTTGTATTGAACTCAACAAATCCATAGGAAGGACGTCGCAGGAGTCACCTCGACCTCATTACCAATGATAATTCAACGATAATGTTCGTTTGACACATACAACATATACAAATATATGTGTGAATGTAAACATAAATAAATCAAATCATGTATGTATTGTAAATAAATTGACACATGTTCGTGAAATTGTATTGTTGAGATTGTTAACGCTGCCGCGCTGTTGTGATCCAATTGGCATGGATAGGACGCAGCGAGTCAGTGCAACGACCAAGTGGGTTGGTCGTCAGTGTCCCGCTAGTAGTGTCCTCACATACCTAATCGACAGGACGCGCCACCGGCCTCATGGCTATAGCCACGCTCAATTAATTGTTGTTTATCAGACTATGAATATCTCGAACTGTATCTAGTTCGCCCTAGTGACAGTGAAACGAATCAACGGGAGCAAGATGGTCTGTATTATTCCTTTTGTGTTCCTTTTTGTGATATTTACGTACGCCTATTCATTGTTAAGTGTCGTGTCCCATACGAAGCGGGTCTTTCAATCAAGAATCGGAGAGCGTAAAAAGTGAAGCATGGTTTAATTGATATAAGTATGTAACCAATTGATGTGCGAGATGTAAACAATAACCATAGACTACTGTTTAGTCTATTTTGTTTCTTTTTAACATTACCGCGCCATAAGGAAACAGATCGAGGCCTATTGTGGAGCAAGTAATAAAAATAAAAACAATAGAAAATAACTTATTCCGTGAACATTATTATAGTAATAAGTGTCATACCTGAATCCTGCAGTTGTATAGATACCTTTTGTCGTGTGGCAAGTGGCTGTGTATATAATATTGAGATTCTGTTAATTTTATCATTTGTCTTTTAGGTATGTACACATATAATACATTATATAGTTACAAAACAAAAGGAAGTAGAAGATTCCTAATTTTAAAACTTATCATTTTATTTTATTTTTTTAGATAGACTATAATATTGTCCCAAATTGGGCAAAGATTTCCCTCATACTTTTTTTTTTATGATCTTCCTTTCTGGCAATCGTTCAGAAACGAGTCCAAATTGTCACGCCAACGTTTTTAAGGCCTACCTCGATGACGACGCCCGCCTCCTCATTATTAAAAAAAAACGAGATGAAGGTCTTAACATCCGAGATATATTTTCCGACATTATAGGGATCGTGTGTCCTGTGCCATACACTCGTGGAGTAGGCACGTACGTACCTATGTCATATTGAACTTCACGCCTTGAATAAAGGCTTTTTATCACATTTTACGTGGAACCTGATACAGGCCAGACTCTCTCGAGTGCTATCCCGTTGCGAGCTCTAATAAAACTATGTGAGTATGTGCTAAGCACTTTACAAGGTTCTATCTGTAGTCCTCCCTGAGCGACATCAACATGGATTCTATCTCGCTATTCGATTCTTTTAAATAAAAAACGACAAGAATAGTTACTGCCAAAATACTCGTAGGTATTGAAACGGGTAAAATCATCCTCATTTAAGTCTTGGACGACTTTCTTTGAGTACTCTTTTAAAAGACAGACGGTATATAGAAATGACACCAATTTTGAATTTAGATTGATTAAGTAGAGCAAAACCTACCTATGACTTGACAATAAAAACTCTAGCTACTTTAGGTGATAGCACCTAAAAGAAAGTTTTGACGCCACAAAGTAGATTGTTATAAAAAAAAAACTAACTATTTTGAAGCATCCATACTTTTGCCAAAGTGGATAGTAAGAGTATCTTTAAATATTTGGTGACCATGACTGAGTAATTCAGTATTAACCGAGGTTATTCCCCGAATAATATTCAATTCCACATCATGACTCTCAATAAAAGAAAAATGTAATTAATCAAGTTACGATTGCTGTACGATAAAGAAACGTTTTTCTTTTTTGTTGTTTAACTGTTTTCCCCATAGAAATACCCACATACGTTCATATTTGATAAAATTGGATTAATCAGGAAAAAATACAAATAATATACACAAAGCCATAATGCGTATCAGGTACAAAATAATGCAATTGTTAAGTATTTTCGTATTCATGTTTATTCATTAAAATCAATAAACAGTGAATAACAATGGCCATATAAATAGTTTATACAGGGACATTAAAAAAACATGTGTGCAGTGCACACCTTCAAAAATGTGAGCTTCAAGACTGTATAATGTATTCTATCTCATTCTCTCGCACGTTAAATCCTATAGATTTATGTGTTTGTCTCTTTTTAATGTCGCTTTCTCGTTTCATCGAATTTCAAATCACAACGGGGCTGAAGAAGTTTTCAGTTCAATAATTCAAACCCGCGATTTATGAGAACCTATTATTTTAATTCTGATCTCGAACTTCATGAAAACTATTATGATTCAATTCAATTTCAATTTATTTATTCAGTAACAATTCACATTGCGTTCGAATATAATACAGCATGAAACAATAACATTAAAAAAGTTATTAGATGTAGGTAGGTACAAAGTGTAACAGAATAAGCGCAAGTCCTGAAAGTAGTTTGCTCATAATTGACTACTGAATCCATTTCAGTAACTATTAATATGTAGGTATTATTTCCAAAAATTATGTATTTTGCAATACTGACCGCCGATGGAGCCCAAGAAAATTTTATCTTATTGCAAGGCAATAAGACTCAATTTCAAATTCATAAAGTAATGCTAGGGTCAACACGATTTTCTTAATAATAATAGTTGGCTTTAAAAAAATGTTTTGGTCATTTTATTATGCTTTTAACTCAGTATTCTAATTGGGGTGTATAAGGTCTTGCGTTAATTAAGTTACAAGACAAATTGCATGGGATACATGCAATTTGTCTTGGCTATTGTCGTCGGGCAACTAATCACAAGTCTTGAATTTTGACAGGTAGCTTATACTTATCACAAAGGGTAAGTAATCATCATTTAAAATGGGGTTTTAGGCCAAAGAATCAGCATTGCCATTGAACGCGGCAGTGCAGCCTGCCTTTTGGACACTTTTTCCATTGACAGCGATGCGGACGAATTTAATGATGCCCAATGAGTTCTTCCTTTTCTTTTGTTTTTGGATATAAATACTTGTACATAATATATAGGTATATTATTATGTATTAGAATACAATAGAATACTCTTTATTATGTACATCATAAAAATTACTGATATACATGTAGAAATGTTACATAGGGTGACACAATCAGTAAAAGCGATCTTTTACAGACAACCTTTGGATGGATTAAAGGAGGAAGGATTTTAGTGTTAGCAATTCCAATAAAACGGCTGATTGATCGTTTAGGTATTACTCAAATACTATTGTTTGATACTTTGCTACCAAATATCGCCACAAGCACGTAACCTATCGCAATTCGCAAGTACCTAATTACTAGATTAAGTAGGTATTATTTATTGTATTACAGCAATACTAATAAAACTAAGATATTATATAAATACAAAGTAATTTATGAGCTCAACAGATTAGCAAGTTAGCGTTGCCGTTTCTAAAGACAATTAATTTTAATGAACGTTTAGTTGCAACGGTACATTTCTAACGCTTATTTATTGAATATATTTGATCTTGTCATTGGGGATGAGATGTTTGCAAGTCGTGATGGCGAAGTTACCCGCTGCCCTCAGACCGGTTTAGTGCTAATCATGTTGTTGAGTTGGTAAACAAACTAGAACCCAGACCTTTATTGATGGCCTTCTGTCACATGAAAGAGATTAGTGCCATAATGTTCTCATTGACATTATCAACACAAACGGTAGCTTGTATAGCCAATCATTATGAGTATGTAACTAGTCTTCATAGACATATTATGCTTGCTAATTATTGTGGCGCTTCTTTCACAAAGTTACTACCATGCATGTTTCTGCCCTAGCTTTGTCAAATTAGATTTTCAGCCCAGTTAATCTGCTGTCAACCCCATATTAGCTGTTGTGATTGAGTGGCCGAAAAACACAGCGAATCAAATCACTTGACGCGAGGTTTGACAACATAGTAATAGGCTTTCGAAAACCGCCCGGGCAAACCATACGTTGGTACACCAATCTGTAATGGTAAAACGTAGAATTTGTTGTAAATTTTTGGGTAAGCTCGTCTTTGTACTTTGTCCTTGTGACGTAGAATCTAGTCAAAATAGCGGATAGCCTGAAAAACGTCCATTGCTGAACGAAAGTCTCCTAGTACTTACCTAACTATACGGAACCGTCCTGAAAGTATATCATTGGCAAAATAACCAAGACTATCATAGACAATCATTGCTGTTTTGCTACAGGTATTAAATAGTAGCCCAAAAGTGATGATTCTGCTTAATGCTCTGTGTCGCTAAAAAGTTTCAATTGTGTCACTACAAACATAAACAATATATATATGCACTTATAAGTCGTTCTATACATAGATTATGCTCAGATATTGTTTTTGTAATAATAAATTATTCAAACGACGTAAAGATTTTAAACGTCTTTTATAATACAATACTCGGGCAATAACTCGTGTGTTATTTAAAAGAATGACCACAGTATATGTATTTACTGCTCTTTTAATGAGCTATTAGCAAAAAAGCGCCTTTTGTTTCTATTCAAAGTGATGATGTTCGAAAACTCATTAGGTACTTGTGTCTTGCTAATATGTAATAGTCCTGGTATTACCAGAAAGAACATGGTGAATGGTGTCGGCGCCTTATTAAAAAGTTAGATATAGGAAAGCTAATGCTGTGTGCTTTACCTTACTCTGATACTTTATCAGATGATGAAAATAATAATATTTTTAAATTGAACAACACTATTCACATGCTGACAAGTTTTCATAGTGACAAATTATTGTTTTTTGACACTAACAAGTTTGTTAGTGGTTTTAAGTTAACTCAGAGAACTTTATCTCGGTCTTGGGAATGTAGACAATGCTATGATTGCTATGTTGATAGCATATAATATTAATGAGATTATAGCTAATATAACAAATTGTCTGTGTTGTGTAGATAAACTAACGACATAGTAATAAATTATGAGTCAGCATGTTGTACGAAGGAGGATCCACCTATAATACCAACATCCTTGGAGGCCACTACCAGTCAGATAGGGTATTCTCTTCCTGATGGATCTCAAACGGGCATTCTAGACTCTTCAATTATAGTTGTGGATGTCACACCGGATAACTCTTTAAACTAGTTAGTAAGACAACAGAAGTTACCCCTTCAAATAATCACTTAGTATTAGAGAATAAAAACGGTATCTTCTGGCCATATTATATTACTCATAATAATAAAAAACCAAAGGCAGAGCAACATACTTTAAAATATTTAATCAAAATAGGTTGCTCTTCCAAATTACTGAAAATAGAATTGTTTTTAGACAATACCA
Source organism: Brachylomia viminalis (assembly GCA_937001585.2). Taxonomy (NCBI): domain Eukaryota; kingdom Metazoa; phylum Arthropoda; class Insecta; order Lepidoptera; family Noctuidae; genus Brachylomia; species Brachylomia viminalis. The sequence continues at coordinate 15,327,675 of OW443301.2, read as the reverse complement.
AGTTTGATGTAATTTGTATAACAGAACATTGGTTAAAAGATTATCAAGTAATATCAATAAATTATGAAAAATATTGTGTAGTTAGCCAATTCAGACGAAAACGTATGATACATGGTGGGTCATTAATATTAATTAAAAACTCTATTAAATCGAAAGAACGAAAAGACATCATCGGACTGTCTGTTGATCAGACCATTGAATTGTCCTGTGTTGATAAGCATGTTATAGTTTGCGTATACAGACCTCCAAGTTACCTGAATCTATCTGTGTTTGATTCTGTAATGGAAGATGTGCTAAAGAAACTTCGTGCTGGTAGTAAGTCAATAATCGTACGCGGTGATTTCAATAAACATTTATTAGAAAATAACTCGAATACTGTCAGATTATTAAGTCTTTTCAGGTCATTTGATCTGTCAAATATTTTTATTGAACCAACCAGAGTGACAGCTTCTTCTGCCACTTGTATATAATAATTTTTGTAATTGTGATTACCTACTTACACAAACAAATTGTAAATAAGTTGCCATCTGATCACAGTGGACAAACAATAACATTCTGCTCCTACATGCCTTTACAAAAAATTCAAATAAGGTTTAGGCCAATCACATGTCAAAATTTAAAGAAATTAAATAATTATTTGGCCAATAAATTATGTGTTCAGGGTTTTAAATAATAATACATGGGGCACACTAAAAGTTTTGCACTTCTAGCTAATCGGAACTATTTGGATTTCGAATGTTATATTTTTTTAAACGTTGCAACCTTCTTAGTAATAAAAAAAAACAATTGGCGGGAAATCATTTGTCAATTGTTTTTTATCACACCTCAAAGATCTACGTACGCAACGAAAATGGAATTAAGTCGAAAAGATTTTAGAGCGATGATTTTTTATGATTTTAAAAGTTCTCTCTCTCCGCAAGACTGTACCGCTCGTCTTCAAAATGCTTTTGGGAGAGAAGCACCTTGTTTGAGCACCGTGAGGCGATGGTTTGCTCAATTTGAGAGAGGTCGAGTTTCTTTACATGACGAATTTCGTGAAGGGCGGCCTTCAACTGCCGTCAACGAAAATAATGTGGCTACTGTTAAGCGGCTAATTGAAGAAAACCCGCGGATTACCTATGAGACAATTCGAGGACTATGGGGATTGGTATGAGCCAAATTCAGAAAATTTTACACGAAGAATTGTAAGTTCGGAAACTTGGTTGTCGTTGGATCCCTCATGAACTGACAGCGGGGCAGAAGCGGGCTCGGGTGGAATGTTGCCCACAGATGCTACTGAAGTACGACCACGGACATTCTAATGCTGTTTATGACATTGTCACAGGAGACGAAACGTGGATTTATTGTTTTGAACCCGAAAAAAAACAGCAATCTTGTGAATGGGTGTTTGAAAATGAGAACAGGCCAACAAAAGTAAGGCAGGCGAGAAACGTTGGTAAAAAATGATCGCGTTTTTTTTCTCAGCTACGGGTCCCATCTGTACAATTCCACTTGAAGATCAAAAGAGTGTTAATGCCGAGTGGTATTCTATCATTGGTTTACCCAGGGTGTTAGAAAAAGTTCGCGAAAGACGACCCAAAAGCCGCGTTCTCCTACATCATGACAACGCTTCTTTACACACGGCCAACAAAACAAAGTCATTTTTAGCTTCCGAAAAAGTACAGCTCGTCACCCATCCTGCGCATAGCCCCGACCTAGCACCCTGTGATTTCTGTATTTTCCCCAAAATCAAAGATTTGATGAGAGGTTTCACTTTTACCAACTCCGAAGAGGCAGTGATAGCGTTCAATCAACACGTAGAAAACATGCCTTCAGATCTGTGGTCCTCCTGTTTTAAAAAATGGTTCGATCGCATGCAAAAATGTTTAAAATGTAAAGGAGAGTATTTTGAAAAGCAATAAACATAAAATTTTGGTTATAACATGTGGTTTTTTTAAGTTACGCATTACTTATAGTGTGTTAATGACACTTTTCCAGTAAAGACTAAAAGTATTTTTACCAAGTTCTTATTTAGTGATTGGGCGACTCCAGGTATTCGTAAAAGCAGGGGGAAACGTTTTGAACTTTATGGCCTAAAGCAACACATGAATAGTATGTTGACTTTGAAAAGTATGTTGCAAAATATTTTAAAACTTTTAAAAGTGTGTGCAAAATAGCTAAAGCTCTTTATATTAGCAATATAATAAAATCAGCTGATGATAAAATAAAAACTACCTGGCAAATAATAAATAATGAAACAGGTAGGAAAAAACAGCGTAATACGGACATTACTTTAGAGACTGCACATGGCCTCATCAGCTCAAATGTAGAAATAGCTCAGGAATTTGAAAACTTTTTTGGTTTTCCCCTCAAAACCACTGAAGCTTTAAATTCCTCGCCCGCACTTTCTGCTGCCTTACTTAGAACGAATGTTAAGGCATGCCCTTTGGAGTTTAGGTTTCAGCATACAAGCCCCCAGGCTGTTATAAAAGCTTTAAAAGATCTTAAAATTAAATCTACTGAAGATCTCTGGGGAATGTCTGTAAAAGTCAGTAGATCTATCATCGAAACCATTGCGCCCTATTTAGCATTCTTACTTAACATCACTGTAGACCAAGGTGTCTTTCCGGATCTCATGAAACATAGTAAAATAGTTACTTTGTTCAAATTCGGTGATAGTAAAGAACCCAACAATTATAGGCCTGTGTCAATTCTACCAGTTCTCAGTAAGGTGTTTGAAAAGTTGATGTTCAATCAAATGTTACGTCATTTTAATAAAAATTATATTTTTCATGAACAACAGTAGGGTTCACCAAAGGGCGTTGTACCACTGACGCTGGTGTCACCCTAATGAAGAACATTTTTAACGCCTGGGAAGAAGCACAAGATGCCATTGGAATCTTTTGCGACCTCTCCTTCACTCATCCCTCTCCTTCTCTCTCATGGTTTACGTCGAACGCCTTAGCGTTCGATTGCGTAGACCATGAGACACTTCTGCTGAAACTAGAGCACTATGGGATTAGAAATACAGCTCTTGGTTTACTAAGATCATACCTGAAAGATAGAAAGGTTACAGTTCAAGTAAACGACGTAAACTCATTAGGGTCTGAAATGGCAATGAGCGTTCTTCAAGGTTCCATATTGGGTCCATTCCTATTTTTAATAATAATGATTTACCCCAATTACTTCAAAATCAACCGAAGATGGTGTTATTTGCAGATGACACATCATTGATATTTAAGATAGACCGACGGTCACAAAATCTCTACTTCCACAGCATTATGTCGTATGGCATTTAACTGTGGGGTCGGGCTGCTGACATTGAATCCATCTTTATTTTGCAAAAGAGAGCTAGCTGTCAGAGCCATTTATAATCTACTTTACCGCGAATCTCTCAGGGAACTATTTAAAAATATTAATATTATGACGGTACCTTGCCAATTCATTTAAGAAAAAATCTGCATCTTTTTAATAAAAAAGGTGATAGACATTTTTTTAATTCTAGAAATAAAGATGAAATAGATCAATCATTTTTCAGATTAGCTAAAGTACATAGGTTCATCTTTTATGGGGTACTGTGTTAAATGTTACAATAAAATACCTTGTCGTATATTGCAATTAAATGAAAGAAAATTTCAAACTCATTTAAAAAGTTCACTTTGTTATCGAACATAATTACAAATTAGAGGATTATATCCAAGATAAGAATGCTTGGAAACATGCTGGTCCAGCTCCATAGGACAATGTAGGGTCTATACAAAATCAAACTTGTTGCTACTTTAATTGTATAGTTTATTGTTTTTATGGTATTGATTTACATTCTGTGATTACTTTAACTCACACATTGACATAATACTTGTTTAAATAATTTGGAAAATCGTATACTTTCACAATGTTTGTAAATATGTGAGCATATGTATCTATCACATAATTAACTTATTTGTCATTGGTACATTTTTTAATTCCTTTTACTTATTGTGGTAGGGTAATTTTATTATAGGTGCATCGTGTTCACATACAATTATAATTATATAATTAATGTATACAAAATATTGTAACACATTTTAAAAGAGTAACGGTGGAGGTTCTTGCCCATTCTTCTCCATACGAAACTACCTCAAAACAAATCTTTTTATAATCTATCTAGCTGCCGACTCCAGATGACCTACATTGATATGAATAAATGACAGCAAATTTTCCAATCAAGAAATCAAGCCATGAGATCTAGACTTGATACGTGTCCTACCTATTGTAATCTTTGAACCGTAACGCTACGACGCGGCGACGGCGACGCGGCGACGTTTCCTAAACCGTTTTGCTGTTATATGAATAGTAGGAACTGTTATTGTGGAGTGACAAAAAACTGAATACTACCGGGTAGATTCATTGAGATAACCAACTACGTCCGTCAATGACTAAGGAAAATAATATCAAGTAACTTCTAACGATTTGTATTCAACACAGGAAACTCATAAACGATATTCATTAAAAATGAGCCTGAATACTTGACCTCGATGACCTACAGTGTCCAGAGCCAGGGACCGCTTACTCTGTCTCATGGCTAGTCCACTAAGGCCATTGTCCTTTACCTTTTTATTAAGATCTCATAACACATACGTCACACCGATGATTGGGTGAGCAATCCGTTTAATTGTTTGGAAGCGATAAGCGTAAGGAGAGCGCGTGTCGTCGCATACGTTCGTATGAACATGATTGGAAACTCGTGGTCGCCTTCTCGTGAGTGATCATGTGATTGTGATGAGACCACTTAAGCAAATAAACGCTGCTGCTGACACCCGAGACCGCTGTCGCTACCACCCGCCGACAATTAGCTTAAGACACACTCACCTAAATAATTCAATAGGACGCGTTTGAACTATTAAAGCGATGTTAACTTAATCTACGCCAGCAATGCACGACTATGGTAATCATTCGCGTGATCTCATTACATAAAGAATGTATCTGGATTTTCTAATCCGTAGGTATTATGCGAGTTATAAAAACTACAATAATATTATCATATTATTGTATGCTATCATCCTTGTGACTTGAGGTAAACACAAACGAGCAAATACAGATGTTTTGATTAAATGCTATAAAAATGTACACTAATAATGGTGGAATGCTACAGATTATATTTTCGTGGGTATTATTATTATTTCCTTGGCCACAAACGTTCATGATTTATTGCACTTGTACGAACAGATTATCTACTCGTAAAAAGATGATCTGACTTAAGCAAAATGTGACACTTGTTATATTCTGATATGATTTCTCAATCAATTAATTTGCAGTTCACATGATTGAAACAATCTTGTGAGTCCTGAACGTCATGTTTTTTTTTTTTTTTTTTTTTTTATTATTGTTTTCTAGCAGATCGAGATTTAATCTCGATGCCAGAATCCGGGTCCCTATTTGAATGCTAACAGACGGGAATACAAATCCCACAGTTGAAGCTTTTAATTACCACTGATTGCCTTACCTGTCTCAATAATTAAAAGTGTGCTGAATGCAACACATTATGTAGACACGACAGTGGGCTCATTGTATTGTAATGGTTAAATGCGCAAATCTTTTTAACCTTTAAAATAAAAGTTTCATAAGTCAAGACTGTCAATAAACGGGAGGTTCCTGTTCCGGATAAGGCGGGAGGAAACGCCCGGGTGTCACCATTGTGTGGATCGCCCGGAGGACACGGTGGAGCATACGGTGGAGGTCTGCCCGGCTTGGGCGGAGCACCGCCGTGTCCTCGTGGAGGCGATTGGCGGTGGCGATCTCTCGCTTCCGGCCTTGGTCCAGGCCATGGTACGGAGCGAGAGGGCTTGGGAAGTCGTCACCTCCTTCTGCGAAGCAGTAATGTTCGCGAAGGAGGAGGCGGAACGCGTGAGGGAGAGGCAAAATTTGCGCCCTCACGCCCCTAGCCGCCGCAGGAGACGCCCTGGGCGTCGGGAATCGCAGGCCGATCCCCGGCCACCGTAGGCGCGGGCTTGCGAACGGCGAGCAATGGGCAGCTCGCCGTTCGATAAGGACCAGGCCCGGGTCGACGGCGCGTTGTGTTCCACGCGCGCCTCAAAGAGATATCAGCACCAATGACGGGATTTGCTAGGACCGATGCCTGCTAGGGTTGCGGAAAAGTCCAAGAGGGTTACCGTGGCCCCTTTTTTTTTTTTTTTGCAACTGAAGGAACACGGGTGGGTTTTAGTCAATAAGAGTCTGACACGCCCTCCTGCGCTGCCCAGAGCGGGAGAAGTTATTTGATGACTTCCCACCCACAAAAAAAAAAAAAAGGCTGTCAATAAATCCCAAAAATAGAAACAGCACTTCCAGTGCTGTCTTTAAGTATGTATATAAGTCTAAAAATAGATAGATTAAACAAGTAATCTCTTACCTAAAAATTGATATGGTTAATAAATCCGGTAAAACGGCATAATTTTGGGGAAACCCGTAAGTTATCACGATACAGCTAACACAACATGACTCAATTTATACTTATAACTATTTAAGTACATATTTTATATGTGTATTCAATATTCTACAATTAGACACCAAAGTAATGTAGAGCACAAAGGCACAATTATCACTCAGCATGATAAATATATTTAGTTACAAAATATGTTTAAGGGTATAAAAAGTAGTAACGCCTCCCAATTGGTAATCTTTAAGCGTAGCTATAGTTTCTACCTATCGCCATCCTCGATCTGACTGCCCGTTTCCCGTACAATCATATTTTATAAGAACTAATTGGAGAATAAGAACTAATTGGAGAGCATATCAGCACAATATACTAGCACAATGTCAACAATGAGCACCTCTAATATTCCTCTATTTACGATATTGTAAAACACTCGTGATGAAACAAGTGATTAGCATCATTGAGTTTACCCTGTCCTCAGTTGAGCCATAGTCACTTAGAACTTAACTGCTAAGTCGCCGGAGGCTTCTTTGCTGAAACCCTGAAGCTGAAATATTCAGTCGCGCGATTGTTCAGTCCACTGTCAGACATTGACCGGCGCGGGCGCAGCTTTTATCCGATTATCGCGCGCTTTCTAGAGTTGTCCTATCGGAACACAGACCATAGTTATCAGCATGTATCAGACTAAGCGACGACAGTTATTAGGTGTGTGCAAAATACTATTTATTGTTGTATTACAATTTCCGATTATGTTAATTATTTTGGTGAATTAATTCTTAACTTGAACTTTTTAATAATTAATGAGGAGCTAACGTGTTTAATGATTTTGTACTATACAAATATAGATAGTTTTTGAATGCCGAAACTTAGATTATAGCTAGATTCAGCATTGATAATTTTTCAAAGAACAGTGCATTTGACCGGTTTTTCTAAGGTCACTGCCGTTCTAAATCCTTTTTGACACGTGTCATCAAACCAACAACGCAGGATAATTTTATAAAATGACGGAATGAAGATAATGCTACATTAGAATCGCTGGATTTAACTTCAAACACGAGGTGGTGATTGTTATGAAGCTTACAGTATTTTACATAATTCATTATCGGCAGTCGCCCTGCCCCATACCTATATCTTGTAGCAACATATCTCTGCCTGTCAGTTCTTTAGCGCCCTTCGAGGATGAGATGATGATAGAGGATTAATACCTCGAGGGCCACCCGTTCGATTAACTTTTTTTTATGTGATACATCTATAGCCGCACGTAAAACCAATTGCTGGCGTGGCGACGCATGCCGTGGCGACGCGTCGCCACGCTATATTTTAAATTAAGAACAATTTGTTTCTTTTAAAAAACTTATATTCGGTTTTTGATTACGCCTAATTTATTTTCCTTTATTAAACCATTCTTTCATACTTATATAAACTATTTTGTATAGTAAATAAGTATGAAAGAATGGTTTTCGATGTTCACATCTGCCAGGCGTCCCGCTACGGTTCCGTTTGTTTTTAAAATAGTTTTGTGGCAAGCTTTTTACAGGACACTGCTAGTAAATGATAATATAACCAGTGCATACCATTTTGCAGTTACTAAGTGTAACTACAAAATGACAGTGGTGACAAGCTTTTAACCTTTATTTATGTATACACGTTATTGGACATTTTCATTTCATTATTTTTGTCCCCACGCTAGTGAAGTCACACAAAAAAACCCTGTATGGTTGTTTGTCAGATTTGCTCGTTGCGGATTTCCTTATTTCCGGTACTGATTTTGGGAAATAACCGCTATTTGTAAATGGCTAGTTATACGCGTGCACGCTGTACATGCAATACCAAAATGGGACCCCGTAATCGGTACTTACGCCTCCTGTTTGAATTCATAACTTAAGAAATGTTATTATGTATTAAGTTCTGTTTGCGTTTTTTGTTTTTATTATTTGATTCTGCTTGAGTATAGTTTTAAATATTGGCGTGTGCTAGCTGACGTATGGCAAATGATTTTAATATTTTTGTGTTTCGTAATGTTAATTACTTATTATATATAGAATCCAGTTCTTCTAACTGAACAGACAGCAGTGCTGCTGGGGAGTTTGTTCCGCCACTTCTTCTTCCCAGCTAAAGCACTAGGAAGTGGTGAAGGGTGGGCGTTTTGGGGGGACTGTCTTATGTGATTTTGACGTTCAAAGAGTGCTGATTCTCAGCCTAATTTGAATAAATGACTTTTGATTTTGATTTGATTTTGAAAGCTTCTAAAGTCTTTAAAATCTTTATTTTATGATTTCTAAATGGTTTATTACTCTGTTTCCAGGTTCGTAAGACGAGCATCCGAATGACTGCTATAAAGGAATATCCTTTCGACTTGAGTGATTTACAAAATCAACCACCGAGCGCCGTCGGTGGCGACCCGCGGCCTGCGCAGACGCTGCCAAACCCATCAGCGATCAAACAGCGCCCTTCAGTCCCCTCACTTGAAGGAAAGAGAAAAGTGTCCATCATGGCCGACGAATCGAGCAAGGATCGAGAAAATCTCCCATCAGACAGGTATGGCTACGTTACGTACGTATGGCTACATTAAATTATCAAAATTCTAATTACATGCTTCGAATGATGTATAGATAACCAACGTGGACAAGAAATTACCAATGGTCTAGTATTGTTAATGTCACCACCGAAACAGAACGCAATCAGAGGGGTAATTCTCGTAATTTAAAGAACGTTCGCAGTCTAATCTCAGTGTCAATAGGTATGTCAAAAATACCTCTAATTTCCCCACATATTTGACAAGTTTTTGACATTGATTGTCGCTGAGATGAGATTGCGACTAGATTTTGAAGGTTTTTAATTACGAGAATTGGCCTTCAGTGCATGTGCACCACGTGTAAGAGCTGTCAGTGCCATCATTGTTGTGGAATTTTGACACTGACAACTCTTACACGTAGAGGTGTACCGATCGCGTTCAGTTTCATTGGTGAAACTCGCCCTAATTCTGGCCCTTTACATCATCTAAGTTCACATACATCTCATACACTATGCTATTCGTCAATGAATGTTTAAAATTATTTATTTATTTAATACTTTAAGCACACGAATGTACAGACAGACTTAATGCCATAGGCATTTTCTGCCAGTCAACCTTTGGGTGATGCAGAGACAAACAGTGGTAGGTGTGCAATTTATAATGAAAATTTAGGAATAAATATTTTTTTAAATAAACACACACGTAGGTACACGTGTAAAACCTGTTACGACTATATATAATATATATATATACCTAATTATATATAAATATAAGCACAAATAAATGTACATAAATACACGAATATACTAAAAACCAATAAGACAAACAATGAGAAAACATTACCTACCGTACATTATTCTATGTATCATATCCATAACGTTATATCTGTGTCACGTCCTTCTATATTTACTTTGTGTGACAAAATAACTTAAGACCTAAGACCTACGTGATAAGCTTGAGTCACATATTTTTATCACAGTTTGGGAGCTAAAACCGTGATAAAATTCGTGACTCAAGCCTATCACAGAGGCCGTGCTCGCCCCGCTGTACTGTATTCGGCAAAGAGTTAAGGAAAACCCTTCAGAGATTTTCCACGATCACATAAAAGAAATAGTAACTAATTAAAGTCTTTAAAACTTGCTTGCTGTTTTGTATTTTTAAACTACCTACATTAAATGTGCCCAGTGCATTAAAAATATTAAAATAAGAAATATATAATTATCTCAATTTCTAAAACGTCCCAGAAGTTATCAGCTTTTTCGTTAGTGAATCTAATGGCTGAAATCGGAAACAATGTATGTAAATAATATGATTTTCCGTGTTCCACAAATACGACTATTTCAGGTAGTATCTTAGCGAAATAACATACCTAATTTATATTTATTTGGTGTATAAAAAGAAAATAAATAATAAATTGAGGCTCGCAATGTGGCTGTACTAAAGGTAATTTATGGAGTTATGGGGGCGATGGAATGATACAACAGTACCTACACCTCCGCCTAGCCCTTCGAGGAACACAGGCGTGATGTTAGGTATGTTATTATATGTATTGGATCATTGAGTTCCCTTCAAAATGGTTGAGCTGAATGGTGCTGATCCATACGTCATGTTCGTGAACGGGCGCCGTCAGTAGGCACTGGTCATTTCATAATTGTTTTTATCTTTTTATTACGGACGCTTTTAACGTGCACTTCTTTCTACATCGTTCTCACTTGTATAATTACAACATGAATGATGTAACCACTTTTATGTAACAATATTTTGATTTAAAAGAGTGTCCATGGAGTTTCTTGCCCGTTCTTCTCCATAGGTACCTACTACGCTTTGGAATGGGCAACTAGCTTCATCCCTCTGACTGACCGACCCCTTGACAATTTAAAAGTGCCTGTAATTTTGGTTTATTTGAAATAAATGCTTTGAATTTGAGTTATGAAAATAATAGACCGAATATTTAAATTACAAATAATAGATAGTATATTTGAATTACTTTCATTATTTATTTATTAATTCGACTCTGTCTTTGTCACCACTGACCTAGACTAGAATCAAGAGCAAACCCATCTTATTTTTTTTTTATATAATATTCAAGCAGCGCAGCGGCTTATTTTCCAAATCTTGTTATGAATATACGTAATGAGTAGGAAATGTTTGCGTGCGGGGAAATTTGAAATAAATTGATCTAATCAAGCAATCAGTATCAATTCGTTCTGTTTTCCTGTTAAACTGTCCATATATTGATTTCGTGTGTAAATAAATATAAGTGAGTATGAATAAATAAATAAAAAATAAGTAAAATAGATTAAGAGATCACCCGGTCTATTCTGTAAAATTATCACCGTGAAAACATAGGTGAGATGAGCTTGAAGGTAGCTGTCAGGCCACCTGCCGGTCGATTCTATAAAAATCTCACCGTGAAGACTTGCGTGGAGTGAGCTGTCAGTGTCATCCCACTGATGCTAGGGATTGACCAACGTCACAGTTACAATCATAATCGAATTTTTAATAATATTTTTATCCATATTGTATTGATCATTTTATATTATTTCAAAGCTAGTTAAGTGGCTAAATATTACTATTTTCGGGGTTTTCAAATAAAATAGCAAAACAGAAATTCAGTTGGAAACACAATATTGTTTTTTTTAGACACTTAGATACCTACTAGCTTTGAAATAATATAAAATTATCAATAGAATTTGGATAAAATATTATTAAAATCTCGATTATGATTGTAAATATAATGCTTGGTCAATCCCTAGCATCAGTGGGATGACACTGACAGCTCACTCCATGCAAATCTTCATGGTGAGATTTTTACAGAATCGACCGGCTGATGCTAGAGATAGCATGGACTTATAATAAGTCCATGAGAGATAGACATTATTGACAGTTCACATTAAACTCACTTCACCTAAGTTATAACTGTGAAATTTTGACAGAAAAGGCAGAACACAATTTGATTTGAATGAAAATTGGAGTAGATTCTACAGAGTCTATTTTGCAATTCATTAGCCCTCCTACCGAAGTTTTCCCAATAGTAGGTTGCTGTAATTATAAAAAATGAATCAGGTCTTATCTGCAATAAAAGTTTTACCAATTTCCAAAAGGAGTAAGAAGGTGCCAAACTTAAAAAAACGGTACCCAAAAGCAAATCTTTTTCGGCTAAAACGAAGTTCACGCTAATGTTGCCGATTCTCTTGTACACCGAACTAAAATAACTAAACTATCACGAAAATTCCTTCCTTTTTTTGGCTATGAGAATCCTAAAGCTATTCTGCAAAAAAAAAATCTCGAAATTTAAAAATGATTTTGACACAACTAAAATCGGATTTTGACAATCGCGACTCCACGTAATACCTACTTGTTTGCCCTACGCGGTTACGCCGTGAATTTTTTTTAGACCCGGACGCGCGCATTTGTCATCCACAACGTGTTTTATAAGGAACTAGCTGACCCGGCGAACTTCGTACCGCCTTAGAATTATTAAATGTTGTGTTTAGTAATTAGCTGAGTTATATTAACTTTTTTGTTACATTAAAGTAAAAAAACACAATAATAATGAGAGACAAATGCCCGGAATAGCAGCTTCACTTATCATAAATTTAACATTTTAATTTTGCGATTCTATAATTACTTCTAACCAATCTACAGTTGAGTCATAATTTTTTGATAACTCACTGTTTACTATTGTCCTATGTCTAAATTATATAAATTTTCTTCTATTTCTTCCAAGTCTTCTATGTTGGAAGTATTGGCGAGAATCCTTTCTTTAAATTCTTTTGATTTTAAGTTAGCCCTTTCCTTCCTTTTTTTTGCGCTCTATGTAATGCGTTGTTTCCAAGCCGCCACAATGATTAAAGTTTTGGGATTTAATATTAATGGAGTCGCATTTAATGCAGCTACTGTTGATGTTCGTTGCCGAATTAAATCTTAGTGTATTTTTTTAATTGCAACGCTCGTAATTTTTTTTTGCGAATCTCTCCGTGGCGTTCATTGCCCACAATTGTGGCAATGTTTTCCCATACCGCTTATTTGTTTCTGGAATAAATACACTTTTCTTATATAACAGTAACTTATTATATATTTTTTTATTTATTTATCATAGTTTTAATAATTTTAATTTACGCGCCTGCCTTTGCCTCAATGTATTAGCCCGAAGGCGTTGGTTGCGATGTTCTTGTCGTTCATTTTCACGTGTGCTTGCAATCTGGTCTCTTACACTTTCATTTTCCGCTAATGGTTCTTCTGCGGTTCTATTTAATCGCCGCGTGTAAACCGTTTGAGAAATTAGTGTGCGACGACCAATATTTCCCCCTCGTCCTCGGACCACGGCGACGTGGCTTTGTACCCTAATTTATTTATTTTATTTTATTTTATTCGGGAACCTTACAGCTATAATATACAATGTACTTAAACAATATGCAACAGAAGGCCATTTAGAAGTTTTCTTACATGTTGTTACACTGTTTACAATCCATCACAATAACATCAACAATACACAAATGATTCATTAAACGTGAGTTGTGCCAGAAAGCCTTTTAAACTCAAACTCATACGGTCTTATTACAAAACAAGGTTTTTCTTTTGACATGGTTTAAACCATCGAGCCTGTTTTTGAAATAAGAACCTAACTGAAATCGAAATACAGTTCCTTTTACAAAACTGTCAACTTAGTCCGGTCTTAGATTGTCAATTTTGTATTAAGAACTTTACTAAAGTCGGCATAAAGTTCCAAATACAAAAACTAAATCGAATGTGTAGGTTGGGGCTAAAGTTAGATCGTGTTTTGTAATAAGACGGATAGCATTTATTTCAATTAAACCATTTACAGGCACTTTTCAATTGTAAAGTGGTCGGTCAGTCAGAAATATGAAGCTAGTTGCCCATTCCAAAGCGTAGTAGGTACCTATAAATAGAGAAGAACGGGCAAGAAACTCCATGGACACTCTTTTAAATTATATTGTCACATAAATATTAGTTACATCATTAATGTTGTATATAGGTATAATAACGATTTACATCGTTCTCACATACAATTATTAAAATATAATATAATGTATTCACATATAATTAAATGTGTACGTCTTATGTAAATAAGACGTACCTACACGTTGAGTGTCCAGAGTACAGCACATAGAAATTTAAACAAAACAATCCATAATAAAATAATTAAAATAAGCCGTGGCGGCTAAGAGATGACCAGTCCCAACTAACAGCGCCCGTTCACGAACATGACGCATGGATCAGCACCATTCAGCTCAACCATTTTGCAGTGAGCCAAATGATCCAACACACGACCCATCGTCAGCGAGACATTTGAGTGAGCATGACATCTATCAGCCGCCAGGGCACATTCAAGTCAATGAAAGACATTACCCGGTAAATGGTAGCTCGATACTTCGATAGTACATAGTACTCACACTTGTCCTATGCAATTATATAATACAAAGGACATTGAGTTTATACAAAGCAAAGGTAGTCTTACAATCTTCAGCAGCTCCAACAGTATTTTCAAATGTTAATCAATTAGTTGTGGTTGTGGAGCAGGACCAGCATTGAGCCAGGCATTTTTATCAGCGATATAATCCCCCAACTTATAATATGCCTGGCTGCATAGTGTGCGTTTTATACAAAATTTGAATTTCGTCTCATTCGGTTGATGTATGTGGGGAGGTATTTTATTGTAACATTTTAAACAGTAGGTACCCCATGAAAGATGAGTCTACTTTAGCCAGTCTGAAATCTGGTTGAACTAATAGGTCCCTATTTCTGGTACTATAATTATGTCTATCACCTCTTTTAGTAAAAAGATGTAAATTTTTTCTTACGTACATGATGTTTTCATAGATATATTGACAAGATACCGTCAAGATCTTAATAACTTTAAACAGTTCCCTTAGAGAATCGCGCCTGCGGAGATTATTATGGCTCTGATGGCTCTTATCTGCAGAAAAAAATTTAATCGACGTCTGCAGCCCGTCCACAAAGTAAAATACCGTAAGACATGATACTATGAAAGTAACTAAAATAGACTAGCCTCGCGGTATCTATATAGGTAAATTGACGGATTTTTCTGACAGCATAATGCTGCTGAACTTAGCCGTCCCGCCAGAGATGTTAAATGAGGACCCCATTGTTGCCTCGAGTCGAGCGTGATCCCCAGGAAAACAGTTTTATCGACGAATTCTAGTTTCTCTTGATTTAAGACTAGGTATCTCACAATCACTACTTTTGACATTAGGTAAAGAAAATCGTGTACACTTAGTTTTTTTTTTCATTTAATCTAAATTATTAGCAGTGAACCAATTATGGACCTGCGGTAGGGCGTTATTAACGTCGTCTTAATTTTTAGCACTTCTTTTTACCTTAAAAATTAAAGAAGTATCGTCAGCAAATAACACCATTTGTGTTTTTTTTTTATACCGTTAAAGATTAAGGACAAAAAGGCTTGGGATTGAGTTGCTCCAATTTTCTGCATACTGAATGTTGTTTTTTTGTGTTATTCTTTCTAGCTAGACAATAAAAAGTACCGCTCAAAATTATGTAATGTTCTCTTGTACAGCAAATCAAATTTGGTGACATGTCGACAACAGCGCCAGCTACCGGGTCCAAATGTGTTTTCATACCATCCAGGAACTCATTGAAATAACATACAAAATTTCAACCAAATCGGTCCAGCCAACCAGTTAGGTGACAAACACATGTACAGAAGAGTTATCTATATTAAGATAGATACAAAATAGTATAGTAAATAAGTATGAAATAATGGTTTAATCAAAGAAAATAGATAGGGCATAGTCAAAACGCAAAAAAAAAAAGGTATCCTATGTCCGTCTCCTGGTTCTAAGCTACCTCCCCACCAATTTTCAGCCAAATCAGTTTAGCCGTTCTTGAGTTATAAATAGTGTAACTAACTCGACTTTCTTTTATCTAAATATATATAGATTTTTCACTTTTTGTATGGAAAATATGAAAAATGGTTACCTACCTACATTTTGAGTTTTAGGGGTTTACGTGTTTTATAATGGGGGTTGAAATTTCATTATTTTTGCGATAGGACACACCATTTTCGAGATGTAAGCAAAAGAAAAGAAAAACTGATATATTACTGTTTTTGCACCTGAAATCGATTTATTACGATACCTAATAATATTCCACGCCTTTTTAATCGCGATTAAAAATAGTCGGAATTAGTTAGACAACCAAAATTTTAGGTGAAAAACGGCAAATTCAGAATAGCATCCATCTTAGTGCCATCTTAGTGCTGTCAAACTAAAATATAGTTAAGTTGTGTCACTTTAGTCAATTTCAGAATGGAAAATCGTTTGACAGGAATAAACTAAATTTTGGTGATTTTTAGTCTAGTTTAGAGAATTTTTTGACAAGAGTATCGGCACCATTGTATCTAAGACTACTTACTTTAGCTCCAAGTTATGAACTATTTGTGGATTTTTTTTTATAAAAAAAGAACCTGAAGTCCTGAAGTACCTACGATAAAGTAGCGCCACCTGTAGTTTCAGTACAGAACTAATACTAAGCACAGTGGATACGTTATGTATTGAGTATTCACTACGGTAACTTACATTGACTAAGTACAGCGCTCAGTGCGTTACCGGTGCCCACGAGTTTATGATAACTGTTCATAGATGGCGCTCACAGCTATCTATCTTAGCTCAAGTTATGAATGCGGTATCCTTGGCCTTGCTCCTGAAAAATATTGTTGAGCCCATGGTACAGGTGGAAAGAGAAATTATTGCTTATTTATTTTTTTAATAACGAACGCCTCTTCGGCTGGCATAGGCTTGGCTTCAAAATGTTTAACATATTTTCTGTGATGATATCTATATTAACATGGTGTTCAAAATATACTCATGTCTAGGTAGGCACAACATTTGATCAATGTTGAATTGAGTAAATAAATGGAAAAGAAACAGTTTTCTGATCAATATTTTTATCTCGGTACAATTAAAATGACTTATTGAAATCCATAATTTTGTTATTACGAGTCCGTATCATTACGTATATATGGAATTAAAGGGAATCTCGTAAAATCTATTTTTGACTTGTTACTTTTCCCTAACGCGAGCGTTGAAGTCTTTTATTCTTGACCTATTTAGTGATTATTGCATGCTTTTGCTAAGCTTAGGTACGTTATCAAGCTTCGTAATCAAACAAAGATAATGAGGCATCGTTTATTTACTCAGTAAGTACTATTTCTATAGATCAAAATTCAAAATCAAAAAATGCAAAATTATAATAAATTGTCATGAGCACGTCCGGTATAAACATATATTACGACAAACAGACGACATTCGATCATGAAGTTTAGCACATAACGAGTGATCCAAGTGTTTCTAATAACTGTGCACCTTTCACTGAGCAATGCCTCACTCATACATACTCATAAGTAGTACAGTTTCCTACGCTCATCACGTGACCGTTGTTTGTGAAAGGCATAGACGTGCCCAGTCACAAGAGAACCCTGCTGACTCATAGCATATCCCTTTGTTGTCTGATGGCAACAGACACTGGGGGGGATAATAGAGGTCATGTCAATTGGTTACTTCCAAGACATATGTAGGTATCACATGACTGGCGAGCAAACGATATTGTATTGCAATAATAATGATAGATAGGCGTACCTATAGGCGTCACGTGCTTCGAGTCACAATTAAATGTAATTGCGATTACGTTTTGCGTCCCGTTATCGAGTTTATTTTTAGAATTAAAGAGAAAGAAAAACACTTACAGTCATTTTAATACCATAAGGTCCTACATAGATTAAATTAAGTTGAACTCATGACAGCCCTATGGGGGCATACCTTTTATTTTTCAAAAGTAACTGTGGTGCTGAAAATCCTCTAAATAGAAAACACCAAATTTTTGTTCTAAGAAAACGTTATGACCCATTAAATTACGAGACGGAATAAAATAGTTAAGTGACTATTTTATAATAATAAACAAGAAACGTCTGTAAATAAATGTGTAGAAGATCTTCAGCGCCTGGTCACCTTGTCAGTGCAAAAGGCGGAATGGCAAATTAAATGGCAACCACATTCGTTTTCCCATGTATACATACTGCAGGCGACAGACGACGTTACATTTGCATAACACCTTTTCATAAAGGCCCACGCAATCATAACGAGGCTAAATGAATCGCTCTTATTGTTATTTTTAAATGTTTTTGACATATCTCGGCACCCTAGGGTCCCGGACCTTTGGAAGGCATACGAGGTGCCAACGCCAACTCGCAGAGGCACCGTATACAATTATAAGAGTTGAGGCACCAACCGACGATTATCCCTGTATGCACTATACAAGTGCACCCAAGGGCAATCCCCGGTTGGTGCAGGACTATAGCAGAACAAGGGAACAAAACATATTGGGCCATAGGCGACGGACGACGTTACATTTGCATAACACCTTTTCTTAAAGACCCACGCAATCATAACGAGGCTAAATTAATCGCTCTTATTCTAATTATTAATATTTAAAGAGTCTTTGACATATCTCGGGACCGTGGGGTCCCGGACCTTTAGAAGGCGTCCGAGGGGCCGAAGCCAACACGTGGAAGCCCGTTAGACGCTTTTAATTAAATGAGGCACCAACCGACGATTATCTTGGTGTAGGTCTATTGCAGGATATGGAAACCAAGACATTGGACTATGGATTTGGGTAGCTTAAGTGGACTGGTTATCTAGGACTATGGGCAGATTATGCACTCAATAATGGGCCCCCGTAAACGGTTGCTAGTACAAATAGTGTCCTAGCAACAAGATGGCAACATTTCCTGTGGTGCTTATGAGGAATGGACGTGGAGAAATTCCACGGCTATCAGAACGATCTCGGAAGTACGGTCAAGATCCCTACCAGCATCTTACTGGAATACAACTTTCCTACGAGCACGTTAGCTCTTGCGAATCTCCACTCAAGCCGGCCAATAAAGGTAAGAAAGAGGTGGGAGCTCTGTTCCTCGTCAGTGTTAACTCCAGCTGGTCAATAAAGGCAAGCTAGAGAAGAGCAAGACTTCTCCCGGGGGATAGGGTCCGTCGCTACTGCCCAACAGCTCGCCACGTGCTGCCCTCCGGTTTTCTGTATCTTCCTTGTCTGGCTTCTCACCCTAAACCTGTTCCATTAAAGTAAACTCTACCGGCACAGAACTAGAGTTCGAAGCGCGCAAGCCCCACCACGCCACGACGTCAACGTAAAGATACGGCGGCGGTGGGGTTATTACTATAATTATTTTCAGCCGTTTCTGTCCCACTACATGGCAAAGGCTTCCCTTCCCTCCTTCCAGTTATCCCTATCTTCTGCTGTTTGTGGCCAATCCTTATGAAAAAAGTCGAGTTCGTCCCGCCATCTCCTCCTGAGCCTCTCTCTGTTATTCCAAATATCACCTTTTCAGTCAATCATAAAATTCAATATGCAATGTCATCACGAATTTATGTAGATGAGTGTACATTTTCTTTCATCGTCTCTGAGGAAAATAGCAATGAACTTAGTAATGACCTCGTTTTCACACAAATTTTCTTTAAAACGTTATTTTGCTTCTGAAAAATATAAATGGAAAAGTTATCGATAGCTACATTTAATCATAGCACGCCTAACTATTGTGTACAGGACATTATTACGACTGTTGCACACAATGATTCACGTTAGTCACACTTCATTTGCCGTTGGTTGGTAAGCCAGTAACTATGATTTTGTCAGATTTTTTGTTACGGATAGAGCAATGTACCATAGGGGTAAGGGGGGCGTGAGGGACGTGTCACGAGGTCCATCGCCTACGGGCTTGTTGCGATGGAGGCCCGGGCAACGGTTAGGGCCCATGACTCATCAAAAGTTGGTCTTTTAAAATAAACTTTGCAACTTCTAATCTTTTGCCGCGTCTGAATATCAAAACGTGTAATTGATCTATCGTAGCAACATAATCTAAGTTATGCTTAACATAAGTAGATTGTTTTTACGATTAATCATGAAACCTGAGACAAATTTTGACTAATTGTAATTACGCATGATTTATTAAATACCGTCGATTGGTTTACCTACGAGATATTTATAACCAGTAAATAAACGTTAACCTACTTGAAAATAAATTGTCAATAATATCTCATTTGTATCATATTAATCGTATCTATTAATTATTAATAGGTACCTTATGCATTTTATTAGGTATTTATCTTATAATAAATAATTCAAACCTATATAGTTTTATCAAATTTAATCACCTCCCAACCTTCCTTAAAAAAAGTCAACAAAATATTAAATAATCAGTTTCCTTCCGCAACGTACTGATACGTCATAGATTTTACACAAATGCCGATTGTAAGTAGGTAGGTACTCGGGTACTTTAATATTTAGTTTGAATGTTATAGATAAGTATCAAATACCAAATACCAAGTACCAAATATATTTCTGAAATAACATAAAATGGGCACTTTAGATAAACTTATATATCACAAATCCTGTAAATAACTAACTGTAAACCTACATCATATTATTTAATAACTCTTTAATTTTAATAGCGCCCCTCTAATTGCTTACTCTATAAATTATGTACGCTTGTGATGTGCCCAAACTGAGTTAGGTATTATATAATTTAACTATAAATTGGGGATACTGGGATGTATCACATATTTCCTCCTCATTATCTCATTTATTCTACCTATTATATTATTTATAGCAACACTGATAACCACACGATTTCCTCCTCGCGAATTTAGTGTCGATATATTTATTTTTAATGACACACGTGCTCACATTCAAATATGTAGGTACCCACTGTTACGTATCCATAATTTAGGCATACAATGTCAAGGATAAAAACTAAAATAGTTTATTAAAAGGAGTCCCTTTAGGCAAGGTTCCGAAGATACTGGCAGCGTTCCCCCTTTGAATAGCTAGACTAATTCTTTGTCCGAGGTAGCTGCCAGCTCTTCGGTCTCCTGTGATGTCGATTAACCTTTTTGCTATTTCCTTAAAAAGCTTTATAGCGCTAGGACCCCACGGACCAAGGGTCTCGACACCGAATGGGACAAAATCATATTCGGAGCCTAGACCCCTTTGTATGGTCTTAATACAAATATATCAAGTAGTTTCATTTCAACCCATTGCAAAAATTTAGGCATTCATATTATGCGAAGTTTCGACGTCTTTCAACAATTAACAAAAACGCTACGACTGGAGTTACTGATGATACTGTCATGCTTACAATAGTCAGATTATGAACCAGACGCGTCTGACAAAAAGTTTCAACCTATGTCGCACCGGAGCAATTCGTCTCACTCACATATTCGATACGGGTTGTATTAACAGAAGGAATTTTTATTGTATTTTGTTAACGCACGAAATATTTCTCGCCATACTCGTTGATGTTCGTAACAAGCTCAAGTAAAATTTACAATAGTTCTTTTTTAAACCGCGAAATTATTCAATAATACCTATCCGAGTGAACTATTGTTCTCTTGCGTGTAACAGATATACAAATACAAGATCCGCTTTAATTAAAATAACAAAAGTGTATAAAAAAGGTGATACATATAATTAATCATTGTGATTCACACTCGAATTAGCAGCAAGCAGCGTGGCTACGACATGTAGCCGTTCGCGTCGTGGCGTGGGTAATAATTAGACAGGCAGCCCGCAGCGGTGCGGATTATGTGTCCACGTTAGTTCTGAGTATTCATCACATACCGATGTAGTTATCGTCAACAGACGACATATAAAACCACATGGAACAAATCACTCGGCTGTTTTTAATCGCGATTGCACACATTGTATCGATGCGTGCGGAAGAATCGGAGGCAGCGGGCTGTGCGGGCGGCGCGGGCGCCGCTGTTATACGAGCGTTGTTTGAAGTGAGCAGTATAAACACGGACGCGACGCCTCTGGCTCATTTAGTCACTCATAACCGAGTCTGCGCCCCGTGCAATAGTTCGCAACGCATTTTTATGGCAGTGGGCCTACTGTTGTACTTTAGGAAAAATTTTGCACGTCGGCCAATGACCGGTCAGCCGGCCGGCGAAACTGAACTTACTGAACGTACCGAGGCAGTCACGTGCCCGGGGTGAGGCGCGGCGGCCGACTCGCGCGCAGCCGAACCTTCTCTTATAAGATGCACATTCGCCGCGGCATAGGTGTGGAGCGTGCTGAGCCGAGCGGCATGCCACCGCGTAAACCAGTCCTCAAATTCGCCCGCTAATCTAGTTATAGTGAATAAGACTCTCTGAGTACCATGTAGAATGTCTCACAGCAGCTTAAGTTGTCACTATGACAGCTACCTACCGTCAGATTCATCTCTCGAAACAGACGCACTCAACCGTCATTGGTAAGTTTAAAATATATCCTTATTAATTAATTTCAATATAACGCGATACTTACTTAAAAAGAAACAATTTCTATGTAAGTGATACAAATTCATTGTGTTTTGATTATGTAGGTAAATAAATAGGTGTTAAATTTTCGATAGACTTTATTAAACATGATCATAACATTTCTGAAATAAAACGGTAACATTCAATCCCATACATAATTTAAATCGGATGGATTTGTCATCCCGTCAGTAACCGCAGGCAGGGAGGGAAACTGAAATAACGGCCAAACCAAATAATACCTAAGCTCATATTTCAAGTGTTAACTTCCTACCCTATGTTTATTTAAATTGACAAATGTGGATACTTATAGTGTGGCTTATCTTTTCGGTCTCACGTTACGGGTTGTCGAGAACGATGTCGTCACAAGCCACATACCTACATAAAAAAGTTCTGTACGCAGTAGCGCGCATCAAACACCTGAATAAAGGTGTACTGACAAACTCACCAACATGTTGACCAAGCTGGCTGTGACGACGATAGCAAAGCTCCGTACACATAATTATTTTTCTTTAACACGGGCTATTTAAAATCGAAGCCATGGCTAAGGTCGCTGTA
Organism: Brachylomia viminalis; assembly: GCA_937001585.2. Lineage (NCBI taxonomy): Eukaryota > Metazoa > Arthropoda > Insecta > Lepidoptera > Noctuidae > Brachylomia > Brachylomia viminalis. The sequence continues at coordinate 15,304,844 of OW443301.2, read as the reverse complement.
GACGCATATTTCTAGTTATACGACCCACATTTAATATAAACAATCCATCGTATATAAATTGCTTGACATCTTGGCGGACACCGCAACATACAGACTAAACTACCGACGGCGACGTGTTTTTATTCATATATGGACATCGGTATGACTCCCTAGAGGGGACAGACATCGTGAGACTCCTATTATCTTTTTAAAACACAATAGGTTTATGTTTTCGGTATGCTTTATTATTAATTTCAGTCACAATATACTTCTTCCTTTGTTAATCTGTCACACTGTGTCTTGTAATTACCATCTGAAAACGTAAATTCATTCTAAAATTCTAATACTTTGAATCAATTATTAATAATAACACTAACAGTCACGCTGAAAAAGAAGGCGCTTAATGCAATTACTTATTGCAAAATTATAGCAATTACTGAAAAAACTCCTGAAGATTTAGCCGCAACCTTGTAATATAAATACCTAAATATTTACACATAAGTATAAACGCCACGATTACAACATTTATAAAAAGGGAAAAAATAAATACAAATACTAGGATGTTTTTCTAATAGTTTTATGTTATTTGTTATTCATCAAAAGATTTTCTTAGACTACGCGGCGCAAAAAAATTTACGGTACTCATCATTCATCGTTAAGATTAATTACATTCGGATATCGCGGATAAAATTAGCACATTGTTCACGTAAGAGTAAAGTTTCCAGCCACAGCCTGTTACATTTAAGTGACTAAACATTGACCCACTGCACTGCGCGTAATTTGCTGTCGATAAAGCCTTTGCCATGAACTCACCTTGCGCTTGCGCCATGGATTGATTAAACAATACATCGAGTACTGTATAATTTCTGTGCTACTTGTTCTCCACGTTACAGTGACACGTGGCTTGATACAGCTGTAAGAGCCTGGCAGCATCATTACATGACCACCACGCCTTTTATTGTCACACATTATATTAACATTTTATGTTTTCTTTTTCCCAGACAGAATAAAATAAATAAAATATCGCATGTAAACATCTAAGAATGATTGATAGGGGATGAAAACTTCAATATTGTCCAAGAACAACGAAACAATCTTGATAATAATACCTACTAATGAAAATTATTTAAAAATATTTAAATAAAGTAAACTAAAACATGAAAAGTTTTCATGCGAACAATATTATTATGAGTCACTCAGAAAAGTATTCATACATTACTATTCCTTCTCCTAAAAATAAATTTTAATGGTTTTTAAAAAGGCTATCATTCGATAGTGGTACATACAGGCCAGTATATTTGCATGTATATATTACCTTCGGCGTATGAGTTAAAATAACTTAAAATTGTAACATAACAACGCCTTTAAGTCGATGTTATGAATAGCAAGTAGTAGACTGTTTTTTATAAAGGCTCCTTTACAGTGGAGCCTTTTCCTTTATTTATTTGGTTTAAAGAAAAATAACTTCAACGACATAATTTTCTTGAAAGTTTGCACTTAACGAAAGTGATGACTTAATGACAGATGATGTTTCTAGCCATTTAAGAAACTCAATACTATTTACGATTTTTCTTTGTTTCAAATCCAAACTAGGAAAAAGTATTTTTTTGTTTTCAATTCTTAACTATCTAAAATTCTTTAGTAAAATTTGAACGAGTATATTAGCTTAGATTAACCATACATTTTTCGAGGTATGACATGTAATAGAAAAAAAAGTTAAAAAAGATAAAAAAAAAATAAAAAGATAAAAAAGTTTTACATAATCATTCACTTTTTATTCCGTCTATAAAATTATGAGAGCTTGCCTTCAGAAGTCCTGAATAATTTAGTTTCAGACGAACACATCTGGCGATCTAAACTGAACACTTTTTTCATGAATAACGCTCAACATTTAATTTATTTATTTAACATAAAACGGCCAAAGCATTAGTTAGAGACAAATTAATACGGTAACAAAAAGTATTCAACTATTTGACGGTCAATGATTACCATTAGGAACTACTAACGTCGTACCTAATCAGTGTTGCCAATCTATACCTACATGTCGTGAAAACTGTAAAAGCAGTGTAGCTAAACGCAAGCTCCTCTGCATGTTACATCAGACCGTGGGAAAACATTTATATACATATAGGAACCTAGCCACAAGGAAGTGATCAGAATCGAGATTGTTATAGTTCTTCAGTATTTCGGCCTTTTAAACGTTCTTTTTATAGCATAACTCGTTATACTGTGCAAAATTGCTCGAAGCAAAATTATATCGATTAAATTAATTGAGTTTCACTTTCGTTTTTATAACATGAATGGCCTAGAATTTGCTAAAAATATACGACATTATATTCGGTAGTGATAAAGAAAATACAATCGAAAATAAAATACAAAGTCAAATGTGCATAGTTTTTTTTTTGTAATTTATGCGAGGTCTAGAAACGATTCTAATGTCGAAAATATAAGTTTTAGAATAAAATTGTCTGTTGGTCTGAATGTTTGAACCAGCATCACGCAAAAACTACTGGATACATTTTGTTCAAATTTTACATAGATATTCCCTATAAGTCTGCTGGTCAGTCTGTAGGCTATAAATTATCACGGTATTTGCTATTTGCAGATTTGACCTTTTAAAAGATTACCATCACGCTATACCTTTATGGAGCTAAGCAGTCAATCATGACATATACCGGGTGGATTTTTGTGATGTGGCAATAAGGGCAGTCGTTGTAGCTACAAGAAATCTGTTTCAGGAGACTGTTCTTAACTTTTTGATCTGCATTCAGATATTTTGAAAAAAAAAATACAGTCGCAGGAAAATGGGCAATTTCACCAAAAAAAAAATTGATGGCAATCTATCCTCTTTCTTACAAGGATCAAATATCTCTATCGGACCAACTGAGGTTTGAGTAATAGAAAATCAGATATCGCAAAAAACTTCCCCTAAATTTCGTAGGAAATGAGAATGAGATGAGAGAGAACACAGTATACCAGTGTATGACAACAGTTGAATTATTCCATTACTTCACTGGGCTAAATAGGGAACAAAATATAGCAGATAGTTAAAAATTTATCCTTTTTAATGATTACCTATCATCCCGCTATACCTTTAAGGAGCTATGCAGTCATATATAAGAATAGCTATTTTAATCAACTTTCAACAGAGTAAAGCTTAGCGGTTCGGCGACTGCTTTGCAAAACTATGTTCGATTCCCAACAATTGATATTTTTTGTGCTTCCCTTTTTACATTTTGTTATACTATTATATTACTTATGATAATTCGTAAAACGTATACTTCTGTTGCGGTTTACTAACTTAAAGTTTAGGCATCTTTGGTTATAATAAAAATAAATATCCACGGTTAGGCGACTGTTAATGAGAAATCCCGTGTGTTTACAACCATCTACTGTTATGTTCTTTTAGTGATAGCTGTTCGTCAGGAATAATCTGTAAGAAAGCACCAATCAGTGTATCAGTGTTGTGTCAGTAGTATATATACAGGAACGCAGGAATCCATTAATTCACTAAAAAGAAAAACTTCACAAGCAATTGGAAATTACTACTGAAGGCTTCGAGTGTCGTCCTCAGGACGAGCTGCTTCTCACACGGACAACTGCCGATCTATCCTGTAACAATCTCGCCGTGATAACTTAGGTGAAATGAGCTTGAAGCACCTAAGTTATCACGGTGAGATTGTTACAGAACCGACCGGCTGTACGTCGCTTGCTCATCAGTCCTGACTCTCTTCATATTTTGGCTGCAGAGAAAGCAGGAAAGTTTTATAAAAATGTGGCTGTTATTTTAATAGGTATATTGTAGTGTCTTACGACTTCCACGCGAACGAAGGCGCGGGCAGAAGATATTAAGTAATAAAATCGTTACTTGTTAAACCGTAAATGTAATGAAACGATGTTTATAAATTGACGTAGATAACATTCAAACAACGTGTCTACGCGAAGGACGTGTACCGTATAATTTTGTATAATACATACAAACGAAATTCTGTGAACTGTATCAACATCACTTTTTACTAACTTCAAGCATGCGGTCTAATATAATATAATTTAATAAAAAAAATTATAATTTTAAAATTATTAAAATTTATTGTAGGTAAGTAATTATACAAGGTGTTGTTTTGCATCCTCGTCAAATTCGAGGAGGTAACTATGCTAATGATTCTCGACACGAATCAATAATAAAATAAGTAGGTATTTATTTTTATTTTTTGTATTTTTCGGAAATCGGCATGTGTAGGGCCCGTGTGATACCGCCCTGTAACTGCGCTGTAACTGTAACGCATGCACACAGCGACATAGTCGTACGACACTGCCTACCGCATACGCAACGGGGCGATTTTGTTCTTTGAAAGTGGAGTATTCTGAAATACTGTCAAACTTAAATACCTAAAAAAACAAGTATGTATTAATTATTGAGCAGGATCGTAATTTTATTTGATTATTTATGTCTTTCATAACAGCCTTCTGAAATTTGACGAGGATGCAAAACGACACGTTGTATAAATATAAATAAATATATTATACATATATTAAAAGTCTGGCTCGGCGCGAAAACATAGTTTAATTTACCAAACTCAATTGTTAATGTACCTCGTGACAATGAGTAATCGCTCTATTATTATTAATTGTTTGTCAAGGTGACAAACGCTCGTATAAACAGATACGTATTAGGATAGACCCGTAAGGCCCTTTGTAAACACGTTTTACTTGCCGTGAAAAACTTTATTCACTGTCTCGGCACGATCGTCAGTATTGTGTGGATCAATAAAGAAGCTTGTTGACGGACACGTTTTTTCTACTCGACGCGACGCGGCTTAGACGCCTTGCCGTTAAGAAACAATGCCGTGTACAAACGGCCTAACGGCCATAATTTGTAAGTGTAGGGTATGTGTCACTTAACTCATTGATATTCATAAGGATAGAAGCTCTTCTATTAATAAAACAAAGTAGGTATGTATGTGAGTGCAGACTAACCACAAAAGAACTGCAAGTTAAATAAATTACATGCAAATAAAGTTAATTTACCTAAACCACAATATTGTTAAGTGAAAATAAAAATATAATATTAGTTATGACAGGAAATATTAGAATAGATAATTGTATAGGTACTAAATGGATAAAATCGATCACCATTTTTTTCTCTTTGTTCTTCCATATTTTTAGAGCTACGATAGATCTTCCGTTTCATTTAATCATAATCGATTGATCCCAGTACGTACGAGTATATTGTTATTAACGCACTGTGGCCTGCTGAAAAGGTGACTATCGCATAGATAAGCAATCCATCTTGCATAATCCTATAGTCGAATTTTATGACAACTTTATAGGGATAGGAGGGATATGTTTAACCTTAAATATTTTAACAATTATTAATGTATCAACTATCTTTAACTTCCTGACTTACTGACCGACCACATTCAAAATGTTTTATTGAGTAAATTCCAAATAATATATTGTATTGCTCATATTATTTAGTATCCAAAAGTCATTCCTTCGTGCTTCTTTATACCTTGTTTTTTCACTATCATATTGCCTACATATTGTTAGTGGTAAATTGACGTTAACAAGGTAAACCGTTCATTTCAGACAAAACTCCAACACGTGTTAAAAAGGATTCCAATTCCAATAATATTTTAATAGCGCATTGTAACATAAGCTGTTCACTGGTAACCAAGTGTCAAAACTTGTGGTGACATGTGACAATTTAAATATACCTACATGTGTTTCAAACCGGTTGGCTTTGATGCGTCTATAATGCAAATTGTATTTGCATTAAAGATGAATAAAACGGTAGTCACTACTTATGAACAGACTTCCGAAAAGGAGAAGTTTTTGTTTTCGATGGGCTTTATTATGTGCAACGATTTCTGCGAGATTACTTTTTACTCTGATATAAATAATAATGTGTTTTAATTATCAACAGGAATGGAAGCGTATCAGCAAAAGCGGAAGGACCTTCGCGTCGCAAAAGTAACCTCCACAATGCCATGGCAGCGGACATGGACTCCTCTTGGGGTAATTTTCCGTTCAATATTAATTTGCGACCAATACTTGCATGACATTTAGTTAATTTTAAATGCAATTACTTAAGTCCTTTATGTTGCAAGGAACGTGACAGCAGCTGTCACTTGCTTTGTACGCGGCTCAATTTAATAAAATATATCTATCAATTTATCAAAAATTAACACTATTGCCAGATTTTCACACGACTTCAGTAATTTGAAGTACGTACCTACACCCAAAAAAAAAATCGGATACTTGAGAGCCAACTAATGACCGGAACCATTATAACCCAGATTGGTGGAAGGTTCTAAGACCTTGTTACAATTTTTCATAAACTTTATTGCAATTTATACTATGAAGACAAATGAAAGCAATTTCAAGGTCAATTGACAGACGGTAATGAGGGTATGATGTAGAAACAGCAGGTGTCTTGTACATACTGGGTGCTGGTTCCCACGATTTGATCGATCGCCACGCTGACTGGCACTCGCCTTCTGACACTCCACTGTTCGTACACAGATCGCCAGACACACATCGAGGGCAGATTTAAGAAATATTCCACGACATCCTCCGTCTACTCGAAGAAGGCACTATCACAACAAAGTGAATACATCGAAAGGTATTGTACAAGCGTGATATTTTACTCTTATCATATCCAAATCTTTGTTATTTTAAAAGTTTTCATAATCCCAATAGAAAGTTAAGCTTTCAACTCAAATTGTAATCAATTGGCTTTAGTCCAAAACAATCGCGAATGGTGAATTTTGCCGAACTTGTTGAAACTAAATAATACACGTTGTTAAAAGTTGTTACTTACAAAAATAACTTTAACAGCCGAAGAGTAGAATAGTAAATAAATATGTCTGATCAAAAGGTATCAAGGTCGATTTAAGTAGGTTAAACCTACACACATCAAAAGTGTCTAGGGATCAACATATATTTTTGCAATAACTTTTCTCCTGATTGATATTAATTAAAATTTTCTTTAAGGATTCATAAAATAAAGTGTTTTCGTTTGTCACAGTAACGATAAACCAAGTCACCTTTGCATTAATAAAGAAATTTGCCATTTTCCTAATAAAGGGATTTTTGACATTTGAACCACTAACACAAAAGTTCGAAAAAAAGACTGAAATAACAGTTTTCTTTAAAATTTTATTGGGTAACTTAAACAATTAATAATCCGTGTTTCTACCGCGAACACTAACAACACAAGAACATCGGTTTGGCATACTCAAAATGAGTTCATCCAAATCACGCTGTGGAATGGCCGCCCATGTTCGTTGCAACAACAAAAAAAGGTCTTCTTGCGACTGGATACCCTCCATATTCGGCAGAGCTCTTCTCTGTAGCATATCCCATGCATGCTCAATCGGGTTCAAGTCTGGCGACTGAGCAGGCCAGGGCAGGACATTGATGTTAGCTGCGGCGAGAGTCTGTCTTACAACTCTTGCGGTGTGCGGTCGTGTATTATCATGCATTAACTGAAATAAGGGACCGATTTGCACTTGTAGAGGAACGATGACGTCTGATACAATCGTCTCAGCATAAATTTGAGCGTTGAGGTTGCCTCTGATCCAAATCAACTCAGTTCTTCCGCCGATCCAAATACCCGCCCATACCATGATGGTTCCACCACTATAAGGATGGACTTCCTGGCAGGATTTTAATCGCTGTTGGCGTCCAGGGGTTCTCCAGTGTCGTATACGTCTTGTATCCGGTCTCATACCAAAACGAGACTCATCAGAAAAGCACACGAAACGCCATTGTTCTTCTGCCCAATTTCTGTGTTCAAGAGCCCATTGATATCGAATCCTACGATTGTGCATTGCTATAGGTGGTACCCGTAGCGGTCTTCGGGAATGAAGGTTCACTTCATGCAAGCGGTTTCTGACTGTTTGGTCGCTAATTAAGTTCCCTGAAGAGTGATGAAGCCTCACGGCTAACATCATGGCGGTTATTGTTGGAGCTCTTCGAGTTAAGATTTGAATGTATCGGTCTTGTCTCCGTGTGGTGCAGCGATACCGTCCTCCATGGCGCTCAGCCACGGTACCAGTGCTTCGGTAACGTGTCCAAAGTCGACTGATAACACTCTGACTTGTATTCAGAGCTAAAGCCACAGTACGTTGCCGGGAACCAGCTTCTATCATTCCCACGGCTCTGAGCATTTCTTCCCTGCTTAAATGACGTCGCCGCTCCATAATAACGTTGGTTTTAATCAGTAGTAGGGAAACAGTAGCACTAATAATGTCTTCAATGCGTTGTATGTTTTTATAGGGAAAATATTGACAGCTGATTTTCATCTTTTACTCGAATTTGATTCACAGTTCCTGATTCAAATTATGAAATGCACCAAAAAGGATCCATATAAATTTATAAAATCATAAATTTATTACAAAGCCACATCTTAATCTCAAGAAATCCGCATAAAAATGCTTGATCCCTAGACACTTTTGATGTGTGTATATTTCAGCTAACAGCACCGATCTCGTCACAACTTCTGTCACAATTTGATTAGCGCTAACATAAGAGTTGGTAGTAACTCCATTACGTGCTATGAATGGGTTAGAGTAGGCTTCTCTATGTGCATTTTGATAAGGTATTTGGCAAGTAGTGATGTTTACTTCAAAACGTTTGTGTTTATTCCTGAGTTGTTACAATATATTAACATTAGGATCACATTAATTAAATAACAGTTAGGTATACTATTAGATCTAATAGGTAATTATGGTTTTACTACTTGCAATGCAATGTAAAATTAGACTAACTTCCTTATTGTTTTCCCCAAGTTTTGATTTTGGTAAATTAAATGACATACTTAATTTCATCTGTTTAGATCTTGGTGGTACGCTTGTTGCGCGAAGTGTCACTCAGAGGAATCCGGCATTCCCTCGTGGGAGCCACCGAACTGGCAGAAGGTCTGCCCCTACCCACTATGTCCTTCATACCGACAGTTCGCGCAAAACATCGCAGTATTAATCATTGGTAAGCTACGACTATTTTTATACAACATTTATAATTTCACAACGGCATCGGCAGCGGCGCCCATAAATACATCAAACGAGTTGCCTAAGAATATGTAGATTAGAAGACGCCCATGAATTAAAACTAGTGTTATTTTGGGGTCTATTTATGTGTATGTCCTAAATTCTACACTAACTTTTGAGGGCATTATAAACATGTAGGTATCAACGCATTCAGACATGGATGAGTCGTCATTCCGGATATACAGGGTTAGTGGTAAAACACCATCAACCTCTTAAGGGATCATTGTACTCATCATTATGAACAACTTTTACTATGGGACCAAATATGAAATCGTGAAAAAAAAATCAGCTGGCCCCTACATTTTGACGAGTTCTGCAAACATAAATGTAGGGAACAGCAGATTTTTTTTTCGCGATTTCATATTTGGTCTCATAGTAAAAGTTGTTCATAATGATGAGTACAATGACCCCTTAAGAGGTTGATGGTGTTTTACCAATAACCCTGTATATAACTAAAACTTCATCATTAAATTTGGACTTTCAAGAGGTTTTTGCTTGACAGTGGACTGGGTGGCTAGATTTATTTATTATTCTACTAAACTCTCTTGTTGGTGCCAAGCACGACTACTGAGCTTGGGGTGCTTCCCTGGGTCGGTCAGTATTACGGGTATTTTGGTCAGGAAAATCTGGATTCTGGATTTGCCCACCCCGGCTTAGCAATAACTAGGCTACATGTCGTTTAACAATATGCTTCAGGGAATCAGATCAGATATTTATGTTGTAACATATTGTTCAGGCATATTGGTATGGGTGACCGTATGGATCGTGATGGGCGACACGGCCGCGCCTGGCGGTCAGCTGTTCTCCTTCGCCGTCCTGACCATCGTCGCCTACTTCGGGGGATGGCTCATGCTGAAGATCACCACCTTGCCAGCCCTCATAGGGATGCTTATAGTGGGCATCATCATGAAGAACGTCGGCCTCGTTAACTTTGACGAGACGTATCAACACGTTGCGTCCTATATCAGGTACTTAGTTAGATTTATTGTTTATAAACGTGCTTTTGTCTAGTTGTAGTTGCTTTTTCAATGAAATGACAGAATACCCAGAAAATTGCAAAATCTTAAATTGCAATTGCTTAGAAACTTGTCATTAAACATATCTAATTTCTTGTATTCCTTTCTTTTAAACCTATTATATTCTAGTTAACCAAAACATTTATGAATGAATTGATGTGTTCCAGAAAAATTGCTTTAACCATCATCCTCACGCGAGCTGGTTTGGACCTAGACCCGACTGCAATGAAAAAGTACTTCCTCACCGTAATCAAGCTGGCTCTTATTCCCTGGACCTTCGAGTGTGTGCTCTGCGCCGTTCTTGCTTACTTCTTCCTGGGATTGCCCTGGGATTGGGGTGAGTGGCTAGCAGTTTTAATATCCTTAACGAATATAAAATGAAACGATTAACAAATTACCGAATTTTCAGGGTTAGTGAATGATACGATTGTGAAATTTAGTGACGATGTCTGTATGTTTGTTACTCAATCACACATAAGCGATTAAACTGGCGTGGAGACAATTTGGCATACAGAAAGATCGTGTCCAGAATGAATTAATTAATACAAAAACTTTTTTCTTTACATGATCTAGTTGCTGTTGACGTTCAAAAGTGCCTTTTATGTGCCTATTTGAAATAAATGCTTTGACTTTGACTGCCCTAGAATGCACGCGAATACACGCGCAAGACCTTATTTTGTTTAAAATAGAGTTTATTTTAAACAAAAAAGGTCTTGCGTGTTTTGTGTATTTTTATAAAAAAATTCAAACCATTAAAATTGCTTATCCTTCTTATATATACCGTAACTTCCGATAAGTACCTACTAACCTACATACTTGCGTTAGAAAACTTAAATATTGAAGTGACTCGAACACAATAGAATTACAAGACCGGAAAAACTTCACGATGAATGGTTTTAGGAAGTTAATGCCATAGCAACATGATACAAAATTTATTCAGTGGCTATTACCTATTAGCATTTTAATAATACATAATGTATTTCATTATGAATTATGATTTTTAAAAAAAAAATTTTTCGTCATCCATGAGTAAAACGAGATTATTAGGATATGCCGTAGTAAAAAAAAATTGTCAGTAGTTTGGTAGAGGCTTGGGAAGCCGTCATCTCCTTTTACGAAGCAGTAATGTTCGCGAAGGAGGAGGCGGAACGTGTGAGGGAGAGGCAAAATTCGGGCCCTCACGCCCCTAGCCTCCGCAGGAGACGCCCTGGGCGTCGGGAATCGCAACCTGACTCCCGGCTACCATAGGCGCGGGCTTGCGAACGGCGAGCAATGGGCAGCTCGCCGTTCGATAAGGACCATGCCCGGGTCGATAACGCGTTGTGTTCCACGCGTGCCTCAAAGAGATGTCAGCATCAATGACGGGGTCCTCTAGGGCCGATGCCTGCCAGGGTTGCGGGAAATTCCTAGAGGGATACCGTGGCCCCATGGCCCCGGCACAGGCAACTGAAGGAACAGGGGTGGGTTTTAGTCAGTAAGAGTCTGACACGCCCTCCCGCTCTGCCCAGAGCGGGAGAAGTTATTTGATGATTTTCCCACCCACAAATATAAAAAGGTAGTTTGGTAGAACAACGGACTGTCCAGGGGGGTAGGTAATTTCGCACTAGTGTGTATTTGCCCCTCTTTGGATTTAGTAGTGGTATATTGGCACAAATATCGTCAGGTCACTGGGGCGCTGGCAAGTGCTTAATCTCTCATGGAGGCTCATTTACTGCACCTCAAAAACCTACTATAACGCCGTATATCAACATCTAATTTTTATGTATTTCATACCTTCCAGCTTTCCTCCTATCATCAATCGTCGCGGCCGTGTCCCCGGCGGTGATCGTGCCGTGCCTGTTCCGTCTCCGCGAAAAGGGGTACGGGGTGTCCAAGGGCATCCCGACCTTGGTGCTCGCGGTGTCAGGCGTGGACGACGCCGCCAGTGTCGCCGTCTTCGGTATCGTCTCGTCTATCATGTTCTCCAGTGCTTCGCTTACTATGAATGTTATTCAAGTACGTATTCTTTTTATACAGGGCTATTTGTAATACGACGGCAATCCATTAAGGGGGTGTAGGTAAGGTCGTTTGCAATCAAATTATCAAATATAAAATATCAAATTACTCGGAAATGGTTGACATTTGCATAGGGGTCATAAGGAGTAATTTGGTTGCAAATGACGGGGAGGTACATCCCCTTAATGGATTGCCGACATATTACAAATAACCCTGTATACTTACTGGAATGTATACATTTATATATATTTATATTTATACACAACATAAAATCACGCCTGTATTCCTCGAAGGGTAAGGCAGAAGTGTACCTACAGTACACCCACATTTCGCCAGTTCTGCCTGAGGCCAATGTAAAGTAAAGGGGCGAGCCTATTGTCATCAACTGAGCACAAATCCTCTGGGAATGGAATTATATGGCTAAGGATTTTCCTTTCTTTTTGCCAAACGGTTACCTCAAGCTAGAATGACTCCAGTTTTATAGGCACGCTAAAAGGCACCCTGACTCTGAGCACGTAGATATCTACCTATACTTACGTAGGATTTCAGAAAAGTCTGCGTAAAGACGTGTAGTAACGTGTTCCAATAGTTTAAGACAATTAACAGCATACATTAACTGTTACTTGACCAATTAATTGAAATGCGACGATTACATAATACAGCTGATAGATTAAATTTTGAGCAACGGAGCGAGCTCAATCGAGTTTAACGAGTTATTCAATCAAGACATTCAAGACCATTTCTGACGCTGTAATTGACATTTAGAAAAGAAATTATTGTAATTCAAAAGTAGTACCTATTAGTTTTACTGTTATATGTCTCGATATTGAAGTTTAGCAAATGAGCATATAATTTAAAATTTTACAGTTTTAATTATGATATTTATAAAACATAGGTCTTACCTAGACATTAGCAATAGTTGCAGCGTTAATTAACTTGTAATTATATCCCCACTAGTTCTTGGTTTCAGTCATAAACTCATGACGTACGATGGTGTATACTGAGTGGCGATGAGGTTTTCTCAATAAATAGTACAGTGGTTAACACAATTTTACTATGTCTGCTAAAGTAAGAAAATAAACAATTTCCTCCTAAACATTTTTCAAACAAAATAAATGGTTGCATAATAATTTACACGAAACTAACCTGCACCTTAATGACTGTCCTGTAAAAGCCGCAACGGGCGGCAGCAGCGACTAGGTAGGACTTGCACTTGCTTAAAGTAAAGCCAACGAGACGAGATAAAATACATAAACAACCTGATCTTTACTGAGCTAGACCATGTTCGCACGGACGTATAAATATCGCGGCTGGATTTTATCACGCACTGGATTTTCAACTGTCGGTGTTGAACCGAGCATTGAAAATCCAACTCAGAGTGCCCCCAGCGCGTCGAAAAAACACACTGTTGGATTTTCAACTCTCGGCGCTAAGCAGTGCATTGAAGATCCAGTGCGAGAAAAAAAGCCGCCGCGATATTTGTACGCCCGTGCGAACGTGGCCTTGCATTACGATTATTATCTCTCACATCTTGTTGGTTGACGACAGCTGTCACACAGCAGCTATCAAGCAGCTGACAACCCACAGCTGACAGCTAGGTTGAACTGCGAAATGTAATTTGGAAAAAAAAAAGCAAAATATAGTTCATTCGATTGCATAGCATTTTTTTTTTTTTTGTTTAAATCTAAGTGATACGAATTTTTCCGTTTCCGTATATTTTTTGTTTTTTGTTGTTATCAATCCGTTATTGTTACTTTTTCTTGTTGTTTTTTACTGTCATTGTGAGTGGTTGTTGATTTTAATTTTGTAATCACAGCCTGGCAGCTCTAGACCAGCTTTGAAAGACATCAATCCACCAAAAAAAACCTCTCTTTAAATAAAATTGTTATGAACTCCTGAAAGTTTGTTTATATTCTTGTCTCGTTGGCCTTACTTTATAAAGGCAGTAGGCACGTGCGGGTGGGTATCAACAATAATTAACACAAACTTTATGGTATTGGTTTTATGAAAATAATCACTCAAGTTTAATAATCATGACCGCTCATCTTTTCTTTAAGTAAGTAATAATTTTTTACAAAAATTGTTTTTTTTAAGATTAAACATACGGTAAAGATGTCCAATTTCGCATGAACTAGCAGCACTACAAAAATAAGTAAACAATAATATTATAATCAAAATTAAACAATATAATATATAGTATAACCAAGCTAAAACAAATAATATCGGATTTAACGTCTCCTATCACAAACACAACCAGAAACTTAACAAAATGTCCAAAAAACCAAACAAATTACAACAACTCGTGAACTACCCTCAACGACATCGGCGCCGGCCGCGGCGTCGGACTGTCGTGACTCATTCCGTCGTCATCGATATTATTATTATTATTAAAACTTTATGCACAAGTAAAAAATAATACTGTACAAAGGCGGACTTAATGCCTGAGGCATACGAAAAAAAAAAAAAACGGAAAAAACGAAAAAAAAAAAACCGGGAAAATACGAATTTTTCACACCACACCCCCGTCGTCACCCCGTCCAAATTTACGCATAGAGAATCATGCCTCAAGTCGTTTGCAGTATCTAACTACTTTTTTCGCTTGAATTTTTATCGTACCCGCCCTTCGCGTCGCGCCTTCCTTTTTCTTTGAATTTCGCATATAGATAATCTTGGATTATGGATATCTATATATTATGTTATATTATGCTATATATTATCTATATATTATATATTATTATATATATTATGGATAATCTTTCCATTTATTATCAGAACTGTCGAGGGATCAGGACTAAACTGAACACATTGTACATTAATATATTATCGCATGCATACGATATCATAATTTTGACTGAAACTTGGTTGACGCCGGATATTTCCGAAAATGAATTCATTGACTCTCGATACACAGTTTTCAGACACGATCGCGATCGAGCAGTTTCAAATAAAAAAGACGGGGGAGGCGTCCTAATAGCTGTCTTCAAGGATCTTATTCCATCTTGTCTCACACTGTCACCCCCATTAATTCTACCAGAACATCAAATAATTAAAGTCCCCCTTTATGATTGTAAAAATCTACTTCTTTGTGCCACTTACATACCTCCAAACACCTCAGTAGAAATTTATGTAAACTTCATGAATTCGTTATCGAAATTATTTGATGATCCTTACATAGAACACATTATTTTAGCAGGCGACTTTAACCTACCAGAACTTAACTGGATTAATGCACCGTCATACATGGTGTGTGCCACGAATAACACCTATTCGGACACAAGTAGGCATTTACTAAACTTTTGCTCACGATTTGATTTGAATCAATTTAACAATTTTAATAATCGTAACGGACGTATTATCGACCTGTTTTTTTGCAATACACATGCTGTCGCTTGTAATCCTAATACTCCTCTCTTACCTATAGACACTCACCATCCTTCATTTTATATACAAATACCATTTAAAAAACCCTCACGAATGCCTAAACAGTCGAATATAAAACCACTAAATTATCACAAATCTAATTATAATGCAATAAATACAGACATTGAAAACGCTGATTGGAACATGTTACTCAATGATTTACCACCTGATGAAGCGGTCTCTACTTTCTACGAAAAATTATACGAAATTATTAAATTACATACTCCCACTCACAAAACCAAAAACTTTAAATTCCCTCGCTGGTTCTCTAAATCACTTTTGCATTTATTTAAAATGAAATCTCGAACGTGGATTAAGTGGAAGAAATATGGAAACATTAGTGACTACGAACTATTTTCTATTTACAGAGCAAAATTCAAAAAACAGGCCGACATATGTTATAAAAAATATATGAATTTTGTGGAGGACAGCGTGGAAAATAACGTTAAAGCGTTTTGGACGTACGTTTCTAATCGTAACTCCAGTAATAGTGTCCCAGCTACAGTTTACTATCTCCAACAGTCTTCCAATGACCCTACTACTACTTGTGACTTGTTCTCAATGTTTTTCCAATCCGTTTATGAACCGTCTGCTTTCGATCATAAGTCATGGGTACCACCTCCCGCTAATCCTGATAACGATATCAATCTTTGTAATTTGCACTTTCCTGTATACAAAATTCAAAAAGAACTTAAATCATTGGATGCCTCTAAGGGTCCTGGGCCAGATGGTATTCCCTCGATCTTTTTAAAAAATACTTGTGACACATTGTGCTTTCCGTTGTTTATATTATATAATAAATGCCTTGCCTATGGCGTATTCCCTGATGTGTGGAAACGAGCAAATATTGTTCCAATCCATAAAGGCGGCTCCAAGAGTGATGTATCTACATATCGTCCAATCTCGTTGTTGTCGGGGCTTTCAAAACTTTTTGAAAGATTAGTGCATAGTGAGATATATCCAATCATTCAGCGTGTAATATTGAAAGAACAACATGGGTTCGTCAGAGGAAGATCCTGTATAAGTAACCTCCTTATTTTCACAACACATCTGTTTGAAGGCTTAGACAAGAGGCAGCAAATTGATGCTGTTTATACAGACTTTCAAAAGGCGTTCGATAAGGTAGATCATAAGCTATTACTCAACAAAATCGCATTCAACGGTATTAGAGGAGATTTACTGCGTTGGTTCGTGTCGTATGTCACTAATAGGACTCAGAAGGTTGTCATTAATGGGTTTGAGTCTCATACAATAAAGGTCACTTCAGGAGTCCCCCAAGGCTCAATTTTAGGGCCCCTTCTGTTTATCTTATTCATCAACGACATCAAAGATTGCTTTAAGAGTTCAAAGTTCCTACTATACGCGGACGATTTAAAAATTTACAAAAATATTACCGTTCCAACCGACTGTTTAGAATTTCAGAAGGATCTTGACTGTTTCTCGGAATACTGCACTGTTAATAAGCTTCACCTTAGTATCTCTAAGTGTTACAGCATTACGTTTACTAAGAAAAAACATGTGCTGAATTTCAATTACTTTCTTGGAAACACTACCCTAAACAAGGTTTCATCCCTCCGTGACCTAGGCGTAAATCTTGACTCAAAGCTCCATCTTGACACCCATGTGGACAACATAGTCAATAAGGCTTATAAAATGTTTGGTTTCGTAATGAGAGCGTCTAGAGAATTTCATCGGCCTTCTACCTACTTGCATCTATACAGATCAATAATAAGGCCACAACTTGAATACGCAGTACCCATTTGGAACCCTTATTACAAAAAGTACATTGAGATCATTGAGTTGGTTCAACGTAAGTACCTCCGTTCCATGCATCACAGATGCTATAAAACCAAAATGTCCTATAAATTATTACTAGAAAAATATAACCTCATAACCCTACAATCCCGTCGCACCCTACTTGAAATGATGACTCTGTTTAGTATATGCCGTAATAAATTTGATTGTACTGATCTTGTGAACAGTTTGTGCTACCTGATCCCTCGTACTGTAATCGGTCGAGAGGTTCGTTCGAGACGCCTATTTGCTACTTCGTTCTGTCGAACGAACTCAGGCACTCGCTCACCGTTACATCGCTTGGTTGACACCTATAATAAACAGTTTGGCTCTACTGATATTATGTTTCTCAGCAAAGCTGTATTTAAGAGTGAGATTACAACTATTTTAAGAGATAGCCCTAGTATATAGTTAATAAGTGTTTTTTTTTAAAGTGTTTTTTTTAACTTGATCTGCTAACAGCTAGCTATTCTGTATTGTAATCTGTGGATAACGTCTTGAGTAGTGTATTTGTTACTTTTATTGCAAGTTTTATATTGTATGCCTACTGTGTAATATACTGCTGTTTGTTATTCCTAACAAATAAAATAAAATAAAATAAAATAAAATATAGAGTAAATATATAATTATGCCGTATCTAAATACATTTTTCTCTTGATTTTTTTAACGATATATGAGCAATTCGGCATGGCAACGTTTGAACTATCTTCACCGGCCATGGTTCGTTTACTTACTACTATTCGTCATGTGATATCTCTATGCATTTATTAATATGATGTCATCGATCATTTATTAGTGATCGATGTATGATGTTCATAAATATTAAAACAAAAAAAAGGACCGCTACTTTAACGGTAATTGTTATAAAAATAAAGTGTGTTCAAAGTAAGTCATGTAGGATAGGTACTCATTTAATGTGATAACCTCATCGGCACCCTATGTACGTACCTAGGAGGAAAACAGTAGAGGTGACCACTTCCAAAATGATAAATATGTTTATCTAAATGATTATTCATATTAGGTGGCTGTAGATATTTTATGGTCTGCAACATTAGTCATAGTCATTATTTTAATGTAAATAAATAAGTTAATATAATTATATACATTCCTTTCCAAAAATAATTAGTACCTACATGGCTGTAATTCTACATGTAGGTACCTAAAGGCGACATTTTGGCCAGATAATTGCCAAAATGACGTCTTTTATTAATAGAAATGCACGTATTTTTTATTCTGCTTCGTTAGCCAAAAATCTGAACTTCGTGTTTCCTTGCTTATCTACACAGTCCTTAACATTTACATATAATGTAATGATTCACAAGTAGGTACGTTAAATCCCCAATGTAGGAACTATTTGAACATGACTTTGCTTTAGCACTTTCAACAGCAAATTGCATACAAAGCTTGCAAAACATTTCTTCGTAACACAGTGCTTGCAGATGAATTCCCAGTAAACCATAAAACAAAACTGGATTCACGCTAATACCCACTGGAAAAAAGATTAATGTTTGAACTCAAAATACTGAAGGAATACTTAACCCAAAGTAGGTACTAAAGTACTAAAAGTCTCAAGTATTAAAGGGAGTGTATAAAGTCTTTGTTGTTTTTACTACACAGCATTAGGTAGGTATTGTGTGCATTATTGACAATAATAGACGAAGTTGCCGCTATGATTAATGAACAAAAGAACATCCTGTTACATCGCTGAACTATTGAATCTGCTACTTTGCCAGTCTCTTGTTATCTAATTGTAGGCAGGCATATCCTTGGCTTCGTAGTTTTCAGGGTCATGTGTCTAAATATGCATTTGTCATATGGCAGAATTTGTTTCAAAGTCCTATGTAGGTACCTAGTTTTTTGGAAGCTTTGGGTTGTAGTGCGTGATTCCACATAAATGTATTCTACAAAGTTCGCTTTGTCCCATGTGGACTGAGGTGTCGCATTTTCTTTATGGGACGTACTTAGTTAGGCCCAATTTCACCGCCAATCACTAAACACATTTAGCGCTAAACGAGATTTAAACATCATTCTGTCTTTGTCATCTTCAAACATTTGACAGAAACAGAATTATGTTTTAAACTCGTTTAGCGCTAATCGTATTTAGTGATTGGCGGTGAAATTGGCCCTTAGTCAGGTTGTCAACGTTCACTCATCGCTTCTTCCTCTGTCATCCCAGTCGGTACCAGCTATGCGTGAGCTCATTCTGTAGTTAAGTCATGTTATGGGCGATCACCCTCGCTAGCGAACTTAAGGTCGACACTGACAGCACAGTCCACGGGGTGTGCCGAACAGCTGCTGCTTATGCATGATATCACTGTATGCAACCTTGTTTAATAAAATGCATTACTTTTAATTTGCAGGGCCCACTTAGTGTGATCGGTGGTATAGTACTGGGAGTGTTATGCGGTTACCTGGTGAAGTTTGTTCCTGAGCGCAACGACGCCTTCTTGGTGCCTCTACGAGTGCTGATGCTACTGGCTGGCGGACTGATGATGGTGCTGGGCTCTGAGGAGATCGGCTGGGGTGGTGCTGGTAAGCATACTTTAATGTAGGTACTTAAACTCTTTTGTGAAAAAATGGCTCGTAATACTTGGGGCACCCTAGACCATATGTCTAATGGAATAGGAAAGCATAGAAACTGTGCTCAAGATAAATTCAATAACCATCGTCTTTCAAAATGTCCATAAAGTAAAACTTTCAGAACCTCAGTCGGCAACAAACAGTAAATAAATTTTACCTCGTTCCCGCCATATAAAACCAAACTCATTACTCCGCAGAATTTACAAACACAAAGGTAGACGTAACGACGAACATGTTCGTCTTATTAACTGAGTAATTATAGAAACTGTAGTCAACAACCACGGATGATTGTTTTCCCGCTGTGTAGTGCCTGGCTTTCACCGAACAATGCCTTGTTATAAGTCAATGACTGTGTTGACAACCGATAAAGTCAAGGAAACAATGTGAATTGGAAAAGGGTATCATACGCATGATTTATTTTGTCCACTGTTTAATATTTACGTGTCTATGTCACGTGTATTGTATTCGATGTGTTTCGTGTGGTACTGTGGTAATGTTTATAAATTGTAATCCTTATAATTCTGGGAGCTACAAATTCTTAGGTTTCACTGACCTGCTAGAACTTTAAGTACTGAAGAAGCACATGCTTCGGCTCTGATTAGTTGTGTTATAAGTTCTCGAGTGGAAGTAATATTCCTACATTGTAATTCATACAACGATTTATTTCTTTAGGACCATTGGCTGTCATCGCATTCGCATTCGTGGCCTGCAAGAATTGGACCGACCTCGGCTGGGAGCTGGAAGACAACCCTGTTGCCACCGCTTTCGAAATCTTCTGGATGTTCTTCGAACCGATGCTCTTCTCAGTTACCGGTGCTCAAGTCGTTGTAAGAATACCTACCTATATTAACTTTACAATATCTTCCACGTCATCATCAAGAAGAAGAAAGACAGACTTTTGTCATTACTAACCCGTTTGTGATCCTGGTGATTATATATATATATATATATACGCTCACTATATATTCATTCAGCCAAGCAACAGAAACGTATCGCAAGAAAATATTTATTAAACACTATGAGTACTTGTTGAGGATAATCTTCGTACGCTCGTGTGTGGAATGTATGATTACATCACCATCTATCAGAGTCAATGCAATATCATTTGTTGTGGCCTACTTATGATGTCATACTCGTGATTTGTGGTGGCGTAAATAAGGGCTGTTGCTAATAGTTTGGATGATGAATTTATGAGATACCACAATATGTGAAGGCAGAACTCTGTTGTACAGCGGACAAAGTGACAAACGAACGATTCGGTAGTTTTTAGACCTATTCAGAAAGCTATGTATCCCTTAAAATCCTGAAGATACTACGCTGCCTTATTCAAACAATCCTCTTGACGCCTTGGGACCGCCACGGGTTCAAAAACTACTTACTCACAAATAGACGCAAACATACAAATAATTTGATTAAAAAAAAACTATTTCTATTTAGATCGCAGAACTGGAGCCTCGCTTGGTTTTAATCGGAGGTGGTATTTTGGTGACGTGCGCGGTACTACGTACCATCGTCACGAGTACCTGTGCAGTGCGCAGCAACCTCAACATGAGGGAAAAGATCTTCGTCGGTCTTGCCTGGATGGCCAAAGCTACAGTACAGGTAAATACAAAAACACTTCAATCAACATCAAGAGTATTTCACTAATAAGTACCTAGATTTCAAAGTTAATAGTCACAATTGCAAGGTCACTGGACTCACCCAGGTTGTGTTGAGAATTAGAAAACTTTAACTACAAAATCTCAGTTTGAAAATGCAGTCAAATTTAATCAATTTATATGTACTATGAAGCACTCTCTACATTCAATAAATTCTAAACGGTTTCTATTCCTCCAGGCGGCTCTAGGTCCAGTTGCTTTGGATGAAGTCCGCAAGATGGCCGGCGGGGAGCCTGACCCAGTGATGATACAGTACGCAGAGACCGTCATCACGGTGTGCATCATGTCCATCGTCATCACCGCACCGATTGGAGCCATCGTCATCACGCTCACAGGCCCCAAACTGCTCTCAAGAACTACTAAGCCACCTGTCTTGGAAGGTAACATATATTTTTACGCACTTTATTGTGTTTTTTAAACAAACAAATGCAATTTGATGTGGAATTAAACAAAATAATGTTTGTGTTCAAAATAATCGTTAGATAAATTTATAACAGCGATTGTGTGCAAAACTCCGTTTGTCGATTAGCAGTTTTTACAATGATGATGAGTCGTTTGCAAAAGTAGGTAGTTATTTAGCAGTTACTGAGGCAAATAGCATGGTATCCCATTCAAATCAGTTGACTTCAAGTGCATAAAAAAACGAACAGTATTTTTTAATTTCATCAATCTTTTAATTTATAACATATTTCTAGATCAACTCTATTTATAATGTATTCAAGCAACGTACAAGGCATAATAACATGATAATAATCGGAACCAAAGATCAAATTCCTTTTTTGTTTATATATAATAAGTACAAAGATAACAAAAAATACAAAATGTTTACAATTTTGCAATACACACAATATTAATGATAAGAGAAGTTCTGCGGTGGAACTCTCCGGGGATCATACGACGCACTGTTGTTGTTTTGAGGATAAAATAAATTATTTTGGCCCTGATTATTATTCTGAGGAGGATAGTTGGGGATACTAGGACTGTAAGAATTACTAGGAAATTTTCCATCAGGTCCAGGAAAGTAAGGAGAACCTTGAGTGCCTTGTGCTGGTCGAGCGCCAGGGGAGTTAGGATATTGAGAGTTGGTAGAACTTGGCCACTGTGCTAGATTAGGACGAGAATTATTATAAGGAGAATACTGACTTGGATTATAATAAGGTGGTCGTTGGCTGGTCGAATTTAGCTGTTGAACAGGGTAACTGTTACCAGATGAGGGGGGATAATTATTGTAAGGTGATTGGCCAGGTCGAGAATTATAAGGCGTGTAAGGAGTTGTAAAATTAGAACCTGACGCGCTTGGAGGTCTAAAACTGCCTGGGTTCGATGGAGAGTTAAATGTTTGGTTATGGAGAGGATACTGTCCATTTGGTGGTCTGTACGAATTACCTGGAAACGTGTTATTATACGACGGGATGTTAGGACGAGAATTGTACGGATTCTGACCAGAAGATGGGTTGTAAGGACCGTGATTAGGATTGGGGAAACCTGCATTAGGTTGATTACCCGGTTGCGAATAATTGTAACTGTTTGGATTCCACTGTGGCGGCCGCTGCGGAAATGGGTTTTGACCAGCAGGTTTAAAAGTAGGCTGCTGTTGATTTGGATTTTGAGTAAAAGGATTATAACTAGGTTGTTGTTGATTTGGGTTTTGACCGGAAGGATTAAAACTAGGCTGTTGCTGATTCGTATTTAGTCCGGAGGAATTATAACCAGGCTGATATTGATTTGGATTTTGAGTAAAAGGATTATAACTAGGTTGTTGTTGATTTGGGTTTTGACCGTAAGGATTAAAACTAGGCTGTTGCTGATTCATATTTAGTCCGGAGGAATTATAACCAGGCTGATATTGATTTGGATTTTGAGTAAAAGGATTATAACTTGGTTGCTGTTGGTTTGGGTTTTGACCGGAAGCATTATAACTAGGTCGCTGTTGGTTCGAGTTTTGTCCGTAAGGATTATAACCAGGTTGCTGTTGATATGGGTTTTGCCCAGGAGGATTATTGTTAGGCTGTGGTTGATATGGATTATACGGGGCCCCTGATGGTAGTTGTGGGTACAGCGGTGAATACTGGTGAGTCGCTTGCCGTGTAACACGCTGTTTGACGACATCATCTGCCTCTCCAAAAATAGTGTCCTTCTGGAAATCTTCATTTTCATTCTGTTTATCCTCGACTGTCCTTAACATTGCGCCGATGTCGTCCTCTGGTACAACTTCAACATCATTATCATAAGCGATCAATGATTCCACGAGATCCAGATTATTGTATGGAAACGTATCAGTCTCTGCCACTGCATCTTTCCGGTAAATGTTTAAACCAGAAATACCACTGCATAATACTGTCACTATTATAGCTATAAGGGGACCGTGCACTGTCCTCAACATTTTAATGACTATTAAATACCGACATAAGTACAATACTCACAAAATAGTAATCGGATAAACTTCGACCTTATTTATCTTACAATTCACGGTATGCGCGATAGACTCAACTGCTCGCAACTCAACCTTGTTTGTAATAAGCTGTATATCTATATGCCTTGGAGTTTTATACTTATTTTCCTGCTATAGGTACTTATATGCCTTTATTTTTTTGCTCAAGTATAAAATATGTGGATTTGTAGTAAGTGTATACTTTTGTGCAGGTTGGCGACGATCCCACCGGCCGTCCATCCGCGACATATCGATCATCGACGAGGAGGAAGTGGCGGAACGCGACGCGGAGGCTGAGGCCGAGGATTCGCGGCCCAGCAGCCCCAAGGCGCGCGCCGCCGCGGCTGCCACCAGCACGCCCGCGGCCATCACCGTGCAGCCCGGACACAACAACTCTTGACTGCAGTAAACTCAACCCTCCTTCGATCTTTAATGCCATTCCATTTGCGACTTTGTTCGAATCGACCTATTTTACTATTAGCTGCTTATAATAATATGGTATCGCATATGTTTTTGATACGGGAATTTAGACCATTCTCACACAAAGCCTTTCTGCAAACGATGTTCGCTACGATGACAAGATCCATGTTATTCGAAGAACATTCAAACGCCTCTCTGGCATACTAAAATATAGAGTCGTTTAGTCGGGTCTCATTCATTTGTTTTCAACTAACGAGATTGGTTTCGAACTCATCATGTAAGAATTGCCTATAGATGCTTAGCCCATAACAGAGCAGTTACGCCATGTTGTGGAAAATGATTTTGTTCTTTTGTTGTTTTAAAAAAAATGTTTAGCTGCACATTACACTTTATTCAGTGAAATCATGTTTAGAACACATTGAATTTTGTTGATATTTTATGTTTCCTAATATTTATTAATTAATATTGTGAGTAAAATTATGGACAAGTAAAATTATTTCCTAAAATATTTTTCATCGTTTTGAAAACATTGTTTCTAACAATTTGATTTAGGTACTTAGAGGGTTTAGTATAAGATATTTGTAGTTTTATAACTTAACGTTCATGTGATAAAGGTGTATACTTAATTATTTGGTGTCTTAAAAACCTCGCTAGTGAAGTTTAATTATTACAATTTATAATGACATTTACCATTGTAAGAACATATTTAACTTGTAAGTACGTTTGTCTACTATATTCCTATAAGTTTTATTTTGCATAGTGGTCATCAGTATTGCTATTATTTATGAAAACTATTTAGTTTAGGTATCAGAACGGATATTGTTAATGTTATTCGGTACAAACAATTAACTATTTAATTTAAGGCTCGATGCAGCATATCCTTTGCTCATTGTTGATATATATTTTAAATGAATAGGTAGTCTGTATATTATGTGTAAAAATGTCTCTTCACTTAAACATGTACGTACGGATATCACTACGTACTGATTAGTTGTGTATTGTATCATTTGTAAATAACACCCCAAGTCTCATTGTTATGTAAGTAATTATTATCTACGCATCGTAAAATTCAATTATTTTAGCGTGAACTGTGGGACCAATTTATTTTTAAATAATACCACGATTGATACATTGAAATTATAAAATAACATAACACAGCAGACATCGCCTATCACAAAAGTATTATTAAATAATATTATAAGATCATCACTGTCTGTTTTCTTGAAATCGTTTTATTAAAAGATGTTTAAAATATCATGATGAAATTATCGAAAAAAGTATAAAAGCAATAAAATATTTACAAAGATACTGGATTGTTGTGTTTATTTTAGTTTAAGTATTCGGCAATAATCCGAAATTTGCAAGTGAAAATTAAACGTCAACTTGGTTAGCCGTTTTTATCAATCAACCTGCCAAACTTCAGTCAGTGCCTCTAAAAGTTGCTGCGAATGATTCACTTTTTTTTAAACAGCCGTCCCGTTCTTTTTTCATTTGCACTGCAGCATTCGTACAGTCAGCAACTAAAACAGGTTAAACCTTCATGATTTAACATGTTCCCTGTCCCCCATACAAGATATTGAAGCTTACCTATGTACCACTGATATTTTTGTAAAAGGATACTCGACACTCAATATTTATTTGCATCTCACACTCAGGAAGTCACGACCTACTATCACTTCACCTCATTTTAAAACCTACGCTACGAAATTGGTACTTAGTGCCTACAAATTAAAAACTTTTTTATAAAAAAAAAAACAACTGACTTCCAAGAAAACACTACAACGTGAAAATAACAAATTTTGGAAGTCGGTGTCTTCGGTTTTGTATTTTCGTTTTTTATCACCGACTTCAAAATTAGTTATTGTTCACTTTGTAGTGTTTTTTTGGAAGTCGGTTGTTTTGTAATTTGTAAGTTTTTTATTTGTAGGCACTACCAATTTCGTAGCGTAGTTTCACGTTTTAAATGCGGTACCTACCCCACAAAATATCGTATACCACCACTTGCTATGTAATTTTGTATCAATCAAGCTTGAATACTATGTACTACAAATAGTTTCCAGTCGCGAATAAATATGCTACTAACCTTGACAGAAAATGTGGGTGTGTATCCTGATATGCTCAATACATCTGCGTAACCCTTTCGAGAGTACAGGGCGCGATGTTAACCATAACATACACCAGTGTGTTTGCGTACTCAATGCATATGTACTTATGCGATAGCAGCAATCGCGGTTGATTTGCTGTCATTTTTAGGGTTCCGTAGTCAACTAGGAACCCTTATAGTTTCGCCATGTCTGTCTGTCTGTCTGTCTGTCTGTCTGTCCGTCTGTCCGTCCTCGCTTAATCTCTGTGACCGTTAGCACTAGAAAGCTGAAATTTGGGACCAATATGTGTATCAATCACGCCGACAAAGTGCTAAAATAAAAATTGGAAAAAAATGTTTTATTAGGGTAGCCCCCCTATATGTAAAGTGGGAAGTGTTTTTTTTTTTAATTTTAACCCTAATGTGTGATATATTGTTGGAAAGGTATTTAAAAATGAATAGGGGTTTACTAAAATCATTTTTTGATAATGTCAATAATTTCGGAAATAATCGCTCCAAAAGTAAAAAACAAAGCGTCCCCCCCCCTCTAACTTTTGAACCATAAGTTTAGAAAATACGAAAAAAATCTGAAAAGTAGAACTTTATAAGGACTTTCTAGGAAAATTATTTTGAACTTGGATGGAAACAACAGATGGAAACTGCAGTTAACCAATATAATTTGGTCCCTGAATCGTATGAGCGCCTATACAATCCAGAGGTCAAGTTTCATT
Organism: Brachylomia viminalis; assembly: GCA_937001585.2. Lineage (NCBI taxonomy): Eukaryota > Metazoa > Arthropoda > Insecta > Lepidoptera > Noctuidae > Brachylomia > Brachylomia viminalis. The sequence continues at coordinate 15,277,684 of OW443301.2, read as the reverse complement.
TGCCCGTATTTTTTTTTTAACTTCGTTTACATAATATTTTATTATCCTGAACGTATCTTTTTTCAAACAAAAAAATAATTATTAAAATAGGTTCTCGCAATTCAAAATTACCATCGAAAACTTCTGGCACGTCTATGTATTAATTAGTAACCCAATTCATGAATTTATAGTTTTCAAGAACTTTATCATTATGATCAAGAATGAGACATGCAACGACATCTATCAAAGGAATATGGTACTTGGTACTTATTAATAAATGCCTTCACAAGATAACTTTTAAAAGTTGTGATAGCAAAAGGTAGAAATGGTTTTAGTAAATCGAAAATATTTAAAAAGAAATTGTAAGGGTGCTACTTAAAGTATAACCAACAGACAATGACCAACAGACGCATTTTCAGCATTCTTGGAATGGCTGTCTGTTGTCTCTTTCGATAGATGGCGTTGTGCATCTGACGTCATTTTCCTGAATCGCGGTGTTAAGATTCTCCGTGACTGAATGACCCTCTCCCATGTTTGAAATCAAAGCGGGTTAGATAGAGTGTTGAAATTGAAAGTATTAAAAGTGTCGTTAAAAGTCTTGATCGTTAATCGTTTGGTTGGAAGATTTGGTTTCGAACAATTCGAACTTTGATTGAAGATAGTATGGATACCCACCTTTAAACTCATAAATGGGAACACTTATTGTGTTGTGACGGACGGGAAACTACGGAACCCTACACTGAGCGTGGCCCGACACGCTCTTGGCCGGTTTTTTAAAGAGTGTCGTTGTCTGTCTCTGAAACTCATCATCAGATCTATATGAAATTTTAACAGGACCATTTCGGAAAAAAACCTCGTTCGATCAAAAAAATTAGAACGAACGAAAAAAAAAAGAATTTTGCTATTCCGTCTATATAATATACATATATGACGGAGTTATGCCCGAACATACATATTTAAAAAAAACATCTGACTTGATAACCTCCTCCTTTATGAAGTCGGTTAAAAAATTATTTTCATGGTAGGTAATCCAGTATCGAATAATGTTCTATCTATTTTGCTGATCGTACTTTTTGCAGGTCAGGGTCGGGTTAGGTCCTCGAATACCGAACATATATTTGTTTGATAAACAGGAATATATTTGACTCAGAGCTTTCGTGTGTTTGCGACCCACACAACATAAAAGCTTTAGGCACCTAAATGTATTTCACGAAATTTGAATGGGGCGTGTAAAGAAAATCCTATTGTGTCCTGCAGTATGAGGAGCTTGCAGTTAGCTGAAGGCGACTACATGACCTAAACGCCAGTTTTAAAATGCCTAAAAGCATATGATCCATGCAGTAAACGAAATCAGAAAAAATATATGATATTCTTCAGGATATATGCTAGTTAGATAGTGTGTTGAAAACATTATACAACTAATTTGGTACGATAGGAAAAAGTCACGAAGATACCACTAAAAATTTCTTTACAAGCAATCATTCTGTTGTTTTTTTTTCAGATTGTTTTGCTTCAAACGTGATAGTGTTTTAATGTTTTAGTCCGATCAATAGATTTCTTGTAAATAGAGAATTGCAGCAACCAGTCGGTTATCTTTTAAAGTGAAGGCACGTGACCGTGACCGTGACCGTGATCCGTCAGAAGTTGGCTGAAACATCCCAGCGCTGAGTTGCTGGATTCGTTTTCTCCTCTACCGATCGTTATTTCTCCTGACCAAGGTTTATTTTGTTTATATGTATGTATCTATGTATCTATATATTAGTATTTATTCTTGTATTTTATAGTCATTTCCGAGCTATCTATCCCGTATGTTGCACCTGCCATGGTATATCTCTGCATCACCCTAAGGTTGACTGGTAGAAAATGCTTCAGGCATTAAGTCCGCCTTTGTACAGTATTTTTTTTACTTGTGCATAAAGTTTTAATAAATAAATAAATAATTGCTCCATATGTTGCAATAAATTACCAGCTTTTTGTCATCGTGCTTCTCTTTCTTTTCTATGCAGTCCGACAGTGACCGCGCTGTGTACGTTACCCTAACAGGAAAGTGGTTCCCAGAGTGATATGATAGGAATCCGTCGCTTTTTTGTAGTCATTCAAATTAGGTCGGATAACCACCCGTTGTTTACATGTTTTGTTTTTAACTTAATGTGAAACATTCCAAGCTGAATATGTTCACTATATATTTTTGACTAAATACACTAGTTTTTTATACCTACACATCTTTGGTTGAGTCGGTTTCTTGTATTTTGCCGTCAAAGTTATGACACCGTCGTTTTGACTTTTAGCAATATTATTCAATAACGCGTGCATGTAAACTTTTCAAACTTTTAATGGTTATTATAAGCGTCAAGAAGGACCGAATGCAGTTTTCAGCGAGCTTATACGTTTTCTCATTTAGGCGCTGCGATATTTTTTCGGGTTTTCAAAAAACCGCGATATCATGGAAATTATAAATATTTTCTTAAATCTCATTCTGTCACAAAGACGCACAAATAAAGAGCTACTCGTGTATGTTTATTCTACAGGCGCATATGCAATGGTTTTAGAGGTACACGATTCTGCGAATCGTTACTCCAGCAGGAAATGCAATATCTCGAAAACAAGAAAACGCGCAAATTATATTTTCAGTGCACTTTTTTACACAAATATAAGCACTCTGGCCATGCACAATATTTCTCTCTCCGATCATTCGTTTAGAATTTTCCTGCTGGAAAAACGTTACTCTAGCAGGAATCGTTTTTCGTTTTTTTTTTCCAACGACAAAGCGCACATTTTTTTATGTGGTGCACATACACAGCAGATTATGCACTAATTATACGTTTCACTCATATCACTCTAGGAACCACTTTCCTGCTAGGGTAACGTACACGACCGCGCTTCAGCTGTTCAGTGTGAGCCCCTTAAGTTACAGGTTACTTGAAACTTAAAATATCGTCAGACCAATTTAATAAAACCGACAGGTGACAGGCGACAGGAGTCAATCTAACAATTCAACTATTTTAAAAGTGTTTCATAGTTTTTTTTTTGTTCCAAAACACTTAACCTATATTACACTTTGGTTTTAGCCACACAACGAAAACCTCTCATGGTTTATCTGTGTGCTGGCGAGTTGTTCATTTAAATTTTACAATAAATGTTAATTACATACTACAACGATACATTTAATATTTTTCAAATGGTGATAATGAAATTTGTAGGTACTCATTAATACATACATTAGGATAAATTACCTATGTGTAAGGAAACGTTTTGATTAAAACTTTTCAAATTTGCTTTGTATAACGTTTGTAGTTCTTCTGGAAGTTTATTAAGGAAAGAAAGTATGTACTAAAATTAAACAGCCTGATCCTTCAAGGAAGACAGGCTTGATGTTAAACAGCACCTGTCGTGAAAATGTGATACCTAATTATGTCGTTTTATGATAAATATGCCAGATTGTCAGTTGTAGATACTAAATAGAGCCCTGCACCTGCACGTGTACATTTTAGGATTGTCGGCGGACGGCGAGCAATGGGTAGCTCGCCGTCCGATAAGGACCAGGCCCGGGTTGACGGCGCTTTGTGTTCCACGCGCGCCTCAAAGAGATGTCAGCCCAATGACGGGGTCCGCTAGGGCCGATGCCTGCCAGGGTGGCGGGAAAGTCCGAGAGGGTTACCGTGGCCCCTGGCACAGGCAACTGAAGGAACACGGGTAGGTGTTAGTCAGTAAGAGTCTGACACGCCCTCCCGCTCCGCCCAGAGCGGGAGAAGTTATTTGATAATTTCCCACCCACAAAAAAAAAAGGATTGTCGCTTACGATGGTATGGAACTATCTGGTGTCCTCCCAAAAAAAAAGTCAAGTAAACTAAGCTGTCTTTGGTGGATATGACATTAAGGTAAAGCTCAGAGAAGAGGGGTGTATAGCGGTGGAGAAGACTCAGGTAAAATAGGTATTTTTGAAGTGTTGGTTCGGTAAATAAATAAGTGCCACAGGAACGGAATGAAGAATGTTTTTATTTTTCGTCTTTTCCTTGTCCACTTTTTATACTAATTCAAAATACAGATTCGTGAAGGCATTATACATTCTAAAGTGTAAGTTTTATTGTAATAACGTAATAAGTATACTAATCTAAATAATAAAACTATACATATATAGTGCACTGTAGGTACCTACATAATTGGAACAAATTAATTCTAGTGTCAACGTGATTTATTCATACATATAATATTTATATTACATACATTGAATTCTAGAGAACATAATGAAACTCCTTCGGACAGCGATGTTAATACAAGCAGATTTTTTATTCATTTTTAATCTTTCAGGAAATGAAAGTACTCATAATAATAATATAACAATAATAATATGAGACAACATCCACACAAGATCTTCAGGTCCCGAACTAGGTAGAGCCTGTACTACGGTAACCTAGTGACTGATATACATACTTATATACATATACACACCCAGACACAGGTCAAACAGACATGTTCATGCACACAAATGTTTGACTTGTCCGGGGATCGAACCCAGGACCAGCGGCTCAGAAGGCAGGATCGCTACCAATTGTTTACAGTACTGGTACTTTCAACCCCTAATATATTGTCAATGATTCAATGATTTAAAGAAGCATGATTGTACAGTTGCACCAGTTTTTTTTTATATTTAGTTACAATTTTTATTAATATTATTAGTTAATTATATTTAATTATTATTAATGTTCAAAAGGACTATGGCATTAGGCTGATTTTGTTTGGCCTATAAACAAAATCTCTCTGGTTTCAGACTTAATAGACTAGACTATAAGGCACCTGTTTTGTACATTTTATTTTATTATTTATTTATTTTAATCCATCAATTAATTAGCATTACATGATAAGTAGTACCTACTTAGGTACTTTCGTTTTTATGATTACAGCTGTGCTCCCATTTGCAGCTTTTCAGTCTAATGGTTTTACGTCATAAATTTAGATCCCAGAAAAAAACTTAAGTCGGGTATGTGCGCACTACCTAAGATATACTGTGCTTACTAAAATTGGTTAAAATAAGTATACTTTGCATTGCTATCGGCAACATTTGTGAATAAATGGTACCTACATAATGACTGAGACGAATCATTAAAAATACTAAGTAGCTGCGAGACATACAATCACTCTTTAATACGAATAAAAATTATAGGCACACAGGCGGGTACTTTGTCAAATCAGCTAAAAACTAAAAATATAAAAAGTAAGCAATTAAGCATCACTTCGGAGACTGGGAGATAAAAAAATTATACAATTATATATTAGGTAGATACCTAAATAAGCAAATAACTTCACAATTACCCAGCACTGCAATTAACTGGCTATGTTGTCAATAATTTCTATAAGTAAGTAGTATATATCCCTCTATGATCATTCAAAAACACTTGCAGTAGGTTTTACATTCAGGTCGTCACTCACTTTACTACTTCGACTACCATAATAGTGTTTTATTCGTGGTTTTATTTAAATCATTTCTACTTAAGTTTTTAATATTTTTTTTCTTTAACTACTTCTTCTTTTCGCAAAATACATAAAATTAATTGCAACATTTATTATTTTATGCTAGTATCACCAAGCATAAGTATAAACGGAAAATATTACAGCGCCCCTGGGGTCTTTTAATGAGTGACAACCTTTATTTCAATACTGTTTCAAGGTTTCAGTTGAAACAATAAATCAACTCCCGTCAAACCAACACCTAGACAACATAAAAATTTTAAGTTAGTAACTAAATCAGTTAAACAGTGGTGCCGATTCCCTTGTTCACAAACTAAACTAAATTTAAGTTCATTGCATCTTTTTCTTTCTATTTCATTAAGAAAAGGACAGCACCAGTGTTGCATTTTGCAATAGAAACTATTATTCATTCCACAACAACAGCCTCCATGAACTCATCATAGCCACATGTACTAATAGGCACTACATTCAAAATTGTATGTTAGAGCCCAGCATTCATACTATCAAAGCAAAGGAGAATGAGTAATGATGGGCCCACCTCTCAATAGGACTAAGACACTCATAAATGAATAGGTATGTTTATGCAGAATAAAACTTATTATTACGACTAAGGTCAAAAGTCAGTACTTTCGGAGTTATACTACTTATTATACTGCCATAAAAGTGATCGTAGTTTACTTCGTTATAAGATAAACTATGGTCAGACTCAAAACGGACGGCACCTATCTGCTTGCTCCTTACCTGCGCCCCCACCCTACCCGCTGCGCCCGCCGCTTGCCCAGGCGCATTTGCAAATGGCGATCAGTCATATTGCAGTGAACATCTTCGAGACGGTTTATACGTTATAGAAATATACAGACAAAACGATTTACATGATTTAATAGAATATAATATACCAGCAGAGAATGTGTGGTTGCTGCGTGGTAGGATACAGTCACGCCACGTAAGAGCAAGAATATACTATTGCTAGATATTAATTGATCGAAACCAAGTTGGAAGAAACGCGATATCACAATATTATTGCTCTTGCTTGACCGGACGGCGAACTGTAGGAAGTTGCGCTCACACTATTTCTTTCATTTGGTACCTAGGAGGTACATCAACCATTCGTGGCCCCCGTGGGTTTTTTAAATGATGTAATTGTCTTTGATGTCCAAGACGAATAATAAATCTCTTTTGTTTTAAAGTGTACTTATTATTATTATTTTACCTTATAAGTATCCATAAAGAATATGTTAGACTGACGACTTTAAGACGTCGTATCTCCGAATGTACTAACATTTGACCATAGTTATATTAGTAACTAATGTTCCACTTAAAAAGCCCTTTCCAACGGTATATCAGATGTTACTATTGAAGGGTGGGCCCAGACTCCATACATTCATTTCCCATTGTCCTTTGCTCAAACAATACATTTCAAGTAAGTATTAAACATAGTGAATGATGAATTGATGACACTTTATTAATCTCTTATTCTATGACTAGACCAATATTAAAATATTTAATTTTGAAAGTTATTAATATGAAAATGATGACTTTGAATGCGAACAAGAACATGCTATCATAAGCGTGTTATTGTGTCGAGAGCTTGCGTTGGGGACACCCTAAGCCGAGGCCAAAATCTAGGTATTGGAATTAGATCTGAAACGATTTATTGTATTTTGCAATCCTGCTGTATGCCTAACGGAAACCGGCAAATTATTACTTGTAGATATATGAAAGGTTCAACTTCTACCAAAATAAAAACCAATATCTTAAGGAGAATTTGACAACAACCTGTAGGTCTATTTACAGACCTACGGGCTAAATCTAACTGTTTTAAAACAAACATTTTGTTTTTTGTTGCTGCACTTGTTTCGGCCTCAGCGACGACTACAGACTACGGCAGATATCTGCTAAGATTTGAGAGGTACAAGGATGTTTTGCCGCTTAAATGACATTGATAGGGGGCGAAATTGGTAAACATTTTTCTAAATTGTATTTAAAAAACAAGATGGCAGTGTTAGTTCCAAGTTTTGCCACGCGCCAAAAGATCCTTGTAGCGTGTGTCGTATCGCGGTTAGGGTTGCTTGACATTGTTCTGTAGCGAGAGGCGCGTGTTGTTCCGTTCATCGGTGCTGAGCGCGCGGGACAGGAAGGTGGACGACGTTCGCGCAGACGATGATGACGTGCCGTTCTTCTGCGCGTCCGGCTTCTCCAGCCCTGTCGTATTAGTACAATATTAGTCACCAGTAGCTAGCAAACATATTATTAGGTGAGCCAAAATACACTCCAAAATCTCGCATAGATTTATAAAAAAGTGATGTCGAAATTTTCTTCAAAAATTCAAAATAAAGTGCGAACATTTCTTATATTTACAACAGACGATGTCGCACTTACAAAATATTCTCAAGAAAGGCTTTTATCATTAGTGAAATTTAGCCTTCTTACTGATTAGGTGTCTGCCTGAATCAAAGACAAAACAATGACGGTCAGAAAATTATAGAGCAACATCTATTTTTCGTTTAAGTTTTGTGACCCACCCTAATAAACTTTTAGGTCATGTCGCTCATTTGCAAAAAGGGTGAAATAACTAAAATATCTGCAAGTTTGAGTTGAGTATATAGAAGAACGGAGCAAATTTGGATTATTTTTGCTATTTGCTATACAAACGACATTACACTAAAGCCCAAAAATGAGGGAGCGAGAAAGATGTGACTATAATATGCTTCGTCGCACTCTTACTGCTACTTTTACCCAAAAATTGCTCCTTTTGAATGATGTCAAGTTCTTCGCAAATGAACGACGTCATCTACATGGTGTTAAAAAATTAGCACAAAACCTAAACAGACTTTTTTTTATTTGAAATACCTCTAGTACAAGTTTTACATGATATTGTTAAAATAATATTGTTATGCATTTTTCATAACACCATGTATTTGGAATAATTTTCAAAGCAAGAGATATCCTAACGACAACATTGAGGGTACACTTACAAATGACATTCATTAGACATTAACTAAGATTAAGTAGATAACGGTATCCAAATTAATTAATTATTAATTTACAACAAGTCAACAATGCATATAGATACCTAATCTAACTCGGAATGTTAGCGTTGTGAGTTATTCAAGCAAATCATAACAACGAGGTAATAACAACGAGCTAGGCAGACCACGTTAATAGTGGCATTGCCAGTTAATAGAAAAGTGTAGATTAGACAGCAGACAATACAACGTTCAAAAATTAATATTATCACTAATATATACTTGATTCAATCGGTATCCTTGAACAACCTGAAAACAACAAAATTATCTCTCACACATCGTAAAACTTCCAAACAATGACAAAATAAAGATATCATTTATCGAGTCTGACTCACACTCTTGAGACAAACAGTTCTGCGAATGTAGATAACAGCTATTCTTAAACACATTACTCAAAATAAATTATGATAAATATATTGGCATTCATTGTTCTTGTTATATTGATAGATTATGAGGGGAAACTCGCGTACATCAACTGTCTTCACGACGTACGTCGTACGTACTTATTGACACATATATTTAATTTACAACTTAATGACAAGAAACGACCCATATTATGGCAATTCATGTTTTATATCTTGGATTAGATTTTTATCGATCTCTACTTGTTTTCTTCCAGACGTTAACACTACTGTCATAAAATGGGTTTTACGAGTAAAATACTTCAGAATTTAGGACCATTGATAGGACTACATAAATAACCAATAACTGCCTTACCTAGCCTCTTTCGGATGAGGTAATATAGCTTGGGTTTGATAACTAGAATGAGGAAGATGAAGACTCCTTGGAGCTCGTTGATGAGGTCGATGATTGTCCACAGCCACCATGGCTGCGACACAAGGGTCGACAGCAGCTCTGAGATCCAACCGGCACCCATCACCACCCAAAGTTTCCCAGTCAACACGTACCTGCGAAAGCATTGACGATGTATTAGATGCAAATCAGATGTTCACACATCACTTGGGTTTTAGTCTAATTATAAATGTACCTATGTATCAGTAACTCACTTAGAACGACTATGTTCGGTGACCTCCAAAAACCAATTACCTACTGCGAAACTGTATTAACTAAAGGTTAGACGTTTTATGAACTATTCGGACCTGTGCATAGAAACAACAAATGAAACGTGTTCTGACTTTTTATGTATAAAGGTGCCCGTGGCTTCAAAACTTTTTCCTGAATATAAAGTTAGTACCCTGTGTCCCAACACTTAATTTTGGTCCCAACTCCTATAATAGTTTTGGCGTGACAACGATACTAACATGTAGGTACACTGTTTCGATTGAAATAAGTATTCACCCGATGTAGTAATTTACTTAGCTAAGAGGATACTACCTAATATGTATTGGTATGTGTACCTATAGTACTCGGTTACATCAGTCCAGAGTCTAAGAAATAAAAAACCCTTTATTATTCCTTAATTACAAACAAAAAGTTCTTAATATTAGTTAAGGGGCTGACAACAGCCAAATCGCTGTCACTGTCAGACTGCATAGAAAAGAAAGAGAAGCGCGATGACACAAAGCTGGTAATTTATTGCAAAATATGAAGCAATTCTCTATTTACACAAAAACTATTGATTGGATAAAAAAATTAAAACACTATCACGTTAATTAGTTGCATGAAGAACAATCTGAAAAAAAACCAGAATGATTGCATGTATATTAGTATGGTTTTTAATCGTTAAAAGAAATTTTTAGAGGTATCTTCGTGACTTTTTTCCATCGTACCAAATTAGTTGTATTGAGCATTTTCACTTTAAATGGTGCAGGCTGATTTTCGGTTGTCGCATGACAACAAAATTATGAAAAAAATATTTGGACACATATTTTTGAAGAAAAAGCGTATGTGCACAGAAAGTATTTTTATAAATCGATGGATTTAATTTAGTGGTTCCTGATAGAACATTGTTTCAATTTTAAATGAATTAAAAATGTTTCCGAAATGTGTAAAATTATGGTGTCCCAATGACAGTTTTCATCCTTAAAATTAATTTTTTAGATGTTTTTTGTACGAGAGCTAACGAAGCGACAATTTAATTTCATTGTTAGATAGTTCATTTATCATTCACACTAAGCATTTCATTTCAGTTAGTAAAGAAAATGTTTAATAAATTAATAAAAAACTTGTCTCGCGAATTCGCGACTACTGGACATGTCTGGATAGTCACGCGCATTTTACTATTAAAATACCCATATAACGTTTTCAACACACTATCTAACTAGCCTATATCCTGAAGAATATCATATATTTTTCTCATTTTGTTAACTGTACAGTATCATATACTTTTAGGCATTATAAAACTTGCGTTTAGGTCATGTAGTCCCCTTAAGGACCCCTCGACGGGTATAGGCCTCCTCCGCCTATATACCTAATTTCCAGTTATGTCGGTATGTTTGCTTTCACAAGCCACGATTTGTCAACCAATTTCACTCTTCTTCGCTTTCCGTGTGGGCCTTTATAAGCGGTGGTTCTAAGGGTCCTATCGTCTTCTGATCGCGCCAGATGGCCCGCCCATCTCCACAAATAATCGCTCACCAAACTGTTTCCCACGTTTATCAGGGAAATGGGAAAAGCAACCATTACCAGTACCTAAAATTCCTTTAGCCACATGCCTACCAATAGACATTTACTTTAGAAGAAACCTATTCAAACACTAGTCACCAAGCTGACATCATACCTCTATAGAAGGTACCAGTTTTATACTTCTTTAAGTGGGTATCAGTAACGTTAAAATCGTACAATAATATCTACTAAATATTTTTTATAGCTTGGAACTGGCCCTACTGCATGTAAAGTGCGAATTATCAGCTCAGTATTATGGATTAACTGCGTGTCGTTGTCATTCATAGATCTACTGATGCTTTGGTGTGACGAAAGGCGCCAAAGAGCTACAGCCAAAAAAAACATGCGGGACAGTCTTTGGGGACTGCCGATAGAAGTGAAAACTAAGTAACTTGTGAATTGTATCGTCTAGCTATTAGATTATTACTTTAGAATCATTTTTGGTTGATATAAAAGTGTTTATGATCAAGGCATAAACACTTCTCTATAAACCAAAAATAATTCACAAGTTACTTAGTTTTCACTTCTATCGGCAGTCCCCAAGGAATGTTTAGGGAATAATTTCGCATGAATTATTTTATTTATCAGTAGAAAGTACTATCGTGTATATGGTGAAATAAAATTTTCATTTATTGCGCTATCGTACACAATTATTGCAATTATTTTACATAAAAAAGTTTACACTTCAGAATTATTACAGTATACATATAGCTCTTGGGAATCGTGCGGTGACGATGACGCGAGTTTCACGTTTTTTGTTCACCCAAAAAGTACACATATCTATATACACAGTATACATGCATATAGCTCATGGAAAGCGTTCTGATTCATGATTTTTGTTCACCCAAAAAGTGCTCAACGCGCCTAAAGAAATTTTCACTTCAAAAAAACTCAGAGGGCCTAGGCAAGTGGCAATCGCTTAAAAAGCGTTTCATATGTCTACAACGACTTCCAACAGCATTGACATAAGCGTTTCGGCTAGTCGGAATTGTCTAGGCCCTCAAGCTTTTACCCTTTCTCGTTTTCATTATGTTAGGAAAAAGAAGGAAAATCTCAGTTTGAATTGACCACTAAGATATCAAATTGGCGCATTGGTGCAAAATGTTACTAATTCTGTTTCGTCTTGCCGCTAGGTCAGTCCACCTGTTTTCCGAACTATCATCATTCAAATCTATGTACAAAACGTCGCAGCTCTAAATCTTCAGATCTAATTAATGTGAGGGAAGTGCACATATTCTGATGCTATCAATCATCATGATCAGTAGATAAGTTAAAAATGATGAATACTGTTCTTTTCGGAGACTGAAGACGCGAGTAAGACATTTTGCAATTTACTTTCGCAGTGGACTTTACTAAGTAACTGTTAACCAATAATAAACAAGGCCCAATAATGAAATTAACTTCTGATACGTATAAATGACCTCAATCAGTCGCTGCACAATGCATTCCCTTCCCCTGATTCCTGCGGTTTTTTAATATCATTTACCTGTTACTTGGAAAAACCAAACTTATACTATGTACCTAGACTAAAATCATAGCAACACAAACAGCACTTAAAGGAAAAAACATGGAATAATTTTTGCGTCCATTGTACCTATTGAAAGCGTTCACTATCGCAAGCCGGGCTAATTAATTGCCTTCCTATAGGTATGTACGTCACAAAAATAATATGCCCGAAATATATAGATAATAATTAATTAAATTATAGCGAAAGTTATATAAATATACAGGGTGTTAAAAAAATACGACAAAGAAAGCTTCCCACTAGTAGGTAACAATAATTGTGAAACTAGTGGGAAAGTTTCGAATAAAAAAGGTAATAGCTACTCGCTAAGTACTTAAGGTTAATAGACATTTTGATGATTGTTTTAACTGTTCTATTATTTAATTACCTCAATTTAAAACAGTTTCTAAAGTGATGCTAGATAGGTACACACGGCTACACATCAAGCGACACATTTCCAGTTTACACTGACCTCTCGTTGTAAGGAAATCCTATACAATGCGAGATCAGCTTATACTGGAAATGTATAGCTTGATCTGTAGCCGTGCGTACACTTAGGTACTTGCGATGAAATTCCCGTTTAATATTTTTCTCAAATAAAATTAAAATTTTCACATATTATTAAGGTATATGTACCGTATTTTTAGTAAATAACTACTGAAATATGACGCGTATTTGCGCTATCCAAAGTGTCCTATTTTCATGAACATGCTGTAGGTATTATTAATGAAAAAATATATTATTATCTATAGACCGGTGTTACATGTACCTAATATTTTTATCTAGTGCGTAATTTCGTTCTATTTAAATACAACGGCTAAAAGGTGTCATTAATTACATTTACATAAAAGGTAGTACCTACTTTATTATAAAACGTTTTATAACGATGTCCCCGTCTCCCTCGGGTCTTCATTAAATACGTGTGAAACCCATGGACATTCTCATAACATTAAATTGGTTTAAAAAAATGTTTGGTGTGACTTGAATTACGCAGAATTATTAAAGAACAATTTTAGGGGACAATCTAAATGGCTACCAGAAAAAGCAGAGATTGCACTCACGGTGATAAAAACTAATATTTTTGTTGCTAATGTGTGCTATGTAATGATTCACCAAATTGCCGTTATAATAACAAGTTATCTAATCTATAATCCCTTAATGATGAGTAAAGGACTTTTCTCGGATCGGTAGTCAATTTTAGAAGCGGAACTACGGCTGTTACGCATATCCGTAAGACATCCTCGTAATATAAGGTCCAGTTGAACACCAGCGTCAGGCACTAGTTGTCTGGCATTTATGCAGAACTGGGCCTATTTGGCGCAGCCCGTAAGGCACACAATACTATTTAAAGTACTTTCTGTTTGTCTGTTTTTGTGTTTTGTGTAATATTCTATGTAGGTACTTTGTAACGTTCACTTCGAATGTCACTCCAATGAGCACTCTCAAAGATAGATTTCAAAGCGAGTTCATTTCTTTTTGTGGCCTACAGTAATATTGTTGCATCGTCTAATGTGTTTACACTGTTTAATAACTTTTATTGTTGCTTTAACTTATGGTTTGTCTCAAGCATTTAAATCGGACCGTGTAAATCATCAGGCTTCACAGAATAACCGACATGAAATAACCGTAAAGATTCACTGTCTCTGCTAAGGACTGGGAAATGTGGATCTGCTAAAGAATGGGAATGTTAATCATGCTCAAGCAATCCTACTAAATTACACCAAATGATTACTCAACGAGGCGGGTAATTGCCCTTCGTGACATCACACAGTCGACGCACGTCTACCTAATTCATTAATAAAGTCCGCGGTCATTTATTATACAGAAACAAGCTAATCACAAATCATTCTCATTTAAATTGAATTCCTATTTAGCATAGGTAAATATTAAACAACAATTCTAATATTGATCTGCACCGTTTAAAAATTAAATCTTCGGAAGCTACAATTAAGTGTTTATGAGGTGAGTGAGGAGTGTGTACCTTCTACAGTAATATTACAATGAAGTTATCTATAAAATACATATTTGTAATACATATAAACTAAACAGCTTACCGGTAGAAACCCAAACAAACATTGAAACTAGGTAGGTATTCGCGAATACTGAAAACATCTCACGGCTTCTGTAGACGGTGACGAATAGCTTAAAATTATTACATGTTTTGGATAAAAATAAACCTGGTGAGGTATTCTTTGACTACCAAGTTATCAGCAGCATGACATGTTCAAAAAACCGTCATATTATATAACATAGATCATTAACTTTAATTGAATAAGGACGAATATTTTTCAAGTAACAACGAGTATTCAATGGATAGGGCTCCTTATATGTAGGTATATTCTATTTGAATAACTCCTTCAGTTAACTGTCTCAACAGTGCGAAAATAAGCAGAGATAACTATCATCATTTTGTCCATAAAAGATTGAAGTACTTACCGTTAACTAACGGTAAAAAAAATTGGGAAAAAACGTGTCTTAAAAGTGAAGAATAACTCACTTTGCCCTGTCGACTCGGAAGCGTCGCTTGGCGCGGTCCCCAACTGAGCCGGCTTGCAGACGATGAACCTCAGACTTGACCTTCGCGCAATGGCGGGCCGTCAGCATCCATAGCACAAAGTTGGTGCATGTCACCAGGCCCATGGGGATCACGAAGTATATGTAATGCGGCCAGTCAGTCCGCGTGTTCTGAACTGAAAACATAAATAGGTCCTATCATAAGGAGGCTGAAATCGCTGAATTAACTAAATATCCCCTCATAACTCGTGCTGACGCGACGTGCTCGAGATCTGAAGAATCTTTCGTCGAAGTAGTCGTTCTCTACCGTACCTCCTTCTAATAACGTGCCGACGGTTATTGGGTAAAACTAACACGTTCTGTAAATTTCCCAATATTGAAGAGCGTTTATACCTTATGAGTGGCAACGTCGCAATTTAGTGTCATATTTCGTGGTTTTCAATTTATATCATTTAATCGGAGCTATATTTTAAAAATCTGTTTAATTAACTTTTTAGAATTATGTGAAAACTGTGTAAAAGGTAAGAAATCGTTGCGTTTACAGTTCTATTTATATGCAAATAATACATTGGAAACTTGCAGGGCGTTATTTTCATTGTAAAATAACTGTAAGCATTACGGTAACTTACTTTTTAAACACTTTCACGTAATTCTAAAAAGTTAATTAAACAGATTTTTAAAATATAGCTCCGATTAAATGATAAAAATTGAAAACCACGAAATATGACACTAAATTGCGACGTTGCCACTCATAAGGTATAAACGCTCTGAAGCATCAGTAGGTAGTTTCGTAGACCCACCCTTTCATCCTTTTCTTTTTTTTACAGGGAAGTTTTTAAAATCATATCCCGAATATTTTGACAGAATCTATGAAGACATTCGGGGCGTAGACGATATTTTCTTAGTAAGTATACAACATTTTAAAATGGAATTGTGAGTGGCAAAAACATGTGTTTATAGACACTAGCCGGTATAGGAACTGGGCATTAAAAGATTAAACCAAGTCTAATCGAGATTGACAGGTTATAGAGCATTTGAAGTTCATTACAAAAAGTTTGTTCACAAAAAAGGCTATGACTGCTCATTATTTATTAGTTATTGTAGGAGCAAAAATTACGTCATCGTTATGATGAATAAATATAATAATATATTATCACTTTAAGTTAATAAAGTGATCGGAATGATTAGATTTTTTCCGAACAATAGTCTGGATAGTTTTTAACCTCAATATTTTGGGTATTTGTTGGGGAGTTTTCAATTAGGCACGGTCTAAAAACACAAATTACCAAAACAAACTGCTAACTTTCCTGTCCTCATTACGATGTTATCCAGATTTATTTTAGGTATATTATCTCGCCCAAAACTAATAAAAATCACAGAACAATACAGAGGCACTAATTCACTATCTATAGTAGCTATATTTTGCAGTATTATTAGGGGATTCATGAAGCAGAAGAATTAAAGCAAAACTGTCTTTATACCCCGGATTGAACCAAGCCAGTTGATTATCTGTGATTTATAGCTAATTGTCTTACCAATCCTGCCATTGTTGTTTTCAGTCTTCACAGTCTTACACACTATTGGCAAAGTGTTTTACTATTGTGAGGACGATGATTCATGACGTGTTTCAGTGCTAACTTTACCGCAGACAATGAATCAACACCTACGTATATGTAGCCGTCTTCGTCAATTAGACAGATATGGTGTACCAATTATTATGAGGCGGGTCACACGTCGCGTAGTCGCCCCATTTTCTAAGCGTCCAAATATTTGTTCTTAATACAATCCCTAGTAATGGTCTGGATATATTGGTATACTGGTGGTGGTTGTCTATTGTTTGCCCGAAGATTATATGCCATAATCATCATTTTCCCGAATTTCATTTACCCGAATTTCATTTGCCCGAATGTTTCATTTGCCCTAAAAGACATATGACATACTTTTAATTGCCCGAATTTTAGATACCATAAGATACGAATGCCATAAGTATTGTTTGCCTTATTTTTATGTGCCATAATAATTATTAGACATAATATTTAAATGGCATAATATTTAAATGGCATTTATTCTGTGCATGGTTTTTTTTTCTGTGCATGGTTGATGGTGGGCTAGGTCGACGGAGCCCCGCTTGGCGGGGCTCCTACTTCTGTGTGGTTTATAAAAAAATAACCACGAAGGGGATGGCGGGGTCTATTCGCTCGCTTCGCTCGCTCACACGACCCCGCCATCCCCTTCTAACCTAACCTGTCCGAGTCGGGGTGCCCTAAAGTCCCAATTGCATCCAATTTCTCTTGATATAAACAACCGTTACACACCCGATGTCGATGGCAAATTATGTTATGGCATATCATAATTATGGCATGTGATAATTAGGGCTTACAATGATTATGACAAATGATGTTATGGTAAGTGACTTTATGGGAAACAATGATTCTGGCACGTGACTAATATGGCAAATGAGAGTAGGGCAAATGAGTATTATGTCGTATGATATTATGGCTGTTGACTATTATGGCAAATGATATTAGGGCAAATAAAATTCGGGTAAACGGCGGTATACCACTGGTGGTATTGTTGGAGATAAAATTGAGCTCACGATGACTGATGCATGCGTGCCGTCTGCTGGGACAGGTATATACCGAAACTGTTTCTGAAACTTTCCTCAAAAGGCCAGGCTGGATGCTACCCTGCATTTTGTTACACGATATTTTTGACATTTAATGTCTGGACTTTAAAAGAGACAATGACCCCTAAGTTTGTTTCGCCATTTCTTCTCAGTGGTAGTCAGATTGGAAATGTCGATTCCATCTAACTACACTGGGCCACAAAACAAGCGGGTCGGTTATAAAAAATGCGATAACTTTGAAAACATTTGAGCAATCCTTGTAAAATAAAAACTAAATTAAAGGTAAATTACAAATATAGGAAGAAGTGAAACTTTTTGTTTCTTTTTGGTGGTTGTATTTGAACAACTTTGGAACAATTTGTTTTACTTTTGTTTCTGTTTATAAATAGAGCATTTCTTGTGCAGAAATTCATTGTTCTGACCAAATTTAATTAAAAACATGCCACTAACCCCTGAAGACTGTACCAGAATTCTGACAATGCTTGAAGACGGGCGCAGTCAGCGTTATACAGCGAGAACTGTTACGAACGAACTGGACGACGTGTACGCCAGCGATATTCCCCTCCAATCACGCTTCGTGAACTGAAAGGAGCACTGATAGAGGAATGGGAGAATATTCCTCAGCATCGCAAAATATTAACACATTTTTCAAAAATCTAGTGAAAATAATATTTTACTTAACTTACTTTTATTCAAAATAAACTTCATAATATTGAGTTTTTATGAAATTATGAAATTGATTTAAGCACTATAACATTGTCCATAATACAGCTTTTATTTCATAATGCTAGCTCCAATATTTTTAAAGTTATTGAGGTTTTTGTTACCGACCCACTTTCTTTGCGGCCCAGTGTATATTATTTTGTTATAAACATGACGAGTATAAGTGATTCCGATATCTTATTTATAGAATAAACAATTTCATTTTATTTCTTAGGAGCAATAACAAATAACAAGAACTATCAAGAACATTGATACGTGTTATTATAAGACATTCATTCAGTACCTACAGTTTTTGTTCAATACTATATCTAGCGGCTCGCGGAATCTAGAATCAGTAGAGCGTTCAGTTGTACAATGAACTTCAGGTCATTTTATTATGACAACGCCATATGTACCTACCAGAACCGTGCTGCACCCAATACTTTAAACTGTATTTATTTGTTTACGTTATCCTACCAGCAATCAAAAGTGTTTTCCAAGTTATCTCTGATTTTTATCTCTTTAAATATTTTAATACATTTACCGAGTTGTAAATGACACTTTTATTCCGCAGTCGGTTTTATTTATCGGGTTTTCTTTCCATTACAATTACGAATTTAGTTAGATATATTACTCGTGCATGTTAACTTGCATTTATATCCATATGAACTGCATGCACCCCACCTAGGTACAAGTAATCATAATAATGGTGTCATGCTCACGGCCATGATGAACAAATCCTTGGTTGGATATATACTCAAATATGTTTCAGGAATCTTCATAAAGGTTGGGTTGTAGCTGTTGTAAGTACCTACTCATTAATACCACGAAAATAATCACAAATCTGACCGGATTGCTCAGACAATGCATGAGAACTGTAATTTTTCATATAGACATACCTTGATGTCTATAGGAAAAATTAAATGAATGAAAAAACGTAATTCGTAAAAACTGTGGAGTTTTAAGAAAAATGACGATATAGGCTTGTTTATTGTTTTTATTGTACGCAGAACTGGACCGGGAGTTTACTTTAAAAGCGCGGGCGTTTACTGTAACTACTCATTTATCAGCAACGAAACATTCTTATGAAAGAATTGTTCATAATATTTTGTACTTATATATTTCACAATGAGTCACGTCGAGTTGCTAGCAGAAGCTTCCAAAATCTGTAGCTTGATAAACGATGTTAAATCTTCAAACCATTTTTTCTACACACTTGACTATAATAATTGGCACATAAAATACATTCACGTCTTCCTCGTGTCTTTATTTAAACTTTTGTAAATCAACCTAATGTTGAATATTGTATTTGAAATATGTACGTGCGTAGTTATTACAATATTTATACTACGCCCATGTAATGTTACAATAGGTTTTGATAAAATTCTCCAAGATTTCGACCGTTTGTGTACAAACTAACAAATGAAAGATAAACTGCGATTACGGGAAGCAAGTGTATGTTGGCTAGAGTGATTTCGTAACGGGTTTATATTGCAAGAAATGTGATGTGTCGATGGAAAGTACACATTTTTTGGTTACATACGTAAAACCCATCCTACGTAAAATGTACTATACGTAGAAGATACACCTACATTTAGATACGTCATTGCTAGCCACCGTAGTCAGTAGTTATGCTTCGGTGTCCTAAGAAAGCGGTGAACGGTCACACAAAAACGGATGTCGATTAACGCACCAATATTTTGTGTTTTTATGTTATTGGTATATATATAATGATTATGTACCTTTTTAGAGAGTTAGTTGTCTGCGAATTAAATGATTTTCTTATTTAAAGTTTATCTATCTATGTGTATCGTCTATCTATACAATATAATAAATTAAAGTCATAATGAAAGATTTTGATGCTGTCTTCACCATAATTGAGAGAAATGATTCCGGAAGGTTTGTGTTTAACTTTTAAAAGCTAAAACTTTTAAAAGTGTATGCTAAAGCTAAAGCTCTTTATATTAGCAAAAAAATTAAATCTGCTGATGACAAACTA
Source organism: Brachylomia viminalis (assembly GCA_937001585.2). Classification (NCBI taxonomy): domain Eukaryota; kingdom Metazoa; phylum Arthropoda; class Insecta; order Lepidoptera; family Noctuidae; genus Brachylomia; species Brachylomia viminalis. The sequence goes on along the minus strand of OW443301.2, from coordinate 15,257,303 downwards.
ATTTCTACCTGGCAAATAATAAATAATTAAAGAGGTAGGAAAAAAAAGCGTAATACGGAATTTAATTTAGAGACTGCTCATGGCCTCATCAGCTCAGATGTAGAAATAGCTCAGGAATTAGAAAACTTTTTTGGTAATATTCGCCTCAAAACAACTGAAGCTCTAAATTCCTCGACCGCGCTTTCTGCTGTCTTACTTAGAACGAATGTAAAGGCATGTCGTTTGGAGTTTAGGTTTCAGCATTCAAATCCCCAGGCTGTTATAAAAGCTTTTAAAGATCTTAAAATGAAATCCACTGAAGATCTCTGGGGAATGTCTGTAAAACTCTGAAGATCTATCATCGAAATCATTGCGCCCTATTTAGCATTCATATTTAACACAAGTGTAGACCAAGGAGTCTTTCCGGAGCTCATAAAACATAGTAAAGTAGGTAGTTCCTTTGTTCAAATCCGGTGATAGTAAAGAACCCAACAATTATTATAGGGCTGTGTAAATTCTGCCAGTTCTTAGTAAAGTGTTTGAAAGGTTGATACTCAATCACTTTAATAAAAATTAGATCCTTCATCCTTCATCTTTCATCCTTCTTAATTCCTTCCTACGGTTCCACGAAAGGGCGTTGTACCGCTGACGCAGGTGCCATTCTAATAATGAATTTTTAATGCTTGGGAAGAAGCTCAAGATGCCATTGGAATCTTTTGCGACCTCTCTAAGGCGTTCGATTGCGTAAACCATGAGACACTTCTGCTGAAGCAAGAGCACTATAAGATTAGGTATACAGCTTTTGGTTTACTAAGATCATACTTGATAAGATAGAAATGTTAAAGTTCCAGTAAACGACATAAACTCATTAGGGTCTGAAATGGCAATGGGCGGTCCCCAAGGTTCGATATTGGGTCCATTCCTCTTTTTAATTTAGATTAATGATTTATCCTAATTACTTCAAAATCAACCGGAGATGGCGTTATTTGCAGATGAGAAATCATTGATCTTTAAGACAGACCGACGGTGACGGCGGAAAAAAACCAAATGCATTAGATTTAAATTACCGAATGTTAGTAGTAGTAGTACCGAATGGAGAAAAACTGGAATTTATTAATCACACGGTTTTCCTAGGAATCATGCTAGACGAGAAATTACAGTGGGGACTTCATATTATATGAAGCTGCTTAGCCGCCCCGCAAGAGATGTTATATGAGTCATATAACATCTCTTGCGCGGCGGCTAAGCTCGGCCGCTTATGCTGTTAGAAAGATAATAACAGATGTAGAAACCGCGCATTTGGTCTATTTTAGCTACTGCCATAGCATTAAGTCGTATGGCATTTTACTGTGGGGTCGGGCTGCTGACATCGTATACTATTACAATGTTTGTAAATATGTGGGCACCATATATCTATCACATAATTAACTTAATTGTCATTGCTATTTTTTGTTTATTCTTTTATACGTATTGTGGTAGGACTGGTAGGGTAATTTTACTATAGGTGCATCGTCTTCACATACCTATAATTATAATAATATAATTGATGTATACAAAATATTGTAACACATTTTAAAAAAGTAACGGTGGAGCTTCTTTCCCATTCTTCTCCATACGAAACTACCTTTTGGAAGGGGCGACTAGAATCAATTCTATTTTAATGTAATGTTGACGTTCAAACGTGCCTTTTATGTGTCTGCTTGAAATAAATGCTATGGCTTTAACACATTATTAATAGACTTACATATAATAAAGAACTCTCGGTATTTTATTAAGTCATAAAACTGTGTTATCAGGGCTGGGTCGCTAGTATTTGCAAAAACTACTCACTTTCTCCGAACCAGCATATTCCTTGTCCCACCTTGGCGTCGAGGATGTTGGCGACGGGGTATTTGTTGAAGAGGAACATGACGAGGGTGAGCAGGATGGCCGCGCTCCACGCGTACAGCGAGTACCAAAGGAAACGGCGCAGCTCCGTGTCCGCCTTGCGCATTGGCTGCACGCTGCGAACGCTCCTGGTGGACGAAATATTGAGAAACATTTGAATATTTAACAAATAGTCTGTATACCTACAAGTTGAGAACAATACTGGCTTCTAATACAACAGATAAACTAAAAAGCCGGTCAGTTGCGTGTCGGACCATGCACAGTGAAACGTTCCATAGTTTGGATAAATATTTAAACTGTCGGGAAGTTGAACTTTTCCAAGTATCTACTTAATTATAGTTCCAAAGAAATAGACTCATTATTTGTCATTATATTCTTAAGCAAAATTACAAAAGTACGTGCATATTTACATAGTTTCATACATCTGTAAATTTTTAACGTCTTAGAAATCTCCAAACTATTACAACTATTACCGAGAAGTCTAAACTGACACTTAAACAATGTCAGTCAAAAATACCTCTGCAATAGTCGAACATCAGAGATCAGTAAAGTAACTAGACACATTAATTTTATTGTTAAAATGATAATGCTCCTATGCCCATTACTTTTATGGCGATTACGACAAACTTAGAAGTCGTAACGACCCTGACGTGAGCTAATAGCACGTACCTACGGGGTCTTTATTGGTTTTTACTGCTCCCATTAAGTCGGCCGGGTCATGGGGATTGACTAGCTAATCACGAGGATAGAGTACTGTGACAAAATATATGATAACAATCACCCGGCTTCAGATAAAAATTAAGCCGTAGATAACTAAAGCTCCGAACATAATAAGTTCATTATAGCGTACAGATACCCCGGGTGTGCTTCTAATCGTCTAATCATGTATACTTCGACTGAATTGGGAAACTGTAAACAAAACTGTAGCGTGTTAACATTTACCATACGTATGCTTTATGGATGTTATCTTACTCAATCATATTTAAATTAAAATATAGTTGGGAGCGAGTTTAACTTGATCGCCAAAGGTTCCGTATCTGAATGAGCGTAAATTCTGATCTAAATATCATAATACGACATTCCACGAACCGTATATCGGTTGCAGCAAGAATTTAAGAATTTGGTCATTTGAAAAACAGGTTTCGTTTAGTTTTCCTGGTAATCATATCTTTAGTTAAATCAAAGCAGTTCAAGACCACGAAAACAGAATTTTCCTTCAACAAAACTACGATACGACACCCTAATGATTAAAGCAAATATTTTACGACCTTCTCAGTTATTAATAATATTTGCGTTATTTTTATTCTATATTGTGATTATTCGCGGTACTTATTGTGTTGGAGTGGTCGTCGGCGACGCGTCTTAATTAGGCCCCACCCACACAGGGTCGACACACAAAGTGCGTTTTCCTATCCTGTCCGTTTTCATTAACTCGACCTAATCGTCACCTGCACGCTTGGCGTTTTCAATGCCACATTAGAAGCCATCAAATTAAGCTTTAACATTACCATAATTAAGCTTTAACATAGAGTCTAATTAGTTGAAATTCTGGAAAATAGTCGTAGCTTTTACTAAATGTCTGTCTGTCGCCAGCTGTACCTACTAATTTAATATAATTTGCTCATAATGTTGTCTCTACATGAGTGGCATGGTGACACATTTCGAATTTTCCGCAGTTGTGAAAATGCGCTGAAAGTTTGCAAATTATACCTACATAATTACGTTGTTGTGGGTGTACTATAACTAAAATACACCTCTGCTTCACCCCTCAGGGAAAACAGGCGATGTTAAGACATATAAAAATAAAATACTTATGTAAATTACTTACATCGTTAAGTTTGGAGTCACCTTTTAAGAGGGCTATCACAATTTTTCTTGTATTTGAGTGTGTGACTCTTCAAACACGCAAATACAAGAAAAAACGTGATAGCTCTCTTAAGTAAAGATTTGCTTGTATTAGGTGATTCCACTCTTCCAGTTACATTAAATATAGGTACATGTATGTGTCAGAGAATAAACAATAGATAAATTTGGAAGCATCCCAATGCTTGTTTGGTTAAGTACTAATGTACGTTTATAAAAATGATTCGCTGGGTGCTAAACTTATTAACTTACTAGGTGCGCGCCGCGGTTTCACCCGCATAGGTCTTTTTTTTTTTTTTTGAGGATGGGAAATCATCAAATGACCCCTCCCGCTCTGGGTGGAGCGGAAGGGAGTGTCAGACTCTTACTGACTAAAACCCACCCGTGTTCCTTCCTTGGCCCTTTATGTTCCGGGTCAGCGGTACCTCTTTTGGATGATCCCGCTTTCCCGCCAGGCTTGGGCCCTAGTGGGCCCCCTCTTCGATGCTGACATCTCTTTGAGGCGCGCGTGGAACACGTACGCGCCGTCCAGCACGGGCCTGGTCCTGATCGGACGGTGAGCTACCCATTACTCACCGCCCGCAGGCCCGCGCCTACGGTGGCCGGGAGTCGTCACGCGGCTCCCGACGCCCGGAGCGTCCACCGCGGCAGCTTGGACGGGAGACTCTCTCCCTCTCCCGTCCCGCCACCTCCTTCGCTAGCATGACTGCTTCGCAGAAGGAGGCGACTGCCTCCCAGCCCGCATAGGTCTTGATCCCGTACAAATATCGGTATAAAAAGTACCCTATTTCCTAATACAGGTCATGGTCTACACATGTGCCAAATTTCATCCAAATCCGTTCAGCCGTTTTAGCGTGAAAGTGTAACAAACAAACATACAAACGTACTAGCCTATTAGGTATAGTACCACGGCGTGTGCTTTCATTCCGTAATGAAGCATGCAGTGAGGCGAGTAAAAAACATAATTAATTACTGTTCACACACATACAAACATCGAAATCCAACGAACACAACGAAGGACTCGGCACGGCGGCCGCGGCGTGGGGGCCGGGAGGCAGCAGCATCGCAGCAGTGCATTGTCCGACACGACCGGAGGGGTCTTGGTATGTAAAGATGGTCACCCGCCTTCGGACCAACCGCGGCAAGCGTAGCTTAACATGATCAATTAGCCACAAGCCCCCACATAATTAATTAATTACTATTCCTATTATTTCATCTAACACTGACTTCACTTATAACCCGGTAGCGTTTGATGATCATTGGATTTAAATATTCAGAAACTTATAATACAAAAAAAAACAGTACACTAAAAGTGTCTTAATATTAAGTTTACAAAACTAATCCTTACGTAAAAGTAATTCTAGGTGGATTTATTACATCATCATACATATATATTTACATTAATACTCATTTTAAGTAGCTTTTTGTAGTATCTTAAATCCACAAAACGATAATGGGGGTGACAATCATAATTACTCATAAATCATCATAAGTAACGGTAATCATCAGTATTAACGTCGCATTATTTCGGTACGAATTTCGATACTAGTTTCTTAACAATAAACTAAGGAGGGACGTGAGTACCTACGTACTTAATTAACTAACTACCAACGCCACTTTAGAGGAAAGCACCAAATTGCCCGCGAAATTAAAATATTCTTACGTTTTTTTGCAATTTGCAGGTCAATGTCCGGCTGTATGTTGAACAAAATATGATTCGCGACCGTAACAATGAGTATGTATTTACAGAATTGTAAATCATTTAAATCATCAGTACAACTGTCTTTGTTCATATAATCCTATGGATTGATATTTTATGAAATTTTCTGCCTTGACACTGACCTGCAAATTGCAAAAAACGTAAGAAACTTTGAATTTCGCGGGCAACCGGGCGCTTCCCCTTTAACTTATTCTTGAAAATTCTGAAAACTATTATATTTCTTAGAAAAGAAAATACTATAAATGATGAAAACGTACTTAAATAATACTGAACAAATGATTCACTAGAACAATAGATAATATATGATAAAAGATTCAGGGAAAAACGTTTTATCCTACATACAACACAGTAAATATATAGTATGGTATTGGGAAAAGTAAGAAAAAACTTGGTTCTCTAAACGACTCGGTCCCGGGTCCCGGCACAAAGGATAATTATTTTTCCATCCATCAATCAACTTATACCTAGACTTGACTTAACTAGACTAAGAGCCGGTTTTTTGATCGGTAGTTAACTCAACCATTGGTTAAAAATAAAAAATTGTGCAAAATATGTTGATGAAATCAACAGATTTTGCCAAAATTTTACCATTAACTCGACCATTAGTTAAATAGTAAGTATAGTAAAATCAAAATATTTTGCCAAAATTGAACCATTAGTTACTATTTTTAACTAATGGTTGAGTTAACTACGGATCAAAAAACCGGCCCTAAGGTGAAGTGAGCTGTCATTCCTGCTGTCAAGTGTGTGAGGAAAGCTTGGCATCGTTGCTTGGCATGTTTAAAAAGTGATATCACGCACGTAAGACCATAGATACATATGCCATCCTACGCCCATTCGTAACCACGCTTAGTCAGGCACATTCACGGAAACATGTTTGGAAAAAATGTATTTATTTTCCCACCCAGCGGATGTACTCTACTTTCACACAACAATAGGATAGGCCCGAAACAATGCTATGTGCCTTATCAAAAGTTGGTTTTATTAAGTAATTACTTTTACTTTTTCGAAAAATTTAAATTACTGCCATGCCACTACCCTTTTCAGGGGTATCTATGCTAGTTCTATCTCATTTTCCTGCCAAAAACTCGTAAAGGCGAAACTGATAGCAAATCCAAGAGCAATTTTATTATAATATGTTTACCAGGAATAAAAAATGAATTGGTTGACTACTTAGATAATTATGAAAAAAAAAAAAAAAATGCGTAAACTGGCTGACAGTTTACGCATCCTCTCATGATAATAAATTATGTATTATCACATAATATTTATCACATATACGAAAGCCTATTACGTAAAATGCACCACTTATCCAATAAAAATGTACCTACATGTACTTACGTACAAATAATTAATACATAAATATAACAATGATTTGCTACAATTATACTCTGTTTAACTTGTATTAGATCATTGCGACATTTGTTATATTTGTATATTTACTTTAAACGTCTTAACGTGGCCCCGGGGATTCTTGCCATGTGCAAATATCAAAGAGCCGGTGTGTAAACTCATCGATAACTAAGACAAAACACACATTTACCCACATAGCGACAAACGACTGCGAGCAACACTCCAAGCATTTGTTTAATCAATGATGACATTATGGTACCACAAATCATTTCGTTTGTAAAACTACGACTTTAAATCTTAATAGTTCGAAAAAAAAAGAAAGAAAGAAAATGCGTTTATTTGCGGTAAACATGACGCAAAAAATAACACAAACACAGAAAATATGAAAAGGTTGGGGGAAACATGCGTCACATCTACGCAAAACGGCTATCGCTCAGCATTATGCCGCGACCCTATGCAAGACAGAGCCCCAGCGCTGGTTTTCAGCGACAGCCGGCGCTGACGTAGTGACGTCGTCCGGTGAGGCAAACAATAGTTAGGACGCTGTACCAGTACAGCGTACTTACGAACGTTGCACTAAAATAAAAATAATATAAATGTTATAGAATATACTAAACAGACATGTAAAAGGAAATAGACATGCTACGAGAATATCATCCTCAATAACGTTTTACACTTTATGGCAACATTTCAAAGCGTCTTATTTGACGTACACCCAACATACATTTATACCAAACAATACCAAAGAAAACAACTGTTAGTAGCTATTCACGAAAAACGAGCCGTTAGTCAAGACAGCCCCGGCGCAGCGCCTATATTCCCAGCCAAACCGCGGCTTGCTGCAGCATTACGCATGCGTAAAGTCCGGTTGTGTAGGCCGCCGGATTGACTTGTTATCACGACCCAATATTTCATTTGCTCGTATATTTTTAGAACTACTATTTCACGAATAAATAACATCAGCATTTGAAGAATTTTGAAGGATCAAAGTTTCTGTATCTTCATTCATTGAACCACAAAAGTTTCGGTAAAAAGCTGTCAATCTTTGAAAATATGATATTGCAGCGTGTGAAACATAGTTTTTGCTATGTACCGACAATAGCAAGTGAACTTGATTTTGAAACACTTCGGAATATAGTTCAAGACTGAATGCATCGCGTCTGGCGCATTACACGCCCGAATATTTTCTTGAACGTTATGATATAAACAAAGTCTCGCTATCTGGGCCCGCGATGTGTACTCAATCTGAAATTAGGAGTGCGAAGTAAAGTTTTTGATCGCAGGAAATTATTTCTCTAACATTTACAATTGTAATAACACTCTGACCACACGCATCTGGATGCGTGTGATCAAACTGTGAATGATGGTAACAGGGCCAACAGTCTGTTAAACTGGGTTGCCTACGCAGTGGATGAGCATAACTGTCCTGGCGAGGGACATGATGACACACATAATGTAGGCATCTTCAATTCACACGTCATTTGCATTGTAGCCAGTCTAAATGTTTGTGTTGATTCTTATCAAAACTTACCCAAATGTCCACCAGATGTCGAAGCACATGACGTTGAGCCAGACGAACGCGGCCACAAAGCCGAAGTAGATCCCGTACCCTGTGCAAACAATGAGCGCCCATGTAATGGATCAACTAATGACTGGCAACGTTCCTACAGAACTACTTCGGTTCTCAAATTATCTCACTTACGCACTACTACGTTAACATTGATTAATCACAATCCAGCCGATTACTAGCTACGTGTTGCAACTGTGCACAGTTTAGTTACAGAGGATTTTATAGTAGAGCCGGAAAGAGTAGAGTATTTTATAGAGTTTAGTTTTAGATTATGTGGTGTGATGCCTGGATACAATGGGTTTCCCTCTACCCTATTGCCGTATGTTAATCAGTCAATTGATTGGCCTTCCTTAGTTAATATTTTTTACTTTTTAGTATTATTTACGATTAGGAGTGTTTTTTTTAGTAGATACTAAAAAAAACACAAAATAAATTCGACAAATGATTGCTTCGCTTTACTATTAATAATACAAAGTTACTCAGACCTAACAATACATAAACCTTATTATTTTAATAAAACATACAGTACTGGCTGATTCACCTAAGCCGGGCCTAAGTATGGAGATAGTTAGGCCCAATTTAGAATGGATGTTTTGGCAATTTATTTGTTCGATGACGTAAACAGCACTTAAATAGATTTTCTTGATAACGCAAATATTTAAAAACAAGCAAACTACTTCACCATTATTATTTTAATCAGATTCAAAGCATCAATGACTTAATTAATCGTGCAGTCGTGTCATTTACGTCACTACACATAATATATCAAGAATTATTTAAAAATATAGTAAATAACTGCATTGACGCTACTATTGTATACCACATATATTATTATGCACATTAGCTGTCAATTATTTCAGAAAGGACTTCCGGGAGTTTCGCAACGATATAGGTAATTAATTGTGTTTCATTTGTTGATGCTTGACAAGTTAAGAACAGTTAGCGATGTTTTTTAAATAGTATCCCTCAGGGTTGCACCAAGTCTTCGTAATTTGTTTAATGGACGGTACTCGCCGTGAGCATTCGCCTTCGCGAATTTGTTTTGCAAACATTCGTTGCGCGAGCTTTTGTTGACAAACATTCATTCGCGAAATAAACAGTTTGGTGATAACGTGAATCCAAACACGGAAAACAAATTCTAATCACATGGTATCCTATTGCCTATCCTTTATCCTCTATGACTATTAATAATAACCCACAGTCTTTTATCAGAAAACATGAATTATGGAATATTATGCTGTAGTACACTCAATTTATACGGTTTAGAGAACATTAGATTGAGAACATTGATCGTATAGCTGTAGTGAAATTACCATAATTATATTCTAAGTATTCCTATCTCGATTGTAAACAGATTTGAAACGGAAATGTATTTAAAGAGAACATCACAAAAAGCATAACAAGTTAATTATGCTACGTCTCAACTCTCAAAGTGTCTGGGGATAATAAATATCATTAATTTTATTGTTCTATTCTATGTTAATTAGTACAGACATATAATACAAATTAGTTGAGAATAATTTGCATAATATTTGTGCATCGTGCCAATCTCAACATTCGGATACTGTGTAGTTGAGAGTACACGATTTACGTAACTTTGATACAAAATTATCGTGATTCATTAACTACAAGCAAGTGCATTATGTCTGCAGCACTGTATATTTATTATACGCCTTAAAATATGATTTAGATAAGGTCGCCACTTCTATCTTCGATTTATTGTAGCCGATTGGTGATGTTATCATGTACATAAAAGATAAAGTTAATTCAGAACAGACTGTGTCCATATCTATCATTCATCAAAACATTATATCGCTTGTCGTTTTGTTTATTAATTTCCCTTTAACGTATTACAACAAAATGTATCCCACGGCATCGACAGAAGGAAGCTTTCAGGAAGTGAACTCGTTTTTTACTTAGTTTATTGTGACATGCACTTTGCTTAGGCACGCAACAAATTTTCTTTAGTATAAAGAGGAACGACTGTTTCGTCATGAAACAGTTTATAGGCTTTTAACCCCAAACTGTTTTTTACTGGGGACAAAGTGAATTAAGCTCGAACAACCTCTTTCTCATGACCATAAAAATAATCTATAATCGTTAATCCACTTTATTTTCGTAATTGATACTTTCTGTTTTTCCTTTTACAACAGATTTAATAGTGACTATCTGACAAGTAGGTAATCCGACCTTATGATCAGTGTTTCCCTCAAGTTAGTGGTTTATTAGATGCTGACCAGAATCATGTTAACTTCCGTGTAAAACACATTCAGCTTCAGTAACGTTTCAGAAGAAAATATAAAGAAATACGGTGTTAAAAAATAACTTACCAAGAACAGTGCAGGCAGTGGCATTGGGCACGTGGCTGTACTGGACACGCGCGAGGCAACTGAAGGCCAGCAGCATCATGCTGACGTGGCAGATGAGCGTGCGGCCGTGCAGGTTGCGCAGCTCCGGCAGCGACATGTACACCACCAGCGTCAGCGCCAGGCACACGCAGGAGATGCAGATCAGCTGCCACGAAAATATAAACGTCAAACTTTCTATGTAAAGCGAAATTACTGATCCGGTAGCTTCGATTATAAGGCTGACACTTATATTTCAGAAAAAAAATACATAAACGGAATTATATTTATTTGAAGCGTAGAATAGCTTCTTAAATATATAGGGTAAATTACAAAATAGGATATTGGTTAATTTTCTGCATCAGTGGAGTATCAGCCTAATATTTGAAAGCCCGAAAAATCGCGCATTCAAATGTAGAACGTTAGAATGCGCGTGTGAGTGATAATTTTTTTCTTTATTTTATTAACTTTTTTCTTTTTGTACTCAACGATAGCTACTTACGCAATGTAACCCCGTACTAGTATCTATAAATTGGAAAATGTATTAAAAGAGAAAGCCCTTTCACCCATGACACAACTTTAATCTTAGATTGGTTGCCAGTGGAGCTAGTCAGTGATTTATGCTATTTAAAAACAATATTAGGTACCTATATCGTCCTCATATTAATGGTGAAATTGGAAATAAGGTTTATTTATTTATAATTAGAATTGATAGATTGACGTCAGTTGATCAACAAAGTGAATAGACTCGACATTGAGGACATTCATTTGTGTTGATTTAAATTATTAAGAAGTCTCCCATTATGCGGTACATAGTTCTCAGAGATTACTGTCATCAACTTTATTAAGTCGTAGATGTAAATCACAAAATCAAATACACAAAAAAGTCAAGTGTGGACATTCCTACAAAATATATACATATCTGCTTTTTACCTATTAAACACAAGACAACGCAATTGATTTGAATGACACATTAGATTCTTATGACTCAAAAATTAAACTATAGTTTAAGATCCATTGAATGGGAACTGAAACTGACTATGCACCCATTCACCCATAGGTTCAGCTTTTTACCTGACATGTTCAATTGATGTTTTTTTTATGAAATACTTTTAGACAATTTATTTTAAAGGTCACAAAGAATAAATGTTTATCTAGACATCATTTGATAAAAGTACCATTGAGTACCACAGATATAATATATGTTTAGACTTAATTTCACACAACATTAACAGCTCCCCAATCTGTCAAATCCTATTATATTACAATGTGTGAACAGAGAAATTAACGGAGGGTTATGATTACCCGCTGCGCAATGACGTCACGGCTCGAGTTTTCACCTCCTGTGTTTATTTTTCTGGATGATGGTTCCCTCATGGCCCACAACCGCGATATAAACCTAAACATGGACTTGCAAACATGAGAAAGTTTACCTAACGGCTGTCTCAGAGTAATGAAGGTGGCGACACGAAAAACAATAAAGTAACTAACTTGCTAAGAACTAAGAGCTGTAGGCGTATTGTAAACCTTATTCTATTTATATAAATGTAATAAGCGCTTGTTATGTAATTTCCCGAAAGTGTGGTTCGCCTTAGTCACTGATCGTTTGTTTATCAGCAACGAATCAATCCGTGTGATCTATTGACTCGCTGACCAATCTAAACAAACTTGAAAAAAATGTATCCCAATCACAAAAACAACTATTTCCGTCACTTAATCTCAACAACTCCAGAATCTATCATCAATTTATCGTTTGAAGTTATGAAATCTGAATATAATTATGTATGAGATATGAAGTGTGTACTGATCGTGATGAATGAGCAGATATGACTTACGATGAAGGACATTTGAAAGTTCTTGACGATTTCTGGGCTCCTTACGAAACAATTGACGGCAGTGACGAAGATATTGCCATCAGGGCAGCTGCGGCTGTCGAAGGCCTCGAAACAGTAGGAATCGCCGACGCTGATAGGCGAGATCAGTCGCCCGTCGGAAGTTAACCGGTGCCGGTCCCCGGCCACAGACTTGTTCAGCACCGCTCTACCCTCGTGGCAGAGCAAGTCAGTGCGAATCCCGAGGATATCTATAAACATAAGCAATTTTATTTCCCTTTCCATAAGAACGGACAAGCTGAAGTTATTGCCTCTTAGCGAAAAAAGACTCTGTGCCTCAGTGTACAATCACGAGCATAAATACCTTACACTTACGCAATATTCAAAAGCCATTTTCTCGTGGTATAACGATTGCAACTTTGAGAAAAGACCTATTTCATAAAAGTATGGTTTCGAAAATATTATGTTCGGAAAACTTGCGCAAGTGACTGTACGTGCATTTTTTACGGAGGCAATAGTTCACGGCCATGCCTTCTCTTCCTATATGCCTGACCCGTCAAACGCAGGTACCTACTGGCTAATATTTTGTGAAATAGCCAGTATTAGTGTTGTAGTGCCTATTCAGCAGATGAAAATCAATTTGATAGATATACATGTGAATTTTTTTGGACATGTTTTTGCTAATACTAAAAGTAGTATTGTATTGTATGATTGAAACTTTGTTTTATTCCGCCTCCATGCATCAAGGCACATCCGCCATGTTACCGACGCTGATTTTAAAGCCTGGTTTTTTTCTCCCGAGAATTTCCCTCGTGAAAAATCGTAGAAAATCACTTCGTGATCACAGCTCTTGTGGGTGAAAAATCTCATCCGGGGGTGATTGAACACGGGGATAATAAAAGACTACATTGTAATTCGATTTACGTTTCCTTTTTTCACGGCTTGTTTGATTTGTTATGTTGCACTTCAAACAAAGATTTTATTACTGTAAAATCACGACTGTGATTTTTAATTAACGTGATCGCGATTGGACCGATTACATATATCCCCTACCCTTTACGCTCAAGCCAAGTGTGCTTTGAGGAAAAATACATTCAATCTTGAGGTAAGTATAGAAACAAATACCGAATAAATAATTAATTACCTAAGATAAATAAATAACAGGCGAGTCTGATCTGTCAGTTCGATGGAATAGTGCGACCTCATAACAACCTCAAATTATTTGTAAACGTTTTGCTTTCTTTAGCACTTACAATTTTGTGAGAAAATTTTTAATTATTGTGTTGTTTTATTGATGCTATTGTCAAAAAAGCCTCTAAACTGCTTGGTTTCATAATACGTCTCTCTAAGTGTTTTACTGATGCTAAAACACTAAAAATTTTGTATTGCACTTTTGTGAGAAGTCAGCTAGAGTATGCGTCTCAGATATGGAATCCACGTTATCACAAATATATTGACCGCATGGAAAACATCCAAAGACGGTTCATAAAATATCTATGCTTTCATCAAAAGATTCCATATCAGTCAACCTGTTATCTCGGACTCTGTAAAAAGTATCATCTGCTACCACTGGTGGAGCGACGTAAAATTGCAGACTGTTTATACTTATTGAAAATCCTCAATAACAATATTGATAATTCTGAGTTATTGTCAAAATTTTATTTTAATGTACCTATTAAGACACTTCGTTTTAATCCACCCATACGTGTACCTCATACATCTTCGAGTTATAGGCAGAACAGTTACATTGTGCGCGCAAGCAGAAATTTCAATGATTTATGCAAGGAATATAATTTTGATCCATTCACTATTAGTGTGAATTCGGCCAGAAGGTGCTCAAGCCTCAATTTTTTCAAGTAGCGGTAGGTTTTATTATTTGTTTTAGTTTTTATTATTTTCTCTATTGTTTCAGTCTTATTATTGTAAACCAAGAATTTATATGGTTTATTAAGGCGATGTGTTTTTTGTTTTTGTGCTCACACCATAAATTATTAAGTATTATAACTCTATACGTGAGGATTTGTAATTGGCTTGCTGGTGACTATGGTGCCCCTTTTTTGTCTGTTTTTATTAGCTGTAAGTCCTCCATGTACTAAAATAAATAAATAAAATGATACCTAAAGTTAGCAAAAGTACTTCATTTATACTATATTTTAAATGAATCATGTTTTAACATAAGCCGTATAGGTACGTCTGCTATCAGTGCCTCAGTGGTGATAGGCCTAGGTACCTACTGCTGATACAAATTTTGATGGACAAAAATTTGAATGCTCTAATTTTTTAATGAATTGTTTTTATTTTAGAGTGCCAAAATAGCCATTTCATGTTGCGATTTAATGTGGATTTGCACCTTGTGCTGTCAGCCTCGCCCCCGCCTTGCTGACTTGCTTAATATTGTTACAATGGCTTGAGCTATTCCTAATCATTCTTATAAAGAAGAAGGAGAAGGAAACGACATAGGCAAATAGCTTACCTGTTATATCTTCGTCTTTACGTTGCAAGGGCTCTAGATAGTCTGATATGTTAAAAAAGACGTCGTCTACGTTTGGCATACATTTGCTAACAAAGCTGCCACAACGCCGAGGTTTGTAGTGGTATCCGATGGGGCAGCACTTCCTCACACCGAATGCACCATATTGAGAACAATTACGAGAGCACACGCGGGCGACCAGCTCATCACCGTAGAACTCCCGGTCCACGCACCACTCTCCTGGCGGGGCGTCACCACCACCGTCTCCTTTTTTACTTAAAGCCTTCAGATTGCTTCCATCTACTTGAAGTGAAAAGAAAGTCTCTCTCAGTTCCACACCATACTCATCCGATTTACAATTCAGTCCGTTATCAACTTCATAAATATCATTATCATTCATTTTCAAACGCTTTATTAGCCAATCTTCTGAATTGTTCTCGTTAGTATTTCTACACAAATGGAAAATACTATCGTAACTCTGTCCTCTCGGACAACATTTCCGGTAGTGATGCACAATTAGTTTGTCTCTTTCTGTCTTCAATGTTTCATTGTTAATACAGCTTAATCCTACAACTTCAGGAATGTTTGGTTTCAGTGTGCCGTTTACAACTTCTAACACGAGCCTGTCGTAACAGCTATTTAAATCTTGTAACCGATTATCTAACTCTGACGATGTCATCTGCACCATTTGTAATTCATCACACTCTACAGGTATGCCGTGCTGCACCGGTACTTGTTCGCCGACAACAAGCGGATTAATACTTGTGTTGTAGCTGTTCTGAGCACTTTCGCGATCTAAACACTGGTAGGCGGCTCCAAAGTCTTCGCCATTTGACACTTTTACTAAACTTTGACTCTTCGGACAACACTTATGAAACACCTTGGGTTCCTGGATGATATCGGCACTAATGTAGACAATTGCACTCACAACAATAAGAAGCCACATTGTTATTAAAAGACCCGGAGCTCGGGGCGCCGATACCAATATCCACATACAAATGTTCAAAACAGGTGGTGAGTGTTAATCGGCGTGCTGAGCATTGTTTATTTTCAAAGCCAGACGTGCGAAACGTGTGTTGTGGCAAAGCGTCGGCGGCGCAATGATGCGGCTTCGCGGCTCGTTTCACTATGATCAGCGCCGGCCGGTGGAGGCTGCTGCGCCCTTGAAGCCGTCCGTCCGTCCGTCGGTGACGCGGTCCGAGCTTTTGTTACACTTTAATTTTTATTTCTCGTTACGAAACAATGTAACACTCAAAACTACCCGAAACGAATCACATAAACCACTCTACATTCAAACTATTTACTTTAACTTAAAAAATACAAAGTGGTTAATATTATTGTTAAACGGCACAAATCGACTTCGCGTTACGAGTCACGCGTAGGTACTCATTGTACAAAGACGTCGACTCAAATGTTTATCAGATATCTGCCGATAAAATCATGAAACGACTGATTGTATACTTAGAATTTAAAGTGTAAACCAATATTCTATGTGTATCATTGATATTATATTGATAACTGATTTAATTTCAGCTGAAAGAAATTATGAAATGAAAACAAGTCATGATACATTGTAGAATAGAATGTTTTTATTTGCAAAGCATGTAGGTACAGTATATAAATCTGAAGTTACAATTATTAGGGTTCCTTGTACATTATACCTATACGGCATGCAAAAATTCGAAGTACCTACTTAATACTAAAAATGTAAGTAGATCTAAATTAATTTCAGAGGGGCAATTCCCGTATTTTTAAGACCGTTCGCATTCTAATCTCAGTCTCAATCTGTCAAAGTTACAATCAATTTACATACCTACATTTTTGACAGGTTTTTGACATTGATTGTCGCTGAGATGAGATTGCGACTTGAATTTGAACGTTTTTTAAGTACGAGAATTGGCCTACTGATTTTCGGCTACAAAATCAGGCAGTAGGGTCACGGGGGGTAGGGTTCATGGTAGTTATGTAGAGAGCAGGTGGGTATGGTCCCTATACGCGCTACACGTAACAGAAAGATTATAACTAACGACACGGTTGGCGCAGTGGTTAAGCAATTGACTGCTGCGCTGCGTGTCGCGGGTACGATTCCCGCACGGAACAAATATTGGTATGACCTGCAGACAGTTGTTCCGTGTCTGGCTGTTTGTGTATGCGAGTTTAAATGTTTGTAAACGCACCCACGATACAGGAGAAATGCCTAGTGTGGGGCAACGTCTAAAAAAAAAAAAAAAAAACTTAGTAACTATAAATTACTATAATAAAAACATTTACATGATCCATGTTTTAGATGCCATCACATTCACATTAAATTTATTCCATGCACATGCAAAGTGGCTTATGAGACGGTAAATGAATTAAGTAATTAATTAAGTGCAGTTATTACCTACTAAGGACGGCTTTGTCGGCCAGTTTGCAAAACATATAGGTACCTACTTATCAACGTTATATAAAGTTCGCAGTCACTGCGTAATAATAAGCTTTCGAACGTCTATTATTCGCATTGTCGGTATAAAGAGTTTCTTTTTTGGTATATTTGTACCTACCTAATCAACTTAAAACTATACTCCATTTAATAAAGCATTACAAATAAGAGGCTCGTAGAAGCAGGCGTGCAAAACATTTTATTTTAAAGTTAAGTAAAAACATTTTAATTACAATTAAAATTGTACAGTACAGTAAAATTGCGTGACAGTAGGTACTCTAAATACTTAGATAAACGAAATCTTTTTTTTTTTAATTATGCTTTATTTGTAATAACATCTTTATCACACATTACAAATTTACAACGAAGCGATTGAATGTAACAACCGATCACATGATGATTTAAGTTTCATTATGAAATAAAAGTTAAATTTTAACAATATTTTATTTAAAATACCTAACAACATACAACAGCGATACGTTGGTACAACTTCTGTGTCTTCATCAACTAATTTAGTCACTATCATCAGATGACGAAGAAGAAGAAGTTTCACCAACGTTCATAATAAACTGTTCTACCACATCATCCGCCATTAAGCCATCAAGTAAAACAAAAACTGCCATCGTTCTGGCGTAATATTATCCAGAGCTTGTGGCCACATACCTCTTCATTTGAGCCCATATTAATTCTATAGAGTTGAGCTCGCAGCTGTAGGGTGGCAGGCTCAATACTGGAATACCCTCCTTTCTAGCCATCTCATCTACAACAATCTTTTGGTAGATTTTTTTTTAGTTTTTTTTAACGTTTTCTGTCAATGTTGCCCTGAGGTATTTTTACCACCAAAGGAATATTTTTGGTTTTTAACTACTCCTGTATACCATTAGTGTGGCTGTAGTTGGCAAAATCTCCAGTTTTCTTTAGTGGTATGGCGCCATGGCGCGATGTCGATAACAATTACAGCGCCACACTCAGTTTTAGTTAAAATTTACTTGAACCACTTTTCAAAGTTAAAGGCATCCATTTCGGAGTGGTAATCTCCATCACCTTTGCATCATAAAATATGAATACAGCATCCGTTAAAAATCCTACAGTTGATCCTGTGAAATAAAATTAATACAAGCAAATTAATCTGTTTCACTGCTGGAAATCGGTCTTATACATATTTATTTATTATTTCCTTTATTACATTTATATACATATCAATTACATTTTTAAATATTTTTATAAACAAAAAGATACCAAACACATTTAAAAATATAAAAAATAGTAGCCCACTGGTATCGGGAACAGGGTACAAGCTACCGGCGGTCAGGGCTCCAGAGAGAGAAACTTCCTAACAATGCGGGCCGTGTCCAGAAGTACCGCTTTCTGAATCAAGCCCTTGATCCAGCTGCCTAACGAGAGCCTCCTTAGGTGTTGGTCGAGGCTCTTGGGTTGGGCCCATTGGCTATCGGCACAATGACCGCGGAGTCCACATCCCAAATGTCGACAACCTCGTGACCCAAGTCAAGATATATACACACATCAAAAGTGTCTAGGGATCAACATATATTTTTGCAATAACTTTTCTCCTGATTGATATTAATTAAAATTTTCTTTAAGGATTCATAAAATAAAGTGTTTTCGTTTGTCACAGTAACGATAAACCAAGTCACCTTTGCATTAATAAAGAAATTTGCCATTTTCCTAATAAAGGGATTTTTGACATTTGAACCACTAACACAAAAGTTCGAAAAAAAGACTGAAATAACAGTTTTCTTTAAAATTTTATTGGGTAACTTAAACAATTAATAATCCGTGTTTCTACCGCGAACACTAACAACACAAGAACATCGGTTTGGCATACTCAAAATGAGTTCATCCAAATCACGCTGTGGAATGGCCGCCCATGTTCGTTGCAACAACAAAAAAAGGTCTTCTTGCGACTGGATACCCTCCATATTCGGCAGAGCTCTTCTCTGTAGCATATCCCATGCATGCTCAATCGGGTTCAAGTCTGGCGACTGAGCAGGCCAGGGCAGGACATTGATGTTAGCTGCGGCGAGAGTCTGTCTTACAACTCTTGCGGTGTGCGGTCGTGCATTATCATGCATTAACTGAAATAAGGGACCGATTTGCACTTGTAGAGGAACGATGACGTCTGATACAATCGTCTCAGCATAAATTTGAGCGTTGAGGTTGCCTCTGATCCAAATCAACTCAGTTCTTCCGCCGATCCAAATACCCGCCCATACCATGATGGTTCCACCACTATAAGGATGGACTTCCTGGCAGGATTTTAATCGCTGTTGGCGTCCAGGGGTTCTCCAGTGTCGTATACGTCTTGTATCCGGTCTCATACCAAAACGAGACTCATCAGAAAAGCACACGAAACGCCATTGTTCTTCTGCCCAATTTCTGTGTTCAAGAGCCCATTGATATCGAATCCTACGATTGTGCATTGCTATAGGTGGTACCCGTAGCGGTCTTCGGGAATGAAGGTTCACTTCATGCAAGCGGTTTCTGACTGTTTGGTCGCTAATTAAGTTCCCTGAAGAGTGATGAAGCCTCACGGCTAACATCATGGCGGTTATTGTTGGAGCTCTTCGAGTTAAGATTTGAATGTATCGGTCTTGTCTCCGTGTGGTGCAGCGATACCGTCCTCCATGGCGCTCAGCCACGGTACCAGTGCTTCGGTAACGTGTCCAAAGTCGACTGATAACACTCTGACTTGTATTCAGAGCTAAAGCCACAGTACGTTGCCGGGAACCAGCTTCTATCATTCCCACGGCTCTGAGCATTTCTTCCCTGCTTAAATGACGTCGCCGCTCCATAATAACGTTGGTTTTAATCAGTAGTAGGGAAACAGTAGCACTAATAATGTCTTCAATGCGTTGTATGTTTTTATAGGGAAAATATTGACAGCTGATTTTCATCTTTTACTCGAATTTGATTCACAGTTCCTGATTCAAATTATGAAATGCACCAAAAAGGATCCATATAAATTTATAAAATCATAAATTTATTACAAAGCCACATCTTAATCTCAAGAAATACGCATAAAAATGCTTGATCCCTAGACACTTTTGATGTGTGTATTTATTATTATTATTAAGGCACATCAACAACACAAACAAGACTTGGACTAGTGTTTACGTCAATTACAGACGTGCACAGCATTCACAACAAAATAGAAGAAAAAAAAAACACAGTATTCACGTTACGAAAATAAATGAATAAAAACAAAAATATAAGAACAAAAGCTCTAGCTAAAATCTCGGTAGTAGAGAGAATACCCTCATCGATATAAACATTGACTAATATTTTTATTTTTTATTTTGTTGTCTTCAGTCATCCCCTCATTTATGATCTTAGATCTAAAAAAGCTTGGGATGGTCGTGGAAGATATCCAAAACATAAAGATTGTAAAAATTTTTGTACGTCGACGTTAGCCTAGCCATCGGAGATATGTTGCGGAAGGATCGTACGTTCCCGTGACCCCCGGCGTATGTGTGAGATGGAACACCGGGGTGGTTTTTAGTCAGTAAGAGTGTGACAGACCCCGCCGCCCGCCCCAGGGCGGCGGACATCCATGAGCAAAACCATCCAAAAACCCAACGGAGATATAAGTAGCAACAACATTTATAACTTTAATAGTTCGCTTTGCATGTGTTGGTTTGTAATGCAATAATATTACTTCATTAATAGGCAATGGCAATGGGGTGTTCATTTGTTAATGGTAATGGTGAGAACGGTCAGCAAAATATAAGTATATGTTTTATCACAATGCATGTTACTTTCAAATATTTTTATAGTAATCATTTTATGAATCGTCCTTACCCGGCAACTTCTGCGGTTTTCTTCATCATCTCAATCTTACAACGAGGGGTACCTGCGCAGACCTGGACACCCTTGAATTGCTTAAAAATTATTACAGTTTGATATTCTAGAGCATTAAGTTTGTTTCATTCTCTTTTTCTTGGGAGATATTATTATAGAATAGAATAGAAAACTTTTATTTGAGACCGAAAAATAACCTTTTTTAACTTCTGTCTAATGCTATTATAAATGTAGTATAAGTTACAATTAATTGTGTATCATAATGTCATCGATCTGAACTGAAACTTTGCAAAACTTAATCTTTTCCGAGTTTTTGCGAAATATTTTTTTCTCAAACATTCTTGGAAATTTGAGCATTATTTTGACAACCTTCTTCGAGATAAATCAAAATTCCTGTACTGGCCAAATACATGCGAGCAGCAGCCGGCAAAAGCTGTATGAAAATCCATATCTGTCGTGGTTCAGCGGCCACATAAATTAACTCTTATCTATCGTGTAATTTAAAAATAGAACGATCTTTTACTCCGAAACATAGCAACCAAGGAGATAACCAATCAAAGTTTTTATTTAAATTTCGAACTGGCTTGCAACTAGAAAGCTGTTTATCGAAAAAAAAAACAAATGAACACTTTAACGCGGGAAAAATTATTATTGTTGTTCGTCATTGATTTTGAAAAGTAATTGCATTTTAATTTCCGTGCATTTGCCACTAGGCATTGACGGACTTACATATGTGTGCCTCGGTTTCGCCTCGGCCCACATTTACACGTTCGTCCATCAATGCCTCTTTTGCTGGCCGCTGCAGTAATGTACTATAACCACGTTCTCGTGTACCTACTAGATATCTAAGGCCCGCTTGTACCAAAACTTTGAGTTAAATAAATAACTCGAGGTTTACTAACTCAGTGTTAATGTTTTAAATTTTTAAGTCACAGTATAAATTGCACCAGTAAAAATTAACCCAGAGTCAACTAACCCGAGTCTTGTCATGTTCATTTGTTATGTTCATTCATTCTTTTTACATCCGGCAAAATATGGTAGATCGAATGCTAAATGAATTAGTATACTGCTCTCTCTCGCTCCACAGTACTTTGAATAAGTCTATTCCTTTATGTCAGATTAGAAATGACACATGGTTCTTTGTCGCGTTATATTGACTGTCGTGACTTGAGCGTGTTGCATTTGCATTGTTGTTTATACTTATTATTTCGTGAAAATAAATTAAACGGACGCGGAAGATCTTCAAAATGGATAAAAAATCTACGTTACGTGGTTCATTCGACTTCATTCGTACAATCTATTGCCCCAATGATACGTGGAAATCGTGCAATCTGGTAAAATTCCAATGCCACCTGCCTTTGCTCTTCACCGGTAGTTGGCATAAATATAAATTGTGGATATAACCGAGCTATAGCATCAGTGACCTTATGTATGATCCTGCATGCTGATGACTCATGTACCCCAATGACATCTCCGCAAGTCAGTAATTGACTTCCAGTGGCGTAAAACCGTAATGTAGGTACATAGTAGTTGGTTCATAGGTGATACAGCCTCACTGGAAAAATAAAATTAAACAATACTTTTTAAAGGTACCTATTATTAGTTGTATTGTACCTACATATGATACACTAGCAGCGTAGCAACACATAGTAGGTCATTATCATTGCACTTAAATCCAATATCCAGTCTATTTCACACTAATTACTAAAAACGTAATGTCGGTCACATGTAGGTACTTACTTTTTATTCGCATTTGTATATTGCAATCTATTTTCAATTTTATCCAATAAATAGAGAACAGTTTATTTTTGTAGACGAAATCTTTTATTTAAATCTTTGTCTCTTTGTGAGTAAAAATGATCAGTCCGTTCCGCAATTCTTCTGTTATAAAAGTCTGAACTAATGTATTCGATGATCTCTTCATCATCATCAGACAACAACCATTGATTTATCATTTTCAGAACAAAATAAAACCGATATCACTAAATGCAACAAACACAAGACACAAACAAAGCAAATTTTGACATTACTAACCCAGAGTTAGTTGACTTAACCCTCCCACATCAGTCGGTTAAAAATTTAAAAATTAAACTCATGGTTATCCCCTAACCCTTGATGGTGCAAGACATCATTAGAATTTAACTCCAAAGTAGTATTTACCTCCGAGTTAGCCGTGATAACCTAGCTTGGCGCAAGTGGGCCTTAATGATGTAAGACGAAGATTAGTTATTGACGACCGTGAAAACAATAACATGCCCGAAGTTACTCAGATTGCGGCCTGCGACGTCGTACAGTCATATATTTGGTTTTTACCTATAAAATTGTCGTTTAGTACTTATACACAAAGTTAAAGTAATTTTTATATAAATATGTTTTATTTCTATCAATCAAAATATGCACCCATGCTATCAATCATGCATCTATTAATCATGCATCTCTGCCAGCGTAGTGGTAATTTTTCAATGTCCTTCTTGAAGAATTCAAGTGTACCAACAAACTCTTCAAAGGCATTTTGTACTGCCTCTCGGGTATTTAATTTTTTCCTTGCCAAGAAGTTGTCCAAATTCTGGAAAAAGTAGAAGTCTGTCGGCGCAAAGTTTGGTGAGTACGGTGGATGACTCAAAACTTCCAACTCTAGCTCTTGTAGGTTAGAGACCGTCTCTTGTGACGTATGAGTTCGACCGTTGTCGTGTAGAAGCAGCAGGGACGAGCGATTCATCAAGACTGGCCGGAGATTTGCGAGTTTCTCCATCATTGTGTCCAGTTCCACGCAGCATACATCCGCAGTAATGCTGTCGCCATTTGGTAAGAAGCTGTGATGAATTATACCGGCAGTAGACCACCAAACAGTGACCATGACTTTTTAGGGGTAAGTTTTCGTTTGGGGCATTGCCTAGGCGCTGAACCAGGGTCTAACCAACATGATGAGCGCTTACGATTATCAAAAAGAATCCTTTATTCATCGCAAGTGAAAATGCGGTTCAAAACCCCTTCGTTTCTGTGTCTGTTAAGCAACGCAAGGCATACCTCAACGCGTTCGTCGCGTTGGCTATCGTTCAGTTCGTGCAGCACCCACTTACATATCAAGTTTTTTTACCTTGCCAATTTGACGCAAATGGACCAATATTGTTTTGAGGCTAACGTTAAAATCTGCTGCTAACTCAGCCGTAGATTGAGTATCCTCAGCATCGACTATCGCTTTTAATAAAATTCGTCGTTGTTGACTTTAGTTTTTGGGCGACCACGGGGTTCATTTCATAGATCAAAATTTCCATGTCGGAAGCGTTCAAACCAATAACAAGTCGTGCATTATTTTGTAGTGTTCACTCCGTACACGTAATTAATGTTGCGAGCCGTCTGTGCGGCATTGCTACCGCGACGGAACTCGTATTCCACAGATACTCGTATTTTTATCGTGTCCATATTGATGAAAATGATACAAATGAAGTGAAAACAAAACACTAATCAATAAACCAATAACTGAATTTGAAAATAGAAATCCATATATTTTAAATTAAATTCATTTAATTTTAGAATTTATTGCCAGCCATACATAAATTACGTTTCAAATTACCATTATTGTAAAACGGCAACTTCGTAGGTAAAAACCTATTATATTTTTACCTATTATCTACCTAGGAGCTCTGAAGGCCAATTCCCGTAATTAAAAACGTTCAAATTCAAGTCGCAATCTCATCTCAGCGACAGTCTAATGTCAAAAATGCGCTATACAATTTTTGACAGATTGACATTGAGATTAGAATGCGAACGTTCTTAAAAATACGGTAATTAACCCTCTGATCACGAGCCACGGTGGCTGTATAGATGAAATCAAGCGACGCATGGCCATAACTAGGTTTGCTATGGACAGGTTGAAAAGACGCTCTGGAAATGTGATGCTGTAGGAAAATGCTTGGAGTGTCGTGGACAGAATTTCGCTACAACACATACATATATACTCCAAGAACTCGGCATCAAGCAGCGTCGATCAGCTACAGTACAGGCTCGAATACTCCGAATTCTATGGGCATAGTTCACGACGGGGAAACGATTCTATAGAATGTCTTGTAGTGCAGGGATAGGTCGAAGGAACGGGAGCAATTTAATCGTGTCGCCCATGTGATGGACCGACCAGATTAAATCTGCCCATTATACGAATGCACACATGTAACAGCTGACAGAGAAGGATGGCGTGGCATCGTAAGGCCTCCAGAGAAATGCATCCAGAGTTTCTTGTCCATAAACACCAAAATCTCCCTTGCTCAAACTTTCATACAGCCCATCATAGACTACGCTTATGCCTGTTATTTGGAACTCAATTTGAACTCACGGATATTGTGTCCGCTATTTAACATACTTCACAACCCTGAAACGACATTCTACCTGCGGGAACGCTTCTCCTACGCCCATCCTTTTGATGTACCTTGCAGGTCGCATCTTAGAAATCTCCTTAAATCCTCTCCCCGCTCAACGGACTACACTTACTCCTTCACTGTGCACGCAGTTCGGTTGTAGAATACACTTCCGCCTAACAATAGGGACTGCCAAAAAAATTTGACGACAGACTGCTGCGTTACGTGTCGCGGGTTCGATCCCCGCACGGAACAAATATTTGTATGACCTACAAGTAGTTGTTCCGGGTCTGGCTGTTTGTGCATGTGAGTATAAATGTTTGCAAGTATTTTACATGGAGCAACTGCTTATATGACCTCCACGGTGACCAGTCAGTTCACCAAACATTAATTCAAAAATTTTTACTTGACGAGCAACGATTGGCAAAAACATTATTTGTCCTTTCATCACTCCCGGTCCGCCGGTGGTCCGTGTTGCTCTATGCTCTATAACAACAAGTTTACCAAATATTTCAGTTAGCAAACTAATTAGGTATCCGATAAACTTTTATTTAATAACGTATTATTTGACAAACAATTCACTATTTTTTTATTTTATTTCATAAACAGCGTTTGGATTTTGGTTTGTATTAAGTCAATTTGTGTAATGTCTTTATAATTAAATCATAATAAAAAAAAAAGAAACTCACATTTAGCATAATTGCAAGGGTAGTACCTGGTGTAGGTTCCTTTAAACCCTGCAGACAGAAATAGGAGCCCCGCGCAGCGAGGCTCCGTCAACCTGCTGACGGAAACACTAACCCTAGACGGTCGACGTCAGGAGCGCCCCGAGGTTCGGTTGGTTAGGTTCTTTTAAACCCTGCAGACAGAAATAGGAGCCCCGCGCAGCGAGGCTCCGTCAACCTGCTGACGGAAACACTAACCCTAGACGGTCGACGTCAGGAGCGCCCCGAGGTTCGGTTGGTTAGGTTCTTTTAAACCCTGCAGACAGAAATAGGAGCCCCGCGCAGCGAGGCTCCGTCAACCTGCTGACGGAAACACTAACCCTAGACGGTCGACGTCAGGAGCGCCCCGAGGTTCGGTTGGTTAGGTTCTTTTAAACCCTGCAGACAGAAATAGGAGCCCCGCGCAGCGAGGCTCCGTCAACCTGCTGACGGAAACACTAACCCTAGACGGTCGACGTCAGGAGCGCCCCGAGGTTCGGTTGGTTAGGTTCCTTTAAACCCTGCAGACAGAAATAGGAGCCCCGCGCAGCGGGGGTCCGTCGACCTGTTGACGGAAATGCTAACCCTAGACGGTCGAAGTCACGGGAGTTAGGCTGTTCGGTTAGGTTTCAATGCACATACATAGAGCTGCGTCGGTCTCAGCTTCGCGAGGTCCTGGTGGCGGAATGGCGGTACAGGCTTTCACGCCCTACCGCCGGCCTCGTCACCATCGAGGCGGTCCGGCCGGTGCTCGAGCGCTGGCTCGGGAGGAGGCACGGCTCCCTGTCGTTTCGGGTGACGCAGGTGCTCTCGGGGCATGGCTGCTTCGGGAAGTACCTGTGTCGCATAAACAGGGAGCCGGACGCCCGGTGTCACCACTGCGTCGACTGCCGGGAGGACACGGCGCGGCATACGCTGGCAGAGTGTGCCGCTTGGGAAGAGCCGCGCCGTGCCCTCATCTCAGAAGTAGGCAGTGACTTGTCGCTGCCGGCCGTAGTCGAGTCAATGGGCGGCAGCGACGAGTCCTGGGACGCGGTGGTTTCCTTCTGTGAGACAGTCGTCTCGCAGAAGGAGGCTGCGGAAAGGGAGAGGGAGAACTCGTCCACTCACCCGGCCCGCAGAAGGCGCACCGGGCGTCGGCGGAGGGCGGACAACGCCCTCTTCCAGCCCCCCTAAAGGGTCCAGGGGCGACGGACTCAGGGACGTCTGTCGCCCCCCACACACCAGGACCCGAGGTGGCGGCGCGTAGTGTTCCACGCGCGCCCCTCTTAGACGTCGCGGGGGGAGTCAAACACCTCACTCCCCCCCAGACCCGGAGTGGCCCGCAGTGGCGGGCCGGCACCAGTCGGGGGTTGCGGAAGGATCGTACGTTCCCGCGACCCCCGGCGAAGGTGTGAGATGGAACACCGGGGTGGTTTTTAGTCAGTAAGAGTCTGACAGACCCCGCCGTCCGCCCCAGGGCGGCGGACATCTATGAGGATTTTCCACCCCGGAAACAAAAAAAAAAAAAAAAAAAAGGTTTCAATGCACATGAGGAAATGTATTGTAATGAAATGATAGTAGAAACGCGATTTATCCTAATCTAAATGAGAAATGAAAAATTTATAAATGATTAAGTATCATTTGATGCATTTGTTAAAAGAATTGTTTGCCAAATAAATGTTTGTAAAACGAGTGTTTATAAAATAAAACATTTGCGGAATAAGTTGTTTTAGAAATAAATAGTATATTATATATATACGAAACGTTCGTTGTAAAATGAAAATTTGTCAATGGAGTTTTGGTGAAACTTTAGTGAACCGACCCTCCACAACCCACTTACTGGGTAATACGATACCCCTTGGTTAAGACTGGTTGTCAGACTTTCGGGCTTCTGACGATCCGTAACGACTGTCAAGGATCCAGGAATGACAGCCGGGACCAACGGCTAAACGTGCTTTCTGAGGCACGGAGGGTCCTTGATATGTAAAGATAGTCACCCATCCACGGACCAACCGCGGCAAGCTTAGCTTAACCTGATCTATGGTCCCGTGCGCTATTATTTAAAATACGTTATAATTATACATATGTTAGTGATATTTATTTTAGAAGTATGTAAGTATATTGTATGTTTTTATTTCAATTAGAGAATTGTTTTGATTTGTATATGTATTTTGTTTTCCGTTCTACTCTTACACACTAGCGAAATAATAAAGGAAATTCACCGCTTAAACACGTACAATTTATTATCATTAAAAGTCGCATCCAAAATTAAGTATAAAATGTTAAAATTAAATATATAAAATACACAGTTGCGTAACAGGTAAATTGGCCAAATGTAAAGAGAATACGAGAAAACTTAAAGTATATTGGATGGTAAATCTTTGTTACGCTGGTTTACAAACTAGGGAATCGATTGCAATCGGTTTTTAGGCTCGTTACCACTAAATCATGCAGACTTTAAAATGAATATTACCTCATAAATATTGCGTACCTAAGTTATCCCGATAAAAACGGCCATGGTTAAAGATTGACTAGCATTAAGGCATTAAACTCGTAAGTGTTAATGATATAATAGGTAGAGGTGGTAGTTTCCTGGACCCTGGCGAACCGAGGCCTTGAAACACAGCACAATAGAAAAAGGTGAAAGTTTCCTGGACCCTGACGAACCGCGGGCGCGGCCTGGAAGTGCAGCAGGCATCGACGGAATCGCAGGTGATACGACGATCATATGTCATGGATCATACAGGGTGTGCCGGTCTCGAACTTCAGGGATTCTATGCGGCTGGCAAAAGCGACACAATAGAACCGCAAGCCTTTTTTTCTTTTTTGCCTTTTTTTCTTTTTTTTTTTTTGTGGGTGGGAAATCATCAAATAACTTCTCCCGCTCTGGGCAGAGCAGGAGGACGTGTCAGACTCTTACTGACTAAAACCCACTCGTGTTCCTTCAGTTGCCTGTGCCAGGGGCCACGGTAACCCTCTTGGACTTTTCCGCAACCCTAGCAGGCATCGGTCCTAGCAAACCCCGTCATTGGTGCTGACATCTCTTTGAGGCGCGCGTGGAACACAACGCGCCGTCGACCCGGGCCTGGTCCTTATAGAACGGCGAGCTGCCCATTGCTCGCCGTTCGCAAGCCCGCGCCTACGGTGGCCGGGAATCGGCCTGCGATTCCCGACGCCCAGGGCGTCTCCTGCGGCAGCTAGGGGCGTGAGGGCGCAAATTTTGCCTCTCCCTCACGCGCAACCGCAAGCCTGGTAAATATAAAAATAGGTTTTTTCAACATTATTTTTCTGCTATATTTTGTATCGAAGTTGAAAAAAGTGGTCCAGCTACATGCAAGTAGACCATATAATGATGTTGATGATAATTTTGTATGTTCAAAATCAAACGTAGTTTCTAGTAAAAAAATGATCAAACGTCAGTCTCGCGTCATTTTTTGGAAAACTTGTTGCGAATATTAGTGATTTCCCATGAATACTTAACTTATTTGTAAAATCCCTTTCAGCCACATGCAAAACAAAGTTTTCGAATCACAAATAATTATCTTTAAATAATTTTTCCCTTTGCTACAAATAATGCACAAAATTGATCAAAATCAGTCGATTTCGTGCACGGCCCATTAAGAAAAAAATAAAATAAAAAAAGGACACAATAAGCATTGTTTAGGATTGTGATGAACAGTTTAGTTCTAAGTTCAGTTTTAAATCATGAAAACTACAAACTTCAAACTTTAAAATTGATCTATTATCTATGTAAACAGGTATGTGAGTTGTAAACACTTATCTGGGGGTTTACCTAACTCATGGATGGCATTGGCTAGTAGTGCAAACAGACTAGCTTCCTAGGAATACAGGTGAATAGTAATAATAATACACTCATAACGCTGTGTAAACAAGCGATTATACATACAAGCATTATAATGTTCAAAATATTTGTTTAGGCAGGTTATCGAAAGCTGTGCTGTCTTGTATAGATGAATGTCAGAATGTTGGGCCACAAACACATGAATGAGAGGCAATTGCATGCAGCTGAGATGAGAACGCTAAGAGGGAACGAACGTGTGGTGTCGCGAATGGATAGAATAATAAATGAGTATACAGTGAGTCTTTATAATGTGCACATATCGAAATGAAGGAATATAATGCTTAATTTTACCGACGGAAAAAATATTTAAAGAAATCGAAATATTAGTGTGTGGTCTAGCGTTGTCCTGAAGCAGCAGTGGGCTAGAGCAATTTGATCAGTCTCGGTTGTATAACGACTAGCTTATGCATCGTGGTTTGCAATTGTTGACAATACAGATCTGCCGTAATCGTCTGGCCAGATCTTAGGAAGCTGTGGTGGATGAAACCAGCACTGGTCTACCAGACACTTACCAGTACCTTTTTCTGAGTCAACATTCGCTTGGGGCTGAATTTGCCCGGTTCTCCTGGGTTCAAACATTGCGATGAGCGTTTCCGATTAATATACAGGATCCATTTTTCATCACAAGTAACGATACGATTCAAAATCCCCTCGTTATTGTGACAGTTGAGGAATGTAACGCAACACTCGACTCGTGTTTGTTGGATTGCTTCACTCAATTCATGCGGTACCCGTTTATCGAACTTTTTCACTTTTTCAATGTGTTTCAAGTGAATTAAAATTGTATTATCACTCACACCGAAGCCTGCCGCTAACTCTGACGTGGTTTGCGATGAATCCGCTTCCACGATCAGTTTTAATTCTTCATTATCAACTAGGGTCTCCGGCCGCGGCCGTCTACGGGGTTTGTTCTGTAGGTCAAAATTTCCAGAACGAAAAAGTTGGAACCAAAAACGTACCGTGTTTTCTTTTACGGTAGCTTCCTCATACACATCTTTAATCTTTCCAGCTGTTTCTGCAGCGTTGGTGCCACGGTGGAGCTCGTATTCGTAAATTACCCGATATTTTAAGTTTTCCATATTGTGAACAGAACGATGTCAAAGAAAAATCAAATGGCGCGAAAACAATTGAATCGCTAAATTAGAAACACAAATAAACAAGCCTAAATTTGAATTTGGAATTCCTAACCAAACGCCAGATATTTGAGATCAAAGTGGCCAGTTTGACAAAACGCCAATTTCATAAAATAATGTAAGGACCTAATATTTTTTATGGAATTTAAAAACAAATTGTTCACTACTGTGACCGCAGTGTAAACAAAACGGTGTAACTTTTAAAATAAATGATATATCGCCTTGAAAGAAATTCCATAATGGTTGGAAGTAATTCGGCATCCTAAAAAAATTAAAAATTCTGAAAATTGTGAAAAAAATAATAATATAATTTTACATTTGTATGTATACATACTGTACTGTACTGTGTGTATTGTACTGTATACTGTAGAGGAAGTCTGAAACTGGCACCGGTGACTGAAAAGTTGTGTGGAAATCGGTTATCATGGTATAGGCGTGTGATGAAGAGGAATGAGGATAATGTCGTGAAGAAAGTTTTGAGTATGAAAGTATATGGCTATATGAGAAGGGGAAGACCAAAGAAACGATGGACTGTTTGAAAGATGATATGGCTAGAAAACGGGGGGCCTACGGAAATAACTACAAATAAAGAAGATTGGTTACTGCGCCCACCCCAAATAATTTGGTATAACAGCAAGAGAATGACAAGGTTTTCGAAAGCTGTTCGTACCGGGAAAGTCCGTGGTTTTAAAAGCTCAAGAAATCCGCCTTATCCAGGGCTGAAGTTAAACGAGTATCATTAATAAAAAATATCATTTAAAAAAAGTAAACTCCTTTAATTATAAAATTTTACATCTTATACATCTTAAATTCATATAATTGTATAAATTGTACATAATAATAATATTAACTAAGACGTGTAAATATTTATTACAAAAACTGACTTATTCGATTGGCACATATAAATTACTTAGCTAATGTAAAATACCGATTGATACGTAACGGGTTTCAACGCAAGATAACATTATGAAAATAATGAATAATGATTACATACAAACAAAAAGTATAACTACTTTTTGTTTGTATGTAATCATTATTCATTCATTGTGGAACAATATTCACAAATAGGTTGCTGTCGTTTTCAAAAGTGGGTGTTCCTACGGTTTTTTTTTCAAATTAAGCTGGATATTGTACGATTTTTGTCAAAATCACAACACTCCGCACCAAATGTCAGTCCGGCAAATCAAAGCTACGCCCAGAAATGTACGTGTTCGTTTTTTACTTATAAGTCAATGGTGGTTGTAGACCTAAGCCCGTCTCTTCAGCTAGAGGTTCACTTCAACTAAATATATAACATCTAAAGTGATGTGCAATATTATCTTACGTCGAGTACACGTGGCCTTATCAATTCATAACGTTGTCTTGCAACACTACAGTACATAACAACAATCCATTACTTATATTCTTATCAATAATCAATTTACTACAAACACAACGTTCTTAGTACATACTTATACTTGGAACGTTGCAAGCATCTGGTAAAATTAAATACTTACAACAAGAAAGCTGCAAAATCGAAACCAGGCAAAAGCTTAAAACAAAATTATAGAAACTTACAGATAACATTTGGAAACAATTCAGAAACAATTGTCCGTGGTTGAATTGTAGACGTAACAATTTACCAAAATTTCTTAGGGACGGAGATTTTTAAATTAAGAAGACAAATAGTCAAGACAGTATTCCATTATTTGCCCACTGCTGCAGGGCAAAGACCTCTTCTCACACAGAGAAAGCACGAGGATTTATCACCACGCTTGCTCAAGACGTGTTGGCGATTCCAGACGTATATCAGCGACAAGTCCAGGTTTCCTCACGAGCATAGGCAAGGCATAAGTTACTTCGTAAGAATGAGGAGCACATCGCAGTAGTACTTCCCGATAAGGAGACCTTCTTGCACGTGCACCCCAGCCTTACCATCTTTTAAGCACCCTTTATACTGAACAAGACATGAAGCGTCATTAGTAGGTACCTATTTTAAATTGTGCTCACGGAAATCGACACTTGACACGAGTAGAGTTATATAAAGTTGTTATTGAAATTCAATGTTCTAAACGGGTGGCACGGCACGTGTATGATCTATCAATTTGTATGAAAATATTCGCAATACGATAAATAAGTGTTATTCTTTGTACTTAAGTATAAATCAATAAATCCTAATAAAACTTCAACTAAAAGGGTTCAAGTAGAAATAACCGTCAACTTTTTTATTTATTTTATCAAACATCGAGCTTCTTAGCCGTTTAGAATATTTTATATATTATATATAAACTATTATCCACATCATAAACTACATCGATTATTATCAGTTCTTGGCAAATAAAATAAACGCTAATACAAAAAATATGTCATTAAAATTACATTTTATCATGCAATGGCCTACAATTGAGATGAAAGAAATATTCTTCCAGACGGAAACAACATTACAACAAAACAACACATTTCGATTTCTCGCATGAACAAGTGAATGAATTTTTCAGTTATAAAAATGTTAATTTTGTTTCCAAGCAATACGAAGGTCTTTTTGTGCGTTTAACTCTTTCAACGGTCTCTGTGACCTAA
Organism: Brachylomia viminalis; assembly: GCA_937001585.2. Lineage (NCBI taxonomy): Eukaryota > Metazoa > Arthropoda > Insecta > Lepidoptera > Noctuidae > Brachylomia > Brachylomia viminalis. The sequence goes on along the minus strand of OW443301.2, from coordinate 15,223,451 downwards.
ATAGATAAAACGATACAAGTCCTTTATGTGATTTATTATTAAAAAAAATATTTATAATTTGATTTAATATTTTAGAAAAATAAAAAGCAGTTAACCGTAATAGACATAATAACAATACCATTTTCATCACTGATTTTAATAACATGTAGGTAGTTATTAATGAATACACCCCATCCTAGGGATGGTCATCTACTTACTTATCATAGAGAAATGCAAGACGTGGCTCGTAAATATTTTCTGCTTGTACAATTAATTATAAGTATAATAATTTTCTCATTATTTCAACATGGACGTTTACTTAAATAGGCACAAACTTACGCTAATTAATGAGTAACTACAGCTTCATCTTAATTTATTTAGAAGCGTAATGTTAAGAGACTAGTCTTTTGTTGAATACATTTATTCGGTCAATGACACCCGCAGCTCTTGACCACCATGTTCTTGTACTTGCGCAGGATCACGTTGGAGTCGTCCGTGTAGTACAGCACCGAGATGGGGGAAAGCTTGATCGGCGCACACGACGGCTTTGGAACCTACAATAGTTTCAAATGCTAAATACAAGAACGCACTATAGCTGATATCAGACGCTTCATTCGAGTGCAGTTCATTTTTGTTTCATTCATGCAGGTTTACACGACACCGACAATTTTATATAAGAAGTAGCCGTGTGTCCAATGAGATTTCTTGAAAATGTCGCACTTTCATATTCCCAAAAAAGAGCCTTCCTTAGTTTTATATAAGGATTTTTTTGTGCATTTTTCTAGACGCAGCGGTTTGGGATATGCGCTGTCTGTCAGGGAATTAATGAATTTAAGATTATAATTATTAAGTAGATGAACGTTCATCTATCTGTTCCTTTCAATTCCTTTTTCGATCATTCGGTAGTCGAGTGAATGATGCCGAAATCCAACATCGTTGGATCGGTTCACAAATGAATAAATTTTGAACTTTTGATTCATTTTGTGTCTGACGTTTCACTTCGAGTGAAAGACGCCGATTGAAATGAAAAATTGACAAAAAGTGAAGCGTCTGACTTCGGCTTTACTTTAGAGTATCGTTAAATAAAATTCAAAATAAATTACAGACTAAGTTCCAAGACTTTGTGAAACCTTATCACAATTTCACACAACTCATACCTACACCCATTCTTAATGCCAATCTATAACAATTTTCTTTAGGTAAAAGATTTGTATAGCCGACCTCTCTAATATTTTACTACCCTAAGGTTAAATTGTCACTTGCACGTCATAGAACGACAAGTGGGCCTAGACAATGTGACATTTTATCAGCGATATCGATGATGAAAAAGTCATGAATGTATATGATTGACCATGCTTTGAAAGCGCCAATTATCTAAGCACTTACTATTATCCTTCTAATATTTTTTTACAATATTTAACACATCTATCTATTTACACCAGGTACTAAATTGTATTACTAACTACACAAATAAATAAAAAAACAAAAGGACATTTGGGAAACGTGCCCAGAAGACAGACAGCATTGCTACGTTTATTGACAATGCAAATCCTTTGGTCAAAGAACAACCCAGCCCTCTGGTCACTTGAAGTGTCGGTCGGCGAGAAATTTCCTTAAAAAGGAGACGCGTACTCAGGCCCCATGACCCGAGCGTTCCGACTAGGTACTTAGGTCTATTAATTTATCTGTACAGTTAGATAGTTTAAGCCTTTGAGAAGTTTCAAATTACTGGAAATTGTTGTCAAAAACAGAATTTAAACTTATTACGAGGTCGACTACACCTACACTTTCATCAAATCCACACTAATACAATATTTTAAATTCTAAAGTAACTCTGTCTGTCTATCTGTATGTTACCTTGTCACGCCTAAACCATTGACGGATTTCGATAAAATTTGGCAAGGAGCTAGATAGCATCCTGGGGAAGGAGAATTATGCTACTTTTTGTCTCAAAAATAATCCTAAAAGGGGGTGATAGTTTGTATGGGAAACTTAGCATTTCTTAAGTTAGGAATATGAAAATTTAAATTTATGCTTTTTACACAGATCAAAGAATACAAGCTTTTAGTAAAAAATAAAATAAATAATTATTTGGTTCTGCGTTTTTGTAAAATATTCCCCCAATGGGATATAATAGGGGATGAATTTTAAGAGATTTAAGGAGTTGGAAATATAGCCAGAACCCGTATCTTGAGGTTTTATTTATTTTAGAAAGGACTAATCCATCCGATAATAGCAATAACAGAGATTTTAATAGGAGGTAAAAAGTTACTTCAACAGCACTTACCTTGGTAGGATTAAGGAGATGTACGAGTGTTTGCACGATAGCATGGTTGGTGGCGTTCTTGTGCGCGTTCAGAGGGAAGTTGCACTCTCCGCTGCAGTAGAACGCGCCGTACCCGTCCGGGGCTATGATCCAGTCCTGACACAAGTTCACTTACCTTGGTAGGATTAAGGAGATGTACGAGTGTTTGCACGATAGCATGGTTGGTGGCGTTCTTGTGCGCGTTCAGAGGGAAGTTGCACTCTCCGCTGCAGTAGAACGCGCCGTACCCGTCCGGGGCTATGATCCAGTCCTGACACAAGTTCACTTACCTTGGTAGGATTAAGGAGATGTACGAGTGTTTGCACGATAGCATGGTTGGTGGCGTTCTTGTGCGCGTTCAGAGGGAAGTTGCACTCTCCGCTGCAGTAGAACGCGCCGTACCCGTCCGGGGCTATGATCCAGTCCTGACACAAGTTCACTTACCTTGGTAGGATTAAGGAGATGTACGAGTGTTTGCACGATAGCATGGTTGGTGGCGTTCTTGTGCGCGTTCAGAGGGAAGTTGCACTCTCCGCTGCAGTAGAACGCGCCGTACCCGTCCGGGGCTATGATCCAGTCCTGACACAAGTTCACTTACCTTGGTAGGATTAAGGAGATGTACGAGTGTTTGCACGATAGCATGGTTGGTGGCGTTCTTGTGCGCGTTCAGAGGGAAGTTGCACTCTCCGCTGCAGTAGAACGCGCCGTACCCGTCCGGGGCTATGATCCAGTCCTGACACAAGTTCAAATATACAATAATTTTCTAGTTATCGTTATACCAAATTAAAATACGCCAAAAATCCTTTGAAACAATCAGTTCAAAGACAGGACGCCACAATGATGGGAACACCCTTCATTGTGGCATTTTTCTTAACAAAGAAAAATGTAGATTTTATGTAAAATCTTGAATTCTTGATGGTATAAAAAAAAATCTCCAAATTGTTTTGCTTGACGTGTAATGCGAATCGTTATCATCAGCCTATATGAGGCTACCGACATAAGAGAGGCTTATGTCGGTAGCCTCATATAGGCTGATGATAACGCTATAAGGCTATAGCACACCATTTAACTCGATCCTCGTCTACTCTCACCGAGCTTTTACCAGCTAGGTTTAGGTCGTCGTCGGTCTACCTAGCCTACGGGCCCGGGCGTACCAGACAACGTTAGTCTTCTTCGATTAGTGGTTTAATTACTAACCTGCCATTCCAAATCCTTAAAGCTGACGTAGAGTGTCTGAATCTCACAGCTTCTCGTCGTCCAATGTGACGTATCTGAAACGACATACAAGACAGTTAGATTTGCCGCGTCTCTATGTATTCCCAATATTTATGAGTAACAATAATCATGCCATGATTAAAAATGACACGATAGATAAGGGAGCAAGTGTAACATCAGATTAGCGACAGTAACATTAGTCATCGATGTTCTGCGTCGGTGGAGGAGGTCATGGTTTAAGCCTTATATCTATCATAAAATATTGTAGATCAAGATTATCTATCATAGTTCTTTACACATTGAGACCTATCCGGGTCTTCTATTATAATTGCCATAAGGTAACATTCATATGCATGCTGCTTACATATATTATGCTGCTTGTGTTTCTGTCAGAGGTAGGTAAAATTACTGTGAAATCTGTGTGTCTTCACGAATCGAACGCCATTATGCGTTATCCGTGAGGTTTCGAATCGGGAGTTTAGGGATTAGGGAGTAACCCTTTTTTTGTGAATGACATCTCGCAGTTCAACCTAGGTCAGCTGCTTAACGTGTATAGAGGCCTCAATGACCTTGCGCAAGTAGGCGGAGTTAAACGCACTACTCCCGCGCACAGGCTGCGCGCGGTGGTGGTGCGCTATAGTAAAACGACGACCAAAGAATATGCAGGGTCGCAGAGATGCACACGTAGGACACCCATGATAAAAAAAAAAATACATTTTGACCTCACTATTGACATGACAACCTTTGGAAACTATACAAACGACAAAAACGACATAAAAAAAAACTCGGCTACCGGTATTGGATTTTCATTGTCAACCCCCCAGAAAAAAAACATTTTAGTTTCACATGGATTAAAAAACTAAAAAAAAACCGACTTCCAAAAAAAACACTACAAAGTGAAAAATAACTTTAATTTCGCCAGTCGGTGTCTTTGGATTTGTATTTTAGGTTTTGCCACCGACTTCCGAAATTAATAGTAGATTATTAACCAAGGGGATAAAGCAGTGTCTTCTGTCGCGGGTGACGATTGAAATCGCGAGCGTAACGAAGGACTCAAGGTTTACTCCCGAGCGTAGAGTAAGTTTTTAACACCCTCGGTGTTAAAAACTTAAATCACGAGCGAAGCGAGGGATTTAAGACGAGTCCTGAGTGTAGCGAGGGATTTAAGTTCACCCAAGACTAAGACAGCTTTATCACCGAGGAAAATACTCTACTTTTCGTACCATTTGCGGAAAAATTAACACAATAATAATATGAGATAAGCATTTATTAAAAAAAATGACAATTAAACGTATTTTAAGAACATTAACTTATTTATAAAAATAAATTAAAATAAACTTAACGTTTATGTATTTAAAGAAAACAAAAACGCGGCAAATTCCTAGACTAATATTTTTTTGACGGAAAAGCAAAGGCATCAAGCTCATACGGCCTCGTCGGTTTTCGTAATTTTATTTAATAATCATAACTGCATAATAAATGCGTATTCCTTTTTCAAAAGGATGTATAATGCTTTAATTATATACAATCTCAGTACCTATAAATTTCGGTAAGTATTCCAAATTTAAATCACATTCTCCCCCTAGAGGATGAATGAAATTCAGTACAATTTTCTTTCCCTGTTTTTAACAGATTAAAAATGACTATTGTTATGTTCGCTTTTTGTGGCATAGAATGCCACTTTTTTGAGCAAGTGGTACGAAAAGTTATTTTTCACTTTGTAGTGTTTTTTTTGGAAGTCGGTTGTTTTTTTTTTAGTTTTTTATTTTTCACTTTTTTGGTTTAGTACCTACCTCAATTCGACCTACCAAATCGAAAACGATCGTCTTATACGTTCACGTCCGTTTGAAGACGGTATGTTATTATTTTAAAATATTTTTTTGTTGATTTTTTTTAAACCGCTAGGCCGATTTCGATAAAATTTTAATGGGACCACCTGGGAAGTATACCCTTTGAAACCAAAAAGAATTTTCCAAATGCTCGAGTAATCGGTTCCGATGAGGATACGATTGGAAGTAGAAATAAAGATGCAAATGGCTGGGTACCGATTACTCCTACTGTTGCAACATATCAGACAACAAAATGATACGGAGATGTCGAGCGCCGAATGTTACCTTTGATTTTAAGTTGGGCAGTTACGGTTCACAATTTATAGGGAACTACACTAGAAAAAGCTGTTATAGATCTAGACAAGAAAAAATTCACTAAAGGCCAGGTGTATGTTCCTGTGAGTCGTGTTAAAACATTGAAAGGAATTGCGTTGTCTGACTTAGATTCAAACAAATTATTGAGTAGGCCACACGACGAAAGAGCATTGCTAGTTATGACGCCATTAAGCAACTTAAATTCAGTGTCAAATTGACGCATCAGCATGCCTATGTAGTGTGTAGTGGTATTCCTATGTAAAACTTCAATCTTAATTAGGTATTATTTTTAAACGAACTGAATATTTTGGCATATTGAACCGTATGAAGTAAGCCCAACAAAAGGTAAATCGTAAAGTAAATATGTAAATCGTTGAGGAATTCCCTCGACTGTCTATGGTTTCCATCATCAGACCTGTAATGGCACTTATAACCCATATCGGTGCAAAGTTCTCATCGATAGAAATGAATTAAGTCCAAACACAAGGTAGCTACTGTAAAACGTTGAGGAGTTCCCTTGACTGTCCTTCGTCTTCATCATCAGACCTCTAATGACAGTCACAGCCCATCCAGGTGTAAAGTTCTCATCAATACAAATTAATCAAGCCCAAACACGGTTCAGTAATTTAAAAGCTGCTAAAGTTGTGGATTTGCCTATTTGGAATCCACCCGGTAGCCGAAGCGGAGCAACGAGCGACACAGCCCTCCTGTCTCAATGCTAAAGCTCGACTGACGCCCGCGCCCGCGCAGAGCACCTTTGAGGCTCTGTCTCAAAATGAGGACATTTTCTTTGCAAATGTTGATTGATTTACATATGCTGCTATGTTTTTGTAGTAGGTACCTCTAACCATAAATTTTCAGTGTAAAAATGTTTCCTAATACCTAAGCTTAAGTTTAGAAGGAGTATATATTAGCCAAAAAATTGCGTTTTGGCCAATGAAAATATCGTGTTATAATAATGATGTATGATGGATGATTTGATGAATTTTGATGTTTTTTTTTTTCAAATCTTCTTACCAAGCCTTTCATGAGAAGTAGGCTTTATAAAGTAACCATGTTACGGTACTAAACGAACGTAAGACCCTTGACCGGGCCTTATAAATAAAGCCTCCATTCAGGTCATAAAACGTATCCTTACTATTAACCCCCTGCTTAGGCTTAGGACTTGGGCGTCGCTGCGGGAGGGAAACAAAGGACAGGCTGGATCAGAACAAGTTTAATTAGGAACGAAGCTAAAGCTACAGTCTCAGCGGCGCGGGCTGACTCGAGCAAGAGTCGCGGCGGGAAGGAGTAAGCCGGCCACTATAAATAGTTTATATTATTCGGTGTTTTATATCTCCTACAAACCTGTGAGTGGGTTTCTGAGATAGTTCTCGGAGTACCCGTGCGAGCGCCAGCGCCGTGCCTCTCGCTTCCTCCGCGCGCCTGCGTCCGCGCCGTCGAGCTTGGGTCCGCTCTTGAAGAACGCCACCAAGAACGGCTGCTTACCCTCCACAATTGCTCCGCGAGGCTCCTCTAAGCCAATTTCCTCTGGTTTCACGTGACGTTCTGGAAGACAAAATACGTACATCAATCGTCTGCCGGTCGACTGTGTAGCAATCTCACCCTGGTAACTAAGGTGAAGTGAGCTATCATTCTACCTGAAATGGATTGACACTAACGACAACTCACTTCAAGCTCACTTCACCTAAGTTATCACTGTGAGATTGTTACAGAATAGATCGGCTGATCCCCCAGCAAAAGTATGTGCATCGGCAATCTTCGTCTATCTTCAGAAATACAATCGCTCTTTAGGACACCGTACGTCGGAATGAAAAAATCAAAGCCCTGTAGGATCACTCCTGTATCTGTCTGTTTTTCTGTCACAACCGATTTGCTCCAAAACTAACGGACCGAGAAAATTTAAAACTCATATAAAAAGTTCACTGTGTAAACAAGCATATTACAAATTAGAGGATTATATCCAAGATAAGAATGCTTGGAAACATGCTGGTCCAGCTCCACAGGACAATCTAGGGTCTTGACAAAATTAAAACTTGTTGCTACTTTAATTGTATGGTTTGTTATTTTTATGACATTGGTTTACATTCTGTGACTACTTTAACTCACACACTGACATATTAATTGGTTACATAATTTGGGAAATCGTATACTTTTACAATGTTTGTAAATATGTGAACACCATGTATCTATCATTTAATTAACTTATTTATCATTGCTACGTTTATTAAATTCTTTTTACCTATTTTGGTAGGGTAATTTTTATTATAGGTGCGCATCGTCTTCACATATAATTATATAATTAATGTATACAAAGTATTGTAACACATTTTAAAAGAGTAACGATGGAGTTTCTTGCCCATTCTTCTCCATACGAAACTACCTTTTGGAAGGGGCGACTAGAATCAATTCTATTTAAATGTAAATGTTGACGTTCAAAAGTGCCTTTTATGTGCCTATTTGAAATAAATGCTTTGACTTTGACTTTGAAGTTGAAATTTGGTACACATATGTATTTCTGTGACCCAAACACGAAAAAATTAAAAATGGGTGTCACAAAGGTGCAAAAGGTAGGCAAATAAAAAAAATTTGTTGTGCAAACTGTACCGTGTGACATCTAAACTAATATTATAAAGACGTTTTTTTTTTTGGATATTTATTTGTTACGCTTTCACGCTAAAACGGCTTAACAGATTTGGATGAAATTTAGCAAATGGGTACACCATGAGTACCATGACCTGGATTAGGACATTGGATACTTTTTATCCCGATATACCCATGAGATCGATACTCAGTAAAGAATTTATAATGCAGCTACAAAATTTATAACAACAGTAGGTGTAGCTAGAATCGTACCAGTATATCGATGAAGGTCTCCTAATTAATTTATTATCAGTTGTATTATCTAAGGGCTTCAGACGGTTTCAAAATATTAAGCGACTTTTGACGAGATATTAAAGACAGTACCAGGCTGTGAGTGAGGATGCAGCGTGATGAAGAAGCCTCTGTTATCAGCCGGTGACGAGAGCCACGCCCCCAGCGCACTAGTCACGTTCAGCTCCAGCCAGCCCTCGGCACCAGCGCTCGTGTTCACTGCTGCCACCTTCTCCATTTGTAAACTCCTGAAAAGTTCATCATCTTTAAGAAAATTAAGATAAAGAAATAGGCAATGCTGTGAATAATTACAGTAACTTTACCTTTTTTATTAGTTTTTTTTAGTTTGGTAAGTCATCAAATACCTTCTCCCGCTCTGGGCGGAGCGGGAGGGCGTGTCAGATTCTTACTGACTAAAACCCATCCGCGTTCCTTCGGTTGCCTGTGCCAGGGGCCACGGTAACCGTTCCGGACTTTCCGGCAACCCTGGCAGACAGTATCTTTACCTAACCTTCATATCGAGCAGGCAACTAGGTTCCAAACACATCTTTCAAAGTCTCGCTCTCTACTCCTGGTAGATCACCAGTTATTCATTTTTAAATATTTTTTTGGCTCCAGTGTAAAGTTATTTTTTTATTGTGATATGGCAAAATCGCTTTCCAATGTCAATAGGTATGTAAAAACAAAAAAAAACTCTTTAATTTTTTATAATCATACCATATTTCCTCCTTAGTGGACTGGACAAAATTTTTACGAAATCGTACCAGCTCTCTCTACATTACTTAAATTATGCAATTAAAAACAACTGGTAGTTGTTCATGGAACTAGTCTCTTTATAGGTATATACTATATAGATAGCTATAGTTAGATAGCATAGTTTGGTATTTTCGTACTTGAATCGTTGAAATTAATGTGTATTGTAATTCCGCTAAATGGAATAATCGTGAACTTCAATTTAGCTGTTGTTTTACAATACATTTAAAAATATGAACGAGAAAATTATGTGTATGCGCATCAGTAACTTGCCGACATTTTTCTCTGGGTGGTCAGCACACATAATTCACAAAAGCGACAGAAGTTAAAATTTTTCATTTGAATGAGAAATTAAACGATTATTATTGTCTTAAAAATACTATTTACATATTTATTGTCATAATTATGTGTTCTACTTTTGAAATAAAATTATTGTTATGTGCTGAGCAGTATAATTCCTAAATAAGGATGACAACCTCTTCATTTTGTTATAACACTAGATGATCACAGCTAGATGGCATTAATTCCAAACTTGAACCCCTGTCACGAACTTTGTACTAAGTCGGCACAGCATATTCTAGACAAAACGTGACAGAAAGCGTTGTCGCGCTGCTCATGTTAGCGCCCTGTTCGAAATAATTATAATTTTATTTAAAGCTTGAATATTGCAAAAAAATATATATTAAACCCATGAAATAGGGATATCCCTATTTCATGGGTTCAATATATTAGTACGTACGTAGGAAGTACCTAAGTACGTACTCGTTTGTCGCTTTATACCGAATTCCATGTACCAAACCAACCAACAACACAATGTGCCTATGACAACCGATATCATGTATGTATCTCTAACGTTTATCTTATGCTTCAAATGCACGTGCTTAACTAAATGGAATATAATAGAATAGGATACCTACTCCTTATTATTTTATGTACACCATAAAAATTACAGATATAAATGTAGACATTTTACATGGTGACACAATGGGCGGTCTTATCGCTAAAAGCGATATTTTACAGACCACCTTTGGATGAATTAAAGCGAGAAGGAGAGACAATACTGAAGGTAGTCAGTGGTATACCATTTACATATACAATAAATTCGTACATACATAAAACATATACTTATCTGAACAAACATGAAAAAAGAGCAAGGAAACTATATGTAAGTATGGTGTTTAAGGAGAGAGGAAGTGTTTTTAAGCAGAATTTTAAAAAAGGACAATGATTGAGCCCGCCCTATCGACTCGGGCAAAGCATCCCATAACCATACTGCTTGAACTGTATAAGACTTGTCACAAAAAACCTGGTGGAATTCATCGGCATCTCTAGTCTTTAGTGTTCCGATGACCTCAGATATCTATTATGTGTGTCATGAAGGAACTTGAAACGTTCTTTAAAATAAGAGGGGGTTATATGGTTGAACAGAATACTGTAGAGCTGAAATAAGATATGATAATTCCGGCAAAGACGCATGGGAAGCCACTTGAGTTTTGTACGAAATTCAGAAATGTGATAATATTTTCTTATGCAAAAGTTTTGAAGTCGCTCAAGTTTACCTAGTTGTGCCTCAGTGAGATCGAGATAACTTACATATGGGTAAAAGGGATTTGTGCAAGCGCAGTTTTCGTGGCAGTTGGAAGAAAGTTCCGCAATCGTCTCCGGGACTTATCAGAAGCAATTTTTTTTCGAAGTATGTCCTGTAACTGGGAACCCCAAGAAAGATGTTTGTCTATCCAAGCCCCCGTTTCTTAAACTTTCGCTGACTGGAATAGCAGTTCTGTTAAATTGAAGTTGGGAAAGCTGCTACCAAATTATCTTGGGGGTCATTCTTGAGCTGCCCAACAACAAAAACCTGAGTCTTCGATGGATTAACCTGCAACCCATGTGCCTTACTCCACTCGCAAATTGAACCCAGATCCTGGTTTAGGGTATTAATTGCATCAGACAAATCCAAAAAGGCAGCTTGTTTATATATTTGTAAATCATCTGTATAAAGGTAGGTAGGTAGGTAGGTAGGAAGAAAGAAGTTTTTTGGAAACAGAGTTTATTAATATTGCGAAGAGTAAAGGAGATAAAACGCCACCCTGAGGTACACCAGCAGAAGTATAACACCAAGAAGAGCAAGACACTTCTATGCATACCTACCTATACGCTGCCGGCGGCCATACAGGTAACTACGAAAACAGTCAATCTCCGCTGGAGATATGTTAAGCGAGCGAAGCATGCCAAGAAGAATATCGAAATCGACAGTATTAAACGCGTTCCTAAATTCCAGTAAGCAAAGAACCGTCAAATTTCATGCTTCCATGCAAAACCGTATGTCATCAGTGACGTTAACTAAGGCTGTAGCGGTGCTGTAACCAGGAAGAAAACTGGATTGAAAAGAATTCAGCACACTATTCTTACAAAGAAAAGCACTAAGCTAGACAAGGCGTTCAAATACTTTGGAAAGGAAAGGCAAGATGGAGATAGGACGGTATTCAGAAAAGGAAGTATGATTAGATTTTTTGGGTAATTTAGAATATAGCACAGGATAGGAAGAATTTTGTCGAGGACAGAGAGTATCATTTTCCGACTTACACAATCACTACGAACTGCGTTAGACGTGATTGAAACTACGCCTTTCTTCACAACACAATCAGAGAATTTACTAAAAATAAATGGGGGATGGTCAAGAAGTGGAAGGTTTGAAAGATAGTTTATTGTAGCTGCCTCCACGGTCCTATTACAGTAGGACGCAGATATGAAGTGTTGATTCAGTAGATCAATATCTAAGTTTTTAGGTGGGGATATAGAGGCGTTTGGCAACTCTACACACCTTATTGCAGCGATTACGAGCATTCACAAGGATCATCCAGTGTGACAGCGAGGACCGACACCTAAAGTTACTTTTGGTTACAGCCTTCCTGTGCATGATACTTCTAATATCGTCTGTAAGTGCGCTGCCGGAGAATTTTAGGTTTTGCCTTAAGTGGGCGAATTTTGTAGGAGAGGAATAATAAGGTCATGGTAAGAAAACATTTGAGTGGGGCATTGACCATACTTGCTGGTGGCATGTTGAGGAGAGGACACAATGAGAAGGTCCAAAAGTGAGGAATTACAGTTTGGAAAGAATAGATAAATTAGACAACTGAACTATTGATCAAAGAGAAGAAGAGCGGGAATCGATTTTCAATAAGCAATTATTGAAATCGCCCATGATGATTGTATGACTGTAAGAGGGTGTAAGGTTTTCAGGGATCTTTTCAAAAAAGGAAAAGAAATTTATACGTGACGAAGGTACACCTAGAAGGTCTCTCACGTGATTCAGGTTTACTTCCAAAGAGAGATGCTCGCCCGCGTTCTGCGGTGGAGGTTAATAAACTAGCTTCTGCCCGCGACTTCGCTCGCGTAGAAGTCGTAAGACACCACAATATACTAAAACAACACACGACACGTTTGGTGTAGTGGCTACAGTGGCTAAGTGTAGTCAGCGAAACCAAATGGTCCTGGGTTCGAATCCCGGTAGGGGCAAATGTTTGTATGATGAATATGGACATTTGTACCCGAGTCATGGATTTATAATATATGTATTTACGAAAAAAAAATTATTTAAGTAGTGTATCAACCATCTGGTATCCATAACACAAGCCTTAAGTGTTAAGTGCTTAACTTGGAACTAGATGGTGCTGTGTGCAATGTCAGACGATATTTATTTATTTATTATTTATTTAACAGCCACATTTTTATTAAACTTTCCTGTATGCTACGTTTGTAGTTTTGGTCTCAGCAGCCAAAATATGAAGAAGTCAGGACTGGTGACGCGGGAGCAAGTACAGTTGTCCGCGTGAGGAGAAGCTCGTCCTGAGGTCAACATCTGCAGCCTTCAGTAGTAATTTCCCATTGCTTAAGAAGTTTTACGTTTTTAGTGAATTAAGACCCCTATCAGTTTCTCGGTCTAAAAACCAAAAAACCTAGTTTTTTCAGCGCTAATTTCTCAATAACCTTAAGGTATCTGTAGATTTTTAATGCACAATTATTCATCACCTATTTATCTACTAAGTCCACGAATTTTAATGTTGCTAAGTACTCAATATAAATTACAAAAAATAAAAATCTAACACACGTTTTCACGTAAGCACGAAACACCAGGTTTTTCAAATGCTTTTTTAGGTTACTGGTAGCAAATAACAATCTGATAAAAATCTGAAATACTGGGTATATGGTATATTAGTAAGTCTACGATTTATTATAAAAAAATGTGACCCGCGTTGAAAAAACGCAATAAAATCATGTGCAAAACCGTCGTCTACGCGTGTAAATTTATTGAAAAATCAATAAGTTTAAAAAAAAATTGAGGTGTTTATCTATCAAACTCAATTTTTATATTTTATTTTTGACTACTTATTTAATTGTAATAAAATATCTAAATAATACCTTATAAACCGATACGCCTGCTCGAGGCATTCAGGCGCCCGAGGGCTTCTCGACGATGGACCTGTGTCGCCCGTGACGTTCGCCGCTCCCGACGTAACTTACGAATCGCACGTGATTTTATACTAGGCCTAACCAGTTTTGAGACTGAGTATTTTTTATTTTATTCATGCAAAGTGTTTTACACTTTGTGAGTTGTTAATGTTATTCATACATATTAATGTTTTGTATTGTACTGTTAGTAAAATAGTGATAATTTTTTTGAAAATTGGTCGTAAAAGTGATCTTTATTATCACGAAAACATCAAAGGTAAAAAGAAAAAAGTTGAAATAAAACGAAAGGCATGTGCAGTTCTTAGGTAATCATTGTTGCCATCATCTTAATTAAGAAAATTGTTATAATTTACTTTTATTTATATAATTATAATTGTAGAGAATTAAATAGGCAGAAATAAAAAATATTTATTTAAAATGACTTTAACTTTCTGTATACTAAACGGCAATTTCATAGGTAAAGACCTAATATATACGCTGCTCACACTTTATAGTTTGCTTTTACTATAGTGAATGCCGTAGGTACTAGGTAACGCTATTTTTATAGGGTACCTAAACATAACACGTCATAATCACAATAAAAACCATCCAGTATTACGGAACCTAGTAAGTAAAAAATATGCAGTAGGTACTGATAATAGAGGTTACGCACCAAGATAATTTTGTTCCCGCTTTACCGTACGACAACGCACACTACGATTGTCAGCTATAGCTCGAACACACACACACACTGCGCTCCGATAGTTACCTAAACTAGTAGCGCGCTGAAATTGTTAGGGGCTATTAATGAACGCCTGCGTTCTTGTATACAGGGTCAATACCCATATCGTCTGCGGAGTTTCGCCAGCTAATTTAACATGTAAATATGGGCCGAGGCGAAGCCGAGGCACACATACGTAAGTCCATCAATGCCTAGTTGTGGCCAAGGCTTGCATAGTACTTTTCTCAAATAATGCGCGAAAATTAAAATATTATTTATTACTTTTCAAAATCAATGACGAACAACAAACAACAATAATTGTTCCCGCGTTAAGAGCGTGTTTACCTTATGAGTGGCAACGTCGCAATTTAGTGTCATATTTCCTGGTTTTCAATTTTTATCATATAATCGGAGCTATATTTAAAAAATCTGTTTAATTAGCTTTTTAGAATTATGTGAAAACTGTTTAAAAGGTAAGAAATCGTTGCGTTTACAGTTCTATCTATATGCAAATAATACATTGGAAACTTGCAGGGCGTTATTTTCATTATAAAATAACTGTAAGCATTACGGTTACTTACTTTTTAAACACTTTCACGTAATTCTAAAAAGTTAATTAAACAGATTTTTAAAATATAGCTCCGATTAAATGATAAAAATTGAAAACCACGAAATATGACACTAAATTGCGAGCGACGTTGCCACTCATAAGGTAAACACGCTCTTAACGCGGGAACAATTATTGTTGTTCGTTGTTCGTCATTGATTTTGAAAAGTAATAAATAATATTTTAATTTTCGCGCATTATTTGAGAAAATTACTATGCAAGCCTTGGCCACAACTAGGCATTGATGGACTTACGTATGTGTGCCTCGGCTTCGCCTCGGCCCATATTTACACGTTCGTCCACCAATGCCTCTTTTGCTGGCCGCTGCAGTAATGTACAGACGCCAGCACATCAAGCTACTACAATCTGTCAAATTTCTTTAATAGATTTTCAACTCTATCGCTAAAGCATTAAGGTTTAAGGTTGATTGGGAAAATTTGACAGTTTCGGGTAGCTTGACCTGCTGGCGTCTGTACCTACTATAACAGTAGATTGTAAACACACGGGATTACTCGTTAACATTCACATAACCATAGACGTTTATTATTATTATAAACAAAGTTGACAGAAGCAGCTTAAACTTGATGTTTTTCTGTGTACGTTTTACGAACTGTCATACTCATAATATAGGTACCTAATAGTATAACTGAATGTATAAAATACACCCTCCTTTGCGTTGCGTAGTCGAGTAAAAAAGGAAGCAAAAAAATATCAATGTTGGGAATCGAACTTAGTTTTGCAAAGCGGTCGTGGACCCGCTAAGCTATTTGCTTTGTTGAAATAGCCGTTTTTATACTACGTCATGATTGACTGCATAGCTCCTTAAGGGTATAGCGGGATGATAATCATTTAAATGGGTTAAATCTGTAACTATCTGCAATATTTTGGCTCGACTTTTTACAATGTGCGGTAAACTATAGAAGAATACGAACAAATTGCAATATTGCTCATCCCCCATTTTTTTTTTTTTTTTTTTTGAGGATGGGATATCATCAAATGACTCCTCCCGCTCTGGGTGAAGCGGAAGGGAGTGTCAGACTCTTACTGACTAAAACCCACCCGTGTTCCTTCCTTGGCCCTTTATGTTCCGGGTCAGCGGTACCCCTTTTGGATGATCCCGCTTTCCCGGCAGGCTTGGGCCCTAGTGGGCCCCCTCTTCGATGCTGACATCTCTTTGAGGCGCGCGTGGAACACGTACGCGCCGTCCAGCACGGGCCTGGTCCAGATCGGACGGTGAGCTACCCATTACTCACCGCCCGCAGGCCCGCGCCTACGGTGGCCGGGAGTCGTCACGCGGCTCCCGACGCCCGGAGCGTCCACCGCGGCTGCTTGGACGGGAGACTCTCTCCCTCTCCCGTCCCGCCACCTCCTTCGCTAGCATGACTGCTTCGCAGAAGGAGGTGACTGCCTCCCACTCCCCCTCGCCCCGGACCATGGCTTGAACCAGGGCCGGGCGTGAGAGGTCGCCGCCGCTGCTGCTCATCCCCCATAGCAAATAGTTTGATAATTTATAGCCTACCGTACGACTGACCAGACTTATTGGAAAAATCTGTACATAATTCAAACAAGATTTATCTGGTACTTTTTGCGTGATAGTGGAACATACATTCAGACAAACAGATAAACATTCAAAAAAATTATATTTTCGGCATTAGAATCGTTCGCAGCACCATGCGAAAATTACTAAAAAACAATGTACGATTTTGACTTTGCTATGATTTTATTATATGTACCTATAGATCTATATAGATTAATGATTGTGCCGGTCAAGATGAAAGAAAATATCGACGCATGTCAAATGCCACTAATAAAACCAATAAGTATTAGGTATCAACATTCATTTAAACGCGAAAATAATCATAAAACCGGATTAAGTGACAAGTGAATTCAATTTAATTTAATCTAATTAAGATGACCTATTTCTGTCTCCAATCCCACACCCCATAAGTACACCCTAAGCCGGACAATGTCATGCATTAAGAGGAAAATTAAGACCTATGCCTCCGACTACGCAGTCGGGTTATTAGTTTTTTTAAATGTATCTTTCTATATCACTCATTTTAGCAGCTAGCTATTATCTACTGGAGTCTTCCGATTTTCGAAGGTTTTTTTTTTTAACTTTGGCACGGTACGCGTGCACCTAATCCGAATCGGCCGATTTTGGGTCCGAAACTATTCAAAAGTCTGTCTCGGACATTCATCTGAGTAACTTTTAGAATATTTGTCCCAGACAAGTATCCTATTATAAATACAACGAATTAGATTTTCAATGTCCATTGCTAGATTACAATACACTTGCATTAGAGCAATAAGTGGCCGGCAAACTTACGAGAATGAAAAACAAGCTCGGATTCGTCGGTTGGTCGGTAGTTATCGGACTGCATCGGACGATTTCGATTGAAGTAGTGTACGCGCTCACTTTCTTTTACACGCGTTTAGTTCGGTCGGTTTGGCCGACGTCCGGGTAGGTACTTCAGCCGATGACGGTTAAGGGTCGGTTCACATCTAACAAAAGATGCGTCGCATATTATCGATCGCGTAACGCCAGAACAGACAATTATATGAGAAAACATTCAACCTTTCACTTAACCGATGATGCGTTGGTGCGTCGAGCGTACTAATTGGATGTTAACGAAGTTACGCCCGACGCATCTCCCGTCAGATGTGTACCGACCCTAAGGTGTACGCGACCCGTTACTGCATCCTACCCCATATTGTCGACGCTGATGACTCTGTGCGCGACGACGGTGTAGAGCGCTGTGGGCTCCTCGGTGTGCGTGGGCGCCTGGTGCAGGCGCAGCTCGGCGGAGAGCAGCGAGGACGCGTCGCCCGGCGCGCCCGTCACCTCGAACCACACGTGCCGCCCGTGCCCGTGACGCAGCGCGCCCAAGTGATGCCCTGGAATGTCACAACGATCTTATAGTTTGATAATCGATGATAAAAGGTAAATTTTAAAAATGTTTATTTCTGTAAGTAGGTTTTACATACACTTTTACACGTCAATAATATTTCAAAATCTAGATGAAATCGATGTTTGTTATCATTATATTATTATTTATCATCTTTGACATATGTCTGGGGTCCCGGACCTTTGGAAGGCGTACGAGGGGCCGAAGCCAACTCGCAGAGGCCCGTATAGTCGCTTTCAATTAAATGAGGCACCAACCGACGATTATCCATGTAGGTACACCAAAGAGAAATAGTCTTTGATTACCTACACACTATGCAAGTGCACCCAAGGACAATTGGTGTAGGACTATTGTAGGATATGGAAAATAAAGGTGTTGGACTATGGATTTGGGTGGCTAAAGTGGACTGGTTACCTAAAACTATGAGAAGACTATGGCCCCTGTCTGACCAATGTTGTTTACATACAATACACGGGTAAAATGGCAGGGGGTGACTTGCACACTCATTAATGGGCCCCCGGAAATAGTCGCTAGAACTTAGTGACGTAGCAACAAGGGGTCAACACTTCCTGAGGTGCTTGAAGAGTGGAGAGGTATTTCACGGCTATCAGGACAATCCCGGAAGTACGGTCAAGATCCCTACAAGCGTCTTGGAATACTTCCTTCCTACGAGCACGTTTACTCTTGCGAATCTCCACTCAAGCCGGACAATAAAGGCAAGAATGAGGTGGGAGCTCAGTTCATCGTCAGTGTTCACTCCAGCCGGCCAATAAGGGCGAGCCAGAGATGAGGAACATGACTTTTCCCAGGAGTTTTTGGTCCGTTAGGTCGCTACTGCCCAACAGCTGGCCACATGATCTCTCTTGGTCTGGCTCCTCCCCCTTAACTTGTTTCGGCAAAGTGAACTTTACCGGCACAGACCCCACCACGACGTCAACGTAAAGATACGGCGGTGGGGTTATATATCGTTATCATTATGAGACCACTTTATTTAGATATGACACTGTAAATCAAATGGTTGCTCATAAATTGTCACATAAAAATCTCTTCCAAGATTCATATACAAGTGCCATTAATTTGTTTTTCAGAGACCGAAACAAGTCCTAAATATAATATGTCTATACCAACAAACTATGTGTAGGTAATAATAGAATTATTTATTGTAATAATTATTTACATTTAGGATCGTACAATTATTTATTTATTAATAAAGGTACACCAACAGCTTCTGTGTACAAAATATCAAATAACAGTTGAGGGCTTACACAGTTGCCAATAATAGGTGAACCAACATTCTCAAATACAGTGATATGATAACCTACTATATAAACAGACATATAAAAAGACATAAGTTATAAGATTGCAGAGGTTTCATGAAATACCTACATACTAATACAATAAAATTAATCTTTAGATTGTGTGAGTTGCGTGCTTGGGACCTCAAAATTTAGGTCTTAAAGTGAGTTATTGAGTCATGGTAATAAGTCAACATCTGGAGAAGATTTTATATAAGAATTCATCTCACGACTGAGCCTATTGAGAGGTGAGTTTACTCATATATTTGTGTTAATTGCTTTAGTATGGAATAAATGAGTAATGGGATATCTGGGTAAATTATGAGGGACTTTTAGTTCAATTTGTTCAGTTAATTTATCGCAGTCCAATCTATTGTTAACTAATTTGAAAAAGAACATGAGATCACGTACCAGTCGACGGTCGCGCAGAGTAATCATTTTGTAACATTTAGTAGGTACGTGGTTCATATGGGCATAGGGGAGATATATCTCCGAAGGCATATGCTAGATGTTTCGTGAAGGCCCTTTGGATGCTTTCTACTCTTTGTACTGCATAGTACGGGCTCCACACCACACTGCCAAATTCAAGGTGGCTCCGAACTAAGGCATTATATAGCACAATTTTGCTTCTTACCAGCTTAAACCCTTTAGTGCTACTCATAAGAAATCTTAGTAGCCGTGCCGATCTCGTAACAATACTATCAATATGGCTTCTGAAGTTGACTTTACTGTCCATGATGATGCCGAGATCACGAACCTTAGAATTTGAATTTATTTATTTGTGAGAATGTAGTTAACAGTTGTTAGTTTAACAGTATGTTATCAACAGTTTCCAATAATGCTCCTTCTATATTATATGAGACAGTATTGGACAGTTTTTTCCTCGTGAATCGTATGCACTTGAATATTTGCACCTTGTTGAATATTGGCAGATCCTTTTGCGCTCGGAATATTTATATTCACCACTTCGTTATTTTTATTTTCTATCGAATTAGAAATTTGATTCGCGGATTTTGTTGGCTATAGAGTCAATAATGTAGCCTTCAGCAACAGATGTGGACTTCCATCCGCCGCGCGCCGCGCCCGTTGTAAACTTGTTATGTCTCCTCCGGCATCGGCATCTCCGCTAGGAGTAATAGTGTTCTGTGATCGGCATCAACTAATAATGTGGCAGAAGTTCTGCGAAAGCAATGCCCTGTATACAACTCAGGATTGGGTAGTTGTAAATAGTTAGCAATTGTTTTGGCTAAATGTGTTTAATACCAATACTCTGTGATGTATATTTGCTAGATCTGTATTGTAAAAAAAAAACACGGATTGCTGCAGGGATTCGGAGTCCGGACGCAGTGCTATATATTTTTTGCAAAATTCTAAATATTTGCACTTAAATATGCGGTTTATTTTGGTTTTTGTATCATTTATATTGACCTTAATTATAGCTTACAAGTTACTACAACTTATCTTAATTTTACGTTTGTTTAAAATATGCTTAACCTACACATAACTACTTAGCAGTGTGGCTGTCACGCCCATGGTTCCGAATATTAGCACAGTCTGTAACATTAACAAGAACAATATATGATATTGTAATTTATTCATCGTATTACAATGAAAATAAGATTATAACTTAATAAATTCTCTAAATAACTAACATACCTTTACTGATAGATACCTATAGTTGATCAGGCGCTTCGCTGGAAAACTTATTTATTTCATTAGGTAAAAGCCTTTTGATTTCTTCCCCGTATAGCATTCTGCTGTACGTTTTAACAAGGCAATTCATTTTGATTTTTTTGAGATATCCACGTTGTGATTAATACTAAGCGTAGGTACTTTTGAGTATTGAATAGAACGTCCATAGGGATGAAGATTTGATTTTTTCTGATAATTATTGAAAATATACACATCTTCAGAAAATGATGTAGGTACCTACTTACTACTCTTTGATATTTTCCAATTTCATGAAATGTTGGTACGTCTTTTCATATTGTTTTCTCGACTTTTCTGGTAATCATTGGTTAGAAATGTCCTTTGCTGCATTAGAATGCTGGTGGTGTATTATCAAAACTTGTATCACAACTTTTTGTAAACTAAAAAGTAATAATTTTTCGCAATACCTACTAATATCGAACAAAAATGGCGGGATACGACGTGAATTCGAATAATCTATAAAATTTTAAGCTTACAATTTTTTTATTTGTAGTTGTAGTAGTGAAACGCGCATGCATGTCAATTTTCTTTTTTTTTATTCTAATGATACCACGAATTGAGTAGTGAGAATGTGGCTGTTTGATGAGTAAGGAAGGGATCGAGTTCGAGTTGCATAATTAAATTTAGTACAACATTATCACATTCTTTGGATGATATTAAGGATATTATGGTTACTGTGACACTGGTTGTTTTAATGTTGATATTGCCAACTGCTAACTGTTTCAGAAACTTTTATAGAGAATTTATAGCATGGGTGTAGATACAAATATGTTATGACATTACTCTAACGAATGCTTCCGTTTATGAGTAGGATTGAGCTACTCGTAACAGCCATTGTTTAATAATTTTTTTAACTTGGTTGGTCCAACAATTTTTGCAATTTTATTATAAACCAAAATTCGCAATAAATTCTTGCATATTATATTGGATTATTATTTTCCGAGTGACTAATAACTTAAAAGTCGACTAAATGTTTGCAACAAAAAAAATAGAGTGGGTACCATATATAATGGGTTGGCAGCTAATAAGGAGTATCGTAATAAATAATAGGTAGCATATTAATATATCAGTAATAAGCTCCGTTTTAATTTGTTACCAGGAGAAACTGGATGCAATCTGGTCTTTAGGGCACCCCGACTCGGACAGGTTAGGTTAGAAGGGGATGGCGGGGTCGATAGACCCCGCCATCCCCTTCGTGGTTATTTTTTTATAAACCACCCAGAAGTAGGAGCCCCGCGAAGCGGGGCTCCGTCGACCAAGCCCTGCCATCGACCATGCATAGAATATTTTAATTAAGGTTTGGTTAGAACTGTGACAATTATGACAAACATGAACGCCCATTTTCTATTTTGTTTTCGCCATTAAGTTTCCGCTTAGATATTAATTCTGTTCCCAAAAGAAAAACTTGATGCTAGTTTAAATTAAAACGGAGCTTATTACTGATATTGATATATTAATATGCTACCTATTACTTATTACGATACTCCTTATTAGCTGCCAACCCATTATATATGGTACCCACTCTATTTTTTTTTAAAACCTATATTCATTTTACTTAGTTGCCGCATTAAATACATGCCTATTATGTTGTGCAAAAGCGGTTTTTACTACAGTAAGTGGACATTTTATTGATTCGTTGTTTTTAAAGTTTGTGGATCGGATTGTTATTTTATGTTGTTTTATTACTAATTTATAGATGTATAACTTTCGGACATTAAGGACGGATGCTTTAATACAGGTGATCTGTGTGATAACGAGAGTGTTTTCTATACATAACCTTTAGCACCGATCTTTTTGGTAATTCCAATTGTATCATTGAGGTTATGGCGACTCCGCCCCATACTGGTATGCAGTAGCAGAGAAGTGATTCACATAATGCCACATACACCAGGTGTAAGATATTTTTGTTGGCCGAGTTACGTAACAGTTTCATTTCGTGGATCAGCCATCTGATTCGCTTAGCTACTAAGTCGATGTGGGGTCTCATTGAAAGACGTTGATCTAACAGAACCCAAGTAATTTACAGATTCAACCTTTTTAATTTTCTCACAGGTGCAGGGGGCTGTGCTACAAATTGAAGACTGGTTTTGAAGCTGTAATGGAAGTTTTAGTGTTGATGAGAGAGTTTTATGGAAACAGATGTAAATAGTTAGTTTTTTTTTTTAATAATAGGTGACTTAAGGTTAAGGTCATGCCATTTTTTTATACTAGTTAAGCCATTTCTGGGTTTCTTCACGGACTGTTTCCCAATATGTTTTACGAAAAATAATAGCCGTGTCATAGTGCAGATAACTTCTGTATTTTGGGTAATAGCGTGATGAATATCATTAATATAGATGATAAATAGTGTCGGGCCCAGGACACTACCTTTAAGTACTCTAAATTTTAGGCTCCTGTAACAACTGATGGTATCCGCAATTTTCACACATTGCCTTCTGTTAGAATGGTAGGTCACAAACCACTTGAGCAGCAGTCCTCTTATACCAGTCGTCTCGATGTTCTTAATAGTATAGGAATGGCAACGGTGTCGAATGTTTTTGCAAGGTCTAGGAATATTCCTATGCATTTTTCATTGTCATCTTAACATAATACGTTACAAGATTGGCTAAGAAACTTACTGCATCTTCTGTGGACTTTCCGTGTCTGAAGCCAAACTGCTTGTTTAATAATATATTGTTGGAATCTTGGTATGAGGTGAGTCGTTTATTTCCTATTTTTTCAAGAATTTCGGAGAATATTGTTAACGGTGAAATGGATTTACTGTGTAATATGAGGTGTAACCTTCAATCTGTCCATTTAAGCCATCTGATAACCAGCATTCCGTAAGAACAATAACGTCATGCATGATATTAAGCCGCCTTAACGCAATACAAAAAGTATTGAAGTTACGCTGTATACAGCGGATTTTAAAAGTAAAAACCTTTAAGTTATAATTCGCAGTCAATACGTTCAATAGCAAGTAAATACTGTTGTCTAGTTCATCGGATATAAAGTTCCTCATTTTTGTACATGAAATAGAGATGAATAGAATATCTATAAGTTAATTTAGTGTCAGTAACATGGTATTTTGTAGGTATAGTTGAAAATACATTGGACCGCAAAGAAAGCGGGTTGCTAACAAAAACCTCAATAACTTACAAAATATTGGAGCTAGCTTTATGAAAAAAATACTGTATTAATAGACAATTTTACAGTGCTTAAATCAATGCCATAAAAGATCAAGATTATGAAGTTTATTTGGAATTCAAGTATACAGGGTGTTTGGTGCATCATGTGCCAAATTGAAATGGTCGAATGGAGGGGTCATCTGCTATTCTTTCAGACCCTTAAACACTTCTCATGCCCTGTGGATTTTTTTTCATCGACTTCTAGCGAATTCAAAAGTTGTAAAAAGATTTTTATGGCATATGGCACATCACTAGCAAGAGGATAGACTAGAGAATTTTTGAGATCGCTATTAGTTTTTTTTGTATAGCCATGTAAATAGCCGTAACATGGACATCTTTAATAGAAATCCGAAACTTTGCGAGTAAATTAAAAAAAAACTAGATGGCTAATGTCATTAATTTTGAATTTAATAGTAGATTGTTATACAAGGAGCTAAAATTACCCATTATACAGCGTGGCGCTGCTATGGTGACCTTAATTTAACACACATATACGTTTTCACATTTTCGTTTCATGACAATTTTTTATTTCCATTAAACGTTATTATTTACAGATTTATTAAAGAATTTAGGAAATAGCATCTTAGAGCAACCTGTACTTAAAGAACTGTCGCGCAGCGGTCATTTCCCTCGGTCACGGATCATAACTTCGCATCAATGAAATTAAAACGAATAAGCAATACTATTAGGATGAAACAAATGCATAGAGTAGGCGAATTTAAGGAAATTTCCTTTGTTGGCGAGCAGCGCAGGCGACGCGCGCTCTCCCTTCCACCCACCCGCCGCACCGAACACGAATTCTTTTTTTGCTTTTCTAGTGCTAGTCGAACCCGTGTCCTTGACGCACTTATTTATACTAGTGCGCATAATTACGTCGCGAAAAAGACTCTTAGCTATTGTTTTATTTATTTCTTTTTGTGTAATTAGGATAGTAATTAGATCATGGTACTGCGATAAAGACACTTTGATTGGTTTTCGTTTTCTTATCTAGTAGGTACGTTTACACCTCTTGCGATACGGACGCATTTATTTGTGCTATTAGTGCTTGTGTAAACTTATGATCGTGATGGCAGTGATTAGTGATGACAGTTATTACTAATAGTAACAAGAGAGGGTGATGTGATAAGTGTTTGTACCACTTGCGCCGCTCGGTTTCTTTGATAATATGCCGTCAAAGAATCGGACCGATCACGAGTAGGTACAAGACGCGATGCGCGCGGTTGCCAGCCCGCGAACCGACACATTGCCGCTCCGAGTTAACGTAAGCGAGCTAGGTAAGTAATTTCATGAATGAATTTTTGCAAGGGTGATCCCAATTTTAATGACTTTTTTATTATTTAGTTTGTTTGAAAAATTTTTTTTTTCAGTTTACGTATTATTTTAACCTATCAATATTTATATGGTTAATGGGCACTAGCCCTACCCGTGTATTAAATTAAAGTCACCATTGTAGCGCCACATTGTATACGAGGTAGTTTTACTCCCGAGCTTGAAACCGGGTTTTAATGGGTTTTTAGCGCCGTGTGTTACACTCTACTTTTCACTACGATTGCGAGAAAATAAAACAATCCAATACAATATGAAATATGTAGTTTATTTTATTAAAAATTAAATGTACAATTTGTACAATTCTGGATATTTAACGAGATGTTTTTTCCCGGTAACTTAATTTCATAAAGATTTCGCGCCAATGTCTTTTTTTTGTTTTTTCTTCTGCAGCCGCAACGCATTGCATGCATTCTACCAAAGAGATCGCCGATTTTAGTTCCATTTTCAAAAATAAAATGAAATTCTTTTTTTATGAAACAGTAATAAGTCGAGTCTATATTCATGATTATTCTACTTATGACTAAAGACTTTTTCACTCCTCTTGCTCAAAAAGACCGTCATTGTGGCGTACCAGAGCGAATAAAAAATAGCAATTATTCTTCCTCTAGGGGAAAAAGTTTTTTTGTTTTATTTTTTGTGTGTCAAATGACAATGAGCCTACAAAAATGTGTTGTGGTTGGGAAATCAACAAATGTGTTGGGCATGAGAAGTGTTTAGGGGTCTGAGAGGATAGCAGATGAACCTCCCAGTCGACCATTTCAAATTGGCACACGATGCACCAAACACGCTGTATTATATAAAAATTACAATTTTCACTAGATTTCTTAAAATGTGCTACGATATCAAATATGCAAGTTTTACACATTTTAGTATTTTGTATTGCCACCACGAGCTGTTAATACAGATGTTATACGGTTGGGCATGCTTTCCACCAGATTTTTGAACCGATGCAGATGCTGAGGAATATTCACCATTCCTCTATCAGTGCAGTATCAGTTGCGTACCCAGCAGAATCGAAACCTGTATAACAGCGCACGCATACTAATACCACGTACGTACCACGGTAATGACAACATTACCGTGGTACTACGGTTTGTCCATCTTGTATTTCATGGAGGATAGAAGATGAACTCTACGTAGAGATCTAACAACTACCTACCACCTACCTACTTTATACCTACGATGTAAATAAATACGTAATATTCCAATAAATTTGTCATATTATAAGAAAGGATCGTGAACAGGTGTCCTATGATCCGGTTGTAATTTGACTCCAACTACAGGTGTATGTAATAAATAAGAAATATAATGTTTGACGATCAAGTATAGCGTTATGTTTAATGCATAAGTTATTATGAATTTATGATTATTCATGAGACTTGAACAAACATAATGAACATTGAGAAACCTAACTGCGTCGTAGTACCTACATACTTTGGAGAGAAAAGAAACATTTCAAACAAGGCAAAAAAAGTATCATGTTTATTTCTAACTCCAATGAGAGTCTTGCGTTATAGATCAAATCTTCCCGCAATTTATAAGGGAAGCTGAAGCTCTTAGGTCGAGTTCATTGGCAGGTGTTACCCGTGGGTGTTACGCAAGGCTACAGATCAAGCTATACAATTTCCAGTATAAGCTGATCCCGCATTGTATAGGATTTCATTACAATGAGAGTTCAGTGTAAACTGTAAAAGTATAGCTTGATGTGTAGCCGTGTGTACCAGCGGGGTAATTGCGTAACACACAAACAACAGTAGGAATAGCTTTCATTTTGACAGTTCAACAACATTCATTGCGTTATTTACGTTGTTGAGCAGACAAATTTACCGAACATTAGCAATGGATTAGCTATATCCTTCAAAATGATTCAAATTGTGATTGAAATACACTCGAGAGCAATGAATCCGGGTCACTTAAAGAATGTTAAAAATCTCGGAAACTAAAAATGATAGGTTAATGCAATAAATTGTATTTAATAGACAATGTAATACTCCTTAAATGAAAGTAAAAAAAAATACATTTTATTAACACAAAATTACATAAAGAAAAAAACTGCTGATCTCTCCTTAAAACAAAAATAGGAAACATGAAATTTTTGAACTTTATTACGATTTTCTTGAATTTTAATACTTCGTATTGCCTCCTCGTGCTTCCATTACTGCGTTTACGCGGTTTGGCATGCTGTACACCAAGTTCCTTATACGATTTTGGGGAATATTCTCCCATTCCTCTGTGAGAGCAATTTTGAGCTCACGAAGCGTGATTGGGGGAGGGTTTCGTTGTTTTACGCATCTGCCTAGCTCGTCCCAAGCATGCTCGATCGGGTTGATATCCGGGCTGCGCGCTGGCCACTCCATACGAGTAATGTTCATCTCTTGAAGGTAGTCATTCACAATCCTACCTGTATGAGGTCGGGCATTGTCATGCATAAATATAGCATCCTCACCTAAATTGACCATAAATGGACCAACGTGATCATTGAGGATTTCTTCCACATATCTTACGCTAGTTAAAGAGCCGTTTTCTATGATCACCAGCTCTGTGCGACTTTCAGAAGAAATTCCGGCCCACACAAGTACAGACCCACCACCGTAGGCTACTTTTTCTTCGATGCATGCTTGCTTGAATCTTTCCCCTGGTCTTCGATACACTCTGTGTCTTCCATCGTGCTTGTAGAGCATAAATTTTGATTCGTCGGAGAACATAACTTTTGACCAATCTTCAATACTCCAATTTACGTGGCTCTGGGCATATCTTAGTCTTGAAATACGATGCCCACGCTCCAGTTTAGGGCCGTTTGCAGGTCTAAGGGGTTTTAAGTTAGATTCAGCAAGCCGACGTCTTACTGTCCATGCACTTGGGTTACTTCCTCCGAGGCGTCGAAACTGATTGGTGAGTTCAGTTCCTGTGAGAAAGCGATTTCGAAGCATGGTGTTCACCAAGTATCGGTCTTCTCGTGCTGTGGTACACCTGGTTCTGCCCGTTCCTGGTCTGCGTAGGTTAGAACCAGTTTCTTCGTAACGTCGGAGAACTCTTTGTACTGTTGACAGCGACACACCGACAGTCCTGGCTGTATCGCGCTGACTCCGGCCGGTTTCCAGCATTGTAAGTATTCTGGTGCATTCTTCAGGCGTAAGCGACATAATTTAAGCTTGAATAATGAATATAGAGCACTATCAACATGGTTTATGTACCCACATAAATGACAGATTACAAACAAAAGCAAAACCAAATGCTGTAATTTCGTAGTTCCATCTTCGAAAGTGGCCCTTTTTCAAATTTGATTTTTTTATGATATAACTTTACAATAACTAAGAAGTTTTAATACCTTCATTTAAGGAGTATTACATTGTCTATTAAATACAATGTATTGCATTAACCTAGCATTTTCAGTTTCCGAGATTTTTAGGATTCTTTAAGTGACCCGGATTCATTGCTCTCGAGTGTATGTTACGCAACTAGGGTGCTGCGCTGATATTAATATAGATTGCCTCTCGACTCGATGTCGACAGGCATCTTTATTGTATTTAGATAGGTACCTACTACATTAGTAATTAAGTATACATTTATATC
Organism: Brachylomia viminalis; assembly: GCA_937001585.2. Lineage (NCBI taxonomy): Eukaryota > Metazoa > Arthropoda > Insecta > Lepidoptera > Noctuidae > Brachylomia > Brachylomia viminalis. The sequence goes on along the minus strand of OW443301.2, from coordinate 15,194,421 downwards.
TATATATTGTATATTGGTTAGGCCATATTCATTCATTTATTTATCCAATAACAATTTCCATTGTGTCTGAATTTTTACAAAGGTACATAAGCGAATAATTAAATAATAACAATTAAAAACACAATTACATTTCTTCAACATAATCTCATTTCCTACCTACATTAATATTATTCAAACAAGTTAAAAATTAAAAAAAAAAGTCAAAAAATAAATATTTAAATCAGTATAAAAGTTAGAAAATACCTCGTCAGTTTTCTGAATGTTTCTTGGACTTCCTAAAATTACACGCTCCCATTATTACTTACCTACGCGTTTTTACAATCAAAGTGCATGCAGTCCTCTTGCTAAGTTAAATAGGTAATTGATTAAACAGAAAACATTCCAGACGTGTCTTGTGTCTACATAAACCTTACTACGTACTATTATCTAATTAAATATGTATATATTAACCTATTCATACATAATACATATCATATGATAAAGACGCAGTCGCGCCAGTCTGTCTACTCTACTAAAAGAAACCAAGTTGGCGCTATTAGATACCTTGAGATTGTCCACTTGTTTTAATGTACCTAAGAACTCCGTCACTTATAAACCTTTTATGAGGACTATATGACCCAAACACAAGTTTTGTAATGCCTAAAAGTATATAATCCACTGCAGTAAACGAAATCAGAAAAATATAGATATTCTTCAGGATATAGGTATGCTAGTTAGATAACAAACAAAAATAAAAAGCTAAGAAATATAAAAAAGGATATTGAAAAATTAAAAATTTAAATTAAAAATAACTTGGCAAGGATAGTGTGATTTTATTTCTGTAGCTTGTCGCTGAATATAATCTACGTCAGGTGTGTTTGATACGGTATTATTGTATTCGTTGCTCATACATGCAATCATTCTCGTTTTTTTTTCAGATTGTTCTTCAAGCAACATATTAACGTGATAGTGTTTTAATTTTTTAGTCTAATCAATAGATTTATTTGTAAATAGAGAATTGCTTCATATTTTGCAATAAATTATGCTTTGTGTCATCGCGCTTCTCTTTCTTTTCTATGCAGTCCGACAGTGACCGCGCTTTAGCTGTTGTCAGCTCCTTAATTTTTGTTTTTTTCTTTTGTTTGAAAGGATTGGTCTTCCAGATTGGTCCCATATAAATTTGGTCAAGTTTGATGAGTGGTTTTTGAGTCAGCTTCAATAATAGGTACTTACGTATTTTTTTCCACTTAGTGTATGTTGATGATGTTGTAATAATTTCCTGACACTGTTATTTACATTGCAAGTAGTGGTATACGACTTTGTTTTTGTTTGGGGTAGGTACCACAACTAAAAAGTTTAGTTTATTTCAAAGTAGGTCTGCCTAATATTATGATCTTATGACTAGGTGGGCGAGCAGTGGTGGCCCAGTGGGAGCAGTGATGGCCCAGTGAGAGCAGTAGTGGCCCAGTGGTAACGGCCGCGACTTACGATTTGTAGGTCGTGGGTTCGATCCCGAGCAGGCACTTTACTTTGTTTGAATTAAATCATTAAATCATTGTTTCATCACCACTGCTCTCAAAACGGTGAAGGAAAACATTGTGAAGATACCGGAATGGCCTAGAACCACAAATTCAAAGACAATGACTGTGACATCCGCCAACCCGCACTGGGCCCGCGTGGTGGATTACGGCCCACTCCCTCTCACAGAGAGGAGGCCTGTGTCTCAGTGTCTCAGCAGTGGGAATATTAAAGGCTGGTTATGCATGACTAGGTACCGACTATAAAATAATGTACATACGTAAATCATCCCCATTGGAGTCTTTTTTACTTCGGATAATTTTTGAAAAAGGTGTAAAGTTATTTTAACAAACAAAGCAGTTTCGTAGTTGTACATTGTACATACCTACATAGCTGGCATAGTAAGTAATTTTAATTTTTTAAATGGAGTACACAAGGTTCAGTAGTTTTTGAACCACACATGGATCAAATACATCGTTTTTGTGCTTTAAAAACAGCCTTCCTTTCAGTAGATTGCCCCTAAAAAATAACACCAAACCTCAGAACTGATGCAACCAATCCGTGATACGCTATTAAAAGTGTTTGTGTATTAACTTTTTTTGACAGCTGAAACAGTTCATAAGCAGATTTATTTAATTTCAGACAAATTTCTTCGATATGGGGTTTCCATGTTAGTTTACTATCAATATTTATACCTAAAAATTTAGCCTTGTTTGTATCTTCTATTTTGTACTTTTCATGTGTAACATGACCTGGAGGTTTTTCACACCTTTGACGAAAGTGCATTTATTTATTTAATCTTTTCCCACAAAAGGTACCTACAAAGGCGGACGGCGGCGGGTGCATTACTTTTGTTTTGTTTAAATTAATTACTAGGTTATTGCTATTAAGCCAGTTAATCATTGTATTAAGACAATAATTTATATAATTCTCGTAAATAGACAGGATTAGTACACTTTACAACAGCTGTACTGTCGTCGGCAAAAATAACCATATTTTGAGATATGACTTTTGGGAGATCATTGATAATACATAATAATTATATATTTTTTAAAAGTAGCGGCGCTAGCACGCTTCCTTGAGGTACCCCGTATTTTATAGCTCTTGGTTGAGATGTGTAAATGGTTAATAAATTGCTTTTTGGACAGAGTTGTGATATTTCTGTGCACTGGGATCTGTTATCCAGATATTATGACTCCAAAAGTTTCAAAATAAACCTCGGATTTTAGCCATAGTTTTTTTAAGCAAAATCTTATGACTCAATAGTCAAACGCTTTCGTCATATTGTTCTATATAGCTTATAAGTCAATGTATATAGCACATACCGGACCTCTTTCATCGACAGTCGTCATAATATGAGAAAGGAGGTCGAACTATATTGATATTAATGTTTTTTCAAAATCCTTTTTGTTCGCTGCAAAATAACTGATATTTTTCAAAATAATTATAAATAGAATTGTAAATTACTTTTTCGATACTTTTTGATTAAATTGGAAAGGGTCTATAATTTTTAAAACACATGAAACACAATGGAAAACACCATTTGTTATGCATAAATTAATAATGTGCGCTAGTGGTAAATAATTATGTATGAGTACTAAAATCTCCAGGATCATCTCAAAACACATCAGCCGAATGCTGGAACCTGGTATCACAGATAACTCTATACTAGTCGGAGACCTGGTATAGATGTGTAAATTAGATAGATCCAAAAAGACCCAAAAAATCCATCCATAAAGTCTCATATTTTTTTTTGGAAATCTAGGCATTCCGCGAAGGGACTAAGTACACAATTCCACATCAGCCTTTGACCATTATAGATAACAAGGTGGTTTATATATTATAAAATCTTGATTGTATGTACATAAACACGTAAGTACTATGTACTTACTACGATCTAGCGATATTTACACAGTTAGTTATAATATACATACACATATTAATAAATCATTATCTGCCTAGCCTTTTCCCAACAATTTTTGGGGTCGGCTTCCAGTCTAACCGGATGCAGCTGAATACCAGTATTTTTCGTGGAGTAATTGTCTATCTGACCTGCACAACCCAGTTACAGGGTCAAATCAAATCAAAATATTTTATTTCACATAAACCTATATGGACACTTGTGAAACGTCAGAAGCTAGGTGCACGGTTCCAATTGCACGGTGCAAGTTTCCTATGGAGAAGAGGTAGGTAGCATAATACCCATATAGGTACTATAATACCCTTTGGTAAGACTGGTTGTCAGACTTTTGGGCTTCTGACGGCCCGTAATGACTGTCAAAGATACACGAATGAAAACCGAGACCAACATTTCGGAAGGCACGGAGGAGTCTCGGTATGTAAATATGGTCACCCATCCACGGACCGACCGCAGCAAACATAGCCTAACCTGATAGATCGACCCGTGTGTAGCCACGAGGCCCTACTTAGCCCACGAACACTTTTAAATAACTAAATAACAATCTTGTTTATGTATGAGCCATTCATTATTTTCCTTGAATAGATAGCACTGCATTGCATTCCGGAATGAACCGGTGGCCAGTACGCCCAGTACCTACCTACAATACAACATACCCATATTATGTTACAAGTTACAATATTATGTCTCTAGAAGTAATCTAAAATTCTAAACATTCATTAATCTTATTCTCTTACTCAAACTTATACAAGGGCTGGCTTGGTGAACAGTTTTTTCGTTTAATAGTCAGTACATGATAATACCACTGCGACTGCATTGTTCTCTTCAGACTTCTGTGTAAAATTACTTGGTTTTCCGGGATAAAAAATAGGTACTCAGTATACTCAGGAAATAGTTCTAGATCTGTTCCAAAACTAATCAGCAGAGGTCGGAATTAGGTAGAGTTATTTATGTTCTTACACTGATTTCATACAGCGAAAGAATAATGTGGATTTGCCTCAAATCCCGAGATTAATTTTAAAGAGCAGAAAAATCCCGTGATTTATAAAAATAAAAAGCTATTTACTTTTACACAATTTAAACCACTGCTGCACTGCACGCGCGACATTGCCAAATTGACATTAATGACATCGGATGTCCGAAGTTGCAAAATTCCAATGCGCAAAAATTGTATGTTAATTATCTTTGTTTTCATCGGCTCAATTGCCATAAAAAAAAAAAAAAATCTTTGTTTTATTTGACAGTTTATCTCTGAGGTATTTATTATTATTTATTTGTAATATTGTTGGCCACTATTGATTGTCCATTAGAAATCCCGGGAAGATCCATATTAATATCAACATTTATGGACTTGCATCGTCCATAAATAACTCTACCTAATTCCGACCTCTGCTAATCAGCCATAAACAACCGACTTCCAAGCCAATAAACACTACAAAGTGAAAAATAACTTTTTAGGAAGTCGATGGCAAAAAACTAAAATACAGATCTAAAGACACCGACTTCCGAAAAACGTTATTTTTCATTTTGTAGTGTTTTTTTTGGTTTGGAAGTCGGTTGTATATGGCTGTTTTTTTTTTTTGTAACCAATTTTTTATTTGACACTTTAGTTGTAAAAATCCCACACCAATTATATGTACATATATACATCATCAAGATACACAAAGTGGATTAAATAAGTTTTATCGAAACTACTCAAAAACTACGCAAGCAAAGTATAATAAAAATTTTATGGGACCACCGCGCAAGCTTCCTCTACCAAATGCAAAAAAAAAGACAAAATCGGTCCATAATTGACGAAAATATCGATGACCATACATTTAAAAAAAATACCTATACCCACGGACATACTCCTCCTTTTTCGAAGGCGGTTTAAAATCAAAACCATCGCATTTATGATGAGTAGGTAAGTACTTTGTAAGATGAGATGATGAGATCACGGGATTGTGCCCAAATCGACAAGAAAGTACCTATTTAAAAATATTAAAATAGTTGCCGGCAACGGTCAGATCAAAACGCCAGTAGGTAATCAATTAACGAATCCACAATGCCGAGAATATTTACCAAAGTGGTGACTCAACATTTTTGTCTACTAATCTTTACCTGAACCGCCCAGGTAGTTTATAACAAATTATAACGGAATGCTCCTGGTGCCGCCGTCTCTAAAACAAGAGCCGCACAAAGAACATAAAACAAAAGGGCCACATTAACAGCATGTGTCATTAACTTCTTACAATTTATTTTACCGGCATTGTCTTGTTAAGCGATTTAAAGCACTGTTATTTCGAAATGACTTGGAGTAGGTACCTAGCGGTATCCTCTTCATTAATTGGATTGTAAGTATTATAATGACGCCGACATTCTGAATTTTAATATTGTAAGTAGGTACCTATATCTAAACATTCTAAACTAAGACTAATAAGAGGTAAAATTGATTGTTTGTTTGTAAGAGGTAATCTCTGAAAGTCCTGAAATTAATACAAAAAATCTTTCACTGATAGAAAGCTACATTATTGCAGGGTGTCTTAGGATATTATGTTTTATGAATATGTGCATCAGGGTCCTACTTTGCAATAAACGGATGCCATCATATTTCCAGGCATTGGATGGACCAATTTTTTTAGTAGTTAACTATAACAAAACATAATATACCTACTACTAATTATAACAGGATAATACGCAAGTTACCACCTGTAACATACCTACCGCTCTAAATCAAATCAGAAACATTAAATAAAAATTAATTTGGTTAAAATATCCACAAATTAAACTCACTCTTGCTCTGAAAGGTCATGATGAGGTCGCTCTCGTCGATGGCGTGTTGCTCATCTCCGCTGAGAGCCATCTCAGAGCTGCGCGTGGGGCGAGCCTGCTCATGTTCTTCGGCCAGTTGTTTGTATACGTCCAACAAGAAGCTAGGCGCCGAGCGGTCCAGCGGAGGCGCTCGAGCTCGACGTGGCCTCTCGCCGAGACCCAACAGATCCAGAATTTCGTGTTCGACGACCATCCGCTCATGCAGTGTCATCGAGTGATGTATAACGGTCTGATCAACGCCATTGTCGATGTATAATCCAGAGAGGGCGGCCTCAGCCGCTACGATAAACAAAATAAAACACGCGCACAGGCACGCCGTCTTCTGGCCAGCCATGTTCGCTGTCGAAGCGCTCACTCGACTGGCGAGAACTGAGCGCAGAGGCGCGCGGCGGGATCAGCCGGTCAACCTGCCCACTCAAGGTGGGCCGCCGCCGCCGCCGGCGCCGCACTCGCCACATTCCTCCCCGCCTTCGCCTTACACACATCGTCCGTTTTAATATCGTAAACACTAAACATTGAGCCGGACACGTCCAGTCAGCCTGACTGCATATTATATGTTCATTTTCCGACCGAAGTGTGCGGAGCAAATAAGAACACGTAACTCAGTAGGCACTAAACAACGTATAGGCAACAAGTAGGTACTAAGTAGGTACCTATTTGTTCAGTTTGGGGTTATCGGCATCTAAAAAGTGACCCCTACCATTCTTAAGATTTCATAAACGTCCAAAGTCGTGTTAATTGTAATGCTTTGATCTGGGTGCCGAAAGATCTTAGGCTGATCAGTAGAGAAACCTATCTATCTAGGTACTAACTACTTATCTCAATAGAAAGTATGGGTGGGTACCATTACATAAGTAAAGGACAGTAACAGTTTAAAATCCCTCGTCTAGGATAATGAGTTTTAGCAGTAGGTACCCAGTAGAAAATAGGTAAGTACTTAAATATACTGTCGCTTGATTTTTTTTTCCATTGTAGGTAATCCTAGTTTTCATTGATCAAGTTTTTCTCGGTTTGGTTATATTTAATCTTACCGACCTTCGACATTATGGTGACAGGATAACAAAAATTAATGATGAAGCTGTTATACAGAGCGGGTGGAAAGTTCGAAAGGGCCTTGGAAGCAAAGTAGGTAGGTACCTAACCTAAATATAGAATATGCCTATTTCTGCTAAAAGAAAACAATCCTTTCTTCTGAAATCAGCTAAAACTGCATTCAAACATTTTTGAAAAATCGCTTACCTCGGCAATATATGTCGAACCGACCTTTGAATGCCAAAAATAAACACCCTCTATTTTTATAGAACCAATCGAAAGGGTTGGGTTCATTTCATGACATTTCTTTAACTGTTTTAGGGTTCCGGACCCAAAACGTGCCAACGGGACCCTATTACTAAGGCACTGCTGTCCATTTGTCACAGGGCTGTATCTTTTGAACCGCAATAGAAAAACACTAGGAATGTTCACAGAGTGTGTACTGCTATGGCCGCTATAATAATAAAATTAGAATAAAGTCAAAAATAAAAAGGGGGCCTCATACAAGAAACGAGTTTTTTCTTCGTGTGCGATTCCGACTTGCACCTTTTATTATGATCCGTATGATTGACCCGACATAAATAATTATATCTATGATTGGTGCCTTATGAACAGAATGTATTTTTTTTATTTGTTACCTAAGCTGTTTTAATTAGGTAGTTCAAATTTTCGGACGGGCAAAAACACGTCATGCGTAGGGTCAACTGTGGAATCGTATTTTCATTCATTCTAAGTTCGGGAAGTTCCTTCTCACCGAGAGGCGGCCTATGTCCCAGCAGTGGGAACATTATAGGCCGATTATGCTTAAGCTAAGTTCGGAAACCGAACAAATGTAACGTCCCTAAGTGATACGGAGTAGCAAACGACCTTTTCTTCGGCCGAAACTACGGACTTCGTGCTCAGGGAGTAGACCCCCAGACCACAGAACATTATTACTCCTAGCGGAGCCCCAGACTTGTTCCCACATGATCTGAGTTCCCATACCTCGTTGCAATTACATTTTTTTTTTATATTCAATGTATAGTTTTTACTTCGTTACTATTTTATTAAACAGGTTGATTGGAAGATGGATGCAAGGCTTTAGGGCGAAGATAGTACGGAATATTTAGAATAATTTAAGCCATGGTGGTCTTAGACGACGTCTTACCATTTTTTAAACCAATTTTTTTTTTGTTTTAATTCCCAAAATTTTAACTAAACTGCTTATTTATGTCCAAATTGAATGATAAATGAATTCATTTTTATTTTATTTCATTAAAGTACTTGATATGTAAGCAAACTATCAAAACATGTGTGTCGTTAGACATTTTTTTTAAAGACATGTAAAGTTCATAAAAAAATTAAAAATACGTAAATACTTTTTGTAAACCTTATGTTTTTTTTTAAACGTAGAGTACCTACCTATTTTTTATGATCAAATATGTTTGAAAACATGCATGATTAGATATCGCTCTTTCTTTTGAGCATCATGAGATCATTTACGCGGATATCTTACAAATTATTGAAATTAGGACCTACAAACCAATTTGAGGGAGAAATTGTAAATTTTAGGCAGACTAATTAAAACAAATTTTTGCCTAAACGATTACTTTGTGTTCGAAATGATAACTTAGTTCAATTGTAAGAATTTTTTGCACATTCAAATTGAGGGGATTGTCTAAACAATGGCCGTAGAACACCCAGTGAATAGAAAATAACGATAAGTATTATTATTATTACTCGGTTATTAGTATTACTTGGTCGAACTAACTGTGCACCTGGAGTTGATGACGTCATTTCAACGCTTTGTTTGCGACGACGCGACGGCGACGTGGCGAGCGCGGGGAGGTGAGCGGTGTTGCGGGGTGAGAAATGACATTCCAGCGAGGTGCACAGTTAACTCGACCGAGTAGTAGGTACGTTGGTTTTTAACAACATGATTTGGTTGGCAAACTGATTTTAGTTATAGCCCGATTCAAACTTTATGGCGGCTGTGAAGTGCGCTTCTCGTTGCGCAGTACCTCACTCCTCACCCCCGCTGACACGGGAATTGCTTACTGCGCAGCGACTCGCCTAATGTTCCGAGCCGCCATAAAGTTTGCATCGAGCTGTACTAAGGTAACAAATTCGCGTTTCTTTAGTCAGGGTCATTCAGTCTGTGTTGAAGCCGTTACGTCTTTTATGTTTTAGTTATTACTATTAGTCAAACTACAGCTGCTGCCGCTGTGAGTGGACGTTGTCGTGTTGATTCACAATTTACCGTGTTCAATTGTAGCCTCCGCTAGGAGTAAGTGTTCTGTGATTGTAGCCCTTTGCGTTCCTGCACGCGTTGTTTGCGTTAGTTTTGGACATTTTTGTTTCACCATATCCAGTCGTAGCCTCAAGCTCCTGCACGTGTTGGTTTTTGAGTTAATTGTGTTGAGTTGACATTTAGTGCACTCCTACGCCGTTTTTCTTAATTGTTAAGCGGCTATGGCTACTTTTTCCAATCAGGAATATGCGGATATCGTATTTACGTATGGTAGAGCAGACGGCAATGGATCTATGGAAATGTATGCGTGTATGGTGTGTAGCAAGCGGCTTGGTAGGCGGCGGTGAATATGAAAACAGCAAGAAGAACGATAGATGGAATTTAATGAGGATAGAGGAGTATTACAGACGTTAGAACGAAGAAGAAACGATACAGAATAATAGGATAGTACTGAAGCTAAGTTATATAAGACAATGGTGAATTTACGAGCGAGTTTATAAGCACGGGTGGCTGAGACAAAGTAGTACGTGCGTTCGCTAAGACGGTCTGGGAGCACTGGCGCGGCGTCGCGCGCGCACTGAATATAACGGGATTTCTAGGTGACCTCCGCTCCTTCGCCCCGCGTGGTCCCCCGCTGTACAGGGCCGTACTCAAGGGTCCGGACTCAGGATTAAGTGGATGCCACAGTACTCCCCTGCCGAGATCGTGACTACGATCGATAGTAGTTGGGAAACTTCACGGTCCTCCCGCTCTTGGTCTTCTTACTAGTGTTTGAAGCTAGGCCGTCGGGAACTGGAAGTGCAGCGGAGGTAGGTGTCACCGTAGTCGTCGTTGCTGGTGGCGGCGCTGGTGTTGACATCGGTACCGGTGTTGATGGTATTGGAGTTGTTGTTGGTAGTGTGACGCTGTCGTCCGCTGTGTACGCCGGTTTCAATCTGTCTACGGTAACGGTTTGTACCATATTCTGTACCTTTATGTCGAATGTTTTGGAGCTTCGGCGCACGACTTTGTACGGGCCGGCGTATGGTGCTTGAAGTGAACGTCGCACTGGCCCTTGGCGTAGATAGACATGTGTTGCGGTACCCAAGTCCCTCGGTATGTAGAAAGGACGAGGTGAGTGCCACGAAGTCGGCGTTGGTGCTAGTTTGCTCATGCGACTGCGCAGGCGATCGGCGAAGTCAGTGACATTAACTTCCTCTTCTAATGCCGTGTTGAAAAACTGCCCAGGTAAGCGTAGAGGCTCACCATAGACGAGCTCCGCCGCTGATGATTGGATATCGTCTTTCCATGCGCTGCGGATGCCCAGTAGCACCATCGGGAGTGCTTCGGTCCACTGCGATGACTCGTGACAGGTGATGGCGGCCTTGAGTTGCCGATGTAGACGTTCCACCAAGCCATTGGCGGCTGGGTGGTAAGCAGTCGTCGTAAGGTGGTCGGCACCGATCAGTGCCGCGATGGACTTGAAGAGGCGCGACTCGAATTGGCGGCCGCGATCGGTGGTGATTCGTGCGGGACAGCCGAACCGTGCGACCCAGCCTGAGATGAAGGCTGACGCGCAGGTGTCGGCCGTGATGTCGGCGAGGGGGTACGCCTCAGGCCAACGGGTGAACCGGTCGACTATTGTGAGGCAGTACCTGTGGGAAGCAGACAAAGGTAAGGGACCTATAATATCCATATGTATGTGTTGGAAACGAGCTGTAGGTGCTTTGAACTCTGTAAACGGTGCGGTGGTATGCCTTGTGGTTTTACACCGTTGACATTGGTGACATTTCTTTGCCCATTGTCGACAGTCACGCCTTATGCCCGGCCATACGAATCTAGAAGTTACTAATTGTACTGTTGCTTTAACGCCGGGATGGCTGAGGTTATGAAGTGATTTAAAAACCTGACGTCGAAAGGCACAGGTAACGTATGGTCGAGGATTAGATGTAGAAGTGTCGCAGTATACTTGCGTTGTGGCATCAGGTAGGGAAACCTTATGCAGTTGCAGACTGGATCCGTTAACGAGTAGCGCTTGTAGGTCTGCGTCTGTCTCCTGGGCTCGGGCTAGGCTGTGGTAATCTAGGGGCGTAGTTATTTCTTCGATGCGGGAAAGAGCGTCAGCTACCACGTTGTCTTTGCCTGCGACAAACTTAATGTCAGTTGAAAATTGTGAAATAAAATCCAAGTATCTGAATTGTCGCGGTGAACATTTGTCCCTTCGTGTGGTGAAAGCAAACGTAAGTGGTTTGTGATCGGTAAGTATGATGAATGGCCTTGCTTCTACCATGTATCGGAAGTAGCGTATGGCGTCGTATATCGCCAGCAGCTCGCGGTCATATGGACTGTACTTTCTTTGTGATTGGCTGAGTTTTCTTGAGAAAAATGCCATAGGTTGCCAGTCATTACCTTTCCGCTGCTGTAGGACAGCACCGATGGCCACATCAGAAGCATCGGTCTGTATAGCCAGCTCAGCGCTGGGATCAGGATGCACCAGCAGAGTAGCCTTAGAAATACTTGACTTACAATTCTTGAAGGCTTCTAGTTGTTCAGTCGTGAGTTCAATCGGCTTTGAACGTTTGCTTTGTCCGGCCAGCATAGCACTTAGAGGCGCCTGCACCGCTGCTGCGTCTGGAATGAACCTTCGATAAAAGTTTATGGTTCCTAAGAATCTTCTAAGTTCTTTTGTGTTTTTAGGTGTCGGGAAGTCAAGCATTGCCTGTGTTTTTGATTCTAATGGACTTATTCCTTCAGCAGAGACGTTGAATCCTAAGAATTTTACTGTGTTTTGTCCGAAACAGCATTTCGACGTATTTATTATGACGCCGTAATCCTTCAGGCGTCCGAACAGTATACGGAGGTGCTCCAGGTGCTGACCCTCATCAGAAGAATAGAGGAGGACGTCATCAAGATATCCGTAAGCGAAATCCAGGCCACTTAGCACTTCGTCCATAAACCGTTGGAATGTTTGTCCCGCATTCCTTAGACCAAAGGTCATGTACGGGAATTCAAACATCCCGAACGGTGTTGTGATGGCGGTCTTTGGTATATCGTCTTGAAAGACCGGCAGTTGGTTGTAGGCTCTGACTAAGTCTATAGTAGAGAAGATTTTTTTACCTGTAAGGTCGTTTGTGAAGTCGTGGATGTGTCGTACAGGGTAACGGTCCGGAATTGTTCGGGCGTTCAGAGCTCTGTAATCCCCGCAGGGTCTCCATCCGTCGGTTTTTTTCCTCGCTAAATGAAGAGGAGACGACCAGGCGCTCTCTGACCTTCGCGCGGTTCCATTGAGCAGCATTTCGTCGAATTCACGTTGAGCTATTTTCAGTCGTTCTGGATCCAAACGGCGTGGGCGACTAGAAATAGGGGGCCCTGGAGTTGTACGGATATGATGCGTGGTGGTGTGTTTAAGCGTTCGTGGCTTACCAGCTGGCCGGGTGATGTCTGGGAATTCTCGTAGCAGCTTGTCGTAGACTGTATCATCTGCTGTGGTACGGATGGATGAAATGTCGGATGTGCCCTTAGGCTGCGGCGCGTTGATGCCGAGCATGGTGATCCCATCAATGAGGCGTTGCTGTCTACAATCTACTAGAAGATGGTAAAAACTTAAAAAGTCTACCCCAATTATTGGCTTCGTGACATCAGCCACGGTAAACCTCCAGCTGAATGCTCGTCGTAGTCCCAAGTCCAGGTTCAGTTCTATGTAACCATATGTAGGAATAAGTGTTCCATTTGCGGCAAACAGTTGATACTTAGTTTTCGCTCGAGGCTGTCGTACGGCTGACTTTGGAAATACGCATAGGTCTGAACCCGTGTCGATGAGGAATTGTGCTTTTGATTTCCGGTCAGTAATGAACAAGCGGCCTGAAGATATGGGACAGTCAGCTACCGCTACTAATGACTGCCGTCGGCGTTTCCCGTCGCTTTGTAATTGCACGGCTGCTGGCAGTTCCGTGCCCTGCCACCGTAATTAAAATGGTACCAGCAATGCGGATGATCAGCGGGGCGTTCTCGTGACCTTGACCTATGTCTAGAGGTCGAGCGGCTGCGGGCCCTCCGTGCGTTGTTACGAGATCGATTTTTATTATTTGAAAAGCCTTGTACCTGCTTTGCCAGTTCGTCGACCCGTTTCACCAACATCTCGATGGCTGACACAGTACCTGGGGCCTCACTTGCTGCACATGCTGCCTGCTGCGTCGGTGTCGAAATGTCGTTTATCTTGTCTGCCAACTCGGCCACGGTTTGGAGTGCGCTGTCGGACTGCGAAGCAATAATCGATTGAATGTGGGTAGGTAATCTATTTGCCCAGATTTGCCTGATTAGGTGATCAGGGACCGTCGGTCCAGCTAAATTCTGTAGATGCCTCATGAACTGGGATGGCTTCCTATCCCCCAGTTCCTCGTGGGTCAATAATTGTTGCAGCTTCCGCTCTTGTGAAGCGGACAACCGCTTGATAAGTTCGGTTTTTAATTTTTCGTAACGGCCGCTATCCGGCGGATTTAAAATTATATCTTTCACTTCTGCCGCGTATTGCGGCTCTAATTGACCAATCACGTAGTGATATTTGGTTAGATCGGCAGTAATATTGGAAATTATAAACTGACCTTCAATTTGCGCAAACCAAACGGCCGGTTCCTCAGGCCAAAATGGCGGTACCCGCACACCCACTCGACACAAACCGGTATTTTCCAGTTGATCTTGACCGGACTTCGCCATTGTTTCTTCGTCGGGGTCACCACTATGGAAATGTATGCGTGTATGGTGTGTAGCAAGCGGCTTGGTAGGCGGCGGTGAATATGAAAACAGCAAGAAGAACGATAGATGGAATTTAATGAGGATAGAGGAGTATTACAGACGTTAGAACGAAGAAGAAACGATACAGAATAATAGGATAGTACTGAAGCTAAGTTATATAAGACAATGGTGAATTTACGAGCGAGTTTATAAGCACGGGTGGCTGAGACAAAGTAGTACGTGCGTTCGCTAAGACGGTCTGGGAGCACTGGCGCGGCGTCGCGCGCGCACTGAATATAACGGGATTTCTAGGTGACCTCCGCTCCTTCGCCCCGCGTGGTCCCCCGCTGTACAGGGCCGTACTCAAGGGTCCGGACTCAGGATTAAGTGGATGCCACAGATCCTTAGCGCGACGAATGTATCAAGACTGCTATCCGAATCGCAGGGTACCGAATATGCGAGTGATTTACAACACTCTTCGTCGACTTGCCCAAGATGGGATTCACCACGTAGAACCTGGAGTCAACCCGGGAAGACATGAACCTGACGTCGAAGAAGACATTTTGGCAGCATTTCAAGGATCCTACTACCAGTACTAGAGCATAGCTCGAAATCTAAACATTTCACGATGGAAGGTGTGGCATACAATGCACCAAAATGACAAATATCCGTTCCATGGCAGGGGTGTGCAAGGTCTGGAAGAGCAAGACCCCCAAAAAAGAATACAGTTCTGCCGTTTCCTCCTCAACAGAGACATCGAAAATGCGTCGTTACTGAACTCAATCTTGTGGACGGATGAAAGCAAATTTTCTAGGGAGGGCATTACAAACAAACTTTCATAACCTCCATGAATGGGCCGCCAAAGACAACAATCCACATTTTAAGAAGCAGGTGTCGTTTCAGCGGAGGTTGTCTGTAAATGTATGGGCTGGAGTAGTTCGCAGGACGTTGATTGGGCCCCACTTCTTATACCGGATACTTTGAATGATGAAAATTATTTGCGCTTTCTACAAGTCGATTTACCAGTGCTGATACAGGAAACCGGTGTCCTGATATTTGAAAGAGACCGAAGTCAGCTTTCAGCAAGACGGCTCATGACGGCTGTCCAGCGCATTGGGCGTTAAATGTATGGGAACACTTAAATAATTGCTTTCATGACAGCTGGATCGGCAGAGATGGACCCATCCCTTGGCCCGCTCGCTCACCAGATCTGACCCCGCTGGACTTTTTCGTGTGGGGCTGGGCCAAGGAACTGGTGTATACGAATGTTGAAATAAACACGGGAGGAGAATTGATAGAGAGAATTAAAGAAGTGAGAAGACGAAGCCGTGCTTGTATTGGGAATCACGGCAGACATTTTGAACATGAAGAATAAATAATTTTAAATATTCAAATGTTGTTTCAATTAGCCTAAATTTTAAAGTTTCTCCTTCAAATTGGTTTGTAGGTCCTAATTTCAATAATTTGTATTCATTTACGCGGATCTCAAAAGAAAGAGCGATTATCAAGCATGTTTTTAAAAAGGTTTGAACTAAAAAAGCACCCTCCGTTTTTTTAAAAGAAGGTTTACAAACATTAATTATGATTTTTTTTTAATTTTATGAACTTTAAATGTCTGTAAAAAAAATTGACGACACAGAGGCCTAAAACATGTTTTTCTAAATTGCTTACACATTACATTAATTAAATAACAAAAAAAAACATTTATCGTCCAACTTGGTCGTATATAAGCAGTTTAGTTAAAATTTTGGAATTTCCAAAAAAAAAATATTAGCTTACAAAAAATGGTAAGACTTCGTCTAAGACAAACATGGCTTAAATTGTTCTAAATTGTCTGTACTATCTTCGCCTTAAAGCTTTGCACCCATCTTCCAATCACCCTGTATGTTTAGATATAGATTAGATTAAAAAAAGTACAAAATAGAAATCAAATATTTTTATTGTGTATTAAAATAAAAATAAAGCTACATCCTTACATACTAGTAGGTATTTAATGTTACCTTTTTCAGGTATTTACAGTGGCGGATTTACCACGCTGAGTAGGCTCGAGCCTATGGCGCCAGATTTTAGGGGCGGCAAGTTTGGGGACCGCTTTTTTTATTCCGTGTTTTCTGATGTCATGCAGAAAGAAGTTTACGATTTTTCCAATGACTTTCTCCTCGTCCCTTTCATAGTATATTCGACGGTACCGCAAACTTCAATTTTCTATGGTAAACACCCAGTTAGCGGCCCCTAACCAGTATATTATATACTTGGCCTCTTCCAACACTTTGTACAAGTGAGAAGAGAGAAAAATTGCGGAAAATACATTTCACACTCTTCCCACTACCCTACCCTTTCACAAATCACCCAAATGTATTACTTTTTTACTGTTTGTAGGAGCAATAAAGATTACCTATTTAATTACGTTTACCGAAAGTAGGTACATTATTTTGTAAGTAGTGTTCACACTGGCGGACTAAGGGAGGGGGCAGGGGCGGTCCACCCTGGTCCCCCGGCCCTGGGGCCCCCCAAATCTCGAGAAGTACTTTTTAGTCAAATCCCAAACAAGACCAAAATAATATGTTCATTAAGAAGCATTTGGAGGCCCCTTGCATATGCAAAATTTAAATAAAATAACATTTTCGAGCTCGCTACGCTCAACATTTTCTTCATTGTCAGGTTTTTCTGCATACCTAAATCGACAAGTAACTCTTGTTTCTGTTTAATTAGTCAAAGAAAACCTACACAAGCTAGTATGCTAAAATTTTCGAGTTTACTTCGCTCGCTCTGGTATCCTATATTCTCATGGTTCCCTCATAAGTCAACCAAGAAACTCCTATACCTATCGTCGCCATATGAGTGAAAACCTCGGGAATGCAGTTTTGCTCAAATTTATTTTATTGCGTTTCTAGGAAGAAAATCTCGCAACGCACTCGCAATCTTATAGTATCGAACAGACTATCTATCTGGATATTTAAAAGCGGGTTAAATTTCCATATTAATTAATAAAAAAACATGAAAGACGCCGTACAAAATTTTTAAGCACGCAGTTTTTTCTGACACTTGGAAAGTTATATCTTTTACACTTACGAGGTTTTCACTATAAGGCGTTGATATACAGTATGAATGTTCAAGAGCTAACTAAATATTTCCGCGGCGGGGTCAGGGTGCTAAAATTTTCGTTCTAATTCTCCAACTTTTCTGCATAAGTCAAGCAACTCCTATTTCCATGAATGTTCAAAAGATCTGAACTGAGAATTACGAGACGGGCTGTAAATAATTTCAAGCTCACTACAATCGCTCTTACATACCAAATTCTTGCTTTTCGATGAAAATGTCTGTAAACAACGTATTTTTTTTTTTATTATTATTCAATTTCTGCAAAATGTTACTAGATAGGTATGCCTATATAAACTCAGACCGGGGGGCCGCCGGCCGCCTCATTTTGTTTAGCCGTCTGGGCCCCCGACATTCTTACGTTACCCTCTTACCTCGCCTTATTAGTCGTACATTATTGAGCTTTGATTAGCTCAGAAATATACCCAAAAACTGTTTCTGAAAAATAATCTAGGAACTGACAATTGTAGAAGTAAGGGCAGCAAAAATGTTACAGCCTATTCTTACTTGGAAAATGTGTAAATCCATACTGGGTACAAATCTATAAAAAAAACGTATGACCATAACAAATTCGGGTCGCAGCATCATTATAATTGCCAAAGAAGATTTCTCCTAACTCATACTATTTTATACACAACATCACACCATTGAGCTGAATTTGATAAAGCACATTTCACATTAGAATTCTTGTTATTAAAGACCCATTAGCCAATAGGTCTGTACCATGCCTTATTATTAACACTGAAAAAACTAAATAAGGCTATTTGAATATTTGTTTGTACATCATAGCCTGGTTTAAAATTAACTAATAAAATAATTAAAACTAAACATAATATTTATCCATTTTATATTCTTAGTAATATCAGAGTCATCTATTTCACATACTTTTCCATAAATTTCTTGTGAAACTCTGACCTCAATGAGTCATTAATGAAGGTGTTGCCTTTCTTTTCAGGCTCAGAACGAGCACAATTCTTAAAAACAACATCATCATCCCATCGCCTTTTCACCTGGAACAAATCATAATAATTTAATTAAAATTTTATTCAGGGTGTTTCTATTAATATCAATTTTTCTTTTTTATTGCCACTATTTTTTAACCAATTGAATACCGTAATTACAGAAACGATTAAAAACCCATTGTGTCTCGTATGGATCCACGCTATGAAGGGTTTCGTACGAACGTTACGTATTAAGGGTTCAAGTTCCTTTGGCAAAAGTCACGTTTACTTTGAAGATTACCTTCAAATCATTTTTCTGTCCTGCTGAAGAGTAATTCAGTAAAGGATTTCCAGATAGAATATTTTCCATACGAATTCTTTCTTCTTCCTGCTTTCTTTCAGCATCCTGAAATCAAAAACATGTTTATAAAAAATAAAATAAAATTGGTTTTTTTCAGACTAGTGTAATGATTTGATTGTAAAAACATAAAAAACAAGGCATGTACCTTTTTAGCTTGCTCTATGGCTCTTTCTTTTTTAATTTTATTTAACTCTGCTAACAGCGCTGCAGTGTCATCATCTGAATCATCTGAATCTGATGAGTCCCCCTCAAGAGGATCATCAGCGTCCAAGCTTGCAGCGGGAACTTGGTCTATTTTAGGTCTCTTTGTTATAGGCTCTGTAAGTCTTCTAGTGCTTGGGCCTTTACCTTCCTTCTCCCTCTCATCTAACTCTTTGCGAAAGTCTCTTGAACGTAACTCATCTGTGGTACCTTGTCCTTGTTCCCTGAAAATAACAGATAATTCTATTACTAGATTTGTTGCAGAAAGGGCATGAAATGAAATACTGATGTAAATCAAACTTATTATTAGAAGAAATTACTATTATAATAATTATCACTTACAGCTCCTAGTAATATAAACTTTCATTGTATTTATAAGATATTGCTTATACACTCAGGGGCACATTACACCGTCCACCTACATTTTGTAGATTAATTCAAAATTGTATTGGATTTTAACTAATTGTGTTATAAAATTACTTTGGCTGAATCTTTGTGAACACAAATAAAACATGTGTAAGTTGTGAAATGGTTTAATCAAGATAAAAAATTTCAAAATGCGTATATGCAGTTTTCTGACCAAAAACGACATTTAGCAAAATTTTTATTTAAAAAAAAAGTATCGATTTGTAAGCCCGTCCAATATGTCTTGGATGTCGCTTTGTGGAATGTTCCTCCACTCCTCAACAGCTGCAGTTTTCAGTTCACTGATGGTCGTAGGAGCTGGTGTTCGACTCCGAATTCGTCTTTTTAGGTTGTCCCATACATGCTCTATCGGGTTCAGGTCAGGACTCCGAGCTGGCCATGGTAATCTCTGAATATTGATAGCATCCAAGTACTCTGTGAAAATTCTCGCAGTGTGTGCACAAGCGTTGTCGTGCATTAAAACCAAATTATCGCCAATTAATGGCGCAAATGGCATCACATGTGGTTCTAGGACTTCTGTCCGTACCTGTGAGCATTAATGCTGCCTCTATCGAAGACCACCAACTCTGTACGGGCCAAGTAACAAATGCCACCACACACCATAATCGAGCCTCCCTCGTAGCCCACTGTTTCAACCACAGCACATTCAGCAAACCTTTCACCACGGCGTCTATACACCCGCTGACGTCCATCTGAACCTCGGAAAGCGATTCTTGATTCATCAGAGAAGAGAACTGCTTTCCATTGCTCTGACGTCCAATTTAAGTGTTCTCAAGCAAAAGCAAGTCTCGCTCTTCTGTGAGTTGTTGTTAGCTGTGGTACTCGAGCTGGTTGAAATGATCCCAGATCCCTCTCTGCTAAACTTCTTCTTATTTTTCTTAGGCTCACACTTACATTTCGTACCTCAAATAAGCGGTTACGAGCCTCAGAAGCCGTTGTGAACCAATTTCGAAGAATGTTCGAGACAATGTAACGGTCATCTCTCTCTTATGTACACCGTCTACAACCTTGTCCTGGTCTCCTTGTGTAGGAACCGGTCTCTCTGAAACGCCGGATAGCATCTTGGATATCCAAGCATTCGTCCAATCCGACGCTGCCTGAACCCAGCGTCTGCAAGTGCCACAGCCCTAGCTGCAGCTGCGTCTAGTGGCATTTTTTTGGTTTAATGAGGTCACAGCACTTCAATACCTCGGTTTTATTCGAAACAATGGTAAGACAATGTTGTAAAACAAATTTATCCTTCACACAAAACGAGGGGAGAGACTGTCAAATTTCTACTGAACTGATTATTGTTAAATAAAAACCACAAAAGTAAAAAAAACGCGGGTATATGTGTTTTCTTTATTTCAGATACACCCACTTATAAAGTTACGCCTAGTAGTCAAAGCGCAAGTTAACATAAACAAACAATATAGAATTTCGAATTAGTGGAAGGTTAAATGTGCCCCTGAGTGTTTAAGGAACATGGCGTAAAGAAGTTTATAAATAAACTAGTTTGTATGTAAATTGTTATGATCCCAACAATAACGAGAGACATTTAGAAAACAGTTAGGTACCAGTTAAAAAGTGTAAAACTTCACTATTTACTTGATAACTATTTTCTGTCTAAAATAATTGAATAACAATAATAATAATAATCATTCTAAAAGAATGGGAATAGTAACAGGAGAAACTACTTAATGTGAATTACAGTTGGTGATGATACTGATGATGGAGCTTCAACTACATTATGAAAGTTTATCTGGTGTCATCAAATGCTAAACATTTAGTCACTTCACCTACCTGTATTTCAACTTAGTATGTCCAGGAAGATCTCGGCTTGAATACTGTCGGGATATTGCGCTTAAATCCTTTTCCCCTCGTCCTGTTCCCCCCCGCGCTGGATCAAAAGTAGGTCTTGCTGCTGTAGTCATGTTCTATGGAGTAACCTGAAATCAAAGCCATATTATTACCCAGAATACATAATTATAATGCAATGCACGCAATTTACTGGGCACGTTGTAAGATCTGAAATTTGAAAAATCTAGTTCCGAAGATTTACAAGAAAAAAATCTATTGGAGAAAAACAGAAAATAATTATTTTCGCTTTACTTACCGCCTTGTACCTAGTAAATATTACGATAACAATGGAAAATAACTTCTGGTTTTAACTGTGATGCGATGCCATACAAACGTTTCTTTCCAGGTTTTCGTCAAATCCGAACCCAAAAACCTTGATTCTTGAATCTTGCTGGATTGTGATCAGATTGATTAGTTTACAGATTATTCTTTTTCTTGATTGATATAATTACCGTGGTATTACCATTGAGCTAGATAAGGATAAGTCAAGTCAAATAAAAATAAGTCAAGTCAAAGGGTGTTCCACATCCACAGACTTGAGCAGTGAGCACAGAACCATACAGAACTGTGATACAGAACATATAATATAGGCAGCGTTCCGAGTTGCGCTGTCATCGATTTGAGCGCGCTAACACCCGTACCGAATTAGCGTGAGCGCGATAATTTAGTACTTATACTTATCTATGGCGATAATGATGTCCCGTGAATCGTCATATATGACGTCATGACATGCGCCATCTTGCGATAACGCCGACCATGCCCTAAATTAGGCTGCATTCCTAATTAGAACGTGAGCGCTCACAGCGATCACATCGATATTTTGCGTTCCGTATTAGATATTATGATTATGACAGTTTAGAACTGTCATCAATTCGGAACGCTCGTGAACGCGCTCACAGTGGTCGCTCAACGTCAACCTCAAACCTTGCATAAAAAAGACCGATTATTCTTCTGCAAATGAAAGTTTAACGCATTGGCACTTCTATTTTGTTGGATTACTCTATCGACTCGGATAACTCAGATTTTGAGTTTGAGAACGACAATTCGTCCAGGGTTGAAACGGACATCGAAGTACTTATATTAGCGTATTTACATGCTCCCGGCAAAGATTTACCCCGAAGTAAAGTACCATGTTCATATTCATTTATTTATTGTTTGTCACAGGTGAAAAGACATTCCTTACAGTTCGCATTATTGTATCACTTTAAAACATACCCATGGGGTTCACAATATTTATATGTGTGTCGATATTATTGGCTATGTTAAAAAGAATTAATAAAACTACAATTACACTCTTATTTATTACCAAGAATTACAAATAACATAGATGCAACAATAATTAAACATAATGCGCATGAGTTTATAACTCATTTCTGGTATTCTGTTACGTCTTGGATTTTACAGCATAATTTCGAAAATGCCACTTTAGTTTACCATCATTTTTGACAGCGCTCACGGTGATATTAATTTAGGGCATCATCGGCGTTATCGCAAGATGGCGCGTGTCATGACGTCATCTATGACGATTCACGGGACATCGTTATCGCGCTCACGGTTATTCGGTACGGGTGTTAGCGCGCTCAAATCGATGACAGCCCAACTCGGAACGCTGCCTTAATATCACCGTGAGCGCTGTCAAAAATGATGGTAAACTAAAGCGGCATTTTCGAAATTATGCTGTAAAATCCAAGACGTAACAGAATACCTGAAATTTGTTATAAACTCATGCGCATTATGTTTATTGTTGCATCTATGTTATTTGTAATTCTTGGTAACAATTAAGAGTGTAATTGTAGTTTTATTAATTATTTTTAACATAGCCAATAATATTGACACACATATAAATATTGTGAACCCCATGGGTATGTTTTACAGTGATACAATAATGCGAACTGTAAGAACTGTCTTTTCACCTGTGACAAACAATAAATAAATGAATGTAAACATGGTATTTTACTTCGGGGTAAATCTTTGCCGGGAGCATGTAAATAAGCTAATATAAGTAAGTACTTCGATGTCCGTTTCACCCCTGGACGAATTGTCGTTCTCGAACTCAAAATCTGAGTTATCCGAGTCGATAGAGTAATCCAACAAAATAGAAGTGCCAATGCGTTAAACTTCCATTTGCAGAAGAATAATCGGTCTTTTTTGTGCAAGGTTTGAGGTAGACGTTGAGCGACCACTGTGAGCGCGTTCACGAGCATTCTGAATTGATGACAGTTCTAAACTGTCATAATCATGATATCTAATACGGAACGCAAAATATCGATATGATCGCTGTGAGCCCTTACGGTCTAATTCGGAATGCAGCCCCCGAGAGTTGCTGAACTCTCAGGCATACTTCAGTCTGATAACAAACAACTGCTACATTTATTAGTTTTCTCTGTCTACGTTCATACCACACAATTTGCCTACCCTAGCGCCATTTTGGAGGGATTTTAACTATCATTTTTACTGTAAGTTGGACACTTTTTCAACTTTCTACCCATAAGAGATTTCTCCTTGTCTCTACCCTCCATAGTAGAAATTCGATCATTTGAATTTATGGAGTTGGCCCCACTGCGTGAGCCGCTAGCAGAGTGGTCTGTGCGTAGACCACTGACCTCTATTATAGAGGTCAGTGGCGTAGACCGTAGACCAGTAGACAGAGAAACTAATCTGTCTACGGGTGGCGTAGACAGAGAAGTTCTGTGCATTGACTTATGTTATGTGGCGTGAGGTCTCTGGTATCACTGGTATGGTATGCCTCTATAAAGTAAGTCGGGGATAAACCTATTTTAAGTCAATGGGGATAAACGTAGTAAACCAATATATATTTGCGACTGAAATACTCGTATCTATGGTCATGAATAAAACATTATTAAAAAAAAAAACTATAAAGTATATATGTTCTGTGCTGGTATGGCAACACCGCAAGTCCGCAACACTGATGACAAAATGAGACAGGCCTGCGACAGCTTTAGTTCCAAAAAATGCGTTATGGCGCTACTTTCGGTAGCCATGTTGTTGGCAGCCATTTTGGCTGTTGCGTATAACTATCAAACTGACAGATTGTATTTTCCATGGTATTTTCAGTCATTCGTGTCGTGTCGATTCTCTGGGTTAGTTTGTGTATTATTCGTTCTCCTCGCTTTATTGCTTGAGTTGAGACATAATTCCAAATTCCTTGATTGATACGAATTATACTGCAGTGCTCTGGTGCTTTGGTCCGCGGCCATGGCTTCTATCAAGTGCTGTGTTGTCGGTTGTACTTCAACTAACAAAACTCATCGCCTTTATAATTTACCAAAGGACGATAAACTTAGGGCTTTGTGGCTGTCGTTTTTGGTGTCAGTGAATTCCGAACTTCTTGGTCTATCAAATGATCAGTTAGTGAATAAACGAGTGTGCCAAAAACACTTCGACAAATATCAACTGGATGACAAGGGTAATCGTCTCAAAGATGGTTATCCATGTCTATTTTCTACTGAAGAAATCGAGCATGGAGTGCCTTTATCTGGTAGGTGTATTATAGCTCTGCATATTAATAGGTACACCACAGACCAAATAACAAACCAAGACTTTGAAACAGCATAGCTATAATTTACAAGTGTACCTCACACTTGTAAATTATAGCTGTGCTGTTCCAATTTAAATTATTCTATATATTAAATCCTCATTATTTTTATATTTCATTAAAGCTCAATTATTGTGGTTAAATCCACCAAGCCGCATAGGCACATTTAGTGCCGATAATAATATTGAATTTATATTGTGCCTGCGATGAAACCAGTCATTTGTGTCACAAATGCAAGGAAACCAAGTAGCATTTGTTACTTGGCTGCTATGTATATTGCCAGTATTACTCGACAATGATAATGACATGATAAATCCAATGAACATAAAATGGGGTATACATGTATTATGAAGAAATGTTTACAATTATTTAATTAAACTTTATTTGGTTACTTTCAGGTGATCATTTATATGATCATAACTACAGTCAAAAGGAAGACACTGAAGAAATTGAGGAAAATCCAGTTGTTGCCAAAGGTATTATATAGTATAATTTTTTTAATTTTACTTATGCTTTAGTATAATTTGTGTTGTATTTTCTGACATTGTACCTTTTCTCATTTTAGAACATCCAGTTGATCATTTATATTTTATACCAGCCACAAATCCTCCTGCATCTTCACTTCTCAATACTGGTAATAATTTTTAACAACTTGTAATTTTTTATTAACATTTTAAATTTTTTAATTCTTCAACCCATGTGGAACCTCTGTGTACACAATACAATTGAAAATTGCCAATAACTCTTTCCAACAAACAAATGTAATTCTACTTACATATTTTTCTGTTGCAAAATGATCACATTGATGATAAAGAATATTCTATTTGTTATATCTAAATATGGTCAGTTAAAAATCATAAAGTTAAATATCTGCTTATACAATATGTATTTTTGTATGAGTTTTAATTCATTCAGAGCCACTTGTCCAATTCTTTTGCCATGAATGGAAAAACAAAAATTAACACAATTAATGTTTTATTGCAGATTTAACTACACTCAATGTCTTAGAATCAAGTGAAATACCATCGACAAGCAAGTGTGAAAAATCATCACTTATCATACAAATTGACTCTATCGGATCCCAAGGTTTGTATCATAGAACTACCGAAAACCGAAAACTCCGAAACTACCAGTTAGATTTGAAAAAATATTTTTGCATTGCATAGCTCAATTCTTGAGGAAGGTTATAGGCTTGCAGACGAAGTCGCTAGTGAGTTGCTAGTGATTAATAAATTATTAATGTTTTAGTAAGGTTCTTAATAGATTACCTACTTTGTTTTGATAACTGTGAAACATGAATGATTTTTTTACACAAAACTGTATTCTATGTTTTAGGAAACACATGTGGCTACTTCATCTCTTAAAGCAGTATTATTATTTTTATCTTACTTTATAATATTTTATAAGCAATATTGGAAAAAAATATCGCTTAAGAAATAGTGTGATAGCAATGTTAAAGCATTGCTCAGGCTCCCTAATTAGTTATTTATGCAACTGTTGTATATTAAGGGATATTAAAACACGAATGTGGGTTTACCACACAAGGCGAAGCCGAGTGTGATAATAGTATCACATGAGTGTTTTTAATACCTAATTATGTACAGTTGCATACAAGACTTTATCTACACCCATGTTATGAATCCTCTATAAAAGTTAATTTTGAATATTTTGAGATATCCACGTTGTGATTAATACTCAGCATACTTTTGAGCATTGAATAGAAAGTCCATAGGGATGAAGATTTGAATTTTTCTGATAATTCTTAAAAATACACTAATAGCACATCTTCAGAAAATGATGTACTACTGTTTGATATTATCCAATTCATGAAATCTTGGTATGCCTTTCCATATTGTTTTCTCGACTTTTCTGGTAATAATTGGTAAGAAATGTCCTTTGCTGCATTAGAAATATCTGGTGGTGTGTTGTCAAAGCTTGTATCACTCATTCTTGTAAATAACAAAGTACTTAAAAAAAAATTGCAATATTAATATTGAACCCAAATGGCGGGATACGACGTTAATTCGAATAACCAATAACTTTTATTTTTAAATTATGGCGCTATGGTAGTGAAACGCGCGAGCATGACAATGTTCTTTTTTTGAAAAGGAGATGCATAATGAAATTCAGTACAACATTATAACTCCCGTTTGGATGCTATTATGGTTACTATGACACTGGGTGTTTTAATGTTGGCAATAAGCTAACTGTTTCAGAAACTTTTATAGAGGATTTATAGCATGGGCGTAGATAAATAGTTTTATGATATTTCTGATTCGCCCTTACTTAGAATTGAATATTTCTACTGTTTACAGATGTGATCCGCAGCGTGGAGCAAACTCAATTAAAACATAAAGCACCAAAAAATATTGTTATTAGGAGTGGAGGTAAAATATATTATATATTTTTTAATAAGTAAAGTCCTTAAAACACTCCAAAAAGTTCCTACACAAAAAGACATGATAACACTTGTTTTGCTTCATGGATAGAATCTAAAAGTGTTGTCATCAGTTTATATACGGTACTAAATAATGTAATTAATCTTTTACAGCTAATAAATTGACCACAAACTGTAGGTGCTTTATTAAAAAAATGAGAAAAGTTGCCATTGAGGAAAACAAGACTCGGAAGCCATTTTTGCAAAGATTGGATGCTGCTAAGACACTAAGCTGCAGCCAATTGTTTAATAAAAAATTTGATAAAATGTCACAACAAGCCCAAGATTTCCTACTCATGCAGTTAAAAATGGCAAACAGAAAGAAGAAGGCAATGAGATACACTACCAGTGAAAAGCATTTGGCGTTGACCCTAATGAAGGAAAGCCCAAAAGGATATAGGTTATTACAAAAAATATTCAATTTGCCCAGTAAAAGAACTTTAAACCGTCTTGCTGAAAATATTATGTTTAATGTGGGGCTAAATGATAATATTTTTAGGTTACTGAAGCACAAAACACAAAAATGGGACACAAAGAAGAAACTATGTTCTATTTTGTTTGATGAAGTGGCTCTTACACCTCATCTCACTTATGTGGAGTCCCAAGATGAGATAAGAGGCTTTAAAGACTTTGGGTATGAAAGACAATTAAGGTTTTGTGATCATGCCTTAGTATTTATGCTGAAAGGAGTGTGCTCAAACTGGAGACAGCCTATTTCTTTCTATTTTTGTGAGGGAACAACTGCAGCTGCTACAGTAGTAAGGATTTTAAAGGAAGTGGTTGCTAAAGTGTCAGAGTCAGACTTAATACCTTTAGCTATTGTATGTGACCAGGGCTCGACATTTAGAACAGCCATAAATATGCTAAAATTGGAGACAGAACGCAAAAGGATTTTAAATGAAGAATATAATGGTGAGTAGATACTCTCTCTACAAATAGCCTTTGTTCACATTATCTGCATAGCAGTTGCAAATTATCTGGGATAAAAATTATCCATCATCATTATAATTATCATAATATCCATCTGTATGTTAGTCCAGGTCATGGTCTAACTGTGTACCAAATTTCATCCAAATATGTTGAACTGTTAAACCCCAATTGCATAACAAACATCTAAACTTTGACATTATTTTATAAATTAGTAGGATTGTGATCCATAAAATTAAGTTGTACTCAATAGCTTTTTTGTTTGCAGATGGAACTATTGAGATGTCAGAACAACACCTAAGTGTAGTGTATGATCCCCCACACTTACTTAAGGGGCTAAGGAACAACCTTCTTACAAAAGATATGTTTTTCAAAAGCAAAGTTGCCACTTGGAAGGATATCGAAACGGTATTTGATGCTGATTGCCAACTAGGTCATACTAGAATGCATAAAAAACTCACAGAGCACCATATTTATGCAGCAAAAATGAAGAAAATGAAAGTGAGTGTAGCTGCCCAAACTCTGAGTGCAACAACCAGTGGAATGCTTAAATACACTGCATTGTTCAGTAAGTTTTTACTTTGTTATCAATCAATCACTCACTCACTCACTTTACTTTAATTTATTTAGGGTCTCCAACAAAAAAAACAAGAATTCACACTATACATATTCACTCTTTGATAAAAAGAATTAGGTTTTTAATAATTGGGTTTAAATTTTTACAATTGAGCCATTATGACTAATAAGACGTTTGATTTAAACTAATATACTAAGAATAATACCAGTTGCACTTTCTTGTAGTCTGATAATGGAAATGGAAACATTGTTTGTTTGTTATACTTATATATAATTATGTATTTCAGAAACTACAGCCTCGGGTCAAAATGTCAGTGAGACAATGGCCACAACAGGCGAAGCTGTGGAATTCATGGACAAGCTCTTTGACAGCGTGAACGGATCTCGAGGGAGTACTGTCCGGGGCAAACTTCGTGGACCAATAAAGCCGAACGCCCATCAAGTTTTCAATTTTTGGACAGAAGCCAAACAAATATTAAAAAATATTCAATATATTGATAATAGTAGCAAGAAAGCCCTCAAAAATAATAAAATCTATAAGGTTCGAGTTCCTTCTCTTAATGG
Source organism: Brachylomia viminalis (assembly GCA_937001585.2). Taxonomy (NCBI): domain Eukaryota; kingdom Metazoa; phylum Arthropoda; class Insecta; order Lepidoptera; family Noctuidae; genus Brachylomia; species Brachylomia viminalis. The sequence continues at coordinate 15,165,293 of OW443301.2, read as the reverse complement.
ATGGGTTACAACTATAGAAAGTTTTGAAAGGTTGTCTAAACTGTTGTTCGAAAAATATGATATACAATATTTTTATCCTAGAAATGTTAATCAGGATCCTCTTGAGAATTTTTTTGGTAGGATCAGAGCCATCAACTACAGGAACGTCAATCCTGATGCAAATACTTTTTTGAATGCTTTTAAATCACTGCTAATGTCCAACGTTATGGGTCCACATTCAATATACGCAAACTGTGAGGATGATACAGGAAACACAGTTGTAGATTTTTTTAAACTCATATCTTCATCCAATGTTGATGAGAGTTCCTCATCAACATTTGATGAAGATAAAGAAAATGCCGTGTGTAGTAGACCCATAACAATGACGCAAAACATTAGCAGTAACCAATCACTGAATCCAGTAAACGAAAGATTGCGCGTGCACTCTTCTGCATATACAGCAGGGTATATGTGCAGGAGAGTGACAAACAAATTTAATTGTAGGAGATGCTCTGATACTTATACGCAAACAAAAAGAGATGTATTTCATAAATGGATTGAACAACGAGAATATACCCTTTTAAAACATCATAATTTAACATATCCATCAAAGAAGTTTCTAATGTTATATAGGAATATCTCGGGCCTTATACATGATTACTTGAATAAGTATGCATACAAAAAATGTGTAAAAAAACATTTAAAAATAGAAATAATAAAGAAATTTGATTTAAATTGGTTGGGGTGTACAGGTCATAACACCGAAGTAAAGGAATGGTTGCTTAATTTAATGATACGCACCCATGTTCATAATTGGTGCAACATAATTAATAAAATTTTAAAAGGAGGTGTACAAGAAAAACTTGTGAAACAGATGTGTGCACCTCAACAAATTGCCTTTGAGAAATATAAAGCCCATAGGTTAAGACGAAAAAATAAATAAAAAGTAAAATCTGAAGTCTTTTTTTTACATTTCTTTCGTTATATTCGTATCCATTGAACATATAGGAAGAAACATTGAACATTGCAAATAATAAAATTAACCCTATAAGAATATTCCATGGCACATCACTATGCTATCGATATTCTATGCCGGATGGTCAGCGTCATTTTTATAGTACGCTGTGGGTCATCCCTCAGTGACATTACGACACTAGCGCTTGGCGCATATTTTTGGAACTAATCATCAACCATAGTACTGTCCTATCTGTCTCCGACTAGTATATAGCATGGTATAATAATATACTTCGCCTGGTATTCTCTTCCCACGATGGCCTAAGACTACGTCACGATAAGTGTTGCCATTGATTGTCCGTTTCAGTAAATTTAGGGTCTTTCTTAATTAGTTAATAAAAATAAAATAAATTACTAACTAGCTTAACTATTCAGTAACTCTTGTGATTCATCTTTTTAGTTTTAAATTAATTAACATATTTAATTATTAGTTCATAATTGCTTTGATAAGTTGTAAAATGCATTTTGCTCAGGTAATTCAATCACACACAGTAGCCACACATCGGATTGACAAGTGACATACTGACAGCTCCCCATTTCATCACTATCGTCGTGTCGCTCATACCTATAGCGTTGTTTCGCTCGGTGAGCAAAATACTGTGGTTCCCAAACATTAGTTACTATAAAAACTGTGTTTGAAAGATACACAAGAAAAAAAAAGGTTAATGGTTCCATACTAAACTGTAAAAACAGAAGTAAAACAGGCGGAGTAATAAGGTTTTTTTCTTTACCCAAAGAAGAGATGATAGCAAATGAGTGGCTTCAATATTGTAGACCAAAAACAACAATAAGAACTGGTAAGTACCTTTCTACATATTATTTCATTTATCTACGGTTGTAAATTCCATATAAGGCATAGTTGTGCTAATTCGGCTGTACGCCCGAACATAACCTAACCTAACTAGTTTTTGACTTATTTTTCAAGTCGAGTTAATTGCGTCCTATTAGGTTTTCGTCGTGTACTAAGTTGGTCCATTTTATTATTTTATTTTGTTTTGCAGGTGATTTTTTTTTTTGTTGTTTTTTTAGTCCTAATTAAGGACAGGCAAAGGGATCTTGGCCCATACAGCCAAGTCAGATGTATTTTTTTTTCAAGTGATGTTGACGTAGCTTGCTAGATAGTTTTTTTTTTCAAATAAGGTTTAATGGCTCTGTCTTCAAGGCCTTTTGGGCACATCTAAAATATTAATCAGTGTTTTTGGGGTCTCTGTGGACTCAGAATACATAATAATAGCGTAATTTTGAACTTTTTCGTTTCTGTATCGACTGACTTGACTACTATGACTTCACAGTCGATATCTAAATGATGAATGATTGGATTTTTTTTTGTGTCGAGGGGAAAACTAATTTACCCTTGCAAAGAATTGATCAGGGTTGCTGATATAATGGAGAGAGAATTTAATAAATACCACGGTGAATCGTTGCACGATGAAAAATTCATTTTCACTAATTTGACTCGGATTGCTCATGATGCCACAAGGACTTGTATCCTCAAAGGCTCAAATTCATTATGAAGTAATACTCTGTTTAGTTCGAACGAGGACCTATCTACGAGTAAGGGAACTAAATAAAACCATAATATGCAATCAATTAAAAAAGAAGCAAAGTAAAAAAATACAAAAAGTCTCAAATATTTCAATTTATTGAAAATGATAAAAATTGAGTACCCGTTGTATTATTTTTATCTTTTTCCCCACTAAAAAACTTTGAGAACCGCATCGCAACTGATGACGTATACTTAGGCCAATCACGTGACCCAGCTGTCACGGGAAGAGAATACCAGATATTATTATACCATGGTATATAGTTATCTGTGAAATGAGACTCCCAAACTCCCAATTCCAATAGATTTTTCAAAAATTTACTAGAAATATCTATAATCTTCATCATTTGTGCGCTTATCCATTCCTATCAAGTACTATCATAAACACTAGGTAAGTGCGTAAACAAAATATACCTATTAGAATACTAAATTACCAGCAAAACAACCCAATCAGACTTGAAGTGCGACTAACAAACCATATTGCCAGACGAGACGTAGACGCCATTTTGTGCTCGTGTGGTGTAATTTCCAAATTTCATCACATTGCTCCAGTTATTTATTTAACAGGAATCAAAACAACGTACATAAAACAAAAGGGGGCAATAGTAAAATTCCTCCACCTAACTAACTAGCGTGTGAAACGTACTACGTATTTGGGTTAGTTTTGAGACTCGTATCCTATTTTAGATAAATAACAATCTTATCATTCGGATTTTTGTTTTAGAATGGCTGAAGATTTAGATGTAGAAGCTATGTTGGAAGCACCTTATAACAAATCGGTAAGTACCTTGATCCTAACCAAGTCATGATAAGCAGACAAACAGCTCACGTCAAATTCCCATGTTCTATTTCAAAATGTCTGTATTTTAGTAAACCTACCTACATTTTATTGTTATCTTTAATAAAGAGTTTCTTAAATGAAGTACAGTGTTAAATTAAAAAACACCAAACATCGATAATAACTTAACATTTTGTTGCCTCTCAGAAATCACTTCAATGTTTAATATTGCAATGTGCTTTTTCTTTTACTCACCCAATTCATTTTCTTGTAATGAGTAAAGAATAATGGTATCAATATGTATTAATGTTTCTATGTATAAATTTTTGCATTTAAAAATTGATTTTGAAGTACATTTTGAGGATTTAACTGTTTAAAGATGTTTTAAACTAACTGCTTTGGGAGATTTTAATCTTGTTAGTTCACAACTAGTTAAATTCATCTTTGAACAGCAACTGGTAAGAAATATAAAACCAAATTACATTTGAGTATCATTTCTTGTATTTATAGAACTTTGTGGTAATAGTCGAGCATACTTCACCGACCTGAACAGACAGAGAGGTATCCACTACTATACTTACCTAATTTTTTATTAATTGAAAATTCAACACAACCTAACATTGTTATTTAAATCACTTAAAAGTTACAAATTCAAAAATAAAATTTTCATAGAGCATATTTTTTTAAAAGGACCATGAGCTGATGGGTCGTAAATCTTTTGCAGAAGTATCCCTGTGTGATGTTAGCGCTGTGTGCATCCTTTGTCAGTGGTTTTACGAACGGTAAGTGTAGACCAGGGCAGCGAGACTACCATGACATGGATGAACATTGGCTGGTTATTAAACCAGCTGCCAACAATAGCCTAGGCAAAGTAAAAACCATCAGCAATTGTGTTGTTTCATCAGTGACATTTTAAACAAAATGTCATTGTTGAAATAATGCATATGTTCTCCATGTTGTTGTTATGAAATAACTAATGCAATTTTTATTTATTCACTCGGCGTGTGTTGCTGTGGCGCTGCTTCTACCTTGTGCTTTGTGTGACAGGATAACACTTCCTCTTCAAAGCATCGATCGGACAAGTATTCTGATAAGCACAAAGATAGAGAACGTGATGGGAGCCGCAGGTAAGAATTTACGACTTCTGGTCATTTATTTACATGCAGCAAGGGATTTTTTGGTGACATTCAATAATAAAATAATTAACTGGCATAGTTAATAGTCAACATTTTAAAGCCAGTCTTTTGTTTTCAATAACAAATGATGGTTCTTTGTTTGTTGTTGTGCTTTAAATTCCAAATTATATTAGGTATTATGGTTCACCTAAAAATCCCTTCCCGTGCCGTCCGGCCAATTGTTACAGATGTCTGTAGAACACAATCCTCAAAGTGGCACTTTCTTTTTTCTAGACGTAGCCGTTCGAAAGACAGAAGAAGATCAAAAGAAAGAGAGCCACTTCGTTCAAAAGAAAGAGATGACAGAAAAGATAAAGATCGTGAAAGGGACAAAGATCGCAAAGATCGTGATCGTGACCGCGATCGTGGTGAACGCGAGCGTGGCGAGCGTGGCGACCGCGGCGATCGTGACCGCGAGAGAGAGCGCGGTGAGCGCGAGCGAGATCGTGACAAGGATAATAACAAAGATAGGGATCGGACTCATAATAGAGATAAGGAACGCGAAAAGGACAAGGAACGAGAGCGCGACAAGGATAAAAGACGGAGTAAGGACAAGGAACGTAGTCGAGAACGTGATCGAAGCAGTCGCGACCGTACCTCTAACATCAAAAAGGAAAAAAGTGTTGAGAGAGACCCTGCCAAAGAATATCGGTCGAAATCTAGAGGACTTGAGCCAAAATTAGATGATTTACCTCCTGAAGAAAGGGATCTGCGCACTGTATTCTGCATGCAATTATCTCAACGAATTAGAGCAAAAGATCTTGAAGAATTTTTCTCATCTGTTGGCAAAGTTAGAGATGTAAGACTTATCACTTGCAATAAAACCAGGAGATTTAAAGGCATAGCTTACATCGAATTTAAAGATGCAGAATCTGTACCTTTGGTAAGTAAGCAGTTTGTTATTTTAAGAATTTCTGTGGTAAAGTCAGGACAGCCTCCACTCATTGGAATGTGTTTTTACTAATAATTAAAAAGAGACTTAGTTTTTATCCAAATGTTTTTAATGTAAGTTGTTTTGCCTTCTAAAACTTAGATTTAAAAAAAAAATTGATTCATTTGTATGAAGCAAAGATTTGTAGGAGTTATAAGAATTCACAATTTTTTTAATTTTAATGGGATTTACAGGCTTTAGGTTTGACCGGACAAAAATTGCTTGGAGTTCCTATTATAGTACAACATACACAAGCAGAAAAGAACAGGGTAGGCAATACATTGCCGAACTTAGCACCAAAGACCAGTAACGGACCGACAAGACTATATGTTGGTTCATTGCATTTTAACATTACAGAAGACATGCTACGTGGTATATTTGAACCCTTTGGAAAAATTGATCATATTCAGCTTATGACCGACCCTGAAACAGGAAAAAGCAAAGGATATGGATTCCTTACTGTAAGTTGAGTGTTGTTACAATCATTAACTGACATCACATTATTACTGCAGTCAAATTTATAACAACCTAATCATGTATGTTACAGTTCCACCATGCGGCAGATGCGAAGAAGGCTATGGAACAATTAAACGGGTTTGAATTAGCTGGTCGACCCATGAAAGTTGGCAATGTAACAGAACGGACTGATGGTGGTTCTAGCACTCGATTTGATGCAGATGAGTTGGACCGTGCTGGTATTGACCTCGGTGCTACAGGACGATTACAATTAATGTTTAAGCTTGCAGAAGGCACTGGATTACAGGTAAAAAAAAATCTATTTTATGTTAAATTTTCGTGTTTTTCTCAAAATTTTCTAACATTTTGATTTTTATAATTATGACGACTTATTGTGTCTAATCTATGTATATTCAAAAGGATTGCCTAGAATACAATCAACTGCATTAAAAACTATTGCTGGAGGGGTATCTCTATTTGAGTTTTGTACTGAATGCTTCATGAGTTGAGCAGAATCAAATTTTCTCATCCACCAGAAGACAAATTTGAGAAAAATATTGTAGTGGTGGAGATTTGATAGTAATACAAACATCTGAAGTAATTAATCATGCATCCGCGGCCCTCAGAAGTCAATAAATTAGAGGGCCACTGGTAGCTAATTGGTGTGTTTTGCTAGACAAATTGGTTCATTAAAAAAAAAAAACACTTTTAGAGGTAGATAAATATTGTCTAAGGGGAACCACATATTGTAGTTTTTTTTCTCGAGTTGTGAAATTTGCACAATTATGAGGTTTTCCAAAATCTTGTGTACAACTTTGATAGAGTGAACCAATCATTGTTAGAAACTGTTTAAAATAATGAATCTAGCATAATTTTATTCTTATAATCCTTACAGGCTGGCTATACAATGCTGCCTATCAAAGGATTTTCAGTTTTTGCCCTGAAGTCTTTCCAAAATTCCCCCTGTGTTTCCCACTCTTATTTCTCTGTCTCGGCATACTACAAATATTATGTTTTACAGCAGTATGCAGATTTCAGAAAAAGGAAAAATCAGTGCGAAGTCTTTAACACTATTCTTGGCAATGCTGAGTAAAGTACAGTTTAAACTTGCACCACATTATTAGACTATAATATTTATATTGTGAGGTTCTTTTCAGACTATAGTGTATTTTACAAGCAATTTCTCAGTGTATTATTTATAATTGCAAAATCCAAGTTGTAAAAGAATAATGTGAAGGGTATTTACATACTCAATATCAGTGCTTACCATGAAATATGTCTACACTATAGTGTGAAAATGGGAATTAATTTCCTTTCAGCTGTAAGCTTGCATGTGTTGATTAATTTTACTCAAAGGATTGAATATATTGTTATTGTTTAAGACCTGAGCAGAATTTTTTCTTATTGATATTCCAAAAGCAAAGAACACAGCATGTAAATTAATCATAAGATGGGCTTGATTTCAGATTCCACCGGCTGCAGCATCAGTATTGATGGGTGCTGGTTCAGCACTGGTTACTCCTCAACCACAAGTAGCACCTCCTATCGCGACACAGTGTTTTATGCTGAATAATATGTTTGATCCAGCCTCGTAAGTGTTACTTTTATGTAAAAATCTGTGAAATGAGTAGGGACGCCACTGCCGCACTAAAGCCAGTTCATGATACATTATTAAATAGGACTTATACCACACAATAAATAATACAAGTACAGAAGAGGCACTTCGCGCAACAATTAATAAAAATAGCGACTCTTGCTACTAAGCAACAAAGTGCAATTCAGCTCGCATGCACACAGTGCCTAACGCGATATTCACCTAAACGTTGCCACTCTCTTTTAACGCGTAATGCGCCAGCTGTGGCGCTAGGGTTGTCGGCTTGCCGCTGCTAGTATAATATTCATCGTCTATCTACCTACTTGACCATGTAATCTATCTTATGTTTGATGCATATGATTACACGGTCAATTAAGTAGATAGTGAATATTAAAGTCCGTCATTTGTAATTAACAAATGAAAACAAACCTTTAATCTGGAGTTTACCTAGATACCTCTTACAATAATGATATTTCACACATTCATTAAAAAGTTCGTAGAACAAAAACATAAAAATTCTGGTTGTTTACATTTCACTATACTAATTCTTAATTATCTCCTAAACGCGTGGACCGATTTATATGATTCAAACGGATAAAATGGTTTTATACCTAGACCTTTCATTTGACGTTGACCAAAATCGTTACAATATCTCAACAAACAAAATATCACATTTTTTTCAAGTTGCTCTCGTAATTATATGAAAACAAAATAAAATTATTTTAAAAACTATCTTATCAAACATTAAACGTTAAAACTAGGGTTCTTTAAGACCGTACCTAATTGTTACCTAATTAACTTGTAGATGGGGTTTCGTTGCCGACATAATGCACACAAAAACGAAGTTTTATCATAGTTTTTAAATGAGTTTGAACTTACCTTTCCTCATCTGCAGGTAATGAAAAAAATGGCACTCTCTCGTCTCCTTGTTTCGGCACAATCCGTCAAATGAGCAATGCTTTAAACCAGCCATTCTTGTTGTTCATTATTCGAAACTTATTTATAATATTACGCATGCGCGAGCGGTGACAACTGACTGGCGGAGTGGCGACGACGGCACCACGCGAAAGTGTAGGCATTTATCGCTGTAGGTACGAGTGAAGGAGGCCTGCTACAGAATATTTAAATGAAAAGTGGTTTTACTGGCAAGGGTCAGCGCCACCCATTTCACATAAATTTATTGGTCTTTACTATAAACATTAAGTAATTGAAATAAAGGCACATTGACACAATATAAGTGGCACTACAATTGCCCAATGTCAATACTTTTGGAATTGACTAGATACTAAAATAATGTATACCTTTTTATTTTCAGGGAATCGAATCCTAGCTGGGATATTGAAATAAGAGACGATGTCATTAGTGAATGTAATAAACATGGCGGAGTACTGCACGTGTATGTAGATAAAGCATCTCCACAAGGAAATGTTTACTGTAAATGTCCAACGATAGCGACGGCGGTGGCGTCGGTGAACACCCTGCATGGCCGGTGGTTCGCCGGTCGCGTCATCACGGCGGCGTACGTGCCGCTTGTCAACTACCACTCTCTATTTCCTGATGCTATGACAGCACTCGCTCTATTGTTGCCGTCCCGACAACGATAAACTACAGCAATAAGCATTTATTTGAATAATTTTGGTCTTGAGTGTATACTGATTATAATATCTAGTGATGACCTAATTCTAGATAATAAAAGTTATTAATATGTAAACTATTATTGACTATTTTTTTTGTGTATATTGGTTACATTAGTGATTGTCTTATTTATGATAAAGTCGTTTTGCGTTGGTAAACATATCAATGTTTCATCAATCAATAGTAGTTTATGAAACTTGCTTCATGAGGCTTGCTTCAAAACACGAGTCTGTTTAAAAACCGAGCCGTGGGCGAGGATTTTAATAGTATAATTATCCCGAATGTCCTAATACCTACCTACGTGCAGTTTCATACGCTACTCTTGTATCTATTTTCTTTCATACATTGGGATTGAACCTACAAAATTTTATATTTAATTTGTAAATCATACTCTTTAAAGCTCACATTCCTATGCTCAATTGATTGAGCCTATTGTAATTATGTAGTCCAAAAAGACCACTCGCAAAAAAACAGCTGTTGCAGTTAGCAGTAATCTTTTTTTATTGTACATAACATTCTTCATTCTTTCATTTAAACTGCTCGAATCCAATCAATTTCCAATGTTGCTGGACCTTTCTGCTTCACTGGTTGATAAACTCCACCATACATTTGAATACCAAGACTTGTAATTTGGGACAAGTCCAATGTCTCATTATTGGTTACTCTTTTACCTCTGTAGTAAGCTTTAAACTCGGAAAATTTGAGATTACGGATAGCAAAGTCGTCTTTTGGCGCCTGAAAATTTAAAATTCATTAGATAGGTACTTCAAATACCAAATAAGTACTACCTGAACTAGAAAGTATTTGTTTTGCAGCAGAACATTTACTTGAATTGGACAGATTATTGGAATTTACCGGCGAGCCCCTGGTTTTATGTCTTCTTCGAGTCAATGGTAAATTATTAAATGAGCTGGGCCCAGTAGGTGGCCTCGCTTATCACGGAAAGTGTATTGAAATCCCTTGTTTCCAAGTGATGTTATTTCCACAACTTGATACTAGTGTGAAAACTATTTCAGTAGGTATTACTAGTACCTAAGTAAGTTGTTAATCCAAAACACATGTTTGGGCATACTTATAACCAGGGGACCAGTAACGATGATTACTAATAGAATACACAGGTTGAGAGAGTCCCGAGTAAAGTGATATAAGTACAGCACTTGACTCTGACTACGTTTATACGGATAGGTATAGGAAGAACGAAAAATCAAAAGAAAGTCCGCAATTAATGTGCACAAAAACTTCGATCTACGCTGGCAGGCCCATGGGGGTGAGCGAACGTAATGACGACGCGACGTTGAGCAGTTACTGAGACTGGGACTACAGTAATTATCAGCATTGCAAAAAAACAATCCAATCACAAGGTAGGAACGGTCAGCAACGAAAATCTATTCTCACAGATGCGGTAATTCGCGCAAAATGTCAGCCACTAATGAAAGGTTATTCTTCTGTACTAATTTGACAAGTACCTACTTACAACATGAAGATGAAAGTGTAATGATCTAATGACAAATACAGTCAAACGGGGTGAATAGGCACGCAGGGGTGAATAGAAACGAAACTTTAGAAGGGATTTTAACCTTGAAATAATATAGTTTATTGCCAAAAAGGACTCTTAATGTGTTTATTGTAATATAATTAACGATTAAGTGCTCTTGTTGGGGTCAAACTAAATTATTTCAAGGTTAAAATCCCCTTTAAAGTTTCGTTTCTATTCACCCCTGCGTGCCTATTCACCCCGTTTGACGGTACTCTTACGTTTCATATAATTTTTTAAACACACATGCAAGGTTATAATATTAACTAAACGTGTTTCGTACAAAAAAAATTGTGAAAATCTGCTCACGGATTTTATTTCCTTCGTCGTGCCTTCGTGTTTTGAAGGCACCGACGCACAACCGCCACAGCCTAATATTTTCAATTAAAAACGAAATATTTTTGTAGATTCAAAATTATTTACTACCACCTGTTCAGCATTTCATCTATTATTTTAACTCTTCCGATTTTTTCAAATATTTCATTCATCGTTCAATAATTAGATAATTACACAAAAATGTACGTGTTCTTCGACTTTCGTTGCTAGCCGTGTACAATCAACAGTAAACGTTTATTAAATAGGTACTAGCTTTTGTCCGCGTCATGGTCGGAACTTATCCCACAAGAACCTGTCGGGATTAAAGTATCTTATGTCCACCTATCCCAATTAATGGTCTACCTACCCGGACCCGTATAATGCCAAATATCGAAATCCGATAACAGAGAGACGAGCGAGAGGTTATTCGTGAATGAATGAGTGACGATAGTAAAATATATATATCGAGGGGTGAAAGGCTATTTGTTTGAAGCGACATTTTGGACGATATTGACTTTTATACATATTCGGATTCAGCGAATTTTTCTGCGTCGGCTGAGCCGGGTTTCGTACAATTCTGAGCACTTTTATGGCGCTTAAAACAATGCAATTTTAGTGCATATTTCTCAAACATGATGTATGATCCGACATCAAATTTGCCATATTTTTTTAGTATTTCATTTAAGCTGTACACAAAAACAGAGAATCGAAGCATAAGCCGTTATTCTCGTCCTAAAATTTCAGTTCGATGTCAGATCAATCGTTTTTCGATATAGCTAACTTTAGATGAAAAGTCTCTTCATACATTTTGCTTACGACTACTTACACTATGCAATGTCGCTTCAACCAATTTGCCGTCAGCCAAATTCATTAAGACATGTCGGTTCAACCCTTTTCACTGCAACTGTTTTGCACTCTGTTTGGAGCGTCAAACATTATTCATTATCTAATTAACACAACTTTTTTTTTCATTCCTGATAATTATAGTACCTACCTAATTATTCACCCATTTCAATACTACAACCTCTTAACTTACTATAAATCTGTCATTATTATCTTGTATCAACAACCAAGTTATAATTTATAAACTTTCAAAACCTGAGACATCAAACAACTCATTAAGAATGTTCATCGTTGCTTAAGCCAACTTGCCTGTATCGTTAATAAAACCCAATTGGTAGTTAAACAAAATAGCCTATTCCTATTATTATTGAGTAACGTCGATTCAATAATTTTGCTTTCTCCTGCATAAGTACTGTAAAGTCACATAAACCATTTTGCCTGCTGCTGATTAGTGACAATGTTGGAAGTTGAATCATTTTTCCTTACTCTAAAAATAAGGCGATACAGATCATTTTGTATTAAGCGACATTTATCTTGGAATTCATAACTGTTTATTTATTGAAAATTATACAAAAACATTAAGGGATTTTTTTGCAATGAAGTTTTGCGATCCCCATTATAGTAAGAGCAGTAGTTTTTTCATAAAGATTTTTTTTCCAAATTTTGAATCTTTAAATGGCTCTCCTGTAAAGTTCGTAAAATGTCGCTTCAAACCAATAGCCTTTCACCCCTATATATATATATATGTATATATATTCTTACAAAAGATCATAATTTATTGGTACGTTATTCGCTTGTGTCTAGCGTGTGTAACTACATGCTTTTGTAAGTATATTTTCTTAATATAATAAAATTATACAAGTACCTACCTACTACATTCACATAGGTGATAGGTAGGTACCTACCTAACTCTTATTCATACTAAGTTCTTCCAATACATAGGCATGAATGTGTGTCTGAATCTTATCGTTATCATTGCCAATATAAATGCAATGTGAGCATACTAGGAAGGCAGGTGCCTCTAACAAACCAACATTATTATGTACATTACCTGGAAATATTGTTCAAATGAGTAGTTGGGTTCGTCATTTAATCCTTTGTGCCGTAAAGTAACTTTAAAACCATTATACTGTCCTTGGCCTCTACACTTGATTTGAAGTTTTGTGTGGCCCGTGAGGTTATACGACTGAATAGCTCGTATTCCAGCAAATCCAGCACCGTTTAGTTGAGGGTTCAAAAGTGCAAAAAAAATAGCTCGTCTAAAGCCAATATTTTTATGAATAACGAATATTGCCTTAGACATGCCGACATCTCGTACGGTATCCGATTGTTCTCGCCAAACGTCTACGTCATCGCTCTTTGTGAAGTCAAACAGATACAACCCGTCATCAAGTTGGCTGGTGCTGTAAAATAAAATAATAGGTATTTATTTATTAATAGCCAAACACAGTACCTACCTATAAGTACATTAATTAACAGTTTGAATAGTGATCCCCAAACTAGGCGTTTCATCAGGTAGGTAGAAACTAGAGTACCTACCTAGGTATTCATCTATGTAGGTACCTATAGAGATAGTACACCTATACCTACAGCAATCGTTTCAAATCTTTGCCTAGCTGAATGCTGTGTCCTAGTGTGCTCATTTGATTAAATATCACTGGCACCTCTACTGACCTACTTCGGAGTTCGGACAACGATAGGTGACGATAGTTATACACAAATAAATTACCTAACATATTATGATAAGTAGGTAGGTACTACAGAGAACTGCTTATATAGGTAGGTAAGTACTACAAAATCTGTTTATAAATTGTTGAGTGTCACTTAACTTTCAGTATCGGAGATATCGTCAACGTCGTTATTTTCACTTATCCCGCACGTGTTACTTTCGATAGCAGCCATTTTGACAGACAAATGAAGTCAGAGGTTATCATAACAAATGACGACTACTAATTCTAAATCATACCAAAACAGGGACAGAAATATTATATTTAGATAGACAGCTGGAGCTTTTCTGCGCGAAAATTATTAGATAGAATAATATCTACTTACTACAAAATGAATAGACTCATAAATTTGTAGTTAGGTACCCCATCTATGATAAATAGTTTGAAGGCACCTTTAGAAGAATACGATTCATACGAACAAAGATAGTGCACGAGCACGATAGATAGAGGCACAAACAAATGGCCCTGGCCTTAATCAGTAGGCAACAACTTGAAACTTGGTTGGAAATAATACGTAGGTCAGTAGGTAACGTAGAAAGTTAATCAGGCAAGTTTGTGTGGGTTCTGAGATTTTAACAATTTTGTTAAGAAGCATGAATTTATTTGTAAAACACCAATTATTAGAAAAATGATGCCTAGACTTTGGTACAAAACAGCCAAAGAAAATAGAATCACATACCGTGGCCTTGCCTTTGTTGGGCCTTACTAAACTTGACACGGGATTCGGGAAAGGAGCATGCGCTGTTAGCAAGCATAGAGCAGCGCATGTTGAAACGGTTTGATCCAATTGGGGGGAGTGTTTTTATTCTGTAGGAGAGTGCGCAACAATGTCCTCTGTAAGTAGGTACCTACTATATAGGTAGGTATAAAGGTCCATATAAATTCACGCTTTTTCCCCCATGGCACTGTATATATGCAGATCTGCCGGGTCACGGTAATATTATCTATATATAATATTACCGTGACTCAGCGTTTTACTCCCGGTCACTTTCCAGTCGAGCTTCTCGCGCTTCAGCACTCTCGCACGATCGAGCGGCATCAGTGCGGCTGCGCTGCAAACTCAGTCTTGTCTCTCGTTGCGTGTATGTTTCTGACGCGCGAGACTCAGCATGGCGCTCCCGATAATTTAATAGCCGCATTTCGTATGCTTCTATACTTTCCAGAGACTGCCACGATGCATTTTGAGTGTGCATAGTATCTAATCGGGACAGGCGCGACCTACTACTTTCTCCACGTTGAGTTTCCGCATTGTGTTCTCGAAGAGTAGCCAACCTTGCCTCACGCTCAACGGCGGTTTCAGGAGATCGAGCTAACCTTTTCCTTCGAGAATCGTTTGAGGATTGGGATAGATTAGACTGTTTTCTGGGCATTTTGATTACTTATTTTAAGTTTGAAAGATAACAGAAAATAATTTACACACAGATAATGATAGCTAAGCAGTAGTCCGATTGAAGCTTATTTAAGTAATATTTATTTATTTCAGGAAATTAATGTGTTCACGTTAAATTCGACCAAGCACACGATAACTTATAGCAACGCAGGTACAATTGTAACCCCAGTTTCTATAGGTTGAGGCGGCGATATCTGCCCTCTCTAGAGTATATTTATGTTCTGTGTATCTGCCGGTCGATTCCAGCCCCTGTCAACTTTGTATGGAAGGAACGAAATACCTACAAGGGCAAAACCTCCAACTTGCCAATAAAAAATTATAAAAGATTTTGTGTGGTAACACATAACTTCCGGCAATATCGTCATTTGACAAATCAAAATGTTGCCATAAAATTATCCTTACTTCCATTGTATTGTAATAGTTTTTTATCCATATTTCATGAATTAATTTTTATTGGAATTATAATAAAAAATATTTGAAAATGATAAACATGAATAAAACCGTCATGTTTTACATTCGATACGATGGGTCCAACAATGAAATGGAATGATATTATTTTTTTTGTAGGATTTTTATTTCAATATATAAAACACCAAGTTGACAATGGCGTCGGCGCGGCGTCGGAAAAATCTATAAGTCAATGGAAAAATCACATCAAAGAGTACAATGAATCACATTCCCAGAACACTATTAATTACTCCTAGCAGAGTAAAATAGCACATAATACAATATCAATCTAGCGTCGGTTGTTTTGTTTGTTGTCTCTGTGTTAATTTCGTGGTATTTTTGGATTTGTATCTTCACATTTGAAGATCTTCACCTGATCTAACCAACATCGAGTCGACCTAATGCTTCTCCGTTCCAGCGAATAATTGTTTTGAATGAGACATTACCCTAGTGAGAAAGTGTGTGACAATGGAAAACAAAAGAAAATGTTTTAAGTGCGGCTGCTCGCCTGCTAAAGACGGCGTGAAGTTCGTCTATGATGAAGTTGTTTCGATTCCCCATACCTACGTATCTCAATTTGTGAGAATTTAACCATACGTTACTCAATTTGTGTGTTGATGTCATGTCTGATTGAAACGTAAATAATTATAACTTAATATATCTTAATCTTGTTGTTTTATTTTCTATTTCTTACATGCGAGAGTGCCCGACTGCCCAAAAGAAAGTAGGACACATGCGTTTTAAATTTCGCGGTGCAAGATAGTTCTTAAGAGCTAAATCTAGATGTCGCCAGCAGCGGTTTCCGTTTTATCTTTTTTGTTTGAAGTCGACGTTCTTCTCCGCTAGGAGTAATAGGTAGTGTTCTGTGGCCCGACTGCCCAAAAGAAAGTAGGACACATGCGTTTTAAATTTCGCGGTGCAAGATAGTTCTTAAGGGCTAAATCTAGATGTCGCCAGCAGCGACTTCCGTTTTATATTTTTGTTTGAAGTCGACGTTCTTCTCCGCCACAGAGTACATTATAAATAGGGTATTCTCCGCTAGGACTAATAGTGTTCTTGTACTCATAACATCACATTTTGTGAACGAAACCATAGCGCGATCTAATTCGACGCCAACGCCATCTAGTTAGCAAAAAGGAAACATTTTTATATGGTGAAAAATTATAACACATAATATGCGATGACACACGATTTTAACATAAAATAAATGGCTGTGTGTGAGTAAAAAAAATCTACCTAGTTCCACATCTCACTTAAGTTTATATGCGACATGAAAATATATTAATTAAGAAGCAATAATTACACCAATATACCGAACAAACATACTAGCAGTCTTTTGTACTAACTCTATTACTATATTTATTCTGTACTGTAAAAAAAAGCATGTCTTATCTTTAAGATAAACATGGCATGCTTAATTTTCCTCTTTCTTCGTTATTTAGCTCAAATTGCTTAAAGCAATAGCGTGCCGTTTTCGAGTTTAAATGTTATAATTAATCTATGAAGTTCTTTTTGAGTTCTGTTTGTTATTACATACAGACAAACTCGATAAATTTTATAAGACATAGATGAACTTAGAGCAGTTGGTTTAATGCTCTAAGTAGATGAAGCAGCTTAAAACTTATAGAAACACATTTTTTTTAATTGTCTTGCTCATCTCTGAAACGAATTAACGATACAGTTTTTAAGAAGAAAATGCACAACTCTATCTATGACTTTTAAAAACAACTATTAACCTCGCCAACATGATCAAATTTAAATTATTTATATTATTATCCAAAAAGGGCTTACACATGTAATTCGACTTGATGTTTTAGAAATCTCATAGATGACGCTGCTTTAAAATTGATTATGTTATGTTTATCGGCCTAAGTTACTTATATTGCATGATTTTTATAGTGTGAAGCTAGCTTATAGCATGGTTAACATAATAACAACATTCAAATATGCGTCGTTAGAGTACACGTTGTTACAGAATGTAGTTAGTAATATTATCTATATATTATTACCGTGGCCGGATTGCCGTCTTAGGAAAGAAGGCCGTTACTGACAATGTTGTCAAAAATGACTTTTAACATAATCAGCAAATGCAAGCTAAACAAGAATCACTAACTAAAACCATTAAATAAATCGCTTGCCTTCATTTTAGATAAAATTTCAATAATCTCGGAATCAACGTTGACGTAGTTACGGCGTTAGTGGGGTAAATGATGGATAATAATCTGGCCGATCGACAGTTTCAGGGTTATCCATTATTTGCGCCACACCCTGTATAATCCAAATTGGCACAAAACACTGCTTTCTAGCATTTCGTGTACTTAGTTTAACGAGTTTGTGTCGACTATTCATACCTAAGTACTTAGCTATTGAAGATACCTACTGTGGTCAAGTGAAAGTATAGGGACCTGCGTTGTGTTGTGATGATGGTTTTTTGGTTAGCCCAAAAATGTATTGATTTCCAATCAAAACGCACCTATACATACTACACCTAATTACCTTGGTCTACCCGAAAGTATGAGATATTATAGATACAAGATAAGCCTACATAATACATAAAATATTTTAAATTTGGTAGACATTGCTCTATTCGGAAAGAGCAAGGCTGCGTTTAATTCTAAAATTTCTTGGCAATTTTAATAGAAGATTGAATGGTTCCGACATAATCAAACATTAATATTACACACTTCCCTAGGATGACAAAGCCTCTACTTACAGTAGGTACCTACCTACTTCTTAATGTTGTTTAAATATTTATTTGTTCTACTAACCTGTTATCACATATGCCGTAGATGAAGACAAAACAAAGGAATAAGTAAATAGCACATATCACTTTGCCACTAAACATTTTATGAATAAATTAATGAGTTAAGTAAAAATACAAATAGTTTTAGGCGCTATTGCTTCAACTACGCTCTATCAAATACTTACTAATAAGTAACCTACTCGTATATGAATTATCTGGTAAAACATCCATAAACAAAATGAATTTATATACTTACTTTTAATGAACATTTGACACTGTTATCTTTTCTTAATGTTATTGACGTCTTGAGTCTGGTTTTACACCAATAAGTGACCGTTACGTAGGCACCTATCTATTCAGAATACATTTATTACAAAGTGGAATCTATCTAAAGTGGTAAGTATAGCTGCTCGGAGTCTGGATTTGCAGTCGGTTGATGGCGATTATAGGATGGCACCCCTAATAAATGGGACTTAAACACAACTGGGGAAATGTGAGTGTTCTATACAAGGGTGGATCGGGGGAGCACAGGGGCACCTCCACCCCCCAACGGTTTAAGTAAAATAAAAACGAATCATCTGATTGGAATGGCCTTAAATGTGCGTTACGCCAGCGGAATGTTGTCGCTTTTCAGATAATTAGTATACTTCATGTCGTGTAATTGTGCCCTTTTTGTGCGTCCACCCGATCCAAATATAATCACGAAAAATATATTCGGCTGGAGTAACGTCACCCCAGCGGCATGTTTTTTTCCTGGTGGTCGTAGCTAAATAAAAACTGGCTACTTAGATAGATATAATTTGTGCATAAATGTGGCCAAAAAATAGAAGTGCGTCTTGAGGTTTCAGAGTTATTCAAGATGCCGCTGGGGTAATGTTTAGCAAATTGCTGTACTTACCTATCTCATAGCTAGTTTGTATTTAGCTACGACCACAATAAGCACTACTTCGATGAAAATTGGAAAGGTGTATCTACGGCTAAACAACAGTCCCGGGGGGGTTTAAGACCTATCCAACGATAAAAAAAAAACTCGCAAACTTTTTATTTTTCATACTTTGGTTGCATAATGATGTTTTGTAATTTAACATACACGCATGTTGAACGTAATAAAAAACATGTTACGGTTATCATGTGGGGTCCTACGGTTACAAGGATTCCTTATTGGACTACATAAGTAACCTAAATAGACCGTAATGGAAAAATAATTAAAGATAAGAAATACTTTATTTAAACATTTATTTCCCTTCACCAGTAGTTACCCTGCGCTTTATAAAGCCAATATTTCTTAAATGTCGCACAATAAAAGGTGTAGCAGTCAGAGTTATTGCTATCCTGAAAGGCGCGAAAAATTTGTGTACAGTATATGCTACAACAAAAGAGCCTGCATTTGATGATGCTGCCTTCAAAATAGTGCCTTCGCTTATATTGAAGTACTTTAGCACTGCCACTAAATCGACGCCACTGAAAAGAAAAGATGATTTTTTAAATCAATTTAATGTTTACCCAAATTATCATTAATTAATTATATAATTTTATAAAATAACTAAATAATAATAGGTGTAATGAGTTGTGAATTATGAGATTGTTATAGCAGTACAACATACCTAGATATTAGAAGATAGCAGGACCCCAAAGATATCAGTGAAATGCCAACATGAAATACTATCACTGTGGAACCATATTCTTTGATAGCCCTTTTCAACTTTTCTTTAGCACTCAGTGAAGGATTTGTATCTGTACTCATATATCTTGTGCCAACAGCTATGCTTTGAAAAAATTTAAACAAAATATTAACACCAACATTAGGCAAGAATACCTTTCAGTAATATACTTAGTTATCTATTTGGCAAACCCGCAAAATGCATTTTGATATCCGTGTTAAGAAAATGTTATACCTAAATTGAGCAAATATTTAATCAATTTCATGATGTTTAGAGCACATAGAGCTCAATTTCAATAATCAGCTGACAGAAATAGTTGCAACTGGTGAGCTGCCACATAGTTTTGGCAATGCCAGATACAAAACAAAGCAGTCTAATTAAAACAGAGTATATACAGGTGACCCGTAAATAATGGATCAAACGTAACGGGTAGGTAGCTCACTTGATTTCCAACAACTAATTTCAATAGTTTAAAAAAAAACTGTTAAGGTAAGCAAGGCAATTTTTTTCATAATAAAAAATTACCTTCCTATTAAATATTTTTTTCTAAGGCAAAGAGCATGTTATTTATAAAAAAAAGATATCATTAGTATTCTATTCAGAAATGTTTAATAAAAATCATACCTAAAACTGTTACCTTTTGCAGGACAGCATAAAAAAAACTAAATTCTGGTAGAGAAAATGGTAAAATTCGAAAAAAAATTAAAGCTTGGTTACCATAACGTTTTTTTTAAAACTATTCAAATTAATTGTTGAAAATCAGGTAAGCTACCTACCCGTTACATTTGAAACCATTATTTACGGGGCATCCTGTAAACTAAACAAATGTATAAAACAATCACTTCGAAACAGTAGTCATAGCTGTTAAACAAAATCCAAATGTTGTTTTTCAAAATTAATTTTCTGTTAGTCAAGCAATGTATTGTGTTCATAGGATGGAAAACATACTTCAGATATTATATTAAAATTCTAAACGATTAAGGACATATTCACATGCACATGGGATTAGCCAGTTTGTTAAGCAGAATGAGTGGCAAAATACCAATTATCTCTAAAATATGAGGCAAACTGTGGGTGTCACTAACACAAGTGATTCTTACCAATCTAAATAGAAATGAGGAGCTGCTGGCTATGCCCATACTTCATGATATAAATTGATGTAACATGCATCATTACAGACACTACATTATATACACTCAGTCACAAGTCACACAAACTGATATCTGTAATCCATACAGATACAATGATGTCAGTGAAATTATAAATTAAACCTTAAAATCCAAGCATGGTAGAAAAGGATATTGAAGTGGGTTAGTATACTTGAATCAGTATTTGTTAGCAATCAAACAAGGTATTATTTAACTGTATCTATCTGTGTACATACCCTCTCTTGATGCTCTAGCGCGATATTCATTTCTAAGTGTCAGGTAATGAGCACTGTGAAGATGGTCAGACAAATACTTGTGCCCTTGACCCCACTGCGATCCAGGCATATTTAGATGGGTATGGTTACCACTGAAGGGGCTGGGAACATTGCTTTGCATGGAAGAAGACAAGCTGACAGCTCCACGGCAGTCATATTTGTTAACATGAGGATCTGACTGTACAGTTATGTCTATATTTCCCAAGTCAATTTGTTTTTTGTAACAAGAACTGATAACTGGACCAGATATATCTCGTTCTCTCTGTGGCGAAAATCTACCCATTTCTGAAGCATTTATGTCAACTACATTCGTCGGCAATTTTAATGCTACGGCCGGGGGGAATCTGAGACCAGTTGTGACGTGTATACGGTTAATGTCCTGGCCAATGTTATTAGTAAATCCACCTGGAAAGGTTGAATAAAGGTGAATATGTCGGTTCTTGGATCTTGTCCCTTTGTATACAATAAACAATCTTCAAGGTCATGTTCAACAAAACTTACCAAACAATGGATTTGCCAATGGTTTTCCGTTGAAATAACTGTTCGTTCTAGTATAAAGTTTGTACATTTTTGTAGGTTTTTGAAAATTTGATCTTATACAATACGTGTTTCAATAAATGAAAACGCTTTAATGGAAATTTCCCGTTTTTAATAAAACGTACACGTAACGTGACCGACTAACATGACAGCAGAAATGACACTGACAGAAAACAAAAACTGACGTTTGAAATATTACTTTGGCTGCATTCCGAATTAGACCATGATCGCTCACAGCGATCATCGATATTTTGCGTTCCGTAGGTATTAGATAATTACATTGACATAAAATAGTATGGACTGGAAATATCAACAAAAAAAAGGTGCCTACCTACAACTCATAATGTCTCATAAAATGGCCGCCATTGCTAGGGTTGTGGCAATCAAGGAATATTGGTGTTACTATAACGAGTATCGATACGAGTCTTACTTGATATCACGTTTGGTTCATAATTATATACTTACTTAAAATAAATGTTGTAACAGAAAAAGATGAGTAGTTTACTTACCGTCTGTTATCTGAGAATAAAACTCAAATCAAGTGTTTGTTTCTGTACAGAATTAAAAACTTTTGTATATAACATGTCTGTGTAACATACCTAACTATTTATTAAAGAGTGAGTTGTGGAGTAAATTTTTTTTTTTTTTTTTTACTTAAAACATGTTTATTGGTGTGATAATAATTATAAATGATAAATGATTTTATTTCTGTAAGTAGGTTTGAACAAACACTTTTACACGTCAATCGTATTTTAAAAACTAAATTAGGTCAGCGCTTCCTATCTGACTACTCTGAGAAGAAAGGCCGAAACAAACTCCGTGGTCACAGTCTCTTTTAAAGTCCAGACAAAATCTTGGTCAGATCACGTGAAGGTTATGTAGATCGCTGTCTGAAATGGTCTTTTAAGGAAAGAACCACACAAATTGTGTGGACCTGTCCAGTCAGTTTCTTCAGAGTATTTTTTTGGTGCGGGTAAACCTTTGGACTTATTAATTTGTCTTTTTAAGAAGTTTATTGGTCCCGCCAATTCTTCTATTACAACAGTCTGTTCCATGTTGATACAATTTTTTCTTCGAAGGTCTTCTATAATATCTTTCAAATTAGCAATTTTTTTGTTTTTCTTTCGAATCATTTCGTTAATGCGTTTATCTTTTTGTTGTTGATTGACACATTTTTCTTTTAAAGCCTTAATTTTTTCGATTTGTATAACCTGAAAAAATATATTAAAATTACTTCAATCATCAACTTGCGTCGAAAATGCTGCTTTGTAATATTTGTTTCATGCTAAGTCTATAGATCCTAAAAAATCCAATTATAAATATATATATACTAGTTTCGGAAACTATTACAGCAACGGCAACGGTACAACACTATTCCACTATGACATATTATTGTAAACAAACGAATGAAATAATAAATAGGTCTGTTATACGAAAATGACCCCAAATATACCTTACAAAATATACTTTAGCCTTAAAATCACGATGAGTAACAATTTGTTCATCGAACGTGTATGAATGTATGTAATATTGCATGAAAACCGGCTACTAACCTATGCAAAGGCAATTGAGGTTGATTTCCATTCTTTCTTGCACCACACTTCACAATACAACACACAGGCATGATGGTTTGCTGTTTTCCAACATTTATATTCATTTTTAAAGGTAATTTCCTCGTAATATTCTCGCAAATCTCATTATCACAAAAAATAAACAATCATTTGACAGCACAACTACCACGAAACTCGTCGCCACAGACTAAATAGAATGTCGCATAAGATGGCTGATAGGGCACTTACCTACAACTGTCCCTACGTCACGACAAAATGTTACCATAATGAGCAACAACTTAAATATTGTTGTCTCTTTTAACACCTAGGATTATTTCATTAGAAAGAATGAGACAAAACGATATTTCACAGTCTGTATCGTATTTCACTCATATTTGTATGCAAAGTGTATGTCAAATATAACGCGGCGCCTCCATGTTTATCCTAGCTCAATGGATAATTATCATGATTATGACAGCTAAGAACTGTCATCAATTCGGAACACTCGTGAACGCGCTCACAGTGTGGTCGCTTAACGTCAACCCCAAACTGCACAAAAAAGACCGATTTGATATTCTTCGGCAAATGGATGTTCAACGCATTGGCACTTATAGTTTGTTGGTTGACTCTATCGACTCTGATAACTCAGATTTTGAGTTTGAGGACGACGATTCATCCAGGGATGAAACGGATGACGAAGTGCTTATATTAGCCCATTTACTTGCTCCCGGCAAAGATTTACCCCGAAGAAAAATACCATGTTCATATTTATTTGTTTATTGTTTGTCACGGGTGAAAAGACAGTTCTTACACTTAGCATTATTGTATAACTGTAACATACCCATGGGTGTACAATATTTATACCTATGTTTGTCATTATTATTGGCTATGTAGTCATTATAATTGTTACCAAGAATTACAAATAACCTAGATGCAACAATAATTGAAAATAATTTGCATGAGTTTAAAACTCATTTCAGGTATTACGTATTTTATTCTATTACGTCATGGTTTTTACAGCACAATTTCGAAAATGCCACTTTAGATATGATGCGACTCGAAACAAAACGCTCAACTGTGATTTTTGACAGCGCTCACGGTGATATTAATGTAGGGCATGGTCGGCGTTATCGCAAGATGGTGCATGTCATGACGTCATATATGACGGTTCACGGAACATCATTATCGCGCTCACGCTAATTCGGTACGGGTGTTAGCGCGCTCAAATCGATGACAGCGCAACTCGGAACGCTCCCCTGGTTACACACTGTTGATGGACACATTTTTAATAGAGGTCAGTGAACACAACACAATGCCGCTCACACACACTCATAACGGCCCCTTAGTCTGGTGCGTGACCGGCTTGAACAGGGAAGTATTACAGACGGGGGTCTACATCCTCAGCAGGGAGTGCCTTAAGGTTTGTTCTCTCCCGCCGCCGCGCCGGGCCATCTCCGGGGAACCGGATGTCTCATCTGACGGAGACAGACCGCCGCGGCGGCGGCGGCGCCAGTCTGCTTTTTAAAATGTCGAAGTCAGACGCGCTCCATCGCGTCGTCGTAAAGGTGGTCTCCTCCTTCCTTTCCCACAGGACTTTCAGGGTGGTGGTCGCCAGTGCGCTGTCAAGCGCGCGCCCGGTAGCGGCTGGGGTACCGCAGAGCAGCTGTTTCGCCGCTGTTCTTAGTAACTCATGTTATACCGACGACATACCCACGACGCAGGACACCACGCTCGCGCTGTACGCTGAAGACGCACGCCGCGTACATCTCGACCTCTATCAGGACGAGACGCGCGGCCGTCGAAAGGCAGCGTGCCCTAAATTTGCTTCCCGTCTGGCTGTTGAAGTGGCGGTTGTCGATTAACGTGGGTAAGACACAGGCGCTGCACGCTGGAAGCGCCCACCTCCCACCACCCTTACAGCTGCTAGGAGTCGACATCGCATGGTCACCACAGGTCAAATACCTAGCGGTCACCATCGATCGTCGGCTCACCATGGGAAGTCACGTCCGCAAGGTCGCCGCGAAGGGCAGAACAGCCCCCGCTCCGCTCCACCCATGGGCTCTCATCCCGCCTCCCGCTGCATACCAAGCTGGGTGTGTACAAAACGAACATTCGTCCTTTTCTTACGTGCGCCGCCCCAGCGTGGTTCGCTCGCACTAGCAAGACCAACAAGAAGCTCCTCTGCGTGAAGCAGAATCTGACGCTGCGGAAAATCATCGCTGCTCCTCGCTACGTGAGAAATAACGTAATCCAGCGGGATCTTAGGATCGAGAGTCTGGACGACCACTGCAGGCGCCTCGCGTCAAACATGTTCGCGCGTGCCGCTACATATGCTTGGCCTCACTTCAAGCACATAGCACCCTGGCATGCGCGTCCACCCAACAGGAGGCGCCTAACCCGCGACCTATTGCCGGATGCTGACGACCCCAACCCACCGGGGACTGACGCCTGAGTAAGACGCCCTCACTTACACGGGGCTTACTCACAATAATACTCAACACACATCACACGCACTCGGAGTGCATCGTGTGCTAAGTTAATATAGGCATGACGCGCACTCGAGGCGGTCCGGCCGGTGCTCGAGCGTTGGCTTGGGAGGAGGCACGGCTCCCTGTCGTTTCGGGCGACGCAGGTGCTCTCGGGGCATGGTTGCTTCGGGAAGTACCTGTGTCGCATAAACAGGGAGCCGGACGCCCGGTGTCACCACTGCGTCGACTGCCGGGAGGACACGGCGTGGCATACGCTGGCAGAGTGTGCCGCTTGGGAGGAGCCGCGCCGTGCCCTCATCTCAGAAGTAGGCAGTGACTTGTCGCTGCCGGCCGTAGTCGAATCGATGGTCGGCAGTGCCGAGTCCTGGGACGCGGTGGTCTCCTTCTGCGAAACAGTCGTCTCGCAGAAGGAGGCTGCGGAAAGGGAGAGGGAGATCTCATCCACTCACCCGGCCCGCAGAAGGCGCACCGGGCGTCGGCGGAGGGCGGACAACGCCCTCTTCCAGCCCCCCTAAATGGGTCCAGGGGCGACGGACACGGGGACGTCCGTCGCTACCCACACACCAGGACCCGAGGTGGCGGCGCGTAGTGTTCCACGCGCACCCCTCTTAGGCGTCACGGGGGGAGTCAAACACCTCGCGTCATATTTCATGAACATGAATGCAATACGCTGTTTTTGAGTGCACTAACGTTCGTGATATGCGTCTATTTATAATACGTGTTTGGCTATAAAGTTAAGTAAAAAAGTTAAGTTAAATATTCATTTAACCGGTACAAAGAAAAAAAGCGCGGGAACAATAATAGACCAAATAACGAAATAAGATAATAATAAAATATTTATTCATAAACTTTAAAATATACAACAAATATTCCACTTACTAATGATCTACTTAAATCGTAAATCAGAAACTAAAGCCACGTGATCTGAAGGAAATACGACACTCGGCAACGCTGTGTGTAATTTTAATTCATCAATAGACGGAAGAGGAACCACCTGCAAAAATATTAACATGTATATAATTTTATATAGATCGTCTATAGCTGTTCAAGGATCTTTTCGGTAAGTGGCCAAAATCTTGTTTTCAATACATGACCATGGACGAACAAAAAAAGTCGTACAGATTCTCGGTAGGTAATAAAAAACTGTGAGACAAGTCGGTCAGCTCGCTTTACGTAGGTACTGGCCGCTGTACGCACACATTCACACATTTAAACGGGAATCAGTTTTGTCTTAGCGGAGTTCCGTCCGACTTTTTTTGTTCGTCCATCCCTGTACCTACGTGACATTAATAATTTCACAAATGTTTTCAAACAGCACCTCCGGCTCCGTGTCAACGTCATTCGAGCCAAGAGGCTTGTAGCACTCGTAATCTTAACCGCGCGGCCCTCCACTGCTTGTGAAGCGCATATTCGACGTATTTGTATGGAACATTTTGTCGAGGGACGCGCAATTTAAATTAGGGGATCTATACCTAGCGTTCAAGTAATAAAATACTGCTAAAGTTTAAGGCTGAGTTCTATAAAGCTTGCTTTGCCTTTACTTAAACCAAGAACTGAGAGTTTCATACGAATATGAATCTTAAACCAATAAATAACATTAATGTTTATACTTACTCATAAAAAACGCACGATCTCATTGGCTTATAATTTTCTTTAATAATTTTAACAATATGAACGTTATCCGTATAAGAATAAGGTTCGTATTACGTTTGCTGTGCTTAGGTTGAGTAAAGACTACAGTCCTTTCACATTAATTTTACGTCTGATTTGGTATCGCTGTCAAAGTGTTTTATTTTCCTTGTAACAAGGTTGCTATTGGGTTGCTGCTGTTAGAGGTAAATGTGAAAGAACAGTTGTGCGCTTGAAAGATCTCAGCCATAGAGTATAAAATCTGAACTTGTATATTATGTTATGATGGTATGACGTGTAAATGGGAAATAATGATTAAAAAATACTTTTATTCATGATGCCAGAGATCCGCGACTCCTTTTCATAACAAATAAAATCTGATTAAAAAAATAGGAGTAATGTTGATCTACCTACATTTAGTTGCTACCGCCCAAAAACATTCAACTTTAACTTTGAAAATAGAAAAATGTGATGCCGACTCGCTATAATATTTGCCGGTTTTTTTTACAATCTAATATTGTGTTAAGTATTAGTGGTTTATAGTTTTTAATATAACTCAGCAGTCAGGGCAACGAATATTGAAGGAAGGTCCAAAAATACAAGTCTCATTTATGATTATTTTACCTGTTTTACTCCTAAGTTAGTCTTGTCATAAAATATGTAATCCAGACAATCTGCAAACTCGGCTGTATAATTTGTAAAAGGAGGCGTTCCACATGCACTTGCTAAAGAAATATTTTGCTCCAAACTTAAATCATACACAGCTTCATCCGTGTCTGAAATAAAGAAAATTGTTGTTAGTCCTATGGCTTCCGATTTTCCCTGCTGATACGTTTTATGAACAAATAGCTTTTGCCCGCGAGATACCGTCCATGTGGATGTGGTTTTTCTTTAGCAACAAATGATGTTTCTGTATTCATGACCTGAGGGTGTGGCATTTCCGGGAAAGCGGATCATCCGAAAGGGGTACCGCTGACCCGGAACATAAAGGGCCAAGGAAGGAACACGGGTGGGTTTTAATCAGTAAGAGTCTGACACTCCCTTCCGCTCCACCCAGAGCGGGAGGGGTCATTAGATGATATCCCATCCTCAAAAAAAAAAAAAAAAAAAGTGTAGCATTATAATTTATAGTAAGTATAGCTGTTGAACACTACTTATGAATGACATTTTTTTAAATAGTAATTCATATCAATGCTTTTTAGAAGCCAAAAACTTCAAAATGGTTGTCCCGGTGCAGATTGCCGTCTCACTCTCAAAATACAGGGTCTGGTGATCCGGTGAGATGGGTCAGTATGGGGAAACCTGAAGCTATGATACATTGAGAAAGTTCTAAGAAATCATGATTATCTCATGTACATAATAGTTACATCATTTTACTTACTAGATTTCCAGTCTGGCAAAGTACTTGGTGATTCACCAGTCGTGTACAACTGATATACACCACATGACGGGACACTGTTGAAATCACCACAAAGTATGACACTTACTCTTTGATGTGGATACTGCAATGAAAATATTTCATAATATGATTAGGTATGTCACTCTGACGATTACATGAAACAAACACTTGACACCAAAGACTGCATTTTACAGGTATTGTAGGGACTCTGACGCGTGTTAGGGTATGACCTATCACATAGCACCCATGATTACCAAGTGCCTGTGGCGGAGACGGATTTATTTAAATGTTTAGACTTTAAGAGACCATGGCCTCTAGATTTGTTTCGGCATAAGATTGATAAAGATTGTTCGGCAGAAACAAATATCATTTAATCTATGGTGAGATCTAATGAAAACTTTTTGCTATAGAAAATGCAATGAAAAGCCGCATTATTCCTACCTTAGCTCTCACATTCTTCTGAATATCCATTAACCAGTATATAACTATACCTCCTTGTAACAATCTTATATGGTCAGCATCAGGGTGGAAATATAAATGTGTGTTGGCAACAATGAGAACCTCATCTGGATTATCAACTGATTGTAGGATCGTTGCACTTGATATTGTAGATCTATCTAACAATCGTTCTGTTAGAGGTTTATTATTTTTAATTTTAGTCCAAATTGAATTAAGGCATTCTTTCGTTTTCAGAGCTTCAGCCAATACTATGCTTTCATCTGCTAAAAATCTAAAACGGAAACAGTTATTTTATTTAAACATGTTAATAGATGATGTAGGTAGTTAATATTTTGTAAAGCAAACTGTTAGTCGTACTTAAATCTATCTCTTCTGTAAAAACAGGCCAGTCCTTCTGCAACTTGTTTTCCTTTCTTGTAAAATAAACCATTTAGACCTTCAGAATTCATAATAGGTGTTAAACAGTTGCGAAATATTTTACTATCCACTTCTTGAAGACATATTATATCACTGTTATATCCTGAAACATATAAAAAGTATGAATGATTACGAGACACATCTCCAACATTCCACTGCCAGTAGTGCAGTGAATGCAGCATTGCATATGTAAGCGGGCACGCCCTTTATGCCAGGAGGCTTTTTATTATCTAATAAGTTCTGTTTGCGTTTTTGTTTTTATTATTTATTTCTGCTTGAGTGTAGTTTTAAATATTGGCGTGTGCTAGCTGACATAATTTATGGCAAATAAATTTAATATTTTTGTGTTTCGTAATGTTAATTACTTATTACTATATGTATAGAATCCAGTTCTTCTAACTGAACAGACAGCAGTGCTGCTGGGGAGTTTGTTCCGCCACTTCTTCTTCCCAGCTAAAGCACTAGGAAGTGGTGAAGGGTGGGCGTTTTGGGGGGACTGTCTTATGTGATTTTGACGTTCAAAAAGTGCTGATTCTCAGCCTAATTTGAATAAATGACTTTTGATTTTGATTTTGAATGTATGGATTTTTGCAGACAATATTAAAAAAATACCGGCAAAGTGCGTGTTGGACCACGCTTAATGAAGGGAAATTCATCCCAATTACGAAATCTCAAAAGAAACTTAACATTGTTGTACAAAAACAACTCCCATACATCGATATACGTCACGGTCAATTCTCCAACTGCAAATATAAGTAGGTAACCGCAAACGAAAAATTTCGATATAACTAGGTACAAATTCAGAATTTTCGGACGTTTTCCTTTACTTGTGCTGTGACACCTTGCTTGTCTCATGATTCTAGGTGAACGTCTCCACGTTGAGTACCCTATTGGTTTTGATTTACTTGCGAGTATCAAAATATTTCGCGTACAATGGCCCTATATATTTTTATGGCTTTGATTTAGCTTTTTTTTTTAATATATTATAATTATGTCCGAGGGAGCTACGCATTCTCGAGGCTGGCTGGATCGCTCCAACGCGAATGTTTACCTACATCCGTGGTAGGGCGACCCAAACTGCCAGACACTTCTCTTGCAACATAGCGGGTGGGCAGGTTGCGGATAGCCCAAGTCCGGCTGCGGGACTGACTGTCAACGGTCCGTCCCGTTCCCGGGGCATCTTGAAAGAGATTCCGGACAAGAGAAGTTCCCGAAGGCCAAATCCCACGCTCAGGGTAACCTATGCACCTTTTTTCTATGTACCAATCGCCTAACCAAGCCATTCTTCCTATCCACACATCCTGTCGTTCCCAAATCCCAGACCTAGGGTGACCCAAAGAACTCATACTATTTCACTAAATACCTTTCCTCCTGCCCTACATCCCGTCGGTCCCGGAGAAGGTGTAACCACGATTCCAAAAAAGCCCACCCCCACAATGACAAGATTATTACCCAGGTGGGTCCCAGCCAAGCCCGGGGAAGCAATTAAGAGCAAGAATATACTATTGCTATATATTAATTGATCGAAACCAAGTTGGAAGAAACGCGATATCACAATATTATTGCTCTTGCTTGACCGGACGGCGAACTGTAGGAAGTTGCGCTCACACTATTTCTTTGATTTGGTACCTAGGGGTTGGGAGACATCAGTACCATTCGTGGCCCCCGTGGGTTTTTTAAATGATGTAATTGTCTTTGATGTCCAAGACGAATAATAAATCTCTTTTGTTTTAAAGTGTACTTATTATTACTATTTTACCTTATAAGTATCCATAAAGAATATGTTAGACTGACGACTTTAAGACGTCGTATCTCCGAAAGTACTAACATTTGACCATAGTTATATTAGTAACTAATGTTCCACTTAAAAAGCCCTATCCAACGGTATATCAGATGTTACTATTGAAGGGTGGGCCCAGACTCCATACATTCATTTCCCATTGTCCTTTATTTTGTACGCGCTCCAACATGAGACTATATTTAGTTTCATGTGGAGCCCAGATAACTGCATTACATTCTAATTGGCTCCTTACTAAAGCATTATACAAAGCCGTTATAGCTTTCATATTTGTGAAGCCTTTAGCCGTTCTCAAGACAAATCCTAGGTTTCTATATGCTTTTTTGCATACCTTAACTATATGATCACGAAACGTCAGTCCAGTGGTGAACTGAACACCCAAGTCCCTCACTTCAGTGACCCTAGCCATCGATACCCCGTCCACCGTATAACTATGTCTAATGGGTGTGCGTGCGCGCGAGAAGCTTATGGTCACACACTTAGTTGTGTTAAACTGCAGGAGATTACTTTTGCTCCAAGTTACTACTCTGTCTATATCTCTCTGCAGTCTTTCACAGTCATCCACGTTTGTTATGGGGAGAGAAAGTTTGAGGTCGTCGGCAAATAGTAGGCACTTAGCATCTTGTACAACACTTGGTAGGTCATTTATCATTACGAGAAACCCAAGGGGCCCCATATTACTTCCCTGGCTTACACCAGATCTAGTATAGTATGCCTTAGATTGGAATCCTGCGTAGTCTACATACTGTTGCCTGTCACTCATATAACTCGCAAAAAACCCAAGTAAATGCGGGGTGAAACCGACTCCTGCTAACTTTTTCAGTAATACGTCATTATCGACTAAATCAAACGCTTTTTTAAAATCGAAGTATGCTACATCGGCTTGCCCCCCACCGTCCACTATCGGCACCACCTCCGCCATGTAGCTAAGTAAATTGCTCGTAGTATTTCTAGTCGGCCGAAATCCATGCTGCGCGTCGGTGAGTTGCGAGCTAACTTGCTGATAGACTTTCTTATAAATAGCAGATTCCAATACTTTAGCCGTTGTTGACAATACAGCAACCGGTCTATATTCTTCAACTTTAGTTCTCGAACCTCCCTTCGGTACCGGTATGACCCGGGTAATCTTCCACATCTCGGGAAATACAGCTGATTTAAGGCAAAGATTGTAGATGTGCAACAGTGGTCTCGCTAATCCCATTCGACAGTCCCTAAAAACGTACGGCGGAATACCATCAGGCCCTGACGATTTTTTCGGCTTAAGTTGCTGCAGGGCTCGTTCTACGTCATCCAACTCCAATCTGTCCAGATGAACCCGCCCTGCTCCGTTCTGGCTGCCTGCTTCCACTATGGCCGCATTCACATCCAATCTAGGTTTCTCTACATTATACACTGAATAAAAGTATTCAGCGAATTCTTGAACCACTTTTTCATCTGTCAAGGTCTCTCCGTTCTTTAAGATCTGATATGATATGATCTGATGATGATAAATGATTTTATTTCTGTAAGTAGGTTTGGACGAACACTTTTCCATGTCAATAGAACGACTCAGACATAGAACGACTCAGACATTGTCCAACTTGAAGAGGTCATGGCCCGAGCGACAATGGCCGACGAGGACACCATACCGCCGGAATCACCACCATCGCATCGGCACCTGGCTGGAACGAGCAGCTCTTAGCCTCGTCGCCGGGCGATCGACATGACGACCAGCTCAGAATGGAGGAAGAGGCGAGACTGTCCAATGGATCCATCTCCGACTAACTCCACTCCCACCGCCGTCATCGTCCCTCAACATCATACAGACCGACCTCCAACATAGCCAGACTGCCACGGCTAGCTTACGCAGGGCACTGGAGGTAAAGCCCCGAACTATCGCACTGATCCGAGACATTTCAAGAGTTGTGGTTCAGAAACAACATAGCCCTAGCATAGCCCTGTGGCAGTGCAAGCGATTGCTTGGCAGGAATTGGGCGGTTAGCCCCAGTCACTCACTGGCTATACACCATGGTCATCCGATCAATTATCACATATGGCTCACAAGTCTGCTGGCCCAGGACAAACCTGAGCACAGCTCAAAGAAATCTCGAAAAACTTCAGCGGTTCGCTTGTGTAGCAATCACTAGCTGTATGAGAACTACACCCTCTGCTGCCCTACAGGCGCTGCTTGGACTGCTACCTCTACACCTCATCATGCGGGAGGAGGCGGTTCTGGCTGCATTCAGGCTCTATGTATCAGGAACCCTAAGCAAAGACTGTAGAAGTCTAGAGTCAAGCACATAGACATAAAGGAAGAGGCGATCAAACGATACCCTGCGACAAAGCCCCGAAACTACACTACTTAACATAATACTCACAGAAAAACAGTGAGACTACTCAAGCTCGAAAGAGATGAGAGTATACACCGACGGATCAAAGACAGACTCCAGAACTGGAGTCAGACTTTTCTCACACGACCATAACATAAACATATCCAGCCCGCTGGGAATGTTCAACACCGTCTACCAGGCGGAGTGCGTGGAATGGCGTGGACATTATACAATCGGTGTACGCCATAGAAGCCAGATGAGCTATGGACACCCATATATGTATACTCTACACCAGCGCCACACTTCTACAATCCACAGGGAAAAATTATATTACATCGAAAATTATATTATACGAGTCGTAACACCAGTATAGAGGTACGAAAAACAGGGTGTACAGTTCACTCATACCTCCATAGTAAAGGGAGGATCCTCCGACCAGACGGGTGTCGTATCTGGTGGGCAACTGCCCGAATAATTGATGTCGGGAAGTTGTATGTATGCTAGTCGTGCGGTAAACTCTACTTGCGCGATGCAGGATTGGCGTGACGTCAGTATGACGCGCAGCTCGCATGTGTAGAACGAGTAACGGCATCTAACCACAATACAGTGAAACTGCAATGGATAAAAGGACATAGCGGATCACTCTAGGTAACGACGCAGCTGACGAACCCCGAACCTATCGTACCCATCCCCTTCAACCTGCTACGCAGGTGGTTACAGGATTTTACCCACACACAAGCGGAGAGCTGCTGGACTTCGACACCGGGCTGCAGGCAGTCCAGTGATGCTAGCTCCTTAGATGGCGAGCTAGCCAGACGTTTATTACGCCTGGACAAGAATGGCCTGCGCCTGGTGACGGGGACCATCCCAGACACTGCTCATTAAACAAACACTTCCACACAATTGGCATAACGGACAGTCCTCTATGCAGGCCTTGCATGGAGGCTGAGGAAACCCTAGCGCATGCACTCTTTCATTGCACAGGCGTCACCCAGATTAGGACAGAAACTCTCGGGGCACCCAGATCTTACACAGTTCTTAACAGACCAGGAGATAGAATTAGCTTCCGGACGACCGCCATGACCCACACACAATGGTCCAACTGAAGGACTAAGTGTGGAAACCAAACTGTCTATCATAGAACATAGATCTACATATTTGATATTAATTTCATCATGATACCTCCCCATTCCTGAGAAATAGGGTCTTGACAGATTGACAAGACAACAAAGTGATCCTAAAAGGGTTGTTTTTTTTCCTCTTGAGGTATGTAACCCAAAAATTTAGTCATTAAATTATTAATATTCTTGTTTAAAAGGTATGTATGAAATTGCAGCAAAACATTACATGAACTTACCAAGTAATTCTTTCAATATGAGTTGTTTTCTATAATCAATGTGTAATGCATACGGGGGACAGTATGGATGTAGAACTGTTCTTGTATAATCCGAGTCACAATACAAATCAGCCAGAATGTTGTATGATACACATCTGAAACTGCAAACAAGCAATACTTAATATTTTTGAAGTGTATGAATGAGTGATAATAAGGATCAGCTGGTGATATAGAATTGTATATTAAAATGAAAATTAAATGGATTCAAACCTTTCATGTTGCAATTTTTGTTTTGTAAACATATGTCTAGTTTCAAATGGGCAGAACCCAGGTCCTGCTTCAATTAGATTTTTAGATATAGTTTCAACAGCAGGGCCAACCATTCCATCATTTCCTAAAAGTTTGAAATTATTTAGTTATAAAAGTATAAGAATTCTTAAAAATATGTATACTTGGGCTCCACATTTAGGTGCAGATATAAATATAAACTTAACACTACTTGCCTGGTATACACTCAAACTTTAATTTCATTCCTACATCTTGTGTGTCAGGAGTATAAATGAATTTGTTGCCAGTTAGTTCCCATGGAATTTGTTGCTCAATTACTGACTTTCCCTTTTCATTTAATGGCAATCCTTTATACCAATTAAAAGTACACTTGTCCTGTTTAGCATACTGGGTCTCGAAATTTTGTGGGTGAACTGGAAAACCAGCTAAAATGCTTTGCGGTAAGTTCATACTGACTACCCATGGCGAATTAAAAACTACTTCATAGAAACTATCTGACATTTTTAATTTGACTGGGCCTTTCATAGTAAACAGGTCGTTACAAGTACTATTTTCATTGATTAAAACATTATTAGAATCATAAAACTCTAGGTGAAGGACTCCATCATCCCGACTAACTTTTTTCTTTTTATTTCCTTTGTCAATCACTTTCTGAATGTTGGTTTTCATACGAGTGAGCAAGACCTGCAAACTTTCTGATGGCTTTCGGCTGAAATTAAATTGCCTAGCAGAGCCTTTAATATCTAATAAAAAGGTAATATCGACTTTTTCTTCTTGCTGTATGTATCTAAAATAGCATTTGTTACTGTTCATGATTTTTGATAGCGAAACAACGGTGGAGAGTTTGTTGCATAGGGTGTAAAATCGAAATAGCATAATATAATAAGAATGTGTAAACGTGTTGTGTCAACATAATACCAATTCAAACTTGATTTGATTTTATTGTATTGTCAGCAGTGAAAGAACATATTTTTATTATTTTTAATCAAAAGACCAACATTCTGAACTTTCTCGTTAACGGTTAACCTCAAAAGTCTGACAGTGACAGATCGATCAGTGATGATGAATGAATGAATGTGGCCAGATGATCGTCTCTCGTCTCGCGTTCTTCCCAAAACTTCCCCGAAATCTTGAAATTTGAAGAAAAAGTCCACCACAAATCGCAAAATAATAGAAATTTTCCTATGAAGTTGCCGTTTAACAATACTGGCCATTTGAAACGTAATTTATGTATGGCTGGCAATACACAATTATTTTAAAAATATGGAAATCTATTTTGATATCCAGTCATTTGTTTATTGATCAGTGTTTTGTTTTTACTACATTTTTATATTTTTCATCAATATGGACACGATAAAAATACGAGTAATTATGGAGTACGAGTACCGTCGCGGTAGCAATGCCGCACAAACGGCTCGCAACATTGATTACGTGTACGGAGGGAATACTACAAACGAACGCGTCTCGATATTGGTTTGAACGCTTCCGACATGGAAATTTTGATCTAAAAAATGAATCCCGTGGTCGCCCCAAAGTACAAATATTCAGGGTGACATAAAAAAAACAAAACGACAAAAAATCATCAATTGTTGTAGAAATGGCAGCTGATTTTGTAAGAGTAAGTACGATTTTTATTTCAAATATCAATAATTTGGTCATCCATAGGCATATGGCAATATAAGTGGGGTAAATGAAAATGATAGATGATAATCTGGTCAATCGACAGTTTCAGGGTTATCGATTATTACGCCACAACCTGTTTATGCAAAACTTCTTGTAGGCGTAACTTATTTTTGGCTTATCGAAAAACTCTAAGAAAAAGATATGTGGAGGTTCCAATTAGGTACTAAATTTTAATTAAAAGATAAACTAATTATAACGCCTACAACTAGGTGAAATGAACGTGCTCCAGATCACATGCAAAAATTCTTCTAGGTGTAACTTTTTTTTGGCTTTTCGAAAAAATATAAGAAAAACATATGTTCAGGTACCAATGAGGTACTAAATTTTAACGAAAAGATGAACTAGTTAAAACGCTTGCAACTAGGTGAACCTGGCTTGGTTCAGCCATTCTGAAGTCAGAATGGCTGGCCACTTTCCTCAAAATAGTTTTCCCGCTTTAGCGAGGTACCAATTATTTGACGTCTGGTACCAAATAGTACCAAATAGGTACTAAAATTTGGTATTGCAAAACTTCCAAAACCTCTCTTGGTCCAGTCAGTTGGTTGACGCAGATGAAAAATTACCACTGCGCTGGCAGAGATGCATCGATAGCATGGGTGCATATTTTGATTGATAGAAATAAAAAATGACTTTAACTTTCTGTATATTAAATGGTAATTTCTAAAGACCTAATATTTATTTATTAATAAAATACAATTTTATTATAATTCAGCAATATTATAGCTTCCATTACTGTGTTTTGTTAATACTTTCAGAATTACAATACCTTCGGTTAAACAACCGGAAGCTGTAAAAATTTAATTGATAACGCTGCTCAAAATTACTTATGGAACACCCGATTAGGAGGATTTTTTTAATCATCACGGCTAGCCGCGGCTTTTTCCGGATTATTTATTCTCCAAATATCCCCCCAAACATATTGTCACCCAATTGTACCCCCAGAACTATAAAAAACCCCAAAATTTGGGGGATTTCCCCCAGTCTGGCATCACTGTTTGACATTGAAAATTCTTTAGCGATTGCGACTGAAGGACATGTATCCATAGCATTGACTTATATTTTTCCTATCTCAATGATCCTTAGAGCATTAAACCAACCGGAGTGGCCATTGACAGGCGTTCCCCTCTGCCAAAGGTACGAGACCGCCGGTCATAGCGGTTATATAAAACTAGTTGACGCGCGCTCCGCGCCATTCAGCGAATCATAGTGAGCGCAGAATGACGTGAGCCTTAAAATGCCGAATTGCAACGTGTTCTCGTGTAATAAGAGATCAGAAACATCTAGTGTACAAAAGGACAACGTTACTTTTCATCTGTAAGTATTATTACGTTTAAATATTATCAAATAGTGCATTAAATTTGCAAAAAACTAAAAAATATTGTCAATCTAAAAGTGTTGTCACTTAATGGTACTAGATCTACTTTAGGGTAATTTTTAAAGTTGGCTGTATAAATATTTAATTTTAAGTTCTACTTTACATTCGTTATTAATAACACAATTTATCCAATAAAAAATGGTACTAACCATAAATAACGTGAAATATAATTGTAGATGCTTAATGAATTAATGATGGATTACTGTTTGCAAATTCACTTATTCTCTTATTTTCAACATATATTTTTATTTAATGTTTTAAATATATTAAGTTAAGGTTGTACTAAATTAATTATAAGGAATTTACGATCGTCACTAGTTCCGTAAATAGGCACTTTTAATTTGTTACTCTGACAACACTGTACTAGGAAAGATAGTGATGGGACAGCACAAAAAAAAATGTCGATATAAACATTATAATGTTATTCTTATAATTTATTTTTCAGATTCCCAAAAGATGTAATGATTAGGGATGTCTGGATCCGAGCTTGTGGAAATCATGTTTCATGGACTCCTAAACGTACTAGCACTATTTGCTCTCAGCATTTTGAAACTACCTGTTTTATAACACAATTTAATAACAAGAGGAGATTAAATCAGGGTGCCTTGCCAACTTTGAAATTACCAAAGGTGAATCTTATAATGTTATTTACTAATTTTTGCCCATGACTTTGTTCACGTGGAACTGATCGCCTTAAAACTTTATCTCGCTTTTTTCAAGGTAGCATATCTAATGAAAATTAATTTACCTAGTCCAAATTAAATGTGGAAGCTTGCTGATAAAATGAGGTTCAACCCTAACTTTTGATGTAACTTATTATACTTTTTTATTCATGTTTTTTTTAAACACGTGTCGCCTTCGAGAAATGCAGTGTTTATGAAAAAGCGATGGGTATATCTTGATTTATTATTTGACGACACGTTTGGTGTAGTGGCTACAGTGGCTAAGTGTAGTCAGCGAAACCAAATGGTCCTGGGTTCGAATCCCGGTAGGGGCAAATGTTTGTATGATGAATATGGACATTTTTGTACCCGAGTCATGGATGTATATTTATAGTATGTATGTATTTACAAAAAAAAAATGTATTTAAGTAGTGTATCAACCATCTGGTATCCATAACACAAGCCTTAAGTGTTAAGTGCTTAACTTGGAACTAGATGGTGCTGTGTGCAATGTCAGACGATATTTATTATTATTATTATTTATTTTGTCAGGTTGAACTTCGTGAAGAATCAGGACTGTCTACACCTAAGAGAAGAAAGGCTGAAACATTGGAAGGTTCTCTACTTTCTAAAACTCAAGACTCTAAAAGTACAGACGCCAGCAGGTCAAGCTACCCGAAACTGTCAAATTTTCCCAATCAACCTTGAACCTTAATGCTTTAGCGATAAAGTTGAAAATCTATTAAAGAAATTTGACAGATTGTAGTAGCTTGATGTGCTGGCGTCTGTACCAAAGATCAGCCCTATACGTCACAGTCGGAAAATTACAACCCACAGTTGAATGATACACCAAGAAAAATAAAGTTAAAAAATCTTCTAAAGATGAAAAATAAACAAATAAAAAGACTTCAATCACAAAAAAGATACTTGAAGAAAAAAGTTGCTGGATTGCAAGAAATATTAAATGACTTGTCAGAAAAATCGTTAATTGATAAAGAAAATTGTCTAGTCCTAGACAGAATTGGCGTCGAGGAAAAAGAGCTTCTAAATAGACAGCTACTTAAAAGCAAAACTGGAAATATTCCTA
Source organism: Brachylomia viminalis (assembly GCA_937001585.2). NCBI lineage: Eukaryota > Metazoa > Arthropoda > Insecta > Lepidoptera > Noctuidae > Brachylomia > Brachylomia viminalis. The sequence continues at coordinate 15,125,087 of OW443301.2, read as the reverse complement.
GAACCAAATATTCCCCTGAACTTAGATGTTTTGCTTTGACTTTACATTTTTATTCACCGAAAGCATACAGATATGTGCGAAAGACTTTTGGAACGTGTTTACCTGCACCAAGGACGCTAACAAAATGGTATAGTTCTATCGACGGAAAACCAGGATTTACGAAGGAAGCATTATATGCGTTAAAACTAAGAGCTGAAAGTAACCCGGAAAAGAAAATTTATTGTACATTGGTGATCGATGAAATGAAAATAAAACAGCTACCGGAAAATGTAGCAACTACTCAAAGATATTACGGTTACGTGGACCATGGATTTGATTTTATATCTGATAATTCTGAAGAAGCAACTGACGCTTTAGTATTTTTATTAGTCGGAATAAATACTACTTGGAAATTACCTATTGCGTACTTCTTAGTAAAGGGTGTAAAAGCTGAACTATTAGCACGACTTGTGACGCAAGCTTTTCACTTAGTTCATGAAACTGGTGTAGAAATCAAAGCGTTAACTTGTGATGGCACTAAAGCAAATCTTGGCATGGCTGAAGAGTTAGGCTGCTGTTTAAATGTAAACAATTTACAAACCACAATTCTGGACCCACGAACAGGACAACAATGTTTTTTATTTTTAGACCCCTGCCATATGCTGAAACTGGTTCGTAATGCATTCGAGCACTTTAGCTTCTTTGCTCAACCTGTCTCAGGAAATAAAATTGAGTGGTCATATATTCAGAAATTACATGCATTACAGGAACAAGAATTATTTTATATGGCAAACAAATTAAAAGCAAATCATATTTTCTTTAAAACGAAAATAATGAACGTTCGCCTTGCAGCCCAGCTCTTCAGTACAAGTGTAGCTGATGCATTGGTCTTTTGTGACAATGTAATGAAATTGCCCATGTTTGAAAACGTTGGTGAAACAGCAGATTTTATTAAATTAATCAACGATTTATTCGACATCCTTGATTCTAAAACTTGGGGCAACGGATTCAAACAAGCTATGAATTTAAAAAACTATAAAGCTGCTTTTGCAAAATTAGATGAAGCCAAAGCAGTTCTGTTGAATTTGGAGACTGACGTCAAAAATCGTAAAAATGTAATCAATAGAGTCAATCTATTGAAATCGCTTCGTTACACAGGTTTTCTGGGATTTCTTGTATGTATCGAAAGTGCAAAACGCCTATTTGAAAACTTGGTTTTAGCTCCAAATACGCAACTTACATACCTGCCCTTACACAAAATCAGCCAGGATCATATTGAGATATTTTTTTCTGTCGTCAGAAGCCACGGCGGTTATTCTGACAATCCATCTGCTCGTCAGTTTGAATCCATATATAAAAAACTCTTGGTCCACACAGAGTTAATTCGAAATGAAAGGGGTACGAACTGTATCCCATTAGAAAAAATCTCAATACTCAACTGTACATCAGCAATCAAAAAAATAAATTGTACATCCCGACAGATAGAAACAGAAACGTTTTTAACGGATAATCCCTCGGAAGAAAGTGATATAATTTCAGAAATAGAGATCGAAACATACTTATCCCCTTTTGGAGAAAAGGTTGTGGAATACATAGCGGGCTACGTAGTATTTTCCATTATCAAAAGAATTAAATGCTGTACATGCGTAAAGGGTTTATGTGGGGAGCCTAATAAAAAAAGTATAACGTACCAAAAAAGTAGAGGTGGTCTAAAGTACGCATCGAAGGAAGTTATTGGTTTATGTCGTCTTAGCGAAGTGGAAATCCGGAAAAACTTATCTGATGACAAAAAAGTTAGCCGCTCTTGTACGCCGCAGTGGGTTACAAATAAAGTGTTACAACATTATGTTGGTAGACAACTGTTTCCAAATATCGAAAGGCATTACTTTGATAATGATTTTGTTGTGCACAATATTGAACTTGCGAAAACTGTCATACAAAAGTATACCAACATTAGAATAAGTTACTTGTCTAAAAAAACTGACCCTAAGAAATGTATTAGGCACATATACACAAAACTTATTCATTTTAAGAATCAATAGTGTAGTGTGTGTGTGTAGTAGTGTGTAGTGTTGCTAATGCGCGCGATGAAGCTGCAATAGCTGTAAATAACGCTTAATTTGTACAAATAAACTATTTTATACAAGTTGTTCTCTGGTTCTTTTTTTATGTTATCTCCAAAAGATACAATGTAAATCTGTCGTGAAGAACCGAAATTCAGACCAGTCATTCATGTGGAAAAAAATAATCCTGTTATCTTTTTACCGTCTGTCCAAAGATCGTGTGTTACGTGCATAAAAAGAATCCCTTTTAATAAGTACGTATCATGACATTTCATGTTGTATATACTTCTAAACAAACCACTCGATACCCCTTATATGATATCCTATGGCCGCCTTCCATCTCCATCATCAGATCAGCTCGATGGTACTCGATGGTATAATGCATTGCCATCCGAACTAAACCAACATGTAAAAAATCAACTAATAAACTGATAATTTAAAGTGATTCTAAATCAGTTTGCATGATTTGTCCTAAACATAGATATACTAACATACGTACCAATACAATAATTGCAAGTTAGTAAAATGCTGGTACAGAAACTTGATATTTAATTATTATTATAATTGGCACAAAACAAAATTCATCGACCATGAGATATCGATAAGTGTATTATTTATTATTGTCATGTTCCTCGCACTATCGATGTTTACTTGTCATCTCTTTCACGGACAGGTTGTCTATGTATGTGTTTGTACACTTTGTACTTGTGTGAGTATAGTTTATGCTGGTGTTTGATAATTTTGTCGTGTGCGTGTGTAGTGACGTTATCTGAAAAATGCATTGGTGTTAACACTATTTGTGTGCGTTGCCTCGTCCCCCGCGCCGTAAACGGCAGACTTTTTTAGATAGAAAAGTGTGCGCGTGACGTCTCCTGTTGGTTTAATGCTCTAAGCAATGATCCATAGTCATGAATAAAGAATAAAAAAAAAAATTATAGCATTCTCTGTCTACGTCGTAGACAGAGAAACTAGACTCCATTGAGATAGGAAAAACATGGAGGCGCCGCGTTATATTTGACATACACTTTGCATACAAATATGAGTGAAATACGATACAGACTGTGAAATATCGTTTTGTCTCATTCTTTCTAATGAAATAATCATATGTGATAAAAGAGACAACAATATTTAAGTTGTTGCTCAATATGGTAACATTTTGTCGTGACGTAGTGACAGTCGTAGGTAAGTGCCTCAGAACAATAACTAAGTGCCCTATCAGCCATCTTATGCGACATCTATTTAGTCTGTGGCGACGAGTTTCGTGGTAGTTGTGCTGTCAAATGGTTGTTTATTTTTTGTGTTATTGAGTATTGCGAGAATATTACGAGAAGTTTACCTTTAAAAATGAATGTAAATGTTGGAAAACAGCAAACCAACATGCCTGTGTGTTGTATTGTGAAGTGTGGTGCAAGAAAGAATGGAAATCAACCCCAATTGTCTTTGCATAGGTTAGTAGCCGGTTTTCATGCAATATTACATACAATCATACACGTTCGATGAACAAATTGTTACTCAATCGTGATTTTAAGGCTAAAGTATATTTGGTAAGGTATATTTGGGGTAATTTTCGTATAACAGACCTATTTATTATTTCATTCGTTTGTTTACAATAATATGTCATAGTGGAATAGTGTTGTACCGTTGCTGTAATAGTTTCCGAAACTAGTTCCTCCGCTGAAACGATATTGGTACAATCAGCGATGTTAACATAAATCGTTCTGCGTGTCCTAATCGGTCCGAGTGACTTTGCTTGGTCACGGCACCGGGAGACCGTTCCACAGAGTTTTATATGATGATAAAATAAGACATCGACATTTTGTTATTTATTTTAGTTAGATATTAGCAGCAGCTCTAACCAAAATGATTTATTGATCAAAATACTTACCTTTTTATAGGTTTCCTAAAAATGAAGGATTAAAGAAAAATTGGTTAGAGGCTATTGGTGAAGAACATATTAATCCGCAACATAAAGAATGGTACCTCTGTTCACTTCACTTTGAAGAAAGCTGTTTCAATAGAACACTTGATGTAATGAGATTACAAGATAACTCTGTTCCCACAGTATTTTCGGTAAGTGTAAATAATAATTGATCAATAATAGCCCGGCCCTTTGGCCTGAAATAAATACATAGATGTATTAATTACATAAATAAATCATATAGTAAATTGCTTATTAATATCTATTTTTTTCAGGCACCTGGCAAAAAACAATTTCGCGAGTCATCTGTATTATGTGAAACGAAAAACATTCAAAATACGGACGTTTCTCCACGTATCATCACATCTACTGTAATGCCTCCATTACAGTTCCCCCACCGAATTGTGGAAACAGACGAAACAGTGCACAAAGTGGTATAATCTACTCAAACGTTTTTGATGCTAGAAAATTACAAGAGGTTCTTACGATAATTAAAATTTTATAACATTACGAAAATAATGCTAAGTTAAGTCTCCAGAAAACATTGAAATCCAAATGAGACAGTTTTACAAAGTAGAAAAATAAAGTATTTTTGGAACAAAATCTACCCACAGGGGATAAATTATCAAAAATGAAATGTGGGGATGAAATGAGCTGAGTTCTCTCTTATTTAAGGAGTGGTTACGGAACCAATGACGTATCCTCTCTGTTCCGTAGCTGTACTACAGGTCCACCTGTCAGTGATTTCTCAGCACGTTTTCTGATCTTCGTGCTAAAGTATAAATATACAATCGGATTTTTTAGGATCTATAGACTTGGCATGAAACAAATATTACAAAGCAGCATTTTCGACGTAAGTTGATGATTGAAGTAATTTTCATTTATTTTTTCAGGTTGTACAAATTGAAAAAATGAAGGCTTTAAAATAAAAATGTGTCAATCAACAACAAAAAGTTAAACGCCTTATCGAAATGATTCGAAAGAAAAACAAAAAAAATTGCCAATTTGAAAGATATTATAGAAGACCTTCGAAGAAAAAATTGTATCAACATGGAACAGACTGTTGTAATAGAAGAATTGGCGGGACCAATAAACTTCTTAAAAAGACAAATTAATAAGTCCAAAGGTTTACCCGCACCAAAAAAATACTCTGAAGAAACTGACTGGACAGGTCCACACAATTTGTGTGGTTCTTTCCTCAAAAGACCATTTCAGACAGCGATCTACATAGCCTTCACATGATCTGACCCAGATTTTGTCTGGACTTTAAAAGAGACTGTGATCACGGAGTTTGTTTCGGCCTTTCTTCTCAGAGTAGTCAGATAGGAAGCGCCGACCTAATGTAGTTTTTAAAATACGATTGACGTGTAAAAGTGTTTCTACAAACCTACTTACAGAAATAAAATCATTTATCATTTATAATTATTATCACACCAATAAACATATTTTAAGTAAAAAAATAATTATTTTTATTTTTACTCCACAACTCACTCTTTAATAGATAGTTAGGTATGTTACACAGACATGTTGTATACAAAAGTTTTTAATTCTGTACAGAAAAAAACACTTGATATGAGTTGTATTCTCAGATAACAGACGGTAAGTAAACTACTCATCTTTTTCTGTTACAACAGATTTTAAGTAAGTATATAATTTCATTATGAGCCAAACGTGATATCTAGTAAGACTCGTATCGATACTCGATAAAGTAATTCCAATATTCCTTGATTGCCACAACCCTAGCAACGGCAGCCATTTTATGAGACATAGGTAGGCACCTTTTTTTTGTTGATATTTCCAGTCCATACTATTATAAGACAATGCTAGACTCAGACTGTGTCAAACAGTTCTATTTTGATTATTTTTAGTGTACTAAATAGTATATACTAATTCCATGGTTTTCAGTTTGAAGAAATGTAATGCTAGATACACACGCAGCGAATATAGTCGCCGACGACTCGCTGGCGAGGGCAAATCTCAGGTTCACACACAGATTTTGACATTGCTAGCACAAAGTACATACCTACCATTAAAGTCCACTTAACATATTAAAAACATCATTCAGTCTAGTAGGTATTACATCTGCAAACGATTGTCAGAAACAGAACGATATTGAAAATGCGTCAAATCACATAAGATTTGTAGTCAGAGCCAGTCTATAATTTTTATCAGTGCACTATCGGAAACCAAATTGTTTATTTTGGCAAATTAAAGCGAAATTCAGTCCAAATCAGAACAATCATTTCAGACCAATGGTTGAATACACATGAAAACGTAGGGCCTTTGTAAATCTTAGTTCATGTAAGTTTTGTCTATTTTTAAATAGATTCGATTTGAATCTAACCGATATGATAATATGAAGATTTTTGTATATTATAACTATGGAGGGTAGAGACAAGGAGAACTATCTCTGTATATGAAAAGTGTCTGTCACAATGTGCTACATGAAAGTGGCGCCACAGTTGCCACCGGGTAAATTTTAAAAGCAGTAATTTTAGGTTATGTTTACAAAATAATGTTGGACTTCGTAAATTGTTGAGGTATGGTATACTGGACTGTCACTAACTACTGTAGTCACTAAAAATATTCAATTTTCTGACTCGGCATACTTCATCCGTTAATTTTCTATACTCTTTTCGCCTTATGATGAGTTCCCTGACAGTTCTTGTCTGACAATTGTAGTGACGTGACCGAACGAAATATAATCGATTTTTTTATAATATCGATTCAGTTGGCAAAGAAAATGGAATCGGATTATCGATTTTAGAATTTCAAAATATTTTTTTAATAAACTGGTTATCCTACTTCCTACTAATATTATAAATGTGAAAGTTAGTATGTGTGTGTGTGTGTGTGGATGTTTCTTACTCTTTCACGCATAAAGTACTGTACGGATTTTGATGAAACTTTACAGTAATATAGCTTATACATCAGAATAAGATATAGGCTACATAACATCACGGGATTAGAGCAAAAACTGGCGCGACGCGATCGCGATTACAAAATGGCCGCTCCGATTCATCAATTTTTTTGTCGATTACTGTATTGAGTAGTGTCAATCTCTATTGGCCGACGTTCCGTTCAAAGTATTAGACATTTTTAAGATTTATACTTTTTTATTTTATTTACTTAATTTATTAACAGTTAATTATAACAACAATAATTTACTTAGTAATTTACGAAAGGCAATATTTTTTTTATCATTTCTTTTTTAATTTTTTTGCCAGTTTATTTTTTATTCGTCTATAGTAGTATGCGTGCCACGGAAAAAAATGAACTGTCAGGGAACTCATCATAAGGCGAAAAGACTATAACTCGGCACACTTAAGTCACGATAACAACTGCTACATTCATACCACACAATTCGCCTACGCTAGCGCCATTTTGGAGGGTTTTTGAACTATTATTTACTGTACTGGACACTTTTTCAGCTTTCTTCCCAGAGATAGTTCTCCTTGTCTCTACCCTCCGTAATTATAACACAAATAAATGTTAATTTGTCGTCAAAAATAAATAATTTGCTAGATAAACTGTTTTTATCATGAGTGTCAATTCTTTAATAGCTGCTATGCTTAGATAACGCTCGCAGTCAAAAGTATCTCAGATTGAAATGTTTCAAACTTGGTGACATGTGCCAAGATATGGCGGTTAATTAAAGTTAATGGTTGATTAATTTCACTTGTGACGTCTCTGAGTGCGGCAGTTAGTGTTTGCAAAGCATAGTTTCCACATATTTTGCTATCCAAATAGCTGGAATGCCGAAGCTGACCCCAACTAAGTTGGAAAAAGGTTTGACGTGTGCAAGTTACAAAATAATATGCATCTTTGAATATAATAGTGAAGTTCGTTGTTCGTAATTCGTATCCCAATGCGGGTGAGAAGGAGAAACTAAGATGTCTAGTTTGACCTCGATCGTCAATTATTGTTCGCACAAACGACATCATAGTGTTGCGCTTGCGCAGGCTGCATTTGTCTGCATCGGCATTTACCCCGGGCCTGAATCTCCAAAACGATCAAGGTCTTTTTATTTTTGTCCATATCATTTTTAAGATAGAAATTTCCTCTTTTATGTTATAGAATAGTGCGTAAATTAGGTATATTTATTTGTTATAATAAAACACCACTGGTATACTAATGACTTTGTTGTGTAATAAATTATTTTAGTAAATGGAATGAAATAATCTGGCAAGTGGCAACATTGTTTGTCAACGTGTCAATGCGATTTGTACGCGTAGCACGTTAGTTGCCAACACAATATCAGAGTTGTTCTACTTTGTGATTTCGAGAGATTAATTATTAAACCTAACATACATCGCTACATATTGTGGGTGGTTCATAATTGAAGCAGATAATTTTAAATATGGTGCGTAGAATAAAGGCTTAAAAATGTTATTTTATAATAATTGTGGATATCGGTGAACGGAGACGAATGTTCATGGACCTAATCTTTGGTATTTTGCTTTCAGCCTCCTTCCCCAAGCTCCACGTCCGTAGGATCTGGTAGTCGCTCACCAAGCAAGGCGACTACAGCACCACGGTCATCCAGCGGTAGCACTGTTCGCCAACGAAAAACCACAACTACTACCACTGCTGCCAGAAATCGCAGCACAGGTGCCGGATCAGGTGGCATGTGGCGATTCTACACTGATGATTCTCCTGGCGTTAAAGTGTAAGTTACCGCTGTACCTTTAAAGTTCTGTTTTTCCAAAAAATATATAAGTATAAAAAGTATAGTATAAGTGTATGCAAACAAAATCATTACTTATGTTGTACTTATTACTTTGTATATCTATTTTAATCAAATTCTAAGCATTTTTATTAAACAAAGATAACATTAAAAACAAAAAACGGAAATAATGCACCTATTTTAATTTATAGAAACATGAAAAATTCAATCAAAGCAGATCATGGCTAGTTTACAACTATTTAAAAAGTAGAATTGAAATGAAATGACGGAATGATGATATAAGTAATTCCTTCTCCATAATATATAAGTAACAAGCATGTATTTCAACTACTAGTTATTTACTATTGTTTATTTTTATTTGCAGGGGACCGGTTCCAGTTTTAGTGATGTCTCTGCTCTTCATTGCCTCAGTGTTTATGCTTCACATTTGGGGTAAATACACAAGGGCGTAACTTTCCACATTATTTAATAACTGTCTGTTCGGAACATGAGTGAAAGTACTAAGTGATTGTTATGGAGTTGGGTGTTAAGATATGATTTTAATAAATTATGTAATTTAATCTTATTCTGCAGTAAAAATAAGTTGTATACATTGAAAGTTAATTTTATTTCTTGTTATCCTGATATTACAAAGTTGTTTACCTCATAAAATGTTGTATGAACCAGCAATTGCTCATAAGAAATACCACAAGAAACGACAATCATTATAATAATGAAAACCGTTTAGTGCTTACATGCAAACGGGTTCTACTAGGCGATTGTTTGATGGGTTAAATATTCATTACTCTTGGTTACAGCTGTCTGCTGTAACTTAAGTCGTGAATAAATTGAATTACCGGACAAAGGCCCATGCCTAGCAGAACCTACCACTAATTATACTTGTAATAATATAGGCTGCATAATAAAACAAATGGTGCTATGATTAGGTATGTCTTATTAACAAAAAGTGAAAGGTATAACATGATGTACTGTTTTGTAGTGCAGAAGACTTGTTCATGTTGTGTTCACACACACACACACATAATCACCATTACATTACAGGCTTTTTGCTAACTTATGAATTTTACAGAATTAATTTTTTAGTTCTCCTTTGTGTATCTTATTGCATAAGGTTTAATAGTATTTCCTCCTAGGAGAGGAACATGTTAATCACCTAGCACAAGAGTCGGGGACTTCACACAATTTGTACCCCCTTGTCTAATAAAGATTATTATAATAAGAGCTCTTACATACGAACGGCATTTTGACGACACGACTGACTTAACTGCAACCGTCGCGGTCGGTCGCCAGTGTCGCCACGTCGCACGGTGGGCTGAAAATCAGCTTTCATAGACTTAGGGATTTCAATCTGCAAGTGACTGATTTTTTGCCGGATATCGCTTCTATTAGTTGATATTCAAAAATGACACCCGAGGTAATTCTGCACAATAACGAAGGAATTATAATTTTTTTACGAAAAATTTGTATGAAGCTAGTATGAACAAGTTAATTATCTCGCAAACAGCAAGGAAAACCGTAATATCCTTACAGGTACTAATTATTTATGATTTTTTGACATAATTATGTCATATAACGGTTATCGCTGTAATTTTTTTTTTAAAAATCGTCAAAATATTTTTATTTATTATTACACATGAAACTGTTCCTTTTGATTTTTAGGTTGAGGAACACATACTTTTAACAACACGTAACATAAAATAGCTTCACCCCTATATTCCCGAAGGAGTAGTCAGAGGTTTTATAGTACATCCACACTTAGACAACTATGTTTGAATTAGATATTTATCAATACAAAATGAGTTTTAAAACTTTACATACATCCAAAATACCAAATAACAAATTGTTTAGTCTTCTAATAAGTCTGAATAGGTGATTAAATGATTGTTAATGATTTCTGATAAGTAAGCTAATTTGTTGATTAGTTGTGCTAAGAGTTCTAAGAATTGTTTTGGACGATTATAAATTTTCATTAGCACATCTTTTAAAACTCTTATGAAGGTAGTTAACTAATTATCGACGTTTTGCAATATAAGGGCTAAAATTTTGCTTTATAATTTAGATTGTTCACAACGGTGTAACTGCTAACACTAAATTTTTGCCCTGCGACTATAAAATCTTAAAATGGAAAGTTTAATCACCAATTTAGACTGGTTTGTTCTTCTAAAAAGTGAGAGTACTTCATTTAATCATGAAGTATTGTTTGGTGCAGTTGTATCCCGCATAGGCGATTGCCTTTCTACCGAAGATCGAGTAACTCTCAAAGAATTTTGTCGAAAATTCACGCGAGCTGCTTTACAGAGATGGCAGAAATCCAACCGATTCCTTGATCACTTCAGAAGACTGTACGGAAATTGGCTGCAAGCAAATATTGATTGGCCAAGTTGTGTGCAAACTCTAGTTAATCAAGAACCAACTGTAGATGAGATACCAAGAGCACAATCAGACTCTCAAGAACCGTCGTCGTCGGCATCATTGTCCGTTCGCGTTGGAACAATGACAAAAAGGTCCCGAAAACCATTCGAAGATTTGGGAAGTAAACAGAAAAAGAGAAGATCTGATGATCATACAGGCGAAGACTCCAGTGAATTGGCATATGCAGCTGCAGCGCGTTTAAAAGAAGAAGGCATCAGGATATCGCATCTGTGATCGAATACATGATGAAAAATCCTGAAGAAGCCGTTAAAATTAAAGAAACGCTTAAGAAATCAGTGAAAAAAGTCATATTTACACCAGAGAAAGCGCTTGGATTGCTTCTTTCACTAAAACTGTCAAAGTGGCAATATATTACTTTGCGAGAGGTTGCCATTCGGGAAGGTGCTAAGGATATTTATCCATCCTACTATAAAGTGCAACAAACTAAGCTTGATTGCTACCCTCCGAAGTAATCAGTGTCAGTTACGGATTCCTCGGCTACGATTACACTTCAAGCTTTACTTGACATCGCGGTGACGAGGATCCTTCAAAGTCTTTCTGGCTATGCGGATGTGCAAAATAAGCAGCTAAAGCTGATATCCAAAAGGGGATTTGATGGTGCTTCCAACCAAAGCCGATACAAGCAGAAAATGGAGGGTGAGCAAGATGATGCAAGCATTTTCATGACCTCCTTGGTGCCACTAAAACTGACAGATGGAGATAATACTGTATGGACGAACCCAAAACCATGCTTAACCTTGTATTGTCGTCCAGTTCAGTTTACTTTTGTAAAGGAGAGCGAAGCAGTTGTCATTGGTTTCAAAAGACAAATGGATGATGAAATTGAGGCCCTTAACCCCACAGAGTGCATTAATAATAATATGGTGACTCATCAACTAATGATGATAATGATCGACGCCAAAGTCTGCATGTACCTTTCTGAGGCCAGATCAAATGCATTGTGCTACCTGTGCTTAGCAAAACCTACGGAAATGAACCGCTTAGATGTTGTAACATCAAAGACTGTGTGTGCTGACATATACGAATTTGGCTTGTCATCCCTACACGCACGTATTTATTGTATGGAATGTCTGTTACATATTGCGTACAGGCTCGACTTCAAACGGTGGGCAGCGAGAAGTAATGAGGAAAAAGAAATGTTGCAGAACAGAAAACAATATATTCAAAATAAATTCAAAGATCAGCTCAATCTGTTGATTGATATTGTGAAACAAGGCTCGGGAACTACCAATGACGGGAATACCGCAAGAAAGTTTTTCGAGTTTCCCAATAAAACTGCAGCTATTACCGGGTTGGACGAAGATCTTATTAAAAGATTTGCTGTGATTTTGGAAACGATAACATCTGGCGAGAAGATCGACGTAATAAAATTTAAAGGTTTTGCCCGCAAAACAGCAGAAAAGTACGTGGAATTGTACGACTGGTACTACATGTCGTCAACCGTACATAAATTATGAATACACGGGTCTGACATAATCGAGAAAAATGATATTGTGCCGATTGGGACTCTCTCGGAAGAAGCCTCAGAGTCTCGAAACAAAGATTTTAGGAGGTTCCGGGAACATCATTCGCGGAAAAGAAGCAGGCAAGATTCTAATCAAGATATCTTAAATATGCCTATTGTTTCTTCGGATCCTTTCCTAAGTGCACAAAGGCCTAAGTTAGATGCCAAAAGAAAGCAGAGCTCTTTTGCTGAAACTCTCGACTTAATTCAGTTTCAGGAAAGTGAGTTCGAGTTTTTAGATATATCCAATCTGGATTCTGACTCAGAATTGGAGTCCGACAACGACAGTGATAAGGAAAATGTTTAATATTTGATTTAATTTTTTCCATTTTTTTAAATATTTTTCTTGTTTTATATAGTCTTAATATTTGGGTCGATAAAATTCTTCATAATTAACAATGTTCTTAATTTAGTCACTAAAAGGAACCGTTTCATATGTAAAAATATTTAAACGATTAAAAAAAAAATATTGCAGCGATAACCGTTATATGACATATGTCAAAAAATCATAAATAATTAGTACTATAACCACCTGTAAGGATATTACGGTTTTCCTTGCTGTTTGCGAGATAATTAACTTTTTCATACTAGCTTCATACAAATTTTTTGTAAAAAAAATATAATTCCTTCGTTTTTGTCCATAATTAACTCGGGTGTCATTTTTGAATATAGTAACAACTAATAGAAGCAATATCCGGCACTTGCAGATAGAAATCCCTAAGTCTATGAATGCCGATTTTCAGCCCACCGTGCGTCGCCGCGTCACGTCGTGTACTGGATGGTCGACTGCAGTCGTCGACGCTTCCACGGTTGCAGTTACACTGTAGTTCGAACACCCAGAGCAGTGCAAATACCTCCTTACCCTCTAGGTCTGAGATCCTGCCAAACATCGACCTTCTCTCATTCAGTTTTTTTTTTATAAAATGTTTATTTTATACAATTTATTGTAAGTAATAAACGATCACATACGCAATAAAATGATCTACATAATATAAAATCTTAATCTTAAATTCACTGATAGACAACGCGTAGCCAAACCACTGGGCAATAAAAGTACTCTGTGCCACTGGGTCTAGAAGCATAAAATTTTGCACACAAGAATGCTTAAGTAGGTACAACGAAAGTGAGCATTATGGATGGATTTTTTTAGGGGATTTCGTATGTATCTTGAATTTCATATCTTGGGTTTATAAGCTTGAAACTTGGTATGACTATGGGCTTATTTATTTAATAAGGTTTGACATTTATTTATTTATTCTATACAGGGTGTTTTTGACAGCCCTCCACAAAAACACAGGATTGATTCAGCTCCTTATTCTGATTGATATCCCACTGGAAATTTTATCAGGAAAAAAAAATTATGCCGTAACGTAACGTAACGTAATAAAAGACGCGGCCCAGGTGCGCCGGGGAGCGCACGGGGGTCGGGGGCAGCCTCGCTCAAGCTCGCTGCGCTGCCGCATGCCGTCCGCTACGTGCGTTTTGCCACGGTAACGATACATTGCGTGTGAGGTAAGTGATCACGATGTCCCCCCATAAAACAAATCTGGTTTTTTGGATTCCCTTAATGTTCCTGAAAGAATTTCATGTACCGGTCATCTTAATATGATGTACTGAAGCCACCCTATCAGTTTGCGGAGGGCTGTCAAAAACACCCTGTATTGTACACCATAAAAAAACATTACAACAAAAATAAAATTGAACACTACTTAATATACAATGGGCGACCTTATCGCTTTCTGCGATCTCTTCCAGGCAATTGGAATAAACAGAGATTTTCCTGGACATAATATGGGGCTGTTGTTGGTGCAAATAATAAGTATCTATACAATACACTAAAATAGATACACATATTATTATATACATATCCTAAATAATAGATAAGTACATCAATACGTACATACTAAATTTATAAGCAACGAAAATAAATGAAGACTAGACAAAGACATTAAATTATACTCTTTGAGACTAGATAATTACAATAACGAGAACAAGACCACAACGACAAGTAATGTTTCTTCACGAGACTTTTAAACACAAGCAATTTAGTTTTTTTATACTACCCCCCACAGGGAGTTTAGGAGGTGTTCAAGTTTGTATGGAAGAGTCTTAGCGCGCGGTCCGATATATTTAAAACTTGGTAGGCACCTATTGAAGATCTTCTTAAATAAAATATTAAATACTTGTTTTAGAAATCTACCCATAACTAGGTGAAAAAAGGTACCTCATCAAGTTATAGGGGGAGGATTTTAATGCTTGATTCGATCAAATCTAAAATTGATAGGTATAAATAATCTTAGGAAACTATGGAAACGAACTGTATGAATTTTCCAAAATCAACCCCTGTTAACGTTGACAGTTCTCGGTCTACGCCTGTTAAGGTGAGAAGGGGTAATTAGGTACAGTTCGTTTGAAAAATCTTATCCCTTCGGTTCAGAAACTTGAAACTTGACACTATACTTAGTATAATATTGTGCCTATCTACATATATTGTGATGCTACGGTAAATAATAGAAATAGTACCTAATGATTAATTTTCCAAAACCGTCCTTCAAAGGGAGTGGAGGCGTGCTACGAAGGGAAATTACGAAATTCACGCGGACAAGAGCTACCTAGTTTGTATACTTGCAATCATTTTTGAGCCCATGCTATGCCAAATTCGAGCACAGTGGGCTCATGTCAGCAATGTGATGGGTAGGTACCTAGAGTTCAATCTCGGTTGTTTCTCTGTTTTTGCGAAAAAGCACTTTCTGGTGGCCAAGTGTGCGAATATGAAAGGAACTTCGTTCTAACCGGGTGTCCCACGACATCTCTCGACGGTTTTTTATTTCAGAATGTTTTTGTATCTACATTTTATTTTAAAGCCTGGGGTGTGCCAGTGCACCATCTTGCACCCCCCCCCCCCCCCCCCCCATCCCGGCGGCGCCCGGCGATATTGTGGTTTTACGTAAGTTGTAAACGCGGGGTAAACTTGTGAAGTAATTTACACCGTTGCATTGCTAACTCTTGCTAGTGATGTGCCACATGCCATAAAATCTTACTGTAATACACATCTAAATAAAATTAAAATTCAGTCTACGACTTATACCTACTTACTTTTATTTTTATATGTATTTGAATGTAAAATTTGGGTATGTTTATAATAAAACAATAAAAAGTCGATGAAAAAAATACACAGGGCATGAGAAGTGTTTGGGGTCTGAAAGGATAGCAAGTGACCCCCCCAGTCGAGTCGTCTATTTCAATTTGGCACACGATGCACCAAACACCCTGTATTATGGCCTCCGCAGGCGCGATTCTCTGCTGCAACTGTAGTACCTTGTCAATATATGTATGAAAACATCATTTAGGTAGGTAGGTACATAAGAAAAATTTAAATCTTTTCAGTAAAAGAGGTGAAAGACACAACTATAGGACTGGAAATAGGGACCAATTAGTTCAACCAGGGTTCAGACTGGCTAAAGTAGCACCATCCTTCATGGGGTACTTACCTACTGTTTAATGTTACAGTAAAATACCTCCCCACATACTCAAACTGAATGAAACGAAATTTAAATCTTGCATAAAACACACACTACCTATACAGTCCAGCTTCATATAAGTTGGGGGAATAAATCGCTGACAAAAATGCTTGGCTCAGCGCTGGCCCTGCTGCACAAGGGCGCATAAACTAATTGATTAGCATTCGAAACTATTGTTGGAGCTGATGAAGATTGTCAAAACTATGCATTGTATAAATTCAATCTCTTAGTATTGTTTATTAATTGCATAGCACATGTGTGAGCACTATGTATCTACTATATAGAAAGGTTACTGGGTTCGTCTTTCATTGATTTGAATGTGCCCTGGCGGCTGAGAGTATGTCATGCTCACTCAAATGTGTCGCTGGTGGTGGCGTGTGTATTGGATCATTAGGTAAGTTCCCTTCAAAATGGTTGAGCTGATTGGCGCTGATCCATACGTCATGTTCGAGAACGGGCGCCGTCAGGTAGGCACTGGTCATCTCTTAGCTGCGTGGCTTATTTTAATTCCTGAACAGTATTTTTTTTTATAGACGCTTTTAACGTGCACGTCTTTCTACATCGTTTTCGCATGTACCATTTCAACATGAACGATGTAGGTAACCAATTTCCTGTAACATAGTTTGATTTATACGAGTTTCCATGGAGTTTCTTGCCCGTTCTTCACCATAGGTAGGTACTTACTTACTACGCTTTGGAATGGACAACACGCTTCTTTTTCTGACTGACCGACCCCTTGACAATTATTATTCAATAGTGCCTGTAATTGGTTTATTTGTAATAAATTCTTTGAGATTGAGTTTACCTATTCTCGAAGCGTTTAGTCGTATTTTTAAACCCGAGCTCAAATTATCAGGATAAGATGTGGTTATCAGACTTACCTAAGTTACCTAAAATTCACCTAAGTTTCATTTGTCTATCTTTTATAATTTGGATTTTATTAACACCTAAAATACGTCGATTCACTGACTCACTCACTCATCAAAACCTATAGGGCACTTCCTGAAGTCCTATAAAGCTGAATTTGGTATGCAGCCTAGGATTTGCACACAAACAACAAAAAATTTAGTAATTCGTAACTTTCACCCTCCAACCCCCTTAAGATGCAAGTTTGTTTGTACCGACAAAAAGAAATGAAATCCCACCAGAAACATTTCACGTGAAGTAGGTTGCCAAAACTCACATAACGCTTTCACTGTTAAAAAGTTATCAATCTCATGTAGAGCCAAGCCTCTAACTCTACAACCCTTACATCTTAGTCAAAATATATGGCTTGGCCGTTTCATTGAACTATTGCATGACGCAAAATTAAAGACCAGCGACTTAATTTCTTACTATAAGCCCCTAGGAGTGTTTGTGTGACTGCCGTGAAACGGCAAAGCCGTACATTTGGACCAAGATGTAAGGTTTGTAGAGAAAGGGGCTTAGCTCTGGTGACTCTTTATCAATGATAGCGACATGTGTTTTGGCAACCTATTTTACATGAAATATTTTTGGTGGGTAATCTATGACACTAAGTAATACAGAAAGAGGACATGGTTTTTACGTAACAATAAAAAGCGAAGTTAAAAATACAATGATTTTATTTTGATTGATATTCTATTCTTAAAAATAATTACAAAAAATAAAAAATAATGTTATACCTAAGACACAATAATTATAAATGAGAAAAAACTATTTACAATATCAGCCTTATTTTGAATTTCAATAATATTGAAGAGTAATCTCAATGCTAAAGTTATAATAACTGCCATTGTTCTAGCTGCCTCATTGACGGCGGGAAAAAAAACTATTTTATTTTTAAAAAAAGCTGCATTTGGGACAAACAACTTACAGTTCACACATATGCTTCTACTCTTCGCCCCTTAATTTTATCGAAAAATTGGCGCCAGGAAACTAATGTTTTTCCTGACCAAATCCAAAAACTGGAAGTTATTCCTACTATCATAGTCATTAAGTACTTGATCATGAACATTTCAAATTTAGGTCTGTCTGTTTCTCTACGTGTGAATGGGCATGGAATAGAATACAGAGGAATAGAACACATATCACGGTGCCAAGTTACCATCCAATCATCAAAATTGGCTTGTTCATAGAAAAGACATGCAATCACTATTAATGCTGGGACTGTGTATAAAACACCGAACACACCAATACGCATCATTAATTTCTCTAGTTTGTCTGTTTTTGTTCCATCATGTTTCATAACAGTTCTGATACGGAATAGTGATACAAAGCCTGCAAGTAAGAAAATCGTTCCAAGAACTAGATAGACACAGAGTGGTGCTAAAACAAATCCTCGTAGTGCTTCAGCATCCCACAGGCCAACATAGCAAACACCAGAGAGAACATCGCCTGAAACGAAAAATAAACAAATATTAATAACTTTCCATTGGAGGAAGGTGGGAATAGAAATATACACGACTAGTACTTTTGTCTGCGGATTCGCTCGCGTGAACTGGTCGGCAAGATATTCCGAGGTTTTTTTTTAAAGGACGTAATTAGGTACTTCTGTTGGGGCTAATTGGGGTCTCTTAATTTTGTGAGGATCTCATCAAGAACTTCGGAGATAGAGAATAGAACTCCTCAATGTATAAAAACTAGTTTCCGACCGAAGGTTCGGTTTCGGCCATCTCAGGCCAAAAAGTCAGGTTACGGCCGCAGTTTTAGTTTCGGCTAAAAAGTGGCCGAATCGGCCTGACAGAAACTGGCGTTCGTGAGCTGTTGCTTTTACGGACGGCTTAGACAGTAATGGGGTCCCGTTTTCTCACATTTTACATACAAAACCCAAAAGAAATATATGTATTTATAAATTTAAGTCATTTGGTTCTGACCAGACATGCTGAATTTAGTATCAGCGAAAAGGGATTTATTCACTCTCCGGAAGATTGATACAAGCTCTAAGGGCAATAGCAGACCCAGCGTTCGGTCGCATTAGCAAAATCACATTTTTCAGCGATTACTTCGACGCTTCATCGCGTTTTGGCGACTCGTTCCGTTTGAATACAGTATAAAAATGTAGTGTTCAAAAGATGCTGATTTGGTGAGAGATAAAGCGTTGTCGCTGTATCAAACTTCCAAAATGACATTAAATAGCTGATTGCTGGTGCTACAAACTGGTGGTAACTACAAAATTGCTATTTACAGTATGCTTGTCTGCTAAGGACCTTATGTAAGTTAAGGCTGATTTATCATTCGTCATTTTGCAATTCGGACAGTTTTTGTAAACTGCAAAACACAATGGGTCTCGGAAAAGAATGCCAATTTAACTAACTTTTACTTCATAAGTTACGGTATTGGTCGAAACTAGAAGAGGAACCGAAGATTTGGTTAGACACTAATAAAATCTCACTTCCGTAAGTAGAAAGTTTCATCCCTAATCAACTGGAATGGATGGAATGAATGATGATAAAGATGAAATTGAACTAGATTGAACTTCCAAAAACAGAAAACACATGGATCTTTTCTTCTAAACAAAAACCTAAACCTTTAATGTTATGACTCTGACATTAAAAATGACAGATTTTCATTTAAACTGACTCCCTATTCAACCCCCTTAGCGGCAGAATTTACAGAAATCCTTTCTTAGCAGGCACCTACGTCATATAAAGAATTGAATTGCCAAATTATGCTACAATCCTAACCAATTTATGCTATTAACACTGCTGGACACTAAACGCCCCCAGACCTAATAACAATAAAACTTGTATTGTGTCTTGTTCAGTGTCCTTCAATAGGTTAAGTTGAGTTGCTTAAATGTCCTTCAAACTTTGCATAGTTTTATTTACTGCCACTGGTGGCAAGTATTTCAAAGAGACAGACATTGTGTAGATTCTATCATGTAGTGTACATCAAAATCATTCTTCTTGTTCGAGGAGTTCTTTTTGTTCTACTGTGAGTATAGGAAGTAAAATTATTTTATATTAAATTACTATGAAATGCTAATCAAGTTTTTCTGGTTCTGCATGAGTTGGTCATGTTGGAGGTTGAGTTTTCTCTTAAAGGAGTAAATTGGTTAATACATATGTTTTGAATACTCACCATCAACTTTTCCCATGGCCAATATTGATATAGTTTTGATAGCAGGCACAGCCCATGCTGCTAAATGAAAATACTGAGAATTTGCTTCAATAGCTTCATGTCCCCACTTGAGACCAGCTGCCAAGAACCATGTCAGTGTTAAAATAACCCACCAAATACTTGAGGCCATACTGAAGAAATAAACCACCATGAAGAGTATTGTGCATGGTTCATGCTTAGTTCCTTGTGTAATTACTGATATGTTAGGTAATCTTGCTCCGCTTATTGTGGTTGGGAATGGGCCTTGGCAGCTAACACTGTCACCTGCACTCCAGCCCATGACATATGCTGCAGCTACCATGAGGTAACATACTGACAGGAATATAATAGGCCTTTCTGGATATCTGAACCTGTCTGTGTCTATGAGAAATGTCAAAACTGTGAACAGGCAACTAACAGTACACATTGTTGCCCAGATACCAATCCATAGTCGAGCAAAGTTTTTCTCATCCTGGCTGAAAAACATTCCAGTGCAAGGAGCCCCACAGTCATATTCAACTTTATCTCCAACTTTAAGTGAATACTCCAAGTCCAAGTTCTTGGGAACTTTAAATTGTACAGGACAAACAAATCCATAGTCTTTAGCTCCATGAAGTTTGGTTGGATCTCTTTCATTGTTATTCTTGAAGTTCACTTTAGGAAGTTTTGATTCAGTATGTTTTCGAGATTCATGAGTTATGTTGTTATCACCAACACATATCACGTTTTCATCAGTAGCCACAGGAAACTTCGTGCACTCCAAATGTTCAGGCCAATGAAATCCAAAGGTTCTCATAATCTCGTCACAATTTTGTTTTGCAGATTCACATAAATGTCGACATGGAGGTATAGCCGTGTCTAATATTGTGCATACGGGTGCGTATACTGAACACAAAAAGAATTTCAGATCTGGTGAACAGTTGACTTTAATCAAAGGTGTAAACTGGTGGACCTCGGGCCCAGCGTCTTCTTGCTTGGCGTGATTCAGTAAGTTAGGAAATATTGTTTGATTATATCTTATTTGTTGACAAAACTGAATAGTAATTGGCTCACAACGACCATGGTGAGGTAATGTATCTCCGGGATAAACAGTAACACGTGAAGTTTCAGTCGTTACAACAAAATATAACACTAAAATAGTAAACGCAACCTCCGCTTTTTCCATTATTATGGCTACCACTTGCAAAACAAAAATAATAACTTAAAACTGTAAGTATATCCCATCACAAATTATGAGTAACTAAGACGTTGTCTCCGCATTTTCGCCAAATGTGCGAATATTTAATACAAATTAACAAATAAAATTGTTATCACAACAACATGCATTGTCGCAACTGGAACTGGAATAGACAAAACCTTTTTTTTGTTCTAGCCTACTTACTCTGTGGTTCTAGCATAGAGTATAGACAAATTAGTTTTCTTCAACTCCTCACCTTAGAGTATTTTCCCCTAGATATAATAATTTTATTATACCTAATCGTTTAGGGTTATTTTTGAGTAACGGGTGAAATAACATTATTGCATGTTTATTTATTCAATAGTGAGAAAATTACTAGTGAACTGCTTGATTTTAATTGAAAAACTGTTCGCCCGCTCCACCGCTATCGCATCTGTCTGAACAACTTACGAACTGAAGATCCGTTTTACCTTCCAAGGAAATTCCGCTCCTAACAGTCCACGAACCTCCTCCAAAAGCCACTGGTTCTTCAATACAAGCCTGCGCAAATCGTTCTACCTCTCTTCGGTAAACTTTCCTGCGCCTATCATTTCCATGAAGAATGATTTTACACTGGTCCGAGAACAGCACGACGACACTCCATTGTTCGAGTGTCCAATCGACGTTTCGAATCACGAGCAGATCGAAGCCGAGCTCGGCAATGCGCGGGGCTTAATTTTGGACCATTAGCGGGTTACTGAGGATGCAATCCGCTTTCTGCAAGTCTCCGTCGTACAGTCCATTCACTTACAGCTACACCGCGCACATCACGAAGTTGCTGTTGCACCTGATGACCTGAATACCAGTCAAATGTCGATTTCTTAAGCTTGTAGACACCATCGATCATCTCGTTTAGAAGTAGCCCGATTTCTTCCTGAACCTGATTTTCTATTGAAGCTCCCATTCTCTAAGAACCTTCGGTACACTCGTGTTACTGCTGATCGACTTAGGTGAAGAGGTCTGGCCACGACGCGCTGACTTAATCCAGCGTGGATCATTGCTACAACTTGAGTGCACTCAGACGGAGTAGTATACATTTTCACAGAGAGTAAAAACAAATAAACTCAAGGTAAATATTGTCACTAAATCAGTAAAATAACCAATTATTGCATAAACAATAAATTGACTTAACTTATAACACAATGCAATGTCACTGAGATTACGTTATTTAAAAATGACAAATGAGGGTGTCCGAATAAACGAGTCAATATCATCAACAACATCCCGTTTATTGAAGTGTAGGGTACCTATGTACAAATAAAGTTTATGAAACATACCTTCAAATTACATTGTTGGTTTTTGTTCGTTTGATCTTAATTTTTATAATAATATATTGTGTTCCGAATCGAAGCTTACAGGGTGGGTCGATTTTTATGCACGTAAGTGTATTACACAGGCGACAGCCAAGAGGATAAAACAATATTTTTTTTCTTTTTTGTAGAATATTTTGGAAACAATTGTCCGTTGAAGCACATAGTATGGGGAATACATACAATAAAATATTCATGGCTGACTTTCATGCATGATTTATTTATTGGTTTACAATTCACAGCAGCTGGTTGCTAGTTAAAGGTCAGCTCTACTATTGTCTTAGTCTAATCTGTGGGACATTGTTTGTTTATAATTTGAGTTTGACATTTTGAAACGGTAACAAAAAGATTTCGTCGCAGAGCGTAAAATTATTTTTTGTTCCTCCAAGTAAAAATGGATTTAGGTAGTGAAAATGTAGATTTTATGAAACTAATTAACGTCAAGGGAAATATTGAGAATATCACTCCTCACAAAATAGCAGTAGTAGCTTTTATTAGGGAATATGGGTTGTTGAAAATTGAAGGTGAGTATTTGCATGTTTATTTTAGGTACATGAAAATAGCCAAGTAAATTATTTATTTACAATATCGACTAGAATTTCATTTACAATGGGTTCCATCCTTTTGTTCCGCATCGACTGTATTTCATGTTGGTATTGTAAGACTATTCTGAGTTGTGTATTTTTTTTATGTTTCAGCAAACAAGATGATAGATTGCACTGTGGCACCTAAATATAGAAAGGACTTCTGTATGCTTGCTCTTAAACTAATTCAGGTACTAATTGCAATACTATCTTAATTTATTATATGAATTACTTATGTTAAACTGTCCTTGGTTAATTACAAATTTCTTATAACCAATTGGTGAATATATTGCTTTTGAGGAAACACCAATACCAATGTGAGTCAATTAATCAAGAAGCTGAATAGTAAGGTTTGGTAGTATCCCAACTGTAACAACACTTTGGCTATAATAAAAAGGTAGCACTTTGAAATGCACACCTGTCATGTACTGCATTGAATAAGAAATAGATACCGATTTTAAAGTGTTTCAATTATGTATAATATTTATGAATCAACTAAATAGCTAGCCTATAATTAATTAAGCTGTTACATTAATTTACATTTGCTGAAAACCTCTTCTTGTTATAGTGCCCAGATATGGAGTTTAAAGAATTGGAGGCCTTACTTACTGATGGGCGCTATAATCTATTGAGTGTCCACCTACAGAACTTTTGTGTACGTCTCCAGAACATATATGTTAACGGCGTCAGTGCTCTGATGGACTGTGTAACTTCAACAATCGACAAGCTGATGATTGAGTCGAATCCTTGTATCATGGCTAGGTACAGTGTATTAGGTAAAAACATATTTTATTTATACTTATTTGGCTGCATGTTGTAAATTCGTGGTTATATTAATGAATGTTCCAATCTTAACTTTCAGGACTATATTTAAGAAGAATTTTACTACACTTAGATAGATTAACTTTTGTGCAAGTGGTATCATTGTACAAGTCATTTTGTTTGTATTATCAGAGAGGCAGGCCTGGCTTGATGATGAGATCATTAAGCAAGGAGGTAACTCACTAACAAAAGATGATCTTTTATTTAATGTTCCCCTTTGTCCAAGTTGAATTAACTTGAAACATTGTTATTTCAGAAATTAAACAACATGGAGCAGAAAACCACATCCACATCACCGGTACCCGATGAATCAAAACCATTCGAGTTGTCAATGCAAATGCATATAATAGACAGAGATAAGTAAGTTATAGTATTGTTCACAAAATGTTGTTATACAGTTTTTATTTGGACATTTTCTACAACAAAAACAATTGCTGAAATTGCTACTTTACTTTAAAAAATATAAAAAAAACATTATGATTTCAGCAGTTTTGAAGAATGCCAGTGGTCAAGAAAACAAGCAGAACTATTTACAGCACAACAAGCGAATCTGTTACAAATCAATGAGAACAAAGCAATGCCACCTAGGCAGTTACAGAAGACAATTATACAAATAATCAATGATATACCTGAATACCCTGATATTGTAAGTAGGTGGTTACGATAACATAATCAAGTGGAGTCAAACTTCTGTAGTGGTAATGATTCAAATAAAATATGGAATTATGATTAAAATATATTTTCCAAGCTTATTACTCTTATTAGCCTATATTTTACACAGCTCAATGTTTTATCTGTAGTTTTGTATTTTTTTCAGCATTTTCTTAGTTTTCTTAACTGTATCCGCACAAAGGAGTTCAGTGGTGCTCAGGACTCTTTGTATAATTACTTCGATCGCGCCATGTTCAACTCGTCGGGAAACAATACAGGCAATGATAGGAACAAGAACTTTCGTTACGCAGCTCTAAACAGGGCGGCGATGCATACTCATTTCGGCCACAGGTGAGAAACAGTATCTGTTGCTCAATAAATAATATTTCTTGTCTTTGGAGTGACAGAGTAACTATGAGTTCAGTAGAAAAAGTAGGAGTCTGTAAAAACGTTATGGCGTCGACTTAAATTGAATTGACGTAAAGATTCTAGAAAAATTAAATTAACATTCCTTTCACATTCGATCCTCTGAAATCGTATATTGATGTGTCGCTCCCGTGTCACCAGGTCGGTGGCGATGGAAGCGGTGGGCGAGGCTCTGGCGCGCGCGCAGGAGGCGGCGGACTACGCGTGCCTGGTGGGCGCGGCCACGTGGGGCGCGCTGGCGAGCGGGCGCGCGCGCCGGGCGGCCCTGCTCACGCGGGCCCCGCGCGACCCGCCGCCCGGGGCCCCGGCCGCGCCGCTGGCCGCGCAGCCCATCGCCACGCCCTCGCACCCGCGCCACACGGCCGCAGCGGCACAGCTGCTAGCACAACACGCCGCTGTCAATGGCGCAAAGCCTGCGTACATATTTCAGGTAAGATGCGTCGAGCAGTGGCGAGCAGTGGTAGCCCAGTGGTAACGGCCGCGACTTACAAGTTATAGGTCGTAGGTTCGAATTCGAACCCAGACAGGCGCTTTACTTTGTGTAAACTATTTCATCACCACTGGTCTCAAAACGGCGAGGAAAACAACGTGAGAAAACCGGCATGTCCTAGAACCAAAAATTCGAAGACATGTGACATCTACCAACCCGCACTGGGTCCGCGTGGTGGAGAACAGCCCACCCTCTCACTGAGAGATAGCCTGTTTCCCAGCAGTTGTTGTTCCCTACATTATAAGCTGATTATGCTATTATGTGTTGCAGGTTGATTGGCGTTTAATTAATACCAACTCAATTCTGACAGAAAATACTCAATATAAAGTACGTAGTTAGTAGTTATAGAATAGGAAGTATTTATTTCTATAACATCCTACCAATACAGGTATGTACTTGCACGACAAAAAAATTACAAAGCGGCTTACAAAAATACCGGAAGCAAGCTATTTCTACTGTTCCTACTTTGTATTATTGTAATGTTTACAGGTAATCATGAGAGGCGACTCCATTAACTACCTGCACTCGATGACCGACCTGACAATGGCCGGACTCGCGAACACGGCCGCTTTATGGGCTCTCTATGGGAAGACCGAAATGGCGTCGGTGGCCTGCCAACTTCTACTTGATCTTAACACCAGTATGTGACCATATTATTTATATACAATTTTTTATGATAAATTGAATTAGCTTGGGACTGCCACTTTAAAAGTCATCACTTATTATACGCGCACCGCTCCAGCGCAGTAACGGCCCGGCAATGCCTCGAAAAAAATCTAACCGGTTGTCGCCAAAGCGCTGTCCGTCAGCAAGATAACCGCTCGCTGCTGGCACGTCACCGGTGAGGTGACGGCAGGTTGTTCACGCGCCGCTAATTGTTTATACACGAGTGGCACGCATCAACCGGCACAGTCAACTGCAGCCGTCGACTAATCGGCTCGTCGCCCCCAACGTCGACACGTAACCTGATCGGCTCAGCACCTCCGGCTGGATGAAGGCGTCGACGACCCTACGCAAGTGAGGCGACGCCTCGCGCCTCCCCGTAAGCTGGGCGGCGATCCTCCATAAGCTCGTTTACCGTCGAATTGATTTTGATAGGAGGTTACTAGGTGTATTATGATGATTTCTGAAATTGCAACTAAGCTGTCTGGTGCAGAAAACATAGGATGAATATTTGAGTCTCGTTTGGTTTTGACTGTTTAAGTATTCACCTAAATACGATAGAATTGACAAAGTCGCATGTCTACAAAAACCCCTTAAACTAATAAAGATCAACAAAAAATAACATAGCCGTCGCGGGACGCCTAGCAGATGTGAAACATCGAAATTATTCTCTGTGAGTTTTCGTTAGACAACAACATCTGTTAACATTGTAGGGATTTATCAACATCATTCTACGAACCAGTAGTTTGCAATCGTAAGCATAGATGGCGCTATTCATAATTGTAACGCTTGTGTAACGTTACGCTTTGCGATCACCACGCATCGGCCACTCAAACTCCCCACGCTGACGCGCGTATGGATGTTTCACATCACAAATTATTCACCTGTATAGTGTGCCGCTTTAACATTTTATATTTGCACGCCGCAATTAAAGGCAGAATAAGAGAACAATTTTGTACATTTTACCAACCTTCTGTACCTTATTTATACAAATAAATGATTTTGATTTGATTCGAGTGTTCAGTTTACTGATCGTGTCCCGTGCAGAGTGCAACGTGGGCAGCGGCAGCGTGTGGCACGAGACGGAGGCGCTGGCGCTGGGCGGCGCGGGCGCGGCGGCGTGCGCGGCGTGGCGCGGCGCGGGCGCGCTGGCGCAGGCGCTGGGCTCGCGCCGGCGCTGTCCGCGCACGCGCGCCGTGGCCACGCGCTACCACGCCGAGCGGGCGCTCAACGCCGGTCGGTATTAGCTCCACGATCCTACTCCATCTAGGTCTAAAGTCGTGATGGTTATTGATATCTAATGACGATAAAACAAAAAAGATTTTCTGAACTCATAATTTCAAGTTACCTAGCGGCCGGTGACAAGTTGCTCGGCTGTAGTTAATTTAAAATATGTATGAGTTTAGAAAATCTTTTTTTGTTGGTTTTATCGTTATAAGATATCGTTAGCCATCACATCTGTGAAGTTTCGTTAGATAATTTAATTTGACCCTGTATAAACCTTGACCCGTAAAAAAATATTTATGTTTGCCTATTATCATACCGTTTATAGGTAAATGGGAGGAAGCAGATCAGAGTATCAGACAGTTGGCGTCCTCAGATAGATGGGAGAGTCAAATCCTAAAAGCCGAGATGTATTACCTGAAGGGCAACGCGACTGAGGCGCTGGAATCCCTGTACGACATCTTAGATTACTGCAAGACTGAGGATGACAGCCTACACTTTGTATCTGTGAGAGTGAAAGCCATGATATTGATGTCACAAGTCCAGCACTCGTTTAGTAATATTCAATCTACAAATATAATGTTGTTGAATGAAGCCTTGTGGTTAGCAAAGGGATACCATTTGCATAATTTAGCGGCCACAGCTGAAATGCATTTAGCTAATGTACAACTGAGCATGGGTTGTGCGAAAAACGCCTTATCTCTTGTCAGGAAAGCTCTGCCTACTATTATGGCGGATGGCAGCGCGTACGACATGGCGCGAGGTAAAGTTGAATAGTTTAAACATTAATTTTAATCTGAAACAGTTCTACGACATTTGTCCTACATTTAGTACTGTTTTCGTTTATTGCTTACACTTAAAACATGTTGTGAAGACTTGTATACAAAATGTTCTTAGGTGTAAACAATATTTTTATTTTTTTTAATAACGTTAAAATTTAAAAAACGTAAAAATTAAAATAGTACTACAAGTAGAATAAATCTTTGATGCCTTGGTGGAAACCCGGGGATAGACGAACAGTTGTGTCAGCGAATCCTTCAACTTTGAAAGGTTTTCTCGATGAAACTCTCAATAGAAACGAATGTCGTAGATCTGTTTCAGAATTAATTTAGATTTAAGTTGCAGGTTTATTTTCTAAGGATTCCATCTAATTGCAGCTATGTTACTGTACACAAAGTGTCGGATCGCAACTGCGGCGCCGTGTGGTGAAGCTCGTCTGCAAGTACTGCAGTCGTGTTGTGAAGCGTTAGAATTTGTCAAAAAGAATTTCTCCAAAGTTGGCGCTCATGTTCGGCTATTACAAACATGGTATTTACAGGTAAGCTAGATTTTTGTCTTAACTTAACTAAAAAGTTTTTAAGGTGCTTTAGTAATTCCATTTTGGATAATTATTATTTATGGTTAACCACACCTAAAATACGAAAACCGCCCATAAGGCCCGATCAAACGTACCACAACGACATCAAGTGTACGAGCGCTAATTTGTATGCAAATGAGTCAGGTTTGCTAAGGCGATTAACACACGGCACCGCGCTCCGCCACGGTTGGCGGTGAATCGAAAGGAAAATCCATTTTCAAAACCGTACGGTCGGGCGGTGTACGTGTCATGTACATACATGCCAATGCAACGTAAGATCCGCTTGACCGCCCAACCGCGGCAAAGTTACATGCTCTGTGCGCGGCGGAGCGCGGTGCCGTCTGTTAATCGCCTAACTAAGCCAAGCTTTAACCCTTTGACCGCCACGCTCAATCTTAAAAACCTGACCACCAGCGCCACGCCTATTTTTGCTATAATTTCTCGCATGATACTGTAGTGATGTGCCCCCTTCTTACGATATAATTATTGCAAAACGTGATATATTGAGTTTATTTATAATTAAACTATACATAACGTTAAAATTATGCATTAAAAACGTATTAGAATATAACAGACAGCTAATTACGCCATAAAATTAAGACTGGACACAATACAATATCAATTTTTGCTTCCCAAATACAATATACAATTCAGAAATTTGACGCAACTAGTCGACGCCCTAAGACGTCAACGGCGACACCAAACTGTAGTTTCAACACATTTTCATCAAATTAATAGTGTTGTTCGTAACTGTTATCGATATTATAATTTAATAATAATGTTTTATGTTGTAGGAATAAAATAAAATAAAATAACATTCAATGTTGTTAATGAATTTATTGAATTATTACTTACCCTCAATGTAACATACATAATTGGATTATACATAATCACCATATTGATACAGGTTATAGGTACATGACGTTAAATTGTAAGGTTACTTCAAAAATATCAAAAACTGACTTAAAAACTTGAATAATTTTTAATTTGCATGATAAGGGCGGAAGCAGGTTACGCAAAGTGGTATTTTGCACTCTTCACACCAAAATCGCGAGTCACGCCTTTTACGATACACATGAGCGCATAATTTGCAGCGTAGTTTTTTTTGCTGTGGAAGATACGCTGGCATATGTTTAGCAGTATTGTCACCTAATATACGAGCCGGATTGTCAAATGCACGGGTAGTCATGGGAAGTGACCTGTCACCTGCGTATTTGACAACGATCTGATTAATTACTGATAACTGAAAATTGTGGTAGTGCAATTTACTGTCATTTTTTAACACCTTGCAATAGTAGAAGGAATTGAGCAAATGCATGTCGATTATGTGAAAGAAAAGCTTTTTATACCACTTCACTGT
Source organism: Brachylomia viminalis (assembly GCA_937001585.2). Lineage (NCBI taxonomy): Eukaryota > Metazoa > Arthropoda > Insecta > Lepidoptera > Noctuidae > Brachylomia > Brachylomia viminalis. The sequence goes on along the minus strand of OW443301.2, from coordinate 15,094,820 downwards.
TTTTCTCATGCAGTGAATTGAACTTAGCATCATATCGTTCGTGTCGACTATACCCATATTTTTGTTATAGTCTAAAATACATTCAGGTTTCATTACTGGCAGACCGGTTGACCTGTCGATTTTTTCACTTGGCCCTAATTTATCCTCATGGAATGTACTATCGAGGAAGTTCATATCTATGCACCTTTAGGACTATTTTTCCCTGTAGCGCTCGGGCGCTAACAGGAACTAACGTAAAACAGATGCGGTCATCGTGTTCACGGGATTTTGTTCTAAAACTGGTTAGATATGAACTTCCTCGATAGTACTCAACATAATTATGCACATCTTTTTTATCATGCCATTTTAAAGCCATTATATTGGAAGTATATTTTGCGTCTCTTTCTCCTTTCTTCAATTTTTTAAACACTGGCATTGCTTTTCTATTTTTTCTCACTGTTCCACAAGCACCTATACCGTGACACTTCAAATAATTAAATAATTTTATTTAGGACTGCTATACCAGTTATCCATATATATTTTTCTGTTAGTAAAGTAGTATTGTTGTATTAAAGTAGTAACAACAGATCCACTTATGCCTAAATCAGTATTGCGCACTATTTCAGTCTCAGTACCCGTGTAAATTATAAAATCTAAAATAATTTTAGTACTGACATCACAAAAAACAAAAAGCTTTATTCCGAAACGATTTCTTTTATTTGGAAGGTACTGTTTAATTAATAACCTTCCTTTGAACGGAACCATGCTTTCGTCAATACATAACTTTTGGTATGGTATAAAGTAATCTTGAAATTTACGTCGCGCATTATCAACTATGCCTTTTATTTTATGTAAGATGCTATCCCTCGTCTGCTTCGGCCCTGGTTCAGAAAAATGTAGCATGCCCAACAAAGTAGTATATATCGATTTCTACTCATAAGAGTTGTGAAAATAGGTGAGTTTAATAATAGATTAGTCGACCAATGTTCTTCGATACTTAAACGGCTATTCCTAGACATTAACATTGTAACAGCCAGAAATATATAAATATCTGGTATCGTAACATCTTGCCACGCCTGTAACCTTGAGTGATTTCTTAAATCAGTATTTAAAACAAAGTGTCGATGATATCGATTTGTATCATAAACAATTTTAGAAACTAATGATTCATCCACGAATTTCTCAAAATATTCAAGTTCGCTTGATGATGGTGATAATTGTAACGATGGTAAAATACCACTACTAAAGTCGTTAAATGCCTGAATATCCATCGAGTTCGGAAGTCCCGTCCATTGGAACTGAGTTTCAGAGCTCGAACTACCCTGACTTTCTTCTATTAATTGCTCCTAAAATACAAAAAAAAATAATAACTGTCACGGTGCTTATGTCTACCATTATTTCAGCCTTTACACATTTTTTTATTAAATAGGAAATAAATATTTTACCTCTATCTCACTTTCTATTTCGCTGTCAGATGAATTTAAGTACACGACCTCGTTGTCGTCTACGCCTTCCAAAATGCGAATAAGTTCTTCACTGTCCATTTTCTTTTTCAAAATAGTAAAACAAATCGTGTGGATGCCAATTAGCAATTGGTACGTCGAAACGAAACTTGTGTTGGAAAGCGGACATGTCGGTAGACTTAAATAAAATTTACCTTAAAATAATAATAAATAAATATTATAATTTCCTTTGAAGGTAGATTTTATTTCACTCTACCGACATGTCCCCACATTAATAAGAACGAGGCAAGCGTTTATGACGTCACTAGCGGACAACTTAAAGCGTCTTTGGCGTCCGCGATATGGATAAATATGCATGAAATAGTGTGGTACGGTAGATATATTGATGTTTATTTTTATTTACCCACATTCTAGTAATATGACATTTCAATTATCTACTATTAAACTTGTTAAATATGGCAAGTATATATATTCTGAGTTATTTGTTAAGTAATACTTATAAGTAAATAAAATACAAATTTGACTCGTTTTTATTTTGTACCATGACAATCAAATACACAACATCTATTATTGTTGTGTATTTATTTATTTTGTTGTGTTTTTTGTTATCTATTTCATGACAGTGATTATGTTTAGCTTCATCTAAAAATTTTAAAATTTTAATAAAACAACTGGTACGTATGCAAGGTTGTATATACCTAAATTCTTCACATAATAATTGAGAAAAATGCTCATTTCGGTTGTCGCTTGAATTGTATTTTTCACAATCTTTACATTTAGAATTATTTGTTGCCGCCTGCTTAGTTGCAACTGATGCTTCATAAAGATCTTGAGTATCGGCCTCAAGAATATTTGGCGAGGCCGTCCATCCCCTCGATCTTTTAAATCTGAAAAAAAGTAAGCGAGAAATGAATTATAGATAAAATTACATCTATTTGGTTCCCACAGTATAAAATAAAGAATCGCTGAATGACCTTGATACCTCTTTAAAAGAATGGCCCATTCTAACACAAGACAGAAAGAAGTACAAAGGGATAAAATACTGCACTTGGACGATACATGCTCCATAAGTAAAAACAATGTTCATAGTCTATTACCTATGAATCCATTAGACAATTACGTACTTAGGTATATCTAAAATATGATTAAAACAACTTACCTCTATTTTTTTCCATATTTTAAAATGCACACACGCACCAATTCAATTAAGAAGTTAACAGTTGCTTGTGGAAACATTCAAGAAATGAGGTGGAGATAAAAATCTCCACCTGTTAAGTGGGGATTTTTATTTTACATCTACCTCCTATATTTGTATTTTTGTGCGAATGGCCACGTCACTACGTGACGATTTAAGTCGTCAATGGCGATCAGTGTAATGCTTTAAAACTCAAATTGTAGTCTTTGGTTTTTCATATCATTTTTTGCTTAAAATATGGATTTTTGTAGATTTTTATGCATTAAGAATAAAGGCCTAGTCTATGTTTAAGCGTGATCTGTTGCTAAAACTACGTAAAATAGTGTTTATTACTGTGTATTTTAATGTCAAACATAAGGCTAAAAATTGACGCTTTAAAGAGTCGTCGGCGTCTGGAGTGAAATCGTAATTAACGCTTTAAAGCGTCATTGGCGGTCAAAGGGTTAACGTGCCACCTGCGGAGCGCGTATAACCGTTCTACCTCTTTGGTTGTAATTATGAAATGATTGATTCACACTTTTACTGGTCTGTTTTCAGGCCCAATTATACCATGACATCGGAAACCACGCAGCAAGGAATCAATGCGCTTGGATGTATAGACAGTTGGAATTGCAAAATTCTGTTGAACCATCAAATATGTTGTTTGCAATGTATTAAAGTTTTATTTTAAAATGGTGGTATTTTATTTTGGATTCAGTTAAAATAAGATATACCAACCTGATAGAAATATCATTCTGGATAAATATACCAATTATTTGAAATCATGGTATGGGATTGGGATGCGGAGGAAGGAGAGAAATGTGAGGAGATTTGAATATGAATGTGTGTGGGAGGCTCGAAAGGGGGTGACTACCTAAAGAGAAGTATGGAAGAAGACATGATGCGCGAACCCCAAAGAAATTGGTTAAGGGCAGATGAATGATGATGGTAAAATGATAAAATAAAATATACACTAAATAGATTTATTAAAATAATTTTCAACTTACAAATTAGGTGATCAAATCGATTTTATTCATTTTAATACAACTTGTCATTCAATAGTGCTCTTTCAACTATTTCTGACATTGTTACTTTTATGTCTCTGCATAAAACTTCAGCAACTAGAACCTTTGTTTCAGGTTGCACCTCAGAGGGAACGTAAGCTCCTTCGCCTAGTATACTCGTATCATTCCAACAGTGGCCGAGAGACGCCTGAGACTCGCATATTCTCCCGAGTTGTAATAACAGGGAAGTTATGTCTTCTAATAGAGAAGGAAATGCAGTACAGATCCGCACTAGAGATTTTAGGACAGGCTGAAACAGTTCCAATCGCAAGTCACTTGGTAGAACCGACAGAAGTGTCGACAAAGTGTTCACGCATAATCTCGCAATTGACATAGCTTTTGGTAAGGCGTACTGTATAGATAAATGTGACACGAGATCTACAGCAAATATTTGCTTTTCGAGTGATGCAAGACTAAGAAGTTCTGGTATGAAGTCCAAACATATGTGCATTGAAGGTATTCCTTGAACTGTGACCGGCAGTAACTCCCTGGGATACCCTTGAAAGTGTACCAGTTTAGCTAGTGATGGTTCCGAGATAAATATTTGATGTAGGAAGGAACAAATTATGCTTCTAACTTCACGAAGAGACCACATCAGTTCAGGTTTAGCCTCGTCTTCCGACGTCTCTAGACAAGCTTCCAGTAATATCTGCAGGGCGGCACTCTCCTGTGCCGCTACTAAAGCATTCTTTAATTCTTCCCTCTCTGCGTCTGACGTCAGTTGCCCGCTTTTTTCGAGTAGAGGTTTATCTTGTAAATGTCGACTTAGTTGGCTCCTTGAAGCAGCCAAACTAGCTTCAAGAATTCTAAGAATTATTTTCAAAATAGGGCCACATCTAAATACCCGAATGTCGCAGCGCAGAACTTGTAGTGGATCTACTAAAACATTCTCTTGGGTGATGGTAACATTCTTGACGCCACCATTGATGTCCAACAAGGCATTGATTGTCATGATCCACAGACATCGTGGCAACACTGTATTGAGGCGTAACCAAACTTCGTGGTATAACTCTTGGATATGTCGCGGCACTTGATCTCCAAGTACGCTTTTGAAATATTTAACAAATGTTTCTGCATAAGGCCATATATCTGTTGGATTTTTATTTAGCATAGCTTTTAAAATCTTTCCCGTCTTGTAAGGGTTTTCTTCGATGGTTCGGAATGCATCATTGATGGCTATTTCCGAAAGATTTATATCGATTTGGTGACGATTCAGATCGCCAAAGACTTGATCGTCCATCCAATCATCAACTAGAGACAGTTGAGGGAAGTGAGTGGCTAACAGTCGAAGGAGGGGACTGAACAAACCACCGTAACTCATCTGGTCTTTCTGAGCTTGATGTAGTAAATATTTTATCGGTAATTCAGATAGAAAAGCTGCAGAGTAGCTCTTTACTTTCCTCCCATTAGCCATAAGTGTGGCTGTGTTGGACAGTCTTACGTCTTCGTACAGTAGAAGGTAGTAAATTAGGAGTAACTGAGATGCTAAAGTTGGCTTTTGTATGTTATCCTCGATGGACTCGCCATTATCGATTTCCATTGGTGCAAATGGTTTTCTTTGCACATCGAAATTAGCACCGAAAATCGAGTTTCTGAATACTTTTCTGATTTCTTCTTCCATAATTGGCTTGTTTATATATTCGTTAGTGCCTTTGTTGCTAATAATAAGGATAGAGTTGACATACACTTCAACTAAAGCTGGCATAACCGGATGCAGGGGTGCAGTGCAATTACATATCTGTCGATATATCCATTTTTTTATGGGGACTTTATGTTTTGAAAATGCTCGAGATTTCAATAATTGGTGAATACAATGAACAGGCAAATATCCTGGTATATTGCTGTTGAGATTTGCCGTTACAGGCACTTTGACAGCATGGGCTGTTACAACCTGGAATATAAAAAAAAATACGCCATTAGAAGTCAATTAATTTCAACAAAATGATTGTTATCATGAGATGGAAGTAATCAAAGCGTTATTATTTCGTACCTGTTCTGTGAATATTTCTTGTGTGAAAGCTTGTTTGATTCTCGCCAGCCCGTTGGGTCGCACAGGTACGCGCATTCCCAGGGTTGCGCAAACGAGTTCACCGACGGCAGTCAGCTGTCCAGAGTGGAAATGTATTGCTATCAACAGTAACATTTCGCCAAACGATGCTGTGACTCCGGAATTGCTGTAACAGAATGGAAAAAACATTTGCAGTTGCTTCTATGCATTCATCGTACATTTATTTTATCAAATCAACCCAGCTTATTGTAAATTATTACCTCTCAAAGTAAGCTTCTTCTTTGACCAACCACTGCACCCATTCTATGGCTTTCTTTTCATGGTCAGGTGCAGCTGGAAATAAATAAAATATTGTATAATGTATTTTTAAATTGCCTTGGAAATGTAAATCTGCTGAAAATTTTATATTGCAAAGCTTATGGCGATAGTACCTACATAATTATGATTACAAATTATTATTGTATTAATTTATGTTGGTAGAATTTAATGTATTTGGATAACTTTTTAAGTTATTACATACCCATGAGTGAGGGACAGGCTAGAATCATACAAAGACTCAAGGAAACGAATCTGACTCCAGCTGGTGTAGGTGGTGGCTTTTGGGTTACAAGTCTCAAGAGACCGGCAACTTCATCATCGTGAAACTTTATTCCTGCAATGCCTCTGAGAGCACAGTACAGCCTCAATAACGCTGATGCTTCAACGCCGGCCGTAGCATCTTTCAGCCTGTTCAGTAACTCTTGGCGAAGTTTGGTTAAAGCTGCATGTCCATCGCCTTTGGCTCGCTTGTGCGAGTTACGCAAGAACGTCGCGAACCATGCTCTGGTTGTCTGATCAGAGCCAAGTAAAAGTCCAGACATGAATGAAACCTGTTCAGAAAATGATATACTGTTCACATTACATACTAGTGTAGTGCAGTGAAATAGGAGAATATCTATTGTAATAATAAATGTAAGGATGTGCATGTCTGTGGACGTTAGGGTCCCAGCAAGAGGCATTATGAAACTTCTGCCTAACCCTATGGGGAAAAAAGCGTGTTCACTGTAAAAGGTTTTTCACTGTATAATTCTAATCCTAACTTCACAAATAATATTATAAATGCGAAAGTAAGTTTGATTGTTTGTTACCTCTTCACGCCTAAACCACGTAACCAATCATCATGAAATTTTGTATGTACTTTGTCAGGGTACAGAAAAGGACATGGGGTAACAACTTTCATCCAGAAAAAAAGTACTGGTCCCAAGAGAAAGAACATTATACAGGGTGTCCCAAAAAATAGTGTCAAGCGGAAAACCAGAGATAGACCACCCCATGGGGTATCCGAAAAACCCCCATGTATGTTCCGCGATTTTTTGTAGTTTTCGAGTTATAATTTTTTTTGTAGAAATTTGAAAATTTTTGACCAAGTCAACAAAAAATTTAAAAAAAAAAAAAGTATAAGACTTTTTCGAGATTTTTTTTGCAACTTAATCCTCATGAAATGTACTTTTATGTGTAAAAAATTCGTATTCGTAACTTTGATGTAAGTTTGAAAAATGATGGTACAAAGTGAAAAAATTACGTTCAGTGAGTTATGTCTTAAAATTTCAACTGAAAATTAAAAATATTAATAGGTGGTTTCATGGATTCTAAGGTAGTCTAAAAACTGCGCCAGACTCTCAGCTTTCATAATCATAAAAAAAGTAGTACTTAACGGTCTACTTTTGCTAAAATCTGACTTCAAAGACAGAGAGGTGAAAAAAACTTAAAATTTTCCATTTCATAAAGAAGTATTTTTTTGGGCATTTTATCATTCCTAGAGTTAATTAGGTTGCAAAAATTTACTGCAGGAACGCTAAGATGTAAAAATTTGGACGTCTTAGTAATTTTCTGTAATTTAAATTTCAGTGCGCCAGTAATGCTTTTACACCATCCAGAACAAACCCTATTGTTATTAAAAATGTTATGCGATGATCGGAATTTTACCTGAGTTGTCTACCCGTAACTCACGTAGTAAATTCAGGGGGTGAGGGGTGCGGCGCGAGCACCGGTCTATTGTATTGTGCCTGCGTTCGTCCAGTCGTTTGCCTTCCTTTGCGCCTTACGATACGCTACGCCGCGATAACGCTCCTCATTTGTGATCTCTTGACGAATTTGGCTTTCTTTACGGATTTCGAGTGCGATTACGATTTAGTTTTGTGACACGGACTTTGACGACTTTGGCTTTCTCAACGGACTTTTCGAGCTTATTAATTTGGTGAGCCATGTCTTATTCTCAAAGTGATTATGCTCTTATGCATTACTATTATGGCTATGCAAGAGGAAACGCTTCTGAAGCAGCCAGATTGTACAGAGAGCAAGTAGAAAATAGAGGTGGACCTCAGCCCGAAACTTGGCCTGATCATCGAATGATTTTAAGAGTCCATAACTCTTACATGGAAGGGCGTCTACCAGGCACAAGACCCGGCCGTCCACGTGAAATGCTTGACCCAGAAACCGTTGACTCCGTGCTCGAAGAAGTGACTAGAGATCCATCGGTTAGTGTGAGGACCATAGAACGCAGAATTGGAGTTTCAAAGTCACAGGCACATCGAATACTCGTGAACGAGGGTTTTCACCCATACCACATTCAAAGAGTGCAGCAGCTCAAGCCCGAAGATTACCCAAGAAGAGTGGCATTTTGTCAAGAAATGTTGCGTCGTCAAGCTGAAGACGAAAATTTTTTCAAAAGTATCTTGTGGACCGATGAATCTCATTTCAAAAGGTGTGGAATTTTTTACATCCACAATTATCACTCCTGGAACATTGAAAATCCACACGTGACTCGTGACTCAAATTTCCAAGAACAATTCAGTGTGAATTTGTGGTCGGGCATAATAAACGGACAGCTGATTGGTCCGTTCGAACTACCTAGCCGATTGAACGGCGAGTCCTATTTAGAATTTTTAAGAGAAGATCTCAACGGCTTACTTGTAGATGTGGACTTGTTAACGCGGAGGAACATGTTTTTTCAAAACGATGGCGCTCCATGTCATTTTGCGAGCATTGTGAGACAACATTTGAATGAAATATTTGGAGACAAGTGGATCGGGCGAGGAGGGCCCATTGCGTGGCCCCCACGATCCCCAGACTTAAACCCGATTGATTTCTTTGTCTGGGGATATTATAAAGAATTAGTGTATGCTAAAGAAATAAGAAACATTCAAGAATTACGTACAAAATTGCGAAACGCAGAAGAAACAATAAAAGAGAACAGAATTGCGTTTATTAAATTAAAAGACAATTTTTTTAGAAGGTGCAGAATTTGTATTGAGCAGGAAGGAAGGCACTTTGAGAACTTTTTGTAATAAATAATGAATAACAGTTATTTTTTGTTTTATTTTATCTTCCCCTTTATAAAGATTTTATTTTTGTGTAAATAAATTAAGTTTTAAAGTATCACACAAAGCGAGTTCAAAGAATTTTCTACAAATTAAACTGTCAAATGGCAAAATTTGAACTCTTTTTTAATCATTTTCGATTAGTTAACAACCTAATTAACTCTAGGAATGATAAAATGCCCAAAAATGTACTCTAGGAATGATAAAAAGCCCAAAAAAATACTTCTTTATGAAATGGAAAATTTTAAGTTTTTTTCACCTCTCTGTCTTTGAAGTCAGATTTTAGCAAAAGTAGACCGTTAAGTACTACTTTTTTTATGATTATGAAAGCTGAGAGTCTGGCGCAGTTTTTAGACTACCTTAGAATCCATGAAACCACCTATTAATATTTTTAATTTTCAGTTGAAATTTTAAGACATAACTCACTGAACGTAATTTTTTCACTTTGTACCATCATTTTTCAAACTTACATCAAAGTTACGAATACGAATTTTTTACACATAAAAGTACATTTCATGAGGATTAAGTTGCAAAAAAAAATCTCGAAAAAGTCTTATATATTTTTTTTTTTTAATTTTTGTTGACTTGGTCAAAAATTTTCAAATTTCTACAAAAAAAATTATAACTCGAAAACTACAAAAAATCGCGGAACATACATGGGGGTTTTTCGGATACCCCATGGGGTGGTCTATCTCTGGTTTTCCGCTTGACACTATTTTTTGGGACACCCTGTATAACTTTCGACGTTCACAATTGCTTTAGGACGCTAGATGGCGCTATAGGTTGTCCCAGAAATCAACGTCAAACCGGAAACCGGTGATAATTATATAGTCGTGACAGTTATCAGAAAAATATAAAAAAAATCTTTGACATGTAGTTTTCAAATTATAAGTATCAAAAAATAAATCGGAAAAATTGACACCGTGTGATGATCTTTCAAGTCCTGTGCCCACAAATATCTTCGATTTTTTCCCTGTAATGTAGCCCCTGTCAACTTTGTATGGAAGGAACGAAATACCTACAAGGGCAAAACCTCCAACTTGCCAATAAAAAATTAAAAAAGATTTTGTGTGGTAACACATAACTTCCGGCAATATCGTCATTTGACAAATCAAAATGGTGCCATAAAATTATCCTTACTTCCATGTAATAGTTTTATAACCATACTTCATGAATTAATTTTTATTGGAATTAAAATAAAAAAAATACTTGAAAATGATAAACATGAATAAAATCGTCATGTTTTACATTCGATACGATGGGTCCAACAATGAAATGGAATGATATTATTTTTTATAGTATGATTTTTATTTCAATATATAAAACACCAAATTGACAATGGCGTCGGCGTCGGAAAAATCCAAAGTCAATGGAAAAATCACATCAAAGAGTACAATGAATCACATTCCCAAAACACTATTAATTACTCCTAGCGGAGTAAAATAGCACATAATACAATATCAATATAGCGTCGGTTGTTTTGTTTGTTGTCTCTGTGTTAATTTCGTGGTATTTTTGGATTTGTATCTACATTTTTGAAGTTCTTCACCTGATCTAACCAACATCGAGTCGACCTAATGCTTCTCCGTTCCAGCGAATAATTGTTTTAAATGAGACATTGACCCTAGTGAGAAAGTGACTACTTAATTATTTTGTGACAATGGAAAACAAAATATAATGTTTTAAGTGCGGCTGCTCGCCTGCTAAAGACGGCGTGAAGTTCATCTATGATGAAGTTGTTTCGATTCCCCATACCTACGTATCTCAATTGTGAGAATTTAACCATACGTAAATAAATTTGTGTTGAGGTCATGTCGGATTGAAAAGTAAATAATTATAACTTAATAATTATATATCTTAATATTGTTGTTTTATTTTCTATTTCATATAGTACCTCTGGGCACTCTCGCTTGTAAGAAAAATCGAAACGTAGCGTTTCGAGTTTTCTTACAAGCAAGAGTGCCCGACTGCCCAAAAGAAAGTAGGACACATGCGTTTTAAATTTCGCGGTGCAAGATAGTTCTTAAGGGCTAAATCTAGATGTCGCCAGCAGCGATTTCCGTTTTATCTTTTTTGTTTGAAGTCGACGTTCTTCTCCGCTAGGAGTAATAGTGTTCTGTGGTAATGTAACACGAACAATCCCTCTGTAAATTACAGTTTACAATAGAAACATAACTGCCTCAGTTTTAAATAAAATGTTAGATTTTTACCTAACATTGAATTCAAAATAATTACATCACCCGACTTTAACCGACTGTAATGTAAAAAAAAGTACTACGCTATTTTGGTGAACGACTTTAAAATATGGCGCGTTTAGTCTGTATTGCAAAATAGTATGACACTTGCTAGATTACTTCTTTTTTACATTACAGAAAAAAATCAAAAAAAAGTTAATATTTGTGGTCACAGGACTTGAAAGATCATCACAGGTGTCAGTTTTTCCGATAAATTTTTTGATACTCTTATTTTGAAAAGTAATGACCAACATTTTTTTTTCTGATAACTTTCACGACTATATATAGCTTATGTTTCCGGCTTGACGTTGATTTCTGAGACACCATGTATACGTATTTTTAATGGCGAACGATTTACGGGTTTTTTTCGACCGCCACGTGGGCGATGCTGCGTGCAATAGCTAGTAAATACATAAAATGTACTTTACAGTTAGACCCCTGTAAGTAAGCGTTAGCTATTATTTATTTATTGTAAACCAGAAAAATACATTAGATAAAATAAATACAAGCTAGTAATAGCTTTATTGAGGATCCCTACGAAAAAAATAGAAGTAAGTATTTCAAAGACTCACATAAAAACCTGTCAAAAGTACTTTTGATTGATTTTTGCAGTAAAGAGTAGTTTTGACTGGGGAATATATATATTTTTTGAACATGGAAGAACTTTGCTGATGATTTTGTAGAATATTTAGTTAAAGCTGCTAAAAAGTATCTTACCAAGTCATCCTGGTGGTGCGTCAAGGTAAGGGTGATGACCAATGAAGGCAGCCTGGAAGCTGATGCTGCTTTAGCTCTAACAGCAGCTGCTAAGTGGGGGCAGGCTGCACACAGGGTGCTCAGAGTCTTAGCTCTAATGCCACCTTCCTCACTTCTATCAGCATTCATTACAAGAGATTCAGCCACTGAAACACAAGTGAAACCAATTGAAGTTATGAACATTACAACAGTTCCCTAATTCCACTACAAGCAGCACTGTATCATAAAAAAAGCTGCATTTTAACTTGCAAACTTCTTGTGCTTGAAGTTTTCCAAGTTTTCATGGAATTCAATAAATATTGACAGCTAAATGTGAAGGAAGAAATGGCATAAGTACCACATTGTACAGGCCACAACAATAATATATCACTGGTACTATAATTTATCCAACCCATAATCTACATTTTTACAATTTGTGAGCTGTCACCACCATCTTACAGTGCCTCTAGATTAATTTACAAACAATTCAGCAGTCTGTTGAATGTGTGTTTTTGATACAATTTGTAAGAAAAATTATAAATGAACAACTATAGCAATGACAATGGATAATTTAAAATTTTAACTTTAAATGATTATAAAACCCACCTTCTTGCAATGTATCAGGCATATTAGCTACTACCCATGATATCAATATAGGACCTTTGTTGACATATAGTAATACTTCAACAATGTCAATAACATTGAGTAAGTTTGGCAGCTCTGCAAGGCTAATGTTGATGACATCACAAATCTCTTCCAAGTACACTTCATTGTCAAACAATTCTGATGGCTTCACACAACACTCAATGTTGGTGTTCTTGTTTAGATTGTGCTCAACTAGTTGTGCTTGCATGAGCAACAGTTCTGATATAATCAGGCGAACTCGCCGGGACGAGTCAGACTGCTCAAAATCATTAGTTATGCCATTGTTTATACTTTGTATAAGAAATGTTTCTGTGCATTGAGATCCACCTTTTAGTCTGAAATGGAGAAACATTAAGTCTCAGAGGATATTAGGAACACACCTGGGAAAGATAAATGGACCAATTACCTTACCTCATTTGCTGTTCTTTCTTGACATCCGTTTCTAATGCATTAAATTCAATTGATAAGAGAGAAACTATAAAATTAACTAGGTCTATACCGGATAGCAAAGTAAGCACATCTTTCTTGGCTTCACCACAAGCTCTGGTTGTGTCTAGCGGAGCAATAAGTGCCATACGAACTAGACATGGTATTATAGGTCTTAGTTCATCTAGTGTGAATTTCTTAATGGCAGTAATGTCTAAATCCTTGATCGCTTTGAAAACTTTAGGTTGTACGGGTTTCAGAAATATTTTTTCCATGTTTGATACGATGAAACATTAGTGTTAACTCTTATTTTATTTGTTTCAAAGCGTCGGCGCTGGCACATCCATTCGAATTCAATACATAATATCCAATGCAATCTAATGTGAATACCGAAATCCCAGATACAGTACAACAGACAATTTCTCACAAATTGAACTGCACAAACCCATTGAATTGAAATCAAATAAATGAATGAAATGAAAGCCGATGTAAGTAAGCAAAGAAGAGAAGCAAACCAACCCACCCACATTGACACTGACAGAAATGTTATTGTCAAAAATTGCAAGCTTGTGACAGAGAGACTAAGTATGTTGCCAACTGATAAAAACACACTTATATTTAGGGCCTGTTTCACTGCGTCTGGAGGTGTCCGGACGTCTGTTTATGCCGAAAATTATTTGCCGTGTAATTAAAAACGGGAAACAGCACCTTACTAATTTTTCGGTAGGCGGAAATAAGAAAATAAAAACACCGTAATTATACAAATCAACGCCCATCACTGATAAACTCGCAAAATAGAAGAGAACAGGCGGAGGAGCTTCAAAGTTTTTCGTTATTGGGGATGCGGTAAGGTAGCCCGCGGTTATCTCTGTAGTTGAAATTTGCAGCTCTTTATCAGGTTTTTACTAAGTAAATAAAAAAAAAATGACACAACACTCGACAGTAACAAATAATATGTAGGTATTGACTGAATATTAAAACATCAAGTTCTATTTATGTTAGAATTGGTCGAAAATATGTCAAACTCATTAAATCGTTCCAATCTTTTTTCAATTAATTTACCGACTTGCAATATAAAACAATAAAAATAAATAAAAGGAGTTAAATGTCAAATTTTGGATAAATATCAAAAAAACCTTTTAAAATTAAAATATCTCGAAAACTATTGAATTTGGACCATACATAAGCGGGCTCAATTTGTTGCATTTTGGCCCCCATATCAGCTCCTGACGGATATACGTCGAATTACAAGTAACCTTGTATGTAGGCCAGCAAGCATTTTAGACTCCAGATCAAAATTCCGTAGTAGTCGCATTAGTAGGTACCAAGTTGCTGAAATAGGCAGCTGTGACAGATCCACAACAGACGTAACGTTAGATGGACAAATTCGCACCCGCTGAGCACCCTCTGCTACGAGTAATAGTGTTCTGTGCTGAGCACAAACTAATCGGACCGTGTTATTGGGTTATTCCATTAATAATTTCACAGCGGCAGCCCGGAGTTTATATTTTTATGCCCGGATGATTTCAATTGGTTCGCTCCTTAATTATGGTATTTACATAGGTAACTGGCGAAAAGTCGGAAGTACTATAACTTCTTCAGCTCTGGGCAGAGCGGGAGGGCGTGTCTGACTCTTACTCACTAAAACCCATCTGTGTTCCTTCAGTTGCCTGTGTCAGGGGCTACGGTAACCCTAGAACTATGCCCAGGTCCATTTGTGCAGAGAGGGGCCGGACCTGGACGACAACCAGTTTGGTTTTCGGCATGGGCGCTCCACCATCCACACTGTGTCGCGGGTGAGAGTCCTGGCGGAGCAAGCGGTGTCCCGGGGCGGGGAGATGTTGGCGGTGTCCTTGGACATCTCCAACCTGCCCTGGAGTATTTGGGAGTCACTGCGCTGTCATCGGGTGCCTCCCTACCTCCGCCACATCGTTGGGGCTTATCTGTCGGAGAGGTGTGTCACCTACGTGGGACGTGATGGCGGAAACCAGCGCCGCATGTCGTGCGGTGTTCCGCAGGGCTCGGTCCTAGGCCCTCTCCTGTGGAACATCGGGTACGACTGGGTGCTGAGGGGCGAGCTCCAACTGGGCGTAGACCTGACGTGGTATGCTGATGACACGCTGGTCACTGCCTGGGGGAGCTCGCACAGGGAGACAGCGTTGCTGACGACGGCTGCGGTCTCATAGGTGGTGGGCCGCATACGTCGCCTAGGCCTGGAGGATGAACCATTTAGGGGGGCTGGAAGAAGGCGTTATCCGCCCTCCGCCGAAGCCCGGTGCGCCTGCTATGGGCCGGGTGAGAGGATGAGATCTCTCTCTCCCTTTCCGCAGCCTCCTTCTGCGAGATTACTGTTTCGCAAAAGGATACCACCGCGTCCCAGGACTCCTCGCTGCCAACAATCGCATTCACTACGGCCGACAGCGACAGGTCACTGCCTACTCCTGAGATGAGGGCTCGGCGGGGGTCCTCCCAAGCGGCACACTCTGCCAGCGTATGACGCGCCGAGTCCCCGCAGCAGTCGACGTAGTGGTGACACCTGGCGTCCGGCTCCCTGTTTATGCGACGCAGATACTTCCCGAAGCAACCATGCCTTAACAGTACCTGCGTCACCCGAAACTACAGGGAACCGTGCCTCCTTCCGAGCCAGTGGTCGAGCACCGGCCGCCGGCCGGATCGCCTAGATGGTGACGAGGTCGGCAGTAGGGCGTGAAAGCCTGTCCCGCCATTCCGCCACCAGGACCTCGCAAAGCTGCAACCAACGCTGCTTCATATGTCGCTGCATTGGTCGCTCACCCCACGCACCGGAGTGCCTCCCTGATGCAATTCCACGGCAGGGTATTGAAGGCATTGGCGATGTCTAGAGATACCGCCAAGACGACCCCACCCCGAGAAACAGCATTGCCCGTCCTGAGGGCCCGCACGCGTATGTTGGCGTCCATCGTAGAGCGCCCCCTGCGGAAACCAAACTGGCTCTCCAGCAAATCCGGCCCCACCCGCACCAGCCGCCCGACGAGGCGGTCTGCAATGACTCTTTCAAAGGCCTTGCCCACCTCGTCAAGCAGCACGATGGGCCGGTAAGCAGTTGGAGAGTCCGCAGGGCGCCACGGCTTATTAATGAGGACCAGTTTCCCGTCTTCCAACGAAGTGGGAACTGGCCCCTCTCCAAGCATGCGCTTAGGAGCTCCCTTAGCTGAGGCCAGGACCTCTGCCTACCCTAAGGATTGGTTTTGTACAAAGATACCATCCAATTACCTAGTTGTACCTGATATTCTTACCAAATGATGGTTTTGTCTTTTACGATACTTGAGGGACGATAGCATAGTTGTTTTATGCTGTCATTTATTGGGTACCTACCTAGGTTATGTTAGAAAACCTAGTGTTAATGAAATGAGGTACCTATATCAGACGCACGTCTATGTCCCGGGTTGGCGACGAACAACAACAAGAGTTACTTAGGAATGGTTCTTGGATCAGAGGTTCTAGCACTAACGCGCAACGTTAATGTAACGTAAATTCGAAAGATTCGATTTGAAAATACAACTATCTTATATCATTTTCCATTGATTTTTTCTATGGGTATGAATAAAGTCCTAAGTAAATACATATTATGTTCGAAACGAGTATTTTCAATTTCAAAACATTCGAATTTAGTTTACATTTGCTGGGCCCACAGGACCTTCTATAATTTGTGTATGTGTATGTTTGTATATTGTTTTCTAGATGGACAGCTTTTGGTAATACCTACAGGCGCTTGGGCATCGGTAACTGGTGAGTCTTTTTCTTGGATATAAAAACTGTCACGGTCACGTACTTTGTGTAGGTAAGTACGGTCTTAAGGCTGGCTCAGATTGGGGCGGGCCGCGCTGCAGCGCAACGCGTTCAGAAAATCCTCCTTCATCACTGCATGCATCATGCACGCACATCGCCATGTCGCTGCATGTTCCATGTTACACATAAAATGACCAACAAAAGAGGCATTGCCGGACGAACGTGTAAACACATAAAATGACAATTGATCGCAATGGGTTTCATGTTGACATTTCACCCACGTTCATTGCGTTTTTAAGTTGTTGAGCAAACAAATTTTTCAAACATAAGAAGCAATGGATTATCAAATCCTTCAAAACACGGATTGTGACTGAAAGTAGGTTACGCAATTAGTGCGCTGGCCGAGACAATACCAATTTTTTGACTTAAATAAACCTAAATCAGAAGCTCTACATGCACCAAGTGCAAGAACTTTCCAGTACCTACCTATAAAATTACGATCATAAATATTTCTCACGGAGCTGACTATAACATTCATTATTTAATTGATAATTAGTATCGAAATCCATCCGCTAGTGGTAGCTATCTCGGATAAAAACTTTGCTTTATCTACTTCTATTACCTAAATAAGCTTCATTTATCCCACTAATATTATACTTAAATGTTTGGATGTTTGTTACAAAATTACGCAAAACAGCTGTTCGGATTTAGATAAAATTGCCAAATTTTATCTAAATCCGAACAGCTACACAGATTTGTATTACCTGCGCCCTAATTGCGTAATACACTATCAATCACAATCTGAATCATTTAGAAGGATATTGCTAATCCATTGCTTGACATGTTCGAAAAATGTCTGTGCTCAACAACGTGAGTAACGCAATGAATGTTGTTGAACTGTCAAAATGAAAGCCATTCCTACTGATAGTTTGTTACGCAATTACCCTTTTAGATTAACACAAAGGATACTTTTACCCCGGTAGTGGGTATGTTCCCGTTGTATATTTTCCGACATACTCGCGGGCGCAGCCGCTGCTAGAAGCTCTTTATACATATTTACCCCTACTTACTGCCACATTTAAAACTTAAGGTAATATAGACCCGTAACTATTTATTTATTTATCACCGTGACTGCTATCATTACAGGAAATTCGTAATGCAGAAGCGTGGTTCTTAATTAAACTATCTTAAATAACTATACTAAATAAGAAGAGAGAGAGAGAGAAGAAAGAAAAGAAATATCTAGTGATCTAGGTCAGGATCTGGTGAGAAGATCATCCTGCCCCGTTCTACAGGTTTCAGAAAAAGCAAAAAGCTAATTTACTCCATTTGCGTACGTAGCTAGTTATTGATGATCGGGATCCCCAAAGATATTTAATAAGAAACGACGTTCGGCCGTAAACCGACATCATGGACAAAAATAATAGTCAGGGGATCGGAACCAAAGAATTTTTGGTGATGTTAGGTATATTGTTCATTAGACGCTTTATATCCGACTCTATACAGAAGAGAATTACTTTACTGTGTATTGTAGGTAGGTATATATATATATATCTATGGTGAGTGCTAAGTTTATTTTCAAGATAACATAGGAGGTCGTTACAAGAAATTCAAGAAAATGAGCACACCAAACATATTATTGTTGTAGTAACAGTTAAATAAAAAGATTTTCATACATAGCTGTTTCGTAGACTGTGCTACGCAGCGCCTACGGCGTAGAGGCTCTCTAGCTCGCACGGGAACAAAGATAGGTTCCACTCACAAAATGTTTTCTGTAAAGTCTTTCATGCTGTTTGTTCTTTTATTCATGTGGAACGTAAATTTATATGTATGATTATTAGACGAAAACGACGAATGAATAATATACGTATAAAAGTAAAACGACTGGATAAATAATTGTGCAGCACGCAAAATTGCATGGATTCTCGTAATTCTTGTATTATTCTTATCTTAATCTTAGGGTTCTTTGTCAAAAGCACATGATAAATAGCTCCTGTAAAAGTAGCTGCCTAATGAGTGATAATAACATCGCGTTGCTTTAATAACATATTTAAGAATGAGTTCACTGCTGAAACATGAGCTAAAATAATAGCAAAATATAATAGACTGTATATTTATATCTTTAGGCAGTTTCGATATCTTCTCAGCTCATACCATTAAGTTAATTGCGGCTAATTATCTGCCTACTGTGTTTGAATAAATGAATTTCGAATATAGATTCGGCCTATTTAACCTAATATAATGAAAGTATTGTCAGTTTAAAAAGCAAAATCCTGATTAAAGGTTTCAGTTCTATTGTTAGCTTCATATTATTATTTAGGGCTCACGCATAGGCTTTCCTTGTATACAGTTGCAGTACTGTTCACATAGTATGATCTATGCATAAAACATCGCTTGAAATCTTATCGTTAGGCTATTTGCGGGCCAAGTAATGATACGTATGTTTAAGGGTTCCTATTACAAGGTAAGAGCCACTTTTCTCGACGGTAGTGCTTATTTATAATTGTATTTAATACGAAGATTTTTGTTATGACTTTGGGACTGGAGGAACTGCGAGAAATAAATCGAAGATATACTATAGGAGGTATAGTTGGCTTCGCAAGTCTTCCAATCACCGCCGAAAACCTAACAATAGTACTGAATTTGCTGAAAAGCCGAAACGTAGACATACAGTACCTACCTAGACTTATATAGTACCTACCTATCGCTGGATTGACTGCTCCTGACAATGAGGCTATGTGACCATCTCGGCTGTGGATAAAGTTAAAACTATGTGTCTGAAAAACACCTTTCACATCATAGACTTATGTTAATGAACAGCAGATACTGCTTCATAAAGTCCATTTAGAGATTCCTATTTTAATAATGATACGTGAGTCATCAACAAGATCAAGATTACGGAAATCTTTTAAAGGCATCAAGTCGCGCTAGTGCGGTGACAGAGACAGACCAAGGCATGTGAACGGGACTCCTCCACCCTCGACCTTGAATAAAATAATTCAGTAGTGTGAAATCGTGGGTAATATCGTCTGTATTGTTTTGCTTTTGAAATCAATATCTCCTGGTGAGGTATTGCAGCTCTTCAGGCTTTTAATGTAGAGCTCTTATCTAAATAGGTCGTACGTAGTATGCGCTACTGTCATAGAGGTAATCAGTAAGGACGCCAGATGATACACACACAGTGTAGCGAATATTTATTTCAGTGGATATCTTAAATCAAAAAGTTAAGAAGTTTTGCTGATGTAAAACTTCCTTAACTCGAGTTAACTTCATTATTGAATAGGAAACCAAAAATGAAATAGTCACTGAAATGTTAGCAAAATACAGCTAGTGGAATCAATGTATAGTGGAATGGGCTAAAGCGGATGGGTGCCGAGGGGTGGCTGGGGTGTCGGCACTCGGGGGCTCGGGACCGGGGCGCGGGCGCGAGGCGGGCGCGGCGGCGGCGGCGGCGCGCGGCAGTCGCACGCCAGCACGTGCGCGCACCGCCCTCGCGCCGCCCGATCGTCGGCGCCCGGTGCCCGCCGCATCACCCGCGCCCTGTGATCCCAACGCGCTCAATATTTCGACACCAGTACAATTAGTTATCCTGTAATAATCTACAAAAAACGTACGGTCGTCTGTTTACATTTTTGTTGAATTACGCCCGATCTTGTAATATAAGGGTCATCCTCTCGTGATTTAAATATTTATGGGTCAATAGTAAGAGTTTTACTGAGATTGCTTACATCATCGGCACCATAATTTAGGCGGGAAATAAAATTGCGTATAAACAATGATAACTAAGTAATCTGTACCTAATGTTAGACTTACGTCGTCAACAAAAGGAAATGATAAAATGATATTCTTCAAGACAGTGGTTTATAACGTACTTTACATTTTATATGTTAAGCATATAGAGAGACTAAACGGCACTTGCTCACTCTCGTACTCACAGAGTATCATGTTCTTTTCGTTTTATGGTAGTATACTTCAAATATTAATCATGAGCGGTTCTAACCCTTTGTTGACAATAACCATGGCTCCGAAAAGAGTGTTTCATTCAGTGTGCGTGCTAGCTTTAACTAGGAATATATTTTGTTTAATTAGCTTAAACTAATGCTTCAGTTTAGAACAGATGTTTTGGTATTAAAAACTAAATAGATATACGTCAACATGAAAGGTATTCTTTTGTATTTAGGTAAATTGCGTATATTTATGTAGAGTAAAATATCTAAGTATCTTTCCCTGGGATAACTGATAGAATTTCTGATGTAGACTGAACCAGTCACTGTCGGTTTTCTTCTCAGCCGTTTGAGGCATTAATTATACTAAATTACCTAGTTCTTATCTGGCCGAAGCTTTGATATAGAAAAGTTCTGTACTGCCCATTAAAATGGAAGAAATGATGAAGACTTTCTTTGCTAGTTTTTTTTTCGGAGTTATTCTTGTTTATCATATTATTTTCATTATCACCCAGACTCAGTATAGATATTATGTACCTATTTATCTCATTATTAAATAAAAAACTGCCCAAAGTCAATATTTGGAAACCACAGAGCGGTGTAGTATACAACAATGCACAGACACACCGGCCGCGTCAATTTGTAAAAGCAAATCGTGGAGATGAGACCATGACCGTGGCACTGAATGAAACAGGAATGATTTTTAAAATCGACAAAATTTTGATTTTGACTGAATGTAGATACCTAGAGTCTAACAGTATGTTGCCAGGAACTGCGCCTGCGTCTGCTAATATAATATAGGTTTTCTTTTTGCTGATGAAAACAAGCATTTAAAAGAAAATGTAAACCATTATGGGTAGGTATCCTACTAATACAGATAAAATGTGTAAAAGTCTTGATATTTGAAATTGGATTTTTGTTAATGGCAGTACGGATTTAGAGGAAATGTGGACACGGGTAGACATAAATTAGGACTAAGGATACTTTATATGTAGTAGGTATGTTCCTGAGAGATAAAATTAATGCTATTTGTATCCTTTTCCTCTAAGTACGCGGCTGGAGCCGAGCAACAGCAAGTTTTATTATAATTAAATAATTATAATAAAACTCATCTCATGGACCTTATTTGGTATACACCAGAGGGATAATTCTCGTAATTTTAAGAACGTTCACAATCTAATCTCAGTGTCAATATGTCAAAAATACCTCTAATTTCCCTACATATTTGACAAGTTTTTGACATTGATTGTCGCTGAGATGAGATTGCGACTAGATTTTGAACGTTTTTAATTACGGGAATTGGCCTGCTGATACTAAAGTCTGAAAAGCATTCTGCACAGCTAGTCGTAATGAAATATCTTAATCATTAGGTATAGAGATGTAGGTACAATCACGTTTTATGAAGTGATATGAAATTCGCACACGCAAGTGGAACCGGAAAATACCTACTAAACTGCCATTTAGCACATTTTATTGACTCGTTATGAAAGTGATGACCTAATTCAGAGCAAATATAATATCATATAACATATGAGCATCTAATACGGATTAACTGATCTTACAAACGAATACCTAATTTATCTCGACAGTTTCACAAAAACTGAACAGTTGTTCTTGAAGACAAAACCATTTGAAGATAAAGTTTTCAGGTTTTTGTAACTTTGGACACTAATATAACGCGTGACTAAGTAACTCATCAGTGTTGGCAATAAGCAGGATAAGTGAAACAAATAACTTGTGACTTAAGTTTCACGGTCACTTCACTAACGTTCATCGTAACAATTGTCAATATTGAAATGAGTATGGACAAAACCATGGGTATACGTTATGTGTCTTCAAACGGCCCAGTTAATGAATGGATATCGGAACAATGTTTCAGCGTGTAATTTATTCATTACACAGGCGTCCTCGATCAAGCCGTCTTGGTAATGGAAAGTCTCCGCCTGATGATCTCTCTGACGTTTATGATAATACCTACGATGAGACACACGTTGTTCAAGTTTATGCTTCTTTATATTAATACGAGTTCTCTGTTGTTTACAATATTTAACCTTATCGTTTAAAGGGTGGCTCGATGGCTTCTCGTAATAATTAACACATTCTTTGTAAAAAAAAACGGAATTACAAGCAGCATGTTTCCAGAATATGGCTTATAGCATCGATTTTGATATTGCCTTGGATTTGCCTTTTCCCCAAGTGAATTCTTATTACTGTGACTCTTAAGACATGTTATGAATCATGTAGGAGTCTTAACTACTGCCTAAATATGTTACATGCCACTAACTGGAAACCTAGACGTAGTATCGTGTAGTGTTAATAACTTAATAGCAGACTTCCGAGGGTCGTGTTTGTTTGATTGTGGCATTTTATGAAATAAATCATTTAATTAAGGAGTAGCAAATTAAATCAAGTTCAGTAATATACACGGTGTTCTGCAGATCGTTGAATAGGTATACGAAAATGGCAGATGGCGTCTGCTATCTACCTAGCCCAAATGATTTGACCTAAGATAGACCCCATAGATTTATTTTTTATTTTTTTATAACCGGTTTTTATGAGTTTGAAAACTTTGAAGTAAGATTACATGTAGAATAGACGAAACTGGCCACACTTTTTTTTGTTTTTGTCTCGACTCTTGGTAGATTCCTCTAAAACTATTGTTTGGTGTAGATCAGCTAGAGAAAGAAGAAGAAAGTTATGAGCCTTCAAACATTACAAAAAAGGGGTAAAACAGGATTTAAAGCTTTTCTTTACATTGCATTGAAAACAATTAAAAGTGATTGAAGACTTTGGATTTCATCGAAACATCCTTGGTGTATGGCCTTTTGAACGGTATGTAATTTGTTTAATTAAAAAAAATAACTTAACAGTTCCTATTGACCAATTTTAGTTCAAAAATCGGATTTTGATGCAATTCGATTTTTGTGAAATGTAAAATGACTAGCAAAATCAATCGTGGTAAAAATTAAAAATCGATAGTGTATTGGGTAAGTACCTGATTGGTAAAAGCCCCACGTGTAGAAACATCAAACAAACTCATGAAATTCGGTTATTAAAAATAAATCAAAATAACGAATCTATGGGGCCTAGGTCAAATCATTTGGGCTGGGTAGATAGCAGATGACCCCACCTATCTGCCATTTTCATATGGTATGTTCAACGTTCTGCCGAACACCCTGTATAGTGATTTGACGGATACTTAAATTAATATTATGGATTTGAGAACATTATTTATCTCTTTAATTATTTTATCATTTCCTTTTCAATGGACAGGAAATTTATAAACAACCATTCTACTATCTATTCTCTAAATGAAACGTAGGTACAGCCTACATCCTTAACATTTTCAGTTTTAAATAAACTTTATGAAAGCAGAGACATGACAATAATGGAGAACACTTTTAGCAATAAATCGCTTGAACTGGTGAAATTGTACATAAATAAGCACTAAAAGCAATGGAGAAACAAATGCAGGCGAGAGCGTGGAACAAATCTGCATGTTGGATATGTTTAGTGCCGCCATGGGGATTCACAGACCGAGAAGAAGAAAAGCTGTACTCAGCGTACACACAGCGACAGCGGCAACGAGCCGTGCCGCGTCTACTGGCCACCGGCGCGCTCATGCAGGCGTTCGCGGTGCTGGTGCCCGGCGAGCGCGACCTGTCGTTCGCGTACGCCTCAGTCGCGGTGGCGCTGGTGGCCAACCTGATCCTGGCATCCACGTACGTGTGCGTCCGCCCCGCACGCACCATCCTCAACCACGTCGCGTGGCTAGTGCTGTGGACTCAGCTGTTGGTGAGCGCGTCCCGACGACTGGGAGATTCCTACAACGAGTTACTAGGATGGGCCGTAGTGCTTCAGTATTTTACCCTCGCCACCCTTCCGTTACATCATGTGTTGCTGATATTGTACAGCACAATTTCGTTTTGCGGGTATCTCCTGGTGCAGTACTACAACGCTTCTACATCTGAAACCAGGCTGGCCGACGACTTTTATTTTCAGGTATTTACACCTTAAAATAACTACTAGATACAAATGACTTAATTTACATACTAATCATTCGTATGTCTCTTAAATCTACAAACGTTTCAACAGCAAATTGCAAATGGTGCACTGCTGGTTGGCGCTACTTTACTGGGTGGAACTGCTTATGCTATCAGTGAAAAGCAGCAACGTAGTTCTTTCCAGGAAACCAAGAGAAGCTTGCGTGATAAACTTACGATTGAACAACAAAGCAAAGAACAGGTGATTGTTTCCATTTTACATTTGTGTTAAGCATATAAGTACCATTGTCAGTAGTTCTAAACCTTCTAAGTAAAGCCATATAAAGCGAAATGTTCTTTAGAGTTTCACTTCACATGTCTCACTTTCTTTTGCTTCACACCTACCTACTAGGAAATATTGAAATCATATTTTTGTCTAGTCTGGCAGATCTCTCACAAAACATAATAATAATTATTTCATGTCAATAAAAATATTAGAAATCTGAAATATGTGCAACAGTAGCTCCACCTCTTGCATAGATCAATATCATTACTTAGTTCTAGTTTAATTTATTTTGAAACTTAATGTTTTCAATAATCTTTGACTAACTGTTCGGTTCGTTTTCATTTCAAGTTTCAATGCGACTGAAATGGAGATTAACGTTTTTAGGGTTCTATCAAACTGATAAAAAGAAATCCATAAGGTGCGATTTATTCTGCCTGTCTGCCAGAGCTACTTATTTCAGGAACTAAAGCTATCGACTTGAGAAATAGTTATTTAAATAATGCTTGAATACTTAAAACACTTAAAAATATTGTTATTTTCATTGCAATAGGAGCCGAAATGAGGGGTTGAAATTTTAAAGTTGGGTAACTAGGTCAAGTCGGGTATCTTATGGAAAAAAACTTCCGTATAAAAACCATTTTCTCCGAAGCTTGCAAAGCGAAAACTGTGGTAGTTGGTGAAGGCACAAATGAAACGATTTTTAACTAGTAGAGTTTTTCAGAAATCAGCAAAAACGCTTCACAGAAACACTTAAAAATGAGGTAGCAAAAAAAAAACTTTGAAAATGGAAATATATTTTTCCTACCAAAGTACCGTACCCTCGGCGGGTGAATCCGACTCCCTCTTTGCCGGTTTTATTCATTTTGCAACGATTCGTTTTGTTCCAATATTTATTATTTCGGTGCCCGTCTGACTGTACGTTTTTCTCGGAGATTGTGTGACGTCGGAAGATGGAAGTAGTTGGGCTCGGTCATATTAACGAGCGCTGGTCCAACGGAAGCAGTTTATGAACTCAATCAACTAATTTGCAATCTAACAGCCCTACGTAAGAACCAGGTTACCAACCTGTCGAATTATCTGTTTTAATGCAACACAACAGTTAATATCGACAGACTGGCTTATTTACCTCACTTCTGAACACAAAGCCAAATGTAGCAAAACACCGATTGTGGTTCGGGATCTTGAGGCCATGTTCACTTATTTTCTACCCAAGGAATTCTTTTTAATTCTCTGAACACACTTGCTAAATCAAAATTCCACTAAACATTGTATTTGAACGATTTTCGCGACAGGTGTACCGCATATATGATTGTGTTCAATAGGCAAGCCTCCGGCTGCAATCAAATCGTTTACTACGTCTGTGATCCATGAAATCACGGCAAACGTCAACGAGCTGGCTTCATGCGCAGCGATGTGTGCCGATAACTTATCTCACACCCATGCGTAGTTTCATCATCCATGAGGGCACATGAAATACAGGGAACAAACAGATATTTCAATTAAAATACTTTTATCGATATGCGTTGCAGTTGAGGCAACGCCAGTTTCTCCAGTTTGTATTTAAGTAAACAAGAGATAGGTATTACGTTTGCAGGAGCAGATACAGTCTGAGTACATTTCTGACTTCTACATTTCTACATTTCTGTATACAAATATGTCGAATCTCGCTGACCCACATTCAAATAGAAACCCTCTAAAAGTCTAAGCATTGTTTTCGTAGCCGGTCTTCTCCAAAAATAATTCGTAAGCGTTCGTAACTCTTAATAGTTAAAAAAAAACTTATCTGGAAGAATTAAATGAAATTAGACATGATAAAATCTTAGGTATACTACCTGCCTTCTAATTATTATTTTAAGTGATTGGGATCTTTAGAAAAACCCACCACACAATAACTATCATGATGATATGATTTGTAGGAGAGGCTACTTCTGTCGGTGCTACCAGAACACGTTGCTGTTCAGATGCGGAAAGAACTGGGACTGATTGATACACAGTTCAAAAAAATTTACATGTCGCGCCATGAAAATGTCAGGTATGTCTGCGGTTTAGAACATCATATTAAAATTAAATATAATTCCAACTATGATTAACATATTATTTTTTCATCATCAGTATTCTGTATGCCGACATCGTAGGCTTCACGGCTATTTCCTCAACTTATTCAGCGCAAGATCTCGTCGCAATATTGAATGAGCTGTTTGCTCGTTTTGATCGACTTGCTGAGGTATAGAAAATTTAATTTATTATTTCGTGTCCAAGTCTCGTCCGCCGTATATATTATTACACCAGACTCGGCTTCCGTAAATTGTAATTTTATTTTGTAGAAATATCAACAACTTCGCATCAAAATTCTCGGCGACTGTTATTATTGCATCAGCGGCGCGCCTGTTGAACGTCCGGACCATGCCGTGCTCTGCGTGCACATGGGACTATCTATGGTTAAAGCTATCAAGTAAGGTTATGGAGCCTTAGGATGTCAATATGACCACCATTTGTGTATGGGTTACATAGGTATGAGTTGAACCATAATTTGTATTATTCAGATACGTTCAGCAGACGACTAACTCGCCGGTGGACATGCGCGTGGGCATCCACACGGGCGCAGTGCTCGCGGGTGTGCTGGGGCAGAGACAGTGGCAGTTCGACGTCTACTCACGAGATGTCGAACTAGCTAATAAGATGGAGAGCAGTGGACTGGCTGGGTTTGTGCTAACTTTCCTGAGAACTTTTCAGTTTTAAAGTTAGCTCAAAACAAAACAATTTTTGCTTGAAATTAAATTACTGATATTGACAAATAAGGGACATTAATAATTTGGACATTTTATGTTTCTTATTTAACGTATACACGGTGACATTTGAATCACAGTTTTGCTAGAACAAACGTTGTTCAGACCATGGTCTACAACCATTCTATAGCATCCAATAGAAAAAAAACGTCATTGGTTTTCTAAAACAACACAAAAAACGCAATGTTAAAAATGTCGGGATTATCGTTACGCCCTACAACACAGACACTGCGGGTGCGACGCGCCGCGCTCGCGTCTTGAATGCAATATCGCTACCGTGATGAGTATTTTGATGTTACGGTTAATGTTTCAAACATTATTACACGTTTGAGCAACATAAGACTAATTTGAGAACTCCTAGATTAGATTGTTTTAATAACATATTTGATGCTGTAGAATGGTAGTAGAGCATGGTCTAAACAACGTTCGTTCTAGCAAAACTGTCATTCAAATGTCACCGTGTATATACCAGAATCTTTCGAAGAATTCTATATTTATTTATACTTATTTAATTAAAATGTACAGTACATGGATTAACATAGACATTTAAAAATGAAACATAAAGAGGTAGTGTACCTACCTTTTATATTATTTTTATATTTTCTAAATATAAAGTATAAGTAAGACAGAGCTTTTCATCAATTAACATTTTCAAACGTAGGAACACAGAAAATGCGATACTGATAAAACCATCAAAAGGTGGTACCTATTCTCATCTATTCTTAGTTGTAAAAGATTTATTTATTCAACGAATATAGTAAGTAGCTGTTTCTATTTATGTATACGTAGTTACATTCTATTAATAAGAGTTTTGTTTACAGACGCGTACATGTTTCCGAAGTAACTCTGAGTTTTCTGAACAAC
Organism: Brachylomia viminalis; assembly: GCA_937001585.2. Taxonomy (NCBI): domain Eukaryota; kingdom Metazoa; phylum Arthropoda; class Insecta; order Lepidoptera; family Noctuidae; genus Brachylomia; species Brachylomia viminalis. The sequence goes on along the minus strand of OW443301.2, from coordinate 15,066,102 downwards.
GAGTTTGAGGTCGAGCCCGCTCACGGTGAACGCCGCGAAGAAATGCTACGGCAAGCTGGCATCAAGACTTACTTTATTGTGAAAGTTCTCAAACCAGTAAGTTCTTTGTTTGTCTATAGATTCTTACCTAATAATATCAATGGAGATCCTGCTTTAGTATTTTGTGGTGTACAATACAATGAAGCATAATCTATCTAGCTAATTGCGACTCTAATAACAACATATGGGGGTAGACCTTGTATGTTTTTATTATTAAAAGCTTTTATTTAACTTCACTTGTATGTATGTGCTGGAATATTGCAATCAATATTTCACCCACTTCCACTGAAACTACCGGGCTGCAATTTGGCATAGGTACGTGTTTGGTTCTCGTGACAATAAATATATTTTGTATTACAATAAAACCTTTTTTTTTGTAAAAAAGTTTTATTCATTATTTCATGTCATGTTTCAGTTCAGTTGCTTTCAGTTTAGGCGTAATGTCGATGCGCTTACTTCAGGAGGTACGTAACTACGTACCGTGTAATGAGAAATAAACATTTACGCTAAACGTGGACGTTCGCATTTCTGAGAATCACTCGCAAGCACTTGTTCACTCTGCTGTTGCCGTTGACAACGAATTTCCGACAGATTTTTTGTTGTTATAACAAAAGCAGGTGGATACTTTTCAAATAAATTGATACTAAGTAGAAGTTAGGTTGTTAGGTATATTGTATTTATTTAAAAGCGAAGTCATATTTGGTTTCCAAATTCTTTCATAATGTGATGACTTTTTATGTTCACTGTATGTGAACACACAGGCACAGTGTGACCTTTGTAGAAAGTCTCATATGACCCTTAGAAATCACGATTATCTTATACAAAGTCTATACCTAAACAAGACTGCTTTGTTTGGCGTCTCAGTGAACTAATGAGATGTGATCAAAGATGAGTAGCAAACCTGTTATGTCAATAAGTACTCATGTCTAATCACGATACACTAGCTCTGGATAAACTGAAGCAAATCCCGCGCAAGACGCGAGATGCAAAAGCGCGCGTCGATTGTTTTATAATGATTAACAACGCGACTATTCAAGCCAGATTGAACACCTCCATAGAAGTTGGTTGAGACAATCGGCGCGAGCGATTTTCTTTCCGCATCCCGCACTTCAGAGTGGCCAGAGCTTAACAAGTTCCTTTGTATTTGTGTTTCGAGGAAATTCAAATTGGAATTGAAGAAAGTTTGAGATGAAACAACACAAAAATATCTAAGCTCAAAAATATTAAAATGTCTGAAATTTATACTTTTACATCCTAAGGGACCAATCAAATTAAGCATTTTGCCAATGTTTCGTATCAAACGTTTTAATTTTAATTAGCTTGAATAGTCGCGAGTGCGCTATGAAATATGTAGGTACGTGTATCGGACCCCGGTCACAGAATAAATAGTAGGTACACCTCGGTGTAGGCAGCTGCAATTGTGAATGCGTTTTCGATTGACTTATCTCACCTACCTATGTACGGAATTAAACCTCGAAAAAGAGAAAGACATAGTAGACACATTACTGAGTAATTCTTACACATGGGTTTCACATAAATTCTAGGTATTCATCGGTAGGTGATCATTTTGTCAGTACGAGCTGGTCACCTGGCATCGTTTTAGCTTATTATAGTTCAGATTGGTAAAGTACCTAAACTTTGGAGCGTTTTTATTTGATAGACGATAAGTATTAGGTACCTAGGTACTCGTAGTCGTCGATAATGTTTGGTTATACGGAAAATCGATTTTAATAACATCACCGCTATCTAATTGAGTGTACCTACATACATAATACGATATCGAGAAGGGAACTAGATAGTTAAGAACCATAAATAAACATAATTTTACCTTGTATCGACTAGGCTTTATATCACTTCCGTTTAACAAGGAAGTAGGTTCAGAAGTTATTATTAAAAAAAAACTCGTTTTGGCGGCCATTTAATCAAAAGCTGATTTGCCTCAGTAACCCGACAATTTGCAAGGAGATAATTTAAATAGTGGGAACCCGAAATATAAATGGTAGGTTCTGTGACGGAACACGGGTGGGTTTTAGTCAGTAAGAGTCTGACACGACCCTCCCGCTCCGCCCAGAGCGAGAGAAGTTATTTGATGAATACCCACCCTAACAAAAAAACTGAAAACATTTTGTACCATATCTAATAGGTACCTAAGTATAAATGAAAAATACATTCAAATATAGGTACGCACTTTACACTTTAACAAAGTACATAGATGTTCTTTATATATTTTGAATATAAAAATATACTGCAACCATTGATTCAATAATTATAATTGTACCTCAGATATTTTGCACGCCATGAGATATGGCAGACATGTCGTGAGCCACTCTTATTTAAGATCGGGCATACATATTATTTTAACTATGTATCTACACAAGTCTGAGCAAATAAAATGTCTGATTCTTATTGAGTTCCTGGAAGGTGGAACTGAAAGGGGCAGGCCCAGCAGTGGGACAGCATAGGCTAAATAAAAAATTAAAAAATACCTAGTCTGTTTTTAGGCGGAAAACGGAAAATTAGTTAGCTTTGAGCGTACCGGGTAGCCCATCTTTTTCCTATTTTTCTTTTCAACGGTGTTTTGTTTTCCTACACATATCTCGTTTGTGACAGAAATGCAAAGGGACGTTATCTATCTATATAATAACCCACCTACTAAATAAATTATTTTTCAAAATCGTTTCCAATACCTACATACAGGCTAACCTTCCTAGTTATTTCCGTTTTTCCGCCTGCCCTAGAGACAGACTTAGGTACATAGCTACCAAAATAATGGATGAATATCGAACGACGAAAATGAACTAAACTGCCTTAGTTAATTATGTAGATACTCCGACCAAGACTGTTACATGAATCCTCCATTCTTTTACTTTTCTATTTAGAACGGACGACGGAGCGACTTGGGTCGACAAAGCTTTAGAATGTGAACAAATCTAAATAAAAAATATATGATTTTCCTCTATATTTAACTGTCTGCTTAAAGCGGGGTTGTCCAAAGTTTAATTAGCTTATTGACAGTTCCTATAGCAGGTTAGGTATAGATTTACAACGACAATATTAAGATCAATTAGATATTACGAAATAATTCCCAATTGATTGCATCCTAATTTGTATAATTTACATAAATACGTTGTCCGTTTCTTATGACGTCAATTGTTATTACAGTCGTTTTACTTTGGCAAATCATGGATAAGTATCACCTAATTTACTGAAATAATGAAATGCCGTAATTTTATTTAATAAAAAGGGAACGTAACATGACATGACGTGTCTCACTTTGTAGAAAATGGTATTAGGCGACATACTTTAAATGAGCCATCATCCAGATTTGTAAAACGTTTCAGACTGTGTTTATTTAAGTTGTCATCTTCACAAGATTCACGTTGATTGTATCGTGCAGTTTCAAGGAGGAGAGGAGAGGAGTGCACTGGAGGGCGAGGCCACGGAGGGAGGCGACTCGGCCGACACGCTCTCCGACCTCCGAGACGATGACGAGGACTCGGTGAGTGCACTACTGCGCTTGCTCCACCCCCCTCACCGCTCCCTCGCCATCAGCCTAAATAAATAGGACACTAGGGCACTAGGCGGCCTGAGCTAGATAGTTCCTAGTTTAGCTAACGTAGCAGGTTAAAATAATCTCACTCGAATCGATTGCTCATTATGTTCGGATATATTTTGATTATTGACGCTATAAGTACGCCGATCATGAGCTCTCATATTGATTTTTCGCTTGTCAATTACATAGACATGCTTCGTACATTATTCGTAGGTTCTGTCGCCACAAGACGAGAGCAAGGACAACGAAGAACAGAAAATACTTAGCATGTTGCAAGAAGAACTGGTGAATAGAGACGACGACAAGTAAGTTCACAGGAATTGCACAATATTATTATGTTGTATTTGTTACGTGGACATTTTGTATTTTCTTTTGTTTCGCTTGTGTTTATGTATTAACAACTGAAAATAAAACAAAATTCATATAGCACCCAATGTATTTGGATTTACAACGCAGTAGGCGTTGTAAACATATTATACTTAGGTACATTGCAAAAATTGCAGAAATAGTACCTAGTCTTGCTTTCGAAGGTTGCCCTTGCCAATGCCAAACAAAACAAAATTAAATGAGCAGATAATTTATAAAATACACTTGTTTACAATTTGATGGTCACCAATGTTCATTATGTATTGTAATTTTCAGTTGGCTTTCCAGTTCTGTTTTATTTTTATTTTTTTATTTAAAATGGGTTTGCTCTTGACTCTAGTCTAGGTCAGTGGTAACAGAGACAGAGTCGACGATGGAGTGAGCTTACCCAAATTATATTATTATTGAGTATTGCTCTCCCCTGAAATTAGTTATCAAACGCCGCAAAGATATTTCTTTTTTGGTTTTATCTTTGAAAGTATCAGTCAGTACTGTGTACATTTTGAATTGCTTTACGTCTTCTTTGTGAAATAGCGCATCTAAATGTTTGTTTCTTTTTACACATACGCTGGAATGTGAAGGGCAAACCCATCTCGAGTACAATTGATAGGATCGGTCAACTACTAGCATGTCCGTTTTACTCATTTTTGCTCACTGAACCAAACTGAATGACTATCGAAATCTATCACTCCCATTGGTACCTATTTAAATGTACTTTTCATCCCACCATCTCGGAAAGAGTATTTTTAATCTTCAATATCTGAGTGGAAAAGCCGTTTTTATTCTCTAGAGGATAAAGTAAATTGAATTTAGAACATCGTGTGCACTAAGTTTGTGAATTAAAAAAAACATTAAACCTATTTACTGCTACCTCTATGGTGCCGAATATATCATACAACTTTTTTTTAATTTGTTAAAAACTCAGACTCGGAACCTTCTTGGTGTTCTTTTTTCAATTTGCTTTGTACGCGGTTCTTTACGCGGCATTTTTTCACGTCATTGTTAAACCTTATATTAAAAACAAGAAACTTGAAAACAAGTGAAAAAACTAAAATGAGTGATTCTAGCGACGAGGAAGTTTGCTTGACGCCAACAGAATTGACTGAAACTGTTAATAATGCGCAAATGAGCTTTCTCCGTCAACAATCACGCGAGAAGTATTTAAAACAGTACGATATGTTCAACACGTGGCGACTAGCAAAAGGAGCCAAAACTTTCTCAGAAAACGTTTTGCTGGCATATTTTATAGAATTATCCGAGAACAAGAAAGCAAGCACTCTATGGAGTACGTATTCGATGCTAAAAGCAACAATAAAGATAAAAAAAGACAAACATATCGATACCTATCCTAAATTAGTGGCATTTTTAAAAAGAGCCTCATCTGGTCATCAACCAAAAAAATCGAAGGTTTTCACAGTATCTGATATTGAAAAGTTTCTTAACGAAGCACCCGATTCCGTATATTTGGTGGCAAAAGTAAGTCAGTTGCACATTCAGTATCTACTTAAGTATATTAATCTCAATTAAATAGTATACTTAGTAGATGTTGATAGGCATAATTATGCGTTCATATCAATTTTATTCATTTATCTACTACAATACTCTTTACGTTACAGGTTGTTCTTATTATTGGAATAAACGGAGCATGTCGAACTAATGAACTAACACAACTTAATGTCAAAAACATTGAGAAACATTCAGATGACTTACTATTAATTAATTTACCTAATACAAAGACAAAAAGAGACCGCAACTTCGTCATTCGCAAGGAATACCTACGTAACGATTGTTGAGAAATATCAAGCCTTACGCCCGCCCGCCTAACACTCCAATCAATCGATTTTTTCTACAGTATCGCAATGGAAAGTGTGTTAGACAGCCTATGGGTACTAATAAAATTGGCAGTATCCCACGAGAAATAGCAACATTTCTTGAACTTCCAGAACCCCTGTTGTACACGGGTCATTGTTTCCGACGAACTTCAGCCACACTTTTGGCTGATTCCGGAGCTGATCTCCTGTCCCTTAAGCGCCACGGAGGCTGGAAGTCCAATGCAGTTGTAGAGAGATACATAGAGGATTCCATCCAAAATAAGTCTAAAATATGTGAAGGCATCGTAGGAGCCATTACACTGAAAGAGCCTCAATCGGATCCTTGGACTGGCCCTTCTACATCAAAAATAAGCCGTTATGAAACACCTAACCATCTCCCTCTCTCTCCAACATTCACGCCAAGGGAATCCGATGAATCGGTACAACTATTAAGTATGACAGATAGTTTACCGAAAAACAGTACACAAGTGACTAACACCAATATTACAGTACCAAACAAAAATATTACACTCAATTTAAATAACTGTAGCAACGTTACTTTAAAATTTTCTTAATTATACCTTAGTATTATTTTGTTATAATTTAAAGATTATTCTGTAATACTTACCTGTCATAATGTAGTAATTAATACCTAAACTGAAATAAAAGTGTACCTATCTTGTGATTGTAAACGTTTTTTTTTTGCATTTAGTCATTTCCTCGCTGAGGTGGAATGAAAAGTTACGTGTTGCACTCGAGTGCAAAGATTTTTCACCTCGTGCTCTTTTGATTCCCTCGCTAACGCTCAGGATTCTAATTTTGAATCACTCGCTGCGCTCGTGATTCAATTTTAGAATCCTTCGCTTGCTCGGTCATCAAAATTGAACACGCGGTTAAAAAGCAACTTTGCACTCTTGTATAACAAATAACTATTTTCATCCCACCATCTCGGAAAGAGTATTTTTAATCTTCAATATCTGAGTGGAAAAGCCGTTTTTATTCTCTAGAGGATAAAGTAAATTGAATTTAGAACATCGTGTGCACTAAGTTTGTGAATTAAAAAAAACATTAAACCTATTTACTGCTACCTCTATGGTGCCGAATATATCATACAACTTTTTTTTAATTTGTTAAAAACTCAGACTCGGAACCTTCTTGGTGTTCTTTTTTCAATTTGCTTTGTACGCGGTTCTTTACGCGGCATTTTTTCACGTCATTGTTAAACCTTATATTAAAAACAAGAAACTTGAAAACAAGTGAAAAAACTAAAATGAGTGATTCTAGCGACGAGGAAGTTTGCTTGACGCCAACAGAATTGACTGAAACTGTTAATGCGCAAATGAGCTTTCTCCGTCAACAATCACGCGAGAAGTATTTAAAACAGTACGATATGTTCAACACGTGGCGACTAGCAAAAGGAGCCAAAACTTTCTCAGAAAACGTTTTGCTGGCATATTTTATAGAATTATCCGAGAACAAGAAAGCAAGCACTCTATGGAGTACGTATTCGATGCTAAAAGCAACAATAAAGATGAAAAAAGACAAACATATCGATACCTATCCTAAATTAGTGGCATTTTTAAAAAGAGCCTCATCTGGTCATCAACCAAAAAAATCTAAGGTTTTCACAGTATCTGATATTGAAAAGTTTCTTAACGAAGCACCCGATTCCGTATATTTGGCGGCAAAAGTAAGTCAGTTGCACATTCAGTATCTACTTAAGTATATTAATCTCAATTAAATAGTATACTTAGTAGATGTTGATAGGCATAATTATGCGTTCATATCAATTTTATTCATTTATCTACTACAATACTCTTTACGTTACAGGTTGTTCTTACTATTGGAATAAACGGAGCATGTCGAACTAATGAACTAACACAACTTAATGTCAAAAACATTGAGAAACATTCAGATGACTTACTATTAATTAATTTACCTAATACAAAGACAAAAAGAGACCGCAACTTCGTCATTCGCAAGGAATACGTAACGATTGTTGAGAAATATCAAGCCTTACGCCCGCCTAACACTCCAATCAATCGATTTTTTCTACAGTATCGCAATGGAAAGTGTGTTAGACAGCCTATGGGTACTAATAAAATTGGCAGTATCCCACGAGAAATAGCAACATTTCTTGAACTTCCAGAACCCCTGTTGTACACGGGTCATTGTTTCCGACGAACTTCAGCCACACTTTTGGCTGATTCCGGAGCTGATCTCCTGTCCCTTAAGCGCCACGGAGGCTGGAAGTCCAATGCAGTTGTAGAGGGATACATAGAGGATTCCATCCAAAATAAGTCTAAAATATGTGAAGGCATCGTAGGAGCCATTACACTGAAAGAGCCTCAATCGGATCCTTGGACTGGCCCTTCTACATCAAAAATAAGCCGTTATGAAACACCTAACCATCTCCCTCTCTCTCCAACATTCACGCCAAGGGAATCCGATAAATCGGTACAACTATTAAGTATGACAGATAGTTTACCGAAAAACAGTACACAAGTGACTAACACCAATATTACAGTACCAAACAAAAATATTACACTCAATTTAAATAACTGTAGCAACGTTACTTTAAAATTTTCTTAATTATACCTTAGTATTATTTTGTTATAATTTAAAGATTATTCTGTAATACTTACCTGTCATAATGTAGTAATTAATACCTAAACTGAAATAAAAGTGTACCTATCTTGTGATTGTAAACGTTTTTTTTTTGCATTTAGTCATTTCCTCGCTGAGGTGGAATGAAAAGTTACGTGTTGCACTCGAGTGCAAAGATTTTTCACCTCGTGCTCTTTTGATTCCCTCGCTAACGCTCAGGATTCTAATTTTGAATCACTCGCTGCGCTCGTGATTCAATTTTAGAATCCTTCGCTTGCTCGGTCATCAAAATTGAACACGCGGTTAAAAAGCAACTTTGCACTCTTGTATAACAAATAACTATTATCTTAAAACTCAGTAACGAGGCTTCATCTATTTAAATTGTGGACGAAATCCGAAGTAATATTAAGTATGTTTGGGAAGAAATGGTAAATCATCAGCTTCCTACGTAATTAAATTAAACTAAGTATCCACGGCCATTTCATAAACAAGTAAGCAGGTAGTTAGGTAGGCTCATCAATAAGTTTCGATGTTAACATTTACGCATTCATCTTAGCATTTGCCACAATGACGCCGACGGTACCAGGCAGGAGGCTAAACGTACCTACTCTGCGATGTGTTTTTTTTGTGTTTAAAACATATCAGTTACCTAGGTATAGTAGGTACATTACTGCATTAATTCTTAAAAGATGTAAAGTTTAAATCAGAAAAGGTTTATTAACTGTAGGTCATTTAAAGCAATATAGCCTGCTGTAAATGACCTACAATTAATAAGAAAATAGGAACTTTAAACTTCATATACCTACCTATAACATTAGAGAGAGTCTTCAAAGAATACGCTAGATAAGGATTGATATGTACCCTGCACATTTCCCTTTTCTTACGTTTTTGTAGAATAATTGTAGGCGAGTGGAGATCGATCTGTTCGGACACAGCGTGTATCGCAAATAGTTACAATATGCTATTTTAGGCGCTTGTAATGGAACCGTGTCAATAAACACATTTACCATTCCAGTCCTCGGTACATATATATGGCACATAGTTTTCTTTACTATTAAGTAGGTGCAGTTTTATAGAGTCTATAAAACTGATGCTTGTGTATTCAAAAGATTTTCATGTCCCAGATACTTTTTTTTTTGGCCGTTACTGTGTTACTTTTATTAACCCTAAGTATTTCTTTTAGTAAATATTAAGTTTAATATCTACATGTATTTAACGAAAATATAACATAAACAGGGAACTAGCAGACGGGACAACGTTATGCCTGACGTTCAAAGCTTCGGGTGCGGAGGAGGTGTACGCTCGACGGAGCGACCCGTGCCCGCTGGCCATCGCCGCGCCGCCGCTCATGCTGCTGCCAGCAGTGGTCGCGCTCGCCAGCTTCGCAGTGCCACCCACCTGGTCGCTGCATGCCGTCTACCTCGCGCTCGTCCTAGAGACCGGCTTAATCAATGTGGTTTATTACACATGCTATCGATATTCACAATTTAAGGTTAGCTTCTTGTAAATAAAATAATTTGTAGTTAGGCTAGGTAGGTTTCCGGTTGGTAAATACTATGAGCTGTAGCTTCATTAATATTCAGTAATATTCAGAAAAAAATTACGTCCGGGGAACTTGGCTATCGATATTATATTTGTCTTAGTGGTAGTTCTTTCGATCTTATTGTATGTCCCACTATATCAAAGAGGTATTTATTCCCCACATAGGTAAGTATATTATTAGGTATACACGTTACAAAACACACAAACAGCTTTTAATCTTGTATCCGTCCCTAAGACTACAGTTTGACCGTGGCGTCGCTGCTTATGTATTGAGTACCTAGTCTATTATTTGAAACGTAATTCTCTGCTTAACTGTGATTTTGATTTATCCGAACATGTTAGAATTTGCTGTTGATCAGGTTTGTTTATTGTTTACCCTCATTGTAACTATTTCTTAATCTTTCAGAAAAAAACAGTCAGTCCTTACTGGAAGCTGACATGCGGAACGTTCAACATCGCGATGTTTGTGGCCGCGAACATTGCGCCGCTGGTGAGTGCGCGCTACTATACCATCTAAGCTATCTTCACGATCGCCGCCACTCTCACTATTATGCTTGTTATTTCTATTTCCGTCGCGGTGAGATTCTGTCACGATCACTATCACTATCGCTAAAACTGTCACTATCACCGCGCACGTCGGCAATCATTGAACTTACACATATGTTTTTTTATTTTTTATATTGCTACTCATGGATATTTTCTTACGATTTCTATTAGGTACATTGGAGAAACTTTGTCGAAATCCTGTCCTGGTATTATATCCGATGATTATAAATATGCACGTACATGTGTTTGTGCAGATAATTTGCGGTAATTTCGAGACGATGCTTCTGGAGGACGGCCTGCGAGACGACGCGCCTGCGCACAGCGGAGCACGTCGCTGCATACATCCTTCTTACTACTATCACGTGAAGTTCCTTTTCTACTTTCACGTTCTGATGCCGATGGCAAACTATCGACCAATATAACGATTTGACACACCAGCCTTAAGTTATGCAGCTGTTGAAAATTAACAGAAACATGTTAAAATGCATGCACTAGACTAGACAAGACTCTTACATAATTAATTGTATACGCTGTCGCAACGATCGAAGTTTTTGGGCATTTGAGTTCATACTAACGTTTTAAAGTCCACAAATTAAATGCATTTTGCATGGCTTAAAATTCCACTATGATGTATCTAAAGCCAAATTTTTGTATCAAGATGTGGAGTTTAGTTCTCCACTGCAGATACCTAAGGGTATTATATAAAACAAACTACATACCTACCAAAAAGATTAATTACGCATATACTATGTTTTCAGTGGTATGTTGAGGTTGTATAACTTAGTTGACCTTTCAAGCGACCTAGCTTTCTCACATAGTCGTAAACAGTTACTGTTACTTACACTTACCAAAGTTCTTTGGGTTAAGCGAATGCAACATAACAACAACGCCGAACTGGTGACAGGTTTCTCATCGTTGTCGCTTTACAAATACATATCATAGTAACCTAATTCCCCCGTTCGACTTTTTTAATCTCGCATCGTGGGAAGACGAACAGCTGATGTGTACAATTCAACTTTTTCGTTGGTAGTTCAACATGATAAATCACGTAACTCATTATAAATGCAATGGAACTACAGCTAGAAAGCATAATTTGAGATAAATCTATCTTATAAACTACGTCGATACGTTCTAGGAAGTAATATACTCGTACCTACTTAGTTTCTAACAATACCTAATACTCGTGATATTAATAACTACTTTCTTGTTTACTCAATTAATTTATGGTATGTACATATGAAGAAGAAAACCATGCCCTATTTTTCCTAATTAGGGACATTTTCCTCGCAAACACGAGCCATCTCGACTTAATTGCCCACTTGTAATGAGGTCGGGTCAATGTCAACGGTCCATGAAGCAAAACGAATTCACTTTCCATTTAACTATTTAAACTGAACAATGGTCTATGTATTGTCTAAAAACTAATTATTAGTTGCTAAATATTGGGTCAGATTTCGGAGTATATTTTGGTTTTGCAGGAATGTCAGCCACACAACTGCATAACTGGCTAGACTATCGTGCCCGATAATCGTATTTTCTTTTTAGAAGCTAAGATTATTTTTGGCTATAGACTGCCTGTTCTTCGGTCAAAAATTCGTTAAATGATTTGTATCTGTTCTGTGATCACAGGTGGGTGCGGGCGCGGCGTGCGGCGCGCTGTGGGTGTCGCCGCTGGGGGTGTGCGCGCGCGGCGTGCTGCTGGCGCTGCTGGCGGGCGCGCACGCCGTGCCCGCGCTGCTGCACCCGGCGCTGCTGCTGTCGCGGCCCAGCCTCGACCGCGACCCCTACCGCGTGCGGTACAACGCCACCACCGACTACGATGAAGATCTGCTGGCTATATTGTGAGTTTCTCTTCTATTCTTATCTGACAGAATAAATTAGGTCACTCAATATAATGTGAGATCCTAAAGTAGGACGCATAAGTGTGAATTATTCATCTTTAACTTACAGGGCTCGCATTCATGGTGGACGAAACATAATAATGCTGTTCTTCATTGTGCTGGCGCTCCTCATTTTCAACAGATACGTGCGTATTGCCGTAACTTATAATAAACAACTACTTAAGTAGATAGGTACTTTATAAAAGGTAGCGCATCCTGGACACTTGTGCCATATTAAGCACGTTACTGAGAGTCATACAATACTGAATTCTGGTCTATAGTGCGATTCCTAGATCGAAAACAAGATTTAGATAGATTAATGAGTTTCTGTGTACAATATAATTATGATGTTTATCGTGGAATCTAAATTATGCTTGGACTCACCGGGGGAAGACAGTCGTTAAAGCTCAGCTTCACACTATCTTAGTCCTGCTACCATCAGGATGGTAATGCGTGATAGTAAATTTCGGCATAGGATATGTGTATATACAATCGAGCAAGTTGTGACCACAATGCAGGTGGAGTCCCTGGAGCGCGCGCGGCACTCGCGCGGGGAGCGCATGCGCGCGCAGGCGGAGCAGGCGGGTGACCTGCGCCGGCGCAACCAGGCGCTTATCCACAATGTGTTGCCGCCACACGTCGCGCGCCACTTTATGGGCGCGCGCCACCATCACCGTGACCTCTACAGCCAAAGCTACGCCGAGGTCGGCGTGCTTTTCGCCTCAATGCCCAATTTTTCAGGTAAGACTGCTTTATGTACTTGTCTCGAAGGTTTTCTCTCACTCATATCTAGACCGAGACATCGAGAACTCGAATCTGTAATTGTAATTCCAACACGTAGCGAGCAAGCGTGGTGATAAAACGGTGCCCCTTTTCTGTAAGGCAGGGGTACAGTTACTCTCAGGGCGGCATGGAGAGTGCAATTGTCGCAACCCAGCGCTGGGTACGCCACAATTGCGGCGATAAGTCCCCTCTTTGAGGAGTGGCTAGAGAGGCACCACGGCGTCGTCACCTTCCGCCTGACGCAAGTCCTCACCGGACACGGTTGCTTCGGGAGGTTCCTGTTCCGGATAAGGCGGGAGGAAACGCCCGGGTGTCACCATTGTGTGGGTCGCCCGGAGGACACGGTGGAGCATGCGGTGGAGGTCTGCCCGACTTGGGCGGAGCACCGCCATGTCCTCGTGCAGGCAATTGGCGGTGGCGATCTCTCGCGTCCCGCCCTGGTCCAGGCCATGGTACGCAGCGAGAGGGCATGGGAAGCCGACACCTTCTTCTGCGAAGCAGTAATGCTCGCGAAGGAGGAGGCGGAACACGTGAGGGAGAGGCAAAATTCGCGCCCTCACGCCCCTAGTCGCCGCAGGAGACGCCATGGGCGTCAGGAATCCTAGGCCGATTCCCGGCCACCGTAGGCGCGGGCTTGCGGACGGCGAGCAATGGGTAGCTCGCTGTCCGATAAGGACCAGGCCCGGGTCGACGGCGCGTTGTGCTCCAAGTGCCTCAAAGAGATGTCAGCACCAATGACGGGGTCCTCTTGGGCCGATGCCTGCCAGGGTTGCGGGAAAGTCCGTGGCCCCTGGCACAGGCAACTGAAGGACCACGGGTGGGTTTTAGTCAGTAAGAGTCTGACACGCCCTCCCGCTCCGACCGGAGCGGGAGAGCGGGAGAAGTTATTCGATGACGTAACAACCTCAAAAAAAAAGGGGTACAGTTACACGCTGATATTATTGTTATAACTTGATCGTTACTTAATATTTGTCTCATATCTTAACGACTAGGTGCACGTGCCAGCAGTCGCTTCAAAAACATTTATAAAATAGGTATATTATATTGTAAATACCTTAACAGTTATATGTTATTTGATCATTCTCAAAGGTCATGCATCCTCAACAACTATATAAAATCTAATATAAAAAATGTAGCTTTCGTTGTTCGCCTTGAACATTTTTGTCTCTGGGGACTATTAATGAACCAGTTGAATTAATATATTTTTATTGTTTTGTATTAATATTTCATCTGGTAATTATGTGGGTAATAATTATGTAGGTAAGCTGTTGGCTTTAATCGAAATATGAAAAAGCATTATTTTTTTTTGTTAACATACAATTATCATTTGTTGCAGAGTTCTACTCAGAAGAAACTGTCAATAACCAAGGCCTAGAATGTTTACGGTTCCTCAATGAAGTTATATCAGACTTCGATTTGGTAGGTAATTGTTATTTACAGTTTACATAACAATAACATACATCAACATTACGTGGGCCGCGTCTGTCTACGGTTATGAAAAGTTTATCACAACTCTTTTTTGAATTTACACTCGTAATATTAAGTACCTATGTTATAACTTTTGATCTGTTACCTCACTTGTAGAATGAAGTAATGAAGTTATTGGGACCATGACTGAACCGGTGTCAGATGTCATTGATAACAAGGAATTAACATTGTCTTCATGACCTAGAGAGACATGCTTATTCTCAACTCTCAAGACCAAATTAATAATAATAATAATAGTTTATTTCATAATGGGATTGCAAAGTTTTCAAATGTTGCATTTATATATTTTTAGGTTCAGATAAAAGATAGGTGGGTGAAGAACTGCTCTCCTAGATAGGTTAAAATGAAGCCTGTGATAAGGAGAGACAAAAATTATATAATTTTTGACATGTACTAGTATCCGTTTTAGAAAGTTTCGTCAACATTGCACGATTAAGTAATAAATAATATATAATTACATTCTTCTATTATTAATTGGACTTAAGTCCAATCCTTATCTCTATTGTTCTTCCGGGTACATATAAATAGGTAGGTACGTACGGTCGTGAAGGAAACTGCTTTCTACTATACAAGTTGTAAAAGGCGATTGAAGGGCATAGTTACAAACTAGTCACCAAGCGATAGGTTGGACTACATACTTGGTGTTAATTTACATACTTACTGATCGAGATCAGAATGTATCATAAACTTTCGAACAAATTCAAGCAAGTGATCGAGCTAGAAATTCTGCACCACAAGTGATTAATTTCATTGAAAATATTATGACACCAGTATCACAAATTCCTTTTCTATTTAAATTCGAAGCTCCTTCAGTCTTGTGACAAATGGTAGAAATCGTTGTAGGTTGGGTTCGTAGGTGCGGACCTCTAACAACCCCTACGGGCTTTGCTACGGCTGAGGCTACGGCGTAGCACACGGACTGTGGTTTGGCGGAGTTCAATTTCGGTAGGAACCCATAATTTGCTATTCAGTTACATATTTTTTTTAGGTTTCTACTGCATTTTACTCGCCTCATTTATTGGCTTACTTTTCACGCGTATAATTTAAGCGGTCTTTTATAAAATGTATACTGTCTGTGTTATAAATTTATAATATGCGGAGTATACCTTAATTACAAACAAAGTTTCAACAATGTTTTGTCTATTCGTTGTTTCATTAAATTATTGTGTAAACACCATAAATAATGTTATAGCTGATGATTTGCACATTGTAATTTGATTACATACTGGTTACAGTTACTGGAAGATTCCAAGTTCAGTAAGGACATAATCAAAATTAAGACGATCAGCTCCACATACATGGCTGCGTCAGGCCTAAATCCTACGCGACAAATGCAGGTGAGTCATTAATCATTCAAATTCAAATTTGCAAATAGTGAGAGTTTAATTTGTCTTACAAACACCAGAACCAACAAAGGTCTATAATAGAGTAAAAAAAATAACAGCAGGGTATGATTGTTTTACTTGTACTTTTATAATAGGTACTTACATATAAAAATTTTTAGCATTTAAAACCAGCAGACTAAATGTCAAGTCACTCCATCGATAGCGTCACATGACTGCTAAATTGTAAATTGTGAATAAGAAATGCAAATTAATTTATAACATATTTAAACAAAGTTTTACGAGCGCCATTAACCTTTCCGTTGTAGGTACACCTTCCTTCCTTCCGCACAGTTCGAGTTACCGCTACTGTCAACTAGATTAACACACCAATATGTCATGTCCGTGACTTTATTTCGTTTTACTTGTGTAAACGGTGTAAACTATGACTGACACTGACTACCATTATGTCAACGAGGCGTGAACTGTGCTTGACCTCTTGCCCTTGAGTAATGCCGAAATCACTTACAATGCGCATTACTGTCTGTTTGAATATTGATGTACCTACAGTCCGGGAATTTGAGAGAGGTTAAGCAAATTGAAAAACTACGCCAATTATTATTCGACTAAGTAGAGAATGACAGATTTACGGGACAACTTAAGTTGATAGTCAGCTTATCAATCGAGTTCTTTCGCTGTACCTACATGCTGCGTTGTGGTTTGTGCAGCCGTCAGACGGGGTGCTGGTCCGGTGGGCGCACCTGGCGTGCCTGGTCGAGTTCGCATTGGAGCTGCAGCGCGTGCTGGCCGCCATCAACGAACAGTCCTTCAACCATTTCGTGCTGCGCATGGGTGTCAACCACGGGCCCATCACCGCCGGCGTCATCGGCGCGCGCAAGCCGCATTATGACATATGGGGCAACACCGTCAACGTTGCCTCTCGGATGGAAAGCACTGGCAAAGCTGGATGCATTCAGGTATGTATGATACATTAAAGTTTAAAACCAAACTTAGGAAAAAGACACAAACTCAACAAATAATAAAGGGGTTGTACAGAAAGCGACAAGCGTCGTTACGAAACATCACATTGTAAATACGTACGTAAAATGAGTCCTGTAGTTTAGAGAGATAGTTTTCTATTGATATGAAGAGACTTTCTCCAAAATATTCGTGATAACATTTTTCTCTAACTTTTTTCAACATGTCGATACTTCTGCCTGACCCAGGTTACAGAAGAGACTTGCGAGATTCTGCAAAGTTTCGGCTACTACTTCGAGCAGCGTGGCCTGGTGGCGGTCAAGGGCAAGGGCCAGCTCATGACCTACTACCTGCAGGGCAAGCGAGACACGCCCACCGGCCCCACAGGCCTCGTGGACAAATATACCGTCAGTAACACCTAATGTGTACATAGAGCACATTTTATCTAATCAGTTATAAGCTACCAAATACTTATGTTAATAGTACGATGCAGTGGCTAATTCGAATGAGCTGTACCTACTTGAACTAAAAATGTGACCTCCGATATTTTCCATTTTAATATTTATCTATATATCAATTTAATTTTTTTTTTCTCTTTATTTATTTATCTATTTTTTTTTTTTTTTTTAGCTATATAGTTTAGCTATTATGATTGTACTTAATAGTGTTCATTTATAGAGTATATCCGCGATATACAAGGTATTTTTTATAGGTTTCTTTAGTTTGTAGTCTTTTTCGAAAATGACCGTAAGACCCAAACGAATTGCCGTTATAAATCTAACGTTGTCTGTGTGATCATACACAAACATCTATAAACATACGGTCAATTATAATAACGTAACCGAACGGATATTATGACACGATTACACGAGTTATGCCTCCATCACATGACGAATCGTCATCGGAGGCGGCATGCGGCAGCGGGCGTGGGGGAGTGCGGGCGTGTAGTGCGCGTCGCGGTGGACAGTCTACCCGGACAGGGCGATTTGCCTCTCGTCGCACTAGACGGGTAGGCTGACCACCTCGTACGCGACATCATCTTTGCCGAACATCAGCTGCTGAAACGAAGATTCTATTTCTATCAATAAATTTTATTTCTAAGTAGTTGCTGTCCGCAACATAGCCCGCGTGGATGTTGCAAATTAGGTATGATCTCACGGGAACGTGCCACCGGGACGAAAAGTAGCCCATGTTACTGCTTACAACATCAGCCTGTGGAAGTCTCGACAAAATTGGTCCAGCCGTTTCGTACATTAGCCGGAACAAACAGACAACACTCAGACAATAAAAATACTGGGTTTATACGATATCACCCCTACTAATAATTAGTAAGGCTGATATCGTATAAAACACCATAAAATAAGTACAAGTGTAACGGCACGGTTGGCGCAGTGGTTAAGAGCGTTTATACCTTATGAGTGGCAACGTCGCAATTTAGTGTCATATTTCGTGGTTTTCAATTTTTATCATTTAATCGGAGCTATATTTAAAAAATCTGTTTAATTAACTTTTTAGAATTATTTGAAAACTGTGTAAAAGGTAAGAAATCGTTGCGTTTTCTATTTATATGCTAATAATACATTGGAAACTTGCAGGGCGTTATTTTCATTGTAAAATAACTGTAAGCATTACGGTTACTTACTTTTTAAACACTTTCACGTAATTCTAAAAAGTTAATTAAACAGATTTTTAAAATATAGCTCCGATTAAATGATAAAAATTGAAAACCACGAAATATGACACTAAATTGCGACGTTGCCACTCATAAGGTATAAACGCTCTTAAGCGATTAAGCGATTGACTGCTGCGCTGCGTGTCGCGGGTTCGATTCCCGCACGGAACAAATATTTGTATGACCTGCAGATAGTTGTTCCGGGTCTGGTTGTTTGTGTATGTGAGTTTAAGCGTTTGTAAACGCACCCACGATACAGGAGAAATTCCTAGTGTGGGGAAACGTTTAAAAAAAATGTCATGAATATTAACGTCAGTGTTACTATAGGTACATCCATACTAATATAAAGTTTGTCGTTCTGTCTCTTGTCTGTTATCTTTTCACGCCTTTACAGCTAAGTAGGTACATAAAGTAAGTAAGTAAGTAGTAGTTTTTGATTTCGATGTAAGGCATACAGGTAGACCACGATCTGGGTTAAGACATACCTAGTATAATTTTATCCCGGTATAGTATAAGTTCTCTTGAGATCATTTCCAACCTATACCTACGCGGGGAAAGCCGCGGTAACGATCTATATCAAAACTTTACACATCTATTTTAGTAGGTATGTAATGTTTGATTTGCTTGTAATATGAAGTTGTAGGTACCTACCTATTATTGACGTGATTGTGTAGGTATAGAATATTCTCGAATTAGTCAAAGTCTGAGCATATTATTGTTTGTCTACTTACGCAGCCTTTAAGAAGGCAGATAAAGTTTTTCAAAAAGATCGGTGTTGTCGAGCGTCATCTTTATTTAACTGTTTCTTTCCGTCTTTAACGTTCGTTCCTAACAATGAAAAAGCGGATACATCAGAAGCAGAAAGGATAGTCCTTTCTCGGAAAGAACGTTGACATAAGATGACGCAAAGTATACGGTTCTCGTTACTACGTTACAGATGGAGCCGCCGGCGCCGGAGGCTGGCGTCAACGACGCGCTGCTGGCAAACGGCGCCGCAGACGCCGGAGACGCGCGCCCCGGCGCAGGCGCAAACCTGCCTCTACTGCCCGCCTAAACACTGCCCTCGCATTCCATGTTAAAATCATAAGCTACATTAATAGTTAAAAAGTCATGTTCTTCTCGTATTTAGCAACAATGACATAACTCGAAAAATTGGTCTCTTCGGAAAGAATCCTTGCATTGGTTCGATAAAATCAGGATTTACAAAACGGTTTTATAACTTTTGAATGCCGGTACGGTCATTTCTTACACGTATTTGATACCCATGCGATTTACCACCATCTTATCTGAATGTAAGTGTTGAGGCGGTCGACGACACGGTGCAAGCTTTACAATATATTTATCCTTAGCTTATATATTCTTATTTGACAGTCGTTTTTGAATTGTGTCGTTGTTGTCAGTGGATTTAGAAGGTACGTTACGAATGCATGTGCGTACATTCATAGCAATTAAACACAAGGTGGCCTGTTTACAGTGGGCTATAAAGATTTTTTAGAAACCTCACGCCGCGCCAAGGGATTTGAAAACACCCCCATGTATGTTTAGAGAGTTTTTAAAACTACTGGGAAGTCTTCGCCGCTCTCCCTTTATTAAATTTTTATGGACTGAAAATCTAGACCGACTTCTGTCGAACAAAGCATTTCCCTTTGAGCTAAGTTTTCTCCTTAACTATAAATAATCACAGAACACACTGTTGCTGTTTCGGAAAGAAGCTTCTAAAAATTGTTTTCAGCCACTGTAAACGGCCACCGTAAAATAGATATCTCACAAGAATATTAATATTTCAGCGGTTTTATATCGGTAAAACAGTACACAATAATGTATGAGGTACTTACTGTCTGTCTTTTTTAAAGTGTCCTTCTTGTCTTTTGTGTGCTGATAAAGAGGCAAAATGCTGGTATGATTGATAAGGTATCAATGCAACAGCACATGAAAACATACACAATAAAGGAATTACAATAGGTAAGCTTCGTAGTACGGTACTTATTGCTTTTAGTAATTCGTTGCTAACTGAATGTAGGTAGGTAGGTACCTCTTTCTCTGGAGGATGAACAAATATTTTGCGTACCTATACCTATCTTTCTTAGCTCAGAAAACATATTCATGATCATTTGTAGTCCGAACACATGAAGATATAGCAGGTAACTAACAATGATAAAATTATAAGGGGAACCAGTTTACTTATTAGCTAGGTACATATAGCTACCTGACCTAGACTAAACTAGTTATCCTTATCAAGTTTGGTCGGTAACGTAGTAAATACAAACTGCCAACGCCGAATATTTTCCACGCAAAGTTCCAGAAGATGAAATAATTTTTAGAACTGAGTGCTTCAATGTTGCTTTCGCGGCATTTTAATTGCTAGTTGCCTATTATCTTTGGTTGATAATAATGAGAAAGTGAGTGCTGTCTAATGGTTGTTACGTAAGGATTAATATTAATACTGCTTAGGCCTGTAACGTTTATGTCTAATCACATGTCCAACTGGAAACAATCCTCAAATATTTCTTTGTTTTCAAAAGTTCAATCTACGCAAGTCATTCAGTTAAGTAATGACACTCAATATAATTCTACTGTCAAAAGCTCTTTGCAAACAATGTGTTTCTTAACGTAAAGTATTATTAAACGTAAAGTATTATGTGATGAGAATAATGTGATGTGATAACGTCGCGGCATATAGATAGATATATTTTCAACAGGCTCTACTTGTGCAGTATTTAAGGGATAAATTATTATACATTTGAGAAATAGGACATTATTAATGTCTTCTTTCATCAATACGTATTAAGAAGTGTAGCAATAATAAATTATAATTCAGGGTAATTATCATTATCACTTCGCAATCAGCCCAAAATCTAGGAGTTATTCAATAATAATCTAGCAATACGCAAAACAAAATATATACTATGTTGGTATGTGGTTGGTATTAAATAGGGTGGGCCAGTTCCTGAATAACAATAGTAGACTTTAGCAAAAGTATTCTTAAACATATATTTGGGACATTTTTGCGATTGTGTAATAAGTAGGTACGGTACGCAACGCAATCATCCAATAAAATGTTTCAACATTTTACCGTCATTCATAACTCGTGGAAATAAGAACCTATCAATACACCTGCAAAAATATAACTAATTATTATCTATAGGTATTACATGCTGTACACGTATGGAACCACCCTTCTATAGGTTTTTTCATTGTATAATATTTTGAGACTGTTAATTAATGACACAAGCTCGTAGTATTTATTATTTCGATTTAAACATAGGTAGGTAATTGCTCGGCACACAATGCATTGCTCTACGCTCTTAGTCATTTCTAATTAAGACATCATTATCTTGTTTTCAAGTATCCAAACTATACCAAATATGTGTGCATTCGGTATTTTACATTGTCACGAATGTTAAATCATGGTTCTCTGTAGGTAGATAATCCCCGTAGAGTTAGGGGAGAGGTAGCTTAAATATCTTTGTTTATGTCGTTTCTAATTCACACCACATTTTCGTATTGACCATTCAAACACTGTACACATTCAGACTGACCTACAAAAATATGAATATTCTGAACATAACAAACGATTTTCTATACCATGATCTGTATCCTAGTTCCTCTCGATACGCCTCCGCGTTTGCGACCCCTGTAGCAAAATATTTATTTGTAGGTACCTACCTATATAGCCATATACAGCTATATGGCTATATACCTATATAGCCAGGGGCAGAGCATTGTGAGACTTCAGTGTCTGAAACTCATCACAAGTCACACGAAGTTGTAAGAGTAATGTATGATGTATATCTTACACCGCTGTTATATTTTGAACACTTTAAAATCAATATGTTATAGGTTTTACACATTTTCATTATTTGTTGAATAAGCATCGTGAATAAACTGATACAAATAGTGATGTAGAATCATACCCGCACGAGTAAAGACGTGTTTCACAGTTATATAACACCGTTTTTGCAGTAAATCTTATAAAGTTGGTGTTGCCTCATCTTTGAATCTTCATGTATTTAAGTAGCTATATTGTGATATTGATTGTTAGGTAGGTACTTAGAGAGTTAGTATCAGTGTCGCTTGAATCTCATACAGACGAACGAGTCTGTGGCAGTGTGTAACCAAATTAAAGTAGATAATTGTGTACTACATACTAGTATCAATAATAGAATTATATTGTATCATCACTAAAACTGTGCTTTTATAATTCGCCTAGAATATCTTCTTAGCCTAAGAATTGATTGTGTACTTTTGTATTAGACTATAAATTATCTACTAGTAAGTAGGTATCTAATAATAGTTGTCGTTTTTGGAGTAGGTAGGTCCTTACACAGATCTATCATAGATATTTAAAATACAATGTAGGTATCTCAGTGGTGATATTATTACTGTAATTCGTATTTAGGTGTATGTAGAAAGATGATTTTATTTTCTTTCTCTCTAGTGATATTTCCTACTTCCTGTGATTTGTGACTATTAATAATTTTATACATGTTCTAGCTCAAACTAAATCTGGAGGTTGAACTTCTCTTGGCTATAATTTATTAAATAAAGCAATATCTACAATTCGTTTGTTTATTGTGTGATAATAATTAAACCTGTACCTAATGTAAAAACAATGTAGGTAAAAAGCAAGTAGGTATGTAGAGATCGTCTACTTTAAAACTACACGTTTCAAATGTTTGTATAGAAAATTTAGTGGAGGGGCCGCTAAAATTTCCATACAAACATTTGAAACGTGTACGTGCAACAAGCAGTGGATGGAGGAGCGACCAATTTTAAATAAAACGATCTGTACAGTCCGATCCCACCATAGCCGTACTAAAAACCAGTTAGGTAGGTATACATACCTAATTTATGAGAGCAGTGGTGGCCCAGTGGTAACGGCTGCGACTTACGAGTTGTAGGTCGTAGGTTCGAACCCTGACAGGCACTTTAGTTTTTGTAAATTATTTCATCACCACTGCTCTCAAAAACGGTGAAGGAAGGCATCGTGAGGAATCCGGAATGTCCTAGAACTAAAAATTCGAAGACATGTGACATCTACCAACACGTTCAGGGCCCGCGTGGTGGATTTCGGCCCACTGCCTCTAACAGAGAGGACGCCTGTGTCCCAGCAGTGGGTACATTATAGGCTGATTCGCTGAGTCAATGTTACCAATAAGTTATAAAGTATATTACCAGAGAACTTGCACTTGGTATCCTTTTAACATTTAATTCATGATCTTGTTGCACCCCTTTTATTTAGAAACCCAATTTATGGAAGAATCAAAATTGAATAATGAACTGCCTCTTGGAATGGATTTTATTACTTGCCAAGAATTGTTCAATAACATGAACAACCAAATCTAATGGCGTTATGGACTGTTTCACGGGTCATTTAGGTTCTACAATTTTTTTTTGTTGCCCCACACTAGGAATTTGTCATGTGTTGTGGGTGCGTTTACAAACGTTTAAACTCACATAAACAAACAGCTAGACCCGGAACAACTACTTGTAGGTCATACAAATATTTGTTCCGTGAGGGAATCGAACCCGCAACACAGCAGTCAATCGCTTAACCACTGCGCGTATCATTAGGCAGTAACGTTAAGTATCTTCCGTAACGGCCACATTTTATACCCGTAGCTAACTCAACCATTATTAAAAACTATTTTTTAATAAGTAACTAATTTAAATAATTAATTTTTTTAGTAACTAATATATCAATTTTGGCAAAATGTGTTAATTTGATCAACACATTTTGCCAAAATTTTACTAAACTTACTATTCTTTAGTAATGGTTGAGTTAATGGTAATATTTTGGCAAAATCTGTTGATTTCATCAACATATTTGGCACACATTTTTATTTTTAACTAATGGTTGAGTTAACTACCGATCAAAAAACCGGCTCTTAGTGGGTACCTAGTGTGATAAAAAACTGCAATATCTCTACGTCTATCCGTTCGTGCCTTGGAGTAGGTATAGGTCCATAAACTATAAGCTCAAAGCACATCCATGCAGGCCACGACTGGGACCAGGCCAGTATGGGGAGAGACTTGTCTATGGCAGCAGTGGTGACCACCGGGATGGTTTTAGTAAGTTAAGAATCCCAGTCTCCCCGGTCTTATCCCCAAAGGCTAAAAGGTATAATATACCTTCTTACTGTAGATTGTGCGCATCACCCATGGGCATTTTGTTCCAATCTTAAGTAAATGTTTTATAAATACTATGACTACCTATAGGTTTAGGATGAACATCTGTCATTGCATGTATCAACACTATACTGTTGATACATGCAATAACAGATGTTCATAATGTCAATTGCACTCAAGGGTGAGAGTTTAGAGAACCAATAAAACATAATTCTTACAGCAAGAAAATAACATTGTTTATTAAATTGAAACATGGTAATACTACAATTTCCCATTTAAAAATCTGTTGGTTAATTTGGCCTCTAGGAACACAGACACAAATAATCATAAATACATGCCAACCAAACACATTACCCAATAATATCATTCTATTATTTTTAAAGACATTTATATATACATACTCTTAAATCTCTTTGATTATTGTTAAGGCTTACCTAAAGGTCGGTTAAAAATGCAAGTCATAATTACCATGAATAGGGAACTTATGGGATAGTTCCAATATTTTTAATAATACATACTAATTATATAATTAATTACAGTTAAATGGAACCATACACTACATCAATTCACTTTGCTTCTACTTTTGTTGCACTGATGTTGCTTTTAATTTTTATCAGATCCTTTTCTAGGTACTGTATACGATCTTCTAATTCTTTTTTGCGGGCTGCTAGGTGAGCCTTCTGGGATTCAAGGTTGTTCTTCAACTCTTTTAAATCCGTTAAAAGAAACATTCTGCCAACAGATTCATAAGTTTTGGTATCAGGAGGCAATTCATTGATTTCATGCTGAGTAATATCTAAATGATGCAGGACACTCGTCATCATCTTTACTTGATAGGCTACGAGTTGTAGCATATGTTCACTGGTTTCCGTCATTTTAAGTCTCAATTCAACGAATGTCGTTTTCCGCTCCAAAATAAGACAGGAAAATAATCTCGAATTATCGAATATTGTTCAATTCAAATAATGATGAAGTGAGGTTATAAATACATCGATCGGTCTGTCAAAAACTTTTTTTTTATATGTTCTGGTAACCCTGGGAAACTAACTAACATTACAGTGTTACAAGGATATTTTGGCGCTTGAATATCATTGCTGGTAAACATTTGCGAAATTTTTGTGTGATATATTTATGGAATTAGTACGGTACGTATGTACTAAATACTAATAGGACTGACATTTTATTGCAAAAGCGAGATCGATAGTTCCTATTTCTATCATGCACAAAAAAATCCTTGTCTTACATAGGTACCTACAGTTGTAAGTATGGAATAGGCCGGTAAGCCATAAGTTGACAGTAAAATAATTGCCAAAATGTGTTGATTTGATCAACACATTTTGCCAATTTTATTATTTTTAACTAACGGTTGAGTTAACTATGGATCAAAACCGGCCCTTAGTGGGTAGGTACCTAGTGTGATAAAAAACTGCTATATCTCTACGTCTATCCGTTAGTGCCTTAGAGTAGGTATAGGTCCATAAACTATAAGCTCAAAGCACACCCATGCAGGCCACGACTGGGACCGGGCCGGCCCAGTATCGGGAGAGACTTGTCTATGGCAGCAGTGGTGACCACCGGGATGGTTTTAGTAAGATAGGAATCCCAGTCTCCCCGGTCTTATCCCCCAAAGGCTAACAGGTATACCATATACCTTCATACTGTAGATTGTGCGCATCACCCATGGGCATTTTGTTCCCATCTTAAGTAAATGTTTTATAAATACTATGAGTACCTATAGGTTTAGGATGAATACAATGATGAATATCTGTCATTGCACGTATCAACACTATACTGTTGATAGGTACGTGCAATAACAGATGTTCATAATGTCAATTGCACTCAAGGGTGAGAGTTTAGAGAACCAATAAAACATATTCTTACATCAAGAAAATAACATTGTTTATTAAATTGAAACATGGTAATACTACAATTTCCCATTTAAAAATCTGTTGGTACATTTGGCCTCTAGGAACACAGACACAAATAATCTTACATACATGCCAACCAAACACATTACCCAATAATATCATTCTATTATTTTTAAAGACATTTATATATACCTACTCTTAAATCTCTTTGATTATTGTTTAGGCTTACCTAAAGGTCGGTTGAAAATGCAAGTCATAATGACGATGAATAGGGAACTTATGGGATAGTTCCAATATTTTTAATAATACATACTAATTAAATAATTAATTACATTGTGCTAAATGGAACCATACACACTTTGCTTCTACTTTTGTTGCACTGATGTTGCTTTGAATTTTTATCAGATCCTTTTCTAGGTACTGTATACGATCTTCTAATTATTATTGCGGGCTGTTAGGTGAACCTTCTGGGATTCAAGGTAGTTCTTCCACTCTTTTAAATCCTTTAAAATAAACATTCTGCCAACAGATTCATAAGTTTCGGTATCAGGAGGCAATTCATTGATTTCATGCTGAGTAATATCTAAATGATGCAGGACACTCGTCATCATCTTTACTTGACAGGCTACGAGTTGTAACATATGTTCACTGGTTTCCGTCATTTTAAGTTGCAATTCAACGAATGTCGTTTTCCGCTCCAAAATAAGACAGCAAAATAATCTCGAATATGGTTGTTCTATGCAAATAATGATGAAGTGAGGGAGGTTATAAATACATCGATCGGTCTGTCCAAAACTTCTTTTATGTTCTGGTAACCCTGGGAAACTAACTAACATTACAGTGTTACAAGGATATTTTGGCGCTTGAATATCATTGCTGGTAAACATTTACGTAATTTTTGTGTGAAATATTTATGGACGGATTAGTACGTATGTACTAAATACTAATAGGACTGACATAACGTAATTCCAAGCGTTTCTTCGCGACACCGCCGACAAGCATCGCAACCCTCTGGTTGTCAGGGCCGCAGGCTATGTCCCCTCAAAACTCAGTAAAATCCACCGCCCAAGGCATGTCCTCACCGACCCCGATGACCCCTATAACACTCCTCCAGGAGAGCAATAGGGCCACCAGTACAGTGCACAAAATACACAAACCGTCATTCCATCCTCGCCGCCAAGGTACCTCGCGAACCCCCCGACCCTTGCCCGACGAAGCGCCAGCCCGCACAGCGCCGTAGCTGAGCCTGTAATTTTAAGCCCCCGACTGTGACCTTTGAGTTTGTTTCGGCCTTTCTTCTCAGAGTAGTCAAATAAGAAACGCCGACCTCATCAAGCTTAAATAATAAAAATCTGATCCAGCCTGTCCCACCTTGCTGTCCTCTCCCCAGCGACGCCCTAAGCCGAGGTTCGTACCCCACAGCAGGTGCCCTTAGGTGATAGTCGCTTAGTATGTAAGAATATGCCCCTGGCTGGAGGCTTTTAGTTTCATTTAAGGCAAGCACTGGATAGTCCGGTTAAGTAATGATGACCTCTCTAGGTCACTTAAGAGATGCCATAATAAAAAATAAAAGATTGTGCGCATCACCCATGGGCATTTTGTTCCAATCTTAAGTAAATGTTTTATAAATACTATGAGTACCTATAGGTTTAGGATGAATTTCTGTCATTGCTCGTATCAACACTATACTGTTGATACGTGCAATAACAGATATTCATCATGTCAATTGCACGCAATGGTGAGCGTTTAGAGAACCAATAAAACATATTCTTACATCAAGAAAATAACATTGTTTATTAAATTGATAATACTACAATTTCCCATTTAAAAATCTGTTGGTTCATTTGGCCTCTAGGAACACAGACACAAATAATCATACATACATGCCAACCAAACACATTACCCAATAATATCATTCTATTATTTTTAAAGACATTTTTAAATACCTACTCTTAAATCTCTTTGATTATTGTTTAGGCTTACCTAAAGGTCGGCTAAAAATGCAAGTCATAATGACGATGAATAGGGAACTTATGGGATAGCTCCAATATTTTTAATAATACATACTAATTAAATAATTAATTACATTGTGCTAAATGGAACCATACACTACATCAATTCACTTTGCTTCTACTTTTGTTGCACTGATGTTGCTTTGAATTTTTATCAGATCCTTTTCTAGGTACTGTATACGATCTTCTAATTATTATTGCGGGCTGTTAGGTGAACCTTCTGGGATTCAAGGTAGTTCTTCCACTCTTTTAAATCCTTTAAAATAAACATTCTGCCAACAGATTCATAAGTTTCGGTATCAGGAGGCAATTCATTGATTTCATGCTGAGTAATATCTAAATGATGCAGGACACTCGTCATCATCTTTACTTGACAGGCTACGAGTTGTAGCATATTATGTTCACTGGTTTCCGTCATTTTAAGTCGCAATTCCACGAATGTCGTTTTCCGCTCCAAAATAAGACAGCAAAATAATCTCGAATATTGTTGTTCTATGCAAATAATGATGAAGTGAGGGAGGTTATAAATACATCGATCGGTCTGTCCAAAACTTCTTTTATGTTCTGGTAACCCTGGGAAACTAACTAACATTACAGTGTTACAAGGATATTTTGGCGCTTGAATATCATTGCTGGTAAACATTTGCGTAATTTTTGTGTGAAATATTTATGGACGGATTAGTACGTACGTACTAAATACTAATAGGACTGACATAACGTAATTCCAAGCGTTTCTTCGCGACACCGCCGACTAGCATCGCAACCCTCTGGTTGTCAGGGCCGCAGGCTATGTCCCCTCAAAAATCAGTAAAATCCACCGCCCAAGGCATGTCCTCACCGACCCCGATGACCCCATAACACTCCGCCAGGAGAGCAATAGGGCCACCAGTACAGTGCACAAAATACACAAACCGTCATTCCGTCCTCGCCGCCGAGGTACCTCGCGAACCCCCCGACACTTGCCCGACGAAGCGCCAGCCCGCGCCGTAGCTGAGCCTGTAACTTTAAACCCCCGACTGTGACCTTTGAGTTTGTTTCGGCCTTTCTTCTCAGAGTAGTCAAATAGGAAACGCCGACCTCATCAAGCTTAAATGATAAAAATCTGATCCAGCCTGTCCCACCTTGCTGTCCTCTCCCCAGCGTCGCCCTAAGCCGAGGTTCGTACCCCACAGTGGGTGCCCTTAGGCGATAGTCGCTTAGTATGTAAGAATATGCCCCTGGCTGGAGGCTTTGAGTTTCACTTAAGGCAACCACAGGATAGTCCGGTTAAGTAGTGATGACCTCTCTAGGTCACCTACGAGATGCCATAATTAAAAAAAATAAAAAAAAGATGGTGCGCATCACCCATGGGCATTTTGTTCCAATCATAAGTAAATGTTTTATAAATACTATGAGTACCTATAGGTTTAGGATGAATTTCTGTCATTGCTCGTATCAACACTATACTGTTGATAGGTACGTGCAATAACAGATGTTCATCATGTCAATTGCACGCAATGGTGAGCGTTTAGAGAACCAATAAAACATATTTTTACATCAAGAAAATAACATTGTTTATTAAATTGAAACATGGTAATACTTCAATTTCCCAATTAAAAATCTGTTGGTTCATTTGGCCTCTAGGAACACAGACACAAATAATCATACATACATGCCAACCAAACACATTACCCAATAATATCATTCTATTATTTTTAAAGACATTTATATATACCTACTCTTAAATCTCTTTGATTATTGTTTAGGCTTACCTAAAGGTCGGCTAAAGATGCAAGTCATAATGACGATGAATAGGGAACTTATGGGATAGTTCCAATATTTTTAATAATACATACTAATTAAATAATTAATTACATTGTGCTAAGTGGAACCATACACTACATCAATTCACTTTGCTTCTACTTTTGTTGCACTGATGTTGCTTTGAATTTTTATCAGATCCTTTTCTAGGTACTGTATACGATCTTCTAATTCTTTATTGCGGGCTGTTAGGTGAGCCTTCTGGGATTCAAGGTAGTTCTTCCACTCTTTTAAATCTGTTAAAATAAACATTCTGCCAACAGATTCATAAGTTTCGGTATCAGGAGGCAATTCATTGATTTCATGCTGAGTAATATCTAAATGATGCAGGACACTCGTCATCATGTTTACTTGACAGGCTACGAGTTGTAGCATATGTTCACTGGTTTCCGTCATTTTAAGTCGCAATTCCACGAATGTCGTTTTCCGCTCCAAAATAAGACAGCAAAATAATCTCGAATATTGTTGTTCTATGCAAATAATGATGAAGTGAGGGAGGTTATAAATACATCGATCGGTCTGTCCAAAACTTCTTTTTATATGTTCTGGTAACCCTGGGAAACTAACTAACATTACAGTGTTACAAGGATATTTTGGCGCTTGAATATCATTGCTGGTAAACATTTGCGTAATTTTTGTGTGAAATATTTATGGACGGATTAGTAAGTATGTACTAAATACTAATAGGACTGACATAACGTAATTCCAAGAGTTTCTTCGCGACACCGCCGACTAGCATCGCAACCCTCTGGTTGTCAGGGCCGCAGGCTATGTCCCCTCAAAAATCAGTAAAATCCACTGCCCAAGGCATGTCCTCACCGACCCCGATGACCCCATAACACTCCTCCAGGAGAGCAATAGGGCCACCAGTACAGTGCACAAAATACACAAACCGTAATTCCGTCCTCGCTGCCGAGGTACCTCGCGAGCCCCCCGACCCTTGCCCGACGAAGCGCCAGCCCGCGCCGCGCCGTTGCTGAAATTCTTCTAATAAGAATTTTTAATTTCTTTTTACAAGTACCTACCATAATTACTATATTTTTCTGTATTATTTGATATTATAAAAACAAGATTGTATTGAGAAACAATACCTACTAAATTGACATCTTGATTTTACTTTTATGTTCATACTTATAGCTTATCTTGCTTGGTTATTGTGTTCTTGTTTGACATTGTTTGTCATAATACTTATTAGTTATTACTAATAATTGCATGGAAGTTATATTTTGGTTACGACAGCAGAAGCCAAATGTGGGTTGCAAATAATATTGGGTTTCAAGTTAACGGCGAATAATATTCCATTTGGGCTTCTTTGTTTTTTTTTAACCATGCCAGTCGAGGAAAATTCCCTCCAACAAAAGGTCATAGAGCTGGAGCAAAAGCTCGCTCGTTTTCAATTACAACCTCCATCTCACAGATAACTATATAAGTACTAGTCGCTCCATCTTCTACAACTACAAGCCAATACAAGCATTGCAGGTGTCTCCGTCAAACTGCAATTTTTTTTTTGTTGAAAAGTCAATGTCAGAAATGTCATATGGTTTGCACATAGCATTCTCTGTCTACGGCACAGGCTAAGGCCTCGTTTACGGAGACGCGGGGCGTCGCGCGTCGAGTGCGGCGTGGCGTCTCGCGTCTCTCTCGGTCTCATACAGCGTGGTCGAGAGCGAGAGAGACGCGAGACGTCACGCCACACGCGACGCGCGACGCCTCGCGTCTCCGTAAACGAGGCCTCAGGCACAATTTCAACTTGCTGGCATTACTCAGGATGCCACCAAATATGGACACATACTGTCTGTGTTGGATGCTCGTGTAGCCGAAGAAGTAGAAGACATAATAGCAAACCCACTTATAGAAGGCAGATATGAGTACCTAAAAAAGGAACTATACTTCGTAAAAGATAGCTTGATCTCTGCGACAGCTGTCAGTAAAATCACGCCTATGAAGTTCTGAATTTCATAGTAGTACAGACACTGACCTCTATTAAAATACGCTGGACTGGCTATCGCTATCAATTCCATGTGCCTATTTGAAAATCGCCATTTTGGCGCTGACGGCAGCAGTGTGGGGGAATGGAACTAATACTAGTGATGTATAACAAAAGGTTTGTTATCGATAAAAACTTTTCTGATATCGACCACAATGATAGAAATATTACCAACGCTATTGTTACAAATTTCCTATAAATTAAATTGGTTTAGGTAATTAATTATTAACATGTAACATTCGTGTTGTCTTATACGTAATATGTTTTTAAAAACGTGAAATACGTTTTATAACATAATGTCAAGATTTACTAAAATTGTAGATAATTTATTTAAAACAATATACCTAGGCATATATTTTGTTAAATGTTACTAAAACACAGATATAAAGACATGTCTGCACTAGTTGAGTACCTAACTAAACTTATGAACTATAGATAGTCGTAATAAGCAGATATTTTACGTAGAAAACATAACTTGAAATAGCAGTATCTAGTACTGTTTATGGACTGTAATAATAAGTATCACATGTCCGGTTGACCCCTTCCTTCCTCGTTCTCCTTAATCGGATAGCAGTTCACTATAGGATCAATAAATAATAAAAATTCTGTAAAATAGTAAATTACTAAGATAGAAATAGTAATTAATAAGATAATCCCTTCCTATAAAGAGTGCACTATAAGATATTATTACTTGACTGACCGGTTGGCGCAGTTGGTAGCGACCCTGCCTTCTGAGCCGCTGGTCCCGGGTTCGATTCCCGGACAAGTCAAACATTTGTGTGCATGAACATGTCCGTTTGACCTGTGTCTGAGTGTGTATATGTATATAAGTTCAGTAAGTATTATCAGTAAGTAAGTATCATCAGGTTACCGTAGTACAGGCTCTGCCTAGTTCGGGACCTGAAGACCTTGTGTGGATGTTGTCTCATATTATTATTATTTTTAGTCAGATACCGCATGTTGCCATATGATAAGAGACACAATAACTTTTTATTATGTCTGTAATTCGGTAATTAACTTGTAACAACTAAATTACCGCAGGGGAGGGGGACAGGGAAATAAAAAAAGCATTCTCAAATCACATATTTTATTAAATTAAAAATTACTGTCGAGCCATTTTTTCAACGTAGTCCGTGACTGATGTTTTAAGAAACAGGCTTCCGTGAAGTGTTTAGAACACAGATACATTGTCGGAGTCCAGTTGACAACCTTCATATTTTTTAACCAAAGTTTGAGAGTGTAATCGGAGGGGAACCTGTAATTAAATGAAACATTAAAGTAGATATGGGTAAAAAATTATAAATTATATACATATATCTATAATTATATAGAACACTTAACTTGAATTATGAATCATAAGTGTTAAATTATTTGTTATTGACTCTAATAATAATAAACCTTGAAGTGTTTTGCTATTATTAGAGATCATTATAATGTACGTATCATTATTTTAACAATGATGAGCATGACTTTTGTTTTACATCATAATATTACGAAAGTATCGATAAGAATTTTGACATCCCTAACAAAAGTTATTGGTTATAAAAATGCTCGTAAAATCCCGTAAACTCGAATAGTTTACGTTTATTATTGTAAGAATACACTGTTTTAAGCGGTTTTCTAATAAGTATTTATGTTTTAGATTCACTTACTTGTGAAAACTGGCACCACTGCCCTTTTCGTATCATGTTTTACAATATACGCACGATTTCATGTTGGACGAGCAATACAAGCTATGATACAATCACTGTCACTAATAAAACACTTTAATTTATATCACAATCACAGCAAACACTTTAGAAAACTTTTTATTCCGCAGAGACACTTAGCGTAAAATCAAAGGAGACGGATACGCTTTCATACAACTTTGGGCCTGGATGTAAAAAGATGAAATTGGTGTCAATTGATAGCTACTATATTAACAAACAATTACTGAAAATTTTGCAGATTTTGGCAATCTGAGAGCCGAGATAAAAGAGATTTAGGAAAAGTGAGGTTACGCTAACAATCTTTAAGCAGCTGATTTTTGACAGATCTGTCTACGGTTTTATCTCCTTGCAAGTGTGACTTAGAAAAAAAATGGCGGCTTTCGGGCGGCCCAATTTTTTTTCCAAGCTGATCGTGTGGGGTATCAAAATAACTGGTTTTAAGAGGTGATTTCAAAAACAAAAACAAATATAAAGCAGACGTATCCATCGACTGCACAGCATGCTTTTCTTCTTGTTTACGTCTTTTTAGTTCGCTTAGCAGTCGGGTTTTTGTTTTTTTTTTTTATAATTTAGATAACATGTAAAATATATTTTATAGAGTGGGAAAGAGATGATGTTTAAAAATGAAAATCGTTTTTTATTAATATTTTTATTCATCTTCAATTATAACAAGAACGTCATCTAGGAATTGTGCAGGTGGTACTATATTTTCTTGGTACCTAGCCCAACTAAGGTAAGAAATAGGAACGTGCCTGCTTTAATTGATATGTGCCTAGTGATATTAGTATGAGCTCATTATCCGTAAGCTGGGGAAAATCATTAAGGTTATCATTTTGTACAGTTATTGTTTGAAAATGAGCCCTACGCCTATTATAATGGTTTCTTACAATAAATTCTGCTAATTCATTTTCAGTATTCATATGAATATTAATTTGTTGTAATATTTCCCAGTATCTACACTATCAACAATAGGAGGGTGAAAATTATTTAAAAGAGCAGCAGCCACTTAAAAATCTTTTACGAAACTTTTACTAGCTACATTAAAATAATTTTGCCGTAATAATTTAAAATCTCTTTTAAATCTGCCATTTACTACTAGTATTTCTTCAAATCGGCTTGCTTGGGAAGAAGTTGATGGGCGAGAGACCATATGGACAGCAGCTCAGTCTGCAGCCACCCAACAAGTATGACATATGCGACTGGTTTCTTCTATCTGCAACAAATGATACATGATCATTTAAGTATGTAATAAATCAATTTGAATTACAACAAAAGCGTTTATAAAACACAATGTTATGATTCAACTTACAGCTTCAGGCATAATCCACTCTTGAATAACATTATAAATTCTCAATTCACGAGGTGAGCCAGTGTGAACTAAATGGCTGACTCTTGATGCAGGAGAACGTCCACATCGGAGACAAACACTACGGTGGCCAAGATGTCTAGGTTCATCAAGAGGTGATCTTAGAGCCAAGTCCCAGCAAGCTTTGCAAACATGGTCACTGCTGTTTACCTAAAAGATGCAAAAAGTTTTTAAAAACAGATAACATGTTTCCTTTTTAAAAAATCTATTTACTCAGGCAGAATGTACCCCATATTTTTATAACAACTCTATTGTACAATATCTACGTTCTATGCGAATTAATGATTTGATTTACTCTGCCCCATAATTACCTATTTCAATGTAATGTATCTCTAAGTGGCTTTTAAATGTTTACCTTTAAATACTTACTTTAAAGATTGCAAGCCAGCGTGGTAGACGCTGGTGAGTTATTAAACAGAAAGTGAGTAAGTACTTACAGATTGTAGTGCACGCCATTGTCGAATCACTGCTAATATCATTTCGTCATCCAAAGCTCGACGACCTAGTGTATTACAGCGACTAGTCGCTAAGCCACAATTTACACAACGATCCATTTCAATCAATATCCAATCGGTAGGCCGTTCGTAGAATCCAAAATAACAAGTCCAAGTTCAACGTTTAAGCGGGGTTCTCCGTGTCCGGTATAGCAAGGCAAGGTTCGTACAAGAAGGAACATCAGAAGTCCGTAGGAAAGCAAGGGTCAAGATATCAATAAAAGTGTGGGAGGAAATACCATGGAAATACTCAAAACGATACGAAACGAGTGTTGATATTGTCATGTCAAGCATGACTGTCAAGTCAGAGTTAGCACAGATTAAAAATACAATAATCGATTAGTCAACGTGAATCGATTAATCTTAACTATGTAAATATTTAATTAGTTAACGTAATAGTTAATTTATTAAAGTATAATTCTAAGAGATTTTATTTGAATTAATCATGTGGTGGAATCATTTACGTAAATAGTATGAACTATGTAACGTTAATCGATTATAATTGAATCGATATTCCAATTACTTCGTAACCTTAACTTAATTAGTGGATTTCTCATTTTCCAGATTGTAAATTGAGTTGATTTTTCACACTTTGAAATAGAAAAATATAACCTTTTTTTTAAGCCATACCTCAACTTGTTACAATTGGGCCCAGAAGTCCCCGTCTCCTTTGCAATCTTATTAGTTCTCAGAACTCTCACGTCTGTCACTGGGGGCGCTTTGAATCGGCACAGCAAATAGCTGTCATTTTGTATGGAATAGCCAGTCCAGCGTATTTTAATAGAGGTCAGTGAGTACAGACCATTGAGCTAGGCTGTCAGTAAAATCACGCCTATGAAGTTCTGAATTTCATAGTAGTACAGACCATTGAGCTAGGTACTATTATAAGTCAATGGTACAGACAGTACCTGTCGTAGACAGAGAATGCTATAGACAAATTGATGTGTTTTGTCGCATTCACACAAGAAAAAGAGCGAGTTACGCCGATGCCGTGTAAAGAAATGAGACAGAACGATGAGATTTTTTGTTTCACGGCGCGTGCCACGATTTTGAAGGTTTTAGCATAGTACTTTGCTAAACAAAGTTTGACAGATAGTTATCGTCTTCTTGTAAAATTCAGTTTTATGTGGTTTAAGTTTAGTAATTTATGTTATTTTATGTTGTGAACAATTTAGCCTTAATATTTCAACCATTAAATAAAAAAACATGGTGCGGTATAGCGATCTAAGGTGTAAACGTGATAGGTGGAACGAAAATGCCAAGACTTGTCCTTTCATTCGTAAGTATAGCACTTTTTATCAGTAACTAGGCTATCAATAACATTTTACTGTGTTCATACATTGTGAATAATGTACCCTAGACGTAAATTCATCGATAAAAAGCACAAAATTAACATTCTAACCTAAGGATTTTGGTGTTGCCAATTTTCCATAAATTATTACCCACTTTTATGGGAAATATGTATTTTGTAGTGTGTATCCTAATCCTAACTAATATTATATGTAAATACGAAATTGAGTTTATTTGTTGGTTTGTTTGTTACGCTTTCCCAGTAAAACGGTTGAACGGATTTGGATGAAATTTGGCACAACGGTAAATTACTTGGGTTAGGACATAGGATACTTTTTATCGCAATATTCTCACGGAACCGAGACACATGCGGGTAAAAACGCGGGGCGCAGCTAGTTAATTGTATATCTGAAAGATTAATGGCTTGTTTCAGTTTTCCTGAAGATGATAATTTACGTCGGAATTGGATCGTAGCTACAGGACGAACAGACTGGACACCAAAACCGTCATCAAAAATTTGCAGCAGACATTTTGATAAAAGAAAATGTTAAATAAAAAGGAAACTAACACTGCTATTACCGAATACATTACCTATTCTGCTAAATATTCAGTTAATAACATATTAAGTTTCGATACAGGTTTTATATGTCTTATATAGTATATGTTCAGTGTTTTTAAAACTGTTATATACAATTATCTGTTGCGAACTATTATTTTGTACATTTTATGTGCAATAAATGACTGAGACAGGCTTATCTTAAACTCTGAACGCGATTCAAAATATCGATCAAGAATTTAAAATATCTTTTTCCGTAAACAACATCTTCTTACATCTATTTTGTATTAACGTCTTAAAGATAATGTTTTTTTTAGGAATCAAAGGCCTGTATTCCATCATCTTCCTCCATCAGTTTACATGAAGAAACGAATATGGAAATTAAAAATAATTTAAGCATTCTTGTAAGTACAGTATATTATAATAATTTCTAAGTACAAGTATTTGTACTTACAAATTACTATAATATACTTATTGAAATACGTTATTGACGGACAATTAAGGACAATAACATGTAAAATCAATAAAAGCTAATTAAAAATAAACTTGTTGTATTATTTACTCACAAAGCCAGATACTACTATCATCTAAGAAAATGTAGGTATTTAGAATCACATCATCATCATCCACCGTCACTCTCTCCTGCTCTTAAGGGGTTGAGGGAGCATGCGTAGTTCATGCAAACGTAATAAGTACCAATATATTTTGTAAATCAAACATTCCTGTATCTAGGAATCTGTAGCTAGGGTGTATTTATTCCGATTGTATTACAGAATATCTAGGTTCCCAAATATGAATTTTGAACGGACACGACGATTAAATTATTATTAAAGACGATTTATGAGAAAAAAAAAATTCAATAGACATTTTAAATTGTGGGGTAAATTTTTCCTCACACGGTAACCCTAAATGTGTGACGTATTTTTGTTTTGTCTCTTTCTGCGACACGCTTTGCAGGCGTCTATACACTGACCTCTATTAAAATACGCTGGACTGGCTATTGCTATCAATTTCATGTGCCTATTTGAAAATCGCCATTTTGGCGCTGACGGCAGCAGTGTGGGGGAATAGAACTAATACTAGTGATGTATAACAAAAGGTTTGTTATCGATAAAAACTTTTCTGATATCGACCACAATGATAGAAATTAATATTACCAACGCTATTGTTACAGATTTCCTATAAATTAAATTGGTTTAGGTAATTATTAACATGTAACATTCGTGTTGTCTTTTATACGTAATATGTTTTTAAAAGCGTGAAATACGTTTTATAACATGTTTTAAGATTTACTAAAATTGTAGATAATTGATTTAAAACAATATAGGCATATATTTTGTTAAATGTTACTGAAACACAGATAAAAAGACATGTCTGCACTAGTTGAGTACCTAACTAAACTAATGAACTATAGATAGTCGTAATAAGCAGATATTTTACGTAGAAAACATAACTTGAAATAGCAGTATCTAGTACTGTTTATGGGCTGTAATAATAAGTATCACATGTCCGGTTGACCCCTTCCTTCCATGTTCTCCTTAATCGGATAACAGTTCACTATAGGATCAATAAATAATAAAATAGTATATTACTAAGATAGAAATAGTAATTAATAAGATAATCCCTTCCTATAAAGAGTGCACAATAAGATATTATTACTAGTCAGATACCGCATGTTGCCATGTGATAAGAGACACAATAACTTTCTATTAGGTCTGTAATTACGGTAATTAACTTGTAACAACTTAATTACCGCAGGGGAGGGGGACAGGGAAATAAAAAAAGCATTCTCAAATCACATATTTTATTAAATAAAAAATTACTGTCGAGCCATTTTTTCAACGTAGTCCGTGACTGATGTTTTAAGAAGCAGGCTTCCGTGAAGTGTTTAGAACACAGATAATGATACATTGTCGGAGTCCAGTTGACAACCTTCATATTTTTTAACCAAAGTTTGAGAGTGTAATCGGAGGGGAACCTGTAATTAAAGGAAACATTATAGTAGGTATGGGTAAAAAATTATAAATTATATACATATATCTATAATTATATAGAACACTTAGTGAGAATTATGAATCATAAGTGTTAAATTATTTGTTATTGACTCTAATAATAATAAACCTTGAAGTGTTTTGCTATTATTAGAGATCATTATAATGTGCGTATCATTATTTTAACAATGATGAGCATGACTTTTGTTTTACATCATAATATTACGAAAGTATCGATATGAATTTGGACATCCCTAACAAAAGTTATTGGTTATAAAAATGTTCGTAAAATCCCGTAAACTCGAATAGTTTACGTTTATTATTGTAAGAATACACTGTTTTAAGCGGTTTTCTAATAAGTATTTATGTTTTAGATTCACTTACTTGTGAAAACTGACACCACTGCCCTTTTCGTATCGTGTTTTACAATATACGCACGATTTCATGTTGGACGAACAATACAAGCTATGATACAATCACTGTCACTATTATAACACTTTAATTTATATCACAATCACAGTAAACACTTTAGAAAACTTTTTATTCCGCAGAGACACTTAGCGTAAAATCAACAAACAACGGCCATTTGCAATCTTATTAGTTCTCAGAACTCTCACGTCTGTCACTGGGGGCGCTTTGAATCGGCACAGCAAATAGCTGTCATTTTGTATGGGATAGCCAGTCCAGCGTATTTTAATAGAGGTCAGTGCGTCTATAGCATTCTCTGTCTACGGTACCTGTAAATGTCATACTTTATGGGCATGCCGACCTACTTAGTGATGGGCGATGAATCATTGTGCGGTCGACATTGGTGCCGATTCTCTTGTCACAAAATTCTCTAAACTAGACTAAAAATCACCAAAATTTAGTTTATTCCTGTCAAACGACGATTTCCCATTCTGAAATTGACTAAAGTGACACAACTTAACTAAATTTTAGTTTGACAGCACTAAGATGGCACTGAGATTATAATTTAGTGAAAATGGCAATTTTGCTATTCTGAATTTTACGTTTTTCACCAAAAATTTTGATTGTCTTAACTAAATCTGACTATTTTTAATCGCGATTAAAAAGGTGTGGAATAAAATTAGTTGTCATGAACTAAAATTCACACCAACACCTCGACTTCAGATGCAAAAACAGTACTGTATCTTTTTTTCTTTTCTTTTGCTTATATCTCGAAAACGGTGTGTCCTATCGCAAAAATAATGAAAATTTCGACCCCCTTTGCATCCCGTAAACCTATAAAACTCAACGTGTTGGTAATATTTTTTTATATTTTCCATACAAAAAGTAAAAAATTCCATACAAAACAAGTCGAGGCCGCACATAATGCGCGCCTACGGCTCTAAAAAAAGATCACGTGGTACGGCAAACAAGTACCACGTGGAGTCGCAATAATGGTCAAATTTGATTTTAGATGTGTCAAAATTATTTTTAAATTTAGAGGTTTTATTTTGCAGAATAGCGTTAAGATTCTCATAGCCAAAAGTAAGGAATTTTAGTGATAGTTTAGTTAGTTTAGTTCGGTGTACAACAGAATCGGCACCAATGTATCTGCAGAAAACTGGAAGAAGGTGGTAACCAAATGCAGAAAACTAATGGAAGAAGATTGGGAGCGGGACGTCCGATTTGATAATATTTGCGAACAGGAGTTTATAATAAATTTACAAGATTGTTCTAGCGATTCAGAAACTGATTCAGATATGGATTTGGGGTGTACTGTACTCCTTTACGAGAATAAATGTATTTTATAATATATTCAAATATTCGTTTAATTTAGTAACGTTTGTAATTAAATTAAACCCAATTAAATGTTACATTAGCATCGATAATAGTAAGAAACGTCGATAATAATTTCTATCGACAATTTTTTATATCATGACAACCCTAGGAATGTCAGTTTGACTTATGTTGCAGAGATCAAGCTATCTTTTACGTAGTATAATGGTATAATCAGACGCTTATCGGATTCTAAGGTCCAGCGCACACGTCAGCTTTTAAGCGAATAACAACTTGGGGACCGGAAGCCAAGCGCGTTTCTCCGCCACCTACGATCCTTGGCTGGTACTTCGGTGGGAGATGAAGGCATCCTTGATTTATGGATGCGCCGCCTTCCACCCGAGGTACAGATAATTCTCATGGTTCAAGTGGACCTCCCACTTAACAAGGTTGCGGAAATTGCGGACAGTATAGTTGACACCTCGCCTGCCCCTTCAGCATCAGTTCACTCTGCTGCCACAATTGACATTGGAAACATCATGCCCAGCATTGAGGAGTTGACGAGGAAAGTTGATACTCTCACTCGAGACTAAGCAGCAGGACAGTCTCGACGCTCAAGATCAATGGGGCGCGCTCATTCGCAATCTCGGTACCACAAAAGATTCCGGGAAAAAGCAAATAAATGTATAAACCCTTGCACCTGGGATTCTAAACTATTCACAGACGCTTCTTCAAACCACGCTGGTGCTTGTTTACAGCAGTTACTCAGTGAGCAGTGGCAGCCTCTCGCTTTCTTTAGCAAGAAATTGACTGCACGCCAGACTACCTGGCCAGCATATTACCGTGAGTTACTCGCAGTATACGAAGCAGTGCAACATTTTCGGCATGTATTGGAGGTGTACCACGTGACCATATAGACGGATCACAAACCACTAATTTACGCATTTCTCCAGCGCCGCGAGAAGCTACTACCGGTGCAACTCAACCAGCTCTCGCTCATCTCTCAATTTACCACCGATATTGTGCACATTAAAGGAAAGGAGAACATCGTAGCTGACCTCTGAGTTTGTTTCGGGCTTTCTTCTGAGAGTAGTCAGATAGGAAACGCCGACCCCATCTAGTTTAAAAAAAATATGATTGACGTGTAAAAGTGTTTGTTCAAACCTACTTACAGAAATAAAATCATTTATCATTTGATGTAAATAAGACGTACACATTGAGTGTCCAGTGTACAGCTAATATAAATTCAAACAAAACAATCCATAATAAAATAATTAAAATAAGCCGTGGTGGCTAAGAGATGACCAGTCCCAACTGACAGCGCCCGTTCACGAACATGACGCATGGATCAGCACCATTCAGCTCAACCATTTTGAAGGGAGCTAAATGATCCAACACACGCGCCACCGTCAGCGAGACATTTGAGTGAGCATGACATCTATCAGCCGCCAGGGCACATTCAAGTCAATGAAAGACATTACCCGGTAAATGGTAGCTCGATAGTACATAGTACTCACTCTTGTCCTATGCAATTATATAATACAAAGGAGATTGAGTTTATACAAAGCAAAGGTAGTCTTACAAACTTCAGCAGCTCCAACAGTATTTTCAAATGTTAATCAATTAGTTGTGGTTGTGGAGCAGGACCAGCATTGAGCCAGGCATTTTTATCAGCGATATAATCCCCCAACTTATAATATGCCTGGCTGCATAGTATGCGTTCAAAGAGATTAAAAGTATAATTTAATGTCTAGTATAACTATATACTGCGAGTAACTCACGGTCATATGCTGGCCAGGTAGTCTGGCGTGCAGTCAATTTCTTGCTAAAGAAAGCGAGAGGCTGCCACTGCTCATTGAGTAACTGCTGTAAACAAGCACCAGCGTGGTTTGAAGAAGCGTCTGTGAATAGTTTAGAATCCCAGGTGCAAGGGTTTATACATTTATTTGCTTTTTCCGGAATCTTTTGTGGTACCGAGATTGCGAATGAGCGCGCCCCAT
Source organism: Brachylomia viminalis (assembly GCA_937001585.2). Classification (NCBI taxonomy): domain Eukaryota; kingdom Metazoa; phylum Arthropoda; class Insecta; order Lepidoptera; family Noctuidae; genus Brachylomia; species Brachylomia viminalis. The sequence goes on along the minus strand of OW443301.2, from coordinate 15,022,591 downwards.
TGATCTTGAGCGTCGAGACTGTCCTGCTGCTTGGTCTCGAGTGAGAGTATCAACTTTCCTCGTCAACTTCCTCAATGCTGGGCATGATGTTTCCAATGTCAATTGTGGCAGCAGAGTGAACTGATGCTGAAGGGGCAGGCGAGGTGTCAACTATACTGTCCGCAATTTCCGCAACCTTGTTAAGTGGGAGGTCCACTTGAGCCATGAGAATTATCTGTACCTCGGGTGGAAGGCGGCGCATCCATAAATCAAGGATGCCTTCATCTCCCACCGAAGTACCAGCCAAGGATCGTAGGTGGCGGAGAAACGCGCTTGGCTTCCGGTCCCCAAGTTGTTATTCGCTTAAAAGCTGACGTGTGCGCTGGACCTTAGAATCCGATAAGCGTCTGATTATACCATTATACTACGTAAAAGATAGCTTGATCTCTGCAACATAAGTCAAACTGACATTCCTAGGGTTGTCATGATATAAAAAATTGTCGATAGAAATTATTATCGACGTTTCTTACTATTATCGATGCTAATGTAACATTTAATTGGGTTTAATTTAATTACAAACGTTACTAAATTAAACGAATATTTGAATATATTATAAAATACATTTATTCTCGTAAAGGAGTACAGTACACCCCAAATCCATATCTGAATCAGTTTCTGAATCGCTAGAACAATCTTGTAAATTTATTATAAACTCCTGTTCGCAAATATTATCAAATCGGACGTCCCGCTCCCAATCTTCTTCCATTAGTTTTCTGCATTTGGTTACCACCTTCTTCCAGTTTTCTGCAGATACATTGTCGACCGCACAATGATTCATCGCCCATCACTAAGTAGGTCGGCATGCCCATAAAGTATGACATTTACAGGTACTGTCTGTATTCTTTAGTCATTGTGTCTGTACTACTATGAAATTCAGAACTTCATAAGCGTGATTTTACTGACAGCTGTCGCAGAGATCAAGCTATCTTTTACGAAGTATAGTTCCTTTTTTAGGTACTCATATCTGCCTTCTATAAGTGGGTTTGCTATTATGTCTTCTACTTCTTCGGCTACACGAGCATCCAACACAGACAGTATGTGTCCATATTTGGTGGCATCCTGAGTAATGCCAGCAATTTGAAATTGTGCCTGAGGCCTTGTTTACGGAGACGCGAGGCGTCGCGCGTCGCGTGTGGCGTGACGTCTCGCGTCTCTCTCGCTCTCGACCACGCTGTATGAGACCGAGAGAGACGCGAGACGCCACGCCGCACTCGACGCGCGACGCCCCGCATCTCCGTAAACGAGGCCTTAGCCTGTGCCGTAGACAGAGAATGCTATGTGCAAACCATATGACATTTCTGACATTGACTTTTCAACAAAAAAAAATTGCAGTTTGACGGAGACACCCTGCAATGCTTGTATTGGCTTGTAGTTGTAGAAGATGGAGCGACTAGTACTTATATAGTTATCTGTGAGATGGAGGTTGTAATTGAAAACGAGCGAGCTTTTGCTCCAGCTCTATGACCTTTTGTTGGAGGGAATTTTCCTCGACTGGCATGGTTAAAAAAAAATAAAGAAGCCCAAATGGAATATTATTCGCCGTTAACTTGAAACCCAATATTATTTGCAACCCACATTTGGCTTCTGCTGTCGTAACCAAAATATAACTTCCATGCAATTATTAGTACTTAATTAATAACTAATAAGTATTATGACAAACAATGTCAAACAAGAACACAATAACCAAGCAAGATAAGCTATAAGTATGAACATAAAAGTAAAATCAAGATGTCAATTTAGTAGGTATTGTTTCTCAATACAATCTTGTTTTTATAATATCAAATAATACAGAAAAATATAGTTATTATGGTAGGTACTTGTAAAAAGAAATTAAAAATTATATTAGGTATAAAAAACCTTACATAATAATAAATGTGCAGTAGTTTCTTGCATGTCGATTGTTAATTAAATATTACTTACATAACTAGCTTGACAGTAGATACCTTACTTGTGTTGCAATATTGCTAACACATAAATTATGATTTTTAGTAGGTAGAATGTATAAGAGCGCTTATACCTTATGAGTGGCAACGTCGCAATTTAGTGTCATATTTCGTGGTTTTCAATTTTTATCATTTCATCGGAGCTGTATTTAAAAAATCTGTTTAATTAACTTTTTAGAATTACGTGAAAGTGTTTAAAAAGTAAGTAACCGTAATGCTTACAGTTATTTTACAATGAAAATAACGCCCTGCAAGTTTCCAATGTATTATTTGCATATAAATAGAACTGTAAACGCAACGATTTCTTACCTTTTACACAGTTTTCACATAATTCTAAAAAGTTAATTAAACAGATTTTTAAAATATAGCTCCGATTAAATGATACAAATTGAAAACCACGAAATATGACACTAAATTGCGACGTTGGCACTCTTAAGGTATAACAAAATAATCTAATATTATACTGTTTGTACCATTAACTATTTAGTTCTATATAAATTATTTGTAAACCAACACCAAATTTATTTTAGTTAGTGAATAACATAAATAGTAGCAAGTATTGTTAGAATAATGAGAGTAGGTAGCCTTTTAAAGGTTATTGTAAACAATTTAAAATCTTAGCACAAACAATCAAACCAATGTGTTAACTAAGCTCTAAATATAATTATGTGAAGCGGCGACACACTCAGGCTAAAACTTGTTATTAGCTAAATAAGTATGCGTGTTGCTTGGTCTATGAAGGTAGTTTAACACTCATGCACTTTTTGTAACTTAAGATCACTGCAATTGTTAGTAAGGGTATGGGTAAAAGTTTAAACACCATGCAATACCAGGAATCCCGTTGAAAAAAAAGTTGTGATAGTTGTCACACAAAACTTGTAGAAAGTTACAATTATGTTTGCTCACCAGATCCGTGGGCTCTGTTACCATTGAAATATATCCATGGGCCGTTGTTTCTCTCGTGCTGGAACTTAGACTGGGTACTTGCACCATATGAATACCAGTCCGCAGGCGAGTCAAACTTGCAGTGGAACAGGTTGCACAAACTGAATAGGTAGGTAGTAGTAGGGAGTATGCAAGCACAATTGTAAATTCTCCTTGTCCTTGGTAAACACTCGTCGACTTAGGCTTCGACCTCCAGGGCCAGGGTGTTGATGAAAACGGTAGCTTTGTACTCTTTCAATACTACCACACTGCTGTAGGTGCCTGTATCTACTCGGCAACTAGTTTTTTTCACAATCCTTTTCTGTGTAGTCGGGGTCACCATTGACGGGTCGGAGGTTGTCATACGACCTACTCGTTCTTCATAAAGTTTATTGCTTATCACTTAAATGTATTACAATAATACACGACTCACAAAACTGGAGAAAACTTAAGTCACAAAACAACAAGATTATTTCTAAGTGGTTTTACAACGGCCAGATGACGTCCCAAACTTGGCGGGAAAAGCCCCCAGTGTCACCTGTTTTTGACAACCCTCTACCTTGTCATTCTGTTGGTGTCCAAATGTGGAGCGTTGCATTCGCCACACCATAATTAAAAAAAAAAAAGATTGTGCGCATCACCCATGGGCATTTTGTTCCAATCTTAAATTAAATGTTTTATAAATATTATGAGTACCTATAGGTTTAGGATGAATATCTGTCATTGCTTGTATCGACACTATACTGTTGATACGTGCAATAACAGATGTTCATCATGTCAATTGCATGCAATGGTGAGCGTTTAGAGAATGAATAAAACATATTCTTACATCAAGAAAATAACATTGTTTATTAAATTGAAACATGGTAATACTACAGTTTCCCATTTAAAAATCTGTTGGTTCATTTGGCCTCTAGGAACACAGATACAAATAATCATACATACATGCCAACCAAACACATTACCCAATAATATCATTCTATTATTTTTAAAGACATTTATATATACCTACTCTTAAATCTCTTTGATTATTATTTAGGCTTACCTAAAGGTCGGTTAAAAATGCGTCATAATTACAATGAATAAGGAACTTATGGGATAGTTCCAATATTTTTAATAATACATACTAATTAAATAATTAATTACATTGTGCTAAATGGAACCATACCTACACTACATCAATTCACTGTTGTTGTTGTTTGTTGCTTTTAATTTTTATCAGATCCTTTTCTAGGTACTGTATACGATCTTCTAATTCTTTATTGCGGGCTGTTAGGTGAGCCTTCTGGGATTCAAGGTAGTTCTTCAACTCTTTTAAATCCGTTAAAAGAAACATTCTGCCAACAGATTCATAAGTTTCGGTATCAGGAGGCAATTCATTGATTTCATGCTGAGTAATATCTAAATGATGCAGGACACTCGTCATCATCTTAACTTGACAGGATACGAGTTGTAGCATTTGTTCACTGGTTTCCGTCATTTTAAGTCGCAATTCAACGAATGTCGTTTTCCGCTCCAAAATAAGACAGCAAAATAATCTCGAATATTGTTGTTGCAAACAAATAATGATGAAGTGAGGTTAAATACATCGATCGGTCTGTCAAATTTTTTTTTATATGTTCTGGTAACCCTGGGAAACTAAATCTAACATTACAGTGTTACAAGGATATTTTGGCGCATGAATATCATTGCTGGTAAACATTTGCGTAATTTTTGTGTGAAATATTTATGGACGGATTAGTACGTAGTACTAAATACTAATAGGATTGACATAACGTAATTCCAAGCGTTTCTTCGCGACACCGCTGACAAGCATCGCAACCCTCTGGTTGAGACATATAATAAAGTTAATTTTGTAAATGATTTTAGATTAAGTAATTCGCACTTCGCTTTCATTGTACAACATTCAACGGTACCGCAAACTTCTATATGGTAAAACAATGAGTACGCAGCCCCCAATCAGTACGGAAACGATGAAACACTCGATGAAGAAATGAGAATGACCGCGGATGAAATGTGTTATTATGTTATATGACTTTAGAGACTCACTTAGTTCAACAATGCATACATTTTAAAAACTACATTTCTTCGGAAAGAATTTTGATAAAACCAGATTCTGCATTATTAGAAAGTTTTTCTTCGTTTCTGCTTGGACAGATAGCTCTTCGTAGGACCAGGGCAGTGCGAAAATTTTCGAGTTCGCTACGCTCGTTCTAGCAAGCTATATTCGTCTATTACTCTAACTTTTTTGCATAATTCGACTAAGAATCTGTATTTCTGTATGAATGGTCAAAAGAAAACCTAACCTAAACTAACTTTTTTTTTTTTTGTTTCCGGGGTGGAAAATCCTCATGGATGTCCGCCGCCCTGAGGCGGGCGGCGGGGTCTGTCAGACTCTTACTGACTAAAAACCACCCCGGTGTTCCATCTCACACCTACGCCGGGGGTCGCGGGAACGTACGATCCTTCCGCAACCCCCGACTGGTGCCGGCCCGCCGCTGCGGGCCTCTTCGGGTCTGGGGGGGAGTGAGGTGTTTGACTCCCCCTGCGACGTCTAGGAGGGGCGCGCGTGGAACACTACGCGCCGCCACCTCGGGTCCTGGTGTGCGGGGGGGGCGACGGACGTCCCCGAGTCCGTCGCCCCTGGACCCATTTAGGGGGGCTGGAAGAGGGTGTTGTCCGCCCTCCGCCGACGCCCGGTGCGCCTTCTGCGGGCCGGGTGAGTGGACGAGATCTCCCTCTCCCTTTCCGCAGCCTCCTTCTGCGAGACGACTGTCTCACAGAAGGAAACCACCGCGTCCCAGGACTCGTCGCTGTCGACCATCGACTCGACTACGGCCGGCAGCCGGTGGGGTAACCTTTTTTTTTTTACGGGGGGAAATCCTCATGCACTACCTCCGCCTGGGGAAAAGGCGGAGGGGCGTGCCGGACCCTTACCGGCTAAAACCACCCCGGTGTCTCCTCGCACGTGCGCGCGGGGCCGCGGGAATCGAAATTCTCCCGCAGCCCCACACTAGTGCTGGCCCGGTCTGTCCGGGCCTCGTCTCCTGCACGGGTGATATAAAGAAAACGCAAAGCCTTTCGGAAATTAAGGCTTTATTCTACTTAAAGAAATTAGCTATATTTAGAAACTAGACTATGACACATTGACAATTATTATATGGCATTACCATAGATATAAATCTACTTCATTCTTCCCAGCAGGGTTTTATATATTGCAAGCATAGTCTCTCAAGTAGCCCGGCGGTTTCCGGGACCTGCTTGAGTGGCGCCTCTCGTCTATTGCAGGTTCTTCCCGGGCCACTTCTTGTTGGCTTTGAGCAACCTCAGATTCTTGAGGAGTTTCAGACTCTCCCTGAGTAGCTTCTATGGCTGTAGGTGCTTCATCACAGATACTGTCTTCGGCATTAGGTAAAGGAGCTAATTGATTATTTGAAACGGTAGACTCCCTACCGTCAGAGTATCTTATAAATGAATATGCAGGATTAGCTTGTAAAAGCTCGACCTCTTCTACAAGAGGGTCATATTTTGATTGTCGAACATTCTTTCTCAAGAGGACGGTACTAGAGGTTGAAAGCCATGATGGGATTGATTGACCATTCATCGACCGTCGTGGGTGGTAGAATAACCGTTCATGAGGAGTGGTGTTCGTGGATGTACACAACAATGACCGAATTGCATGGAGTGACTCATGAAGAACCTTCTCCCAGAAAGTTATATCCAAGTTTTTTGATTTTAGAAAAAGTTGTACGGTCCTCCATAAAGTGCCATTCAGGCGCTCCACCTGTCCGTTTCCTTGCGGGTTGTAGGGAGTAGTCCGGCTGCAAGCAATTCCCAGAGACAGCAAGAATTGTTGGACACGTTCTGACATAAACGCAGATCCTCTATCGGAATGAACAAAAAGTGGGGTTCCAAACATAAAGAAAAGATCTTTAAGGCTGTTTATTACAGACTCTGCTGACACGTCTGGACAGGGGTAGGCAAACGGAAATCTTGAATACTCATCAATTATAGTTAATATATATTTATTCTTCGTATTTGTTGGTATTGGTCCCTTAAAATCAATGCTCAGTCGTTCAAAAGGGGCTGTTGCTTTTATAAGACTTCCTTGGTTTTTATTAAATCGTGGCTTAATTTCAGCACATATTTTACATGATGACGTTACAGCTTTAATATCATTAACGGAATATGGCAAATTTTTGGTTCTAACCCAGTGTGTCATTCTCGTGATACCGGGATGTCCAAGAGCGTTGTGCAGATTAGCTAAATTATTTGTATTTATGTGAGCACAAACACGAGATAGAGCGTCCGCCGCCAAATTGAGTTTTCCGGGCCGGTATACGACGTCATATTTAAAACAAGAAAGTTCGAGTCTCCATCTTTCTATTTTTTCATTTTTTATTTTACTTGTGTGATGAGAGAGCATAAAAGCAACAGACTGTTGATCAGTTATTAAAATGAAATGCTTTCCAGAAAGTAGATGTTGCCATTTACGGAGCGCTTCTACAATGGCGCAAGCTTCTTTTTCAATTGATGAGTGACGTCTTTCGGGTGCAGATAATGACCGTGAAAAATAGGCTACAGGTTGTTCATTTTGTGATAAAATAGCCCCGATTGCAAATTCCGAGGCGTCTGTTTCGACCGTGAATGTAGCATTATGATCAATCGTGTTAAGACTTGACTCTGCTAATTCAATTTTAAGAGCGTTAAAATGCAAAATAGTTTCATTAGTTAGTGGAAAACTATTTACGTCAATCAGGGGCCTTATTTTATGTGAGAAATTCTTAACCCATGGACTATAGTGAGCAAATAACCCCAAAACCTTTTTGAGGGACTTGGCATCTTTTGGAACAGGTAAATCTAATAGAGGTTGAACCCTTGTTTTATCTGGTCTGATAGTCTGGTCGCTTATTGTGTGGCCTAAGAGATTAATCGTCTCTGCGCAGAAAGTACATTTGTCCTTATTTAAGGTAAGTTTATATTTCTCAGCCGCCTGTAAGAAATCACGCAGGTTTCTATCGTGTTCTTCTTTTGTTCTTCCACAAACAGTGACGTCATCAAGGTACGCGTAGGTTCCTTCTAAATTTTCATTTTCAATAATAAATTCTAAAGTACGCTGAAACGCGGCTACCCCGTTAGTGACGCCAAAAGGAATACGTGTGAATTCGTATAGCTTACCACAAGCTTGAAAAGCGGTGTACTTTTGTTCTTTTTTTAATATAGGTACCTGGTGATACGCACTTTTTAGATCGATTTGACTAAAGTATTTATATTTTGATACCTTCGAAATGATAAATTCAATTGTAGGTAATGGATAAGCATCGAGCTCAGTAAATCTATTGATCGTCCTCGAATAATCGATCACTAGGCGTTTCCGGTGATGGCCCCCTCCTGCGACTAAAATTTGAGCCCTCCATGGCGAAGTGCTAGGTTTGATGACACCATCCTCTAGTAGCTTTGTTATTTCTTGTTTTATGAATGATTCATCTTCCTCATTATATCTTCGAGATTTAACTGCAATGGGCTTTATATAGGGTGAAAGATTAGTAAATATCGAAGCAAGGGGTACAGCAGCTTCCATGACGTTACATATTATGTTCAAAGGTTCGTCTTTACCGCCAAAATTTAGGACAACTGATGAATGTGTTTTCAAAATATCGTGACCAATGATAATGTCAGCGCATAAGTTGTTCACGATCAACAAAGTCTTCTGTTTGTAGACGTGTTTTTTGATTTTTATAGTTGCAACGCACGAACCTTCTACAATAGAAGTATAACTCAATGACGCTAAGGTGACTGTTTGGTTGCAATGATTTTTCTTTAGACCCAATGTCTCTGCTAAGCCTTTATCAATAAAGCTCACTGAGCTGCCAGTATCCACGAGAGCGTCTGCAGTGTAGTTATTAATTGAAACAGGGACAGTGGCCTTTTTAAGGCTTCCCGGAGAGGCTGCGATTATAGTTGCAGTGTTTAATAATGTCTCTTCAGAAATAGCATTTGCCGTCGAGCCACCAACGCTACTGCTACGACATACGTTAGCAAAGTGACCCTTTCTTGAGCAAAGTTGACACGTCGCATGGAATGCAGGGCATTTTATCCGTTGATGGACGTTCCCGCCACAAAAGAAGCAACGTCGTTTCTTTTGTCCATAAAAACGGGGAGTAGAAGCAGCTAAATGATTTTGGATCTCTTTTTGTTGTTCTACTTGTGGTTCACTGATATTAATACTCCTTTGAGAAGTGATTGCATTCAGCAATGAGTTTGTGTTTGGAGTTGAAAAAGATAGGGAACTCTTTTCAGCGCTCTCAAGCGTCAATGTTTGATTTATAGCTTCATCGAATGTCAATGTCATATTCTCCAAAAGTCTTTGACGGATTTTTTGGGAACATAAGCCCGATATGAATGCGTTACACATGAATTCGTTTTGATATTCTTCAGCGGATACAGCACGAAAATCACAGTCTTGGGCTAGCAGTTTTAAAGCACGAATGTAATCGGATATAGATTCATCTGGTTTTTGAAGTCTGGTAGATAGAATATGACGTGCCAAGATACGGTTTTTCTGTTTTTCATAGGTTTCCGTTAATGTCATAATAGCCTGTTCATAATTTTTACAATGTTTTATTAGTGCGAAAACTGTTGGCGTTAAGTAATTTACTAGTAGCTTCAGTTTCATCTCTGGAGAAGAATCCGGTACCTCTTCGGAAATAAAATTTTTAAACGTACTATACCAATGACTCCAATGTAGCTCTGCGCCAGAATCACTCGGATCAGCACCAAACTTATCAGGATTTAAATATTTCGTTGGACGAACAGCCATTGTAAATTTGGATTCTTGATTCTTTTCCAGTATGTCAGATGTATTTTTTTTGTTAGACATCAGCGAAAATAACTGTTAGTGAATAACTTTGAATAGCGTATACATGACATTATTTTTAAGTAGAATAAATTGATATAAAGAAAACGCAAAGCCTTTCGGAAATTAAGGCTTTATTCTACTTAAAGAAATTAGCTATATTTAGAAACTAGACTATGACACATTGACAATTATTATATGGCATTACCATAGATATAAATCTACGTCAACGGGGTAGCTCACTACCCCGTGCATCGCCTCAGAGGCACGCGCCGACACCCGCACGCGCCTTCACCTCGGGTCCATCAAATAGGGGGCGAGGACTTCCCCAAGTCCCACGCCCCTGGACCCATTCATGGGGGCCGGAAAAGGGCGTTGTCCGCCCTTCTCCTGCGCCCGGTGCGCCTTCTGCAGCCGGGGAAGGGAGTCGAGATCTCCCTCTCCCGTTCCGCGGTTTCCTTCTGCGACATCACGTCCTCGCAGAAGGACACCACCGCGTCCCACGACTCTGCGCTACCGACCATCCTCCGCACTACGGCCGGCAGCGACAGATCGCCTCCTACTTCATTTGTGAGGACACGGCGCTGCTCCTCCCAAGCTACACACTCGGCGAGCGTGTGTTGCGCCGTGTCCTCCCCGCAATGGACGCAATGGTGACACCGGGCGTCCGGCTCCCTGTTTATGCGACACAGGTACTTCCCGAAGCAGCCATGCCCCGAGAGCACCTGCATCACCCGAAACGACAGGGAGCCGTGCCTCCTCCCGAGCCAGCGCTCGAGCACCGGCCGGACCGCCTCGATGGTGACGAGGCCGGCGGTAGGGCGTGAAAGCCTGTCCCGCCATTCCGCCACCAGGACCTCGCGAAGCTGAGACCGACGCAGCTCTATGTGTCGCTGCATCGGTCCCTCGCCCCGCGCCCTCGCTTCCTCGCGCCACCGATACAACGACGCGAGTACTTTCGCCTCGAGGTCCCAGGGCGGGGATCCGGCCAGTACGCAAGCCGCCTCGTAGGAGATCGTGCGATACCCCCTGATGACTCTGACGGCCATCGCCCTCTGCGGCTTTCGCAAAACAGCGATGCTGCCGGCCGTCAGGTCAGAGGCCCACACCGGGGCCCCATATAGGGCCATGGATCGCACGACCCCCACGTAGAGCCGTCTACAGACGGTGCTCGGGCCCCCCAGATTGGGAAGCAGCGTTGCGAGCGCGCCAGCCGCGCCCAGCAACTTGGGCGCCAGCCGTCGGAAGTGGGGCTCGAAGTTCCACCGGCTGTCGATCGAGCCCCCCCGACCACGATGTGTGAGCCGGGCGGCGGCGCCCGCCGGGGGCCATGAAACACCATGGCCTCTGACTTGCTGAGGGCCACCTCCAGGCCTAGGCGACGTATGCGGCCCACCACCTGTGAGACCGCAGCCGTCGCCAGCAACGCTGCCTCCCTGTGCGAGCTCCCCCGGGCAGTGACCAGCGTGTCATCCGCATAACACGTCAGATCTACGCCCAGTTGGAGCTCGCCCCTCAGCACCCAGTCGTACCCGATGTTCCACAGGAGCGGGCCTAGGACCAAGCCCTGCGGAACACCGCACGACATGCGGCGCTGGTTTCCGCCATCACGTCCGACGTAGATGACACACCTCTCCGACAGATAAGCCCCAACGATGTGGCGGAGGTAGGGAGGCACCCGATGATAGCGCAGTGCCTCCCGAATACAACTCCAGGGCAGGGTGTTGAAGGCGTTGGAGATGTCCAAGGACACCGCCAACACCACCCCGCCCCGGGACACCGCTTCCTCCGCCAGGACTCTCACCCGCGACACAGCGTGGATGGTGGAGCGCCCATGCCGAAAACCAAACTGGCTGTCGTCCAGGTCCGGCCCCTCTCTGCACAAGTGGCCGACGAGGCGGGCTGCGATAATACGCTCAAACAGCTTGCCCACCTCGCCTAGCAGCACTTAGGCTGGTACGCCGACGGCGAGTCGGCAGGGCGCCCCGCCTTCCTGAGCAGGACCAGACGACCAGATTTCCACAAAGTGGGAAACTGGCCCCGCTCAAGACACGATGTGTAGAGTCCTCTCAGTTGGGCTCAAGCTCCTTCAGAGCGAGGGCTAACACGCAGCCGTGGATCCCGTCGGGCCCCGGGGCCACGTTCTTGGCCCGGAGCCGCCTCACGGCTGCCCCCATCTCTGCTGTATAGGCTGCTGCTCTGTAGGCTCTGCGGCTGTGGGCACAGCCATCGGCGGCGGACTGTGCTCCGCTCTCGCCGGTAAGAGGGCTGCGACTGCTTCCTCCAGCAGCTCGGGTTGGAGACTCTCCGTAAGTGGGGGCTCCGCGGCTCGAAGTTTCCCTCGGACCGCGCGATAAGGGCGCCCCCACGGATCCCCGTCTAGACTCTCCAACATCTCCTCCCTGGCTCGCGTTTTCGCCTCGCCGATGGCCAGCCACAGAGCCTCCTTCGCCGCGCGGTACACCTCATACAGCGCGGCTTCTTCGTCAGGGACCCGACGACGTCTCCTCCGGTATCGGGTGTACTGGCGTCTAATCGCCACGCACGCGACGCGCAGCTGCGCCATCTCGGCGGTCCACCAGTACACCTGGCGCCTTGCTGACTGTGCGTGGACCCGGGGCATGGACGCGTCGCAGATTTGCGTCATCGCCCCGCGGAACCACAGCGCCTCCTGCTCGACGTCGACGGGTCCGTTCGTTGCCGACTCCCGGAACCAGGCCTGGACAATAGCGGCCTCCTCGAGAAGCTCCCTGCCGATGCGCTTACGCGCCCAGCGCGGACCATCCATTCGCGGGGCCATCGAACTGCGGCCGCCGCTGGTCTGGGCGGAGACGTCGAAACGGATGTATCGATGATCCGACAATGTCTCCACCTCCCACGGTGACACGCCAGTCACGGACACGGCTCGCGACAGCGGGGCTAGCGAACGAGACGTCCACTATAGAGCCGCCCCGCTGCCGCACGCACGTGTGGACCGAGCCCCGATTTAGGACGGTCAAGCCAGTCGTGACCACCCACTCCTCCAGCATCTCGCCCCTAGCATCGGTCACAGGAGATCCCCACGCCACAGACTTGGCGTTGAGATCCCCCAGCAACAGCACAGGGTGAGGGTGGAGTCGGCCCACGACGGCACCCAACTCGACAAGGAACGTCTCGAAGTCGGCGAGGCTCTTGTTGGGCGAAAAATACGCCCCAACCATACCAATGCCGTCCACGAGGGCGGCTACCCAGCTGTGACCTCGGGACGGGTTGACAAGAGCCCCGCCAATGATGGCCACCAAACCGTCCAGGTCTCCCACCCAGTTATCCCTGGGGGGGGGGACAAAGTACGGTTCGGCGACCACAGCCACGTGAATCGACCACTCAGCCATGCTCTGGAGCAGCAAGAGATCCTGAGCTCTGGCACAGTGGTTGATATTGTCTTGGAGGAAGGGCAGCCAGGCTGAGGGGGGGGGGGGGGGGGGGGGGTAAAGAGCCCCCGGCAGCCTTGGCAGTCCTTCTCTTCATCTTTTTGTTGGCAGGCGCGCCATAAGCTCTTCCGCCTGCTCTGTGCCCGGCGGGTCTCCCTGCAGCTGTACATAGGCTGCAGTTTGGCGCCGCGGAGCACTGGGCCGCCTTGTGGCCGGCCTGACCGCAGCGATAGCAGTGTTTGCTGCGGTCTATTTCGGCGGTGCACCGTGCTCTGACATGCCCAATGTCGAAGCAACGGTAGCACCGCAAGGCCCTGGGTTGCAGCCGCTTCACCGTCGCTGCCACCCACCCCACCAACAGACGCCCAGCGTCGGCGACTTTGTTCGCCGCCGCCACCGGGCACCGCACTCAAATCGCGCCGAGCCCGGAAGCGTCGACGCGAATCTCGCCAGACCGCACGTCATCGGGCGGACATCCGCCGACTCGGGCGACAGCCGCCACGACCTCAGCCGCGGTCGTCGAGTCATCCAGGCCATCGACGCGCAGCTCAGCGGTCTTCATCGGCCTGGACACCCGGACGTCCTCTGGGTTGAGGACCTCTCGCAACTTGGCGGCCAAGAAGTCCGCCTTTTCGCCGCTAGAGGCACCCGACACCTCCAGCAGTCGCGCCCCCGTAATCGCCGGCCTCATTCTGAGGCCGGGCGGTATGCCAAGGTCAGTGAACGCGACTTTCGCCCTCGCCTCCGTTAGGACCGCCTTATATGATATGCCCCTTTCGACGGCTCCGGGCTGCAGCGTAATTACTACAGCCGCTGAGCGTGGGGCTCTGACCTTAGGCGATCCTTGGGCCTTCTTCGGTGCCGGTGCTCTAGCGGGTACCAACGGCGCCGTCTTCCCTTTGCGGCGGCCCTTCTTGACGACCGTCGTCCAGAGGGGCAATTCCCGTATTTTTAAGACCGTTCGCATTCTAATCTCAGTCTCAATCTGTCAAAATTACAATCAATGTCCATACATTTTTGACAAGTTTTTGACATTGATTGTCGCTGAGATGAGATTGCGACTTGAATTTGAACGTTTTTTAAGTACGAGAATTGGCCTACAGGTCTCCTTGGTGGACCCGGGTGCTGTCGCCGATGGTGCGATCGGCGGGGGTGCGACTGCCAATGGCGCGGCTGTCCGGGAAGTAGGCGCGGACGTGCGCTCCACGGCCTTTCTGGGCCCCTCAGCGGGCCTCTTGGCCCCCTCCTTCCTCCGCTTGTCCGCAGCGAGCGGTGGGCGGAGGGTCTCAGCCGGGAGGAGCCTAGCCTCTATGCTTTCCATTCGGGCACCCACCATCTTTCCACACTGCATCATGCAGATGCGCGCGATCTTTTCGATCTCCGCATCCGCAAGTGCAGGTGTCGACGACGGGACCGAAGAAGCCAACGAAGCCAATGGCAAGGCTACGGAGGAGGTGGAGCAGGAGGCCGTAGGAGCTGCCCTCTGGACAGCGAATTGCCGCTTGAGGTCCTCCAACTCGGATCGGAGACGGCCATTCTCCTCCCATAGCTTCGCCATCTCCTCCGTGTTAGTGCGATTAAGGAGGACCTCAACTGCCTCCTTAATACCCTCCGCCGCCTCCTTTAAAGCACGCGTGAATGTGCCCTTCAGGTTGCCCGATTTGGTGGCAACCTTCAGGACCACATCCACGCCGTCCAAAACTTGGCGACTGAGCGCCACCGCTGTAAGGCTCCCCCCGGCAGTCATCCGGGCAGTGCGCCGCTCTCGGGCCTGTCGGGCCAATTCGCTGACCTCGTCAGCCGCGACAGTCTTTTGCTGCGACCGCTTTGCAGCATTTGCCTCCGCTCTGTTGGCTCCCAACAGGGACATAGTGGAGCCCCCGCTTAGGTCCGACACCAGGGGCTCCAGGTTGCTCTTCCCCTTTGCGGTGACTAAAGAGGTGGAGCTTTGGCTAGAAGCGCACTCCACCTGCTTGGCCTCCGGGTCACTTCCTCCGCTGGGTGCCAGCGTTTCGGGGCGCTTGATAAAGCGCCCTAGAGAGTCGCGTGACGTCGAACGAGCTGCCGCTCCACCAACTGCGCGACCTCGCCCTCTTCTGCCCACCTTGGCTGGCAGGTTCACCTCGCTAGAAGAGAGGCCTGTCAACCCCGCGCGCCTCTCGTCCTCTCGGTGTGAGCACTTCCTCCAAAATTTGGAAGGACGCTCAAATATCTCCTCCTCAGTCCGCGAGCGTTTTGAGCTTACGCTCGCCACACTCGCTACACTCATCCTCTCAGATGCGGTGTCAGAGTCTGACACCGCACCTGACAGGACACCCATCTGCTCGACCAACTTCGTTTGTGTATTGTTATTTTTTTTATTTTCATATTATCCATGTCATATCCCACGAGTAAATATAGGTTTTATTATGTCCACCGGGCAGAGCCTAGATGCCCGGTAAGCCTAACTGCAGAGTGCGGCAGGTGCTCTGCAGGGGAAGCGCTAACGACTGGACTCCCTCCAGCCATGCATCCTCTCACCGCGCTTCAAAGCTTAGGATTGGGTGGTTTTTTTTATCTTAGAGGTAGCCTTCCTCTGGGCCAGGCAATTAAGCCAAGCCCCCGGCGGTGGTATTAGGCATGCCTCCGTTCGCTGTCCGGCCGACCCGACTCAGCGAACCCGCCGAAAGTTCTCTCCTCGAGGAGAAAAACACGCGCCGCTTTGGTGCGCCTGCACCGCAGCGGCGGTCCTTCCCAGTCTACGCCCACTCAACTACCTCTGTAAGCAGAGGAGGAGTGGACTTATTGACCGTCTGTAGCCCGGTTCCCTTCACCGACCATCAAAGCATGATCGGTGATTGGAACCATGACCTTTCCCCGTTTGTTGAAGATTAGCCGCCAGCCCCAATTGTCCACCAAGATGTGGTGGGCAATTGGAGCCGACCTTGCCCAGGGTGCGCCACGAGGAGGCTCTTCAACATGCACCCCCCGATGGGGTAACCTAACCTAACCAAAAGGTTAGGTTTCCTTTATTCTTTTTTTCGAAATTTTAAGCACACTGCCTCGTTTTCGAGGTAGTGTGCTTAAAATTTCGAGATCGCTTCGCTTGCTCTTATATCGTACATTCTCCTAGTTCTCAAACTTTTCTATATACCTGGGCCGACATATACTGTATACCGACACTGCTTGTGAAATTTCAACCAAATGGTTGGACCAGGCCCGTGTTGGACCACATGCGTGCGGCAGCGGGGCGGCTCTATAGTGGACGTCTCGTTCGCTAGCCCTGCTGTCGCGATCCGTGTCCGCGACTGGCGTGTCGCCGTGGAGGTGGAGACGTTGTCGGATCACCGATACATCCGTTTCGACGTCTCCACCCAGACCAGCGGCGGCCGCAGTTCGATGGCCCCGCGAATGGACGGTCCGCGCTGGGCGCGTAAGCGCATCGACAGGGAGCTTCTCGAGGAGGCCGCTATTGTCCAGGCCTGGTTCCGGGAGTCGGCAACAAACGGACCCGTCGACGTCGAACAGGAGGCGCTGTGGTTCCGCGGGGCGATGACGCAAATCTGCGACGCGTCCATGCCCCGGGTCCACGCACAGTCAGCAAGGCGCCAGGTGTACTGGTGGACCGCCGAGATCGCGCAGCTGCGCGTCGCGTGCGTGGCGGTTAGACGCCAGTACACCCGATACCGGAGGAGACGTCGTCGGGTCCCTGACGAAGAAGCCGCGCTGTATGAGGTGTACCGCGCGGCGAAGGAGGCTCTGTGGCTGGCCATCGGCGAGGCGAAAACGCGAGCCAGGGAGGAGATGTTGGAGACTCTAGACGGGGATCCGTGGGGGCGCCCTTATCGCGCGGTCCGAGGGAAACTTCGAGCCGCGGCGCCCCCACTTACGGAGAGTCTCCAACCCGAGCTGCTGGAGGAAGCAGTCGCAGCCCTCTTCCCAGCGAGAGCGGAGCACAGTCCGCCGCCGATGGCTGTGCCCACAGCCGCAGAGCCTACAAGAGAGAACGCCATCAGCGTCCCAGAGGTGACACAGGCAGAGATGGGGGCAGCCGTGATGCGGCTCCGGGCCAAGAACGTGGCCCCGGGGCCCGACGGGATCCACGGCTGCGTGTTAGCCCTCGCTCTGAAGGAGCTTGAGCCCCAACTGAGAGGACTCTACACAGCGTGTCTTGAGCGGGGCCAGTTTCCCGCTTTGTGGAAATCTGGTCGTCTGGTCCTGCTCAGGAAGGCGGGGCGACCTGCCGACTCGCCGTCCGCGTACCGGCCCATAGTGCTGCTAGACGAGGTGGGTAAGCTGTTTGAGCGTATTATCGCAGCCCGCCTCGTCAGCCACTTGTGCAGAGAGGGGCCGGACCTGGACGACAACCAATTTGGTTTTCGGCATGGGCGCTCCACCATCCACGCTGTGTCGCGGGTGAGAGTCCTGGCGGAGGAAGCGGTGTCCCGGGGCGGGGGTGATGTTGGCGGTGTCCTTGGACATCTCCAACGCCTTCAACACCCTGCCCTGGAGTTGTATTCGGGAGGCACTGCGCTATCATCGGGTGCCTCCCTACCTCCGCCACATCGTTGGGGCTTATCTGTCGGAGAGGTGTGTCACCTACGTGGGACGTGATGGCGGAAACCAGCGCCGCATGTCGTGCGGTGTTCCGCAGGGTTCGGTCCTAGGGCCGCTCCTGTGGAACATCGGGTACGACTGGGTGCTGAGGGGCGAGCTCCAACCGGGCGTAGACCTGACGTGTTATGCAGATGACACGCTAGTCACTGCCCGGGGGAGCTCGCACAGGGAGGCAGCGTTGCTGGCGACGGCTGCGGTGTCACAGGTGGTGGGCCGCATACGTTGCCTAGGCCTGGAGGTGGCCCTCAGCAAGTCAGAGGCCATGGTTTTTCATGGCCCCCGGCGGGCGCCGCCACCCGGCTCACACATCGTGGTCGGGGGGGCTCGGATCGCTGTCGAGTCCACCATGAAGTATTTAGGATTGGTGCTCGACAGCCGGTGGAACTTCGAGCCCCACTTCCGACGGCTGGCGCCCAAGTTGCTGGCCGCGGCTGGCGCGCTCGCGACGCTGCTTCCCAATCTGGGGGGCCCGAGCGCCGTCTGTAGGCGGCTCTACGTGGGGATCGTGCGATCCATGGCCCTGTATGGGGCCCCGGTGTGGGCCTCTGACCTGACGGCCGGCAGCATCGTAGTTTTGCGAAAGCCGCAGAGGGCGATGGCCGTCAGAGTCATCAGGGGGTATCGCACGATCTCTTACGAGGCGGCTTGCGTACTAGCCGGATCCCCGCCCTGGGACCTCGAGGCGAAAGTACTCGCGTCATTGTATCGGTGGCGCGAGGAAGCGAGGGCGCGGGGCGAGGGACCGATGCAGCGGCACATGGAGCTGCGTCGGTCTCAGCTTCGCGAGGTCCTGGTGGCGGAATGGCGGGACAGGCTTTCTCGGCCTACCGCCGGCCTCGTCACCATCGAGGCGGTCCGGCCGGTACTCGAGCGCTGGCTCGGGAGGAGGCACGGCTCCCTGTCGTTTCGGGCGACGCAGGTGCTCTCGGGGCATGGTTGCTTCGGGAAGTACCTGTGTCGCATAAACAGGGAGCCGGACGACCGGTGTCACCACTGCGTCGACTGCCGAGAGGACACGGCGCGGCATACGCTGGCAGAGTGTGCCGCTTGGGAGGAGCCGCACCGTGCCCTCATCTCAGAAGTAGGCAGTGACTTGTCGCTGCCGGCCGTAGTCGAGTCGATGGTCGGCAGCGACGAGTCCTGGGACGCGGTGGTTTCCTTCTGCGAGACAGTCGTCTCGCAGAAGGAGGCTGCGGAAAGGGAGAGGGAGATCTCGTCCACTCACCCGGCCCGCAGAAGGCGCACCGGGCGTCGGCGGAGGGCGGACAACGCCCTCTTCCAGCCCCCCTAAATGGGTCCAGGGGCGACGGACTCGGGGACGTCCGTCGCCCCCCATACATCAGGACCCGAGGTGGCGGCGCGTAGTGTTCCACGCGCGCCCCTTTTAGACGTCGCGGGGGGAGTCAAACACCTCACTCCCCCCCCAGACCCGAAGAGGCCCGCAGTGGCGGGCCGGCACCAGTCGGGGGTTGCGGAAGGATCGTACGTTCCCGCGACGCCCGGCGTAGGTGTGAGATGGAACACCGGGGTGGTTTTTAGTCAGTAAGAGTCTGACAGACCCCGCCGCCCGCCCCAGGGCGGCGGACATCCATGAGGATTTTCCACCCCGGAAACAAAAAAAAAAAAAAAAAAGGCCCGTGTTGGACTGGAGAGGGAGATCTCGTCCACTCACCCGGCCCGCAGAAGGCGCACCGGGCGTCGGCGGAGGGCGGACAACGCCCTCTTCCAGCCCCCCTAAATGGGTCCAGGGGCGACGGACTCGGGGACGTCCGTCGCCCCCCATACATCAGGACCCGAGGTGGCGGCGCGTAGTGTTCCACGCGCGCCCCTCTTAAACGTCGCGGGGGGAGTCAAACACCTCACTCCCCCCCAGACCCGAAGAGGCCCGCAGTGGCGGGCCGGCACCAGTCGGGGGTTGCGGAAGGATCGTACGTTCCCGCGACCCCCGGCGTAGGTGTGAGATGGAACACCGGGGTGGTTTTTAGTCAGTAAGAGTCTGACAGACCCCGCCGCCCGCCCCAGGGCGGCGGACATCCATGAGGATTTTCCACACCGGAAACAAAAAAAAAAAAAAAGGCCCGTGTTGGACGGCGCGTACGTGTTCCACGCGCGCCTCAACGAGATGTCAGCATCGAAGAGGGGGCCCACTAGGGCCCAAGCCTGCCGGGAAAGCGGGATCATCCGAAAGGGGTACCGCTGACCCGGAACATCAAGGGCCAAGGAAGGAACACGGGTGGGTTTTAGTCAGTAAGAGACTGACACTCCCTTACGCTCCACCCAGAGCGGGAGGGGTCATTAGATGATTTCCCATCCTCAAAAAAAAAAAAAGGGGCGCCAACATTTTACAGCATAGACTTGGGAAATGAGTTAATACGCCACTAGCAACAGTCGACTTGTTTACTTCATTAGTAAAAAAATGGAAGTAGGCGGGACCCATTCAATTTTTATATTTTAAAACTCAAATGGGTCGCGCCTGCTTCCAACTTAAATTTAATTTTAAATGGGCTTGTTATTAGCTTTTCAGATTTTTTTTTTATCTTAAGTGTTTTACCGCATTCGGGATTTTAAATTTTTCTAGTTACTTTTTTTATTTCCAGCCTTTTAGTTTACAAATGTGAATGATTTCGCAGATGACTAAGTTCTATCAAGGAGTTTTGGTGGTGTGGGTTATATAAAAGCTTTGTTAGATCAAAGCAACATAGGCTTAAATTATTAATAATTAGAATTATATTATTGAATTTTTTAATAATAAATAATGAAGCCCATTTTAGATTAAATAAAAGTTCGAAGCAGGCAGAATTTAAGCATTAATAATAATTTAATGGGTCCCCTTTAAATTATTATTAATGTAGCGGTATCTACATCGCCACATGCAAGCTGTGCGTCATACTAACGTCACGAAAATCCTGCATCGCGCAAGCAGAGTTTACCGTGCGACTAGCATATACAGTGTGTCCGGACATGGACTAACGATATTCTAAATACTTAAATATAAACTATTTTAAAGTACAATTACTCTCTAGGCTTGGGTCCAATACACTTCCCCGCTATGTGGCAGCCATTTTGTTTTTTTTTTGTTGAAATATGCTCTATGCGAGTACAAAAAAAATCATATCTCTCAAAGTTTTAGTCATACTGAGATAAAAATACTCTTATTCGAAAGGCAATAATGGCAATAAATATATATAATAAAAGGCAATAATAATAATGTGTTCGCAATTCCATAACTTTTGAAAAATAATGTGAAAGTCGAAAACAAATACGAAAAATTATGCAATTCAACCAATAATTTTTAATTAGTACAAAAACACCCCCGCAACTTATTATTTTTTTTGACTAGATCGACAGATTTTGAGCTAATCTACAATACAACATAAAATTCACAACTGTATGTCTAGTACTTTAAGAGTTATTGTTGTTTGAACTATAGACCTTTGTCGGAACCCTAAACAGGAAGTCATTAAAAACACATAACATTCATATTATAATAATAATATAATAATAATAATAAAACGTTTATTTTTTTTAAAGGGATACATTTACAATGGATATCTTAACAATTAAAATAGCGCACAGTTGCTAATTTGCCTGAACTAGGTTGAACCTGTGCTTCAGGCTAAAAAGTACATCAATACTTAATAAAATAAATTAACAATGAGTACAACTTAAAACTAAATTAAAACTTAAATAATTAAAAGTAAAATAGCATATTAGTATTTCTATTTGCAGACAATAAGTAGGTCTTCTGTCTGTGCATAGTCAATGGTTAGTAAATATTTAATTATATTTTTTTACAGTTATAGTAATTTAGTTTATAGATACTCAGTTTTCTATTTAATCTATTGTACAAGAATGGGCCTAAGAATGTTAAAAATCTTTCTACAAAGACATGTTTTGAGGTTGCATTAGACATACATAATAGATCATTGCGTCTCTTGTTAGTGTTGTCGGCATTGTAGGCAAGCAAGGTGTGCTGTTTTAATACTACGCGACCGATAGCTTTTGCTTTACGCAATAAAATAGATAAAGAGTTGGATCGATTTGTTAGCATAGGTATTTTAAAACCCGTTGAATACTCAGAGTATGCATCGCCGATAGTTCCAGTATTAAAACGCGACGGCTCCATACGTTTATGTGCGGATTATTCGGTCACGATAAATAAACAGCTGTTAGTAGATCAATATCCGTCGCCCTCATCTAGCACTCTTGCTAAAGTAGTGGAACGTAACCAGTGTTCACAGAGTAAAGCATACGGAGGCATAAATAAACACTGTTTTGAACCCGGAGATAAAGTGATGTGCAAAAAGTATAAAGTTAATAAAAAATTCACCTGGATTAGGGGTGAAGTTATAAAACGAATGGGTAGAACAACCTATTTAATTAAAGATTGTCAAACATCAGTTAAGTTAAAAAAGCATAAGAATCAATTAGTGTCATGTAAGGGACCGAGCAACACTCATGATAACATTTTTGACTGTCCTATTGATTCAGAAGACTTGACACCACATGGGGCCACAATGAGTACTTCATTCTCAGAGGAGAATGTTAATGAGTCTCGGAGCAAGGAGGGGGAAAGTGAGGATGCACACTGCACACAAGATATACCACCTACAAATGTACAACTGTCTGACGCAGTGCCACCGGTTGAACATGAAGAATTCTTCGAAGCTTCAGAGGATAACACAGACCCTGCAGCATCAGAGCCCCAGCAGGAACCGGGTCCTTGTACTAGTGGGGGTTTGTCAGGCAGAGTGTTGCGTCCGTCTCGTAGGAACATTAATTATAAGCCATTCTTTTGAATAGATTAATTAGCTATATTTTTCATATTATGTCATACTAAAAGGGGAGAATTGTTGTGTATTGCTGAACGCATCTTAATGTTATGTTGGCATTATGTAGGCCCCGCCCTTTTCCTAAAAGTTAAAATAAAGCGTCAGTGCGTAAACGACTTCCTTGCGTTTCACTTGTCTCACATACCTAACAGTGCATAATGAAAAGCTGGCGAACGGTTAGTACATTGCAGGATTTATATAGGAGATCTGTGGGAAAAAAGAAGGGAAGGAAGTTTGCTACCTTTAAAATTGCTCTCTGAGCTCTTTCAAGAGGAAGCAAATTAGTTTTTTTGGTGCGCCACCCCAAGAAGTGATACAGTATTGAATTATAGATTGACATAGGGCCAAATAAACTTGTGTGATTAATTTTGAATCTGCTAATGTTCGCAATTTTTTAAAAACATATATTATTATTGAATTTTATTTAATGTTTTATCCAATATAAAATGATGATTAAAATATCTAAAGCAGTTGCTCTAAGTGGCCACCTCCAGCTTGTTGACACATTACGGCTCTCTGTGCCACCAGGGTTGATGAGCGCCTAATCAAATCCAAATCGGATCTAATTTCTTCGGCGGCTGCCATAATTTTTGCGACGAGATCTTCCCTGGTGTTTGGAACTGTAGCGTATACTTTTTGTTTCATATGACCCCACAAAAAATAATCCAAGTGTGTCAAATTGGGTGAGCGAAGCGAGCGTTATCAAACTTTTAAAGATAAACAATAACGCAGCACGTAAACTGTACGGACGGTAAGTGAAAGTAGCGATCACAACGCAGGGCGAGGGACAACTAACCCAACGATGTAATCATTTGTCCTTAGAACTGTGATTTTGTTCCAGGTTTATTATTTATTATTGCACTCACTAATACGTTCTATCTCGCTCACTCACGGTAGTAACGAACAGTATTTCTGACCTGTTTTCGGATGGAATACAGTGAATGCTAAAAATGTCACTCTAGCGGTTAACAAAGGTCTTTTGTGCTTGCGCATACGCTATGTTCAAACAACAATAACTCTTATAGTATTAGAACTATTAGAGATACAGTTGTGAATTTTTTGTTCTATTGTAGCTTAGCTCAAAATCTGTCGATCTAGTCAAAAAAATATAAAAAGTTCTGGGGGGTGTTTTTGTAGTAATTAAAAATTATTGGTTGAATTGCATAATTTTTCGTATTTTTTTCGACATTCACATTTTTTTTCAAAAGTTATGGAATTGTGAACACTTTGTTTTGTAATGCAGACGGTAGACAATGTTATTGCCATTCGAATAAGAGTATTTTTATCTCAGTATGACTAAAACTTTGAGAGATATGTTTTTTTTTTGTACTCGCATAGAGCATAATTCAACAAAAAAAAAAAAAAATGGCTGCCACATAGCGGGGAAGTGTATGGACCCAAGCCTAGAGTGTTATTGTACTTTAAAATTGTTTATATTTAAGTATTTAGAATATCGCTAGTCCATGTCCGGACACACTGTGTACAACTTCCCGACATCAATCATCGGGCAGTTGGCCACCAGGCACTATACCCGTCTGATCGGAGGATCCTCCCTTATCCATGGAGGTATGAGTGAACTTTACACCCTGTTCTTCGTGCCTCTATATTAATGCTTAAATTATTTATTATTGCGATTGAAGGCTTTCTGCTTTTCGATTTGTCGCTTGGAATTACTTCTATCCATATAAGTTGTAGGTATATATTTTTGTAATCACCTTTTAAAACCCTTCATTTTGATATCACACTCGAAGGTATTAGAAGAAGAAAAAAATCTAACTCCACAATACAAACATCCCAAATCCGCCATTTTACTTTGTTTTTTTATTTTAATGTAGCCAGTGACACTCGCGCTACCAAGAAAAATCTAAAGACGTATAATTTATCCAAATCCGTTCATTCGTTTAGGAGTTACGAGGGAACAAAGAAACGGACATACATAAGTACATACTGGTCAAACACATAAACCTCCTTTTGGGGTTCGCCGCAGTCGGGTAATAAACAAATGATTGCTAGATGGCTGCTCTGCTCCCCTGCGTTACCGGGTAGCAGAGGAGAGCTCCAAATAGGAGTTTGAAAATAAAAATTCACAACGACAATAACAGCCCAAAGGCATTGATGGAGGCATGAATGTAAATGCAAGGCATGAATGGGAGTTTTAGCCAGCTAAATTGTTACCGCCTTTACCGCGTGGAGGGTACTCCCAGCTTATGATATTAATATTCTTGCGCACACGTCTTTCACTTTTTGTTGCCCAGGCTGACAAGTACCTATAAGCGTTGTCTGCCATACACTTATAGAGCATTAAATGCTCTAAGGCCCTCTTGTATAGTCTGTGCTAAGGCCATACACACTGAATCAACAATAGTAACGTTCGGATTTATTATTAGTAAGGCAGTATTGTAATCTCTCTTTTCTACACTTAAATGTAATTTATGTTGTAACGTTGAATATTTTGTTGTTTTTTTTTTTATTATTTTAGCATTTTTCATTCCAATTTGCATTTAAACATACAAGTTGCATAAATTTGTGTAAGCTATATAGGAAACCCTTTATTTTGATACCTACCCCTCCCGACAGGTTTCGAGAAAACAAAAATTTCCTCTCACAGAGAGGAGGCCTGTGTCCTAGCAGTGGGAACATTGTAAGCTGACGATGAGCAATCTACTACAAAAAAGGAGGAGGTTCTCAATTCGTCGGCTTTTTTTAATGTTTGTTCATCGATTACTCGAACACGCCTGAACCGATTTAGAAAACTATTTCAAATATTTTTTATATTTTTGTTTCAAATGGTATAATTCCCAGGTGGTCCCACATAAATTAGGTCAAGTTCTGATGTGTGGTTTTTGAGTCAGATTCAATAATACGTATTTTTTCCACTTAGTGTATGTTGATGATGTTGTAATAACTTCCTGTCACTGTTATTAACAGTATTTACATTACAAGTAGTAGTATACGACTTTGTTTGGGGTAGGTACCTACCACAACTAAAAAGTGAATAATAACGACTTTTTCACAAAAAGAAGCACCGACTTTCAAAACACTACAAAGTGAAAAAAAAATGACTTCGGAAGTCGATGGCAAACAAGAAAAACCAAAAACAAAGAAACCGACTTCCGAAGTTAGTCTTTTTTCACTTTGTAGTATTTTTTTTGGAAGCCGGTGGTTTTTTTTTTTGTGAAATAGTTTTAAAAGAATTTAAGTAATAAATATACAGTTTACATACAATACTTAACTACCTACCTATAAAAATAAAAAAGTGAATGTAATCAGTACTCTTAATTAATATCGATTTTAAAATTATCTTACCTAATAGGGTCGGTAATAGCTGCGTATAACTTAGGTAGTACATTAAAAATTAGGAAATGGATTTCCATTAGCAATTTTAATATTTCTTTAAGACAACCGAATATTAGAATATTCCGACGGAAGTTATAAATTATGAAGTTTGTGTGCGGACATCACTGCAAAAAGAAATCACATATTTGACAGAATCGAAGTACCTAGTAATGAAATCACAGAGTACATTTTATATACTAACTATAGTGTATTCACGGAGACGAGTTAGTATAGCGCCTTCTCTATCGCACATTATCATACAAATGACAAACACAAAAAAAAAAATTTAGGGTCAGTGGGCGTTAACAATACCTTTGAAATGTAAATGTGCGTTCACACTGCGCTTCTTAAAAGTTCGCTTAGTTTATTCCTGCGGCTTCGTCTGTCGTATAAATTGAGGGCCATTTATTTGATAGAATTTTTTTTATGGGTACCTACTTTTTTATATATCATTAATTGTAAATCTTGTTTCTCAGTAAGTGAATTATTGTTAATTCTTATGAGGAAATAAAGTTCTTAAACCATATTATATATCTGATGGATATGAAGGAAAGAAATAAAATCGAGAGTTAATGATTAAATTTTCTTTCTTTCTAAATTTCGAAGAGTCTGCATTTCTCATTGCGTGGTACATATTTAAAATCATAGTCTTCTCGGTAGACAAAAAAGCCCGCCGTTTTCTTTTCTCAGCAGGTTGTTCGATATCCGCCATTATCGCACTATTTCAGTTCACAATGAAAAGTCCTTATCACAAGCCGCCAAGTCGTCAAGAAAGCAATCAATCATAAAATCCAATACACCAGCCGGTTCACAAGTTGAGCATACAGTCACAAGTAAGAGCACGTCTGCACAGTACGGGAAGTATGAGTAGACTAAAAAGTACTCGTACTGTGTACACCGCCTTAGCGTTTATCACTGACCAATCGCAGTAAAAAAATTGTGTGAGTGAGATAGCGCTCTACTAACTCGTCTCCGTGAATAAACTATAGCTTCTGACTGCGGCTTCGTCCGCGTGGATGTCGGAAATTATCCCACAGGAACGTGCTACCAGGACCTCTATCTCCTTGCCAAAATATTGCGAAATCCGTTCAGTGGTTTACGCATGAAAAGATAGCACGGATTAAGATATGCTGTAAAAGGCTATTTTTATCTACATTAAATGCACAACGTATCTAACAGGCATAATACTGTATTGTTTAAAATAGCTTCTTAAATAACCCTTTTTTTGTAATATGTAAAAGATAAAAATGTTTACTGTGGGTCATCCTTATATCCCAGAGTTTTTTGTTTTGTAAGGTTTAGCAGGCGTTTGCAATGTAAACGCACAAAAAATGTTTTTTACGACATCACATTACAAATCTTTGAAATTCTCGGCTTTTCTCTACTATAGTATGCGTATATTTATTATACATGAAAACCTTCGTTTTAAATCACTGTGTCTATTGATGAAAACGCATTGAAATCCGTTGCGTGGTTTAGAAGATCTACGAGTAAGCATACATACAAAAAAAGCGACTTTGGTTTACACTATGTAAAGATGAAGTCACTCGAGCCCTCCGCTAGGAGTAATAGTGCTCGAACCGCCACGATAGAATGCGTGATAAAAATGAGTATTGTTCATGTTACTATTTCGCATTATATGTAGGTTTATTTAATATTCCAGTTTAATACGCCACAAAATCAAATTCTTCTCTTCTTGTTAAAACACACTTTTGTCTATATTTTTTTTTTCATTTCTCCTTTCGCAGGTCTGCTGGTAGAAATCTAACTAAAATGTCGTATCTGTATCTATTTTACCGTGTCTACATAAATAATAAAATAAATTAATATTTTTCTGAAATATTCATATTATTATTTTGAGGGAAATAGACCCTGACCTGACCTATTACTAATCGATTTCTCAAAATCGGTCAGCTAGCCTAATAGTTGGGTACTATGTACCAAACAAGTCGGGAATGAAACGTTGGAGATGGTTAACTAGTACCTATGTCTATCTTGGCCATATTCTTTCATTTGGCAAAGAGCATCAACCGACTGAGATATCGTGAAGAAAACAGCTTGGGCTGCAGCATTTGCTAAAAGCGGCCCGCTTTTAGCAAATTGGATGACATTCTGAAATCGGCCAAAATTCCACAATGGCTGAAGGCCCGCCTTGATAACCAGTGTGTTCTGCCAACCATGACGTGCGGTGCTGAGAAATGGACGCTCCTGCGGGAGGTTGTGTACAGGGTGAGAGTTGCACAGAGAGCCATGTAACGTTCTATGCTTGACATGAGGCCTTTAGGTAGACCTAGTTCCAAACATCGAGATCTGAACACCCACGAAGGATTTCGACTTAAGAAAACGAGTTATGGAACTCAAATGGAGTTGGGCAGGACACCTGGCAAGGCGCAGTGATGACAGGTGGAGTAAGGCAGTGACCGAGTGGCGTCCAGGGACTGGAACACGAAGTGTCGGCGGTCCGGCAGCGAGAAGGGTGGACGACATTATTGCCATCGCGAGTAATACCTGGATGAGGCTGGCACAAGTGCGTGGGGGTTGGCACGAGAAAATAGCCCTATGCTCAGCAGTCGGGCTGTGGGTGATGACGATGTACACAACATCATGTATGTCATGTAGTCGGAGAAGTGATGTACACAGTAGTATACTTAGGTAAGTATAGTATTGTGTAGAGTTCTTTGTATTCGTGACGTGAGGCTGAATTGCAGCCCAAGCAGTAGGCGAGGGCGAGGGCGTAATTGAGCCTCGAGTGTATTTATAAATACTCGCGCGTTTCATAAGACGTTTTTCAACACACTTGTGTGGAAAAACAAAACATAAACTAATTTTATTTTGTATCAAATATTTGTGAAAAGGGGCGAGCGGATTCCTTTTTCCACGCGCAAAAATAAAAAAAAATAAGGCGCGTGCATGTTGAAGGAGAAGTTCTGACGAAGCCGCCAAACAGTTTATTATTAAAAATATAAAACAAGTTAAAATGGGTCAATAAAGTTTAAGGTGGTGGATTGTCCTGTTTGTTTCAATTCATTCGAAAATAAGTAATAAATATGTAAGTCAAATAATGGAAACGTACCAAACGATTTTTCTAAAAACAAGCCCTGTCGGGGTGAAAATGAGAAGAAACCGTTTATATGAAAAATCATATACCTTTGATCTATGAACTTGAAAATTGGCCCGAATTCGTATCTAAATAAATGATGATCGTAATCATTCATTTTCGAAAACTACCTTTTAAGGAGGTTGGAGGGAATGTTATTCATCAAAAAAGGCATAAATACTTTTTGCTGGAATCTAAAAGCGCACACTACCGCACTAGTTGGTATTATAATGTAAAATAAACATGTGTTTATTACTCTGCATTAGGAAACTAAAAGCGGTGCAATAAGAGCGACTTTACGAGCAAGAGCGTTAAAAAGTATGTTGCCTTCTCCTTTGTACCTATATTAATTATTTTTATGAATTGTCAGAAGCACGCCAATGTTTTGTTGTCTTCATGACTTTTTTAATGAATAATTCGGTGGAACCTCTACTACTATTATTATGTATTGGTGAATCTAAGGTGCCTTATGTGTTTCAGTAACATGAAAATATTCTATCTTGGTGGTGGTCTCCAAGGATTTTTGTTATCGGTGGCAGCGCAGAGGTCACTTTGGTTGCATGTTTTGGGCACAGACGGCAGTATAGGAGGTGGAGCATTAGTATCGCCGTTGAACTGGCGAAGTTTTGGGCCAACAAATTTTGAGTAACTGTCGTTCGAAGAAGAAGAGGATGTTGGTTCTTATCAAATGTAGACATTCCTTCATGCAAAGGTTCATACCAAACTATCCGTCTAACTAACTTAACTAACTAACTAACTGCCTTATCCTAACACTTTGTTAAATACTATTAAAAACCTCGTTTGTAAGTGTATTTTATTAAAATAAAATCGTTGCAATTTTATTATAGAGTAATTTTTTTACTTACATTGGAAGCTGTTTTAAACTTTTCTTGCAAGCTCTTTAAAACAACTTCCAATTGGCCTATAAAATTGAAACTTAACTTGGTATACACGTACTCGTTCCGTTGACAATACATTTAAAAATCAAATCAAAAGTCATTTATTCAAACTAGGCTGAGAATCAGCACTTTTTGAACGTCAACAATAAAGACGTTCCCCCAAAACGCCCTTCACCACGTCCGCGTCCTAGTGCTTTATCCGGGAAGATGAACAAACACTCTAGCAGCACAGCTGTCTGTTAACATTTATGTGATAGAGCCTCGTTAAGCCTTGACGCGAGTATCACACCTCCGCCGCGACACCATAGCAGTGAAACTGCAGTCGTTCCGCCATGGCTTGTCCGTTGTAGGTACGGTAGGTAGGTTGTTCCAGAGATTAGCTCAGACTCTTCAGACAGACAGACAGAGAGACGCGGCGAGGGACTTAGTTTTATAACATGTAGTGATGTGTATCCTACAAATTATATGTATAAAACATACATATTTAAATGTGTTATTGGTTTAACATAGTGTCGGTCAACAACTATATAGATATTCATGACTTCATGAGTATCGGTCGTACAGATAAGGTCATAACTACGTTTAGTCTTAATTTTCGAAAGGTTACCTTTTTCGATATAATTAAAACGTTACGATATTTTTATATTCATGAGGTTTAAAGTTAAGCTTTACATGGTGCTTAAGCTAAAAAAATTGTTTGGCAAATAGGCTCGTCTTTCTCCTTGATTCTTTTGAGGGTGTAGACTATAATATTCCGATAGTAGTATCTTCAAAGAAATTAAAAGGCACATTGGTACCTATACCTACTAAATTGGGCTGTGTACATACCTATAAGTACTGTTAAGAGTCACTACATTAGTCAGTTGTAATTGAATAATATAATAACTCGTAAATTTCATATTTAAAATCCTGTTAACAATACACAAAATGTATTTAAGTAAGAATAAATAGAACAAAACTATTAGTAAAAAAAAGAAATTCAGTCATTGTCTTAATTACTATTAATTAGGCTATCACTAGATAATGTGATAGTAACAAAAAGTCATTAGCTAGTTATGGATTATGACATTGTACCTGAATGAGTGATTAACTTTCATTATTATTAGCTCTAGACTCCGGAATATCTTTCACGATATAATTTTTAGGCGTGGGAATTTCGACATAGTATGTACAGGAATTCCCCTGCCTGCGTTTCCACTAGAGATGTGCGAGGATACATAGCGAGGGATGTGTGAGCCCTATCTCGAGTCACCTGTTTTGTATGTACAAGAACACGCCTCCGCTAAGCCCTTTTCCACCAGAGCTGCGCTGTGCGAAGCTGCGAAAATAAAGTTATCCTATTGGTGGGTATCGCACACAGCCCTCGCTACGTATTCTCGCACATCCATGGTTGACAACGCTTACCTGCCCCAGACTCGTAGCACACCGCGTCAGCTACGCCTCCCCGCAGCTCCTATATTCCGCGCGTCTGTGTTGGAAACGCACCCTTCAAATTCCACTACCGTGCAGCACACAGTAGGACATTTTGTAAAGTTTCAATAAATATAATTATAAATCCAGGGGAGTTATAATTATAAAACCTTTTTATGGATATTTAAGAGTTCCCCTCGTGCTTTTGTCATAAGAATAAGACCTAGCGAATAAATGCAAAAATATCTAAATAAATTACCATTGCCGTACCATTGATGATAGAAGCAAGTTCCCTACTCCTAAATGAACAGCAAGAAAATAACATTAGGATAAGAAAAATGAAGGATCAAGATTATATAAAGGTACATTAGTAGTACTATAAATTATGTGAAATTACTGTGAGTTTCATAATATTATCCAATGAGCGCCAAGGCCTCTGAAAAAATAAAGAATAGGAATATTTTAAATACCTTATGATGTAGCTGTCTTTGGTGACTTGAAAATTGATGCACCTGTTGACATTTAGGTACTGGCAGGCTTTTATTATTATGCCACAAATCCGTTTGCATCTACCAGTAGATAAATATAATGATATGACTCTGTTTTACATATACTTATTAACTAAGGAACACTTAGGTCAAGGTCAGGTCAGTTGTTCACAATCCTCCTCCACAAATCCCAGGATTCCTTCCAGCCTTTTCTCCAACTTTACTCGGCAATTGGGCCAAATGCCTCTCGGGTGTCAACAACAGCGGGTCACCGATACGCATATGGCCGTCTACTACCTTATGTAATTTTATAACTGAATTGCCGATACCCTAACTAAGATTAGTTCAGTAACCAGATATACCTTTGATATGGATTTTTAGTTTCTCATTTCCCTTCTGAAACGAAATCACTCAAACCCAAATTCAGTTTCTTTACTTCACATCATTTATCGTTTCTTAGGTTTATTTTTGGATTAGCAACGCCCTTTTGCCGTACTGAATTTCATTAGTAAATAAAATTATTATCTTTTCAATTTTAATTCAGAACTGATGATGAACTTAGCAAAAGATTGCCGAACCCACGCTTCGTCGGTTGTTTCAATTGTATCTTTCAATCAACATAATAATTGCACCCTCAATGGAGATCATCGTGAGAGTTCGTGCACCTACCAACACAAATCAAATGTGTTTGCGCAATGCAAACCTATGATCCTGAAATTATTGTTTAGGTATCTACTTGTAAATAGTATAAAAAGTCACTTTTCGTGTCTATCTGTTTGTCCGCTTTGTTTCCGGTTTTCACCACCACTTACAAAAATTATTCCGGAAGGTTTCTGTGTAAGTATAATACTTGAATAGTTAACTTAAATATAGCACATAAACCCCGATATTTAGACGTGAATCCACTGATTGTCCTCGTGTGAAGCAGGTGTCACTAGTTGCGTATACATTTTGACCCATGCGTAGCAAAGTTTGAAAGTCTTCGTTATTTCAAAAATAATCTCAATCAAAGGTTATATTAGGAATCCATGTAGGTAAATTGACTTTGCAAGAAAGGTAAAGTTTGGGTCAATTGAAGGTAAATAATAGAATTTTCAAATAATAACAAGAATATCACGTCCATAATAACATATTTACTTATTATACTTTCCAAACGTTTGAAAAATCACAACACTGTTTACATGCCTGAATCTCTGAGCAAAAACAATTACTTTGCATTGCAACAGGTGTGATAAAATAATACATCAGCGCGAGAGTTTGTATGCAGCTGCACTTTAGTGATGCGTAAAGAGCTGATTCGTCTTCATAAAATTGGATAATACTTACATAATGTGTGTTTTATTATTATGTTTTCTGGCGACACTAAAGACATCTAAGAAATATGACTGAATAGGAAAGTGTAGCATACAGCACGGGCCCGTACGTGCAGATGCGCTTCAGTCCTGATGATGCAGGTGATTCACAGCTGATGAGTGCGAAGGGTGTTGGCAGAGGTGCGAGCGCAGTGGGCGAGCGGGGCGGGCGGGGCGCAGATTGAGGCCACTATTTAACCGCACGACGGCCGCGCAACGACCTGTTGTGATCCCGTCATGGCGCGCTACGCCCGTGTCGCTACTCTGGCCGCGTGTCTCTTGTTCGCCTGCGGTGAGTCCTAACCTTTATCTTACGCATCCAGACACCGTCCATCTCGCGACGTCACGGGTGGCTCGACGTCACATCCGTACATCTGCCAATAATTTAGTGATTGCGTCAGTACAGTGTCGCACTTAGTGAACAGTGAAGTTGCCCATTCTCGACAATCGCGAGATAGACTGTGTCTCCGCAGGGTTTACCAATGAATGCAGCCGACCGCGATCGCCTTGCATTGAACGACCAAAGGACATCTACGCACAATGACTCGAACCCTTCAAGGATAGTCCCTCACGGCATGTCACTATCGTGTATCACGTATCTTTTATACTTTGGCGTCGGTGTTGTGAAAACAAACATAGAATTGAGCTAATTTTGGTAGTGTTTAAACGTTTCAATGTTGCGAAAACATGTTATGAACTTTCCGGAACAGTCGTTGAGCATTCGGTACATCGGGTACCACTTTGATGTATGCGAACAAGGTTTGAGCAGCAGTCTAGACGACTATGACGAGATGAGGACAAGGCTTTGTGTTTGATGACTTCATCTGAATAGGCTGTCATTAGGACGTGTTTAGTTGAACTATTGGTTAGCACCTGCTGCGGCTGTGCTGCGGTTGCGGAGAACTTTCACATTCGTTCCGTGTTGCGCTACGCCTGCGCCGGTGACGTCACACTCGACATAGTGTCGAGGGCAGCGAGACTGCTACGACGAGGCGACGTTACATGAGCTGGCCCTATTGATTTCTCGAAATTTACATTTAGGCCGATACGCCAATAAAGATCAGATGTCACCGTGAGCAGTATTCTAGCTCTTAGACTCGGCGCCGCTCGTTTCAAGATGAAAAGCCGCCCAATGTCCTTTCTCATAATGTTATCTTGGTGGAAAATTTCATTACGTTCCATAGCTTTGTAAAGGCATGTTTAAATTTAACATTACAAACAAAGAAACGATTAACGACAAATGTAAATCCTGCCGCATGTTTTGCTAGGATTAAAGAATGCCTTGATAATAATGTAAGTCTAATATACGAGTATCTCGCAAATAATAAAAAAAAACTTAGCTCTACTTGGTAAAGTTAATTTCAGTTAATCCTGAAAATGTCATTTAATTTAAACGTGAAAAGTTATATCGACGAAGATACAAGGAGTACCAAGAAATAATACATCTGAAATCGGAATTATTTTCCTGTTTTGTTCTTTATTTGCTGTAGATTAAAGTTCTCGTTATGTTACAATTATATCTAGATTCTACAAACAGTTTTTAAAGTCTGTTAACTTTACCACGCTTTAATTCTCGCGGATAAGCGATTTCGTCAGACGCAATGAAATTGTTATATTATACGCTCATAAACTTTTGAACTCATTTCATGATTGATTTAATTGATGGGTTTACTTTAATCATTGAGTAAGAAAACATAACTGTTTGTCTAGTAAGTTCTCTTCGTTATCGTTACAATAATTATGTGATTGTGAGCTTGAAAATGTAATCACAGTTGATTTCATTTGGCATTTCAAAAATCATCAAAAGAAACAAATTCGTTTTACTACAATGACTTACATAATTTTATTTGGTATCTTATTGTACTCCAAATTAACAGCTAGGTCGATCCTCCTAACACACATAAGACTTTATGAAAAACACCATTATTATTAGTATAATATATAAACACGTTAGCTGATCATTGTGCGCGTTCACGCATACGTGACATATTTTTAGAGCTCAGGTGCGATGGCTTAAATGTCATAGAGTTACACAGTTCACGTGAACTAAGAATCTAGTGCTCAAGGCCGTTACTAATAATAGCTTCCTTTCGATTATTAAAGAAATAAACAATTCATTACCTCTATTAACCTTCAATCTTCGAATATTCACATTTTGTAGTTTACTTAATTATTTATGATAGATCGTCTTAATGTACAGACAGTATGGCTTATTTGTTTGCGTTCACTTGATGAATGTATTATTAACTCTGAAAATCGGCTTTATAATTGACTGGAAATTTAATTGGAACCGGGACATGAGCGATCGTTAAGTACTTACAAGCGAATGATTTTTAATCAATTGAATAACTTTTGAGTTTAATAAATTATTGCTTTATTCTTATTGGTTACTGCTTTGTGTAGACAATTAAATAGA
This sequence comes from Brachylomia viminalis, assembly GCA_937001585.2. Classification (NCBI taxonomy): domain Eukaryota; kingdom Metazoa; phylum Arthropoda; class Insecta; order Lepidoptera; family Noctuidae; genus Brachylomia; species Brachylomia viminalis. The sequence continues at coordinate 14,986,993 of OW443301.2, read as the reverse complement.
TGGAAAGTATTGGTGAATAATTTGATAATATGTAAAGATTTGATTTCAAACTGAAGTTATAGACAATAATTACTACATATGTTCGAGATCAGCTGCTAAATTGGTATCTAATATTGGTCGGGGAAATAGTTCTTTCGTATTTCATATACAAATTCAAGACTAAGAGGTCGTGTGGCTTTATTCGTAACAGGGCACGGCGATCACAGGGAGCTGCATCTTTGACATTAAAATTCCCGAACTGAAAACGCTTGAACCAAAGTGCTACTCTGACTGACACTGCGTTAAGTCCATAAACGTCACGTTTTTTTTTTCGTGACTATTGTCGCATTTTTCCTTTTTTGTGATAAAATTTCAAAATGTATTGAATTTCTTCGTTAGATTCACTCATTTTAGCGTCCAACAAAGCAATAAAAAAATGGCGGGCGGCAATCGTTTTTACTTTTTTTTAAATTTAAAAGTTATCTATTTAATCGTATCAAAAACACCCAGATGCAAACAGTACAGTACAGTATTTTACTACAACTGCATACCTATAAAATAGCTACTTATGTAATATTGTGATAAAATAGTTCAATTGTATTAAAACATTTAATAATCATTTCTTCATTCATTCATACGGGTCGGTAGTGATACTTTTTATTAGTTACCAGTTACCTATGGTAGGTTTCCAGATCTTTAGGTCTCTAGGTCAACTCGGTTGCGACATAACCACCACGTGAGATACATAGACAGGCTCCGAACAACTCGATACTGTGTCGAAATAGCATCGCATAATACGAGTGTGCGCCAATTAATGTAACATTTGAATGAACTACTTAGCGTATGTCTAATTTTGTAAACGTTCACGGTTTACGCGGGTTGAGCAAAAGTTATTTTACACAAATTTCCTAAATCAGAAATTGCACAAATAAGTAAAATAGGGTCACCAGCTCTTGAATAATAAAGGAAGACTTTTATTTTATTTTGTTCATCGTGCATCCTTTTCGTCCGCTGTTCATCCGTCAGCTTGCAGTGACTGTAGATAGGTATGCAATCCACTCAACTCAGTTATGTAAAATTTGTTTTAGTGAATGTTGGAGTTGCTTAATTTATTTGCCTATCACATAACACAAGTTTCATTCGTTGAGCTTAATCATTTCATATTATCTTGTGCTAAGTGGTTGATTTGAAATATTCTCTTCGCAAGCTTAACAACAAATGTAGTATGTTGTAAATGGATTTCATCACATTTATTAAGAAATGTACAACACGGCAATCACGGCCTCGGTCAAGTTTAAGTGCCTATAGTATGATGTAGTGCACGTTGCAGATACTTATGCATTTCTAGCAAGTACGAGTAGGTTCTTCTTTGTTTGACTTTTCCACGTAACTCTCACATTATAAAGGAGCCATATCTCGAGACAAAGAGGAGATTCGCGTCACCTTACATAATATCTCGTGTTGATTACACAGAGGAGACAAAGTGAAACGTGAATATTGATCGCGAGCCCCAGAGGTCGTCGCGATTGCATGTGAGTGACGCCGACAAGGTGAGCGCTGTTTACTTCCGCGTGCGGAAACGCCAGTCTCCCGTTATCACAAGTTAACTTCGCTTGAAGGGAGTGCCGCAGAAGGAAAGTCGAGCGGTGGTGTTAAATATTCATAAGGTCGGCCGTTGGTATTCCAACAACGCGCCCGGTCGACGCCCGAGCTGCTCGGATACCTAGTTGTTCCCACATTCATGCTTTATTATTCATACAATAGTCAATTCTGGGGGAACGGTATCGCTCCTGAGTGACAAGTTTGATGGAAATATTGTTTTTATTTCAAGAAACATTGTCGGCACAACAATCAATTACCTTTTCTTTGCTGATAAAGTATTAGCTTACTGCATTTACTTTTTATTCTCATTATTACATTGAAACTTTGCAGCAAAATATTTCAGAAAAATATTAGTTGTCAAAATTTAATTTTGACAAACAGTCCTGAACGCGGAAATATTAATTACAAGTAAATAAATAACTGAATCAAAATAAATATCCAAATTCCACATAAAGAAAGCGTAATAATTATGCATACTAATGATTTGACGAGAATATTTTTTTCAGTACAAAAGACATCAACGCGCTCTCTTTGCTACGAATAAAGTTGTGCTAATTGTTAGTGCCACAGAATTTTTATTAAGTCATCGCTATAGTGTACGTTTTCTTAGATCTGGCATTTCCATATAATTTAACAAGTCTTACTTAAACTTATCGATATCTCATAATCACACACGTGGTAGATCCGGGTCAAAGAGAACTAGTTAGATTTTACAACTCAAACCAGAACCGAACAAATAAAATCATAATTTTGGCTAGGTAACTCGTTTGTATGCTTTTGACACGATTACAACTAAATTAGATTATAAAACTGGTTTATATAAGATTATATTTTTGCAAATATGTAGATTTAGGTATAATCCGGGCACCATTTGTTAAGATAATAGTGTGGATTGACTACTTCATTAATAAAAGCAAAAGTTAAGACCTTGAATCGTAATATTACAAAATCTTATCTAATTTATATTAATTATAGCCAAAACAGATTGTTGTCCTTTATGAATTATTTTTCAAATAATCAAAACCAATAAGCAAGTGTGCAAGAACTATAATCAGACGAGTATTTTGTGCTACATTAACGTAGCAGTTGTTGTGCAAAGCTGTTGCTATAGCAAACAATGAAAATAATATAATTATGTACGTGTATACACGCTAACATGTCGTGTATTAATCGAACTGTCGATTGCATTGGCAGCGTGCAACATCTAACCCACATAACTTGCTTTATGAACAATAATGCACCGTGAGCGCGTGCGCCACTTTAACTTCTCATGTCTCAAATTTTAATCTTTGGGGAAGCAGTTAAAGGGTTTGTCTTGGAATTAGAGCATTTTCCGATGAAGGATGTCCATATTAATAATGGTCTTTATATATACATTATTCTATTTTATATTACCGCTACTGCGGCTTTGGCGGCTTGGTACTGTGAGATTGTTAGATAACGTTGCGAGAGCTCAGTTTCCTAGTGTTACGTGCCGCTCGCTGCTCACACGGCTCGCATGCGCTCCTTCACCCACTCGCAATCGCAATAGGTACACGTCTTTCTTATTGCCTTCGCAAACATTACCCAAGCGAAGTATACAATTGACAAAAACCGACAACGTCGACACCTGACGCATGATTTTATGAGAACCTTTGCAGACACAATTAACTGTGTTAGAACATCGAGGAAATGATTTATACAACAGTAAAATTTGTAGAACTTCTAATATCACGCGGCGATTTACAGTTTATACAACTGGTTTTATAATAATTGTAGTTTGTTAATAGTCACGTCATACGTTTCCTGGAACGCGATGATGATTCAAGGAAATCTACTATTCCGTAACCTTTCTGAATTATAATAATTTCGTCAGCCTAATCGGCACACAAATCAAATGCCATGCATAATGTACAATTTTGTATAGACAGAAGACATAGAAAGAGTCGTCCTTGTCGCTTGCCCAAGCGCTGACATTTCGAAGCGAGTCAAATGTCACGAGCGCTCACCCCACCTTTGACATTTAGATACTAGTTTCCAAGTGACATTTCGGTTCTAATTCCGTAAAAACAGTAAATAGTGAATTTATAACGTTTAACCACGTGTTATGTAAATCTATTGATTACGTTGATTGCTTTTTAACGTCAAAAAGTAGGCAAAATAAAAATCCTTTTCATAGTTCCGGACTTCATTTAAGCAGCAAGTTAGTTTCTTGAGTTGCTCTAATCGGTATGATAAATCATGAAATGATCAACAATTGTTTAATTAATGTTTTGTTTGTTTAGCGAATGCCGATAGTCACCGATGGCGGCGGCAAGCTGACGAACGCGAAGCGGCAAAGAAAGAGGACAGCTTGGAGCTAGAACTATGCAAGGACAAGGACGCCGGCGAGTGGTTCCGCCTGGTGGCCGGCGAGGGCGACAACTGTCGCGACGTCATCCAGTGCACCGCCTCGGTGAGTGCCTATATATACTAAATATACTTTTACACACGCATTCTCTAGTAAATATGTCCTTATAACATGTACTACCAACAACACCTGGAATGTAAGTTACCTTAAAACTGGCTCACATTGAAAATACCAAACAGATTTCAAAATGAAAATATGACTATGCCATTTTGAATACTTCATTATTCAAGAGTTAGTTCGTTTGGAACTTTAGTACAAGAGCAAATAAGGCAGTATCTAAACTATCGTATAACTAAAATTATAAATACGAAAGTAAGTTAGTTTGTTTGTTACGCTTTCACACAAAAACGGCAGAACGGATTTGGTTGAAATTTGGCACATGAGTAGACCATGACATGAGTTAGGACATAGAATAGTTTTTGTCCTGGAAGTACGTTCCCATGCGATAACTTCCGACCTCTACGCGGGCGAAACTGCAGGCAAAAGCTACTACTAATATTATAAAACTAGATTTTTGATGAGGACTTGATTTTTGTATGTTTGTTTGTTACGCTTTCACGCTAAGAAAACTGAACGGATTTGGATGAAATTTAGCACATGGGTAGACCATAACCTGGGTTAGTACTTAAGATACCATTAATCTCGATATTCCCACGGGATCAAGACTTAGGCGGGTGAAAGCGCGGGGCGCAGCTTGTAATTAAATATATGCGAAGCGCAATAAACGTTAGAAATTTGTCCTCAATATAAACAACAGAGTGATTGCATATCAGTGCGTAGGTACTGGTGTTAGGTTCTTACGACATTCAAGGTAATGTAAGAACTCGCCGGCCGGCTTGTACTTACCGCACGTTCGTAATAATGAAAATTGCTATAATTGGTCAAGTTGTTCTATATCCTCCGCGGACGTCTCTGCCTATCAACCACGCATTGAAGACCGCTCAGTCAGGGACAACATGCATTCATTTGTTCTGTAGAATCAAAAGTAACATCAAATATTGCCACATTACTGTTCTATCAAAATTTAATGATTTTTTGCTGATATCATTATAATATCCCATTAATGTGTTGTTAATAATTTTTAATTTTCTGCTGACTTAGGTAATTTTCAGGTTAAACATAATTTAGAATTTGCATTTCAAGTGACTCAAGCTCTAGCAACACTTTAAAGGCTTTTGATATCTAGGTACTAGATAACGAAACGAAGTAGTTATTGTTATAAATTAATCATTTCTATTTCTTTAACAGGGTATCCAAGCCATTCGTTGTCCAGCTGGTTTATTCTTCGATATCGAGAAACAGACCTGTGACTGGAAAGACGCCGTCAAAAACTGCAAATTGAAAAATAAGGAGCGTAAAGTTAAACCTTTGTTGTACACTGAAGAGCCATTGTGTCAAGATGGTTTCCTCGCGTGCGGTGACTCCAACTGCATCGAGCGTGGACTCTTCTGTAACGGCGAAAAAGACTGCGCTGATGGCTCGGACGAAAACTCTTGCGGTAAGTACCCTCGCACTCGCTGTCATCCTTACAGATCTTACCAACCAGCCAATACATTGGATCTAATCTAAAATTAAAACACGCAAATGAACTTGAACGGGCAAATTCCGAAATAAGAACTCGTGATGCGTGACTAACGAGCAGCCTGAAGTGCCAATCACTTGGCCTAAAAAAGCTTCTCAATGTTATGTCGTAACACAAATGGGTTATTTATTTAATTAATAAAAGAAGATAACGTTTGGCTTTATTTAAATTAGACATACCTACATGGAATGTGTGAATTTAGGTAGAAAGCTCAGCAGTACATAAATATGCCCTCACACATCAACAAGCTAGTCGGTATGCATAGCCTCACTTCAAACACGATTCATACAATACAATTCTCTGCTGCGCTATATGACTTGAAATCACTTTGAATTGTAATTATGTACATGACAAGGATACAAAACTCCATTCACCAAACCGCGAAGACCCTGGTCTGTTACCGCGACATAATAGATTCTTCTAGCTCATGGCTTTGAAGTAAATGGATATGCTTATCAACATAAACGCCTGCTGAGTCTCCAAACAGAACTTACCCATAGATTTATTATATACTACTAGCGTATGGGCTTACCTAATAAAGTCATTATTTAAAGTCAATAAATTTGCAACAAAATTGAATGTCTTTTTTAAAACGTAAAATATTCTAATCATGGGATTAAAAAAAAAAACAACATGTTCTGTACGTAACGCAAATGGTGTAGGTATGTACGAATGTATTAATACTGAATCAAAAGTGAAATCCAACGAGTGTGTCAGCTGTGTCGAGTGATTTGACCAAGCGAAAGTACCCATACAGGTTCCGACTCCCGCGCCGCCCGAGATTCATACGCCTCTGAAGCTGCACATACATGACTTGTAGTTAATATCTCTCAATGACAAACTATATCACAATCTGAACGCCAAAGCTTCTTATCACGTTTGAAGCAACAATAGCTATATTGCATAGACTCACAAAGAATTGTGACCGAAAATACATTAATTTCTTTAGAGCCTGCATTTCATAATATTTGACGGTTGCGCAGTTCTAGTGTTTTTTCTCACGATATTTTTAATTTAAAGTTCATAATTGCATAGGTATTGGTATATTTTTTCGTGTGAATTTGACTTTGTCTTTTATATATTATATATAATGATGGTTTTCTGTTTGTCATAGACATCGACAACGACCCCAACAGAGCTCCACCATGCGACCCGTCACAGTGCGTGCTGCCCGACTGCTTCTGCTCCGAGGACGGCACGGTGATCCCCGGCGACCTGCCCGCCAGAGACGTGCCCCAGATGATCACCATCACCTTCGATGATGCTATCAATAACAACAACATCGAACTGTACAAAGAGATCTTCAATGGAAAACGTAAAAACCCTAACGGTTGCGACATTAGAGGTACATACTTCGTTTCGCACAAGTACACCAACTACTCAGCCGTTCAGGAAACCCACAGAAAGGGACACGAAATCGCTGTACATTCAATCACGTAAGTTAACATTTAATTAAGACTTTCTGACATTCAAAAGTTTATTTAATTTAATTTGACTAATTGTAATTTTCATATGTTTAGACACAACGACGACGAACGTTTCTGGAGCAACGCTTCCGTAGACGACTGGGGCAAGGAGATGGCTGGCATGCGGGTCATCATTGAGAAGTTCTCTAACATCACTGATAACAGTGTAGTAGGTGTTCGCGCTCCTTATCTCCGAGTCGGTGGCAACAACCAATTCACCATGATGGAAGAACAAGCTTTCTTGTACGACAGTACCATTACTGCTCCCCTCTCCAACCCCCCTCTATGGCCATACACAATGTACTTCAGAATGCCTCATCGTTGCCATGGAAACCTACAGAGCTGCCCCACTAGAAGCCACGCCGTGTGGGAGATGGTGATGAACGAACTTGACCGTCGTGAGGACCCCACCAACGATGAATATTTGCCAGGGTGCGCCATGGTTGATTCTTGTTCCAACATTTTGTCCGGAGATCAGTTCTACAACTTCCTCAACCATAACTTCGACCGTCACTACGAACAAAATCGCGCTCCATTGGGTCTATACTTCCACGCCGCTTGGCTTAAGAACAACCCCGAATACTTAGAGGCTTTCTTGTACTGGATTGACGAAATTCTCTCTAGTCACAATGACGTATACTTTGTAACCATGACACAAGTAATCCAGTGGATCCAAAACCCGCGTACTGTTACCGAAGCGAAGAACTTCGAGCCCTGGAGGGAAAAGTGTTCCGTTGAAGGAAACCAAGCTTGTTGGGTACCCCACTCTTGCAAGCTCACCTCCAAGGAGGTTCCCGGTGAGACCATCAATCTGCAGACGTGCTTGAGATGCCCAGCCAACTACCCCTGGCTTAACGACCCCTCAGGTGACGGCCATTACTAACAGAGCCATGATCTCACGCCTCTCGTGCTCTAAGTAGTTCATATAAAATCTAATGAGTCATTTGCGTGGATAACATAGGCGCAGTCAAAACATTTGGAAAGAGAACTTAAATTAAATTGAATTTACATTATCTAAGTAACTAAACTTTTATCAACTGCGATTATGTTTTCCAGTAATTCTCAAATGTACCGGGTCATAATCCCGTCCGTAGCATAAGTACCTACCTTACTGTATGTAATATAGACTCACATAAATATTTAATAGGTCTGTTTAATAGTTTATGTGATTTTTCTAATGTAAGTCTGTTTTATAAATTTATAAAAAATAAAAAAATCTAAAAATTTACAGTGCTTTTTTTTACCTCAAACTAATATTTTATCGAAATAGCAACAAATTAATCCGTTGAACAGATGGGAGTCGATTGAAGTCATCGTGCACGAATTAAGTAGTTACTCTTAGATTACTAAGCAACAAGTAACAATGTTAGTCATATAAATATCAGCATGGGATGCATGCCAAGATATTTAATTACTTGATAGCGGCTCAGAAGTTTGTCGCAGAGAATGTTTAGTGATACATACGAGTATGTACATTCAAAATCTTGCATAAAAAATGCACTTACCAAGGTATATTCTTACACGAGTTATAAAGATAAATTTGGTATGTACCTACACGAATATTTGAACAAAGAGCAAACACTTCTGGACGGTCACTGACACGCGGCGCGGCTATATGATCGTATGTGTAGGTACCTACTACTACCTGGTATGCCAACGACAACGCGGAGGCAGTTCGAGATTAGGCAGCTTGCTCGTATTGATTTACTGAAAGCTTTTTCATTGAGTTCCGCAGATAATAGTGTAAGTAAAGAATTTACAAAAGAATGTCTCTACTAGTCTATTACATGGCAGCGTTATAACTAAATAAAAGTACTTAGTATGTTAAGAAACAACTTGATAAAAAACAATAATTGACCCATACTAAGTAGAGCAAAAAAATTTCGATTGCGTAGGTATTAGATACTTTGCTTCAACCAAATCATTGAAACACGAAAATACTTTTCTCTAGCATACAATTTACGTGCCTACACGGATATTTATTTTGTTCCAAGTTCTAGGTTTTGTAATATCATAATACGTCAATAACTTCATTCGTAGATCATTATGTTACTGGATGTGGTTAACATTTAGAAACATCTAGGTTTGCAAAAGATATCCGTAGCTTACATACCTCTACAAATCTACGTTTGTATTAAGATAGGTACTAATCTCGAAGAGTCGTGGATTCGTGCCTTGAGAACGCACGCCACGCAAGACAGGCGCTACGCGCTATATACACTCAACGCGCCCGCGAACCAGCGCGCGCGCCGCGGCGCCTAGGCCTGCGGGCCCTCTCCGCCTACGGCGCCACTTTTAAAATGGTGATACTCGTCATACATCAATTGCATGTTAGAGTTCAAGAATTATATTATTAGTCATTTGGTTACGTTTCGTGGTATATAGTGTATCTCGTACATATCTTTACATTTCGTTTGTATGTGTATATGTAATTAATCTTTTAGGTATCCTCTGTAAATAATCATAAAAGTAGCATAAATACATTACAACATTCTTAGCACGGGGTTAATTAATAGAATAGAATACTCTTTATTACGTAATTAATTATATTTATGATTAAAAAAAAGGTATTTTTATGTATAGCTGGATCCCTAAAATCATACATAAAGTCGTGTGGGTCATTCGAGTTGAATGTCTAAAATTAAACAAGTGCCTACCTGGGTGCAAAAGTCATTAGCCTCTCGTGGAAAGTTTTTATGTCTACTTCGGTACCCCGACAACATTTCAAACATGGCAGCCCATAAAAAATGCAAATCCGATTAAAAAGGGTATTGACCAAATCATTTACAGCCGTTAGGTGCATCGCCAACGCCCACCATCTCGCAGCAAACATGAAATAAAATCGTCTAGGTACCTATAGTACCTACCTATACTTTTTAAGCAACCAATGTGCCCATAGTTCTCAGCCACTCAGTAAATTAATATTCTTCGGATGTTAGTACTAGAGGTCGTATTCGTTTTTTTTTGTCGCACTTGCATGTTTTTACTTTAACCATTCCAGCCGACCTTGCTCGTCTCTTTGTGATAAATATCACGTGAAAAAGCTCGCTAGATCACACTGTGCAGTCTCCCGCTATGATCCTATGAAGTGTCTGTCGGCTTAGCCACATTGTGATAGTCTTACCACATCTGCGCGTCAAAATGTCATCAGTTGTATGAGTTTGACACTTGCGCGTGGTATGCGTGCGTGACAGGCGCGAGTGGAACAATAGGCGGCGGCGGCGCGGCGGGCGCCACCAACACGTTAATCTCCCTGACATCTGTGGGCGGGGACTTGCGTTGCACATCATCACCTCCAACCATGTAGGTACATATCCTCAACTCCATTACCAACTTTCCATTTTGTTTTGCAACGCGCAACGTTTATCAAAGTAGAGAATAAGGACAATGAAAACAATTGTATTGTTAGCAGCATCTAAATAAATAGAGAGTTGGGGCACGGAGCGCTCGCGGGTGGTATTGGACATGGTGGCACGGAGAGCCGCGGTGCAGTGACAGTGAAAGCAGTGAAAGTGTTCCTCAGCATCGCCGCATCGCACTCGCACTTGTTAACGCTTATTATGACAGACAGACATTTTTGTTTAAATACCTAATACAAAAAAAAAACCCACACTATATGTCAAATTGCCACATAAGTCTCTGAAAGTATAAAATTCAAACAAGCTACGCTTATAGTGGTTTTAAAGTTAATTAAACTACTTGTCACAAACACTAATACTGAGGGACATGCAAAATATTACAGAACATCCTTCGGTAGCTTTAAACGAATGATTTTGTGTTACATACGACCTACAAGTTGTTTTAAGTTCAGTCTATTGAGTTCCGAACTGTTAGCCCCTTTATTTATAAACGCTGCTTAAAGTTAAGTAATGATTAGCGACTGTTTAACCATACATTTTTGACGTTTAAACGCTTTTAACTTTAAGCAACGTTTATAAATAAACCTTTAGATGTATAAGAAAATGCACATAAATATTTATTTGACCCAATACCACAAGTAGCAGCAATATTCTGATTTGAACAGGGTAGCCCAGTGGCAGGCTAGTCCAATTTGAATACCTGTTTTAACTAAAACTCATTGTATAATTATAAGTAGGTATATGCCTATGCAATCAGAGAGGAATCACAAATATTATATATTTAAAAACATGATCCTGATTCATTTTGCAAAGGCCTTGGCCGCAAAACACCAATTGATTTTTATGTAGGTACCTAGTCACCACTTCTTGGAATATTAATTACTTCAGAGGTTACGAAGTATTTTAGAACATTCCAAAAGACCCAAGACTTGTAGACTGCAGATAGTTTATAGATACTGAACATTTCTCATAGCTGCTTACTTATGTTCTGAAGAAATGTATGTTAACTTACATTTTTGGTTAATTCAGAGATCTCTGACGCTTCAAGTCGTGTCTTTTTCCTGCTCGTTCTTAGTTAGCTTACAACAACAAGGAAAAATGTGTATTTCAACCCGTATGAGTTCGATTTTTATCTTTTTGTAAGGTATTCTGCGAAGGAACTGAAGCAGAACATAATACATTATTTTGTGATAAGTAGGTATTACATATTTAGTAATAATATTCATTGAACGATTATTACGTTCAGCTAATTGCAAGTCAGTTTTCAGAGGATGTAACCTGAAGTTTACTGTGTGGTAATTGACTGAACAGCTGATGAAGTAAGCATTCTAGTTGGAGCTTTTGGGAGAATACGTAACAATACAGTTATCTGATGCATTAGCGTCTACGTAGGTACATAGTAGAAGGGTGTAACTGTAGCCTTCACAATTATAATATGACGCGCATATTTATTTAATAGTCTATAAATACCCGGCTAGCTATGCTGTGATGTCGGCACAAGCACGCTATAGCCATACATACCAATACTTATAATATGTATGCATTGTCGCAAGTGAAAGGAAATATCTTGTTGAATCCTTGACTGGCGCGCGCCTACTTGCGACGCAGTGGCTGCGACTCTGAGCCGCGAGCCTCCGCATGCTCTCCTCTGTGCATCTTAGGAAAGTTCAAGTCCCTTGTTACTAAACGAGCTGAGTAATTGTGTCAGCAACATTATTAATTAACCTTTAATAGTTGGGCAAAGTACTTGGAAATAATTTGAACTGAATATCAATAAGTACCTACCCATTTCAAATGAGATCATTAATTATAAGTTGCGATTACGGAATTGTTCTGAATGTTATAAATAGATTATATTCTTTGAATACATAATGATTATCAATAAAATGTATTATTTCGCAATATTATTCAAGAATTAAAATCCGCCGAATTCACATAAATATGTAGGTATTATGCAAAGACTAAAATCGTATTCCAACTGACTGAGTGCTTCATTTGAAATCACACATGGCAACTAAATCAATATGTTAGTAATATAAATAATTAGGTATGTTTATAGATATTTGTTGTAATGGTCTGCAGTCGCAAAAATGTACCTATAGACTTCGTACTAGAATATCATATTTTTGGTTGTAATTCAATCAAAAATATGATATTCTTCAAATAAAATTACTCGGCAATGTCTACTGCAGCTTCCGATACGTGAAAGAATTGGATCAGTGTTCCAAAGATTACCCTCTACCTACATACAAACTCAAAAATTCACTTCTTTATTATATTAGTCAGTATAAAAAACAATTGTAGAAACAGACGAAGGTACCTACATACATGATACTTAGGTCACATCTAATGCTGAAAGTAGGTCTAGCTTTAACATTCAGGTCAAATATACACGTAACAACCGCATTTCGATAAGCAATTGGCAGTTTAAATGTTAAATCTTCAGTATCTTATGCAACGAACAACATATCTCACGAAAGTGCAAATGACTGACTAGATTTGCATCAAATTTGGAATTTAATTTCAGTTACAGTCAAGCAAATTAATCAAAATCAACCAAAAAAGCTCGTCTGTACAAATATGTACGGTAGGCCGCACATCAGTTGTAAAGATAACTAGTATGAACTGGCCTCTTATTCTATTGAAACTCCGTACTAAGCTAGGCCTACTTGAATAGAAGGGAAACATCTTCACTAATAAAAAATACAAGAGCGTAGAGCTAGAGACGAATTCGAAGAATTAAAATACTACTTAATAAGATACAAAGCCTTGCTGTCTGCTTCCGTGTCTCCAATCTGATTGAATGTGTAGCTGGGCAGGTATACATACGAGTCTAAATTTTTTTTTTTTACTTTGCTGCACAATACTAATTTCTCCTGTTTCCTCCTGCGTTTACAAACATTTAAACTCACATACACAAACAGGCAGACCAAACTACTTGCAGGCCATACAAATATTTGTTCCGTGCGGGAATCGAACATGGGACATTTGAGTATAGATAGGAGCTTCCCATCTATCTGATGAGTGAACCACGGATGTGGGTGATTTTTCGCAAATCATGGAGATCCCTGCGTGCTTCGGAGGGCACTTCGTCGCTGTAATTGTCAATTGTCATAGTCAGAACTTCAGAAGCATAAAGGTCTATCAGCCACTGTTACCCAAACTAAACACATCAAAAATGTCTAGGGATCAAGGTATTCAAAAAATATATTTTATTGCCCTACTGAAATTAAATAAAATTGTCTATTTAGATTGATTAAATAAAATGTTTCCGTATGTGAAGATCGACGATGTACTCTCTGCTTTTGCATTAATAAAGACTTTTCGCGAGTTTTGCTTATTGATTTTTTGATTTTTCACCTTAATTAATCCTGACATTAAAATGTGATAAAATGTTTTTAAAGGTTTTTATTGCGTAAAATATTCAATTAGTAATCTGTATTTGCGCTGTTAACGCGTATACACAATCGCAGCGAATCGGTATAGGTACTCAATATGAGTTCATCCAAATTGCGTTGCGGGATGGCCGCCCACGTGTGTTGTAACAGGCAAAAAGATTTTCTGTTGTGCGGTACGGTATCCATATTAGGCAAAGCTTTTCTTTGAAGCATATCCCATGCGTGCTCAATGGGATTCAAGTCTGGCAATTGAGCAGGGCATGGTCGGACGTTGATATTAGCTGCACTAGTGTGTTTGCAACGATTCTGGCAGTGTGTGGATGTGCATTGTCATGCACAATCAGAAATGAAGCACCCAATTGGCTCCGCAAAGGAATGAAAACATCTGATACAATCGTTTCAACGTAAATCTGTGCATTGAGATTGCCTCTGATCCAAATCAGTTCGGTTCTTCCGCCGATCCAAATACCTGGACCGAACTTCCTGGCATGATTTTAAACGTTCTTGGCGTTCAGTTTGCCTTAAACCAAAGCGATTCTTCAGAAAAACACACAAAATACCATTCTTCTGCCCAATTTCTGTGTTCACGAGCCCATTGTAAACGGGCTCTGCGATTGCGGGACTCAATAGGTGGTACACGTAGTGGCTTACGGGAACGGAGATTGACTTTACGCATGCGATTTCTTATGGTTTGATCGCTTAAAACATCCCTGAAGAGCTATGAAGCCTCGTAACCAACATCATCGCTGTCATTGTACGATTTCACCGAACAGTAATTTGTATTTAACGATCTTGTCTACGTGTGGTGATGCTAGCTCGTCTCCATGTCGCTCTGCCACGCTGCCAGTGATGCTGTAACGTGTCCAAAGCCGACTTACAAAACTCTGCGTAGGGCCCAGATCGATTGCCACAGAACGTTGCTGAGAACCAGCTTCCAACGTTCCCACGGCTCTGATAATTTCTTCTCGGCGCAAATGACGTCTTTCCTCCATAATAACGTTATTTTGTATTGATTCCTCTCAGAAGTATGGCAGAAATTTTACTGATTTGGCTTCAAACCCGTTCCAGGATTATATACCTAGGAATACGACTAACAGTAGATTTTCATCTTTTGAACGAAATTATAAAGCTATTCCCTTTTCAAATGACGAAATTTAAGTATTAAAAAGTATTCATAGGAGTTACAAAAATAATATATAAAAAAATCTGATTTTTAGTAACTAGCAAAAACATGCTTGATCCCTAAACACTTTTGATGTGTCTATTTCCTATATTTTTCTGTCACATTAAATTCTGTGTGCCTGTGTGAGACGCAGCTGAGCCATTCACTGGCGCATCACATTGACCCGTTTGTGAGAAGGAAGAGTCGCGCGGAGGCTCGATGAAGCGCGTTCGTATGGGCGGCGCCGGCGCACAAAGCCCGCGCGCGCCGCCTGACCCCGCGGCAACAGCCGCCGCCGTGCCCGCCGCTGCCGCCTTGTGTATCTTGTGAGCCTCGTTCCTCGAACATTACATAACTGTGATACCCGGATGTTGCCGCAAGGCCATCCATACATCAACTAGCATTTAGTTCCAGTCATCTTAAAATAGTTTCATAAATTAATTGAGTAAGTATGCCAATCTGAAAATGCTAACAGCACTTGGTAAAGGCTGTAAACATTTTCAAGCACCTACAACCAGCCAACTAAGTCCTACTTAATAGGATACCTACTTAGTGTTCCGGGCAGTAATTTAAGGGACCTAACCCACATAATACATTTCTTAAATTCGGTTGTTTATAGCGGTGCGTAACTTGTGTGACGTAAGCTTTAAAGTTCCAGATTGTTCCGATATCCTTGTAAACAAAACGACAAAACATGCACATGAAGCGCGTTCTAAAAACATGACTCACGTAATACTTATTACAATCATTACGTTGTTAAGAGTTCCGTGTATTCAGGTCGCAGTACAAGTACCTAATCTCGTCACTAATGAAATTGGTAACGTGGTAAGTCTGATGACGAACTTCAAGAATAAGACCGCCGGGCGAGCTAGTGTTGATTAAAAATTTACCCATGAACATCACACATTATAGGTACCTACCTAAACATTTTCTTCATTATTTTCCTGAAGAGTACCTACCCATATAATTAAGAACAAATATTATACAAATACAGTGAACCGACTTCTGTAATGAAGTAATAATCGTCTCAGCTCTGTGTATTACAATTACCTACAAGGCAGTAGTTGTTCATCCAAATTACCCACAGGCAAACCAAGCAGGCATCTGACTAATTTTAAACGATTTTATAGTCATTAAATGACGAACAAACAAAAATTTGTTTAACACTAGCTAGTCATTATGATGATGCAAACACATTCAAATACTACGTACCCACATTGAGATCTCTTAGACAAAAGATAAGAAAATCTTATGCCTCTGAAATTCGGTAAATTTTATTTATGTAGATACATAATTGATTAGTTACCTATTTAAACTTAAATATCATTGAAAAAGTACGTACAACAGTATACACTCGTCTACCTTCAACATGACCACAAATAGAACGTCTTCTTAGATATCGGACATATTAATTTACTTACATGAAATACATCAAATATAAACATGCCTTGCCTAGATGTAGGTACAACGTACACTGTATCATACAACTGTCAAGTTGTATGATAGTGTGTAGGTATACCAAAATCTATCGGGAACACGCGTAAATGTTATACATAAAATTCCATTATGATTTTGTAATTTGATGTCCTTGACTTTTGACAGATATATGTTCTTATTATGTAGGTATATTAAAATAGATGTGACCTCTGAATATATTGACATTTTCAGATAAACTTTTACATATGTAGACATTTTGAAAGATATACATAGTTGTGCAAATTTTACATGACCCGTATTTAAAGGACTGCACACATAATATGAATAATAAAAATTAAAAAAATAATCCACCCGTATATTATTAACAAAAAATCACATCTCGAACTTAGATAACATTATCATGTCATTAAGCCGATCTCAAGCTGATTTGCATATTTACTTTTATATCGGGATCTTTTTTCCACCTTTATTTGACATTGACATAAATTTATATAAAACAGGTTCCATCCTAATCGAAAGTGAGTCTCACTCAACAAGTATGCAAAAAAGGAACCTAATACTACACGATTATATTTTTTATCAAATGAAAACGATTCATTTCTGAAGGTCTAGACAAACCTATTAAAACATATAGGTAAATAAAATCTACCTAGTATTAAAATAGATTTGTATGAACACGTAATACTGCTTACTTAGTTATACTGTGTTACTACGCTCAGTTGTAAAATATTTAGGTAGATATATTATATTATGTATCTGGATGCGAGAAGTACAAAACTGGTCGCAGTGGTGATGTTTGGGCCCGGCCTGTGTCCATCAGAGAACGTGTTTCGGCTGAAATGGTGATGGTGATGACTTATGTATCAATACATAATCTTAAAAAGTATTTTTGTTTAAAGTTTTTGTTACACTTAAAAACATTTTAAGTTTATGTATTTACATGTAGCTGTACTACAATGTATTTTAATAAAACAACATGTTTGACGATAGTGTTTGCCAGCCTAGCCTAGTTTTTTTCCCAAATTACCTATGGTGGGGTCGGCTTCCTGTCTAACCGAATGCAGTATCTTACTTGCAGCGACATGCCTATCTGACCTCCATAACCCAGTTACTGGGTGATACCCCATAGTAAGACTGATTGTCAGAGTTTCGTTGAACTGACTACTCGTAACGACTGTCAAGGACCTACAAATGCCCTCCGGAATCATTTTCGAGGCACGGAGGGGTGTCGATATGTAATGGATGATCACCCATCCACGGACTGACCTCGGCAAGCGTAGCTCAACCTTCGATCGAATCGGGCGGCTGTTAATACTTAGGCGACTATCATCATCGTCATAATTTCAGCCCGGAATCACCCACTACTGGGTATAGGCCTCCCATTTTTTCTGCCACACTTCCCGTTTCCGTGCGTCCCTCGTCCAGGTGTTTCCCGCTCATAGGCGACTATAATTTGACGAAAGTCTTTGTATTTTATTTATTTAGTAGACTGCCTCGTGTGTCTAGTCATAATCGCTGGCACGACTGCTGATCGCGAGGCCCTGGGCTCGATTCGCAGGTCGAGCAGTGTTATTAGGTTTTTCCAGTAGGACTTTCTCAGTCACAGCTTGGAGTCTGGATTCGTGCCCGGTTCGTGGCAATAGGTTCGCCCCTTATAACATGGGACTCAAACTTAATTATAAAAGTGGGTGTACTAAATATGTACTAAATAAACCACTGCCCAACCCCTAGACAGGCGTGAAGTTAGGTCATGTTTTATTTATTTAGTGAATTTTTAATAGAATTGTGGTTAATGTGTTAAAATAGATGATCTAGCTATCTATTGATATTGTAAAACTTATACATAATATCAATTACCTAATTAACGAGTAAGCAAGAAGCTATGATAAACATATCCTTGCGATTGTGATTTCAGTTGTTTTTAGTAAATAATGATTGTAATACAAAGGGGCTTGATTTTAGTAATTGCTTAAGAGCGTTTATACCTTATGAGTGGCAACGTCGCAATTTAGTGTCATATTTCGTGGTTTTCTATTTTTATCATTTAATCGGAGCTATATTTTAAAAATCTGTTTAATTAACTTTTTAGAAGTATGTGAAAACTGTGTAAAAGGTAAGAAATCGTTGCGTTTAGAGTTCTATTTACATGCAAATAATACATTGGAAACTTGCAGGGCGTTATTTTCATTGTAAAATAACTGTAAGCATTACGGTTACTTACTTTTTAAACACTTTCACGTAATTCTAAAAAGTTAATTAAACAGATTTTTTAAATATAGCTCCGATTAAATGATAAAAATTGAATACCACGAAATATGACACTAAATTGCGACGTTGCCACTCATGAGGTATAAACACTCTTAAATGATCGATGATCGTAATTGAAATTAATCTCACTCTTATAAAATAGCATAGGTCTCCAATACTCAGGCGGAAACATTAATCTTTCAGGGAGTATTACTATGGAATAAGAAGTATAGCGCAGTAATTTTTATTAACCGATCAGGATCAGAGTAAATATGGGTGTCTACCTTTGGGCATGGTTAGAATAGAAGCTTTCTCTCTTAGTGTAATCATGGTCTGGCAGTTTGAGTAACTTGTGCGGCCTACTCAAATGTCCTTTCTTTGGTATTGTTCGTCGAATCGTTGAGCTCCTTAAGTTCTGAGTTGAGCTGCACGATTGCTGACAATTGCGTGCACTGACTGGACAGGTCCACTCAATCTGTGTGGTTCTTTCCTCAAAAGACCATTTCAGACACCGATCTACATCATAGCCTTCACATGATCTGACCAAGATTCTGTCTGGACTTTAAAAGAGACTGTGACCTCTGAGTTTGTTTCGGCCTTTCTTCTCAGAGTAGTCAGATAGGAAACGCCGACCTCATCTAGTTTAAAAAAATATATGATTGACGTGTAAAAGTGTTTGTACAAACCTACTTACAGAAATAAAATCATTTATCATTAGCATAAGCTGTCTCTAACAAAGGTGGGATAAAAACTTGCATACGTGGTGTACAAACACAATTTTAACAGCAGTCTTGTGTCAACTACAGAAACCATTTAAAAAGGTAGGATAATAATACTCGTACAAGAAAATACTACCTATAGGTACATTGTTTTAAGAACATGTGACATAATATGAAAGTATTTAGATATATCCTATAATAATATTACATTACTGACTTGATAGATAATTTCAATTGAAAATCTTAAATTGCAGCTAGAATACCTATCCATTTATTTATTTAGAGCCAAACATTTTAAATAGATGAGGAATAATGTTAAGCTCCGTAATTCTAAGAATTGTGTTATATGTGGACATAATATTATCCACATGTTTGCTTATGTATGTACCTAACCAGAATCTTGACTCGTAAAACAAGTTAGTGATGTTGTTAGGGGCCCCGTTATACCCACCCACTACTGCGATCTCTGATTTTTATAATTAGTAATAGTATAATTCACTCATTATATTGGCGCCCATGTAATATTCAGATGATCAGTTACAAAACATTTGATACGTTTATATCAAATGTTTTGTCGATCGATGACAGATACGTACTTCTGTAGGTACCTATTAGTATCTTCCTATGCTGTTTTATTATATAACTAAATAGATATTAAGACTCACACGGTGACCGCTTGTCCAGTTATCTTTCGTCTTAATGAGTTCGTTAAAAGTTTAAAATAATGCAGCTTTCCCTAGTAAACAATATGTGATGCTCAGCAAGTGTCATCGATGTTGTAAAATCATTTAAACCCACCACAGAAACTCAGAAACTCGTGGTATGAAATTGTATTTTCCTGTAAGCGGAAACGGAAATAGAATTACCAATTCAGGATGTGTAGGTATGTGTTATAAGAACAAGATAGATAAATAACAGCTGCGCTTTTCTAATACAACTGATGGAAAAATTTCCATTTCGTATCTACTTGTAAATGACATAGGCGAAGAACTTTCACTATTTTATGTTTTCAAAGAATACCTACAGTCACTTTATGTAGATATCATAATTTAAATGTAGGTACGCGGGTTCTATACGTTTATCTTCAAGCATAGCTAAAGGAAGGTGTGTGTATAATTCAATCAACATCATCTTCCGCTTGGCTTATTGCGTCCGCCGTGGCTAAAACTTCCTGTCTTGAGATTTTATGCAAGATTACATAAAATTGCTGACACAAATTTTATAATAACATGTATACCAATAAAATAAAATATTTTAAGTGTGTTTCTGTGTGACCGCTTAGTTCTTTTAAACTACATAGGTACTTACTGGATTTTAATGCGGTTTTCACTATCATACAGACCATTTATTCCGGAAGGTATAAGTATATAATAGGTACATTAATATTTAACTTAGATTTAGTAGAGAAATCTTTATTTTTTTACATTCGTCTCTGATTTTCTGTCAGTACATTGTTGCACACTTGCGAAGCAGGGGAGGATCGCTAGTTTACATAAATAAATCAAATTGTTTTTCGAAAGAACTAGCAAAATATACTTAGGTAGGTATATAGGGTAAATATTATCTTTTATATATTATACCTATTTACGTAATTAATACATTTATTAGCAACACCTTAAGCTCCTATAGCTCAAGCACGTAATGTTTGACAGGGATACAGATATTATTGTAGGTACTTAATCGTTCATTAACTACACTACAAGTTAATATATTACAAGTAAAGTTATAGATGATAATGCAACGTGTGATATTTATCTACATTCGTCGAAATGCAAAAGAAAGTTTTTGAAGGTGATTTACTGAAATCATTAATTAACATTAGCATCATTATCATAATTACGTTGTTTCCAGTGGGCATCGAAGGCTTATTAAAAGCTGTGATCTTAGTACAATAGTTTATTACGCCCGGAGGTGTAGTACCTATAGGACGGCTGATGTGTCTGAGCTTGCTGGTGTCGAGTGTGCGCTGCCAGGTTATATAAATACAAATAGGTGAAGAGGGGCAACGGAGACCTCTTGCACTTTCTTGACGGCGAACGTCGCAGCGACCAGTACTCGCCGAGCATCATGGCTCGACACGCGTGTCTGTGTCTTGGTGTGTTGTTGCTCAGCTGTCTCGGTAACTATTCTTTTTATTTATTACCTAAATAAGGTGCTATAAATCTAGAGGATAAATATCTTTATTACACATTAAATATTTAAGTATCCTTTACCGAATGTGCTGGATTCGTTAATATTACATGTACCTATTTAATTTTCATTGAACAAATAAGTATCTTTATCTTATATGATTTTTTTTTGCCGGTAAAAAGCCGCTGTTTACCTTTATTATAACGTTATGCAATAATTTTTTTAGTTAATCAATCAATTGAAATACGATTTTTTTAAAGGGAGTTTTATATTATTTTAAATACATAGGTACCTTCTTATATAAATTACTAGCTGACCCCGCGAACTTCGTACCGCCTAACAACTGTTTTTTTTTTTTTTTAATTTTCCTCTCCGTATGAACCATCCTCGTACTTCAAGGAATATTCTAAAAAAAGAATTAGCAAAATCGGTCCATCCGTTCTTGAGTTATAAAATTACAACGAAAAGTGGCATTGATTTTTCTATATAAGGATTTGTCTGTCGCATTTATTTTGGTGATTAAAGTTTATAATATTCTTATATCGGTTTCACAAAACACAAAAAATAAAAAAGTTTGCTTACAAAACTTTCAGTTTTGAATTTGAATATAATAATATTTTATAAAATATATTATATTGTCGAATAACTACGTTTATATAAGTTAAAGTCCGCTTTAAAGCTACAAACAAAGAACGCCGGCTACCGACGTGGCTCGTTTACTTCGCTTGACCTCGATTTCTTTTCAACGTTTCAACTTTCAATGCCGACATGGAATAGAGCTGCAATTGACTCAGAATATTCTAAACTCAGAACTCCCGCAAAAAACCTAAACAATTTAGTAATAAATCGTATGTACTAATACAACAAAGCTCACAGTTTTGAAAGGCATTATTAACTAAACACTTAATTAAAGCTTTCGTTATTCGTATTGCATTCAAGTGAACAACATGGCGCATTTAAAGTGAATATAAAAACTATATATGCCTAGTTACTGCAAGTAATGAGCACGGCATGTATCTATATAGCTACATGTACGGCACTGCAATGAAACTGCAGGTACTACATTCCTTTACCCGCTGTGTTGTAACAGCGGCTTACGTTAAGTGGTGTTACCTAATGAGCGCGTTAAGACTGCAGTGTTAGTACTCTGTTTCTGGCTCAAAATATTAGATAGGTACTCGGTTATATAAGTCCCAGGTGTTAACCCCGTAACAATCAATAGTGGCTGACGTATTTTTTGCTACAGTGAATGGCGAGCTGCGAGTTAAGCGGCAGGAGGAGGACGGGGGAGATGATGCCACCCCAGAACAGTTGTGCGATGGTCGCCCGGCAGACGAATATTTCCGTCTTTCCACCGAAGGAGACTGCCGCGATGTAGTCAGGTAGGTTTTACACAACTACAGCTTAACATACTTCATTTGTTGTAACGACTTAATGTACCCACGCCACGTTGTGAATGTTGTGATATAGTAGTTTCGAAATATTACTGAGTTGCAATGTTATTCTGTCGTCATAAGTTTGTCATGTTTCTATCAAAGTCTAGAGAAAACTGGTTGGTAACCGAACCAGTTCCAAGAATCAATCAGTCGTAATGAAAGCTTGCAAGGTTGGCTTTATGAGTATTATAGGTATACACTTAGAACCTGCATCAGAAATTTAGCAAAAAGGCCCTTGCAGCAAGGTACTAATAGTACCTACTTCCAAATATTTACATGAAGGTAGGTACATAAGTACTTAATTTATTAAAGTTGTGAATGTGACCAAGGACCGTTGTTTGCCGTTTGATTTATTTATGGACGCTGTTTAGTATGCAGTGAGGCAATGACTGATATTCCAGTCTGTGCACAGAACGGTCACCCTCGTGCCGTGAATAAGTACCTATTTGAATTAATATTGAACTTGTAGAACGTCAAAGCTTAAGTGCATGTACTGTAAGCCCACGTTCGCACGGATGTCCAAATATCGCGGCGGGATTTATCGGGATATTTATCGGGATTTTCAACTCTCGGTGTTAAGTTGACCTTTGAGAATCTAACAGAGTGCACCCCAGCAGCGTGTCGATAAAACACACTGCTAGATTTTCATCTATTGGCGCCAAGCAGAGCGTTGAAAATCCAGTGTGCGATAAAATCCCGCCGTGATATTTTTAAGTCCGTGCGAACGTGGGCTAACTGTACTTTTTAATACTGATGAACTGACTGACTGAAGACTCAAGTTTCAGTCTACATATTATTATGTGTCAAGAAGCTTATCTCTACAAGTTATATATTCGTTAAATAGCATTACATTTATGATAAACTACACACTAGGACACCACTAAGGCAGCATCCAAACCAAATCGATCGTCGCGCGAACATGCGACCGCCGCATTCATTTTGTTCGGCGAACCTAATCGCGTGGTAGCGCAGTGAGTGACATAATGTTCAGCGAACTCAAGCGTGTGGTCGCGCACTGTGTGGCATATGAACGCGGCGATCGCGTATTCGCGCGACCGATCGCTTTGGTTAGGACACGGGGTAAGCCTTCTGAATGTAAGTAGTACCTACCCCAAAACAAGTAAGTTCCTAAATTATGTCTTGCATATCTAGCATTACTGTGTAGTTTAAATCTATAGCTGCGTCCATATTTGTGACATTTTAATGAACAGGACTGACGCAAAATACGCATGCCAAAAATAGTAATAATGTCACACAGCGATCCATCCCGAGGTCTCGTGACGCACGGCCCCTGTATACGTGTACATTGGCCGTAGCTAACTAGTACCGTGGCGTTGTCACGGAATATGGTCCGTTGAAATGTCACAAATGTGGACGATGCTTAACAGATCTTCATAAATATATTCTTGATGATTGAATTTTGCTACAGAACTGTGTGTTTATGTCATTTATGTTGGTATAAATGGTTTACCCACATAATAATTGTATGTGGACAGAGTTTGCTAAGAGTATCGCTGTGTACAGGTGCGACCAGGGTGGTGAGAACGGCGTTACTCGGCTCGCCTCAGTGCGCTGCCCCGGCGGTCTCGCCTTCGATATCGACCGTCAAACTTGTGATTGGAAAACAAATGTTAAGAATTGCGATAAAATAGAAAGTAAGTTCCGCCGCATGGCGGAAGTGGACGTGCGGAGGGCTAAGCTTCCGTTATGGACCCGGTCCAGTGTCGCAGCCGGAGTACCTGTTAGCCTTCCGAATGCCCACTTCCTGCTATTATGCATTTAATTAAATGTCACATTTCTTGTCAACGCAGGTGCACTAGGTCAGGTCTTAAACAAATCACTTGCCCGTCTGGACTGGCTTTCGATCTTGGTAAACAAACCTGCGACTGGAAGGGTAAAGTGACCGACTGTGACAAACTTGAGAGTAAGTGCCGAAATGAAGCTATTGGCGCGTAGCGAGCAACTAGGCTTGGGTGAAGGGGCCGCGTCGCACTGTAGTTAAGGTGTATTGCATGAGGCCCCGGACAGAGGGAGCGGCCGCCGTGGTCCGACCCGATTGTTACGCATTAACATTATTTCTACAACAAAAATAAAGTACACCAAACACAGACTATTAACATTTGTACACACTTCAATGTAATTATGGACATGTGACACGTTGCACAAACACACATCATAACCTTTTACCTATGCACTACATTAAACAAATAAGTACCTAATTATCACAAAATAAAAATTAAATAAGTACAAAGTTTTCCATCTATTTGTTGTAAGGTACTTCACAAATCTCTGAGATCACAAATGATAAAATAAAAGTAAACCACTGTATTCAAAATCTGCTGAAAGTTGATAAAAAAATACAGTGCACAAAAAAATTCTATAATATTTTTTTAGTTAGATATTAGCTAAAAACAAATAATAATTATTATAATAGACACTCTACATTTCTACTGCGCATTCCTTCAAAACTTGCTAACTTATAGCTTAAGCTTCATTACCATGACACTGACTAACGACAATATAGAAAATATTATTATTCGTGGAGGGAACCTAATTATTACTAACCGTTGAATAGTATTCACAACATTAACTTAGCTATGTACGTATGTATTATACACCAAATCTGCTTTAACCAAAGTAATTTGCTATATATCAATAAGGTGTTTCTAAAAGATACAGGCCATTTGAAATATACGGGCTGGTGGTTTAGTCACCTGCATCCGTCAAGGGGGTGATTCTACCCGTCATTTTAAACAACTTTCGCTACGAAACTCTTATCCGATTCGTGAAATAATACTTTTCTATGCATAGGTATATGAAGTATTTTTTTTACAATTCGGGTCATAACGAAAGTTGTTGAGAATGACGCGTAGAATCACCCCCTTGACGGATGTAGGTGACTAAATCGCCACCCTGTATAGTTTCATTTCAAAAGCTAGAATAGCATGTAAATATATTTTGTAATGGATATTTTATTATTCCAATTCTGTACTAAATACAGTATTCATGGAATTTAAGCACTAAAATACATTCAGCGTCAGTTAAAATATATTTTAATGCCAGTCTATTCCAATAATTTTATTAAATAAACGTTGGTTGGAAGGGAAATTCATCACTCAAAACCCGATGATTTCATTCATCGAAATAAAAAATTCTTCCTAATACACCATAACATCTTGGACTCATAATACGATACCAATATTTCTTATCTTTTTTACAGTATAATCATCTAATAAATCTGTAACTGTTTCATAACCATACAAATATAATTGACAATAAATACCAACCTACTTATTTATCAGCTATCCTATTCCCTACTTTTTTGTCTTCTGTTAACTTGATCATTGTTTCATGCTTGATTTCCTTCTATTTTCTTATTGACCCTTGAACACTGTTACAATGAAAACACAAACGAAGTAATTATGTAAGTGGCACCTGCGTATGTGTATAAGCGATACACCGAAAACTTCCAAAATAAATAAAACTATGTGAATTCGTTAGATTTATTATATTCTGTATTTCAGAACCCAGGAAAATTTTGCCTATCCTGAAAACGGATGAGCCCATCTGCCCTGAAGGAAAACTAGCCTGCGGAAGTGGCGACTGTATAGAAAAGGAACTGTTCTGTAACGGAAAGCCTGACTGCAAGGATGAGTCTGACGAAAATGCTTGCAGTAAGTTTAAGGATTAAAAAAAATACTATATAAAAACGTATTTTTTGAGACAAGTATGTAACTTTATTTTTCTTTACAGCGGTCGACGTGGATCCCAACAGAGCCCCTGACTGCGACCCCAACCAGTGTGCACTTCCCGATTGTTTCTGCTCGGCCGACGGAACTCGTATCCCAGGAGGAATTGAGGTTAACCAAGTCCCTCAAATGATAACAATTACTTTCAATGGTGCCGTAAACGTTGACAACATTGACTTATATGAACAAATATTTAACGGACAACGCCAAAATCCTAATGGTTGCCAGATTCGTGGTACATTCTTCGTGTCCCACAAATACACTAACTACGCTGCCGTTCAGGAATTACATCGTAAAGGTCACGAAATCTCCGTATTTTCTATTACTCACAAGGATGATCCAAATTACTGGAGCAGTGGAACCTACGACGACTGGCTAGCTGAAATGGCTGGAGGGCGTTTGATCGTAGAACGGTTTGCTAACATAACTGACTCGTCAATCATTGGCGTCCGCGCACCATATCTGCGTGTTGGTGGAAATAGGCAATTCGAAATGATGGCCGACCAGTACTTTGTTTACGATGCGTCGATTACCGCTCCCCTTAATCGTGTTCCCATCTGGCCATACACACTATACTTCCGTATGCCCCACAAATGTAATGGTAACGCTCTCAACTGCCCATCAAGAAGCCACCCGGTTTGGGAAATGGTAATGAACGAACTGGACAGAAGAGATGACCCAACTTTCGATGAATCTCTTCCTGGTTGTCATGTGGTCGACTCTTGCTCTAACATCCAAACCGGAGAACAGTTTGGACGTCTTCTGCGTCACAACTTCAACCGCCACTACAGTACTAACCGTGCTCCGCTAGGTTTCCACTTCCACGCTTCATGGCTCAAGTCCAAGAAAGAGTTCAGAGATGAGCTCATTAAATTTATAGAAGAGATGTTGGAAAAGAACGATGTTTACTTCACTTCTCTCATTCAAGTAATCCAGTGGATGCAGAACCCCACAGAGTTGACGTCACTCAGAGATTTCCAAGAGTGGAAACAAGACAAATGTGACGTGAAAGGTCAACCTTTCTGCTCTTTACCAAATGCATGCCCCCTTACAACTCGCGAGTTACCAGGGGAGACTCTCCGTCTTTTCACTTGCATGGAATGCCCCAACAACTATCCATGGATTCTAGACCCCACGGGTGAAGGCTTCAATGTTAAGAAGTGATCTCTTTAAGATAAATTAAAAGACTGTACACATGTAAATAATACTCAATAATGTTAATAATAATTACAGTAATTATTATGAATGTGGCAAGGCGTCATCTTGCAGTGAAATTGTTTTTATTAGATATATTAAATACAAGTGAAAAGGTGACTACCGCTCAAGTAATACCTACTGCCGTTACTGGTTTTTTAGCAAATATAGGTAAAAACTGACAGTTTCATAGTAAATTAGGTTATTACCTACATATGAACAATAAATTTTTAATTTTACATAATCTTCTTTAATTTGGTCGTCAAACTTTCCTGTCCCTACAAACCCCTATCAATACACCAGAGGCCGTAGACAAAGATAACTTTTATTAGTTAAACGATAGTGGAAAAGTCATAAATGTATCGACTTGACATAAGCAACCGAAAAGATTATATTATGTCAATCCTGTTGAAAGTCCTTACAGAAATACGAAACGCTTTGAAAGCACTTTTAAAAGCGATAGTAACTTGTCTAGGCTCTCTGGATTAGGGAAGTTAACTTAGGTACGTCCGTAGACCGTGTTACTCAGCGTACTTGAATTTATCTACCTCTAGGTACTTACATAAAATTGAGAGATAGAACCGGAGATGATTGATTTACTTTCTGAATAATAAATCACTTTATCCAGACACACGGCATTGTGTCAAGCCAAGTTCGGTAGAGATGAACAGGGCGATGCACACCCGTATCTTACACGAAGCATTTCGAGCTACTTTCGACCTCAAACGGCACAATAGTTAGGTACACCATTTCATAAGTGTAACATAGACAGTTCTTGATATATTGTCGTCCATAAATGATTTTTTTTAATCACTGATTCAGTTAGTCACCAACTCTCTCATTAAAAACCTAAAACACACTTCCAGGTGACTTAGAAATTTGGGAAAATTAAAATTTGCCACTAAGGTAGGTTTTTGGGCGTATGCAAAGGAAAAAATTGGAAAACTGAAAATAGAAGGAGGTTATCAATTCGTCTGTATTTTATGTTCCCCTATAACTTCCGACATCTTACTTACCATGGTTTTGTTATTGTCATTCATAACTGTTTATTGATTTTACTACGATGGCCTAGTTTATCATTTGTGTCTTCGAGTTCAGCTACAACTACTTAGCGGGCACGACTTTTATGCCTGGAGGCTATTATTTTGGTATAGAGTTCTGTTTTACGTTTTTAATTCAGCGTTTTATTTGCGTTTCGTTTTCAAAATGATATGTTGGTATATTGGCGTGTGCTAGCTGACACATGGCAAATAATTTAATGTTTTGTGTTTTTTTGTTGTCGTTTTATAATGCTATTTACTTTGTATAGTGTTAATTACTTAACATCCAGTTTTTTTAAACTTAACAGACAGGATGTGCTGATGGGGTGTTTTTTTGCGTCACTACTTCTTCCAACTAAAGCACTAGGAAGTGATGAAAGAAAATTTATTAGGTTCCTTCTATTAGTCAATTATTTATTGGTAAACTGTTGGCTGCGGAACAATGAGGAAAAAGTCGTGAGGCAGTTTTGAGTATGAACGTGAATGGCTTTTTGAGTAAGGGAAGACCAAAGAAACGATGGAGAGACTGTGTTAAAGATGATATAGCTAGGAAGGGGATGACTACCGAGATGAAGACTAATATAGAAGTATGGCAAAAAACGACATGTTGCGCTGACCCCAAATAATTTGGGATTGCAAATGAATGGATGTTGGCAACACTGCGCGTACAAAACCAATAATGCCTCTCCCCACCTCAAACTAAGCGTTTACAAAAGACTTTCAAGGTATGTTTTGTACGAAACCACCACTTTGTTAGTCTAATTATAGAACCAGAACTTGAAACCTATTCTTCTATAGGTAAAAATTTTCGGCTTCGGTTTGCGAGCGATAATGGCTTCATGGGCGCCGCCGGCAGGATTATTTTCAGGAAGTTGCAGCTTTAGTGCTACATCATGACATTTCTAGTCTTTTCCTACAACATTTACCTACTAAGAGAACCTGGGATTAACTTAAAGATGAGCGAAGTGAGGTCACGAAATATCGTACTCTATTCATAGAGTAATAGAATTAACTTTGTCGATATAAATGCAGGAAAGTTTAGTAGGTAAGATTTAAAATAACGTAGGAAGCGATCGGAAATGTTTGCACCCCTTCTCTAATAGATTAGATTTTCTTTTGGCCATTCATAAGGAAATAGGTGTTACTTCGTTGAGGATACAAGGGCGAGCTCGAAATTGCACCCCGTCTCGGATTGAGTAGTTTTTCTTCTGACCACTCATACAAAATTAGGGGCTACGTTGGCGACTGTAGGAAAGCTTATTAAGAATTAAGAGAACGTAACGTAGAAATGGAGTTAAGACTATGTTGGCTTAGAGTCAAGTTGCAGCAGTCGGGGGTTGCGGAAGGATCGTACGTTCCCGCGACCACAGATTACTAAATAGTTACTACGTAACGCGACCCCCGGTGTAGGTGTGAGATGGAACTCCGGGGTGGTTTTTAGTCAGTAAGAGTCTGACAGACCCTGCCGCCCGCCCCAGGGCGGCGGACATCCATGAGGATTTTCCACGCCGGAAACAAAAAAAAAAAGTCAAGTTGCATAAGTTGTCCCCCTTAAGGGAAAACGGCTGTAGTTTTAAGGTTAATTTATATTAATTTTACAAAAGTTCTTCCGGTACCATCCAGGGATATGGGTAGGTACCATAGGTGTGCGCTGATCAGCGCGGTGGCGCGCGCTGCTGGAAATATTAGCTACGTCGCTGACTTTTTTGTCGGCGTCATCGGCGTCAATGTATTTTATTTCATAAGGGAAAACAAACAGTACTATATTCAAAATAAACGGTAGCAACTTAACATTTAACTTAACAAATATACTACCCACTACATTTTCCACAGATTACAACTTACATATTTAGAAACTGGTGGCAAACGTAACTGTAGTCAGGGCAAAATCAATAACATGCACAAAATAAACTAAAAAAAAACAAAATAAATCGCTTGTTTGTGTATTGCATTAGGTCCTATAATAATAACAATAATTTGCTGCTGATCCCTCAGAATTTTAACTATATTATTTTTTTAAGTATTTCGGTTAAAAAATAGTACCTATGTCGATTTCACAAAATCGCTCATTATATGTAATATTTTGGTTTTAGATGCGATGCAGCTATACTAGTAAACTAAACACTATAAACGTCTAAATATAATTATGCTTAAAAAATACATTTTTATATGGTCATTAAAAGCAAGCAGGACTAACCGGTTGAAAACCTTAGTCCAGACAACGGACGCGGTGATAGCACCGCGAGTCCAGCTTCCAGCTTATGCGACACAGGTACTTGCTGAAGCAACTGTGTCCCGAGATCACCTGCTTCGCCCGTATCGTCATTGAGCCGTGCTTCCTTTCGAGCCAGTCGTTGAGAACTGGCCGGAAAACCTCGATTGTATTCAGGCCGTAGGGTGCAAAAACCTCTCCCGCCATTCCGCCACCATGACCTGACGGAGCTCCGATCGGCGCAGCGGGGCGAGAGACTGGTGCACCTCTCGCTGCACCAGTCTCTCGCCCCGTGTGTGTCTCGCCTCCCCGCGCCACAGGTGCAGTATCGCGAGGGTCTTTGCCTCCAGTTCCCAGGGCAGGGATCCGGCTAATGCACAAGCCACCTCGCAAGGTATCGTGCGATATCCTCTAATGGCTCTGACGGCCACCGCTCTGTGCGGTTTGCTCAGTATTACGATGTGACGGGCCATCCAGGTCAGCTGCCCACGCCGATAAGAAAGGCATTTGTAGTGCGTATTCCGACGTGCTACCTCAACCTGGTGTTGGAAGAAAGCTTTTGGCCACAGGACGTCGGACCTATTCCACACGACAGCACAAAGACGTAGTGCAGTGCTAGTGAAGTGTTACTAACATAGGCATAAGTTTTATTTACTAACACTTATTGTTGATAATAATATGTATACTTAGGTTAAGGTATTTATCTATGGGTCTATGCAACCCGAAATAAATAATTTGATTGATTGATTGATTGAATAAGGTCTGAGAAACTATACACAAATCTAATCTAAAGAATAATATAACACGACGTCATTAAAACAAATTAAAAACTACTTACAAATAATTTCTTGGGGGATCAAGTGGAATTCTTCTCTTTTTGAGTCATAAGAAATTAGGTACTTGATAATTTTCCTCAAAACTCCTTGGTTCTGTAAAAGCTAGAAATGATCTAGACTAAATAAATTAAATGTTGTGTTTTATAAATGATCGTTAATTTGTGCTACATACTTATTTCATATTTTAAGGTCTCGAAAAATATGTTGTCAGTGTTCCAGGTCCGATTTAGGAATTCTCCACATGTTCGAATTAAGCAAAGAAGAGGTCTTTAAAGTTTTGCTGGCTACACTCATCCTATCAGATATGGTGTCAGAATCTGACACCGCACCCACACCCATCTGCTCGACCAACACGATCAGCAATTTATTTATGGGTATATTTTCTTTTTCTTCTTCCATCCCACGAGTAGATATAGGTCAAAAATGTCCACCGGGCAGAGCCTAGATGCCCGGTGAGCCTACATACTGCAGAGTGTGGCAGGTGGTCAGCAAGGGAAGCGGTCACGACTGGACTTCCTCCAGCCATTCATCCTCTCACCGCGCTTAAAAGCTTAGGATTGGGTGGTTTTTATCTTAGAGGTAGCCTTCCTCTGTGCCAAGCAATTGAACCAAGCCCCCGGCGGCGGCATTAGGCTTAAAGAACTTTATATTCTTTTATGAACATAGTTCACTTAAAATGAGATTCACAAAAATATCTTCAAATCTTCAATTCAAATGTTACAGCTTTAGCTTAGGGCGACAAGTTTCATACTAAGTATTACTAAATCATTTTATTTCACAATCTGTTCAGCACTTTTAATGCTCTAAGGTTCAGCAGCATCTCATTAGAAATAGTGATAAATGATTTTATTTCTGTAAGTAGGTTTGAACAAACACTTTTACACGTCAATCATATTTTTTTTTAAACTAGATGAGGTCGGCGTTTCCTATCTGACCACTCTGAGAAGAAAGGCCGAAACAAACTCAGAGTGACCTCTGAGTTTGTTTTGTTTGTTTCGGTTTGTTTTGTCTGGACTTTAAAAGAGACTGTTACCAGTCTCTTTTAAAGTCCAGACAAAATCTCGGTCAGATCATGTGAAGGCTATGTAGATCGGTGTCTGCAATGGTCTTTTGAGGAAAGAACCAAACAGATTGAGTGGACCTGTCCAGTCAGTGCACGCAATTGTCAGTAATCGTGCAGCTCAACTTAGACTCAAGGAGCTCAACGATTCGACGAACAATACCAAAAAAAGGACATTTGAGTAGGCCGCATAAATTACTCAAACTGCCAGATCATGATTACGCTGAGAAAAATACAAAAATAAATATAAAAAAACCAATGACCGACATAGTTCTCACATTCACAATAATTAGAATAATATTATAATAATCTTTGAGGACCATGTAGATTTTTGTCTGAAATGGTCTTTTGAGGAAAGAACCACACAGATTGAGTGGACCTGTCCAGTCAGTGCACGCATTTGTCAGTAACCGTGCAGCTCAACTCAGAACTTAAGGAGCTCAACGATTCGACGAACAATACCAAAGAAAGGACATTTGGGTAGGCCGCATCAGCTACTCAAACTGCCAGAACATGATTAAAACTGGAACAAAAACACACATAGTCCTCACATTCACAATAATTTAAAATAATATAATACTTTATACAGTAAATATAGTGTCATTGTATATGTAAATAAGTATAGATACATATAGCAAAGATTAAAAGTAAAAATAGTTAGCGAAATAAAATAAATTAACATTGCCTGTGCTATATTGGAGCAACTCAACCCCAAGCCTTTTTGTCCTCAATATAGTCTTTGACAGTATAATAGGCATTCTGGCATAGTTTCCTTTTTATAAAAGATTTGAATTTATTAAGGCTTAGTGCTTCAATGTGGCTAGGAAGTTTATTATAAAAACGTATACATTTGGCATCTAAACGAGCCACCTATTTTCTTGAGCCTGGTAGTAGGAACAACAAATTTGTGTTTGTTCCTAGTATTTAAATTATGGATATCACTGTACTTTTTAAACAGATTAATATTTGTATGTGCATACAAAAGATTTTCATAAATATACTGAGAAGGCACAGTCATTATATTAATCCCTTTAAATTTGTCTCTGAGGGAGTGTCTGGGACTTAATTTATAAATTGAACGAATTGCCCTTTTTTGTAAAACAAAAATCGTCTGAATATCGGCGGCATTTCCCCACAACAGAATACCGTACGACATTACACTATGAAAATAACTAAAGTATACTAAACGGGCTGTCTCCAAATCAGTTAAACCACGAGTTTTCCTAACGGCGTATGCTGCAGAGCTAAGCTTCTTTGACAATTTATCTATATGGGGGCCCCATTGAAGCTTGGCATCCAAAGTTATGCCTAAGAATACTGTAGTATTTTCGGGTTTCAACTCTTCACCCTTTATGAGAAAACTTGTTTCTACTTGTCTAACATGAGGTATCGTAAACTTAATACATTTCGTTTTTTTCTCGTTAAGAAGAAGGTTATTAACATTAAACCAGTTAACTACTTTTGCGAGGGCACTATTTACATTGTCAGTAACCAGCCGCTGACGTTTGAGTTTAAATAAAAGTGAAGTGTCGTCTGCAAACAGCACTATATCATGTTTATCCTTTATGAGGTAAGGCAAGTCATTTATATAAATAAGAAATAAAAATGGACCTAGAATTGAGCCTTGAGGGACCCCCATTCTTACTACCGATCCGGGAGATCTTTTCCCGTTAACATCAACTCTCTGAATCCTATCACTTAAATAAGAAGTAAGAAGATCCAGAGAGGCGTTCCGGATTCCGTAGTGGTGCCGTTTCCTGATTAATGTTTTATGAAGAACACAATCGAATGCCTTGGACAAATCGCAAAAGATGCCCAACGCATCGCATTTGTCCTCCCATGCATTATATACATGCCCTAGAAGTTCAACTCCGGCATCAGTAGTTGAACGACCCCTTGTAAAACCGAACTGTTTGTTATGCAGTAATTTATGTACAGACGCCAGCACATCAAGCTACTACAATCTGTCAAATTTCTTTAATAGATTTTCAACTTTATCGCTAAAGCATTAAGGTTCAAGGTTGATTGGGAAAATTTGACAGTTTCGGGTAGCTTGACCTGCTGGCGTCTGTACATTAAAAAATCTTTGCTTTTGATTTAAAATAAGTTTTTCAAAAATTTTACTAAATGTAGGTAGCACTGAAATAGGTCTATAATTAGTAGGGTCTGATGTACTACCCGATTTAAACAACGGTATTATTTTACTGTTTTTCATAAGATCAGGAAACTTACCACGGTCAATACAATTATTAAAAATAACAGCTAAAGTAGGTGCTACAATATTTATAATTGACTTAGCAACGTCCACAGAATTACGAATTACCCTCAATTACCCCATAAATCTGCAGTCTTTTTGACATTTAACGTGTGAAAGGTTTTAATTGCATCTTTAAAAGTGACATCTTCGAAATGAAATTCAGAATCACAAACTGGAATGTTTTCTTTAAGTAAAGACTCTGCAGCAGTGGGTGAAGAGTTTAGAGATTTAGTAGTCGATACGGGAATCTCTGCAAAGAAATTTTCAAAGGCCGCGGCGACTTGAGAATCAGATTTAATTATATTGTCATCAATAGCAAGGCTGTAGTCACTACATCGGTTGCATGACCTTCCCGTTTCGCTATTAATGATACTCCATGTCATTTTTATTACATTACTACTATTTTTAATTTTTGAACTCAAATAACGTGATTTGGCCATACTACAAACTTCTTTTAAATAATTTAGAATAATTCATAACATATAAATTAAATTCAGCAGTGTTTTAAATAAATAAATAAAACTTTATTTCAGACTAAGTCCATATTTTTGTTAGTATTTTGTTGTTAGTAACAATGATGCTTAGTGTAGGTTAGTATTATTAGTTTACACGATTAACAATTATTACGTATTCATTCCTATGACTGTCCGAACCCAGTGGCCCTGAAAGGGACAGTCCGGTCTGGCAGCGATCATCTTCAGAATGCTGTTGTCACTATCATGCAGGCGCTGTAGTAAGGAGGCCGCTTTCTTTCGCATTATGGCATGGAAACCATCTGTGCGAGCCTCCGCGAACATTCCCGAAGCGCTACAGCGCCATGGCAGTCCCAACAGCATCCTAAAGGCATTATTAAATTGAACACGCAGGACGTTGTAGGCTCGACGCGTGTATGACACCCACAGGCCACTCGTGTAAAAGGATTGACAGAACGCCTTAAACAGGGTTACCTTGACGCCTGTAGTACAACGAGCGAACCTGCGGGCAAGCATATTGCTCCTCACAGACAACGCCCTGCGCTCCCTCTCTATGTCTGCGTCATCTCTTAAGTCGCTCGTCACAATGTGGCCAAGGTACTTAAAACTATCAACTACTTTTAATGCTACGCCGTTGAGACTTAAGCGCGGAACACTACGCGACTGCTGCTTAGGTGCCTTAAACACAAGAAGCTCACTCT
This sequence comes from Brachylomia viminalis, assembly GCA_937001585.2. NCBI lineage: Eukaryota > Metazoa > Arthropoda > Insecta > Lepidoptera > Noctuidae > Brachylomia > Brachylomia viminalis. The sequence continues at coordinate 14,950,565 of OW443301.2, read as the reverse complement.
TCTTCGAGTTGTACACTAAGCCATGTTCCTCCGCATAGGCCTCGCAGGTCGATAACAACTTCCTCAACCCACACCCCCCCCCCCCCCCTCCTTTCGTTCATCATACAATTCATAAAGTCGTTTTCTACTTGTATGTATACCAATGGTGGCACAGTCACTGAAGGAAGCGTTACTATTTACCGAGAACGTCTTTGGTATGAACGTGTTATTGAATAGTGTGCAATACATATTAAAAAAATCATTATAATGTTGATTAGGGTCATCATTAGTCACCAAAAATGGTAATTTACTTAAAAGTTTAGATTTAAATGTATCCAAGCGATTAGTCGTTTTTGGGTTAACAGTGATATCTTTTTTAGTAACTTTTTTGTTTATATTTGAAATAGTTATTATTTAGTTAGTGACTGTAAATATGCGATTTTAGTTTTTTTTGTAAATATTTAAATTGTCACACATTTTTATGTCGTTAGGCAGGCTGTTGTAAAGTTGTTTGTAATTAAACACGCCTCCGCTCGCAGTCCGGCCAACCTGACACAACGAACCCGCCGAAAGTTCTCTCCTTGAGAAGTAGTCTTCGAGGAGAGAACTTTCGCGGAAACACGCACCGCTCTGGTGCGCCTACATCGCATCGGCCTGGTCACGTCTTCTGTCGAATCGGTCGTCGATCAGGAGCGACCCCGTACCGAAATCTCTCACGCAGCGCCTCCTTAATACAATTCTAGGGCAGGGTGTTGAAGGCATTGATATGTCCAAGGACACCGGCAGCATCACCCCGACCCGAGACGCCACTTCCTCCGACAGGACTCTCACCCGCATGTTTGCGTCTATGGTGGAGCGCCCAGGCCGAAAACCGAACTGGTTGTCGTCCAGTCCGGCCCATCTCTGCACAAGTGGTTGACGAGGCGGCCCGCGACTATGCGCTCAAACAACTTGCCCACCTTGTCAAGCAGCACTATGGGCCGGTACGCAGACGGGGCCCCGCCTTCCTGAGCAGGACCAATGAACCTGTCTTTCACTGAATGTTTAACTGGCCCTGTTCGAGGCACGCTGAATAGTCTTCACCCGATTTTTTTTTTGTAACGTGTTGGAAATCCTCATGGATGTCCTCCGCCCCCGGCACTCAGTCATGTTTAACTGGCCCTGTTCGAGGCACGCTGAATAGAGTCTTCACCCGATTTTTTTTTTTGTAGTGTGTTGGAAATCCTCGTGGATGTCCTCCGCCCCCGGCACTCAGGCACTCATCAACGCAGCCCCCGACTGGTGCCGGGCCGCCTATGCGGGCTCCGCCTGTCAAGCGGGAGGAGGTACTTGGTCATTTATTTATTCTTGACTCCCCCCCCCCTCCGTATTCTAAGAGGGGCGCGCATGGAACACTACGCGCCACCACCTCAGGTCTTATATGATACGGGGCGGCGGACGTCTCCGAGTCTGCCGTCTCTGGACCCATTTAGAGGGGCCGGAAGAGAGCATTGTCTGCCCTCTGCCGACACCCGGTGCGACTGGTGCGGGCCGGGAGAGCACTCGATATCCCCCTCTCCCTTTCCGCTGCCTCCTTCTGCGACATACCATTTTCGCAGAAGGAGATCACCGCGTCCCACGAAGCTGCGCTGCCGACTATAAACCGAATCACAGCCGGCAATGACCGGTCGCTTCCCACTTCCGAAACGAGGGCACGGCGCGGCTCCTCCGAAGCTGCTGCTGTTGCTTAGCAAGCCTATGCCACGCCGTGTCGTCCCGACATTGGACGCAGTGATGACACCGAGCGTCTGGCTTCCTGCCTATGCGATGCAGGTACTTCCCGAAGTAGCCGCCGAGCCACGAGAGCACCTGTGTCGCCCTAAATGACAGGGAGCGGTGCCTCCTCCCGAGCCAGTCGTCGAGCACCGGCCGGACCGCCTCGATGCCTGTCCCGCCATTCCGCCACCAAGATCTTACGTAGCTCGGACCGGCGCAGCGTGATTTGCCACTGCACCAGTACCACGCCCCGCGCCCGCGCTTCCTCACGCCACCGATGCAGTGACGCGAGGGCTCTTGCCTCCTGGTCCCACGGCGGGGATCCGGCCAGTGCACAAGCCGCCTCGTAGGAGATTATTTAAATCTAGTTGAAGCTGAATAATAGCGGATTCGTTGTAAATAGTTCAATAGATTTTTAAATCATCAGCAAAAAGTTTATATTCCGAATCAATTTTGCAGCCTAAATCATTTATAAAAACCAAGAAAAATAGAGGCCCCAAGTGTGACTCCTGAGGCACCCCTGGTGGTATGTAAAATTGTTTGGATTTAAAACCCTTTAGATACACCAGTTGTGAGCGATTTCTTAAGTACGATTCGCACCAACGCAACAACGACCCATGAACACCCATACTCTCTAATTTGGCCATTAGTAAGTCGTGATCCACCAAATCGAATGCCTTTTAAAAGTTGGTGTAAATTGCATTAACTTCTCTACCCTCGTCTAATGCAGATGATATAAATATGAAACATACACAACTAGATTAGACAGTGTCAATTTCTTGAGCCGAAAACCGTATTGGTTGTCGTCCAGTACGTTGTTTTCTCAGTTCAAAAATGTGCGATTCAATAATTTTACCACAGGCGGATACAATGGACTCTGGTCTGTAATTTGCAAAATCATCAACATTACCCGATTTAAAGATTGGCATAATTATATTTTCGCATATTATAATTACGCATAACAGCTTACGCATATTGTAGAGTGTATGTTAGTTACTATTTACTGTATTGTCTGCCTGCCTTGTATTGCGATGCCAAAAATAAATTAGTGTTAAGTGACTTACCGTCTGACCACTGTGGATTATTAGCTAGCTTCCCTATGCCAATACATAAAAAGCCACATAAAATAGAATGCAGGCCTTATACAGCTAGTCGTTGCAACAAGTTTAAAAATAATATAGCCCTTAGAATTAAACCGTCGATTGTAGAACATGATAATCCTAATATAATCTATAGAGCCCTTTTTGATGTTGTGCAAAAAGAATACCAATCTACTTTCAAGGCCAAAACTATTAATATTAATGGCACCTCCGCTGGCTTCAACCAATGGGCTACTCCAGGTATTTATAAAAGTAGAGCGAGACTATACGAGTTATATGGTTTGAAAAATTACAGGTTTGATACTCCTTTCCTAGAGTATGTCAAAAATTATTCAAAATTATTTTAAAAGATTTGTGTTTTTGCTAAATCTAAATTTTTAAGCGATACAATTAAAAAATCGAATAACAAAGCAAAAACCACCTGGAAAATTATTAACAATGAAACGGGTAAGTCGGTTAAACAAGAAAAACAATTAGAGATTATGGTCGACAACAAATTAGTTAATACAGCAGCTGACGTAGCTGAAGCATTCAATGAGTTTTTTGCCAACATACCTATAACTACGACTCGCTCCTTAAATTCGTCCCCATCTGAAGCTGAAAACCTTTTGCATAATAGTGTACCTAAATGTAGTCGCTTATTTAGCTTCGAACATGTAACACCTCGTGATGTAATTAGTGTTTTTAACACACTCAAGTCAAAAAACACTGGTGATTTCTGGGGCATCTCAATTAAACTTGTAAGTAATATAATCGACATCGTAGCCCCCTATCTAGCTGTTACTTTTAATAAATGTGTTGATTTAGGAACTTTTCCTGACCTCATGAAGAGTAGTAAAGTCATACCATTATTTAAATCGGGTAATAAAAATAACGTTGGCAATTTTAGGCCTATTTCTATCTTACCTGCATTTAGTAAAATATTTGAAAAATTAATACTCAAACAGTTGCTAAGACATTTTAATTTAAATAGCCTCCTTCATGATGAACAATATGGCTTTACAAAAGGTTGTTCGACTACAGATGCGGGTGTTGCTCTGCTGAAACACATATTTAGCGCATGGGAGAGCTAGCAAAATGCTATTGGAGTTTTCTGTGATCTCTCCAAAGCCTTTGATTGCGTGCACCATGACACGCTTTAGCGTAAACTAATTCATTACGGTATTCAAAACGAAGCTCTTAACGTATTAGATTCATATTTACATAATAGGCACCAATGTGTAGATGTTAATGGTGTGAAATCTTCCGGGCTACCAGTTCAGTTAGGTGTACCTCAAGGCTCTATACTGGGCCCATTTTTATTCTTGGTGTATATTTTATTTTATTTTATTTATTTGGGACAAAAAACAGTTATACATTACAGCATTTACAAAAAGTAGTTATATTACAGTTGAGAAAACGTATAACCCACACTATTGTCCACGAAGTGACATCTGAGTATGATAACGAACGCGTGTTAAATGAGAGACAAAAATAAAATAAAAAGGACACATTTAAAAGAAAAACATTATACATATACCGATGAATTGAAGGAAGCGGATGGCAAGAGCATCCGACTTATGAGCGACCTGCAAGAGATTGTGAAATCATTCTTTTAAATTTAGATTGCGACAGCGCGAAAATATCAAAATCAGTGAATTGTGAGTTATAGGTTTCTAAAAGCCGGCGGAGAGGTGCTCGCACCCCGGCCTTCGTTCTACATCGCGCAGTGTAGAATAGTCGAGGTGCGCGCATCTCCCGCCGAATAACAGTTCTAGGTACAACGTAACACAATCTATTCGAGAGCTCAGTACAATTAAATTTGTTATTGCATATACCGTACAGCATCACAACCATGATCAATGAACGTCTGGAATCCAAGCTCAATATTCTATAATGATTTAACAAATCTGCATAGGGAATCCTTGTACGGAAGCACTTGTAGTGCGTGGCACGAAGAAATTTTTTCTGAACCATCTCTATTGCTTGCTTATATTTATCATAGTACGGGGACCAGATGGGTACCGCATATTCCAGCTGAGAACGGACTAGTGTTTTATATAAGAAGAGAAAAGTAGAAGGCTTTATGAAGTCTTAACAAGACCGCATGACAAAACCATACATCTGAAAGGCTTTGTTAATTATGCTGTCGATATGGGCGTCTAAATGTAATTTGCAGTCAAGCAGCACGCCAAGATCACGTGTGCACTCAGTTTTTATCAATTGTATGTCGTTCAAGGTATATGGGAAGTTATTAGTATTTTTGTTTTTAGTAAAAGAAATAAAGTGACATTTTGGAAGACTAAGATGAAGTTTATTGACTAGACAGTATTGTGAAAGCCTGCATAAGTCCTCTTGTAGTAACAAACAATCCTGGGAGTTCGCACAAGCCTTATAGATTTTAATGTCATCGGCGTACATTAGGAATTTCGAGTTGACTATGCAGGATTTTATGTCGTTTATAAACAAGATGAAAAGCAATGGGCCTAAGACAGATCCTTGAGGCACACCTGATTCGACGACCACCCAATCAGACTCGAATCCATTGATAACAACCTTTTGAGTCCTCCGAAATATGTATGAAGCAAACCATCTGAGTAAGTTGCCTTTTATACCATTGAAAGCGATTTTATCGAGAAGCAATTTGTGGTCCACCTTGTCAAAAGCCTTCCGGAAGTCAGTGTATACAGCATCAACCTGCGTGCGCATGTCCATGTTTTCAAACAAAAATTGTGTAAAAATGATTAAGTTTGTGGTAGTGGATTTGGATTTAACGAAACCATGTTGTTCGGGTATAATAAGGTGATTTAACTGTGGAAATAAGTGACTGTGCACTAGACCCTCAAAAAGTTTAGACAAGGTGGACAAGATAGATATGGGTCGATAATTCTCAACGTTTCCTTTGTCACCGCTTTTGTGAATGGGCGTGATGAAAGCCCTCTTCCAAACATAAGGGAAAATCCCTTCCCTGAGACATTTGTTAAATATTATGTGTAACGGGACACAGATGGTTTGTGCAGTGTTTTTAAAGAAGGAAGGGGCAGGCTGTCCGGACCAGCTCCTTTAGCTAAGTCTAATGAGGTAAGTGCCTTAAGTATGACACTCTTTTCGAGGTAAATATCCGGAATGCATGTATGAAATAATATATGAATGAATATATAAATGACTTACCATTCTATTTAAAGGGCATCTGTGACGTTGTACTATTTGCTGATGATACCTCTCTTATCTTTAAAGTAGACAGGAATAGACAAAATTTTGACGACGTAAACAGTGCACTATCAATGGTTACAGATTGGTTTACCACAAATAACCTAGTTCTCAATGCCAAGAAAACGAAATGTGTAAGTTTCGCCTTACCGAATGTTAGAAATCTAGGACCCAACATCGTCTTAGATAAAGAGGTACTTGAAACTGTAGACTCGGCAGTATTTCTGGGCATAACAGTTGATGCCAAGCTTCAGTGGGGATCACATATATCATGCCTAGCGGGAAGGCTCAGTTCAGCCGCCTATGCCGTCAGGAAAGTAAGACAATACACTGACGTTGATACAGCTCGGCTAGTCTATTTCAGTTATTTTCATAGCGTCATGTCCTACGGCATTCTGCTGTGGGGCAAAGCTGCTGATATTCAAAATATATTTGTTCTTCAAATACGAGCTGTACGAGCAATTTACCAGCTAGGTGCTAGATTATTCTGAGAGATTTTTTTAAAGAGATTGGTATTCTCACGGTGGCCTCACAATTCATCTTCGCCAACATCTTATATATTAGGCAAAATATACACTTATACACAAAAAACAGTGATATTCATAATATTAACACTAGAAACAAGGAGAAACTACGTGCTCCCTTTCACCGGCTTCATAAGGTCCATAACTCATTTGTTGGGCTTGGTATAAACTTTTATAACAAGCTTCCCTCTTCTTTGTTAGAATTGCCTTTTAATGCGTTTAAAGCTAAAGTAAAATCCAACCTTTGTTCAAAGGCATACTATTCAATCAACGATTACTTAAACGATAAAAATAGTTGGTCGCTGTGATTAACTCAAGACAATGTTTATGTTCTTTCTCCAAAATTAGCTTACCTACTGACAAGTTATACGAGTTCATATAATTGTTTATTTTATTTGACTATATTTATTAGTCACCTTAGTTTAATTTAATTTTTATTTATTATTGACATAATCTACTCATTTCAATGTTTTTTAATGAGTTGTATTGCAATATATGGTTAGCTAGCGACCTCGACAGTTCATCATATTATTCTTTTGAGCAACCGGGAGCCAAGATCTGCCTGATGCTTTCGGAAGGCATCTACCCCCTTGTGACGGAAGCAAAGACGGCACGGGAGACTTGGCTGGCACTAAAAAATGCCTATGCGGATGCTGGACAAATGCGGAGGCTTTCCTTGCTGCGAAAAATGTTTCGCATCAAGTTAGAATCGTACCCAAGTATGGAAGCCTACGTCACGGAAGTTCGAGGAATTCAGCAGCAGCTGCGAAGCATTGGTCTTGGACTTGACGATGAGTTTGTCGGAATAATAATGCTGGCGGGATTGACGGACAAATACAATCCGTTAGTAATGGCCATAGAGCATTCCCGCTCGACAATTACCTCAGAACTGGTTATATCAGCACTTCTGAAGGAGGGTCAACGTCAAGAGTCGAATGAGGCCCCAAAGGATGATTCGGCGTTAGCATCTAGCGCTGGTGGTAGTGGAGGAAGAGACCACACCAGAGAGATTGTTTGTCACTTCTGCAAACGGAAGGGCCATTTCAAGTAGCAATGCAAGCAGTTCAAGGCCAAGCAGCCGGATAAGAAGAAATCAAATGCGCATTCGGCCATGGTGACCAGTGTGAACGCGAACTCAGACTTTTTGACCTTGTTGTCATCTGTAGGTAGCAGTGATAACTGGGTGTTGGATTCAGGAGCCACGTCCCACATGACACCGGTGAAATCCCTCTTGAACCCCACGAAATCTTGCTCCAAAATGATAACTTGCGCGAATAGCGAAAAAATTGTTCCAACTTCGCAAGGTTCTGTGGAGAACTTGCGTAATGGGGAACGTGACACTGTAGTGAAGATGAATGATGTTCTTCACATTCCTGAACTAATTACCAATTGAATGTCTGTAGGAAAGTTTGCAGATGCAGGAAATATTATTGTTTTTGATAAAACCAAATGTTGTGTTTTTAACAATAATGTAAAAATAGATGGTAAGGCATTGTTTACCACACCGCGCCAAAACAGGCTTTATGTTTTAGGTTCCGGTTGTAATCAGGCGACAGCTTTTTTAGGGGAAGATAATCAGAACAAGTTTGAATTATGGCACCGGAGATTGGGCCATTTGTCTACCGCGCAAATGCACATTTTGAAAAGAATTGTCAAGGGCCTCGATTACGGCAAAAAGGGTGATGGAGCCCCTTGTGTTCCTTGTAGTCAAGGAAAGCAGTGTGTAAAAACGTTTCCTAAACGGAAGAAGTCTTTTAGAGCCTCCGGCATGCTGGACCTAATACATAGCGACGTAGCTGGTCCAATAGATGTGGAGACTTGGGGAGGAAACAGATATTTCCTCCTGTTCATTGACGACTTTAGCCGAAAGGTTTTCGGTTACGTCATAAAGCAAAAGACTGAGGTGTTAGAGAAGTTCAAGGAGTTCAAGCGTCTGGTAGAGAACCAAACCGAAAAGAAAATAAAAACGGTTTAGAAGCGATAATGGTACTGAGTATACCAATAAGGAGTTCCAGGCTTGTTTGGCCAAACGTGGAATTGCGCACCAGACGAGCGTTACTCATACTCCTCAACAGAATGGAGTTGCGGAAAGGACGATCTGCACCATTACTGAAAAGGCAAGATGCATGCTCCATGACAGTAACCTAAGTAAACGGTACTGGGGAGAAGCGGTGGGGACTGCGATCTATTTGAAAAAACGCTCACCCACATTAGCAATCGCCGGGAAAGTTCCCGAAGAAGTTTGGACAAATCATGAGGTGGATCTTACCAATTTAAAAGTTTTTGGTTCCACAGCTCAGGTTTTGGTGAAAGATAATAGCCGAAGGAAATTCGACTCCAAGACCCGTGAGCTTGTCTTCGTTGGGTACAGTGAAGTGCAAAAGGGATACAGATTTGTCGACCCGGTCAATCCGCGCCGCATCATAGTTGCTCGCGACGCCGTGTTTGACGAGCGGTCAAAAGTAATCAAGGAGATTAAACCCCCTGAGCGCAGTGCACAGGTTTCGAGGGAGAAATCGAGGCGAGAATATGTAGAGGTACCAATTTTTGGTGAGGCAGATACTGCTCAAGGCACTTCTAGAGCTGCGGCGCCTGAGGATGGCCCAAGCCAGAGTAACATGGTTATGACACCAAGTTCATCGCCCACTATTGTTGAAGAAGAGTTTCACGACTCTTTCGAAGAACCGTCAACAGAGCCGGTTCAAGCTGTAGAGGAGCCTGAGGAACGGCGTTATCCTCTAAGAAATAGAGTCAGAAGAATAGATGAAGACATGGTATACAACTTCCATGTCACGAATGATCCTGACCCGATTTCGGTTATGGATGCTATGAAGCGTTCTGATAAAGACCTGTGGAAAAAAGCTATGAAGGAGGAATACGACTCTCTTATGGAGAATCAAACTTGGGAGCTCGTCGATCGTCCCAGAGACGCTAATGTCGTCAAAAGTAAATGGATTTTTAAGTTGAAAATCGGAGCAGATGGAAAGTTCAACGGCATAAGGCTCGCCTTGTTGCCAAGGGTTACTCTCCAAAGTTTGGATAAGATTATACTGAGACCTTTGCTCCCGTAGTCAAGCTCTCTTCCATTAGGCTTCTGCTGGGATTACCAGCAGAATTGGATTTAAATGTACACCAAATTTATGTCACCACAGCATTTTTAAATGGTGATTTGGATGAGGATCTGTACATGGACCAACCTGAATCTTTCATAAAAAAGGGAAATGAAAAGAAAGTATGCAATCTGAAGAGAGCCATCTATGGTCTCAAACAAGCTGCACGTTGCTGGAACGTCAAAGTACATAATCATATCATTAAAAGTGGTTTTACGAGATCGAAGTATGATCCGTGCGTGTACATTAAAAAAGGAAATGATAATACCTTGATTGCAATCGCAATTTATGTCGACGACTTCTATATTTTTGGAAGTTCAGTGGTGGACATAGAAAGAGTCAAAAGGACAATCGCAAAAGCGTTCAAAACTAAAGATTTAGGTGAGGCCAAGGATTGTTTAGGGATCCATTTCACACTCCCCTGGAAAAAGTTTCCCTAATTAAAGATTTAGGTGTACTCTTTGACTCAAAGTTACACTTTGATGCACACGTTGATCACATCACAGCCAAGGGTTTTCAACTGTGTGGTTTTGTAAGGCGGACCTGCAACCCATTTAAGAAACCATCTACATTCTTATTACTATACAAAGCACTTATTAGATCTCAAATGGAATATGCTTGGAATATGTTTGGAACCCCTTTTACATAAATACAGTGACCAATTGGAATCAGTACAACGTAAATATCTTGGGTTTCTGAACTATAAATTATATAAGAGGTGGTCATCATATCACACGCTTCTAGATAAATTTTCCCTGACAACTCTTAAAGAAAGGAGACTGTATCATGATCAATCGTTCTTATTACAAGATTTGTCACAATAAATTTGATTGTAATAACCTAATAAACCAAATATACCTTCGCATACCTAGTCGCTCCCAACGTATTCATGACACTTACAGTGCAGGTGCAGAACCAACGCAGGAGAACGAGCTCCTTTACGTCGACTAATGATAAGTTACAACGATAATTTTGCTGATATTGACATATTTGCATTGTCACTCGCACAGTTTAAGAATAGTATTCATAAAAAATCCCTTCAAATAGTTACCACATAGTTTTAGTTGTTATATTCACACATTTAGTCTGTAACATGTTATTTCACTAAACCTAGTTATTGTTATGATGGACAATAATTGTTTGCTAAGTTTGCTTGGATCTTGCTCAAACTACCTTTACTGTTGTATTAATTTGTGGATAACGGTGCTGGTTGCGTGATTACTTAGGTGTTATAAAAAATATCTGTATCTAAATATTATGCATTGCGCAATTTGTTTGTTATTCTGAAGAAATAGCGCAATTTGTTTGTTATCCTGAAGAAATAAAATAAAAAAATAAAATAAAATATCACGCGATCCAATGGGCAGATATCCCTATCACAGGCAAGCATCGCCAAAAGGATTCTAGAAAAATATGGAATGCAAGACTGCAAGCCGGTAGCTACTCCAATGGAATTGAATCTACGACTTGCAAAGGGGGAAAGGCGTGAGGATTTTTCTTTCCAAGAAGTAATAGGATCGCTCATGTATCTATCCTGCGGTACAAGGCCTGATTTGACATTTGCGGTCAGCTATTTGAGCCAGTTTAATACATGCTGGGATGAACAGCACATGACTGTGCTCAAGCGGGTGCTCAGGTACTTAAAGGGCACCGTGGACTATAAACTAGTCTATGAAAGAACAGGCAAAATCCTGGTTGCATACTCGGACGCTGATTGGGGAGCCAACGCCGATGGGCACTCATTTACTGGTTATGCCCTTATTTTTGGCGGAGGTGCTGTGTCCTGGCAAGCTCACAAACAGCGATGCGTAGCCTTAAGCACATCTGAGGCTGAATATATAGCCATCTGCGAAACCTCAAAAGAAGTAGTCTGCGTTAAAGGCTTATTGGAAGAGCTAGCTGGAGTCAACGACTGCGTTACAGTGTTCAGCGACAGTCAGAGTGCAAGTAAATTAGTGTACTCTTCTGTGATTGGTAGAAGGTCGAAGCACATCAACATACGCTACCATTTCATAAGAGAGTTGGCTGAAACTGGTGTGATTCGTATAGAATATTGTGATACGAACCAGATGCCAGCTGACTGTCTTACTAAAAGCCTGGCTCGCATTAAGCTAAAGTATTGCATGGAGCGTATGGGGATTCAGTGGGGGTGTTGAAAATAGGTTGGAATCGTCATACGTCCCATAGAGTTTGTATTTTATAGTCTTTACTTTAGTTACTAGGTAACAAGTTGTTTATAGTTTTTTCGGTGTCAGTCAGATAATTTTTCTAACTGTAATGTCTTACTTTAATACAATGATCTTATATAAACCAACTGCGTGTTAACTCTGTTGTTTAGCTCCCTTTAGTACACCAATTTACAACAGTAAGCTTTGCTTTAGCAGTACTGTTGCGGCGTTTGACCTATGGTCAGCCATTGCATTTTTCGCTTACGGTTATCGTAAAGAATCCACTTTTCATCACATGTCACAATTCGATCGAATATTCCTTCATTTCTGTATCGATTCAAGGCAACACAAGTTTCAACACGCGTTTCTTTCTGCAGATCAGTCAAATCATGAGGCACCCATTTCTCATATTTTTTTTTATTTTATTGATTTGACGCAAATGAGTCAATATTGTTGGTAAGATAGCGTTAAACCATGCCGCTAATTCCTGGGTAGTTTGGCTCGGATCGGCTTCCACCATCTCTTTCAATTCATTGTTATTCACCTGTGTGGTCGGTCTTCCACGTGGTTCGTTCTTCAAATCAAAGTTTCCATCACGAAAGCGTTTAAACCAAAATCGCACGGTGCTTTCATTAGCAGTCCCCTCTCCAAACGCAACATTGGAAATGCGAGCTGTTTCCATTGAGAAGTAATAATAGTTCTATGGCTGTTTCTGCCGCGTTAGTTCCGCGTCGGAACTCGTATTCAAAAATAACTCGAATTTTCGAAGTATCCATCTTTCTTGTCTAAGCTGAATAAAAAAAATCAACTGAAAGTCCATAATCGAATGTTGCACATTTTTTAAAAGAATAACTTCATAGTTTCTCTGTCTACGCTTCATAGGTACGAGTACCATGTGAAAAAAGTTTCACTCAAAAATCTCAAACCATGAAGGTTCTATGTCAATTCGAAGTACCTAATACAATAAAACGACAAAATTATGGATATCACTGTATTTTTTAAACAGATTAATAATGTTATGTGCATACAAAAGATTTTCATAAATATACTGAGAAGGCACAGTCAAGTCAAGCCAAAATCTGGGTGTAACACTAGACAGACATCTCTCCTTCTCAGAGCAAATAAAGGTGGTTCGTTCACGAGCCGCCTTTGCTACGGGTAGACTCTATTCCGTCTTAAATGCCCGCAGCAAAATGTCACTCAGGTGCAAATTGCGTATCTATACAGTGTGCATCCGCCCCATTATGACATATGCCTGTGCAGTTTTCGCACAGGCTCACCCCCGACATGTCCATAGGATGCAGACCCTACAAATCCGTTTCGTCCGTAAAGCAACGGGATCCCCTTGGTTCGTTCTTCGTTCGCAATAAAAACTTTAATTTATAAATAAATAATAAATAATCATTTATTTCAAGTTACCAAGACTCATATACACATTATTAATTATTACAACCAGTCACATTGATAAAATAAGAATAATACAAATCAGGAAAATTATTTGAGCAAAAAAAAAAATTTAAATTATTGGACAACACAAACATGAATTACCCGCATCCAATGTGCAACCTGCAGCAATGATTTATGTAGGCGCAGTCGAGCCTTTCTGAAAGCGCGGCCAGCATGCTGTTGGAGCTCCCCCGCACTCGCCGCACCAGCGACGTGCCTCTCTTGCGCATCATTGCGTAAAAACAATCTACGCGTGCCTCTGCAAACATTGTCGAGGCGCTGCAGTAACGGGGGAGACCCAACAACATCCTGAACGCATTGTTGTACTGGACACGAAGGGCGCCGTACGATCTCTGCGTGTAGTTGGTCCATAGGCTACACGTATATAAAGTTGTACAGTAGGCTCTAAAGAGAGTAATTTTAACCTGTACTGAGCAACGTGCGAACCTACGGATCACCATATTCGCTCTGACCGACAGCGCCCTTCGTTCCCGTTCAATGTCTGTATCATCTTTCAAATCGGGAGTGACTAAATGGCCTAGGTACTTAAAAGAATCAACTCTTTCCAAAGGTATGCCATTCAGTCGTAAAGCTGGTATTTCATGAACTTTTCTCTGTCCGCCCTGAAAGACCATACATTGACTCTTTTTTACATTATACAAAAGTCCATGATCAGTTGCATAACCCTCACAGATACTCATCAGTTTTCTGAGTCCGCAGACCGAGGCACTCAGCAGCACCATATCGTCCGCGTAGCTGATGTTATTGAAACATACGCCATCAATATAACAACCAATATGTTGCTTGCTGAGTACCTCGATCAGCCCATTAATATATAAATTAAAAATGGAAGGCGAGCTCAACCCCCCTTGCCTCACCCCACATTCCAACCTATATGGGTCTGACAATGTGCCCGCCCACTTGACATGGTTCACCTGGTTCCCGTACCAGTACTTAAAGATAGTAATAAGTTCATCCGGTATATGAGCAGCTTCCATTTTGTCCCACAAAATATCATACCGGACCAGGTCGAATGCCTTGGAAAGGTCGAGGAAGCAGGCATACACAGATGTTTTCCTGTCAGTGTAGTATCTGACAGCACTCTTCATACACAATATCGCAGTTTCCGTGGACAGTCCCGACCGAAATCCGAACTGATTATCATGCAATTTTAGGTATTTGTTTAATTGTGTATTCAGAATGCTGTCAAACACTTTCGCGCCTATTGTTGCTAAGGAGATAGGTCTGTAGTTGGCCGTATCTGACAAGTCTCCCGCCTTATTTTTTACTACCGGAACTACAATAGTCCTCATCATATTATTTGGTAGGTATGAATGTGATATACAAAAGTTGTACAGCATGGCCAGCACCCTGTAAATATGAGGACCAGCGTGCTGCACATGTTCCACACTCAATCCATCCCAATTTAGATCCTAAAATGCCCATTATTCAGCAATTCATAAAACGCGCTTCCAAGCGTTTCTTTGATACCGCCGGCAGTCATCGCAACCCTCTGGTTGTGAAGGCCGCCATATGTCCCCTCTAGAATCAGTAGAATCCGCTGTCGAAGGCATGTACTGACCGACCCTGACGACCCCATTACACTCCTCCAGGAAAGCAGTAGGGCCATTATTACAGTATACAGACACAAACACAAATCGAAATTCCTACCTCGCCGCCGAGATCCTCCGCGTCCGCAATCCTCCCCGATTAATTGTCCTCCCTGTCCCTTGCTCGAATCCGTGCCAGCTGGTAGCGCAGCTTAGACTGAAGCTTTAAATTCCCCCGATAGTCACCACCAGCCTGTCCCAAACTTACTGTCCTCCCCCAGCGACGTCCTAAGCCGAGGTTCGTACCCCACAGGGGGTGCCCCTGTGGGGTACGAACCTCGGCTTAGGTGATGGTGATGGCTTAGTTTTTAATTTAAAAAATATATATATTAAGCCCCTGGCTGGAGGCTTTCAGTTCGCTCAAAGGCACCACAGGGAAGACCGGTTAAGTAGTGACGGCCTCTCAAGGACAACTACGAGATGCCATTCAAAAAAAAAAATACTTTGCCCTCCCAAACCACGGCTTTTCCGGAACGACGGATTATATAATTGAAAAGTAACGGCCCTTCAATTTGCTTCCGTTATCCCCATTCCCCAGCTACCTTCCAGGTGTCCCTAAGAAAAGTATTTAGTAATGTCATGAGGTCAATACTAAAATTTGTATAAGGAAAGGAGGAGGGGAGGAGGTTTGTTTGGAGTTCTTAGTGGCTGATCCACTTGGATCAGCCACTTCATTGCCATGGATTCCAGCGTGGGCCGGATTCCGCGCAAATTGCAGTGTATTACCCTCAGAGATTATTCTGGACGCAAATTCTCTTATTATATAAATGATAGGTAACTGCGATTTGTGTTCGAAAGGTGATTTATTGATGGCTAGAAGAGCACTTTGAGAATCAGCAAAAATTATAGTTTTTTTGAGCTTTGAAACACGAGTATATTCTATGGATTTTAAAATGCTGAAACATTCCCCCGTAAAAACAGAAGTCTCCGGAAGCAGTTTGATTTTTTGTACGATGTTCTATTGAAAATGGTAAGTACATATCATACATACATATATATATATATATATCATACAAGTACATCGACTGACCAGTTGGTGCAGTTGGTAGGTAGCAACCCTGCCTTCTGAGCCGCTGGTCCCGGGTTCGATCCCCGGACAATTCAAACATTTGTGTGCATGAACATGTCTGTTTGACCTGTGTCTGGGTGTGTATATGTATTTAAGTATGTATATCAGTCATCAGGCTACCGTAGTACAGGTTCTACCTAGTTCGGGACCTGAAGACCTTGTGTGGATGTTATCTCATATTATTGTTATTATATCCCAACACAACCCGTCGGAGAACGCTTGGCAGCATCCGTAAATATATGGTGTTACTCTAAATGTTCAGCCAAAAAATTATTAAAACTTAAATGGCAATCGGAATCTGATTTACTTACACAGAATTTAATGATGGGGCTGAATTATAAACTCTCATAACTACTGTTAAATAGGGAAAGTTTATTGGAACGGTGAATAGGAGAAGAGAGTGAAAGATTGTTTTATAGCTTACAACTAAACAAGGAGCACGTTTATGGGACCAGTAATCTGAAGATTTAATCTGCAACACAAAAGAGTCTAGTTTAGGAATGAGAGGATGAGTTGAGAACTGAAGAATCCGGAACAAATATTTGTCAGATAAGAATTGTCTTCTAAGATATAAAGGAGGTTCCCCGCATTCAACTTGGAGTTCATTAATGAGACTAGACTTCATGACACCCAAAATAATTCGTAATGCTTTAGACTGGATACGATCCAATTTTTTAAAAGCCATAACACTACTAGGTTCTAGAATGAACAATCCATAATCCAGAGTGCTTCTGATGATTGCGTTGTAAATAAGTTTCAATGAAAATGGATGTGCACCCCACCACACACCAGAGAGGCATCTTAGCATGTTTACGTGATTTTCACATTTGTTAACAATATAATCACAATGAGGAACACTAGTTAATTTACTGTCAAGTAGTATAACTAGATACCTGAATTTTCCTTTAACTGGAATAGGTATTTCCTTATGAGAGGTTTACTAAGGGAATATTTCTCTTCCGGCTGAATAAAACAGCCGCCCTTTTAGACGTGGATAAATCCACGCCGTTTAGATGTAGCCATGACTTCAAAGCAGATAAAGCAGAATATACAGGGTGTTCGGCAGAACGTTGAACATACGAAAATGGCAGATAGGTGGGGTCGTCTGCTATCTACATAGCCCAAATGATTTGACCTAGGCCCCATAGATTTTTTTATTTTGTTTTTTTTTAATAACCGCTTTTGAGTTTGAACAGTTTGAAGTAAGGTTACTTTATGTAGGATAGACGAAACTGGCAACCTTTTTTTTGTTTTTGTCTCGACTGTTGGTAGATTCCTCTAAAACTATTGTTTGTTGCAGATAACAGCTAGACAAAAAGCTATGAGCCTTCAAACATTACAAAAAGGGGTAAAACATGATTTTAAGCTTTTCTTTACATTGCGTTAAAAAAATAACTAAAAGTGATTGAAGACTTTGGATTTCATCAAAACATCCTTGGTGTATGGCCTTTCGAACGGTATGTAATTTGTTAAAAAAAAAACGTAACAGTTATTGACCAATTTTAATTCAAAAATGGGATTGTGATGCAATTTGATTTTTGTGAAATGTAAAATGTTTTGCAAAATGCATCATGTAATCGTGGTAAAAATTAAAAATCGATAATGTATTGGGTAAGTGCCTGATTGGTGGTTGATTGCCCCACGTGTAGAAAAATCAAACAAACTCATGAAATTCGGTTATTTGAAAAAAAAATACAAAATAAAAAAATCTATGGGGCCTAGGTCAAATCATTTGATCGTTTGAGCTGGGTAGATAGCAGACGACTATCTGCCATTTTCATATGTTCAACGTTCTGCCGAACACCCAGTATAGCATAGCTAGCCTCAGCCTGTTCAACAAATTGGCTTGAAGAATATAATAATAAATCGTCGGCATAATGAAGAACCTTAACATGGTTAGTTAAGGACGAGTCTAAATCAAAAGTGTAAATATTGTATAAAAGGGGACTGAGGACCGAACCCTGTGGGAAACATCTCCATACAAGATAAGATACCTCATGATCTCCTATGAACATGTTAACAGAGCGTTCAGTCAGGATATTAATAATGAAATTCGATAAATTCATAAGGCTTTTAATTTATTTGGTAAAACTGATAATACAACATAATCATAAGCTGCATTCATATCAAGGAAAACTGCAACGGTGGAGTGGTTATTAGACGACACCTGAATATCGGATGTTAAAATAATTATACAGTAAGTGGTACTTTTACGTTTTCTAAAGCCATATTGTGATTCTGCCAAAAGACCTTTACTTTCCACATACAATTCTAGGCGATTTTTAATTAAGTGTTCCGCTAATTTCATCAGAATTGAAGATAAAACTATGGGACGGTATGAGGAAGCATCAGATGAGGTTTTATTTGGTTTAAGGAATGGCAACACCGTTTGACGCATCCGTTCAACAGTGATGTTTCCTGTACCTAATCATGATTGAACTAGTAAGCTCTAAACGTAGACAGAGTTAGTTTCTCTGTCTACGGCTCTAAATAATAACTGAGGACGTCATCATTTAAATGAGCAAAAAGGGAATACGTGATGCCATCAATGCCTGGTGCAGAATCCTTAGTATTATGAATTACACCCTTTAATTCAGTGAGAGAGTTCCCATTTATTAAAAAAAAACCAACCACAAATGGTGTTATTTTCTGACGATACTTCTTTAATATTTAAGATAAATAGACGTGCATTAAATCTTGACGACGTAAATAATGCCCTACTGCAGGTACATAATTGGTTCACTGCTTAATTTAGTATTAAATGGGAAAAAAAACGAAATGCATAAGATTTGCTTACCTGAATGAAAAGTAGTGATTGTGACATAGTATTGAATAAAGAGAAACTAGAATTTGACGATGAAACAGTTTTCCTGGGGATAACGCTCGACTCAAGGCCGCAATGGGGTCCTCATTTAACATCTCTTGCAGGACGTGTAAGTTCAGCTGCATATGCTGTAAGAAAAATCCGTCAATTTACTAAGGTAGCTACCACGAGGCTAGTTATTTCAGTTATTTTCTTACGGTATTTTACTATACCTAATAATATAATATATTAAAAGACAACATCCACACAAGGTCTTCAGGTCCCGAACTAGGCAGAGCCTGTACTACGGTAACCTGATGACTGATATACATACTTATATACATATACACACCCAGACACAGGTCAAACAGACATGTTCATGCACACTAATGTTTGACTTGTCCGGGGATCGAACCCGGGACCAGCGGCTCGGAAGGCAGGGTCGCTACCAACTGCGCCAACCAGTCATTATGGGGATGGGCTGCCGATGTTGAGTCTATTTTTATTCTGCAGAAAAGAGCCACCAGAGCAATATACAGCCTCCGCAGGCGCGATTCTCTAAGGCAACTGTTTAAAGACATTAACATCATGACGGTACCTTGATAATATATTTAAGAAAACATCACGTACCGTGTAAGGATTTTTTTAATCTTTTCAGTAAATGAGGTGAAAGACACAACCATAGGACTAGAAATAGGAACCAAATAGTTCAACCAGGTTTCAGACTGGCTAAAGTAGACTCATCCTTCATGGGGTACTGTTTAAAAAGTTACAATAAAATACCTCCCCACACATCCAACTGAATGAAACGAAATTTACATCTTGAATAAAACGCACACTATACAGCCAAGCATATTATAAGTTGGGGGATATTGCTGACAAAAATGCTTGGCTCATGGCTGGTCCTGCTCCACAAGGGCGCGTAAACTAATTAATTAGCATTCGAAAATAATGTCCAAGCTGATGAAGGTTGTACAACTATCATTGTATTGTATCAATTTAATCTCTTAGTATTGTATAATTGCATAGCACATGTGTGAGCACTATGTACCTACTATAAAGCTTACTGGGTTCGTCTTTCATTGACTTGAATGTGCCCTGGCGGCTGAGAGTATGTTATGCTCGCTCAAATGTGTCGCTGGTGGTGGCGTGTGTATTGGATCATTGAGTTCCCTTCAAAATGGTTGAGCTGAATGGTGCTGATCCATACGTCATGTTCGTGAACGGGCGCCGTCAGTAGGCACTGGTCATTTCTTAGTTGCCACGGCTTATTTTAATTCCATATTTGTTTTTATCTTTTTATTACGGACGCTTTTAACGTGCACGTGTTTCTACATCGTTCTCACATGTATAATTACAACATGAATGATGTAACCACTTTTTTGTAACAATATTTTGATTTAAAAGAGTGTCCATGGAGTTTCTTGCCCGTTCTTCTCCATAGGTACCTACTACGCTTTGGAATGGGCAACTAGCATCATCTTTCTGACTGACCGACCCCTTGACAATTCAAAAGTGCCTGTAATTGGTTTATTTGAAATAAATGCTTTGAGTTTGAGTTTGAATTCTGTGCACTCAGATTCCCACCACGGAGGCGAGAGAATTATACTATATATTATTGTTTTAGTGTTATTATTTACAGGAAAAAACTTCATCTGCCGCTGCGATTAATATGAGTGATAAAGCTTCAGCACAAGTATTTTCATTGCCATCAGAAATAACAAGCAAGGAGCAAAGCTTACTGTCAACGATGTTTAAAAATTTGCACCAGTCATTATTATTTCTATACCGAATAGTTTATAGTATTAGTTTATGTTTTAAGTTTGGTCTCCTTAATGTTGCATCTGGCCCTGCAGTCTCGACATAGTTAGCAATCGTTTTCGGTCGCTAAGTCCTAACAATCCAGATGTAAATGTTGATGTAAATGTTTGGCAGTCTCGACACTCAAATTTATCAGTTGTTACCTACCGGTACCTACCTAAAATACCAGTAACAACCGATACATTTTAGTGTGGAGACCACCAAATATCATTACATCTGGATTGTTAGGACTTAGCAACCGAAAACGATTGCTAACTATGTCGAGACTGCAGGGCCTGGTTTGGAAAGAGGATAAGAAATAACTATTGGCAAATGTTCACTGCCATAAGTGGAGGTTAGAGTATGCCAAGTTAATGAAGAGGCTAAGTTCGGAGAACAGATGGAAAGGTCGATTGCGCTTTGGTTCTGGGTGGGATTTGAACGACGCGCAACTCCTGAGTTCAATATGCATAAGTTAAGCGAGTCTATTATATCTAGTAATTCATCACCATAACCATTAGAAGTTGAACAATCCCATGATTGGTGATGGCAATTAAAGTACCCCCGATATTAAGAATGGCTTTGGAAGAAAAGAAAAGAGATTGTTCATCTCTTGAAGAACAGAAGCGGAAGGGTGAGGAATGTAAATAGAAACAAGACAAGTGTGGTGCACTTTAATAGCTACAATTGCCTCACTATGAGGAGCTAATGTAATGATAGAAAAAGGGATAGAATTATTTATAAGTATAGCTACTCCACCATACCCATCAGATCTATCCTCTCTAATGGTTAAATAACCATTAATTTAGAAAATATGATTAGGTTTGAGCCAAGTCTCTGCTAAAGCAAATGGCTCATATTTGTTTAAAAGATATACAACATCTCTCTTTTTGTTTACTAGACTGCGGCAATTCCATTATTATTTTGGATGTGTTGTCCATAAGAATGGATTGAGATACATTGAAAGATGGGGCAGCGTTGCACGGTGAAATGTTGAACTGAGAGAGAAGATTGTGTAATGCAGAAAGAAAATCGTTTATGGAAAAAATTGTAATTTTCATCGTTATTAGGATTATTAGAAAAAGCACAACCATTTGGTGGTTGGGCGATGTCGAAATAATCTAATCTGAAATCAATTGTGAATCTATGTCTTTAATAATGGCATTGTGAGCCTCATTATTATATCCTTGTACAGATTTGGGATGGGAGCGTGGTTTGACGAAGACAGTATTTTTATAGCTACTTGAAGCAGGCATTCTATTAGGTGAAGATATTGATAGAGTATGTGAAAAGCTTTTGGAAGGAGAAGATAAAAGTGTATCTGCATACGATTTAGTTACTGGGGGATATACTTTTGCCGCTTCAGCATAAGATACTAAACTCTGTGCCATGTATGTTTTAATAAATATTTGCCTAGAAAATTGTGGGCAAGACTTATTAGTAACATAGTGTGTGTGACCAAAACGACAGCAATTAAAATACTGTACGGTAGGGAACATATATAAATCTACAGGTAATGCACATAAAAATTATTTTCGGTAGAATCTATGTAACAACTATGGATTGGGATGGTTTCCAAATGGTTGTACCATCAACAATGGTTTTAAAATTGAGGAGTCTGACTTTTAAAATTTGACCGCAACCAATTGGTACCGTTAAATTATCAATGACTTCCTCCGGAGACCATTCCGCAGGAACACCACGCACTAAAGCCATTCTGGTAACATTAAAAGTAGGTATAAAAGCTTTGGTTGTAATTATATGTCTCTAAACTATTATGTGTAATAAAGGAATTTGCGTCCAGGGAATTGGAAAAGGATAAAGATATTTTATCGCACCCGATTTTTTTGACGATACCGTTGCTAATATTTTGGAAGGCGTTGTGTGTTCAAAACTTTCCAAAAGTGATTGGGTGCAATGTCGTTCCATCATCTGGTGAAATAATTTTTTTTTAACTAGAATTACATACGGCGCGCTGTCCGTTTTGTCGTATGTTTTTCGACCTATTGGAATGGGAACGACTAAGGATCCATCCTTAGTCGTTCCCATTCCAATAGGTTAGGCAGGAATATTATTAGTAATTTCGTTAGAAACGGTAATTTCCGAGCAGTTAGGCTCTGGTGTAATAATTTCTAGTGTAGCTGTAGAGTCCGTGCAACCACAACCCGAAGATACGATACCATGGTTTTTACGAGTACGGCGGCGCTTATTGGAGTGCTTGCAAACATGCATACGACTTCTTTTTAGTTGGCGAGCCGAAGACGTCCCATCCGTATCCATGCCGGATTCGTTGGATATGGTAACAAAATTGCCTGCCGGGGGAACGAAGTCCCCCGGGTCAGGCGGGTCGTTCATTTTTCGCAGTACCTAATATAACAAAAAAAAACACATAAGTAAGTACCTCTACCGAAGAAAATAAGTACCATATAAAATTAAAGTAAAATAATTATAAGTAAAAGAAAATAGAACACTAAAACTACTAATACTGATCTTATAATACAGGATTTTTAAATTTTAAATATTATCTCAAAAAGGACGCGTCTGCCAAGTTTGAAGTTTCCCACGCTTTTTCTAACAGTACCTATTAGTAGCCACATTCTTTAGTCATTGGTAGCCACAAACCTGGGGAGAAAACCACAACAACGACAGGCGTGTTGATTGGTCAATAATCACATTGTTCGGCTTGGCCAATTGCAATTCTACATTTCCATCACCTAGTGTCATTTTGACAAATGACCGAACGCAGCGTGTAGTTGCCATATTTGCTGAATGTTTTTTGTTATTGTGACAAACTACTTAGTCTGTGGTGACAAGACTGACAAGTATTTCGAGATCGAGACTACACTGCTACGCTACCAAGCGTAGACAGAGAATGCTAGGATCTTTTGGCGTTCGAATGATGTTGACAGGGTGGCGCTATTGGTAAACATTTAGTACAAATATGTATTGAAAAACAAGATGGCGGTGTTAGTTCCAATATTGGCCACGTGCCAAAAGATCCTTGTACAGCTATAGACTAGTCGAGTCATCAAAGTTTGATACAGTATTTGGAGCTCCAGTCCCCATTTTTGGATAGGTATCTTATCTTTGGGATTGACACTTGACAGTGGGTGGAGTGGACTGTGGAATTGACGATTTGACGGTTTGACGGATTGAGCTTGAGGGTGGTTAACTTATCACTGTTGGTCTGTCTGACGTCTGTTGGTAAACTTTTATCAAGAAGAAAACAAAGGAATTGTGGAAATTTAACAAATAAAGTAATTGGTACATAAGTGTGTGACAACATGTCATCTCAATTAATTGATAAATTTAAGCAATTAGATGCTTATGCGAAGACACTAGAGGACTTTAGAATAAAAACCACTACCGGCGCAGCAAGTAAAACATTCTTAAACTCTTTACTTTCTATTAACTTTATTTATACTTAAAATACTAATTGAAATTAAATCACATTGCAGTAACTGTAACCGGTGGGCTGATTATGGTGTTATTATTCCTCTCTGAACTATATACTTACATGTCACCTAATATTTCGGAGGAATTGTTCGTAGACACTTCAAGAGGCCATAAACTACGAATTAATTTAGATATCATTGTTCCATCAATCTCATGTAATTGTAAGTATTTAACTTTAATTGCACCCAGCACTCTTATTGCTTATTTTATGCCTCTATAATATCAGAATAATGCAAGATTAAATATTAGTTAAAATAAGCCATGGCAGCTAAGAGATGGCCAGTCCAAACTGACGGCACCCATTCACAAACATGATGCATGGATCAGCATCCAATACTAGCAGAGCCCAGTCATATGAAATTTCATATCACAATATCCTACCTAAGTACATATTTTAAATACACTCTGAGTAGGTATGTATTTATACAATTGAGTTAGAATAGAAATATTAAAGACATTCATTGATACTTGTTGCTTTATAATTTCACTGTGAATCTTATGGGTCTAAAGCCTTAAAGGTTACTTGGGTATCTTTGCCACCAATATTATTCATCAATATGTTATTATTTTGAATGGTTGATTAATTAATTGAATGTTAATAACAGTTTAACTTTGAAAGCATGTTGGTACATTTAAAGTACTTAACCTGAATAAGATTACTTGAAATCCATAATGACAGAATTTAACAACTATAGACCAAGGCAGCAGGAAATAAATTGCCCAAGTGTCTAAATAAAAAAAAAAATAGTTTTAGACAGTCAAGGTAGATAAAGTCCTACCAATAATTTTTAAAATATATATTGTGTTCTATTTCAGACTTAGTACTTGATGCTATGGACTCATCAGGGGAGCAACATCTACAAATGGAACAAAATATCCATAAGAGGAGACTAGACTTGAATGGAAATCCTATAGAAGAACCAAAAAGGCAAGAAATTGCAACTTCTACCACTGTAAGATTTTTGAATTTGTTTATGAATGCTGCCTGCATTAATTTATTTATGATTTTAACATTCACAATGCTGCAGTCATTCTATCTATGTATGTCAAAATATATGCAGGAACTTTGACGGCCTGGACAGGCTAGAATCCCAAAAAACTAAGTGTAAGTAAGCAATCTATATTAGTATTATTATATTATTTAAATACTGAGCCCAAATGTACCAAAGCCCTTACTCTCATATGGATGGATTAATTTTATGGGAAGCAACATAACTCTTGAAAATTATGCTGTGTAATGGTCAGTAAATACTGGCCAGTAAAATGGTTGAGCAGTTTTCATTAATATATTGATCATTAACTAAATCACGTCAAAAATAGAGTTCAAAATAGTGGGCACAGATAATTTCCTGCGGTGTTTGTTGACATAGGCTATTTCAGCATATTGTAAATAGCCACTGGTGATGGATAATAATCCTCCAGTGAGGATTCATTCGTTCTCACGGCGTTTCATTCCATGGCATACGAAATAGCCAACACCACATCTCAAAAGCATCAATGTCACTGCTTTCGCGGCTTATAACGCACCATGTTTCCGCACCTTAATACTACTTAATTATAATATTTTTTTCTGTTTTAAATGCTCAGTAATAGGATTGTGCCTTCCATCCCTTAAAATATAATTAATCATTTGTATTTTTATAATGTATAACAATAAGTTTATGAATGTACGTTTTTGTATTTTCTAGTTAGAATTATAGAAAATGCCCAAATATGCAATCAGTAGATTTTAGGTAAAATTGTGCAATAACCTGAAAATGCATTTGCAAAAATCAATCTCAATAATCAGTATTTACCTATCAATGAAAATTGCTTGTGCATTTTGCAACCCAGCGCTGGGCACGCCACAATTGCGGCGATAAGTCCCCTCTTTGAGCAGTGACTAGAGAGGAGCCACGGCGTCCTCACCTTCCGCCTGAAACAGGTCCTCACCGGACCTGGTTCCTGTTCCGGATAAGGCGGAAGGAAACGCCCGGGAGTCACCATTGTGTGGATCGCCCGGAGGACACGGTGGATCATACGGTGGAGGTCTGCCTGGCTTCGGCGGAGCACTGCCACACGCCTCCGCTGCACGAGGACACCCTCGTGCAGGCGATTCTGCGCAGCAGTAATGCTCGCGAAGGAGGAGGCGGAACGCGTGAGGGAGAGGCAAAATTCGTGCCCTCACACCCCTAGCCGCCGCAGGAGACGCCCTAGGCGTCGGGAATTCCAAGCCGATTCCCGGCCACCGTAGGCGCGGGATATGGACCAGGCCCGGGTCGACGGCGCGCTGTGTTCCACGCGCGCCTCTAAGAGATGTCAGCACCAATGACGGGGTCCGCTAGGGCCGATGCCTGCCAGGGTTGCGGGAAAGTCCGAAAGGGTTACCGTGGCCCTGGCACAGGCAACTAAAGGAACACGGGTGGGTTTTAGTCAGTAACAGTCTGACACGCCCTCCCGCTCCGCCCATAGCGGGAGAAGTTACCTATATGGTGATTTGCTACCCTCAAAAAAAAAAAAAAGGTTCGTGGTGTACCCACTGTAGAGCTACTGCTACAAGATTCGGCGTCCATTATTTCCAAATCTGGCGTTTGGACACGAGGGAAATATAAAAAAAGTCTGCAATACAGTTCTTCCGTTAAAGCAATAAACTCGTGTTTTACTCAAATTCGAAGTAAAAACATTCGTATTTTGGGACTGTAAGCTGTGGTGGCCAGTGTCTCCGAGTCTCGACTCGAAAGTCTCGGGACAACTAGTTTTTCAAAAAGTCCTGGGACTTCCGAGACACGAGACGTCCCGGGACCCAAACCCTAATAACATCTAAATAGATTTCGCGTTTGAAGTAATTTGTTGTACTATCGTAATGTCAAATATAAAATTGATCTGCACTATATGATTCAGCTATCACTAACATTTTTTTAGGTTTCGGTCTGTCCAGATGTGACACAGCCACATTACGATTTTATTCTTGGATGTAGTATATTTTCGCTCCGTCTGTGTGCACGTTGATCGGTGAGCTGTTGGTCATCTGCTTAGTCTTCAATTTTTCAACTTTAGTCCGATCTCAAGCCTCCACTCTCATTGCATAGCTTTTGCAGCATCGTTTCCAATTCCGTAGGTGATGAAGAGAAAAGGACATTGTTATCAGCCAAGCCTAGATTTGTTAACCTCGCCTCAATAGCCAAATAACCCTCAGTTCCAAGGCGGTCACCAACTTTCTAAAAACGTCTTCTAGACCCTAGAAGAAGTTTGACTCCCTTATGAATTTTAAATCTTGGTCCTATTCATTCTAATTTTAAAGCGATTGTACTGCTGGCTGGTCACCATATTTAAGTGGATTTTGCATTTTGTTTAATTAAGAGCGTCAAAGATGGTAGAGTGTGATACTGTCAAATGCTTTTGAGTAGTCCACAGATGCAAGATATAGCGGGATACAAAAATTCAAGATGTTTTTCTATTATCTGATTGATGGTGTGGAAGTGGTCAGTGGCAGAAAGTACGGACGGGAGCCTGCTTGTTCAGGCGGTTGTTGCTTATCTAGTTCTCCAGCGATACGATTATCTATAATTGGTCCATATTTATTTATGTCTGACTCGTCCCTCTTCAAAGCAGCAAAATAATATTCGAATGGCATAACATAGTGAGGAAAATACCCTAACGAAGAATTTCGTTCAATAGGGTTGTGACGTGGTGACATAAGTGAGTAAGAAGTATTGGTTCGCCAATTTTCAGGGCTTCGGTGCTAACGCCATCTTCGCCGCCGTTAAAGGGTGGTATGTTCTCCGGACAGGAGTAGCTAGAAGTGTTTGGTATTTGAAGTCTATCATAATTCATAATAAAGGGATTGATAAAATGTTGTCTCCATTGGCTTGTTAAATACGTTATTCCTCTAATTTGTAATCCACGATTTGTAATTTTGTATTCCTTGCTTGGCTATTTTTAGTGAGCGGTTCTGTTCTAATATGTTTTGTACTATTATCTTGTTATAATTTTTAATGTCTTTCCCAATGCTACATTTTACTTCTTTGTCTTTTAATTGATATTGTAAATCTCTCTTTTCTGTACCTACGGTATATCTAAGTATGTGGTATATCTACCTACGTGATAACCTAATAACCCTTTTAACATTATTTTAGCTTTACAAACGTAAGAGATACGGGGGGAACAGTATTTTATTTTTGCAAATAAGTTATCTACAAGACAGCTGCACCAACAAAAAAATAAATAACGATCGAACTAAGTACCAAAATAAAACAGAACCCTAACAAGTTCTCCATTCATTAAAACCATTCTTTGAGGTGCTTTCCCTGCATAAAAAGAAGAGATCGACGATGGACTATTCACCATACTTTTTCTCACTGTGTAACTAATGTATTATATTATATTTTAGGTAAAACAAAACAGCTCTGAAGTCGCAATTATAACATGTGGAAGTTGTTATGGAGCAGCACTTAATGAATCTCAGTAAGTTATTAACCCATCAATCAAAGGTGATTCTAAACACTCGCAAAAAAATTCATAATATTTTATTTCACATAAACCTATATGGACACTTATGAAACGCCAGATCCTAGGTACCAGATAGTTCCAATTGATCGTTTCCTATGGAGAAGAGCCGGCAATAAACTCCACGGATACTTAGTGTTAATAAGTATGGGAAGACAGAGGCCTTTCAGCAAGTAGATACCAGTACGCAAAATAGATAGCAAATCGAAACATCTATGAGCCTACAAGGCCTACAACGCGCGAGAACATTGTACTTGTAGGCTTCTACATGTTTCGATTTTCTGTATTTACAAAATAGAAAAGAGTTGATTACTTATAAAAGATAAATAAAATAATAATAATAAAAAAAACCTATTTAATCAAGTCTCACAACTTGTATAATTATTGTTGTAAACGCGGGGTTACGGTTGTTGAGTGTGCATACTATGTGTGCATAAATCTTTGCAACTTAAACCTTGCCAATAAAATAAACTACACAAGCCGCCGCTTGTGGTTTGTGGCAAAGGCTATACCTAACTAATATTTTTGTACCAGATGTTGCAATACCTGTGATGAGGTGAAAGAAGCATACAGATTAAGAAGGTGGGCCTTACCTGATTTATCTACCATAGAACAATGTAAAAACGATGACTCCATTGAAAAAACGAATTTGGCTCTCAAAGAGGGCTGTCAAATCTATGGGTACATGGAAGTCAACAGAGTATGTATTAATAAAATAATAATCATGTGTACATATAGCTCTACAAAGTGCTTTTGGCGCTTGGCCAAAATCGGAAATAACACCGCCATCTTGTTTTTTCAATACGTTTTACAAAACAATTGCTCAAAAGCTTACCAACAGCGCCCCCCGTCAACGTCATTCGAGCGCCAAAAGATCCTTGTAGCATTCCACCGCCGCCGACGAGAAAGCGACTAGCTAACACCTATTTTCTCTCCCAAGAAACTTATAATACATCTAGGTCCCATGTCGGTAAAAGATATTATACATAATAATTATATTAATAGTTGATCGCCGACTGTTCACACCGCGCCGCCGGTGAGAGTGAACTTACTCGTTTGTCGCAGCGAAAATTGCTATCAAAGAGAGTACTCGCTCAGCAACGTTCGCTTGGCGGCAGTTGGCGGACAGAAAACTCACTGAAAGACTCACGCGTGGTACGTACGCATACCAACGTGTAAACGCTCGTCGCCGTCGCGCACTCGCTGCTCGCCAACTCGTTTTTAGTTGCTAGCTCTACCCGCTTCTCGTTAATCGCCGGTGGTGGGACAGATGCCTGAGCTCACCTTCATTATACAAGGAGCTCTTGAGCTAAACTTCATGCTTCTAGACTCGGCGGTTTAGGCCGTGCATTGTCGGTCAGTGAGTGGATTTAAGGTTTAGATAACGGTCTTACGCCAAATTTGAGTATACTTAAGACGCACACTGTACAGTTAATGTTTAGTACAATGTACGTTACACCAATGCCTAACCCTTCGGGAGATATAGGCGTGCGTGATGTCATGTTATGTTATGCCGGGTGAAACGGAACATAGATCAGTGAAATGTAACATACATTGAAACAATTCCGTGTATTTATTGTATTACCCCTTTGTCACAACCTTCACGCTCAAGCGACACGCGGTTTGCGACAGCTACTGCAGAGACAACAAATGAAAAAAATTGCTTAGAGCGTGCCACGAGTCACAGCGAGTAATCGCGCGACGGGAACAGGTGACGAGCGCCGTGGCGCGCGAGTGATTCTTAAAAGCTAACACCGCGGCGGCCATGACTTCAGAGCACGGAGTTTAGTCTTAACTCCGTGCTTCAGAGCGAGTGCGACCGGCCAGCGCAGTCTTTGTCAGACGGATTACGACGCGCGCGCGACTCATGCCATGGCACGCCATGCCATAAAGTCGCAGCGAGCGAGGTCGTGAACGGGGCCTTACATACAATGTTGCATTTGGTCGGCCCATTTGTGTTACGTCTCACCCATCTACCCGTAATTATAATTGTACATAATAACAAGCAGAACTCAAACCCACAAGCTGTGGCGAACCGCTCTACATCCCTTTTAGTTAACTCCCTTTTTTTCTTTACAACTTTAATGTTGTAGCTTGTAGTAATTAAATTAGTCTTTATCTAGGCTTCAATAGATGTCCTTTGCCCTTGCCCTAAGAGCGTCGCCATCGATTAGGTATTTATAGCAATATGATCCCTCACTCGTTCAAATACGTGGGACACACTAATAATGCTAGACTTGATTGACATTAAATCAGGTACTGTTAAATGAAAAAAAAAAAACGTTTTAACAAAAAATTTAAGCGACGAAAAAAGAATCGGAAAAGCGAAATTTTAAAAAACCCTGTTTGTTTAAGCTCTTAAATTAAGGTGAATCCTCAGCGTTTCTTTAGTTTTTTCCAAATTGTAGCTCTGTCTTACGTCGTAATTTGATCAAAATGCGATTCGCGACTGAGGATTCACATTAATGTAACTAATTTTGAGTCGGCACCAAAGAAACGAACATAATATTACTTACGTTAAGCGTAAAATGATGGTGGCTTGATTGCCATACATTAAAAAAATATACATGGGCGTCGCCTTGAGAACCTTTTTTTTTGCCGGTAAAATATTATGTTTGTATCGCATTCCAGGTTGGAGGAAGTTTTCATATAGCTCCTGGAAAAAGTTTCACAATTAATCATGTACATGTCCATGATGTACAACCATTTTCATCGTCAGTATTTAATACAACCCATTTTATTAAACATTTATCTTTTGGGACGGATATTGAAGGTACAAATACAGCACCTTTAGATGGAATTCATGGTGTGGCCAAAGAAGGTAAGGAATTCTTAGATTTTTATAGAATTAATTTGTATACTAAACAAGCTGACCCAACAGACCTTGCCCTTTCGAAATTTTAATAGTCTTTCTTGACTTGATACAAAAATCCCATAGACAGAACTAGTTACTTTGTTTTTCGCGAATTTTGCAATAAATAAAAAATAACACCTAATTCGGACCACCACTGCACCCATAACAAACATTTAAAAAATTTCCAAATCAGTCCAGTCATTATCAAGTGATGCACACACCAACAATCAGCATTTCATTTTTATATGGATTCAAAGACATGAAATTATTTACTTAACAATATCTTAAATCTCTATAGATTAATATAAGTGGATCAAATGCTGATGGCACTATTTTCAAAATTGACGCTTATTTAAAGGGGTGCAGCATGAACATGACATAACCAGACTTTCTATAAGACCGACTAGGCCCAAATATGCAAACTGCACCTACATCTGGTGATATCTCAGCTCAGTAAATAATGGACCTATGAAGTCTAACTAAATAGTAATGCAAACATAAAACTTCAAAAAGAAGAAATAATAATGTTCTGGCTGGTACTTACATTACACGTAGAATTGAGCACAATGTTGTTATATACTTTACATTTTACCGCTGCAAAATCAGCAGAAGGGGTGGTGGCTACTACTTTACACAGCCTAGTGGAGCCAAGACTGTTAGTCCACCTCTGCTACCACAGCAATATTGTAAGGAACAATTGAATTTATTCAACTTATAGACAAACAACTAGCAACAAATCTTACTCCCTGATACAATGATGATATCCTGTGATCAAAGGTCTGTAACACACAGAAGTATTTTTATAGGAACTCTGTACTTAAGTGAAAACTAAGATGAAAAATAATATAATTCTTTTCAATAACAATATTTAATAACAAACTGTTAATGAATCATAATATTAAATCCCTATTTTAAAGAATAGACAGGTGCACACTAAGCACTATTTTAAATTACTGTATGTACAAAATTAGCTTTTGACCACCATAACATTAACAACGGATCCCGGTGCCGATGGCCATAAAGGTTCCGAAGGTTCCCCCACCTTGAAGCATGACTTTTCCAACGGAATGTACTAATTCCCTTCCTCTTGCCCCATATCTGCAACACAAAGATAAATTAGGTAACGCAAAATGCACAAAAAAAAAGTATTATGACAGTTGTATGTAAGTGTTGTAACTAACCTCAAAGCTGTAAACCCACCGAATAGGCCGCCGCTCGCCATTCCGACACAAAATCCAATCATGAAGCCCATTTTCATTTTGTCAAAACAAGATGGTCCTTGACTCTGATAGACTCCGCCTGGCACGGGCATCTTTAATCAGTCTTTTTTCCAGTATCAGGAGAATTTTCAGTGTATCTTATCAATACTTCAAGCGCTTACGAAAATGTCTAAACTGGCATTGGCATTAGGCATAGAATATATTGTTTTTTTTTGACATGGCCTAGGCTTGTTGAAAAAATATCGATATTATTTATTCGATGTATCGATAAAAAGTCCAACCATCGAAACGGTGTAAAATCGAAGAAATAAAAACTCGCCAACCATTTTTTTTTGCATTTACTTTGTTTTTTTTTAATTTTTTCACACTAGTCACATTTTACGATTTGTATGCTTATGGTGGAATCTGTTCCCTTTGCCTTCCCGAGGAAAAAACCAAAAAAAATGTTTATGGTCGACTCGATTTACTGGTTTTTGATTCACACCAGTCCTTTCAGAAATTGCTCTAAAGTATTTGATACCTTCTGTGACCTCTGTTTCATCGGAGAGAGTAATCTGCTGTAAATCTCACAGTACACAATAACAGAAGTCGGCTTACAGCAGAGCACATAAATCAAAGAGTTTTTTATACGTTTGCGTCAGATAAATATTGGTTTGATTAATAAATTGATTTGAGATAACTAGGTTTACCTACTTGGTTTATTAGAAGTTATGTCTGTTTTTTTTGTATTTACCTACTAATTTAATATACGCTAAATAAACTAATTTTTGGAGCGCCAATATTCTCTTTGAAATCGTACAGATAAATCGATATTTTTTGATAAAAATATCAGTACCGATATTGATATTTAAAAAAAAGTAACGATACAACATAATATCGAAACTATTTTGCATTTTCGACATCCTTAACTTGTGTGTTGTTGCCATAAGTGATATGAATGTAATTGAACAAGTTCCGAACATAGTCATGAACAATACAGGTGGACGGAAAGCAAGAACACATTCCTTCGGTTTACAAGCTTAGTACAAATAGTACGAAAGCGCCAGGGTAGCCCGCGAAATTTAAATTTTCTTTCGTTTTTCACAACTTGCAAATCAGTGTCAGGTCGTATGTTGATTAAATATGATTCGCGACCGTAACAAATATGGCTTTACAGAATTATATTCGTAAGAATCAGCAATACACTTCTTCAATTATAGGGTATTAGGGTACGAATTTAGAGAGATGCATTGCTGATTTTTATGATCACAGTCCTATAAATAAATATTTTTCTCAAACATGGTTGGAAATTAGAGCAATAATTTGACAACCTTCTTCGAGATAAATCGAAAGCTGTACTTGCCAAATTTACATGCGAGCAACAGCCGGCAAAAGTTGTATGGAAATCCATATCTGTCGTGGTTTTTACTATTACAAATAAATTACAATCTATCGTGTAATTTAAAAATGGAACGATCTTTTACTCCGTAACATTGGCAACCGAGGAGGTAACTGATTAAAGGTTTTATGTATTTAAATTTCGAACTGGCTTGCAAATAGAAAGCTGTTTAATGAAAAAAATAAAATAAATTAACACCTTAACGCGGGAAAAATTATTGTTGTTCGTCATCGTCATTAATTTTGATAAGTACCTAGTTACCTAATTGTATTTTCATTTCCGCGCATTATTTGAGAAAAGTACCTACTACTTAAACAACCCTTGGCCACAACTAGGCATTGATGGACTTACATAATAAACTCATGTGTGCCTCGGCCCACATTGACATGTTCGTCCATCAATACCTCTTTTGCTGGCCGCTGCAGTAATGTACTATTACGGCCGCGAATCATAATTAGACCCACATACAACCTGATATATCAAATATCGAATATCGAAATTTTCTTAATTTTTTTGCAATTTGCAGGGCAAGGCAGGCAGGCAAATTGCAAAAAAATTAAGAAAATTTCGATTTCCATTGAATGACTTTTTCATGAAATAGTCATTCAATGGGATTATATGAACTTAGAGGGTTGTATTGATGATTTTAATAAATAAATAAATAAATAAATAAATAAATATCCACTGACATTGCACACAGCACCATCTAGTTCCAAGTTAAGCACTTAATTAAGGCTTGTGTTATGGATACCAGATGGTTGATACACTACTTAAATACATTTTTTTTTTTCGTAAATACATACATATTATAAATATACATCCATGACTCAGGTACAAATGTCCATATTCATCATACAAACATTTGCCCCTACCGGGATTCGAACCCAGGACCATTTGGTTTCGCTGACTACACTTAGCCACTATAGCCACTACACCAAACGTGTCGTCAAATTTAATGATTCAGATAAATACATTTTTGGTTCAACATACCTACTACCTACCTGACAGTGACCTGCAAATAGCAAAAAATGTAAAGACAATTTTAATTTCGCGGGCCACCCTGGCGCTTCCCCCCTTATGGTAAATTATTAGATCATAACGATTAATTTTCCCAAACTACCCTTAAAATGGGGTGTTGAAGTTCTTAGGGGAAACGTACGAATTCCGCGCGCAAGTGTTTAATTAATATGATTTTCAACAATTCCCCTATTTCTAAGAACGTTCGCATTCTAATCTATCTCAATCTCTGGAAAATACAACCTGTAACAGGTGGGCTACAACCGATGATTGGCGCCTGCCATTAGACTTACTTACTTTTAGTATCTTTCTACAAACACTTAACTGAAGGCCAATTTCATATTTCAAACGTTCAAAATGTAGTCGCAATCTCATCTTAGCGACAATCGATGTCAACAATCATGGTAAATTATTTTACACACCCAGTCGTGACGATTCGTCCGCTGTGACCCGCTCGCCGTGCCTCTAAGGCAGGCATATTTATTGAATTGAATTGTGATGGGGCCCGGGCCCCGACCCGCGCGCCTTAAAAGCCGAACAGACCCTTGGCACTCGTGTAGTGATGCGACTCGAGTCCAATTTTACTCGAGTGACTCGAGTGACATGGGATAAAATCGTATTCGAGTGAAAAAATTGTTGACTCGAGTCCACTCGGACTCGAGTTCACTCGGTTTTTCACTTGGACTCGAGTCACTCGCACATCACTCACCTAGGCAAACAGGTTTCAACCTGCACGCGGCGTGGCGTACGTTACGTCGAGTTGAGGTAATTAAAGAGTGAGTACTTGAGTACTTATTAGTAAAGAAAGACGTAGTCTTGTGTTATCTACCATGAGTGACGATCAAAACTCGGTAACGAAAAAATCTCTAGTGTGGAACTATTTTAAAAGATGTAGAACTGAAAAGAATAGAATACTCTTTAATAAGTACACCAAAAAGTTACAGACATAATCAAAACATCAAATTAATCAAAACAGGTAGAGCAACCTTTTGATTTTTTTATTTATGTTTAGTAAGTGCATTCTTCAACTAATATTATTCATCAAATGTGAAAATGCAATAAAGAATTGAGTATTGATTATCACGAGACTTCCTATCCATAAAGTTAGGTATATAGTGCAACATTACTGAGTTTGTTGTACCTAATTCCTAATAGAATATTCTATTTTTCCACTATTTGAATGATATTATTATTATTTATACTGATTTCGAAAAAAGGGACGGGTTTTTTTTGTTTTAATTTTATTTTACATGGGTTTGCCTCTAGTCTAGGTCAGTGGTGACAGTGACAGAGTCGATTGTGGTGGTTATGCAGTGGTGCAATACTTGCAATAAACCTCTCATTTATTAATCAACCTTGTTTTATTTTGCCTTAACTAAATGTGTACTACTCGATCATCCGAGTGGTATTCGAGTGAAATAACCACTCGAGTGACTCGACTACTCGAGTGGTATTCGAGTGAGATTGTAAAATGACTCGAATGACTCGAGTGGTAAAATTTGACTCGAGTCGCATCACTACACTCGTGGGCTGCAACTGAAAACTAGCGTCACACCGCCGAGTGTTGCCATTTGACAGTATGCTGAGATGAGGCCCTTTAGGCATTAGCATTTGTCTTTATTTTCTATCTTTCGATTATCGAGAAATTAAATAAAACAAATGCAATACAACAACAGATACAATTATTTAATAAACACAATGAAAAACTTGTCCTTGAATTAAAATGACGACACGGTTGGCGCAGTGGTTAAGCGATTGACTGCTGCGCTGCGTGTCGCGGGTTCGATTCCCGCACGGAACAAATATTTGTATGATCTACAAGTAGTTGTTCCGGGTCTGGCTGTTTGTGTATGTGACTTTAAATGTTTGTAAACGCACCCACGATACAGGAGAAATTCCTAGTGTGGGGCAACGTTTTTAAAAAAAAAGAAAAAAAAAAAGAAAAAAAAAGAAAGAAATAAAATGTTCTTATATTATTCCACTTAGCCCAACAATGAGTGAAATGCGCATCTTGAGTCTTCCGACTTCATAACCTGTGTTTTTTTTCCTGTTTCAGGTGCTGTGATGTTTCAATACTATTTAAAAATAGTCCCAACTATGTATGTAAAGTTAGACAAGAATGTGTTACACACAAACCAGTTTTCAGTAACAAGACATCAGAAATCAGTGTCCAATATTAATGCAGAATCTGGGATGCCAGGAGCATTTTTCAGTTATGAACTTTCGCCTCTTATGGTTAAATACACCGAAAAGGAAAGGTAACTAATTATAATTATACATTCCAGTTTTCGTGCTTAGTATGTAGGCACAACGACATATCAAGTTATACATTTCCAGTACAAGCTGACTTCTCATTGTGCGAGGTTAGCTAAAATTGGAAATGTATAGCTTGATTATGTCCTCGTGTGTACTGGGTCTATACGGGTGAAAAATTAATATTTTAACAATTTTATTTATTTATTTTTTAGGTCCATTGGTCATTTTGCCACAAACATCTGTGCTATAATTGGAGGAGTTTTCACAGTCGCTGGAATCCTTGATGCGCTTTTGTATCATTCATTGAATGCCTTCCAAAATAAAATTGTATTAGGTAAAGCTGGTTAAATTAAAGGGTTTTTAAAAACATATTAAAGTCATTAACACTGCATTTTGCAAAACTTTTACAAAACTCTGCATCTGTATCTTCGATCAGAGATTTAATCGGAATATAATTTTCTTTCATTGGATTATACTGAGCGCGACCTAACTTTTCCAAAAATAAATGCCGTTGTTTTATTCTAAATTTCCTACACATTAATATCTCAGGGGATTTCAGTATATTTTGGTGTGATATTTTCATTACAATGTGGATGAATTTAAACCTTTCCAGCAGGGTTCTCTGATCTGTAATAAATAAAGATAATATTATATAAATACATTTTTAATTTATTATTCCTGCACCCTAATTGCGTAGGTACCACACTATCAATCACAATACGATCATGTATTGTCAACAACACCACCGTAATGAAGTTCTAATACTAAACATATGCATTTTTCGATACTTATTTATCATTCGTAAGATCACGACATGACAGCACTTTACAGATGACCTCTCTGTGCAGATCATAATTGCCTCTAGGAAAATGATGTTTATGCATTGATACTATTTAATTGTCAACTGCCATAAGTACTGTAAATTATATTTATTTTTTATTAGTATTTTGTTATATTGATTTGTGTTTGACACCATTCAAAATTAATCTAGAATTACAATTCAAAACAATATTAATTTTAAAAGAAAATGTGTGCAGATGTTACCGAAGTTCCTTTTATTTTATAAAAGCGACTAGAGGGCAGGCCTTGCTACATGATAGATACCATATCAAGATTTATAGATGTTTAAGGATATAATTAATATGATTTTCGATTCCCTGGTGAACTCGCCCAATTTCAACATTTGCATCTTATTACTTATTTTATTATCAATAAAAATTTAAACATAATAAATTATTTTATTACATGTAACACATCACTAGTCGGCAGTGGTGTACTTACCAAAAATAAAATTAAACGACACCCCAGTGGTGTCATTGACAATACATGGGAAAGGCTTTGAAGGAAACTGCTAATCCATTGCTTCATAAGTTTGAACAATCTGTCTGCTCAACAACGTAGGTTACGCAATGAATGTTCTTGAGCTGTCAAAATTAAAGGTAATACCATTGTGCATTACGCAATCACCCTGCAGCGCTGGTAGGTCAAGAGATGTTACTTCAAAAGCTAAAGTTGTCGCGTCTTAGCATGGCAATATCGGTCAGTGCCCTAAAAAACAATAAAAACCATAACTGTGTATGGTTTATCGTTATTGAAACATATTGAAGATCATTTCAGAAAGTTAACAGACTTTATTATCAGCTTTTGAAATAAAAACGCTAGAAAATGTAGATGGGTCAGTGACCTCTATGGCCACGCTGAAATGCAACAGCAATTATTGTAATACATTATATCCCTGTTTTCTCTGAAGATAACCTGAGAGAAAGTAAAACAAGTAAATTCAAGGCATTTTGTGTACTTATGGTTTATTTATTTATGTACACACAATAAAATACATGAGATAGGACATAATTATAAATTGAGTACAAAGGTACTGCTTATTTCTTAAGAAATTTCTTCCAGCAGACCTGCGAAAGGAGAAGTAAAAAAGAAACGTAGACAATAGTGCGTGAGAACAAGAAGAGAAAAATATGAATGTGTGAAGTCTAAAGCTTAAAAGTCTAAATGGTTGTTTTTGTAAGTTACTTGAAGGTCAATGATTTAAATTTTGTGATATTAAAAAGCTAAGCTTGTATGCATTACATTGTGTAAAAATCGTTTGGCAAAATTTTCATTTTGCCAAACAATTTTTACACAATGTCTTTTGATTTAAGCAAAAAAATCAGTAATAAACCAAACAACAAGGGGTGTGCCATTTTATTGCTCTCAAGTGTAGAATGACTTAACTAAATATAATAGAATACTTACTCAACATTAAGAGTTTAGGTTTGTTTACCACTAGTTCTTTCACTTCAATGTCTTCAAAGCCCATCTCTTCTTTTATTACAAACATATTGCATTTCACATTATGTAAATTGTATGTTATTAGTTTAGGTTGCTTAGCAGTCAAATCTCTTACTTCTTTGCCACTTAGGGTCAAGCATTCTTGATAAAACCCTAATCTTTTGTCAATCCTTTTTGTGCTGGAAGAAGAAAGTAGATATTTAGAGTAAAAGTTATTAGATTGAGAGATGCTACATGGCTTCCCAACAGGAACAAATCCTTAGAACAGTGAGGTCAGTCTGCAATGCCTGTGGTGCTTCTGGGCGGAGCTAGGCTGGCTATAAGTCTGAAATTGGCAAACCACCTAGAGCTAGTGTGGTGATTAATGCTTGTGTCTTCTCTGTATGAGAAGAAGCCTTTGCCCTGCAGTGAGATGGTTATTAGCTGGTATTATTATCCTAACTCTCCGTGTAAGACAATATAAGCAGCTATTTATTTGAATAACATAATGTTAATGGATATTGCTTCTTTGAGGTCTTTCAATGGTGATTGTTAGGTACCAAATAAAATGTAAAAGATTAGTTACTTATAAGAACTTACCTGAACATCAACCAGAAGGGATTTTTTGTAATAATTCTCTGAATTTGATTTTCTTTGAAGCCTTTTGAGTATAAATAATTAACTCTTACTTGAATGTCTTCTAATGGTTCACATAAAATCATTGGGTTCTTAGTTAGAAAGTTCCCAATTTCGTCCATTCCAACAAAGTCGTATAGATATAATATATGACTTTTCATGTCTTTTTCAAAATCCAATTTTAAAAATTTTTCAACTATATATGCCTTTTTTTCGATTTTACTTATGTTTACATTAAGGTTAACTAAATTCTTCAGTGTTTCAGATTGATTTACATATGCTGCTAAATTAAAAGTATTTGAAAAGTAAGGGGTAACAGTGGACAAGTCTTCGGATACGGGCTTCAATGCATTCGCGCCGAAATCCTCATTCATAACCAGGCTACTACTCGTTGCGTATTGTAAATAACCACAAAATTGTTTTGTAACTTCCCTATTTCTAAAGCTTTTATAAAACTTATAAAAAGCCGAGGACAGTGCCATTACTGTAGTTTATATACTTATTTGTATTTAAGGTTTGAAACAAATTACTTAGCAGAAAAACAATCCGTAATATCCGTATTGTTGAATTTGTTGATTGAATTTAATTTACTCCACCACATAAAGTACGATTATTAATAAAATTCCAGTCAGTAAAATGACAAGTGCAACTGTCAGTCTGTGAGTCTGTCACTGATACAAAAAAGGAAAAAGGGTGACCCGCCCGCTACAATAGTGATGTTCGGCAATCAATAGACTTAGACATTTAGTCATGTGTCTGCGCTTTTTTTTTATTGTAAATATTTAATACATACCGTATTAAATAATACGATTTTAGAAATATGGACCTTACCAGCATATTAAAATTTCTCACTACAACATTATTACAAAAGCTGGGAAAAAAATGTATAAAGAGATTCAGAGGAATTAACACTAGAAAGTCGGGAAAATACAAGTAATTTTATACGTTTTTATTCATTACGGTTGCTATTGATTCCGAACCCGATTCTGAATCGGTATATTCAGAATCGGAATCGGAATCAGTTACATTTATAATGAATGAATCCACATATTCATATATGATGTGGTCGAGTTGACACATTTTGTCTTCGACTTTTATGGCATGGTTGATGCACTGTCTCCAATTTTCAGGCGTCACTTCCTTCAGGCCTTCTTCAAATAATTTTTTTACGTCTTTTATTTTAAAAGTTTTATTGTTCCTGGCGACGTACCCCTTTGCTTGAGCCCAAACTATTTATTACCTCTATTGGGTTGAGCTCACAGTGATAAGGGGGCAGACGCAGGATTGTGACACCGTATTCAGCGGCCAACTCTTCCACAGCATAGCGTTCGTAATTAGATTTTTGTAATTTTACTATTTCTATTAATACAGCCTTTATCATTGTAGGTTGATATTGAATTTGTTTTTCATCCAACCACTGAATAATATCAGCCTTCCGCCAGTTAGTTTGAAGTGGGGATACGCTCGACTTTTCTTGAATGGTACGGTGCGTTATCTAATACCAGCACCGCATTTGGCTTTAAGTATGGCAAAATGCTTTTAAGCCATTCCTCAAAACACTCCGAGTTCATTTCTTCATGATAGCCCATACTATTTTTCTTCGATTCACAGATAAGTAAACCGGCTTCTACAAAACCTTCATCACTGCCTATATGTGAAATTATTAGGCGTCGACCTTTGCCGGTTGGGCCCTTTAGGCCTGTAAATTACATATTTTTATTTATATAAAGGCAATTTGATATTGAATAAAAAAAATGTAATCTCGACTAACTTTTAATTGTAAAAACTCGATTCTACCACATCACTATTTATTTGGGACTAAAAACCTGCAACACTGGAAATGTCATTTTACTGCCTGGCTGGAATTATTAATACCTAATCTAATAATCTTTTATATAGGTAACTTACTAAATGTCAACCACAGACTATATAGAGATGATGTCGACTCTCAGAACAATAACATATACATTAGTCTTTAGTCATTGCATATACACTCAGACCAACTTCTTTTCCTTAGTCTGAGCATATACAGGAGGGTAGAGACAAGTTGAAAAAGTGTCCAGCACTATAATCAAATCACTTAATAATAGTTCAAAAACCCTCCAAAATGGTGTGATAAGAATGTAGCAGTTGTTAACGGACTGAAGTATGCTGAGTCAGAAAATTTGATATTTTTAGTGACTAGAGTAGTGAGTGATGATAATCCAATATACCATACCTTAACAATTAACGTAGTCCAACCTTATTTTGTAAACATAACCTAAAATTATTGCTTTTATTTACTCGGTGGCTACTGTAGCGCCACCCTTATGTAGCACATTTTGACGGACACTTTTCATACACAGATATGATGAAATGAAATGATTTTTATTTCTGTAAGTAGGTTTGCACAAACACTTTTACACGTCAAACATATACAACGTGTAACAGAATAAACGCAATTCCTGAAAGTAGTTTGTTCAGAATCGGCTTCTGAATCGATTTCCGTCATCAAAAATAGGTGTTAAATTTTGACGGAAAAATCTTTTAAATGACTTAAATTAGAAACACAGTATCATGACAAATTAATACAATCCTTAATTCAAGGAAATTGAACCTTAACTCAGAGCAATATGGGCTACTTATTAGTACTCTGTGGCTACTTGTTCGCTCACAGGTCGTAATACACACACGTTAATATTATCATTGCATTTTACAATAAAAGTAGTGTGCGTCAAATTAAATAGGTAATTTAAAGGAATTTCAACTTTATCTCCAATGTGTAAGGCTTGTTTGAATGCACGACCAAACTTAGTGCGGTCATCAGAGTAGCCCTACACACACACAAACAGATTTTAGGCATTATTCTCAGAACAATAACTAAACCATTAGTTATTGTTCTGAGGCATTATTAAAAAATAAAATTATTGAATTTGAAACTTATTGCAAAGAAATAAAGCAATTGTCGGCAACCTCTTTGACATTTCTGCGAAATGCCGACATACGCGCCGCCGCTACCGCCGAATAACATGAGTACCTAACATTAAAAGCTAGTCATCCGCCGGTAGCGACCTAGTGTAGGTAGTTGTTCTTCAGTTTACTTCCGTGACATTTTTGATTCCGTGCGCGATGGCTTTCCGGTACACCAACATACAATACACGGAGATGGTGAGAACCCTGGCTCGCTGTCTTGATAATGTCGCGTTAGCTTGTCGGGAGTTCAATGACCGTTTTGGCTGCAGTGTGAGCGCCAGGACGATGCTGGCTGCAACTCAGCGACTGAGGGACTCTGGGACGTTCCTTCCTAATACGGCTTTGGACAGAGGGACGAATGTGCGGACTACTCGTCTGCAAGAGCGTATTCTCGACCATTTCGATGAACATCCAGAGGACAGCTCGAGAGAAACAGCACCCCAGTTCGACTGCAGCCACATGTACGTGTGGCGAACGTTGCGTGCTGATGGTGAACACCCATATCATCTTCGACGGTGTCAAGACCTAACGCCGGCCGACAACTTGCCACGACTAGAATTCAGTAGGTGGTTGTTGGAGAACTGGCAACAGAACATTCTTTGGACGGACGAGAGTACCTTCACGCGTGTTGGCATGTACAACCAGCACAACCAGCATTTGTGGCGGCATGAGAACCCACATGCTTGCCGTGTGGATTCGTTCCAGCATAGGTT
The DNA here is from genome assembly GCA_937001585.2 of Brachylomia viminalis. Taxonomy (NCBI): domain Eukaryota; kingdom Metazoa; phylum Arthropoda; class Insecta; order Lepidoptera; family Noctuidae; genus Brachylomia; species Brachylomia viminalis. The sequence continues at coordinate 14,906,783 of OW443301.2, read as the reverse complement.
CTCCGTCAACGTGTGGGCTGGTATACTCGGAACATTCATACTCGGCCCCATTTTCCTTCCACGGTTGACCGGAGATACCTACCTGCGGTTCTTGCAGGAGACATTGCCGGACTTACTGGATGGCGTCCCTGTCGGTCTTTTACGTGACATGTATTACCAGCAAGACGGTGCTCCCGCGCATTTCACGTGGACCGTTCGACGGCATCTGGATGCGGAGTATGGCAGTCGCTGGATAGGTCGCGGAGGACCTGTGCCGTGGCCTCCCAGATCGCCAGACTTAACACCGCTAGACTTTTTTTTGTGGGGTCGTATAAAATCGCTCGTGTACGTCAGTCAATCTACAAGTGTCGAGGAGCTAAAAACAAAAATTCAACAAGCATTTGTGACGGTGAAAAGTGATACTGAAGTGCTTACAAAATTGAAATACAATTTAAGAAAGCGTGCTAATAAGTGCATAGATCAAGGCGGCGGTCATTTTGAAACTTTAATGAAAGTGGATCGCAGAAATAGTGCAAATTAATAACCTAAGTGTTAAGTGTAAATAGTCCAGTTCTGTAAGTACCTACTTCTTCCTATCAATACGATTGTATTCTAATCACTGTAAACATTGTTATTATAATCTTTTAAACACGCCGTCTTTGCATATGTTTGTAGTACAAACAATAAACTGGACCTACCTAAACAAACGTACTTATCAGAGGGATCGCGGGATTCGCGGGGGTGCAATCTCGAAAGATAGGTAGGTAGATAAAAACGGCAAGCAGCGGCGCGCGGCGCGGTGCGTAGAGACTAAATTCAAAGCCTGTGAAAGTTTGATAGAAAAAAAATAATTTTACGCGGTGATATCGCGTATCAATATCACATCTAGCTAATGTTCGGTAATTTAATTATCGTTCATACGGCCATAGGTAGTTATCTAATGCCTACATTAGAACTAGGCACTCAGCGTAGGCGCGCGCCGCTACAATTGAACAAACATACCTAATTTTTAGGTCCATGATACACACGTGCACATGAATAATATCAAAGCTATTTACATTTGGATTCGAGCGCGTTTAATAAAACAGTTGATGTAAGAGAATTTAATCCTTCCGTCCAAATAATAAGGCTTATTGAAATGCACGACCGATTTGTATTCCGCATGTCTCAGTAATCGATTTACTGAAAAATGTCGAAATAGGTAGTAGACAATTTTCTGGTTCCTACGAGCTACGTCCTTTGCAAATGACCCTTTGAAATCGCGCGCGCGCGCGCGCTACGTCCGGGCTGCCGGCCGGCCATCTTCAAAGTAAGTAGGTATTTTTTCATGCGCAGCAAAGTTTGCTGTTTGTGATTAAAATCTTGTAAGCACTGATTTTTGTTTCACGTAATTAGCAGTAAACACGCTTATCAGAGGTAGCTAATAATATCGCGAAAGTTACGCATCTGAGATAAATATTTTTTACCCGCGTATGCCGCACGGAGTCCGGGCGCTTCGCCCTTCGTTAGTTTCGAAGTTCGGGTAAAATGTCGCTGTTTTAAATGCATCCCCCGTTACTAAGCGTAAAGTCTTAGATTCATGTTGATAATTTCACTTGCTAGAAAATTATCAATCATTACACTGTAAACTCAATTATGTATCAAAAGTTATTCATTCATAATATCAGTCTGTGACATTTTAGGTACTTTTTTTTTTTTTTTACTATCGATAGGCGCGCGTTTGTCCACAATCTCACCTGACGTAAGTAAAATTCGTTCATTGAACTAACTCACATCTAATGCCTACAGCTATGGTCAGCTAGCGGGCGCTCGAATGTGCGTGTCGCGTCGGCTGCTAACATTGCATTAGTGTGTGTGTAGGCATATTGCTGCACATACGTTTTGCGTTTAGTAAGGATAACTATTTTATAAAAAACGACCAGGTTTGGTTTAAATTTATTTAATTACGGGTGTTGTTTTAGACTTATAATTTTATATTCTAATTGGGGTGTCTGAGGTATTGCGCTTAATCCGTTACACGTTGTATTTTTTAAACTAGATGGGGCCGGCGCGGCGGCGGCGTTTCCTATCTGACTACTCTGAGAAGAAAGGCTGAAACAAACTCAGAGGTCTCTTTTAAAGTCCAGACAAAATCTTGGTCAGATCATGTGAAGGCTATGTAGAATGAAACGACATTTGAGTAGGCCGCATAAATTACTCAAACTGCCAGATCATGATTTAACTAACAGAAAAATACAAAAAAGCAATGACTGCCATAGTTCTCACATTCACAATAATTAAAATAATATTATAATACTTTACAAAGTAAATACTCATGTCATAGTATACAGGGTGTTCGGCAGAACGTTGAACATACGAAAATGGCAGATAGGTGGGGTCGTCTGCTATCTACCTAGCCCAAATGATTTGACCTAGGACACATAGTTTTTTTTTTTTTTAATAACCGATTTTTATGAGTTTGAAAACTTTGAAGTTAGATTACTTTATGTAGGATAGACGAAACTGACAACACTTTTCTTTGTTTTTGTCTCGACTGTGGGTAGATTCCTCTAAAACTATTGTTTGGTGCAGATAACAGCAAGACAAAAAGTTACGAGCCTTCAAACATTACAAAAAGGAGAAAAATATGATTTTAAGCTTTTCTTTACATTGCGTTAAAAAAAAATAACTAAAAGTGATTGAAGACTTAGGATTTCATCGAAACATCCTTGGTGTATGGCATTTCGAACGATATGTAATTTGTTTAATTTAAAAAAAAACTTAAGAGTTATTGACCAATTTTAGTTCAAAAAGGGGATTTTGATGCAATTCGATTTTTGTGAATTGTAAAATGTTTTGCAAAATTCATCATGTAATCGTGTTAAAAATTGATAGTGTATTGGGTAAGTATCTGATTGGTAAAAGTCCCACGTGTAGGAAAATCAAACAAACTCATGAAATTCGGTTATAAAAAAAAACAAAATAAAAAAATCTATGGGGCCTAGGTCAAATCGTTTGAGCTGGGTTGATAGCAGACGACCCCACTTATCTGCCATTTTCGTATGTTCAACGTTCTGCCGAACACCCTGAACATCAATGTCAATGTGTATATAAAAATCCAGACATGATCTTTGAGGACCATCAGTGTCTGTAATGGACTTTTGAGATAGTTCTCCTTGTCTCTACCCTCCATAAATATACTAGTATACTCATAGCTATTTCAAAATCTCATTGCCAATAAGTTGTGTGTGGACGTGAGATTTTGAAATAGCCAGCGAATCACAGGAGACTAAAGTGGTTGCGTGTGTACCTAGCATTAAGTCGCCATTGTCTGCGACAATTGGCGTCCCTACACATTTTACAGACAATGTGGTGACCCCATTGAGCTAGGGTGACCCCATTGAGCTAGGGTGACCCCATTGAGCTAGGAAAAGAAGTCAATGGGTGACCCACATACAAACGTCATCTGTAAACTCAGGGTCTGAGTTGAATTTTTTTTTTGTTTTTGTTTTTCATCGCTGTTGTTAAATAATGTTGCCCCATTGTCCGTGGTTGAGGTGGTGGTCTGTCAGGGTATTATAAGTCAATGGTTAAAGATATGTACTAGTTATTGTTCTGAGATATGTACTAATTAGTCTTTGGTACATATATATTCTGTGGTGGTGGGTGGTGCTGACTCACTGACCTCTATTAAAATACGCTTTAATAGAGGTCAGTGTGCTGACTGGACTGACCCATGACTGACCTTAGAATAATAAAATAACGGACTGTTCACTATTAGTATTCACCTTTATAAAATACACTGATCCTATAAATCGTCCAATCCTAAATCCCGTTAATTGATCATAAATATTTTATACTTTTTTATTTCGTTTCCCTACCTTTGTTCTCGTAAATTTACGTGACATTGGCTAAATGCACAAACCGTGCGAAACCATAACAAAAAAAAAAAACGGACTGACATAACCGACGATGTCATTGCTGTCACTGTGTCACCCAGTGATGCCAGACTGGGAGGAATCGCCCCAAATTTGGGGGTTTTTTTTATAGCAAGGACAATATGGGGTATTTCCATTATTAAAACTGTAATCTGAAAGAGTGGCGGCTAGTCATGATGATTAAATCGATAGTTTCAAAAGACATTTTGCGCAACGTTATCAATTCCGTTTTTACAGCTTTCGACTGTATCTAATTTATGATTTTGATCTATGACACAAAATAAAATATTACCAACATAATTATGTACACACAGTAATGGAAGCTATTGCTGAAATACTATAAAATTGTATTTCATTAACAAATTAATATTTCGACAATTGTAGGGGATTTTTTCGTCAAAACCTGAATTTTGGCGGGGTTTGGGGAAGGTTTGGGGGAGAACGCGAGACGGTCATGTGGCAAGACTGGCGTCACAGAGCATAGGGTATATATGTTCTGTGCAGAGCATGCTGTATGAGAGCAACATCACAGACAGAGTACTTTTTTTAGAGCAACTGACATTCGAAGCAACTTTCCAACATCTTAACCACGCAAGCTTCCTGCACGCAGTCTAACCGGTAAGTTTTCATGAGATGGATATTCAGGAATTAACCTTGACCTATTCTAAGATCGCCCGGACAATATTCTTTTATTTAGGATTTTTCAAGTTAGAAAAGAACCTTACTTAGAACAATACTTTACTTACCATATGGTACACGGCATCATTTTAATCAGTTTGAGTAAGTATGCATATAAGTTAAATAAATGATAACAACATTTCTCTTAGAACAATGAAAGCATTAGGTACATAGGTACCTAATATATTCATTGTTCTGTGGTATCAGTTATCACTATTTGAATAAATTGTTAAACTTTTGGCATAAACGATCTATTAAAGTTGCATAAATATTCATACATACATATCAGTATCCAAGAGATAGAAGATTATATCCAAGATAAGAGTGCTTGAAAACATGCTAGTCCATTTACCTACCTTTTGGAAGGGGCGACTAGAATCAATTCTATTTAAATGTAAATTTTGACGTTCAAAAATGCCTTTTATGTGCCTATTTGAAATAAATGCTTTGAATTTGACTTTGAGTCCAGCTCCATAGGACAATCTAGGGTCTAGACAAAATTAAACTTGTTGCTACTTTAATTGTATAGTTTGTTATTTTTATGACATTGATTTACATTCTGTGGTTACTTTAACTCACACACTGACATATTACTTGTTTACATAATTTGGGAAATCATATACTTTTACAATGTTTGTAAATATGTGAACACCCTGTATCTATCACTTAATTAACTTATTTATCATTGCTACATTTATTAAATTCTTTTTACCTATTTTGGTAGGGTAATTCCCCATTCTTCTCCATACAAAACTACCTTTAGGAAGGGGCGACTAGAATCAATTATATTTAAATGTAAATGTTGACATTCAAAAGTGCCTTTTAAGTGCCTATTTGAAATAAATGCTTTGACTTTGACTTTGACTATCAGCATGATGCAATTTATTGTAAGACATTGTGATTAAATGTTTCAAACCACTCGATACCAAACAATAAATAAAAGGTGCTTATAAATAATATTTATTTGAACAGCATTGTTCTTTAAATTTTGTTTACTTAGTAGGTATAATTTAATACAGTTATAAAAAAAAGTTCAACTATAATAATATATTAAAATTAAAATCCGTAACTGATGAATCTAGCTTGAAACTATTATAGTACTCTGAATTTAGGAAAGTCTGAGGGGAGTTAGGACTATTTGGATTCTAATCCAGGAAGGATGGTTCTGGCTTTCCTGGCTCACTTAGGTAAGGAACCTAACTGAGGAGCCTCAGCCTGACCCTGATTCGGATTTCAGTAAAATGTTTTACCTTAACATCAGTTGGTATTTCAGGGTTGTGTCAAAAACGTTTGTTAGTGACTGTACAAGGCTGGTGGATTTTGTTTGATTTTTATACTTTTCATTAATCATACGATTAGTCAATAGAATGGTGTACATGTACAATGCCCAATTCTCAAATGACCAGTTGAAAAAGAAAGTATGAATTGCAGAATTCTAATGTCTCTGTGTACAATTACTCTGTGACATCCAAACAGATGGATGAAATGATAGGGTTCCATAGCTAAATAGCAAAATGGAACCCTAAAAATATATTGGATTTTACAAATCAGACGTTCAGCATCAACATAGTTTAACTTTAGACATTAAATACAACGCTCCAGGGTTTTATATTATGTTTTATTGGTGCTAGTGGTGACCACCTTTCTGTAACGGTCAAACGGGGTAAATAGGGATGCAGGGGTGAATAGAGACGAAACTTGAAAAGGGATTTTAAGCTTGAAATAATATAGTTTATTGCCAAAAAGGACTCTTAATGTGTTTACTGTAATATAATTAACGATTAAGTGCCCTTGTTGGCACCAAACTATATTATTTCAAGGTTAAAATCCCTTTTAAAGTTTCGTCTCTATTCACCCCTGCATCCTTTATCACTCCGTTTGACGGTATATTATATTTGGCTTATGGCCTTCAAAACCTAGTTAATCACAATGGGGATTTATTCTATGCAGGATTATTTTCAAGGTTGTGCATCTTCATCTACAGCTTTTAAATGGTGGAGGGAAGAATTTCATCACTGCACTTTTCAAAGGTTCTCAAAATTAGGAACACGCAATGTTGTCGCCATGGAAATTGCACATACACCCCTTTACGACTCCTCCCGGCGCCCATGCGCCATGCGCTCCTATCTTGGGCCGAGCCAAGTTGACCCCTTCCCAAACCTTGAGCTATGACCACGCCGGACTGTCTACCTTTGCATTGAAACAAAAGCAAAAATTATTCAGCTGCATTTTTGTGTTTACATTGCAAGTTGTGCCTTTAATCTGAAAGGCACAGCTTGCAAAATAAACATAAGAACTAAAATTTAAAGACCAGTATTTTTGCGCAAAATTGAATCAGTTCACCAAATACGCCAGACCACTAGTTTCTTACGCTGGTTTTCAACTGGACACTGGAACTACCAGGTGTTTTATTGACGACTTTGTTTCAATATGCGCAAGTTGATTTATTTTTATGGCATTTAAGCTATAGAGAAATATATCTGTTTCTTCTGTAGTTTAAACCAGGCCACAAATTTTGTAAATATATTTAAGAATTATGATTCCTAATCATCTTAAGGTTACCGAGTATTCTAATAATTTTGTTCTGTATTAATGTATCATATCTTTCCTTTTTTCAGATTTACCCAAAAATGGATACCTCAATGAGTGGCAACCAGATAAGAAAAACCTTTATTGATTTCTTCATTAATAAGGGGCATAAATATGTTCATTCGTCTTCTACAATACCTTTGGACGATCCAACATTATTGTTTACCAATGCAGGTATGAACCAATTTAAACCTGTCTTTTTAGGGTCCGTGGACCCTAACTCTGATATGGCTTCGTATGTACGAGTTGTTAATACCCAGAAATGCATAAGAGCTGGAGGTAAACACAATGACCTAGATGACGTGGGTAAGGATGTTTACCATCATACATTTTTTGAAATGATGGGTAACTGGTCCTTTGGTGATTACTTCAAAAAAGAAATATGTGCATGGGCTTGGGAACTTCTTACTGAAGTTTTTAAGTTGTCAGGGGATCGATTGTATGTTACTTATTTTGGAGGAGATGCTTCTTCAGGGCTAGAACCAGATCTAGAATGCAAAGAAATCTGGCTGAAATTAGGTCTCCCTGAATCACATATTCTTCCTGGGAGTATGAAAGATAACTTTTGGGAAATGGGAGAAACAGGTCCGTGTGGTCCATGCTCAGAGTTGCATTATGATAGAATTGGAGGACGTGATGCAGCTCATCTCGTCAATATGGATGACCCTGATGTACTGGAAATTTGGAATTTGGTGTTTATTCAATACAACAGAGAAACAGGTGGGTCATTAAAGTCGCTACCAAAAAAACACATTGATTGTGGATTAGGTCTGGAAAGATTAGTGTCTGTTATTCAAAATAAGAGAGCTAATTATGATACAGATTTCTTTATGCCTATATTTAAAGCAATTGAAATTGGCACAGGAGTGAGACCTTATTCTGGAAAAGTTGGATCGGAAGATGTCGATGGAATAGACATGGCATATAGAGTTTTGGCTGATCATGCAAGAACATTAACTATTTCTTTATCAGATGGTGGGTGTCCTGACAACACAGGTAGAGGCTATGTACTTCGAAGAATTTTAAGGAGAGCTGTACGTTATGCCTCCGAAAAACTGAATGCAAAACCAGGCTTTTTTGGATCTTTAGTTCACACTGTTGTCGAATTGTTGGGAGATGTTTTTCCTGAAATAACAAAAGATCCTTTGTCACTTATTCAACTTATAAATGAAGAAGAAGTGCAATTCTTGAAAACACTTTCGCGTGGAAGAAATTTACTTAACAGAACTGTAGAGAAACTAAGTGGTAAAGTTATACCTGGTGATGTTGCCTGGCGTCTTTATGATACTTACGGTTTTCCAGTTGACCTAACACAATTAATGTGTGAAGAAAACGGGCTTACGATAGACATGGATGCTTATGAAAAATCAAAGAAAGAATCTCAACTAATTTCACAAGGAAAAGTTGCAGGTCAAGAAGATTTATTGGCTCTCGACGTACATGCTATAAGTCATTTACAAGACTCCGGTGTGCCTCCAACAGATGATTCACCTAAATATAACTATGTGCCATCATCTCCCGACAGCGAAGCGGTTTATAATTTTTCTCCTTGTACTGGAACTATAGTCGCCTTGCGAAGAGACAAACAATTTGTTAATGAGGTCTTATCTGGTCAAGAATGTGGCATTATACTGGACAAAACAAATTTTTATGCCGAACAGGGTGGGCAAATTTATGACGAGGGATATATGGTAAAGATAGACGACGAAAGTGTTGAGTTCATGGTAAATAATGTACAAGTTAAGGGAGGATATGTACTACATACTGGAAAACTTGAAGGCTCTCTAAAAGTTGGAGATAAGTTATCAATGCATATCGATACTGAAAGACGAAGACTAGTAATGAATAATCACACGGGTACTCATGTTCTAAACAATGTGTTAAGAAAAGTTCTTGGAAATGATTCCGATCAACGTGGTTCCCTTGTCATGCCAGACCGTCTTAGGTTTGATTTTACCAACAAGGGCCCAATGTCTATAAAACAAATTAAAGAAACAGAAGATCAGATTAAAGAAATTATAAATAAAAACAAAACTGTTTACGCCAAACATACGAGCTTAAATGACGCCAAAAAAATAAAAGGTCTGAGAGCTATGTTTGATGAACACTATCCGGATCCAGTTCGTGTCGTATCTGTTGGGGTACCTGTTGAAAATTTGGAGAAAAATCCAGATGGATCAACTGCTTTCGAAACATCTGTAGAATTTTGTGGTGGATCTCATTTACATCAGACAGGACACATTGGAGATTATGTGATTGTTAGCGAAGAAGGCATTGCAAAAGGAATTCGGCGAATCGTTGCTTTGACTGGACCAGAGGCAATGAAAGCTATAAGTAAATCGAGTACATTAGAAAATGAAGTCAATAATGTTGCTAATTTCATTAAAGATCAGAGTGACAATGTGAATCAGAAGGAAATTCTTAGAAAAATTGTCGATCTTACAAACGACATATCTCAAGCTCAGATTTCATATTGGAAAAAAGAAGAACTAAGAACTATGCTTAAAAATTTGAAAAAGCAACTTGATGATAAAGAACGAGCTGCAAAAGCTGTGACAATTACAGAGGTTGCAGATAAAGCTAGAGAAATTTGCGAGAACAAGAAAGAAAGCAAAGTTATTGTTTCAGAGTTAAAGGCGTTTGGTAATACCAAAGCTCTAGACGGTGCCTTAAAACAAGTAAAGCTTCTTTGCCCAAGTACTGCAGCTATGTTTTTTTCTGTGGACAATGAAACAAACAAGATATTTTGTCTGGCTGCAGTACCTAAAATTGCAATTCAGAAAGGTTTGTTGGCTTCTGAATGGATTCAGTCTGTTGTCCCAGTTATAGGTGGTAAGGGTGGTGGCAAAGCAGAATCTGGCCAGGCGTCCGGAAATAATTACAGGAATCTTGAGGAAGCGATGAAAATTGCAGAGGAGTTTGCTAATCTGAAACTATGCTAAATTATAATATCAGAGGGCCTACCACCACCTCATAGAGCAGTATTATTTTAATCTTCAATGCGTACAGGACGTACAGTCATCTCTTTCCCACACTGAAGTTAGAATAAAATAGGGCTGAGGTGTGGTGGTAGACCTCCGGTACAATACTTATTACTAACATTACCTATTTCGCTTAAAATAATTGTTCACTTCATATTATATTATTTAATTAAACACACTTCATTGTTTTTTTCGTTTATATTCATTCCCTTACCCAAATACAAGGTGGCCCGTTTACAGTGGTCCAAAACTATTTTTAGAAGCCTCACACATTCCGAAACTCGACATGACCCGTTCTATTTTCAATCCTCAAAAATTAGATAAATGGGCCGTTCACCCGGCGATGATCAGTACAATATTTTACTATAAGACCCCCGCCAGGAACTAATTCCTTACGCAATACTCGCACGCACACACACTAGTATAATATAATAATAGAAAGACGGATATGGAGGGAGCATAACGCTCTTTCCTTACGTGACGATTTCTACCAGTCAAATCTTACCGCAAGCTGCGTTACGGAATTTTGTTCCACAAAAGTTGGGATCAAACTCAAAGCATTTATATCAAATAAACCAATTACAGGCACTTTTGAATTGTCAAGGGGTCGGTCAGTCAGAAAGATGAAGCTAGTTGCCCATTCCAAAGCGTAGTAGGTACCTATGGAGAAGAACGGGCAAGAAACTCCATGGACACTCTTTTAAATCAAAATATTGTTACAAAAAAGTGGTTACATCATTCATGTTGTAATTAGACATGTGAGAACGATGTAGAAACACGTGCACGTTAAAAGCGTCCGTAATAAAAAGATAAAAACAATTATGGAATTAAAATAAGCCGTGGCAGCTAAGAAATGACCAGTGCCTACTGACGGCGCCCGTTCACTAACATGACGTATGGATCAGCACCATTCAGCTCAACCATTTTGAAGGGAACTCAATGATCCAATACACACGCCACCACCAGCGACACATTTGAGTGAGCATGACATACTCTCAGCCGCCAGGGCACATTCAAGTCAATGAAAGAAGAACCCAGTAAGCTTTATAGTGGGTACATAGTGTTCACACATGTGCTATGCAATTATACAATACTAAGAGATTGAATTTATACAATGCAAATATAGGTTGTACAATCTTCATCAGCTCCAACATTATTTTCGAATGCTAATTAATTAGTTTACGCGCCCTTGTGGAGCAGGACCAGCCCTGAGCCAAGCATTTTTGTCAGCGATATAATCCCCCAACTTATAATATGCTTGGCTGTATAGTGTGCGTTTTATACAATATTTAAATTTCGTTTCATTCAGTTGGAGTATGTGGGGAGGTATTTTATTGTAACATTTTAAACAGTACCCCATGAAGGATGAGTCTACTTTAGCCAGTCTGAAACCTGGTTGAACTAATTGGTCCCTATTTCTAGTCCTATAGTTGTGTCTTTCACCTCTTTTACTGAAAAGATTTAAATTTTTCCTTACGTACATGATGTTTTCATAAATATATTGACAAGGTACCGTCATGATGTTAATGTCTTTAAACAGTTCCCTTAGAAAATCGCGCCTGCGGAGGCTGTATATTGCTCTGATAGCTCTTTTCTGCAGAATAAAAATAGACTCAATATCGGCAGCCCGTCCCCATAATAAAATACCGTAAGACATGATACTATGAAAATAGCTGAAATAGACTAGCCTCGCGGTATCTACATTAGTAAATTGACGGATTTTCCTTACAGCATAAGCTGCTGAACTTAGCCGTCCTGCAAGAGATGTCAAATGAGGACTCCATTGCAGCCTTGAGTCGAGCGTTATCCCCAGGAAAACAGTTTCATCGACAAATTCTAGTTTCTCGTTATTCAATACTATGTCACAATCACTACTTTTAACATTCGGTAAAGCAAATCTTATGCATTTCGTTTTTTTACCATTTAATACTAAATTATTAGCAGTGAACCAATTATGTACCTGCAGTAGGGCATTATTTACGTCGTCAAGATTTGATGCACGTCTATTTATCTTAAAGATTAAAGAAGTATCGTCAGCAAATAACACCATTTGTGGTTGGTTTTGAAATATATGGGGTAGATCATTAATATAAACTAAAAAGAGGAAGGGACCTAATATCGATCCTTGTGGAACACCCATTTGTAATTTTAAATGAGGTGAATTGACACCATTTATTTGCACTTTTTGTTGTCTATCATTTAAATAAGATTGTACTAACCTAAGCGCGAGTTTACCTAGTCCGTAATGCTCAAGTTTTAAGAGCAAGGTTTCGTGATCAACGCAGTCAAATGCCTTGGAGAGGTCACAAAAGATCCCTATGGCATCTTGGGCCTCCTCCCACGCTGTAAATATGTGTTTTAATAAAGTGACACCGGCGTCAGTCGTACAACGTCCTTTGGTGAAACCATATTGCTGATCGTGTAAGATTTTGTTGGTGTTAAAATGATTAAGCATTTGATTTTGCATTACCTTTTCGAACACCTTGTTGAATACCGGCAACACAGATACTGGTCTATAATTGTTGGTGTCTTTGCTGTCCCCAGATTTAAAAAGTGGTATAACCTTACTGTATTTCATTAAATCCGGGAAGACTCCTTGATCTACACACAAATTAAATATTAAAGCTAAGTATGGTGCTATAGTCTCGATTATCGTGGATTATCTCGATCGCACGTCAACATCCCACTGTTCATACTAAAGAGCACGGGATCGTCGCGCCGGCAGCGTCTAGAGACAGCAGTTCTAACGAGCTAAACGCACAACTTGGTCGTGACCGCAGTTCGAAGCAGTCTTTGTATACGTCATTTGTTGTAGTGCGAGTCAATTAAACGGTGACACGCTTGATTTGTATCGAAAAAAATGATAATTCACTCTCTAGCAGCGGCCGCCGAAGCGTCTCCGTGCTCTGTAGTTCACACGGTTACTAGCACACGTTACTACACACGGCTGTGGTGTGGCAAAGGTTTCCCAGGAGTTTTTAAAACTTTTATGAACAATGGTCCATACGACTTTTTTTTAAATAAAATAAGTACCTATATTTATCTTATTATTTTGTATAATCTGGGGAATCTCACGCAAAGCTGAGACAGCAGATGGCGTCACCTAAACACCACGGTGTGACGTGTGGCGCGGCCAGGGAGTCCCTACCTAGGCCGCGCAACATACCACAGTAAACGGGAAAGCCCATGACTGGTTCGCATCATATTTGAAAGGTAGAGACCAATTAGTTGAGATTGAACATTACAATAAAAAATCTAAAGAAACAACTCATAAGCTCTGAGGGGCAATTCCCGTATTTTTAAGAACGTTCGCATTCTAATCTCAGTGTCAATCTGTCAAAAATTGTATAGCGCTTACCTACATTTTTGACATTAGACTGTCGCTGAGATGAGATTGCGACTTGAATTTGAACGTTTTTAATAACGGGAATTGGCCTTCTGATGTCGGACAAATACATGGTTCAATGACCTCTCCAAAACCATAGATGGATCATGTGTATTGCCTACTCTGTATGCTAAACGAATGCTATTTTAAATTAAAAACTGTTCATTATTCTTATTAAAACAATAAATTGGATGAGCGAGCGTAATCTCATAATTAACTTTAACAAAAGCATATTAATAATTAGTAGGTATTATTCATTTTATCTAACTAAATTTTAATTTTCGACAAAAAAGCCGAATTAATATTATCTTCACAATAAAATCAACAAAAATTAGAAACAGTTTACGATTTTACTTTACTTTCTTACGTTTGACAGTAGACACACATACAGAAAGTAATTTCAAAATTTTCATACGCCCTACGCGAAATTAAAAACTAACAACCTACAAACTATGTCAATAAAAATACATATTTAATAAATTACCGGAAAACATAAAACACGAAAATAAAACCAATTGGTGTATTTTTAAACAAATAAAAACAATTCTTAATTAAAGTTATTACACAATAGACGAATATCTAATAGATAAATTCAATACCTAATAAATAGATACAACTGTTTACCAGTAAAACATTTATTAGCATAAAGTATCTATCTAACGGAATTTTTTAACTCGATTTTCATCCCCTTCAAAACGTCGCGCGTCGGATTGATTTGAAACTTCGCACACTTATCAAGGACCGATGACAATGTAATAATTTATATAGTTTGTCCCATTATCCTTGCCAGGATCCTCAGGATTAACGATTTTTAGAAGTTCTTTGCGATATATTTTCAACTCAAAACTTGTTTTAAAATGTAGATTTTCATTAATTATGTATTCTTGTCACGCCAAAAAGCGCAGTCCTTCGTTATTCAACTCTCTCTCTCTAATTTGTATATTTTATGTTATTATTATTTTATTTCAGACAAGTCCATACATTATATAAAAATGAAATCCAAGGCATTAAGTCCGCCTTTGTACTAGTGATATGACTCGAGTCAAATTTTACCACTCGAGTCATTCGAGTCATTTTACAATCTCACTCGAATACCACTCGAGTAGTCGAGTCACTCGAGTGGTTATTTCACTCGCATAGCATACCACTCGGATGATTCGAGTCACTTGAGTGGTTCACATTAAGTTAAGGCAAAATAAAAGTACAAGGTTGATTAATAAATGAGAGGTTTATTGCAAGTATTGCACAACTGGTCCTTTTTTCGAAATCAGCATAAATAATAATAATATTATTCAAATAACGGAAATTTAAATAGAATATTCTATCAGGAATTAGGTACAACAAACTCAGTAATGTTGCAATATATACCTATACTATTAACCTAACTTTATGGATAGGCAGTCTCGCACATATTAAACATAAAGGTCATTGGGCATCTTAGTATGGAAACCATACCCATGGCGGACACAAACGAAATATATCAAAATGTATTGATATATGGCTCTGATTTACTATGGTATTAATCTCATTAATGTGAGTCACGGGAATCTCGAAAAAAATATAAAATTACCATTACCATATTACCAATGTACAAGTGTTATTAAATGTTATACCTAAGTGTGTGTGGCATAAGTTTTGCAAGTATTATAAAGTGATATAGGGAACATGAATAAAATAAATAAAATAAAAAATAAATAAAATACTAATTCATTATAATATTTATTATTCAACTTGATCCAAATCAATTATTAGATCATCTAAGAAGGCAGCGGGTGCGTCTGTAGCTTCTTGATGTCTGGCCCAAGATAGATAATACACTATGCTTGCGATATGGGCACAGCTTCCTACAGTGCGTCGGCCGTGTATACATGAGCAGTAATACTCTTCTATACTTTGTCTTCCGTGTTGTGTTGGGTTTAACAAAATATATGTATAAAACTGTTTCATTCTGATATGACGCGACTGGATTCGTCCTCTGATCAGTACCTTATTATTAATTAAATGTTGGTGTCGATACATTTGTATTATATAATTACCGTTTGGTCGGATATGCTCGTGACAATAAGACCTTGCGATTCTCAAATGGTATGAGCCCAACGTGAACAAGACTAGATCCTCAAAGGTCAGCTGTGGAAAATCGTCAAAATCTGGACTATTTCCATCAAGAGGCACGAATGCTATTCTTTGTCTGTTTAAGTTATTTGTTGTTACGTATTCTGCTAACTCATTTTCTCTATTTACATTTTGATCTATGATATCCATAAACTGTTCGGCGTATATATTATCTTCGTATGGCCGCCGAGTAGCGTTGATAATTGCTGCGGTTATTTTGAAATCAGTCATCATATTTCGCATCGCAACATTAAAATAAGTATGTCGAAATATTTTAAAATCTTTCTTAAATCGTCCATTAATTGTTTCAATCACCCAACGGCACATTGTAATTAATCGAGATTTATTAGCTTCAGGTGTAGATAACTGTTCGCCTCTTCTACTAGTTGGCGGCATGTGGGGATTATATCCACATTCTTCAATAGCAGGGATCGAATCCCGGAAGCCGCGGTCCAATATAAACACGTCGTTAGGTCTGAGATACCAATGCCAAGCAGAGTCTTCTCGCATCAGGCTACGCATAATTGTTGCATCCGAAGTAGTCGCTGAATACGGTCCTACGACATCTATTATATAGCCGTCTGTACATACGACTAGAAAAGGTTTGACCAGGTTGCGGAATTTGTGAAGGCTATAAGTTTTTCTTTGGAAAAGGAAATTCGCACTCTTTTGAAGATATATATATGTTCCGTCGAACACAAGAATGGCTGCCGGCTCGTTTTGTCTACCACCAAAAATATGAGTTGGGATACGAAGATTTCGTGCCACCACTTCTTCTCTGGTTATGTGATTTAAGCCCAGGTAACGCTGAATAAAATCTTCAGTTAAGCATTCTCTCGCTATATTTAACTTCCTCTCTAATGTTCTCCTGGATATTTGGAATTTCGTAGCTAAGCGCTCATCAGATTCACCAGTTCTTATTTTCGTCAAATAAATTCCTAAAATGGTAGCAGGACGATCAGATCTGTTACGGAGAGACGGTGTTTGTTCTAAAATAGTCATAAACTGGTTTTTAGTTAGAGCTGTCCAAAAGTGGAAGTCGTTGTTATCAATTGTTTCAATATTTTCAAAATTCATTTCAGACCTGCTTTCTAATCCCCATTTATATAAATTGATTATGTCTAGTACATGAGCATTATTAAAGCTTTCATGTGTTGTCGGAACATTCACTAGTTCTTCCCAATCATTTTGAACTAAATGAGGGTGGCAAACTCGAGCAAGTTCTGGTATATACAAATTGTAATTGTGCAACAGATAAAACTTGGCGTAGGTTGGCACACGATGTGTATTCATATCTCTGCAGTTTAGAAATATACAGCGTCTCGCTGTATTTGATACACGTTTGTATCCGCTAACAGTAATGAAACCAAGACCTTGTTGATCCCCGACATCTATTTGTTGGGCCGCCTCTGCGTCTCTAACTTCTTCTTTATTTGCTCCTTCTTGTACTGGCTGGGGTGGCACATCATCTAATTGATGGTTATGTAAACCTCGATCATATCTCTGCCAGCAAGGGTGGCAAATAGATCTTGTGCCGTCAAAAGAAACCTGAAACAAGATAAAACATTCTGTACATATCTATAAAAACATCAAACATCAACGAGATTATTTTAGAGTAGTTTCGAAAAATAGTCTTTTATTACACTGAATTCCTTAGATGCTATTCTTTGATCATAAACAGGTCTCACAATATCCCTAAAGTTAACTGGTATAGGTACAATGCTTAGCATTACGTTTGATTTTGTACAACAGTGGTTAAGATTATGTACAATAAAGCATAAAATAGTTAAAAGATTTGTAGACAAAGACTCGCCAATATCCCTAAAGTTAACTGGTGAAGGTGCAATGCTTATTGTTTCGTGTAGGTACGTAACTGTACACTTTGCTGTTGCTGGTATTGGTGGAGAGTGAAACACGTGGTCTTTCTCTGAAGTATATTGTTCCGAGTACTGCTGCCAACTGTCTTGTGCAACTCGTGCGAATTAACATGGCACCTGGCTCGGAACGCCCGCTACCGGCGCGGCGCCCCACTGTCGCCATGCGAGGGTAACAGCGGGGCGCTGCGCGGGTAGCGGGGGTTCCTAGCCAGGTGCCATGTTAATTCGCACGAGTTGTACAAGATCTGAATATGAACTGCTTTTTATGCCCCAGTGGCTTTATTTCATTGCTTCTATTTCACACGCTCCGGATCAACAATAATACTAGCTACGCTATTTAAGACTATTATGAAACACATCTGGTGCGGATTACCATATCCGCACAAACTGTTACTACGAACTATTAGTAATACCAATACCAGAAATGCATATTTTTCTCAGTAGGTGCCAACAACAATGAATTCGTTTCGTCCCAAAACTATAAATACCACATGCCTAAAACTATTATTATGCTCCTGCACACTTATTGGCATTACGTTTGCTGTTGTGCAATAGTGGTTAAAATTGTGTACAATAAAGTATAAAATAAATAAACAATTGATTTGTTCACAAAACTCGCTTCTTACGCCTGTTTTCCTAGTAAATAAATAGACATGTACTGACAGAGTACTTACCTCGCGTGGTATGATTTCTTGTAATAACAACACTACGTGATCCCGGTATCTTTCGAAAAACACTTCATTAAGACTGTGTTTTCTACGACGTAACACAGATCGATCGCACGACACGCAGCTGTTTTGTCTTTCCATATCAACGGAAATCCAATCGAAAAGCAAATAAGCAGAGTCCATGTAACACGCTAATGAGTCGATAAAACAATAGAAACTAGGTAAACGCACAGATCGCAACGATAGCTAACGAAGGACTGCGCGGAGGGTGGTGAGGTGCCCGAGCGCAACGAAACTTTTTCTACCTGTCTAATGTGCGAAAGAGACAGCGTATGTACCATAGGAGAAACGAACATCTATACACCGTAACGACTATTCTTGCATGCAGCGCTCGGCCGCTATAGTAACGCTTGCTAACAGATGTGGTCATCGTGTGCACGGGATTTGGTTTTCAAATTGGTCAGATGTAAGTTTCCTCGATGGTACATGTCTCTGATCATGTAGCTCATCCGTGCACCAACCTGTATGGTATCGGAATTGTCATTATAATATATTATTTTTAGGCCATTATAATTATGATGAAATAAAATCCTCTGAAATCGTTTGTTTTAATTTTTTTTTTAAACGATTCTGTACATTTTTCTCCATCGATTTTGAATAAAATAATTATATGCAATGAAAGGTCACATTATTCTCTTTAGTTTAAAACTATTTTGGTTAATGTCCGCCACTTTTCGCAAAGCGGGTCAGATATGCCCAATGACCTTTAGAAATCAAAAAGGAGCTCTACCTGTTTTGATTAATTTGTTGTCTGTAAAAGATCGCCTTTAGCGATTAGACCGCCCCACGGTGGATCGAAAATCGGCTGTAGAAGACATAGGATCTCGATTTCTTAAATGTAATTTTTTTTTGCTGGTAATGACTTCTGCTGATCATTACTGTTCTATAAAATGTCATATGAAGTAATTGTGTGCACAAATGGAAGAGTTATAATTTTTATAAGAAAAAAATGTATGGAGCTGACATGAAAAATGAGGATATCTCTGGAATCGCTAGGTTGGCCGTTATATCCTTGCACACTGTTATAGTACTATTTATTTGTGAATTTTTGACATACTTAATATTGCGGCATCACTTGCGATTTTTTTTTTTAAAATCGTCAAAATTAAAAAATTAAAAATGTTTTTGATAATGTACATTTTAATGCTTAAATATGGCTATACCAAGTGTAACTTACAATATTTTTATGCTTAGACCAAAACATTCTAAGAAATCACAAAGTCGTATTACCTACTTTGTGATTTTCATTTGAAATGACATGGTAATTATGAATTACGTAATACGTAATCTTGTCTAATGCCTCAAGTCCACATTAGCTAATGATTAATAAAACTTAATACCTATATAC
Organism: Brachylomia viminalis; assembly: GCA_937001585.2. Lineage (NCBI taxonomy): Eukaryota > Metazoa > Arthropoda > Insecta > Lepidoptera > Noctuidae > Brachylomia > Brachylomia viminalis. The sequence goes on along the minus strand of OW443301.2, from coordinate 14,887,189 downwards.
CTAGTTAAAAGGATACGTACCAAAATAATTTGGGGTACTCGCTAATTTAGCAATTAGTGCAGGATTAACTTAATGAAAGTAATTAGATAAATGTGATACCATCATTAGCCAATAACAATAAATAGTCAAACATTGGATTCACAACTTCAGTTCATTTAGAGCATTTCTAATACTAACATCTATCCTATCGTGTCTTTTTACTCAGTGATCGTGAATAATGGAAAGCATTATTACAAATTTGGATTTGTTTGTTATTCTGAGCAATCAGGATGCTTCGTCTTTCGATCACGAAATATTGTTCAACACACTTGTTATTCGACTGGGCTCTAGCCTTTCAGATGAAGACAGTGTTACCGTGAAAGAATTTTGTCGAAAATTTACACGGGCAGTTCAAAAGAGATGGTTACGATCCCACAGGAAAAGTGAAGTTTTTAGACGTGATTACAGTAATTGGCTTGAGGCAAATATTGACTGGCCAAACTGCGTGCAAACCAATTTGCTCATTCAAGAATTAACAAGTCAAAATATTTCTACTGAACCTGTACCTGAACCTGTACCATCAAGTTCAACAATGAAATCAACTTCAACGATGACAAAAAGATCTCGAAAGCCGTTTGAAGATCTAAGTAACACGCAGAAGAAGAGACGATCTGATGAACATATAGGCGATGACCCTAATGAAGTAGCTTATTCAGCTGCAGCACTTTTGAAAGGAGATGGTCGTGAGGATATTGCATCTGTTATTGAACATATGCTCTAAAATCCAGAAGCAGCAGCAAAAATCAAGGAAATGTTGAACAAACCAGCTCCTTCAACAATATTTTCACCAGAAAAAGCACTGGGTTTGCTACTTTCATTAAAACTATCGAAATGGCAATATATCACATTAAGGGAAACGACTATTCGAAAAGGTTCAAAGGAGATATATCCGTCTTACTATAAAGTGCAAAAAGCTAAGCTACAGTGCTACCCTCCGAAGACATTTGTGACTGTAACGGATTCATCTGCTAAGATTGCACTACAAGCGTTACTAGATTTAACAGTGAACAGAATTTTTGAAACTATTCGTAGTCCTGATGCGATACAAGATAAGCAATTGATATTAATATCAAAGTGGGGATTTGACGGTGCATCTAACCAAAGTAGATATAAGCAAAACATAGAGAGTGGTCAAGATGATTCCAGCATATTTATGACCTCTTTGGTTCCATTAAAGTTGACAGCTGACGGTGACACCGTATGGGTGAATCCAAAACCCTGCTCACCTATGTATTGCCGTCCAGTCCAGTTTAGTTTTGTGAAAGAAACCAAAGACGTTGTCATATATGAAAAAACTGCAATGGATAACGAAATTGAAGCTCTCGTTCCCTCAAAATGTCAAGGACATGAAATTAGTCACAAATTAATGATGACGATGATTGACGGCAAAATTTGTACATATCTGTCTGAAGCTAAGTCAAATGCGGCCTGCTACTTGTGTTTGGCTAAGCCTACAGAAATTAATAAGTTAGATGTCATTGCGTCAAAAACCATTTCTTCTGGTATGTATGAGTTCGGATTATCATCACTTCATGCCCGCATTAATGTGATGGAATGTCTTCTACACATAGCGTATCGTCACGACTTCAAAAAGTGGTCTGCAAGAGGAGAAGGTCATCAAGAGTTATTGCATTCACGAAAAAAACTCATTCAAGATCGATTCAAAGATGATCTTAACCTTTTGATTGACATCGTTAAGCAAGGATCAGGCACAACTAACGACGGGAACACAGCAAGGCGGTTTTTTGAATTTCCTGATAAAACTGCAGCGATCACTGGATTAGATGAAGACCTAATACGCAGATTTGCTGTGATTCTGCAAGCTATCACATCTGGAGAGATTGTAGACGTGCCGAAATTTAAAGAATATGCTAGAACAACCGCTGAAAAATACGTGGAACTATATGATTGGTACTACATGTCATCAACCGTCCACAAATTGTTGATTCACGGAGGTGCAGAAAATGCTATTGTACCAATTGGAAGTCTTTCGGAAGAAGCTTCAGAAGCCCGAAACAAAGACTTTAGGAGGTTCAGAGAACACCATTCGAGGAAAAAGAGTAGACAAGCATCAAACGAGGATATCCTCAATATGCTTATCGTCTCTTCTGATCCTCTAATTTCTTCCACAAGACCAAAATTAGATGCCCACAAGAGGCAGACATACTTTAAGGAAACAGTAGAACTACTGAAACTTCAGGATCAGGAAGCTCCGACAGAGTTCTTAGAAGAAAAAATTATTATGTAATTCATAATTACCATGTCATTTCAAATAAGTAGGTAATACGACTTTGTGATTTCTTAGAATGTTTTGGTCTAAGCATAAAAATATTGTAAGTTACACTTGGTATAGCCATATTTAAGCATTAAAATGTACATATCATAAACATTTTTAATTTTTTAATTTTGACGATTTAAAAAAAAAAAATCGCAAGTGATGCCGCAAGTATGTCAAATATTCACAAATAAATATAACTATAACAGTGTGCAAGGATATAACGGCCAACCTTGCGATTCCAGAGATATCCTCATTTTTCATGTCAGCTCCATACATTTTTTTCTTATAAAAATTATAACTCTTCCATTTGTGCACACAATTACTTCATATGACATTTTATAGAACAGTAATGATCGGCAGAAGTCATTTCCAGCAAAAAAAATAACATTTAAGACATCGAGATCCCATGTCTTCTACAGCCGATTTTCGATCCACCGTGCGCCCTTTATGTCACCCTATGTAAAATTTCTACATTTATATCTGTAATTTTTGGTGTACCTACATAATAAGGAGTATTCTATTCTTTTTCTTTCAAAATAGTTCTACACTAGAGATTTTTTCGTAACCGAGTTCTGATCGTCACTCATTGTAGATAACACGAGACTACGTCTTTCTTTACAAATAAGTATGTTTATAAACACCGCTGGTATTAGAATTAGAGTTAGACACCAACACAAATAAAATAATAACAAACACGCACTCTTTACCTCAACTCGTCGTTACGTACGCCGCGGCGGAGCCGCGTGCAGGTTGAAACCTGTTTGTCTAGTTGAGTTATGAGCGAGTGACTCGAGTCTGAGTGAAAAACCGAGTGAACTCGAGTCCGAGTGGACTCGAGTCAACAATTTTTTCACTCGAATATGATTTTTTCCGCTGTCACTCGAGTCACTCGAGTCAAATTGGACTCGAGTCGCATCACTACTTTGTACAGTTTTTACTTGTGCATAAAGTTTTAATAAATAAATAAAACACATTATAAAATAAAATATATAAATTAAAATAATACACATTAAAACAATCGAATTACAAAATTAGACACACAATACAGTCATAAACGCATGTCAAATAATACGAGGAGAGGCGCTAACATGAAGCTGCATTCATCTCTGTATCAGGGACAGGTCCCACCGCTCGGAGTTCGGACAACACCCTCAGGAGACTGTTCGAGTTCGTGCTGCTTCGTAGGCGACTCGAGAGTGAAGCGGTCCACTTCCTTATGATCGCCAAAAAAACATTGGTCCGCGCCTCATAATCATAGTCGAAGCACTACAAAACTGCGGCAGCCCTAACAGTATTCCGAAGGCATTGTTGTACTGCACGCGCAGTGCGCTGTACGCCCGCTGCGTAAAGTTGGTCCACAGGCTGCACGTGTAAAACGAATGACAAATTATGCCTTAAATAAAGTTACCTTCTCAGGTCTAGTACATCGCTCAAACCTGCGAGGCAACATAATACACCGGACATACAGCGCCCTGCGTTCCCTCTCAATGTCCAGATTGTCACACAAGTCGTCAGAGACCCAGTGGCCCAAGTACTTAAAACGCTGCATCCTTTTTAAAGGAATGCCGCAAAGAGTGACAGGAGGTACGGATGAGTAACATTTGGTACCGGCTTTGAAGATTACAAATTCACTCATTTTAGCATTGTAACTAAGCCCATATGGGCCACTAGGATTTGTGAGTCATATACGGAGATGTATGACTCACAAATCCGCAAAAGTTTGCGTAACGCACCAACGAGCTCAGCAACACCATTCATTCGCGTAACTACCTAACCAATATTTTCTACTTTTTAGTTCGGTTACCTACAAAAGCGTGTTTTTTTTTTGTTTTTTAAACTATTATTTTTAATACTTACCACCAGCTGTATGTGTACAATAATGATTTCAATAAAGATGAATTGAATCATTTAGAGCTGATTTTCCAATAGTCAGATATCTTTTATCTCCGGAATAAATACAGGGTGGAAACTTTCAGCGGGGCAGTAAGGAGATGTACCTTATCCGTTGCAGCTACGCGAAAATGGTCTTAGGAGACTATCCATAATTTTTTATGGAATTTTGATCCCTATTCACAGATTTTCAAAAAAAAAATACAGGCTTTTTACACAAAAACATTTTTTGATGCCAATCGATCCTGTTTCTAATACTGATCAAAAACTTCTATAGGACCAACCATCGTTGGAGTACTCAAAAAGCCACAAATTGCAAAAACTTTTCCCGTATTTTTTTAGTGACGGTTATTATTAACTCAACAATACAACTGACTCCAACGACTGAATCGACAATACTGTTACTGGTTGAACAGTCTTTAGGTTTTGGTCTCCGTCTCCGTCTCGGTCTCGACCGAGACGGAGACCAAAACCTAAAGACTCTCCGCTGGTGTACTGTGAGCCGAGGCTCACAGTACACCAGCGGAGACCGAGACATGTATTTCGGTCTGTGTTCCGTCTCGGTCACCGGTCTCTGTGGCCGCGCGAACCGCCACCTTAGACTTACTTAGTATCCGAAAATACTAAAAACAAAAAAAATGTGCGGTAGTTGTTCTTTTCGTGGCCTTAAACGAAATTGGAAAATCTTATTACATTAGAAATTATAGCCTTGTGTTGGCGGTGCGGCTGAGGAGCCACTGCATCATGCAAACGCGCTACTTTTTTGGGTGACATTGGGTAAAGCAAGAGGGGGGTGCCGCAGCTGTGGACGCACAAACAGGCATCTGTGAGCATTCACAAGCAGGGCTTGGAACCGGTACCTGGGTTCCGGTTCCAGACGGGTACCGGTACTCCACCTTACATGTACCGGTACCTAATTCCCAACGCATACCACAAATCTCATACGAGGAACCTCGTAAGGTTAGCCTTGAAGTTATTTAACTAATGCCTTTAACTTACCCTACTATTGAAAAATCAGTCCATAATCAACCGAATAAAGCTATCAAGATTTCGCTTCGTTCGACTTAAAAAGAAAAAATATTTATAAAATTCTTTCAGTCTCGAACCAAAGCCAGTAAAGTCAAGAAGTACTTTTTTTATTATGAGTCACTGTTAATTTCAACGTTTTTTCTATTCATAAAAATTGGAACACTGCGCCTTTGTAATTACAGGATTGCAGAAAATAGACAGGTATTGGCCGCACAGTCGCTTTGTCTCTTTCTAGAGAGTGGTCACTTTTCTGAGGGTGGGAAATCATCAAATAACTTCTCCCGCTCTGGGCAGAGCGGGAGGGCGTGTCAGACTCTTGCTGACTAAAACCCACCCGTGTTCCTTCAGTTGCCTGTGCCAGGGGCCACGGTATCCCTCTTGGACTTTCCCGCAACCCTGGCAGGCATCAGCCCTAGCGTACCCCGTCATTGATGCTGACATCTCTTTAAGGCGCGCGTGGAACACAACGCGCCGTCGACCCGGGCCTGGTCCTTATCGAACGGCGAGCTGCCCGTTGCTCGCCGTTCGCAAGCTCGCGCCTACGGTGGCCGGGAACCGGCCTGCGATTCCCGACGCCCAGAGCGTCTCCTGCGGCGGCTAGGGGCGTGAGGGCGCAAATTTTGCCTCTCACTCACGCGTTCCGCCTCCTCCTTCGCGAACATTGCTACTTCGCAGAAGGAGGTGACGGCTTCCCAAGCCCTCTCGCTCCGTACCATGGCCTGGACCAGAGCCTCGCCTCCACGAGGACACGGCGGTGCTCCGCCCAAGCCGGGCAGACCTCCACCGTATGCTCCACCGTGTCCTCCGGGCGATCCACACAATGGTGACACCCGGACATTTCCTCCCGCCTTATCCGGAACAGGAAACTCCCGAAACAACCGTGTCCGGTGAGGTGGCGGAAGGTGAGGACGCCGTGGCGCCTCTCTAGCCACTCCTCAAAGAGGGGACTTATCGCCGCAATTGTGGCGTGCCCAGCGCTGGGTTGCGACAATCGCACTCTCCCTGCCGCCCTGAGATCCTGCCGGAGCTCTATCTGCAGTACCGTGATTTCTCACGGCAGCGGAGCTACGTCCCGGCGTTTCGCCTCCTCGCGCCACTCCCAAATGTGCGCGAGAACTTTTTTGAGGCTAACGCTCAGTCCATTGTATATCTATGGTATCGATGCCTATACCTATCGCGATAGTAATGACGTGGGCAAATGTATCTATAATAGTGTTGGAAATGGAATAGAAATCTCAAGATAAGTAATTAGGACGTTAATTCCGCTCAAGAGACGCATGCGACATGCAGCTTGAATGGGAGCATGCCGGTGGACGCGCGAGCATACGCTTGAATTGCAGCGGACGCAATTAGTTTCCGTGGCAATCTGGTTCCGGCGGACGTGGTCGGCTGCAGCAGCATGCACGATCATCCGCTCCGTGGCGCCCCGTCCCGACGCGAGCTGTCGGTATAAATAGTACCGAAACACCATGATTATAACAAATATAATGAGTGTCCGTTCACATAGACCCGATAAGAGCATCAGAGAGCTCTTGTGTTTTAACACAAACCGGAGGTCTTGGTAACATAATATGTATGCACTCGTAAAAAGGCAGGAAATAAAAATAATGTACTGTTTAAAAATTATTTAATGAACTTTTAGAAGAACTGCGTTTTAAAGGTAGTTCAAACAAATATTTCTTAAGCAACCGACATAATACACTAACAATATCTACATAGTTTTATCATATAGAAGTAATTTAATACAAATATATTCATATAATTATTTGGTTGGTCTTTTTATGACAGCACCAATTCCATTGGTGATTTTTCCTCATTTTGAGGTGGTGCATTCATGTTATAATAATTTACAATAACTATTTTAGTGATTCTAATAATAATATATAACAATTACATTATTCCTGACCAAAGCCTTCAGTTTCTTCAATAGCAAAATTTAATTTTTCGCATAATTGTTCGTAGCTCTTGTAAGGTGGTAAGTCGAGTCGATTAAAACAGGTATGTGACCGGGGTAACCAAGTGTCCTTCCCAACCTGCAAAGTGCCAAAACATCAAATATGTAATAGATTATTAAATAAAATATAACCAATAAATCAACAAACAATACCACTTCAATTCAGAATTCAAATTGCATTGTAACCTAAACTTTTTTAGGAAATTTTAATTATAAATCGTGGCACAAATATCAATTTCGACTACATAACGCAACTGTTGATACCTGAATAACTGGCAATGAATGTAAATTATCTGTGATTCTGAATTCAAGTCACAAATCAAAAGTGTCTAGAGATAAATATTTAAAAATATTTTATTGGCTATAATTATAGTAAAATAAAATAAAATATTTTCGTATCGATCGACGAAGTATTCTCTGGCTTTGCATTAGTAATGATTATTCGCGATTTTAGCTTATGCTGGATTTTTCACCTAGGTTAATCCTGACATTAACATGTGATAAAAAGATAAATATAAAAGGTTTTTATTGCGTAAAATAAACAATAAGTAGTCTGTATTTCCGCCGTTAACGCGTATACACAATCGCCGCGATTCGGCGGCATACTCAATATGAGTTCATGAAAATCACGTTGCGGAATGGCCGCCCACGTCCGTTGTAACAGACGAAAATGATTTTCTGGTGTGTTTACGGCATCCATATTTGGCAGAGCTCGTCTTTGAAGCATATCCCATCCGTGCTCAATGGGATTCAAGTCTGACGATTGAGCAGGCCGTGGTAGGACGTTGATATTAGCAGCGGCAAGTCTCTGGCATGGTGTGGACGTGCATTATCATGCACAATCAGAAATGAAGCACAAAATTGGGTCCCCAAAGGAATGACAACATCTGATACAAACGTTTCAGCTTAAATCTATGCATTGAGATTGGCTCTGATCCAAATATCCGCCCCTATATCATGATCGTTCCACCACCGTATGCAGGGACTTCCTGGCAAGATTTTAGATGTTCTTAGCGTCCAGAGGTCCTCCAATACCGTGTACGTCTAGTATCTGGCCTCATGCCAAAGCGAGATTCTTCAGAAAAACACAGAAAACACACACCGACACTCTTCCTCTGTCCAATTTCTGTGTTCACGCGCCCATTATAAACGGGCTCTGCGATTGCGGGGCTCAATAGGTGGTACACGTAGCGGCCTTCGGGAACGGAGATAGACTTCATGCAAGCGATTTCATAAGCTGGGGCCACACCAACGGGAAACGTCTTTGATTATCGCGGTGATGGACGTTAACCGTAGGTGTAGCCAACACTTATCGCGATAATTTCACAAGGGCATTCATATTGCCGTTTGAGGTTAGGCGATAACTCGGGCGGCGGTATTTTTTGGCACATCAAAGAGATTTAACGCGAGAATTGTAACGTTGAAGCAGACACACACGTTTGTAATATATTCATAGCAGAACACAATAATAAAAATTGACACTCATTATAAACAGTGCAGCAGCATCACCGTCCATCTTGAAATTCAAGAAAGAAAAATTTTATCACCAAATGAGCATTGACGTTGACCGTTCAAGTGTGGCCACTCAATTTATCGCGATAATCATCAGGATAATTAGCGCGGTGTTTATAGTGAAGATGGGCATTGACGCTGACCGTTGGTGTGGCCCCAGCATTATGGTTTGATCGTTTATTAACACCCCTTAAGAGCTGTGAAGCCTCGTAACCAACATCATCGCGGTCATAGTACGATTTCGTCAAGTAGTAATTTGTATGTAACGATCTTGTCTGCGTGTGGTGATGCTAGCTCGCATGCTATGCATGTCGCTCTGCCACGTTGCCAGTGATGCGGTAACGTGTCCAAAGTCGACTTATAACACACTGCGTAGTGCCCAGAGCGATTGCCACAGCAAGTTGCCGTGAACCAGCTTCCAAAATTCCCACGTCTCTGATATTTCTCCTCCGCTCAAATGACGTCTACTCTCCATAGTAACGATCTTTGATATTGATTCCACTCAGAAGTAGGACAGAAATTTTACTGATTTGGTCACAAACCCGTTGCAGGATTATATAGGAATAATACGACTCGACAGAAGATTTTCATCTTTTGACCGACATTCAAAAACTATTCCCTTTTCATATGACGAAATTTACTAAAAAAGCATCCATAGCAGTTACAAAAAATATGATAAAAAAACCTGAATTTCATAATCAGCAAAAAAGTGCTCCCTAAAACGTGATTCTTCGACACTTTTGATGTGTGTAGTTACTGACATTTAGATAAGTTTTTGAAGTGAAAACTTCTTTAGCTACGTTTAGCGATCTTTGGTAGGGGCAAAACTTATGGGTTCACGTCACCGATATGCTAATGTAACGCGTTGCGGCAGACTGTATACATTTTGTGGTTTTCACTTCTGTCGGTAGTCCCTGTGACTGCCAATGTTTCCGTTTGCACAATAGGACAAGTTAAGTAATGCGATAACAATCGTTGTAGGTTAGTGAAGTGAAGTTGTGTGACGGTTAATGCGAAATTGGACGCGTTTACCGTTTGTTTTATCTTTCTTTCACGTTTTTTTTTTTTTTTAAACAATAACAATTAAACAGATAAATGGTAATTATTAAACTTGTGATTATAGTGATTATTTGGATCAAAACAATACCATACAATTTGTGTTAAACTGTTAAAATACTATGATATATTGTTTATTTTATTATTTTAACAGACATTTAGCAGCTTGTATTAACCGCTGTACTATTCAACTAAATAACTTCTTCGCCACTCTATACAACATACGGCACAAAACAAATTCAATACATTGAGGATACCCTAGTCATTAATTGAATAAAATTACCTTCTCTATACAGAATCTCTGTGGACCATTTGATCCCATAAGTTCCGCAAATCCACCCACTGGAACTCGACATGTACCAGTCACAAACTGCAGTAATCTTGCTCGCTTCTCGTTATCCATTTGTCGAACAAACTAAAATTGAATAGAACATTAAAAAATTGCATAGCTTCATTTCATATGCTGTTAGCTTTTTAGGAAACTTCATGCTGATAACGGAAACTTATCAGCATCAAGTTTCCTAAAAAGCTATTACATCGCCGATGCTAAAAGTATCGTGTGTACTTTGGCCATTACTCGTAAGTGATGTGACAAGTGAAAAATAATACAAACCTGCCAAAACCAAAGAACTTGCTTGCTCGTGCGAGTGTAATGTCTGTATATAGTATTTCGTTGCCAATCATCTACATCCACCTCCTGCATTCCGCACAGCATCAATTCTAACTCGCGCTCGTCAAAATATTTCAGCCACTCCAGAGGTACAACCTGACAAAACAAAATAGGAACTTTGATAAATATTACGATTTAAAATCAAGAATATCCAAAATCATACAAGTGCTGACTCTAAAACGTATGAAACGCATGCGGTAATATTCGTCCCTACTACGGAACCCTAAACTGTGCGTAGTCCGTCACGTAAGTGCGTGTCGTTTTTTTTTGACTTGACGCCGCCGGATACACTTACTGAGGCACAAAATTCAAGCGACAGCCTGTTTCCACAAAAATCAAAGGAGAAATAAGCAGCAAAAATGCCCAGTCATTTTCTGAGAATGTATTTTTGGCTTACTTCAATGACTTGGCAAATAAATACAAGCCTAGCACGCTGTGGACGATCTATTCCATAGGTATTATATTATTATTATTATATTGTCTCATATTATTATTATTCCATGTTAAAAGCACGGTTAGGGCCAAAAATTATGACGACATCAAAAAAGTAGTTGTTTCAATAATTACAAATTCTATACGTTTTATTATTTATTTCCTCTGTGTGCATTTGTCATGGAACTCTCGTATTCTATGTCATAAAAATAATATAGAATTCTATCTAAAACCACTTCATTCAACACTTCATCAATAATTAAATTATGTTTCGGACAGTCTCACCTCATTAAATCCGTCCAAGAATGCTGAAGTTTGTTCTTCGATTCCTCTAGTCATTCGCCACTGAGTGACTAACTGAAGATAATTCTCCTTATTTAACTAAAAATAACAGTTTTAATGAAGTATGCATAGACACAAAATATCAGGTAATATAAACATCAGTAAATATAAAATTACCTCGGTGACGCGTTCTTTATCACCGGACGGTTTCAACTCGTGGTGTATAACTTGACCTAACACTTCAAAGTCCACGCTATACCACATCTCTAGGCCGCATTCGTCTATATTATTATCTTTGATCCATACCAAAGAATTGTAAAACTCGGGATCTATAGATTCTATGTCTTTCATGGTTAGTTTTTTGTTTAACATTCTTTTATAGAAGGGCATTGTAAATCCTGAATAAATAAATCTACCGTGATACAACGCCATTGCTATAAACCTGCCAATGAATTTGAAGTAAAGGAGATGGTCTGGATTGACGTAACTGGCTGGGTTAATCTGAAGGCTGTAGTTGTTTTTGTTGGCGTACTCAAACAGGCAGTACATGGGGTTTAGGACTTCGTGAGATAGTAAGAAGAACCACTCCCTACTGACGCCGCCATAATCTAACCCCTCTTCACCACGGAATATTATATACAATCGTCTACGCAACTCGTATGCAGGCAACCTCATTATCTGAAATAGATAAATAATCAATAAGATTGAGTCACACAAAAATATTCAATTAAAAAAAGAAAAAACATTGGAAGATGGGGCCAATTGTATAGAACTATTATATCAATTAAAAAGTGATATACCAGGGACTGAAACCTGGCCTTGAAAACAGAGACATTTTCTGGTAACTATCCCTTTGTTTTTACAGCATCCAATTTTAAATTAACACCACTACACATGGAATAGAGTGATCATGGTCAGAATTTGGTTGTCTAATTCAACAAAAAAAAAAACAAATTCTGACCTGATGATCGCTTATTCCGATCATAGAATTAACGAAGCTCACGTAGCCATTTTTCTTGGTATAACAGTGAGTAGTGGCTGCACATGGAAACCTCACTGCTTAAAGGTCACAAATAAGATTAATCGCTTCACTTTTGCATTGTGGAGACCTTGTAAAATACCCAACTTCAAAACAGCCCTCTTAGCGTATCATGGTTACGTAGCTTCTAACATTAGATACGGCGTTGTGCTATGGGGGAATTCTGTTCTTATAAATAGGATATCTAGAGCCCAAAACAATGTATCCGTGCTCTTTGTGATGTGTCACCGTTGACTTCATGTAATCCTCTTTTTAAAGATTTTAAAATATACACTTTTCGCGGTATGTACAGATTTGAATGCTGTAAATTTGTTAAAATGCTACAGACTTATTTCAACGTCTTGGAGACACTGTTACGTTTAAGACAAGGTATCCTGATCGGTTAATTATTCCTCCAATGAAAAGCCATTTATATCACAGAAGTTAGCTTCCCGATGGTTACAAGGATATTTTAATAAACTACCAAAATCGTTTATGGAACTGCCAATCAATCGATTTAAAACAGCGTTATTCAAATGGCATATAGACAAATCATTCTATTCTGTCAATGAGTATTTAGACTTTAAAGATTCACACTTACATCTTACTATTATAATTTGACAAATACTTGATATTTTAAATTTAATAACTATAATTTATGCACCAATTTTATTAGCTTAATTTGTTTAATTATTATAACAATAATGTATGCTAGATTTAGCGAATTGTTTTAGAAACATTTAAAAAACCCCGACCATCTGTAATGAACTACAATTCTTGCAAAATAAATTTCATTTCACATCATAGAACTGACCAGAAATTTTGACATAACACTGGCATCATCATCATAATGAATGCTGTAACAGGAACATTATGAAATTGAGACAGAAGCTTAACTATTACGAGGCATTGTTCAGACAGAGGCGGCAGCGGTAGCGGTGGCGGTCAGTTGAAATATGTACCGCGTGTGATTGAAAAGCTCCCTAACAGATAGTATATTACAAACTGTTCGCCATCTCAGCCTGCCTCTGTTTGAACAAACTGTTATCGAGCGGTTCCGAATGATAATGGATTTCTACAAGTTACAACGACAAGCAATTACCGATTAGTTATTTCAAGAACCCATTTCCCTAGTTTTTCTCAGTCCATTCAAATGGTTTTCATCAGTATGTTTGATGCCAGTGAGTCTTAGGTTATTCTTTTGAAATAATAATGATACCATGAATAGGCAGGTTGTATAAAATTCACTAAAATATAGCAGAATTATTTACCTGATGATAAGAATCCTCAAAAAGCGACTGTCGAGACAATGTTATTTTAATATGACTGGGTAGGGCATTGCTCTGACAGAGGTATCTGAACTGACTAAGTTTCCAGCGGAAGGAGCGCTCGTAGGCGCGCGGCACGCCGTAGGCGCCCTGCGGGCCCTTGGGCGCGCCGGGCCGCGGGTCCTGGAACGTGGTCGTGCGCGTGTTGTGGTCCACGAAGTAGCGCGTGCCCTCCTCCGTGAATCTTATCTCCCAGCCTGGCGGCAGTGCTTCTTCCAGAGCGCTCATTTCCTGCCCCTGCACGTGACACAAACAGCTATAGTAGTTTATATAGTCTACGTGTGGCCCACTGGAGCCATTGCAGAGGGCCGAGATAAATTACTTCAAAAGGCGCCCAGTCTTCGGGGATTCTTACGACACTAAAATACAAATGTTCACGCAGCAGACATGTTAATATGTCTGCTTATAGGCGCTCCTGATATATTGACAGTCTTCAACGATAATAGCACGTTGCAATTAGGTTCAGATCCCTATAACAGAAAGACGTCAATCCAGGTGCTGCTGACATCACCAGTGTAAAGAACCTCTACATAAAATAAAGCTAACTTAAGCGCTCCACTGACTACCAGTCGGCGACAGATATTCATCGTGACAGTTATCGTAATAGCCCACATTAAGAGTTTTTTTTTTTTTTTTGATAACATAACAATCGTACTCTGTAGGTATATTATATCAAAATACACCGTATGCTATAAGTAAATGTACAATCCACTACGTTTCCACATGTTACTAGGTTATAAAAGATAGTTTTGGTAAAATTAAATAAATTCAATTCAGTTCACATAAAACGCATTGTCAGTCATTTCGGCTTACGTTCTTTGCTATGAAATTCCGTGCCGTGCCGTCTAGTGAGCCTTAAGCGGGTCAGATTTTTTTCTTTTGCGATAGGCAACCAAAAAAAAAAAATCATGTAGTGATGGTGTACTAGTGACCTGAGTCCTCGGGTCCTCCCACTGCGTGGTGCGATTTTTGTGGTTGACGTAGTAGACCCGGCCATCGGGCTGCACTCGGCGCTCCCAACCCGCCGGCAGCGCGCCGAGCGAGTCGTCAGGCGCGGGCGAGCTGCCGGCGCCTGCGGGGCCCGGCAGCGTGGGGCCCGGGGGCGCGGGGCCCGGGGGCGCGGGGCCAGGGGGCGCGGGGCCAGGGGGCGCGGGGCCAGGGGGCGCTGGGCCCGGGAGAGTGGGGCCCGGAGCCGCAGGGGCCGCCAGCGTGCCGCCCGGGCTCGCCGCCACCACGATACTGTTGCCTGCCACTCCACTACTCCCTGAAATCATTAGGCAGCCATGTTAGTTCAATCTCAATCATCAGTCTGCTTGAAAATGGGTTTTCATATATTTTTTATTTTAAGCCTGTTAGTGCGTCGTATTTTTGGAATCGACTCGAGGCTTTTATTTTGATACATGATGACGGGTAAATTTTTTTTTTCATGGCAATACTTTTTGATGTCTAAAATCCGCCATTTTGATTTTAAGCAAACAAAACCTAGCCTGTAACCATCGGACGACCCAGACGAGTCGATAACCGCCCTATATACCCCTGTAACCGCCATGCAGGCGTTAGGATGCTTCTATAAAGGATCCCACCTAAGTCGCGCAGTCAGGTAAAAAGATACAGTCCTGTGTCAGACAGACGGCATAGTGTTACGCCCTTTTCACACACTGACACGGTTTTCGTTTATATGGCGCCCGTCCACAGGGCTAGAGCTCTTAGAGCTTTCACACGCACACGGTTGCCGGTGGGCAGAATACACAGGACGTTCTGTTGAATATCGCGAAATGACTCGACAGTGCCAGTTGCCGTTGAAAGGTGCAATACTTCGCCATCAACACACACCAATACGCGCGCCGTGGAACAGTCAGTCATAACGGCTACATTGCGTCAAGGCACGGTCGCGGTGGGGTGGAGAGCTTGCAAAAGCATGCCTACTTCACTGAACCGCCCGGTACCGATACGAAAATGGTGCCATGTGTTGAAAAGGGCCTTAGTAATAGGGTTTCGTTGATGTGATGCACAGGCTAATGTGCAAATCCACGTGGACAGTTAGCGCGCAGCCGGTCAGTATTAATATAAACGTACGTTTTTAATTATATAAGGAAAATTATATGTTAAGGTTCTCGAAATAAAAAGGTAAGTAATTAATTTTGTTACTAGGACTTATCATACTTTTTACTGTAAGTCTACATAGGTAGAATGGTATTAAGGTGATAAGATTATTTTACGTAGCCAGTATGATAACATAAATATGCATGATTGTATATACAGATATCACTAAGAGAGCCAAATAAGTTATTAAAACATAATAATTATGTATGACTTATTTGGCTCTCTGATAATATCATGAATACAAAAAAAAATACCGAGGCGTCTGATGTTTTATGAGGTTATATTATAAAGAAAAATAAAGCCTTTTTTTAATAATACCCTCTCTTTTACCACATTGTTATCGCGATGCCGATTGCCAGAATAAATGGAATTAGTGCAGATTTTTGTTTTATTGCTAAATGGGCGAGGTCTTGACCTCGATCACGCCTGATGGAAAGCGGTGGATAAGGCCTATGATGGAACGAGCATGTGATACGGTTATGTAGGTACACCACCAACGTACCGGTAGCGGTGAGATCGTGTTCGGAATCCGTCTGGTGCGGCGGCTGCGGGTGCGGGTACAGGAAGCGCTGGTTGCCCTGCGCGACCACGTGGCGCCGCTCGCCGCGCCAGTGCTGGAAGCGCGCCAGGCGCTCCGTGTCGGGGCGCTGCCACGTCGTGGTGCGCGTGTTGTGGTCCACGTAGTACACGCGGCCGCGCGCGTCGCGCCGCACCTCCCAGCCCGGCGGCAGCGGCTGCGGCCGCTCCCACGACGTCGAGCGCGTGTTGTGGTCCACGTAGTATCTGGCGGTTGCAATGTCTATTTCAATCTATGACCGAGAATATTTTATGGCTTGCCTTGGAAGCCGCCAGGCTGTTTTTTTAAGCGTTCTAGCAACAGTGATAACTTTAATCGATCATTATTTTATAACTCAAACTAGCTTTTGCCGGCAGCTTCGCCCGCGAGGAGGTAAGAAATTGTCCCATGGGAACGTAATACCGGGATAAAAATCCTCTATACCAGGTCATGGTCTACCTGTGTGCCAAATTTCAGTAAAATCCGTTGAGCCGTTAAGGTGCTAACAGACAGACAAACAAGGTTTATTTTCGCACATACAATGTGGAGACGACAATAAATAAAAGCAATGTCAATACGCAATACTAATGCTAATAAGTATCAAATAAACATCTAGCATCGAAATTAAACAAGTATTTTTGTAAACAAACTAATTAGTAGTGATGGGCGGTCTGTGGGTTTTGCCAATGTTTGACTAAGCTAGTGAATAAACTATTGGATATATTTTATTGAATTTCCGTATGCAGATTCCGAACGGCATTAGATATACGCGGTTTGATTTATTGTCGTCTCCACCATGCATAATATTATAGTATGGAGTATGGATATTTCTATGGGTAACACTGCTACGACCTCACAAATGTTGGGATCTTCAGTGCATGGTCAGTAGGAAGCACAGAGAGCATTCAGGAAAGTGGTTTGTTATCAAACAACAAGGTATAAAACTTTATGGAAAAAAGTGGGTTCATAGATAGCAAATAAAAAAAAACCCCCAACCAACACAACCTTACTATGCAATTTTTACTATGAAACAACAATTTTATTATTTATGTCATTAATTGCTTCTTATAATTTAACTATTGAAAATTACAATGAGTGTGAAAACCATAAGTTGCTTGCTTTGAATGAGTGAAAGTATTGGTTTACGATTCAACATCGAGACATCCTCTAACCAAACACCTTCTTGCCTACATCATCACGTCATTTACACCAGCTATATATCAACTACCAATCTAGATCAATCCAAGAGGCCAATCTCGGTTGGTCAAAGATCTGTAAGGCCGAGTTCCTGTGACCTTCCTGTTCCATCATCAGACTATGTTCATCTCTAAGTCAACTACGCATCAAGACCAATTTGAATGAGCCCAAATACGATGTCTGCTTTAAGTTGTTGAGGAGTTGGTTATTTTTCACTTTCCTGGCTGCACCATCAGGGCAAGGTTACCATATAAATGCAGTGTTAACACAATGTTATAGTATACCATATTTCAAGTCGATTGGACGAGTCAAAGTGAAATAAATTACCATTGTGTGGCTGAGATCCCTACACCAAACAGAAAACGGAAAATACCTGATCATCTTTAAAGTTGCTGAACAGATTTTCGTGAAACATAACTAAGAACCACCGCGACTAAGCCAGCGTTCAATTAAAAAAAACGTGTGAGATCGCGGGACCCCAGTCAGGGGGCCTACTCTCTAAGTCCGACAACGAAGAAAAGAGCCCGTCCGAAAATAGTTCGATATTTAGAAGTGAACCCTACTCCCGATTAATTAACTTTTTCGAACGGGTAAAAACACATCGGGATTAAGGACAACTATAAAATCTCTGTCATAAATTTTTAGTTCAGGCTTATATTCGTAAGTGATACGGAGTATGAAACATCCGTAACGTCCGCCGAAACGACGGACTTCGTGCTTAGGGAGTAGTCCCCCAGGAACGAAGTTCTATACGCGATACTCGCACGCACACACACTATTATATAAATAGAAAGACACAGAGAAAGAGAGAAAATTGCATGGAGGTGCTTAACGCTTTTTCAGCGTGACGATTTCTACCAGTCTACTTCTACCGCAAGCCGCGTTATAAAGAACTTTTCTCCGAAAACAGCATTGCCATCGGACCCGTTTGGGAGCGACGATTTCAGACACACAGATACACAGAACGACAGAGCCGTCAAACGTATAACACCTCTCATTATACGTCGGGGGTTATTAAAGACAGAAATAAACATCGATACCTGCGGCCGTACACGTCGTAGCGCATCTCCCAGCCGGCGGGCAGCGGCTCCTCGGCAGGGTTGGCGTACACCACGGCAACGCCGGGCGCGGCCGGCTCCGCGTCTGCGTGTGAGGGGCCCGCGGCGCTGTCCGGCTGCGCGCCCACGCCGCCCGGCACGCTCGCGCCGCCTGCCAGCCCAGCGCCGCCCGGCACGCCCGCGCTGCTCGGGCCTCCGTGTTGCAGTGTGCCGTTGCTAAGCGGCGGCGGGCCCGGTGGAGGCTGGACATTTACGAGTTAATTTATTCATAGATATTCAAGTCAATTGAGTAATCACAGATAAGTGCATCTAATTCTATATTATCACAACACTTACTCTTAGGTTTTGTGAGCGAATAATAGATCGCATAGCAGATTCCGCATTGCTCCGTATCCTAATCCGAGCCCGAACTCCGTCATTAAGCGGACCACTGCTGTTAGTAGATTCTCCGAGTAACTCATGTGACTGACTTAAAACTGATGGGTCGACTCTTAGGCCGTCCAGAAGTATCACCAGTTCAGCGGCTTTTACTTCCCCACTTACAGTAGACGAGTTTTCTTGGGACACGGATTTCATCAAATCTGAAAAAAATGGTTTCAATTTACTTGTATGTAAATAGTGTAAAACTATGTTGAATAGTAGTCTATGCTATGTTGCTTCTCCGCAAGTATCGACCTATTTGCCTGCATTCGGTTTGAATGTCAAATACCTTCTTTTTTTTTTAAAAGTAATATGTAGTGTTTTGTAATCAAGCTATAAAAATCGCTCTTAAGGCGGGGTGTTATCTCAATATTCCCAAAAATTGGTTTCTTAGAACGTCGAGTATGACGTAATGTAATAAAAATAAGTAACGCGAAAAATACAGTGAACAGAGAAGGGTATAAAGAAGAATTTAAACCGAACAGAATAATAAATAATAGTTTGATATTCCCAATAAAAAATTGGGAAGTTGTAGCACAAAAATAAACTTTGACGTCGAAGATCTCTGTATTTCCAGCGATAACAACAGTTTTTTTTTAAAGAATTTAGTAGGTTTTCCATTTTTTTAAAACTTTAACCAAACCATTATTTAATTTTATGTCTATATTTTAAATAATCTAAAGAAAAGCAGTAAAATAAATGCCCATTCGCAGCTTACGTCACATTTCAACACAAATATCATTTTCAATTTTCAATCTTATTGACGCTCCATAGTGGTGACAATAGCTTACGCGGTCATACTTTAGTCGTCGGGCAGCGCTCGACTTGGATGGTTGGCACCGGACGCTCTGTGCATAATTCGATTGTAGTTTTCAAGTAATTTATGACTGAAAACAGTGTGTGAATTGAACTAAAGTTCTGTGGCGGACTACTAAGGCTACTCACTGCCTAATATTGAAGTGAAAATTCAGTCTCAGTGGAAATATGGGCAATAAAAATAAAATGTTGCGAAAGAGTTTTACAAGAAAAAGACGAAAAACTCGAAAAAATTATGGAATGTTTGGGTAAGTAGGATGATTACGGTATTGTATCATAATAACATTTGAAATTTGTATTTAGTTTAGTATACTTACGAAACTGTATAAATCTATAGAAACGGTATTGACAATTTCTACAAACATTTTGCTAAATCCAAAAACAAATAGGTGCACTCTATTTTGATGTCTATAGAATGCATATTTGAATGCGCCTAGTGCAAACGTCTCTGGTCGAAGCAACCATCGAGGCGATAGCCATATTGCAATAGTAGGTATAAGTAACAAAAACAAACTTGCAGATAAATCAGAGTGCGTTCGTAATTATTATAATAATATAAATATTGCACTAGTTATATAAAAAGCATTTTGATTCTTTTGTAAGATTATTTTTATAATATTTATTGAGTCATTAGACCAGTGCCGATAATTTTTGAAAACGAAAAAAGTCACAGTAGGCTGAAACCCATTGGAAAAGAAAGAGAATATAACAAAAATGAAAGGAAAAATAATTTACGGACGATCCGAGGTCGGGAAGTGGGGGTTATCTCGATTTCCGGCAAAACTACAAGTCATATGGAAAAAAGTGTAATAGCAAAGTTGTAGGTAATAAAAAGATCTACAACTTTTGTATTCACACTTTTTTCAAGTAACCTCAAAATTTATGTGAAAAATTCAATTCATGTGAAAAATTCAAATTTGACAACAAACAATTTATGTGAAAAATTCAAATTTGCCGGAAATCGAGATAAACCGCTTTTTACCCTTAAACCCCCACTTCCCGACCTCGGATCGCCCGTAAATTATTTTTCCTTTCATTTTTGATATATTCTCTTTCTTTTCCAATGGGTTTCAGCCTACTGTGACTTTTTTCGTTTTCAAAAATTATCGGCACTGGTCTAATGACTCAATAAATATTATAAAAATAATCTTACAAAAGAATCAAAATGCTTTATATATAACTAGTGTGCAGTATTTATATTATTATAATAATTACGAACGCACTCTGATTTATCTGCAAGTTTGTTTTTGTTACTTATACCTACTATTGCAATATGGCTATCGCCTCGATGGTTGCTTCGACCAGAGACGTTTGCACTAGGCGCATTCAAATATGCATTCTATAGACATCAAAATAGAGTGCACCTATTTGTTTTTGGATTTAGCAAAATGTTTGTAGAAATTGTCAATGCCGTTTCTATAGATTTATACAGTTTCGTAAGTAAACTAAACTAAATACAAATTTCAAATGTTATGATACAATACCGTAATCATCCTACTTACCCAAACATTCCATAATTTTTTCGAGTTTTTCGTCTTTTTCTTGTAAAACTCTTTCGCAACATTTTATTTTTATTGCCCATATTTCCACTGAGACTGAATTTTCACTTCAATATTAGGCAGTGAGTAGCCTTAGTAGTCCGCCACAGAACTTTAGTTCAATTCACGCACTGTTTTACCAATTTTAGCAAATACCAACTAATATTCAGCCAGCAGCAGCTTCCATTCCCGTGGATGATCCCTCTATCGTCTAAATTTTTCAGAATTCTAGCTTCCGTCCCGGCTCCGCATTTTATTAGAAACATTATGGCATTTGTCACTTTGGAGCTGTGATATTATTGCATTTATTTAGAGTTTATGTGATTTTTAAGTGGTCCGAGGGCCTTTATGTTGGTTTTGTTTTCTATTTTTTTACCGCACCCACTAAGTACCTATCTAAAACACAAACATTAGTTTGAAATGGCATAACTACCCATTTAATTAACCCTTCCATCCCTGATACTGACTTACACCCGAAAAGCATAATTCCCCTTCTAGAGCAGTCGGGTAAAATTCGGAATGTTTATATTTGACCTGTTTATCATGTACTGTAATAAAAATAAACAGTAGTGATGTTTTTTTTTTAAATTGTTATGTGTAATTATTTATTGTATCATATTATGAACCGACACTGTAATTACATCGAATTTTAGAACGCACGTCATAAGTAAGTATATTCAACAGAAAACATCTGATTTCCTTACGTATACTATGCAACTTTCCTTGAGCACACAAACGCCCGTGTTAGCGTTTGCGAGTGTGTGCATAATTACCGTAAAACGCGCAGATGCGGTTGTGTGAGTGCGGTAATAGCGATTAAAATCGTAGTCGGTCCGCGTCTTAAGGTGACGCTGACTAAAGCACATAGGTTAGTTGGCTTCCATACGGGCGCGATATGACACACGCAGGGCCGGATTAAGCATGTCGGGGCCCCTAGGCAATGCAATTCTCGGGCCCCTTTATCCTTAATAAACTCCTTAAATTATATTTTACTACCACAATGCAATTATATTCATAATTACGCAATGTTTTTACTACATTACGAAGGTATGCCATCTCCCTAAACAATAAACAAATAACAGCAATTTATGCGTTTTTTTTTTATAAAATACATTAAAATACGACAATACAACTACAATTCCAATTCAATTCGAATTAAAATTTCGGGTGGTTGGTATTTTTATAACGAAAATAATTTGGTAAAGTACAATGTTAAAATGTTTGAATGTTACGTTCACCTGTGAAGATTGATATCATCAGACTTTTACATATTTCCAATGCTATCAGTACATTCGGGAAAGTTGATGGTGCCATATTATCAAAAATCAATTTATACGATTTCTCGGCAGGTACAATTTTACCTTTCCCCGCAATAAAATAAGGCAATAAGATTGTCATTGAGGATACAAATCTTTTCTTGGTGCGTTTGCCCCATAAGCGGTTGTCGGTACTGCCCTATGGATAATCCGGCCTTGGACACACGACCTGTCCCTGTGCGATGTGACTGAGTCACCGCGATTCCTTCTAGTCACGCCGCGCGCTTCTTCATAGAAAATGTAGGTACTGCCGTGCTAGAGAACTATGTCCTACAACACTGTAGCTTTCGAAAAGTTCTACAGAAAACGCGGCAAAAGAACCCACAGAAACCATATCATAATATGTTTTAGTAGATATTAAATAATTAAGGACATGAGGAAAAGAAAAATGGTTTCGATAAAAATTTAAACTTCCTCATCAAAATCAAAATATTTTATTTCACAAACCTACATGGCCACTACTGAAACGTCAGAAGCTACGTGCACGGTCCCAATTGGTCGTTTCAATCATCGTGTAATCATGAGGAAGTTTCAATTTTAAGAAGTAATAAGATTTTAGAAATAATAAGAAGTAACTTATTAGTTGCGTATGCACTTTAAACTCTTGACACAGTAACCTAATATAACATGAAACTAGCACACAAAGGAGTAGAACTTCACCTGCAGTATAGTAATAAATGTTATAAATGTGCTTTGGATAATCATTATTCCTGTCACTGTCGCACAACTCAAACTACACGTGGAAGATAGAGACAGTATAACGTCTAAGCCAAAGCCTGTGCTAATGCTAAGTAAACTTTATTAATCTATGCCTAACTGTTGCATGATATCTATATGTATATATAAAAAATGGATCTTGGTATATATGAGATTGATAAACTCCAAGACCGTTTGGCCGATCACCATGAACCTTGGCAAGTTTCAAACAAGCGCACAATGTGCGCCCTAGAACCAGCCAGGTGGACAAAAGTCATTATGAAATTCCCGGAAATTTTTACTTTCTACCTGTAAACAACAACCCTAAACGTCTGATTCCAAGAATTGTTTACGTCTAACATTCCACAATGATGAGTCACCGTTTATCCAAGTAAGCTAATGAGGTAAATGCAGTTAAAGAAACAGGTCAGTTGCATTTTCGCGACACTTGCACTAACATCTCATGGTGGTAGTTCTAATTTTGTGGATATTTTTAATGATGGATTTTACTTCTGAAGGCATGTACTACATTATTTTCTTATTAGAATCTTTAAATGTGTCATAAACATTCATAAAGTAGACTATCTGTGAATACACAAAAATAAACAATGTTTTTCTTGGTTTTCGAACATATCAGGCTTGGAAAAGCCATGTATCCTCTTGTATCCACTCTGAATGTTTGATATGTTTTAGTTACATGGCTATAGATGATTATGACATATATTTTATGTAGCACACTACAACACAGTTCAACATTTTTTTTTTCTTTTTTTGCAGAAAAGCTTTACTCTATTAGTAAAATAGATTTTTCGAAGTGGCCTAAGCACGAAAAAGACGAATGAAATGATCGTCTATTTGAATTTATCTTTTCTACGTGTGATTTCTCTGACATCACTGACGAATGTCAAAGGGAAATTAAGATTACAAAGCCAGCATTTTTTCGAAAATTGCTACCAAGTGGGTGTGTCTTCAAGAAAGTCAAAAGAGCGTTTCCTGAATAAGAATAAGTTGTGGCTGGAAGGCGAGAAGATAGAATTCAGCCTGCGATCGACTCAACCGCAACCTTCTACCTCATCCGCTGACCATTCTCGACCCGGAAGACCTAAAAAAGTCTTTGAAGATTCATCTTTTAAAACTAAGAAATGTAGAGTTGCTGATCTAGTTCAATCGCGGAGTGTTGGGGAATTAATTACTGCTGCAGAGGTAGCTACACGGTCAACTGGACATAAAAACGTTGCCAGAGTTATTGACATTGGCGAAAATCCAGCTTCTGCAAGTGCATGCATTAGCCTTGAACAACCAAGTGCTGTGCAAAGTGATAGACCGCTAAGTAGTGACGAGGCATTAGCGTATTATATTGATGCAAAATCAACAACTCACTCATATAAACAGACTAAGAAGTCTATATGTAGAGAAGACTATAAAAGTCGGTAATCACGTGTTTCCATCATATGATTGCATTGTTAAATCAAAAAAAGCGTGTTATCCTTCGGAGGAGCACATTGTTGTGACACAATCTCGAGCAGATATTGAGCTACAAGCTATTTTGAATAAAACAGCAGAACGTTTAGTAGAAGCTCAGAGAGAAATTGTCACAAGTGTGTTCCCCAATCTAATACCCAATTCATCGTTTACTCTTATAAGTAAATGGGGATGTGACGGAAGTTCCGGTCATAGTGCTTACAAACAGAGATTTGAGAACAACGAAGACACTGATGAATTCCTTTTTGTTTATTGGTTCGTTCCTCTAAGGTTAATCGACGAAGGTAACAACATTATTTGGCAAAACCTCGTCCATCATCGACGATGTTTTGTCGTCCAATTAAATTCGTTTTTGCCAAAGAAACTACGGAATTGACAATAATCGAGACAAATAAGGTTTTGGAACAAATAAGCAACTTGGAGGCTACATCTTGTGATCTTGGTGGTTCTGAAATTTCTGTTAAGCACAAGCTTCTGCTGACTATGACTGATGGAAAAGCTACGCAACGCTTTGACAGAGACACATTCAACGCAGAAATGCTATATTTGTGGGGCTACTCCCAGAACGATGAATGATGAAGGAAGGCATTTTGATAGCAATCAGGATAATTTTGGCTTTGGTTTTTCAACATTACATGCTTGGATTTGTTCGTTTGATTGCTTTTTACACATTAGTCATAAGTTAGATATTAAGAAATGGCTAGCTAGGTCTTCAGAGGAAAAAACAAGTGTAAAACAACGATCAGACGAAATCAAAAAACAATTCAAGCATGAAATGGGATTAATTGTGGACAAGCCAAAGCCAGGATTTGGTTCCACAAATGATGGAAACACAGCTCTACGTTTTTTCGGGAACTCTGAACTGAGCTCAGATCACAGGATTGGATGTTACAATCATCAAACACTTTGAAGTATTGTTGAGGACATTGTCTTCTGTGCCGTGTGACATCTAAACTAAAAAATAATACCAAAAAAAAGATGGATTGAATTTTTTGTATTACGCTTTCACGCTGAAACGGCTTAACAGATTTGGATGAAATTTAGCACATGGGTAGACCATGACCTGGATTAGGACATAGGGTACTTTTATCCCGATATCCCCACGAGATCGAGACTAAGTAAAGAATTTATACAGAGTTGATACGACAGAGGGGCTTTCCTTTAAACTGCCTATACTAGGTACCATTTTCAAGCTCAGTACCAAAAATAAATTAAATAGGAGCAGTAGTTAATCGCAAATGATTTTTTTAGTTTTGCCCCGTTTGAACACGATGTATCTTTCCTAACAGCTGATTATGTCTATACGCATAGGTCATGCACCTTATAACGATAAATCTGAGTATAACCTACGATGCGTTGTTTTGTTGCCGCTCTGACGCAAATGACAAGTACAATCAAATATTTTCGCTAAAAAGATGGCAATGCAAACAAGGAAGCAATAAATACACACACACACACTTGCACTTTCATTACGAGAGTGACAATCATAGCAAAACATCCCGCGCGTAAAAGAAATAGAAATAGGTCAGTGTGTTGCTATTGCATCCTAGATCCTTGCGATCGGTAAGTGGGGCCTCAGTGCGCCGACGCTAGCCTTTCGAAACGTATGTTACGTAACACGGAAGCTCCTGCGCCGCTTTTGTTTTGTTATTGTGATAGGACACTAAATAAGTTTAAGACCTCACTCCCATGGATTTCTTTTTGTGGGGGTACATTAAGGGTCAAGTGTATGCCTTAGAGGTAAATACAATTGTTGAGATAAAGAATTGGATTATTTTAGCATTTCACAAATTAAAGTGCTTAGGAACGGACAGTGATTTAATTAGAAAGATAAATAACTAAATAAAAAAAAAAAAATGAGAAAAATAATCTCCGTCGGTATAATTTGTGCATTAATGTGAATGGAGGACGCATCGAGAAATTAAAAATTTACTGTTTTTGTTGTGATTGTTGTTGTGCGTACTTCAAAACCTTAGTAACATAAAAGCCAGCGCGAGCGGAGGCCTAAGCCGCCACCAGCGCCCCCGCCACCCGCCCGCTTTGACACGAGGTAACACTCGCCGCGCTCCGGCGCGCTCGCGACGTTGCCGCTTTGTTACCTAGGTATTTAAGGTCAGTTAAATTTATTTACAAAGGGTGGTTGCGTTTTACTCTGATTTGTAAGCTATTTAGTATGTTTGAAAAAAAAACTCGTTTTTGGTGCTTTTTATTTTTATACCGTATAGAATTAATACTAAATACGTATAGTATACGTAGTGTAATTTAATGCCCCTCTGTCACCTGGTTTGTTCTACGTCGGACAATGTGAAGCGGGCAAAAGCTAGTTCCTTGTATAAGAGGATTTATGTTTATCCGAATTATTCTTCGCGAACTGCATATTAACCGACGGATTTCAGGTGCCCAAAAATGGCCTACCTAAAGGTAGGGCAGGTACTGGCCCCTCTACTATTCAACATATACACTAATGATCAACCGGTTAGCTCAAACACAACCCGATTTCTGTACGCAGACGACCTGGTATTAACTGGCCAAGCCACTGACTTTGAAGAGATTGAAGCCAAACTTTCGGCAGCTTTTACTGACCAATCCCTCAAAAACGCAATAGTACCTCTTCCATCTTCGTAACAGGCAAACGGGTCTAATCACCCAGTGCTCACCCAAAGTACCTCGGTATTAAGAGGGCTGGCAACACTGGCAATGTTTATTAGATCTGCATATTTAAAATTTGTAATTAAATGTAAAATATAATCCTAATTGACTAAAAAGTAGTGGGACTCAGTGTTATAGCTATAATTAACGAGTGACATTATTGGTGACTGTTAACGACAAGTGTACATAAAAATAAATCAACAACATTATGTGACGGTTCAAACCACTTCCAAACAATAATACAGTGAATCAATACAATACCATCCTAGTTTATTATCAAAAAGTGAAGATCTGTGCAGTTTTATATAAAAAAAATAAAAAAAAAATAGTGCAGTAATTAGAAAAGACGTATATTATATTAACACCGTTAAGAAAAATATTTTTTCAATTGACCTTTGAACTCTAAGGAATGTTCGACAACTAACGCCAACACAGCACTGCGCGCTAAATAGACGAACTAATATAGTACCGCTACTCGACACCAGTGGCGCAAAATCAATGACTAGGGTTACCACTTTATAAAAATATTTAGTATTTGGTAGAAAATAAATAATTTTAGAACACTTCAGAGGAAATTTGTGAGGAAAAATTTTAAGATGAATTTCCTAGAAAATATTACCTTCCGTCGTACTAGAACCAAGTCGGATTCAATACTAAACGACAGCGGCGCAGTCTCTGCAAAAACAATTAATGAAACCGGAAGCAGTGTCCCGGAATTATCAGATGACGAAGACTTAGGACATATAAAAGAATTGCGTGAACAAGTCATGAATCTCACAATAGAGTTACAGGCCGCTCGTGCAGAAATCGAGGCCCTTTCCTTAGAAAATAGTAATTTGAGGAGTTTGAAACCAGACATGGAAAAAAACAATGAAACATATGAAACAATTAATGATAGTTCACCTAATATTAATCATCCTACTATAAAAAAGAGCTTTAAAAAGAACAAACAAAGCAAGAAACAGTCTCAAATATGTACTCTGGAGAACAAGAACCCAGAAAAACCCGATAAAGCAACAACAACACAAAATAGATCCGAGAGGGCCGAGATACAGAAAAATTGTACGAAGCGCAATAAAATCTGTATCTTAAGCACAGATAATAAAAACAAAATACTTTACATTGCAGAAGATACATTTAACAAGTGTGATATTTGCCATTACATCACACCACATAGCAATATGCAACGTCTTCTGAATGGATTTCAACTACATGTATCAAACTTGACCTTACAGGACTATTGTATAATATTGCTCGGCGAGGAGGACTTCAAATTTACAAATAGATGTTTGGATTGTGTATTGCAGATCAGAGAAGTATTGCAGGAAATTAGTCATACAAATGTAATTATTTGCACTCCAACATATAAATTCTATAATAACAATTATTTGTTCAATTCAAGAATAGAAACATTTAATAATTTACTTTATCTAGACATAATTACTCACGGACATGCCTATTTCTTGGACAGCAATAAAAATTTAAGATATGATGACACTATGTTTGATAGATGCACTGGAGGTATAAATTACTTTGGAATTCAGACTATTTTTAAAGATATAAATAATATGATTATGTATTTGCAAGAAAATGTAATTCAATGTTCAGAAAACTGTAATGAAAATTCCACAGAATGCAAAGAAAAACACCAAACAAACATAACTCAAGCGAATACCTCTGAGTTTTTTCTTTTATAATCACATGTTTTTCATTCATCAAAATATTGCTGGACTTTTAAACAAATCTGATATCTTGACATTAAATATTCAAGAACTATTATGCAGACAAATAAATGTCGATATAATATGCCTTACAGAACATTTTGTTATCGCTGGTCAGGAAAGTTTAATCAATATACCAAATTATAAACTTGCCGCCTCCTACTCTAGGAAACACCAAAGGCGAGGAGGTTCGTGTATTTTAATTAAGAGTTGTTACGAATATAAAGAACTTCACGATGTAATGAAACTTTCTGTAACGGGAGTTTTTGAATATAGTGCAATAGAACTAATCCAACAAAAAATTATAATTGTATGTGTATATAGACCACCAAATATATCTAATATCAGTATATTTTATGATGCTATGGACTCTGTATTAAAAAAAATGTGCTATAAATCTAATGTAAGGGTATTATTATGCGGAGACTTTAACATAGATATCCTCAAACGTAACAGAATCACCCTTTTTTTTTTTTTTTTTTTTTTTGTGGGTGGGAAATCATCAAATAACTTCTCCCGCTCTGGGCAGAGCAGGAGGGCGTGTCAGACTCTTACTGACTAAAACCCACCCGTGTTCCTTCAGTTGCCTGTGCCAGGGGCCACGGTAACCCTCTTGGACTTTTCCGCAACCCTAGCAGGCATCGGTCCTAGCAAACCCCGTCATGGGTGCTGACATCTCTTTGAGGCGCGCGTGGAACACAACGCGCCGTCGACCCGGGCCTGGTCCTTATCGAACGGCGAGCTGCCCATTGCTCGCCGTTCGCAAGCCCGCGCCTACGGTGGCCGGGAATCGGCCTGCGATTCCCGACGCCCAGGGCGTCTCCTGCGGCGGCTAGGGGCGTGAGGGCGCAAACTTTGCCTCTCCCTCACGCGTTCCGCCTCCTCCTTCGCGAACATTACTGCTTCGCAGAAGGAGGTGACGGCTTCCCAAGCCCTCTCGCTCCGTACCATGGCCTGGACCAAGGCCGGACGCGAGAGATCGCCACCGCCAATCGCCTCCACGAGGACACGGCGGTGCTCCGCCCAAGCCGGGCAGACCTCCACCGTATGCTCCACCGTGTCCTCCGGGCGATCCACACAATGGTGACACCCGGGCGTTTCCTCCCGCCTTATCCGGAACAGGAACCTCCCGAAACAACCGTGTCCGGTTAGGACCTGCGTCAGGCGGAAGGTGAGGACGCCGTGGCGCCTCTCTAGCCACTCCTCAAAGAGGGGACTTATCGCCGCAATTGTGGCGTGCCCAGCGCTGGGTTGCGACAATCGCACTCTCCATGCCGCCCTGAGATCCCGCCGGAGCTCTGTCCGCTGTACCGTGATTAACAGAATCACCCTGGACTTTGAATTTCTTCTTCTAAACTATAACCTTAAGCTACAGATACGACAACCGACGAGGCCAAAAAGTCAAACATGTTTGGATAATTTTGCTTATAACTCTCATTTAAAGTGTACAAGTGAGGTTGTCGATTTTGCTTTGTCTGATCACTCATCTGTAATACTAAAAATCCAACTCAGTAAAACTTGCAAATTAAAATACTGGCGCACTCAAAAACGGGATTACTCAAGGGAAAATCTAGTAAAATTTAAAAATTATTTAACAGATCTATCTTTTTCGGATGTTTATAGTGAGCACAATCCTAATGAAGCCTATGATAATTTTATAGATATTTTTCTTCTACTTTACAATCAATGTTTTCCAATTAAATGGGTTAAAATTCGAACGGAAGGAAAAATTAAATGGATCTCAAAAGGTATTAGGCTATGTAGTAAGAAACAAAGAAAATTACTATGGAAATATAGAAAGAATTCTTCATATGAGAATAAAACCACATTCAAGACCTATTCACAATGATTAAAAAAGATAATAAAACTGACACAAAAGGCTCAGAATAATTATATAATTAATAACGCTCAAAATAAATGCAAAGCGTCATGGCAAATAATTAATAACACCAAATATATTAAAGAACCAATTACGAAAATCAGTAAGCAAAATATTTTGATTACTGACCCCTATGACATAGCAACATCTCTTAATGATTTCTTTATTGACGAAGTTCAAAATACATCTGGGAAAAAATCATCTGATAGAATTATTCGTTTAGACACCATCCCGAATTCAATATTTATGTCACCGATAATACCAGACGACGTAACTAGGATAACCAGAAATCTTAAAAATACAAAAAGTCACGGTTATGACGGTATTACCACAGAGGTTCTTAAATTCGTTAGTAATATTATAGCTCCACCTTTATGTCACATTATAAACAGGAGTATTGTTTCGGGTGTTTACCCTAATAGTCTAAAAAGAGTTATAATAAAACCTATACATAAAAAGAACAACAAAGAGGAAATGTCCAACTATAGACCTATAGCGTTAATCCATAAATTATCTAAAGTATTTGGGAAGATTATTTATGAATCATTATACACATTTATAAACAAACATAATATATTATGCAACGAGCAGATGGGTTTTAGAAAAAATAGAAATATCAATATGGCAATATACAAATTCTTATCCAATATAATGCCAAGTGTAGATAATAAGACTCCTGTGTGTGCTATATATACCGACATGACCAAGGCTTTCGACTACGTAAACCATGACGTCCTTTTGGAGAAACTATATAATTACGGTATAAGGGGAAATGTCCTGGACTTAATAAGCTCCTATCTTACTGGACGAACTCAACATACGGAAATGTCCAGAATATGCCTTGAAACCAAATATGAGCGTAGATAATATATACATCAGCCGGTAGGGAGGTCAAACACGGTGTACCCCAGGGGAGTGTCTTGGGACCTCCTCTATTTCTCTTATATATAAATGACTTGCCACGTCAAACGCGACAACCCATGGTACTATTTGCAGACGATAGTACAGTGATAATTAAGTGTACTAATAAAGAGAATTATGAAAGGGAAATTAATAACACATTAGAAGCAATTATACATTGGCTTGATACAAATAACTTAATAATAAATCTAAAAAAGACAAAAGTAATGCACTTCTACCAAAGGATACACGCTGATGATATAAATGTTAGTTTTAATGGTCAAAAAGTGGATACAACTTGTGTAGCGAAATTTCTAGGCATCCTGATTGACAATAATTTGACTTGGAAACCGCATGCCGATGACGTATGTAAGAAGTTAAATAAATCAGCCTACGTACTGTATAACCTATCACACAAAGTTAGCAATGATACACTTCTACTAGCTTATCATGGGTTGGTTGCGTCAGTGCTAAGATTTGGAATTATATTTTGGGGTAACTGTAGTGAGAGGGAGGAGATTTTTAGGGCCCAGAAACGGTGTATAAGATCTATGTCAAACCTTAAAAGCACAGACAGCTGTGAACCTATGTTTCGGTCTATGAGGATACTGACTTTTCCATGTTTGTACATATTGGAAGTGGCAATTTTTGTAAAAACCAATTTAAACTTATTTCCGTCACTGGCCAATATAAGAACACGCAATGGCCCCTTGAGATCCCAATACAAGAACTTGCTACATTCGGGTAATTATAAAACAGCTTTGTTAAGGAAAAATATTATGACAATGGGTCCTGTCATTTATAATAAAATACCTCATGGTTTTAAGGATTGTTCGGTAAACGTTTTTAAATCTAAGGTAACTGCACTACTTTTAGGCAAATGCTATTACTCAGTGAAAGAATTTCTAAATGATATGAATTTATCCAGGTTATGATTGATTTTAATTGAAAATTTGACCATGTAAGACTTATTTATGTACCTGACTGTAATATTATTATTTGATTTGACTTTAATTTCCGTTTTTGTTTTATTGACATTATTTTGATTTTATTAATATTTTAATTTATGTAATAATTTGTACGCGTAAGGTTTGACTTCGCTTTAATGTCTGTTTTTGTTTTTGTTGACATTGTTTTGATTTTAATAATATTTTAATTTTTGTAATAATTTGCACGCCGTAAGGTAGACTGTAGCCGATCTAATTAATTTAAGTACATCTTATACCTGTACCTACATTCTATGCAAATAAAGATCTGATTCTGATTCTACTTTAGACCGGTTGGTTTCTTACAAAAATAATTGTCAAAAATGTAGAACTGTAAGAACATGCATAACATCCACCAGACAGGCGGCGTCTCTCCAAGTCTTGCGAACAACTGGAATGGCGGTTTGCTTTTCTGCTGGTGAATATGCCTGCCAAGTATGGAACCATTCCGCCCACGCCAACCTAGTAGATGCAGGTCTAAATGACCAGATAGTCTAGATGGGTCTGATTATTGGTGGTTGCCTTAAAGCGGCCCTAGTATGATCGTTATATCCACTGAATGGTATTGCGCCTCCAGAAATTCTTAGGACCATAGCCAGCTGCATTGACAGGGCAAACCTACAGGCTGTCTCACGCCACCCAATGCACAACTACGTCTCAGTGCCTGAGGTTTAAAAGTCGTAAAACATTTCTTAGGTCTCTACAGCAAAACATGACCACTGGCGGGAGCTGCTTAAATCCTCTGACGACTTTATCGAGTCATCTGAGGGCTTTTTAATCTGGACATGCGTTACCGCGGCCGACTTGGAAATCACTAAATAGACTCCGAACCCTAAGTCGGTTGTAGCAAAGACAATATCTACAGTGGTTCATACACGGCTCAGATCACGAGTGTATTTGCGGCGTCTCTTCACAGACATTGGCCCGCTGACCACCATGCGCAAGCTTGTAAGCAAGAATGTGGCTGAATTATGGGCCATACATAATGTTTGAACTTTCTTATTTGCCATTGATACACTAAGATCAAGATAATTATGTATAAACCAAACCAAACAACCTGTGTAAGTTAATGTTTTGCCAACTATTCAAATGTTTTGTCGCTGGTATTATCATAATTACGGTAGTGGTGTAAGTAACATTTTATATTTACCTATGATCAGCTCCACATTATCACATTTTCCATTGCAGTATAGCAAAACTTTCAACAAATTTACTCGTTTTTCACCAATAACATTATCTTTCCTGAAACTATGATAATCTGCAAGCCGGAACAATAGCTGAGACTGTGGTGTTACAAGCACTGTAAGATCTTCTTTCCATTTTGGGTGCAAGGTACTCTTTATAACTTCAGTGCGTCTTGAAATTTTGTCATCAATTATCACTTGTAAATATGGATTTGGTTTGAAGAGCCCAGAATTCTTGATGTTTGCTGATTCAACTAAAGGAAAATAAAACATGTCTTGTTAGCAAGAAAAACTTGGAGCAGCACTCATTACAATACCGGTTAAATGACATAATTACAGACACAATTAAAAAGCCATTGTGTCTCGTGTGGATCTACGTTCCGGCATACTAAGGGTTAAAGTGATGCACAAAGGTCTTTCTTCTGAAACTTAATATTGAAGTATACATTTAGATTAGTTTTCTGGTGATGTTACACTGTTGCACATAACAAATGGTAATTAACATAACACAGAAATAATTGAATTTTACTGTGATAGGGAATCATCTTTCTGTTGGTTAAGGTTACAATTATTATGGGTAAGCCGAGTATGAAAGTGACTCTAACTAAAGCATTAAAGTATCTTTTCAGCATAGCAACATGAAATTAAGTCAACTGTCAAGCTGTCATAAGAATGATATGGGAATAAAACAGTACAGGTTAGTAATATTATGTTTGGTTCAGGAAGAGGTACTTCTGGAAATGGCTTGTATTGTTAGGAGGTCCCTCTTCAATCTACTGTTTTTATATTTTTAAGTTCAAATATTTTAAACAAAATTTATATGTACTTATATTTATTGAATAATGGAGATAACAATAAAGTAAAACAAAGAAAATACCTGTAAGACTCAATTGATGATATGTTGACAAAGAGATTGGAGTTGTTAAAGTTGGGACAGTTTCAGTCATTGTGATGTATTTTTCAGTTCATATTATGATAGGAATAGCATTCCAGTTTACAATCTGTTCACCTAAAATAAAAATAAATGAATATGAATAATTAAATCTATGTACAGTGGGCTGCATCAATTGGGTACCCCAGTTGTATTAAAATTTACTTTGAAGGGGAGTACCCACATTGTGAAGCTGACTGTATGTGTCATACTCAGTTTTA
This sequence comes from Brachylomia viminalis, assembly GCA_937001585.2. Lineage (NCBI taxonomy): Eukaryota > Metazoa > Arthropoda > Insecta > Lepidoptera > Noctuidae > Brachylomia > Brachylomia viminalis. The sequence goes on along the minus strand of OW443301.2, from coordinate 14,852,048 downwards.
AATTAAATTAATCATTAGAAATTAGTAGGTACTTGACTCAGCGTGTTCTGTTTCAAAGTACCTCATTCCTATGATTGTAATGATCAATCTACTTCTCTCTAATGATATGATAGATTTGCATGCTTGTGCAAAAGGCTTATTTTTTATATTATTAACACCTAAGGTACTTTTAATCCCGGTAGTATATTAACACATAGGGTACTTTTAATCCCGGTAGTATATTCCCGAGGGATATTTTCCGAAATGTATGAGGGGCGTTCAATGTGTTCTCGGTATTGGTATGAAAAAAAAACGTAAAGTCAATTTAAAAAATCTAAAAACTATAGTTGAAGTTGTAAAACCTCCATCTACCCTTGCTTTTGATGATCATCTCAAAATTACATAGGGAACAAAAGGAGTAGGTACTAATTACTTATGACTTTAAGATAAAAAAAGATAGGTAATTTCTTCATTGATATGGCAGGGTCTTTCGATAGGATTACAATAATAGAAAAGAAACACATTTTCCTCAAACACTGCTAAGTACAGTAATTTGCAACTCGTAAGATTAACATAGGCTAACATTTTTTTGTTTGTAGGTTTAATGACTAGTTATTAATTTGGATAGTATACTTCAGCCAGAGATATAAATCGAGTTCAGTGTATTGATTGACGACTATTGCAAAATAAACAAATTGAAAGTTAGTGTGAAATGAGCGAAGTAAAAGTAATAATGTTAAATAGTAAAGCATGTTTAAAGAATAAAACAATATTAAATACCATTAATGAGGCGATCCAAAGGACAGAAGTCCTTCAAATTATCTCATATCGTTGTTCTTATCTCACTGAAAGGAAATACACAAATAATGTTGTATCGTCACGGAACATTCATAACGCTGATTTAAAGTCACTAAATAACTATTCACAGTAATATCACGAGGAAAGAGATGGAAAACTCGAAATGTTTATCACGAAAATATGCTTTCAAGAACTAATCATATTTTTTTAAATTGATTATAAATACTAAATTCCTGAAATTAGTCACTGCACTGTTGAGTCTTGAGTGTTGTGTCCATAGATAAATAAGTTGTGTCTTTTCTTCTTTTGTCCGCCATCCATCCTTGTCTAGCAAGTGTGCCGTTCCAGTTTGGCATCACATCACTACGCAGTGATGTGATGCCAAACTGGAACGGCAATGGGTTTACTTCTCTTTTGTCTATGCCAATTTTAGTGATTTCTATTTGGTTGGAACGGGGATAAAAAAATAAAGTAGACGTTGAACAATGCTGCCAACTATGACGAGCTTTCTGTATGTCGGTTATGTTGTGTTTTGATATTTATTATGAAAACTAAAACTAAACTTTACTTTATGTTTTTGTTTTACTTTATACTTTTTTATGTTCTTTTTTTGTTGAAGACTGGAGGCGTAATACAGAAATAACTTGATCAGTGTTCAAAAGCAACTCGAAGATGATCTTCCTGAAAAACTTCATAAATGCTAATTCTAGCATTTATTTATTTTAATAATTATAATAATAATTATTATAATTATTAAAATATAATAGGCCTCTGATAGGGTCCCAGCTCCCGGCGGAAGTGTGCAGCGCATGAGATGGACGAGATCCATTAATGAAAATGTCATGCGCTCATACTATGGGGCTACAGAGGGGGGAAACAATCTGACCGCGTACCGTGTTCGGATGCTCTCTCTTTTTCAGGTGCTTGAGCCAGCTGTCAACGTTTCGGCACAACGACTGTCGGATCAGGTGCGAGTCATCCAGCGTAATCATATGTTGGATGACTCTGTACTTGATCGCCTGCGAAGTGAAATGCAGAGTGGCCATATCATCGCACCCCAGTCGCAGACTGTTGTACATCCGCAGCCCAATACAACGCATGCTGACGAAGGGAGTAATGATAGGGCTACAAATGTAAGTAGCCAGTGCAATGAGCAATTGAGGAGTGCTTTGGAGGATGCGATTCAGGAATATCGCTTCATGCCGCCCGAACTTAGGCCACGCTTACCTCGTTTGCCCATGCATAACAAAAATAGGGCGCTGGTGGCGGTCCTGGATTCGCAGTTATCAAACTATTTTGATACCTGCGAAGACCATCAGAGAGTTGATGTTAACGGGAAAAGATCTCCCGGATCGGTAGTAAGAATGGGGGTCCCTCAAGGCTCAATTCTAGGTCCATTTTTATTTCTTATTTATATAAATGACTTGCCTTACCTCATAAAGGATGAACATGATATAGTGCTGTTTGCAGACGACACTTCACTTTTATTTAAACTCAAACGTCAGCAGCTGGTTACTGACAATGTAAATAGTGCCCTCGCAAAAGTAGTTAACTGGTTTAATGTTAATAACCTTCTTCTTAACGAGAAAAAAACGAAATGTATTAAGTTTACGATACCTCATGTTAGACAAGTAGAAACAAGTATTCTCATAAAGGGTGAAGAGTTGAAACCCGAAAATACCACAGTATTCTTAGGCATAACTTTGGATGCCAAGCTTCAATGGGGCCCCCATATAGATAAATTGTCAAAGAAGCTTAGCTCTGCAGCATACGCCGTTAGGAAAATTCGTGGTTTAACTGATTTAGAGACAGCCCGTTTAGTATACTTTAGTTATTTTCATAGTGTAATGTCGTACGGTATTCTGTTGTGGGGAAATGCCGCCGATATTCAGACGATTTTTGTTTTACAAAAAAGGGCAATTCGTTCAATTTATAAATTAAGTCCCAGACACTCCCTCAGAGACAAATTTAAAGGGATTAATATAATGACTGTGCCTTCTCAGTATATTTATGAAAATCTTTTGTATGCACATAAAAATATTAATCTGTTTAAAAAGTACAGTGATATCCATAATTTAAATACTAGGAACAAGCACAAATTTGTTGTTCCTACTACCAGGCTCAAGAAAATAGGTGGCTCGTTTAGATGCCAATGTATACGTTTTTATAATAAACTTCCTAGCCACATTCAAGCACTAAGCCTTAATAAATTCAAATCTTTTATAAAAAGGAAATTATGCCAGAATGCCTATTATACTGTCAAAGACTATATTGAGGACAAAAAGGCTTGGGATTGAGTTGCTCCAATAAAGCACAGGCAATGTTAATTTATTTTATTTCGCTAACTATTTCTACTTATAATCTTTGCTATAAGTATCTATACTTATTTACATATACAATGACACTAATATTTACTATTTAAAGTATTATATTATTTTAAATTATTGTGAATGTGAGGACTATGTGTGTTTTTGTTGCAGTTTTAATCATGTTCTGGCAGTTTGAGTAGCTGATGCGGCCTACCCAAATGTCCTTTCTTTGGTATTGTTCGTCGAATCGTTGAGCTCCTTAAGTTCTGAGTTGAGCTGCACGGTTACTGACAAATGCGTGCACTGACTGGACAGGTCCACTCAATCTGTGTGGTTCTTTCCTCAAAAGACCATTTCAGACACAAATCTACATGGTCCTCAAAGATTATTATAATATTATTCTAATTATTGTGAATGTGAGAACTATGTCGGTCATTGATTTATTTATATTTATTTTTGTATTTTTCTCAACGTAATCATGATCTGGCAGTTTGAGTAATTTATGCGGCCTACTCAAATGTCCTTTCTTTGGTATTGTTCGTCGAATCGTTGAGCTCCTTGAGTCTAAGTTGAGCTGCACGATTACTGACAATTGCGTGCACTGACTGGACAGGTCCACTCAATCTGTGTGGTTCTTTCCTCAAAAGACCATTGCAGACACCGATCTACATAGCTTTCACATGACCTGACCAAGATTTTGTCTGGACTTTAAAAGAGACTGTGACCTCTGAGTTTGTTTCGGCCTTTCTTCTCAGAGTAGTCAGATAGGAAACGCCGACCCCATCTAGTTTAAAAAAAAATATGATTGACGTGTAAAAGTGTTTGTTCAAACCTACTTACAGAAATAAAATCATTTATCATCATTTATCATTTATCATTTATCATTTGACCTCACCGATATTCATTCGATTCTGTACTGCGCGGCAGTAGCAGCATGTCGTGTAGCTCACGTCAAATTTGCAAATGACACTAGAGCTACACGACCGAAACCAAACGTACCAGCTTGGCAGTGCAGAATTGAACGCCGTATTGGTGGGGCCAGGACGCTCATCGGCAAACTAATCTGCTTCAAGGAGGGCAATACTCGCCCTAGAGTGATGCGCTTTGTGAGACGGGCATTCTCAGGGACTGATATCAGTCCCCAAGACTATATGTCTTGTGTCACAGAGCGCATCGACTTCCTGAAGCAGAAAGTGTATGCATGGGCAAACCGTATTCGTCGGTATAGGCGGCGAGTAGAGCGATACACTCAGAATCGCACCTTCCAGAGCGATGAAAGGTGGGTTTATAGGGGTTGGGAGCGACCGGACCATGGTGTGACTGAGACGTGCCTACCGGATGATGATGCCATGTGTTCCTTCTGGCGCAGCATCTGGTCGGTACCTGTCAGTCACACCGAAGGTGATTGGACTCGGGAAGTCGAGCGAGCCTGCGATCCGATACCAGAAATGGGGGCTATTACCATCTGCCCCCAAGATGTAGCTCGTGCAGTCCGTCCACTACCCAACTGGAAGTCTCCAGGGCCGGATGGACTGCACAACTTTTGGATTAAATGGTTCACAAGATCGCACGCTCGCTTGGCATCTCAGTTTCAGACTACTTTGGAATCTGGTTCGCTACCCCAATTCCTAACGACAGGAATTACCCACCTGCTCCATAAATCAGGTAGCACCGCGGAACCCAAGAACTATAGGCCGATCACGTGTTTACCGACGGTCTATAAAGTTCTTACATCCATTTTGAGAGCTAAAATTAACAAACATATAGACACCAACTCCATCATGTCTGCCTCTCAAAATGGATGTAGGAATAGGTCCCGCGGTACTAAGGAGCTACTCCTCATTGATATGACCATTAGCCAACAGGTTCGTCGTTCCCGAAAGGATCTGTCGACATGTTGGATAGATTATAAGAAGGCCTATGACTCGGTGCCGCATACATGGCTCGTGAGGGTGTTAGAGTTGTATAAAGTAGATACAACTCTTCGCACCTTCCTAATGTCATGTATGCGGCAATGGAGGACGGTCCTTCACTATCCAGGATGTCGAAATATTCATGGGAATAGCGAACCGATAAGGATCGAGCGAGGCATATTTCAGGGCGATAGTTTAAGTCCGCTTTGGTTCTGCTTAGCCTTGAATCCTCTAAGCACATTGCTGGAGGATTCAGGTCTAGGCTATCGGTTGAGGAGAGGTGGTCAGGTTATATCGCACCTCCTCTACATGGATGACCTAAAACTCTTTGCCCCCAACAATTTGCAACTGATGGAGCTACTGAAAGTAACTCAAAATTTCAGTAGCGCCATCAGGATGGAATTTGGTGTGGACAAATGTGCGGTCATGCATGTAAAGCGAGGGGAGATTGTTGAATCCGTGGGGACCCAACTCTCGGATTCCACAAACCTTAGAGCCCTCTCCGCATCCGAAACCTATAAGTATTTGGGTATGTCGGAAGCGTTAGGCATCAATGTTACTGACATGAAGCAGTCGTTGAGGGAACGCTTCTTTGGCCGCCTGAAAAAAGTACTTAATAGTCTTCTATCAGGCGGAAACAAGGTGCGCCTTCAACGGTTGGGTCATGCCAGTTTTGATGTACTCTTTCGGCATACTCAAATGGACTCAGACCGAACTCGACGCCCTGGATAGGAGGGTCCGTACGCTGCTGACTGCAAATCGAATGCATCACCCACGATCATCGGTAATGAGGCTGTATATCCCGCGAAAGTGTGGAGGTCGAGGCTTTTTAAACGCTAAGACCCTCCACAATCGCGAGATATGCAGTCTCAGGGAATATTTCCTAGAAACCGACGTGGGTATGCATCGAGATGTAGTCACGGTGGACAAGGGCCTCACCCCGCTCTCCTTGGCTAAAGAGAACTGGCGCAAACCTGTAGTGCTTGACACTAATGATCGCATGGAGGTATGGCAGAGTAAGGAGCTCCACGGACGCTTTTTCCGGGCCCTACATGGACCGGATGTAGATCTACTAGCGTCCGTTGCCTGGCTGCGTTTCGGTGACCTCTTTGGAGAAACCGAAGGTTTTGTCTGTGCAATTATGGACGAAGTTATGATGACGAACAATTACCGGAGATTTATTGTGAAAGACGGCACGGTTGACATCTGTCGGGCATGCCACCGGCCGGGAGAATCAATCAGGCTTATCATCTCCGGGTGTTCTCGTCTAGCTAACGGAGAGTACTTGCATAGACACAACCTTGTAGCCAGGATAATCCATCAGCAGCTTGCTCTGAAATACAACCTTGTGGAATCGGAGGTACCGTACTACAGGTATGTGCCCGACCCAGTTCTCGAAAATGGTAATATCACATTGTACTGGGATCGATCCATCATCACTGATAGGACTATTGTTGCCAATAAGCCTGATATAGTGGTGGTGGATCGATTGGAGCGACGCGCAATGATTGTTGACATAACCATCCCGCATGATGAGAACCTCGTGAAAGCCGAGAAAGATAAACAAATCAAGTATCTTGACTTGGCTCGCGAGGTTGTCGACATTTGGGATGTGGACTCAGCGGTCATTGTGCCGATAGTCGTGACAGCCAATGGGCTAATACCCAAGAGCCTCGACCAACACCTAAGGAGGCTCTCGTTAGGCAGCTGGATCAAGGGCTTGATTCAGAAAGCGGTACTTCTGGACACGGCCCGCATTGTTAGGAAGTTTCTCTCTCTGGAGCCCTGACCGCCGGTAGCTTGGACCCTGTTCCCGATACCGGTGGGCTACTATTTTTTATATTTTTAAATGTTTTTGGTATCTTTTTGTTTATAAAAATATTTAAAAATGTAATTCATATGTATGTAAATGAAATAAAGGAAATAATAATAATAATAATCCTTTATTTCAGGCAACTAAGGCCCATAAAACACAATACATATATAAGCATACATATCTAAAAGTAAAGACTACTGCACACGAAGTGACGGCGTCAAGTTACTGCGAGGTGTCGCGTAGCCGGCCGCGGAAACGCCGATACAGCACACCTTTCGGCCAAAACTCTTCCTTATAGAAGGTCATCAAATTGTCAGTAGGAACACGCACCACGAACGACTTGAAATTAGTGTCATGGCGCCCCTTCAACTTCTCCACCCTCAAGATCTAGTTGGTCTTCACCCTTATGTACTCTACGATGAAATTCTCAGTTGTCATCAAAGTTCGGTGTACAACTGAAGCCGCTGATAGTCACTGGCTATGAAAAGATAGCCAATAGCCCTGCTGAGCCTTCGTAGAGTGGTGCAAACGGGCCACGTATAGCAGCGTCGCCGGTACTGCAGGACGCAGCAGTATGTTTGCTCTTGCCAGCGCTGTCGCACACTGATTGCGATAAGTAGGCTTCCTCTTCTTTCTCACCACCTTGAAGAAACCGTCCTCATGGCATGTGTTCTTCGGCAGAACCAGCTGCTCATTGTTCATCACAGCACCTTTAGTTGCGCTCGGTGCCGAGCGACTCTGCTTTCCCCCATTTGATTTATCTGCTGGTCGTTTCTTTTGCGACACAGCAGGTTTTGTCTTGGCGACAATTGCAGAATAGGCACGCTTGGGGGTCGATGTACCTTTTACACGCGTCGCCTCTCCGGTAGGTACGATGCTTTCAGCGGAACACGATGCAACGTTTGCATTCTTGACAGCCGATGACGTAGATTCATTCGCCAACTGAAAACTGCAGGCAGAAGCATTTTGTGCCCCGTGACGTGTGTTCACATTGGAGGCTTCCGGTGACCCACTTGCCGGAATAGCGTTACGCAACAACGCTATCTCGGCTCGTAATTCACCAATGGTGATATCCGTTGACTTCAATTTGGACTTCAGCTCAGCCTGGCTCACCTTCAGACACGTGATGTCCTTCAGCAGCCTGGTGACGTCGACGTGGTCGAAAGTGACCGGAGGGAGCTTGTGCAGCTCCTTCAATACAAAATGGGCCACATCTTCCGGATCAGTCCTCTTCAGCAGATCAATGATGTCCTGCAGACTCTTCTCGCCACCATCCCCCCGGCGGCGCGCGGCGGCATCTGTCCGACTTGGTCGAGTGTTTGAAAATAAATAAATAATTATGTACACACAGTAAAATATCAGTGTCTGATACGACATATTATTAGTATTGAGTATAAAGGTACTTGTATTGTAAGGTAAGGTAAGGACAAGGACAAGGACAAGGAAATCCTATACAAAGCGAGATCAGCTTATACTGGATGATATACATTTTGATTACTATTTACTTGATGTGTAGCCGTGCGTAAGTATTCCAGTTGTACTAAATAGGACATACTAATTCCATAGCCAAAAGTGACAGTGACATGAAGATAAAGTGGGATTTTGTGACATTTATAATTTTATGGTATACCAAACCAAACTAGTGTTTTGTATTGATTTTTCCATAAAATAAATAGTTTTCCTCAGATCTAATACTTACGGCAGCATTTTAGATAATATTCAATACGCCAGGTAAGTAAAAAGCCATTTTCATGTTTGAATGCCAATTCATTTACAACAAGGACAGACTTATTGAAGTAGAGAAGAGGTTCTGATGTCATTTTTTCATTTTAAATTATATTTTGCAGTTATTAAGGGATGGATTTATACTTTAGATGGTCAACATTTTTCATTGGAAAAAAAACGAATCTAAATTTACTAAACTAATGAATTAATAACGTCTTTTTTGTTTGTTTTTACTTATTTCCGATACACACATATTTCTTTACCTTGACGGATTTACTTTCTAAACTATGTTTTATACTTTATCAACTAGGTACGCAATACTCTATCTATATAATATTCTATCTTTTTAAGAATTTAGCTGTATGGTGGCTTTAGTTTAATAGGGACATACGGGGATTTACTTATAAACATTGCTTAAAGTTAAGTAATGATTAATGTATGCCTAACCATACGTTTAAACATTTCTTAACTTTAAACAAAGTTTATAAACTTGTGTCATGGTTGGTGGACATGATGAAAGAAATGAGATAGTATGCAATAGTTGGATCGAAGGTAATTAGAATTCAAGATGTTTCATAATCAATTTACCTTTTAAAGATTGCCCGGGACATAATACTTGGCTTCTTCCAAGGATGAGTCCAGTAGAGAGTGTTCCAGTTGCTGTATTAAATTGTATTGATGACTATGTGGAATTACTTTATGATGATATCCCAGAAAAAATAAAAGGTTCTGCTCTGATACTGCAACTTATTAGAAATCCGGATAATTTAATAGAGCTAGCACAAAATGGTAAGTTGAATAATTATCTACATAATAAAAATCTTATATTAATTCCTTCACTCACTGACAAACAACACAACCGAAACTGCTGGGTAAAGAAGCATTAAGTTTTGCCCAAGAGCTCCTTATATTTAATGAAGGTTAGCTCTAAGGAAGATTTTGTAGAAATGTATCCCATATAGGGGTTGAATAAGGGATGCAATTTTGTATGGAAGTTTGTCATTTTGCTGGTGTGAAATCCCATGAGGTCAAAGTAAATGACACCTATTTTTGTAAATTTTTTTCAACATCTATCCACTCTCGCCGAACTGCTTTATTTTTCCTGTAAAATATGACTCAATATCTACTAACTCTGTAAAACACAAAATTAGAGCTTTTGAAATATACTATCTTCTATAGCTATACATATGCAGAGTGATTGGTAATTGAGTGCATTCCGTGAACTGTGTTATACTAGAGTTAATTTGCAACAATTTTGACCCCAAGAACTTGGGCCTCGCGTGGAGGATGTGATCTAAGCCGCAGGTAAAAGCTAGTAACAAATAATTTAAATAAATCTTTGTGTTATATCTTAGGTTGCAAGATAGTAAACATACTAAACACTATGCTTGCAAAAGCCTAACAAGCCTAGATCAGTTGAAAACAGGTTCAGATCCACTTAACATTATGCCACCACTTTACTGTCTTTTCTTCTATATGTGTTCTGATTGGACTACCAGCTGGGCGTCAGGAGACCAGCACCTGGAAGGAGCTGGACTATAATAATGTTGTTTGAGACAAATTTGAGAGATGAGCCATATTACCAATTATTGTCCAATTAATGCCTTAAGGGAAATTGTATTTTTGATGTTTGTTGAAATTTCAGAGGCATTATTAAGTGCACTTTCAAGGGTTCTGAGAGAAGAATGGAAAAGGAGCATCGAACTAAGCACAAACATAGTCTACTCCTTTTTTTGTTTCTCTACTTATAATGAATTTCATCCTATCATTATTCAGTATAAAATTGGATCTTTGTGTATGGATGTAATTGATTATGAATTAAAGAGATATGATCAATGGAAGGAGAAAGTTGAAGGAAAAAAGCAGGTGGTCACACCTGATAAGGTGAGGATTCAATGTTACTACATCTTAAAATAAATGCTGCTTGTGAGTTTTTTTTTTTTTGAGGGTGTAAAACTTCGGTCAATAATAGTACTAGATTCCTGATGAGCACTCCAAAAACGGCCCGAAAAATAAGAGCACAAATACTTTTGTGGTCTTATTTCAAATTAGTCTGGCCCAATCATATCCAACGTTAAGACGTCAAAATTCCGCAATACGCGTTCTAAAATTGTGTAAATAACCTCCGTAACACCAAGATTTTGGAAGGAATGTCTTTTTCTCGTTAAGTTTATATCAATTAGTATTTTTCATAAATTAAAAACAATTAAATAGTAAATATAAATTAATTTGCAAATATTATGATTGTTTGACCAATGTTTGCGACAGCGCGCCAACTATTGTAACAAACATCGACTATTCTGGAACAGGGAATGCATGGAGTAGTATTGTTATTTTGTATGTTATTTTTGTTTGTTTTTTCCTAGCGACCCATTTCGGAGAGCAGAATAGGTATATATTGTCGCGAAAGAAAGAGAAGAAATAAGTTAAACCAGCCTTATAAAAATTCGACGATTTATTATGATATTTTGGACATAACTGGAAACACGCAAAAGCGTAGATGACTAAAAACAGCGGTTCCCAAATTACAGGTATATTGCAATTATCATAAAGTATTAAAACGTTATCTTACTCCAACTATGTATTAGTTGGAGTAAGATAACGTTTTAATAAAATACTAAGTTGATTATGTTTTTTGAACATTCACCGACCATTAAAAGTGTAACCAGCTTTATGTTCAAAATTGACGAATAATTTATCAAACATGGTAATTTAAAAAAAAAACCTTTATAAGAAGTAAACTATTCCTGTGGTTACTTTCATGAAATACTGAGCATTGAAATGTAATACCAAGATCTACGTCTAGTTCCAAAATAGAGTAAGCACGAAATTGTCAACATAATGCTTTTAACCTGATTGCTTGGATTTTAAGTTTTAATTTAGAATTTTGTACTTTAAATTTATTGCTTTTAACCTTTTTCCTATGACAGAAGGAATTAAATTAAGGACTTAACAAAAAAAATATTGGACAGTTCGACTCCACTCAGTTCTTGTCCAAGCGGCGAACCACAGTCGTAAAATTTAATTGCTTTTTTGGCACTTTGTAATTCTGACTAAATTATGCGTGTAAGGTTGAATTTGTTTTGATGTATGTTGACCAGCGAGCTTCGGTCGTAAACAATGTATCATAGCTTTGTGAATACTACTTTAAGCTATGCATTTAAGGTTGATTTTACATTAATATATATTTATTTCAACTAGACACATGTAAACACAATTGGTACACAAGTGGGATTGTGTATCTAGTACTATTATTGATCGAAGGTGTGAAATCATCAAATAACTTCTCCCGCTCTGGGAGGAGCGGGAGGGCGTGTCAGACTCTTACTGACTAAAAACCACCTGTGTTCCTTAAGTTGCCTGTGCTAGGGGCCACGGTAACTCTTTCGGACTTTCCCGCAACTATGGCAGCTGGTTGTAATACAAGTGTAATTTATTATTTTAGAATGAGCCACCAAAAAGTCGTATTCCTGAACCAAAGCGTCGCCCAAAATCAGGAACATGGGCGGTCGCCGACGTGAATATGCAAAAATCTAGGTCACTAGTATCCAGCTACCATGAAGACTTATGCAGTGCATCTGATGAATTTTTATCAAAGAGCGATGAAGAACAAATGAAACGCAAATTAAAAGCACTATCAAAGCGACAGGAGCAGCTACTGAGGGTCGCCTTTTACATGCTTCTTAATATAGCAGATAACGTAAAAGTGGAAGAGAAAATGCACAAGAAAGATATTGTCGGCCTGCTTATTGGTGCGATGGAGAGACATACGAATATAGATCTCCTCATTCTTATAGTTTCATTTTTACAAAAACTCTCTATTTTCATAGAAAATAAAACAAGCATGGCATCAAGAGGAATTGTTGAAAAATTAGCGCCATTGATGAATTCTACTAATGCTGATCTAGTTAATGTTACTTTGAAATTGTTGTTTAATTTAACTTTTGATACAAAATTACGCAACAAGATGATAAAGTTGGGATTACTGCCAAAGTTTATACAATTTACAAGTATGTTGCTATAATACGTTTAGGTATTTGTTGCTTGACTTTTCTAATACTTATATTTAAACAATTTAAAATTACAGGCGATGACAAGCATATTAATTTGGCAATGAAAATTTTATACCATTTGAGCATGGACGATAGAGTCAAATTGATGTTTACGCAATCTGATTGCGTCAAATTGGTAAGTACCTACTTACTACTTACGCACTGGTGGGTACAGATAGTTGGCTGGGAGTGATTAATCTTTATTACTTGATTACTGACAATTGCGTGCACTGACTGGACAGGTCCACTCAATCTGTGTGGTTGTTCTTCAAAGGGCCATTACAGACACCAATCTACATGGTCTTCACATGATATGACCAAGATTATGTCTGGACTTTAAAAGAGACTGTGACCTCTGAGTTTGTTTCGGCCTTTCTTCTCAGAGTAGTCCGATAGGAAACGCCGACCTCATCTTGCTTTTAAAATATGATTGACGTGTAAAAGTGTTTGTACAAACCTACTTACAGAAATAAAGTCATTTATCATTTATAATCAGGAGAATAGGCTGCACCAGAATTTAATTTTATAGCCTAAATAATAAACGTTAATAAATATTTTCACAGCTCACAGACATGTTACTGCTGAACGTGAACGGGGAGAGTGTCGGCACGAAGAGCGGCGCCGGCGGCGCGGGCACGACGGACGTGCTGCTGGCGCTGTGCATCAACCTGGCGTGGTGCGAGCGCGCCGCCAACCAGATGGCCGCCGAGGGACGCCTGCGGGACCTACTAGCGCGCGCCTTCCGACACCGCAATGAAATGCTCATGAAACTCGTGCGCAATCTATCACACCATCCGCAGAATAAAGCGCTCTTTGTTGTAAGTTTTACTATACTTATTGCTTGCTGTTGGTCATCACCTTGGAACTGGTTAGCGACATAATTTGAGATGTTAGGTATAATTTTAAGGAGATGTTAGAAAGAAAGAAAGAAAGAAAAAGTGTTTATTGTGACTCATACAGGAAGTGCACAAACTAAATTACATACACACATATTATACACAAACTTAGTTACATACCTACTGTATGTACCTACCTATGTTAGTAAAAAATGAAAAACACAACTGTTAGTTATGGATATTTATAAACAGTCCTCGAAAAGAGGTCAAAAAGGTGCTTTTTTAAAGCAGTGTATCTGTTTTATCAAGAAAAAAAACATTATATTTTCAAGTATATTTTAATAAAGTGATGGAACTCAAAACATAATTAAATATACATTAATGCATCAAAAAAATCTTCAAACTCACCTCTTAAATGACTTTAAAAGCAGTTTATCCTTTCATAAACAATTATAATTATAATAAAAATATACCATAAAATGTCAAATGCCAAACTGCATGCAGTGATGGATTACATTTTGTAGTCCAATCAATAGATTTTTTGTAAATAGAGAATTGCTTCATATATTGCAATAAATTACCAGCTACGTGTCATCGCACTTCTCTTTCTTTTCTATGAAGTCTGACAGTGACCGCGCTTAGCTGTTGTCAGCCCCTTAAGAGCCTGTAATAGCTTGGCTCAAATTCATATTTCGCCCCCACTTCCCCGCGCTATGTATCCCTCTCTCCCGCTCACACTGTCAAGCTGATTCAGTAAGGGTGAACTACGCTATTGATGGATGTAAGTTTGGGAATAAATTTTATTAAACCTAATAATATAATTATTTTATGAAATATTGTAAATCGATTTCAAAGTTCTATTAAAATCGACGTCATCTAGAAAGATAAATAAAAATATTTTGTAAGTTTACTAATTTAGCTTATAATTAATAAATTGATACCAATGTTACCAATGTTGATAACCCAACCAACTAATAGTATGCGCTTCGGCAATCATCTTCTATCTTCGAAAATACGAACGCGAGATCATGAGATCTAATATAGAGCTGTTACAACCATGGTAGTACTTGACACTATAGATAACCATTTCACTCTTCCAAGCCACAAATATAAGTGGTTTTCAAAGGTCGTCCCGAATCATTTAACGCGATGACTAGAAGAGGTTCGGCCACCGGAGCAGGCCGGCTTTCGAGGAGTACACACAGTGCGACAAATTATATAGAAGTCCAAAGAGTATAATCGGCCCCTATGTCTTGCGTTTGTGGACTTTGGAGGTATGTGGAACAAGGTGTAAAGTTCACTCATATCCTGTGGAAAAGGGAGGATGCTCCGACCAGACGGGTGTCGTGTCTGGTGGGCAACTGCCTGACGGTTCGAGTGTGGTCGTTTTTCGGGTCGAGTCGCGAGGAATCGGTTTTGGGGCTTTATGTGGCCCCTTGCCCGAGGGATATTTCTCCCGATCCCCAAAAATCGAAGACCCGTCTTTGGGTTTTCCGCTCCCTCCCACAGGAGAGGCTGGGAGTACTTTATTGAACACCTAGTAACTGTGGGGTTTATGTCCTCTCAGCGTTATGTAGTGTGTTTCTGGGGTGTGACTGTAGGAGCGCCCGCAGTGCTTCACGACGCCCGTCAGACCAGGCCCCTGCCGGGTGAGATCCCTAGTTCCCTAGGGACGGCCTGGCAAGAACCGATCAAGCAGATGGGCGTCGGTTTTGTTTGGCGCTCATCTGCACTTGGAGACAGTCTCCACCCCCAACAGCGTAACCAGATCTAGCCGGTAGCGTTGCAGGGCGCGGGGCTTTGTAGTGAATATCGAGCGACTTAAGGTGTGTGTACGTTGCTCGAGTGGTATATCTTTGTGTTTTACTGCGAGTGTGAAGTAGTTTGTGTGAACCGCGCACACAAATTAGAACGCTTTGCGCCGCCGCCGTGGTGTTCTCAAGGTTGTTCGAGGCTGACTAACAAAAGAATTCAGTTTGGCTGGGCAGCGTTTGGGAAGCTTCGTCGAGTCTTCTCGTCGCGTATTCCACAGAGCCTAAAGACTAAGATCTTCAATCAGTGCGTCCTGCCTGTTAATTTCTTCAGAACATAATACTTGGTCAATTGGGCCTTTTGAGCGCAAGCGAAGTGACACGGGTTCCCCGTTTGATAGCCGAAGCTATACTGACAAGTACTAAATCCGGGTCCTGTCAGGGGAGGGGTGACAGGGCGGTCCGAGGTGTGGTTATTAAGCTTAATATTTTCGATCTCATCTTTTTACGGTAAATATAATGGTTAAAAAAAAGAAAATTAACTTATGGTACCTGTTATGCACAGTTCGTTTATCCTGCAAAGTTTCATGACCTGATTTAGCATTTTTCATTAAATATTTTCTATTTCCTGTACGGTTTAGTGCTTTAATTTAATAGTTTATTTATTTCCAAAAACTTAGTGCTACTTTACAAGTAGTGGTAACTTTGAGATTCCCTTGTATCGAGAAAATTGTATGCAATCGTGTATTTGCAACCGACTGTACTTAGCAGTAGTCCTCGTCTTTACTGTATATTAAAAACAAAGTGAATGCTCCAGTACTGTTAAAATTACACCCATTCAAGCTAAGACTATTTTCGCAATTTGAAGTAGAAAGACAATTTCACAAAGGTACCTTGAGAGACCGAGCAAGACAACGCTTCAAACTGCAGTTAATATTATGTATTATGCCGCATTAACGGCCGCAATGCCGCACACTGTATTGTACCTACATAATAATAATGTTCGAAACGATATAAAAACAACAGAAAAAGAACAACAACACACATCACACACAAGAACAAGACAACACACAGAAGAAATAGTATTTTAAAAACATTTCATTTGCAGGAATTTGTTGGAGATATAGCAGGAGCGGTCACAAATGGTGACGCAACTGAAGAATTCATGGTGGAATGTTTGGGGACTCTCAATAATATACTGAACACTAATAACAACATCGATATATTCGCAGTTGTCGAACGATACAATTTGATTCCCTGCATTATGAAGATTTTAGATCCAGGTAATAATAAAATGATAATAATCAAGCAAATGCTTATTTGCAATCTAAAAACAAAATACCTTTTGTATCGAACGTAGATCCACGCGAGACACAATGGCTTTTTAATTTTGTCTGCAATTACGGCATTCAAACGGTTAATAGTTAATCAATTCTGAATTTGGTCATTTCTGTAACAGAATATTTTTATGGGTATGGTATAGGTAGGTTCAAAAGACGCTGATGTCTTAACTAGGCCGTAACCAACTAACCATAACCAGCACATAGGCATAATTGTTTCGGTCTCCACCATTTGTAGGGAAAACGGAATAGTAGTTTTGCTTTTCACATGTGGGGGTAACTGTACACTTAAAGCAGGTTAATCAGCCCTGCACTTAAACTGCCCTAAACTTGAATCCAGAATCTAAGATAATTCTCATGTTTTTGAACCACTAACTTATTGTCATACATGACAAAGCTCAAATTACATTGCAGTCAAACGAGGGTGACCAACTTTATAATATGAAATCTGCTCCGGCCAAACAAGAAACACGAAATGAGTAATAACGGAATCTCCCAAACATTCAATTGACTTTCTTTTTTAAATGATCAAAAAATATACTTTAATATTTATAACTTTGCGATAATTATGATAAAATGTCGATCGTTAAAAAAGATTCCTGCTAGCGCCGCTAGTTTGATGCGTGTATTGTGTGTAGACAGCTCGGTGGACCCCGAGCTGGTGCTGGAGGGCGTGGTGGCCACGGGCGCACTGAGCGGCGACGAGCGCTCGGCGGCGGCACTGCTGCGCGCGGGCGCTGCGCACGCGCTCGTGGCTCTGCTGCGCCTGCGCCAGGCCGACGACGACCACGTGCTGCAGACCGTGTTCGCCTTCCGACAACTGCTTTCGCACCCGCGCGCTGCCGATTACCTCGTTTCACGCACAGGTACGAGAGAAAGATACTTTCAATCTAAGACAGCATTCCTTTGCAGGATATGATCGGTACAGCAATAGTATCGCTAATAAAAGGGGCAAAAGAAAAATGGGGGCGCGTTTTAAAAAAACTGGCCTAGTGCACTCGTTCTTGCGCATGATTAAACTGAAATAATGTAGAAGACACTAAAACAAACAAAAAAACTTTAGCAATATACTTAGTACCCGAAAGTTTCACGTACGCGTTGGTGAGATATTTGGAAGTAAAGGTCTCATAAAGCCATCTTTACCTCCAAATATCTTCGCAACTTCTAAGAAACAAAATGGCAATGGGTTGACTACGCCAACTTCCATAGAAAAATGTTCAAACCTCTTTCATGATTCTAGTTTAACGGGAAGTGATACCCTCTAGATTTTGCGAGTATCAATATTATGTATCTTATGGTTGCGTTGACTCAGATGCATGAATACACTTACAAGGGATCGCAGACCTTTGTATTATACCTACTACCTGCTCCTGAAGAAAAGTTGATTTACAGACAGACAGCAAAATGGTCCTATAAGGTTTCCGTTTTGCACTTTTAAGGTACGAAACCTTAAAAAAGCAGGTTCGAATCAATCTCGGCTATACTAGGAAATATTTCTAAATCCTAAAAGATGCGGTACCTATAGATTTCTCCAAAGTTGAGCGCATGGTTTCTTTAACCACTTTACGCTATTTCTCATAGCTGAGGATTTTTGCCCTGGAGTCTCAATTTTGTGCACAAATCTTACTTTGACACGAATATGCATAACTACATACTCTCAAGCTCAATATCCTTCTTCAATCTTCTACTTTTGCAATGAATGAAGGTGACGTAGTTCATTCATATGTTTTGTGTTGCAGAAGCTCCGGCCTATCTTATTGACCTGATGCAAGATAAGAATGCGGAGATAAGGAAAATGTGCGACAATTGCCTTGACATCATATCACAGATGCAAAATGAGTGGGCAGTCAGAATTAAGGTAAGGAATTTTTAAATATAGTCTTTTTGAAAGCAAATATTATACTATTTCTACAATATAGCTCACATACGGTCAAAAGTGTATAAATAGTACATTCAGCTAGATAAACGTTAATTCTCACGTTTTATATTTATGATGCCAATCGATGGAGTTTCGTGTATTGGTTTAAAAGACTTCTGGAGCAACTGAGATCGTGAATAAGAGGATTACTACGAAATGTAAGGGTAAATAAAGTGTTTGCGATTTGTGGTCATGAATGAATATGAACAACTTTCTCTCCGGGGTCAAGGATGAAATATATAAAAAAGCCAAGAGCGAATCGGGCTCACAGAAAAGGCTTGCGCCCACTGACGGCACGGCAATATTTTTTGCGACGAATAGGTATATTACTAAACAGAATGACAATACATTTGATTTCAATAAAATGAAAAGGATGTCGCGGCATGCCTAAGGATACCGCGGCATCGTTGCCGTCAGTATGCGCTTGTATGTAGTGATGCTGAAGGATCCCCTGCCGTGCCGTGCTGCCAGTAGGCGCAGGCCCTTAAGGTTCCGAACCGAACTACATTATGCAATCTGTGAAACGGTCGCTGGCCTGCCGAGTTACCAGAGATCGGAATAGGTAGAGTTTATTTACCTAAACTTAGAAGAAGGAAGTAACATAGAGTGGATAATACCTCCTCAAAAATCCCGGAATAATTATAATGACGTTTAAATCCCGGGATTTAAAATCCACAAATTATTGCACTTTATTTATAGTTGAGCAATTGCAACAATTTCCTAAACAAATATATTTATTAAAGAACTTTTGGAGTACTGGGTTACTAATTTGAATTTGTGACCATGGTATTTTGCACAGTATTAAACATTCTATAAAATCGAAGTAAACTTCTTCTTGAGGTTGTTGTTTTGTGCCTTGATGCTGCTCCTTTGATGTGCCGGTCAATGTTAGCTTTCCGCGTTGTCTTTGACTTTCACATTTTATACAAAATACAGGGTTACTTGTAATTCGAAGTATATCCGTAAGGAGAAGATAGGAGAGCCAAAATGCAACAAATTGAACCCCCCATATGTATGGCCGAAATTCAGTAGTTTTCCAAATAGGTGGCTGAATTCAAAATTTGACATTTAAGTCCAAATAAAAAAAAACTACATAATTAATGGGTACCATTAAAAATGGTATTGTAGCTGTCACTTCAATTGAGCTATGAACATAATTAAAAGTATTTAAATCAACAAAATAATTTAAATGATAAGCGATTTAAGAATAATATCTTACCAATATTTTCAGTTTAGGCTTCAAAAAATGTAGTCTCGTTAAAAAAAATACTATGACATTAATCGTACAAATAACTAAAACAATTTATTTTTTCAATTCAATGTTTTGATTATTTTCTTGAATTACTTTGTAATTAACTATTGAATTTCGGCCATACATATGGGGGTTCAATTTGTTGCATTTTGGCGCCTCTATCAACTCCTACACGGATATACGTCGAATTACAAGTAACCCTGTATAATACCACTTGCGTGATCATAAATTGACTCTGGGTTATTTACAATGCAGCTTTGTACTAGTTCAGGCTTAATTCAATTCTCCGTGGCGGAAAGTACCTACAATAGAACTACAACCATTAACAACTATGATTTAAAACTACTATATTTTTAAAGGTGACAGACTGACACAAGAAATTAAAGGAGAATGGGCAAAATCGTACGGCACTTGGTCTATCAGCGGCCAGGAACATTTTATTTTTTTTTGGTTTAATATCACCCTACAATAACGGGTTCAAGAAGTTTTATATCTGTAGTGTCATTATTAATGGAACTAAATACATTTTTATTTTAGATATGTAAGCCTGTGATTTAGCGTATTAATTACTAAGATTTAGTCTTAAAAATAAGGAAATAAAATAAAATGACTTGTTTACTTCAATACATTTATTTTACATACATTTACATACATAAACTCACGCCCTTTTCCCATGGGGGTAGGCAGAAACCACAGAACGCCACTTGCTACGATCCTTACATACTCCTTTTGCCTCGTCCACATTCATACATTTAATGTACAATAATAGCACTGAGTTCTGATGCCGGTAATAAAATATCCTCGTCTTGATGTCTAGCCCATGCCAGATACCACACTACACACATAACGTGTGCGCAACAACCGATTGTGCGCCTTCCACTCAAACAACTGCAATAATAATGAGCAATTGCTTCTCTATTTTGTCTTTGTCGGTTAATTACAATATAAGAATAATATATTCTGGACCTTACATGTCTAGATTGTATTCGCACACGTAATAACCAAATATCTTCTTCTTCAATAAAATCTCTGAGCTGACTTATTTGTCGCTCCCGGTATACTTCGATATTGTATAAGCCTTTAATTAAGTGTTCAGCGTAGTAGCTGCGAGCCAACTTGATTTGGTATGTGCCAAGTGCAAACAGAATTAGGTCTTCTTCAGAAAAAACCGGAAAGTCTTCAAAAATAGGTTGGTCGCTGCTGAGTCTTTCAAATGATGCCCTCTGTCTATTTATGTTATGACGGATAACATAGTCCGCTAAGAGGTTCGGTATTTCAAAACGTTCATTAATTATATTTACGAACGATGATGCATGAATACTATCTTGTATTGGTGTTTGGAACGCATTGATGAGTGCCGCTGCGTTTTGAAAGTCCTCAAACATGTGACTTAAGGCGCGATTAAAATATTCTTGCCTAAACAATTTGAAATCTCGCTTGAACCTGCCATTTATAACTTCCACTACCCAGCGGCATAGAGTTACCAGCCTAGTTCTATTGGCCTGTTCAGTAGTAAGCTGGTCTGCACCGCGGTCTTTGGTTTCTGGCATATAGGCACTGTAGTTGCATCGCTCCAAATCGCCACAGACGTCTCTAAACCCACGATCTAAAATGAATATGTCGCCAGCCCGGTAAAACCAGTGAAATGTGCCTTCTTCGTCATTTATAATTCTTTCCAAAATACTGGCATCTGAGTCGGTAGCAGCATAGGGCCCGCAAACATCAATTATATGCCCATCGGAACACACCATTAAGAACGGTTTTAATAGATTTTCGTATTTGTGTAGACTGTAGGTCTGTCGCTGGAACGAAAAGTTGGAGCTCTTCTGTATATAAATATATGTTCCATCCATGATTGTTACTGCCTTCCTTTCTTCTGGAGAAGACTCGGGATTTCCAAATAACGCGTTTGGTACAATAAGATTACGGTCAGCGACCATTCTTCTATTTAAATGGTCGAGTCCCAGGTGTCGTGGCTTAAAATCCAGAGATATAGCATCACGCGCGGTTTTTAAATGCCTTTCTAGAGTCCTTCTACTTATGTTAAAGAGCGTGGCTAATCTCTCGTTGCTATCACCAGTTCGCAACTTCATTAAATAAATGGCTAGTTTTGTTTTGGCGTTTGACTCAGACAAAGAAGGCGTTTGTTCCAAGATTGTATTGAATTGATCTCTGCTAACGCCCAATCGAATATGAATCTCATTAGGATCCATATTTGCAATATCTTCAAAGTCCAGAATATTTTTATTTAAAACAGCTTTTTTAAAAAGCTCTAGTATTTGCACAAAATGAGAGCTGTTAAAATCATGTCTGAGATTTGGACTATCAATGAGCTCTTCCCAATCATTTGATGTTAAATGTGCATCACATATTCTGGCACTGTCTGGTATGAATAAGTTAGAATGTAACATAAGAGTAATCCTTACATTCTCAGGCATTCGACGACGTGAAACACTACGGCATCTGTCAAACATACAGTTTGCCGAGGTGCTAGGCACTCGTGAATATTCTTCCACTTGAAGAACACATTCGTGCGGGGCAGGGTTATTGTTTGGCTGCACAGCCCGTTGAGCTCGTTGCCAACAGGGTCGACAAACGTATTCTCGGCCGTTGTATTCAACCTGAAAAGGAAAATAGTTTATAACATAGTATTTAAAACTCACAGCAGTTTCAGTTAAATCATGTGTTGTATAGTAGAACATGCCGAGCTCTTTTTCAACGTGACGAATGAGTCATGCTCATACGCATTGTTAATGAGTGGTTGGCCTCTATTATATTTCGAAGCTAGATAACGTTGGCTCTGTTTCCATATGCACCATGTGTGTAAAAGAGAGAGAAGATCTGTTTTGACTATAAGTATTGTTAGAAAAGAACCATACGCTTAAGGAAATAACATAATTCACTAAAAGGACGTACATAAAAATACAATCAAAACTGTAACGTGGACTTTCAATAAAGAGCCCACACTTCACCCAACGATGTGTCGCATATGCACATCGTGACACAATATTATGAGGCCATCACCGCTATAGGGTGCGTACATACGGGTAAAAACAACCAAAAAATAGTCTAAAAATACTTACTTGCTGTGGAGCTATAGCTTCAATAATATATTGAGCATTGGCAGCATTTTCCTCAAAAAGAGCATGGGTTATTTCTAACCTTCTTCTATTAACCACTGATCGATTGCACAAAACACATATAGGTCGATTTTCTGCCATTTTTCAATAATGTTCCGTTGGCGTACACAAGTCCAGAGTCCAAGTACACAAGCACAAACGTACAGAAGTTCAGAGTTAATAGCCAGGTTATCAGGTTAGGAAGAAACACAGTCCAGAGGGTAGCCAGGGTCAAAACGTTTGAAAAAGAATCCGTAGATGAGCGCACAGTACACAACGTCACAAGGGTAAGCGAAGGACTGCGCCGAGTGACGCACACGCACCCCACACCTCGGCTCTTTTGTTTGCACTCGAAGCTGATTGGGCCGTTCGAACTCAGGTAGTCCATGTAGTAAACCCATTGTTGAGCTGAGTCTTGTAAACGGTATGCTGACAACGTTTTGAAATACTTTTGAAGACATAAACTAATGTTAATAAGTATTTTATAAAATGGGTTTGCACATTTTCTTGCACTTATTATCTAAGTATTTTACCTATATGTATTTTTTTTTCTAAATGAGCTGCAATGTTACGTTCATAGTAAAAGTTAGTCCTTAGTAATAGTACTTTCATTTAATACCTATTTCGTTGTTGGCCGCTCATAGACCATTTTGCTCTTTCTCCTTTGTAATAAAGATTATTTTTACAACGTTAGCAACCCACTCAGGAAAGGTATGGTAGTTATTAGAACGTTGATAACTGCTTATAAAAGATTTTTATACATTCCGCCCCTGGAAATTCTGTTCCCAGATCATCTTTAGACTAGCACTAGTATATTTTATGTATATTGTTTATCAATTTACCTCAGAAGAAGCAAACAATGATTAAATAAATTATTAAAGAAACTTACCCCAACAAATAATTGGTACACTTGCAAAGGACAATGGGAAATGAATGTATGGAGTCTGGGCCCACCCTTCAATAGTAACATCTGATATACCGTTGGATAGGGCTTTTTAAGTGGAACATTAGTTACTAATATAACTATGGTCAAATGTTAGTACTTTCGGAGATACGACGTCTTAAAGTCGTCAGTCTAACATATTCTTTATGGATACTTATAAGGTAAAATAGTAATAATAAGTACACTTTAAAACAAAAGAGATTTATTATTCGTCTTGGACATCAAAGACAATTACATCATTTAAAAAACCCACGGGGGCCACGAATGGTTGATGTCTCCCAACTCCTAGGTACCAAATCAAAGAAATAGTGTGAGCGCAACTTCCTACAGTTCGCCGTCCGGTCAAGCAAGAGCAATAATATTGTGATATCGCGTTTCTTCCAACTTGGTTTCGATCAATTAATATATAGCAATAGTATATTCTTGCTCTTACGTGGCGTGACTGTATCCTACCACGCAGCAACCACACATTCTCTGCTGGTATATTATATTCTATTAAATCATGTAAATCGTTTTGTCTGTACATTTTTCTATAACGTATAAACCGTCTCGAAGATGTTCACTGCAATATGACTGATCGCCATTTGCAAATGCGCCCGGGCAAGCGACGGGCGCAGCGGGTAGGGTGGGGGCGCAGGTAAGGAGCAAGCAGATAGGTGCCGTCCGTTTTGAGTCTGGCCATAGTTTATCTTATAACGAAGTAAACTACGGTCACTTTTATGGCAGTATAATAAGTAGTATAACTCCGAAAGTACTGACTTTTGACCTTAGTCGTAATAATAAGTTTTATTCTGCATAAACATACCTATTCATTTATGAGTGTCTTATTCCTATTGAGAGGTGGGCCCATCATTACTCATTCTCCTTTCAGTTAATATCAAAATCCAAACGAAATGAATTAATCGGTGTCCGTAAAATGAAGCCAAAATAGTCAAGTAAAGCAGATACTATTCCATTAAAAACAAGCTGGGGTCAAAACTGAGGTTTCACAACACTGATTTACACACATTCGGGAAATCATTCATATTCAGGAATGCGCTTACGTACATTTTACAATAGAAAACGATAGTTGCTATCTCTTTCACACAGCGTTTGCATTGATTGAAAGAGATAAATAGCCACTCCTACAGCATGTGAAAGAGACAGTAAATTAAATCATATTTAGTTGTGTGACAAAAGATATTTAAAAACAATAGAAACCGTCAATAGATTCTTCAACTCAATAATTTACGTCAATCAAATCAATAAATTATATTTATAATCAGTTCAATAAATAATTCGTGGTTTTTAAATCCCGGGATTTGAACGACATTATAATTATTCCGGGATTTTAGAGGAGGTACTATCCACTCTATGTTACTTCCTTCGTCGAAGTTTAGGTAAATAAACTCAACCTCTTCCGATCTCTGCTAATTACTGTATTGCGCGTAATTTATAAGCTTGCGCTAGCTCATACACTATACATCTAAACGATATAGTGTCAAGGAAAAAAATATCTGCACTATATGATTCAGCTAACTAATCATTTTTATTTGATAAAGATTAACATACATACATCATAGGTCAAAAGGACTTCAGAAGTGTTTTTGGTATGTTTTTTTAAATTTATTGTTCAGTAATTATAACAGTGTCGCACAACGCTTTAATGTTCCTGTAAAATATGGACTATTAACTAATAACTCCGTTAAAATAATTGTTCTTGCCTTATACACATACGAAATAAGGGACGGTCATTTTTAACTATATTTTTAAGGCTGCTAGACCAATCATTATAAGAAGTATATTAGATAGATAGATTGATTTGAGATTGATAGAGTTGTATTTATAATTCGGATTACTTGGTTTTAATTTAGTTGCAGTTAATATTATAATTTTTATTCTGTTGCTGTTTTCCCAGAGTGAAAGTTGCTCATATTCATGAGTTCTGTAAAAGGACAGTCGACAACTGGGCACGCCGTATTGTATAAAATATTTTCTATTTGGTTGACAAGTTTTGTTGAGTAAATGGTTTTTGAACGTTTGATCGAAAACTAGCTCTGGTTCCACTACAAATTAATTTCAAAGTAGAGATGTGCGATAAACTGTGTTAATAAACAAAATATGATAACCAAACATTATATTTAATCAAATTATTTACTAAAAATATTCCGTATTTAAATTTTTATTATTAGGCTGTATGACGGCTTCATACCTTTGCCTCTCCTTCAACTTGCGAAGGCACGGCGCGCGATAAAAGCGGCAAATTAAATCAGAGATTCACAAATATTATACTAACTAATTCTTTTTTCGAAAAATGCTGTCTTCAAGTAATGAAGAAGAAGGATTGATTCTATGTTCTATGGTATACACCTAGTTACTGAGGAACGAAATGCAAGCGACAGCCTGTTGCCATCAAAATCAAAGGAAAAATACGTAGCAACTTTTAAAATGTTCATCCAGTGAAAAAACAGCAAAAATGCCCAGTAATTTTCTGTGAATGAATTTTCTTTGAATTGATTTTCCTGGAATGAAGTTTCTGTGAATGAATTTTAGGCTTATTTCAATGACCTGGCAAATAAATACAATTCTAGCACGCTGTGGACGCTCTATTCCATTTTAAAAAAGCATGGTTAGGACCAAAATTGGTGTTGACATAATAAAAAAATTTTTTTAGTTGCTTCATGATATGAAATGAAATTTCATCTCGTAAATTGTAGGTTTAAACCGAGTTATAAAGCTCGGACAATCACGTTAAGATTAAACTTGCGTTATGGATGTTAAGTTAATACATTAAAAGTTTGTAATTTCATCGTGTACCGATAATGCTTAGGTGCTTACTTTAAACAGATGAAAACGTTTGATACAGAATCAAAAATAAACGAACAGAAAACTGTTTGTTATTTGTAGTGTGTATTTGAGGATGTGTGGGCATGATGTATGTGTTTGTGTAAGGATACTGTTTAGGTGAGAACCGTGAGATGTATATGTGCATAGTAACTTGATAGGCTTGCGTTTAGCCATTATATCATCTGTTGGTAACTGATGAAGTCTTCGATGCGGCACCTTTGCCTAGAAATAACCCTGATCACCTTTCAAACCACAGACTCTGGCAGAGAGTTTACTGCTTAGCTGAACAAATAATGAACGTGTTCCCAAAACGTTTAACGTCGTTGCCCGGAATGATACGATTTTCTAAATATGGTTTAAGTATTTAAAGACTTAGAACTAGGTATTGTGTATTGATTTAATTTATTATTGTATTATTTTACCTTAGCGTTTGCTACATCGGTTGACAACATCACGTCAGCGCCGGCTGTCGCTGAAAACCAGCACTAGGGCTCTGTCTCGCATAGGGTCGTAGCATTATGCTGAGCGTTTCGCGTGGATGTGACGCATATTTTCCCCTACATTGTTCTTTTTTGTGTATGTGTTCGTTCTCTGCGTCATGTTCACCGCAAATAAACGTGTTTGCTTTCTTTCTTTCTAATACAACAGTGTATTTTTTTATTTTATTTTAGGTGGAAAGATTTCGCTGTCATAATGGCCAGTGGCTATCGGTAGTCGAGAGTCTTGGCGCTGAGGGTGGTACAGGCGACGCTACTGACGCTCTGCCTCCATATTTGTCCGCCGAGTACCTAACCACTCATCGCCTTACTACTTCAGGTATGTGTGACAGATGTCATGGGACTTATACATTAATTTACTGACGAAATGTTGGTGCAGTTGGTAGCGAGCCTGCCTTCTGAACCGCTGGTCTCGGGGTCGATCCTCGGACAAGTCAAACGTTTGTAAATAATAATAATAATAAATAAACATTTATTTCTCTTCCACAAAGGCGCCTTAAAAACATGAAGACACTAACATTTGACAAATCTAAACTATAGACTATTGCTCAGCGTGTCGCTGTAAGGGACAGAAAATCAAGGTACCTGAAACTTTAGGGTTACCACCTTCAAGGTGATTTTATCCCGAATATTCACATGTTTTTCAATTTCTATTATCTACTTTGTACAAACGCACAGGCTTAATAAATAGAAATAACACATCAAAGTCAAAATAGTTTATTCTTAGTAGGAATTCTTTCACCTACGGGAAAAAGGACATTTAAAGAAAACCTGAGATACAGCATAAAAAAATCTTTTTATTATGATTTACAAAAAAGGTATAACTTTGTTATAATAATATGAGACAACATCCACACAAGGTCTTCAGGTCCCGAACTAGGAAGAGTCTGTACTACGGTAACCTGATGACTGATACATATATACACACCCAGACACAGGTCAAACAGACATGTTCATGCACACAAATGTTTGATTTGTCTGGGGATGGAACCCGGGACTAGCGGCTCAGAAGGCAGGGTCGCTACCAACTGCACCAACCGGTCAGTCATGTTTCATTAAATCTAAACAAGTGAAACATATTTTTTTACCGACTTCAAAAAAAGAAGGCGGTTATTAATTCGACACGTATGTATGTAATATTATTGGAATTGCAAGATATTGACTTACGATAATCTATTAGGGCTTCCAATCAAATGTACAAAATTATATACAGTATGTATATGTATGTTTGTACGTTTGTATGTATGTTTGTCCACGCATTTCTCCGACACTATTCATTTACATTTACTTCAACTTAGGGAACCGTGTAAGTAACCGTGTAATTTTATTCAGTCTCTCCATTGGTACCGTGGACGTAGACACAACAGTAAGGCTTTAAATAAAATAATACCACAACATTATCAATAGATGATGATTTTGATAAGTAGACATTTTATAAATAATCACATTTCTTTCGTACCTCAACAGGAATAGCTTCAGGTTGGAAATAAAACATTTATTTCCAACTTTCATAAAAGAAGCGTTATGAAAGTGTTGGCTGCGTATTTTAGAGCTTTTCTTTGGTACCCAGTTATTTCTTTTAGTTGCTTTTATCCATAAATCCCGTGATTCTGGTTTGGCGGTAAATCTGAAAGTTTTTGACACTTTAATACCTATTATAAATACAATATTTTATACTATAAATAGGCACTAAAGAGTAATGATGTATTATTACGCCCGGCGAAAAGTGGAACAAATTTGCTGCCAGCGCCATACATTACACTTTAATAAAGCATTCATCAGAAATGATTGAAGAAGGTAATTTATTGTAATATATTTTATTGGTGTACTATTTTCCCCTAAAAAGGGGTAGTATCCGAGTAAAAAGTAGGTAGCACTGAGCTTGGAGGTTATGTAAATCATAATATGTAATAAACACATAATTCAGCACTCATTTTATCATCGCAATCAAAATATCGTCGCAACCACTTTTGAATGCGTATCAAACGTCAAACTTTGTTTACCATTTGAAGTGCTCACCTTAAAATACGTGACACGCAATAAGGGACAAAAAGTATTAGGCTCTGTCTCTTTTCTTTACAAGCATCTTGTATATATTTTTCTTTTTCTTGTGTAAGTGAGATAGAAGATGACCAGCAGTCTATAGTTTTTTCTGTCTACGTTTTGAGTAGTAATCTTAAATTATTGATAACAATGATAACAAGCTTTTGAAAATTAAGAGAAAAATAAAATATACTTAATTACAATTATTATTGACAGTGTGAGTACTAGTGAAGTATGTTAAGGTGTGGTTTGGTGTGGTGTGGTGGTGCGGTGTGGTGCAATGGTTTGGTATGGTGTGGTGTGGTGTAGAGTAGTGTGGTGTGCTGTAATGTGGTGTACTGTGGTGTGATTGTGTTGTGTGCATGAACATGTCTGCTTGACCTGTGTCTGGGTATTTATATGTATATAAGTATGTATATCAGTCATCAGGTTACCGTAGTACAGGTTCTACCTAGTTCGGGACCTGAAGACCTTGTGTGGATGTTGTCTCATATTATTATTATTATTACTATGGTACACGTGTCGTGCTACGTTAACGCCAGAAATAAATATTGTATCTCAATCCCAATTTATCTTCATCCTAGATACTTGTCCATTTTTATGTTTCTGTTTTTTCTTTGCGTCATGTTTACTGCAAATAATTTTCTTTTTATACGCGGTGTTTGACGGCTGCTTGTGATTTGTCCGCTCAAAGACGGATTGACAAACGCAGCTGCTGATTAGTTACAGACAAAGATCGATACATTATTCGTTTCGGGCGTAATTCTATTATTTATTTAAGAAGACACTCTGCGACCTTAGCGTACCGTAACAGATGTTTTGTTTGCCATTGTCTTTTTAAGATTCAGTAGCCAAGTGGCCAAAACGGAATCCTTATAATTTCGGCCAGCTCGTCTGTCCGTCTGTCCGTAAATAACTCAGCGAATTTACTCGTGAGACTATTGGCACTTGTAATAATCTTACTAAATCAAATATTTTCGGTAAAAGTGTTGAGGTATAAAGTTGAAACCTTCTAAATACAGATGTGTTACCAATTCGCCTCAGTGTGATAACAAGAGTTGTTTACACTTTCGTCAGATACTTTTGGAACAGACTATATTATGTAACTGTATGAAAATAATGTCGCCATAAGCGGTCTGCGGTCGCTTTCGGAATTATACGTGTATACGCTTCTAAAGTCGCAAAAAATGTGTCCCCTCTAACTGTTAAATCATACGGTGGAAAATACTGAGGAAATGTAAGTTGGTAGAACCCAAAAAACACATAAAATAAAACGAAGAAAATAGTTTTGAAGAAGATACGTCGTGTAGTTTTTGAGAAATGGGATATTTCCGGCTACAACCGCAGATATAACATTATTTATCTTTGTTTGTGCCATTTCTTTGAGTAATACTATGAAATACAAACAAGTTTTTGCTGTCGATAAAATCAATATAGGGCATGCGCCAATATTCATCCCTACTACGGAACCCTTCACTGGGCTTGATCAGACACGCACTTGTGGTTTATTTTTAGTCTGTTTTGTAATTTATTTGATTAATTCTATACCATAATGTGGCAAACAACGAATTTAGGTGGTTATAATACGGATCAACCGATTTTTTGATGATGATATCTTTGGTTTGAACATGAATATCTAATCACCGATTTTTTTTTTTATAGATTCCCAAACTTCGTTAAATGACGACTCCGATAGTTTTTCTGGAGACGTTAGTTTGCATCGCGTTAACAGCAGGTAAGAAGTGAGCTATGTTTATTCCCCAGATTCTTTTCATAACTTTTGTTAGTTTACGAAACATTGAATCTTGTCCACGGAGCAAATACAAAGAGGAGATGTTGTAATAAGGTTTCTGTATGAAACAACGGGTGACACTTTACGGGGTGAGGGGTGATCAGATCCCGCCCACTTCTTTATTTTACATCTACTGGTCAATAGCAAAACTATTTGCTCGTCCTGTTGATTTTACTTTGTAGTTATGTAACTATCTCACACTAGATGTCACTACATTCAGAATGAAGAACTATTTTAATAAATTACGCATAAAATTACTGACAAATGAAATGTGATGCCATCCATAGCATCAGAACGTCTATCCGAGTAGTTTTTACAAGATAAAACACCACACTTCATTCTTTTTGTCTTCTAGCGCAAATATGCTGTAAAAACGGAACGTTTACAGGAGCTGTGCACAGGACGAACGCCAACAATACACTGACTAAGGCCACGCCTACATGATGACGTCAGGACCTAGTTGAGAATCACAGTGCACAGTTGCTTAGGCCGTCTCCTCTTTGTATTTGCTCCGTGATCTTGTCCTAGCCCATATAAGTGGGACGAATGCTCGCTTACCTATATCGACGAAG
The DNA here is from genome assembly GCA_937001585.2 of Brachylomia viminalis. Lineage (NCBI taxonomy): Eukaryota > Metazoa > Arthropoda > Insecta > Lepidoptera > Noctuidae > Brachylomia > Brachylomia viminalis. Next base: position 14,820,567 of record OW443301.2, on the reverse strand, counting down.
GAAATTGAATGTCGACGAAATTTACAACATTTTATATTTTTATTACAATAAATACAATGTACCTACACTGGTATTTAAGTAAAGTTGTAAGTCATTATTACCAAAAATTGATTGTATGAAATAACATCGGAAAACTTAATTCAACATCGAGTCTATTTTCATTCTACAGAAAAGAGCCATCAGAGCCATATAATCTCCTCTCTAAGAGAACTGTTCAAGGATATTTACATCATCATCATAAAAAAGGTATATTCATACCTACTCAGGATAGCAAAATAAAGACATGGATTTTAGCTTTAGGGACTTGTTTGAAATGTTGTCAATTATCATCTGCTTCGGACCTCCCCAATGTATGCCATTCATGTCCGCAGTGCTAAACAGGCTTGAACTTTTACTAAGATATACCATTGTAGTAAATAATTGCTATATAAGTGCATATAATAAATTACAATAACTTGAACATTATTTGACGCATAGCAAACGAGATATTTGCAAAACCAGGCGTGGCAAAGCATGATTTCCGGTTGATCGATCGATCGTCTCTTTACTCGTCTGCGCGACAGCATAGACAGGGTTATACTTTTCACGCGTATCTATATAATGTATGTGAGATTATTTATACCCTCGAAGCATCCTAACGGCTGGATGGATTTTAATAGGTACATGAGGTGTCTATCGACTCGTCTAGCTTGCGATCACGCAAGCTAGACGAGTCGATAGACACCTCATGTAACGGTATAAAAATAAAACATAGACTATAACCATCAGGTTATGTTTTATTTTTATAAATTCAAAATGGCGGATTTTTTTGGCGACAATAAGAATTACCATAAAAAAATGTACCATGACCATTAATCAAAATAAAGGGCTTAATGAGACGATTCCAAAAGTATAAAACAAAAACAGACTACAATTGAAAATGCCACCTGCCATCGTCCGCGGCAATCAATCTGACACATTATCTCTGGATGTTCTCGTCTAGCTAACGAAGCGTACTTGCAAAGACACAACCTTGTAGCCAGGATTATGCATCAGCAACTTGCTCTGAAATACAGTCTTGTGGAATCAGAAGCGCCGTACTACAGGTATGTGCCCGACCCAGTTCTTTAAAATGCAATTATCACATTGTACTGGGATCGGTTCATCATCACCCACAGGACTATAGTTGCCAATAAGCCTGATATAGTGGTGGTGGATCGAAAAGAACGGCGCGCAATGATTGTTGCCATAACGGTCCCGCAAGACGGGAACCTCGTGAATGCCGAGAAAGATAAACACATCAAGTATCTTGACTTGGCTGGCGAGGTTGTCAACATATGGGACGTGGACTCAACGATTATTGTGCCGATAGTCGTAACAGCCAATGGCTTAATAGCCAAGATCCCCTTTTTTTTGTTGTTTAAAGTGTGGAAAATCCTAGTGGATGTCCACTGCCCTGGGGCGGGTGGCGGGGTCTGTCAGACTCTTACTGACTAAAAACCATCCCGGTGTTCCATCTCACACCTACGCCGGGGGTTGCGAGAATGAACGATCCTTCCGCAACCCCCGACTGGTGGTAATTAAATAGTTACTTCGAGACGATCATAACAGGTTTGTGACAGGTTGACCGGAGCAGTCGAGCTAAGTGATGGATTACCTACCCACTTATGTAGGTACCTCATGGTCAGAGATTGTTATAAAAATAATTGTAAATAGTAGCAGAAGTTTGTAGCACTAGGTAAGTACCTATTCAAGTGAAACTCCAGATGATAGTTAACTGTATATGTTGTCGGGATAAAATATGTACAGACTTAATGCTAAAATTATAAATACATAATGTGTGTTGCGAATATTACTTAAATTAACTGACCAATAGGAGATCAGTAATAATGAATAATAATACTTAATATGAGACAACATCCACACAAGGTCTTCGGACCCGCCACCGCGGGCCTCTTCGTGTCTGGGGGGGGAGTGAGGTGTTTGAATCCCCCCGCGACGTCTAAGAGGGGCGCGCATGAAACACTACGCGCCGCCACCTCGGGTCATGATGTGTGGGGGGGCGACGGACGTCCCCGAGTCCGTCGCCCCTGGACCCATTTAGGGGGGCTGGAAGAGGGCATTGTCCGCCCTCCGCCGACGCCCGGTGCGCCTTCTGCCGGCCGGGTGAGTGGACGAGATCTCCCTCTCCCTTTCCGCAGCCTCCTTCTGCGAGACGAGTGTTTCGCAGAAGGAAACCACCGCGTCCCAGGATTCTTCGCTGCCGACCATCGACTCGACTACGGCTGGCAGCGACAAGTCACTGCCTACTTCTGAGATGAGGGCACGGCGCGGCTCCTCCCAAGCGGCACACTCTGCCAGCGTATGCCGCGCCGGGACCTCCCGGCAGTCGACGCAGTGGTGACACCGGGCGTCCGGCTCCCTGTTTATGCAACACAGGTACATCCCGAAGCAACCATGCCCCGAGAGAACCTGTATCGCCCGAAACGACAGGGAGCCGTGCCTTCTCCCGAGTCCGAGCTCGAGCACCGGCCGGACCGCCTCGATGGTGACGAGGCCGGTGAGAGCCTGTCCCGCCATTCCGCCACCAGGACCTCGCGAAGTTGCTGTTGCAACAAGTTGACAAGTTGTTGTTGTTGTTGAAGTGGTTGTGTTGTTGTTGTTGTTGTTGCTCCATGTGTCGCTGCATCGGACCCTCGCCCCGCGCCCTCGCTTCCTCACGCCACCTATACAATGACGCGAGTACTTTCGCCTCGAGGTCCCAGGGCGGGGATCCGGCCAGTACGCAAGACGTCTCGTAGGAGATTGTGCGATACCTCCTGATGACTCTCCTCCCTCTCCTCTGACGGCCATCGCTCTCTGCGGCTTTCGCAAAACTGCGATGCTGCCGGCCGTCAGGTCAGAGGCCTACACCGGTGCCCTATACAGGGCCATGGATCGCACGATCCCCACGTAGAGCCGCCTACAGGTGGCGCTCGGGCCCCCCAGATTGGGAAGCAGCGTTGGGAGCGCGCCAGCCGTCGGAAGTGGGGGCCGAAGTCCCACCGGCTGTCGAGCACTAATTCCAGGTACTTCATGGTAGACTCGACAGCGACCCGAGCCCCACCGACCACGATGTGTGAGCCGGGCGGCGGCGCCTGCCGGGGGCCATGAAACACCATGGCCTCCGACTTGCTGAGGGCCACCTCAATAGCCAAGAGTCTCGACCAACACTTGAGGAGGCTCTCGGTAGGCAGCTGGATCAAGGGCTTGATTCAGATAGCGGTACTTCTGGACACAGCTCGCATTGCTAGGAGGTTCTTCTCTCTAGAGCTCTGACAACGGTAGCTTGGACTCCGTTCCCTTTTCCCGATACCGGTGGGCTACAATTTTTTTATTCTAATATTTAAGAATGTAATTTATATGTATATAAAGAAATAAAAGAGATCATAATAACGAGCTACCTTTTTAGTTGAAGTCGGGTTTTTTATCATCATTAATTTTGTGATGTGCTCTCATCATCATCATCCACAGCCCCACTTCACCCACTGCTGAGCATAGGCCTCTCTTTTCTTGTGCCAATCTCCACGCTCCAGTGCCAGCCTCATCCAGGTTCTACCCGCAATGGCAACAATATCGTCTGCCCATCTCGCCGCTGGACCACCGACACTTCGTCTTCTAGTCCTTGGACGCCATTCGGTCACCGCCTTACTCCACCTGCCATCACTGCGCCTAGCCAGGTGTCCTGCGTAACTCCATTTGAGTTCCATAACTCGTTGTCCGATATCGTAAACCTTCATACGTCTTCAGATTTCGATGCTTGGAACTCGGTCTATAAGCCGTGTGCCAAGTATGGAACGCTCCATGGCTCTCTGTGCAACTCTCACCCTGTATACAGCCTCCTGCGTGAGCGTCCACATCTCAGCACCGTACGTCATGGTGGGCAGAACGCACTGGTAATAGAGGCGGAACTTCAGACATTCTGGAATTTTGACCGATTTCAGAAAGTCGTCCAATTTGCTAAATGCGTACCCAAAGCTGTATTCTTCTCGATATCTCTGTACTTTGATGCACTTTGCAAAGAATATGGCTAAAATAGATAGACATACTGGTCAACCATCTCCAACATTTAATTTCCGTCTTTGACAGAAGGATTTGAATTGCTGAAGATGTTTGCCATAATCTTCGTCTGGGCCATATTCGTCTTAAGTCCTATCTTAAAAGAAGCATCTTAAAGGTTTTGAAGCATTTTCTGGAGATCTTCGAAGTTTTCAGCGAAAAGCACAAGGTCACCTGCAAATCTTAAGTGGGACAAGTAGGCACCATTGATGTTAACACCGCAATAGTCCCAATCTAAACTTCGATGTGCCCTAGCCCTAGCCTTTTAACTGCCTGCCATCAACTTGGATGTAGCGCTCGCCGGGCGCTCCGGCAGCACCTATCGCTTGTCACGCTCGGCTCGCGCTTGGTTGGTCACAATTTGAACCTAACCTAATCCTTTTTGGTCATGGTGCCATAGCGAAGTTACAGCAACCAACTTTAACGCTACAGATATTTTCTAAAACTACTAAGTTAAAGAAGATCATTAACAAAAAAGACGATCAATATTAGAAGATCAAAAAGATTTTATGGGTTCAATTTAATATTCCCACTTTGAAAATCTCAGAGTAGAATCGAAAGCCAAAAGAATGGTATATGCACAAATTCAGAATAGTTTCTCATTCAGAGATCCCTAGCATTAACAAGTTACTCAAGTAGGTATTATTTTGAACTACTAAAACCTCTATCTTTTTTCAGAAACACTTTGGACGATCGAGCAGAAGATTTTTATGGCGGAACTGAAAGTTCTTTAGTCAAGTCTACTGAAAATGATGCTTTTTCAAAGGATATTAATATTTTTGCCTAATTTGCATCTCACTTTCAACATAATGCCTATGTAATATTTATTTATTATAAAATGTATTGTACACTTACCAATATAATAAAAACCTAATAAAAATGTTAACGTTTTATCATGCCAGTATTGTGTAATACCATATTAAAGAGCGCGCAAGATAAGTCTGCGCGCGTGTTTGACCTTCGAGACTATATCCCTGCCAGAACATTTAATCACTTTCGGCATTATGGTGGCGATTATTTACTTCAGAAAACACGGAACGCAGCACACTCTTCCGGAGGCTCTACGCGGGGGTCGTGCGGTCCATGGCCCTTTACGGGGCACCGGTGTGGGCATGTCCCTTGAGGCGGCGGCCAGCCCGCCGGTTCAACGCGTCCCAAAGGGTCATGGCCACCTGGCTGGTCCGGGCATACCATCGGGTCTCCGGTGAGGCGGCGAGCCTCCTTGCTGGATTGCCGCCGTGGGATCTGGAGGCAAAAATCCTTGAGCACATATGGCAGTGGCGCGAGGAGGCGAAACGTCGGGGCGTAACTCCGCTGCCGCGAGAAATCACGGCACAGCGGACAGATTTCCGGCGGGATCTCATGGCGACATGCAGAGTGCGACTGTCGCAACCCAGTGCTGGGCACACCACGATTGCGGCTATAAGTCCTTTGAGGAGTGGCTAGAGAGGCGCCACGGCGTCCTCACTTTCCGCTTGACGCAGGTCCTCACCGAACACTGATGCTTCGGGAGGTTCCTGTCCCGGATAAGGCTGTAGGAAACGCCCGGGTGTCACCATTCTGTGGATCGCCCGGAGGACACGGTGGAGCATACGGGCGGAGCACCGCTGTGTCCTCGTGGAGGTGATTGGCAGTGGCGATCTGTCGCGTCTGGCCCTAGTCCAGGCCATGGTACGGAGGGAGAAGGCATGGGAAGCCGTCACCTCTTCTGCGAAGCAGTGATGCTCGCGAAGGAGGAGGAAGAACGCGTGAGAGGCAGGCAAAATTCGAGCCCGCACGCCCCTGGTCGCCGCAGGAGACGCCCTGGGCGTCGGGAATCCCATGCCGATTCCCAACCACCGTAGGCGCAAGCTTGCGGACGGCGAGCAATGGGTAGCTCGCCGTCCGATAAGGATCAGACCCGGGTCGACGGCGCGTTATGTTCCACGCGCGCCTCAAAGAGATGTCAACACCAATGACGGGGTCCGCTAGGGCCGATGCCGGCCAGGGTTACGGGAAAGTCCGAAAGGGTTACCGTAGCCCCTGGCATAGGCAACTGAAGAACACGCGTGAGTTTTAGTCAGTAAGAGTCTGACACGCCCTCCCGCTCCGCCCAGAGCGGGAGAAGTTATTTGAAGATTTCCAACCCTAAAATAAAACCACTCTACACCTCATCTATATCTGGTGTCAAGAGAGTGTGTTGTGTTCCGTAATAATCGTTCGATTATTTTCTATCTCAGCCGCGCGCAAACTTATTTTGCACGCACTCTAGGTACCTTTTATTGTTTTTTTTTATTGTATCTAGATAGTACAGTCCATATTTACATAGACCCTGGCAAAGGTGCGTTTGTTCTTCGCGCCTGAATAAATCAAGCGCCGTGCTGTGACCGTGTGGACCAAATGAGTCACTTTGTACTGACGAGCGGGTGGGGAGGAGAATGAAAAGCGCGAGCAAGGATAAAAACTTTTGTGTGGTCACCGTGCGGGTGATTCCGAGAAAATTCCATGCTGTTGCTTTTGTTCTTCGCGCCTGATCAAATCAAGCGCCGTGCTGTGACCGTGTGGACCAAATGAGCCACTTTGTACTGACTGGAGCGGGTGGGGAGGAGAATGAAAAGCGCGAGCAACGATAAAAACTTTTGTGGTCACCGTGCGGGTGATTCCGAGAAAATTCCATGCTGTGGCTTATTATAGACCGATCGCTTTAATGAGTCCTCCCTCGCGGGATACAGGGGCGCGGGGGTACGACGACAAAGGGGACCGAGGGAGGCGCAGCCGGCGGGCGCGCGTAGCGTGATACATAAGAGGCGAAATGCACACTGGACAGTTCACATGTCATACGATATGTGACGTCATAGTGGATAGCGGTGAACAGGGTGGTGATTTTTCTGTTAGAAAATTAATTGATGACGATACAAAATTTGAAGGAATCAACTATAAACTACGTAGGTAACAAAATAAAATATTAGATACCTAAATAACTTTTGTGCTATTTATTAAAGAAAAAACAAAATTATTACATAGAAAGCGATAAGGCCGCCCATTGTATATTATGTAGTGTTCAATTTAATTTTTGTTGTTATGTTTTTTGTGGTGTACACTAAGGAATATATAAACAAATAAATACATATCAATATCCATGCCGTTAATAAGCAGTTTAAGCTGACTTCTCATTGTACAAAAAGCCGAAAGGCCAACGAGTACGAAATGCGAGGTCAGCTAAAACGGGAAATGTATTTGATATGTCGTCGTGCGTACGTGAAAACACTTAGAGCATTAAACCAACCGGAGTGGCCATTGACAGGCGTTCCCCTCTGCCAAAGGTATGAGACCGCCGGTCATAGCGGTTATATAAAACTAGTTGACGCGCGCTCCGCGCCATTCAGCGAAGCATAGTGAGCGCAGAATGACGTGAGCTTAAAATGCCGAATTGCAACGTGTTCTCGTGTAATAAGAGATCAGAAACATCTAGTGTACAAAAGGACAACGTTACTTTTCATCTGTAAGTATTATTACGTTTAAATATTATCAAATAGTGCATTAAATTTGCAAAAAACTAAAAAATATTGTCAATCTAAAAGTGTTGTCACTTAATGGTACTAGATCTACTTTAGGGTAATTTTTAAAGTTGACTGTATATATATTTAATTATAAGTTCTACTTTACATTCGTTATTATTAACACAATTTATCCAATAAAAAATGGTACTAACCATAAATAACGTGAAATATAATTGTCGATGCTTAATGAATTAATGATGGATTACTGTTTGCAAATTCATTTATTATTTTATTTTCAACATGTATTTTTATTTAATGTTTTAAATATAATATGTTTAGGTTTTACTTTATTAATTATAAGGAATTTACAATCGTCACTCTTGTTCCGTAAATAGGCACTTTTAATTTGTTACTCTGGCAACACTGTACTAGGAAAGTTAGTGATGGGACAGCACAAAAACAAAATGTCGATATAAACATTATAATGTTATTCTTATAATTATTTATTTTTCAGATTCCCAAAAGATGTAATGATTAGGGATGTCTGGATCCGAGCTTGTGGAAATCATGTTTCATGGACTCCTAAACGTAGTAGCACTATTTGCTCCCAGCATTTTGAAACTACCTGTTTTATAACACAATCTAATAAAAGAGGAGATTAAATCAAGGTGCCTTGCCAACTTTGAAATTAGGTACCAAAGGTGAATCTTATAATGTTATTTACTAGTTTTTGCCCGTGACTTTGTTCACGTGGAACTGGTCGCCTTAAAACTTTATCTCGCTTTTTTCAAGGTAGCTTACCCAATGAAAATCAATTCACCTAGTCCAAATTAAACGTGGAAGCTTGCTGATAAAATGAGGCTCAACCTTAGGCGCCTAACCCTAACTTTTGAAGTAACTTATTATACTTTTTTATTCATGTTTTATTTTAAACACGTGTCGCCTTCGAGAACAAACTGACCATAAGAAATGTATTAGGCACATATACACAAAACTAATTCATTTTAAGAATCAATAGTGTTTCCAAAATCATTAATTAACATTTTGCTAATGCGCGCGATGAAGCTGCAATAACTGTAAATAACGCTTAATTTTTACAAATAAACTGTTTTATACAAGTTGTTCTCTGGTTCTTTTTTTATGTTAAATCTCCAAAAGATACAGTGTAAATCTGTCGTGCGTGAACCGAAATTCAGACCAGTCATTCACGTGGAAAAAAAAACCTGTTATCCTTTGACCGTCTGTCCAAAGATCGTATATTACGTGCATAAAAAGAATCCCTTTTAATAAGTACGTATCATGACATTTCATGTTGTATATACATATATCCAAACCACTCGATACCTCTTATATGATATACTATGGCCGATTTCCATCTCCATCATCAGATCAGCTCGATGGTACTCGATGGTATAATGCATTGCCATCCGAACTAAACCAACATGTAAAAATTCAACTAATAAACTGATAATGGAAAGTGATTCTAAATCAGTTTGCGTGATTTGTCCTAAACATAGATATACTAACATACGTACCAATACAATCATTGCAAGTTAGTAAAATGCTGGTACAGAAACTTGATATTTAATTATTATTATAATTGGCACAAAACAAAATTCATCGACCATGAGATATCGATAAGTTTATTATTTATTATTGACATGTTCCTCGCACTATCGATGTTTACTTTGAGATGACGTCATCTCTTTCACGGACAGGTTGTCTGTACACATGTGTTTGTACACGTTGTACTTGTGTGAGTATAGTTTATGCTGGTGTTTGATAATTTTGTCGTGTGCGTGTATAGTGACGTTATCTGAAAAATGCATTGGTGTTAACACTATTTGTGTGCGTTGCCTCGTCCCCCGCGCCGAAAACGGCAGACTTTTTTAGATAGAAAAGTGTGCGCGTGTCGTCTCCGGTTGGTTTAATGCTCTAAGTGAAAACAAAGAGTATATAACCACTACGCGTAGAGAGTAGAGAGAAAACCATCTGTCTACGCCACACGGTGGACTGAAAATCAGCTTTCATAGACTTTAGCAGCGATAAAACCGTTTTATGACATATGTCAAAAAATCATAAATAATTAGTACTATAACCACCTGTAAAGATATTACGGTTTTCCGGGTTTTCCTTGCTGTTTGCGAGATAATTAACTTTTTCATACTAGCTTCATACAAATTTTTCGTAAAAAAATTATAATTCCTTCGTTTTTGGCCAGAATTAACTCGGGTGTCATTTTTGAATATAGTAACAACTAATAGAAGCAATATCCGGCACTTGCAGATAGAAATCCCTAAGTCTATGAAAGCCGATTTTCAGCCCACTGTGCGCCACTACGTTTACGTGAAAACACAGACGCCGCGCCGCCGCGCGGCAAGTGTTTTCGTCTACGTCTAAAGCTGGGTGCAGACATATGTAATGTAATGCGAATATTGTGGACGACATACAAACTCAACGCGAATCCTATAGGTGTTTGCGCTAAAAACCGACAATCGATGTATCAGCTCGAGCGCCAGCCTGAGCGTTACATGAAATGTTCGTAGTGCCGTCAACATGCCGAATTCGCGTTACTTTACACACGTCTGGACCCTTTTTTTTTTTTTTTTTGTGGGTGGGAAATCATCAAATAACTTCTCCCGCTCTGGGCAGAGCAGGAGGGCGTGTCAGACTCTTACTGACTAAAACCCACCCGTGTTCCTTCAGTTGCCTGTGCCAGGGGCCACGGTAACCCTCTTGGACTTTTCCGCAACCCTAGCAGGCATCGGTCCTAGCAAACCCCGTCATTGGTGCTGACATATCTTTGAGGCGCGCGTGGAACACAACGCGCCGTCGACCCGGGCCTGGTCCTTATCGAACGGCGAGCTGCCCATTGCTCGCCGTTCGCAAGCCCGCGCCTACGGTGGCCGGGAATCGGCCTGCGATTCCCGACGCCCAGGGCGTCTCCTGCGGCGGCTAGGGGCGTGAGGGCGCAAATTTTGTCTCTCCCTCACGCGTTCCGCCTCCTCCTTCGCGAACATTACTGCTTCGCAGAAGGAGGTGACGGCTTCCCAAGCCCTCTCGATCCGTACCATGGCCTGGACCAAGGCCGGACGCGAGAGATCGCCACCGCCAATCGCCTCCACGAGGAAACGGCGGTGCTCCGCCCAAGCCGGGCAGACCTCCACCGTATGCTCCACCGTATCCTCCGGGCGATCCACACAATGGTGACACCCGGGCGTTTCCTCCCGCCTTATCCGGAACAGGAACCTCCCGAAACAACCGTGTCCGGTGAGGACCTGCGTCAGGCGGAAGGTGAGGACGCCGTGGCGCCTCTCTAGCCACTCCTCAAAGAGGGGACTTATCGCCGCAATTGTGGCGTGCCCAGCGCTGGGTTGCGACAATCGCACTCTCCATGCCGCCCTGCGATCCCGCCGGAGCTCTGTCCGCTGTACCGTGATTTCTCGCGGCAGCGGAGCTACGCCCCGGCGTTTCGCCTCCTCGCGCCACTCCCAAACGTGCGCGAGGACTTTTGCCTCCAGATCCCATGGCGGTAATCCGGCAAGGAGGCTCGCCGCCTCACACACGTCTGGACCCGGCTTAAGGGTCAGCGAATCGTGCCGGTTAAGATGGAGGGACCAAGAGAGTCTTGGATTTCAGATCAGCCTACATAAATTTTTAATACTGTAAATCTACTATTTGCTATCTATGCAATAATGTTAGCTACCTCAATGTATAAATAGTTATTTAACAAAATCCTTCGTCCCTCCATTTTGACGTCAAAATGGAGGGATTAGGATGATGGGCTGGTCGGAGGAGTACCCTACCTATATAGTATTACAATACCTCAACTCTACTTTAGAAATATGAAATTTGATTGTCCCCAACATGAATCGCTTGAGAAATATCGTCCATAAACGTTGACCCCTCTATAATGATGATTTAACAATTTAGTCAGACATGTTTATTTTTACTTTTCGAAGTCATCATATTAAGTAGGCACTTACCTATTTTCTATCTGTAGATTATGTAATGTCTTACGTTACAACTCCTCGGCACTCCTCGGGGACTACATACGTTATGTCATGTTATCCTTACACACATAACACTAGGAGAAAATTATTACAAAATTCTTATGGTGATTGATTTTGTCCCACCGGGGTGTCGAAGTGTTGGCCACTGAAGGGCAAAATGTTCGAATATTGGGGACATGGAGCTGTTATGATGATATGAATACTCGAGTCACCAAAAAACCGGACGTTTCTTGTACGCTATAAAACATTGGCCTCATAAACGCCGTTTTAGGAACAAAGTTTTTAAGCGTAGGTCGGTCAGACAGAACGTTAAACCTGCCGCACCCCCAAATGGTGAAGAGATCGCAGAAAGCGATAAGGCACGCGGACGAATTCGCAAGCAGAAGCTAGTAGTCATTAGTCATTTGCTAGTAGCATTCCGAGTTTTAGACGTAAAATAGTGACTACTAGTCACTATTTTACGTCTAAAACTCGGAATGCACTAACAATTAAAGAGAGGGCCTTGGGGTGGCTCTGAAACGATTTACCAACAGTCGTTTGGTCCATGAACCGTTGGTCAACATTATCTTTGAACCATTAACTTTTCATCCAAAGGACTTTTCACCCACGAACGTTTCGCCAACATAACTCCAAGTCAGTGAATGCTTAACGTGCCGCGGCAGCGGCCGCAAAGCGTCAGATCCTCTATTGTTGGTGAATCATTTGGGTTAGGTTAGGTTAGAACAGTGACCATTAGCGCGCGAAGGCGAGCGAGCGAAGCGAGCGTGCCGCGGCAGCGGCCGCCAAGCGCCAGATACCCTTCTATTGTTGGTGAGAGTTATGTTGGCGAAACGTTCGTGGGTGAAAAGTCCTTTGGATGAAAAGTTAATGGTTCAAAGATAATGTTGACCAACGGTTCATGGACCAAACGACTGTTGGTAAATCGTTACAGTTTCCCTTGGGGTAGATGCCCATAGTTCGTTGCCGGTATACCGCCGTTTGCCCGAATTTCATTTGCCCTAATATCATTTGCCATAATAGTCAACAACCATAATATTATATGACGTAATATTCATTTGCCCTACTCTTATTTGCTATATTAGTCACGTGCTAGAAGCTTTGTTTCCCTTGAAGTCACTTATCATAACATCATTTGTCATAATCATTGTAAGCCCTAATTATCACGTGCCCTAATTATCACATGACCTAATTATAACATGCCCTAATTATCACATGCCCTAATTATCACATGCCCTAATTATCACATGCCATAATTAGCATATGCCATAACATCATTTGCCATCGACATTGGGTGTGTAACGGTTGTTATATTAGGAGAAACTGGATGCAATCGGGACTTTAAGGCACCCCGACTCGGATAGGTTAGGTTAGAAGGGGATGGCGGGGTCGTTTGAGCGACCGAAGCGAGCGAATAGACCCCGCCATCCCCTTCGTGGTTATTTTTTTATAAACCACCCAGAAGTAGGAGCCCCGCGTAGCGGGGCTCCGTCGACCAAGCCCACCCTCGACCATGCATAGAATATTTTAAGGTTTTGGTTAGGTGCCATTTCAGTTAGGTTAGAACTGTCACCAATAAAGAGAGAAGAATAAATAAATTTATTCTTATTATACCAAACATTACTCACCCATCGACTAGCTTGGAAAAAGATTCGAAAACCATTTATTATGGCGCTTAATTATCATGTGTAATGATTATTATGGCATTTCAATATTATGTATAATAATCATTATGGTGTATGTCTAATCATTATTATGGCAATTTAAAATATGAAAAACAATACCTACGTATGGCACTTGTATGTTATGGTATCTAAGTTTCGGGCAATTAAAAGTATGTCATTATGTCTTTTAGGGCAAATGAAACATTCGGGCAAATGAAATTCGGGAATATGATGATTATGGTAGGTATATAATCTTCGGGTAAACAATAGACAACCTTCGTTGCCACTTCTCCGTTCGCTAATGTTATCCTATACTATATTGTAGTAGTTGTGTTGAGATAGGTAAATAAGTAAATGTCAGAGTTCATAAACGTATCTCCTATAACATATTATGAATTTTGTAAATCGTTAATTAACTAGGTACATGTTTTAACGTTTGTAATCATTTTCTAACCATTTGGTGTTTTAGAACACTTGGTTAAGTTTAAACCTTTGTTGGTGTAGGTGTAAGCTACCAAGTAAAATTCATTTTGCGAGTTTAAAAACTTATACACGGTGACATTTGAATCACAGTTTTGCTAGAACAAACGTTGTTTAGACCATGGTCTACTACCATTCTACAGCATCAAATATGTTATTAAAACAATCTAATCTAGGAGTTCTCAAATTAGTCTTATGTTGCTCAAACGTGTAGGTATTAATGTTTGAAACATTACCGTAACGTCAAAGTACTCATCACGGTAGCGATATTGCATTCAAGACGCGAGAGCCGCGCGTCGCAGCCGCAGTGTCTGTGTTGTAGGGCGTAACGAAAATCCCGACATTTTTAACATTGCGTTTTTTTTAGAAAACCAATGACGTTTTTTTTTTTCTTTTGGATGCTATAGAATGGGCTAGACCATGGTCTGAACAACGTTTGTTCTAGCAAAACTGTGATTCAAATGTCACCGTGTATTTTGCGATTATTTAGAATCTCGGCTACATCTATATTTGTAAATATGTGAGCACCATGTATCTATCACAATTGATTTACTTGTTATTGCTTTATTTTGGTATATTTTATTCTATGGGGAAGGTCGGTCAAAGCTAATTGTAGATGCCGTGACCACAGCGAGAAAATCCCGCCGCGCCACCGCGATATTTTTACCGCCTGCGGGGTAATTGCCGAAAACACTAAGAGTAACTGTAGGAATGACTTTCATTTTGAAAGTTCATCAACATTCATTGCCCTATTTACACGTTGAGCAGACTAATTTTTATGTGTGCAATGGATTAGCTTGACCTTCAAGCGTAGACAGAGAACTCTGTCTACGCCTTCAAGACTATCCCTGCCAGCACTGTTAATCACTTTCGGCATACTGATGGCTATTATTTACTTTTAATAACACGGAACACAGCACACTCTTTACACCTGAGGGGTAATTCCCGTAATTTTAAGCACGTTCACAGTCTGATCTCAGTCTTAATCTGTCAAAAATACAATCAATTTCCATCATTGAGCTAGGAAAAACATGGAGGCGCCGCATTATATTTGACATACACTTTGCATACAAATATGAGTGAAATACGATACTGAGGGTGAAATATCGTTTTGTCTCATTCTTTCTAATGAAATAATCGTATGTGATAAAAGAGACAACAATATTTAAGTCGTTGCTCATTATGGTAACATTTTGTCGTGACGTAGTGACAGTTGTAGGTAAGTGCCCTATCCAATGACTAAAGAATAACAGTTCTTTAGTCATTGGCCCTATCAGCCATCTTATGCGACATCTATTTAGTCTGTGGCGACGAGTTTCGTGGTAGTTGTGCTGTCAAATGGTTGTTTATTTTTTGTGTTATTGAGATTTGCGAGAATATTACGAGGAGTTTACCTTTAAAAATGAATGTAAATGTTGGAAAACAGCAAACCAACATGCCTGTGTGTTGTATTGTGAAGTGTGGTGCAAGAAAGAATGGAAATCTACCTCAATTGTCTTTGCATAGGTTAGTAGCCGGTTTTCATGCAATATTACATACATTCATACACGTTCGATGAACAAATTGTTACTCAATCGTGATTTTAAGGCTAAGGTGTATTTGGTAAGGTATATTTGGGGTCATTTTCATATAAAAGACCTATTTATTAATTCATTCGTTTGTTTACAATAATATGTCATAGTGGAATAGTGTTGTACCGTTGCTGTAATAGTTTCCGAAACTAGTTCCTCCGCTGAAACGATATCGGTACAATCAGCGATGTTAACATAAAACGTTCTGCGTGTCCTAATCGGTCCGAGTGACTTTGCTTGGTCACAGCACCGGGAGACCGTTCCACAGAGTTTTATATGATGATAAAATAAGACATCGACATTTTGTTATTTATTTTAGTTAGATATTAGCAGCAGCTCTAACCAAAATGATTTATTGATCAAAATACTTACTTCTTTTATAGGTTTCCTAAAAATGAAGGATTAAAGAAAAAGTGGTTAGACGCTATTGGTGAAGAAAATATTAATCCGCGACATACAAGAATGGTACCTCTGCATTCACTTTGAAGAAAGCTGTTTCAATAGAACACTTGATGTAATGAGATTACATGATAACTCTGTTCCCACAGTATTTTACCTATTTTTTGTTTTTTTTTTGTTTTACCCGTACCAAAAAAATACTCTGAAGAAACTGACTGGACAGGTCCCATAATTTGTGTGGTTCTTTCCTCAAAAGACCATTTCAGACAGCGATCTACATAGCCTTCACGTGATCTGACCAAGATTTTGTCTGGACTTTAAAAGAGACTGTGACCACGGAGTTTGTTTCGGCCTTTCTTCTCATAGTAGTCAGATAGGAAGCGCCGACCTAATTTAGTTTTTAAAATACGATTGACGTGTAAAAGTGTTTTTACAAAGCTACTTACAGAAATAAAATCATTTATCATTTATAATTATTATCACACAAATAAGTAAACATATTTTAAGTAAAAAAAATATTATTTTTATTTTTACTCCACAACTCACTCTTTAATAAATAGTTAGGTATGTTACACAGACATGTTGTATACAAAAGTTTTTAATTCTGTACAGAAAAAAACACTTGATATGAGTTTTATTCTCAGATAACAGACGGTAAGTAAACTACTCATCTTTTTCTGTTACATCAGTTTTTAAGTAAGTACATAATTATGAACAAAACGTGATATCAAGTAAGACTCGTATCGATACTCGTTATAGTAACACCAATATTCCTTGATTGCCACAACCCTAGCAATGGCAGCCATTTTATGAGACATTATGAGTTGTAGGTAGGCACCTTTTTTTTGTTGATATTTCCAGTCCATACTATTATAAGTCACTGATTTCCATACATTTTTGACAAGTTTTTGACATTGATTGTCGCTGAGATGAGATTGCGACTTGAATTTGAACGTTTTTAATTACGGGAATTGGCCTTCTGCTTTAAACGTTGAGATGGCGGCAAACGATTATTTCCGAATTTGGCGGCGCGTAGACTTATTTTGCGCGCACTTCTAAATCCCGTTACAATTGATCATAAATATTTTATACTTTTTTCTTTCGTTTCCCTACCTTTGTTCTTGTCCTTCTCGATAATTGGCGACATTGGCTAAATGCCCAAACCGTGCGAAGCAAAAAAAAGTAATCTGTGCTCACCACAGTGCCTGACAGTGACACATGTGACACTGACAGTCAGTCTGCAAAATAAAAATCGAAATTATTAAGAACTTGTGGGCTACTGAAACTTTGTGCTAACTACAAGTGCACAATAGAAAACATAGTAATCTAACATCAACGAGTGCAATTATGAATACTACGGTATCAAGATTCCCTGTGAAACAATGTATAATGTTCAGAACACATGTTGCTCGCCGTTGTATGGCTTCTAAAATTCAAGATGTTCCCACCCACACTGGCCAAGTACTTAACTTCTTTATTAGAATTAAACTTACCAACGAGATACCACTAATTATATAACTATAAGAATATATTAATCACTTAATGGCATTGGTTTTTAATGTGAATAATAATATTATTGTATTGAGCTGAAGACTAATAAAATCTGTTCTTACATAATAGTAAACATTGGAATAAAAGCCTCAATGCAAAAATTTGTCGCTATATATGATGACACCAATATTGTCCATTATTTGCATTGTTTAAAATGTTGCACACCATATATCAATAATTGTGATCACCTAGTACATCTTTATCAAAGCTTATAAATTGAGTTGATATTATCTATACAAATAATAAAATTGAAGTGTCTGTAATGTCAAAATAACAGCTTTTTACTAAATGCATATGATAGCATATACAGTACTTATTAAAAAAAAAACTAATCTCCAAAATGGCCAGACCGATTTTGATGAAATTTGGTTTGGGGATACCTTGAACCCTAGGAAAGGACAGAGGCTACTTTTTATCAACATACTATGGACGGAAGCTAGTTAATTAATAAAATAGTATCTTAAGGTCTTCGTCTCCTGTATCACCTGCTGCTTTGTATTCCTAATAAAGGTAGATTGCTAGTGAAAGCCTATATTTTATTTCCTTTACAGGAATGGCAATCTGATGACTACCGGTTGGCACGATTCATGAATGCCCCTAAGCAAGTCAATCCAAACTGGGCAGTTAATTTGGTAGCAGAAGTGCCACCAAAACAAGTTACAGAAAGGGTAGTGTGGTGTGATGGAGGCAGTGGTCCTGAAGGACACCCACGTGTTTTCATCAATTTGGTATGATTCCAGTTATTATAATTATACAGGGTTATTGGTATAACACCATCAACCTCTTAAGGGGTCATTGTACTCATCATTATGAACAACTTTTACTATGGGACCAAATATGAAATCGCGAAAATAATCTGTTCCCTACATTTATGTTTGCAGAACTCGTCAAAATGTAGGGAAAAGCGGATATAATTTTTGGACTTGCAAAAAAACAATATGCTACTGAGATGGCACTATTACTAAAATGAAGTACATTGTAAGCAAGCAATAGGCAATAGGAAATAATGATTATCTGCTTCAAAAATACAACTTTTGCATAACAGTGCAGGATAATTTCTTTTATTAATGGACTTCAAAAATAGAAGGAGGTTATGCATGTAGCAAGTTTTTTTCTTTATGGATCTACACACTTTACTTGTACACTATTTCTCTGTGATTACTGGGCCAATTTACGTGTTTCTTTTTTCATTTGGTAGAGGAACTTCACGAAGTAGTCCCATATAAATTTTATTTACTTTGCTTACATAGTTTTTTTTTAAGTTAGCTTCAATAACTTTAATTTTAGGATGTTGGTGGCAAAAACCATAAATAAAAAACCAAAGATATGGATTACGAACAGTGTGTTTTCTTGGCGTGCTGGGATGCGCTCTGTTGAATAATCAACGCGCGGTTCGATATGCGAAAAAAGATCGCCCGTGCGTAACCGGCGCTTATTGTTTAGTGAATATTTTTACTTATTTTTATATGTGCCATCGCGCAGGTCAACCTCGAAGGTTTTCGGCTGCTTAGCGGAGCTTGCTTGTGGGTGCCTCAAAAAATTATTTGGCCTCCAGCCAGGGCTTAAAAACTAAGTGTGCATAAACACGTGTGACACGCGTCAACTGCAGCACTCAGCGACTACACGCTAAGGGCACCCCCTATGGGTACGGACCTCAGCTTAGGGCGTCACTGGGGAAGGGCAGCAAGGAAAAGGCTGGATCGGATTACATACTTACCGAGTTTTTAGCGAAGCTCCTTACGTCCTTTTTATTGTTACGTCGCGCGTCGTCGTTGTTGTGTATTGTCTCTGCATCACCCTAAGGTAGACTGGTAGAAAATGCCCAAGGCATTAAGTCCGCCTTTGTACAGTTTTTACTTGTGCATAAAGTTTTAATAAATAAATAAATAATCATTCGACCAATTAGGTACAGCAGTTGTCTATTGAACAGACAATCGCAGCAGTTTGCTTGCGCTTGACAATTTGTCACAATAATTTTGCGAATATTTTCCTTCTAGAAACTGGCCCTAAACGCATTTCTAATATACCTAATGTGTGAAATTTTATTTCACAGGACAAGCCTGGTGATCATTCTTGTGGATACTGTGGTCTGCGATTTGTCAAAAAGGATAGCCACTGATTATGTTGGTATTGTAAATACACCTTTTAGAAGTTTTCACAATCATTTGTTTTCCTAAGAATTGTTTTGTTGAAGTAGGTAATGTTAAATAAATAAATAATGCAAGTAATCAGCTGTTTCATTATAAATCTATAAGACATAATTAACCTTTAAATTAAAGTCGCCTTTCGTGTTTGTCTGTGTGACCGCGGTTTTTTTTTATATAAGTACCTACAATGGATTTTGATGCGGTTTTCACCGTCATTTAGAGAACTTATTCCGGAAGGTTTAAGTGTACCTACTTACAATACATTAGTATATCAATTCCAAAAATACCGATAAAAACACACTAAGCACACTAATGAAACTCGTGAACTTGAGTTTTTTTTTTCGTTTCAATCCTCATAGGAATCCTTCACCTTTATGTGCTGATCCATACATCATGTTCGTGAACGGGCGCCCGTCAGTAGGCACTGGTCATTTCTTAACTGCCACGGCTTATTTTAATTCCATAATTGTTTTTATCTTTTTATTACGGACGCTTTTAACGTGCACGTGTTTCTACATCGTTCTCACATATTACTTAATTATTAATTACAACATGAATGATGTAACCACTTTTTTGTAACAATATTTTGATTTAAAAGAGTGTCCATGGAGTTTCTTGCCCGTTCTTCTCCATAAGTACCTACTACGCTTTGGAATGGGCAACTAGCTTCATCTTTCTGACTGACCGACCCCTTGACATTTCAAAAAATCAAAAGTGCCTGTAAATCCTGTACTTAATTGGTTTATTTGAAATAAATGCTTTGAGTAAGGGATCTGTAACACTCGTCCTAACCATTCTGTATTCTGAGCCATAATGATAGTTCGCGCGAATACGCGATAATCGCGTTCATTTAGTGTGTGTCACTTTGTTTCCCCCCCGCGAAAGGGCAAAACGCGTGGTCGTACCGACACAGGGAGCCTTCCAGTTTACCGAACAAAAACTGACATGAACGCGACGACCGCGATCTTTTTGGTTAGGGCGCGGGGGAACAAGATGGACGCGACGATCGGTTTGGTTAGGACGGGACGCGGCCTAAAACGCGGTGTTCGCTCGCACATTCATTTGAAGTTTGAACGCCCAGCATGTATTGGCCGGCCATAAAAGCGGGCCCCCCGTTTATATGGCAGATCGCTACGCGCCTCATGCGTCTGCTCCGATTTAGGAAAGAGGATGTATTCTTTCATTTCTGATGCCTCCTTTATGCCATCACTTCCTCATTGAAACAAGCGACTGGAGTGAACCATGACAAGGACTTTATGGAATTAGAGACCAGGCCCTACATTTATTATTTGGTATTCCAGGGGGATTTACAGAACATAATTTAGCGCGAATGGGTTTAAAGTCCTTACTATTAATTAGGTATGGTATTCAGCTGCATCCGGTTAGACTGGAAGCCGAAACCAACATAGTTGGGAAAGGGCTAGGCAGTGATGATGGGTTTTTAAAAGTCCATAAAAATAGCAATTTAAATATTTCTGTGTAAATCGTGTTTTGGGAATTTCAATTATTTTACAAAAGGTAATAACAAACTAAGTTTTATTTTATATTACTAAAGATTAAATACATTAACAAACAAATTAGATAGGTAGGTACATTTGATTATTACATTTTATTACATCTGTAAATAAATTTTAACTTCTTAACATTACAATAAAATTTATACCCAAAACAAATACATTTTGGAATCTTGACTTATTTATTTCCAGTTGGTTCTGTATTTTCATTGCGTAGTTCTTGCCTGATATTGATATTCGATTGCAGCAGCTCCTTCAACCTTTCATGTATATTATCATTTTTTTGCTCCAAATAGTCCAATGCAGAATTCAACTCATCCAATTTAGAATCCAATGTGACATATTCTGAAAATGAAAAAAAAAGTAAAAGAAAACCTGAATAATTTAGAACAGACCATAGAAACCCTATAACATAGTAAGCCTATGTTCCCAAATCTAGCGGCCCGTGCAGGACTTTCAGTTAGAGGCAGTATTAAATAAAGATGATTTCAACAAATAAAAATTAAATTAACTTGATTGATGCAGAACTTTGTGACAAAAATATTTAAAAAACTAGGTGGATTTATAAGATCAAATTAATGTTTCTATCTGTGACTGTTCACATAGCAACTGCCATAGTTAATCTGGCTCAACAACTTGTGATAATACCTTCAAATTTAGGTGTTATAGGTATTTTGTGTCACTACTAGCTGTTGCCCGCGACTTCGTCTGCATGTATTATGTATTTTATATTTTTTTTATACAAATATCTAGGATGAAATGCGTATGTCCGTCTCCAGGTTCCAGGCTAGGCTATCTATTATATTGCATAACAATCGATTCAATGGTTTACACAGGCAAACAAACAAGGTAAGTAGCTTCCTATAAAACCTGTATAACTTACCTTCAACGACATTTTCATCAGTCTGATTAGTAGGCTCAATCTCATTGTTATCTATGCCATTTTGGTCACTGTTGTTCTGGTCTTGGCCAGCCATGCTAAAGTAATTAGCTGTTATGGTTTAGGACACTTAAAATGCGTATTTGCGTTCCTTCCTAGTTCACTTGTTCGCTGGGGCTGGGTTTCACTGACATAACACACATGACACAGTACACACACTTGACAGTACTCAAGAGTCACAGGTCACAGGACATGTGACAGATTAGGACACAGTGTTGCCTTATCCAAAATGTACACTAGCTTTACCCACTCTTTGATGAAAACCAACACTAATTTTTTATATTATAGTTATATAAAACTGCATTTAAATATAAAACTTCACATCACATTAGTAAAAGTCTTTTTATGTAGCTTAAAGCATAACAGTAAGAAGTTTGTGATTTATGTAAATCTAGCAAGTTTTATTCAAACTTCAAAATTATCGTATTTTTACGGCTTGTCTGCAGTCACATTATGTGTTTACTGTGGCTTGTAATGCCAAATCAGTCGCAGTAACTAAGCTAGGCACGATAGGTTAGATCTAAAACTGTGACCAACCGCGCGCGAACTATTTATTTGTAATATCACGCTGTTTTCGGAAGTGTACTTATTGCACCCTCATAAAAAAAAAATAAAGTGCCCTAATTGCGCCAGTTATGCTTAATCTCTTGTAAATATGTAATAAGGGCAATCTTATTTTAACTTTTCATGTTTCATTACTACCTGGGGCCGTACTATGACGTATTAATTCCATCATTGTTCCAGCGTGAAAGAGAGACGGAGCTATTACATGACCGATAGCACTATCTCTTTTTCGCAACGGAATCATGATGGTGTTAACACGTCATGGTACGGCCCCTGAAAGAAAATCTATTTAAAATGCGCCTAGTGAATCAAGTTGACACTGATTTTCAAGATGCACCCTTCCAATTTAACTTTTTTATATATTTTTTTATCAAAGTAGCTAATCAGCTCGATTATTCTACTGACTAAATCGCCCAATCTGGCAACACTGGATAGAAATCCGTCGGCGGACTGCGGCAGACGGACGCAGAACAGTGGGCGGATATACCTACATAATGTATGTAGTAGGTAGTTCAGTATAATTTTATCTAGTAATCCTAATCTGTGGGTGGACGGCAAAAGATGAACAGACAGCACCGGATGCCGCAGTCAGCTGAATGCAGTGCTGCCATGTAAAAGCAGTGCTGCAAGATCTAGTCTTAAAAAAAAAAAATTTTTTCAGTATTCAACAGTGAAGTGAAAGAGAAAACTGTATGAGTTTAGTACATGCCCGTTAGCTCTTATTATGCATAACCTCGGAATTAGATGACTGAATGAATATATTTGTGTAAAAACGATTATATCATGTTTTATAAGCAAATGAATAAGTTTTTTTAACAATGTCTTCTTCTTCTTTTGTCGTTTTTTTTTACTATTTCTATTAAATTACTTGAATAAATTCATTTGAATGAATTAATGTTAGAATAAACTCTCACAACATGAATCTTAGTAAAAATCTGCGAAATATGAGTAAGTCGGACTCGCACACGAGTACCGTACCGCTTCACATGACTGGGAAATAGGTATATATTTATGTAGAAAATGGGTATGATAGTACAATACCTATTTTGGATAATTAGTTTATTTTTAATATATAGATTACTATAATTGGGTGAAGTTTGACTCTTGTGTGTACTATCGCCATTCCCCTGCCCTTATCCCAATATATTTGGGGTCAGCGCATCCTTCTCTTTTCGTTGTCATTTATTTATTTAACCATTTATGTACACACTTATACAGACAAGAAGAAAATAACAGAAAAATAGGTACAAAGGTGATGCTTATTTCTAATGAAATCTCTTCCAGCATACCTGCGATGATAGGATAGTAGATTTAGAGATGTAGACAGCGTGTGTAAGAGTAAAAGAGAAAATAAAATATATACAATCAAAAACAATTCACTTAATAAAATAAAACCAATAATATGAGAATATACATACATACATACAAACATACTTCTAAAATAAATAACACTAGAATATTAATATATACGCAACTATGACGAAGTGGAAAGATAGTGTTCTTTCACTCTTCTTTTAAAAACTGCAACAGTTTGGCAGTCCCTAATGTCAGGCGGAAGTGAATTCCACAACCGCACCGCGTGCACAGTGAAGGAGTAGGAGTAAAAGTCGGTGGAATGGGGAGGGGACTTAAGGAGGTTTCTAAGATGCGACCTGCAAGGCGCATCTGAAGGTCGGGCGTAGGAAAAACGCTCCCGCAGATACGATGGCGGATGGCGGGATAGGGTGGATGGCATCTGGTTACTCACTCTCTTTCTAGCCATATCATCTTTCACACAGTCCATCCATCGTTTCTTTAGTGTGCACCTGCTCGTATAGCCATCCACATTCACACTCAAAACTTTCCTGATGACATTTTCCTCATTCCTCCGCATCACATGCCATGCCAATCGACTTTCACACAACTTTTCAGTCACTGGTGTATACCTCATAAATACTCATTTCTTATTCTATCCATTTGCGTAACACCACACATCCCTCATACATAACCGATCAAACCCGTCATGTTGACAGATTTTTAACATTCTCATCTCAGCCCGCGCCCAAGGCCCAAGGCCCAACATTCTGATCCATAAAAAGTCAGAAGGTCTATCGTGTTGAGTTTTTGAGGTTCATGTATGGAGCCCCCTTGAATTTAGATCTAATAAAAACGAGTGTGCTTTAGACCACACAACTGAAGTAAAACTTCTTTAGCTCCATCCATATGCGTTCGCCTCGCCCGATCACACTTTTCGTAACGCTCTCGTCATGCATTCGCCAGCTTACTCCCCAAGCCAAGCGTGCCTAAAGAAGTTTTACTTCAATAATTATAGCGATGCAAGATTTATTAAGAACTAGTAACGATTGCACAGTGTGTTTTGTGTTTACCAACAGCGCCCATTTATTTTATTTTTTAAATGTCATACAAGCGCCAACGCCAACTGGATCCTTGTAGCTTGTACAGCTTGGCCAAAAAGTCGTGAAAATAATGGTGGCGCCACTATCGTGCATGTTGTTACCCTATATAGTACGACGAAAACAGTTTTGATACTTATTTTTTTTGGCAATTAATGTGAATATTGACGGGTTTTATGAAATCAGAATCAAAAATTTTAATCGTTATCCATTACTATAATTGAAGGTTTAGACAAATTCGGTATTAGATTCTCCTTCACCCATTTAGTGAAATTTGATTTATTGATCTCCGACTGGTAGTCTTCACATTTATTTTTCCCACAAAATATTAACAAAGCATTTGATACAAAACCATTTTCATTCCCTGCATATATGATAATGTACCTGAGAAAAAAAAAACATGCAGAACGTGCAACACATGCAAAACACACAACGCTTTTAATAAAGCATTCTTCAGCAACAATTTACCTTTTGCCTTTGGACACACTTTCTTTTATTCCACTGACGTTAAGAGACTGCCAGCATTTTTTTTTATTTATAAGAAGTATGAATATAGCTTTCGTCTAGATAAATAATGTCCTTTCTCAGATCATCCGGTAAATTTCTATTTTTAATAATCTTGTCCGCCGAATATTGCTGCAAAACGTGAAGTCTACTTGACTTAACGTTTTGCAGTAATATTCGGCTTTTCCATCAAAGCTTGTCTGTCTGATTGGCACTTTTTGTATTTAAAGCCCAGGGCTATTAGAACCTTTCGTAAGTGTTCACGACTTCCGTTAAACCCAAGTTCTTCTCTAACCACAGGCAAAAGGTTTCGTAAAGTTGGTGCCTAAAAATAAAAATGACAGTAAATGTCTCTCAGTGTACTCAATAAAAACTAAAAAAAGATTGATATGAAAAATACGTTTAAAATTCTACTTACAATCTTTTTTACAGTGTAAAATAATTGAACTTTTGTCTGATTGCACACAAGTGAAAATTGTCCAATTCTTTTTTAGGTCACCCTGCTCTATGTTTCCCTGGTGTGGAGAAAACGCCTTTGTTTCTTTGACCTTCTATTGCAATTCGTCTTATAGTACTGATGGATTTACCTAAAATAATACTATAGTTATTTTTGTTCAGTGATATAAGCAATATTAACAAAAAGTATCAAAATTATACGAACGCGCTGCATTCAAGAAATGACAGAATATGTACCTTATTCGACGAGGCAGAGCGAGTGTTGCCAATGATCAAATATTTTAGTTCCGTTTCAGGACTTTCTTGCCAAGCTGTAGCAATGTATGGTGAGGAATAGGCATAGCAATAGCATAGGCCGTATTTTACTGTAATGGTTTTGCAGCCACGGATTTTTTTATCACAAAAGGTGTAAGATATTTAATATGGCAACAACCGATACAAATACGTCATATTTGACGAAGGAGGAAGTCTTTGTTTTGCATTGCGAAAAAGATTAAGATTCTCTTAATTTTATACGTTGCATTGTGGTTTATAACAAAGTAAGATACTTATCGATTGTGCATTGATTTTTTGAATACTAGACGGTTTATGTATTGATCTATATGTGTTTTTGATACTCCTAAAGCAGAGGGACGTAATTGAACGCAAATAACTGCGTGCATAGTTGGAAATAAACTTCCGAGTTTTTCCTATAAACATTGCTACGTACGTACCTACATAATGACTTTGATATTTCGTGTGAATATGTATTTTAATAGATAAATATCATATACGGTTATGTTTTGTAACATAGCTTAGCTGAATTCAATGTGTGATGACTCATACATCAATAATAAACGTAAAGTTAACATTTTTTCAGCAAACCTCATCAAGGTTGTAGATATTGGACATCCGTAAACACTGATTTGATTGTTAAAGTACAATACATTGTCTTCCTTACCATGAAGCTAAGATTGGTTACCTCTTACTAACTTAAGGATGCTAACTGATAGCAGATAATAAAGTGACAATTGCTTGATTATTGTCTGGTTTGGAATTGTTTTGTAGTTAGTAGAATAATTATAAAATAATAAAATTATGAAATAAGGCCAAAATACATTAAAAGTTGTTTAGCTTCATAGTACTTATTGATTAAATTATTGTTATGACACAATCATTAACATTTGCATGTTTCATGAAAGCAGTTTTGCTAAATAATGCATTAAGTTAGTGCAATAAGTTGGTGCCATGTCAGCTGTAATGGGTAGTTAGTAGCCTGAAAGCCTTATAACCAGTTTTACTAAGAGCATCATCACATCATGGTACCCAGCAACTGGGTTGTGGAGGTCAGATAGGCTCCATGTAAAATTTATGATATTTGGCTGTATCTGGTTAGACTGGAAGCCAACCCCAATAGTTGGGAAAAGGCTAGGCAGATGTTGATGACCTAGACTAATTATTTATTTACTCAATAGTAGGTACAGCTCAACTATTAACAACCATTCAATTCACTATCAGATTCAATTCTTAAGATTTGTTCAGAGTTTAGGGGAATGCTTCAAAATGGTAACTTTTATGGTAGAACATAATAATAATTTATTTACCATTTAAACATTTAAATGGTAAACTTTAAGTTATGAGATACCTAATAATTATTTATTAGGTATCTCATAACTTAAAGTGCTACTATAAAATATACATTGAGTTATTAATTAAAATACAGTCATTTTTATTAAATAATATAATGTTAAGTATGTTATTTTGCTTTGTAGACACTATATTGTGAGATTCCTCTAATAGCTATTCACAAATCAAAAACTGGAAAATGTATACAGTTCAATTTGATATGAATACATACATTCTACCAACAGCTATTTTCTGTCCACAGCAAGTCTGATGTCTGAAATTTGTACCTACTTAAAAGCCCTGAAACTAGATTTTGTTAGAATCAAGCAAGCAATAGGCAAAGGCCAAATTTTGTGAAGCAGTGCCTATTTGTTGGACTAAAAGTCACTTTTTTTGGTGTTTTTTGAATTGTATTTAAATAAAAGCGGCCAAGTGCGAGTCTGACTTCTGATGAGGGTTCCGTATCACATATTTTAAAAAAAGCATGTTTCTTGTATGGGGACCCCCTTTCATTTTTAACTTCATTTTATTTTTATTATTTGTTGTTATACCAGCCATAGTAGTACACACTCTGTGAACATTTCAAGTGTCTACCAATTACGGTTCAAAAGATACAGCCTTGTGACAGACGGACGGAGGGACAGCGGAGCCTTAGTAATACCACTACTTGATAATTGTAAAATTAACAGCAAATCCAAACTTATTGAAGTTTTCCAATTGAAAACCTTTAATAAGTTGCATAGGTACATGTCTATACTAATCCATACTCCATACTAATATTATAAAATTAAATGTGAGAATATAATATATTATTAATGTTTTAATATTATTAAAACATTGATTTATATGTTGATTGTATTGTATGGGTGTGATATTATGTTAAGTTGAATATTATCTGTTTGATTTGTTGAATTACTGTATTTTATTACTTTCAGAATCAAAATGACGTCAGGACCATACAACTACTCCTACATATTTAAATATATTATCATTGGAGATATGGGTGTTGGCAAATCATGCCTATTGCACCAGTTTACGGACAAGAAATGTTAGTATACTCTTATTTTTTATTAAATTACCTCTATCATTTGCATACCATAAGTTAATTGGGTCACCTGTGTAACTTAGTAGTAGCATTCAACCATCTTTTAATATAATAGGACAACGGCCTCCCTGCAGTGGGCCAATACAAGCTAGAACTATAGATAATAATGGAAAAGCCCTGATTGGTGCAAAGAACTAAAAACTATAGAAAACCTTTCTCAAATAAAGTTTTGTAC
Source organism: Brachylomia viminalis (assembly GCA_937001585.2). Taxonomy (NCBI): domain Eukaryota; kingdom Metazoa; phylum Arthropoda; class Insecta; order Lepidoptera; family Noctuidae; genus Brachylomia; species Brachylomia viminalis. Next base: position 14,791,933 of record OW443301.2, on the reverse strand, counting down.
TTTTGTTGTTATCTATTAAAATTTGATAGAATTAATTCAAACTAGTAATTCTATAAAATAAATATATGCAGATATACATATGTGGGGCTTGTGGCTTAGTAATAACAGCCGCACGGGTCGATCAATCAGGTTAAGCTGCGCCTGCCGCGGTTGGTCCGTGGATGGGTGACCATCTCACCAAGACCCCGCCGTGCCTCGGAAAGCACGTTAAGCCATTGCTAGTTAGTCCCTGCTGTCATTCGTGGATCTTTTATAGTCGTTATGGGTCGTCACTCGTCAGAAGCCCGAAAGTCTGACAACCAAGCTCCTTACCAAGGGGTATCGTATTACCCCGTAACTGGGTTGTGGAGGTCAGATAGGCAGTAAAATACTGATATTCAGCTCCATCCGTTTAGACTGGAAGTCGACTCCAACAGGGTTGGGAAAAGGCTAGGCTGATAATGATGATGATAGCTAACAGAAAAATAATTATCAGAGGCTTTCTTGGTTATGTTATAATATGCAGTGTGCGCTATTGTAGCCACAAGTGGGTGGGTAGTAGTACCACAAAGTACCTTAAGTAAAAAAAAATACTAACAGAGGCTTTCTTGGTTATGTTATAATATGCAGTGTATTGTAGCCACAAATGGGTGGGTAGTAGTACCACAAAGTACCTTAAGTAAAAGAAATAATTATCAGAGGCTTTCTTGGTTATGTTATAATATGCAGTGTGCGCTATTGTAGCCACAAGTGGGTGGGTAGTAGTACCACAAAGTACCTTAAGTAAAAAAAGTTCCATGGTTGGTAAGTTAGTTCTATGAGATTGCCTTTACCTTATTAGTTACTAAGGCATTGCTTGACTTTCCTGAGGAGCAACATACGCTCAGACGTGGATTTGGGGCAGCCCAAAATGAAACTAGAAATGTGGCTAGTAGTTGTAGTTTAAAACGAAACTGTATTAAGAACAGATGTTTCGACGATCATCCTTTAAGGGGGTGAAAAGGGAGGAATTAGTTTATATGAAAAGGCTGTTATAAACTTTATAATGGATAAGTTCACACGAACTTGCCATGGTCGCGTAGAGTGGTTGTTTCGATTCTCAAACGGTTATTAAGTTGAACATCCTTGCCTTGAATGTTTTATTATCTATCGAGAAAATAACTGCTCTAACATACAGCATGTTTATGTAAGGTGTGGTCATATTTCAGGGTATGGTACAGACCATTAAACTGAACAACTTTCTCATGGCACCAACATCGTAATCGCGACAACATTATCAACAGTCCCATACAAACCTATTCGACCCAAATGTATAGGACAGCTGTACAGCTTGACAGCGGGATTATAGGTGAATAAAACAAGTAAAAGCCGAGCAAGGGCCGCAAAGGAAGTCCCCGAGGGCCGTGTGTTAGGGACCTTTCCCCTAGGATATAAGATCTGTATGTTTTGCTTTAAAATGGTAACTTGTTGTTTTCAGTCATGGCTGATTGTCCACACACAATTGGTGTTGAGTTCGGGACCCGCATTATTGAAGTGGCGGGGCAAAAAATCAAACTGCAAATATGGGACACAGCAGGACAAGAGAGATTTAGAGCCGTTACTCGGTCTTACTATAGAGGAGCTGCTGGAGCTCTTATGGTATACGACATAACTAGAAGGTGATTATTCCATCATTTCAATTTCTACTCTTTCGCTATTGGACAATTGGACATACAACATAGTACATTTGTTTAGTAGAGGTTTTCGTAGACCAGTTATAGATGTCCATTTAAATGGTACTTTGTTAGAGTTAGTAGATCATATATTATGAAATATTTAGGATTATGGATAGATAAGGGTCTGCGATGGAAGAAACATACAAGTGAAGTTTGTGAGTGAGTTCTTAAACTGATTAATATTTTTAAGGTTTTAGTGGAACCCAGGTGGGGTGTTCATCCCAACCACTTAAGACGGCTATATATCTCTCTTATTCGTAGTCGTATCGACTTTGGTAGCTTTTTACTGGACAATAGTGCCGACACACATTTAACCAAACTGATAGATTACAAAACATTTTCCTGCGGTTAATAGGCGGGTTTATCAAAAGCACCCCTATTCACGCGATGGAATCCGAATTGATATTGCTTCCTCTTTTTATTCGCCGCCGATATTTAGCTGGTAAGTTTTACTTAAAATCTAAGTGTTACGATTTTCCTTTAATAGGCAGATTGGATAAGCTTCATGGCCTATGTGGTAATAACCCTTATTGGAGAAATAAGAAAAAACCACTGTTAGTTATGTCCCACGATGTCCTAAAGCAAGAACATATGTCCTGCAGTAGTAAAATTGTCATGTTCTCCATGGATACTTGGGTCAGCAATATGGACTGATCACGTATTGTAAAGCCTAGTTTAGATTCGGTTGATAAACCTAAGCAAGATCAATATGTAGTAAGTTTCTAATACACAATATTCAGCATTTTACTGTGTGTTTATGGACGGTTCTAGACATGAGAACTACCGTGGCGCAGCCTTTTTGGATTCTTAAGTTGGTACCTTTTTCAAATTCCGTATTTCATCAAAAGTTTCAATAATGTACTTGGAGTTAATCGCTATCGCTGAAGCTTTGGCTTACGTCAAATCTTTGGATGGTGATCGGTTTGTCATTTTTACTGACTCGAAAAGTGACCTTCTTCATCTGATGAGATGTACGAGTACTTCACCTTTCAGGGGGCTTCCACTGGCGTATAGTATCTTAAGAACCATCACTGAATTTGTTGCCAAACATAAAACAGTTGTATTGCAATGGATCCCTTCTCACGTTGGACTGGATGGTAATGAGATGGTTGATCGTTTGGCAAATGAAGCCGCGCCTGATGGTGATTTTTATGCTTGCCCTCCATGGTATACTGAGCTTCTACCCCTAGTTAGAGACAGATGTATTCAATTTTGATCAGAATATTTTGATAAAAGATCCTTAACGAAGGGCATTTGGTACAGGATGATTCAACCATATCTTCCACGTATGCTTTGGTTCAGCGAGGGCAGGATGAATAGGCAAGAAGTTGTGATGGCTTTGAGGCTCCGATCTGGCCACGTTCCTCTCAATAGCTTTGGTTTTATGATGCGCAAAGTTGATTCACCCAATTGTGCTGTCTGTGGAGTCATAGAAGATGTGCATCACATCTTGACGGAATCTACATTCCGTCAAGATGTGATGCACATCTTCTATGACTCCTCGTATTGGAGTCCAAAGACGACAAGGTTTTGACAATGGTTTTAATGTAGGGTTCTATAATATCGTTCTGGCCTCACCATTGTCAGATGAGGCCAGAACACTTTATCATATTATTATTATGGGTACAAGGTTGCGGGTAGGCTAGTTTTGTAAACTTAATCCATCTTATTACAAAATAAGGTTTTTCTTTTGACATGGTTTAAACCATCGAGCCTGTCTTTGAAATAAGAACCTAACAGAAATCAAAATACAGTTCCTTTTACATAACTGACAACTTAGTCCGGTCTTAGATTGCCAATTTTGTATTAAGAACTTTACTAAAGTCAGCATGAAAGTTCCAAAAATCCAAATACAAAAACTGAATCGGAGGTTTAGGCTCGGGCTAAAGTTAGATCGAGTTTTGTAATAAGACGGTTAGTATTCAATAATCGGGGTGCCATATTCTTTATAGAAAAAACCCTGAAAATAAATAAAAATTAAAAAAAAAAGGTTCACAAAAACAATATTCCAAGTAAAAAATGAACATTAAACAAAAAAAGTGTATCGTTGGTGCCTGTACTAATGAAAAAAACACTGGATCACAGACACCAGCGCCTTCCAAACAAGGTTACAAAAAAAAAAACGGAAAAGTGCCAAAAGGAAGGGTTATGTTTTTACCCGACTACGACAAAGCCAAAGGAGGGTTATGATTTTAACAGGCTATGTGTGTATTTATGAATGCATGCTCATCTGTTCCCTTATTATGACTCTTAAAAAACTCTTCGAATTTTGTCAAACGAGGTATCGTTTGGAAGCGTCATGGTGTTGCGCGGGTAGACTATAATAATTATGTCACATAAAATGTTTTGTTTATACTTTTGTAGTTTGAATTTTTGTCGTAATCGGGTTTTAGATTTTAACTTTCTTTTTTTGATGTGAAACTGTAGCGGTATCTACATCGCCACATGCGAACCACGCATCACACTGACGTCACGCAAAATCCTGCATCCCGCAAACAAGTTTACCGCGCAACTAGCATACCTACATACAACGACCCGACATCAATCGTCGGGCAGTTGCCCACCAGATACGACACCCGTCTGGTCGGAGGATCCTCCCTTTTCTATGGAGGTATGAGTGAACTTAACACCCTGTTCCTCGTGCCTCTCTAAAACATCTATCGCCGCACTTTGGCAGTAAAATCGACCAAACGGCATGACGCTCTCTCATGCCGTCATGCCGCAACTACGCCACCGCTCTCGACTCCCTTGTGTGTGTCGCGCAAACTATACTATACTTTTTATTATATTAAGTATATGCGAAAGAGGGTGTTGAAGCCAATAGTGAGGTCAAAATGAAAATCCAAGATGGGGTTGCCAATATTTTCAAATTATCATCATGGATGTCGTTTTCATTGTTTTTGAGGGTGCTGAAGCCGATAGTGAGGTCAAAATGAAAATCCAAAATGGCAGCTGCGTAAATTTTCAGGAGGATGGCGAGTTTGGACCCACATTATTTATAAATTAACGAAGTGTCGTTCACTTGCAAGTTCATATTTACTATAATTAAGAGTTTGTAATAGGATTATATAAAAAATATTGAGTCACTAGGTGATGGGAATTAAAAGTTAGAAAAGATTTTTATTTATTTAAAAATAAGTCATCATGCAGTTATTAAACGCACCGTGTTTGTATTACATTCCAACATACTCATTACATGATTTACGTTCATAAACTTGTAGACGTCTACGCTTGTATTTTTTTTTAATAATCGAAACTTGTACAATATAAAAAAAAAACATACAATAGTTAATATTAAAATCCATTAATTTTTTTATACAAAAATGTACAATATTACAAGTATTACGATGATTAGTGATAACGTAGAATTGAATGTTATGCTGTCAATGTTGGCTGTTTAAATATAGTTGCACTATTAGATTCGTTTTAGGTTATAATCTTTTACCTTGCATATCTTTTTTCTCCCAGCCTCTACGACTTACTGCCCATTTGCTTTTTTGCTAGTTTTATATAGTTCTACAACTAGTTATAAGTTTCCATACTGTACGATACTCCTAACAGTGGGTCCCATTGTACATGCAACCTCGCCATCCTTCTTTGTCGATCTGAAGAAAAAGGGTAAATAAAGAATTCTGGTCCTGACGGGGGTCCCCCGATACCACACGTTTTTTTGGCATTTGAGTTGGTTAAATTCCTGCAGCAGTGACTTAAAAAAATATTGAAAGTAGACTTATTAAAAATCAATTTTTTCGTTGCAGTAAAAAAATGGTAGCACCAATTGGTAATTTCCCCCCTGGGCCCGCTTCTACTTTCAACCCTGTAGGTATACTATGCGGCAACATAGTATACCTTACTCTTATTGTAAATACCTTTATCCTATCCAAATAACAAATATCCTGTTCATTTAAATATTTATAGAAGCCGTGTACATCACCAAATAGATTTCTGTTTTGAATGTGCATTTGCCCCCTTAATTATAAACGTTGCTTAAAATTAGGTTATAATTCAACGCCAATGTACACAGCAGCTGACCTGCTGCTGTGTACACTACTTATGTTACCACATTATGCTATCACAAACTGTCAAATTTTTTCATTCGATTTTGTACTTATTATGGTTATTATTTGGTGAGATTTTACAGTTTCGTATAACTTAATGTGCTGGCTACTGTACTTATAGATTTATTGATATTTAAGATTGTCTATGTTGACAATAGGCTCGCCCTCTATTACATGAGACTTAAACAAAACTGGGGAAATGTGAGTGTATTAAAGGTACACCTCTACCCAACCCTTTTGGGGGAAACAGTGCGTGATGTTGTTATGCGTTCATGTTTTGTTGTTTCAGATCCACATACAATCATCTAAGTAGCTGGCTTACAGACACACGTAACTTGACTAACCCCAGCACTGTGATATTCTTAATTGGCAACAAATCAGATTTAGATGGCCAAAGAGATGTTACATATGAAGAAGCAAAACAGTTTGCTGATGAAAATGGACTTATGTTTGTTGAAGCTAGCGCCAAGACGTAAGTTTTTTGGACTTTTCTGAACGATCTTTTTATTGATAACCGACGCGACGTAGGTACAGCGTATTTTAACCTCAGGTGTTACAAAATTAACCATTGGATTAGATATCCGTCGGACAAACATGTTCAAAACTAGCTGCACCCCGCTCCGCTGTTTCACCCGCATAAGTCTCGATCTCGTGGGAATATTGGAATAAATGTATCCTATGTCCTAATCCAGGTCATGGTCTAGCCATGTGCCAAATTTCATCCAAATCCTTTCAGCCGTTTAGCGTAAAAGCGTAACAAACATACGAAAAATCATATATTTTCTTTTTATAATGATATTATTAGTTTAGACAAAAGCAATATTGCTATTATCGATAGAAAAGTTCCGTCGTCTATCCCCAAGGATCGTGTGGCCAAGCATGATTTAAAACTATTTAAAATTTCATGTTAATAGTATAAGTAGTGGCTGAAATAAGTAATTGTGACTGACGACAGTATAGACGCACCATAAGCGTTCCTTTTACCATTTTGGTATGGAAACCTAATTAAATAAAAATTAACCATGATCATAACTCTAATAAACATTCTCATGGTTGATATGTTTGATCACTCGATCTTATTATTAGTTAATTTTTCATAAATTTGTGAATGATCCAAGTCGCACACGTTTTGATCGTTTAATTATATTTTGTTATTAAAATTAAACATCAACAGAAACACAATAAAGACAGCTTGGTGCTGCAACGGTGTAGCCATAGCATGGCAGGTTTAAAAACAAAAACTATATTCGACAGGCGGAGTTTGGATTTAGTGCGCAATCCCTCGTGCAAATAATACTACGTCTACTTTGGACCGACATATCTCGGATTCGGAGTGACTTAAAAATACAGATTTTTTTTCGTTCACACTGATAGCAGTTATCGGTACGGTTTTTAATTCCAGTGGTCAAAATGTGGAGGAAGCCTTTCTTGAGACAGCTAAGAAAATATATCAGAGCATTCAAGATGGGCGACTGGACCTGAACGCTGCGGAGTCCGGCGTGCAGCACAAGCCGGCGTCGCCGGGCCGCCCGCTCGCCGCACCTCCGGCCGCGCGTGATAATTGCGCTTGCTAACCGATCTCGCGATAAATAGAGTTAAACAGAAATCATACTTAATGGTTAAGAATTATTATCCTAGTAATAAATTTAATTGTCATAAATTTTGTTTTGTTTTGACATAATTTATATTAGTGTACATTCCACGTTATATTTGTGTTTAGAATGATGGGGGTGTCCCGTGGGGAGCGCACGATAAGTCTTTTCAATAAAACTTTTATTTATTTTAAGGAAGTGATAGTACTTTTATTTCAAAGCAATGTTAATGCATACGTTATTTTCGACCAGTGCATCCGTTAATATATCCTCAACAATTGTCTCTTGAATTTTTGTTACTATCAGACCCAGACTTGCGAGTTCTAGAATTATTTGTTTGTTGCATGTTTCACATTTTGTGGTATCGATTAACCCCTTCGATTCATCTGTGTCGCTTTATCGTTACAAAAAATAATGTAAATAATTTCCAATTTTCTGCGTTTTCCGGAGGTGGACCGCACGAACCCGGAATTCGTGCGGTGTGGACCGCACGAATTCCGGGTTCGTGCGGTCCACCTCCGGAAAACGCAGACCTCTATAATAATTGAGACAATTTAAGAGATGTCGACCTCTAAACAGGGTCGAATTAAATTAGTGAAACTCCGCAGACGTGCGGATAAAACAAAAGACCGCCGTCGGCTTATTCACTTCAAATATCAGTTTAGAATATCTTTTTTTTTGTGTAAACTTCAATCATTTTTGTTATAGATATTGTTATCTGAATACGATAAAACATATTTTCTCAACTAATGCTTCGAATAACAACACTACCAGCGGTCGTTGACCCAAAATAAAAAAAAAACCATCAAATGTTTTAATTTTAATTTCATCGTGTTTACGAGGTGCATTCAATAAGTACCTAGCCTCATCGCCAGAGGGCGCTGTAGTTTCAAAAGAGTTTTACCACAGTGTAGCACATTCTTTTTTAATTCTTTTTTCAAATTTTCATTCCAATCCCTTCATTTGTTTTAATTTGACAACTTATGGAAGCGAACGTGTCGATCGGTTTTACAAAAATGGAAAAAGAGCAATATCGTTCGGTGATTCGATTCCTATTTTTGGAAGGGAAAACGCGCATCGAAATCAAAGAGCGCTTGGATGCTGTGTACGGTGACTCTTCTCCATCGATGGCCACCGTCAAGAATTGGTTCAACGAGTTTGCACGTGGCCGTTCGTCGGTTTTTGATGAACCACGTCCAGGTGCACCGAAAACAGCTGCTACGGAGGAAAACATTAAAAAAATCCATGATCTCGTATTGGCAGATCGCCGATTGAAGGTTCGGGAGCTAGCTGAGACTGTAGGCATTTGAGAAGGAACAGTGCATCATATTCTTCACGAGGAACTCGGCATGAGAAAGCTGTCGGCGCGATGGGTGCCGCGTTTACTCACACCGGAATACAAGCGCAACCGTGAGACCACATCGGAGACGTGTTTGGCGCTGTTTAAGCGGAATCCAGCGGAGTTTTTGCGTCGTTTTGTGACCGTCGATGAAACCTGGATCCACTGGTACACACCAGAGACCAAGGAGCAATCAAAACAATGGATCCAGACCGGGGAACGTGCTCCAAAGAAGGCGAAAACTGTAAAATCGGCCGGAAAAGTTATGGCCACCGTTTTCTGGGATTCACAAGGTGTGATCTACATCGATTACCTCGAGAAGGGTAAAACAATTACAGGGCTTTACTATGCCGATTTATTGGGCCGATTCGACGCCGAATTAAAGAAAAAACGACCCCATCTGGCGAAGAAAAAAGTGCTGTTTCACCACGACAACGCACCGGTTCACACGTCTGCCGTTGCCATGGCCAAATTGGTCGAATTACGCTACGAATTGCTGCCCCATCCACCGTATTCTCCAGATTTGGCCCCTTGCGACTTCTTTCTGTTTCCTAATCTGAAAAAATCACTCGCCGGGAATAGATATGGATCAAACGAGGAGGTCATCGCCGCCACGGAGGCCTATTTTGCAGAGTTTGACAAAAACTATTTTTCGGACGGGTTAAAAAAGTTGGAGCATCGCTGGGCTAAGTGTATCGAACTAAAAGGAGACTATGTTGAAAAATAAATTGCCACTTTTCCAAAATTTTCGTTTTCTTTTTGTAGGCTAAGTATTTATTGAATGACCCTCGTAGGTATCGATACATGTCACGTCTGCAGTTTCCTTAGCTAATTTAATTTGACCCCTGTAGATACCTACCAAGTTTTGATTAATGAGACACAGTTAATTATCTACTGTTGTTACTCCCGGGAGTCACACGTGCATATATAGATAAATAGCAACAGATAGTAGATTTAAGATGAATAAGGTTGGATTCCCGCCAACTGGTAAATTAAATGTAGCGGCTTTTAACGTGCACCCCTAATGTGACACCCTTACGTGCGCTAAGGCGTAAAATGTAATAAGTAATTTAGCAATGACTAGGTCTGTTTGACAAATGTATTTGCTGCAAACTTATTACGGAATTTGGGCTTGTCCATATTGTAAATGTATTATTATTTATGATCTATATACTGTTAGTAAAGTTTTTTAAGTAGCTATATTTTTGAACACTGCAGAAGAATTAAAATAATTTTATTAATCACAATAGAAGACAATTATTATAAGAAAAACAAAGGATAGACTTTATTCAATGAAGTGAAAGAAAGTTAGAATGTTAACAAAATACTACTTACTATATTGTGTTTCCGGGTTTTGCAATACACCGGCAACGATCGCGATGTATCGAAACTGATGGCTATTGTTATTTCGGTCAACGTATCACCGCAATAGGGAATATGCGTGTAATTTTTTTACTTAATCAATAAAATACTTACAGTAATAGAAACCCAAGAAAACTCCTAATAAAGGTAAAAGTCAAATGATTAAATTTTTTAATGCAGTTTAAACACCAAAATTTTCTAATGCAGTTTAAACACCCGTCGCTGTCCGCCAGGATGCCATGATATTATTATGTCGTCATTAATTCATTATCCACAATACTGTTTTTTTAATCAAGCAAAAATAGCACTTACTTACCTTACCCTTATTCACAAGATTCGATCTTAGTTGAAAAAATGTATGTGTAACAAAAAAAAATTATAATAGGCGTCGTCTTTATCGTCGGTTAAAACATATTTTGAATTTAAAATGCAATTTGATTGAAAGTCTGTTCAGACGATTCAAATCGCTTCTTAGCGGTTGATCAACTAAAGTCGTACTGTGAAGCCGGTAATAGTGAGATTTCAAGCAGTTTGCTAAGAACAGTTTATTCACATGGCTCATGGTCCTTTTCACCAGAAAACATGAAATGATAAATTAATTGTAAAAGTACATATGCAAAAAAAAAATTGCAATTTCTTTCTTGACTCTTTCTTGACATTGCATTTCATATTTAAATAACGAAATAGTTTTGAATTACGTTCATATTCCTTATTGCCATGAAATTTAACAGCATAGGTACCTATAGTTGATATTTATGTTGATCATACTTTCAAAAACCTGGTGGATTTTTTTTTGTCAAAATAATATGTTTCATCTAGAGTTTTGGGGCCAGATTATAATATCTACCCGCTTAATTAAAGCCTCGATTTTTGTTTTGTATTTCATATTGTAATAGTAACATTTTCACTTTTATGTCAGCAGCCTAATTGCGTATACGTAGGTAAGCATAACACATCTACAATGGCAAAGCTTTTCATTTTGATAATGGAACAATATTAATTGCGCTATTTACATTTTCTAGCGGAATATGCTTCAAAATCCTTTAGATTGTGACTAAGTATGCTACGCAATTAGTCTGCTGTCAATGAGGTTAAATCCTATGTTACCTGCTGGATGCCATAAAACATAAAAAAATAATAGAAGCTAACCACTGTTTCTTAATTACAGTTATGAGTTAAGACTTAGTGGTTCTTCTTATCAAAGTATTTGAATAGTAGGTAGTTTTTTTGTTGACATAATAGCACAGCACCTTACCTACCTTGAAAATGTATGGTTAAATTGAACTTACTACTGGTTTTACCTTTACTCTGCGTTTATTTTTTTCTCCCTTGAATAACGATTTCATTTATATCCTTTTTTCTGCCGGAGACAATTATGTTACGAGTTAATAACAATGTGTATAATAAATTGTACTTTAAACAGAAAGCTTCACGTCAAAATTAAAAAAAATATACTGTAAAATAGAATGTACCTATGCATTTTTAAGCTTTTTGCTTTATTGTCATTCCTGCGTGCAATATATTACCTACGTGAAATCTGATTTTGTTTTTAGTTAGTGTCAGTACGGCGGGTTGACATTACAATTATAACTTCTACTACACCTTTAGGGCGCGTTCGCACAATACGCGCTTCACGCATTCGCCGCTCTCTCAGAGACTGGAATCCTTTCTGTATGTCTCTTGTCATTACTTACATATATTTAGTGATAAAGCACGCCGCGCATGCTCGGCGCCAGAATAGCAACCGCGTCGCCATCACGATGCGTGTGCTTGGTCATTGAGAATATACAGCAGTCCTATTCTGTAACCATCTCACCGTGAATACGTACCTAGGTGAAGTGGGCGTGGAGTGAGCTGTCAACAGTGTCAATCCCTAGTATCAGGTAGAATAAAAGCTCACTTCACCTAAGTTTTCACTGTGAGGTTTTTACAGAATAGCATTGCAGGTACGTTGTGACAAGATGCATAAAGGCGACTGCACAACGCGTGCACGATTCAAAAGCAGTTCGAACGCGCCCTTAAAAGATCATCATTCGCTGCGCATTCAATTTAATGACCAAGATGATTTTGGCTGGGAATAAAAAAAAAATCATTTCATTTATTACTTACACGCTGTAATCCAATGGGGAAGGTCGGGCATAGCTATACTCCGGCCGTCGAGAGAATGCGTTCCTGACACCTATCAGGCCCTGCAGTCTCGACATAGTTAGCAATCATTTTCGGTTGCTAAGTCCTAACAATCCAGATGTAATGATATTTGGTGGTCTCCACACTCAAATTTATCGTTTGTTACTGGTATTTTAGGTAGGTACCGGTAGGTAACAACCGATAAATTTGAGTGTCGAGACTAACATTTAAACATCAACATTTACATCTGGATTGTTAGGACTTAGCAACCGAAAACGATTGCTAACTATGGCGAGACTGCAGGGCCAGTGCGACAATTCTAGTAACTAAAATTCGCGAAACACGTATTCGTTTGTATGAAACTGACATGTGTCAGAAACGCATTCTCTCGACGGCCGGACTGTAATTGTAAATGGCGTGATCATAGCTAGGTCCCTACAACCTACAATATATTCGACATTTCGTTCATGAATACATCCATTTCGTATTCATTCATGAGTTTGGTTTCATTTTCAATATTTTAAATCAAGTTTTAAAATTTGTCATGGAAAGTGCCAGAATTTAAAACCTTAAATATTTCTTCGTAAGTCCTAATCACTTTCTTCAAAATGTTTCCGACACAACCTCGAAGTTTTTTAAATAAATAAAAAAATACACATAGTCTTCTTATTTTACGGCTTTTCTGAACATGGTGGATTTCCATTTCGAAGTATTTAGGAACAGACCAACCCGTAATTTTCGTCAAAATAAAATAAAACCTCACGCCTTGAATTATTAGCTTGTGTTGTGAACTAGCTACGACAGCGCCATTTTGGCCAGTGTAACCAGTCGTCTCATCGTGTGACGATTCTCAAATCAAATAAAATTAAAAGTTATTTAATCAAACTAGGCTGAGAATCAGCACTTTTTGGACGTCAAAATTACATAAGACAGTCCCCCAAAACGCCCGCCCTTCACCACTTCCTAGTGCTTTAGCTGGGAAGAAGAAGTGGCGCAACAAACTCCCCAGCAGCACAGCTGTCTGCTCAGTCAGTACTGGATTATATACAGTAGGTAGTAAGTAATTAACATAATGAAACGTAAAACATTAAATTAAATTATTTGCCATAAGTCAGCTAGCACACGCCAATATACCTACCTACCAACAAAAACATTGAAAAATATAGGTAGGTACTCAATCAGAAATTAATGATAAAAACGTAAACAGAACGTAATACCTACCTAAATAAAAGCATCCGGGCATATAGAGCGTGTCCGCTTCCATTTGCAATGCTGCATTATGTATAAATAATATAGCTGTAACTTGCAAGTCACAAATGAAAAAATATACTCGTAACTGAACTGTAACAATGACACTATAATTGAACTGTAGCCGAGTTACATTTTTATTCTTATACCAGCGATTTAATGGCAAAGTCAACAGACGCTAGGGTTTTGAAGCTGCATAAACGTAAATTTTACTAATCTCGCGCAGGTAAGGTTTGCATAGCATAATCAGCCTAGAACGTTCCTACTGATGGGACACCGCAGGCCCCTCTCTGTGAGAGACGCCAGAATCCACCACGCGGGCCTAGTGTGGGTTTTTGGGATTAGGACATGCCTGTTTCCCCACGCGATCATTACTACAGAAAGCATATAAAACATAATAACTTAAATAAGGTCACAGGTTACTTTTTATTCCGGTAGTACGTCCCCGTGGAATAATTTCCAACCACCACGCGATTGAAGCCGCGGGCAAAAGCTACAGCTATATTTTCTAAAAATATTTGTACTTAGGTATAATATTAATGATTTTGCACACATCGTACAAAGTCAATTGCCATGTGGCATGCAAGCCTTCCCGGCACGAACAGAAAATAAGGAGTTAAATGAAAACGACTCGTACTACATATCACAAAATATTTATAAAAAAATAATTTAAAGCGGCGTTTACCCTAGCGTCCGTCTTGTCCCAAGATAAGTATGTAGAAGATCATCTAACACAGCTATCTACCTAGAGTCGGTTCCGACATGATTGTACCTACATGACGGCGAATTAAATGGCGTCTACGCGACGATAACGCTTAAGGTACAGCAGACCAATGTCCAACGCCAAAGCACAGCCTGTACATAGACACAGACACGCAGAATGCTTCTCGCTAGACTTGGGGTGTAATCAAAAAAAGCGCGGGTCAGCATTTTCCTGTAGGTACCTAGTGTCTCTATCTATACCCTTCTGTCACTTAAAAACGTCATTTGCTAGAGTGTCCACTCCTAAGCATCCGCACTTACCTATTCGCATCGATTTCGCAAACGTGCGAATGGAGTTCCTGCTCCAGTGTATTGCAAATTGCGATTCGGTGACGGAAAGTGATAGAGATACAGATAAATGTTGATTTATTGGTCAGAAACAGTGTAGGTATTGAGTACAACTTTTAACATACTTATGTAAGGTGTCAATCACTCAAATCTATACCTACTATCTACTATACTTACTATTTATATTTTACTTTAACGTTCTCTCAAAGATGATAATAGAATATGATTGAAGAGAACTGAAATATAAATATCACTCTCGTCATCATTGCAATATTCCTCATCCTCAAACAATCTTATTTTGCTGTTCTTTAATCAGATTTTGGATTTATTTATGCTTCTCTATCTTTAATAACGTTAAGATAACAATCAACAGCCGATCGATTCTGCAAAATCTCACCGGGACAACCAAGGTGAAGTGAGCTTGAAGTACATACCTAATTCAAGTTTAGCGTTCAAAACTGGTATTGGTGTAATAAGATTTATAAAAAGTGTGCTTTTAAAATAAAAATATACGAAAATGTTTAAGCTTTTAAATATGAACTAAGGAACTAAAACGTACTAAATACGAACTTTTTAATTCCTATGGCCAACCTTCCGACTCCATCATCCGACCCTGCACTCCATTCAGTGCTATAGTAGGTACCTAGGTCCTTGTCAAAACAAATGTAACGAGTCCAAACAAGACGGGGCTATCTTGTTTAGTTGAGGAGTTCCTTCTTTGGTCAACTTCAGGCTGCATCATCAGACCAGCTCCATGGTACAACAAAGTACCTATTGCAATGTCACCAAAGTTACATACCGTCAAACGGGGTGAATAGGGACGCAGGGGTGAATAGAGACGAAACTTTAGAAGGGATTTTAACCTTGAAATAATATAGTTTATTCCAAAAAGGACTCTTAATGTGTTTATTGTAATATAATTAACGATTAAGTGCTCTTGTTGGGGTCAAACTAAATTATTTCAAGGTTAAAATCCCCTTTAAAGTTTCGTTTCTATTCACCCCTGCATGCCTATTCACCCCGTTTGACTGTATGTAGGTATGCCAAGGTTCAGCTCAAGCCAGATGCCAGGAAGTGCTTGAAAATACGAACGAAACAAGTTGAAACAAATCTTGGGAAGACGTTCAATATTATAAAGCATGCAATGTGCATAATCAGCCTATAACGTCCCCACTGCTGCGACACAGGAGGCGTCTATGAGAGGAAGTGGGCAATAATCTTCTGAACGCGCCCAGTGCAGGTTGGTGGATCAATAAAATTGAATGAAATATTTGGCAGCACAATTACGGGCAATACTAGAATCGATGCGTCATAAACTTGTACAAGGGCTTGTAACGTGTTTAGACGTGGCAAAACTTGCATGCCTTGGTGTAAACAGAAGCTGCATGCAACTATGGAATGGCAAAACTTGCGTTCAATTATTGTATGCCATTTTATGGACATAGCACGCGTGTAAAAACTTGAATGCGATTATTACATGGTAACAATTTAACGTGCTTTATGGCATGCGAATATTGCTGTTGAACGTTCCAGAAAATTACACCGTGTACGGGGCTTTACTTTCCGACATAAAAAGAGGGCAAACTTTTTCAAGATCTCTCGAAACTAGTAAGTAAGTCTTTTATTCAATAAAAATGGGCGGATTTAAATGATAAATGATAAATGATGATAAATGATTTTATTTTCTGTAAGTAGGTTTGTTACAAACACTTTTACACGTCAATCATATTTTTTAAAACTAGATGAGGTCGGCGTTTCATAACTGACTACTCTGAGAAGAAAGGCCGAAACAAACTCAGAGGTCACAGTCTCTTTTAAAGTCCAGACATAATCTTGGTCAGATCATGTGAAGACCATGTAGATTGGTGTCTGAAACGGTCTTTTGAGGAAAAACCATACAGATTGAGCGGACCTGTCCAGTCAGTGCACGCATTTGTCAGTAATCTTGCCGCTCAACTGAGAACTTAAGGAGCACAACGATTCGACGAACAATACCAAAGAAAGGACATTTGGGTAGGCCGCATAAATTACTCAAGCTGCCAGATCGTGAAACTAACTAAGAAATAAAATAAAAAAAGTAATAATCCACATAATCTTCACATTCACAATAATTTAAATAATATAATACTTTACAAAGTAAATACTCATGTCATTGTGTGTATAAAATTCATCAATGTCAATGTGTATATAAATATTCGAACATAATCTTTGAGGACCATGTAGATTAGTATCTGAAATGGTCTTCTGAGGAAAGAACCACGCAGATTAAGAGGACCTGTCCAGTCAGTGCACGCATTTGTCAGTAACCGTGCAGCTCAACTCAGAACTAGGAGCTCAACGATTCGACGAACAATACCAAAGAAAGGACATTTGGGTAGGCCGCATAAACTACTTAAACTGCCAGATCATGATTAAAACTGAAACAATGACCCACATAGTCCTCACAGTCACAATAATTGATCGTTCTGTTATAATAATTATCAATTTATCAGTGTATGTAACAGAAATAAAAGAAAACATTCAGTATGCAGAAAATTGGAACAACTCAATCCCAAGCCTTTTTGTCCTCAATATAATCCTTAACGGTATAATAGCCTTTCTGGCACAACTTACGTTTAATGAATGATTTGAATTTATTAAGGCTTAGATCTTGAACGTGGCTTGGAAGTTTATTATAAAAGCGTATACATTGACATCTGAACGAGCCACCTATTTTCTTGAGCCTTGTTGTAGGTACAACGAAGCTGTGTTTGTTCCTAGTATTTATATTATGGATATCACTGTATTTTTTAAACAAGTTTATATTTTTATGGGCATATAAAAGATTTTCAAAAATATAATGTGAAGGCACAGTCATTACATTAATCTCCTTAAATTTCTCTCTGAGAGTGTGTCTCGGGCTTAATTTATAAATTGATCGAACAGCTCTTTTCTGCAAAACAAAGATAGTCTGAATGTCGGCGGCATTTCCCCACAACAGAATACCATACGACATTACACTATGAAAATAGCTAAAGTACACTAAACGGGCTGTCTCTATGTCAGTTAAATTACGAATTTTTCTAACAGCGTATGCTGCGGAGCTAAGCTTTTTTGATAATTTATCTATGTGTGGGCCCCAGTGAAGCTTAGCATCCAAAGTTAAGCCCAAGAATACTGTGCTATCTTCAGGATTCAATTCTCTGCCCTTTATCAATACATTAGTTAACACCTGTCTAACGTGAGGCAACGTAAACTTAATGCATTTGGTTTTTTTTTCATTAAGTAGTAAATTATTAACATTGAACCAGTGAACTACTTTTGAGATCGCGCTATTTACATCGTCAGTAACCAGCTGCTGACGTTTAAGTTTAAACAAAAGTGAAGTATCGTCCGCAAACAACACTATATCATGATTATCCTTTATGAGGTAAGGCAAGTCATTAATATAAATAAGAAACAAAAAAGGACCAAGAATTGAGCCCTGTGGGACTCCCATTGTTACTATAGATCCGGGAGATCTTTTACCATTAACGTCAACGCTCTGAACCCTATTATTCAAGTATGAAGTAAGAAGATCCAGAGCGGTGTTCCGGATCCCGTAGTGGCGGAGTTTCCTGATTAGCGTTTCATGAAGAACGCAATCGAACGCCTTGGACAAATCACAAAAAATGCCCAAGGCATCGCATTTATCTTCCCATGCATTATAGATATGTCCTAAAAGTTCAACACCGGCATCAGTAGTTGAACGACCCCTTGTAAAACCGAACTGTTTACTATGTAATAATTTATGTTTATTAAAAAATCTTTGCAGGATCAGGCATCTTTAAGGATCAGGACTCGGGTGCTACACACTCGTTCGGGTCGGTATGATTCGGCACAGCCTGACGGCAAAATCGAAGACATAAGTAGGTATTATTATAAGGTGTTTATCTATTCAGACACCAAATATTTTAAGAGATTTGCCTATAGCTGGAAGAGAACATACAGCAACGAAAAAAATGTAGGTACTTTAGGTACTGCAGCGGCCAGCAAAAGAGGCATTGATGGACGAACGAGTAAATGTTGGCCGAGGCCTTCGATCAATAATAGGTAGGTAAGCGGCATTGATGGACGAACGTATAAATGTGCGCCGAGTACTATCATTGATCGAAGGCTAAGGCAGGCACACATACGTAAGTCCATCAGTGCCTAGTTGTGGCCAAGGCTTGTATAGGTAGTAGATACTTTTCTTAATTAATGAGCGGAAATAAAAATACAATTACTATTCAACAACGAACAACAATAATTTTTCCCGCGTTAAAGTGTTCAATTGTTTTTTTTTTACAATAAACAGCTTTCTATTTGCAAGCCAGTTTATATATTTAAATAAAACTTTTTATAAGTTAGCTTCTTGGTTGCCATGTTTCGGAGTCACTGACCTTTATTAAAATTTCGGAGTACAAGATCGTTCCATTTTTAAATTACACGATAGTTATGATATGAGTTTAATAATAAATGTAATTTATTTGGCCGCTAAACCACGACAGTTAAGGATTTTCATACAACTTTTGCCGGCCGCTGCTCGCATGTAATTGGCCAGTAGGTACCTACAGCAATTTCGATTCATCTCGAAGAAAGTTGTCAAAATATGCTCAAATTTCCAAGCATGTTTGAGAAAAAGATATATAGGTACCTATACAACGTGGCGCTACAATGGTGACATTAATTTAACACACGGGTAGGGCTAGTGCCCATTAATCATAAAAAATGTATAGATTAAAATGATGAGTAAATTGAAAAAAAATTCAAACAAACTAAATAATAAAAAAGCTACTAAAATTGGGATCACCTTGCATAAATTCATTCATGCAATTACTTACCTAGCTGGATTATGTTAACTCGGAGCGGCAACGCGTCGATTCGCATGCTGGCAACCGCGCATCGCGTCTTGTTCCTACTCGTGATCGGTCCGATTCTTTGACGGCATATTATCAAAGAAACCGAGCGGCGCAAGTGGTACAAACACTTATAATATCACCCTCTTTTGTTACTATTAGTAATAACTGTCATCACTAATCACTGCCATCACGATCACAAGTTTACACAAGCACTATAGCACAAATAAATGCATCCGTATCGCAAGAGGTGTAAACGTACCTACTAGGTAAGAAAACGAAAACAAATCAAAGCGTCTTTATCGCAGTACCATAATCTAATTACTATCCTAATTACACAAAAGGAAATAAATAAAACAATAGGTAAGTCTTTTTCGCGACGTAATTAAGCGCACTAGTGTAAAAAAGTGCGTCAAGGACACGGGTTCGACTAGCACTAGAAAAGCAAAAAAAGAATTCGAGTTCGGTGCGGTGGGTGGAAGGGAGAGCGCGCGTCGCCTGCGCTGCTCGCAAAGGAAATTTCCTTTAATTCGCCTACTCTATGCATTTGTTTCATCCTAATAGTATTGCTTATTCGTTTTAATTTCATTGATGCGAAGTTATGATCCGTGACCCCGGCTAATGACCGCTGCGCGACGGTTCTAAGTACAGGTTGCTCTAAGATGCTATTTCCTAAATTCTTTAATAAATCTGTAAATAATAACGAATAATGGAAATAAAAAATTGTCATGAAACGAAAATGTGAAAACGTATATAATATGTGTGTTAAATTAAGGTCACCATTGCAGCGCCACGCTGTATATTCAATAAGACATGTGTTTTTTATTTTATGTGATTATTATAATATTAAAACTGCTTGAGACATTTTCCATAAAACCTTTACAAATTCATTCTATGAATGACCCGCCCGGCTTCGGCGCGGGCGTAGCGGGCGGCGCAGGCCACGCGCCCTCGCTGCCGCCCGCTTCGATGACTGTACCAAAACACTACGAAGAAACTAGCGTAATAGATGTTAAAAAATAATGAGCCAGTATTTATTAAGTATGTCAAGTAATTTTAAATTATTATATTTTTTAAATAATATACCTACACACAGTGCCGTAACTAGGGCGGTGCCCAGGCACAGGGCGCAAACCCTGGACGGGCGCAGAATTGACCAAGGTAAAATAGTAGTTAGTAAAATACGTACGAGTACAATACCTATCTACGGGTGTAGACACACTCTCCTATCAGCACCTATATTGAGTTGTCAGTCAAGTCTGGGTCTTCTTAAAACTATAGCAGTACCTACCTACTGGATATAATGGAAATGACTTAATGTTTAAAAAAAAGCTGTTTCAAAGAAAAGCGCAATACAGTCCTTTCACGGTCATTTTACCTCTACAGCTGCAACCCAACAGCAACCTTATTACAACAACAATAAAGATCGCTCGCTCTTATATCCTGCTTCTCAAACTTTTCTGCATAGCTGGGCGAGTGGGCCCCATTTAGTTTTGCCACCCTCGGGCCCCCGACAGGCTTATTCCGCCACTGCTTGAATCTTTACTTGGCATCTCTGCTAACGAATATTTAGTGTCATTTGTGTATTGTATTGTGTATTTTGGCACATATATTCGAATAAAAGTTTTTTTTACCTAATTTATATCTACATAAATCCGGGCGATCCACACAATGGTGACACCCGGGCGTTTCCTCCCGCCTTATCCCGAACAGGAACCTCCCGAAACAACCGTGTCCGGTGAGGACCTGCGTCAGGCGGAAGGTGAGGACGCCGTGGCGCCTCTCTAGCCACTCCTCAAAGAGAGGACTTATCGCCACAATTGTGGCGCGCCCATTGTTAGATTACCCAAGTTAAAAAAAAAACTAAATTCCCTTCGAATTAATGAATGAGCTAGAAAAACAAGATAACTAATGCTACGAATTAATCAAATAGAAATACCTAAGCCCTTTCATCTAACAGTATAATATCCATGTATGTATAATGATAACGCCTAGGATTAACCGAAAATACGCAAACAAACAAAATAATAATGTTTTTCAAAAACTGACGTGTCATCAGAAACTCGAAACTTGTTTCTTAAAATGCACACGTGAATACATTGTGACTGAGGACGTCATTATTTTGTGAGCTGAGTTTTTATAGTCTGTAAGTTCATCAAAAATGAATGGTAAAAAAAGTTGTTAAAAAAATATACATACTCGGATGTGATTGAAAAACAAAATACGCCAGCTTTTATCGAGAGTCCAGAGATCTGGTTCCAACAAGATGAAGGCACAGCGCATACGGCTTGAGCCACAATGACTGTCTTGAGGCAGACTTTCGGTAAGCGTTAAATCTCGCGATTTAATTTTACTAGCCCGCATGTTCCCCGCGTCTATTAAATAACCCTAGACGAAATAATCTGGCGCTGTTAACGCCAGATTATTTCGTCTAGGGTTATTTAATAGACAAGGTGTACATTAACAAACCCAGGACAATCGAGCAGCTGAAGGCGAACATCCGATCTGAAATACGGTAACCTAAGTCCTCATGTTCTGAGGAAAGTAATGAAAAGTGCTCTCGAAAAAGCCCGTCTTTGTGAGGCTATAAATTGGCATACAAACATACAGCCATGCGACAGTCGTATTAAATTTATTCGGTAAACCGAACGCGTAGTCGTGCCAAGAAAAGGTGCGTTCTGGTTTACCGATCGCTTTCTGGATGGGGTTTTACAGATTTTCACATAAATGTAATGAAACCAATGTGTGAATCAAATAAAACTTTTTTATTATAAAAGCATCATACATTTAGCCTTACAATAAATTACAATAACGGAAACTGTAAAAATCTACCTCTTGATAGTAAGTAGATACGTACCAAAAGTGTCGGATGAAAATGTAAGCAAATCAAAAAACGTATCTGCGCCTGTAGATGCCAATTTGTACTGCCAGTTAAAAATGAGCCCATTGATTAGATTATTCGAATATCTTAACTCGCAATTCTAACTTTACCTATAACCTGAATATTACCTGACGACTTTTCAATGTTAACCATTTATTAATAATGTTATTAGAATAGTAGGAAAAAGTGGTGAGATAAGTTAAAACCTTCTAAATACAGACGTGTTACTAAATCCCTTTAGTCAGTTATTGCTTTGAACAGGGTTTGTTTACACTTTCATCAGATTATTTGGGAACAGACTAGGTACAAATATTTCGATCCGCCACCTTTTAGTATAAAACTTATCAAAATTATTTTAGTCCCACAACCATAGACACTAATTCTTTGTAGCAGGTAGGTACATAACACAAACAGTAGGTTCTTATTGGGTTTTTTGTGCTAAATAAAGTTAATACAACACTTACAAGGTTATTTGGCATGTGCCAAAATTCGAACTAATGCCGCTATCTTGTTTTACAATTATGATAATAATATGATATTACAATTTCTATGATAATTTCTCAAGCTGAGGCCATTATTGTCACTTTGCTTTCAAGTTCACATTCCGGCCTCTATTGCATACAGAATAAAAATATTTTTACAATTCTTTCACTTGCAATATAGTTGGGTAAGCATTATTTAAAACTGTTCCTTTCAAGTCGATAGCATTAGTAGGTCCTGAAATGAGCAGCTGTGACAGACAGACAAAGTCGCGCCATAAGGGTTCCTATTTTACCATTTTTGTACGGACCCCTGAAGAGGGTCGCAGAAGCGGTTTATTTATTTATTATACTTTATGCAACACAAAAGGTACAAAGGCAGGCTTAAGGCCCTAGGTATGCTCTACCAGTCTACCAAAGGTAGTGAGGAAGTAACACGGGCAGGTGCATTGTTTTGCGATTGGATAACAAAAATATATAATTATGTACCTATAACAAATAAAATAGGTACAGTGCCAAGTTTTAACGCTGGCCTATTTACAAAAAAAGCGGAAGCTGCAAAAAATTACCTACTCGATGTTTTTGTTATTTGTCAAAAAAAAAACATGATCTAAGTAAATAATAATAAATATTTTTTTTATTCACAAAACATAAACTGTGACAAATAAGTACACAGAATGGTAAATAAACTTGAAGTACAATTATAATGATTGGGTACAAAAGGTAGGTAGTGAGGTCGAAAGTCTAATAAGAATAGGTACCCTGCCCCCCAACCTAGGAAAATCCTGTATTTTGGGCAGCAGTGTCTTCGCATAACAATAAGGTCGAGCGATTTATGTGAGCATACAAGTAGTGTTTATTTTTAATTAAGTACTTAATAGTTTTCACAGAAATATTGTAGTCTTTTAATTCCGAAGTTTTTTCATAGTCAACCTCGTAATTGCTTTATTACCCTAAGATTGAATGTCACAAGCATGTCAGGGTCTATTTTGCTTAATAACACCAACATGATATTTAGGTAGCACAGAGAGTGCGATTGTCGCAACCCAGCGCTGGGCACGCCACAATTCCCACGATAAGTCCCCTCTTTGAGGCGCCACGGCGTCCTCACCTTCCGCCTGACGCAGGTCCACACCGGACACGGTTGTTTCCGGAGGTTCCTGTTCCGGATAAGGCGAGAGGAAACGCCCGGGTGTCATCATTGTGTGGAGCGCCCGGAGGACACGGTGGAGGTCTGCCCGGCTTGGGCGGAGCACCGCCGTGTCCTCGTGCAGGCGATTGGTGGTGGCAGTCTCTCGCGTCCGGCCCTGGTCCAAGCCATGGTACGGAGCGAGAGGGCATGGGAAGCCGTCACCTCCTTCTGCGAAGCAGTAACGCTCGCGAAGCAGGAGGCGGAACGCGTGAGGGAGAGGCAAAATTCGCGCCCTCACGCCCCTATGCGCCTTAGGAAACGTCATGGGCGTCGGGAATCCCAATCCGATTCCCGGCCACCGTAGGCGAAGGCTTGCGGACGGCGAGCAATGGGTAGCTCGCCGTCCGATAATTACCAGGCCCGGGTCGACGGCGCGTTGTGTTCCACGCGCGCCTCAAAGAGATGTCAGCACCAACGACGGGGTCCGCTAGGGCCGATGCCTGCCAGGGTTGCGGGAAAGTCCGAAAGGGTTACCGTGGCCCCTGGCACAGGCAACTGAAGGAACACGGGTGGGTTTTAGTCAGTAAGTCTGACACGCCCTCCCGCTCCGCCCAGAGCGGGAGAAGTTATTAAATAACTTTCTGTGCCAGGGGCCACGGTAACCCTTTCGGACTTTCCCGCAACCCTGGATGTGGAGTGCGCCAGGCTTGTAGATAGTTTCAACCTGAGTGAAGTTTCAATTTTGTCAAAAATGATAAAGCAATTACGAGGCTGACTATACTTTAAGAGCAAATTTAGTTGGGCTAATTGGACCAACTTTGAAAATGTGAAAAAAAACTGCTTTTGCATACGAAACGATCAATTAATGTAGAGTACATCTGATTTCATACCTACATATTTTTATAGTTGGTCCCACATCAGAAGTCGTTCATGTTCACGAGTAGGTACTACACTCCGTAAAAGAGTGTCCCTTCTTTTACCTGCCAGTAGACGTAGTTCCACACTACCATATAGTATCGGCATATTAATATAGTTGAGTAGGTAATACTATTAACGATCGATACGCTTATGTAAGGTAACTATACAAATGTTTTAAAGTTTCGAAGATACATTCTTTAAAAGAACATCATGCATGTCTTGAAGGGATTGTTCCAAAGCATTTCTGTATTTGTTGCAATCGGTGTCTGGATGTTCGACAAATGCGGAGGTGGCGAAATTTATATCGTTATCTCTGGGATTGTAACATGTTGCATACCCGTCAGGCACTAATGGTCCGTAACACATAAATCCATCACACTTGCAAGCGACCTGAAATAAATAGATAGTAATAGAAATTAGTCTGAGCTCAGAAATAGAGAACATAAGAATATTTTTTCGTGTTTCGTAGCCAAATAACAAAAACAGAACCCATATAATTTTGTCATGTCCATCCCGAAGTCACCAGCCATTTTACTAGGAAACTATTTGCACTAAATTGATGAAAATTTTAAAGGTGTATTCTGTGCACCACTAAACAATGGCGTGTGCGGAAAACAATGTAAAAAAAACCGGCCAAGTGCGCACCACGCACAATGAAGGGTTCCGTAGTTGTGATGAATTTATCCCAAGAAAAATTTTAGATTGTAGTTGAAAAACATGTTCTCCCATATATTCCAACTGCAAATGTAAGTTTGTACGCACAACATTGACAGATTTACCATGTGTTTATAACACCATAGACTTCTTATAGCTTTTCCTGTAATATTTAAGTATAGAAATATTTTCTGTATTTTTTTTTTTTTTTTTTTTTTCAAAATTTTAGTCTCGGTTGTTTCGGAGATAAGGCGGGCAATGGTAAATTTTCATCAAAAGATTTTGAGATTGCAATTGCAGCGCAACAAAAAACTACCACGAATACTTTATAACGAGATTTATTTCTACAGATAAACAAAAAGCGAAGCTCATAAATTTCAGGTGATACGTTCCCCTGTCAAGTTTAGCTATATTGGTTCCCAAACCCAAGTTGCACGTGTCGAGTATGCACACCACTTGTAAAACCCTACAAACAAAAGCTTTTACAATGGGCATAATCGTGCCCATGACAAAAGACGGGAATTGTTTATTTAGGTCGATAGCCCACCAATTAAATAATATAATGGATTTAACCTTCGACCACGTGTCTGTCCGTCAAAACCTCGCTTCATATGTTTTGGAGCATCGAGATGACGACAGAATTAGCCTAGCACTTCTAAATAATATAGTACAATAATTTCTCCCTAACAGCAATCTCTCTCTAGAACAAATGATAACAAAATACATAGCCGCGCAGTTTTCCGAGATGTTCTGGGGAGGAAAGGATACTCTAATCGCGGCGTCCGAGTTCTATCTCGTAAATTTGCATGTCCACAAAAATAACAAAAACACACTGGTGTATTCACCTACCGGCGAACCAATACATGAATAAAGCCTGGACACGGAACGAAGCGCCCGACACCGTGCAAGTACCAATTCCGAAAAACAATAACTCTTAAAGATGCGAACGACTATCGCCTCATATCACACACACAATTTACACCATAGTAGGTATACAAAATTCACACCTCATACGTACTAAAAAAAAAATTGACGTCTAATAACGGAATTGGGCAACACTACTAAGCTGCCTGCAAATGATCACGTCTTTACGCTTAAAAGGGTCTTAGACGAAGACTGGCGTGCAGGTAAAAGAATGTATGTACTCGCCCTCGACATAGAAAAAGGCTTCGACAATGTCGACCTCAATGCACAACGAGATACCTACCCTAATACAACGAACTAACAAATCCCTAACCAACATGATAATCAATGTATCCATGAATGAACGAACATGCATTAAATGGTGTGGCCAGCAAAGTAATTGGTTATCAAAGGAAAGGGAGTCAAACAAGGTTGCCCACTGTTCCCTCGCCTTTTTACACTGGTCATCGATGAAGTCCTTAGAACTCTTGACAAAAAAACTCAATTAATCAAACTAGACCAAGATCTCCTGGTACTATCATTTGCGGACGACCTTATCTTCATTACAGATGACCTAGAAGAGTTAGAAGGAATAGGAAAAGGTCATATTAATACGCCTCCCTGATGAGGCGGATGCGGGGCAGCGCCAACAGCATCTTGGTCACTGTGGCCGATAGAGCAGACAGTCAAATACTCAGGCACTGGACCAGGACACAAGTATTGCTTTCAAACCGTGCCGTGAAATAATGTTGTTTTTGTATTAATGTATTATATAATTGATTAATTTGACTTTGACATTCTTATTATTTGTTAAATGTATGTACCTACTGACACTAGTTTTTTTAAGCTGTTTAAGTAACAAGTTGTGTTACTAACAATTTGGAAGGTTTCTTCTGGAAATAAATAATTATATATTAAACTCCTACTAGATAGTGTAGGCGTCTAAAACGACGAAACAAAAACAAAATTACTATTAAGGGACCCCACGGCTAAAACGACCTACGTGACCCTTAATGGAATAAGTATACCGATATTTGATGAAATTAAATACCTAGGCACATACATAACACGTGCATTAAGCAGAAAAAGCATAATTTAAAGGCGATGCGAACAGGCCACGAGAAACACAAAATCAGTACCTATCATTCATAAAAAAAAAAAAAACTCAAGGACGGTGATAGTACCGTGTATGATAAGATAATATATGGTTTGAAAGTATCGACACTCCCTAACGCTAACAGGTCAACACTTAGAAGATATAAGCGAGTTATCATGAGAGACTTGAAGAAAATGCCAAATTAGATGGAAAAATCGTAACCAAACGCATCAAGAACATGATGATGCATGATTTGATTTGATTTTTTGATTTGAAGAACCACAGGATGTTTACAAGCGCCGCGAATCAGACATGTAAACATGTTGCATGCAGCAATTCAGTATAAGGCCAAATCCAAGGTCGGCCGACTTATTTATACATGGAACAACAACCTAAAACAGGACATGAAATACTTCGACGACGGTATAAATTGTTGGATGGATACGACTGGGTGCTGCGCGCCGACCTCCCTAGCGGCGTCAACGTGGTTTTTTACGCTGACGACACGCTGGACCTGGCGTAGGAGAGGTCGCACCAGGCGGCGGCCGAACTAGCGACACGCGGGGTTGCGACAATCGTATAGAGGACCTGGCATTTGGGACTCGAGGTGGCCCTGCACAAGTCCGAGGCCATGTGTTTTCATGGTCCTCGGAACACGCCACCGTCGGGTTCCCAAATAACGGTAGGAGGAGTTCACATGGGAGTCGAGTCGACGATGAAGTACCTGGGACTCGTCCTCGACAGCCGGTGGAACTTCGTGGAGCATTTCCGACGTTTGGCTCCCAGACTGGAAAGGGCAGGGCTGCCTTGAAGCGGCTCCTGCCCAATCTAGGGGGGCCAAACGCCTCCTGCCGGAGGCTCTACGCGGGGGTCGTGCGGTCCATGGCCCTTTACGGGGCACCGGTGTGGGCGCGTTCCTTGAGGCGGCGGCCAGCCCGCCGGTTGAACGCCGCGAGAAATCACGGTACAGCGGACAGAGCTCCGGCGGGATCTCAGGGCGGCATGGAGAGTGCGATTGTCGCAACCCAGCGCTAGGCACGCCACAATTGTGGCGATAAGTCCTCTCTTTGAGGAGTGGCTAGAGAGGCGCCACGGCGTCCTCATCTTCCGCCTGACGCAGGACACGGTTGTTTCGGGAGGTTCCGGATAAGGCGGGTGGAAACGCCCGGGTGTCACCATTGTGTGGATCGCCGGGAGGACACGGTGGAGCATACGGTGGAGGTCTGCCCGGTTTGGGCGGAGCACCACCGCACACTGGGACCCGACCATACAACGTAATGCTCAAAACTCGATTTTCAAAATGAGGGTATTTCAAAAAATAAACTATGTAAGGGTAGACTTAAGAATGTGTCACATCATTTCTACAAATACTGAATCAGTAACTGCTATCTGCTGTCCAGTGCATCAGCTCAAAGTTTACTTTATACCCACATCATTAATTATTCGATAACATTCGTGAGTTTGTAGAGAATATTAAAACATTCATTTCTGCAAGTAATCGTCATATTTAATTGAAGTGCATCATGGCTGCAACTAGGCAAGGTATGGTTATTCTAATATTGTTTTTATGAACCTTAACGATTAGTACTTTTAGATTAATTACTAATTATATGTGATAGTATGGTTTTTTATGTACTGAATCAAACATTTCTTATTTTTTCCTTTTTGCGCAAAGTTCTATTTTTGAAATATTTTTTACAATATCTACGAGGTGTTGATTAGTAATGAACTGAAGAGATTAGCAATAGAACTTTGCGCATTTTCGAGATACTTAATAAAAGTTTTTTTGCGCACAAATTTTTTTAGGCGTTTGTGATTTTGTGATGTTACTATAAAACCATAGCTTATAAGCAAAGTAGTCCCTAGCAATTAATTTGAATAAATAAGATATATTTTGAAGAAAACAGTTATAAATTATGCCTGTCGCACATACTTTTGATATTTTTTTGTTGTAGACAACTTTATTTCTTTACATTTCAGAAGAAAGTTCATCATCATACTTCACCTTGAAAAATGCAAACTTATGTGAGATTAATTAATTATTATTAATAATAAAAATTAATTTAGAAAACACATGTCAATAATTGTTGATAAGCCCAAACCAGGTTACGGGAATACCAAAGACGGAAATGTGGCTCGTAAGTTTTTCCAAAATAGTCGGCTATCTGCATCAATTACTGGTATTGATCAGACATTAATTCATAAGCTTTATATAATATTACAAACAATATCAAGAGGTTTTAAAATCGATACCAACAAGTTTAAATCATTTTGTCTAAATACCGCGGAATTATACGTCACTCTTTATCCTTGGTACCCAATGACTACGACATTGCACAAAATATTAATCCACGGTAATTAAATTATATCAAATTGTTTGCTACCGGTTGGGCAGTTAAGTGAAGAAGCGCAGGAATCACAAAACAAGGATTTTAAAATATATAGAGAGCGCTTCTCTCGAAAAACCTCAAGACAGAGTAACTTAGAAGATATAGTTCATCATCTACTTATTTCTTCTGACCCTGTCATAACAAATTTAAGACCTTCACAAGTAGTTAAAAGAAGACCGTTTGATCCTGAAGTTACAGATATGCTTTTAGAAGAATAATAACACTTTCTAATGATTCTGATGCTTCGGATGTCGAAATATAATGTTGTATTTTATAAATTTTTCATTTCTGACTGATATTTCAATTAAAATAAACATTTTATAGCATTTTATTTATGTTTGGACTTTTGAGCACTACGTTGTATGGACGGGTCCCACTGTGCACCGTGTCCTCGTGGAGGCGATTGGCGGTGGCGATCTCTCGCGTCCGGCTCTGGTCCAGGCCATGGTACGGAGTGAGAGGGCTTGGGAAACCGTCACCTCCTTCTGCGAAGCAGAAATGTTCGCGAAGGAGGAGGCGGAACGCGTGCGGGAGAGGCAAAATTCGGGCCCTCACGCCCCTAGCCGCCGCAGGAGACGCCCTGGGCGTCGGGAATCGCAGGCCGATTCCCGGCCACCGTAGGCGTGGGCTTGCGAACGGCTAGCAATGGGCAGCTCGCCGTTCGTTAAGGACCAGGCCCGGGTCGACGGGGCGTTGTGTTCTACGCGTGCCTCAAAGAGATGTCAGCACCAATGACGGGGTCCGCTAGGGCCGATGCCTGCTAGGGTTGCGGAAAAGTCCGAGAGGCATACCGTGGCCCCTGGCACAGGCAACTGAAGGAACATGGGTGGGTTTTAGTCAGTAAGAGTCTGACACGCCCTTCTGCTCTGCCCAGAGCGGGAGAAGTTATTTGATGATTTCCCACCCTCAAAAAAAAAAAAGGATCAAAATATTGCCTATAAGTAATTATTTGGCGTGCGCTGCGATAACTATTGATGATATAGTCGCCGGCACGTAACTTGGCAAGAGTTGTTAGATGCGTTTTTGCTTTCTTTATCTTTCTTCTAAACAGACATGTTTCAAAATAAAATATGGCACTGATCATAGAATAATGACAAACACTAAAAGTGTCAATTTTTTTGTTGCACTAAGTGTACATGCGAAAACTTACTCCCAATACGCCAAAACCTTGCGAAGTTGCGTGCCGGCGACTATACCTACAAAAATTTCGCGAGGCGAGACATAAATTGTCTAACTATTATAGTTTAGTCACGTCCGCTAATATCCGTTTTCTGATCAAATTAGTCAAGCAAAACTCGGGTAGAATCGAAAGATGACATTCGTATCAATAGATTAATCCTTATTCAACTAAATGTTTCATAATCAAGGTTGATTATGTACATATGAATTCCTGTTTAAATTATTCGATTTGGACCTTTCGTTTAGAAGTTACGACGGGTATAAAAATGCTAAAAGTAAGAAATATCGTCGTGAGCGAACCGCCCTTTTTTTTTTGGTGGGATATCACCGAATAACTTCTCTCGCTCTGCCCGCCGGAGCTTTGTGCGCTGTGCCGTGATTTCTCGCGGCAGCGGAGTTACGCCCCGGCGTTTCGCCTCCTCGCGTCACTCCCGTATGTGCGCGAGGACTTTTGCCTCTAGATCCCATGGCGAGAATCCGGCAAGGAGGCTCGCCGACTCACTGGAGACCGTACTGTATCCCGGGACCAGCCGGATGGCCATGACCCTTTGGGACGCGTTCAACCGGCGGGCTGGCCGCCGCCTCAAGGAACTGGTATCCCGTAAAGGGCCATGGAGCGCACGACCCCCGTGTAAAGCCTTCGGCAGGAGGCGTTTGGACCCCCTAGATTGGGAATGCTCTACAAAGTTCCACCAGCTGTCGAGGACGAGTCCCAGGTACTTCATCGTCCACTCGACGCCGATGTGAACCCATCGAGCGAACAGCCCTACGCTTAGTACATTAAGTAGTTACCTACACATTGTCATATTTAGTTCAATAGTAGTCTTTCGTCTTACGACTTCCACGCGAACGAAGTCGCGGGCAGAAGCTAGTTATTAATATTTTGAGGGAAATAGCGTTTATTTTTTAAGACGGTTATTTATTGTAAAAAAAAATATAACTCAAAACTTGACTGCAAAGAACACGCTTTAGACCTGAAGCTGCCTTAAGAGGTTCCATACAAAACTGCTGCGTGGCGGGGACCCGCGGCGCCGTACGTCGTCACCGCGCCCGCGCAACGGTGCCCGCCTCCGTGCGACAGACGCCCGCGCGTGGCCCACCAGCGGTAACGGTAACACGCATGGCCTTGTTCGGTCAATAACGCTATGTGAAACGGGCCGCGCGTTTTTTTTAACGAAAAAATCTACGTAATCATATATTAAGTTCTCCATCGACACGACTGTAGATGCCTACTGTTAAAATTGAACTAGCGACACTGCGTTAGTAAAATAATCCGGTCTCAGCAACGGGGATCCCACGGAACCCACCCGCGTACCTACGCGCGTAGACACGCGACGGCTGCCCGTCGCGGGCGCCGGCTTAACGCAGTTACAGACCTTATTATTTTGCTGGTCAATGTGCGCTGACCGATAATGTATCCATATCATGACGTGACCGACGATTTCGGGGAAATGGCTAAAGGTCATAGAGTCACCGTACATAAAAAGTAGCGGCCCATGATTGTTCTAAATTTTGGCTAAAGTGTGTGAACGTATTTATTTAAATTTACCTGACTAGTGGAAATCCTCATATGGGCGCTCTTTGTAAATCCAGGATCAGAATATAATTTTGGTATTTCAACGCCATTTTCGATTGCAGTTAATTTTAATCCTAGTAAATGTCTATCAACACCGAATCCTTGAAGTGCCTGTAAAAAAAATATATATATGAGATAAAATTCTAAGTAGGCAATTTTTTGTATACTTAGGTACGATTCTTAATTATGGCGAAAGGGCTTGGGTAGTCTGCAATATTAATATTTTCTTAAGTTTTTGTTACTTCAGCATCAGGTTGTAGGTACGGATAAATACAATTGATGCGCACGTAACAAATACGTATCAATAATAATTAAAATCATCAATATACGAGGGGGCGTTTTTAAGTTCGCGGAATGGGGGGGAGGGGATAACAATAGGTCATTATCGGGATGGCCACAACTTCAGCCACTCAATATTAGTATAAATACCAGGTTTTATCTTAACTGGATCATCACTAGTGGACCACCCACCAGCTGAGACAGTACCGTGCGGACCGCAGTGAGTTTTTAGCCATTTTTAAAAACTGTTTTCGTTGTGTTTGTACGAGTGACCAAGTGGGCACTGGTGCAAACACAGGGGGAGCCCCCCCGTGCTGCTCGGTGAGCAATCACCGTAGCGGTCGCGGCACTCCACGCCCCCGGGATGCCGAAGCCCGGCACGCGCGGCTCGCTTGGCCGCGATGCCGGGGCCAAGGAGGTCCGTCCGGCGTTGGACCGGACGACGTCTATGCCGAATATCGGCGATGCGTCGTCCGGTGCGCCGCCAGCTGGACAGGCTGGAACGTCCCGAAGAGGAGGGACGAACCCGGAAGAAGGAAGAGGAGGGGGGGGACCGGGCGCCGCTGTTGCTGCCGGCCCACCGACGTCATCGGCGCCTGCGCGCGTTGCGCCGACGCCGTCGACGAGCCGACAGCACGCGGTACCCGTCCGCCCCGCAGCTTTCCGCCCGGTGCCGATACAGGCGACGGGGCCTGCGGCGAGCGCGGGCCGCGCGCCGCCGGTGCGCGCCGTGGCGCCACCTGCGCGCACTCCCGCGCCGGTGCGCGCCACTGGGACCGCCGCGCGCGCTGCCGTGCCGCTCGCCCGCCCCGCGCCCCCGGCGCACACCCCTGCACCATCCGCGCGACCCCGCGCACCCCCCGCGCGCACCGCCGCGCCGCCGCGGTTCGCGTCGCCGCCCGCGCCCACCGGGCCTGCGGCCCGAGTGACACGCGACCAAGCTGTGCCAGCTTCGCTCACAGCCACACCCAGCCCCCGCTTCTCGCTGGCGGGGCCGACGGTGGCTGAGCGGGAGCGGCCAGCAAGTGCCGGGTCGTACAGACGGCCGTCCAGGGCGATGCCCACGGCGCCTGACTCACCGGCGCCCCCCCGAGCCTCGGCCTGCGACTCGCCCGCGATGCTGTCGGCATGCTCTTCCCGTGTAGGGTCGAGTATGTCGCTGGCGTCCGCGGGCTCGGCCGCGTCCGGTCGCGGAGATGTGTCTAGGGACACGACCCCGCGATCCGAACGACGGTCCATCGTGGGAGGAACCGTCGCCATGGACACTGCGGCGTCACCGGTGTCACCGACCCCGTCGCTGGGGTTTGAGTTCGAGTTCCAACTCGACCCCAGACCCCAGCGCCGTAGGAGGAGCTCCGGCGAGGCCATTATGGAGCCGAAGCGGCCCCGCCCCGACCCGCCGCGGCCACAGCGCGAAAGCGCGCCGCGCGGCCCGGGCGCGCCAGCGTCGCCCTCTTTTGCCGACGCGGCACGCCGCTCGCCCCCAGCTTCGCCACCACCATCACCATCGCCAACAACCGCAGGGGTAAGTCAAACAAACTTACCTCTCGCCCCCTCAGCACCTACCGCCCCCCTTGCTGCCGCCTCCGGAGCAGAGAAGGCGACGACGACGCAGCAACAACCGGGGAAAAAGAAGAGGCCACGATACCCGCCGCTGGTAGTGGAAAGGCTACCGAATTGGGCCGCCCATTTCAGGGCCATCAGTGCCAAGCTGGGTCGGCCTCCCAACGCTCGACCATACGGGAGTGGAGTGCGCTTCACTCCCGAAAGCGAAGAGGAGTACAGGCTGGTCCAGCGGTACTTGGTCGGCCTTGAGAAGGACAGCGGCGTCTCATGGTTCGCCTATTCGCTGCCAGCGGAGAGAAGCCTTAAAATTGCCATCAGGGGGCTACCGGCAGATACAGACCCCCAGGAGATAGAGGAGGAACTCCGGGCGTTGGGGTACCAGCCGGAGTACGTGCGCCACATTAAGGGGGCGCAAGGAAGACCCGGCTGTGTATTTCACGCCATCCTTAAGAAAACCCCTGACGTCCGGGCTATCTACGACACCACCGTGTTCCTATACATGCGTGGTGTCAGGATAGAGGCTTGGCGAGGCAAACGCGGCCCCGCCCAGTGCCACCGGTGCCAACGTTTCAGGCACAGCTCGCACCAGTGCCACCGGCCGCTCGCTTGCGTACGATGCGGGGGCGAGCACGCGGCACGAGATTGCCCACGCCCGCGGGAGGAGCCGGCCACCTGTGCAAACTGCGGTGGCCCGCACCCCGCGTGCAATATAAAGTGCCCCGTGTATCAGGCAGAAACCCGAAACAAGCGAGCGGGGACTGTCGCCATCACGGCCACCACGCGCCGATCCAAAGTGGACACCGAGAGGCCACATGTGGAAGCCGAAGAGGCCCAAGGCATGACGCTGATGGCGGCAGCCAACGGGCCCACACAAAGGACGCAAGCCGCCTCCTCCGGGCGGAGGAAGAAGGGGCGAGGGGGGAAGGGTAAAGGAGGAAAACCCAAACCCCCCACTACCCACGAAGAGGTCGTAGCGGCCGACCCTGCCGCAAGCGGGGCACAGGCTGTTTTACATCAAGAAAATGTAGTACCTACAACTGGCGCCGGCATAGCGCCGCGGCTAAAAGGTGAACTACAACCCAGGAAGGGCGATAGTGGCGGCGCTACCGGCGCCAAGACAACAACAAAAACGGAATTTACAGCCTGTGCCATCAAGCTACTTATGGACCTTATAAAGGCCATAAGGCAGGGTCAGGACATAGAGACGGTCATCCTTGATGGCCTGGCCACTCTGCTAACCCTTTACCATGGCTAGGTCGTTAAGGGTGATCCACTGGAATGCCCGCGGCCTACGAGACAAGGTCGCCCCCCTCCGCCATCTCCTGAGGGAACAGAATATCGACGTGGCGCTCATAAGCGAGACGCTCCTGGGACCTGGAGACCGGATAAGGTTCCCGGGATATCTCGTTTATAGGAAGGATGAAAGGTCGGCTCACATGCAGTACCGTGGTCTGGCAGTACTTGTGAGACGAAGAGTCGTCCATCAGGAAATCCCCTCGCCCAACATCAGGTCATTTTACGCGCTGGGTGTCCAGCTGCACGTGGCCGGCGAGGACATAGACATCTACAGCTGCTATACGCCGCCCGTGACTCACCTGGAGCCAACGGAGTTGCGGGCGTTGCTTAATAGAAAAGCACACGCAGTTGTCCTCGCCGGGGATTTAAACTGTAAACACCCAGCGTGGAATTCATATACAACAAATACCGAGGGGAGACGGCTCTTCGCGGACGCGGAAGCCTTCGGCTATACGGTGTCCGGCCCAGAGACGCCGACCCACTACCCAGAAGCCTCGAGACACACACCGGATGTGCTGGACATCGTAGTCCACCGAGGGCTTAGCTGCCAGATCACACAGCAAGTGATAGACGACGAGTTACAGTCGGACCACCAACCTGTACTCGTCGTCTTATCGGGTATGCCGACCCGACTGAAGCCCATAGCGCCACGTCGAAAGACGGACTGGACGTCATTTACAGAAAAGATAGAGACCACCACGCCGACTTGGCCTATTGTCACCTCCGCGGACGTGGACCAAATGGCGAGCGATGTCACTGTTTGCATTCAAAGCGCCTTACAATCGGCGACTAGCACACAGCCGCAGGGGAGAGGGCTATTGCCGCCCCTGCCAGCGCGCATAAATGCGATGATCGCCGAGAAGAGGCGCATTCGCAAACAGTGGCAACAACTTAGATGCCCGACTCTCAAGTCACAGCTGAACCGTCTCGCGGAGAAGGTGAAGGCCGAGCTCCAGGCACACACCGCCGCGGACTGGGAGGACAAAATAGACGCCACGACGGACAGTTGGCCGTCACTACACAAGCTGTGCGGCCAGCTGCTGAACACCCCAGTCCCGGTGCGTCCGCTGCTCAGCAGCGACGGGGCGCTAAAGTACGTAGCGGAGGACCGGGCGGAGGTCTTCGCCGAACACCTGGAGCGTCAGTTCCAACCGAACCCGACCAGCGACACTGAACATGTCGCAGCAGTCGAGAAACACCTGGGAGACTACTTCGCAACGCCGATAGCTCCCGAGGAGGACCCTGTCTTCTTCTCGCCTGGCGCAGTCAGACGCGCCATCCTTAAGACGAGGCCCAGAAAGGCTCCCGGTGCCGACGGTATCACCAACACAGCGCTGCGCCACCTGCCGCACCGTATGGTAGCGGCGCTGGCGCGCCTGTTTACGGCGGTACTGCGCACCGGGACCTTTCCCGCCTCGTGGAAGGAAGGGCGCGTTGTCATGCTGCCCAAGGCGGGGAAAAACATCCTGAAGCCGGAGAGCTATCGGCCGATCACTCTGTTGCCGACAGTCTCCAAGGTGTTCGAAGCACTCCTGCTGCGACATCTCCTACCGCACATATCACCAAGACCGGAACAATTCGGGTTTCGGTCGGAGCATAGCACGACGCTCCAGCTGTCGAGGGTACTCCACCTTCTCGCAGCTGCGATGAACAAGAAGGAGTACTCGGTGGCAGTATTCCTCGACATGGAGAAGGCCTTCGACCGTGTATGGCACGAAGGCCTAGTACACAAGTTGGCCACGTCCGACGCGCCCCGTCGCGTTGTCAGGGTGGTCTCTTCTTTTCTGTCCCACAGGACTTTCAGGGTGGTGGTCGACGGGGCGCTATCCGGCGCCCGACCGGTGATGGCTGGCGTGCCGCAAGGCAGCTGCGTATCGCCGGCGTGTTACTCACGGTACACCGACGACATCCCCACAACCCCGGACGCGACGCTCGCGCTGTACGCTGACGACGCCGCGTACATTACCACCTCGCTTAACGCGAAGTACGCGGCCGTCAAAATGCAGCGCGCCCTAGACCTGCTTCCCGGATGGTTGTCTAAATGGCGGCTGTCGGTGAACGTGGGTAAGACGCAGGCGTTGATCACCGGATCCGCGCCTCTCCCGCCACCCTTGAAACTACAAGGAGCCGACGTCGGATGGTCGCCCCGGGCCAAGTACCTGGGTGTGACTATCGACCGTCGGCTATCGATGGGGACACACGTCCGCAAGGTCGCTACGCAAGGTAGGGTCGCCCGCAACCTCCTTCGACCAGTGCTCTCGTCCCGCATCCCGGCGCGCGTCAAGTTGGGCGTGTACAAATTGTACATACGCCCAATCTTGACGTACGCCGCCCCGGCATGGTTCGCCCTCACGAGCGAGACGACCAAGAAGCTGCTCCGCGCGCAACAAAGTCTTGCGCTGCGGACGATATTGAACGCCCCTCGCTTCGTGAGGAACGATATCATCCAGAGGGATCTCGGGATTGAGAGCCTGGATGAGTATGTGCGGCGCCTCGCGAAAGGGATGTTCGCGCGTGCCGACGCATCTGCTTGGCCCCATGTCAAGCAGATAGCGCCTTGGCATACGCGCCCCCCTGACGCGAGACCCCTACCCCGCGACCTGGTAGCGGACGACGACCCCATCGCACCGGACTGACTCCCGAGTAAGCCGCATCCAGGTTACACGCGGCTTACTCGAAACAACTGAACTCCACAACACTACATACATCCGTTGCGTAGCGTGTGCTAGGTTAATATAGGCACGTTACGTAAACGAAATACAGACACCCACCTCTATACAGGCGCCTAAACACACACGTGAATGCGCGGCGCGGGCGGCGATTCACGTAGACACTGAGCGGTGTTACACAGTACAATACCGCTCACACTCTCACGACGGCTCTCTAGTCCCAACCGTAACCGGCTAGCTCTGGAAGCGGGGGGGGCGGGGGCCACACACCTTATCTGTAGGAGCGTCGAGTCGGCACCTTCGTCGCTGGTCGTCTCTCGCCGGGCCTCTCCTAGGTAACTAGGGGTCTCACCTGGCGGGGACAGACCGCCGAGGTGTCGTGAAGATAGCGGCGCTGTGAAACAGCGCCGTGGCGCGCCTACAGAAACATAATAGCAATCACTCACATGGGCGCGCGTAACTATGCGCGCGCTCAAACATCTACAGGCCTATAATATTATGGCACATAAGATGAGGGGCCCGTATTTACGGGCCACCGTGACGCATCCGCGGCCGGGGGGCGATGCCCCGTCACCGCTCGCCGCGCCCCCTTGCGGGGGCGCAGCGACTTCCAACGAAGACTGGATCATTAGTCTTTGAACTATCGTCAAGCAAACAACTCAATTGGGAAGAAAGTGTGAATTATGGAAAAAATCGAGTACCGTGCCGTAATAAAGTTCCTTACCAAGCAAGGAAAGTCAGTTCAAAATATACTGGAAGGAATCCGTTTACGGGGACTCTTGCCCGGGAAAAACCATGGTTTACAAGTGGCACAGTCTCTTTAAACAAGGCAGGACCTCACTTGAAGACGACCCACGGCCCGGACGGTCGATCGAAGTGACTACTCCGGAAATCATTAAAAAAGTCGAAAAAATAATATTGGAAGATGCCAGACTAAAGAAGAAACAGCTTGCAGAAATGGTTGGAGTATCGGATACGACAATTTTCAAAATTCTACACGATCATCTTGGCATGACAAAGGTCAGTGCAAGATGGG
The DNA here is from genome assembly GCA_937001585.2 of Brachylomia viminalis. NCBI lineage: Eukaryota > Metazoa > Arthropoda > Insecta > Lepidoptera > Noctuidae > Brachylomia > Brachylomia viminalis. The sequence continues at coordinate 14,752,553 of OW443301.2, read as the reverse complement.
TGCCAAGAATGCTCACGCCGCCTCAAAAACAACACTGCGTGGAGTGTTCTCGCACGTTTTTGGACCTCTGTAACGAAGATAAGGATGGACTATTAAGTCGAATTGTTACTGGAGATGAAACTTGGGTTCATCATTATGAACCTGAGTCGAAACAAGACTGCAGTGGCACAAAAAAGGCACACCACCACCCAAGAAGTTTAAAGTGTCGCAATCGGCTGGAAAAATCATGGCAACAGTGTTTTGGGATTCAGAAGGGATCCTGTTGACCGATTATAAAGATAAAGGCGTTTCTATAACCGGAGAATACTATGCTTCTATCCTCGAGAGGTTGAAAGAAAGCATTAAAGAAAAAAGGAGGGGTAAATTGACCAAAGGTGTCCTTCTTCTTCACGACAACGCGCCTGATCACAAGAGCCGTGTTGCGTTGGCTGCCCTGCATAAGGTGGGCTTCGATATTTTAGACCATCCATCCTACAGCCCAGACCTGGCTCTCAGTGATTATTACCTCTTCCCAAAACTGAAAAAAGAACTTCGTGGGAAGAAATTTTCAACTGATGAAGAAGTGAAGGACGCGGTTTCAGCTTATTTTTCGGACAAAGACAAAGCATTTTTTTATGAAGGTATACATAAGCTAATTGAAAGATCTGAAAAATGTATAAGGGTAGCAGGTGAATATATTGAAACAGAAAAATAATTTATTATTTTTATTTTCACTTCTTACCCTCCATTCCGCGAACTTAAAAACGCCCCCTCGTAACTCTCTAAGTTCAAATTGGTCGGAAACACAATAAAGAGGAGGCCTGTGCCTCAGCAGTGAAAACATTATAGGCAGATTATGCTTATGCTAATCATAATATTATTTTTACCTGGACCGTGTAGTTTTTATGAGAATTGATAGCGCCTTTTAGTGAAGCAATTTTCTCTTTTGGACTGCTTTGAGAATTCATCATCGTTTTTGCAAATTCTATGGATTCGATTGAACATGATCGTATGGTTTCTGTTCGCCCTCCGACATACATCCTTGTTGCTGCAGATTCGTAATGAGCTCCAGGTACTTTGTGTAACCTAAAAAAAGACAAGAGATGGACCAAAAACTTAAAAGCGTACCTATAGTAGGTACGCTTTCAACCTTTATGGGAAAAAATCTGACCCTTCCGTAGGAAACGGACATTTGTATTGAGTCCATGAAGTAAAGGAACTGTTACATTTTACTTAAGATGTGTAGCTAAACCTTCGATCTCCCCGTGCGGCAGTTATTATTTAGCCACGAGCCCCTCCTTCTCTCTATACCTTTCTATCGCTCAAAAGTGCAATTCACTTAAAGGTCCTACAGGCGCACGTAAAAAGTGCTTTCGATGAGAATGTGAGCGGATGCTTGCGAGCGAACTTCCCGCTCTAGCGAATAACGCATCTAACTTTAAGTGACAGAAAGATATAAAGACAGATAAGTAAATGCTGATCAGTATGTGTAAGTATGATTTTACCTGGTCTTAATATTGAAAATTGTAAGCATGGATATTTCATACCTGTAGAATGCTAGTTGCATAGCCATCTGTAGATAGCTATCTGGGCTTAACTTCTGCGACTTGATGAAGTTCTTTCCATACTTGTCGTACTGGAAGCAGTTCAACTCTAAGTTTCGAACTAAGCTGAAACATATTTAAGTGCACACTAAGGTTAAAACTTTCAGTTCTTTAAGATTTTGGAGAAAGTAGAAGTCTGTCGGCGCAAGGTCTGGTGAGTACGGTGGATGACGCAAAACTTCCAATCCTAGCTCTTGTAGCTTAGAGACGGTCTCTTCTGCCGTATGAGGTCGAGCGTTGTCGTGTAGGAGCAGCGGGGACGAGCGATTAACCAAGGCTGGCCGGAGATTCGCGAGCTTCTCCATCATTGTGTCCAGTTCCTCACAGTACACATCCGCAGTAATGCTGGTGCCATTTGTTAAGAAGCTGTGACGATTTATATACCGGCACTAGACCACCAAACAGTGACCATGACTTTTTTAGGGGTAAGTTTTCGTTTGGGAAATTGCCTAGGCGATGAACCACGGTCTAACCAACATGATAACCGCTTACGATTATCAAAAAGAATCAATTTTTCATCGCAAGTGACAATGCGGTTAAAAATCCCTTGGTGTTGTTGTTAAGCAACGCTAGGCATACCTCAACGCGTTCGTCGCGCTGGCGATCGTTCAGTTCGTGCGGCAGACATTTGTCAAGTTTTTTTTTACATTGCCAATTTGACGCAAATGGACCAATTTTGTTTTGATGCTAACGTAAAGCTGCTGATAACTCAGCCGTAGATTGAGTATCGTCAGCTTCCACTATCGCCTTTAATTCGTCGCTGTTGACTTTAGTTTTTGGGCGACCACAGGGTTCATTTTTATGATTCAAATTTCCATGTCGGAAGCGTTCAAACCAATAACGAACCGTTGCGTTCGTTTGTAGTGTTCACTCCGTACACGTAATTAATGTTGCGAGCCGTTTGTGCGGCATTGCTACCACGACGGAACTCGTACTCCATAATTACTCGTATTTTTATAGTGTCCATATTGATGAAAAAGATACAAATGTAGTGAAAACAAAACACCTAATCAATAAACAAATGACTGAATTTGAAAATAGAATTCCATATTTTTAATTTGAATTTAGAAGTTATTGCCAGCCATACATAAAACGGTAACTTCATAAGTAAACACCTATTAACAATAATATACCGACTGAAATTAATATTAGGTCCTTACATTTATGAAATTGGCGTTTTGTCAAACTGGCCACTTTGGTCTCAAATATCTGTAGGCCAATTCTCGTACTTAAAAAACGTTCAAATTCAAGTCGCAATCTCATCTCAGCGACAATCAATGTCAAAAACCTGTCAAAAATGTATGTAAATTGATTGTAATTTTGACAGATTGAGACTGAGATTAGAATGCGAACGGTCTTAAAAATACGGGAATTGCCCCTCTGGCGTTTGGTTAGAAATTCCAAATTTAGGCTTGTGTATTTGTGTTTCCAATTTAGCGACTAATTTGTTTTCGCGCCATTTGATTTATTTTTGACATCGTTCTGTTCACAATATGGAAAAGTTAAAACATCGGGTTATTTACGAATACGAGTTCCACCGTGCCACCAGCGCTTCAGAAACAGCTCGCAGGATTAATTATGTGTATGGGGAAGCTACCGTAAAAGAAAACACGGTACGTTTTTAGTTCCAACGTTTTCGTTTTGCAAATTTTTACCTACAGAACAAACCCCGTGGACGGCCGGAGACCCTAGTTGATAATGAAGAATTAAAAGTGATCGTGGAAGCGGATCCATCGCAAACCACGTCAGAGCTAGCGGCAGGCTTCGGTGTGAGTGATTAAATAATTTATTTCACTTGAAACAAATTGGAAAAATGAAGAAGTTCGAAAAATGGGTACCGCATGAATTGAGTGAAGCAAACCAACAAACACGAGTCGAGTGTTGCGTTACATTACTCAACTGTCACAATAACGAGGGGATTTTGAATCGTAACGTTACTTGTGATGAACAATGGATTCTGTACGATAATCGGAAACGCTCATCACAATGATTGAACACAGGAGAACCGGCCAAATCCTGCCCCAAGCGAGAGTTGACTTAGAAAAAGGTACTGTAAGTGTCGGTTGGACCAGTGCTTGTGTCATCCACTAGACGATTACGGCGGATCTGTATTGTTAACAATTGCAAACCATGATGGAAACGCTAGCCGTTAAACAACCGAGACTGGTCAATTGCTCTAGCCCACTGCTGCTTCAGGACAACGCTAGACCACACACTGCACACCAGACGGTCGCTAAATTAGAAGAGCTGCGATTGGAACGTCTCCGACACCCACCGTACTCCCCGGACCTTGCTCCAACAGATTACCACTTTTTCCGGAATTTGGACTACTTCTTGCAAGGATATATTCAATTCCGATGACTCCGATGAGGCTGTCAAAACCGTCTTCAAAGATTTTATTGATTCTCGCTCCCACAATTTTTTCAGCAAAGGAATCAATGAACTACCGATAAAATGGCGAAAGTGCATAGATAACAACGGTAGGTACATACTTTGATTAAAAATATCGTTTTGCTTTTTCCATACAAAACGCCAATTTCATATGTAAGTACCTAATAGTGTTGTTCATTCGGTTTTACGATGGTCTCTGACGAATAAACACACATGTTACCTGAACAAAAAGAACGTGCGCCAGTAGTTAGTAGTAGTAGGGATTATATCGCTGATAAAAATGCCTGGCTCAATGCTGGTCCTGCTCCACAACCTCAACTAATTGATTAACATTTGAAAATACTGTTGGAGCTGCTGAAGATTGTAAGACTACCTTTGCTTTGTATAAACTCAATCTCCTTTGTATTATATAATTGCATAGGATAAGTGTGAGTACTATGTACTATCGAGCTACCATTTACCGGGTAATGTCTTTCATTGACTTGAATGTGCCCTGGCGGCTGATAGATGTCATGCTCACTCAAATGTCTCGCTGACGGTGGCGCGTGTGTTGGATCATTTAGCTCCCTTCAAAATGGTTGAGCTGAATGGTGCTGATCCATGCGTCATGTTCGTGAACGGGCGCTGTCAGTTGGGACTGGTCATCTCTTAGCCACCACGGCTTATTTTAATTATTTTATTATGGATTGTTTTGTTTGAATTTATATTAGCTGTACACTGGGCACTCAATGTGTACGTCTTATTTACATCGTTCTCACATATAATTATACCTATATACAAGATTATTGATGTAACTAATATTTATGTAACAATATAATTTAAAAGAGTGTCCATGGAGTTTCTTGCCCGTTCTTCTCCATAGGTACCTACTACGCTTTGGAATGGGCAACTAGCTTCATATTTCTGACTGACCGATCACTTGACAATTCAAAAGTGCCTGTAAATGGTTTAATTGAAATAAATGCTTTGAGTTTGAGTTAGTCGAACGAAATGACGCGCCTTGATGAGAAATAAAATGCATTTCACACTTCCCGTGCCGCAAGGAAACGAAAGTCCAGTAATAATAAATAATAGACCTACGTTCAGATGACAGTATCCTATACTATATTGTAGTCTGTGGATGACAGGCGAAAAGCGCGCGTTGTGCTAATGCACGTTTACTACTGGCACGAATTTATTAATAAAGTATACACATGTTATTATTATCACATACGCGTGTTATTCTCGAAGATTGAAACTTAGCGGGCGGTAAACGCGCGCTTATCGCCGGACATCTGAACGTAGGCTAAAAAAATAAACTCACCCGTCTAAATTCTTTTTGGCATTTTCAATCATGCGACTAACATCTGCGGTCACATTAAATTTCAACTGAGTCGGTTGTTTGGGACTCGATGACAGCGTTTCGGGAGCTTTATTTTGTTCGCTAAAAAGGAAAAGATGGCTCTACATAACAATAATAAAGATTCAAAATGTAAGTACAGTCGACTTCGTAATTCCTTTATCACTTTTAACTACAATTCCCATAAAATTTAAACTTACGAGGTTGACTACAGTACACAACAGGGAATATGCAATTACCTTATTCAAAACTTTCCATCATTGAAATCTTTTTAAATATGCTTTGTATTGTTATGAAACAATTCGGTATTTTTTTACGGTTTTTATTATATTACGTAGTTACAGTAAATTATTTTATGCTGCGTTTATTTAAGGACGGATGGCAAACTTAAAGTTACGAAACCGTTTATGAAACTGCTTAAAAACTCACTAAGTTTACACTGTAATGCGATTTCTGCTTAGATAAAGTATAAACAGTAAGTTAATTTAATTTAGGGCTTAACATTGGATGTGAACAAAGCAGTATCGGACATAATGACGCCACATAATGGCCACGATTGTAATAACGAACGTTTGAACTGTAGTTACAATGGACAAGTCCAGTAGGGCAATAGACGACTGCCTAGGTAGTCAAAACCATTTTCAGTAAAACATTAGATTTTTTTATAATTTTGTAGTCTATTAATTCATACATTTTAGGAGTCAGGAACTTGCCGAAACTGATTAAAATGTGGTTTATACTCCGAGGAATTTAGTATGTTTTGATACTAAGTATATCGCCATCTGTGAGTGAACACGTGAACTACTCATGTGTGAGATCAGTGAAACATTTTATATTTTGTTAATCTGATCATATTGTGCAGTTTTTTGCTAAAAAAAAATTATAGTATCATAAGCATTTATTCTTTATTGTGTAATAAAATAAATGCCATCTTTAGTTCGATATTTTGGTTTCTTTCCTCAAAACCCATGTTTATTTATTTCTGGCTGGACTCATCTGCCGCATGTTAGACGAACAATGGGCCAAACTTACGACATAATGGGTCCCTCTTAATGGCCAGCGACATCGCGGCGGGCTCAGACGGAGATGGAGGGATGAGCTAGACTCCTTCAGCAAAAACTGGTTCTTGGTCGCCTTATATGGACAAAAGTGGAAAGATAGTAAGAGACCTTTGCCCACCAGTGGAACTATACGGGCTCTAAATAATAATACCCCACCGCCGTATCTCTACGTTGACGTCATGTCGTGGTGGGGCTTGCGCACTCCTATGAACTCTAGGTTAAACAGGTCTATGGCCAGACCAAGAGAGATACATGAACCGGCAGGGCAGCATGTGGCGAGCTATTGGGCAGTAGCGACCCCAGAGACCCTAACTCCCGGCAGAAGTCTTGTGCCTCATCTCTGGTCTGCTTTTATTGACCGGCTGGAATGAACACTGACGAGGAACAGAACTCCCACCCCACCTCTTTCTTGCCTTTATTGACCGGTTGGAATGAACACTGACGAGGAACAGAGCTCCCACCTCTTTCTTGCCTTTATTGACCGGTTGGAATGAACACTGACGAGGAACAGAGCTCCCACCTCATTCTTGCCTTTATTGACCGGTTGGAATGAACACTGACGAGGAACAGAGCTCCCACCTCTTTCTTGCCTTTATTAACCGGTTGGAATGAACACTGACGAGGAACAGAGCTCCCACCTCATTCTTGCCTTTATTGACCGGTTGGAATGAACACTGACGAGGAACAGAGCTCCCACCTCTTTCTTGCCTTTATTGACCGGTTGGAATGAACAATGACGAGGAACAGAGCTCCCACCTCATTCTTGCCTTTATTGACCGGTTGGAATGAACTGACGAGGAACAGAGCTCCCACCTCTTTCTTGCCTTTATTGACCGGTTGGAATGAACACTGACGAGGAACAGAGCTCCCACCTCTTTCCTGCCTTTATTGACCGGTTGGAATGAACACTGACGAGGAACAGAGCTCCCACCTCTTTCTTGCCTTTATTGACCGGTTGGAATGAACACTGACGAGGAACAGAGCTCCCACCTCTTTCTTGCCTTTATTGACCGGTTGGAATGAACACTGACGAGGAATAGAGCTCCCAACTCTTTCTTGCCTTTATTGACCGGTTGGAATGAACACTGACGAGGAACAGAGCTCCCACCTCTTTCTTGCCTTTATTGACCGGTTGGAATGAACACTGACGAGGAATAGAGCTCCCACCTCTTTCTTGCCTTTATTGACCGGTTGGAATGAACACTGACGAGGAATAGAGCTCCCACCTCTTTCTTGCCTTTTTTGACCGGCTTCAGTGGAGATTCGCAAGAGCAAACGTGCTCGGAGGAAGGAAGTATTCCAGTAAAAAGATGCTGGTAGTGAACTTGACCGTACTTCCTCACCACTCCTCAAGAACCTCAGTATATGTTGCTCCCTTGTCGCTACGTCACTATGTGCTAGCGACAGTTTCCGGGGCCCATTATTGAGTGTGTAAGTCACCGCCTGCCATTTTATCAGTGTAAATATAAAACATTGGTCAGACAGGGGCCATAGTCCTCTCATAATTCTAGGCAACCAGTCAACATTAGCCATCCAAACTCATAGTCTAAAATCTTTATTTCCATATATTGCTATAGTCCAGCACCAACCGGACAATGTCCTTGGGTGCACTTGCATAGTGCATACTTACAGGGATAATCGTCGATTGGTGCCTCATTTAATTAAAAACGTTATACGGGCTTCTGCGAGTTAGTTTCGGCCCCTCGTACGCCTTCCGAATGTCCAGGACCCCAGGGTCCCGAGAAATGACAAAGACGATAATAATAATTTGTTGATGTGGTACACACAAATGTTTTACTATCTAATCTTATCGTATTTTACGATAATATAATCTTTTGAAATATACGGCTTATAGTTATTGCTCACACACTTAGGTAATTATAAGATAAAATGGAAAGTTACAAACATTTTAGTAGGTACTTTCGTTTTAAACATGAAAGGCCGGAAGGCCGGATTGTTTCTTTTTTTGTCCCGCAAGTTTAAAAGAATGAACAAATTCATAGTAATTTAGATCTCATTTTTAAATCAGTCCAGAAAACCGATATCCTGAATATTACCCGTAACGAGAGAGCAGGAACTGGACATGTCCATTGTAAGACTTAATCATTGTTTTGAGCAACAAACAGAAGTTGAATTTTTCTTTTTTTTTTCTTGGGTTTTAGTAAGTACTTCAGTTAGCCTCAACATTCTCCACGGAAGTATTAATGGCGATGATGACTAGAAAATAATACTAACTTGTTAATTAAAACAATACATGCCTAAGTATTCCCAATTCGACGACACGGTTGGCGCAGTGGTTAAGCGATTGACTGCTGCGTTACGTGTCGCGGGTTCGATCCCCGCACGCAACAAATATTTGTATGACCTGCAAGTAGTTGGTCCGGGTCTGGCCGTTTGTGTATGTGAGTTAAAATGTTTGTAAACGCACCCACTATACAGGAGAAATTCCTAGTGTGGGGCAACGTTTTTTTAAAAAAAAAAACCAAAAAAAATTGCATAATTATAATAAATTCTAGAACTTACATATATTTAATAATGAAATCCGTTAAAACAGCTATGGGCTGCCCTTCTGCTGGTGAATGTTCATAAGTAAGACCCGTTACTCCGTCAGCACCAACAATGAACTGAAATAAACAAATAGAAAATCGAGCTTTTATTAAAATGCTGCAAGTAACCATAAAGCCCCGTATACACTGAAATAAATGTTGAGCAAAAATCGCGCAACACTGTTTCCTAACAACATAACCTAAACATGTTGCTGGGCGTAACTTTGTTTTCAAGGAAAACGAGTTGAGCCTAAACTAGACTTTATGTTTCAAGTCGGCAGCAACACTGTAAAACCGCATGTTGCAGAAAGAATGTTGTGTAACTTTTGTTTCCAATGATAGATAGGGGCGCTTATGATTACGTTTAGCTATCCAACATCTAAGTGCGTCTGAAAATTGCATATTTGTAACGATTTTAAATCGATGAGTTTCCTTTTTAACTTCTCGAAGTTGAAAGGATGTAACTATAACAAAATTACCCTACAACAAAGGGATTTGTTTACCACGAATCAGGCTCCGCCTTAGGATAGCTGGTCTCCCTCTCGAAAATACAAAAGATGGCCCGATCCAAGGGTTATGGTGTCCTCCCCCTCCTTCTCACTCATCACAAGAATGTGCCACCTTATTTTTCCGAGCTCTTTCTTCCTCTAGCTGCACTAGGTGTTCGTAGAGCTGTAACGTGCGCTTCTTATACGTCGCCAAGGTCAGTCGGGTTTGGCGGCCATTCATAACCCGGGGATTCTTCGCACCCTTAGCTTGTCGTTACCGTGACCGCCGCCAAAATCAGGAATAGCAAGGCGGCCGGGAACTGGAGGCCGTGGTGTATTTTGGCTTGCCATTAGAGGTTTGCCCATAATCGCCACGCTGGACATGCGGATTGGCGATCGCAGATCACAGCTCCTCGCATTAGTGACGCTGCCGCCCATCACTAGTCTGCGCCGCGCCGTTGAGCTGCGAAGCTTTATTTTAAAATGGTTATACCGCCATTTGTCGGTTGTCTGAGCCCCGTTTGTTGTTCAACAGAATGCACCACAAGCAGGTGAGGGGAGTGACTTGGGGCACCGAGAAGGTAAGTGTGCCCCCTTACACAACGCTTTGCTCAAAACGATGATAAATGATTTTATTTCTGTAAGTAGGTTTTTACATACTTTTACACGTCAATCGATTTTTTTTTTAAACTAGATGAGGTCGCGGTTTCCTATCTGACTACTCTGAGAAGAAAGGCCGAAACAAACTCAGAGGTCACAGTCTCTTTTAAAGTCCAGACAGAATCTTGGTCAGATCATGTGAAGGCTATGTAGATCGGTGTCTGAAATGGTCTTTTGAGGAAAGAACCACACAGATTGAGTGGACCTGTCCAGTCAGTGCACGCAATTGTCAGCAATCGTGCAGCTCAACTCAGAACTTAAGGAGCTCAACGATTCGACGAACAATACCAAAGAAAGGACATTTGAGTAGGCCGCACAAGTTACTCAAACTGCCAGATCATGATTACACTAAGAGTAAAAATACAAAAAAAAAGCAATGACCAACATAGTTCTCACATTCACAATAGTTAAAATAATAGCATAATACTTTACAAAGTAAATACTCTTGTCATAGTATATGTATATAAAATTCATTAATGTCAATGTGTATATAAAATCCGGACATAATCATTGAAGACCATGCAGATTGGTGTCTGAAATGGACTTTTGAGAAAAGAACCACACAGATTGAGTGGACCTGTCCAGACAGTGCACGCATTTGTCAGTAACCGTGCAGCTCGACTCAGAACTTAAGGAGCTCAACGATTCGACGAACAATACCAAAGAAAGGACATTTGGGTAGGCCACATAAACTACTCAAACTGCCAGAACATGATTAAAACTGGAACAATGACCCACATAGTCCTCCCATTCACAACAATTAAAATAATATAATACTTTATACAGTAAATATTCATGTCATTGTATATGTAAAAAGTTGTAGATACCTATAGTAAAGATTAAAAGTACAATAGTTAGCAAAAAAAAAACAATAAAATAAATCAACATTCCCAGTGCAAATTTATTGGAACAGCTCACTCCCAAGCCTTTTTGTCCTCAATAAAGTATTTGACAGTATAATAGGCTTTCTGGCATAGTTTCCTTTTTATAAAAGATTTGAATTTATTAAGGCTTAGTTCTTGAATGTGGCTAGGAAGTTTATTATAAAAATGTATACATTGACATCTAAACGAGCCACCTATTTTCTTGAGCCTGGTTGTAGGAACAACAAATTTGTGTTTGTTCCTAGTATTTATACTATGGATATCACTGTATTTTTTAAACAGATTAATATTTTTATGTGCATACAAAAGATTTTCATAAATATACTGAGAAGGCACAGTCATTATATTAATCTCTTTAAATTTTTCTCTGAGGGAGTGTCTGGGACTGAATTTATAAATTGAACGAATTGCTCTTTTTTGTAAAACAAAAATCGTCTGAATATCGGCGGCATTTCCCCACAGCAGAATACCGTACGACATTACACTATGAAAATAACTAAAGTATACTAAACGGGCTGTCTCCAAATCAGTTAAACCACGAGTTTTCCTAACGGCGTATGCTGCAGAGCTAAGCTTCTTTGACATTTTATCTTGGCGTCTAAAGTTAAGAATACTGTGGTATTTTCGGGTTTCAACTCTTCCCCCTTTATGAGAACACTTGTTTCTACCTGTCTAACATGTGGTAACGTAAACTTAATACATTTAGTTTTTTTCTATGATGATTTTTACACACAAAATTTGTACTTACTTGTACTGTTTTGTCAAACCAACGGTTGGCGCCGTTACTGCACGAGCCACCGCCATGTATTGTCTGTGCTCCGGCTAGGTTTCTACGGGCGTTTGAATCCTTACACTTCCACAAGTCAACAGCCTCATCCAAACAAAGAACAACTAGACTTGTCTCTACGTCCGCCAAAGATTCTCTGTTTGTTTTGTCTGAAACAATGAAAGAGTATTTTTATATTTTTAACCGACTTCAAAAAAGGAGGAGGAACTATGTTTATCTCTATATATTTTTATTATGTATGTTCATCCATATTTTCATCAATTGTGGACAGACTCTGAACATTATTATTTTGTTCGAAAGGGTATTTGTACATACTCTCATATTGTGAAGGTGTTCCATATAAATTTGTTTAAATTCTGATAAGTGGTTTTGAGTTATTTAATATTAATTTATTTAATACTTTAAGCACACAAATGTACAGAGGCAGACTAGCGCGCTAGCGTTGGCGGGCTAGGCGGAGTTAGTTGCAATAATACGTGTTTAATCCAAAATTTGTGTATGCTGATGATGTTATTGTAAGTTTCTTTCACTGTTGCTTACATAGCAAGTAGTAGTATACGAATTTGTGTGGTGTAGGTAGGTACCACAACTAAGAAGTTAAAAATAAAAAACTTTCAATATGAACAATATGTAAGTATGTATGTTTGTAAATGGTTGGATAACTTTAATTTCGGAAGTCGGTGGCAAAAACAAATATTCAAAACCAAAGACACCGACACCATTAACAAACCGATACAGATTAGATAGTGATTCAATTATAAAGTTTAGCAATTGTATGAATAACTATTATATTGACCCTTCTGATGTCCCGATTTTTTTCTTTCGATACAATCGAATCCAATGTTTAATTGCTAAAAAGACCACGTTGTTATTATTACAAAGGTTTGAAATGGTCTTTCATTGAAACAGAGTTGAAACGCATTTCGAAACATTTTGTACATTTTCATATTTTTTATGGAAAACACAAGTAGGTATGTGTCAAAACTATTTTCATGAAAAACAATTTGTTCTTAGGACAGTTTCCTCGTATTATTTCTGTTATAAAATCGGATTTCTCCTTACTGTCACAGTTACAAAAACACCCTCTGTAGATATACCTATATGTGCGTACCTTTAGCGAGGAGTTGATAAGCTTTTGCCCAAGAGTCACGATTTTCAGAAGTAAGAATTCCAATGCCCTCATTATTTGGCGAGCTAGAAAGATCAACAACTTTTTTCAATTGTTGAGCAATTTGGTCTTCATTCAGCAATACGTTGTCTTCACCCCAGAGGTCAACATGAAATATCTAACAACAGAAAAAACAAATAAGTACCTATAACTACACAGCAATGCAAACGAACGCATGATCAGAAAATTGAAGTGAATAAAAATTACTTAGGTAAAACATTATACTATATTTAGCTGTTGTATATCAAATGCCAGGTAAACTTTCGACAAGGCCAACATGTCTTGGAACAAAAAGGTGAACAACTATCACAAATGACGAAAGTATTTTCTGCCAATACAATTTGTTTCAAGTCCATGTCATTTTGTTTAAGTTTTTTTTAATACAGAGGCTCTTTAACAGACATTATGCAATCACGATTATGATGTTGCCGTTGCTGATAGCCATTAATTTGACAAGAAATTAATATTACACAAATGGATTGAAAGTGGACAGAATTGGTGCCTGTTATTCAAACACATACTTAATTATTCATAAATGCTTTCATTTCATTCATAGCACATAACTTGTTGCGTCCTTACAGGGTGACTTAATCAAGAATCGAAGGTTATCAATATAAGTGGCGATGCACCTAGTGAAGATTGCAAATTGATTTTAAAAGATTCCAAAGGACTGAAAAATATCTTACATGGTTGTTATGGATGACGGTGACGTGCTTACTATTATTAAATGATAACTTGTCTCGTTTCTCGTGTGGTATTCTACATGTTCCAAATACCTTTTTATATTGTACCATATCCAGTGGATTCTTACCCATCATTTCAACCGGGATTTTGTCGCTAAAAATAAAAAATAAATTGTAGAGATAAAATTAGGTACATAATCAATTATTTGTTATTAATATTATGGATAGTACCTACTAGAACTTAATTATTCATTTGTATATAAATGGGAAATTTCCAAAAACAACTTTAAAAGTTCGATATTTCCAAAACAATCCATTTGGAACCCAAAGTCAGGGTCAGCTCAAAAATGTTAACAGGGTCAAAAAAGTTGCAAATTAGCTCTAGAATCAGCCGGTAGCTTTACCTGTTAACAGTCCAATAGTAATATAGTAATCATTATCATACACGAAGTTGTGCAAACACCTCTACAGTTTGTATTTATGCGCAATTGAATGGGGGGGGGGGGGGGGGGGGGCATGCAATTAAAATTAGACGATGTTTACCTACCTTTTCTTGTAAAATTTACATACTATAGGTATCTACTATTTGCGTATTAGTATGGCAATAACTACAGACATCTAACTGAACAGACAGCTGCGCTGCAGGGGAGTTTAAAATTCATCTGTTTGCATTAGTACAAAAACTTTGAGGATCACAATACATGTCGATTCAGGACGTCAACGGACCAACGGGCTGTCCGTGGTCCGTTCGGCTGACATCCACAGCATTGAATTGGTGGTGGTAAAACCAAATTGTAGTGCCTCTTTAGTTCAATAAATAAAGACTTGGGATGCCAGCTTGATGCGACAAGCCAGCGTCCGATAATTAAACACCACTATGGGATGGACAGATGTGATCAGATGGTATTCATCAGCGGATGCTGCTGCGGCGGCGTGATGATGATGGTAGGCGGCAGCGGATGCTGCATTTTTTTGCAATATGTAACACGGTCAGGTTTGTTCCCAAGTGATGTCAGATATTTTTGATCACAACAAGATATCACATTCCTCTGAACTGAATTAGGTAGGATGATATTTATAACGCAAGACATGCCCGATATGTATGCATTCTGAGAGGTTAGTGAAATCCAGTACAATAATTTACTTTAAGTTAGGTTAACTTGTCAAAGCATGCATGTTCTTCTTTTATTGTTTTCATGATTTATTTTAGATTTAATGTTCTTTTTATTATTGTTTGTATTTCCTGTGCGTGTCCCAAATAAAATATTTTTATTTATTTTTAACAATATAAGCCCACACATAAATAAACAGACAAGAAGAAAAGAACAGAAAAATAGGTACAAAGGAGATGCTTATTTCTAATGAAATCTCTTCCAGCATACCTGCGATATAGGATAGTAGGTTAAGAGATGTAGATAGTGTGTGTAAGATTAAGAGAAAATAAAATACCTACTTTAAACTAATAATAATTATTAGAATATACATACATACATACAAACTTACTTAGATACTTTTAAAATAAATAATAAATAACCCTAGAATATTAATAAATACGCAACTTTAACTAAGTGGACAGATAGTGTTTTCTTTCTTTTTCTTTTCAAATTGGTCATTATCGAGCAGGGGGTGTAAAAAGGATTCAAATAGCATAAACTTACTTATCTATTAAGCTCTTGTAATCCAATGCAGCCAGTAAAGTCTTAGCAGCATACTTTAATTGATCGTTTTGGCTTTGAAAACTTCTGAAAGGAAAGACCAGGCCAGGGCTAGAATACACAACAACTGGATCACGGTATTCCAGATAGGCTGTATTTAACCACCAATCCTCAAGCCAGTTCAGATGTTCCTGTGCCCTCTTTTCCAACAAAATCTGGAAAAATTGTATGATAAGATGCAAGTGTGCAAAATGACTGCACTCGAGGCGGGATTGGCAACTGCTCGCCAGCAAAATTCGACTGATGCCATTTTGTGAGTCCTTCAAAAACTTCGGCTCGTGCGGCACGGACAAATGTGCGTCCACCTTAAGACCTAAGCATATGGCTAAGCCGCACAGCTAGAATAGGTATAGTTTCACTTTGTGACCCTGGGTTACAGTTATTCGGGTTTGCGTTCTTTCGGAATACAGTAATTCAGGATTTCTATTTTCGGCTTGATAATTATTACCTCCTCATCATAGAACCTTATTACAACCTTATTTGTATAGCCATGCTGATTTATTTTTGAAGTTGTGGCGGACGATGAAACTGGTATAGATAGATGGGTAGAGGATATATAAACAAACAAAAACTGTCTCTTTATATTTGCACGGTCACGTTGCCGAGATATTTGAAGGTAAAGATCGACACATGAGAACAACGATGAAATGAAATGATTATATTTCTGTAAGAAGATTTTCTAAGACACTTACGGTCAATATTTTGAAACTAGATGGTGCGGGCATTTCCTAGCTGACTGATCCCTGACTTGATCATTACTTGTCAATTTGGACAAGTGCATTGCCACCACCTTTAGTTATTGTTCTGAGGCCACCACCCTCACCGACGCGACGGAGCGCATGGTCTCTAAGGCGATTATCTAAGCTTTGGTTCCCTAGGAACGCGGTTTCGTCATATTATAACGGCCGTCGTGAAAATCTGTCACACCATATTTGACATTAAGTCAAAACCCTCTGCCCAAAGATTTAATTTAAAGTGCAGATTTCGACAAGAATGAAATTGGGTGGCGCCTGCCGTGGGCACGTATTGATTGACAAACAGGAGTGAAGATTTCGGTGACAAGATCCGATGCGTTTGTTGTTGTTTATCATTTGTTTCTCATAAATCAATCCTAACGTGTTTAGTTGCGCTTATCGTATGAACATTTAAGTTTTTAATGTTATTGTGAGTATGCCTACAGTGAGTATTGTGTGATAAGCGACTTTTCTGCAATTGGTTAGATAATGGACAAGTGAATGTACATGTCACCAGCGACTTAAAGTGAGATTTTTTGCACCCATACAAAGTTTCTTAAAGAAAATATTAGTAGCCGCATCAGGATCTGCGGATGTGAGCCTTCGAAAACCCGCATCCACGGATATCGAAAAATCTGCATCCGCAACATCGCTGGTCAGAGATGTCAAAATGAAACAGAAACGAGACTATCTTTTGACGCGGTACACAGTGGATCGACTCCATACAAAGTTTCGGACATAGGATTTTTAAATTACACTTTTCCGATTTTTTAAAAACTAGTGATGCCAAACTGTTCTCCTATTGATACAAGTCCAAATCATTTGTATGCATTTTTCGATTAAACTTAAATTTGAGAAGATATTTGACTTTAAGTGATTTCAATGTATGAAAATGTATATTCAAGTTAATGTATCTTCTGATTTTCTCACATTTTCTCCTTTTGACTCATATAGCAGATTCGTAGAGGTGTTTAGCTAAATTTTTCCCAAACACACTTCTGCCCGGGCCCCCCTTAGAAAATATTAAATTATTTTAAAATAAAATTTATTTTGATCAATTAATTAATCTACAGCAGTAAATACTAAGTAAAATAACATTTAAGAAAATATTACTAAAGATTAAATTAATTTTATCGAATATTAACTCAAATTTAAATATAAATTAGGAAAATATATGAAAAAAAACTATTATCTAAAAAAATTAGCGTCGTTCTTAACGGCAGAAGCGTAGACGCCTTTCAGAGAACGCACGAGTACGTACGAAAAGTGAAGCTAACGAACTAGTGTTTTCCACTATAGAAGCCCTTAAGTCAACAAGAAATAATGAAGTTGCTGAAGTATTAAAATATATGCTGGAGAATCCACAAGCTGTTTCAGCCATCAAAAGAAACATCGATGGAGAATCTCCAAATTTACAAATAGAAATACCAGCAGTAAAGGCATTAGCCTTGTATATTACATTGAAACTATCTAAATGGCGCTACATTACTCTTAGAGAGTTTAGCATGAACGAAGGGATAAGTAAATATCCAAGTTATTACAAACTACAAAAAGAAAAGAAAAAGTGTTATCCCGAGAAAAGTAATATTGTTGTTATAGAGACATCAGCAAAAATCAATTTACAAGCTCTTTTAGACCTAACTACGGCAATACTGTTTGAGTCATTGGTTGATAGTAACACAATTGATGAAAACAACTAATACTAATCAGTAAATGGGGCTTTGATGGCGCTTCCGAGTAAAGCATTTATAAACAGAAAAGTAACGAAGACCTAATGGCAAGTGTTTTTATGCCTAGTTTAGTGCCACTGAAATTAGTTACGGAAGACGGTGAAGTTATTTGGCAAAACGAGCGTCCTTCATCAACTTCATATTGCCGTCCAATAATGTGGAAGTTTATGAAAGAAAATAAAGCTAACGTATTGTCTGTAAAGAGTAAGATTGACACAGAAATTTCAGAACTTACTCCTACAATAATCCGGAACAGCCATATCAAACACCAGCTACTAATGACGATGATTGATGGTAAAATAGCATCGTACATTTCAGACATTCCCACATCCTCTTGTACCATTTGTGAAGCTCGACCAAGAGAGATGAATGAATTGGCGTTAGTTGAAGACCAACCAGCAAATGAAGATATGTACTATCGAGGAAGTTCATATCTAAGCAGTTTTAGAACAAAATCCCGTGAACACGATGACCGCATCTGTTTTACGTTAGTTACTGTTAGCGCCCGAGCGCTACAGGGAAAAATAGTCCTAAAGGTGCATAGATATGAACTTCCTCGATAGTACAAATATGGACTAAGTTCGTTGCATGCTTGGATTCGATGCATGGAGTGTCTTCTTCATATTGCCTACAGGCTGGAATTTAAAACATGGCAAGCTAGAGGAGACGAAAATAAGAAAAAAATGAATGACAGGAAACTGAAAATCCAAGAAGATTTCAGAAGAGAAACTGGATTGCTGCTTGATGTAGTGAAACAAGGTAGTGGAACTACTAACGATGGCAACGGCGCTCGTCGGTTTTTTGGAGATCCTGACAAAACTGCTTCACTGACTGGATTAGACGTTGGTCTTGTGAAAAGATTTGCAGTTATTCTACAGTGCATTTCATCAGGTGATAAAATTAAGATCCCAGAGTTTAAGCAATTCTGCCAGGAAACAAACAAGTTGTATATGGAATTATATCCCTGGTATAACATGCCTCCAAGTGTTCATAAATTGCTTGTGCATGGGTCGCAAATCATAGAGCATCTTTCAGTAGTCCCAATAGGTTTCCTTTCGGAAGAAGTTTCAGAATTCAGGAATTAGGACGTCCGAAGATTCAGAGAGCACCATTCTCGTGAAATTAGTGGCAAAGCTTGTAATGAAGACATCTTGAACAACCTGTTGATTTCTTCGGATCCTGTGTTGGCTCAAATTCGACCACGCATGGATACGAAAAGTAAAAGAGGTTTTTTCAAGGAAGCCTAGGAACTTCTAGTCCAAGAACCTGTTGATAGTAATTTCGTGGATGAGAATGAAATTTTCGGTGACACCGATGAAGATACTGCTAGTGAATCTTCGGATAATGAGGAAGATACACTAGTAGCCTTTAGTTTCTTATATTTCTTTTTTCATTTGTAATCTTTTTTTTTTTTAAGTCATCTTTTATTTATTTTACTGTTCCTTCTCTGTTTCTAAAAATGTTAATAATCATTAAAGTTAATGTAAAATTTGTAGGTATGTATTTACAAGAATGTTTTATATTTTCAAAATAATTTCAAAATATCTTAAAGTAACTTTTTTATATTTAATAAATTAATTTTGTCAAGATTAACATTTTTTTTACTTACTTTAGGTAACCCAAATATTAACTTTTGTAAATCATTAATTTAAAAATAAATTTAATTTTTAAAATTTACTTATATTTTCTAAGGGAAAGCCCGCTTAGGAAAATATAAGAAAATTCATTAAAGTATCATCTATACATATAATTTATTAATACAAAAAAAATAAAATGATCTCAAAGAACCATTACTCACCAATTGCAAAGAAAACAGTAGAACTAAAATTTTGTAGCTAGTAATAAACTTAAGTTGTTCCTGTTTCCATTCAACTTAAAACTGGATTTTTAGTAGTTTATTTTCATATATTTTCTTAATTTATATTTAAATTTTAGTTAATATTTGATAAAATTAATTTAATCTCAATTCATATTTTCTTAAATGTTATTTTACTTAGTATTTACTGCTGTAGATTAATTAATTGATCAAAATAAATTTTATTTTAAAATAATTTAATATTTTCTAAGGGGGGCCCGGGGGGGCACAAGTGTGTTTGGGAAAAATTTAGCTAAACACCTCTACAAATCTGCTATATGAGTCAAAAGGAGAAAATGTGAGAAAATCAGAAGATACATTTTCATACATTGAAATCACTTAAAGTCAAATATCTTCTCAAATTGAAGTTTAATCGAAAAATGTATATAAATGATTTGGTCTTGTATCATATAGGAGAACAGTTTGGCATCACTAGTTTTTCAAAAATCGGAAAAGTGTAATTTAAAAATTCTATGTCCGAAACTTTGTATGGAGTCGATCCACTGTGCGGTAGGTCGAATCTAACGATTTAAATCTTTGTCGCTGTCATCATTTTCATGACAGCTGTCACTACGGCCGTTAAGTGCGGCCACCGCTCTTCTTGGAAACCGTAGCTTTACAAAA
The DNA here is from genome assembly GCA_937001585.2 of Brachylomia viminalis. Lineage (NCBI taxonomy): Eukaryota > Metazoa > Arthropoda > Insecta > Lepidoptera > Noctuidae > Brachylomia > Brachylomia viminalis. The sequence goes on along the minus strand of OW443301.2, from coordinate 14,732,305 downwards.
TAGCGTTAAAAGTCCGCACTTGCGAGTCTTCCAACGAGATATGGATCGTAAGTAGTTAAGAACCTTATACTTCGTTTCAGAAGACAAACAGCGGACGCTGGCCGCAGAGCTGCTGTACTAAAGTGGAACTGGGCTGGCCACATCTGTCGCATCTCGGAGGAGCAATGAGCAAAAACCACCACTCGGTGGATCCCAAATAGCAGGAAACGACTATTCGGCAGGCCCAGAAAGAGGTGGCGGGATGAACTGACCTCCATCTTAAAGGATTGGCCCGCAATTGCAGAAGACTGGTAAAAGTGGAAAGAAGGAAAGGAGGCTTTTGCCCTGCAGTGGGAAACAACTATAAGCTTACCCACCTATTCCATCCGTTTCATCGTGCGCCGCATGGCTACGGTTGACTATGCCAGCATCCATAGAAAATGTTACAAGCCCCTTTAACGAACTTACGCGGTGGTCACATTAGCGGCTTCATAATTCTTTGATGTAGGTACTTCCATCCGTGCGATAACTAGGACATAGTCCAATCTTTTGCTTCTGTGCGTATCGGGTCATAGTGCGAAGCTTCTTAACGATGAAACGCAAAAGTTTATCATATAATTACCAAATAAATGCAACACTTCTGCTGACTACGAGCCGAGCCCCTTGTAATACAAACAATATTATAATAACATATTTCTTACTTGTAGTTGTTGTCCTGATCCTTTCTCGAAGTCTTTTACGAGAGCTGTAGTCCTCGCGAACTCTTCATCATTTAGAACTGGTCGTACAGTGAGAAGGTACCTCGTCAAAGTATCGTTTAGTTTTGGTACCGGTAATCTTGGCAGCTGCTGGACATTTCTTTGCGAATTTGCAGTGGCATAATTGCAGGATAAGTGCATGGACGTGACATAGGGTTCTAATAAATACCCCTTGTGTCCAAACTGAAATGTTGAGATAAGATATCCATTTATAACTAAGATTTTTAAAATTAGATAATTCAAATGAAGAAATGCATGTTATTATTACAGTTAAAAGCTGATGAAAATAACTGGTTTGGACGATCTAAATGGCCATTTCTCCACTGTTCCAAATCTAGATAGTCTAACCAAATGTCAAACACTCGACTACCTTGCTGGTCTGACGCGTCCCAGTATCAACCCCTTTGTCTTCTCCCCAGTCGTGCCGGGAGAGATCAAAAAGATTATCCTATCCATTAAATACAAAGCCGCGGGCTGCGATAATATTAGCCGCCATATGATCGTGTTGGCTCTTGATCAACTACTCCCTGCAATCTCCCACATCATAAACTTTCCCTTTACACCGGTGTTTTTCCTTCTCTGTGGCGTATTGCCCTTGTTCGGCCCCTGCCTAAGATATCCAATCTCTCTCTTCCTAGTCACTTACGCCCAATTTCCATCCTTCCTTTTCTATCTAAAGTGCTCGAGGCCAGCGTTCTCACACTTTATTCACCACAATTCCCTCATCAGTCCATTTCAATCCGGTTTCAGGCCCAGGCACAGTACCGTTTCAGCTCTCCTTAAAGTGGCCGACGATATAAGGCGGGGAATGGAAGACACTAAAGTTACAGTCCTAGTGTTAATTGACTTTTCAAATGCTTTTAATACCGTCAGTCACGAAGTCCTTTTATCCATCCTTTCCTATCTTATGGTCTCTCCGGAGGTACTGAAGTGGTTTTCCTCTTATCTTCGGGGACGTCAGCAGTCTGTTTATGCTGGAGACTCTTACTCGAATTGGTGTGATCTTGCAGCTGGCGTCCCTCAAGGCGGTATATTATATCCTTTTTTATTCTCCATTTTTATTAACCTCATTACCACCGAACTTCAGACTGCGTATCATCTTTATGCTGACGATTTACAGCTTTACTGCTGGGCAAGTGTTGGCAACATATCCGATGCGATTGAGGAGCTAAACCGGGATTTAAATGTCGTAAAAAACTGGTCAGATCGATTTGGGGTGGCGGTTAATCCCACCAAGTGTCAGGCTATCATAGTGGGGAGCCACTACAGCATGAGGAAGCTGAACGGCTTAACTGTGCCACATTTAATCTTCGACAACTCAGTCATCCCGTTTAGCTCTGATGTTAAGAATCTTGGTCTGCATGTCGACACTTGTCTAGACTGGCGAAAGCAGGTCACGACTGTAAGTCAAAGAGTCACCGGAACGTTGCGGTCGCTCTATCGGTTGAAAAATCTTCTCCCATCACACATAAAAGCAATGCTTGTACGGTCCCTTATATTTCCTATAATTGACTATGGAGATGTGTGTTACTATAACCTGAGGGGCAATTCCCGTATTTTTAAGACCGTTCGCATTCTAATCTCAGTCTCAATCTGTCAAAATTACAATCAATTTACATACATTTTTGACAGGTTTTTGACATTGATTGTCGCTGAGATGAGATTGCGACTTGAATTTGAACGTTTTTTAAGTACGAGAATTGGCCTACAGAATGCAGATCTCCTCAATAAACTTGACCGCCTTCTCAATAACTGCATTCGATTCGTTTTGAATCTTCGTAAGTATGACCATGTATCTGCGCACCGACTGCTTTTGAAATGGTTACCCATTCGTCAGCGCAGAGATGAGGGACTAGACTGTCTACGTTGTTCTCTATTCTGGACAAACCCACTTCTCCTTCTTATCTGACTTCCCAACTTCAATATTTATGCACTGCCCATAGTAAAAATCTTCGTTCCACCAACAATCGTCTTCTACAATATCCTTCTCACCGTTCCGGCTTCATTTATTCTTCTTTCTTTGTCCAGGCGGCTTTTCTTTGGAATGCGCTCCCTCTGAATATCAGGACAGCAACCAGTCGGTTATCTTTTAAACTGAAGACTGTTCGTGGCGAAAACATAAATAAAATTATTTTGTAAATACTTTAGAATCACTTTATTTAAGATCTACACTTTTATAAACTCACATTTTTGATAACGAACGTTCCGTGTTCGACCATAATTTTTTCTTCTCTCTCCCCAAACACCACTTGACTGGCCAGTAGGAAGAATGAAATGTAATGCCTGGTAAAGATGGATGTGTTCGTGCTTTAGAGGTTAAGACTACCAGGAGATCTGTTATCCGAACGAGTGTTATGAAAGTATGTCTTTTTCCTATTGATGAAGAGTATGTCCTTTTCCTATTGATGAAGGTAATAGTTAATTAGTAATTAAGTTTAGGATAGTTTATTTTTTGGGTTCAGCTATTTTGTGCAAAAGGCCAGAGGCGCCCCCAGTATGTTTGTATCCGAACACGGATTTAAAATATTTGTTTTATTACCCTGCTTACATTTGAATGTTTTTATTTTTACTGGCAACAAGTGGTTGCTTGGGGAGAGAGAGAAGAAAACCGATTCCGATATGGTCTAGTGGCTACGATACCTGGCTCTCACCCAGGAGGCTCGGGTTCGATTCCCGGATTCGGAACCAAAGGACATCATTCATTTCGGACCAAAAACTGAAAGTTATATATACAGGGTGTCCAAGAACCTGGCGTCCAACTGGATTCCCACGATGCCCCAAGTTCTAACAGTACTCAGAAAAATATTTTAAAAAATCCACCCCATGTACTTACAGAATTATACTGATTTCAAAAAAAAAGGGGAAATGAGCACCCTGTGACATACTTTTGAATGCTGTGACTGCTAATGCTGATAATTTCGATATTTCTTGGAGGTTTTGTAATCTAGGGTATTGCTGTGTCTAAATAGAATGTAAAAATAATGTACTTATTGTACCATTTTAAAATAAAATATTATTTTAACTAAAGGTGATATGGAAAACTATTGAATTTCGCAACTTTGACCGACTGTAGTGTAAAAAAAATGTACCAAAATAGTATGGCAAGTGACGTCAAATTTTGACGCGTTTATTCCTCTTTTTAAAAAGGTATAATACTTACACATTAATTTGAAAAAAAAAAAAATTGATAATATTTTTACTCAACAACCCAATTTTTACGATGTCTTACAGAATTCTTAGAAAGAAAAATTTACGACGAATTGAATCTAACCTCTAAAGAATTACTATTGTATGCTCATAAAAATAACAACAGGCCTCTCAAAAAACAGGTTAGACCGTAAGGGACGGTATGTGCATGCATCTCACCATAGTGATTCGTTATTACAACAGGAGGGAGCAAGACAGAAACTATCTTTGCGATTTGCTGGTTCTTCTTTATGGTACCCCATTATTCAGGTAAGAGTGAGGGAGAAAAAGGTTAGAGGTGCGAGTGAGATAGATAGTGACGCTATCTGGGATCGTGCTATTTAGGATAACAGTACGGTCAGTACGCGTCACTGCCTCCTGCCGTTACTACGCACCTCTCTCTTATTGTTACCATTGATCACGTACTACGATTTAAAGCTTTGTTTATTGGACTCGATTACTCTTTGTGCTCTGGACTTTGAAACGAACTCTTTACGACGACCTTTGCCTGTGTTTGGACAGTTTGTGTTTTGTGTGTGCTACCATGGCGACCTACACTCCGCAAGAATACGCAAATATGCACTACATTTATGGAGAATGTAGAGGTAATGGACGAGCTGCAGCGAGACTTTACAGAGAAAGGTATCCGAGGGCTACGCGATATCCCGACCATCGAGTTTTCATTAATGTGCACAGATCACTATGTGACGGGCGGTTCCCCAATCAAGTAGCTGGTGAAGGACGACCCGTAAATGACTTCATACGCGATGAAGTTTTAGAGGCGGTGTCGGCAAATCCAAGCATCTCTGTGCGAGGAATAGAAGCTGATACGGGGATACCGAAGAGCACAGCACACAGTATTCTCCAAAAAGAAGAATATCATCCGTACCACGTACAGCGAGTGCAAAGTCTTTTACCTCGAGACTATCCGAGCCGAGTCGCGTTTTGTGAAACAATCCTGCAAAAACATCGAGAAGACGAAAACTTTATCGACAAAATTTTGTGGTCAGATGAATCAACATTTAAGAAGGATGGCTACATGAACCTACACAACTTGCACGAGTGGCATGTGGAAAATCCGCACTTGATGCGAGAAGATAGATCCCAGTACCGGTTCAAAGTGAACATGTGGACCGGTATTCTCTGTGGGAATATTATTGGTCCATTTGAGATGCCCGAGAATTTGACTGGCGAATCATATTTAAATTTTCTTCAAAATGCTAATAATAATTTTGCCAAACTTACTAGAAGAGACCCCACCAGATATGTGGTTCCAACACGACGGCTGTCCAGCACATTTTCGCGTATCCGTTAGAGAGTTTTTGGACGAGCAATACCCGAACAGGTGGATTGGGCGATCAGGAACAATCCCGTGGCCAGCCCGCTCACCTGACTTAAATCCGCTGGATTTTTTTTTCTGGGGAACTATGAAGGAGCTCGTTTATGCGAAGCCCATTAATGACATCGCTGACCTTCGTGAGAAGATAACACAAGCAGTGCAGGTGATACGTCAAAAAAGTTACTCGCGAAACATAAAGCGGTCCTTTTTAAGGAGAGTGAGAGCTTGTATTGCCGCGGGTGGTCAACATTTTGAACATTTATTGTAATAAAATATCTTTAAACTAACATTCTTTGCTTTTATTCTACTGGGAACCCATCTACCTGTGTGTATTTCCTTCTTGCTCACTCTTGGAACCGAAGTAAATAATAGTAGTAACATAACAGTTTCTAAGATAAGAAAGGGTCCGACAGTTACCGTTAGTAGGTAGGCACTTCGTAAAAATTGGGTTGTTGAGTAAAAATATTATCAAAATTTTTTTTTTCAAATTAATGTGTAAGTATTATACCTTTTTAAAAAGAGGAATAAACGCGTCAAAATTTGACGTCACTTGCCATACTATTTTGGTACATTTTTTTTACACTACAGTCGGTCAAAGTTGCGAAATTCAATAGTTTTCCATATCACCTTTAGTTAAAATAATATTTTATTTTAAAATGGTACAATAAGTACTTTATTTTTACATTCTATTTAGACACAGCAATACCCTAGATTACAAAACCTCCAAGAAATATCGAAATTATCAGCATTAGCAGTCACAGCATTCAAAAGTATGTCACAGGGTGCTCATTTCCCCTTTTTTTTTGAAATCAGTATAATTCTGTAAGTACATGGGGTGGATTTTTTAAAATATTTTTCTGAGTACTGTTAGAACTTGGGGCATCGTGGGAATCCAGTTGGACGCCAGGTTCTTGGACACCCTGTATAAACTGAAAAATAAAGGATAAAAATGTGTAATATTCCGATAGAACACACAATTCCTATATTTTTTTACTACGACACCAAATCTGTGCGCCCTTTAGTTAAGGTGTTACATACTTTTAAAATACAATAAAAGTGTTATTTATGATGTTGTTATTTTCATACATTTGATCATTTATATTTAATTATTCATACTGTGTAGGTATGTCCTTTTGATGTGCAATAAAGTGAATTCTATTATCTATTAAGAAAGTATTTTCATCATTGATACTACGCGTCGCAGAGACTAGAGCGTCACAATTCACAACAAGTCCAAACCTGTTTTAAGCAGGTACCTGGAAAATCACCGGTTTGTCCCTTCCCGCCGCAACTACTGTACCCCGCGTCACCCGCTCTTTTGTTTTGTTCAGTTATCCATGCGACTCTCGTTACATCGGACGGCTAAATCGCGACTTGCATTCTTCGATCATAAATACCCTAGATACACTAACAACGCCTCAAGCGCGGTATGAATCAATTGTGCTAAAAACGCGTTGTAGCACAATTGCGCTCGCAGTCGCGCGCCGGTCACCGTCAGGTCAACATGCCGAAGTGCTCCGTGAAAAAGTGCAAAAATAATACTTCAAATAGCTTGAAAAAGGATGGGGTTTCTTATTTTCGGTAAGTATTCATTCAAGATTTCATAATGTAATGGATTTGTGGCTAAATTTACCTTCTAAGTAAAAACATTGTCTTTCTAAAATAGTTGAAGTAAATCGCTTACGCGGTGGTCCCTTTCCCGCGCGTGTTGCTATTTACGTGTTAAAAGAGACGAAAAATTCATAAAGTAGAACAGAGTTAAATACTGAATATATGGAGCCGCCTGTTTAGTTTTTTTTAAGGTACTTTTGTAGTTTACCTCTTTGGCGGACTTTGGATATAGACGTAGGCTGCTGTAGGCGAACAGGTTTTGTGAAAACAACGATCGTTGGCTGAAGTAGTTTTAACAAGTTCGGCGACCGCATTAGGTGAACAAAATAATGTTATTACCATTTAATATTTTAATTATAAATATAATTCCAGATTCCCTAAAAATGAAATCGAAAGAGAAAAATGGCGGAAAAAAATAGCTAACGAAAGGGGCGAAGAATTTTTCAAGCCTAATGATTCTAGCGTGGTGTGTTCTTGCCATTTTGTAGAAAGTGATATGTACTATACAAAAAAAGGCTATCGGAAAGTAAAAAAAGGAGGCCTTCCACATGTTGAAGTAAGTTTCATCCAATTCAAATCTCAAAATCCGAAAAATATTGTGATCTAGTCAGCAAAAAAACATAATCATTACAAATCTTTTCCAGACGGATGTATCAATGACGCCATCTCAAATGGATGTACTGTCCACAGCCACGATACATACCTAGTTCACCTCAGAATGAACCAAGTTCAACCAGCGTTACTGACACGTCGTTACAACCACAATTCAATTCGGAGGTAGGTATTGAATTGAAGTTTACCCTTGCAATCAAGCCATTGTTAATGACAGAAGTCATAGTTTACTATCATTTGTTACATTATGTATAAAAAAACACAGGCGTTTAAACCAGTATATATAGTAGTTTCCATATATTGATTTAATGATTAACAATTGATTTAATTTAATTTAATTTTATGTGATGTTAATTTAATTTAATTGTATTTGATGTTACTAATCTTGTTTTATGTATTTTATTGTGTATGGCAATGGGTGTAACCTACCTGAAATAAATGATTTTATTATTATTATTATTATATATGTAAAAAAGAAAATATTAAAAAAAAAATTACTTCGAAACGACAAGTTTACAATAAATTAAAGGAGAATGAGTAATGATGGGCCCACCTCTCAATAGGAATAAGACACTCATAAATGAATAGGTATGTTTATGCAGAATAAAACTTATTATTACGACTAAGGTCAAAAGTCAGTACTTTCGGAGTTATACTACTTATTATACTGCCATAAAAGTGACCGTAGTTTACTTCGTTATAAGATAAACTATGGCCAGACTCAAAACGGACGGCACCTATCTGCTTGCTCCTTACCTGCGCCCCCACCCTACCCGCTGCGCCCGCCGCTTGCCCGGGCGCATTTGCAAATGGCGATCAGTCATATTGCAGTGAACATCTTCGAGACGGTTTATACGTTATAGAAAAATGTACAGACAAAACGATTTACATGATTTAATAGAATATAATATACCAGCAGAGAATGTGTGGTTGCTGCGTGGTAGGATACAGTCACGCCACGTAAGAGCAAGAATATACTATTGCTATATATTAATTGATCGAAACCAAGTTGGAAGAAACGCGATATCACAATATTATTGCTCTTGCTTGACCGGACGGCGAACTGTAGGAAGTTGCGCTCACACTATTTCTTTGATTTGGTACCTAGGAGTTGGGAGACATCAACCATTCGTGGCCCCCGTGGGTTTTTTAAATGATGTAATTGTCTTTGATGTCCAAGACGAATAATAAATCTCTTTTGTTTTAAAGTGTACTTATTATTACTATTTTACCTTATAAGTATCCATAAAGAATATGTTAGACTGACGACTTTAAGACGTCGTATCTCCGAAAGTACTAACATTTGACCATAGTTATATTAGTAACTAATGTTCCACTTAAAAAGCCCTATCCAACGGTATATCAGATGTTACTATTGAAGGGTGGGCCCAGACTCCATACATTCATTTCCCATTGTCCTTTGTTTCAGGGTACATAAAATATATGTTTTAATAATAGTTCTTTGTTTTATTTTTCTCTCAATCCCTTACTCCCGAAACTACTAGACCTAAAATTGACAATTTTCATTTATTTTCTTAAATTACTACAAAACTAAAAAAAAATTTTTATAGAAAATATATATTTGAGATTCTTACAACCCGCCCTTTCATTTGATATGTCACACAATATAGTTTGCAAGACTTTTATTCTTAAGTTCAATTCGAAATTCGAAACTACCGGACCGATTGAGGTCCGGTAGTTTCGGAGCAAATTGTCTATGACAGACAGACAAACGAGTAATCCTATAAAGATTCCGTTTTTTGGTTTTGAGGAACCATAAGAATAGTTGCACAATTGCGTCACACTAATTTTATAAACTGTACAATACGTACATGACAAAGTTTTGTTTAACACGACTCCACTTACTCTGTTCCTACAAGACTCAAGGCTACGATCCCCACGCAGCGTAAACTGAATAAGACTGAATTATACTTAATTCTGATTGACTTAAGGTGTACATTCGTACACCTACGGCCGACGGTCGTTAAAATTTTACGACTTGCGCGATTATCGCATTTTGTAATGTCACAACCGCCTAACGCGTGCATTACAAATAAAACCTTTTGTGTAGGGAATAAAGTTGTATTCAATTTTTATTAATATAGTCTTAGTACATTATACATTGTGAATTTGTCTACTATACGTGCATACTTATAACTAAGCGAGTCGGACATTTTTCGGCGTGAATTTGTAGGAGATGTTGTATCTAGGGTATTTATGATCGAAGCTTGCACTCCTCAGTTAATATTGTTATTCTTGTTATTTTTGTTTGTTGTTATTTTTTGTTATTGTTTTAACTGGCGTTATGAGTGCACAATTGTGTATTTCGTGTCGTACGCCTGTCGGTGATCGTCGAAGTTATACTTGGACTTCCCGAGAATGACAGCATACGGATGTTGCACAGTTTGTTATTGAAGATCTATTAGTTCGACAGGTATGAATAATAATTATTTTATTTCATTCTATATACATAACTTTACCTACCTAGAGTTTTATTAGGTTGGGGAAAAAGTCTTTTCGCATTATAGTATGTATGAACTTGTAATAAAATCTCTTTGGCTATACTATTTGTATCTGGCTGGTTTTGGTATCATTGAAAGTTTAAATTTTAAAGAACATAATTCCAAATTCAAATTAGGAAAATGTGTGTATTTCATTTGTTTTTCGTACCGTCAAGATGAGTGAATCTAATGAAGAAATTCGAAACATTTTAAAATTTTACTACATAAAAGGTAAAAACGCAACGCAAGCCGCGAAAAAAATTTGCGATGTTTAAGGACCTAGTGCAGTGTCTGTGAGAGTAGCACAAATTTGGTTTAAGCGTTTTCAATCCGGAAATTTAGATGTCAAAGATGCACGTCGCTCTGGTCGCCCTATTACAGATAAAATGGATGCCAATTTTGAAAAAGTGGAGCAAGATCGGCATATCAGTAGTTACGACGTAGCTGAAGAACTGGGAATTGACCACAAAACAGTTTTGGCGCATTTGAAAAAAACTAGGTACACAAAAAAGCTCGATATTTGGGTACCTCACGAGCTCACTGAAAGAAACCTAATGAACCGTGTACTCATTTGTGATTCTTTATTACGACGTAATGAAACCGAACCATTTTTGAAGAAGCTGATAACTGGTGATGAAAAGTGGATCACATACGTCAAGAACGTGCGAAAAAGGTCGTGGTCAAAAGCCGGTCAGGCTTCACAGACTGTGGCGAAACCCGGGTTAACTCGCAACAAGGTGAAGCTGTGTGTGTGCTGGGATTGGAAGGGCATTATTCATTATGAGCTGTTACCACCAGGCAGGACCATCGATTCTGAACTTTACTGCAAACAACTCATGAGATGAAACCAAGAAGTTGAGAGAAAGCGGCCGGAATTAATCAACAGAAGGGGTGTGGTTTTTCATCATGATAACGCTAGACCTCACACATCTTTAGCCACTCAGCAAAAATTAAGAGAGTTTGGCTGGGAGGTGTTAATGCATCCGCCGTATAGTCCTGACCTTGCACCTTCAGATTTCCACCTGTTTCGGTCTCTTCAGAATTCTTTAGGCAAGGTCAGGGTAACATCACGAGAGGACTGCCAAAACCACTTGTCACGGTATTTTGATCAGAAGTCCCAAAATTTCCATAGCAATGGGATCATGTCCCGTGGTCCCTACCCACAAGATGGCAAAAAGTTATCGAACAAAATGGTACCTACATACTTTAGTTAAATGTATATAAACTATATTAAAAAATGTTTTGAATTTTCTTAAAAAATGCGAAGATACTTTTTCCCTAACCAGTGTTTATTTCATCATTTACGTGCCTATATACCAGTTTATCTGAAGTCGGCGCATGTGTCTTGTTTTACAGGAAGAACCTACAGAGGATATTTGTCGACCCTGTTGGCAACGGGCTGAGCGTCGGTATCTCCGACACCAACGTGAAGTGCTGAACCTCATGCTTCACCAACCGTTTTACCCGGGTTCAGCCGTACCGGTAATTCGGCGAATACTTTGTTCCTATTCACTTAGGCTTTAACCATATGACCCGGGAAGATGTAGCACGTAGGAACCTTATGATTCCTGAAAGAATTTTTGGAAACCCGGAGAGTCCTACCGACGAAAGAAAAGCCATAACAATTGTAGATGGCACTTACATATATATTCAAAAGAGTTCAAACTACTTTTTTCAAAGGAAATCCTATAGCAGCCACAAGTTCAGAAACTTATTAAAGCCGTTTCTGTTTGTTTGTTGTGACGGGCACATCATAGAAGTTTCTGGTCCACACGCTGCTACTTCTTCAGATGCGCAAATAATGCTTAATATTGTACAAAATGAAAATGATCATGGCGACGGATTATTTTAATGGTTATACCGAAATGCGTATGTATTTATTTTGGACCGTGGCTTCAGAGATGCAATTTCCACCCTTGAAGGACATGGATACACCACTAACATGCCCGAGACGAAGCTCCCTGGGGAAACGCAACTTACGACCGAACAAGCTAATAAGTCGCGACTTGTTACTCTTTGTCGATGGGTCGTGGAAGTCATAAATGGCCGATTTAAAAGAGATTTCCGGCTACTGAGACACGTCAACATTAATATAACACTGCACAATATGATGGATTATTTTAGAATTGCTGCCGCATTAATAAACGCCTATCACGTTTTGATAGTGGATAGCGTTCATGCTACTGATATCCTTCAAATAATAGGTGAAAGAATAAACATGCCCAATACACTGGGAGATCTTGTGAATAGACACAATTTAAACCGAAGGCGAGCACAGTTCCAACCCATGGCAGCGGATATGGCAGATTTTAATGATTTTCCAACATTAACAGAAGAAGATTTCATATTATTCAGCCTTGGTGTATACCAGCTCAAACAAGCAAAAAGTTATTACGGAGAGCACCTTCAATCCGCCGGAGCTTTTATCATTGAGCTCGGTAGTGGGATTCCTCTGGAAATAGTCAGGGAACTTGAAGGGGAAGACTTGTGGATTATAAGAGGACGAATACAATCCCGCCACATCCAAGCCAAAAAATACTATGTGTACATATTGCATTAGATCGGGCAGCAAATGGTCGTCGAGCATTAGCTCATTATTATTGTACATGCAATATCGGCAAGAGGACCATTGGATGCTGCTCTCATACCATGACCATAGTCTGGTACATGGGTTATGCTAGACATGACCCAAACCTCACCCCACCTGCAATACGATTAGATGATGTATATGTTAGATTAGGACAAATATAAATGAATTAATACAATTGCACGTTGTTTCATTTTGTTCTTTTTTACTTAAATGAAAGGTACTGAATCTAAATGAGGCGCTGTTGGTATTGTTGCTTGTTTTTTTCATATTTAATATATTTGACCAAACGTATTAAAATAACATAACATTTTATTGCACATTGTATATTTTAAAAGCATGTATAGAGTCTGGCTAACGAAAGCTGTCCACGCTTTATTTTCAGAAGTTTTGATATGGCAATAATTTAAGTCTGTCAAAATTGACACATTGACGTTTCGTACTTGAGTCATCTTGTGTTTACGTGCATCATATTTTCATTGATTTTGTTTAAAATAATGCCGAAAACAATCAAAAGTTCGACAAGGAAGCTTCTATTTACTATGATTGACAAATATAAAGACATAAAAAGTGATTTGAACCAGAAATCTGCAGAGAAAATACTACGACTGGATTCAATCCTTTCACTTTTAGGTTAGTTTATTGAATTTCTAATGAAACAACTTGATACTTTTCGACTATTTATAATAAATCGCAATATCTTTCACGGTGTATCTACTTTTCAGGAAGTATTAACAACGAAGAGAAAAACTTAAAATTGTGGAAGCAGTAAAGAAAGTGAAAACTCTCGAAAAAAATGAAATGGCGACTTCTGAATCACATTATTTAGAAAAGATATCTTCAATGACAGGTATTACTTTAGAAATTATAGATTTTTAACAGTTACTTCGAAGGGTTTATATACATTTATGATAATGTAGGGATGGCTAAATTAAATAATACACTATCTTTGTACTTTATTATGGTTTTGACTTTAATGACTGATTAGTAATAATATACTGTTACATAATTTATTGTATTTGTTCTCTTCAGATGTAAGTGTGAAGACCCTAAGAAGAATTAAAATTGAAGGGTCTAAAAATCAAGGACAGTGGAATACTCCGGGGAAAAATCGTCCACATTCAGCAACAGTTTCCAATTTGGATATGTTTTGATATTTCAGCTATAAGAAACAAAATAAACGAATTTTATGGAGTTAGAAAACAAGTCCCAACACTGAGAAGCCTGCACAATGAGCTGAGGGAAGCAATTCCATTTATGGGATGCCGTGAAACCCTTAGAAAAATTTTACACAAGAACGGGTTTGAGTTTTAAAACAATAAAAATGAACGGGCTTTACTTTCAGAAAAATGTGAAATTGCGGCATGGAGACATAGATTCTTGAGGACAATACATAAAAAGAGGCTAGAAGGTAAACAGATTATTTACCTTGATGAGACATACGTACATCAGAACTATAAAGAAAAAAAATCATGGCAAGGACCTTCAACAAGTGGTGTCACTACTAATATATCGTCAGGAAAAAGACATATTATTGTGCATGCAGGATCGGAAGAAGGGTTTGTGCCAGGTGCATTATTGGTATTCAGCACAAAATCCAAATCAGCTGACTACCATGATGATATGAATGCTACCAACTTTATGAAATGGTTTGAGGAAATGTTGATACCTAATCTCACTAAACCTAGTGTGATTGTGATGGACAATGCAAGTTACCATGTAAAACAAGTAAACAAACCCCCTACTATGTCTGACTCCAAAGCTAATCTCCGAATATGGCTTCAAGAGAATAATATTTATTTTGAAGAATATCACACCAAAGCTGAATTAATGTGTTTGGTGAAAGATAATAAACCTGCAGTCGTTTACGAAGCAGAAGTACTTCTAAAAAAACACAATCATATCCACAATCACGAAATTTTGTTACTGCCACCGTATCATTGCGACTTAAATGCTATTGAGCTTGTATGGAGTCAAGCGAAGAGAAAAGTAGCAAGCAAAAATATAGGAATACCAGGATCTGAAATGCTAAATTTAATAAAAGAATGTTTTCTATCCATAACTGCTGATGACTGGAAGAAGTACACTGATCATGTACTAAATGTGGAAAATCAGTACAAATTAAGGGACCGTATTACTGAAAACGAACTTGAACCATTCATAATACATCTTGGGGACAGTAGCAGTCTGCTACTCGAAGAAAGCAATGAAGCTGATTCAATATTGTCAGGTGAAGAGTTTTTGGAATCCGATTTCAACTATGACTCATAGCCCTTATGTTTTGTACGGCTAAATTACGAATAGTGGCAAGTGCTCATCAATTAAAGTCATCGACTGTATATAAAATTATGGATTATTTGAAAATAATAAAATGGCAGAATTAAAAGTACTCTTTTATTTAATATTCTTCATAATACACTCGATAATTACAGCTCATATAAAATTAAAAAAAAAAAATATTTACTGAATAATAAATAGTATCAACTCCGTTTAAGCAGTGTATAGCCAGGGTTAACAGCTCTTGATTTTTTAAAATTCCCGCCCTTTTTCTTGGACAGCTTTCGTTGGCCAGTCTCTAACAACATAACCATAGGGCGCACAGGTTTGGTGTCATAGTAAAAAATAATAGGAATTATGTGATCTATCCGAATATTACGCTTTTTTTTCTGGCGCCGCACTTTCAGATTTGGCCCAGAAATTTATGGAAATTAATGATGTCCTTTATGTTCGTGGCGAGAACATAAATAAAATTATTTTGTGAATACTTTAGAATCACTTTATATCTACACTTTTATAAACTCATATTTTTGATAACGAACGTTCCGTGTTCGACCATAATTTTTTCTTCTCTCTCCCCATGCAACCACGTTGTTGCCAGTATAAAATTAAAACATTCCAATGTAGCCAGCGTAATAAAACAAATATTATCCGTGTTCGGATACGAACAAAGACACGTGACATATCCGTCAGAAGTTGGCCGAAACCTCCCAGCGCTGAGTTGCTGGATTCGTTTTCTCCTCTACTGATCGTTATTTCTCCTGACCAAGGTTTATATGTATGTATCTATGTATTAGTATTTATTCTTGTATTTTATAGTTATTTTCGAGCTATCTATACAGTATGTTGCACCTTCCATGGTTTATCTCTGCATCACCCTAAGGTTCTTTCAACTCTGTACAAAATTTATTACTTGTGCATAAAGTTTAATAAATAAAATAAAATAAACCATCATCATTTCAGCTAAAAGACGTCCACTGCTGGACATAGGCCTCCCCCAAGCACCTCCGGTTCGACCCGTTCTGTGCTGCCCGCATCCAGCGGATGCGGACCGGATGCGGATGCGGATGCGGATGTGGACCGATGCCCTTATGAAGGCCGCAGTGCAGGAGCACTGCGGCCTTCATAAGGGCATCGGTCCACCTTGTGGGGGGCCTTACAACGGCTACGTTACGTTACGCTACTTTTGATTTAAAAGAGTGTACGTAGAGTTGCTTGCCTGTTCTTCTCCATAGGCTTCCCGCATCCAGCGGATTCCTGCGGCCTTCAAAAGGGCATCGGTCCATCTTGTGGGAGGCTTTACAACGTTACGTTACGCTACCTTTCATTTAAAAGAGTGTAGGTACGTAGTTTCTTGCCCGTTCTTCTCCATAGGTACCTACTACGCTTTGGAATGGGCAACTAGCTCCATCTTTCTGAGTGGCCGACCCCTTAACAATTCAAAAGTACCTGTAATTGGTTTATTTGAAATAAATGCTTTGAGATTGACGTCTGCCGCTACGCGTCGCCACCGATGAAACTATAAATATGAACATCATTTTTTGACACTGTACTTGCTCGAAAAGCGGCCCTTCTTGCGTCACTGTTAGGTTCACAATGCATTTTCTTGAACACTCTTGTTTTTTACTTAGCATTCCCGCACTAGTGCTGAAGAGTACGCGATAGATAGATTTTTTTAGTTTTAATATTAGGTTGTTTGACACTAACGCAGCTTTGGGCTTCGAGTCTGGGGGCCTTCTCCCTAAGCACGAAGTCCGTCGTTTCGACCGAAGTTACGGACGTTTCCTACTCCGTATCACTTACGGACATAAGATGAGTCCGGGGCCCAAACTAAAAATTACTGACAAAACGTTTAGACAGTTGTCCTTACTCTCGATATGTTTATTCCCGTCCGGAAAAGTTTATTAGTCGGGAGTAGGGTTCACTTTTAAGTATCGAACTACTTTCGGACGTGCCCGTATCCTCGTTGATGGACTTAGAGAGTAGGCCCCATGGCATGAAAAAAATCCGCGGTTGGAGTGTAGCCTTAGGGGCACTAGCACTATGGATCGAGGACTTAAAAATTTTTCTTTATTTAGTTTTCCGGATTTTTTTTTTTTAATTTTATGGCAGTATCTGGTTGACCTTGACCATAGAAACCATTTAGGTTCTGTGAAGCATGACCCTACGACGCACCCGTAGACAGCATTCTCTGTCTACGGACGCACCCGTCGCCCCCCGCGAGCCCGTCTGACATCTCATCTGTCACAAATATACACATAAAAAAATTGTTGTCAATTATTGTATGTTTCGTTGATAGTATGTTTTGTTGTTAATAATATGTGTTGTTGTTTATACATATAGTATGGTTATCCAATATGGAGAAGTTTGTTCAATGGGGAGGATTGTACTGTATAAGATGTGGCCTTGGACCATTATTTTAACTGAACTAGCAACACCCTTAAATGTACAAATAAAAAGTCAGTAACTTTGGGTGTGGGATGAGGTAGATAATTATTCTGCCAACCACACTGAAAACAGTGTCGTCAATTTACTCAAAAACAAGAAGTATTGATATTTTATATATTTTATTCCCCGGACAAGTCAAACATTTGTGTGCATGAACATGTCTGTTTGACCTGTGTCTGGGTGTGTATATGTATATAAGTATGTATATCAGTCATCAGGTTACCGTAGTACAGGCTCTGCCTAGTTCGGGACCTGAAGACCTTGTGTGGATGTTGTCTAATATTATATTATATTTATGTTCCTTCCTTTACCCATAGATCCTTATGGAAAGAAGAGAAAATTCATAAACATAAAATAGGTACTCATGTAAGATTCTTCATTTGCCAAATATACTGGGAAAAAGGCTTTCCCAACTATGTTTTGATCGGCTTTCAGTTGCTTGACTGAAAACTTGTCAGTGGTGCCGATTCCCTTGTCACAAACTAAACTAAATTTAAGTTGAGTGCATCTTTTTCTTTCTATTTCATTATGAAAAGGACAGAAGATAAATATTAGGTTAGTCCTGTCAAATTAGTCAGCACCTGACGTAATTTGATGTAATTTTAGTAGTCAATTATTTAATCACATCTAAACTTGTATGGAGTAGTGTCAGGCGCTGATTAATTTGACAGGAATAAACTAAAATTTATCTTCTGTCCTTTTCTTAATGAAATAGAAAGAAAAAGATGCACTGAACTTAAATTTGGTTTAGTTTGTGAACAAGGGAATCGGCACCAGTATCAAGGAAACCCCATTGCTCTCACTAGCTCCCCTGCCCTAAATTATAGTTATTAGAAAAAATATATATACCTATAATATTCGAAAAAATATTACAGATAATCCTCTATTGTGGAGGCTTAAGACACCACCAGAGGTTCAAACCCAAGTTAATTATTTAAAAACTATTAATTTAATTAATTAATATGGTCATGAAAATTCTAACAACCAAAAAATTAATTGAACTATGAATAATTTTGTATGATGATTACACACTATGCGCCATCCACTATTACTAGCAAAAACAAAAATAAATGGTACTTACAACTTTATTAATTCCACGTAACATCTTATTATTTTCCTGAAAAGTAATCCATTTACCAAAATTATGTTATTGATAATACTACGTATTATTAGGTACAAGTTGTAGATGTAGTGTGAGAATTTAATAGACCTACCTTATAGTAAATAAAAACTACTAACCTTAAAGTAAACAAATTATTAAAAATTTTAAACACTTCAATAATTTTATTTGAAATCTACTCTACGATGCAATCTACTTGCATAAAGTTTTATTTTACTTTCTAGGAAATTCAAAGTTTAACAAGAAGTATCAATAAACTTACTTCACAATCTTGATAATGAATCTCTTGTACTTTGACACTGCTCAACATCTGTCTAACTATCATCGAAACAAGTCACAATAGATAGCTATACGAAAGAAAGCTCTTACTACTAATATTTAGATAAATATCCACAGTCACAGACAGTATGTAATGTAATTTACTGGCTTACAGCCACAGAACACTATTACTCCTAGTAGCGGACTTACAGCAGTAGCACAGATAACTATATAAGCAGTAGTGGCATGTGGCATTTAGTCTGTGTCACAGACTATATAGAGAACTACGTTCTGTGTCTCCGACTAGTATATAGTTATCTGTGGTTCTGTGTGTGTATTAGAGCTGAGACGTAATGTACTGGCATAGGTTTCTGGCTGGACACGTAACTATTCCGTGCGCACCACATAAACGCGTCTCAAGTATTTAAGGGGACTAAATTACCTAAACGCAAGTCCCCCCGACCTTTGACCCCGCCCGCCCGTGCGGAGCCTGTAATATCAAACAATGTCCCTAATATTAATAATCACTCAGATCCGAGTCTCACGACCGCTAGTTCAGTGACCAGTAGCGCGCTAAGCCCAGGTTCGAGCCCCACTATGGGGCGCCCTTAGTGACGCTACTTAAATCTACTTGTAGTTAGATAACTAAACTTCTATTTCAAGGCGAGAGGCCCTTCTGGCCCCGCCGACGCTAGGTTACGCAGAAGCAGAAAAGGTTCCTCGGAGCCAACTGCAATAGGACCGTATTAAAAAAAAAAAAAAAACTAAACGCAAGTTTTATAATCCCTAAAAGTATATTAGCCACTGCAGTAAACAAAATCAGAAAAAATATATGATATTCTTCAGGATAGATGCTAGTTAGATAGTGTGTTGAAAACATAATATAACTAATTTGGTACACACGGCTACACATCAAGCTATACATTTCCAGTTTACACTGACCTCTCATTGTAATGAAATGCTATACAATACGAGACCAGCTTATACTGGAATTGTATAGCGTGATCTGTAGCCGTGCGTACGATAGGAAAAAGTCACGAAGATACCTCAAAAAAATTATTTTATCGATTAAAAACCACACTAATATACATGCAATCATTCTGTTTCTTTTTCAGATTGTTCTTCAAGCAACATATTAACAAGTGTTTTCATTGTTTAGTCCAATCAATAGATTTTTTGTAAATAGAGAATTGCTTCATATTTTGCAATACATTACCAGCTTTGTGTCATCGCGCTTCTCTTTCTTTTCTATGCAGTCCGACAGTGGCCGCGCTTTAGCTGTTGTCAGCGTATGAAGTTTGACACGTACGCACGGCTACACATCAAGCTATACATTTCCAGTATAAGCTGATCTCGCAGTGTATAGGATTTCCTTACAATGAGAGGTCAGTGTAAACTGGAAATGTTTAGCTTGATGTGTAGCCGTGCGTACTAACATACCCACGTCCAGTTGCGAGTTTGCGACCTACAAGCTCGATCAGTTCCGGTGACATTCGGAGACGTTCGGTTCGGCACTCGAATTTTGCGAGTCGATTTATTTGTTTTACGTTCCTAAACCTAATGTCCATAACAATAGAATCACTATTACTTTGGTCGTGCAAGCATTTGTTTATGACGATAGCAGTTACTCATTGTTTACCTTTGGCAAGTACTTACGTAGCAAAACAATATTCTATGAAAATGTTTAGATAATATGTTTATTTTTTAAATCAGTACGTCACAGCTTTTCTTTGATTTATGTACCAACAAAAAAAAACTATGTTTCTGTAGTAATATAATAATAACTCCCTTGGTCAATATTGAACGCCCTATTTATAGAAGACACTAAGTTGTCAGCAAACTAAAAAAAAAAGTTCCTACCTAAAAAAAGTACTCTGTGGTTGTCAGGATTGATTGTGTCATTGTATCAATATGTTGAATTTTGTTAAATAAAACCAAAGAGATTAAATTGATTAATGTCTTTGAATAAAACCTAAATATTACGGGTATATTCTTTACTTCAATTTATTTAACAAAATGGAAAAATATCTACGACCAGAACGTTTCGACGGAGACCCGTCCTCAAGTCAAGATCTGTCCCCTCAGTGGACACATTGGAAAAACACATTCGAAAATTTTCTGACAGCTATAACTACGAACGAGAAAACTATTGCAAAAGAGACTAAATTCCGATTACTAATTAATCATCTGTCTTCTACAACTTTTGTGCACATACAGGATTGCACTGATTACGATATTGCTATAAAGAGACTGGATGCACTATTTCTGAAGCCACCTAACGAAATATATTCCAGGCACAAATTAGCAAAACGAGCGCAACAACTAGGTGAGTCCATCGACCAATATCTACAAGCCTTGAAACTGCTCTCAAAAGAATGCAATTTTAAACAAGTAACAGCTGAACAAAACGAAAATGATTTTATTAGAGACGCTTTCATATACGGACTGTCGTCGTCCATAGTACGTCAAAGACTGTTGGAAAATAGCACACTCACTTTAGACGACGCATTCAAGCAGGCCCGCGCTCTAGAGATGGCGCAAGTACACAGTGATGATTACCAGAAATCTAGTATGAGTACCTTTGGCTTTGTCAATGCGGTCCCCAATAACAATCAGAGAACTCACATCCAAGAACTATGCTATTTCTGTGGAAACAAGAGACATCCTCGGCAAAATTGTCCGGCTGCTGGTACAACCTGCCTCAAATGTGGTAAAAGGGGGCATTTTGCAAAAGTGTGCAAAAGTGCAGTGACTGGGCCACCACAACGGAGTGCTTTTACTAATGCTATAGATGAACCGAACAAACAAATGGAAAATGGAGAGTCGCAGAAATTGTTTTCATGTATCGTGGCCGCTACAACTGATCTCGATAAAGCTATGATACCGATTAAAATAAACGGATTATTTGTAGCCAGAGCATTGATTGATACAGGGAGTACTGCTAGTTTTATAGACAGCCGACTAGTTTGTCAATACAATATACAAAAGAGCTCATGCTACCAACATGTCAGTATGGCAGCCTCAAATCTAAAAACAAGGGTAGATGCACTGTGTTCCGTCAATATCGATCTGCAAGGTCATAGTTTTCAAGTGAACTTATTAATAATGGAAAACTTATGTACGGATGTCATAATCGGCCATGATATTCTTAAGAAACATAATACATTAGAAATGCATTTCGGCGGATCTGGAGCTCCATTGAAATTATGTGCACTATCTCAAGCCAACGTTGATCCAATCTGTCTATTTCCGAATCTCTTACCAGACTGCAAGCCTATAGCTGTTAAATCACGAAGATACTCAGATAGTGACATGCAGTTTATTCGTACTGAAATAAAGAAATTACTAGCTGAAGGTATTATAGAACCTAGCTCGTCACCATGGAGAGCACAAGTCCTCGTAACTACAAATGAAAATCATAAAAAAAGGATGTGTATAGACTACTCTCAGACAGTAAATAGATACACGCAACTAGACGCTTACCCTTTACCAAGTATTGAACAAATAGTCTCCAAAGTAGCTAAACATAGTGTCTACAGCAAAATTGATTTAAAAAGTGCGTACCATCAGATTCCGATTCTTGAAACAGAAAAACCTTATACAGCATTTGAAGCAGAAGGTAATTTATACCAATTTCGAAGAATACCTTTCGGGGTTACCAATGGAGTAGCGGTTTTTCAAAGAACTATTAATAATATAATTGCAAAAGAGCAACTTGAAGGAGTATACGCGTATTTGGATGACATAACAGTCTGTGGAACTACCCAAGCTGACCACGATCAAAAATTGCAGCGTTTTCTTGATATTGCCAAACGGTATAACCTTACACTGAATCTTAAAAAGAGTGAATTTTCATTGAAAGAGATAAGTATTCTAGGATATACTATAAACAATGGGGTGATTAAACCCGACCCGGATCGTCTACGTCCACTATTAGAGCTGCCTCCGCCTTCAGACTCGGCATCGCTCCGGCGAGCATTGGGATTATTTGCTCACTATTCTAAATATGTGCCAAGATTCTCTCATAAAATTCAGTCCCTCGTTTCGCAAGGCACATTCCCTCTCGATTCTGAGGCAGTAAACGCTTTTAACACTCTAAAACAAGAGATAGCCAGATCAGCAGTAAACGCGATTGACGACAACATACAATTTGTTGTTGAAACAGACGCTTCAGACTATGCTATCGCGGGAACTCTGTCACAAGAAGGTAGACCTGTTGCGTTTTTCTCGAGAAGCCTTCACAGTAGCGAACGGAATCACCCAGCCATAGAGAAGGAGGCCGCGGCTATAGTCGAATGTCTTCGAAAATGGAGACAATTCCTCATCGGACGAGAGTTCAAACTGATAACTGACCAAAAATCGGTTGCATTCATGTTCAATCAGCAGCATGCGACGCGAATTAAAAATGATAAAATACAACGTTGGCGATTAGAACTTTCTGAATACAATTTTGACATAGTTTATCGCCCTGGAAAGGAAAATATAGCAGCTGATGCTTTATCAAGAGCACCATTAGTAGCCTCTATAAATAGTTCAGAAAAAGCTCTCAAAGAACTGCATAAAACCTTGTGTCATCCTGGTGTAACAAGAATGCTCCATTGGGTTCGAAGCAAAAATTTAGCTTACTCCACTGAAGAGATCAAACGTATTACTGCGAATTGTTCCATATGTGCAGAAGTAAAGCCTCGTTTTCAACAAAGCATGGGAAAACTAATAAAAGCGTTGGCCCCATTCGAAAGAACATCGATAGACTTTAAAGGTCCACTTCCCTCAGAAGAATCTGGGAACAATCGATATATCCTTACGATTGTCGATGAATATTCCCGATTCCCATTTGCATATCCTTGCCCAGACTTGAGTACAAACACGGTAATTAATAAACTGACTGATTTATTTTCTATATTTGGAATGCCAACCTACGTACATTCAGATCGTGGCACTTCTTTTCTTTCAAAAGAGATGAAAGACTTCTTTCACCAGAAGGGCATTGCTACCAGCTATACTACACCGTACAACCCTCAGGGTAATGGACAAACGGAGAGATACAATGGAATTATTTGGCGAACAGTACAATTGGCTCTCAAAAGCCATGATCTACCTTTAACTAAATGGGAGTCAGTTTTAACTCAGGCTCTACAATCTGTAAGATCACTTCTTTGCACGGCTACAAACAGTACGCCCCATGAGCGGATGTTCTCTCACCCCAGGAGATCCTCAACTGATCAGTCAATGCCTACATGGCTAAACGTGCCAGGAAAAGTGTTAATGCGAAACCATAATCGAACTAGTAAATACGATCCATTGGTGGAAGAAGTAGAACCTCTGGAAAGTAATCCTCAACATTCTCGTGTGCGTTTGAGCAGTGGTAGAGAAGTTGTCGTATCTAATCGACACTCAGCTCCTGCTGGGGAATCTTCTTTAGAACAGGATGAAGCTGATTCCAATGATGACGACGAGTTCATCGATGCAGTCGATGGCGATGAGCGTGACACAGAAGGCCAGCGAGATTCCCAGAATGAGATGGTCCAGCCACAGAACATCATGACAGAAACTGCGTCGTTCTGAAAGAGTACGACGTCCTCCTGCTCATCTAGCTGACTACGTAGGATAATAAATAAGCCCAGGAGAATGTAGTAATATAATATTAACTCCTTGGTCAATATTGAACGCCCTATTTATAGAAGACACTAAGTTGTCAGGATTGATTGTGTCATTGTATCAATATGTTGAATTTTGTTAAATAAAACCTAAATATTACTCGCGGACCTAGTTTTTGGAATAAGTATTTAGGCGGACGCGTACTTCTAAGACTCGGTAGGCATCACCTCTAGTGCGTATTGTCTAGTGAATTGGATCCAAAGAGTAATTTATCATATCCCTTTATTCTCTTTGTGACCTCTTATCTCTGCGTATTCCTTTTCCTACCTCAATACTTTCTTTACTTTGTACAAATAGCTTCCCTGTTTATAAATGTAGAGTCTCATTCATCGTAATTTGCTCATTATTCACTATTAGTGTTCACCTTTATAAAATACACTGATCCTATAAATCGTCCAATCTGAAAAATCCCGTTACAAATTTACAATTGATCATAAATATTTTATACTTTTTTCTTTCGTTTCCCTACCTTTGTTCTCGATAACTGAACGTGACATTGGCTAATTATGCACAAACCGTGCGAAGCGTAAACAGAGAAAATTAGTGCGAAGCCAAAACAAAAAAAAACCCCTGCATTCCGAATTAAGGCTCGTTCACACTGGCGCGACGCGACGGTGCGACGTGTCGCACCGTCGCGTGCCCGTTGCCTGCTGGTCTCCACCTGGGAGGAGTCGGTGATGACTGTCATACTGACGTCTTCTCCAACCCCTCCTCCGTCTTCGGAGCGCCGCCGCGTGGGGGTCGTCCTCCCGCGCGCGCTCCGCCGCCTCATTCTGGGACATGACGTGTTCGCAGAAGGAGGCCACTGCCGCCCAGGACCTCTCATCGCCCAGCATGGCGTTAACCAAACCGGGGAGTGAGAGGTCCGGTCCGATCAATGCAGTGAGACTGTGGCGTGGCTCGGACCACGACAGGCACACCGCGAGGGTGTGCTGCGCCGCGTCCTCCGCCGCGCCACAGTCGTGGCACGACGGTGTCTCCTCCCGTCCGATTCGACGCAGGTACGATCCGAAACAACAGTGTCCGGACAGCACCCGCACCAGACGGAACGAGAGGAACCCGTGCGACCGATCGAGCCAGTCTCGCAGGACCGGCCCGATCGCGTCGAGGGTTCGGCGGCCGAAGGCTGCGGTGGCGAGGTCCCTCGTCCAATGGACGACGATGGCGTCCCTCGCCTCCCACCGGACGGCCTCCCGCTCTTCCGGGGCGGGGCGTTCTCCTCTCGCCCTCCGCCCCGCCGTCCATTCGTATACTCTGGCGAGCACCCACGCCTCGAGTTCCCAAGGAGGGGTGCCAGCCAGAGCACACGCTGCCGCGAAGCCCACCGTGCGGTAGGCCCGCGACACCCGCTGAGTGGCAACCCCCCCCTCCGTTAACCCGTCGCAGGGTCCGCGCCCCCCCACCCCGACTACTTCCGTCCCAAGGAAGATCCCCTCCCCGCCCCCGGTGTTCATTCAGGACAAGGGGAAATGGACCGAAGTGTCCAAATGGTGTATTGAAAGTAGGATCCAATACACCAGCGCTAAGGCTACCCAACAGGGTATAATAGTCCAGGTCCCGAAATCTTCGGATTACAGGGACCTCACCCGCATGCTCAGCATGAGGAAAGTAACGAGATCCCAACTTCGGACATCAAGGCCGACCTTGAGGCCCAAAACATCCCCGTCGACGAGGTCCACCGATTGCACCGCTCTCGTGCCAGAGGCGGAGAGGTATTCGACATGGTCCTCGTA
The DNA here is from genome assembly GCA_937001585.2 of Brachylomia viminalis. Taxonomy (NCBI): domain Eukaryota; kingdom Metazoa; phylum Arthropoda; class Insecta; order Lepidoptera; family Noctuidae; genus Brachylomia; species Brachylomia viminalis. The sequence continues at coordinate 14,706,238 of OW443301.2, read as the reverse complement.
ACCTGTCCCCCGGTTGATGGTCATCACCCAATATCCAGGTGCGCACTATTTGCGGCCTAATGGGGATTGACCTCCAAAAACCCTGGAAGAACGGTGTCATTGGCCAATGCCACCGTTGCCAATTATATGGCCATTCCCAATTGCACTGCCATGCGACGCCCAGTGCGTCAAGTGCCTGGGCGAGCATGGCATTGCAGAGTGCTCCCGGCCCAAGGACAGATAGCAATGCACAGAGCCTCCAAGCTGTGTGCTTTGCGGTCAGACCGGACATCCGGCAAACTACCGCGGTTGCCCCAAAGCCCCAAAGAAGTCGTCTTCCTTAAAGACGGCAAAAAGGTTCCTAGACAGACAGACCAGACTGTCCTCACCCCCCCCAGGGATACCCGGTTCCCTCAGCCCAGCTTCATTGCAGGCTAAGTCCCCAAAGGGCTAGCCCTTGGAACCTGCAGGCCACCAGCAGGCTTTCCCTGCGCTGAGGACTCAGGGCCCCTCCCCGCAAATCCCCCCCCCCCCCCCCCCCCCCCAAACCCGCGCCTTCTCCTAAAGCAGCCCCCGCCGCGAAAACACTCGCCCCCCTCCCCCCAACCACTCCTGTGGTCGGGGACAACCCCATGGACGCATTCAACGTGATTGCGAGCACCTTCATGGCCTTCCTCACCCCCCGCGCTAGGAGGATGGCCAGCGAAACCGTTGCCGCCCGTCAGGCTGGCAACCTTTTCCAAATCCAACAAATATATAATGCGTATCCCGAGATTACGCAAGCCCTCGTGTCCTACACAAACGTAACCTCACAATGAATATCACATCCATTACGAGAACCAAACCCCGATCCCTCAAGTTAGGCTATTTTAATGCCAATGGCGTCCAGGGACAACGCGACGAGATCGCAGAGTTCCTGCATGTCCATAAATTAGATATTATTATCCTAATTGTACAGGAAACCTTCCTCAAGCCCCGCCACCGAGACCCGTCAATTGCGAACCACCGTATAGTTCGCAATGACAGGACTCGGTGCCACCGAGGCGGTACCATCATTTACTATAGAAAGGATCTGTACTGCATTCCTGTGGACGCGCCCCCTCTCTCGCGTTTAGAAGTGTCTGTCTGCTGGCTCGGCATGACAGGTCACCAGCCGATCACTCTAATATCGGTTTACATCCCCCCGCAACTATCAGAAAACTATTCCCAGTTATCTGACGACCTCGCTATCCTATTTGGCTTGAGTGACTCCGTTATCATAGCGGGCGATCTCAATGCCAAACACACAGCCTGGAATAGTAACAGGATCTCGACCAGGGGCAAACATCTGTTTGACCTCTGTCCCATCCTTAGCTTTGATGTCATCACTCCGATGACTCGTACTCACTTTCCCCACGCACCCCTTCATGTTCCTGGCGTCCTTGACGTGGCAGTTCTAAAGAATGTCAACCTTCGGTTGGATTCTATAGAGGTACATCAACTGACATCCGACTACCGACCTGAAGTTGTGACATTAGGCCCCCGACTAGGACTCCCCGACCCCGACAGACCGCCCCTCACCAAAGTAGTCACGGACTGGAGGAAAGTAAGCGAAAGACTGAAATCCTCCACATCCTCCTGCCCCCGACTAGACTCCATTCCCGATCAGTTCGACTCGATCAATGACACGACAGCCGCGATCGACTCACTCACGGATCACGTACAATCCGCCCTGAACGAAAGTTCAAGGGAAGTTCCAGCGATGGACGACCATCGCTGGAAGTTGCCGGACGAGGTACGTGAACTGCTGACAGAGAAGAACGCGGCTGTCCGTGACTACAGCAACTTTCCCTGCCAAGCTTACAAGGCCCATATGCGCTATTTACAGAGATCTGTAAAGAAACGCATAACGGAGCTGCGTGAAGCTGGCTGGGACAAGATGCTGAGTGAGTTAGAGCCCACCCACCTGGCCTTTTGGGAACGGCAGAGGAAACTCCGGTCCCCAAATGTAGCCTCCACGCCCCCATTGGTGCGTCCCGACAAGACCATCGCGTTCGATGACATCGACAAGACCGAGTGCCTTGCCGACAGTCTTGAGGCCCAATGCACACCCAGCTCTCAACCAGTAGACCAAGCTCACCTCTCTGAGGTTGACGCGGAAGTCGAACGTAGAGCCTCCCTTCCCCCCGTCGAAGACCCAGATAATCCTCTGCACCCCGTCACCCCAGACGAGGTGCACAATATCATCAAGGGTCTGAAACGCCGTAAAGCCCCCGGCCCAGACGGAATCACGAATAGGGTGATCCAATTGTTCCCCGCTAACCTCATAATGCTCATGACCATCATCTTCAATGGTGCTCTGAGCAACAACATCTTTCCCCAAGCTTGGAAAAAGGCCACTGTCATCGGTATTCCAAAGCCGGGCAAGCCCAAAACCGACCCCTCTAGTTACCGCCCCATTAGTCTGCTCAATGTTCTGAGCAAAATCTATGAGAGGCTTATATACAAGCGACTCAGAGATTATGCCGAGACCAAGGGCCCCATCCCCGACGAACAGTTCGGTTTTAGATCCCAACACTCGAGCGTCCAACAAGTTCACCGCATCATCGAACACGTAAGCGTTGGTTTCCAACGTGGTTTCATGACGGGTGCTTTGTTCTTCGACATAGCGAAAGCGTTCGACAAAGTCTGGCACAATGGCATATTATATAAGCTTTACCAACTCGGTGTGCCAGACCGTCTCGTACTCATCCTGCGAGACTTTTTGGCTAACCGAACCTTTCGTTATCGTATCGAAGGGGTGCTTTCCTCCCCCCACCCTATCCGCGCAGGAGTCCCTCAGGGCTCTGTGCTAGCTCCCCTCATGTTCACCCTATTCACCAGTGACATCCCGAAATGTAAAAATGCGCAGTTGGCTCTGTTCGCAGACGATACGGCCATTTATTACAATGGGCTCGTCCCCGACTCGATATCTCGTACTCTCCAAACCGCAGTCAACAAGCTTGGCGCATGGTTCAGAAAGTGGGGAATCGAAGTTAAGACTCAAGTCAAAAAACACTGGTGATTACTGGGGCATCTCAATTAAACTTGTAAGTAATATAATCGACATCGTAGCCCCCTATCTAGCTGTTACTTTTAATAAATGTGTTGATTTAGGAACTTTTCCTGACCTCATGAAGAATAGTAAAGTCATACCATTATTTAAATCGGGTAGTAAAAATAACGTTGGCAATTTTAGGCCTATTTCTATCTTACCTGCATTTAGTAAAATATTTGATAAATTAATACTCAAGCAGTTGCTAAGACATTTAAATTTAAATAGCTTCCTTTATGATGAACAATATGGCTTTACAAAAGGTCGTTCGACTACAGATGCGGGTGTTGCTCTGCTGAAACACATATTTAGCGCATGGGAGAGCTCTCAAAATGCTATTGGAGTTTTCTGTGATCTCTCCAAAGCCTTTGATTGCGTGCACCATGACACGCTTTTGCGTAAACTAATTCATTACGGTATTCAAAACGAAGCTCTTAACGTATTAAATTCATATTTACATAATAGGCACCAATGTGTAGATTTTAATGGTGTGAAATCTTCCGGGCTACCAGTTCAGTTAGGTGTACCTCAAGGCTCTATACTGGGCCCATTTTTATTCTTGGTGTATATAAATGACTTACCATTCTATTTAAAGGGTATCTGTGACGTTGTACTATTTGCTGATGATACCTCTCTTATCTTTAAAGTAGACAGGAATAGACAAAATTTTGACGACGTAAACAGTGCACTATCAATGGTTACAGATTGGTTTACCACAATTAACCTAGTTCTCAATGCCAAGAAAACGAAATGTGTAAATTTCACCTTACCGAATGTTAGAAATCTAGGACCCACCCAACATCGTCTTAGATAAAGAGGTACTTGAAACTGTAGACTCGGCAGTATTTCTGGGCATAACGGTTGATGCCAAGCTTCAGTAGGGATCTCATATTTATCATGCCTAGCGGGAAGGCTCAGTTCGGCCGCCTATGCCGTCAGGAAAGTAAGACAATACACTGACGTTGATACAGCTCGGCTAGTCTATTTCAGTTATTTTCATAGCGTCATGTCCTACGGCATTCTGCTGTGGGGCAAAGCCACTGATATTCAAAATATATTTGTTCTTCAAAAAAGAGATGTACGAGCAATTTACCAGCTAGGTGCTAGAGTTACTCTGAGAGTTTTTTTTAAAGAGATTGGTATTCTCACGGTGGCCTCTCAATTCATCTTCGCCAACATCTTATATATTAGGCAAAATATACACTTATACACAAAAAACAGTGATATTCATAATATTAACACTAGAAACAAGGGCAAACTACGTGCTCCCTTTCACCGGCTTCATAAGGTCCATAACTCATTTGTTGGGCATGGTATAAACTTTTATAACAAGCTTCCCTCTTCTTTGTTAGAATTGCCTTTTAATGCGTTTAAAGCTAAAGTAAAATCCAACCTTTGTTCAAAGGCATACTATTCAATCAACGATTACTTAAACGATAAAAATTGTTGGTCGCTGTGATTAACTCCAGACATTGGTGCCGATTCTCTTGTCACAAAATTCTCTAAACTAGACTAAAAATCACCAAAATTTAGTTTATTCCTGTCAAACGACGATTTCCCATTCTGAAATTGACTAAAGTGACACAACTTAATTAACCAAATTTTAGTTTGACAGCACTAAGATGGCACTGAGATTATAATTTAGTAAAAATGGCAATTTTGATATTCTGAATTTTACGTTTTTCACCAAAAATGTTGATTGTCGTAACTAAATCTGCCTGTTTTTAATCGCGATTAAAAAGGTGTGGAATAAAATTAGTTGTCATGAACTAAAATTCACACCAACACCTCGACTTCAGATGCAAAAACTGTATCTTTTTTTCTTTTCTTTTGCTTATATCTCGAAAACGGTGTGTCCTATCGCAAAAATAATGAAAATTTCGACCCCCTTTAGGAAATCCCGAAATATCGAAAATCCAACGTGTTGGTAAAAAAAAAAATTTTTTTTCATATTTTCTATACAAAAGGTGAAAAATTCCATACAAAACATGTCGAGGCTGAAAATAATGCGCGCCTCCGGCTCTAAAAAAAAATCACGGGCAAACAAGTATCACGTGGAGTCGCAATTGCCAAATTTGATTTTAGATGTGTCAAAATTATTTTTAAATTTAGAGATTTTATTTTGCAGAATAGCGTTAAGATTCTCATAGCCAGAAGTAAGGAATTTTAGTGATAGTTTAGTTCGGTGTACAAGAGAATCGGCACCAATGTTTATGTTCTTTCTCCAAAATTAGCTTACCTACTGACAAGTTATGCGAGTTCATATAATTGTTTATTTTATTTGACTATATTAGTCAATTTAGTTTAATTTATTTATATTTATTATTGACATAATCTACTCATTTCAATGTTTTTTAATGAGTTGTATTGCAATATATAGTTAGCTAGCGACCTCGACAGTTGATCATATTATTCTTTTGAGCAACCGGCAGCAAGTTCGTCATGCTCCCTTAGATGTCAATGCTTGCGGTAGCGTCGGGAGTCGGGTTGCCTCCTTCCCTCAAATATGGCGAGGGGTGTAATGGCTGATCTTTGCGTTATGCTCGTGAACGGGTGCTGCTTGTGGTGACAGGTCATCTTGCTGACTATGGTTTTGTTATTGTTATTAGTAATTAGTGCTTCTTTATTTTACTTCGAAGGTCCTAGTTTATCATTTGTGGCTATATATACATATAAAAACATAATGCAGCATTGCATAATGTAAGCGGGCACGTTCTTTATGCCAGGAGGCTTTTTATTATGTATTAAGTTCTGTTTGCGTTTTTGTTTTTATTATTTATTTCAGCTTGAGTATAGTTTTAAATATTGGCGTGTGCTAGCTGACATAATTATGGCAAATAATTTTAATATTTTTGTGTTTCGTAATGTTAATTACTTATTACTATATATAATCCAGTTCTTCTAACTGAACAGACAGCAGTGCTGCCGGGGAGTTTGTTCCGCCACTTCTTCTTCCCAGCTAAAGCACTAGGAAGTGGTGAAGGGTGGGCGTTTTGGGGGGACTGTCTTATGTGATTTTGACGTTCAAAAAGTGCTGATTCTCAGCCTAATTTGAATAAATGACTTTTGATTTTGATTTAACCCCGACAAGAGTCAAGCGGTTCTCTTCTTGAAACCGCGTGTCAAACTCAGACATGACGCCCGCCCGATCAAGATGTTTGGCAAGCCGATCCCTTGGGCGAAGCATGCCAAATATCTGGGTGTGACTTTGGACAGACGTCTCTCCTTCTCAGAGCACATTAAGTTGGTTCGTTCGCGAGCCGCCTTTGCTCTGGGTAGACTACATTCCGTCTTAAATGCACGCAGTAAATTGTCACTCAGGTGCAAACTGCGCATTTATTCGGCATGCATCCAACCTATCATGACATTGGGCCAGGCCACAACAGTGCGTTGCGGCGTCGCATCGCAAAAACAACATTGCACAGCTATGCGATGCGATGTCGCAACGCAAAAATTTCATCGGATACGACATCGTACGACAAGACGCTAACCGTCAGTTCAGTTTCTAGTGACACCGACTAAACGGCAAAGCGTTGTCGCATCGCAGATTTGTACGTTGCGGCAGCGCATCGGAAATTTCCACGATGCGTTGTGCGGCGTCGTTGATTTTTGCGATGCGACGCCGCAACGCACTGTTGTGGCCTGGCCCATAGGCCTGTGCTGTTTTCGCACAGGCCCACCCCCGGCACGTCCATAGGATGCAGTCCCTATAGAACCGTTTTATACGTAAAATCACGGGTTCCCCCTGGTTCGTTCGTAACATCAACTTACATTTAGATTTGAAAGTCCCCACCATTCAACAATTCATAAAACGCGCTTGCAAGCGTTTCTTCGATACCGCTGGCAGCCATCGCAACCCTCTGGTTGTGAAGGCCGCCAGTTATGTCCCCTCTAGAATCAGTAGAATCCGCCTGTTAGGGGTGGTGTTGCGGGAAATATTGGGCTTGACGCAACGGAAACACAGGCGAACTTTGAAAAACACGTTTATTGCGTGTCGTACAAACAACAAGATGGCCGCGTGTACAAAAAGAGAAAAGGTCGTGCGCATTGATTGGCGTTTGGTGGCAGACTGGCGGGGGTCCATAGTGTGACAAGCATGTCAGCGTGTCCCGCCTCTTAACTTAAACAGTGATGCTACATAATTACTTTATATCGAGCGCGTCGCTAACACCACCGTCCAAGGCACGCACTGACCGACCCCGACGACCCCACCACCCTCCTCCAGGAAAGCAGTAGGGCCACCGGTACAGTATACACACACAGACACAAATCGAAGTTCCGACCTCGCCGCCGAGGTCCTTCGCGTCCGCGTTCCTCCCCGATAAATTCCTCTTCCCCTCCCTTGATCGGATCCGCAGAGCCAGCTGGTGGCGTAGCTGAGCCAGTAGTTTTAAACCCCCCTAATAATAATGAATCCATTCAGATCCAGCCTGTCCCCAACTTGCTGTCCCCCCCAGCGACGCCCTAAGCCGAGGTTCGTACCCCACAGAGGGTGCCCTTAGGTGATGGTCGCTTAGTTTATAATTAATATTATGCCCCTGGCTGGAGGCTTTGAGTTAGTTCGAAGGCACCACAGGATTGACCGGTTAAGCAGTCACGGCCTCTCAAGGCCAACTGCGAGATGCCATACACAAAAAAAAAAAAAGCTGAGCTCAGTAGTAGACGATCTTCGTCAGAGGACGAAGGCAGGTCTGTACGTGTTTGCCGAGCGTGGGGTCTTAGGTTCGATTCCCCGGTCGGTCGACATAACCCAACCTAACCTATTTTTTTTTATTTTTTTTTAACGTTGCCCCACACTACGAATTTATCCTGTATCGTGGGTGCGTTAATTACGTTCGGCTGCGGTCGAGGATGCAAAAGAAACCGATATACTTTGCTTAAAGACTTTAATTAATATAAGTATTACAATTAAATCGGTAAAATTAGGATGCGTGACAATTGCTCGATGTGAGAAACAAGAGTGAAGCACTAAACCTAAAATTCACATTCGTCACTGGCATTGCACAATCTTCGATCACACGGTCGGATTGCTGAGACGGCGGATCTCACGGTGCACCACACAGCGCGGTGTTAGTCATGTTCTTAAGAATATGGGATGTCGCAAGTAGCAACATAACACGTTTACAAACATTTAAACTCACATACACAAACAGCCAGACCCGGAACAACTACTTGCAGGTCATACAAATATTTGTTCCGTGCGTGTGGGAATAGTTTTATTCCAAAGTAAAAAAAAAATCATAAGCAAAATAGTAATTCATTGCAATACGACTCTTATTTAATTTTAAGGTATAAAGTAGGATGTCTGATGAAATTAACTTACCACCAACCAACCAACCATTCGATGCTAAAAAAGTCCTTGCAAATAAATATCAATCATTCTAATTTATACCTTATTGCAATGGTGTAAGAGTTACATTGCAATAACTTCGTAATAGTTTTGGCGGTTCGTAGTACCTTTTTGCAGCTCCTGCGCCGGACGCCACGCCGCCGCCGCGCCGCCGCGCCGCGCCTCGCCGCACATGCCACGTGCTGCCGTACTACTTTATTTGCGAATTTTGACTCAAAACTACGTTTTATATTTTTTTATCATTTTAATTTTACGTCAAAAGTTAATTTTCGCAAACACTGCTCACTGTGTAGTGTTTGTGAAAATGAAGACGCTGACCTCATAATGTACAGTCACGAGCACGAATATGGTTACACTTAGCAACTTCTAAATGTGATTTTCTCCAACTGTATTGATTGTAATTTTATGTTGTTACGAATATAATATTTTGGAACCTATACTGTTATGAAATAAGTTTTATTTCAAAGTTGCAATCAATATTCCTCGAGAAAATCGCTTTTAAGTTTTGCTAAGTGTAAGTAGGTATACTTATTAGTGCTCGCGACTGTACTTACGGCAAGAATAATAGACTGGCTTGATAATTTATTGATTCGCAAACCATTTAGAAATATTAAAATAACACGTAGCCATGGCGGCAGTGCAAAAGTATTTTATTTTATTTTGTAATAAGACTTGTGTAAAATTTACCTATGGTTATTTATCTGAAATAAATAATTTGATTTGGTAGGTTTTAGGATAAGGTGTGCAGCGTCGACATGTTTTATAAGGAATTTTTCACTTTTTGCATAGAAAATATGAAAAATTATTACCTACCTATTGAGTTATAGTTAAAGGTTATTTAGTATAGTTAAAGGTTAAAGGTAGGTTAGTATAGTATAGTTAAAGGTTTTATTAAGGGGGTCGAAATTTTCATTATTTTTTCGATAGGACACACCGTTTACGAGATACCTATAAATAAGCTTTAAGAAAAGAAAAAAAGATACAGCACTGTTTTTGCATCTGAAGTCGAGCTGTTGGTGTGAATTTTAGTTCATGACAACTAATTTTATTCCACACCTTTATAATCGCGATTAAAAATAGTCACGACTTAGTTATGACAATCAAAATTTTTGGTGAAAAACGTCATAATTTATTAGAAAAGAATTCACGTAGATACTTACGGAATTAGTTTATTAAGTAATTTTAAAGTAACTACTAACCTAGGTTAGTTCCAATGTTCTACGTACTCGTATGTTGTTTCCTCAACTTTACGAGTGTAGGTACCTACCCGTAAATTAGATGACTTCAAAATGATAATTAATTACCAACCTACTCATAAGAAGCCCATAAAAAGTGTTGTAACCGAAAGTACCTACACATTACATGTAGAAATTAAAGTTATTTTCCCGAAATCACATTTTAGGGGTTGCGTGTTACAAATAAGAAAGCGAATAACGATCTATGATTTAATAGAAAACTCTGCTTATATACAGTACCAGTCGAAATGATTTACAATAATTTATAGGCTACATTAATAAACTTAGGACTAACACAATTTGGTAATGTTGGTAGGATGTGCCGCGGCGCGGCGAGCGCGCTCCCTTCGACGTTCGAGCGCGACGATACGGCCGCGCCGGCCGGTGGAACATTCCTTTAACCTTGGCTAGTATAGCTAGCTTAGTATCACAGACTACAGACAGACTGACAGAGTACTTTTCTTTCTTAGTATGTGCGGGCGCGCGGTGGCGAACGGCCGTATGGGTTCCTCAGTTCCTCTAGTTCTTATGTCTATACGTAAGTATGAGCTGCTACAACATAAACGAAAACTAAGAAATAAAAAATAAAAGTTAATCTTTTATTTTACAATTACAGATAACTATTTACTTGATACTTTATTAGGTACTAAATTAAATCACTAACCATACAAGTCAATACAAAAATTCTTTGTAAATTATTATACCTAAGTCATTTAAAAGTTTTGATTTTTTAATAAATACTTCATATAAGTACGTCCGAATTCGCCAGTTTCGTCGTTCGTGCTTGTGTGGTCAAACTTAGGTACCTACTAAGGTTAAGAACCTAGGATCCCACGCTCAGTAAACACGCACAGACCTGCCTTCGTCCACAGAGCATGTAACTAGCCTTCGTCCTCTGACGTAGATCGTCTATTACTGAGCTCAGCTTTTTTTTTTGTGTATGGCATCTCGCAGTTGGCCTTGAGAGGCCGTGACTGCTTAACCGGTCAATCCTGTGGTGCCTTCGAGCTGACTCAAAGCCTCCAGCCAGGGGCATAATATTAATTATAAACTAAGCGACCATCACCTAAGGGCACCCCCTGTGGGGTACGAACCTCGGCTTAGGGCGTCGCTGGGGGGGGACAGCAAGTTGGGGACAGGCTGGATCTGAATGGATTCATTATTATTAAAGAGGTTTAAAACTACTGGCTCAGCTACGCCACCAGCTGGCTCTGTGGATCCGATCAAGGGAGGGGAAGAAGAATTTATCGGGGAGGAACGCGGACGCGGACGCGAAGGACCTCGGTGGTGAGGTCGGAACTTCGATTTGTGTCTGTGTTTGTATACTGTACTGGTGGCCCTACTGCTTTCCTGGAGGAGGGTGTCGGGGTCGTCGGGGTCGGTCAGTGCGTGCCTTGGACGGCGGATTCTACTGATTCTAGAGGGGACATAACTGTCGGCCTTCACAACCAGAGGGTTGCGATGGCTGCCAGCGGTATCGAAGAAACGCTTGCAAGCGCGTTTTATGAATTGTTGAATGGTGGGGATTTTCAAATCTAAATATGTAAGTTGATGTTACGAACGAACCAGGGGGAACCCGTGATTTTACGTAGAAAACGGTTCTGTAGGGTCTGCATCCTGTGGATGTGCCGGGAGTGGTGAGCTCAGCTTGGATTGCACCGCCATTTATACTCTCTTGTTTCGCGTCGCGTAGCAAGCGCGACCGCGGCGTCGTGGCGCGACGCACGGCCCGTCGCGCCAGTGTGAACGGTGTTGCGACGCGATAATATCGCAGAATCGCTACGCTACACGTCGCGCGACAAGTCGCGCCGGTGTGAACGAGCCTTTAGACCATGATCGCTCATCGCTCACAGCGATCACTTCGATATTTTGCATTCCGTTTTAGATATCATGATTATGATAGTTTAGAACTGTCATCAACAAGTTCTCTATATAGTCTGTGGTCATCAATTCGGAACCGTAGACAGAGAACGGAACGCTCACAGAGTACTTTTTAGTTTTTTTGGAACGCTCGTGAAAGCGCTCTGATAACTCAGATTTTGAGTTTGAGAACGACAATATTCGTCCGAATGAAACGGTTAACGAAGTGCTTATAATTACATAACGTATTTACATGCTCCCGGCAAAGATTTACCATACTATCATTGTCGAACTCCAAGGATTTTGTTAGGACTGTACCTTCAGTCTCCATAGCAACTGTTTTTCGTTATTTTGCTCTTGTCATTCTATTGTAAAATAAAACATTCGTCACAAGTTCCAACAGTATTTATTTTACTTTAGTAGATTTAAATATTTAGACAATAATTTTATTGTCAAAGAAGTGGCTATCGTTAGTAATGAGCACACAGAGACGTTCTTGGTTAAAGCACCGCATTCGTTTTACTATTTAATTATAGAAGAAAAGCAGGTGCGATGGTTGGAAAGAAAACGTGGAATTTTCTGGAGTGAGGGCTTTACAGAGAATTTCAACACGTCATCATACCATAGTTAGAAAATAAAAAAAATATTACAAAGGGTTTGGAAAAGATTAAGTGGATTAAAGAGTTATGTGCAAACTGTGAAGTGCTTGACATTTATGTGAGAAAGGTGTCCTACTTTTGCGACAGAAAAGTTCTGTAAAAATAAAACTGATTTTAATTGTGTGAATCATAAAACGAATCGTGCGTTGAATAATGCTGTGTGTATTGGTATGGTATTTTGATAATGATATGTCTGTATTTAATTTATTTTAATTATTAATGTGTTGAACAGTTAATTAAAAATGACTATCTACTTAGGAGTGTTTTATTTAATACAATAAGGGTAACTTATTTAACAAACTTTTAATTAGCTGCAGCTAAATGATATTTCTTATAAATTTTATTTATACATTTTCAACCATGATTTTAAACGAATTATTCTTATAAAAATACTTACTGATTGCAAATAACCTTAAATTATATCAGTACACTAGAGCTAATTTAGAGTTCGAGTAAATAAGTAATACAAAATAAAACATATTAATTTACATTATAAAACAATATATTTTATTTACTTTTTTACACTACATACAATAATTTTAACAAACTATTTATAACTAGCTATCCAATAATAACAATAACTGTCCCCACATAGTTAATTTAATGTATTCTATACATACTTTACTTACAAACTGGTGATGTATGAACATTATATGCCGGTTGCAGACCAAGAGCTAAGCTAAGTTAGTTTAGCTTAGCTCGCGCAGCTGAGGTAAATTTTCATACTTGTGTGCAGACCGCAAACTATGAACACAAGTATGGAAAACTGCGTCAGCTATGCGAGCTAAGCTAAACTAACTTAGCTTAGCTCTTGGTCTGCAACCCGTATTATCCCAACTTGATTAAACAAAGAAATTACTATTATCTACATTATAGTTTTATTTTAATTTTATTTAACACTATTTTAATTTTTAGGCTATGTACAGGATAAAATACAATAAGTTAATTACAATAAAACTTACATATTTGATATTTTAATAATTTAAACATTCAAAAGTTACACAAAGTCAATAGTCAAAGCATTTATTTCAAATAGGCACATAAAAGGCACTTTTGAACGTTAACATTTACATTTAAATAGAATTGATTCTAGTCGCCTCTTCCAAAAGGTAGTTTCGTATGGAGAAGAATGGGCAAGAAACTCCACCATTACTCTTTTAAAATGTGTTACAATATTTTGTATACATTAATTATATAATTATATGTGAAGACGATGAACCTATAATAAAAATTACCCTACCACAATAGGTAAAAAGAATTTAATAAATGTAGCAATGATAAATATGATAATTAAGTGATAGATACATGGTGTTCACATATTTAAAAACATTGTAAAAGTATATGATTTCCCAAATTATGTATACAAGTAATATGTCAGTGTGCGAGTTAAAGTAATCACAGAATGTAAATCAATGTCATAAAAATAATTAACAATTAAAGTAGCAACAAGTTTAATTTTGTCTGACCCTAGATTGTCCTATGGAGCTGGACCAGCATGTTTCCAAGCATTCTTATCTTGGATATAATCCTCTAATTTGTAATAATTATGCTTGTTTGCACAGTGAACATTACCTATCAAAATCAAAATCAAGTCATTTATTCAAATTAGGCTGAGAATCAGCACTTTTTGAACGTCAAAATCACATAAGACAGTCCCCCCAAAACGCCCACCCTTCACCACTTCCTAGTGCTTTAGCTGGGAAGAAGAAGTGGCGGAACAAACTCCCCAGCAGCACTGCTGTCTGTTCAGTTAGAAGAACTGGATTCTATACATATAGGTAGTAATAAGTAATAAACATTACGAAACACACAAATATTAAAATTATTTGCCATAATATGTCAGCTAGCACACGCCAATATTTAAAACTATAAGTACTCAAGCAGAAATAAATAATAAAAACAAAAACGCAAACAGAACTTAATACATAGGTAATAAAAAGTCTCCTGGCATAAAGGGCGTGCCCGCTTACATATGCAAAGCTGCATTATGTTTATATGTATATAGCTGTAACTTGTAGCCACAAATGATAAACTAGGACCTTCGAAGTAAAATAAAGAAACATTAATTACTAATAACAATAACAAAACCATAGTCAGCGAGATGACCTGTCACCACAAGCAGGACCCGTTCACGAGCATAACGCAAAGATCAGCCATATACCTATGAGTCAGAGCCTTTAACCAGTAGAACGCATCATTCCCAGTACCTAGTTAATAGTGTTAACCACGGAGTAATAACCAACAGGAAGTACCCCTACTCCCTGAGCTAGTAATCCGTAGTTTTAGCCGACGCGGCGACGTCACGGTCGTTTCTTGTTCCGTAACACCTACGGACATAAGATTAGTTCGGAGCCCGAACTAAGAATGAATGACAACACAAATTGACAATTGTTCCTACTGGCGATTTTTTTTTGACTCTGTTTTGACGGAACAACTACTTTCGGACGGGCTCGAAACTTCGTTGATGGACTTAGAGAGATGATCCCCCAGAGTGGGGTTAGTTAGTTACATTTCATGGTAACCTTTACATTCCAAGCACATAATTATATGAGTTTTAAATTTTCTTTCATTTAATTGCAATACATGACAAGGTGTACGTTACCCCAGCAAGAAAGTGTCTCCTAGAGTTATAGGAGTAGAACGTATAATTGGTGCCTTATCTGCTGTAAATGTGCCCCCACATAAAAAATGTGTGCCCCTGTCGTTTTGGAAAAAAACGGAAAAAACGATTCTTGCTGGAGTAACGTTTTTCTAGCAGGAAAATTCTAAACGAATGATCGGAGAGAGAAAAATTGTGCATGGCCAGAGAGCTTATATGTGTGCCAAAATGTGCCCCCAAAAATAAAAAAATCTGTGCCCCTTCAGGTTTTCGAGATATTGCATTTCCTGCTGGAGTAAAGTTTTGATGAATCGTATATCTCTACAACCATTGCATGTGCCCCTGTAGAATAAACATACACGAGTAGCTCTTAATGTGTGCCCCATTGTGCCTCAAATTAGATTTACGAAAATATTTATAGTTTTCAAGTTATCGCGGTTTTATGAAAACCCGAAAAAACATCGCAGCGCCCAAATTAGACAAGGCACAAGTTCGCTGAAAACTGTATTCGGTCCCTCTTGACGCTAATAATAACCATACAAAGTTTCAAAACTGTTCAAGCATGCGTTTTTGAATAATCTCGCTAGAAGTCAAAACGATGGTGTCATAACTTTGACGGCAAAATACAAGGAACCGGCTCAATCCCAGATTTGTAGGTGTAAACCAAAATCGTGTGCCTTTAGTCAAAAATATATGGTGAAAATATTCAGCTTGGAATGTTTCGCATTAAGTAAATATTAACAAAAAACCAAAATATGTAAGCAACGGCTGGTTATCCGACCAAATTTGAATGACTACTAAAAAGCGACGGATTCATACATATCGATGACCTTCTTTACTTTACTCACTAACCGGTTCACACGTGTTGTGCCTTAGTACACTGACGTAGAAAAGTAATAAGTAACAAAATAAAGTTGTTATTGGATTATATTCTACTACCTGTTTCTATGACCTTACACATGATTAAGGACATTATAAATAGTAGCCTAAGTGCTATTCCAAGGTAAGCTATCTTCTCGATTCTAAATTTCATTAAAATACATCCAGTAATTTATGTGTGAACGAAAGAAATACATCCAGATATTTGCCAGGTCTTTGAACCAAAAGGATGATGAGACATTTTGGTACCCGGTCCAATAACAATAATTATTGTATTATTGAATTGGTCTAACCTATAGGAGAAAAAAAATGTATAGCGACGAAACCTGAATGTTAGTATCTTCAGAGATATTGATATATGAATATGTTTCTTTGTTCAACATAACAATATAAGTATCATATTAAAAACTTAAGCGATACAACTGAAAACTTGATTTACTGATACCAACCACCCTAGGAGGCACCACGGGATATATCGGGAGCGGAGTGGGGGGTGCAGTTCGCGTGATCGGCTGATACATCTCCATCTATCAGTCAGTCAGTCGCTCGTTCGTTCCGTTCGTGAGACTACGTTACGCTGCTTTCTACTACTTTATTTATCTTTCATATTGACCCGTGCTTTTCTTTTGGACTCCGTTACCCGCTAAAATCGTTGACTACGGCTTGTTTTATGGACTTGATTTTCTACCAAAATGGAAGGAAATCACAATTGTGTGATGTGTCGGCGAGGTTTATATCATGAAAGATATCAGGAACATATTTTACGTGACGACTTACCTAGCTTGCGTCCTGAGTTAGCCGCTTATATTCAAGAAAATGCTGTTTTAGAGGTATGTAAAAGTTGTATTTCTTACTTTTGTTTAATACGAGTACATTATGTCTTAATATAGAGTTCTTTGCATTCATGTTAGTCGGTGTTCAATGAACCTTTTAACCAGCTATCATGTAAATGTGCACGTTTTATTAGTTTATAAATGGGTACCATTAATCAGTGATATTACATCATAAATAGTTAAATCATTCTCACTTATTAATATTAAACATACGGCGGATAGTTCATTTCAAATGAAATGGCAGGATTTTACTTGAGGCGGTAACAATAGGAGTGGTATTTCCAACAGATCATACTACCCGTGCGCGATAAGTTGGGACCTGAGCGCGGTGACGTCACAATGGCGTGTTCGATGCAAACGGTACAAAACAGGCGCCATCGGGGAAGTGCGGGGGAAGCGGGCGGGGGAGTCGCATTCCTAGAAGGTCCGAACTTATCGCGCACGGGTAGTACCTGGACAGATATTTTGTTGTAAGGCCCATGAAAGTGCTCAATAAACTGCATTTCTAAGAAATGTTTTGTATTGTTAAACACTTTTTAGGTCTGTTATACTTTTCCTCTTACCATCCAACTTCAACATTAAAACTATTTTTCTGTTGCTTTCCCATCTCTTTCTATCAAAGCCATTCGTATAGAAGCATCTAAGGACCGATATGAATTGTACACACGGAATATAATTATCTATCCCTCTAGCGCTAGAAGCTGGCGTAGTCTTTGCGCGTATTTGTATATTTTATTAGATTAACTAATGCATTCACTTAATATTGATATTATTTAATAAGCTTACGCCTTTATGTAGGTGGCTACAATGAATGAATGAACATTGTAAACGTAATGACCAAATAGTGGAATCGCTTCCCAGACCTATAAGTATTTATATAAAACTAATTAATATTATTACATGTTGGTTTCAGGTGGCATTTAACAATACGCAGCGTATGTGTCACCGTTGTTGGCAGAGAATCGAAAACGATTTAAGAAGACCTGCTGCACCCGAAAGAAGACTAAATGATGGGGAGATTCAGGTCCCAGGTTATATGCGAGCACCAAATACACCAAGACATTGTATCTTCAACAACTGTGTTCATGCAACCCGATGCCGAATACCAGCTTCTATCAAAACATATATTTTTTGTGCGTATTCGTTATACATTCCTGATAGTGCTCGAGTCTGTGCAGAACACCTTCAGGGCAATGCTTGGGATGATTTGCCTCAATTGTGCAATGTCTCTCACAGTTTTAATGCGCAGCAATTTACTGACATATGTGACATGTTGCGAACAGCTGTACAAAATGGAATAAAGTTAGATTTCAATGTAAGAGGTGCCTTATCTGAAGAGGAGATGCACTTTTGGACAGGGCGGAAACCAGGCCAGTTTGACGCTATACTAGACGAAACACCTTCTCTTAGTGTGAGATGCAAGGAACCCAGAAATGCGCTAGGTATCTATTTGACAAAATTAAGAACAGGGGATTCAAATAACAGGTTATCCACATTATTTAATATGTCCCGCAGACAGTTAGAGCGAATTTTGAAAATAGTTCGAGATTGCCTTAGTCTCGAATATGTTCCAAGACACCTAGGTTTTGACCACATAACTAGAAATAATATATTAGAGAGGAATCTCTCAATTCCAAAAGCTTTGTTCGGTAATGAGAATAACGATAAGGTAATTTTAATATTTGATGGAACTTATGTTTATATTAATAAAAGTTCGAATTTTTTATTTCAAAGACAATCTTACAGTTTACATAAGTTCCAAAACTTACTTAAACCTTTTTTAATCGTATGTTCAGATGGATACATTGTAGAAGTACTTGGCCCATATGCTGCAACAAAAACGGACGCGAATATTATGTCTAATCTAATGAATGATGGGGAGAATCCCATACATATTTTGTTACATCCGGAAGACGTATTTATTTTGGACAGGGGTTTCAGGGACAGCATAGGTGACATTGAAGCCAATGACTATGATCCCCACATGCCACCAACAAAAAATAGAAACGAGACACAATTAACCACTGAGCAAGCAAATGAGTCGCGCTCAGTTACGATTTGCAGATGGGTTGTCGAGGTGGTTAACGGGCGCTTTAAGCGCGATTTCAAACTTTTAAGACAAAAATACTTTAATAAAACGCTTCCAAACATGTTTGTTGACTTTAGAATTGCTGCAGCTATGTTAAATCATTTTCATATTCCTATTACCGACAACATACATGTAGAATCCTTTCTCAACATAATCGAGACTAAAATAGATACACCAAATATTTTATATACTTATGTCGAAAGAAAACGATTGAATGCGCGTAGAGCTAACTTTGAAAGAATAGAAGCTAATGATATTCAAAACTTCCCAGAATTAACTGAAGAGGAAGTTATTTTACTTTCGTTGGGTACTTATCAATTGAAACTCGCCCGTTCTTATTGCAACGAACATTTAACAAATGGACTCTATCTAATAGAAATATATCAACAACATAACCTTGATGACTTATCAGACTATGGTATAAATAATGCCGTCTGGCTATTACGCGGACGAATACAGTCGCGTCATGTACGTTCTAGGACTTATTATTGTTATATTATGATAAAATGTAACCTAGGTCAAAACAACAATATATTACATTATTATTGCACATGCCTAACTGGGCGACGTACAATGGGCACTTGCGCGCATATTATTTCTATTATATGGTACTTAGGATATGCCAGACGCGAAGGGTTCCTTGCTCCAGCAGCATTTCTCAATGATGTCATTGTAGACAACGAAAACAGTCTATAATTGTAAAACTATAAAAAATAAAGTTGTTTCTGATTTATACTTGTATTTTTTTACTCAAATAAATAACTAACATGAGCCTAAAATGACTTTGAGTCATGCGTTTTTGTCATACGTGCCTGATTTAAAAAAATAAACGTGTATTTTTATTCTTAGGGACTACTCACACCCGCATGTTAAAGCAAAAACGCATGACACAAAAATCGCTCTAACTCCTTAAATACTAATATTTGAGACAAGCGCTCAAGTTTACATTATTCTACACAAAAATACCTTTTCAATGATGTATAACATGTTTCTATTGGAGCGGGTACCAGATTCCATACATTTTGCCCGTCATCCTTTGATTGGTTCCAATGTTTAAAAAAAAATCGTTCATGAAATGTGTGATGAATACCTACTACTAAAAAGAGGTAGCTCTTTTTTGTATATAAATAAAAAGCCCGTATTTGTCTTTATACAGCGTGGCGCTGCTATGGTGACCTTAATTTAACACACATATACGTTTTCACATTTTCGTTTCATGACAATTTTTTATTTCCATTAAACGTTATTATTTACAGATTTATTAAAGAATTTAGGAAATAGCATCTTAGAGCAACCTGTACTTAAAGAACTGTCGCGCAGCGGTCATTTCCCTCGGTCACGGATCATAACTTCGCATCAATGAAATTAAAACGAATAAGCAATACTATTAGGATGAAACAAATGCATAGAGTAGGCGAATTTAAGGAAATTTCCTTTGTTGGCGAGCAGCGCAGGCGACGCGCGCTCTCCCTTCCACCCACCCGCCGCACCGAACACGAATTCTTTTTTTGCTTTTCTAGTGCTAGTCGAACCCGTGTCCTTGACGCACTTATTTACTCTAGTGCGCATAATTACGTCGCGAAAAAGACTCTTAGCTATTGTTTTATTTATTTCTTTTTGTGTAATTAGGATAGTAATTAGATCATGGTACTGCGATAAAGACACTTTGATTGGTTTTCGTTTTCTTATCTAGTAGGTACGTTTACACCTCTTGCGATACGGACGCATTTATTTGTGCTATTAGTGCTTGTGTAAACTTATGATCGTGATGGCAGTGATTAGTGATGACAGTTATTACTAATAGTAACAAGAGAGGGTGATGTGATAAGTGTTTGTACCACTTGCGCCGCTCGGTTTCTTTGATAATATGCCGCCAAAGAATCGGACCGATCACGAGTAGGTACAAGACGCGATGCGCGGTTGCCAGCCCGCGAACCGACACGTTGCCGCTCCGAGTTAACGTAAGCGAGCTAGGTAAGTAATTTCATGAATGAATTTTTGCAAGGGTGATCCCAATTTTAATGACTTTTTTATTATTTAGTTTGTTTGAAAAATTTTTTTTTTCAGTTTACGTATTATTTTAACCTATCAATATTTATATGGTTAATGGGCACTAGCCCTACCCGTGTATTAAATTAAAGTCACCGTTGTAGCGCCACATTGTATATATATATATATATTATTATATTATTTATATTTATTGATAAGCCGTAGGTTAGATAAATTAATAGTAAGTTTTTCATCATTATGGGGAATGCTCCAACCAGCCCGCGAAATTCAAAATTTCTTGCGTTTTTTGCAATTTGCAGGCAGTGCTAGGTTGTATGTTGATTAAAATATTATTCGCGGCTGTAAGACGTATGTAGTTACAGAATTATAATCACCAATACAACCTTCCAAGTTCATAAAGGTGTAGGAACCAAAAAAAAAACAGAAAAAGTCAGCCCTACACCTTTATGAACTTGGAGGGTTGTATTGATGATTTTGATGATTTAATATTTTAATCAACATACAACCTAGCACTGGCGTGCAAATTGCAAAAAACGTAAGAAAATTTGAATTTCGCGGGTTGGTTGGAGCATTCACCTTAAGAGCGTTTCTACCTTATGAGTGGCAACGTCGCAATTTAGTGTCATATTTCGTGGTTTTAAATTTTTATCATTTAATCGGAGCTATATTTTAAAAATCTGTTTAATTAACTTTTTAGAATTACGTGAAAGTGTTTAAAAAGTAAGTAACCGTAATGCTTACAGTTATTTTACAATGAAAATAACGCCCTGCATGTTTCCAATGTAACGTTTACAGTTCTATTTATATGCAAATAGCATATAAATAGAACTGTAAACGCAACGATTTCTTACCTTTTACACAGTTTTCACATAATTCTAAAAAGTTAATTAAACAGATTTTTAAAATATAGCTCCGATTAAATGAAAAAAAATTGAAAACCACGAAATATGACACTAAATTGCGACGTTGCCACTCACAAGGTATAAACGCTCTTAACCAAATAAATTTTGGCACCTACAGTTTTGAGAGTTGTATTTAGTGTATACCTATAGTCAACCGCACAATGATCTGTGTTGCAACGTGTTTCCATTTTATATGTCGTATTACGTATCTATGAGGGATTTATAATTATTAACCAACGATTATATTAAAGCTGATTATGTAGTGTCACATAATTTTGATTTGATGGCGTTTTAGATATATAAGTGTGTGGCGATTAACACATCGTCCTCCTGAATGATGAGGGTACACTACGATGGTGAGACACCACTAGTGTCTTTGACAGGAACTAAAAAATCACGAATGTCCCAATATATTAATGTACTCTTCGGCTACTCTTTTTGATCCTCACTTTTCTAATGTGTGACTAGCACTAGCAATTTATGATTGTATCAATGTACATATCGTACGCGACAAGTTTGTGAGCATTTCTGTTTGATTAAACTGCGTGGCCTCTAAAGTCACAGTCCTTTAGTTTCATTTCATATAATTGGTGGGAGCAACTAACTCCCGCAAGTGTCATTCCACAGTCAGGTGATAATGTTGTTACGTATATGGGATACATATGTTTATTTATAGCCAAATACCATCAGATAATTTGTGCACATTCGATGTTTACAGTTATATCTTTATGTGGTTTACTATTGTTACATTTGAGCTTTTATCCCTCTTGAGGTAATGGAACCCAAGCCCAGATGCAAGGTGGTTAGGTATTAGAGGGTAAGGAAACTTCAAACTGTTGGAAACAACATATATTTATAAAAATAAAATAAAACCCTAAATACATTAGGTGGGTGACTATAAATGTCACCCAATAGGCCAGCCAGCTTTATGTTCGTTATTAGAACTAGGGTCGTGGGGGGTTGGAGATAAACCCAGTACTGTTCCTATTTAAATTAAAACTTAAACTGGAATCTTCCAGTTATGACGTGTTGTTAATAAGTAAATGAATGGGCGCCAGGGACTATAAGTCCCGGATCCCGGAGCCGACGAAGATGTTGAATTTTCTTCCTGATAAGCCGGTAGGCAGGTGTCGAACCCGGGGTCTTTAAATTAAATTTTTAACCGGCTTCCAACTATGGAAACCTGTCAGGTGATAAACCGGTTCTGACCGGAATCGTTTGGAATTATTAAAATGATATATAAAAAAAAAACCGTCCCGCCTGCGCTATCGCTAGACGGACTCTGCCAGCCGCACAGTCACTTCCGCTCGAGGCTTCTGGTCGACTCGAGGAATGGGTCTCGCGTCCAGGCTCCAGACACTCCACTAGATCCTGGCGGCGAGACGAATCTCGCGAGGTGCCTCTCCTGGAATCGACAATACGGAGACCTCATAATATAAGGGGAAACTAAATTACTTTCCTTGACGTTTAAGAGAGGTGACTAGAGCTTGGAAATCTAGGAGGCTAAAACATTAGCCGGTTATCATGGCGTGGTGGAAAAATATGAATGAGGATTACCCACGTGGCGTCTACCAACTCCGTAACAAGGGCTCATTGGGTTCCCTTGAACTATAATTTAACACCGAGGTCAACACTGAGGAATTTTCCATGGCCTATCTATGGTAAATAGTCAGCGGGTCCAATACTCACGGTTGATGAAGGAGGGAATCACTTGACTGCTAGACTCTCGACTGGCTAGATATCAACGCGGCTCTGCGCAATTTGGAATCCCGTAATAAATATCCATAGATCACGTCAGTATTGTTTTAACAACAAGGGAAGACCACTCGCAGACACTAATAGACCAAACTCCTCACCTTTTAAAACATGGAATAAGGTTTGTATTATCCTCAAGCGTGTTCACATCACGGGCTATTAGACGCCATCTCCCATCAATCATCCTGTCATAGATCACAACCGATATTGGATGGAACATTCATAAAATCTCCCTTAACTCGGGTAAAATTCTTCTAAGATCAGGGAAGTTAAATATTGAACTTATGACACAAACTTCTTGAAAATCACCGACAACTGTCCAACATGACGTTTAAACGCTGAAACAATCCGAACTTCCAAGACCCAGACTAATTAACAAATTATTAACGTAATTTCTAATACTAAAAATTATCCTGTTGGCTAATTTTCCCAGGTTTGCTAATTATCTCGGCAAAATAAAAAAACACAGCTTACAACACTGGGACAAAGACAATATGGATTTTGAGACAAAGAACTTTCTAGAGAAAAGTCTATATTGAAAAAATTATTTAATTTCCGTTATTCGGTTAATTACTTTATTATGAACTTTTACCAAAAGCTGTAAATTATTAAGGATTGGACTTAACAATATTATTTCGATGGTTACCAATCAAATGTTAAAATTAACTCATATCGATTAAAACTACAACTGTGAATCGGCAACCACTAGGTGTCGCCTCTAACTGTCAAAAACTGACGTTTAACCGAATGACATTTGGAATGTAAACATTCAGAACGCTATTACCATTTTTGATCTAATTTAATAAGTAAACCTATTTAATAAGGTTTTGAAAAGTGTTTTATCGTGAAAGTGTTACCAAAGAGTTCTGTGACGAAATACAGTTGAAGGAATGAATCCTTCTATCAATTGCAAGTCAAAGACAGTTGCACAAATTACAATGAAATATTTTACTTGGAAACAACACAATTTACTACGTATGTTTACAGGCAATTGCTTTTTTATTTATTAGGTAAGTAGCTGTGTAATACCAACCAGTGGTATTACACAGTGGTATTACCAACCAGTGATCTGAATCTATGTATAAGCAAATTACTCGTAAGAAAATTATTTATCCGTGATTTAAAATTTAATCTTTTTTTACACAATATTATACTTATACTTAATACTGATCTGTGATTTTTTGTGATGCGAATTTACTAATTATATGTTAGACTTAGATGAAAAACTGATCTGTGATTTAAATAATAATGACTACACAACGTGCAAATAATTTCTAATATTTATAGGTAGGAACTTTGATCTGTGACTTGATGCAATAATTACTTTAAGAATTAAAATTAAGGGAATAAAAATAATCATTTCCACATCAACAAGCTGTTTCATTTATTATAGTCACAAGGTGCATTTAATATATTTTTTAATTAGCCCCCAAAACTATTGAACGCGACTGTACGGACAACAGCTTAGGTATAATACGTCCAATAAAGAAGGTCATCGATATGTATGAATCCGTCGCTTTTTATTAGTCATTCAAATTTGGTCGGATAACCAGCCGTTGCTTACATATTTTGGTTTTTTGTTAATATAAATTACTTAATGCGAAACATTCCAAGCTGAATATTTTCACCATATATTTTTGACTAAAGGCACCAGATATTGGTTTACACCTACAAATCTGGGATTGAGCCGGTTCCTTGTATTTTGCCGTCAAAGTTATGACACCATCGTTTTGACTTCTAGCGAGATTATTCAAAAACGCATGCATGAAAAGTTTTGAAACTTTGTATGGTTATTATTAGCGTCAAGAAGGACCGAATACAGTTTTCAGCGAACTTGTGCCTTGTCTAATTTAGGCGCTGCGATGTTTTTTCGGGTTTTCATAAAACCGCGATAACTTGAAAACTATAAATATTTTCGTAAATCTAATTTGGGGCACAATGGGGCACACATTAAGAGCTACTCGTGTATGTTTATTCTACAGGGGCACATGCAACGGTTGTAGAGATATACGATTCATCAAAACGTTACTCCAGCAGGAAATGCAATATCTCGAAAACCTGAAGGGGCACAGATTTTATTTTTGGGGGCACATTTTGGCACACATATAAGCTCTCTGGCCATGCACAATTTTTCTCTCTCCGATCATTCGTTTAGAATTTTCCTGCTAGAAAAACGTTACTCCAGCAAGAATCGTTTTTTCCGTTTTTTTCCAAAACGACAGGGGGTACACATTTTTTATGTGGTGGCACATTTACAGCAGATAAGGCACCAATTATACGTTCTACTCCTATAACTCTAGGAGACACTTTCTTGCTGGGGTAACGTACACCATGACAAGGTATTTTGTTGTAGCATTTAACACAGTACCCCATAAAAGATGTAGGTATGTACTTTAGCTAATCTGAAAAATGGTTGATCTATTTTATCTTTATTTCTTTTATTAAAATTATGTCTATCACTTATTTTATTAAAAAGATGTAGATTTTTTATTACGTACCTACGCAATAAATTTTCATAAATGAATTGGCAAGGTACCGTCGTAATATTAATCCTTTTAAATAGTTCCCTGAGAGATTCGCGGTGACGTAGATTATAAATGGCTCTGAGAGCTCTCTTTTGCAAAATAAAGATGGATTCAATGTCAGCAGCCCGACCCCACAGTAAAATGCCATACGACATAATGCTGTGGAAGTAGCTAAAATAGACCAAACGCGCGGTTTCTACATCTGCTAACTGTCTTATCTTTCTAATTGCATAAGCGGCCGAGCTTAGCCGCCCCGCAAGAGATGTTATATGAGGTCCCTGTTGTATTCTTTATAAGTTATGAACGCACACAATCTGTCAAAGCCAATCTGTCATCCATCAGTCTGTTTTTGTCAATATAGAGAGTCTTAGCAGAACATGCGTGTCTTTAATTTCTAAAAATAAATCTCCTGGAATCAGACATAAAATAATAAAAAACATGGTGTCAGTTACGGGATAATACCACAAAGTCATAAAAAAAAGGGGAACACTCTTATTTCCAGGTTTTCAGCAAAAATTTTGTCTCGTGTCCACTTACGTACCTGATTGACCACACAACAAAATGTCCGACAAACCAAGCATCGTTGTTTCAAACAATTTAAAGCCTCTGTCAATCGCTAATGGAGAAAATGCAGCGGAAAAATGGAAGCTGTGGAAACAAAAATTCCAAATTCTTAGCGACGCCAATGATCTGGACAAGCAACCGGAAACAAAGCAGGGTTAAAAAAACTATTTGGGTTTTAAGGGGCTATTTGAGACGACCCAGAATTTCGAACAAAAATATCGATAACTGTCGGTTGGTGTATGGTAAAATTTATTTTAGAAACTCTAGCAACATTTTGATCATTTAAGTCAAATTGTCACCTGTCAGTGTCAGTCTTTTTCACAGTTTAGTTCCAAATTTTATTGAAAGAGTCAGAGACCGTTTTTTCTTCAAAAATTTAAGTGTCAAAACTTCTTCCGCAGTGCAAAATTCTAGCAGGTAAGAGTGTGGATGTTTAAAATTACGATTATATAAAGTATTACGATGTTTCTTTGCTAAATAGTAATTTAGTTATGCTTATAGTTTTTGATTTATTATTGAAAATGTGTCTGGGGCTTTTCGGGACACCGATGCGGGGCTTTTTGGGACAGTGTCCTAAATAGCCCCCTCACTTTCGTGCATTTATAAACAACCTATTTTAAATTATTATTTTAATTATCATTATATATTTGTAAGGTTTATTGTGGGTTTCAGGTAAAACACATTCGTATAATGGTTCGAAAATATACAAGAACATTTAGAAACTTGAGAAATGGTAAACGTTTCATGCCGTACATCTCCTATACTCATGATGATTTGAACAAGGCATTATCAGACGTCAAATCTAAAAAACTGTCTACCAGAGAAGCGGAACACAAATATGGCGTCCTCAAAAGTACAATTAACCGTCATTTAAAAGATAAAAACTTACTTTATTCAAGACCAGGGCACCCTACATTATTTTCAGAGGTGGAAGAAAAAACATTCGTCGATTATGTTAAGCATATGGGAGAATGGGGATTCCCCTTAGATCTAATGGATTTGAGAGTCTTCGCCCAAAAATATTTACAAAAAATAGGAAGGACTGTCTATAATTTGAAAGACAATTTACCGGGACGGGATTGGGCGGCTTGTTTTTTACAGAGGCATAAAGCACAGATTTCTAACAGATGTGCTGCAAATATATCCTCGGACAGAGCAACCTTAAGCTCAGAGGTGCTTGACGCATTCTTTGACCATTATGAACAAAATTTGGAACATGTCACACCGGACTGTGTAATAAATTACGACGAGACTAACCTGACAGACGACCCTGGATCCAAAAAGTACATTTTTAAGCGAGGAAAAAAGTACCCTGAGAGGATTATTAACAATTCTAAATCGTCTGTGAGTCTGATGTTTTCTGGCACAGCATCAGGACTACTTTTACCAGTATATGTTGTATATAAAGCAGAGCACTTGTACGACACGTGGCTCTTAGGAGGCCCAGAACACACAAGATACAATAAATCCAAAAGCAGATGGTTTGATTCGCTATGTTTTGAGAATTGGTTCCAGACGATCATCATTCCATATGTAAAAACGAAGGAGGGAAAAAAGGTTGTGCTTATAGGAGATAATCTATCGTCTCATTTCTCATCTAAAGTATTGGAAGATTGTGAAAAATTCAATATAACTTTTGTGTGCTTACCACCAAAGGCCACACACATTCTGCAGCCCCTTGATGTCGCTTTTTTCGCTCCTTTGAAACATTATTGGCGAATTATTTTGACAAATTGGAAAAAAGGCGAAGGCCGGAAATGCAAAACGCTTGCTAAAAATAGCTTTCCTGGCCTATTAAGTGAATTATTAAAAATGCTGCATGCAGAAGATGCTGCTTCACAAAATCTCAAGTCTGGTTTTGCCAAATGCGGCCTGCTGCCTGTCGACAGAAATCGACCGAAAGAAAGACTTCCTGGGCAAATATCGGATACGGTACTACAAAACAGGGCTTCTAGTGTTATTATAGAGATGTTAGGAGAAATAAGGGGTTGTACCGGTGAAACAAAAAGTACCAGGAAGAAACGCTGCAATGTTCCTGCCGGCCAAAGCATAACATTAGCTGATTTAAACACTGAAGAACGGAGCAACAAAGAGAAGGGTAAAGGAAAAGGAAAAAAAACACGACCTGTGACACCAACGTCCACTATTTTACCGATAATAGAAAATTTAACTCAGCCATCCAGTGAAAAACAAGACCAAAAAAAATTTTGCAACAAAGGGAATGGTAAGGGCAAAGAAAATCAAACACCAACAGCAACAGAAAAAGTTCTTGAAGTTTCAACAATGAAAAAAAATACTCAGCCATGTGCAAATGTGACGACGGAACATACAACTCCTAAAAAAAATACTGAAAGAAAAAAATGGCGACTACATAGTGAAACCTCTTCCTCGGATAGTGACATTGAAATAAGTGTTCACAGTGACTCGGACATCTTAAATGTTAGTGATGATAACGAAATGGGAAAGTCGCCATTTCGTCAAGAGGTCCTGTCTCCAGAATCAGTATCAGCAACCCTGACGTTAAAAGAGGCTGTAAACAGTCCAAGTCCAGTCCCAGGTCCAAGTAGGGAAACGGTCGTGGTTGACTGTGTACCGGTAGTATATGATGTAGGTGACTCCGTTTTGGTAAGATATATTTAAAAAAAAAAGGTGCAATATTTTGTAGGACATATTTTAAGTAAATCTGGCGACAAACAATACAACATTTCTTTTCTAAAAAGAACTGGAAGAAGTGACAGCACAAAATTCATAAAGGCCAGGAAGGTGGATATAGACACAGTAAATGACGACATGATTGTGAAACCAATTGAGCTGTTGGCTCTGAATGACAAGGACACCGAATTCGTCTTTATGAATGACGAAGACATTTTTTTTTTTGAATATTGAATAAGTTCTCAAAATGATAATTGTAAATTGAGTATCGGTATTTGAGTTTGTAACTCAAATTCCTAAAAGGCTGATTTGAATAGGTGACATAATTAGGTCCTTTCTATATGAAAATTATACCAATATTAAGACTGATTTTTATTTTTGAGTTTCTTTTTTGTTTTTTTTGGGGTATTGTATAAAATGAATAACTAAGATTTGTTTTGTTTGGAAGAAAACTTGATTTATAACATTATTAATATCATAAGTAGAAGTTTACGCCTGCAATAAACAAACATTTTTGAAATATATATTTTTTTCTTTCAAATTCTACCAATTCCAAAAAAATAAAAGATTATTATATGTGGTATTAGTTATTTTTTGTCCCAAATATCCATAGACTTGTTAAAAGTGACTGTTTTGGCTTATAATATGGATTACATATCCGTTTTCCATTGCTGTCCATATTAGCCCCAATTATGCGATATTTGGGACAGACACATCTTTATTTCTTTTTTCAGTTCCTTTTGTAAGTAGTTATTTCAATCGTTTTTATGCATAAGTAAGGGGTTTTCCAAGACCCATATAAATTATTTACCATAGCATTTTATGCAATATGAACAGGATACTTGCTAAAGTATGTCAAAATGTGTCCCAAGTAGCCCCGTTTTACGGTAGCCATTTTTTTTAATTCGATTGGTGACGAAGGTTTAGAAATCTTTAATTCTTTTAATATAGATAGAAAAACAGTAACTTTGGATGTAATTCTCAAAAAACTTGACGAAAAATTTAACCCCTGCAAAAACACAACTGTGGAACGGTTTAACTTTTTTACCCGTCATCAAAGAGATGGAGAATCTTTGGACGAATATGTAACAATTCTCAATAATATGGCACAGACATGTCAATTTGAAATGCTGAAAGATTCTTTAGTCAAGGATATGTTCATAATAGGCATAAAACATTTAGAAATTAAACAAAAACTTTTGCAACAAGAAGTTAAGTCAGTTGAAGAAGCTCTTCAAATTTCAAAAAGCATGGAACTGTCCCATGAACGCTCCTTAAAAATTCAAAACACAGAAAAGGAATCTATCCAATTTGTCAAAAAAGAAAACAGCAACAATTTCAGAAGACAGCGAAGCATCTCAAGAAAAAGATCAAATTCAAGAAATTCTAGTCGCTCAAGAGACAACAATCAAGATTCCAGGAAGAAGACTCATATTAACTCGACTCCGTGCAGAAGATGTGGCCAACCATATCATCGTAACAAATGTCCTGCTCAAGGAAAAATTTGTTCTATTTGCAAAAAGCCGAATCATTTTGCTAACTATTGCTATTTTAAAGATAAGTATCACAAACCCAAAACTGTAAGTAATATTTTGGATAATAATTTGGAAATTCAAAATGATTACCAAAATAATGGTAATTTTAATCAAGAATTTATTATTAGTACAATAGGCAATGAACAATCGGATAAAGATTTTAATCAAAACTGGATTATTAATATTGATTGCTATGGTCACACTTTGAAATGTCAAATTGACACAGGAGCTGACATAAATGTAATTTCAAAACAAACTCTTGATGAAATTCAGTCAAAAACAAAACAAAAAATACTATTGTTCAAAACAAATAACAGAATATTTTCATTTTCAGGACAAAAAGTAGAAAATGTTGGAAGTTGTGTACTGAAGTGTTTGTTTGACAACAACCTTGAAGTCAATATCTGTTTTGTGATTGTGATCTGTCCCTGCAAGACAATTTTAGGGTGGAAAACTTCAGAAAAATATGGTATTGTTAAAAGAATATTCACTTTGACAAAAAATCATGAAAATGAAGTCCAAACTTCACAAAGGTTTGTACAAACACTGTTACAAAAATATAGTGACATTTTCAAAGGTTTAGGATGTTTACAGACAAAAGTTCACCTAAATGTAGACAAAACTGTACAAGCAAAAGTATGTCCTGTCCGTAGAATACCCTATACTTTACAGAAAAAATTAAAACAGGAGTTAGACTGCATGGAAAAATTGAATGTCATTGAAAAAGTCACAGAACCTACAACTTGGGTAAATGCTATTGTCCCAGTAGAAAAACCTAACGGATCTCTGAGAATTTGTCTCGACCCAAGACCTTTAAATAAAGCTATAAAAAGACCTCATTTTCCTTTCCCTACTTTTGATGACCTGCGATCACAAGTGCAAGGTTCAACTATTTTCTCAAAGTTAGATGCAAATTCTGGGTACTGGATGTTGTCACTTGATGGGGAGAGCAGTGATTTGTGTACTTTTAATACGCCTTATGGTAGATACAAATTCCTTAGGCTCCCTTATGGTATCAATTCTAGCGGTGAGATTTTTCACAGGGTCATGACCGATTTGTTTCATGATTTGCCTGGTGTAATATGTTTTGTCGATGACATTTTAGTGTTTAGCTCAAATGAAACTGAACATAAGCAACACTTAGAAAAAGTATTTAAGCGAGCAAAAGAAGCTAACCTCAAATTCAACATGTCTAAATGTAAATTTGGCCTGAGTGAAGTGTCTTATTAAATGTGGGTCATGTTTTCAATAAAGAAGGTGTTTTGCCAGACCAACAAAAAATTAAAGCAATTCTTGATATGCCTACACCTAATAATGTCAAAGAACTTCAACGCTTTCTAGGAATGATTAACTATCTTGGTTCATATATTCCTAAAGTGATTCAACGTTTTTGATCCTTTAAATATTTTTTAAATGACACAAAAAGGAAGAGCTTTATTATATATTTTTTGTAATTAAGGTGCGCTCTGTGAATCTAATTTGATTGGAGGAATATGATGTAGTTGATATGAAGTTTTTGTTGAGTTGAGTTGAGTTTAATATGAAGTTGTTATTGTAGAATTTTATTAATGTTATTTAATTTAATTTTTTTAGGTATTCTGCGAAGACTTCCAATAAGGTTGCTATGTCGGCACAAGAAAGGTTTTGGCTGTATGACACTAACTATGTCTGACTTGAAGCTATTTTTTGATAATTTTTATGCAGACCCAGACAAACAAAAACAGGATGCGTATATTTTAAAACATTGCACGCCTTGCAAGGTATTGCGTCGCCGCCGTCCTACTACATCAAAATATGCAAATAAAAATTTTCAAACAAAATTTTACATTTACAGCAAAATGCTAAAGAAAAAAGATATTCTCTAACAGTATTACAAATCACAAAGTACAGAGTTCAATCTGTAATGAAGGAATATTATAAAACTGGAAAGCTATTAGCTGAAAAAAGAGGAGGTGATCGTACTTCAATGAAATATGCGGCGAAAAGAGAAGCTATCATGAATTTTATCAACACGATACCATGCCAAGAACCACATTATTGTAGAGGAAACACTAGAAGGTTGTATTTGCCGTCAGAATTATCAATAAATAAGTTACACAAAGAATATAATTCGAAAGTTGATGATGACCTGAAAGTGAAGAAGTCTTATTTCAGGCATGTATTCAATACAAAATATAACCTTTCGTTTGGTACTCCGCGTACCGACGTTTGTGCAACTTGTATAAAATTCAACGAACAAATGAAAAGTGAGAAAGACACTAGTAAAAAAAATAATTTAATGCTAGCCCAAAGGCTACATAAATTAAGAGCGAAAGCTTTTTTCGAAAAAGTTAAAGAAGAAAAAGAAACGCTAAACGTCGTATCTCGTACGACTGTCAAAAAAATCTTAACCTGCTAAAAGTGCCCGATCAGGTGGCGTATTACCTAAGAAATGTGTATTTATACAATTTTACGATAGTAGAGGGATCTTCAAAAAGCAAATTGCTTCCCGAAAATGTGTTCGCTTACTGTTGGGCCGAAAATTTGTACCCCAAAGCTGCAAATGAAATTGCATCAGCTCTTTACCACAGGCTGACAAATTCAGACCTGTCATCCATAGAAACAGTAAGACTTGTCGCAGATGGATGCGCAGGTCAAAATAAAAATACTATCATGTTAGGAATGTTGTCGAAATGGTTGACTGAAGCTCCGCAAAACGTCAAGAAAGTTGAGCTTGTTTTTCCTGTTGTCGGATATTCGTATATACCGCCTGACAGGGTCTTTGCCCAAATTGAAAAAGAAGTGAGAAAACATGAAGTGATTAGCGGCCCTCAAAAATATATCGAAATAATTTCGAAATTTAGTACCGTTAACGCATTAGGAACTGACTTTGAAGTATTCGATTGGAAGACAGCTTCACAGGAAGTCTTTAAACCTGTCGGTAGCTAGCATTTTAGATTCAAGAATTGCAAACATTACATTTTAAAGCGTTCTAAAAGGGCTGGAAACGTTATGATTGAGGGACATCTAGTAGTAGTGGGTAGGTGGCGCTGTCTCGCTTGACACCTAAGTAAATAAGCTCCGTGTTTGCATTTAATTTAAAAATATTTATTATCGTGTTTTATTGCAAAAAACAATTAGAATATATGTATAAAGACCTAAATTAACAGTGTAAACGTTATCAAAGTGATTAACTCAACAGTGACCTCAATAATAAGTGTTAAAATAACAACCATAACTATTCAAATAAACCCCAAAAACTATACCAAAAGTGACAATTAAAAACAACAACAACAGTAATACTATCAAAACAATCAATCAAATTGTATTCGAAGCGATCATATTTAGAATAAAAAGTGTTTACATTATAGTGACTCGAACAAAGGTGTACCTACGTTAAGTGGAAAAAAAAAACTCAAACACATTAGTCATACCAACCGCTTCGCTAAATTCAAATGTGTCGTCCTTTAACATACGCTACAGTCAAACGGGGTGAATAGGCATGCAGGGGTGAATAGAAACGAAACTTTAAAGGGGATTTTAACCTTGAAATAATTTAGTTTATTGCCAAAAAGGACTCTTAATGTGTTTATTGTAATATAATTAACGATTAAGTGCTCTTGTTGGGGTCAAACTAAATTATTTCAAGGTTAAAATCCCCTTTAAAGTTTCGTTTCTATTCACCCCTGCATGCCTATTCACCCCGTTTGACGGTACTTAAATTTCAACATCATATACTAATCACCTCGTAGCTCGGTTGGATAAGCAGCTACATATACCAGGCGCTCGGCCTATGTGACCCAAGTTCAAATCCGAGGAACTCAACTACTTTTTGTGAGATTTTATTTCATCAAAAATTTACTCCTTGCATTTTTAGTAATTAATTTATAAGTCAGGAGTATAAATAAAAATAAAAATGGATACAGATAATATCACATTCCGCAAACATAACACTGGCTCCTTGACCAACTTGTCTGTTTTGACGAATGATGAAAAAACAATACTTGACACCACAATGTTGAGCATACCAGACAGCCTACTCGATAATAATAATAGCGACGATCTTGTTAATGACTTAAAAGAACAAATAAGTGCACTTAAAATGCAACTTCTGAGTGCTCATCAGGAAATAGACGACCTCAACAGTGAAAACTTTCGATTGAAATCAGATTTACAAAATGCTATAAAGACCGTAGAGACATGTAAAAAGATCTGCTTAACGCCTGATGGAAAAATTAGCATACCTTCATCATCTAGTACACAAAAATCCAAGCACTGTAAAATGCAAGCAATTGCTTTAAATAGTGACTCCAAGACTTCGACCAATTGTTGCAAGCAAAAAAAAGCCACTATGAACAAAGAAACACAAACTTTCGAGATGACTCATACCACATTAAGAGAAAACCAAAACCCAGCACCAACACCATATCTGAGTAAATTTGCTACAAACAAAACTGTAGGCGTATCTCGACCAAAAGTACCAACACATAAAAATAAGCTGGCTATAATGAGTAGTATGTGCACTAAAGGAACACTGCCGATAATCGACGAGGTCTTCTCTGATCGATTTGACTACTGTCATTATTTGCTCCACAACGTCGCAACAGAAAATCTACTACGCACCGTCGAAGACCAGTTAAAAGACTTCACAATCCAAGACTATTGCTTGATTTTCATTGGAGAAAACGATATTAAAAATAGCGATATTCTTGAAAACATGAATAACTCGCTGAAAAACATTACCCACACAAACATTGTTGTATGCGCACCGACTTATATACGAGGCGCACTAATACATAATTACAGAGTCGAGCTATTCAATAACCTCCTCAGTCTTGACATAAAAAACAATCAATACTCATACTTTTTGACAGCAATTATAGCCTGAATCTTGACATGTTTTCGTATAACACAGGAAAAATCAACAAATACGGCTGGAGAGAAATCTTTTCCCAGATCCGATCAAAAATATTTAGTGACTACGATCAATATCATACTACTGATAGCGACAACATCCAAATCCCTGAACTTAACGGGACATACCGACTCCCACCTGCATGCAATAGTGATCAAGTAGGTGAACTGTTTTTTCTGTAATAAATATCTCAAAGTCCTGCATCAAAATATCGCAGGATTAATAGCAAAATCTAATATTCTTACTGTGTGTTTAGATGAACTTACTGACAAAAATATAAAAGAGGGATACCAAGATCAGTTACATCTTCCAAACTATTCTTTAGCTGCCTATTTCTGTAGAAATGAAAGAAAAAGGGGAGGACCTTGTATTCTAACTAGAAGTGGTTTGCAATGGAAGGAATTACCTAAAATTGCTAATTTCTCTTGTTCAGGCATATTTGAATGCTGTGCTATTGAGCTCACGCATTATAAGATAGTCGTAATATGTATTTATAGAGTACCAAATATAAATAATCTTAACTATTGCTTAGAAAAACTCGAAACTGTATTGCAAGAAATATCTCGAGCACGTTATAAAAACATTATTATTGCCGGAGATTTTAACATAGACATTCTTAAACAAAATAACCACACAAATGCATTTGAATATTTGTTAATGAGATATAACTTGAAATTGGCATTAAGACAGCCTACCCGCATGGCAAGCAACACTTGCATAGACAATTTTGCGCATAATTTCGGTAAATCTTGTAAAACTGAAGTGCTTGAATTTGCGTTGTCCGATCATACGTCACAGCTCCTTCACTGTCCCGTTCAAACAAAATATGAAATGAACTATTGGTATGCGGCTAAAAGGGATTATAGTGTGGAAAACATAGCCAAGTTTAAAGACTACATGAAAAACCTTTCTTTTTCTGAAATTTACGAAACGGACGACCCGAACATTGCTTATAGCAACTTCATTGACTCTTTCAAGCTCTTGTATAATCTGTGTTTTCCTATTAAATTAATCAAAATTCATGTTATTAAAAAACCTAAGTGGCTGTCGAGAGGTATTAAATTGTGTAGCCGAAAGAAAAGAAAGCTCTTGTGGCAGATGAGATTAAACTTAAATAAAGATAGTAAAAATAAATTCTCTCAATATTCAAAATTGCACAAAAAAATTATACAACTGACACAAAAGGCACAAAATAATCAAAATATTAAACTATCTAAAAATAAATCAAAAACTACGTGGCAAATTATTAATCGCGCAAAACATAATATACCTAAACAAAAAATCTCTAACATTAAGGTTGGAAATCATATTGTCTCAAATCCCAAAAACATTGCTGAAGCGTTCAACAACTACTTTGTTGATAAAATTCAACCAAAGCAGATAGACATCAGGTCGAACTACACTAAGATTAACACGAGCCCTAAATCAATGTTCATGTCGCCTAGTATACCGGTAGAAATACATAGGATAATAATGTCTTTGAATAACACAAATAGTGTAGGATATGATGGCGTTAGTACGAAAATACTCAAACACGTATCTATGGAAATATGTGGTCATCTAAGTCATATAATTAACCTTAGTATCAGCGCAGGAATCTTCCCGGATGACTTAAAAACCTCAATAATAAAACCGATATTTAAGAAAGAGAACAGAGAATTAATGGAACATTACCGACCAATCGCACTCATACCTGTGATTTCCAAAATATTTGAGAAGTACATTTATAATGAATTATACAATTTTATTGAAAAGCATAACATTCTGTGTGACGAACAAAAAGGGTTTAGACAACATAGGACTATTAATATGGCTATATTTGACTTTATATATAATGTTATTCAGAATGTCAATAATCGAATACCTGTATGTGGCATATTCTGTGATATGACACAGGCCTTTGACCACGTAGATTATCCAATTCTCATAAGTAAGCTTGAAGCTTACGGTATTAGAGGCAATTTACTTAGACTTATTGAGAGTTATCTAAAAGACCGAAAACAAATAACTGAAATTTGCCAAATTAATCCAGTTAGCAAGCGTGAAGAGATATATCGATCCTCAGAGCGTAAAGTTAGGTATGGAGTACCGCAGGGGAGCGTACTAGGTCCCTTCATATTTATTCTGTACGTAAATGATCTACCTAAATGTATTGAACACCCAATAACACTGTTTGCAGACGACAGCACCATGACAATTCCATGTGAAAATCTGGTGACATATGAATCGGACATTAATAAGTGTTTAAAGAGTGTTGTAAATTGGTTAGAGGCAAACAATTTAAAAATAAATTTAAAAAAGACAAAAGCTGTACACTTTAGTCAGCGGATACCTAGCACGCGTCCTAATATACAATACAACAACGAAGTCGTAGAAGAAGTAGACAGTACAAAATTCTTGGGGCTCGTAATAGATAAAAATCTAAATTGGAAAGCACATTCTGATACCTTATGTAAGAGAATTAGTAAGTCCGCCTACGCTCTACGTTCATTATCCACAATAGTTGACATAGATGCACTTCTTACTGCTTATTATGGCATAGTAGAATCCCACTTACGTTACGGTATAATATTCTGGGGAAATTCAACCGAAAGGGAAACAGTTTTTAAAGCACAGAAAAGATGTTTACGGGCGATGTTTAAGCTTAAATCTACTGATAGTTGCATACCATACTTTAAAGAGCATAAAATATTAACATTACCTAGTTTGTACATAATGGAGGTAGCTGTGTTTGTGAAGTCCAACCCAAATCGTTTTAAACGTCTGGCCGACGTAGTCCCACGTAACAGACGAGATAATAATATACTGTGCTCCCACCCCGCCAAAACGGCACTAATGCGGAAGAGTGTCTACTGCATGGCTCCGGCAATCTATAATAAATTACCTAAGCAATGGAAAGAATTACCGCTACCATTGTTTAAAAACAGGCTTCGAAGTTTTCTAACGCATAATGTATCGTCACCGAATATTCGTAATTCAAATAGTACCTAATGTTTCGCGTACTTTCATTTCTATGCGTTTGTCATTTGTACATATTCACTGATTAAGATATAGGCAAGCGCGATGGTAAGCGCAAGCAGTCTTCCTGGGGTGGTATTAGGACCTCAAGAAACCTCAAGACATCAAATAATCGATTTCACGCGCAACACTCGAGTGCTTGTGTTATCTATGGTCGAACGGAACGCAAGCGCATCTCGGGGATTCGTTCGCAAAAACTTTTGAAGATGGCTACGCCGCCGCTTGCTAGCTAATTGGAAATAAATATACATTCTGTGTCTAAAGTGTTGTGTCCCCTTTCAAAAGGGCTGCAATAGTGCGTGGAAACCTGAACTGGTGGATCTAGCTGTGGGAATCAAGGTAAGGCTGCTCTGTATTGCTTTAATCTTGTCAGTGTCTAGTGCTCCCGCAAACGCATGGAAGTTAATTTTAAATTTCCATCCCTTATGTTATCCGGGAACTCATCCTTCTCGTAACATTGTTTTGGTGCCGAAACCAGGGACTGCTAATAAAGCAGTAATCGTAACGTTCGCGAGAAAGATTTCATTAACTTTCGTAATTTGCACAAATGGTCGACCCGCCATGTCACCATACCTAATTAATCGTCACAAATCTCGTTAGTTATTGAATATTTCTCCAAAGTATATGAACAACACCTTGGAACAATTTCGTCTATCTTAATCCGTGTATTTATTTCATTCAAAAATCGTAATTTGATGAAGAAAGTAGCAATCCTTCCAATCCGTCAGTCTAGGTACCTATTTACCTATCCGCTCTGTTAGCGCCGGTCATTTACTTAGGTATATTTTTCAATCCGTTATTTGCGTATTACTTCATCTTGGTAGCTCGTTTTCAAAAGTTTAACATAAAATTCAGCGATTTGCGTGATTATTTCGTTCAGAATTGTTGTTCCGTACGATGTTATTATATGTAAATTAATCGTTCCGTTCAGTACATGTAGTAGCACCACGTACATTTTCTCGTCACGACAATTAAAAGTAAAGACAAGTTAGGTAAACAAGCTATGTTACCCGACTATTCGTAATCGTAGATAATCACAACATACAAATCAATTCAATTTGTAAACGTAGGTATAATATTCACTGTTGCGTGCCCATTCATTCAAGGTTATTTGTTAGCGAATTATCATTACAAAGTTCATAACAATTTTCATAGAAATTACGAATCGGAATTCGGTAGGGTAGGTTTAATTCTGCAACAAACAGTAGGTAGGGTATTCTGAGAAACAGAGTTGTACCAACGTTCGGTCGAAAATATCGATTATTATTTTAGTATCG
Source organism: Brachylomia viminalis (assembly GCA_937001585.2). NCBI lineage: Eukaryota > Metazoa > Arthropoda > Insecta > Lepidoptera > Noctuidae > Brachylomia > Brachylomia viminalis. The sequence continues at coordinate 14,666,550 of OW443301.2, read as the reverse complement.
ATTTTATTGAAAATAATTATTTCTTTTAGTCGATTATTTTTGTTTTGCTTATCGATTCGAGACATGGCTTACGTACCCAAGCGTGGTGCAAAGAAAATGTCTAAATCTAAATCAATCGAAACAACTGGTCTTACGTGTGCGGACTTGCCCATCTTACGACGTAAACGGACTTTAGCATTGAATCGATTGCGGAAAACGTTGGAAGTTGTACGAATGGTGGAATCGGATTCTTCACGTTTGGATGAATTTATCGTACATTATTCGGCAGTAACGAAACTGGTTAATAATTTTGAAGAAGCACATTTGGACATTTTAGGTATTGTCGATGATTCTGAAGTGGAAGAAGAAGATGAAATCCGTACCGAATTCGATGATATTTATTTTCAGGTGCTTGCTATGCATCGTGCTCTGGTTCCTTCCGTCGTTTCAAAGGCTGCTACACAGATGTCGCCTGCTTCAGCAATTCGACTTCCAAAAATCGACTTGCCACGTTTTTCAGGATGCATAAAAGATTTCAGTATGTTTTTTGATGCGTTCAATTCGCTCATTCATCTGAATGAATCATTGTCGGACTCGGACCGCATGCAGTATCTTCGAGCGAGTCTAGTCGGGGACGCACTAGGACTTATTCGTACTTTTCCTATCCAGGGTGAATACTATCAAGAAGCGTACAAGACATTGGTAGCTCGTTATCGTGACAATCGTGAACTTGCATTTACTTGTTGGCGAGAAATGCAAAACATTAGTTTTAAAGTGAACTCACCTACTGAATTAAGACGCGTATTGGACCTATTCAACGAAAACCTAATCATTCTAACTAGTCTTAATTTACCTACGGTTCACTGGGACTTCGTATTGTGTTATCATTTACTATCGAAGTTAGACTCAAAAACGCGGTGTGCTTTTGAACAAGCGCATCCTACCTCGGAAATACCACGTTACAGTGCCCTTAAGGACTTTCTCGAAGCGCAGTGCGATGCACTCGTTCGTGATACTCACTTTTCTGGTAATCGTGACCCTCAACCATCTACTAGCAAAAACTACAAAACTGATGTCAAGTCAAACAACAACAAACCTCTAAGCGGCGGCGCACCGTGAGAGAGGTTGTAAGCTTGGCTGATGGGTAGCTTGATTCAGTCACTAGTGCGAACCACGTTTATTTGAGTCAATATATAAAGTTCTTACTCGTGGGATCAAATATGGAAAAACAGTTTAAAAACAAAAACCAAACCGAGGAGGGGAGGAGTGGTGCGGGGTCGGAGTCCGACACCGCGCCAAGTGGCGCGAGAACGGGAGGCTCATTGAGCAACCGCCGCGCGGAGGAGTTGGCCGCTGAAACGAAGAAGAATATCAGGTTCTTCAGTAAGCGGCCAAGATCAGTGGACGGCCAGGGGTCGTCCTCTGATGGCGAGAGAGCCTCGGCTCGTAAAATCCCCACCGGTAGGCGGGGTGGGGGGGTCCAAGAGCGAGGCAGGGGGAGGGGGCTCACAGCCCGGGAGGCAGCGGAGCTAGCGGAGGAGCCCGCAAAGAAGGGGGTGACTGGTCGTGCAGTCGCTTCGGGGCCCTCAAGCGACGAGGCGAGCCTGTCGAGTGGCCCCGACAATAACGACAATGAGGCCTGTACATCCAACCTCAAGGAGGTAGTAGAGGCTGAGGTTCGGAAGGTGACCCTAAAAAAAATTAAGTCCTCTAAAAGCAGGGCCGTAGTCGCGGCAACGGCCTCCATCATGGCGGCGGTGGAGGCGGCCAAAATCAACGGGCCTTCGGGCGGTGAAGTGGCTGAACTGCGGGCGGAGGTCGCTCGCCTGACGGCCGCCATGAAACTTCTCCGGGAGGAGAATGGGAGGCTGAGGGAGGACCTGGCTGGCCTGAAGGCCACCGGCAGCGGGCAGGTGCAGGCGGAACAGGAGCAAAACCAGCCCGTTCGGCCAAGCCAGCCCATTCCGGAGGAGAACCAGGTCCTCAACCTGGTTCGGCAGGAGCTGGCGGCCTTCCAGGCGCGGTTCTCCGTCCTGGAGGGCATAGTCCTGCGTCCACCACTAGCGGGCAGGACGGCACCGGAGCCGAGGGTGGCTTCGTATGCGGCTGCTGCGGGAGCCGCCGCCCCTAAGCCCGGGCCGTTTGGCCGGGCCCAGCCGCCGGCCAAACCGGCGTCGGCAGGCGGAGCCCAGGTGTCGGCAGGCGGCGCCCAGGCAAAACCGGCGTTGGCCGGTGGAGCCCCGGCGCCGGCAATGCAGACGCCGGCCAGCAAATTACCAGCTGGGGCTAGGAACAGGAAGGGCAGGATGGCACGGGAGGCGCAGGCCCCAGAGCCTACTTCCCGGCCACATGAATCTCCCACGACTGACGCCGGGTGGCAGGTGGTCGGGGAGAAAAAGAAGGCGGCCAAGGCGGCCAGAAAAAAGGGGCAAAGGCGGCGCCGCAAGGAGCGAGCCGTCGCGGCAAGGCTCCGCGCCCCAAAGACCGCGGCTGTAGTGATCACGCTACAGCCGGACGCGGTAAAGAGGGGCGTGACGTACCGTGACGTGCTCACCAAGGCAAGGGAGACGGTGGACCTCCAGGAGCTGGGGATCACCGAGGGCCTCCGGCACAGGGTGACCGCAACTGGCGCCCGCATGCTGGAGATCCCCGGTGCGACAAGTGGCCCCACCGCTGACGCCCTAGCTGAGAAGCTAAGGGCGTCCCTCAATGCGGACGAGGCTCGAGTCTCCAGGCCCGTCAAGTGCGCAGACATGCGAGTCTTGGGCCTGGATGACTCCGTAACGGAGGGAGAGGTGGTGGCCGCCGTCGTCAGGACGGGCGGGTGTCTGGCCGACCAGGTGAAGGCGGGCACCATACGTCCGGACCCCGCGGGTATGCGAACCGTAACGGTAAGCTGCCCCGTGACGGCGGCCAAAAAGATTGTGGAGGGCCGTAGGCTTCTGGTGGGCTGGGTTTCGGCGCAGGTTAAACTGCTGGAACCCAGACCTCTGAGGTGCTTCCGATGCCATGTGGGGCACCACGTTGGCGTCCAGTGCACCTCGGAGGTGGACCGCAGCACTCTGTGCTTCCGCTGCGGTCAGCCCGGACATAAGGCCGGCTCGTGCGAAGCCGCGCCGCACTGCGCAGCATGTGCGGGTGCTGGCAAGCCGGCCGATCACCGGGCGGGCAGCAAGTCCTGCGCTCCACCCGCCGGAACCAGGAGGAGAGGCAGGCCCTCCGCCGCCGTTGCCTCAACCACCGTCACCGCGGCCAGTGCCACTGCCACTGTTGCCGCCGCCGCCACTGCCGCCACCCGGGAGGAGACTGAAATGGAGGAGTAACGGCTCCATTGAGACTCCTCCAGGCGAACATCAACCACTGCGCCTGCGCTCAGGACCTGTTGCTCCAGAGCATGGCGCAGTGGTCGATTAACATTGCCGTGGTCGCTGAGCCGTATTTTGTCTTGCCCAGGGATGACTGGGTTGAGGACCTGAGCGGCTCAGTGACCATAATTTCGTCGGCCGCCGCCGGCACCCCATCCCTCGAAGGTGTCACGAAGGGACAGGGGTGCGTAGCAGCACGGTTCGGGGAGATAGTAGTAGTGGGAGTGTACTTCTCTCCGAGCCGAACTCTCGCCGAGTTCCAGAACTCTTTAACAGAGTTAAGTGTCGTCGTCGCCGGGTACCATCGCTTCCCCGTGCTAGTGCTCGGGGACTTCAACGCCAAAAATCCGGCTTGGGGTTCCCGTAACACTGATGTGCGGGGCAGGATGGTGGAGGACTGGGCTCTGGAGACAGGTCTGGTCGTCCTAAATCGGGGTTCTGTTCCCACGTGTGTGCGGATGCGGGGTGAGTCTGTGGTGGACATCTCGTTTGCCAGCCCCGCTCTGTCACAGCGTGTCATTGACTGGCGCGTCATGGAGGAGGTGGAGACCTACTCCGACCACCGGTATATCCGGTTCGACGTCTCCGCCCAGACCTCTAGCGCGCCGGTCCAACAGGCCCCGAGTGGTCCGCGGTGGGCGCTGAAGCAGATGGACCGGGAGCTCCTCCTGGAAGCCTCGATCGTGCAGGCCTGGGTGTCATCACCGGACAGGCCTGCCGATATTGACGATGAGGCGGAGTGGTTCCGGGAGGCCATGTCCGAGATTTGCGACGTGGCAATGCCCCGAGTCCGTCCAGGAAGCGCCCGACGTCAGGTGTACTGGTGGTCGCAGGAGCTGGAGACGCTACGCAAGGCGTGCGTCGCAGTGCGACACCTGTACTCCAGGCACCGTAGGCTCCGCATCCGCCCTCCGGATGCGGAAGCTACGGAGGCGGAGCTGTACGAGGGATACAGAGCGGCGAAGACCGCCCTCCAAGAGGCTGTCCAGCGTGCCAAATACACGGCCCGCGAGGAGTTGGTGGAGACTCTGAACGGAGATCCATGGGGGCGCCCTTACAAAATGGTGCGGAATAAACTCCGCACCTGGGCCCCCCCGCTGACGCAGAGTCTCCGCCCCCAGCTGGTGGAGGAAGTGGTGAGCGCTCTGTTCCCTTCACGGGGGGAGCATATTCCCCCGCCCATGGCTCCGCCGCTCACGGTGCCTGAAGCGGACCACGCGGACGACGACGACACCCCTGAAGTGACCGGGGTAGATCTGAGAGTGGCGGTAGGTAGGCTGAAGGCCAAAAATACCGCCCCAGGACCCGACGGCCTGCCAGGGAAAGCCTGGGTCCTGGCCTCGACGGCTCTTGGGCCTCGACTGGAGGCGCTCTTAAGCGCATGTATGGAGAGAGGCCAGTTCCCACTCCGTTGGAAGACGGGGAAGCTGGTCCTCATTCGGAAGCCAGGGCGCCCTGCGGACTCTCCGTCCGCATACCGGCCCATTGTGCTGCTCGACGAGGTCGGCAAGCTCTTTGAGAGAGTAATTGCAGGCCGCCTCGTCGGGCACCTGGTGAGGACGGGGCCGGATCTTGCGGATAGTCAGTTCGGCTTCCGCAAGGGGCGCTCGACGGTGGACGCCATCATGCGCGTTAGAGCCCTCACGACGGGGGACGCGGTGTCTCGGGGCGGGGTTGTCGTGGCGGTGTCACTCGACATCGCCAACGCATTTAACACCCTGCCCTGGAGTTGCATTGGGGAGGCACTCCGGTATCACCGGGTGCCAACCTACCTCCGTCGAATAGTCGAGGCATATCTGACGGACAGAGCCGTCATCTACCCCGGTTGCGATGGGGAGTGGAACCGGCGAGAGATGTCGTGCGGTGTCCCACAGGGATCGGTTCTAGGGCCGCTCCTGTGGGACATCGGTTACGACTGGGTGCTGCGGGCCGACCTCCCTGATGGCGTCAGCGTGGTTTGCTACGCTGACGACACGTTGGTCCTGGCGCAGGGGAGGTCGCATCAGGCGGCGGCCGACGCGATGACACGCGGGGTTGCGATAGTCGTGGAGAGGATCCGGCAGTTGGGTCTCGAGGTGGCTTTGCACAAGTCCGAGGCCATGTCTTTCCATGGGCCCCGGAACAGGCCACCATCGGGATCCCAACTAACGGTAGGAGGGGTTCACATCGGCATCGAGTCCACGATGAAGTACTTAGGACTCGTGCTCGATAGCCGGTGGAACTTCGTGGAGCACTTCCGACGTTTGGCCCCCAAACTGGAACGGACTGGGGCCGCCCTCAAGCGGCTTCTGCCCAACCTGAGGGGTCCAAACGCCTCCTGCCGGAGGCTTTACGCGGGGGTCGTGCGGTCCATGGCTACATATGGGGCCCCGGTGTGGGCGCGTTCACTGCGGCGGAGAGCCGCCCACTATCTGAACGCGCCCCAAAAGGTGGTAGCCGTAAGGCTGATCCGGGGCTACCGCACGATCTCGGGCGAGGCGGCAAGCCTCCTTGCCGGACTGCCGCCGTGGGATCTGGAGGCGATAGTCCTCGCGCGCCTGTATGAGTGGCGCGCGGAGGCACTACGCCGGGGGGAAACCCCGCTTCCGCGGCAAATCGCGGCGGAGCGGATGGACCTTCGGCGCGATCTCATGGCGGCATGGAAAGAGCGACTGTCGCAACCCAGCGCAGGGCACGCCACGATAGCGGCGGTAAGACCCCTCTTTGAGGAGTGGCTAGAGAGGCGTCACGGCGTCCTCACCTACCGCCTGACGCAGGTCCTCACCGGACACGGAAGTTTCGGGAGGTTCCTGCACATCATCAGGCGGGAGGAAACGCCCGGGTGTCACCACTGCGATGATCGCCCCGAGGACACGGTGGAGCATACGGTGGGGGCCTGCCCTGCATGGGCGGAGCACCGCCGTGTCCTCGTAGAGGCGATCGGCAGCGGCGGCGACCTCTCACGCCCGGCCTTGGTTCAAGCCATGGTCCGGGGCGAGGGGGAGTGGGAGGCAGTCGCCTCCTTCTGCGAAGCAGTCATGCTAGCGAAGGAGGTGGCGGGACGGGAGAGGGAGAGAGTCTCCCGTCCAAGCCGCCGCGGTGGACGCTCCGGGCGTCGGGAGCCGCGTGACGACTCCCGGCCACCGTAGGCGCGGGCCTGCGGGCGGTGAGCAATGGGTAGCTCACCGTCCGATCAGGACCAGGCCCGTGCTGGACGGCGCGTACGTGTTCCACGCGCGCCTCAAAGAGATGTCAGCATCGAAGAGGGGGCCCACTGGGGCCCAAGCCTGCCGGGAAAGCGGGATCATCCATAAGGGGTACCGCTGACCCGGAACATAAAGGGCCAAGGAAGGAACACGGGTGGGTTTTAGTCAGTAAGAGTCTGACACTCCCTTCCGCTCCACCCAGAGCGGGAGGGGTCATTTGATGATTTCCCATCCTCAAAAAAAAAAAAAAAAAAAAAAGTCAAACAACAACAACCATAAGAAAATTACGTCGTCGTTGTTATCCAATTCAGAGAAGACAACAAACCAGCCAGAAGGTACCCAATCTTCTGCGCCTTCTACCACTGCGCGAGGAGTTGCTTCGAAGTGCCCGTCCTGTTCGGAACTTCATTCCATTTCGCATTGTAAATCATTCATTGATAAGTCGATTCAAGAGAGACGTGACATCGCGAATAAAAATCGCTGGTGTTTCAATTGTTTGAAGCCGTCCCACATTGTTCGCGATTGCAAATCGACATTTACATGCCAGAAATGCCATCTGAAGCATCATACGCTCCTGCATCAGGAAAATGATAATAACATTCCTGAACCGAAGCCTCCAGTCAGTGAACCCCTTCGTGTATTGACGAACGTGGGTGATAATTCGGTTGTTCTTCTATCTACTGCCGTTATTAATATTCGTGATTCGTCGGGCGACTACCAGCCATTCCGCTGTATTATCGATACTGGTAGTCAGGCTCATTTCATTTCAGAAAGCGCAGTAAGCCGTCTAGGACTTGACAAACGCATGACTTCACGCCAGGTTCGTGGTGTAGGTCAATCGTCAGCCTCCATCTCAGGAGCTGTTCAACTTCAGGTAGGTATTAACGGTCAAGTGGCGTTCAATCTTGAAGCATTGACCATACCTAACATATGCGGAAACATGCCGAGCGTCACGCTCGACAAATCGTCTTGGCTTCATATTCGCGGTCTCAATCTAGCGGATCCGGATTGTGATAAACCTGGTCCAGTTGACATTCTTCTAGGTGCTGAAATCTTCCCTTCTCTCATTCTGCCAGGATGCGTGAGCGGAGGACCGAAGCAGCCATCCGCGTTGAATTCTATGTTCGGCTGGCTTCTTCTAGGAAGTGTTAGTGATCACCAGGCTGAACAAAGTGTCAACTCTTTCTTCGTTACAGACGACCAGCAGCTTTCTCAGGAAGTCAAGAAGTTCTGGGAATTAGACCAGCTTCCGTGCGTCACCAAGTTGAGTGAAGCAGATCAACGTTGCGAACAACTCTATTGTGACACAACTAATCGTGATTCAACTGGACGCTATAGTGTCGCTCTGCCTTTTGTAGATGACAAGGAACCGTCATTCCCAGGATCGCGAGAGTCGGCTCTTCGACGTTTTCATTCGTTGGAACGTAAACTTTCCGCTGATTCGGTTCTTCAAGAACAATACTCGAGCTTCATGACTGAGTATATTCAGTGTGGCCACATGACTCTTGTGCCCGCAAAGGATATGCAGAAGGGAAAATATTACATACCTCATTTCTGTGTCCTTCGTCCTGACAGCGTCAGTACGAAGCTTCGTGCCGTCTTTGACGCATCAAATCGTGACGCCATCACTGGCGTATCGTTGAACGAAACCTTGCTTATTGGTCCAAAGTTACAGGCTAACATTTTGGAAATTCTTCTGCGGTTTCGTACCCATTTTGTTGTGTTTTCAGCGGACGTGTGCAAAATGTACCGTCAAATTCTTGTTCATGAAGAACATCGTGATTTCCAAAGAATCTTCTGGAGAGATCATCCATCCCAACCGCTGTTGGAATATCGCTTGAATACTGTCACCTACGGTGTCTCCTCATCACCCTTTCTTGCTTGTCGTACCGTCAAACAACTCGCCGAGGATGAAGGTAGTGACTTACCTCTCGGAAAATCCATTTTGTCGACTGACGTGTACATCGATGATGTCGTCACTGGGTATTCTGATCTTAATCAGGCCATGCAAGCTAAGTCGGAAGTGACAGAGCTTCTAAAACGAGGTCACATGGAGCTGCGCAAATGGGCTAGCAATGACCCTAGGTTGCTTTCTGATCTTCCTCCGGAGTATTGTCTCACAGATAACGTTTCAATGGACGTTGAGAAGTCCAACACTCTCAAAATATTAGGTTTGAAGTGGGAACCTAGCTCTGATCATTTCGTTTTCGAAGTCAAGCCTCAAGATCGTGTTTGCAGCAAACGTAGCATTCTAAGCGAGCTAGCAAAAATCTATGACCCTCTTGGTTTTCTGTCACCGTTGACCTTCTTCGCGAAGTATTTAGTGCAGAAATTGTGGGTTCTTGGAGTTTCCTGGGATGCAGATCCTCCTGAAGACATCAAACGACAATGGAATCGCTACACCGGAGAACTTCATTCCATTCAGAACCTTCGAATTCCGCGTCATCTATCCGTTGCTCATATCAAATCGTGCGAAATTCACGGGTTCGCAGACAGTTCTCAACGTGGATACGCTGGTGTGGTGTTCCTTCGAGTTATCGACGAGTGTGATAACATCAGGGTATTTTTTGTGCTGTCAAAAGCAAGGGTAGCTCCTATCAAAGTTGTTTCCCTACCAAGACTTGAGCTGTGCGCTGCCGCTCTTCTGGCAGATCTACTTAAATTCATCAGTGAGGTTTATCAACCTCTTCTTCCCGTTTCAGCCATGTTCGCGTGGTCAGATTCGACTGTCGCGCTCTCATGGATTCGATCGCCTTCCTCCCGCTGGAAGACCTTCGTAGCAAATCGTGTCAGCCATATTCAGGATGCGGTCCCTGGCGCACTATGGCGCCATGTGAGATCAGAGGACAATCCCGCGGACATCGCCTCTCGTGGTCAGACACCTGCGGAACTTGTCATCAATTCGTTATGGTGGGCGGGGCCTGGTTGGCTTTCTCAAGACGTTCAGTTTTGGCCTTGCTCAGTTTCAGATCCTTCTGAGGATGAACTTCGTGCAGAAGAGAAGGTACAGGTTCTCCTAACAAGTGACATCCCTGCGCATACCATCGATTATTTGCTGTCCCGATACTCGTCAATTCGCAAAATCCAAAGAGTCGTCGGTCTATGGCTTCGCTATATCCACAATCTCCGTAGTAAATTCAATCGCCGTTCTGATCTACCCTTAAATCGTGCAGAACTTCACAACGCGCTGTTGATGATAGTGAAACGTACTCAGTTTCTTCATTTTCATGAAGACTTCAAACGGTTGAAAGAACACAAGCTTCTTTCAAAACAAATGCGTAAGCTGAACCCATTCATCGACCGCCTGGGTGTTATTAGGGTGGGCGGTAGGTTATCCAGATCCGGACTAGAATACAGTCACAAATATCCCGCTTTGCTACCGAGAGATTCTCCACTGACGTACATGATCATAGACGCCCTCCATCGTGAAAATTGTCACCCCGGAATCAACACGTTACATTATTTGGTCACTCAGCAATTCTGGATTTTATCAGCTAAACGTGCAATTCGACACCGAGTTTCAAAATGCTTACACTGTTTCAAAACGAATCCATCTCCTCTCGAACCGTTTATGAGTGATTTGCCTGCAGTTCGTGTGAATCAGGTAAAACCGTTCAGTATCGTTGGCGTGGACTACGGTGGTCCTTTCCGAGTCAAATCAGGCAAATATCGCGGTGCTAAGATAAGCAAAGCTTATCTCTGCCTCTTCGTCTGCTTAACTACTAAAGCGGTCCATCTAGAAGTAGCTACCGATTTGACTTCGGAATCATTTATCGCCGCGCTTCGTCGCTTCGTCGGTCGTCGTGGACGAGTCCAGACGATCTATTCAGACAGAGGAACCAACTTCGTTGGTGCTCATCGCGAGCTCTCGTCATTGATGCAAGATGCTGCTCATACCGAAACTATCGAATTCAAATTCAATCCCCCCTCTAGCCCACATTTCGGTGGCGTGTGGGAGATTCAGATTAAAGCTGCAAAATCAACGTTGTACCGCGTGGTCAACAATCAATCGCTGACTTTAGACGAACTCTTTACGTTATTCGTGCAAATCGAAGCAATGCTTAATTCCAGACCCCTTTATCCGATAAGTAACTGCGCCAATGATTTCTCGGTACTTTCGCCAGGTATGTTTCTTACGTTAGAGCCCCTGACAGCTGTCCCAGATGAGGATTTGACGTCTGTCAATATCACTCGTTTGGGCCGGTGGAAACTCATTCAGCGTTTTCAACAAGATTTCTGGAAGCGTTGGAAGAATGAGTACCTGCATTCGTTAACTCGACGGGCAAAATGGACTAAGCACTCGCAACCACTGGAAATCGGTTCCGTGGTTGTCATCAAATCGGAAACTCCTCCGCTTCATTGGCCTGTAGCGCGTGTAGAACGACTGCACAGCGGACCAGATGGAGTAGTACGCATCGCGGATCTACGTCTACCTAACGGTTCTTTTCTTACGCGACCATTAGCAAAGATCTGTCCTTTGCCAAATCAAACGGACTAGAATCGTTAACGTAGGTTTCTTCATTCGTGTTTATTCGTTATTCGTTAGTAGTATTAGTTAAACGTAAAGTTTTCTTTAGTTACGTATTGTTGTTCATATACGAGTACTAGGATAATATTTCGTGCCATAAGCAGGCTTCAATTCAAAGTATAGTAACTTACTCTTAAGCATTGTAACATGTATTGTCGACCAATGGTATTTTCTGAAAATACAACTATCGTGTATTTTGGTGGGCGGTATGTATCGTCACCGATTATTCGTAATTCAAATAGTACCTAATGTTTCGCGTACTTTCATTTCTATGCGTTTGTCATTTGTACATATTCACTGATTAAGATATAGGCAAGCGCGATGGTAAGCGCAAGCAGTCTTCCTGGGGTGGTATTAGGACCTCAAGAAACCTCAAGACATCAAATAATCGATTTCACGCGCAACACTCGAGTGCTTGTGTTATCTATGGTCGAACGGAACGCAAGCGCATCTCGGGGATTCGTTCGCAAAAACTTTTGAAGATGGCTACGCCGCCGCTTGCTAGCTAATTGGAAATAAATATACATTCTGTGTCTAAAGTGTTGTGTCCCCTTTCAAAAGGGCTGCAATAGTGCGTGGAAACCTGAACTGGTGGATCTAGCTGTGGGAATCAAGGTAAGGCTGCTCTGTATTGCTTTAATCTTGTCAGTGTCTAGTGCTCCCGCAAACGCATGGAAGTTAATTTTAAATTTCCATCCCTTATGTTATCCGGGAACTCATCCTTCTCGTAACACATAAAGCATACTATACTGTCAGCGAATTCCTTACTGAGAAACATTTTGAAATAATATGTAGTGATCTGAATAGATAAAACTGTTTTTATTATTATTTTTTATTATTGTTACTATTTTGTTTGATTTTTTTTTTTTTTTTTCTCTCTTTTACACTTTTTTGACGCCATATTTGAAATTGTATTAGATGACATTTTTATTGTTATTAATTGACTCTAAATTGTGTTCTCAATAATAACTGTAACTGGTTTCTGATATTATTATGTAATCCTCATCAAGATAAGTTATGACGTTATTATTCAATGTCTAAGTATTAAGTTCCAGTATTTTTAGCTTCAAATTATAAATTTTGCATGCCGACTGGTAAAATGTGGCTGAACCTACCTGTTATCACTCTATCACCATGTATTGTACCCATATTTGCAAAATAAATGACTTACTTACTTACTTACTTACTTACTCTACACTACAAAACAGATGATGGAGTTTTGAAAAACGTTTGTCAAAGGAATAAAACAACATCCATGATAAATCCAAGAAAGATTAATGCTTCCAATAACATAACGGATAGTAAGAAAAAAGATTTATTAACATTGCTTAGAAGCCATTGGGGAGACGATTGGCAGCAAAATGGAGACTTGTCATTCTTTGTAGCGTTACTAGAAAGTAACAACCAAGATGAAGATGACGAAAATGAAGACAGAGAAACTGATTTAGAGTGTGAAGAATATCAGGAAGTAGATGATTTGCATGTTTAATAATATAATTTTAATAAATTTAATTATAGGTAGCTACTTAAGTACGCTAAATAAAGAAACAATTTATAATTAAGTAGTTTTATTTTATTCCTTACCTCTTCTCAGTATATGTGGGTAGTCATTAGACAGAATTCCGTCTATTATTCTGAGTATTAGTTGGAAACCCAGAAAGAAGTTATTATTATAAAACTACTTTACTGTGCCAATATGTATCTAATAGGTAACGATTTTATTTCCTGCCCAATAAAAAATCCACTGATTTTTAATTCAGAATAATGGTTTAAGTTTATAATTTCATTTATCGGTATGGTGTCCCTTAGATACAGTAAACTCCTGACGTAGACACCTGTTGTATGTGCTTTGCACCAAAAGTATCAAGATTATTCAGTCTGATTATGATCAAAAATCTGTGGTTGCAAATGCAGCAACATCCCAGAGATTTGGCTGCAAAGGTAGCAATATTCACGAGTTGGGCGCAGAAACAGAAACATCCAAAACAAACGTCTAGTTTTTAGAAAAAATACGATATTACTGTAATATCCTAAATTGTTCTTGTATTAATCACATGATTCTCTAAATTTTAATGTTAAAAATAGAACCATAATAGTTATATTACTGCTTTAAAACAAAAAATTCGTTTACTGCCATTTTTGTAAAACTGGATGTTGCTACATACCTTTGCATCTATATGACTCATATAATGAAAAGTGGGTTATGCTTGCATTATTTACCACCATTTTCGTTTTTGTACAAAAACATTTTTGAACCGGGTCGGATTATGGGCCATGACCTTTTATGACTTGTTTAAATTTCCCGCCAGGATACATATTTATGGTGACTTTTATTTGTTTCGTGTATAGTGTAGTTAACTTTTTGACGTCTGTCAACTTTATAAAAGGCATTGGTTGTCCGTCAAAATTGCACACACGTGGCAAGATGGCGCGCCGGCAGATACCACGTAAGTTTGATCCACTTTTATCTTTTTAATTTTAGAGATTTTTGTGTCAGATTTTAACCTTAGTGAAAGAATTATTACTTAACTGTTGTGTTATTATTATTTTAGCACATAGATACTAAAACATTTTTTAAATCGCTCTTAAAATATTATGTACATTTGATTGCACATTGAGCGTTACTTCAATTTAACCTACGAAATAATATGTACATTCTATTGCACAGTGGGTTATTGTATAATTAATGGTTTTGTTTTTTTTATTCTCTAGGTCTGGAGGAGTTCGATATTGAACGATTATTGGTAGACTCTGAAATTGAAGACTTTATTCCTTCAGATGAAGATGTAGGGGATCCGGAATACATGCCAGTTTTAGATTCCCCAGAAAATAGGACACGCAATAGATCAGATTCCAGTGATAATGAAACTGAATCGGAGGTGGAAGAGAGGCCGGTTAGACGTGGTCAAGGTCGTCGACGCTGTGCTGCGAGAGGACGTGGTGCTGGGCGAGGTCGTAGAGGTGAAACTGGATAACGGAGAGGCGTAAGAAGGGGAAGGGGGAGGGGTCAATGGGGTGAAATCAATGTGACTGGTGAGACAACATCTGATGGGTCATCGGTACCTTCAAACTGGACCATACAAGAGTTTCTTCCTCAATCTCCAGTTTTATTAGAGCCGGCCTATTTGCCAATAAATAGTCAAGGTTATCAGAAGCAAGATTATTGGAAGCAATATATAAACGACGATTTAATCAATTTAATTGTCCTGAAAAGCAACCAAACCGCAGTTGAGAGACATGGGCGGAGCTTAAACTTGACTGCAGTTGAAATGCACGTCTACCTGGGTATAACATTAGTAATGTCTTCCATCAACTATCCTAATCTGCGAATGGCTTGGGAGAAGAAATGGAAGGTGCCTATCATAGCTGATAATATGTCTCGAAACAGATTTCTTCAGCGAGAAACAGTTTGAAAGTTGTATTTGACAATGATGTCACGTCGCAAATGAGATCTCAGGATATACTTTGGAAAGTTCGCCCTCTAATCCAATATATGCAGGTTGGTTGTCGCGCTCAACAAAAAGACCAAAGCCTCTCCTTGGACGAAATGATCATTCCATTTACTGGGTCATGTTCCATAAAACAATACTGTCCAGGAAAACCTAATCCCGTAGGCATAAAAGCATTTGTCTTAGCAAATCCAGACGGAACTGTTTGCGATTTTCAAGTATATCAAGGGCAAACGACCTTTTCAGACTATGCTGATTCACCTTTTGGGTTGGGTGAAAAGGCAGTATTAACATTGGCTGACCAACTAGTACCAGGACATATACTCTATTTTGATAGATTCTTTACCTCAGAAAAGTTGTTTGATGAACTTGATAAGCGGGGCATCAAAGGGACAGGGACTAAGTATTATGAAAAATAGAATACCATATGATGTGAAAGAATCAATAATAAGTGATAACGAACTAAAGTCTCAAGGAAGAGGAAGCTATCAAGTTTTGGTCAGAAATGATAAACGTCTTGCACTTACGAAATGGTACGATAACAAGCCAGTACTATTATTGTCTTCTGTAGAGGCCGATGTTGAGGCTGACGAATGCAAAAGATGGTGCAAAAAAGATAAACGGTATGTTATTGTGCCAAGACCAAGAGTTGTTAGGGAGTATAATAAAAAAATGGGAGGTGTCGATTTAGCCGATCGCATGTGGGCTGTTTGCCCTAACAGATATCGTACCAGAAAATGGACACAAAGATTTTTCTCACACATGATTGATTTAGCTGTTACAAACTCCTGGTTGCAGTACAAAAAGATCAGGTAAAATTAGGAGTTCCTTCAACAAAAATACTGCAACTGCGTGCCTTCAAAATGGAACTAGGAGAAATGCTTATTGAGTCACATGCTCTCATAGATTCTGAAGACGAAGAAGCATCTGAGAGAGAAATAGTTTCAGCTAGAAGAAAGGGCAGGCCCTCAACGGTAGTAGTGCCGAGCGTGAAATATCGTACCCATGCAGCTAAACACCTACCCATGATAAGTGATGGTAATGCTAGTAGATGTCGTCACTGTCATTACAATAGGACTCTATTCAAATGCATGCATTGCAAAGTAAGTTTATGCCTCACGAGATACCGTAATTGTTTTTTTGATTTCCATCAAAATGGTTCAGGTAATTAGTATCATTTTCATGTTTTTTCTAAACAATATTTACGTTACATATTATTATTATTATGTATGAGTACTTTTTTTTTGTTATTGGAGAACAACGTTTTTTTTAGTGTTATTGAGTAGTACTTGGATGTTGATTTTTTAAGAGCAGATTTTAATTAGATAAAAATAAGTTTTGTTTGTTTTTAATTTTTAGAGGCATATTTTTGTAACTAAGTATAATTACAGTAAAAGAAAAAAGGTGGTTCCATTTGACAGACTTGCTGTTACGACTAATTCTTTTGTTAGAACAATGTTTAATTTTTTAAGTGCTATTAGATTTTTTGAAGTTGATTATTTTAGAGCACATTTTAATTAGATAAAAATATATTTTGTTGATTTTAGAGGCATATTTCTGTAACTATAATAATTACAGTAATAGGAAGGAGGTTAAATTTAAGAGACTTGTCGTTAAGACTGATTTAAATTAAAGATCTCAATGTATGAACGTTATTAAAATAAAAAAATTGATTCATAAATATTTTTTCTTTTTATCCATATAAAATAAGTAACACCCAATGTACATTTGAATGAACAAAATAAATAACCGTAATGAAGTAAGTAACGCCTAGTGTTCATTTAAATGAACAAAATAAATTGCCTTCAAATTTAATTCTTGATCTTCTACAAACGCCAAAGTAGGTATGCCTAAAAATATACAAAAAAATCCTAACCACATACTTAAGCAAAAATAAGCGTATACTTGCTTGGGCATTAACCATATTGATATATTATGTACATTAAAATGAACACTGGGCATTTAGCTCTCACGATATGTTTTATGCTTGGGCGTTACGAGGTTATGTCAACGACATTCCGGCGCTATTTATTCCATGATAAGGACAAAATTTTAAGAAAAAAGCATCAATTTATATAGATATCACTTCAACCATTTAAACTAAATACAAAACACATCCACTTCCATATATATTTTTTTCACTTAGAGGTTTTTTTCGTTTATGTTGATTCTTCTTTAGTACCTAGCTGATGTTGTGATTTTAAAATCCTAAGGTTAATTATAGATACTTTCAGTAATCCACCGTGTTTTCTGAGCACTAAATAGGTACTCCGTAAACACAGTGGATCGGTGAAAGGCGTTCTTTTAGGACTGATGATTGTACCTAACAACTAGTAAAAGTCTTACCTACTTAAGTTCAAATATTATAATTATTTAGGATAAGTAAACAAAAGAGAGCTATTTATTAAATAATTTTATAATAATATACCTACTATGTTAATTTCAAATAGCTCTACTAAGATTTTGTGTAATATGAAAACATACAGACTGCTATGAATAATCCGTAAGACTGATTAAAGAATAATGTTAATATTCATGTGGGTACTTCTAAATGTTTTTATTTGTTAAAATAAATACAAAATATTAATTATGTTTAATTATTAAAGAAATGCTGAAATAGCTTTTGTAAGTTAACTTTTTAAGACTTTAAGTCAATTTTAGAATAAGTTTTTTTTCTCCTTTAATTTGATTTGATCTCAAGTTTTATTAGCATGTTTCAGTAATAAATATAATTTCATACTTACATTTTCTCGTCTTATTGACCAACTTACATGCTTTTATTTTAAAAATTAAACTGACCTATAACTGAATAAGTCAATGATATTTAAAAAATTATAGTACTAAAATGACACATTTTTGGGAGGTTTTTTTAATGATTATTTTATAAACTCTTAAGCTCTTATTTTTTAATGCATTTTGGGTTCAACCAATTGAAAATAGTCTAAACAATATATTGGCATCATAAATATGTAAATAGCTTTCCATTTGAAAAAGTTATGACATATTTTATTGGAAACTCCCTAAAATACGAAGTCAATTTTGTGATTTCCCACAAAATGCAAATTTCGTGTTAGGTCACTTTTATTCTCATTGTGCGATATGTCTAAAACTCAGAATAAATAAAAGGTATGATGATTATCCGTTCCTGCTAACTAATACTAAATTTGGCCAATGGTCAGATATAATGTTTATTAATACCTAATGTTATTATTTTGTTTGTTTTCAGTTTTCTCATAAAAACTTAACAGTAATCATGGTGAGAAATTATAAAAGAAAAATAGTAAAGGGTTCCTATAACAAGGACAAGTTGCATGCAGCTGTAACGGCAGTCCGAAATGGTACATTAACTGGATATAAAGCAGCGCAACTCTACCAAATTCCACGGCTGACCATCATGGACCATGTCCACAAAAAAAGTTCTTCAAGTACACTAGGAAGAAAAACCACTCTACCTTTGATGAATGAACAAAATCTCGCTTCCTGCCTCCGTACAATGGAAAAATATGGTTTTGGCCTTAGTAGTGCAGAAGTTTCCGAGATGGTTGGAGATTATGTAAACCAAAACAATCTAACAACTTGTTTTAAAAATGGAATACCGGGAAAGGACTGGTTGGCCTCATTTCGAAATCGACATAAAGTAAGAGATTTGATCTCTACTTGTAGCAGCGAAGAGAAGAAAGATGAGTTTTTTAATGATATCCAAAAATCTTATAAATGTTGTCAGGACTATTTAAACAAATGGCGGCAGCCTTTAATGGACTTGGAGATTTTTTTTTGGAGATTTGTAATAAGTAAAAGATGTGACCGCTTCAACACAGACTGACTAACCCTAACTAAATAAATACACGATTTTGTTGCCTTAGTAACTAATACCATTTTGCTGTAAAAACCAACGTATTTATCGCTATTTTCTATTCACTGGGCGTTCTACCTGGAAATACCGTCGCAACGCGCATTGCTGCCATTGTTTAGATACTCCCTTCAATTCGGTTCTTTCATGTGCCGCACTGCGCGCGGCGGCCATTGTTTAGATAATCCCCTCAATTGGCATGTGCAAAAAATTCTTAAAATTGAAGTAATTATCATTTCGAACACATAAAGTAAGCTTAGCGCAAGTTTTTTAAGCAAAAATTTTGTTTTAATTAGTCTGCCTAAAATTTAAAATTTCTCCCTCAAATTGGTTTGTAGATCCTAATTTCAATAATTTGTAAAATATCCTCGTAAATGATACCTCAAAGGAAAGAGCGATTATCACGCATGTTTTCAAAAATATTTGAACAAAAAAAGCACACTTCGTTTTTTTTTTAAATAAAGTTTTCAAGAATGATTTATGATTTTTTTAAATTTATATGAACTTTAAATGTCTGTAAAAAAAATGTCTAACGACACAGAGGCCTAAAACATGTTTTGCTAGATTGCTTACACATTACTTTAATTAAATAAAATAAAAATGAATTCATTTATCATTCAATTTAGCTATAAATAACCAGTTTAGTTAAAATTTTGGCAATTTTCGAAAAAAATCTTAAAAATTAGGTTAAAAAAGATGGTAAGACTTCGTCTAAGACAACCATGGCTTAAATTGTTCTAAACTGTCTGTACTATCTTCGCCTTAAAGCTTTGCACCCATCTTCCAATCACCTTGTATATTTGCCATGCAGGCATAAAATGCTAATGTTGAAAGGGTTTTTTCCTTGATGTGAACCCAATGGTCAAAAGAAAGGAACAGACTTTCTGTAGATTCTGTCAAGTCGATTCTCTTAAAACGCAGTATAATTTAAAAAAAATTAGTTGTGAAATGTTCTACAAAACTATAATTAAAGATCCGGAAGTGTAGAAGAACATTTCTGGGAGCACTAAATACCAGTAAAATGATTAAAATGAATAATTATAATGTTGATTGATACCTTAATTTGAAAGAAAAACATTTGATTTAAAAAAAAAAAGTTTCACTCTTTCATTAAATTGTGGAAATTCCGGACGGTTTAGGATTCCCTCCGCATTCCGGACAAAGATCTATATTACCGGACATGTCCGGAAAATCCCGGACGTATGGCCACCCTATGTGCACCCCACCACACACCAGAGGCATCTAAGCATGTTTAGGTGATTTTCACATTTGTTAACAATATAATCACAATGAGAAACACTACTTAATTTACAGTCAAGTATTATACCTAGATATCTGAATTTATCTTTAACTGGAATAGGTATTCCCTTAAAAGAGAGGTTTACTAATGGAATATTTCTCTTCCGTGTGAATAAAACAGCCGGGCTTTTAGACGTGGATAAATCCAAGCCGTTTAGATGTAGCCATGAGTCCATGACTCCAAAGTAGATAAAGCAGAATTGATAGCATAGCTAGTCTGTTCAACAGATTGGCTTGAAGAATATAATAATAAATCGTCGGCATATTGAAGAACCATATTAACATGGTTAGGTAAGGACGAGTCTAAATCAAAAGTGTAAATATTGTATAGCATGGGACTGAGGACAGAACCCTGTGGGAGACCTCTCCATACAAGATGAGATACCTCATGATCTCCTATTAACATGTTAACAGAGCGTTCAGTCAGGATATTAATAATGAAATTCGACAAATTCAATGGAACCTGTAAGGCTTTTAATTTATTTTGTAAAACTGATAATACAACGTTATCATAAGCTGCATTAATATCAAGGAAAACTGCAATGGTGGAATGGTTATTAGAAAAGGACAACCGAATATCGGCTGTTAAAATACTTAAACCGCCAGTAGTACTTTTACCTTTTCTAAAGCCATATTGTGATTCTGCCAAAAAACCTTTACTTTCAACATACCATTCTAGGCGATTTTTAATTAAATGTTCCGCTAATTTCATCAGAATTGAAGATAAAACTATGGGACGGTATGAGGAAGCATCAGATGGGACTTTATTTGGTTTAAGGAATGGCAACACCGTTTGACGTTCCATTCAACAGGGTTGTTTCCTGTAATCATGATAGAATTAATAAGATTTAAATAAAAACTGAGGAAGACATCATTTAAATTACCAAAAAAGGAATACGGGATGCAATCAATGCCTGGTGCAGAATCCTTAGTATTATGAATTACACCCTTTATTATTCAGAGAGAGTGAATGGAAGATCTAGCGTCGTATGAGTGTTTTGGTTATTGGATACGAGTGACAGGTTAAGGTTAATAGCCTCAGGAACCCAAGGCGGAGCTAATTTATCTAAAAGTTCACTGGCTAAAGAATCAGGAATAAGAGAAGGGTTGTTATAAATGGACCTAAATCTACTAACATTGCGCCAGACAATCGTAGGGTGACTAAGTATTCAATTAATAAGAGTAAGTAGGCAATTGCCGTACTTCCATTTAGTCGTGTACCAACCAGTGCCGCGGCAGTACGTGACATTAAAATAACTTTTGTGTATAACTTCCTCAAACAACGAAAAAAAATGCCGTCCTGTGTTTTTAGGACATGTAAAAACTATACTTTAACTGTGAAAGATAGAAAAGTATCATTTCATGCGTAAGTATCAAGAAAAATGTATTTTATTTTATATTGTATACCATTCCCCCTCTAAAAAGCTTATTTTATTCACTGAAAACAGTGAATAAAAAGCACTTTTACTCACTGTTTTGATGTTTGAAAATTGAACACACCAATGTATTCGACAACAGATTTAGAGTACCTAGGCTAGATACGGCATGTTATTAGATAGTATGAAAACCGAACGTGTCATCTTTTTTATACCTACGATAGCTTCACCCCAGCCATTTAGTGATGTGCTCAAAGTAAACAGAATTGTTTCAATCGCTAAGCGTCACTAAGCTAACAGACTTTTTTTTAGTACGAACAGTCGAACATGCAGGGCACGCTTGGTCGTGGCTTGCCGTATCTAGTGTAAGTGTAATCTTTGTATTCGACCTATATTGATGTGTTCTAAATTCAATTTGATTGGTCGACATTTTCGACAAGGAGTTTAGCATTAAAATGAAAACTGTTTTGTGTTCTTTGCTGTCATTAGTACCTAAATTGGCGCTATTTTGAATACCTACTGTAGGTTGTACGAACACAAAGTTTAGTGTTAATTATTACTAAATCGATTAAAAATGCATTCAAGCGATGAAGATGTGTTAACACCTGAGTTTATGAAGGAGAGGGCGGCCGATATAGTGGAAAACTTGCTGCCCAACAAATCACGGCTAGTTTACATCAAAGCCTACGATGAGTTTTGCAAATGGAAAAATGAAAATCAAGCTTCTGGCACATTTTCAGAGTCTGTTTTCCTAACTTATTTTAATGAGATGTCAAAGAAAAAGAAGTCATCGACATTATGGAGTATGTATTCTATGCTACGGTGTACTATAAAAACAAGGCATAATATTGACATAAAAACATACTTGAAGTTGCAAGCCTACCTTAAAAGGCTATCAGAAGGCTACAAACCGAAAAAGTCCCTAGTTTTTACCGCTGAAAATGTTGAACACTTTTTGAATGAAGCCCCAGACTCGCAATTTCTGGCCGTAAAAGTAAAATCTTCAACAAATGTTACTTAATACAAGTAGTTTAGGACTATTTAATTGTAAACCTATTAATCAATTTTGTAACAGATTTTCTATTTTTGTTTACAGGTTGCGTTGATTCTGGGCATAAGTGGAGCCTGTCGTTCAAATGAGCTTGTTAAACTGACAGTGGGTGATGTGCAAACGATCTCTGACACCGCTTTACTGGTTACTTTAAGGGAGACGAAAACGAAAATCGACCGTACCTTCGTAATCCGAGATGATTACATGAAAATCGTAAAAAAGTATCAAAGTTTTCGTCCTCCGAATGCAAACAACAAGAGATTATTTTTGTTCTATTCTAAAAATAAATGTACAAAAAACCCGATTGGAATAAATAAAATTGGTTCCATGCCAAAAGAAATCGCATCATTTTTGGAACTACCAAATCCCGAGATGTACACAGGACATTCTTTCCGAAGAACTTCTGCAACTTTATTAGCGAACACTGGTGCAGATATGACGGAATTAAAGCGACATGGCGGATGGAAGTCTACTACCGTGGCTGAAGGTTATATCGAAGATTCTATGAAAAATTAATCGAAACGCAGCCTTCAGATAGCAAGCAGCATAAACCTGAAGAAACCTGAAGACCCATTGACTCCACGTCCTTCAACGCCCAAAGATGCCCCAGAGTTTACTCCAGCAGAAAGTTCTGACCATCGACAGGAAATAAATATCGCTACACTAGTTGTCCATCCTAATAATAATAACAAGAAAATTACTCTTAATTTTAGTAATTGTTCTAATTTTAATGTGCATTTTAATTAATTTAAGCTTCCTTTTTCTTTATTAAATGTTTATTTTCGCTTAGATCTTTCTTTTTCTCGTAGTCATGGTATAAAGTATATTATGCAACTCTTGAATAAAACGGATTTATATCGAGGGCCATGAATCACTCGCGTCGCTCAGGATTCTAATACTTGAATCATCATGAATCACTCCCTTTTTTTTTTTTTTTTTGTGGGTGGGAAATCATCAAATAACTTCTCCCGCTCTGGGCAGAGCAGGAGGGCGTGTCAGACTCTTACTGACTAAAACCCACCCGTGTTCCTTCAGTTGCCTGTGCCAGGGGCCACGGTAACCCTCTTGGACTTTTCCGCAACCCTAGCAGGCATCGGTCCTAGCAAACCCCGTCATTGGTGCTGACAACTCTTTGAGGCGCGCGTGGAACACAACGCGCCGTCGACCCGGGCCTGGTCCTTATCGAACGGCGAGCTGCCCATTGCTCGCCGTTCGCAGGCCCGCGCCTACGGTGGCCGGGAATCGGCCTGCGATTCCCGACGCCCAGGGCGTCTCCTGCGGCGGCTAGGGGCGTGAGGGCGCAAACTTTGCCTCTCCCTCACGCGTTCCGCCTCCTGCTTCGCGAACATTACTGCTTCGCAGAAGGAGGTGACGGCTTCCCAAGCCCTCTCGCTCCGTACCATGGCCTGGACCAAGGCCGGACGCGAGAGATCGCCACCGCCAATCGCCTCCACGAGGACACGGCGTTGCTCCGCCCAAGCCGGGCAGACCTCCACCGTATGCTCCACCGTGTCCTCCGGGCGATCCACACAATGGTGACACCCGGGCGTTTCCTCCCGCCTTATCTGGAACAGGAACCTCCCGAAACAACCGTGTCCGGTGAGGACCTGCGTCAGGCGGAAGGTGAGGACGCCGTGGCGCCTCTCTAGCCACTCCTCAAAGAGGGGACTTATCGCCGCAATTGTGGCGTGCCCAGCGCTGGGTTGCGACAATCGCACTCTCCATGCCGCCCTGAGATCCCGCCGGAGCTCTGTCCGCTGTACCGTGATTTCTCGCGGCAGCGGAGCTACGCCCCGGCGTTTCGCCTCCTCGCGCCACTCCCAAACGTGCGCGAGGACTTTTGCCTCCAGATCCCATGGCGGTAATCCGGCAAGGAGGCTCGCCTCCTCACCGGAGACCGTACGGTATCCCCGGACCAGCCGGATGGCCATGACCCTTTGGGGCGCATTCAACCAGCGGGCTGGCCGCCGCCTCGAAGAACGCGCCCACACCGGTGCCCCGTAAAGGGCCATGGACCGCACGACCCCCGCGTAGAGCCTCCGGCAGGAGGCGTTTGGCCCCCCTAGATTGGGCAGGAGCCGCTTTAAGGCAGCCCCGGCCCTTTCCAGTCTGGGAGCCAAACGTCGGAAATGCTCCACGAAGTTCCACCGGCTGTCGAGGACGAGTCCCAGGTACTTCATCGTCGACTCGACGCCGATGTGAACCCCTCCTACCGTTATTTGGGAACCCGACGGTGGCGTGTTCCGAGGACCATGAAAACACATGGCCTCGGACTTGTGCAGGGCCACCTCGAGTCCCAATTGCCGGATCCTCTCGACGATTGTCGCAACCCCGCGTGTCGCTAGTTCGGCCGCCGCCTGGTGCGACCTCCCCTGCGCTAGGACTAGCGTGTCGTCAGCGTAACAAACCACGCTGACGCCGCTGGGGAGGTCGGCGCGCAGCACCCAGTCGTAGCCGATATCCCACAGATGCGGCCCCAGGACCGATCCCTGTGGGACACCGCACGACATCTCTTGCCGGTTCCACACTCCCTGGTGACCGGGGTAGATGACGGCCCTGTCCGTCAAATAGGCCTCGACCACACGACAGAGGTAGTTCGGCATCCGGTGATACCGGAGTGCCTCCCTGATGCAACTCCAGGGCAGGGTATTGAAGGCATTGGCGATGTCTAGAGACACCGCCAAGACGACCCCACCCCGGGCCACAGCATCCCCCGTCGTGAGGGCCCGCACGCGCATGATGGCGTCCACCGTAGAGCGCCCCCTGCGGAAGCCAAACTGGCTCTCCGCCAAATCCGGCCCCACCCGCACCAGCCGCCCGACGAGGCGGTTTGCAATGACTCTCTCAAAGAGCTTGCCCACCTCGTCGAGCAGCACGATGGGCCGGTAAGCGGACGGAGAGTCCGCTGGGCGCCCCGGCTTCTTGATGAGGACCAGTTTCCCCGTCTTCCAACGAAGTGGGAACTGGCCCCTCTCCATGCATGCGCTTAGGAGCCCCCTTAGTCGAGGCCCGAGAGCCTCCGAGGCCAGGACCCAGGCTTTCCCAGGTAAGCCGTCGGGTCCTGGGGCGGTATTTTTAGCACTCAGCCTACGTACCGCCACTCGCAGCTCTACCTCGGTCACCTCCGGAGCATCGTCGTCGTCGTCGGCGGTGTGGTCCGCATTCAGCACCGCAGTAGGCGGAGCCATGGGCGGGGAGATATGGTCCCCTCTAGAAGGGAACAGAGTGCTCACCACGTCCTCCACGAGCTGGGGCCGGAGACTCTGCGTCAGCGGGGGAGCCCATGGGCGGAGCTTCTCACGCACCAATTTGTAGGGGCGTCCCCACGGGTCCCTGTTCAGAGTCTCCAGCGACTCCTCGCGGGCCAGTCCCTTGGCCCGCAGGATCTCCGCTTGGAGGGCGGTCTTCGCCGCTCTGTACCCCTCGTACAGCTCCGCCTGAATGGCTTCCGTATCCGGAGGGCGAATACGGAGCCTGCGGTGCCTGGTGTACCGGCGTCGCGCAGCGACGCACGCACTGCGTAAAGTCGTCAACTCTGGCGACCACCAGCACACCTGGCGCTGAGCGCGTCCGGGCTGGGCCCGGGGCATTGCCACGTCACATATTTCGGACATGGCCTCCCGGAACCAGTCCGCCTCGACGTTGATGTCAGCAGGCCTGTCCGGTGATGACACCCAGGCCTGCACGATCGAGGCTTCCAGGAGGAGCTCCCGGTCCAGCTGCTTCAGCGCCCACCGCGGACCACTCGGGGCCTGTCGGACCAGCGCGCTCGAGGTCTGGGCGGAGACGTCAAACCGGATGTACCGGTGGTCGGAATAGGTCTCCACCCCCTCTATGACGCGCCTGTCAAGGACACGCGGTGACAGAGCGGGGCTGGCGAACGAGATGTCCACCACCGATTCACCCCGCATCCGCACACACGTGGGGACAGAACCCCGATTTAGGACGACCAGGCCTGTCTCCAGAGCCCAGTCCTCCACCATCCTGCCCCGTGTGTCCGTATACCGGGAACCCCAAGCCACATTCTTGGCATTGAAATCCCCGAGGACGAGCACGGGGAGGGAACGGAACCCGACGACGACGACTTTCAACTCCGCAAGGGAGTTGTGGAACTCGGCAAGAGTTCGGTTCGGGGAGAAGTATACCCCCACCACTACAATCTTCCCCGAACCGTGCTGCCACGCAACCCCGTCCCCTCGTGACTGCCTCGAGAGACGGAGTACCGGCGGCGGCCGACGAAATTAGGGTCACTGAGCCGCTCAGGTCCTCCACCCAGTCATCCCTGGGCGGGACAAAGTACGGCTCAGCGACCACGGCGATGTTAATCGACCACTGCGCCATGCTCTGGAGCAACAGATCCTGAGCAGAGGCGCAGTGGTTGATGTTCGCCTGGAGGAGGCGTAATGGGGCCGTTATTGGCACTCCATGTCAGCCTCCTCCCGAGCCCTCTGTGAGGGCCCCGCCGCAGTGGTGACGGCGGCGACGACGACGGTCGAGGCGGCAGCGGCAACGGCAGTGGCGGCGGCTTGGGCAGTGACGGCGGTGGCGGAGGGCTTGCCCCTGCCCCTGGCTCTGGCGGGTGGAGCGCAGGCCTTGCTCCCCATCCGGTGATCGGCTGGCTTGCCAGCTGCCGCACATACGGTGCAGTGCGGCGCGGCATTACAAGACCCGGCCTTGTGACCGGGCTGACCACAGCGGAAGCAGTGGTGGCTGCGGTCCACCTCCGAGGTGCATTTAGCTCCCACGTGGTTGCCCACCTGGCAGCGGAAGCACCTCAGAGGTCTGGGTTCCAGTTCCAGCAGTTTCACCTGCGCGGAAACCCAGCCCACCAGTAGCCTACGGCCCTCGGCTATTTTTTTGGCCGCCGACACGGGGCAGCTCACCGTAACGGCTCGCATCCCCTTGAAGTCAGGACCGATGGTGCCTGTCCTCACCTGCTATGAATCACTCCCTACGGTCGTGATTCAGTCGTTAGAATCCTTCACTAGCTCGTGATTCATCTATGGCCCTCGCTTTAAATCCGTCCTTTATTCACTAATTGCATATTAGACTATTTCGATGCCTTCAAATGGCGGCTGGCGCCTGAGGTAAGTCACGTGCCGTTAAGGGAAGATGGGGTACTTTGCATCAGTGTTTATGTTTTATAACATTGTTTTTATTTTGATGAATTATATTGTTTGAATATAATATTATGTGTTATGAAACCTAATGATCAATATTATAATTAGGTTACCTAAAGATGGGCTTATGAGGGAAAAGTGGTTAAGCGTTATAAGGGCTCAACGACGTGAAGACGATTGGCTATCCACAAAATACTCTACGGTCTGTTCGGAACATTTTCTAGCCAGCGACATATAAACAACGAAGAATAATGTTCGAAGAATAAAAAAGACAGCAGTTCCTGTAATTATGGTAAAGTTATACTTAATTTTATTATTATGCCTGCTCATTTGAAATGGTTCTTTGTTAGTTTTTGTATATTTAGGCTTCAATATTTCTTCTTTACGGTTCCGTATATGGTTCTAATTGGTAATATTGTTATAAATAAAATATAAAAAATTAACTTTTAACTAATTAGTATTATATCGTAATTAAGAATATTGTACATCATATTGTTATTGTTAAGTTAAATAATACACTTTTGATCACTTACCATCTATTCAACACACCAAACACGATCAACTCCCGATTACTTCACAAAATACCACAAAATTCAATTATTACATAGAGCAGTACGTTAAGATTTTTGTAATGATTGACCATTCATGTCAGAACTTGAACACGGACTGTCACAAAATGGTCGATATTATTGGCGCTATTATCATAGTGGAAAAAAATGTTACTAAAATGAAAGCTGCTTGAGTAAGTAGTATAAATAAATAATCATAGATGGCGTACCGTGTGGATAACTCTTAATTTCTGTCGTTGAAGTGGATAGTGGCCAATTAATAAAAGCGGCCAGTTATACCTCGGTTTACCCTATATAACTATATAACCTATATAACTATATACCCTATATAATAATAAACCGAGGTATAACTGGCCGCTTTTATTAATTGGCCACTATCCACTTCAACGACAGAAATTAAGAGTTATCCACACGGTACGCCATCTATGATTATTTATTTATACTACTTACTCAAGCAGCTTTCATTTTAGTAACATTTTTTTCCACTATGATAATAGCGCCAATAATATCGACCATTTTGTGACAGTCCGTGTTCAAGTTCTGACATGAATGGTCAATCATTACAAAAATCTTAACGTACTGCTCTATGTAATAATTGAATTTTGTGGTATTTTGTGAAGTAATCGGGAGTTGATCGTGTTTGGTGTGTTGAATAGATGGTAAGTGATACCTACTTTACATGTTTTATTGTGTCAGCATCTATTCTTAACCGAGATTGGGGGGTGGCTTGTATTTAATCGAAATTTTTGCATATTTTCAATTATTGGCCACCCATGCCAGTTACTGGGTTATAACCTAATATTCGCATTTTATTAAAAATGAAACGTATTAAGTAGCCGTATAAGGTACACTATTGTCTAATTAAGTAACTAGTAACTGGCCATGGTGGCTAGTAAGTGATAATTGTATGGCCAGTTTCTGACGGAATCTTTCTTGTTGTACAGATTTTCCAAAATGTCGTTAAAAAAACGACAATACTCCAAAGAGGCAATAGAAGAGGTTATCAAATTTATTGAAAACGATGAAGGTTCGAGTCGTCAAGCAGCTAAAAAATTTGGCGTGCCCAGAAGTAGCATACAATTTAAAATACGAAATCCTAACACAAAGTTTAAGTCTGGACCTGATCCAGTGCTTACTGAAGCTGAAGAAAATGAGTTGGGTAACTTCATTATACAACAAGCTAAGCGAGGATTTCCCAGAAAAAAATAGGATATACAGGTTTGTGTCCAAGACTTTTTGAAGAAAAATCCACGACCTAATCCATTTCGGAACGACAAACCTGGAGATGTGTGGTTTAAAGCATTCTTAAAACGGCATCCTTACATCTCGATTCGGACATCAGAGGGAGTTACGAATGCAAGTGCCTGTGTTTCAGAATCAGACATTAGGAAATGGTTCGAAGAAATAAAAAAATACATTGACGATGAAGGTTTGTCTGCTGTCATTCAAGATCCTACACGGGTGTTCAATGCCGATGAAACTGGTTTTAATATTTGTCCAAGAACCGGTAAAGTTTTAGCTGAAAAAGGATCCAGAAACGTTTACGAAATCGAAAAAGCGCCAGCCAAAGAAAACATAACAGTGCTATTTACATTTTCTGCTGCTGGTCAGGTGTGCAATCCCATGATTATCTTTCCTTATAAAAGAATACCCGATCGAGTCACGTTGAGTGTGCCATCTGGATGGGGAATTGGCCGCAGCGACTCGGGCTGGATGACGGCTACGGTATTTTATGACTATATAGCCAACTGTTTCCATGAAGAACTAATAAGAAACAATATTCCTCTGCCAGTAATTTTGTTTGTTGATGGCCACAAAACTCATATAACGTTAGAAGTCTCTGAACTTTGTCGAACCTTACAAATCCATTTAATTGCACTTTACCCGAATGCAACGCGCATATTACAACTAGGGCATGCAAAAACCGGGTTGATTAAGAAAACCGACTTTTTCGGGGTTTTTGTTTACAAAACCGGTTAAACCGGTTAAATCGGTTTTTTCGTTTTTTTTTTCAAATTTATTAAAGAAATGAGAAATATGTGTGTAAAGAAATGAAAATGCTGAAGTCTAATCAAACTATGTATTTTTAAACATTAATCTTACTTATTTTTATAATAATGAGCATTTTTTGGACTGAAATAAGCTACAACTACTAAGTTATAACACTACTAAAAGTTTCTTTTCTTTTAACATAGAATAAAGCTTATTATTTAGGAAAATAAAAAATAAAAAATATTAAAAACATAAATATAACATTTGGTAGGTACGCAAAGGTCTAAAATCACAGAATATTAATTAACAATTGAACTGTCATAAAATACTCACAGGCAAAATCAACAGTACGTAAAAAGAGATCAAAATAATTATTTAAATAATACTTAAAATAGAAGTCTTATTCTTAATTTACCAAAACAACATAATCAGTCATTCTTAGAGATATAGATTAAAATTAAAGTTACACAGCTAAACCAAATTACTTTGATAGAATGACCGTAAGGATACAAGTGCATCAAGGGAGTCATCATTTAGGGTACTACGGATTTTATTACACATGAGACCCGCTGATGAAAAGGCTCTCTCTGATTCCACACTTGTTGGAGGTATAGAATTCAAAGCTTTATATACTTTTGATAAGTGCTCTCCCATTTTTCCTCCACTGTCGTAAAGTGCCATTTCCACCCTGATTTTAGTTTCTAAATCAAGTTCTGTAGATGGGTTTGCAGTTGCATCAGAGGTATGTAGTTTAAGCGCCTTCTTTATTTCTTGTCCGAGTTGGTCCTTGATGTTTTGTGAAACATGGAGTACTGAATGGTCTACGTTTTCCTGTTTTATCGTCGCCGTCGGTATAGTAGTCGAAAAATGCTTATTTATAACGTTAACTGTGAAACTTCGAATTTGTTCGTTATCGAGAGCTATAGTGTTTTTTATTACACCATCCAAAAGATCTTTGTAGTATGTAGCTGGACTATGCAAATATACAAGGTGTTGTTTTGCATCCTCGTCAAATTCGAGATGGTAACTATGCTAATGATTCTCGACACGAATCAATAATAAAATAAGTAACTATTTATTTTAAAATTTTGTCATTTTCGGAAATCGGCATGTGTAGGGTCCGTGTGATACCGCCGTGTAACTTTAACGCATGCACACAGCGACATAGTCGTACGACACTGCCTACCACATACGCAACGGGGCGATTCTGTTCTTTGAAAGTAGAGTATTCTGAAATACTGTCAAACTTAAATATCTAAAAAAACAAGTATGTATTAATTATTGAGCAGGATCGTAATTTTATTTCATTATTTATGTCTTTCATAACAGCCTACTGAAATTTGACGAGGATGCAAAACAACACGTTGTAGAAGTATTCCGGTAAGATTTGTCAATCTTTCTTCTATTCTTGACTCTAATGAATTTGCCAATTGAGTGCTGATGGGAGAGGAATCTTCTTGCAATTTTTTAAGCATAAATTTAATTGCTGCTACTGCTGTAATTAAATTAGCATCACGCTGGCATATAGCTTCTACAGTAGCTTTTATGACAGCTAAAGAATCAGCTAATTCGGTGAGATTCAGTAACTCTGCATCATTAAATTGAATATTAGACCGAAAAACAAAAACGCGGCAGCGTGGCGTGGCATAGTAGTGCGACAAGGATCTAAATTAACGTGGCCGAAAAGGGAACTAACGCTGCCTCGCTGTCCTGTTCACGTTTGTCAGTGATAAATTTAATATTATGTGCGGGAAAATTAAAGTAATATTAAATCAATAACATTGGAGAATCAAAACCGTTAAAACCGCAAAATCCGGTTTTGTTAGCCTAAAAAACCGGCGTTTCAAATTAGTCTGTTATCCGGTTTTTTCGGTTATCCGGGTATCCGGTTTGCATGCCCTAATTACAACCAGCAGACGTAGCAGCTTTTCGTCCAATAAAAGCTGGATGGAAAAAGATGTTGCGGGATTGGTACAGTGCATGTAATTATCAAGAAAGCCTTACTAAAGAATCTTTTGCTCCTTTACTAAAAAAAGTCGTGGATTCATGTGCAAAAAAAGAAACTTTGATCAATGGATTTAGGGTCTCAGGCCTGTATCCATTTCAAGCCGATAATGTAGATTACAGCAAATGCATACCACCCAAACAACCTATAAATGGTGCACCTGTAGCAATAATTAACACGACAGAAACTAATGCGAATGAATGTGTACTGACTTACTCCGATTTTTGTGAAATTGTAGGCGAATCAATAATTCTCAAATGTCAGACAGTCACGCCATTAACGCTATCAGATTTCAATGACAACTTTACAGTTATTTATAAACTTTGGAAGACATTTAAAGGGGTTCCGGAAGTACATACTTGTAACGACTTAATGAATACACAGGATTGGAATTCAAATCCACAAATGGATGAAAGTGACTTATTAGCCGAAAGTAGCTGTGCGATAGATTCGGAAGAACAAAGTGAAGAATGTAGAATTATTCTAAATGAATACACCGGTGAATTTACAGTAAACCACGAAGAAAATAAATATGAGATACATGACAAAGAAATGATAGAAAATAAAGAGTGCAGTCTCCAGGAAGAATTACTCATAAATACATATTTCAACACTCCAATACCTATATCTACAACGCCAATCCAAACAGACATTAACGAATCAGACAGATTTACCGACACTAGCAATCCACAACCTACCACACCAAACCTAATAGACATGCAAATACCAAACACTATAGAGGAACCGCAACCTAGCACTTCAAAACAGATAGATTCAAGTAAAACAGTTACTGTCATCTCAAATGTACCTTTCTCAGAATATCTGAAACAAAAGTTGCCTGATTTACCCAAACGACAAGGAAAGCGTCAAATAGAAAGATTTCCATTTGCGTTGACATCCGATCAATATGTTCAAAAGATAAGAGCAAAGCAATTAAAAAAGCAAGAAGAAGATGCAGCAAAAGAGGAAAGGAAGAGGTTACGAGAAGAAAAAAAGAACCAAAAAGAGAATAATATACGAAATAAGCAACCAAAGAATACAACAAATAAGACTGCTAAAAGGAAAAAGAAGAATAGTCAAGATGAGTCTACGCAATTGATAGAAAATAAAAATAAACTATGTTTAGTATTTTGTGAGTTTTGTCTCAATCCAATCACAAGAAGGGTGATTTCGTGCAGTATGTGCAAAAAACAATTTCATCAGAATTGTATTCCGTTATCCCACAGAATTCATATTCCTGACGATGAATGTGATTCATTTTTATGCCATAATTGTTACAGAGAGAGTAATACTTCATCTGATGATGGTGGTGATCACGATAGTGGTGATGATGACGATGATGATGTACATAATTTATTTAAACTTGTCAACCAAGATAAACGGTTCTAAGTTCCTCATTCCTATAGACATAGAGTTTACAAACTGACTGTGGTACCTATACTGATCTCTTTTAAGCTAAGAACAATATTGTTAGAATTTTCTTTATTAAGTTTCTAAATATTTTAATTTGCTGTTTTTTTGTATTTCCAATATTTAATTTTCTTTATTTTGATGATAATTTTTATATGGCCAATTATTAGTATTTTGGTGGCTACTTTCTAAATTTTATGGCCAAATTACTACTTAAAATTAATACTTTTTCATTCGATTAATCTATTCTATATATCTATTCTATTATATCTATCATAATATTTTAAAATAAAGTAAATAATAGTTATTGACGGATTGCAACAGTGGAAAAATTGTTTTTATATCGAAAAATCTGTGTACTAATTAATTAAATTAAATTAATTTTAAGTCCATTAACAAACTATCAACAGTCTTCTTGTATATTTCCCAATCAACCAGGTTAAAATTAAAATATTTTGGCAAATTAGAAGCTCCCATATCATGTGGGTTATTATAATTGTTATTAATAAGTAACCTTGTAATTACAGGCAAATGGTAACTACCTAAAGGATCATCATGAACAGACCAGTTACAAGATAAAGAAATTGAAGTTGATACTAGTTAAATCAAGTGCATTTCTTTGCCACCTATCAGAGCATACAGTAGTCATTTCTCCATCATTCAATAAAACCAAATTTTAGTCATTAATGATTTCAAGCACCTCTCGGATGTTCACACTGTTACATCCCCAAGCCGAATGATGTGCATTGAAATCTCCACCCACCAAGAGGACCAGGAATATTGCGAATTAAATTATCAAACTTATACTTAGTAAATGAAACGTTTTTATTGCCATATTTTAAACGAATCGCTATATTTTGTATGGAATCATTATATAAAGTATCTATTTTACTAAATTGTAAACTGTTATGTATTAAAATAGCTACACCATTGTGTGTATTACCTGAGTCTAATCTTACTATAATTATATCCTTTAATACTAAATCTCATGTGAGGCTTGACCGCTTGACCCAAGTCCCACACAATAAAACTACAATGTATGTTATACTCATGTAAAAATACGAAAAAGCATGTTTATTACTATTGATGCTCTGAGCATTCCACTGTACAATATTCAGCTGATCCATAAAATTAAGGTTTATTTATATTATTCTGAATTTTTGATAATAGAAAGTGTTTTATGCTTTGAGTACAAATACTCTTTTCATTATTTTTATTTTGAGAAATTAATGTTACTATTGTCTGTATTAAAATATTAAATTTAAAAATACGACATATTCAAAATTGCCTCCGTTTTCAGGGTATGTCCTAATGTAGTCCGGAACACTGAATTCCCGATACTTATCCTTTTCCATTGGTACTGATTCTTCTGAAGAGCTTGAGGCTCCACCGTCGTCTTCAGAGGACAGCAATGGTGGAGCAGAAGACGAACCACTTATCTTTTTTTTTTCTTTTCTTTGGATGCTCTTTCTTCCCAATCATGAGAAAAGCAAGCAATTGAACTTGTGAAGGAATAAAATAATTATTTGAAAATTTGTTTTAAAAAAGGCGCCCTATCGATGCGAATTTCCCGCGCTTTTTTTCTCTTGACTGAGTCATGCAACGACTGACAACAGTGACAACTGTCAATTTTTATTTTTTTTATTTTTTTATTAGTTCCTGACGGAACAGGCTAAGGTCTGAGACCATGCTGCCTAGTCATCAGTTAGCATTTTTCTTGAGTTGGGTAGACCCAGTTCAATTCATCAGTGTGTAAATTCATGATATAGGGAATATCCAATAAAATTCATTAGTTTTATATTTATCCTTGAGTAAGTAATTCCAGTTTAAGTCATTAGTATTTATCCATAGGTAATCAAATCCAGGGGCCGTACTATGAGCTGTTAACGCCATCATGATTCCGTTGAGAAAGAGAGACAGTGCTATCGGTCATGTATAGCTCCGTCTCTCTTCCACGCTGGAACAATGATGGAATTAACACGTCATAGTACGGCCCCTGGTAACTTCATCAGTTTCTTATTTTCCATGTAAAGTTAATCCGTATTAAGTCTTCAGTTTAAATTTCAATAAAATCCATGTTTATTTGTTATTCCACAAAATCTTGGGTCAAGTCCAAGTAATTTTCATTCAATGTTTGTGTTATTTTGTAAGAGCCGAGTGTCGAGTCCTTATTTTTTTATTTTATTTCCAACTGACGGGAAGCCAAATACCCTTTAAGGTATATATGTTCTGTGAGCCAATAGCAACTGATAACGATAACAGTACTTAGCCTAATTATATAAATTCCTATCATTCTAAAATACAAATTTTAATTAAGAAAGACAATGAAAAGATATTTAAATAATATACTTATTATATACACATGACAGTTTATACACCATCACATTTGACACCATAAATAAAATTTGTCCAACTGTATTATTAATAAAATTAAACAAAGGTAAATACGTCGAGCTATTTACAAGAAGAGCCTGAATGGACCGAGGTACCAAATCAGGGCTACCATAAATTTCAATTAGCTCATCCATCAGCACCAGGCGCTGAATGCCAAAAGATAAGCACTCATAGAAAATGTGAGCAAGAGATTGCTCTGCTTGAGAGTTACAATGATCACAGAGAGGACTGTGTTCAATTTTCAGACGAGACAAATGATAATTTGGACCGATTTATGCAAAAATGATCCAACCCACAATCTCGACAATTTCGAGTTTTTGTGACTTATGTACTCTAAATAAGGTATATTTTAACATATCAAAGACTCGGAACTCTATGTTAATAATTGACGAAAATCCGTATGGTCCAAACCACAACTGTCATAGCGAACATCATTTTTTCATAATGCATAAATGTTTCAAGCTATTAGAATCATTTTTGCATTTTCTTGGTTGCCCTGATATAGGTTTTTTGTTTTTTGCTATAATGATTCAAACTACTTGGAACAATAATGCTTTTTATACAATATGGAAAATATTATAAAAATCATTCTGCTTAAATGTTCCAATAACCTTGAATCATTTTAACTCAATTCCAAATAACATTCGACTACAGAAGTATACTGATTCAGACCACATGACTATTCTATTTAATTAAAGAAAAACGAAAAATTCAATTCAAAAACGATTCACGGTTAAATATAAAATTATCATTAATATCTCGGCTAAAAAGTAAACAAAATATTATTTTTATACCGAAAACTTTAATGAAATACGTATATAACTATTTAAACCTTCTATCTTTTATTGCATTTTTTTGTACCTGCAATAAAATTGTATGTTTTGCATGAAATTTATTCTATTTTTTTAGAATAATGTGGTCATGTAGACAAACTTATTGAAGATCATTTTTGCATATTTCTAAACCAACCATTTCAAATGCGCTAAAGTTTTGCAAAAAAGATTCAAGTGAGGTGGATCGTTTTTGTAAAACTTTAAGCGCAGTGAAAAATTACTGTTAAAGTTTTACAAAAACGATCCACCTCACTTGAATCTTTTTTGCAAATAATGCTGCTGCGTGTTTTCTTCATTTAAATTTTAACACAAAATGAACTTCAGAGCTTGAAACGTTTTTGCAATTTTGAAATGAAAACTATATTATACTTTAATTGAATAAACAAAAAGGATCCACTTCGCAATTTATGGCAAATTTGTTTATTAAGTAATTGTTGAGTAAATACTATTGTGTCATTAAATATTTTTCAAAACAAAAAACTGCACTCATTGCAAACATTATTACTTTATTAGGTTGTGGGTAGGTACTTTAAATAAACTTACCTACTCGCGCCGCTGCAAACGCGTAATATGTGCGGCTGCAGCGGGCGGAGTGGGGAGCGGGCGTCGTCATTTCGTACTGATCTCGTCTATTGAAACGTTGTGTGTTTATTGCTGCGTAGTAAAAATAAAGAAAAGTGCATGAGTAACATCTCATTGTAATTGAATTTGTTAAATTGTGTTTTGTAAAGTTGGTGATTCGAGTTTTTATCAAAAGTTTAGTCTTAAACCTAGAAATGAATAGAAAAGATTCAATATTAAAAAGTGTACGTAAAAGAACAGATGCAGGGCAAAAAGATGATGGTAAGTAATTTTATTATTGTAGATAGCTACTGGTAATAATTATTAATATGTCTCGTAGATATTTTACGATCGCGTTGTGTTTATGTACCTACTCATATTCTTTTAAATTGTTTTCATTGCAGTAACTTCTGTGGTTTATGTATTTTATAATCATATTTTGTTACAATAATTACTATTACGTGCAGGTGACATTATCTACTTAATCTACGGATGAACTTTTAGGTATATTTAGCCGCTAAATAACCTTTATGCCCGGCTTGCTACCTATACATTTTACTCAGAATAAGTTGGTAGGTACCTAGAAACACAGCTATAGGTGAGCTCCAAATTATTTGGAACTAACCTACCTACTATTTATCTACAGCCGACCGTACGTACCTACTTACTTATTATTTACCTATTTGCATTTTTTTTGTTTTGCCGTAGAAGGTGGCGGTTCGCTTCTTAATTATTCACATCTCTCAAAGAAATGTAAGAGGAGTGATAACATTATAAGGATGGTTCAGAAAGACTATTGCAATAAAAACTCTCGTCAAACCGCTCAAAGTAAGCTAGGTAAGAACACATAATACTAGGTATCTACTTATTTCCACATTGTTTTTAAAGTGTTTTTTAGAAAAAAAAACAGCTGTTTTATACAAAATGTTTATACCTACTTAACCAAAATGTGTGAAACAGCTGATTTGCTTTTTCGCGCTTTGTTTGAGACCCTATATTGAACGTGGCCCGACGTAATTTTAAATAGGTGGAACGTAAAGAGTTAAAGTACTTATCAGGGATACAAAAATATACACGACGGCTCCATATTGTTTCAGATGACGAAAATCAACAATCTTGTACGTCATCGCCAATCAGAGAAATGTCTCCAGAAACGGAAAAAATTTTCAACATTTTGACAAATGAGATGCTTGAAGAACCTTGTGAAGACTCTTTTGTTGAACGGTGCTCTGAAAATCCACTTCAGGGGATTGTTAGTATTAAAGATAGTTCACATTTTAATGAAAGGCAAACATATATAGAAGCAAGCGACAGTAATGATGAGGAAACGGTATGCCCTTTTAAGCCAAAAGATGTCATAAACTCTATGTCGGGGTCAGAATGCACAGTAGTTCAGCGCATTGACAATACTCAAAGTCGACAAGAAACATATTATATCGAGGCAAGTGATGACGAGGAATTAGCCTCTTGTTTACAGCGAGATTGCACGAATGAAGTACGTAACTTGAAAGATCGGGAAAGATCTTTTATTTTAGAGAATGCTATTGAAGAAACCGAAGTTAACAAATCGCCAATCAATGTTAGCCAAATGGCTTCTGGTGAAGTTTTCCAAAAACGAATATCTGAAGGTAAGGTACTATTTAATACCAGGACAGTAAAATGTTCGTTAGACTAAAGTTCAAAATACAATAATCAACATCTTAATTTTATTGCAATTAATCTTTCAGATAATGATGATGTCAGTAGTCCAACGCTACTATCCAATTTGTCAATTCCTCCGCCGTCATATTCACCTCTGACTCCACATATAACAAAGAGTGTTCCTAATGATGCGCACATTGCATTTGACCAAATAGTTGAAGAACCAACATCACCGAGATTAGAAGGTACTATTATTTACATTGAAATTCCTAAATGATGACTGTTTTATGTATGTATGTATGTATGTATGTAAAATTATTAT
Source organism: Brachylomia viminalis (assembly GCA_937001585.2). NCBI lineage: Eukaryota > Metazoa > Arthropoda > Insecta > Lepidoptera > Noctuidae > Brachylomia > Brachylomia viminalis. The sequence goes on along the minus strand of OW443301.2, from coordinate 14,627,621 downwards.
TATAAAAACAAAAAACCCGACTGCTTAAAAATAATGAACTGAAAAGGGAAAAACAAGTCTCACAATGTATATTCAAATTAGTTAAACTAAATACTTTAAGGCGCTGCAGGCGGGGACAAACAATACTTTGTTACCTACTGGCACAGAAGGATCTAGCAAAACTACGTTTAAAGCAATCCCGATTAATATCATATTATTGTTAAGAAAATTAAATTGGATTGTCAGAACCACTTATTTTTCATGTTTCAGATAATGATGGCGTTACTAGTCCAACGCTACTTTCCAATTTGTCAATTCCTCCGCCGTCATATTCACCTCTGACTCCTTATATAATGAAGAGTGTTCCTAATGATACGCACATTGCATTAGACCAAATAGTTGAAGAACCAACATCACTAAGATTAGAAGATAATGATAACCTAACATATAACAGTGACGATAGCGTAAGAGATCCAGATTTTATAGCACAAGATACCACAGATTCAGAAAGTGACACTGATTGTGATGAAGTAAGAATCAAAACCACACAGGCATTAATCCATTCTCCGAGTACGGCAACTGAAAAAAGAAAATCAACGGAGAGACTTAATGTTGAAGATGTTATGGAAGAAATAGAACGTGAAACAGAAAATAACACCGAAGGAAGTGAAGAAGCGGAAAAACAAATTAATTACCGACAAGAAATTGCTAACGATATCGTATGCAGTTTAGAGAATGCACCAGAAAACGAAAATGAAGGTCGTAAAAAAAGAGGAAGGAAACTCAAACAAAAATACAGTCGTCAGGAAATTAAAGAAAGGAAATACAAAAATTTACCTTACCAAACTAAAAAGAAGGAAGTATCATCTAAAAAATTCATAGATTTTAAATGTTCATGCAAAAAAGATTGTGCTAATTTAGTTTCAAAAGAAGATAGGGAACGAGAATTTCATAGATTCGTACATCTTGAATCGTACGCAGCTCAAGTTTTGTACATAACATCTAACATTACAGAAAGCAAAAAGAAACGAAGTTACGTTACATTATGCTCCCCGTCGAAGAGGAAACCTCGCGAATTTATTCGCACGTATACACTTGGCAATATACCTGTTTGTCGAGACATGTTTTGTAGAACTCTGCAAATAACACCTCAAAAAGTTACTGTCAGTCTTCGAAAAAAACGCAATGACAGAGAAATAAAAGATAAAAGAGGAGAAACAGCAGGCGGATGGATTAAAACGCCACAAAGACATATTGAGCTTATTATCGATGTTATCAAAAGGTTGCCAAAATACGAGTCACATTATCGTAGAGAAAAGAATAGCGATGCTTTATATCTGCAGCCAGGAATGACGGTACCAAAAATCTACGAATTGTTCAAAATAGAATTCGAAAAAGAATTTGGAAAAGATGAAAAATGTCCATCCTTCAATGTTGTTAGACATATTTTTGTACAAAAATTCAATTTGAGGTGCAAGAGCCTTAAGAAAGACACGTGTAACAAATGTGATCTTTATGAAATGACATTGAAAAATTCTACTACCTCAGCTGAAAGAGCAAATGCCCAAAGAGAAAAAGAAGAACACCAAAAAATTGCCGAAGATTTAAGGAAGAAGCTGAAGGAAGATTTTGAACAGGCTAAAACTTGTGAAGAAACTGAATGTCTGACTTACGATTTGGAGAAAACCTTGCCTTTACCTAGAATACCGACCAATATAGTTTTCTACAAAAGGCAGTTATGGGTATACAACTGCGGTATACACTCGGCTTCCAACGGTGTTGGGAATTGTTTTGTTTGGGCTGAAGGCGAGGCAGGCAGAGGGGCCCAAGAAGTGGGTTCATGTTTGAGGAAATATATTAAGTGCGTGCTACCTCCTACAGTAAAAAAATTGATTTTGTGGAGTGACTGTTGCGGAGGGCAAAACAGGAATATCAAAATCGTTTTGATTTTAAAGGCTTTATTAAATAGACACCCCACTCTCGAGACAATCAGCTTCCGTTACCTAGAATCAGGACACACTTTCCTACCAAATGACAACGACTTCGCTAAAATTGAGACTCGACTCAAGCAATATGAAAGGATATACTCCGTGGATGATTATATTGCCATTATGAAACAATGCAAAAACAAAAATCCTTTACAGGTCCATAAAATGGAAAGTTGTGATTTTGTTGGATCTCAAATTCTAGAAAAGAAAATAGTTAATAGAAAAATATTTAATGATAAGAGCAAAGTAAACTGGCTCAAAACAAAAGAAATTTTAATCACAAAAAAGACTCAACATTCTTTGTTCATGAGAACTTCCTTTAATGAGGACTACAAAGAACTGAATATTAAAAAGAAATTAAAAGGTGTTGATTTGGGTGTCATAGAAGAAGATTTGCAAGAATTATGGCCTTCAGGAAAACTGATTAACAAAAAGAAGTTAAACGATTTGAAATCGTTATTCCATCTCATACCAAATGATTGCATTGGTTATTATAAAAAACTGAAGGGAGACGATGCAATAATAGACGATATAGATGGTTATTGTGATGAACCCGACTTTGATTTGGATGAGGAGTAGGGTAACATTTGTGTTTTTTTAAATAAAATAAAAATAATAAACATTTTTAAGCTTTTATTTTTGTCATAGTTTGGAACATTTTTGCATTTTTCTTTCCGCAGCCTACACAGCTAATTCCATACAAAATGTATTATGTAATAATGATCCACGCGCAAGTTTTCTTGAATATCTACGAAACTATTAAAATTTATTTACTAAATACATGCATGTAAATTAGTTTAGAACACTTAGAATAACATAAAATTAAAAACATAACATTTAGAACTACAAAGCCAGAGAAATACCGAAATAAACTTTAAACTCTATTATCTCGAAATGAGGTTAGTGTGGACTGAATCATTTTTGCTTAAATCGGTCCATTTAGTCGACAATGACCAAAACGAAGCCTGAGTATGGAGGAGTAAAACTTCCTGTTCATGAAAGTATTGGTTTTACAGAACCAAGGCATGGTTCCTATGGGAATATTGTATACTGCATACCACATACCTTTATTTTCAATTTGGGCTGTATGATTCCAATGCCTTTTCTATATGAAGGGTCCAGTGCAATAGTGATTAAATGTCCAAAAATGTTACAATTCAAACTAATACCGTCATTCGGTTACTTGATATATGCAGTTTACGATCACGTTTACAAACTTAGCAATATCGCTTCCAGTCTCGAGATAATTGAGTTTTTAACCCTTTGACCGCCACAGTCGTGTATAGACGACAAACCAAAATGTGCCCAGCACGCCACAGTCGCGACAGCGTGACCGAATTTTATACGTAAATAAATGTCATAAAACAGCATGTTTTTGTTCATTTCCCTTGTTAATTAGGTACCTTGACTCTTCGTAATTTATTTGAAGTGAACATTTTTAGTAACGTAAGATGACAAAAACGAAAGTCAGTCATAAAGTTCGAAAAACATAGTGCCCTCGACGCCACAGTCACCATAACAGGACACGTATACAGGTAGTAGTCAATATAACACTAATATCGACCTCGACGGCAACTTACGTTATATTTAATTTGCTCTGAATTCTGCACTAGTAAATAAATAAAACATTCCATACTGATTTTTTACGTTCGAGAAATCAAAAAAAAATTATAATACTGAACTATGCACTATCTATAAGTCGAGTGTTAGTTGATTATAGATTAATCGTAATGACTGTAATGCCAATCTCTATCACACTGTTGTATTGTCTGTGCCGGGAACGCCACAGTCGTCTATGCTTGACAGTCCCATGGCGTCATAAGCGGATTTTCTTTGAATAGAGTAGTTCGTTTACTGTTATTAAATATTATTAATAATGGATGACTATAATATGAGTAGTGAAGTGAAGTGAATATGAGTGGTGGCCGGATTAATTTTCGCCATTAAGAGCGTAGTCGGTCTGCGACAAAATTGAGAAATAGGTATTTGTACAAACTATTGCCGTCGCGTTGCGCCCAAGCAACCGCGCTATCAGTGTGCAAGTGAATAGTCTGTGTTTGTGTGCGTGCGTAGTGCGTACCACTCCCGCGCCCGGCCGCTTTTCGTTCTGCGGTCTTTTAGTCGTTGCATTATTGTTATCGGCATCGGTCAGCGTTTGCAGTGTTTGGCTTGTGTATCGGATTTTGAGTAATTATTTTTACGACTAAAGAAAAAACGTAAGTACCTACCTTTTACCCACTTCAAATAGATAAACGAAATGCAATATACAAACTATATTTATCTAAATATAATAAATATATAAATAAATAACAATTTACAAATGTAGTTAGATATAAGAACCTAATCATGGTAATTGTTGTTTCAGATAAACCTTCTCTGTGATGGGTAAAAGAAAACAAAATAAAACGCGTTTATTCTTGAGCGCTAAAAGAAAAAAACATCATTTACGTATAAAGCGGAAGATTCATTTTGCACCGCGCCCGGTATTATCCAAGTAAGTAAAAAAATAGGCGTGTATGATACTTTCATTAGGCTGGAATAGCATAGCCGGATTCCACTCCAGATGGTCATTAGATAAATGGTAACAATGTGAGAGTGGCTACAACAATAGTTACCTAGGTGTCTTTGTTCCGCACGTGTTTTACAACCTTGTTTTTGAGCTATCATTGACGAGCGAAAGTTTTCTCTTTCAGTAAATTTTGTATCATAGTTCTGTAGGATAATTTAGAACCTGTAACAGTTTAAAAATCAGGTAAATTATAAAAATTGCTCAAATTATCTCCGCGACATTGATGGTATTTTAAAGGCAAAATTTGACATTCGTACAATAATACCTAACATTATATACCACTAAACCAGGCGTCTGTCACTCGCTGAAGGTCACGCGTTATATACCTACCGTTTCGTGTATCGCTCACGATACAACCGAAAAAGCACCTTATTTTTGTAGCGTTAAAGTCGACATTCGTAATTCACTGTATAGCTTGATGACAGCACATCAAGCTATACAGTGAATTACGAATGTCGACTTTAACGCTACAGAAATAAGGCGCTTTATCGGTTCATTTTCTCTTTCGCTGCGAACAGCAGATATTATTATTAAGATTTTGTAGGCATATTATTTTGTAGGTATATTATAGCGTAGATATTTTCGCTTTTGTATTGAAGTGATGTATCTCTTACGTAGTAACTATTTAGTAATCTGTGACTGTGACTAAACTGAACTAAAAATTAATGCATTTTTTTTTATTGACAGTGATGAAGACAAAGAGAATTCTGCTACATCATTGAATGAAACTTCCAAAGAGACTCGTGATACGTTTGAAGAAAATGTAAGTTCCTCATCGTCGACCACGACACTCGATGACTTGGATATAGTTTGTGATAACGATAATGGTGACAATAATGAAGAATTTCAAGACGATAAATTAACAGGACGCAGAATCGTAGATATAAAGTATTTGTTTTCTGCAATTTCAAACATTAAGCATGAACATTCAGACTGCACATTTGCTGACTTATTTTTTTTAAAAGAGCAACGAAAAGGTTTTATGAGCAAATATGTATTTGAATGTAAAATGTGTAAAAAAATTGAAACTGTGTACAGTGAAGACCCCAATTTAAAATTAAATGCAAATTATGCAGCTGTAGAAGGAATACTCTGTTCAGGAAATGGATATGCACAGTTAAACGAAATATGCAGTGTGCTAAATATGCCAAATATGAATAAATCAACATATACAAACATTGAACAAGGTATGACACCACTAATTGAAGAATGTGCCATAGAGGAGATGATCGCATCAGGTCAAGAAGAAAAAAGGCTTGCCATTTTAGATGGCGAAGTTGACAAAGATGGCTATCCTTTAGTAACAGTAGTGGCAGATTGCTCTTGGGCTAAACGGTCATACAAAAGTGGTTTTAGCTCAGCGTCTGGTGCTGGATGTATTATTGGACTGCGGACTAAAAAAGTACTGTTTCTTGGGGTTCGAAACTCATACTGTTGTGTATGTGCAAGAAATAAAAAGCTGAATATAGATATTACTGAACACAAATGTTTCAAAAACTGGGGTGACAGCGCTAATGCTATGGAAGCCGACATAATCGCAGAAGGTTTTGCAAAAAGTGTGGAAATGCACGGAATAAAATATAACAAACTCGTTGGAGATGGTGATTCCAGCGTAATGAAAAAGTTGATACTTAAAAAGCCTTACGGTTCGGATTTTATTATATCAAAAATCGAATGTAAGAATCATTTATTGCGAAATTTCTGCAACAAATTGAAAGCATTAGGAAAAAAAACGAATAACCACAAAGGCTTTGTACCAGTGCAGCTTCGAAAAAAGGTGGTAGAAAATGTTTTGCGTTTGAGAAAAGCGGTAGTTGGAGCAGTAAATCACAGAAAGTCAGAAAATACAAATCACAATGAAAATATAAAAAATCTAAAAAAAGATATAAAAAATGCACCAAACCATGTATTTGGAGACCATAGTAATTGCAGCGCTTACTTTTGTGACCCAGGAAAATACAAAAATGACACAAATTTTGTTGCTGATCTTCAAAACAGCGGATTGTGGACAGATATTCAGTTTTACACTATGAGTTTAGTGTCAAATGCAGAAAGTCTGATACTAGATGTAACAAATAACACAGTTGAACAATTTAACAATGTGATTGCAAAATTTATTGGCGGTAAACGAGTAAATTTCACGGCCAGAGGATCCTACCAAGCACGATGTTTTGGTGCGGCGATATCATGGAACAGTGACATGGCAATACATTCACGCCTGTCAAAAAAAATTCAAGGCTGCAGCCCTGACACATATACAAAGAAATTCATTGAAAGAAAAAGACGATCAAGGCAACACAATGAAAAATGCCGAAAGAGAAAGCTTTCGTTCGTCGACGATAGATCAAGTAAAAGGCGGAAAGTTACTGGACCTGACGAAGATTACGGTCAACTAGAATTAGAGCCCGATATGCCATCAGAAATATTTGAAGAAAAGAAAAATAAATTTATTTCCGAGTTAGAACTATCAAAGACGAGAGCTGAAGAACTCGAACGTATCACGATTGGCCAAAGTGAAAATGAATTGTGGTCAATAGAAAGACGCAAGCGTATCACGGCATCAAATTTTGGCAAAGTTTGCAAGCTGCGAAAAAAAACATCAGTTGCCGGTTTATTAAAATCCTTACTGTATTCACAATTCAAAGGTACTCCTGCGACAACTTATGGAAAAGAGAAAGAAGACGAAGCAGTGAAAGAATTTTCAAATGAAACTGGACTGTCTGTAGTTAAGTGCGGGTTGTTCATTGACAAAAATAAAAGCTTTTTGGCTGCAAGTCCTGATGGACTTATAAATGAAGATTCCATAATCGAAGTAAAATGCCCTTATAAACTTGCTGAAATAACTCCAACAGAAGGAATACAGATGAAAAAAATTTACTGCTGCATACTCAACAACAACTTGTTAAAATTAAAAAGAAACCATAACTACTATTACCAAGTCCAAGGCCAATTGAAAATAACACGCCGTAGATATTGCTATTTCGTTTTGTGGAGCCCTAAAGGTTTAATATATGAAAAAATTGAAAAAGACGATGAATTTTGGCAAAATATGGAACCAAAATTAGAAAAGTTTTTTCACGAATGTCTTCTTCCTGAGATAATTGACGGTCGCATACCACGAAATATAGTAAGAGAAAGGGTGGAAATTACAACAGAATAAAGACACATATTCATTTATCTATGTTGTTTTGTTTTATTTTAAATAGCTATAAGCCTTTTGACCCGATTAAAAAAAAAAAAAGAAAAAATACGGGTACCTTATTTTTAATTCTAGTTTCATATAAAAATACCAAAAAGCATGCTACTACTGCTACTACTACACTATTTTTCGCCACGCGGTTCAAAGCATTTCCCGTGGGAACGGCATATTTTCTCAAACACACTATATAAATAATATCGATAATGATGGAAATCACTACATTACCGATAAAAAAAATCGACTGTTGTCACTTCCCTATTTGTGTACGTATTAGTCTGACCCCCCCTCACCCTTGATCTTTCCCCGTAATGTGCGATAGGGACAACTGCAGCTTAGACAGATTTTCACTACGAAATCTTGACCAGATCGATGCTTTGTATTCCCCTGTTTTCTCCGCCAAACCTGCGCCGATTCAATTATGTTTGGTGTCAAAATTTAGAGGAAGAGTAGATCTATGCTTCTATTATTTTATTTTAACGTAAAAACTTTTCATATTTGTCTGGTAGTTGTCTGAATATGGCAGTAAAAATTAGGTATTTTATAGATTTTCGAAAAATTGTATCTGTTTTGGTAATAATTTTTTGGGAAAAAATAAATGACAGGAGCATACATACAGTAGACCTAGATTTTATAAAAAAAACGGCTCCTCTAGAGGGATAAACCAGGAAGTAAATAGGGGAATACATTTGTGTGGAAAAATGCTCCTAGGATACCCTCTTAATTTTTTTTTCAATGTAGCGGCCACGCATAAGACCTATATTAATCGATAGCTGGAATTAATACAAACAAGTTGTGTATGTGACAAAAAGTTCTAAAGTGTCACGTTTCCGAGATATGAACTATCAAAGTAAAAGTAAAGGTCGAGGAATGACTTTGACCTTGAAAGTCATTCCTCGACCTTTATGAACTTGGAGGGTTTTATTGATGATTTTGATGATTTTAATTCTGTAGCTAGGTACATACGTCTTCCAGCCGCGAATAATATTTTAATCAACATACAACCTAGCACTGGCCTGCAAATTGCAAAAAACCTAAGAAAATTTTAATTTCGCGGGCTAGCCTGACGGTTCCACCTTAACCTTCTAGCTCTACTAAAGATCATATGCGCTTTATTACTTTGAAAAAAAGACAAAATTATTCCTTTCTAGTATTGTCTCGCGTTTCGTTGTATTAGGTCACGCACGCGCAACCTAATTACGCGCCAAAAATTGGAGTTTTGGGCTATGGTAGATTTTTATGTGACATGGCGAACCATAACTTAGAAGAGGCCAGACGTTTGTATGCTCAGCCGGAACACCTGAACTCACTGCGCGCACGTGGAATCACTGACCCTCAAGTTCCCTTCCCTTCACCTCCACCATCCTGGCTGTAACCCAGCGCCTCCTCGATCATGGACAGTTTCGAGCGCCCACACACGCGCAGGGCCGCGGTAGACTACCATACTCGGCGGAATTGGAGGAAGACATACAGGAATACTTCGAACGCGACCCACGCGGCCACGTCGTAGTACCTACCATAATGGCGGCCAGGCGATTCAATGTTAGCCAATATTATGTATCTCTCTGGCACATAAGGCGGTCTGTTCTATCAGCATGATGGATGCCCTGCTCATTATGCTACTTCAGTGCGTGCGTATTTAAACAGTGTATTTGGTGAGCAGTGGATAGGTCGTGGTGGCCTTGTGGTTTGGCGCATGGAGCCCTGACTTAACACCACTGGATTTTTATGTGTGGTTCGAAATAAAAAGACTAGTTTCTTCCGATTAGCGTACTACTCGAGATGACTTAAGAAGTGCGACAGTGGACGCTTTTAATATTGTGAAAAGTGAAGTTAATAAAAGAGCACCTAAGTACTTAGGTACCTACTTAGATACGAAACATGTACTTACTTATTACTGACGCGACGGTCCTAAGCCCGTCGAAATTATGAAGGAAAAATTAGAGTTATTTAACTAATAGGTATGTAGATAAACGCAATTTAAATCAAACAATGGTTATGAATGCGGAATCAAACGATTTATTATTGTCGCGGGTACTTAGGTATACAGCAACAAAGTGCAAGTAGGTACTGATGACCGCGACTGGTGACAACACCACGGTGAAAGGTGGACATCTTGTTCACTGTGTACCTAAGTACATCAAAACAATATTTTTTGACCGTGGGAGGACAAGGAGGTTCCTCAACAATATCCTTGCTAGCAAATTTCTAGTATTATCGTACCTGACTGACCGGTGGGCACAGTTGGTAGCGACCCTGCCTTCTGAGCCGCTGGTCCCGGGTTCGATCCCCGGACAAGTCAAACATTTGTGTGCATGAACATGTCTGTTTGACCTGTGTCTGGGTGTGTATATGTATATAAGTATGTATATCAGTCATCAGATTACCGTAGTACAGGCTCCGCCTAGTTCGGCACCTGAAGACATTGTGTGGATGTTGTAAAAAAAAAAAAAAAACAAAAAAACTTTTTATTACATTAAAATTCCTGCTTGCCATTTGGACGTACCGCCACTATTTAAGCGGATTTAAACTTATTTATACTCTAAACATATGGCTGTAGTACTATGTCTATTTTATCTATGCGTAGGTACCTAGTTCACAGAGGTCGCCGATCGCCGTACCTTTGCCTACGCGCCGACTTCTTTAAACATAAATAAAAACACATACGCAATAGATAAAACACATAGGCCTTTGTAGACGCCACCGCACCGCGGCCGCGAGCAACATTGTAAAAATTAGTTTACGCAGTATTATTTTTATTCATCATAATTTTATTATGGTAGGTAGCTGTATGCTTATTAAGTACCTATTAGCTCGATTGGTCGACACTCGATTCCATGCCTTAAATACAACTCACAAGCGTACTCGTCATGTCTAGTTGAGGTAATCGACCGTACGATTACTAGTGATTTCGTGATGCGAGAGTAGTGAATTAAATTTCAATTAATTTCTCTCGTTTACGAGGAGTTGTGATAGTGGTAAACACCGTGCCGTGCGTCCAATTAGGTTCCAATACAAACGAGAGATAACGGAGGTAAATGAACTTACACGAACCTAAATCGTACCTACCTGAATTAAAATACCTACTTGCAGCAGGTTATTCGTCCAACGTCCGTTGCACAGCTATTCCGCGCTACGTCATCACCGAGTGGATCGCGTTTATGAATGGAATGGTGGAAGGGCTACTAAGATTTAACTCGAATGACAGAATAAAAGTGATAAATTTCTAATTTAGAAAGAAAGAAAAAGTGTTTATTGTGACTCGTACAGGAAGTGCACAAACTAAATTATAAAAGAAAAAACCAAACTATATAAAAACAAAAAGTAACAAAAGAAAAAGGAAACAGAAATTCCTATACGAGGCCAAAAGGCTCCTATCTCAGCATGATGCTGCGACATTTAAAAAATAAATAAATGCCGCATCGCTGGTATTCTGATAGGGCCCGCTGTGAAGTCACGGGCATTTAACAGTAATAAATAAATAATGAAAAACATATATGTAAAATAATAACAAATAAAACATTATAATATTCGCATTTCTATCCGCGCCAGACATAACCTACTTGCTTGTCTATGCCATTGAGTGTCACTCTGTGGCATTCATATCTATAAGTAGTCTGTGGTGGCATTGCTGTGACAAGCAAAAGGACGCACGCGCCGACCCTACGAAAATAAATAAATACATTGGAACAGTATCACTAGTGAACATACAATATAGATATACATACGTGGTATGTGGTGAATCAAAGACATTAAATTATACGTAATAGTGAATTAACGGAATGGATGAAATAAATAAACTATTGATGTGATATCGAGTTACAAATATTACAAGAAACAGTGACAGAACCAAACATTGTGTAGGCCAGCAATAACAATTCTTCTCTAAGTGCTGCCAGTAAAGGCGTGGAATATACATTAGATTTAATGAAATATCGAACATGTACATAATGAACTCAAAACAAGAACAAGGTGTGAAACAACTGCTGCGCCCGCTCAGTGAACAGTCGCTGCCAAACGCTCGGACCACCATTTCTACATTAGATGTCTTAAAAAATTTATAACAATGCCAATAGTAACTATTAATCGTCTGGAGTTACTGTGTTTCGGCTCTAGGACGATGTAAAATTATTCGTGTATGTCAGATCAAGAAGACTTTTCCACTTTTTATGGTGACATAGCTGATTCGAATAATTGGTCAGAAGGACAAGAAGGAATAACATCAGAAAAAGAAGAAGATTTGCTATCAGCGGAACAAGAAATTAGAAGAAATAAAAAGTACACTAAAAAGGGGTCAAAAGTCAAAGATGCCAATACCGAAGATCATGTAGTCGGAGATTCTGCGACGAGAATAAAAAAACCCAATTCAAGAAAAGAACGGTCAAAAAATAAACATTCCGGTCAACAATATATAACAAATAAAGGTGTCGTTGTACCAGCAAAAACCGTATTGGCTAATCCTTGTTCTGGCAAGAAATGTGGCAACGAGTGCGGGTCTCTATCTGATGAAAGAAGACAAAGCTTATCTAATGTTGACGTGACAACGTCTTATAATTCGATGGAGCCGGCTGCACGCACGAAAAAACATGACTCATGCGGCGTTACGTCGCCGCACGAATAAACATGACTCATGCGGCGTTATTTTTTTTTTTTTTGAGGATGGGAAATCATCAAATGACTCCTCCCGCTCTGGGTGGAGTGGAAGGGAGTGTCAGACTCTTACTGACTAAAACCCACCCGTGTTCCTTCCTTGGCCCTTTATGTTCCGGGTCAGCGGTACCCCTTTCGGATGATCCCGCTTTCCCGGCAGGCTTGGGCCCTAGTGGGCCCCCTCTTCGATGCTGACATCTCTTTGAGGCGCGCGTGGAACACGTACGCGCCGTCCAGCACGGGCCTGGTCCTGATCGGACGGTGAGCTACCCATTACTCACATTACTCACCGCCCGCAGGCCCGCGCCTACGGTGGCCGGGAGTCGTCACGCGGCTCCTGACGCCCGGAGCGTCCACCGCGGCGGCTTGGACGGGAGACTCTCTCCCTCTCCCGTCCCGCCACCTCCTTCGCTAGCATGACTGCTTCGCAGAAGGAGGTGACTGCCTCCCACTCCCCCTCGCCCCGGACCATGGCTTGAACCAGGGCCGGGCGTGAGAGGTCGCCGCCGCCGTTTTTTACCTATTTTGGTAGGGTAATTTTTATTGTAGGTGCATCGTCTTCACATATAATTATATAATTCATGTATACAAAGTATTGTAACACATTTTAAAAGAGTAACGATGGAGTTTCTTGCCCATTCTTCTCTATACGAAACTACCTTTTGGAAGGGGCGACTAGAATCAATTCTATTTAAATGTAAATGTTGACGTTCAAAAGTGCCTTTTATGTGCCTATTTGAAATAAATGCTTTGACATTGGCTGCCGATCGCCTCTACTAGGACACGGCGGTGCTCCGCCCATGCAGGGCAGGCCCCCACCGTATGCTCCACCGTGTCCTCGGGGCGATCATCGCAGTGGTGACACCCGGGCGTTTCCTCCCGCCTGATGATGTGCAGGAACCTCCCGAAACATCCGTGTCCGGTGAGGACCTGCGTCAGGCGGTAGGTGAGGACGCCGTGACGCCTCTCTAGCCACTCACTCATGCGGCGTTACCTCGCTCTGAGGCGTTCCATTTAAGGCTTGAAGTGCAAGCGAGAGCGCGGAACGAGCGACAAAGAGGCACAATCGGCCTCCGCGTTCGGCAGCGTTCGACATCTGTCTCTCTCCTACTTGAGTGAGCGATGCGTCCGCGTGGACAGCTGCTATACAATAATACATTTACATGTTTTCGTCAAGTATGAAGTGCAGTGATAAGTGAATGTGGTGTCAATTGTTTATAGCAACGATAATTGCGGCGACGGCGATAAAGGTAAAAAATTACATAATTGTATTTATGCGTACAAATAAATGTAACTTGATCAATTCAATTGTGATTTCCATTTACCTCCTTCTCTATATCCATACAAAATATCAATCAAACAAATAAAATTAAAATTTTCTTTTGAAAAATGCAACCATTCCATCAGTATTTTCTTATGACGTTGTCACGTCAAAGTTTACCTTCCCCAAGAATACAAAAATATCACCAACTTGTATACACTTTACAAGCAGCATTATGTGGATCAGGGTGTGGACGTATTAAGTGATAGAATTTTTCGTAAAATATTTCAAGATAATTTTAATATTGGATTCCATGTACCTAAGAAAGACAAGTGTCTTAAGTGTCTTCAATACGAAAATAATAATAAGCCCGAAAAGCAAAAAGAAAAGGAAGAACATGAACTAGAAAAAGAAGAAAGTTATGCCCGTTTTAAAGTTCACAAAAATATTCATAAGGATGATCCTTCAACTCTTTGTGCTAGTTTTGATCTCGAAAAAGTACTTAACACACCCTATGCACAATCTATGCTTTTGTACTACAGTAGAAAACTAGCTGTGTACAATTTGTGTGTTTATGAAAATGGAACTCGTAAAGTTTTCTGTTACTACTGGGATGAGAGCAATGGTAAACGTGGCGCTAACGAGATTGCATCTATATTGCACAGATATATTCAATCGGTAGATGCCAGAGGAAACGTCACTCGATTACTTCTGTATTGTGACTGTTGTCCGGGCCAAAACCGCAACCGTACAGTGTTGGCAATGTTGCATTCATCATTACAGGAGTGTCAAAATATAGATACTACTATTCAAATAAACATTCTCTTGACTGGAAACACTTACATGCCCGTAGATACAGTGCATGCTATTATTGAAAATAGATTGAAGAATACAACTGTTTACGCACCATCACAATGGTTTACAGGTTTTTGCAACTGCCAGACAAGAACCAGCGCCTTTCGAGGTAGAAAGACTGAGTTATGAAGATTTTTACAGATGGGATAGTATTAGTGACAAATATTATAAAGGTAACTTAACTGGAAAAATAAGCAAGATCCGTATTATGACTTTCAGAAAAGACAAGCAAAGCGTTAAATATAAAACATCTATGAATCCTACTGCGGCGTTCTTTGATGTTGAAATTCAGTCTAAAACCAAGGTAAGGTAAAGGCACCTATGTTGGACGCAGACCAGCCATGGACATTGTTTCAATTTACTTCCAAAAATAAGCAAACACGCAGTATTTTTTTTCAAATGGCAACATCGAACAGTTGGGCCAACATTTTAGCTGTCATACCAACCGTTTTTGACAGCCGACACCCATTTTGACGGCAGCCATAACTAACAATAGTTACGCGGTGTCATTTGGTGCCGGGAATCGTAAACTATTAGAAGAATCGCGATGCAAGTAAGTACGCTTATCATCTTATTTTGTGTCAGGTGTTACGTCGTTGTTGAAATTCATATTCATATATTTCGTGATTTATCAATAGTAATACAATGCTTTTATAATATAACCTAAAATGTAATTGTGATTCTAAACTTTAATTTACCGGTGTCCATAACTGGATATTATTCAAGCACATACACCCAATCATGGACAAAGTGTCCATAAAGTGAACTTCCTGATTTTTATTATTATTCATGTATCATACGTCTGTTCTATTATATCTTCATGTTTCTCTAGAAATCTGCAATAAATTATTAGTCTATCCAATAATGGACATTCTGTCCATGACTAGGTGTCTGTAATAGGTTCAACGTATTTCTAATCCAAACAAATTTATTTTCAACCTAGAAATGGCACCAAGAAAATACTACACAAAAGAACAAATGGCCAAGGCTATCGAAGAAGTAAGAAAATGAGAAAAAATATCTGTTGCTGCTACAAGATACGGAGTCCCAAGAATAACTTTACATAATAAAATCACCGGGAAAAGTCCTATTGATTGTAATCTAGGTCCAGCTACTGTACTTACCTACGAAGAAGAAAGGATACTCGTGAAATGGATAATATTTATGGCTGAAAAACACTTCCCTGTCACCAAAGAACAATTGCTTGATAGTGTCCAAAAAATAATATCAGAGAAAAATTTAGATTCTTGTCCATTCACCAACAATCGGCCAGGAAAAAAGTGGTACCTACTCTTCCTTTTCAAAAAGGCATCCAGATCGCTCTGAACGCACAGCGCAAAATTTAAGTAAAGCAAGAAATGAAGTCACAGAAGATGACATACTCAGTTGGTTTGAAGTAATTAAAGGCTACCTTGAAAATAAAGACTTGCTTGAAGTTATAAATGACCCCGAAAGAATTTTTAATACTGTTGAAAGCGCATTCTACTTACAACCAAAAGCTGGACGAGTCTTAGTGCGCGAGGGTGAAAAAAATGTCTATACAGCATCAGGAGACGAGAAAGAAAATTTAACTGTGTAGGTTACTGGCAATGCTGCTGGAGTTTTAGCTCCACCAATGATAATAAACCCTTATGAGCGTTTACCTGCCGTAATTGCTAATAGCGTACCAAAAGATTGGTGTATAGGCAGGTCAGATTCAGGCTGGATGTGTGCTAGAACTTTTTATGAATACCATTAACCGGGGTTACTTTGAATTGCGGGATGACTTTGATCAAAACTTCCATTTCGTATAAAATCGCGAATTGCGTTAAACGAAACGCAATTTGGTAATTTTTTTTTCGATGTTACCAACACTGAAGAACTGTCATATCCTTTTCTGAGGACACGCGGAGACTTCGTCAACGATTTTAATTAAAAAAGGTAAATATATTGTTCTTCTTTATTAATAGCTAAATAATTGAGCTGCAAAACTTCATGTGTACTCAATCGCTTGATGGTGTAATGAAATTTCTATATACATTCCATTATGTGGCCTATTATCGATTATCCAATGCTTTGATCATTGTTTTCCTAACCTCAAAATAAATGCAGTGGCTTGAGTTTGTGCAAACTTTGGCAAACTTTGAGGCAGCTTTGCGAAACATTGCCACAGAAACGATAAGAAACGGATTTCGAAAAAGTGGGCTTTTTACCTTTGGTCCAGAATACGTCGGCATGAACAAAATAAGTTCACAAAATCGTACTACTGTTTCCAAATCAGAATTAGAAAAAAAAATTGACAAGGCAAGACAGTTTATGAATACCTTGGAATCAGAAATACGAAGCTTGTTTACAAATGAGAAATTAAATTTATTTACCAGACTGTACTATATACCCAGAGCTAATGTTGAGAACCTACTTCCAAATGAAGATCTGTCGTTATATACCATTTGGGCTAAAACTAAACACTATTTGAATGAAAACCTACCTCAGAGAGTTACCGCAACTACCACAGACCCATCAATACAAGTTTCGCACTCTCCCGAAGCTGAACATGTAAGAGACTCCGAACTATTGCCAACACAAACTCCTGAGGCATAATATACTATGTGGCCGACAACTTAATTTCTAGTTTACCTGAAAGCATATTAGACGTCTCTCATACCATCTCTGAAAAACCACCAGAAATGTTGGCCACAAACAATATGCAGGAATGGTACTTTGGACCAAGTACGTCACAAGTTTGCACAGACATGAACGATACCGGTGGTAGCAATCTAGATTTACAAGAAGAGGACATCGGAAGAGCTGAATCCGTTCTAGAATTATTGAAAATGGTTTCGGAAGATATTACCGAGCAGGCAATGCATACTACTCCGAACAAAGATCAAACTTCTGAAACAAACGACACAACATGAAAATCCTTGCCTTCCAACTCCCAAAATATAATACAGGAAACTATTGAATCTGTTACAGAATCCACGAAAACGATATCTAAAGACATTGCCTGCTCGGCAATGTATACTACTCCTAATAAAGTTCAGAATTCTGAATCAAATGACACTATATCCAATCCGATGCCTTTAAAGCTACAAAATGTAATGGAGGAAAATATTCCATCGCCATTTAAACGGGCTTTATTTTGGCCAGAACCAGAAACGAAAAAAAGGCGTAGTAAGGAACGTCTTCCTTCGGCAATCACTGGTGAGATTTGGAGAGCATATATGATCAAGAAAGAAAATGAAAAGAAACAGAAAGAAGAAGGGAAAAACAAAAGAATGAAAGAGACAAGAAACACAACAAATAAAAAAGAAAATGGCTGAAGAAACGAAGAAAGGTGCAAATAAAAAGAAAATAGCAAAAACTGTAAATAAAAGGAAAAGAACTGAATCATCTAGTTCATCAGCAGAAGAAAATGACATACCATACGAAAAAAGTCACCAAGATTTAGAGTTGTCTGATGAAGACCAGATAAACCAACCAAAACACAGAACGGAATCACTAGAGTCAGATGAAAATATTCCTCTAAAAGATATTTCCCTGCAATTACTAAAGAAAGATACATATGTTATAATTAAATACGAAGGAGAATACTTTCCCGGGATTATTAAAAATATTGAGAACAATACTTACGAAATAATTACAATGGTTCTATCAAGAGGAAACACGTTTCGGTGGCCCGACACTCCAGATCAAATTTGGTATAATAGGGGAGCTATAATGGAAAAAATACAGAAGCCTAAAACAGTTAACAATAGGGGTTTTTTTAAAGTACCTGAAATGGAAAAATATTTACCATTTATATGTTAAGTTTTTAATTGCAATACTTTGTTTTTAATTTATAAGTTTATAGAGATTGTTACTTTTTGAGAGTTCCTGAAACTACCCTACTATTTGTTACAATATTTTTAGGCAGATATTTATCAATAGATGTTATGTATCTGAGAAAACTCAGGGAAAACATAGATCTCTGATGGATAAAAATATTTTTGAGACTGATTTGTGTAAGGACAACATTGTTAGATTGATCACAATGGAAATAACGTGATTTTTGAGACTGATATTTCAATAATAGTTGTGATAGACATTTAAGTTCATGTCGTATTAAGACTGTTTTATGATTGTTTTTGAATAATAATTGTGCTAAGATGTTTTATTTTGCTTAAAGTTGACTTTAGAGTATTGTCTTGATATATTATATGTATAAGATTGATTTGATAATAATGTTACTTAGATTGTTTTGTTTTTTCTTAAACATAGTCGACCCGTTTGCTTAAAGAGAAGCAGTTCGTTAATAACGATTGCTTTTGTCTTTTACTTACTTGATTATTCATATTTCTATAAGTAGCTGTTCATTGTTAGGGGTCCTAGACTGGATTATTACTGTCAATTGATGGCTGTTCATAATTGGATAATGTCCATAATTGGGGGTCCTAAACTGGATTATTACCGTCCATTAATGGTGTCTAAGAAGGAGTGTTTTTGATTTATAATATTTTATTGTACTGAGTACTAAACTGAAATTATTAAACATTGAATACTGATTGAGAAAAGAGTTTTTCATTTACCTCTAAATCTCAAAGAATATTGAAAATGAAGAAATTACAAACCAAATACAAAAAAAAAATCGCTTATACTGTCCAAAACTGGTGACTTTACCTTATCTCTTTTACCTTGTTATCGATCGCAGCTTCCCATATCAAAAGCTAAATATGACGATTTAGTCAAACTTTGGACAAAGTTATTCCTAACTGCTTCAAACATGAATTTATCAACATTCCACGCGCAACAAATGTGAAAGATTGTCTACCCGAATCAGACATTGAAGATTGTGATATTAACATTTAGATTGGGTAACTAACAAGATCTCACGTTGCAATTCATACTAAAGATTTATTTTGTAAGGGTACAATTATTAGATTAAGGATTTTATTTTTATATTGCTATACTTTTTATATGAAAAATATCTTGATTGTTTCTAGAGACTGATTATGTTGTGAGAATAATATAAGTGTTGTTATTATAATTATTACAGCAATATTAATAATTGTGTCAAAAATGTTTACACTTTGCACAGTTGTAGGTTAATCTTGCTGTTATTTTGTCAGAATGTTATTTGGTTTGTTTACTATGTTTAATAGTTTATTAATAATTCATTTACTGACAATAATTGTGAGTTATATTTTTTTTTAGAAACTGAGTGATGAAGATCATAGGTAATTTTTAATTGCGACAGCAATAATAATTGTTCAATTAAAAATATATTGATCTCACTGAATGTTATGTCATAATTAGTTTCTTGGTCGGCACTACGTAGCGTATTTGTTTAATTTGCAATAAAGACTTTTATTCTTAAATAATTGATTTCTTTTATTTTCGTGTATGATAATAATTAGAATTACAAACAGTTCTTGGTTAAATGTCAGTTATGAAGGGAGGTTTGGGGTAATTTTAATAACTAAGATACAATTTCCACAATCACAAAAATCATTAAATAATGCTGAGGTAAATTTACTTGATTTATTTTAAACTGTCAGATCTTTTTAGATCAATCTTTATGTTTCAAAATTCTAAACTAAGTAAGTCTACCTATTTTTACATGTTACTGCACACACTACAGTGATGATTTTTATAATTTTACCTGTTTATCAAATCCGGTAAATTTTATCTAACCGACACAAACTGGTGTTTTTAAAAGTGTCAGGTGTCTTATTTTGACAATTTGGGTAGCTATAAAAAAATGATTTCTACGAGTGTTAACATCATTTTAATCGAACAATTAGGAAAATTTTTATGATTGCTTAAATATTTGAACTTTAAATCACTCTCCTGTAAAGTTTACTCTATGTCGCTTAGTGAGGATTGCCTTTCAAGCGTCGATATGCATGCTTCAACTACTTTTTCACAGAACAGTTCATGGCAAGGATAGTGGAAGAAACAAACCTGTATGCCACACAAAAAAATCCAGACTTGAGAATTTTTTTTGGAATACTTATATACATACCTATGTCAGTCCAACATTTTCCCAATACAAGAGCATAACTCCAAAATATGGCTATGAACCAATTTATTCGGTGATGTCCAATAACAGGTTTGAACAGTTGAAAAAAATATTGCACTTAATAACAATGACCACCACAAGGCAATTGGTGATCCAGGCCATGATCGCCTATTCAAGATACGCATAAATTTTCATCAGTACCTTTGGAACAACGCCTGTCTATAGATAAGCAAATGTCTCAAACAGTACCTACTTGCCCAACAAGCCTCATAAGTGGGGGTTTAAGTTGTAGCTGTAGGGAAGGTGGTACAAAATGATCCCTCGAGGTAAACCAATCCCTGACTCCTTTACCGACTTAATAGCGCCATCTAGGATATTTTATGTGAATTTCTGGTTCCTACGGCCTAGCTGTACAATCTGTGTTAGTGTCATGGCGTTGTTCGCGGTAGAAAAGTTTTTATCACAAAAAAATTTAAATTCCTGTGTTCAACCTCTATTCTCTGTCTACGGTCTATGTACATATTATGTGATAGGTATGTATGTCTCGGGTTTTGCTGTCAATTAGCTATCGATTTAACCGTTTTTCATTTAATTATTTAAAAATCATAGGTTATGTTTCGATATTTTTCGTTAATGAGGCATTTGGGACAAAATGATCCCTACATTGGGTGGGCAAAATGATCCCAGGATCATTTAACCCCGTGCCAATTGTGTTCAGTTAACTTTTCTATAAATGGGTGTATAGTATACATTTTAAATAGGGACACCATCATGACGAATATCTTTCTGGGTAGATTTTGGTTTTGAAATGTTTGTCGTAGTTCAAGGAAGGTTTGAATGGTGAGAAAAAAAGTAGGTATGTAGGTAGTAAGTAGTGTAGTGTAGATTTATATGTTGCAGTGTAGGTTAGGGTAGTGTAGTGTAAAGTAGAGTAAAGTAATATAATGGTAGTGTGTAGGGTAGGTTAGTGTAGGGAGAGGTAGTGAAGGGTAGGGTAAGATAGGGTAGCGCGTACGGTAGTGTAGAATAGATTAGTGCAGGGCAGTGTAGTAGTTTATATTCTGAAGTGGTACGGAGTTCCCGAGGGGGCAACTAGTAGGGTAAAGTACCCAATTATTGGCACTTTAAGGATCACTTGCCACTTAAATCGTGAAAACTGTCTATAATAAATGTTGCCAGCATAAGAAATTTATAAGCATGACAGAATGAGAGTTAATCTACGTTTTGAATATATGAAAATTCTACTATTTCATTATTTTTAGGATTATTTTTATTTTATTTTTTATACACACGTTTTTCCCAAATATTGGCATGCTTTGGCCAACTATCAGCATATAGGCGTCCCATTTATTGGCATTTCGGATTGTTCAGTAAATTAATGAAAATTATGGATATGGACAAAGTCAAAATAAAAAAGTTCAGTCAAGAATCACATTAATTTATGTGGTAGCTCTTTAGACACATAAAAATAAAAATAATACAATCAGAACAAACCTCTTAGCAAACATTTGGTTCATAGAGTACCAATAAACGTTAGATAATCTTTTAGAAAAAGAAATATTTTAGCAACAAAACAATTATAAAAATATACTTATTTCTTACAACTATAAAACAACTTAAACGTAAGAGATCAATAGTAGGTGGGTTATATTTCCAAGCTATTGTCTAAATATCTTAGTCTTCAAATTCAGTCAAAAATTTCTCTATTTCAACTTCATGTCATTCTATGTCCCAAGTGCCAATAAATTAGAATACGGACATTTTTGAATACCGATTTTTGGCACCGTGATAAAGTAGTAAAAAAACAAGACATTTCTTAAAAATAAACTGTCAAAGACTCGAATAATACGCGCTGAATTTGCTTTACATCATATATCACATTATAAACACTTATATGACTAAGATTCGATGATATTAAAAAAGCTCCTACCTTAGCAAAAAATTAGTTTCCACTGGTATAATCGAGACGCGTTCAGCTGTTGTTATCGTTTTGGCGCCATTGACATTTCTTTTTTTTTCAGTGTTGTCAGTTATATGACTCAGGATTGTACTTAACTATTTAAATAAGTTGCAACACCGAGAGATTAGGTGTTTTCTTATGAAAGAGATTAATTCACAGAAGTGCCAATAAATAGTGGGGTGCCAAAGTAAGGTCTCATTACCCTATATGAATATAAATTATGCATTTAATAATCTGATAAGTTTTTTAAGACCCCTTATTTTCTTGCTAAAAATAAGTCGGACTAATTCAACATTATTTGCTTTTAGAAATCATGCCACGAAATTATATTCGAAAAACCGCACGTCAAAACTGGAATGAAAACGCCATGTTTAACGCCATAAATGCCGTAAAAGAGGGCATGCCATATAAAACCGCCTCCAAACAATTCTCAGTTCCACTTATGGCACTTAAAAGAAGAGTTAAAGGAAAAAACATTTACGCTGTGGGTGCTTCTAAAGTGTTAGGGAGCATAAAAAAAGTATTTACAGATGAACAAGAGTTGGAACTTGTACAACATATTCAAGATAATGAAGAGACTATGTACGGATTTACAGTTGATGATGTCCTTAAGTTTGCTTTTGAGTTAGCTGAAAGAAATAACATAAAACACCCGTTTTCTACTACATCTCGAAAAGCTGGCAAAGATTGGCTAAGGGGGTTTCGGCAAAGACATCCGAATATCACTCTACGTGCACCGGAATCAACTTCAGCAGCACGAGCGCGAGCTTTTAATAAGCCGATTGTTGATAAATTTTATGACAATTTACGGAAAGTTCATGAGAAGCATCTCTTTCCACCTCATCGCATTTTTAATGTCGATGAGACCAGTTTGAACACTGTCCCGACCAAAAATACTAAAATTTTTGCTAAAAAAGGGCGCAAACAAGTAGCTCGTATAACGTCTGCTGAAAGAGGCGAATCAACTACAGCAGTAATTTGTGGATCAGCTGGAGGAAACTTCATTCCACCAATGTTAATTTTTCGTCGCTTGAGAATGAAAATAGAATTTATGGATGGGACTCCGCCAGGTTCAGTTTATGCGTGCAATCCAACCGGTTGGATGAATATTGAGGTGTTTTCACAATGGTTTGAACATTTTTTGTCACATACTAAACCATCTTCAGAAGACCCCATACTTCTGATACTAGACGGCCATCTTTCACACACCAGAAATTTTGACGTCATACTAAAAGCGAGAGAAAACAACGTCACAATTTTGTGCTTGCCTCCACACTGCACGCACAAACTTCAGCCACTCGATGTTGCCGTAATGTTTCCACTGAGCGTGTACCATAATCAGGCTTTAGAAAAATGGATGAATAATAATGCGGGTCTCGTGTAGTTACAGTATTTCAAATAGGTAAAATTTTTGGAGAAGCATATTTAAAAGCTGCAGTACCCTTTTTTTTTTTTTTTTTTTTAGGATGGGAAATCATCAAATGACCCCTCCCGCTCTGGGTGGAGCGGAAGGGAGTGTCAGACTCTTACTGACTAAAACCCACCCGTGTTCCTTCCTTGGCCCTTTATGTTCCGGGTCAGCGGTACCCCTTATGGATGATCCCGCTTTCCCGGCAGGCTTGGGCCCTAGTGGGCCCCCTCTTCGATGCTGACATCTCTTTGAGGCGCGCGTGGAACACGTACGCGCCGTCCAGCACGGGCCTGGTCCTGATCGGACGGTGAGCTACCCATTACTCACCGCCCGCAGGCCCGCGCCTACGGTGGCCGGGAGTCGTCACGCGGCTCCTGACGCCCGGAGCGTCCACCGCAGCGGCTTGGACGGGAGACTCTCTCCCTCTCCCGTCCCGCCACCTCCTTCGCTAGCATGACTGCTTCGCAG
Organism: Brachylomia viminalis; assembly: GCA_937001585.2. Taxonomy (NCBI): domain Eukaryota; kingdom Metazoa; phylum Arthropoda; class Insecta; order Lepidoptera; family Noctuidae; genus Brachylomia; species Brachylomia viminalis. The sequence continues at coordinate 14,603,304 of OW443301.2, read as the reverse complement.
AAGGAGGTGACTGCCTCCCACTCCCCCTCGCCCCGGACCATGGCTTGAACCAGGGCCGGGCGTGAGAGGTCGCCGCCGCTGCCGATCGCCTCTACGAGGACACGGCGGTGCTCCGCCCATGCAGGACAGGCCCCCACCGTATGCTCCACCGTGTCCTCGGGGCGATCATCGCAGTGGTGACACCCGGGCGTTTCCTCCCGCCTGATGATGTGCAGGAACCTCCCGAAACATCCGTGTCCGGTGAGGACCTGCGTCAGGCGGTAGGTGAGGACGCCGTGACGCCTCTCTAGCCACTCCTCAAAGAGGGGTCTTACCGCCGCTATCGTGGCGTGCCCTGCGCTGGGTTGCGACAGTCGCTCTTTCCATGCCACCATGAGATCGCGCCGGAGGTCCATCCGCTCCGCCGCGATTTGCCGCGGAAGCGGGGTTTCCCCCCGGCGTAGTGCCTCCGCGCGCCACTCATACAGGCGCGCGAGGACTATCGCCTCCAGATCCCACGGCGGCAGTCCGGCAAGGAGGCTTGCCGCCTCGCCCGAGATCGTGCGGTAGCCCCGGATCAGCCTTACGGCTACCACCTTTTGGGGCGCGTTCAGATAGTGGGCGGCTCTCCGCCGCAGTGAACGCGCCCACACCGGGGCCCCATATGTAGCCATGGACCGCACGACCCCCGCGTAAAGCCTCCGGCAGGAAACATGAACAGGTTTTCTTGTTACTTTCTGATGCTGCTCCTTACATGGTCAAAGCCGGAGATGCCCTCAAAGTTTTGTACCCTAAAATGATTCACGTAACATGCTTGGCACATGGAATCAATAGATTAGCTGAATGCATAAGATTCCAGTATAAAAAGGTTGATAGCTTAGTATCAAATGTGAAGAAAATCTTTCTGAAGGCACCAAGTCGGATTTTGAAATTTAAAGAGATGTATCCAGACATACCTTTGCCACCAGAACCTGTGCTGACGCGTTGGGGTACGTGGTTAGCAGCTGTTGAGTACTATTGTGAGCATTATATTGAGATTAAAACTGTTGTTTTTGCATTAGAAAACGAATCCGCTAGTATTTTAAATGCAAAAGAAATCTTCGAAAACGATACTCTGCGAAATGATTTAATCTATCTAAAAAGCAATTATTGTTTTTTAACCCACCACATCAAAGCGCTAGAAAATCCGACAACACCATTAAAAGACAATATTAAAATAATTTCAACCATTGAAAAGAAAATAATGGAGGTAGAAGGCCCTGTTGCTGAAGTGGTAAAATTGAAAATAAGGTCTGTACTCGAAAAAAATAAAGGATTTACGACGCTACAAAAAATTAACAATATCCTCAGTGGAACACCAAACGGCAATCCAGAGGAGGCATATTCGCTTACAGATATGTGCAAATTTAAGTTTGCGCCAGTTACTTCCTGTGACGTAGAAAGGTCATTCAGTCAATATAAAGCGTTTTTCCGTTCAAACAGGAGCTTCAATTTTGAAAATTTGAAGAAACATATCGTTGTTTACTGCAACAACTCGAATAACGAGGCAGACTAAATTTTAGCTAAACAATTTAACTTCGTTGATTTTTATAAATTTTTCAAACAATTATGTTAAGTACAATAAAGTGTTTTATGTTTGGTAATAGTTGTTTTTTTTATTTAGTCCATATTTTTCCATATTTTCGTTTTTTAGACCAATATTATATGTACATATTTCGGGGTTATAAGCACATATTTATCCGAGCCCTAATTATAATGATCAAGACGGTAAATTATACTGGTAACTAAGAGAACTTTGTTAAAAAATACTTTACATTTTGAAGTAATTTAAGACTGTACTTACACTAGTTAATAAGAGAGAATATAGCACTATTGATTGAGATTATATTAAAACTGTTAAAGACGATGTTAATAGTTATAAGAGCTTTGATTACTTAAAATTCTATTTTGGAAACACTATTAAGAGCGTTTATACCTTATGAGTGGCAACGTCGCAATTTAGTGTCACATTTCGTGGTTTTAAATTTTTATCATTTAATCGGAGCTATATTTTAAAAATCTGTTTAATTAACTTTTTAGAATTATGTGAAAACTGTGTAAAAGGTAAGAAATCGTTGCGTTTACAGTTCTATTTATATGCAAATAATACATTGGAAACTTGCAGGGCGTTATTTTCATTGTAAAATAACTGTAAGCATTACGGTTACTTACTTTTTAAACACTTTCACGTTATTCTAAAAAGTTAATTAAACAGATTTTTAAAATATAGCTCCGATTAAATGATAAAAATTTAAAACCACGAAATATGACACTAAATGGCGACGTTGCCACTCATAAGGTATAAACGCTCTTAAGGCCGTAACGGCAGTTGATATTATTTGCTAAGACATAATTTTTTGTTATTTTTTTTTTATTTGAATATAATTTTTAAGGTTGTTATACCAATGATACTAGTTCTATCGAGTTGTACTTCAGAATGGTTATGCTATAGTAAAAATAATATAGATACGATAAAACTGGAGTTACTGTTATAGAGGTTTACGAAAATTAAACAATATTATTTGTTTTTGATACTAAAACTGATTTTACAATAAAACTGTTCGAAACTTATACTTATTTTACTTTTATTTAACTAATGTTTCATTTCTTGCTTGAATTTTAAATGATGATTTTACCCGCACCCTGGGGATCGTTTTGGACACAGGGGTGTACAAAATGATCATTACGTAGACCTTTACGAAAATATTAATAAGAATTATTCCTTATAGCTTAAGCGACTCAACGCATACTCAATTTGTAGTTCGATTAAATAGCTTCTCATTTAATGTTTTAAGTTTATCTTAAAGTTGTAAACACTAGTTATAGAGCTGTTTTCCCTTAAGGGGATCATTTTGTACCACCTTCCCTATGTTTTGTGCAGTCTACAAGGATTTGCATACAACTTTGAGGTTTATGCTGGGCAGGACCTAACCAACAAACCTGAGAATGAACCAAAGGGATTAACCATCAATATTGTACTGCGTTGAGGCAGGGACTGAAAACGGTAAAGGTATAAGGGTATGGTACCGGTATAGCATTATGATACAGTTTTGATTTAGCGGTAGACCCAAAAAGGTAGAGAATAACGGTTGTGGTACCGTTAAAAAAAATATTATACCTGTATTATTTTACGGTATCGTTTATACCCTTATATTACTAGTACCTTAACCGAAATAAATTCGGTACCGAAAAAATCTATGACATAGCATCGAGCTGACAACGTCGCTCGTCATTCCTTAACTCGCGCCACCGGGCACCGTGTTCGCTCTCGCTCTCACCTCTGCAGTGCAGCGCAGGCGGCGAGTAGCGACGCGACGTTGCCAGCTCAAACGAAAATCGTGTCGAGTTGTTCGCGATCTCAGTCAGTTGTATTTGCAATAGGTATCTGAGCGAACGCATTCAAGTTATCATTATAAACATTCACATTTAATTTATTATTATAGATTAAGTATTAATTTCACCTGTAGCATTGAACTATAGTACATACCTATCATATTTATTTACATACGTAGGTATAGGTATGGGTAGAAAACGAAAGAACGCTGTTTATTCTTTCTTTTCCTACGACAAAACGTCAAAAACATCAAAATGTTTAGTGCCGGGTTGTGAAGCCACCATCAAGGTAAGAACCTATCCTACATAGCTTTTCATGTTTTATCTACCTATGTTAAATTGTATTGTAGGTATGCAGTCTCGACAATATATAAAAATAACTATCGTTAACTTAACGAAATCTGTCGTAAAGCTAAGTACCTATAATGCTCTCAATAGGCGTATTGCCATTTTGGTTTAATTCTAACGTGACCCAAAAACCTAACCCGGTTGCGGGTTACGTTAGGAACTGGAAAAAAACTATAAAATTCATTCCCAACGCAAGTTCATTTCATAACCTGAACCGATTTCACCCGATACACTATTCCTAAAGTAACCCGAATTGTAATGTAGGTAGATTTACCGTCGCTTTCTTTCATAGAATAAAAGATAAATATGTGTCAAACCACTTTGATAAGTACGTAAGTACACCTATTAAAGTGGTTTGACACATAATATTTATCTTTTAGGGGGGAGTTACATTTGGAATGAATTTTATCATTTTTTTTTCTTGTTCCTAACGTAACCCGCAATCAGGTTAGGTTTTTAGGTCACGTTAGGAATATCCCGCCATTTTACCCCCGCGAATTGGAGGCACGCCGCGTACCTACAGTTTGATCGTGGCTTTAGATGAGAGTCGTTGTTGGGCTGGTTGTTGCTGTTGAGTTGTTTCACGTATATGGTCATGTATAATGGTCACGTGAATAGCGTACCTACTTATAGTAGTTGGCATTTAAAGCGAAGTTTCCGTACCGCGAAATTAAAATTTCCATTTTTTTTTTAAATTGCACCGATCGCGACTACAACCATATACTTATCTACTAATTTAAAACCATTATAACCATTCAAATAAAGCAATGAGTACACAGATTAGTAAAATATATATATTTCATTAAAAAATTAGGTACTTATCATATCTATAGACTTATTGCTTGCGTTGAATGCTTGTAATGGTTTTAAATCAGTAGGCATACTATGGTTGTAGACGCGACCGGTGCTTTGATGAACATTCTACCAAACACAGACCTGCAATATGCAAAAGAGGATAGGAAATTTTGAATTTCGCGGTTTTCACGGACACTCCACCTTATATAAATATTAAATTTAATATACCTATTCTGCGTTACTCATTTTTCAGGGCGAGCACGGAACAAACTTGTTATATCATTTGTCGTCCAAACATCGTGAGGAATATAACATAGTCAACGACCGAAACAAATTGAACAAAAGTGATGAATTGACAGAGACCAATGATGAAAATGATCTTAATATTTCAAATAATAGTGACTGCCCAGACAATAACAATAAATCTCAAAAAACTAGTTCATCTAAATTTACGTATTTACAAACGCAGTGTGTTAACTTAGTAACAGTACATGGAAGGCCATTTTCGTTGATGGACGATCAGGCATTTAAAAATATCATAGCAATGACAGCCATAAGCCCCAGAGAATCTCAAACTTTGAATTCACACTCAATAAAAAAATTTATATCAGAGAAGGCTGAAATTGTGCGAAAAGACATAGCTAAAGGTGTCAAAGGAAGGTTAATTTCATTAAAAATTGATAGTGCTACTCGACTAGATCGAACATTTTTTGCCGTCAATGTACAGTATATTGAAAATGCCTCAGTAGTAATTAAAACTTTAGGTGTGACAGAGATGTGGGACAGAAGTACATCAGATTATCTACGAGAAAAGTTATTATATATCTTGAGAAAATACCAAATAAATGTGGATCAAATTTTTACGATTACATCAGATAATAGGGCCAATATGTTGAAATTGACTCGCTCGATGAACGATATTTTGAAAGGAGATATAAGTGACGATGAGGATTCGGATCCAGAATGCAGTGACCAATTATTAGATATAAATTTTCAGTCCGATGATGATGTCCCATATGAAATCACAACAGTTCGTTGTGCTGCACACTCACTGCAGCTTGCTATTCAAGATGCGCTAAAAGAAGACGAATCCCTTCCTATAATTGAACATGCGCGCTGGATTGTTAGAAAACTCCGAACGCCTACTATGAAAAATTTTATAAAATCGGCTAAAAAAAATAAAGCCATTTTAGATAATAACACACGATGGCATTCAACTTTTGATATGTTAGAGCGTTTGAAAACTTTAAAGGATTTTTGCTCTGAAGTCTCTGGAGAAGCGTTGTATTGTTCTCACACTTTTTGGGATGCTACTGATGATTTACTAAGTTCTCTGAGGCCAGCTAAAATGTGCACTAAGAAGCTACAAGAGGAACAGCTTACTCTGAGTGATTTTTTTCACGTTTGGACAAAATGTTATTTAGACACTTCACACGTGCAAACACCTCTTGCGCAACAGATATGTTTATTTATGAAAAATAGACAACAAATTTTGATGACAAATCCCACATTACTTAGCGCATTGTATTTAGATCCCAGGTTTCAAGTCGTGTTATCAAGCGAAGAGGAAGCTTTAGCTGTACAACATTTAAATGTTACTTGGCGACGAATTTTGAAAATTCAAGCCAAATATTTAAATATTAATCAAGAAAGCGAAGAAAATGTCTCTCTTCCAAGTACGTCCTTGGCAGCAGATGAAAACGATGAAATTGAACTAATGTTGGCACAAACTGAAAGAGAAAAAAGACATGAACAACGTGTTCGTTATATTAATACTCGGGCTGATATTGTAAATACATTACAAAATTTCTCGAATCATGCTCGTCTACCGCCGAAAGAAAAGATACTTACATTTTGGAAAGAAAAAGCTTTGTTAGAGCCTCAATTATATTTGCTATCACAGGTGGTGTTTGCAGTGCCAGCCACGCAAGTTAGTGTGGAACGCCTTTTCTCCTCATTGAAATTCGTTCTTAACGACTTACGTTATAATTTAAACGAAAATATCGTAGATGATGTTTTAGTTATTAGAAATAATAAATAAATACCTGTATGTACAAAGTGAAGAAATGAGGTAAGGATTATAACTTACTTTAGATTTAAATTATTTTAGTGAGATTTTACTTTCTTGAAAATAGATAGGGGACTTTATAGTCACCAAACAATGGTTGTGGCATTTATTTAGTTATTATCCTTAAAGTATTTTCTATGATTTTCACATTATGATAAAACTACAATTTAACGAGTTAAAAGCGACGTATATTTTGGGTTTACATTGCGAATCTATACTGCGAACACGATTACTGAAAAGTAGTCTAAACATCAGTGTAAACCCAAAATATATATCGCCTTTAACTCGTTAAATTGTAGTTTTATTATAACCCTTATCTCATTTCATCACAAATCACAACAGTTTGTACAGTCAACTTCAGAGGTCAGTGGTAATAGTTTTATAGAAAAATCGTACTTATTACTATTGAGTTAAGGTGCATGACAGTTACCACTAATGTGCAGTTTACTGTACAAACTGAAAAGATTTACGATCTTTACATTACCTACTTTTTAATATTATTTTACTAAATTACTTCCTTTCTAAATAATGTTTCAATACATTTGGCATTTATTTTTCTAGTTGTAAAAATGAGTATTTCGAGCTTATTAAAATGAAAATTATGACCTTGACCATCGTGCACCTTATATGTTTCGAGAAAAAAACCTTACTGTATTTCATGTTCTAAAAAAATAAAACATTTTACATATGTCTGTATTATTATTTATTATATCAGTTAAATCATTATTTATATAATTATGTTTACCATGTGTTTAAAGACTTGGTATTCTTAACCTTCCAGTTCTGATTCAGTTACAGGAACGTCTTCAGAGTGCTTTCCTTCTAAAGAATGTAGAAATCCTATTATTCTTGAGTACACACGTGCTCTCATACAAGGTTCTATATTTTTCATCTCTTCTCTTATAAATAAACTAAAAATGTCATTTCTTTGATCCTCTTCTCGATGGATAGCTATGCAGTGGGAACATCCAACTTGTTGCTTTTTTTTCTCCAGGTGTTTTGTTACTTTTGGATGGAGAATTGAGGGAGATTGTGATCGTTCCGAGTTCCCTAAAATATCTGGCGAGTGATGACGCTTTTTTGCTGGTTCTGAAATAAATAATTAAATGAAAACATGTTAGTTGGTACTTACCGAATTATAAATAACTAGCTTTTGCCCGCGCAGCTTCGCTTCCGTTCTTCCCTACTCTACCCTACCCTAAACTACTCTACACTACTGTACACTACACTACTGTACATTAGACTTCTCTACACTACTCTACCCTACTCTACCTTACTCCACCCTACTCTACCTTACTCCACCCTACTCTATCCTACTCTACACTACTCTACTTCCTTAAAAAACTACTTACTTAAAAAAAAAACCGTTTAAACCGTCCCTAGAGTATCACTAAAACCAAAACCAAAATAAGTCATCTCCGTTCTCAAGTTTTAGCGAGACTAACGAACAGCAATTCATTTTTATATATAAGAAGAAGATTGAAAGTTTACGATAAATTAGGTTTATTCCTAACGTGACCCTAAAACCCAACTCGGTTGCGGGTTACGTTAGAAAATGGAAAAAAATGATAAAATTCATTCCCAACGTAACTCCCATCATAACCTGACCCGATTTGACTCGATATACTATTCCGTATTGTAATGTAGGTAGGGTAGATTTACCGTCGCTTTCTACATTATAATTTTGTTAAAGGTAGGTAGGTACTAGGAAAACAGAATCATGAAGAAGATACCACGTAATATAAGTACAATACTATTGGATAAATTTTGCGTTTTAATACCTACTTCATTACTATATTGTCCTGGTAGGACTTTAGTCATATTACATATTGACATATTTTTTTTGTTTATTATTTAACCAAGGTGGGTCTTTGTCGCCGAGCCGCCGCCGTGTATTTTGCCCACGCGGCGCTCATATCTACTGCTTAGGGGTTTGTTTTGACATACATCTACATAAGTACTTACTTTTATCCATCTTGGCGACAATCTAGTAGTATTTTGTTTGAACAAAAACTGCTCACAACACACGCGTATACACAGACGACACGAGCAAAACAATCTACGTGGCACGAATGTCAGTATAATAATATTTTTGATCAAGTACTTACCATTGCATGCCTCAACTAGCGCGGGCGGCAGGATACATGGAAAACCTCAATTTTATTATTTAAATATCTAAAAAAAATAATGATACCGCAATATTACGATACCAATATAAACCGGTACCGTTTCTTTAAGGTATCGAAATTTAAAGGTATGACGTCATACCGCTTACCGTTTTAACCAGTATTTTTTCGGTTATTCAGTCCCTGGTTGAGAGGGAGATGTTAATGTAACCATATAAACGTGTGTCTTTTGTAATAAAGCTCAGTATTGTATCAGCATTCGTTGTGTCATTTACTCATACCATCGCCCATCCGCACATGGCGACCGTGACAGGACAATAAACGCGAGCAGCCTATGTTTACATTTCATTGACCAAAACGGGACAAGTGGTGTCACAATGTATTGTAACGAGGCCAATCATCTACCGGGACTTAGCGCGATCACTACATTATTAAGTGAATATTTTCCGCATCAACCTCAAAATGGGTACAACTAACTCAAAAGAAGAAATTACAGTTCCACAAAACGCAGCAGGTGGAAGTAACAGCGCTGATATCAGGCAACTGACGGTGCATGCCAGCACGACCAACATCATCTTAATTGTGGTACTCCTCATAGCATCGTTGGCGTTTTTGTATGGTGTATTCAGAATTTTCAAGAACTGCCATCAGAAATGGATGGGTACCTAATGAGATCAGGAAGGACAGACTTCGATATTCTATATGGAGACGTAGAGCAGAGGTAGAAAAGGAAATGCGGACGAATGCCAGAGGCTACAAAAAGGACACTGAGGATAGTGAGGACATCATCTGAAGAGTTAAAGGCCCAGGGTTTACGAAGAACAGTGCGCGGCAAAATAATCAGTGCGCGGAAATCGCAACCGTTATGTATCAGTGCGTGGTTATTGGTGTTAATTATTGTCAATTCGTAGTAAACGTGTAATCGCTTAACATAAATATAAAAGACAATATGATAATGGACTAAGTTAAGTGACAAATGAAAATAAAATAAACACTGGAGCGTATGCAGAGTAAAATGATGGTATGTAAATTAATAAAGAAAAAAAAAAGATACAGATTACATGCCCAAAGATCATAGGTGAATACAATGCCCAAATGGGAGGCGTAGATCTTATATCTATAATATATGACTTGATCCGTTAATCTGTACCTTCCAAGAGGAAGATACAGAAAACGGATCAAGTCAAGAAAATGGTATATTCGTATTTTTTTTCATCTTTTAGACCTGGTAGTGATAAATAGATGGATACCTAATATATGTAAAAAAAAAATTGTTAAAAATGAACCTAAGAAAGATATCCTCAATTTAGTTACTTTTAGAAATGAACTGAAGAAAATAAAAGAGGTTGTCCAAGTTCTAATCTTTTAGAAAATGAGATCCAGACCAAAAAATAAAAAAGAAGTGCTGTAGCAGTTGCCCCACCAAAAGAAGTTCGCAGGGATGGGCAAAATCATTGGCCTTTGGTGGGGGGATCCTTGCGATGCAAATACCCCAATTGTAAGGGTAATTCAACTATACATTGTTCCAAATAAATGTAATATTAACCTCTTTGCCTCAACAAAAACAATAATTGTTTCAGCAAATACCATAATGAGTAAATTTATTATTTCACTGCACATTTTGTTCTCAGTAGGTTAGTTCTGATTACATTAAGAAGTAGCTAACCACCAACCCATTTTTTTTTAAAACAAAGTATTTTTATGAATATATTTTTTTTCATATTCAATAAATTTAATTATTTAATTAAATATATTTTTTTTCTTTTAATTCAATTTATTTGGAAGTAAAATTAGCTCTAAGGAGAGCTAATTTTACTTCCAAATAAATTGAATTTAAATTAAAAGTAAAAATCATGCATTTAAGGGTTAAACCATAAATGTAAATGCAAATTTCGGGGTTATTCAGTTCAAACCGTGCAATATCTGAGAAATTCACTGGAAATGAGATGTCCTTTACATTTAACACGTTACGAAAATCAGGGTAAGAAGCTACTCTTTCAGGATGACTCTTAGCTTGATATAAAGCAGCAACAACAGACCATAAAAAACAATACTCGTCATTATTGCGGATATTAACCCATGCTTTTTTCTATTTTATTGCAGAAGGCAATTCGATAAAACCTGAACCGCATAACAATTGATATTATTTTGTTTACATTGACTTCCAAATGAGAGCTGCTCAAGAACGTCTATGTTCTTTAAGAAACATGTCAATTAATGTTGTAATTTTGTCCCAAATATTATCTAGAAATGGTTCTAGAGAACAATTTTCAGACGGATCAACAATTCTATAAGAAGCTATACAATTATGAAATGCAGAATGTATTATTTCAACACCTTCGCAAAAATGCGAAATAGTTTTATTTTTAAGATTAGTACTACCTACGTAGGTGACCTGTCCAGTGACTGCGCTCAACAGATGTGTTACAAACAGTACAGAAAGGCATTTTAGATTAAAATAGTTTAAAGCTTACTATTAGTATGTTGCAATATATTATTATTACGATAATGATGTACCTGGTGCCCCAACCACATAAATATTTATATTATATTTACCTATATTATCACTATAAAAGACTCGACTAGAAAGGCTCGGAATTATCAAATAATTCATGAGTCCGTCTCATAAAAACTTGAAGACCATCCCACTGCGGTGTGTTACGGTTAAGCTGCACTTTTAGGGCCACCGAGGCTCTCTTCCATCGATCCACTTTAGGGGTGGAGGCAACTTCGGCCTTGTTGTAGACCTTTACCTCCATATAGAAGTCCCCGGTTGAGTCCGCTGTTCGCCGCACTTTACCGTTGGCGACACGGCTGGTGAGGGTCAAACTGAAGTCCCCAATTGAGGTCGCTGCCAGAATGTAGTCCTCCAAGCCAAAGAGGTCCGAGCTTGAACTGCGTCTTTAATTGTGAACATATTATTTATTTAGACAACAAATTACAATAGATTTATTTTTTAATTGACAAATTGAGGGTGTATTATAATAGTCCTCTGTCGAGCCCTACGGGGACAGAAAGCATGATGTTATGTTATAATAATTTCAATAACAATACTTCATATTAACTGTAAACATAACAACAACAACAGCAAGGAATATAATTGGAAATTGATTTCAGCGCTCTCTGCGTTACAGTTCTAAATCCATTAACCAACGTATATCTGTTTATAGCATTTTAATTGACCATACATAACGAGTACATAAAGGTAAAAGCAGTAACACAAAATTACCTTGATTTCGAATCTGATGGCGTGCACGCGGTACTTACTTCTCGGAAGCTTTGCGCTTTGACACTTCTTTGGTTGCACCTTCGCAACCTCGGCTACAGCTGCGGACCGTGTCTGGAATTCTGAATCGGAGTCGGACCTGCATTACGATTCGGTAACCATCTCACCGTGAAAACTTAGGTCATACATAGGTGAACCAGCCGGTCGATTCTGTACAAATCTCACCGTGAAAAGTTAGGTAAACTCATAGGTAAACTGGTGAAGTGAGCGTGGAGAGTGGAGTCTGGAGTGAGCTGTCACATGTCAGTGTCATCCCACTGATGCTAGGGATTGACCAAGCATTACACTCTTACAATCATAATCGAGATTTTAATAATATTTTTTATCCAAATTGTATTGATAATTTTATATTATTTCAAAGCTAGTATGTAGCTAAGTGGCTAAACAAAACTATTTCGATGGTTTTAAAATAAAATAGCTTAGCAGAAATACAGTTAGAAAGACAATGCTGTTTTTTTTGTGTTTGCCTTAGTCGCCAGTGCGTCACGCACGGAACTGTAAATAAAATATAAAACATACAAGTTGAAGACCGCTACAAAAAAAGAAACGCGTAAGTATCGACATTGTTTGTAATTATGAACGAAGCGGGCTCGATCATTTTTCCATTCATACAAGGAGTAACTTTGTCGACTTATGCAGAAAAGCATAACAATTAAGAGTACCTATGTAGGATACAAGAGCGAGCAAAGCGAGTTTGATAATGTAAGCACCCCGCCTACGACCGATTAGATTTAGGAGTTTTTTACTTTGTTGAATAATACACAAAAGCTCTAGAATTGAGAGGAAAATTTCAGGACCTCGCCTCGAATACCTACATTAAGTGCTTTAATATTCGATGAGGCGTTTTCGCATATTTTTTAGTTCCGAATGTTCTACACCTATATTTAACTTTGAAGCCAGGAGATTGCAAGTGCGCCGCGCGCCGTCTTGCACCCCGCTCGCGGCGCCCATGTTAAATGATTATGTAAACGCAATCCCATGACCCAATCGCGACTGTGGCTCGAGTCGAGTAAAGACTGTGCTACGTTGTTCAGGCTTGTTACTAACTCAAATCTATACCGACACTTGCGAATCGCGCTTACTTCACCTCGCCGGTGGTTTTGAGATTCGGGTGATGTGATCACGATCACGCCGCGCTTGCGCGTTAGGCACTGGCAATATCACATGGAGTTTTTTTACTTACTTACTAGGTAGGTAGGTACCTACTTATTTACCAACGTCCAATAGATACAGGTCTATTAACCTATCTTTGCCAATAATCAAAGAAAATCTATCAAATTTTCATCGTCAATACTAAAACTTAATAGCTAAACAGAGACTCGCGCAGCGCCGACACGTGCTCACTTGACTTCGCTGGCGTGATGTTGCCGTGGCAACGAGAATAGCGTGGCCGTGATGTGATCACGCCGCGCAAGCGCGTTAGACGCTATCTTCGCTGGCGTGACGTTGCCGTGGCAACGAGAATAGCGTCGCCGTGACGTGACCACGCCGCGCAAGCGCGTTAGACGCTGTCATTAGTAGGTAGACGTCTCAGAACAATAACTGCATTGTTCTGAGGTAGACGTACCACAAGTTTTTTTTTTGTTATTGCAATGACAACCACGTCCCTAAGTCTGTTCGCATTCGAATTCCGAGACAATAATTAGTAATAACCACTGACCTCTATTAAAATACGCTGGACTGGCTATCGCTATCAATTTCATGTGCCGATTTGAAAATCGCCATTTTGGCGCTGACGGCACCAGTGTGGGGGAATGGAACTAATACTAGTGATGTATAACAAAAGGTTTGTTATCGATAAAAACTTTTCTGATATCGACCACAATGATAGAAATATTACCAACGCTATTGTTACTGATTTCCTATAAATTAAATTGGTTTAGGTAATTATTAACATGTAACATTCGTGTTGTCTTTTATACGTAATATGTTTTTAAAAACGTGAAATACGTTTTATAACACAATTATGTTAAGATTTACTAAAATTGTAGATAATTGATTTAAAACAATATAGGCATATATTTTGTTAAATGTTATTAAAACACAGATAAAAAGACATGTCTGCAACTCTCTGCACTAGTTGAGTACCTAACTAATGAACTATAGATAGTCGTAATAAGCAGATATTTTACGTAGAAAACATAACTTGAAATAGCAGTATCTAGTACTGTTTATGGACTGTAATAATAAGTATCACATGTCCGGTTGACCCCTTCCTTCCTTGTTCTCCTTAATCGGATAACAGTTCACTATAGGATCAATAAATAATAAAATTCTGTAAAATAGTAAATTACTAAGATAGAAATAGTAATTAATAAGATAATCCCTTCCTATAAAGAGTGCACAATAAGATATTATTACTATTCAGATACCGCATGTTGCCATGTGATAAGAGACACAATAACTTTCTATTAGGTCTGTAATTACGGTAATTAACTTGTGACAACTTAATTACCGCAGGGGAGGGGGACAGGGAAATAAAAAAGCATTCTCAAATCACATATTTTATTAAATTAAAAATTACTGTCGAGCCATGTTTTCAACGTAGTCCGTGACTGATGTTTTAAGAAACAGGCTTCCGTGAAGTGTTTAGAACACAGATAATGATACATTGTCGGAGTCCAGTTGACAACCTTAATATTTTTTAACCAAAGTTTGAGAGTGTAATCGGAGGGGAACCTGTAATTAAAGGAAACATTATAGTAGGTATGGGTAAAAATATATAAATTATATACATATATCTATAATTATATAGAACACTCAATGAGAATTATGAATCATAAGTGTTAAATTATTTGTTATTGACTCTAATATTAATAAACCTTGAAGTGTTTTGCTATTATTAGAGATCATTATAATGTGCGTATCATTATTTTAACAATGATGAGCATGACTTTTGTTTTACATCATAATATTACGAAAGTATCGATATGAATTTTGACATCCCTAACACAAGTTATTGGTTATAAAAATGTTCGTAAAATCCCGTAAACTCGAATAGTTTACGTTTATTATTGTAAGAATACACTGTTTTAAGCGGTTTTCTAATAAGTATTTATGTTTTAGATTCACTTACTTGTGAAAACTGACACCACTGCCCTTTTCGTATCGTGTTTTACAATATACGCACGATTTCATGTTGGACGAACAATACAAGCTATGATACAATCACTGTCACTATTATAACACTTTAATTTATATCACAATCACAGTAAACACTTTAGAAAACTTTTTATTCCGCAGAGACACTTAGCGTAAAATCAACAAACAACGGCCTTTGCAATCTTATTAGTTCTCAGAACTCTCACGTCTGTCACTGGGGGCGCTTTGAATCGGCACAGCAAATAGCTGTCATTTTGTATGGGATAGCCAGTCCAGCGTATTTTAATAGAGGTCAGTGGTAATAACCTATTTATTTCAATGCTTAATTGTCAATTCCAATCATTTTTAGACATTTTTTGAATGTCAGTATTATTATGTACATAAGTAGGTACCTAAATTTTGTTTTCAACAAATGGATATTACTTGAAGCAGCTCTGGAGAGCCAACACCCTGCCCCAGCGGATGGCCTTTCTTTCCCCGACCCCCCTAATCCGGATAATCACTCCCTCACCATTACAGGTCGAGAGTTGGTCACAGCCGTTTCCTCCTTCCGGACCGGAGCCGCTGGCGGCCTCGACGGCCTGAGTCCGCAGCACCTTAAGGACCTTATCTGTTCAGGCGCCGCGCCGGGGCTGCTGGTGAATTGCTCTTGAAGGAGCTTACGGCTCTGATTAACCTTATGCTCTCCGGCAAGGTAAACGAAGCCGTCATCGACGTTCTGTACGGGGCAAATCTATGCGCCCTGCGTAAGAGGGATGGCGGCATTCGTCCAATTGCTGTGGGAACTACTTACCGTCGTATGGCAGCCAAGATTTGCTGTAAATATTATGGTGAGGTTGTTTCGAAAAAATTTCAGCCCCTGCAGCAAGGATACGGCTCTAAAGGGGGCTGTGAGGCTGCCGTACACACCTTGTCGACCTACCTAAATTCTGGCAAAGGAGAGGCCATCCTGAAGGTTGACATAAAGAATGTCTTCAATTCTGTTTATAGGGATACCTTGCTGGCAGAAACTAAAAAAGAAATACCTCAAATCTATAGTTTCCTTTGGCAATGCTACAGACGTCCTTCTAAATTACTGTATCGGGACCACCTTTTGGAATCTGCTGTTGGCTGTCAACAAGGTGACCCCCTCGGACCAGTGATCTTTAGTTTAGCCATTCACCCAATTATTCGACAGCTAAATTCCAAATTTAACGTTTGGTATCTTGACGATGGAACTTTGGGAGGCGATGTAGAAACCGTTTTAAAAGATCTACAATTCTTAGAAAATGAACTTCATTCCATTGGCCTTGATCTCAACCACTCGAAATGTGAACTTTATATGGCGGACAGTACTGACAGACATCTGACACTCCCCAAGTTTAACGCAATAGCTCCAGAAATCAAAATTATTGAAAAAAGCTCTCTTCGTCTTCTTGGGTCTCCTGTCTTCGAGAATTCCTTTCCCGTTTTTATTTAAGAAAAAATACAAAATTTCAAAGACGTTTCGGAAAGATTGTTCCAAATTAACATGCATTCGGCCTTAATCCTAATCCGTTATTGCTGTTTCGGCCCTAAATTAACATATTTCCTTCGCGCTTCCCATTTATGGAAGCACACTCACCTTTTAGAAAAAATGGACCAAATTATTCGACATACATTAGCTTCGATTTTAAATGTGGCCATGGACGACCGAGCTTGGACACAAGCTACTCTTCCCATTCGTATGGGAGGCCTCGGCGTCCGCAAAATTTCTAGTGTTAGTTTACCGGCTTTCATATCCTCGGTCTACGGCACTGAAAAATTAATCAGGAAAATCCTAGCCCCCACACTGATTAATTTTGATGTGCCATGCTTCACCGAGGCTATGCATGCCTGGAGACTCGCTTGTCCGAATTCAGATCAACCCGATAATCCATCTTCCCAGAAAAAGTGGGATGAGCCGCTTTGCAGAGTAGTACAGAACAATTTACTTAACACGCCTGCTACTACTGCGGAGCGTGCGCGCCTGCTTGCTGTGGGTAAGTGGGAGTCGGGTCTTTGGCTTCATGCACTACCGTCGTCTTATCAGTTTTTATTTCAGACAGTGTTATCTCGATTGGGATGTAGTTTATCTGAGGAAGATCGTGTGAAATTTTGCCGGAAATTTACGAGAGCAGTAGAGAAGCGTTTGGCATTCTGCAAGCCGAAAAATGGAGTTATTCCGAAAGGAATATGGAAACTGGCTTGAGAAAAATGTCGACTGGCCTAGCTGCATCAAAGAAAATGTTCAGGAAGCTTTGACATCTGTCGCTCGTGAGGAAGAAGAGCCATCAACATCATCAGTTGGTACTATGACCAAAAGGAAACTCCCCAGAAAACCTTTTGAAGAGTTGCGAAAGAAGCAAAAGAAGAGACGGTGTGGTGATCATTTGAACAGTGATTGCAGTGAACTTGTTTATGCAGCTTGTACCAAGTTGAAGGAAGATGGAAGAGATAATATTGCTTCTGTGATTGAATACATAATGAAAAACCAGAAACAGTTAATAGATTCCAATACTTGATCATAAAACCGGCTGGCATGGAAACCTTTACACCCCTACCTAAGTAGGTACCTACCTACCTTTACACCGCTTGGATTAATGCTATCTCTTAAATTATCAAAATGGCAATATATAACTTTGAGAGAATCAGCAATTCGAAAGGTATTAGAGACTTATATCCATCCTACTACAGGGTGCAAAAAACAAAAAAAGAGTGTTAACCACCTGAACCAGAAAATTATATCACGGTTACAGATAGCTCAGCCAGGATTTCTCTGCAGGCTCTATTGGACTTAACAGTACCTACCTAAATAGAATATTTAAATATTTAAGTACCAGAAGATTTAAAGCAAAAAGAACTGATTTTAATCTCTAAATGGGGTTTTAATGGAGCATCTAGCCAGAGTAAAACAAACAAAAATTGGAGTCTATTCAAGATGACTCTAGTATTTTTATGACATCATTGGTGCCATTAAAACTGATATATGAAGAATATACAGTTTTGCAAAACCCGAAACCTTGCTCTGCGTTGTTTTGTCGTCCGGTGCAGTTTACTTTTATTAAAGAAAGTGAAGCAGTCGTGAAGGCTGAAGAACAGAAAATGAAGTATGAAATATCTGCTCTCCGACCAACTGAGTGCAACAGCAATACAATTAATCGCAAGCCCTTGATGGCGATGATCGATGCAAAGATATGCACATACCTTTTAGCAGCTAGATCAAACACGTCTTGCTACTTATGCCTAGCGAAACCATATGAACTAAACAATTTGGAAGCAGTGTCAAAACTGACAACATCGATGGAGTTGATGGACATAGTGGAGTTTGGGATTTCTTCACTTCATGAGCGTATTAATATGATGGAATGCCTTTTACACATATCCTACAGATTCGACATTAAAAAGTGGGCTGTAAAAGGAAAAGCTGACTAAGATGTAAAGGACGCAAGGAAGAAATTAATCCAAGATCGCTTCAAAACAGAACTCGGTCTGTTATTTGACATGGTGAAGCAGGGTCATGGAACTACCAACGATGGCAACACGGCCAAGAAGAAGAAGAAGAAGAAGATTCTTTGAATTTCCAGAAAAAACTGCTGCTATCACAGGATTAGATTAAGAACGAATCCGAAGATTTGCTGTAATTTTACAAACAATAACGTCAGGAGAACATGTAAACATTGAAAAATTCTAAGACTATGCGTACAAGACTGCTGAGAGATACGTGGAACTATATGACTGGTACTATATTATAATACTATACGTCTGCAACAGTCCACAAAGTTCTTCATGGAGTTGATATCATTGCTTCCAACACAATTGTCCCAATTAGGAGTCTATCGGAAGAGGCATCGGAAGCCTGGAACCAGGATTTTAGAAGAAGCAGGGAACACCACTCCCTTATGAGTAGAGTGAGCCCTAATGATGATATTTTTAATTTCCTTCTTCTTTCGTCAGATCCACTTGTTTCATCAACAAGACCCATTTTGGACGCAAAAAAAAGAAAACTTTCTTTGAGGAAACGCTGACATTGTTAAAACTTCAAGAACCTGAATTCGAGTTTAGGGATGTTTCTCAGTTAGACTCCGACTCTGAGTTAGATTCAGATGACAGTGATTCAGAATAGGTTTAGTTAGTTATTTTTGTTAATTAATATAATTATTTATCAATATCATCTTTAGTATTTATTTATCTTTTGTATTCGTAATTTTAAATTTTTCTAACTTTGAAAACTGTTGCTTTATTTTACTTTTTCCATAGTTCTACATTTGTTTTTATTTTGCCCCTAGGTTTGTAATAGTAGATTATGCACCGAGCGGCTAAAGTTGTGTCTTATGTCACGGGCGTCATATTGATTCTCGAGCGCAATGAAGGATTCGGGATTTAACTCCCGAGCGCAGCGAGGGAGTTAAGAGTTTAACTCACGAGCGAAGCGAGGGATTTAATACAAGAATCCTTCATTGCGCTCGAGATTCAAGCTAGCCCAAGGCAAAGACACCTTTAGCCCAGAGGAGGATACTCTACTTTTTACACCTACTGTGAGAAAATAATAGCCATAATACGAAAAACAAAGTATTTATTAAATAAACAAACAGTAAGAATAACATAATTATTTAGAACTAGTTAGTTATATGCACTTACATATTAATTGAAGTTAATGGTAACACTTGAGACATTAGTCCAGTTGTGCAAAGATAAAGTTAAGTTTTTATTTGGTACGTTTATAGATGTTGATGTGGAATTTATTTGAGTATTGCTCGTCAATGCTTCAGAATTTTTTATTTGCAGAGGAGCATTTTGGGTGGTGAAAGTTGGTGAAGGTGGTGCATGAGGCTCAGGGAAAGATGGAATGTGATGGTGTGATGTTGAAGGTTGTGGTGAAAAAGAATCAGATGACGTTTTTAAAGTGATGCTGTTACCAATTTGACAGCTTATTTTATTATTGTTTTGTACAGAATTTTCAATGGTAGCTCTCCGCTACTGTATCCGATTTCCAGCCACCATGTCGTTTTATTTGGGTTATATCTGCTCCCGCATCCGCCAACAGTGTAGCCGACGTTCGACGAAAAGAATGACCCGTATAGAGCTCGATATTTGGTAATCCTAAGTATTTGGCAATTTCCTTCGGCATGGCACTCATTTTGTTCTTCCCAATCACTTGACAGGTGCATTTTCCACTACTGAACGCTACAAAAATCGGTTAGTGTTTGTGTTAGGAGGCCGCAGAGCTTGATACTTTTCCACAACCTTTACATATGCTCCGCGGATGACAAATGACCTTTCCCTTTTGGTTTTAGTGTCTGGCAACATAATCAATAACAACTCTTCTGGGTGTTTTTCTATATCTTGGACCTTCATGTTTACTATACCTACTGCCAATTTAGCTGAGCATGTGAGATTCCAAATTCAAATCACATTATTGACCAGCGGGTCATAACCCAAGTAGCACAGAACTGCATTATAAATTTTCACATAAGGCCCACAGCGTTAATCTAAGCACTTATATCGACTTATTTGAGTTCACCCAGGCAGCAACAGCTGTTAAGTAAAAAACGAGGCTCACTATAACGCTTTCTGCTGTACTGTAAATATATTAAGCACCACAAACACGCCACAGATGTCACTGTTATTCAGCGTTTAGTAGTGCAGTACCCTATCAGCTGCAAGGGCGCATGGTTGTGAACACAAATAATGCAGTTTTCTGATTAAAAAACCAAGCGTGTACTATAAAACCGTTGCATTTTAAGAGAGAACATATGAACTGCTATAACGTAAGCAGTTACTTTGTGAAGTTTTTTTTTCAAAGATTTAATGCTATATGCTGCATACAGATAAACTTTTACCCTATTAGTCAGGTGTTACTATACATTCGAATAACAGCATTTATTTAGGCCAAGACAGAACTTACAGTGGACTTTTATGCAGTTACATTACAGCAAACCTGTCTGCCATGCTGTCTTGGGCTGAATAATTTAACTTTCGTAGGCATTTAATCTGCTTATTGAATTATATGTAACCATGAAATGAATATTTCTACACCAGGCCATTGTCAAAACATAACAGTGAAGCAAGTTTTAGAAAATTCAGGCTCCGTATTCAGAAGTAATGGTAGTGTGGAAAGGCATGGATTAAATTACGACCACGGGTTAGCAAGAACGCATCTAGATTTAGATGGAACAGCGGGTTTATCATTCGAATCTAATATTAGTAATGGCCAAGAGTCAGTAAGTGCGCATCGAATATTTGACGAGACGGGTTCCGTATGTAATATTTATGATGACGAACGAGATTAATCGTCCCAACGATTCAGACAGTTCAGACACGAGTGATTGTGATAAAAGACAGGAATTTCAGTCAAAAATAAAGAAATGGGCCGTATCAAAAAACATTGCACAAACAGCCGTGAACGACCTAGCAAAAATAATAAATGATTTTGTACCAAATACAGTACCATTAATAATATAATAATATATATATATACTCGTATATATATTATAATGACGCCAGAACCATTTTAGGGACACCAAGAATCACCACCTTAAAAACAATTAATGGAGGTGAATACTGGCACAACGGTATTCCTCGGGTTCCTTTAAAAAAAATATTACTTTATTGGGATGAAGCTCCAGAAAATATTACATTACATATAAACTTCGACGGTTTGCCAATTTTTAAAAGTTCCAAGAATTAGTTTTGGCCCATACTGTGCAACATTTTCGAAAATCCGTGCATCAGGCCTTTTGTGATTGGCATTTATTTTGGTCAAGGAAAACCGAAAAGTGTAACTGAGTACTTGAAAGATTTTATTAATGAAATGAAACCATTACTTGAAGACGGTATTTATTTTCAGAGTTGTGGAAGGAAATATACAATAAAGATAAGATTTTTGTCAAAATCTTTTCTGATTTTCTATTATTAGTTTAGTTTATTTAAAATAAGAGTTTGATTAGATAGCTAGATATCATAATGTCAGAATTTTCCGAGCTAATTATTTGAACTGTCTCCTGTTGCTCCACTACTTGTATGGTCTCTTGCTGCACTGGTTCAAAATTTTTTATTGAAATTTCATACGCGCCAGGCTGTGAATATGTCTGTAATAAAAATATAACGATCATTTATACATGTTAGAACAATGAAAAAGTGCAAACGTAGAAATAATAGGTAAAGCTTTAGTGTGACTTAGGGCCAACTCATACCGAGATGCGACTAGGTGCGCTGTTTTTAAAATAACGATACCATATAAAATTTTATTAAGTGCTGATTTTTCCAAAGCCAGATAATTTTATCCAAAGAATAAATTTGAATTTTTGACAGTTCTTCCATACAAATTCTGTCAGACGTCAAGTTTATTCTACGAATAAAAATTATCTGTCGTGTGAAAAATCAGCTCTTACTACACAAAAAAGCACACATTTCGAAAACATAATTCGAATACGTCCCGCGTACTGGCGTATTTCGCGAAACTGTGCTGCGCAGCTCAAAACAACTGGCCTCTTCAAGCATCGTCGCGTTGTGTTTCTTGTTTGAGCATAAAACAAGATAAGTATTTTATGAACTAGAGCCTGTAAACAACTACATACCTACAGATTCAAAAGTTGCACGTCGTGAACTTGCATCTTTAACTTAACTGCTTACAAACAAAGCCTACAAAAGAACAAATGGGTAGGTATCTATTCCAAATCTAAGATAAAATAAAATAAAAAACATACAAAATTTTCTGCCATTGCTTCAAAGTTATCCTCGTTTCTCTTCGTTTGGCAGGTTTTAGGTGCTACCGGAAAACTCATATATATTCGTTTTCCTGATTATCAGTATCCGTGTTTTGTTCCATAAAAGTTAGTTCACTGTTGGCGTCTTCATAGGTACGAATGTTGTTTCTTTTTAAAGTACATTTTAGGGTATCCCACCCTGGTCCAGGTCTTGAATTCTCATCTTTTAATAATTTCATGGGGTATTTAGTACTTCTCGGTGGCCACCGTAGAAGTCCCTTAGTTTCCCACTGTGCAGGAACTACTGACAGAGTGGCAACACCTCCCTCTATAGTCTGAACGATTTTGTAAGGCATGTTCTGTAAAAAAAACAACAAAATCATACTTAGGTATTATTCAAGAAACGAAAGATATAAGTAGCAGGATCATAAAATAATAATTATTATTCAAACTACCTATCCATTTTTTGTGGAAAATGATGCCACAAAAAATTATAACATATTCATACCTAAACTTAACGCAACATAATTATTTAAACACAAAAACCTATAAACCTACCAAAATAGCACCATAAATTATTAACTTTTAACACTTTAATTCGCGACTCTAAACTAACGTCAATCTACCATAGAAAGCCAAAACGCTTTGACTTGTAACGACCGGCCCAGTTGCGATTTGTCGATAAACTGATTAGTAAACAAACATCACACGCCCCGCCGCCACCCGCGCCCCTCGCCCTCGCGCTCGGCTGGCGGTAAGGCGGGTGAAGAATGGCGTTGCATGCATCACGTTGCAGATTAAACAAAATGTTTCATAAAATACGGTTCAAAACCAAAACGCATTAAATTCTGTGTGCCAGTCGCAAATGTCGCATTTCAGATATTACAGATCACGAAATAAAAACATCAAGTGATCATAATTATTAGGCTAGAGGTAAGAATGTATCTATATTTGGTCCATAGAAATATAAAAAAAAAACAGATTTGGTCGCGAACTGAATAGGTAATTAAATAGTTCATGTATTATCTATTTAATTAAATTATATTAATAGCTATTTAAATTACAATTTTAATTAAGTAGTTGTCGTCGAGTAATTACTAAAAAGGGAATCAAATGGTTTTAGCAGAAACACAGCGGGACCCTAAAAGCTTGGATGCATCTATGTGGTTATCTGGTTAACTGGCGCAAAATGTGAACCATTACTACTTGTCATATCGATCCATGGCTGATTTGTTTCTCACAAGTGCTTAACTATTTGACTATTTGCTGAATTATAGGCCACATGAGAACACCCGTACAGACCTTAGCATTAAATTAAGATTAGAACTGTTCACTTGCCATCCACCATTTTCAATGCGTGACTGTGGCTTTGTAAAATTTTATATCTTCTTGTTTTGGTTTATTTTAGAAGACATTGATTGGAATTGATTTGGTTTACACATTATTTGCACGTAACCAGCTTTTTATCAATTTCTTTGTAAAAACCATATCATTTTTTTAGTTTACTGTCCATTTAAATAAAGTTTTTTTTTTGTATTTAGTGGTATTATGAGAGCGCGTGAAAATTTTGAACTAAATATGTATGGTATTTCACAGTAAAGTTAACTCCCCAATAAGATTTCAAATATATTAGGAAGAAATCAAAGTTTTACTTACCTTAAATTATATTCACAAATGGCACTTGAGCTTGCACACACCACTTACACTTCATGTTTAACAAATTGACAGTTCATATTAAAGAAATATAAATAATAATGTTATTGCATTCCACAATTTCGCTCAAAGTGT
The DNA here is from genome assembly GCA_937001585.2 of Brachylomia viminalis. NCBI lineage: Eukaryota > Metazoa > Arthropoda > Insecta > Lepidoptera > Noctuidae > Brachylomia > Brachylomia viminalis. Next base: position 14,578,734 of record OW443301.2, on the reverse strand, counting down.
ACTTTCAACTGTGTAAAAGCAAATAAAATGTACACATTCGTCTTTCATGCTGTATTATAGGTAACACGTGCTTTGTTAACAAGGCAATTTTCAGCTCTTGGGGGGATTTTAACACACATAAATGCTAATTTAATGTTGATATAATTCAATTATTTGATAATGGGAATTCTTATTCAGCTATGTGCTGAATTATTTGTGCCCAAATTAGAATTATATCAGCAGAGGATGCGCTGCCTACACTGTTATACAGCAACTTTATGCAGCCAATGTTTCCACGGTGCACTGTGAAAATGCTGTTATAAAGCACTTTTGTGCTACTTGGGAAAGAAATCCAGTACAACATTATTGACCGGCTGTGCCCCCGGCCACTAATGACTCACTTTGGGTTAAGGTTGCTTGACATTTTCGAGCAGGTGGTGTGAAAATATATTTTTAATTATACTAAGTATTTCAATAAAAACCTTCAGCCTTTCCCATTGTGTAGGTACTTTGAAATTTAATTAGTGTGATCCGTAAACTAATTTATCCACTACCCTCATTAGCTAACTCATAGAATAGATAAGAATAACAATATTACATATAGGTAGGTACTCCTATAATAAGGACGATAATAATTATGATCGTTACAATTAAGTCTTTGAACCTTATTTTTTTATGATCATGTGGCGTGTATACCTATACAAAGTAGGTAGTGCATGGTCGGGTTCATCGTTTAAGGTCCGTGTAGATTTTAAGCTTAAATTAAGTTAAACATTTGATAAAATTTTTTTTTTGAAAATATTAAAATCGAAATCGATTTAAAAAAAAAAAGGTCGAGACATTGGCCGGTTCAGAGAGTATGTCGAAAAATTCTAAATAATTCAAGGTTTAATCACCTGCATGGGAATTAGGACCAATTGAACGAGGGCGGAGATGTAAGACTTTTTCATGCCAGCTCCATAGTAATTTTTAATGAAAAATATATATTTCCGTTCATTGCAATGCTATTCCATAATGTTGATATTTTTAGGCATGTATTTAGTCTCCCAAAACATTTTCAAGTCATTAAAGTGGATATTTGGGAAGAAAGTATTATTATAGTTTTCAGCCCACTGAGCGCCGTCAATAGCGTAAAATAGCTGTGAAATAGGTACCTACGGACCGTCAGACAGACGGACTGGGGCCGTGTTAACACGATCATGATTCCGTTGCGAAAAAGAGATAGTGCTATCGGTCATGTATAGATCCGTCTCTCTTTCACTCTGGAAAAATGATGGAATTAACACGTCATAGGACTATAATATAATATTTTACCAAAGGGTACCGTTTTTGTTTGCTATTTGGCTACGGAACCCTAAAAACTGATGTACTTATAAGTTTTTGTTTTTCGTGCGCGTTATTGCGCACTGTAAATACATAGTAAATAGAAGGAAGGGCCACATTTTTTAAAGAAAGTCATTGTTAGGTATTAAAACAGTTTTTAATAGTGTTCTAACACTTCTAACTGGTTTTAGTTAGGAATGTTTCTGTTCAAAAATTTACATGCACAGAATAGAAATCTTTTGTTAAAATGATAGCAAGACATTTAGCAGTATGCACTGTAGAGTTACATAAAGGTGACAAAGTAGGATACAGATTTTACCAACAATTTAAAGGCGAATATTAAAGTGGAATGAAAACTATTTAAATGCATTATACTAGGGTTCTAAACACATAATGTACTGATGTATTACTTATGATAAAACTATCATTTATACTAAATAGGTAGGTACTTAAACCAATTGATCAAAAACCTGAATAAGTATTCAGTCACAATTATTATTTATACAATAAAATTATTCATGGTTAAATTCACATAAATAAAAATAAAACATGAACTCATGTTCATGCTATTTTCAACAGTATTCTCACCAAGGATTGAAATGCACTCCAAATGCATAACTCACTCACAATCCCCTTCTTTTCGAAAAGATTCATTACCAATAGCTGAATATAAAAAAAATCCTTGCTCTTCAATGTAAATAATGCAATGAATACTGTCAAATTAACAAAAAAAAAAAGGGGCTGGTGATTGTTGGTGTGTTATGCAATAGACAGACTATTAAATACATGAACCAATTCTAATTTCATCTTCATTTTAATCATCTTTATCTATTAAGGTCTGTTCATTTCATGGTGATTGATATTGATTCAGATGCTAATATTATTATAATTATAGGCACACAAAATGTAAAGGGGACTTATTGCCTGTTTATTCATATGGATTTAATTAAGAATTCCCCCACTAACCTATCCCTTCCTATTCTCTGCCTATCCCTTTGGGCATTAAAGGCGTGATTATTGTCCACCCCACTTTACTGGTATTTTCTGTTAAAAGTAGAATTAATTGCATTTTTTTTGTCAGTTTACTATGTATCATGTCATCATAAAATGAACAGAGTATAGCAAGATTCTTCAATTAATTCCTTCAGTTTTAAGCTTTGCAAGTACTTTATCATTGATGACACATCCATTAGAATTGTTGATACTTACTAGCAAACTTAATATTAAACATCATCTAATGTAGGTAACCAAAATGCCATGTTGGTGCAAGCAGATGCCAGCATCATAAACTTAGGGTTGAATTGTACACATTGTATTGGTGCAGGATGATCACCATTCAAGACACACACTTTATAACCTGTATCAGCATTCCAGACATGAACTCTTCCATCTGTTGAGCCACTAAAGATATATTGGGAATCAGGACTAAATGATGCTTCTATAGGTATGCCTTTATTATTAAGATGGCCAGTAAAGGTCTGCAATGGAGTGCCATGGTACGCATCTACTAATCTAATAATGGATCCATTTGTACTAATCAACATTGTTTTGCCATCACGGGAAAATTTTAATCCAGTCCAGTCACATTCCTTTTCTTGATTCAACTTGAATGTGACAAAGGGACCTTTGTCAAATGATCTTAAATCATACAGTTTGATACTTTCTGAGTTAACCCCAGCTGCGAATATGAGACCTTCAGGATCATAAGCTGCTACCGGTCTTCCTGACAAGTGCATTAAACCTTGACAATTTGGTGAACGCAAATCCCATAAACGCAATGTTTTGTCTAGAGATCCAGAAAGAAATGTATCTTCAACAGGTGACAAACAAAGAGTCACAACTTTCTTTGCATGTCCAGGAAAGTATCTTATGTATTTGTTGTCATGAAGTGACAAATATCTTATGGTATCATCAACTTTGGTTGAACTGTGAATAGCAGTGTTCTTGGCATGTGTGAAATGTATAAGATCAACACCATATTTTTTACTGTTCACTGTGATCATCTGTGTGCCTTTTTCACAATCATAAATGACGATTTGATCATCTTCACTGCAAGATATTAACGTTTCCCCGCTAGGAGAAAAGTCTATACTGTTTATTTTGTCCGTGTTTTCTCGAAACACTTTTGCCACTTTGAAACTTCGAACAACTGGGTCGACTAATTTCATCATTTGTAATATTTTTGGAAAACGTTTTCAAAGTTTAAATGTATTCTTCTTGTAAAAACATACAAAACAAAATGTAAATTTTATCACAATAAATTATAGAACGAAGCTCAGCGCACACCGCTGTCACCGCAAGAGTTGCTAACCACAGAGTACTTTTTGTTGCCAACTTTCAGCTACAGCTAACTAAATGCCATCGCCAGCGACATACAGTGTGGACGCGTGTGGGGCTTTGCAATCGGATGTAGGTACGGTGTGTAAATGGCATTAGTGTAAGCTTGGCTGTAGCTGAAAGTTGGCCACTCATCCACAGAGTACTTTTATCTCAGAACACTTTAGTTATTGTTCTGAGACTTTTATTTAACTCATCTTGCAGTGGTGCAGTGACAGTGGCGCAGGGCTGGGGAAGCGCCGGATTGCCCGCGAAATTCAAATTTTTCTTACGTTTTTGTAATTTACAGGTGTTGAATATGAATTTCATAAAATATCAATCAATAGGATTATATGAACTTAAAGGGTTGTATTGATGATTTTATTGATTATAAAGATGGAAGATGGTTCAAAGATGGAAAACCTGCAAACGGTCAATGTGTAGAATATGTTTAGCGAATAATATATAAACGTGACACTCTGCAAAAAAAAGTGTAGTTCTGCATTTGCATTGCACTCTCTAGCTGCAGTTGTGAAAGTAGATACCTTGATTTCCGCCTATTATGGCTAAGTTGCGTCTCACTTATGATACGGCATCATATTTTGGGGAAATTCTACCGACGCTAATACGGGATTTAAGGCCCAAAAGAGATGCATTATATCTATGTTTGGCCTAAAAACGGTTGATACTTGTAAACCATATTTTAAAAGGTACAAGATATTAACTCTTCCTTGTCCATATATCCTCGAAACCGCAATGTTTGTTAAAACAAACCCCAATTGGTTTTCACGTCTACAGGACGTTGTCCGCGTAACAGACGGGATATGACCATTCTTCGAGTCTATCCAGCAAAAACGGCACTCGTGTGCAAAAGTATCGTCTGCATAGCGCCTACATATTGGGAGCTAAAGAATAAGGCATTCAAACATCAATTATTAAAAATGTTTCTTTCGCAAAAAGCGTATTCTAGTGTCTCCGAATATCTAGCCGAAAAAGTTTTTTGGAATATATAATTTTATCTATTTCCTGACACTAATATTAAAATATGACTATGGATTTTTTTGACATTATAATATAAAAATAATTTCTAATTTATAAACTTTGTTATTGTGAGTATATTATATGTCGGCGGTAGCGATAATTTTGTTATAATAAGACGCTCAATTGATTACATTGTACGGGAGCAGAGTTACGCCGTGACGTCACAAGTCACGTGAGCGGAATCGTTAGGAGGGGACGAACGGTTGCGGTTAGAGCTCGGAGAGAGAGCCTCACTTTTTTGGAAGCCACCGAGTACTTCGGACCCTCCTAACGAGATCGCTGGTACACTCTACTCTTAATATTTCTGCAAGTTTAAATTGTATCTAACCACCTGTTAAAAGTAAAAGTGATTGTGATAAGTGTGGACTATATTTTAAAACCTACGCCATGAACCCTCTACAAGATAACCCTACTGATGACGGCTGTGCCGCTAACATATCGCATTCCTCATCATAATATATATATATAGTATATTAGGTAATTTTTAGATTTTTCTTATTGTTAATTTTATTTTTATCAATGTTATGGAAATATTTGTACGCCGAGACATACGGCTAAACGTGATTGGACCGGACAAATGATGAAATAACTTGTGTAAGCTCTTGTATGTATAACATAAAGAAATCCTATCCTATCTAATGCATGTGTGGTCAACAGAAACTTGCAAGAACTATAATGAAAAACTGTCTGATGCGTGTCTGATGAGGATGACGATCGCTGCTGTCATTTTGGTGTAGCAATCTCTTTTCTCTCTCAATGAGCAATCTAAAAACAAGTGCATCGAATTCGAGATCAACAATGTAAACAAAGAAATGTCATTGTCTAAGTGTCAGTCAGGGGCACGTCAGGGGTGGTCATCATTCAATGACTAAAGTTAGTCATTGTCATCATTTCCGTAGTAAACAAATTAAGTTTTTTTTTATGTTATGTTTGGAAGAACGCTAAAACAGCGTATCAAAATTAAAAATATAATTGCCTAAGGTAAATCCTAATATTATAGGTAAGGTAAACGAAATGAAAATAAAAGATTTATATTCGTAAGAACAAGTTGCTCATGTTTATTTGCAATTAGGATTTAAAGGTACCCTAGCAAATGGGATGCGACGACGCGACGTCCAAATTTGACATGGCTAAATAACAGCTATTGCATTTTTATAATGAGTCAACGAAACGGAAAATTATTAGGTATTATTAATTTATAAACTACTACTTTAATGATAATAGATTTGATTTTTTGTATGTTTGTTTGTTACTCTTTCAGGCAAAAACGGCTGAACGGATTTGGATTAAATTTGGCACATGGGTAGACCATGACCTGGATTAGGGCATAGAATTTTTTATCTGGATATTCCCACGGGATCGAGAATTATACGGGTGAAACCACGGGGCGCAGCAAGTATTAATTATAACGGGATTTAGGATAGGACGGATAATTATAGGGTTAGTATTTGAAGAGAATAAAGATTTAATTACAAGGTGGGTACTCCTTGTACGGGGGACAAGAGGTTACCTACTGAGAAAGGATGAACGGTCTTAGAAAAAACAGGTGAGAAAAATATGATTTAACCTACGTCAGTTTTACACAAGCAAATGGGGTCATCGATGATATGAAGTTTGGCAAGATGGGCTGGAGAGCATACATCACCCAGTCTCATTCGTATTAGGATGGAGCCGATGGAGGTCTCCATCTTGCCAGACTGCTCTGCCACGATTTTTCGGAACGTCGCGTCGTCGGGTTGAATTAGTGAAAAATAACATCCCTTCGATTTGCTTCTTAAATCCGAAGCTATTGTAACTTACACCTTCAGAACAATAACTAAAGCTTTCAATCGAAAAACGTTATCTACTGAACATATGCCTCTTCCAAGCATCGATACATTGACCGGTCCGGTGCTTCTTGCATCCAGTGATTTCCTGCGACCTTCACCAGGTCATCGGTCCACGTTGTGAGACGTTATGTCAAACGCTGCGCCTTCCAGTACGCAGTCGCCACTTCTCCAGAACCTTTCGCTTACACCTAACTCTTTGGTAACGTCACGAGGTCATAGCTAAAAAGGAACAAAGTCTCCACACTGCACTGCATCACCATGAGTATCATTGAAACATAAACCTTTGTTGCCGAAAACAATTTACTATCGATAATGTCGCTGTAAATAGGTACACACGGCTACACCTCAAGCTATGATAAACCAGTTTACGCTGGTCTCGCATCGTACGGAAATCCTATACAATGTGAGATCAGCTTATACTGGAAAGATAAAGCTTGATTGATGTGTAGCCGTGTGTACTATTATTTCCTTAACTGTTTGGTCCATTTTACTTGGGCTGGCATGTTTGCTATATTCTACTAGATAACTAGAACCGTCTCACCGGTCCTAAGTTCCAAACCAGTGTTTCTTGATGGCAAAAGATCTTGATGGACTTTATTGATATAGCAACATTTATCGAAAGCGCACATGTAAAAAAACTCATTTTGGAAACAAAATGGACGGTGCCCAAATGGCGTTTCTCGTATTTGTTAGTGATGTGAGATATTATGCTGAATAGGGTATTTAATCTCAGTAATCCGGAAGATTCACGGTAAAATCATCTCCACCGTTAAATTATTCTCAAAACTGTGACCGTCTTTCATTGATCATTTTATGGACCTAGATTTTTGGAGTATGGTATCCATTTTGTGAACAACTTGTTGTGTGGCGTTTAAAGTAAGTATTGTTCACATTATATATTGTGTGATTTATTTGCTAGTAATTAACGTGTTCTATTTCATTCTTCCTTGTAAAATGTGAATTATATTTAATGATTGGCCATCATATTTTATCTCCACTATCCTAGAAGGTATTTTTCTCATGTATTGTATACATACCTAGTATTGGTGTTTGAACTACTGTTATCTTCGCGGTGATATTAGGCATTTCGTCGATGTTCATGTACCTAATGTAGTTACGGTGCATATTTTATAAGAACTATCAATAATCTTCAGAGTTAAAGATGGCTTTCCTTTTTGCGTCGGAAATCCACGACGCTCTCAACACTGTGCTTAATTTGGATTCTGGATAATTGGAGAAAATCTGATCATTATTACCTAATTTCGTCAGTCGACGAAAGTCGATTATCATTGGTAGCATAACATGTAAATTGACTGAAAATAGTTGATGTATTGTTTTCATTATTTCATGTAACACATTACAGCTCCTGCCCGCGACATCGCCCGCGTATTTTTTTTGTTTTACCGTCACCTAATATTATTTTACCCTGATTATCGGCTATTATGTGTAGCTTTCTCTCCGTGAAAGAATGTTTTGTTATCGTTTCAGTATTTCTTTTAAAAACATAAACAAACAATTTTACATCTCTAAAATATGAGTTAAGATAGTTTAAGGTATTGATTAATAAACTGAAATGTTAATCGGGTCAGAGGGTCATCTTAGGGGCTGACCATAAGTACTTGTAATTGAAAAACACTGATACCCTACACTTAAGTTGGATTCATTTAGGTGTTGTGTAGCATTAGTGAGAACAGGGATAAGTCAGAACTTCACAAGAACTATGAAGCTCTTAAACCAATACCTAATCAGCCTGCATGCTACAACCTTGCTAACTGGCCAATCAATATATTAGATCAGTGGTGACCCAGTCGAAACGCGCCTCGACTTTGATATCATTGGTTCTTAGAACTGAAAATTCAAAGGCATGATACATCCACCAACCCGCACCCAACATGTGGTGGCCCATCACCTTTCAGACAGAGACATGTCTCCTAGCACTGGGAACATTATAGGCTGATTAAGCTGATAGACAAGTTATTATTAGTATGTCACCCAACCCCATACAGTCAACTGTGGCATCTTTACTTTCTATGAGCAACTTTACATATTATGAGTATTGTAGGAACATATTATCTGAAATCTTGCTTACAAAAAATCTGTTACTGCCATTTAATAGTAAAGCAAAACAAAAGTAGAAAAATCTAGTATTTGTAACATATTTAAGTCATCGAGAAATATTTAAGTACAGTACTTGTGGGTAAAGTTGCTCATGGAAAGCAAAGTTGCCACAATTGATGGTACTTCAAACAAACTGAATAATTTTGTGGGTCTTTATATTCAATAGAGTACCGACCATAAGGGGAAACGGAGCACTTTTTTTGTCTGTCACAGAGGTTTGTTACGACATAATACAATGTTGGACTTTGTTTTTTGGCATACTGTTAGGTCACAATGACACAAATTGCTTGTAAAAAAAAAACATTTATTTGGGGGTCAATTTGATCCTATGAATAAAAAGCAGTTTTTGGTAATAAAAGGGTAGCGTGGGCAGGGTGAATATTAAGAGATTGTGGTAATGTTTGAGGTGAGTTTCTGAGTTTATAGAGAAATACTATGAAATACAAACAAATTTTTACGGCTGGTTAAATCAATACTGTGCCTATATAAATATTTATTCCAACTATGGAAATAATCTCTATGCTTGGTCCACACGCAGTTTTCATATCTCTGGGGCCGTACTATGACGTGTTAATTCTATCATTTTTCCAGTGTGAAAGAGAGACGGAGCTATACATGACCGATAGCACTATCTCTATTTCGCAACGGAATCATGATGGTGTTAACACATCATAGTACGGCCCCTGTTACATGTATGGGGATAGAGTGTGCTACCCCTAATAATTTTTTCGTAATTTTACTGCTCCATTGTTAAGCGGGGTACAGAATACACCTTCTTTTCAATTTTCATTGGTATAGTGCCAAACAATTACCGACCCCACTTTATCTCCTAGGTTTCTAAAGCTAACATTTTAATTTTGATAGGGTTATTAGATATTCAGCCAAATTTTACAGGAAAAGTGTACCTCTTTACAACATCGCAATAGAATAAGACAAAAAAATTAAAAAATACCAATAATTAGTGTTCACATACAAAGGCCTTAATCTTTACCAAAAAATGGTTAGGTTAGTAAATAGTCTGTAGGTAAGTAGTGCAGATCAATTCTTTCCGAAATAGGTACTGTTACTTAGACGTATAAGTCAAAGTCAAAGCATTTTCAAATAGGCACATAAAAGGCACTTTTGAACGTCATTTACATTAAAATAGTATAGTTTAGGAGCTAGCTCAGGTTTATTAACTACGCTCAGTAATTATGGCAGTCTGGTGCGCCTAGCAGGAATGCGCGGAGTCCGCGTCGCGGACTATACGTAACGTAAAATTTAACAATTTAAGAATTCAAAACACGTTGTTTAGTTGCACATTTTCTTAAAGACTCGGGAGGTTTGTCCACCGCCACGTCAACGGGACGTCAACGAGAACGAGATGACGGCGGTGGCGCCGAAATAGCGATAAGTACATACATTTACTACGCATATCCATCGCACACCGTCAGCAGGACGTCACGCTCGGTTTGGATAATCTCGTTTGTCGTTGACGTCCCGCTGAAGATGGCAGTTGGACAAACGGTGTAAGGGATGCTACACACATGTTCGGGTCGGCATATTCGATTCTGCAGTATTTGTTGAACAACAAAGCCGACTCGAAGCAATAACCACACAAAGTCGGGTTCGGGTCGCCTCTGCACGATTCAAGCTAAGCCTAAGCGGCTTTTTCTCGGAAAATTACATATTGTACTATTATGCCGCCGGCTGTGCCGAATCGTGCCGACCCGAACACGCGAGTAACGCTTCTAACAGGTCTATTTATTAATTATTTTGATTGATTAGTCATCGTCGTTATTGATGACCACAGTTAATGAGATAACCTAATATTTTGTTGAATTATTTAAAGTTTTGTTATGTTTAATTACATCACTCTAAGTCTTGAATATGTTACTTGAATTAATGATCTGTTTATTTGCTAGAATATAGCAACTATTTGCCATTTTTCAATAAAGTGTTAGCAATGTAGTTTGAAAGTTGAAAAATCGTATCAACCTTTTGAAGATTGCTGTGTAACTGGACGGGATAAGTTGTACTGCTATATGTTAATAGTAATGTCATAAGCGTATAGCTTTTCCCCTTGGTTATGCAAGCCGGAAACGTCGCCAGGAAGATATGGAAGAATTGAAAATTGGAAGATACCTTTTGCATGCTTACTGCAGTTAGGCGGTTATCACACTGCACCGGACACCGGTCCGGTGTGCGATGCTGCCATATTTAACTTTGACTCAATGTCAGTGCGTTATACCCTGCGGTTTTTGTATACAAACCAAGATTTTACAGTCAAAGTTAAAAACTCGCGGCACCGTACACCGGAGTGGTGTCCGTTGCAGTGTGCTAACCTCCTTAGCTGCGATAACGGTTTTATTGTAGATGTAATTAGTTACGTAGTTGTAAGATTATTGTTGAGTTTTTTATGGATTATTTCACTCTGCTCCATCAATCGGTCCCACCACTGGGACAAAGTGGAATGTTCCCAATTTTGTCGACCACTGTGTCCCACTAATTCATTTTGGTTAGGCACACTCGCATAGACTCTTGAGTTCACGTTTTCCAGTAGGACTGGCCCTAATGGATTTATGAACATTATAATGGCGAAAATAAAGCAGTTATACGGTTTTATGGTGTTGGTAAATGGTGCTTATTTTATTTTTGATCGAGATCGGTTTTTGGCGTGTCATTAACCTTTAAGATATTCTTCACTCTTATACTTCGATCAAGACTAAGATTTGTTCCGCATTTGCTTCACATTTAATTCTTATCTGGCCCTGAAAATCTTTTGTTTCACTGAGCCAACAGTTTTTTTTTTTAATAGATTAAGATGATTATGATTTTTATAATTTTTACACATGTCACATTATTACTAGCTTTTGCCCGAGCCTTCGCCCGCGTGGAGGTCGGAAATTGTCTCACCGGAACGTACGGATAAAAAGTATCCTATGAGTTAAATTCAGATTATAAACTATCTGTGAGCCACATGTCATCCAAATCCGTTCAATCGTTTTTGCGTGATTGAGTACCAAACATCTAAACATACAAACTTTCACTTTTATAATATAAGTAGGCTTTCTTAAAAATAAAAATAAAACATCTATAAGTAAAGAAAAATTTGCTATCGGAAGCAGGCCCCAATCTAGCGGTTATTAGGCTCCAGACCTCCTCACAATAGGAACTGTATCAAAGAGTACTTCCTTCTGAATCAGGCCCTTGATCCCGCCGCCTAACGAGAGTATCAAGATACGAGATGTTGCTCGTATATTGGTAGAGGCTTTCGGCCATCAGACCATTGGCCGTTACGAAAATCTGCACAGTGACAGGTGACAACCTCGTGCGAAGTCGTGTGATAGTCTAGAATTTAGTAATCACCGACGGAACACGGGAAGTTTAATGTGTATATCTGTGTGTGTGTTTGCGGCATCGTAGCTCTCGAAACGGCTGAATCGATATATTTTTTTTTTGATAGCCTTCTTAAATCAAGAATGTTCTTACCTATGATTCAAGAAAATCACTTCAGCCGTTTGAAGATTATCAGCTCTTTTCTAGTTGATGAAGGGATGTGTGCATGTTCCACAAGTCTGGCAGAGTCGAAATTAGGTATTCTATTACTTCAATGATATTAGAAGAACGTCGTAACCTTAATATGATGCTGCAGCTTCACCTGGAATTTGCAGGATACCCAACTCTCTCATCAACCTACAGCAGAAGTATCGTGTTTGGGCTCATAGAAACAATGAATAGGTTATCGATAGATTGTGATCGGGGCCTGATGTACTAGTAAAGAGAAATGAAGATAAATTAGTAACTAACTGTGGGAAACGTACGTACAGCTGCGCAGATTAAGCAAGACACGTGTAGATCGTAGCGTAGCGTGTCTACCATTAGGTAGTATATAAAGTTAAAAAAGCAGGAAATAAAAGATAAATTTGAAAACCCCCGACGCAAACAAAAACCTCCAAAAAGTATAATTTTTAAATTGTTTCTTCTTTTCAGCTTTCACGAGGTTTCCGTCATGCGGGGTGGTAACATATATCACCGCTGTAGCGACATGTGGTAACTGGGTAGTGGAGGTCAGATAGGTAGTCGCTCCATGTAGCATGCTGGTATTTAGCTGCATCGGGTTAAACCTGTAGCCGACCCCAACGTAGTTGGGAAAAGGCTAGGCAGATAATGATGGGTCCTGCAGGTAATGATGACCGATCCCAGTACAACTTGGGTCATTTTCGAGAAATGGATCGGACACATACTTGTAATATGGAACCTCAGAATTCACAAGTTTATATTTTAAAGCAAGTTACTGGTGGATAATCCTGGCCACTCGGTATTTTTTTTTATAGGTTAGCAAGTTTTGTCCTTTTACTATTTAGTGACATGTATACTTTTGTCGTCAGTGTCGGACATTTGGACTAAGCCCTATACATTTTTACCGAATGCTCATTATTTTAGGCTAAAATAACGCCGATGGAATAACCACTGCCGCGGCAAAAACACCATTCTTCTATTCTCACTCCCACTATTAAGAGACATCAAACGACTTAAAAAAAAAAAAAAAAAACTTCAGTAAAATTCATCATGCCGTTTAGGTTGTAGAGCGTGCCAAAGAAATAGACATACAAACATATACCCCTCAAAAACGTAACCCTCCTTCTGTCACAGTCGGGAAATAACGTAAGTTAGTGAAATTCCATTTTTTTTATTTGCAGGATAAAATGGACGTACCCAATATTCATTGTATACTTCTGGAAAGTAAAGAAACCATAATTCACTCTTAATAGAGTGATGGACTCATATAATTTATTTGATGATGGAAGCGGTATGTTGGAAGGACTTACTGATCTTGGTGGATCAGACAGCTTTGCTGGTGGCGCGTCGGGTGGAGTAGCTGGAGATAGCAAAGATACTCCTGATAATAGGTGACTACGAAATGCTCAACTAATTAAATTTTAATACTGATAAATTCTTTACCAAACATTCTCTTTCAGTTACAGGCAGCCTTATAGTCAAAATACTGTACCACAGGAAGGGTCAATTCAGAAACTAACTTCGTTTGGAGGGCCACCGGCTGGCAGTGCTCAACCAGTGCCTAATCCAGGTACAGGTCCTCCTGCGCCCGATTATCATGACTACGGAAGCTACCCGCCGCGTCCTCGCTTGCCTCAGCCGCCTCATGGCCCGCTACATCCACCACATCATGTGCATCCATCACACGCATATCCAGGATATCATCCTGGTCCAGAGCCTATGTATGCCATGCCTGAACAACCAGGTAAATAGTACATACTTTGTTTGCTGTTGATAATTCAAGTTCAAACATTTTTTTTAAGGCTTCAATAGATTCGTTGACAGTTCTTGAGAAACCGGTTAGATTTTTTTTTTGTTTTGTTGTATCTATTCTATTTTACTGAAAATAGAACTACTACTACTACTAATATAATTTCAATAGAAACTTAACATTAGCAATAAAAATAAATACTAGCCCATTGGTCTCAAATCGATGCTTTACCTGTCATGTCGGCTCGAGAGACGTATAGTATTTTTATATCACGAAGCGACGCGCGCTTTACTTGTGATACGCTGTCTGTAAGCGCAGACGCTCAATCTAAAAAAAAAATATTCTTCATTACATGAAGTCGACATTTTTCTAAAATGATCTCGAAATCGGTTAAATATGACTGAATCTACGATTTGCTGTTTTTTTCGGGCGCCGTGCCTTCGCTAGTTAAAGAAGAAGCCGAAAATTAAAATGTTTTAAACTGAATATTGTTGTATTAAGAACACAAATTAATATAAAGTTTTGTACAAAATAAATAATTTAATGAAATACAATGTTATATTTTTGCTTTCAAGTTTTTAAATTTTGGAAAAAAATAGCTACGAAGGGCACTTGTGCAGATATAATATCGCACATCTCTGACTACTATAATGTTATCTGTGGCGTACTTTCAAGCTCGAGAGCGGAAATGCAGTGCAGTGTAACGGCATGCGTGTTCAAACCACTGCATTGTGAACTAAAAGCGGTGCGAAACCGCCAGTTATCTAGAAAATGTGTTGAAAAAATATTGTTGTAATATATTCATTGAATTTTTCAAATAATGTGAGCCCGTGAAGTTGTCCTTGCAAATTGAAGGTTCAATCCAATCTTAATTATTATAGTATCTCTTTTTGTGTTCAATGTAATATTTTTCAATAGGTCAATTATGATGTGCTGGTGCTGATAACTATAATTTTATAATAATTTTTAGGTATTGGAGAAATGGGTGTATGGTCTGGTCCCCCAGGTGCGAATAGATATACTCCTATAACACCAAGCTACAGACATAGCTATGAACACCAACAAAAAATGCACCAATACCCTCCTCAACAGGTTGGTGGATTTTTATGTATATTGAATAAGTACCATAAAATTGGGTAGATTCGACTAATTTTGAAATAAATTACCACGTAGGAAACCCGTTAAATAAATTGATGTTTAAGATAGGGCTGCTTTGATAACACCCAATTTTTTCATTACCATTTAAAGTCGGACCCCATCTAGAACACATTTTCACGAAAATTCAGGTTAAACTTTGTTTTGTCCACTCAGAACTCACTTAAACTCGTTAACACGCTGGAAAAATATAGCCTGATGACTTTAAATCCCAATAGAGGAAACAAATAATCGTCTGCGTTAATTTTACGAGTAAAATTGAGTAACACATTACCATTTCGAATAATTTTTCAGTCTCCCAAGGTTTTCGGACTGCCACATCTCTGGTGGAATGGCGCCGCGCCCTGAAGTTTGGCAAAGCTTTGTCTTTTTGGACTAATTTTGTAGTACTGAAATAGAGTACAAAGTCAAAGACCAAAATTGGTGCCTTTAAATTTTTCGGCGACCGAGAACTTAGTAAATTTTGCAAAATAACATAACAAAGGAAGTTTTATATCGCGGTAAAGCTTGAAAATTTGTCTGAGCTGAGTTAAATGCGTTTGTACAGCTTGAAAATTTAGTTAAATCCGTGAAATTTTATATCGCGGTAAAGCTTGAAAATTAGTCTGAGCTGAGTTAAATCCGTTTGTAAAGCTTGAAAATTGAGTTAAATCCGTTTATACAGATTGATTTATGAAATGGAACTTCAGACGCTATACATACGGCTGCTATATAATTATATACACTTCAGCTTGTCCGATTCGGCAGAGCCGGGTGGCCAAATATATATTCGATTTTGCCACCCGGCCTCTGGCTTTAATTTGGCACATTGTATTTGTTCGAAGCATTTGATCCTTATCAGTAACGCTATCAGTTAGTGCAATTATACAGGAGCTGTTTTTGACGCTTTGTAAAAAAATATCGTGTTAGATTCCAGGCACAGGCAGAAGCTTTTTAAAAAAACAGAAAGAGCCGTTTTATTTTCGTCCAAAATCGAGGTCATGGTTCCTTTGTCTACTTTGCCCTGCTAGCCATAGTTCCGGATGAAGTCCTAAAGTGCCATCGCTAAAATCACCTTGTAGAAACTGATATAACTCAGTTGGAATGATTTACCGTAATATGTACAATAGCCGGCAAGTCTCAAACAGTCTTACCAAGGGGTATCGTATTACCCAGAAACTGGGTTGTGGAGGTCAGATAGGCAGTCGCTTCATGTAAAATACTGGTATTCAGCTGCATCCGGTTAGACTGGAAGCCGAGCCCAACATAGTTGTGAAAAGGTCAGGCAGATGATGATGTACAATATTTCGTTTGTAATAATATATTGTACCAAATTTTTTAAGATTCTTTAATGATCGTCAAGAAAAAAATCACCACTACTTACATTTTGATCATTGGCTTATATAGGAACTGTATGTTACTACTTCAGCGTGTTTCAGGGTGTGATTTTAGAATAGTAATGTTCCTATGATCATAAATTATTATCATTAATATGTCACTTAACTGCCATGTCTAAATGAGCATACTTAATTGATTACACTGCCACACTAACACACAACAAAGTGTGTGTTTAATAACAGTAAGAAAGAAAAGAAATAAATTATAAAGATTATTACAGATTTATTTGTCACAGAAACACGTGTTTAAAAAATAGATTAGTTAACTCAAAAAAAAAAATAAAAAAACAAAACATGTATGTTTTGTTTTTTTATTTTTAATAATTTTGTTTTTTTACGATAACATGTATACATGTTATTAAACTTACCAGCTGCCGCACATAGTTACAGTCAAAACGATTTGTCGTTATTAAAATATCTAGCGTTTTTCAAGCATATTTGACCGCATTGCTTATAGGTAATTCTTTTTATTGATTTTAACGTGAAAAGCAACTTTTTCGAGTTTATCAAAATAAATAAATACCGATTTTGTATTTAATGTCTATTTTTCACATATTCATTGTCAGCGGTGTCCCAGGTCCTATGACAATAATGCGTTCAATTTCTTGTTTGTCTTTAAACAGGGCGCTAATTTAGGAAGTCTTCAAGCACAGAATGGAACTTATTTACCAAGACAACCTCATTTTTCACAACCAACATCTCAGCAAATATATGGGCAACAGCAGGTAAATATGATTATGTATTGCGTTTAATTGTACATATCGTCGCTTAAATTTACCGGTTAACACAAATAATAAAAGTTATGACTTACGCACGTCTTTCCAAAAGTTATAAAAAAGGCATCGTTCAGCGTGAACGTTACCCTAGCAGGAAAGTGGTTCCTAGAGTGATATGAGTGAAACGTTTAATTAGTGCATAATCTGCTGTGTGTGTGTGCACCACATAAAAAATTGTGCGCTTTGTCGTTTTGAAACAAAAACAGAAAAAATTATTCCTGCTAAAGTAACGTTTTTCCAGCAGGAAAATTTTAAACGAATGATCGAAGAGAGAAATATTGTGCATGGCCAGAGATATTATATTTGTGTTAAAAAGTGCACAGAAAATATAATTTGTGCGTCTTTAGGTTTTCGAGATATTGCATTTCCTGCTGGAGTAACGTTTCGCAGAATCGTGTACCTCTAAAACCATTGCATGTGCGCCTGTAGAATAAACATAGGTACACGAGTAGCTCTTTATTTGTGCGTATTTGTGACAGAATGAGATTTTAGAAAATATTTATAATTTCCAAGTAATCGCGGTTTTTTGAAAACCCGAAAAAATATCGCAGCACCTAAATAAGAAAACGTATAAGCTCGCTGAAAACTGTATTCGGTCCTTCTTGATGCTTATAATAACCATAAAAGTTTCAAAAGTGCGAGGTCAAGGTCATCGATATGTTCGAAGTCTTCGCTTTTTTGTAGTCATTCGAATTTGGTCGCATAACCACCCGTTGTTTACATGTTTTGTTTTTTGTTTATATTTAATTAATGCGAAACATTCCAAGCTGAATATTTTCACTATATATTTTTGACTAAATACACTAGTTTTTGGTTTATACCTACACATCTTGGGTTGAGCCGGTTTCTTGTATTTTGCCGTCAAAGTTATTCAATAACGCATGCATGTACACTTTTGAAACTTTCTACAGACGGAATCTTTAGCATTCATGCTAAAGCACGTTTGTGGGTGAGAGAAATGTTTTCTGCGTTACGTGTCGCAGTTCAGAATCTGTATGGCCATATACACTCAGCGGCAGTAAAAGTGGCCCAAACCCTAAGCGCGAACTTGTGAACAAACAACCGATTTTTTTTATGAGAATGCCAAGTAGCTTCTATAATTGGTTTCAGTGAATGATAGTTGGTCAAAACTGTTTTTATAGAAGGGTCTAGTGATTTATTTTAACAGAAAATCTTTAGGCTTTACGAGGTACATACATCCTCTTGACGTGTGCGTTACCCCAGCCAGAAAATGTCGAAAATCGTCATCTAAGTGCAATAGATATTTAGATATACAGCTTCTATATTTGGTAAGCAGATTTTTAATCTGGTAAGCTGATAGTTTTTTAATTATTTGATAAAAACAGTTCCGGCTGGAAGTAACATTACCGCAGCCAGAACTTTTGTTTTCTAACGGATATGTTAAAATAAATGTTATTTAAATAATTAGATATCAATAACCTAATTTGTATTTGCTATGGTTGCGAAGATAATTAAAATCCTGCTGCGGTAACGTTTGCACGATTACTGCATCTCGGAATTGATTAAACTGATGATTATAATTTTTGTACAGGACATCTGGCTAATTAGTTATAATTTGTTACGCAATAAAAGAATCCACATTAATGCGCCGTTTTGAAGTTATTTTTAGTAAATAGAAATATGCTTTATTAAGTCCTAGCACTTCCAATAAGCGTTTGGAGCGCTTGTTGACTTAATTGAGTAACTTGAAACGTTATTAGATAGGTAATTACTGCCTATACATAATGGTACTAAAGTTTCATTAGTTTAGTTTCTATACGTAATTAAAAAGTTATGATGAAAGCTTAATTTGTTCCGGCCACGGCGCGCAGCCGAGTTATTTGACGACCGATTAACCGAGTTTCTTGTAGTCGTGGTAACTGAATCTTATATCAATAATTAGATATACAGTTCAGTTATATACCTGTGAAATTTCAGACTTGTAGACTAATTAATTACGAGATAATCAAAAAAAAATATGTATGCGTCGTAACCCGACCAAATCTAGAATGTTATAAAAAAGCGGCCGCGCAAAACATTATACCAACCATAACCATAACATATCTTTATTAGAATAGTTTTAGTTTGTTCACAAATTCGCGTTTAGGACTTGGCTACATTTACTGCCGCTGAGTGTAGTTGTTCTTGGTCTGGATGCTTTTGGAAGACAGATTTGTGTTTCTAATCATGGCACGCGTAACAGAGGGATAAAAAAGAACTGCACAGAAGTGTGTGGGGTATTGTTGGATCCTATAATTCGAATCATGATGTTTCTTACTTTCTGAGATCAATATTTAAGAGATTAGAATATACAATATTTAAGAGATTTATTATTTAAGATTTAATATCTGAGATTAATCTTTTTGAGATATTGGCTATTTTGATGGCACCAGCAAATAGAAGGTTGTTTTTCAGTTTTTTGAGCAATACTATAAAATTCACACTTATTTTTGCTGTCGGTAGAATTAATATTGTGCATGCGTGAATATGCATCACTACTACGGTTCGCTGTGCGTGGTCACGCACTTGACCGGATTTTTTTAAGTTGGCATATCAATCAATCGTTTAGCCTGGTCAAGAAATTCTTTTATAGATATAGTTTTATTTAGGAGCGAAAATAAATATGTGTATTGTAGTGATGTATTTTTTTATTCTTTCAGAACTATCCTAATTACACACAGATGCATCCTCCAACTGCATCCAGAATTAGTCAACATCCTACTTATCATCAGCAAATGGATGTAAATCCACATCAGTATGGTATACCTCATGGTCAACAAAGCCATGCACCAATTCCTCAACACCAATCTCATCAAAGTATGGGTGGTCATTCAGGTGGTATGACACCAGGAATTCAAAACCACCCCAATGTCCATCTTCATCACCCCGGTGCGCCACCTCTACATCATGTACCTCGTCAGTCACCAGTGCCGCCATCCTCAGTAGCGCCGTCGCATTCCTCAGTACCGACACAAATGCCTTATGCATCACCTCATCACTCTGTATCAATGAATTATCAATCTCATCAAATACAACATCCTTTAGATGTCAATGTTTCAAATCAGTATGGTACTGTCAAACCATCAGGGTTAGAAACTGGGAGTCCACAGTATCGCCCACCGTTTCCTCAGCTTTCTCCTCAAATGTCGCCAAGGGCCCAAATATCACCCAGACAGCAATCACAATCTCAACTATCTCCACGGCCTGTGATTTCGCCGGTTAAGGGTCCTAGTGCATCACCACATGGCGCTCGCAATATGGTGCAGTCACCAGTTTCTACAGGCACACCTACTCCAGGATCTTTCCCATCACAGAATACTCTACAAGCGTTAGAACAAATGGTTTTACCATCTGGAAATGAATACCCATACCAACGTAACCCAACGTCTCCAGCTGTGGCACATGTGGTTTCTTCACCATCTCAATGGAACCAAAGCAAAATAACTCCAGCAAGTAGCATAACACAAATTGAGAACAGCGAACAACTACCCAAGGCTTCTGAGCCTACGGCAATAGTCCCACCGCTAAAACCAGACATGGCAAAAAATATACCTTTGCCTAACACAAATACTGATACGAAACCAATCGATAAAATTGAAACAGAAGGTCTCCGATCAGCTGAAAATGTTAACGTACCTCGAAGTTTTCCTCCTCAGCCTAATGGAACCAGCACTCTTAAAGAAAGCTTACCCGTCATTGCATCAACAAGTAATAGTGCTTTAGTAAGCGGTAACGATTCGTCTGCTAATGTAGAAACTGTCGATAATCATGAAAAATTGCCTGGATCTCGTCAGTCTGTAGATAATAAAATGGATACTGCTTTGGTGAAGGAAGATGAAAATGTTGATATTAATTTTGAAAAAACATATAACAATGACCAAAAGTTAGAACCTAAACAGAAATCAACTGAAAATACTATTACGCAAGAAAGCAAAACAGATCACGCAACGGCATTATCTCTGTCTACAATTACAAACACAAATTCTTCAATCGGTGATATTTCACAAATAAGAGCATCTCAACAAATGCAAGTACCATCAATGACAAACGCTAACACAACTAGCCAATACGAAAGTATGCCAAGCATTAATGTAAGTAGAAATCTGGGATATTCAGCAAGCAACCTTCAAAATGTTTCAGCAAATATGCCTAATGTAACACAAGGTTTATCAGCAAATCTACCAACTAGTATTCCATCTTCTGTAAACACCAGTGCTGCTCATAATATATCTTCTACTTACCAAAGTGGTCCCACATCTATAACGCAAGCTGGACCTAACGTTCAAGTAAATTTGCCATCCAATCATGCAATGCAACATGCAAACCTTCCTAATACTGTAACATCTAGTATGCCTGTTCATAATCAGCAGAGTAGTATACCATTAATACCTCCAATCCAAGGTAATATCCACACAAATATTCCCAACATACCCAGTAATATGCCACCAATTGTTCAGTCAAATGTTGCAACAAATATTCCTAACGTTCCAGTGGGCTTACCAATGAGTGTGCCAAATTTGCATGCACCAATACCACCAAACCCACCAACCATTATCTCAAATATGTCTCACAACATTAATCCAACTATGTTAATGTTAGGGCCAAATTCAATGCCTCACCCTAATATTCCAAACATATACCCAGCGTCTCATCAACAAGAGAGGATCTCATTACAACAACAAATACAAGATATCTACTGTTTGCCGCCTTCTAATGAAAACCAAGAAAAAGTGAGGTGCCTACAAGAACGATTAGCCTTAATTCAGCAGCATGAATCTATTGATAAGTGTATTGGGGGCCCAAATTGTACTTTACAAAATCCTGTATATGGAACGAAAATGGTAGAAAGTCCTCAAGTTACCAGTACAACTGGACGAGGTCGTGGCAAAGGACCTGCTAAACCCAGAAAGCCAAGAGCCAAGAAGGAGAAATTTAGTGCTACTGTGCAAGCATTAGATCAGTTACCTGTTTCTGAAGATTGTGTAACAGCTGGGACTGGATTACAAAGTACTTCAGAACTTGATTTAGAACTGAATGAAGATATTACTAACTTAGACAGCAGTGCAACTTCCATAGATGATATAAATGGTGGAAAAGTAAGAAAACAAAGAGGACCTCGGAAAAACAAAGAGCGAAAGCCCCGCACCCCTAAAGAACCTAAAGTTAAAGAATTAGGTGACAAACCAGTGAAAGAACGCAAAAAACGTGAACCGAAAGATCCAACCGCACCTAGAAAGAAAAGAAATTCAAAGAAGGATGCTTTAGAAATACAGGCGGACACTACAACGTCTTATGAATTATTAGAAACTGACAAGGATACTACCCCAAGTGAATTATCAATGACTCAAAATATTTCTAACATTGAAACTCCCAATGTATCAAAAGTTATGCCGGAACTTTCCTTAGACGAATCCAACGTAACGGATTTTGATGATATTCCTGTTTCAAAAATAGCAATCAAAGATTTGTTAGAAGAGGCTGAAGCCAAACGGGAGCAAGACGATGATATGGATTCTATAACTCAGAAAAGAAGGTCGTCAAAAAAACGAACGTCTGCTGGGGGAAGTTGCAAGAAACTAACTCTTAGAAAATCTTTAGGTGGAAGAAGAAAGAAACGTGGTGGGCTAATTCCTGATTCCGATGGCGAACCCGATGATATGATGTCAACACCTCCACCGTCACCACCACCGGAAGGTGACGATAGTTCAAAAAGAAGATCTGCTAGAAACACGCAACGTAAAAAATACACAGATGATGTCATGATACGCTTATCAGATGATGAATTTGCCATAGCCACTCCCAAGGTCGAAAAAGAACTTAAGTCTGAAGAATTAGATACCAAAGAGAACAGCAGATCTGAAGGTGTACCTAAACCTATTTATGTAAATATAACAGAAGATGACATGATAGTCCAACATGTGTTAGCTTGTCGTATGGGAAAAAGAGAATTTAAAATTGAACCATCAACTAGTGAAGTTATACCAAAACTAGAAACTGGTGACAGTGAGCCATTAGCTAATACCTCTAATAACGAAACGGAAACTGTTGTTTCTTGTAAGGATACCAATGATGCTATTGAACCGATGATGAGTAATGAAGCCAAAAAGGAAATTAATGAAGAGAACATTTGTGACAAAATCGAGCTCACTCAAGAAACTACTAAAGCAGAAATAACTGCGGATATCAATAAAGAAAATCCAGAAGTCAAAAATATTAAGCCAGTTATGGTTGATGTAGAGGAATATTTTGTGAAGTACCGGAACTTTTCATATTTACATTGTGAATGGAGAACTGAAGAAGAACTTTACAAAGGTGATAAACGAATATTTTCAAAAATAAAACGATTTAAGCAGAAACAGGCTCAACAACTCAATATCTTTGAGTTGCTAGATGACGAACCTTTCAATCCTGACTATGTAGAGGTGGAAAGAATTCTAGATGTGTTAGAAAATCAAGACCCTACAAATAATACTGTTCCAAAACATTATTTGGTCAAATGGAAAAGCTTACAATATGAAGATTGTACATGGGAATTGGAAGAGGATATAGATGTCGATAAGATAAGGCAGTATAAGACATTTAGTGAAATACCCCCAAAAGAAAAGTGGAAGTTTAAAAAGCGACCATCTGCAGATCAGTGGGTCCAGTTAAAAGAATCACCTTTGTATAAAGGAGGAAACACATTAAGGCCTTATCAACTCGAAGGGCTTAACTGGTTGTTATTCTCTTGGCATAATAATCGTAACTGCATATTAGCGGATGAAATGGGATTAGGAAAAACTATACAGAGTCTAACATTTGTAAATTCTGTTTGGGAATATGGTGTAAGAGGACCTTTTCTAATTATAGCTCCTCTATCTACTATACCTAATTGGCAGAGAGAATTTGAAGGATGGACAGAAATGAATGTTGTGGTTTATCATGGTTCACAACAGAGCAAGAGTATGCTACAGGAATATGAATATTATTACAAAAACGAACATGGCGAGCCAATCAAAGAAATTACTAAATTTAACGTTCTTATAACAACATTCGAAATAATTGTAACAGACTTTCAGGAATTGAAATCGTTTAACTGGCGAATATGTGTCATTGATGAAGCTCATAGACTGAAAAATCGCAATTGTAAGTTATTGGAAGGATTACGTCAGCTTCATTTAGAGCATAGGGTTTTATTATCTGGCACTCCACTGCAGAACAATGTCAATGAACTGTTCTCTCTGCTTAACTTTCTTGAACCATCACAATTTTCTAGTAGTGATGCATTCTTAAATGAATTCGGTCAACTTAAGAGTGAATCGGAAGTGGTCAAGTTGCAAGCACTTTTAAAACCGATGATGTTAAGAAGATTAAAAGAAGATGTTGAAAAAACGTTGGCTCCAAAGGAAGAAACGATAATTGAAGTTGAATTAACCAACATACAGAAAAAGTATTATAGAGCAATACTTGAGAGAAATTTCAGTTTTTTACAAAAAGGTACTGCTTCGGCAGCTAATATTCCTAATTTGATGAATACCATGATGGAACTGAGGAAGTGTTGCATTCATCCATATCTGCTAAACGGGGCAGAAGACCAAATACAATTTGACTATAAACAAGCCAATGGAGAAGATAAACAAGCTTATTATAAAGCACTCATTGACTCTTCTGGTAAAATGGTACTGGTTGATAAATTACTTCCAAAATTAAAAGCAGGTGGTCACAGAGTTTTGATATTTAGCCAAATGGTTAGATGCTTAGACATTTTAGAAGATTACCTTTTATTTAAAAAATATCCCTTTGAAAGGATTGATGGACGTATACGGGGCAATCTGAGACAAGAAGCAATCGATAGATTTTCGAAACCGGACTCTGATAGGTTTGTATTTTTGTTGTGTACGAAAGCAGGGGGTTTGGGCATAAATCTAACAGCTGCGGATACGGTTATAATTTATGACAGCGATTGGAATCCACAGAATGACTTACAAGCACAAGCTCGATGCCATCGTATAGGTCAACAAAAAATGGTTAAAATATATCGATTAATTTGTCGTAATTCATATGAAAGAGAGATGTTTGATAAGGCGTCATTAAAGCTCGGTCTAGATAAAGCAATATTACAGAGTATGAATACAATCCAAGGAAAAGAAACAGGCGTAAAGCAGCTCTCTAAAAAAGAAATTGAAGATTTGCTTAAAAAAGGTGCATATGGCGCTGTGATGGACGAAGATAATGCTGGTGACAAATTTTGTGAGGAAGATATTGAAATGATATTAGCGCGCAGAACTCAAGTTATCCAGATGGAGTCAGAAAAAGGATCAACATTTTCTAAAGCTAGTTTTTCTGCAGCAGACCAACGTTCAGATATTGACATTAGAGATCCTGATTTCTGGAATAAATGGGCCAAAAAAGCAGAAATTGATACTACAGAGAAAAAGGAAGACGAAGATTTGATTGTTACAGAACCCAGGAAACGGACGGTCATTAAGAGATACGGCCATGATGATGGTCCCATGGAAATGTCTGATATGGAAGTCACCCCAGATTCTGACGAGGATGAGGAAGGTGAGAATATTTACTGATCTATATACCAAATAAAATTATTGTTTCGGTTGTTACCTATATCTTTTAGATACAGAATTTGTAATGATCAGAGGTCGGAATTAGTATTAGTATGGATCTTCCCTGGATTTCTAATGGACGATCCCGCGTGGCCAACAATATTACAAATAAATAATAATAAAAACCTCAGAGACAGACAGACAAATAAAACAAAGATAATTAACATACCAATTTTATTAGTATTTACAAATTATTAATAGTCTTTAGGAAATTCTCATAGTTATACCTCGCCTTTTCTATAAATAAGAAAATACTTTTGCTTCTAGCCTAGACTCATGAGGGTTTGCTTATTCAAACGGCCCATCAGAATCATTTTCCTTGTCCGATTCATTCCAAGTACCACTAAGACCGACATTCCGACATTACTGTATAACTTTTTTATTTAATAAATTACGGGATTTTTATGCTCTAATTTCGGGATTTGAGGCAAATCCAATTAATTCTTTCGCTGTATGAAATCAGTGTAAGTACATAAATAACTCTACCTAATTCCGATCTCTGGTAATGATATCGTACTAGCGTCCCGCCCCTGCTTCGCACGGTTTTTACGACTTGTTAAAACATCAAGATTTCTTACTATAACGCGTGTGAAAAGACACCTTACAAAGCTGCCGCGCTCCTCGTCATTGTTTTTTTTTTTTGTATAGAGTCACACCTAGGCACCAGAAGTTGTAACTTTTTTTAAACTTTTGTTTACGCAATGAAGATTTAATTTAACAAAGTTTTTAAAAGTTTTAATTTACAATTTAACTTTAAATAACCCTACAATTGCTGTGCCGTTGCATGCACCCATAAGCACAGTATTTTGCGTGCGCATTGCGCGCTGCCGTAAACAGCGATTTTTTACACCAAATATCGTCGTCTTCCAGCAATAATTTTTGCTCAATGTTACTTAGTTTTATGTACAGAATGCGTAGATAACGGACACGTCTATATGATGGGTCTTTTTACACCCTGTATGTTAGTTTAAGCTATGGACATGATTAAAAGTACTAGTCAACAAATAATTTAAACCATGAGCGATTTCAGAATAATTAATATCTTACCAATCAATATTTACATTTTATGCTTTGCAAAAAAGTAAAAACATTATTCCGACATTAATCATAATCATACAAATAACAGTAACTTTTCATCAATTTAATTATTTTGTTTTAGCTTCTCCATAGGTACCTACTACGCTTTGGAATGGGCAACTAGCTTCATATTTATTAATTTATTAAAACTTTAAGCACAAGTAAAAAAAAAATACTGTACAAAGCTTAATGCCTGAGGCATTTTCCACCAGTTTTTTCTGACTGACCGACCACTTGACAATTCAAAAGTGCCTGTAAATGGTTTAATTGAAATAAATGCTTTGAGTTTGAGTTTAACTACTTTTAATTATGTTCATAGCTTAATTGAAGTGTCAGCTACAATATCATTTTTTAATGGTACCCATTCAATATGTAGTTGCTTTTTATTTGGAATTACATGTCAAATTTTGGGTAAATATCGAAAAACCCTTAAAAATCAAATATTTCGAAAACTATTGAATTTCGGCCATACATATATATGATGATATGGGGTTCAATTTGTTGCATTTTGCTTCCCCCTCCCCCCTCCCCTATCAGCTACTGACGCATATACGTCGAATAACAAGAACCCCGTAGATCTAACTCACCGCCATTTTATCTTGGACTTCTGCCGCTGAGTGTATTATGTTGTCCCTTCTATTGATAACTATATCGATGGTAACTTTAAAAAATACATAGGCGCAATGCTCTTCATCATCATGTTTGTAATATCAATTTATTGTATTGTATTAACGCAGGTTTAGTCAATTGTTTTGATATTATAAAATAAATATATAAAAATTCATTTTGATAGATAGTGAGTGGGTTTGTGGATTTTTATACTTTCTTTTAGGAATGCCTAAATAGTATAACTTTTCTGTTTAAAGTCGTCAGATGGGTATGCGAGTGCGATAAAAAATGTATAGACAAATACAAATACAGATATTTTTTCAGGAATAAGTTTAAGGAGTAAAAGAAAGAAAGAAAAACTTGGTAAAAAAGGACGCAGATACGCAAGCGATGATTATATACCCCGTCATGAAGGTGTTCCTGTGGATGAAGAGGTTGTGTATGGGTCATGGACAAGATCAGAATGTTTTAAAATAGAAAGAGGTCTACTTACATTTGGGTGAGTTGGGACTTAATTACAGTATTGGTAAAGTGGTATGTTGCTTTAAGGGCCCGATTACACGTACCACAACGATATCACGTGGACGGGCGCTAATTTGTATGAAAAGCAAAAGTCTATTCACATGGACCACATCCGGCCGGGCCGTCTAAATCAACCGTGTGGGCGACCACATCAAGGTGACGTCGCAGCCACAACACAACCACAACGCGACGACACTGTCACAGCCGGAGTCGATCTGTCTGCAAAAACGTTGCAGCGATACTATTCACACCACGTAATGCTTGCCCACATTTTGGCGCTGCGATGTGGTGTGGTTGTGTTACGTCAGAATGAGTCCTAACTTTTGAGGACGACACGATTTGTTGTTTGGCGCCTCAACTTTCGTCCAAATGACGAGTTTGCTCCACGCTTACATAATAAGTCTCATCGAGACGAGGGTTGTTTGGTTATTGTTTTATCGACTGCCACGGGTTGATCAATATTATAGACATCCACGCAGATGGAGTTACAGACACAACCGGTTTTAAATAAGCGTCCTTAGTTATAAAATATCTCGTCTACCTTTTTGTGGCAACCATAATAATTGTCCATTATTATGTGAACCAAAAGATCTGAGACAAGATTGCTATAAGCTTCCATAGCACAAAATGCTGTACTCAAGGAAACCTTTAAGGCCAGGTAGACCAAGCGAAGTAGGCATTTAACGCTACCACCCGTCCCGCGAAGCGAGCCGTGCGCTCGAGTCGCCCGCGCCGGCGCACAGTGGGCTGAAACGGGCCGGTAAAGGAATTAGCATTTAAAAAAAAAAGTTTCTTTTTCTGAAATTTTAAATATTGTGTTGGATTTATCTATCGATTATAAGTAATTATTTCTATGACGGTCGTTCAGATAACTTAGTATTTTCGGAGTTATAAATATCCAAAGTAATTTTTGTATGAAGCAAAAGAAAAAAATGTGAAAATCTCGAAATTCTCAAATTTTCTCAAAGAATTGACTCTACGTATGCATAGTACACACGGCTACACATCAAGCTATACTTTTCCAGTATAAGCTGATCTCACATTGTATAGGATTTCCGTACGATGCGAGACCAGCGTAAACTGGTTTTGCATAGCTTGATGTGTAGCCGTGTGTACGTATATTTGTCCTATTTTAGCGCCTATTCTCGGGTTGCGATTTTCTGCGATTTGGTCGCAATTTCAAATTTTGTTCTCTATTCCACACCACCATAGAGGTTAAGAACTAGGCGCGTTTTTTTTTTATGTAGTGGTCTCCCCTCTAGGCCTAATTCACTAAGGACTAATAAAATAAAGAAATAAATAAGTAAAAATCACAATCACTACTGGCCACTGCACTGTTTTAATTTAATCACTGTCAAGGGTATCCACATTAACGAGTGCAAAATTTTCGTATTCGTCATCATCAAATGTTTCCGCTTGTTCAATTACTAATAAACTTTGTGCTTCTACTGACAAAGTTTTATGTTTTCTGCGAAGTTTGTGACGTTTCGCTGAGATGAGTGGATCAGAGCTGGTCAATAAATTATTTAAAATGTTGTCATTTGTAGTTTTTCTACTGCATTTCCTGGAATGGTGTTGGCGGTACCTACGAAAGTCTTTATTTCTAGCTTCAGCAGCTTCTTCAGATAGCTGTCCAATTGGTATTAGACCAAAACTTTCAATAATAGCTGCACCATGCATAAGAACTTTATGAACACTTGAAGGCATATAATACCAGCTATATAATTCCAAATACAGTTGCATGGTCACTTGAGCATATTCGTGAAATTTCGCTGTGTAACATGTGTTAATGTGTGCCAATGTGGTAACCTGATGAAATTGCCTCTAAAATGATTGCAAATCGCCTTATTAATTCTTCACTAACACCAGTTATCTCAGCAGTCTGTTTGGATTTGCAAAAAATCTTCTAGCAGTATTTCCGTCATTCGTGGAGTTTAACAACATCAATCAGAAGTCCCATTCTATTTTTAAAAGCGTCTTGTATGTCTTTCTTTCTTCTTTCCATGATGCACTGGTTGTCTCCCTTTACTGTCCATGTCTGTATCGTTAATCGGTAGGCTATATGCAGAATGCATTCCATCATTCGTATCCAGGTATGCAATGATGACAATCCGTATTTACAGAGATCTGGATCAGTCGGTTTTGATGCAATTAAGGGCAAATTATTCATCTCTGTTGGAGTGGCTTTACAAATGTCGCATCTCTGAGATGAAGTATCACATAAAATTGATGTTGCTTTTCCGTCTATCATAGTCATTAATAAAGAGTGTGAAATTTTTATTTCTCCAACTTCTGTTTTCACTAAATTTACAATCTCTTCCTCAATAGCACTTTTTTCCCGCAATATCGTTATTTTATTTTCTTTCACAAATTCAAAAAAGATTGGACGACACCAGTAAGATGAATTTGGTGAATCGTTTTGCCAGATAACTTGTTCGCCGCACACTAATTTTATTGGCACTAAACTACCCATAAATATGCTTGAATCGTCAAGTTGACTTTCTTGTTCATCGTCTGTTTGCATTTTTTGTTTGTAATTCTCTTGATTAGAAGCACCGTCAAATCCCCACTTACTGATTAGTGTAAAATCTTTACAACCACTATCTATGACGAGTGACGTCATTATTCTTGTTGTCGTTATATCCAATAGAGCTTGTAACTTTATTTTAGCTGAGGTTTCTGTCACTGTAATAGCATCTTTTGGTGGATAGCATTTCTGTTTCGCATGTTGCACTTGATAATAAGATGGAAATATATTACTGTCTTTTTCGTTAACACTTTTTCTTAAAGTATTGTATTGCCACTTGGTCAGCTTAAGTGATAAAAATAACCCTAAAGCCTCATCCGGAGAAAACACAGGTTTTGTTTCTTTTACATCTTGGGGATTCTTTAGTAAATGTTCTAGTATTTTAGCAACCTCCTCATTCCCATCCGCTTTCAACTGCTCAAAATATGCATATTTTATATAATGCGTAGTAATCGCGAAAACCTAAGACGTTTCTATCTAATAAATTAATTTGAAGGCCGGGTGTTCCAAGCGCAATAGGTATTTACGTGCGTAAACCCCAAATGTTCTGGCGCCAGTCTAAACTGAACTGTATTCCAACGTTAAGGGCAAATTAATTAAGTTGGTAAAAATTAGATTAAATAATTATATACTTACTATAAGTTTAATGTCATTATTATTTAAATCTAAACTAAAATTATAAAGAGGAAAGATTCGATTTTTTATGTTTGTTGGTTTGTTTGTAATAGGTACTTGATACTTCCTAAACTGACCGATTGGCGATGTTTTTCAGAAAGGTCAGGCGCGTAGTACTCGCAACCGGTACTGGTACCGCTACGCTCGCTTCTTATTGGCAATTTTTCGTCTCGTTCATTATTCATTTCGTCATATTTTTTTTTTGTACAGGGCCTGCAGTCTCGACTTGACGCAAACCGCTTAACAATCGTTTTCGGTTGCTAAGTCCTATCAATCCAGATGTAACGATATTTGGTAGTCTCGACACTCAAATTTATCGGTTGTTACCGGTATTTTATCAATCTTGGTCGAAGAAGTGACGATATCTTTAGTGTTTACGATTATAGTTTGCAACCATTTTTGACAGCCCGCTAAGTGATTCGTTGTCAATTTGTCATCG
Source organism: Brachylomia viminalis (assembly GCA_937001585.2). Classification (NCBI taxonomy): domain Eukaryota; kingdom Metazoa; phylum Arthropoda; class Insecta; order Lepidoptera; family Noctuidae; genus Brachylomia; species Brachylomia viminalis. Next base: position 14,547,121 of record OW443301.2, on the reverse strand, counting down.
TAAACTATAATATTTTGGTGTTTGCAAGTAGTTTCAAACAAAAATTATGCGGAATTATGTGTCGCGATGGTGTGTCTGTGTGTCTGTACCAATGAGGCTTTTAAGTCCACCTATTTATAGGTTCAGGACATACTACTTACGTGCGAACGAACGTCGCCGACAATCACCGCATTAGAAGGAGCCAAAGACATTTTAAATCTTTCTGAAGGGAGCGAATTGTCCGATCTTAGTAGGAATATAAATAAAGAACACAACCGCAAATCATTCAACTATATTAAATCTCCATTAAGTATGACTATCCTTTCCTAAGTTCACACATTATAATTCTAGACACTCTGTTTACAATGTTAATTATACATCTCTGTTTGTCATGTCATGTCATGTCTATGTTGCACACCTATCCGCATGACATTACCAATAAACTCAGCAGTTTAATAAAGTGACAATAATGAAATTTAATTAAAATCTCCAAAAAACCTAAATCATACACTTTTACCCATGGTTAACCGTATAAACTTTAGAAAAAGAGTATAACCATCACAACATTTTTAGGGATCTTAATTGACAGCCAGTTGACGAGGAAGGCACAGGCAGAGGAAATTTGTACAAGAGTAAGCTGCATAACTTATCAAAAAGAAGTTAGTCTGCCGAAAATATTGGTTGCTTACCATGGTTTGGTACCTACTTTCTGTTTTAAGGTTTGGTGTCTCATAAATTGTTAACCTTCCCATGCCTATAAATCATTGAAGTAGCCAAATTTGTAAAAACTAATAAACATCTACCTACTTTCTACCTCTAATGAAACTATAAAACATGCTACAGATATGAGATCTCAATACATAGATAGATATGATACTGTTTAATATGTACACCATCAAAATTAAAGACATATGTAGAAATTTTACATAGGGTGGCACAATGTCCAAGGACTCATGCACGGGACTCATAACTTCTTTACTCAAGAAAAAAATAATATCTGTATGGCACCTCACCTATAACTTATAATAAAATAAGTACCTAGCAATATTAAAGATCTACCATTTCAATAATGTAGAAAACAGCTAACAACATCATTAGTAGATTTATTTATTAATCTGTACAAGATTTCTTAGCCGGTAACCGGTAAGTTAACTGTATTGAAATTTAGTTTTTGTAATTTATTTACTAAATTAGCCTGCTATATTAGGTAGAATGTACATGGATTCCTCACAACTGTAACAACTGATTTTAGTATGTGTATTCTTTGTAAATAAATATTCTATTGAAAAATAAATAACGCACAACCACAAATCATGTTTTCAACTTTATTAAATTTCCATTACCACAATCATATCCTAAGTTCATGTATGCTAATAATCTAGACACTGTTTACATGGGGCATGTTGCATACCTATCGAAAAATATTTATTGACTGAAAATGTAAACTTTCACTACGGTATTCACTTAGTTCAAATTGTTTTCTTCTTCTTCTACATCGTGCTCTCACTACAGGAGATAGCCACCACAAATGATGCATCTCCAAGCTATGTGGCCTTCTGAAGTGTGGACCGCTTGCTTCATGCTGCCTCAGAGACCCTCCAACAGCCTTGATATGGTTATGAGACTGCAAATCGCACGAAAGTGAAAATCCGTTGAAATCTTTCATTTCCGTATCTTTACAGAATTTCAGGAGACGTGTTTATCGAGCTCCTAGGTAAACATTAGCCATTTCTTCAAATGCTACAGCATTACAGAGTTGCTGTAGTCCAGTGTCATATTACGCAACTCTATTACTTTAATGAGAAACTCTGAGCAGTGGGGTCGCCGCTTGAGCCAAATTGGGTTAGCCGAGTAATAATATGCTGTAACATTGTCACATCAATGAACAATTATAAGTAAATACCATTGAATTGAAAATACATTGTTTGCTTGCAATGACAACAAATAAACTATTTACAATTCCATAATGACTTGACATTGACACTTGACAAGTTTGGCATTAGGTTAATAATGTTGCAAGGACGCAGATTTTAATGTCCTTAGATATTTAACAACTTATTTTAATTCTTTAAAATGGTCATCGCTACTTAATAGTTTTCATGAAAAATAGTGTTTCCAAGATATGATTTACATAGCCACTATAAAATATTCCAGAAAAATAATTATTTTTATGAAATCATGTTCACTAATTTTGCCTGTATTCAAGGTGAATTTGTTACGGACATTAATTGTCTTCGAAAAAACTGAACTATGAATACGCTTTTCGCTGGCGTACCGACACCGTTTTGTCAAAGTTATGTACGATCTTGCGCGTTATCTCGGGTGTAGAGACTTCCATTTGTCGTAAGCATCGTTACGGCAAACAATTATTTTTGCTATTATTTATCGCTCGGTAGTTTGCGACAGCCGTTTGCGTCATGTCGAGACTGCAGGCCCTGAACTACCTGAGAACCGAATGTGTTTGGAAAAATGGAATATCTGCAATCTTAACATCTCGAAGTTTTTAAATGAAAAAATCTTCATCTATAATCATGGTTTCAAACTTTTAACGAGTATTTAAAGTTAAGATTTAAAACTAGAACGGGACTTTCCCCGTCCCCGTACACACGTAAGCACATCTACTAAGCGTGCAGCAAATGTACAATTCATTATACAACATGGATATTTGAGTAAGGGCCTTACCTGTACAGCCAGGAGCACTAATAAGTATATACTTAGCAAAATGTAAAAGCGATTTTCTCGTGGAATATTGATTACAATTTTGAAATATGACCTATATCATAACAGTATAGGATTCAAAATATTATGTTTGTAACAACATAAAATTACAATCAATACAGTAGGAAAAATTACATTTAGAAGTTGCTAAGTGTATACATATTAGTACTCGTGACTGTACCTTGCATGTCGTAGTAGCTACAGGAGAATGGGAGGCTGATCTTAATTATTTGATACATTTACGACATTTACAGAATTTGAAAAAAACTGCAGTCAGCAAAAAAATAGACTAGAATCAGAAGTGAAATAAACAATGGTGCCGATTCTCTTGTCACAAAATTCTCTAAACTAGACTAAAAATCACCAAAATTTAGTTTATTCCTGTCAAACGACGATTTCCCATTCTGAAATTGACTAAAGTGACACAACTTAACTAAATTTTAGTTTGACAGCACTAAGATGGCACTGAGATTATAATTTAGTGAAAATGGCAATTTTGCTATTCTGAATTTTACGTTTTTCACCAAAAATTTTGATTGTCTTAACTAAATCTGACTATTTTTAATCGCGATTAAAAAGGTGTGGAATAAAATTAGTTGTCATGAACTAAAATTCACACCAACACCTCGACTTCAGATGCAAAATCAGTACTGTATCTTTTTTTCTTTTCTTTTGCTTATATCTCGAAAACGGTGTGTCCTATCGCAAAAATAATGAAAATTTCGACCCCCTTTGCCACCCGTAAACCTATAAAACTCAACGTGTTGGAAATATTTTTTTTTATTTTCCATACAAAAAGTAAAAAATTCCATACAAAACAAGTCGAGGCCGCACATAATGCGCGCCTACGGCTCTGAAAAAAGATCACGTGGTACGGCAAACAAGTACCACGTGGAGTCGCAATAATTGTCAAATTTGATTTTAGATGTGTCAAAATTATTTTTAAATTTAGAGATTTTATTTTGCAGAATAGCGTTAAGATTCTCATAGCCAAAAGTAAGGAATTTTAGTGATAGTTTAGTTAGTTTAGTGCGGTGTACAACAGAATCGGCACCATTACCTTACTAAATTGATTGTCGTCATATTTTATGTTATAAGGTAAACTGCTGCTTCACATGTTGATTCCTTGACTTGTTTTTGCAGGTGGGCGCGGTGGGAAGAAATTGTAGAGAAAAATCAGTTTAGAAAAGGTTGGACAATTCCTGTTATAGAAGACTGTGCGCGAATAATAGTGAGTTTACATTTTTAAAGATATTAAACAAACAACTTTGGTCATTGGCGTTTAGCTAGAAGTAAGGTCTCACAGTACAAGTATAGGAAAATCCAAATATTGTTCATTTGTAGTTATCTCGCATAAAATATTAGTTATTGCGTTTACAAGCTTACATTTGCAGTTGGAGCATCAACTGTGATGTGGAAAGATGTATGTCCTTCAACCCGGAATCGAAAATTCATTGACCATATCTTGAAGTAACATTTAGTCTCTATTGCTATCAAATCGGTCCACTCTATCAAAAGTTTTTAGTAAACTGCAATAGTAGTTTATTCTTCAATCCGTAATTGTAAATTAAGCGGGTGCAAATTAAGTGAAACCGCGGGAACCCGGGCACAGCTTTGTTGATCGGGCATTTGTTCCTAGTTGTTGAAATAATAATATTATAGCTAGTTTAAGCTCTAAGAAACAATAAAACTTTGAAAATAAAAACAATCGACAACCGAGTTTTACAAAACAAATGAAAATGTTATGTACATTTCACTGCAGTTTTAAATTAATTATTAAAGAAACAAACGTTAGGAGATTGGGCAACTAACTATGGGAATTAGCCCAAAAGCAATAAGATATACAGGGTTAAATTAAATAAGCTAGCGAAACTCTGCAGGCATGATGGGTATGGGAATGGGTCCTTTATAGCAGAACTTTTTATGGCATCATATTATTTTGCATAACAGCGTATAGCATAAATTTAATTTCGCGGAATACCGTTTGGCACACACACATATAGCATATAGCATTTAATATTATCATCTTTACGCATAAATTTCATAACCATAATATTTAAAAAGTAGAACCATCATATTGCAGAAAGTTCACAGTCAGAATCGTCTTTTGGCATACATTTCATATCCATAATATAACCTATCCTAACCTAAAATATACGCTTCCATAACCAAGTAAAATGGGTAGAATTCGGTTATCTCACTCGCCGGCCGCTGCCGCGGCACCTCTCGCTTCGCTCGCTCGGCTCGTGCGCAAGGGGGTCGCAGTTACCTAACCTAACCTTTTATTGCGAGTATCAGCCGAGCACTGAAACCACCAGCTCCTCAACTCGCGGGCCGCCTCGCCCCTCCGCGCCTCTGCGGGTTTAAATTACACTCTAGGGGTAGGGCAGACAAGACTTTGTGGAGTCGGTTTTGCAGCGATTCGTTTCTGTCACTAACTTTTGTAGTTTCGGAGCATCAAGATTCTGCCAGATAGAGGGAACCCTATCTAAACACGATAAAATAAAAACAAAAAAAGAATGATGATTTTTTGGGGGTAAACAACTGCTGGTTGTGTTGTTACTTGAAATATAAGTTGAGAAAATCTGTTTTCTTTTGTTTTATCGTGTTGAGATATCGATTCCCATCACGTCTACAAAATAAAAAGCTGATTTTTAAACTGATTTCAAGTGACTACACTAAATGCGGTAGGTGTGACCCCACAAAAAAAAAAAAAAACGTCATATTTATTCATTTTTTGTTTTATCGTGTTAAGATAACGATACCACCACGTCCGCGGAGTTTGCCTAGCTAAATTAATTTGACCCTGTATACCAACGGAAAGAGTTTTTCAAGGAGAACCTCTGCCACTTACACGACTTTTGCCAATTTGTTAATCAGTTCGGAGTTAATGTCCATAACAGGCGACTACTTCGGCACCAAAGTTTTGAGAATTTTCTTGCCATAAGAAATACACTAATGGAAAAAACTTTTCCAAAGAGATCATTTGCAGCTAACAAAACTTTTGCCATTCGTTAGTCCGTCCGGAGTTAAAGACCATATGATGATGTTTGAAAGGCACAGCATTAATGAAAGTTAATTAATTGACGAAATATCAGATTTAGGCAGCCTCGTTGGTTTAGTCGCAAGCGCTACTACAGACAGAGCATGAGGTCCTGGGTTCGATTCCCAAATCGGGCAAAGTGATATTGGCGGTTTTTCCATCCGGAATTTCTCAGTAGCAGCCTGGATGCAGCCGGAGTCTGGATGTGTGACCGGTCGATGGCAACAGACTCGCCCCCTATCACATGGGATTTAAATATAACTGGAAAATGTGAATGTACAGGAATTACAGGCGTGATGTTATGTTTTATGTACATATGTTATCTTATAGTTAGCTAATGGTAGACACTAAACTTTTCTTTTCCTTAACTCATCTTTAAAATGTAATTGGTCATACAAATTTTATTGTAATTTTATATAAGGTTTTATTGGGTGAAACTAAACAGCAACAGGCAAGAAAACAATAATGACAGCTTAAGAACACTTAAAACAGTGCTGCCAACGCACGAGGCAGCTTTCAGTTTTTAACCCCATTTGCTAATATCACCCGCGGAATTGCCAATGTGGAGGTCGGTATAAATTACTACCGACCTCCACTATTATTAATAACACAATTTCGAAAAAATAACCCACGGGGACTCATCACCGGGATCAAAAATAATCATAATATACATAATCAACTTAAAATGTTCCCACTGCTGGGACACAGCGGGGCGAGCACGGCTTACTGTGATAGGCTTGAGTCACACATTTTTATACACAGTTTGGGAACAAAAATCATGATAAAAAATGAGTGACTCAAGCCTATCACAGGTCGTACTCGCCCCGGAGGCCTCTCTGTGAGAGGGAGTGGGCCGTATCCACCACGCAAGCCCAGTGCGAGTTGGTTGATCAAAAATATCCTATGTGGTAATCCCGGACATGGTCTATCTGTGTGCCAAGTTACATCCAAATCCTGACCCTGACCCTCTTTAGTCAGACTATCTGACTAAAGTAGGTCAGGGGTGGTCTCTCAGCAGTGTAGAATGCATGCTGATGCGTCATTAGTCGTTCCTAAAAACAGCACACGTATAATGTATGTAAATGTGTATGTAAAAAAAAATATTAAATTTTACGAGGATTTTCTGTGTTTAGTTCTTGAAATTTTGATTTCTCATGATGATTTGCCATGCTAATACCGAGAAAGTTTAAGACTTTGACTGAGTTGAAATTTATCCTGATAATTTTACCTAATGTTTGCAACAGCACCAATACATTGGTTGGTTTGGTTAAGTGTGTGTCGTTTAAATTTCAGGTTTTATATTGTTTACGCCATTATAAAGGCGATGAGAAAATAAGAAATTTTATATGGGATCTAATAGAACCTTGTGAAAACGGAGAAGTTACCATATCTAGAAATCATAGTGGACTACATAATCCTGTGCCTCGAGGTAGAAACGCAAAAAAGAAAAACAGACCAAAGGATTTGCCTAAATCCAATGATCCTCAAAAATGGGAAGATCCTATTCATTGGAGTTCGACAGAAAAATATGACTGTGAATTGTATCTGGAAAACAGTTACAAAAAGCATTTATTTAGACATGCCAATAAGTAAGTACATATTTTTTACCCAACTGCAAATAATGTTAGGTTATGTTTTTCGTGCGTATTTATATCTTTGTATATAATTATGTTGTATTCTTTATTGGCTCGTATCATCAAAACAGCTGCATGTATTTTAATTATTGACGTGGCGTAATTATTGATTTGGCGTGTTAGCCCAGGGAGCTACACGCGCAGCGCGACATGGCTCTCACGTTTCGACGAGATTTGTCTTCAAATCTAATGTCACCCTATTGTCGAACTTGGACGTCAAGCTCGAGAAGGCTCGAAATAAAGAACTTGACTCTTCGTTTTCTTGCGACGTGAGACCGATGTAGCAAGTAATTGCAGATGTGCTATAAAGCAAAATCGGTGATAAGGTTCCATGTCATTCATTTGATTTAACGTCCATCTCAATGTTTTTTTGTTTAGATTTTTGTGCAACCGGCCTTATAGTACGAGAGCCCACGACCAAAACCATGTCGCATAGTTTTACTGCCAAAACCGTATAAAATCGTTAGTTTAGACGATTCTGATCCCGAATCGGTGGGCAGTAACGTCGCAGTTTTATGAGGACCAATTTCAGCTATGTCAAAAAAAATAGGCAGACGGTTTTATCACAATATTTTTGATATTCGAAAATATACATCAGTTTCTTCATTTTATTACGAAAAAACCCGACCTTTCTCATAGTCACCTTGTATTATTTTTAATATTTTGTATAGCTGCTGTGGGTTAAAAAAAGGTGTTTTCTGATATTTCAAATGTCATGTGTGTGTTTTAAATTCCAAAAACGAATAGAATGTTTCGAAGTCGCCCGGCAAACGCGCGGTTACGCTCCAGTCACTCACGACAACGATAACGGGTCCGACAACGACAATGATTAAAAACCGATGAAATTTTTCTTTAAAAAAGTATTTTTCTAAAGTTATCCTAGTTTCCTTTTGTTACACGTTAGAAACATTTTCAACACGTTCAAAATGGTTTCTACACATGCTTATACTTTCTACTGAAAAAATGATTTATTCGCATAAACTAACCAATGATCAATGGGTTCGATTCCCGCACGGAACAAATATTTGTATGACCTACAAGTAGTAGTTCTGGGTCTGGCTGTTTGTGTATGTAAGTTTAAATGTTTGTGAACGCACCCACAATACAGGAGAAATTCCTAGTGTGGGGCAATGTTAGGAAAAAAAATGTTCACTTGAAAACAAGATTTTCAGACGACATACTGTGGGTTTTTTATTTTACCCTCCTCCTGGGTACGTGCGACGCTACTGGTGTCTGAAAATTGTGTTATCTAAAATCTATTGTTCAACTACATTCTGAAAATCAGACATATTGCTATGAAAAAGTTTTTTTTTGTTGATATATGTATTTGAAAATGCACTCGACGTGGCGCGGAAAATTTCAGAAATTAGGTTTTTGGATTCAGAATAACAAAATCTGTCGATTTTTTACGATTTTGTTCGTAAAACGATAAGGGAAAAATGTTCACGGAGAGTGTTGTCCAAAGTGTTAGCCTAGGTAATAGGTAATACGGGCTGGTGTCCGCAACTCCACGTCAATGCGCGTATTTTGCGTACGGGTGGGAAATTCGGTTATTCGATCCACCTCAGCTCCTCGAGGAAGGCCTGTGTTGCTGACAATCTCACGTAGGGTACCTGGGTTACCGAAGTACTTTGCCCAGTATGTGGTGACCACCGGGCAGCTTAGAAACACATGGGCTGCTGTCTCGTCCTCCTTCATGCAGGCCCTGCACAGCGGACTGTCCGTGATTCCTAATACAAAGAGGTGTTTATTATCGGGTAACCACTGAAAATCAGCGCTGTGCTGTGGGTCCCCCATAGGACAGCATCATGCTGAGTGGAAGCCTTCTTGTCACAGTCATGACGTGCAGCTGTCGACGATTTCTGTTTTGTGCTCGTGATTAGAGATCTCTTTGTTGTTATTTTTCTTAATATTAGAGCTAATTATCTTTTTGTATGCACGTGTTTCTGTGACAAATAAATCTATTTTTCTTTCTTTCTTTCTTCTATTAAATGACCCGTGACCAGTTACGGCTGCTGTGACTGTACGCAGCTGTTGCGTGGTTAGTTGGAGAATCTGTTTCGTGAAGCGGCCATCGATTGTGGGGAGTGCTTCCCTAGCCTGCATGCACTCAAGTGTTAGCCTATTACTACGAACTATTATTAAAAAATGTATCTTGATATGACATAATAATGACGAGCCTAGCATAGAAATAGAATGCCTCAGGCATTAAGTCCGCCTTTGTACTGTTTTTTTTTTTTACTTGTGCATTAAGTTTTAATAAATAAATAATTAATGTAATGTCTTAATGTACTCTGTGAATCGAAATTGAACATGAATTTTTTCAGGGTTTTACTACGAGTACGTATGATGTATTACATCAAACATGAGGTCATAGGAGACTATGCAACACAAATCGAAAGTGGAGTTCATGCCAGGTAAATATTTTTGTTCTATCATTTTAAATTAGAAAGCTTGCTGTTTACACAATGCATTTTTATTGCCTGTTGCATACCATAAAAGTTATTAAATGCCGACCGGTCGAACAGAACGTTACACCTGTCATTTCAAATTGAGTTCACAGACTAGATTGGTATCGAATAATTTCAGGTAATTACAGCTAATTACGGGGTCAATGACCGCTGGTAGCGTCGGAACTTGAAATTATGGTATCAGTAAAAACAAATGTGTTGTTTTCTGTGTAATACGGAAGAAAACTAACAGGTTCTTGGCTAGAACAACCTGACAATTTTCTCAACTGAATTAGTGATACAACTTCAGCTATTTTCTTAATCCTTTTGGCACAACTATTGGTCGCTCTTCAAATTGGCAGACATTAATGTTAATGATCGACAGCCTTCATAATCAGAACAGAAGCGGTCGTTATCTTCTCATGTAAAACCATTAACCATAACGACTATCGCAACAATGTGTGCCTACTCTACATCCCACAAGTTGACAACGTCGTGAGCTACGATACATTTTTGTTATTTTTTGCAGTTCCTTGGGAATGCGCGTACCTCGTGGCGTGGACAGCACACCTCCACGTCTCTGGTGGGATAGTGAGTGTGACGTGTCCTTGCTTGTAGGAACATACGTCCATGGTTACGAAAATTATTTGGCTATGCGTTCAGATCCACAACTTTGCTTTGTAGACAAACTGGGGCCACCAGATGATGCTGAATGTACAGATATCAAGTGAGTACATAGAATGTTTTCTTTTATTTTATGAGGATTTCGAACCCAACCCGGCTTATGTGTGATTAAATAAAACCAAAGTAGCAAAATAATCAATCATTTAGCAAAATAATACTTTCTGCATTTATTTATTGCAATACTATCCAGCTGTGTGTTTGCGTAACACACATTTTGACAATTCAACAACATTCGTTGTGTCGTCTGCCCAACAACGAGACATCAAATCCATGAAGATTTGATGGATTTCTTGGCAGCCTACCCCAAAATAGTTGGGAAAAGGCTAGGCAGACGCAAATAGACAATGGATTTGCAATTTGTAATTGAAAGTATGTTACTCAATTGGGGTACAGAACTCGTCATCGGCCATTATGGCCATCGCACACCCAACTACTCGACACCAACTTATCTAAAAATAAAGCTACGAATATTAGAATTTTCTAAATTCAAATGAAGGTTTTATATGGGGAGATGATTTTTTAATCACTATCCAAAATTTATTTATGCAATCGGTACAATTTCAAAGACTACATTCTCAAATCAAATGTTTACATTAAAATATTTTTCGCGAAAGTATTATCAATTCAGCGTGGTTACGAGGTTAAAAGTTGCCTTTTATGCTTTCCGCGTATTCTATGCTAAATGAGAGAAAGGGGCGACCTGCGGGGTGCAGCGGGGATCTTATCCATTTAATTTTGTATAGTAATCGAAAACTCTTCCTGTATGACGCATGAACCACTCGTTGCCCATCCGTCGTCCCAATTTAGACAAACTAAGGCTCTACGGTACTACGTCCGTGGCCGTCGTAATACTAAGATGTGTAGGTTTGATAGTGAAGAGCGTTGTACACTGGTAGCCGGCTAGTGTGTGACTTGACGATTTGTTGACGTAGAACTGAAAGTTGGAGATGAGATGGTGTTTGAAAGATTTGTTATCTACACATATTTTATGACGAGAAACTGTATCAGTAGGTTCATAATTGATATGGTGTTATAATTGACATGTCCTTCCAGGGGCCGTACTATGACCTGTTAACGCCATCATGATTCCGTTGAGAAAAAGAGATAGTGCTATCGGCCATGTATAGCTCTGTCTCTCTTCCACGCTGGAACAATGATGGAATTAACACGTCATAGTACGTCCCCTGTTCCCTTCAAAAACCTCGGGTCACTTTTAGACCCCTTAAAATCGTTTTTTGTCAGCGCACAGAGCCACAAAATGCACAAATTAAGTATGGTCATGGTGCTCATGGGCTGACTACTGCGCAGTAGAAGTATTTTTTAAACGAGTGTAGTATTCCTGGCCTATCCGCACTGTCCACTGTTGCGTAGCATACATTCTGTACAGTACGGTGTACCGTATTCTTTATGTATCGCTATGCGATGCCCGCAAAAACGAGGTACATGACGTAATTTAAGAGGGTGCATTTTAAAGTAGGCAACGTTGCAAATAGATAATATGAATAAATCAAATTATGAAATATCGCTATATAGTGCATTAAAATATTGATAATGAATTGCCGTATATTACGGCATAAACAATAACACTGAATTGGGCGTTGGAAAAGTTTACAAAATTAATTATTGCATTTCATATCAATATTTTAGTACTCTACAGAGCGATATTTGATCATTTAATTTAGTAATATTGCCAAAATAATCAAAACTGCGAAATAGACGCAGGTCGGCTTAGTGCGTTGACGATCTCCAACCACTATTTCGTTTAGTTCGAGCTTGCTTTTCATCATTCTATTTGACAAAAAAAAACTGATTTCTTATTTATTATGAGTTATGACTGACATATTCTATGATGTGTAACAGGAGTGAAGAAAGGAAGGTGAGAGGTAGTGTAGTAGGAGATGAAGATTGCACAGACGATGTATCTAGTGGAGCTGGAGCAACATCCCCCGCAGCTTCTCCTCGGCCTGATGATGACAGTACTCAAAGCAGTAGTGGTGGACATTTATGGCCCTCAATGCAAGATTTGAATACGAGACTCCGGAGACTAATTACTGCATATCAAAGAAACTACAAAAGAGAGGAGCTTAAAATGCAGCAAAGAGCTAAGGTGCGTAATATAAAAGATTTTTATTTTGTAATACGTCCCCGAAGGGTTGGGCTGAGGTGTACCACATTTCGCTAGTTATGTTTTTCTTAATAATTCCCATATAATAGGGGCAAGCCTCTATGGCCATCAACTGGGCACACATGCAGACTCCGGGCTGGTACTGAGAAAAGACAATGACAATGTATAGCGTTTCTTTCTTTGCAGCGACTAGTGAAAATTAAAAATTGGTACATTATTACATCAAACAAAATAATGTGTTACAGTAGTTCATAAAAGTCAGTTGGAACAGTGTTATTTTAGTTTATACAGAGTGAATTTTGCGATCACACATCAGGGCTAAATCCAAAGCTAGTAAAAGTAGTGGAGCTAAGCGGTCAAAGGAAAGCCAACCTAGATTCTGATCCTTATGAGGTTTGGGATAACACTATCGCTTATCAGCAACTTTATCGCTCAGTATAAACACCCTGTTTTGAACTGAGCGATAGTTTACAAGAAGGTTTGGGGTCGATTCCAGTTTTATTTCCTCCAAAATGAAAGTCACGAATCCTTTGACTACTTTGTTCTTTCTACTAATCATAGTTTCGGATTATGCACTAAAGTCCCGTCTCAAAAATAACACTGTAGGTAAATTGATTTAACTCGGCTCAGACTGATTTTTAAGCTTTACCACCATACCAAATTTCGTTTGTTATGTTGTTTCTACTAAATGTAGTTTCGATAATGGCCGCCGAAAAAAAGAGGTAGGAACCGACTAACGAGGCAAATATACATTATAAAAGTTACGAAATCCAAGTTACAAGATTCTTTTTTTTAAAAAAACGTTGCCCCTCACTAGGATTTTTTTCTGTATAGTGGGTGCATTTACAAACATTTAAACTCACATTCTTACGTTACTCACCGGGTACGGATGGTAACTTTATTTGTCAAGTTACTGAATGCGATTAAATGTCCAAGTACATATAAATATGTAGTGTTGGATGTGTGTATTTTTCCTAACGGCATGCGAGTCCGACTCGCTTTTTGCCGGTTTTTAGGGTTCTGTAGCGGAATGGCAAAAAGGAAACCACAATAAAATCGTTATGTCCGTCCATCCAAATGACGACATACAGCCATTTTACTCAGATAATATTGACACCATATCAATGAAAATTGGAAAGAATGTTGTGTATTCTCTGCACCGCTAAATAATGGTAGCGAAATTACGAAAAAAAATATTGTATACAGCAAGATTTTTTAGTCACCATCCAAATTTTTTCTAGGCATTAGGTATCATTCACTAACTCCATTTTTGAAAAAAAATCGATACGTAAAATTTTCATATTAAATAATTTTCTCGAAAGATTTATCCGCTCTGCGTGGTCACAAGTTAAACGTTAATAATACTACACTTGCCGCGCAAACATTCAATGAAAACGGCAGTGCGCTCCCCGCTTACCCCCGCCCCGCTACACCTACGCGAAACATCTATAGTTAGTCGGCCACGCGCACCCTTCCGCGACGCAAGCGCTTACTTCCTTGTTCCCGCACAGCCCGCCGCGCCCCCGCGCGGCGGCGGGCGGCGCCCCGCGCTATCGTGACTTTGTTTACAATGTATTCCTACCGCGAGTGTTACGAAATGGTGCGATCTTACATACTTAGTGGAGAAAGCTTGAACGGTGCCCAGAGACTGTACGAAGCAGAAAGTATTCCTCGCCTCCGCAATCAAGGGATAATAAATCCTTCAGTACCTAATCGCCAAACGATTTTGGCCGCAAATCAGAGGCTATTAGACCATGGCCAATTTATAGCTCCTACACACGCTCAAGGACGTGGCAGGCCGAGACTCGCAGTAGAGGTCGAAGGAGATATCTTCGATATCTTTGAACGGAGCCCTAGATCGAGTACGCGAGATGCAGCGCGGCGCCGGCGCTTCGGCGTAAGCCAATATGCCGTGTGGAAACTTCTCCATACTGCTGGGTTGCACCCGTACCATTTTCAAAAGGCACAGGCCGTGAACGACGCAGACGCCGCGCGCCGTTCCTCGTCGAGCCTTCTGCGAGTGGCTGATCATACACCCCGATGCTAACATTTTGTGGACTTACGAGGCCTTGTTTACTCGAGTGGGGCTGTATAATCAGCATAATGAACATTGGTGGTCATTTCGAAACCTTTTGAATTTGATTTGAAAAGTGACACTGTGCTGCTCAACAAAATTAAAAATAATGTGCAAAAACGTGCAAGACTGTTTAGAGAGAAACGGTATGCATTTTGAACATTTATTATAGTACTGTTAATGTGATTGTTCTAAGATGATTTTGATAAAATTATTAATTATTTGTACGTTGATTCAATTTTTTTAAATACGCTTTATAGCAAAATGTTTTGGCACGATTTTAATAAGGTATAAAGTTCTTATTTAACTAATTTATTTTTACTTTATTTGTAATTGATTAATGGATTACATTCTAATCATAGTGAACATAGCACAAACCTTTTGCTTATTGACGGTCCTAAGCCCGTGAAAGTATGAAGGGAAAATTTGCAACTTTGTTTATTATTGTGTTATCAATGAATTGCGGCGGCGCGCGGGGCGGGCCAGCCCACGTAACTTCAACTAGCGCGTACGCACGGCGCGGCAGTGTCCAGAAACATAAACTTTTTATAGATAACTTTGTGATGTGATATCTTAATATTTTTGTATTGAGTGATACTAAAATAAAAAAAACATTTATTCAATGATTTTCGCCAAAGAATAATATATCAACATTTGGACGGTGACTAAAAAATCTTGCTGTATAATAGAAAGAGAAAGTCGCATAGATCATAACGCTTTTTCCTTACGTGACGATTTCTACCAGTCAACTCCTACCGCAAGCCGCGTTAAGGAATTTCGTTCCAATAATTCAATGCACTTAACCTGTATCGATGGATCCCATGTTTAAAAATATCTTAAATCCCATGTCTCACAGATATGGGATGTTTTCAGTTTGTTTGAGAATTACTCTCAAATGCAAATTTATTTTTGCTGTCGATAAAATCGATATTGTGCATGCGTAAATATATATCCCGACTACTGCACCCTTCACTATGTGTGATCCTTCACGCACGTGGCAGTTTTTTTAAAATTAATTATTAAATACTCTGCCTTTATTTTTAAATACCTATGGCTTTTTGTTTTTCTATCAAAAATTGCCCTTCGTATCAAAAAGTCCTAAATACTTTTAGAATTTTTTTTAAATTTTTTTTATTGGCAACATTTGAAAGTCCATTGAAAATAGTTTGTTTTCTTGAGAATAGGGGCAAAAAACGCTTCTGGTCTCCAAATAATTAACCGTTAAAAATTGAGGCACAGGCTAAGGCGATGAAGGTTCTTCGATACCGGCGCAAATTTTGGATGTTAGTCAAAACAAATATTTAAATAGATTTTCCACAGATACTCATACAATGGTGCATGGGTATCCAATGTTATCACCAATAATAGATACAATGCTGCAATACTATAAGTAATAATAATTATTCTGGACTTGAATTCGCTATTCGACATTGTCGCTGTCTATTTCCATTTTTTTTTACTTTTCTTGCTGAATATGAAGTATCAAAGTTTCACAAATGTACAAAATGCTATTTGTATTTTTTTTTTGTCCAAGTCTGTTTTGTTCAGCACCAACTCTGTTTTCACATTGACTTGGCAATAAAACTGAGAGCTAGATAATTTTTGTTCAAGTTCCAGTGCTTTAATTCTTCTTTATTTTTCATTTCAATGCCTTTCAAATAAATGCTACAATGAGCGATGACGAAAAACCGATAGTGATTTTTCAGCATTACTGTACTTTACAAATAGGATTTGCTAATAGAACATTTTGCTAGTGTCGTTTTCATTATAGGACGTATTGCTATTAGGACCATTAATTGCTTTTATGGCTTTTTGATGCGAAGGGAAAAAATGTGTGGTCATATTGACGCTTAATCATAACTTAACTCTAAGCAAAATTTATGAATAAGGCGAAACATATATAAGATTATTAAGTAAGAATTTCATTCAGAAGATGGAGCGACGAGAGCGGATGGATCAGTTGGCCAGAGATGAAGTGTCACAATGGCGTTGGACGCGCGCAGATGAAGAAGCATTCCGTCGTACTGTCGCTTCCTATGGAGTAGAGTTCGACCCAACCACTAAAAGTCTTCGCTGGAGTCGTTTTAGAACACTTGCACGATTGGACACTAAAAGTGATGACGCTTTAACTGATTATTTAAAGGCATTTATGGCCATGTGCAAACGTCAGTGTGGACTTTCTGTGGGAGAAGCTGAGCTACCGACAAGAGCTGATTTAAAAGCAGAGCCTATAGGAGAAGAGAGAGCTATTGCTACTCTTGAAAGGTAATGATATGATTTTACTTATTTCGAATAAACTTGCTTTGTAAACTTTAAAGAGTCCTCTAAACGTTGTCCACAAATCGAAAACTGGAAAGTTTTGACGATTCGATTCGATATGAAGACGTAAAGTCTGAATTCGTCTGAAACTTGTACTTTGACCACTAAAAACACCCTAAATACAGTAATCATAAGTAAGTAAGTAGGTAAATTTTATTTGTTTAAACATGGTGTACATGATACATTGCATGCAGGATAGTAATGGGATACAGATAAAGATTAGGTATACTTAATTACAATTCAATAAGCATATTTTTTAGATACAATTCAATCTCAAGGTAGTTATTAAATAAATTTAATAAAAAAATGAATTACTGTCATTAAAAATTTCCATTCCAAATTACAATTATTCCAAAAATAAAATACAATAGATTACAGTAACATGTCAAAAATACACCATTGCCATCTTAAAAATGAAGAAAATTGTCCTCTTTCATACACTCTGCTATACTGTAATATGCTCTTTCAGTTAGTAAACTCTTCAACTTATTTATATAGCAGATATATTTAATGTTTTCCACGATTTGGGCAATTTATTAAAAATGGTCGGAGCCATGCAAAAGATGCTCTTACGCATAATTATACGCATATGAATGCCAATAAGTTAAAATTACTGACAACTAATTTAACCATTCTTGAAGTAAATAATTATGTAGTTTTATAATGTTTTGACCACTGATTAGATCCAAGTATATCGATCCTTAAAACAACAAATGGCGTAAAAGCCAAAAAGCTACTTTTCAGGAGAGCCAAAAAACTAAAATGAGTAACTTTGTTTCCTCAATATCTCTCAAAGTAGTAAAGCTATAATAACCAATTAAAGTTGTATTTTCTTAGAATTTTCATGTGTATAATTATAAAAACCTAATATTGTAGGGCCTATGCTAGTTTCCGAGATAGCATGTCTTTTACTACAAAAAATTTTGCTCTAACTGGCCTTTACGCCGTGAATTTTATACTTTGCAAGTTAAACAGGTTATGCGCACTTGGAGTAAAAGACTTAGGGAACATCTATGTTTGGGTTTTTGAAGAAATAAAAGACAAATATAATTACCGAATGTATTAATTATTGCAATAAATACAACACAAAATTTTGAAAAAGTACCAGTAAATCTAACATTTCGGATCAATGTAGTTATCTAAATTATGCCATGAACGCTATTTTTAGCGAAGAATGAATTGAGAAATTAAATTCAACATGAACATCAACATCAATTAAACAAACATCAACGAAATTGAAAAAAATCAACGAAAGTATTAAATATTGTAATAAAATAATACAAATTTTGAAAAAAATTAAAAGAAATAAGAAAATTTGAAATTTCGTATCAATTTACTTTCTAAATCGGTACTATAAATGCTATTTTTTAACGACGAAATAAAAAAAAATTGAACATCAACTATTAACATTTGGATCGAACTTAATCAAACACTTTCACCTCGTACTGATGTTTACAAACAAATCAGTCTTAAATTTACCAATTACAGTTTTAATAACTAAATTGCGATTATTATTATTTTATATAAACTAACTAAAATACCACTATTATTAGAATCAGTCTAAATAATCAGTCCTTGCGGTAGAATTTTAATTAGTCTTAGAATGCAGTTGTACAAGAAAATTAAGTATTAATTACTTACTGCATAAAATATTTAAATAAATGAGTATTTTCTACCAAACTATCTGCTTAAAAGTAGTTAAAAATATAATAGGTAACAGAATTGTGGTACCTAATAGGTAACAAGTTTAATAATTAGTCGACATCATTATTTTCATCATTATCATCTTCTTCATCAGTTTCAATCAGAGTATCTTTCTTATCACCGATGTAAGGTAAGTCTAAGTAGTCTTTATGGAACCTCTTCGGTATTGTCCCATCTAGACATAATTTTTTCAAATCTTTATATTTCAGAGCAGAAATTGGTATTTTTTCTGAATAAGCTTTTGGCAAAGTAAAGGTATTTAATTCTTCCAAGTAAGTTTGGTCTTCATTTTTAGCTTCGGACGCTCTCTTGGCCTTTCCCTTTCCTTTCCCTTTCTTTGTTGGTTTCTCAAATAAAATAACTGTCCTGGCTACGGCATCTTCTTTCATGGAATACTTTATATCAATTTTATTAAGATGCTTTTTCTTGAAAGTAGCTATGCGTATATCTTTGAAATTGATATTTTTACAAGTATCTTTCGTAAAAGTTTTTGACGCAATTTCTTCCCAATTTATAAAATCTGTGTGCTCCAAAACATGAACATTATACGGTCTAACTGTTTTTCTTGCTGCTTCAAAATAGGAACTCCATTGAGTAGGACTCCATACTATAATTTTTCGAACTTCCTTCTCAATTGTGGCGTGTACTGAATCAACGGGCATGTACGTGTGCCCTGGAAGCAGGTAATTTATTTGTATAATCTGTAAATTGACAGACTTTGCTAAAAAGTAATTTAATACGGATAGAACGACTTTATTTTTATTTTGACCTGTACATGAATCACAATACAAAAGAGCAGTTTCAACACCTTGCTTGTCCAACTCTTTAAGGTATAAATATAAACAAGTAGCTATTTCCGTACTGCCTCTTCTTCCGTCACACTCACCCCATGTGAAACAGTAAACATTTCGTGTTAAGCTCTCGTACACAGTTAAATTGAAAACAGCGTATTTTCTTGCGTAGTATAATAACATGGATTCACCATAAGGTGTGTTTAAAACCTTTTGAAGATCGAAACTACTACACATGGTTTTACCATCATTTAGAGCTTGGTGTGCTTTATATCTTCTTTTCATAGCGACTTTCTCTTCCAAATGTTTTTTGTAGATCTCTTTGTCTCTTTCAGTCATTTCATCACACAAATTTTCTGCTTTGAGACACAAAACACACTTATCTTTTTTGGGAGTGTGAAACCCTAAATCATATTCTGTGTTAAATATATGTCTAAAAGTGACTTCGCTCACGATTTCTAGCCCTTGTTTTTTGCAGTGTTCAAGGTACAGTCTGTACAAATTTGATAAATTTCGCAACTCTTGTGGAAGATACATCCGTTTACTGTTCTTTCTATTGTAATGTGAGGGACAAGCAGGAAGATTTTCTATGTATTTTCGTACAATTATTTTCACAGGTTCTGAATATTTATTGGGAGCATGTCTTTTTCTTGATTCTTTCAGTGACATGCCTTCTTCTGCCTTAGCTATAGTGTATAACAACACTTTTTGCGTTATATCCAAAGTACAAAGTAGAAATTTTTGGCATATTTTTTTGTGATCTTCACCGTCATTAATGTAATAATCAATTGTCAATGATCTTTTGTTAGATTCAACTCTTTTTCTCCGTATGTTTTCCGTATGAGCACAGCGAACCAACCAATCATGTTGTCTTTGACGGTCAAGACTCCAATAAAAGTTAAAAATCGATTGTCTGCGTTCTTCACTTATATTATAACAACCTCTTTTACAAATGCCTTCTACACACGGATTCCTTTTCATAGATTTTGCTGGAACTGTGTCGCCCTTTTTCCTGACATATTCTTTACCTTCTTCTTTAAGTTTTCTATTTAATTTGTAGGTATTTATACGTTTCTCTTTTTTTACTATAGCTATCTCAGCGCTGGACTTAGTCTTTGTTCTTTTTTTCTTCTTCCCTTTTTTCTTAATTTGTTCATCGTCACTGTTAGAAGTACTACTGCCAGTCCAAATGTCAGAACTACCACCAGAAAAATCTCCTTGTTCTTCGTCGGATTTAAAATCCAGATACGATTTTTTCGATGCTTTTGTAGATTTCCGTTTTTCACGACTTGCTTGAATAGAAGTGACTGGCTCTGTATTGCTGCTGTTATCCTCGGGTTCGGTGTACGTATGTTGTTGGTAAGTATCTTCCGCAACCGGTTGATCAAGACCCCGGGGGATGTTGGTTGCTTCGGTCCTGCTACCATCGAGTTTAGTATAGGTATCATATTGGTGAGTATCATCCTCTACAGCTTGAGTCGGAGTTGAGGAATTGACCGGAGCCACGTTGAGTTCGACACTGGTCTGGTATTGGTGAGTATTGTTCAAGTCAGATAATAATACAGAAGGCGAGATGCTGAACTGAGTTTCTTCGGGTCCGGTGTAAGTATGTTCCGCAACAGGTTGATCAAAAGTCTGAAGATTGTTGTAAGCTTCTGTCCCATTAACATCGACTTCGGTATAGGTATGATATTGATGAGTATCAATCACTGCAGCTGGAATAGCAGATGAAAAGTTAGCCGGTGCTGCGTTGAGTTCGATGCAGGTCAGATGTTGGTGAGTATTATATGAAACAGCTTCAAGGAGGTGAATTTACTAGTACTGCTTCGAGTCCAATGCAAGTTGGATGTTGGTGAACACCTTGACTAAGACGCGAGGAACCGGACCGTGTAGCGGTATTAACTTTGGGTCCGATGCAGTCTGGTGGTGTTAATGCAGAATTAGTAATGTACTTAGCAGGTATGGAAGTGATTATTTCACGTTCTGTAGACATTATTTCTTTGTCAGCGACCTTATACGGACTAATGGCAGGACTCTTAAAAAAATTGTGAGATCGTGATAAGCTTATCGTAGACGTATTAATACTTTCATCTGAAGAATCACTGTTTTCAACCCGCACATTACAATGTTTCTGTTGTACTTTGACTGGTGTATCAATGTCGCTATTTTCTATGACATCCATGCTGCTATCTTCTGAATAATTGATAGCTTGTGTTTTAATAGAACATTTGTCCTTATTGACTGGTACACGGATATTGCTACATTCAGGCGGTTGTACGTCCTCAGGAAATGATCTGCAACGATGAAAATAATTGTTGGTAATCATGGCCTTTAAAGTCTACTTTTCTGGATGGAGGAATATAGGTAGGTAGCGTTCGTATATAAAAGATGTCACACGTCGATCTCAAACGGTTTAATTTTTGAGACTAATTCGAAGTAATCAAAGGTAGTAAGGAATAATATTCATAGTAACCTACTATAACTAGGTACAAACAACGAACGACGACGCACTGATGCACCACGGCTAAACAAATGGGTAAAAAGGTAGTACCTTTGATACAAAGAAATATTATTATAGGTAGGCAGGTTATACTATATCTAGATTTTAGGTACAAAAACTAGGTACGTCTTTCTACTATAACAATTAATGGGTAGGTACATCACAATTTTTTAAGTACTATTTTATCTACATTGTTTTTAATAGTCCGTCGTCCAGATCTCGACTTTTAGA
This sequence comes from Brachylomia viminalis, assembly GCA_937001585.2. Taxonomy (NCBI): domain Eukaryota; kingdom Metazoa; phylum Arthropoda; class Insecta; order Lepidoptera; family Noctuidae; genus Brachylomia; species Brachylomia viminalis. The sequence goes on along the minus strand of OW443301.2, from coordinate 14,524,869 downwards.
CCGTCTTTACTTTGTTGTCAGACTATAATGTTAATATGAGCATTTCATAGGTTTCCCCAAATATTGGCATTTAACATTTGGGGACAACACCTAAACAGGATGCGTGTTGATGTAACACAAGACCAAGTTAACTTGAAACCTGAGTTCAATACGCTGTCAACTGAACGAAGTCTCAATTTCTTTACAAAAACTAATGTTTATTTTAATCATCACTTTCAAAGGGAAAGGGTCGAGATCAAGGTCAAAATTCATAACATAAGCCTTTTTGATCTCTGACCTCGTCCTTCCTTCAGACTTTCTTAAAAACACTAATGTGAGAAAAGTAAGTGTGTTGAAAGAAATTAACTAAAAACTTCGTTTAGTTGACAACGCATTGAAATTAGGTCTCAAGTTAACTTAGTCGTATGTTTCATCAACACACTTCCGTTTGGCTCAACAGACGCCGATATTTGGAGACATCCATGAGGGGCGCATATTAACATCATAGTCCGACAACAAAGTATAGGCGGTCTAAAAATCGAGGTCTAGACGAACGGACAAGCTACGGACATGTTAACACAATGTTAAGTTTTAACATGTTTCGGAATAATGACGTAATGAACCTATTGTACCTAGATATTGTGATACCATTGTTTTAAAAGCCAAAGAATAAACAATATTAAATGTAAATTTTGTAGTAAAAGCCAAACAAAGGTAACATTTAAGACAGTTTTGTGCAGTAAAATGCAATTACATTTTACTTTCAGTACGATAATTTATGATAAAATCGCTTTTTGTTTTAATTAAAAATAATGTTGTACATAACCTCGGACATTGACAGTATATAACACTAGCTGCGCCCCGTGGTTTTGCCCTCGTAAATCTTGTTTCCGCGAGGATTTCGGGGTATAAAGCAGTCTAACTGTGTTAATTCGTCTCTTTCTAATCTACATACCTACCTGCCAAGTTCCATGGAAACCAGTGCAATAGTTTTTGCGTGAAGAGATAAAAAGATACACATAGATACAAACTAATAAACTTTCACCTTTATAATAATATTAATGTGCTAAATCTTTGCTACTAAGTATCTAATCATAATAATATAAAAAAAATATCTAATATAAAAATAAAAAAATAACTTAATAGGCACTTACCTTTTGTTACATCTACGACTTTTACGAGATGACAGTATTGATTCCAGCGATTGTTTTCTACGTAGTAAAGAATCTAGTTGACGGCTTTTATCATCCATTTTAATATTTCTAGAGATAACTAGTACAAAACACGTCACACATCTGCTTTGCTCAAACTCATTTTGCAGACTAAACGCGCGCGGCATGGTGAGTACCTACTTGCGTATGCGCGAATCGTCGCGGTGTGTGTGCGTCCACACTGAATGCGTGGCGGGCGCGACAAGCTGGAACGTGCGGTGGCCACACTGATGCGTAAACTTTTGTAGCGGTTTGACGTATCAGATGTCGCAAACAATTAAATCATAAAAAAATATTAATTTTACTAGTTTTTTTATGAAAAAATACATTGAAAACCATTTTCCTACCGTCTTGGTTTTTACGATCAAGAGATAAACACTCGGTTTTAATTATTACGCTAAAAAATTGACGTATAAGCCAATTATAATAAAATATTGTCTTTTACGACATTATTAACGTTTTATATTTGTAAAACTTAATTCTATTAAATTGTAGTAAAAGCCTATTTTTAAAAGTCTTGCATTTTAAAACAAGTTGTCTTTGATATTATTTACTTCGATATAATCGTAAAATGTAATATTAACCACATCACTAAGAAATTAAGTCTTTTACGCCCCAAATTTGCAGTTTTCGATTTTAATATTGGTTATAACGACACAAATCATAAAATTATTGGAATTTTTTCTTAAAAAATATTGGATGTAAGAGCCATTTTTTTGCGAATTTGAACATTTCAAATATACAGATCGATAGAGCTTCAAAAACTGAACAAAATGGCATTTATAAGTCATTTTGGCCAAAATGGCTTTTACGCCATTTGTTGTTTTAAGGATCGATATTTGAAAAATTTGATGTGGTTTGACAAAGTCACATTCTACGTAAAGTAACAAACGAAATCGCACGAGCTCAACAGAAACATATCTCCTTTTTTTTTAATCTTTGCCCCACACTAGGAAGTTCTCCTGTATACAAACATTTTAACTCACATACACAAACAGCCAGACCTGGAACAACTACTTGTAGGTCATACAAATATTAGTTCCGTGCGGAAATCAGCGCAGCAGTCAATCGCTTAACCACTGCGCCAACCGTGCCGTCAATATCCAGCCCGCTGGGAGTGTGTAACACCGTCTTACCAGGCAGAGTATATTCGCATCATACAAGCGGTGTACGCCATAGAAGCCAGGAGAGTTACGGACACCCATATACGTATACTTTCCGACGGCAGCGTCTCAGTGCTCCAATACTTGGGGAGGATAATTATATATTACCTCAGGTCTAACACTAGAATGTCACAATGCGCTAGAATGAGTAACGGTATCTGACCGCAACACAGTGACACTGCAATCGATAAAATGACACAGTGGATCACTGCGCGTCAGTCTGGACCCGAACCCATCGTGCCCATCCTCTTCAACCAGCTACGCTGGTGGTTACAGGTTTTCACCCACACAAGCGGAGAGCTGGTGGGCCTCGACACTGGGCTGTAGGCAGTCCAGGGAAGCTATGCCATCCTTGGATGGCAGTCTAACCAGTCGTTTATTACGCCATACCTGGTGACTGGGACCATCACGGGACACTGCTCGCTAAACAAACACTTCCACACAATAGGTATAACGGACAGTCAACTATGCAATACTTGCATAGAGGCTGTGGAAACCGTTGCGCACGTGCTCTTTGAATGCACAGGCGTCACCCAGATTAGGACAGACACCCTCGGGGTACCCAGATCCTACACAGATGTTCTTAGCAGACCAGGAGACATAATCAACTTCTGGAGGGAGGTGGTGGGACGGTTGAAACAACCATCTACGGCCGCCATGGCACACGCACAATGGTCCACCTGAAGGACGGAAACCAAACCCAAAAGAAGAAATTTGTGGGCCCTGCTACTTCCACAGCATCGACGGGGGCAGAGCAGAGGTCACTTTAACTGCATGTCTTCAGACACAAGTTCCCTTCATACTGATTGAGTGGAATGGTGCTGAACCACACGTCAGGTTCGTGAACGGGCGCCGTCAGGACTGGCCATCTCTTAGCTGCCACGGCTTATTTTAATTATTGAATTGTTTTTATTTTTTGTCTTTTCATTATGGATGCTTTTAACGTGGACGTCTTTCTACATCGTTCTCACATGTATAACTTTAACATGAATGATGTAACCAATTTTTTTGTAACTCCTATGGATACCTTTTTAGTAAATTTCGTCATTTGAAAGTTTTTGAATTTCGGTCAATAGATGAAAGTCTTCTCAGGTCGTATTTATTCTTATATAATCCTGCAACGGGTTTCAGGCCAAATCAGTAAAATTTCTGCCATATTTCGGAGTGAAATCATTACAAAAGAAGGTTCTTATGGAGAGAAGGCGCCATTTGAGCCAAGAAGAAATGATCAGAGCCGTGGGAATTTTGGAAGCTGGTTGGCAACGTGCTGTGGCAATTGCTCTGGACAATACGCAGAGTGTCTACGGGTCTAAAGTCGACTTATAGTCGACTTTAGACCCGTTACCGCATCACTGGCAGCGTGGCAGAGCGACACGGAGGACGAGCTCGCATCACCAAACGTAGACAAGATCATTTCATACAAATTACTACTTGACGAAATCGTACAATGACCGCGATGATGTTGGTTACGAGGCTTCATAGCTCTTCAGGGATGTTAATGAACTGAAACGAACGAATCTCGCTTTGGTATGAGGCCGGATACTAGATGTACACGGTATTGGAGGACTCCTAGACGCGAAAAAGCTGAAGAACGTTTAAAATCATGCCGATGATATGGGTGGGTGTGTATTTGGATCGGCAGAAGAACCAAACTGATTTGGATCAGAGGCAATTTCAATGCACAGATTTACGCTGAAAAGATTATATCAGATGTTGTCATCCCTTTGCGGACCCGATTTGGTGCTTCATTTCTGCTTATGCATGATAATACTAGTCCACACACTGCCAGAGTAGTTGCAAACACACTTGCCGAAGCTAAAACGTCCTACCACGGCCTGCTCAATCGCCAGACCTGAATGCCATTGATCACGCATGGGATATGCTTCAAAGAAGAGCTCTGCCAAATATGGATGCCGTACATACACCAGAAATTCGTTTCCGCCTGTTACAACGGACGTGGGCGGCCATTCCGCAACATGGATTGTGGTAAACTCATATTGAGAACCTTTGTCGAATCGCTGCGATTTTATACGCGTTAATGGCGGAAATACAGATTTAGAGATTAACTAAGGTGCAAAATTCATCATAAGCAAAAATCTCGTTATGTCTTTATTAATGCATTAGCAGAGAGTACTTCGTCGATCTACACATACGAACACATTTTATTTAATCAATTTAAACAGACATTTTTATTCAATTTCAATAGGGCAATTATTTTCTTGTTTTAAATACCTTGATCCCACTTGATGTGTGTACTTTAAAAACACAAATTTACAGAAGCAGACTTAATGCCATAGGCCTTTTCTTTATTCAAAAGTAGCACTTAAGTTATGTTGCAATACTTACTAATAAATTATTTACCACTTTACCATTTTCTACCATAAAAGTTACCATTTTGTAGCTTTCGTATTAATCGAACTTTACAATCGAATCCGCCACCAAATCCGATGATTGTCCATAGGTGTGGTGATGTGTTTTTCACAGGCGATCAGGTCCGTTTCCTGGGTCAGGCGCTAGCTTAAAAAAAAAAACTAATAACGCCTTTTTTTTTTCTTCAAAATCGACATAATGGTTCCTTTGACTACTTTGCTATACTAACCATAGTTTCATAAAGAATATATATATATATATATATATATAAATATTGTACGGTATACATTGATTTAACTTAACTCGGACTTATTTTACAGCTTTATCGTCATGCGAAATTTCGCTTTTTATGTAATTTTCTACATAATTTGTTTCTATAAGGGTGTTTCGAATCGATTTTTTTTTCAACCAGACGTTTGCGTATCGGACGTTCTGCGTCAAGACCCTATTTAGTTTCTAATCTAATACTTTTTAACAGGATTGATCTTCTACGAGTATTACGTGAAGAAGTCGCTCCACATCCTGCACTAGATGCTCGATTGGCTTTATGTGAGAGGTCACCGGACACTCCACCGTGGTGGCAACCGGCTCGACACGACAAACTGTTGGTTTTAGGTGTCTGCAAGTAAGTATTATTATCATTGCTTTTAAATCAATGCACTTTTGCTGTGTTTTTTGCCAAGGTTGACGAAGGCAAAGACATTTATATGTAGGATAAGTTGTTGAGTATGGTTATAATAGTTAGATCAATATACATCCCGCGCTGAAAGCGGCATACGAACTTTCGTATGCCGCTTTCCAGTTTATCGACGCGTCAGAATTAAACGCAAGTTAATTTTTTGCCGCTCCATTTAACTGCAACTGCAACATTTTACAAGATTCTTTTTTCTAACCAGAAATACATTTTTCAGGCACGGATTGGGTGATACATATAGTAAGCTGTTCTGTGATCCTAAAATGCCATTCGCTGATTGCGCTAGCAAGTGGTATGCGAGTCACAAGAGCGCGACTAGGAATGAAGCACAGAAGATATCGTCTGACGAGGAAGATGCAGCCGGTTCTGAAGAGGCGGCCGGCGAAACACGCATGTCGCTGAGGCGAAGCAAGAGAACCTCCAATAATTGCGATCGGACCACGGAGGACGACACAGACGCCCTCTCTGAACTAGAGACGCTAGCCAAACTTGGACGGATCGAAGAGACACTGCCTCCGGAGCGCTGGTTCTCAGAGCGGGCGCTCGAAACGCGCCTGCACCACATTGCACACGCCGTTCAGAACCGCGAGTGGCCCGCCGCTGCCAAACAGGACGCACGCGTCGCGCCTGACGCGCTCGACGAGCGCAAGCTGGGACCTAAGCGTCACATCGCCATCGACGTCGAAACCGACCGCGCTAAGCTGCACGCGCTGCTGTCCGTGCCGCAGGCCGCGCACACGGGCGGCGGCGCCAGCGCGGCGCCGGGCGACGGCAGCGCGCCGCCGCCGGCGCACCAGCGCGCTCAGGCGGCTCCGGCGTCTTCGGCCGCGCCCGTGGACCTGTCCGCGCCGCTGGACCTCAGCGACGTGCACGACTTCTCTGTGGCTCGCCGCACGCAGAGCCCTGACGTGGCGCCCTCCTCCGTCCCTTCGCGCAGCCGGCTCGACGACACTCTTTCCAGGCTCATGAAAAGAAAGAATGTGGTGAGTTGAAACTAGATTTTTCTGTGTTTAAAAGTTACGCCGGCAGTTTACCTACTTTGTGGCGTAATTAATTTTAAATAGCTAACAAAAGAAAGAACAACTCTGACGACCTTATTTCAAAACAAGGTTCTTTTGACATGGCTTAAACCATCGGCTTCGGGTGTCCATGTCTTCGTACTTTACTTGTGGCGTAAAGCTTCGTCAGATATGTTCTTTTTTTTGTCCGTACAGTTCCTCTGTCTCGTATCGAGAAACTAAGTACTCACTGAAAATAAGCCCGTATCTCCGTACCGTCCGTCGCCGCGATCATCACATCGCATTTTCGATCAGTCGTGCGCCAAGTATCGCCCAACCATGTCGTCGACTGCGGAAGTTTACGATAATTTGGCTATATCTTGCGCCTGCTTCATGCTTTATTAATGATATTCTAACGAAACACTTTAAACCAAATTAAAAAAAAAAAATAGGATGTGTGTTGTCTGTTAGTTAGTGAATTCCAGATTTTTATAAGGGAGATCAAAACCATCTAAATACGTACATATTCAGACAAGCTTCCCTAAATCTCATAAGGAGGGATTGTTTGTACTCATCATTTTGATCAACTTTCACTGTGTATATTGTGTACACTGTGCATATACCAACCATGAAAACGCGAAAAAAAAAATAGCAGGTCAGTACATACATTGACAAAACAGCAGATTTTTGTACACAAACCTTGCAAAATCTCTAAATATTCGTGAAAATCGTGTATTTTGGAAGAACTAAGCGGTCTCAGACAAAACATAGAAAGCAAATTTTTAGGACTTCGTACCTCAAAAGGAAACAACTTGACCCTTACAGACTCACGTCGTTGTCCGTCTGTCAAGACGAACGGTGTATGGGAGAATATTTTATTTTCATCTGTTCAGTTGGATGAAAGTTAATATTTACGTAGACAGGTAAGTTTGTTGGGACGAAACTCTTGGTGCGCGAGTCTGACTAGCATTGTCCGGTTTTTTTTAATAAAACGTCTATCATCAACCAACATCATAATCACTGGTAGATTCGTGTCAGTTCCCGTAAAAGAACAATATTGAGGAATATAATTATAACAATCTAGCTTTTATTTTAATTTTACAGCCCGCACCCGAACAAATTGTTGGAAAAGAAAAGAAAAGAAAGAAGCTAGACGAAATAGTACTAGGCTTATCAGCGGCTAAATGTAAGAGTCCTACTACTTCGTCAGAGAGCCTGCGCGGACGTAGTGCCAACGTGCTGCCCGACGTGACGGTGACTCCAGCAGCACCTCCTACTTCATCCGCGGCGTCTTCAATCCAGAAACCATTTTCAGTTACGGTGACAAATGTGCCATCTCCACAGGCTTCCTCCAAGGAGTTATCTTCGTTTTTGCAACAATCTTTAGAACAAGCTAAGGTTCCTAAAGCTCCGGTTGTGCCTCCGATGAAATCGTATTCTCACGAAGCAAAGGTAAACAAGTGGTTAGCTGAACAAGCTAGCGTGGATACGCGTCGCCGAGGTGTAGCACCACGGCTTGCTCCTGAAGAGCACGTACCAGTAGTACATCGCGTAACTGGAAAGCGAATAGTTGGCCCGAAAGCACCTCAACTTAAGCATCTAGCCCAATGGATTGCTGAAAATCCTATGTATGACATAGATTCAAAGTGGACTGAAGGTATAAAAGAGCACATAAAGTTGCCTCAGGATGTTCGCAGTCAAAGGCATTCCCCAATGCAGTCCAGCGGTGGAATGAATGAACGCAAAAAAGGACGACCACCCACACTTGATTCTCCTTCTCCCAATATAATGTCATCGAATTCTCATATGAATCAAAGTTTGGCTGGTCTAAATCCCGCTATTTTGGCAAGTCTGTCTAGCCTTAGTGCATTTGATCCGAAAACATTAGCTGCAACTCTTTCTAATTTAACAGGATTTGATCCAAAATTGTTGAACACCTTCGACCCAAAGCTACTTTCAAGCTTGGGAAGTTTTGATCCTAAAAATAATCCTCTGTTAAACTCATTCAATAGTATGCCAAATTTGTTAGGTAATATAGCGGGCGGAAATATATTTGCAAATTTAGCTGGATTGGGACTTCCTGGATTCTCGTCTTTAGACTTAAATAATCTTACCGGGTCCAGCGTTTCAAGTGAAAGTAAATCAAAATCTCGAAAATCTACAGAAAGTGTTAATCCCTCTAGTTCTAAGTCATCCAACTCACAGTTTCCATTTGTTTTTCCTAATCCAAATATGTTGTATCCTCAATTAGGGCTAAGTGGTCTAAATCCATTTGGTATGCATTCTGGTATGTCGTCAGCATATGATGCATTAGGGTTATTGAGTAACAATATAGCAGCCAGTTCAGGTGCTTCTACATTACAAGGTTCAAGCCATAGTGCTTCACGTAGTACTGGGAAAACCACTACACCACGGTCGTCAACTATTGTTACTAATTCATCCACCTCCCGACAGCAAAAAGTTTCTGACAGACAGCAATCAAGTCAACTCCCACAAATACATTTGCCACCAGATCCTTATCTCTTAGAATCTTTATCAAAACAATCTTTAAATTACGAATCGATCATGAGACCAGAAAAGAGACCGCGGGATAATGATAACCACGAAACCATAGCAACCGATCTCTCTAAGACCGATAAAAAGAAGCTGCCATTTGATGCAATGAGGTCACAAGTGCCTCCGGAATTTGCGGCTGTCCAGGAAAAGCTATTAAAGGGTGATAAAAAAGATATTGATATAAGTAAAATGTTATTAGAACAAATGGCTTCAGGCGCTCTTAGTGCTAGCCTTGTGAGTTCTGCAGAGTCTAAAAAGGGTAAAGATGACAAGGACGTTTCCGAAAAATTAATCAAAAATTCGTCAGAGTATATTTCTAGGACATTAATGTCTGAAGACGGAGCATTAGGTACTTCTTTGCCTCACAAACGACCCCATGAAGAAGTTATGAATGAACCAGAAAACTTAGCACTATCATCAACAGAATTAAATCCAACTAAAAAAGTAAAAGACAATTCTGCTTCGGAGAAAAAACCACCCATGGAAAAGCAACCCGATCACTCGACGCACACTGGCGAAATGGACCTTGAAGACTTAATAGCTCCTTCAACTGTAATTAAAACAGGTATGAAACCTGATTTCGACACTTCTGTTCCTAAATTGACTGCTACTGAAATGACAACTTCAACATCTGGCTTAGGTAAGGATGAAAAATCACCAGCAAAGCTACAAAGTTCTTATCCAGATGAATCTACTGTTCTAAATCAAGACATCGCATTGGGTGAAGACTGCAATGCAAAAATAGAAAATGAAATAAAAGACAACTGCTCCAACGACGACGATACTAATGTTGGAGATTTGTCTTCTCATGATGGGGCACGCAGATGCAATAAAAAGAAAAGCCGAAAGTCGTCTGAAGAAATGACATCGACATGCCCGCGACGTGAATTAAGATCAAGCTCTGGACGCCAATCGACGGAGTCAATTAATACAAACCATTAAAATGTAATATGGCTCGGACGATGTTAATAGCAATCACCGTGATCCAATATATATTAAGTATAACTGTGGTTGTTAGAGCCTCTTTCCTATGTTGCGGATTTGTGCCGCTTGCGAATCTGGGGTCTACTCTCGAACGCCCGGTTTCTGAAGTTACCAGATAGAAATTATCATTAGCTATACATTCAATATAGTTAAGCTTGAGAAACGTCACTGTTAACGGTCACTGCGTTTTCTGAATACGCTTCAAACCATTCAATTATTATTTTAATTCGTCTTTATTACTAGTTTTATTTATAATTATATTTTTCGAGGATAAATATATGGCTTAATTTACTAAGTATTAGAAAGTCCCCGACTTACTATTATTTCTAATAATTGCATTGCGCTTTTATGTTTATATAAATAAATAAACAGTGCCTGTTTGTTCTACAATCAGCACAAACAATGAATACCAGTGTTTATTTATTTATTTTTAGGTTTTTTTTTCTTAAACTATTTTTGATGAAAAGTATCACAGGAGATAATTAATTTACCTTTGAAGTAATTTTACATAAATAAATGCTGTAATATTTATGACAAACAAGACGTAATCATTATATTGACCCTCAAAAAAAAAAAAAACAAACGTGTTCCAACAGTAAGTTATCGAACAAATAGTGCTATTGGTTAGATAAACCACCGTTAAAACTGCCTCAGAAACCGGGCTTAAGTGCGTCATTGAACGTACGGGCCCGTCCGCAAGTAGAATGCGCGCTAAATAAGTCTGCACGTGGCTGATAAAAAAAATAATCGTTTGCCGCCGTCTCGAAGTTTATATCAGGTGTCAAGAGTGTGCTCGTGTTTTCCAAACTAAATAATCTCTATCAATATGCCAAAAGTGATTAAACGTGCTGGTAGGGATATAGGCTTGAAGGTCCAACACGCGCGCAGACTTATCTTGCGCGTACTTTAGTTGATAAAATGTCAAATTAATATTTTCGGACGGGAAAATACATATCGGGAGTAGGGACAACTGCCTAATCGTGTAGTAATTCATTCTTAGTTCGGGCCCGAAGTAAAATAATTATGTCCGTAAATGATACGGAGTAAAACCCCGTAACTTCGACCGAAACTACGGCTATCGTACTTGGGGAGTAGACCCCCATTTTTTTTGAAGTCCTGCTGTTTCTACATGAATTAATTAATTATTAGATTAGTATAAGAATAATATTCTTGTTTATAACTTGTATATTAAATAACAGAAGACTGGATATTTCACATACATAGATCCACAGTTATACAAAAATTTCTTCGACATTACATTATTGTATTAGATAAGAAGGATTCTTATGTACCTAATTGTAACAAAGTAAAATATACGTCGTAAGTCATAACTTCCGGAATGGATAACAATCATATGGAAATGCGGTTTAGAATTTCATAATCTAGTTTATACGATAAACTGGATAAACTATTGACACTCGAGATCTCTAGCAAATACTGTAGCTCATTTTCCTTTTGGACTACTATTTGTTTTTAAGTAAGTTAGCAATGTCGAGTAAATATTTAATCATAAATGACGAGTGAAAATTGTGTTAAAAATTATTCCTGGTTTTATTATTATTCTCATTTTTTATTTAGTTATTATTGTAAGATTTAAGTCAAACACTGAATGTGATAAAATTATTTATTACATGTATTCTTATTATTTTACACTGCTATATTGATGAAATGTATTATATAATTATGTGACAAATCATAAATAAACATAGAACTAATACATTCGTTTTATTTTAATTATCCAACATATAAAAGAGCAGGATTTTAACGTGTTTCCTCCCTCTAGCTGTCCCTTCTAATCCAGCGGGGCGAGGACGGCCTACTGTAATAGACCTGAGTCACACATTTTTATCACAGTTTGGGAGCAAAAACCGTGATATAATGCGTGACAATATCACACTCGCCCCGTTCTGTGCTTCGTTGGGGCCCGGCCACTGAGACTCTGAACAGGGACCCGTGGGGACGCCCCTATAAATTGGTGCGAGAGAAGCTCCGCCCATGGGCTCCCCCGCTGACGCAGTCTCCGGCCCCAGCTCGTGGAGGACGTGGTGAGCGCTCTGTTCCCTTCTAGAGGGAACAGAGCTCCTTCTCGCTCTTCGCTTCTCCTTCCCACCCATGGCTCCGCCTACTGCGGTGCTCAATGCGGACCACACCGCCGACGGCGACGACGATGCTCCGGAGGTGACCGAGGCAGAGCTGCGAGTGGCGGTACGTAGGCTGAGTGCCAAAAATACCGCCCCAGGACCCGACGGCTTAACTGGGAAAGCCTGGGTCCTGGCCTCGGAGGCTCTCAGGCCTCGACTAAGGGGGCTCCTAAGCGCATGCATGGAGAGGGGCCAGTTCCCACTTCGTTGGAAGACGGGGAAACTGGTCCTCATCAAGAAGCCGGGGCGGCAAGCGCACTCTCCGTCCGCTTACCGGCCCATCGTGCTGCTCGACGAGGTGGGCAAGCTCTTTGAAAGAGTCATTGCAGACCGCCTCGCCGGGCGGCTGGTGCGGGTGGGGCCGGATTTGGCGGAGAGCCAGTTTGGCTTCCGCAGGGGGCGCTCTTCGGTGGACGCCATCATGCGCGTGCGGGCCCTCACGACGGGGGATGCTGTTGCCCGGTGTGGGGTCGTCTTGGCGGTGTCTTTAGACATCGCCAATGCCTTCAATACCCAGTCCTGGAGTTGCATCAGGGAGGCACTCCGGTATCACCGGATGCCGACCTACCTCTATCGTGTGGTCGAGGCCTTTTTGACGGACAGGGCCGTCATCTACCCCGGTCACCAGGGAGTATGGAACCGGCAAGAGATGTCGTGCGGTGTCCCACAGGGATCGGTCCTGGGGCCGCATCTGTGGGACATCGGATACGACTGGGTGCTGCGCGCCGACCTCCCTATCGGCGTCAGCGTGGTTTGTTACGCTGACGACACGCTGGTCCTGGCGCAGGGGAGGTCGTACCAGGCGGCGGCCGAACTCGGCTCCCTGTCGTTTCGGGTGACGCAGGTGCTCTCGGGGCATGGTTGCTTCGGGAAGTACCTGTGTCGCATAAACAGGGAGCCGGACACCCGGTGTCACCACTGCGTCGACTGCCGGGAGGACACGGCGCGGCATACGCTGGCAGAGTGTGCCGCTTGGGAGGAGCCGCGCCGTGCCCTCATCTCGGAAGTAGGCAGTGACTTGTCGCTGCCGGCCGTAGTCGAGTCGATGGTCGGCAGCGACGAGTCCTGGGACGCGGTGGTTTCCTTCTGTGAGACAGTCGTCTCGCAGAAGGAGGCTGCGGAAAGGGAGAGAGAGATCTCGTCCTCTCACCCGGCCCGCAGAAGGCGCACCGGGCGTCGGCGGAGGGCGGACAACGCCCTCTTCCAGCCCCACTAAATGGGTCCAGGGGCGACGGACTCGGGGACGTCCGTCGCCCCCCACACACCAGGACCCGAGGTGGCGGCGCGTAGTGTTCCACGCGCGCCCCTCTTAGACGTCGCGGGGGGAGTCAAACACCTCACTCCCCCCCCAGACCCGAAGAGGCCCGCAGTGGCGGGCCGGCACCAGTCGCGGGTTGTGGAAGGATCGAATGTTCCCGCGACCCCCGGCGTAGGTGTGAGATGGAACACCGGGGTGGTTTTTAGTCAGTAAGAGTCTGACGGACCCCGTCGCCCGCCCCAGGGCGGCGGACATCCATGAGGATTTTCCACCCCGGAAACAAAAAAAAAAAGGCGGCGGCCGAACTAGCGACACGCGGGGTTGCGAAAATCGTCGAGAGGATCCGGCAATTGGGACTCGAGGTGGCCCTGCACAAGTCCGAGGCCATGTGTTTTCATGGTCCTCGGAACACGCCACCGTCGGGTTCCCAAATAACGGTAGGAGGGGTTCACATCGGCGTCGAGTCGACGATGAAGTACCTGGGACTCGTCCTCGACAGCCGGTGGAACTTCGTGGAGCATTTCCGACGTTTGGCTCCCAGACTGGATAGGGCCGGGGCTGCCTTAAAGCGGCTCCTGCCCAATCCAGGGGGGCCAAACGCCTCCAGCCGGAGGCTCTACGCGGGGGTCGTACGGTCCATGGCCCTTTACGGGGCACCGGTGTGGGCGCGTTCCTTGAGGCGGCGGCCAGCCCGCTGGTTGAACGCGCCCCAAAGGGTCATGGCCACCCGGCTGGTCCGGGGATACCGTACGGTCTCCGGTGAGGCGGCGAGCCTCCTTGCCGGATTACCGCCATGGGATCTGGAGGCAAAAGTCCTCGCGCACGTTTGGGAGTGGCGCGAGGAGGCGAAACGCCGGGGCGTAGCTCCGCTGCTGCGAGAAATCACGGTACAGCGGACAGAGCTCCGGCGGGATCTTAGGGCGGCATGGAGAGTGCGATTGTCGCAACCCAGCGCTGGGCACGCCACAATTGCGGCGATAAGTCCCCTCTTTGAGGAGTGGCTAGAGAGGCGCCACGGCGTCACCTTCCGCCTGACGCAGGTCCTCACCGGACACGGTTGTTTTGGGAGGTTCCTGTTCCGGATAAGGCGGGAGGAAACGCCCGGGTGTCACCATTGTGTGGATCGCCCGAAGGACACGGTGGAGGTCTGCCCGGCTTGGGTGGAGCACCGCCATGTCCTCGTAGAGGCGATTGGCGGTGGCGATCTCTCGCGTCCGGCCCTGGTCCAGGCCATGGTACGGAGCGAGAGGGCTTGGGAAGCCGTCACCTCCTTCTGCTGCGAAGCAGTAATGTTTGCAAAGGTGGAGGCGGAACGCGTGAGGGAGAGGCAAAATTCGCACCCTCACGCCCCTAGCCGTCGCAGGAGACGCCCTGGGCGTCGGGAATCGCAGGCCGATTCCCGGCCAAAGTAGGCGCGGGCTTGCGAACGGCGAGCAATGGGCAGCTCGCCGTTCGATAAGGACCAGGCCCGATCGACGGCGCGTTGTGTTCCACGCGCGCCTCAAAGAGATGTCAGCACCAATGACGGGGTTTGCTAGGACCGATGCCTGCTAGGGTTGCGGAAAAGTCCAAGAGGGTTACCGTGGCCCCTGGCACAGGCAACTGAAGGAACACGGATGGGTTTTAGTCAGTAAGAGTCTGACACGCCCTCCTGCTCTGCCCAGAGCGGGAGAAGTTATTTGATGATTTCCCACCCACAAAAAAAAAAAAGGGGCCCGGCCACGGTGCCAAACTAAGTCATGGTTATGGCAGCCCAAGTAACACATCAAAGCAGTATAACGGCCGACTTACAGCATCCCTGTATCGTTTTCGCATTTTGAGTTAGTTTTATAGTAGCATTACAAAGGGAACTATATTTTCTATCACCAAAATTTATATTTGTCATCAAGTTGTATCACATAATAAATAGATCTATCGCCACGAAATATTTTCGTTCTCAGATAAACAAAAATTGTTCCCAGGTTGATATCTCAGGATTTTAGGTGATTTATTGTGGAACTGATTTTGCATTGTTTGGTGACTACATTTTGGTGACAGATCTACTATTTGGAGGACAAACCCTATTATTTAAGAAACACAAAACTAATTAAATTGGTAATAGCTTAAATGATACCCGAGACAAATTACCAGGAGAAACTGGATGCAATCTGGACTTTAGGGCACCCCGACTCGGACAGGTTAGGTTAGAAGGGGATGGCGGGGTCGAGAGACCCCGCCATCCCCTTCGTGGTTATTTTTTTATAAACCACCCAGAAGTAGGAGCCCCGCGAAGCGGGGCTCCGTCGACCAAGCCCTACCGTCGACATATTATGTATATCAATCGATCCGTGGTGAATAAGAAAACTACTACTATTGGTGATCTCTTTAAATTAGTTTGCTAAAATACTTATTAGGACACACCTATTTTAATACATACAAAAACATTTATTTGGTACTAGACCTTATATCTCAGGATTTTAGGTGATTTATTGTGGAACTGATTTTGCATTGTTTGGTGACTACATTTTGGTGACAGATCTACTATTTGGAGGACAAACCCTATTATTTAAGAAACACAAAACTAATTAAATTGGTAATAGCTTAAATGATACCCCATTACAAACGTTTAAACGGCTACTGTAATTCTTATTTGGGCACAAATTATACGGCTTTACATCCTAAATAGGTTCACAATAGGTGTTTAATTGCATTACAGGCGCATTATATTAGCATTATTGTGGTCAATGAAGTTGCCAATCGCATTACAGAAGCATTATACTAGCAATATTATTGATATTGAAGATGTTAATTGCATTACAAAAGCATTAGACTAGCATTAGAATATAGTAAAAGAATGATTGGAGCTATTTAAGTGTTCACCGTTGGAACTTAAATAAACCTTACATCATTGCAAAAACATCTCTAATACCATGGTACTAATGTTATAAATACAATTAACGTTGTAATTTAACTATTTTGTCTCGCAATTATAATAAGGACGAAGACGGTTAAAACTGAGTGAGTGACAATATTTGTTTGCATCAAAACAAAATTTATAATACTGGGTTAGTTTTTGACTCTTTTGTTATTTCATGTCTTCAAATATTACTGCGCAAAGTAGTTTACTGTAAATGTCTATATAATTTTCATTAAAAATTTTCACGCGCCTTCGATATTTTGTGGTTTTTATATAAAATGTTATTTAAAGATATGTGTGAAATAACCAAAACAATTGTGTATTCCTAGTATAGAACGAATTTTGCATAATTAACATAATAGTATTGGTTGGGCAGTATTAAATTAAGGTATATCATTAGTCTAATAGGTCTATTGCTTTTATAAATAAGTACAAATGATAATATTTTTTATTATAAAATATTTACAAAATGGTGTCGGTCTGTAGCAGCCCGGTGAGCCTTTAAAAAGCCTAATTAATGCCGCCAGCATTATAAATACTCACACGTGAACAATTATTAAACCAGAGAGAAGACTTTTGTTGAACCATTGTAGTGCTATTGTCTATAAAGTAGTTATATATGGTCTTACTGGTATACCAGTAGACTTGATGTAGCCTGAAATAGTGCCATTACTTGAACGCAATTTTGGGGATCCTTGAGCAAAACAATAAAACCCATTTCAGAGTTTTTGTACAACTTGAATCCGTTTGCCAAGAGTTGATAAAAGGCTTTCTGACCGCATTATCTAAATAACTATTACTGCGAGTGGCTTATTAAAATGATTATGGTGATTTCAACAAAAAAAAAATCAAGTAAATAGTATAATTCGAGTAGGTACTTGAATATCACTCAGTTAACAAGAGCATATTATTGTGATTCTAGATCTTATTTCAATGCCGCCGCACCGTGGACCTTACACTGATGCAGTTGCGGGACCGTTTCCCTAGTGCGTGCGAGACAGCGCTATGCATATTATAATATATTATAATCGTTATACAAACACGGTTAGGCAACACGCACAGTTAAATTAATAACATATAATATCTATACGTCCACTATAAAAATTGCTGTTGTTTTGTTGATCATATAATATGTCCTTTTCCCCAATATGGCTGACAAATGGCTTTACTAATACAGTAAAATGAATGTATTTACAGCTTTACGCATTAAAATAACTCACGTGTATTTGATTAAAGAGCTGTTAGCTGCACAACAGAACTCAGTTGATCTTTAAAATGCAAGCATTACATTGATTCACGTTTATGCTGTTCAGCAGTACTAGGCTTTTATTTACCACTTATAAGTGCTATTACACAACAAAGAGCACTAAAAGCAGCTCAAAGCTGTATAACGGATTTACGGTGCATTATAATGGTACAAGCTTATGCTATTATGCAGCATTAGGCATTATCTTTGTTGAGTTTGAATGTGTGCGTAACCGCTCCTAGTGTTAATTTGTTTTGTTAACTACAGTTGCAATACAGACCTCGTGTATTAAACCCGCGTTTCATTTGTCTCGCTGCCAATTAAAATCCTGAGCAGTCAATAATCAACTTTATCTACACATAAACATGGTCCAATACGAGCCGGATTGAAGAAATAATATTATTAGTGACCCGACTTCTCAGAATCGTCGCCGAGTAGTTTTTTCTATATGAAGTTTATGAAGCTCATTAGCGGAACAAAGGAATATCGACAGCTGTTATACAAATCGTAGTTATATGGTGTGATGAACATTATTGTTTAGAATAACGAAGTGAACGTTTTATAAAGACTGTTAATATCATCAAGTTATTACTATGGATACCGTGGAACAAATATTAGATCTATTAGAACACCTTTCGGACAACATTTTGAAAGCAAAGACAAACTTTAAGAAGACGGCGAAAGCAAGACTAACTAAAGGCTACGTTGAAGCAAGAGTACAGTGTTTAGAAGAATACTGGAACTCATACCGGAATAATTATCAACAATTATTAAAAGTTACTAAGAAAGAACAACGGAAAAACATGAACTATTTCACGGAAGATTTATACAGTCAGTGTGAAGAAATATATTTGGATGTGAAGACAGACATGACGGATACGCTTCAGTTATTGAATACAGAGAAAGGAGATGTGATTCAGAATACATCATCATGTTCATCACAACAGGACAGTTCGAGCAGCACCGAGGTCAAACTTCCGAGGATCAACCTACCTACATTTACGGGCATGTATGAAGAATGGCAATCGTTTGAGGATACGTTTACGGCTTTAATATCGAAGAATAAGACATTGAGTGACGTACAAAAACTGCATTATCTCAATTCGTGTTTGACTGGCGAAGCTAGAAATACAATTAAACATATTCCAGTCACAGAACAGAATTATCAGAGGGCTTGGGAAACTTTGAAAAATAGATATAGCCACAAGCGGCTTATAGTGAATGCAATACTGAAAAGGCTATTTTCATTTAAAAAGTTTAGCACACAATCACCGGGACAATTGAAAGTTCTAATAGATAGTACAAAAGAGTGTTTAAATAGTTTGGATTCTTTGGATATTTCAACAGCTTCATGGGGCCCAGTGATTATTTATATTACCGTGCAAAAATTGGATTCTGATACACACAAAGAATGGGAATCACACGTAAGTCGAGAATGCGAAACTGATTTACCCACATTACAAAATATGATTACATTTTTGGAAAATCGAATCCATACACTCGAGTTAACCTGTTCGTCTTCATCAAGCACTCAAAAAACAAATAAGGAGCGTGCATGTCATACGTCAGCTGTAACAGTTACTTGCAAATTATGTAACGCTCAACATCTTCTATGCCACTGTAAAGAATTTGTGAAACTTGACATGGACAAGAGATATGAGGTCATTAAAAACAATCGATTATGCTACAACTGCTTATCACCAGGCCATCCAGTGCATTATTGTAAACAGAAGACTTCTTGTAAGATTTGTGGACGGCGTCACCATTCACTTCTTCATCAAAAGAAGAAGGGAGAAGATTCTCAGGATACAGAGAAGAATAGCAACCCACCTGTATATATCTCCTCAACGCATACGCCTAGTAGCACACAAGAAAATCATCAGGATGAGTCAATCATAGTGAACTTCGCATACAAGCAGAGAAGAGCGTTACTAGCGACAGCGCTGGTACCGGTCAAGAGTGAGTGTGGTCGTGTGACTACATTAAGAGCATTAATCGATCCTGGATCACAGGCATCTTTCATTACTGAGAATGCAACTCAGTTAATTCGACTCAAGAAAACTCCTGTACGAGGTTCTATTACAGGAGTAGGATCCACGACAACTCCAGTACGTTATGCAGTACAGTTGGAGATTTCATCAAGATGTGATAAACAATTCAGTCTCCCTCTAAAGGCATATGTTTTAAAGTCACACATAACGTCGAAGTTGCCCAGTTCCACAATTGAAACCAAATCAAACTGGTCGCATCTGAACGGTTTAACGTTAGCTGATCCACAATACTTCAAGTCAAACAAAATTGATCTATTGCTTGGCATTGATGTATACACCGAGATTGTGAAGAATAATTTAATAAGGGGACCACCAGGCACACCTTCCGCTCAAGAAACAAGTTTGGGTTGGATATTGTTCGGCAATATCTCAGAATGCCAACATACCAACAACGACATGAACCTGCGATGAACGCACAAGTGAAGACATTTATGAAACAACACATACGAGAGATTCAACTGGAAAATATATCGTGAAATTACCCTTTAAAATACCACCACAAGAAATCGGATCTACGAGAAACATAGCTCTGAAGAGACTAGAACAATTAGAAAGAAGATTAGAAAATAAACCACAATTAAAAGAAGACTATTGTAAAGTTATGGAAGAATATCTACAACTGAATCACATGGAGAAGGTTCCTAAAGAAGAGATAAATAAATTGTCAATTTATCTACCACACCATGCAGTCATTCGAGGAGATAGCGAAACCACAAAGGTCAGAATTGTTTTCGACGCGTCATGCAAAAGTTCAAAAAACAATTCACTCAATGATTTGCTATTAGTTGGACCCCAACTACAAGAAGATTTAAGAAGTTTAATTATGAGATGTCGTATGAAGAAAATCTGCTTCATAGCTGATATACAGAAAATGTACCGCATGATATTGGTTACAAAAGAGGATGCAGATTATCAGCGAGTATTGTGGAGACAGGATCCCACTCACGAGATAGAAGACTATCGCATGCTACGAGTAACGTTTGGTACCGCCTCCGCGCCCTACCTAGCAATCAAAACAATAAAACAATTATCTACTGATGAAAGGGATAAATATCCTGTAGGAGCCAAAATACTAGCAGAAGATTTTTACGTCGATGATTGTATAAGTGGGCATAACACAGTACCAGAAGCAATAAAAGCAAGTCAAGAATTAAGTAAATTATTAGAATGTGGAGGGTTCACGTTACAGAAATGGGCATCAAATAGCAAAGAATTTATAGACTCGATTCCACAATCACTGAGAAGTATAAGTGTTGATACAAATGAGAGCATTGTTAAGACATTGGGTTTAACGTGGAATATGAAAACAGATTCCTTTCACTATCAAATCAAACTACCACCAAAATCAGTCTTGATTACGAAAAGAAACATCCTGGCGGATTTACAACGCTTATTTGACCCGTTAGGATGGATATCACCCGCTATTGTTCCTGCTAAAATTTTAATTCAGAATATTTGGAAAGAGAGACTTGACTGGGATGAAGAGGTTAAGAATACACATAAAGAAGAATGGAAAAAAATTAGAGAAAGTTTTAACAATTTACGGGAAATACAAATAGAAAGATGGATACATACAGAGACAGAAAATGAGGAGATAAGTTTACATGGATACTGTGACGCTTCAACCAAAGCATATTGTGCAGTAGTATATTATAGAGTAGAAAAACAAAATGGAGAAGTTAAAACAGGAATAATCGCATCCCGCACTAAAGTGGCACCAGTTAAAACCATTTCCCTTCCCCGCCTTGAACTCTGCGGCGCCGTGCTTCTGGCTAAACTCTTGACGCAAGTGAGAGAAGCAATGAGGTTACCAGACAAGGAAGTCTACGCCTGGACAGACTCTACAGTGGTTTTGGCGTGGCTTGCAGGCGATCCAAATAGATGGAAACTATTTGTTAGCAACCGTGTTATTGAAATTTTGGATAATGTTCGCAATTCACAATGGTATCATGTAAGATCAAAAAACAATCCAGCCGATGTTGGTTCTAGAGGAACATATGTAGACAATCTAATCAACAATAAACTATGGTGGGAAGGGCCAGAATGGCTAAAAGATAAAAGCATAAAATTTAATAAACCGAACATTAAACCTACAGAAATCGAAATGAAAAAGATGTCAGTGAACTTTAAAATGCTAAAAATGAAATTTGAAGACTTTAATACGCTACAAGAACTTTTGAAAACAATAATTTACGGTTTAAGATTTTTACGCTTTAAGAAGAACCCTGAAAACATAGATAAAGCTATTACAACTACTGAATTGGAAGAAGCATTGACAAAATGCACAACAATAGCACAAGGCGAAGAATTTCCAGTGGAAATAGAAAGTTTGCAGAAAGGAAGAAACGTGAAGAAAGAAAGTTATTTAAAAACACTGAATCCATATCTAGATGACAAGAACATTCTCAGGGTGGGCGGAAGATTACGAAACGCAAAGATAAGTACTGATCAAAAGCATCCAATCATCCTAGGTACGAAGAATCAACTTTCACACCTTATTGTAGCTGAAGCACATAAGAAGACATTACACGGAGGCATTCAATTAATGCTCAGTTACATTAAATCAAAATATTGGATCATACGTGTGAAGAACATCATAAAGACGCATGTACAGAAGTGCATTGTATGTGCTCGACATAGAGCGATATCGAGAACTCAGCTTATGGGTGACCTTCCTGAAGCTCGTATCACTCCTGCTCGCCCATTTATTAATAGTGGAATAGATTTTGCCGGCCCTTTACAAGTACTGATGTCAAAGGGTAGAGGAGCAAAAACTCGTAAAGCATACATCGCCATATTCGTTTGCATGGCCACAAAGGCCATCCATTTAGAGTTGGTTGGCGATCTCACATCAGAATCATTTATCGGAGCATTCAACAGATTTGTTGCCCGAAGAGGAAGATGCGCTCATATCTGGAGCGATCAAGGACGGAATTTTGTAGGTGCTAATAAGGAACTACATTCAGCATGGAAAGAAGCTAATCTAAACTTACCAGGTCATCTAGCAGATATTCTCGCAGCAGACGGTACACAATGGCACTTCATACCACCGTACAGCCCGAACTTCGGTGGACTATGGGAAGCTGCCGTCAAATCTACAAAGTTCCACCTAAAAAGAATCCTGGACACTCACCTGACATACGAAGAGTTAACAACAATATTATGCCAAGTCGAAGCATGTCTAAACTCACGCCCGTTGATACCCGTTGATTCAGCTGACACAGAACTAGAAATATTAACTCCTGGGCATTTTTTGATAGGCGAAGCTCCTGTTACAATACCTACCTCAAACTTGAATGAAGTCAACATTAACTATTTATCCAGATGGCAACTCTGTCAACGTCTGGTAGCCAATTTCTGGCATCGTTGGCAGAACGAATACCTAACACGTCTCCAAACACGACCAAAGTGGATTAAACAGCAAAAGGAATATGAAATTGGAGATATCGTGCTCTTGAAGGAGGACCAATTGCCACCTGCTAAATGGGCTTTGGGTAGAATAACTGCCAAACATCCAGGAGAAGACGGTCTTACTCGAGTTTATAGTATTAGATACCGCAATAGTATTGTTAAAAGATCAATCTCTAGGATTTGTGCTTTACCAATTGATAAAGACTAATATTAGCAGTAATTTTTTATGTTCACTTCTCCTTTTGAGAACAATTTTGATTAGCTTATCACAAACTTCATTGTTTTAATTTAAGTATACAGTCCACATAAGTTTAATTATATTTGTTTACATTTTTAAGTTAGTAAAGGACTAGGTCCTTTGGTGGGCGGCATGTTGAGTTTGAATGTGTGCGTAACCGCTCCTAGTGTTAATTTGTTTTGTTAACTACAGTTGCAATACAGACCTCGTGTATTAAACCCGCGTTTCATTTGTCTCGCTGCCAATTAAAATCCTGAGCAGTCAATAATCAACTTTATCTACACATAAACAATCTTATTACTTAAAAATGCTCTTGTAGACCCTAAAGCACTAAAAACAGCTGAAAGCTGTATAGCGGATTTACGTAGCATTATAATGGTTCATGTTTATGCTATTACACAGCATTAAGCATTTATTTTCTACTTAAAAATGCTATTGTAGATCCAAATGCACTAAAATCAGCTGAAAGCTGTACAGCTGCGTTGTGATTTGCTGGACTAAAACTAAAGGCAATACAAAAGCATTTTGATATGCCATTATCCAACCGTTGTACAGTGTAAAGCATCAAAATGGTTTTGAAATGCCAATTTAAGGCGTCAAGATGAACGGTAAACTCATATAAGAGTTTATACGGACCTTAACTCCTACATAAGTTTAATATTCGTTTGTTAAAATGCTTCCTGTGTTACTTGGGAGTGCTCTACGGATGTGTGTGTACCTTGCTTGAGTGCCGTAGGGATGCGGACTCTGTAGTCTCACCAGATTGTCATGCAATGTTGCAAATAATTACCAACTAAAAAAAAACGTGAGAAATCATGAGATTTTTTACACGACCAGTTTTACTTGAACAAGCGTTCACAGGGTGAAGAGTTGAAACCCGAAATACCACAGTATTCTTAGGCATAACTGGATGCCAAGCTTAAATAGGGCACCAATTTATAGGTATAAATGTCAAAAAAGCTTAGCTCTGCAGCTTATGCCTTTAGAAAAAATTGAGATTAGACTGATTTAGAGACAGCCCGTTTAGTGTACTTTAGTTATTTTCATTGTGTATTATCGTACGATATTGTGCCGATTCTCCTGTCACAAAATTGTCTAAACTAGACTAAAAATCACCAACATTTAGTTTATTCCTGAACTATTATGCGTTTCACGTAGCTCTGTCTACGGCGTTTCACGAAAGAATTCCCTTCGCCGTTATATTGGCACACCTGACTGTCAAGAACGTCAAACGCTAGACGCATCGTAGGCTTTGTTGAGTTTTCCAAGATTTATAGTTGTTTTACGGTTTTAATCACGCCGAAGACACTTAAAGTGGCGAAAGAGAGTTGGTGTTGAAAGTCAAAACGTTTTGTGAGAGTGAAAAACGTAACAAAGCGCCAATAATTCCATTAGAATGTGTGAGACTTCGCGTCGCCGCCATAAAATAGGGTTGCCATTGCCAGAACTAGATGCTCCCTAGTCCCCGCTGCTACCCCGTAGGTGCCTACCTACACCTTTTAAAATAATTAAAGACCATAAAGAACCACCTGTGAATCGTACTGGTTCAACACTCAAAAGCAGGGATTTTCAAATATAAAAAACACTTTATTTTGCAGATCAGCTTTATTACTTAATACTTAGTTATAAATTATAAATAACAGTACACAGTTTCTTAGAAATGCGAGTGACTAGCACCGATGTCGAAACCCGAATGCCTCGGCATGGCGGGCATGTCACTCAAATGCCCGCCGAGCATTTTTTTAATCCCCGCCATTTTTACTTACTTATGATTGGTCGATAACTGTCTAAGTCTCGGCCAATCACATGAACTTAATACAACTACTTTTGATCAACTAAATTCCTACAAATGATTGTAATTAGTCAACAAACATAAATGATTACAGGCATAATTTAAATATTTATAACAGCTCGGCCATCCGACTTCCAACGAGTCCCTCGTTGTTATGTATTCAAAAAAAAAAAAAAAACATTACTCTATAATACATCATATATTAGTTATACCTAAATGTTATTTACTTATTGATACTTTAATTAAGCACACAAATTTACAAAGGCGGAATTAATGCCATGGGCCTAGATAAATAACCAAACACAAAACAATTAATATAAATTAAACAAAAACATCAATTAACCATAAATTATCTCATCAGTCCTTAATTAATCATTTTGACTACAAGTCATCATAGTAGCACATTTTAGTATCTAAATAACTCTCAAATTCAATTATTTTACAATAGATTTACATAACCTCAACAAAATGTACATAACCTTGGAGGATATCGGTTACCTGATATCCTATAACTCAAAGTATTTTGTCATTATAAATCATTATAGATAGTAGTACATTACATTAAAGCTCAGAAACATTCGCTCTACAATATTATAGATTTACTCCTAAATTTATTAATTTAAATCCATGACTTTGATTAACAAAATGCTTAGTCTTTAAGGGTGTCGGTTACCTGACACTTCAAACTTTATCTATCTATCGACACTAGAATATCCATTGGTCCATGACCTTGACCAGTAGATAAACTGATACACCAATTGCTAAAATGAGAGGCATCCGTTACCTGATACCCCTCACCAACTCATTAGTACGTGACCCTAACCAATGAATCGGCATTTACTAGTCCATGACGTTGACCAGCAAATATTTCAGCCATTAATACATGGAATAATTTAGATGATACATGACATTAATCATCGAAACTTAAAAACACATTAGCATTACTTTTTACCATGACATATCAGAAATATACAATGTAATAATTTGACGGTGAAACATTTTACTTAGTACACTAAGTCAAATGTTTCTTTATTCAATTACTTGCTCAATTAATTAAATGTAAAATATTCATCTTCATTAATGCGAATGAATTTACTATATATCTATTTATAACTCTTCACATTCAGATTCACAATCATTACGCTCGGATTCACAATCGGTTGATACGGGTTCGTTAAAGCAGATCCATGGAAATATTTTATCAATAGCTACCACAGCCTCATACCTCTTACTAGTCTTTGTGAGGGGTGTGTTCTCAACCACGAACCTATCGTTGGGGAGCACCTTCTTAATTCTGTAAGGGCCTTTACATTTAGGTTCGAGTTTCTTAGACTGCCCCTCTATTCCTGTCACGGCTCTTACTACTCTAACCAAATCACCTTCTTTAAAACGCATTCCCATTTTCCTGTACCTATCATACCGTTTCTTGTCCTTGTCCTGCTGTGTCCTAATAAGCTCACCAGCCGTGGCCCTAACATCGTCTAGACTCTCCCGGACCTCAGACGTAACTTCGTTGATTACGTCATTCAACAAACCTTCAGATGGGTTAGTTAGGTTTCGACCAAATAGAAGCTCCGCTGGAGTCTTTTTGGTGGTGGCGTGTACAGTCGTATTGATACCCAACTGTATGTCTGGTAAATGTTCATCCCATAAACCATTAGGTTTGTCGTGGTTCATTGCCCCGAGCGCTGCCAAAATGGTGCGGTTGTACCGTTCCACTTGGCCATTCGCTCGGGGTGTGGCGACAGCATTGAGCACGTGCTTTATACCACATGATTGAACAAATGTTTGAAACTGCCTACTAGTGAAGCTTGTCCCTTGGTCTGTAATCAAACGGGTTGGCACTCCGAAATAACTAAAATGCTCTCTGAATACCCTAATGCTTGTAGCTGATTTGGTATTTCGCACAGCGGTGATGTCAACAAATTTAGTAAACGCGTCTATGATAACAAGGATGAATGTATTGCCACGTTTGGTGCGGATAAAAGGACCGAGATGATCCGCATGTATGGTATGAAATGGTATGGTAGCTTTAGGGATGGGATGTAGCTCACCGGGCTTGGCACCACTTGGCAGTTTGTGATGTGCGCACTGAAGGCAAGCCGAAACGTATTTTTTTACAAACCGTCTCATCTTTGGAAACCAATAAGTAGCTTGTAAGCGTGCCAAAGTTTTGTCAAGCCCGAAGTGTCCCACATCATCATGATTGGCTTTCAGTAATTGCCATCTGGTGCCACTTGGAACAACCCAACGGATAGTATTTTCGTCAATTATACGATATACCCGCCCATTTACAAGCTTGTAATTTTTGAATATGTCAACGGCATCTCTACATTTTGAATCGCCTAAAATATTTGCGATATTTTTAATGTCCTCGTCTGTCTGTTGCACCGTTGCAAGCCAATCGTCAGTACCTACTGTAAGTACATCTAACACATGATCAACGTCTGGACTACCTTCTATAGCACCCCTGCTAAGGGCATCTACGTGTGACATTTTGTCACCAGGGCGGTATTCAATTGAGCAGTCGTATTCTAAGAACTGCAGCCACCAGCGAGCAATTCGTGGGACTAAGTCACGTTTACTTAAAGTGGTACGCAAAGCGTTGCAGTCTGTAACTATGGTGAATCTAATACCTAGTAAGTAATGCCTGAACCTATTCAATGAGGTAATGATAGCGAGGGTCTCTAACTCGAAGGAGTGTAGTTTTTGCTCATCCGGACTAGTTTGCCTGCTATAATAAGCGATAGGTTTGAACACCCCAGGCTGGTCCTGTTGCAATAATATGCCGGCTACCCCATACTTGCTAGCGTCGGTGTGGAGTTGGGTTAGTGCACCGGGATCATAAAGTCCCAGAACCGGTCTTTGTACTAAAATCTGTTTTAATTTCTCAAACGATTCCAGCTCTTCACTACCCCAACTCCAAGAAGAGTCCTTCTTCAATAGACTAGTCAGAGGACGTGCTATTAAAGCGAATCCCGCGACAAACCTCCTGAAGAAGCTAGCAAGCCCTAAAAACCTCCTAACTTCGTGAACATTCGTTGGCGTAGGGAATTTAGATATGGCGTCTGTTTTGATTGACCCTGGTCTAACACCCTCTGAACTGACTTCGTACCCCAGGTAGTCTATTTTGTCATAAAAGAAATAACATTTACTCATTTTGAGTGTTAGACCGCTCTTTGCCAGCAACCGCAGCACCTCCTCCAAACGTACCATCCCCTCATCGAATGACTTGGCAGGAATTAGGATATCATCCATGTAGACCAATGCATACGATGAAGCAGGTGAATTGTGGATGATCTTATTCATTGTACGCTGGAAGACTGATGGTGCGTTTACCAATCCAAAAGGCATCCTGTTGTACTCGTATTGACCCTGAGGGGTCACAAACGCAGTCTTCTCTCGAGAACCTTCAGCTATTGGTATTTGATAATACCCAGACGCTAAATCGAGGGTAACAAATAGTGAACTACCTGATAATAAGTCTAACTGATCCTCGATACGAGGGAGGGGGTAGTGCTCTTTCTTTGTTTTACTATTTAGAGCACGGTAGTCCACACATAACCTCTTCTCCCCAGACTTTTTGTTAACTAGCACTATAGGGCTCGCGTACGGACTGTTAGACTCCCTTATAATGCCGCTTTCTAACATTTCCCTGATCATATCTTGAACTAGTTGGCGTTCAGTAAAAGACAACCGATATGGGCGGTAAACTACAGGATCCAGGTCATCTAGTTGAATCACCATTTCAATTTCCGTTGTAAACCCAAGATCTTTCAAACCACTGGAAAAACAACATTTATATTTATCCAACAAGAACTTTACAGACTCTTTTTGATCCTTTGTTAAATTTTCTCCGCAGCTGATTGGTGATTCATCTAAGGGTGACTGTTTACTAAAATCTAATTTTTGAACTTGTAGGCTCTCAGTTAAAGTGTGGCTCCTAGTGATAAGACTACCCTTCCCTATAACAAAATGGTTGTCACTGATATTCTGAACGAGAATCCTACCCGCACCTTGTGTTAATTGATACTCGCCGGGCAGCAAGTAATGTTCATGACCTTCAATATTGCGCACGGTTCCATTCACGTAAATTTTTCCCGAGAAAGAATTACGCGAGCTAACTGGGATCGCCTTTAATTCGCCTATGCGCGTCTCCATGCATATAAGCGGACAAATCAAAACAGGCTCCTCAGTAACCCGCTGGAAAATGACATCTGATTCTGTCTTTACTATTTTGACCGAGGGTCTTTCGGTGAAAGTGTGGCCTAATAGTACAGGGCAATTTATTAAGTAATCACCTACTACCAATATCTCCACCTGTCTTTCTACTACACCCTGTACTTCGATCGTGACGTTAGCCTTGCCAAGGGGGTTATATGGAACATTACCTATTCCTCTTAATAGTGGTACTTCGCCTACCTT
The DNA here is from genome assembly GCA_937001585.2 of Brachylomia viminalis. Classification (NCBI taxonomy): domain Eukaryota; kingdom Metazoa; phylum Arthropoda; class Insecta; order Lepidoptera; family Noctuidae; genus Brachylomia; species Brachylomia viminalis. Next base: position 14,495,456 of record OW443301.2, on the reverse strand, counting down.
CCAATCGAGTCCTAAACGCTGAGCTTCGCTGAGACGGACCAAAGTACCCTCGCTTCCCAAATCAACAAGACATTCTGAAAACAAGCCATTTATTTTAATAGGCATTTTATACTTGGCGCTTGAATTGCCTGTGTTTTCTACTTTCAATATTGCTTTTGGTTTATCATTGGTACTTTGCTTTGTCCCAGGGCACTCAGTGTCCTTATGTCCTAATAATTTACATTTAGAGCATTGAATCTTCGGTTTTGTACATCGAAAGAATGGGTGACCGGTTTCTTTGCAATTGTAGCAGACCATGCTGGATCCGGTGGACTTTTGGGAACTGTGACCTACTTTATTACCCGTAAATGTGCTATTTTGTGATCGCCTATCTCTATCCTTAACCTTCTGTTGCTCGTTTGTGGACCTATCTTGACCTACTTTTACCGTCTTCAAAAATTTAAGTAGTAATTCCGGTTCCGTAAATTCTGCTCCCTGTGCTCCCAACCTAACACCACGATCTTCTATACCTGCTATAACACAGTCAACTGCACGTTTTCCTGATATTTCGCAACGATTTAGAAGATTCATTTTAGCATAGTAATATATTTCCAATGACTCCCCATAGCGTACCTTTTTATTAAGCATTTCCGTTAGTAAATCTGCATAATTATCCCTAGTTGGAAAAGATTCCTTCAGCTTTAACTTCCACTCTGGCCAAGAAAATAATAGCGAGGGTAGACCCTGATACCAGGTTTTAGCTACCCCTGTTAATTTCGGTAGGGCATAATGGGCTACTTGTTTATCGTTCCAACTATAGATCTGTGCACATTCGTCAACTTTATGAAGCCACGTATCAACAGTTTGTTCCTTACATAGAGGGTCAAAATCAGGAATTACATTATTTATAACTGGAAACCTATCGCGATCTTTCGTATTTTTCATACCTTTAAGCGCGTTAATAAAGCTCTTGATAAACTGATTATTATTTGACTCACACTCACGATGCGTTTCTTCATGGGACGGTGTACGAAGGCGAGAAGCTCTGCTCCTAGGTGAATGCCTGGATACCGCGTGGCGCGTCTCGTGCCGCCCTGGCGTGCGCGACCGTGTCCTGGAGCGCCCAGCACGACGACTTGGCCGGGAAGGAGACCGACTAATCGTCAGTCACGATCGTCTTCGTTTCGCCCGCCTGGACCGCGACAGACGGTTTCGAGTGCCACTGTTTTCTTCAGGTGAACGCGTATGCCCTCGGCCCCGGCTTCGGCTTCGAGTTGCATCACGACATCTTAGTGGCGGCGTCATCGTCTCACGAGGGGTCTGTCTAGGTCCATCACATTCTCTTCGAGAACTAGACCTACGTTCATCCATGTTCTCGCAGCCTCAACATATATATAAAAAAAAGAAACACCAGATTTAATAACCCGTGCTATATTAAACTTGTAAACAAGATTTTAAAGCCAGTCACATACTTTATTATAGATCGTCAAACATGTCCATCCCCAGGGAGTACCCCGGCAAGATTAACATGCATGACTAACATATAAACCTCCGGAATTTCTCCGTTACGGTAAATACAGTTCATTTCCAGAAGTTAAATAAGACTATTGACTCATTTAGTAGTCTGATAAAGAGAGGCAAGCAATCGTGAAGGAAAAGACATAAAAGAGAAAAAAAATACGTTACAAGAATAAACTTGTAACCTACTTTCTTTGCTTTGGTATTGCAAATTGCATTAATATGATTAATGAGTGTAGGTAGCACAATAAAAATAAACAAAGTACACTTACGTTTTCTACGTACGCCCAATTATTAAAAGCGTATCTCCGATCCTTTTGTGGGCACTAGGTTACTAATCCCACTTCTGAGATGTGAATCGTACTGGTTCAACACTCAAAAGCAGGGATTTTCAAATATAAAAAACACTTTATTTTGCAGATCAGCTTTATTACTTAATACTTAGTTATAAATTATAAATAACAGTACACAGTTTCTTAGAAATGCGAGTGACTAGCACCGATGTCGAAACCCGAATGCCTCGGCATGGCGGGCATGTCACTCAAATGCCCGCCGAGCATTTTTTTAATCCCCGCCATTTTTACTTACTTATGATTGGTCGATAACTGTCAAAGTCTCGGCCAATCACATGAACTTAATACAACTACTTTTGATCAACTAAATTCCTACAAATGATTGTAATTAGTCAACAAACATAAATGATTACAGGCATAATTTAAATATTTATAACACACCTATCTACAAAGTCGATTCATTGTTAAAAGAACACGGTCATAAAGTTGTAAGACTTCCTCCTTATCATTGTGACCTGAATCCAATCGAACTCATATGGAGTCTTTTGTAAAGGCGGATTGCTGAAAAAAACGTGGGTCAGGAAGCAAAAAATATTGTAAAAATAACTGAAGAGGCAATTTGCTGTAGCACGCCATTAGAGTGGATAAAAGAATGCAGCCACGTAGAAACCATAGAAGATAAGTACTTCAACAATGGAGTAACTGTTGATAACAAAATAGATCGATTTATAATAGAAGTAGGAGATGACTAGATATACTCGTACAATAGGAGATGCTTCAGACGATAGTGACCCTGGAGATAGTGCTATATCGGGTGTAGGTCCTTTGGAGGAGCACAGTTATTTTAAAAAGTAATTTTGTTGTTAATCATTACAGCTTATTAAGAAGTTTCGCAAATAAATAATTATTATGGTTATATTAAGAGTTTAATTTTATGAATACTTATCTTTACACGTAAGGTATAATTTTCTATAGACCTTTGTTGAAAGGTGACCAAACAAAAAGAACAACCAAAATAAATTTTCGTTTTCAATTTATACTGATTTATTGGGTAATATAATTTTCACAGCCTGGCAGCACTCATTTAAGCGCTACCAACATTACAGCGAAGGGACTTCTTTGAGAAACGCACTAGGTATACCGTTTCCCATTCTGAAATTGACTTAAAGTGACAACCTAACTATAATTTAGTTTGACAGCACCTTTAGTTATTGTCAATGACTAAAGAATAAGAGGTTATTGTTCTGAGGACAGCACTAATTTCAATTTAGTGAAATTGGCAGTTTTGCTATTCTGAATTTGACGTTTTTCACCTAAAATTTTGAATATCAAGCTAACGCCCAATTTCACCGCCAATCACTAAACACGTTTAGCGCTAAACGAGTTTATTAAAACTGGAACAATGACCCACATACACACATCAACACGGTCTAGGGATATTTCATACTCAATTAAATAACTCGAAAAGTATTGGAATCTTTTATACACCGATTTGTTTGTAATTTATCTCAGACTAATTCCAAATTCAAATTTTTGAAAATTCTTTTGTTTCGGTGGCATAAAAATGTCTTGATGTGTAGGAGAGGGAATTTTCATTTGTGCGAAATTTAGAAAACAATACGAATTACGTTTAGTTATAGTTTTTTTTCATTTTTAAACGAAAGATAAAGTTAAAATTGAGGTATTGTAGCCATGCAACGCCAACATTTGACGAGGGCGGAGATGTTACGAGCTGTGGGAATGCTGGAAGCTGGGTCTGTTCAGCGTAATGTTGCTGAGGCCATAGGGACCCACCAAAATGTAATTTCAAGATTGTGGACACGCTATCGTACCACAGGTGAAGTAGCGGAGAGGCACCGGGGGCCAAGTCGCATCCCTACCCCCAGACAAGACCGATTTTTGCAAATTACTGCGCGAGCTCAACCAAATGCAACGGCGACTCAATTGGTCCAAAGGCTGCGAGTGGAACACCAAGTGCTTGTGAGTGACCAAACTGTAAGAAGGCGACTGCATGAAAGCAATCTACGCTCTCGTAGACCACTCCGGGTCCCACCTTTACGGAGAGGCAATCTTGGACGACGATTAGAATGGGTTCGGAACCACGTGGACTGGGGCCGTGAGCAATGGTCCAATGTGCTGTTCACGTATGAATCCAGGTTCGGCTTCCATCCAGATTCACGAAGGACGCGTGTTTGGCGAGTTCCTGGACGATGGAGCCGTCTTCAGAACCCTCAGGAAGTTCACCCATACCAAGGAGGAACAATTATGGTTTGGCCAGGAATTCGTCTTGGAGGACGGACGGATCTCGTTTGGGTGCGGGGCAATATGACGGCAGAACGATACGTCCAACAGGTGCTGGGGCCCGTAATCTTGCCCCACAGAACACAAATGGGGCAAGATTTCCTGCTCATGCACGACAATGCCCGGGCACACACGGCGAGAACGGTAGCAGCTTGGTTACATACACACAATGTTAGGGCCTTAGACTGGCCTGCTCAATCGCCAGATCTAAATCCCATTGAGCATGCGTGGGATATGCTGCAAAGAAGAGCTCTGAAGGAAGTTCCTGAAAATCTGGCTACAGAAGATCCACTTTTTGCGCACCTCAGAGGGACATGGGACAATATTCCGCAGCAAGACATTGACAACCTTGTTCTGAGCATGCCATAGACATATATAGTATACCTAAATATATCTTTTTGAAATCATTGGAGCATGCCGAATCGTTGCTGATGTGTTATGAACATCATGGGCGCTTTCTCAGACTACTAACTTCAAGTTTATAAACACAAATTAAATGATTTTTCTATTTTTTTCAGTTTTTACTCACAAATTAAAAGTTAATTCATATACGGTTTCCGTCTATGCTTCATTTTTTTCCATAAAATCCTGTAATTTTAATCGAAGTACCATTATTAAAAAATGGTAGAATATTAAATAACGTATCTTTTAAATATATACATGTCATATAAATAATTAACACATTGATAGTAATTCGCTTTTTTAAAAATATCCCTAGACCGTGTTGATGTGTGTACCTACTTACCTAGTCCTAACTAGGTATGTGGGCAATGACCCACTATTGACATGACAAATTATATTGAATGATACATTCCTGTTTTAATCATGGTCTGGCAGTTAGAGTAGTTTATGCGGCCTACCCAAATGTCCTTTCTTTGGTATTGGTGCCGATTCTGTTGTACACCGAACTAAACTATCACTAAAATTCCTTATTTTTGGCTATGAGAATCTTAACGCTATTTTACAAAATAAAATCTCTAAATTTAAAAATAATTTTGACACCTAAAATCAAAGGCAATTGCGACTCCACGTGGTACTTGTTTGCCGTACCACGTGAACTTTTTTATATCAAAATATACCTAATTCTTTGTAAGAATCGGTATGTCTTTAGCGGGATCTATCACAGGGTTAGATCCTGCCTCATACCAGACTTCTTCAATCCCGTCTTGTCTCTTCTCTTTCGTCCTTCTACCCACTGATGTGCATGAGATCAAAATCATCATAGCATCTCTTACAACCACGTGTGCCGTAAAATGTAACGGCGTTCCTATTGAGTTAATTAAAAAAATAATCTAACTTATTATCTGATCCTATCGCCTTTATTTCCAACATCTGCCTTTCCACTGGTGGATTTCTCTCGGATCACAATAATCCTCTAGTTCAAGTCCGGTAGCAGGGACTGTGTCAACAACTACCCTCCAATATCCATTTTGCCTACACTATCCAATATTCTTGAGAAAGTTGTTAGCAAGCAATTAACAAATTATTAAGTTAGAATCTTCAGTTATAGCCCACCAAATTCAAATTTTCTTTGGTTTTATGCAATTTGCAGCTCTATTTTACGCCTTAGGTTGATCGAAAGGCGATTCACGACTGTAGGAATGATATTTTGAATTTGGTGGGCTACAACTGAGGATCCACCTTAATAAGGTTTTCGAAAAGGCAGATCAACAAGTGATGGCCGTACATCAACTTCCTGATACCATAGTTACTAGGTTGGATGAGAAGAAACCACCACTCTTTGTGAAGAAGTTTGAACAACTCGGAATTCCTGGCAAACAGCTAAACTTGTTCGAAAGTTACCTCGATGAGTGAGCTCAACGTGTTGTGGTCGATGAGTGGTTGAGTAATGACTGCGAAGTAAATATCGGTACCTATTTAGGGCCTACCCTCATTTTAATTTTCATCAACGGCCTCTGCCGGTTTAATCATCAGTTCTGGTTTGCTCGCATTGTAAACTAAGTCATGGTTTTTGGCATACTGGTCACAAATAACCAGCGACTTTCTTAAGCCCTTAATTGAGGGGCTGAGCAGAACCATATCATCAGCATAACTCAGGTTTTTCACTTTACGACTGCCCAACCTGAGTCCTACCGGAGCTCTGCTCAACTTCTCAATCAGGTCGTTCACGTAGAGATTAAACAGGTCGGGAAAGGTCATTTCTCCCTGCGTAATACCACACGACAGCTTATAGTCTTCGGACACAGAACAATCCCATCTGACATTGTTGGACTAATTACCAATATCTAATCAGCCCTACAACCCCAGCTTTAACAGCCCAAACATTACTACTTTCTAGCTTCCCCCACAACAGGAGCCGTACTATGACGTGTTAATATCATCATGATTCCGTTGCGAAAAAGCGATAGTGCTATCGATAATGTGTAGCTCCGTCTCTCTATAACGCTGGAACAATGATGACTTTAAGAAGTCATAGTACGGCCTCAGGTCATGATGATTCATGGTGTCAAAAGCGCGACTCAGATCAAGGAAACAAGCATAATTATACAGTTGTTGCCTGATCGACATAATGCTTGACAACCTGTTTGAGGGAGCTTCCTGTGTATTAGACGTTCAAGAACTTTGGCCACTACTGTTGATACATTGAAAGATAGGCTACACATTTCCAGTTATTTCTAACCCCGCATTGTATAAGCTTTTCGTACAATGAGAAGTCAGCTTATACTGGAAAATAGCTCGTAATGTCACATACATATTTATTACATGTGTACAGTACTTACTAATTCCATGCATGAGTGACAGACTTGGAACTGACAGTTTTCATTAAAAAAATAGAATGTGGCGATGTGGCGACTGGCGGTGGCAACGAATGAAACTATGAAACTGAAAGTCTGACACGTACTGTCATCTTATTATTCCAAAATAACTCTATAACTACATTACATTACGTTTATTAGCAATTTTACTATTGTGTGTAATGTTTCTCCTGTTGGATATCAGTTAAAAGTGTTCAACTCAAAACAATGGAAGATCGAGCAGCCAAGTTAGCGCTGGCACGAAAGAAGGTAATACATTTATTGTATGTTTTCCAGAATATACTTCATACTATCAATAACGACAAAATTATTTTTTCGGCCAGTTTTGTGTGTCGCTTTAGTAGATATTTCTTTATCATTACATTATCTTCTTCCATGTGACACGTCATACCATCATTGTTGAGTACCAATAGGGCCTCCCATCCGCACTCCGCTCGCTGTTACTATCATGTTTGCCACAGAGATTTTGTTGGTTTTGGTCGTTACTGGCGTATAATGCATATAAATTTGCATAACAGCAACATAGGTAATATTAGGATTGTGTAGTTAACTCTTTTCCATGAAGACCATTGACACTTGCATAAATTATTCAACAATTTTGTTGTAGGTTTAGTACTAATTCACATGAAAAACTAGTAACACCAGATAGTTATCTCATTGGAAGAAATCTCTTTTCATGGCTGTAATTTCTTACCATATCAGTCAGTTTCAAATTGTTGTGGGGAAAAAGTAATAGTTATAGTATATTTTTGTATTTGTAAGTGACTACAAACAATTTGGCTGGGCATAAACATCCAGTATGCTTACCAAGTGAATGAATGGGATATTCAGAAACTGAAACCAAAACATCCAGAATTACATACTATTTCCTGTCATGTCATACACCTTGATGGTATTTTCCCGGCACTTCTGAATGATTCATCATTCAAATATGGTCCATAACTTCCCAGGCCTTGATGGCTGAAGTGGCTAGAGACATGCTCATGAATTCTGGAACACTGAGTTTTCGACCCCCAATTGTGAGGCTTTGTGTGTGTTGAAGTCCTATGAGAAGATTCCAGAATCTGTGCCACTACCTGTTTTTGATGCGCAGCTCTGCAGGGCGCAACCCGTCGCATTGGCGATCCTCGAGAAATTGGATTATGTAATTTTTATCGAAGATAAATTGTATGGGTACCCGGTCATTTATGGCTTTCGTAATGGGGAACTCCTTGTTGGGTCCCTCGAGCAGCGTGGCGTATGGTGTTTCTCTCTTACCCCAGAAATTTAGTGCATTCAGACGTACCGCCGCCATCGTCGCTTCGTCCTGTATGAACCGGAGGAGCGGTGGTAGTCCCAGCATTGTTTCGACTGCTGCATTCGGAGTAGTCCTCATGCAGCCCATAGTCGTCATGCAGGCTAGTCTTTGCATGCGTTGTAGTTGTGATGGAGGCTGTAACTAGCTTGGTGCGGGGCCACCAGACCACGTTCCCATTGGTGATCGAAGAGCATCTGCTCTTTGATCACTGCGGTGTTCAGCAAAATCAAAATCAAAAGTCATTTATTCAAATTAGGCTGAGAATCAGCACTTTTTGAACGTCAAAATCACATAAGACAGTCCCCCCAAAACGCCCACCCTTCACCACTTCCTAGTGCTTTAGCTGGGAAGAAGAAGTGGCGGAACAAACTCCCCAGCAGCACTGCTGTCTGTTCAGTTAGAAGAACTGGATTCTATACATATAGTAATAAATAAATTAACATTACGAAACACAAAAATATTAAAATTATTTGCCATATGTCAGCTAGCACACGCCAATATTTAAAACTATACTCAAGCATAAATAAATAATAAAAACAAAAACGCAAACAGAACTTAATACATAATAAAAAGCCTCCTGGCATAAAGGGCGTGCCCGCTTACATATGCAATGCTGCATTATGTTTATATGTATATAGCTGTAACTAGTAGCCACAAATGATAAACTAGGACCTTCGAAGTAAAATAAAGAAACATTAATTTCTAATAACAATAACAAAACCATAGTCAGCAAGCTGACCTGTCACCACAAGCAGCACCCGTTCACGAGCATAACGCAAAGATCAGCCATTACCCCCCTCGCCATATTTGAGGGAAGGAGGCAACCCGACCCCCGACGCTACCGCAAGCATTGACATCTAAGGGAGCATGACGAACTTGCTGCCGGTTGCTCAAAAGAATAATATGATGAACTGTCGAGGTCGCTAGCTAACCATATATTGCAATACAACTCATTAAAAAACATTGAAATGAGTAGATTATGTCAATAATAAATAAAAATTAAATTAAACTAAGGTGACTAATAAATATAGTCAAATAAAATAAACAATTATATGAACTCGTATAACTTGTCAGTAGGTAAGCTAATTTTGGAGAAAGAACATAAACATTGTCTTGAGTTAATCACAGCGACCAACTATTTTTATTGTTTAAGTAATCGTTGATTGAATAGTATGCCTTTGAACAAAGGTTGGATTTTACTTTAGCTTTAAACGCATTAAAAGGCAATTCTAACAAAGAAGAGGGAAGCTTGTTATAAAAGTTTATACCAAGCCCAACAAATGAGTTATGGACCTTATGAAGCCGGCGAAAGGGAGCACGTAGTTTCTCCTTGTTTCTAGTGTTAATATTATGAATATCACTGTTTTTTGTGTATAAGTGTATATTTTGCCTAATATACAACGTGGCGCAACAATGGTGACTTTAATTTAATACACGGGTAGGGCTAGTGCCCATTAACCATATAAATATTGATAGGTTAAAATAATACGTAAACTGAAAAAAAAAATTTTTCAAACAAACTAAATAATAAAAAAGTCATTAAAATTGGGATCACCCTTGCAAAAATTCATTCATGAAATTACTTACCTAGCTCGCTTACGTTAACTCGGAGCGGCAATGTGTCGGTTCGCGGGCTGGCAACCGCGCATCGCGTCTTGTACCTACTCGTGATCGGTCCGATTCTTTGACGGCATATTATCAAAGAAACCGAGCGGCGCAAGTGGTACAAACACTTATCACATCACCCTCTCTTGTTACTATTAGTAATAACTGTCATCACCAATCACTGCCATCACGATCATAAGTTTACACAAGCACTAATAGCACAAATAAATGCGTCCGTATCGCAAGAGGTGTAAACGTACCTACTAGATAAGAAAACGAAAACCAATCAAAGTGTCTTTATCGCAGTACCATGATCTAATTACTATCCTAATTACACAAAAAGAAATAAATAAAACAATAGCTAAGAGTCTTTTTCGCGACGTAATTATGCGCACTAGTGTAAATAAGTGCGTCAAGGACACGGGTTCGACTAGCACTAGAAAAGCAAAAAAAGAATTCGTGTTCGGTGCGGCGGGTGGGTGGAAGGGAGAGCGCGCGTCGCCTGCGCTGCTCGCCAACAAAGGAAATTTCCTTAAATTCGCCTACTCTATGCATTTGTTTCATCCTAATAGTATTGCTTATTCGTTTTAATTTCATTGATGCGAAGTTATGATCCGTGACCGAGGGAAATGACCGCTGCGCGACAGTTCTTTAAGTACAGGTTGCTCTAAGATGCTATTTCCTAAATTCTTTAATAAATCTGTAAATAATAACGTTTAATGGAAATAAAAAATTGTCATGAAACGAAAATGTGAAAACGTATATGTGTGTTAAATTAAGGTCACCATTGCAGCGCCACGCTGTATAAGATGTTGGCGAAGATGAATTGTGAGGCCACCGTGAGAATACCAATCTCTTTAAAAAAATCTCTCAGAGTAACTCTAGCACCTAGCTGGTAAATTGCTCGTACAGCTCGTTTTTGAAGAACAAATATATTTTCAATATCAGCGGCTTTGCCCCACAGCAGAATGCCGTAGGACATGACGCTATGAAAATAACTGAAATAGATTAGCCGAGCTGTATCAACGTCAGTGTATTGTCTTACTTTCCTGACAGCATAGGCGGCCGAACTGAGCCTTCCCGCTAGGCATGATATATGTGATCCCCACTGAAGTTTGGCATCAACTGTTATGCCCAGAAATACTGCCGAGTCTACAGTTTCAAGTACCTCTTTATCTAAGACGATGTTGGGTCCTAGATTTCTAACATTCGGTAAGGCGAACTTTACACATTTCGTTTTCTTGGCATTGAGAACTAGGTTATTTGTGGTAAACCAATCTGTAACCATTGATAGTACACTGTTTACGTCGTCAAAATTTTGTCTATTCCTGTCTACTTTAAAGATAAGAGAGGTATCATCAGCAAATAGTACAACGTCACAGATGCCCTTTAAATAGAACGGTAAGTCATTTATATACACCAAGAATAAAAATGGGCCCAGTATAGAGCCTTGAGGTACACCTAACTGAACTGGTAGCCCGGAAGATTTCACACCATTAACATCTACACATTGGTGCCTATTATGTAAATATGAATCTAATACGTTAAGAGCTTCGTTTTGAATACCGTAATGAATTAGTTTACGCAAAAGCGTGTCATGGTGCACGCAATCAAAGGCTTTGGAGAGATCACAGAAAACTCCAATAGCATTTTGCGAGCTCTCCCATGCGCTAAATATGTGTTTCAGCAGAGCAACACCCGCATCTGTAGTCGAACGACCTTTTGTAAAGCCATATTGTTCATCATGAAGGAGGCTATTTAAATTAAAATGTCTTAGCAACTGCTTGAGTATTAATTTTTCAAATATTTTACTAAATGCAGGTAAGATAGAAATAGGCCTAAAATTGCCAACGTTATTTTTATTACCCGATTTAAATAATGGTATGACTTTACTACTCTTCATGAGGTCAGGAAAAGTTCCTAAATCAACACATTTATTAAAAGTAACAGCTAGATAGGGGGCTACGATGTCGATTATATTACTTACAAGTTTAATTGAGATGCCCCAGTAATCACCAGTGTTTTTTGACTTGAGTGTGTTAAAAACACTAATTACATCACGAGGTGTTACATGTTCGAAGCTAAATAAGCGACTACATTTAGGTACACTATTATGCAAAAGGTTTTCAGCTTCAGATGGGGACGAATTTAAGGAGCGAGTCGTAGTTATAGGTATGTTGGCAAAAACTCATTAAATGCTTCAGCTACGTCAGCTGCTATATTAACTAATTTGTTGTCGACCATAATCTCTAATTGTCTTTCTTGTTTAACCGACTTACCCGTTTCATTGTTAATAATTTTCCAGGTGGATTTTACTTTGTTATTCGAATTTTTAATTGTATCGCTTAAAAATTTAGATTTAGCAAAAACACAAATCTTTTTAAATAATTTTGAATAATTTTTGACATACTCTAGGAAAGGAGTATCAAACCTGTAATTTTTCAAACCATATAACTCGTATAGTCTCGCTCTACTTTTATAAATACCTGGAGTAGCCCATTGGTTGAAGCCAGCGGAGGTGCCATTAATATTAATAGTTTTGGCCTTGAAAGTAGATTGGTATTCTTTTTGCACAACATCAAAAAGGGCTCGATAGATTATATTAGGATTATCATGTTCTACAATCGACGGTTTAATTCTAAGGGCTATATTATTTTTAAACTTGTTGCAACGACTAGCTGTATAAGGCCTGCATTCTATTTTATGTGGCTTTTTATGTATTGGCATAGGGAAGCTAGCTAATAATCCACAGTGGTCAGACGGTAAGTCACTTAACACTAATTTATTTTTGGCATCGCAATCACTAAAAATATTATCAATACAAGTCGATGAAGATGCTGTTATCCTAGTAGGTTCAAAATACAAGTTAATTAAATTAAGCCATAGTATAATATTAGGGGACAGGCCCAACTACTACATATCTATCATTTTCCTGCACTGCTTTAAGGTTATGCAAACTCTCGTTTAGTTTGTTGTCCAAGTGACTGCTCCAGTTTTACTTACTGTCTACAATGACCCCAATATTTGGCCAACTGGAGTTCTGTATTGAACAGTTTTGGAAGGCGGAAATGGCCTAATGCTCGTTTTTGGGTGTCACGTTACAGTTCAGTTTTAGTGCAGTTCACTGATAGGTCAAAGTCCTTGCACTATCTTTCTACTATACGTAGCGCTAGCTAAGTGAAGTTGCAGATTGTACCCGTCACATTCCCCAAAAAAGGATGTCGAAGTCGTCTGCATAACCTATTGTTTAATAGCAGTTGGCGTTGAGTTTGGTGATGAGGTCATTAATCACCAGCTTCCATAGAAAGGGGTACAGCACCCCTCCCTGGGGCAGTCTGATGCTATCATGGCCAACTGCTGCTCGTCCTCAAGGTAGACCACTCGTTTGCTCAACACCTTTGTAATCCAGTCCGTTAGTACCTGTTCTACATCATGTCTAGAGAGGGTGCTGCTGATGCTGGAGAAGTTGGTTTTTGTTAACGATTCCTTCGATGTCTATGACACTTTCATAGGCTGACGACGGTGTCAGCCAAAAGATCTGGCTGACTACTAGATGAAGAGCGGATTTAGTCTACCTACTCGAGCTGTATGAGTGTTGGTTACCATTTAGCGGTGCGGTTTTCCGCATCGCTTTATAGTAACCGGTATTGCGGTCCCTCAGCTCCATAGCACACAGCCTTTCCAGAGTCTTTAGTAGAAAGGAGGTCAGATGGATTCGTCGGCGAGATTTGGTGTTTGTGTAGTCACTGTAAGTTGTGTAGTCACTATAGTTACTGTAAGACAGCTTAGGGATGAATATTACTTTCAGTTTCCTCCATCCATTAGGAACGTAGTTAAAGGACAGGCACGGTCTCATTAAAGGCGCTTGTCTTATTGCGGCAGAGGTTCCACCCCACTGTAGTAAGGCGAGGAACTCTCCACCAGGACCAGCTGCCTTCAAATAATGGAAACTCCGGATGGCCCATTGGAGTTTCTCCGACGTGATCATGCTGCCTGGTTAAAGCAAATCATTGTCTGATGGTGTTTGAATTACATCTTGCCAGTCGATTACCTGCGCGAAGATACATCCAGGGAAGTGAGTTTTCAAAAAGAACGCGTCTCGTTGCTTCTGGCGAGGAAGTGAGTGTGTTGTCAGTTTTGCGGAGCGTAGCGGGCACAGCGGGGCGAGCACGGCCTCTGTGATAGGATTGAATCACGCATTTTAACACGATTTTTGTTTTCAAATTGTGATAAAGATCTTCCTTTAGAGCTACCCTTACCTTGTCGCGCTTGCGCTCCAGCTCCACCAAGGTGGTTTGCCCGGTGTGTTACACATGGGGTGGTCTCTGGGCAGGCAGTTTGGTAGCTGTCTATCATTGATTAAGTAAGATGGCTTACTTTACCTCAATCTGTGTCGTGCCCGCAAATGTCGTCAGATCGCTTAGTGTCGCAAGCTTGGATTCAATGCTACGTGTATAGGTGGCACGATTTACGTGGATTACGCCGTGGTAGTGTTGGTGGAACACAGACCTGGATATCGAAGCGGATTCACCTGTGATCGAGCAGGATGCCACCTAGTGGTCATTTCCACCACGCCCACTGTTGCCAGATTGAGATCTATGATTGTGCGATTTCCCCCGGTTACGTATGTTGGTTCGGAGCCAGTGCTTAGTAGGAATAGGTTAGTAGAGAATAAGTAATCAACCAGGGCCGTACCCCTCTCGTTTTGCTTGTCCATACACTATAGGTTGGTGGTGAGCATTGGCGTGGGCCCCGACGACGACGACGAGCAACAGGCGTGTTCAGTTCATTTACCATTGCCCTTGCGTTTCTGCACACCTTGCCAGGCGCGTGAGAACGCATCCTCGGTGCAGCTGGCGGCTGCTACCGGTCAAACGGAGACGGCCGCCTGATGGGAGGAGGCTAGAGGAGCCACAGGAGTAGGAGAGTGTTTAGTGGAGAGGGTCGGACCAGCAGTGGAATTGTCGTCGCCATAGTCGTCACATGAGTTTTAGAAGGGTCGGTACTGGTCCCAATTAGCGCCGACGTCCTGTGTTTGTTAAGAGAATTTTTAGTTTTGGTCTTAGTTGTGGTTGTCGCCGCAGCCTGACCGGTAGTACCCGCGGTGTTAACTGCAAGGCCACCAGGGGCGAGAGAAGTCCAAGCACCTCCCTTGGCAATCTCATTGGCTTTCGCCTCCACTCCGGTGTTTGTGGTTTTAACAGGCCTTAAATTATCCAAGTATAGTACAAATTCAAGTTTCTAGCTCCCACCCTCCATGGAGCCCGCACCTGGGAACTTCTCACTGTAAAAAAGTGCGAACGTTAGGACTACCAGATATATACATATAGGGGCGCAAGGCTGGATTACAGTGCGATATCAGGTGCTCGATCGCGGGGGGTCGTAAAGCCCTCCCTCAACGAACTGATCAATCCGTGATCAAAACTTACCCCGTCAGCATGACCTTAACCTACCGCTTTAGCCGTCCTAGTTTTTTTTGTTAATTTTCGGCCAGTTTTCATTGTAGCGGCATTTATCCAAAAATAGTAAGTTGGGATTACCTACAATAGGTATTTTATAAGATTTTTTGCGATTTCTGACTTTTCTGGTACCCAAACCTCAGTTGGTCCTATAGAGTTTTTTGATCATTATAAGAAACAGGATTGATTGGCATCAGAAAAAGTTTTTGTGAAAACTGGCCATTTTGTTGCTGACTGTGCATTTTCTTTTATTCTGTGAATGCAGATCAAAATATCTCAAAAAGTTAAGGACAGTCTCCTAAGTAAATTTTCTTGTAGCGACAATGGTTAAGGTTCCTGCCCTTACTGCCCCATCTCAAAAATCCACCTTGTATATGATGCATGTGTAATCGAACCTATAGGAAGTGACTGTTCTTATCTTATATTATGATTGCCCTGTTTCAGCTGAAAGATCATCAGGAAAAGAAACAATTTTCTGGACAAAAAGATGATATGATTTATAAATCAGAAGGTTTTGTAGTCAATGATAGCAATAATCCTATGATGCATTCAGAATTGAAATATGATGACGGTTTTGTCACCGAAATCACAAAAGATACCCCGAACAATCAACACAGTGCTGTTTTTGAAACATGTAAAACAGGCTGTGTGACATCACCTGTAAGCAATGTAAACCATTTAAAAAATATGGATGTTTCAGAAGATAATACAATTCCAGAAGCAGATGTAAACATAACAGAAATCTTGATTTCAAATAAAAGAAATCTGGAATTGCAAGTACATCATTTACAGACAAAATTGGGTCAATTAGAACGGCAACATTCTTTATTAGTCAGTGATTATACAAAACGCAACCAAAAACTCGATGAATTAGAAATTCAAATTGAAAATATTAATGACAAATACTTGAATGCTACTCAAGAAATTATGATAAAAGATTCAAAACTCAATGAACTTAATTCATTAAATTCATCATTATCAGAAGAAAATGGTAATTTGACTGAACAACTAGAATTTACAAAAAGTGTTGTAAATGCTAAAGAGGCAGAAAGTGATTCCCTTCACAATCAAATATTTAATCTCCAAAACCAATATGATCTTATGCTCTTGCAGCTGCAACAACTAACAAATGGTTCACCTGCTAGTCCACCAACTGCTACAGCCATTAACAGTGATAAAACAGAAGCCATATTACAAAAAACCTCTAATTTAGAGCAGCAATTAAATTCATTACAAAAAGAAAGAGATCAGATTAACTTACATTATGAACACTATGTTGCTGAATTGAATGAACAATTAAGATCAGTAATTAAGAAAAATGAAGAACTTACTCAAGAAGTTGAAAACTTATCAAATAGAGAAAACAGTTTAATTGAGCAAATAAGTGACATGGAAATCAGAATACAGAATTATAACCAAGATAAAAAAAGATTTGAAGTGGATCGCAACACAAGTATCGTGAAAGACATGCAAGATGATTTAAGAAAAGCTCGGGTAAATATGAAATGGTTTTTAATTTGTAATGTATTTCTACTAGAAGAATAAGTCCATGAATTTAAAATTGTTGTAATAACATTTTCACCATCGTTCCCTCAAACACTTCCTTACTAAGGGTCTTAAAAGACTGATTACCTAAGAGACTCCTTAAATCAGCCCCTTACCCAAGTTTGTTTTCTCCATGTTAAGGGATATCTACTAGTAAAGGGCCACTTACTTAGGACAATTTTTTTGTTAATCTGGTAGTAATTACCGATTTTGTATTCCATTGATAAATCATGTACTTAGGTTAATGTAAAATAATACGACAAAATACAAAGAAAACAAAAAAAAATTTTTTTTCCGCAAAATTTCTAGTGTTAGTTTACCGGCTTTCATATCCTCGGTCTACGGCACTGAAAAATTAATCAGGAAAATCCTAACCCCCACACTGATTAATTTTGATGTGCCATGCTTCACCGAGGCTATGCATGCCTGGAGACTCGCTTGTCCGAATTCAGATCAACCCGATAATCCATCTTCCCAGAGAAAGTGGGATGAGCCGCTTTGCAGAGTAGTACAGAACAATTTACTTAACACGTCTGCTACTACTGCGGAGCGTGCGCGCCTGCTTGCTGTGGGTAAGTGGGAGTCGGGTCTTTGGCTTCATGCACTACCGTCGTCGAACATAGGCACTTTGTTAGACGACACTACTTTCCGCCTCGCTGCTTGCCTACGACTAGGAGCTCCTTCTTGTTCTCCCCATCGCTGTCACTGTGGCGAAGTTGTCAACAGCCTTGGACACCATGGCCTGTCTTGCAGCCGAAGTGCGGGCCGCTTAGCTCGGCACGCGAACATAAATGACATCATCCGACGAGCTCTTGTCACCGTCGGCGTTCCAGCTGTATTAGAACCTAATGGCTTGGCACGCGACGATGGCAAGAGACCGGACGGCATGTCTTTATTTCCTTGGAAGGTGGGTAGGCCTTTAGTGTGGGACGCAACTTGTGTCGATACTCTTGCGCCATCCCATCTTCCTGACTCGGCGTGCTGTGCAGGCGCTGCTGCTGCGGCTGCGGAAAACCTCAAACGGCGAAAGTATAATAACCTTATCGGCAATTATATTTTCGAGCCGTTTGGGGTTGAAACCCTCGGGCCGTGGGGTCCGAGTGCTCACGGTTTGTTCAACGAAATCTCCAAACGGCTTGTTGACACTTCCCGGGATCCAAGGGCTGGCCTTTACCTTGGCCAGAGGCTTAGCATTGCCATACAACGTGGCAATGCCGCCAGTCTCTTGGGTACTTTACCAGTCGACAGCGATGCAGAGGAATTTTTCGACGCCATATTTTAATTTGTTAATAGTTTTAGTTAGTTTAGGTTATTATATTTTATATTTTTGTTTGGTTAGTTTAATACAAGTTGATTATTAAATGAAAATACTATGTAAAAAGAAAACATAAAATAAACATGATTTAGGTTATTTGTTCGTGTGAAATTATTGTGTTATACTATTTTATTCATACAAAAATAGCAGAAAAAATTATTTCAGAATCATGTAGGTGCTGAATCCACGGTTAATAGGTTGCGCGTCGATGTCCCTGCCACCCTGTATAATAGTTTTAAAAAAACATCCTAAACAACCGAAATCTTTTGAAGAAGTCCTGATTGTCATATTTCGTGAAAAAATCCGGTCTAGCGATAAATATGTGGCCGTCTGAATAAAGTTTGATTCTTAACTAAATCCACAGTTTCGATAGCTTTTAAACTGTAAATAAAATCTTCCATTTCGCAGCAAATTTACACGTTCAACAACAAAATAAAGTGTCACTTAGTGCTAAGATGCCGAACATCTTTGTTGGGGTCCCCAGTTGCAGGACTAATTTTTGCATCTGGTAAGTCCCTGAGACGATTGCGGAACATTCTTCCAACTGCCACTAAAACTGCGAATGCACAATCCCTTTTACTTCCCATCCTTAACTACGCTGATGTCAGTTATCTCGATCTCACTGAGGCACAACTAGATAAACTTGAGCGACTTCAAAACTTTTGCATAAGATTTATATTTGGTCTGCGCAAATTTGATTAAATTTCTGAATTTCGTTCAAAGCAATTCGCCGGAATTCTCATAACTTATTCCAGCTCTACAGTATTCTGTTCAGCCCTACAACCCCGTCTTATATTAAAGAACGTTTCAAGTTCCTACATGACACACAATGGATATCTGACGTCATCGGAAAACTTAAGACTAAGTCGCCGATGCATTCCACCAGTTCTTATGACAAGTCTTTTATAGTTCAAGCAGTACGGTAATGGAATGCCTTGCCCGTGGCAATAAGGCGTGCTCAATTATAAGTATATTTATATATTTTTTGTATAT
This sequence comes from Brachylomia viminalis, assembly GCA_937001585.2. Classification (NCBI taxonomy): domain Eukaryota; kingdom Metazoa; phylum Arthropoda; class Insecta; order Lepidoptera; family Noctuidae; genus Brachylomia; species Brachylomia viminalis. The sequence continues at coordinate 14,476,374 of OW443301.2, read as the reverse complement.
GTAAATGGTACACCACTGACTACCTGCAGTATTCTCTCCTTCTAAAACTCAAAACTCAAAGGATTTATTTCAATTAAACCATTTACAGGCCCTTTTGAATTGTCAAGTGGTCAGTCAGTCAGAAATATGAAGCTAGTTGCCCATTCCAAAGCGTAGTAGGTACCTATGGAGAAGAAGAACTTCTCTCTATAATACATCCAAAGGTTGTCTGTAAAAGATCGCTTTTAGCGATAAGACCACCCATCGTGTCACCATAATGTAATATTTCTACATTTATATCTGTAATTTTTATGGTGTACATAATAAAGAGTATTCTATTCTATTCTATCGAGGCCCTATATTTAAGGGATCCCTTAGGGCCATAGTAGGTGTCTCCTAAGTGATGATGAAAACGAACCTAACACTTAAAACTTCTTAGGTGCCTCCTTAAATTTAGGGAACGATGGTGAAAACGGGCACAAATAGTACAAATCCTCATAGTAATAAGGTAATAACAGACATAAAGAATTTGAGATTCAACAATGGACATTTTGGTTGAGGGCTCACAATGCATAAACAGTATACAGGGTGGCCTTGCTGCCCCAACAAGGGCAGGTAATTCAACCGCTGTAGTTACGTGAAAACGTTTTTAGGAGACTGTGTCCTTATCTCTTGGGGTGATAAGTTACTGCATTGACAATTTTTTGTAAAAAGGTAGTTTTAAATCTTGGGCTATTCTGTATAAGTCGATAAATTAATTCATATTTGTGTTTGAATAATCAAAAGAAAAATTAAGTTATCCGAGAGAGTGCAAAAGTTTTCGCGCTCACTTAGGTCGCTCTTACATTTATGTAGAAATAACTTTGTTTTTCACAGTTAATTCTAGAATTACTATGAAAAACCAACTTATTTTAGTGGTCGATAAAAACAGTTTGGATTAATACATAGAACCTACAAAATATAGGTATATTACGACAGACCGATCAGTCAAAATCACCGTTAACGTGCTAATAATACCTTATTACAATGAGATAAGAGTTACAAATGACCGTAAATGTTGTCCTTTAGATAGACTTGCTATTCTGAGTCCGTCCTTGAATGATGCATAATTAAAACTTCCATTTAATTTGCGCCGAAAGTTGCTTACGGTCTGGGCGGTTGAAAGTCACGCTACGCTAATAGCTACTACTTTACATAATTTACTTTCATTAGAATAAGATACATACCGGTATGTATACCTCATAGACGTATTCTAACACCTCTTGAATTTTGTATGAGAAAAACTCAACAAAAATTCACAAAAAAAAATACAGATTTAATTTGAACTTCATAATACTTTGTCAGTAAGCTGATAATTCGTTCATCAATTAAATAAGTTCATAAATAATAGCATAAGTTGTAAAAGGTCGTGAATAAGATGATTGATCAATACGAAATGTACCCGAAAACTGCGTCGATTGGCATCATAGAAATTAAGTGTGAGAATTGACGTTTTTCTAGCTGGCTGAACCGTTTTTCCTTATTATGTGCATGCAGTTAGTCATTACCCAAAGACTTCAGGACAATCTCCTAAGAACGTTTTCGCGTAGCTGCAGCGGTTAAGGTACCTCGTATATACCCTAATTGGGGCTTTACTGCCCGCCTCAAAAATCCACTCTGTACAGAATTTGTTATCTCCCTGGTGATTATATTTCTGGCTGAAATTAGGGGTAACGGTAAGTTATAGAAGGTCGGGCGGGATGTATAGCAACGGAAAAGGATTTTAGATACAAAGATACACTTTTTTCCTAGTTGAGTATTGTCTGCTATTTCTAATTTCGAATTTGGCTATCTCACTCTCTCGGAAAATTCATCCTGTATATATTTTACTAGAAAATTGTTTCTGTAGGATGATTTGGGCGCATTGCGGAGCAAGTATGAAGAACTTCAAAATCAATATGCCGAAAGTGTTGCTAAAGTTAAAGAACTATCAGAAGTAAAAGAAGCAGAATGCAATCATGACAATATCAGTATGTCCAAATTAAATGCTGATATGACAAGTGATAAAGTTGCTGCACAAAGGGCTACCGAACAAAACAAGAAATTAAAACAAGATATCCAGGAATTGGAAGACGCATTTGTGAAAATGGTATACTTATCCCAATACAATTCTTTTCATTTAACTGCTTTATTGGTTTGTCCAATAATTTCCCTAAACGGTACAATTCCGAAGACTACGGGAGACCGCAGCCGGCAGCGGCGTTGCGGTTGACAATAAACGTAGGCGACAGAGCTGCTGTAGTTTTAATTCCGAACGCAACATCACCTCGGCAGCGGCACTTTTTTTCAGTGTTGCGAAACTCATTTGCCAAATAAAAAATACCGTCTTGTCACTGTTAGTGACAGCCGCAGACATCAGTACCGGTAGACCGCAGCAGCGGAAGCTTTTTCATAGAAATATATATGGAAACCAATAGTGTTGTTGCGGTCTGTCATTGCGGTTGGACGAAACTGCTGCTTCGTGCAGTCTGGCGTGGGCTTCGGAATTGTACCTTTAATTCACTATGAAATACGGTTAAACGTAACAAAAAACTTGAGTAGAACAGTCATAAGATCGGACTATTAACACCTTAGCGTATCGATCATGCGCGGCGGGCCGTGCCATTGTCGTCCGCGGCAAACCATTCATTTATTAGAGATCCGTAGTTTTTTTTTAAAAAAAGGATCTCTTTTGGCGTGACTTCGTATGTCTGTCTGTCACAGCTACTTATTTTAGTCACTACTAATAATTTTTTAATTCGTTTGTTTCCTCATAAGTCAGAAACTATGAGTCAAAAATGTAAATACATAAATATTTTGTAATAGGCAAATGCAATTCTTAAGACTGTTGCATTCAAAATAAAAATATATAAAAAAAAACATTTGCAATAATTTATGTATAGTTGTAATAATTTGTAGTTGGGCCAATATTATTTAAAACTGTTCAAAATTTCAAGTCCATGACGTTTTAATTTGCTTTCAGAGGAAAAATAACTGTGAACGTAGATGTAGATCGTTATCAGCCGCACGAGCGGGCTGAGAGATTTAGCCACGAATAATTGATACGCACCTTATATATTTTTACTTTTGTAACATCATGTGACAAGTAACTGAATCAATTATAATAAATTTCAGACTAAAGATAAATTGGAATTAACAGAAAAAATATCAGCAGAGAAGTATCTTAATAGGGAACTTACAATTAAACTATCTGAAGTAGAAAAAATGGCAAAAGATATGCAAATTAAATTGAAAGCCAAGGATGAAGAGATGATGAGATTACAATCAAATTATCGAGCAATCGAAAAACAGTGTGAAGGGATAATGAACCAGGAGAGAAACGGAAATGTAATAGTCCCAGAAGTAGTAGATCCAAATACGGAAATTAATGATGGCATTGTATCTGAGTCGGATAAACGTTCGGAAACCGAATACAAACCCTTAATGGAGGAAGTAGGTGAGATAATCAGCCATAGCGATAATCTCCAGAGGTCTGATGCGATGATGAAACTTCAGGACCGTTTCCTAAAAATAATGGGAGATGTTGCTGATTTATCTGATGAAAAGCACAGGCTAGAACACATAATTTTACAGCTTCAGTACGAAACTGATACCATTTGTGAATATGTTGCATTGTACCAGCAGCAACGAAGTTTGCTGAAACGGCGAGATGAGGAGAGAAGTGCTCAGTTAAAGGTTTTCCAACAAGAATGTGGAAAGCTCAAACGTGAGTTGGAAGAATTAGGTGGACTTCTTGCACGATTTGCTGAAGATAAAGAATTGTCATTTTATTTTGAAACTGAGTCAAAGCGAATGGATATGGAGAAAGTTATGACTTTACTTTCCAATCTTAAGAATAATTCTTTAATTGATACTAACAAGAAAAATATTGAGTTCAAAAACTTTTACCCTTGTAACTGTTGCTCTGGTAAACTAATTGATGTATAGGTTTGTAGTATTTTAACACTATTATACTTTACTTGACAAGTTGCAAATCTGGTCTTTCACTTTACGCGGAATGCGGGGCAGCGAGTGATATTATTTACCTTGCAATAGGTCCAGTAGTCGCTACCGCTACTTTCAGTCGTTCACTAGGATCTGACTGAGCTTGCTTCGCTTCGATGTGTCAAAATAACGCATTTTGGCGTGATTTTAGCGCTCGCGTCCGGATCCTAGGATGTGGATTCGACCCTGGACCCCAATTGAGTTACTCATCATTCATTTAGACAATTATTTCATTCATATTATAAATGAGGTGTAGACTATTTGACTGTATTTTATTTATTAGATTTTTCGAAACCTAGAAAAAAGTTAAGTCACATTAAAAAAAAAATATATATATAAAAAAAAGTTAAAATATTAAAAAAAATTGCGAAGTTCTGTGCGTTTTAAAGTCGATGCTAGTCAGAGACAGCATTATTAGCATCTGACGTCACAACAAAGGAATGCTATCATAGTAACTTCGCGCCATTCAGTATACTGATGTTTTGCATGACAAGGATAGAAGAATAATTTCAAAAGTGGGTAACTTCTCCATTTTTCCACCGATGTTAATTTAATTTTTTGGCAAGTCGTCTTTTTTTAGTAAAATCTTTGAAATAAGTATTAATTAATGTATATTTTTGATAGTAGAAATGTACTGTGAAAGAGAGCGCCATTCAGTTCATATACCTAGCTACAGGGCCGTCTTTAAGCAATTGGAGGCCCTGGGCACAGAATAATGGGGCCCCTTAGACCTTGACAGAGCACTATTTTGTTAGAATAGACAAAGAAAGTAGATAAGCAAAGTTCTATATTTATTTTTATTAAATGAATAATATAATTTATTCCACAAAAGTAGCTAACTCTTTTTGGCATTCACAGGTTAGTGCTTAAAAGTACCTATAATTATGTTGATTGAAGAGGTACCCTTCTAGATTTGAGATGGGCAAAATCGTTAATCACTTCTTCACAATCTTATGTTTTTGAGCATATCACATTCTATGGACATCAGCGACGAACTGGTTAATCTCTCTTGAATCATAATTGTGTACTTCATAATTAATTTTTTATTCTTTTCAATTTGGAGAAAGAGCGTACCTACCCCACTGCATTTACATAGTTACCATCATACTAAAAAGATTCTCAATGCGATTATTTTCTACATTTGAAAATGTGTCTTCAATTTTGTTTTCTTTCAAAAGATGATATAATTACACTTCGCGTCAAAAACATCTAAACAGTATTGCGAGTAGGTACTATTTAGGCCGTGATTTAGGCGGCATTTAAATAAAAAAGAAGACTGATATCATAAAAAAATACGCCAATAAATAGCTGGCAGTTTAGTCTACACAATGGTGTACCACAATTCCAAATTTGAATTTAGATTTTCGAATTTTCATCCAATAAATCAATGTAGAGATTGTTTTCCATGTGTATTCCGTGGGAATTTCTGCATTGAACCACATTTTTTTGCAAAAAAATATCGTTTTCTTAATAGTGATTGTTAACTAAGCTCTGTGACATCCTACCAAAGAGATTTTTTTGTAACAAATATGGATACCTCGCTCACGGAAGCCGCCCAAGTCGTGGCGTTGCTGGTTTCAGAGCATAGTCAGCGTGTTGTGGCTGCACGATTGCATCTTAGTCTCTCTGCTGCTAATAGAATGTTTCAGTTGAGTCAGCTACGTGTACGTTACCCCAGCAAGAAAATTGTCTCCTAGAGTTATAGGAGTAGAACGTATAATTGGTGCCTTATCTGCTGTAAATGTGCCCCCACATAAAAAATGTGTGCCCCTTGTCGTTTTGGAAAAAAACGGAAATAAAGATTGTTGCTGGAGTAACGTTTTTCTAGCAGGAAAATTCTAAACGAATGATCGGAGAGAGAAAAATTGTGCATGGCCAGAGAGCTTATATGTGTGCCAAAATGTGCCTCCAAAAATAAAATCTGTGCCCCCTCAGGTTTTCGAGATATTGCATTTCCTGCTGGAGTAACGTTTTGATGAATCGTATATCTCTACAACCATTGCATGTGCCCCTGTATAATAAACATACACGAGTAGCTCTTAATGTGTGCCCCTTAGTGCCCCAAATTAGATTTAAGAAAATATTTATATTTTCAAGTTATCGCGGTTTTATGAAAACCCGAATAAACATCGCAGCGCCGAAATTAGACAAGGCACAAGTTCGCTGAAAACTGTATTCGGTCCTTCTTGACGCTAATAATAACCATACAAAGTTTCAAAACTGTTCATGCATGCGTTTTTGAATAATCTCGCTAGAAGTCAAAACGATGGTGTCATAACTTTGACGGCAAAATACAAGGAACCGGCTCAATCCCAGATTTGTAGGTGTAAACCAAAATCTTGTGCCTTTAGTCAAAAATATATGCGGTCAAATGGGGTTACTTTGATACTACGGGGTTACTTTGATAACAACTTTAGGCTTATGAAAAACTTAATTTTATAATATCTACAACACCAGTTAAAAAATAAACTATCAGTACTTGGCACTACTGATAGTTTCTTTGTATTATAGCGTTGTAGTTATTATAAAATTAAGTTTTTCATAAGCCTAAAGTTGTTATCAAAGTAACCCCGTAGTATCAAAGTAACCCCATTTGACGGTGGTGAAAATATTCAGCTTGGAATGTTTCGCGTGTGTGTGTCGTAAATATTAGTAAAAAACCAAAATATGTAAGCAACGGCTGGTTATCCGACCAAATTTGAATGACTACTAAAAAGCGACGGATTCATACATATCGATGACCTTCTTTACTTTACTCACTAACCGGTTCACACGTGTTGTGCCTGAGTACACTGACGTAGAAAAGTAATAAGTAATAAAATAAAGTTGTTATTGGATTATATTCTACTAGCTGTTTCTATGACCTTACACATGAAACATGTATATGTACATTATAAATAGTAGCCCAAGTGCTATTCCAAGGTAAGCTATCTTCTCGATTCTAAATTTCATTAAAATACATCCAGTAATTTATGTGTGAACGAAAGAAATACATCCAGATATTTGCCAGGTCTTTGACCCAAAATTTGATTGGTTCCAATGTATAAAAAAAAATAGTTCATGAAATGTGTGATGAATACCTACTACTAAAAAGAGGTAGCTCTTTTTTGTATATAAATAAAAAGCCCTTATTTGTCTTTATATTAGAGATGTACCGACTAGTCGCCGACTAGTCGGTAAAGCCGACTAATCGGCCATTTTTGTAGTCGGCGACTAGTCGGCTAAATCCGCCGACTAGTCGGCCCGCTTCTCACTCATGTTAATATGCTTAAAAAATAGAGTGATTGAAATGAAATTGTATCTTTACTCTTGTTATTTTTTATTATAAGAATCACAGTTTCAGTTTACAATACAATTTAATAATTGGTAGAAAATTTAAATAGGAACTCTTCCTTTAGTCTTTTATAAAATAACAAAATATAGGTTAAAGCAAATAATTATTGGTAATAACTTATTACTTATTAAAATAGGAACTCTTCCTTTGACATCCCCAAGTTATTCAATCTCGAAATTAATAAAATAAAATAATACTAGAAGTATCTAAGTATAGTAAGTAAGTATCAATTGGATCAACAAACTTTTTTAACAAAATATTAGAAATAAGTAGGTAGGTTTACTTTACACTACAACCTAGAAATAGGAAGTTGTTCTATGTGTACTTTATATATTATACATATAAAACAAGTTCAGTCAAACGGGGTGAATAGGCATGCAGGGGTGAATAGAAACGAAACTTTAAAGGGGATTTTAACCTTGAAATAATTTAGTTTGACCCCAACAAGAGCACTTAATCGTTAATTATATTACAATAAACACATTAAGAGTCCTTTTTGGAATAAACTATATTATTTCAAGGTTAAAATCCCTTCTAAAGTTTCGTCTCTATTCACCCCTGCGTCCCTATTCACCCCGTTTGACGGTTCCTATTTCAATATAATAAATTGTACTGAGATCTAGAAATCAAGTAAAATAAACTTCAACAACAAAAAATAACTATTATACTATAGCCTAATAAGAATCTAGTTAACAAACAAAACAATGTAGGTACTACTCATCATTAATCAAACAATGGCAATAAAGACTAAAGTTTGACAAGATTATTCCTCTAGTTTTTATATTTTTTAATAAGGGGCAAATTATGACGCAGAAAGACTAGAGCTTCTGCTCTTTCTGGCAACAATCGATTTCTTTTTGTTTTTTCTTTTTGAACATTTCCGACGTCACCCGGATTTTACCGAAAGTAATGATCGGCCTAGCCGACTAGTCGGCCAAAGTCATAGTCGGCACATCTCTTTATATATATATATATATATATATATAAAAATTGAATATAATATAGAAAAATTGTGCATGGCCACTCTCCGATCATTCGTTTAGAATTTTCCTGCTAGAAAAACGTTACTCCAGCAAGAATCGATTTTTCCGTTTTTTTCCAAAACGACAGGGGGCACACATTTTTTATGTGGGGGCACATTTACAGCAGATAAGGCACTAATTATACGTTCTACTCCTATAACTCTAGGAGACACTTTCTTGCTGGGGTAACGTACACGTCAGTTACTGTGGAGGTTCATGGACGGTTTAATCCCCATTAAACCGTCCATGAACCTCCACAGTAACTGACGTGTACGTTACCCCAGCAAGAAACGCCGATGGAAAAAGCAAACTTGTTTTTGTATCTGGATGACGGACAGGCTTTCGCGCCCTACCTCGTCACCATCGAGGCGGTCCGGCCGGTGCTCGAGCGCTGGCTCGGGAGGAGGCACGGCTCCCTGTCGTTTCGGGCGACGCAGGTGCTCTTGTGGCATGGTTGTTTCGGGAAGTACCTGTGTCGCATAAACAGGGAGCCGGACGCCCGGTGTCACCACTGCGTCGATTGCCGGGAGGACACGGCGTGGCATACGCTGGCAGAATGTGCCGCTTGGGAGGAGCCGCGCCGTGCCCTCATCTCAGAAGTAGGCAGTGACTTGTCGCGGCCCGCCGTAGTCGAGTCGATGGTCGGCAACGCCGAGTCCTGGGACAGTCGTCTCGCTGGCTGCGGAAAGGGAGATCTCATCCACTCACCCGGCCCGCAGAAGGCGCACCGGGCGTCGGCGGAGGGCGGACAACGCCCTCTTCCAGCCCCCCTAAATGGGTCCAGGGGCGACGGACTCGGGGACGTCCGTCGCTACCCACACATCCAGGACCCGAGCTGGCGGCGCGTAGTGTTCCACGCGCGCCCCTCTTAGACGTCGCGGGGGGAGTCAAACACCTCACTCCCCCCCCAGATCCGAAGAGGCCCGCAGTGGCGGACCGGCCGACCAGTCGGGGGTTGTGGAAGGATCGTACGTTCCCGCGACCACATCGACATGCTATAGGTAAAGTAATATTTACGGAACGAGATGTTCTGAAAGCATTAAAAAAACTTAACATTGCAAAGGGCCGGGACCAGGTGGTTTGCCGCCAGTATTTGTAAAGAAGTGTGCTACTAGTCTATCATTACCGCTTAAATTAATATTCAACCATTCGATTGTGACGTCACAGTTTCCAACGGAATGGAAAATGTCATACCGATTTTTAAGAAAGGAGATTCCAATGAATGATGTACAGAACTACCGTCACATTTCACTCCTCTCACTTTTCGCTAATCTTTTTGAATCTGCTATGTTCTTTACTTACATAACACATACATCCTCAGTTGGTTCCCCAACAATATGAGTTTCTGTGTTCGTAAATCTACGATTACTAATTAGGTCTACCATGTCAATGAATTAAGTAAATTGATGGACTCTCGCGCCCAGGTCGAATCAATTCACATTGATTTCAGCAGTGCGTTCGACAAGGTGGACCATAAAATCATCTTAAAGGCTTGAAGGTTTCGGCATATTTGGTCAGTTACTCGTTTGGTTTAAATAGTATCTCACAAAGAGTGGTTGTAAAGGGGTATGAGTCAGGGCACGCCACGATAGCGGCGGTAAGACCCCTCTTTGAGGAGTGGCTAGAGAGGCGTCACGGCGTCCTCACCTACCGCCTGACGCAGGTCCTCACCGGACACGGAAGTTTCGGGAGGTTCCTGCACATCATCAGGCGGGAGGAAACGCCCGGGTGTCACCACTGCGATGATCGCCCCGAGGACACGGTGGAGCATACGGTGGGGGCCTGCCCTGCATGGGCGGAGCACCGCCGTGTCCTCGTAGAGGCGATCGGCAGCGGCGGCGATCTCTCACGCCCGGCCTTGGTTCAAGCCATGGTCCGGGGCGAGGGGGAGTGGGAGGCAGTCGCCTCCTTCTGCGAAGCAGTCATGCTAGCGAAGGAGGTGGCGGGACGGGAGAGGGAGAGTCTCCCGTCCAAGCCGCCGCGGTGGACGCTCCGGGCGTCGGGAGCCGCGTGACGACTCCCGGCCACCGTAGGCGCGGGCCTGCGGGCGGTGAGTAATGGGTAGCTCACCGTCCGATCAGGACCAGGCCCGTGCTGGACGGCGCGTACGTGTTCCACGCGCGCCTCAAAGAGATGTCAGCATCATAGAGGGGGTCCACTAGGGCCCAAGCCTGCCGGGAAAGCGGGATCATCCAAAAGGGGTACCGCTGACCCGGAACATAAAGGGCCAAGGAAGGAACACGGGTGGGTTTTAGTCAGTAAGAGTCTGACACTCCCTTCCGCTCCACCCAGAGCGGGAGGAGTCATTTGATGATTTCCCATCCTCAAAAAAAAAAAAAAAAAAGGGGTATGAGTCACCAGTATATTTCTCTACATCTGGAGTCCCCCAAGGTTCGTACCTTGCCCCAGATCTCTTTTTAATGTTCGTCAATGATATACACTCACCGGCACGGAAACTTGGCCACATGCGAATTTATCGATAATTCGTATTCAAATATATTTTTAACACTGAATTAAGGGTAGGTATACTCTATAAGTGTTTCTTATGCTTTTAGAACTTAGTTATCACAAAATGAGGACACCATTAAGCATGTTTTCGAAATTAGGCACTTTCGCAGAAAAAAAGGATTATGCACTATCAATTTAAAAACACTACAAAATGAAAAAAGTACCAAATTTCATAATTGTCTCTACGTTTTAATATCGGGTGTTTCCTCCTCTTGCCCTAATAACAGCTTGCATACGATCTGGCATGCTTTGAATGATGTTTCTGATATCAACTTGCAGTATGTTTTCCCAAGCGTCCAGTGCCGCATTTCTAAGTTGATTTAGAGTTTCTGGTGGGTCGGAGGTGGACTTAATCTTTCTTTTGAGTATGTCCCAGATGTGTTCTATAGGGTTTAAGTCTGGACTACGTGCTGGCCACTGCAATTTTGTAATGCCAACATCTTGAAGGTATTCTTCAACGCAACGTGCAACGTGTGGGCGAGCGTTGTCGTGCATAAGAAGAAATTGGTCGTACCCAATGAACCCCGAATATGGCAAAACATGTTCTTGAAGGACCTCCTCGATGTATCGGGTTGCATTTAAGCGGTTATTAACAATAACTAACTCCGTACGAGCATCGGAACTTATTCCTCCCCAAACCATTATAGAGCCTCCATGAAAACTCACAGTTTGTGTGGTGGTAATGGGTAGAAACCTCTCTCCTCTTCTTCTCCACACTCGCTCCCGACCATCTGGAGCACGCAAAGCGATTCGACACTCATCTGTGAACAGTACTCTAGCCCATTGCTCATGCGTCCAGCTGGCGTGTTCACGTGCGAATTGAAGTCGAGCTACTCGATGATGTCTGAGAAGTTCAGGACCGCGTGCTGGTCTACGGGCTTTTAGGTTTACTTCCTCCATTCGTCTTCTCACCGTTCGCTCACTAACATTTATACCTCTTGCGGTTTGGAGCCGCTGGCGTATCTCAACAGCGGTAAGGTAGCGATTTCTTAAAATTTCCAGGACAATAAACCGATCGTCCCGGGCCGATGTGCATCTGACACCTCCGCTGCCTGGTCTGCGGGAGTAGTGGCCTGTCTCCTGGTATCGTTTCAGGGCATACTGCATTGACGAACGTGGTACATTAAGCACCACAGCAACTTCGCGCTGTGTCAATCCTTGATCGATTAAGGCAACAGCCTGTGCAACCTGTGCAGGTGTTAATGGCATTTTTATTGTTTATAAAGCACCTTTAGTGTTTAAATTAAAAGCACGAAAACACAATTATTGAATAACTTAACCGTAAACATTCACAATACACAAATTTAAACGTGCAACTTAGTCGCTCAAGACACGGGATTCAAATAAAAATTAAAAGTTACGTTACAGTGCACTCAAACATAATGAATTACCCACTTCAACTAAGGGTAAACATTTTTTGACCTACCTTCATAAGAAACAACCGTTAGAAACACTTAAAGCTTGTGTTATCGCAACTATACGCGAGATAAGCGTTTGGCCAAGATTCCGTGCCGCTGAGTGTAGTTATCTCAGTAAAATACAGCAATTGCTCTATATTCGCTGATGATCTGAAAATCGATAAATACATACTCATCCGTCGACGTCTATTTACTCCAGGTTGACCTCGACGTAATCCACGATTGGTGCTTGAAAAACCGCATGTCCCTCGATGTGAAAAAGTGCTACTACATCACATTTACCAAAAAACTGAAAAAAAAACCTACGTCTTACTCAATAAATGGGGTAACATTACATAAAGTGGACACGATTCGTGACCTGGGAGTCTTCAATACTCTTGTGTGAAGTCTACTGGATTATATGCATCTCTAGTTTGGAACCCTACTTACCGTGTTCACGTAAACAGGATTGAACGTATCCAAAGAATCTGCACTAGATATCTTCGTGTTAGAAGCTGTTTACGGGATTCTTCTTATGGCCAAAGGCTCTGTCATTTTAAAATGTGTTCACTTGAACACCGAAGAGACGTGACAGACCAAATAGGTAGGTACTTCAAAAAAATCATTAACCTTTTGGCGGAATTAAGTCCAGTACCTGGACAGAAAGCTATTAGATCTGTTCGCGAAACCATTACCTACCTTTGCCACAACTGCAAGTCGTACACACCTTGGTAGCACCACACTGTGCACCAAGTACCTACTTAAAAAATAGATTACTCCTATTGAAAAGACACCAGGGTCATTATCTTGCTACCCTGGCGTTTTCGGCATAAAGGCTCGAGTTGAGACCTACACCCCGCACTTTCTATCACAATATTAAGCATTTTAAAAGAAATTCCTTATCCAATGCTTCATATGTTTAAAAGATTCTGCGACATCGACCGTGAGACGTCTCGACCCGCACCATTGGACCCCGGTCACATGACTCGAAAGATTGGAATTATTTTTATTCATAAAAATCGTAATCGTTGACTTTTAGGCAGAGCTGGTTCGACTGTCTGCAGGGATGAAAGGAACCTAACACGAAGGGGATGGCGCAACCCCCTTCGAACCTTACCTGTCCGCAAGTTCCCGAGCTCGTTGGGCTCACTCGGACTGATTCGTTAGTTGCGAACATACCGACGGTCTATTACTTACGTGGCTACATAACTTTTCCGTGTCGGGATTAGGGAATGCAATCTCGATATCACGAGCCAGTTTTCAAGATTCAATCTCATCTTAGGAACACAATCTCGTTCTTGATATATTTACTGTTTTGATCGATATTTTGAGACAGCGCGCGTGAGTTAGGACAGCACTATGCTTTTTGAGAAGCCATTTTCAAAATAATAATTAAGGAATTAAAGTAATTTGTTGCGTTATGTATGGCGCAGTACAGATGATTATTAGGTACTTAAATACGTAGATTTTTTCGTTTCGAGATTGAGTTGTTGATGTTGTTTTGTTTACAAAATATAACACCAACACACTCAGTGTAGTTTTCATTGTCATTAAGTTTAAGCATTTGTTATTGACCAAAACGCGTTGTTGCGTACAGCACGCAGGTACTCGATTAGTCGGGTAAAATGAAAAACAGTTTTAATAGTTTAGATGTGTTTGAGACCCTGCGTCGGCGACGAGATCAGATCACGGGAGTGCGCACCTTACGGTGGCGGAAGACGAACTGCCTCGCGGTAGGAGGGAAGATCGCGAGCAAAGCGCGCGCGATTTGTATTGTCAAGCAAATGTGGACTCTAGAATTTGCGGTGTTGTAGCGAGACGACGTGATCTATAAGTACCTGAATATAAAGGTGTATGTTCGCAGTGGCAGGATCTCAGTACTTTTTTATTATACATTTTTCCATACGTAACATTCTCCCCCTCAGTGTCGACACGACACTCAAAAACGGTACCTACATAATCTAAATTAAAATGTTACACAACCAGAATCTAAAACATTGCTAACCTGGCCGCAGAACGTTTAAGTAGGCCATTTGTAGTCCTAACGTCGACAACCCTTACGCGTCCGTCAGCACCGGGGTACACGGACTGTACGATGCCTTTAGGCCAGCATTTACGGGGGGAGTTGGGGTCGACTATTACAACCATATCACCGACTATGAATTGTGCACCCTCTTCTCTCCATTTTCGGCGCGGCACTGGATCAGGGAGCACCTCCTTCATCCATCTGGCCCAAAAATGGTCAGCCAAGCGTTGGGAAATACGCCATTGTTTGCGCAGACAAGGGCTTTGTCTGTAAACACTCCTGCGCTAGGCAAATTAGACGACGAACCAATAAGGAAGTGATTCGGCGTTAATGTCTCGTCGTCCCGAGGGTCCACGGAAACATGACTGAGGGGCCGGCTGTTGTTAATATTCTCCACTTCAGCTAGGAGAGTAATCAGTCTCTTCGTGTGGAGCTCTTTCTTTCAAAACCACCCTGAGGGCGGTCTTGACACTACGCACGAGTCGCTCCCAAGATCCTCCCATGGGCGGGCTAGCTGGCGGAATGAAGCTCCAGGAAACTCCATTGTTCAGGGCTTCGTTCATGACAGAATTTTTATCTACGATGTCGAAGGCTTTCTTTAGTACAATTTCTGCGGCGCGCATATTGGTGCCGTTGTCAGAATAAATCTTCTTTGGCCAGCCTCTACGTGCAGCCATTAACAATGAGTCTGCAGTGAGCCAGCTTGAACTCGGACTGGCTGGACATTTAAGTTTTTATTGATTTCTCGTAAAGCCTTACAAGTGACGCCATAAATCAAACGTTATTACTGTCATACATTGCGTCACTAAATGTTAGTAAAGGAACCATATTCGAAAACGCTCCCGTTATTGAGATTCGGAAGTGCCAGCCAGAAGTTTTATACGTAAATTCAAGCTGGCTGGACACAGATTTTTGCATTTTTCTACTAAACCGCTGTACGTATCACAAAACTTAACTCGATGCCTGTCACAAATTTATGTGACGCCCGTTGATATGCAAAAAGTCGTCAAAATCACTTCCATTACCGAAATTGAGAGACCAGCGAAAAGGGGTTTTTCAAGCTGGCTGGACACGTTTTCGATCGATCATCTAAGATTGTGTTGCGTCACAAATTCTGAAATAAGGGTGTTTGGCCGTCACATAAAGTGCCCTATTGACCTAGTTAAATGCGAGCTATTTTGAAGATTTGTCAATTCAGTTTTTGCAGAATATTGTATTTATAGATATATTATATATATATATAATATATATAGAATATTATATATAATAGCTTTAAGATGTTAGATTTGATTGTAAGGAATTTCAGTGATGGTTTAGTTCGGTGTACAAAGAGAATCGGCACCATTAACCTTTTGACCGCTTGGTTTTATATCAATTGCCGTGCCCACAGCCAGGCCTCTGTCTCTGTCACTCCATGTACTTGCGCGCGTTAATTACCTACCCGCCGCTGTGTCGGCCACGACACAAATTCAGTAGGTAAGTTGCCAGCAATGGCGCGAACAAATATAACTCTTTAGTTTACTTTTATTTTGTTATTATTAAAAATGATTAGTAGATTCTTAACAAATATTGTTTTGCTCTTCATACTGCCTACACAATTATTAATATTTCTCTATCTATATATATCTATTCTCTATCTATTCCAAATTTTTATCCAAAAGTAAACCGTTAAATCTCTTACCTTTTCGCCTTACCAGAAAATTTTACCAAATCACTTTAGTCGTAGGACTAAAGTGATTTGGTAAGAAGTATTTAATATAATGTAATGAGAGCTCGCCGCTCAATCGCTTAGCTTATTGTAGAAGAATCTAAACGATTGAGCGGCGAGCTCTCATTTTCTTAAAATCGTAAGACAGCCGAAAATCAAGGTGTTTTTATACAATTAAGGTGGTACACAAGTTTATATAAGTCCATCGTATGCCGTCGTCTATCCTCGCCCGCCACCACGTCATCATAGAGGTAACTTGCGTTGCGCGGTGACATGTCATCCTTTTTTTTTTAGGGTGAGAATTCCTCAAATAACTTCTCCCGCTCTGGGCGGGAGGGCGTGTCAGACTTGCTGACTAAAACCCATCCGTGTTCCTTCAGTTGCCTTTGCCAGGGGCCACGGTAAGTGTCATGTCATCCTGACATTAAGCTGGTGTATTACCTAACTAGTAATTTCGGCTGGAACTTTTGTACTACAAACCGGGCTACAAATAAAAAACCTGGTATTTAAAGAGGCAACCCTGACTTTATTAATTTTTAATACAAAGTCACGTGGTCGCGCGCTGTTGCAGAGGAATAATAACGTAATGTTCGAACCTTAAGGTACCTACATTTTCGTGCGCAGCGGTCGGTGACAAAAAAAAGGTACGACTATTAAAGAAGTAGGTATGGACGATTTTGTATGGAGTGATTTATCTGTTACGTAGTAACTATTATATAATCTGTGCCCCAGCGCCCAGCTCATTGACACATAAATACCTAAGACGAATATGGTCGTGCAATGCAATAAAATACAAAAAACGAAAATAGATTCTCTGTCGTATAAATACGACTGAGATCGCACGAGCACGTAAACATTTGTCGTATTAATCCGACTGCGGCGGTCAATAGGTTAAAAGTAGGTACTAGAAGGAAAAATACACACCTTACTTATATAATTATATTTACTATGCGAGAAACGTTGGACACATTCGTCGTTTATTAACTTGACTGTATGGTCAATGCACAGATGCGGTGTTTCTATGTATTTCAGGCCTTAACATGGTTTGAAACCTAGGTAGGTACTGCAGAAAACACATTTTTATGTCAATAGTTGTTGTTGTACGCATATTGCAGTAGGTAGGTAAGTAATATTGTAAAATATCATGATGACTGCGGATGAGAAGTAAGTACTTGACTGAAGCAGCAGCTGATTAGATTTCGAGCAGCAAATGGCAGCGGTCTGCGGACGCTGTCACGTTTTCATACGCTTCAGCACTTAGAGTACTAGACTTTATTAACCGGTTCCGGGGATAAAAGGTTCCACGCACGCGCAACTTTACCAATGAGTCTTTGATACCTATAGTAATTTGAAGAGCATAACCGTTACATTTATAGTCACACTCACACACAATTCACTAAGAGCACTATACCCGGTGCTGACTTTTCAAATGGTCATACACATCACAGAATAAACTAATGAAAATCTCCTTATATCCAAGATGTCAGCTCTGAAACAAAGATACAAAAACACTATTATATTTTGATGCATACATTTTATGTTCTAATTCTATGTATCATGATCATTATCATTTCAGTTGAGCATTGCCGCCACATTTCTATGCTTATAGAGAATAATTCTAGTACACATTGACTTCCAAGCAACACTAACTTCTACTCTATTAACTACATCCCAACACTCAAACATTCAGGGATCTATACCACAAAACTTTAAAGGACATAATTTGTTAAGGCGGCGGTTCGCGCGGCGACAGACCAGAGACAGAGACAGGAGACCGAGACTCGTGTCTTGATCTCCGCTGGTGTACCTGTGGGGCGAGACAGAGACCGAGACTAAAAATTGTTCAACCAGTTACAATATTTTCGACTCAGTCGTTGGAGTCAGTCGTATTGTTGAAAGTTATTAATCTACAGTGTAATGGAAAGCCAAGTTATCAAGATACTATGTAGGAAGAAGACGATGATTTGATAATAAATAATTATTATAAAAGTAAACAAAGATTGCGTATATACAACTACAGGCCGAGAAGGATCATTTTCAATATAGGTGAAGAACTATTTATTGTTTGATACCAATATGTTCGGGACATATTTTCGAGCGACACGCGCGACACTGCTGGTCCGGGGCGGAGACCGTCTCGCAGTCTTCTGTCTCCGTCTCCTGCCTCAATCTCGCCCGCTAACGCGCCCCTACCAAACTTAATTAATTACAAGCATGGACCACTTCTATCTCTATTCTACAAAGAGAAGATAAATCACCTTTTAACCGACTTCAAAAAAGGAAGAGGTTTCTCAATTCGACCGTATATATATTTTTTTTTACCGATATTATGAACCGATTTTGACGATTCTTTTTTTGTTGGAAAGGAGAAATCGAAGGGAACCTTCGAAAATAGCAGTGGCGACAAGTGCGTTTGTAATTTTTTTTCATTAAGTATTTTAAAGCACTACCTGCTATATAATGAAGGTGAGCCGAAATACAGTCGAGGGAACTCCTCTGAACGATTTACAGCAATTACCTGGTGTTTGGGCTTGATTACATTGTATTGATGAGAACTTTACACCTAGATGGGTTGTGACTGTCATTAGGGGTCTGATGATGAAGACGAAGGACAGTCAAGGGAACTCCTCAACGTTTTACAGTAGCTACCTTGTTTAAAGACAAAGGAGCGGTCCTGGATTGATGACAGCTGATTGATCCATATAGTAATAACACCGTTTATAAACCAACATATTTGACCGACTTCAAAAAGGAGGAGGTTCTCAATTCGGTTTTTTTGTTTCAAAGGGTATACTTCCCAGGTGGTCCTGTTTAAATTTTATTGAAATCAATCGAGCGGCTTAAAAAAAATCAATTATAAATTATTTTTAAATAACAAAATCACCTTCAAACTCGTTTCCGAATTGGTATGGGATATGTACCATAACTAAAAAGTGAAAAATAAAATAAAAAAATACAAAAATAAACAACCAACTTCAAAAAAATTCGGTAGTCGGTGGCCAAAACTAAAATACAGATCCAAGGACACCGACAAAAATTCCGAAATTAAAGTTATTTTTCACTTTTTAGTGTATTTTTTTGAAGTCGGTTGTTTTTGAACAAAAACTCATTATTCTCTTGAATTTTGAGTTGACATCGCGCCGCCGCGCCGCGCCGTAGAAACCTTTCTACAATCCTTAATTGTGTCTTCCGTTTCTTACGTTTCTATAGCACGTGGCCATGCTACGCATGCTGTAACGGTCTCGGTCTCCAGTCTGTCTTCCGTGTCGGTCTCTGTCACCGCACTACATGCCACTTTTACAGGAAAATCTTACAAATATGTAAAGTGTAGTGACAATACTATACCTAATTTAGCGCAAAGATAGTTTACATACTTACGACATGGGTTTTTTGGGAAAACCCGACAAAGGTGGGCGGACAGCTTTATATGAAACTTGTCCAACCAACTAACGGACTCGAAATAAGAAAGTAGGAATAAAATTAACATTCCCGGACATGATGACACCTTCTCGAAATGATGACAACGCTTACCTTATTTCAATAATTGACTTCAAAAAGGTTTTAAAAAAAAAATATATATAAGTATGTATATTGATATGTTGTACAGTATTTATTAATATCAGAAAGATGTCGTCATATTTATTGTCATTCCTGCAGTCGCGAATCGCATTTTGAAATATTATGCAAAACAGCAAAGAAAAATTGAATTTGGCGGGCTACAGCAGGCTTTACCTTAATGGAAATCAACATTTTATTTTCCATTAGGTTAATATTTATTTCCCATGCTAAGCTAGTTTACTATGAGAATCTTGGAAACAATAGTTTTCTTTCATTTTACTGTCGCGAATGTATGTCGCTTGAATTTACAACTTGTAAATAGTAGATTGGACCTCTGTACTTACCGACTTTTAGTCAACTTTCTTTGGACTTTCTGCATTGGAATCACTATTTGGCTGCAAAAGAATAAAACGGTTACGATAAAAAAATATATATTGGACCAGGCACGCCCGCAGCGCGTCTTGCCTTGAGAGAAGTTAAGAGTGATATTGTCATACATACTTGAAAAACGACAAACTGCAAAACGCTTTACCCATACTTTTTTTTAATGAATGTATTATACAATTAAACAAAATCTACATACTTCTTCTTAACTTCATTCAATGACAGACAACGCAGTTTAAACCGCTGGGTTTAAAAAAACATGAAATTTTGCACAATTATTGGTAGTTCCATAAATAACGAAGTTGGGTTATGAAGGATTTCCGAAAATGAATCCTCTAAAAGTAAAATAGGGGATGAAAGTTCGTGTGGAAGTTCCTTATTTTTGCTAAGGGAAATCGCATGGGGCACACGGCTTGTGTAATTAATAAATCAGGTAATGTTTTACTTAAATGTACAGGTATAAGGTATACAGCGTGACGCTCCAATGGCGGCAATTTAACACACGTATACGTTTTCACGTTTTCATTTTATGGTGAAATTTTGGTTTAATTAAACGTTATTATTTATTTAATTATTTACAATTTTCTAAAATACCATCTTGGAGCAACAAGTACGTCGCGCAGAGGTCATTTGCCGGCGTCACGGAGCATACCATTGCATCAGTGAAATTAAAACGAGTAAGAAATACTAGAATGAGACACGCAAAAAGTATTTGAATTGAAGGAAAGTGATAGTCCTTTATCGGCGAGCGGCGCAGTTGAGAGGAGTAATATCGTAATTCCGATATTCATTATCATTATAGTACCTAGGGGAGTCCAAGTGGCTAAATGGGGATTTACTCGAGCGTCGTGGGCCGTGGGGACCTTTTGGATTGTGAAGATTAGATGCTAAAAAGAAAAAATGATTATACAGTATTTTAACTAACAGAGAGCGTTCCCGTTAACCCGCAATAGTATAGCATCCGTGCATGCTAAAAAAAATATTACCATTCGAAAACAAAATGTTTATTTTTTTTATATTCAAATATTCACTAAAAATGTTAAATTGATACCTACGTAAAAGAAACACTCTGTACACGCGTACTTGAAGGACGGCAACTTCGCAATTTACTTATTTATGAATGACGGGCCGCGCGTGCGGCGATCTATTTGATGTGCCTAGCCCCGCCCCCTGCCCCCGGATGTCCACCTAATTTAAGTCGGAACTAATATCACGCGCTGACCGGACGTGCATTATTTTCGCATTGCAACATCTTGCGTCATAATTCTTGTGTGAAAAATGCCGCGTTATCAGTTCAGTGCTCAGGAGTATGCGAACATGGTGCTCATTTATGCTGAGTGTAATTATGATGGTGCACGTGCTCTGAGGATGTATGCTGAGAGGTACCCCAATGCACATCAACCGCGGAATTCTCGTGTTATTGTGAGTGCCCTGGTACGTTTTCGTAACAATGAACCGGTAGTGCCGCGTCGTTCTGGTGGCCCCCGACCCGTGATCTCTGTGCGACAGGAAGAGAACGTGCTAAGGCATTTTGAGGAGGAGCCCGGTTCAAGCACTAGAAGAGCCGGCCGCCTGTTAAACATGAGTCACGTCGCAGTGTATAAAACTTTAAAGAAAATCAAGCAGCATGCGTACTCACTTCAAAAAGTAAAAGGTCTGCTTGGTCCAGCTGACTTCCAGCGCCGGATAACTTATTGCCAGTGGGCACTGCAGCGATGCGCGGAGGACACCCACTTCATCGAAAACGTCATATGGTCAGATGAACGCCTATTTACGCGCAATGGCATGTGGAATCGGCGTGTATGCCATCACTGGGCAGAAAGAGGCCATAATCCGCGTGCCACTCGGCCGTTAGCACATCAAATACGATGGTCACTGAATGTGTGGGCTGGGATAAAGAGAAATAAAATAATAGGACCTGTCTTTATCCCAGGGACTCTAAACCGTGTGAGGTATGTGGCTCTTCTTAACGACACCGTCGCGCGCTACCTCGACAGATTGCCGCTAGCCGAGCTCCGAAATGTGTGGTTTCAACACGATGGAGCACCCCCTCACATTTCAACAGAAGTGCGGTCGCGGTTAAACGAGTTGTTTGATAGCCGCTGGATCGAGAGGTACGGTCCCGAGGCGTGGCCACCACGGTCACCTGACTTAACGCCACTTGAGATCTTTTTTTGGGGTTGGGTCAAACAACTCGTTTATAAAAAAGAAAGCCACTCGCGGGAGGAGATGGAAATGCGAATCCGCACAGCATTCCGTGTTATCAGGAACCGCATACGCGAGGACCCGCTTTTAATGCGACGAGTGCACCAAAATAACCGTCGGCGATTGCAACAATGTGTAGACAGAGGAGGTCAGCAGTTCAAAATCTAGGTAAGTTTTTAACATTATTTAAATGTATCATAATAGCTAAAACATTTCGAAAACATTAAAATAAAAAATAGCACTAAACGACTGTGCTACAAAATTAATAAGTTCAGAAGGCCCACTCTTTCCTAAAACTGCTTTTATACTCAGAGAGTACCCCGTTCAACGAACGTGTCACTACTGTGACGTTACACGATTTAACACGATTGCTATGAATAAACGCAAGTAGGTACTATGTATTACGAAGGCAACTGAATAAAGTAAAAGTTTTTAAATTTCTGTATTGGAGAAAAAATTCACTTGCTAACGTGTAATACCGTCTGTGCGGGACAAGTGAACAATCGTGTATACCTAAGTGTTTATAAGTGAATAGTGTAAACAAACTGATAAGGACAGTGATATCTTATAGTCTAGTAAGATAGTTTATAGTGTACACGAATAATTTTACATCGTTCTGGAGCCAAAACACAGTAACTCCAGACGATTAATAGTTACTATTGGCATTGTTATAATTTTTTTATGACATCTAATATAGAAGTTAGAAATTTATCACTTTTATTCTGTCATTCGAGTTAAATCTTAGTAGCCCTTCCACTATTTCATTCATAAACGCGATCCACTCGGTGATGACGTAGCGCGGAACAGCTTTGCAACGGACGTTGGACGAATAACCTGCTGCAAGTAGGTATTTTATTTCAGATAGGTACGATTTAGGTTGGTGTAAGTTCATTTACCTCCGTTATCTCTCGTTTGTATTGAAACCTAATTGGACGCACGGCACGGTGTTTACCACTATCACATCTCCTCGTAAACGAGAGAAATTAATTGAAATTTCATTCACTACTCTCGCATCACGAAATCACTATAATAGTTAAAATCTCGCTGCAGACTCGGTCATAAATCATTCGAGTGTTTCGCTCTCTTTCCCACTCACGGGCCTTATGGGCAGGCCACGCCCACACGTAGTCCTGTGTATTACTGCAGTCGATGAGTGATATCGATAGTTTTATATATTTATAAATGGGTGATAGAAATAAATAGACATATTTTTTTATTTTATTACCAAATTTACTACAAAGCATATTAAATATATAAACAAAAGAACGCATATATAAAACTAAAAATAGAAAATTAAAATTCTTCGTCTGAGTCATCGTCATCATCATCCACATGAATGATGAACTCTTCGCATAAATGTGCTTTTCTTAAGTCTTCATCTTGCAGCAATTCTGCATGTTCCACACATTTTAGTACTCATTAGTTACCCTGCATACTTAATGAATGCAATATGTTTACGTGATAACCTTAATCAATCAAAATCAAAAGTCATTTATTCAAATTAGGCTGAGAATCAGCACTTTTTGAACGTCAAAATCACATAAGACAGTCCCCCCAAAACGCCCACCCTTCACCACTTCCTAGTGCTTTAGCTGGGAAGAAGAAGTGGCGGAACAAACTCCCCAGCAGCACTGCTGTCTGTTCAGTTAGAAGATGAAGAAGTAATGATTCTGTTATCGATAATGGCATTGAGCGCGTGGAACTAGCGCACATCCCTACTCCGATTATGATTTATGACTAAGTCTGCAGCGAGATTTTAACTATACTATAGTAATCGTACGGTCTATTACCTCAACTAGACATGACGAGTTTGACGAGTACGCTTGTGAGTTTTATTTAAGGCCTTGAATCGAGTGTCCACCAATCGAGCTAATAGGTACTTAATAAGCATACAGCTACCTACCATAATAAAATTATGATGAATAAAAAGAATACTGCCTAAACCAATTTTTACAATGTTGCTTGCGGTGGCAACACAAAGGCAGGCAAATCAAACAGAAAAATGAATCGTTTTATCTGTCAAATAGAGTTCATTATAAGTTGGTGGTGCCCTTTTCTATGAAAATATTGTACCGAATTAAGACCTTATTTTTATAAAGTTAACCGCTGAATTCAGTTGTGCATCAATTCTGTGGCTTCTCAGAATAATTTTAGTAAACTGCGTACCTACGTTACTTGTACCTAGTTTGGTGAAATTTCGATTTGTTACCGTTTACGGTTAAGAAATAAAGTCTGAATTCGCTATTCGTATTTTTATTTGTGTACCTATTTTATCTATTGCGTGTTAGCGGCGATCGGCGACCTCTGTGAACTAGGTACCTCAACGTACGCATAGATAAAATAGACATAGTACTACAGCCATATGTTTAGAGTATAAATAAGTTTAAATCCGCTTAAATAGTGGCGGTGCGTCCAAATGGCAAGCAGGAATTTTAATGTAATAAAAAGTTATTTTTTCCAGTAGGTAGGTACATTAATACTAGAAATTTGCTAGCAAGGATATTATTGAGGAACCTCCTTGTCCTCCCACGGTCAAAAAAGATTGTTTTGATGTAGGTAGGTACACAGTGAACCAGATGTCCACCTTTCACTGTGGTGTTCAGTCACCAGTCGCGGTCATCAGTACCAACTTGCACTTTGTTGCTGTAGATACCTAAGTACCCGCGACAATAATAAATCGTTTGATTCCGCATTCATAACCATTGTTTGATTTAAATTGCGTTTATCTACATACTTATCAGTTAAATAACTCTAATTTTTCCTTCATAATTTCTACGGGCTTAGGACCGTCGCGTCAGTAATAAGTAAGTACATGTTTCGTATCTAAGTAGGTAAATACTTACTTACTTGTAGGTACTCTTTTATTCACTTCACTTTTCACAATATTAAAAGCGTCCACTGTCGCACTTCTTAAGTCATCTCGAGTAGTACGCTAATCGGAAGAAACTAGTCTTTTTATTTCGAACCACACATAAAAATCCAGTGGTGTTAAGTCAGGGCTCCATGCGCCAAACCACAAGGCCACCACGACCTATCCACTGCTCACCAAACACACTGTTTAAATACGCACGCACTGAAGTAGCATAAAGAGCAGGGCATCCATCATGCTGATAGAACAGACCGCGTTAATGTGCCAGAGAGATACATAATATTGGCTAACATTGAATCGCCTGGTCGCCATTATGGTACTACGACGTGGCGGCGTGGGTCGCGTTCGAAGTATTCCTGTATGTCTTCCTCCAATTTCGCCGAGTATGGTAGTCTACCGCGGGCCTGCGCGTGTGTGGGCGCTCGAAACTGTCCATGATCGAGGAGGCGCTGGGTTACAGCCAGGATGGTGGAGGTGAAGGGAACTTATGGGTCAGTGATTCCACGTGCGCGCAGTAAGTTCAGGTGTTCCGGCTGAGCATACAAACGTCTGGCCTATTCTAAGTTATGGTTCGCCATGTCACATAAAAATCTACCATAGCCCAAAACTCCCAATTTTTGGCGCGTAATTAGGTTGCGCGTGCGTGACCTAATACAACGAAACGCGAGACAATACTAGAGAAAGGAATAAGAAATTAGGAATGGCGGGGGCGCGCGGGCGGTCGGCTAGACTGTAAGGGGCCGGGGGCGTGGCTTACGGATCATGCTTTCTGATCGATGAATGAATTTTTCAATGGGTACCGTTCGCAAGTGTTGCAGTTCGTCGATACGTTTTACACACATATGCATTGATCGCAAGGAAGCGTTACTACGAGTTCTCACTATTACACAAAAAAAAACAATAAATTAGATTTTTCGTGGTTTTGTTTTATTGTAACTTAATGAAAATAATAGTCCCAATAGTTTTGAGTTCGATGATCGAGTATATGGCTTTCGGTTCCAGAACGACCTAAAATGGACCGTGTATAGTAGATTTTTCGTTATCGATGTATGTTATGTTCAGTTTTCGTGTTTAATTTAATTTTCCTAGATAGAAATAAGATAATAGAATGTAAAATATATAATTTGTCATATGTTTTTATAGAAAAACTTAAAGAATAACGCAAATATTGTAACGTGGCTCTCTTTAAGGTAAAGTTCTGTTGTACTTAAGCAAACTGTGTCGAAACCGCCCTATTTCTGATTTATAAAAATTCGCGAGTTCTGATTGGTCGAGCAATCAGAGCCTTTAGATTTTCTTATGAGATTTTGTATAAATATCGGGTGCGTTTTCGGTGTCGGCACCATTCAGATCCAGCCTGTCCCCAACTTGCTGTCCCCCCCAGCGACGCCCTAAGCCGAGGTACCCCACAGGGGGTGCCCTTAGGTGATGGTCGCTTAGTTTATAATTCATATTATGCCCCTGGCTGGAGGCTTTGAGGTAGCTCGAAGGCACCACAGGATTGACCGGTTAAGCAGTCACGGCCTCTCAAGGCCAACAGCGAGACAAACAACTACCATACACAAAAAAAAAAAAACAAAAAAAAAAACGTGTCGGCACAGTCGGCGAGCAGCAGCACTAGAAGAAAGAAAAACAAGAAACACTAGAAGAAGAATAAACTTCAAGAATTCTCAAGCCAGTGGTTTTATCCACTAAAGTGCCCGTGGGAAGTCTAGTTCCCAGACGTTTTATGCCGCCATTATTAAAGTCGCCGCTCGCGCTCGCCATTCAGCGCGGCGCGCGGCGTCCGGTTCGCCCGGCTTCGTGAGTATTCGTGAGACGCTCGGCATCATGCGTATTGCAACGTTGTTGGTTTGGGCAATGCTACTACGCTAGGTACTATTTCGCGCTACTATTTTGATTTTAAACTGGTTTCGAATTTATTGTCAATTAATAAATTTTTTGAATTCGGATTATTTTATGCTTATTTTTCTACGCTGATATTTTTATTTTAATCTATTAATGATATATATTAACGAGTTTAGGGGAACGCCCTCTGGTATTTAACATACTGTATGATGTATGCCTTATCACGGGTACAGATTTTCAAAAATGTAAATTAATTGTCACAAAGAAATACTTGGGCACTACAGATATTAATAGTGTATGCGCCCCACGTGTTTCTGATAATGGGGGAATATTAATCTGCCGGTTTGCATGGTGGGGGTGGCCGTACGATGGGATTGAAAATGGGAAACCAAAAGTTATTCAAGCGCGTCAGATATTCAGAAGGGATGTTAAGTAAACCTTAAAGGAGC
This sequence comes from Brachylomia viminalis, assembly GCA_937001585.2. Taxonomy (NCBI): domain Eukaryota; kingdom Metazoa; phylum Arthropoda; class Insecta; order Lepidoptera; family Noctuidae; genus Brachylomia; species Brachylomia viminalis. The sequence continues at coordinate 14,449,064 of OW443301.2, read as the reverse complement.
TCATATTCAAAAGACTGACTATTTGGAAGCAACCAAAAATCATGGACGATTTTTGAAAATGAAAAATATATCGTGACATTGAAATACTCGAGCACGTCAGATTAATATACAGACGGTTCAGCTTGATGTCCTTTTGGTGCTGACCCATAATCTGAGAATGATATGGAGGAATTTCCTTAATCTGAAGGTTTGTTTTTTTTTTTAATTTCTGAATGTATTAAATACAATGAACAGAAAATAATATATAAATAAAGATCATATTTAGAAGAAAATGGAGCAATGAAAATAAATTTAAGTATTTTTTTTAATCTTCATCGTCATTTGTCAAATGTATTTTATCCACAAAATACACAGTTCGCAATATTATCACTCATTGTCGTAGCACATATAAAACTCATTTTTAGAGCACAATAAACAAACCAAAGCATTGTACACAATACGAACACGAACGTATTGTTGTGATCAGCTGTGAATGGCTGTGAATGCTGTGATGGCACCATGGCATCATGGCGACGGAAAATAGTATAGCGACGGTGCGAGAGAGTGAGAAATAGAGAAAGAGTGAGAAGGGAAGAGAGGCGCGGAGTGAGAAATATATAGATATCAGTAGCTGTACAGTACCACACTTTATTGATGATTTTAATTACTACTTGCGGATTCCCATGATCCATGAATGATTTCCTTAAAAAAAAAAATAACGACGCTCGAGCATGTCCAGGCGACATTTTTTTTCTTCTCAACTTTTTGACTGCTATTTCCATAAGTCACGCGCAAATCGTCAGATTATTGAAATGCACTTTTTCTGCATTTTTTATTCTGATCGTCTGCCCTAAACGCACGACCCGATATAAAGGATTCATGTATGGTGGGGGTACTTAAACGGGTGCAAGGTTTCCGCCTTATGTTATTCTGCCGCGCTTGAGTAAATCCCAAAATCCCCGCTTGGGCCACATGGATTCAAATTTATCGATACGTCTGCGGCCTGTGATACTCTCCAAGCCGCTAGCCAGCCGGGCCTACGCGCCCGCAAGTCGCAGGCTTTGTCTAATTAGAAAAAGTTATAAATGATAACGGAGGAGACTGAGGCGTATATTTAGCTGACAGAAGCTTACAGGTACATTTTATGCGTTCTACCAAAACGCCTCATCTAGCTTTTAAAATATGATTGACGTGTAAAAGTGTTTGTACAAACCTCAGAACAATAACTAAAGCATAGAAGGAAGCTAAATTTAACTAATATAGTCGTCTCTGTTTTCTTATACACTCATAACAGCATTAGAAAGAGACAGATGTAGGTTGCTCAAAATGCAAAGCGTCACAAAGCAAACGTCAATTTGGCTACCTTGGCTACCTTTATGATACTAAGTGAAAAAGCTACATAACGTCTCAGGTTTTTGTCTATGACTTTGTTCATCGCATTTTTTCGTATAATGCTTAGGGGCGCATGGGAGTTGAAGTGTTTCGTTGATTTTACGTGTTTTTGTAAAAATTGTACAAAATTAACAGTGATTTAGTGTAAATCGCAAAGCTTAAAGATTAAATAATGTCCTGCATTATAGTGGGATGTAAATCACATTCATCCCGCAAAGAAAATGATGCGAAAATCATAAGCTTCGATCGGTAAGTAATCAAATATGGTAATTTTATCGGTTTAGTATTCTCACTGTAGGTTATTTTGGCATTTTTTCAAATTATTTGAGCTAAGTGTACACGGTAGTGTTTTGAAATCAATATTTTATGCAATTAAATAATTCGATTCTAGGGAAAATATAAATTTTAAATCGGCATATAAATATTTTGCAATAGTGCTTGCAAAAATAAACTATCGATAGAACTAGCGCCATCTAAATTATTACATTATTTTTCTTTACACGTAGTTTTGGGAAGGATTAAATATTTAAGAGTGAAATAAATACCTAAATACCTACGGTCTTGCCAGCAAATCGTACGTATGAGTAATGAAATGACAGTGGTCAACAATCCGTGTGGCTCATGATGGTATAATAATTTAAACTCACGTGTGGCTATGATTTTTTTTTGTCATTTTCAGATTTCCCTCCGATATTGATATGAGGCAAAAATGGATCAACGCTATTCCACACAAGTACTGGGAATGGAAAAAACAACATCGTATTTGTTCCAAACATTTCAGCGATGACTGCTTTATTAAAATATTGCTACCAACGTCAATTTTTGATGATTTACTCGAACATTCATTCGATAATGATGTATTGGATAATGATAGAAATTTGTTGATTAAATTGATAAGCAAAGAATATTTAACAATTAGAATTCATTATATCGCAAAATAATTATCTTCTCCTGTAGAAAAAGTAAGGACATTTCTAACAAAAACTATATTTTTTAAAGGACAGTGATTTAAATTTTTTATTACTTGTTCCGTGGCCAATCGCTCTTTAAAAAATATTTAAGCGTTTTCTTGGTAATTTCAATTTGTTAATAATTTATCCTGTGTTTATAAATAAATAAGTTGATCAGACAGAAGTGAGTTCTTTATTTCACCTTAGCATATTTTAGATTTAATGCCAAGGAGCGATACCATAAACTAAGAAGTCGATATCGGTATTTATTTTATGCATAGTCACATCACTAGCTAATACTCTTTTGTCTATGACAGCGTACACTTCAAATGTCCTAAAGCGCCTTCTATGCTTTAGTTATTGTTCTGAGGTACAAACCTACTTACAGAAAATAAAATCATTTATATTGACAACTTCGCCAGTGACAGCGATGAGGAGAACAACAAGGAGCTCCTAATCGTAGGGAAGCAGCGAGGCGGAAAGTAGTGTCGTCCAACGAAGTGCCTATGTAAGGAATTAATAAACTATTAACATACTGATTTATAATTATAAATCTTGTTTAATTTGAAACAAACCTTTTTCTTTTCCTAGATAGAGATGGTGTCTCTCTCTATTAGACACCAAAATAATTAAAAACTTTCAGTTCCGGAATTCTGGAATCAGATCTCGAGTATTGGAACTCAGTTCCGGAATTGAGAACCTGCCGATATTGCACGTCCTAGTTGTGATCGTGATGGCAAATACACATCCGAATATGCGGACGTTTCTAATTTACGGCGAAGCCCATCAAAATGCAGAACTTGCGATAAGGATGATCGCGAGAGATATGGCAATAGCTATTCGAGACAATGCCCTACTAATCCTCGCACTGTTGTAGGAGCTCTTCAGCGCATTCGCGAAAACCGTCCAATAGATCCTACGTCTCAACCTGAACACCCTGATCGACCGCGAACGTAAGTATCTTCATAACATATGAATCTGTACTTACACACGAGTGACACCACTTTTGGTTACTTTTTCATTATTTAGTTTGTTTGAAAATTTACAATGTTTGATTTACGATTTATTTTTTCTTATTAGGTACCTATATATTTTTGTTGTTACTGGCCATGTGTTAAAATAATGTCACCATTGTAGCGCCACGCTGTAGGTATGTTGTGTACCTACACCTTTACGTGACATTATTATTTACACAGAACAATGTACTAAGTGAAACTATTGAGAAATAAATTGATAAGAGGTCGTTGGTGTGGTCTAATAAATTAACAAACAAAGGCCGAATACATCAATTATAAAAAAAAACAGTTAGGAATTTAATTGACGAGGTAGGTCAGTCGGCTACAAAAGTCGACGAACACTGCTACTTTTACGCATCATCTAAGATGACTAAAACTATTCGATACATTGTACTTCAGCATTTCATTTAATAGCTAAGAGTTTATATTCTATATTTTTACTTCTGTACCCATTTTAATTAAATATCTATCTCAATAATGAAGATTTAAAAAAACTGAAGTGTTAATCAACTTTTGCCGCTAACTGTCCAAAGTGCAAGCGTAGGTAAGTATAGTATGCCTTTCTGCTCCGGAAAACGATACTTACATACAACATTTATATAATTCCTAATGATTTTTAGTTTTTTATGACCTTTTGTAATTTTCCCCGACATTTGATGAGGCCGTCAGTATGAACATAACTAGACTAGAACTGTTATGATGAGAGCAAGCCTAGGTTCCTTACATAGCCCGCAGCGTCACGGCATGCCTAACCACGCCATTACAAACATTACTATTAAAAAAAATGTTTCTTACCTCAAAATATCTATGGTATAACACTACACCGTACACACAGCCAATTGAGACTAAAATTTGAATGACTAGCCATATAATTACATTGACTACTTGAGCTTGACCAAAAAGTTCTTTTCCATTCTTGATGCACAACATAGTCTCAGTCAGCATAATAGCTCCATATACCCAACACTGGGTACCGACTCGCTTACAATTTGGATCCGTAACATACGTGTAATATTGTCTGAAACCAATGAAATAGAAAGGTTAGATAAGCCTACATGCAATATAATATAATAAATAATATCCCCCTGGAAAATCTCGACGAAGACTGTCAAGTACCTACCTACGCAGGAGATATTTATTGTGCACAAATGTGTGCGCAGACAGGCGCACCGCACTCTCCTTCCGTCACTCGTCGGAGGGACGGCAATCCGACACTACCGGGATGAGATCAGGACCGACGGCTTACATAGTCTTTAGCACTCGTGGCGACGTTACAGGCAACGACCAGCAGGGCTAGCATGGCCGTACCCAAGACTTTTGTGACAAGACATGATAAATTATGTCAAGTCTTACAATTTGTTTTAAATGCTAGCATGGGTCGATCAGACTTGTAGCTGACTTCACAGTGTGAAACAGCAAATTAAAATGTCTATGACCATCTGAATATGCGACCAAAAAATAATACGTCTAAAAGAGGGCAGTTCATACAGATAAACAACTTTTTGTTAGGAAATTTGACACACATGGCTTGAGCCACACATACTATCACAGTATGTTCGTTAAAACCGTTTTGTCTTATATGCTAGCACGGCGGGCGTGGGATAATTTCTTGACATGTGCCAATGGCATTACTTTTTGAAGTTTAGTTGATGTTATGTGTTAGTAGGTACGGGCGCACCCGTTTTCTCACAAATTTCACATTTTGACAGATGATTAAGAAAAATTTATCACGTTTGTTCGGAGGCCGTGATAAGATTTAAAAATGGATAAAAATGATATTTTCTTAATAGGTAGTTACTGCACCGAGTGGCAATATAAAATGTATGTCAATGATTTTATAAGTAAATTGACAAGACTAAGAAGTTTTTGTGACAGTTTACTTTCAAAATTAAATTGTTAAGAAACAGGTTCTTTTTAATATTTAGTATCCCGATAGTATGTGCACAAAAGTCCAGCGTGGCCTCGATTTTCCTGTCAGAAAAAAAACTTTTTTTTCAGATGATTAACATTACGTTAATTTTCCTGTCGATGATTATAATTATCATTACATTCGTTTTCCTGGACTTTGTATGTTTAGTACTTGCAAACGAACACTATTTGTAGGTACGACAATTATAACATTATCGAGAAATAACTGGTTTTCACGTAAGATTTGGATACGGTAGTGGACCAGTTAAAAAGACCATTGTACTGAATAACCTACTGTATCAAGAACAATAAAATAAGTAGATAGGTACATTGTGATACAAAAAAATACATTACCTTACAGATGGAGCTACAATAACTCCTATAAGACATAGCCGTGCGATGACCAGAGGATGTGAAGGTGGCATTTCAAATATATGTTTTAAGAAAAATGTATTCAATTCTGAAATTTGCCAAAACACCACCAATTGGCTCAATGCGCAGAATCTCATATAAGTGCTTGTAGGATCCAACCATCGGACCGGTGTCCATTGTACAGGTGTGAATTGTAATATAGCTCGCTTTATTTTTCCAGTAGTAGATGAAATATCCCTTAAAATAAAAATAAAACAGTTTTGATACAGAATGGAGTTCTGCAAAATAAAACAGTTAGGTACATGTTTTGTGTCTAATTCCAGAGTTGAATTACGCAAAAGCATACTATAAATTATTAGTCTCTTTGCCCGCTACTTCGTCCGAATGGATTTCATATCTTCCCGAACATTTAACATCCTCTCCACCATGAAAATATCATTATGACAACCTTAATGTAATCTAATCACCGTCCTAAGGAGACAGTCCCTTAAGTTTATGAGTGCTTATTGCATTCACAGATTTTGGAAAACTGGTACAGTCAGCTAGAAAAACTTCAATTCACACATTATATTTTTGTAATGCTAATCGGTTTCCTGTAAGGATTATTTAACACTCTTCCGTGCCAACATAGGAAGGTAGGTTTTTGGCGATTTGTGGCTTTCCTAGTACTGTTATTTCCGTTAGTTCCAAACAGTCTTTTAATTCTTATACAAAACTGCATCGATTTCCATTATAAAAATAAAATCATCACACAAAATTTTCGATGATGAAGACGTTTTTCGAGCTGACTACCAGTTTTCCAAAATCCGTGAATGCAGTTAGCAATTACTCAAAAAGTGAAGGTCAGCATCCAAGGAAGGAAGGAAGGAAAGAAGTAAGGAAGTCTTACCTTATACTGACCCACTTGTATTCTCTCATTTCTAAGGCTTTGCATATCTTAAGCCCACACCATATTCCTAGACCATTGCAAATTAAAACATCCAGTATAACCGAGTCCCACCAACATTCTAAGAAATTAGGAAGCAGGTGTGCAAATGCTATTTCAGTTATTTCCCACATTATAGAGATGGCCCATAATAATCCTGCATGCCTGAATAATATGGCTTTAAACAGCCACCCTAAAAAGTGTCCCCAAGCAAATACATCTACATGAGACCAGAATTTTGCCAAGCTTATATCTGAGCAATTAACCGCATACTCCTGAAAAATATAACATAAACATTTGTACATAACTTCAACAACCACACTAATATTATAAATGCAAAAGTAAATCTGTCTGTCCGACTGTCTGTTGGTCTGTCTGTTACCTTTTCGTGCATTAATGTCTGAATAGTTTTTGATGGGCACACACGTAGACCATGACCTGGGTTAGTACATATGGTACTTTTATATCCAGGTAGTACATTCCCGTGGGATAATTTGCGTACTCCACGCAGGCAAAGCCACGGGCTAAAGCTAGTAGGTTATAAAATATGCTGATTGAGTAGAATTACTATAGAGAATAACTAAGCATTAATAATGAAGGTATGCATAGAGGAGCAACTGATAGTCATAGTTGCCATTCGTAAGATATTTCATGATTTACTACTTAGTATATTTATGTGGTTTTATCAATCATGACAAGGGGTCAAAGTTGATCTTTTTATCCACAATTTGTTCAGAGTATAGTTGTAAATGCTAAGGTTGACATTTATCAATGAATGAAAGAACATACCTTATCCATATCAATGTGGAAGTTGCGCAGATTTGGGTCTATCCAATACATGACTTCATAAACAGTAGAATAACTTTGGAATAAAAGAAATAATAAAGCCAGCAAGTATAGTACTGATGAGCCAAATACAATCCTCCAAACTGCTGGGTGTGGTCGTGTAAATGGTCCATTGGGGAATGTAAGTACTGATACTATAAGAAAAAAAAATACTACACAGCATATTCCTGACCATATATTATCTTGAATACTGGATGTATCTCTGAAATAAAAAGAAAATGTGCATTGTTGAATAAATTAAGTTCTGGTCATAAAATATAATTCTAAAGTGTGTGGTACAATCTACTTAATCGAAGTTAAAATAGGAAATTGCCTTTTAGACTCAACAAAATATATTGTACTTGTTTATTTCACAGGAAAACACAAGACTGAATGACTTTACTTACAGGCACATCAACAAGCACAAATATAAATATTTGTTTTAGTTAGAAATTAATGGTTTTGTGATAACTGAAGAAGTGTGGTTACATCATAAGTTAACATCGTAACTTAATTATATAAAAAAAAGCTACATAATGTGGAATACCTTACAAATGCTGTGTAGATTACTGATGCGATAGATACTGCCAACAGCGTAATAGTATGAGGTTTATAGAAAAATTCTAATGAAATATCGTCTACCGGTCTCTCATTTATAGAGCTAAAAGCGACCGTATATTCATTACTAAGCATTGTGCTGCCACCAGACATTGTCCGTTCCTTTGTGTCCTTCATGTTTGTATTATGGTCTGAATTCTGTTCTACAACACAACACTCAATAAATATTATCACATTATGACCATGATGAAAACTGTGAGCCCAGTGGCGTGTGCGTGTGGTGCGGGTCAATCGTCACAAACTCGCAATCGTCACAATCACATTGATGAAATGAAATAGAAATAACGAATGACATACTTGTCATTTGTCAGTGGTGGGTGACAGATTTGACAACATCGGCTGGGTTGCCAACAAGTAATGAAGAAACAAAAAGAAGATCTTTTGGAACGTGGCCAAAAAAGGAACTAACATTCAAAACTTGTTCCTTCAATACATGGTTACGCCTGATTCATTCAGTCAGCGAGGGCTGGGAATGCATTCACTCCTTCCGTCGTTCATTGCATCTAACTCGCGAACGAACGGTTTACGACCGCCATTCTTCCGTATACTACCGCTATGAGAGATCGCTGATCCTCGCCGCGCCGCGCCGCCGCCGCTCCACCCGCCATCTTGCTCGCACGCGCTAAGCTAATTAAAAACCTCCCTCGCTTGCATGTTCGCAACCCTTCGCATCCATTCATTACGCTCGCAAAACCGGACGCTGGCTACCAAGCCCTATGCCTTCAAGTCAAGCTTAAAGCCTCCAAGGAGAAACCCTCAACATCGTGGTGCCATCGCCAGGTGAGTGAATTGCTTTTTCTTTAGCTCGCGTCTGGTTGAATTGTTTTACGGCGTACCATATTTTCTCCCGCTCATACTATAATTCGAATCCTCGCATTTTTTACACGCATCGCTTCACCATACTTTTTGGTCCATTCGAGTCGGACTGAGCCAGTATATACCTTTTTAAAATATTCCCCATCTCGCTATTAGTATTCCCTACTATAATTACGCTTATAACTGTGCTTGTTCAAGTAAATTACGTTGTTGAATAAACCATTTATATATCATATTTTCTATAAATTACAACTCGAACAACGGGAGCTTGGGTGACGCAACAAAATGGCGTCAGAAGCAAAGTTGAAAATGATCGTTGCAAAAAAAGAAACTATTTTCGAGAAAATAAATAGCTTATTCAAGATTGCAAAGAAAATAATTCCTTCAAATATTGATACTAGAAGTAAACAAGAATTTCTAGCCGCTTCTTCGAATATAGAAAAGTTATATAATAATTTTAACGATCTATGTGATCAACATAATACATTATTATTAGAGATAGACCCTGATTATAAAATAAGTTTTAGTAATTGGAGCTCGTTCGAAACATTATTTACAGAAATCCAATATAAACGTAATACCTTATTAGTCTACCCGCGCTAATGTAGATATTCCCGCGGTGGAATCTTACGTGTGCCGCTTACCGCCATTGGAGTTATTAAGTTTCTCTGGGCAACCGGAAAGTTGGCCACTGTTTTACCAATGCTTCAAAACTAACGTTCATGATAATAAAAAACTAACTGATGATCAGCGTGTACAGTATTTGGTAGGTAAATTAAATGGCAACGCAAAAAATATATTCGCGGGAATAATTCCCAATGCGTCTAACTATCTTACGATATGGAATTCTTTAGTGACAAAATACCAAGACAAGAGGTTACTTGGGTCTATGTACTTAAATAATATACTTGACATAAAACCTACCTCAGGTTCACCCGGTCAATTAAATGATTTTATTGAAAGAGTTCACTCTTCGTGGTCCGCGTTAAGACAGTTAGACATTGACGATTTATCCGATTTCATGTTTACTCATCTCGTTATAAAAAAGTTAGATTCTCAAGTATTACAAAGTTTCGAGTTATCCGCCCGCGAGAAAGATATACCTACAAGTGATGATTTAGTTATGTTCGTACGGCATCACATAAAGGTTCTTGAACGATCAACAGCTGTTCGTCAAACCACGTCACCGCAAAATAATCAGGGGACTAACTTACAAAATCGGTCGCGTTCTTCTGCAACGAAAACTTCGCATAGTTTTGCAGTAACAGAAAATGAAGTTAATAATGTACCCACTTGTAAGTTTTGTAAAAAATCTCAACATACTCATTTATACGAGTGTTCAGAATTCAAAAAATTAGATGTAAAAGATCGCTTTAAGTTCATAAAAGAGAATAAAATGTGCATCAATTGTTTTAGTAGTAAACATTCCACCCTTAATTGTGGTTCTACAAATACTTGTAAACACTGTAACAAAAAGCATCATTCATTGTTGCATTTTAATAATCGCGAGTTAAGCTCGCAACAATCGCAACCTAGTGTATTGGAACCGTCGCCTTTGCCGGCTGCTCGCGCACTGGACAACAACCCTCAGTCGGTGTGTATGCTTACTAGCAATGCCGCTCGCGCGTCGCCGGTCGTGACATCTTCGTGTGTCGGGTTGAATGAAAGTACTAATTCTAAGAATTCGATCGCGTTGACGTCGCGTAATAATAATATAGATTTATCTTGTGACCAGTTGAATACGTCAGTTGTTTTACCAACGGCACAAGTTTATGTTCCGATAAATGGAAAACGTTTTGTTATTAGATGTTTAGTGGATAGTGGTTCACAAAACAACCTTATCACTCTCGCATGTTGTAGAAAATTAAAACTAAATGTTCAACCGCTTGTTAACTCGTCTCTAAAATCAGTAGGTACGATTTCCACTCCCATTAAGGGTTACGTGTCTCTTACAATACAGTCTCGCGTAAGTGACGCTCAATACGAATTAACCATGTTAGTGATTGATCACATAGCTGATCCGTTACCTGTTCGCGCGGTACAAAGGTCCGTGATGGATCATTTTAAAGGTTTACCGCTCGCAGATGAATGTTGGGACGTACCTGGGAATATAGACGCGATTCTTGGTACACAAATGTTCGCGTTTGTTTTGCTAGGGAAAAAGGTTATACCAGCATCTACCTCTCAATCAGCTGATTCCGCGATCACCGCTCGCTCCATACCTCATGCTTTAGAAACCACGCTTGGCTATATTGTCATGGGTGAGGTACCTTCTGTCAACCATGACAGTGTAGCCTGGTCCTTCGGCCCGTTAGTAGATAATTTAAATAATTTAATTTTAAAATTCTGGGAAATCGAGGAAGTACCTACTGTTAACAAAAAGGGTCCGGAATGTCAGGAATGTGAAGATTTTTATAAATCGACCGTTTCGCGACATTCATGTGGGCGATATATTGTGTCGTTACCTTTTAAAGGTGAACCTAAGTCTTTAGGTAACTCCTTCATTCACGCTCAGCGTAGATTGTCCGCGCTAGAGCGAAAGTTTCATTCGCTTCCCGCTTTACGTCAAGCTTATAACGACGTAATAAATGATTATATAGATAAGGGTTATCTGTCGGAAATACCTTATTCTTTATCCGCTATAAATGAAGGCTACTTCATCCCGCACCACGCAGTTGTAAGGCCTGATAAGTCAACAACAAAAACCCGCATTGTTTTAGATGCAAGCGCTAAAACTGATAGCGGCAAGTCGCTCAACGACTTGTTGCATACAGGGCCTAATTTGCAGGCAGACTTATTTTCGCTTTTGCTTGACTTTAGATATTTTAAGGTAGCAATTACCGCTGATATACGTCAAATGTATCTTAGAATTTCATTGTCAGATAAAGATCGTAAATATCAAAAAATATTATATCGCTTTAATGATAACGAGAGTATTCGTATTTTTCAATTTAATTCTGTGGCTTTCGGCCTCCGCTCGAGTCCATTTTTGGCAATGCGTACCGTCCGTCAATTGGCGGAGGATTATCGCGAACGCTTTCCTCTCGCGGCAGATGTTGCCATGAGAGAACTGTACATGGATGATTTAACAACTTCTGTACCCTCTGCAGAAGATGGTACTCGTTTAGCCGACGAGCTGCTCGCTTTATTCAAGGCCGGTGGATTTGATCTCGTAAAATGGGCGAGCAACTCATCGGAACTTCTCGCTCACTTGCCGGAGTCGTATCGTGCTGTGATCGAGTTCACAGATGATGATGACACACTGAAGGTTCTTGGTTTAAAATGGATACCTACTTCTGATGTGTTCTCGTTCACTACTGCCGCCGCGACTACGTGTAACACCAAACGTGCTATATTGTCAACTATTGCTCGCCTATTCGACGTGCTCGGGTTCGTCGCACCTGTCATTCTCTACGCAAAACTTCTTATACAAGATCTTTGGCTTTCTAAGGTGGGGTGGGATGAAGAGCCCCCGGAACTCATTGCTAAATGTTTCGTTAAACTCAAATCGGAATTACCGTTATTAGTTAACTTACAGATACCTCGCCACTTAGGTGTCGCGGCCGGCTGTGTCATAAATTTGCTTGGCTTTGGAGACGCTAGTATGAAGGCTTACGGCTGCGTCTTATACCTGCACGTAACGAACCCTAACGGTGATATATCCATTCATTTAGTATGCGCTAAGTCTAAGGTGGCTCCGCTAAAGACTGTTTCGCTGGCAAGGCTTGAATTGTGTGCCTCGCTACTTCTGGCTAAACTTGTCAAACAAGTACATACGGTTTTTGATAATCGCTATCCTTTAAAAGATATTTTCGCTTTCAGTGATTCTACGATCGCTCTGTCATGGATTCATTCATCTCCACACCGATGGCAAGTATTTGTGGCCAACCGTGTGACTGAGATACAGGAAAATCTATCTCCTGACCGCTTTTTCCACATCAATGGGATAGAAAATCCCAGTGATTGTTTATCAAGAGGTTTATTACCCTCGCAACTCATTAATCATCCGCTTTGGTGGTATGGTCCACCTTGGGCTTGCCATCCAACCGCTGAATGGCCAATTGTACCATTCAAACCGTCTTGTGTTGAAGGTTCTATACCTGAAGCAAAGAGCTCTGTTACTCTAACAGTCATTCCTGATTTGGATTCTTCGATACTTCTGGAGCTAGCTCTCAGAGTCTCGTCTTGGAAAAAAATATTACGCATTCTGGTATATGTCTTGCGCTTTCTGCGTAAGTTACCTCTCGCTCCGGTAATTCAAGTCTCTGACCTTGAAACCGCTGAACTCGTGATTCTTCGCGAATTGCAAAGCAAACATTTTGCTGATGAAATAAAAAGGGTAAATTACCTTCTCCTTCGTTAAGAAAGCTCGATCTGTTTGTTGATGACAACGGATTGCTCCGCGTAGGCGGTCGACTAACGAACGCACATATACCTTATGAAAGTCGGCATCCATTGTTGCTTCCTCGTCGACATCACATAGTCGATCTACTAATAGATGATTGTCATCGATCCAATTGTCATACCGGTTCACATCTTCTTATGTCTTTATTAAGGCAGCGATATTGGATCATATCCGCTCGGAATATTATTCGACAACGCATACGCCAATGTAACTTCTGTTTTAAGGTTGCGCCCTCTCATCCTACACCCATGATGTCAAGTTTACCCCCTTCGCGGGTGCAAGAAGCTAAGGCCTTTACTCACACTGGCGTTGATTACGCTGGGCCTATAAACATTACTATGACGCGAAGGAGGGGCGTTAAAAGCCAAAGGGCCTATATTTGTCTCTTCGTGTGTTTGACTACTAAAGCCATACACATTGAAATTGCCTCAGACTTGAGTTCGGAAACGTTTCTTGACGCTTTCAAGCGTTTCTTGTCTAGGCGAGGGCCAGTATCAGTTCTTTATTCCGATAACGGAACCAATTTCATTGGTGCAAAGCGTCAATTGGACGAGTTATATACTTTCCTTTCTTCTAAAGATACGTCTACCGCATTTCAAACTGAATTGAATAATCGGAAAATAACATGGCGTAATATTCCTGCTCGCGCACCCCACTGGGGAGGCATTTGGGAAAGCAACATAAAATGCATAAAAACTCATCTCTACCGTTGCATTGGGCAACAATTATTGTGCTATGAGGAATTGTTGACAGTATTAACTCAAATTGAGAGTGTCTTAAACTCTCGCCCATTGTGTGCGCTGTCGGACCAGCCGCATACAATTATTACTCCTGCGCATTTTCTAAACACAACCCCTTTGCAGTCATTGCCTGCCTATGAGGTTGACGCATCTGTAAGCCTTCATAACAGGAAAAAACTGTTAGACAGTTTAGTCCAAAGCTATTGGAAAAAGTGGCATGTAGATTACTTGCATACACTTCAACTGAGGCAAAAATGGAATACTCCTGATGTACCTATTCGGCCGGGTTTACTTGTTCTCATCCACCAGGATGATTCACCGCCGCTTCGCTGGCCTACCGGAATTATTGAACAAGTATATCCGGGTAAAGATGGAATCGTGCGAGTCGCGTCAGTACGCACTACAGCAGGGATTTTCAAACGCCCCGTCGTTAAGTTGTGTCCGCTTCCTTCGCAATAACTTAAACTTAATTTACCAATTAGCACAGTTATAATTCGTTAATCTTAAGTATGTAATTTAGTAAATCTGTAACCTAATCCACACCCTTTCACCTCTTATAAATTTAACTTTACGTCAATCCATTTGACCTCGCTCCGCTTTAATCTAGGATCCTCTCCTTATCCTTTCCGTGTGTTTCGAAAATCCTAAGGATTCTCAAAGGGGGGAGGATGGTTACGCCTGATTCATTCAGTCAGCGAGGGCTGGGAATGCATTCACTCCTTCCGTCGTTCATTGCATCTAACTCGCGAACGAACGGTTTACGACCGCCATTCTTCCGTATACTACCGCTATGAGAGATCGCTGATCCTCGCCGCGCCGCGCCGCCGCCGCTCCGCCCGCCATCTTGCTCGCACGCGCTAAGCTAATTAAAAACCTCCCTCGCTTGCATGTTCGCAACCCTTCGCATCCATTCATTACGCTCGCAAAACCGGACGCTGGCTACCAAGCCCTGTGCCTTCAAGTCAAGCTTAAAGCCTCCAAGGAGAAACCCTCAACATCGTGGTGCCATCGCCAGGTGAGTGAATTGCTTTTTCTTTAGCTCGCGTCTGGTTGAATTGTTTTACGGCGTACCATATTTTCTCCCGCTCATACTATAATTCGAATCCTCGCATTTTTTACACGCATCGCTTCACCAATACATTTCGCAAAACAATGGGGAAAATCCACGGAAAATCTAAGAATTTGACAGCTAGCCCGTCACTAACCATACTTTTTTTATAAACAAACGAAACGTTGCGCATCTGTTGACTGCAAAAAAACAATGAAAAAACCATAAAAAACCCAATGACTTATAATAACCATTGAATTACTAGCTCAATGGGACCCAGCCACGTAGACATAGAAAACTACCACTATTGTATTTACATAAGATGTTATAAGATGAATATTGTGTTAGAAAGCTCTCCGAAAAAAAAAATTGGAAATCCGATGTCCCAAGAGAACTAAGTCCGTTTTTATTTCCTACAGACACTTGTGGTGTGATATTACGTAAATTATAGTAAAATTATAATAATACGCCGTATCTACATTGACATCGTGGTGGGGCTTGCGCACTCCAAACTCTTTGTTTAGTTTCCTTTGCGGGAACAGGTCTAGGGTGAGGAGTCAGACCAAGAGAGATACAGAAACCTGCAGTGCGGCATGTGGCGAGCTGTTGGTCAGTAGCGACCCCACGGAGCCTATCCCCCGGGAGAACTCTTGTTCCTATGGCTAGCCTTTATTGACCGTCTGGAGTGAACACTGACGAGGAACAGAGCTCCCACCTCTTTCTTGCCTTTATTGGTTGTTTTGAGTGGAGATTCGCAAGGGCAAACGTACTCGGAGGAAGTAGGTATTCCAGTTATTGCTGTTAGGGATCTTGACCATCTTCCGGGCTCTGAGATTGTCCTAATAGTTCAATGGGCTAGCAGTCCAAGATCAACGACAGCATCACGGCAAACATCAAGTAAGCATTTTAGCATCAAGGCTTCATACAAGACAAGAGAAACACATCTAGAAAAAGCTATGTAGCAACCCAAAACAGATCGATCTTCAGCAAGTTTCAAGAAAGTTGACGGCGAAAGTACTTCTCAATCACAGCAGGGAAAATCAACCGATTTATTTGAATTTCCTATTTTACAAGTATCAAGATGGAAGAACTTTTTAACAAGCAGCAAGTTGCCATTAATTTAATGGCATGCGACAACTTGGGTCAAATTTCAAGAAAGATGGTCAAGATCGCAAAACTTCAGAACCTAACAAGAAGAGAACTGAGACTGAACAGCTATTGGAACGAGTTTCAGAAAAATTGTGCATGTACGAAGATCAAACCCAAGAATATTTTATCGGAAACCACTATGAAGAAACTAAGGCGTTCTACATAGAAGTTAGAGATTTGATTCAGAGAGCAGGTCTGATCAAGCCAACCCTGTTCGGCCGTCAGCAGCCAGGTGCCTCGACCGCAGAGGGCAGAACTACTCCGGTGAGTCCAAACCCAGCTCCGGAGTATACTACTCGGTAGATGAAAAGTTGCGTAAACAGGTTAGCAACTTCAAAGCCTTTTCTCGCTTCGTGACTAACATAGATCTGTCAATCATAGAAGAAAAATGGGAGTTTGAAGATATTTTGAAAACTCTAGAAACCCGTTGGAATGCGGTTGATAGTCTCTACTTGAATATAGACAGCGAATTTGATGAGGTAGACGAAGACTTTACCACGTACGTACGCACGCACCATGAGCAGATGTACTTCCATATCAAGAAATAAATGATCGTAGATTTTTCTCTGCATCCCATCGAGAAAAGTCTACGCCGCAACTAGATATTCCTATAGATGTTCACGGAAGCAATACACGGTAACCCATCTTTATCTGCGGCACAGTAAATGCAATTCCTGAAGAGCAAGATTAAAGGTGAACCAGATCGTCTAAACATCTTCCGATCAGCGCGGACAATTACATCACTAGCTGGGATATATTAAACCACCGATATCAACAAGAAACTTATCTTTACTACTCATATTATTACCTTGATGAATATCCCAGCTACGCAACAAGCGACATCGAATCACATCAAACGTATTCATGATGTTACAACCAAGTACTTTAATGGTATCAAGAATTTAGGCGTCATCATTGACACCTTGAATCTAATGGTAAACCCATTTTTGGAGTGAGCAGGTGTACGTACTACCATAGGTACACCTGCTCACTCCAAAAATGGGTTCTGAAACACTCAACGAATATTTCACTTCACTCAAACAGCCAAGAGAATCCTTGGAAGACCATCCCTGAAATAATTTTTAGAATTTCTGGAGAACAAGTTCAATAGCATGGAGGCATCACGTTGTAAACAAGATGCGATACAAAAATCTACAAGTCCTCCTTCAAGTTCAGGGTACTCTAGATCAAATCAGGGAAACAATACTACGTCAGCAATAAGGCTACGTCAAGGAAGACCCCATCCATCTCCTGCCCAATCTGCAAGGATCATCATGGCATATATTATTGTAATCAATGCAAAGAAATGGCACCAGCCGTAAAGAGAAAATGAAGAAGTCGACTAAATGTTTGTACAAATTGCCTGTACAATCACAACGAAAAAAAAACGCACGACAAGCAAACGTTCCCGGAAATGCAACGGACAACATAATACGGTGTTACATGATGCCTATGCAAATGAAAACACGACGTCATCGAACGTTTCCTGCCCCGTGCCCCCTGAACAAGAATCAAGTCACGGAGCTCATGTTGCCCAACAAAATCTTGATCACCGAAAACGCAGCGCAAGAGCTAAGGTTGCCACTACAGGACTGCAAGGGCCTTATTACTGGCGTTGGTATAAATGACAAGACATTGCAAAGGAATGTTGAGTATCAACTGTACGTCATTGGACGACAATTACAAGTTCAGCACAAATGTTCTTAATAATAAACCACATAACAAGAAACCTGCCGAATTCAACATTTTCTAAACCATCATGGGTATTTTATCAGCAACCCAGTTGACATATTATTGGGTGCGGATATACTAAGATAAGATCTTGCTAAGATCATCATGAACAAGATTCACCGAAGATTCAGGTAGCAATATAACACGCATTGGGTGGATTTTGTTCGGCGGGGTCCAAAGTGTTCAATGCAACCTAGTCCTGAATAACATACAAGACATTCTAGCCTGCCACTAAAGTCAACATTCAACAAGGATATCGGGGAATCTAAACATAAGGCAGTCGCTCAGCTGTATCAGATAGAACGAAAACTCGCAAAAAAACAAATGTAGGTATTTCAAAACAATACAAAACGTTTATTACTGAATATTTATACCTCGGTCACATGAAACCGGCACACAGTAACAAGAAACCAGAGTATTTTCTATCGCATCACTGCGTACTAAGTACTTAGCGAGTCAACAACTACGTCACTCCGTGTAGTATTCAATGCGTCATCAAAAACTTCTACTGGAACTAGTATAATATTGAGTGTATGCGTACGGGACTCAATCTTAAAAAAGATCTTATGATACTTATACTGAAGTCAAGCACAAGCTGAAGTACATAGCATAGCTTTTATCACCGACATTGAAATAAATTTTCGTCAAATTTGGGCACATGAAGGTGACCAAAACCTCAAAAAAATCGTTTGACGAGGTTCTTCAGATCAACACATACAAGAGTATCTACTAACTACGGTCACGTATGGCACCAAGGCCGCTCCATTCTTGGCCATGATGACTCTAAGGCAATTAGCGGATGACGAGGGAATAAACTACCCATATGCAGCTCAAGTCGTCGAAGAATGTTTTTACATGGATGATTTGTTACACGGTTCAGACTCTGTAGCATCAGCAAAACAATTACAGCAAGATTTGATGGCAATCCTCAAGACAGGTGGTTTCAATTTTCTAAAATGGAGGTCTAGCTATCAAGAATTACAAGACAGCACCAGCAAGGACTGCGACCAGGGGCGTTTAGACTTCAAACAAGCTGAATCGACCAAAACATTAGGCCTTCACTGGAATCCCCAACAAGACATTTTCACATTTCAATCCAGGATTGAAACCACTACCAGTATGCAACTCATGAAGCGGAACTTACTGTCTGAGATATGCAAACTCTTTGAACCCCTCAGTTGGCTCACTCCAGTTTCTACCAAGATGAAAGTACTGTTTCAAGACATCTGGAAAGATAAGAACTTGAATTGGGATGAAAAGATTCCCGAACAAATTAACCGAGAATGGACAAAAATTAAACAAGACATAGGAAACATAAATCGATGTCAAATACCTCGATGGATAGGTACGGAGTCGGCCGGAAACAATATCAAGTTACGCGGATTTTGCGATGCATCGCAGAAGGCGTACGCATGTGTCGTATATTGCAAAATTACAAATCTAGTTCAAACAAAATTAACTTTAATGGTTGCGAAATCAAGATTGGTACCTACCATACAACAAGAATATCTCATTGCCCAAATTGGAATTAAGTGGAGCTCATCTGCTATCTAAACTAATGGTCAAAGTGAAGGCAAGTTTGATCGGTCATGGCATCAAAGTTTACGGGTGGCCCGATTCTATGGCGGTTCTGGGATGGATACAAGGCGATCCGAATCGCTGGAAAGTGTTTGTTGCCAACAGGGTACGACAAATAACTAAGGAGATGCCATCTCAATGTTGGCGATATGTGAAATCCGCGGAGAATCCTGCAGATTGCGCGAGCAGGGGATTAACAAGTCTGAATGTAAAGGAAGACAATCTTTGGTGGTATGGACCCACCTGGCTACACCACTATACGCCGGAAGTCCAAGCAAGTCGCCAAACTTATTCCACTGATGAAGAATCCCTTAAGCAAGTATATATTTTGACACAAGAGACGTCACAAGTAAACAGCTTTATCAAAATGCTTCTTAGCAGACTGACCTCACGTACTAGCACGTTTACGGCACTTGGTAATCAGAAAACCAGAAACCAGATCAAAATCCTACATTACTTAGCGGAGCTACGCAAGGCCAAGGTCGTAATAATCAAAGAAGTTCAGTGTGTGAAGTTTCAGCAAGTAATACATGACATGATAAAATTTGAGTCCGTTCCTAGATGAAGAGGAAATACTACGTGTAGGTGGGAGGCTGCATCATGCTGCGATCAATCCTGAACTCAAACATCCTATAATTTTACCTCATCAACATCGTCTGACGGAACTAATAATAGAACACGCACATAAAATCACATTTCACGGCGGAGCTCGAGTTACATAAGCATGTATCCGGCAAAAATATTGGACAATCGGGGGAAATAATGCAACGAAAAAACAAATACGTCAATGTATTACCAGTAGAAAACCAAATCCTACAAAACTACAACCCCTGATGAGAGAGACCTGCCTGCAGCAAGAATAAATCAATCTCGACCCTTTATGCAAACCGGCGCGGCGATGATTTTACTGGTCATTTAACAAAACCAGCAAGGGCCGTGGTGTCAAGACCACCCAAGGATATCTGTCAGTATTAGTTTGCACGGTGACGAAGGCCGTGCAATTGGAACTAGTCTCTGACCTCACAACGTCATCATTTATGCGTCGCCTTACGTAGGATGGCAGCTAGAAGAGGCACACCTTGTCACTTGTGTAGTGATAACGGCCGCAACTTCGTAGGAGCCAGCAAGGTTCTACAAAATGAATATGAAGAATTGCAGAGAATTATTGATGATAAGCTAATGGCTGAGATAACGGATATGGAGATCACATGGCATTTTAACGCCCCTTCATGGCCATCAGCAGGAGGCCTATGGGAAGCTGCAGAGAAGAGTTTCAAGCGTGCACTGACTGGACAGGTCCTCTTAATCTGCGTGGTTCTTTCCTCAGAAGACCATTTCAGATACTAATCTACATGGTCCTCAAAGATTATGTTCGAACTTTTATATACACATTGACATTGATGAATTTTATACATAAATGACACACTTAGTTAGTTATTAGTAAACCGTCACATGACTAGGTTACACGCAGCGTGGACCAATTGAAAAACAGCATTGAAGCTAACAGCGTCATTAATTACTTCAGCATGGGAGCTATAATAGCAAGTAATATGATGTATAATATAAAGAGCATTCAGAATACGTTATTAGACACCGTTAATGATATTATACGTTAAGCATATATGTGTGATACTTTGTCATAGGCTTTAGTCATGTCGAGCAGGAGACCTATTGAATAGTTTCTGTATTTGATATGTGTAAGTATTTCTTGTGTGTATTTATAAACTGCTAGGGTCGTCGATCGGTTTGTCCGGAATCCAAATTGGTTGTTGTCGGTTGTCGAGTATGTCGAGTGTGTATGTGTGTGTCGTTGTGAAATGTTTTTTTCAAATACTTTTGAGAATGCCGGAAGTAGTGCTATTGGTCTGTATTGGCTAGGTTGGACTTTTCGTCTTCTTCTGGTATGGGTTTAATTATTGCTATTTTTAGTCGGGACGGGAATGTTTTTTCCGTAAAAGATTCAAACTCAAACCATTAATTTCAAATAAACCAATTACAGGCATTTTTAAATTGTCAAGGGGTCAGTCAGTCAGAAAGATGAAGCTAGTTGCCCATTCCAAAGCATAGTAGGCACCTATGGAGGTACCCTTAGGTAGTTACCCTTTTAAATCAAAATATTCTTACAAAAAAGTGGTTACATCATTCATGTTGTAATTATACATTTGAGAACGATGTAGAAAGACAGAATAAATTTAAAAGACTCAATATCGGCAGCCCGTCCCCATAATAAAATACCGTAAGACATGATACTATGAAAATAACTGAAATAGACTAGCCTCGCGGTATCTACATTAGTAAATTGACGGATTTTCCTTACAGCATAAATGGTGCTGAACTTAGCCGTCCTGCAAGAGATGTGAAATGAGGACCCCATTGCAGCCTTGAGTCGAGCGTTATCCCCAGGAAAACAGTTTCATCGACAAATTCTAGTTTCTCGTTATTCAATACTATGTCACAATCACTACTTTTAACATTCGGTAAAGCAAATCTTATGCATTTCGTTTTTTTGTCATTTAATACTAAATTATTAGCAGTGAACCAAATAAGTACAAGGTATGTTGATGTAATAGATTGATTTACAAGGTATGTTAGCAAGGGGGTGAGCTCTAGGATACATGCTTTTATGATTGTTGAGGGAATCTCGTCGATATCACAATTGTGTTTGTTTGGAAGGTACTGGATAATGTCAAATATCTCTTTTTCTGTAACAGGTTCTAGGAACATGGAATTTAATGGCGGGCGTAATTGTTGCGAGCTGTTGAATTGTTTTTTTTTTTTTTTTTTGAGGGTGGGAAATCATCAAATAACTTCTCCCGCTCTGGGCAGAGCAGGAGGGCGTGTCAGACTCTTACTGACTAAAACCCACCCGTGTTCCTTCAGTTACCTGTGCCAGGG
The DNA here is from genome assembly GCA_937001585.2 of Brachylomia viminalis. Classification (NCBI taxonomy): domain Eukaryota; kingdom Metazoa; phylum Arthropoda; class Insecta; order Lepidoptera; family Noctuidae; genus Brachylomia; species Brachylomia viminalis. The sequence goes on along the minus strand of OW443301.2, from coordinate 14,426,717 downwards.
GCCACGGTATCCCTTTCGGACTTTTCCGCAACCCTAGCAGGCATCGGTCCTAGCAAACCCCGTCATTGGTGCTGACATCTCTTTGAGGCGCGCGTGGAACACCACGCACCGTCGACCCGGGCCTGGTCCTTATCGAACGGCGAGCTGCCCATTGATCGCCGTTCGCAAGCCCACGCCTACGGTGGCCGGGAATCGGCCTGTGATTCCCGACGCCCAGGGCGTCTCCTGCGGCGGCTAGGGGCGTGAGGGCGCAAATTCCGCCTCCTCCTTCGCGAACATTACTGCTTCGCAGAAGGAGGTGACGGCTTCCCAAGCCCTCTCGCTCCGTACCATGGCCTGGACCAAGGCCGGACGCGAGAGATTGCCACCGCCAATCGCCTCCACGAGGACACGGCGGTGCTCCGCCCAAGCCGGGCAGACCTCCACCGTATGCTCCACCGTGTCCTCTGGGGTGTTTGGGGAACCTACGGTAGCAAAGTATTGGTTGAATATGTGTGCACTTAGTCCAGTAGCCAGAAGACTATGCCCTTCGATATTTCAAAAGTTTTTTATTTTCGCTGAGTAGATAAGTTTAGTGAATTCATTGCTATGTACAAAAATGCTAACAGTTTAGAGTTATGCATTAGGTATTAAGTAGGTATTTCCTATTATTTCGTGTTATAACAATAATAGAAAATTGAAATTAAAATACTATACTGGTTCTTTGTAAGTACTATCTAAAGGATATAATATTATATTAGTGAAAATGGATGTGTGATGTACTGTGGAACAATAGAAATCTGAAAATGTCCCGTAACTCATTCAATAAAAAAAACAAGTTTTTCAAACCATTTCTTATATCCTTAAAGGTATAGTTATACCTTAAAACAAAAGTTCTAACAACTAAGTAATATGCCTGTACAAGTAATTTTTTTTTACTTTGCGATAGCGAATTATTGAATTTAAGTTTAAAATTTTGCGCCTACACATATTCGTTTTAATGAACTCTGCTACCATACAAAAGTTTCAACATATACATGCTATGCCTTTTGTTAAATAAATAAAATACAAGTTGGATATTGGGGCACGGTGTAGGTACGCGGCAATTCGTGCAGCACGGGCCACGGCGGCGCGCGGCGGCGTGCGGCGGCCATAGAGCAACACGGACCACCGGCGGTGTTGCTCTATGGCGGCGGCGCGGTAACACTCCGAAGGAACCACTCACTGCAAACGTATCTACCTATTGAATGAGGCGCGAAATCATTTCATAAACTGTCACATCTCACAAATCACTAGGTAGGTACTTACTCTGTTCCAGTCCGTGACTTCGCCCACGTGTAATTATCAAGATTCCGTCACTCCAGTTTAAAAAATCTGTTTTGAAAATACGTTGCTGATACTTTATTTCAAAGGATTTAATACCTACCCACCAAGATCGTAACATGTAGACCATAATTTTATTATATTATGTAGCTACTTACCCAAGTAACACATCAAAGCAGTATAACCACAGAACAGATAAAGAGGTTAGAAGGGCCTTGTGGGCGGGGCAGGCACGCCGCACTTATGAGCAAACGCTCAAAAGTCAACCGAAATTTGTTTCACGGGCTAACAGTCGCGCTCATATTGTGACAACGTACGACGCTCCGTGAAAAACAAAGAATTATGCCGTCTTGCGCTATTATAACGTGTCGGAAAAGAAGACAGGTGTGTAGTGTAGCCCGGGAAGGGATTTCTTTTCACCGGTAAGTCCAAAAACCTTAAAATACAAGTGATATTTGTAATTATTACTATAGTATTATGTAGTTTGTAGATAAAAACGATACAATCGCAACAGTAGTTGCAAAATTATACATTGCTTGCAATGCATGGGTAGCATCTTGTACTAGATCAGTGATCGCGCAATGTATTGCGTTCACTGCGAACGTCGCGTACGCCTAGCCAAAGCTGAAATTCGGCGAAATCCATGCTTATCGATAGTGTTGTACCAAGTTGTAAATAATGTCGATATTAAGTATGTGTGTTTGATACAGCTGATTATTATCAGTAATATTATAATTAAAATAACTTTGTTTACTATCACCAATAAAATTATTGTTTATAGTGCGTTTTTAATTTAGTTTCTGAGTAGGTTTTCAATCTCCGGAATATTAACAAACATATGTTGACAGCAAAGATTTTGCGCAGCTTCGTCGGAACTGAATTATTTAGCAACATTAGTAATCATCAGGTTGGATTATATCCTACTGCAAACTATGTTACAGACCTAACTAAGGCTATTATTGGAAAATATATTAATTTAAGATTGCACTTTATTTTGAAAAAATCGAATTTAAAAGATAGCAAAGCGCATGTTACTTAATAAATTCGTTTTATTTCAGGGACAATAATAAAATCAGCATTTAAATTGAGTTTAAATTATTGTTCAATTTTAAAATATTCTAGTATTTTTTAAGTGAAAACTTCTTTAGGCGCGTTGAGCACTTTTTTTGGTGAACAAAATCATGGAACTCGCGTCATCGTCACCGAACGCTTTCCATGAGCTATATGTATACTATGTATATATGTGTACTTTTTGGGTGAACAAAAAGCGTGAAACTCGCGTCATTGTCACCGCACGCTTCCCTTGAGCTATATGTATACTGTGTATATATGTACATAGATATATCTCCTTGCGTTATACATTATATATATATAAATAAATTAGCAAAAAACCAAAGAAAATTTGAATTTCGCGGCTATGTTAGATGTTCCCCCTTAATTTGACAGTATTAAGGAAAAATTTAAATCTTCATTAAAAGAGGTGAAAGACACAATTAAAGGACTAGAAATAGGGACCAATTAGTTCAACCAGGTTTCAGACTGGCTAAAGTATGTAGATTCATCCTTCATGGGGTACTGTTTAAAATGTTACAATAAAATACCTCCCCACATATTATTATTCCAACTGAATGAAACGAAATTTAAATCTTGTCTAAAACGCACACTATACAGCCAAGCATATTATAAGTTGAGGGATTATATCGCTGACAAAAATGCTTGGCTCAGCGCTGGTCCTGCTCTACAAGAGCGCCTAAACGAATCGATTAGCATTCGAAAATATTGTGAGCTGATGAAGGTTGTACAATCTATCTTTGCATTGTATAAATTCAATTTCTTAGTATTGTATAATTGCATAGCACGTGTGAGCACTATGTACCTACTATAAAACTTACTGGGTTCGTCTTTCATTGACTTGAATGTGGCACAGGTAATTTCTTAGCTGCCACGGCTTATTTGAATTGCTGAATGGTTTTTATCTTTTTATTACGGACACTTTTAACGTGCACGTCTTTCTACATCGTTCTCACATGTATTATTTCAACATGAATGATGTAACCACTTTTTTGTAACAATATTTCGATTTAAAAGAGTGTCCATGGAGTGTCTTGCCCGTTCTTCTCCATAGGTACCTACTACGCTTTGGAATGGGCAACTAGCTTCATCTTTCTGACTGACCGAACCCTTGACAATTCAAAAGTGCCTGTAGTTGGTTTATTTGAAATAAATGCTTTGAGTTTGAATTATTTATATGTATTTAGGAAGTCCACACTAATTGTCCCCCTCTTCCCGGAAATATAGAGAAAAATTGCTAACTTATAAATTACAGTAATTTTATCGATATCAGTAATCGACCTTTTGGTCGCCGTAACATGCGTGAGAAATAAATTACCTTTTGCGCATGAGTGAGTGTACGTCAAACGCAGTGTTTGTATTAGTGTGACAACCAATAGCAAACTCACTATCTAAGTGCGTGTGGTTTATTTGTGTGTGTAATACGCGTACGTATTGGTCTCTTGCTTGTAGTGGAGTTAAGGAGTGGGAGACAAGCGGCGACACGCGTTCTAATACAAATCAGGAACCATTTCCTTTCTAACCTGTTTTATCTGTTCTGTGAGTATAACGGCCGACTTACAGCATCCCTGTATCGTTTTCGCATTTTGAGTTAGTTTTATAGTAGCATTACAAACGTTTAAACGGCTACTGTAATTCTTATTTGGGCACAAATTATACGGCTTTACATCCTAAATAGGTTCACAATAGGTGTTTAATTGCATTACAGGCGCATTATATTAGCATTATTGTGGTCAATGAAGTTGCCAATCGCATTACAGAAGCATTATACTAGCAATATTATTGATAATGAAGATGTTAATTGCATTACAAAAGCATTAGACTAGCATTAGAATATAGTAAAAGAATGATTGGAGCTATTTAAGTGTTCACCGTTGGAACTTAAATAAACCTTACATCATTGCAAAAACATCTCTAATACCATGGTACTAATGTTATAAATACAATTAACGTTGTAATTTAACTATTTTGTCTCGCAATTATAATAAGGACGAAGACGGTTAAAACTGAGTGAGTGACAATATTTGTTTGCATCAAAACAAAATTTATAATACTGGGCTAGTTTTTGACTCTTTTGTCAAATGTCTCTCATGTCTTCAAATATTACTGCGCAAAGTAGTTTACTGTAAGTGTCTATATAATTTTCATTAAAAATTTTCACGCGCCTTCGATATTTTGTGGTTTTTATATAAAATGTTATTTAAAGATATGTGTGAAATAACCAAAACAATTGTGTATTCCTAGTATAGAACGAATTTTGCATAATTAACATAATAGTATTGGTTGGGCAGTATTAAATTAAGGTATATCATTAGTCTATAGGTCTACTGCTTTTATAAATAAGTACAAATAGTAATATATTTTTTATTATAAAATATTTACAAAATGGTGTCGGTCTGTCGCAGCCCGGTGAGCCTTTAAAAAGCCTAATTAATGCCGCCAGCAGTATAAATACTCACACGTGAACAATTATTAAGCCAGAGACCAGAGAGAAGACTTTTGTTGAACCATTGTAGTGCTATTGTCTATAAAGTAGTTATATATGGTCTTACTGGTATACCAGTAGACTTGATGTAGCCTGAAATAGTGCCATTACTTGAACGCAATTTTGGGGATCCTTGAGCAAAACAATAAAACCCATTTCAGAGTTTTTGTACAACTTGAATCCGTTTGCCAAGAGTTGATAAAAGGCTTTCTGACCGCATTATCTAAATAACTATTACTGCGAGTGGCTTATTAAAATGATTACGGTGATTTCAACAAAAAAAAAATCAAGTAAATAGTATAATTCGAGTAGGTACTTGAATATCACTCAGTTAACAAGAGCATATTATTGTGATTCTATAGATCTTATTTCAATGCCGCCGCACCGTGGACCTTACACTGATGCAGTTGCGGGACCGTTTCCCTAGTGCGTGCGAGACAGCGCTATGCATATTATAATACAGGGTTACTGGTAATTCGACGTATATCCGGCAGGGGCTGATAAGGGGGCCAAAATGCAACAAATTGAACCCCCTATATGTATGGCCGAAATTCAATAGTTTTCGAGATATTAGAACTTTAAGGGTTTTTCGATATTTACCCAAAATTTGACATTTAATTCCAAATAAAATAAAAACTACATATTTGAATGGGTACCATTAAAAATGATGTTGTAGCTGGCACTTCAATTAAGCTATGGACATAATTAAAACTACTTAATTTAACATAATAATGAAAATAATGAGCGATATAAGAATAATATCTTACCAATATTTTCATTTTACGCTTCAAAAATGTTGTCACGTCACAAAAATTTCTATGACATTAATCGTACAAATAACTAAAACAACTTGCTTATCCTGTAAGCTTTCCAGAAAGGTATAAAAGTCAATTTTAAAATACATAATTCGTGGCATGGCATGTGTTTGAACCGGCGCGGGGAGAGAAATTATCTGTGTTTTTAGTTTATGATCCTCGCTAAAACAACCGATTTTCATGGCGAAATTCTTCGCGATGGGGCGGGGTGTGAGGGCGGGGTGTGCGGGCGGGGGAGTACACGGCGTCTGCTGCGCTCGCGTCGCCTTCCTTAGTAAGTTTTGACTCTCCGCCGCGCAAGCACGTGTGTTGTTATCTTGCTACCAATCTCTCATCCCGTTAATTTGTTATCGATCATTATTGTTAATTCTTGTTTCTCTTGTTATTCTTTTTGTTATCATTGTTATTTCGGATAACATGACTTCGTATCCTAATAACGAATACGCAGACATAATGTTTTGTTATGGTTTTGCCGATGGAAACGCGGCTGCGGCTCGGCGAGAATACCAACGCCGCATTCCCGATCGTCGACTTCCCCACGTTACTGTTTTCGGGAGCACCTATCGACGATTGTCTGAAACTGGCAGTGTTCAAAAAGCACAATTAAACGCTGGCAGACCTCGACGGTACACGGCTGACGAAGAGGACACCATTCTTCAGTGTTTTATTGATGACCCAAACATCTCAACGAACATTGTTGCAAGACGGCCCAGTGGAAAGTGTGGTCGGTAGTACATCTATCAGGTAGACACCCGTACCATTATCAACCTGTTCAAACATTGCACGAGGGAGATCCTGCCAGGCGACTCAAATTTTCTCGGTTTATGTTAAACGCTGACGCTGACCAGGAACATTTCCTAAGAAATATTTTGTGGACTGACGAGTCAAAGTTTGACCGGGATGGAATAACGAATTACCATAACTTACATTTTTGGGCACCTAAAGCAGGCAGGAATCCAAAAAAACTAAAAGAAACTGCGTCGCAAATGAGATTTTCCCTGAACGTATGGATGGGTGTCGTTGATAATTATTTGGTGGGCCCTCATTTCTTGCCCCAAAATTTGAACGGCGAAAATTACGAGGAGTTTTTGAGAAACAACCTAGACGATTTGTTGGCGGATGTTCCCGAAGAAATAAAAAACAACCTCATGTTTCAACATGATGGTTGCCCAGCACATTACCGGATTACTGTCCGACAGTGGCTAGACGAGAGATATCCAAACCGATGGATTGGGAGGGGAGGGCCAATTCCGTGGCCAGCACGAAGCCCTGATATCACACCACTTGATTTTTACGTTTGGGGTCATATGAAGGCATTAGTTTATGTGACCCCAATAAATTCAGTCGAAGAACTTCGACAGCGAATAATAAACGCGGCGCAACTGATGAGAGCAACGTTCACATCAAGAGTGACGAAAACCGAAGTTAGGAAGAGAATTCGAACCTGCATTCGTAATCGAGGGGCTCATTTTGAACAAGATGTGTAAAATTTGTAATAAAATTTGATGTACATTTTTTTATGCATTTTATTTCATACCCTTTCTCTCCCAAAATGACCCTTTCTCTCCCCGCGCCGATTCAAACACATGCCTTGGCACGAATTATGTATTTTAAAATTGACTTTTATAGCTTTCTGGAAAGCTTACAGAATAAGCAAGTTGTTTTAGTTATTTGTACGATTAATGTCATAGATTTTTTTGTGACGAGACAACATTTTTGAAGGGTAAAATGAAAATATTGGTAAGATATTATTCTTATATCGCTCATTATTTTGTTAAATTAAGTAGTTTTAAATATGTCCATAGCTTAATTGAAGTGCCAGCTACAACATCATTTTTAATGGTACCCATTCAAATATGTAGTTTTTTTTTTATTTGGAATGAAATGTCAAATTTTGAGTAAATATCGAAAAACCCTTAAAATTCTAATATCTCGAAAACTATTGAATTTCGGCCATACATATGGGGGGTTCAATTTGTTGCATTTTGGCCCCCTTATCAGCCCCTGACGGATATACGTCGAATTACCAGTAACCCTGTATATTATAATCGTTATACAAACACGGTTAGGCAACACGCACAGTTAAATTAATAACATATAATATCTATACGTCCACTATAAAAATTGCTGTTGTTTTGTTGATCATATAATATGTCCTTTTCCCCAATATGGCTGACAAATGGCTTTACTAATACAGTAAAATGAATGTATTTACAGCTTTACGCATTAAAATAACTCACGTGTATTTGATTAAAGAGCTGTTAGCTGTACAACAGAACTCAGTTGATCTTTAAAATGCAAGCATTACATTGATTCACGTTTATGCTGTTCAGCAGTACTAGGCTTTTATTTACCACTTATAAGTGCTATTACACAACAAAGAGCACTAAAAGCAGCTCAAAGCTGTATAACGGATTTACGGTGCATTATAATGGTACAAGCTTATGCTATTATGCAGCATTAGGCATTATCTTATTACTTAAAAATGCTCTTGTAGACCCTAAAGCACTAAAAACAGCTGAAAGCTGTATAGCGGATTTACGTAGCATTATAATGGTTCATGTTTATGCTATTACACAGCATTAAGCATTTATTTTCTACTTAAAAATGCTATTCTAGATCCAAATGCACTAAAATCAGCTGAAAGCTGTACAGCTGCGTTGTGATTTGCTGGACTAAAACTAAAGGCAATACAAAAGCATTTTGATATGCCATTATCCAACCGTTGTACAGTGTAAAGCATCAAAATGGTTTTGAAATGCCAATTTAAGGCGTCAAGGTGAACGGTAAACTCATATAAGAGTTTATACGGACCTTAACTCCTACATAAGTTTAATATTCGTTTGTTAAAATGCTTCCTGTGTTACTTGGGTTGTTATAGTGTTAGAGGAACAGAGACAGAAAGTGGAGATACCATTAAAATTTTTTCCGGGATAGTTGTCCCGGGTTTTGGGTCATCACTTAAGTAGGTACAATAAACGATAAATGATTTTATTTCTTTAAGTAGGTTTGAACAAACACTTTTACACGTCAATCGTATTTTAAAAACTAGATGAGGTCGGCATTTCCTATCTGACTACTCTGAGAAGAAAGGCCGAAACAAACTCAGAGGTCACAGTCTCTTTTAAAGTCCAGAGAAATTCTTGGTCTGATCATGTGAAGCCTATGTAGATCGGTGTCTAAAATGGTCTTTTGAGGAAAGAACCACACAGATTGAGTGGACCTGTCCAGTCAGTGCACGCAATTGTCAGCAATCGTGCAGCTCAACTTAGACTTAAGGAGCTCAACGATTCGACGAACAATACCAAAGAAAGGACATTTGAGTAGGCCGCATAAATTACTCAAACTGCCAGATCATGATTAAATTATCTGATAAAAATACAAAAAAAAAGCAATGACCGACATAGTTCTCACATTCACAATAATTAGAATAATATTATAATAATCTTTGAGGACCATGTAGATTTGTGTCAGAAATGGTCTTTTGAGGAAAGAACCACACAGATTGAGTGGACCGGTCCAGTCAGTGCACGCATTTGTCAGTAACCGTGCAGCTCAATAATAATAATTATTATTTATTATTATTAATAATAATTATATCAAAGCAATAAAATATTTGGATTCAATGAGTACCTGTGTAATTGTCCTTTTATTCTCAATTCGAGCAACATCAAATACCGCGGCGTAATAATGGACGATACTCTGTCTTTCAGAAAGCATATTGAATGTCTAGTTAAAAGAGTGCGCAAATTAACATGTCTTTAAAAAATTGCGAACATTAGCCGATTCAAAATCGGCAAATGTTCGCAATATACAACGTGTTGTTTTGCATCCTCGTCAAATTTCAGGAGGCTGTTATGAAAGACATAAATAATCAAATAAAATTACGATCCTGCTCAATAATAAATACATACTTGTTTTTTTAGGTATTTAAGTTTGACAGTATTTCAGAATACTCCACTTTCAAAGAACAAAATCGCCCCGTTGCGTATGCGGTAGGCAGTGTCGTACGACTATGTCGCTGTGTGCATGCGTTACAGTTACAGCGCAGTTACAGGGCGGTATCACACAGGCCCTACACATGCCGATTTCCGAAAAATACAAAAAATAAAAATAAATACCTACTTATTTTATTATTGATTCGTGACGAGAATCATTAGCATAGTTACCTCCTCGAATTTGACGAGGATGCAAAACAACACCTTGTATAATCATACAAGTTTATTTATACCTATGTCAATCAATAATTCAATTCTGAATCACTTAATGGGGTGGCGCGCCAAAAACTAATCTGCTTCCTCTTGAAAGAGCTCAGAGAGCAATTTTAAAGGTAGCTAACTTCCATCCCTTTTTATTTCCCACAGATCTGCTATACTATAAATCCTGCAACGTGCTAACTGTTCGCCAGCTTTTCATTATGCACTTAGTATTAAAATAGAACACCATGCTTACCTACACTGCTGACAATACTAACAAGAGACGGAATGATATAGTATGCACATCTAATGTAACCTCAAAACATGTTTTCGTAGAAAGATTGTTTACAATCTTAGGCCCATTTCTGTACAATAGATTAAAATCAAAATCAAAAGTCATTTATTCAAATTAGGCTGAGAATCAGCACTTTTTGAACGTCAAAATCACATAAGACAGTCCCCCCAAAACGCCCACCCTTCACCACTTCCTAGTGCTTTAGCAGGGAAGAAGAAGTGGCGGAACAAACTCCCCAGCAGCACTGCTGTCTGTTCAGATAGAAGAACTGGATTCTATACATATAGTAATAAGTAATTAACATTACGAAACCCAAAAATATTAAAATTATTTGCCATATGTCAGCTAGCACACGCCAATATTTAAAACTATACTCAAGCAGAAATAAATAATAAAAACAAAAACGCAAACAGAACTTAATACATAATAAAAAGCCTCCTGGCATAAAGGGCGTGCCCGCTTACATATGCAATGCTACATTATGTTTATATGTAACTTGTAGTAGCTGTAACTTGTAGCCACAAATGATAAACTAGGACCTTCGAAGTAAAATAAAGAAACATTAATTTCTAATAACAATAACAAAACCATAGTCAGCAAGCTGACTTGTCACCACAAGCAGCACCCGTTCACGAGCATAACGCAAAGATCAGCCATTACCCCCCTCGCCATATTTGAGGGAAGGAGGCAACCCGACCCCCGACGCTACCGCAAGCATTGACATTCTAAGGGAGCATGACGAACTTGCTGCCGGTTGCTCAAAAGAATAATATGATGAACTGTCGAGGTCGCTAGCTAACCATATATTGCAATACAACTCATTAAAAAACATTGAAATGAGTAGATTATGTCAATAATAAATAAAAATTAAATTAAACTAAAATGACTAATATAATCAAATAAAATAAACAATTATATGAACTCGTATAACTTGTCAGTAGGTAAACTAAGCTAATTTTGGAGAAAGAACATAAACATTGTCTTGAGTTAATCACAGCGACCAACTACTTTTATCGTTTAAGTAATCGTTGATTGAATAGTATGCCATTGAACAAAGGTTGGATTTTACTTTAGCTTTAAACGCATTAAAAGGCAATTCTAACAAAGAAGAGGGAAGCTTGTTATAAAAGTTTATACCAAGCCCAACAAATGAGTTATGGACCTTATGAAGCCGGTGAAAGGGAGCACGTAGTTTCTCCTTGTTTCTAGTGTTAATATTGTGAATATCACTGTTTTTTGTGTATAATTGTATATTTTGCCTAATATATAAGATGTTGGCGAAGATGAATTGTGAGGCCACCGTGAGAATACCAATCTCTTTAAAAAAATCTCTCAGAGTAACTCTAGCACCTAGCTGGTAAATTGCTCGTACAGCTCGTTTTTGAAGAACAAATATATTTTGAATATCAGCGGCTTTGCCCCACAGCAGAATGCCGTAGGACATGACGCTATGAAATTAACTGAAATAGACTAGCCGAGCTGTATCAACGTCAGTGTATTGTCTTACTTTCCTGACGGCATAGGCGGCCGAACTGAGCCTTCCCGCTAGGCATGATATATGTGATCCCCACTGAAGCTTGGCATCAACTGTTATGCCCAGAAATACTGCCGAGTCTACAGTTTCAAGTACCTCTTTATCTAAGACGATGTTGGGTCCTAGATTTCTAACATTCGGTAAGGCGAACTTTACACATTTCGTTTTCTTGGCATTGAGAACTAGGTTATTTGTGGTAAACCAATCTGTAACCATTGATAGTGCTCTGTTTACGTCGTCAAAATTTTGTCTATTCCTGTGTACTTTAAAGATAAGAGAGGTATCATCAGCAAATAGTACAACGTCACAGATGCCCTTTAAATAGAATGGTAAGTCATTTATATACACCAAGAATAAAAATGGGCCCAGTATAGAGCCTTGAGGTACACCTAACTGAACTGGTAGCCCGGAAGATTTCACACCATTAACATCTACACATTGGTGCCTATTATGTAAATATGAATTTAATACGTTAAGAGCTTCGTTTTGAATACCGTAATGAATTAGTTTACGCAAAAGCGTGTCATGGTGCACGCAATCAAAGGCTTTGGAGAGATCACAGAAAACTCCAATAGCATTTTGCGAGCTCTCCCATGCGCTAAATATGTGTTTCAGCAGAGCAACACCCGCATCTGTAGTCGAACGACCTTTTGTAAAGCCATATTGTTCATCGTGAAGGAGGCTATTTAAATTAAAATGTCTTAGTAACTGCTTGAGTATTAATTTTTCAAATATTTTACTGAATGCAGGTAAGATAGAAATAGGCCTAAAATTGCCAACGTTATTTTTATTACCCGATTTAAATAATGGTATGACTTTACTACTCTTCATGAGGTCAGGAAAAGTTCCTAAATCAACACATTTATTAAAAGTAACAGCTAGATAGGGGGCTACGATGTCGCTTATATTACTTACAAGTTTAATTGAGATGCCCCAGTAATCACCAGTGTTTTTTGACTTGAGTGTGTTAAAAACACTAATTACATCACGAGGTGTTACATGTTCGAAGCTAAATAAGCGACTACATTTAGGTACACTATTATGCAAAAGGTTTTCAGCTTCAGAAGGGGACGAATTTAAGGAGCGAGTCGTAGTTATAGGTATGTTGGCAAAAAACTCATTAAATGCTTCAGCTACGTCAGCTGCTTTATTAACTAATTTGTTGTCGACCATAATCTCTAATTGTTTTTCTTGTTTAACCGACTTACCCGTTTCATTGTTAATAATTTTCCAGGTGGTTTTTACTTTGTTATTCGAATTTTTATTTGTATCGCTTAAAAATTTAGATTTAGCAAAAACACAAATCTTTTTAAATAATTTTGAATAATTTTTGACATACTCTAGGAAAGGAGTATCAAACCTGTAATTTTTCAAACCATATAACTCGTATAGTCTCGCTCTACTTTTATAAATGCCTGGAGTAGCCCATTGGTTGAAGCCAGCGGAGGTGCCATTAATATTAATAGTTTTGGCCTTGAAAGTAGATTGGTATTCTTTTTGCACAACATCAAAAAGGGCTCCATAGATTATATTAGGATTATCATGTTCTACAATCGACGGTTTAATTCTAAGGGCTATATTATTTTTAAACTTGTTGCAACGATTAAATAGAAAACTTAGTAGCTATAAATTAAATTACTTTAATTAGCTGTAAAAATAAAAACTTAAATATTTACTAACCATCGCCTATGCACCACAGAAGAACTACTTGTTGTCTGCAAATAGAACGACTGACATGCTAATTTACTTTTATTTTCCTAATTTTAATTTACTTTATACTCACTGTTCATTTAATTTATTACATAATGTATTTATGAACTTCCTAGCCTGAAGCACAGGTTCAACCTAGTTCAGGCAAATAAGCTACTGTGCTCTATTGTAATTGTTAAGTTACTTATTGTAAAAGTGCCCCTTTTATAAATAAACGATTGTATTATTATTATTATATTTACAACCAATTTTTTATCTGGGTAAGTTTTAGAAACTGCATATTTTAATTATCTAATTTTATAGACAGTTAGTTACAAGTTACAATTCATTACTAGTTGCGCAGGTAAAGAATGATATTCGAAATTGTGGGCTTTGTATTTATATACCTCTCGATCACACTGTAGCATAATAGACGTAAAACCAACCAAGAAATGTGGCTTTATTTAACTAAAAGAATTACACTAACTAGACATTGAATAGGTAGATAAAATAATTATGACAAAGATGATAGCGCTGTGACAAACGTCACGTAAAGTCGCTGTTACCATAAATACTCAAGGAGGTTGCCTACGTTGCATATCAACTCATTCTTCCCCGGTTGAGTTTTCACTCCCTTCTCGATGTACCACAAAGTCGCTCAGGTAAGAGGGCGGCTTTCTGGTCCTGTTTGATCTTCGAGGGAGAGCTTCGGTCTGGAGTATTGGAGATGACGACGAGCTACGTAGATCCTGTGAATGTCGCGGCGATGATAGCGATGGGGTGACAGTTACGGGTGGAGCTGTAGTGCTATCTTCCATCTCTTCAGAAGCTGATTCAAAGCTATCATCTCCACTGTAGTCAACAGTATTTGGGAACGGTGCCAATTGACGGTTCGATACTGTTGATGTTTCCCCATTGTCACGTCGAATAAGAGAATAGTGAGGATTAGTTTCAAGGAGTTCAGCTTCTTCGACTAGAGGGTCTGTTTTAGATTGTCGGACATTCTTCTTTACCAATATCGGGCCTGGTGTCAGCCAGGACGGCAGTGAGTTTCCATTCGGGGATCTTCTAGGGTATGTAAAAAGTTTTTCATGTTGTGTGGCGTTAGTAGCTGTACATAAAAGAGAACGTACACAGTGCAATGCATCCTTCAGTACCACTTCCCAGTTTTCCACAGATAGTCCCTTTGACCGGAGGCTGAGTTGGATAGTTCGCCAGAGAGTCCCGTTTAGACGTTCCACTTGTCCATTACCCTGAGGGTTATAAGGTGTCGTTCTAGATGAGGCTATGTTTGCTTTTCTTAGGAATGACTTTAATTCTTCGGACATAAACGATGAGCCTCTATCACTATGGACATAGAGAGGCTGGCCAAAAGTAAGGAAGAGATCTTTCAAGCAGTTGATGACAGTCGCAGATGTCATATCTTTACATGGATATGCAAATGGAAATCTGCTGTACTCGTCAATTATCGTCAATATGTACTTGTTGGCGGTGTTAGACGGCAGTGGCCCCTTGAAGTCTATGTTGATACGTTCGAGAGGGGCCGTAGCTTTGATCAAGTGACCTTTTACTTTGAGAAACCTTGGTTTTATTTCGGCGCAGGTCGGGCACGAGGCAGTTATCTCCTTAACGTCGTTTGCTGAATAGGGCAAGTTTTTGGATCTCACCCAGTGATACATTCTTGTCACGCCCGGATGACAGAGTGCGTTATGGAGCTCTTTCAGCTTGCTGATATTCATATAGGCACACACGCGGGATAGAGCGTCTGCAGCTGCATTTTCGGAGCCTGGTCTATAAATAATATCATATTTGAAACAAGACAACTCTAATCACCAACGTAAGATTTTCTCGTTCTTGATTTTACTGTTATGATTTTGATTAAACATGAAGGCTACCGATTGTTGATCCGTAATTAAAAGAAAATGTTTGCCAATTAGGTGTTGTCTCCATTTCTTTAAGCTTTCCACTATGGCGCAAGCTTCTTTTTCGATTGAGGATTGTTTGCATTCAGAGTTTGACAAAGTTCGCGAAAAGAATGCTACTGGTCGTCCTCGTTGAGTAAGTGTAGCCGCTAGAGCGAATTCTTAAGCGTCAGTCTCAACTGTGAAAATATCGTCGTCATTAATCGCTACTAGAGCCGCCGCCTTGATGTCCTGTTTGAGTTGTTCAAAACATTTGAGAGCCTCGTGTGATAACGGGAAGCTAGTGACGCAGGTGAGGGGTTTTATCTTTTCTGAGAAACGCCCTATCCATTTTGCATAGTGCGCGAACATTCCTAGGACTCGTTTCAGTTCACTTGCTTTAGTTGGTGCGGGGAGGTCTAGCAGAGGCTTAAGCCTTTCAGAATCAGGTCGGATAGTATGATTTTCCACGGTAAAGCCAAGCAGATTGATTTTAGTTTTATTGAAAACGCTTTTTTGTTCATTGAGAGTTAAATTAAACTTCTTAGCGGCGTCCATGAATCGTTTTAGATTGCGCTCGTGATCCTTAGCATCCTTGCCGCAAACGGTTACGTCATCTAAGTATGCGTACGTTCCATCTAATTTTTCTTCTGATATTATAAAGTCCAGAGTCCGCTGGAAGGCAGCTACGCCGTTAGTCACTCCAAACGGGATGCGTGTGAATTGATAAAGTTTGCCGATCGCTTCAAACGCTGTGTATATCTTCTCATTTTCCAGGATTGGAACCTGATGATATGCAGATTTCAAGTCTATCTGACTAAAGACTTTAAATTTTGATACGTTGTTCACAACCGTTTCGATATTTGGCAAGGGGAAGGCATCTAGGTCAGTAAATTTATTGATAGTCATTGAATAATCGATCACGAGCCGTTTACGATGGGTCCCTCCTCCCGCTACGAGGACTTGGGCCCTCCAAGGGGAAATGCTCTTTTCAATTACCCCATCTTCGAGCAACTTGGATACTTCTTCTTGTATGAAGTCAACGTCTGCTTTAGTGTAACGCCTGCTTCTGACAGCAATTGGTTGGATGTTTGGCGAAAGATTGGTGAATACAGAGGCCGGCGGAACTGAGGCTTGCAGAACATTACAGATTTGTAAGGGCTCGCCGGGACCTCCCAGATTGAAGTGGATGCTTGAATGTTGCTTGAGTAAGTCGTGACCCACGATAACGTCTGCGCAGAGGTTGTCAACTACTAAAAGCGGCGTTTGCTTGTAGGTATGTTGATTCATTTTAATAGTTGCGAAACATACCCCTTCAACGAACGAGACTTGGTTAAGAGAGGCGAGATTTACAGTTTGTTTGCACGGTTTCTTGGGCAACTTCATGATGCGAGCCACTTTACTGTTTATAAAACTGACTGAACTACCAGTGTCGACGAGAGCGTCAGCTTTGTATTCGTTTATTGTGATAGGGATTGTCGCACTCCTAAGACTTGAAGGAGAAGCAGCAGAAATAGCCCCGCTGTAAAAGTGGTCATTGCTCGAGTTGGCAAGTTCTTCAGTCCACACAGAGTTTATGTTATGCCCGGATCTGCAAACGCTAGCAAAATGACCTTTCTTCGAACACTTTTTACAAGTAGCTTTGCTAGCTGGGCACCTTATTCTAGGATGGACATTTCCGCCGCAGAAGAAACAGCGCTTGGCTCATTGTTGTGTTGTGGAGGATGGTGCGACCGAAGCAGTCAGAGGCATTCGAGATGATGAAGCTACAGCCAGATTGTCCGATTCCTTGTCTCGGGAGATTTCAGGTACAGCATTTAGATGCGGAGAGTTAGTACTCATCGTCTGTGCATCTTTCTCAACAGTTTCCAAGGTAATGGCTTTATTAAGAGCATCTGTAAGAGCGAGCGTAGAGTTCTCTAGAAGTCGTTCACGGATTTTTTGTGAGAGGAGGCCGGAAATAAGAGCACCACGAATTGCCTGTTCTTCATGTTCTGTCGCGGTGACAGCTTCAAATTTGCAATCTTTAGCAATCAGTCGAAGAGCTCTAGCATATTCGGAAATAGTCTCGTCCGCTCTTTGCTTTCGATTGAATAGAACATGTCGAGCTAGTATCGTGTTTTTTGGTTTGACATAGATGTCTTCTAGAACTTTCATAGATGCTTTATAAGTCGTGCAAGACTTGATATGTTTGTAGATCGAAGCGGATAAATGGTTGACTAACAGCTTACACTTGAGAGAATCCGATATATCTTCAGTAATCTTTTCAGCGAGAAAGCTTTCGAAGGTCGATTTCCAATGCAGCCATTTTGCGTCGGCATCCGCGACATCAGGTTCGACGTCAAACTTGTCGGGTCGGAGATACCTTGACAGTGATGATTTGTCTAGTTTTTCGTCAGGCATTTTTAGTTAAATAAATTGTAGCATAATAGACGTAAAACCAACCAAGAAATGTGGCTTTATTTAACTAAAAGAATTACACTAACTAGACATTGAATAGGTAGATAAAATAATTATGACAAAGATGATAGCGCTGTGACAAACGTCACGTAAAGTCGCTGTTACCATAAATACTCAAGGAGGTTGCCTACGTTGCATATCACCTCACACACATATGGTATTGTGTTAGCGAGAGGTACATAGACCAATTATAGAAGTGCTCTCCTGAGATTCCTCTACTCAAGTCTCAACTTCTCAAGTCATGAAGGCACTGCACTTTGTCGCCATGATGCCAAAAGTTTCCCGGCTGATGCTTGTCTTAAAATCATGCTGCAAAAACGAGATGAAGCAGACCACGTCTTTAGCCGAAACCTTGCCTCAGCTCTCAGAAAGCGCATAAAGTAGAGACAGCACTCCTTTAATGATGATAGTGAGGGATTCCTTTGTCACACCTGCATTACAATGTATAGTTAACCATTGACAAACAACTGGAGGCAGAAATAGCTATAATATATAATAAAGCTAAAACTCCAAGGGAAGTTAAGCCCGAAGCTTCTTCCAACACATATATAGAGTCGATTGTAAGAGTTGAGATGGGCATTTGTGGAGGCAGCCGAGAGATGTATATTGACAAGGCGTATAATTATTTACTAAGCATTCCATCTATGAGCGTAGATGCAGACAGCACATTTTCCTCGGTTACATATTTGCGCAACCAATTAAGAATTTCGCTCTCGGATAAAAGTTAAGATGTTCTTTCCTTCCTACGAACTCATTTTCAGGAAGAAAGAGCCGAAACAATTGTGAATTTGTGACCGATTTATGTGATTTTAATTAAAAAGATATTGGTGCCGATTCTGTTGTACACCGAACTAAACTAACTAAACTATCACTAAAATTCCTTACTTTTGGCTATGAGAATCTTAACGCTATTCTGCAAAATAAAATTTCTAAATTTAAAAATAATTTTGACACATCTAAAATCAAATTTGACAATTATTGCGACTCCACGTGGTACTTGTTTGCCGTACCACGTGATTTTTTTTTTTTAGAGCCGGAGGCGCGCATTATTTTGCAGCCTCGACATGTTTTGTATGGAATTTTTCTTTACCAACACGTTGGATTTTAGATGTTTAGGGGTTTTATAGAGGGGGTCGAAATTTTCATTATTTTTGCGATAGGACACACCGTTTTCGAGATATAAGCAAAAGAAAATAAAAAAAGATACAGTAAGTACTGTTTTTGCATCTGAAGTCGAGGTGTTTGTGTGAATTTTAGTTCATGACAACTAATTTTAATCGCGATTAAAAACAGGCCGATTTAGTTACGACAATCAAAATTTTTGGTGAAAAACGTAAAATTCAGAATAGTAAAATTGCCATTTTCACTAAATTATAATCTCAGTGCCATCTTAGTACTGTCAAACTAAAATTTAGTTAAGTTGTGTCACTATAGTCAATTTCGGAATGGGAAATCGTCGTTTGACAGGAATAAACAAAATTTTGGTGATTTTTAGTCTAGTTTAGAGAATTTTGTGACAAGAGAATCGGCACCACTATCTCTTAATTTAAGTTTGAAAGGTATGTAGTATTTTGGGTGATTTGTTAGTCGAATGTTTTTGTAGATAGGTTTAATTCGTGTTCTAGAAAACAGTTCAAAGCTATAAAAGTGACGCATTTATGGTCGGAGATTCCTTTATCCTCTACGGATACCGATACATTTTTATTATTTGTATAAAGATTGGGTCTATGAAGGTTGATGACGTGGATGTTTCTCTAGTTGGCTTATTAACAATTTCAAATTCTTTACTAAATGTCTGTATTTAAGTCTGACTGACCGATCTGATTCGTTGTAACGAATCTTGGAATTTGTAAACAAATAAGTATGTTAAAAACTACAGCTCAGAAAGTGTGGTCCCTCAGTTCTCACAGACCGTCAGTCAGATCTCGGAAAGTATTTTAAAAATGAAGTTTTCGTAAATACAGACATTTAGTAAAGAATTTGTAAAGATATTTACTAATTAATAGACCACAAAGCATTAAAGATAAAAAAATATTACTTACAATTAAACTGTGGTCCGTCAGTCCACACAACAAAGATAAATACTTATTTTTGAGAATATTACCGAATTAAAATAAATAAATACGTTCTGTTCTACATGAAGTTTTAGTAAAAGTCTTAACACGTTTTCTAAAAAAGAAATGGAGCAGAAATATCGACGCAATTTAAAGATAGCGATTGTTAAAAGTTGATCCCTCAATCCACACCTCGACTGACGTGTGTGCGTGTGCTAGCTGCTTGACGAAAGACGAAAAATAAAAATCCCAGGATTTAGTAGTACACTTAAAACAATTGTACACAATTGTTTTAAGTCTACTACTAAATCCTGGGATTTTTATTTTGCGAATTCCCGTCGTGATCCCTTAGTTCACACGCACATCCAGTTTCTATTTAAGACCGATCAGTCCAATGGGGTTATCGTTTTTGCTCACCAGTTGGCGCCACTGGCAAGTACGGTCCTGTCAGTACTTAATATGTATATGTACATACAAATAATTTCTTATAATGTTTGTTTTACTTAATACATTTTAAAACTTCCAATTACATTATAATTATGTTCCTAAGTATGAATATTATTCTTGCTCGCGCCACCCACCCAAGTGCTATCAAATTAGATCATAAGTAGTAGGTACTTTTAGTTATAAAAAATATTTAAAATTGAGAATAATTTCGAGCTGTTTAAACGCCGCCATTTTCGGGCGCTCTGTTGATGACGTCAAATACTATATCCAGTCCATTGTTTACTAGAGGTGTCCTCGTTCTTACTTATTTCACCATGAAAAAAACTCAAAAGCTAATTAATTATAAGTATTGCATTGTGCCTGAATGCACAAACACTATCAGAAGTGTACCTTATCAAGTGAAAAACACTTTATCAAGTGTTTTTCCAGCCCCGATAGGCGCAAAAATACGTAAGGAATGGTTTACGATTATCCAAAGAGATGAAGTAGGTATCTGCAATAACCATCGATCAATAATAAAGTTCTTTATTAGTGATCGATGGCAATAACTTGTTTACATTGTTGTGAATCAAAAATTATAGGTTATGTTTACTCCTCAATATATTTAGGATTGTATTTATGGCTAAAATAACGTACGTAATGTGTTAATATAGAATCATTACCGTGCAGCTTTCACTCCTTTTACTTCATCGCACGTAAAATTTTGATTTGAAAGAAAATAAGACGACTTCATGAATGGATCTATTCACTGCTGATTATCCTGTTGTGCTTTTACAAAACCACTTTCAGTAATTTTCTTAAATGATTTCTAATCTCACTAGTATACAAGAATTACACATAAACAATAAATGAATACACAACACACACGTTATTACAATATTTTCTAATCAAAGGCCTGCAATGCCATACAAATGTAAGCAATACGAACTTGTTGACATAGTATTTTGACGTCACGTATTGTTTTAACCAATGGTGTTGCGTTTTACAAATTTGAATGTCCCTCGCTTAATATGCACTTTTATTTATTAAGTACTTAAATAGTTATTTGTTATACAAGAGTGCAAAGTTGCTTTTTAACCGCGTGTTCAATTTTGATGACCGAGCAAGCGAAGGATTCTTAAATTGAATCACGAGCGCAGCGAGTGATTCAAAATTAGAATCCTGAGCGTTAGCGAGGGAATCAAAAGAGCACGAGGTGAAAAATCTTTGCACTCGAGTGCAACACGTAACTTTTCATTCCACCTCAGCGAGGAAATGACTAAATGCAAAAAAAAACGTTTACAATCACAAGATAGGTACACTTTTATTTCAGTTTAGGTATTAATTACTACATTATGACAGGTAAGTATTACAGAATAATCTTTAAATTATAACAAAATAATACTAAGGTATAATTAAGAAAATTTTAAAGTAACGTTGCTACAGTTATTTAAATTGAGTGTAATATTTTTGTTTGGTACTGTAATATTGGTGTTAGTCACTTGTGTACTGTTTTTCGGTAAACTATCTGTCATACTTAATAGTTGTACCGATTCATCGGATTCCCTTGGCGTGAATGTTGGAGAGAGAGGGAGATGGTTAGGTGTTTCATAACGGCTTATTTTTGATGTAGAAGGGCCAGTCCAAGGATCCGATTGAGGCTCTTTCAGTGTAATGGCTCCTACGATGCCTTCACATATTTTAGACTTATTTTGGATGGAATCCTCTATGTATCCCTCTACAACTGCATTGGACTTCCAGCCTCCGTGGCGCTTAAGGGACAGGAGATCAGCTCCGGAATCAGCCAAAAGTGTGGCTGAAGTTCGTCGGAAACAATGACCCGTGTACAACAGGGGTTCTGGAAGTTCAAGAAATGTTGCTATTTCTCGTGGGATACTGCCAATTTTATTAGTACCCATAGGCTGTCTAACACACTTTCCATTGCGATACTGTAGAAAAAATCGATTGATTGGAGTGTTAGGCGGGCGTAAGGCTTGATATTTCTCAACAATCGTTACGTATTCCTTGCGAATGACGAAGTTGCGGTCTCTTTTTGTCTTTGTATTAGGTAAATTAATTAATAGTAAGTCATCTGAATGTTTCTCAATGTTTTTGACATTAAGTTGTGTTAGTTCATTAGTTCGACATGCTCCGTTTATTCCAATAATAAGAACAACCTGTAACGTAAAGAGTATTGTAGTAGATAAATGAATAAAATTGATATGAACGCATAATTATGCCTATCAACATCTACTAAGTATACTATTTAATTGAGATTAATATACTTAAGTAGATACTGAATGTGCAACTGACTTACTTTTGCCGCCAAATATACGGAATCGGGTGCTTCGTTAAGAAACTTTTCAATATCAGATACTGTGAAAACCTTCGATTTTTTTGGTTGATGACCAGATGAGGCTCTTTTTAAAAATGCCACTAATTTAGGATAGGTATCGATATGTTTGTCTTTTTTCATCTTTATTGTTGCTTTTAGCATCGAATACGTACTCCATAGAGTGCTTGCTTTCTTGTTCTCGGATAATTCTATAAAATATGCCAGCAAAACGTTTTCTGAGAAAGTTTTGGCTCCTTTTGCTAGTCGCCACGTGTTGAACATATCGTACTGTTTTAAATACTTCTCGCGTGATTGTTGAGGGAGAAAGCTCATTTGCGCATTATTAACAGTTTCAGTCAATTCTGTTGGCGTCAAGCAAACTTCCTCGTCGCTAGAATCACTCATTTTAGTTTTTTCACTTGTTTTCAAGTTTCTTGTTTTTAATATAAGGTTTAACAATGACGTGAAAAAATGCCGCGTAAAGAACCGCGTACAAAGCAAATTGAAAAAAGAACACCAAGAAGGTTCCGAGTCTGAGTTTTTAACAAATTAAAAAAAAGTTGTATGATATATTCGGCACCATAGAGGTAGCAGTAAATAGGTTTAATGTTTTTTTTAATTCACAAACTTAGTGCACACGATGTTCTAAATTCAATTTACTTTATCCTCTAGAGAATAAAAACGGCTTTTCCACTCAGATATTGAAGATTAAAAATACTCTTTCCGAGATGGTGGGATGAAAAATATATTAATTACTAAAATAATGAGCTGGTTCAAATGTCGGGCCAATAAAGATTCGGAATCATACGCGGCCGCATCCTCGTACGGAGCGCACGTGTTATTTTTTGCGAAAGTTTCTCGCCGTCGCGAGCCGATAAGTGTGTTGTTGTCGTGCGTGGTCGTTTTATAACGTGTCGTAACGGTAATAGTTAGCGATGACCGAGGAGGCGGGCCCGCCTGAGGATGACATGGAGGATCCCAATTGTCGTTGGGACGAGTCCATACCACCTGGACAGCTGGACTATGGCGTGGATAGCATGCAACTGGTGACGAGTAACGCAGAGAGTGACGGGGAATCAGAGCGCAGCAACAAGCGAAGGAGGGAAGAGGCTAGTGAAGAGGAAGACGAGGAGTGGACGGAGGTGAACTATAGGAGGACCAAGAGATTATCTACGGAGGACATACAAATAAGTGTTGTGTGCAAAGAAAGGTTTCCGAAACAATTCGCCTTAGCAAAGTTATTAAAATCATTGAATATTCAAGGGGTGATGAAAATTAAATATGCGAATCCTTACAAATTATTGGTTAATTTTAGAACAGAGACACATGCTGAGAAATTTATTTCATGTGAAGGGATTAAAGAGATCGGCTGGTATAGTCAAAAAACGTGGGAAGTGGGAATATCATACGGAATTGTTAAGGACATTGACATCGATTTGCCGGAGGATGAGATGCTAAAATATATAAATAGCTCCGTTCCTATATCCTCACTAAAACGGCTCAACCGAAGAAGCACAAATAACGACGACGGCTGGGTGCTGAGCGAGTCTGTCAGAATAGGTTTCATTGGGTCTCACCTACCAACATTTATTTATTTGTGTGATTTAAGAATCAAAGTAGATCCATACACGTTTCCGGTTACCCAATGCGCTAAGTGTTGGAGATTCGGCCACTTGAAAAAACTGTGTCCAGCTAATAAATGTATATGCCCTAAATGCGAAGGTTCACACGAAAACTGCGAAACCACATCTTTTAAATGTGTAAATTGTGGCGACAAACACATGGCGCTTAGTAAGTCTTGTCCGATCTATTTAAAAGAAAAAAGAATTCGTGAACTAATGTCCGAATTTAATGTTACTTATCGCAAAGCGACTTCAATGTACGTACCCACTACTTCGAGTCAACACAGTAACTCAGCCAGAGCGCCTGCGCCCGCTCTCGCGCACCCGCCGCTGCCGCCCGCACCACCCGCCACGCCCCTCATTAGGAATTGTTGTGACGCAATCGGGACCAATGCAAATGCAACACCGGTTTCTCAATCATTAACGTCCAGTACATCGCACTTTAATTCATATGCTGAGGTTGTATCAAACAATTCAAAAAAACAACGTTCTCGTAAGCAGAGAAACGAATGCAGCTGGGAACGGGATTTATTCGAGAACGGTTGCGTCGAGAATAGTTCGTCCGACGACGAGAATAATGTTCAAGAGGCTAAATGTAATTCGGAAAAATTGGCTTCATTTGAGATTTTGATACAAAAACTAAAGGATATTTTTTTTTTGAAAAGGGTAAATCTGGTTGACAAAATTAAAAACATTGGTAAAACATTTATACGTTGGATTGTTAGTTATATATACTCACTATTGTCAGACGTATCTATCTTTAAGAGTATTGTTGAACTTTTCAATGGATAAGTATAATAATAATGTACTTAATTTTAATATTATGCAGTGGAATTCACGTAGCCTTTTGAACAAATTGACTTCATTTAGGCAGTTGCTGGTCCAGGAGAAAATACATATAGCGGCAATTACTGAAACCTGGTTTGACCCGGAGTTTAATTTAAATATTTCCAATTATTCTGCATTTAGACAGGACAGGGATAGCTCGTCTGAGGGAGGGGGAGCCATGCTATTAGTTCATAAATCTATTAAAACAGAACGTATCCAAATTAATATCAACCCTCTCATAGAAATTGTTTGTATTAAAGTTTGGAACTGTGGTAACATTAAAAATGTTGTATGTATTTATTGCCCCAGTGATATTCGCACTCAACAAAGCGATTGGGATAATATTTTTTCATTTTCGGTAAGAAACACATTGATTTTGGGGGACTTCAACGGTCACCACACAAACTGGTCCTATAAAATTGATACAAGGGGCAATCAGTTATATCAGTCTAGCTTAGAATACGGATTTATCTCCTTGAATGACGGATCGACTACGCGTTTTCAATTAGTACAGGGTATCTTAAGGGAGACGTCACCCGACATATCGTTTGTGTCAACCGATATGGCGCTTGATTTCCAGTGGCATACAATGAACGAGTCATTAGGAAGCGATCACGTTATGATAAAAATTTCTGCTAAAGTACAAATAGAGATTACTAAAATTAAAAAACGAAACTTCAAAGCAACCAACTGGAAACTATACTCAGAAAAGCTGGAAAATAAATTTAGAGACATATTGTTACCTAATAACTGTAATGATCCACAAGTTGCGTACGATTCCTTTGTAAATATACTCAATGATGCAGCTGATTCCAGTATTCCATATATTAAGTGCGGTCAAGTGATGGAAAGTAAATTCACTCCTAAACCGTAATGGAGTGCTACTTTGTCAAGATCTGTTGCGATTCGTAGACTAAGACTAGCGCAGTTTAGACGCAACCCCACCCCAGATAATTTGGATTTACTTTCTGACTTCATCAAAGAATCACAGAGACTCATACGCGGGGCTGAACGTGAGGGTTGGCATAAGGTGTGCGACTCCGTTGATGAGAACACTTCTTCTTCTGAGATGTGGCAGAAAATGAAGTGGATTAAAGGTAAAAATAGAACCCAGAATGTCCATATTAGTATAGAAAAAGGAAATTGTCTTTTAAAAAGTTTATGTCCCGATTTCGTAACGCCATGTGAACCTCAGTTTCAGCGATGCGAATCAGTCTTGGAGATGGAAATATACCTACATGAGATGGAAGCCTGTATTAAAAATAAAGACACGGCTACAGGTTCGGATGAAATTTCTTACTCCATGATCAAAAAACTACCCCATAGAGGTAAATTATTTTTATTAGCCTTGTTTAATATTTTTTTTAAAACGAACCTTGTCCCCACACAGTGGCGCAACATTAGTGTTGTGCCCATACCAAAACCAGGTCGTGACCCAAAGCTACCTTCGTCCTTAAGACCTATTTCATTATTATCCTGTATTTGCAAAATTTTCCATAATATTTTATGTAAGAGACTGGAGTGGTTTTTTGAAAAACAACAGTTATTTTCGGACAAAACTTTTGGTTTTAGGAAAGCTAACTCGTGTATAGATAATTTAGGATTTTTAGTTAGTCAAATACAATCTAGTTTTACTAAAAATGAGATTACAGTCGGTTGTTTCCTGGATGTAGATAATGCCTATAATAACGTGGATTTATCATCGCTATTATCTACATTGGAATATTATAAAATAGGCCAGAAACTCTGTTCATATATTTGGAATTTCTTAAGCGAACGATATGTTAGCATACGTTTACAAAACCAAATTATTACTCGATCTTGTGGGCGGGGCTTAGCACAGGGTGATCCCTTATCCCCTCTTTTATTCAATATAGCATCCATAAATATCTGCAAATTAATTGAAAATGTGTACATAATGCAATATGCTGACGACTTCGTTCTATTTACGTCAAACAAAAACATTAACGATTCTGTTTTCCAGTTACAAACGGCCCTTAATACGATGTATTCACTGTTACTAAAACTCGGTCTTGATCTTTCCCCCTCTAAAAGCAAAGTTTGCATATTTAAAAAAAGACCATCCCTTGAAGAAATTTGTTTGAAGGTGAATGGAGTTAATTTACAGAAAGTCGAATGTGTGAAATACTTAGGGTTGTGGTTGGATCGCGCACCAAGGTGGGGAAAACATTTAAACGAAACACATGAAAAATGTTCAAAATATTTAAAGATTTACAAGTGCTGGCAGGCTCGGGGTGGGGTGCGCATCCTAAACATTTGAGGAAAATTTATATAGCGATTATTCGTAGTCGAATCGATTACGCTTCCTTTCTATATGGGGATGCTGCTAATTCATACCTTATCAAGTTAGACCGGATTCAGAACCGAGCGATGCGTATCATTGGGGGATTCATCAGAACAACTCCTATCCACGTGATGGAAAGTGAGTTATCACTAAGTCCACTTAAGAACAGGAGACAGTATTTGTGTGGAAAATTGTGGCTTAAAATCAAATCTTTAAAAGATGATAAGACTATAGATTTGATGTCGGAGCTCTCGCGACGTCTCTCTAATCACCGGTGGATAAGGAAAAAGTGTCCTTTATTGATTGAAACGCATAATAGTTTAAAGAATACTCGAATGATAATTAGTTCAAAATTAGAAATGTTCTCGTTGGATACGTGGGTTAGTAACATAAATTTGCCCCAATATATCGCTGTTAATATGGATCTAATTAATAAAGCCAAAAGAAATTATAAATCCAATGAATTATTACAGAATTTTCAAATCATGTGCAATGAAAAATTTCATAATTTCTATAAAATTTTCACGGATGGTTCCAAAGATACTAATGGATCGGGAGCTGCTTTTTATGACCCACAGTTAAATCAAGATTATAGGATTAAGATTGTCTTTGGTCTCTCTATCATGCATGTTGAATTAATCGCTATTAAAGCAGCTTTAACACATTTACTTACTGTCAAGTTCGATAAGTTTGTAGTTTTTACTGACTCAAAAAGCGCTTTGCAACATTTGGCTCGGTGTACCTCGAGTTGTCGAGGATTCCCGATTGCCTATACGATTATTCATCTCATGATGGAACGCAGTCAAAATCGGTCTACTTGCAGTGGATACCTTCACACTGTGGAATTGAAGGTAACGAAAGAGCAGACGCCCAAGCTAAAGAAGCTGCGATAGACGGTATCGTAGCCCCATCTCTCCCTTTCTTCACAGAGTGTGTATCGTTAGTCAAAAATAGATGCTACTCAGCATGGAAAGAATACTTCGATGAAAGATCGAGAGAAGTGGGTATATGGTATAAGACCATACAACCACAGCCATTGTATTGTCCCTGGATTGGCAACAGTTTGAATAGGTTCAGTTTGGTCACAGCGTTGAGACTACGCTCCGGACACATTCCACTTAATAAATTTGCTCACTTGATGGGTAAAATTGAGTCACCTAATTGCACTGAATGCAATACAGCTGAAGATCTATATCACATCTTGATGGAATGTGTCCGGAACGAGTCGCTTAGAATAGAAATCTTACACAAATATCCCAAAATTCGTACGGTGGGTGGATGTAACAGCGCCTTAGCTGTTCCGCTGTCGAGGGCAGCTATGGCGCTGTACAAGTTGGTCAATTTGGGCTTGAGGTTGAGACGTTGATTGTTGCAATCTCAAGCTCATTTGATTGTTTTCCCTTTGCTTGTTGTTTGATGTTTTTTTTTGTCTGTTTTTGTTTATGTATATGAGTACGTATAGAGCGACATTGTCGATCTACGACAAAGCTCTTTAAAAAAAGATTAAAAAAAAAAAAAAAAAGATTCGGAATAAAACTATTTGAACCAAATTGAAATAACATGCATATTCCCTATTGTTACCACTGATGTGCGGTTGACCTAGGGTTGACTGTACACCTACAATGCGCATCACTTTGCTCGTACTGGGAATCGAAGATAGGGCCATGCTCAGCAGCGTCGCGCTTGCAAATTGAACAACCAGTACCTACTTGAGAAAAATAAAACAAAAATAAACTTTTTGCCGTTTTTAATATCGTAACGTAACTTTATTATGTGTCAAGAATACATCATTCAAAAAAGTATTAAAGCATTGCATGACAATTCTTTCATTGCTCGTTTAGCATAAATTTAAATATAATTAGTGTAGGTAAGTCTTAAAATAATAAAGCATAAAAGGTTAGTAGGTATGAAACAAAAATAATCTTTATACCATTCCCCCTCTAAAAAGCTTATTTTATTCACTGAAAACAGTGAATAAAAAGCACTTACTCACTGTTTTGATGTTTGAAAATGGAACACACCAATGTATTCGACCACAGATTTAGAGTACCTAAGCTAGATACGGCATGTTATTAGATAGTATGAAAACTGAACGTGTCATCTTTTTTATACCTACGATAGCTTCACCCCAGATATTTAGTGATTCAATCGCTAAGCGTCACTGAGCTAACAGACTTTTTTTAGTACGAACAGTCGAACATGTAGGGCACGCTTGGTAGTGGCTTGCCGTATCTAGTGTAAGTGTAATCTTTGTATTCGACCTATATTGATGTGTTCTAAATTCAATTTGATTGGTCGACATTTTCGACAAGGAGTTTAGCATTAAAATATCGCTACACAAGTTGACCAGCCTAATAATAATAACAAGAAAATTACACTTAATTTTAGTAATTGTTCCAATTTTAATGTGCATTTTAATTAATTTAAGCTTCCTTTTTCTTTATTAAATGTTTATTTTCGCTTAAATCTTTCTTTTTCTCGTAGTCATGGTATAAAGTATAGTATGCAACTCTTGAATAAAACGGATTTATATCGAGGGCCATGAATCACTCGCGTCGCTCAGGATTCTAATACTTGAATCACTCCCTACGGTCGTGATTCAGTCGTTAGAATCCTTCACTAGCTCGTGATTCATCTATGGCCCTCGCTTTAAATCCGTCCTTTATTCACTAATTGCATAATATACTATTTTACAGTTTTTATTATCGTAACGTAGCATTATTCTGTGTCAAGAATACATCATTCAAAAAAGTATTAAAGCATTGCATGACCATTATTTTATTGCTCGTTTAGCATAGATTTAAATATACTTATTGTAGGTAGGTAAGTTTTAAAATAATAACGCATAAAAGGTTAGTAGGTATGAAACAAAAATAATGTTTTTGCAGTTTTTTTTTTGTCGTAACGTAACATTATTCTGTATCAAGAATACATAATTCAAAAAAGTATAACATAAAGCACTGCATGACAATTATTTCATTACTCGTTTAGCATAAATTCAAATATAATTAGTGTAGATAAGTGTTAAAATAATAACGCACAAAAAGTTAGTCTCTGTTATGCTCCCTAATAAAATAAAACGAAACTTAATTATGTATGTGCAAGTGAGCGGCATGTACCTAATTATGAACGCATGCACGGGCAGAGATGTACAAAAAATGTTGCTAAGAATTACAAATTTCCCTGAAATCAGCTAATAAATTAATGTAATTGGGCCATGCAATCTTAGCATATACCTAATTATAGTTAAAATAATTATTAATTTGAGAATCTATCTAAATTCGCAAATTATTATAACTTTTTAATTTAAAATATCTTAGCTAAGTCATCAAAAGTACTGCACATGATTATAAGATCCGGTGACACAGTGTCCGATAACAACAACATAATAGATACAACAGAATCAGATTATTCACACTCTTATTCATAATTGTTTGATGAAACTAACCCTGTTTAAAAATAAGTTATTTAAATCAACCGTAATAATTATTTTTTTAGTTTCATACAGTAGACGCTACTATTATTAGCGCCATATTACAGAAGACTCTAACAGTGTTAGTGCCTACTGCAGTATGGGTTTCATTACAACTGACATTACGTACTGCATTGTGATAAATGAGGTTTATGTAAATCTTTAAATTAAAGGTGTTAATTTTTATGTAAATCTAGATCGATTTACGTAAAAATAATGCATTTAATATAAGTAT
This sequence comes from Brachylomia viminalis, assembly GCA_937001585.2. Lineage (NCBI taxonomy): Eukaryota > Metazoa > Arthropoda > Insecta > Lepidoptera > Noctuidae > Brachylomia > Brachylomia viminalis. The sequence goes on along the minus strand of OW443301.2, from coordinate 14,395,692 downwards.
TTATATGTGCTAAGTAATTTTATGACATTTTTATATTTTCCGGATGTGCTCTTCTATTCTTTTAATTACGCAATAATTTATTTTTCGTACCACTTGCTCAAAAAAGTGACATTCTATGCCACAAAAAGCGAACATAACAATAGTCATTATTAATCTGTTAAAAACAGGGAAAGAAAATTGTACTGAATTTCATTCATCCTCTAGGGGGAGAATGTGATTTAAATTTGGAATACTTACCGAAATTGATACTGAACAACATCTGTGTTTACACCATTGAGTTTGTATATAAAGCATTATACATCTTTTTGAAAAAGGAATACGCATTTATTATGCAGTTATGATTATTAAATAAAATTACGAAAACCGACGAGGCCGTATGAGCTTGATGCCTTTGCTTTTCCGACAAAAAAATATTAGTCTAGGAATTTGCCGCGTTTTTGTTTTCTTCAAATACATACACAATCAGTCTTATTACAAAACACGATCTAACTTTAGCCCGAGCCTAAACCTTCGAGCCAGTTTTTGTATTTCGAACATTATGCCGGCTTTAATAAAGTTCTTAATACAAAATTGACAACCTTAGACCGGACTAAGTTGTCAGTTTTGTAAAGGGAACTTTATTTCGATTTCGGTAAAGTTCTTGTTTCAAAAACAGGCTCGATGGTTTAAACCATATATAAAGAAAAACCTTGTTTTGTAATAAGACGGTTTAAGTTTATTTTAATTTATTTTTATAAATAAGTTAATGTTCTAAAAATACGTTTAATTGTCATTATTTTTAATAAATGCTTATCTCATATTATTATTGTGTTCATTTTTTCGCAAATGGTACGAAAAGTAGAGTATTTTCCTCGGTGATAAAGCTGTCTTAGTCTTGGGTGAACTTAAATCCCTCGCTACACTCAGGACTCGTCTTAAATCCCTCGCTTCGCTCGTGATTTAAGGCTTGTAATCATGCCAATAACCTTGACTATTTGGGCGGAGCTAACGACCCCTCTCCGCGCAGCTCCGCTACCCGCATGCAACAGAAAAGACCGCGCGCGCGCCGCCAGCACGCGCTCGCTTCGCCTAATCTCGGCACAGAGTATCGAAATCACAGAAGGTCAAGTCATCGTGAAAGTTAAATTCATTTTTATTTGTACCGCGTCAAAAGCGGTCAAATTTGGTTTATATTTATTATCTATTGATATGGATGCACTTTTAGTATGTACTGTAGAAACTATACCTCAAATCAGCCTGGCTTGAAACATGAGGTAAACCACTTGATGTATCTTTTTCTCTATTTTTTTTAAAATTAAAATGTAATGGCTAAATGTGTTGCTAAGCGCAAAACTCAGTAATGGCTGGACCAATACGGATTTTTTTTTGGAATATTCGTTGTAGTCTGAGGAAGGTTTCTATGAAGAGAAAAATGGTAGGTAGGTAGGTAGGGTAGGTATGTAGGTAGGAACTTAGAGTAAGGTAGATAGGTAGTATAATTATTACTAGTATATGTCATATTATTTTTTATATTTTTATAAACAAATAGATTATAACTAAAATTCACTGAAATTTAACTTTCTTTCACCAAGTATTTTTATTCTTTTGGTTGGTTGAACTTCTTCATCCTCACTTATTTCTCCGTGTTCACATATATTTATTTTTGGAAATTTTGATAGCCATATAAAATCTTGTTCTATGTTTTCTTTTTGTCCTTCTTCGTTCTCGTTTTCTTCATTTTTCTCTTCAATCTCTTTTTCTTTCCTTAGTTCTATTTCCTTTTCTTTGTCGTTTTCTTCTTTCTCTTGTACATTATCTTTTTTATTTTGGTTTGAATCATTTTGTTTTCTTTTTTTGGCAAATTTATTTTTATTAGCGCTTTCTTTCACAGCTTTCTCTATAGAAATAGGGTCTCTAATTTGCAATTACGTCTTTCCAGAACTTGTCATCCTTTTCTATTATATCTAAATCTAAATCTAAAAAAAATCACAATACACATTTAATACCTATTCGCTATGTTTGTTTTTATTATTTAATCTTTTACCTATGCCTGTGAAGTTTATTTCTTTACCTATCATACCTATTATTTATTTATTCATTACATGTATATATGTTACGGCTAAAACCCGAAGTTCACCTAGCTCTAGCCGGCTAAAACTAGGTGTAGCCGCACTTCGGGTTTTAGCCGTAACATTATATTATTGAAAATAATTAGGTACGCCAGTAATCAATACATTGTTGTACACTCACAATACAAATTACTAGCAAGTACCTGTGTTAAGTGTTCGTCTGTAGTTGTAGCTAAACTAGACCTGCAAAAAAAAAAATATGTCACAAATAATCGCAACGAATCAGAATAATAGACTTTACCTAGGTACCGAAAAGTTAAATTTATAATATTGGCTGAATGTCATTGCGTGGACCTTCTATGATAGGCACACTACTACACGAGGCGCGTCAACTGGCGGCTTCGTCCGTACGAAGAGAAACCGGTTCATATCGGCTCAAGCCAAGCCTCGCTCAGACGAAGCGCACACACGCGCCTTGCTTGTAGTAGTGTACCTATCATAGCGCAGTTGTATGAAGCTTACCCTCTGTCCGTTTACTCTGTGCTATCTACTTTTATGCAAGGTAAGTAAAGCGATAGTTTATAATGAATTATATAGATAAAACTTTAAACTTACCTTGATAATAAATGTATACCCTTTTGTTTGTAATATTTTTTTAGACCTCTCTTCATTCGTTTCTGCTTATTCCCCATGTTTTACAAACTAAATTTAAACACTAATAAAACTGTAAAATACTATAACTTTATAACACTAACACTACTTATAGATACATAGAATACTCTTTAACTTATAAACAAGAATCAGAAAAAAGCTTTTCCACTATTTACAAAATTAAATTTTTGCAGTAATATTTTACGATATTATTTCGTAGTGCTTGAGCTCTCGCAACGCGACGTACGTCCACCTAGCAACACGATGCGCCCCGCACTGAATTTGTGGACGAGTGCGGGGGTGATGTAAACGCAGTCTTTAATCGGACGCATTTTTAATTTATTGTAATAAAAATAATACATATTTGTAAAAAGTAACAAAACCAAATCATTTTCATTTGTATTGCAAAGCAGTAGTATATTTTTTTATACTCTTTTGATAAGAAATTAAGGAGTAAAATGGTTTCATCTCAATGATTTGGAGGTGATTTGGCATTTTTTTTTCTTATTATGTGATACCGATAGAAAAATTGTGGCTAAACCAAATTACGGTTCATATCATGTAGATTACTAACAATTTTTTTCAGATGTAATTACTCTGTAATTGCCGACGAAAAGTTGCTTCATCTGAATGCTTTTTTCAAGCTTTTTTAGAGAGAGCAGCCTTAAGTTTTTAACACCCTCGCTACGCTCGGGAGTAAACCTCGAGTCCTTCATTACGCTCGCGATTTAAATCGTCACCCGCGACAGAAGACACTGCTTTATCCCCGTGGTTAATAATCTACTATTGTCATTTTGAAATATTTCTTGCGAGCTGTGTCAACAGAGCGTGACCTTGAGCACTGACGGCTCGCTGCACTAACAATGTCCTTGAGTAGCTTCACATTTGTTGCTCCTTCTAGGTTTCTATGCGTTATTATTCTAAGAGGTAAGTATTCAAAAACAATACGAGAGCATAATAATACTATTATGAATATTTTAGAATTTAGAATAACACTTAGGTAGTTTTTTCAAAACACAACTCGGATCGGCTCATAGTGAACCGTTTTTATGTTCACAATACAGTGTAATACGCGTGCTTTTTACTTTGCATTGCCGCATGCCGCACTAATGCGGGAAAGTGCGCCGCAGTTAAGGTAAGTACCTGCCCTTACTGCCCCGTCTGAACAACATACACTTTTTTTTTGTCATAATTAGGCATGAAAGCTTTTTGATGAGATTTAAAAAAAAACGTACATCTTAAACTATTATAGACTAGTTTAAAGAGTGTTTTTTTAACTGGGACAGTATGGGGAAATCCGAAAGAGATAGGTAGGAACCTACGGGCAAACTGTCTTGGAAACCGTTAAAATCTTATGAAATAAATTTTCTAGACTTTATTTTTTTCTCAAGTGCATACAAATAGCATTTTTTTTTGACGTACTGTCTGTGTACAGTCAAACGGGGTGAATAGGCATGCAGGGGTGAATAGAAACGAAACTTTAAAGGGGATTTTAACCTTGAAATAATTTAGTTTGACCCCAACAAGAGCACTTAATCGTTAATTATATTACAATAAACACATTAAGAGTCCTTTTTGGCAATAAACTATATTATTTCAAGGTTAAAATCCCTTCTAAAGTTTCGTCTCTATTCACCCCTGCGTCCCTATTCACCCCGTTTGACGGTACCGATTTATTTCTTCAAAAAGGAAATGATCCTCATATAAGTCAAACCGTATAAAAAAAAACTTACTTACAGTCAAACGGGGTGAATAGGCATGCAGGGGTGAATAGAAACGAAACTTTAAAGGGGATTTTAACCTTGAAATAATATAGTTTATTGCCAAAAAGGACTCTTAATGTGTTTATTGTAATATAATTAACGATTAAGTGCTCTTGTTGGGGTCAAACTAAATTATTTCAAGGTTAAAATCCCCTTTAAAGTTTCGTTTCTATTCACCCCTGCATGCCTATTCACCCCGTTTGACGGTACTTACTTATGTAAATTTTACTCATTCAAGGACAACTCGTTTTTTTTTTTGTTAATAGTTTACTTTCGTTAGACAAAGATGGATTCGTTGGACTAAGAGCTTTAATCACCTCGTAGACGCAATCTAAAACAACACACCTTGACTTTTCATTATAACTAACCGCAAAAAAAGTTAACCTACAAACACAAGGTAATTTTATTTTCATAAGTGATAGGATACGTTGTAAAAGATCTTGAATAAGATGTTTAATTTCTAATTACATTTAAGGCAAACGTTATATTTTTGTGATTTGTAATTTTTCTATTAGGTATCTCTGTACTTAGGTACCTATTCATACCTCAGTTGGTCCAGAAGTCTTATAATTCTTATACGCAACTGCACCTATTGGCATAATAAAATCAAATGTGAGAATTTACATTTTCTAGTTGACTGCAGGTACCATTTTTCCAAAATCAGTTAATGCATTTCGCAATAACTCAAAAACTTAAGCACAGTCAAGAACATTTCCGTGTAGCTACAACGGTTAAGGCACCTGCTCTTGCCTACTGCCCTGTCTCAAAAATCCACCCTGTATAAGAGTACAATTTTGTCTGATAAACGACTGTAGGTACCTATGCTCAAATAAATTAACAATTTTTATTGACAAAAATACCTTCTGATATTACTAGCAATTCAAAAAGGTATTTCACTACTAATTAGAATTTATTTACTTATAAGTACGTATACTCTTTTAATTAACAGTTAAAACAGTGTAAATAATAATTTAAAACATTCAGGTTACAATCAACATTTATAAAGGTATTATTGTCCATTTAATTTGAATGTTTATTATTAAACATCACAAAAAATGGTGTAAGCAAGCTCGACGACCGTAACAAGTACCTAGGAACGTAGTTCATGCACAGTTAGTTAAGGAGAAAGCGCCAGGTTGCCCGCGAAATTCAACACAATTATAACCATTAAAACCATCAATACAACCTTCTTAGTTCATATAATCCTATTGAATGACAAATTCATAAAATATCAATCAATAGGCTTATATGAACTTAGAGAACTTACATACTTCTTATGGTCACGAATCATATTTTCTTCAACATACAACCGGACACCGACCTGCTAATTTGCCTAAAAAGTAAGAAAATATGAATTTCGCGAGCAACCTGGCGCTTCCCAAGGAATGCATTTTCCTCAATTACCTACACAATATTTAAGCCGTTGTATCACACAGCTAATATAATTATGATAATTATCACATTATTATTAACCACCAGCCACCCATTTCAGCTTGAGTAGATAAAAGATGATTTTTACTTTCAAGTTGTAATTTTATTTACGATTCTAGATACCTAGTTCTAATATCAATCTTAAAACAAATGTAAAGTAATATGTTACCCTAGTGTCCCGTTCCCGATATATTTGGAGGTAAAAATCGCCATTATACATTGAAAACTGTTGGTGTGTCGCTATTAACCTTTCAAAGAGTACTCCAGCGATTTGAAGAGACTGGATCCAATATTCGCAGACCGGGAACAGGCCGAACAAGGTGCACGACAGCGTGGGAGAATCGACATAATTATGGTGTCAACAATGTGGATAAATCGATTTCAAACGGCTGTTGAAGTAAAACATCACCTTTTACGTGCTGGACGGAACAATCCGAGCACGTGTACAGTGAGGCGGCGTCTTAATCAAGCAAGCTTGAAGCCATTTAGACCTGCAAATGGTCCAAAACTCGAAAGGCAGCTTCGAAATTCAAGGCCGAGTTACGCTAGAGAACACATGAATTGGACTCTGGTCAAGAGTAATGTTTTCGGACGAGTCGAGGTTCATGCTATAAACGTACGATGGGAGGCAAAGAGTCTATAGCGCGCTCCAGGTCTTAAGACTCTTAGCCTCTCATCGTGCCAAGCATTGAAGAGAAAGTGCCATACGGCGGAGGGGACACGAGTGGGCTTGAATTTCTGCCGAAAGCCGCATAGTGGTGATAGTAAATGGCACTTTCAACTGCATACGTAAATTAAATCTAAATAGTACGTTGGACCATTTTTAGTAAACATGGGCGAGAACGCCATCTTTATGCAAGATAGAGTCATTCGGGGTAAGAGCTCGCGGCGGGTAAGAGTTCGCAGTAGCCCGATCTCCGACAGGGGTGAGGGGACTGAGGTCTCTGTTCGCGGAACTTAATAACGCACGAGTCGCCGTTTCGGAGCCACGTGTCGCGCGGGCGCAAAGTATGTACTTTTCGCCACAGATCGCAGAATACGTCAACTGCAAAAAAATCCTATAATATTTGTGCCGGGGAAAAGTGTGTTGAAGTTACATGCATAGATTTCAGACAGTAAGTTTATCACATTTCTATTGTTCGATTATCGTAGTATTTATGTAAGTATAATATATTTTCTAAAATTTATTGACTTGTGTATTGTAACCGATCATTTAATATTTTTGCTGATCGGGGTAAGAGTGCGAGGTCAAAAGTACGCACGCGTACTTTTACCCATGTTATGTACTTATACCCCTATGTAAATAAAAATATCCAAAGTTATTTAAAAGTGGTTTATTCTTTCAGAACACATCAAAATGCCGAGTAACTATGTAAGGAAAGCACCACAACGAGCCCTGATCTCAAATAAATACAGCTAAAAAACTAAGTCATAGACGTGCTGCACTAGAAGTTGGTATCAGTGAAGGTGCTTTGCGAAAGGGGCTTAAGTCTACCCACGTGCCAACCTCTTTGAATCGTTTTAAACCTACATTTACCAAAGACCAAGAAGCAGAATTTGCAGTTCATTGCCAAGATATGGACGATAGGTTTTTTGGCATTATTATAAATGATTTACGACATTTCGCCTATGAGTTTGCAACGGCCAATAATATAGAATACCGTTTCGATAAATTGTGCAAGATGGCTGGTCGAGATTGGGTGGATGGGTTTATTAAAAGAAATATTTATCTAAGTTTGCGACAATCAGCGCCCATCAGCTTAGCCAAAGCAATAAGTTTTAATAAAACTCAAGTTCAGAGATTTTACACTATGCTCAAAGAAGTCTATGACAATCACAACTTCCGGCCAAATTGAATTTATAATATAGGCGAAACTGGAATGAGTACAGTTCCAAAAAAAACCCCTAAGGTCGTATCTGTCAAAGTTACTATTACTACTTAAAGTTTAATAAATGTTGATTATTACCCATCTTGATTTTATGTTACCATCCATTTAGATTTCTTCAAATGCGTCCGTTTACCCCACACGCGTAATTTTACCCTAAGACTTGCGTAATATTACCCGCGTGACGGGGCAAGAGTACGCGTTCGGAACATGTTACTTTAAACATAAGTAGAAAAAAATTAAATTGATCTTGAACGAAAATTTACTTATATACTTAATGAAAATATATTAAAATCTCGACCAATTCTATATCCAACCAACCCTGATAATTCATTTTTCATAGTTCGTTGAGACCATGGAAAATTAAGTGCGTGCTCTTGACCCGAATGACTCTAACGCTCGTCCCCATACAGCTCGGAATAGTGTTTCGACTACCTTGAAGGTGTCGCTATCACACGTATGGAGTGGCCAGCACGCAGCCCAGACTTGAAAGCCATCGAGCATGCCTGGGAAGAACTAGGTCGACGTGGACGCCAGCGAAATTCCCCTCCAATCAAGCTTCGTGAACTGAAAGAAACACTGATAGAAGAATGGGAGAATATTCCTCAGCATCGGCTCAGAAATCTGGTGGAAAGCATGCCAAACCGTAAAACAGCCGTAATAACAGCTCGTGGTGGCAATACAAAATACTAAAATGTGTAAGAATTGCTTATTTGATACCGTAGATAGCACATTTTCGAAATCTAGTGAAAATTTTCATTTTAAAACTTCAATAATAATGTCACTTAGAGAATGTTACTTGATGTTTTTTTCCTTTCATCCCTCACTTAAGTGCCACCTCAATTTTTTTTTTGTCGTAATTTCTTTGCACCATTGTTTAGCGGTGCACAGAATAACTACACCTATTTTCCAATTTTCATCGACATAGTGCTAGATAGTCCCCGAGTGCTACGTCACGACCGGATAGACGGACATGACGAAATTATAAGGTGTTCCGTTTTTGACATTTGGCTACGGAACAAGGCCGTAGCCAGGAATTCCCTTCGGGGTGGTCGAGCTCTGGACCAGAGACGATAAGTTATTACGTTACACAAACTATAGAAATACCATAGACATTATTTAAAAATAACCTAAATTATAATTTTACATAAATACAAACTTTATTAAAAGGCACCGACGCGACGACGTGGTGACCATCAGAAATACATTCATCATGTACTAATTTCTTCACGAGCGGCTCGTGGCTAAGTAATTACAGCCGCACGGGTCGATCGACCAGGTTAAGCGACGCTTGCCTAGGTCGGTCCGTGGATGGGTGACCATTTTTACATACCGAGACCCCTCCGTGCCTTGGATAACACGCTAAGCAGTTTGTCCAGGGCTATTTTTGGAACATTGGGAAAAGGCAACGCTGATGATGATTGTCTCAATAAGGGGGTTTGGGAAAATTATTTATGCACCCAGAGACAAGCACGAGGATTATCATAACACCCAACACCCTTCGAGTGCCGTCGATGCATAATTATGTTTTTTTGAATAGTTATTCGATAGCGAAACCCGCAACAAGATTTTGTAGGTATAAGGCATGTAGGTATTAACTCATTTGCATTTCTCTCTTAGATTGAAAATTAATAGGGACAGTAATTTTATTGCATTAAACATTTCATAAGATTTAATTAAATACAAGATGGTTGCCATTCGAGATGTGCGATTGTTGGAAGTAGTGTCGATAAAAACACTTGTTGAGGCTGTAGGTACGTTGTCTCAATGAATTTAAAATTTGAATCATATAGGTACCTACAATAAAATATCGTTAATCGATCTCCAAAGACACTGTATCTATAAATAATAAAAGTAATGCTAGTTTAAAATTTTGCACCAGTTTTTAATGGTAAAGCAGATGAGGTATACTTACGGTAAGTACCTTACATACGTGTACTTACATATAAATTCAAATTATTGCGATACAATGAAAAAATCTTACATGAAACAGAGTCGACCAGAAATAACAATAAATTTTGTAATAAATCGCTATCGCTACATATTGTAAAACAAAGTCCCCCGCGCCGCCGCGTCTTTCTGTACGCGACAAACTCAAGAACGGAGTTTTCACCAATGGACGGAGTGATTCATGAGGAAAGTTTAGGTGTATAATAAATTAAGGGTTTGTGTAAATTGGCTGAAGTATGCAATGATTGTTGAAGATGTCGGCAAAAATCATACCGACTGGGAGCTTTACTGGCGTCTGCCGCGTAAATTGGATGAAATTTGGCCCACAGATAGTTTATAACCTGAATTAACACATGACATAGGGTACTTTAAGCCCCGTTAGTATGTTCCCGTGGGACGTTTTGCGACATCCACGCGGGAGTAGCCGTGGGCAAAAGCTAGTATTTTATACAATTTGGCCCACTTCTGCTGACCAGATTTTTTTCTCTTGATACAATGAAATTGCCGTTGAAACAGTCGAACCACATTTAAAAAAAAGCTTATTCAACTTTTTGAAGAAGTAAAGCGTAATTGCTGATGTTAAATCATTTTGTTAAGAATATCTAAGAGATTAATTTACTTATCGTTTCTATTTTTGTTGTATTAATAGTTCAGTTTATTTTATCTGTTGCAATATTCATGTTAGATAGGTAGTAAGGCTAGTCAACTGTAATTTGAAATGTTATATAAGATGGTGTAAGTAATTTTATTTCTGCTCCCAATTTGCATAATACACTATCAATCACAATCTGAATCATTTTGAAGGATATTGCTAATCCATTGCTTCGTATGTTCGTAAAATTTGTCTGCCCAACAACGTAAATAACGCAATTAATGTTGTTGAACTGTCAAAGCATAAGCCGTTCCTACTGTTAGTGTGTTACACAATTACCCCGCTGGTGTGATAACAATATACGTTACACGTAGGTAATTAGTCAATATTATCATCCACCTTGTTCCCGACACCTGCATAATTATTATCACTTTACAAAAACATTATACAGCTATAATGCCAATGCATTTTAACACATTTTCTATGAGATTTTTACTTATCCAAATACATTTTATAAGTTGGTCTCATTTAGTTGTAGAGTCTATCAGTGAACATTTTCCTTTAAACGTCATTATCAGTGATCGGAATAGGTAGAGCTAATATACCTAAAATTCAAAGACAATGACAAAAAAAGTGGAGACTTCCTGACGACAAAATTTTTTTTTTGGCATATTTGTACAGAGTTTCGGAACATCACTTAAGTACCTACATTTAATATTAATGTTATTAATACAGTAATTTAATTGAATTCATTTTCCTTTTTAACCGACTTCAAAAACAAGGAGATTTTTCTCAAAAAACCGGTAAGTAGAAGATACGTTTTCTATTGTTATTAATTCAGACAAAGAACTGGGTCGGCCTCATGTTTTCGTTTCCCAGAATAGCTAATCTTGCTGTCTTAAGTCTGTCTTTTAGTTGTACTTAAGTAATGTTCCGAAACCCGGGATATGAGTCCCAAAAAATATTTTGTCGTAAGGCGTTTCCACTTTGTCTCTGTTCTTTTTCGAACTTTAGGTATTTTAGCTCTACCTATTCCGATCATTGGATTGCCGACATATTTCCAATACACGGTTATTGGAAATATGTCGGCAATCCACTAACCTCCCGGGGTTAGTGGATTGCCGACATATTTCCAATAGGAAATATGTCGGCAAATAATCGGAAATATGTAGGAGGTCATTTGCAACCAATTGACCCCTATGCAAATGTCAACCATTTCCGAGTAATTTGACGTTTTTTTTTGGCGACTACTTTAAAAATTAATAAAAAAAGTAAGTGCTTCATTTTTTTTAATTATTATTTCTGCTTCTACTTTAATAAATACGTAATTATCAACCATATAATGACAATTATCTTTAATGTTTTAAATCAGAGCACACAATTTTCATCATTTTGAGCAGGTTATTTGACTAAAATGGTTGCTTTCTGCAAAAAACATGGATATACATTATCGACAGAACATTCCAAAAATATGTACAATCTCAGCTATCCAACAATAAGATATGTACAAGATATATTCTAAAAAATATAAAATTAGAAAATGACATTTGCAAAGGGGTATATTATATTTCCACATATTATGAGGTCATTTGGTTGAAAATTCATTTCATACTCCCAATATTTTTGACTGACATACATGGTCGACATAAGAACCCTCTGTTTTTGTCGGTTAAGAATAGGAAAGTACTTTCATGGTTGTAACAGCTCTAGATCTCTTAAATGCGGGTTCGTATTTCCGAAGATAACGATAATTATTGTCGAAGCGCATAATTTTGTTGGGAGATCTGTACAAGCACATACCCAATAGAAGAATAAGAAATACCTACCTAATTGTATTTATTACTAGTTTTTATATTTGTAGGTACAAGAATCGAAGACTAGATTAAAATAGAAAAATATTTCGTCATCAAAATAGGTAACAGGGACCTACGTTGCAAAAAGAGAATGGGCACCAAAGTATGGGATTTTACTCACCCGCCAATAGCCGTTAGATATACCTACAATTAAATAGGCACCAGTAGACATATCTCATTTATGAGTTTTTGTTATACTTATTACTTGTCTCATTAGGCCGTTCAAATTTACAGCGTCCTTAATGTTACAAGTAGGTATCCTATATAATCACACTACCTATATCTTAATTAATTATGATCCAATTCATCTTATTGCTATTGGCGGGTTGATAGGAATGATTTTCTAAGCAATATCAAACTTTACGATTTAATGCCATGTATCTAATGAAACCTCAAGTAATTCCCATTTGGCTTTCCTAAAAATATAATTAAACACTTTAATATAATGAATGCGCCTGTTTTTGTGAACCTCTAATAATTCCTATTTTGGGGTCCTCAAAATACTAAATAGCGAAGTAACTGCGACCAACTTGGATGTAGCGCTCGCCGGCCGCTGCCGCGGCACCGTTGTCTTCACTCGCTCAGCTTGCGCGTAGTTGGTCATAGTTCTAACCTAACCTAACCCATTTGGTCGAAGTGTTTCAGATGAGTTACTGCGACCAACTGGGCTCGCGCGTGGTTGGTCATAGTTATAACCTAACTTAACCCGTTTGGTCAGGGTATCCTAGCTACAGTGACCAGCTCTAAAAAAACAAGAAATTTAAAACGAGGCTCAAGTTTTTTGAGGTTCATTCATTTAAAAAAGTGTACTTACATCGTTAGGTCAATCAGTTACATATTTTCCTTATTTAATTCACAATCGCTTTCATGTTCCATTGCATAATATTAACCTATTCCTATTAATTGATTCAGTAGTTGTGGATGGGTGTTAGTTGTACTTATAAAAAATGTATACCATTCAGGAGATTATGTTCTAGGAACGTTTCTGCGCCCACTTCATGTCGTCAGCTCGGGGTTTACAACCAGTTACTGCTTCGATCATAGTCTCTAGTATAGACCAGAAGTGAAGTATTTCCAAAGGCCAGTTGAGCCAGCCAGTGGTGATGCAGAAGTAAGTCTCGTGCGGCGCTACGTGGTGAATACGATGATGACGACGCGGCAACACTATGTGCCATTCTTGTAACCACACCACCCATATTGGTAAACCAAAATATGTATGGGACCATTTATGGATCTGAAAAACAGTTTATTTGTAATAGGTATGCTAAAATACGAATGGGTTCTTAATACTAACTTTAGGTACAGTGGGGGTACCTACAATGAAACGAAAACGGTACTTATTTTGATTTAAGTATAAAAAAGGGTATTTATAAATTATCTTCGGGAACAATAAATGGAAAGCCGGAGCCGCGCCGCATGAGTCCGCATTACTGTGTATACGAATGAATATCGCGCATGCGTCGCGCAAATTTTAACATAATTAGGAAAAACTATCTTTCGTTCTTAAATTAAAGAACTGTCACATGTAGGTACAGTACCGAGGTGGAAATGTGATGTTAAGTCTTTGCGTCGCGTTTAGTTTTACCGGCGTAAAACTTTCGTTTTCGTCGCGTTTATTTTGCGTCGTAGAATAAGATTGTGGTAAAACTAGTTCAATATTAAGCAATATTTACGATAGCAATGTTTTTGTTTATAGGAAAAAGAGATGTTTCAGTGTGCCCCGACCGGTATCAAGTTTTAAACCAATATAGGTAAGTATCCGAAACCGTTTTGAATAAGATGATGTATCTAATAATTAACGTCAATCATACCTACTATTGTTTAAATAGAAGACCAACTTCGCCTATTATTTGTAGGTACTTTTTTACTGAACGCAAAAGATTTACACGCAGACATATCGAAGTTTTATTCTACAAAACATTTTATTTAAAAAAAATATCGACCGTTATGACATCGACAGACATATAATGACTAACTTCACATTAACTACTACAATATTAATGCCAGGTATTGATCGAAAAACAACCCGGCCAGGTGCGTGTCGGACCACGCACAGTGAATTAAGGGTTCCGTAGTTGGGATACATAGGTACCTACGAGTATTTACACATGCACAGTGTTGATTAACGATCCCAAAAATAAGTTTTTATTTCATAGTATTTCTCGAAAAAACAAAGGTATTAAGTTACTGCGATTGTAACCGAAAATATCCCATAACTCAAAAAAAAACTGAAATATTAAAGTCACTTGGAAATATCATAATCTTTCTAAGAATGGGATCCAACGGTGCCCTACACCTACGATACCTGTATGGGGAGAGCCATCCCTAATCGTTTTATTCTCGTAATTTCACTACACCATTGATAAATAGGCACAGCTAAACATTTTTTTTAAGATTTCATCGATATAGTGCTTATAGTCTACCGAGTAAAATGGCTGTGTAACATTAACACAGATTGACAGACCGAGGTTCCGTTTTAGGCTTTTGGCTACGGAACCTTTAAAAGAGGGCACACAAACGTTATAAATTCAATGTTTAAAGTGGATCTTTACATTGTATCCCGAGTTTCACTGTACCCTCACTGTCCCATAATTAGATTCAAAACGGTAAAAAAAAATAAAAGGATACCTGATTGGTCATAGCTACGAAGATACAACACAAGTACCAATAAGCAATCCAATGAAATTGTGCATTGATGTTTTCATCGTCATAAGTAAGGAGTTGCCACACAATCCTTGCTAAAACAGGAATGGTAATCGCGAAGTTGTCGCCATTAGTCTCGATAAAATCGTGTCGAGTAATTGATGTCGGATCGATGTGATGTTCACGAAATGGACGCAGGAAATTCTGTAACAGGTAAAGCAAAGATGAGAGAATTACGATATGTTTTTGCAAAATTTCAAAGTCTTACAGCAGGGATAAAGTTTCAATGAGGGTTTCATGAAAATTCTCGCCACCAGCTAGCGCCACTTTAACAAGAGTTTTTTCCATTTTGATAATGAATTTAAAAAATATATGATGAGTATGATGACGTTCATCATTCAGTCACGACTAAAGAAAATACAGGCGCTTTGACACTTTTGACAGGTGCCCGGCCGTGACGTCCCAGTGCTGCCACCTAGCGAACGTCATTTCAGAAAACCATCATTCAGTTTCTTGTAAAGGTGCATTTCCACTAAGCAGTAAGCTAGTAGGTAACTGCACGTAACGCGAAACCTTCGGGTTGCCGCATGAGAGGCTAAACAAGAGCATTTTCATGATTCGCCAGAATGGTAAAATACAAGTACCTACCTACCTAATTTAATACTCACTATTGAAACCGTTTGTAGTTGTACGTAATGTAGATAAACTAACATTGAGAGTGACTGAGTGAGACAGTAGCAAATTATGTTCGTGTCAGTCTAATTATGTTTATGTCTTTCAGCAAACATGGGAATAAAGCCACGTTCGCACGGACATAAAAATAACGCGGCGGAATGTTACCGCGCACTGGATTTTGAACTCTCGGTGTTGAGCAGAGCGGAGAAAACCAGTGTGCGATAAAAACCCACCGCGATTTTTTACACCCGCACGGACGGGGTCTAAGTTGCTAACGAAAAGGTAAGTCGGATTGAAGGACAAACTTAACTTTGTAGTTGACAAAAACTTTTGATCGGGTGTAGACTCGACCAATTTGAAATGGCCTTTGACATTCTAATTCCGGAATATACTACAAACTTAACTTTGTAGTTGAAATAAAATATTCTCCCATACATCGTTCTACATCACGGACGTTGAACAAAAATTAAATTTGACTGTGAATGTAACATTGTAATCGCAAAACCTAATCTTTTTATGTGATAAGACTATAAATAAACAATTTTCGTTTTTTTTTTCCTATACTTGTGCTATGAGAACTTGATACTTCCACACGTCCGTATGTCTTGTTATGTTGTCGTATGACAGACATACGGACAACGAAGTGATCCAATAAGAGATCCGTTATTTCCATTTGAGGTACAGAACCCCAAAAACACTGTGTAGTGTGTACCTATATTATACAGTATATTAATTATCGAACGGGCGTGAGCATTCCTTTTACATTAATTTTGTATTTATACTAAAAATGGATCTGATACACGAGCAAAAGACACTTGCGCGGAAAGCCCGAAAGGTGAATTGCGCGAAAGACACTTGCATGAAAGACACTCCCGCGAAAGTACTGTGAACAGAAAAACTACAGCATCTTGAAAATATGAAATGTTGTCTAATAATCCAAAAGCAAGCGATACGCTTGTACAGAAGTAAATTTTAAACTAACATAACGTGAAATTATTCACTTAAACCACATAGACAAACTACATGGCATCTATTCTCATTAAAAATCCTAAGGAATAGGTTAAACCGAATACACTCACCACCCCCACCACCTACGTAATATGCTATAAAAATGGTATTTTTTTGTATTTTTGATGGACAGCACGCACTTGACCAAAATACTAAGTAACTATGATAAATTATTGTTTTCATGAAAAAAGATGCAATGACAGTTTCCCCGAATGTCTTTAAATCTCTTATTCAGAATTCCCCATATTGTCCCAGTAAAAAATATCATAGTAAATATAAAAACAAATAAAAATACAATATTTTATGTCGAATAATACTGTGTTATTTTATAGATTTAGTTATTTTAAGCAACTAATTTGAAATTGAAATTTAAAATTCTACTTCGTAAAGTAGGTCGAAGAGTTCGATTTCTTTGCCACACAATAATAAAAATTTTAAATTTGACGTTTTCACCTTGACATCAGAAAATTTTAAGCATGACGCATGACACTTGACAGTTGGTTTATGGACCCATGAAATCAGAGGTGGGAATGATTGACTTAGGGCTGATTTTTCAATAGCCAGATAACTTTTATCTGAAGAATAAATCTGACAGTTTGACATATTTTATATACAAAAGCTGTCAAATCACAATAATTATTCCTCGGATAAAAGTTATCAGACTATTGAAAAATCAGCCCTAAGTTGAATATTTACTTATTACTTTAAATTTAAACTGATCAATACGAAATTAGTACCGTAACTCGATTACAGCTAATCAATTATAGTTACCAATTTTGTATTACTAATCTGTCCTTATTAGTCGTTAGAAATACGAATTTAGTAGTCTTGTCCAGTGAAGATGGATGGTACCTTTCAAGGTATTTAATATCTACTATGTGGTGCGCCTGCACGACTGTGAATGATTAGGTACTTTATAAACTAATATCAAACAAATCAACAAGTAGTAGTTATAGTTAGGTATGTTAGTTAGTTAGTGCTCAACAACGTAAATAACGCAATTACCCCACTGTATTCGGTATAGTAAAACATGATGGGATACCGGCTACTCGCCGAAAACGTTTTTTACAACAAATTGAAAAATTAACTTAATTGTAAAATATCTCTAAGGCGCGATTACACAGAAAGGGCGTACGGTGAAGACTCGGTGCAGGCGTGGAACAGTTAATAAGAGATTATACGTAGTTATTTAAACGCCATGAGAAATGGCAGACATGTCGTGAGCCACTTATTTTTTCGAAGATCTTGCATGCATGTATTGATTTTAATTCTGTATGTATACACATGTTTGAGCAAATAAAATTTCTTTCTTTCTTTCTATACAGGCTGACTTTATCGTGATAGCATGTCTTCCTCTTCAGACAACAAAGATGCGCTTGCTTTGCTGCAACTCGTTAATGTGCAGAGACACGAAGATATTGGGTGCACCCTGTGTGGAAAATGTCACAAGAGCGTAGATATTTTAAAATAATGGAAAAATTATGCGAATATCCTGATCGTTTTCCTACAGTGTATAAAATGTCACTAAAGTACGATTATTCATTCCAGTCAGTAAAATGACAAGTGCAACTGTCACTGATACAAAAAAGGGTGACCCGCTACAATAGTGATGTTCGGCAATCAATAGACTTAGACATTTATTCATGCTTTATTTTATTAGGTATCAAAGCGTTTTTTTTTATTGTAAATATTTAATACATACCATAATAAATAATACGATTTTAGAAATATGGACCTTACCAGCATATTAAAAGTTCTCACTACAACATTATTACAAAAGCTGGGAAAAAAATGTATAAAGAGATTCAGAGGAATTAACACTAGAAAGTCGGGAAAATACAAGTAATTTTATACGATTTTATTCATTACGGTTGCTATTCATTCCGACTCCGATTCTGAATCGGTATATTCTGAATCGGAATCGGAATCAGTTACATTTATAATCAATGAATCCACATATTCATCATGATGTGGTCGAGTTGACCATTTTGTCTTCGACTTTTATGGCATGGTTGATGCACTGTCTCCAATTTTCAGGCGTCACTTCCTTCAGGCCTTCTTCAAATATTTTTTTAACGTCTTTTATTTTAAAAGTTTTTTTGTTCCTGGCGACGTACCCCTTTGCTTGAGCCCAAACTAACTCTATTGGGTTGAGCTCACAGTGATAAGGGGGCAGACGCAGGATTGTGACACCGTATTCAGCGGCCAACTCTTCCACAGCATAGCGTTCGTAATTAGATTTTTGTAATTTTACTATTTCTATTAATTGAGCCTTTATCATTGTAGGTTGATATTGAATTGGTTTTTCATCCAACCACTGAATAATGTCAGCATTCCGCCAGTTTGAAGTGGGGATACGCTCGACTTTTCTTGAATGGTACGGTGCGTTAGCTAATACCAGCACCGCATTTGGCTTTAAATTTGGCAAAATGCTTTTAAGCCATTCCTCAAAACACTCCGAGTTCATTTCTTCATGATAGTCCATACTATTTTTCTTCGATTCAAAAATAAGTAAACCGGCTTCTACAAAACCTTCATCACTGCCTATGTGAAATTATTAGGCGTCGACCTTTGCCGGTGGGGCCCTTTAGGCTTGTAGTCAAACCTTTAGAAAATGCTTGTTTTGAAGATTATATTGTTGTATCCACCCAAACTTTACCAGTTGTATGACCTGATAATATACAAAATTCATATAAATAATATAATACTAACACAAATACATTTTGAAACTGAAAAACTATTCACTAAATTCAGTTGTAAATAAAAATATTCAATTAGCTTCATTAATCCAGGTCTCATCTTGATAATAAATTACTTTTCCTTGTCTCCGATATTCTTTGATTGTCGCCAAGTACCGTCTACGCCACAGAATTAAGCCTTGACGGTCTGTCAAGCAGCTGTGTCGTTTGCGACTGGCATATTTAAATTTTAAATGTTTTAAAACTGCTCGCATGGTACTCTTTGACATATTTGGTAGGTCAGGGTCATCATTTACAACCTGATGAACCTGTAAAATATTACAAGTATTTAATTTTTGTAAGCTACAGCGAGACAATGACAATGTGTGTTATTTATTATTATGTATGATGTGCAATTATGTATTTTGTATTGTATTATAATTTTATAAATTTACATACCTTGGCAATAGTTGGAGGGTCCTTCGCATAAAAGAATTGGTGAACTTTACGACGTATCGCCGAAAAGTCAAAATCATCAATTTTATCTTTGAATGTCAGTTTGGGTCCGGATTTTTTCTGATTTGATAACTGAACGTTCTCCTTTTGTTCTTTTAGTATCCGATACACAGATCTAGTCGAAATTCCCAAAATTTCAGATACTGTCTTCACACACTCATCTTTCTTTGGAACATCAATAGGTTTTGCTGCATTTTGATTCCATACATAATTATATGCATTGAGAACCATTTGTTTCTCACTCACAACAAATGATCGACGCTTTCTTTTTGGAGGGAGACATCCCTCTTTAGAGGTGGACGTTTGGGAATCCATCTCAAACACCAACGTAACAAAACTCAACAAAAAAAGTAAGAAATAAACAAGAAATTACAGAGGACACTAAACACTTCTGACACCGTCGGAATTCGGGAGCATAATGAAAAACAAAATGGCGTCCATAGCGTGACAAGTGATGACCATAGTGCTTCCAATAACCACAAACAAATAATATAACAGTATTTTATGTAATATTTAATTACCTACCGTGTATGTCTTCTGTTTAATTACCGTAAATTACATGTTTTTATTTATATAAAGGTAATTTGATATTGAATAAAAAAAATGTAATCTCGACTAACTTTTAATAGTAAAAACTCGATTCTACCACATCACTATTTATTTAAAAACCTGCAACACTGGAAATGTCATTTTACTGGCTGGAATTAATAATCTTACTTTAGAATGTTTCCACATTTTATCGTCGAAAGTAAAACACGGTCTTCAGAAGAAGCATACAAATTGGAGAGAACCGGTCTGTCTTGAAGAAAGACTATTGATATCATTAAGGTTAGTTAAACATCTTTGGCATTTTTCTGCTCCTACTGTATAACAAAACGTCTCGTGCTGCTTGCGCGCCACTCAAGCCGCGACTGCTAGCGACGCGGAACAGGCGACGAAACGACGTGCCTGCGCCAAGCCGCCGCTCGAGTATAATTCACAACGTGTCGCCTACCTGCATTTTGTATTGAAACGTTTTGAAGCGGCAAGACGCCGGCGCCGCGTCTTCACCTTACGCCGTTTCTGTATAATTTACGCCTAAGGTTATTTAAAATAAGTAATTTGGAGTTGTAGGTATTCAAATAATCAAATCAAACCACTCAATTTGTAAATGGCACTACAAATTGGCATCCAGAAATACGATTTCTGGTCCATTTGTTTACATTTTAACATCGGATACTTTTGGAACAGACTAAACACGCCAAAAAAGTCTAGGGATCCATTAAGGTATTAAAAACAATATTCTATTACCCTATTGAAATTAAATAAAAATGTATATTTAGATTGATTAAATAAAATGTTTTCGTATGTGTAGATAGAAGAGGTGCTTTTGCATGAATAATGACTTTTACCCTACCACTACAATCTCCCCGAACCGTGCTGCCACGCAACCCCGTCCCCTCTTGACAGCCTCGAGGGACGGAGTACTGGCGGCGGCCGACGAAATTAGGGTCACTGAGCCGCTCAGGTCCTCCACCCGGACATCCCTGGGCGGGATAAAGTACGGCTCAGCGACCACAGCGATGTTAAAAGACCGCAGCGCCATGCTCTGAAGCAACAGATACTGAGCGGAGGCGCAGTGGTTGATATTCGCCGGGAGGAGGCGTATTGGGCCCATTATTGGCACTACATATTAGCAGCTCCCTCCTGAGCCCTCTGTGAGGGACCCGCCGCGCGCCGCGGTGATGACAGCGGCGACGACGACGGCGGAGGCGGCAGTGGCGGCGGCTGCAGCTGTGACGGCGGTGGCGGAGGGCTTGCCCCCGCCCCTGACTCTGGTGGGTGGAGCGCAGGCCTTGCTCCCCATCCGGTAATCGGCCGGCTTGCCAGCTGCCGCACATACAGTGCAGTGCGGCAGAGCATTACACGAGCCGGCCTTGTGACCGGACTGACCACAGCTGAAGCGGTGGTGGCTGCGGTCCACCTCCGAGGTGCATTTAGCTCCCACGTGGTTGCCCACCTGGCAGCGGAAGCACCTCAGAGGTCTGGGTTCCAGCAGTTTTACCTGCGCGGAAACCCAGCTTACCAGTAGCCGTCGGCCCCCGGCTATTTTCTTGGCCTCCGACACGGGGCAGCTCACCGTAACCGTTCGCATCCCCGTGAAGTCAGGACGGATGGTGCCTGTCCTTACCTGCTCGGCAGAGCAACCCCCACTCCTAACGGCGGCCACCACCTGTCCCTCCGTCACCAAGTCGTGCAAGCCCAGGATGCACATGTCAGCGCAGTTGGTGGGCCTGAACACTCGGGCCTCGTGCGCATTAACGGACGCCCGAAGTCTTTCGGCCAAAGAGTCTGCGGCCTGACCGCTGGTTGCACCGGGGATCTCCAGCATCCGGGCCCCAGTCGCGGTCAGCCTTACCAGGATGCCATCGGCGCCGAGCTTCTCACCGTCTTCCCCACTTTGGCTAGCACGTCGCGGTAGGACACGCCCGTCTACTCCGCTTCTGGCTGTAGTGTGATCACTACAGCTGCGGACTTCGGGGCGCGGAGCCTAGCCGCGACGCTTCGCTCCTTGCGCCGCTGCAGCGGTCTAAAGGAAGGCGAGGCGGCAGCGCGCTGCCGCCTCGCCTTCTTTAGACCGCCCTTGCTGCCTTACCGACCTTTCTCTTCTCCCCAGCCACTTGCCATTCGGCGTCGGCCGGAGAAGATTTAGGAGGTGGGGGCCGGCCGCCTCTCCGCCAAGGGGCCGTCTGTTTAGCCACCCCGGGAATAGGCCCCGCGAGTTTCGGCACGGGCCTTGCTCTGCCCCTACGAGCCAGGTTTGGCCGCGGCAGTTACGACCGCGGCAAACGTGACCGCTCGTCGCTAATGGGGGGCGCAGGACAATGGCCTCCAGGGCGGAAAACTGAATCTGGAAGGCAGCCAGCTCCTGCCACACCAGGGTCAGCGCTTCTGGAAGAACCTTCGGTTCCTCCCAGCAGCCCCCACCACTTCGCGCTCCGAGCTCTGACATGATGCGGCGACGGACTCCGACCCCGCATCACTCCCCTCCAAATGGATCTGAGGTAACAAACATTTAAGAAAAAAATGCCGAACTGAGAACCTCCTCCTTTTTTAGAAGTCTGTTAAAAATGTGATAAAAAGAAAAGTTTTTAAAGGTTCTTAAAGAGTAAAAACTAAAAAAAAAGTATATATTTATCACTTTTTAGTTATGGTACCTACCCCACACCAATTCGAAAACAATCGTCTTACATGTCCACGTCCGTTTGAAGGCGGATTTCTTTTATTTAAAAAATAATTTACTATAGATTTTTTTTAAACCGCTCGAGCGATTTCGATAAAATTTTAATGGCACCACTTGGGAAGTATACCCTTGAAACAAAAATATAATTTTCCAAATCGGTTCAGGCGTCTTCGTGTAATCGGTGAACATATATAAAAAATTACAGATTCCGACGAATTGAGAACCTCCTCCTTTTTTGAAGTCGGTTAAAAATAAACAAGAATGTATTTCCGCCGTTAACGCACATAACACAATCGCAGCGATTCGGCAACTCAATATGAGTTCATCCAAATCACCTTGCGAAATGGCCGCCCATGTCCGTTGCAACAGGCTACAAAGATTTTCTGGTGTGTGTACGGCATCCATATTTGGCAGAGCTCTTCTTTGAAGCATATTCCATACGTGCCCAATGGGATTCAAGTCTAGCGATTGAGCAGGCCATGGTAGGACGTTGATATTAGGTCTTTACCTATGAAATTGCAGTTTAGCATACAGAAAGTTAAAGTCAATTTTATACAAATATTTTTTTATTTCTATCAATCAAAATATGCACCCATGCTATCGATGTATCTCTGCCAGCGCAGTGGTAATTTTTCAATGCCCTTCTTGAAGAAGTCAGGTGTACTGGAGCCAAAAAACTCTTCAAAGGCATTATGTACTGCCTCTCGGGTATTGATTTTTTTCCCTGCCAAGAAGTTGTCCAAATTTTGGAAAAGTAGAAGTCTGTCGGCGCAGGGGCTGGTGAGTACGGTGGATGACGCAAAACTTCCAACCCTAGCGCTTGTAGCTTAGAGACCGTCTGTTCTGCCGTATGAGGTCGAGTGTTGTCGTGAAGGAGCAGCGGGGACGAGCGATTAACCAAGGCTGGCCGGAGATTTGCGAGCTTCTCCATCATTGTGTCCAGTTGCTCACAGTACCTATACATCCGCAGTAAGGTTGGTGCCATTTGGTAAGAAGCTGTGATGAATTATACCGGCACTAGACCACCGAACAGTGACCGTGACTTTTTTAGGGGTATGTTTTCGTTTGGGGCATTGCCTAGGCGCTGAACTAGGGTCTAACCAACATGATGACCGCTTACGATTATCAAAAATAATCCATTTTTCATCCGAAGTGACAATGCGGTTCGAATTCCCTTCGTTTCTGTGTCTGTTAAGCAACGCAAGGCATACCACAACGCGTTCGTCGCGCTAGCGATAGTTCCGTTTGTGCGGTACCCACTTATCAAGTTTTTTTACCTGGCAAGGTAATTGACGCAAACGGACCAATATTGTTTTGATGCTAACGTTGAAAGCTGCTGCTAACTCAGCCGTAGATTGAGTATCGTCAGCTTCCACTATCGCCTTTAATTCGTCGTTGTTGACTAGTTTTCGGGCGACCACGGGGTTCATTTAATATATCAAAATTTCCATGTCGGAAGCGTTCAAACCAATAACGAGTCGTGGTGTTCACTCTGTACACGTATTTACTGTTGCGAGCCGTTTATGCGGCATTGCTACCGCGACGGAACTCGTATTCCATAATTACTCGTATTTTTGTCGTGTCCATATTGATGAAAAAGATACAAGTGTAGTGAAAACAAAACACTAATCAATAAACAAATGACTGAATATGAAAATAGAATTTCATATTTTTTCTATACAATTCATTTGAATTTAGAATTTATAGCTAGCCATACATAAATTACGTTTCAAATGGCCAATATAGCAAACCAGCAACTTCAAAGGTAAAGTAAACCTATATTATTAGCTGCGACAAACTGTGTTTGCAACGACTCTGGCAGTGTGTGGATGTGCACTATCAAGGGTAAACAGAAATAAAGCACAAAATTGGGTCCGCACAGGAATGACAACATCTGTTACAATCGTTTCAGCGTAAATCTGTGCATAGAGATTGCATCTGGTCCGAATCAGTTCGGTTGTTTCGCCGATCCAAATACACGCCCATATCATAATTGTTCCACCGCTGTATGCATGGACTTCCTAGCAGGATTTTAAACGTTCTTGGCGTTCAGGAGTCCTCCAATACCGTGTACGTCTAGTATCTGGTCTCAAAAACACACAAAACGCCACTCTTCTTCTGCCCAATTTCTGTGTTCACGAGCCCATTGTAAACGTGCTCTGCAATTGCGGGGCTCAGTAGATGGTACACGTAGCGGCCTTCGGGAACGGAGATTATCTTCATGCAAGCGATTTCTTATGGTTTGATCGTTTATTAACATCCCTGAAGAACTATGAAGCCTCGTAACCAACAGCATTGCGATCATTGTACGATTTCGTCGAGCAGTGCGTGTGGTGATGCGAGCTCGTCCTCCATGTCACTCTGCCACGCTGCCAGTGATGTGGTAACGTGTACAAGGCGACTTTATATCACTCTACGTAGCGCCCAGGGCGATTGCCACAGCACGTTGCCGAAAACTAGCTTCCAACATTCCCACGGCTCTGATCATTTCTTCTCGGCTCAAATAACGCCTACTCTCCATAATAACGTTCTTTTGTATTAATTCCAGTCCGAAGTATGGCAGAAATTTTACTGATTTGGCCTCATACCCGTTGCAGGATTATATAGGAATATGACTTGACAGAAGATTTTCATCTTTTGACCGAAATTCAAAAACTATTCCCTTTTCAAATGACGAAATTTACTCAGAAGTATTCATAGGATTTACAAAGAATATATTTAAAAAGCCTGATTTTAATATCAAAAACGTGCTTGATCCCTAGACACGTTTCATGTTTGTGTAATTGTGTATAGATTAGCGTGGCTGTAGTAGATCGCAGTGCATGGTACATCCAAACTTTATGTATTTCTACATGGGCTGTGGTTGGTGAGTGCCTTAATTTTACATGATTTAGCATTAAGTACGTTTTAAGAGCAATTATTTCAAATGAATGTATTATTGATTTCGTTATACAAAATCTATTTATCTAATCATTGATAGTAAATGTACGTGTACTTGTATCAAGAAATGACAAATGATTTATATCTGCAAATATCTGCAATGAGTGGCATAGATATAGATAATATTAAGCAGATGTGAATATGTATAGACATAGCACAGTAACAAGAACATAGCCAACAATGAGTACGTAAAAGTTTGAATGAGCATAATTATTACTTTGCCTATGACAGGTAGATCAACTGCTCCCCAAGTGTCAGCAGCCCAATGCACAACGCCTGAAGCAAAATCTGCTGTTAGAACACCAGAAATTGCCGCTAAAAATAATGAGGCATCCGCTTGTACGTGTCTGGCCATGAGAATACCAGCACACACACACAACGTGCAACAAATCACCACACAGACCCATTCTTGTAGTCTTTTGCCTGTTAAAACAAAAAATTCAGTCTCAATTCTTTATCATTTTGATTTCTCATACAAGTAAAACGTAGCAACATGACCTTTAGGTGAGTCAACACTTACATTTTGTAAATCATTGATTACTGTTTGTTTCATGACAGCACCAATAATAATAAGTGCTTTAAAATCCTACACATTCAAAGTATTACTATATATAGGTATATAAGTAATATATATATATGTACACATCAACAATGTCTAGGGATATTTTACTCAACACATGTTTTGTTTTACTTAACTGTGGAACGAGATATAGACAATTAATGTATTTTCACACCACCTGTTCGATAATGTCAAATTATATGTCGTGCAAACTGCCTAAATCTAAGTAGTCTAGCCGGGCAATATTATTGTACTGAATTTAATTATAATCCGCTGGTCAATAATGTGATTCGAATTTGGAACCTCAACAAATAAAAAACGTATATTTGTTCAATGTTACCTTTGGACATTGACTCAGCACTCTGCCTGCCTCATGCGATCCAGTTAAAATATTGACTTGGTTGCATATTACACGCATAGGACACATAGAATTAAGTATAATAGTGTGTGTTAAGAGAAACTAGTATATAAGCAGAACATTTTGTAAATAAATCAGATTTGAATTTTATATTCTTGTCTCATTACCCCTCACTGTGGCCAAGACACCTTTAGCCATCTCCGATCAGTCTCGTGAGTCTGCGTGACTGGCAGTGAGTGTACCCTTCCCGAACCTGGTATTCCTGTCTACTATCCGTCTGTTACCTTAGGTCGCATGGTGCAGACATCCTGTACTTATCTATATATTTATTTATCACGCACTAAGTATATGGTAGGCTAGGGACTGTTAGGCTTGTAGGTCTTTGTAGGTTCCTTAACTTTATCATATATTTCCATGTACCGTCACACCCTTGACAATATTGCGGCCTTACGTGACGTTTGTTAAGGATGGATGTACATTTTGGTCCTTCGAGCATTTGAATCACGCGGTTCCCCTTGCCCAGAGTAGGGATAGACTTTGACAGACTGACATTTTGGAGAACTGGGGGCTGGTGTGCTCAACAAAGCACCAGTTTTCGGTAATCTGAAGAACATTGTACTAGGGTATTCTGTCGGAAAGCCTCTCGTTGCGGATCGGTCACTGGCCTCCCACAAGCGGGTCTCACCAGCTGATTGAGAAGTCGCACAAATATAACAAGAGCGCAGATACCACTAGTACGGACTTGACTGTTAGAGTAGGGTAGGGCGTTAGGGAAGAAGAAAGAAGAGCACAATGGAGATACAGGAAATTAGCGAATTAATCAAGAGCCAGGAAGCGGATTACAACGAGATCAGAAGAGTATTGACAAACATAAAAAAAGACTCGCCCACAAGAAAAACAGAAAAATACATCAATGAGAGAAAAAAAACCTTTTACCAAGTTTTTCAGCGAGTTCAAGAAAACCATACAAGACTACAGGAACAGGAGGTGTTATCAACTCATAAGTATATGACTACAAACTACTTTGACAACATTAAAAAATGTTACGACGAAGGAATCGAGTACCTCGAAAAATGCGAAGAAAGGCTACAACATGTACAAAGTGTCTACGAACCACGACTTTTAGATGAAGAGGAAGACAAGGATGGAGTCAGTAGCCCAAAACTATTTATACAGCTATTCCGAATGTCACAGATAGCTAAGAAAATATCTCAGGCTAAGGAATCTGTAATACAAAATAAGCCGATATGGCACTTACAAACACTATTACAAACATTACAAAAACAATGGCTAGAAATCGAAGAAACTCACATCGAACTACTAATGGCCGAAAGTACACTGGACAACAGCTACTTCAGAGATACTTGTTTCGAAAAAACGCAGAAAGATTATGAAATTACTACGGAGTTATTGGAAGAAAGAATCTTTCAAATCTCAGATGAAAAAGTTATTACGACAAAATCCTCGGGAAAACTTCCACGAATAAGTATTCCCATATTCACGGGGAACTATGACTCTTGGGACACATTCCAAGACTTATTTAGAAAAATTATTCACGAAGATAAATCGATTTCTTCAACAGAAAAAATGCAGTACCTAAAAACACACGTAAAAGGCGACGCAGCAAGATTAATACGTCATCTAACAATAAGCGAAATAAATTATGAAACAGCTTGGAAGTTGCTGACGCAGAGATATGAAGACGAGCGCATGATCGCTACTAAATTTATTGACAAACTATTAGATTTGCCTAAAATGCAACGAGCTAACGCGGCACAATTACGAGACATGCATGACACTGTAAATGAATGTCTTGAGGCACTAAAAAATCAACGCATAAACACATCGTCTTGGGGCCCGCTATTGATAAGAATAGTCAGTAGAAAATGGGATGAAGAGACAAATACGAAGTATGAAGATCAACTACAAAACCGAAATAAAATACAATCCTTTGACGAGATGATGAAATTTATGGAAAACCGTTTCAATTGCCTTAAGTCTTTTGACGGATCTACATCATATACAAACAAGCAACTATCACGGGACAGACAGACAACGGAAAAATATAAACGTTGTTGGTTTTGTCAAAATAACGACCATACTATTCATCACTGCCCTAGTTTCAAGGCGTTATGCGTCAACGATCGATACAAGGCTGTCGCGCAAAAAAGAATGTGCAAACGTTGCTTAAATCACGATGATCAGAAACAATGTGTGAGTGCAGTTTATAAACAATGCGAAATTTGTCAACATAAGGGTCACAACGTTCTATTGCATCAATCTAGGCCGTTTCAAAACAATGACAACGCTAAAAAATACGCACCAAAAAATACAGGTACAGAGAAGGCACAAAATATAGCGACTTCAAACTTATCTGCAACAAATACTGACGCTACAAACACTACTTTACTAGCTACTGCCATAGTAAGAACTACCGCGTATGACGGGATGCCGCAGTTGCTGAGAGTATTGTGTGATCAAGGATCAGAAGCGTCATTCTGTACTGAAGAAGTAGCACAATTGTTATCTTACCCACGACAAAAAATCCAAGCCGAAATAAAAGGTATCGGAGATGAAAAACCAAAAACGTCAAACTACACAATCAACATTACTCTACAACCAAGGTATTCCAGCGATTACAAACTACCAGTAACGCTAATAGTACTACCAAAGCTAACAAGTTCCCTACCAAGGAATGATCTACAACAATTACAAGAAAAAATCTTGGATAATGCACTTGTAGCAGACCCAACTTATTATAAAAAGGGACCTATTGATATTATATTAGGTGCCCAAGAATACAGCAGAATATTACTACAGGGTTTCGAAAGACTAAGGGACGGAATTATCGCTCAGAATACAGAATTAGGGTGGATTTTATCCGGATTTTATCCCAATGAAACAAAGAATGGAGTTAAAATACTCAGTATGGTGGCTTGCACCGAAGATGTACGACAACTTACCAAATTTTGGGAATTAGAAGAAATTCCACAAAATTACGAACTTACAAATGATGACCAGACCTGCGAAAACTACTATAAAGAAACAACAATAAGAAACCCAGACGGAACTTACACAGTACGACTTTCTTTAAAAGATGCAAACGTAAACTTAAACTTAAACGGTGAATCACGCAGGAAAGCCGCTGCACGGCTACTACAATTAGAACGACAGTTCGCAAAAAATGAAAATTTACGACAACAATACATTGACTTCATGAATGAATACCTACAAATGGGTCATATGAGAAAAGTAGGTACAACGAACTACAACTCAGGAAAATACTACATACCACATCAGGCAGTAATCAAAGAAGACTCATTAACTACAAAACTACGCGTGGTTTTTGATGCGAGCAGTAAAAGCAGCACAAAAATAAGCCTTAACGACAATATGTATAAAGGACCACGATTACAACAAGACTTATCCACTATACTTCTACGATGGCGAAAACACAAGTTTGCCTTTATGGCAGATATTATGAAAATGTACCGTTTCATAAAAATTAACGAATTAGACTACGCACATCAAAGGATACTATGGAGATTTTCACCAAAACACGCAATTAGTGAATATGAACTTACAACTGTAACCTACGGTACAACTAGTGCCCCCTATCTTGCGGTACGAACATTGCAACAACTTGCGATAGACGAACAAAACAATTACCCAATTGCAAGTCAAGCTACTTTACAAGATTTCTACGTGGATGATATTTTATCCGGAGATTCCCAGGAAAGTGCAGCTAAAGAGTTACAGAGTCAGTTAATAACCATGTTAAACAAGGGCGGTTTCAAACTACGAAAATGGTCCTCAAATAGTTCAGAGCTACTGGAAAATATACCAGTGGAAGACAAAGACGATCAACTGCTCAAACTACCGTTAGACGAGTCCAGGAAGTCATTGGGCATAATATGGTCACCACGGGAAGACAGTTTTCATTTCCAGATAACTATAACGGAAAATAAAAAACCAACGAAAAGATTTATTATGTCAGAAGTTGCGAAAATATTCGATCCCTTGGGCTGGTTAGCGCCAATTATTATTAAAATGAAGCTGCTCATACAAGAACTCTGGACGAACGAGATAGGATGGGATCAACCTGTTGATGACATAATCCAGAAAAAATGGGTTGAATTACAAAACCAAATTAAAAGCATAGAAGAAATTAAAATACCACGATGGTGTTACATAACAGACAGCACAGAAATTGAGCTATACGGTTTCAGCGACGCTTCCGAAAAAGCTTACGGAGCGGTGGTATACAGCCGCGTAAAAATCAATAACATTTACTACGTTACATTATTACAAGCAAAATCGAAAGTGGCGCCAAAGAAACAAAAAACTACTCTACCTCGACTTGAGTTATGCGCTGCACTGCTACTAGCCGGTTTAATGGAAAAAGTAAAAGAAGCGCTTATCTGCAAGAACATTACGATATTTTGTTGGACGGATTCTATGATCACGTTAGGCTGGATAAGAGGAGAGCCAGAACGGTGGCAAACGTTCGTAGCCAATAGGGTGTCTCAAATTAAACAACTTTTACCAAACGCAGAATGGAACCATGTAATTTCTGCTGATAACCCGGCTGATATCGTTTCAAGAGGTCTTGAGCCGGAAAAATTGATTAACTATTCACTGTGGTGGAACGGGCCACATTGGTTAAAAACCAACCAGATTCCTATCACGAAAGGTATGCCGCAGACGAACCAAGAAATCAAAGTGTGTCATACAACTACAACTGAGATTGAAAATAATGATCTCTGGAATAGATTCTCCAGTTTAGATAAAATGGTAAGAGTGTTATCTTACTGCTACAGATTTACAAACAAACAATCAACAAATAAGCTACTTACTAGTAATGAACTAAACGTGACAGTAAAACGAATAATTCAGAAGATACAACAACAGGAATTCAAAGATGAATTGAAAACCATACAAAGTGGACAACCCTTGAAGAAAAATAAAACATTATCCACTTTAGATCCGTTCATAGACGAGGACGGACTACTTAGAGTTGGAGGCAGATTACAAAACTCCAATTTGCCTTACAATCAAAAACATCCAATACTTTTACCATATAACCATCACGTAACGTCATTAATTATACAAGACGCACATACAAAAACTTTGCATGGTGGTAACAAATTAACAATGGCTTATTTACGACAAACATACTGGATCATTAGTGGAACAAGAAAAGTAAAGAGTATAATTAACAAATGTGTGAGGTGCATACGATACAAAGCAGACACAAACTCACAAAAAATGGGAATACTGCCAAAAGCACGAGTAACGCAATCCTACCCATTCACTTATACTGGAGTGGATTATGCGGGACCAATACAAACAAGAACCATGAAAGGGAGAGGACACAAGTCTTATAAATCATACATTGCTGTTTTTGTATGTTTAGCAACAAAAGCAGTGCACCTAGAATTGGTGGGAGATTTAACAACAGAAACATTTATCGCTGCGCTACGCAGATTCATGGCACGAAGAGGTCACGTGTTACACATGTACAGTGACAATGCAACAAACTTCGTAGGAGCAGCCAACTTTTTACATCAAGAAATATTACAAATCACGCAATCGCCGGAATTTCAAAACGCAATGACGAATATAGGAACACAGTGGCGTTTCATTCCTCCATCATCACCACATTTCGGTGGCATCTGGGAAGCTGGCGTAAAGTCAGTGAAACATCATTTACGTCGAGTAATCGGGGATTCGACACTAACATACGAGGAAATGACAACCTTTCTACACCAAATTGAAGCGTGTTTGAATTCAAGACCATTGTGTGCGCAAACCGAAAATATTAATGACAACACAATACTAACTCCAAGCCATTTTCTTATTGGCCGAGAAGCAGTAGGAGTACCAAACCCGCTCGAAAACATCAATACTGACCTAGTTAACAGATGGAAGCAGATTCAAAAAATGAAAAAAGATTTTTGGAACAGTTGGACAAAAGACTATCTTCATCAACTACAGCAAAGATACAAATGGAAACAAGCACATGAAAATGCTAAAATTGGAACGGTAGTACTAATAAAAGACGACAATATAAATCCAAGTAAATGGCCATTAGCAAAAATCACAGAAGTACACCCGGGAAATGATGGTGTAGTTAGAGTGGTAACTCTTCAAAAATCAACAGGCGCTTGTCATAAAAGATCAATTCACACGTTGATCCCGCTCCCTGTGAACGAAAACGAAGAAATTGAAACAACTAGCAAAAACATGCAAACGTCTACGCAATGTAACATGTCAACAGCCACGATAAACAAAAAAGGTATACGATCATCGAAAAGTTGGCTAAAGGGTTTACTAGTTCAGACAATGCTTATTTTATTAATCGGCACCGTATCGACTACGCCCACATACACATTAAAAAATTTAAAGCCAGGGCTATACGTTGAAGACATTGGAACCACAACTATTAATCGAGGAACGTTTAGAATTGAAACTGATTACGAGAGAGGAAGCTTGGAACTAGACCAAAAGAAGATCGAAAAAATAACAACACAATTTCAACAACTTTGTAAGGACACTCAATACATCATGGATGAAACGCATTGCAATGAATTTTATCACCATTTAAATGAAGAAAAAGCAAAATTTGAGACAACAAAGGAATACCTAACAGAGATAAAGAAAACTAGGAAGAAACGAGGTCTCTTGGGACAACTTTTAACATCGGTATTCGGAGTTAATGATGAAGTATACAGGGACATAGAAACATTAAATAACAATCAGCAGAAGCTTATAGACGCTGCCAATCATCAAACAAAGATAATGATATCCACCATCGCAGGTGTAAACCAAACTGAAGAACAAATCCAGAAGAAGTTAGAGAAGTTCCAAGCAAAACTAAATGAAGCAATATCGTTCATGAATAACCACAATGTTTGGTATAAATCGATTGACAAAAATCATATCAAGATACAAGTAATGCAAACCTACGAGTTAGCAAACAATTTTATAAACGAAATTATGGACTATTATAAAGGCTTACTTGAAATTTATTCACAAAAAACCACTATATACAGTATACTAACACCAAAACACATTAGCAAAATTATACAAATGGCTAATCAAAAACTACCATCAAACTTAAAAATTATTCAGGGTCAGATAATACAAACAGAGATGAATGTTAATACTACGCACATAAGAGTGTACGCGTACTTCCCAATACACGACATCACAAAGTATACTCTGATACACGTAACGCCAATTCCAGAAAGGAAAACAGATGGATCTTTCGAGTGTTTAACGATACAGCAGACATTCATGGGTTTCGATTACAACAACGAGCGCTACTTTGAATTAAATCAAGACGAATTTAAAGACTGCCTTCAAAGTAACACAGAGTTTGTCTGCTATCCCGTAGCTGTCAAGAACATGCAATTAAATAAAAATTGCATAGTTGAACAACTCTTCAGAACAGAGAACGACACCCACACCCAATGCACGTCAAAGACCTTCAAAATTTCGACAGATGTTGTATGGAAACAATTATACATGCAAAACACCTGGCTCTTCATTGCAACAAAATCGGTTGCCATATCGATTGTGTGTGACGGCCAAAGACAAGAAATAACGATACAAGATGTCGGAGTTCTCTATATTTCTGAGAATTGTGTCATTAAAACACTAAACAACATACTTGCTGCAAAAAGGACAACGACTATAACAGTACTAGCGTCTTATTCCAAAACGACGAACTTCTCCATTAATACGCAAATCCTACCAACACATATAAAAGACATATCCAAGGAAGAATTAGTTTTAGACAAGTCAAAGGGAGTTTTCGACCATTTACTCACTTCGGAAACAAATTTACAAACTCAGCTAGACAACACAATTTGGAAACAACTACAATCACATACATACATCGCCAGCATTAGCACCTCACTTGTCATTATAAGTTTAGCATGTGTTTTAATTTATTTCGGTCCACAGGTATTGAACAAATTTCGAGCCACCATTGCAGCAAGAAGGAAGACTACGCCACCTATGCAGCAACCAACAAACTGCCCACCACACCCGCGACAAACTCCACAACGGTACGGCATTCCACACAGCGTGCCCACCCCGTCACAACAAACTGAACAAGGCCAGGCCAGACCATACGAGACCATCGAGTTGTACCAATTGGAGTCCCGTTCCTGAGAGTCGCCAGAATGTTCAATGTTACCTTTGGACATTGACTCAGCACTCTGCCTGCCTCATGCGATCCAGTTAAAATATTGACTTGGTTGCATATTACACGCATAGGACACATAGAATTAAGTATAATAGTGTGTGTTAAGAGAAACTAGTATATAAGCAGAACATTTTGTAAATAAATCAGATTTGAATTTTATATTCTTGTCTCATTACCCCTCACTGTGGCCAAGACACCTTTAGCCATCTCCGATCAGTCTCGTGAGTCTGCGTGACTGGCAGTGAGTGTACCCTTCCCGAACCTGGTATTCCTGTCTACTATCCGTCTGTTACCTTAGGTCGCATGGTGCAGACATCCTGTACTTATCTATATATTTATTTATCACGCACTAAGTATATGGTAGGCTAGGGACTGTTAGGCTTGTAGGTCTTTGTAGGTTCCTTAACTTTATCATATATTTCCATGTACCGTCACACCCTTGACAATATTGCGGCCTTACGTGACGTTTGTTAAGGATGGATGTACAATAATGTCAAATTATATGTCGTGCAAACTGCCTAAATCTAAGTAGTCTAGCCGGGCAATATTATTGTACTGAATTTAATTATAATCCGCTGGTCAATAATGTGATTCGAATTTGGAACCTCAACAAATAAAAAACGTATATTTATTTTTTATTTAAACGTTCTGCTCGGCCTAAGAATTCTCACTTTATAGGTATTAGTTGCCGTCTAGGAACAAAATAATTCAATAAAGAAGATGGTAGTGGAGCCCAGACTTTTGGAGCCAGTATGTATATGCAGGCCGAAAAGTTGATAGCTGAGTAGGTGCGGCATGATGAGAGAACACCGAAAATAGATTATTAAAGTTTCAGATAGGAGCCCTGTCGTAAGGAGACCACTATCAGATTTCGAAAATGAACCAAAAATAAAATGATTTTTGAGCCGTTGATTATTGTATGGTCGTGTGCTGCCTAACCCCTAATGACAAATCTGATGAAGAAATTGTAGGCTTTCCCTAAATCTGACGACTTTAAAAACTTAGATCAGATTTTTTTTTAAAGGATATACAGGTCGAAAAAAAGTTATTCTGTGCAGTACTGTGACATGTCCTGATAGTGAATATGTCGCAGGCAGATTGTATGATTCGTTATCATACATGCGGTGCCGTCCGTTTGCATACTGTCACCGTTATGTATAATGCCTAAGGCAAATTGGTGAAGCTTCTGATCGCATCCATTTTGTCACTAGTCATATGTAAGGGTAACCATGATTATTAAAAAGTTCGGCAGTAAATAAAAACTGCGCAGTAAGCTAAATAAAAATGAGTCAATAACAAATATTTAAATGGGTAATTAATGAATATTAAGCAGTAAAATGGCTTATCGGGCAGTTACGAATCGGAATTAGGGCTGATTTTTCAATAATCAGATAACTTTTATCTGAAGAATAAATCTGCCAGTTTGACATATTTTCTATACAAAAGCTGTCAAACCATAATATTTATTCCTCAGATTAAGGTTATCTAAATATTGAAAAATCAGCCCATAGTCGCTAAGAAATCTAACATGGAAGTAGCGCTTGCTCCGCTTGCGCGCGGTTTGTTTCAGTTCCAACCTTTTTTTTTTTTTACGGGGGGAAATCCTCTTGGACTACCTCCGCCTGGGGAAAAGGCAGAGGGGCGTGTCGGACTATTACCGGCTAAAACCACCCCGGTGTCTCCTCGCACGTGCGCGCGGGGCCGCGGGAATCCAAATTCTTCCGCAGTCCCACACTAGTGCTGGCCCGGTCTGTCCGGGCCTCGTCTCCTGCACGGGGTAGTGAGGTGTTTAACTACCCCGTGCATCGCCTCAGAGGCGCGCGCCGACACCCGCAAGCGCCTTCGCCTCGGGTCCATCAAATAGGGGGCGAGGACTTCCCCAAGTCCCACGCCCCTGGACCCATTCATGGGGGCCGGAAAAGGGCGTTGTCCGCCCTTCTCCTGCGCCCGGTGCGCCTTCTGCGGCCGGGGAAGGGAGTCGAGATCTCCCTCTCCCGTTCCGCAGTTTCCTTCTGCGACATCACGTCCTCGCAGAAGGACACCACCGCGTCCCACGACTCTGCGCTACCGACCATCCTCCGCACTACGGCCGGCAGCGACAGATCGCCTACTACTTCATTTGTGAGGACACGGCGCTGCTCCTCACAAGTTACACACTCGGCGAGCGTGTGTTGCGCCGTGTCCTCCCCGCAATGGACGCAATGGTGGCACCGAGCGTCCGGCTCCCTGTCTATGCGGCACAGGTACTTGCCGAAGCAGCCGTGCCCCGACAGCACCTGCGTCACCCTAAACGACAGGGAGCCGTGCCTTCTCCCGAGCCAGTCGTCGAGTACTGGCCGGATCGCCTCGACGGTAGCGAGGCCGGCGGTAGGGCGCAGAAGCCTTTGCCGCCATTCCGCCACCAAGACCCGACGGAGCTCCTCTCGGCGCAGCGCGATCTGCCGCTGCACCGGCCTCGAGCCCCGTGCCCGCTCTTCCTCGCGCCATCGATATAACGACGCGAGTACTTTCGCCTCTAGGTCCCAGGGCGAAGATCCGGCCAGGACGCAAGCCGCCTCGTAGGAAATCGTGCGGTACCCGCGGACGACTCTGACGGCCATCGCCCTCTGCGGTTTGCGCAGAATGGCGAGAGTGCCGGCCGTCATGTCCATCGCCCACACAGGGGCCCCATACAGGGCCATGGACCGCACGATTCCCACGTACAACCGCCTAGAGGCGGCGCTCGGAGACCCCAAGTTAGGAAGCAACGTTGAAAGCGCGCCCGCTGCACCCATCAGCTTGGGCGCCAGCCGCCGGAAGTGGGGCCCGAATTCCCATCGGCTGTCGAGCACCAATCCCAGATACTTCATGGTGGACTCGACAGCTATCCGGGCCCCGCTGACCACACAATGCGTTGGAGATGTCTAAGGACACCGCCATCACCACCCCACCCTGGGACACCGTCTCCTCCGCCAGGGCCCTCACGCGCATGATGGCGTCTATGGTGGAGCGCCCCCGACGAAAACCGAATTGGTTTTAAACCTAACCTAACCCATTTGGTCGGGGGGACTTTAGTTACTGCGACCAATTTGGCTCGCGCGTACTTGGCCACAGTTCCAACCTACCTTAAGAACTGGCGAAC
Source organism: Brachylomia viminalis (assembly GCA_937001585.2). Classification (NCBI taxonomy): domain Eukaryota; kingdom Metazoa; phylum Arthropoda; class Insecta; order Lepidoptera; family Noctuidae; genus Brachylomia; species Brachylomia viminalis. Next base: position 14,357,582 of record OW443301.2, on the reverse strand, counting down.
GATTTACCTAACTGCCGATTCCAAAATTTTTACTGCCCATTCATTTGTTACACAACTTGAGTATTTTATGTACGCACAACCCACCTTGATTTATCAAACACAAATGTACGCACGGCTACAGATCAAGCTATACATTTCCAGTATAAGCTGATCTCGCATTGTATAGTATTTCCTTACAATGAGTGGTCAGTGTAAACTGGAAATGTATAGCTTGATGTGTAGCCGTGTGTACCTATTGACATTGTAGGATGAAATAACCGACCAATTGTCTTTTTATTACTGTTGATGTTTTACTGTCACTAAATTACCAACCGCCGAAAGTTTTACTGACCGTGATAACCTCCCTAGTGTTTATTTATTTACTAAATGTGCATAGACGTGTAATTACTGAATAAAGGAGTAACTTAGGCCTTTACTTTAATTTTTTTATAGAATTTGGCTTCTGCGCAAAAAAAAAACTCATAAAATTCAATATGTCGGCAATCCGTTAAGAGGAGGTAGGGGAGGTCATTTGGAACCAAATGACTCATTACTCCTATGCAAATGTCAACCACTTTCGAATAATTTGACATTTGATATTTTTTGACGATATCTGGTATGTTATTGTATCTCGTTGGATTGCTAAAATTATTGATATCGGTCCTATTTTACATTAATTTTCCTCCTGTATTAATATCATGGTGGTCTGATGGGCTTACGTTAAATTAGTTAACTTTAACCTATGTCACGTTGTTCCTACACTAATCAGTAGATTGCTTTATCCCAACATCACCTCAAACTACTTCTGAAACGCTCTAGCCCGTAAATGCGCAACTTGTTCAACTCTTGAACCACCCTATTCTGGTGCATCTTGTAAGTTTTCACAATACAAATCTCTATTTTAACTTGCAACTTTGCTCTTTGCTCCATTGTTCGGTGTAAAGAAAAAAAATCTATGAATGTATTTTCTGTTCTTTGTACCTGAATTTGCTTTGGTGCATTATTGAGTTGTAATTTAAAGGTGTTGTGATGACGCATGACCTCACCTTTTGCCCTCGATATTAATTATGTTCTTGTATCTTCAGTCTTATTATTAATGTCACTGTTCACGAAGCAGACTCAACTGTTAATTACGTAGGTGGCCAAGTGGTTCTGACAATGGAAAGAAACTAACTCTCGACTTTCCTTTCCAGTACCATTAGGTGTCCTCTCAGAAAAATATGAGAGTGCACCTGAGCGAGATGAGGATTCTACCAGTTTTGATCACAGCAAAGCACTTTTTGACGAATCAGAAAGGTGCCGTCATCTTGGGCCTGCTTGATTCCCTCGCTGCACTCAGGATTCTAGCCTCAACTCCCTCGCTGCGCACGGGAGCCCTAGAAGCCTTCGTTACGTTCAGGATTCAATATAGCACCCGTAACATAAGACACTGCTTTATCCCCGTGGTGAATAATCTACAATAATTTTGTATTACTTACACTATTCATATTTATAAGAACATAGTTCTTAAAATAATCCATTACAAACTAGAATAAAATACTAATTAGTATTATATACATAAGTACATAAAATCACGCCTTCATCCCATGGGGTAGGCAGAAACTAGTTATGAAAAAATAAATTAGTATTAATTGCTTATTTTTAGGGAACCGTACCACAAGAGGGAAAAACGGAACTCGCATAGGATCATTTTGCAGTCCGCCTGTCCATCTGTCAAGACCCAATTGTCTCAGAAACGGGTAGAGGTATCATGTGAAATCAATATCAAACACTTCGGTCTGCGATCCCATGGAGAAGATTCGATCATTTATCCATATTATACGTACTTAATACAAGATGCGTGCTAATATTGTAAATGCGTATGTAACTCTGTCCGACTATCTGTTACTTTTTCACGCCTGAACGGATACTGAATATTATTGATATACTTAATATTATCAATTATATTATAATTGATCCGTTTTTATTACGTTAATAATATTTAAATTATCAATGATTGGGAAAGTCGTGTGACGTACAAAAGGAATAAATGGTCGATGTTTTTATGATACGCTTTTATTTCTGATTTTCCCTCTTGTGTGACGTACGAAAAGAGCACTAAAAATAATAAGTACGGGAGGTGATGCTACATTTGGACAAGTCATTTTCAAAATGCGTGAGGTCGCAAAAAATTGCACTATAAGCACAGAATCTTTGGGATGTTATTAGGATAGATGCCAATAATGTAAAACCAAGTTTGCAACTTCAAAAGACCTGTGCTAACTACGTAGTGATCGAAAAACCTCGAAATTTCCGGACTTCTTTCAGTTTTTGACTAATAACTTCTTAACGATGCATCCTATGCATCCTAAGTATAAGTCACCCAGTACATTTTAAAAGTATACTTTGCTATTGTTCAAGCGCAGCCGTAGGTCCAATAAAACCCGAGATATCGCACTTCAAACATTGGCCAGGTCGAAAAAGTGCAAAAATGTAGTTTTAGCCGTCTTCCGAGCAGGATATCGGTAAAAATTCTCATTCAAAGATCAAGCCTCTGCTGGTAACAAACGTCTTGATGGTGGGGAAAAAGACTTTCCACGCCCTGCGTTACGGAATATTTGTCCAATCTGCTGCCATCGCCAAAGTCTACCTCGCTCGGCTTCCGCCCAACCGAAGAGGCCGAGCCCAACATTCCTACAGTACCTACCTACCACCAGGTGTAGAAGTGGTTGAAAGAGACAAGAATCCAGAAAGGGCTAACACCAGTGACCTCAACCAAGGAGTCAGCGCCGCTATCAGAAAAATCATTTCGAGGAATAGCCATCAAATATTTAAAAACAACAATAAATAATACTCTTTTGTTATATGTCTGTACTCTATAAATACCCTCTCTGATATCATAAATGACTTTATTACTTACTTCAAAAAAAAAGTTGGCTACCCTACGTGTCGGTCCATTTCTGATTGCTATCATGCATGGTTTTGTTCGTTGGCGCTCTATCTTTTCGATCATAATTTGATAAGAACTGGCTAGAGATAATTGAAATGTAAAATAAGCAATACAACAAAAATCGACTTTTAAAAACTACACCCCGAAACTGCACACCTCGCGGTTTTGAAGGATCTTACCATTTAAGAAGCGTCGACACCCGCACTTCCGCGGGGTGTACAATCTATTAACCGATGATCGTGGGTGATGCATCCGGTTTGGGGTCAGCAGTTACGGACCCACCCTCCTACCCATGGCGACGAGTCAGTTTCGAGTCCATTTGAGTAGCATGACCCAACCGCAGACCGCTGAACGCGCGCGTTATTGTTACCTACTACTAGACGCAAGCCGTGTGCCCGATCAGATTTCCCATTGGCTAAATTGACGAACTTCCATACGAAGGATGAAATTATAATATGAGAAACACTTGTGCTGCTTCTAGACCCCGCGGTTTAAGATGTGCGTTGTCTGCCAGTGAATGAAGATTTTTTATTAAGAGGGCTATCACAATTTTTCTTGTATTTGAGTGTTTGAAGAGTCACCACACACTCAAATACAAGAAAAATATTGATATTTATTTAGAGCACTCCCGAGAGAAATAATCAAACTTTCTGAGGCATATTTTTTCTTTAATTCTGTGGCCATATCTAAACCATAATCACACATCAAAACTCCCAGTTTAGATGTTCTAAATAAATATCAATATTTTTCTTGTATATGAGTGATTGAAGAGTCGCACACTCAAATACAAGAAAAATTGTGATAGCCCCTCTTAAGAAATAGACAAGTCATGTCCCCGACGAGATTTCCCATAGGCAATTTCTCTGGAGCCTAAGTAATGTAATAAGTAATAAGGGGAGGTGTTTCCAAAAAACGATGATACAACAAAATTTTACTTATTAACATATTAACTACGTTTCTAACAAAAAAAAAAAAAATAAGTACTTCCATACAAACTTTAATCCCTATATAGGAGATGGTTCAAAATGTACCCAGCTCTAGTGCTAATGATTTGTATATCAGATTATAGAGTAAGAAGATTATAGTATAGTTAAAATCTCGCTGCAGACTTGGTCATAAATCATAATCGGAGTAGGGATGTGCGCTAGTTGCGCGCGCTCAAGGCCATTATCGATGATGACTCAAGACGAAGAATTTTAATTTTCTATTTTTAGTTTTATATATACGTTCTTTTGTTTATATATTTAATATGCTTTGTAGTAAATTTGGTAATAAAATAAAAAAAAATGTGTATTTATTTCTATCACCCATTTATAAATATATAAAACTATCGATATCACTTGCATGCAGAGTGATATCGATAGATGCATTTATTACTGCAGTAATACACAGGACTACGCGTGGGCGTGGCCTGCCCATAAGGCCCGTGAGTGGGAAAGAGAGCGAAACACTCGAATGATTTATGACCGAGTCTGCAGCGAGATTTTAACTATACTATAGTAATATTATATACTATTACCACCACTCTATCAGGTGGTTAAGTGGGTGCAAATGAGGGATTTTGTTTATATTTTTTTATTTATTTATATATTAGATTCGGACAACAATATAGTCCATTTTGTTAGTAAAAATATCTTTCTAGTGTTAGTAGTAAACAGCCAAGAAACAAAGTAGGTGTCTGAGGTAGAATGTGCAGAGAACGACAAAGTGAGGAATGAGCTACCCGACCATTATCCCCACATACCTAGTGCCTCAGAATCGGGGAGTAAGGACTCTATATGAAAAATCTCATTCCTTAGGTTTACAAAAGTGTTTATCATTATTAGTTTTAAAAACGAATAGGTACCTACCTCAAAGAGTGATTCTGATTAGTGTCAAAGTTAATGTTGAAGAAATATAATGTGCAGTCAGATTAATACGGAATATATACTAAGAATAAAAATAATTAAGTGCTTCAGGAAAATCCACCCCTAATGGGGTGTAAAACGTAATAACGATTAAAGGGGAGGATTTTATCCCCTGTCGAGGTGAAAATGGGGCATTCAGTTTATATTAATAAGTCACAAAACTGTAAACCTTTCATCTGTCAAATAACAACTGTGCAATATATCCATAAGCAATTATTGTGCAATGCATGCACGCAATCCATGTCACTATTTAGGATGGTACTGGAAGTGGTCAGAACAACAGAGGACAGGAACCTACCAAAACAGTGAAAGCGCATGGTATGTGTAGTCTATCAAACATATGGTTTGTGACCTAGGGTTAAATATGTATCTCGCTGATAGACCGGAAAAAAACACGGGCCCTCTTATATTGATTTTAAAAACGAATAACATGGAACCGAAATTCAGATAATTTTCTGATTCATATTTAGAGAAAACACAGAATCAAATGACTTCGACATTGAAAACTAAAAACTTCATAATGGCATCTTTAGAGCCAAAACCAAGGGAAAATACCATTACTATGTAGTAATAAATGTGAACTTTAACAACCTGTACCTATTGTTAAAAATAATAAATAAAATCAAAATGTCAAATATTAAGGACAGTCTCATAAGACCGTTTTCCTGTAGCATCAATAGTTTAGGTACCAATCTCAAAATCAACCCTCTAAAAGTATACTACTATTGTGAGTACTTTGCACATACTACAGTAATAGTTAATAAGAAACAAAGAAATTTGTGTTAACAAAACAAAGTTTTTGATATCTTTGGATATTCTAATTCTTTTATCTATTGTCCTTGAATTACTTAGATTGCTGGTTTAAAACAAAACAATGGAAATTTTTCCTATTTTGCAAACCTCAATAATAGATTTATTATTAAGTTAACAGGTGGTTTTAGATGAAATTTAGACATTATTCTTAAACATTGTTGATGTGAATAATGTAAGTGTTAAGTCCCTTACGGATAAATAACAATTTTGTCAACAACAGAATGCAACTGACCTGGACTATAAAGTTCAGCTAGTTCTTGGGCTCCACGATGTCGCGGACCCCAGCGAGGTTGCTTACCCACCACGCTTGGTACTTGCGTATTTGCATTTGGGTCGTCTTCTGACATAGAATGCTCAAGTATTTCACGTTCAGTTTTCACCGGTGCCAACAAAGTTGTAGCCATAGTACTAGCATAATCGAAATGTTCGCAACTTAAGCCACTAAGACCATCTCTTTTAGCACACGGAGGTATAGGTAACGGCAAAGCCATCACTTACGTTGCCAATGACAAAAGAGAACTGAAACAATTATGAGTACATAATACAAAAAACTATTTTCCAACTTGAAAAGTAGTGCTTGATGAGCACCGATTAAATAGTTCAAGTTTAAATTCAGAGCAACAAATAATAATGAATTTAAAGTAAACCCTTACAAGATCACTCATTAAACTACAGACAAATAAACGTAATAAACTTGTCTCCTAAATAAAGAAGCACCACTTCAGAGCACCAGACACCAGTTCAATCAAGAAACGAAATGTGATGTCAATCAAAGACTGTCAATCAATTATCAAATCAACAAACAAAGTGTCAAAGTCATTGCACTAATGTCAAGTCCATGGAATTAGTATGTACTATAAAGTACAACGTCAAAGACTAAAGACGAGACCACCCTGCTCTAAGACCCAGTGTGTAGTTCTCCAGTATTACTGCGCAAAATCATAAAATCCGAGTCCAAGATATATTGCTTTGCAAATACGGGTTTGATAAAGTTACTTTAGAGCACATCTTTTTTAAATGTTCCAACAATAACCCAGTTCATGATTTGTTTAGTCATCTCCCTAAAACAAAGACCCCTGTTCCAACTAACTTTCCATCCCTACTACCATATTCTTTATGTTTGCTCTCGTAGCTGCACAGTGGGTTCGCAGTAGTGACACGCACAGTGTGCGTTAACAATTTTATTGTTATTATAGCGGAAGCGGGGAAGCTGGTGAGTAAATTTTGAAGGAATTTGCGGATCGAATTAACCTGATGCTCAACGGGGGATGATGTCTTGTACGGGTCCAACTTATGTGCCCTGCGCAAGAGGGACGGTGGCATTCACTTCATTGCCGTTAGGTGTACACACAGCAGCAGGTCAAGTTACTACAAACTGTCAAATTTTCTCATTCGATTAGAATAGAATACTCTTTTCACTCCTCTTGCTCAAAAAGACCGGCATTGTGGCGTACCAGAGCGAAGAAAAAATAGGAATTCTTACTCTAGGGGAAAAAGTTTTTTTTTTTACTTTTTGTGTGTCAAAAGACAATGAGCCTACAAAAACGAAAAAGTCTTTAGTCATAAGTAGAATAATCATGAATATAGACTCGACTTATTACTGTTTCATAAAAAAAGAACGTCATTTTATTTTTGAAAATGGAACTAAAATCGGCGATCTCTTTGGTAGAATGCATGCAATGCGTTGCGGCTGCAGAAGAAAAAACAAAAAAAAGACATTGGCGCGAAATCTTTATAATTTTTCTCGGGTATCATTTAAGCTATTACCAATTTAATTAGTTTTGTGTTTCTTAAATAATAGGGTTTGTCCTCCAAATAGTAGATCTGTCACCAAAATGTAGTCACCAAACAATGCAAAATCAGTTCCACAATAAATCACCTAAAATCCTGAGATATAAGGTCTAGTACCAAATAAATGTTTTTGTATGTATTATAATAGGTGTGTCCTAATAAGTATTTAAGCAAACTAATTTAAAGAGATCACCAATAGTAGTAGTTTTCTTATTCACCACGGATCGATTGATATACATAATATGTCGACGGTAGGGCTTGGTCGACGGAGCCCCGCTTCGCGGGGCTCCTACTTCTGGGTGGTTTATAAAAAAATAACCACGAAGGGGATGGCGGGGTCTGTCGACCCCGCCATCCCCTTCTAACCTAACCTGTCCGAGTCGGGGTGCCCTAAAGTCCAGATTGCATCCAGTTTCTCCTGGTAATTTGTCTCGGGTATCATTTAAGCTATTACCAATTTAATTAGTTTTGTGTTTCTTAAATAATAAGGTTTGTCCTCCAAATAGTAGACCTGTCACCAAAATGTAGTCACCAAACAATGCAAAATCAGTTCCACAATAAATCACCTAAAATCCTGAGATATCAACCTGGGAAAAATTTTTGTTTATCTGAGAACGAAAATATTTCGTGGCGATAGATCTATTTATTAGGTGATACAACTTGATGACAAATATAAATTTTGGTGATAGAAAATATAGTTCCCATTTTTCTCTAATTGCAAATTGAATTGGTAGTGACTGTAATTAATTTTACAATAGTGAAAATGTCATCATCTAGTGAGAATGGAGACCCTAATTTGCAAATAGAAGAGAAAGGAAAAGAACCACTCAACATTCATCTTCACACAGGACTGAAATTAAGTTACCGGGAAAAAACATCTCGTTAAATATCCAGAATTGTACAAATTGTACATTTAATTTTTAATAAAATAAACTACATATTTCATATTGTATTGGATTGTTTTATTTTCTCGCAATCGTAGTGAAAAGTAGAGTGTAACACACGGCGCTAAAAACCCATTAAAACTCGTTTTCTATTTACTCGTATATAATGGGTCATTTTAGCTCCTTGTATAACAATCTACTATTATTATGTACACCAAAAAATTACAGATATTAAAATGTAGAAATTTTACATAGGGTGACATAATGGGCGGTCTTATCGCTAAAAGCGATCTTTTGCAGACAACCTTTGGATGGATTAAAGGGAGAAGGAGAGACAATACTGCAGGTAGTCAGTGGTGTACCTATTACATATTATATACATATAGGGTAATGAGACCTTACTTTGGCACCCCACTATTTATTGGCACTTCTGTGAATTAATCTCTTTCATAAGAAAACACCTAATCTCTCGGTGTTGCAACTTATTTAAATAGTTTAGTACAATCCTGAGTCATATAACTGACAACACTGAAAAAAAAAGAAATGTCAATGGCGCCAAAACGATAACAACAGCTGAACGCGTCTCGATTATACCAGTGGAAACTAATTTTTTGCTAAGGTAGGAGCTTTTTTAATATCATAGAATCTTAGTCATATAAGTGTTTCTAATGTGATATATGATGTAAAGCAAATTCAGCGCGTATTATTCGAGTCTTTGACAGTTTATTTTTAAGAAATGTATTGTTTTTTTACTACTTTATCACGGTGCCAAAAATCGGTATTCAAAAATGTCCGTATTCTAATTTATTGGCACTTGGGACATAGAATGACATGAAGTTGAAATAGAGAAATTTTTGACTGAATTTGAAGACTAAGATATTTAGACAATAGCTTGGAAATATAACCCACCTACTATTGATCTCTTACGTTTAAGTTGTTTTATAGTTGTAAGAAATAAGTATATTTTTATAATTGTTTTGTTGCTAAAATATTTCTTTTTCTAAAAGATTATCTAACGTTTATTGGTACTCTATGAACCAAATGTTTGCTAAGACGTTTGTTCTGATTGTATTATTTTTATTTTTATGTGTCTAAAGAGCTACCACATAAATTAATGTGATTCTTGACTGAACTTTTTTATTTTGACTTTGTCCTAAATATCCATAATTTTCATTAATTTACTGAACAATCCGAAATGCCAATAAATGGGTCGCCTATATGCTGATAGTTGGCCAAAGCATGCCAATATTTGGGAAAAACGTGTGTATAAAAAATAAAATAAAAATAATCCTAAAAATAATGAAATAGTAGAATTTTCATATATTCAAAACGTAGATTAACTCTCATTCTGTCATGCTTATAAATTTCTTATGCTGGCAACATTTCTTATAGACAGTTTTCACGATTTAAGTGGCAAGTGATCCTTAAAGTGCCAATAATTGGGTACTTTACCCCTACTATATACTTATCTACATATAAATAAAGATGCAATAAAAATAATAAACATGAAACAAGAGCAAGGAAACCATATGTAATGATGATGTTTAAGGAGAGAGGAAGTGATTTTAACCAGAATTTTAAAAGTGGACAAAGATTGAGCACGCCTTATCGACACGGGCAAGACATTCCATAATCGTACTGCTTGAACTGTAAAAGACTTAGTCATAAAAACTGGTGGAATGCATCGGCATCTCTAGTCTTAAGTTTTCCGATAACTCATCTCAGATATCTATTATGTGTGTCATGAAGGACCTTGAAACGTTCTTTAAGATAATAGGGGGTTTTAGGGTTGAACAGAATACTGTAGAGCTGAAACAAGTTATGCCAATTCCGGCGAAGTCGTATAGGAAGTAACTTCAGCTTTGTACGAAATTCAAAAATGTGATCATATTTGCGCAGGTCAAATATAAATATTATGCAAAAGTTTTGAAGTCGCTCGAGTTTATCTAGTTGCCTCAGTGAGATCGAGATAAAGCTGTCATTAGCGTAGTCAAGGATGGGAAGCAAAAGAGATTGTGCAAGCGCAGTTTTAGTGGCAGTTGGAAGAAACTTCCACAATCGTCTCAGGGACTTACCAGATGCAAAAATTTTGAGACTTACGTCTTATAAGCTATAACTGAGGACCCCAAGAAAGATGTTTGTCGATCCAAACCCCAAGGTTCTTAACCTATAAGCTGATTGGAATATCAGTTCCGTTAAATTGAAATTGGGGAAGCTGCGACCAGTTTATCTTGGGGGTCATCCTTGAGCTGCCAACAACAATGCAATGAGACTTTGATGGATTAACCTGCAACCCATGTGCTCTCTCCCTCTCACTCCACTCGCAAATTTAACCCAAATCCTTGTTTAGGATATTAATTGCACCAGGCAAATCTGAAAGGGCAGCTTGTTTAAATATATTTGTAAATCATCTACATAAAGGTGGTAGAAAGAAATATTTTTTTTGGAATTAGAGTTTATAAATATTGCGAAGAATAAAGGAGATAAAACGCCACCCTGAGGTACACCAGCAGATGTATAACACCAAGAAGAGCAAGACTCTTCTATGCATATACGCTACCGGTGGCCATACAGGTACCTACGAAACCAGTCAATCTCCGTTGGAGATATGTTAAGCGAGCGAAGCATGATAAGCAGGATATCGAAATCGACAGTATTAAACGCGTTACTAAAATCCAGTAAGCACAGAACCGTCAGATTTCCTACTTCCATGCCTAGCCGTATGTCATTAATGACGTTAACTAAGGCTGTAGCGGATGAAAACCGGATTGGAAAGGATTCAGCGGACTATTCTTACAAAGAAAAGCACTAAGCTGATTGTGGCCAAGGAGTTCAAGAACTTTGGAAAGGAAAGGCAAGATGGAGATAGGATAGGATAGGATCCGGTATTCGGAAAAGGAAGAAGGATTGCGGTAAAGGGGTGATTTTTGCCTATTTCCACCATAGGTTAAAGAGTAATTTAGGATATAGCATAGGATAGGAAGGATTTCGTCGAGGACAGAGAGTATCATTTTCCGTTACGCTACGTTAGATGTGATTGAAACTACGCTCTTCTTAACATTAAAATTAGAGAGTTGACTAAAAATAAATGGGGGATGATCCGGAGTTGGAAGGTTTGAAAGATAGTTTAATGTAGCTGCCTTCATGGTCCTATTACAGTGGGACGCAGGTGACAAGTGTGGATTCAGTAGATCAATATCCAATTTTTTAGGAATCAATTCTTGGCGCGATTTTCCAACTCCCGAGGATTTAAGAAATTTCCAGACTTTAGCTGGAGCTCTGTTTTCAACTGAGGTGTGGATATGGCGGTGTTGGGCATCTCTACATACCTTAATATAATTAAGATTTTGAACTTAAGGTTCAACATTTTAAGGTTTCAAATCATTTGGAGAAATTTGACAGTCTCGTATAACCGGATGTGCTGGCGACTGTACATACAGGCGTACGGCAGTCAAAATATGCTGTGTGTGTTAACAAACAAGTTACAGCCCCTACAGCTTGGCTTTGGATCCAAAGGGAGCTGCGAGGCATGTAGGTACATGGCCTGTCCAGTTTCTAAAATCCGGTAAAGGTAAGGTCATCATCAAGGTGGACGTTAAGAATGCCTTCAACTCCGTTAACAGGGACACTATGTTGACTGAAGTAAATTAGGAGTTTCCAGACATTTATGATTTTTGTGGCAGTGCTACTTACAGGTACGTTTTGGAATCTGCAGTTGGATGCCAACAAGGTGATTCTCTCAGGTCAGTAATTTTCAGTTTGGCTATCCATCGCTTATTACAACAACTAAATTCAAAACTTAAACCTAGAAATCGAATTTGAGATCAAAAATGTAAACAAAGATGTATTTATTGTTTTTGGAAGAACGCTAAAGCAGCATGCTGATGCAGCTCCATAGAACAATCTAGGGTCTTGACTAAATCAAACTTGTTGCTACTTTAATTGTATATTTATTATTGTTATGACATTGATTTACATTCTGTGATAACTTTAATTCACACACTGACTAATTACTTGTTTACATAATTTGTGAAATCGTATACTTTTACAATGTTTGTAATTATGTGAGCACCATGTATCTATCACATATTTAACTTTGTTGTCATTGCTACATTTTTTTATTCTTTTTACCTAGGTATTGTGGCAGTGTAATTCATATTGATAAATGATAAATGATTTATTTCTGTAAGTAGGTTTGTTACAAACACTTTTACACGTCAATCATATTTTTAAAACTAGATGAGGTCGGCGTTTCATAACTGACTACTCTGAGAAGAAAGGCCGAAACAAACTCAGAGGTCACAGTCTCTTTTAAAGTCCAGACATAATCTTGGTCAGATCATGTGAAGACCATGTAGATTGGTGTCTGAAACGGTCTTTTGAGGAATAACCATACAGATTGAGCGGACCTGTCCAGTCAGTGCACGCATTTGTCAGTAATCTTGCCGCTCAACTGAGAACTTAGGGAGCACAACGATTCGACGAACAATACCAAAGAAAGGACATTTGGGTAGGCCGCATAAATTACTCAAGCTGCCAGATCGTGAAACTAACTAAGAAATAAAATAAAAAAAGTAATAATCCACATAATCTTCACATTCACAATAATTTAAATAACTAATATAATACTTTACAAAGTAAATACTCATGTCATTGTATGTATAAAATTCATCAATGTCAATGTGTATATAAATATTCGAACATAATCTTTGAGGACCATGTAGATTAGTATCTGAAATGGTCTTCTGAGGAAAGAACCACGCAGATTAAGAGGACCTGTCCAGTCAGTGCACGCATTTGTCAGTAACCGTGCAGCTCAACTCAGAACTTTAGGAGCTCAACGATTCGACGAACAATACCAAAGAAAGGACATTTGGGTAGGCCGCATGAACTACTTAAACTGCCAGATCATGATTAAAACTGAAACAATGACCCACATAGTCCTCACATTCACAATAATTGATCGTTCTGTTATAATAATTATCAATAATTTATCAGTGTATGTAACAGAAATAAAAGAAAACATTCAGTATGCAGAAAATTGGAACAACTCAATCCCAACCCTTTTTGTCCTCAATATAATCCTTAACGGTATAAAAGCCTTTCTGGCACAACGTACGTTTAATGAATGATTTGAATTTATTAAGGCTTAGATCTTGAACGTGGCTTGGAAGTTTATTATAAAAGCGTATACATTGACATCTGAACGAGCCACCTATTTTCTTGAGCCTTGTTGTAGGTACAACGAAGCTGTGTTTGTTCCTAGTATTTATATTATGGATATCACTGTATTCATATTAATTTTATTCTTCTCCATACAAAACTACCTTTTGGAAGGGACAACTAGCATCAATTCTATTTAATGCTCAGAACAATATGTTCTGAGATTTAATGCTCTTGCCCTGAAGTTGTTAGGAAATATGGAAGCCTTGCTTACACGCATGTTAGCAACGTCGCAACCGCCGGTGGCAAGTACCAGCGCCCAGTCTAATGCAGTGCAGCTCGTTCAGTTTAATCCCGATGATGCTGATGCGGATATTGAAGGACTTCGACAGTGACCTGCTACATTTGCGGTAGTCCAGGACACCTTGCAACGAATTGTCATGAAAAAGGGAAGGGTGCTGGAGCTGCTGCGAGGAAGGAGGTCAATCTCTGCGAACAATGACTGTCGAGAGGTACCTTGAGGACGTTATCCGGTGAGTCGGTCTCCTTCTTATTTGATAGTGGGTCGTCTTGTTCTTTAATAAAAGAGAGTTTCATTTGTAAATTCCCAGGTACTGTGCGCAATGATCTCGTGTATCTTACAGGTATTGGAGGCGATGAAATAAAATGTACGTCACAAATTTCGAGTGAGGTAAATCTTGGAGATATTTTGCAAACTTTGACATTTCACGTAGTACCAGATATTTGCCTCATGGACCCCGTTATAATAGGTAGGGACATTTTAGAAAATGGTGTGAGCGTTAAAATAGATAATGATAACTTGATATTTCATTTTAAGGAACAAGCTAATGTTTGCGAGTCGATTGCTACCAAGCCAGACTTTACTCAGATAGATACGGATTTGACAGGTGACGATAGAGACAATCTCATTAAACTATTGATCAAATTTGCTAGCTGTTTCATAGAGGGTGTTCCCCACAGGCGTGTGAAAACAGGAGAGTTACAAATTGATTTATTGGACCCCCATAGGACCGTTCAGGGACGTCCATGTGGGCTGGCACCAATTGAAGGGCAAGTCGTTAGAGGGGGGATTCAGGAGCTCCTGGATGCGGGTGTGATTCGGGAGGGCTCTTCGCCGTTCGCGGGCCCCATTCTCTTGGTGAGGAGAAGGGACAGCACTGGCGGAGTGTGTGTCGATTGTAGGGAGCTTGGCTCCAGTATACGACCCGAGCATTGCCCTCTCCCTCGTGTTGAGGAGCGGGTAGATCGGCTTGGTGGTGCCCATTACTTCTCCTCCTTAGATGCTCTCTCTACCGCTGGGTTCTCATTAAATCTTGAGGGGTGTAGATTTGTGAAGGGGAAAGTGGACTTCCTGGGATGTTCTCTGCAGTGCGGAGAGGTGGGACCAGGCTCGCGCGGAATGCAGGCTTTGGTGGACTCTCCCCGGCCCGAGGCTGCGACGCAAGTCCGTCAGTTTTTGGGTCTTGCGTCGTGTTTCCGAAAATTTATCCCTAAAGGAGAATGAGTAATGATGGGCCCACCTCTCAATAGGAATAAGACACTCATAAATGAATAGGTATGTTTATGCAGAATAAAACTTATTATTACGACTAAGGTCAAAAGTCAGTACTTTCGGAGTTATACTACTTATTATACTGCCATAAAAGTGACCGTAGTTTACTTCGTTATAAGATAAACTATGGCCAGACTCAAAACGGACGGCACCTATCTGCTTGCTCCTTACCTGCGCCCCCACCCTACCCGCTGCGCCCGCCGCTTGCCCGGGCGCATTTGCAAATGGCGATCAGTCATATTGCAGTGAACATCTTCGAGACGGTTTATACGTTATAGAAAAATGTACAGACAAAACGATTTACATGATTTAATAGAATATAATATACCAGCAGAGAATGTGTGGTTGCTGCGTGGTAGGATACAGTCACGCCACGTAAGAGCAAGAATATACTATTGCTATATATTAATTGATCGAAACCAAGTTGGAAGAAACGCGATATCACAATATTATTGCTCTTGCTTGACCGGACGGCGAACTGTAGGAAGTTGCGCTCACACTATTTCTTTGATTTGGTACCTAGGAGTTGGGAGACATCAACCATTCGTGGCCCCCGTGGGTTTTTTAAATGATGTAATTGTCTTTGATGTCCAAGACGAATAATAAATCTCTTTTGTTTTAAAGTGTACTTATTATTACTATTTTACCTTATAAGTATCCATAAAGAATATGTTAGACTGACGACTTTAAGACGTCGTATCTCCGAAAGTACTAACATTTGACCATAGTTATATTAGTAACTAATGTTCCACTTAAAAAGCCCTATCCAACGGTATATCAGATGTTACTATTGAAGGGTGGGCCCAGACTCCATACATTCATTTCCCATTGTCCTTTGCGAACGTTGTTGGTCCGTTGTACCCCTTAGCAAGGCTGAAGGGTCCTATAGGGTGGGACGGGGAATATGAAGGGATGCGTGGTGCCATTCTGGAGATGCTTGCGTCCGAACCGGTTCTGACGATCTTTGACCCGGATTTGCCCGTTGAATTGCATTGCGACGCTGGCTCGGGGGGCTGTGGGGCGGTCCTAATGCGGAGGGGGAACGACCTGCCACATGTTGTGGAGTGTTTTGGTCGACGAGCATCTGAAGTCGAATCCCGCTGCCACTCGTGCGAACTGGGGACGCTGGCAGTCGTGCGAGCGGTTGAACATTTCCGGCACTATCTGTACGGCCGGCGTTTCAAGGTTTTCACGGACTGTGGCTCGCTGAAGGCATCGAGGTCGAAAGCCGATCTGGCTCCACGCGTTCATCGTTGGTGGGCGTTTTTGCAAGCATATGATTTCGATATCATATGTCGCGGGGGTCGTGGCGTGGAGCATGCGGGTTGCCTCTCGAGAGGCGCCTTGCCGGACCCCAGTAGCTTGGCTTCCGCATCGCAGGTCTCTTCTGGACCTGTAGCCAAGACAGTGGGTTTTGTGGAGTTGCATCAGGGTTGGCTTCATGTAGAGCGGGGGCGAGATTCGGAAATTCAAGACTTAATAAACAAGCGTAGCAGTGGCGATTTTCCCGAAACGGTTGGTCAAACGTGTGACGTTAGAGATGGCATTCTATATAGGAAGGTTGCAAGAAGCAGGATTGTTTCGTGGCTGCCAGTCGTCCCTCGCTCCTTGATATGGACTTTGATTAATCACATCCATAATGAATTGCAACATCTGGGTGGTGGCAAAGCCTTGGACGGACTGTATGAGCGGTGTTGGTTCCCTCGGATGTCCAAGTGTGTTGGAAGGTTTATTGACTCTTGCATTGTTTGCAAGGCATCGAAGGGTCCTTCGGGCGCTCAGCCTGTGCAGCTGCACTCCATTCCGAAGGTGTCGGTGCCGTGGCACACGATTCATATAGATTTTGCCGGGAAACTGAGTGGAGGGGGTGACCGTAAGGAGTGCTGTTCGGTGGTCATCGATGCGTTCACTGGATGCGTGCTATTGGAGCATACCTCTTCATTGGACGCAGCCCGTGCAGTTCGAGCCCTTGAAAATGCCGTTTGCCTTTTTGGAGCGCCTGAGCGCATAATGGCCGATCGGGGTAGGTGTTGTATTAGTCAGGACTTTAAGAACTTTTGCTCAGAATGTGGTATTGAACTGCATTTTGTAGCGACGGGCTCCAGCAGGGCAGACGGGCAGGTGGAGCGCGTGATGCGCGCTTTGAGGGGTTTGCTAACAGTCATCGAAAGCGACCCCAATGAGGCGTGTCGCGACGAGTTAGGAAGTGTTCAGTTAGCACTCAATGGTACTAAATCTGCGGTCACCGAATTCACGCCAACAGAGCTTGTGTTCGGTGTCCGATCACACTCTTTGGGCATGTCGAGGATTGGGTGTTCGGGTCCAGATTCGGAGCATGAGCGGCGTGTCGACCTGGAGTCGGTTGGACGTGACGCGTCCAGAAGTATGCGGGGGGCGGCGGAATCCGGTGCTCGACGGTTTGGCCAGGGTCGTGCCAGTATCGGGCCGTTTTCGGGGGGTGATTTCGTTTTTATCAAGGGTAGTGAACGTAGTCGAGCCGGGTTAGATGGAAAGTTTAGGGGTCCTTTTGTAGTGGCTGCGGTGTTGGAAAGCGATCGCTACGGGCTGCAAAGTTTATCCGGTTCACATCGTGCTTTAAGGTGCGCGCACGAGAGCTTGCGTCCAGTACCTCCGGGTCACGATGGGTTGGTTGAGATATCTACTGGTTTGATGATGGAGGAGGAGGCCATGACGGCGCCGGGGAACGTTGAACTCGATGAGGGTCGCCTCGACGGACTGAGTAGATGTGATGCGTTATCTGCGGATTCCGAAACCCTTTCTGCGCTGTCAGATGCAGTTACGGCAGGGTCTGATACCCTGGGCGTTGCTTCGGATCGCGAGATTGTTGAGCGTGACGTCCAAATTCAAAATGAGCAAGAAGATTGTTCGTAACTGAGAGGTATGTGACATTTCTGTTCCTTCATATTAAACATGTTGTGATAAAACTGGTCGAAAGGACAGCGTCGTCCGGTCCATGTCACTTTTACGGCTGGTCGAAGGGACACGCTCGTCCGGTCCATGTTTTTGGTAGTTAACGTCTGATAATGAGTCGGTCGAAGGGACAGTGCCGTCCGGTCCATGCCATTGGGGCTGGTCGAAGGGACACACTTGTCTAGACCCTGTCTGTGAACCGGTCGAAGGGACAGTGCCGTCCGGTCCATGCCATTGGGGCTGGTCGAAGGGACACACTTGTCTAGACCCTGTCTGTGAACCGGTCGAAGGGACAGTGCCGTCCGGTCCATGCCATTGGGGCTGGTCGAAGGGACACACTTGTCTAGACCCTGTCTGTGAACCGGTCGAAGGGACAGTGCCGTCCGGTCCATGCCATTGGGGCTGGTCGAAGGGACACACTTGTCTAGACCCTGTCTGTGAACTGGTCGAAGGGACAGTGTCGTCCGGGCCATGCACGAGCGGCTGGTCGAAAGGACACACCCGTCCGGTCCACGTTCACATTGAGAGGAAAGTTGATTAATGGTGGTCGAAGGGACAGTGTCGTCCGGGCCATGCACGAGCGGCTGGTCGAAAGGACACACCCGTCCGGTCCACATTAATAATTGCGTTATGGTTGATCGCAGCACGACGGTATCGTCCGAGCCAAATCTGAGGGTTGGTTGATGGGACATACTGATCGGATTTAGACTGCACTGTTAATAACTGTTAGAGAAAGGTGTCGTCCGGTCCATGCGTGGTCGAAAGGACACACGCTTTCTTGTGTTCTGAGGCACATAGCGACTACTTATAATATTACAGTCATTATGAGAAAAGTGTTATGTCTACTGGTCATAGCTTGTCAGGCTGAACGAGCGGGTTATAAGATAGGTAGATACCCGTGCGATTGACTGTGTGATTGTTACAAGACTGCAAACTGATGCGCCCGAGGACGGTCGAATGTCAGTCCGGCCGTGACGGCGCATTGCTAGCGCCATTTGTTGAAGATACGTCGGAACTAGATTTGACATCTGTCAGTCTAGCGGAGCGTCGAGTCTATGGTCGGCGCCGCCATGTTGAATGTCAGTGGCTTTCGGACTTCAACGGCGAGCGCACCACTGATACGACGAATCGCTTTTGTTCCGCATAATCCTATGCGTTTATGTTCCGGAATTAATTTGGTTCGGTTGATTTAGTGTTTTTCTGATTGCTAGTGACTGTATTTCGATTAAATTCTGTTCAGAAGACATTTTGTTAAAATAACTTTAAATTAAATAGTTTTGATTGTAACTCGAGTGATTCTTTGCTGCTTCCTACCCACGTTGCCACTTGCTGAAGCATGGCTGACTCTGATATGGACGGGCACGTGCCTACATATTAAAAACAACCACGAGATTTTTCCCTTTTTTATGTTCTTGACAAGAGTGAAAATCAATAGGTATACAGTTGCTTGGTAACCAAATTTAAGTTCCAATTTAAATATCTAGAGCGTTTATACCTTAAGAGTGGCAACGTCGCAATTTATTGTCACATTTTTCACACATTTCGTGTTTTCAATTTTTATCATTTAATCGGAGCTATATTTAAAAAATCTGTTTAATGAACTTTTTAGAATTATGTGAAAGTGTTTAAAAAGTAAGTAATCGTAATGCTTACAGTTATTTTACAATGAAAATAACGCCCTGCAAGTTTCCAATGTATTATTTGCATATAAATAGAACTGTAAACGCAACGATTTCTTACCTTTTACACAGTTTTCACATAATTCTAAAAAGTTAATTAAACAGATTTTTAAAATATAGCTCCGATTAAATGATAAAAATTGAAAACCACGAAATATGACACTAAATTGCGACATTGCCACTCATAAGGTATAAACGCTCTTAAATCTAAAATATGCTAAGGTGAAATAAAGAACTCACTTCTGTCTGATCAACTTATTTATTTATAAACACAGGATAAATTATTAACAAATTAAAATTACCAAGAAAACGCTTAAATAATTTTTAAAGAGCGATTAGCCACGGAACAAGTAACAAGAAATTTAAATCACTGTCCTTTAAAAATTATAGTTTTTGTTAGAAATGTCCTTACTTTTTCTACAGGAGAAGATAATTATTTTGCGATATAATGAATTCTAATTGTTAAATATTCTTTGCTTATCAATTTAATCAACAAACTTCTATGATCATCCAATACATCATTATCGAATGAATGTTCGAGTAAATCATCAAAAATTGACGTTTGTAGCAATATTTTAATAAAGCAGTCATCGCTGAAATGTTTGGAATACATACGATGTTGTTTTTGCCATTCCCAGTAGTTACGTGCAATAGCGTTGATCCATTTTTGCCTCATATCAATATCGGAGGGAAATCTGAAAATGACAAAAAAATCATAGCCACACGTGAGTTTAAATTATTATACCATGAGCGACACGGATTTTTGACCACTGTCATTTCATTACTCATACGTACGATTTGCTGGCAAGACCGTAGTTATTTAGGTATTTATTTCACTCTTAAATAATTATTTAATCCTTGACAAAACTACGTGTAAAGAAAAATAATGTAGTAATTTAGATGACGCTAGTTCTATCGATATTCTATCGATAGTTTATCTTTGCAAGCACTATTGCAAAATATTTATATGCCGATTTAAAATTTTTATTTTCCCTAGAATCGAATTATTTAATTGCATAAAATATTGATTTCAAAACACTACCGTGTACACTAAGCTCAAATAATTTGAAAAAATGCCAAAATAACCTACAGTGAGAATACAAAACCGATAAAATGACCATAGTTGATTACTTACCGATGGAAGCTTATGATTTCCGCATCATTTTCTTTGCGGGATGAATGTGATTTACATCCCACTATAATGCATAACATTATTCAATGTTTAAGCTTTGCGATTTACACTAAATCACTATTAATTTTGTACAATTTTTACAAAAACACGTAAAATCAACGAAGCACTTCAACTCCCATGCGCCCATAAGCATTATACGATAAAATGCGATGAACAAAGTCATAGACAAAAACCTGAGACGTTAAGTAGCTTTTAAACTTAGTATCATAAAGGTAGCCAAGATAGCCAAATTGACGTTTGCTTTGTGACGATTTGCATTTTGAGCAACCTACATTTGTCTCTTTCTAATGCTGTTATGAGTGTGTAAGAAAACAGAGACGACTTAATGCTCTAAGACTATATTAGTTAAATTTAGCTTCCTTCTATGCTTTAGTTATTGTTCTGAGATTTAATGTAAATGTTGACGTTCAAAGTGACTTTTATGTGCCTATTTGAAATAAATGCTTTGACTTTGACTCAGGGTGTCAAAATTAAAAATGATAGCTTAAGGTAAGTCCAAATATTATAGGTAAGGTAAAATAAATGAAAATAAAAGATTTATATCATATGAACAAGTTTCTCGTGTTTACCTATTTGAAATTAGAATTTATATAGTATTATGATTTATTCACTTTGTGATTCAGACTCTGATGAGCTTGATGAAGAGTCCGAATCAGTTACACTAATTATGAACTGATCCGTCACCCTGTCTAGAATATGATCGAGATGACATACATCATAAATTCATAATTGTCAGGACAAGGTTTGTGTGTAAGAAAATTGTCATTTCTTTCATTAGTAAAAAGCACCCATGCGAAGCCAAGGCGTTTCGCTAGTTGAAAACACTAATTGAAGTCCAAATGTTTAAGACCATTGCCTTATTGCCAGTAGCATAAAAATAATTTGCATGATTTTATTTCAAACAGTTAGGTATATTTTATTCTTGGATCGTATTTTACGTCACTTTATAGTTGAAAAATGTGTGCAATATTATACTTTTTAACTGTTTATGATATGCCTACAATTTTAGCACTATTTTATAGTATTTTTCGGCAAACTGCACAATTGAGGTTAGGTATTCTTTAAAATTGGCAACACCTTTGTTTACATTTTTGATCTTGAATTTGATTTCTGGGTTTAATGTGTAGTGAACACAGACTACAATATAGTATAGGATAGTAGTGAATAGTAGTGATACTATAGGAGGAGGACTATAGGAGATGATGGGGCTCTAGGAAGTGACGTAGACACTGTTCTAAAAGATCTCCAATTCCTAAAGTAGCAGTTCCAATCCATCAGCCTTGACTTCAACTACTCAAAATGCGAATTTAACCTTTGTGACAATACCGACAGACAATCGACCATACAGAAATTCAATTCAAAAGCCCCAGATATCTAAGTTTTGGAAAAAAGTTCACTGCACCTTCTAGTTCCCCAATTTCAGAAAACAGTTTTTCGCCTTTCATTGACGAAAAAATTAAACATTTTAACGATATTATGGATAGACTTTCTAAAATTAATTTACATTCGGCATTCACCCATAAATCAGATACCTACTGTTGTTTCGGTCCAAATATGCGTTTTCTCCGCTCTTCCTCTACATGGAAGCAATCACCATATTATAATCAAAATCGATCAAATTATTCGACATACTCTAACTTTTTATTATGTATTAAGTTCTGTTTGCGTTTTTGTTTTTATTATTTATTTCTGCTTGAGTATAGTTTTAAATATTGGCGTGTGCTAGCTGACATTGACATACCTATGGCAAATAATTTTAATATTTTTGTGTTTGGTAATGTTAATTACTTATTACTATATAGAATCCAGTTCTTCTAACTGAACAGACAGCAGTGCTGCTGGGGAGTTTGTTCCGCCACTTCTTCTTCCCAGCTAAAGCACTAGGAAGTGGTGAAGGGTGGGCGTTTTGGGGGGACTGTCTTATGTGATTTTGACGTTCAAAAAGTGCTGATTCTCAGCCTAATTTGAATAAATGACTTGATTCTGATTTTGATTTTGAATATATCCATTTTAAATGTGGCATTGAACGACCACACTACCCATTCGTTTTGGTGGGCTCGGCGTCCTTAAAATTTCTAGTGTAAGCTTAGCGTTCCTGTCCTCGGTCCATAGCACCGAAAAGTTAACAACAAAAATCATAGCCCCTTCTCAGGCTGACTCTGTGCCATATTTGACCGATGTGTTGAACACCTGGAAGGTGGTTTGTCCGGATACAGCTCATCCCAAGAACCCGTCTTCCCAGAGACAGTGGCATGAGCTGCTCTGCAGGTTGGTACGGAATAACCTTATTAATACGTCCACCAATACTGCTGAGCCTGTTCGCTTGCTGGCTGTGGGAAAATGGGAGTCGGGCCTCTGGTTTCAGCTTACCACTTTCCGGCTCGCTACAGGTCTGCGTCTGGGCGATCCTTGCGTGGCTCCATAACGTTTTCAGTGCGGTGAAGTAGTCGACCGCCTCAGACACCATGACCTTTCGTGCAGCAAGAGCGCTGGTCGGTTGGGACGGCACGCCCCAGCGTTAATGACATCATCCGTCTGAACCCAATGGCTTGGCATGCAACGATGGAGAGAGGCCAGAAGGAATAACCATAATACCGTGGATGTTGGGTAGGCCTTTGGTTTGGGATGCAACCTGTGTCGAAACCCTCGCGCCATCCCATCTTCCTAGCACGGCGGGCTGTGCTGGGCCGGCTTCTTCAGGTGGAGAAAACCTCAAACGGCGCAAATATACAACCTTATTGGGAGCTATATGTTTGAACCATTTTGGGGTTGAAATACTAGCGTCGTGTGGGGTCCAGTGCTCATCAAGTATTTCGGGACATCGCCAAGCGGTTGGTCGACTCTTCACGTGACCAGAGGGATGGCCTATTCTTAGGTCAAAGAATCAGCATTGCCATCCAACGTGGCAACGCTGGCAGCCTTTTGGGTACTTTTCCTACTGACAGCGATGGGAACGAGTTTTTGATGCCCAATGAGCTATTACCTACCCTTTAGTTTCCCTTTATTTACTCGGACATAACTTATAGGTATATGTATTTTAGTGTAAGATTGTATATTTTATACTAAGCAGATAAATAAAAGTATTAAAATTGTTATTGTTATAAGTTTTAAAAACATAACAAAATATTATATTTTAATTACAAATTGTAGGTCTATTAGATATCAAATCTTTACACGCAGTAGCTTCATAAAAATCGTAAATAGCTTCATAGCCGTTGCAATGGGTCGGCAACTCGGCAATAGCAACAATTGACTTGTTCACTTCCATAATTTATTATTCTTAGATAAGCTCTTCTTTATAAAATAATTTATTGCACTCATTATAAAATTTACATTCCATAAAGTAAGTATGAAAACAACATTGGTTGTTGTCATACTTACTTTAAGGAATGTAAATTTAAACTCGTCATAATTGCCATCAATTGCAAAAATTGTCCTAACAGTGTCGATATAGCTGCAATATATGGCACTAAGTAAAAACATTGTTCATGAAATGTTTACTGGAGCAACAGCTGTGGATGGGAAATGGAGCACAAGAGGAACCATTGTATTAAATCGTCATCTTCGAACGAGATAGTAACAAGTACAATTACCGTCGAACTTCACTTACAGGTAAGTTCGTTTGACTATTCAATTCTTTATTGAACGACTCGCCATGACGAACGCACTGAGAAACATCTTGCATACTAAACATAGGTAGCGTTACTTACTTTCAATACTTAGTTAAGTGTTTGTTACCTACCTACTCATAAATTTAAGATTCGTCTCGTACGTCGGTTGTGTTTTCGCACTCCGTCCGTCATTGCATCCAGACTCTCAGAGGCACCCGTTCAGCCTCGAACACAGTAACGCTTCGAGGCGAGAGAAATAATTAAGAGTTGCAGCATTCCAAAACAAACATTTGCTCTTTCAATGAGCTTTTACTACATCTTCTTTGCATATCGTTATCTGGTTCAGAATAGGTAATACCTCGTCAATTCTGCAAACCTACCACAGCCCTAACTAACACCAGCTGAGCAAGTGACTGAATGCGTGATAGGTAGGTATACGATACATGACATCAGTACAACGTCTATAGATACCGCGATACAGCCCAGCGTTCTGTTTCAAAGCTAAAAATATCAACTACATACGCATGCGCAACACGTCGCTGAACTCATAACACGGCATTTTTTTTAAGAAAGCAGAAATAATAGCTTTTAGTTTGAATTGTTAGTGGTTTTTGGAAAAATCGTCTTATTATAAACTGGGTATTATCATTATACCGGATACATTGACACCAATATTTGTTCGGGAACCAAAATTATGTCGGTAAGTACTTCTATTTACCTACCTACTATGATGCTATGATGAATTTACAGCTATTTCAATTCTTTTCTATTGAATTCTCAAAAACTACACAACTAGTACAACATGTCCAAGTAATTATGTATTATAGGTACCTGGTACTACCTACGTCTATACATTTTGATAGTTGGAAACGAGGTTTAGGTAAATAAAGGTTGTGCACAACTAAACTAGCTATTCCCGCAACACGTCCCCATCTACACGAATGTCGGAAATAATGAATGCCACCACAGCCACCACCGTCAATCATTGAAGTAGGTAACATGAAGTACCTAGGTGTTTATTCAGTTACCTTTTGGCTTACCTTTCTACAACCTGTGTTTTCTGTAGGTTACACTAAACGTCACATATTTTGCCATTTTAATTAGGTAGGTAAATGTTGACCATAGGTAGGTGTTATTATTATTGATAGGGTACCTAGGGAATATTTTAACCCTAGAGTACTAATCATCGCCTGAGAGGCTGCCTGCCGCACAGTGGAACGAATGTATGGGTGAGGTTGGAACATGGGCATTTCTGTGAAAAAAATGCCTACTATTGAAAAACTAATAATACCATCGTATTTGGTTTTCAAATTCCTAAACTTGTTCTGACAAATTTATTTCTATCTCTCGTATTTCGCGGGAGTTATTTGAGCAAATGTGAAATATTACTATAGAGGTATGTACGAGGAACATGGTGTAAAGTTCACTCATACACATAGTAAAGGGTGGATCCTCCGACCATCTGGTGGGCAGCTGCCCAACGATTGATGTCGGGACGTTGTATAGTATATATGCTAGTTGCGCGGTAAACTTTGCTTGCGCGATACAGGATTTTGCGTGACGACAGTGTGACGTAGTTCGCATGTGGCGATGTAGATACCACTACATTACTACAGAATGACTGTATCCAGCTCACTGCCGCCTGATTCCGGCTTCGTTGCAAGTTTATTTATTTATTTAACCATTTATGTGTGTTTTTTGTGTTTGACTTATATAAACAGACAAGAAGAAAATAACAGAAAAATAGGTACAAGTTGTGGTCTTTACTATCTTAGTACGCATGGCAAAAGGTACATTTACTGCTAAGACACATGGTGCGCCATACCTACTAGGCACAGAGCCCACACACAATATTACTTTCTGATATATAGAGAGATTTTAAACAAAGAAAAAATCGCCTGTTTAATTTTTTTATTAACTTTAAATACACATATAAATATTATAATAACCACCATTTAGCAGTATCAAAGCAGAAAACTCTGAATTTAATGTCATCGGGTTATTGGTTATATGTCGGCAATCCGTTAAGGGGATATAGGACAGGTCATTTGCAACCGAATGACTCGTGATGATCTCTATGCAAATGTCAACCTTTTTTTTTTTTACTCTGGCATCTCGTAGTTGACCTTGAAAGGTCGTCACTACTTAGCCGGTGTTCGATGCAATAATTGCAATCGACCACGTTTTGCTTACCTAGCGATACGATACGGCCGCACTAAGTGCGCCGTGAGCTCAGTGCATAACGGACAGCTGCAACCGGGTGCATTCATTTCCATCATTTTAGCGATTAGCCTAAACGTTGCTTTAATAAACCCGTTAAAGTTGTTTGAGTGTTTAAATTAGTAGCCTTAGTCGGGTCCCCTACATTTTGGTCCTTCGAGCCTCTAATTAGGACTTCGCGGTCGGACTTCAGTTTCCCGGAACTGAGGGCTCTTGAAGTGAACTTGAACAGAACACTAGTTCAGTTCAAGTTCACTTCCGAAGCACCGACACTTTGGATTGCAGCGGTTCTTAGCTTAGCAGTGACTGTGGTGGTAACCTTAGTTAGCAGCGAGACTTTAGGAGTGACTTTAGTGGGAGTATATTGAGTTGAAGCGCCCAATATATTCTCTCAGCGGTAGCAGCAAAAGCGGTGCTCGGGGAGTGCCCTTCCAGCAGCAGTGAGTTCACAGCTCACACTAGCGACATCAGCGGATCACTGGCGTGCGAAACAAACCTTGTCAGATTAGCAGCGGCAAAGGATTTATCCAAGTAAGATCGTAAAATTTTTCTTACACCAGCAGTGAGATGGAGAGCCTTTATTTTATTCAATCGGAGATTACGGAAAGTATTAGGGAACTCATCGTCAATTCAAAAAAGGATAGCGTAGAGCGTAAAACTTTAGATTACTGCAAACGTAGGTCACTCGAGTTGCTTGAGAAGTACTGGGAGGACTTCCAAGTGAATCATGAAAATACTCTTCCTTTTGAACAAAAAATATTTAACCAAAACAGAATTTGAGAATACGAAACAGCTTAATTTAATAGCAAAATGGCTTATCAGTCAATGTAAAGAACAGTTGATGCAGGAAGCTCAGAAAGCACCGTATCTTCCTCAAACAGCACAGCTAAAGGCACCGGGAACTTCAAAGAGTCAGCCGGAACTGCCAGCAACAGCAACTTTGGCCTTCGAGTCAGGAGGTTCCAACAGCAAGCTTGACAATATGCTCCATAAGCAATCGGTCAATTTTAAAGCGTTTATTAGAGCAGTCGACAATATTGATGTCGATACTATCGTTGACAAGTGGGTGTTCGAAGACGCCCTTCGAACCCTGCACAATCAATGGACTACTATTGATCATTGGCGAATCGGGGGAAGATATAGCAGAAGACTAGAGTATTACTTCAGCAAACACGAGCGTATTTTTAATAGCTTGAAAAAGGCTATTAACTCCAAGATGTGGTCAACATCATATCGTGAGAAATCCTCTCCTCAAATGGATATTCCTGTGTTTACATGCCATTACCAGCAATGGATGCCTTTTAAAAAGATCTATTTGGCGAAGCAATCCACAAGAACAACGCATTGTCAACGGCTTAAAAAATGCAATACTTTAAAGGCAAATTAAAAGGTGAAGCGGAGCGTTTGATTCAGCACCTTCCAATCAGTGTCGATAACTATAACGTTTGAAGCAATGCGTCGAGTATTACCTATCAACGACAAAACGTCTTGAAAGCAGTCGTTTGAAGTTAGGTTGCCGATGAAGCAGCAAGCGAACGAAAAGCTAGGATCGTCAAAGGCAACTACTCACTAGCGCAATTTAGAAATCTAGAGAAAAAACAGATGAATTCACTTTTCAATATATACTACAACAGCGGAGCTTACAAAAAGATTGCTTCTGTCGGAAATATCCAGGTTAATTGATCCCCTAGGTTGGCTAGCGCCGCTAACTACAAAGTTCAAATCATTGTTTCAAAAAGTTTGGCTAGATGAAATTGAATGGAGCGATGAAGTTTCAACCGAGGTCAGCGACGACTGGGTCAAATTAACTAAAGATATGGGATGTATTAGCAGAGTCAAAATTCCACGATGGTTGCAAAGCAAACGAGAGGACCCGCTGCACGGATTTTGTGACGCGTCTCTTAAAGCGTACGCATGTGTCGTGTATGTCAGAATTGTATCAAAAAATGAAGTATCGCTAGAACTAGTCGCAGCTAAAACAAGATTATTACCAAACAGCAAGACCGTTTCGCTTCCTAGATTGGAATTATGTGCAGCGGAGCTATTAACCAGACTATTAAATTAACAAAAGTAGTCACGAGCATGAGTAGCATGGATTACGAAATCTATGCTTGGAGTGACTCTAAGATCGTCCTTAGCTGGATACAAGGCTATCCGGAACGTTGGAAGCCATTCGTAGCGAAAGAGGGTGAAGAAAATTATTAGCCTGGCATCACCTGACGTTTGGCATTACGTATCAACTAAGGAAAATCCAGCCGATTCAGCGACCAGAGGACAATCCATTACACAATTAATGGATGTTGTGGTGTAAGTCAAAGCGAGAGCAAGCAGAGTACGCGACGGAAAAAGAGGTCCAGAAGCTATTTACAACCATCCATAATAGCAATCCGGAAAATAGCGTCGTTGAAGATTTATATAATTTCCACAGTTCATTCGTAAAAATAAATCAACATTGTAGCTACTAGTCACATTTTGCTAAGGAAAGCAAAATTAATTATAATTAAATGCATACAGTGCAGTGAATTAGCATCGTATATCGAGAGTTTGATGCTTATAAAACTTAATTCCAATAGCAAATTATTAAATCTGCAGCCATTTTTAGGTGAAAGCGTCATATAAGAGTCGGGGGACGTCTTAAAAATGCCAATATTAGCTCTGTTATGACACATCCAATAATAATCCCGTATAGCGTGAGATTAACGGAACTTCTTATCTAGCCAGCTCATGACATGAACACACCTTCCATGGCGGAGCTCGACTCACCTTGTCTTTATTGAGACAGCAATATTGGATAATTCGAGGAAATAGAGCTACCAAGAAACAGCTTCGTAAATGCGTGACCTGCAAAAAACAAGAACCCAGAAAGCTACATCAAATAATGGGAGAACTGCCTGAATGTCGATCTAATCTAGCGCCTCCATTTTATCATACTGGAATAGATTATACGGGGTTCATTCGAGTAAAAGCAAATAAAGGGAGAGGCATTAAAACAAATAAGGGGTTATCGCTTTGTTTATTTGCATGGTTACAAAAGCGGCCCATATAGAGCTGATCTCGGACTTTAGCAGTTCGTCATTCTTAGAAGCGTTACGTCGCATGGCGGCACGACGAGGGACTCCAAAGCACATCTATTCAGACAACGGTACAAACATCGTAGGTGCCGACAAGATCCTTCAGGAAGAACAGCAATAATTTGAGCGAATCTTTAGCGACACATTTTACAGAGAAATAGCGGAGATGAGCATAGAATGGCATTGGAACTCCTGGCCGAGTGCTGGAGGACTCTGGGAGCGATCTCTTCGGAGTCTAAAACAACATATAAAAAGAGTTATAGGAGAGCAAGCTATATTCGAAGAATACATCACGATGTTGGCTCAAATTGAAGCGAGCCTTAACTCAAGACCGCTGTGCCCAATATCCGAGGATATCGATGTCATCGATTTTCTCACGCCAGCGCATTTCTTAAATACTCGTGCCGGTCTTACTGTCATAGACACAGCACAGGATGCAAGAACAAGATGGTATTTAGTGAATAAAACGTTCCAATATATATGGAAGCGGTGGAAGATGGAGATATGGTAACCATTCATGATGATAATTTACCCTCGGGAAGATGGCCTGTTGGTCGGGTGGTAGAGGTCCATCCAGGAAAAGATGGAACTGTCCGGGTGGTGACGTTAAACCCAAAAAACGGTTTCATAAAGCGACCCATTATCAAGCTTTCCATCCTACCTATAACAGAAAACGAAGCAAAAAAGCAGCATCAGCAAAGCAATGAAGCAAACGCGAAAGAGAAAGCGAGCAAGCTGTCTAGCAGTGGTCCTAAAATCTATAGTATAGCATTATCATTCCTATTTTTATGAGCCTAATACTGTCCACTGAAGCATCCTACAAACTAACAGCATTTGATAGCAATCAAACATTGTATTTTGACCTCATTTTGACCCTTTAGGACAAATGCATCTTATTCGTGATCAGCGGAAAATCGTAACATATTAACATCCTTACTGGCAAGAAGACAAAGCGGTCACACAATTTTCGCAATATCTCGAGCAAACATGTGGGAAAATTCAAAAACAGAGCCATTGTAAAATTATCATCCTACTAATACAACACGAGTACGATAAACTACAAATTTGGGACTAAAATCAGCTGTTGCTCAATCAGCACTTCGGAGCGCGTTCGCGCCTGGAAAATTGTCAAGAAGCTTCTCCCACTCTGGGTAAAGCGGGAGGGCGTGTCAGACTCTTACTGACTAAAACCCACCCGTGTTCCTTCAGTAGCCTGTGCCAGGAGCCACGGTAACCCTTGCGGACTTTCCCGCAACCCTGGCAGGCATCGGCCATAGCGGACCTTGTCAATGTTGCTAACATCTCTTTGAGGCGCGCGTGGAACACAACGCGCCGTCAACCCGGGATTGCTCGCCGTCTGCAAGCCCGCGCCAACTGTGGCCGGGAACCGGCCTGGGATTCCCGACGCCCCGGGGTCTCCTGCGGTGACTAGGTCACGCCCATCACTCACGCGTTCCGCCTCCTCCTTCCCGAGCATTACTGCTTCGCAGAAGGAGGTGATGGCTTCCCCTTCCCTGGACCAAGGCCGGACGCGAGAAATCGCCACCACCGTTCGCCTCGACAAGGACTCGGTGGTGATCTCCACCGCCGAGTCTTTTCCCAAGCCGGGCAGACCTCTACCGTATGCTCCACCGTGTCCTCCAGGCGATCTACACAATGGCGACACCAGGGCGTTTCCTCCCGCCTTATCCAGAACAGGAACCTCTCGAAGCAGTCCAATGAGGACCTGCGTCAGGCGAAAGGTGCCTGGCGCCTCTCTAGCCACTCCTCAAAGAGGGGACTTATCGCCGCTATTGTGGCGTGCCCAGCACTGGGTTGCGAAAGTTGCACTCTCCATGTCGCCATGAGATCCCACCGGAGTTCTGTCCGCTGTGCCGTGATTTCTCGCGGCAGCGGAGTTGTGCCCCGACGTTTCGCCTCCTCGTGCCACTCCCATAATGTGCGCGAGGACTTTTGCCTCCAGATCGTATGGTGGCAATCTGGCAAGGAGGCTCGCAGCCTCACCAGAGACCGTATGGCATCCCCTGACCAGCCAGGTGGCCATGACCCTTTGACAACCGGCGGGCTGGCCGCCACCTCAAGGAACGCGCCCAGACCGGTGCCCCGTAATGGGTCATGGACCGCACGATCCTCCGCAACCCCGCGTGTCGCTAGTTCGGCCGCCGCCTGGTGCGACCTCCCTTGCGGCAGGACCAACGTGTCATTAGCGTAGCAAACCACGCTAACGCTGCTAGGGAGGTCGGCGCGTAGCACCGAGTCGTACCCGATATACCACAGATGCGGCCCCAGGACCGATCCCTGCAGGACACCGCACGACATCTCTCGCCGGTTTCATTCTCCCTGGTGATCGGGGTATATGACGGCCCTGTCCGTCAAATAGGCCTCGACCACACGTTAGAGGTAGGTCGGCATCTGGTGATACCGGAGTGCTTCCCTTTTTTTTTTTTGTTTCCAGGGCGGAAAATCCTCATGGATGGCCGCTCTAGGGCGGGCGGCAGGGTCTGTCAGACTCTTACTGACTAAAAACCACTTCGGTGTTCCATCTCACACCTACGCCGGGGTTGCGGGAACGTACGATCCTTTCGCAACCCCCGACTGGTGCTGGCCCGCAGCCGCGGGCCTCCTCGGGTCTGGGGGGGAAGTGAAGTGTTTGAATCCTCCCGTGACGTCTAAGAGGGGCGCGTGTGGAACACTATGCGGCGCCACCTTGGGTCCTAATGTTTGGGGAGCGACGGACGAGTCCGTCGCCCCTGGACCCATTTAGGGGGGCTGGAAGAGGGCGTTGTCCACCCTCCACCGACGCCCGATGCGCCTTCTGCGGGCCGGGTGAGTGGACGAAATCTCCCTCTCCCTTTCCGCAGCGTCCTTCTGCGAGACGACTGTTTCGCAGAAGGAATCCGCGTCCCAGGACTCTCCGCTGCGGTCGGCAGCGACAAGTCTCTGCCTACTTTGGAGATGAATGCACGGCGCGGCTTCTCCCAAGCGGCACACTCTGCCAGCGTATGCCGCGCCGTGTCCTCCCGGAAGTCGACGCAGTGGTGACACTGGGCGTCCGGCTCCCTATTTATGCGACACAGGTACTTCCCGAAGCAACCATGCCCGGTGAGCACCTGCGCCGCCCGAAAAGACAGGGAGCCGTGCCTCCTCCCGAGCCAGCGCTCGAGAGCCTGTCCCGCCATTCCGCCACCAGGACCTCACGAAGCTGAGACTCACGCAGCTCCATGTGTCGCTGCATCGGTCCCTCGCCCCGCGTCCTCACTTCCTCGCGCCACCGATACAATGACGCGAGTACTTTCGCCTCGAGGTCCCAGGGCGGGGAGCCGGCCAGTAAGCAAGACGCCTCATAGGAGATCGTGCGATACCCCCTGATGACTCTTACGGCCATCGCTCTCTGCGGCTTTCGCAAAACTGGTGGATACGCCCTTCTTTTCCACTTTCGGCTGTAGTGTGAGCACTACAGCTGCAGACTTTGGGGCTCGTAGCCTAGCCGTGACGCTTTGCTCCTTGCGCCGCAGCCGCCTCTTTTTCTTTCTGGCCGGCCTTGCTGCCTTACCGGCCTTCCTCCTCTCTCGGCTTCTTGCCATTCGGCGTCGGCCGGAGGAGATTTAGGAGGTGGGGGTGGCCGTCTCACCGCCAGGGCCGGTGCCTTCGCCGTCTGTGTAGCCGCCCCACCCTTCTTGGGCTTGGGCGGCCCCAATTATAAAAGATTTTTAAAGTTCATTTTCAAAATGCAACCCACTGTTTCTTATGCACACGCGCATCCTTTTTCGTAACTGAGATTTTACTACACTGGATGTCAAATTGGTTCTTATTGAATTAGCTGCATTTATTATTCTACTTCTTAATTCTTCGACTGTTGGCACTGGTGAGACATCATACACTAGGCTCTTCATGTGTCCCCAGACATAGTAATCCATTGGGGTTAGGTCTGGGCACCTTGCTGGCCAAGGAATTGGGCCTCCTCTGCCAATCCATCGCCCAGGAGAGTCTAACAATTGACGAACATTGATCTCCAATGTGCAGGACATCCATCG
Source organism: Brachylomia viminalis (assembly GCA_937001585.2). Taxonomy (NCBI): domain Eukaryota; kingdom Metazoa; phylum Arthropoda; class Insecta; order Lepidoptera; family Noctuidae; genus Brachylomia; species Brachylomia viminalis. The sequence continues at coordinate 14,323,805 of OW443301.2, read as the reverse complement.
TGCTGGAATCTCATTGCACTTCTTATTTCTAGAGGCACGTCTCCTAATAATTCAAATAAGTTTTGTCTCAAAAAAATCTCATAGAAGTCTGCGTTCTGATTGTTTGAGAAAAAAAGGGTAGTCCCAACTAAATTGTCATTTATATACCCATCCACACGTTTAAAGAAAAACGTCGCTGTCAGCCCTTTGGTCTCTTTTTGTTAGCGTTTTAATCTATCTTCTGGGCCCAGAAGTGTGCATTATGGTAATTCGTGATCCCATCTTGATCAAACTTGGACTCATCTGTCCACATTTTTTTTTTTCAAAAACATAGTTTCTTCTAGGTATGCACTCAGCATGAATCTACAAAAATCCATTCTTCTTATGGGATCAGCTTCGTGAACAGGTGTGTAATGCTATGAGTATAATCCAGATGGGCAATTCCCGTATTTTTAAGACCGTTCGCATTCTAATCTCAGTCTCAATCTGTCAAAATTACTATCAATTTACATACATTTTGACAGGTTTTTGACATTGATTGTCGCTGAGATGAGATTGCGACTTGAATTTGAACGTTTTTTAAGTACGAGAATTGGCCTACTGAAGTGTGTACAGTAAAGTAAACCACACTTCCCACTGAGATATTCCTAGTTGGTTTGCCTCAATATTTGTTGACGTTCTGAGGTCTTCTTCAAAACAACGAAGAATTCGTTCTTCGTCAGTTCTAGTATACACGCGTGGTCTCCCAGAATCGGATTGTCTCCTTTGCACCTGTCCCGTCTCTATAATTCTTTGATAAACATTACCAAAGACTGACGACTGTGTGGTACTCACGCGGAAGATATTCACGGCGAGCGGGCAAAGCATTGCCGTCACAATATCCGTAACAGTAAAGGATATCGGCGTATTCCTCATTGGAAAACTGGATTCGTTCTGCAGCCATTAGTCCTTTAAAACGCGCCAAGTTGTCGGGAGAGCAATCCATCACAGAGTCCAGTGACAAACGAAGTTTATTATTTTGTTTACCCCGTCGAGTCACTAAATGAAGTTCTATTGCTCTTATATCGCCCGAGTTGATTGATCGATCAAAAAATTACATTCTTGGAACTCTGATGCAACGGATTATTTTGTTGAACGTTGTAAGAGCTTCATATTTCGGAAATGAACTGTAAGATTCATTCTAACTCATTGCTTAGCCTAAACTTGAAATAATAAAATCCCGTGAAATTTGATGTAAAGATATAATAATAATAAATAATAATATAATAATATGAGACAACATCCACACAAGGTCTTCAGGTCCCGAACTAATACCTATCTTTACCTTATTCTTTATTAATTAAGTTTGTACAACCAATTTCTATTATCTGGTATCTCATTGGATAGCTGGGAAGTTGTATATGTTTTTGGAATGTTCTGCCGATAAAGTTACCTATTCCGTGTTGTTTGCATAAATCGACCATTTTAGTCAAAAAACTTGCCCAAAATTATGAAAATTGTAACGATCTGTAACTCTGATTTAAAAACTATTAAAAAAGACTAGCTGACCCCGCGAACTTCGTACCGACTAACATTTTTTTTTCTCCGTATGAACCATCCTCGTACTTCAAGGAATAGTCTAAAAAAAAAAATTTGCAAAATCGGTCCATCCGTTCTTGAGTTATAAAATTACAACGAAAAGTGGCGTTGATTTTTATATGCTATTGATTGTCATTTTATGATTGATTATTATTTATTGAAGTGTTAGCAAGCAGATAAGAAATGCATTGGTTAAAAATATTATCAGTGTTGTATACCGTAGATATATATGTTCAAAAATATCAAATATCAAATTACTCAAAAAATTTTGACTTTTGCATAGGGTCATCACGGGTCGTTTTGTTGCGAGTGACCATCATCATCATCAAATTCAGTGATTTAAGTACTACACAGGGTTATTGGTAATAATTATGTCGGCAATCCATTAAGGGGATGTAGGGGGTTCATTTGATGACTCCTATGTAAATGCCAACCATTTCCGAGTAATTTGATATTTTATATTCTTTTAGCGGTTTATGTACAGACGCCAGCACATCAAGCTACTACAATCTGTCAAATTTCTTTAATAGATTTTCAACTTTATCGCTAAAGCATTAAGGTTCAAGGTTGATTGGGAAAATTTGACAGTTTCGGGTAGCTTGACCTGCTGGCGTCTGTACAATTGGTGTACAGAGCTTTGAATTATTTTTTTTAAAACGATGCGTATTTTTTTTATTATTATTATTTGCTTCTACTTCAATACATAATATTCAATCATAAAATGACAATTATCTTTAATATTTTTAAATCAGAGCACACAAGTGTCATAATTTTGAGCAGGTTATTTGACTAAAATGGTTGATTTCTGCAAAAAACATGGGTATAGCTAAAGAACGTTCCAAAAATACAGGGTGTAAAAAGACACATCACATAGCCGTCAAGTTCTACGCATACTGTACATCAAACTAAGTAACATAGCCCAAATATAATGACTGGGAAAATAATTTTATTTTTGGTCTGAAAAATCGCTGTTTACGGTAGTGCGCAACGTAAAACATTGTGATTATGGGTGCATGCAACGATGCAGGGGTCGTGGGGGTATATTATAAAGTTAGGATATAAAATTAAAAGCGTGTTTTCGCAAAGAAAACGTCAGTAAAACTTGGAATTTGGACCTTCAATATCTCCGTAACCAAGAGGTTCCCAGGTATGGTCCGGTACAAAAAAACTATTGCTATAACGGGGAGTACAAGTGGCTCTCGGCTTCGATAAGTGTCTTTTTACACCAGTTATGTACAACTTCTCAGCTATCCAACGAGATACAATAAGATACCAGATAGCTTAAAAAAATATAAAATGTCAAATTCCTGGAAAGTGGTTGGCCTAAGGGTCATTTGGTTGCAAATGACCTGCCCTACATCCCATTTATGGATTGCCAACGTATTACAAATAACCCTTATATATTTGTAACGTGCTCTTCAAGACCTTTCTTTTGATAGGTACCAAACATGTCATGATTACCTCATTTTTTTTTTGTGGTCTGAAATATGTGTGAGTCCACCATATTAAATTTTGGCAATATTTATATAGCCTGTCAAAAGCAATCAAGTAATTTATTCAAACTAGGCTGAGAATCAGCACTTTTTGAACGTCAAATTACAAATAAGACAGTCCCACTCCCACAAAACGTCCGCCCTTCACCACTTCCTAGTGCTTTAGCTGGGAAGAAAAACTGGCGCAACAAACTCCCCCCAGCAGCACAGCTGTCTGTTCAGTTAGTAGAACTGGATTATATGTATACAGTAGTAAGTAATTAACATTACGAAACACGAAACATTAAATTAAATTGTATGAACTACAAGTAGTTGTTCCGGGTCTGGCTGTTTCTATATGTGACTTTAATCGTTTGTAAACGCACCCACAATACAGGAGAAACAAACATTATACAATAAATTTAAAAAATGCCATATCTACTATGTCTGCTAGCACACGCAAATATACCTACCAACAAAACATTGAAAACTACACTCAAGCAGAAATAAATAATAAAAACGTAAACAGAACTTAATACATAATAAAAGCCTCCAAGCATAAAGGGCGTGCCCGCTTACATTTGCAATACTGCGATGTGAAAATGATAAACTGGGACCTTCAAAGTAAAATAGTTAATTACTAGAAACAATAACAAAACCATAGTCAGCAAGATGACCTGTCACCACAAGCAGCACCCGTTCACGAGCATAACGCAAAGATCAGCCATTACCCCCCTCGCCATGTTTGAGGGAAGGAGGCAACCCGACCCCCGACACTAACGCAAGTATCTAAGGGAGCATGGCGAACTTGCTGCCGGTTGCTCATAAGAATAATATGATCAATTGTCGAGGTCGCTAGCTAACCACATATTGCAATAAAACTTATTAAACAACATTGGAATGAGTAGAATAAGTCAATAATAAATGAAAATTAAATTAAACTAAATTGACTAATATAATCAAATAAAATAAACAATTATATGAACTCATATAACTTGTCAGTGGGTAGGTACCTAAGCTAATTCTGGAGAAAAAACATAAACATTGTCTTGAGTTAATCACAGCTACCAACAATTTTTATCGTTTAAGTAATCGTTGATAGAATAGTATGACTTTGAACAAAGGTTGGCTTTTACTTTAGCTTTAAACGCATTAAAAGGCACCCGGACCATTATTACGAATCTATTGATAAGTACCTCATACATCAAAATCGGTTCAGTAGTTTGGGCGCTGCGGTGCAACCTGATTTTAATATTTCTGTGGGTGCAACACACATAAATACAAACATACCTACATAGACTGCTAAAATCATAACCCTTCCTTTTGGCTTTGCCGTAGTCGGGTAAAAAGCAGACTTCGCGTACTCTGATGGACTATCTACCTATTTATTCGTCTTGAGATTAGCCCTTAGTCTGAAAATAAAAAATGTAACGTACCTACCTATTTACTTAATTACTATGTACATATATATACCTACCTATAACATAATTGGTACCGCCTGAGTAGAAAGCACACCGGCCCGCATAATAACGCTATAATTTTTACTTTTTCAGATGAATATGTCAAGGTACAAGCAACCTAAAAAGCTGGAGACCCTAGCATTAGGAAGACTTGGAGATTGGGTGGCTCAAAAGGCTGAGCAACAAATGTTGCCAATCGCAATGCTTTCGCAGCGAGATACTAACGAAGCCCAAACAACACTGGCGCGCAATGTTGAGACCATACGGACGTATTTAGATATTAACGTTCCTTGGATGCTTCATGATTTATTGGTCCATGAAACTATCAAAGCACTGTCAGAACTCCTGGAGAAAACTAAGCAATCATTAGGATTTCGAGGTTGCATGGGAAAATTCGTCAGTCAAATGAATGTAATTATAAAAATGGCAGAAGTGTTATTTACCAAAAATTTAACTGTAGTTTCTATTGACACCATTCCAAAGATGTTGCGGTCAGTGTTCTATTCTAAGTTAAACATGCTAAACGGGCTCGTTAGCCTTAATCTAGGTTCTCTATCCGGAGGTTGGAAAACTGCAGATATGGAAGATGCCCTAATTAAATCTTTAAAGGAACTACATCGCTTAAAATATTTAACTATGAATTATGACTGTACAAACAACATTTTACAATGTATCGTTGACAATTGTAAGATTTTAGAAAAATTGGACGTGTCGTGTTCGAAATACGTTACCAATGACAGTATAGATATTGTTGTGAACATTAAAAACTTGAGAAGTATTCAATTATACAGAACTTTTGTAACTTTAGATGGTTTTCTTAAAGTGCTTTTAAAGTGCAAAAACATCGAAGATATTGGTAGATGTGACGAAATCGGACGAATTCTGGAGCACATTGACTTAAATTACTCTGAAGTGTTGTCATTGAATTTGAAAACATATGTCAGTCGTTACGAGACAAGCAATCAATTGCAGTTAGCAGTACAACTGTGTCCCCTTATAAGAATTATGACCGTTTTTCACAACAGAGACTTGCAAAGTGATTTATTGGTTCTTATAGGCCTAAAGGATCTTAGAGAACTCAAATTGTTATCATGCGACTTCTACGCAGATCAGATAAAACAAGTTCTTCAAGTAAAGGGCTGTAATATTGTTCATTTACACTTGGAGCATGTTGATCAAATTGATTTAAATGCTCTGATGTATATAAGTCAAATGTGCCCCTTTTTAGAATCCTTAACTTTATACAATTGCACCTTAATACAACACACGTCCTTGTATACAAAAAAACTAGAAATAACACCATTTCGTAACCTTAAAAAGATTACTTGTGTATCTACTTGTTCAGACGAGCAAATATTATTTATATTAACAAATTGTTTGAATATACAATTCATTCACTTAGGTACCGCAATACAACTTACCGACGACGTAATATTCAAAATACTAGACAAAAATCCACTCATTTATTTAAAAGAACTGCGTATAATGCAGTCTGATTTCTTAACAATGATTTCCATAGAGAGAATCATACAAAGCTGTATGAGTTTAGAGATATTGGTAGAGTTAGATAGTTGGTCTCTGCTAACTGAAAATGACCGTGAATATATTAGAAATTATATAAAAATTAACAATTATAACATAAACACATCTCCAATCAGGAGATACGATTCATAGTTATACCTACACCTACCCACATCTGTATTAAACTGAACCGTAATATGATAGATAATTAACAAACGATTGTAAAAAAAACAAAATTGAATGGCTGAGATCCCTAACATATGGAAGAAACAGAAAACATTTATTTATTTAGTACATTTCGGAAAACAAACGGTACATATAAAAGCATAAGTAAACAGTGTTGAAATTATACTACTACAAAATTTTCCACAGATTATTATAGTATACCTACATATTATAATAAAAAACAAGCTGTTAGCAAACGTTAACTGTAGCAGGGCTAACTTAATAAAAAAGAAAGAAAAGAAAGATAAACAATATTATTCAAAAAATGTAATACAAAAAATTCATGCGTGATGTAGGTATCATACAGGTCCCTAACCTATTAACAATGATAGGTACCTACATTGTGTAAAACATATGGAGCCAACTGTCGATCCTTTAGAATTTTAATTTATCATATTTAAATTTATATCTGCTGTGCTTATGAATAATATGTCTACTGCACCTAAATGCGTATTGTTTTTTGTATAATATACAAGGTGTTGTTTTGCATCCTCGTCAAATTCGAGGAGGTAACTATGCTAATGATTCTCGACACGAATCAATAATAAAATAAGTAGGTATTTATTTTTATTTTTTGTATTTTTCGGAAATCGGCATGTGTAGGGCCCGTGTGATACCGCCCTGTAACTGCGCTGTAACTGTAACGCATGCACACAGCGACATAGTCGTACGACATGTTCTTTGAAAGTGGAGTATTCTGAAATACTGACAAACTTAAATACCTAAAAAAACAAGTACCTATATATTAATTATTGAGCAAGATCGTAATTTTATTTGATTACCTACTTATGTCTTTCATAACAGCCTCCTGAAATTTGACAAGGATGCAAAATAACACGTTGTATAGGAGTCTATGATTGTATGTGTCAACTAAGCGGAATAAAATATTCTGAGGATAGGATAAAAGAAACGGCAACTACCCCCCACTCTTACTGTCCAAGCCTGTATGGCACTAATGGCGGAATATTCCGACCTGTCCTCGTTCTTCATCAATTTCACACCGTGATGCTCAACAAAAGTAGCAGAATCAAACCCAAGATCCCTAAAAATAAGCTTTTTTAATGCAAACAGCATCACATGTCAACGAGATGAGATCGCGCTTTTCCTCCGAGACCATCAACTTGACATTCTATTAATCCAGGAAACATTCCTCAAAGCGTCACTACGAACACCTAAAGTGGCTAATTACTGCGTAGTTCGCAACGATAGGTTAGGTAAAAAAGGGGGCGGCACTCTCATATACCTACTACAAAAGATCCCTCTATTGCATGCCAATAGACCAATGACTAAAGAATAAGTCTTTAGTCATTGCAATAGACACACCACCACTCCTTCAAATAGAAGCCTCAATCTGTCGACTAGGGATGACGGGTCAACCCTCCCCCCCCCCCCCCCCCCCCACGACTATCATATTGGCATACCTACCCCCAGCAACTGATACCGGTTTGAATCCAATCGAACCGTACAATTAAAACCCTTTTAAACTTAGATAGCTCAGTCATTATGGCGGGCGATTTAAACGCAAAAAACCCTATCTGGAACTCTCGAATTCTTAACCCGAGAGTCAAAGAGCTTTCCCGCCTTGCATCCAAACTCAACTTTGACGTCATCGCTCCGATAATGTATACTCACTATCCCGAAAATGTAAATCACAATCCCGACATTCTTGACGTAGCGTTGCTAAAGAACGTAAACTTAAGTTTGCGTTCGATAGAAACGATACAAGAACTTGACTCCGATCACAGACCAGTGGTGCTCGAGCTAGCCTCTTGGACAGGCCTCTCCGACCCAGGTCGGCCACCTCAAACTAAAATCATAACTGACTGACGACAGGTTGAGCAACGACTCAAGTCCGTCACGTCAGAACAAGTAGATAAAATTCCAAACGATTTAGACTCAGTCCCACAAGCGATGGAAGCGATTGTTAAAGTCACGCATCAAGGAGATGCGGGATGAGCGTTGGGACTCACTCGTGAGCACAATAGAACCCTCCCATCAAGCATTTTGGCAACTAACCAAAAAGCTAAAGTCCGATACTGCTACCGACATCCCATCTCTCGTCCGTCCGAGTCAAAGCTTAGCCTCTAACGACGAAGACAAAGCCGAAAGCCTAGCCGACAGCCTTGAGGCCGAATGCTCACCAAGCGCACTACCAGTATACCAAGTGACCAATAGACCTAGTGGACGCCGAGGTCGAACGTAGATCCACCCTCCCCCCTCGAGAGGACCCCGACAAGCCCCTCCCCCGCGTGACCCCAGATGAAGTCCTCTCTCTAGTGAGGAACCTTAAAATCAAAAAAGCACCAGGTGCTGACGGCATCACCAACAGAGTGGTCAAACTCTTCCCTGCACAGTTGATAGTTTTAATGTCAACTATCTTCAATATTGCATTAAAAAACAATATCTTTCCACAAAGGTGGAAAGAAGCCACAGTAATTGGCTTCCGTAAACCAGGTAAACCCAAAGCTGAGCCGTCCAGCTACCGGCCCATAAGTCTTCTCAGTTCAATGGGAAAGATCTATGAGCGCCTTATTTATAAAAGATTAATGGATTTTGCTGAATCTAACCACCTCATTCCCGATGAACAGTTCGGTTTTCGAACCAAACACTGCTGTGCCTGCCAAGTTCACTGCGTAGTCGAGCACATAAGAGCAGGGTACCAAACGGGACGCATGACGGGAGCTCTTTTCTTCGACGTAGCGAAAGCATTTGACAAAGTCTGGCACAGCGGCTCTATCTCAATGTGCCAGACCGTCTCGTTCTCATCATACGAGACTTCTTGTCGAATCGCACATTTCGCTACCGCGTGGGCGAGACCCTGTCCTCCCCGCACCCGATCCGAGCTGGTGTTCCCCAAGGATCCGTGCTCTCCCCCCTCCTTTTCACGCTCTTTACGAGCGACATCCCTAAACATGACAAGTGTCAGTTGGCCCTTTTCGCCGACGACACAGCTATATATTACTTAGGTACTAATACCGAGTACATTACCCGACACCTCCAATCAGCAGCCGACGCTCTCGAGCAATGGTTGACGAAGTAGAGGATAGAATTAAATCCCGCAAAAAGTGCAGCTGTACTATTTGTCAAACGAGGCAAAAACAGCAATGCACACACCCGTACCCGTCCGATCACCATGTCAGGCCAACAAATCCCTTGGGATAAAAAGGCCAAATACCTAGGGGTCACTCTCGATAACAAATTAAAATTCACCGACCAAAATAAGGGACGTTCGCAACCGTGCCTGCTTTGCGCTCGGTCGCCTTCACCCTCTACTCAATACACGTAGCAAACTAGCCCATAAGGCCAAAGTCCGTATCTACACTACGTGTATACGCCCCATTATGACGTATGCTAGCGCTGTGTTCGCACATGCGAAGCCGTTACTTTTATATGTATAGATTTCAAGTAATCCAAAATCGATTCATGCGTCGAGCCACGGGCAGCCCCTGGTACGTACGTAATGAAAAATTACATGCCGATTTAAATCTGCTGACCATTAAGCAGTTTATTAAAAAATTTAGTACTAGATTCTTCGATTCTGCTACCACACACAGTAACCCACTAGTGAGAGCAGCTACCCGATACACACCCTCACGCGTATTACGTATACGCCGCCCAAAACACGCACTGATAAACAAAGACGACGACATAACTCTTTTCAACAGAGTGAAATGTCCGCTCGCAAATCAGTCAACACTACACAAAACAGACGAACTACGTTCCGTACTCGCCGGCGAGTAGGTACCTTCGCGAATTAGAGTAACTAGACAACCCCCCGACCATTGACCCCGCCCGCCCGTGCGGAGCCTGTAATTTCAACCAATGTCCATAATAATAATAGTAACACAGATCCGAGTCTCACCACCACTAGTTCAGTGATCAGTAGCGCGCTAAGCCCAGGTTCGATTCGAGCCCCGCTATGGGGCGCCCTTAACGACGCGCGACGCTACTTAAATTTTGTTAGTAAATTTAAATACTCTTGCAAGGCGAAGAGGCCCTTCTGGCCCCGCCGACGCTAGGTTACGCAGAATAGGTTCCTCGGAGCCACCTGCAATAGGCTCAATCAAAAAAAAAAACCCCACTCTTACACACACGTGCACACCGTTCACACCGAGAGCTGCTAAATGAATGTTATTTAGATTTTTTTCTTTGAAACCTCTTTTAGCCATTGTTAACCACAGAATATAATATATACCTACTTGGTTGTTAACACTGAGACCTGAGACAGCTCGGACAGCTGCGATCGTAGCTACAGAGAATAGTTTTCCAATTATGTATGACACCATTTTTAAGTTGAAATAAATATCTTTGTATTTTGTTTTTATGTTTTCTTGTTATTTTTTTCTTAGGTACCTACCTACCGTACTTAGATACAGAGATATACTTAAAGTAAACTTCCCGAAAGTCACTCTAGAGGTAAAGGGACGCAATGGGCAAATAGTATGCAGTGCCATTTACTAGCGTCACATCGGTCAGGGTCCCTCAGGGTAGCTTGGTTGACGGGAGAGATTGCAATTGACGCGCCAGCTGCAGGCCGCTTCACTTGTTCGAAACTAGAAGCAATTATTGAAAACTCAGGAGAAAAGATTTTTTGCGATCCATATTTGCGGATCAGCAGAACGACTTTACAAAACATCGAGATTTCTCGATTGTAGGTAGGATTGTGTAAGTATAGTAATAATATTGTTATGAGTAGGTACCTATATTGTTTATTTTTATTTTTGTAATGCATTTATCTGGTGTGTACCATAAAGTATAAGTACCTACCTACCTATACAAATAAATTAAAATCTCCTGCAATCAATTCTCTGAATGATGTTGAAAACCGCATCAAAATCCGTAGAGTAAACAATTCGGTCACTCAAACAGACACGAAAAGCGACTTTAATTATTAAATTGGAGGTAAATGTTTAATTTGGAAGGTACCTACATTTAAAGGAGTAGGTATAAAAAAAACAAAAACCCGACTGTAACTGAAAAGTTCAAAACAATCTTACTTTTCAAGCAGTCTGATAAATAGGGGCAGTTATTTCAGCTAATTCTCAGAATTGATACCACCAACTGCATCAGACTGCTTGAACTCTTTAGTTGCAGTCGGGTTTTTGTTTTTTCATAGGTACCCAACCTTAAGTATATACCTATAGTGTGGTTGTACTTTGAATAAGTACTTAGGTAATTAGGTAATTGTAGTAAGATGTTGTTGGTTTTTTTTTTTTTGTTTTTCCTAGTTCAGGCCCCAGGTCGGCCCTACCTTAAACATTAAAGGAGATTGCTCGATTTATAAGGAAATTTGGGTCCCAGTGGAAAATTGTTGTGCCCTGAAGATTTTTATTTTAAATAATATTAAAAACATAATATTTTCATAATCAGAAACCATTTTTCATTTATTCACCCTGGTTCACGAGATATCATTGTTTTTATGTTGTAAAAATCTAGGCTATAATTAGAAATTAACATAGACATTTCGTTCTTATTCTATTTAGATTATGTACCTACCTACTTCTACTACCTATCTACTTTACATCAATATGGGGATGGGATTATGTTTCAGCACAATAAAAAGTAGATAGGTAGGTACTCATAGATGGTGTAGAATCGCCGTTAAGTTATGATAAAAATGTATAGGTAATTAACAGTTTCAGCATTGGACTTTCTTAACGATATTGATAGGTAGGTAGTTCATGTCTAAGTACCAAAGGAAATAAAACAAATCAAAACTTGAAGAAACCATTTATTCTTCATAATATATATCATCCAAGAATTGAGCTGGAGCACATACATCGTTGAAGCGGCCCCAGCTCAGATACCATAATACTGTCATAGTATGAGCAACAACACCCTACTGCACGGTTACCCACTAGACAGTTACAATAGTAAGCAATGATGCTATCTAAAGTATTTGCACGATTTTCATCTTTACTAATCAATAAATAAGAGTAATAAGTTTTATATGCTCACATGGCGGGACTTAATTCTAGCCCTAATTAAATAATTATTTTGACCCAACCGCTCAAGACCGGTCACGTGACAAATCCTCAACATATCCTCTTCCAAAATATCATTGCTTACTTCAACATTATAAGTAGGTACCATCTAGTTCTTATGTGCTCCCAGTAATAGGATCTCGCCTGTTTTAGTTGGTAGGATCCCAATGCAAATCTTCCTAAAGATGTAAACTGCCTAGGTTATACTTAGACTTAAATAAAAATAATTATTTTTTTATTGTTTAATAGTTTTATTTTTGTATTGATTACTCAATTGATTAAAAGATGGCATTCGTTATTTAATTCTTTGATACCCGGCAACTTTTTCTTACCAATCAAACCACAGACTACATTGAATCAAACGGATGTCGACGCGCGACGTAATGTTTAACAACTAATAATTAACTTTATCTATATTCCCAGGGTGAAAGAAATCGTATAAAAAATACCCTGTACACAAAAAAAATAGTAATATTTTTAGGTTATTATTAAAATCAGGCACAATACCACAAAAGGGACCTGCTCCGTGGCAATTTGATATTGTGTAAAATTACATTATGCTGAAATCAGCATGAATGCTAGGTACAGTGCGATTTTTCTGTTAATCCAATACAAATACCTTAATTTTTATTTCTTAAGTCCATTTTATTTTCTGGTATATTACAAGAATTTTTAAGTGCACTATTTGTCTTAGTTATTGACCTCTCTAATTCTTTGTGATTAGGTACTAGTGCAAACATATACACAGGATATATGCCATTAGGAAAGTTAGCTTGTTTACATTGCTTGATTCTCTTCAAGTAACAGTTTTTAAATATTCTAATGTATTGCTTGTATGTTCGTGTGACTGATGAATCAGTAGAATCCTTTTCTATTTTGCCAGATGAAGTAACATTTTCTTTTACAACAATGATGCCACTTGCAGATAATGAGTCCCTGAAATGAAGAATACATTGGATTCATTTGGAATTTAGGTAATGATGTTGTAGGTAATATAACAATATTTTGAAATAAGCTACCTGCATCGTATGAGATAAGCCTCCAAATCATCATCTGTAAGATATCCTAATACCCACTGATTCCAAATAACATCATATTTCCTTGAAGGTATAAACTCTTGCAAGCCAACCTTATGCAAGGTGCCTAATTTCGAGCAAAGCTCTCCCACATACTCTTTAATGGAATTGACAAATTTTTCATCAGGTTCCACAACATCAACTAGATCAAATTGAGGTAATAACAATTGTTTTGTTATCCTACCAATGCCAGCACCACAGTCTAATGCCGTGTTCGTAGAAGGGGGATTGTCAGAAGAAAGTAAAGACTTTAAGAACAGTTCAGATCCTTCAATGTCTGCATTCGAAATAAATCCAAATCCCCCAAGTACTCCATCGACCGTAGGTGGAATGTCTGCCCAGTATTGTAAGGATTTATTATAATTAATATTAAATTCGTCGTTGTTGTCGTTCATAGTGATGCACTGAATCAATTATTTTGTGGGATAGTAGGTACCTATGTAGGTAGGTACTAATGAGTGAGTAGGATTATGATACAAAATTAGATGTCTTAGGTTATTTCATAAGTGTATAGGACATACAAAGATCACACCACTGCCGGCAATTGCTTGCTTTATGAAATAATGAAATGATTGTCTAAAATGATTTTTATTTTACTACTGAAGACAGGGATAGAACAAATTGCTGCGACGCGTGACAAGTGACAAGTGACAAGTGACACTTTCAGAAAAATTCTATCAATCAAATAGGCTGCATTCCGAATTAGACCATGATCGCTCACAGCGATCACATCGATATTTTGCGTAGACAGAGAATGCTATAGACGCCTGCAAAGCGTGTCGCAGAAAGAGACAAAACAAAAATACGTCACACATTTAGGGTTACCGTGTGAGGAAAAATTTACCCCACAATTTAAAATGTCTATAGAAAATTAATTTTTCTCATAAATCGTCTTTAAATCAGTGTCCGTTCAAAATACATATTTGGTAACCTAGATATTCTGTAATACAATCGGAATAAATGCACTCTAGCTACAGATTCCTAGATATAGGAATATGTTTGATTTACAAATTATTTTGGTACATAATACGTTTGCATGAACTACGCATGCTCCCTCAACCCCTTAAAAGCAGGAGAGAGTGACGATGGATGATGATGATGTGATTCTAAATACCTACATTTTCTTAGATGATAGTAGTATCTGGCTTTGTGAGTAAATAATACAACAAGTAATTATTTATTATTTATTTTTAATTAGCTTTTATTGATTTTACACGTTATTGTCCTAAATTGTCCGTCAATAACGTATTTCAATAAGTATATTATAGTAATTTGTAAGTACAAATACTTGTACTTAGAAATTATTATAATATACTGTACTTACAAGAATGCTTAAATTATTTTCAATTTCCATATTCGTTTCTTCATGTAAACTGATGGAGGAAGATGATGGAATACAGGCCTTTGATTCCTAAAAAAAATTATTATCTTTAAGACGTTAATACAAAATAGATGTAAGAAGATGTTGTTTACGGAAAAAGATATTTTAAATTCTTGATCGATATTTTGAATCGCGTTCAGAGTTTAAGATAAGCCTGTCTCAGTCATTTATTGCACATAAAACGTACAAAATAATAGTTCGCAACAGATAATTGTATATAACAGTTTTAAAAACACTGAACATATATAAAAAACATATAAAACCTGCATCGAAACTTAATAATTATGTTATTAACTGAATATTTAGCAGAATAGGTACCTACTGTATTCGGTAATAGCAGTGTTAGTTTCTTCTTTTTATTTAACATTTTTTTTATTAAAATGTCTGCTGCAAATTTTTGATGACGGTTTTGGTGTCCAGTCTGTTCGTCCTGTAGCTACGATCCAATTCCGACGTAAATTATCATATTCAGGAAAACTGCAACAAGCCATTAATCTTTCAGATATACAATTAACTAGCTGCGCCCCGCGCTTTTACCCGCATGTGTCTCGGTTCCGCGAGAATATTGCGATAAAAAGTATCCTATGTCCTAACCCAAGTAATTTACCGATGTGCCAAATTTCATCCAAATCTGATAAACCGTTTTAGCGGGAAAGCGTAACAAACAAACCAACAAATAAACTCAATTTCGTATTTACATATAATATTAGTTAGGATTAGGATACACACTACAGAATACATATTTCCCATAAAAGTGGGCAATAATTTATGGAAAATTGGCAACACCAAAATCCTTAGGTTAGAATTTAATAATGTTAATTTTGTGCTTTTTATCGATGAATTTACGTCTAGGGTACATTATTCACAATGTATGAACACAGTAAAATGTTATTGATAGCCTAGTTTCTGATAAAAAGTGCTATACTTACGAATGAAAGGACAAGTCTGGCATTTTCGTTTCACCTATCACTTTTACACCTTAGATCGCTACACCGCACCATGTTTTTTTATTTAATGGTTGAAATGTTAAGGCTAAATTGTTCACAACATAAAATAACATAAATTACTAAACTTAAAGCACATAAAACTGAATTTTACAAGAAGACGATAACTATCTGTCAAACTTTGTTTAGCAAAGTACTATGCTAAAACCGTCAAAATCGTGGCACGCGCTGTGAAACAAAAAATCTCATCGTTCTGTCTCATTTCTTTACACGACATCGGCGTAACTTGCTCTTTTTCTTGTGTGAATGCGACAAAACACATCAATTTGTCTATAGCATTCTCTGTCTACGATATTTTGCGTTCCGTATTACATAAATCATGATTATGACAGCTAAGAACTGAAGATCAATTCGGAACGCTCGTAAACGCGCTCACAGTGTGGTTGCTTAACGTCAACCTCAAACTTTGCACAAAAAAGACCGATTTGATATTCTTCTGCAAATGAAAGTGTAACGCATAGGCACTTCTATTTTGTTGGATTACTCTATCGACTCGGATAACTCAGATTTTGAGTTTGAGAACGACAATTCGTCCAGGGATGAAATGGATGACGAAGTGCTTATATTAGCCTATTTACATGCTCCCGGCAAAGATGTACCCCGAAGAAAAATACCATGTTCATATTCATTTATTAATTGTTTGTCACAGGTGAAAATACAGTTCTTACACTTAGAAATTATTGTATCACTGTAACATACCCATGGGTGTACAATATTTATACCTATGTATGTCAATATAATTGGCTATGTTAAATATAATTAATAAAAATACAATTACACTTGTTACCAAGAATTACAAATAACCTAGATGCAACACTATTTAAACATAATGCGCATGAGTTTAAAACTCATTTCAGGTATTCTGTTAAGTCTTGGATTTTACAGCATAATATTGAAAATGCCGCTTTAGTTTACCATCATTTTTGACAGCGCTCACGGTGATATTAATTTAGGGCATGGTCGTGAGCGCGATAATGATGTCCCGTGAATCGTCATCTATGATGTCATGACATGTGCCATCTTGCGATAACGCCGACCATGCCGTAAATTAATATCACCGTGAGCGCTGTCAAAAATCACAGTTGAGCGCTTTGTTTCGAGTCGCATCATATCTAAATCATCATATTATACTAAAGCGGCATTTTTTGTTAGATGTTTGCGGTTAGATGAATTGTCGTTCTCAAACGCAAAATCTGAGATATCAGAGTCCATAGAGTAATCCAACAAAATAGAAGTGCCAATGCGTTGAACATCCATTTGCAGAAGAATATCCAATCGGTCTTTTTTGTGCAAGGTCAGAGATTGACGTTGAACGACCACTGTGAGCGCGTTCACAAGCGTTCCGAATTGATGACAGTTCTAAACTGTCATAATCATGATAATATCTAATACGGAACGCCAAATATCGATGTGGTCGCTGTGAGCGATTATGGTCTAATTCGGAATGCAGCTAATCAAAGTCACAGTTTTTTTTTTTTTTTTGAGATACAAGTCTTTCAGTCGGATACATAGATACTAGTCGACGCTTGAAAGGCAACCTTCACTAAGCGACATTGAGTAAACTTTACAGGAGAGTGATTTAAAGTTCAATGATAAAGTGGAATTGTTTTTGATTTTATATATTTTATTTTCTCATTTACTCTTATACACGCTGTCTACATTAATTAATCTACTATCCTATCGCATCACCTTTGTACCTATTTTTCTGTTCTTTTCATCTTGTCTGTTTAAATATGTGTGTACATGTTACAGTGGTTAAATAAATAAATAAAAGAAAAAATCATAAAAATTCACCTAATTGTTCGATTAAAATGATGTTAACACTCGTAGAAATCGTTTTGATATAGCTGTCCAAATTGTTAAAATAAGACACCTGAAACTTTTATAAACTGGTTTGTGTCGGGTTAGATAAAAGTTACCTGATTTGACAAACAGGTAAAATTATCTAAATTTTCACTGTAGTATGTGCAGTAACATGTAAAACTATGTAAACTTACTTAGTTTAGAATGTTGATACAGAAATATTAATCTAAAAAGATCTGATAGTTTAAAATAAATCAAGTAAATTTACCTAAGCATTATTTAATGAGTTTTGTGATTGTGGAAATTTATTAAAATTATGGATGGCCTTTCAAGCGTCGATGTGATAGCTCACTGTGGCAAAATCACAAAAAGAATAGACTAATTCCTTGCAGACGGATCACAGGACAGCAAGACAGGACCCAACACTACTATTCACAACCGCTCTATTCGCTTACGAATTCGATTGTTACGGTTCGTTTCAGTTCGTTTAGTGTAAACGCTACAAAATAGTAACTTTTATGGTAAATAATATTTATGGCGAAAGCGCCAGGATTTCCCGCGAAATTAAAATTTTCTTACACTTTATTTAATTTGCAGGTCAGCATCAGGTTGTACGTAAATCAAAAAATGATTAAATTCTGCCTAAGGGAGTTACATTGATGAATTAAATCAATGATACCCAAAGTGTCTATATCGACCCCCAAGGGTCGACGACGCCGACGACCTGTAGGACGTAGGTTGTTTTTTTTTCTTCCACATATCACTACAGTTACACATCAATCAAAACACATTTATCGTTGAAGAATTTCCAAAAATACAATATTAGCTAAGCGGGTCTACCTAGGTAGACCCGCTTAGCTAATATTGTATTGTTCTAGAACCGAAAAACACGGCAAGTGGTCTATGAGAAAAAAACGTTTCAGGGCCTCTGATTTAAATGATTATGATTCTGGAAATACACATTACAAACTATATCTCAAAAATATTCTAAAAGAAATAAGGGAACACTTTATAGAATGCTATAAGTTCAAACTACATAAATGCCTTATTAGTAATTGTGTTTAAATTGAAAGAACCCCCTACATCCCCTTGCCACGGTAACATCACGCCAGCGAAGATAGCGTCTAACGCGCTTGCGTGGCGTAATCACATCACGGCCAATGGATTGCCGACATATTACCAAAAACCCTGTAGATTCATGGTTTAGTTTCAATTTCGTTCACGGGCCAAAAGATCCTGGCATATTATTACGACAAAATTAAATAATTTGTGTGATTGTGTGCAGTCAGAGGTGCCATTGTGGGCAAGTTCAATAGTCTGTTCAAAATCAGATTTCTAGAAAAAGACGGTTACTGGCCGCAAATTCGCTTTGTCACTTTGATACTTTTCAGGCTGTATTCACTGCACAACCTGAATACCTGAGGGGCAATTTTCGTACTTAAAAAACGTTCAAATTCAAGTCGCAATCTCATCTCAGCGACAATCAATGTCAAAAACTTGTCAAAAATGTATAGAAATTGATTGTATTTTTGACAGATTGAGACTGAGATCAGACTGTGAACGTGCTTAAAATTACTGGAATTACCCCTCTGAATACGGACCGTTCATTCCATTCTCTATGTCTATTGGCATAAAGTGCCGCGCTGCAAGTTTAACATCAAAATATATAATAATGATGTTGTAATAACATCCTGTCACTGCTATTTTCATAGCAAGTAGTGCAAGTACACAAATCACTTCAAAGTGAAAAAGTCAAAATTACTATTTCGGAAGTAGGTAGGTGGCAAAAAAACGAGAATACAAAACCAAAGACACAAACTTCCGAAATTAAAGTTATTTTTCACTTTATAGTGTTTTTATGGAGGTCGGTTGTTTTATTTTGTTTAGAAACCGCAGCCATGTGAAAGCATGTAGTTTTTTTTTATTTTTACTTTGAATTTTTAGTTATCCGACGGAAAATCACAACAACGTCAACGAAGTACGGAATCTGAAAATTCTTGTTTTGTGGGCAACACTGATCATCGTTCTTATTATTTGTTCTTTTCTATACGTCAAAAACGCGAGTCTAGACGTTTTCAAAATGGTTTGTGAAAATATTTCTCATCTTTATAAATAAGACCAATCTTCCTAAAATGAAAGATTGCCAAGGGTTAAAACAAATTAGTGAAATTAATTACATACTTGAATTGATATATTTCTTGACGGAATGCTGTATGGAAGTCATTTATCAAGACCGGCCGTAGGCCATACCCCAATGTTATAATGTTTTGGTGCTAAATGTGATTTGTTTCAACAATGTGTTTGTAACATTGTGTTTAGATGTAGTTATTTTGGATTAAGTGTATATTAAGTGGAGTGAAATCGCCAGTTTGTTGTTTAGTAAGTGTTATCCGTTTTTATTTCAGGGTAAGGTTAAGTGCTCTGAGTTACGCACTAAAGACAAGAAGGAGCTGTTCAAGCAGCTCGAAGAATTGAAAACAGAGCTGACCAATCTTCGTGTTGCCAAAGTGACAGGAGGCGTTGCATCCAAACTCTCCAAAATGTAAGTTTTTGGTTGAAATTAATTAATTTCAGTGTGTGAATACAATATGGTCAAATATGGTAGGTATTTACCATTATTTCAGAATAAATATACTCTAAGAAAGTACTTAGGAAGAAGGCGTGAGTTTATGAAAATAATTATACTGATCTAGCTGAGTAGAGTTTGCTCGCTTCTTGAAATTCTGTGCCTTAACATTTTAAAATAATGACATACTTGTCAATACAATTCTTGCATATCTCTTCCTACACTTGCTAGTCTGCGCTATTGCAGAACAGTATTATTGACTATCTGTGCATGCACACCAAAAAATATTTTTACTTCCTTCACTATGTTTAAAAGAAGTGGCCTATGCATTTAAAAAATAGGTTAGAGGGTCATCTTAGGAGCCGCCAATGAAAAGTATTTATCTATATATACTTAGCCTTATTCTGGTCAAGTCAGTTGTTATGTTACTGCTAGGAAAGAAATAATAAATTGTGTTTACTCATACCTATTCCGTTTGCAAAATACCTTATCAACTGTGGTGTTCAGACGCCAGCCTGATATTTAATATATACTCAAACAAACAAACTCTAGAGAAATTGCTAAAAAATAATTTAAGAATCTGCTCCTAATTTATCTAGGGTCGTAGTCGTCATAGCTGCAATGGAAAAAAAAGATTTCAAATTTGAAATTAAGTGTACTGGCACACAAATAACAAATGTAACTAATTTAGTTTTTACTGATTCTCACATTTATTTTTTTCATTGTTATAGACGTGTCGTGAGGAAAGCGATTGCAAGAGTATACATTGTGTACCACCAGAAAATGAAAGTTAATCTCCGAAATCATTACAAAAACAAGAAGTACAAGCCCTTAGACTTGAGGACCAAGAAGACCCGTGCTATGCGTAAGGCTCTTAGCAAGCACGAATCTAAAATCAAGACCAGGAAAGAGATTAGAAAGAAGTCTCTTTTCCCTCCCCGTGTTTATGCTGTTAAGGCTTAAAATAAATAACTAACTAAAATTTGCATTTAATTTATACTGCCTCTTCTATCAACCTCTACTTTGAATCACTTACAGTAAAACGGGGTGAATTGGGACGAAACTTTAAAATTAATTTTAACATTGAAATAATATAGTTTCTTGCCAACAAGGGCACTTAATCGTTAATTATAATACAGTAAACTCCTTATTGGCAACATACTATATTATTTCAATGTTAACATCGCTTTTAAAGTTTCGTCCCGATTCACCCCTGCATCTCTACTCACCCTGTTTTACGGTACTCACCTGTGTAGCACTGACAATTTGTTGTTTTTTCTGCAAGAAATTCCAACAAACCATTGATGATGCTGTCACATGCAGCACCTAAATATAAAATAGAAGTTGGCTACAGTTAAACCCCCGTTATTGTCCGTCCCATTCCAAAGCAAAGGCCTCTTTGCATACAGAGAAGTCATGAGCATTGATCATCATGCTTGCTCAAGGCGGATTGGCGATTTCACACTTAGCTATTAGATAAGATAGATAATTTAAAAAAAATTATCCCTCAGAGATGTAATTAATAATTACATCTCTGAGGGATAAAAAAAAAAATTATCCCTCAGAGAAAAAGCATAATTACTAATTATGCTTTTTGTAAGGACTATGCTATAAGTAGATGGGTTACATACTCCGTTTATCCACCATAAAGTGGATACGCGGAAACGCATGTCCGAGAATCCACCCTAGGCCTAGAATAGTAGATTATTTATTATTAACCAAGGGGATAAAGCAGTGTCTTCTGTCGCGGGTGACGATTTAAATCGCGAGCGTAATGAAGGACTCGAGGTTTACTCCCGAGCGTAGCGAGGGTGTTAACTTAAATCACGAGCGAAGCGAGGGATTTAACACTAGTCCTGGGTGTAGCGAGGGATTTAAGTTCACCCAAGACTAAGACAGCTTTATCACAGAGGAAAATACTCTACTTTTCGTACCATTTGCGAAAAAATTAACACAATAATAATATGAGATACTTAAGCATTTATTAAAAATAATGACAATTAAACGTATTTTTAGAACATTAACTTATTTATAAAAATAAACTTAACGTTTAGGTACAAATTTGTATTTGAAGAAAACAAACGAGGTTTACTCCCGAGCGTAGCGAGGGTGTTAACTTAAATCACGAGCGAAGCGAGGGATTTAACACTAGTCCTGAGTGTAGCGAGGGATTTAAGTTCACCCAAGACTAAGACAGCTTTATCACAGAGGAAAATACTCTACTTTTCGTACCATTTGCGAAAAAATTAACACAATAATAATATGAGATACTTAAGCATTTATTAAAAATAATGACATTTAAACGTATTTTTAGAACATTAACTTATTTATAAAAATAAACTTAACGTTTAGGTACAAATTTGTATTTGAAGAAAACAAAAACGCGGCAAACTAGACTAATATTTTTTTGTCGGAAAAGCAAAGGCTCATACGGCCTCGTCGGTTTTCGTAATTTGTATTCCTTTTTCAAAAAGATGTATAATGCTTTATACATCTTACTTAGTATTACAAACTCAATGGTGTAAACGTGTAAACACAGATGTAGTTCAGTATTCGGTAAGTATTCCAAATTCCATCACATTCAAGGTGAATGAAATTCAGTACAATTTTCTTTCCCTGTTTTTAACCAGATTAAAAATGACTATTGTTATGTTCGCTTTTTGTGGCATAGAAATGTGACTTTTTTGAGCAAGTGGTACGAAAACGGAATTTATAGGCTTAGGGTGGATTCTCTGACATTGATTGACTGATTCTCTCTCTAAGGGTGGATCTTTTAATGAATGTTAGCAGGTCTGCTGTAGGTATAATGAGACATGAAATGACAATTAGGTACAGGGTTTGTATATAAGGGCATATCAAAATTTCGATTAGGTAAGTCTATAGGTAATGAGAAACACTAGAAAAATAACACTATCGAATCTAAAAGGTGTAGGTACCTAACAGAATAAACGCAAGTCCTGAAAGTAGTTTGCTCATAATAATTGACTACTGAATAGAATATATATATATATATAATATAAAATATAACTATTAATATTAAAGGTAGGTATTTTGTTCAATTTTTTTTTTGCAATACTTATCGTCGATTGAGCCAAAGAAAATTAAATCTTATCTCAAAGCAATAAGACTCAATTTGAAATGCGTAAAGTAATGCTAGTGTCAACACGATTTTCTTAATAATAAACAGTAGATTGTGTTTAGAAGAAAAATATACATAGGTATATAAGGTGCTATAAAAATATCTGCCACGGCTTTAATGGGAGGTAGTATTGTGTTTATAGATTACAATAGTGAAGAAATTTCGTACCCCGGAACAGTTAATTCAATTTGAGAAAATAAAGTAGTTAAAATAACATTGACTCTACTCTGCATAATGTGGTTCACAACTTACGCGCGATGGGTCGCTTCGTCAATGAAAACAACTGCTATCTCTTTCCATCTGTTCTTTGAATGAAAACTGATATCAGCTGACTAGTTCGTCACTACCTAATCTACTAGGTACGCAATAATACGCCAAGTGTTTTAAAAGTGCAATTACTTACCAGCTACCGCATTCTTCCAAAAAACTGACGTAACTATGATGATAAACTTCCCATCACACTTAAAACAGGCTTTGGACTGTCAAGTTAGTGTAAGAATCGCAATTTTTTTCTTATTATTTTTAAACAATAGGTTGTTGTTGTTGTTGTGGTCCTAAGGCACCCCGCTGGTGCTGAGGGCCCCAACAATAGGTACTTAGATTAATATCAAATAACGATAAATTACAGTAACTTGGCGTGTTTAAAAGTTAATCATCTTATTTACAACAATTGCACTGTATTTACAGTTATTTACACACTCCCTACCTACTTATCTACAAAACTGTTGCACAAGTCCGCCTTCGCGTTGCACATAAATGTAGGCACGCTTACGTACATGTCTCTTCACTTTATCTAATGTGTCCGTTTCACTTTTAACTTGCCTAAATGCGCGTTTGATGCGCCTTTTTAGTTCTTCCACACTTCTAATGTCATGTCCGGTTTGGCCGTACACAAGGTCCTTTACACGACCCCACAAAAAAAAGTCTAGAGGGGTTAAACCCGTGAGCGAGGAGGCCACGGCACTGGCCCTCCTCGGCCTATCCACCTTTCACCGCCGTACCACACACCGTTTAAAAAGTCCCGTACGCTGATGGCGACTGGCGACGGCGCGTGCGACGAACGGGGTAGTGCGGGTGAGCGTGGGGGCGCGCGGGGGCCGACTGGCGAGCGGGCGGTCGCGTCGGCTGGCGCGTGCGACGAACGTGGTAGTGCGGGTGAGCGTGGGGGCGCGCGGGGGCCGACTGGCGAGCGGGCGGTCGCGTCGCTGGCGCTTGCGACGAACGGGGTAGTGCGGGTGGGGGTAGGGGCGCGCGGGGCCGATCAGAATGGCAACAGTTTATGCATGTCGTCGCCGGCGTTTTTGAATGAATTCGGTGCGGTGCGGCAACAGCTTATAAGTCTACGGGATGGTTTTATGCTAAAAAATCAATTCAATTTTATACGTAATTATTTTTGTATGAAAAAAAATGTGACAATAATTTATCTTTACTTTTGTAATCTATAAACACAATACTGTCTCCCATTGCAGCCGTGGCAGATATTTTTATAGCACCTTATATACAAAATCATGAATGAACATGGATCTGATTCCTAAAATTATTTATCTAATGGGAAGCTACAGTACCTACCTATTGCCGAGTAATATGTTAAAGCAAGAAATATCACGCGGGCGGAGTCGCAGGCAGATGCTTTTCATACTTACTTTTGACAAGTATTTTTTTTGGGTTTTCTAAAATCTACCCCTTACGGGGCAAACAAGGGAAGTTCAGTTTTTATCCCGGTGTGAGGGAAGGTCTCTCAGTCCAGGCGGCGCTAACATCCTGCACCGATAGGTTCCGGGTATCTTCCAGAACACTGCTCACGGCTATGTCCTGAACCCTTTTCCCGAAAAGTACTGAATCAATTCCCAAATTACACTTAGAAACCTCAAGCTGGTCTATTGACCTAAAGGAATAATTTAAAACGATAGGTACATCTAGGATTTTCAGGGCGTGACGCGCCTCTGAAAGCAGGTTGGCTAAACCATGGGCGCCGGCAAGTATCTTCAGCTCCACAAATCGAGCTCCTCCGAGCTCCGCCTCCGAGCTCGAGTTTGTCCATTAATAATCCCTTTTTCAGTTTGTGACTTTTTACTTACTTTTCGCGGGTTTGCGGTTAAAAGATTATCAGGCAACTAAAACTAATTCTCGTTATTTTTAGTAGAATATTTATGTAAGTCGCATAACCCTGCCTTATTGTGACTGAAAACAGATATTTTTGTGTCATTTGTAATGGCAGAAAAAGCAATAAGAGCTAGTAAAATTATAATGTACATCAGGCTGTTCGGCCAGTTGACGTAGAGAGCTGGCTGCTACTCCAGTTTTTTGTGACGATTTGGTGACTCATAAATATGCCAGCCAAATAATTTGTGACTCAATGGTTCGAAAGTTAGAAGCATTTCGTTATGGCCGAACAGCCTGATCTCAGGCTGTTCGGCCAACCTGAATCTCCATAACTGAGGACTTTAGAGAAAATGTGACTGAATGAAGACTTAGTACTGATTTAGTGACTAACAACCACTGCTGTACTTTTACTCGTAATGATACAGGTTAAAAGGAAAATGAATTTTAGTTCCCGAAATATCAGGCTGTTCGGCCAACGTGATCTCCATAACTGAGGACTTTAGAGAAAATGTGAGTGAATAAAGATATAGTTACGGTACTGAAACGCATTTTTACTGCTTTAGTTTTTTTTGTGACTGCCCCCCTTCATGGTAAATTGGAAATTAAATATTTCTAACCTCAAAATATTGAAATTTCGATTCCTCCACAACGAAGAAGCCTGGAGAAAGTGTTGATGAATAAAGAGCTAGTAACGATTTGGTGACAAATAACCACTGATTTACTTTTGCTCATAATGCCACCGGTTTAGAATAAAATGAATTTTAGTTCCCCAAATATCAGGCTGTTCGGCCAACGTGATCTCCATAACTGCGTACTTTAGAAAGAATGTGACTGAATAAAGGTTTAGTGACGACACTGAAACTAATTTCTAGTGTTTCAGTTTTTTTTGTGACGGCCCCCCTGGATGGTACATTGAAAATTAAACATTGTTAACCTCAAAACATTGAGATGTCGATTCCTCCACAACGAAGAAGCCTAGAGAAACAATGAATGTATAAAGAGTTAGTAACGAGGTTGTGACAAATAACCAGTGATTTACTTTTACTCGTAATGCTCGTAAGGTTTAGATTAAAATGGATTTTAGTTCCCAGAATCGGCCAATGTAATTTCTGGATAACAGATGATCTGAGAGATACTCTAACTGCATAAAGAGTTAGTTACGACACTGAAACGAACTTTTACTGCTTTAGTTTTTTTTGTGACTGCCCCCTTGATCATAAATTGAAAATTAAACATTTATAACCTCAAAACATTGCGATTATCGGTTTGTTAGACAAGGTGACCATAATTTCAACGAAACAATATTATTTCTCGAGAAAGTATCTAGGTACTGAAAGCAACAAATCTCGCCGGAATTGTTGAACTAAGGTGAACATGTAGGTATTCCAACGAAATAAGTAAGTATAATATAACGAGCAGATCTCAATGAAAATAAGCACATCATGTTTATTAATATTATTAGGTATTATGCAAAAGCAACGTTGAGTTCAGATGCCTGCTTATCAGTGGTGGGGTTCAGTAGCTACCAAGACATGAAAAACAGCCAATAAAATATTTTTTCTTACCATGGCATACGGTCTATGTCTAGAGCTGATTGAGTAGAGAACGAATAGGTATGTAATAATTATTTCATATATTCAAACATTTTTGACCATATTTGTTGTAAACTGTCAAAAAGACTACTAGGTAAAAAAGTTTGGTCGAATTAAACCTAAGGTAAGTATAAGTAATATTCATTTTCAAGTTTAGTGTAAGGTAGGTACCTAAAAATTAGTTCCTACTACTGATAATATGATTGTAGTGTGTAATAAAGAAACTTATTTTTTTGCGTATTAGACATCGCAACACTACGCACAGTCCAGTTTACTTATTTCAGTAAATCAGCGGTTACGACACAGATGGCGTGCAATTGAAGGAAGGCGCTTACTGTAGATGTACAAGGACGTTACCACAATATAAATATGGACAGTAAGGAAACTACGTATAAACGGTCAAAGCGACACTCACACAGACGCCAGTCAGTACCCAGATTGTGAGTCTTCGTTCTTGCAATAACACGAAATACGCGACCATAAAGTTAAACGAGCAAACTAAAGACCGATGGCATTTAAAACCGGTGCGAGTGTGAGTCGAAGTATGTCAAACTAACGACAGCACGTATCCTCATTCCTCACATGTCCGATAGTAAGCCGAACGTTTTGTTATTTTTTTAATGTTGCCTAAACAGAAACTTAGAATGGTTTCTTCGAGATAATACGACTATAATACAAATCTTATTGCAACCGTGCTAACAAGCGATAAGCGTGCCTTACAGAATTCAGACGAGTAATATTTGTTATGAATGAGATATTCCTATTTCGTTTTGTGATGCAGTGAGTAAGGGAGATGTGAAATAAGTTCAAGTTGTGTATGGCGTCAGCAGATGTACTTAGAATTCCTTATGCCTTGTTTGCTTCAAAGGTTTTCGCGCTTTTGTGTTACATTAGTTACCTACTTACTCTATTTAAAAATGAAAAACCGGCCAAGTGCGTGTCGGACTACGCACAATGAAGGGTTCCGTAGTAGGGATGCATTTCTCCTAAGAACAAACTTACATTTGCAGTTGTAAAACATGTTCTCCCATACAGAATGTATGGGAGAACAACTGCAAATGTAAGTTTGTACATACAATATTGAGAGATTTGCTATGTTATTCTAAGACCACTGGCTTCTTATGAATTTTTCTGTTATCTATAGATACAGAGCTATTTTCTGTATTTTTTTTTCCAAATTTTTGGCACCGTAGTTTCGGAGAAGGGGGGATGGTCAATTTTGGTCTAATTTCTTTAATAACTTTTTTTTAAATTTTCTTATTCTGCTCCCTTTAAGTGGTGTAATGTAATGAATGAATTTTGAATAGCGGGGCCTGTTCAAAATTCATTAATTTCATTACATGACCGTGTTTGGGTCACAGAAATACATATGTGTACCAACCAAAGTTCAACTTATTCGGTCCAGTAGATTCGGAGCAAATTGGGTATCACTTAGGTATTTTATTATTGCGTAGGTACAATGCCTAGGTTTGAAATGTAACTCGTTGAGTCGACCAGTCATTCTAATTCTTCACAAATAAATAAAAAAAAGGCTGCCTTTGACAAACGGTATCTATTCCTAAATTCAGTATCGCTGAGATCGTCCACTGGATTAAAACTGGCACGAAAATTGGTTCTTTGTTTTTGAAGATTATTCCGTTCACCTTGACAATGTGCAGTCATCATCATTTTCCATGCGAAAAAATTACGTGCAGTCATTATTAAACACAATTTATCACAAATTATGCGCAAATATTGATACAAATAACACAAAGTCACGAACGTAACTAATAAAAACTACAACTCACCAGTCGCACACCGAGTGAGCGACTTTACTACAAAGTTTACGTTTACAAGCGCAACGATTCCGTTTCCACAGGTCAAAGTGTGACTTAAACTCGCAATAACCCGCAAAAGTGTCTACGAAACGCAACTAAGAACGTCACATTTAAAATACTGAAATCTTCTAGTCCTGTTAAAAATCTTACACTCACTGTTTTGGTTTACAATACTTTCCGTTAGGGACGCTTTTTACGTTTTCATACATTTAATACTCGAAACACAAACGCGGTAGTTATGTTTTCTATAGGAAAAAACTCACACTAAGCACACAGGTACAGGTCACGTAGTAGCCTCTTGGCGATATCGCAGTGCTGTCCACTGGGAATATCGCCGATAGGCCTAATCGATGCGCGCGTCTGCGTGATTGTGCCGTTCCGACCGTTTGTTCGTAGTTTTCTTACTGTCCATATTTATATTGTGACGTTACCATAGACATAGAGTATAGTAATAGATTGAACGTAACAAGGTCTATTTTTCTGTGGAATGTCATTTTGGGAGTTTAAGTTTTTGAACACAAAGCTGAGACTGATTTATGTTTGTTTGAAAGTGCGAGTGCATAAATTAAATAATATAAAGTAGGTACCTACACGTGCAGTATTAATATCTAGAGTGGTAAGTAATTTAACTAGATATTTGTGAAACTTACATTTACGTAAGCAAAAAATTTTTTGTTTTGTTAGTAGGTATGTGTCGTGGCTCACATCATAGAATCGTCAAAATTTGATGATTAATCCATCCCCGTTTGGCCATATCATTAATATAGGTGTCCAAAAATATGTTATGTAGGTACTTATTTATTTATTGTTTCCTTAGGTACCGGCAAACTCTAATTTCAGAGTTGTTACGAGCTGCTTTTTGGAATAAGATTAGTCATGGTGGATAGTACAAACAAAGCACTGTAAGTACCTGGGGCGGATAATATTTTAATACTCTTCTACTATATGATTAGGTAGGTACAGACGCCAGCAGGTCAAGCTATCTCAAACTGTCAAAATTTTACAATTGAACATGAACCTTAATCTTTTGGTATAAAGTTGAAATCTATCAAAGAAATCTGACAGATTGTGATAGCTTGATGTGCTGGCCTCTGTACATAAGTTAGGACATTACCATGAAGTAGCTGCATATTTTGCTATTTGTACTTATAAGTGTTGATTGGACCAAGGCACAGATTATCATGATGTTGATATTTTATTGCGTAGTATTTTATGAAATGTCTACATTTCATGATATGGCCGAATCAAGTTTTGAATATAGGTATACAGACGTACTTACAGAAGAATTATATTATAATTCTTCTATACGGGTGTATGTCACTGAACTCCTCCTAAAAAAAGAAAACATTCGATTAAACTTGTTGTGTGGATCCCTGCCCCCTAATTACGTAACACACCAACAGTAGGAATCGGTTACATTTTGACAGTTCAATAACATTCATTGCGTTATTTACGTTGTTGAGCAGACCACCATTTTTCGAACTTATAAAGCAATGGATTTGCAATTTGCTTCAAAACGTTACAAATTTCGATCGATTGTGTGTTACGTAATTAGGGTGCTGGATGGTTTAGATTCACAATTGGACCAGCACCCTAATTACGTAACACACAATCGATCGTAATTTGTAACGTTTTGAAGAAAATCGCTAATCCATTGCTTTATACCACCATTTGTCGAACTTATGAAGTAATGGATTAGCAATTTGCTTCAAAACGTTACAAATTCCGATCGATTGTGTGTTACATAATTAAGGTGCCGGTAGGTGTTTGAACAGCGTCCAGGCATCGTCTGCAAGGTCCACTGGTGTTATGTAAATATTGAAGCTAAATGTGTTATTTCAGGATTGCGGATTGCACAAAATCTTAATGCAGAGTTCAAAAGCAAAAGAGCAAGACCCGCAATGTAAAATTTGCTTTATGATTAAAGTAACTAGGTACTTATTTAAAAATAAAATTACTATAAGAGGTATATTCTATTCATGGAAAATTTGTAAGTACTACATATGTACCTATTTGTATTTATTTGTTTAAAATACCGACTACATTATTAAACCAACATTGAACGATGGCAAGAGGTCGAAAACTTAAAGTCGAATTGAGTAACCAGAAAAAAATATTTACTAAGTTTAAACAAGACATACTGCATTCAAATTTGAAATTTGACAGTAAAATATACCAAAACATTTCCCGAGAATTGGCATACGTGATATCCCCGCGGGCAGCCCATTTGTCTATGAAACGAAACTATAAGTTATTTTTTGATATCGAACCCGAAAGTGACGTGGAAACTATTTGTTCGTCTGAAAAAGTTGAACTGAAATTGACGTCAGACAGTTCTCCAACAAAATCTCCAACATCAGAAAAAGAATCTGACAACGAACCTTCAGAATGTGTTAAAAAAGAAATAGATTTTTCATTTGATGTAGATCTCTATGACAAAAAGAAAATAGAACCATTTTACACGACATGTAGAGATAAAGGTTCATTTAGAAGAAGATTACTTTTGCCAAAATTTAAGTGGTCTGATCTCTTGCGAAAAAAGTTCTGGCTTTGTACAAAACTTTTATGTACTCTCATATTTACCTATAGATTTAGAATATCAGAAAATTATGTTATTTTTAGTGGTAAATGTAATCAATGCAAAGCAGAAGTGACCATGAAAAGTTCTGATCTCTCAAACAAAATTATATCTTTTAAATGTAAAATTATGAATTTTGACACTGATTTTAAACATAGTCCAAATAAAAAAGTAAGGATGACCCCACACACTAGAAGGAAAATTGCAAAATCTTTAATTAATGTATCTGTAACAGAAACGCGTAATAAAATGGCAGAAACGCTATTTAAAGATGGAGATGTTTATCCACCTATTTTACCAACATCTGCAGCCTTAACTCAAATTAAATATGAACATCAGACGTCTACATATTTCGACAAAGACCCATTAATTTCACTTTTGAAAATGTGCAAGTCATTTGAGTACCGAAATGTTATAAGATATTTACTACTACATCCCTATTTTTGTTTGCATTATTGGACCCAACAGCAAGTTGAGTACTTTAGACTATGCTCAGAAAAATTTGAAAAAATTAAAATCACTTTAGATGCAACGGGTTCCATTTTTAAAAAACTGTCATTTCATAAGCCCTACGAAATGAAGAGGTTATTTTTATATGTATGCTTAATTACTGATACTACTGGATTTAAATCTGTACCGATATTTCAGATGATTACCGAATCTCATACAAATGATACCATTTTAAAATGGATACAAAATTGGACATCCTTGCGTCTTGTTAAACCGTCTGAAGTGATAGTTGATGACTCATCAGCATTAATATCCGCTATAATAGCAGCATTTACCAAATTTAATAGTACAAAAGAATACCTACAAATAAGTTATGCTATATTACAAGGACTTGCGGCGATCGATGATTTACCAGGAACTTATGTAAGACTAGATACAAGCCATTTCATAAAGACATTACATCACTTAATGTGTTTTAAAAATGTTCAAGACAAGTTAAAATACTTCTACATTCGATGTATTTGTTTTATTAAGTCAAGTGATAATTTTGAAATCATAAAAAAATGTATAAGAGGTGTTGTAAAACTGGCCCTCAATAAACAAATTGACTATCTTAAAACAAAGCAAGATATAAATTATTTAATAAAAGAAGTAATACGTCCTGATAACCCTCCAAATGAAGAATGCCTGGCAAATGACGTAACCGATGATGATTTCGATAACTTAGAAACCAAATATTTTAAATGGTTTGACGAAATAGTAGATAGTGAGAAAAATTATGATGCTACAATCGCCTCCTCTAATGAAAACATATACTTTTTGCCAACTTTTGTAACCACATTGAGACGACTTTTATTGAAATTACCTTTGTGGTCAAATGTAATGATTAAATTTTACCAGGCTCAGAGTCTTTCTCCATCATCTAGCGGGGCGGAGAGTTATTTTAAAACTTTGAAAAAAATTATTTTTAAGACGAAAGTTGAAAAACATAGAATTGATGGTTTTTTACAAAGACACACTAATTATTTGCATGGTGAACTAAAACTTGCAAAATCAGATTTACTTTCTAATGTTAAGAACAAAAAAAAGAAAATCAAACGTAAACACGTAACGTAAGCAAAGACAAGCCAAGGTAAATTCAATAGTACCAAAACGCCAAAAAACGTATAGACAGTTTTATGAAGATTCGATATTTTCTGACAATCCAACGTTCATAGAAAATTGGCAAGGGCAAGCAAGAACACAAAGGAAACACAGTTTAAAATCTAAAATACTTTTAATGCAGAATGGCTTTGTAGATAATTTTTCAAAAATAAATTTAATTAACACTTGTGCTTTCGATTCTGCTATGTTCTTACTTGCCTATGGTTGTAGTACATATCCTTATTTACTTAAAGTAATAGGCGAGAAACATTTAGTTGCAAAATATGTTCAACTGTTAATACTTCACCATAAAAAGGAGGCAGAACAACTTAGAGTTGAAATGTGTAAAATGTATTTTTCATCTGACAAGACCTTGAAGAAAGAAGTGTTTGACTGCCAATGTAACGTGAGCTATATATTTGAAAGGATATTTTTAAACGTTTTCACTAGTGGCCGCTTTATAAAATCATGTTCACAAAATTGCTCAAACAATATTACAAGATGTATTCCTTTGTTACCTTGTAATGTCGACATAATTTCTATGTTTGGTATTAGTGGTCTAGAGGACGCCATAGACATTAATGACAATACCTCAAACTGCCTTGTCGAATTTTGTCATGGAATAGTAACCTGTACATACGCAATAGACTCTATAGTTACGTTTGGCTTAGATTGCAACAATGTGCACAGTTTATCGGAAACGCCTCTTACGATTTTAGTTAAGAACAAAGTTTTTCATATACTTGGTGTAATTGAATACATTTCGTCTGTGTTAGACAAACTCGACCACTACAAATGTCATGTTTACGACAACAATAAATGGGTTTGTTATGATGATTTGTCATGTAAATTACTCAATGACTAAAGACTAAGAGTCTTTAGTCATTGAAATTACTAAATTACTACATGAAAGCTCTGTTGACATAAAAATTACAATGCATAGTCTATCTTATGTAACATTAGAAAATGACAGCAATTACTAAAATTATTTAGTTACAGCCAGTTGCACTTAGGTACCTAAGTCCGTTAAAATTAATTCCATAATAAAAGTCCTGCAGTTACTTTCTGATAGGTTCCGTCAGAAAGTGACAGCATAACTTTTAATCAGGAATTAATTTAATGGACTTATTGTACGCACAAGTGGCTATCTAGTAACTGCTGTTATTTTCTAATGTGACATTTAAGTAACTTTTTAACATTTGAGTTTTAGTTAGTATTTGAACATGTATTGTAATTTTACTTGACTTCATATTATTATTACTAAAATTATTTACTTAATCTAGTAGAAACTCAACAAGACTGATTTGAATTTAATGATTTAAAAAAAGAATAAGCACTACTATTGTGTAAAAAAAATATTCTCTGCCTGATTTTTTTACTTTAAGGTAAGGCAAAATGTGATATTATGTACAGACGCCAGCAGGTCAAGCTATCCCAAACTGTCAGATATTCCCATTTGAACATGAACCTTATCCTTTTGTAATAAAGTTGAAAATCTATCAAAGAAATCTGACAGATTGTAGTAGGTTGATGTGCTGGCCTCTGTACGTTTATTTTTATTTTTATAGAAAGCTGTAATTTTGTCAACTACTATTTTTAAATAGGTCAGTGTAGTTATTGTACAGTCGACAGCACATCAGGTTATACGAAACTGTCAAATTTCTCCAAATGATTCTAAATTTTAAAATACTGAAAGATAAGTTCAAAATCGAATGAGAAAATTTGACAGTTTGTTCTGGTGATTTCTCTTTGGAACTGTTATATCATTATAAAATGTGGACTTAATCTAGTTTATCAAACTAATAATAATATTTCCGGGCCACCAAAAGTTTCAAGTCAATCTCTACTATCAGTAGAAACAAGAAGCAGCCAACAACATTTATCTTCTCTCGTGGTGACCCTATGTAACTGTGATTCTAAAAAGTACAAATTATTATCTATCTAACTACCGCTTTTTGTGTATGAGAAATAAAGATTTTTCTATGTGTTGTGTCCGTTTATTTACTTGTAGTCAAATTTCCTAAATAAACTCGTCCAATGTAACAAAAGTAGCATTTCAGTGTACACTTGTCTACAAACAGACACCGATATAATTATGCAGGCATCTGCTCAATTGGTGCTTGTGCATAATATAATAATGTTAAGAAACATTCCACAATGTGATCTATTTTATTGAGACCTACTATATAATAGTTACTTATTTCGTAGAATAGCCACCTTATTTCAACGTGTTTATTTATGCACTCGCACTTTCCTTTACGCTCGGCCACGCCTATTTTATAATAGTGCTCAAACATTCGACTTATTCCACAACTTATACCTACTCGTAAACTGACAACACTGATCTATGACTAACAATCCATACAAAAATGAACCTTGTTACGTCCTAGCGTCATATTAGTATACATCTACAGTAAGCGCGTTTCTTTCATTGCACGCCATCTATGTCGTAACCGCTGATTTACTGAAATAGGTCAAATGGACTGTGCGTAGTGTTGCGATGTCTAATAAGCAAAAAATTCATATTAACAGTAGGTAGGAACTAAGAACTCCGAAGCATATTATTATACCATGGTCAATATTATTATACCATGGTCAAAAATGTTTGAATATATGAAATAATTATTACATACCTATTCGTTCTCTACTCAATCAGCTCTAGACATAGACCGTATGCCATGGTAAGAAAAAATATTTTATTGGCTGTTTTTCATGTCTTGGTAGCTACTGAACCCCACCACTGATAAGCAGGCATCTGAACTCAACGTTGCTTTTGCATAATACCTAATAATATTAATAAACATGATGTGCTTATTTTCATTGAGATCTGCTCGTTATATTATACTTACTTATTTCGTTGGAATACCTACATGTTCACCTTAGTTCAACAATTCCGGCGAGATTTGTTGCTTTCAGTACCTAGATACTTTCTCGAGAAATAATATTGTTTCGTTGAAATTATGGTCACCTTGTCTAACAAACCGATAATCGCAATGTTTTGAGGTTATAAATGTTTAATTTTCAATTTATGATCAAGGGGGCAGTCACAAAAAAAACTAAAGCAGTAAAAGTTCGTTTCAGTGTCGTAACTAACTCTTTATGCAGTTAGAGTATCTCTCAGATCATCTGTTATCCAGAAATTACATTGGCCGATTCTGGGAACTAAAATCCATTTTAATCTAAACCTTACGAGCATTACGAGTAAAAGTAAATCACTGGTTATTTGTCACAACCTCGTTACTAACTCTTTATACATTCATTGTTTCTCTAGGCTTCTTCGTTGTGGAGGAATCGACATCTCAATGTTTTGAGGTTAACAATGTTTAATTTTCAATGTACCATCCAGGGGGGCCGTCACAAAAAAAACTGAAACACTAGAAATTAGTTTCAGTGTCGTCACTAAACCTTTATTCAGTCACATTCTTTCTAAAGTACGCAGTTATGGAGATCACGTTGGCCGAACAGCCTGATATTTGGGGAACTAAAATTCATTTTATTCTAAACCGGTGGCATTATGAGCAAAAGTAAATCAGTGGTTATTTTTCACCAAATCGTTACTAGCTCTTTATTCATCAACACTTTCTCCAGGCTTCTTCGTTGTGGAGGAATCGAAATTTCAATATTTTGAGGTTAGAAATATTTAATTTCCAATTTACCATGAAGGGGGGCAGTCACAAAAAAAACTAAAGCAGTAAAAATGCGTTTCAGTACCGTAACTATATCTTTATTCACTCACATTTTCTCTAAAGTCCTCAGTTATGGAGATCACGTTGGCCGAACAGCCTGATATTTCGGGAACTAAAATTCATTTTCCTTTTAACCTGTATCATTACGAGTAAAAGTACAGCAGTGGTTGTTAGTCACTAAATCAGTACTAAGTCTTCATTCAGTCACATTTTCTCTAAAGTCCTCAGTTATGGAGATTCAGGTTGGCCGAACAGCCTGAGATCAGGCTGTTCGGCCATAACGAAATGCTTCTAACTTTCGAACCATTGAGTCACAAATTATTTGGCTGGCATATTTATGAGTCACCAAATCGTCACAAAAAAACTGGAGTAGCAGCCAGCTCTCTACGTCAACTGGCCGAACAGCCTGATGTACATAAATTATAGCACTGCTGGAAGAGGGGTGCAGCCAATGTTACGGCTCACAGCGATTAAAAGTGAGTCGTTCAACCGTCCAAAGAACCTGGACTCGATACCAAGAGACAGGTTCCGTTCAGAGAAGGCAAGGTTTATTACGAGTTGTTTAGTCTCGATTTAAACATTATCAGTAAAATAAATACGCGTTCTTAAATTCAGTGTCTTTTTTATTTAATTGACAAAGGCATCAAGTCATTATAAACATGTCAAGGTTTCTATGGTGACACATTGCACTCAAAGAAGTTTGCATACCCAGACTTTAATATAGGCTGCATGCATTAACTCTAACAAGGTTCTGGGAGAAAACGTTGCACACAACCGCGAGACGACCGCTGTTTAGTGACTCAGGGGCTGAGGAACCGCAAATGCAGCTATATATATATATAGACCTGAAAAGAAACCTAGAAGAGATACGAGGAGCACAAGTTAGCATATGGACTGTAAGGAGGAGGCTTGTAGCGGCTGATATACGCAGTCGACGACCAGCGCGGGCCCCCAAGTTACTCCGTGAGCACCGGATTGCTCGATGGAGGTTCGCTAGAAATTGCCTATCTTTGACACTAGGAAACTGCAGTAGCGTACTATTCTCGAACTCGTCTGAATGGTGAGGACCGACATCGGCGAGCGTTACGAAGACTAAGGGAACGCTATGCCGACGTGTGTTTTGAAGAAATCACCCCTTATGGTAGAGGGATGTTTTGGGCGGGCGTAACTTCCAGCTATCGTACTGAGATAGTATTCATTGAAAATGGCTCACTAAATGCGCAAAGGTACATAACAGAAATCCTTTGTCAACATGCACAACCCGCACTGACTGTACCTAATTGGTGAAGATGCCATTTACATGGGACGATAATGGTCGGGCCCACCGTTCTGGCGACGTAGATGCTTATATGCAAGAGGTCGGTATTCATCGTTTGGATTGGCCAGCGCGGAGCCCCGACCATAACCCCATTCAGAACGTCTCGCGTCTGGAACCTCCTGAAAAGGTGAGTACGATCTGTCCAACCACTTCCACAAAACATCAGGGAGGTTAAACGTGTGATTTCGGCTGAGTGGGAACACATTCCACAGGACACCATCAAAAGCCTGGCGGAAAGCATGCTAAGACGATTACATGCCGTAATCGCTGCAAGGGGAGGTCATACTCGTTGTTATTTTTTAATTTTTTAATGTCTCTTTTTATTAAAATACTCGGTAGTCTTAATTTCATTTTACCCATAAAAAAATCCA
Source organism: Brachylomia viminalis (assembly GCA_937001585.2). Taxonomy (NCBI): domain Eukaryota; kingdom Metazoa; phylum Arthropoda; class Insecta; order Lepidoptera; family Noctuidae; genus Brachylomia; species Brachylomia viminalis. Next base: position 14,285,559 of record OW443301.2, on the reverse strand, counting down.
TTTTAACATGGCTCTCTGTTTACATTGACTAGAACACGGATTCCAGGATTTTTACGTCTCTGGTGGGTCTAGCTAGAATCATGTGCTGAATTCATAGTAGCAGTTTGCGCGGCGTTGTCCCTGAATCTTGTCAGAAGTCTTAAGAGCGCTTATACCTTATGAGTGGCAACGTCGCAATTTAGTGTCATATTTCGTGGTTTTCAATTTTTATCATTTAAACGGAGCTATATATTAAAAATCTGTTTAATTAACTTTTTAGAATTACGTGAAAGTGTTGAAAAAGTAAGTAATCGTAATGCTTACAGTTATTTGACAATGAAAATAACGCCCTGCAAGTTTCCAATGTAATTTTGCTTATAAATAGAACTGTAAACGCAACGATTTCTTACCTTTTACACAGTTTTCACATAATTCTAAAAAGTTAATTAAACAGATTTTTTAAATATAGTTCCGATTAAATGATAAAAATTGCAAACCACGAAATATGACACTAAATTGAGACGTTGCCACTCATAAGGTATAAACGCTCAATCTCGTGAAAATTACAGATGGAAAGAATTGGTCGTTCGCAGGTACCTACCTACTTAGGTACTTATTTAATAAATTAATTTGCGTTAATTGGTATTTATTAAATGACATATTGCTTGATGTTTTAGGTTCTGTCGCAGAATCGGCATCTTTAAAATTGCATACTTACTTTTTCCACAGACAGATCGTACTTGAAATCACTCAAATCTACGCTAAAATCATTATCTGTTAATAGCTGTGACAGTCGGACAGACAGATAAAGTCGCACCATAACCCTTTTTACACTTTTTTACCATTTTAGTACGGATCCATAACACTGCCGCGCTAATTAGAAGTGGAGTAAGCGCGGCAGAACACCATTGACTTATACTCTTTTCCTTAGCATTGACTTATAATAGCACGGAGCAGAAACAAAGAGGTGTTGCAACACGGTAGTTGCACTACTTGCGACCAGGCGGCGCTTTCGTCAGTACAACTGTCGTTGTGAAGCGGATAGGTTGTCATGTATTTGTTTAGTTTTTTAAACGATTAAAAAGTATTCCCGACCCATACTCATTGCATTAACATGAAATGCTGTTTTATCTTGCAGAAGTTATACGGATCAATCAAGTTCAAACGGAATAAAGATATCTTTCCACTCGTAAGTAAAATTAAAATTAAATTTGTGATTTATTTCTTCTCGAATGTTCGGTAATTGCCGCCCCCTATCGGCAAGTAGCGGAAGTACTGACAAATTGCAGGTCCGGACTCAGACTTTATTGATAAGCACATACCTACATATATGCTATATGAAAAGTGAAGTCAAATAGATGTTGAGTTTCGGCAAAAAACGGAATTCGGTTTAGTTTCGGTAACTAAGTTCAGAAGAAAAATTTAGAAGAGAAGATTTAAAGATAAAAAAAATAAAACTATGATTATAAAAACGGTTTCTTTATTTTTCCCTCACACTTGTTAATTTCTGGAAGTTTCAGTTTCGGCCGAATCTGAAACCGCTGCCGAAATTCGGTTCCGGTTTCAGTCAAAAAATGTATTTCGGTCGGACATAATAGAAATAAAACTATATCGGTATATTATAAAACTATTAAAACTGAATCCGGCTCCTTACAATAAAAGCGACACTTAATGAAACATAGCAGAACTCTTACGACATCTTAGGACATCTGTCTAATTTGCCTATGAGTTGATTTTGCTACTAGCCACTAGATGGCTTTCTGCTGTTTGGGCTCCCCCCGCACCCCGCGAGGCTGCGACACTACTTTTGTATGGAGAATGACTTTACAACACCTCCTCTTTGTTTCTGCTCCGTGTATAATAGTATGGACTGGAAATATCAACAAAAAAGGTGCCTACATACAACAATGCCATAATGTCTCATAATAAAATGGCTGCCATTGCTAGGGTTGTGGCAATCAAGGAATATTGGTGTTACTATAACGAGTATTGATACGAGTCTTACTTGATATCACGTTTTGTTCATAATTATGTACTTACTTAAAATCTGTTGTAACAGAAAAAGATGAGTACCTAGTTTACTTACCGTCTGTTATCTGAAATAAAACTCATATCAAGTGTTTTTTTTCTGTACAGAATTAAAAACTTTTATATACAACATGTCTGTGTAACATAACACAATTGTATGTGTGTATTTATTAAAGAGTGAGTTGTGGAGTAAAAATAAAAATAATATTTTTTTTACTTAAAATATGTTTATTTGTGTGATAATAATTATAAATGATAAATGATTTTATTTCTGTAAGTAGGTTTGTACAAAAACTTTTACACGTCAATCGTATTTTAAAAACTAAATGAGGTCGGCGCTTCCTATCTGACTACTATGAGAAGAAAGGCCGAAACAAACTCCGTGGTCACAGTCTCTTTTAAAGTCCAGACAAAATCTTGGTCAGATCACGTGAAGGCTATGTAGATCGCTGATGTCGCGGATTAATATTTTCTTCACCAATAGCGTCTAACCACTTTTTCTTTAATCCTTCATTTTTAGGAAACATATAAAAGAGGTAAGTATTTTGATCAATAAATCATTTTGGTTAGAGCTGCTGCTAATATCTAACTATAATAAATAACAAAATGTCGATCTCTTATTTTATCATCATATAAAACTCTGTGGAACGGTCTCCCGGTGCTGTGACCAAGCAAAGTCACTCGGACCGATTAGGACACGCAGAACGATTTATGTTAACATCGCTGATTGTACCGATATCGTTTCAGCGGAGGAACTAGTTTCGGAAACTATTACAGCAACGGTACAACACTATTCCACTATGACATATTATTGTAAACAAACGAATGAATTAATAAATAGGTCTGTTATGTGAAAATGACCCCAAATATACCTTATCAAATACACTTTAGCCTTAAAATCACAATTGAGTAACAATCTGTTCATCGAACGTGTATGAATGTATGTAATATTGCATGAAAACCGGCTACTAACCCATGCAAAGACAATTCAGGTTGATTTCCATTCTTTCTTGCACCACACTTCACAATACAACACACAGGCATGTTGGTTTGCTGTTTTTCAACATTTACATTCATTTTTAAAGGTAAACTCCTCGTAATATTCTCGCAAATCTCAATAACACATAAAATAAACAACCATTTGACAGCACAACTACCACGAAACTCGTCGCCACAGACTAAATAGATGTCGCATAAAATGGCTGATAGGGCTACAACTGTCCCTACGTCACGACAAAATGTTACCATAATGAGCAACAACTTAAATATTGTTGTCCCTTTTATCACATACGATTATTTCATTAGGAAGAATGAGACAAAACGATATTTCACCGTCTGTATCGTATTTCACTCATATTTGTATGCAAAGTGTACCTATGTCAAATATAATGCGGCGCGGCGCCTCCATGGTTTTCCCTCTTTTCCTTAGTCTGACGTTTTTCCTAGCTCAATGCAGAACACCAACACGTAGTGATTTTCAAAAATTCACGCCGGCGAGCCGGTACCACAGAATAAATAGTACAAGGCGGTAGATAAATAATCAAAAATTATTATTATTTGAACACATAGCACCACGCTTGTAATCCCCAATGGTTAGGTGATTTTTAACTCCCATGTCTCATGTAATGGGAGGCGAACCTGTTGCCATCGATCGGGCACAAATCAAGCCTCCAGGCTGCTACTACGAAATGCCTGATGCAAAAAACCAATAACACTTTTCCCGACCTGGGAATCGAACCCAGGACCTCATCCTCGTGCTCGGAGCGCTTGCAACCAGTACATCAACGAGGCAGTCGAGTAACGAGCACTATTATTTGAACATGTTAAATTTATGTTATGTTAATTAGGATGATAAGAAGTGAAAAAGGAAAGGAACGGCTACATTGTCCCGATAACGCGAACTACACTTCTCGCGCTCTCTCTCGCACCGGGTCATCAATGTCTCGCTGTACAACAGAGAGTGCGTGAAGTGTGTTCGCGTTATCGTGACAATGTAGCCGTTCCTTTCCTTTTTCACTTCTTATCATCCTAATTAACATAACATAAATTTAACATGTTCAAATAATAGTGCTCGTTACTCGACTGCCTCGTTGATGTACTGGTTGCAAGCGCTCCGAGCATGAGGTCCTGGGTTCGATTCCCAGGTCGGGAAAAGTGTTATTGGTTTTTTGCATCAGGCATTTCGTAGTAGCAGCCCGGAGGCTTGATTTGTGCCCGATCGATGGCAACAGGTTCGCCTCCCATTACATGGGATTACAAAAATAAGAATAATTATGGTAACACTTCTAATGCTACGGCTACATTGTCGACAATGTGACCGCAGCTTAATAGGGATGATAATAATAGCACAGTCTAGATACATCATACAGTCGTCCGACGAAGACGTCTAGACAGGGCACTGACCCACGGAGCAGAAACAAAGAGGAGGTGTTGTAAAGTCATTCTCCATACAATAGTAGTGTCGCAGCCTCGCGGGGTGCGGGGGGAGCCCAAACAGCAGAAAGCCATCTAGTGGCTAGTAGCAAAATCAACTCATAGGCAAATTAGACAGATGTCCTAAGATGTCGTAAGAGTTCTGCTATGTTTCATTAAGTGTCGCTTTTATTGTAAGGAGCCGGATTCAGTTTTAATAGTTTTAAAATATACCGATATAGTTTTATTTCTATTATGTCCGACCGAAATACATTTTTTGACTGAAACCGGAACCGAATTTCGGCAGCGGTTTCAGATTCGGCCGAAACTGAAACTTCCAGAAATTAACAAGTGTGAGGGAAAAATAAAGAAACCGTTTTTATAATCATAGTTTTATTTTTTTTATCTTTAAATCTTCTCTTCTAAATTTTTCTTCTGAACTTAGTTACCGAAACTAAACCGAATTCCGTTTTTTGCCGAAACTCAACATCTATTTGACTTCACTTTTCATATAGCATATATGTAGGTATGTGCTTATCAATAAAGTCTGAGTCCAGACCTGCAATTTGTCAGTACTTCCGCTACTTGCCGATAGGGGGCGGCAATTACCGAACATTCGAGAAGAAATAAATCACAAATTTAATTTTAATTTTACTTACGAGTGGAAAGATATCTTTATTCCGTTTGAATTTGATTGATCCGTATAACTTCTGCAAGATAAAACAGCATTTCATGTTAATGCAATGAGTATGGGTCGGGAATACTTTTTAATCGTTTAAAAAACTAAACAAATACATGACAACCTATCCGCTTCACAACGACAGTTGTACTGACGAAAGCGCCGCCTGGTCGCAAGTAGTGCAACTACCGTGTGACGTAACGACTACATTGGTGGCTGATGGACTAATTTGATTGCAACACCTCCTCTTTGTTTCTGCTCCGTGGCACTGACCTCTATTAAAATCTCAATTAAAATACGCTGGACTGGCTATCGCTATCAATTTCATGTGCCTATTTGAAAATCGCCATTTTGGCGCTGACGGCAGCAGTGTGGGGGAATGGAACTAATACTAGTGATGTATAACAAAAGGTTTGTTATCGATTAAAACTTTTCTGATATCGACCACAATGATAGAAATATTACCAACGCTATTGTTACAGATTTCCTATAAATTAAATTGGTTTAGGTAATTATTAACATGTAACATTCGTGTTGTCTTTTATACGTAATATGTTTTTAAAAACGTGAAATACGTTTTATAACATTATGTTAAGATTTACAAAAAATTGTAGATAATTGATTTAAAACAAAATGGGCATATATTTTGTTAAATGTTACTGAAACACAGATAAAAAGACGTCTGCACTAGTTGAGTACGCACGGCTACACATCAAGCTATACATTTCCAGTATAAGCTGATCTCGCATTGTATAGGATTTTTTTTACAATGTACCTAACTAAACTAATGAACTATAGATAGTCGTAATAAGCAGATATTTTACGTAGAAAACATAACTTGAAATAGCAGTATCTAGTACTGTTTATGGACTGTAATAATAAGTATCACATGTCCGGTTGACCCCTTCCTTCCTTGTTCTCCTTAATCGGATAACAGTTCACTATAGGATCAATAAATAATAAAATTCTGTAAAATAGTAAATTACCAAGATAGAAATAGTAATTAATAAGATAATCCCTTCCTATAAAGAGTGCACAATAAGATATTATTACTAGTCAGATACCGCATGTTGCCATGTGATAAGAGACATAATAACTTTCTATTAGGTCTGTAATTACGGTAATTAACTTGTAACAACTTAATTACCGCAGGGGAAGGGGACAGGGAAATAAAAAAAGCATTCTCAAATCACATATTTTATTAAATTAAAAATTACTGTCGAGCCATTTTTTCAACGTAGTCCGTGACTGATGTTTTAAGAAACAGGCTTCCGTGAAGTGTTTAGAACACAGATAATGATACATTGTCGGAGTCCAGTTGACAACCTTCATATTTTTTAACCAAAGTTTGAGAGTGTAATCGGAGGGGAACCTGTAATTAAAGGAAACATTATAGTAGGTATGGGTAAAAAAATATAAATGATATACATATATCTATAATTAAAATTATATAGAACACTTAATGAGAATTATGAATCATAAGTGTGAAATTATTTGTTATTGACTCTAATAATAATAAACCTTGAAGTGTTTTGCTATTATTAGAGATCATTATAATGTGCGTATCATTATTTTAACAATGATGAGCATGACTTTTGTTTTACATCATAATATTACGAAAGTATCGATATGAATTTTGACATCCCTAACAAAAGTTATTTGTTATAAAAATGTTCGTAAAATCCCGTAAACTCGAATAGTTTACGTTTATTATTGTAAGAATACACTGTTTTAAGCGGTTTTCTAATAAGTATTTATGTTTTAGATTCACTTACTTCTGAAAACTGACACCACTGCCCTTTTCGTATCGTGTTTTACAATATACGCACGATTTCATGTTGGACGAACAATACAAGCTATGATACAATCACTGTCACTATTATAACACTTTAATTTTTATCACAATCACAGTAAACACTTTAGAAAACTTTTTATTCCGCAGAGACACTTAGCATAAAATCAACAAACAACGGCCATTTGCAATCTTATTAGTTCTCAGAACTCTCACGTCTGTCACTGGGGGCGCTTTGAATCGGCACAGCAAATAGCTGTCATTTTGTATGGGATGGGATAGCCAGTCCAGCGTATTTTAATAGAGGTCAGTGAGACAGGGCAATCGTGCGGGGTGTGAAGGGCGAGACCCGGGAGGTGCGACCCCGAACTGCATACTGCCAACGTGTTAGTAGTTCGCTACGGTATATAAAAATGAAAACTTTCCGAGTATGGAGTACGCTCAGTCAACTCCACGCGCAAACCAGACTTGAAATCACAGAGCATGTAACTTTAAGACTTGAAATGACACTCGAGACGAAGGACGCGATAGGCATAATAACAAAATGGCGGACAGGTAATGCGCCCCTGACTCGCTCTGACGTCACACTCAGCACCGAGTATGAGGGCATAACCCAGAACTTTAAAATTCGGTTATTTTAATTAATTGTATACTTCTATGAATATAAGTTAAAGCTAAATAAATAAATCCAATTATGGCATGTTCTTTTATTGAAATATAAGTTGAAAACATAGGTAATCTCGAAAAAGAAAAATACACCTCGACAATTATTTTTGAAATGCATAAACAAAGCAATACATATTTCATTGTTTAAATATGTATTTTTGAAAGTAAAAAAAAAACCACAATTATTCTTTAATTTACGTATTTCTTACTTATTCCGTTGGGATAAGTGTTTGGTATTATGAAACTCGACCGACACAGTAATAGCGACAGTTTTGAATGACGAGCGATATCTAATGAAGTTTTGTGGACTTTTTGGTACAAGTCGGATCAGTGACTTTTATTTTTCTCATATCTGGCGAAAAGTATAGTTCGGGACGTAGACAGATTAGTTTCTCTGTCTACGAGTTCGGGACAAAACTGCCAGGGTTGACGATTTCGACTTTTCGGTGTTGATTTTATTATTGTTTTAATTTATGCCTATTAAATAATTAAAATGGTGCATACAGAGATACGACATATTGTAACACTTGAGTGCCTGCTTGCTTATTTCTTATGTTTTTTTTTTCTTTTCAGTTTGTTTATGGGTGTCATTTTCATGGTTAAAAGTTTTCTCTGTCTACGGTTTAAAATAGTTAAAATCAAAATTCTAGATGGCAGCTGATGCGAAAATTTTAAAACTTTTCGTCATGGGTATCGTTTTCATGGCTTCCGAGGACGCTAAAGCCGATAGGTGGTGCAGTCAAAACGAAAATGCAAGATGGCGGCTGCGAAAATTTTCAAGTTTTTTATCATGGGTGTCGTTTCCAAGGTTTTCGAGGGTGCTGACAACGAATATGTGGTCAAAATCAAAATCCAACATGGCGGCTGCGAAAATTTTCAAATATTTCATCATGGGTGTCGTTTCCAAGGTTTTCAAGGGTGCTGACAACGAATATGTGGTCAAAATCAAAATCCAACATGGCGGCTGCGAAATTTTTCAAATTTGTCATCATGTGTGTCGTTTCCATGGTTTTCGAGGGTGCTGACATCGAATATGAGGTCAAAATCAAAATGAATGCAAATCATTGAAACCAAAAACTACAGAAAGATTATCATAAAGAATTTAAATAATGACACATGTAGGAAATGAATAGTTCTCCAGAAACAATTCAGCATATCACAGGCGCGTGCAAGTCAATAGCCCAAACAGACTACAAACACAGACACGATCAAGTCGCCAACATCATACACCAAAAATTAGCACACCAGTACAAACTTGTCGATACCGTTACACCATACTACAAATACAACCCAGAAACTGTATTAGAAAGCCCCTCATTAAAACGATATTTTTATCGCGCTATTCTTACCGATCGAACAATCCATTTCAATAGACCAGATATAACCCTTTTAAAAACGATAAACAAAACTGGATATTTAATAGATATCGCTATACCAAATACGCATAACGTGCCGACAACAGTAGCAGAAAAACTAAGCATATACACTGAATTAAAAGATGAAGTAGCCCGACTTTGGCATCTGCAAAAAGTTACAATAGTACCAATAGTATCGTCTACAACAGGAGTAATACCGAAGCAAATTCACCAGTCCCTACCGTCCTAACCTACCTCCAAATACCTACCATCTGCTGCAGAAAGCAGCGATAATAAACACATGCAGACTCGTGAGAAAGTTTCTGCAATGTGAATCAGAAAACTCACATCAAAACACAAATACGCTACCATCTTCAGTGCAATCTTTTGCACGTGACCGCACTTGATCCAACTGATAACCACTTGGCTTAGGCCCGTGCTATCAGCTATTTCCGGCTAGCCGAGAATATAAAATAAACGTCAAAATAATAATGTTGATGACGATGTTCCGAGTAAAAAGTAGGCAGCACTGAGCTTGGAGGTTATGTAAATCAAATATGTAATAAACACTTAATTCAGCACTCATTTTATCTTAAAACACCTGTATATGGAGTTTAACAGTTTATAAACCATATTAGTTGAAAACTTCCACGGTCTTCCACCGAATAAACCGAAATATTTAGCTACTTACGAATGAAAGGACAATCCGGCAATTTTCTTCCCACTATCACTTTTACAACCAAGAACACTGCACCGTACCATTTTGCAGCAATAGCTAAAGTCAATACTCAACAATAAACACAAAATCGTCCGTTTTTTCGAAATAACAAATTAAATAATTTAAAATATCGCCGCAACCACTTTTGAATGCGTAGCAAACGTCAAACTTTGTTTACCATTTGAAGTGCTCACCCAATACGTGACACGCGATATGGGACAAAAATATTAGGCTCTGTCTCTTTTCTTTACAAGCATCTTGTATATATTTTTCTTTTTTTGTGTAAGTGAGATAGAAGATGACCAGCAGTCTATAGTTTTCTCTGTCTACGTGTCTGTACTACTATCTCAGAACAATGTTATTGTTCTGAGACTAATATGAAATCGTAGACAGAGTTCTCTGTCTACGTATGAAATTCAGAACTTCATAGGCGTGATTTTACTGACAGCTGTCGCAGAGATCAAGCTATCTTTTACGAACACTGACCTCTATTATAATACTAATAGAGGTCAGTGTTTACGAAGTATGATGTCGTCAAAGCGATAATTTCGACGTGGAAATTCGATCATTTGAACTTTTGGGGTTGGCAGCACTGACGCTAATGCCAAACGGGCAACGGCATTCAAAAAAAGTCACTGACGACACGACTATGATGTATGTCAGTCAGTAAAAAAAGGACTCTGTGGGCAAGTGGGCATTCATTTCCCTACGATACGGTACAACCGCAACCGTACAACAACACTCATTCTTGGTACAGACTATGTTTAATTTTGTAAGAAACGAATACCCAACTTTTTTTCAATATGCTAAAACACTATATCTTTTTATTATTTCTAAATCTCCGTAACATCGAAAGTGTTTTCTGTTATGATTATGACACAAATGGCTTCATTCTGTACTGTCCTTGTATGGGTAAGTAAACACAACTCGAGCATTTGTGATGATTGTGATTGTTTCTACTTTTAAGTACTACAATTTATGTTATTTTAGGCAGATTTGGTAATCAAGCAGATCACTTTTTGGGAGCATTGGCATTTAGTAAAGGTTTGAATAGAACTTTGGTTCTTCCTCCATGGGTGGAATACAGGTTTGGTGAGCCAAAATCTGTACAAGTACCTTTTAATACATATTTTAAAGTCGAAGGATTATCTTTATATCATAATGTGATCACAATGGAGAACTTCATGAATGATGTGGCCTCTGTTATTTGGCCAAGTACGAAGCGAGTCTCATTTTGTTACACTCAAAGAATGGGTGAACATGAAAAAAGTTGCAATGCAAAATCTGGAAACCCATTTGGTCCATTCTGGGATACATTCAACATTGATTTTGTTGATTCTGAATTTTATGGGCCTTTGAATTATGATGTATATAACAAAGCAATGATAGATAAATGGAAACATAAATATCCTCCTAAACAGTGGCCTGTTTTGGCCTTTACTGGTAAGTGCATTCTTGTTATTATTCTCCATGCTCTCTTGTGGTGAAACATCCAACATTCCAGCAAACAACCGCATTATGCTGGACTGCAATATTTTATTAAACAAGTGCATTGCTCACATAACATTCAGTAAAGAGTATTAGATAGAATACTCTTTACTGTCTCCTTCAAACTTGTAGATGAGAACTCTGCACAGTTCTGCTATAGTTCTTCCAATGTAAGTTCAAGCTAAAAGTTCAGAATTCCAGAATCTCATTTAAATATGAACTCTGCTGCTTTTTTAACTTTGCTTATTAAGATGCTAATAGATACTGTCTGTTCCAAAAGTATATGATGCAAATGTAAACAAACCTGTTCCATCAAAAAGTCTATTAGAATTTCTGGTTTAAGTATTTAGATAATCTAAGCACTGCACTACAAATTGGTGACCACATGTACGTTTTTTGTTCCTTTTTCTTACATTTTCATCAGATACTTTTGGAACAGATCATATAGCACAACATTCATAGCAGACATGTTCATATCTTAAAGTTACTAATAGTTCACTTGAAATTATAGTTTTTAGAAATCTCATTTTTACTAAATATTCACCATCATATCAAAAACCTGTAATCCAAAAGACTAAGTAATTAATCAATAAATTCAATGTTTGTTTGATAATGTTTTTATACATCACAGGAGCCCCTGCAAGTTTTCCAGTACAAAAAGAAAATGTCCAATTACAAAAGCACCTATGGTGGAGTGATGATATCGTCAATGAGACAAGATTGTTTATAAAGAAGAATATGAATGGAGGTGGTTTCTTGGGTATACATTTGAGAAATGGGCAAGATTGGGTAAAAGCTTGTCAGCATGTTAAAGACAGCACTATGTTATTTGCCGCCCCACAGTGTGTGGGATATAAAAATGAAAGAGGACCACTGTCACTATCTATGTGTCTACCACAGCCTGCTGAAATAATCAAGTAAGATCTTTGAAATGATATGATATGATACTTTTTGGTGATTTTTAACACTCTTACCACCATGAATATTATACAATATCCCTGTATACATTTGAATACAAGCCACATGAATAAAATGGCTGCCGTTTGCTGCTGGGAAAAAAAGCATACAAGCAGGCCATGAGGTCTACTATTGTCCCCTGAATTCAAACCAATTGCACTACACGTTATACATAGACACGCTATTGTAAAACATGATTGATGTAAATACTTTGATTATCTGTGATACAAATTTACACCAAGTTTTTATGATTTTGAGGTAGTTTTAATGCATAAGTAATTTTATTGATAAAACATAGTTATTGTAAATAAGTACTAAGTTTTTCTGTGATACGAATTTACAACCAGGGTTTTATGATTAATGATTAATAATAACAAGTGATTAAAAGCAATTACATTGAAGAAATCTTGTTTGTAGGTATGTCCCTATAAAAATATCACTTTTCTACAGTAGAATCCGGATATAACGACCTTTAAGGGACCGGCGATACTATGTCGTACTAACCGGATGACGTACAAAACGGCAGGATTATTTCTTAAGTACATACAGTGGGTCACGAAAGTCTTTGTACACTCAACTGAATGAACACTTCATTAATAAATATTAATATTATTTAAATCAATCTAGTATTAGATCAAAACATAGTCACTGTGTAGGTACTTCGTTGACAACAAAACTGGTTTCTTATGTTGAAATAATAAGATAAGTTATTTGGATACTACAAGGATTTATTGATAAAGTGTTTATTTAATTGGGTGTACGAAGACTATTGTGACTCACTGTATGTAATGGGTGATTCATTCGGAGTTACTTTTTCCAAAACTAAAAAAATATGAATAAAACAAAGGAGAATGCTCAGGCTCCACAGAAAAAAAACCCAACTCCGGGGGAAAACAGTTGTATCTCAAATCATCAATAATAATAAGTAATAAAATAATAACCGGTTATGATCGTGATCCTTACTGGCAAACATATAAAAATTGCCAGTTTTATTATTCCAGCGTCCATCGAAAAAAGTAATTAATTATTTTTAATTACTTTATTCAAAAACATGATGTTAAAATGCTAGCTTGGCTCATTTTATATTTTAGGCAATGCCTAAATACGTTGACAATACTATGTACAGAAACTTCGAGAGTTTAACCTCATAAATAGTCAGCATTTAAAATCATCGTCACGTGAAAATACTATTGTTAACAGAAATACTATGATATTGATTTGATAGTTTGGAGTTGGATGGCGCTGATGGGGATACTATAGTATCACCATCAGCGCCATCTATACTATCAATAATATAATCACGTGTTGACACTTTCTACATTATTCGTTTTGCGCTAACTATTGATAGTGAAATCGCACCCCCACCGAATAATATGGTAATGTGTACTACGCGTAGTACACATTACCATATTGTTCGGTGGGGGTTGCGAAATATCGATACGCAAACACCATAACGCATGATTATTAATAATTCATGGGCACCAATTTTGAAGTTTTGGCCGTAGAGGTGAAATCAAACCAGTGTATTTATAACATTTTTTTAATTCACTATGATTTATTGCGCGCACTTGGCACGCAAGCAGTTAATGACGATCAATCAGAACGCTATCTAAGAAAGCAGCAGGATGGCTAAAAACCTCTTCGTGTCGGGCCCAACCTAAGAAATATAAAATACTGACAATATGGGTACAGCTTCCCAAAGTTCTCCGGCCGTGCAAACATGAACAATAATGTTCTTTAATGGAATTCCTACCCTGCAGCGTGGTGTTATACAACACATACGTGTAGTATGTTGTTCTTCCTCTGTGACGTGAATTGATCAGGCACCGTAATAACACATCATTAGGATCCCCAAATACTTCTTGAGAGTGTCGGTAACGTTCTATCTCGTACACGTTTGTCCCCCGTAAATGCTCGCTGCAGTACGAACGAGCTATTTTCACATGATATGTTCCAACTGAAAAACGTATCAAATCGTCAAGTGATAATTGAGGAAAATCTGACAGTTGTGGATTTTCAGCGTCCAGTGGTTCAAATGATACTCTTTGTCTGTTAATGTTGTGCTGGAGAACGTAATCTGCCAATAGATTTGGTTTGTGAATATTTTGATTTATAGTTTGTATAAAATCATTTGTATACGGGCTGTCCTCGTAAGGCTCTTGATAGCAGTTAATCAAAGCACCTGCAATTTTATAATCTTCGAATACGTGTGGCATGGCGCGATTAAAGGTTCTATGGCGAAACTTTTTAAAATCCCGCTTAACACGGCCATTGATGGCTTCTACAACCCATCTACACATCGTTACAAGTCTTGACTTGTTGGCATCTTCTGTTGAGAGCTGCGTTTCATTTCGTCGTTTAGAGGGAGGCATATATGCATTATATCCGTGCGATTCTATTTCAGGAATCGCATCCCGGAAGCCTCTGTCCAGAATAAAAGTGTCACCTTGTTCAAAAAAATAGTGGAATGCATTGTCTTCTATTGGTTCGCCGTGATTATGTAATATTTGCTGCATTATTTCTGCATCTGTGGTTTTTGCATCGTACGGTCCAGTGATGTCTAAAATGTGACCATCAGCACAAACAATCATGAACGGTTTAATTAGGTTTTTATATTTATGTACACTGTAACTACGCCGCTGAAATGGAAAGTTTGCGCTTTTCTCTACAAAAATGTAAGTTCCATCAAGTATTGCTATTACCTTGGGAGCGTCTGTGTTTCCAAATATATGTTGAGGTAATAGTCTGTTTCGATTGATCGCTTCTGTGCGGGTGATATGGCCAAGTCCTATATGCAACGGAACAAAATCATTCAGCAGACAATTTCTTACTAGATGAACTTTTCGATCGACACTTTGCCTAGATATATTAAAGGCGGTTCCCAATCGTAAACTTGGTTCACCGGTTCGTAGTTTACTTAAATAAACTCCCAAGTCAAGCTGAGGTGTGCTGGACTGCTGTTGAAGGCTTGGTATTTGGAGAATAAGATGGTTAAATTGTGTATGGTTTAATCCTGTCCAAAATCGGAGATCTTCTTCCGCTATATCAGTCATATTTTCAAAGTTCAGAATACACTTGTTTTCCAAAGCTTCCGTATACAGTCTCACTATATCGTGTAAGCCTTCTGAGTCAATGTCAGTTTGCCGGCGTGTTATATGTTGAGCAAAATCTTCCAAAGATGTTGTCCTTAAATGATGTTCACAAATGCGGGCTAGATTTGGTATATATACACTGTAATAGCTGAGAAGCTGAATCTTGATGACATTGCTGACACAGCGCAGTTGCAATCTATTGCAGCCGTCGAACATACACCTTCGGGACGTGTTGGCTACTCGAGTTATGCCAGGAGGAGATGGAACTCCGGCAGCATGTACAGAAGCTCGGGTTTGGTTTATATTGGCATCTATTCTATACCAACATGCATGACATATAGATCTGGAGCCATCGAACCGAATCTGTGAAATAATAAAAAAAAACTATTTATTTTTAAAATAAACTTAGAATTATGAGGCTGCAAACTGGATGACAGAGGGCTGCGGCGCGACAGCGGTGGCGAGAGCGGTGTGGTGAGACGAAACATACAAAACATACGTTTGTCTCAAATGCTGCGTTCGCCACCGCTGCGGACCTACCGCCTCTGCCGCCTCCTGTCGTTCTGTTTGCAGCCTTGAAACAATTAGCTACGTCACGGATCTTGAGCTGATCAATTGTGACCAGGCAGATGTTTAGAATTCAATAGTAGGGTATCGTTAGCTTTCCGTACACATCTACAGTTTATACTATTAAAGTATTTGTTTTACCTACCTCGTGTGGTGGTTCGACGGTATTAAGAATAACTTCAACAATGTCTCGTCTTGAGTGTACTAAACTTGCATTAAGTACGTGTGTCCGATGGTGCCGAAGCGAGTGTCCACAAAAAACACAATTGTTATTCGCTGCAACAGCAGCTGGCTGAGGTTGGTTCAGGCGGGCATTGACGGTATGCCAACACGAATGACATATACATCTCGTGCCATTAAATTGAATCTGAAACATTAATGATCTTATCTATAGTTTTACATGTTATATTTTCACAGAAATGATTCTACAAACCCTGTTCGAAAAACAGCCACACGTATGGCAGGCGTATGGAATACTTGATACCAGTAGCCTATTGGACATAAAAATACCACGCTCCCCGAGTCCCTACCCAGTGCCCGCGACGTTATAAAAAATGGTAGCAGAACGCTGCATACAGTGGGCTATGTTGCACTACTTGCACTTGCAGGCCCTTATGGTGGGTACCAAATGCACTATGTCATCGTCTCGTCTCGATATATATACGGCTCTATTGATCGTATTATGTATTATAACAAAAGGTAATATCAAACGTAACATGAAGGTACGTCCATGTAATACTTATTTTATATAGACGTGCTATTGATAAATCTAGACTATACCTTTATACAGTATTTTCACGTATATTATATTTATTGTAGAACAGGATAAGTAAACACAACTTATATCGCCTCCTTGGTACATACTAGGAACGAAAGGATGGCGCACGCTCTAGTAGCGAGCCACTAATATTAATCGAGAGCGTAAAAAAATAAATACAGTATATGGCCACGTTTACGGTGCCGCGGAGCTTTGCGCGGAGCGTGCGGCGCGGCGGCGCGGTCCGCGCTCACATAATATGGTGTTGTATGAGAGCGAGAGAGACGCGAGACGCCACGCCGCACGCTCCGAGTCTCCGCAAACGTAGCCTAATAGGTACTAGTCACATGAAATAGAATGTAAAACAAGTCCTAATATTCAAAGTATTCTTTAGATACATACCTCACGGGGTGGTTCTATGCTCGTCAGAATATGTTCAACGAAGTCTCGTCTAGACTGCAGTAAACGTTCGTTAAGAACATGTCTGCGACGTCCTCGAAGTGAATGATGACACAAGACACAATTATTATCCGCCATATCAAGGCAACGTCCAAATACAAATAAATATCATAGAAGTCCGGTAAAAACAAGCCAAGTCGCGAAAAACAGTCCAAAACACAAACATAAAACGCACAGAACACAACGTAACAAATGCTAGCGCAGGTCTGCGACGTGTTAGGAATTTATGATCTTCGGTGGTTCGGTATAACGGCGACTCTTTTTGTCTCTCTCTAACTGCAGAGTCCAATTTGCTGTTTCACTCGCTCGTTTACTATAGATTATTAGAACTCCGTGGCTTACCTGCACGCAACCTTTAGCCAAAGCCGGCTAGGAACCCCCGCTACCAGCGCGGCGCCCCGCTGTCGCCATGTGAGGCCAACCGCGAGGCGTCGCGCGGGTAGCGGGGGAGTTTTGAGTTCCGAGCCAGGTGTCATGTTAATTCGCACGAGTTATATCTATCCTGCCAATAATAACCCTTTAGTTACGGGTTTAAAGTTATGTAGTTAGGAGGGAGGGCCATATTGTATTATTTTATGTTTTAAGGAGGCAGTGATTTCTGGGGCTGCTTATATTTTCACCAAGCATTTTAACATAATGTTTCTGAATAATTAATTAAACTAGTTTTTTAAATCGACACCACTTGAATAATAAAACGGGCAATTTTTATATGTTTGCCAGTAAGTATCACGATCATAACCGGCTATTATTTTATTACTTATTATTATTGATAATTTGAGATACATCTCTTTTACCCCGGAGCTGGGTTTTTTTTGAGCATTCTCCTTTATCGGGTAATCTATAGTATAATTAATACAAAAGAACCATTCCTTACATTTACTTTTTAAAGATTATTTCTTTCAAATTTTGTCCGTAACTGCGATTAAGGTGGTCCATTCTGGAGTTCCAGTTTTCGATGACCCGACCGAGCATTTCCAGTGGTATTTGCCGAATAACGCGAGTAATGTTGGCTTCCAGTTGATTAATCGTACGCGGCTTATCCATAGGTATAAACTTTGGACTTTACATAACCCCACAGAAAAAAGTCTAAGGGTGTGATATCACAGGATCTAGGCGGCCAACTGACTGGTCCGAAACGCGAAATTAACTGTTCACCAAATTTTTCTCGCAACAAAGCCATGGTTTCACGTGCTGTGTGGCAAGTGGCGCCGTCTTGTTGGTAACAAAAGTTTTGACGATGACGGGCTTCAATTTCAGGAAACAAATAGTCCGTTATCATGGTACGATAACGGTCACCATTGACAGTGACGTTCTGGCCGGCTTCGTTTTTGAAGAAATATGGACCGATGATTCCACCACCCCATAAACCACACCAAACTGTTGTTTTATCTGGATGTAATGGTAGCTCTTGAATCTCTTCAGACCAAATACGGCAATTTTGTTTGTTAACATTGAGCCAAACCGTTGAGCCAAAAATGTGCCTCATCGCTAAACAAAATTTTCGTTGAAAACAGTGGATTTTCTGCAAGCTTTTCAAGAGCCCAAAGACTAAATCGGTGGCGTTGTGCCGTGCTTACTGCTTAGCCTTTCCATGATGAAATGTCAATGAATGAATGTGTTGCCAGTGCCCTGTCGTCAAAAGTTACCCAAGACTGTTCGAAAAGTAACGTTTTCAGAAAAAAAGTAACGCTTTTTAAAAATTTCGTACTATAATACTCTATATACAATTTAAATTGTATTTAGAACTTTTAACACACTTTAATCACGGTTTCAGCATTTTTAATGTTTTTTTTTATTATATATATTGCATCATATTAATGATGCAATACGAAGGGGATATATTTTAGGTAAAAAAAAATAGTGTTATCGCTTTTGATTTTGAAATATTTTTTTTATTTTTTTTACTAACGTAATGTAATCAAACAAATAAAAAATAATAATACTAATAATAGTTATTGAAAAAAAAAAACAAAGTCATATAGCGCTACAAAACAAGCTTTGTAATGTTGTATGGTCTGTCGTTAAGAGGAAACAGTAATTAGTTTCCGGAAAAAGACACGGTGTTCAAGGCTCAAAAGAGATGCGTTCGTGCAATATTTAAAATTAAACCTACTGATAGTTGCGTGCCTTACTTTAAAAAATATAAAATACTGACATTGCCATGTCTGTACATTTTAGAAGTAGCTGTTTATGTCAAAACAAATCCGCACCGATTTAAACGATTAGATGAAGTAGTTCCACGTAATAGGCGCGACAACAGCAGGATATGCTCTCATACTACGAGAACAACCCTCATGCGCAAAAGTGTCTTCTGTATGGCTCCTAGCATATTTAATAAATTACCTAAAAGTTGGAGAGAACTGCCCTTGTCATTTTTTAAAAACAAGCTGAAAATTTTTTTACTTAGTAAAAGTGTATAGTGTAGTGTGTGTGTGTGTGTGTGTGTGTGTGTGTGTGATAGATTTTTTGAATGAAAAGGACTTTTCTATTCCGACTTCTAATATACATAGTTAAGAATAACAATTTAATAATGTGAATCTTAAATCAATTGTCATTTGACTGCATAATAATGAATATTCTTGACATAATTTAATCTATTTTGACTATAATATACTAAACTATAATATCTTGACATCAATTATTAATTTATTATTTATTTGTTTTGTATTTTGTAATGAAATTTAGAATGACTATAATTATGTGAAATGCAATGAAATATATGTTTTTTTTAATACTTACAAAATTTGTACGCCGTTATTGGCAAAACATGGACGCACACAACATTATGAATTCAATACCTTGCATGTCTGATTGGTCAGTTTATGTAACCGCATGTTTTACAAATAAATATTCTTTCTTTCTTTCTTTACTATCGGTTCATGGTTTTTTTTTTGTTTACAAGCCATGTAAGTGGTTAAGGTGGAACCTCCGATGTAGCCCGCGAAATTCAAATTTTCTTACGTTTTTTGCAATTTGCAAGTCAGTATTATGTATATTTATTATTATATATATATTTATTTCATGAAATAGTCATTCTTTCGGATTACCTGGCCTGGGGGAGTTTTATTGCTGACTGAATTGGTTATAATTCTGAAAATACATACTTCTTACGCCCGCGAATCAAACTTTAATCAACATATTATTATAACCTAATACTGACTTGCAAATTGCAAAAAACGTAAGAACGTTTGAATTTCGCGGGCTACATCGGAGGTTCCACTTTA
Source organism: Brachylomia viminalis (assembly GCA_937001585.2). Taxonomy (NCBI): domain Eukaryota; kingdom Metazoa; phylum Arthropoda; class Insecta; order Lepidoptera; family Noctuidae; genus Brachylomia; species Brachylomia viminalis. Next base: position 14,265,386 of record OW443301.2, on the reverse strand, counting down.
AGCGCCCCGTCGCGCGCCAACCAAAAATGTTCGGGGACATTTCATGCGTCGTTACGCGTAGGTATAGTAGTAGTATGAAAGGAGAGATGCTTCCTCCAAAAAAACGAAAAAGGTTATAGAAATTTAGCGATAAATGGCTTGCCGACAGAGTTTAAAAATTGGATCTCAAAGAAAGATCAAGAAAATGGATCGATTACTGCCTTTTGTACAGTGTGCAATTGCCTTGTACTAAACACCATTCAGTATCATAATGGATGAAACAACTGATGTATTTTGTGACGAGGAGGACTTAATAGTTCGCACACAATTTCTAGACATGTATGAAGCAAAATCCGGGAAAGCCGAAGATCTTAGCCTTATATCCACTCAAAACAATAAAAGAAAATTACAAAACTTGAACACCGCGGAAAAACAAGAATGAAAGTGAAGTGCCTATAGCACAGAACATATATATATGTTGAGTATATATACTCAAGAGGCCTATAGCCTACACACACCACAACATTATGGCAGGAATGCACACAAACTTGCATTCATACAACTCGCTCTATCTCTTTGCTTATTCTAGCCGTGCGATAGAGCGAGAGAGAGAGACTACTACTACTATCTTTCATGCTGAATTACCAACATTACGCACGCACGGCACGACACTTGCTTGCGTTCCGTTTCAACTAGTTTTTGATTCAACCTGCAAATTATAATTACTCCGAAAAGTAACGTTTTCAGCCGTGTAACGTAAATGTAACGTAAGAGGTTCAAAAAGTAACGTAAAACGTTACAAAAGTAACGTTCTGGCAACGCTATGAAAATATTAGGTTAGGTTGTCATGACTGACGCTTTATCTGTCAAAAAATGCATCTAGACAAAAAAGTAACTCCAAATGAATCACCCGTTACTTAACTTACGAATACATATGTATTATAAATGTGAAAATTTGATTTTCCTATTTAGTTAAATAAAACATTTTGCTTTATTTGAATGGTTCTTATACATTACAAACATAGGTACATAATGTACTGTAATACAAAGAGATAAAATACACACGCAATACACGAAAAAACTCTGTGTTACAAACGTAGAAAGTCTGTTATTTGAGTTTGTTTTTGACAAACTTTTGTTCGGTAGTAAGAACTTCGTACAGCATTGTGAATTCGTGACATCATTGTTTTCATAAGGTCATCATCGAAGTTAGTCTGAACAAACACATTGAGCGTTTCCGCAGCCTTCAGCGCTTCAGATACACTCAAGGTTCGATGAATCTCCTCTGGTTCGTCATCATCACCGTCGCTATCTTTGCTATTCGTGTCGTTGGCGATGATATTTTCCACAATTTTTTCATCAGACGGTTCTTCACAAGTGGCGACAGCATCATCGACACACGCGTATTGTTCAAAGTCCTCGTTTGTTATGGGTAACTGATGCTTATCAATAGCCCTTTTTTCTTCAATTGTAAAACACTTTCGCTTCACAGCTTGTTGAGCACACATTTTGTTGAGCTTTAAGAACTTAACACAACAGGTGACAAACATTAACTGTGATTTAGGTAGGTACGCGCGCCAATAAGGAGAGGTAAAGCGCGCGGGGCGGGGTGAAGTTGGGGCGCCGAGGTATTGGTGCGTAGGTTGTGTAAACAAAACATTGCGCGTCGTTTTAACCGGACGTATTAATAATAAATACTGGTCGCTATAAGCAGTTGGTCGCTTAAACCGGAGTCGCACTAAACGGTTATATTTTCTCAGTACCTAAATATGAAACCTAACTTGAGTAAACATTATCGTCGCTAAAATCGGTTAGTCGTTATACTTATAAGCGAAGTCGTTATATATGAATTCTACTGTACTAATAAAACCACATTGGAAATGTGACCGCCAACCCCCACATCGCGGCCGTAAGACAGATAGCGATGAGGGGTTTTGGCGATCCACGCCACAATGTACAGCGATTTGAAGTGGGGCAATAAGTTCCCAGTCGCAACCCAGTGGCAACTGGGATTATTTTCCCCAATTGCCACCTGGTGGCAATCCATGTGACTGGGACTATTCGTTGATATTGACCTAAAGAGCTTTTTAAAGTCAAGTCTAAAAATAAATTTCTTATGATGTTTGGTTTAGCGGTCAAGAAAAGATGGATAAAAAATTTGTTAAAAAGTTATTAGATAGCCGGCCGACTTTAAATCACCTGCCAACATGTGAGCTAAGCTTCACTTTAACATCCATCAGTTGCGCGTCCATATTTTTTTTACAGAAAGATAATCTTATTAGAACCTTCTATGTGAAGTTTTAAGTTGCGGAGACAAATGGTTAACGAGAAATAAAAAAAAACGTAGATATTTAGGAATATTTTGTCACTTTTGACATTTTCTCTTGCCATTGAATAATTCGGTCAACGCACAAAAATGTTTTACTTTTTAACGATGGATTAAATACGTATTTAAGGGCGGGTTGTTTCACGTCCACTTAACGCACGCGTCATACGTCAAAAATGGCGCTAACTATCGTCAAACCAAAAAAACCGTGGTTGCACAAAAGTATGACCTTAACGTCCGTTTTAAAAATTAACGATTTCATTAACCGCTGCCAAAACACTGGTTAACGTCATTTTATACTCACACATCTGCATTCTTCGGCGAACAGTAAACCATTATGGACTCTCTTTTGCTGTCTTCGTCTTTGTTCGACGCAATGAGGTTTAACACTCTCACCGCCACGTGGTACGCCGCCGGCAGCCTACAAATACTCTGGCCTAGTAGGTGTAGTCCACCCTTGCCCGACGAAGCGCCAGCCCGCGCCGTAGCTGAGCCCGTAAATATAAACCCCCCCCGACTGTGACCTCTGAGTTTATTTCGGCGTTTCTTCTCAGAGATAGTCAATTAGGAAACGCCGACCTCATCAAGCTTAATAATAAAAAAAAATCTGATCCAGCCTGTCCCACCTTGCTGTCCCCCCCCCAGCGACGCCCTAAGCCGAGGTTCGTACCCCACAGGGGGTGCCCTTAGGTGATAGTCGCTTAGTATGTAATAATACGCCCCTGGCTGGAGGCTTTGAGTTTCACTTAAGGCAACCACAGGATAGTCCGGTTAAGTAGTAACGACCTCTCTAGGTCTACTACGAGCCGCCATAGTTAGGAAAAAAAAAAAAAAAGGTGTAGTCCACACTTTCATGTTTTGAGTTTGGTGCACCATGTGGGTGGCCAGCGCACCACAAAGGTCACGTCAAAATATTTGTTTACGTTTACGTCGCTATTCAAAATCAGTGCACGCCGATCATAGAAATGAATTAGTACCTACGGCTTTTGTTATTTTTTACTGTTTTAGTCACGGAGCAGAAACAAAGAGGAGGTGTTGCAATCAAAGTAGTCCATCAGCCACCAATGTAGTCGTTACGTCACACGGTAGTTGCACTACTTGCGACCAGGCGGCGCTTTCGTCAGTACAACTGTCGTTGTGAAGCGGATAGGTTGTCATGTATTTGTTTAGTCTTTTAAACGATTAAAAAGTATTCCCGACCCATACTCATTGCATTAACATGAAATGCTGTTTTATCTTACAGAAGTTATACGGATCAATCAAATTCAAACGGAATAAAGATATCTTTCCACTCGTAAGTAAAATTAAAATTAAATTTGTAATTTATTTCTTCTCGAATGTTCGGTAATTGCCGCCCCCTATCGGCAAGTAGCGGAAGTACTGACAAATTGCAGGTCCGTACTCAGACTTTTTTGATAAGCACACACCTACATAATATAATAAGCTATATGAAAAGTGAAGTCAAATAGATGTCGAGTTTCGGCAAAAAACGGAATTCGGTTTAGTTTCGGTAACTAAGTTCAGAAGAAAAATTTAGAAGAGGAGAAATTTAAAGATAAAAAAAATAAAACTATGATTATAAAAACGTTTTCTTTATTTTTCCCTCACACTTGTTAATTTCTGGAAGTTTCGGCTTCGGCCGAATCTGAAACCGCTGCCGAAATTCGGTTTCGGTTTCAGTCAAAAAATGTATTTCGGTCGGACATAATAGAAATAAAACTATATCGGTATATTATAAAACTATTAAACCTGAATCCGGCTCCTTACAATAAAAGCGACACTTAATGAAACATAGCAGAACTCTTACGACATCTGTCTAATTTGCCTATGAGTTGATTTTGCTACTAGCCACTAGATGGCTTTCTGCTGTTTGGGCTCCCCCCGCACCCCGCGCGGCTGCGACACTACTTTTGTATGGAGAATGACTTTACAACACCTCCTCTTTGTTTCTGCTCCGTGGTTTTAGTCTCTTTACGACATGTTGAGGGGTAGGACTTTTAACACCCATCGATTTAAGGGGAGGAAGTGGGGGTTTAGAACCGCCTCCTGTACGAAAACCTGCGGAGCCCCCCTGAGCCATGTTTTTTTAATATTATATAAAGGAAGGACTTTAATTTTTTTAAATTAAAATCTTAATATTGGTAGGGTTTTTAGAATCATCCGGCGGATTTATGGGGGAGGGAGGAGACACCCACCTGAAGCGTAGTTGACGGATCCCCTTAGCGGGGTTCCTAGTTCAGAATTATTAAAAAAAAAATACCACGGAGGGGATGGCGGGGTCATTGTCGCCATCGCCTTTAAGCCTAACCTGTCAGAGTCGGACCCCATGTCTCGATCTCGCTTCGCTCGCTCTTGCAACCTTACATAAACGCTCGCAACTGCTAGGGACACAAACGATGACTGACAGACTATGTGACGTAACAGTGACAAGACAATCACGAAATGGCGTTGTTTTACTTTCGGTTTCACATATTGGCAATATAGCCGGCAAATTATTATAAATGTTAATTTAATAGCACTAATTTATATCAGCGAAATATATGAATGTAATATGTGAAATATGCTTAAAGTATCTAAATCACTAAGGGCCGGTTGTTTCAAACAGTTGGTTAACGTAAGATACGTACGTCAAATAACAACGTTTACGTACAGTGTTTAACGTTCGGTAAACATTGTACGTACAACAAAGCGTTGTTTCACTGCATAAGATAAGAAACCGTTTGTCAAAGTTATTAGGGTTCCCAGTAAAAAGCAAACCATTTCCCAAAAAAAAAATGGTTTGAAGATATTTATGTTATGGCAACATTTCGCTGTTCACGTCAAACTAAACGTTTATACAACTATTTAAAACTAATCTAAGACAAAATTACAGGCAAGTGAAGAGGGCTATCAAGAAACTGGATAACATAAAATACATATTTGTGGCATCAGACTCAAATCATATGATAAATGATTTCAACAAAGCACTTCATAATACTGAAGTATCAGTTATCAGGTTACAGCCAACGAATCCACACCTAGACTTAGCAATTCTTGGTCAAGCTAACTATTTCATTGGCAACTGTGTGTCATCATATTCGGCATTTGTGAAGAGAGAAAGAGACACGAGAGGTTTACCATCAGAATTTTGGTCTTTTCCACACAGAAAAAAAAGTAAACATGAAGATTTGTAACTTTTTAGATAATACCTATTTAATAAAATTATACTTTTATTATAATAATTCTTCTTGTTTTTTTTTTATTCCCCGAGTTCTGCCCCTCTAAAGCTACGATTTCCTAGAAGAGCGTTGGCCGCCACGACGGACATCATGAAAATGATGGCACCGGGGTTTGATTTTACGGTGTCAAAAAACGCTATCTAGGGAAACACCAACTTACTACCGCATAACTTGTGAATATGCGTTTCCGAACACCGCAATATCCCTTTTAACTTAAGTTAACTTAACTGACCAATGTTAGCCGTTTATCGGTTCGATAACTATAGGTACTGGTCATCACAACAATCGGCCCACACGCGGTAGACAACCTTCTGGCTTACCCTAGCGACTTGAGTACGCCAGTTCAGGGTACTATCAATGTGCAAGCCTAGGTTCTTTACGTCAGTGCTAAATAGAACGATCGTACCATTGAAGAAGAGAACCGGTGGCAAGGTTGTACCAATTGAATTTGGAGAAGAACTAACTCCTAAATAATGAGAGCGAGAAACGGTCACGAAATGTAGTTTTCTTATTTTCACAGTTATTATAATATCGCACATAAGCATTGACACCGCTCAGATCTATCAACATGTAAAAGAATACTATTGGCCAGCGTCGTGTTCTTCGAGAACATAAATAGTTGAACCACTTTTTATCCACTTCATCAACGCCTCCTTTAGTGGCGCTAAAATGACAGGCTCGCCAGATGCAACTCAGTTTTTCTACAGTGGTGCATTCAAGATACCACTATCACAACTTATCTTATTCAGTCGAGCTACGTTTATGTGAAGTTGGAGGTTGCGTTAGCCCCATATCTTCATCAGCAGCTCAAAAAAAAAACTACCTTCAGGCATTCTGTAAAAAAGAACTACACTTGTAACGATGTCACGTCTATAAGACCCTATAGCCTTACGCAATTACTGAGGTTACGACAAGGAGAAGTCATAAGTTTTTATACATAAATAACGTACTTACGTCTATGAGACGGCAATGGTTCCTCGACGGGCATGTGAACACTCGCCACGTACGCTGCGTTGACTGACCAGTGACCGGTAGACAATGCCGAGGGAAGAAGGTAGCGGGAGGGGTACCTACCACTTCGCGAGCGATGTGCATTAAGATATTGTTATTATAAAAGTTACGCCGTCTGCGAGACGTATAGGTCGTTAGTTAAAGGTTAAGTTTTGTTCCGCATTGTGATGACATTGTCCAAAGAGCTGCTAAAATGTTGGGTTTCATCAGACGTAACACTAAGGACTTACAGCCTCCAAGATTGTGCTTTATAACGCTCCGGTACGTAGCGTACTCGAGTTCGGGAGTGTCATATACAGAATCCGAATTAGATGGTTCATTCTAATCGTATCGAGTCAATTCAACGATCCTTTACGCGGCAACTTGCTTTCCTTGCCACTGGCTTCAGCGCGAGATGCTCGTATGACGAACGACTGCGTTTCTTCCATATGTCAAGCTTACAGCTACGCCGCACGGTGGGCTGAAATCAAGCTTTCATAGACTTAGGGATTCACGAAAATTGAGGAGCAATTAAAAAAAAAAAATAACGACTTTGCGATCTACCACTAAATACAAGACATTTTTCTTCTGCGATTTTTGTATATAAGTACCTAACATTTTTAAAGTTATAACGATTTGAATTTATTTTTGTATGGAGAAATTTAATTTTATAGAATTATATTTTATAGAATTCTATGAATAACTTTTAATTCTCAAGAGTTCTCAAAAAACGGCTTTCGGTATTCAATTGTGCTATTTTTTAGGCAAATTATCCGATATGTATATCACTTGCTTCGATTTTCTTCGATTGCGGAGAAAATTGGTTTTCATTCCCTTTTCCACACCACCCTTGAGGTAGAGAAGTAAGCGCGTTTTTTTAATCAGTGGTGTCCCCAGGAGGCCTAATCCACTCATACGCACACTCTTTCTCACACACGCACTCTCAAAATGAGACAATTTCGTCAGATTCTGATTCAGATTCGTTCTCTAAATGTTCCACATTTACAAATTCTATATTTACCCGCTCATCATCTTCAAATGTTGGAGATAACAGAAGCATGGCTTTCGCTTCTTCTGAAAATGGTTTGTGTTTCCGTATCATTTTATGACGTTTTGATGATATATAAGGATCTGAATTAATTATTAAATTATTCAAAATATCCTCATTATTAGCTCTTCTGCAGAATTTACTTGAATGGTGTTGGCGATATCGCCTAGTCTTTATTTGTAAATTCAGCCGCATCTTCCGATAACTTTCCAATCGGAATTAATCCCAAGTTTTCAATGATAGCTGCTCCATGAACAAGAACTTTATGCACACTGGAGGGCATGTGATACCACTCATATAAATATACGTATAATTTTATGGTGGCTTCAGTATATTCTTTAAACTTCACTGTGTCAATTTTATGACCTGAAGATATTGTTTCTAAAATGATTGAAAACCGTTTTATTAGGTTTTCATCGACACCAGTAATTGCAGCAGCAATCTCTGTATTTGAGAAAAATCTTCGAGCGGTATTCCCGTCATTAGTACCTAGTTCCATGTCCTTGCTTTACAACATCTATTAAAAGGCCTGTTTGATTTTTAAAAGCTTCCTGCATGCTTTTTTTTTCTATTTTTCATCAAAACTTTGTTTTCACCTTTTGCAACCCATGTTTTGAAATCCAGTCTATAGGCTATGTGAAGAATGCATTCCATAAAACGTATCCATATATGTAGCGATGATAAACCATATTTGTACAAGTCGGTACAAATGTTTTTAGTCAATAACAAAGACAAGTTATTCATTTCTGTAGGAACAGCTTTACATATGTCACATCGTTGAGCTGAAGTTTCACAGAGGATTGATGTTGCTATACCATCATTCTATCATGGTAAGCAATAATGAATGTGAGACTTTTATTTCTCCAATTTCTGTTTCCTTCAATTCATTTATCTCCGTTTCAATTTCGATTTTCTCTCTTAAAATCGTTGATTTATTCTCTTTTTCAAACTTGAAAAATATTGGACGACACCAATATGCTGAATTTGGTGAGTCGTTTTCCCAGATAATTTGTTCCTCGGAAACAATTTTTATTGGTAAATAAAACTACCCATAAAAATACTTGAATCATCTGTCGAAGCCATTGAGATAGGAAAATAAGTCAATGGTCGAAGCACTGTCCTCATTGTCACCCGTTGTCATTTTTTGCTTATAGTTTGCTTGATTCGAGCATTGACTTTTATTAGTATGGACTGGAAATATCAACAAAAAAAGGGTGCCTACCTACAACTCATACGGCCTTATTACAAAACAAAGTTTTTCTTTTGACATGGTTTAAACCATCGAGCCTGTTTTTGAAATAAGAACCTAACTGAAATCGAAATACAGTTCCTTTTACAAAACTGTCAACTTAGTCCGGTCTTAGGTTGTCAATTTTGTATTAAGAACTTTACTAAAGTCGGCATAAAGTTCCAAATACAAAAACTAAATCGAATGTGTAGGTTGGGACTAAAGTTAGATCGTGTTTTGTAATAAGACGGATATTGGTGCCGATTCCCTTGTTCACAAACTAAACTAAATTTAAGTTGAGTGCATCTTTTTCTTTCTATTTCATTATGAAAAGGACGGAAGATAAATATTAGTTTAGTCCTGTCAAATTAGTCAGCACCTGACGTAATTTGATGTAATTTTAGTTGTCAACTTTTTAATCACGTCTCAACTTGTATGGAGTAGTGTCAGGCGCTGATTAATTTGACAGGACTAAACTAAAATTTATCTTCTGTCCTTTTCTTAATGAAATAGAAAGAAAAAGATGCAATGAACTTAAATTTAGTTTAGTTTGTAAACAAGGGAATCGGCACCAATGTCTCATAAAATGGCTGCCATTGCTAGGGTTGTGGCAATCAAGGAATATTGGTGTTACTATAACGATTATCGAAACGAGTCTTACTTGATATCACGTTTTGTTCATAATTATGTACTTACTTAAAATCTGTTGTAACAGAAAAAGATGAGTAGTTTACTTACCGTCTGTTATCTGAGAATAAAACTCATATCAAGAGTTTTTTTCTGTACAGAATTAAAAACTTTTGTATACAACATGTATGTGTAACATACCTAACTATTTATTAAAGAGTGAGTTGTGGAGTAAAAATAAAAAAATATATTTTTTATAAATATATGTTTATTTGTGTGATACCTAATAATTATAAATGATTAATGATTTTATTTCTGTAAGTAGGTTTGTACAAACACTTTTACACGTCAATCGTATTTTAAAAACTAAATTAGGTCGGCGCTTCCTATCTGACTACTATGAGAAGAAAGGCCGAAACAAACTCTGTGGTCACAGTCTCTTTTAAAGTCCAGACAAAATCTTGGTCAGATCACGTGAAGGCTATGTAGATCGCTGTCTGACATGGTCTTTTGAGGAAAGAACCACACAAATTGTGGGACCTGTCCAGTCAGTTTCTTCAGAGAATTTTTATGGTGCGGGTAAAACAAAAAATAATAATAATAGTAATAATATGTAAAATACTGTGGGAACAGAGTTATCATGTAATCTCATTACATCAAGTGTTCTATTGAAACAGCTTTCTTCAAAGTGAATGCAGAGGTACCATTCTTTATGCCGTGGATTAATATTTTCTTCACTAATAGCGTCTAACCACTTTTTCTTTAATCCTTCATTTTTAGGAAACCTATAAAAGAGGTAAGTATTTTGATCAATAAATCATTTTGGTTAGAGCTGCTGCTAATATCTAACTAAAATAAATAACAAAATGTCGATGTCTTATTTTATTTATCATCATATAAAACTCTGTGGAACGGTCTCCCGGTGCTGTGACCAAGCAAAGTCACTCGGACCGATTAGGACACGCAGAACGATTTATGTTAACATCGCTGATTGTACCGATATCGTTTCAGCGGAGGAACTATTTTCGGAAACTATTACAGCAACGGTACAACACTATTCCACTATGACATATTATTGTAAACAAACGAATGAATTAATAAATTGGTCTGTTATATCAAAATGACCCAAAATATACCTTACCAAATACACTTTAGCCTTAAAATCACGATTGAGTAACAATTTGTTCATCGAACGTGTATGAATGTATGTACCTAATATTGCATGAAAACCGGCTACTAACCTATGCAAAGACAATTGAGGTCGATTTCCATTCTTTCTTGGACCACACTTCACAATACAACACACAGGCATGTTGGTTTGCTGTTTTCCAACATTTACATTAATTTTTAAAGGTAAACTCCTCGTAGTATTCTCGCAAATCTCAATAAAACAAAAAATAAACAACCATTTGACAGCACAACTACCACGAAACTCGTCGCCACAGACTAAATAGATGTCGCATAAGATGGCTGATCGGGCACTTACCTACAACTGTCCCTACGTCACGACAAAATGTTACCATAATGAGCAACAACTTAAATATTGTTGTCTCTTTTATCACATACGATTATTTCATTAGAAAGAATGAGACAAAACGATATTTCACCGTCTGTATCGTATTTCACTCATATTTGTATGCAAAGTGTATGTCAAATATAATGCGGCGCCTCCATGTTTTTCCTAGCTCAATGGATTCGAGGCACCATCCATTCCCCATTTGGTTATCATTGTCAACTCCTTACAGTCTGTGCTATCAATATTGATTGCTTTGAATATCTTTTTGGCGGTTATATCTAATACAGGCTGCAATTTTATTCTAGCAGTTGTATCTGTTAAGGTGATCTCATCCTTTGGCGGGTAGCATTCTTGTTTTGCATTTTGCACCTTGTAGTAGGAAGGGAACATGTCGACATTTTTCTCTTTGATACTTTTTCTTAAAGTATTGTATTGCCACTTTGTTAATTTAAGGGACAAAACAAGTCCCAAAGCTTCATCTGGAGTAAATTTAGGTTTTTAATTTTTACCTAAAAGACTATCTTTGGCTTTTTGCACATCCTGTGCATTTTTAAGTAAGTGTTCGAGGATTTCAGCTATTCTTTGATTACCATCCTCTCGTAATTTCATAATATATGCATGAGATATTTCCTCTGTAGTCATAGTTGTATGAATATGTTCTGTACGTCTCTTTTTTTGCTTAGGTCCTAATTCACAAAATGGTTTTCTTGGACTTAAATTCGTTGACGTGGCAGTAGACACTTTTGCTGGAGATTCATGTTCACTTGATGAACTAGGAACAGAGCCATGGTTTCTTTCAAATGCACTTACAATGAAATCAGGCCAGTTTATTTCCGATGATAACCATTCGCTATTATTGTTGCTAAACAATTCCTCTTTGCTATGAGCATTTTGCCATCTCCTTTGCAGATTATAGCAATATTTTGTACAAAACGCTATTAGCGCTTTATCGTTTTCATCACTTAACACAGTGGGGACTAATCTAGATTTAATAGCACTATATAAAACACTATTATTTTTAATACTTCCACTTTCCTATAATAGCACATCAATATCAATATTTGACACCAAATCGAAAATTTTTACGTAATAAATAGTATTAGTATTCCGAAAATGTGAGATAGGATAGTGCGTTTATTACGATGTGTAACAACGTACTGAGGATGGTTGTTTTTCAAATTTAACCGTGTCATTTTTTTACCTGCTATTCATCATCCAATCACATAATGACACGTCATCATTTTGCTGCGCTCAATGGACGACGCGCTAATGAGGGTCACCGCGCTATTGAGTATTGTTAAAAACAAATGACGTCATAAGGGTGGTGTGAGTGAGTATCGTGAAAAATAAATGACGTCATAAGGGTGGTGTAGAATATTTACCAATAATTTGATTTTTTGCTATATTTCTGTAATACAATATTAAAACATGTCAGATTAAACCAAAAACCGATTAATATTTCATACAAAGTTTAGGGGTCTATAACTCGAAAAATACTAGGTGTAAAAAAAATTACAAATAACAAAAAATATTTGTATTAGTACATAAAATTCAAAAATACTCATTTGAATCCTTAAGTCCCCACTTGACGATTCCAGCCCACCGTGCGCCGACGCATGATAGAGTTACTATGCTTGCGGAATATTGTTGACGGTTCTTTTAAATCTGACCGACTTCTCGAGCGCATTAAAATAAACGTGCCTAAACTTAATGCTCGAAGAAAATGCACGTCCTGTTTCAATGTCCCTCGTTATAAAACCAACTTAGGCATGAATGCTCCGATGGCTAGGCTAACGTCCACGTACAACATTTTTTGCAATCTTTATGATTTGGATATCTTCCACGACCATCCCAAGCGTTTTAGATCTAAGATTATAAACGAGGGGAAGACTGAAGGAAACAAAACAAAACAAAAATATAATTAGTCAATGTTTATGTCGATGAGGGTATTCTCTCTACTACCGAGATTTTAGCTAGAGCTTTTGTTTATTTATTTTATTATTTATGTACACACCGTAAAACAGATACATAGTTACGACCTTCGATCATAAATACCCTAGATACAACATCTCCTACAAATGCACGCCGAAAAAGTGTCCGACTCGCTTAGTTATAAGTATGCACGTATAGTAGACAAATTCACAATGTATAATGTACTAAGACTATATTAATAAAAATTGAATACAACTTTATTCCCTACACAAAAGGTTTTATTTGTAATGCACGCGTTAGGCGGTTGTGACATTACAAAATGCGATAATCGCGCAAGTCGTAAAATTTTAACGACCGTCGGCCGTAGGTGTACGAATGTACACCTTAAGTCAATCAGAATTAAGTATAATTCAGTTTACGCTGCGTGGGGATCGTAGCCTTGAGTCTTGTAGGAACAGAGTATGAATTTTTCGTCTCTTTTAACACGTAAATAGCAACACGCGCGGGAAAGGGACAACCGCGTAAGCGATTTACTTCAACTATTTTAGAAAGACAATGTTTTTACTTAGTTAGAAGGTAAATTTAGCCACAAATCCATTACATTATGAAATGTTGAATTAACACTTACCGAAAATAAGAAACCCCATCCTTTTTCAAGCTATTTGAAGTATTATTTTTGCACTTTTTCACGGAGCACTTCGGCATGTTGACCTGACGGTGACCGGCGCGCGACTGCGAGCGCAATTGTGCTACAACGCGTTTTTAGCACAATTGATTCATACCGCGCTTGAGGCGTTGTTAGTGTATCTAGGGTATTTATGATCGAAGGTTACGACATTTTAGAATTGAGTACAAAGGTACTGCTTATTTCTTATGAAATTTCTCCAGCAGACCCGCTAAAGGATATAGGAAAAAGAAATGTAGACAATACTGTGTGAGAACAAGAAGAGATTGGTTCTAATAATGTTTATTACGTGAATACTTACTGTGTTTTTTATTATATTTTGTTGTGAATGCTGTGCACGTCTGTAATTGACGTAAACCCTAGTCCATGTCTCTGTTCTCTGTTATTTGTAGGTAAATGTTCTGCTTGTAGCTCGCGCAGCACGGAAACCAATAGTCTCCGATTGGGTTCCTTCAAACGGTTTTGACCGGAAGAGGATTTTTACTTGTCATGAATTTTAGGGTGCTCTAAGGGCTTTTCAGGAATTTTACTACATTGAGGGGTTTGAACATGTGGTCGATTTTAGGGTTCCTCAGGGGTTTTGATTGGCATTTCACTACGCTTAGGGGCTTGATTAAATAGACAATTTTTACTACCTTTACAAGTGTAAGAGTTACCACCACTAGCACGCGAGCTGCTTGCAGCTCGCGCAGCACGCAACAACTAGTTACCGAAAATATAAAACTACATCCTTTTTAGCGACCTAGATGTGTGATTATTAAAATTTTCTAACGAGCATTTCTAACATTCGTTTGCTATTAGATTAAGCGCACCCAAATGTTCAAGTGGGCGCTCATTTGGTTAGGACATTTTTGTCGCTGATTGTTTATCTATTTCTTTATTAGTGATCGATGATGTGTGAATATTTATATGTGATGGTCGGCCGACTAATGTGTGAATGTGAGCGTACAGCGGCCTGTTATGTACGTATAGCGAGCTGATCGACTTGAGGGACACAGTTTTTTCTTAGCGAGAATTTGTAAGACTCTTTTTGTTCGTCCATGGCCTAGAAGTATTTGAAACTGCATCGATTGACACCATACAAATAAAACGTAAGCATTGACATTTTTCTAGCTGGCTTTACTAATTTTACAAAATCTGTGAATGCAGTTATTAATTACTCAACAAGTTAAAGACTGTTTTGCTCGTAGCTAACACAGTTACAGTACCTTCCCTTGAAAAAAATCCTGTAAATTCAAAAAGTATATTTTCTCAAAATTGCCAGTTCAGATTTTGATGCTACTTTGCCAAAGCGTATCGATGAGGTATCCCTACACAAATATAAAAATCGTATCGCTATTGGTCTATAGTCCACTCGCCATACAATATCGCCCAGTCTCCTTTGACAGATTAACCCTTTCGTATGGTGTCATAAAAACGCAGTTTAATACACAATTTAGAATATAATCAAATTATTTTTTATTACCGGATCAAGCAAGTGACTTCAAAAATGTTAGAATTGATGTTGATTTTGAAAAAAAAATACGTTTATTTCCCTTGTGTAAAAATTGGTCACATCAATATTTAGGGTTCTTCCCCTCCAGGGAAGGCTTTAACTTTTCGACCCGCGCCCTTTATACAACGTGGCGCTACAATGGTGACTTTAATTTAATACACGGGTAGGGCTAGTGCCCATTAACCATATAAATATTGATAGGTTAAAATAATACGTAAACTGAAAAAAAAAATTTTTCAAACAAACTAAATAATAAAAAAGTCCTTAAAATTGGGATCACCCTTGCAAAAATTCATTCATGAAATTACTTACCTAGCTCGCTTACGTTAACTCGGAGCGGCAATGTGTCGGTTCGCGGGCTGGCAACCGCGCATCGCGTCTTGTACCTACTCGTGATCGGTCCGATTCTTTGACGGCATATTATCAAAGAAACCGAGCGGCGCAAGTGGTACAAACACTTATCACATCACCCTCTCTTGTTACTATTAGTAATAACTGTCATCACTAATCACTGCCATCACGATCATAAGTTTACACAAGCACTAATAGCACAAATAAATGCGTCCGTATCGCAAGAGGTGTAAACGTACCTACTAGATAAGAAAACGAAAACCAATCAAAGTGTCTTTATCGCAGTACCATGATCTAATTACTATCCTAATTACACAAAAAGAAATAAATAAAACAATAGCTAAGAGTCTTTTTCGCGACGTAATTATGCGCACTAGTGTAAATAAGTGCGTCAAGGACACGGGTTCGACTAGCACTAGAAAAGCAAAAAAAGAATTCGTGTTCGGTGCGGCGGGTGGGTGGAAGGGAGAGCGCGCGTCGCCTGCGCTGCTCGCCAACAAAGGAAATTTCCTTAAATTCGCCTACTCTATGCATTTGTTTCATCCTAATAGTATTGCTTATTCGTTTTAATTTCATTGATGCGAAGTTATGATCCGTGACCGAGGGAAATGACCGCTGCGCGACAGTTCTTTAAGTACAGGTTGCTCTAAGATGCTATTTCCTAAATTCTTTAATAAATCTGTAAATAATAACGTTTAATGGAAATAAAAAATTGTCATGAAACGAAAATGTGAAAACGTATATGTGTGTTAAATTAAGGTCACCATTGCAGCGCCACGCTGTATTAAAATGGATCTTACTACACTCCTTTGCAAAAAAAAAACGGGCACCTTACAGTCATTGGCTTTTCTATTTATAATACCTATTAAATTAATATTTTTAGTATCTATGTCATTATTAGCCTAGATGACTAGAAGAATATTATTATCAATGTGAGTTTTTAAAACTCAAATCCTGGAAATCCTGTTTTAGTCAGTGTAAACAGAGAGCCGTGTTAAAATAGACATTTTTATGGGTATACTTAATGAAATTAAGACTAGGATTATTTTTATGGTATTTAATTTTAAAAAATAAAAATTAATAACGAGTATGACGTCCCCTTGCAGCGATTACGGCATGTAATCGTCTTGGCATGCTTTCCACCAGGCTTTTGATGGTGTCCTGTGGATTGTGTTCCCACTCAGCCGAGATAACACGTTTAAGCTCCCTGATGTTTTGTGGAAGTATTTGGACAGCTCATATTCGCCTTTTTAAGGAGTTCCCAGACGTGCTCAATGGAGTTAGATAAGGTCGGGGCTCCGCGCTGGCCAATCCAAACGACGAATGCCCACCTCTTGCATATAATAATAATAATCCTTTATTTCAGGCAACTAAGGCCCATACAACACAATACATATATAAGCATATAACAATAACTAATTTATGTATAAAATATATAAGCATCTACGTCGCCAGAACGGCCCGAGCATTATCGGCCATGTAAATGGCATCTTCTTCACCAATTACAGTCAGTACGGGTTGTGCATGTTGACAAAGAATTTCTGTTATATAGGTACCTTTGCGCATTTATTGAGCCATTTTCAATGAATACTACTTATCTCTTTACGGTAGCTGGAAGTTACGCCCGCCCAAAACATAACGGACCCTCCACCATAAGGGGTGATTTCTTCAAAACACACGTCGGCATAGCGTTTCCTTGATCTACGTAACACTCGCCGACGTCGGTCCTCACCATTCAGACAAATTCGAGGCTCATCGGAGAAGAGTACGCTACTCCAGTTACCTAGTGTACAAGATAGGCAATTTCTAGCGAACCTCAATCGGACAATCCGGTGCTCACGGAGTAACTCGTCATCAGCGCGGGCCCCCAACTGCGTATATCAGCCTCGTCCTCACAGTCCATAGACTAACTTGTGCTCCTCGTGCCTCTTCAAGATTTCTTTTGAAGTCTATGTAAATGCATTTGCGATTCCTCAAGCGCCTGAGTCACTAAAAAGCGGTCGTCTTGTGATTGTGTGCAACGTTTTCTCCCAGAACCTTGCCTTCTCTGCACGAAAAAAAAAAAAATTAAACCCTCATAAGCGTTTGTTTACAATTAACGCGTCTGAGTGTTTTTGATAAGAAAGTTGGTTTAAGCAGTGAATGGTGGCCCAAGCTCATTTTGTTTGTTTTGTTTGGAGAGTTAACATTGTATTGCATACAGAATGAGTGATTTGCCAGCAACGGAAGTCGCCAGGGCTGTAACAGTGATTGAAGAAGGTCACACCTACCGTTCAGTCAGTCGAGCGTTGGGTGTTTCAGTATCTGTGATCCACCGTAATGTGCAACGATACAGACAGACGGGATCATACGTGGGCAGGCGAGGCCAAGGCAGAAATCGTGCAACCAGTCCCGTAGACGACCGTTTTATAAGGGTGCAAACTTTAAGAAATCGTCGTCAAACTGCTGTTCAGGCCCGAAATATTTTGGAAGAAGTGCGTAACGTACGTGTTAGTGAACGAACAGTGAGCAGGTTAAATGAAGATGGTTTGAAGTCATAAGTGCCAGTAAAAGCGCCTAAACTTGAGGTGAGCCACCGAGTAGCAAGATTAGCGATCGCTCGTCAGCATCAAAATTGGTCCAATGAGTGGAGTCGAGTTTTATTCTCTGACGAAAGCCGTTTTTGTGTAAATTTCATTGACGGAAGGGAGTAGATGTGGAGATATCAAGGAGAACGTTACCATCAAGCAAATTACACCGAAAGAACGTCTTACGGTGGAGGGTCTGTTATGGTGTGGGGTGGTATAAGTTTGACGGCACGCACCGTTCCGGTCATCATTGAAGGCGGTTCTCTGACTGCACACAGGTACATAACCGAGAACCTAGAGCCCCATGTTATGCCTTTTGCTCCATTCATAGCATCAGGTTTTGTGTTTATGCACGATAACGCACAGCCCCACACTGCGCACGTAGCGTGTCACTACCTTAAAATGAGATTGGTATAACCCAGATGGACTGGCCAGCACGATCGCCAGACATGAATCCAATAGAACATGTCTGGGACATGATTGGACGAAGGGTCCGGGCAAGAAATCTAGCCCCTAGAAATGTTGAACAGCTGAAATTGGCGCTATTTCAAGAATGGGACACATTGCCTCAGGAAATGATTGAAGGTGTCATAAGGAGCATGGCTAGACGTATCCAAGCTCTTATAAGGGCAAGAGGAGGCAACACGCGCTATTAATTCTTTTAATTTTACTTTTTCTTTTAATTTTGCTGTCCTTACGCATTAGAAAACATCAAAATTTTACACATAAGACCACTTTTATTGTTTATTTTTATATAAATCCCAATAAACCCTAAATTTTGTTTTTTTCTTACATTAAATAAACAATCAATGTCAAATGAAGCGAAAACAACAAATAAAAGACATTAAATCTCAAAAAATAATGTATTTTTTCGTGTTCCTCTGAACACCTCTGTAGTTTGGCTAATAGAACATCTTAAGGCGGGGTGTTATCTCAATATTCCCAAAAATTGGTTTCTTAGAACGTCGAGTATGACGTAATGTAATAAAAATAAGTAACGCGAAAAATACAGTGAACAGAGAAAGGTATAAAGAAGAATTTAAACCGAACAGAATAATAAATAATAGTTTGATATTCCCAATAAAAAATTGGGAAGTTGTAGCACAAAAATAAACTTTGACGTCGAAGATCTCTGTATTTCCAGCGATAACAACAGTTTTTTTTTTAAGAATTTAGTAGGTTTTCCATTTTTTTAAAACTTTAACCAAACCATTATTTAATTTTATGTCTATATTTTAAATAATCTAAAGAAAAGCAGTAAAATAAATGCCCATTCGCAGCTTACGTCACATTTCAACACAAATATCATTTTCAATTTTCAATCTTATTGACGCTCCATAGTGGTGACAATAGTTTACGCGGTCATACTTTAGTCGTCGGGCACATAGACTGGTCGGGCAGCGCTCGACTTGGATGGTTGGCACCGGACGCTCTGTGCATAATTCGATTGTAGTTTTCAAGTAATTTATGACTGAAAACAGTGTGTGAATTGAACTAAAGTTCTGTGGCGGACTACTAAGGCTACTCACTGCCTAATATTGAAGTGAAAATTCAGTCTCAGTGGAAATATGGGCAATAAAAATAAAATGTTGCGAAAGAGTTTTACAAGAAAAAGACGAAAAACTCGAAAAAATGATGGAATGTTTGGGTAAGTATATATTATTATATATATTTGTAACTGGGTAATTTTGAGGTTACTTGAAAAAAGTGTGAATACAAAAGTTGTAGATCTTTTTATTACCTACAACTTTGCTATTACACTTTTTTCCATAAGACTTGTAGTTTTGCCGGAAATCGAGATAACCCCCACTTCCCGACCTCGGATCGCCCGTAAATTATTTTTCCTTTCATTTTTGTTATATTCTCTTTCTTTTCCAATGGGTTTCAGCCTACTGTGACTTTTTTCGTTTTCAAAAATTATCGGCACTGGTCTAATGACTCAATAAATATTATAAAAATAATCTTACAAAAGAATCAAAATGCTTTATATATAACTAGTGTGCAGTATTTATATTATTATAATAATTACGAACGCACTCTGATTTATCTGCAAGTTTGTTTTTGTTACTTATACCTACTATTGCAATATGGCTATCGCCTCGATGGTTGCTTCGACCAGAGACGTTTGCACTAGGCGCATTCAAATATGCATTCTATAGACATCAAAATAGAGTGCACCTATTTGTTTTTGGATTTAGCAAAATGTTTGTAGAAATTGTCAATACCGTTTCTATAGATTTATACAGTTTCGTAAGTATACTAAACTAAATACAAATTTCAAATGTTATGATACAATACCGTAATCATCCTACTTACCCAAACATTCCATAATTTTTTCGAGTTTTTCGTCTTTTTCTTGTAAAACTCTTTCGCAACATTTTATTTTATTGCCCATATTTCCACTGAGACTGAATTTTCACTTCAATATTAGGCAGTGAGTAGCCTTAGTAGTCCGCCACAGAACTTTAGTTCAATTCACGCACTGTTTTACCAATTTTAGCAAATACCAACTAATATTCAGCCAGCAGCAGCTTCCATTCCCGTGGATGATCCCTCTATCGTCTAATTTTTTCAGAATTCTAGCTTTGTCCCGGCTCCGCATTTTCTTAGAAACATTATGGCATTTGTCACTTTGGAGCTGTGATATTATTGCATTTATTTAGAGTTTATGTGATTTTTAAGTGGTCCGAGGGCCTTTATGTTGGTTTTGTTTTCTATTTTTTTACCGCACCCACTAAGTACCTATCTAAAACACAAACATTAGTTTGAAATGGCATAACTATCCATTTAATTAACCCTTCCATCCCTGATACTGACTTACACCCGAAAAGCATAATTCCCCTTCTAGAGCAGTCGGGTAAAATTCGGAATGTTTATATTTGACCTGTTTATCATGTACTGTAATAAAAATAAACAGTAGTGATGTTTTTTTTTAAATTGTTATGTGTAATTATTTATTGTATCATATTATGAACCGACACTGTAATTACATCGAATTTTAGAACGCACGTCATAAGTAAGTATATTCAACAGAAAACATCTGATTTCCTTACGTATACTATGCAACTTTCCTTGAGCACACAAACGCCCGTGTTAGCGTTTGCGAGTGTGTGCATAATTACCGTAAAACGCGCAGATGCGGTTGTGTGAGTGCGGTAATAGCGATTAAAATCGTAGTCGGTCCGCGCCTTAGGAACTAAATGATTAGGTACCAATAAAGTTATAAAATCAAAACAACATATTTTTTTTTGCAAAGGAGTGTATCTGTTTGCTTTAAGACTAGACTAGAATTTGTCTGACCCATCACCATGAAAGTTGGCACGTAATGTGTTTTTTCATAGAGGTTTTACAGGGTTCTTGCGACCTCCACGCTGCACTATCTAATATAATCTTGTTCTTTTTGGAACACCCCTCGAAGTCTGTTGCTGAATGTTTTCTTCATTCCAATCTGTTATTATGCTGATTTTTTAATATCTTACAAATGAGTAAAAAGGAAACAAAAAATATAAACTCTGTAGGTAGGTAGGTACTGTGTATTAAACTAATCCAGAAAAGAAATCTGATGCGTTCTTTAAACTGCTTGATGGTAAGTTATTGCTTAAGTCTCGTTTTTTATTTTGTTTTTGATTAACGTCGATAATGGAATCAATAGATTCAAAGTATGAGATATTCCAAAATTTAACGTCATTGTCATGAGAGCATGAAGCGACATATTGGCCATCGTGACTTATCTCGAGGTGTTCCACGGGTAGTCTATGTTGACCTACCACACCTAGCTGACGTTGCGGGAACATATGTGCTGCTCTCAAAATGCATGAGTAAAAAGGAAACAAAAAATATAAACTCTGTAGGTAGGTAGGTACTGTGTATTAAACTAATCCAGAAAAGAAATCTGATGCGTTCTTTAAACTGCTTGATGGTAAGTTATTGCTTAAGTCTCGTTTTTTATTTTGTTTTTGATTAACGTCGATAATGGAATCAATAGATTCAAAGTATGAGATATTCCAAAATTTAACGTCATTGTCATGAGAGCATGAAGCGACATATTGGCCATCGTGACTTATGTCGAGGTGTTCCACGGGTAGTCTATGTTGACCTACCACACCTAGCTGACGTTGCGGGAACATATGTGCTGCTCTCAAAATGCCATCTTCACCTGACGTCACCACAATATTCTGAGTGATAGGTATCATGCACTGAATGGCATGCTTTTGTCCAACATATTCGTCACTGTGTAGTCCAAATTCTTTCCAATTAAACAAATATAATTTTCCTGTTGATGCGGCTACAAGTAGCTTAGTGTCTGATCTAAACAATCCCATGCAAGTTAACTCTGCATCATATTCTTCCGATGTTGTGTAAATTTTACTGAAACAATTAATTTTGAAATATCATCATTAAATCAATGGTTTTTAACAGTCGTTTTTTAAGAATTACGTTACTAACAATTGGGCCTAGTTGCCATAAATAAACAAAAAAAATAATTTAATTGATCTACCATTATTGAACAATTAAGACTTCATTTTTTTATGTACTTATACAGATTATTTAAAATGTCCTACCTACTACATTATGTAGAAAAACTATGTCCGATAGTCCGACTCATGGTGGTACTATTAGGTACCTATCATGATATGAGGGGTTGTTGACTCCAGGTTTCAGTTATCAATTGCTCATAACTTAGTTGGCAAAATTTGCTGGAAATTGCTGTAACTTGGGTACCTGCTAAAATCATGTTTTATTTAAAATCAAAAACCCCTTTTTTTGTTATTTCGGATTATGCCCAGGGACAGGGTTTTTATTACACAATCATTATAAACACCATGGCCATGCCGACCTTACAGTCAAACCACTATGTACTACGGTTTTGTGGGGCTTAGTTTATAAGATACTTACATGTCAATATAGATAAAATATATAGTGCTATTTTTAATATTTTTCTAAGTATTTTTTTTAAATTATTATAAAAAATTTGTTACCTACCTAATACAAATTTTCTATACTACAGTGACTATATCCAAGTTTATCAATGAGTTTTCGTGAGTACCTACACTTAAAATAGTACATCCAGTACCCAGGTGTTATAAAACTAAGCGTGCAAATTTAACAGTTTTATTATTGTTTTTATAAGTAGTTTCATAAACATTTTTTTTCCAGGTTTACTGCGAGTTTTATGATAGCAGACACGAAATAAAAATGCAGACAATGGTGCCGATTCTGTTTTACACCGAAGTAAACTAGGTAACTAAACTATCACTAAAATTTCTTACTTTTGGCTATGAGAATCATAACGCTATTCTGCAAGATAAAATCTCTAAATTTAATTATCCTAAAAAAAATTTTTTGTTTGCAGCCTCGACATGTTTTTATGGAATTTTTCACTTTTTGTATGGAAAATATGAAAAATTATTACCAACACGTTGGATATTTTAGAGGTTTAAGGATTTTATATAGGGGGTCAAAATTTTCATTATTTTTGCGATAGGACACACCGTTTTCGAGATATATGCAAAAGAAAAGAAAAAACGATGCAGTACAGTTTTTGCATCTGAAGTCGAGGTGTTGGTGTGAATTTTAGTTCATGACAACAAATTTTATTCCACACCTTTTTAATCGCGATTAAAAATGGGCAGATTTAGTTAGACAAAAAACGTAAAATTCAGAATAGCAAAATTGCCATTTTCACTAAATTATAATCTCAGTGGTGCCGATTCTCTTGTCACAAAATTCTCTAAACTAGACTAAAAATCACCAAAATTTAGTTTATTCCTGTCAAACGACGATTTCCCATTCTGAAATTGACTAAAGTGACACAACTTAACTAAATTTTAGTTTGACAGCACTAAGATGGCACTGAGATTATAATTTAGTGAAAATGGCAATTTTGATTGTCTTAACTAAATCTGACTATTTTTAATCGCGATTAAAAAGGTGTGGAATAAAATTAGTTGTCATGAACTAAAATTCACACCAACACCTCGACTTCAGATGCAAAAACAGTACTGTATCTTATTTCTTTTCTTTTGCTTATATCTCGAAAACGGTGTGTCCTATCGCAAAAATAATGAAAATTTCGACCCCCTTTGCAACCCGTAAACCTATAAAACTCAACATGTTGGTAATATTTTTTTATATTTTCCATACAAAAAGTAAAAAATTCCATACAAAACAAGTCGAGGCCGCACATAATGCGCGCCTACGGCTCTAAAAAAAGATCACGTGGTACGGCAAACAAGTACCACGTGGAGTCGCAATAATTGTCAAATTTGATTTTAGATGTGTCAAAATTATTTTTAAATTTAGAGATTTTATTTTGCAGAATAGCGTTAAGATTCTCATAGCCAAAAGTAAGGAATTTTAGTGATAGTTTAGTTAGTTTAGTTCGGTGTACAACAGAATCGGCACCAGTGCCATATTATTGCCATAGTGCTGTCAAACTAAAATTTAGTTAAGTTGTGTCATTTTAGTCAATTTCAGAATGGGAAATCGTCGTTTGACAGGAATAAACTAAATTTTGGTGATTTTTAGTCTAGTTTAGAAAATTTTGTGACAAGAGAATTGGCACCAATACGTAGTTTGGACTAGGTACTTGAAGTTTGGATTTATTTCATCTCTATCAAATCAACACTTGCCGATGTGTCTCATATGTGAAAAAGTACTCAGTAACGATGCCATGAAGCCTTCAAAAATGGAGGACCACTTATCAAGAGTACATGCTGACAAAAAACTAAGACCTTGTCATTCTTTCAAGCACTTAATAACTCCGTTCAGAGACGAATAGACGAGATGGGTCGCGACGTGGAAAATAATTCATGCAATTTCTTACAGACCAACAGATTCCCTCTCCAGTTGGACGAGTCTACATTACCCGGCAATGAAGCTTTGTTTTTAAGATTTGTTCGATATATTAAAGATGAAAATATGTGCCAAGAACTGCTTTTTGCTACACATTTGGAGACTGATACCAGAGCAAAATCGATTTTTCAGGCCGTGGAACGTTTTTTTACCGACAAAGCTATTCCATGGAAGAACATTATTTCTGTTGAGACTGATGGTGCACCGTCAATGGTTGATCGTCATCGTGGTTTTATAGCTCACTTAAAACGACAACTGCCTGAGGTACTGGTCATTCCTTGCGTAATTCACAGACAGCATTTATGTAGTAGCAAAAAAACTGAGTCCTAGATTGCATAATCAATATGTTATAAATGCTGTCAACAAGATTCGAAGCAATTCTTTGAACTCTCGGTTATTTGCTCAGCTATGCGAAGAAAACGACTCAGTTACTTCTGCAGACTGAAGTTTGCTGGCTGTCAAGAGGCTCTTGCTTTGCAAGATTTTCAGCTATCTTTGAGTTTTTACAAGAAAAGGATCCCAATTTGAACTCGACTGATGTCTTTGGTATGTTGAATAAAGTTAATTTGTAGCTGCAGGGTGACGATCTCAACTTGATTAAAACAATAATATCGGCGTTTGTGGGTAAACTCATCCTTTAAAAACAAAATTTAAGCGGAAAAGAAAATTTATAGTTTCCGCATTTGTCATAAATACCAGAAATGCTTCAAACAATGTTATTTTATCATGTCACTCACTTGGACGCATTACACAAGGATCTTTCTAAGAGGTTTGAGGGTCTCTTAAATTTACAAATTCCAGAATTAATAATAAATCCGTACAATATCACAGCCATGGAAGAAGCCAATGTGATAATGCAAGAAGAGTTGATTACCATCAGCACAGACGAGGAGCTTATGCAGAATTTCAACCAAGGCTATCGGAAGTTCTGGTTGCAACACAAAATTGAAACACAATATCCTGCATTGTGAACCTTGCACTGAAAAATACCTTATCGCTTTTCCATCATCATACCTAGTCGAAAAAGGCTTCAGTGTGGTTTACTCACATTTTGAAAAACAAAGAAACCTTTTGAAAATCAACGAACGCGGAGATTTAAGGCTGCAACTCACCAATATTGAACCAGATTTAGCTAGATTGGTAGAAAGTCAGCAGGTTCATTCATCACACTGATTTTTTTATGTTCATTTGCCATTTTAATGTTTTTTTTCAAAAATAATTAATTATCTACTTAGTTACTTAGGTATTTTTACGTAGGTAGGTAATTTGAATTAATAATTATTAATTACACTTGAAATTTACTGAATTTTATTTCTATTTATTTTGGTAAATTATGATGAGAAAAAGATGTCAAGTTTACCAACTGCAAAGTTTTGAAATTTGTAAGTATTTTGTACCAATAGGAAAAAAACTTAAGAGATAGGATTTTTAAAGTAATTCGGCTATGGTAAGGTATCAGTTCATTTTGGAAAAGGGGTCTCTTGCTCAAAATTGATTGGGAATCCCTGCCCTAGAGTAATTTTCATAGTAAAATTTCCACATTTTCTCAATTAACTCCCGAAGTACGAGAGATAGAATGAAATTTGTCAGAACAAGTTTTGAAGGCATTTGATAACTCAATATGTAGCATTATTCGTTTTTCAAAATTAGACTGTCTTTTCTCGTAAATGATGTCTAACCTCTCCCATACATTCGCTCCACTTTGCACCGGTTGGCGACTAATGTGTGAATGTGTGTGACAACGGCCTGTACGTACAGCGAGCTGGCCGACATGAGTGACACAGTTTTTTGTTAGCGAGAATCTGTCAGTCGTTTTTTTGTTCGTCCATGGCTATTGGCGCTAGCACATCAATGCATTGACTTAACTGGTAGGAACTTTAATATTTAATGAAGTTGGAATCTAGGATCTCCTTTGATATAAAAAAATGTTGTTTCATAAATTGTGAACATTTCAATTTGTCCCAGTGGTGGGACAGCTTGGTGGGGCAAAGTGAAATAATCCGGAATAACCCCCCAACTATTATTATGGCATAAGATTAAACAGTCCAGTAGATTTACCTTCCTTTAAGATCAATTGATGTTAGAACACCATCTCCACTTGCACAAACTAGATACTTCTGAGCATCATTTGTTATCATATCACTAACATGTTCTTCACCAATTTTTATACTAAAAACAGGATCTGGCTTTCTCATGTCCCATAATTTGACTGTTCCCCCATCATCACCTGATTAAAAATAAATTGAAATGTTAGATGATACATCTCAAAGAGAAAAAAAAGAAAAACTAGTTTTCAAAAAGGTCAACATACCAGTAACAATTTTATCTTTGTCTAAATTTAAAAGTCGGTAAACTGGTTCATCATGTGCATTATTGTAGCAACTCTTCAGCTTCCCCGTTTCAACATCAGTGGCCATAACTGTCTTGTCCTTAAAATAAAGAAATAATTTTAGTATGTCATAATTATACAGTATAAGTCACATAGAGGGGCTGGTGGCTAAATAATAACAGTTGCACGGGTCGAATTTCAAGGTTAAGTAACGCTTGCCGAGATCGGCCCGTGGATGGGTGACCATCTATAATATACCGAGATCCCTCCGTGCCTCAGAAAGCATATTAAGCAGTTAGTCCTGGCTGAAATTCGTAGATCTTTGTCAATCGTTATGGGTAGTCAAAAGTCCGAAGTTTTGACAACCAGTCTTGCCAAGTAAGGGGTAGTGTGTTAGCCTTTTTTTTTTTTTTGATTGTATGCCTCTCGGACTTTCCCGCAACCCTGGCAGGCATCGGCCCTAGCGGACCCCATCATTAATGCTGACATCTCTTCGACCCGGGCCTGGTCCTTATCGAACGGCGAGCTGCCCATTGCTCGCCGTTCGCAAGCCCGCGCCGACGGTGGCCGGGAATCGGCCTGCGATTCCCGACGCCCAGGGCGTCTCCTGCGGCGGCTAGGAGCGTGTGGGCGCGAATTTTGCTTCTCCCTCACGCGTTCCGCCTCCTCCTTCGCGAACATTACTATTTCGCAGAAGGAGGTGACGGCTTCCCAAGCCCTCTCGCTCCGTACCATCGCCTGGACCAGGGCCGGACGCGAGAGATCGCCACCGCCAATCGCCTGCACGAGGACACGGCGGTGCTCCGTCCAAGCCGGGCAGACCTCCACCGTATGCTCCACCGTGTCCTTAGTGTGTTACCCTGGAACTGGGTTGTGTTGTGAAGGTCTGGTAGGCAGTTGCTGAATGTAAAATATTCAGTTGCATCCGGTTATACTGGAAGCCAACCCCAAAATAGTTAGGACAAGGCTAGGCAGATGGTGATGACAGTATTACAGTCTCATATATAGGGCGAAAGCGCTAGGGTAGCCAACTAAATTCATTTTTTTAGGTATTTTGCAATTTGCAGCTCAGTATCAGGTTGCTTGGTTAATAACTTGTTCAATAAATTGCAAATATAAAAAACCCGCAATCAACACATGTGTACTTATCATAACTATTATTTATTATCATTACTTAGTATAATTTAGTTGGAAAATTTGGAATAACTCCTAAATAACCCAGTTTGGACACCAAGTTTCCAAGACACCAAGTAACACCCATTTCAAGTACTGCACCATATTACAAATTACACTGTATATTAAACATTTTTAACAGAGAAAACATTACTAACTTTAGCAGTTGAGTATAAAGTGGTTCCCTCATCATCAAATTCTATGTCTCTACAGGCTTTTAAATGCAATTCTAATGTATTCACTAGTTTTGTCTCTTCATTGTTATATTCATACATTAGCACATCTCCTACAATGTTCCCAATTGCTATTAAATTCTTGGAAGGATGAAGCGATATATCAACAATGAAATCGTCACATATAATGGTTGGAGGATGATCACGGAGCTTATTTTTTTCAGTTTTTATAGCTTTGACAACATCATCCTCATCTTCATCATCATTTTCTTCAATTTTGTTTTCACCAGCTTCATCTTCACTCATATCATTTTCATCTGGATCTGAAAATAAAAGACTAATACAATGCCATTTTCACACTAGCACCCTTGCAGTTCACCATAAGCCATAAAATACCATGATTTTATTGATTTTTTTCTTAATGACAAGTACATGAGCCGATTAGGCCTATATCAGGCCACAGGGTACCACATCATCAGGTGATGGATTAATGGCGAAAGATGTTCTTCTGTGGGACACTTATGCATGGATCATGTTGAAGGCAGCTCAGGGTTGTCTATAAAAAATTATGACTTCTTCTTGTAAAAAGCTAGCACTACATATACATTGAACTTGCTTTTTGTGATCTATGTGACGCAGTTGTTTTTCTAAACATTGCAACAGGTTTTAGGATTTTGTTTTTTTTTTGTTTTCACACTATCATTTAGAGAATTTATCGTGTTTAAATACATACATTTAATATGAAACTTACATCTAATAAAGATATCTTGATATTTTTTCAAGTTATACAAACCAAGCAAAGCAGGGGTGCGTTGCTAATAATTCATATAATGAAGATCCCTAAGTAATCTTATTTTAATTGCTCTAAAAGTCATAGAATGCATCAAATTAATTTTCTTAGTTTCAGAAAGACATTTTGTTCATGTGTTCTTGTAAGAGCAGCACTTATCACTACATTTTGTCTGTCACTAGACAGTTCAATTAATTCAGTGTTTCTGAGTTCCTAGCTAGATTGCCTCAACATACATGTGGTGGTGATGTCTATGTTCATGAGCTTCTGTGTAATTCTATACAACTTTGTTGATGACATCCCAATAACAGTCCCTGAGGAGATCACCGTTTCAGACATACCAGGCTGTGTTATTAAGCAACACCACTTTTATTTATCTTGAAAACACTGGATGACTTGTCTATTACTCTTTTTGGTACAGCCCCGCAGTTGTATAAAACCATAAGTGCATACTGGCTTGCGTTCGATTAATTCATAAATAAATAAGCAAATAGGTAAATAGACGGAACAATAACATAACCTCTTCCGTAAAGATTTAGTCCCTTGGATGACCAATTTGTTTGCACTTCCTTAGATCAATTATGGCACATTGTGGCAATCCCACAATCTATAATATAAATAACAATCATCTCCTCACTTAGAAATAAAATTGAATATCATGTACTCATCAGCTGGCCAAACGTGCTCCACCATGTGTTGCTCTTACTTCGTTTTCTTACACTGGATTAATGAATTATCTGTCGTTGACCACATCGTCGCTTCTTTCGAGTGTCGCTCTCGAAATATAGTGGTCAATATCAAACGCGAGCCTGTTACTTAATGACCAAATAATAAATAAAACATTATTAAACTAACCATTAATAACTGATAATGCATCATCATCATCATCACTGGAATCATTAAAGATGCTAGATGAACTGTCCTCATCCGACGAGTTCTTATCAAATTCCTTAAAATTCTTCGTCATGTCTGACTTGATAAAAACGATAAATCTATGATTAGAAAATTAAAAACTAATCCACATTTCACTTCACAACAAATGAAATCACAGAGTACATTTTTATATGAAATGCACAGATCATACATGCTCTGTGGCACAGATGAAATCCTACCTAAAAAAAGTACTCTGTGGATGAAATGAAACAATTTTTTTTTATTTATGACCATAGATACAAGCGTAGAGGAAAGTAATGTGTTCTTGGTTCTATATTGTAGTCTGTGGTAATGTTTTTCCTAGCCACTGACCTCTATTAAAATTAAAATACGCTAGCTCAATGAATTTATCGGGTCTGACAAGTCTTTTAGTACTTTTACTAGCAGTGTTGCAAAAGCACTAAAACGACCAAACAAAACTGCCAATTTGGTAGTTTTGGTCGTTTTGGTGCTTTGACTTTGGTAGTACCAAAATCAAAATAGCGCATTCATTGGAGCAATGTGCTAGCTGTGTTCTGTTGAATTACACTTGCTTGACAAGTTACAGATCCAGCTCGCTGTAACCATGGGTCACCGAGAGTTCTGTCATAGTGTAAGTTCACAGGTAACGAATACGGGATTAAGATATGTACTTATTCTTAACATAATATGACGTATAGTAGGCGAAATCTTAGACTGCATCTTCAACCTATGCTATGTGTTTTGGAGGAAATATAATGTAAGATTAGTCGCCGGCAGGTAAGTAACTTGGCAAGAATCGTTAGATGCGTTTTCCTTTTCTCTCATTCTTCTGAACGGACACGTTTAAAAATAAATTACGGCAATAATCATAGAATAATGTTAAACAATAAAATAGTCAATTTATTGTTGCACTAAGTGTACATGCGTAAACTTACTTCCACTAAGCCAAAACCTTGCCAAGTTACGTGCCGGTGACAATATCTTGCTTAAAAGAATTTGGCATACGTGTCTGGTAACTAATCGAAACTTTTTATATGGCTAAATTCTATAAATGTCAGATGAATGTTACCAGCAGAGTACTTTTCTATTTATATTTACACGTACCTACGTAGACCACTGACCTCTATTAAAATAATAGAGGTCAGTGACGTAGACAGAGAATGCTAATAATTATGTTCTGTGCTAATGTTACCCTAACTCCGTCAGGGTATATATATTCTGTGGCCTGTGCCGATGCCGCATGCCGTGAGGATAATAAAGTCAATAGTCATTAGTGTTCTGTGGTTCTGTGAGGGTATTTATATGTTCTGTGGTTCTGTGTGTCCCACCGATTTTAAAATCATACAGTAACAGTATCACTCACAGACTTCACCGAGCATGTAAGTTTAATCAGTATCAGTCAATCAGTGTTTGTAGTTTGGCCGGTGTGTGGACCATAAAGACAATAAATACACTTTATTGTACTACTAGTGGACTTGTGGTGTGGACGGTTGTCAGTTTTGGGAGTGGTTTCTTTTTATATCCTCAGGCACTTCCACAGTGTACATCTTAGATTAGTATAAATAATTAATGTAAGGAAGACACTTCAGTGAGACAGCTGTTTACATATTAGGTTTAATAATAATCCACGCGAGCGGTTCAGCCACAGAGTACAGCTTGGATAAAAGGTAAAGTGGTAATAGATAGGTAGTCATTATTCTTCTTCCCTTATCCCAATTTATCTGGGGTCGGTGCAACATTACTTTTTCTTCCATACCCTATTTATAATGTACTCTGTGCGTCTCTATTAGTCGTCACCTCGGTGGTCACTCCCTTTTGTGCCATATAACCTTTACCACAATCCATCCATCGTTCCAGGTACAGTCAGTGTAGTGTTGAATAAAAATCTTTGATCTGAATTTAAAATGGTTAATTAACATACATTTGTGGGATGAGAAACAGTTCAAAAGGTAATATAAAATTTATTTTATCACAAAACGTATGTGGGCAGATTTGTTTAATTTACTGTACATGTGTACACAAAAAACATCTATCAAAGTCATAATCATGTTCATTAATAATTACGTGTTGTACTTTTTTTTGGTTTTTTATAAACATTTCTGTCTATGAATGGTTAAGCGAATGAGATTTACGATTATTAATATTGAAAGCAGACGTTAATCATTACATAACTAGGCAACATTTTTAAAGAAACCATGATTTTAACCACAAAAAGACAAAACAATATAAAAAAAAATGCACAGCAGTTCTCTTTGAAGCGTGTCCTTGAGACATAACTACTCAAGACTAATGCTTTCTCTAGCACTTGTATCTCTTTCTTTTGCTTCTTTTGCCATAGTGGGCTGGTGCTTTTCCTCGGCCTTTTTGTCCTATTTATTATTTGCTCTCTGAGCCTGTCCAAGCAAAATTCAAATGCTCGACATTAATTTAATTTTCCTTAGATAATTTTCGTAATATAAAAGGTATAGGTAACTACTTAGACTTACATAAAGTTTCAATTTATACAATTCTTTCAGTTTACAATAATCATTTTCGGGTATAGTGTGGTATAATTTAACAAAAAGGATCCGATCCTTTTTTGGTTAAATTATCTCATATTGCTTATTCACAAAAAAAATTGCTTAAAAGGCAAAGAAGTGCTGAGATTAAAAAAAAAACCCCATCTTTCGACTAATATTGATATAATATAATATATATTTATATAATAATAAAATATCTAAACACAATAAAAAAAAAACTACTGATTTTCTCAACTCATTTCAAGTTCTCAAATATATTTTTTTGTATAACCTATCACATCTGCGGAGTGTCGTAAGCTAATTTAATTTGACCCTGTATAGTTACTAGCTCTTAACCCGCGCCGTCTTCTATGTGGATTGCATAACGCTTCAGGGAAATACAGGCGCGATGTTAATGATAGGTAGGTATCTTGATTAATTATCTATTTATGTATTTGGGCCAAGTTTCAAGTTTCTAGACCAAAGGAATGAGATTTTTCATATCGTACAAACTATGTTTCATCTTTTTAACCCAACAGGGATTGATTATTGAAAAGTCATTTAGTATGTTTCCATTATTTTACTTTAACATTATTTACAGCAATTTTAGAGTTTTTATAAGCAAGCAGTAAAATCCTCTCCTAAAATTTGGATAACCCCTTTTCACCCAGTTACGGGGTGATATTCGAGTGATCCAAAACACGTAATTCTTCTTTTTATATCAAGATCAGTAATACCAAGTTTCAAATTAATCGGACCGCGCGTTAAGATTCATCCATACAAACTATAACACCCTCCCTCTTAGTCCTTTGGGGGGTGGTTTTGAATTAGCTGACCCGACAGACGTCCTGTCCAAAATCGTGAGTTAAAGTCTTGAGTTCATACAAAAATCCCATACAAAAAAAGACGTTCAGTAATTCCCGAATGTGTAAAATTTCCGGATTTTTTTTTCCTATTTTTCTTTCCATAATAACCTAATTCAGACTATTACGAACACTTTAAAACAATAAATAGCCAAATAAGGTCCGGCCGGTCTCAAGTGATGCGCTTAACAAAGAACAGCACATCATCAGCCTACAGCAGTCCACTGCTGGACATAGGGCCTCTCCAATTACACGCCATTTAGCTCGATACTCGGCAACTCTCATCCAGCTGCTACCAGCTACCCTGCGAAGGTCGCCTCTCCACCTAGCCCGAGGGCGTAGTACCTTACGTTTGCTGATTTGTGGTCTCCACTCCAGGACACGTCTACCCCAACGGTCATCGGTTCTACGGCTAATATGCCCATTGCCACTTCAACTTTGGTTCTCTGTCGGATTACCTCATTCCGAATTCTATCCCTCAGAGAGACTCCAAGCATAGCTCGTTCCATAGCTCGCTGAGCGACCTTAAATTTATGGACCAGCTGTACCGTGAGTGTCCACGTTTCGGCTCCGTAAGTATTAAAGGGCAGGATGCACTGATTAAAGACTTGTCTTTAGGCTCTGCGGAATACGGGGCGATAAAACACGGCTAAGCTTCGCTAACGCTTCCCAGCCGAATTCTTCTGTTAGCCTCCTCCTCAAAGTTGTTCTTACCAAACTGCAGCGTTTGCCCGAGATAAACGTATGTAGCGGTGTCTACATCGCAACATGCGGACTACGCATCACACTGACGTCACGCAAAATCCTGGATCATACATAATAGCAATAAATACAAAATAAATCTCCCTTTTTGCCTCCTTATAGGACCATTTCTAAATATCCTTTTTAAGAGCCTATACTACCTCAAATGGCTTAGCAGAATCCTCTGTTACGCCGAAAATACTCCAGCATTAATTTTGAAAGGGTGGAAGGATTTTACCACGATAAAAAAGGTACCCACATTGAAATTAAAGTGATATAAAATTTTATTTTGATAATACTGTCAAATTAATACTATTTTAGATCATTGTATTACTTAGAACCTAGTTTAGAAATGTACTAGGTTAGAAATGTACCTAGTTTATTCTAACAAAATCGCATCGACCTCGCGGCGTGCCCGCGTGACCGCGAGCAGCGCGTTTGTGAGCGAGATAAAAACTTAGGCGGCGCGGTGAAGTGGGGGCGAAATTAGAATTTGAGCTGAGGTTGTATAGGCTCTTAAGCTTGGGTTTCCTAGGAAAGCGGTTCCGTCATATCATATTATAACGGCCGTCATGAAAATCTGTCATTTTCACCAGTATTTGACATCAAGGTGTCAAAACACGCTCTGTATTTGGACAGCCGTTATTGTGTGACCGTTCACCGGTTTCTTAGGAAACCAGGCTTTAGTGGATGCACGTCACTTAGGAAAACTACCTACTGTCCACATTTCGAATTTCTACCCTTTAGTCACTGGGCAAGTGTATTGCATGTGGCATACCAGTGGCGAAGGGTGAAATATTGAGAGAGGTAAGCCAGAAAACTTAACCTTGAAAAGCATGTTTCCTCACAAAGCAAATAATCTGTCAAGCAGCAATCTAAAGCTATTAGACCCGCCATCCTACTGACCTGCTACTTTGTAAATCTACTTACTCTAAATTAGTAATTTCAACTTATTACACTATCTACTTACCGCAAATACCTAATTTCAACGTACGTCTATGTAACTGCTTTCACTACACACAACAACAACACAAATAAACACAGTTCAACTAAAAAAATACACAAATCACTATTTTA
This sequence comes from Brachylomia viminalis, assembly GCA_937001585.2. Taxonomy (NCBI): domain Eukaryota; kingdom Metazoa; phylum Arthropoda; class Insecta; order Lepidoptera; family Noctuidae; genus Brachylomia; species Brachylomia viminalis. The sequence goes on along the minus strand of OW443301.2, from coordinate 14,230,031 downwards.
TACCAAGCAATAAATTCTAAAATAGCTAATTATTAAATTCAAATATAAATTCAATCAACAACGCATGCAAGCTAATATAATAATAATCGTTTTAATGTAATGTAATTACGTCAAATTATCTGTCAACATAAAATGTCATCAAACATTCGTCCGATTCGATACGAAATTCAATGACGGATAACGACCCATCCCGCTCGCGCGCACATATTTCCTATATACATCTCGCTCGATTATCCGAGTAAGACGCTCAGAGTCGGCTTACTTTAGTTCTAATATGGCGGGCTGGGTAGTGACCTTCAAGTGACGTCATGACGTTCTTTTGCTAAGAGATTTTATCGGCGAATAAGCCGATCGCTCCTGCGGTTTACTTTATAGCAATATGTTGTAAAAGAGCAAATTTTGTTGATTTAATGTCCATCAGTGTAGGCGTTTTGTAATTTTTCTCTACTTTTAAAAGTACTGATTGTGCCATTGAGAGAGTGGTTGTGTTCCAAACTTCTGAAGGGAAGCCGGTGGGAATAGGCATAAATCAAAGCAACAATTTGACTGGCACCGTCTAAACTAAAGAAACGTACAATTGTTGCTAAATTCGGGCAAGTTGCTGTTCAAAACTGGCATTGGTGTAAACAGGACGTACGATAAAATCGCGTATGTGATTCTTGTATGAATTCGATTTTCAAGTGTAGTTTTTTAAATAAAAATCAAAAACCATTTATAAACAAGCGTTTTAAATATTAGCAATTGAACTAAAAAGTACGAAATAAAAACTTTTCAATTCCTATTGCTAACTTCCAACTCCACTACCAGACTCCGGACACCATCCAGTGTTAAACCAATCCAACGAAACGGGTTCATGTATGAAAACTTGTAATAACTTATAAACTACATGAATGCAATAAATGATGATGATGATGATACTAAACACGACGCACAGTACTTAAAACGGCTAGAACAAACTGGGTGGACAAAATTCGTATCCAAAATTCCAGAAATGTAAACAACACCCCAATACTCCCGATTCTAGTAATAGTTTGTAAAATTCCACAGTGAATTATTGACAACATTTCATTGTGGCAGCTTATTATTTCGTGGAAGTTTTAATGATAGATCTGAATACTGCGGTTAAGTATCTACTATATTTTTTCGATTATTTAATTCCATTATTAATATAATATGAAAAAATGGGAAATCAGAAATCATTTGTTTGCCAATAATGTAGGTATACAGCTATGATGGTTTTTTTGATGAGTCCCAATACTTTTTGCCTTACGGCATGCAAAATTAAGTATTTAATACATATACGACACAAAAAAAAAGAAACAACCAGACATACAAAAAGCATTCCATTGACTAAGCAACATTACATATTGGAACCAAATGGTTCCGGTAATTTCCCCATACTGTCAAGCCATATTGGAACCGATCGGTGCCAGTGGCTCCGCGCGGTTTTAAATCTGTTTTCACCTTAAAATAAAAGCTAATATGGTTTGTGGCCATTTTAGTCTATGGGCTGTAGTAGCGTGTGCCATACATCCATTTAAAAGTACTCATATTATTCAAAAACATTCGGAATTAGGCACAATGCAAATATCTCAACAAATTAAATTAAATAATGTCAGAAAGTTCAATTACAAATTAAATTTAAAATACTATGTTGTTTTTTCATTGTTTTTCTTTTTAAAAAGCCTGGAAGGAACATGTCTAAAGGCTGGATTCTAGATATATCTTAGCTTTATATTCATATTTATTCCCATATTTAGGTACTTTAGCCAGCACACTTGAGAAGAACTATTTTTTTTTTGCAAATAAACTTCACTTTTGCAAAAATAAATTTTTTAGAAGAATGGCTTTTATATAAAAAAGATGAAAGAAACATTCGTCTTTTTGACTACAATTCATCTAAATTGCACTTTGATTTGATCGATGAAGTAGTCATCACAGAAGTGTTTCATTTGTGGTGCTAGCCCCGTATTGATGTACGATGAATCAAGGCATTTTGACTGGCAACCAAGATCATTTTGGCTTTGGTTTGTGAACATTTCATGCCTTTTTTTTTTTGAGGGTGCGAAATCTTCAAATAACTTCTCCCGCTCTGGGCAGAGCAGGAGGGCGTGTCAGACTCTTACTGACTAAAACCCACCCGTGTTCCTTCAGTTGCCTGTGCCAGGGGCCACGGTATCCCTCTCGGACTTTCCCGCAACCCTGGCAGGCATCGGCCCTAGCGGACCCCGTCATTGATGCTGACATCTCTTTGAGGCGAGCGTGGAACACAACGCGCCGTCGACCCGGGCCTGGTCCTTATCGAACGGCGAGCTGCCCATTGCTCGCCGTTCGCAAGCCCGCGCCTACGGTGGCTGGGAATCGGCTTGCGATTCCCGACGCCCAGGGCGTCTCCTGCGGCGGCTAGGGGCGTGAGGGCGCGAATTTTGCCTCTCCCTCACGCGTTCCGCCTCCTCCTTCGCGAATATTACTGCTTCGCAGAAGGAGGTGACGGCTTCCCAAGCCCTCTCGCTCCGGGCTATGGGCAGGCCTCCGTCACTCCATGTACTTGCGCGCTATAATTACCTACCGCTCGAGCGAGCGCTCTCGGATCGTTTGCGGTCCAAATTCAGTGCGGTTTTCACAAGCGAAGCGCACGCACGTTGCTCAATTTTATAATCGTTCCGTTCGTTCGTACGCGTACCTACGATGCTTTGTGATACACATGTAACTTTTAAAGTTTTTTATTTTACCTACACAGTGACCTATATAATTATCTTTTATCTAGACGTATTGCACAGTCAGCACTCAGCACCAATTTATAAAAAAAAATATTTTATGAACGATACAATTTTAAACTATGTACCACCTATAGTCAGACAGAAGTAGTCAGATCAGAACATATTCACAGTTCTCAATAACAGACACTAAAAGCTATATTAATTTAATTTTATCGAAGAGGCAGCCCTGCGATTGCTGTAGGATCACGCGGTGCGAAGCAATCACAACTGTACGCTTGAGCATTTAGGCACATTTTAGCATGCAGTGGTTGCTGAGGCGACGGAGTAGGCTATTATCTCAATAGGTATTGGAAATTTTCTACTGAGTGAAGTATCTGTTACGTAGTAACTATTTAGTAATCTGTGCTATGGGCCTGGACCAGGGCCGGACGCGAGAGATCGCCACCGCCAATCGCCTGCACGAGGGCACGGCGGTGCTCCGCCCAAGCTGGGCAGACCTCCACCGTATGCTCCACCGTGTCCTCCGAGCGATCTACACAATGGTGACACCCGGGCGTTTCCTCCCGCCTTATCCGGAACAGGAACCTCCCGAAACAACCGTGTCCGCTGAGGACCTGCGTCATGCGAAAGGTGAGGACGCCATGGCGCCTCCCTAGCTACTCTTCAAAGAGGGGACTTATTGCCGAAATTGTGGCGGGCCCAGCGCTGGGTTGCGACAATTGCAGTCTCCATGCCGCCCTGAGATCCCGCCGGAGCTCTGTCCGCTGTACCGTGATATCTCACGGCAGCGGAGCTACGCCCCGGCGTTTCGCCTCCTCGCGCCACTCCCAAATGTGCGCGAGGACTTTTGCCTCCAGATCCCATGGCGGTAATCCAGCAAGGAGGCTCGCCGCCTCACCGGAGACCGTACGGTATCCCCGGACCGGACCAGCCGGGTGGCCATGACCCTTTGGGGCGCGTTCAACCGGCGGGCTGGCAGCCGCCTCAAGGAACGCGCCCACACCGGTGCCCCGTAAAGGGCCATGGACCGCACGACCCCCGCGTAGAGCCTCCGGCAGGAGACGTTTGGCCCCCCTAGATTGGGCAGGAGCCGCTTTAAGGCAGCCCCGGCCCTTTCCAGTCTGGGAGCCAAACGTCGGAAATTCTCCACGAACTTCCACCGGCTGTCGAGGACGAGTCCCAGGTACTTCATCGTCGACTCGACGCCAAAGTGAACCCCTCTTACCGTTATTTGGGAACCCGATGGTGGCGCGTTCCGAGGACCATGAAAACGCATGGACTCGGACTTGTGCAGGGCCACCTCGAGTCCCAATTGCCCGATCCTCTCGACGATTGTCGCAACCCCGCGTGTCGCTAGTTCGGCCGCCGCCTGGTGCGACCTCCCCTGCGCCAGGACCAGCGTGTCGTCAGCGTAGCAAACCACGCTGACGCCGCTAGGGAGGTTGGCGCGCAGCACCCAGTCGTAGCCGGTGTCCCACAGACGAGGCCCCAGTACCGATCCCTGTGGGACACCGCACGACATCACTTGCCGGTTCCATACTCCCAGGTCACCGGGGTAGATGACGGCCCTGTCCGTTAAATAGGCCTCGACCACACGACAGAGGTAGGTCGGCATCCGGTGATACCGGAGTGCCTCCCTGATGCAACTCCAGGGCAGGGTATTGAAAGCATAGGCTATGTCTAGAGACACCGCCAAGACGACCCCACACCGGGCCACAGCATCCCCCGTCGTGAGGGCCCGCGCGCGCATGATGGCGTCCACCGTAGAGCGCCACCTGCGGAATCCAAACTGGCTCTCCGCCAAATCCGACCCCACCCGCACCAGCCGCCCGACGATGCGGTCTGCAATGACTCTCAAAGAGTTTGCCCACCTCGTCGAGCAGCACTTTGGGCCGGTAAGCGGACGGAGAGTCCGCTGGGCGCCCCGGCTTCTTGATGAGGACCAGTTTCCCCGTCTTCCAACGAAGTGGGAACTGGCCCCTCTCCGTGCATGCGCTTAGGAGCCCCCTTAGTCGAGGCCCGACAGCCTCCGAGGCCAAGACCCAGGCTTTCCCAGGTAAGCCGTCGCACTCGCAGCTCTACCTCGGTCACCTACGGAGCATCGTCGTCGTCGTCGGCGGTGTGTTCCGCATTGAGCCCCGCAGCAGGCGGAGCTTTGGGCGGGGAGATATGGTCCCCTCTAGAAGGGAACAGAGCACTCACCACGTTTTCCACGAGCTGGGGCCGGAGACTCTGCGTCAGCGGGGGAGCCCACGGGCGGAATTGCTCTCGCACCAATTTGTATGGGCGTCCCCACGGGTCCCTGTTCAGAGTCTCCAACGACCCCTGCGGGCCAGTCCCCTGGCCCGCAGGACCTCCGCTTAGAGGGTGGTTTTCGCCGCTCTGTACCCCTCGTACAGCTCCGCCTGAATGGCTTCCGTATCCGGAGGGCGAATACGGAGCCTGCGGTGCCTGGTGTACCGGCGTCGCGCAGCGACGCACGTACTGCGCAGAGTCGTCAACTCCGGCGACCACCAACACGCCTGGCGCGTCCGGGCTGGGCCCGGGGCATTGCCACGTCACATATTTCGGACATGGCCTTCCGGAACCACTCCGCCTCGACGTTGACGTCAGCAGGCCTGTCCAGTGATGACACCCAGGCCGGCACGATCGTGGCTTCCAGGAGAAACTCCCGGTCCAGCTATCTCAGCGCCCACCGCGGACCACTCGGGGCCTGTCGGACAAGCGCGCTTGAGGTCTAGGCGGAGACGTAAAACCGGATGTACCGGTGGTCGGAATAGGTCTCCACCCCTCTATGACGCGCCAGTCAATGACACGCGGCGCCTGAGTGGGGCTGGCGAACGAGATGTCCACCATCGATTCACCCCGCATTCGCACACACGTGGGGACATGACCCCGATTTAGGACGACCAGGCCTGTCTCCAGAGCCCAGTGCTCCACCAACCTGCCCCGTGTGTCCGTCTCCGTATACCGGGAACCCCAAGCCACATTCTTGCCATTGAAGTCCCTGAGGACGAGCACGGGGAGGGAACGGTACCCGACGACGACGACTTTAAACCCTGCAAGGGAGTTGCAAAACTCGGCAAGAGTTCGGTTCGGGGAGAAGTATACCCCAAGCACTACGATCTCCCCGAACCGTGCTACCACGCAACATTTCATGCCTGGATTCGTTGTATTGATTGCCTTTTGCACATCAGCTATAAGCTGGACACAAAAAATTGGCTGGCTAGAAGCGCTGAAAATAAGGCTAGTGTAAAACAGCGACCAGACCATACCAAACAACAATTCAAGCGTGAAATGGGTCTCATTGTGGACAAACCAAACCCAGGATATGGTTCAACAAAGGATGGAAACACTGCTCACCGTTTTTTCGGGAACTCTGAATATAACATCCAATCTTGTAATCTGAGCACACAATGCTCAGATTACAAGATTGGATGTTATACTCGTCAAGCGATTTGATGTATTATTGCAAACATTGTCTTCTGGATTCGAGATAAATCTAGTTGAATTCAACAAGCTTTGCCTTGACAGCAGAAGACTTTACCTTGGTCTATATTCGTGGTATTACATGCCTGCTACTGTACATAAAATACTGATCCACAGTACTGAGGTCATCAAAACTGAAATCGTTCCAATTGGGCAGCTTTCGGAAGAAGCCTAAGAAGCTAGGAACAAAGATTGCCGTATGTTCCGAGAGCGTAACACCAGAAAACGCTCACGTATTGCCACAAATAGAGACTTACTATCCATGTTGATTATAAAATTATATCCTCATATCAATAGCCTTCGCGATGTACATACCTAAAAAGTACGTAGATAAATTATGTCCAGAGGTCTCAAAATTAATTGTAGAGCCTCGACTTGTACCACGACCAAACCTTCTTCCTCAAAATGACGAAGATTATCACGTATCCGATTCATCGGACGAGTCTGATGAGGAGGACAAGTGATAATCTTTATTTATTAGTTATTTATTCGTATTTTTTTTTTTTAAGTAATTTATTTGAAATAGTTATTTGTTATACAAGAGTGCAAAGTTGCTTTTTAACCGCGTGTTCAATTTTGATGACCGAGCAAGCGAAGGATTCTAAAATTGAATCACGAGCGCAGCGAGTGATTCAAAATTAGAATCCTGAGCGTTAGCGAGGGAATCAAAAGAGCACGAGGTGAAAAATCTTTGCACTCGAGTGCAACACGTAACTTTTCATTCCACCTCAGCGAGGAAATGACTAAATGCAAAAAAAAAACGTTTACAATCACAAGATAGGTACACTTTTATTTCAGTTTAGGTATTAATTACTACATTATGACAGGTAAGTATTACAGAATAATCTTTAAATTATAACAAAATAATACTAAGGTATAATTAAGAAAATTTTAAAGTAACGTTGCTACAGTTATTTAAATTGAGTGTAATATTTTTGTTTGGTACTGTAATATTGGTGTTAGTCACTTGTGTACTGTTTTTCGGTAAACTATCTGTCATACTTAATAGTTGTACCGATTCATCGGATTCCCTTGGCGTGAATGTTGGAGAGAGAGGGAGATGGTTAGGTGTTTCATAACGGCTTATTTTTGATGTAGAAGGGCCAGTCCAAGGATCCGATTGAGGCTCTTTCAGTGTAATGGCTCCTACGATGCCTTCACATATTTTAGACTTATTTTGGATGGAATCCTCTATGTATCCCTCTACAACTGCATTGGACTTCCAGCCTCCGTGGCGCTTAAGGGACAGGAGATCAGCTCCGGAATCAGCCAAAAGTGTGGCTGAAGTTCGTCGGAAACAATGACCCGTGTACAACAGGGGTTCTGGAAGTTCAAGAAATGTTGCTATTTCTCGTGGGATACTGCCAATTTTATTAGTACCCATAGGCTGTCTAACACACTTTCCATTGCGATACTGTAGAAAAAATCGATTGATTGGAGTGTTAGGCGGGCGTAAGGCTTGATATTTCTCAACAATCGTTACGTATTCCTTGCGAATGACGAAGTTGCGGTCTCTTTTTGTCTTTGTATTAGGTAAATTAATTAATAGTAAGTCATCTGAATGTTTCTCAATGTTTTTGACATTAAGTTGTGTTAGTTCATTAGTTCGACATGCTCCGTTTATTCCATTAATAAGAACAACCTGTAACGTAAAGAGTATTGTAGTAGATAAATGAATAAAATTGATATGAACGCATAATTATGCCTATCAACATCTACTAAGTATACTATTTAATTGAGATTAATATACTTAAGTAGATACTGAATGTGCAACTGACTTACTTTTGCCGCCAAATATACGGAATCGGGTGCTTCGTTAAGAAACTTTTCAATATCAGAGGGGCAATTCCCGTATTTTTAAGACCGTTCGCATTCTAATCTCAGTCTCAATCTGTCAAAATTACAATCAATTTACATACATTTTTGACAGGTTTTTGACATTGATTGTCGCTGAAATGAGATTGCGACTTGAATTTGAACGTTTTTTAAGTACGAGAATTGGCCTACAGATACTGTGAAAACCTTCGATTTTTTTGGTTGATGACCAGATGAGGCTCTTTTTAAAAATGCCACTAATTTAGGATAGGTATCGATATGTTTGTCTTTTTTCATCTTTATTGTTGCTTTTAGCATCGAATACGTACTCCATAGAGTGCTTGCTTTCTTGTTCTCGGATAATTCTATAAAATATGCCAGCAAAACGTTTTCTGAGAAAGTTTTGGCTCCTTTTGCTAGTCGCCACGTGTTGAACATATCGTACTGTTTTAAATACTTCTCGCGTGATTGTTGAGGGAGAAAGCTCATTTGCGCATTATTAACAGTTTCAGTCAATTCTGTTGGCGTCAAGCAAACTTCCTCGTCGCTAGAATCACTCATTTTAGTTTTTTCACTTGTTTTCAAGTTTCTTGTTTTTAATATAAGGTTTAACAATGACGTGAAAAAATGCCGCGTAAAGAACCGCGTACAAAGCAAATTGAAAAAAGAACACCAAGAAGGTTCCGAGTCTGAGTTTTTAACAAATTAAAAAAAAGTTGTATGATATATTCGGCACCATAGAGGTAGCAGTAAATAGGTTTAATGTTTTTTTTAATTCACAAACTTAGTGCACACGATGTTCAAATTCAATTTACTTTATCCTCTAGAGAATAAAAACGGCTTTTCCACTCAGATATTGAAGATTAAAAATACTCTTTCCGAGATGGTGGGATGAAAAAGCCTTTAGCGAACTAAATTTATCGTTTTTCTTTGTATCTGACTTTTTCTTTTTATCCTATATCTATAAAAATCAATGCCACTTTTCTTTGTAATTTTATAACTCGAGAAAGAACGGATGGACCGATTTTGCTAATTCTTTTTTTAGAATATTCCTTGAAGTACGAGGATGGTTCATACGGAGAGAAAAATTAAAAAAAAAATGTTAGGCGGTACGAAGTTCGCGGGGTCAGCTAGTTTGTTATAATTTCTTTGTATATTTTAAGATACTGTGCTGCTTTTTTGTAAATTTGTTTTTTTTTTTAATTATTATTATGTTAAATAAAATTATTTTAAGTAGGTAAATCCTTTTTTATGTCAACCCTGCGTAATTTTGAGTAATATTAAAAAAATGCTACATATACTTACAGTAAGTATTAACTTATCGGGGTAATACAATCCAAAAATACAGCAAAATAATTTTGTACTCCTAGTGTGTTCTAGCCGAATTACTGTGCGGCGACGACGGGGCCTACCTTGTTTGTTTGAGGGGTAGCTTTGGTCAACTTCTGGCTGCATAGTGCATAATCAGGTCAGCTCCATGGTACACATTATTGCAATGTCACCGAAGATACATAGGTATGCCAAATTTCAGGTCAATCAGATGCCAGGAAGTGCTTGAAAACACATACGGACGAAAGAGGTAAAAAAAAATCTTGAGAAGACGTTTTAAAATTGAATGAAATATTTGTCAGCGCTAATACGGGCAATACTTGAATCAACGCGTCATAAAATGATACAAGCACGTACAGCTAGCTATATTTAGACGAGACAAAACTTGAAAGCAATAATCGGCTTGCAATAATTGCCTCGGTGTAAATTAATAGAAGTTGCATTCAATGATTTAATGGCAAAACTTATTATTTAATTATTGGATGCCATTTTATGGATATCGCACGCGTGTAACCACTTGCAATCAATCAATTCAGCTACGCAGTCCACTGGACATAGGCATAGACACTTGCATGCGAATCAATAATAAAATTGAACGTGCTTTATGCGACGATTATTGCTCTTGAACGTTCCAGAAACTTGCACCGTGTAAAAGGAGCTTTAGCGGTTTGGATTGGGCCATGATGTGTCAGTCGGGGCTCTTTCCTTTCCTTTTATAATGTAATAAGTAGCAGTTATTACACCGACATTTCAAAACACCGAGATTTCTATGCTTTATCTAAATTAAATATTAATGCAATTTAAACACGTATACCTTCTGTAATAAAATTTACTTATTGTAGTTCAGAAGAACTAAGCGGTCACACAGACAGGCACGAATAGTGACTTTGTTAATAAACTATGATTGTATCGTGTATAGATAGCTAAATCCAGAAAGGTAACGATCCACTTACTACAGTTACTACTATCTAGTTTTTAATTTATTGTCATTATAAATGTAATAACTGCCCATAAATTAATTTAAATCTTCAAGAAATGTCACCAAAGAAATTCAATTTATTTACGTAGTTAAGATCTCCAACAAAATATATACCTACACACAATACATGACACATAAAATAATTGGCAACATCAGGTATTATGTAGGTGTAGGTACTCCTTCACTTAAAGGAGAGCACAGCCACAGAACACTATTACTTGAGCACAGCATTCAGAATACACAGTTAACAACTATCATCAAAGTGAAAATATGAATAATAGTTAAAATGTTGAGATTTTTAATTATTGGAGAAATAAACGTTTCGGTACCATAAAAAAAATTGGAGGAAATCGAAGTCACTTTAGACATTTTATTGTTCTCCGTCGGCCGTGGCGTTGTTCATATAACAGCGAACTGACGTCACCGGAGGCACGGGGGAGTGGGAGGAGTAGGTAGGTAGGTGGCACCTCGCTGAGTTGACGACGTTCTCGCACGTGCAGTGTACACGCGACCGCGGCGGACCGCGTGAGCGTGACCTACTATTGGCGTTTTGGATAACGAATATTGTTTTGCTCACGTGCGGGTTACAACTATACAGATTTATACCCGAATTCAAGGCGTAATTAACTGTTTATCGGAAGTTTTTATGCTTTATTTTAAAAGAAAAGATCATTAAGAACCTGGTGTTTACCAGCATGAACCAAGGCAAATTGTTCATAGATTTGTTGAAAATATTTTTATAGAAGTAGTAAGTACATTGTTCTTGTTGTGTGTTTATTTTGTGTTTGCACTCGGACACTTTATTGGGAATTTATATGTACTACTAATTGTATTCACCTATGAGCAGTAAGTATTTATAATAAATAGTGACGTATATATTAAGGAACGCAAAGGTGTCGCTGCAGATGATAACATAACTATAAGTACTTACCTACAAAACAGATTGAGAAAACTTAAAAAAAAAATTCATCTAGTCTAAATTAGTCTGCAAGGAAGATTGTTTAGAACAGTATTGCGTTTATAAATTAGGTCAGAGAATGGGGCCCAAAACAGAACCTTGGCAAACTCCTGCTCTCGTGTCATAAACCCCCAAGTTGTTTAATCCTCCTCCATCTTCATCCGGATGATCTATAGGTTCAAAAGCGACTGCCTGATGCACGTCTAGGAATGCAGTTACACAAAATTCTACTAGCTTAATTGACTAGCGTATTTTGGTTTCATACTGTATGTATGTAACTACTTACTTTTCCGTAAGTGGGAAGTTTTTCTCGCGAAACTATCTAAAGGCGCTCCCTCGTCGGGATCACTCGCCTGTAATGTATACTTTACTTGCGACCGGGCGACCTAGCCGTGTTACTTCTACATAATATTTAATCATACGTATTAACCCATTCTGCTGGTTTCAATTATCTCTCTACACTACCTAGCCGTTGATAGCCTGCGCAGTCTACTTGCGAAGCCCTAACCGTTACAGTGGATTCTTGGATTGTTACATAACAGGCGAATGCTCGAGCCAGGGAGCTCCTTTATGATCAAGGGATTTGAACCGGTGCAGCAATGCTATTCTATATGCTAGTGGAAACTTAGGTGAAATGAGTTTGAAGTGAGCTTACATTCCACCTGATACTAGGGATTAACACTGTTGACAGCTCACTCCACGCTCACTTCACCTACGTTTTCACGGTGAGATGGTTACAGAATAACACTGCTAGACTAGCTTTTTTACGCGACTACCCCAGAAGGAGGGTAATGTTTTTCGAGCAGGTAGGTTTGCACCTATGTATGTCAATTTTTTGGTACGCTCTGTAGCCTAAATGTATTGATTGAATTTTAACCGACTTCTTATAGAGGAGAAGATACCTACTCAATTCGTGTTCGTCGGAAACTTTTAAATTTTAATGTATGTTCAGCGATAATTCTTTACCATGTCGACTGATTTCGATGATTCTTCTAATATAATGTACCTATCTTAGGACAAAATAAGCATGAAAAGTCATAAAGGCTAGTTGCTCGGATTAAAAAACACGCACATCTCTGACTTGTAAGTGTTGTGTGGCGCACTTTCCCGCACTAGTGCAAGAATGCAGCAATTGTTGAGAGCCAGAGTTTCTAAGAGCCACATTCCCAGCTAGTGTTTAAAAAAATAAATACCTACATAGCAAGAATTTGTGTGGGATACCTTGCCTAAAAAGTAAAAAAGTGTTTACAAAAAGAAAACCACGTTCCAGAAAAGCCTACAAAGCGCAAAATAACTTTAGGGTAGTAACAGTTTTGCCAACTTAACGGATAAGGGTGAGGTGTAAACGGGGAAAAAACTGTACGTAACTAAAGACGCGACGGCTGACGGATTATATAACAGAAAAATCATTTTACGATTTATCATCGCTTAAGTTTTTTTCAATAATTATATTGATCAGATGAAGGCATTTTTAAACCAACACAAAATAACTTACACCACAATGTACAGGAAGATTTCAAATATCGGTCAAATCTAGTTATCATATTTCGCAACGTCAATCGGGCTGTACTTAGATATATTTAATATATTTTTTATTTAAAGATAAAACTAAGTACGCAACCGTAGCCGTGCGTGCAGTTTTTAAATAATCTCGTAATACCATTTAAACAAATTAATAGTGTTTATTGGCGGAAATGAAACGAATGGATTTCTCTGCTACGCCGTGTTCGCGCCAGCCCCAACACCATTCTTAGAACGTTAGCTGATAGGTGGGAGTCTCCAGGAGTCTCCGATCTTGTGGCACCAGCCGGTGGATACGACTGCACGCAGTCAAGTAGACATTCCCCAGAATCAGCGTGCCTCACGCAGCTTAGAATAAATGTTACTGACACTAGTTTATAAGTTTACATTGTTAGTAACAAATATGGAAGTGATTCTGAAATAAATGTTTATTTATATTTACTTAATTTGTTACAAATTACATACGCTTTGTTGAATAACTAAATAATTAAGTTTTATTGGCCCCCCGTTCAGAAATGCTTCTGACTAAGGAATCAAATCTTTTCATAATGGGGTTTTGATGTTTATAGTGAGATAAATAATAACGCCATCTTACTTATTTATCGGCAAAATCTACAGAATAAATTTGACAGGTCAGCTTAAAAAGAAACCAATAATGCCAGAAACATCTCCTATGTGTTCATTACTTTTTTATTAAGAGGTAAATAGTCATGTAAAAATCGTAAATTTGCTCTCCTGTAAAATTTTGGTTTTTTAGGTTAGTACCGGTTTCGAAATGAAGGTGCGATATATAATATAAGACTTTTTTTTAACAAAAACTTACAAAAAGTAAAGCACACTTTATTTACAAACATATTAACAACAAATTACTTAAAACTAACTAAACTAAAAATAAAGCTTCTCGTAATAAATCTAAAACGTGCGTCGACATTATGCTCATTTTCTTACGGGGAAGTTTCCGAAGACCCGTAATAAATGGGTCTGAACTTACTTAAAATCTATTAAGGAAGCCCTCATCCAAGGATGTTAGCATCGTTTTAAAGACTTTTTTTATGCTTATGTGGAATAGTTCCACATAGGGACGCTCAAACTTCAATGAAATGCAAAATTGAAAAGGTATATAAAACGAAAAATGATGATGATGATAACGATGGTTAGATAAAAGAACCTGAAACAAAAAATACCCATGATTTGTTGACCGTGCTACGCCCGAGACTACGCAATCGTAGAGGGTGTAATAGTAGCCACAGCCGCAGACCAACGCAGATGAAACTTTATATTTACAAATTAGACAGTTCAATGTTTATTATATTATATTTACAAAATTTTGTAGGGCCACGTAAAGTCAACTATAATGTAAAAATATACTGCAAATCTTGTGTGGCGTAGCACGTAAAAATAAACAAATGATACACTAAATAAAATAAAAAAATACAACTACTTAAATAGTGAAAAACTACCCTGTACTTGAATATCCAGGTTATAAACAGCACTCACAAACAAAACAATTCTAATTCACAAATGCACAACCAAGTAGGTAGATGGATGAGTCCCTGATAACGGCGCGGCGGCGAGTGCAAATGTACCTAATGGTGCTTTCACTTCGGAGGTCAAAACATAAATTATTATTAAGTAAAATGGCAATGGGTGACATATTTATATCCTCAGGTAGCTTGTTTATCGTTGGATGGTTATGTGTAATTAAATAATGGGAATTTTACATATGACTTTCTGCAGTTATGACCTATGGAGGTACCACCGTGTAGTTCGGAAGTCGGCAGCTTTGGTTGTTTGATTTTTTTTTTGCCACCGTCTTCTCCCGCGTCCAGCCAAAAGCAATCGTCGTACGATTTCGCGTTCGTAACCGGATCGAAAACCGGGAAAGGCGTACGTCGTCGTCGGCGCAACCACACGTTCCGGTTCACCGAACAAAAAATGACATGAACGTGACGATCGCTTTTGGATAGGCCGCGGCGTTCTGCAACTAATCTTATTTTGCACTTTGTAGTGTTTTTAGGAAGTCGGTGGTTGTTTTTAACAAATGAGGTAACATTATTTGATTCGTCTTGACACCCCTGAGTGGCACTGGTTATACCGTAGACAGAGATGTTTACGCATTATAAAACAAAACAATACGGCGTCCGCCATTAAAGCGCTGGCGAAACTGAGGCGAGGCACGCGCTGTATGGAGGTGTTCAAACTGGCGCGAATGATTGTGTGTCTTCTTTGTGTGAAGTCCATAAAACTACTAACGCGCACAGTCGCGTCGCCCAGTGTGGTCTTTTTTTGCAATTAAGTCATGGATATCAAAATATACCTCACTAAGAGTACTCAGTAACTGGGTTTCCTTTTATAATATTAAAAAAACAGCACAGAAATCTGATAAACGTCACTTTCAAGCAATCATATGCAATTGGTGGCATTAAATCTAGATAAAATTAAAAAAATAAGACAGCCACATACATCATCTACATACTTACGTAGATGAGATGATATGAACGTACATAACAATACACCAATAATAATTATTTTTCCTAATGTTGAACCTCAATTAATTTAAATGTGGGTCAGAGGTTAACAGCTCACTCTCTATGTGCCTATATGTACTTGCGAGTACAAAACCCGGGAAGCAATGTTATTGTTGCGGATGTACCTATAACTATCACCAATTATGACACCACTATTATCCCGCGGCGTAACCTAAAGCGTTATCGCGTGAATACGCAATCGTCGCGTTCACATGTCTCTTTTGGCCAGGCAAACGAAACTTCGTTTAAAAGATAGAACTGAATTGCTGACACGCAAATGTGCCAATTTATGATGTATGCCCTTTCCTTCTTTGTAGGCAGTAACACAAGTGGTTTAACTTCACGAGTCTTTTTATTGTATACGAGTACTACCCCATAACACTTCAGTACCTACCTATAAGATGAGGCCTAAGCCCTGCAGTGAAGTAAGGGGACGGTTACAATACAGGCAACATTAAAATACCATCATTCATATTGTTTCAGATACAAGATGGAATGGGTTCTTCGAAGTCCACAAATTCATAGTACATTCAGCAACCTTGGATTTCTGCATCCAGATGGATATCACGTGAACGAAAACTGCAATGGTATTTATTTTTCTTACTGTGCTTGAGTTCAACTGTTTAATATCTACTTTCGCCCACTAAAGTGATACCGTGTTTTTTATACGTTTTAGCTGCTTTGGAGACAATTCTTCACAATATCCTAACAGAAGATAAATACTTGCGTACATATCGTAGGAGTATTAGCTTTGGACAAAATATCAAGAAAGATCTAATACCATTGTTAATTCACGCGAAAGAAGATGCAACGATAGAGCTGTTAATTAGAATACTAGTAAACTTGACAATTCCCATAGAATGTTTGCTATCCATAGACGTCATTTCCAGAAATGATTTTGGAAGACATACAATATTCGAAATAAATAATCTGCTTTCTTCGACCAAAGTAGCTTTTACGGATCAGCGTGCGACTAAAGTGATTATAGACTTTTTAAAGAAAAATGTTGATTGCGAACAAAAAGCAAAGTTAACATCCGACCAATGCACAAATATAAGTAACAGTCTTTTATTAGTGCGGAACATCTTACACATACCAGAGGAGCCTAGTGGTCTAAGCTACAATGGGCCTCCTCACGCTATACAGAATCAAACTCTATGGAACATATTTAGTCAAAGTATTGATAAAATTCTCATTAGATTAATGATTATTCCTGATGCGGTAAGTGATGCAAAACTATAATATATTCGTTTATAAGGTAAACTAATTTAAATATTATTATTTGTGAAATGAATGCTGTAGATATTTAATTTATTTTCATTTTAATTTGTAAGTATTCATCTGTTTTAGACTGTATGTGTATAGACGCAACAGTGTGGCAGTGATACAAGTAACATATTTACAAGTAGGTATGCGAAAAAGTTTTAAGAGTCGTGATGTGTGTTTTGTATTTGTTTTTTTCTTCCAGAATAAATGGGCAGTAACAATGGTTCAACTAATAGCATTGTTGTACAAAGACCAGCATGTTGTTACCCTGCATAAACTTCTCAATGTGTGGATTGAAGCCTCTTTATGCGAAAGTTCAGAAGATAATGAGAGTAATACTTCTCCACCAGACAGAGGTATTTTATTTAAAATATTTAATCTACACATTCCTACACGGGTATTCAGCTGTATCTGAAGTTCACGGAAATAAGTTGTTAGGGATTGCGTAACTACCAAAATTTTCAAAGAAATTATTTCCAAAATAATCTTTTCCCTAAAGCACAAACATTAATCAAACACAAAACTATCCGTTAATTTCAAGTCAGAATGAAAGGATGCTTTTTATTCAGTAGCACGTCCCCGTGGGATATTTTCCGACCTCTCGACCGATTAAAAACAGAATTGGTTCCAAGTTTGTGTCTGCTCGTGTTCAGAGTATGTGTACCTAATGGCACAACCATTAGTTATGCTGTGTAGGTACCTACTCTGCTTTTGACTGAGCAAAGTCCACAACGTTGCTCAGTCATTTCGTTCTCATTTCGCGTCCGCTTAATATCTTGGTATTTAGTTAAAAATACGTTTTGATCACAGGTAGCGACTCTTCACCAATGTGTACCTCTGAACCGATGTCGGATTCATCAGACAATGGTGGCAGCAGCAAGAGTAACGATTATAACAATTCTGTAAATAAGGATTGGGATGCGTCCTCTCAAATGAACAACACCAGTGAGAATGGTAATCCACCATTCCGGGCACCTCAAGAAATCGAGTCCGATACAGAGGAGAAAAATAACTCTTTGGAAAGTCGCAACAATAATATAGTGCACTCCGATAATGTACGCTGCATTTTTTATAGTTTTTCATTGGTACTCATCCAGTTAAGTTATTTCATTGGCAATTTATTTAATCCAAACTTTGTTAATTAAAGGGAATAGCGATGTCTTGCAGCAGTGGCGTACAGTCTAACCGAAACAGCCATGGTCAGTCTTCTGGCAACACTGAAAAGAAACCTGTGATATCTGAAACTTCTGATTGCGGTTATGGCACACAAATCGAAAATCAAGAGTCAATTTCTACTTCAAGCAATGAGGATGAGTTACCGTCAAAGAAACCTGTCCATCAGAAGCCACATAACCCCAAGCAGAGGGTCAACACCAAGGCGCGTGTGCAACACCAAGGCGTCTCCATGCACGATCGGAAGCGGAAGAAAATTGCCAAGAGAGGCAAATCTAACATGTAAGTTCGTTCGAAGATATCGCTGTAAGTAAGTACGGCACTGCTGAATCTGTGCTTATACTAATGTTTGTTATTCCAGACTTAACGTTCAAGGATTATCGCATAAGACACCGACAGATGATGACATTTCTAACGTTTTAAAAGAGTTCACCGTGGATTTCCTTTTGAAAGGATATAATTCATTAGTCCAGACACTTCATAACCAAATTCTATCTAATCTTCAACTAGAAATAGACACCTCGCACTTCTTCTGGCTGGTCACTTACTTTCTGAAGTTCGCGACGCAAATCGAACTTGACTTGGAGAATGTTGGCTCGGTTCTGTCTATCGATATCGTATCGTACTTGACTGCAGAGGGGGTCAACCTATGTGAACAGTTTGAACTGGCCATAAAACTCGATGGTAATAATGTAAAGCCTAACATAAGGCGACTTCATTTGGTAAGTGTTAAAACTTAAGTACTCAAATATTCATTAATAATGTGTATATAGAAGTAGGACCTATTATATGAACACTTTTAAGCTAAGCTCACATTACACTCTCATAGGACCGAAGCGCACCGCATTCCAAAAAAAAAACAATCCTATGTGCGATGGTTCATACTTACAAAATGTACGAAAGTGATGTGAAAGGATTTTTGCAATGAGGCGAGGTCCGCCCATATGTGCGCCAGAGTATAGTCAGCGACATCATAAAGGTTCATCTAGACACAGCGAGCCATACGCTGCAAATGTTTTTTTTTTTTGAAAATCAAAAGTCATTTATTTAAACTAGACTGAGAATCAGCACTTTTTGAACGTCAAAATTACATAAGACCGCAAACTGCCCAGCAGCCTCTTATGTTCGATCCTATATGTTCGAAGCCTGGAGCAAGCGTTATGCGTGGCTTACCATTAATAATATAACGCCTCGTAATGTCTGCACGCACCTGTACTTACATAATTTCGATTAGTGGGTACACAACTTGAGGGTATAATTAGCGACGAAACTCGAAGATCATTTTGAAATTCTAATTATTTTTTATCAGATAACCTTTCTAATGCATCAGAATATTCGTTATTTCAAAGTATTTCCTGCTCTTCAATAATTTGTCGCAAAAGAGTACTAAAGAAAGAGAGAGAGTAGAGTGAAATATTTGAATGGTGTTAACTTAATTTCGTGTAACTCTTTAAAATCGCTGACCACCATTATTATGTCATTAAAACAAAGCAGGCGTTACTTGAGAAATCGAAATCAATTAATACTATATCTGTTTTCAGGTTGTTACGGCCATAAGGGAAATAATACAAGCTATTGATGTGTACAAAAAGCTTCCACACATATGCAACGAGGATAAAGATGCTCTTCTCAAGTTACAACTTAAAATGTGTGAGACCGAAGAGCTCAGATCACTTCTTGTGCTGCTATTGCGTCATTACAATCCGAAGTACCACTCGAAACAATATCTACAGGTACAATCAAACTGTTTGAGCAGTTAGACTCTTGCAAACATACAATGCATGAGCAAGCCATCTCTTCTTTTCTTCTGAGTATGGTATTGATAATAGATGTTTTTGTTATACTGTGTTTCAGGATGTTATAGTTACAAACCACATATTGCTGATGTTCTTGGACGGTGCAATGAAGTTGCCAGAATACAATGGTTCCACGAATATGCTTGATCATATCAGACAGTATGTATCCTCAAAAATGTTTTTTATTTTAAACAATTTCTAAAAAGGAGGAGGTTCTATGATTGACTGTATGTATTTTTTATGTATGTTTATCGATAGTTTCATCAATAATGGACCGATTTTGAAAATTATTTATTTAGTAGAGGAAGTTTGTGCAGTTGCCCCACATAATCGTTGCTTGGGTAGGTATAGCTTAAATAATATAAGTATTTAAAGTTGGTGTATATTGATAATGTTATAAAAGTTCCTGTCACTATTGTTTACATAGCAAGTAGGGGTATACGAATTGGTGTAGGAGTAGGTACCACAACAAAAAAGTGAAAAATAAAAAACTATTACAAAAAGAAACAACCGTCTTCCAAAAAAAAAACAAATATTACTTTAATTTCGGAAGTCGGTTGCAAGAAACGAAAATACAGATCCAAAGACACCAACTTCCGAAACTAAAGTTATTTACACTTAGTAAGTAGGTAGTGTTTTTTTTTAATTCAGTTGTTTTTTTTGTAAAAAAGTTTTTTTTGTTATCGATAATTCAAATTATTAAATAAGCCATACGAAGAAAATTGGCAGATCGCCTAATGTTTCTTAGACAAATATGATAGCATGAATAATTATTATTATAAAATAATATGATTTCCAATAGGTTTGCTACATCTGAAATAATGTACCAGTACGGGTTGCTGCTGGAGGACTACGCCTCTAACGGAGAGTTCGTCAACGACTGTATATTTACACTGATGCATCATGTAGGGGGAGAGCTTGAAAGCTTGATCACTTTATTCCAGCCAAAGATTTTGAAGACATTTACTTCCATTTGGAAATCAGAATTCGAGATTTGTGACGTAAGTTTTTTTAAGCATATTTTTTACCAAAGCACATAGAGAGCCATAGGTAGCCTAATACAATATCATAGAGGTAAGGTTCTTAGAACTTTACATTAAAATACGAGATATTTTTATCTCCTCTTTTAGCGTGTCGAAGAATCTTAAGATTCAAGTAGGTGCAAATACTAGCTTATTATTTTTTATTATGATATCTCCCATATTTCTATTAGTATGTATGTACTTGTAGTTAAATAAAAATGTTATAAAATAAACTTGGTGGTTCAAGTTGAGTGGAATGGTTGTCCGCTTGTCCGCAACTAATGACCTTGTAAGGAAGTCTTACTTCTTACTCACTTCTTGTTTTGATGTGTTGTAGGACTGGTCCGATCTTATTGAGTATGTGATAAACACTTTCATCAAAAAACCCCATTCTTTGCAAAGTAAGGCGAACTTTCGTCTTGATATTGAGAATTTCGATGATGTCAAGATCGTACCAAAGCCGGCCGTCACTCCAGCGACACAAACCAAACCAGATACTACTGATGTTGAGGACAAGAAAAATCCTGACTTTAGTGCAAGCTGCACCTCCAAAGGAATGGTGGAAACGAGGTAATATTATATCTTGTGTTCAAATATTTTAATAAACACAACCACTACACATAATTTTTAGAACTTATTACATAATGCATTAATTTATTGTATAATGCTTGCAGGTGGTCGGAAGATGAACTATCATCGTTAAATTGGAATTATATGCAGTGTAGTGCTCTACCTGACGTAGTCGGCGAAATCATCACGCTGTATAAGGAAGATGGTATCATTAAATCAAGAGATTCCGTAATCAAGGAGCTTTATACACAGAATCTGATAAACAAAGAAGATTACGATAAATATGTGAAAGGGGAAACCGACAGGAATATCAAAACTGTACAGGTTATGAAAGAGATGGGAGATGATGAAATTAATAAGCTCTGTGAACAGCTAACACAAGATGGAAAGTCAACGTTTTTAGATTGGGTACAAAAAGTATTGTTGGAAACCTGTTTCGCTAAAATATACTTGGATAAATTATCCAGAAAAAGTGAAAGTGAATATACCACATATAAAAATGAAACAAAATTGAATACATTGAAGAAATCGAATGATGTACACATACTGTCCCCAGTCTCATATCAATCCCTTCGTAAGTTTTGTTCTTGGATTTGACTCTGTAGCAACATAATGAACTCATTGCAGCACTAGGACCATAATGAACTCCTTGCAGCACTAACACTAGCAACATATTTAACGCATTGGAGCACTAACACTAGCAACATATTGAACTCATTGGAGCACTAACACTAGCAACATATGTATTTAACGCATTGGAGCACTAACACTAGCAACATATTGAACTCATTGGAGCACTAACACTAGCAACATATTGAACTCATTGCAGCACTAACACTAGCAACATATTGAACTCATTGCAGCACTAACACTAGCAACATATTGAACTCATTGCAGCACTAACACTAGCAACATATTGAACTCATTGCAGCACTAACACTAGCAACATATTGAACTCATTGCAGCACTAACACTAGCAACATATTGAACTCATTGCAGCACTAACACTAGTAACATATTGAACTCATTGCAGCACTAACACTAGCAACATAATGAACTCATTGCACCACTAACACTAGCAACATAATGAACTCATTGCAGCACTAACACTAGCAACATATTTAACGCATTGCAGCACTAACACTAGCAACATATTGAACTCATTGCAGCACTAACACTAGCAACATATTGAACTCATTGCAGCACTAACACTAGCAACATAATGAACTCATTGCACCACTAACACTAGCAACATAATGAACTCATTGGAGCACTAACACTAGCAACATATTGAACTCATTGCAGCACTAACACTAGCAACATATTGAACTCATTGCAGCACTAACACTAGCAACATATTGAACTCATTGCAGCACTAACACTAGCAACATATTGAACTCATTGCAGCACTAACACTAGTAACATATTGAACTCATTGCAGCACTATAATAGCAACATAATGAACTCATTGCACCACTAACACTAGCAACATATTGAACTCATTGCAGCACTAACACTAGCAACATATTGAACGAATTGCAGCACTATCACTAGCAACATATTGAACGCATTGCAGCACTAACACTAGCAACATATTGAACTCATTGCAGCACTAACACTAGCAACATATTGAACGCATTGCAGCACTAACACTAGCAACATATTGAACTCATTGCAGCACTAACACTAGCAACATATTGAACGCATTGCAGCACTAACACTAGCAACATATTGAACGCATTGCAGCACTAACACTAGCAACATATTGAACGCATTGCAGCACTAACACTAGCAACATATTGAACGCATTGCAGCACTAACACTAGCAACATATTGAACGCATTGCAGCACTAACATTAGCAACATATTGAACTCATTGCATCACTAACACTAGCAACATATTGAACTCATTGCCGCACTAACACTAGCAACATATTGAACTCATTGCAGCACTATCATTAGCAACATATTGAACTCATTGCAGCACTAACACTAGCAACATATTGAACTCATTGCAGCACTAACATTAGCAACATATTGAACTCATTGCAGCACTAACACTAGCAACATATTGAACTCATTGCAGCACTAACATTAGCAACATATTGAACTCATTGCAGCACTAACACTAGCAACATATTTAACGCATTGCAGCAGTAGCACTAGCGACATATTGAACTCATTGATATCGGATCCGATCTGATTGCAATGCGGTTATTTTTTAGAAAGCTGGTTTGTCATGCTCACCTGCTCACCCTTTTTGAAGACAATCAGCTCTTTTCCGATCGGTGTAGGGATCTCTACCATACAATGATAATTTATTGCACTTTCACTCGTTCAATCGACTTGGAATTTGGTACAGACAGCCTCACTATGTATGGACCTCTCGAGTATTCAAATACTATACCTACTGCTTTAACATTAAATTTCTTACGACTGCCTTAAAGAAAATTTACAAAATGAGCGTGGCTTTACGTGGATTCGAACCTTCGCGTCGCCTAACTTAGCCATTCAATACCAATTATAGTTTTCACCAACAAGCCAGTGAGCTCGTTGTGATTGCGAAGAATTTGTAATGTACTATCGTCCGTTCTATTTTATCATTTGGTCTCTGTCCAATTTATGGATGTTATAATTGAGGGTATGCATTCATTTTTATTAACTACATATCGGTCTTTCCCTGTGTTTTTTCTGTTCCGTGGTCTTTCCCATCGACGAAAAGACGAACTTCCATACAAAATATCTACCCTATTCTTAGATAAACTTAAGCGGTAGATACGGTAAACCTCTAACATCGCAGTCACTAAACCTGCGGGGTAATTGCGTAACAGTTGCAATGGCATTCATTTGACATTTCAACAACATTCATTGCGTTATTTATGTTGTTGAGCAGACTAAGTTTTTTTTTCACGCGTCAGTGTACTGAATCGCCAGTGTCTTATTTTTGTTTCGTGACTGATTAGAATACTTTAAAAAAAAGATTGAGCTGTACCGACATGCGCTGTTTAGACGATGGTCCACATGTGACGGAGTGCAACTGTGTCTATTGGACTTGGTTCAGAAGGACCGCGCGCTCTGTTCAAATACCGTATCTATCGCTTTAAGTTTATTTATGCCTATTTTGACCACCTCAGGGGATGCATTTTAATATTGTAGTACCTAATGAATAAATTTAAGATGTTTATTAAGTAGATGCTATTAATGTTTCTAGTTCTCAACCAATCCGTACCACTGGTGCCGTGGAACTGCAAGCAAGCATCCATTTGTAAGGATCTGAAGTTTCTGCAGCTACTGCATAAGTTGGGATTCCACATGCCTGTGGATTCCGGGAAAGTTTTCATTCGGATACCCCAGTTCTGGTCTGCCGAGTTTCTGTATGATATAGCAGGAAAAATTTCGCCGATAGATAAATGTAAGTTACTGCATTCGTAGCTCAGTATCCTTTATTCAATATTTTGTGACAAAAATCCTAATTAAAATCAAGAAAATCGTTTCCACCAGCGAGCCAAATTGTTTGAATATTGACATGGTTATAATATTTTAATGTATTTTGCAGCTAAACTTAAGTTCTCCATAAATGATATATCGGATAGGAACATTTCGAATTCAACGCAACAAGAAACTTTACTACTGTTGCCTGATATCACAAAAGATATCACTATGATAGACAGTTCAGAAAATGTCTATCAAATACACAAACAGAAACACCTTGCCACTATGGTTAACTTCACACCAACGTGAGTATGTTTGTCCTGTATTCGTTTTACACCTATCAACCATTATCATGTGCAGGTAATGCACATCCGTGGTAACAATTTGTCATTGACAGCGCCTGTATGTCGTGGCAATAAGGGCGGTTTTCGTAGTTCAAATGTTTACCACTAATGTGCGGTTGACTTTACCTAATCATCCGCTCAGCACGAAACGGTCGTCGTGTTTCGAGAATCAAGTACCTTCTTATTTGTACATTTTAGTTTAATGAAGGTTTGCTAGTACCTAGTTGGTGGTTTAGCAAAATAATTATGGATGACTCAATTTGAACTACTGTTGTTTGAAGCATTCCTTTAGCATAGATGTGCAAGAAGTCAGACTTATTATTCGTAAAAACACACAAAACTAAACATTTTCAAAGCATTACATCAGTCTTATAAAAAAATAAATTAAATCTATCCTTTTCAGGCCTGGCTCTTCGTTTAACTCGGATAGTGGTGATGTCGATAAGAACAACTGGTTGGAAGTGGTGAAAAAATCACAAGAGTATAAAATAGCCCTCAACTTGGGAAGGTAAAGAGAATTTGCATACAAAACAATTTAATTAAAATGATCAAATATTAACTTCTGGTTTAGCATGCAGCTTATGAATATTGCGGAACATTTACAACACTAACAGGTTAAATTAATGGGTATATTGCCGCCAGCCGTTTATGGTTAAATCAATGTATATACATATAACATAACTTCACGCCTGTAATCCCCGAAGGGACAGGCAGAGGTGTACACGCACATTTCACAAATTATTTGAAGTCCCATGTGATAGGGGGCGAGCCTATTTCCATCAACTGGGCACAAATCCAGACTCCGGAGTAACACCCAATAACACAATACCCGACCTGGGAGTCGAACCCAGGACCTCATGCTCAGCAGTAGCCCCTGTAACCACTAGACCAACGAGAAAGAAATAACAACGATTTCACTTTAGGGTGGATCCTCAGTTGTAGCCCGCCAACAACCGCCGGCTACAACTGAGGATTCATCATAACCAGTTCTGTTCTAGTAAACTATACGTGCATCGCCTTGGGTATAGATATCTAAACACGATAAAACAAAAAACAAATTTTCTCAACTCATACACTATCAGCGGTTTTTATCATATTTTTTATTATATTATAGCCATCACGTCTGCGGAGTTTCGCAAAATGATTTAATGTGATCCTGAATATTGATCATCTATGCAAATAACCTTTATTTCGTACGCTAATAAGGCGTACCAACACAAAACTAAATCATCAATCCACGCGCTTATGGAGTAGATAATTAGCGTGTTCGCTAAATACTTAAATTATAAGGAATGCGATGCTGTCTACGTTTAAACACATCTTTCAGCACATTCTGTATTTACACAAGCTTTTTTAAATTTTTTTTTTTTTTGGTAATCACTATTCTTATTTTAAACTTATGAACATTATGGACTTATTTTCTACTTTTTAGTTCGGTTGTCTACAAGAGCGTGGTTTTTTTAACTATTATTTTTTTAGATGAAATCAGTCTCGTTCCAAATCTGGTCAGCGGTGACCAGTCACTCACTTAAAAATCGTGTCCTACTTTTTTAGTACTATTATTGAAAACGACGAAGACGCTCAGTCGGACATCGTTATGCAACTGCCTGTGAAAGACGCGGAAGTGTCGCCGCCGGTCGGCCGCGCCACGTCTTCCGCCACCAGCGCTACGTTGCCCGGCGCCGCCCTCATCATGCCCACAATCATGAGCATCAAACAAGAATCCACGCACTTTAATTTGCCCGTCCCTGACTCCGAACCTTATAGGTATGATAAAAAAATTGTTTTTTACTTATTACATTCGTTAAAAACTGTTTGGCGAAATGTTTAGTTCCCTGGACATCATGAACCATTTATGTGACAGTAACATAGGTATTTAAATAGCATTCAAATACAAGAACATACATGTTGAGTGGTTACGTAGATATTAAATTTATGAATTGTTCCCAGTGCGTGCGAGACGGCATCAGTCGCTTCCGACCTGACTCGGATGTATGTGTCGGACGAGGATGAGAAGCCCGAGGTGGTGCGACCCATCATTAAAGTCGAGCCTATTGTCGGCGAACAATGCGGTGATTTGGATGAAGGAAATGCAGCAAAATGCGTGAATTTTTTTTCTCCTTTTTAAATTAAGTTGTTAAAGTTATTTTTTTGTTAAATTATTTTTATTATGTGCAAACCAAATGTGGAAACTTTAGTTTCGTAATACTTTTTCATAGATGTGTCTACCCGTTGTATATTAATTGCGTTTTGCAGTTATATAAATACTATTATACATACCAACGTTACGTGAATCTAAGTTAATATATTTATCCTAGATAACATTTACTTCGTATTGTTACAAGATAATGGAATGGTATGTGTTTGACGGTGTAACGTTAAGGGAATTAACAGGAATTATACAACTTATTCATTGTAACTTTTACATTCTACTAATAAAAGGACTACACCTTCCCGTTACACATTTAATAGGTACTTACTTTAGCATTCAATAAATTTTAAGTTAGTTGCCTAATTAATGTTTGTAAGATGATTAATATTAAATAAATAATGAATTTGTTATTAGTTTTGCAATGCTGTGAAGTGTATTTACATACTCTGTCATTGTATAAGTCTTTTTAGGGTAACAGTTTTAAAACGTAGCATTTAACTGAAAGGATCGTTGCAGGAGGCGTTCTGTAGTATCTGCCTACCCACATGGGAAGATGGCGTGAGTTTATGTATGAATGTATGTATTTTTAAAACATTTTTATTAGATGTGATGATAATAATGATAATGACAATGGAAAATAAATGAATTTCGATATTATTTATTTGTAATAATTTATTGAAAAATTAACAACACGCTATACACATCTAGCAACAACAATAAAATAACAAGAATATACTAAGTTAACAATAATATTAGTTACTGTTTCAACAAGCCGCATATGAGTCACACTGTCACACTCACAATACAAAAATACAAAAGCTATTTATGTACAGGAAATAAACGTAAAACTATTATATAAACAATCCAGTCAGGTACGTTCCTACAAAGTTTTATATAAAACTGATTTAATTATAGTTAAAAGTATTGAGCCCAGCGCTATCTCCGCTTGGGTTCATTTTATGAAGATAATCTTTTATAGCTTGATCATAATTTTTGGATTCAAAAGATTCTGCATCATTCCCGCCGGAATTTCCATGATAGCTGCTTGACGGAGCTCCGTAAGAATTACCAGAGGATCCCTCTGAAGAATACTCATCACTGTATGGTGCAAAACTTTGGCTGTGACCCGAGTTTCCTCCATTGTAGGATTGAATTTCAGGACCGTAGGAGTCATCGTTTGAAGGTCCGTCACGAGAATGTGCTTCTTGCACCTGGTAAGAATTGCCAGGATAGTGGCTCTGGCTTCCTTGGCTACCTAGCGGTTCGTGTGCGTGCACTTTTGGAGGAGATTCAACATGGGGAACCTTAACAATTTGTGGCACGGGGACTGGGTAAGGTTTGTTAATGTGAACGGGGTAGGGTACTTTTTCGATCACTTTCACTGGATATGGCACTGGTACCTTGACAGCTACAGTTTTCGTGATTTTTATCACTCTGACGGGGGTTTCAGGAATTTCGACGTGTTCACCGAGAACTTGCAATTCAGTTTCATAGTTTTCCACAGGTATAGTGTGGACGTGGTGTGAATGTTGTGATGCAAACCCATAATACGAGCAGCACAGCACTATTATTAATTTCTGAAATAATAAAAAATATATAAATACAAAACCAGCAAAAAGTAAAGAAGTTAAACTAAAAAAAAAAGATAAGTTTAAAAGTACAACTTTTCTTATTAGTTCTCGATGAAAATCCTAGTAAATAATGCGCACTTCTTAATTTAAAAATTATCTTGCCCCGAAAGTAGGTATAGCCTACACTTATGAAAGCCATACACCTACTGCCATTGCCATCATAAGTTATTTAATGAGTAATAACGGTATTAAAACATAACGTTAAGTCTGTTTCCTCGATGGGTTAGGTAGAGGTAGAGTAGTTACCTAAGTACACAACTCATTTTGCCTGTTTTGTTTAAGTCTCATGTAAGAGTGCGAGCCAAACTCCGTACTGTTATTGAGAAATTCCTGATGGAATATCCCAATAACACTTGTAATTAATTTACAGGTACCTATAACAGTTGAAGTACGTGTTGCATTGATAACTGTGCAAGTATATTGTCAACTGTAATATTTTTTTCCGAACCTACGTAACATCTAGTGTAAAAACAGGAAGTATTATATAACAAGTTACTTAAGATCGACAACTTTAAGAGACTTGGCAAAAAAAAGAGCGCAATCGTGGTAAGTGCAATGAGAGCAATTGAATTGTTTACTAACCGGTATTTCCATGTCGTACAAGTGTGCGTCTGCGGCGCAGTTAAAAAACTACCGAATGGCGAGTCAGCTTAGTTGCTTATATATCGCACATTCTCTCTGGGCGAGAGACAGGCTTACGTTCGACGCTGCGACCGTCCAATTACTTTCTTCAGCAGGGTAGAGAAGTGGTCAGACTCGTAGTGATTGTGACCGTATTCAGAGCTAAGTATTTAAATCGTGAACATTCGTGAAATGCTTAGACCAGGGACCGATTAATCGGACTTAAAGTTTACCTAGTAAGACTTATATCCCGTGTAGGTAGATATGTGATTAGCCGCTATTAGGGTTAACCCTTATAACAAAATTATGGATTTATCTTTTAAATATTACTGATTAACCGAATTGAAAGAGACAGGAAAACAGTATTCCACAGCCACAGTTACTAAGCGGTAGGGCGTCACGTCGCCATCGTTGAGTAGAGTCGCGATTATATTCGTGTAGTTAATACGTAGGTAGGTAGGTAAGTACCTACTATTATTGTTTTCCGTGATAAAATCGCTTATAAAACTTTTTAAGCGATTTCTTATAGAGGAGGAACCTCAATTCGGATTTTTGAAAGAGCTTCTGCCTCAGGCAGAATCTTTCTCGAAAAAAAAGTAGTTTATGTTCCTCCGGTCGTTACTTTGACGCTCTACTCCGATCTCAAAAATCTTTACCGCCGTACATTTTATGTTAAAACAAGGGTGTCTATTCTGAGACGATAGGCGTAAAAGAGTGTATGCTGAGAGTAGGGTGCTGAAGAAACGGTTCGCACAAGATAAAGACTGCAAGAGGCAGCGGAATACCTACGGGGGCTCGCGCATGTTCTGGGATGGCGGCGGCGGCGGCGTGTCAATAGACGAAAAAATAAACCTTGTTTAGCCTGGGTCTGGAAGCGCTCGTGCGCAAGAGTCGTCGAATGTGCCTCGTTCAGAACAGCGATCCTGAAAGAGAAAATTGTGCCTTACGCGATTATTAATTAGGTTATTGCATAACGCGTTAATTCTTAATAGAGACTAATTTCCAGGTGTTGGGAATGTGGGATCTTGGGCACGGTTTTACGTACTTAGACACAGCATGAAATTAAAAACCTCGGGCACGACATTATTATCAAACCAAGTTGATAATTCCGCTGTAGGCTGTATTCTATTTTGTAATTCTTTGCAAAATATATTTTTTTATTGTTTAAAAAAAAACGTATGTAAAATCACCCCAAGACAGTTGGGAAAAGGCTACGCGGATTTATTGATTTCAATTTAATGTTTGATTTTGTTTATTTGTAAGTAGGAACCTACCACGCGCATAGATAGCCCGATAAATGCCCCACTAATTATGATAATAATATATATATAGGTAGCCTATTAATGTCCCACTGCAGGGCCTCTTATACCTACTTTGAAGGCACGAGCATTGCTCACCACGCTTACCCAAGACGGGGTGGCGATTCCAGACTTTTATTAACTACTAGCTGACCCGACCGACAACCGACGTTGTTCTGTCTAAACGATAGTTCATACAAAAATTCCGCAAGTATTTCCAGTTTCTTTCGGAAACATTTCCAATTTTTCTTTCGCTAACACCCTTATGCGGACTACTAGGGACATTTTAGAACAAAAATGGCCTAATCGGTCCAGCCATTCTCAAGTGATGCGCTTACCAACGAACAGAATTTCATTTTTATTTAGGTAAATATACACACATCAAAAGTGTCTAGGGATCAACATATATTTTTGCAATAACTTTTCTCCTGATTGATATTAATTAAAATTTTCTTTAAGGATTCATAAAATAAAGTGTTTTCGTTTGTCACAGTAACGATAAACCAAGTCACCTTTGCATTAATAAAGAAATTTGCCATTTTCCTAATAAAGGGATTTTTGACATTTGAACCACTAACACAAAAGTTCGAAAAAAAGACTGAAATAACAGTTTTAAAATTTTATTGGGTAACTTAAACAATTAATAATCCGTGTTTCTACCGCGAACACTAACAACACAAGAACATCGGTTTGGCATACTCAAAATGAGTTCATCCAAATCACGCTGTGGAATGGCCGCCCATGTTCGTTGCAACAACAAAAAAAGGTCTTCTTGCGACTGGATACCCTCCATATTCGGCAGAGCTCTTCTCTGTAGCATATCCCATGCATGCTCAATCGGGTTCAAGTCTGGCGACTGAGCAGGCCAGGGCAGGACATTGATGTTAGCTGCGGCGAGAGTCTGTCTTACAACTCTTGCGGTGTGCGGTCGTGCATTATCATGCATTAACTGAAATAAGGGACCGATTTGCACTTGTAGAGGAACGATGACGTCTGATACAATCGTCTCAGCATAAATTTGAGCGTTGAGGTTGCCTCTGATCCAAATCAACTCAGTTCTTCCGCCGATCCAAATACCCGCCCATACCATGATGGTTCCACCACTATAAGGATGGACTTCCTGGCAGGATTTTAATCGCTGTTGGCGTCCAGGGGTTCTCCAGTGTCGTATACGTCTTGTATCCGGTCTCATACCAAAACGAGACTCATCAGAAAAGCACACGAAACGCCATTGTTCTTCTGCCCAATTTCTGTGTTCAAGAGCCCATTGATATCGAATCCTACGATTGTGCATTGCTATAGGTGGTACCCGTAGCGGTCTTCGGGAATGAAGGTTCACTTCATGCAAGCGGTTTCTGACTGTTTGGTCGCTAATTAAGTTCCCTGAAGAGTGATGAAGCCTCACGGCTAACATCATGGCGGTTATTGTTGGAGCTCTTCGAGTTAAGATTTGAATGTATCGGTCTTGTCTCCGTGTGGTGCAGCGATACCGTCCTCCATGGCGCTCAGCCACGGTACCAGTGCTTCGGTAACGTGTCCAAAGTCGACTGATAACACTCTGACTTGTATTCAGAGCTAAAGCCACAGTACGTTGCCGGGAACCAGCTTCTATCATTCCCACGGCTCTGAGCATTTCTTCCCTGCTTAAATGACGTCGCCGCTCCATAATAACGTTGGTTTTAATCAGTAGTAGGGAAACAGTAGCACTAATAATGTCTTCAATGCGTTGTATGTTTTTATAGGGAAAATATTGACAGCTGATTTTCATCTTTTACTCGAATTTGATTCACAGTTCCTGATTCAAATTATGAAATGCACCAAAAAGGATCCATATAAATTTATAAAATCATAAATTTATTACAAAGCCACATCTTAATCTCAAGAAATCCGCATAAAAATGCTTGATCCCTAGACACTTTTGATGTGTGTAATACCTAAGTCCAGACTTCTTAGCTATGTTTTTCTTCACCGATGTCAGAAATGTGCAAGATAAACCTCAGAAAGAAGGAAACCTACCTACATATGAATTGAAAAAGTCACATTGGTAGTAGGTAGGTACTTGCCCGGATTTGAACCCACAACCTCGTGTATGAGAGGCGAGGCCTAAACCACAAAGCAATCATATTTGGTTTATAATTTAACCTAACCTGAGCAGATAAAGGATTAGATAGGTAACTACTCTCTTATGGGCACGGTAACCAACTCTCTTCTAAATGGTTTATCGCCAACCGGTACATTTAGAATAGAAATAGGGTAAACCATGGATAATTAAAAAACTCGATAAATATTCAGTGGTGGGGCAAGAGGCAAGACGTTGTGGGCAAGATGTTGCAAGATACATTTTGCAAGGCCCTCTGGGTCTGTGTTGAGTTTTATTCGGTTGTTTTTTTTTCTTAATGTAATTTATTTTTGGTGCAAACGCAAGTATCTACTTAGTAAGTACTTATCTTAAATTATATATGTATATAGATAAATTATATTTATAGTTAGGGAAATTCGTGGTTTAACTGATTTAGAGACAGCCCGTTTAGTATACTTTAGTTATTTTCATAGTGTAATGTCGTACGGTATTCTGTTGTGGGGAAATGCCGCCGATATTCAGACAATTTTTGTTTTACAAAAAAGGGCAATTCGTTCAATTTATAAATTAAGTCCCAGACACTCCCTCAGAGACAAATTTAAAGGGATTAATATAATGACTGTGCCTTCTCAGTATATTTATGAAAATCTTTTGTATGCACATAAAAATATTAATCTGTTTAAAAAGTACAGTGATATCCATAATTTAAATACTAGGAACAAGCACAAATTTGTTGTTCCTACTACCAGGCTCAAGAAAATAGGTGGCTCGTTTAGATGCCAATGTATACGTTTTTATAATAAACTTCCTAGCCACATTCAAGCACTAAGCCTTAATAAATTCAAATCTTTTATAAAAAGGAAACTATGCCAGAATGCCTATTATACTGTCAAAGACTATATTGAGGACAAAAAGGCTTGGGATTGAGTTGCTCCAATAAAGCACAGGCAATGTTAATTTATTTTATTTCGCTAACTATTTTTACTTTTAATCTTTGCTATAGGTATCTATACTTATTTACATATACTTACAATGACACTAATATTTACTGTATAAAGTATTATAGTATTTTAAATTATTGTGAATGTGAGGACTATGTGTGTTTTTGTTGCAGTTTTAATCATGTTCTGGCAGTTTGAGTAGCTGATGCGGCCTACCCAAATGTCCTTTCTTTGGTAGTGTTCGTCGAATCGTTGAGCTCCTTAAGTTCTGAGTTGAGCTACACGGGTACTGACAAATGCGTGCACTGACTGGACAGGTCCACTCAATCTGTGTGGTTCTTTCCTCAAAAGACCATTTCAGACACAAATCTACATGGTCCTCAAAGATTATTATAATATTATTCTAATTATTGTGAATGTGAGAACTATGTCGGTCATTGATTTATTTATATTTATTTTTGTATTTTTCTCAACGTAATCATGATCTGGCAGTTTGAGTAATGTATGCGGCCTACTCAAATGTCCTTTCTTTGGTATTGTTCGTCGAATCGTTGAGCTCCTTGAGTCTAAGTTGAGCTGCACGATTACTGACAATTGCGTGCACTGACTGGACAGGTCCACTCAATCTGTGTGGTTCTTTCCTCAAAAGACCATTGCAGACACCGATCTACATAGCTTTCACATGACCTGACCAAGATTTTGTCTGGACTTTAAAAGAGACTGACCTCTGAGTTTGTTTCGGCCTTTCTTCTCAGAGTAGTCAGATAGGAAACGCCGACCCCATCTAGTTTAAAACAAAATATGATTGACGTGTAAAAGTGTTTGTTCAAACCTAGGTACTTACAGAAATAAAATCATTTATTATTTAAAATAAGGTTTACTAGATGCAACAGCGAGCGAGGCGAGCTCGATTTTATCATTTCGGATACATGAGGTTTTCTTTTGACCATTCTTACCCTAATCGGACCGACAAGCGACCGTTGAGCGAGTAGGATCCGATGAACCCAGTTTAATCGCGGCGAAGGTAGTGTTTTTGTGCAAAATAGGAGTAGGTACCTACTCATTACGCCGTTGATTGAGGATCAATACAATTATTACGATTTGATGTCCATAAATCGTTCTTTCACACTCCAATTGACTGTTATTACTTAGACTAGCTGATTCGACAAACGCCTGATCCCAATAAATACGAAGGACCTAGGTGGCGAGGTCGGAACTTCGATTTGTCTGTGTGTGCTATATACTGTACTGGTGGCCCTACTGCTTTCCTGGAGGAGGGTGGTGGGGTCGTCAGGGTCGGTCAGTGATAATGCCTCGAGCAAGCGCATCGGTTTATAAGGCATTATTTAAATATTTTATTACAATTAACCAAGCAGTCAAAACAATAATATAAAAATTGAATTTGATAGATAAACACTTTAAGTTTTAATTTTTTTAACACTTATTGATATTTTCAATAAATTACGCGTAGACGACGGTTTTACCCATGATTTTATTGCGTTTTTTCAACGCGGATCACATTTTTTTTAAAGTAGGTAGGTACTAATTCATTAAACTTAAAAAAAAAATCGTAGACTTACCTACTAATATACCACATGCCCATTATTCTCAGAATGTTATTTGCTACCAGTAAGCTAAAAAAACATTTGAAAAACCTGGTGTTTCGTGCTTACGTGAAAACGTGTGTTAGATTTTTATTTTTTGTAATTTATATTGAGTACCGTCAACTGCCCTGATTTTGCCTAGCGTCCTGTGTTTGCCTAAAATGAAAAAATGGTAATATCTTTTTCAATTTACTAGCTTGGCAATCGAAACATTTGTCAGTTTTTAGAATTATTAAGTGGCAACACTAAATTGGTCACGTTATGTTGGTAACATGCATAATTTTTGACAGATGTGTGTCAAACTAGAGAGCGGCAAGTCTGATATTTTTAGTTTCGGAAAAACTTTTCAAGTAAGTCATTAAAATATGTATATTTCTATCTTGTTCTGTACTTATTCTATAAAACGTTGATAGCTTTATCGTTTGTCATTGTAATTGATGAAAAAAACACGGTATTTAGCGAGAAATGTCGAAATAGGCAAAGTCAGGCAATTTTTTTGAACGAGTGATCGTGACTTTGCCTAGGCTAGGGTTGACACCTTTGTTATTTACCGACATCAAAAAAGGAAGATGTTACGTGATAACTCAAACAGGTTTTCATATTAATTATATGTTTTTTGAAGGTGTACTGTTTTTAATTAGTAAATGAATATCAACTCAATTAACTTCTTGTTTTATGTTAACACGATGAAAAAGAAATATATTTTTAGTAGACTTGATTTTTTTTTTTTACTAAATATCTAGATTCTGGTTCTTTTTGTTTGAAGGACGATCAAAATGGACAAAACTCAACGAAGAAGATATAAAGATTATGATGAGAGCATTCTGAACATCGCCGTTGGTCTCGTTCAAAACAAAAACATCTCATCATATGATGCTGAAAAGCAATTTGGTATACCTCGCCGCACGATTTTAAATAAAGTAAAAAGTATTTTCAATTTTAAAATCGAAGTATTTACTTTAAGTTCACGCGCACTCGTGCTAGTGCCTCTGATTGTTCCTAATAATACTTCTCGAAATACCTACTTAAAAAATAAAAACAAAAACATATTTCGTTTCATTTTCTTATGACACAACCCTACCCATTCTTTGTCAATGTATGAAGATTGTATAAAATGGTGTCCAGACATTGCCTAAGTAATTTTACCTACTAAAATACTCCCAAAATCTGTCATTTAAAATTGGATTGTATTCTCTATGCATTAAACTACATTTTACACTGTGCCAGCATAAAAATCGAATTGTTTATTTTGGAGTAATGCCCGTTTTCACCAATAGCCCCTAAACAGTAACTTATGTAAGGTTCCCCTATTTTAGGGGACCCTTCATTCTACTTCAAACACACACAGGTATGAGAAATATACGTTCCTTAAGAGCGTTTATAAAATTATTATTATTATTATTATTTATTTATTAATTATATATTTTTTTAGAAATACTGATGCCGTTTAGATCTGCTATTGATAATAATTGATTGCCTGTCGCATAAAATCTAAGGGAACACAGTAGTTGGTTCATCGGTGCCACACATTTATTTCTGTAAATAAGATACAAGTAATTATGTACAAAGTTCCATAAATACAAAATTAAGCAAGTAGCTACCTACACGTAAGTAGTAAGTAGTAGGCACTTTACCCAATTCTAAGAGAGGTATCTAGGTACTTACCTGTCATCGTGGAATTCTAATAAATGTTAAATTTTTTGCAATATAAATAAAACACTCCTTAGATAACCTATATCTAATGAAAAAGTCTTTGTCATCATATTTGCTAAAATCCTTCGATCTTTCGCGGTAAATACGAGGTCGGCATAACAAGCTTCGGTTACTTAAAAACTCTGTCTTCAATTATTTTGCTTCTAAAGCTTCATATACATCGTTGTCACTATCAATTTTATCTCGTTAATTATGAGTAATCTTGGTCGGTCACAAAATAACCTAAAAATATGTGTCACCTAAGTGTTACGGGGTCGTCAATCCATCCCCTAAATTAAAAGGCCACCTTAATGCTTTAGGTGTCACTTAAACGTTGGTGAAATTAAAACTTGCGTTAGGTGCCCCTTATATTTGTTTAGGGGACACTTAAATTTTAGGGGCTATTGGTGAAAACGGGCATTAATGTATTAGGCAATGTCAGAGACATGAGCCATTACTTTGCCTAATTTTAAAAATACCTCAAAAACTTTCATTACCTACGAAAATTTACTGAAACAAATTAAAATTACAGAATTCTTGAGTTTTATATAAGATTATTTATGTGTACACAACATGGAAATCGGGCTTATTTTAATTTTTATTTCACGTTAAAGGCTAAAAATATCAAAATCCGGGCAAAGTC
This sequence comes from Brachylomia viminalis, assembly GCA_937001585.2. Taxonomy (NCBI): domain Eukaryota; kingdom Metazoa; phylum Arthropoda; class Insecta; order Lepidoptera; family Noctuidae; genus Brachylomia; species Brachylomia viminalis. The sequence continues at coordinate 14,192,427 of OW443301.2, read as the reverse complement.
AGGGCAGTTGACGGTACTTAGCAAAATTTAAATTCGTAAACTTACTAGATAAATAGATGATGAATAATAAAATTGTGCATCAAAAAATATACAGATATCTTAAGGTTATTGAGAAATTTGCGCTGAAAAAATTAGACCTTTTAGTTTTTAGACCGCGAAACTGATAGGGGCTCTTAATTACAAGCTAAGCGACCATCACCTAAGGGCACCCCCTGTGGGGTACGAATCGCGGCTTAGGGCGTCGCTGGGGGAGGACAGCAAGTTGGGGACAGGACAAATTGGATTCATTATTATTAATAGGGGAGTTTAAAACTACTGGCTTAGCTACGCCACCAGCTGGCTCGGATCCGATCAAGGGACAGGGAGGGCAATTAATCGGGGAGGAACGCGGACGCGGAGGACCTCGGCGGCGAGGTCGGAATTTCGATTTGTGTCTGTCTGCTGTATAATGTACTGGTGGCCCTACTGCTTTCTTGGAGGAGGGTAATGGGGTCGTCAGGGTCGGTCAGTAATCCCTAGAAGTACGAGTAAGAGTTACTATATCGCAAGAGAGCGCACGGGAAAATTTCAGCGTACCTATAGGTAATTGACGAAGTTGTTATGCCAATTTGATAAACAATTATTTTCCTTGACTATACATACTTACATCTATACAAATAAATAAAATTGAAGTATCTGTTTGTATTGTCTAAGGAACAGCTTTTTATTAAATACGTGTGTCACACTGAAAGTTTTTAGAAAATAAAAAACGAAATGGTGTAGAAGCCTGTTAATATTTTTATTGCTTTTCGAAGTAAGTAGTCTCCATTCCTTCCTAAGCACCGCCGCATGCGATGGCGCCATTGACTGAAGCAGTGGGCCCACTCTTTAGGGATTTCATACACGTCTTTTTCAAACGCAGCCACGTTTAGAGTTTTTCTACTGAGTTCCTAAAAGTATATCTTTTATTTTTGGAAATAAATAGAAGTCACAATGTGCCAGGTCAGGATTGTAAGGAGGATGACTTACTAACTCCACACTATCGAAAGTGTGGAGTCCGCACTTTCGTTAACCTGTCTGGCGGAGTGAGCTGGAGCGTTGTCGTGGTGGAGGAGGATCCTGCTTCTTAGGCGCTGCTATCTAGCATTTTCCAAGACAACTGGTAAACAATATCTACTGGTAAACTGACATATCAATCTGCAGTACCTAAGTCTTTTTATCTTCCAATACCATTGTTGCGAAATGACCCGTCCGTCCAAAGAATGAGGCAATCGTCTTTCTCCCTTAACTTCTGCCCTTCTTTACTTTTGAAACATCTATTGCGCAAGTTATCTTTTTTTATGTTTCGTAACAATCTATCCAGCTTTCATCATCTGTGACGATGTCATATACCTACAGCATTTTGCGCATACCTCCATCTAATACAAAGCTTTCTGACGCCTAAATGTTCTATAAGACTTTTTGTACTTGACTCATACCAATGCCTAAAGCTGCCCGAATCTGTTGATAAATGTCACTCTTCTATCAGCTTCTATCATTGGCCGCAATGGCCGCACAGCACTCACTTTATCTTCAGTAGTCGCCGTAGAAGGACGTCTTTCTCGCGAATCAGTTTGCTTCGACCACATTGTAAACAGTGACACGGGATGGGGCTTCGTCATGAAATGTTAATCGAAGTCTATCGTAACATTGTTGTTGAATAAGACCGCAACGAAAGTCGTAATAAACCATTGAAAAAAAAATTCTTTAGTCAAATACATTTCGACACACACGACAGACACTTTTTAGATTGCCGCCAATTTGTAAAAACAAATGACTTTTTTTTTTTTTGTTATGGCTTCGCACGGTTTGTGCATTTAGCCAATGTCACAAATGACTTATGAATTCATTACACATTACCCAATGACTAAAGACCAAGAGAGGACATGAACTAAAAGATCTATATAAATTATACATTATGGAAATATCATACGATTCTATACAGAAATAAAAAAATATACATGTTTCTTTCTAACTTATGCAATTCTGCAAGTGTCAAAAAGAGAAAACCGTATTTTGTCAGTTTTCTAAAATTGCAATATTGAAGTATGACGTCACGGAAGCCCTGCCCATCGGCCGGTTCGCCATTTTAGTTTCTGGTTTTGAGTACTTCTCAGAGTGTACATGAAGTGTCATTTGGCGTTATCGTGCGACTAAATATTAAGTTTTTTTCCATTTTGAGAACATTTTGAGTGCTGTAAATTTGACTGAGGCTGTCTGTGATAGAGGAAACCATGCCTAAGTGTTGTGTGAGGGGCTGTGGCTCGAATTACAGTAAAAAAGCGCCTTTGATATCCCTGCACAAGTAAGTCGAAAGAATTCATAGATTATTATGTTTCCTATATAAATTTATACCAATTTCTAGTCTCAATTCATGTTTATTACTGTTCAGTCATAGATTATTGCCTATTCATAGTCTTTCGAACGATATATTTCCTTATTTTGGTTTTGTTTACTACGTATTTTTATTGACAAATATAGTGTTGTGATTGTGTAATTTGCACAACGAATCGATTTTGCATCGATAAAAACCAAATTTCGTTTGAATATTTAGCATGAAAGAATATACACATTTATGTTAGTTTGCGTGTCTTGTTTGTGTTTTTAGGTTACCAAAAATGATAAACTTAAAAGTAAGTGGCTTGAATCATTGGGTCAAGAAAATATCGACTCCAGCCAGGAAAAAGTATTTGTTTGTTCACTACATTTTGAAGAGTCTTGTATTAATAGAAGTCTTGATATAGTGAGACTTCACGACAATGCAATACCGACAAGGCTCCCTAAGGTAAATTATCACATTTTCATTGTAAGCCTACATTTACCCATATATTCGAAAATAATGTTGGAGCTGATGAAGATTGTACAACCTATCTTTGCATTGTATAAATTCAATCTCTTAGTATTGTATAATTGCATAGCACATGTGTGAGCACTATGTACCCACTATAAAGGTTACTGGGTTCGTCTTTCATTGACTTGAATGTGCCCTGGCGGCTGAGAGTATGTCATGCTCACTCAAATGTGTCGCTGGTGGTGGCGTGTGTATTGGATCATTGAGTTCCCTTCAAAATGGTTGAGCTGAATGGTGCTGATCCATACGTCATGTTCGTGAACGGGCGCCGTCAGTAGGCACTGGTCATTTCTTAGCTGCCACGGCTTATTTTAATTCCATAATTGTTTTTATCTTTTTATTACGGACGCTTTTAACGTGCACGTGTTTCTACATCGTTCTCACATGTATAATTACAACATGAATGATGTAACCACTTTTTTGTAACAATATTTTGATTTAAAAGAGTGTCCATGGAGTTTCTTGCCCGTTCTTCTCCATAGGTACCTACTACGCTTTGGAATGGGCAACTAGCTTCATCTTTTTGACTGACCGACCCCTTGACAATTCAAAAGTGCCTGTAATTGGTTTATTTGAAATAAATGCTTTGAGTTTGAGTCATAATACATTATTATTTCCCTGTACATTTATTGTAGACAGGCAGACTTTATTGTATTTCACATTATTGGTGTACTTAATTCTAATTACAAACTGATATTATTGTATCTATTTGAAATAAAACGGTTCTCCCATTAAATGCATAATATCGATTTCTGTTGTTTTATTTTGTTAATAATCGGTGTAGTTTTGAATTCCTTGTTGCAGTTTAATTTACTCTTCTTCTAGCTTGATTATCACGAGCAACTATTAATCATAGAGTAAATAATATCAAGTACAATTAATTTTAAATGAACCGCCAAATTGATGATTTTTGCAATTTTTCAGTCAGATTACGCAACAACAGGCTTTTTTGTACTTAATCCATAACGCGACGTCCTAGAATGAGAATCGAATAACACCCTACTTACCTACTATCTACTTAAAATCAAAAACCTTATTTTAACGTATGTTATTTCGATTAATCGATTTGTAATCAACACGATGAACAAAATCATTGCAAAGAATGAGCAGAGGACAACACTAGGTAATGGGCGGAGCCTACGCCATTTTACTTTCCACGCGGGCACGCGATACGATCCTTTAGTTCATGTCCTCTCTTATTCTTTAGTCATTGACATTACCTCAGACCATAGAGCAACACGGACCCGCCGGTGGTCCGTGTTGCTCTATGCCTCAGACTAACCTTAGTCTGAGCCATTGAGATAGGAAAATGGTCTGAGCACATTTACAGATCCCTAAAGACTAACCTTAGTCTGAGCCATTGAGATAGGAAAATGGTCTGAGCACATTACAGATCCCTAAAGAGTTCCTAATTCGGAATTTAAATAAATTTTTCATCGGCTGCTTTTCTTACTGGCCTATTCTAAAAACTTTCAGTGTGATCCTCGATGCCCCCGTACTTATGAAAGCATAGACGGTACCTACTTAAAACAATTGTTTTATTTTTGTCAGCTTTCGGTTTGTTCTGGCTAATTTCCGAAACGGCTGGGCCGATTTTGATGGGACTTTCACTGGTAGATAGCTGTTTTTTTATGGAGTAACATAGGCTACTTTTAGTCCCGTTAGCAGGTTCCCGTGGGATAATTTCCGACCTCCACGCGGGCGAAGCCGCGGGCAGCAGCTAGGGTTTACGGCACGGTTGGCTTATTAGTGGTTAAGCGATTGACTGATACGCTGCGTGTCGCGGGTTCGATTACCGCACGGAACAAATATTTGTATGGCATACAAGTAGTTGTTCCGGGTCTGGGTGTATGTGAGTTTAAATGTTTGTAAACGCACCCACAATACAGGAGAAATTCCTAGTAGGGCAACGATTTTTTTTTAAAAAAAGGTGCATTTTTGATAGCCTAATTCTTGAGGACCCTTAAGAGCCGAGCAAAAGAAAAACGTCTGAAAGAACGCTAAGCGAAAATGACGTCATAGCGCGGGCAGGCGATGCGATGCGACGACGAGGTGGGTCGGGGAACAAGAAATTTCGGGCAGAAGCTAGTAACGGAAGAAAAAGGATGATGAAAATTCACTGTTTTATAATGTTGTGTTTTATTTATTAGGTAAGTTTTACTAATAAGTGTGGCTTTCATTCTTTATGTGCATCTTTGATACGATTCACTTTATCTATTTACAGACAGACAGGAGCACATCTGGGGCAAATTACATCAACAATGGCTCCAGTGGCTGTGTCTTCATTATTCTGCTCTTAGACTAATAATTTATACAAAAAAACATGCACACAAACAAGAATTTTGTGACTGAAAATAATATTTATGTGACATACACAAACCATTTAATAAGTTTCAAATATAAATACTGCTAGAAGAAAATTAAACTCTCATTCGATCAGACAGTACTCTGACTATGGAACCAGATCCACCAACATTAAATGCTTTTTCATGCCACAGCAATAGATGTCCACTTGATCCTTCAGTGGGGAATTCAAATCCTCTATAAATGTATTTCATCAGAATGTCTACATCATCCAAACACAGGTTTCCCACTGCCTCTTCGATTTGAGTAGACTTTATGGCAAGCAGGACTTTCAAAGTTAGTTGCAGTGCATTATCCTGAAAAGAAAACATCTCAGATGAATGTATGAACATTACACATAACATAAAAATCACGCCTGTTTCATATTGAGGTTGTATTTAGCATAACAATTTATTTACAACCAGTCTCATGTTGTATTATCCCACACATATATAATTAATATTAAAAGAAGTAAGAAAACATGGGTGTACTATGCCAAATCGAATGCCAAATAATCGAATATCAATTGATCAACCACTATAAATCGAAAGACTAAATACTCAAATGTTCTTAATATCTAATGGTTAACAAATCGAACATTCAATATATCGTACACTCAATACATGAAATGTTTGAAATATTGAATGTTTGTTTCATCCAGCGTTCAATGCATCGCATAATCATTCTATTGAAATGTCAATATACTGAATATGTTTTATATACTTAGAATACAAGAAAACACAAAATTTACAAATAAACCATATTTTATAAGTACATTTAAAAAAATTGTGTGAATTGCAACCGCATGGAGAAACTCTAATAAATCCATGTTGTTTTTATTATTTAATATTTTTTCAATCGTATTATCATCCATTTAGCGTCTTTTTTGTTGAGTAGGTCTTCACAATCTCACGTTTGCCTTTTCAAAAACAACATGGATTTATTAGTTTCTCTGCGCAATTGAAATTCACACAAACAATTTAAATGTACCTCTAAAAGATAATAATTAAGATTAAAATGTGATTTATTAGTAAATTTTGTGTTTTTCCTGTATTGTATATAAAAAGTATCCAGCATATTGATATTTCGATAGAATGAATATGCAATGCGTTGAACGCTAGATCAACCCAAGATTCTATAACATTTGATTATTTAGACTTTCGATTTATAGTGGTTGATCAATTGATATTCGATTTGGCATAGTACACCCAGAAAACATGGATCTCATCTCCATGGCATATTTTTAAGTAGAATGAAAACATTTTAATTATGATAAGTTGTGGACTAAATAATACTAGTATTACTTACTTTGATTTGCTGATTGGCTGATCCTACTGGTGCGTTGTTCAAGACAACTTTAAGGGCATCATTATACCGACCTGTGTTGTAGAGTTAAGGATATGAAACATTAATGGCTATTGGTAGCAGGTGTATGAAACATTTCCAGCCTTGTTACAGAACAAGGTTACACCCAGGATTAAACCACCAAGCCCTTTTAATATTGAACTTTATCTGACAAATTTCAAGTTCTTAATACAAAAACAAATTTCAAAATTTGAAATTCCAAAATGGGCTCACAGGTTTAAGATTGGACTATAATAGTACATATGTAGTTGTTTTGTAACGAGACGGTTAAAGTTTTTAACACAAGTCAAAATCGAAACACCACAGATTCTTTCAAATAACTACCACGCAAAATTTAGTGTTTGCAGGACATTTAAAAGTTGTAGGACAACAATAGATGTCTGTTTTTTGTCTTAGGTACACTACAATATTACCAGGCTTAATAAACTCAGTTTCAATGGACGTTACGGTATTAAAGCATGTTTACAACAAGGAAACATGAATTGAATATCCATACTTTTAGATATAAAACGCAGACATACTGATAAAATAGGATGATTCATATTATTTGTTACAAAAGGAAAATATTTGTTTTACGCAAAGCAAAGTACTTCTAGAAGCAAGAGTACGAAGACGACGACCTTTATCATAAGGTTGCCTTTGTGTTATATTACAAAGTAGTGTAATTGTATTGTTAAAAAAGGATATTGATTTAGTAAAGTGCAAACTTCTCCTTCATCCGGTCCAGTGGGTATGGATTGTTCAGCTTCATCTTCTCGAAAGTTATCTTCATTATATTGATCAATATCGATCTTACGAAAGGCAGAACTAGAAGTATTTTTCGCCATTTATACGGTTTTCTTTTATTTACAGTATTAATATTAAATTTAAATCACAAAATAATAGCCAAGTCCAAGTGACAAAACTTAACTTGACTGACGAATGATACCACAGACTACAATATAGCATAGAACTGTGGTATAGAACAATTATAAGGTGCTCTGTGGTATAGAATGATTACCTATGACACGAAAAGCGAACGCTCAGACCCGTAGACAGAGATTCTCTGTCTACGCTCAGACCATTGACTTATTTTTTCCTAGCTCAATGGCTCAGAGTAAGGAAATTAGTCTGAGAACGAACGCGACGCGACTGCTGCTGACAGATATCTGACAGTGACGCGCAAATTAAGTCTGCGCGTGTGTTTGACCTTGGCCTAAACTATATCCCTATCCGCACTTTCGGCATAATCACGATGAAGGCGAATATTTACTTTGGAAAATACGGAACACAGCACACACTTGACTACTCTTGACACCCAAAGGGGCAATTCCCGTATTTTTAAGAACATTCTATTCTCAGTCTCAATCTGTCAAAAGTTATATGGGGTTTTGTTTTTAATAGCTCAATGGGTTTACCTAACATTTGATTGTCGCTAAGATGAGATTGCGACTTGATTTTGAACGTTTTAAATTACGGGAACTGGCCATCTGATATAGACGTCAAGATGGCGGCAACCATTATTTCCAATTTCTCCAAAGCTTTTGATTGCGTGCACCCAGCACTATGATAAGCTTTTGCGTAAACTACGGTACATTACGGTATCTAAAACGAAGCTCTTAACAATAATAAATGTTCCAATGGCGCGAAATCTCCCGGGCTACAGTTAGGTGTACCTCAGGGCTCAATACTGCGCGCACATATGGGAGTGGCGCTCAGATCATTTATATGATCTGAGGAGTGGCGCGAAGAGGCGAAACGCCGGGGCGTAAGTCCGCTACCGCGAGAAATCACGACACAGTGGACAGAACTCCGGCAGGATCTCATGGTGGCATGGAGAGTGCGAATGTCGCAATCCAGCGCTGGGCATGCCACAGTTGCGGCGCGGCGGTAAGTCCCCTCTTTGAGGAGTGGCTAAAGAGACTCCACGGCGTCCTCACCTTCCGCCCGACGCAGGTCCTCACCGTACATGGTTGCTTCGGGAGGTTCCTGTTCCGGATAAGGCGAGAGAAAACGCCCTGGTGTCACCATTGTGTGAATCGCCCGGAGAACACGGTGGAGCATACGGTGGAGGTCTGCCCGGCTTGCGCGGAGCACCGCCCTGTCCTCATGCAGGCGATTGGCAGTGGCGATCTCTAGCGTCTGGCCCTGGTCTAGGCCATGGCACGGAGCGAGAGGGCATGGGAAGCCGTCATCTCCTTCTGCGAAGCCATAATGCTCGCGGAACGCGTGAGGGAAAGGCAAAATTCACGTCCTCAAGCCCCTAGCCGCCGCAGAAGACGCCATGGGAGTCGGGAATCCTAAGCGACGGTGAGCAATGGGTAGCTCGCCGTCCGATAAGGACCAGGCCCGGGTCGACGGCGCGTTGTGGTCCACGCGTGCCTGATGTCAGCACCAACGATGGGGTCCGCAAGGGCCGATGCCAGCTTGGGTTGCGGGTAAGTCCGAAAGGGTTACCGTGGGCCCTGGCACAGGCAACTGAAAGAACACAGGTGGGTTTTAGTCAGTAAGAGTCTGACATGCCCTCCCGCTCCACCCGGAGCGGGAGCTAGAAGTTATTTGATAATTTCCCACCCACAAAAAGAAAGGTGATTAGTAAAACATAATTATATTATTCTAAAATACATACTATCTTTTAAAGGATGATAAACAGCACAGACATACGAAACATATTTACATAATTATTACAATCTAACATCAGAAAACACTGGATGGTTGGGTATGTGTACCTGTCAACTGAAAGAGCTGAGTAGAAACAATACACCCGCTTAGGCAAAACTTCTCCGTCAAAAGCATTGAGCTAGGATAAGTCAATGGTCAAAAGTAACTACAACTGTCTGCGTAGGCTTCCACTCTGCTACACCAGACGAGGTCACCCTACGGCTCATCCTCCTGGCCTTCACAACAGCACCACATCCTTCAGGAACCTTAATATTTTCAATTATTTCGTCTTCCGACCATTCAGTAGGGATATCCCTAACAATAACCAATTCGTGTAATATTGAGTTGCGGGATGGAGGCAGTATAATTATGTTGAATTAAAAAGCTATAGAAAACTGTTTGCGTCCTGATGCGTCTTAAATTCAACCGGTACTTTATTTCTACCTATGCGTTTTACCCCATCGAGGTGTATGTTATAGATGTTATTTATCTTCAAAAAACATTCCAAACTTGACCGGTTGTAGCACAGTGCCTGTAGTCTGGCTATCCTTAAGAGAAACATGGACAATATACGGCAGATTAACTCTGGCTGTCTAAGTAAGTCTGCCAATTATGTTTTTCGGTATCTTGGGAGGAGTATTTGGATGTCATGGGGGAGGGTGACAGTCAAGACAGGGGAAAGCTCAAAAGGCTCGGGATCAGGGGGGTCGGGATCACAGGGGGCTTTTTGGAGTAAAATTTGACGACGAATAGTGGTTAAAAACGAGACAATAACAAATAAAACTAACCTCTTAAAAACTTAATCGAGACTTTTCCTAGTGATTGTGTAAATCACTAGGAAAAGTCTCGATTAAGTTTCACACAACTAGAAATCGAAAAAAATCATGGAACTGACAAAAGCACGCCTTCACCACTACCAACGAAAGTCCATTACTAAAAAATCATTGAAAAGAATTTGACGACAGCTAGCTGAGTGAGCAAGTGGCAGATTTTATCCCCATTTGGATAAAATACCTATAGCTTTTGATTTTGATGTTTTGGGGTCGACAACACTGGACAAGACGTATCCGACCAATCGTTTCTTTTTTGTGACAGATTAGTGACTTGTGAATAATTGTGAATTGTCAATTTTTCCTTCCTGCCAGTCTGCCAGTATGTGTCAAACTGCTGATTGCTAATGAAAATATTTAGTGAATTTCTTTCTCTTACTTTATTCCAATAGTAACGATAAACTAGGAGCTGCAACTTTGTATATTGATAAATCAAATTTTCGTAACCACAATGACAATGGGTGATGAACTACCTGTTACTTCTTTAGTTTTACCCGTTCTCATACGTCCCGTTTTAACTCAGGTATGTTGTATTCACTATTCAGTCCGTTTTGCTTTTCTTAAATTATGTACTTTGAGTTTATTTGGAGAAAACAAGCGTCGTTAAGTATTTTTAAATCAAATAAACTTTTTCGGAGTCATGACGGATTCGTAAACGGAGTTTTAGCGTAGAAAGCAATTATGTAGGTACTGTTTCTTAAGTTTGAAGAATGTAAGTAGGAAGTGATTGTGACAGCTTTTTAATTATCAGTGAATCTTGTTGTGAAATTTGACACATGATATGTATTATTGGTCACTAATTAATTAACCCATGCCTGCAACCTGAGCAATGTTGTAATTTGTGTGTAAATATTTAATATAGTGTTCAAGTTGGTACCTAATACATACATTATCCAGAGTAACAAAATAAGATTGTGATACTTATGATTTGATTGTAAGTGCTTATTATAAAACAATTGTGTTTTAGATAATGATGATTAATTTCAGTGAAGTAGATAGACATTCTAATTGTTCACTGAAAGGAAGAACACAAATGGTGGTCTAATTAAGAAATAAATGTTATTTTTCAGTTAGAGAAGACTGATTTGGGAGCTTCTCAGACACTCCGTGCTGCCTTAACAAAGGCAGAAGCAGCCGTTCCAGGCTTGAACTATGATTTGGTGGCAGGTATCATGCGTAGAGCTGATATACCTGTCAACATGAATGAAAGCTTGCTGCGGCTTCAAGGAACCTTGACAGAAGCTGAGTGTTAGTAGTCATTTCTGCCTTTTATGGTTTTTTCTGTGACAACACTTTAACTAAGATAAAGAAAATAATTATATATTATGTGAGTTTTCATGTGTCATCATTAATTTGAATGAAACCTATCAAAGATTTAAATAGTAACAAAACAACTCTCAAGACCTAAAACTATCTTAACATATGAAATGAACTCACTGTTAGTGTCTGTCTGTGTGACCGCATTGTTCTTCTAAACTACACAACAAATTTTGATGTGGTTCTGTGTTAGGGGGTTTTGGTTTCCGCACTTAGTCCTTCAGGTAGACCATTGTGCGTGGACCATGGCGGCCTTTGGTGGTTTTCCCAAAGGCGTCTTCTCATCCTGAACGAGTCATGAGCATTGATCGCCATGCTTGCTCAAGGCGTATTTGCAATTTCAGACTATATTAATTATTAGCTTTTACCCACAACTTCGTCTGCGTGACTGTACCCCCGTCCCACCCCGTCGCATAACGCCCGCCCGCGCGTTTACTTAATTTTCGCATAACATTCTTTCTGCTCGGCTCCTAAGGGCAGTAGCGTGATGTTTAATAGCCCATAGCCTTCCTCAAGAATTAGGCTATCAATAGCAAAAACAAATTTTCAAATTGGATTCGTAGTTCCAGAGATTACCCCCTACAACCTCATAAACTTTACATCTTTATAATATTAATGTAGATATTATAGTATAGAGAAGGCCAGATTTCCTCACAATGTTTTCCTTCACCAGAGTCAGTGATTGAATGTGCATTAAATTTACAGGTGCAGATTTAAGACTGAACAGGACTGAAGAAGCATTCCAAGAATTGAACAAAAAGTCTACAGCGTTGAAAAAAATCTTGAGTCGTATTCCTGATGAAATTACTGACCGGAAGACTTTTTTGGAAACCATTAAGTAAGTGTGTAACAAAAATAAAAATATTATATTATATCAAGGTAGGTGCTTGGAATTTATATCATGGATCTCACTAGGTATGTGATAGGCCAGTTGGCTAGACCACTGGCTAGCTGGCCAGCTGGAATGGTCTGTGTTAATAAGTTGATAGAATGAACTACATCTTCCTCCACTTTTTTTTCTACAATCAAGTTAAATGTTCTGTCCACAGAGAAATTGCTTCAGCAATTAAGAAGTTACTGGATGCTGTGAATGAAGTATCCACATACACACCAGGAACAGGCAAACAGGTTCTAGAACAAAGAAAGCGCGAATTTGTGAAATATTCCAAGAGATTCTCTAACACTTTGAAGGAATATTTCAAGGAGGGACAGTGAGTTCACTATAATTACTGTTATTATGTAAAAGAAAGCAGTGTATTTTGTACTGGTTGGTGTCGTTTGCTAAAGGATTATAAGCATGTCAGGTGTTGATCAGTACAGTCAGTGTTATTAGAAAAATTGTGAATTTTAAAGCATGCAAAACATAATGATTTCACGAAACATTAGTCAAACCTGTGCACTTTTACTAATGTATGTACATATTTTATATGATTACAGGGCCAACGCAGTCTTCGTGAGTGCTTTATATCTGATACATCAAACCAATCAAATCCTATACACTGTTAAAAGTAAGTCTGAGTAAAATTCATTAAGACAATATTTGAAATTTATCATTTTTAACCAAACTGTAATGTGTAAATTATTGTCTTAAAAATTTATTGCTCCTGTTACTGTTTTCTTGTTAATAAGCTCCCTCCCACAATAAACAATTAAAAATATATTAAGGTAATATATTTTGGTCAGTGGGAGGAATTTATTATATTTTTATCATAGAAAAACAATATGTAAATAATATAGCATATGTAACATTATATAACTTTATCATAGTATTCCAACAATCATAAATTATGATTTTATTATTATTTCCAACAGTATGCGTACCTAACATGGTTTGGGGTCAGCCCTTATTATTTTTAAATCATTTATTTATTGTAAAGTACATAAAAGTTACAATCTATGTTTAAATGGTCTGTTGTATTCGCATACATCTAAAATGTTAGATAAACATACCTAGAGAGTGGATAAAATAACGCATAATTTTTTTATGGTAAATAGACTGTCAATGGTAGGTAATCCTTAAATAAAATAAATGAATAAATACTTAGAGAATGTTGTACAGTATAGGTAACTTTGTTGGTTATGCTTTTAATGAGCTGTCTAGTAATTCCTTTAAAATAATTGTTTTGGCACTACTTACGTCTTATTTCACCATACAGTGTTTGAATACCGACTTGTCGCATTTCTGCCAATTATTTTTATAAAGTTGTCATCGCCATATACACCTATGGGTCTATTACCCGTGATCGGATTTTGGGGTGCAAATACTAGGATTTAATGAAGATATCGGAATATGGATAAGCCAAATCCCGTTAGCTATGGCTTACGGCCGTACCCCGGGAATAGTGAATTTACCATGTACACACGGCTACACATCAAGCTATACATTTCCAGTTTACGCTGACCTCCCATTGTAAGGAAATCCTATCGAATGCGAGATCAGCTTATATTGGAAATGAATAGCTTGATCTGTAGCCGTGCGTACCTGCTAATTATAGTAAATTGTAACATCGATTAAATAGTGCAATTTTAGTAACTGACATAATTACCTATTTATAATCAAGTTTGCGCTTGCTGTCCACGAGGCAGTCAAAGCAAGCCACCCTTTCATCGGCACAAGCTTAACTAGAAAACTTACAAAATCCCGGGATTCCTGGATTTAGGTTTAAAGAATTTATTCTCATAAGAACAATATATAGGTTCACTTACAATGAGATACAAAGTAATTGCTTAAATCTAAGTGAAATACATTTTGCCTCAGGTGCGTGTTGGTGAAGTTATACAAATAAATATTAGGTAGGTAAGAAGTTGCTAACATTAATTGATAGGTTGCGGTATGACTACATTTTATGAATGTGATTTTTTAGTTTCCTTTTGAATGAGTTAATGTTGTTACAGTCTTTTACGTCATTTGGCAGGTCATTATACAGCTGTGCTCCTTCGAACAATATGGTTTTTTTACCATAGTTAGTACGAGCTTGTCTTCGTTGTAATTTATTTTTATTTCTTAGGTTGTGTGATATTGTTTTTTTGTGTAATTGTAAATTGGATTGTATGCTGTTTGTGGTGATTTTTTTTATTAGAATGCAGGTGCCGTATGTGTATAGTTGTGCGAGATTTAATAATTTAGTTTTTTCAAATAGTATTTTGGTTGGAGTAAGATAGTGATAATGGTGTAGGGTTTTAATAATTTTATTTTGGGTTCTTTGCAAAGGCATCAGGATAGTTTTTGCGGCAGATCCCCATAATTCGATAAGATACTCGAGATGTGATTTTACTAATGAGTTGTATATAATAGTACGTATTTTCCTTGGAATACAATTTGCAATTTTATGTAGTGATGCTAGTAATGACATTAATTTTGCTTTTACATGTTCGATGTGCAGTTTCCATGTGAGTTTATCATCTACCCTCAGACCGAGGTATTTTTCGTGACTGGATCTTTTTATTATGTCATTGTTTATAGTAAGAGGCGAGAATTGTGGTAATGGTTTATTTTTTGCGGTAAAAATCATGTATGTTGTTTTCGAGGTATTTATTGTAAGTAAATTGTATTTAAGCCACTCACTGAGTATGTCGAGATCTTTTTGAGCATCGGTTATAATATTATGTATAGATTTATAGAAATAAAAGAGGCATGTGTCGTCCGCGTATAAAGTTAGGTGTCCCGTTAACCCTATTTTGTTTATGTTATTTATATAAATTAAGAAGAGTAACGGACTTAAAATTGAGCCTTGAGGACAGCCATATGGTACATTTTTTATGGAACTAGTGAATTTATCTATTTTAACTACTTGTTGTCTATTCTGTAAATAAGATGTAAACATTTCTAGGGCTGTATCTACGATTCCTATGTTGTTTAATTTTTGGAGAAGCTTGTGGTGGCATACTGTGTCGAATGCTTTTTTTAAATCAATAAATACCCCCAGCACAACATCTTTTTGATCTATGTGTGTTTTGATTTTAGTTATTAAGTCTACTGTAGCCGTAAGAGTGCTAGATTTCGAGCGAAAGCCATATTGTTCATCAATTAGGAACTTTTTCTCAAGAAGGTATGTGTTTAAACGGCTGTACAAAACACGCTCAAAAATTTTCGATAATACAGGCAAAACCGACACTGGTCTGTAGTTACCTGGATCAGTTCTACTGCCCGATTTGTAAATAGGGCTGACTTTGGCAAGCTTAAGAGTGTTCGGAAAAATGCCGCGCATCAGGCATTCGTTTATGCACTTAGTTAGTTTCGGAACAATTATATTTTTGAGGCATTTGATCGTTTTGGTGCTGATACCATCTAACCCTGTACTTGTATTGCTATCAAGACCGTCAATTATTTTCGAGATTTCGTCTTCAGTGCAAGGAGTGAGCTTAC
Organism: Brachylomia viminalis; assembly: GCA_937001585.2. Taxonomy (NCBI): domain Eukaryota; kingdom Metazoa; phylum Arthropoda; class Insecta; order Lepidoptera; family Noctuidae; genus Brachylomia; species Brachylomia viminalis. Next base: position 14,176,697 of record OW443301.2, on the reverse strand, counting down.
TCAGGGTTACGTCGTGTGAGTGGTTGTGTTCGTACATAAGAGTGTTGCCGTCGTTCGCGTGATACATGTCGGGTATTTGGTTAGCTAATTCCTCGCCTATTGATGAGAAAAATGAGTTGAATATGTCACATATTGAGTTACCTTCAGTTACAGGTCCCGAGCACGACATTAGTTTCGGAGGAGCATTGCTTTCTTTGACTTTATTTAGTGCTAGGTTATTAATAAGTTCCCACATCTTTTTCGGTTGATTGGTGTTGTTGTAGAATAGATCGTGATAGTATTTTTTCTTGTGTGTCTTGATCAGGTTGGTCACGTGGTCTCGTTGTTTAGAAAAGGTTTTTTGTATATTTCCGTCTTTTGGGTGAGATTTTGTCTGTTGCCATAGGTTGTTACGTAGGTTTATTGAATCAAGAATACTGCGGTTTATCCAGTCGTTTTGAGGTAGATTAAGAATTTTTGTTTTATCGATTTTGTTATTATTTACATGTTTTGTGATAAAGCACTCGAGGTGGTAGTAATCATTTTCTTCATTCACATAATTTTCTGATAGTGCGTCGCTGTATAGCTGTTCATAGTTTATTGCTTTGTATTGTATTGTTTCGTTTATTTGTGGCTCTAGACTGCCTATTTCCAAATATATTTGTTTATGGTCCGACAAACTTGACTCAACTATGGAGAAATTAAATGAGTGGTTAGTTATGTTTGTACAAACATGATCCAGTATAGATTTTTTAGCCGAAGTTTCACGAGTACTGTATAGACCATTAATTTTGTTCAGTATTTGATATCCATTTCTCTTGATTTCATTCAGGTATTTGGTGACGTGGTTGTCCGCATTGAGGAGGTCAATATTAAAGTCGCCAAAAACAATTGCTCTTCTTCTCTGCTCCAACTGCAAGGAATACGTCGCTAAGAAATCATTGTTGTTTGAATCACCAGGTTTATAAATTGCTCCGATGTTTAGGGATAGTTTGTTTATATTTATCCATAAGTAGTGATTTCCATTTTCGCATAATTCTTCCGTTATGTCGTATTTTATGCTATCGTGTATATAAATCGATACCCCTCCACCTTTACGTCTTTTCCTGTAGTTGTAAACATGCTTGTAGTTTGGCAAATGGTATAATTTTGCATCATCATCGGAAGTAATCCAGGTCTCGGTGAATACTAATAGGTGGGTAGTCTTCGTTATCGCTTTTATTATACACTTTATTTCATCGAGCTTGCCAGCCTTGCCAATACTTCGCAAATTAGCATAAAAGAATCTAAGTGATGATGGGTGAAAGGGTATGTCTTCGTATTTTTTGATGATTTGATGGCTTAGTTTATCTCTGTGTTTTCTTTTGTGTTGTGAACCCCTTTGAAGTTTTTTTGGTTGGTAATATAAGTAATAATTGTAGGTTTTCCTTTTATATATTTAATAACGAGATCTTTTTCTCCGTCTTCCTTACGTTTTTCGAGTTCTCCCTTTATAGATTGTAAATATTGCTTTTGAGTTGGGGTTAAATCTGAGTAAATTTGTATATTCTCGGGTAATTTACTTTTGTTCCGGAGCAGGTATCTTGGTGTTTCTGTACTGGTAAAATAGATTTTGACGGGCCGGTTCTTACCTGTGATGTATTTTCCCAATCTTGTGGTTTTAATTGGCTTCGGACAGGCCTCATACAGTGTGGTTAATATCTTGTTTACTTCTTCGTAATCATATTTTTGTCGAGAGTTATAGTTATTGTCGCTTTTTTCCATTATACCCACAATTATGATATTTTTCTCGCGTTCACTACGATCCTTGATTTCTAGTATGAGGTTTTCGTGATGTAAGACGGGCGATAGATCGGATGTAGTTGGAGTATTGTTTTGGTTTTGTATTTGGAGAATTTCATTTTCTATGTGTTTAAATTTCTCCTGGGTTATTTCGTTGTTGGATTTAATGGTTATGATTTCAGTATTTATTTTTTCAAATTGTTCTTGGAAGTTTTCTGTACTCGATTTTATCGTTTTAATTTCTTGTTTAATCTCACAGATTTGTTCTCGTATGAAGTTCAGGTTTTCTTTTTGAGATTGTCCAAAATCCTCTAGAAACTTCATAATATCTTTGCGAAAGTTTGCAAAGTCTGATTTGTAGTCTATTTCATCAGTGCGCTCTTTTCGTTTTCTCAGGCAGATGTTGGTTTGGTATTCATTGTCACTAAATGTGGATAAGTTCGGTACTGATCCGCTGCCGCTTTCGCTTCCGCTTGTTAACATGCCACCAGGCGGTGTTTTCTGTGGGTTCATTGCGTCGTCAGTCCCAGCGGGTGCGAGTGCGATCCGATAGTTGTATCTCGTTTTATCCTCGAGGTGCGCGTGCTGCGTAGGTACGGTGCGCGCACTGTGTGATGTTTAGTAGTACCAAAAGGATAACGACTTTAACACTGTGATTCCAAAGATTGGTTTTGAGTGAACGAAATGTATTAAGATTTAATATTTTTACGATAATTAGCAAAACACGTCTGCTCCCAACAAGCGCTCGAGGTCACTTCAATTTCCGTGGGCTTATCTATACTAATGATATATTTTGAGTTTGTTTACTCTAAATTGCACCATCTAATCTGATCACTGTTTATTACGGTCAGTAAACAAGGCATATCAGCCTAGGTAAAGTTCGAAACAGAAATTCATAGCCTTTGAATACTATGAGATTATTGAAAGCGATTTTATCATAGTGATTGATCTGCAGAAATAGGGATGAATGAAAAGCGATGACTTTTCATTCATAAAACTGACATTGTTATTGTATCAAATAAAAACTTGTAGCAATATCTACAATAAACACCTAAGTAGGTAATAATATAATTTGACTAACTAAGCATATTCGTTGAAGCATAAATGAGGTATTGATCTACTTTGTATATGAAAATATTGTAGTAGTTATGTGTTTTATTTTTATTTAACTAACAATAAAGTGCAAGTAAAATATGTTTTTCTTTGTTATTATGTAGGTACTGTAAACAACTTACCTACATGATAGTGTGATTGGGATACTAATCAAATACCTTTCTAGCTTTAAGGTTGTTGATAAAGTTTGTTACTTACTAGTTGCTAGCTCACGAGGTATCAAACCAGTAGATTATGATTCGTCGAGTCCGCACTTCGCTGGTAAGTTGGATTAGACCGTATTTTGACTATACAGTAGCATGGCTTACAAGCTACCGTACTCAAAGAATCTAACCAGAGACGAACGCATCTCGGAGATACAAGGCATTCATTTCAAATGTGAAAGGTCTCTAGATCAGTGTTTGACCTTAAGTCGGCCGTTCACTGTTAAGTAGGATGTACACCTCCACGCGCATTCTATTTGGCAGTGGACGCCCGACAGCCGTTGGCCCAGGTTTTCCTCGGTTTATTAGTTCCGTGCGTAGCGTGGCCGTGAGTCGCAGTGGACCCGTCGACGCTGAAGTTGCTAACACCGCAGATGTTCGAGGTCCGATGCGTTTTTCGTGAATGAGCACAAATACCCAGAAGCCTTCTGAGCCCACCAACTAACGGGCTCAACAGAACCATGTCGTCCGCATAACTAATATTATTGACAATTTTTACTTCTACTGAGCAGCCGACCATGGCTCCGCTGAGCCCGCCGATCCGCTGGTTTACAACTCGGGGAAGTCAACCCGCCTTGACTCACACCGCATTTCACATTGTATTTCACATCTTCAAGAGCGAACTGCGAAAGCGACGGTTTTGCCACATAGAACAATAAGTGCTGTTTTTAATGAGCATTACAATGCCTCGGCTTCGACTAGTTCAACTGGTGATTCTGCTCGTGATAATACCTCGGTTTGGACTAGTTCAACTGGTGATTCTGCTCGTGACAATGCCTCGGCTTCGACTAGTTCAACTGGTGATTCTGCTCTTGACAATGCCTCGGCTTTGACTAGTTCAACTCGTGGTTCCGCTCGTGCAACTTTTAGTTCGCCTAAAACGTCCAGAAAAAAGAAAGCCTCGAGCAAATTTAGATGATTTTTATTATGATGTCATTAGAAGGAAGTTCGACTTTGATGCCACTGATAAAAGGTTGCCTACAATTAAACCATTGTTAAACAAATTAAAGGAAGACATAAACTTCACAGGCAGTCGAGAAACTGCGAAGAATATTGCATGAACTGGGTTTCAAATTCAAGAAAAATGGAAAATAATAGATCTTCACTGGCCGAGAAAGATGAATTCAGACTTCAGCGGTTTAAGTATCTTCGACAGATACAAAAGTTTGGCAGTAAAGGTTGGCAATAGTTTATACTGACGAGACTTACACGCCACACATACAAAGGAAAGTAATTGGAAGGATAGTTCTAAGAAAGGCTTAAAAAAACCGATATCAAAAGTTGACAGATTAATTAATGTCCACGCTGGCAACTCACTCTTAGTTTATAAATCTTCTCAAAGTAGGATCTAGGTACTGGCGATTATCACTACGAGACGAATAAAGGAAATTACGAATGGTACGATGGTTAAAACGACATCTCATTCCGAATCTACGACCTAATAGATACTGCCGTGGTCGTAGATAACGCTCCTTACCATAACACATATATAAACAATGCACCGAATTCCAACTCTCTAAAAGCAACCATGCAATAATGGCTTACATCTAAGATCATACCCTTTGCGTAAAATCTGCCGAAACCAGAATTGTATGAAATCAGAACACATTAAATACCTAGGTACTCAATTGACGAAATAATGTCCGAACATGGCCACGTTAGTTCTAAGAATGTGTCGATGCATAAGCATAATTAGCCTATAATGTTCCCACTGCTGGGACACAGGCCTCTCATCGAGAGGGAGTGGGCTGTAATCCACCACGCGGGCCCAGTGCGGGTTAGCAGATGTCATGTCTTCGAATTTTTGGTTCTAGGACATGCCGGGTTCCTCACGATGTTTTCCTTCACAGTTTTGAGAGCAGCGGTGATGAAATTATTTACACAAAGTAAAGCGCCTGCCTTGGTTCGAACCCACGACCTACACCTCGTCAGTCGGGGCCTTTACCTGTGGGCCACCACTGCTCCCGTGTCTCGATGTCTCGATGAATCTAACGAAAGTCAAAGAAATATTAATGGAGAAATTCGAATCTATTGGCGTATTCGAATGGGAAAAAGTAGTCGATCACGCGATAAAATGCGAAAAAGAGCATATGCGATCCGAGGATTGAACATACCAATATTTGGATCAATTTATCATGTACTTAAATGACTCGTCGTCAGACAGCGACGAATCGTTTGACGACTTTATTGGAGCTGTTGAGACTGGGTAGGTATATAAGTAAGGATGTCGAAGGTGTACAACCATACGAATAAGAATAATAATAATTAGATCAACTTATAATATAAAAGAGTGTCCATGGAGTTTCTTGTCCGTTCTTCTCCATAGGTACCTACTACGGTTTGGAATGGGCAACTCGCTTCATTTTTCTGACTGACCGACCACTTGACAATTCAAAAGTGCCTGTAAATGGTTTAATTAAAATAAATGCTTTGAGTTTGAGTTTGCATGGCTCATCGTCAGACAGCGACGAATCGTTTGACGACTCTAGTGGAGCTGTTGAGACTGGGTATTTATGTAAGGATGTCGAAGGTTTACTACCATACCCCTGGTTGGAGGCTTTGAGTTCGAACCATACGAATAAGAATAATAATAATTATCTGGTGTTATGTCGTTCAAGGCCAATTAAAACATATTGGCATGGTTATGGTTATTGACCTGCTGAATGCCCATAATTATGATGACAAAAATATATAGTGTTAATAAAAAGATTTGTTATATCATTTGATTAATAACTCTATGAATTACATTGAGGAGTGCAAGACTAGAACCTTTTTATATAATATAGGGCAGTATTTATTTATCATGCTACACCATTTTAGGAAGGTAATAATCCAATGATACAAATAATTTAAACAATACGAAGTGAAGTTTTTAACATTAAATATCTCTAAAAGTTTGATTTGTGATATTCATCGTTCTAGCCTTAGCCTCCTTCAAACGACTAAAAAAGCAAGCAAATAATGCAGACTTTATTTACGTGATCATTTATTTTACAAGCAAGTCCATGTAAATCTACGCATCACTTTGACGAATGTATTTGGTTATAGGTATGACTACAAGATACTGCGTTTGCGTGAAGATCATTTTCGCCGAAAGCAGTAAAAAAGATTGGAGAAGGCGCACTCAGTTCGGATGTGATCGGTTTTACGAATTTCGCCGATCCTACATCTAAGTCGTGCCGTACTGTTACTAGGCACGATTCATTCGTATACTCGTCGTCGTCGTTCGTATTCGTATACTGTCAAGCAAGATATATACATATCTAATACCACCGTGAATACCACAATGATTGACGCGCGACCATTAAGTTCATCAACAGGTTCACAACAAGACCAAAGAATTATTGTCACATCTTGCGACTATTTTGTTAATTTAATTTATTTATTTATTCATCTTTAATTCAGGCACAATACCCATAATTTGTTAGTATTACTTAAACTACGTTAGTATAATTAATTAAAACACAAACATAAACAAATTAAAAACAATACTAAAAATACAACGCAACTTAAGGAATAGGTAGGTACTATATATGTTATGCCATCTTCTGGCAACAATATCTACATGCACTGCGCTCAGGTGCCCCATCAAGTGGCCTTCAGTCTTACTAGCAACAATGCTCAGGAGACTGCTGTCACTGCCTCGCATCCGACGCAGTAGTGACGCGGATCTTTTACGCATGATCGCAAATAATTCATCTGACGTGCGGCTGCGAACATACCTGACGCGTTACAGATACGTGGCGGCGACAGCAGTATCGCAAAAGCGTTGTTGTATTGCACACGCAGGGCATTAAATGTTTTTTACGTATATCTGATCCATAGACTGCAGGTATAAGAAGCCTGGCAATATGCCCTAAACAGTGTTATCTTGACATTATTGTCACACTTTGCAAATCTACGGTCCAGCATTTTGCACCCTATGGCCAATGCCCTGCGCTTCTCTCCATATCACAGTTATCAGTGCCATCCTATGTAACCCAGAAACTAAGGTATTTAAACTGCTTTACTCTGTTTAGAGTTGCACCACATAGCGAGACTGGTGGTCTTGTTTGGTGCCATAAAATCTAACAGTTTGGTTTTCTTGGAATGATACCTACATTAGTCCATGGGCTCCAGCATAGCACTCACATGTATTCAATAGTTTCCAACAACACTTTTACCTGAGAACACTGATCGACGGGCTTAGCAGCACAATATCGTCAGCATAACTGATGTTGTTAAAGGACACAGCATCTATCGTGCATCCGATGCCAGTGCTGCTGAGTTCCTCGATCAGCTTTTTTGTGGTCTTATCTGACTTCTATTCACTATTACACTCTGGTGAAATATTACAAACTACTTAGAAAGGGAATGCAAACGATGTTTTATTATTTATTATACTAAAATAACAGTCACATTTTTATAAGCATTTCCTGTATACAACGTTTGTAGTTTAGGTCTCATCAGCCAAAATATGAAGAGAGTCTGGACTGGTGACGCGGGATCACGCGACGCTCGACGTACCGTGTTGTCCGTTCGAGAAGCAGCTCGTCCAGGTCCTGCAGTCTCGACATAGTTAGCAATCGTTTTCGGTTGCTAAGTCCTAACAATCCAGATGTAAATGTTGATGGTAAATGTTTGGTAGTCTCGACACTCAAATTTATCGGTTGTTACCTACCGGTACCTACCTAAAATACCAGTAACAACCGATAAATTTGAGTGTGGAGACCACCAAATATCATTACATCTGGATTGTTAGGACTTAGCAACCGAAAACGATTGCTAACTATGTCGAGACTGCAGGGCCTGAGGTCGACACCTGCAGCCTTCAGTAGTAATTTCCCGTTGCTTGCGAAGTTTTTCGTTTTTATTAAATTAATGAACGACTGCGTATACTACCTGATGGCACAACCCTGATACACTGACTGATGCATTCTTACAGAATTCCTGACGAATAGCTGTCACCAAAATAATATTATAACAGTAGATTGTAAACACACGGGGTATAGATATTTTTTTTTATTATAACCAAAGATGACAGAAAGAGTCCTAAACTTAATGTTTTCTGTGTAAATTTTCCGAACTAGTGATCAAATAATTTAACAAAATGTAAAAAAAGGAAGCATAAAAAATATTTGTTGTTGGGAATCGAACATAGGTTTTCAAGGCAGTTGTCGAACTTTCAACCTATTTGTTTTGATGAAAGTTGAAGATGACAGAAGAGTCCTAAACTTAATGTTTTCTGTGTACATTTTTCGAACTATCATACTTATAATAATTTAACAAAATGTAAAAAAAGGAAGCATAAAAAATATTTATTGTTGGGAATCGAACATAGGTTTGCAAGGTAGTCATCGAACTTTTAAGCTATTTGCTTTATTGAAAGTTGGTTAAAATAGCCGTTCATATACAGGGTGGCAGATCGACGCACAAACTGTTATCAGGGATTCAGCACATGATCCTAGATCCCCAAGCGAGAAAAAATCTGCTGTGTCGTAGAAAAGTACAATTAAATTCCAGTGAAGACTCATATAAACAACACGTTACGATGACATATGTAACTGGCAGCAGTGAATTACATATGTACCTAAAGTCCACTCCGTCAACCTAACCAAGAGAAGGAAAATAGGCAGTATATCACCATTCTGGAGGACAGAATCGAGGATATGCAGATGGGCTGTCGTAAAACAAATTTTTTAATAAAAAATGTACCAAAAAAAGCCAACGAATCCAAAGAAGACCTCATAGAAATGGTTATGTGTCTATCTAATAGTGTGGACTGTAAAATCGGAAAATACGACGTCAAGGATATCTATAGAGTACGAGGCAAGAATAATGAGAGCCAGAATATGCCAATTGTTGTGGAGAGCAGTTCTACAGTTTTGAAAACAGAAATTCTTAAAATGGGGAAGGCTTTCAATATTAAGCATAAAACGAAACTATGCGCTAAACACCTAGGCTTTAAAGTTCAAGAGGATACTCCCATCTTTATAGCTGAGCATTTGACCCCAAAAGCGTCCCGTCTACATTTTCTTGCTCGTGATCTATCAAAATCTGGTGCATACAAGTTCTGCTGGACTGCATATGGCAAAGTTTACCTTAAAAAGGATGAACAATCACCGACTATAATGATTAAATCTGAGGCCCAGGTACATCAACTTATGCAAGGAAAATGACTAATGATACGTCTCTTACGTCACAAAGTGAACTGTCAACCGCAAACTTGTTATTTGGTATTTTTGTTTACGGATTGTTTTAGAACATTTAACTTATCTCATAATTGTCCTACACTTTTAAGTTATTTTGCATGCTACTGTTTTGTAAACCTATTCACACAATTTCATACACAAACATATATACAATCTCATACTCCAAATCCCTTCCACACAATCTCCAATCACAATCACAAAGTATACATAACATACAATATAACTAACCTCAAATATATATCCAGTACTAGCAACAGAGCCGTAAAGGGCTTATTTGTTAGACATTATCATTTTGCAGACTACATATTTCTTTATGCTACTATTACTAAGACTTATCTCATTTTAATACTAAATTATTTGTACCCATATCTAGAAATTACATCAATTCAACTTAATAATACATTATGATGAGTGATAGTTTAAAAACACTCGTTGACATAGACAACATCAAAATTGCACGATCTGTTGAATGTGACCCGTCTGACCTTACCAAACACATAAAGATAAATACTAATGATTTGACAATATTTTCCCAAAATATAAGGAGCATTTATTGTAATTTTGACAATTTCATAGCAGCTATATCCACTTTTTCATTTGAAACTGACATCATAATATTGACTGAGTGTAGATTGAGTGATGAAAAATCTATCCCGCAACTCATAAACTACACTTCCCATATTACAACACGGCACTTAAATCAAAATGATGGGGTAGTTGTCTACATTAGGAATTCTCTTAGGCCCAAAGTTAAGGAAATAAATCTAGTCCAGGCATCTTGCCTACAATTGGACATTCTTAATAATATTGTTCTGTGTATTTACCGATCTCCGTCGCATACAAATAGTGACAGTTTTACAGAATCACTCAGTACAGAACTCAATGCTTTAGGTACACAGAAAAGTATTATTATAGCGGGTGATATAAATATTAATATTAAACCCAAAGATACAGAACAATCCTATGAGCGTAAAAATAGAATAATTTATCTTACTATGCTATCGACTTACGGCATACTACCTGGCCATATACTTCCCACGCGAGGGATAAACTGCTTGGATCATTTTATGCTCAGGATTAATAACAACAAGAAATCAGCTTTTGTTGGAGTACTACACACTACAATTACTGACCACTACACAACATTCTTATCTCTATCTAAAATAAAAATTACACAAGTTGCCCCAAAAACTAAAACTAGTCTGAATTATGAAGGTGCGCTAAAACATTTACAGGAAAATAAAATAGCGGAACTACTCTTTTGCAATGATCCGATTGAACTTATAAATATTTTCATACAGAAACTTACTAACTCTATAAATATTAATACTACCACTGTGACAATTCCAAACAAAAAACGAATAATTAAGCCGTGGATAACTCACGGTATATTAAAATGTATAAACAATCGTAATAAAATCCAAAAAACGCTTAAAAGGGATCCTAGCAATGAAATTTTAAAAATTACATTCAATAGATATAGAAATTATTGCAATAACCTCTTAAAAAAATTGAAAAGGAAATATCAAAAGGAATTATTAGCAAACTCTGTAAAAAACAATAAATTACTTTGGAAAAATGTAAAAAATGTTACCTATTCTTATAAAACTAAGTCTGAAAATACGGAATTATTAAACATAATGCCATCCCCTACCGAGTCAGTTAATCATGTCAACAATTTTTTCGTTAACATAGGTAAGGAACTGGCCCAGCAAATACAACCCGACCTAGACTCTGACCCCCGACACCAAATTGGAAATCAATCTTCCGTATCTCATTCTTTTGTCCTCCACGATACTGACTGTGATGAAGTGGATAGAATTTTAATGAGCTTAAAAACTGATAGTGCCCCGGGCTGGGATAAGGTAACTACTAAATTTCTAAAATATATAAAAATTGTAGCTGTTCCAATCTTAACTCACCTGAGTAACCTGTGCTTTGATAAAGGCGTATTTCCGGAAGAACTAAAAAGATCTATTATTACACCTGTACACAAGGGAGGGAACAGAGACGATGTCAATAACTATAGACCAATATCAGTCCTACCAGCAATGTCCAAAATAGTAGAAAAACTAATAAATAATAGGCTCATTAACTATCTAAGTAAATACGAATTACTGTCGCCAACACAATTTGGGTTCAGACAAGGATTATCAACCGAGGATGCAGTAACCGCTCTAACATCACTAGTAGCTGATACTATGGATAGTGGCAAAAAATGTGTTACTGTCTTCTTAGACCTAAAAAAAGCGTTTGACACCGTCTCTGTTCCAACCCTGGTGAGTAAATTAGAAACATATGGAATAAGAGGAACTCCGCTTTCTCTTATAAAAAACTATCTATGTAATAGGACGCAGAGCGTTGGGATTGGAAAGTACACCAGCGACTACGCGGATGTAACTTACGGCGTACCCCAAGGAAGCGTATTGGGTCCGACTTTGTTTTTGATTTATATCAATGATCTCTGCAATTTAAATATCATAAACGCCAAAATTTTCTCGTATGCCGATGATACGGCTATTGTCTTTTCTGGTATCTCTTGGGAAAATGTTGAGTACACAGCTGAAATAGGCATGGCTAGGATAGCCAAATGGTTAAAAACAAATTTACTAACCTTGAATACATCTAAAACTAATTTCGTGTGTTTCAGTATTAGTGCACGAACTGAACCTACGGATGATTTTAAAATTAAAATACACGATTGTGAGGACTTAAAGAATAAAAATTGTAATTGCCCAAAAATAAATAAAGTAAAGCAAATCAAATATTTAGGGGTAGTAGTAGACCAGAGATTATCTTGGTATCCCCATATCGAACAAGTTGCTAACAGGGTTAGAAAACTGTGTTGGTTATTTAGTACACTGAGACATATTGTGCCAAAAAATATATTTAGTTGTAATAACACTTCTAGAAATCTCCTTAATGAGATATACGTCGCTTTGGCTCAGTCTGTCTTAGTTTACTGTATTCCCAGCTGGGGAGGGTCAGCAAAAACTAAATGCATAGTAGTAGAGCGTGCACAACGTGCCCTGATAAAAACTATGTATTTTAAGAAGATGAGATATCCCACAGATAGTCTTTATAGCTTAAGCGAATTACTCTCGGTAAGAAAACTATACTTAGTTCAAACTATATTAAGGAAACACAAGACCCTACCTTACGATGCATCTAAACTAGCAAAACGTAGAAAGCATGCTGTTGCAGAAGTCCCCCAAACAAAAACTTTGGTTGCCTCCATGCAATTTAATACACGGTCTGCTCGGTTATATAATAGAATAAATAAAGAAATATGTATATATAAAAACCAATACCATGAATGCAAAAAAAAAATACTGAAATGGATTAAACCACTTACTTATAAGGAAACGGAAGAGCTCTTGAAATTCACGACATAACCTATACTCTCACACAGGCACACAAGCACACACATACACACACACACACGCACAAACTATACTTATGCCAATTTTGTCTACTTACCTATGATAAATTATGTTATTAATATTTTTCTTTCTTTTGTTATGGAAGAGCGGAGTCTTCTAATACAGGCATTGTTTGCTTAAAAGAAGACTCCAATCACAAATTAATGACTGTAATCTTGTTGAAGAAAATAAACAATTTGAATTTGAATTTGAATTTGAACCTAACCCAAATGATTCAATTGTTGGTGAATCATTTGGGTTAGGTTAGGTTCCAGCCAGCCCCCCCCCCGCTAGCAGCGCCGTGTCCTCACAAATGAAGTAGGAGGCGATCTGTCGCTGCCGGCCGTAGTGCGGAGGATGGTCGGTAGCGCAGAGTCGTGGGACGCGGTGGTGTCCTTCTGCGAGGACGTGATGTCGCAGAAGGAAACTGCGGAACGGGAGAGGGAGATCTCGACTCCCTTTCCCGGCCGCAGAAGGCGCACCGGGCGCAGGAGAAGGGCGGACAACGCCCTTTTCCGGCCCCCATGAATGGGTCCAGGGGCGTGGGACTTGGGGAAGTCCTCGCCCCCTATTTGATGGACCCGAGGCGAAGGCACGCGCGGGTGTCGGCGCGCGCCTCTGAGGCGATGCACGGGGTAGTTAAACACCTCACTACCCCGTGCAGGAGACGAGGCCCGGACAGACCGGGCCAGCACTAGTGTGCGGCTGCGGAAGAATTTCGATTCCCGCGGCCCCGCGCGCACGTGCGAGGAGACACCGGGGTGGTTTTAGCCGGTAAGAGTCCGGCACGCCCCTCCGCCTTTTCCCCAGGCGGAGGTAGTCCATGAGGATTTCCCCCCGTAAAAAAAAAAAAAAAAAAGGTTCCAGCCCCCCTAAGTCCTCGCCCCCTATTTGATGGACCCGAGGCGAAGGCGCGCGCGGGTGTCGGCGCGCGCCTCTGAGGCGATGCACGGGGTAGTTAAACACCTCACTATCCCGTGCAGGAGACGAGGCCCGGACAGACCGGGCCAGCACTAGTGTGGGGCTGCGGAAGAATTTCGATTCCCGCGGCCCCGCGCGCACGTGCGAGGAGACACCGGGGTGGTTTTAGCCGGTAAGAGTCCCGCACGCCCCTCCGCCTTTTCCCCAGGCGGAGGTAGTCCATGAGGATTTCCCCCCGTAAAAAAAAAAAAAAAAAAGGTTCCAGCCCCCCTAAATGGGTCCAGGGGCGACGGACTCGGGGACGTCCGTCGCTACCCACACACCAGGACTCGAGGTGGCTGCGCGTAGTGTTCCACGCGCGCCCCTCTTAGACGTCGCGGGGGGAGTCAAACACCTCACTCCTCCCCCAGACCCCAAGGGGCCCGCAGCGGCGGGCCGGCACCAGTTGGGGGTTGCGGAAGGATCGTACGTTCCCGCGACCCCCGGCGTAGGTGTGAGATGGAACACCGGGGTGGTTTTTACTCAGTAAGAGTCTGACAGACCCCGTCGCCCGCCCCAGGGCGACGGACATCCATGAGGATTTTCCAAACCGGAATCAAAAAAAAAAAAAAAAGGTTGAAACTGTGACCATTAAAGCGCGAAGGCTACCCTGTTAGGGCTGGCAACGACTCGAGCCACCATTGATGCTGCGCGCTTGCGCATTATTGTGTAATAACACACGCTACACGCTCCGCCGCAAACCCCTGACGCATTGCAACCCCATGGCAACCTCATCAGTTTTCTGATCACGTTATTAAATTGTACAGGAAAGGCTCCATACGACGCCTGCGAATATTGCTCTCACAAGCTGCATGTGTAGAAAGTGGTACTAAATGCTCTAAGAGAGTCACCTTTACGCCTGCAGTATAACGTGCAAACCTGCGGGTTTTCATATTCGCACGCACGGAAATAGCCCTCCGTTCCCTTTCAATGTCAGCATTGTCTTTAAGGTCAGTGATGATCAATTGATCTAGTTATTTAAATTGTTCCACTCGCTCAATAGGAACACCGTTTAACTGTATGGGAGGTACATCGAGATGGTATTTGTTGCGGCCTCCAAAACAATGTACTGACTTTTCTGAACGTTATACAATAGCCCCTGTTCAGTTGCGTAACGTTCACATGTGGCCAAAAGTGTCCTAATACCGCCGACTAAAATACCTATCGCGCTGAGCAGCACCATGTCGTACGCGTAACTTAAATTATTGACACAGACACCGTCAATATGACAACCGACATGATGACTGCTAATCCGTGCTGTTAAGCGACTCAATCAGAACATTAATATACAACATGTGACTGTTCCTAAATAAACCTTGGCTGATAAAATTTTCGATTTTCCTAATTATGTTAATATTAGGTAGTGTTAGGATCGGCTTCCCTTTCAACACCCCTGCCTCACTCCGCACTCCAATGTAGAGCTCCGAGAGCACACCTGCCCACTGAATTCTGTTAACTTGGTTTCCATACCAATGATTGAAGATGCTTATAAGCTCGATAGGCAAGCTTATAGCTTCAAGTTCCTTCCATAATAGGTATATCGTAGGATACCAGATCAAAAGCCCTAGATAGATAGAGGAAGCAAGCGAAAACAGGTGTTCTTCTTTTTGTGTAGTACCTGACGGCCTGCTTGAGACACAGAACTTTTTGTAGAAAGTCCTGTCCGAAACTCGAATTGATTGTCGTGCAGCACGTGACGTTCGTTTAGCTGTGTATCAATCAGACCATCAAGCACCTTAGCGACTCTGGTCGCTAGAGAAATAGGACTATAATTAGTTAAGTTAGGTTGTAGTTTAGTTGTTGCAATACCTAGTTACGCGGTCAAAATGTATGGCACAGCAAATGTTTGTGGAACGTTGAAATTTTTTATTTTAAAAGGTTAAAGCTGTAATATCTGCTATATTCGTTCCCTATTTAGCCCAGTGAAGTAAAGTAATAATTCGACTGTTGTCATACACTGGTTAGTATACTGTGTCACGGTAATATTTACCGTGACTGTGTTCTCGTTCATCTCAGTCTCAATTTAGTACCTATACGGAATATCTGTGCAAAATTTGAACAAAATCTATCCGATTGTTTTTGCGTAATGCAGATGCTGGAATATACATTCAGACATACAGACAAGAATCGTTTCCAGACCTCGCATAATTTCCAAAAAAAAACTATGTACAGTTTTGACTTCGCTACGATTTTATTATATGTAGGTATACATTTCAGATTTTAATTTACTCTTTAGTGTTCGCTTACCTACTAATTTCACTACCTATTATATTTTCTTAGCCTGTCGAGATTAATTATCGAAGAGAGTTGTAACATAGGAGAGTTTTACAACATTCATTTCTTAGTAGGTATCTATAAGCGATAGCGAGCTGGCAACATCGCGTTTGTGACTCTTTCGTGACGCGCTAGCCGATGTATGTAGATTACCGCGATCCGCGGCGACCTACGTAGAGTGGACGACGTCAAATCCGAAAAAAGTCACAAAATAATGTAAGTTATTCACAAAACTTTTAACAGCCTACTTACTCATCGATATGTGTTATATTGCTTGTAACTTTTCAGTAATCCATTATATACATTGAATATCATGAATTGTGAGTTTTAATTCATGATAATAACTTCTTAGCTTCACTGCACGTCTTGAAGTTATAAGACATTATTCTGACTGAACCAAGCTTGACTTGTTGCGCCGAGGGTTGTGACAAGCTGTCGCTAATTTAATACTTTTTGGTGTCTTTTTGCATGAATTGTTGTTGAATGTTTCAGAATGCCTAATGAATGATGCGTCTTCGAAGGAAACAAATTGTCTCAATTACGTACCAGAGATGGCTGCAAGTTATTATCATACGTCATGGTTTTTAGGTGTTTCTTAGTATTGACATTTAATGAAAGTTTTTTTTAAAATACATAATACAAGCCTCACTGCAGCAGGCTTTTTATGACGCTTTCTATTTCTACTCTACTGTAGAATAGAAATCGTTTGTCTGCCGTTCTCGAAATATCTTCTTCCCGAGCACGAGGTCACACCTAAACTCAGGTTTCTTCGTAGACAATGACTTTTCTATAGCAACGGGGTTAGTTGCAAGTTGCTACCCAATGTTTGTGTTTCGTTCTCAATTAAATAGAACGAAAGCGTTTTGAACGAATCTTTATTCATTAGCAAAACGCAAATGGTCTATTTGTTGCGTAGACAGAGAAATTGTTGTCATACATTTTGATTTATGGCTGGTGCGCGAAAAATATAAGACCATAAAAATAATTATGTCATATCTCTTGTATTTTATTGTGTGTACATAAATAATAAATAAATCATTTTGTGTGTATTGCGTATCCAGTGCCATAATTATACTATTTTGATGGTGTCACGCAAAAATAAGTATTTTACTAGGTTATTTTATTATTATTTATTGTTATAGGTATCCATTTATGTAAAATTATATCATTTGATTTTAGATATTTTAAATAATAGTAGGTATACCTAATCTCCATTTAAAACTGAATGTAGTTATATATTCAGTGTTCAATGAGAAGATTTGGGCTCTTATTAAATTGATTTATATTCCCAGTAAACGTTTTTAGTAGACCAAAGTTATAGTTAAGTGTGAAAACTGTAGGATCTTTTGATGTTCTTAGTTTAGTTTAGTTAGTTTATTGTTAATTCCAAAAATCTATTGTTTACACCTTTAGAAGCTCAGTAAAACTAATAGAGGTGTTGATGGACTATACAGGGTGGTATCGGTAGGGACATCGACGCGCAAAGTGAATCAATGAATTCAGCACATGGTTCTAGACTCCCTAGCGTAGAATTATTTACCGGTTATAAAAAATATCTGCTGTTTCATAGAAAAGTGCAATACCTACGCGGTCAAAATGTATGAAACAGCAATCATTTTTTAAATCACCGACCAAAAATTTCAACGGATTTGATTTACTGAATCCATGGTAGTATCGCAGGTTCCGCGTCGCTGACTCGATGTCCCAGCCACCCCCAACCTGTATGTCTACCCATCAACACTTCGCTAACGGGGAGTTTTTGGGCCCTTTTCCCATCTTCGCTTCAGGTTTTCCATATAAAAACTTAAATAATATCGGCGATTTGAACCCAACATGTTTTTTTCTGCCTATTATGTGAAAACAGTAACAAAGCACCGCCTAAGATTACTCGCTTTAACGAAAACACCACTAACGAATCTTTGTCTAGGTCCTTTTTTATGTAGACTATTTCGGAAGAAAGATTTCTATTCCAAAATCGAAGAAAAATTGTACGTCATGCTTGACGTTGTAGACAAATATTGTCTACGGTATTGAAGTCACTTTTCTTTACATTTGATTTTGTAATCGCCATGCTAAAGACAGTAGAAAACTTTCCACTGTCTACACGGAAACGTCACTTGTGTCTACTCTTCCGTCGACAAAACGCTTCTCTACTGTTCTCGTGCTAAGCCTGCAGGGCAAAAACCTCTTCTCATACAGTTAAGGCACGACCAAAGTAAATATGAATTGAAAAAGTCAAATTGGTACTTGCTTTGAACCCACAACCTCGTGCATGAGAGGTGAGGCCTTAACCACTGCGCCATCACGACATGTTGCTTGTTTATATATATTTGTTTATTTAAATTTAATTTATTCCCTGATCTAGATAATTTGTAAAAAAAAAATAATCAAAATCAGATACAACTTACTATTTGTAGGTATCTAAAACGTTCACAGACCTAACAATATTTTCGGTTGAGATAATGTCCAGTGTAATTTTTTTTTGCAATTGCTTTTTAATGTTATTGACCGTGAAGTTACGCCGATACGCCACTTCGTACGATTTCTTTTTCGAAAATAAGAATCCCAGTGAATGTTAGTAGATATCAATACGTTTATGAGGCAGATCGATAGAGCGTCAAAAGTACATAATTATGCTATGTGCATATCTAAATAGCATAATTATGTACTTTTGACGCTCTATCGAATTCACGCTTTCGGCGAAACTGCATTAAAGGGCATTCTATAATGCAGTTTCGCCGAAAGTGTCGACTATACCAGGCCCTGCAGTCTCGACATAGTTAGCAATAGTTTTCGGTTGCTAAGTCCTAACAATCCAAATGTAACGATATTTGGTGGTCTCCACACTCAAATTTATCGGTTGTTACTGGTATTTTAGGTAGGTACCGGTAGGTAACAACCGATAAATTTGAGTGTCGAGACTACCAAACATTTACATCAACATTTACATCTGGATTGTTAGGACTTAGCAACCGAAAACTATTGCTAACTATGTCGAGACTGCAGGGCCTGATTATGTTAATCGTAATTTTACTACTCCATTGTCTAGCTGTTCCTTTCCGTTCCTTTGCTGTTCCTTTAATCGATATACTTAGTGCCAATAGACAACAAGAAGAACAAGATAAAATTATAAGGGTTCTGTTTTTGCCATTTAGCTATGGACCGCTAAAAAGTACTCTGCTCTAACGCTGATACCTACTGCTAATTTGCCGCTAATAGAGTACCTAATGTAAGTACCTTCTTTGCCTAAATAGGTACTTAAGCATAACCGCGGCATTATATAAACAACATTATGTATGCGTCTCATTTTTACCAAGAAAAATCGATTCAACTTTAAATGTAGAGGTAAATCGAAAATAGTTTCATAGTGAGAGTTCGTGGGAACAAAGCAAGGTTTTTGGCAGTTCAAGTTGGTGGCTGGTGTCAGTGAAAGAGTCTGGTAAAATGATTTCGTGACCGCGTTTAATGGGTCATGATGCCTGCGTTGCAATTCGTCTCGTCGTGCGAGCGCGGACAATGGCCGGTCGTGCCTCCTGCCCTCGACGCCCCTCCGCTACGCCTGCCCGTGACACTTGACACAGGAACCCGCACTCCTCGAACTCCAAATATTTCCGCGTACACCTTTTTTATCTCCCAGAAACGTGGACTGCCTACCTACGCATCAATTTACTGACCCAAGGTAAAAACGACAACATCGACTTTAAAATTAGGAATGAAAAACGTATCGAATACTCGACTATAAAAATTACTCTACAGAATGAACATCAAATCGTTTTTGGGGTTCCGTAGTAAAACGAAATAGGAACCCTGATAAAAAGGAATCCGTTGTAATTTCGTCAAGTTCGTCTGTCTGTTTGTCTGTCCCCGATTTAATTCAGAGACGCTTTGTTCTAAAACGCTGTAATTTTTCATGATTATACCTACATATTTAATGAAGCGTAGGTAAACAGATTAGTAGGCTATACAAGTTAACGAGTAATAGTCGACCAATTTATAAATGTAATTGGATATAAAAGTTTCCTTTATCGTTATCGTCAGCACCGCTGCCCGCCGCGGCAGCGCGCCACCCGCCGCGGCAGCGCGCCGCCGTACATCGGAACGAAATCAAAAAGTACAGACTTAATAAGGATTCATTTGTACATTTTTGAATTCTACAATACTTATACGAGTACTAATACAATATTTTTTTTATGTCATGTAACTTTTTTTCACTAACCCATTACTTTCAAAGTTAAAAAGGGCTTTTCAACAAGAACTTTGTTTTTTAAAACCAAATAAAACAAAGAATTTAGATGAAAATTATTAAAAAAAATATTGTATTAGAAAGAGTAAGTTTTGACAATTATGAATGAAAAATGATATCGGACAAATGTCCATCACGACCACGCTCACAGATGTCGATTCTTTCATCAAAATTTTCAATCACTTTTTAGAATTGTATTGCAAAAAAGCACGTTTAAAGGTTAAAGATTATGCCGAAGCCACCATGAAATTGTACGTTGATTTGTACAATTGGTATTACATGCCTGCAAGTGTACATAAAGTTCTTGCTCACGGAGTCGCTATCATTGAACTTAGTAGCTATCTTTTTAGTTTAGTGCCGATTGCAAAATTATCCGAAGAAACTGCTGAAGATCGAAATAAAGACATCAGGAGATATCGTGCACATCATTCGAGAAAATTCTGTAGAAAGGCTACCAATGAAGATATTCTGTATAATTTGATAATCAGTTCTAAACCCACATATTTACAAAATTCGTCATAAACTATTCCAACAACACAAAGCCCTCTGAAGAGGCAAAAGCTTTATTTACAGACTTTACTTTAACAGACATCTATTGACGATAATGATCAGGAGAAATTACAGTTTTTAAGTCTAGACTCGTCATTGCATAATGAACCCGAATCTGACTCTTCTGAATATTATATGATACCTTTGTCAGAGGACGAAGAACGTTTGCTGTAGTGGATTAGGCTTATTGGGGATACCACTAATAAGAAAAAAACGCGCCTAGTTGTGAATAAAAAAACATACCGAAAGATTATTTTAAGTTGGACAACAGGGGCAAATCCGAATCCATAAGAGGTACTTATCGGAAGACTTTGTTAGGAGTGTTTAGCTCTTTTTTGATCGTAACGATTTCGGCATACCTAATTTTTTGCTCAAGTGTGAGTTGTCCATAAAAATTAATGAAATTGATTATACAAACTCTGATAAAATATTTTGCAAAATTTGACCAACTTCCACCGTCCCGATTTTTTTCTTCTGATACATTGAAATGATCCATACAAAAAACAGAGTCGAATAGCTATAAAAAATAATATTGGATTTCACTCATTTTTATTGACAACTCACACCTGACCAAAACAATTGTTATGCCAAAATTGTTAAAATCAAAAAAGAACTAAAGTTTTAGGTTTAAAGAATCTTTTCGTACCACTTGCTCAAAAAAGTGACATTCTATGCCACAAAAAGCGAACATAACAATAGTAATTTTTAATCTTTTAAAAACAGGGAAAGAAAATTGTACTGAATTTCATTCATCCTCTAGGGGGAGAATGTGATTTAAATTTGGAATACTTACCGAAATTTATACTGAACTACATCTGTGTTTACACCATTGAGTTTGTATATAAAGCATTATACATCTTTTTGAAAAAGGAATACGCATTTATTATGCAGTTATGATTATTAAATAAAATTACGAAAACCGACGAGGCTGTATGAGCTTGATGCCTTTGCTTTTCCGACAAAAAAATATTAGTCTAGGAATTTGCCGTTAAGTTTATTTTAATTTATTTTTATAAATAAGTTAATGTTCTAAAAATACGTTATTGTCATTATTTTTAATAAATGCTTATCTCATATTATTATTGTGTTAATTTTTTCGCAAATGGTACGAAAAGTAGAGTATTTTCCTCGGTGATAAAGCTGTCTTAGTCTTGGGTGAACTTAAATCCCTCGCGTGTAGCGAGGGATTTAGCGACCTATTAATTGTATTTGATAGTAGATTTCATTTGTGTAATTATAAAAAAGAATACAATCATTTTTGTTTATTCCTAAGTTTTTTACGGTTAAATATCAGCTCACCGTGTGGGCGTTGTTAATCGTCGATTCTTCGCTGTAGAGTAGTGTGCTTCGCTGTAGACTGTAGAGTAGACTGGTTGCAAAGATTTTTTGCTTATCGTCTTCTGGACCCTCCACAACATATTTTATGCTGGAGACGCGTAAAAGGAAAAAGGTAGTATTTTTTAAGTTTAGGAACGTAGATATTTATGAACTGCTGAACTACTAACTTGGAAATAACGCTTGCCGACGGCTCACTCGTTCGGCTTGCGCGCTTTTGGCCACTGTCCTAACCTTTTTTTTTTTGTTTGTTTCCGATGTGAAAAATCCTCTTGGATGTCTGCCGCCCTGGGGCGGGCGGCGGGGCCGGTCAGACTTTTACTGACTAACAACCCGGTGTTCTATCTCACATCTACGCCGGGGGTCGCGGGAACTTACGGATCTTTCGCAACACCCAACTGGTGCAGGCCCACAGCCCACCGCTGCGGGCCTCCTCGGGTCTGGGGAGGAGTGAAGTGTTGCAACTCCCCACGCGACGTCTAAGAGGGACGAGCGTGGAACACTACGCCAGTCACCTCGGGCCCCATGTGTGGCGGGCGACGGACGTCTCTGAGTCCGTCGGCCCTGGACCCATTTAGGGGGGCTAGAAGAGGGCGTTGTCCGCCCTCCACCTACGCCCGGTGCGCCTCTCCTTTTCCGCAGCCTCCTTTTGCGAGAGGAAACCACCGCGTCCCAGGACTCTTCGCTACCGACCATCGATTCGACTACGGCTGGCAGCGACAAGTCACTGCCTACTTCTGAGATGAAGGCACGGCGTGGCTCCTCCCAAGCGGCACACTCTGCCAGCGTATGCCGCGGCGTGTCCTCCCGGCAGTCGACGCAGTGGTGACACTGGGCGTCCGGCTCCCTGTTTATGCGACACAGGTACTTCCCGAAACAACCATGCCCCGAGATCACCTGCGTCGCCTGAAACGGTCACAGGTCTAACCTAACCCATTACTTTATCAACAAATTTAATTTTGGGTTTTTGACGTAAATATCTACGTTCCTAAACTTAAAAAAAATACTAACTTAAAAATACTTCCTTTTTTTTACGCTTCTCCGGCAAAACATGTTGTGGAGGGTCCAGAAGACCATCTAGAACCCCCAAATAGTCACACATTCTTTCTAGCGAGGCAGCACGTTTCTAAGCCCAACACTGATCGTCTCGTCGTCGATCTCTCGGTCGTCGACTTGCACACTCAATAATGGGCCTCCGGAAACGGTCGCTAGCACATAGTGACGTAGCGACAAGGGGGCAACATGCGCTGAGGTGCTTCAGGAGTGGAGAGGTATTACACGGCTATCAGAACAATCCCAGAGCCCAGAAGATGGTCAAGATCCCTACCAGCACTTACTGGAATACGTCCTTCCTCCGATCACGTTTGCTCTTGCGAATATCCACTCAAGCCGGCCAATAAAGGCAAGAAAGAGATGGGAGCTCTGTCCTTCGTCGTTATTCATTCCAGCCGACCAAAAACGGCAAGCCAGAGATGAGGATCAAGACTTCTCCCGGGAGATAGGGTCCGAGGTGTCGCTACTGCCCAACAGTTTGCCACATGCTGCCCTGCGGGTTTCTGTATCTCTCTTGGTCTGGCTCCTCACCCTAGACCTGTTTCCTAAGACATAGAGATCAGGAGCGCGCAAGCCTCACCATGACGTCAACGTAGAGATAGGTACGGCGGTGAGGTATTATTATTATTATTGGTATTATTTAGTATAGAATATTTACATCCTCATACAGTCTCCATTGTAGGTGAACGCCAAACAAAGCCGACGCCCTTGTTGCTTGATCGGCTCTTGCCGTGCCTTCCCTAGGGACTAGGGATCTCACCCGATAGGGGCCTGGACGCTCGGGCGTCGTGAAGCACTTCCGGGGCTCCTACAGTCACACCCCAGAAACACACTACAGAACGCCGGGGGGAGGTAAACCCCTCAGCTACTAGGTGTGCAATAAAGCACCCCCTCCTGTGGGAGTGGGAGGGAAACCCAACGACGGGTCCCCAATTGTTGGGGGCCGAGAGAACAATCCCTCGGGCAAAGGGCCGCGCCATTCGGGGGTGCAGAGACGATCACACTCGTATCTACATCCTCATCATGTGAGCTGTCCAACTATTCCTGTAAATTGGTGAAGTAGGATTCACCAATTTTAGTCTGCAGAATGAAATATATCTAGCTTTCCTTGTATTCCCTGAGCCATATTTCATATATGAAAGTGGAATAAGTATAGAATTCATATTTTCATAAATTTATGCAGTACCTCCTAGTAATAGTCACTTGTTGGTGCTGGTAGGGAAACCGGCGCATCTAATGCGCACTAATGAGGGAATGCAAAGTAAAAAGCACGCGCGCTAAAATCGGTGCAATAAGAGCCACTGTTCGAGCAAGTGTGTTGAAAATCTCATTAACACAGATTGCCTCCTCTCTTTGGTCGAAAACCTAGATTCGCGCCTGGAACGTATGTAGGTTGGTTACCGAACCTACGATACAATAGCGAACTTTCTTTCCGGATCAAAACGAACTTTAGGTACTTCTTATGACACCGAAACTTAACAATGAGTCAATCACACGGAACAGTTAAAATATTCATAGCTTTAAAGCGGAGGCGTAATTGATTTTAACTTCGACGCATTCGGTCCTGCGCCAGCGTCGCACTCACCAGATGAAAGTGTATGATACGACACCATTTAATATACCTACCTACCGGGTCAAATTAAATTAAAACTACCAGCAGCCGGTAGACTTACTTGAAAAAATGAGTTCAAAAATATATTTTTTTCCTTTGTTCTATCGTCATTACATATCGATAAAGTCTATCAAGTCTGCGATGTTCCGCCAGCTAATTTAATTTGTCCCTGTATACTTGACCGTGATTGTAGTGTCCAAGACAAAAACTGATTAGTAGGTAGGTACTTCACAATTGATTTCAAAGTAATAATAGTTAAAACATTAACCTCCTTTAGCGCTTCGCCTCAGTCTCGTGAAAAATTAAACCAAATCGAAGTAAGTTGGTACATGTAATAATTTCTATGGGTAGGTACTAAGACATAGTGACATATTTCAGTGAATTCGAAGTAATAAATTGATCTCTATAATAACCTAAATCCTTGCTTCTTTTCCATAGACGTAACTAAGTTATAGGAAGCGTCATGCATTACAATACACATTCTGAATATTAGCATATTTAAGATAAAACAGATCATAAAAATCACATTCGATATAAATGTAGACACCCGATATAAAAGCAGATGAAATGTAAAGTGGGACGATGGATTGATCCTGTGTGTTACCATTTATTTCCACTTACATATTAGCATCACAGACTTTAAAAAAAGCTGTTTGGCGATGCAACACATTCTGAATGTATGCTTCAGGAGCATCCCGTAATCTCCGTTCGTAGTTGCAAAAACAAAAAATTTATTACTGAACATAAGATTCTGGTAACCAAAACTGTTATCATGATTTATACCGACCATTCAAATTGGTACATTATTCAGAACGAAATGCATGAAAGTTCAACGACGACGCGAGTGCTTAATTCAGGACGGATGACGCTAATGTTCTCAGAGTATCTACCTATGTTGTTACACTTTCGAATACTTATTGGCAGCCTGTTTTTCTTTTATTACATACCTGTTACCTGAAATAATTAAA
Source organism: Brachylomia viminalis (assembly GCA_937001585.2). NCBI lineage: Eukaryota > Metazoa > Arthropoda > Insecta > Lepidoptera > Noctuidae > Brachylomia > Brachylomia viminalis. The sequence goes on along the minus strand of OW443301.2, from coordinate 14,151,013 downwards.
TCAGTAGCTTAGTACTTATTGCTAAACAAAGCAATACAAAAATGCGCGTATAAATATAAGTAGGCACTTAAGTAGGTAGGTACCTAAATTGTTCAATAAAATCGTGCTAGTTGAATAATGGAACTCTGAAACTAATGTCAAATTATTCAGAACAATATTTTCCAGTGAATACCTACGCATGTACAAGTGAGAGCGTGTTTTGGGAATCATAGATGCATCTTCGTCATTTAAAAACGGTTGTTGACTGTATACCAGACGTGTGCATGCATAATTTATGTGTCCATGTCTAGATTTCCCGTTTAATGAATAGAAAATCTAGGAAGATATTGATAGACACCAGTAGGTACCACATAAATTTCCTTAAATGTTTTCAGGAGATGATAAATTTCCATGTTTCAGTAGACAGATGTGTCGATGAAAACTTTGACGGTATAGCAACCGGACTATAAATTGATATTGAATGTTATGCCTGATACAATATTTATGGAGCATCTGCTGGGTGGCGAGGTTGGCGGGGTAGGCGTCGGGGCGCGGGCACGGCGGCGGCGCACGGTGGGCTGAAAATCGGCTTTCATAGACTTAAGGATTTCAATTTGCAAGTGCCGGATATCACTTTTATTAGTTATCACTATGTAGCGGTATCTACATCGCCACATGTGAGCTGCGCGTCATACTGACGTCACGCAAATGCTGCATCGTGCAAGCAGAGTTTACCGCATGACTAGCATATCCGAAATCAATCATCGGTCAGTTGCCCACCAGACACACGACACCCGTCTGGTCGGAGGATCCTCCCTAATCTATGGAGGTATGAGTGAACTTTACGCCCTGTTCCTCGTGTCTCTATAACTATATACAAAAATGACACGAGTTAATTCTGCCCATCTTTTTTTATCTTCAATTTTTTAAAAATTTTTTTTACACATGTAACAGTTCCTTTTAGTGTTTAAGTTGAGGAACACAGACTTTTAATAACACGTAACATAAAATATCATCACCCCTATATCACCGAAGGAGTAGGCAGAGGTTTATAGTACACCCACACTTAGACAATTATGTTTGAGCTAGAAAATATTTAGCTATCAACAACAAATGAGTTTTAAAACTTTGCATACAACCAAAATACCAAACAACAAATTGTTTAGTCTTCTAATGAGTCTGAATAGGTGATTAAATTATTTGCAATATCGCGCAACAATGCCAACTATGGACTACATTCACCTGTTTCTGATAAGTAAGTTAATTTGTTGATTAGTTGTGCTATGAGTTCTAAGAAATGTTTTGGACGATTATAAATTTTCATTAGCACATCTTTTAAAACTATATTGAGGGTAGTTAACTAATTATCGACGTTTTGCTATAAAATGGCTAAAATGTTGCGTTATAATTTAGATTGTTCACAACTATGTAACTGCTAACACTAAATCTAAACTCTGCGACTGTAAAATCTTAGAATGGAATGTTTAATCACCAATTTAGACTTGTTTGTTTTTCTAAAAAGTGAGAGTACTTCATTTAATCATGAAGTATTGTTTGGTGCAGTTGTATCCCGCATAGGTAGGCGATTGCCTTTCTGTCGAAGATCGGGTAATTCTCAAAGAATTTTGTCGGAGATTCACGCGAGCTGCTTTACAGAGGTGCCAGAAATCCAACCGATTCCTTGATAATTTCAGAAGACTGTACGGAAATTGGCTGCAAGCAAATATTGTCTGGCCAAGTTATGTGCAAACTTTAGTTAATTAAGAACCAATTGTTGATGAGATACCAAGAGCACACTCAGTCTCTCAAGAACCGTCGACATCAACGTCTTTTGGAACAATGACAAAAGGTCTCGAAAACCATTCGAAGATCTGGGAAGCAAACAGAAAAAGAGAAGATCTGGTGATCATTCAAGCGAAGATTCCAGTGAATTGGCATATGCAACTGCAGCACGTTTAAAAGAAGTGATAAATCTGTGATGAAAATTCCTGAAGCAGCCGTTAAAATTAATGAAACGCTTAAGAATCCAGTAAAAACAGTCATATTTACGCCAGAGAAAGCGCTTAGATTGCTTCTTTAATAATATACAGAGTTGATATGACAGAGGGGCATTAAATTACACTACGTATACTATACGTGGTTAGTATTACTTCGATACGGTATAAAAATAAAAAGCACCAAAAATGAGTAAACAAACAAAAAACAAACAAGCTACAAATCAAACTACAAATCAGAGTAAAACGCAACCACCCTTTGTAAATAAATTTAACTGACCTTAGATACCTAGGTAAAAAAGCGGCAACGTCGCGCACGCGCCGGTGCGCGGCGAGTGTTACCTTGTGTCAAAGCGGGCGGCGGCTTAGGCCTCCGCTCGCGATGGCTTTTATGTTAGGTAAGGTTTTGAAGTACGCGCGTAACAACAATCACAACAAAAACACTAAATTTTTATATTCTCGATATGTCCTCCATTCACATTAATGCACAAATTATACCGACGGAGAATATTGTTATTTATTTTTCTAATTAAATCACTGTCCGTAGCTAAGTACTATAATTTGTGAAATGCTAAAATAATCCAATTTTTTAGTTCAACAATTGTATTTACCTCCGAGGCATACACTTCACCCTTAATGTACCCCCACAAAAAGAAATCCATGGGAGTGAGGTCTTAAACGCATTTAGTGTCCTATCATAATAACAAAACAAAATCACAATTTGACCAGCGTGGAGCTCGACAAAACAAAAGCGGCGCATGAGCTTCTGTGTTACGTAACATACGTTCCGAAAGGCTAGCGTCGGCGCACTAAGGCCCCACTTACCGATCGCAAGGATCTAGGATGCAATAGCAACACACTGACCTATTTCTATTTGTTTTACGCGTGGGATGTTTTGACATGATTGTCACTCTCGTGATGAAAGTGCAAATGTGTGTGTATTTATTGATTCTTTGTTTGCATTGCCACCTTTTTAGCGAAAATATTTGGTTGTACTTGTGACTTGCGTCAGAGCGGCAACAACGCATCGTAGGTTATACTCAGATTTATCGTTCTAAGGTGCATGACCTATGCGTATAGACATAATCAGCTGTTAGGAAATATACATCGTGTACAAACGGGGCAAACACTTAAAAAAAACATTTGAGACTAAACGACTGCTCCTATTTAATTGATTTTTGGTACACAGCTTGAAAACGATACCTAGTATAGGCAGTTTAAAGGAAAGCCCCTCTGTCGTATCAACTCTGTATTATGTTGTGAGAGGGGGCCATTCGGGAAGGTGCTAAGAATATTTATCCATCCTACTATAAAGTGCAACAAACTAAGCTTGATTGCTACCCTCCAAAGTAATCAGTGTTAGTTACGGATTCATTGGCTAGGATTATACTTCAAGCTTAACTTGGCATCACGGTGACGAGGGTACTTCACAGTCTTTCTGACGATCATGTGCAAAATAAGCAGCTAAAGCTGATATTCAAGTGAGGATTTGATGGTCTTCCAACCAAAGCAGATACAAGCAAAAACGGAGGGTGAGCAAGATGATTCAAGCATTTTCATGACCTCTTTGGTGCCACTAAACTGACAGATGGAGATAATACTTTATGGATGAACCCAAAACCATGCTCAGCTTTGTATTGTCGTCCAGTTAAGTTTAATTTTGTAAAGGAGAGCGAAGCAGTTGTCATTGATATCAAAAGACCCTGAAGATGATGAAATTAGGGGCCTTATCCGCACAGAGTACAGTAATAGGAACAGGGTGTCTCATCCACTAATGATGACAATGATCGATTCTAAAGTCTGCACGTACCTTTCTGAAGCCAGATCAAATGCATCGTGTTACCTGTGCTTAGCAAAACCCACAGAAATGAACCACTTAGATGCTGTAACATCAAAGACTGTGTGTTCTGACATATACGTCTTTGGCTTGTCATCCCTACACGCCATGCCCGTATAAATTGCATGGAATTTCTGTTACACATTGCGTACAGGCTCGACTTCAAACGGTGGGCAGCGAGAATTAATGAGCACAAAGAAATGTTGCCGACAAGAAAAAAACGTATTCAAAATAAATTCAAAGATGAGCTCAATCTGTTGATGGATATAGTGAAACATGATAATATGGTGAAACAAGGCTCGGGAACTACCAATGACAGGAATACCGCATGAAAGTTTTTCCGAGTTTCCCAATAAAAGTATAGGTAGCTGTTACCGGATAAGATGAAGAGCTAAGTAAAAATTTGATGTGATTTTGCTTGTGATTAGCTTCATACAAATATAACTCGTTCGTTTTTGTGCATTATTAAGTCAGGTGTCATTATTGTATATAGTAATAACTAATAGATGTCCAGCAAAAAATCCGGCACTTGCAAATTTAAGTCCCTAAGTCTATGAATGCCGATTTTCAGCCCACCGTGCGGCGGGGCGGCGTCACATATGCAATGGCGTCTCATGCCATCGGCAGCCGATCATGAATATACGACACACTCAATAACGTGCTGTTTCGACGGGTCAAGTGTCTGATTGTTGTATCACAATTTATTTTACAGAGGCACCCTTTTTCCTTCATTTATAAGCATTTCAATCGTAAATGATGTTATGATATTACGAGTAAGTAGGTACTATGGTAATGATAAATACTATTATCATTAAGTACCATATAAGTGTCAACCATATCGGCTTAGCGGCCAGTTTGGACAGTGTAACTAAGTGGTTTGTTATATGCACAAATTGTACTAGCATAGGTAATTCTACCTATTTACCTAATATTAATTGAAACATCAACAGCTCAATAGATACCCTATGGATTGAAAAGTACCTACTCAGCATAATTGTGCAACAGTGATGAGCATTGTTATTCCCACAGGCGGCTTCATTTCCCACAGCTCCCACGGGGGTCACTGGTGAGACAACAATGTGAGTGACAGTGGCTGCGGCGCGGCCGGGCGCCGGGCGATGCGCGGCCGCGCGGCATCTGCTCCCTGTCGTGGGAGTGCGTGCGGAAACCGATCGCACCACCGCGCCAACAATAACACACAAATCAACGAGCCGACGTGGCAGCTCACCCCTCTGGAAGCTGTGGGAACCACGCAATTAATAATATCATTCGCAAATCCCCATCTAAATCTAAACAAACCGTTCTCGAGTGCGATGTGGGGTGGGATAATGGGTAAACTTTTGTATACAAGTACACTGACCGGAAGCAGCTTTATGTGTGACGCTTTATTGAGCAATATGCTTTTACTTAACGGGATTAAAATAAAACCTTTTCTTTTGTTAAATTCTTTGGATGTTACTATGTATGATGGTTTATTAATGGTACCTGGAATCATACAGCAGGTGTCTATCTAAGTATAGAACAGTTCAGTCAGACAGATAACGAGGCACCTCACTAAAAAGGTAACATGTCATTTGTTGGTAAAGTATTTATAAAGAAAAATCTAAGCAAGAAAATGTAACGATCTATTAACTGAAAAAAAAAGATGTCATTATTCGGCATTTTTAGTCGATTACTGAGTATGATTAAAATGAATATTACTTCGAAATTGTATAACAAAAAATATTACTTAATTAACTGACGTAGTATGCATTCGGATCCGCATTGCAGGGGTGGCCAACCACCACCTGACGCCCGTGATGAGCTGTGCGTGACCACAATAAACGCGTGCGCATGTACGATATTATCATTTGTAAGTAACATGTTTTTAGGTAGGTAGATATGTAATTTAGAAGTAATCATTTGATTCATGGTGCACTTCTGGTTAGCACTGTTCATAACCGCGTCTTCATCTGTGCTAGCGTTGAGTTATTATTCTAGCTCAGTGTAACTGGCGCATTATTTATTTTATATACCTTCATACATATACTCGCGACTTCTTCACCCCCATGTGAAGAAGTCGCAAGTAGGCATTTTATTGTATTTCAAATGTATGACCTGTCTTGCGGCCTTTTTAGGGTTCCGGAGTCAAATGGCAAAAACGGAACCCTTATAACTTCGTTCTGTCCCTGTCTGTGCCTCCGTCCGTCTGTATGCCATAGTCAATGGCTCAAATTATTTAGTTAGCTAGATGTTTAGCAGGAAGGTGTATTCTATGAAGGAAAAATAATAAAAGTTCTCATATGGCGTTTTTGTTTATGTCAATATTTAAAATTGTATAAGTAGGTCGGTACTAACTTTTGTAATATAAGTAGTAAAAATCAAAATAAAAACGCCTAGAAAGTAAATTGTTTTAAATAAGATTAATGTCGTGTAGAGAAATAAATATCCCATTCTTCATACCTATTTGAGAAATGGGATATTCTCGGTTACAGACGAAAGAACTATTTTTCACAGTTTCTTTGAAAAATACTTTGAAATACAAACTTACTTTTTCTGCCGATAAAATCAATATTTTGTATGAATAAAATATATTCATCCCGACTACGGAGCCCTGGACTGTGTGTGCTCAAAGTTAGGGCCGAGGAATGGTATACAAAGTATTTGGACTTTTTGGCAACAAAACGTGCATCAATGTAGAAAATACAGAATAAATAAATGAGAGTGAGTCGACTAGTGTTACGGTTCCGGACCATAAGTTTTTCGATTAGATCGCGCGCGTGCGCGCAGGGCGCAACTGTCATCGGTCGCGTGCCCGCTTAATAAGCTCTTAATGAAATTAACGACTGTGCCATATTGACGGGGATGACCAACAAAAACGTAACAATTACAAATGTACTATGTTGTTTGATACTCTACCCTCTGTTGTCGAATAAATTACTATTAATGTGGTACCTACCTGCATGCTTGTTGCACCACATCGGAAATGAAAACGTATTATCGAATTAAACAATAGTCTGTTATGTAATTAACTTTTTTATTGTCTTTTACGTTTGTTTATTAGTATTCGGGTACTTAGTAAGTAGGTATTTTTTTTTGTATCGAGAAAAGTTCACTGTATCGTGTATTCCTCTTATAGGATGCAAGGACATTAGTCAAAAAACAGACACCAAAATGATAAATCTATTCCATATACTTACAAAGGTACACTATAAAGAAAAATCTCAATTTTTTCAATATATCTCCTTAAGCTACGCTTGCTGAGGTCGGTCCGTGGATGGGTGACCATCCAATACATATCGAGATTCTGCCATGCCTCGAAAAGCACGTTAAACTTAAACCGTTGGTCCTGGCTGTCATTTGTAGATCTTTCAAAGTCGTTATGCGTAGTCAAAAGCTGGAAAGTCTGACAGCCAGCCATACCTAGGGGTATTGTATTGCCCAGTAACTGAGTTGTGGAGGTCAGATAGGAGTCGCTCCGTGTGAAATACTGATAGTTAGCTGCATCATTTTGGACCGGAAGCCGACCCCAATAGGCTAGGCAGATGATGACATGTAGGTATTAAGATATAATAATAATATAATATAATAATAATATGAGACAACATCCACACAAGGCCTTCAGGTCCCGAACTAGGTAGAACCTGTACTACGGTAACCTGATGACTGATATACATACTTATATACATATAAACACCCAGACACAAGTCAAACAGACATGTTCATGCACACAAATGACAGCACGAAGCTGGTAAGTACCTAATAGGCTAAGGGTAAATCACGCGCGTCTGTAGGACTATCGAATTTAGGTGCGTTTTGTAGTAAACGAAGTGATAAGTTCACAAATTTTCAACAGTTTATAATATGGCGAGGTTTATTATGAACTTAAAAATCCCTAAAAAACTAAAAAGGAGGTACTAATCCTCATTTGGTAGAACCCGCTTGAAGGAACCCAATCGGAGAGTGTTGGCTGGTTTCACTTTTTCACTTAAAAAGCCTCTAAGTGTAGTGAAACGCCAATCAAAACCCAAAAATCAACCACATATTCAAACCCCTCAATGAAATAAAACTCCTGAAAAACCCTTAGAGAATCCTAAAATTCATGACAAACAAAAAACCTCATTCGGTAGAAACCGTTTCAAAGAACCCAATCGGAGGCTACTGGTTTGCGTGCTGCGTTTGTGTTTGCAATTATCCGGTGACATAAACAAACATACACAAATACATAACCTCATGTCTTTTACCGTCTTTCCGACTGTCCCAAGCCCAAATTAAGTAGGTAACTACCCACAAACGCCACCTGGTTCTAATGGAATATACCTAAAGTCGCTTTTTGATTTCTATAGGTAGGGTTAGGGGCAGTGTAATAACCTTTTCTTGCGCCATAATTTTGATCAGCAAATAGTGATACCTACGATAAAAAATAATATTTACGAAATATGGGCATGATATTTCCCTTACCTAATCATGGAAACCACGTTTCTACTATCAGATTTCCACGCTCTACATATACAATTTATACCTTAGTATTGGTCGGTACACCACTGGAGTACAAAGATTTTCTTTGTAAATATTATCAAGGGCCGCACATGGGTGGTGTTTATCTATGGGTTGCTTAATGTCCCATAGTCAGTATGCGAGCCCTCGCAAGACGGGGGACGGGTACCTACGTGAATGAACACGTGCGGTCTCGCAAACACAAGTGGGCCAGTGTTCACACCGACTCCTTTCAGAACCTGATTAGATAAGCAGAAGCTCTGAGGTAATTAAGTGTCACGATTGAAAAGTTGACTCTTATGCTTACTCGTAGTAGGTACATTTGACACCATTCGGAAGAGGCGGTCTTACTTATTTAGGAATCGTAATAATTTATTGAAAAAATGATTACGATAAAACGCTTTCGCTAGGTACTTATGAAGTTCTTATTCGAGGACAATGTCATCTTCTGTCGAAAGTTTCGGGAACAACAAGCATTATTATTACAAGTATTTATTTCACAAATCGCGGGTGTGCAACTGTGCGTGTTTGAGAATTTAATGTCTCTCTAAAACTAATACCAAAAACTAAAACTTCAATTGTGTCTAGCTTCATGGAGTGCATGAAGAGTATGGATATACATATATATGGGAGTTAGGAAGGTTAGAAACACAAACATTCATTTCCTTCGGGGTAACTGCGTAATACGCTATCAGTAGCAATGGCATGTCATTTTGACAGTTAAACAACATTCATTGCGTTATTCACATTGGAAAGCAGATTTTTTTTCGAACTTATGAAGCAATGGATTAACAATATCCTTCAAAATGATTCAGATTGTGATTGAAAGTGTGTTACGCAATTAGGGAGGTCTTCTATAATATACGAACACGCTGCACCGCGCAACAGCACTAACTACCTACGCCTACCTATAGCTAGTACCTAATTGACAACGCTCCTCCCATAAGGACTAAGTACCTAAACGTTCAATTGCAACACGAAATTGAAGATCTGACTTCAAAGTGTTCAAAAGGGTTCTGACAAAGACATTAAAGTTACACGAGACTTTGAACGTTGGCTTTGTTTGTTTGATGGGTGTAATTCACTAATCCTTTAATTCTAGATGTACGATGATTTTCGAACATCAGCACCCCAACTGCGAAACACAGTTTCTATCACAAGGATTTTGAAGGATATTCCTAATCTATGCTTCGAAATGTGCTCGACAACGTAAATAACGCAATTTTGCTGAATTGTCAAAATGAAAGACATTGCAACTGTTTGTGTGTATGCATTACCCCGCAGCTCAAATTGCCATAAAGTTCCACTGCGATTTTCGCTCGATTTCTCTGTTAGACTACCTATATGGTTTAAGACATAAATTTCTCAAAAACAGAATACAATAATTCACTTAGAATGAGAAACACTGGTTGCATACATATTAACGTTCCTTGGAACGAGTATCGGAACGTAGAGGTTAGAAATAGGTACAATACTGTTAGTCATTAACTTATCAAAAGGTTAAAAGGTAATCTACTTTTTCAGATGCTGAAATGCTTACCTGTAGGTAAATTGTTAGTAAGATCAAACTTTATTTTACTGTAGATCGGCGCAAGACCACATTAAATACAGCAAGTATATAATTTTGCGTTGATGGATCTCATTTATTAAGTACCTAATTCTGTTACAAAAAATTAATTCGGTTACATAAGTGTAACATTACATACCTAATTAATATTTGTACTCAGTTAACGGCAAAACATGGTGATCTCTGTACCTATTTTATTTAAAACACCTACTTATGTTTTATAAAAAAAAAATTGACCGTCACTTTGACTTTGGTGCTTGCCAGATATCAGTTAGGGGAAGCATAGGTAGTTACTAACTATATTTAAATACATAAGGGTAACACATCTGGTTCATAGAGGTTATTCCACTAAGTGCATCCCTCAATCCACATCGATGTTTTGCATTCATTTTCAGTTATTTTATGTTATTTTTATATGTCCACGTCGTATAGATAAAGATACTAAAATCCGTAGTTCTTACACTAACCTATAATATGAAAACCATGTTAATTATATCGACAACGGGAGTCAATTTCTTTTAATTAATTGAATACTTAAGGACTGGGCTGTCTATGCACTTGGACACGATTATGGGCTCCTTTTACGTTTTTTTTTATTTTTTTCCAATATGTAAAGTAGTAGGATTACTACAGCAGTTGCATTAAAAAATCAATAAAGACTTGTTTACGTGAGAGTATTTTAAGTTTACGTTACATTATGAATATTCAATAAAAAAAGATTTATGGAATAGTTCAGTTAATTGTTGTGTAACGTATTTTAAGTGCTCCACATCGTGTGATCTCGGAGACGGATTGGGCTCGGCGCACACCTGCAGACAGCTTCCGATTGAATACTTTGAAAGGGAGAGCCCGTACGACCCGACAACCAGTCATAGTTATTCTCTCAAACAATGTATACTGGTTTATAATTAATTCAACATAAATATGCACTACTTTTTTATCGAGCTTCTTTTGTTATCTGTCGATCGATTTTGTCGAGGTGTACGAACTAGCTTCTTGTCTGAGGCAACGTGATATATTGTTGCCGGTTACAATTCATTGTAACGCGAAGGGTTATATATACGAAATATACTGTTTTGTTACAATAACTTTTATGTAGGTACTGAATTTCATATAACTTTCTGCTCCAAACGAGCGTACCGACATCAAAAGTTATTTCATATCTTCGAATCTTATTATTGTTTAAAAAATATGCTATAATGCTAGTCTTCTAAGTATTCTGTATTCTTTTACATGGTTACAATCAAATCGTTAATTAACAAATTTTCATTTTAAAACTCTTCTGAAACTTTTTATTATACCTATTGACTATTTATTGTGGTGTATTACTCACATAAAATCAAATTTTGGAATATTAATGTCAATTTAAACCTTAGTCATGTAGTATGTGTACCTATCTTCAAAATTTAAGATACTTGACTTTTAAAATTCTGGTTCCTCTCTCCTTAAACACCATAATTACAAATGGTTTCCTTGCTCTTGTTTCATGTTTATTATTGTATATATATAATTATATATACAGGGTTATTGGTAAAATACCATCATTCATCATTCTGCAAACATAAATGTAGGGAACAGCTGATTTTTTTTTCGCGATTTTATATTTGGTCCCATAGTAAAAGTTGTTCGTAATGACGAGTACAATGACCCCTTAAGAGGTTGATGGTGTTTTACCAATAATCCTGTATATATGTAGATAAGTATATGTTTTATGCAAATATGTACCTATTTATTGTATATGTAATTGGTACACCACTGACTACCTGCAGTAGTCTCTCCTTCTCCCTTTAATACATCCAAAGGTTGTCTGTAAAAGATCGCTTTTAGCGATAAGACCGCCCATTGTGTCACCCTATGTAAAATTTCTACATTTATATCTGATATTTTTGGTGTACATAACAAAGACTATTCTATTCTTGAAATGAGGATTTTGGTAGGGACTTGCATTAATGACTGAAACAATTATTACGATAAGGACACTAAAAGCTTCTTAAATTTTATTCGTACTTACCGAATTTTAAATCATATCTGCACTCAACTCACGATGTCACAAGTAGTATATTGCTACTGAGTGGCCGGTAGGTCTCCAAGTCTCCAACACACGGATAAATTGGACAGATGACGTTACTATGTCAACAAATCATCGGAAGTAGTCGGCAGGTGTGTTTAAAGTAGGTATAATATCCTATTGCATCACGTCAACAAAAATAGTGTGTTTCAACCGTTATCGGTACAATGCCCACACTAAGGTCTTCCATATTCAATGTGCGCCGGGGCACATGAACCTATGCAAATAAAATCAAGTTGTAGGTACCGAAGTCGCCGGTACTCGCTCCTACTCCGGATGTAAGGACTTCAAACACGAATCGTATTTACGTAAGAGGCGAGGGCACATACAACACGTGCTCGCCACATAGGTGTTCAGGTGAAGGGGAAGTGTACAGCTGTTTCCACAAGAGTAACACTAAACCACGCCCGCCTTGTGTAACGCTTTAAGAATTAACAGTCACATTTATTGTTGCCGTTTGTAGGAGAAGCGGTTGAAATAAGCACCACTGGCCTATGTATTTCTTTCAATTGATTTAGGTATGTATTAAACTAATTAATGTAAGTAAGATAGGTTTATACATCTAAACTAATATTATAAAGAGAAACTACTTGATTTTTTGTATGTTTCTTTATTATGTTTTCACGCTAAACTGTTGAATGGATTTGGATGAAATTTTGACCTGGATTAGGACAAAGGATACTTTTCATCCCGATATTCCCACGGGATCGAGACTTATGCGGGTAAAACCGCGGTGCACAGCTAGTAACTAATAACTTGAGTCATAATCAACCAGCCTGATTGCAGCGCTCATGACTTTTCTTTTATCGTTAGGTTTAACTACACAAAAATAATACCAACTTTAAAAAAATAAATTTTGTTGTAAATGTCTCAGAATCGTTCAGAATATGCCATAGTAATAAAGTGCCAATGTCCCTACATCCACTCGAAGCCACTCCTGAATTGCTGTGGTGCCTACGTGATGAAGCTCTCGTACCTAATAGCTAGGCATAGCATGAGACGAAGTCTCATTGCGTACGAACCGCGAAGTGTTGTGAGCTTTTCATTAGTAATACCTCAGTAGCAGCATGGAGTCGGAATTTATGTCTTGTTTATCATGGTATTTAAAAGTAACTGACGAAACGTGACACAAGCGTTTTGGACCCTTTGGATGAGCCGATCTGTGCGAGCCAATAGGCGCGGGCCGTACACTGTATCTGCGTAGTTTAGCCTAGATAAAACCAGGGTTTCTACAAGCTGCTCCCTTATTGTTTCTGACAAATAAGGCCTAATCTTGTACAGAACTTTCAGGCGGTAAAAGCAGTTTCTTGCTGAGTCGGCTACATGTTTTTCGAAACGAAGATCCTTGTCCATAGTGAGTCCAAGATTCCGCGCCTCATAGATTCTGTCAATTGGCTCACCCATTAGCTCAAGGTGAAGCGTTGCGGGTAGTTTGGCTAGTTGCTGTCTCGTGCCAAATACCATGTATTTTGTTTTGGTTGGGTTTAGCGACAGGCAATTCTCTACAGACCAGGTGGCGATTCTACGAAGGTCAGGGAGTACAGGCGAATGTTATTATTTTTTTAATACTTTGTTCCACACTAGTAATTTCTCCTGTATTGTGGGTGCGTTTACAAACATTTAAACTCACATACACAAACAGCCAGACCCGGAACAACTACTTGTAGATACAATTATTTGTTCCGTGCGGGAATCGAATCCGCGACACGCAGCGCAGCAGTCAATCGCTTAACCACTGCACCAACCGTGTCGTCAAAATCGTCGTTATGTTTTGTTAGGTAATGTATGTTTCTATAACCACTAATCAATAACCAAGCTCAAGAACATTTATTTTTATCATCGTATGCTGAAAAAAAGGATACCAAAGTTTGTTGATTTTAACGTATGTCGACAAAAAAATCGATGTTAAACAATCACAGTCGCACATTGTCTGGCGGGGTGCATTCGAGCGAAGGTGAATTTCTTCGAAAGTGAGACCATTTGCAGCGTTGCAACAACCTGCAAAGAATCCATTGTAAGGGTAAGGATCAGACGCGCAGCTGCCGACGCGAACGGCGCGCACTCTTGCATCAACTGCCATTGATACTACAAGATGTATGCTGCATTTGATGTGGATCATGTGGATATGTATCGATAACTTATCAAGTAAGATAGACTTTTTCAATATTATTCTCTTTAACAAAATCATGATTAGGAGGTTTATACTTCATAGACTATTCAAGACTACACGATTAATTAATATAAAAAGATTCAATATGAGTAAGTTGTGTTGTTTGGTTTCCGTGAGATAACCTCCCTCATACAATGGATTTTATTATCTAAGTTACTAACTTATTCTGTCGCTTTCTGATATCAAGGAATTAAACAATAGTAGGTAAGTACCTACTAGCCTATGTTCATTAAATTTTACAAAAGTCGAATGAACGTCGCGCGTCGTTGTGATTTTATTTAACGACATTTTTTGTGCTCAGAATTTATATGAAAACGGCTTTTATTTATTTTGTGACATAAAGACACGATTGCATTGTGCAGCGTTCTACCTGTGCGTCAGCACATGCCAGTTTTTGTGCGAATACTTCGGTGAAGAATGCTTTGTGTGCAACTATGTGCCGCTATCACATACCTACCTACTGCACATCGAAAGATTTCGAAGATATTAAAGTTAAGAAGATTTTTCTAGAAATCGTGTTTTTCTCTAACATGAAGTTGCGCAAACGTCGCCAGATCCGTTGCGCAGATAGGCGCGCTCGTTGCTCAGGCCCTGAACTCAGCTAACCTAATTGACAAGCGGTGCCTGCGCACGCGCACACATCATCGATCAACTTGACCACCTCACAATCGACTTACGAAATTCACATTCGTCTAGATATTGATCCTGTACAATTACCGTAACAGCTGGAGCTGGACTAGTTCCATTACGAGGAAGTTTAAAGGCATTTTAGTTAATGTTTTGTTGTAATGGATATCGACAACAAGGTACCTCCGATAAACCTATTACATACGTATCTATAATGTGGTTCATATTGATATATTGCCCCAAACCACTCAACACAGTGCATCAATAAAATAGGTAGGTACCTATCTGTTTACATATAAGGTACTTACGTAGGTACTACGTAAGTTGTTTGTGTTTTGCGTACTTAGAAGGTGTTTACGTGTTTGTTTCGGGATTGCCGAACAAGTCGGGCCATCCAGAACGCCTCGGTGCAACCATAGACATGAATAAATATGAATGTGTCTCAAGAAAGTTATGATATGAAAATATTTTATTGCCTGGTTATTCAAACATGTAAGTACAACGAAACCAAAAACAGGTACCTAATAAACAAGCCTTGAAGTATTTTATTATTAGAGTTTATGGTAAACAACCTATTGCAAACACGTAAGGTACGTACGTTGCGTACACGTAGGTATATCTAGCTAGTAGCTAGGCACCAATTCTTGGTAGCGACGACGTAAACCCAATAATAGCAGAATTTATTATTTATTGCGATAGTTATAGGACTAGTTATAGAACTGGCCGCTATTTCCGCAATTTTGCACGGATTACAAACAATGAAACAAGTGGCCAGGGTGGAGTCGGTTTTGGCGTGTGCTCGTTTAAATCTACTACAGACTCGACAGAGTGCTACGAGATGGCGCGTGCGCTTACCTGCCCCGGTGCGCCCGCGCAAGGCGAATCCCAGTTTTTTTTTTATAAGCTACGTCATTACCTCAGCTGACACTTTGGCGCTCGATAAATCTGTTGCCTCTGTGCTGTAAAATTGATTCTCTGAATTGCCTAGACCGCATAATATTAGCATGAAATGATACATTATGATTCATTGATGTAGACAGATGTGGTCTAGAAAAAATCTATCTTCAAATACATCAATTATTTAAACATTGATCGTAAACACCTTTAAAAGAAAAATAACGGGTGTTTTCCTGCTTTGATTTCTGGACAATAACGTCCGGTTTCTAGTGTTAATTTAAAAAATCTGATGTTAGTACCTAAATAATACTGAACTCCGTTTTACTGTTTTAAACAGATAGTCATACAATACAAATTCAAGCGAGTTACATATTAAATGCAAGTTATTATTATCGCCGTTATTGTAATCAGTACGCATGAGTAGGTAATAAATGGTGCCGTTAAATGCAGTTGGATTCAAAACTGGAGAGTTATGTCAATATATCTTATTAGCACATAGCAATGGATGACATGTCGCTCGTCGCCGGACGGAGGAACAATCGGCAAGCGGCGCCCGCGCACCGATCAGATCTGTACTCCTGCGCAGTGGTGCAAGTCAGCGGCGAAGCATATTCTTTAATAAGGTATTGTTAATACAAAAGCAATACTTTTAGTTTGGTTGCTAAATTGGCATGTCTTTCAAATTTATTGCATTGACTGTTTGTCGTTGAATATTGGTACCTATTCAGCTGCAGCCCCCAACATGGTTTGGAAAAGGCATGACTGCTGTTTCATGACTCGCGTAGATAAACTTGGCGGAGAGGATGATAGAATAAGAATCATTTAGTGGCAGCGTATAGGGGCTTGTGGCTAAGTAATAACAGCCGCACCCGTACGGTTCAATCGATTAGGTTAAGCTACGCTTGCCGCGGTTGGTCCGTGGATGGGTGACCACCTTTACATACCAAGACCCGCCCGTGCCTGGCGGCTGTCATTCCTGGATCTTTAACAGTCGTTACGGGTCGTCAGAAGCCCGAAAATCTGACAACTACTGTAACCAAGGGGTATCGTATTACCCAGTAACTGGGTCGTGGAGGTCAGATAGGCAGTCGCTCTATGTAAAATGTACAGTCCATATGTTTTGCCTGTTTAGGGCATGCAAATTAATTTTACATGAATACCTAATAGGTGGGTACTTATTTTAATAAGATATACAGAATATACATAAAAATACCTACCTAAGTTCTATAATTTTTAAATTAAGATGCTTGTAAGTTACAATAAATATACAAATAGCAAAACTTAAAACCTTAGATATTGTTATTGTTTTGATTACTTAATGTTGTTGTAATGTTTAATGCGGAGAATGCGGCTGGAACGGACTAGCCAGTCCTTTGCTACCAGGTCGGTATATTAATGGTTTTCTACTATTGTATTTCAGGAGTTCACATTGATGTACCTAATACTTATTATAGTCAGCAGACGATACGTCTGCATATAATATTATAGTCAGCAGACGATACGTCTGCATATAATATTATAGTCAGCAGACGATACGTCTGCATATAATATTATAGTCAGCAGACGATACGTCTGCATATAATATTATAGTCAGCAGACGATACGTCTGCATATAATATTATAGTCAGCAGACGATACGTCTGCATATAATATTATAGTCAGCAGACGATACGTCTGCATATAATATTATAGTCAGCAGACGATACGTCTGCATATAATATTATAGTCAGCAGACGATACGTCTGCATAATTATCCCGTAAAATCCTTCTGGTGTTAGCCAGCTTATAACTTGTGTCAGGCCCTCAGCCAGCGCTATGGTATGGCTTACAATCGTTTCCTGCACGCAATGCGCAATATTATACGTACGTCATTATTTCTTGTTACTGACAGCGCAGATAACTGAGTGAAGATGTTAACTGACGCGTCCTCCTTATTACATTGTTACAAACTGCGCTTTATTTCAGTTGTGCCGTTTTTGA
Organism: Brachylomia viminalis; assembly: GCA_937001585.2. Classification (NCBI taxonomy): domain Eukaryota; kingdom Metazoa; phylum Arthropoda; class Insecta; order Lepidoptera; family Noctuidae; genus Brachylomia; species Brachylomia viminalis. Next base: position 14,133,418 of record OW443301.2, on the reverse strand, counting down.
GTGATGCAACGTTGACAATCGGGTGGTTTGATGAATTTGAACGGACGTAAAAATGGCTTTAGAATTCGAGTGCAGTATTTGAGGCTTAAAAACCTTGATTTATACATTGTGATGAACGATATAATAGCCTTAGTTGAACATCAAATCGAATTAATGGCAACTAAATTTTAATGAGCAGAATAGCGACTATTATACTAATTACAGAACGTAAGTCCTATGAATATTAAGAAATATTAGGTACTCATTTTGTTGAAAACAACTTTTTGAATCGGCAATCCTAATTTTATTAGAGGCAAAGAGTATACTAGTAGTAGTATTGTAGTTACACAGTTCAAGAAGAGGAAGTATGTAAGTACCGAAGTAACTTATTCAATAAGTGCATTAGAATTTGTAATGCTTAGATAATTTCGATCGAGAGCCGGTTTAATGTTCAAACAAGAATCGCAAGTGACTACTATGAGTACTAACAGTAGTAAGGAACATGACTAATGAACTGATTACGCTTAAGGCGTCTCGCAGGAAAACGTTAGGCGTCAGCAAGTATTCATTGATCGCGGCTATCAGATTCATTCATAGCTTATTTGTCTATTCGGCGATCATTCCATGATGTTAATTGCATGACGTTTAGGGTTGGTATTGGATCAACTATCGACAGATACCGGCTGTAAACACGTCGTCAGTATCGCAACAATCTATTTATAATCACCGACCGGCGAGACCACTGTGTGTTAAATGTCTGATATTTACGATTACGAGCCGAGACGCCGGCTCTAGTGCCGTTTGGCCCATTCCAAAATTGAACATATCGATACTTTTTATTACTGCATTTTTGGTAAAATCATAAAAGTACATCATTTCACGCAAGTCACGTAGCTGTTGCTGCTGTTGATGCTGCACGTATTGCTAGAAAACTCTTTTCATTTAAGAACGCTCATAGAGTGAATTATCTTTAGGAATAAATGTATCGAATGACCATCCTTTCAATGAAAAAATTAAGTAAGGTCCGTCCACGATGCTACTCAAAACTAACATGTTACAAACTCAAATCACCAATGAGTAGCCAGAATGTCACGGTAGGTACCTACGGATATTTCAATGGCTAACTAGTCAATAACGCGTTAGTGGACGATCGGCCTAATTCCCATAATTATCAGGTAAATAATATAAAGTTTCAGTTAATCAAAACGATTAAAAAATGTGCTGATTGCTCGTTGATGTCTTTCTAACGGAAATATCGATTTACCAAAACGTAGTAAGATAAGAACATTCATAATAACGTGCTGCAGTGTATAATTAGCACTTGTCCATCATTATACTATACCTACGTAGAGTAGAAGTTATCGACATGATTGTTAGGTAAGGCACTAACCTGGGAACGATTAGCGCAGCCGCGGCCGCGGTGCGGCGGCGAGCCGGCGCGCGCGCACGTGCGCAGCCAGCCGGTGAGTAAGCTCGAGCTCCCACTTTACACAGATAACTTTGTTTATCAAACAAAACTTTTACACCACCAAACGCTTTAATACCACCACATATGGTTCAATTTCGATTGACACGTTCCTGTGACATATGCAAATATGAAATTGTTGCTGCACTGGCCCTTAGCACAACTATCTCTGGACTGTCACGCAAACAAAATCCAAGTAAACAACTGTTCAGAAAATGTGTCTTGAGTATTGTAATTGTAATAATTGTAAGCACTGTAGGATAATTGAGCACCTGTTTTAGTTAAATATTGCTTACGCAAGAACACAACATTCTTGCAATAGGAGTGGATTTTAAATTTAGGCTACAAACCTAAATACAACGACGAGAAATCTCGTTGTATTGAAAATTAAAACAAATAAAACCTAAGTATGTAGGAACTAGGCACTAGTTGAATAGGGTAGGAACGTTTCTGAACTACTAGTTGAATAGTTGGGGACATGGGCTGCATTCATAATGTTTCCCATAATATATGTATTTTTTTTTACGGATTGGATGTTAATTCGTTTCACGCCCATTTGGACAGATTCCTCTCTAACCTGTTACGATGGTTTTTCTTTTTACAGTTTTCAGGCATATGATATAAGAAATTGCAAAAGCCTGCTTAATAGGTACCAATAAATTGATTTTAGAGGCATGTATGTTGGTTTAGTTAGTAATAATAAAAATAATCATGTATTTCGCGCAGGTAGTGACATCCTTTGAGGTGACCCCAGGGCCGGCTGCGACGGTTAAAATTTACTAGTAACACAATCTATTATCAAAGGTTAGCAGAAAAAAAGTGCGATAGATATATACAAAGCGCCACAGATGCGCGGCGCGCCGCGCCGGTACTGTCACCTGCGAGCACGCACGTGCGCGCGCCGCGCCGCAACAAACACATTGTGACGTCAGTGCTGCGACTAATACACAAACAAGTTAAAAGTTTCATATCGGAGATCAAATTATATCCCCACCAGCTTAGACTGAAAACAGAAAACCTCACAGTTTCTGAAAAAAAAAACCGCCCCGGTGTGTGTCGGACCACGAACACAGTAAAGGGTTTTGTAGTTAGGGTGAATACTTACGCATGCACAGAATTGTTTTATAGTTCGTAAAAATAAGTTTGTTTTCATAGTATTTTCCGAAAACTATTGTCGACTATGAATAACAAAGTTTTTTTTTTCTGAAACACTAACAGAAAATATGCAATATCTCAAAATAATATTGACTTAAATAAAAAGTCTGTAAGAAACATTGTAATGTTTTTAACTATGTAGTAGTTAGGGGTGGCACTAATTACATTTTTCGTAATTTCACTAAACCATTGTTTAGCGATGCATAGAATACACCTTCTTTCCAATTTTCATCGATATACTTAGTGCAAATAGTCTCCCAGGAAAATTACTGTGTGTCTTCTGGACAGATGGATTGACGGAGAGACGGACCTGCCGTTTGTTTTTTTTTCTCATTTGACTACGGAACCCTAAAAGTAAACCAAGATGAATTGAAATTACGCATCTTTCTACTATTATAAGCTGAAATAAGTAGCACTGCAAGTCTGATTAGTTGAATATTAAGTATGTTTATACCTAAGTACAGTCACACTTCCAAGTTATCCTATAACATTCCTCTTTTCCGTCGGGGGTTAAAAATCTAGTCTTTTATTCACATTTCCCTGAGAACAGCACTTTTTAAACGCCTAAATTACATAAGACAGTCCCCCAAAACGCCCACCCTGAAAGTAGTCGTTGTAATATACCTACGCCCAGTACGTAAGTAGCGTTGTTAGTTATTAACTTTTCAAGCTTTTACTGTACAAGCGATGATAAGGTGCTGTCAAATTTATTGAAAATAAATACACTTGTAAGTAGATATTTTTTATAAAACGCCCGAATACTTAGTAACAAAACGTGATATTATTAACGTGAAGTTCCACCTCAGTGTTACCTGCGTGCATTAGTGCCGCTCATCACATCACTGTTGCGACCACCCCTTCACTCGAAGCGTGGTAGTCTCGATTAATTTTCATTAACCAATATCCATTTACGTTCCCTAATGAATTTAAGATGATTCTACGCTATTTTGTTTGTCCCAAGCGAATGAATAAATATTTAATTAAAATGTTTTTATAAAACTTTCGTGTTTCTGATTACTTTTTCTGGTCTGTGTTTAATTTAAACCATTGAATTAAGTCGTTCTAACGAATACTGACATTGTTATTGTTGTATAGTAATGTATATTGTATTGTTCCTTTTGTAACGTTACCTTTATTTTTTCAACGGCTAAAGTTAGAATTGTGTCCTTTGTTACACCTCGGGCCGATTAAAGAGTTATATATCCAAATCGTTTTAAAATTGTAGGTTAATATTATAAAACGCATTTAAGTAAGCGTTACCCGTTATTAAAATTTTGAGCCCCCCATTAAGGAACAATCGGAAATTTAAATAATAATATACCAAATAAAACTATTCTCATGGGTGTACCAGATTCAGAATTGCTTCATTTCAAGTTCACAGGGGAGAGCGATTAGGTATCGACAAAACATGCACTCGAGACGAACAAAAGGAAATTGCACCCATTATTATATTATGCAGAGCTGTTATAATTTTGTGTGCCCGCAAATCAGCTAAAAGGGTTCCAGATAAATTATTTCCCATGTAATATGACTAAAAGAACAAATAAGAATCGGTAATGTGTACTATTGTTTGTGAGTTTCCCCCGGGTTTGTTCGGGATTGCCCCTATAAGATTATGTAAACCATGCGCTAAAAAAAAAACAGGCTGGGCAATTCCGAGAAAAACGCATGCATTAATAGGCCCAACAATGACTTACATGTGGGTGTACTAATACCTATATAAAAATAGCGAATATTCAAATTTATTACAAAGAAAAAGTTGTGTAAAACCTAATAAACTTTAGATAATTTATAGTAGAGAGTTTAGCCTTGATATTTAAATAGTTTTATCAAGTTTTAATGAAATCCCTGGCGCAGTACGAATGGCAATTACCCGCCTCTTTGTCAAGCGAGATAAAGGGCTTGGCAGCGCGACACTAAATAAAAGATAGAAAGTGGCTTTATTTCACTACAAGAATAGATTCAAGGAGCTAATTTACCACTCGTTTATATCGTGCAAACTAGTTAGAACACAGTTTTGGTCTTATTGTGCTGCTTGTGTCTGTTTTTCGAGATGTAGGAACCAATATTGTTGGTAGTTTAATAAGTTAATTAATTTAAAGTTTAAAGTTTTTAATGTAAAGCTTTGCGTAACTTATCTTTTCTCTGGTACTACTTGATCCAACAACTCCACCAAGTCCTCTAACAAAATCCACATCGATTTTGTAAGATTTGAAAGCTACCAAAAACCTATAATGTGTTCTCCTTTATTACGATAACAAAGATTCATAATTAGCAATTAACTTTTATTCGTGGAATGCAATCCATGCAAAGAACTAGATAGCCACTCATTCCTAGACTACAGTAGACTTTTCTCGTTTATTTAATCACAATTCTTCTGCGAAGAGGTACTACGTTGAATACTTTATATTAATTTAGTCGAGATTGAGTTAAGTGAATGTTGGAAGTGCAGGCGGCGCGGCGGCCTCGCAGGCTACGATAAAGCCTGCGCCACGTTAGCGCTAAGTGAGCCGGTGAGCGCCGATAGCCGCTGACGAGTCAATCGCGCCCACGCAAACTGTCGCCGCCGCTGTCTTTAATAACGTACCCCAGTCCGAACAAAACCTTATAAAGTTATAACGATTTAATTTAAAACAGCTTCATTGTTCTTCAAGTTCTGCAGCAAAATAAGGTTCGTTAGGTCTGCGATTCACTCGACTTGTTGCTGATTTTAGTGATATTTACAAAGTTTATGTCGTACTAACATTTCTATCCATTTGTTTAATTAAAGCCAGAGTGAAATTTCATTTTCCTACAGGCCACAGAAAAACACGGCTCAGAAATACAGATGACTTCAAAAAGTTATTAAGATGCACAACCAGTTCTATTTTACTTAGATTATAAACAAAGAATACCTATTCGCTAATACTTATATAATTAAAGAAGAAAGCTTTCAACTGATACGGTGCACAATAGTAAACTACGGCATGCATAAATCTCAGGTGACCTTATCTGTATCTAATATCTTAAAGCAAGCGCTTAAAACTTATTCCATATTTACATGTATATTGCGACGGGACTTACATAATTAACTGCCTTTTAGGTTATTCTTTTAGTCTTTATTTGTGCACACAAAAGAGAAATGCAAGCGCGATTACATGTTAAATGCGCTTATGGCGGCAAAGGAGCCGCCAGGCTAGCGTAGGAGCCCTAATGCAGTGTCTATGTACGCGGATAGCCGGCGGCTATCTTCGTCGCCGCCTGCGCCTGCGCCGCCGCACCGCGCACCGCTACTCACGCAGAATTACAATCGATAACCCTTACGACGATGCTTCGAAGATCTTATTTAAAAGCCTCACTAATCACCCTCGCTACCTACAAGGTTTCTAGAAAATTACGGCTCTGCAAATAAGTTTTGTTAGAAAAAGATTGTGATTGTTTCAAATTCAAATCTTGATTTGACCTGAAACATTTGAAATCGAAACAATTAAATTTAGGTAGGTGTTAACTGTCATGACCGCATTAAATATAAGTATTAAAAAACGCAATCGCATAACATTCAAGAGAAACATAGTACTTAGTGTCAGCCGATACTCTATCGTTAGAGCGCTAAAACAATTGAAATATAAAAGACTCGTTCGAACAAAACGTTGTTTCCCAACGCGATGATAGGCGAGGTGTGATGGCGAAGTGGGTACCTACGTATTCATTAATTGAAAACCGTCTGCAAGATGGCGTGTGGCAATAACGCCAGCAAGCCACAATTATCTCGTCACAGTTCTGAGATCAATCAAACCATATCACGTTATGTGGGTCATTAATTACTGTAAACAGTAATTACTTTAATTATTCTTGACAGTCTTTGTGTAAAGTCGTGAAGTGGCCGCACGCCGTCGAAGGTCGGCGTGGTATCTATTACAAAGAAGACTCGAGAAAGGTGATCATTCTGCTGCCCTGTCTAAAGCAGGAGTTACAGAATGGGTAAGTACTTATTTTTGATTGTACAATAGAAAATATTGCATACGTACCAGCATGTCGTGTAGCTGAACATCGCCTACGGTCTGCAAAGTTCAGTAAGCCGTCGTCTTCTAATAAGAAAGTTTTACGTGAAACCATCTATTGAAAAGCAACCTACGATAAGCGCAGAAAGTTTGATTAAGTACAACCTACTAAAGCTTTTCAGTCATAAGTACAATAGTTTGGGCACTAACCCGGAGACTCGGACTAACCCTTCAGACTTCAAACTAGTTGATTTTATTGATTCTTGAATACATCGGTTGAAGACCTTTTTACGTTAAGTGTGTTATTTTTTACACAACTTAATACTATATCCGAATTTAATAATCGGAACTGAGTTTTTATATAATTTATGACTAATAAAGGCTATTTTCAAACTTCGCTTCACACTCATTTTGTTGTTTTTTGTTGCTCACACTTTTTGCTTTGGCGAGTAAACGCTAAATTGCTACCTTTTTGATTATAGAGGCATTACCCTACAGGATGCAGTAACAAGGTGCTAATTTTGATGTTTTGTTGTAACTTTCAACACTTAATTTGATGAAACGCGCATAGTTTGTTATAGTGTTACATAACTTAAGTGATGAACTGATGATCCACTCGGAGCAATTATATTTTTGTTTTGAGGCGTTATTACGTTAGAGCATGGACGTAATATGTGATTCATAGTATTCAGTGCTTACAGCGTACGTGTAGTGTAGCTGTAGTAGTCCAGACACAGTTAGGTGGTCGGTGTGTGTAAGTCTGTAGCGTACAGCGGAGGTGCGCGTGCGCGTTGGTTCGCGCGCTGTCAAAGCAGCCCGTCAGGTGATCTTTGGGTCCGTGACTCAACAGTTACACTAACGAACCGGTGCACGGTGCGGCGCGTGCTTCATTGTGCCGTATTATCTATCATTATCTCGGTTAGCCTAGATACAGACGTATTCAATAACGCATGTAGCAATATGAAATGTAAAACAATAAACTTTTAATAAAGAGAATGCTTACCGCAACTTCTTGTGTTGAACCGGATTAATAAGTTGTGTAACTTTGATCGCTGTGTCATGAGAGGTTGCTACAAGCATAGTTGCGGGTCAATGTTAGAATGCCCAATACTTTTAGCATTAATTGTGCGCCAGTAATTGTGCAATGCTAGAATTATAACGTGCCCATATTGTTAAAATGTAGGTAATTTATTTCATTGTTCCATGTCCATTGTTTCATTGGTCCAGATGGAACACTTACCGTATCTGTATGGTACGTTTAAGGTTCAGTGGCTGAACAATATCGTAGCAGGTGTAAATAAATCACCGGCAGATTATAGATACTCACCTAGTCCGGCGAGCTAAACGTTTGAGGTCCGTGATTAATTCCATTATGTTCAGTTTATGATACTTATCAACAGTTATTATGTTTCATTAGCGTTGTAAACTATCTGTACGGTCAAAACGATCCATCAAGGTGTTAAGTAGACTCATCGGCGGTTTGGGGGCACAGGGTACCATCGAGTGTGTTAGAAGCCCGATCTATAACACCTGCCACAGATATCCAATCGTAGCATATGAGGCGACCGTATTCATCGCATCGGTTAAATCGTCGGTAAACATACAGGCTGATCACTCATCGACCAACCAAGAGTTGATAGCATTTTTTTTAGGATTCCATGTAATTTAGGTACTCAGAATTTCTCTATTCATATTATACCTAAATAAGGCAGGCAAGTTCTGAATAGTTGTGATAGAGATTATGTATCTACTTAATAAAAATCTTTTCACTGACAGACAACGTACAACTGGATCTGGCATAAAATTTTGGACAAGAGTTCCTTAAATAATAGGGATTAAGTAAGGGACCAAAGTAATTTTTGCCGGTTGGAAATCCTCATCGGACATAGTACGGCTTGTTTCATAAAAAATAAAAAACTAAACTAACTTCTTAAAATGGACTACACCAATTTCAATTTATTCAAATTATAAAATTTTAATTCGGTTTATCATAAACTGAATTAAAAATTCTAGGTAAAATATTTTCTGCGAACCATCCTGTACCTAAACTGTTTGCCGATGGAATTGATGACGTGGTGAAAAGTCAATCTCACACATTATTTAGATAAATATAACTGATACCGGAATCATTTCATATTTTTAATAGCTTTAGTTCTACAAATATATAACTATAGTGTTGATAATCATCAAAAGGTAAAGTACTATAGTTTTCTTAATAAAATATCTTCTCTAAATTTTTTTATTAAATAGTATAGGTATAATCTCTCCTATCTACAAGAAAAACGGCCAATTACATCGGCCTAATAAGTATATTTGTATTATAATTTTAAGTAAGTATCTACCTATCTACTAAAAATATACGGGGGTCACACTGAAAGTTTTTAGAGTAGACCAGTAAGAAAAACAGCCGATGAAAAATGTATTTAAATTTCGAATATGGAACTCTTTGGGAATCTGTAGATGTGTAATAAATTCATAATATGTCATTACTTTTTACAAATTGGCGGCAATTTAAAAAGTGTCTGTCGTGCGCCGAAATGGATTTGACTAGAGAAAATTTTCGTTCAACGATTCGTTACGACTTTTGCTGCGGTCTTACTTAACAACAATTTTACGATATATACTTCGATTAGCATTTCATGACGAAGCCTCATCCCGTGCCACTGTTTACAACTGGGGGCACCTAAGCACAAAGTCCGTCGTTTCGGGCTAAATTACGGACGTTTCTTACTCCGTATCAGTTACGGACATAAGATTAGTCCGGAGCCCGAACTAAAAATGAATGACAAAACGTTTAGACAGTTGTCCTTATTCCCGATGTATTTTTGTCCATCCGGAAAAGTTAATTAATCGGGAGTAGGGTTGACTTTTGATTGACTCGATCTCGGATTTAGAGATTAGGCCCCTTGGTTTAATGGGTAGTAGTCGACGTAGTCGAAGCAAACTCATTGATGATTCGCGAGAAGGACGTCCTTTACGGCGACTACTGAAGATAACGGAAGGGCTGTGCGGCTAATGATAGAAGTGGATAGAAGGGTGACATATCAATGGATTCGGGCAGCTTTAGGCATTGGTATGAGTCAAGTACAAAAAGTCTTACATGAACATTTAGGCGTCAGAAAGCTTTGTACTAGATGGATACCTCATAATTTGACGGAAGACCAAAAACGCCGTAGGCGTCGTTTGGATTGGTGCCGCTCAATGCTTGAAAAGTATGACGGAGGTGACTCGAATGCTGCATATGACATCATCACAGGTGATGAAAGCTGGATATGTTCTTACGAACCCATAATCAAAAGACAATCTGCGCAATGAATGTTTCCATTCGAAGATTTGCCGACAAAAGTAAAGAAGGGCAGAAGTCAAGGGAAAAAGATTATTGCCCCATTCTTTGGACGGACGAGTCATTTCGCAACAATTGTCCTAAAAGATGATTGTTCATTTGAGTTTGAAAATATAATAAAAATGGAATGGGTCCCTCCCGCCTGCTTCCAACATTTATTTATTTTAAAATGGGCTTGTTTTTAGCTTTTTAGTTTTTTTTGTTTTTTTAATACATATTTTTTTATTTGCAGCTTTTTAGTTTACGACATGTGAAAGATTTCGCAGACGATTTAGTTCTTGCAATGAGTTTTGTTCGTGAGGGTTATTTAAAAGCTTTTTTGGATCAAGTGCACAAAAAGCCAAGCCTTCGAGCGTCCCTCTAACCTCTTAACTCTGCTCAAAGCAACATAGGCTTGACCTTTTATTTTAGCATTTTAAATTCCAAATTACATGTAAACATACAAGTTGCATAAATGTTTATAAGCTATTTATGAAACCCTTTATTTTGATACCCCACTCGATAAATTTGAGAAAATAATACTTTTTTGTGAAGACACAATATTGCGCCAATAATCACCATTTTTTTCTTTTCAACTAGGACCCAGTGTCACTTTCACAATTAAGACGAATCTAACGGCACCTCTCAAGCTGAAATCGATCAAGTCGTTTAGGCTAGAGAGCGTGCCAAAGAAATATACATGACATACACTGGAAAAACATAACCCTCCTCCTGGCGCAGTCGGGTAAAAAGACTGTTACTGAAGATTGGTATGTCAGCCATTGTTTACCACTACGGTGGACGCCATCATGCGCGTGCGGGCCCTCACGACGGGGGATGCTGTGGCCCGGGGTGGGGTCGTCTTGGCGGTGTCTTTAGACATCCCCAATGCCTTCAATACCCTGCCCTGGAGTTGCATTAGGGAGGCACTCCGGTATCACCGGATGCCGACCTACCTCTGTCGTGTGGTCGAGGCCTATTTGACGGACAGGGCCGTCATCTACCCCGGTCACCAGGGAGTATGGAACCGGCAAGAGATGTCGTGCGGTGTCCCACAGGGATCGGTCCTGGGGCCGCATCTGTGGGACATCGGATACGACTGGGTGCTGCGCGCCGACCTCCCTGGCGGCGAGTCGACGATGAAGTACCTGGGACTCGTCCTCGACAGCCGGTGGAACTTCGTGGCGCATTTCCGACGTTTGGCTCCCAGACTGGAAAGGGCCGGGGCTGCCTTAAAGCGGCTCCGGCGGGATCTCAGGGCGGTATGGAGAGTGCGATTATCGCAACCCAGCGCTGGGCACGCCACAATTGCGGCGATAAAACCCCTCTTTGAGGAGTGGCTAGAGAGGCGCCACGGCGTCCTCACCTTCCGCCTGACGCAGGTTCTCACCGGACACAGTTGTTTCGGGAGGTTCCTGTTCCGGATAAGGCGGGAGGAAACGCCCGGGTGTCACCATTGTGTGGATCGCCCGGAGGACACGGTGGAGCATACGGTGGAGGTCTGCCCGGCTTGGGCGGAGCATCGCCGTGTCCTCGTGGAGGCGATTGGCGGTGGCGATCTCTCGCGTCCGGCCTTGGTCCAGGCCATGGTACAGAGCGAGAGAGCTTGGGAAGCCGTCACCTCCTTCTGCGAAGCAGTAATGTTCGCGAAGAAGGAGGCAGAACGCGTGAGGGAGAGGCAAAATTTGCGCCCTCACGCCCCAGGTCGCCGCAGGAGATGCCCTGGGCGTCGGGAATCGCAGGCCGATTCCCGGCCGCCGTAGGCGCGGGCTTGCGAACGGCGAGCAATGGGCAGCTCGCCGTTCGATAAGGACCAGGCCCGGGTCGACGGCGCGTTGTGTTCCACGCGCGCCTCAAAGAGATGTCAGCACCGATGACGGGGTTTGCTAGGACCGATGCCTGCTAGGGTTGCGGAAAAGTCCAAGAGGGTTACCGTGGCCCCTGGCACAGGCAACTGAAGGAACACGGGTGGGTTTTAGTCAGTAAGTGTCTGACACGCCCTCCTGCTCTGCCCAGAGCGGGAGAAGTTATTTGATGATTTCCAACCCACAAAAAAAAAAAAAGCCATTGTTTACCAGTTGTCATGGAAAATGTTAGACAACAGTGCACAAGAAGCAGGATCCTCCTCCACCACGACAACGCTCCAGCTCACTCCGCCAGACGAACTATCAAATATTTGTCTATCAAAAGTGTGGAAGTCCTCCTTACAGTCCTGACCTGGCACCAAAACCAAATTTCCAAAAATAAAAGATAAACTTAGAGGAATTCGTTTTATGAACCTAAAGAAGAGTGGGCCCACTGCTTCAGTCAATGGTCCCATCGCTTGCGGCGGTGCTTAGAAAGGAACGGAGACTACTTCGAAAAGCAATAACAATATTAACAGGCTTCTACATCATTCCGTTTTTTTTTTCTAAAAACTTTCAGGTGTGACCCAAGTATCCGATCTTTTCGATTATGAATCTAGTAACTCTCTACCAATTCCAAAATTCAGTCATGCATGACACAAATTACGCTAGATATGTTACAGGAATCGGGATCCTTAAAAAAAAACAACTTTAGATTTTGTTGTAATAATCTTTTCAACACACTTGCTTGTAAAGTGACTCTTACGACAACGCATTTAGGTTCATAATTTAGCTTATTAAACACTTGTGTTTTATTGCTTTACACATTAGTGTAAACACACTAGTGGTTTTTACTTTTAATTTTTTCAATCTCCGCAAAGAGTTTTTATGTGTAATCAATTAATATTTTTGTGAATAAATAAACTTTTCGTACCACTTGCTCAAAAAAGTGACATTCTATGCCACAAAAAGCGAACATAACAATAGTCATTTTTAATCTGTTAAAAACAGGGAACGAAAATTGTACTGAATTTCATTCATCCTCTAGGGGAAGAATGTGATTTAAATTTGGAATACTTACCGAAATTTATACTGAACTACATCTGTGTTTACACCATTGAGTTTTTATATAAAGCATTATACATCTTTTTAAAAAGGAATCCGCATTTATTAAGCAGTTATGGTTAAATAAAATTACGAAAACCGACGAGGCCCTATGAGTTTGATGCCTTTGCTTTTCCGACAAAAAAATATTAGTCTAGGAACTTGCCGCGTTTTTGTTTTCTTCAAATACATAAACGTTAAGTTTATTTTAATTTATTTTTATAAATAAGTTAATGTTCTAAAAATACGTTTAATTGTCATTATTTTTAATAAATGCTTATCTCATATTATTATTGTGTTAATTTTTTCGCAAATGGTACGAAAAGTAGAGTATTTTCCTCGGTGATAAAGCTGTCTTAGTCTTGGGTGAACTCCAATCCCTCGCTACACTCAGGACTTGTCTTAAATCCCTCGCTTCGCTCGTGATTTAAGTTTTTGACACCCTCGCTACGCTCGGGAGTAAACCTCGAGTCCTTCCTTACGCTCGCGATTTTAATCGTCACCCGCGACAGAAGACACTGCTTTATCCCCTTGGTTAATAATCTACTAATTTTACGTTTATGATAAATCAATCATCAAAATTATCATCATGTCATCAAATTATACAAGGTGTAACAGAATAAACGCAAGTCCTGAAAGTAGTTTGCTCATAATTGACTACTGAATCGATTTCAGTAACTATTAATATAGTTTTTTTTTTTAAATTATGTATTTTGCAATACAGACCGCCGATTAAGCCAAAGAAACTTAAATCTTATTGCAAGGTAATAAGACTCAATTTGAAATGCATAAAGTAATGCTAGGGTCAACACGATTTTCTTAATAACAATAGTTACCGTTAAAAAAAATTGTTTTGGTCATTGTATAATGCTTTTAACTCAATACTCTAATTGGGGTGTATGAGGTCTTGCGTTAATTATGTTACACATTGTATATATTTTTTACTACATAATTATTAAACTTAAATTTTTTACTACATAATTATTAAACTTAAATTTTCGTATTCAAAACATTATTTTGTGTTTATTATATTAATTTTAAATACGCTATTTAGCGATTTTGCCAGTGCCTTTATTTATAATTGGGCGCGCATCGATAGCGCGGCGGCGGCGCGCGGAAAAACAAAACCAGCCCGCCATTTTTCCATAAAATATTTGTTGTATGGTTATAAAATTGTCGACTTCACGTAAGGAAGAAAAGCAATACGTAGATTTGACCCCGCCGGAAATACTACTCGAGACACGAAACGCGAGTCTGTTGGCATCAAAATCTAGAGAGAAAAATACCTAGCGGCGCGGCCTACGAAACTTTCCTACAGTGGAAAAACAACTAAAAAGACCAATAATTTTAGGAGAACGTATTTTTGGCTTACTTCAATCAACTGGCAGAAAATACAAGCCCAGCTCGCTTTGGTGTACCGACCTATTCCGTGTTGAAAAGCACTGATAAGACTAAAAATGATATTGATGTCAAATCCTACCTGTAACCTTATGCCACTTCTAAAGAGACGCTCGGTCGGATATAGTGGTTGGTAATCTAAAGTATTGTCACCAATGGACGTTGAAAAGTTTTTAAAAGAAGCTCCGGATAGTCAGTACTTGGCAACAAAGGTCAGTCGAACTTAATAATCTAAATGTATCATCTCTATAAGCATGTTATTGTACTTAGCATAAGTTTTTATTTGATCTCTTTGCAGGTTGCGTTAATATTCGGTGTTACTGGTGCGTGTAGACGTCAAGAGCTTTATGATATTACAACAAAGGATGTAGAAACCCACGGTGAAATATTTCTCGTAAAAAATACCTATAGGTACTAAAAACAAGATTCCACTGTCAAGCTCTCCGATCAACAAATGAAAAAAATTACCATTTTATCCAAAACGTTCAAAAAGGTAAATGTACAGCTCAACCCATTGGTATCAACAAATTTGGAGCAATCCCAAGAGACATTGCAAAGTATTTAGATTTGCCCGAGGCTGGTTTTTACACTGGGCACAGTTTTAGAAGAACTTCGGCTACAATGCTGGCTGATCGGGAGCCGATATATTAACCTTAAAGCATCATGGCGAATGGCGTTCTGACGCAGTCGCTGAATCATATGTCGAAGATTTTATTCATAACAAGGCAAACATTAGTGCTAAAATAGCACGTAAAATTAATTTGGAGCCACAGACGAAACAGTCTTGCCCTGAGCCGCGACAATCCATTTCTCGTGACACTGGTTATTTAGTGCCTCCTACTCCCACTAATGAGCCTTAATATTTACAACACTCATCCAACTCGTATGAAAATATCACCATCGCCGTCATTCACCCAAGAAAATGGAAATAACGAAATTATTAATAATACCCCATACCATAACACTAAACTACTACTACTACATACCTAACTACTAGTATTAGTTGTATTAGTCCGCCTTTGTACAGTTTTTTTTTACTTGTGCTTAAAGTTTTAATAAATAAATAGCACAAACTGTAAAAACTTTTCGGTGTCAATTTGAGAAAAGTACTTTCACTAATTGTTTCAATAATTAAAAGCTGATAACAGTATAATAAATAATATACAAGTCTGTTGTTTTCCTCGCAAGTGTGTTGAGAAAAAAGTCGTATGAAACGCGTGTGCATTGATCATTAGCATTACACACTCGGCTCCCATATCGCCGCAATAATACCGCCTCAAGTTAAATGACCAACATACGAGTAGCACACTCGTATCATCATAATGTACTATTACTTGTATATTATGGTTTACATAGGTATAATAAAATAAAACTATCATTTTTTATTTGGTCATGCATGACATTTCCCGCGAATTTAGCACTAACATGACAGGTACAGTATAGACGGAGGTGTCAAGCAGCGTGACTGAACTTCAGCGGAGTGGACGACCGCGGCTATCGGCTTGCGCACGCGCACGCCTTTGAAAGCTTCACCGTGCAAATGATTGCTCCAATATTTGTTATTCTTTCGTCCCAGCCTCCGCTCATGTAAACGATGATCCGAAACCGTTAGTCACGATCTGAAGATTAATAATATTTTATGCGGTGTCGCAGTCGTTATCGAGACGAGTGAGGCGACTTTTTCACAACGCGGTATGTGTACCGATACGAAGAAGGAGGCTAAGTTCGGCATCACGATGTCGCTACTCAACTTTCGACTACGGCTGTCGATTAAGAATCACTTGCGCCAACACCGGGTTGATCGATGTAGCCCTTGGCATTTGTGCGACATAACTGTACACTTTATAACAAACAGATGACACAGATAGTACACGGCACAGTTACGAGTGTTGCTCGATTGACACGATGTTTATATTGATTAATCATAACGAATATATACATACATAATGAGAGTCGAGGAAGAACCGAGGAGCAGCGCGCACAGATTAGAAGTAGGTGGGCAATGTCACAGACATAACGCGGTACGTGGAATTCGCCAAGTGCTTTTATCCAGATGCCTTTTAAATCTGCCACGTGAAGGCATTTCTTGTCGTACGTATAAACAACCGTAAAACGAGTAGCGTCTTCTTAATAAGCTTAACATGAGAACGGGTTGTAGCGACCGCACGTGGATAACCGCCGTGGCCGGCGGCACATCAAAGCAAACACTCGTTTAAGCCAATTATTGTGCGTGCCGGCGCGCGCGCAACTACAACGTGTAATTATACGGTTATAGGGCGCACCCCCGCGCTCCACGCTCGGCGCCCCATCACCGCGCCTGATAAAAAACAACCATCTGTTGAACCGCGGCCAGGATAACGCCTGCTGGGTCAGTAATTGACCGCCGACATTGTGTTTTCTATATTAAGTTTTTTTGTATGTAAATGATTACGAATGAGTGAATTATCATTAAAAATGGGTCGATTACTAATCTATCTAAAAATACACATTATGATACCTCCGTCCGTGTAGGTATTCGCTTTGTGATAATTGAGATAAACACAGTGTTTCGTATGTGTATAGGTTGTGCTTACGAGATAAGGTGAATTCGAATAAAGAATATTGAACACCATCACGTAACTCA
Organism: Brachylomia viminalis; assembly: GCA_937001585.2. Taxonomy (NCBI): domain Eukaryota; kingdom Metazoa; phylum Arthropoda; class Insecta; order Lepidoptera; family Noctuidae; genus Brachylomia; species Brachylomia viminalis. Next base: position 14,116,548 of record OW443301.2, on the reverse strand, counting down.
TGACATCGATTAAACGGAAATCTGTGATCAATATAGAACTTAAAGGCCACTTCTCTTACTTAAAATAGTTTATTAAGTAGTTTCAAACTAAAATCAAAAGAGAAAAAAAAGGATTAGATGAGATTAGGTTTGGTCATTTTTAATTGGCCTTCGGTTGCATAGATTTCAGGGATCCTCTTACAGAACAGGTAATAAAAACTGGTCCAAAAACAAAAAAAGGCTACTTGAAAGTTTTGTTTGACCAAAATCCAATAAAACAACTTTAATCACTAGTTCCTTTATTTCAATATTAATATTTGTTTTCTGAATTCAATAAATTTTCTTAAAAACAACGTACAATTAATTCAGGTGTATATAATTAATTTTTTTTGGAATGATGCAGGGCAGCTTTTTTGGAAAAAATCTTCCTACTGGAACATGATATTAATATTATTAATAGCATAATTTAAATCAATTTCCGCCGCACGGGTTAACCCTTTTAGTGAGGGCGTTACAATCATTTATGTTTCATAATAGTGTGTAATCGCCTTATGATCTGTGGCGCTCGCACCAGCTGTGATTCTAACTGAATTCTATTTTGGTCCACCTTGATGGGTGTTATGATTCTATGAACCGTATCAATTATGAAATAGACTGCTTCGAGGCGGTTCTCATCTTGAATAGCTCAAATAATTGTGATTAAGTATTACTTATTAGTTATTACCTTTCAAATAAAATATCCTATGATATAGGAACAGTATTTAATCGTTTGTTAGTTTATTGGTCTATTTGTATTACTTTTTGGTTTATGCTGACAAACTTATTTTCCGTCATCATACGTACAATATTATCTCATGGACCGAATATAAATAACCAAAATAATAATAATAAGTACAAGGTCAAATTAAATTAGCTAGCGATACTCCTCAAACATGGTGGATATCGAAACCTAAACATGATTAAAAAAAAAATGTTTTGTGTTAATAACGAACGTAGTTAGTTACATAAATACTTGAAGTAAGACTTTAGTTAATCATTTTTTATTTCATCACCACTGGCACCTCAAACCGGCTGTCAAACTAGACCCAAAAATTTGGAGACATGTGACATCTACCAACCCGCACTGGCTCACGTGGTAGATTATAGCCCACTCCCTCTCGAAGAGAGGAGGCCTGTGTCCCAGAAGTGGGAACATTATAGGCTGATTATGCTATTAGTGCCAGTTCTTCTAACTGAACAGACAGCAGTGCTGCTGGGGAGTTTGTTCCGCCACTTCTTCTTCCCAGCTAAAGCACTAGGAAGTGGTGAAGGGTGGGCGTTTTGGGGGGACTGTCTTATGTGATTTTGACGTTCAAAAAGTGCTGATTCTCAGCCTAATTTGAATAAATGACTTTTGATTTTGATTACGCGTGTTATGATATTATTATTTGTGAAGTGAACACAAAAAAACTGATATTTCAAGTAATTATACAACTAGCTGCGTTCGATAACCCCAAAAAAAAAACTGTGCACCACGTCTGTGGAGTTTCGCTAGCTTTGAACAGGGCATGAAATGCAGGACCCTACTACTATACGACTACTACAGTACTGTCCCCTTCAGCACTCCAGCCAAGTTACGGTGATAAGATGATACTGATGCGAGTCATCGTATCACCGGAACCTGGCTATGTCTTGACTTGAATACCATACCCAACAATGGGACGAAACGACTGACTTGTGAATGAGTACTATGTGCTAAATCTTTAATTAGCTTCGGTACATAGGTACTAAATGGCGAATAATAACACAGTGTCTCGAACATGTTATAACAATCCACGTTATGTCCACTCTACAAGGGGAATGGTCCGCTTGCTAAACTGTAATAATCAGCTATCACAAAGTGACTCAGCCAAACGAAGGCAAGCCACCTGGAAGAAACCCGTACCTAAACTCTAGAGACCGCACTATTGGCTGTGAAACTAAGCTGTTTCCAGATAACAAACTACTCATGATTAATTAAGACGAAGATATATCTCAATGGGAATAACATCTGGGATATAACAAAACAATACAAATAAGTATTCGTTTTTGAACCTGTGTGAATGGTTGAAGATCTTGAGACAGTCGTGTCAACTCAGTGACAGCGGGCTGCCGGAAGAGCGTCTCATTGTCTTAATGTCACGTTTAAGGAAATTAAGTAGTAAAGTAATTTAAATCAGGTGGTTGCGAAGCCATTGTGTCTAGTACATAGGCACCACGTGCTGCAGCCGACAACAGTGTGGCCTTAGGTCCATTGTTCCAGCAGCGGTAGTAAAGCACGGCGCGGCGGGGCCGGTGGAGCCGGCGCGCCCCGCGTCTTGCCGCGCCTGGCTTGCAGGTGGCGCAAACATCCTTGTTTTAAAATGAAAGTCGATTGTGTGTATTTTACGATTATTACTCAAGATTTTACAGTGCTTTTCTTAATTATTCATTTGTGAGAAATATTTTAATAGAAAAAAAAATGGTTACTTACTATCGTTCCCTCGTCTTCCGTCTGTCTTGTTCTCTAGATCGTAGTTTGTTTGTCCGCATACTAGGCACCATTCTTGGTGCTAAGTGTGCTGACAAATACGTCTAGTACCTACTTAGAATTTTATTTATAAACTGTTTTATACCAAAAATGCCGGTTTAGAATGGCTCATTAGACTTGTTAAGTATCTAATAGGTCTGTCAATCTACTTAGTCCTTTCCTATTTCAATGAAAATAAACCACCTAGGTTATTATTTAAATATCTGCACTACGTTACCTATAAACATAACTCTTTTTTGCATGGTCTGTACCCACAGATAAATTGTGAAAGCAGTTATGTGGGGCAGTGTAAGGGCATAGTTTGAAGTATTCGACTGCTGTAAACTTTATAATTATAAATAAATAAACATAATTTGAAACATCCGCTTAGATAGATCAGTACAGATAAATCTAAAACTATTACAGTCTTATTACAAAAAACTAAATAAACCTTGATTTAAACCTGTGCTACGAAGTCCAGGCTTATCTGCAGAACCATGGTCTAAATTTGTCCGTATTACAAAACATCAAAAAACCGTGGTCTTCTTAGTGCCGTCATTTGAACCATTGTCTTTGTAACAACCACAGAGTAATACAAATATTATTCGTTCACCATGTTATCATTCTATTGCAACGTTCCGTATGCTCAGAAAAGAAAACTTTTTGATAATACGCTAATGATTATTATGATGTTTAGGAGTGTTAAAAATATTGAGAATGTTATGCATGGAATATTAGTTATTTCGTCGATTGCAGTTTTGTTTAGGTTTAAGCACATGACTTAATGTCGTATTAAGTACTAATAATACATCTAGGTACGTGTAACGAAACGTAAAATTTTCGCGCATTATATGAAACCATAACATTAAACAAAACCATCGCAAGTTGAACAAAGTTCATTTAGCTATGGAATTTTTAAGTTATCGAAGTTTCTAATAGAACAATGGCCTCTTTGTATAGTATTACCTTCTATAGTAGGTAATTTTAATATCATATTGTGATGGACCAACAAAAGAAAAAACGATCTGAGAATTGGAGTACCGAGGAAAAAGTAAATAAACATAAATTACTTCGATTAACTTGAAATCAGTGTTTAATTGATTCAAATTTAATTTTAATTTATTTGATTGATTCGAACACGATTTATGTTGTGTCGGCGTGGCGTTCCCAACAACTCAGCGGCTTCAATATCCTCAATATCAATTAAATCGACCATGTTAAGATCCATTTTCGGGTAAAAACAACACAACACAATGAAAAAGATGCTATAAAATACAAGAGAAATTTTGACTGATACGATTTAGACCATAGTTTGATCGTTTAAACTAGGGGCCGCCGAGGTTTAGCGTTAGACCATGATATGGTCCACGGTTTTTCGAAAAACCACGTTTTGTAATATCATTTTGGTTTAAACCGTAGTTTATAGAGCTTTAAACCGGGGTTTTCAGTTAAACCGCTTTTTGTAATAACACTGTTTAAGTTAAACTGAAGGTTAACCAAAACGTCAAGCTAACGTATTACCCGAACAAATACAGTAATACGCAGCATTATTGTTCAAGCATGCGACAAACTACCTATCCTCTTGGGTGCTTAATGTTTTCATTCTTTTCATTCGTTCACCATCACAGAGTAACTATGCGAGAGTAAGATATCCATAGATTAGTGTGGTGAAACGAAATTGAAGTTATCCATCGAGTAAATCGTTGGAGTAAAGTTATACTAGGATAGCTACTCTCGTGTAAATTCAACGTTGGTGAAATCGGGTCTAAGGGCGACTCTCACCAAGCTGTTATACCTAGAATAATAAGCCTTATCCTTAGAATACATTTTGAATTTTTGACAGTTTTCCATATTAGACGTCAAAGTCAAAACGTTTATTGCGTTTTTTTTATTCAACGGACAAAAGATATCTGAATGTGATAAAATCAGCCCTAAGAGTTAGGGAAAAGGAAGGAAAGGAGTTTATCATACGGTCGATTTAAAAAATTTTGGCAAATTAGATTTACAATTATCCTGTTGGCCAGTCAGCAAGGTTGCAAAAAGTATTGATTTCCTAGGGTACGCCGATCAGATATAAATAGGTAGGTATTGTCACTCCTATTCTGACAGCAATTTTGAAACAACGGGAGTAAAATATTTTTTTAAACGTGGGAGATTTATAAAGATATATTTATTGCATAACTGTGTACATTAAGGTCTTAAACATAACACTTTTTTGTTCCAACAGTCTACCCGAGTCGGATATGCAATAGTATTAAGAAATTGGGTACCTACAAATTCAATTTTTTATCAAAAAACTCGCAGATTATAAAATACCTTATCATAATACTTAATATAATTTTTTTTCAGTTTTTTTTATACATATTTCCATTTAATTCTTTAATTGCTGGCTTGCTTGCTTTAATTATAAAAACTAACTATCGCATTGTAGGCCATAACTTAGTTATTGTTTTAAATCGAAACAAAAAATAATGAGAAGATGACACAGTAATATTTTTTACATCGATCGCGTTCGCAACTATTACCATCTATTACGTAGATAAACTATTAATAATTCTTGGACCATCAATCACCGTAAGGTCAAAGCTGCACGCGGAAACGGAATGTTCACTGTTAGCAGTTTTTTATGAATTGTTTTTTTTGTGTTAGATATCATTAAGTATGGAAGTGTACCGGTCGACGTTGGTGGGCGCCGCAGCGACACGTATAGCAACGGATTGTTTCGACGGACTATTTATAATGTGGGGCTTGGAGACGCGGATTGCGGACGATGGAATCTGCTCCTTTGTCATTTGAGCAACCTGTTCTCTCGGGTTGGAGCTCACGGCGAGCACAATGTAATATAACGGACCACCTGATTAACTGCCATTCCGGTCGGCATGCAGATATCGAGTGCCGGCGAGCCGCGCCGCACCACCGCCACGCCGCGCCGCCGCCGCCGCCCGCGCCGCCGATCACTGATCATATTAATTTCAAATGATAGATTGGTTTTATATTGTTAATGCCTTATTATGATAAAGATAAGAACATCAAGGTTACTGAACTTTCTACGGCTTAAATGGAGACGGGCACGATATTGTACTTACAGATGATGCTCCTATGGTCGATAAAGCACTGTGGGAACGGATCTCACAAGTGCACAACTCTAAATACTTTTTGTCTGATCGTACGTACTCATCATAACCGGCACCATTTATGTTTCCTTCTTGTGTTTTTTTGCTTTGGGTTTTTCAACAGCGACACGGTAGCAGGTGAAGGGAACAGAATTTCACACGAGTTACGGCTTGAAATAATGAAGTTTTATTTCAGCGGAGATTTCAGATACGTTTTTTTTTTGCAGTTTTGGATCCTTCTCATGCTTTTTTCTTAAGAAGTTGTATAGTTGGGCGAAGGAAAAAGTCGAAATTTCACCAGTCAGGTTATTAAACTTATAGTTAGGTTTATATTAGGTATACCTTCTAATTGAGACCACGCTATAATTATGTTCAAAACTACAACGGTACTAAGAACACTGTGATCTAATGGAAGAAATGTTATTGTTTCATTGCATACCAGATTTTTCAATCATAAGTTGAAGAGCAGTTAACAGGAGACGGAATCACCCTTAATCCCATTTCATCAATATGAAACACACGTAAAAAAAATGGGGGCACCTTTTGCAACATCCGCTGTTAATTCTCACGAGACAGGTAGCAGCTTCCGTTGAATATTTTATTAAACACACTGAGGATAATCATTACAGCGTGTGCGATGTAGGATATGGGTAACTGTACCGGTCAGGTACCATTCCCGCTTCGTGATTCAAGCGAAATGTATCTTAATGAGACAAGTCCAATTTGATCTGGCTCGGCGTCCGACTCTTGATTGTTGTGATATCGATATGACATGAGCTTTACGTATTGATTTACATTTTAAAGATCACAAGACACAACAACAACAACAAGAAGAACAACAAGACACACAAGATTGTGGTCAAAGTTTATATAAAGTTAAAACTTCATTGATAATAAGTAGCCGTGTTGTTTTGTTTTCATTGATATAAAGGTACTCCCTCACTTGGAGCATTCGCCTACAATGTAACGTTACGGAGTCGAGCATTACGTTGGTTTTGAAATAATTCAAGGCAACAATATCGTTTCATCTGTTTTTTTTTCTCGTATATAACAATGTCGAATAATAATTAATGTTGCCGCGCTCAGCACAACGACCGCTTCGTCTGAAATTGTGGAATCAACTAATTGCTCAAAATCGAATCTAATGTTACTTACATTACAGGCGAACGCTCCAGGTGAGGGAGCACCTTAGGGATGCGTGCTAATAATATCACGGCTAAAGTTAGTAGGTGGATATGTAAGTAAGGATAAGATAAACAGGGAAGTGGTAAACTAATCGTATTCAACGATTTTGTGGGACAATGAAAAAAGTAATTCAATGTTTAAAATAATAATATACATAGTTTCTTATCCCATACCTAAAATTACCATTACTACTTAATTTTCACGAATGCAAATTCCGGGGTACCTACTATCAGCATTGTGCCTAAAAATTATAATAAAATGCAAAATCTTTTTGAAACTGTAACAATTAACTATTATTTATTTAAATGATATTCCGACTGATATTAAAACATATTATGCAGGTACGGTAAGATGCAGTGTTATGCAAAAAATAAAGTGCATAAATTGCATAAATAATTGAGGAAGTAATTTGACAGGTCACCTTAGTTCAGGAACTGGTTCACAGCAACAAGTTGTAGTCACGCAGACGGAACAGGGAGCGCGCCGCGCCGGGGAGCAGCACACGTGTATACTGGGCTCGCAGAGGATTGCACACTGTGTGACTTGTGCAATACGTCCGTTCAGGTAGTCGTTTTAGTCTACAATATAGAATCTAGGAAGGTATTTCAAAATTTCAAGGAAGTTGGCCCTCATATTTTGGTGTCCGACAATTCTGAACAAGTAAAAAAAATCTGGAGTTATTGCAATATAACGTGAAACCGGGGTCTCGTCAGCCGCATGCACACTATGCACAGCGACATGAGTCTCCACGCAATGAATTCCTGAAGATGAAAGGCGCCGTCGAGGCTGGCCCAAAAAGAGGTGACGAGATGAAATAGACGTATGCCATGAGGGCTGGTTAGAGACGGCGCGGGAAAAGAGTATCTTCAAGGACTTGGGGGAGGTCTTTGCCAAGCACTAACAAGCAAAAGTTAGAAAAAAAAATCGGCGACGAGGCATTGCTTAGGACATCTGAAAACCTATTACAACCAAACCTACCAACCTTTAGTGTCTCTTAAAAGCGTATACAGTTTAAAAGTTAAAACCATGCAGTACGTAATTTATTTAGGCCAATACACAACAGCGTCACTCTCTGTACGCAATTACTCACATGGATATTGGTCGGTCGGAGCTCGGAGCGGCGGCGGCGAGGTACTTCCAACCCTCCAAACATCCGCGCTCGGTGATCTATTGTTTGCCGAGAGAAATGAAACGAGAAAAAACCTGGTTCCCAAACGCATCGTGAGAATTCATCAAATGTGCTCCCAACTGACTGGGAGATGCACTAGCGGGAATCAATAAAATAATATCAGGTTACCTTTCACTGGCCGATACTTTTTGTAAGATGGTCGACGTACCTTTGAATTTTTGCCAATTAGTTTGCTTTTGTATTTTTCTATGAAGTTACTATTCGGGTGGTTGGACTTTTTATTAGGTACCTACTTAAAAGATGGTGTATAATTATTTATCTACATTCATGAGAATGATACGATTTATTTTGGAAAACACTAACAGTTGCTTAGTAGTAGATAAATCTGAAATAAAATTATAGTACCTACCATTTATCTAGGTAAGTAGGTACTTACAGTAGTTTTTGCAAGAACTCTTCTCCATTACGTAGGCAGTGAGTGCTACGCGCTACGCTACGGGCCTACGCATTTTTAAGTAGTTACCTGTCAAATGAGACAAACAATTGCTACGCAAAGCTCCTTGTTGAAGAATACTATAAGAGTAAGGTAAGCCGTAGATCTACACTATAAATTATAAAGAGGAATGTTTTTTTTTGTTTGTTTTTACGTTTGTAATGATTAGGCTCCGAAAAAAAATGTTCAGCAGTAGATAGCTAAATTATTACGGAATAACAAAGGTTATAATTTATTTTCAAAAAAAATTAGGGTTCCGTAAGAAAATTGCAATATTGTAACCCAAGGTAGAAAACCCAAAATTGTTTTTGGCGTGCGCTGCGAAAACTATTAATGATAGAACAAAATAATGTACTACAGGTTTATAATAGGATAGCATAATTATCCCAAAGATTCGACTCTTACGCGGGTGAAACCGCGGGGGGCAGCTAGTCGTTAATAAAGAGCGTAGTTGTTGCTCTTACTGTTCATATTACCACACGCCATTCTGTTACTTGACAGTTTTTTATGTAGTTTTTTGTCTCGTTGCATATTTGTTTGTTTTTGTAAAAAACCCGTGGCTTTTTGTTGTTCCGTTTCAAGTGTCGTTCCCATCCTTTTTTTACTAGACTCAGGAAGAGGAAGGTTAATGAGTTTAACCGTCTACATGTATTTAATTGGTATGCTTACGATGTATATATACCTATGTAGGTATGAATCCTCGATCGTAGCAAAACTGTTGACCTGTTTTTGAAAAATGAGGTGTCGAGATTTCTGTGTGGAATGTAACACTTGAGTGTCAACCCATAAGACAGTTATGTATTTTTATTCCGTTTTTTTTTTTTGTGAAAAGATTATGGAGACCTACTTAATAAAAGCACGCGCTTTGTTTATGATGATTATTCAGATGGCTTTTTAGATTAATACTATATTTCCTTATTCATCAGCAAACATGCATACCATTTATTTACAGCTAGACAGAAACCTAAGATCTCTCTTGAGAGGAAGTATGGAAGAGGCTTGGACATTAATTCCGTCATTAATTCCATCACGACATATACGCCGAGGTGGTCGGCGTACATGTCGTGATGGCCCAGTGGTGAAGGTCTCGTGTCTCATGCACGAGGTTGTGGGTTCAAATCCGGGCAAGTACCAATGTGAGTTTTTCAATTTATATGTACTTTGTAAGTTATTACCTATTATTATTATTTTTACTTTATCTTAGACATTAGGTACCATTAACCGGGGTTACTTTGAATTGCGGGATGACTTCCATTTCGGAAGACAACCATCAAAACTTCCATTTCGTATAAAATCGCGAATTGCGTTAAACGAAACGCAATTTGGTAATTTTTTTTTTCGATGTTACCAACACTGAAGAACTGTCATATCCTTTTCTGAGGACACGCGGAGACTTCGTCAACGATTTTAATTAAAAAAGGTAAATATATCTCTACTAATAGCTTTACTAGATCAAAATTACCCCATACGACAAAAACGTCAATATTTATTATTCCCGTTGGCAGATTTTGGTTTTTTAAATTGAATTGGCATTGTTATTGGAGTTACTTTTTAATCATCATCATCATCATCATTAATCACGCAATAAAATCGGGGGTATCAAAGTAAGCCCATCCTACGTTTAACTTTGATCAGCCAATTTTTATTTTTTTTCTCAATTTCAAGCCATATTTTTTCACTTATCATTACAGGAATCGAGAGTGATAAAAAAAACGATTATTAGACATTTTTTGTATTTATTTATACCTACCCACTAATTTAAAAGATATGGACTTTCAAAGTTCAATATTGATCAAAGTAGCCCCGGTTTACGGTACTGACATCGGTGAAAGAAAACATCGTGGGGAAACCTGACTTAATAGTTAATACTTATAACTCTGAAATCGCCGACCCGTCTTGAGTAAGCGTTCGTGAGCAATGCTTGTGCCTTCTCTATATAAGAAGATGCCCTTGGCCTACAGTGGGACAATAATAGGGTGGTATTATTATTACACCCTGTAGCTCGACACTGTCGATGCGGGTGTCGGTGCGGTGCGGCGGTGCGGTGGCACGCTGGTGTTGCGCCACGGTGCGCACGCGACGTCGCACCGCCGCGCGCCGGCGCCGCCGCCGCGCCGCTCGCCTCACTGCCTGACTCATGCCCATGGATTCCAGTTTTGTACCAAGCACCACTGTACTATCACCGTAACATTATGCCCAAACGATCTGCCAACGCATTGTCTTTGAACTTACTGTTTGGCGATAAATGTCAGTGTTGATTTACAGTTGTTAAATCTCGACGACCGGCGCATTGTGTACCGTTCGCTGAATATTATAATATTCATATTGACTAAATTGCCTTTCAGTAAAATTATTATTGTTACCACTCTATTGAAATACCGTGAAAAGCCCGTATCCTGGAAGTCATTCAGTGAGTTAGCTTTTAATTAAGTTCCTAGTAACTATCCTACCAGCCCCAAAATAACTTTAGTTTTTGGTAATTACGTAAAAAAAAGATAAAAAAAAACCACTGGAACATGAGTGTTATCCGCTAGCAACATGGCCGAATATCGTACCTACTCTTCCTTGACTGAAAACTCTGAAAGATAACCAGGCTGAGGGGTTAAATATTAATTATGATGACAGCTACAGATGTATGCAGATTTTTTTTTTAAACGTTGCCCCACACTTCGAATTTCTCCTGTATCGTGGGTGCGTTTACAAACATTTAAACTCACATACACAAACAGCCAGACCCGGAACTTGCAGGTCATATTTGTTCCGTGCGGGAATCGAACCCGCGACATGCAGCGCAGCAGTCAATCGCTGCGCCAACCGTGTCGTCATAAAAACAAAAAATTACGAACGGTAGTTGTTTTTGAACGGAAATAATTTAGCTAAGTATGCCGTACGTTTAATACATCGTAAGTCACCACCTCTAGTTAATTCGACAGTATCTTAGGTTTCAGCTATCGGCGTCACTAATAAACAAGCGCCGCGCGCCGTCTCTCGACTGTCATATTGTACGACTACACGATGTGGTTACGATATTTTAACCTGAGTATCGACCACATCGGGAAGTCCTATTCATTGTATACTTGAAATAGCGTGTTTAATATAGTAAATAACATATTATATAATTAAGTAGCGTGAAAATCGTTAAGTTTATCAAGGAAAAGTCTTCTCCTTAAATCCGAGCTGTACTTTATTAGGTGATGATTGCTACAACTTCTACGGAACACCACTACATAATGTTCGTTACAAGTGGCCCCAGTCCCACAAGCATCACTTCGATCGTTAACCAGGAGCAACCCACACGCGGTGTTGCAAATGTCGACCGTTTGTGCCCGACTGCCCGGAGCCCATACGCCACGCTCGACATAGGTATTGTTTTCTCGACCGGGTATCATTTGTCACAATTAAAAGTTTGTCATTCTGGCAATATATTATAGAGATGGATCTTGACTGTGTTTATGAAAAATAATTTATAGGTATATAAACATCGCAAGTGTTGGTAAGTGGGGCGGCTGGCGGCCGGGAGGCCCCGGCATGCGGCGCTTGACGCGCGGAGACGCGCGCCTGCGCAGGTAGGTACCACGTCGCCGCGCCATACTGATTTTATTACGATCTTGATTAATATTTATGATTCAATTCTTTGTACCAATCGTGAATTACATATGACAGTACGGTCCGCAGAGCTCGCGCGGACCGTAATTTGATAAATCGGTTTAGGCAAACTCTTAAGTATTAGCGATTCGCAACGCTTTTCCACGGGTGATGTAGGTGTTCAAGAGTCGTAAAATCAGCATGAATCATGATTAAATGTAACAGTAAATAACATGCAAATAAACCTATATTTAAAATTCCTTTCACCCTTTCGTAGGTATACAAGTAAAGAATGTTGTCAGCGCTTAGATTGTTGAGAGACTGCATTTTAAAGTTAGGAAGGATAATGATAAGCAAGATATGCTAGTGTTTTGATATCTTAAAGAAACTCTCGGGCTTATTGATATGAAAGTAACAATTGTCACAGGCCGTTGCAGCAGCCCACCCACTTTGCGTCATCTGATAGAACAACTTTCTCGGTTTTTTTTTGTTCAAACTCAAAGGGTAATCCAATCTGACAAGCACGAATGATTTGCGACAATTGTCAATCATGTACCTACTTACAAATAAATCTGAGATGCGAATAATTACCAAAATATTTATGCTAATTCTCGCACGTGGTGCTATTAGAAAGTTGGAAGAAAATAGTGGGTTGTTCTGAGTGATGGACAGCTGATAGTGGAGTGCGGACATGTCCTCGATGACAACGGGGCGGTGTCGGCGGAAGACGCGCCGGACGCACGGTAGCGGCGCGGCTCATAAACAAACGCTCCTGTTTGACAGATACAATCAGCGTCCGCGCGCCGACGATTGTCAGCGGTCCATTCTATTGTGACAGCCACGAACTGTGCCAAAAAGAAAAGTCATTACAATTAACCGGTTACATTTTTAGTTCACTTACCTATCAGTTGAGACGAACTAAGGTGTTCATCAATGTGCATGGTGCTCTCATTCAGGCATCGAGAACATTCGGTATAGTTCAGTACGTGTACAGTACAGTTTGAAGACAAATCAGTACACTCAATTAAACATGTGAGTACTTATACTTACCTACGTGTGTAAAATCGATTAACTTTAACACTGTTTTATTACCTACAATAAAAATTTGTTAGGTGGGTTTGAGTTTTTTAAAATATCTACACTGAATCGACCATAGAATTTCGTTGCTGACTGTAATGTGAATCGTTGATGAATGAGTGCATTTATGGAAATCATTTTTACCGGATTAAATCGCCGTGTCTTCGGATTTGATTGAGGAAACTTCCTTTACTTTCTTTCTTTTTCTTTTATTTCAAAATCTTTCTTTGTCGATGGGCGAGTAAAGAATAAGATTATAACGGTTTTAAAAAAATGATTCACTAATAACTTGTCACTACTTTGCATAAGTAACCGTAAATTGTATTTCTTAGATAGAAAAACAAACAAAGAAATTGCAATTTCGGGGCTGCAAAAAAATTGGGACGTTATTTTCATTTTAGAGAATAATAATAGATAAGACCGTTTTCGCGATAGTAAATTGGATTTGGAGCGCACATCTAAATGTTTGTTACAGGCAGTCCGGATAAGTCTAGAAAGTCGATCACAACAACGCACACAAAGCCGGTATAGATGCAGCTGGATTTATAATAGCCTTAATTCGATGAATTTCTGAAAAGGCAGGATTAAATACAACACGTCTGCAGTATAATTTTAGGCTCTTAAAACAGTTTCGTTAGTCGCCAGTATCACCACTCAGTGCTGCGCTAGACACCCGGATCCAGGAGCAAAAAACAAAGCCTTAATTAACCATTATTATAAATACAATGCCACATTTAATAGCGTCGTGAATTAAAAGGCTCCGTTAGCCTGTTATTTATGAATTGATCGACTTCTGTTCGGTGACGAAAGCAGACCACTTCGTGATCAACGGTGCTCCAAAATCAATGCTAAACACAGTTGTCCCAAGCTTATCTTTACGACTGGATTGTATGGGTACCCACTTACAGCGGAATTTTAATTCGTCATGAATTCTTTGTGTCTTATCTGACCTATTGAGACCGTATCAAAATATTTTTGGTAATGAGTTTAAATTGCTGGGTGGGATTGAACGATTTAAAAAACTATATGCTTACATTTATAAAAAAGTATTCCATGCCTACCTTTTTATTTACATAATTAATAATAGGCATGAATATTTAATGTTGTTTTCATCACTGTGTACTGTCCAAAAATAAATTGCACACTCGACAGTCGACACTATACCCATAACGGCTAGGTACCTACTATGTAGCACTGAGCACACTACGATAGTCACGTAAATATCGCGTAGAAAACAAAGCTGTTTCGTAGTCAAACGCGCAAAATGTTGTTTATTGCGGAGCCGGCACTCGATAGGCTAATAACCTGTCGCCACTTACGAGTTACGCGTAGTCGTGACCTCTGACCTATCATTCAATGGTTGTACTGTTGCTAGTCGCTACCGACCGGTAGCGTAGAAGGCATTAGTTCAATATCAATATATGTATGTACTACTTAAAATATTTTAGAATGACAATGATAGGTATATGTTGAATAAAAAGTAATTAGTAATTTAATTTATTACAGAATGTGTTCCAATTCAACATTTCATCATCATCGAATTATTTTTAACTGATTGTGTTTCTTTTGCTAATATCATTTTAAATAATTATTACTGTGCTCGTCAATTGGATAATTTAATTAAATGGAATATAAAAATAAAAATTAAAGCCATGTTACGACGAGGATGGGATTCGAACCCACGCGTGCAGAGCACATTGGATTAGCAGTCCAACGCCTTAACCTCTCGGCCACCTCGTCTTCTGCGTAAATCTACAAATATATAAACCCAAGTCTGTACGACATGTCATAGTCATAATGTCTGCTAGGAATAATTCTTTTAATCTTCCGACCAATAATGAAAATTGTGATGAAAACCTGAAAAAAAACCAAAGAAATGTTTAAATACGCATACCCATTGATATTCTATTAATATCAGCACAGTACATTGCCATGCCGTATTCCCAAAGTACATATTTTACGGCCCTAGACTATATTATTGCTGATCATATGATATCCGGACAGGGTCCTTATCTTTATTGCCTTTCTATCTTTGTTCATGTTTGCCTTCTATCTGTATGTCAATTTAAAATCAAAATATACGCGTATAAGATGGAATCAATTGTATGGCAATTGTTTACTTTGTTCGTTATCGGCACTTCCGGAGACGTTCAAGATCATTAGTACATATTTAAATACTTATATGTATGGTATGTGCACTCTAAGTTTGGTAGCAGTAATGAGATACACATTAGAAACATTTATTCAAGTTACCTATTAGGTATTTTATCAGAGTTCTTTGTCAACATCAAAGTACAAATTTTTCATTAAGAGCGCTTATAGCTTATGAGTGGCAACGTCGCAATTTAGTGTCATATTTCGTAGTTTTCAATTTTTATCATTTAATCGGAGCTATATTTTAAAAATCTGTTTAATTAACTTTTTAGAATTATGTCAAAACTGTGTAAATGGTAAGAAATCGTTGCGTTTACAGTTCTATTTATATGCAAATAATACATTGGAAACTTGCAGGGCGTTATTTTCATTGTAAAATAACTGTAAGCATTACGGTTACTTACTTTTTAAACACTTTCACGTAATTCTAAAAAGTCAATTAAACAGATTTTTAAAATATAGCTCCGATTAAATGATAAGAATTGAAAACCACGAAGTATGACACTAAATTGCGACGTTGCCACTCATAAATAATTCTAAATATAATAATAGAATAATATTCTAAAAATAAACTCATAAATTTAAAACTTGACCTCTTTTATCTGTTCTGTGTATCTACTATTTACCAATTAATTCATTCCAATCTCGCTGTATTCAATGAATCAATTAAGTAGTGGTTCGTTCCCATTGGAATGGAACTATTAATAATGACCAGGGGTAGGCACGTCCGTGTCAGTAGTCTTGAAAAACGGTGGATGCGTGGCTTTTGTAACGTGTCCACATTCTCGTTGGCTACGCACGTAGCACTCCCTTCCGAATATTTTCTCGTAGGTGACAGAAAAAATCAAAGAAGTAATATTGTGTCGGGGGTTGTTCGCGCACGGTCAACAATTTACATTCCTCACGACTTGAGGTCGGCGTGCCGGGGTCGGGTCGATTTCTACATGTAAAGGATCATAAAAAATCGTGACAGAAGAAATCATTAGGAATTTACAGAAACCTGCGTGGTTCACGGAATGATTGTTAAACTGACCATAGGAATTTTTGAGGAAATTGGTTTAAATCTTCAGTTCCCGAGAGGTTGTTCGGTTGCTCTAATCAGATGAGGGCACGAGTTAAACAAATAGCTGGCAGGAAGGGGGCGTCTGCGCGGGCGCCGGGCGAGCGGCCGGGCAGGATCAAGGGTCACGCAGCGTGCAGCGGTTGCCCGATTAGTTAGTAGTTTAGTACGACGTCGTGCACCCTCCAGCTGACTACCGGACGTACCTGACTACTGATAGACTGCAGTAGTCGTAGAAACGATACATTCGGTTAAACGGACAATGGTTGTATCACAGCGGTAACGGTTGTCGGTACTTAATTGTAGTTGAGCATTCTTGTTTGTATAATAATTAAGATGGCTCGCAGCATCTATTTATCAGGTACCTACAGATTTTAATTAGTTGGTGCTTTCGGTATTGTATTGATTTTATGCTAGTGGAATTATAAAAATAAAATAATCACGTAATATTAAGTTTAGTTATCATTCGTGATTATTTTAATCAGGTATTTTAGTTTTTATAATTGTTGTTTAGTAACATTTAACAACAACATAACAACATTTAAAAATCTTACATAACTAAAATAAAAAAGCATTGCTTTAAAATAATAACTATGCAATAGTTGATATGTAGGTATGTATACCTACTTTGTTGTGATGTGTGATAGCATATTTTACGAAGGTACAAATGTAAAATAATAAAAGCTACTTTATTAGAAACTCGTCCGATTCTTTTGACAAAGTGTTTTTAATAACGTACCGTACCGCGGTCCCGATACCGGTCGGAAAGCGGTTACATCAGGCTATTGTCTCAGTTTATTGACTTTGCTCAGATAAGTGAGCTATTAGCCTGCGATCGGCTCTCGACAAATTTGGCAATACATTGAGTCCCTGCGCTTCGTGCAGGATTAATGACAAGATGTCGCAGTAGCGGCCTCAGGCACTGTGAGTTAGTAAGGCCGTTGCTACAACTGCATTCTCGGATTTTATTGATTTTGAGAAGGGTCATTGAAGTTTATTGAATAAACTTTAACTTTCAACATAAACTTCAATTCATGTTGGTACTACCTATCTGAATACAATCATTTGATAGTATATTGTGCACTAAGGGGATAAAGTAGTGTCTTAATGTCGCGGGCGCTATTTTTAATCCAGAACGCCACAAAGGATTCTAGGGCTCCCGAGCGTAGCGAGGGAGCGCTGCGTTAACTCCTGAGCGAAGCGAGGGAGTAAAGACTAGAATCCAGAGTGCATCGAGGAATTCAAGCTCGCCCAAGACAAAGGCACCGTTATTCCTGAGGAGAATATTCTACTTTTCGCACCTACTGCGAGGTAATAAAAACCAATTCGATTTAAAAAAAAAATTGAGTCACTTACAAAATTCAAAAACTTTGTTCCTGTTTTGAAGAGAGTTCCCCGCGGCTCTAGACCTCTAGTGGCACAACACCTAGAAGGTTTCGCTCGTCTTGCCACCAGGGAGAACTCGCTAAGTGCTTGGGAACAACTGCTGGCCTTCCCGTACTGAATTCTACATGTATAAAAGAATTTGGCAACCAAAAAGACATTAGCAGCAAAAATTAAAGATATTTCGGCTTATAATTTAGATTCAAAATTACCAACACAGAGATATACCTCTTCCAGAGGTATATACCACCTGGTAGAATCTATGTTAGTGGAAGGTGACATTAGCGGAACAGCTAAGATTATTTTTAGTAATGATGTGGTGGCACCTTGTTCTCTAGAAACACTCGCAGCTCTGGAGAGCAAACACCCAGGGTCAGCGGATGGTCCTCGTTTCCCGACCGAGGGGGTCGGGGTCGGGAGGACCATCCGCTGACCCTGATCCTAATAACCGCTCCCTCACCATTACCGGTCGAGAGTTGGTCATAGCCGTTTGCTCTTTCTGGAACGGCTACGCTGGCGGCCTCAATGACCTGAGTCCTCAGCAACTAAGGGACCTTATCTGTTCAGGCGTCGGGGTAGCTGGTGAGTTGCTCTTGAAGGAGCTTACGGCTCTGATTAACCTTATGCTTTCGGGCAAGGTGAACGACGCCGTCATTGACGTTCTGTACGGGGCCAATCTATGCGCTCTGCGTAAGAGCGATGGCGGAATTCGTCCTATTGCCGTGGGAACTACTTACCGTCGTATGGCAGCCAAGAATTGTTGTATATTTAATGGTAAGGTTGTTTCGGAAAAATGTTGGCCCCTGAAGCTAGGTTACGGCTTCAAAAGAGACGGTGAGGCTGCCGTACATGCCTTGTCAATCTACCTAAATTCTGGCAAAGGAGAGGTTATCCTGAAGGTTGACTTAGAGAATGCCTTGAATTCTGTTAATAGGGACACCTTGCTGGCAGAAACTAGAAAATAATTACCCCAAATCTATAGTTTCCTTTGGCAATGCAACATACACCCTTCTAAATTACTGTATCGGGACAACCTTCTGAAATCTGCTGTTGGCTGTCAACAAGGTGACCCCCTCGGGCCAGTGATTTTTAGTTTAGCCATTCACCCAATTACTCCTTTCCCGTTTTTATTGAGGAAAAAATACAAAATTTCAATGACGTTTCGGAAATAATGTTCCAAATTAACATGCATTCGGCTATAACCTTTATCCGTTACTGCTGTTTTGGCCCTAAATTTAGATATTTCTTTCGCGCTTGCCATTTAAAATAAAAATAAATAAACGATTATTTCAGACTTTCTGTCTTTCTGTGTCTTTCTGTCTGTTTAAGGAAGAACACTCACCTTTTAGACAAAATGGACCAAATTATCCAGCATACATTAACATCGATTTTAAATGTGGCCATAGACGATCTTGCCAGCTTGGGCACAAGCTCCTACTCCACTCGTATGGGAGGCCTCGGCTTCCGCAAAATTTCTAGTATTAGTTTACCGGCTTTCATCAACGGTCCACGGCACTGAGAAATTAATCAGGAAAATCCTAGCCTCCACACCGATTAATTCTGATGTGCCGTTCTTCACCGAGGCTAAGGATGCCTGAAGACTCGCTTGTCCGAATTTAGATCCACCCGACAATCCATCTTCCCACAGACGGTGGAATGAGCCGCTCTGCGCTGTTCTTTCTCGGCCGTCGCACCGACACTCTTGTGGGATTAGGATAAGAAATTAAGTCACTCAAGTTGGTCAATTAAGTTGGTCTTTAATGTAATGCAATAGTTCAATGGCGTTCCATTGAACTTTGAAAATTTATGGCTTGGACGTTTCCAAGCCATAAATTTTTACCAAGATTTGTAAGGTTTGTAGAGTTAGTCGTAAAACTTTGCAAAAAATTAGGTTTTAGTGACAGAAACGAATCGCTGTAAATCCGACTCCATGTAGTCTTGTCTGCCCTACCCCTAGAGTGTAATTTAGAATCGCGTGGGCGCGGCAGGTCGAGGTGGCCCGCGAGTTGACGAGCAGGTGGCTGTAACACTCACCGCCGCGGATGAGGCTGGCCGGCCAATCTGGCCAGCAAGACGAAGCTGCGGTGGTGAGCGTTAAACCATCTGCGACTATAAGCTCGCGTGGGACTGCCGGCGCCCCGCAGCGCCGGAGCCGTGACAGCAACCATGCCTGCTGCATGTTGCATGCTCGCTTGCATGCTGCATGCTTGCTGCATGCATTGTGTATACTTGTTTGCATGCTTCTTAGATGGAAATAAAAACCACATGTTCACAATCAACTGTTTTATTGAGTGATAAATGTGATAATACATGCAGCACCGGAGCTGTGATAAAAGCCATATTGCTTTTACATCTTTACTATTTATGTAATATGTATGACTTGAAACAGGGTATAATTTATTTAGAGATTTAAATTTTTTGACATGGCAAGTTATCATTCGGGCAAAAGATGATTAGGACAAAAAAAATATGGCACTAGATTATGGATAAAAAAGTTAGGGAACACAATCGAGAACCGTAATACAGTTTTGCATCTCCCTTTATGGGGGTTGGAGGGTGAACGTTACAAATTTCTTAATATTTTAGTTGTTTGTGTGCAAATCCTAGCCTGCATACCAAATTTCAGCTTTCGGAAAGTGCCCTAAAGGTTTGGATGAGTAAGTCGTTGACGAAATCATCGTATTAGGTAATTAATAAACACAAAGTATATAAGATAGACAAATGAAACTGTGTGGGTTTTATAAGTCTGCTAACTACATCTTATCCTGAGAACTTGAGCACTCTGACATTGCCCAGGCCGAAGCTATAAGGTTTTGAAAATACGAAATGTAGACAAGGTAGGTTCTTTTTGTTTTTGGCTTCGGGGGCACTACCATGTCCCCAGATAATTCAGTTAATTCACTCTACTGTTAACATTGTGGCGTCTTTCTGAACTCCTTAGTAAAGTTGAAAGTCTAATAGTTAAATCTATAGTCTTGCTGACTATGGTTTTGTTATTGTTATTAGTAATTGACTGTTTCCTTATTTTACTTCGAAGGTCCTAGTTAATTATTTGTGGCTACAAGTTACAGCTACATATATAAACATAATGCAGCATTGCATATGTAAGCGGGCACGCCCTTTATGCCTGGAGGCTAAATGATAAATGATTTTATTTCTGTAAGTAGGTTTGTATATACACTTTTACACGTCAATCATATTTTTTTTTAAACTAGATTAGGTCGGCGTTTCCTATCTGACTACTCTGAGAAGAAAGGCCGAAACAAACTTAGAGGTCACAGTCTCTTTTAAAGTCCAGACAGAATCTTGGTCAGATCATGTGAAGGCTATGTAGATCGGTGTCTGAAATGGTCTTTTGAGGAAAGAACCACACAGATTGAGTGGACCTGTCCAGTCAGTGCACGCAATTGTCAGCAATCGTGCAGCTCAACTCAGCTTTTTATTATGTATTAAGTTCTGTTTACATTTTTATTATTTATTTCAGCTTGAGTATAGTTTTCAATATTGGCGTATGCAAATAATTTTAATGTTTTTGTGTTTCGCAATGTTTATTACTTATTACTGTATAGAATCTCAGCCAGGTTTTTATCCGCCGTTCGCAAAAAAACTCCTTTCGCAACTGGTGGAGAGGAGCTCACTGGGAGCGCTATTGCTGCCTGGAGCAGTTGGTACACGTTTGGACAGAACTCATTTCTCATATGAATTCTTAAATTTTCCTCATTTATTTTAAACTTTTTGAGTTGCAGCATGTTTTTCATTGTTACAGCTTCCGCATTAAATGCTGCAGAATCAATTACCAAAATATCTGTATAATTATTTGTATAACCAACTATTAAGAAATATTCTACCATACAACGGTAACAAATTGCAAACGTATAAGTTTTGAATCACGATAAATAAAAAAATATGTGATCAAACTATAAATTAACTATTTTCGGACTTTTTCCGTTACTTATGCTGTGAGACTTGCTTCTTGCCAAATTTGATGATTATAGGTCAACGGGAAGTATCCTATAGGTTTTGGTTATATGTGGGTATCAAAATATGACGCGTACTTAAATGACAATATTTTTTTAATGTGTTGACGTTTAGAAGATTGATTTTTTTAGAGCTCCAAGGTACCAAAAACTCAAAACATTATGAAATAACACAAAGATTTATGAAACTGTGTAAAAAAACTACCACTAATAATGTAATACAACAATTTAGTAATGCGAACAATTCATACTTACCTACTTTTTTATTTACCAAAATATTCTACAGAGGCCCTAGTGAAACGGAGCTAATCTATACTAATATTCTAGAGAGAACAAAGTTTGTTTGTATGTAGGGGGTATTATCTGGAACTACCGGTCGGATTTCAAAAATTATTTTTGCATTTGATAGCCCAATTCTTGAGGAAGGCTATAGACTATTTCACATCACGCTAGAACCCTTAGGAACTGAGCAAAAAGAAAAATGTCAGATAGAACTCTAAGCGAAAACGAACTAGTAGCAGGCGGCAGGCAGGTAGTAGTGGCAGGCGATGCGATGCGACGGGTGGATCGGGGAACTAGGAATTTCACGCAGCCGAAGTCGCGGACAGAAGGTAGTTTATAATAAAGTCGTTTGCGACCAATTCAATATTATTAGCTATTATTACTAAAGCTATTAGTACCTATTAGAGCTATTATTTCCTTAAAGTGATAATCCTGATAACATAAATAAATATGAGACAACATCCACGGTCTTCAGGTCCCGAACTAGGTAGAGCCTGTATCTGCTACGGTAACCTGATGACTGATCTACATACCTACATATATGTATACATATACACACCCAGGCACAGGTCAAACAGACATGTTCATGCACACAAATGTTTAAAATGTCCGGGGATCGAACAAATAAATAAAAAATGGTTGTCCGTAACGCACGATAAGCCGTTGGTCCTGTGCCTGATCTCTCTCTGGTCGTGTCGGATTGCCGTCCCATCGGACTATGTGATTGAGGGAAGAGAGAGTGCATCTATGTCTTTGCACACACATGTGCACTATAATATATATATATTTTTTTAATTAAGACGCTTTTGTTTTTGATTCTAGTCTAGGTTAGGTACCTAGGTAAGTACTGTCACCCGATGGTTTTTTTATTTTGTATTTTGTATTTCTTTATTATTTATCCGGTCCTGTTGCTTTCACATGAAAGGATTAGTCGTAAGAACCGAAATCGATTTGGTGCGGGATTTTTCTTTCATTCGGTTTTTAAATTATTTATCTCAGACTTAGGACAAAAAAAAGAGGTTGTTATCTAATAATAATTAAGTATCTGCCTATGTAGGTATACCTGAGCATTCAAATAATATTCCTTTCGCAGGACATTTATACTTATTAGAACGATGCTACAAATAATGTTTGCTGCTAAACTA
Source organism: Brachylomia viminalis (assembly GCA_937001585.2). Lineage (NCBI taxonomy): Eukaryota > Metazoa > Arthropoda > Insecta > Lepidoptera > Noctuidae > Brachylomia > Brachylomia viminalis. Next base: position 14,093,459 of record OW443301.2, on the reverse strand, counting down.
TTAAGCATTGTGTTATTCCTTAGAGGGCAGCATACATAATTTTTTAACATTATATATTTATATTAAAAAAAAAATACATCTAAAAAATTCTAGCAAAAAGACTGCTCCAGGTGAGGCTCGAACTCACAACCCCGGCATTGCTCACGAACACTGTCTTATAAGTACCGTGCGCTAACCAATTGCGCCACTGGAGCGATGGTCGGGCAGTCCAAATTACAATATGGTTGCCCCGTGCCCTCGCGTCCCCGCCCCTCGACCCTTGCTACTCCATCCATTCATGATGAGGAAGTAGATAGCTTTGAGAATTGCGTCATAATTTATGTAAATTATTACGGTTTTAACAGCGTTAGTAACATCAGTGTTTCACACTTGTTTGATAAATTGCTATACCGAACAATGTCAATAGTTGCCGATAGAATCACCACGCCCGCCCGCGCGGCGCCATGCCGATGGAATCATTTCGTTATCTCATGACGATGTACTCTGTGCTCATAACAAGCATTCCGTACACGTTGTTATTGTTAATTGTTAGCATTTTATCAAATTAGCCTATTGTTGATAGGCGATAGTAGGTAAATGACTTAGGTACACGTATTTAGAATTTTTTTGTAAATTATTAGTTTGTTTTGCATGTTACCCACCTTTAAGTAGAGGAAGGATATCAAGCTATAATTTGGAGTTAATTACACTAAACTAAACTTAATTATTTCAAATATCATGAATTTATATTCATGATATTTGAAATAATTAAGTTTAGTTACATTTAGGTACTTATACCTAAATGTTATTGGTGTGTTATTATTATAAATTGCTGCTATTAGGGTTCTGTACCCAAAGGGTGCCGACCCTACTACCAAGCTTACGCCCTGTCGTCTCATCGTCTGTCCATCTGTGTGTCACAGTTGATTTTTTTGCAAACTGCATTGTTCCTCTGGCAGAGGCCTTAGCAACAATGCAGTTCATGAGTTGTCAGATCATGGTCAAAAGAAGGTAGTTAATAGTTTGTGATCCGGAATTCGTAGTGCACTAGTCCGACTCGGACTTGGCCGGTGCATTTTTTTCCTAAAACGCCGTAAGTATTCATGTAATAATATGTAAGGGTTAATTCCCGTATTTTTAAGAACGGTCGTATTCTAATCTCAATCTGTGAAAAATACTTCAAATTTACCTAGTTACCTGCATTTTTGAAAAAAAATTGACCTTGACTGTCGGTGAGATGAGAGGGCGACTAAATTTCGAGCGTTTTTAAAATATGGGAACTGGCCTTAACTGTGCGGGTTATTAAAGTTAATAAGAGATCTTGGTAGCCTTTATTCATGCCAATTATTTAGTAAAATAATATAAAATAAACAGCAATATAAATGTATTAAAAACCGCCTTCACAGAGAATATAGCAATTTAATCATAATTTTGTATTAAGTAATACAATAATACGGAAATCAAAGGCACACAGCCTAATTGTTTTGTATTTTTTATTACAGACTTATTTTAAATTAAGATTACCAATTCCCAATTTATAAAAAACTCTAAAATTAATTATTAACTAAACTAACTAATTTATTAACAAATAAAAATAAAAAAATTGCATATTCTCATACATTGACGATAGATCGACTGTCGCAGTCATGTTCGCCTATGATTCACGTGTTTACGTAGTAGGTACCTAATATCGACTCGCTGTTCAGACGAAACGGGAATGTTGAATCAGAAATTCACCATAATATTTTCTACTTCCTCAGTGTTTACATAGTAATATACTAATCAAAACAAAATAAGGGCCACTTGTTATTTTACATTTCATTGTAATTCAAAGAACATTTACTAATTGCTAAGCAAAATATTGACGTTACGAACTCTTCGATATCTAACCTCTTTGATGTAATGCTTGACATCAAATGCTAGACACAGTTAAAAAAAAAACTTGTTATCTTGTTTCGATTATCGGCTTAGTATTCTGAAAATTATCATAATTATGTTTAGTTAACTTGTTAAAACAACATCTTGCGCTATTATGCCGCAAATAGGAAGATATATGGACACAATTACTGCAACCAGAGACGTTATTATAATGATCCAAGAAGGAAGTTTTTTTTTTCGGGCCAGTCATTTTCAGCTTGGCTATTCATCCAATTATCCAGAAACTAAATTCAGAACTTAACGTGTGGTAATTAGATGATGATGAACGCTAGGAGGTTATATAGACACCGTTTTGAAAGACTTACAACTCCTCAAACAGCATTTTAGATCTATTGGCCTAGAACTTACCCCTTCGAAATGTGAAATTTACATGTCTGACATACCGACAGACAATTGATCCTAGAGAAATTTAATGCAATAGCCCCACAAATCAAAATTTTAGAAAAAAGTTCACTGCACCTCCTAGGGTCCCCAATTGTAGAAGAGGGCTTTTTTCTTTCATCAACTTCACCGACTTCAACGACATTTCGGACAGACTCTCCAAAATTATTTTACTTTCGGCATTCGGCTTTCGGATTTTTAAATTATGTAAATATTAGTTCAAAGAATAATAAAAAAATAAATAGCAACAATTAACAATAATAAATCCTAGTTTTTTATGTAAATCAAATTAGCTTTTATATAAGTATTGAAGCCAATCTGTTATGAACTTGTTACTACTAAGTATTTATAAGTTTTTAAATGTATTACTTTGTAAAAGGACCTAAAAATAAAGTTATATTATAAGTACATATTATCTCTACACACATCTCTCTATACAACTCTATACATCTCTAAATCTACTATCCTATCTCGCAGGTATGCTGGAAGAAATTTCATTAGAAATAAGCATCACATTTGTACCTATTTTTCTGTTCTTTTCTTTTTGTCTGTTTATCTAAGTGTGTACATAAATGGTCCAATAAATAAATATAATAAGTTACAAGTTCAGGTTGTTTAATTGGATATTAATAAATTGCAACGTATAGAAGGAAGTTCAAAGCGGTTTGTGGGTTTGTAACTGGGTTTTTCTCGAAGATCTATCCAAAATGCTTGGATCAGGTACACTGTCACTGTTCACGAGGATCGGTACCTCCGGCTAAGTGCCCGCCTAGAACGCACAGTGACGGCTCGTAAGTTAGAAAATCGCCTACGGTTGACAACGGGTACTCGCGTCAGTGAGCAAACTATCCAGAATCGATTGCCCAAAGACCAACAAACTTCAAAACGACGAGTTGTTCGAATTCCTTTATTCATGGCTCAACGTGCAAATCGTTTAAGTTTCTCCCGTCAATACTTGGACTGGGGCATAAATCAGTGGGGCATGGTGTTTTGCAAAGTAACATTTTTTAATGACGATCGGCGCACTAGGGTGTTGAGACGACGAGGCGAGCGCTTTTCGGAATCCTGCATACATGAAGTTGACCGTTTAAGTGGTCCCACCGTTATGATTTGGGATGGGATTAGCTCACACGGTAAAACTGAGCTCGCTATTTTGAACGAGGGTTCCGTAACTGCTCAACGTTGCACTGAGGAAGTCATCCGGCCTCATGTGATCCCATTTGCAAAACAAATTCTTGATGCAGAACAATGCCCGTGCACACACAGCTTAAGTGACCCAGTCGGTGCTGGAAGACTCATATTCAAGTTTTACCGTGGCCAGCAAACAGCCCGGACTTGAATCCAATTGAGCACATGTGGGAGCAATTGAAACGAAGGGTTAGAGAGTGTGAGCAAGAGGCCTGCAACCAGCAGCAACTAATTGACGCTTTGAAAATTACTTAGGAAGAAATTTCAGCTGAAAACCTGAGGCATTTGATGAAGCTACAGGAGTGCAAAGCTAAAAGAGGAGAGCCATACGCGTTATTAAAAAAACAGGAAGAGAAATAAAAATGTGAAGAAATTTTTAGTTTTTAGTGACAATTCGTTGTTTGTGTTTTTTATCTTGAATTGACATTTTTTATTTAAAGTTAAATGAACATGTTAATTGATAATTTATTTAAACAGTTACTAGCTTAAACGGTAAACAATAACATTGTTTTATGTATATAAAAACTAAAAAATACTTAAAAAAACATTTTTACTGTACACCTTAATACCTAGTAGCCCTTATTTTGTTTTGACTAATATTTGGGTAATTCCCACTATCTTACGTATCGTCTCACTAGTAGTAGGTAGATACGCGTACTACATGCGTATTTGCATTTTTTGATGTGTAATAATATCTTTCCTCTCGCTTTCTTGCAATCTGTGGGAGTGATTTCGTGAAATGCGACGGAAGTGTGTAACAGGAAGCCGGGGAAACGCGCGTTATTTGATTTGACCAATGAGCGCGCGCGGTGGTAGAGTTGGCCGTCAGATGGTACCAACCCATTTTCCGAGAGGTTGGTACTGTCAGCCAACAGTTGCGTGTATGTGACGAGAAAGGGAAATAGAGAAGGTGAACGCATCAGCTGTGCGCTTAACCTCAAATAATCATTTCAAATAATAATAATAATAATAATAATAATATGGGACAACATCCACACAAGGTCTTCAGGTCCCGAACTAGGCAGAGCCTGTACTACGGTAACCTGATGACTGATATACATATACACACCCAGACACAGGTCAAACAGACATGTTCATGCACACAAATGTTTGACTTGTCCGGGGATCGAACCCGGAACCAGCGGCTCAGAAGGCAGGGTCGCTACCAACTGCGCCAACCGGATAATAATAAAATAATAAATAATAAAAAAAAATAATAAATATTAAATAATACCTGAATATTTTTTTTAGGATATAATGTTAATGTTTTGCTGATTACCAAGGTGAGATGTCAGATGTTACACATCATATGCGACTACTGTAAACATTTGCTCGTTTTTTTTTTAAATTATAAGTAGGTAGGAATGCCATATAACAATGTTAAGTTTAAGAGAACTGATAATATACAGGGTCCCAAGGACATCGAAGCACAGCCTGTTACCATGGAATCAGTACCTACATGATTCGGAACCCCCCAGCGTTGACACTTTTAGCAGGGAATTTAAAAAAAATGATGTTCCATACATTTTGACCGCGTAGGTATTGCACTTTTCTAGGCAACAGCAATTTTTTTAACCAATAAAATTTTATTATAATTTTTTTTTTTTTTTTTTTTTTTTTTTTTAAACTGACCATTATTTTCTCCTTTAGGGGATCTAGAATCATATGCTCTCTGCTACCCTGTATAGTACCTACCTGTTTCATTGAACTGTTTAAGTTGTAACGAGTAGCGTCGGTAGTCGTCGGTGGCTGGCAGCGGTCAGGCTCCGCCGGTGTACACCCGCGCTTGCGGCCATTCGATTAGCGCACTACAATGATATGTTAATGGCCTATCGAGAAATATAGTTTATTGTTCATAGACCTCAACCGCGCATCCTGCTACGGCTGCTACCCGCTATGCGTCGGCGCAACTTCAACATCGCTGCAGGCGCAATTAATGATTTGTATTACCTATAATTATTTTGTTTGGTGGTGTGCGGGTAAGCGTAGGTACCTATGCATAATTATGATGTGGTGAATACTTTTGACAATGAAGTGGAATTGGGCGAGGTCAGGGTAAAATACTAGAAGAGATTTGGTGGATGGATCAGTAGTTTGATGGTAGCGGAATAGTAAACAAGACGAGGGAGCAGGAATCAAGGTTGTCGTTCTATTAGAAAGGTTGACGACATGAACATCTTGCCACTGTTTCATGACCCGAATGCGATTAGCAGACTGTGGTAGAGTCCAGAACTACTTTACAAGACTACTACAGAACATATTTTTGGGGCTGACTGTACAGCCTACCTAATCGACCAGAATGGCCCAGGCTAGCTGCTGGACTTTGACGTGAGTAACATTATTCACATATGAGAAGTGATTCATGAGAGATCAACGGTAAATGATGGACTCCTTTACAGTGTAGTCGGTACTGCAGAAGGAAATACCTAATGCTGCGTTACAGTTAAAGGGATAGGGACCTACTTAAGACGAAAGCGTTAGGGTATCCCGCGAAATTGAAATTGTCTTATGTTTTTTGCAATTTTCAGGTCAGTATCAGATTGTAAATTGACCTAAATATGACACACGGCCGTAACAATTATTTACTTATAGAATTATAATCATTAAAATCATCAATAGTTATAAGGTAGGTAGTTGTCTACAATTTTGTTTTTTTTTGCACTGGGCGATGTGGTCGCTAAGCGACAAAGCCCTTTAAATAAAAAAAAAACAAAAAAAAAACATCAATATATTTCTCTAAGTTCCTATTACCCTATTGGATGACTATTTCATGAAATCATGACATTTGAGGCCAATTCTAACATTGTATTCTCAGATCATAATCATCTGAGGTTGTATTGCTGATCTTAATGATTTATACCTAATTCTGTAAAGCCATGTTTGTTACGGTCGCGTATCATATTTTAATTAACATACAACCTGACACTGACCTGCAAATTGCAAAAAACGTAAGTAAATTTGAATTTCTCGGGCTCTTTAACGCATCCCCCAAAGTTATGTAAGAGTCAGGAGTATAGTAGGAAGTTGAGCTATAGAGGAGAGAATACCTATTACAAGTAATTGTATGAATTTGTATGTCAACATTGGTTATTGTCAACTAAAGGCAAGGGTCATAAACTATCGCAAAATAAATTAAAGCTCAGATAGGGGCATGTAACGCAATTCATGCAAGAGTTGCGTTGTACGAGGCGGGCTAATGGTATTGAGTAGAAATATCGAGCGGCGGCAAACTGACTGATCAGACCGATTGAGCAGGACAATTGCCCTTAATGAAAGTAATTAACACGACGCGATCGGCCGGCATCGATAGCGAGCCGCCATGCCACGTTGCGCCCGCGTAACCGACCGCGCAGCCCGACACCACAATATGCGCCTAAATCAACCTACCTACACACGCTCCGATTTAATTAGAAAATAAATCACTCTTCTATTACACCCAATTCACTCGGTATAAGGATGCAAAACATCTGTACCTGGACCTCCTCAATGACATGTGAAAGTTACGACTCGGCTGTCTCACTGCCTTACTTATTACTTATCTATTATATTAAGTGCATATTGATATTTCTCCCACAGTAAGGTGCGTGTTTCTCAACGCAATTTCGATTCAACAACAGGTAGTTCGGCTGTGAAATATTTTTTCTGTGTTCATTCAAGCCGTTCAAATTCCCAAAATCAGCTGATTCAGGTAAACATATTCCGCAAAGAGAATCGGTTTGTAAAGACGATTTGGAGTCACCGACTGACTGCGTGAGAGAGTATATTACTGACTATACCTACACACCGAACGTGAAAGATATTCTGCTAAAAATGAACCAGATTCTCGTTGATCGATTAAAACCCCTATTCCACTACACGATAATTAAGCCCCGAAATTTAGGTGATGTGCCTTTTTAATAGTGCCCCTGCCGATTTCTTGTACTACACCATTTAGATTTAGGGAAAGAGTCTCTGAATATCGCGTATAAGGCTTTTAGATTTGAAGATTATTATTACTATTAGATTCGATATGATCCCCTTTTTTTCTGCGGTCGAGGTGCAGAAACTCTGGAGCATGCTTTAAAGAACTCACACCACACTCACCACACTGCGTTCTTATCTGTACTAGTAGAAAACGCGTGGTACCCGACATTCAAAACCACAGTATTTACCCTCTTAATCTTGAAGGTTGATCCATATTATTGTGGACAAAAACGTTAAATGCTGGCCGTCAAAAAAATCGAGCCACCCACTATTTTTCAATAATAATAAATATTTGTTCATCATTTATATTGCTAATATTTCTGCTTATTGCAATAAAATATGCCATTTTAAGGCTGCGAACACGTAATTCAATAAAAAAATGCATTACTTTTAATAGAAAAACAAAACGTCATGATTTTAAGGAAAATTACATTTAACTAATTAACTTACTTACTTATTGCAAACTTTTCTGTGACTTAAAATGTTTTTTTGCTACGAAACCAAGAGTGTCAGTACGACGTGTTTCCTCCTCTGGCCCTGATAACTGCTTGCGATCGCCTGTTGAGTGACCTCGTCAGCTTTTTGATGTCTTCTTGTGGAATTCTTGCCCATTCTTCCACTAGAACAGTTTCAAGCTCATCCAACGTCGTTAGAGCCGGATTTTTTCCTCTAACCTGTTGTTTCAGCTCATCCCAAAGATGATCTATAGGATTGAGGTCGGGACTATTGGCTGGCCACTCCATAACGAGGATCCCAACCTCATGCATATACAGTGTGACAATTCTAGCGACGTGTGGTCTTGCGTTTTAATGCATTAGAGTGAAGTTATCTCGAATGTAGCCAGCATATGCCATGACATGAGGTTCCAGGAAGTCCGTTATGTAATTTTCAGTACTACACACCTGTCAAAGATATTACAGAACATTACAGAGCCAAAAAAAGTGTCAACTTAATCACTTGTCAGCACCCGCGGCACTTCTAAGTGTTTATTACTACCCCAGTTATAAAAAAACAAACACCAGTTTTAAGTTACGGCATTGCATATTTAAGATAACAACTTTGTAAGCGCTAATGATAAGGTGGCTCGATTTTTTGACGGCCAGTGTATAATTCGTGGAATATGAACTGGCAAGCAACACTAACCCACCTTTGTTTGCTCACATTTTCCAATATCAAGATGTGTGTAGATCAAGGTTACGGCTGCATTTATGTTTTATGGGCACTGTAGATCAAGAACAAATTTATCGATAAAATGGTATAAAGCTAACAGTGCGACTTGTTGATCTGTTTGTTTATGATATTCTACAGATATCTATGCATATGTAAATATGTAAAATAAATATTAACCATGTCCCGGCCAAATTATTCAAGGTTAACTTCATGAGTGTAGGAAAAACTGTCGATATTTAAAGTAGGTATGGATAGATACCGTAAAATCTATGTTAAGGAATCAGTAGGTTAGGCGTAATGTTTGCCGAATTCATAACGATAGGTGGTTCTGTAAATATTTTTGTCTGGATTTAAGTGCGAACGAATTAAAGTTAAGAGCGCAGGCGACTCGTGTGGAAGTTTCGGGTTTAAATGGGCCATCGGTATGCGACAACGCCCTGCTCGCAACGTGTTGACCAGCACTTTATCAAGGTTACCGCCAGCACGTGACGCGCACTACTAAAATAATATGGAACTGCAAATTACATCCCAAAATGTCACGTGTGACTCTAAATATAATTTAGTTTGAACCGTGATATTAATGGGTTTAATTAAATCAATATCATGACAATGCATGCAATGCATACTTACCTATTGCGACTTGGTACCTACTCTCCAATTTCACGCAGTAGGTAAGTACCTACTTACTTTCTTCGTTTGTTTGCGCTTACCGTGCGTTTAATTAATTGCTACACCTGAGCATGTGGCTATGCTACTTTATTATGTTATGATTTAAAAAATATAGGTACTGCTTAGGTTTTTAAACAGACATTTAACTTGAAAAGTGTCCTCTCCATGTCATCTATGTTGGCCGACCGTCTAATTAAATTGGAGAGAGTTTCGATAAGACGGTACCTATTCATTAAAATCAAATGTCGTCGATCTACATATAAGTAAATAAGCATGATCAATAAGGCAATCTCCATATCCATCGTCGAGGCACGGTCATATCGTCAATGTGAACGAACGAGACAATAAAAATAAGATCGAGTTCGGCCAGCAAATATAAAAGAATTCCACGGCGAACGATGAATGAATCGGGCATCATTCTCAAACGAGCATGTAGTTCGTTTTGTTTGATTGTATGTCCGTAATGAAAAAGCGCGTCTGGGCTCAGGTGCACACCTGTTGAGGCGCCGAGGCCGTGGGATACGGCTCATGCAGGTAAGGAGAAGCGCAAAAACCGACCTATTGTACTTACGATCTGTAATGCCGAATATCGTACTTAGTCGGTACCTATTCTTCCTCTTTAGTAGTGTAGTTAGTTACAGAACGAGAACTACATCATTAGTAAAACCGGCCATGTGCAAGTTGAACTTGCGCACTATGAGTTCCGTACCACCAAATATTTTATATTTTGTGTACCTTCTTTTTACAACTAGCTATTACGATTAAAACGACACGCGCGCGCGCGTCGGCTTAGTAATACCTTTTTGGTACGGAACCCAAAAAAGTACAAGCTACGCTAAAGGTGCTAGGTTTAGCCCGCATTCGTTTGTCTGAATGTCTATACCCGAATTCGGACAAGGATGTAGAGGCGACGAAGCTGGAGGAATATTGTGCTCGACATCGCTCGTTTCGCTCACCAGCCCGAATTCTATTGGCATCCGACGTGAAACGACCAAGTGTTAGAAGACCTATGGTAGGTACCTTTACCGATATTTTAATGAAAGTTCGCAAATAGGTCAGACATGAGACACACATTGCCAATTAAATCAGTAACTAAGTACTTACATACTTCATAATAAATTACCGCAGGTATGTTAAGTGTTTTAATTGAGGATGCTGATTAAGCACCAGTTTTATTTCAAGTATAAAGTGCTGCCTAAAAGACTTGAAACTATTTTCACTTAAATAGAAATTTGTAGTAAAAAGCCTGTGAAACTTGCGTGATATGCAGATCGTCGACAAGATTTTATTTTCTTTACCATACAGGGGCGGGACATAAAGAAAGCACGAACGCAACGCTTTATGTGTAGGCAGAGGCCCACTCAGATATGTACGTTCCGTGTTTCAATTTTTGCCCATATCTGGTAGTGGCGGTGTGCCGCCGCGTGTAGACAGATTCAGATATGCTAAGAACGTGCAGATCGCCTCGGCAGGCGCGTGCGCCGCCGCGCCGCTGCAGCGCCCGCGATGTAGGCGTGAACAGCGCGCACCGGCCGCGGCCGCTCGACCTGCAGATTTATGCACACAGCTCCCAACACTACCTGCACCCTGCGCAATGCCACATACCTACTGCACAACGCTTCAAACCCACTCACGAATTTGCTAGCGTCTATCCCACGCACGAAGCTTCCCGGCTATACCGAATTTCTCTTTGTGGAGAGATATCTTTATCTTGCAACATTTTTTTCTTACCGTGAGGCGTATATATTCTTTTACCCTACTATTGAATAATCGGGTGTGTGTGATTTAATGCGTTGTTGATTTTATCCACATTCTTCGCCGTTGTACAATACGCCGACTGGCGCAATGCGAAATTCCATTAAGCTTTTTGAATAATAAAAGGAGATTTTGGAAAAAATCCGACGCTGCACTCGAACAGGTTATTGTTCAAGGTTTAAAGAGGAACAATCGCACTGTTGTGTTTCCAGTTAACCATGACAAATGGTGTTGTTTAGTTTACCTGTGGACTTCTTTGTTATTTCACTTGTTGCGTAATTGTTACAAACGTGATTTGATAAAACGATTGTAGAGGTAACTTCTACTTCTTGTTACTTAATATAACACGCAAGACAGGTATAACAAACGTATGTCTTGTTTTTAACACAAAACAATGATTATTAATTGATAAAGCAGACCGTTAGACAAAGTGATCACTTTCTTAATAGGGGAAAACTAAGTCAAAGTCCTCTGAACTCTAAAACTCACGTACTCATGATAATATAAAATATGCACAGATCATACGAGTAGGTCTATGCAGCATAAACTCAGCCTCGCACATAAGACTCTGGCCTATGGGCCCAGCCGGCCGCCGGCCTAGGGGCCCCAAAGCTACCCCGACAAGCGGTGTAATTGCGTAACACACTAACAGTAGCAATGGCTTTCATTTTGACAGTTCAACGACATTCATTGCGTTATTTACGTTGTTGAGCTGACAAATTTTTCGAACATGTGACGCAATGGATTAGCAATATCCTTCTAAATGATTCAGATTGTGATGGATTGTGTGTTACGCGATTATGGTGCAGGTTGCTTACCTGCTGACGACAGGCGGACAGGGCTGGATAGCAAATGCTGCAGGCCCCGCGTTTTGGGGGGAGAGGGGGATCTGACCTCTCCGAGGCGTGATGCTAAAAACTTTTGAGCTCGCTTCGCCTACTCCTGCACCATAGTTTCCCTTATTTCTTCAGCTTTTCTGCATTAAAGCAACTCATAATTCTATATTAAATAGACAAAAGAAATCTAATCACTACGAGAGGGGAGCTACAATTCTACGAGCTCGCGTCGCTCGCTATTGCATCTTAGTTACCCTTTATTCTTAAACTTTCCTGCATAACTCGACAAAGTAACCTTTAATACTGTACGAATTAGTCAAAAGAAACCTAACCTATCCGAGATGCAAAAATTTTCGAGTTCGCTTCGCTCGCTCTTGCATCCAAAGCTCTCTTATAATATACGAACACCAGCTATACGAAAAATCAATAATGTAGGTTTTTACAAAAGTACCTACTATAAATAAGTGGTTTGAAGAAAGTAAGTTGGTTCAAGTAGATAACTTGAGTGAGGAAAAGATCGTCTTTGTTTAGAAACGTCGATTTATGACGACCGTTGAACTAAATATGGTGACATACATCACATAGCATAGACTGCATAAGTTCAAATTTTTATATAAAGTTAGAAATTAAAGTCGGTTAAAAATAATATTTTCTATACTTACTACTTAGTGGAATTTATTTGCAAAATCTTCAAAATTGTTCCGGGATGGGGGGGGGGCTAAAATGTCAAGTGCCTAGGGGCCCTGGGTCCCTAAGTCCAGGCCTGCTTATGCTTAGTTTGCGTCATCTCATTTGTTGATTCACTTTACTAGTATATTGCACCACATAATAGGGTAAAACGCCTAGTAGTCAGCCCTGCACCGGTAGTTAGCCTTTTCAATCTTCATTTCACTATAAATAGCACAGATATTGCCTTGCCTTAAGTACATAATATCTTATTATTTATTACGCAAGCTTTCCCGTGAAGCTACAAAAACAGGATCATACTGACTACATCTACTGACATTGTGTACTCTGGTTTGCAAATCAAGTATTCAGCCATATATGTGGCACTAAATTGAACCGTAAGACTTAAACTTAAAACACACAATCATAGTTTTTACATAATATTTCGTTATCGTTATTCGATATAAAAAAAATACATTATGTTTGAAATCCAATCCATCGTTAAGTATACGTGATACCAGTTATTGAATGCTATGGCGGCAATTCGAGGTGGTACGAAGATAAAGGAAGCTCTAGCGACTTTTCAAGATATAGGTGTATAGCTACTTCATTTGAGGGTTCACAATATTATTTTAGAAGAAAAAAAGGGCCAAGCCAATTTGTTCAAAGTCGACCAGAAAAGAAGTGGTATCATACTTGTTGATAATTAAAAATAAATCCTGAGTTAGCTGAGAGAACACTGGAAAATACCTATACCCCCCGGCCCCGAGGGTCTCTGGGATAAGTGCTGTATACTTATCTAATAAGCGGCCGACTCTTGGATGCGCAAAGGCTGACCTTGGGTTGAAAGTAGCTGACTATTGGTGAAATAACCGCTTTTTAGTGTTCCGTACCCAAATGATGCCAACGGAGCCCTATTTACTAAGCCTCCGCTGTCCGTCCATCTGTCTGTTAGCGAGCTGTATCTCAATAATGGGAGACAGTTGAGAGTGTGTATTTCTATTGCCGCTATACCAACAAATAATAAAACTATAATTGAGTAAAAAAAAATTAATGGAAGGAGCGACTGTCGCAACCCAGCGCAGGGCACGCCACGATAGCGGCGGTAAGACCCCTCTTTGAGGAGTGGCTAGAGAGGCGTCACGGCGTCCTCACCTACCGCCTGACGCAGGTCCTCACCGGACACGGATGTTTCGGGAGGTTCCTGCAAATCATCAGGCGGGAGGAAACGCCCGGGTGTCACCACTGCGATGATCGCCCCGAGGACACGGTGGAGCATACGATGGGGGCCTGCCCTGCATGGGCGGAGCACCGCCGTGTCCTCGTAGAGGCGATCGGCAGCGGCGGCGACCTCTCACGCCCGGCCCTGGTTCAAGCCATGGTCCGGGGCGAGGGGGAGTGGGAGGCAGTCGCCTCCTTCTGCGAAGCAGTCATGCTAGCTAAGGAGGTGGCGGGACGGGAGAGGGAGAGAGTCTCCCGTCCAAGCCGCCGCGGTGGACGCTCCGGGCGTCGGGAGCCGCGTGACGACTCCCGGCCACCGTAGGCGCGGGCCTGCGGGCGGTGAGTAATGGGTAGCTCACCGTCTGATCAGGACCAGGCCCGTGCTGGAAGGCGCGTACGTGTTCCACGCGCGCCTCAAAGAGATGTCAGCATCGAAGAGGGGGCCCACTAGGGCCCAAGCCTGCCGGGAAAGCGGGATCATCCAAAAGGGGTACCGCTGACCCGGAACATAAAGGGCCAAGGAAGGAACACGGGTGGGTTTTAGTCAGTAAGAGTCTGACACTCCCTTCCGCTCCACCCAGAGCGGGAGGGGTCATTTGATGATTTCCCATCCTCAAAAAAAAAAAAAAAAAAATTAAGAGATTTAAAGAATATTTTGTTAATATTCTCGCTAAGAGGTTGACTACTGGGTGTTTTACACTACATACTCACGTTTTTAAAAACGTGAACCAAAATCTTGCATTTCGTCAAAATATGTTGCGCATGAGATCAAAGAAACACGCGACATTAGGCTACAGCATGCACGATATGTAAGTAAGTACCTACTTACTTTATATAAAACTAGCTGACCCCGCGAACTTCGTACCGCCTAAGATTTTTTTTTAACTTTTCTCTTATACATGGGGCACACTAAAAGTTTTGCACTTCTAGCTAATCAGAACTATTTGAATTTCGAATGTTATATTTTTTTAAACGTTGCAACCTTCTTAGTTCTTAGTAATAAAAAAAAACAATTGGCGGGAAATCATTTGTCAATTGTTTTTTTATCACACATCAAAGTTCTACGTACGCAACGAAAATGGAATTAAGTCGAAAAGATTTTAGAGCGATGATTTTTTTATTATTTTAAAAGTTCTCTCTCTCCGCAAGACTGTGCCGCTCGTCTTCAAAATGCTTTTGGGAGAGAAGCACCTTGTTTGAGCACCGTGAGGCGATGATTTGCTGAATTTGAGAGAGGTCGAGTTTCTTTACATGACGAATGTCGTGAAGGGCGGCCTTCAACTGCCGTCAACGAAAATAATGTGGCTACTGTTAAGCGGCTAATTGAAGAAAACCCGCGGATTACCTATGAGACAATTCGAGGACTATTGGGGATTGGTATGAGCCAAATTCAGAAAATTTTACACGAGGAATTGAAAGTTCGGAAAATTTGTTGTCGTTGGATCCCTCATGAACTGACAGCGGAGCAGAAGCGGGCTCGCGTGGAATGGTGCTCACAGATGCTACTGAAGTACGACCACGGACATTCTAATGCTGCTTATGACATTGTCACAGGAGACGAAACGTGGATTTATTGTTTTGAACCCGAAAAAAAACAGCAATCTTGTGAATGGGTGTTTGAAAATGAGAACAGGCCAACAAAAGTAAGACAGGCGAGAAACGTTGGTAAAAAAATGATCGCGTTTTTTTTCTCAGCTACGGGTCCCATCTGTACAATTCCACTTGAAGACCAAAAGAGTGTTAATGCCGAGTGGTATTCTACCATTTGTGTACCCAGGGTGTTAGAAAAAGTTCGCGAAAGACGACCCAAAAGCCGCGACCTCCTACATCATGACAACGCTTCTTCACACACGGCCAACAAAACAAAGTCATTTTTAGCTTCCGAAAAAGCACAACTCGTCACCCATCCTGCGCATAGCCCCGACCTAGCACCCTTTGATTTCGGTATTTTCCCCAAAATCAAAGATTTGATGAGAGGTTTCACTTTTACCAACTCCGAAGAGGCAGTGATAGCGTTCAATCAACACGTAGAAAACATGCCTTCAGATCTGTGGTCCTCCTGTTTATAAAAATGGTTCGATCGCATGAAAAAATGTTTAAAATGTAAAGGAGAGTATTTTGAAAAGCAATACTTAAACATAAAATTTTGGTTTTAGCATGTGGTTTTTTTAAGTTACGCAAAACTTATAGTGTGACCTACGTATTACCATCCTCGTACTTCAAGTAATATTCTAAAAAAAGAATTAGCAAAATCGGTCCATCCGTTCTTGAGTTAATAAAATTACAACGAAAAGTGGCATTGATTTTTATAGATAAGGATAAGAAAGAAAAATAGGTTTATTTGTCACAAAAACACGTGCACGAGCACAGAACCGAAATTCGAAGAAATCAAATATATTGCTATTTAATAAAAAATTAAGTGCTCGTTGGTAAAAATTAATACAATAAAATTAATTAATTGGAGTAATTACAAAACAGAAAAGCCTTTACCTCAGAAGTTTTGAAGCAATTAAGATTACAAAGGATTTCTTATTTTAATTTTTTTGGACTTTAACTTGATGTAAGGTGCATGACCATAATATTTATGTCTACTAATGAAGATGAGGTCGACTAAAAATTGTCACGTTAAACATAATTTTATTTTTTTGACTTAATACACGTAAATTGTATGACCTTACCTAATAACTAAGTATAATAATGAATGTAAAATGAGGTTGACTAAAGCAACCAATGCAATGGATAACAACCACGAACAATTAAGAGTGTAATTGTATTTTTATAAATTATTTTTAACTTAGCCAATAAATAATATTGACATACATATATGAATATTGTAAATATTGTATGTTACAGTGATACAATAATGCTAACTGTAAGAAGTGTCTTTTCACCAGTGCCAAACAATAAATAAACAAATATGAATATGTAATTGTGGTTTTCTGGGACGACAATGGCAGAAACACTTGTCAGTGCTTATTGCCTTAGTGATTGCAATCTTTGTAAAACGACACAGTGCGTCATGATGATATCGTTCGCAGTCTTGTATGAGCCATAACATAAAAGAGAGCAACATAAGCTTTTCTTTTATCTTTAGTTAACATCATTGTCTCCGTTGCCCTTGATATGACACAAACTTCCGTGTTTCAAATGCGATGTTGATTTGAAACGAGCATTTTATCACGTGGTCACCGATACGTCGATGCGATCGCGATGAAGACGGGGATGCGCGATAATAAAACTGTGTTAGTTGGATAAAGCACGTCCGAACAACGTGCGGATGTCCTCGCCAACAGATAAGCCCCCACAACCTGTCCAAGTCTTATCGACGTACCTAAGTTCAGTAAACAGTGCCTATGCAAATAACACGTAGATACGATTTTTATTATTAAACTTAACGTACAATAACTTCATGCAACCCTGAAGTGTCAATCATATTTAGATACCTATGTTACCGATGTGTATTTTCACATGTAGATAATATAATTCCCATTGCATTAGAGTAAGTGGCCGTAAATAAACCTGTATTGTAAAAAAATATAACGGAAATGCAGTTATTGCGATATATAGTATGTAGTATGTACCTCACCGGACTTTAGCTAATTGAATAGGTACTATATGTAATTGTTTACCTACGTACCCAATATATGTACTTTGGAACTCGGTAATGTAGAAGTAGACGTTCCAGTTTGCTATTACATCGTAAATCGCGTCTCAATTTGTTTATAGCGGACAGCAGTTGCTGATCTCGGAGGCAGGTATTGACAATGACATTGGCTGGTTACGAATGGCCGAGCACAGCTCTGTTGTAAGCACACGGTGTATTTGGCGCGTGCTCTATTGGGCTGGCGAAAGTAACAAAGTTGTAGTACAAGTAGTGGGATAAGTAAACAGTATGAAATACGCGAAGGTCGCGGTAAGTGGGTCGATGCGAGGCACTTCCGGCCGCGTGGACGGCACGTGCTCGCAGGATGCGCGTGTGCGCAGAGCGCCCTCCGTGGCACTGCAGTTATGGACCGAGCGATCCTGCCAGGCTGTACTCAGATACATTCTCGTATCTATGTAACTGCATTTTACTCACTCTCTAGCTCACATCGCGTTGCCCTGGTTTATATAAGTTTTCCTAATCTGTTCGACGTGGCTTTTTAAGTATTTCGTTGAATAATTCACAATTAATTTTTAATTCCATCGATATTAATTTTAATGTATAAAAGAAAAGTCCCTCAAGTTCGGTGGTACTTCCTCGTCGTGTCAGCGAGGTCGCACTCCATGTATTTATGTGTAAGTAAAGGTATTCTATTTTGGGTACGAAAGATAGTCGTAAAACATCACAATTTACAATTGAAAAGCGGTCACGAAAGCGCAACATAAGAAGGAATATTTCTTTCCAGTTGTGATAAACGACGACATTCATAAAGGTGAAGAAAAAAAAATTAATTCGTGAATTCCTTAAGTTATTGGCACAAAAAGGGAAAATTTAAGACGTGCCAACTCAGACAATGCGGAGTGGTGTTAATCTTGCCACGATCAATAAACTCTCTGATTACACATTCATGGAATACTTTGTGGCGTGTCCCTCCGAACAGACTCACCCGTGTTGCGTATCTACATACGACTACGTATGTACACGACTACCTACTTACATTGTAATGTCGTGCTATGCATATAAGCGAATGTAAGTAATTCTTTAAACGGTTATAAATGCTTCTTATTGTTTATCGAGTCAGTTTTTTTGTTCAGAAGGTGTTTCATTTATTTCAATGCTTTTACGTGGATGGAAACTTGGAATATCGAGAATTACTACGGTATTGTATTATTGTTTATCCAGATTAAAATAAGTTTGCAGTGTTGGATTTCCTCTTGAAGCGTTAATTGACTCGTAGATAAATCTCTTCAGATACGTAAACATGTGCTCAACTATCTGTTCCCAATTTATCAGGTGTTTCTTTCATTCCTTCATTAATTTTAATACTCTAAATGGCCTGGTTTCTTTTAATTTATATAGCGTATAATTATTATATTGGTATGTTGAAATACGTTACATTTACGAGACATATGGGTCAGCAGACGCATAAAATTCGACCAACTGATCCAGATTGGTAAAAAAAAAATGCCAGCTGACCGTTTCCTATACAGACGAATTTAATAGCTGTTGTAGGGAGGCGGGCGAGGTGACACGGGCTAAATTGGCACATCTGTCATTGCTCACCTAGCTGAGGCGGACGACCGGCCTGCGGACCGGTGCGGTCGCGCTACGAGCGTCATCTGCGGACCACGGTGAACGGTCTCTAGGAGATATATTACTTTTTATAGTTTCATTAAAAGACCATTTGAACCTATTTTAATAAGACTGTCAACGTTCATTTGAATGCTACGCTGGTACGGTTTTTGAATTAGAGGAAACTGTAGAGTTCAAAGATTTACCCTGTTTTAATAGCACTTGCCTACTCAAATTGTTATTTGTCAACTGTGCTAATGATATTGCTATGACTATGGAGAGCTTAAGCAGTATTCGCGACATTAGCATATCTGTGATGTAAATTATGCTAGCCAACATTAGATTAGTGACGTGACAAGACAACGCTTACTAAACAGACAATTGTTTATGATTATCGTGGAAACGAATTCAACAAGTTAAAACTATGTAGAGTGAAAAAAATCAATAGAACTAAAGCCTTAGCTCATTCCCATATGAATGAAGTTAGTAAGCCTTTATATGAATGCCTGGACACGCAACACCGCGACGATCTCACGCGCAACAAAGTCCCACATTTGACAACATGTCGCTCTCTATAGTAAAATCCGATGACACATCTCAGTTCTTCATCGCTCATTTGAAGCGGGTGACCATATAAATGGTAATCTTCAATGGCATTTCATCGTTTTATAATTTCAAAATAAAAACTTCAAACTTCCCTTAATTTAAGTCACCAAATCGCTTTCTAGCTACGCTATTATTCCGACCATGATTTATACGATTGTTGTAATAACGTAGATAAGCTATTAGATAGATATTAATGGCTTTTTAGCTTTTGTACAGTTCATGGAAACAAGTTCCTACTGTTTGTGCCACAATCAAAGTCAAGATAATAAAGTAATTAACTATTCAGTTGCGTATTTTAGTATTGTTAAATCTGATACCGGACCCGAACTTTCGATCACTTAAAGGTGAAAAGCCCGAACCAAATATGAATAATGTTCAGGTTACGAACTTACGAGACGTCAGAACTCAGAGATCAGCGACCCTAAACCTCCAAAGACACACCTGCTCTATTCAGAACGCCAAACAGCGAGCACAATAAGACCTATTCAAATGTTAAACAAAAATGGCGTTCGATAGACAGCAGCACTATATTGAATTAACTCGAAGGCGGAACAATGCTTACATCGATATCTCTACCTACTTTCTTTTCGAGAAAGACAACAAAGTTCCTTCTTGCGAGGACGCTGACAAGCAAGTCGCGACACAAAGAAGATCGACGGCGGTTGCCCGTAATGCACAAAGGTCAGCTCGGCTCGAGATCACCTTACATCGGTCGTAGCCGCCCGCACCGCGCTCCTCCGCGCATCGTACCACTATGCATCGTGCGCCCGCGCCGCCGCCGCGCCGCTCTATACTTTTGTGAGTCGACGACGACGACTATTATCGCGCGATCTGGGAGCGGAGATGCTTCTCATAATGCGTCCAGATAAACCCGCTTTGTGTCGTGTGCTCTCTATAACAAGAACAATATTCCATGAAAGGAGTGCGCAACGCAACAGGTACATGCCCCCGCGATTATCTTCTAGTTTAGGTGACGTGTGGTCGCCTCTTTTCAATTCTCTAACTATACATTTTTTCCTTTGGAACCAAAGAAACCATCACCACCACCTTTATTAGGAATGTAAAAAGCATTATGAATTATGTTAAACAAACTATAGGTATCTAACTAAAAATTAAAGTAGTTACAAGAACACCTGAATGTCCTTATGAAAGTACCTATTCAACATCATGTTTGTAGAATAAATCCTAGTGCGCTCTACTCAACTAAAACTCAAGCAAAAGTCCGCTAAATATTAATTTACTAAATACAAACTAAACTAATATCTGCACAAGCTTATTCATCAAAGTAGTAGTAGTGACTGGGCGCATGCGCCACGAGCCACGAGCCACGACACGTTTAGAAGCACTGAATTAAACAATCACGGCTGAGTCATAATACCGGTTGGCTATAAAGACAACTCAAATAATCTGTGTCTAGTTTATTTCTCAGACAAAACGCCATGTTACAACGATAGCATAATTTAACATTGTTTTATACTTACTCCCAAAGCTTAAACAACATTATCGCTGATTCATAAATCGCTACGAACGGTGATTCAAAATCATCCAATTTGTTTTGTTGCTGCGTTGGTTTCCTTATCCCTGGACTTTAGTTCCTAAGGTACTATGTTACAATTCCGAATGTTTATGATGAACTAGGTGGATGCTGGTGTCGTAAATACATCTTCATGGACACTATCTTGTCTACTAAATTAACCCCTACGATTCATACGAGAATGAGTGACAAAGGGAACAGAGTCTCGTGATTATCGGCCGTAATCCCGATGTAAGAAAGCGAAACAAATTGTGCAAAACGTAAGTATTGTCTACGAATTTATGCTCGTGATGTGTGGTGCGATGCAGCGGTGCGGCGGTGGTACAGTGGTACCTGCGGCGAGCAATGTGGAGCATGCGATAGAGCGGCCCACCCAGCGCGGTGCACCAACAAAGGCAACGCGACCGTGAAGTGAACGCATTCACGCAATCTGCGAACCAACCCTAATAAGTTATCTACCTACCCGCTGTCCGTAGCGTACTAGCGCCCGACACATTCTGACACACTACCTTCAAGCTAGTTTATACTGTACAGTACGTACGTACTGTTCTCTTCAGACTACCGGCCACTGTGATCCTACGTAACTATTCTATAATATTACGTTATGTCTGGATGATGCTGAGATAACAAAATGAGGTTCTTATAATCGCTACACGCGAGGCAGTATCTCCTACATGTTCGGAATTTATTTGATAGCTTGCTATATGAGAGTCATAAACATGGGGCGGATATTGTAGCTGTGTCTCAATTAGTGCGTCCTACAGCAACTGAATGTTGAGCGAATATTGATGGCAACCCAACATTTTCATTATATGTATAGGTATGTAATTTCTACTTGTTACTTAATTATATTAAGAAAATACAAAATATATTTCAGCATGGTATAGTAAATTAAACCTGAGTTATACTTAAACAAATATAAATAGACTATTAATCACCGTAAGATATCGATCTAATTAACTCTATCTAATGCTAATGGCGTTTTACGAGCAAGCGGCTGTAGGCAAATTGAAGTGATTGAATGTGACATGCAAATAGTATAGTTTCGCATACACTTGTAGCTGCCAAGTGGCGAGAAATTGTGTAGCGAGTCGAAACAGGCCAGTTGCGAGTCACCGTCTGTGTGGTACAATTAAATCACGAGAAACAACGCCGCTTGCGCAGCTCCCGAGGGTGCGGCTGCCGCTCGCCCCGCGACCACTGTACCACTCCACCTTGACGTCACTAACGTCGAACGTACTACGAACTACCCATGTTTCTTACGAATGTATTTGTAACTCTGTTTACTATATTATTTGTACAGTAACAACACCTTATTATACGTCGTAAAAACTACGCACTTTGTCTTTGTGCTCGTTCGGTCAACAGTCTGGGCAAAATTCAATGGGCATTCATCAAACCTGTCTCTCGCCTATTCCGTTGGTTAGCATATTTAAATGCAGTTTAAGCTATGTGTATATAGTTAATTCTGTTACTAAGTAGGTTTAATTTTTTTCCAATAATGATTACTTAATGCGAACCTGAACGGTTAATGAGATCTGATTAAGTTATGATGTCAGTGAATATAGAGCAAGCGATGCGGTAACTTGACGTCGCAGCATTGATTTCACTGTTTCATCGGCGGAGCATCGATTATTGTGATTGCGCAAGCGGCGGCGCGGCGGTGGCTGAGCTCGCCGAAGCCTGCCCGTGCCCGATGCGGCCACTACTGTGCAAATCGGTCCAATTATGCAAGTGACTCGATTAGAAAATGAGATGGCCTGTGCGATATTTGAACTCGATTGATTTACTTACGTAATGGATGCCGGAAACAATGTCAGAGCTGCATTCTAAGAATAGGATCGTTAGGCATTGTTACAAAAATGTCAAACTACAATATGTAGTACCTATAGAGTACGAGTAAGTATATTATGTATGTTAGGACTTGCTTTTCTAGGAGCTATGCTTGAAAATAGTCCTGAAGTGCTGATAATGAATTAGGTATACTTACCGTACATACGTCATACATACAGACAGTAATATGACAATAATCTTTCACGTCATTGTTACCCTCAATTATATAAATGTACGTGTTTGGTAGGTAATTACATACCCACATAATTATGTAAACAAATAAAAGTATTATCTAAATGTTGCTTGATGAAATGTTGTTATATTACCGAGTAATGAATTAAAATTATTTCAAGCATAGCATCTACGAGGTATGTGCAAGAACCGGTCCAACAATCATGTGCATACGCATGTCACGTATCCTCCGCGAACGTACCATATTAGCCGGCGAATTAGCTTGCTTCTGACTATGGTAAAAGGGTAATTTTGGCCTGAAAAGACATGATCGGGTGTTTTGATTTTCTTTTTACTGTGTAAAGCCATCCAAGACAGAATCTTGAGAATGTATGCTGTAGCAGTCGGTATAGGTATATGTACTTACACTATAGGTACGCCTTATTGGACATTTACATCTAATTAAAGCTTTTCTATGATTTTATGAAACAAAAAAAAATGTTACCTATATCATGTGCAAACCTAATAAGCAAACAGGGGTACACAACCACGCCCTGGGCGTCGGGAATCGCAGGCCGATTCCCGGCCACCGTAGGCGTGGGCTTGCGAACGGCGAGCAATGGGCAGCTCACCGTTCGATAAGGACCAGGCCCGGGTCGACGGCGCGTTGTGTTCCACGCGCGCCTCAAAGAGATGTCAGCACCAATGATGGGGTCCGCTAGGGCCGATGCCTGCTAGGGTTGCGGGAAAGTCCGAGAGGGATACCGTGGCCCCTGGCACAGGCAACTGAAGGAACACGGGTGGGTTTTAGTCAGTAAGAGTCTGACACGCGCTCCTGCTCTGCCCAGAGCGGGAGAAGTTATTTGATGATTTCCCACCCTCAAAAAAAATAAAAGGTGTAGGTACACAACCAAACAAACTTTAAAACATTCGTGTGCTACTTTTGTCAAATTATCTATTTATCCCATAATCAATAGGAATGGTAGAAACAGTTTAACTATGTGAGAAAATTGAGATGTACGGCGTAGGCACTTATCTGTTCTGTGGTAGGCACCATTACTTTAATCAACAAATTATGGTGTTGTATGTTTCAATTACTACATAACCACAGTCTGGCCATCGTATAATAATTGATTTGAAGGCTTCTGCAGTTACACGATAATTACAGAATGGCTTTTATTGTAATTTATGAGCTTTTTATTTAACAATTATTATCGTTTGAATATCGTATTATGTATGACTTTAATTATATACGACATGACATTAATTATTTTATTATTATTATTAATTACATTTATATTATTATATATTATTATTTGTAGAGTATTATTGTTTTATGGACACTTCTTAGTAATTTGCAGTCGCATTTTCCACGAAGAAATGAAGAAAATGTAAACATGGAAACTGTTTGTATTAGAAGTACCTACTTAGATCAAGTAAATTCCTTTGCTACGTTTAACCTCCTTGATAGAAGTATTAGGTATACTTACGTTGGTATTCATGAAGTATTTCCATTGGTAGGATCATAATAAATAATTCATATTATTGTTACAAAAAAAAAATGTCTTAAAATAATTATGCAGATGTTTTTTTTTCAATTCGGTATTACCTACTAGAAACTTCTAACGTATATTGAGAAACTTGTTTCCAGAACATGACACACCTGAGCATTTTTTCAACTATGTACAAAAACGGAAGAGATCGTTATTCTCACTAAGCTCGGTAAAAGTAAGAGAAAGGTCAAGAACATATGGTTCCGATATTTTTGAATTTCATGAGGGGAGCAAGCTGCGCGCCGCGCCGGGGTCATCGCTCTGTTTGATGTTAAGGAGGGTTGTCACCGTGCGGTGCGACGCTTACGTGGGATAATATGAGGTCGCCTTGTGTGACTCGCACTTCGGGAAGCGCCCGCGCAGGTGACGACCTCCTACTACACACTGTTGTATAGAACTCCTCACAATCCCTCCACGTTCAATACAACGGAATTCCGCAACATTAAATGTCTCTAGATTACTTCAGGCTAATGGACTTCTCAATTTCACGCTTTACGTTTGATTTTGATGGCTTAATTGGAACATTCCGGTTTAGTAACTTATTCTAAATAATTATGATGAACTGAGGTAAACATTAACAAAATGTAAGTTGCGTTAACTATAACATTATTTTTCACGCCTGCGTTTGCGTATCATATTGCGTTGATGACGGTCATTTCCACATAAAATAAATGTCAAAGTTAACATTTAGAACTTTATTCACACCAAATGAAAAAATGCATACCTACATCTCTATTTTACGATAAATTTACTGACACTTGTTGTTGTGCATTATGTAAATATAAAATACCTCTGTTTACCAACAACGATATATTTTCTGTTACGTAAATGTAAACAATAGTGTCGGTAATATCCAGTTTCAGCTTTCCTGATTGTGTAATAAATAATAATGCCACAAGATTTATTTAAAGAATTTTGTAACACCTACGTATAAACACGTTTTGTTCTTATTATTTTATACTTAGTTTCTGGTATAGTGGTTCACTGCTGTAATATATATAATATATAATATACAGGGTGGCAGGGAGATCGACGCACAAACAGTTTCTATGGATTCAGTATATGATTCTGAACCCCCTGTGTTGAATTTTTTCTTCTACGATACAACCATGTGCTGTATTCATGGTTTCAGTTTGCCACTCTGTATATAGCGAGTACGAGCGCTAATGTTACAATATCGTATTTTACGAAGCTTAGTGACTGGCTTATGATGATGATTTATAACGTTTGCCGATTTTACGATATGTATTGATGTCCTGTTAGATCAGAGAGACATTGCCAATAAAATAAACAATAAACAGATAGATGTATGTACGAGCAGGGCGATCTTGTTCGCGATATCAGCCGGTGTACGATTTCCTTACAATGATATTTAAATTTTATGGTACGTGCGCTTGTTAGTCACAAGTTCACAACATAACGTATAGGTTCTATCCCAAAGCTTTTCTACTTCATGTTTATGAGCTATGATTTACATGTTTACCACTTCAGCGGCTACATTGGGGATTTAACGGGATGGATCTATAGAAAACTTTATGGCGCATCTCCTTTGTTTTTTAAAACGATGGTTGATTTCCCGACTACTATTTACCCATGCAAGGAAAAACAGTAAACCAGTCCGTTTTGATAAAATGTTAAACTAACTAAATGGTAACCTACGTAGTTAATCTCAGGTAAATTCAAAATTTTAACGTATGCACCTTGAACGACAACAATGTATTCAGAAGCGGATAAAATTAGATACACAGCATGTCATTTCTTACACATCACTGAATATTTTACATGGCATATTTCGCAATAATGTGAAATACGGAAATGGTCATGAAACGTTTGTTGTACTCGTATAGGTAGACGAGTTCGTCAAGTGATGTTATTGATGAAGGTGGTGGCCGGCGCAAGTGGCTCGGTGCTGCCTGCTCCGACTGCTCCGAGCCATTACCCGCCGCGCGCCGCGGTCGGCCGGCGGCCGCGCCTGTGCTTGTCTCATGCGAACGCCATAATCTTCGCTCCACTGCTCTTTATAATCGCTCAGTATTGTTTCCAACTCCATTATATTGTCAGATATACTCCTTCGATAAATTTAGCCGTCGTTGAGCAATATTGTGTTTGATTGAGCGAAACAGGATACCTACATATCAAGTTAATTTCCTGAAGACATGATGGTTCGACGACTTTTATGAGAAAATATCTCCGACTCATGTATGTAAATGGTACCTGCATAATCTGATTTTGTATCCTGAATGATCGCATGATTGAGTGAAAACTTGCGGAGTGGCACTTTGTGCTAAGCGACGCTATTCAAAATGATGGACTCCGTCGGTTTATCAGCGGAGACAGACGCAGCGAGCTCACAGATAGGTGAGGGTGACAGTAATTGACAGGTCGGCGGGCGCAGGACACTTGACGCACGTGCGAGAGCGGACTCGGGCCCCCGCACTAAGCAGGATGTCTTTAAATAGACTAAATGCCTTTGTGAAGGCATGCCCTCCGAAGGGTGGCGGCATCCGGCTCCGATCGCGCACACGATTCGCTTCTAAAGAGGAAACTTATAAATAACTTCTTCAATTATTCTGAACCATTCAACTATAAACATGAAATACTCGTTGCGTCTGAATCAATGCAGTGCGGCGCGGGCGCTCCGGGAGTCGTTTGCGCGCTACCGGAGTACTGGACCCTTATCGCCCATCTCGCAGACACACTGTTTCACGAAATGCCTATTGTTTGATTAATAATATCTGTGAACAACTTGATATATTATTATTTGTCGTAAGTGATGTAACGAGAAGTTCGTAGATTGGCCGGTGTGTCCTCATTCTGTCCTAAACTTGTTATACATTGTCTAGAGAACTGCGTCGTAGTAAATTATCTTGACATATATTTCGTTATAGGTACGGAGAATTAAAATATTGATGAAATAGGTAGCACACAGTATACACTCTTGATGTAAAATAATGAATTATTTTAATTGCTATAAATTCTGAAGATTTTATTTTAATAGAAACTCCAAATGCTTCGGAATTGGCAATGGGTTGTACAAATGGTAATAAAGATCCGTTTTGATAATTTGGTAGACCTGTGAAGTCAAGTAGATGTACGAGGTAACTTCAGAGTAGGTCACATCACATAGTCTTCATTGTTCGACAGCGAGTAGGTACCTCTTATGTGAAAGACTTGTAAACATCCAAAGAAGCACGACGCAATAAAATCCGGATCTCAGTGAGGGGATTACGGTGAGTACGTAAGTACAGGCATGCACGTGTTCATGTAAAGGGTCCCGCGGACCTCCTCCCGTGTGCACGTATGTATGTGGGAACCTACCTGCGAGTACGCACAAACAAGTGTTTTCGGTCATAGCGCGATATCCGGCGCGCTTGCGCAACTTATCCTACGATTTATCAGCGGGTCTTATTTCAGTTTTAAGCGTCATCGACACGAATACAGCGAACCGATTATGAACATACATTGAGATGTGACGGAAGTGTGTACCTGTAAGACGGTCTGTTTGTTACTTCTGCTGTCGGGTTTGGAATTACAAACTCACACACACACACACATACACATGTCATTCATTCGTTTAGTTATTGTATTCGAAACCCGTGTATTTAATCCTGTGGCTTGAAACACCCCTCTATCGTTAGAACATTACCCTTAATTAGTCTAAATTAGGCTGTTTACGCAAAATAGGTTATATAAGCGATTACTCGTTTTGTTCGTCTCACTTTAAATAAATGGTCAGAACTGAAGGCCAATTCTCGTACTTAAAAAAACGTTCAAATCCAAGTCGCAATCTCAGCGACAACCAATGGCAAGTCAAGTTTTAGGTAAACAAGAGACTTTTTGACGGAATGAGACTGAGAATTGAATGCGAACTTTCTTAAAAACGCGGAAAGTGCCTTGAGATAGTCAATCTACTTAAGTGAACTAAATGAATAATGTTCTGAGTATGTTTTACAGCAGTCACCAATACTGCCAATACTTTGACTGGTTGGTTTAGTGGTAGCAAGAGCTGCTGCTGAGCATGAGACACGGGTTCGATTCCCCGGTCGGGTAAAGTGTTAAATAAATAAATATCGTCTGACATTGCACACAGCACCATCTAGTTCCAAGTTAAGCACTTAACACTTAAGGCTTGTGTTATGGATACCAGATGGTTGATACACTACTTAAATACATTTTTTTTCGTAAATACATACATATTATAAATATACATCCATGACTCGGGTACAAATGTCCTTATTCATCATACAAAACATTTGCCCCTACCGGGATTCGAACCCAGGACCATTTGGTTTCGCTGACTACACTTAGCCACTGTAACTTTCTCAGTAGCAACCCGGGGTCTTCTTTTGTGCCTGGTTGATGGCAATAGGCACGCCCCCTATTACATAATGGGACTAACACATTACTGGCGAAACGTGGGTCTACTATAGGTATACCTCTGCCTAACCCTTGGTTAAATCAGGCGTAATGATATGTTATGCAGTCATCAATCTGCTGGAAGAAGACAATTCTTCCAAAAGCATAATTATAATATAACGCTGATGAACTGAGGGGCAATTCCCGTAATTTTAAGAACGTTCACAGTCTGATCTCAGTCTCAATCTGTCAAAAATACAATCAATTTCCATACATTTTTGACAAGTTTTTGACATTGATTGTCGCTGAGATGAGATTGCGACTTGAATTTGAACGTTTTTTAAGTACGAGAATTGCCCTTCTGGTTTCCTGTACGGAACTAGTTTCCTGTACCTACCTAATGTAAGTACCTGAAAATAAATACATCAACCGGTTCCTTAACAAATGTATTGGTCGGGGTTTAGGGACCGCTTTTATCATAATATGAGTAGAATCTGAATATAGGGTGACCACATTTGGCTTGTGTGTGATAAAAAATAAATAACAAAACAAAATATGTACTTAATAAGATTATGCTCAAAAAAATATACCTATGTAAGATTGCAGACAGGCCACATATTATGTAGCATCATATAAAATAAATCTTCGATTTAATTCTTTTTCTAAACTGTCGCAGTATTTCTAGACGAACAATCGATTCCGAACGAAACCTGTGATCTGTGAGTCGGTCTAAATAAATACAAAAACTTATATTACTTTCACCTAAAATTTAATGATAACAGAGTTATAAATTGTGCTTAAAATATTTCCTTGATTTTATATGATATTTTGATGTAGGTATAAGTTGTTCTACAGGGTTACTGGTAACTCGACG
The DNA here is from genome assembly GCA_937001585.2 of Brachylomia viminalis. Classification (NCBI taxonomy): domain Eukaryota; kingdom Metazoa; phylum Arthropoda; class Insecta; order Lepidoptera; family Noctuidae; genus Brachylomia; species Brachylomia viminalis. The sequence continues at coordinate 14,063,551 of OW443301.2, read as the reverse complement.
TATTCCTTGCACGACGTCATAGTAGGGTTAAATTGCAACAAATTAAGCCACCAAATATTCTACCGAAGTTCAGTAGTTTTTGAGTTAGTTACATTTTCAGTATTTTTATGAAAAATCCCAGATTAAATCATTTGGAGCCAATTTAAAATGATTTACAGCGCGACTGTACTGAAATTTAACTTAATATCATAGTTGATGCCGTAGCAGATCTTTGTTCATAATTAAAAGTTCAAAAATGCCAGAAACCTTGGCAAATATCACTAAACAAACATTAATTTTTTTGTGATTTTTACTGCTACATACAAAATGTAGTCTAGTGAACAAAAAAAATAATAAAAAAAAATATGCTTAATTTGTTGCATTTTAACTCTACTATGACGTCCTGCAAGGAATACGTCGAGTTACCAGTAACCCTGTATAATAATGGTTTTTACTGTGACTTTAAAGACTACTATCACAAACAACGATTCTAGACGAAAAGTAGGTTACCTATGTACTTACCTACTTACTTACAGTTTGGATATATCCAAACTGTTATGATTTGTTGTTAATGATAACCAAAACAAATGTTTTTATTTAGCACTAGTATAAATGATTGAGTTTTAATTAATATGATATTTATAATGCGCATTACGATTTTATATTGCAATGTTCAAGTAACAAGTAAAACGATTATCAGAACTTTAAGTTCATGTTAATAACTTATCAGATTACACTTTTCGATTACAAAAAACTACATACAAAAAAATGGTTCCACTACTTAAGACTTACCATCAATTATTACCTTAATTAGAAATGATTAAACAATAATTTACGAGTATGACCATCTAGGATTGGTTAAAAATGGCGGGAATATTGGGAGACTATAAAAATACGTGTACCCGCCAAACCTGGGAGTTTTTGATACATCTGCTGTAGTAAGAAATATTCACAATTTGATATTATTTCTTGATTTTTGCTGATAACTATGTTGTTCTGTATGTGTTTATGTCTTATATTGCTTACGTGTTAAATCGAATTAAGGAATATTCGTGTTCTGTCTCTTTCCGTTGATAAGATGCTATAACTTGGAAATGGTTCAACATATTAATGTGATAACAGTAACTAAAGCTAAAGTAAAAATCTTTCCTTTTTCACTTTTTATTTTGTTATTTGTATTCTGTGTTTCACAAACTGTGTCCAAATAAACGTTATTCTTTCTTTCTTTCGATAACATACTTTAAAACAAGCTGACATGGAGTTTCTAGGTCCTTCTTCTCCATGATGGCCTAGTTTTGGAATGGACCACTAATTTTCTGACTATCGTATTTAATTGACAAGCCTAATTGAAATAAGCCTGGTCTTCGCTTCTGCGCTTTTCTTCATAAAATATTGATAAATGATAAATGATTTTATTTTCTGTAAGTAGGTTTGTTACAAACACTTTTACACGTCAATCATATTTTTTAAAACTAGATGAGGTCGGCGTTTCATAACTGACTACTCTGAGAAGAAAGGCCGAAACAAACTCAGAGGTCACAGTCTCTTTTAAAGTCCAGACATAATCTTGGTCAGATCATGTGAAGACCATTTAGATTGGTGTCTGAAACGGTCTTTTGAGGAAAAACCATACAGATTGAGCGGACCTGTCCAGTCAGTGCACGCATTTGTCAGTAATCTTGCCGCTCAACTGAGAACTTAAGGAGCACAACGATTCGACGAACAATACCAAAGAAAGGACATTTGGGTAGGCCGCATAAATTACTCAAGCTGCCAGATCGTGAAACTAACTAAGAAATAAAATAAAAAAAGTAATAATCCACATAATCTTCACATTCACAATAATTTAAATAATATAATACTTTACAAAGTAAATACTCATGTCATTGTATGTATAAAATTCATCAATGTCAATGTGTATATAAATATTCGAACATAATCTTTGAGGACCATGTAGATTAGTATCTGAAATGGTCTTCTGAGGAAAGAACCACGCAGATTAAGAGGACCTGTCCAGTCAGTGCACGCATTTGTCAGTAACCGTGCAGCTCAACTCAGAACTTTAGGAGCTCAACGATTCGACGAACAATACCAAAGAAAGGACATTTGGGTAGGCCGCATAAACTACTTAAACTGCCAGATCATGATTAAAACTGAAACAATGACCCACATAGTCCTCACATTCACAATAATTGATCGTTCTGTTATAATAATTATCAATTTATCAGTGTATGTAACAGAAATAAAAGAAAACATTCAGTATGCAGAAAATTGGAACAACTCAATCCCAAGCCTTTTTGTCCTCAATATAATCCTTAACGGTATAAAAGCCTTTCTGGCACAACTTACGTTTAATGAATGATTTGAATTTATTAAGGCTTAGATCTTGAACGTGGCTTGGAAGTTTATTATAAAAGCGTATACATTGACATCTGAACGAGCCACCTATTTTCTTGAGCCTTGTTGTAGGTACAACGAAGCTGTGTTTGTTCCTAGTATTTTCCCTACACATCATATTTATAGACTCTTTCATACAGTAAATAACTAATAACCATTCTGATACTCAAAGCTTGCTAATTAAGTGGATATCATTACCTGTACATATAGTTTTCATCCCCTTTCTAACACCTTTCTGACACTTGCGTACCGTTTTCGTAGTGTGCTTAGCTTAAGCATAGCAGTTGCCGTAGAGCTGTCGTAACGGATGCGTAGCGTTTTCGTAGCGGTGGCTTTGCGTCTGCCTCGTAGGTCCGTAGCATCTACGTAACGGTAGCGTAGCGTTTCTCTAAAGCTGGCGTAGCAGAGGCGTCGCGTTTCCGTGGTATAGGCGTAGCGCGTAGCAAAAGCGTAGCGTGCCCGTAGCAGTTGCGTCGCGTTTGCCTCGTAAGCCCGTAGCATCTAAGAAGCGGTTGCTTAGCGCTGCCGTTGCACAAACGTAGCTAATCCGCCGTGTTTAGCGTTTTCGTAGCAGTTGTAAACTTAACTTGACCATTCTGATTACAATAAGCATGAACAGCATAAACTGCTGGAACTTCGAGATAGTTTATGAAGTACAAGATTTTCGGCGACCCTAGTCAGGCACCCCGACGCGACATGGCTAAGGTGCAGCCCACGGCGTCATTCAGCCCTAACTGCCCCGAGCCACAACTTAGATTAATACAGAAGGTTGACTTTATACAACGAGCGAAAACAGACGCACACAAACATGGGTCTATGTACAGTGAAGGTAAGTGCAGTTGCGACTTTCGCGGCCTTCTTTTGAGAGCGCTGTACGTACACGTCTATTTGTACGTGGATATTCGCTCGTTGCATGAAGCCGGCCTTCTGTACTTATCGGTTTTGCTGCACGGAGCTCGCGGTCACAATAACAACGAGTCCTGCAGGTGACGGCCGCTCAATAGCACTGATTACACCGCCATTCAATATGCGCCATACTCGGACAACCTGTTCCTATTAATAAATCACTTTTATACGCATATAATCAAATATGTTAAATTGTAAACCCATTCGATTTCAAATGTTACCGGTTTGTAATGTGCTGTTGAAAAACTCACTTCTTTATTTTTAGTATTTTATGTTCAGTTAAAATATTTATATTGTACACAGATAGCCAGACAGACTAAAATACAATTACTGTGCAACAAAAAATAAGATCTACAATTTAGAATATTTAAATTCTTAAAACATTTTTAAAAACAAGGTGGCGGTTTTGTCGCTCGCGGCAATCTTTTCCAGACAACCTTTGTATGGACCCGAATATTACGGAAGTAATAAGAATGTTATATGTTTTTTTGCGTGGGGACATACGTACTATAAAAATAACGTTTCTTTTATATTATAAAACACATGATTGCCACATTATAATATAATCTTAATAGTAATAATGCATATATTAAAGTGCCATTTAAAGTATTCTGTTACAGTGTACATTTTATTGAATGCAATTGCCATATCCGCTTCCGCTGCGTAGTGTTGCGCACGCGCCGCGCGACTCTCTCTGAGAGCTACTTCCGCTGTTCTCGACTGAATGCCTCTTCGGCCCTTTCTATACGAACAAATATAAATCCACTGAAATAAATTATATTTTTTTCTGCAATGGCGCACGTGTTTGGTTTTGACTAATAATCATTAAAGTAATTCGACGACCCTATGTGTTGAGAACTTGTCTAGGATGAACTGTGTTATTACCAAGACGGATGTTGGCTATTTGAACCTAGATGATTATCTTGATAAATATAAGTAAAACAAAAGGACAGTATATCTTCCATCCTCCGTGAAGTCTATTCGAGCGAGTCAAGTTCCAGTCAAGTGGTAATGCGTAAGTGCGTCTGCGCGCAGCCGAGGCGCGACGCTGCGCCCGCGCGCCCTGAGGAACCATCCCATTGTCTTCCATATCATTAAGGCCATTATATTTGCTTGTTCAAGCGTGCTTTTATCGTTTGTTATTATAACTTTGATCAGTGGCTGACATCTTCATAATGATTTTCAATAATCATTGTTTCATGATTCACAAACAATAGCTGTAATCACAATGCTAATAATAACCTCGACTCTTTTATAATTTGTTTAAGCAGAAAGCGATATCGGGGTTGCTCCGGGTACGTAGGATGTGAAAAGAAAGTGGGTTAGGTGAGACTTTCTATTGTTTCAGACGTTCACATTAATTGATTGTAATGTTTGTGCTGTCTATCAATACGGCTATCGAGTACTTATCACCAGAATTATAGTTAAGCTCATTACAATGAGTATGCTATGTAAGCATACCTATTTGGAATTATACCGGTAGTAAAAAGATCTTGTTATAATTAACGAAGTCATAAGATACCGATCAACGACACAAGTTTGGCATACAGCTTTGTAATTGACTCTGCTCCATATTGCAACGAAATTCCAGAGTCAGGCGAAGTAAAGAGGTCAATGACAAAGTACAAAGGAGAATTATGTAATAACAAACAACTGCTCAAGTTGTAACCGAAATCGTTTACTACATTGTAATTTGAATCGATCTCTTGATTAACTATTTGGGGTGAACATAGAGTCCGTGTTCACTAGAATCTTTTCTAAAGGACCGAAGGAATCACGGATAGTTAAAGCTGGTACGTATTGAAACGTCATTTAAATATTTAAAACAGCGATTGTTCCATCACCTATGTCTAGGAGGGATGAGAAAGACTGGCTTCATCCAATTTCTTGAAATACTTATCGCCAGTCGATTACGACTGTACGTAGATATATTAGGTAACCAACACAATTGGCTATGATTGTACCTAATTTAGTCATTATTTCTCACGGTCGGGATACATACCGACCGCGCTTCAATGAACTTGAATTTATTTATGTATTCGTTTTCAATCTTAAAATGATCATACACGACCATGATCAATTACTATTAAGAAAAATCTGTAATATCTTTAAGAAATTACCGACTGGTCGTCATTTATTACGAGCCCAAAACATCGAGTCCTTCTCAAATCACGGATTTAAGTTCAAGACACGTCAAAGTGATTTACCTTTCTTTAGCACTTAAAATTCGAAGGCCATTAAACCGAACGAGATTTCAACGCAGACGATGGCCCGTAAAAGTTTCGCAAGAGGCGGTCGTAACCCATTTTGGTTATAACTTGCCGTGTCGCGCCGAGCTTTTACAGCGAGCGAAGAAAATAGGGAGACGGGCATCGCCGAAAACAACAATGAGGTACTGTTACCATAATGACACTTTATGAGCACAAACATCGGGCCGCAGCCGAACACGACACGGTCGCGGTCGCGATGCACGAATGTGGTCCGCGCATTGTTTCCGCATTATACTCGTACCGCCGGCAACGAGGACGACATTGATGCCTCGCGGACAAAGGCACCCATTGCAACAGCGACCCGCCGGAGCCGACCTCCATCGACATTCAGATCAATTCTGTGAAATGGATTTGATTGCTGAGCTCATAATTTCCTGGCTTCTGTATATTCAATATCTAACATATTATGTCTATTTGATAAGAAACTCGTTCCAATAACTGATTCCAAATCGCGAAAAAATTTAACCTTTAAAGCACACACTCAATGACAGAGTAATTCAATGTCATTCCTACTAGCCTATTTTAGGTAGGTATATGAGACCTACTTAGGATGCTCTTAGAGCATGCTGACTGACTCTTAATACTTCATTTGTGAACAACCTATGATAAGTCGAACGTGATGTAGGCACGGGTGGCTAGACTAAGTAATAATAGTTAATTTTATTAAGTACTGGGTATAGGTTTTATTTAAAAGTGTAAGTAAGTAAAAATATTTTGCTCCGTTTGGTGACTGGCGGTTTAATCGTTACAAGTAATGCAAACCACATCATTGTATGCATCATTATACAAGTGAATTCTTGTACCGTTCAACCCAGCTCACGTCTGCATCTTTATGTCCGGGATGATGAAGTTGTAAATAAATACTTACGTAGCCACAAAATTGGATGATTTTACTCATTCCTATATACGTGTAAACGACGATAGCTTTAAATTGAGATATAATAAACTTTCTGATTTCGTGTAACTTTCTTCGTTAATGATATTGTGGTAAACGGTCATTGTGGGTCAGTGGAATATCCTGATGGCTGGGTTCTCGCATGATAGGTAAACGACAGTATCGTAGGATATGAGACCACATAGTCAGTGCTCGGTGGGCGGTCGATAACATGACACGTATCAACATTAGCGTACACGAGGACCGCAGCGTCGCGGCTCACCGTTGAGCGCGCGCACGCAATGTTCTCTGCACAAAGTGACGCAGTGTGGCTTGCAGTCCGCGCACAAGATCGCCCGCCGTGTGGTCCTGCAATTGACGCTGCGCACAGCAGAGCTCCCAGAGCTTACTAATGTTACGACATAATATGTCTACTAGATTGCTGCAGTCATGGCAACTATTTTTCCAACTATAGTACCTACATAAACTATTCTCAATACAAACAGTAAGTTGCTTAGAATCATCTTCCTACTTCTCTACGAAAGCAAAATATTTGAATTTCCTGAATTCAGGTTGTAATGAGAGTTATTTGAAAACTTAGAACAGATTATATACCTACTTGCATATGTACACTGTATGCCATATAACCGAAAACTTGTAGGTTTTTTTTTTCTTTATTAATTCAAACTTTCAATAGCGGTCAGCAAAAGTGATAAGTAGAAAGCGATGGATGTTTTCGAATAAAATTAATTTAATTAATAGAAAACAAACAGTTCATTTAACAAATTAAATTTCATTTGAAAACATCCATCGGTTTCTTACTAAACTTCAACTATATCCGACGACCCTGGTTACTTAGCAATTTGTTATCTCTCTAAATTAAATTGCCAGTTTGCTTGTGGAGTTTCTAGATGAAGTAATTTTTGACACAAATCATAAAAAAAAATTAAATATTAAATCTTCAAATTATTTTAATCGAATCGCACAGCACTTTTGTTAATGGTGCTTAGAAAAAAACAAAAAAGAAGCGTTGTAGTGATAATAATTTAACGGTTTTGATAGGTATGTATTATTTAAATCATTATGCATAAACATAATTGACAAGGGCAGAGGACACGGTACGTACATCACATGTGCTGCGAGTAAGGCGCGCGCGGGGGCCAGGTGCGCGCAACAATCTCGGCAGTTGCCGCTGCGCACGCGCACCCTCGGTGCGCTTTTAATAAATTTCAGTACGTCTATAAAAAAGGATCTATCAAAAGATGGCGACTAAATCAACCGGTGTTCGGGTGCAACTATGCAGCGCGGATCGATCGCCCTCCGCGAACAAAACACCGTTTGTTGGGTGTGCAAACAAGTTCTGATTAAATGAAAAGGTGTCCCGGAACGGGTGTGTCCGTCGTTTGCTCAAAGTAATTACGTTTTATTTGATATCTGTGCCTAAATACAAACTAACTATGTCGTTTGAACGGCACGGTTAATTAATTCTCGTAGCTAAAATGTTTGGCTACGTAAGTACATAGAGGTGCTTTCGAGCAATATGTTTGTTATGCCGAGAGACAACGTAATGCGTATTACTTATGTTATTTTATTATACATTTTTAATTAATTGCACTTTTCGTTGTTTTTTTTTTGTTTTCTTGGTGTTTGTTATTAGAGAGGTGTAAACACTATTCAATAGACCACGAGATACTTACCCAGTTTTTGTAATAATTTAGGATATTCTTTCCTAATTCGGTGGACAGCCGTCCATTAATGCGAAGAAAACGATAATCTATAGTACCATTTCCCAACGTTACCTAATTATACCTTCAACGCGGAAATAGTGTTACTTGTAGTAAAGCTCTTGAACATCAGGTAATAATAGTGCCCCATTTGTTGCAGATAAAAAAATAATAATGTAACCGTTATTCGTCATTTACGGTTCTCTTAATCCTGTACCGAGTGATCTACTTGTTCGAGCTTGCTCCGGCGCATTGGATGCAGCTGTCCCCGCGACCCCAGGTCTTCTCTCCCCTTCATACCGTAACACTATAAATACCTTTTCGGGCTAAGAAACGCAAAAAAATCCCTATAACGGTGAGATTTTGGAAAAAAATATCGAATGTGGGAATCGGACGATTCCCGTTTCCCTAGATTGCAATGTTATTGTTCCTACACGTTGCGCGGAGTAACGGTATGAATGGCATCACATGTGCGGGACAACGCAGATACGTCACGCCTGTGACGTAAGCTCGGATCAATGTTGCGTAAAATTTGTATAGATTTATTTTTACTTCTAAATACTTTGTTGTACACACATAGTATCTATAAGTAGGTATGTCTCAAGACTGGTCTATCGTAGAGTATTAGCTGCAATAAAAAAATGCTGAAAAAGGGACCGTGTCTAAAGTTTAGTGAACTAATTGAAAAATTTCTATGAAAACTTCATGGAAATTGTTTTACCAGAATCGCGTCGCACGGACGCGTCGCGCCTGTCTGCGTGAGGCTTTATTCGAAAGGCACTTATCGTCATCGGGAATTTAACAAAAAACTCTTAAATAAACTCTTCCTTTATAATCTTTAGTTGCTCATTTAACTTTTTGAAGTCGTTGTGAAGTTTTGCATGTCAACACAGTACCTACACAGAGGTTATTGGCATTAAAGATACGTCGTTAACTTACTATTCGTTGTTATGGCAAACTGATCACTTTTCTCCTGAAACTACATACGTATAGGTACCTATTTTAGGAAGCTTTAAAGCTTATGTACAACCCTGAAAACTTTTTCTGAGAACAATGACAAATAACAGTCATGAGAAAATTTTCTAAATACCTACACCTCTTTTTACATTAAATTTAGTTTTGAACTTATTTGAATGGTTCTTCAAAACTTGTCAAATGATCGACTAACTAATTATGTGTAAACAAGATGCTATAAAACTATTCACAGAAAGATCGAATTCAATCAAACTTTTCAAATCGTCTCAATTACAACTTGTAAGCAACAGAAGAATAGCTTTAGATAAGGCAGTTTTTTCTAAAAGTCATTTTATTTCTCCGATATAGTTATAAAAGATATTGGTGCCGATTCCCTTGTTCACAAACTAAACTAAATTTAAGTTGAGTGCATCTTTTTCTTTCTATTTCATTATGAAAAGGACAGAAGATAAATATTAGTTTAGTCCTGTCAAATTAGTCAGCACCTGACGTAATTTGATGTAATTTTAGTAGTCAACTTTTTAATCACGTCTAAACTTGTATGGAGTAGTGTCAGGCGCTGATTAATTTGACAGGACTAAACTAAAATTTATCTTCTGTCCTTTTCTTAATGAAATAGAAAGAAAAAGATGCAATGAACTTAAATTTGGTTTAGTTTGTAAATAAGGGAATCGGCACCATTGTATAACAACAGTCAAGGAACTTCTCTTTCTGACAAAAAAAAACTAAAAGATTTCCCTAATTCGCTTCAAAAATAAAGAAAACAATTTGTTCAATAAATGTTGCTACTGAATCGGAGTTTTCAATTACATTGACATTTATGTGCCACCAAAAACCATTCATCACCTCCATACCTACCTCAAACGATCGTTATACATAGGACGTTGCGCATATGCGTAGATATAAATAGTGCGTCTGCGCAATCTGCGCATACAAGAAGGCCGCAAGTCGCGAGGGAATGCGCGAGGGGTGAAAGGTGGCCGGTGCGCGGCGCGGTGACGCACCGGCCGCGTAGCGTGTGCCCAAATCTCAGCTGTTGCCGCGACAAACTGTACAGGGTGATGCTTTTATTTAAATATTATTTCTTGTTTAAAATTTGCAAAAGCAATGACACGCATTGGGAAGGATAAAGACATAAACGCTCTGTGAGTTATCCTTGCTACGGCGTAGCACGGTGCAAGCAATTTACTTTCTTTTTTTAATGGTCTTAAATAAAACTGCGATAGCGAAAAATTAAAAACATTAATAATAAGTAGGTACTAAAAATAAGGGCTTTATATATTTCCTTTTAACATTTTTAAAATTGGTCAACACCGAAGGAAGTAAACATTAGTTGTAGAATAAAATTATAAAATTTGTATCAGTTTCAAGTTCGGTATATTTGTAAGTATGATGAACTATAACTAAGCAGATCATATGACATAATACCTTCAAAATGTCATCAAATAAATGAACACGTTAAAACCTCAGTTTAATGAACGGCCTGTATAAGACTCAATCCATCTGTATTAAAAGTGTTTATAAAAGCGTTGAATGGCCCTGTGCGCTTTATATAGAAAACTCTACAGCTATGCCATTATTTAAAATTAAACTACTCACCTACCTGCACGCAACACTCCGGGTACCAAAACTACATAAGTCATACAGCATTTTTCAATTCAATTTTGGACCTTACGACCAACATTTTATTTTTACTCAAGCACTCTGCTACATCCGATTAAAAACCATATTCAGTGGTTCATACGGTGTATCTTTGCTTCTTCCTTTATTACAACGATATAACCGAAATACAGATTTCTCACTTACTAAGTGACAAAGTTGCTATGAGCAGAGCGGTGCTTAAAACCTTTCGTAGTCTGGGAGCGAAACAATGAATGGGGGAGACCCTAATCGAGTTGGTTATTTCCAGAAGGTCCTACATGCCGTTGAGTTGTAGGGGTTGGTAAGGCGTTTAGACTGTTTGGTTGCAAGGCGGCGGCGGCGGTTCCATGCAGATGTGCGATTCGGGTACAGACATGTGATTCTGCACGCGCAGCCAGCTGCTGGCATAGCTGTGCACTGATTCAATACAATGCAGGGTCGGACTCAGCTCGTGGGTGCCTCCGCTTTGTATAACATTGATGTGTAGGCAAGCTCAACAAACAATGATACAAATCCATACAACAACAATGGTAGGTACAGTTCAGGTGTGCCATGGGTCGGCCGTTAGTTCTACGTAATAATAATAACAGATAATTGTCTAGATAATAATACTGATAAATGTATTAACGTACTTAGGTACTTTTTGTCTTAGTTTTGGGCGTCAATTAAATCATTCGACTTAAACAGTGCTAAGTGGTCATGAACTTACTGCTTTAATGACTCTTTTTGTAAAGATCAATTTATTTCTTAGAAATTTTTAATACTTAGAACTATATAATATGTTCCAGTTTATGAACCTATCACATGCTGTACACCTAAGCTTTCGGAAGAAATGGATTACCTAAATAGTCATCGAAAAGCCTATATAAGCCAACCAATAATCTCGTTCGCAACAATTTAAAATATAATAGTGTGGTTTGGCGTCCTCACTAGTACCTACGCGTTCATTGCAACTTGAACGTGTCCAGGAGCGCTTCGCTTGGCACCTCATTTTCCAATGGTTTCGCTAAAAAATACATTCGTAATATAGGTATAAAAGGTTTAAGCTATTAACATGACTTCTCGGGACAAACGTAGACACTTAATAGATGCATTGTTTGCCTATAAAGTCATTAAGCATAAAATAGACAGACCCAGCTTGCTTGCCCTTTTCAGTTTTCGTGCAACCTCCAGAATCCCGCGTAGTGCTATCACACCTCTTTGTCCACCTTTTACAAGAACTGTTTTATTTTATTTTATTCAGGGACAATAAACTGCTACAATATGTGTTGAGACAGAGAAAAGATAATACAAAATATTAACAATATTGCAGCCCACTACATTATCCGCATATTTGCAAACTATAATATGATAATGAGTGTCACTAGATAGGTAATAAATAAATAATTACATCCCATCAATTTGGCATTTTGGGTGCCAATTCGCTCTTTGCAAGAATGTGTTAGGCAGTAAATGTCTACAGTGATGTTATTGATCTCCATTTTGACTCTTGCTAAACAAAAAGCCATCCTTAATAATTTACCGAGCTATTCCTAATCCTAATCAAGTTTATGAATTGTGTCAATTTTACCAATGTTGTGAATTTAATTCAATCGATGAAAATTTTTTGTTCATCATGTTTAGTACTATTTTCATTCATCTTAAGTTAACCTCTATTAACTTACTGATATTTAAAGTTTATAAAATTTTATTTGTTTACTTAACTTATAAATATATATATATATAATTTTTTATTTACGTATGCCTACTAAATTCTTATAGATTTTACCAATGTTATCTATGTCAAAGAATAATAAACATTACCTAAACCAAATTTTATAATTTTTAATCAGCATCACCGTTGTTACCAATTTTTCAATATTAGCGCTTATTACTTAGCGCTTATTACTAAGTAGGTAAGGTTGCTTATTTCTCTAATTCATTATTTTATTGTTACGTACATTTTTTTTTAAAGTAATACTTAAAAAAAATGTTATGTGTTTGTAACTCAGTGTAATAATTGGTGAACCTAATAAAATAAATAAAAAAGGTTAATATTTGTGTACATTTATTGTCATCCTTTGCATTTTTATTACGAGGGCGGTCGTCTGAGTCAATTCCTACTGCTGATAATGGCCTGATAGACATTCCACGAGTAATTCGATCAATCATAATCATTCAATGTAATATATTATTTAAACGATTTGAAATTAATATCAAAATAAATTCCATCGCACATTAGGTTCATTTGTATGTAATGTATGCGAGGAATTAACCGCCAATTGTGTGACATTGAGAGCGCTGTATCGCACCACCTGCCCCGGGCGCGGCGCCCCTGTCCATCGCTATTTCCGCCATACTCCATAGCGCACGGCGCGCGGCCCCTGCGCCTGCGCCGCTCGTGCCGCGACCGTTACGCACGCGCCCCTGCCCCCGCGACATAGCACCTGGCCGCCGCGCAGCCGCCCCGACCGACACATATCACACTTGTTAATAACGAAGATACGATGACACTAACGTATTTAACACCAATTTTATAACATAACTATAATTTACGATTCCCACATAAGAAGAAAAATATACAAGGTGTAACAGCATAAACGCAAGTTCTGAAAGTAGTTTGCTCATAAAGTCATAACTGACTACTGAATCCATTTCAGTAACTATAAATTAATATAGGTACTTTTTTCAAATATTATGTATTTTGCAATACTGACCGCCGATTGACCCTAAGAAAATTAAATCTTAATTCAAGGCAATAAGACTCAATTTTAAACGCATAAAGTAATTATAATGGTCAACATGATTTTCTTAATAATAATAGTTAGCCTTAAAAAAATCTTTTGGTCATTGTATAACGCTTTTAACTCAATAATCTAATTGGGGTGTATGAGGTCTTGCGTTAATCATGTTACACGTTGTATATTTTCTGTCAGGTTTTCACGGGCAGAAACTTTTCTTTTTTTCGTAGACTTAGTTGCAATGCAACTATGTTGCTATATAACATTCTTTCGGTGTTACTCCACGCCAACGGCCATTGGTCTAATTATTAATCTCAATAAGGCATACAAAATTTTACTGAACTCATTCTACGAATTGGTTATTAGTTTTGTCAATAAATTAAACAAAGTGATTAACATTAGTCGGGCAAGACAATTTTATTTCCTTAACGAGTTGACTAAGTACTTGTCCATTATCAATATGCCATTCACTTTGATAAAACAATTTGTCTAATGTTGTTTACCATCAACCATCTTCCGGTGATATGTTTACGTTTCCCAAGCGTGATCGAGATAACATTTCATTCACAGGGACCCGAAATAATAAGTTAATGAGTGACTGTCTATTTGTTATAAGTCGTGTCATTATCGCCTAGGTACTTACAGTGTCGAAAGCCTGTAATGACTCGATAATGAAGAGCTCTAGTTTTGCCATACCAAGTATTATTGTTGACGATCGATCGAAGCGATTAGTCACAATATTATTAAATACAATCGAGATGTTGATGTCAATTACACGTCGATCCCTTGACACATGCTTATAGGTACGCTGAGTCACGAGGTGAATTTCACCTCGCGCCATGTTCCTCGTCATCATGATATCATAAGCGATTTGAACGTTGAACTTGCATAGCCAGCAAATCGTACGGTGAAATCATATCGCAAAGATTAACTTCCTTGCTTATTCATAGAAATCTCACAATGAAACGGCGATGATATTATCAAAAACTAAAGCATATTAGATTAGAAAACAAAGTTAATTTCTTTATGCATATCGCATGCAGTTATGAATGTATAAGTGGAATTACTAATACTGAGAATGTGCTCACCAGTCTCTATTTATGTATACGTTAAAGTTTATACATATATGTATGGGTAGCCACTATAGTTTGTTTTCACTCCTCTTGCTCAAAAAGACCGTCATTGTGGCGTACCAGAGCGAAGAAAAAATAGCAAGTCTTCCTCTAGGGGAAAAAGTTTTTTTTTTTAATTTTTGTGTGTCAAATGACAATAAGCCTACAAAAACGAAAAAGTCTTTAGTCATAAGTAGAATAATCATGAATATAGACTCGACTTATTACTGTTTCATAAAAAAAGAACTTCATTTTATTTTTGAAAATGGAACTAAAATCGGTGATCTCTTTGGTAGAATGCATGCAATGCGTTGCGGCTGCAGAAGAAAAACAAAAAAAAAGACATTGGCGCGAAATCTTTATGATTTTTCTCTAATTGCAAATTGAATTGGTAGTGACCGTAATTAATTTTACAATAGTGAAAATGTCATCATCTAGTGAGAATGGAGACCCTAATTTGCAAATAGAAGAGAAAGGAAAAGAACCACTCAACATTCATCTTCACAGAGGACTGAAATTAAGTTACCGGGAAAAAACATCTCGTTAAATATCCAGAATTGTACAAATTGTACTTACATTTAATTTTTAATAAAATAAACTACATAAGTAAGTATTTCATATTGTATTGGATTGTCTTGATCTCGCAATCGTAGTGAAAAGTAGAGTGTAACACACGGCGCTAAAAACCCATTAAAACTCGGTTTCTATTTACTGCCTCGCTAAAGCTCGGGAGTAAAACTACCTCGTATATAATGGGTCATTTTAGCTCCTTGTATAACAATCTACTACTACTACTTTAGGTGGAATTCAGCTACGAGTTTAAGAGCGACAAACAAATCTACGAAAATAGAACAAAAAGAAATGGTTACGGAGTCAGCTCGTCGTCGTCGTGACAATCAGTAGCGTCACGGTCAAGGTTCATAGATATTGTGTTGTGGTTTATAAACATGAGAAGTGTTCGTAATTTACTAACTCTTATAGCTTCTGAAATACACAAGCCTATATAAGGTCTACATTAGTGCATAATAGCATTCCTGAAAGGGATGCACATAGCACTTTGCCTTTGTAAACTGTGAACTTGTTCTGTGAGAAACCCAAATTGCCCGACGAACAGTCTGACCTGTGGGAATTAACACTGGTGGCATAAAAAATATAACAAAGACTCTATGGACGTTATATTTCCGCGTTGGGAAGGGGTTGTAAAAATATCTTGTTTGGTTTGATATACACAAGGAACTGTTTTTGTTAACGATCTGCAGTATAAACGGGTTCTCAGCCTTCCGGTTCCCGTTTATTACTATTACTGAGTTAGTAATCCGTTAGGATCGTGTGATTTTCGGACATTCCGACATGATTCTGTGACTTGTACCGGGAGTAGTTTTTATCTGAACTTTGTATTGTTGAGATAACGTTTAAATAGGTATATTGTGCACTTTCACACGATCTTATTAATGACGACATCTGACCATTGACATCCAAACATGTTTAAACATAATCATTTTCAGATCAGCGCTTCGATTTCGATAATAGTTTTAAGTACTTAGTAAAGAAAACCGACAGTTAAATTAATTAAATATTGAATGAACACGTATGTACCTGCTCCACAAAACGCATTATATGCTGACCTAGCATTCCTACCACAATAACACATAGCTCTTTAGTAAAATCACTTTTATTCGAGCAGCATAGCCATTTTGTTTTCAGTTCCGATCGTTTCAAAAGGCAAGTGTCGGTGAGATATGCAAATAAAATTAATTCCGTGTAGGTAACTTGTAGTCAGATATGATAAGAGTTACTCTTATGTAATTGTTGGTTTTGGCGCACAATCGTAAAAGGAAGACGAATCGCAACAGGAAGGAGGACAAGGTCAAATGGGACGATATAAGTTCGTCCCGTGTCGAATAATTAATAATAACTCGCTGTGTGTCATCGTGGTTTCATATAACATACCTTTTTCGCTAACTGGGTCGATACATAATCGCACCTATATAATTTTGATTACTGTAGCTTTTCGATCAAGTTTCATTTATCTGCGATCCCGTCGTGACGTATACAGTATAGGTACTAGGTAGGTATATAAGTGCGTTCTTTGTTTGATGTCATCTTGATTGTTATGTAATAGGTACTTGAGCCATACGGTTTATTGCTTTGTTCGTGCTTTTCTGTTATTTATTTTAGTGTCAATATATAGAAACTGATGTTTGAATTTTTCTGGGACTTCATTATTGGTGAATTTTGAATGAATGAAGGTTTCTCTCTATGGGTATTGTATTTAATACCCGAATAATTCTCCTCAAATTGGTGAATTCAAAATTAAGTATCTAACTGATATTTGGATATTTACTTACCTACTTACATTCGAGCACTTTGCAGTTTATATTGTGTTACCTACCAGTGAATTCTACGAACGTGTTTTGAAGTGCACAAACATTCATTTGGCATTTTAATAACGCTCGTATTCTATGGTGCACCAGTACTTCCTCGTGCTTCTTGGAGAGTTTAAGTGTGTCAGCTTTGTTTGTAACAAATAGGTACTACTTGCAAGGTGTAAGTTGTAAGATAATCCGAAGGAACTATTGTCGTAGGCGTCGGCGTCGTCGGTACGATTATTTCTACCTCCTATGTAGGTATGTCTACATTGTTTGCATATCTAGGCATTCTATAAACCATCATCATTTGTGTAAAGCCATTAGTACCTACTTAATTGTCATTCTAACATATTTTAGGATAATCTTATACACAACTAATCTGGGTACGAGAAACGTCCAGCTGTTGCTGATGTCGTCAAGTTAAATTTACAATAGATGGAACCGAACAAAGGTATCGGAGGCATTTCAAAAAACGGCATTGGTTCAGTTCAAAGGTGCTTAACCCCAAGTTTTGTGCAAAAAATCGTTTCATTTGCAGCGAGAGCGTTCGCACCGGTGCGATGGAGAAGCTGGGCATATCGCACTGAGAGGCAGCGGTTCCGCCGCGCCGGGTGCGGAGGCGCAGGTGCCGGCCGCCCCGCGCCGCGCCGCGCCGCTATTGGCCGCGGCCCCGCGCCCTCCGCCGATTGGGTACGCCGCACGTGCGAGGCCTACCCGCCGCCACCTGGCCGCGCCGCTGACGGGGAGCGCTTTATAAGCGGCGAACCTTCCCTCACCGCACCACTCGAGCTCAGGACGCCGACGAGTGCACGTACACGTTTGTCGCGTCCCGAACACGACACTGTCAACGCGATTTCGACGATACATGTGATGTTTGGATTGTTACGATTATAAGTGAACTTGTGATACGTTTTACGAACATTTTTTGAAGACTTTTTTAAGTGTTAGTGAATGTTGTGCAAGATGCTCGTGGAGGACTCACAGACCACTCGTGCTCTGATGACGAAGAAGTACGCACATTGTCCGCTGAAGAAGCGGCCGGTGCTGGTGCGGGAGGAGCGGCCGGCGACGCCGCCCACTACGCCGCCTCACCCCGCCCACATCGCCACGCGACTTTACTACGATTATCATCGTAAGTATCGTGTTATGTGATCAATTTGTTAATTATTACCGCCAAATTGAAACATCTTAAGATTTAGTCGTTTGCCTACTTTAAAGTAATACCTAAGTGTTAACTTTGAGACCCAGGGTTAACGCTATAAAGTTATGTTGTAAGCATTAGGTATCTACCTAATTTTAATAAATAATAAAACGTCCTTTAAAATCTTAAAACATTAAATTAATCATTGTAATATTTTTTTACTATGTAAATGAGAAAACAATTAGAATTTAAATACCTATGTACCATAATTAAATTTTAATTTTTCTTGTCAACAGATGACACAGAAAACGATGAACCCCAAAATCTTAGTACAAAACCTGAAGACCTTTCTAAAACTGGCAACTACCCGAGCAAAGCTTCATCGCCGGTATCGACGACAGCAGTCAAGGTGGAACCTCGCGAGTGGCCTCAACAACAACTCGAGTACCTGGCTGCGTGTCGCGCTCGCCTGGAGCCTGCGCCGGTAGAGCTGGCTCGCCCCACACCGCAGTACGCATACCTGCCGACGCTGTACGCACCTTACCCCCTGGAAGAGCTGTACCCGGCAGCACCTTCACTGTCCCCACCTGCGCACCCGCAACTATACGCGCATCATTACTCGCCCGCCTCACCACCATCATCAGTGTCACCGCCACCTTGCCCCGAAGACTTGCGCTCACCCGGATCAGTCTCCTCGGACTCCGGAATATCCGTTACAGCACCACGACGCCCTCGTTACCAGTGTCCGGATTGTGCGAAGTCCTACTCGACTTACTCCGGTCTGTCGAAACATCAGCAATACCACTGTGCCGCGGCTGAGGGAAGCCTCGCAAGGAAATCGTTCAGCTGCAAATACTGCGCTAAGGTATACACATCTCTCGGAGCGCTGAAGATGCACATCCGAACCCACACCCTACCTTGTAAATGTCACCTCTGCGGCAAAGCGTTCTCCAGGCCGTGGTTGCTGCAGGGACACATCCGCACGCACACTGGGGAGAAGCCGTTCTCTTGCCATCATTGTCGCCGCGCTTTCGCCGACAGGTCGAACTTGCGCGCTCACCTCCAAACTCATTCAGACGTTAAGAAGTATTCTTGTTCCGGCTGCGGCAAGACATTCTCTCGAATGTCCCTGCTGAGCAAGCACCTGGAGGGAGGCTGTGGAGTCCCCGGTGCTTCGCCTTACGAGTACCACCCGGAGGCGATGTCCTCGTCACACTCGCATCAGCCCCTGCCTCCGCCCGCTCCTGTGCATGCCTATTAAAAAGACTGAGCCTCGCAGGATCCTCGATCTCTTATTTAACTGTAACATCCTCTAAGTGTAAGCGTTAGCTTGACGACGCTCTAGTAGTATAAGTATTTTAAATTAAATTATTTTTGTAAATGGTTTAAATCTCAATTGTGTGTAAATTTATATCTTTACGTTTCATGTATAGGGGACCAATGTAAATTTAGACTTTTTGGCGTAAGTTAGACTAAGTTAATGTAAGGTTATATTCAGCCACGTCAACCGTGGCTACGCTAGTCATATGGCATTTGCCGAGTGTCATACACTTATTAAAATTATATTCGTATCCTAAGCCATGTACAAAGTGCCTTAAGTATAAATGATTAATATATTCTGAGAAAAGTATAACATTATGCTATTATTTTAATGTACTGTATTAAAATAATACTTATCAATGAGGCTATAGCTATGCCGGTGGTCTATTCGCGTTCCTTTCTGTTACCTCCATAAGCAGAAAATTAAACATGTCATAAACATAACTAAGCTGTCTTCTTTCGTACAACCCTGTGTCTCCTAGCATCCCACAAGTCATCTGGGTTTGTAGCGTTGGCCATATTATGTTCTACGAAACAATGGTTATTCACCGAAGGCGGGATGCGCGTGATCATGATCACGATGCGTGTTCTCCATTTTGAGAAATAAGTGCTTTTACAAGTTCGTTATGTAGAAATCGCTACTACAACACCACGAAAATTTCATTTACATACCTTATTCAAAATAATACCAGGAAACATTCGTAAGTTTAATTTAGTTAAGTATCCTATAAACCGCCCTGAGTGAACACGGGCAAATAAATGATATCAATCAGTCTCAAAACCACACCTACAATACCAAAAAGATTTGGAACAATCACAAAAACGTGCGTCCCGGAAATTGTCCAGCGGCTTCGAGGCAGACCCCAACAAAGTTTCCGGGACGAGATTGCTCATACGGACACTTCGCATTTGCACTAGCACAAAATCGAAGGACTGGGATAAGTAAAAGAGGCCTCCTGCAGTAGGCGGCCAGCACAAAACGAAAAATTATACATTAACAAAATGTTTTTGGTGAAATACTGAAATGAGTTGGTTGTCTGACTTTCAGACTTCTGACGACCCGTAACGACTGTCAAAGATCCACGAATGACAGCCAGGACCAACGTCTTAACTTGCTTTCCGAGGCACGGATGGGTCTTAGTGTGTAAAGATTATCACCCATCCACGGACCAACCGCGGCAAGCGTAGCTTAACCTGATCGATCGACCCGTGCAGCTATTATTACTAAGCCACAAGCCCTCCAGACTACATTCAAATTTTATACACGAATTCCAAGATTACAAACTTCGCGTCATCATTTAGCAGAATAGAAAACAATCTAATTTTATGGGAACTAAAACCGTCTATAGTTTACCGCTAAATAAACAATGTAGCATCAGAATCTAAACTATAAACCATAAGCAATGTTTTAATAGGCAACAAACAAAGTTCACGTCGCGTCTACTTTAGACGCAATTTGTGGTTCAGTAAGTGGTTATTTAGCGGCAGCGAGTTTATCGAGACAATAGCGCAAAGCACGGGCACCGGTCCGATGTGGGTCGAGCATTAGCCGGTGGGCGCCAGCCGCCGCCGCCGCCGGTCACCCGGCCACGAGGTCACAGCGGGTCCGCACCCGCCGCCACCTCCCCTATACCTACCTAATTAATGGAAATACCTAAAATGTCTACCAGCATTACTCACTCAACTCTTGGCCACCAAACTTTCTTCAAGTTTCTCATAATTTTTCATATTATCATGTGCGGGATACTTTCATGTAGGATGCTTCTTTGAATCTAGATGCTAACATAAACAAAATAACTTGCACACGCAATTCTGTAGCACATAAAGGTTTGTCTAACGAACTCGCATAAAAATACTTAAAGCTATCCTTGAGATATCAAGGCTACCGTTATAACTACGAGTACGTGCGTACTTTTCTTACTTCTCTGCTTGTGTGCGGTAAGAAGAAAACACAAGTACCTACCTAAGTAAGTATGCAGGTACTTTACGGTTCACAATAATGAGGCAACGAGCTATGTAACGTCCCGTAACCCGTACCTCGCATGATTTTCTTTATACAAAGCTACGGCTTTTCAAGCAACAGGAAAGTTTTCAATATTTCTGTCTCGCAACTGCAAAAGGTTAAAAGGGTGACGAAACCAACAGCTACAACGCACGTTCCTCAGAAAAGACCCCGAAAACGGTAGAAGGGTGTTTTTTTTTTATATTATGTGGTCTTAAATCTGGCCTGGTTTTCCTTGGCTGGTATCAAAAGCTCCGAGGTCTACTTACCTCTTTTTGGAAGAAAAACCTTAGCGAAATTGGATAACCCCAATGAGTCGTAAATGTAGGTTCATTTAGGTATTCCTATGATAAAATTAATTACCTACACATCGTTATTAAGACACGACTGTAAAATAAGTAAAGCTTACTGAAAATCATCATCACGTTATTAGTGCCTGCTAAAGCTAAACACTTTCCAATGAGAAATTGTTCTGGCATTGATTTTGTATTTTCAAGTTAAGCTTTTTTCATAATTCAAGTTTGATGCTCAAAACATTGTTTCCCAACATTTACACAAACCACTGACTCATTCAATGAATAAACATTTAAAATTTAATTGACATCATAATCCAATAAGTTTATCAGAACATAAAGCAGATCATGAGGGTTACTAGTACGAAAGTTGTCCAATAAGATATTAATCTCACCGTTAACCTCTGACCCTGTCAGGCAAGTGCACGTTTCTTAAACGTCTGGTAGGTACTTATTATTGGCACTTTTCTATAGATTTGTTTGAAATTAAGATATTATCGAAGCAATTTACGAAATATAATATATCGTAACAATTTATTAAGCATTGAGTCATTCTTAAATTGTAGCGACATCTGTTGACGAGTAGTGGCAGTTATAGAACGAGAAAAAAACTTAGTTGATACCTAATTCTACTCTCATTTCTGTCGCTAACAAGTATATTTATTTATTTAAAGCACAAAAGTAGTTCTTTATGATCTTATAAGATAATTAGTCCTTCGTTATGATACGACATTCCTTTCTCAACGCAATCAACTGGAGCTGGACCCTAGTTACATGACGTTAACGATAGTGATACGACACACAGGGCTGCAATAATAGGAGTAAATACATATTATCTTATACGAATGCCAATTAGTGGTAGTCAGTGAAGACGTGTTGTTGAGAGCGCGAATGCGTTTGCGAGTCCCAGTGATTGGTCACCGACGACCACCGCGGCCGCCCGCACCGAGCGCGGCGCGTGCGCTGCGTCCCCGCACTGCGGCCAATCCAATGCATTCTCATTAATTAATTCTGTTCCTATTTGCATCGTGATTATCTAATCCGATATCGATCGCTGATATGCGGTACCAATTAGAGTTCACACCTAATAGTCTAATAGAACTTTGAACTTTTCTATTAGTTATAACTTATAAGTGATCGCCTTAAAGATAACGCAAACGGGTTTCGACACTAATTTGACCTCGTTCGAGAAGAGCTTTGGTATTGTTATGTTTAATTATTTATATCTTTTAAACTAGAAACATTATTAATGCAGTACGGAGATTTTAGATAGATAATAACATAAACGTGTGTACGTACCTACTTGTTCGTGAAATAAACCAATTTGCAGAGTTGCGCAAGGCGGCTCGGCGCGACGACGACGTTACCGTTCGGTACTATGTTATAATATGCAGCGGTGAAGAGGCCACGTCGTACGTAAATATCTAGATCCGTCTAGATTTAGGGCTGGCGGCGGCAATGGACCAAGTCAAGCTGCGGCGATAAGCATGATTTGTAACGTCGCGCGTCGCGTCGGCGCGTGCTCACAAATAAATGTGATTTCAATGCGCACCTCTCAATAAATTATCTAACCCACTCTTGATATGACATTGTAACGATTTATAATCTCCTCACACACTCGATAGATTTGATGTTGAAGATTTCCGCCTGCAAACCTTTGTCTGGAACATGCTGTGACGTCAACATGATGTAGTTTGCTGTCACATCGAGCTTTTCAGACAGTAGGTACCTACGGGAATACCCTTTGGAGATTTTTTATATCACGATAAACATTTTGTTCAGTGATTTTATCATACAATATTACTTAAGTGTTGATTACTTTTATTAATAGGTGTGTTTAATATGACTCGGCGTGTCTACGCGTCGCATTGCAATTACACAACAATATAATCGTACCACGATTAATCAATACTATGAACATGGCCAATAAAGTTAGCAACAGCTACATGCACTAATCACATTAATACTGCTCGTGATAGGTACAGTACTAAAGCAGTTTTTGATCTGTTTGATGATAATACAATTGAAATACCATTATATAGTTTTTTTTTTTAATAGAAATATAATTAATAACCAAGTTCATGTGACAATAAATATGCGATGTTTATTCATCTAAAATCTATAAGCTAATGTTTTATGTTCCTGCTGTATTGTTGACACGGCGACATATCAAGTTATACCTATTTTCCAGTTTTAGCAGACCTCGTATTGTATAGTCTTTTCGTACAATGAAAAGTCAGCTTACACTGGAAATGACCTACATTTCCAGCTTTAGCTTGATATGTCGTCGTACGTACGTGCTGCATGACTAACTACTTGTAAGCTACATTAGTGCTTAGATAGCTGCGTGCATATTAAAGTAGTTGTTTTTAACGGAATGGTTGCCGAAAGACGGTAGAAGTAGGGTTGGCAGACCAACAGCCAGATAAGTGGACGACCTACAGACGATCGCGGGGAAGACCAGGATTAGACTCGCACAGACCAGGGCAGCATGGCACAAAAGGGAGGAGGCCTATACTCAGCAGTTGGTGGACCAAGTCTGCCAATGATGATTATCACCAGGGCATTTATTTGTTTACTTTGTGTGAACCGCCATTTTTCTGTGGCTGTAAATATTTTTGATAGAATAATTTTAATGAAACGTGAAAGCTTGCCCTTAAGGTACCTACCTTATGAGAGTAAAAGAAGGCAATACATACATAAGTTTGGTACCTATAGGTAGGTGCTTAAATGTATTTTTGAGATCCCTCAGGATTAAGGAATCAAACCCGAAGGTATTGTTATACAGGTTCTATCAGGCATGTGCGGATATATCTACAGCTGAAATAAATTGAATCTACTGAAACCATTTTTAAAGCGCTTTCAATATTAGACAAAACTAACCATTTTTTAAGGAGTTTACAAATATAAAATCAGTATATCTAAATTATGAGTAGTTTCGTCGCGTGAGCTGGAGCACGAAAACCCGCAGTCAATACGACAGCCGTGTCACAAAGTCACAAGCACATTAAGGTACCAATACCAATAATTTATATTATATATTTATAGCTTTGTTAATTGAGTTTGATATCCTTTGCTCCGAGTTTCATAACTAATAAAGTAATAACATTATATTGATCACTTTCTGAGTGAGTACCCATAAAATCTTAATATCGTTATTAAATTGCGTTGTAAAACCACTGGACTGTGGCACTTGTTGCACTGTTTTGTCTATTACGTAACAAAAGGAGTTTCATTTCCGTATACGATATTAAAAAAGAAAATAAACAAAGTTACAAAAAAGGTATAATACCTTCGTCTGATTTTATTAAAATATCACGTGATGAGTACATTAGCAGCGGCCGACTACATTCAGAGAACAAACACGCGTGAGTACGTCATCTCGTACGTTTTATGATTACGCGGGAGAGTCCGGGAGACTGATGGTGTCGTTAGCGCGCAGTGATCTAGGTGCGAGCCACGTGTGTCACCGGAGTGTCGCCGAGTGTCGCAGTGTCCAGAGAGCGAGTTTCGCGGCGGAGGTGTGACGGCGACGCGATAAATCGCGCGATCCTGTGCCAATAAGCACGACACAGCGGCCCGTGAGCTATGGGTAGCCGCGGCGCGTGGGCGGCGACGTCGCGCTTCAACGACTCTGAAAAGATTATTCACCGGTAGCGATGCTTTGTGGATTCGCGTAAATGGATTCTGATGCTTTATTTCCTTAAGCTTGGAGGCTGTGATTGCGCAATCTTAGTTTTGTATCAACTCGATAAACAGAAGTGAAATAAAAGCAAATATTTATAGTTTAAATGTGTCTGAAAGACAGATGCAAAGTGCACTAGTTGCTACCTATTATGTGCTAAAAGGGTAAACTAAGCGTCAGTTGTTTTATTCCTTTTCATTAGTTCAATAAATCAATTGAAATATTTATTCCAACTAAATTACTATTGTGAACAACGGAGATTTCTAGCAAGTTTAAGTGACAGCAGTTTTACTTATTTTATTTTATTTTATTCGGGAAACTTACAGCTATAATATACAATGTACTTAAACAATGTGCAACTGAAGGCCATTTACAAGTTTACACAGATAAACACCAAAATTAAAATTAAAAACGAGAAAAAAATACAAATTATCTATGAATATTAAAAAGCTTGACAATTAAAAACAAAAACTTGAAAAAGTCTAAAAGGTAAATTCGAAAATATAGTAAGCTTGTTCAATGTAAATGTTAATTAAGTTTTGAAACTGAATTGAATTCGATACAAGTTTAAACATTTCGTTAACCTAATAATAGAACTTACAAGCGGTCTGGTGGACTGTCGGCCGCTAACAAAAGACATCAACGGGCAGCGCGTTTACATCATTAACATGGAAATGTTTCAAAGGTTATAAATGTGAATGGTTTTCAACATGATAGTCTCTAATTTATCACGATGATGTAAAATTGGAAATAGGTATAATCTGCTATTCGTAACTTTCATTGTCATTTTTTATTTGATACCAATAAATAAACAAAGATTATGGAAGTGTGTAGGCAGTATGAGTCACGTGTCGAGCATCGCGAGATTCGCATTAAAAACATACTTAAGCATACTCCTCGGCCAGTGGATCGTCCCCATACAAGAGGTGTGACATAGAATAAAAAATTTAAAAAGTATTTAATAAAAAAAAATACAGTTGCATTCCTCTATTAAAGAACAACAAAAATGATTACTACCCTTTTTTTATTTAACCAGCACTTTCGGAGCGATTCGATGAAAACTGTTTGAGTGTATCTCATGATTCCCTCCTTGTTTCGATTTGCGGTTTTCACTACTGTTATTTACCCATTTTATGCCACATTTTCTTCAAGGACACATGGTGCCCCCAGAGTGCCCCTTCCGAGATATTTTCCCTATAGTAACTATCATTGTTATTGTATTCCTGATGGAATGGAAGTACATTAAGTATACTTATTACTGAGAATAAGTCGTCACTAAGTAGTTCCTTAAATAACAGGTGCATTTGTGAGTACTTTAATGACTTATGAACGCTTTTGTTGCATTATAACAAAAGCGTTAATGAGTAATTAAATAACGATTACCAGTACTGCTTAATCTAATTAGTTATTGTAATTACTGAGAATTACACATAATTAAGAAGTTAAATGAAGAAAAGGCATTAATGAGTTCTATATATTGAAAAAAATATCGGTAATGTGTTGTGACATCGCATTAACAATAACAAGTCGAAAAGAAAAGAAAAGTTTTATGGTGAATAAGAAAATATGTATTAATATCTTTTTTATTTATATAATATAACACTGTAAAATATCATTAAATCTTAAAGTAAATTACAATTAAACCTATAATAATTTATAAATAAAAAATAAAACAACTACTAATAACTAAATTAGAAATACTAATTATAATAAAAAATAAATAAATTAGTACTACCATTTAGTTACTAAAAATTATATTAGATACTATAAGACTTAAACTATATTTTCTTCATCTTCATCATAATCAATATTGTCGTCATCTTCTTCAATGTCACTACATTCCGAAACTGCTCCAACTATTGTATCAGTTGAAATGTCAATGAGCTCGAATTCACTCCGATCATGTATGAGCAAATCGTCCACTTCTCTAAATGAAGATTTTTTTTACTTTATTGGTCATCTTTGGTCGTAGGCTCGTTAGAAGAGGATCGGAGGATAACAGAAGATTATGAAGGATGTCTTCATTAGTGGCGATGCTACTATGCTTTCGTGTATGATTTTCTCTAAATTTACGAAAATCCTTGTTTCTTGCTTCAGATGCTTCTTCAGACAAAAAACCTTAAAGAACTACTGATAGGTGCTCCACTATATGCGATCCATGAATCAGCAATTTATGTAAACTTGATGGCATGTTATACCATGGATATAACTGCACGAATAAATTTGCTGTTTTATCACAATATAATTTGAATTTTAGGATTTAAATTTTTTCGTCTGAGGAAATGCATTGCAAAATTACGGCGAGTCTTCTAATTAAATTGACGTCTAATTTTGTAATTTCCGCAGTCATTTCAGGGTTTACAAAAAACCTTCTAGCAGCATTTCCAGTGTTTGTATTGCCACTACCCTGCTTTACAACATCCTGAAGTAAGCCTGTGTTTCTTCGGAAAGCTGCTTGAATAGCTTCTTTCCTATCTTTAACTATTTTTTTATTGTCGTCACCTTTTGCTTGCCATGATTTTATGTCCATTCTGTACCTAGGCAATGTGTAATAAACATTCCATAGAACGAATCCAAATCCGATCAGCCTCCTAACTGTGAGATCAAGGAGGGCTTGGAGTCGTATCTTTGAGGAAGTATCAGCAACAGTTACATCTTCTTTTGCCGGGTAACACTTGAGTTTTTCTTTCACTAACATGTAATAGCTTGGGTATTTCGCATGACCTTCTTTAAAAGTAAAGTCCCTAAGTGTGATGTAACGCCACATGGATAACTCCATGTAAACGTAAAGAGCAAGTGCTTTGTGAGTAGGAACTTCACGAAGCAAAGTATTCTGTTTAGTTTCCAGGACATTCAAAACTGTTGAGACGTGTTCAGGATTTCCCAGCAAATGTTTAATTATTCTGGCCACATCATTTTTTCCGGCAGACTTAAGTGCACTTTCAACAATATGTAAAAGCTCATCTGGACGACTGCAACTAGCAATATTTTCATCAACACGTCTTCTTTTCTGTCTACTCGATAAATCTTCAAAGCGTTTGCGAGGAGATTTATATGTTGAAGTTGATGCATCCGATTTTGATGGACTGATTACCTCTTCTGTCTCATTTTCAGCTTCTTCAGTGTGAACAATATTTTCCTTAAAGCAATCTGGCCAAATGATATCTGAACTTAACCACTCTCTCTTCTTGTCCATGAACTGGTCGACTGTCCTTCTTGATTGCACCCATTTGGAGTAAATCCGATAGCAAAATCGACGACACCAGTTCTTTAGATCTGACACATCATTTTCACTTAACTGGACGTTACTATTCGACTTCAATGCGTTAAATAAATTTTCATAGTCACGAATATCTTTATGATTACGAAGAGCAACATAAAGTTATGAGAAATAAAGAAAGATAAGTAGAAAATCCACGGAAAGGCATAATGACAACACTTGGTAGAGGTTATAATTACAACTGAATTATATTTGCAAAACACACTAAAATATATAGGGCAGCAAGTTTGCAACTAGCAATCAGGAATACAATAACAATGATAGTTACTAAAGGGAAAATATCTCGGAAGGGGCACTCTGGGGGCACCATGTGTCCTTGAAGAAAATGTGGCATAAAATGGGTAAATAACAGTAATGAAAACCGCAAATCGAAACAAGGAGGGAATCATGAGATACAGACATTTTTGTGTTCGTTTCCATACAAAAATAACAGTTTTCATCGAATCGCTCCGAAAGTGTTGGCCAAATAAAAAAAGCGTTGTAACAATTTTTGTTGTTATTTAATAGAGGAATGCAATTGTATATATTTTTTTAAATTAAATACTTTTTCAATTTTTGATTCTATGTTACACCTCTTGTATGGGGACGATCCACTGTGCAGTTGAGCACCCGCCGCTAACATTACCATCCGATGTTAATTACGAACCGTTCGCGACTTCTCTCAGTTCTCTTGCTGTGGTTATGCGAAACAGATAATAAAATATGCAGCCAACTTTTTATCCGGCATTTTAGTCAATGGTGATGTTCATATTTGGTGATAGGTACTGACCAAATTATATGATAATTAAATATTGCTGTCGTAAAATAATATTTCTTTGTATATAGATATATGTATAGTTAGTCAGTTACTCATTTAATTTAGTACCATTATTTAGTGTAAATTGTATATAAGCATTTTAATGTTAATAATAAAATAAAAAAAATGAGTTGCGGATAGGTACTTATCTCTTTAATAAAAATACAAAAAATTATACTTAAGTACTTTCATTTTACAGCGCTTTGTTAGTTGACACGTATCATAAAGATAACGAAAACTTGATAACTTCAGAATGATTTTCAATTTTCCTGTCCCACACGTAACGCTTTTGTAAATTGTCATAAAGAAAACAAGATGCAAATCAAACGAACATAAATCCGTTATCAACAATTTTTTGAGTGACGTGACATTTATGTAAAACTGTGATACGAATTTAATATGATTATAATAACAAAGCGCTCGGGGCATGAGTTATTTTTTACATTTCACATCGAGACAGTTACTCGAATCAAATCAAAGCGGTCTTTTGTTCTCGGTCGGTTTCCTTGTTCGCTAGAGGGCGCGGGCGTTAATACAATAATCTGGTGTCTGCATAAAAATTAACCGGTGTGTAACGGTACCGCGCGTAGGAGGCGCACCTCGCCGCGCCCGCCCGGCCCTCACCTCCGACCTGCTCGTCACAGCGTCACTCGGATCACGGTGCCGATACATCAGGTTCATGTTTAACTAATTATGTCATTCCGGTATTACGCCTTTTTGTAACTTAATACATACGTCAACTCCCTGTCAGATTAAATTGGTGCCGATAGGTAACTACATAACGTACCTATCACTACGCGCTGCTGCAGGATGTTTTGCGACTAGGTTTCTAAAGTTAAACCATTACCGTTTCGAATTGCCGAATTCATTTGGACGATGGCGTAGGTACTTACGTAAGGACAAGACAGGTGGTCATCCCATTGGTTGGCTGTATGTACACGAATAGTGTCGAAAAGTGTTTTGGTATGAATTTTTGTGACACAATGAGATAATTTTAGGTATACGTTTGATTAGAAACCACAGAGCTAATGTAATCAGGTTCTCAATGAGGCTATAGGTACTTGTAAAATCGCATCCTATTTAATCAAAGACACGTTCCTACTTAGAAGTTTCTATAGCCAGCATCATCACATCATGACGATTAACGTTTTGTATCCTGAAAATCAGTGTATGACTGTCTAGTGGGTAGGATCACTTTCAGAGCTATCAGTGTCGATGATTGTTAATGATTTTGTAACTGTACTGAACGTTAGTTGCACAAGTGCGCCCACAAACAATAAAGGACTAAGTATGTAGAAACATAGAAAGTATGTCCTGACATGAGTCGACGTTAAATTGATATCCCAAGAATATTAATAATTAATGAAAAGGATCATCAATATCAACCAAAGGAACAAGAACATTTATTATATGAAAGTTCAACATTAATGGTAAATTATCTTTTACTTTCTTTTTTCATTGTGTATCTGGACTGGTGGAACATTAAAAACTTAACCATATCAATTAAATCGGCACCGCTCACTATAAGATGAGATCGTTACACGTGCGCGTTTATAAGGAGAAATCAGCACGGAGATATAGTCTCATCATTAAGAGCCATTCGTTAAAACCTACAGACAGTAAAATCTGTAACAAGCAACGTAATAAATGCAATAACAATGAATAAAATGGCAATAATAGCAGGTGAAATCGCGACAGGTCCGGGTCTCGGGTCGTCGTCCGTAATTATAAATAAAATACGGCAACCGCGCAGCTCCGCCGCCCCCGCGTGGATGCGTGCGCGCACCGCGCCGCACAGAGCCGCGTCGCGCCGCACTCCTCCTGACACCTAACCTGTATTACTTTACTCACTGCTTTCAGAGCACAATAGTGCATTATTGTCCTTATATGGACTTTTATACACACCCGTTCCAAATTTTGTTACTAATACTGGCTCACCCACTAATGCAAGGATACGGGCATCATTTGGAGTTTTGTTGTATAATAAAAGTCATTTGGTCATACGGTTTTATGAAAACTAGTTGGCGTACAATTTAATACCGTCGAAAAAATAAGAAAACCAATTGCTTAATTTTATGCAGCGTTGTAGATGTATTATGCAAACCTTCGGCCATGCGGTAGCTGTTGGTTTCCGTTTAGACTTTGTTGCTTTTACGGATGCTATCGCTTTTTTCCAAAACGTCAATCAGTTAGTTTCATATCATACTATTTATGAGCAAGGGTTTTTATTATCTGTTTTGGACAGAGGTCATATCAATTAAGGGTGTCTTGTGTCATCGCTTTTGACGTTGATTGACACAAGTCGCGGCGTAAACGACGCGTTTGCGCAGCGCACACGTTCGCCTACGATAGATGCGATGGATGTTTTAATAGACAATTTTAAATATGTTATGGAATCGTATGTTATACGACCACATAAAATAACTATGCTGGTCTCAGACCAATTGATATATTTAAATATGCATAGCCATAACTTACGCATCCCCCGTTGTTTTAATTACACGGGCGTGTTAATGCTATAGCAGCGTTATCAGTTATCAGCGTCTACGTCCAACTGTCGCGATCATGACGGTTAGAAGAGTATTTGTCAAATGTAAAAAGTGCTAATGTAGAGGATAGGGGTAGAGGGTGGGATGCGGCGGAGCGTGGCGCGAGGCGCGTGCGCAGGACATGCACGCCGACACACGACCAGCACGCGCTGAATTCATCATTTTTTCCACTCACTTGACCGTTGATCGCTGTTTCTCGTTACCGCTGTTCAAGTAACAAGCGCCAACTAAAACGTATGTTGCGTAAACTCTTTTGCATGGCAACTGGTGGTCGCTGATAACCTTTGGCGCCTGCCTCAATGAAGTTAGCGTAGGCGATCTAGTTGTTTGTTCACAGCGGCCACCCAGTGAGCAGATATTATCCTTCATATTTTTATTGGTTGTCTTTATGGGCTTTTTAAGTTTTGCAAATATATCAATTATTATTAAACCCACGCTGTTTGCCGTAATAAAATACTTTATTCTAGACTGAGAAGTACCTACGCGTACGAGTAAAATTATTTCAATGGAAATAATCGACTCACAGCATCTTTGCTTCACTACATTTACTCATATTATTGTGATGATTTCCTTGATAAACAAAGATAGGAATGTTATGTCAAGTCCATCTGGAACGAGGCCGTAGCAAATATTTGTTTTTTAAAACGATGCCTTACAGTAACTTTAATAATTAATTACATAAATGCAACACGTTAGTTACCTATCAATATCCTCTAAACATCATGTCTATTTCTGGTTAGAAACAGGTGAATGTGTGGTAGTTAAGCGGGTGCCCGCATGATTTCTAGAACACATGCGCCGTGGAATATAATTGTTGTAAGGACACTTGCCGGTGCACTGGTTATAATTTAATTAAGGTGCAACGCTTTCCAGTCTCAGGCGAAGAATACAGGCCGGCTGATGCACATCTACTATTGTGGACCTCCTTCAAACATTTGTAGAATCACGGTGCACCATGCTAGGACGATTTATGGGAGGATAGAGCGAATAGAATTACATAAATTCTATTCGCTCTATCCCTCTCCCAAAAGAGTTTATACCTATTCACCTCCACAAGCTTAGCCATAACATTATATTTATATATTCAGTGGCGACGCTGTCGATTCTCCTACCTTCGGCTATTCTCAGTGTATCACCAAACTGTAAAAGGATGTCAAGTATTGGCGTTGTCGGTATAACGGTTGGGGAATCTAGGTGTGTCTTAACATAACTGACGCCTTACAGAACATTACCGTGTATATTACCCTAATTATAATGTTTTGACTGATCATTCAAAGTTACAATAAAGAAAATAGGTACTGTATAAAAGGACTATTTAGACACTAACCACTTTGGGAATTTCGCGTTCTGTTTAAAAGTTCTTACGAGGTCACAAGCTAAGCTAACGGAGAGTTTAAACTAGTCCCTCAAAGGTTGGTTCCTAATTACAAAAAGAAGCGCAATTTTTGTGTGGGCTTTGGGCGCGCTATCGTGAGCCGATCACCCCTGGGGAAGGAAGGACTGGTGAGCATGAACCAAATTGTAATAATAGATTAGGTTGCCCTCGTGCTACAGAATTTTGGAACGGGTGAACAAATGAAGGTACCGGCATGAGGCAAGCCGGTCTAACCCGACACATAAGCTTTAAACTCCTTGAACACAACCTTCACCTTGTATTTAAGAGTACATATATAGGGACCAAGCAAATAAGGTGAACGAAGGTGCGAGTTTAGTGGATAACTAAATTATTATGGATGGAGGACGACTGGAATAAATACTATCTTTGACGGCCAAAATAGAGACACCCTCAGCTTGATTCTTTGCTTGCTTCCGTGATAAAAACAAAACTCAAAAAATTCACTGTGCCAAATGAACTTTCAATCCAAACTCGAAACTCAACAAACTCTCAATTGTAAATCGAAAGTGTTCGCCGTTAGGTGTGTATGCTTCTTCTGTAATGGATTGTCATAGCAACGTCGCGGGTGACGCTATGCGACTGTGGTGGCGCGTCAGGTGTTGTCCACGGTGGGTGCGCTCGGTGGCAAGTGCAGGCGCCCGCGCCGGCCACGGTTGAGCGTCGCCGGCAGTTGGGCACGCGCCGGCTTGCGACAGGTGGACGTCACGCAACGTTACATACTTATTCCTACTAACGTCATGTACTACTTGAATAGTAATTCATACTTATTGGAAAGGCTAGAAGAAACAACAAAGTGGAAGTCTTTTTGTATGTGTTTCTTGTCAAAGCTCGTTTTATGGGTCATGCGGTGCAGGAAATTATTAAGACTGTGTTGTTTTCCGAGCTCATCATATCAGAAATATTTGTTCATTCGTTTTCCTGAAAGTTGAGCTTTTTGTAGCTGGTGTTGGTACCTACCCACCTATTGGAATACAATCATGTTTAAACCAAATGGATCAACCTAATGAAAATACTGTTTTATTTCATTCTGATCACTGTCTGGTTCACTTCCTAATTTCAACGTCTTAAGTTTGCAGTTTATTTTTCCTCCTATCTCAGTGGTGAAGCTAGTGCTAAAACATATTAAAAACAGGTATCACACAGCAGACATTATGTTTCAACTGAAAGTGGCCTTGGTGTGGTGTGGACTTGACGGGTGCTTTATCTTCATGTATAACAAACGCGACATTAAGTTTTAATGTCACTTAAATATCAATTTTAAATGTTACAAAAGTGGATCAATCGTGAAGTCATGACAAGTGTAAATGAGTCGCATGTTTTGGTGATTTATTTGACGACCACCGATCCGAGAGAGGACACGCGGCTCGAGGGACCGAGGTGCCAGCTTGGGAGTGCTTCGAAGTCACGTACCACAATTTACAGCTTTATCACCCGTTATTATTCTTAATAACATGTTGTAGGTACGGCGACAACGCATTAACCTCGCGAAATTCGTGAGCCTTTTCATATACATACGTGATCATAATTTATATTGCTCTTCCATTGTTGAAGAAAATAATGAAAAAGTTTACTCGTGTTCATAAATAAACATCTAAGTCCAGCAGAGCGAGGCGCTATTTCCAGCTTAATAGTTTCCCAAATGCGAACATAAATCACATAATGCCGCGAAAAATATTTCGGAGAACATGAGTCTCACTATAAACCAGTTCAGCGCATCATGTGTACATCTTGGATCTTCAGATTAAGATCCTGCCTGCTCGCAAAGATTTTGAATTCCACGGATCGAAAAAACTCTTTAAAACTCATTACACCACCGTTATGGGCCGATAACAGCGTGAAATTCTGGTAATTGGTAATGTGTGGTACCTGTGCATGTTCGTATATCTACCGTCTGCATATTCCGACATTTATGCATCTTCTTCTCTCGTAGCGGCAAGAACTGTATAATATACTTTTGTCGGCCATACTTTTGTCATATCCTCGCCCTCAATAAAAATAATAAAAATGTATCACAAACATTGTCATAGCAGTCAAGTTATCACTAACTTATCTACCTATAAATAATACGGTATACTTTGTTACTACCGCCATGACGCTTCTTGTACAATTACGTACTCCTAGAATATAAATTAAAAAGCGCTACAAAATTACACATTGAGAATAATTACCAAGCATATTTGAACACACAGAATAAGAAAAAATCTTCAAATTATATCAACGTAGGTACTAACTGGAATATTGGCGCTCACATTACAAATTCCATAGTGTAGTCGCAATGGTATTTAAAATACCGTATTGAGTGAGTCGCAGGCAGGCGTCGGTGTCCATTACGTTATAATCAATCATCGTGTACGTTCAGGTTTCAATCTGCTTTGCGCCGCTTTTGGCCAGGCGAGGCTTTCGACACGGGCGCAATCAATATAGCAGATAAGTGCGATAAGATCCGACGCAGCCTCGTGGCCGTCGTCGTCGTTTTGCAGAGCACTTCTGCGCCCCGCGCTCCTCCTCGCTCCTTCTCGCGCCTCCTCGCGCTACCCCCTTCTACTCAACTAGCTCCAAGACATCTTCATCTGAAGCCTTTAACTACTTGCCACACAGCCACACTGCTTGCTCTTATATAAATATGTATTGCTTTTTGTATTTGTTTTTTATGTCTTTTTTTATTTTACATCAATTTTGTAAGATTTACTTTTAGTATTAGTAGTATTTTTGTGTGTAGTCTTACCTTTCAAAACCGATTTGTAGAAAAGTAAGAGTACCTACTGTTTACGAATTCAATACAGCTAAGCAGTACCTATGCAGAATTTCCTCATTAGTAGTAAGCTGTCAACTAACGATTAAAACCAAGTGAGAGAAGTAAGTTCACGTTTCTCAAATTTACCAATTATCGTGACTCAACATTTGTAAAAAAATATATTGGAATCCACCGTAATACGTACGATGTAAGTGCATGGCAGTAGCGCGTGCGCAGTGTTATGTGAAGTGCCCTTAACGACTTAAGTGTTGATGTGCGGGAGTGGGATCATTTATAATTTTATCGTATGATTGAATCTTGTTTTTGATTCAGTTCATGTTACAGGCAGACATACATATCTCAGATATTCTTGAAAATACACTGATTCAATTTGAATACAGCCTCATAACCTTCCGCTGCATGTTCGACATGCAACGGTACATTTGCATGCTCATATTATCAAAATAATTTTAATATCGTTTGATGTTTTTTTTTTTGAGTAAGTTTCTACTAAATAAAAAATCATTTAAGGTAAGTATTATATTATTTTTACTTTCTACAATCTGTGCAGTATATTCCGAGATAGTCGGTGTTCGTGACAAACGCAGAGTTGGAAGTAACAGGCTTCTCACCTGATACGGTGATGAATAGGTTCATTACGTTGCATGTGGCGTGGTGTGTGTGTTCGATATCGCTGGAACCCACGTAATAATAATAAATCCGATTCTAAACGTAAGTAGGTAGGTACGTCGCGAGTGGACGAATGTATCATGCTGCGTGTTTATGTGATCATCATTTATGTAGAAGCGGGTATGCGGGCACAGGTGCGCACGCGCCGTCTTCGCGCAGGTAGCTGCTCCGCCACTCACACCTCGTATCTCCGGTCCACCTGTGTTTCCTAAACACTGACCAACATCACTAAAACCAAAGATTAACAAAAAATTATTGCTTCCACAGATGGTGCTGATTAACACTTATAGCCAAAAGGGTGTCCAAAAACAACGATATTAATCTTTAACGGTCCCACTGTGTGCATTATTAGTTTTATCTAAAATTGTTATGCCATTAATATAAGTGCGGCTGACCTGACTCGCTTGATTTCAAATAGTTATTTAATAACAGGCGAATGAGATAATTAGGTGCCTACCAGCCTCTTAAATAACAATGTGAAATGTTGTTTGAAGTCGATTAGTAATGGAAACTATCCATTAATGAGCGACATGAGACGGCTGCTATCGTCGGCAATAAGTTACACGAGCATTAGCAAACTAGGGAGTAATTGCGGAGGCGAGGCGGGCCGATTTCCTAGCTAGTGCCGAAGCAATTAATACTCACAACGTGATCAACAGCGCCGATCCCCTCTTCGTAGTGAATAACAGATCGATGACACAGTTCACAAATAACGATATTACTTATCTATGTCCCACACTTTGTTGCCTTCTTTGGCTGTGAGAAGCAGTCATATTTTACACAGTAAACTTAACCAGGAACCCTAACATTTTTAACATTACCTTATGGAAAATAACAAGTTCATATGCTCTGCATGACGTCGAACTGGATTAAATGAAGAATAAACCGTTTATCAATACAAAAGAAAGAAAAGGAACTAAGGTGATGAGATGACTTGACACGTTATTTAAATTTGAAACAGGTCCATACGTCCGATTTTTTATTGGTTGTTTGATTGTTTTGTCGGTGTAGTTCCATCCTGTTTTTGCACAGGGACACAAAAAATATTGCACCATATGGAGTATTATCGTCTCTGAAATTGGCTGTTTAATGAACAACGAAAACATATGGCCAATTAATTCTGCTAGCTTCTAAATGAACACATTTGGAACGAATTTGAAAGGTGCAATAAAATGTTAGATCTGCACTGCCTTATGGCTGGCACGAGCCTCCAGCACTATTTATAGAATATAGTCGTATATTTTAATTAAACAAGAAGCACGTAATGTTGGTAGTCTTAGTACTGGGTGCTATACTGCCAAGGCTATGCAAATTTAAGTATGCAGACGA
This sequence comes from Brachylomia viminalis, assembly GCA_937001585.2. Lineage (NCBI taxonomy): Eukaryota > Metazoa > Arthropoda > Insecta > Lepidoptera > Noctuidae > Brachylomia > Brachylomia viminalis. The sequence goes on along the minus strand of OW443301.2, from coordinate 14,025,369 downwards.
GGAGTTACGACCTTGAATACATTTCTCCACCTACAGTGCAAGAGACATTTGGCTGTTCACAGTTCGTAACGATTAATCGTATTTGTTATTCAATTTTCCCTGTATTCAAAAGCGCGAATAAATATGCGTGGTAAGTCACAACCTGCTCAAAAGCGGGTTTCTCGACGCGTCGAGGCGACCATCTGGTGGGCGAGAGCTTTTTTTATTTTCCAAACGTGTCGTCTTGGATTCTCGTTTTTTGCACTGGCTGGCGCTCGCTCCTTTTCTTTTTTTATATTGCTGAGTTGCAGTTAACAGGTGGCTGGCCGTGTGCAGGTGAGACCTGAGATTTTAACTCGCGTCAGGTTCACCTCAGTGTGAAAAATTACGCGTGCTACCAGGCCAATTAACATGTTCCAAATTTTTATTTAAAAAGTATAATCATATTACATGTTTTTTGTAGAAATTTGATCCGATAGTTAAAAGTTTACGGTAGGTACAAAAAGTGTTATCTCTATTCCATAAATAGCTGTCTCGGCGAACTTCTTACCGCCTCAGAATATTAGCAATTTTTTTTTTGTTTTGGGAATTTTTCCCCAATTACTTATTCTGCTGTTCGGGGCGGAGACAAATTCAACTAATCAAAGATCATAAAAATCAGTCCATCCTTTCTTGAATTATAAATGTGAACTAACCCGACTTTGTTATATATATATAATATATCTAGGTATAGATTATTTTCATATTTTTAAGGTCAGTCCAACTAAACTTCTCAGTTTATATTTTCATTTATTATTTAAATTGTTATAATTAGCAATACATAATTATGTATAATATTATTATATTCCAATTTAAAATTAAAAAAAAAATGTAATAGAAAAAATTCCGGAATACTGACCATATCAAAAGTATGAACTGACGATGATTTTTAACGAATTGCTAAAACTTGCCTTCAGACACTTATACAGAGTTAAATATGCAATGAAAACTTTCGTAACTTATCAGAACGCACCATGACAGTTCAAACGAGATGAATTTTAACGGATAATCAGGTGGGTGGGTCGCGGAGGAAAGGCTATGTCCACAAGTGAATTAATAAAGCCAAGATGATATATCGATACATAAATATCGAAATGGTTATTACCGTAATTAACTTTTAAAATTATGTTTTTGTTACTTTAAATGTTCTCATAAAGGAAGGATCGACACGGTTCCGTTAAAAATAAATAATGTAAAAAAAAAAATAAGGCAGTTAATAGTAATGTTGTATTATCCTGCAGCAGGAAGCAGAAAACACAGGTGCTTTTAGAACTTTCTGAGACGTTTAATCATCTAAATCAAGGTATTGGTACGTAGTATAAATAGGTATACCCTGAAACTAAAACACTATGATATACCTACTACTACGATAAGAAGTCGATATTGGAACATACTATCTGCTAGTCGAAGCGAAGAAAAAGAGTAGCCATTATCAAAACGATAAACGTAGGCACTGCAAGCTCTCAAGTTAAAATGGGTGTTCTCAAAGGACTAAATTGGGGCCAATGTCTTTTCCTTGACTAATGAAGTAGTTTTTTTTGCAATTTTTGTAGGTATAAGATATTTTTGAGATTAGAAACAGTTAGGTAAAATATTTATTTTTTCTTGTTCTTCTCTTTCAGATCGTATCAACAAGTATCTATTATTATAATTCGTAACATCACTGTACAAATATGTGGTTCATATATATCGAAAACCGACTAAACTAGAAGCTGATTCCAATAGACTTGTAAAAGAGGCTTTTTTTTTTTTTTTTTTGTGGGTGGGAAATCATCAAATAACTTCTCCCGCTCTGGGCAGAGCAGGAGGGCGTGTCAGACTCTTACTGACTAAAACCCACCCGTGTTCCTTCAGTTGCCTGTGCCAGGGGCCACGGTAACCCTCTTGGACTTTTCCGCAACCCTAGCAGGCATCGGTCCTAGCAAACCCCGTCATTGGTGCTGACATCTCTTTGAGGCGCGCGTGGAACACAACGCGCCGTCGACCCGGGCCTGGTCCTTATCGAACGGCGAGCTGCCCATTGCTCGCCGTTCGCAGGCCCGCGCCTACGGTGGCCGGGAATCGGCCTGCGATTCCCGACGCCCAGGGCGTCTCCTGCGGCGGCTAGGGGCGTGAGGGCGCAAACTTTGCCTCTCCCTCACGCGTTCCGCCTCCTCCTTCGCGAACATTACTGCTTCGCAGAAGGAGGTGACGGCTTCCCAAGCCCTCTCGCTCCGTACCATGGCCTGGACCAAGGCCGGACGCGAGAGATCGCCACCGCCAATCGCCTCCACGAGGACACGGCGTTGCTCCGCCCAAGCCGGGCAGACCTCCACCGTATGCTCCACCGTGTCCTCCGGGCGATCCACACAATGGTGACACCCGGGCGTTTCCTCCCGCCTTATCCGGAACAGGAACCTCCCGAAACAACCGTGTCCGGTGAGGACCTGCGTCAGGCGGAAGGTGAGGACGCCGTGGCGCCTCTCTAGCCACTCCTCAAAGAGGGGACTTATCGCCGCAATTGTGGCGTGCCCATTGTAAAAGAGGCTAAGCTGACGATCACTTTCAGACACTCACTACTTATCGAGTATGATATTAAGATCCAATAAGACGTATGATCCTACCTTGCCGGGTGTTTTGGCGTGACTTGGAAGGACTGCAAACTCTGGGCAGATTGATTTAGTTACAGCAATAATTAAACTTCGATCTTGTACGTTCGTCTGTATTTTCATTTATATTATTATCTGTTAACATGACATACCTACGAGTATGTCATAACTCCAAAGCACCAGTTAGTACTCTTTAAATATACAACAATTAACAGCTATTTATTTAAAAAATCAGCAATCTTTGATAATACATCATTCATGGGTTTTGGGCTTAACCGGTATTAGTGTGGACTTATGTGAAAGCTTGAAAAATTGTGCCTATTACAGAGAGCGCACTCAATAGGCTCGCAGACCTGCACCGTTAGACTCCAGATCACGACGCGGCGGATTATTTGAGAACACAAAGAGATCGAGTGCCGAGCGACGGACGGACACAATCACTCATAGCGTTGCGTTTGTCATAGAGAGCGAGCGCGACAACGACGCGTCGATCACCGGCCGACACGCTTTGTCAGCCTGCTCCGATTTGTTAACTGCTGCGACACTCAGGGCCCGCCCGACCCACAAACAAGCGTGCGTAAATATCTCACCCGATAAACTTACGTGTTTATTATTCGATGCGAAACAACATACAGCCTACAGGCATCAAGAATTTTGCGTATTGTGCGCTTGCCCTACATCTAATTCCTAGTCATCAAATCTGAGTAGGTTTGCTCAATGAAAAGCCAGTTAGACATGAACTTGAGGTCATTGCAATAAGGAAAACTTGTCTTTCTGAATTGTCTGATAATTTCGAAACAATTTCATAAACTTTCTACAGAGCCGTAGTCATTTGGATTGTCCGCGAGAAGGCTGTAAAAATCGTTCACCCATAAAGTGAAATATAGGTTAAGACGGTCTCTCTCTCAAAATTCATTCAAAGTACCGTAATCTCGTCCTTTTATTTTGTAATTTCTTCTTACCACCAATTTTGAGCAGTCGTTTAACATTTTAGGGCTCGTTTTATGGTTTTGTGTCTGATGAACATCCTCTTTTATTTCTTGTTTTGACTCCACGAATACAAATGTTGATCGCTACAATGCATGGACTCCACACTTCCCCACGAACATGCTACCTACTTGTTTTTTTTTTTTTAATTTTAAATCAACTTTATGATTGCCTTGCTAAACGACACTACGTCTATGTAGAATTCCACCTCTAAGCTGTTTGTCATATGAGTTTGATGATCAATCCAGAAGGAAAACACCTACTACTGTAAGACAATACTGTGTGACATACGCGGGTGTTTTTCGGAAGTTGACACGTATGTTTAGATGGAACAATAGGTTTGTTATTTTTAGCGAGCGCGAATGAGGCGGTCGGCGCGTGCGGTGGCGGAGTATTGTCGGGGCGGAGTACGGGAGCCGTGCGCCCACACAACTCCGCAGCGCCAGGAACAGCGCCTTGTCCGTGTCACCGGCACGATGCTCAGCCGCTTAAATATCTTACTTTCACAATTGTAATAAGCGAACGTCAAGTACTCATCATGTTGGACAACAATAAGGCACGCGTCTCTGTCGGCTCCGTGCATTGCGATTTACAATCTTGCAATGATCGCTGTGATGCCTTGCCTTTTACATCCACTGAGCTCATTTCAAACTTGAATAAACTTTTTTGTTATGGCAAAAATACTGGAGATTCTAAAAAGTATTTTGTATTTTTTCCATTTTTACATAGTCACTCGATCGATTTGGATTCAAGAGAATCAACTGAGCTTAACATGAAACAAACACAGTTCACAGTTTGTATTAAAAAAACAATTGAATTGTTAAAGATCAAAGTGTATTTTTCATGACAGTAATTCATATAGGTACTTATATATATCAACGAGACTTTCTCAATTAGGTACTTATAGTTACTAATACATTCTCCGCAGAGATATTATTATATTATAATTTTGATGGCTGGCATGATAACTATAGCGTTTAAGATATGCAAATAAAGAACTTTCATTTCGTTGTCGGAACAATGGTGATGTATTCGCGGGGGTTTGTCTAGTTGACAGTGGAGATAATAATACGATGAATAATAACAGTGTGAAAGCACAGTAATTTTACACTTAACATTTTATTATTTATCAGTGATAAATGGCGAATTCTTCGAATAAGTACCAATTGTTTTTTGGGTGTAAATTCCAGCTTAAGTGAATAGTTCTCAAAAAAACACTGCCTTGGTATGATTAATACGATAAATTCTCTTTTTATTATGAAACTAGTTGCGCCCCGCTGTTTCACCCAGATAAGTCCCGATCCCGTGGGAATCTCGGGACAAAAATTATCATTTATCCTAATCCAGATAAAGGTCTACCATGTGCTAAATTTCATCCAAATCCGTTCGACCGTTTCAGCGTGAAAGCTTAACAAACAAACATACAAAAAATCAAATCTTTTCTCATTATAATATTAGTTTAAATTAGATTAATTATTCATTCATTTAGATGTATGTGTGTTCTGTTAAATACATATAGATATGTGGATGTTAACGACAAAATATTGATAAACGTCACAATCACAATAACTGCACCCGCAGCTGTTAAAAATATTTGAATGCTAATCATTAGATGCAGTGCTTTATTATCGTACAAGACACAGTGCGAGCCCATCTCGCCACGCCCTCTTCCTTCGAACAAGTGAGTGCACTAATGAAGCTCAACTAAATATTCATGAAACCAGTCATCGTGCTTGCTCCCAAAACTGGAAGGTAACACAGTGCTCTGAACAAAAGGACCACGGGGATATGCGCCCGTGTCTAACAAATGCCTACACATGACATGACAGTAACAACCACTACTTAATTGCTAAGTCTCTTTATGGGAATACCGTATGCGTAATTGTTATATAGTTTTGTAAAGACAACTAACATTTAATAATAATCGCTTAGGTACAGCCACACGTTTAGGTACTTACGTTTTTCTTTGTTGATCAGATTCAGAGTACTTTTGCAGAAATCTTCCTTTGTTTAGGTATAATGGTCACAAAAATTACTGCTCGTTCACCTAACATAATCCATATTATCCCATACCAATACATAGGCACCTCTCCATATCCCTAAGACTTACGTAAATTATTTCAAAGACCATTATTCTTCACATGATGTAGAAATAGTTTTATTTCTTAATTATGGTTTGATAGTTGTCGTTTCGGTGAACAATATGCGCTATCAAACAAACCCGATAAAGGCGGTCAGTATCCAGGGATAAGGATCTCCAAACGGCTGCTGTTATGTACTGTCCTACCCCCAACCACTGCGGTTTAGAGAAGCACTGGTGACTGCAATGTAGGTTTTGTTAAAAATGTTAAGAGCGTTTATACCTTATGAGTGGCAACGTCGCAATTTAGTGTCATATTTCGTCGTTTTAAATTTTTATCATTTAATTGGAGCTATATTTTAAAAATCTGTTTAATTAACTTTTTAGAATTATGTGAAAACTGTGTAAAAGGTAAGAAATCGTTGCGTTTACAGTTCTATTTATATGCAAATAATACATTGGAAACTTGCACGGCGTTATTTTCATTGTAAAATAACTGTAAGCATTACGGTTACTTACTTTTTAAACACTTTCACGTAATTCTAAAAAGTTAATTAAACAGATTTTTAAAATATAGCTCCGATTAAATGATAAAAATTGAAAACCACGAAATATGACACTAAATTGCGACGTTGCCACTCATAAGGTTTAAACGCAATTAAAATGCTGAAAATTCAGTTAGTGCAGTTAGACACCTGCGGTCCGCCGCAAGTGCGAAAGCCTATCTTTCCTGGTAATACACGAAATCATGATCGATTCTTATTAGTCATGAAATGCGATGTTTAATATTGAAAGCCCTAACATTATCTGCAAACAAAATAAATGTTTTGGATATCATAGTAGATATAGATTGAAGAGCAGAGGTGGACTGAGAAATAAGCACTCAAGATTGCAAATCAGTACGGAGGTCGCGCGGTCTCGCGCCGGTGACTTGAATGACTCATAAACACCTTGATTTACTGAACACACCGAAGATTTGTAGTGTATTAATTCCAATGTCGCTGGCCGGAAGATATTCCCGAGCCGCAACATCACTCGCATCACACGTTTACACTCAATTACACATTGTTATTAGTGCGGCCCGCTAGGACGCACAACCTCTCAACAACCAGTACCGACGTCATGCCTCCACCAACATCAACAATCATTAAATCACGGGTGGCACGAGCTCTCCTGATCAACATAAAAAAAAAATATTATCTTTATTATCTCATTGAAAAACGAACGCGAGTAGGTAACACATCTATAAAAGAGACGATATTTATGACCATGATTTATGGTTTTTTATTTTTTCGTGTCGTATTTTTGTGTAATCCATCGTAAATTGTTTTACACACATGCCTCGAATCGTTTACAAGATATCATAACCCATGTGATAGAATCGACATGAGTGTTACAACAAACAATAAAACTGAACGATGCTGTATCTCTTATCTTTACAGGAAGAATTCCAAAATATAATATGTTATACTTCACAACTAATATTTATTACTCAAATCACAAAATCCCGTCCGACAATTCTATATTTATAGAATATTATATAAATAATTAAATATTCTTTAACTAAATGAGAAATGAAAAAATGACAATAAAAACGGAATGTGGTTTTGAGGTGAGCAACCCTAAAGCTCACATTCTAAATTGGAACGTAATGCTCGTATTAATTTTATTGCTATTATAGAGCAAGCCGCAAATCAACGATTGGAAAAGCAAACTTTGTAAAGGGACGTAGTAGGTCTGTGTACTCACAGGTTCTACGATCACACATGCACTTGATTCTTGAATTGGATAATCTGAATTTTATATTTTTCCTTGACTTAAAGAGTCATTTCGAGAGTCCGACAGATAATAGATTATTTATATGTCGTTAGGTTTTTCTATGGTAAAAGTAAAAGAGAAAAATACTTACATCGCACGAAACGTTAAAGGTACTTTTTTCTGCATTTTCATAGTTAAGTAATAAGTACCTACTTTTAGTAGTTGTAAATTCGATGTTCTCGGAATAAATTGAAAGTATTGTTTTGCAGGAACCAATTTTTTATGGACCTGAAACAAACATTGCCGGTAATGGATATTTCAGCCGAAAAATGCTGAAAATCAAGAACGAAAAAAAAATCGGTCGGTCTCTAGCCGTTTCTAAAAGTTTAGCTTTTGCACTAAAAATGCCATTGTACGGACTCTTCTCTTGTAAGCAATGTGTAACATTTTTATACCAAGTTGTAAATCAATCTATCTTCGTTGATGTACTAGGTACTAACAAACTGCAGTGTTCAACAACTAATGATGGCAACGGATGCCCTCCTAAATTTTGTACAGGCTGATTTATAGGATTATAATTATACACGAAAGTACTAGCTGTACATAAATACAACAATTACTTTGCTTTTACGAGTAACATAATTTGTATTTTAATGTAATAAATGTTTAAATTACTTAGCGTTCGTTAAGTAACACACGGGACAAACAAGCAAAGCCATTTGGTTGTTGTAAGTAGCAGTGTTCTCCACGTCATAACATTTTACTGCAGCTCGTGAAATCTAGTCAACAATCTACGTACAACCACATTACCATACCTAAAATAACCTCCTGAATGATGCAATGTTTTCTCTTTGTGCAGCGTTGCATCTCAGCATCCACACGTGACGTGACGCAACTGACTTACGTTAAATATCAATGGATGCGTAGTCGAATCTCTTCCACGAATAAAAATATGAGCATAAATTAATATACATATTTTCCCTTTAATAACTGTGTGATGCATTGTGATCGATGGTCCTCTTATATCACAAACGCCTTTAATTATTCAGATGAAATCGGACAGTTAAGTCATTACGGTGTGACTAATTATGCCTGTGGAAATCCGCGCGCCGCACAAATTATAACATGGCATAGTGAGCAGTATTGACATGTGGTATATAAATACCAATGGCGAAGGTCCCTAGAAGTTAGACATTCGTTAGTTTCTGTCGATGGCTTCGTTCGATATTAGAATATTTGTTAGTATTCAAAAATATTCGCCCTCGTTATTGACTGTAGCGGCGGCGGCGTGAGCTATTATTGCCAGTTGCTCGAGGAATTCAGTTATAGCGCTATTGATCGACATCTATTTGGGTTTCCAACTTAAGAACAGAGCAAACACCCATTATTATATTAGCGTGTAATAAAAACGAGTCGTGAACTCTGTCCGTCGCAGTTTAGTTAAAACCGTTATAAAGATCACGGTCAATCGTCCTACAAAGCCCGAGTTTAAACTATATTAAGATGGTTGCCTTTCTAAATTTTCTAAATTATTGATTTTTCATGACTGCTTTGTGATGAGTTCAAATTGTTACCAAATAAACGCGTATGGTTATGATAGTTACTAGCTCAACTATGAGCTCCATATATATTTGTTGTCATGCGTACCTAAACTAGAATATTTATGTATGAAATGAAAAATAATTTTCGTTGCAAAACCAAACAAAACATTTTCAGAGCAGTAGCAAAATATTCCACGACAGGTTCATACGAGTATTATAACTAAGGATAAAAGGACCACTACCTTAAATATAGTTCCAAGTATTACTACTATTGTCACTATTAAAATGACGAAGGGATGATTTTTACGAGTGTCAATAGGCATTAACTGCGAGACTCGCCATGTTTATAGAGCCGTAGATTCAGATTAGGTGCCATTAGTACGCCGCGGCTGGACGCAGCTCGTACGCCCCGTATCATTAGCGTCCATAGCAAACAACATTACTACGATAATAGCTCACGAGACCGGTTCTTATCGAGATATTGATAAAGCCTTTTTATATCCACTAATTTATTATGCAAAAGATTTGGATTACGCGATGAAGATTGTTGAAAAGTCTTTTGAGAGTTCGGAGAGATGCAACGATATTTTTGTTAAAGTAGATTGTTTATAGATGAACCACAAGTCTTAGATAGATAAGCTTTGTGTGAAAAAGTCTTGACTTATTAGAGCTATTGTAAAACTGTTCGCTGCTGATGGATGTTTCTACAAAAAAGTACTGCGACACTTAAGTGTTAGAAAAACGAAAAGAAAATAACTTAACAGTAAACAATTTTCTTGAAGACAAGAAAGCTCGTCATACCGCGCGCCGCAGTACAAGTACTCGAATGTCAGGAGAAAGCAGCGCGTAGTGTCAGCCGCGAACCCGACACGTGTCGTAGTTGCTAATTAGTGTAGGGTGTCGGGAGCGACCGCAGCCTGCAACGGTTACCTGCGGCGACCGACCACCGGCCGCGACCACGCCGCGCGCCGGAACGTAACGCAACACCGCGACCTTAAGGAGATCACATGCCGACAACGCACACGCTTCCTGAAACATTCCAAAAAAAATCCTATTTCCTTCTTGTTTCTTGAAACAATTTCCCTGGCCCTGCAGTCTCGACATAGTTAGCAATCGTTTTCGGTTGCTAAGTCCTAACAATCCAGATGTAACGATATTTGGTAGGCTCGACACTCAAATTTATCGGTTGTTACCGGTATTTTAGGTAGGTACCGGTAGGTAACAACCGATAAATTTGAGTGTCGAGACTACCAAATATCGTTACATCTGGATTGTTAGGACTTAGCAACCGAAAACGATTGCTAACTATGTCGAGACTGCAGGGCCAGGTGTAAAAGTCATGCAGCCATGCAAAGCAGGGTTAGATCAAGATAAAAAGTATGGTTTAGACCGTGATAAAAACAAGTGCAAGTCTCGTAAATCTGCTGCTACGAGCTTTCTTAAACTATTCCATAGTACGAGAAGCTTTTACAACTCTTGCTAGACGATAAGGCACTCGATTTTGTTATCCTTTTTCTGCAATTAACTAGTCCCAGATAAGTGTAGACTCCTTATTTATTAATCAAGTGACTATGTAAGGCAACCTGCATATAACACAAAAAAATGAACTCGTTGTTGTAAGCTCTCTTACTCTTTGTTAATTTTCATCAGATCATATTTTAAAATTGATGATAGGTATAAACAAATGAGTGGTGATTAGATATCTATAACTTCTTTTATATTAAAAGCGTGTATCGTGTTAAGTAACGTAGTTGGGTAAGTCACGTTCAACTTTATCGATACGGCATCGCAGAAATGACGTAACAACAAAACAATCATGTTTCGATTGTAAAGAAGACGTACCTACGGAATCATTGATGCTGTTTGCTTGTGTCGTATTGTCTTATCAAAAAGAACTTCTTTATTTACTTATTTTGCTCTACTTGCGGAATTATTAATACTATTCAACCACTATTACAATAAGATGATTAAGTTTGTGCAATTTATTTAGACTGCATATTTTTGTGTGTTGTAATTTAAAACACAGACGCGACTATTATCGACGAATCATACATCACAACCGTTTTGTGTATGAAGTTAAGCAAACCATTAAAGCGCTGTACTGTTTGTACATTACTAAGTTACAGTTAGGCTGTAGATATAGCTCTAACAAACTAAACAAAATCCATAAATTAGATCATGGATGATGTACTTACTCGTGAAAAGTTCAAGGTAATCTTTATCAATGTTTTCATTTTACTACAAGCTCTCGTTCACCTTATTAGGTAAATACAAATAGTTAGCATGACATATTTGTACACAAAACATTTATATTTTGCACGTCTTCTAAAACCAAAATCAAAACTCGGAACAAAAGACATCAACGACATCAAAAAAGTTAACGATCTAAATTCAAGTACGGAAATAATATTTCACTAGCCGTTATAACAATTTGTCCGGAATTGTTATAAAAAGTATCTAGTCCACTCTGTGTTATGGTGCTAGTCCATTTCCCACATAGCTGGAGGTCCGTACTAGAAGAAATCGAAGGTGGTTCGGCATAAATCGTGGGAAGATCTACATAGTTAGCCGGCGCGGGATCGGGTCGGCGCGTGTTGCTGCGCCCGCGCCGCTCGGGGTGAACGTCTCACTTAACTGTTGTGTGCACCTGAGCAACACCGCACCGCACCGCCGCCGCACCGCCCGCCGCTACTTACAACCCACTACTACGTGTTAATCCATCATCATTTAAAATGCTCCTAATTTCTTTAATCATGTCAAGTAGCTCTCCTATCTTAATTTCACATCATAAATGATGGCCTATTTGAGTTACACGATGTAGGTTGAGGATGTTGTGCTGCATTTCCAAATGTAGCCTATTGGGATTGGGCATAGAATATAATATTCTTGTTCTGGGTGGGTAGCACTAGACTGCGATAGGTTTAGGGTTACATTGATTATTATGTAAGTTGTTGAATAACGTTACTTATATGAAACGCTATCAAAATTATAGGATCTATACCTTTATGGCTCAGCGTCAAAAACTATATAAATAATGGTAGGTACTTACAGATATTATAAACCGTAACACCATTTGAATCTGTAGCAACACGATATCTGCCCATCGAACAAGGTGATAAATCCTACGTTAGCTAGATATGTATCGAAAAATTACCTTCGCTGGGTCGGCACCGGCACAACAATCGAACATCGGCGCTTTTGAGACGTCGTTCCACAAATACTTGGAACAAATATTTTTATAATGAACATACGTTACGTGTTTTCTATAAATACTGGCAATTCTTTATATAACAGGTCGTAGGTATGTGAAGGTGTGTGGAGATCAAAACGAGACTGTGAATGTAGGCTATCGCTGAGTATAAACAACACGACTCTTTGTCTCGCTTCTTAGAAACTCTAACGAAATAAAATCAGAATACCATATTTTTTACAATGTTGCTATAGACAAAGCTTATTCGCCTGTCAACGTTCTAGAATTAATAGATGTTATTAATTTTAACATAAATGTTAATTAGTTGTTTTCTGTTAAGATGCTCTAAATTATTATCGTTGCGACATTTTTACGATAGTGTTTTAAAACCGTGTTTTGAAGGACTATGCCTAACAAACGATAATGGTTAAAATTAATGTCCCAATAGGTATCAAGATGTGTTATTGACTTAATTTAATATAACTTAATTATGTAATAACTACACTGCACGAGTTATTTACTGCGAAGTAGCCAAAGACGAAGAGCTCTGAAAAGAGCACTGAAGACTAGTTTATACTTCCACAGCAACTATTCGTGGGTAACGTTCGCTAGTTTTGGAACAAAACATCATAAAGTAACGATTGCGCAAGCACAACCATCGTAACACGACCATCTACAGATACAACACACGTTTGTACTCAAGGCTAATTCCTAAAAACCAAACAATATAGGTAAAGCATGCAAATGAAGTGAATTGTAGATCGATTGAAAATAGATCGTGTGTCAGCGATCGGGAGGCTTCGGGGCATGATCATCGGTCCACGAGCGCACGCGCACGATCCGCGTCGCTGCCCCCGGCCCCCCGACCCCGCCCCCACCCCCGGCGACACTCACTGTACAAAACCTTACATTCCCAACTATTCTGCCAAAGTTCACGCAAAAAATATTAGTCCAGTTACAAACTGTAGCAGCCACTTGCTGTGACGTTTGTCGTCATTTTGATGTATTGATGGAATGCCTTGCACTGCTTCGCATCATTGCGAAGTTGTATGAATGAACATTTATATCCACCTACGTTTGTTTTAGAATAGAAACAGACAAAGCTAAGTAAATCAAGTAAAAGCCTTGCAATAAATTGTACATCTGAACAACTATGATTTTAATATAATAATAATAATTATGTATTCTGTTTCTGGAGTATTATTAAAAACTAAAAACACACATAAAAGCCTTAAACGGCCACCATTCTTCAAATTGGCGCTTTTGGAAATCACGGTTTATTGGTGAAAGTGCATTTTAGGAACAGAAAATAAAACGATTTCCCACTGACCTTACCTATTGTTCGTGAAACAAAGGAGATCGAAGTAACCGCTATATAAACACGCAATTAATGATTTCTAAAATAATAATTTATGTTTCAAAGTGGTGGCCATCTCATTAAAAGAAATTTGTTGCCTTACAGACTTATAGTTTTGCGATTTTATCGTATGTTTCATCGAAGTAGCATTAACAAATGAATAACTTAACAGAAATATAGATACAACGTTCGAAAAGATAAATATTGCCTACTCTTATGGGTATTCAAATCGCATATATCTTACATACTTTGGTGCAATTTTATTCGTCGAGTAATCTTTTCGTACATCATGCAATTATAGGTAGAGTCGTAAACAAATCAATATGATATCTAATATTGATATTACGAATCCGCTTTAACATGAAGTGGAGGCCAATAAATCTCCGCCACCTTAGCTGCTTGACATTGAATTATGGAAACATAAGGCGCCAGTTGAATAGGTAAACCGTAAGTACAACATTATGATGAAACGTAATTGCCTATTTCATCCAAATGTCCGTCTAAGGTGTCCGAATGTAATTACCAAAAGTCAAAATGGTCCCGCCCACGAGTGCTCTCCCGTGCCGTGACCTCACCTCACTGACAACCTGCTCACAAAAGCAAATTACACCACTATATTTAGTGGACTGCTTTTTGACTATTATCTTTATTATAGGTTTGTAACGTAATGGCTCATTTTTGTTTATATTGCCAATATTCACGTACGGTTAAGTTTTATCGATTAGTTTGCTCAGGCACGCTGGCCACAAACAGTCCATTATGTTGAAATCTTTTTATAAATAAGCTTACCGAGTTATTTAAACAATACAAAAACTAGAGCTTTTGTTGTATAACACTTGGAATATTACAACAGACCACAACTTTTGCACATCAATATTATCAATTTAAGTACATATTGCACTGGATGTATTATCTTAATTATGACAGCAAAGCAGTTTGTTGTCTCTATTTAAATATCATCATACATGCATTCCCGGAATGGGTGATCTCACATAAACCAAATGTACCGAGTGGATGGAGCGCGTAACTCCGCCGGAGTGACAAGACAATCATTGTAGTGCGCCAGTGTACGACGCGCCGCGTATATCTAGCCGGACAAATTTACGTTCGCGCCGATGATAGACAAACAATTCAAATACAAACCTTGCTATTCATTCCACTTGGTATTCTCCAATAAAACTTCATTTGTCGAAATACTAGCACATTAATTTCTAAGCAAATAGATTATACAGATGTTAAAGATAAAACAGCCCATGCTTCTACACCGTATTTATTAAGACTAGACGATTTAATTCCACTAATATATTGACTATAAAAAAACAATAATGAAAACTCACTAGGTCATAGATAAAAACATGAACTTATGTAAACACTCATAAGTAGTCATTGCACTCGGCAATTTGATAAGCAGCACATTCTTTGATTCAGCAGATCGCCCGCTCTAGTCAGTTCCATCAATTAGAGTGAGCATAATCGGATAATGATGACAGATACCTAATAATCTCGAGACCGTTAAAATATTTTAAGCGTTTTAAAATAATAATGGCTGACATTAGTCTCTGCTAGAAGCGAATTATTATTTATTATAATACTTTACGTCTTTTAATCTTCTGGCTTCATGCAGCGTGAACTATTTAACATTCGAAAGTATTAATTTTTATGACGATGTGCGAAAGTAATAAATGTCTTCACGAAAATAAAAACAAGAGTCATTAAAATCGTATTTGCATAAATCCTGGATTATGAAACGCACATACCTTCACAACAAGTTACATTATCGCAGGTAACTGGTATTGTACAGGTAATGTATTTGGTAAGTGGCATTTAAAGTTTATAACTATCAAACATTTACGCTAGACCGTTTAGAGGTTTTCTTTTTAATAACAACTCTAACAATACAGATCGACTAATGGCAACCTAAAAACACCGGTCATTTACTTTTTAGATCACAGCTTAAAACATCACGACATTGTCTCGCTTGAAAAGTAGATGGTATCATTGCATCAGTGAGTGGTGTGGAGTGCGGCGTGCGCGCAGGCTCTCGCGCCTGCGCAGTGCGCAGCACCGCAACGTCCGCGCCCGCGCCCGCGCCCGCCGACAAGTGAACGCAATCACTAATTGAATCAGTCGCTAGTCATCGCCACCGGCATGCCCCATGTAGGGCCCCCATCTGTTTTTCTAAATACGGGACATTTAAGGGAGTAGTGCCATGACTCATGTCACAGTAACCACAATCTAGATTGTAAATGGCGAGATTTAAAGCCGCCAATATACAAAGTGGCCACGCTGTACCTATAATTAATTAGGGCATATGACTAAAACCTATTATTGAGACTGTTGTATCAAAAGGCATCATATCATCTATAATCATATATCATAGTATCTATAACCAACAATGTGCCCCGATTCATTACGGTTTCTCCAAACACGAATCCATGTAAATTGTTGACGTGCCTGCCAATAATAGGTACTACAGTAGGTAATTATATACTTATTAAGAAAAATATTGAAAAGTTGGAACAGAAACCGAAACGGCTGATAATAGTACATTGTTCACCGAGAGGTGACCGATTACCGTCGAGGGTGTCGTTTGAAGCCCGAGCCGTAGGCGAGGGCTTTAAAACACCCGAGATCGGGAATCGCGCTTTCTCTCGAGTGATACATAGTGCTTTATACTACACCTACGAGGAAAATAAAAAACTAAATCTTTACTAATTGAAATGGCGCCAATGGCGTCTGCAATTTTCACATGTTCTTTTTTCAAATTGTTTATCCTGCCGCCGTAGGGTCGCACTGCCAGCCCGACACCATCCAACACAAAGCTAGTGGCCAGTGCCATTTTGGGAACTTGGAGATAAAAACTCACTGTAAAAACTTTTTGGCTTTTGATATTTAGGTTACCGGCGCATAGGGTTACCCAAAATTAAAAAAGAAAAACCACGTAAGAAATGGATTTTCATACACTTTTCTCTCCCGCTCAGATGCGTTTTCTCCCCGCATATTTGTTCGATATGCAATGACGTACTTTCTACCGTAAATTTGATAAAGTATCAAGGTACTTTCCAAGCAGGTGTAGTATAAAAATAATAGTTCGACAGCCGAGGATAACTGTCGAAATAAGTACTTTTTTTTATTGACAAAAACTGTCCTGCAAAGCGCTACGCTTGAACTAGCTAAGAAAGCTTTATTTTTTCCTCTGTGGATTGTATCTGTACTTCAGAACTCCAAAAAAAAAGTCTAGATGTCAAAGAGATTACAAATAGATATCAACATTAATCTGCATAGTATACTTAACTTAAGGACATAACTCCTTTCGTAGCTGCTACGAAATCTGGTGGAAGCTACGACCACTTCGTAGCAGTAATGCAGAAACTTTTGTAATTAATTTTTTATCGTGTTTTTATCCAGACTCCAGAGTCCAACGTGTCCCAGCGATGTCTCAATAGTAATAAATGTATGGTAACCTCAGCTTGACATCACTTTCAGTTGACGAAATTATGATTTCTTCCGCGTTATCACACTTACAGATTTCGAAGAATCTCCGATGAAACCGCGATACTGCCGACAATGCGTGGCTATGAGTGCTCCAGTAGCAGCCCGTAGCAGCCGGATAAGTAACTTTGGTCATCTGAAGTCGAATCTCATCGGATGGGAATATAATGCATCAGCAAAGAGACAGTATTTTAAGTCGGCAATGACTACGGTGCAATTATGTAAGTCAATGTCTTGTTTTACTTGTTTCTATGCTAATCAACGTTGCAGATATCAAGTGCTGTGTCACGCCGCGTACATTGTGAGAGTCATCATAACTCTGACTCAACATTGTCTCTATTTACAGACACTTGTTACTCGCTACTTTACTTCGTCTCATTGACGCCCTTAAGTTCGCTTGAAGTGCCTCCCACCAATAAAGCATCACTTTGCTTTTATTACAAAAGAGCATTTCCTGTTTTGGCGCTAACGAAATCTATAGGTAATATTCTCTATGAAAAGTTGACCGGTTTCATTCTGTAAAAGTTCACTCATTCATATTTCTACTAACAATTAAATTTCTGTCACTTTTCGAAAGCAAAATTACCATACCGCACCTACACATCATTGACTTGATAAGTACTCGTAGATAGGTACCGACACGCGCGTGGATTTGTTACAAGCCGGTGATAATTATTATTGGCCGACAAATCTTCACTTAAGGGAACCGTTACTCGTGTTTTGTTGCAGTGAAAACATTCATTACTTCATTTGCATACAATGGTCTGGTGCCAAAAAATATTGGAGTGTAAACGCTTACCACGAACGCTTTTATGAAAGTTCTCTTTAGATTTATTATTATGAATAAGTATATGCATACAGTGCATTGTTGCGACAATATACTTAATATACTAGTTATATGTATGTATGTGACTGTAGGTTGTTTATACTTAGCATGAGTTTGTTCATACAATGTTGAAGTGTAACTAAGATTAATGTAGCTAACGCTTTTGGTTGACATTTAAGCAAGTTGTACTGACAAGATTTTAATAGTGGATGATATCGATCACTGATCTGTTAGAGACAAACTATTTATAATCCAAGGGTTGCTTTTCATCTTGAGCAGCTAAGAGAATAAAAGAAGTTGTGAAGGTAGGTACTGAAAGCTTACGCTCTACATATTGATGTTTGTGTTGAGGAACTTTTTAGCAATGAAATAGAGTAAGTCTATGTTAGTCTATGTGTTTTCATTTTACTTGGAAAAATCATAAAAAATTTAAGACTGTAAAGTTAAATTTACAATTTAATTTACTATGGTTGATGATACGTCATATTGCAGTCGTACTTAAGAATATAAGTTGATTATCCCCGTTCAACAATAAGTATGTATATACATTCGCAATACTATATATTAAACAGGTTACCACGATGGCCCATTCACATTTGGACCTGCTATTAATTCATATAAAAAATAAACCGTAATTAAATCGGCCATTGTGATTCCTACGTGTGTATGCAAATGTACTTTTTATTATCTGGTTCAGATGCAATAATATGGAAACAGATTCATTGTATTACCATCGGAAGTGCAATGAAACGCCTACAACAATGTCCAAAACCTACGTAAGCATGATTCGTGCATTGTAAAGATGCCTTGATTCGCAGATATGCTCTTTAAACATTAGGATACCACAAGAAGAATGCAGAGCAAGATGGGATTTAAATAAAGACGAGCCATCTCCATAGTTGGCGAGCCATCTCGTAGGACTTTCGAGCGTTCGATCTGGTGATGGTCGATAAACATATTTCGGCACCGAGCTCTCTTGACGCAGATAGAGTGAGCTAACGGAGCTTTTGTAAACGCAATTGTTTTAAACTATTAATTGTAACGATAGTGGCACGAACAATACACGCACTAAGTAACAATGAAACCGGAAAAATCTTTGCACTGATGTAAGGTTTGGCCTGTTAAACGTCTCACCACACAGTAAATTATGGCTACGCGTCGTGTCTCTCGCTACGTAGTTATTAAAGCATATTTCATATACATGTACAGTGCTTGAACCAATTTGTAAAGTTAGGCGAGATTTGACACTGCGATCTTCTATCATCATCGCCCGAATTAACTTTAAACACTTCATTTTATTTCATCGTATTTGTTTCAGGAAGAGTTCTACTTTCATAAATTGCATTCTTATCAAGTAAACACCTGTAGGCGCACAACTTTCATAATAAGCAACTTCATAAAATTCACGCAGAGTAAATGACAACTTTCACTGTGACAAGTGACAGTACTTGAACATCCTTTTTGAAAGAAACGCGTCGGTTGAATAACTTTTTATGTCCGTCATAAAGGCATAACAGCAAGTGTTGTAGGCCGTGTGTGTATATGTGCTATATCGTTAAAGATTAGGAGTGTGGGGCGCAATGATTCGGTTTCGCGGGCGGAAACGGGCGCGCCCACGCGCAGGTCAGAGCAGTGACCCCGGAGCTCACCTCGCGCGGCACCGGCGCACGCGGCGCGGTGGCGGCGGTGGCGGCACGGCGCGGGCGCGACTTTGCAGCGCCTGCAGCCTCATTGTTCCACCTCCCGACCTATGACGAGTGCTGCTCGTTACGTGTCTAACTCAACATGTTACATTAACAAGTAGCGAGCAGTTCTGATTAGGCTACCTGCCCCCACCACCTTAATTTTCCGCTTTTACAGAATTTACCACAAGAGCGTGATTTTATGTGTAGATGTTTTACATACATAGTGCATATATTTTATGATATTAAATTATTGGTAATCTTATTTGTCTTCCCTCAGCTGAGGTTAGGGACCTATGATCATTTTATTAATAATTATATTTCTATGGACAAGACCTAATAGAATATTCAATTTAGGTAGGTACTCTAACGAGGATAATAAATTTCACTCATGCCAAATGAACTGAGCTAAAAGCCATAAGCACACATTTATTGTTATGAGTTATTCGGTGGTTCGCACTGTCATCTACGTTCGTCCCAGTCATTCCATATTCATAAGTCGTTGAGTAAATCAGCTGTACAATGTCCGTCCACGTCGCGCCGTGTTAGCAGATTGGAAATTGCAACATTAGAATCCTACAGTTCACACACACGCATCGAACAAACAGAACCATATAAATGCACTCAGAAGTTACGTTACGTTAGATTTATCGCAAATTTAAAAAACCGATCAGAGCCGTTCCCGTATTTTTCAGAACATTCGCATTCTAATCTCAGTCTCAATCTGTCAAAAATCGTATAGCGTTTACCTACATTTTTGACATTTGACTGTCGCTGAGATGAGATTGCGACTTGATTTTGAACGTTTGTAATTACGGGAATTGGCCTCCAGATTTCCTGTGTATACAAAGATCACACAATATGCAGCGGTTAAATTACCTTTAGTAATTAGAAACGCCAATAGGGCAGAACGCCCATAGCTGCACAAATTACACCTGCGTTACTAATACGTCTGGCACGGATATATGTTCTCGCAAGTAATTCTTTACTCCTAACCGTGCTCAAATTGTATTTATTACCTCCATCTGTCACTGCGGTAATGACTGCCGCGTGATTCCTGCTCGCCGCATCAAACAATCAATTAGCCTGTTTGAGAAACATAACCATAATGATTGTAACAAAAAACGTTACCTGATAAAAGATGCCTTTCGTTGAAATTTTAATAATACATAGTTAGGTACTTACTTTCGGGAAAAATGGAGGAGTAAGGGCCGATTTAACCGTTACATCATAAATTCGTTAACTTCGAGCAAAAATCTCTTACATATAAACATCGAACTGCGTAAACCGGAGCATTACAATCAATATTTTCGTTTAAGCTACAGTTCCGATCTTGATTTATGGATGTGCGATTTAAACCTGCGCCTGCGGTATTATTAACAAGTTGTAAATCATTGATCGGAATTAAGACCACGTTCAACTGACTGTTCAGGATTTGTTGACGAAGTCGATAATAATGGCTGAAATGTGTGACTAATTTAAACCAATGATACGTTAGCCACATTTATTAAAGATTTCGAATATCATTATTTTTTATGACAAACAAATCAAATTAATTGAACTACAATTTACTAAGCATTTTTTTATCTTTCTTCCATTAGTTAATAATAATAATAATATTCACAAAAAAAGTAATAGGTTACAGAAAAATAGTTTGGCAGTATTAATTTCTAATTAGGTACATGGATGTAGCCACTGCAACCGAACTAGGCAATGCCTGTAATTCGGTTTTCAGCGCCTTTTTCCCTCGATATTGTTACAATAAAATGCCAACAAAAGATATGGTTGGTTGTACTAATAATTACGAGTAAATTTTGAATGACTTAAAACTAACTTAACTGTTACATTGTATAAGTTGCACTTGCATCTGATCCAGCTCGTGAACTAAATAAAATACGGTCTTATAAAAAAGTACCTACGTGCCTATTATAGTATCATGAAATTAGGAATATTACGGAAACAAATGGATATATTTGAGGGCTGATATTACGGTGAGGCATACAGGAAAAAGGAAAAAATAAATAAAAAAGGACACAAAGGACTTGAAATTTCCAGGGGAAAAAAACTACTTTTTTGTCTAACAGCGTAAAGTATGCATCTATAATAAAAACTTATTTAATGTGGGGCTTTTGAAAACAAAGCATAAGTTAAAACATAAGAAGTATTTATACTTGAGAACATGATGTGAAAATTACGAGTTGCCCCAGTACTAAAACATTGTGTTTGATCTGTCTAACATATTTATGTTTGTGTCCATATAATTTAATGGTATTGCTCTGTTGGTGCCTACTTACCGTCCTTGCATCTTGTCTCAATTGATTCAACTACATTTTATTATGAAGCTCTATAGGTACCTATTTACAAAATCAGTTATTTTAAGTAGGTACTTTTTTACAAGTCCCGAGGAACATATTGAGACGCGACCCTAATCAAATTAAAAATTCAAGAAACCTGTTACTTGAAAAACAGAAACATTTAAGTTGACTACTAATGCTACTGTTGTTGATTCATACTATTCAGTTCATGAATTATTAATGCGAACTCCAGGAAACGACCGAATCCTATTTAAATTATGTTTTGAAGCTGTTTTTAGAGTGATACGTGTCAAGGTGACCCTCAGTGTTCTATTAGGTAGATAGACAGGACATTTTCTTCCTTGTTGCATTGAAAACTCCATTTTTATCTAAACATTCTTTAATTTCAAATCTTTTGGGCTGTACCATATCTACAGAACCCATTACGTAGCCCGTACAGCAAAATTAAACGTAAAAGGATGTCGCAACACACCATAATGTGTATTGGTAACTTTTAACAATACCTACATGAACCAAATAAACATAAAACAGAGACATACGAAATCAACGATGATTGTTTGGAGCTTTAGTGGAGAGCGAACATTATGGGCCGCGGCGACGGTGGGCGGCAAGCGAAATGCATCACGCGCGATAATGAACCAACTCGTGTGCACGACTGCGCCAGCGCACTCACACGTAATCCACTATCCTCACCGAGAGTCGTGCTCACCCGGCGCACCGCTGCAGCGTTACCTTATAAAACAACCCTTCACGTGATATTTGGCTAAAGTACACCTTACAAGTGTAGCAGATACTGTCAGCGATTGTTTGCAATCAATACAAAATGTTTCTAGCATGTTGCTGTTAAAGATTGTCGAACACTTCGAATAGCCAAGGCTAAGTAAGTAGGTATGTAAGTACTGAAATATAAATTCAAACGAAATCGATATCTACTGTGAATTTTGAATAATGTTTTGTTTTTAATTGGGAATCAAGATTAAAGTAACTCAGTCGCAAAAATAGGTAGCATGTTGTTACAACGTCGCTACCTATCGTATTAATCCTAGTTTTACCTGTAAGAAACATTGTTACTTGTTGTTGCGATCTTGTTCTCGTAGCTGTAATAATCTGTAGTCGTCATCTATTTTCGTTGCTTATACGGGGTCAAATTAAATTAGGTAGCGAAACTCTGCAGACTTGAGGGGTAACGATATCAAACACGATAAAAAAAATTGATGATTTTTAGGAGTCAACGACCGCTGGTAGTTTTGTAACATGAATTTATTATGAGTTGAGAAAATATGTTTTATCGTGTTTAGATATCGGTACCAATCACGACCGTGAAGTGTACACAAAAAAAAAAACAGTTTTTCAGTTTTTTAACGCGATCGAAGAAACCAATAAAAAAATTATTCAATTAATTTATTTTGTCATGTTCAGATATCGATACCCACCACGACTGTGGAGTTTCCCGAGCTAACTTAATTTGACCTTGTATATTTACATAGTATGTATGTATTGATGTATCTATTATATAGTATTTATATATGTCTATATAATATAGATCTATTATAGTGTAGGTATTGTATTTATATAGGTACAAATCATTTGGACCACTGACAACTCCATTTTTATGTCCACGCAATCACTATCCGTTCCAAGGATGCCTGGAAGAGATCGCAGAAAGCGATAAGGCCGCCTATTGTATGTTTTGTAGTGTTAAATGTATTCTTTTATTATGTATTTTCTGGTGTACAATAAAGTATATATAAACTAGCTGACCCCGCGAACTTCGTACCACCTAACATTTTTTTAATTTTTTAATTTTTCTCTCCGTATGAACCATCCTCGTACTTCAAGAAATATTCTATAAAATGATTTAGCAAAATCGGTCCATCCGTTCTTGAGTTATAAAAATACAACGAGAAGTGGCATTGATTTTTATAGATAAGGATATAAATAAATTACTAAGAAATATTATTGATACTGCAATAGCCCATTCCACATTTTACTAGAGCAACTATCTCAAGTACATTTTATTGTATCCATATTTCCACATGCTAAACTATAGTACCTGTTTAATGCATTTCCAGGACAAAGTTGCAGTGAAAATGGACGCCATTTGTGAACAAGACAGGATCTCGGATTTCTTAAACTGGCACCTCCCACGTGGTGTCTTGTGCCCTTAACCTTTGCAACGGCCGTATCGCGGTTTATGCGCCTTATAATGCGCTCTCCTTACAGGCTTATATGGCTGCGAGTTTTGTCTAAATTTGGAGCAATAGCTACCACTTCACAATTAAGGAAAAAAGCTCTTATAGACGTACAATATTTTGCCATGCATAAAAGCAACTTTACTGATTTAGGAAGACGGGTTTTAAATTTAGCAATAACAACATTAATAGAGACTGGAACTATTTTACAGTACGTTGTTGTTTGTCTAAAGAACAGTAGTCGGTCCAAAGATACGTATTTTTGTTTTTACCTCAAGTAAACGCTATCGGTATTTTACAACAGGCATAAAACAGCACAACCGATAGAGCAAAAACCGAAGGGAGTTTTTATCTCTAATCGTTTTAATGTAATCTCAGTTTGTGTGTTAGTTGCAAATGTGTATCTTTCAATCATAGTTTTTTATTGTAACAACGTACTACAAAATTTCAAAATTCTGAGAAAAGTCTGAGTTTTGAATGAACTTTGACATTTACAGTAAGTAATCAAATGGTTTTAAGATAATATCCGATAGTGCGTAATAGGAAACCTAAGCGTTGAACCTATGGACATTTATTGATAAATCACCAGGTAATTTTACAAGCAACCAATTGCAATAGCGTAGTGCACAAGTGTTCAGAGTTTGATCTCGTATTTAAGTTTAATGCTAGAGCGTTATCTGAGGCCGATCCGCGACAATCGCGCACCTGCGCCGCGCCGTGCCGGCGCCGACGCCGACGCACTTTCAAAAAAGGCTTACGTACGGACATAGTCACTTAACACTAGCTGTTTGTACGAGTAACTTGCTCTATTCTCCAATTTGCGTAAACAAGTGTTAACAAAATTTGGATTACAAAAATCAATCGACTGTTTATTATGATTAATAATATGACACCTAAATGTTAAAGTTTGCTTAGTAACCAACCCATCCAGAAACTCTTTCTGAAAACTTTTTCTTGTTTATCATAGTGAGAGTGTTAGTTCCACTTATGTGGGTACCTATACTTTAATAGGAACTTAGGTACTTGAATTGAAGCTTTTCAATTATTTCACAGTTAGAAATTAGTTTACTACAAGAACATCCCGTTTAGCACCTTTAAAAGTATAAGTAAAATGCCAGTGGCAATCGGAAGCCTAGGTTTTATGAAACATTTTATTTAGTTGTATCGAGTCTCCCACGCCATTGGATTCAATTATGGAGGAAAGGCAGATAGGTCGGCGCGCGAGTGATCCGCTCGTGACCCGTAAATTGGAACGGTCCGTCGCACGCCCTTGTCGCACCTCAGCCACGCCGCGCCGGCAGCGGCCATCGCTGTCCCGCAACACCGTCCGATACATATTGTAACGGCATCCAAATCTACATCGCTACAACACACATCCCATACCCTACTCTTCACGCACAACCAATTTAGGAGCCCCGCTGCAAGTGTAAACACTCCTTTTGTGGAGCCTCGTTTTCTACCTACAGCGACTGATCATACATATTGATCTTGATGGTAAAATAAAACTAAAACACCCACAAAAGCAATCACTACGTTGTTTTTGATGGAGTGTATTAAAGATTAGCCCTTCAACACATAATTACCAAGATATTTATATGGTCGCTAAATACTATTTGGATTCCACTAACTACCTACGCAGGTGTCTACTTTCATACTGCCATATTCGTTAAAATCAGTAATGAAATTACTATACCGCGCTGACTTTCTAACTTAACTAAGTAAACTGGTAATACATTTATTAGACTACTAAGTTAATAAAGTAGGTTAAGTTAGTAAGGTAACGGGCAGCACTAACAGGTGTGCACGCCGTATTTGGGCCATAATGTCTCAAACAATGGTCGGGCGGCTGGGACTCGAGCCTTAACAGAAATTCAAATCATAACTATTCTTTATTTAAGCATGTTTAAATTCGTTGCCTCTCCTATCTAACGTCTGTAACAGTGTGTTGTACAATTAGAGAATGTATCGTACACCTATGTTAGGGAACGTGTAGGTAGTAGATTTCTATTTAATTGTCAACTAAATATTTCCGTTCCCAAAATGGAATCGGTAACGAATTAAGTACATCCAACAACAATTTAAACTGAGATCATGATGATTCAATTGAACAATAGAATGAATCATTTGATTGAGCTGTTTGTACTAGAGTTACATTAAATGGACTGAAATAATGTCTAACTAAGTATTAAATAAGGTATGAAGGAAAATATTATGAAGGAACCATAAAAGTTAATGTAGTAAATCTGTCACGAGCTGCTCCTTCATAATGGCTTCCTGTAATACTTATGACAAGTAGGTCGTCATCTCTTATGGCAAACTTGTCTTAATGGATAATAACAGTACATTAGCACCTAATAAAAGGTCATTAGAACTCTACTTCCAACCACCATTTTATTCAATTAACTACAGGTATTAGACAAAAACTCGCATTATTGTCATGCCTTTTAAGAAAGAAGAAAATAATTAACCCTGCTTTATCGTATAGATGCACTATAAGGTTTCCAAAGCTAGTTTTCCAGAAGCGTAAGATTGTAAAACAATGTCCGTATGTGAGGCACCAACAACAACAAGACAGAGCTATCACAGTTAATCTCATTGCCTCAGTGTCAATTAGCCATACACGGCGGCGCGGTCGCGGAGTATTTAGTTCCAAAAGATAATATCTCACTTTTAACATGTCCGTAGCGTACTGCGTAATGCAACACACGCGAGTATCAAACACTCTCTGTATATATTTACGGAAATGTCGACTGTTTATTATTGTAGCGTTTAAAGCAGGGTATTTAAGTTTAAGTAGACATTATTCTTGTTTTGTTTAAGAATTATGATTGCTTTAATTGTCGGCTCTGAGCTGCCGGCGGTTAGCGCATGCTTCTTAGCTAATTTTCCAGGTACGCTAATAGTGCTTGATTAAATGAGAATGCAACAGGTCTCGGTGCAGTTATGGAATAGAGATGCGAATGTATTGTAACACAAATAAAAATAAAAGGGTTTCTTGTTATTGAGCGTAAAGACTTCGGATTCCACAAAAACTAAATGCATCCGTTCGGTCTCGCCTTGCCACCATTCTAGGAGAAAAGTAGAGCTTACTCGTACCTGTTTTTCATTATATTTAGGATGGACAGCAAGTTTCAAATGAATTTTTTGAAATTTTGAATATCATGAGATTGACAATCCGTCTTATTGAAAGGAGAACAATCTATATTATAATAAAATCGTAGCGGAGTCAAAAGTACATTGAATATAAAAAAAAGTAATTGCTACGAGGTATGGGAAGGATTCTTATGCCGAAAATGTGTTTTTTTGAATTTTTGTCTGTTTGTCTGAATGTCTGTTCCAGCATCACGCAAATACTACCAGAAAGATGTTGATCAAATTTTGCATAGATATTCCCTATAAGTCTGGTCAGTCTACAAATTATCACACTACTTGCTATAGGGGATGAGCAATATGGCATTATGTTTGTAGAAGTAAAAAGAAGAGCCAAAGGTATTGCAGGTAGTTAGAGATTTAACCTTTTAAATGATTATCATTACGCTATACCTTTCTGGAGCTAAGCAGTGACATATTTAATAATGGCTATTTAAGTCAACTTTCAACAAAGCAAACAACTTAGTGGTTCGACGACTGCTTTGCAAAACTGTGCTAGTAAGAAGTAAAAACGATTCCCAAATTTTGATATTTTTGTGTTTCTTTTTAGGGTTCCGTACCCCAAGGGTGCCTATTACTTAGGCTCCGCTGTCCGTCCGTCCGTCTGTCACATCATCTTTTAAACTGTAATAAATAGACACCACCCCGTTACGAATCTGGTAAACGACCCATGAGCTAGATTGATCCGACACCATATGAAAGACATCCCGGACATTAGCTTGACCGAGATTAGGATGGTTTTGCATCATGGTTTGTATCTCAAAAACAACAAGGCTTCAGGTGATGGTAGAATTACGGCCGAACTCCTAAAGGCGGGCGGAAAGCCCGCCTGTTTGATTCCGTCATACTAGAAGGCAAAACGCTGCAGGCATGGAGCATAGGTGTGGTGATATTTTTTTTTAAGAAGAGCGACAAAGCCCTTCTTAATAATTATAGGCCCATCTCACTGGTGTGACATGTCTACAAGCTGTTTTCAAGATTCATGTTTTCAAGACTCATCACAAACCGTCTCGCGCGCTGGTTAGACGACTTCTAGCCTCCCGAACAAGCCTGAAGCCTGCTAAAGTCTTTAGCACCGTAGGCCACATACATACGCTGCGGCAGGTTATACAGAAGACCGAAGAGTATAACCTGACTCTGTGCTCGGCGTTTAAGGACAACGAGAAAGCCTTCAATTCGATCGAGACATTGGCTGTACTGCAGTCTCATCGACGGTGCCAGATCGACTATCGGTACATCAAGGTGTTGAAGTGTTTATACGAAAACGCCACTAGGTACGGCAGTCCAACTCCAGGACCATACCTCGAAATCTATCCTTCTGCAGCGAGGTGTGAGACAGGGAGACGTTATCTCTCCGAAACTGTTCACCGCTGCACTGGAGGATGTCTTCAAGGTTCTGGACTGGAAAGGTGTTGACATCAACATCAATGGCGAGTACATCTCTCACTTTCGGTTTGCCGACGATATAGTAGTCATGGCTGAGACTATGGAGGATCTCAGTAGAGCTTCCGAAAGGTTGGGTCTTAAAATGAACATAGACAAGACAAAGATCATGTTAAATGCCCATGTAACACCAACTCTCATGAAGATCAAAGACGCTTCACTCGAAGTTGTGGACGAGTATATTTGTAGGTCCAGTTAGGTAGGTCCAACTTCGTGCAAGAGGTCAATCGTCGAATCCGACTCGGCTGGACAGCGTTCGGAAAGCTACGCAATATCTTCTCGTCCTTCATACCGCAGTGTCTCAAAGACGACAGTCTTTGACCAGTGCGTGTTGCCTGTGATGACATATGGCACTGAAACGTGGTCGCTCACAATGGGCCTTATAAGAAGGCTAAAAGTCACCCAAAGGACAACGAAGAGGGCTATGCTCGGAGTTTCCCTATGTGATCAAATCAGAAATGAAGAGATCCGCAGGAGAACCAGGGCACATTGCTCGCAGAGCAGATGGCCGATGGGGCTAAAAGGTTCTGGAGTGGCGACCGTGTACCGGAAGACGTAGCGTTGGAAGGCCTTTTTTTTTTTACGGGGGGAATCCTCATGGACTACCTCCGCCTGGGGAAAAGGCGGAGGGGCGTGCCGGACTCTTACCGGCTAAAACCACCCCGGTGTCTCCTCGCACGTGCGCGCGGGGCCGCGGGAATCGAAATTCTTCCGCAGCCCCACACTAGTGCTGGCCCGGTCTGTCCGGGCTTCGTCTCCTGCACGGGGTAGTGAGGTGTTTAACTACCCCGTGCATCGCCTCAGAGGCGCGCGCCGACACCCGCAAGCGCCTTCGCCTCGGGTCCATCAAATAGGGGGCGAGGACTTCCCCAAGTCCCACGCCCCTGGACCCATTCATGGGGGCCGGAAAAGGGCGTTGTCCGCCCTTCTCCTGCGCCCGGTGCGCCTTCTGCGGCCGGGGAAGGGAGTCGAGATCTCCCTCTCCCGTTCCGCAGTTTCCTTCTGCGACATCACGTCCTCGCAGAAGGACACCACCGCGTCCCACGACTCTGCGCTACCGACCATCCTCCGCACTACGGTCGGCAGCGACAGATCGCCTCCTACTTCATTTGTGAGGACACGGAGCTGCTCCTCCCAAGCTACACACTCGGCGAGCGTGTGTTGCGCCGTGTCCTCCCCGCAATGGACGCAATGGTGGCACCGAGCGTCCGGCTCCCTGCCTATGCGGCACAGGTACTTGCCGAAGCTGCCGTGCCCCGACAGCACCTGCGTCACCCTAAACGACAGGGAGCCGTGCCTTCTCCCGAGCCAGTCGTCGAGTACTGGCCGGATCGCCTCGACGATAGCGAGGCAAGACGAGGCGAGACGGCGCAGAAGCCTTAGCCGCCATTCCCCCACCAAGACCTGATGGAGCTCCTCTCGGCGCAGCGCGATCTGCCGCTGCACCGGCCTCGATCCCCGTGCCCGCTCTTCCTCGCGACATCGATATAATGACGCGAGTACTTTCGCCTCTAGGTCCCAGGGCGGGGATCCGGCCAGGACGGTAGGAGGTACCCGCGGACGACTCTGACGGCCATCGCCCTCTGCGGTTTGCGCAGAAGTTGGAAGGCCTCCCACAAGGTGGACCGATGACCTTGTAAAAGCCGCAGGAATCCGCTCGATGCGGGAAGCGCAGACCCGGTAGAAAAGGTGGTGCTTGGGGGAGGCCTTTGTCCAGCAGCGGACGTCTTTCGGTTGAAATGATGATGAATTATGTAGGTAGACACTTGAAGTTTTCACAGAGTGTGTATTATATAGCCGCTATAACAACAAATAATAAATATCAAATAAAGTTAAAAATTAAAGGGGTTCCTTACAAGAAACGTTTTTTTCTGCGTTTTAGGATAAAATTGTTCAATATTGTTTCGATGCTACGGAACCCTTCGAGTGCAAGTCCAACTCGCACTAGGCTATTATTATTCTTTTCATAATGTTAGCACGTACATAGCACGTACACTGAAAAAACATGAAGTTTAGGCTTCTTCTGTCATCTATGGATATAATAAAAATCTATGGTTGGGTTACTGTTGATGACGAATTCCGTATGTCCACTTTAATCCACTGTTTTATTGTTGTAGTGATAGCCGTTGTCAGGAATAATGTGTAAGAATGCATCAGTCAGTGTATCAGCGTTGTGATATTAGATAGTATGTGCAGGAACTGATTGAGAAGCGTGGATGAAAACGATATGTTGCGCCAACCCTTACTAAATTAGAATAAAGGCAAGGAATGATGGCGATGATGGCGATGATGATGCAGGAACGCATGGCGTTCATTGATTCACTAACAACGACCTTCGCAAGCAATGAGAAGTTGCTACTGATGCGATGGCTGCGGGTGTCGACCTCAGGACGAGCTGCTTCTCGCACGGACAACTGTACGTCGCTTGCTCCGGCGTCGCCAGTTCTGGCTTTCTATATATTTTGGCTGCTGAGTTCAAAACTACAAACATAGTGTACAGGGAACTTTTATAAAAATGTGTGTGTATGGTGTCTTACGACTTCCACGCAAACGAAGTCGCAGAAGCTAGTGAATTGATAAAAGGTTATTTGAAAAAAGTTCATAAAATTTTGGTAAGAATTTTGAAAAGGAGACTCGACACTCTTCTCAAAAACAAAATGTAGGTATAGGTAGGCAGAGGAAAACGTGTTTCACATTCAAAAACACAACGGTGTGATTGTGCCTATGGAACACTCAATAAAAAACCATACCTAAACATTCCTTAATAGCAATAAATATAGGTATAGAAACGTGATACATTTGATTTATCTTTCTTACCAGCAGATCTTATAAACAGATAAAATGGATTATCTAAGTAAACGAGTCATAAAATGTCAATTACTAGTGTCGCTCTATCGGGTCCGGGCGGTGTGCGGAGAAGAGCGCGGGCCGCGGTCGCGTGCCCGCTACCAATTACAACTCTACGGCTTCAAGATACTTAGTAGAAAAATTAAAATATCTACACTTAAATAAACATTTTATTTTATATAGGTACAACGTTGTTGAAAAACCATCATAAACTAGCTACGAGCTTTCATCATTTATACACTCGAGAGCAATGAATCCGGGTCACTTAAAGAATGTTAAAAATCTCGGAAACTAAAAATGATAGGTTAATGCAATAAATTGTATTTAATAGACAATGTAATACTCCTTAAATGAAAGTAAAAAAAAATACATTTTATTAACACAAAATTACATAAAGAAAAAAACTGCTGATCTCTCCTTAAAACAAAAATAGGAAACATGAAATTTTTGAACTTTATTACGATTTTCTTGAATTTTAATACTTCGTATTGCCTCCTCGTGCTTCCATTACTGCGTTTACGCGGTTTGGCATGCTGTACACCAAGTTCCTTATACGATTTTGGGGAATATTCTCCCATTCCTCTGTGAGAGCAATTTTGAGCTCACGAAGCGTGATTGGGGGAGGGTTTCGTTGTTTTACGCATCTGCCTAGCTCGTCCCAAGCATGCTCGATCGGGTTGATATCCGGGCTGCGCGCTGGCCACTCCATACGAGTAATGTTCATCTCTTGAAGGTAGTCATTCACAATCCTACCTGTATGAGGTCGGGCATTGTCATGCATAAATATAGCATCCTCACCTAAATTGACCATAAATGGACCAACGTGATCATTGAGGATTTCTTCCACATATCTTACGCTAGTTAAAGAGCCGTTTTCTATGATCACCAGCTCTGTGCGACTTTCAGAAGAAATTCCGGCCCACACAAGTACAGACCCACCACCGTAGGCTACTTTTTCTTCGATGCATGCTTGCTTGAATCTTTCCCCTGGTCTTCGATACACTCTGTGTCTTCCATCGTGCTTGTAGAGCATAAATTTTGATTCGTCGGAGAACATAACTTTTGACCAATCTTCAATACTCCAATTTACGTGGCTCTGGGCATATCTTAGTCTTGAAATACGATGCCCACGCTCCAGTTTAGGGCCGTTTGCAGGTCTAAGGGGTTTTAAGTTAGATTCAGCAAGCCGACGTCTTACTGTCCATGCACTTGGGTTACTTCCTCCGAGGCGTCGAAACTGATTGGTGAGTTCAGTTCCTGTGAGAAAGCGATTTCGAAGCATGGTGTTCACCAAGTATCGGTCTTCTCGTGCTGTGGTACACCTGGTTCTGCCCGTTCCTGGTCTGCGTAGGTTAGAACCAGTTTCTTCGTAACGTCGGAGAACTCTTTGTACTGTTGACAGCGACACACCGACAGTCCTGGCTGTATCGCGCTGACTCCGGCCGGTTTCCAGCATTGTAAGTATTCTGGTGCATTCTTCAGGCGTAAGCGACATAATTTCAGCTTGAATAATGAATATAGAGCACTATCAACATGGTTTATGTACCCACATAAATGACAGATTACAAACAAAAGCAAAACCAAATGCTGTAATTTCGTAGTTCCATCTTCGAAAGTGGCCCTTTTTCAAATTTGATTTTTTTATGATATAACTTTACAATAACTAAGAAGTTTTAATACCTTCATTTAAGGAGTATTACATTGTCTATTAAATACAATTTATTGCATTAACCTAGCATTTTCAGTTTCCGAGATTTTTAGGATTCTTTAAGTGACCCGGATTCATTGCTCTCGAGTGTACTATTAAGGTAGGTGTGTACTTACTTACTTTGTTTCTAATACCTACTGTAGTAGGTCATCACCATCATCATCAGCTTATATTCGTCCACTGCCGTACGTAGGCCTCTCCTAGTGAATGCCACTGAACCCGATCTTCAGCTCTTCTCATCTAGTCTCTGCCAGCCGCATTTCGCAAGTCGTCAGTCCACCTGGCCGGCGGGCGTCCCACGCTACGTTTGCCTAAACGCAGTCTCCACTCTAGAACTCGTTTTCCCCAACGATTGTCGGTTCTGCGAGAGATGTGACCAGCCCATTGCCACTTCAGCTTGCTTAGTCTTTAGGCTATGCCGGTTACCTTGGTCCTCTGGCGGATCACATCCTTTCGGTTTTTATCCTTCAGAGAGACTCCAAGCATAGCTCTCTCTCGACGCACGTGTTGGAGACTTTCGTTTTTAAGCACTGTGGTATGGACGACAAGAAGACCTGACGAAGTTTACCAAATTCTGCCCATCCCAACTGAATCCTCCTATAGGCTTCCCTCTCAAAATTGTTCCTACCCAACTGCATACTGTGCCCGAGGTAAACATATTCCTGAACAACTTCAAGGGGGACACCGTCAATGACAAATTGGTCTCGGGGTAATAAAGTCGTTAAATACCTTTAATTTGTCTATGTTCATCCCAAGACCGATACATCGATCAAGATCTTGCAGTACTGTAGTAGGTAAGTACTTCCGAAAGTAAAAAGTATGTAGAAGTGTTTAAATTTTAAGAAACTTGTGAATCAGTAACTGGCCCCTTACTGTTTTCTGGACAAATCAAGCTCTTCTTGGTAACAATTTATTTAAAGGGCGTGCGACGGCTTCGCCTCGTTAATGTTAATATTATGTACAGGAAACTCTCCTGGAAACAATATGTAAAATCGTGAGTGAAAACTGTATTTAAAATTCACACAGTACTTTCATACATCATCTGAAGGTGCTTATGACTGTCGTAATACCATCTTTAACGGAATAACATCGGTCACCTTTCATCCCGTAGATAATGGACTACGGCAAGAGACAGAGCAGCAAAGTCCTCGTTAAACTAAATTATTGAGATCATTAAGTCGTATGTTAAAAACAGGCAAACATTAAGATTATGGTATTTTTCTGACGACTTTGTTCCGTCATACTGAAGATTGATACTTGATTCTTTACCGCAGCAATCAACACCCACGTTGGACATGTGCAGCCGATAATCGAGAACACACAACATCATGTTTTGTTAGAGCTATAAAGTTCACAGTAGGCCCATCAACGGCCATTCAAAATAATATCAATATAGACTATGCCTAGATCGGTGGTTATGTTGTTTATTTTGTATCTAAATCTATGTTGTTCTCTATAATAAACGCACCGGTTATTCTGGATTGAAAACCGTATTCATGGAAATACCGCCAATAGTAGCAGCGTCTGCCTCCAACCTTCCTACTTACATCTAGGCACCTAGGATAAAGTAGAGCTTCTATATAGTTACTATTAATATAATAAATGTGAGGACAATCCGAAAACTTGGTTTCTAAGAGATGAACTAAAGTCTCTTGATTCAGTGTGTTAAGTAGAAACCAATTTATTACTGGCGGCTCTTACGAGATTATTAATTCTGCATCGTCATCGTAGAAAACGTTCACTAAGCCCTCCCTGCATAATAATAAGTATTTGTGTCTTAATTATGTTATCATTCAATGACGAGGTACCGAATGGGTCGCATTCATAAATATTTAAATAAGGTACACGTTTATCAGAGCCGTCAAGTTGTTCGCGGAAAGCGGCAGGCGTGGTCGCCGGCTCCGCAGCTCGGCGCGAGACACTATTATACTGAGGCCATTGTTCGCCGCGGCCTGATCGGCACTGCATATACTGCTAACGACGATTCTCACATATCATCTTTGATACATTCAAATAAATTCATAAGCACCGCCGCAAAACATTTAGCCTGAACACGATCTTTGCCTGTCCCACATTCGTTTGCAAAAATAATCACATCAACTTGTAACACAGCGAGGAAAATGAAGCGCAAGTATCAAAGTAATTGAAAGTAAGTATTACTCAAAAGATACTGCTTACAACGTATGTTGTCAAAATAAAAGGACGTAATTTATGGAAGTCGAACTTCGAATAATAAATGAATCGACGCAATAAAAAATTATTCACGTCGTCAGCTTTCCCTTAATACTCATGTCATACATATTTAACTATATGAATTTTGTTAAAAACATTGCTCTCTGAAACATTGTCGTTTATCATTTTTTTTTTCAGTTGTTTTAAGACCTTCCAAATTAGGACAATTAATGAAGACACGGGCGCGGCGGCAGCGCCGGCGGCTTGACAGTCATCCAATAAGTAGGTATTCATTATGCTCTACATCTGCCGTTGGTAAGTGATCTGGAGCATCAATGTCACTAACAATCAAAGATGTTTTGATTGTCCGAGTTAAATGTAACCAGTCAAATAATTGAAAATGGTAACGGTGTGATTTATGCAAATCGATAGCTTGACGTTCAATTTAAACTGTGAGGCACGTTGCGCCCGCGGCGATGTCGGCCATTAGGCGCTTCGCAGGACACGCGCTGCCTCCCGCCTTATCTTGTGCATCAGACGTGTCCACAGCAAACGCTACGCACTCGCTATCTGTACCGCATCACATACTATGTCATGTTATTACGGTTCTGAAATTGATAATAAGCTAAAATATTGATAAAACTCTCAACGAACAAACATTGAAGAGGTTAAAATAATGTGAATCAGGCTACTTAATAAATACGTAGGTAGGTACTACCAAAATTCAACTGTTTTTGCTAATTTCGTAATTTGTGATTAAAATGTTGGTTTTCTGTTCTTTTTAAAGAAACTCAATCGACCATTATTTGAAAAGCCAGCTACTTCTAATTAATATAGATGAACTCAAAGAGACAAACTTCACCGACGTAGCTACGAACAAGCGCTTACAGAGTGTGTGTGACTGAAGTCATCTACTTGAGTGAAAGCGACGCACAATTTTCGTTCAAGATACTAAAATCGATAGCACCTGACAATCAACAATAAATCACATAGATCGAAACCACATAAACATATCACACATCACTGCATGACCCCGATAGATTCTTATAACAACAATGCTTTGGTATACCAAGAAAACACTTGAGAGTGGTAAAAGAACGAACAGTCAGATATCACAATGGCTTGTTGGAGAGCCGCACGTGGACAAAAGGTTAAGTGCCATTGAAACCTTTACTCAGTTCATTATATTTTGTTTACGGACAGCACCCACGCCACGCTGTGCTTAGTGCTTTCAACTAGTGCACACATTCAATACTCTATAATCAATTCAAATTGAAATCCGATTCTGTTCAGACTTCTATACCACTTGCAGATTAGATAGGCGCCTATTTATCGATCTACAAGTCTGATGTCTTCATGCAATTTCTCACGCATCAAATCGATTTGCAATGTACCGTGCTAATATAAATCCTTTATATTAATTCAATACATTTATAAGCAACGTAATGTATGAATTTCATCACATCTGAAGATTACTCATTCAAATATTACAATAGTTGTTAATAGAGCACCTTGCAATAGGTATAAGTGAAACTTTCCAAGCAATTGACAGTAGGTAACCTTGCTTGTTTAATTGAGTGCTACTTCCACACAGACGTTTATTAGGTAGATATCTGCCAATACCTTGACACGTGGGGTCATTCACTGAGTTTTTTTTGCTTTTATGCGTAGGTGCGAAACTAATGTTGATTGACGCAAAAAGTGAGCAAAATTCACCTTTGAACTTTTAAGAGCATTCAGACGCATACTTCATACTGTCACAACCCTTTGTATTGATCTATATTTCCAAGTCAATAACATGAGTTAGACGAAACATGTGTATTTGTAGTTTGGGATAATTGAAATATTTATATTTTGGTTATCAATTCACCTACCTAAATTATGCAAAAAAAAAACGCTATGAAAAATAATTTAATATCCACTTTCAGAAGAAAGTGATTATTATTTTTCTATGCGAATATGTCGTATTGATGACACGTAGGTACCTATCATATGCACACGGCAAAACATACATACCGAAGGTGCAGTCACTGATGGAGTTGCTCAACAACGTCAACTTCAAGGAGTTCATGATGCGAGTATCGAATTGATATCTCTCATAGATATCCGTGTTATCCCTCGTCGTGGAAAAAGACTTTTATCCGCAGGACGATGTTCCGTCGGTTCCGCGGACAAGTGAAACAGGACAACACAGAGACAATCTGGTGTAAAGTAAAGTGACACTAACAGTCTTAAGGCTTACTTATTAACACAAGTTGGTGTTCTCTTTATATACCTATGTCAGTTTGTAAAGTCTATGAACTCAAACTCAAACTCAAAGCATTTATTTCAAATAAACCAATTACAGGCACTTTTGAATTGTCAAGGGGTCGGTCAGTCAGAAAGATGAAGCTAGTTGCCCATTCCTAAGCGTAGTAGGTACCTATGGAGAAGAACGGGCAAGAAACTCCATGGACCCTCTTTTAAATCAAAATATTGTTACAAAAAAGTGGTTACATCATTAATGTTGTAATTATAGATACATGTGAGAACGATGTAGAAAGACGTGCACGTTAAAAGCGACCGTAATAAAAATATAAAAACAATTATGGAATTAAAATAAGCCGTGGCAGCTAAGAAATGACCAGTACCTACTGACGAAACCATGATAGTCGGAAAAAAATATTTATTATAACATTTTGTTGGTCCAGTATTGCGCTACAAGAGCGCGGGACGGCGGCGCTTTGGTCAGCGTTCATCATCAATTCTCCCTGGGTGTTGGGGGATTTATCTATTCCGTGTAGGACACACAGGACAAGAAGTGAGATGATGCCATGGTTTGTAACTCAATACTACATTAAAATTTTAAGTCGGAACTGTCCGCACCTGTGTCCTATAAAAACCCCATCTAAGCAAGTTCTCCTTGCTTCGCCCGACTTGGGTTCGGACTCGCTTAAGGACTTCCTGGTTGGCCTCGACAGGTTGAGTCCAGAGGTGAGTTTCTCAGAATATGGAACAAAGGCTCGAGTAAGTTATCGCACCAGAGGTAGAGAATGATAATGATGACTTAAGGAACGTCATTTGAAATGGGATCTTTCGATTATGGAAGCCGTTTTGGTTCTCAAACCTCCGAGATACAGTGAAGGTGTATGAAAATTGTATTATTACGATTTATGACTTGTCTTATGTCTAGTACTTACTCTGACCTTAGTTGGTCACAGTCTTTAATCCTTATAGGAATCTGCATGGATTGACATCGTAAAGATAAACCGCGAGAATTGACGTTTTTCTAGAGGACTTCACCGTGTCCCCAAAATCAGTGAATAGAGTAAAACATTACTTTAGAATACTTTCCGGTTGCTACAGCGGTTAAAGTAGCTGCCCATAATGCCATGATCTCCGTAACCACCCTTTTTAGGGTTCCGTACCACAAAATGAAAAAACGGAACCCTTATAGGATCATTTCGTTGTCCGTTTGTGTATGTCTGTCAGTCTGTCAAAATCCTTTTTCTCAGGAACGTGCTTTTGCTTTCTTTTTCAAGTTGAAATTAATATCAAATACGGTCAGGTCTACGGTCCCTTGGAGCTCAAAAAAATCCAGCTTCTAAGTCAACGCAATAAAAACACGTTGTCATTTACGCGACATAATTTTGATACTCGCAAATAAATCAAGGAGTAAGGTCTCACAGCACAAGTAAAGGAAAAAGTCCGAAAATCCTTTATTTGTAGTTCTATCACATTTTTTTTTTGCTATTACAACTTACATTTGCAGTTGGAGAATTGACCGTGACGTATATCGATGTATCGGGAGAACATGTTTTTCAACTACAATGTTAATAAGTTTGTTTTTGAGATAAATTCATCCCAACTACGGAGCCCTACATTGTGCGTGGTCCGACACGCACTTTGCCTGTTTATTTCAACATGCTCGCGTTTGACCATCGCTCACCTAATGGAAAGAATTGATGCGATCGGCGATGGTGCACGCTTAAAAACAAACTATAGGTACAACAACCTATTTCATAAATGCGGTCGAGGCTCATGGTAATAAAATCAACACCGACGACCAGAAATAATAAAAGACGATTAAGCAATACTTGAGTCGATATCGGTTGCAAGATGCGCTTTTAATAAACATCGTTTGCTTTTTAACATGGAGAGGCGACAAGTTCGAGGTCAAACGTCAATCTCATCAAAGCTTGTGAAATTCAAATAATTGTGATATGACATTATTGGCTACTTCGTCAAATCTGTGAAACTTATTTTTCGTAGCGAAGATAACATTGACCTTTTTTAATAGTTTGGAAATCTACAGCCTTTATGATCTCGTCGTAAGCGCGCCAAGGGTCACAAATTCACCATTAATATCTTCATAACCTATATAGATACATATAGCAGTGGTTTTTTTTTTTTTTTTGAGGATGGGAAATCATCAAATGACCCCTCCCGCTCTGGGTGGAGCGGAAGGGAGTGTCAGACTCTTACTGACTAAAACCCACCCGTGTTCCTTCCTTGGCCCTTTATGTTCCGGGTCAGCGGTACCCCTTTTGGATGATCCCGCTTTCCCGGCAGGCTTGGGCCCTAGTGGGCCCCCTCTTCGATGCTGACATCTCTTTGAGGCGCGCGTGGAACACGTACGCGCCTTCCAGCACGGGCCTGGTCCTGATCAGACGGTGAGCTACCCATTACTCACCGCCCGCAGGCCCGCGCCTACGGTGGCCGGGAGTCGTCACGCGGCTCCCGACGCCCGGAGCGTCCACCGCGGCGGCTTGGACGGGAGACTCTCTCCCTCTCCCGTCCCGCCACCTCCTTAGCTAGCATGACTGCTTCGCAGAAGGAGGCGACTGCCTCCCACTCCCCCTCGCCCCGGACCATGGCTTGAACCAGGGCCGGGCGTGAGAGGTCGCCGCCGCTGCCGATCGCCTCTACGAGGACACGGCGGTGCTCCGCCCATGCAGGGCAGGCCCCCATCGTATGCTCCACCGTGTCCTCGGGGCGATCATCGCAGTGGTGACACCTGGGCGTTTCCTCCCGCCTGATGATGTGCAGGAACCTCCCGAAACATCCGTGTCCGGTGAGGACCTGCGTCAGGCGGTAGGTGAGGACGCCGTGACGCCTCTCTAGCCACTCCTCAAAGAGGGGTCTTACCGCCGCTATCGTGGCGTGCCCTGCGCTGGGTTGCGACAGTCGCTCCTTCCATGCCGCCATGAGATCGCGCCGGAGGTCCGTCCGCTCCGCCGCGATTTGCCGCGGAAGCGGGGTTTCCCCCCGGCGTAGTGCCTCCGCACGCCACTCATACAGGCGCGCGAGGACTATCGCCTCCAGATCCCACGGCGGCAGTCCGGCAAGGAGGCTTGCCGCCTCGCCCGAGATCGTGCGGTAGCCCCGGATCAGCCTTACGGCTACCACCTTTTGGGGCGCGTTCAGATAGTGGGCGGCTCTCCGCCGCAGTGAACGCGCCCACACCGGGGCCCCATATGTAGCCATGGACCGCACGACCCCCGCGTAAAGCCTCCGGCAGGAGGCGTTTGGACCCCTCAGGTTGGGCAGGAGCCGCTTGAGGGCGGCCCCAGTCCGTTCCAGTTTGGGGGCCAAACGTCGGAAGTGCTCCACGAAGTTCCACCGGCTATCGAGCACGAGTCCTAAGTATTTCATCGTGGACTCGACGCCGATGTGAACCCCTCCTGCCGTTAGTTGGGATCCCGATGGTGGCCTGTTCCGGGGCCCATGGAAAGACATGGCCTCGGACTTGTGCAAAGCCACCTCGAGACCCAACTGCCGGATCCTCTCCACGACTATCGCAACCCCGCGTGTCATCGCGTCGGCCGCCGCCTGATGCGACCTCCCCTGCGCCAGGACCAGCGTGTCGTCAGCGTAGCACACCACGCTGACGCCATCAGGGAGGTCGGCCCGCAGCACCCAGTCGTAACCGATGTCCCACAGGAGCGGCCCTAGAACCGATCCCTGTGGGACACCGCACGACATCTCTCGCCGGTTCCACTCCCCATCGCGACCGGGGTAGATGACGGCTCTGTCCGTCAGATATGCCTCGACTATTCGACGGAGGTAGGTTGGCACCCGGTGATACCGGAGTGCCTCCCCAATGCAACTCCAGGGCAGGGTGTTAAATGCGTTGGCGATGTCGAGTGACACCGCCACGACAACCCCGCCCCGAGACACCGCGTCCCCCGTCGTGAGGGCTCTAACGCGCATGATGGCGCCCACCGTCGAGCGCCCCTTGCGGAAGCCGAACTGACTATCCGCAAGATCCGGCCCCGTCCTCACCAGGTGCCCGACGAGGCGGCCTGCAATTACTCTCTCAAAGAGCTTGCCGACCTCGTCGAGCAGCACAATGGGCCGGTATGCGGACGGAGAGTCCGCAGGGCGCCCTGGCTTCCGAATGAGGACCAGCTTCCCCGTCTTCCAACGGAGTGGAAACTGGCCTCTCTCCATACATGCGCTTAAGAGCGCCTCCAGTCGAGGCCCAAGAGCCGTCGAGGCCAGGACCCAGGCTTTCCCTGGCAGGCCGTCGGGTCCTGGGGCGGTATTTTTGGCCTTCAGCCTACCTACCGCCACTCTCAGATCTACCCCGGTCACTTCAGGTGTGTCGTCGTCGTCCGCGTGGTCCGCTTCAGGCACCGCGAGCGGCGGAGCCATGGGCGGGGGAGTATGCTCCCCCCGTGAAGGGAACAGAGCGCTCACCACCTCCTCCACCAGCTGGGGGCGGAGACTCTGCGTCAGCGGGGGGGCCCAGGTGCGGAGTTTATTCCGCACCATTTTGTAAGGGCGCCCCCATGGATCTCCGTTCAGAGTCTCCACCAACTCCTCGCGGGCCGTATATTTGGCCCGCTGGACAGCCTCTTGGAGGGCAGTCTTCGCCGCTCTGTATCCCTCGTACAGCTCCGCCTCCGTCGCTTCCGCATCCGGAGGGCGGATGCGGAGCCTACGGTGCCCGGAGTACAGGTGTCGCACTGCGACGCACGCCTTGCGTAGCGTCTCCAGCTCCTGCGACCACCAGTACACCTGACGTCGGGCGCTTCCTGGACGGACTCGGGGCATTGCCACGTCGCAAATCTCGGACATGGCCTCCCGGAACCACTCCGCCTCATCGTCAATATCGGCAGGCCTGTCCGGTGATGACACCCAGGCCTGCACGATCGAGGCTTCCAGGAGGAGCTCCCGGTCCATCTGCTTCAGCGCCCACCGCGGACCACTC
The DNA here is from genome assembly GCA_937001585.2 of Brachylomia viminalis. Taxonomy (NCBI): domain Eukaryota; kingdom Metazoa; phylum Arthropoda; class Insecta; order Lepidoptera; family Noctuidae; genus Brachylomia; species Brachylomia viminalis. The sequence continues at coordinate 13,982,828 of OW443301.2, read as the reverse complement.
GGGGCCTGTTGGACCGGCGCGCTAGAGGTCTGGGCGGAGACGTCGAACCGGATATACCGGTGGTCGGAGTAGGTCTCCACCTCCTCCATGACGCGCCAGTCAATGACACGCTGTGACAGAGCGGGGCTGGCAAACGAGATGTCCACCACAGACTCACCCCGCATCCGCACACACGTGGGGACAGAACCCCGGTTTAGGACGACCAGGCCTGTCTCCAGAGCCCAGTCCTCCACCATCCTGCCCCGCACATCAGTGTAACGGGAACCCCAAGCCGGATTTTTGGCGTTGAAGTCCCCGAGCACTAGCACGGGGAAGCGATGGTACCCGGCGACGACGACACTTAACTCTGTTAAAGAGTTCTGGAACTCGGCGAGAGTTCGGCTCGGAGAGAAGTACACTCCCACTAGTACTATCTCCCCGAACCGTGCTGCTACGCACCCCTGTCCCTTCGTGACACCTTCGAGGGATGGGGTGCCGGCGGCGGCCGACGAAATTATGGTCACTGAGCCGCTCAGGTCCTCAACCCAGTCATCCCTGGGCAGGACAAAATACGGCTCAGCGACCACGGCAATATTAATCGACCACTGCGCCATGCTCTGGAGCAACAGGTCCTGAGCGCAGGCGCAGTGGTTGATGTTCGCCTGGAGGAGTCTCAATGGAGCCGTTACTCCTCCATTTCAGTCTCCTCCCGGGTGGCGGCAGTGGCGGCGGCGGCAACAGTGGCAGTGGCACTGGCCGCGGTGAAGGTGGTAATGGCAACGGCGGCGGAAGGCCTGCCTCTCCTCCTGGTTCCGGTGGGTGGAGCGCAGGACTTACTGCCCGCCCGGTGATCGGCCGGCTTGCCAACACCCGCACATGCTGCGCAGTGCAGCGCGGCTTCGCACGAGCCGGCCTTATGTCCGGGCTGACCGCAGCGGAAGCACAGAGTGCTACGGTCCACCTCCGAGGTGCACTGGACGCCAACGTGGTGCCCCACATGGCATCGGAAGCACCTCAGAGGTCTGGGTCCCAGCAGTTTAACCTGCGCCGAAACCCAGCCCACCAGAAGCCTTCGGCCCTCCACAATCTTTTTGGCCGCCGTCACGGGGCAGCTTACCATTACGGTTCGCATACCCGCGGGGTCCGGGTGCCCGCCTTCACCTGGTCGGCCAGACACCCGCCCGTCCTGACGACGGCGGCCACCACCTCTCCCTCCGTTACGGAGTCATCCAGGCCCAAGACTCGCATGTCTGCGCACTTGACGGGCCTGGAGACTCGAGCCTCGTCCGCATTGAGGGACGCCCTTAGCTTCTCAGCTAGGGCGTCAGCGGTGGGGCCACTCGTCACACCGGGGATCTCCAGCATGCGGGCGCCAGTTGCGGTCACCCTGTGCCGGAGGCCCCTGGTGATCCCCAGCTCCTGGAGGTCCACCGTCTCCCTCGCCTTGGTGAGCACGTCGCGGTACGTCACGCCCCTCTTAACCGCGTCCGGCTGTAGCGTGATCACTACAGCCGCGGTCTTTGGGGCGCGGAGCCTTGCCGCGACGGCTCGCTCCTTGCGGCGCCGCCTTTGCTCCTTTTTTCTGGCCGCCTTGGCCGCCTTTTTCTCCCCGACCACCTGCCACCCGGCGTCAGTCGTGGGAGATACCTGAGGCCGGGAAGTAGGCTCTGGGGCCTGCGCATCCCGTGCCGTCCTGCCCATCCTTTTCCTAGCCCCAGCTGGTGTTCTGCTGGCCGGCGTCTGCGTTGCCGGCGCCGGGGCTCCACCGGCCGACGCCGGTTTTGCCTGGGCTCCGCCTGCCGACGCCGGTTTGGCCGGCGGCTGGGCCCGGCCAGACGGCCCGGGCTTAGGGGTGGCGGCTCCCGCAGCGGCCGCATACGAGGCCACCCTCGGCCCCGGTGCCGTCCTGCCCGCTAGTGGTGGGCGTAGGACTATGCCCTCCAGGACGGAGAACCGCGCCTGGAAGGCCGCCAGCTCCTGCCGAACCAGCTTGAGGACCTGGTTCTCCTCCGGAATGGGCTGGCTTGGCCGAACGGGCTGGCTTGGCTCCTGTTCCGCCTGCACCTGCCCGCTGCCGGTGGCCTTCAGGCCAGCCAGGTCCTCCCTGAGCCTCCCATTCTCCTCCCGGAGATGTTTCATGGCGGCCGTCAGGCGAGCGACCTCCGCCCGCAGTTCGGCCACTTCGCCGCCCGAAGGCCCGTCGATTCTGGCCGCCTCCACCGCAGCCATGATGGAGGCCGTTGCCGCGACCACGGCCCTGCTTTTCGACGACTTGATTTTTTTCAAGGTCACCTTCCGTACCTCAGCCTCCACTACCTCCTTGAGGCTGGTTGTGCAGGCCTCATTGTCGTTGTTGTCGGGGCCACTCGACAGGCTCGCCTCGTCGCTTGAGGGCCCCGAAGCGACTGCACGACCAGTCACCCCCTCCTTTGCGGGCTCCTCCGCCAGCTTCGCTGCCTCCCGGGCTGTGAGCCCCCTCCCCCTGCCTCGCTCTTGGACCCCCCCTCCCCGCCTACCGGTGGGGATCTTTCGAGCCGAGGCTCTCTCGCCGTCAGAGGACGACCCCTGGCCGTCCACTGATCTTGGCCGCTTACTGAAGAACCTGATATTCTTCTTCTCAGCGGCCAACTCCTCCGCGCGGCGGTTGCTCAATGAGCCTCCCGTTCTCGCGCCACTCGGCGCGGCGTCGGACTCCGACCCCGCACCACTCCTCCCCTCTTCGGTTTGTAGGTTTGAATTATGTTTTTTCATATTTGATCCCACGAGTAAGAACTTTTTGTATTGACTCAAAATAAACGTGGTTCGCACTAGCGACTGAATCAAGCTACCCATCAGCCAAGCTTACAACCTCCCTCACGGTGCGCCGCCGCTTAGAGGTTTGGGGATTTTTTTATAGAGGTTGATCTTCCTCGCGGTCCGGGCGGTTAAGCCAAGACCCTCGACCCCCGTCAAAAGTCAGAGACATGACCTGGACAGTCTTCGGGGCTACGAGATTAAAGCGGTGGCAGGAAGAGACTTCTTCGTGCCAGCCCGGCGGCAGGGTTAGTGCACACCGAGCCCGCTCCCTCCACGGCGGTCAAACCGCTCCTCCCCCCGTCCACGACCACTCACCTTCCTCTGTAAGCAGAGGAAGGAGTGGCCGTATCCGTATATAGCCCGGTTCCCTTCACCAACCATCAAGGATGATCGGTGATTGGAACCGTGACCCTTCCCCGTGTGTTGAAGATTCGCCGCCGGCCCCAAGTACCCCCCAAAAGCCTGGTGGGCACTTGAGCCCGGCGTTGCCCAGGGTGCGCCACGTGGAGGCTCTTCAACATGCACCCCATATAGCAGTGGTGGCCCAGTGGTAACGGCCGCGACTTACGAGTTGTAGGTCGTGGGTTCGAACCCAAGCAAGCACTTTACTTTGTGTAAATTATTTCATCACCACTGCTCCTTAAACGGTGAAGAAAAACATCGTGAGAAAACCGGCATGTCCTAGAAACAAAAATTTGAAGACATCTGAAATCTACCAACCCGCACTGGGCCCGCGTGGTGCTTTATGGCCCATTCCCTTTCACCGAGAGGCGGCCTGTGGCCCAGCAGTGGGAACGTTATAGGCTGATTATGCTATTCATATAATAAAATCGTAGCGAAGTCAAAAAATTACATTTTTTTTAAAGTAATTTTTCTGATGTCTAGGAACGATTATGCCGAAAATATATAGAATCTTTGTCAGTTTATCTGTTTGTCTGAATGTCTGTTCCAGCATCACGCAAAAACTACCGGATATATTTTGTTAAAATTTTGCAGATATCCTTATCTATAAAAATCAATGCCACTTTTCGTTGTAATTTTATAACTCAAGAACGGATGGACCGATTTTGCTAATTCTTTTTTTAGAATATTCCTTGAAGTACGAGGATGGTACATACGGAGAGAAAAATTAAAAAAAAAATGTTGGTGGTACGCAGTTCGCGGGGTCAGCTAGTTCCCTATAAATCTGGTCAGTCTGTAGGCTATTAATTATCACGCTATTTGCTATGGAGGAAGATCAATATTGCAATTTGTTCGTATTCTTCTACTGTTTACCACAAATTGTAAAAAGACGAGCCAAATGCTTAGAATATCGCAGATAGTTACAGATTTAACGTTTTACGTGATTATCATAACGCTATACCTTTATGGAGCTTAGCAGCTAATCATGACAAACGTGGTGGGAGATGGGACAACCGACCAACCCAAAGAGACCTTAATCGTTGTCGCTACAAGAAAACGGTTTTAGTAGGCTGTTCGTAACTGTTTGATACATTTTGAACGGCGTCCACAGATTTTGAAAAAAAATAGGTACCTACCAGTCAGAAAGAAAATTGACAATTTTCACCAAAAAAAAAATACATTTCGTAGGAAATGAGACTGAGATGAGAGAGAAAACAATATAAGTACCAATGTATGACAATAAAATTATTCCATTACTTCGCTGGGCTCAATAGAACTTTGTCCTTTCCATCCGTGTTCATGTTCCTACTAATTTGGTATAATAGTTTGGGAAATAACTTGTAGTAAAATCAATTCGATTTCACATGTCAATAGGGAACGAATATAGCAGATAGTTACAGATTTAACCTTTTAAATGATTATCATCCTGCTATACCTTTAGGGGCTATACAGTCATGACATAATAAATAAGAGTGGCTATTTTAGTCAACTTTCAACAAACCAAATAGCTTAGCGGTTCGACGACTGCTTTGTAAACAAATGTTCGATTCCCAACAACTGATATTGTTATGCTTCCTTTTTAAATAAATTGTTGTACTATTATATTATGATAGTTCGTAAGATGTACACAGAAAAAACCAAAAGTTTACACCTCTTCTGTCACCTTTGGTATTTTTTTTTCTAAGCGTTTTATCCCACACTAAAAAATATAATATGTTTAAATTCACTTAGTTGATTGACTTGTGTGTACCTACCTATTTTTAATTAATTTAAACAAAACGATCCACGCGTTCTGATTTAATCAGTGGATATAATAGAAGAACTAATACAATATACAACGTGTAACATAATTAACGCAAGACCTCATACACTCATCATCACCCAGACACTCATACAATTAGAGTATTGAGTTAAAAGCATTACACAATGACCAGAACAAATTTTTTTAAAGCTTACTATTATTATTAAGAAAATCGTGTTGACCCTAGCATTACTGTATGGATTTAAAATTGAGTAGTATTGCCTTGTAATAAGATTTAATTTTCTTTGGCTCAATCGGCGGTCAGTACAGCAAAATACATAATTTTTGAAAAAAAATACCTATATTAATAGTTACTGAAATGTATTCAGTAGTCAATTATGAGCAAACTACTTTCAGGACTTGCGTTTATTCAGTTACACCTTGTATACATTTTTTTTATTAAATTTTTTGTGTGATATATATATAAAATCGTGTTTTTTAGTTTTCTTTTTTACTGTTTAAGCTACTTCATTCTAAGTTCAACGAAGTTATGACTTGAGCGGTTTACTAGTAGCCACTGAAAAGTTCCACTATCCACCTCCTGACTCCATCATCAGACCGTGATCACCAAGTGCAATCTATAGGACTCGACTAAACAAATCGTATGACCCAAATGTAGAAGTAACTATTAGTAGCCACTGCGGAGTCCCACTATCCACCTACTGGCTCCATCATCAGACCCTCGACACCAAGTGCAATATATTGGACTCGTCAAAACGAATCATGACTCCAAACTAGAGGGGTTTACTAGTAGCCACTGAAGAGTTCCACTATCCACCTCCTGGCTCCATCATCAGACGCTCGTTGCCTAAGCCCAATGTATTGGACTCGTCAAAGCAAATCATATGAGCCCAAACTCGAGGGGATTACTATAGTAGCCACAGAAGAGTTCCACTATCGACCTCCTAGCTCCATCATCAGATCAGCTTCAAGATACCAAATTATATTTTCGTCATCCTAACTACATAATTATATACATACAAAGTTTCATTTCGATACAATTACTAGAAGTAAGTTAAAATCTACTTCTATTGTTCGTTAGTTAGTTACAAATGAAGCTAATAATAAAACATCTATGGTTAGGTGGCTGTTAATAAGAAATCCCGTATATTAACAATCTACTGTTAAATTATTTTAGTGATAGCTGTTCGTCAGGAATAATCTGTAAGAAAGCATCAGTCAGTGTATCAGTGGTGTGCCATTAGGTAGTATATATACAGGAACGAAGGCGTTCAGTAATTCACTAAAACGAAAAACTTCGCAAGCAATGGGAAATTACTACGGAAGGATGCGGGTGTCGACCTCAGGACGAGCTGCTTATCACACGGACAAATGTACGTCGCTCCCGCGACACCAGTCCTGATTCTCTACATATTTTGGCTGCTGAGACCAAAACTACAAACGCAGTATACCTACAGGAAAGTTTTATAAAAATGTGGCTGTTATTTTAGTAGATTGTCATGTCCTACGACTTCCACGCGAACGAAGTCGGGGGCAGACGCTAGTTAAAGTATAAACCTGTAGAAAGCACTTAAAGCTCAAATTATAATCTGTTAATAGATATGATCTGCCTTCGCTTTAGTTAGACCCAAAAGCGTGTATTGTAGATGTCACCTACACATCTTCCTACACTTTCCTTAATAGTATCAAAATGCTTGATAGCTTCCCTATTCATCGCCTTTCCCAGGTGTTATCATAGTCCTAGTTTGGACCGTGCAACATATGGAATGGCACTAGCATAGTATCAGAGGAACCTTTAAGACGTAGGTACCTAAAGCTTGGAAATGGAAATAAATAGGTTTGTAGGTAAATACTTTATTTCAGGAGCCCCCCAAAACCTCGCATGACCATGAGCATAGATTTTTACAAAGCGACGCAGATGTATTATTTGGAAGTTTTAACGGGTAAATAATTAGAATTGGGAGCTACACGTTAACTGATTCACGCATGCCTTTCCTAAGGAAAGGCAGACATCTCAAAGATTGGTCGTGACGTCGCCAATTTTTTTTTAAGATCATTCGGGTTAAGCTGTTTTTACTTCTGTAGCTTAAAATAAAATTCTTCCATAGAGAATCTGTTACCAGACACCACCTGCTTGGGAAGAATAATTCTCCTGTTCTTTACCAATTACACATGGAAAATATCGTCAAACATTACCTGCTATGAACGTTCTAAAGCAAACTGTCAAATTAAATAATTGGGCAAAACACAGATCGTGCACGGTACATGTTCAGAAACAGGAGTCTAACAGCAGGTATGAGTTATTGAAGCTGGCTGTGTGCTGTTGGGTGAGGCGTCACGTCACGGCACGTCACGCGTCCCTCGCGCATGCGCCGCGGAGCACTTGCGCCCGCGCCACGGGACAGAGCCGCCACCCGCTCCACTGCATCGTGTCGCCGCTATCGCTTTCACGTCGTGGTTATCGCCCCAGTGATAATCTGCATAGTGCGAACCGTTATTGAAAGCCACGGTACTAGTTTGTGCGTGAAGGCTACAATAGCGGCACTTTAATCTGATATTTATTGACCGAGAGATCGAATGAAGCTGGCTGTACTGAGAGGTGACCTAAATATGCAGACTAATAATATGTGTAGCTTAGACACCTAACATTATAACCTGCACAAGCTGTGCCTATACTCTTCTGCAGTTATCATTGGGTGGTTAAAAGTAGAATTTCCTACATACAAACCTACATAAAAATTTCCTTGTATTGGTGTTATTAAAATAAATTGCCAATTTTCAGAAACAAACTTCTTGAAATTAAAAAGAGTTAACATTGGCGTGGGCGTGGGCTGGTGGCAGGCGGCAGGACGCGCGCGCGCCTCCTATCAATGATCAATTTTGGTTCCGGCGAGATTATCTTTTGATCGGAGCAATTTCTCTTCGGTCTTGTGTCTGATAACATCTGGAGAACAACGGTTTGCATCGTTCTGCATAATTATAAACCTGGAATTTACTCCGTGATTTTACCGTGTGAGTACATACTCATGGCATTCGTTATTATTTTTGATATGTTGTTGTTTAGGTATATCGGATTCCGAGGGGTCACAAACCTTAGTTACATTATAAATCGGTAAAATAACAAAAAGCTGATCTGGATCACGCTGTTAGGTATCTAAGTACTACTGATAATCAGCAAGCGGTGAATGGGATTTTTGTGAAGCAAAGGCATAAGGTACCTACCTACATTTATTAGAAGAGTAATGCAACATTGATGCGGTAAGAATACAAACGAAAGATCAGTAACATAAGTACCTAATAAAAATAGGAACGTGGACGAGTAGGCGATCCAAGTAGGTAGAGAGCGAGGCAATCAGAAACAATTTTCTATTACTATTTCTCGTTGGACATATTCCGACAACAAACACGATCGTCCCGAGAGCCGTGGGAATGCCCCAGTCGAGTAACGGACGGACGGACAAATGATGTTGGGCGATCTATTGCCTGTAATTGATGACGACTATTGTGTGCCTTTGAAAGAGCCACGAATGTTTGTCTTCGTTCTGTTACCTTCCGTTTGTTTGTTGCTATTGTTAATCTGAGACTTGTTGCCTTAATTCGCGCTGCTATTATATAAGTAACTGCTTGTAGACTCAAGATTAATTCTTTTTCTCGTTGGTACACTTGGTATTCTCAGGTGCCGTTAATCCACTTGACATAGTTGATGGAAAACATGGTTCAATTCGTTGTGTAACTATTGAGGATATTGGATGGAGCTTAGATTTGTTCTTTCTTCAGTAAGAATTTCGAAACTGTTTTGATTGGAAAATTAGCCTTTGCATTATGTGATCTACTGCAACAGTTATTGCCAATAACTAGTCCAGTATCTCAACGAGCATATGCTCGAAGTTTCAGTTACGGATGAGATCCCAAACGAGATAAGTCTGAAAATTACTGGTGTCGTCAGCTTTGGTTGCAGAATACCTAATTATGCTTTAGTGGCAGTACGCTGGCCACATGGCCAATTCGGTTATTCTTTAAAGCAAGCGAGCTTTTGAGTACCTCTTATCTACTCTGTGCTCTGAATGAAGACCTTGAATCAGCAAATGGTGGTCGAGTCTCCAACAGGCAGATGAAGTGGACGCCTGAAGCGCAGCTTTATGAAAGTCAACCCCTGGTGTGGTGCTACAGTGATAAAAAGGCTGCCTTTGGTCAAGGATGTCAATGGTCATCGGGGTCTCCGATCGAACTAAAAGTGGATAGCAGCACGCTGTAGTCTTTGGATGATAATGAGTACGTGCACCGGTTATCCTAAATGATCTTGGAGGTCGTCTACATGCGTAAAAGTCATTAGAAGAATTTCTAAGACTAAACTTCATTGAATTAGTGAAACATTAGAAACGATTAATAAGGCAAAAAACTACGCAATATTAAGAGCCAACGAACTACATATTAGCTATGAACGAAGTTGTAGGAGATAAAATCCATAAATTCAAACACAATCGACCCACCGCTGCACCGTATTGAGAAGTTAAACCTCCATAAATTTACTTCAACGCACATTTTACATCCCGTCTGATTAAGTTGTTTTCAAAATAATTCTGGAGTATTTTATTCAATGATATTATGGATTCATATATCAGACCCAGGTCCAGATCGAGCTAAGATCTTTTCTTCAGCTAGAATTATAGATGCCTTTATTCAAAACTACAGTACGCGTGGTAGGCGAATACGAATGGTGATAAATTTAGAAAATAGCACTGGGCGCCGGCGCCTGCGATAGCTATCAGCGACATGAATCAGCGTCGTCGCATCGGCGACCACCCGGCTCTGCGCCACCGCGAGCCCGCGGCCCGAGCTGCGCTTGCGCCTACACTACGCCTGCCCCTTGCCCTAATGCTTCTAATATCTATACACGCCCTCAACATTATTCTCTGCAGAGATTTTATTCGCACAAGTTACATATAATTTTGTAAACAACAGTCCATTTTCGCCATGAGCATAGCAAGTTTATTTTGGAACTTACATGTTTGCCTAGGACTAGGTAGGTCGTGACTCGTATTCCTTGGCACTGTAAATCTACTAGATAAATGTTACAATATAATATCTTATGTTTATTACCTGTCTATTAATATGAACAGGTTTATATTTTTTCAATGATCTACTAAGAAACATGGTTAATTAAAAAAAATACGTTTAATCAAATACTTTTATTATAATAACATTTAAGTACAAAACATTAGATCTTAGTTACTATTTAATTCATTTTACTGATAAAACACAATTTTTTCAATGAGAAATGCAATGTTACAACAAAAAACGTAGGTATTAATACGTACCAGCAACAGCAGGTACCTCATAACGATAAAAGTAAATGCATTCATTACGTATCATCACTTAGGTACAAATTGTAATTAAACAATAATTATTTTCGATTTAAATATCTCTAACTATGACTCATGATTAATATGTTGTTTACTTTAATATTTGCCCACGTAGCTATCTACTACAGATCACAGACTTATTAATTTTAAATATAACTAATGTAACACAATTCAGCGTAATTTAATTTCAAAATTTATATTATTTCAATTAACTTCTTGATTTTTATTTCACGATACGATCTGGTTATGCCAAAAAGTTATGAACGCGCAGGCCCGAGGGCCCGCGCGGGCATCTCTCATTAATTTCCCTCTGTAAATATTGCCTCCACATTATGCGATTGTTTTACGATTTAATGCTCTCTCCTCCGACCTCTTTTCGATTTAGGGGTCCGTATCCGTACCGATTATCGTGAGAAAATTATTGAACATTTGCACGCTAAGTGTTATTATATAAACAAATTCCCCCTTTTACAGATTTGTTTTAATATGAGCACTACTTGTCCTCCTTCTTTACATGAAATAAGGTTACTATTTTAATTAAAAACATTATATATTATATATATATATATATAATATATAATGTTTTATATATATATATAATATATTAATATGTTTAATATGATTAATTTTATTAATACTTTCGACACTATTTCTCATCTAAACTTACTGACAAACTGACATGCTGGTGCAATCACTCAAAATAAATAAAAATTATCAAATTAATAATGATATTTGATAAATTAAGTACCTAGTGCATGAATAAAATTAAAATGGAAACTTTTTAGAAGGCAATTATAAAAGATAAAATCTATCTGTAATAAAACTTAATTATACTAACTTTATTTTAATGACAATAAACGCAAAACCAGATGATATTGCTATTGAAGTTCTAACTTAAAACTGTCAACTCATTTAGTTGACAGTAAATAAAAAAAATCTAATAATACACAAAACTCCAATTGCACCTTTTAAAAATCCAGTTAAAAAGACGAATACCTACAGCAAAATATAAAATCAATATAAGACATACAAGATCTCAATATTAAGTGTAACCGTAAGTACATGTAAATAACTCAAGTGGACATGGGCTATCAGCCGATGTTGTGAACATTTATCTGAATATCGCGAACTGTAATTATGGGACTTAACGTTCGACGCGCGCTGTTGTTACAATTAAACTAGCGGTGCCTTCACCAAATAATAAATTAACCAGATTACATCAACAACATTCATTGTAATTTTTCAACGATTATTACCTGCAAGTTACTGTCGACCTTCACTTTAAGAATAAAAGTTTATGTAGGTAGGTTACATTAATTTGATTTATGTACAAACAATCTTCGGCTTTTATAAAGAGAAAATTTTGGCCTTTGTAAATGGAAGTTTTTGAGAAAATTCATCAATCTATACTTATTAGTGATTTATAATAAAAACATAGTGGACAACAATGACCGTAACTGCAAGACAGCTCAGACCATAGAAGTTTGACATCGATAGATCGATCCGAGGCTTCCATGCCTTGACTTAAACCACCGCAACTGGGAGGAAACCTTCGAGAACTGCTTCTGAAGAAAAGTTTGCGAACACTTCAGATAGCAAAGACTTAAAAATAGTGTTCAACGATGTATCAGGGCCCTTGTCGTGTATTCGAACTTACAAAATGAATCCGAACTTTATGAAAAATATTGTATTATTTGAGAGCAGTGGGGGCCCAGTGGTATCGGCCCCGACTAACGAGTTCATGAGGTCGAACCCAAGCAGGCGCTTTACTTTGTGTAATTTATTTCATTACCACTGCTCTCAAAACGGTGAAGGGTAACATCGTGAGGAAACCAAAAATTCGAAGGCGTGGGCATCCACCAACCCGCACTGGGCCCGCGTGGTGGATTACGGCCCACTCCCTCTCACTGAGAGCAGACCTGTAACCTGTATCCCAGCAGTGGGAACATAAGAGGCTGATTATGCTAGGTATTTAGGTGTGCCATACGGATATTTGAACTAAATAATTGTTTCTATTACTAGTTAACTTTGAAATTATATAAGTAAAACACCCCATATTTCCCTCCTGATCAGAAGGTCTAAGTAGCAAAATGTCCAACAGCGCGAAACGTCTAATGAGCAGTAAGTCTAATTAGCAAAATGTCCATGTAGCAAAACGTCCAACTAGCAGATGGTCTGTATAGCAGAACGTCTATTTAGCAAAAAGTCAGATTCTCAAAACGTCTGGATACTCAGGCACAAAATTCAACACACAAATTGCATCGGGCGGGAAACGGACACGGCATTATAATATGATACAGACTCTTTGGTCTATGTACTCGTAGCGTATATCACATCTTTTTAATGGTGACTGACACTTATTGTCATGAATATTGCTATTTGATTAGCATTACTCATTTGTTATTTTTCCTGTATTGATTGCTATTCATCACAGAGCATGTAACTTTACTATTCATTACAAATAAAATAGTCCTAGCTTCTAAGTTGTAAAAATGAATGAAGAACAAACATTTACTTTCATTGAAAGTCAAAAGAAGAAGCGTGTGCTGCTGCTGAACGGTCACAGGTACAATTTAAATATCACAAATAAGGGAGGGTCAACTCTATGGAGATGCTCCCAGCGCAATGAGTGTAGTGCATCTGTTACAATAAATAAAGACGTAAACAAAATAATTCGTCAGTTAAATGAGCATACTTGCAAAGCTAATTTTGATAAAAACAGGACTGCCATAGTGATGGACAAATGCAAGAAATTAGTTCGTCAAAAAGCAAACCTGTCCAGAATTTTTTTGAGAAAGAATTCGGAAATGTGGATGAGGTTCATCAGGTACCAGATTTTAATTCAAAAAAAGACACACTGTTCAGGGCTCGTCGCAAATATTTAAATGTTTATAAAACTGAATTCAGAAACTTGAATGATGTTACAATTCCAGAAATAATGGCCGACAGTTTCCTTGATGGATGTGACAATAATAAAATCTTAATATTTTCACACAGGTGTTGAAAATATTAAGACATTGAAAAATAAGATGTATTTCATTGATGGAACATTCAAAGCTACACCCAAGCCATTCTACCAGCTGTTATCAGTTCATGTTGATTTGAATAGCTGTGACGATATAACTTGTGTTATGGGAGTTATATACGCGTTACTACCTGACAAAAGACAAGAAACCTACGAACGCTTATTTGGCTTCATCAAGCAGCATTTTGAAATAGACATGATGGCCATTAAATGCGATTATGAGATAGCGCTTATCAATGGAATTAAAGAAGCTTTTCCAAACACTCAAATAACGGGCTGCTATTATCATCTTAATAAGGCCGTTTGGAAAAAAAGCGTCATCATTTGAACTTCCTGAAAACAGAGAGTGCAGAAACATTGTCAGAGTGTGTTCCAATTTACCTCTGCTACCTTCTCCATACATTACGGAATGTTGGACTAGCATTGTTGAAAACGCCACAAAAAGCGAAGAAATGGTGGCTTTTTTAAATTACTTTAAAAGACAATGGCTTCAGTCTCTGGCAGATACAATAAACTGTCCTAGTAATTATAATTTTCGCACAAACAATGCACTCGAAGGCTGGCACAGGCGGCTAAACACGAATATAAAATCAAAGCCAACCCTGCTACTATTCCCTAAAGCTCTTAGAAAAGAAGCGCTTAGGCAAGATCGCAAATACAAGAATATGTTATTTGAAGGAAATAAAAGAAGAAAGATCGATATAATGTTTAATGCAAAATACAAAAGAGAGCTGCAAAAGCTTGAGGGCCAAAAAGTTAGTCCCTTTGAATTTTTGATAAACCTTGGCCATATCAAAAGGATATTAGGGGAATTGGGGGGGGGGATTTGTGCGCCTCATATCCTAATAATATAGGCAACTAGCTTTTTAACCTTATTAATATGTTTTTAACAAATAAATTTACTGTAATTTACAAACGACTTGTACTTTCTATATGAGTGTACACATTTTAAAAATGACTTTTTGCTAAATAGACGTTCTGCTATAAGGTAGAAGTACCTATTCCCGTTAGTGCCCCAGTACCCGGTAACAAGTCGAATTTTGTATTATTGCACTTTTCTACCAATAATTTATTAAAGTTTGCGAATGGCAATATCGTCTTGGTAATATTTTATACAATTTTAATGGCAACATTGACTAAAAAGTTTAATGGCGTCAAAACTGTGTGATAGCAAAGTTTTGTCTTGGAAAAATTTTAGAAAGTTCAAAGTTCTGTCAGTGAACTACCTAACCACCACGTCGCATTGATCAGCTAGCCACACTGCGACGGACAACGTTAAGGTAAGAGTGTTAATTTTCTAATATATTTGAGTGTATTATTTAGCGATTTAACCTATAAATTAAGGTGAATCTAAATGAAAAGTAAATATTTTTGCATGTCACATCTATTGGTACTCACAAACCCCTACTTGTCCTAGTACCCGTTAAAATCTTACTTTTTTTTATCGGATATTGGTACACGATCAACCCGGTAATACACGTGGCACCGAAACCCGTCATTGTATACTTATTGCTTTGAAATAAGTCTCATTTTCCTTTAAAACTGTTATATACATTTCTGCCGGATATTGGGACATGCATTAAACGTTGCATGTAAACCCGATATCGTTCTTATTACCTTGAGTTAAGTCTTATTTTCCTTTGACTTAATATAATGTAGTTACCGAATTCCTTGTTTGTATTGAAATCACGTGGCTTTGATTGCTTTTTCGTTTTTCTGTATGATTTCCCAATTTTTGCACATCTCGCTTTACTGTTCTGTTATGTTGTGTGTTGCATGTTGTGTTTTATTTTTTTTCAGCTAGCCATGACTGATAGGCAGGCCATATTTAAGGCCATGGAGGCAGTCAGAAAAGGGGCTTCAATTTCAGCTGCTGCCAGGCAGTTTGGTATCCCACGGTCGACGCTGGATGACAAAATACGCGACCGCTATTCTGTCGAATGCTCCAAGGGACCGGCTACAGTATTGACGAAAGAAGAGGAAGATCATTTAAGAAACTGGATTATTTTTATGGCAGCTAGTGGGTTTCCCGTAACTAAGGCGCAGTTATTGGATAGCGTGAGTTTACTGGTAAAAAAGATGAAGCGAGAAAACCCATTTCAAAATGACAGACCAGGTCGTCACTGGTTTGAATCATTCACAAAGCGACACCCTGAAGTAGGTCAACGAGTGGCCCAAAATTTGACACAAACCCGTGCTTTAGTCAAAGAAACCCATTTAAGAGCATGGTTTAAAGAAGTGGAGGATTATTTTATAATGACAAATCTTGAAAAAGCAACTAGAGATCCACGAAGGATTTTTAATTGCGATGAAAGCGCTTTCTTTTTGTCACCGTCTGATAACAGAGTTTTGGCAAAACGAGGCGCAAAAAACGTTTACAACGTTATTCCCAGCGGTGAAAAAGAGTGCGTCACCGTCTTGGTTACGGCAAACGCAGCAGGTGAATTGGCACCTCCGATGGTGTTGTTCAAGCTGAAATCAATACCACATAAAATTTCTAAAACTGCACCGAAGGACTGGGGATTAGGATTTACGCCAAAGGGTTGGATGACAGGAGAGTCATTTTATGAGTACATGGCAAATGTCTTCTATCCCTGGATTGTAAAAACTAATATTGAATTCCCGATAATTTTTTTCTTAGATGGACATTGCTCACACACGACGCTGCCATTAAGCAATTTCTGCCGGGAAAAAAACATTCAACTGGTCGCACTATATCCTAATGCGACTCATCTAATTCAACCGATGGATGTGGCTGTTTTTCGACCTCTTAAGATGATATGGAAAAGATCAGTTTATGACTGGCGAAATGATAACCACTTTGTGAAACTACGCAAAGAAAATTTCTGCCCGCTGCTACATAAATCTCTTGTACAATTGGACCCCAACTCGATCAAAAATGGATTTCGCAAATGCGGGTTGTCACCTTTTGATGCAAACGGCGTCGATTATTCCAAGTGTGTAACAAGTCATCCCAAAAAACAAGCCAAACCAGATATTGTTAACCAAACACAACCACATACCGTTAGCCATTTAAAATTCTTTGAATCACAAATAAGTCCTGGAAACCTCAAAGCTTTTTACGAAACCAGAAGTCCAACTTGGAAAGGGGATAAATCCTTAGAAGGATTATTCAATGTCTGGAGGCAAATTCATGTTCAAAATAATTTACCTTCAGACATATTCAATAACGGCTCTTCGACTTTGACACAATCGTGTGCTCAAGACACCTCTAATATCAACGAATTGCTATTGTCCGCAGATATTGGAAACTTCACAGGTCTAACTGACATCTTGGACTCAAATTTGAGCACAAATGATTTCAGTGACTTAATGACTGAAAATGAAAGTCATGGAGGAAATATGGAAGTTTATGAAAATGTTGACGGGGTGCTGATGAAAATCATGGACGTGGAAATCCCAACTAATAAGCATTCACTGACAAATTTTATCGAAGAAGACCAAACCCATCCTGAAAATGAAACACAAAACATACACCATTTATCAGGTCAAGTGATCCGAACAATAGGCTCCAACCCTATATATCTCACTTCTCGCAAACATTCTACAACAAACACTGGAATAACCTCTGGAATCAACTGTAATTTGGTTGAGACAGACACTATGAGTATGACACAGTCATCATTATTTGCTAACACGAATTCGATTACTGAATTAGTGCCGACCCAAACACAAATTCTGTCAACTATGACACAAACGTCATTTTGTAGCAAAGAACTCGTTCCTTTAACATCTCCAAGTAAAACATCACCAATACTTTCAAAGAAAATCAAAGCGACATCGATAATGGCTGATGATACAGATCCTGAATATACACAGAGCATATTCAAAACATCAAAAAATATGAAGACACCGCCACATACACCTATAGTACAAGCGTTACCTGAAGATGACAACCTCAACCAACCAAAAACTAAATATTATGGAGATTTAGTTGTACCGACACCATTTAAAGACGCTTTGTTTTGGCCAGAAACTCCTAGTAGCAGCACAAAAAGTAAAGTAAAATTACCTAGCGTTATAACATCTGATAGGTGGCAAATCTTCGCACAGGATAAGCTACAAGCAAAGAAAAAAAAAGAGGAGATTAAAGTTAAAGCAAAAGAAAAAAAAATGAAAAAATCTGAGCTTGGAGTTGGTAACAAGAAGCCTAAGAAGAAATCAATAGATAGACAATCACTAGGGGAGATGGACATCACGAATGAAGACTGGTTTTGTCGGTTATGCCAAAGAAGCACGAAATTGGACATGATACAATGTGTGACTTGTAAGACTTGGAAATAACGTTTACTTGTATGTATTGTAACGTGTTGTTTGATGAATAAGTGAAGTAAAGCTTTGAGTTTGAATGACTCGTCAATTTTCCGTAAACCTGATTTAAAGAATCACAAAGCGCTAAGTTCTGTCATTCATAATTTTCTTATTTTTTATTGTTTAACTGTGATCCTATTACTATTATAACAATTTTATAGACTGATAACTTTTTAATAATTCAATGTTGCTCGTTTTTAAGTACGTTATATTGTGTAGATTTTATTGAACATTTCAAGCTGACACGAGGTAAATTCTCATTTAATCCTATTGATCTCATTGAATTCTTCCAAATTTGTTGTTTTGCATAATTTGTAATTTTAATATAAACACTTTTTATAGTACCTATTAAGAAGTGACCAGATTTATATTTTCTTTGTAAGACTGTTTAATCGAAGGCGCCTTTGACAAAACCACTTTCAAAAGCATCAGCACGGCCCTGGACAGGCACAATATAGACCCGTCCTTGAGTGGCTGGATCACTAATATGCTCAGACAGAGAGCCGTACAAGTAACCGTAAATGACACCACAAGGGCCATTGTAGCGAAGGGCTGCCCGCAAGGGGGCGTCCTATCACCGCTCCTATGGAACCTGGTCGTAGACAACTTAATAAAAGAACTCAACGACAAAGGTTACTTCACCGTAGGCTACGCCGACGACCTAACCATAATAATAAATGGCGCCCATGAAAACACCTTGTGCAATCTAATGCGCCAGGCCCTGAAGATAGTGGAGAATTGGTGCGGCAAACACCAACTCTCAGTGAACCCTACAAAAACCGAGTTGATTCTCTTCACAAAAAAGAGGAAATTAACGACACTACAACTACCACGTTTCTTTGGTACCACCCTAAGCCTATCAACTGAAACCAAATACCTGGGCATATTTTTGGATAAACAGCTGAATTGGGCAAAACACACCAACTACATCACCACGAAGGCCAGTATATCCTTGTGGCAGTGCAAGCGATTGCTTGGCAAGAATTGGGGGATTAGCCCACGGGTTACCCACTGGCTATACACCACAGTCATCCGACCAATCATTACATATGGCTCAGTAGTCTGGTGGCCCAGAACAGAACTGAGCACAGCCCAAAGAGACCTCGAAAAGCTGCAGCGGCTCGCGTGTGCGGCGATCACCAGCTGCATGAGAACTGCACCCACCGCTGCCCTACAGGCTATGCTTGGGCTACCGCCCCTACACCTCACTGTGAGGGAGGAGGCGACCCTGGCTACCTTTAGGCTACATATAGCAGGAACCCTGAGCAACGACTCCAGGGTCAAGCACAAACGTTTAAGGGAAGAGGCGATCAGGCGTCAGCCGATGATGGCATCACCCTGCGACAAGGCCCTGAAACAATACTGCTTTCAAAAGCACTACAGCATAGTGCTTGAAGAGGAGCAGTACGACCATTCAGGCCTAAAGGAACTGAGAATTTACACCGATGGATCAAAAACCGACTGCGGAACTGGAGTCGGAGTGTTCTCACACGACCTCAACATAAACATATCCAGACCCCTGGGAATGCTCAACACGGTCTATCAGGCAGAGTGTGTGGGCATAATACAGGCGGCTTATGCCATAGCAGCCAGAAGAGTTGCGGACACCCGAATCCGCATACTCTCTGACAGCGCCTCAGTCCTCCAATCCCTAGGGAAAAAATGCATTACTTCGAATCTAATACTAGAATGTCACAATGCGCTTGAACGGGTAACCGTATCAAACCGCAATACAGTGACGCTACAATGGATAAAAGGACACAGTGGATCGCTAGGTAACGACGCAGCCGATGAGCTGGCCAGGAGGGCATCCAGCACGTCGGTCTGTGGACCGGAACCTATCGTGCCCATCCCCTTCAACCAACTACGCAGGTGGCTACAGGAGTACACCCACACACAAGCAGAGAGCTGGTGGACGTCGTCACCGGGCTGCAGGCAATCCAAGGAAGCCATGCCATCACTAGACGGCAAGCTAACCAGGCGGTTGCTACGCCTGGACAGGAAGGGCATGCGCCTGGTGACGGGGACCATCACGGGACACTGCTCGCTAAACAAACACTTTCACACAATAGGCATAACGGACAGTCCTCTATGCAGGGCTTGCATGGAGGCTGACGAAACTGTCGCGCATGTGCTCTTCGAGTGCACAGGCGTCGCCCAGATTAGGTCAAAAACCCTCGGGACACCCAGATCTTACACAGATGTTCTTAATAGACCAGGAGACCTAATCAGCTTCTGGAGGGAGGTGGGCTGGTTGGAATAACCACCGACGGCCGACATGGCTCACGCACAATGGTCCACTGTAGGACTAAGTGCGGAAACCAAACCCATAACATAGAACATAGAAGACTGTTTAATACGAAGTCGCTCGTGTTTTCCTCGGTAGGTAAACCTATACAAATGTACCTACAGTTTGTTAAGCATTTAGAGCATAAATTGTGATAATTGAATGCCATATGTACGATAGGTACCTGATTTTACCTATTTATAATGACTGACTATACCTAGTTACATTTTTTTATTGTTTTAATTTCGACTTGATAAGTACATTTTTTTAAACTATTTTCTGTAAAAGACAACAACGAATTTGTAGGTGAAACAGTAGTGTTGTGTTTTTATGGAGATTTTTGTGATACTTAGTACTTACTTACTTTAAAAACTTAAGTTTAAACAAATAACTGATGTTAACTATTACCTATAATTTTTTATAAAATACATGTAAAAAATTTCATAACTAATATGTATTTTCTTTTGATAAGCCCTTTTTTATTTATTTTACACAGAAATGCAAATTTAGCATTTCTGTGAACTTTAACGTATAGCAACAGAGTTCAAATTCGCGGTGAAAATTACCGGATTCGGGGACAATTTAACGTTTACTAGTACAAATCTACCGGGTACTGGTACAATTCGCCCTTTATTTGATTTTTTTGTATTATTGTTAATGAACATTTATACTAATTTAAAAAGAGATTATTACACTAAAACTAGATTAAATTATCTACCTAGTCATATAAAATTTGTTTTTGTACATCTACTAGTCTTAGCATAGCAGACCTGCAAAGTCAGTGAAGTTCAAAACTTCACGGTTACTGGGCCGTTTACCTTACAGACCATCTGCTAGTTGGACGTTTTGCTACATGGACATTTTGCTAATTAGACTTACTGCTCATTAGACGTTTCGGCGCTGTTGGACATTTTGCTACTTACGACCTTCTGATCAGGAGGGCCATATTTGTGGGCTTTTAGGAAAATTATGTTCGAGCAAACATTGAGTGCGACCACGTCTCATGCGACGAAAAAAACTGAAGGTTAAATTGCCACCTAATTTAGATTTCCTTGCTTGGTAAGAATCCTAATGACCATGCCGGATCGAAACGATGAAAGCTAAAAGTAGAGAAGAATGTATGAAGCCGGAGCAAGTGTTCAAAGGATACCTCTCTAACTAAAGTAAAAATTCAATGCGAAAATGAAGCACTGGCAAAACTAAGGGGGGGCTAGTTGGGGGCGTTTTAACTTGGACCCCCGGTCCTGGGGTCCAAATCGTGAGAAGTACTTTTTAATAAAATCCAAAAAAAAGCTAAAATAAGTAGAGGCAGTTTGTAGTTAGAGGCCCCGTACGTATGCAAAATAAAGGTAGGGTGCAATTTTTTTCGAGTACACCTCGCTCTTTCTTACATCCTACATTTTCTTAATTCTCCACTTTACTGCACACTAGGTCGACAAAGTAACTCCTTTTTTCTGTACAAATGTTGAAAAGACAATTACCAACTATCCGATAACGTTACGAGGAGGGGTGCTAAGATTTTCGAACTCACTTCGCTCACTTTTGCATCCTACATTCTCTTACTATTCAAACTTTTCTGCATACCGGGGCAGGGGAGGGTCATATAGTTTTGCCGCCCCAAGCCTCAGACAAGCTTAATCAGCCACTGTGAGACAGTGGCATATATGAGAAATGCATTGCATGAATCTTTAAACAAGAAGTTCTCTTATGTCTATGGACATCATTCACTGATGGCTTAGACATTACTCCACCAAAGATTAAATCAAAATACCTGACTTTCGTCTTACGACGAAGTAGAAATCCAAAACATGCCACTATCACAGGTTGCCTCAAACCGACCCCACTCAACGGCTGGTATAGCGCCTGCACAAGTTCGAAGAGAAATCACATGCGCAGTGGAAAAATAAAAACAGGCGTCTGACAAAAGCACACTGTTCAGCGAAAATATTAAAATGCCTGAGTCCCTAAAACGAACCCCGATAGAGGCCCGTCGCAAACTATGGCAGGAGATACTTCTCCCAACCTCCATTATCTACCAGCAAGTGAGCATCTTCCCGCCGACTCCGACCCCAAGTGAGATGATGCAATGCCACTCTGGTTAGTCTTGACAAATCGGCAACACGGTGCGGTTGTAGGAGTGATCACAAGCTATGTCTCACCCCTATTATAGATCTATGGTCTCACCCCCTATTCCGTCCCTTGTGCCCCAACAACTGCAACCTAAGTGACCTTTACGCTGCCAGTGATAACACCGAATAGGAGCTGAAATTACGGTTACGGTTTCTTTCGGTTGAATATCGTGTTTAGAAGCTAGAAGCTAGGTACAGGTACAGTCGACCACAAAGAGATGTATATTGTATACCCTTTTTTTTTGGGTGGGAAATCATCAAATAACTTCTCCCGCTCTGGGCAGAGCAGGAGGGCGTGTCAGACTCCTACTGACTAAAACCCACCCGTGTTCCTTCAGTTGCCTGTGCCAGGGGCCACGGTAACCCTCTTGGACTTTTCCGCAACCCTAGCAGGCATCGGTCCTAGCAAACCCCGTCATTGGTGCTGACATCTCTTTGAGGCGCGCGTGGAACACAACGCGCCGTCGACCCGGGCTTGGTCCTTATCGAACGGCGAGCTGCCCATTGCTCGCCGTTCGCAAGCCCGCGCCTACGGTGGCCAGGAATCGGCCTGCGATTCCCGACGCCCAGGGCGTCTCCTGCGGCGGCTAGGGCCGTGAGGTCGCAAATTTTGCCTCTCCCTCACGCGTTCCGCCTCCTCCTTCGCGAACATTACTGCTTCGCAGAAGGAGGAGACGGCTTCCCAAGCCCTCTCGCTCCGTACCATGGCCTGGACCAAGGCCGGACGCGAGAGATCGCCACCGCCAATCGCCTCCACGAGGACACGGCGGTGCTCCGCCGAAGCCGGGCAGACCTCCACCGTATGCTCCACCGTGTCCTCCGGGCGATCCACACAATGGTGACACCCGGGCGTTTCCTCCCGCCTTATCCGGAACAGGAACCTCCCGAAACAACCGTGTCCGGTGAGGACCTGCGTCAGGCGGAAGGTGAGGACGCCGTGGCGCCTCTCTAGCCACTCCTCAAAGAGGGGACTTATCGCCGCAATTGTGGCGTGCCCAGCGCTGGGTTGCGACAATCGCACTCTCCATGCCGCCCTGAGATCCCGCCGGAGCTCTGTCCGCTGTACCGTGATTTCTCGCGGCAGCGGAGTTACGCCCCGGATATTGTATACCCCTGAAGTTACAAATACACCGTATCCATTGAAAGAAGTGTAGGTACATACTTCGTTACAAATAATTATACACATGATATATGACGATTATATGCGTTCACTCAATGTGCCAAATTTATGTATACAGCAAATACACTGTAATTGTACGCACCGAAACAAATTATGGTATTCACCTTTCGTTACAATAATATGTATACAAGAGGACATTCTAATTATAAATTTCAGAAATTCTTTGGAGGGTATAATAGGTATTAGATTCTTTGTATTCTATGACACTTATAAATGTCAAAATATAAATACTGCGTAATAGATCGTAGTTCCTCTTATCCATCATCATTGCGTAAATAGATAACAATTATTAATTATTTACGATAGCAAATTATATCGCATTGATGAGTACACCAAACACCGCATTGTGTTATTACGGGAAAGTGGCGTTTCTATTTCAGACATATCTGAAGAATTTGCGATTACGGTAAGCATTTTATACTTTTATAGATCTTTTCGTTTTATCATTATTATCTATTAGGGAATTGAACAAACCATCCGTATATAAAAGTAAATGTATGCACAAATATGAAGTACACACATATATTTTTATTTGTTTTGGTGCGAAGAACCGCATATTTGCCGTGGAAACGTTGGTGCAATGAAGGATCATTGACAAGTCATGTATATCTAGCGATCGCCATTAGAAAACTACTGCAGCCAGCGATAGAATGTTAATTAAAAAGACGTGATGGTTATCTTTTTGTAAGTGTTCCCACGTTTTTTTTTTTTTCTGGCCGCCTTGGCCGCCTTCTTTTTCTCCCCGAACACCTGCCACCCGGCGTCAGTCGTGGGAGATTCATGTGGCCGGGAAGTAGGCTCTGGGGCCTGCGCCTTCCGTGCCGTCCTGCCCTTCCTATTCCTAGCCACAGCTGGTGTTTTGCTGGATTGCCGGCGCCGGGGCTCCACCGGCCGACGCCGGTTTTGCCTGGGCTCCGTCTGCCGACATCTGGGCTCCGCCTGCCGACGCCGGTTTGGCCGGCGGCTGGGCCCAGCCAGACGGCCCGGGCTTAGGGGCGGCGGCTCCCGCAGCAGCCGCATACGAAGCCACCCTCGGCCCCGGTGCCGTCCTGCCCGCTAGTGGTGGACGCAGGACTATGCCCTCCAGGACGGAGAACCGCGCCTGGAAGGCCGCCAGCTCCTGCCGAACCAGATTGAGGACCTGGTTCTTCTCCGGAATGGGCTGGCTTGGCCGAACGGGCTGGTTTGGCTCCTGTTCCGCCTGCACCTGCCCGCTGCCGGTGGCCTTCAGGCCAGCCAGGTCCTCCCTTAGCCTCCCATTCTCTTCCCGGAGAAGTTTCATGGCGGCCGTCAGGCGAGCGACCTCCGCCCGCAGTTCGGCCACTTCGCCACCCAAAGGCCCGTCGATTTTGGCCGCCTCCACCGCCGCCATGATGGAGGCCGTTGCCGCGACCACGGCCCTGCTTTTAGAGGACTTAATTTTTTTCAGGGTCACCTTCCGAACCTCAGCCTCCACTACCTCCTTGAGGCTGGTTGTACAGGCCTCATTGTCATTGTCGTTATTGTCGGGGCCACTCGACAGGCTCGCCTCGTCGCTTGAGGGCCCCGAAGCGACTGCACGACCAGTCACCCCCTCCTTTGCGGGCTCCTCCGCTAGCTCCGCTGCCTCCCGGGCTGTGAGCCCCCTCCCCCTGCCTCGCTCTTGGACCCCCCCTCCCCGCCTACCGGTGGGGATTTTTCGAGCCGAGGCTCTCTCGCCGTCAGAGGACGACCCCTGGCCGTCCACTGATCTTGGCCGCTTACTGAAGAACCTGATATTCTTCTTCGTTTCAGCGGCCAACTCCTCCGCGCGGCGGTTGCTCAATGAGTCTCCCGTTCTCGCGCCACTTGGCGCGGTGTCGGACTCCGACCCCGCACCACTCCTCCCCTCCTCGGTTTGGTTTTTGTTTTTAAATTTTTTTTCCATATTTGATCCCACGAGTAAGAACTTTATATATTGACTCAAATAAACGTGGTTCGCACTAGCGACTGAATCGAGCTACCCATCAGCCAAGCTTACAACCTCCCTCACGGTGCGCCGCCGCTTAGAGGTTTAGGGATTTTTTTATAGAGGTTGATCTTCCTCGCGGTCCGGGCGGTTAAGCCAAGACCCTCGTCCCCCGTCAAAAGTCAGAGACATGACCTGGACAGTCTTCGGGGCTACGAGATTAAAGCGGTGGCAGGAAGAGACTTCTTCGTGCCAGCCCGGCGGCAGGGTTAGTGCACACCGAGCCCGCTCCCTCCACGGCGGTCAAACCGCTCCTGCCCCCGTCCACGACCACTCACCTTCCTCTGTAAGCAGAGGGGGAGTGGCCGTATCCGTATATAGCACAGTTCCCTTCACCAACCATCAAGGATGATAGGTGATTGGAACCGTGACCCTTCCCCGTGTGTTGAAGATTCGCCGCCGGCCCCAAGTACCCCCAAAAGCCTGGTGGGCACTTGAGCCCGGCGTTGCCCAGGGTGCGCCACGTGGAGGCTCTTCAACTGGGGCCGCCCTCAAGCGGCTTCTGCCCAACCTGAGGGATCCAAACGCCTCCTGCCGGAGGCTTTACGCGGGGGTCGTGCAGTCCATGCCTACATATAGGGCCCCGGTGTGGGCGCGTTCACTGCGGCGGAGAGCCGCCCACTATCTGAACGCGCCCCAAAAGGTGGTAGCCGTAAGGCTGATCCGGGGCTACCGCACGATCTCGGGCGAGACGGCAAGCCTCCTTGCCGGACTGCCGCCGTGGGATCTGGAGGCGATAGTCCTCGCGCACCTGTATGAGTGGCGCGCGGAGGCACTACGCCGGGGGCAAACCCCGCTTCCGCGGCAAATCGCGGCGGAGCGGACGGACCTCCGGCGCGATCTCATGGCGGCATGGAAAGAGCGACTGTCGCAACCCAGCGCAGAGCACGCCACGATAGCGGCGGTAAGACCCCTCTTTGAGGAGTGGCTAGAGAGGCGTCACGGCGTCCTCACCTACCGCCTGACGCAGGTCCTCACCGGACACGGAAGTTTCGGGAGGTTCCTGCACATCATCAGGCGGGAGGAAACGCCCGGGTGTCACCACTGCGATGATCGCCCCGAAGACACGGTGGAGCATACGGTGGGGCAGGGCAGGCCCCCTGCATGGGCGGAGCACCGCCGTGTCCTCGTAGAGGCGATCGGCAGCGGCGGCGACCTCTCACGCCCGGCCTTGGTTCAAGCCATGGTCCGGGGCGAGGTCCCACTCCGGGAGGCAGTCGCCTCCTTCTGCGAAGCAATCATGCTAGCGAAGGAGGTGGCGGGACGGGAGAGGGAGAGAGTCTCCCGTCCAAGCCACCGCGGTGGACGCTCCGGGCGTCGGGAGCCGCGTGACGACTCCCGGCCACCGTAGGCGCGGGCCTGCGGGCGGTGAGTAATGGGTAGCTCACCGTCCAATCAGGATCAGGCCCGTGCCGGACGGCGCGTACGTGTTCCACGCGCGCCTCAAAGAGATGTCAGCATCGAAGAGGGGGCCCACTAGGGCCCAAGCCTGCCGGGAAAGCGGGATCATCCATAAGGGGTACCGCTGACATGGAACATAAAGGGCCAAGGAAGGAACACGGGTGGGTTTTAGTCAGTAAGAGTCTGACACTCCCTTCCGCTCCACCTAGAGCGGGTCATTTGATGACTCCCCATATTCAAAAAAAAAAAAAAAAGTGTACCCACGTATGCAGCCGAATTGAATGTTACTTCTAATACTATTCGAAGACGACTACGTAGCGTGGGGCTACATCACAGGATCCCCGCCAGGAAAACACTATTGACTCATCGGCACAAAGCTTTAAGATTGCAATTTGCCAATAATTACCTACTCAAATTATGACTTAATTTGTCGATGAAAAGACATTCACGACTAATGCAGATGGACCCGTTTCCCTCTATCGAATGGATAACACTCGCTGAGGATGAGGAGAGAAATGTATTGCCTAACAGAAGTAGTGGCCGATTAGTTATCTTTAGGTTTTGAGGGATGGGTTGTTTCAGGCCCAGGGGAATTGGTTGAAATTGCAACTTGTTTGGATGCTAATAATAACATTGAAATCGTAAGGGATGTTCTAATCCCTACATTTAAAAAAGTTTTGGAGATTTTTTTTTTTTTTCAAGACAATTCTTCCATTCATAACTCTAGGTTAGTTAAAGGATGGATTAACGAACAACACAATATTGAGCCGATAAGGTTGAGTCCCAAGTCTCCTGAGAGAACGTGTCTCAAGTAAGAACGATTGACAATCTAACACAACACGTCCACGAATTGTAGGATTATTATCGTGGGTCGAACTTTTGTGAGAATGCAGCCAATTCCATGCGAACTCGGTTGCAAGACATAATCAATTCTAATGGAGGGTATACAAAATATTGAAAAAGTTTTATACGTTTTTGCCAAAATGTGCAGTAGGTATACATACATCTCCTTGTAATCGACTGTACCTACTGCACGATTTTTGTGAAAAAAGTTGTACCAAATTAATTACATTTCTAGAAGTTGTTTAACATTCAATAATCATGAATCCCCGCACCTACTTCCGCGTATAATTCAGAATTTAGCCCTGATGTGTCATCCCAACAATCATGTTCATTTACGTGGCTGTCATATATTCCCCCCACTTCCATGTAACTTACAATGTTTTTGGGTTGAAGAGATGATCCCATAAGGTTTTTTCGGTATAAAATGACCATTCTTATATGTTTTTTTTACAACTTCGACATCCTCTAGCTTTCGATTTGGACTCCACTTGGATTATGTACCAAGGAAAAACTATTTTTGGTATGATTATCAGCCGTTGTCATATTACTTTTTCGAACTAACGCCAGCGCCCGTACTATTATGGCAGTTCTGCCACTGCACAGTATGAAAAACGACTGCTATTATGGTTGTTCCGTCCGCGAAGGTCGGGTCAACAAACCCTTACCCGCAGAACGCACTTCTTGAGGTTTTCATAAATATAATTTGCTCGATATTAATTAGCGCGCAAGATGCAATGGATTTTAATTTAATTGGATTTTCACGAAATTTTAAAACAGTAAATGTAGGCTGTAAATGAAGGTGAATTTTCTACTAAAAACTTTGAATATCCTACTCTTATTTTGCATTGGGCCATAATGTTGTACTATTTTACACAACTGAATGTTACAATTTTTGTACGTAGGTACTTAAAGCGACATCTTGTAAAAATACCGCTACGAACTAACGTTAAAGCTACCGCACTAAGAGTAGTAAGCGTTTCATACAATGTTTTCAATGCGCATTTATAATACTGGCATTCGACACATTTTGCATTATAACGAGATTCAAAAATACGTAACAAAAGTACTTAATACCTAATTTCACTAAAATTTGAATGATATAAAGAATGTAAAACAATTAGGAAGAAATATCACAAATTAGGAAACAGAAACTGGTGGCTGTCTTACAACTCTTCGTGTGCTCGTCGTACTCCGGAGGCTTCGAGGAAAACATTGAAGGCTTTTTGTTGACGCACGTGTTCCGCACATTTCTCCACTAGCCTCAGAAACTCACGCACGTCGAATGAATAGTTTGTGAATTTCGCATGTGAACCGCCACCGGGCCCGTGACCCTGAAAAAAGATAATAATGCAAATGTAATGTATAATGTTTAATGTAAGGTCTCAATGTACCCTAATATACTGAGAAATAAATAAAAACAAATAAAATAATGTTTCATAACTACATATGTATAAAACAAAGTCCCCCCGCCGCGTCTGTCTGTCTGTCTGAACGCGATAAATTAAAAAACAACTGATCGGATTGTCATACAGGTTTCACCATTGGACGGAGTGATTCATGAGGAAGGTTTAGGTGTACAATTCATTATGGTTTGATTAACACATACAGGGTATTTTAAAACCCGGTAGTGGTACGTTTCCGTGGAATATTTTCCGACATCCACGCGGGCGAAACCGTGGGCAAAAGCTAGTGTTAGAATTGGCATTGTTTAGAAGTCGCTATAGATTAGCTAGCCTAGCCGCTAAATCTAATTCTATATAAAATTAAATTAAATTAATTTTATTGACACAAAATACCTTTGTATACATGAATGAATGAATGAATGACTTTATTTCTGTAAGTAGGTACAAACACTTTTACACGTCAATCATATTTCTTTTTTTAAACTAGATGAGGTCGGCGTTTCCTATCTGACTACTCTGAGAAGAAATATACAATATGTAACAAAAACCCTGTTGTTCCTTTTAGGGACGTATACATTTACCTACAAGAACAACATTGATGAAATTATAATTTAAAAAAAATGAGCATTGGCCAGTCGAGAGGTCAATACCAAATAACTATTAAAATCGGCACATTCAAAAAAATGTTTAGAGTATCTGATTTTACAAGTACATCTTTGTTTCGCTAAATAGCCTACGAGTTCGGCGACTTTCTTTGAACCGATAGAAGATGCCGCCAAAAGCTACCGCGGCGCACGTGCGTGCCTACCTACCCCGCCACCCCGCCACCCGCCGCCCGGCGAATCACTTCATTTATCCTTTAGTCTCCCGCGCAACCTAGTTTTGAACGGATGTTATTGTTGACCTACGTAGTGAGTGACTTGTGATTTGTTTACGTTTACCATGTCCTATTCTAACGTAGAATGTTTGAATATGCTGATGAGCACGCAGACTCTACCAAGAACGTTTAGCGAGTCTACCATTACCATCGGTGATTGCATTCTAACGTTTGCACGTACGTACAATACCGGAAGTGTGCCCGGACGAGAGCAACATCGAGCTGACGCAGGAAGAGGCAGACCGAGGACTGGAGACATTGACACCGAGGAGCAAATGTTGGACTTGCAAGATCACTGATCTGACGCCTTTAGATTCTTTCCTCTGGGGCAGTGTAAAGCAACAGCTGTTCAAAAACACGTGCGATACGGAGTTCGAAATGCGTTCACAGATAGTAGCAGCATTTGACCACATCAAGTCCGATACCTCCGTTCTGCGGAGCGTACGTAGGCGTTGCAACAAAGGTGGTCATATCGAAGAGCATCTCCGAGTCGTCAAATAGACATCATAATAAATTAATGCATTCAAATAAACATAAGGTTTTATGTGACAGACGCGGCGACTTTGTTTTTTTTTAATGTAGTGAAGTGTTAAATGTAGTTTTAACAATTATCAATTGTGCAAAATACCGTGTAAACCAACATTTTCAAACATTCATTCGTTAAAGTGAAAAACAACAGCTGACAAGGTCACGAACTTTTGTAGCAAAATATGTAGGTAAGTGGCGGCGGTGTACCGGCCGGCGGCACAGATCAAAGAGTGGGCGGGAACGTTCTATTTTTTTCTGGTTCGCGTCATCGCTTCATGCAGAATTGCAGAGGTAAGAAATCAGTTAAACATTACAAATATTCATTATTAAATATTTATTTTAATAATTTTTTTTAACAGTTTTTTATAAATGACTTGCTTTATTACGTATTTAGACCGATTCTTAAAACGTAGGTAAAAGGAACAACAGGGTTTTTGTTACATATTGTATATATATATATATATATATATATAATATAATAATACAATACCAATACATTTCACATAGAGTACATTGTATTTTGGGAAAAGGCTGCACAAATAGTGAAAAACCCTGCCTCCTAAACTAGGGGAACCCTAGGGGTCAGTGTTCTACTGTAACTTCGTGTACAAAAGAAACCTTTATTTATGTGCATATTGATGTGTCCTGTATCTAGCCTTCTTATAATTTTGTGTCGGCTCATGCTGTGCTAATAATATTTGCCAGTTAGGAATGCGGAACCGATGCTAACTGCCCAGGGCACACTTAATTTTACACTAGAGCTTCTATGTAAAATCAAAATTTACCTGATCTTGTTGGACAAGTTTTGTTTTATCTTCCCAAGTTACATATTTAAGTCCGCGAAGTCTTGTTAGATCTAAGTAGCAGTTAGGATCCTCGCAGTTATAACTGAAAAAAAAACAGTTAAATTATGTGACAAAGTTTTCACTCATCACTTTGATTTATTATTATAAAAAGTATGTTTTTATTATATGGTTTTTTTTTTTTATCCAAGGAAGCCATGCCATCACTAGA
This sequence comes from Brachylomia viminalis, assembly GCA_937001585.2. Lineage (NCBI taxonomy): Eukaryota > Metazoa > Arthropoda > Insecta > Lepidoptera > Noctuidae > Brachylomia > Brachylomia viminalis. The sequence goes on along the minus strand of OW443301.2, from coordinate 13,951,520 downwards.
GGGCAAGCTAACCAGGCGGTTGCTACGCCTGGACAGGAAGGGCATGCGCCTGGTGACGGGGACCATCACGGGACACTGCTCGCTAAACAAACACTTTCACACAATAGGCATAACGGACAGTCCTCTATGCAGGGCTTGCATGGAGGCTGACGAAACTGTCGCGCATGTGCTCTTCGAGTGCACAGGCGTCGCCCAAATTAGGTCAAAAACCCTCGGGACACCCAGATCTTACACAGATGTTCTTAATAGACCAGGAGACCTAATCAGCTTCTGGAGGGAGGTGGGCTGGTTGGAATAACCACCGACGGCCGACATGGCTCACGCACAATGGTCCACTGAAGGACTAAGTGCGGAAACCAAACCCATAACATAGAACATAGAACATTATATGGTTTATTTGATATATTTCTCGTATTTCTATACAAAAAATCGTACTTACACTTCAAACACGGCCGCCCAATCAGGCAAGAAGAGGAGATGCGTTAATCCAGCCCCGTGCATGCCAACGAAAACGTCTGTATTATGAGTTATTTCCAACTGCTTCAGAAAAGGCACAGTTTTATCATACACCACCCGATTCACTTCATACCCCTCAACTTTAGTCAATGCATCAATGATGGCCTTCTCATTCAATATCGAGCGATATGTCGTACCTCTTGATAGCAGGGTTACTCTCACTTTGTCGTTGGTCCGTGGGTGTAGTTTTATATTCAGAGAGTGGATTATGTGTTTTGAGAATGCATGGAACAAGCCACTTCTTTCGCAACCATATATCTGCAAAAGACGAACAGTAATCAAAATACATTTTTGCATGATGAAAGTTTAACAAACGTTACACAATCGTCAATATTGGATTGGAACTCATAATATGGCAGTGTTGTGTTACTTATTTGGCCAGCTTTTTGACTAATGTTTAAAATACTGAAATAAACTTACCAAGGGAGTGTTGTAATAAAGGCCAAAGATCATTCTAGGTAGAAGGGGTAAAACAACATTTTTGAAACATACTACTTTTCCTCTGAATGTTTTTAAGTCCCAAATAGGATTATCAGTAAATGCTTCAAATGTTTCTTGAAAGGCAGACTCATAGGTGAATGTTTCCCAGACCAATATGTGATTGTCTTTAGAAAAAGTAGAGGGATGTGTTGAATTCACATGTAGAGATGCATACAAGTTGAAAAAGTCACAGAAATGGTGGTACATATTAACAGCTGCAACACAAAAATATAATATTAATAAGTAAACAATGCGGATAGTGGAGATGATATGGGCATCAGAAAATAACATACTTGCATCTAATTTCATTATGTATGTCGGTTTATTTATAATTATATCACACATTCCATCAGTGATGGGTCTTTGAGGGGTTTTGACAAAGTGCACAAGTTCGGGACCCCATGATTGTAGAGCACTCATATGTTCTGCTTCTTTTGTTAGCCGATCGGGATAAAAATTACAGAATCCACCTGAAACATTACAAATATGCATTGTCAATTTGGTTTTAACTTCTCACATTAATATTTGACAGAAAAAACAATTTGAATCTAATAATCTGTAATGAATACTAAAAAAATATGTGAATTATTCTTTATTTATGGAATCATATTTAAATATGTTATCTTACAATTTTGACCAGATTGTATTGCCAGCTCATTTGATTTTTCATTGAGAAGTAAAGAACTTATATAATTAACTAATTCTAGTGAATCACAAGTATGGATTAGTGATACGCTTAACAATTAATTTCGTAGCTATATTACAAATACAAATTTTTTAATTCAGAATTACATCCATATATTGATATTAGTAGTATAACTTAGCCTAATATTAGTATTACATTAAATTTACAAATAAACAACTAGAATGACAATGAACTGTTCGTTCAATGGTACACCAGTTTATTTGGATAAGTCTGTCTGAACACTTATCCACCTTCGTAGGAGAGGCATTCAGGATGCCATTGGAGGAGGAGCGCAAGCGCGCCATCAGGGAAGCGCATCTCTTCCGCATGATTGCGGCGAACCCGTCGACGCACGCTTCCGCGCTACTACTAAAAACCAAAACAGTAAATAATAAAAAGATGCATACCTATCTGACCAGGCCCAAGAATATCCATTTTATAACGCAAGTTGTCTCCACGGCCCACAAGGCCTGTAAAATTTAACATCATGTTCCGACCACGACAAAACCTGCAATTCAAACATTCACAATTAACCAAAAGTTTAAGGCAACATAATAAAATATAAATCTTTTTAATATGTAAGTACTATTGTAATGTAATAAACACCATACCATACCATACCATATTACACCATTTTAATAGGTGAGTTTATTAAAAGTGAAACTTTAGTCTTACATCTAAATTAACTGTTATGAAATTGAAGTCAATACCTTAAATACTTTGAACATTCCAGAGAAGTGTCATCAGGATACGTAGCTTCACACATGACCATCAAATCGTCTATTTGTTCTTTTATATAGCCTGTAAAAGAGTAAAAAAGTAAGATTAGTAGACCAAGGCAAAAAGTACCCAGTCACATATAATAGGGTGGGCACTAGACAAGGCACTCCATGTAAATATTCTTCTATAAATAAAAATATTTCAGGGAAACTGATCAAGCCACATATTTTGGTATTCAACTATTTATCACTAGAGTATCACCATGGCATTAGCTATAGTGATTGCAGCAATATTCTGACATTTAGTTAGGTGGGCTATTTAATCCAGTTTTCATGGTCACCAATCCTAGAAATCCTATCACATGGAACCATCCAAATGATTGTATTCACAGATTAAATTTTTATACAATAATTTGTTTAACAAAAACAGTTTGACCTAGCCAATGAAACCCCAAATTTCACACTGACCCATAGAGTATAGTAACTAAACACTGACCTTTGTTTAGCATATTTAGATCAGTACTTACCAAAATCAGCTTGAGTATAGAATGTATCATACTGAGCCTCTTTCGTCTTTACCCAGCCCCGGTGATCACCAGGACAGACAGGTTGCACAGGGTATGAAACATTTCTATAACACTCATGTTCATAGCCCCAACATCCTTTAGTCCCTGCTAAATCTTTGTATATACATTGTGTTTCTGATAGACAAGCATCAGCAACATTATGGAAAGCATTGAAAACATATGTTACATGTTCTGGAGGTACATTGAGATCATCAATACCTATTGAAATAATGCTATTAAATAATATTAAAAAGTAGAAAAAATAAAGCGGCAGCCACATTTTTACAACTTTCATTTATAGTTTTTATGCGTCTACAACAAACTGTAATAATAATTGTTTTCAAGTTTAAAAGTTTAGGGAAAAAACAAACTTTGAAAGCTTTTTGACAAATGACATTGACATTGGCTGCATTCCGAATTAGAACATGAGCGCTCACAGCGATCACATCGATATTTTGCGTTCCGTATTAGATATCATGATTATGACAGTTTAGAACTGTCATCAATTCGGAACGCTCGTGAACGCGCCAAGAACGCGCTCACAGTGTGGTCGCTCAACGTCAACCTCAAACCTTGCACAAAAAAGACCGATTATTCTTCTGCAAATTAAAGTTTAACGCATTGGCACTTTTATTTTGTTGGATTACTCTATCTACTCGGATATTTATTTATTTATTTATATACTTTATTGTACACCACAAAAAACATAACAACAAAAATTAAACTGAACACTACGGGCGGCCTTATCGCTTTCTGCGATCTCTTCCAGGCAACCTTGGACATCGAAGTACTTATATTAGCGTATTTACATACTCCCGGAAAAGATTTACCCCGAAGTAAAATGCCATGTTCATATTCATTTATTTATTGTTTGTCACAGGTGAAAAGGCAGTTCTTACAGTTCTCATTATTGTATCACTTTAAAACATACCCATGGGGTTCACATTATTTATATGTGTGTCGATATTATTGGCTATGAAAGAATTAATAAAACTACAATTACACTCATAATTGTTACCAAGAATTACAAATAACATAGATGCAGCAATAATGAAACATAATGCGCATGAGTTTATAACTAATTTCTGGTATTCTGTTACGTCTTGGATTTTACAGCATAATTTCGAAAATGCCGCTTTAGTTTACCATCATTTTTGACAGCGCTCACGGTGATATTAATTTAGGGCATGGTCGGCGTTATCGCAAGATGGCGCGTGTCATGACGTCATCTATGACGATTCACGGGGCATCGTTATCGCGCTCACGCTAATTCGGTACGCGTGTAAGCACGCTCAAATCGATTACAGCGCAACTCGGAACGCAACCATTAATGAACTTATTGAATGACATAAATGAGGCCCAACCGCACAAATCGAATTTCCTATGACATTGACATTTCTGATTCTGAATCTGTGGATGTGCTCGGTGTTCGTAATAGACTAGGCCCCCAACACGGACCCATTACCTTTTTTACGGGTCTCGGTTATTGAAATCCGAACCCTTAAAGAAGCAATGGTAAACTAAGTGGGGATTGGTAGGGGTGGTCTGCACAGGGTCCCCGGCCCAGTCAAAAGAAAACCTAAACTACACAAGTTGGTGTGCTAAAATTTTCAAGCTCTCGCATCCTATGTTCTTCTAATTCTCTAACTTTTCTGCCCCACAGTCCCACATTGTTGCTTTCGATCATGTAACACTTAGTTTAGATTGTACCAAAATTTGTTTATTTTTAAATAATATTTGTTGTCCGCTAACACTTCCGACAGCAAATACCTGTCGGATAAATTGATGTCTTCATAGCGAATTTGAACAGTCAAAATTGTATGGTTCCGGATTTGTGAACAGCGTAAGAACTTCATCGATTACATTGTCGTCCGATACGGCACGAAGTATTTTGTGAATAGCTATGCTGACTGAGGTCACGATTACGTTTCCGGTCCGCCGCCGCCGGTGGCCTGTGTTGCTCTATGGCTGGTGGTAAAGATAAACCAATCTAGTCGTGCTGTAATGACCCGGTTTCGTGGTCCTCTTGGACGGTGCACGAAGCTGACAGTTTCCAGGTATCGATGACAAATTCTTTGAACGGCAGAACGACTTGCACTTACGTTTCGCTGACTAAGCCCAGACTGGGGAAGTGCCACGGCTTGCGCGGCTACTTCAGGTGCAGACCAGTATCCATAATTTGAACGTCAAAATGGATTAACCGGAGGTTGTCCGAATTTGCCTGTTTTATATCAATTTTAAATGGTCAATTTAGTGTATTTAGGGCCTGAAAAAATATATATCATAGAGTCTGTCTATTGAAAGCTGAGAGTGAAAAAGAGCAAACAATTTAAAAAAATAGGTTGGGGATCACGGATCGACTAGGAAAAAAAACGTATTACATGATACTTTAGTTTTCTCTGTCTACGCTTGAAGTAGTCTCCGTTCCTTTCCAGACACCGTGGCATGCGATGGAACCATTGACTGAAGCAGTGGGCCCACTCTTCTTTTGGGATTTCTTCCACTCTTTTTCAAACGCAGCCAAGACATCTTCAGCGTTCACAAAACGAATTCCTCTTTTATCTTTAATTTTTGGAAATAAATAAAAGTTACTAGGTGCCCGGTCAGGACTGTAAGATGGATGACATACTAACTCCACAATTTCGATAGACAAATATTCGATAGTCCGTCTGGCGGATTGAGCTGGAACGTTTTTTTTTCCGGATATCTGTATTCTTGACACGTTTTATTTTTAAATAGGTAAAAAGTCATTGACTTATAATGGGTGATTCATTCGGAGTTACTTTTTCCAAAACTAAAAAAATATGAATAAAACAAATTTATCGGGTAATCTTTATTATAATACAAAAGAACCATTCCTTACATTTACTTTTTAAAGATTATTTCTTTCAAATGTTGTCCGTAACTGCGATTAAGGTGGTCCATTCTGGAGTTCCAGTTTTCGATGACCCGACCGAGCATTTCCAGTGGTATTTGGCGAATAACGCGAGTAATGTTGGCTTCCAGTTGATCAATCGTACGCGGCTTATCCATATAAACTTTGGACTTTACATAACCCCACAGAAAAAAGTCTAAGGGTGTGATATCACAGGATCTAGGCGGCCAACTGACTGGTCCGAAACGCGAAATTAACTGTTCACCAAATTTTTCTCGCAACAAAGCCATGGTTTCACGTGCTGTGTGGCAAGTGGCGCCGTCTTGTTGGTACCAAAAGTTTTGAAGATGACGGGCTTCAATTTCAGGAAACAAATAGTCCGTTATCATGGTACGATAACGGTCACCATTGACAGTGACGTTCTGGCCGGCTTCGTTTTTGAAGAAATATGGACCGATGATTCCACCACCCCATAAACCACACCAAACTGTTTTATCTGGATGTAATGGTAGCTCTTGAATCTCTTCAGGTTGCTCTTCAGACCAAATACGGCAATTTTGTTTGTTAACATATCCGTTGAGCCAAAAATGTGCCTCATCGCTAAACAAAAATTTCGTTGAAAACAGTGGATTTTCTGCAAGCTTTTCAAGAGCCCAAAGACTAAATCGGTGGCGATTGTGCCGTGCTTAGTCTTTCCATGATGAAATGTCAAACTATAGTGAATGAAAATATTAGGTTAGGTTGTCATGACTGACGCTTTATCTGTAAAAAAATGCATAGACAAAAAAGTAACTCCAAATGAATCACCCTTTATTATAATAGTAAAAAAGTCCTCTTCACAGACTACAATATAGTATAGGATAGTCCACTTCGACCTTTTCAGTACAGTTGGCGAAGAACAAAATGATGGCACAGCTAAACCTTGTCACTTTTCCTATTGATTTCGTTAGTTTGAGGCTCGTGGAAATAATAACAGCCGCACGGGTCGATCGTAAGTTAAGCTAAGCTTACCGCGGTCGGTTCGTGGATGGGTGACCATCCATTACATATCGAGACCCCTTCTGTACCTCGGAAAGCACGTTAAGCCGTTGGTCCCGGCAGTCATTCAAAGATCTTTGCCAGTCATTACGGGTAGTTAGAAGCCCAGAAAGTCTTGACAACCAGTCTTACAAGTATCGTGTTACCCAGTAACTGGGTTTGTGGAGGTCAGATCGGCACTCGCTCCTTGTACAAAACTGGTATTCAGCTGCATCCGGTTAAGCTATGGTTTCCTAGAAAAGCGGTGACCACATTATCGGTGAATGATGGCACTGATACGTTGTTTATGAAAGTAGGTTGGTGTGGATTCCTAGAGAGTGCATTTATCACCGTAAAGTTAACCCCGCTGCCCAAAGATTTAAATCGCTTGATTTTCCCTCATAGTACTTAGTCACGCGAAAAAATCTCCATACTGAGAAGAGTGAGCTCACACATTATTTTTTAGCGTTTCCATGACAATCAAGTCAAGTCACTGCGTCATTGTGTGTCAGAGGTGTCAAACCGAACAGAAACGCGACTATCTTTTGACGCGGTAGAACATATCTAACGATTCAAATCTTTGCCACTGTTTTAATTTTCGTGACAGCCGTCATTACGACCGTTAAGTGCGGTCACTGCTTGTCTAGGAAACCGTAGCTTTAGACTGGAAGCTGACCCCACCATAGTTGGGAAAAGGCAGATTGAGTTTCAAATTGTGAGGTACACACGCACCGAGTTATAAATCTCACGTCCACACACATATTTTGAGAGCAGATTTGTCGGTAGCGATTTCAAAATCTGGGAGTGTTCGTGAGATTTTGAAGCGCCTAAAGTCGCCGCGTGTGTCCGAAGCCAGATCTATGATGAGAAGCTAGATCCATGTTGACTGTTCAGAATGTGTGGGGATTAAAGGGCCCATTCCCAAGGTTTTATTTTAAAAAGTAGTTATTATTGCCATTGGAAAAAAAGTAGTACACTGTACAAGACTCTGGGAAGTAATAAGTAAAAGAAATTACTCGATAGATGGCGGTGTTTTCCAATTTATTTGGCGCCTTTTCCAGAATACAAAATTCCCGGCGGATGCCACCGCGATTACCACGTGAACACAACAGCAGTTGTCCAATCAGCTGGTAAATCATAAAACCGCTCGCCCGCCTCTATCTATTTACTCTTCCGCGTTGTTTTAAATTGTGTTATTACGTGCGTTGTGTATACCTTTGTGCTCATGTTTTGCATACCTGATTAAGACGGGATTAGTGATATTTAAAAATAGTGGTCTATAGAATAAACAGTAGAATTTTGTTTGATTTTTCTGACCTTTGAAGTTAACCCAAAACTAATGTCGCCATTTTGACCATACAAATCAAGTTTAGTAGGTATTATTATTTTGTTTGGCCATCAACAAATGTTTGAATGCTTCATTATTGAATTGCGTAAATGGCCGTACATTTGCGAAGAATACGGAGAAAATGTCTCAGACGAATAGTACTGTAAATTTTCTTATACATGACGCTAATGGTTAGTAGCCAAGCTATCTTCGTGAAGCTTTTACTTTACATTATTAGAATAATTATCACATAATGTTTACAGTTCTCATCGTAACTTTCCATAATCATGCAATTAAAAAAAAATACAGAATCCGTAAAGTGGATAAATGACGCGCCCGGTTTGGGCAGTGTTTCCCGCTGTCAGTTTATTTGTGCATTTGTTACTCACCAAACTTGTCGTTCTATGAATTTTATTATTTCTCGCCAATGATTGTGATAATCTTCCCATTCTAAAGTTGTTTAGTAGTAGGTACCTACTTGGCCACCAGTAATCGTCTACGAAAGAATGGGGAGCAAGCATGTCATGTCTAATTATCATGTTTTATTTTAGGTCATCCACAAATGGTAAAGGTTGTTCAAAATAATACAAACAATCAGTCACTTGGTCAGATCAAAATTAAACCTAATCCTGTGAAAATTATAAAACTGCCTACTGCAGTAGAAGGAAATATTAAGGTATGTGGTACCCATAGTCATTATATTTGTACATATATACTATTATATTTGTTTTTGCATAGAATGTTTGATTCCTACCAATTTTTACCTAACTCCTAAGCAAAGCTTGAATAGATTTAATTAAGTACTACATAAATACTTAGAACTTTTTTAATAACCCATGGGTCTACTTTATTTAGCTTGCTAAGAGTTTGTAGCACTAGCACTCAAATTAATTGATGATATTAAGATACTGCTGACTTCTCCAAAGCTTCAAACCCAAATTTGTAGTTAGGTTGTTGAGTTTTTGCAATCCAAATTGATTTTGTTTAATGAACATAAAATATCAATAGTATTATGAATCTGCAACACAACTTACTGTCTTTGTCTAGATATTATGCTTAAATTGTAATCATTGAATGGATTACACACCAGTCCTAAGGATAAGTCCACACTTAAGGATAGCATTTCTTTTAAACTTTGCCAGAGGTTTATTAGTGACTTGTGCAATTTTAGATCAATCTTTTCATAATTTGCTGTTGTTTAAAACAAAAAGTTGTAAATTTGGAAGTCAAAGCTCAGTATTTTGTCATTGCTCTTAAGATATTATCCAATTCATTGCAAACCAAAGTTATTTTAGCCTACAATTATTTATTTTAAGCACACTGCTTTCTTACCTGTAAAGAACTTGCTAATTTAAGTAATTGTACTTTTAAACCATTTTGGTGATAAAAATAATATATTTATCTACTCTTCATCCAAGTTGAACATTGAGTCTATTAATAGCTAAGGATCACACTGGGAGATAATTCCTTAGTTTGATTGGTTTAAAATCATGTACTGATGATAAAATTATAGTTCTGACAGTTTAGTACACCAATATTAGTCATAAATCAATTTATCTAAGTCAACATTCAAATCATTAATGTGTAATTCTAATAATTAATGATTCTCAGTCTGACACAGGCTTGCAAAATGAACCATAAAATGTTTGCTCATTGTTGTTAGTCAATTAACCTGGGCATAATGTAGATGTTTAATACATTGAGGTCATTTGAGGTGCTATTTTGTAAGCACAATAATCTAAGAGACTGGATAATAACAGCAAATAATAAATCTACAATCATGCTTGTTGTGACAAAACTAAAATGACAGTACCGTAGTACTGTCTTTTTAGTTTCGTAGTTAGTTAATCTTTTTTCCTGATTGGAAACTTTCCACTGTAAGAGTCGCCTAGCAAATATAAAAAAAATGCACATCAATAATATTATACCTTTCTCATTCTGTTGCAGACATCATTATACCGAGCAGTGAAGTTAACTGGACTCAAATGTTCATCAAGTAAGAAACTGATATACCTATATTACACCATCTGTTGCCATTATTTTTATCCTGTTGTAATAATCATCATTATCATTTGGTATGGTTACCTAAGTGGTTATCAGTGCAGCTAGTGAGACTTGTCATAGGTACTTCATAATTTCAGCAGGTATTTCTCAAAAAGCATCCTATTTCATTGAATCTTGAAACTGCTTAAGATTGATAGATTAGATACCATTTAGGAATACTTAAAAACAAGTTAGACTCTTACTCAATCTGCTTTGCTTTTTCCCAAATATGTTGGGATTGGCTTACAGTCTAACTGAATCCAGCTGAATACCACAACCCAGTAACTGGGTAACACTATACCTTTTGATAAGACTGGTTGTCAGACTTCTATGTTGTTAGGGGGGGGTTTTGGTTTCCGCACTTAGTCCAGGTGGACTATTGTACAGTTCGCGCAAAACTTTGAGCCCTCTGAACGTAGGCCCGAATACGTAACCGCGCATGGTACAATTCAGTGCACAATAATGATTGTAAGATGTGAAACATTTTATATAGTACCTACAGCATTGATTTGTTCATCACATAAATAATTCGCTATTAGGTATTTTTTACGTGCAGTAAAATATATTTCACCAAACAGGTATATCCATAAGTAAATTAAAAACGTTAATATAAAACTTGTGCATTTATTTATTTATAATGGAGTTCGCTTTTGCACCATTTTCAGGTCAAACTGTAGACCTTCACCAGCTTCCTTTTTCATAAAATTGAAAATATCAAACACCATTTTACGTGTTTGGCGACGTAGCACACTAAAGCGCCCGCGCGGCATATTTAACGAAACTAATAACCGGTAACAATACGAAGCCACAGTAATAGAACAAACAAAAATAGTTGTTGCACTCGACTGTACTTTGTGGCAGAAAACTCGCGCAAGTTTTGTGTACGAACGTAGCACTCACACTAACTCACAGCCCTACGAGACGCGAGCGGGGGTAGTACGGCGCGGCGTGCGGGGCTGGTGCCTTCCCCGACGCCCTGTCACCTATTTATTAGTATTCTTACTGCGCAGCCACTCGCGTGCAACTTCCGAGAGTTCATAAAGTTTTGCGCGAACTGTACGTGGGCCATGGCGGCCGTTGGTGGTTATTCCAACCAGCCCACCTCCTTCCAGAAGTTGAGTAGGTCACCTAGTCTGTTGAGAACACCTGTGTAAGTTCTGGGTGCCCGAGGGTTTTTTTTTTTTTGAGGATGGGAAATCATCAAATGACCCCTCCCGCTCTGGGTGGAGCGGAAGGGAGTGTCAGACTCTTACTGACTAAAACCCACCCGTGTTCCTTCCTTGGCCCTTTATGTTCCGGGTCAGCGGTACCCCTTATGGATGATCCCGCTTTCCCGGCAGGCTTGGGCCCTAGTGGGCCCTCTCTTCGATGCTGACATCTCTTTGAGGCGCGCGTGGAACACGTACGCGCCGTCCGGCACGGGCCTGATCCTGATCGGACGGTGAGCTACCCATTACTCACCGCCCGCAGGCCCGGTGCCCGAGGGTTTCTGTCCTAATTTGGTTAACGCCTGTGCACTCAAAGAGCACATGCGGAACGGTTTCCTCAGCATCCATGCAAGCCCTGCACAGAGGACTGTCCGTTATGCCTATTCTGAGGAAGTGTCTGTTTAGTGAACAATGTTCCGTGATGGTCCCCGTCACCAGGCGCACGCCGTTCCTGTCCAGGCGTAATAAACGTCTGGTTAGCCTGGCACCCATGGATGGCATGGCTTCCCTGGACTGCCTGTAGCCTGGTATCGAGGTCCACAAACTCTCCGCTTGAGTATGGGTGGACTCTTGCAGTCACCTGTGACTCTGGTTGAAGGGGATGGGCACGACAAGTTCGGGTCCGCAGACTGACGTGCTGGATTCTCTTCTGGCCAGTTCATCAGCTACGTCATTACCCAGCGATCCGCTCTGTCCTTTTATCCATTGTAGTGTCACTGTGTTGCGGTTAGATACTGTTACTCGTTCTAGTGCATTGTGACCTTCTAGTGTTAGACTTGAGGTAAAATATTTCTTCCCTAAGGATTGGAGGACTGACGCGCTGTCGGAGAGTATTCGTATTTGGGTGTCCGTAACTCTCCTGGCTTCTATGGCATACGCCGCTTGTATAATGCCCACACACTTCGCCTGGTAGACGCTGTTGAACATTCTCAGCGGGCTGGATATGCTTGTGTTCAGGTCGTATGAGAAAACTCCGACTCCGGTCCCAGAGTCGGTCTTTGATCCGTCGCCGGTGTATACACCGAGTATATACTACTCAGGCCCAAAAGAGCTGAGAGTATACATACTCTCAGCTCTTTTGGGCCTGAGTAGTCACACTGTTCTTCTGTGAGTATTATGTTGTAACGCTTTTGAAATTAATGTTGTTTCGGGGCTTAGCAGGGTGATGCCATCATCGGTTGCTGATTTATTGCATCTCGCATTTAATGCGTGTGTGTTTGATTCGAGAGTGCTTGCTTAGAGTTCCCGATATATAGAGCCTAAAAGCGGCCAGGGCCGCCTCCTCCCGCACGATGAGGGTAGCAGTCGGTGTAATTCTCATACAGCTAGAGATTGCTACACAAGCGAACCGCTGCAGTTTTTCGAGGTCTCTTTGGGTTGTGCTCAGGTCTGTCCTAGGCCACCAGACTAGTGAGCCGTATGTGATAACTGATAATTGGCCGGATGACTGTGGTGTATAACCAGTAAGTGACTTTGGGGCTTATTCCCCAATTTCTGCCAAGAATTCGTTTGCACTGCCACAAAGATATACGGGCTTTTGTAGTGATGTAGTTGGCATGTTTTGTCCAATTAAACCAAGAAGACCAATAAGATACCCAGATATTTGGTTTCGGTTGAGAGGCTTAGTGTGGTTCCAAAGAATCCTGGAAGTTGTAGTGTCTTCAGCTTTCCCTTCTTTGTGAAGAGACTTGTGTAGTCAGACTTTTGAGCTACCTGTAACAACTGTCAAAGATCTACGAATGACAGGGTCTCGATATGTAATGGATGGTCACCCATCCACGAATCAATCGCGGCAAGCGTAGCTTATCCTCAGATCGATTCGTGCGGCTGTTTAGCCACGGGCCGTTACTATGGTAAATATATTTATAAAATCTTACGCTTTGGAGGCGGGATTTGTACCTGCATAGACACAGGAATTAAAACTCCCAAGATATACCTACTTAGTTCTTCAGCCATACTCACCACCAGATTTGCACGTAGAGCGCAGCATGTCACTATCTCGGTTCTTTGCCTGGTCGGGCGGCATAGTCCCCGAAATAGGCAGGTCTCTCGACATTCCAAGCAATACAACTTTCCCAGTAGAAAGAGTGGTTTCCACTATTTCTCTTTCTGCCGTCACCCTTAAAAACACCTAACTTCTGACGTTCCTGGTCTGCCCCTGTAGGTTTAAGTGAAATATAATATTCTGAATTTGACATCACTTCCGCCGTTCCGCGCTAAAGAAAGCGGTAGTTCGATTACAGAACACAATAGACGTCTTTATTTCATGTTTGCACATGTTGCGCAATATTTGGAGGTCTGTAGGAGGTTGCTTCTCAACGCATGGTGTTTCGAACCCGGCAAGTGAAAGGAACGAAAGAGAGTGGAGTTAAAATTCCACAAGGTAAATGGTCAGTGGTAACAAGATTCACTCCAAGATTAGGATCTCAAAATGTGGTATCAATTCTTGAGTGTAGGCTCCAAATCAAAAAGCATTTGAGCATGCCAGGTTTGTTGTGCTCCCCCAGACCGAGGGGCCTTCGACGTATCCAAGGCTCACTGGATGCGGATAACTGTTCTTATAAAGCTTAGGAGAGGCGTTGGTGACCAGCTTTTTTAACTGTGTTTGGTTAACCTACCTAAATTGGATATTATTCTATTTCAGAGTTCGTGCATATTGATAATTTAGCAAGTTTGCAAAATATTAAAGTTGAGCCAAAAGAAATTGAAGAACTTGAGGTACTTGTTTTTTTAGCATTAATAATAAAAAAAACACAAATTGTTACTAATAAATAGGCTTGAGCGCTTGCAAAACTTGTGCACGCGCTTTGTTTTCGGTCTGCGAAAGTATGACCACATAATTATCTCACCTTCACAAGGAACTCAAGTGGCTGCCGGTCCGCCTTTGCAGGAACACTAGGATTTTATGTCTCCTCTTCAACATCTTACACAACCCGACTTATCCTTCCTACCTGCGTGAGCGATTTTCTTACGCTCGCCCTAGCGACGCACCGTGTAGATCACACCTTAGATACCTCTTTAAATCCCATCCTCATAAAACAAGCTACTATTCTTATTCCTTCTCAGTTCATGCTGTAAGATTTTAGAACTCACTTCCCCCTAGCATTCGTGATTTAAAATCTATTTCTCAATACAAATATCGAGTAAAAGAGCATTACCTGTCCTCTTGACTGAGTATTTTTATATACTATAATAAGTTTATTTATATAAGTACATGTTCATTTTTTTGCATTCTAAATAGGTATATTTTATATTCTAGTTTAAGACTTCACAAAACCAATTTCTTCTCTTCTTGTTACCTACCTCTTGTTGTTAGGTAATAGGTAATACGGGCTGGTGTCCGCAACTCCACGTCAATGCGCGTATTTTGCGTACGGACCTCTTGTTGTTATCTACATTTCTCCTTTCGCAGGTCTGCTGGAAGAAATTTCTTAAGAAATAAGCAGTACCTTTATACTCAATACTAACATGTCGTATATGTATCTATTTTACTGTGTGTACTTATATAAATAAATAACAAAATACTAAAATGTGAAACTTCCTTTTCTAGGTAAAACAAGAGCCACTGACTGAACTGAAATTTGCACATACTGTGCCTGATCTAATTTCATTACCATCTAAGTCGGAAAACCAAGTAACAAGCACTAGCGCTGCAAATAGCATATCTCCAAATATGTCGCATGCCTCTAGAAGGAGACATGATTCCGACAATGATCCCCCGGCAGAATAGTGAGTACAATTTTATTTAACTAATCTCGTTGGGCGAATTTCTTTTAGCAATTTAGCCATCCTTATTGACGCAGTTTTTTATAGCGACCTGTTGCTCAGCGTTTAGGTAGGTATACAAAAATGCTTATAGGCAAGGGTAAAAGTTCACGTAGCCAACATTTGTGATGGGTGATCACAAATGTTTCGTCCATGTATTAATCAGCATACTAATGAAATGGAGCAAGCAGCAAACATGATTAAGATTTATTGAAATACAGGTTCGCATCTACGCCGCTGTTATCTTGTAGTTCCTCTTTTTTGTGTCATCGCCTGCTAAACTTGTGTTATGTATATTTTCAGTACAACTAAGAGACGTAAACATGCAGACAAAGTTGGCAAAGGTTTGAGGCATTTTTCAATGAAAGTATGTGAAAAGGTCAGAAATAAAGGCTTCACTTCTTATAATGAAGTAGCAGATGAATTAGTGCTAGAATTTGCTGCAGGAATGCATGGTTCAGCAGATAGCCAAGTATGTATATGAATTAAAGTGTTATAGTTTTATTTTTACGTAACAAGCGTAACTCAAGTATGTATCTATAAACTCAAACAATTATTACCATAATACACTTTTTCTATTCCGAATGTATGTTTCCAAAAAAATATGTGTGCCAATTTATTTAAAAAAAGATTCAATAGCAAATTCAAATTGTAAAAATGTTATTCAGATTAATTTAACATTACAGCAATATGACCAAAAGAATATCCGCAGAAGAGTATATGATGCATTAAATGTCTTAATGGCAATGAATATAATATCTAAAGAAAAGAAAGAAATAAGATGGCTTGGACTACCGACAAATAGTGTACAAGAATGTACAGCATTAGAAAAAGAAAAACAGTCGAAGCTAGAGCAGATTCAAAAGAAGACACAACAATTACAAGAACTCATATTACAGGTACTTATTATATTACCTTAACACATTTTTGCATAGAGCCCATAATAATATGCCATGCCGCCATAGATATTGCTAGTGTACCCTCCGACTTTACGTTTCCGCTAAAGTAATCCTCGAGGGGGTTCTTTAGGTTTGAAACCGAGTTATATATAAAACACTGAAATACGTAGTGAAATTGTGTTTTCAGGAAGGTATTGTCGCTATTCTTGTTATCTAGAGATATCCCAAAAACTTTAACAAAATTCGGCCTGATTTGCATTTTCGGCCATACCGGACCAACCATTGGAAGTTTAATTTCTTCCAAACCAGACCAACCATTAGAAGTTTCATTTCTTCCAAACCAGACCAACCATTAGAAGTTTCATTTCTTCCAAACCAGACCAACCATTAGAAGTTTAATTTCTTGGAAGAAATTACTTGAATCATTTGCATGATATCTATCCAAGTCTATTAGTTAGTTAATTATGGGGTTATTAGGGTTTTATTGATGTCTCAGGTGTTTTCGTTTCGTTTTCATAGTGTTCGTAGATATATGCAGAAAGGAACACAATACGGTTTAAAATAAAATGAGAATATAAGCAGTTATCATTAAAAAAGACATTTTAATCCTCTTTATAGACAACACTGCTAGGGTTTTAAAATACTCCCTGGACAGGAAATGGGCACAAATACCCCTGTAAAGATCCCCAGAGCAATTTTTTGGCATTATGATGTAAAGAAACTATCTATAAAGCCAATTTTGTTTAATTTTTTTTATATTTTCCTATCTCCTAAACGGGGTAGTCCAGGGACATAATATTGGTACCCATGTGTGGGAGGTAGGCCCAGTAATACTATTAGGTTTCAGCTAGACAGTTCTGAATAGTTATGAGAAAAACGACCTGAATGAAAGGTGTTTTTATAAACATTGAAAAAAAAAACTCTGTTCTTATCGGGACTACCAAGTTGAAACTGCTATATTAATAAATAATAAGGAAGGTTGAAAAATATCTATTACATAAATATGAACTAAACAGAAGTTGATTTAAAAAAATCTAATGTCCAGTGTCTAGCCTCGATTAAGGGCCAATTGTGCGGCGCGGCTACCATCGCCGGCATCACCAAACGTGACCAACGTTTGTTAACAATCAACCAAGTTAGACAACGAATATGGCAATTTTACTTTTTTTTTTGTCAAACTAAATCAGACTATTTTTAATCGCGGTAAATGAGGTGTGGAATAAAATTTGTTGTCATGAACTAAAATTTACAAAGCACATTTCTCTACTAGTTCATGAAAGTTTGGATGCATGTGGGTTTTGAAATCATGGAAGCTTATTTGATTGCAGCTGTTGTCGATTCACGACATAACAAACAGACAGACTCGGACAAATTCAAGATGTCCTTCATACGGCTTTCCTACGGCGACGAAAATACCGGAGATTTTCAACATACTGAACGAAAAACCGGATTCCCTTTTCTCGGGATCACATTTTTATTAGTAAATTAGCTTTATTACGCTGAAATAAATAGCAAGATAATCATGCTACCTAGATAAAAAATTTCCTAATGAAAACCGATAAAATAGTAATAGTCGTTCTAAAACGTTGTCAATGAGCAACCCAAGCAGGATTGGCAACATT
The DNA here is from genome assembly GCA_937001585.2 of Brachylomia viminalis. Taxonomy (NCBI): domain Eukaryota; kingdom Metazoa; phylum Arthropoda; class Insecta; order Lepidoptera; family Noctuidae; genus Brachylomia; species Brachylomia viminalis. The sequence goes on along the minus strand of OW443301.2, from coordinate 13,933,798 downwards.
GGCCACATTGGTAGTTGGTTGGTAAAAACAAATACAGGTTATTACAATATAAACATTAATATAGTTTTACACCGTCATTATGCTCCCCGTATTTCATTTAAATATTTCATAATCAGCCTTTAATGTTCCCACTGCTGGGACACATGCCTCCCCTCTGTGAGAGGGAGTGAGCCGTAATCCACCACGCAAGTTCAGTGCGGGTTGGTAGATGTCACATGTCTTCGAATTTTTGGTTCTAGGACGTGCCGGTTTCCGCACGATGTTTTTCTTCACTGTTTTTGAGAGCAGTGGTGATGAAATAATTCGTTTCCCCTCTTCGTCTTCCCTCAATCCGAAATGTCATCTTTTAATGTAACTTATATGGTCACTTCTCTGTGATAATGTGTGGTCGCTTCCCGCGACACGTATTCCTACATATTATGTAGGAATACGTGTCGCGGGAAGCTTTATTAGTCGCACAAAGAGGCAACAAACCATTGTTTCCTCTGTGTCGTATTTTTCCTTTTTGCTTTCTTCGTCCAAAATCGTTTCATTTGCTTTGATTTTTTTTTAATATCCATTCAATTGTTTTACAATGTCTATGTACCTATCATCTGCCTAGCCCTTTCCCAACTATGTTGGGGTCGGCTTTCAGTCTACGTATAAGATCATAATTACAAGACGATCATCAATTTTGTTAATCATCGAGAAACACGTCATAATAATGGCTGCTTTGCAAAGAAGTGCATGGAGCACGATGACACACGACGACCAATGTGTAGTGGGTTTAACATACAAAGTCGGATACTAGTGCCACTTTTCCCTTCAGTGGTAATTATTGGAACTGTTCATTTCCGCCATCTTTTAACGTCGTACTGTTTACAGCATATTATAATTTTTGGTTGACTGTCACATGGCGAGTATAACGGAGCCACCCTTTTTTTTTTTTTTTTGAGGATGGGAATTCATCAAATGACCCCTCCCGCTCTGGGTGGAGCGGAAGGGAGTGTCAGACTCTTACTGACTAAAACCCAACCGTGTTCCTTCCTTGGCCATTTATGTTCCGGGTCAGCGGTACCCCTTATGGATGATCCCGCTTTCCCGGCAGGCTTGGGCCCTAGTGGGCCCCCTCTTCGATGCTGACATATCTTTGAGGCGCGCGTGGAACACGTACGCGCCGTCCGGCACGGGCCTGATCCTGATTGGACGGTGAGCTACCCATTACTCACCGCCCGCAGGCCCGCGCCTACGGTGGCCGGGAGTCGTCACGCGGCTCCCGACACCCGGAGCGTCCACCGCGGCGGCTTGGACGGGAGACTCTCTTCCTCTCCCGTCCCGCCACCTCCTTCGCTAGCATGACTGCTTCGCAGAAGGAGGCGACTGCCTCCCACTCCCCCTCGCCCCGGACCATGGCTTGAACCAAGGCCGGGCGTGAGAGGTCGCCGCCGCTGCCGATCGCCTCTACGAGGACACGGCGGTGCTGCCTGCACCTGCCCATGCAGGGGGCCTGCCCTGCCCCACCGTATGCTCCACCGTGTCCTCGGGGCGATCATCGCAGTGGTGACACCCGGGCGTTTCCTCCCGCCTGATGATGTGCAGGAACCTCCCGAAGCTTCCGTGTCCGGTGAGGACCTGCGTCAGGCGGTAGGTGAGGACGCCGTGACGCCTCTCTAGCCACTCCTCAAAGAGGGGTCTTACCGCCGCTATCGTGGCGTGCCCTAACGGAGCCACCCTTGCTCATTAAACAACGCGTTTCTGTCGGACCCAATATAAAAAAAAAGATACTATGATTACCTCTTATCTTAATTTGACTGAGTAATGCCAGTATTTTTACGAATGTACACGAAGTCTAAATAGTAGTTTCTGAAATAAGCAGCTGTGGCAGACTGAACAGACAGATATACGAAGTCACACCAAAAGTGTTCCTTTCTTACCAGTTTGATATGGAATCCTGATAAGCCTCGATTTTAAGCTCGTCCTCGTGTTTTATAATTTCAAAATAAATATTTTTAGTAAATTTATGTAACCATGAAATGGTTGTCCACCCCTGACCCCCAAATTATATTGAAAATAAAGATACATAAACTTTAAAACCAACGCGTAGTTACTTACTAATAGAGCTTGTTAAAATATACAGCTGTTTTTAGTTTCACACTGTATTTGCTTAGAAAAACCTACATTAAAATGGCACAGAACTTGTTAAATCACCATAATAAAATATTAAATCTTGTGCCCCTATCTAATACAAAATATTGTTTTCTTTTCAGCATATTTCATTTAAGAGTTTGATAGAAAGAAACAAAGAAGCCGAGAGCAAAGGAGTTAAGCCATCTCCATCATCAGCAATCCATTTGCCATTCATTGTTGTGAATACTAGTGATAAAGCTTTAATTGACTGCAGTATTTCTAATGATAAGTAAGTAAAAAATACTTTCCTAGACTAAATAAATTATAACAATTAACTCCTCGATTGATTGACAATTTCCTAATGCAATTTCCATTTGTCGAAATATTTTTTTACAGGACAGAATATATGTTCAATTTCAACAAAAAGTTTCAAATACACGATGACATCGACATTTTGAAAAGAATGGGTCTTCTATTCGGTAAGTGTTTCTTTTTATGAGTATACCATCTATATTGAAATAATATAAAATTAACACAGTATTGAAACCAATTAGAATTTCAATCATGAATCTCAATCTCTGAAACATTAACAGACTTTCCAATGCGAGATACGGCTCACTAAAATTACACGTAAATGTAGAATTTTACTGACAAATATACTAGTATAACTAAAATATAGTTTAGATACTTTCTTTCTGTACTTATACTCTAAAGGTTTAGGTAGTTAAAAAAAAGGTAAACAAATCGTAAAAAGGGTTTTTTATAGTTGAAACTTTATTGTTTAAAAATACGTTATAACAAAATTAAATTTATTTTCGATTACAGGATAGTTTCCTTTTACTTTATCATTTATTCTTAGACTACTCTTCGTAGATGTAACTGCTTGAGCACATTTTTTTTGTTAGATTTATTATAATGATATAATATTTTGTAATCTGTCTATTGTAAAGAGCCCAAAAGACAGGTCCCCCAAACCTTTTAGAAAATACAAGGAATTAGATAACGTTGCTAAATTGACGAGTACAACTGTGTCGTAGTTTGGCAACTGAAGTGGCAGGTATTACGTTTAGTCGGTAAACCAGACGCCTTAGTTGACAGCGCTCTCGACATTTGCGATTGTATGCGTGCGTTTCGATTTTGTTGGATTGTGATAATATTAGCTAGTAGTTATTGTTAGTTTTTGTTATTTATCGTTATTGGTTTTTAAATTCGTATCGTACAAAAATGAGCGAACCCGAGGCTGGTACTAGCCAGACCAACTTCGTACACTCATTTCCATCACTGAAGAAGAAACGCTTCAAAACCGGACCACTTTCATCATCTGAGAAACAGATATTGATAAATGTGTTCAAATATTTCGAAGAAACTTGGCCCAAAGAGTGTTTTCCGTCAAAAACATACATAGTGCAAAAAACTGGTGAAATTATGGGTATGTCTGTACCAACTGTACAGGGTTATTACCCAATACAAAACATCTCGCATCTTCCTCCGGCAACGAAACCAAGAAAAATCGACAGTTTCGATGATATGGATTTAGCCGCAGTGAGGAGAAAAGTACTTATGATTTTTTTTTGCAAATGAAATGCCATCTATTGAAAAAGTTATAGAAAGTGTCAATAAAAGGTTTAGCATCTATGAGTCACGTGGTTTTTTATGTTTACCCTTTTTTAACTACCTAAACCTATGCCGTCTTATTACAAAACACGATCTAACTTTAGCCCGAGCCTAAATCTTCGATTTAGTTTTTGTATTTGGAACTTTGTGCCGACTTTAGTAAAGTTCTTAATACAAAATAGACAATCTAAGACCAGACCAAGTTGTCAGTTTTGTAATAAGAACTGTATTTCGATTTCAGTTATGTTCTTATTTCAAAAACAGGCTCGATGGTTTAAACCATGTCAAAAGAAAAACCTTGTTTTGTAATAAGGCCGATAACCGTCTTATTACAAAACACGATCTAACTTTAGCCCGAGCCTAAATCTTCGATTTAGTTTTTGTATTTGGAACTTTGTGCCGACTTTAGTAAAGTTCTTAATACAAAATAGACAATCTAAGACCAGACCAAGTTGTCAGTTTTGTAATAAGAACTGTATTTCGATTTCAGTTATGTTCTTATTTCAAAAACAGGCTCGATGGTTTAAACCATGTCAAAAGAAAAACCTTGTTTTGTAATAAGGCCGATGGAGTATAGGACACAACACGGGGTAAATTATAATCCCCTTTATTAAGCATAAGACCCGTATTCATTGGAAACAAACTGCGACATTGGAATACGCGGCTTTAGATTGAGGAATCTTTCAATCACATTCAAAACTTTTTGTTTTGAGTAAGTTCTTGCATGCTACTATAATAAATATATATTTATCCAATCCAATATATTAAAATCGGGAAATTTTGTTTCACGAATGTCCTCTTTTAATTTTGGGAATAAGTGAAAATCACTTGGGGCTAAGTCTGGAGAATATGGTGGGTGGTCAAGGAGATTGAAGCCAGCACAGCGGATTGCGTTGAGCGCAACTTCCGATCGATGAGCAGGAGCGTTATCTTGAAGAAAAAAAACGCGCAACGATAGTTTTCCACGACGTTTTTCTTTATCGCTTCACGCACTTTCGGGATTATATTTGCATAATAGGGTCCAGTAATCGTCTGGCCTTTTGGCATGTAATCAATAAAAAGGATTCCTTCATAATCCCAGAACACTGAGGCCATAACTTTGCTAGCGGTAGGAGCAACTCGAAATTTCTCAATGGATGGACAGGATGGTCGTTTCCAAGACATGCTTTGTCTCTTAGTTTCAGGATCAAAATGGTGGACCCACGTTTCATCCATGGTGACAAGGCGACGGCAAAAATTATCCGAATCGCGCTGGATCATTTCGAGATTACGCTTAGAAATTTCCAAACGTCGCTTTTTGTTTTCGTCGGTTAACATTCGTGGCACCCATATTGCCGAAACTTTTTTGAACCCCAGTGAATCAATTAAAATGGATTGAACGCTACCAAATGATATCTTTAGGATCTCAGCTATGTTTAGTAATTATTCTTCTGTCTTCCAAAACCAGATTCTCAACCTTTTTGACATTTTCTTCCGTAACGGAGGTTGAAGGCAGCCCAGAACGCGGGTCATCTTTACAGCTTGATCTACCTCTTTTAAATTCAGCCACCCAGTACGCAATCGTAGAATGGGGTAAGGCATCATCCCCTAATGTCTGCTGAATTTCCGAAAAAAAATCCTTCGTAGACATTTATTTCAACCTGAGATATTTTATCAGCGCACGTAACTCACCTTTATCCATAATTTTGGGTTTTTAGCAACTCGTTGCACAAAACAATTTATTACGTGCGAACGGACTGACAAAAACAAGTGACAGTTGCATAAATATTGTGTGATTGACACTCTTTAATTTGAAAATCGAACTTCTCCCAAAAAGGTTTTATATGTATGCAATTCTATGAACTGTTTGATTCACCCTCGTATATACTACCTGCGTCGGGTACCATCGGCTGTTATTGAATCCTTTGGGTTAGGTCAGGTTAGAACAGTGGCCATTAACGCCAGATCCCCTCTATTGTTGGTGAATTATTTGGGTTAGGTCAGAACTGTGACGATTATAGCGCGAAGGCGAGCGAGCGAAGCGAGCGTGTCGCGGTAGCGGCCGCCGAGCGCCAGACCCCTCTATGGTTGGTGAATCATTTGGGTTAGGTTAAGTTAGAACTGTGACCAGCGAAAGAAAATATTTTTATTGAAAAGTAAACAATCATAGTTTTAAATATGAACCAATACACTGCTATTTAGTTTTACGAGGCGTTTTTATTTCGGAATTCTAATTAATCGGTACTAATTCGTATTTTTGATGTTTCGAATTATCATTAAGTCGGACTTTTTGTTATTCGATCTATTGAAACTTGTATTTTGAGAATAGTAATTATATACCATATGAATATTGAAATTTCGGAATTATAAAAATAGGATGAATGATAACGGAGTTGTTATTAGGAATTTTGAACCATTCGGAATTATGAAAATCTATATTTTGACATTCGTATTTGTGACTGACGGAATAAAGTTTTTCGTATTATGTAGTGTACCCATAAAAATCATCAACCCCACATTGTTAGTGAAAATATATCTTTCATTTAAAATGTCTCTTGTTTTTTCTATCATTTCCTTACTGCAATGTTTCAAGTTCTTTTTTTCCACAGGGTTAGATAAAGGTGAATGTTCAGAAGAGGACATAGAGAGAGCAAAAAATATGGTTCCAAAATCTTTAAAGACTTATGTAGAACGTAAGTATCACTTTATTAATATCTCATCTGCCTAGCCTTTTCCCAAATATGTTGGGGTCGGCTTCCAGTCTAACCAGATGTAGCTGAATACCAGTATTTTACATGGAGTGACTGCCTGTCTGACCTGCCCAATCCAAGTTACTGGGTAATATGATACCCGTTTGTAAGAATGGTTGTTAGACTTTGTAGCAACTGTCAAAGATCCACAAATGACAGCCCAGACCAAGTGCTTACCGTGATTTCCGAGGCACGAAGGGTTCTCGGTATGTAAAGATGGTCACCCATCTGACCAACCGCGGCAAACCTAGCTTAACCTGATCGATCGATCCGTGTGGCTGTTATTATTTAGCCACGAGCCCCTTTAATTTATTAATATCTAAGTATCATTGTACCTTTTCAAACAAGTTGTGCGCGGAAATTCTACTTGCGCCTAGTTCACAAATCCCATACGCAAATCATAGATCATTTTGTCAAACAGTTCTAATCATTAGTTTTAGTGTATGGATGTATACGGATAAAAAAGTATTGACCAAGCTCTCTTTCCTCACTTGACTTGAAAAAAGCATGGAACATAAAATTAATTGACTTGCTCTGATTTCAGAAATGGGCAGGGGAGTCATAACGAAACTTTCAACAATGCTTGAAGAAGAGGAACTCGGTGATGAAGCAGGTGAGGACGAAGAAGTGTTAGAAGCAGAGGCCGAGGTGGAAGAGGAGCATGAAGAACCCGAGGGCAACGAGTATAGCGAAGACAGCAGCGATGTCGACGTGTAGCGAGCACGCGCGCGCAATTGTGCGCCTTTATAACTATTTTGTTTATATTAACTAGGTGTTACTGTTGCATGTGGGCTAAGTTTATGTAATATGCCACACAAGTTCAAACATTATATTAGCTTAAACATATTTTGACACAATGTAATAATTTAATAACTATATTTAAAACAATTCCAATGAAACTTATATGATTAGACAGACCGGTTGAATGCTGTAATTACAGACACATTTAAAATCCAATGGTGCCGATTCTGTTGTACACCGAACTAAACTATTACTAAAATTCCTTACTTTTGGCTATGAGTATCTTAACGCTATTCTGCCAAATAAAATCTCTAAATTTAAAAATAATTTTGTCACCTAAAATCTAATTTGGCAATTGCGACTCCACGTGGTACTTGTTTGCCGTACCACGTGATTTTTTTTTTAGAGCCGGAGGCGCGTATTATTTGTAGCCTCGACATGTATTGTATGGAATTTTTCACTTTTTGTATGGAAAATATGAAAAATTATTACCAACACGATGGATTTTAGAGGTTTAGGGATTTTATAAAGGGGATTTTATATAAGGTATTTTTGCGTAGGACACACCGTTTTCGAGATATAAGCAAAAGGAAAGATAAAAAGATACAGTACTGTTTTTGCATCTGAAGTCGAGGTGTTGGTGTGAATTTTAGTTCATGACAACTAATTTTATTCCACACCTTTTTAATCGCGATTAAAAACAGGCAGATTTAGTTACGACAATCAAAATTTTTGGTGAAAAACGTAAAATTCAGAATAGCAAAAGTCTAGTTTAGAGAATTTTGTGACAAAAGAATCGGCACCATTGTCTCGCGTGGATCCGCCGTTCGCGAAGGGTTAATATTTGTGACAAAAAATATTCCTTTCTGGTCATCATAAATCAAACAGTACTTTTTATATTTAGTTTCAAAACATGCTTTGGATTTATGTACATAAATCAAAAAATGAAATAAAAACCAGGAAATAACCGACTGTTACTTTTATGTACTGTACATTTGATAAAATATAATCTCAAGACCTATTTCGCTATAGTTTGAAAAGTATTGATAGGATTTTTCTTTGTTCTTTTTATACAATTTGGGAATATGTACTTCTCAATGTATGACGCACTTCCTAAAACAAATATTGTCTCTACTTAATACAATAAAGCCACAGTGAAACCTATGTAGTGTGTGATAGGATGAATCACTCCCAATTGACTATAGAAAAAGGTTTTTTATTTAGACATGGAATTGTTTTAATGATAAGTGGAATAAATGTCAATAAAAAATATTACTTATTTTTATTTCATCTATTTAACTTAGTAACAAAAAGATATATCACATTAGAAGACAATTCACTTTAAATCATCATCATCAAACAAGTCTTCAAAATCTGAAATAAAAAAAAAGTTGTGTTAGCATTGAGAATGCTGGAATTGGAATGTCCAAGAACTAAAGATGTGACATTCTGCCAACCCACAGTGGGTCCACGTGCACACTCCCTCTCACAAGTGAGGAGACCTGTGTCCCAGCAGTGGGAACAGTATAGGCTGATTATGCTATTGAGAATGCATTAAAAATTATTATAGAATAAATATTCAAGAGAATATTGATTTGAAAGGGATTTGGTACATCAATCAATGTTTCATTCATACTGGAGGGCTGAAGTGTACATAAAACTTGAAAACAATATTTTGTAAGCATGCTTTGCATTTTCCGTAACATTCCCAGTAGTTGATCAATTATCTGGGACCTTTTCCTTATGTTGCGAGACACAAAAACAGTACATAGTATTATGGCTGCCCTCTAAAGCCCCATATGCATAGTAAATAAAAGTTGTGCATTTCCATTGCTGGAAACATTTTTTACACATACATCAGATAAAAGAGTTACAAGTGGCCAATAGCATGTACAAATTTGTAACTGGCTGCAGTCCAACTACAGTTTTGCTGCATTTTGAAAGCAAAGATTCATCTTACCATTAAAAAAATCGGAATGGACAGCTTTTTCATTAGCAGCCAAGTCCATTAGTAAATTTGAGGGACCTCCAGCCTGTTGAAAAAGAAAACAAAAATGAGATTCTCAAATTATCATTTTTAAACTTGGTGTGGTTTTAGTTATGATTGTGCCAACAGAAAACTGAAAAAAAATTGAGTGAACTATGAACCATAGGTACTGAATTTGAAACCAAGAAATCTCACTTCTTCTAAATCCATGTAAGGTCCAACACCTTCAGGAAACATTTCATCAGCAGCTACTGTTGGTTTCATGTTTAACCACTGCAAGCAGCAACAGTGCAGTAGTTCTATACGCGACTACAAAATAACTATAAAAGATTACGTTAGGCGCAACTTGAATGCAGAGAAAATATTTCACGCTGTATTTTTGCACGCATCAAGCAAAACGTAAAACTGAAAATAAATAAACAACGTCACTCGTCAGTGTCAACTGTCACTTAAGTTCACAGACTACAATATAATATAGGGTAGGCACTGTTACACTAACGAAATTAGTAAGTCAATTCTAACATAGATTTTACCAAATTACTAAGCGGGAGTATAATGTGTTTTTCATAATGAGGCAAACAGCAGCGTTGGGCAAATTTTAATTGCAAGAACAATTAAAGATTAACAATTGATTAATTGGTAAATGTAACCACAACAACTAACAATTAATCAATTGTAATTGTGGAAAATTACAATTAACAATTAGTTAACTGTAGTGGTAGCAATTAATTAATTGTTAATTGTGATTTACTACAATTAACCATTCATTAATTTTCAATTGGTTTGTTAATTTTAATTAAAAGTATCAATTAAAAAAATACATCTGTATAATATACAGCCGGTATATATAAATATATAATATACCCGTGTAGCTCCGGGTAGTAGAATAGTGCCCCCCCATCTATTCAAACAGTTTTTTTTATGTAGAAAGAAAGATTTAGACAGCTTTTGACCACTTTTTTATTCGTCTGAGACTTACAACTTAATTTTCCTAAACCTTTTACTAATTTCGTTTTGATACATGAAGTTAATTGTGACCAAAATGCTGGCCTGTATTTTGCACAAAGATTAAGCATTGCCATCCAGCGTGGCAATGCTGCCAGCATTTTGGGTACGTTGCCAACTGGTAGCGGTTTCTTAGATTAAGGTAAGTAATACATAAGTTTAGTTTCTGTTATTTGATATTTAGTATACATAAACTGTAACAACTATGCTCCGATTAAATTACAATAAAGGTAATGACTGGAAAAAAAAAAAACAAAAATTGTGAGTTTTAATTGTTTCATAAAACCATTGACTTATAAAGATATAAAAGCTCAATGCATAAAACAACTAAAAAAGTTGCAATTTTTTTTTTAATTGTGAGAATTTGATTAACGTATGTCAATTGTAATTGAAATACGTTAATCAAATTAATTGAATTGCAAGGAGCAATTAAAAGTTGAATTGCAAATACTTTTTTAGTCAATTAACAAGATAATTGACTAATTCATTGATTAATTGATGCCCAACACTGGCAAACAGGGGGCTTATTATGAGTTCAATTTCCAGTCAGTTCAAAAGCAGGCCTGCTTCTGAATTGCTAATTTGCTAATAATCCTACTATGACAGTAATAAAGGTGAACGACTATTGAACGAAGTTGAAGGTAATGCTTGTCTGTGGCCTGCTGTAATATCTCAGAACAATAACAATAAGTTATTATTGTCTTTTTTATAAGTAACGTTCAAAAACGTAAATCTTATTCTATTTCAACTTAACCGTTTTTTTTAAAAGAATTAAAATATTTTTTTTTTTGGGTATGTACATGTTTTAATATGTTTATGTATAACAAGTTACCGTGATGAATTATCTAATAGCACTAAAAAGCTCAATTTTCCGTTCAAAATAACTTTTTATCTTGAAAGATTCAAAGTGATTTTGAACGTGTATGGAATGCTATGGATATGTCATGCAACAATATTGGTGGCGCCATAAATTTGTATTTTTACTGAGAAAAGTTTTTTACATATTTCTACGGATTTCCCTTTCCCTGTCCATTTCCTGATTTCTCATTTAGTCCGGTCAGTGGATTGTCGAAAGTTGTTGTTTAAAATATTTCGTTGCTATTTTTTAATATAAATCTTCACAATGTCGTAAGTTAGTTTGAAATATTATCTTATTGGTGTAGGTACTTACGTTACGATTGTGGCTTATCAGATTAATTTTGATTAACGTGGTGGTTTTATTTTTAGTGAAACACGAACAAGTCGTCGTGTTAGTATGATCCAACTGCTTCACCTATGGGAGTTCTTAGCTAATCATAGGGAAATAGCAGTTGGGTATAACAAATCCACCCAAGCAAGGGAGCACAGCAAAAGAATGTGGGATAGGGTTGCAGAAATTTTAAATTGTGCTAGTGACGGAACTGTGAAGTCTGGATCCGAATGGTCAAAGGTATATTTACCATTTAGTCTCTAACAATTGTAACGAAGTTATTACTAGAGTAATTTAATTACCATTTTAGTTATATGTTAGAGCTCCTGGTTCTACTTTCGTTTTATTTGATTACTTTTTAAATAGGTTGGAATTGGATACAAAAAATTCAAATTTTTGTATGTACTTAAAGCTCTTATACCTATATTGATTCATAAATTCCCTTTCGTCCATTTCAAAAGGGTTATTTATTTCCCTAGTGCGACGCCGTCGGTTTCTTTTTTTTCTTTGATATTCACTATCCAAATATTCAAATAATTCATACTCGTCACACATCTACAAAATTAGAGAAATAATAAAGTGTTGTACAGACGCCAGCACATCAAGCTACCTCAATCTGTCAAATTTCCCCGATTGAAAGTGAACCTTATGCTTATGTGATAAAGTTGAAAATCTATAAAAGAAATTTGACAGATTGGGGTAGCTGGTGTGCTGGCATCTGTACATAAACGTTATCTTTTTTTAACATCGAATCAGCAAAACTGTAGGTGGGTCCTCACAACAGCTTACCTCGAACCTCGAATACAAAACAATTTTGGAAAAGCTAGTCTAATAGTAACTTCTTGAAGATCGTTTAATTTGACGTTACAGCCGTTCAATAGTCGTTTTGCTGCTGTCAATTATTGCGTCATGGTTTGAAAAGTCAATACAAAAAAAGGTGAACGGTTTTCGTAAACGTCAACGCAACAAGCCTGCTGCAGGCCTGCTAATAATGTCATAGTACAAAAAAGCCGGGCAGTTCAACTTCTGCCCTGCTATAAGAGCTCGTGGTTAGCCCCCAGTTACTGTTGTAATCTCGGTTAAATTAAAGACTTGGCTAAAAGGTCCCAGCAACCAGGCCATTAAAATTAAAAAAATAATCTCGGTTGTAATCTTGTTCCTGTCTTCCACTCAAGTGTTGAAATTACGAAGTATGCTATAAAAAAATTTGGACTACACAAATGATTTAGGGACTTATCTGGCGACTTTTGGAGTACAAATGAGGTTTAGAAAATTGATAAGTTTTGTGTTTACTTTGTAATGAATGCAACATTTACTTGCTATCTTTTGTTGCCGTATTTCTATTATTTTTGATAGCTGATTTAATTTAAACAACAATTTAATTATGGGACTGAAACCTATACTTAATAAAACGTTACGAGTTTTTTATATGTATGTTGTTGCACACGATGCGTATTTTAATTATAATTTAATTACAGAAATTTTTTTTTCGCTAGCCTCCTTTCGTGGCCAGAACGAAATCCCGGATCAGCTGTAGAGTGCGCGCAAGATAAGTCTGCGGGTGAAATTGACCTTCAAGATACTACGTAGCGGTATTCTAGCGACTTATGTATGATATTGAGTCTAGTGACACGGATTTATTGGAGTTGGCAGCACTGCTGCCACTACAGGATGCCTCAGTCTGAACAACGCATAAAGCTCGGTAGTCCTGATATTTTACAATATACATATTTTGTATTGTCTTCTAAGGTATAAGGTCATCAACTCATCACAACTATAACTCGATATTAAAATACACCAATTTTATTTATTTATTTATTTAACAACATACATCTAACATTACAGCTAACCAATGCGGTAAATGCGCCTTAATACTTAATTGTTACTTATAACTAATTACAAACAAAGCATTCCTTGTGAATTCACCCAGAGAACAACAGAATAAGTCCGTCTCACTCGCTATGAGGTTGAGCGTGCGGAGTGCACGCGTCAGCGGCGCCTCTTTTAAAAGGTTGGTCCGAGCACGCGGTTCCACTAGCAGTCGTGGCTGCCGTCGCCGCCACACGTACCTGGAAGTTAACTACTGGAAGTGGTGAAACCAGAGAAGTATGTGCAGATGATTCGAGCGATGGACAGTCGATGCAGAACTGCAGAACCCAAGTCCGGTCTATAGTGGGTACTACTGGCAGCTTCAATGTGGCTGTCAGTGTCGGCTTGCACAAAGACTCGACAAACAGCCCTTACCTCTTCCTGGTGACAATGGACGCTTTTACGTCGTATACCAGGAAGAGGCTCCCTGGTGTAGGCTGTTCGCCGGTAACATTGTGCTGGTTGCCGAGAGCGGCTTAGAGGTCCAGAGCAGATTGGAGTTGTGGTGGGAAAGACTGGAGACCGTTGGCCTGAGATTAAGTCGGACCAAAACAGAGTAGGTACTTGTATTGTGATTTTGGCGGTTTCTCTAGTCCTGTCCTATGCCAAATTTTAGTACCTCGGGTCGCTTGTCCAAGAGGATGGCGGAGTAAACCGAGACGTAACGCACCGGATCAACTCAGGATTGATGAAATGGCGACAGGTCATAGGAACCACTTGCGACCCACGGATGCCCCTCAACTCAAAGACGAAAATCTACGTTCGATACCAAGCCAAACGATTTCCTTCAAATTAGGACATGACGTTGAAAAAAGGGCATGTGATGAGGAGAGAGAAAACGCAAGTAATTCTAAAAGAGTGATGAATATAAAAGTTGATGGATGAAGAGGGAAAGGAAGGCCAAATAAAAGATGGATGGATTGCGTGAGGCATGTTATGAAAGAGAAAGGAGTGAATGATACCGTGAATGGAAAAATAAAACGTGTTGCACCGACCCCATGTAACATGGGACCACGGCATCGGCAGGAAGATGATTGCAGCAGCGACAGTCATCGGTGATTTTAAAATCGCTAGCGCCAAATCTGCTGTCAAAATCTGGGTGTAGACTTTGAAATCGCCGACGACTGGTAGTCGCTGTGTGTATCTAGCATTAGATGGCCATATTATACAGATTTAGTATCCAATTATACAATCTCGCAGCCCTAAATGTCAATTATATGTCAAACTGATAGTGCCATCTGTGTTATTGGCAGTTACTTACTGATAATAACATTGACATGCTCACACGTTTTAGTAAAATTAAAAAAGAATATCACAATGATATCTTATGAAAATAAAATAATACTTGCGCCTATGGTGCGTATTGGAACCTTACCCATGCGTCTTTTGGCACTAAGTTATGGCGCAGATTTGGTTTATACCGAAGAACTAATTGATTGGAAATTTTTAAGATCAAAGCGCAAATTCAACGGTAAGTGTTATCAAATTCATGAAATCGCAGAAAATACATAATATCTGTCAACGTTCTATAAGTATATAATTAAACAAAAATATTTTTTGTTGTTACTTAAATATAAATAATTGGGAGTAAACATAACCTGAGTTCTAGCTTTAGATTCAATTAACAAACATCAGAAAGTTAGATTCCTTGTTATAATCGTATCCACAATCTATAAGTTTATGAAAGGCAGCTTACAGTCACTAGCAAAATTTTTTTTTGTGGGAAACCAATGTTCAACGGAATTACCATTTAGACACATGTACAAACAATAGAGATAAATAGTAAATAAATAAACATTAACAATTTTGTTTTCAGAAATATTAAAAACCGTTGACTATGTAGACCAAACGGATGGAACAATAGTTTTTCGGACTTGTGTTGAAGAAAAGGATAAAGTTATTCTACAGTTAGGAACATGTAATGCCGAGAGGGCTTTAAAAGTAGCTAAACTTGTGTAAGAAAACTTCATGATTCCAAGCTCTGGTTTGTAGTTTTCTTATTTAACAATCATCCTAAAGATGTTTTCTGTTTTTAGAGAAAAGGATGTGGCTGCTATAGACATAAATATGGGATGTCCAAAAGAATTTTCTATAAAAGGAGGGATGGGAGTTGCCTTGCTTGCTCAACCGGAGAAAGCCCATAATATCTTAACTACTTTAGTTGATAATTTATCTATACCTGTTACTTGTAAAATTAGGATTCTTCAAACACCAGAGGAGACACTAAAGCTTGTACAGAAACTGGCGAGTTCAGGAATTACAGCAATTGGAATTCATGGCCGGACAAAGGATGAACGACCACAACATGCAGTACACACAGATATCATAAAGTATATTGCTGAAAGGATTTCAATACCAGTCATAGCTAAGTATGTCTTCTTTTGAAAAGCTTGAATCAATATAGTTTTTCAATCAATGTGTTTTTGTAGGTATAATTATATTGATTAATTTCTTATACAATTTCAGTGGAGGTTCTAAAGAAATTGAGAAGCATAATGATATTTACAAATTCAAGGAAATGACTGGATGTTCCAGTGTGATGATTGCACGAGCAGCTGAATGGAACTGTTCCATTTTTAAGAAAGAAGGCCTGCTCCCAATGGATACCGTCATTAAAGAGTATCTTAAGCTGGCAGTTGATTTTGATAATTCACCTGCAAACACAAAGTACTGCATCCAAAATATTTTAAGAGAGTTGCAAGACACTCCAAGGGGAAGGCAATTTTTAGATTGTCAAACACTTGAACAAATATGGTACCTAATCATAATAAATTCATTTCTTTCATTTGAAAGTAATTAATTGTTTGAATAAAACATTCTTTCTCATTTCTTTTTGTAGTGCCATTTGGGATTTAGGAAAATACTGCCAAGAAAAACAGTCAGGTTATCAGAAACGGGGTATACAGGGACGATGGCAAGTGACTCCTGATGACCTGGAACCACCGCAAAAGAAGATGAAATCGTTTCATACTGATCTTACTGATGTTGTCCAAATGAAGGTAAGGAGTATAGATTTTTGGTATTCGGGCTTTAGTACCTAGACATAAAGATTTAATTCTATTTCTTTTATTAAAATTTCAGGTATGTTTTGTTAGAGCTAATTTCAATGACCTTAATTTACCCAAATCCAAACTACATGCATGGGCAGGAAAAAATGGTCAAAAATTGCCATTGTATGAAACACAGCAAGTGGAAAAGTTGTTCCGTACTATAATTACTTTTAATGGCAAAAAATACACATCTTCATTTTGGGAGAAGAACAGGAAATTTGCTGAACAAGGTGCAGCTTTAGTCTGTTTATTCCACTTAGGATTGATGACCGAAGAAGATTTGGTTAAGGTTGGAAGTATAATAAAATGAGCTTTTATTTAAATGCAGTTATTACAGTATGCCCACATACAACTATTCTCTTTCAATTGAGATTATGTGGAGCAAGCAGGTTTTAATGTCTGAGTCAGGCAGTACACATACAAGTATTATTGTGATTCAGAATCCACTTCAATGTGGGGGTATTTATGTTAGACAATGAAAGAAAAATTACTTCATTGAACCAATTTATTATTTACATTTAAGTAAAGTGCTAAGCACATGTTATCCGTACCTACATGACATTCTTATGTAAAATGAATAAAAAGATAAATCTTATGTTTGTTGTTTCATATTGGCTATATTTTCTACTAGCTTTTGATTTAGTTCATCTAATTTAGAGTTCAGTCCATCTTGTTTCATCACATCCTCTTGCAACTGCTTGAAATTTTTGAAACAGCAATGTGCATTTATTAAACTTTCATTACCTTCAGCTAATTTAATAGGATGATCTTTCACTTGCAAAATCTCATCATCAAATAAATCTTCCAACACACCTTGAGTAGTCGGAATGTTCGGCAGGGTATATTTTTCCATAATTTTAGCAAGATTTTTCATACTATGTATGTTAAAAAACACAATTCGATAACCCGTGTCTTTCTGAAAAAAAAAGGAGGCTAAAATTACACGATTCTGAAAGTTTGCATAAAATACCATGCTCGATGTATTACAATTTACACTAGATTAGAACTTACCTTTTATAAAATTACTAAATAATTCAGTTTTTATCAAAAACAATATCGAAAGTATTTATTTACTATTTTATTTTTTGTAGTGACATTACTGACATTTCACAGATAGCTGACAATTTTAGTGTTGTGCATGCACTAAGTAATTACGGTTTTATTTAGTCGATTACTTATATTTCCCAACGTGTGTGGCAACATCACATAGTCTATGGAGGACCTTAAGATGGTCAACCTGGCATCCACAAGTTTCCGTATTAGCTAGATGGATATGAGATGGACGTGTGTGCCCTAAGGTAGTGCTAGATTGACGCAAAATATCTGTACGTTTTGATTAGTCTCACTCACCGTGTAAAAGGAGAACTTTAGGGGCAATAACTATAAAATTAATAATGCTCTGCTTATGCATACCATTATTTTATGTGCCATTGATTGAAGCAATATAACAATCTTAAAAATGTCTGTAAAAATTATATAACGGCCTATAAAAAAAAATAAAAGGAATTTATGAGGTGAAGTGTAAATGCGGCATAGTACTTAAATTTCTTTTCGTTTTTGTGTCAGAACAAAATCATAGATGGCGTAAGTGATCTACTAACTTACAAAATACAGGCGTCGAACATTTTGTACGCACGGCTACTGTTACAGATCATGCTATACATTTCCAGTATAAGCTGATCTCGCATTGTATAGGATTTCTTTACAATGAGAGGTCAGTGGAAACTGGAAATGTATAGCTTGATGTGTAGCCGTGTGTACCAACCAGGTTTTTAAAATCTACTGGGTGATTTTATTATTTTACTAGCTTTTGTTCGCGTGGAAGTCGGAAAATATCCCACAGGAACGTACTACCGGGATTGAACTCCTACCCTATGTGTTAATTCAAGTTATAAAGTAGGTATCTGTGCGCTAAGTTTCATCTAAATCCGTTCAGCCGTTTTTGCGCCAATCCAAACAAACAGATAAGAGGGACAATATTTTTTAAACTATACCTTTAATTATCGGCATTAGACTTGTTCCCACACCACCTAGCAATGACCTTTTTTCAAAAATATTCCAACTAGGTACCAGGACTTCGTTACTATTTTATTAGGTATATGGTAGTTAAAGAACAATTAATTAAATAAAAAAGGACCGATTTTCCCATTTGTTGCTCTGGGAATAAAGGGAACGGGGCTTATAAGGGTTTTGTCTTGGATAGGTTTTAAGGACAACGCCTTTTTTTTTTATTTCAAATTCAAATTTATTTATTTGTACACATAGGTATAATGTAGTGTACACGATGTTATAAAAATAGAAAAATATTGAGTCACTATGTGCTGCCTTGCAAGGCGTACAAAATATTACTACACAGTTGGTAATAGGTATACAGGTAGGTAATAATAGCCTATATAATTTTATATAATGCTAAGTAACCATCTTTTAGATCTTTAGTAATAAAATTAACATAAACAAAATAGTAACAAACAAATTAAGGTAACAAAAATTATTAATTAAACTTAATAACTAAAGTAAGTAGGTAATAAATAAATCTGAGAAACTTATTACGGATTTTATTTTTCATCCAAATATTCATTTATAGTGTAATATGCTTTCTGTATCAGAAACCTATGGTTTCATCAATGATAACTTCGTAGGTAGTGCTCGTAACGTGTATTCCTACTAATAATGTTGTCATTTTCGTCTTCAGAGGGTTTTGAACAGTTCAACTTTTTATTTGAAGCCGAGCTGTCTGTTCTGTGTTCAACAAAGTAAAAAATAACATAACTCTGGTTGCACTGTAGTTATTTAGATACATAGTTTGCGGTTTCCTGTGGTAACCGCGACTGGATCGACCTCGATTTCATGAGCTTATGTTACGCTCATTTACTACAAAAATAAAACACGTTAATGTTGCCGTAGCAAGTAGCAAGAGATATTTAGACGGTTATAAATGATTATGTCTTTGTAGGTATATATGGACCTAGTTTTTCTGGCATAGTACGCTGGGTTGGCCAAAATTTAATACCTAAATTAATTCTAATAGTGCATTGAATTGGAAAGATCAACATTATATATTATATCTACAAGTACCTAATATTTTACTTTATGAGTAGGATGGCATTAGCGACCCGCCCTGCTTCGCACGCGTGCAATCTACTGATGTGGCGACATGTTATTAAAACTTCGAGATTTCTGTGCTATAAGTTTTAAATATTGGGCTTATGGCTAAGTAACAACATCGTACGGGTCGATCGATCAGGTGTTAAGCTACGCTTGCCGCAGTTGGTTCGTGTATGGGTGATTATCTTTACATACCTAGACCCCTCCGTGCCTCGGAAAGCACGTTAAGCCGGTGGTCCTGGTCATTCGTGGATCTTGGACAGTCGTTACGGGTCGTCAGAAGCCCGAAAGTCTTAACAACCAGTCGTACCAAGGTTTATCGTATTACCCAGTAACTGGGTTGTAGAGGTCAGATAGGCAGTCACGCCATGTAAAATACTGGTATTCTGTAAAGTACTGGTAGATGATGATCTAAGTTAAATATTAATGTAGGGTAAACTTGCCTAATTCGTACCCCTTAAGAAAAAACCATCATATTTTGAAAATTAGGAAAGATAAATTAGTTTTAATTAAAAGTAATTTTTGTTTGCTAAATGCTTTATTGTTTCTATAATCAAATTTAACATAAACCTTATAAACTTCTAAAAAATTAACAATTTAAAAAAAAAAAAAAAAGTACGATTTAAGACCAATCATCCCAAATCGTACTGCTATATCCTTAATTCGTACTTTGAGATCTATTCATTGGTATACAGTATTGAGAATCAGCATCATAATCAACAATGTGTTATTAAAACAAGTTAATTCTTAACAAATTCGACGGATGGTCTTCGCCAATTCTCGGCAATCATCGCAGTTATATTCTTTGGTTTTTTTATTGGTTCGTTGTACGTGTTTGTGGTACGTTTTAAGAATTTAACTCGAGTACGAAATAGGAGCAAGAGCCAAACAAATTTTAAATTTACCGCCTAATAAATTGACAACAGTTACGAGTCACGTTACACGTCAGATGAAATCGCGAAGATACACATGAATACGTGTCAAATCGTAAAATAGGTTATACACGACCTTATTTGAATAAAACTCTTACAAAATGTGTAAAAATATTACAACAATAGTTGAAAAAAACTTACTTTTGCAATATTTTTATCGAGAGCAGCGTCACAGGTGTTATCTCTCAGATGGTGAAATGGCCGACTGTTATTTCTATTTTTTGACACTAAGAGGCGCTGATAGTTGTTACCAAAGCCGAGTTTTAAGTGGAGTACGAATTTGGCGTAGGTACGAATTAGGCAAGTTTACCCTACAGACGCCAGCACATCAAGCTACTACAATCTGTCAAATTTCTTTAATAGATTTTCAACTTTATCGCTAAAGCATTAAGGTTCAAGGTTGATTGGGAAAATTTGACAGTTTCGGGTAGCTTGACCTGCTGGCGTCTGTACCTAAAACTACATATAAATCTTCCGGAATACATTCTCTAAATCAATGATGGTGAAAATATATTCTGTTTAGAAGAACTAAAGACACACACATGAAAAGCGACTTTGTTTTATCACATTTTGTATATTAAGTACCTTCTTCTACCTTCCTTGCTAGGTAGGGTACTTTTTTCTTGTTCGTGAGCATAATATTGAAAAAAAATCGGGACAGATGGGAATTTAAGAAAATGACACTTAGCTATTACACGAAATGCTGAAAAGCAGTGTAGGTACCCAATTAGTTTGTGTTTGTGTCTATTTGGAGGATATATAAGTTAAGATAGAAGTTTTATTAAACTGTCTGGTGAACATGATTTGGATATATTCAATACCAGTGTTTCTCGGCTTAAGCATTTGTGAGTCGCGCGCGGGCATTCAAGGCGAATTCACGTGCGCATACGAGGCTGCTACCCTATTGACGCCCCGCCAGGAGCGGGGCTGCGTGAGGCAGCACCAGCCTATGTGCGCCGCGAGGGCCGCCTATTATTGCTGAAGTGTGCGGGACTTATTTAAAGTGAAGAATGGAGGTAGATAGTGAGTGCAAAGCGGGCTATAAGCTGCCGCTAAAAAGAATTGAGGTAAACAATCCCCCTATAAATTCCGATAAGGGACTAGACTCAGTGCAGTACGTGTTACTATTGTAATACCTCGACTGAAGAAGTGAACTTTTATGACTGAATTGGCGATCAATCTATGTGCAAGAACCACAAGTGTGCATGTGGAGAAGCAAGTGCTGTGGAAATATTTATTCGCAGTGAATTGGATAGGACCTCGAACGGCTCCGTGGTACTGAGCACTAGGTATGTGCATTACCTAGCAAATGTGAATAAACTTAGACAAGGTAAGGGTCCCTTGTGCGAATGCTCCGGGCCGCTATTTGTGCAAGTAATACCGCAGAGTGAATTCATTATTCGCTAGAGAATAATATGAACATATTGCAAGAAATTGAGCCGCGTCGAATTCAGATGTGATAGTATAAAACCCATGTCAAAAAAACAAGTAGAGGGTCCATGGACACCCGCTGCGAGAGCGAGTCACGTAAAACAATAAAGAGCCCAAGACAACCAGAAAAAATAAAATGATTTACGGGGTTTCACTAATAGAGTGTCCATGGACACAAACAAAACATCACGCACAAGCCACTGTCCAACAAGACTTTTCAAGTAGCCGGAATTCGACCACGGTCAAAAATAACCAAAAAGGACTCATCGGAAATAGTACCACAGGCTAGTATAGAAACGAGTAACGCATTCTCAGTACTTCCTATGACTGGAAATTAATAGAACGGAGAATCGGACGATGCGGTCTCAGTCCTAAGTGATTATGGAGGAACTAAACGACGTCGTATTCTGAAATTACATAAGTTACCCATGGACACCACGACTCCACGAGTAACCAATCAAAAGATGACCCGCGACGAAGCACTTCGCTCAGCACTACGACACTTGAAACACTTGAAAAGTATGCTACTGATAAAGTGGAATCCCCGCGAAAAGCGATATCCCCCTTTTGTTTGTGAATATGATGAATGGATCTCTAATAAGGATGAGTGGAAGTCAGCGAATGAACTAACTCGAACTACTAACTGTGAAATACGAGCAGATCCGAAGAGTAAGAAAATTACATACATACCCAACAGTAGCGAAGCATATGAAGCAATAAATGCAAAGTTAGGTGAAAATCCATTGGGCACGCCACAATCGCGGCGATAAGTCCCCTCTTTGAGGAGTGGCTAGAGAGGCGCCACGGCGTCCTCACCTTCCGTTTGACGCAGGTCCTCACCGGTCACGGTTGTTTCCGGAGGTTCCTGTTCCGGATACGGCGGGAGGAAACGCCCGGGTGTCACCATTGTGTGGATCGCCCGGAGGACACGGTGGAGCATACGGTGGAGGTCTGCCCGGCTTGGGCGGAGCACCGCCGTGTCCTCATGGAGGCGATTGGCGGTGGCGATCTCTCGCGTCCGGCCCTGGTCCAGGCCGTGGTACGGAGCTTGGGAAGCCGTCACCTCCTTCTGCGAAGCAGTAATGTTCGCGAAGGAGGAGGCGGAACGCGTGAGGGAGAGGCAAAATTCGCGCCCTCACGCTTTAGCCACCGCAGGAGACGGCCTGGGCGTCGGGAATCGCAGGCCGATTCCCGGCCACCGTAGGCGTGGGCTTGCGAACGGCGAGCAATGGGCAGCTCACCGTTCGATAAGGACCAGGCCCGGGTCGACGGCGCGTTGTGTTCCACGCGCGCCTCAAAGAGATGTCAGCACCAATGACGGGGTCCGCTAGGGCCGATGCCTGCTAGGGTTGCGGGAAAGTCCGAGAGGGATACCGTGGCCCCTGGCACAGGCAACTGAAGGAACACGGGTGGGTTTTAGTCAGTAAGAGTCTGACACGCCCTCCTGCTCTGCCCAGAGCGGGAGAAGGTATTTGATGATTTCCCACCCTCAAAAATCATGAAAAATTGGGCGTTGATTTTAATTTTTCCCGTGGAAACCGACATGCGAGAGGCTCGTGACGTAAAATATATCTTGAGTCAACGTGGTACTGGAAAAATATAAAGTTCGCGATTCGGCGATAACGCAGTGCAAACGATGCTGGCAATTTGGCCATGTACTAGCTCATTGCCACAGACCTCAGCAACCAGAATTTGTGGAACGACAGGAAAATGGAGAAGTTTGACACGTATGCTACAACTGTCACGAAATTGGACATACAGCGAGGCAAGCAAAGTGTCCGCTATTTCAACTAGAAATTAAAAAACAAACAAATGGGTTACAAGCGTTTGTTAAAAATATTCAGTGGGTGAAAAAACAACCAGAAAAACGAATTAAATTAAAGAATTCCAAGAAAGCAAGGACAAACGGTGATAGTTATGCCACAATGGCAGGCACGACAAACGACCCAGATACAGCGTGCATACCCGATGAGAGGGAAGCAAATGTAAAAGCATCACCTTATTTACTCTCCAAAGCTAAAGATTTCATGAGAAGTCTACAAGCAAACGGATATCCCGCAGAAACAATTCTGGATTTTATGTTAGATCTCATCAATGGATAAGTTATCGAACGTGCTCAGAAGTAGAAAACAGTGTTTGAGAATTGTGCACTGTAATATTCAAGGTATCCGAAACAAATATGTTGAACTTAAACAGCTGGCGATCAAACATCAGCCAGATATTTTGTATTAAATGAGTGTAAGATTGACTTCACTAAGAGTAAGTATAATATACCGGGGTTTAATAAAATCTATGATGCGAGAGCAGCTCACCTTGTCACGGCTATGTACATAAGGCAAGGTTTGCGTTGGAATCTTACTACAGTGATACCGGGTGTGGATGACGTGATCCGATGTATTGAGGGAGTTGCCATCAGGTTGGAAACATTAAACGGGGCGGTATTATCGTACGGGGTCTGTACAATCCACACCTACGCTTTAGTCAAATCTGAGCGGATTGGGAAGCATTATTGGAAGATAATACTACCTCGATCAATGTTGGAGACCTAAACTTGAGAATGCAACAACTTGGACATTCTCAAACACAGGCAACGGGTAACTTGATAAAACGTGCTATCGATAATAGAGAGGCAAAGCTAGTCCACATTAACTTACCATCACGCCCATGCCATCGAGGAGATGGAATACTTGATGTTGGAGGTGGACATGGAAATTTCAGAATACGTACAACTTAGACGAAAGATGGGTAATATTACAGAGTCTAGGGAATCTTGAATCAGATTTCAAGAACTCATCGAAACTAATTTGCCGCTCACAGAGCCAACTACTGATGTTGAAGCGGAACTATACGTAGAGCAAATGGAAGATATACTGACAGGAGCATTAGATGAAATGGCACCTTTGCGAGAGGCAAAGCGACGCGAAGAACTGCCGTTGCACATGCGATACATGATACAACATCGTAACCGAAGCAAATTGAGAGCCAAAAATGCACCTAGAGGACATATTCTACGCCGTATATACAATGCTGCTAAAAATAACTTGAAGCAAGCACTACAAGAATACCGCGAGACCCAGTTGAACACTGTCATTGAAAGTCCCGAAAATAACTTTACCAAGATGTGGAAAATTCAACGTTCACTGAAAACTAAACCACAGTGTCTGCCTGACTTGCCTTTTTTTTTTTTTGTGGGTGGGAAATCATCAAATAACTTCTCCCGCTCTGGGCAGAGCAGGAGGGCGTGTCAGACTCTTACTGACTAAAACCCACCCGTGTTCCTTCAGTTGCCTCTGCCAGGGGCCACGGTAACCCTCTTGGACTTTTCCGCAACCCCAGCAGGCATCGGTCCTAGCAAACCCCGTTATTGGTGCTGACATCTCTTTGAGGCGCGCGTGGAACACAACGCGCCGTCGACCCGGGCCTGGTCCTTATCGAACGGCGAGCTGCCCATTGCTCGCCATTCGCAAGCCCGCGCCTACGGTGGCCGGGAATCGGCCTGCGATTCCCGACGCCCAGGGCGTCTCCTGCGGCGGCTAGGGGCGTGAGGGCGCAAATTTTGCCTCTCCCTCACGCGTTCCGCCTCCTCTTTCGCGAACATTACTGCTTCGCAGAAGGAGGTGACGGCTTCTCAAGCCCTCTCGCTCCGTACCATGGCCTGGACCAAGGCCGGACGCGAGAGATCGCCACCGCCAATCGCCTCCACGAGGACACGGCGGTGCTCCGCCCAAGCCGGGCAGACCTCCACCGTATGCTGGAGCATACGGTGGAGGACCGTGTGCCTGACTTGCCTGGAACGGTGACAGAGGAGGATACAATCAACGCCTTGGTTGACACAGCCATCGGAAAGGATGCAAATGTAAGTCATGATCACACAAATACTGAAATGTTCACACCATACCAGCCACTACCTGAAACTGACTTAAATGAGGTGATACGAGCTCTTGGCCTTTTTAAAAACAAGAAAGCACCAGGTCCTGATCAACTAAGAGCAGACGCATTGAAACTTGCTGGGCCAGCGTACCATAATGCATTAGCCCGTATTATCAATTACACTTTGCGCACCGGATACTTTGCTAAAAGATGGTAGCGGAGGGATTGTATTTTCCTACCCAAACTAGGCAAGTCCCACACAGATGCTGCGTCGTATCGTCCGATTACCTTATTTTGCATAATGGGGAAGCTCTGCGAACGGATTATGTATAGTCGAATCCTCTCTGAAATTAATAGACTGGAACTAATTCTAGAATATCAACATGGCTTCTCAAAGCAAAGAGGAACTGGTACCCAAATCTTACGGACTGGCAAAGTTATAACCGATGCTTTGGATAAAGGAAACAGCGTAGCAATGATCTCTACCGACCTTAGCAAAGCATTTGATTCCTTAAATCACACGGGGCTGAGTAAGAAATTGTTCGACGCTGGAATGGCAAACAACGTTATTCAACTCATTGAGAATTACCTTTCAGGCCGAGAGGATCGTGGCAAATACCGCACGATGTACGGAAAAGAGATGCCAGTTCCACATGGAGTACCGCAAGGCTCTATTTTGGGGCCGATCCTTTTTAACTTATATGTGAGTGACATCCCGAAAAATCACATAGCTGGTATCACGTTATCACAATATGCTGATGACCTCTGAATTCTTAATGAAGCGTGTCCTCCAGATACTGCATCGCGACGAGCAGCATGGGCTGCCAAAACGATCATCAATTATTACAAGGAGTGGGGTTTGAAGTGCAACGTCAGCAAGACAGACTGCGCCATGTTCACTAATAAACGCAAGTATAGTCGGACAGTAAAGCTCGAACGCGAGAATTTACCGATAAAGACATGCATAAAATATCTCGGAGTTCACCTTGACCAAAGATTAGTAATGAAAGAACACGCTAAAAATATTGTTAAAAAAGTTAAACAAGTCCGCGGTATCTTGGCGCCGATTATAGGGTGGTATATCAAGGTATCACTCGAAACAAAAATTAAAGAGATAAAAGCAACGCTGTTACGGATCATAGATTATGGCATAGTGCAACTTTAC
Source organism: Brachylomia viminalis (assembly GCA_937001585.2). Taxonomy (NCBI): domain Eukaryota; kingdom Metazoa; phylum Arthropoda; class Insecta; order Lepidoptera; family Noctuidae; genus Brachylomia; species Brachylomia viminalis. The sequence goes on along the minus strand of OW443301.2, from coordinate 13,907,005 downwards.
CCTCGGGTGTGTAAATCCAAGCTGACCGAACTCGAAAGACAATACTGTATGGCATTGAAAGCTGCTGCAAATTTTCCTCACAATACGAGTTCAAAAGTGATCTGGGAGATGCTTGATGAAGACCCGTGGTACCTACGTGCTAGAGACCTTCATGAAGACATGCTACGTAAATTAAGTAATCTGCAAATACAGCCTGGTGATAAATATGACAAACCAAACCACCATAATTCCATGTTTCCTAGTTTGCGGGTGATATAGATTATGTGTGCAAACAACAAAGAGGTAAACCACTCTCCAAGCGAATGGTCCCTCCTCGTATTCCTATAGTTTAGATATTAAATATGTAGCAGTATAGCGTGAGCCAGATCATGTCTGAGCTGAGCCACATTTACTTTCCAATTAGATCTTATAGTAAGACACATGTGTAAAATAGCAAAGCTTGTACTTGGCGGCCAGAAAACTGTAAAACCTATTATACACGGTGACATTTGAATCACAGTTTTGCTAGAACAAATGTTGTTTAGACCATGGTCTACTACCATTCTACAGCATCAAATATGTTATTAAAACAATCTAATCTAGGAGTTCTCAAATTAGTCTTATATTGCTCAAACGTGTAATAATGTTTGAAACATTAACCGTAACATCAAAGTACTCATCACGGTAGCGATATTGCATTCAAGACGCGAGCGCCGCGCGTCGCAGCCGCAGTGTCTGTGTAACGATAATCCCGACATTTTTAACATTGCCTTTATTGTGTTTTTTTAGAAAACCAATGACGTTTTTTTTTCTATTGGATGCTATAGAATGGTTGTAGACCATGGTCTGAACAACGTTTGTTCTAGCAAAACTGTGATTGAAATGTCACCGTGTATAACATAAAGTTCATTCTATTCTATTCTATTAAGCATTTGTTGGTGGAAAGCTTTTTTAAGGAAAAGTATGAATATATATATTTTTATGTAGACGTCTAAATAATTTTTAGTTTGTATTTGTCGTTCGTATAGGTTCAATTTTTTTCCTAATTTATGTAAAAGGTATTTTGTACCGACATTTGTATTTTTTTCTCGTTTTTTATTTGAATTTTGGTGTTTATGTGTGGAAACTTGTAAATGGCCTTCAGTTGCATATTGTTTAAGTACACTGTATATGAGAGCTGTAAGTTTCCCGAATGAAATAAAATATGTAAAAGTAACAGTGTTAATCGAGTTTCGTTGCTGACCGTACCAACCTGCAGTCAGGGTCGCTAAACAATACGTTTTCCTGACTGTACACACCGATGTAGGCTGTACGGACTACCCCTAGCAACTCGACTCTTAGTTCCAAAATAAAATAAGTTCCCGTTTCAATTGAGTGCACCGCATGTCTAGTGTGTGATAGCCAGGAGACTTGATGTCAGCCGACCACAACACGTGTGGTCTCCGATCTATCAAATAGTTACCTATCGATACAAACCGACAGGCGTCAGGTTACACTGACCGTATCATCGTGAAACGCTTCTGTGAGTATTATAATTACCTACACAGTGAAGCTTTATTAGGTACTTCTCTTTTTTAAGTGTTTTGTTGTAGAACAGAGTCGAGTGAGTTATCCAAAATGTAAGTAGGTACCTAGTTACCTAAACTACAGTTGCGAAATGTCTTTCTAAGCGTCTGTCATAATAATGAGTCCCTTAATAAGACCGGAAATAAGAAGTTACAATAGTTACAGAGAGAAGAAAAGTTACAATAAATTGGACACTAATTCAAATGTTGTCAAGCGATGAACCTCGTTTATGCTAGAATGTCTTAAAAGCCGTTGCAATTCTAATGAGATTTTTGATTTACAACCGCTGCGCCTGCAGAGCATGATGTCCGCATATTTGAATGAAACCGCGAAATTACACGTGAACGCAGCCATCTCATCGACGACTGCGGCCGAGCCGACGACTGTGCAGTGCCGGCCAAACCGCAAACTCTTCGTCCCAACACCCGCATACATCGCCGTCATTCCTAAGAATCTGAATTATCTTTAGAAACTTCGCTGTTGCGGTATTTTATGACTTTAGACCACAAAGCGTTATTAAACGTAGGAACGAATAATAACAATATTTTAAAATATCGCCAACGCTCAACTGATGCTGGTAGAGTTGAGAGCTTTGTTTTGACTCTACAATGACAATGGACCGTCGCGCACCCGTGAGTCGTGACGTGATGTGTCACCCTACACTGCATTGCATATTTAAATGACAAGCAATGCGACACTGGTGCGCAGTTCGACGTGAAAGGCATAATATTTTCGACAATACAATGAATGCCTCTTCAAATCGCAACTCGAAGCATCTCATTATAACTGCAGATGAAAATGAGGGGTCAAATGTTCAATTGAAATATTTGAAAACTTGATTGAAAAAAGGTTTTGTTATCGTTCTTTAGCGGATCGGTTCTTAACATTTTATATAGAGGTCTTTTCATCTAGTTTCATCTACGTGTCGTCGTGTTGTTTTATGATACCTAATTAGAAAATAAAATGTAATTTTTTTATATGAATTATTTTACTATACCTAACTGTTATTAGGTAGATAAACATGTTAGCAGTTACAAAACTGCTAACATGTCTTTTTCGGAAACAAGAAAAGCAGTCTTTTTCGGAAAGCTTGAACAATCAAGCTTTCCGAAAAAGACTGCTTTTCTTCATTCATTACAATCCTGTGACCCAAGAAAGTACCTATAAAATATTATGTATTTACCTATGAAATTACCGTTTTGTATACAGAAAGACAAAGTCATTTATATATATATATTCTTAATTTCGAACAATCAAAATATGCACCCATGCTATCGATGCATCTCTGCCAGCGCAGTAATAATTTTTCAATGCCCTTCTTGAAGAAGTCGGGTGTATGGGAGTCAAGAAACTCTTCAAATGCGTTTTGTACTGCCTCTCGGGTATTGAATTTTTTCCCTGCCAAGAAGTTGTCCAAATTTTGGAAAAAGTTGAAGTCTGTCGGCGCAAGGTCTGGTGAGTATGGTGGATGACGCAAAACTTCCAACAATAGCTCTTAGAGCTTAGAGACCGTCTGTTGTACCGTATGAGGTCGATCGTTGTCGTATGGGAGCAGCGGGGACGAGCGATTAACGGCTGGCCGGAGATTTGAGACCTGCTCCATCATTGTTTCCAGTTCCTCACAGTATACATCCACAGTAATGCTGGTGCCGTTAATTGGTAAGAAGCTGTGATGAATTATACGGGCCTAGACCACCAAACAGTGACCATGACTTTTTTAGGGGTATGTTTTTGTTTGGGGCATTGCCTAGGCGCTGAACCAGGGTCTAACCAACATGATGACCGCTGACGGTTATCAAAAAGAAACCATATTTCATCGCAACTGACAATGCGGTTCAAAATCCCTTCGTGTTTGTGTCTGTTAAGCAACGCAAGGCATACTTCAACGCATTCATCGCGCTGGCGATCGTTCAGTTCGTGCGGCACCCACTTATCAATTTTTTTTTACCTTGCCAATTTGACGCAGATGGACCAATATTGTTTTGATGCTTACGTTGAAAGCTGCTGCTAACTCAGCCGTAGATTGAGTATAGGTTTAGATCAAAATTTCCATGTCGGAAGCGTTCAAACTAATAACGAGTCGTGCGTTCGTTTGTTACGTAGTACACGTAATTAATATTGCGAGCCGTTTGTGCGGCATTGCTACCGCGACGGAACTCGTATTCCATAGTTACTTACTCGTATTTTTATCGTGTCCATAATGATGAAAAATATACAAATGTAGTGAAAACAAAACACTAATTAATAAAGAAATGACTGAATTTGAAAATACAATTCCATATTTTTTTTATAATATTCATTTGAATTTAGAATTTATTGCCCGCCATACATAAATTACGTTTCACATGGCCAGTATTGTAAAACGCCAACTTCATAGGTAAATACCTATTTTATCATCAAATAAATCGTTCAAGTTCCCTACATGGCTTCTTAGTTTAATTGCAATTTTGTTTGTTTTCGGAGTAGCATAATCAGAACTCGGGAATCAAGTAAATGAAGGTAACATAACATGTCATAGTACGTTGAAATAGCATTGTAACTGATCTACCATAATTATGAAATCAGTGATATAGCAAAATTTCAAATCACATTATGAATCGTAACAAATTAATTTTAACTTAATAATCCAGGACTCGTAGCAAAACAGCTACGGGCTACGGCGTAGACGGCCGATTAGCAAAATAATAGTCGTCGCAGATCAACTATTTTAAATTTTTTTATTCCCATGTTTTATCCGTATCTTATATACAGCAAGATGACTATGTATGTACTATCAAAATAGTTTCACACATAACGGTATACGTAGTCAGGCGGGTCTGACTATTCTGGAATAGCTGAGAGAGACGATATTCGTAACACCTTAATGAACTCCGTTATTTTATGCTAAACAGTTTAAATGTTCAGCTATGGTGCAAAAACACGTATTCGTTTTCCATTACAATTTTACCAATGAAATTCTAAGCTCACCAACACTACGAATGAAATCATTAATTCTAGTTTTGCCCAATTATTGTTTAACTAAAGCTTGAAATATTTAAGAGATTTCATTTTGTTGAGAGCGATTAGGCCGAGACGCGTGTCAGAGCATAATCTGTAGATCTCATAAATAAACTGAGCGCTTTGTATAGAAAAACAAAAGAGGGTTAAGTTATTAGTCTCGTAGTATACGAGTAGCTGTCTCGAAGGGCGCGTGGCAGCGCGGGTGGCGCGGGCGACTGTGGACGAGCCGCCCGCGCCCGGCGCGGCGCGAACGCCTGTCAACTAATATATTGCTTTCGGAGACAGATGATTCAAACGAAGAATGTTGTTTTAATACCTTCTGTAGCTATTTACTATGTTACGGAGACGAAATTCCTGAGCGTCTGCTCGTTTCCCTGTTTCATTCATTTTACAATCTGTTCACAACAAATTGCACGCAGACTGATCGTATTTTCAAATTTTTGATTCCTTTTTCAAATCAGCAGAATGGATTTTTATGCAACGTGTACCGAAGGAAGATTTCCGTTTTATATTATACCACGTTGGTATCTATGATTATAATGAGTAGGTACCTACGTCATATGCCATTTTCTGAAACTGTTTATATAGGTACTTACCTACTAACCAATTTGTAGATTAATTACCCAATTAATGATAAACTTGGGGGCATAAAAGAAAAAAAAAATCGTTAACTCTTTACTAACCGCTTTTGTTGTTCACTTCGAAGCCTGCGTTGCAATTCAACAAGAAATAACAATCCTAATGTAAACAAGAGAAGAAAATTATTCAAGTATTTGAACTATTTACACAAGTACCTATATTAAGATAAAAGGATTCATCACAACTCTTCATTAGTTCAAACAATAAGAAAACTATCATGTTTCGACAATTTAGAGCCCAATGATATATGTTTAACGGCGACACGAGCCAACTGCTGTTGTCCGTGGAATTTACGAGCGCGCTTCAACACGGCAAATACATTTGTTAATAGACACATTAGCCGTTAAATGCTCCTGCGCCGGTTCTTAATTGCCGACACATTGGCTTGTGTCCCTTGTCGTTCCTCCTCACAATATGCCCATTGTAGAATAAATAGTTACAAATTAAGTGCCTACACGTTTCTAATTGATTTACCAGTTACCAGTAAAAGGTCTTTTATAAATTGAATTGTATGCGATTGCCCAAAAATGTATTATTTTCTGTAAATAAGCATTTTCGTCTGTTACCCTCACTCAAGATTTTTTGGAATGCTTAATGGTCGAAGTTCAATCTTAAGAAGACCTTTGATTCTTCCTTAGATTCAATTAGAGAAAAGCTGTAAGTAGGAGATTGTCTAAACGTCTATAAAAAAACGGGTCTACTTGGGTCTACTAACTAATTAAACAATAGAATCGTCAATGTTTTTGAACAATAAAAAGTGGATGAAAACAACACACCCTGTGTGCGCAATTAGCGTAATGGTAACGTATTGTTTTAGTCGGTTGTGGAGCGAGTCGCTAACGAGACACAAGAGGCGCGTGCGCACATACACGACGAGACCGCTCTCGCGGCGCTACCCTTTGTTCTAGGCATTATGTCCTCCCCCAATCTTCAAACTAAATCCTTACTAACACAAATTAATAGCCGATGCTTAAAACTAAATATCATTTGGATTTATTTTGGCCAGATCCAGGAGTAGATGAAACAAAATCAAATTAAGTAGGTAATTATTGAATAATTTAATCTTCTTAGTTATGCCGCATCTACCCAATTACGCTACCTAGTACACGAAAGATGAGAAATGGAGGCGAATGCTGCAAAAATTGAAATTCTGTAGCTAGAATTTGTACAAAACAATCTCCCTTTATTGAATGAGATCATGACATACCTATTGACCAGAAAAGGCAACTCGTACCGGTATGTGCCACAAACCCTACCAATGGCAAACTGAGAAGGGAGAAAGATATTCTGCAACAGTGAGGGACTGACACTGACGGAGAGCCATCTGGAAGACTATGCAGGAAACCGTTACGATGGTCCATAAAGATTGCCAGATCTAGGAATATTTTTTATTCAGATGTTAATATTCGGCTCAACTAAATTGTAAGCGCTACTAAAAGGATTTCTTTAAAATGAAGCCGTTTCTTAGCTACTATTATAAACGTATATAAATGGACAATGCTAACAGTATCCAACAAAGGAGTGACGTCGCTGTGTCTACCATACTCAATAAGTGAAGCAGTCCGGTAGAATACACTCGATTGAGACTCGGATAACGAGTATACAATGAATACTTTTCATTGATTCTTCAGTTCTGGAGAGAAGAGCTTTACATGGATAAGAATAGTGAAGGACATTGATGGGCAGTGAACGGAGACCACCGGCGCGGCGTCGGCGGCCCTTCGCAAGCCGCGCGATGGAGCGTGCTCTTACGCTTAAGTAATCAGTGCACACTGTAGTAGTAGCCATGTTAAACTATTGTCAGTATTGTCACTTATTAAATATCTTTACTTTAATAAACCTCCAATACGAAACTGCTCTCCGAAAGAATTGGTTTTCAAATAAAAACCAAGTCCACCCTAAACTCAAGTCATGATTCACAATGATAGAGTTTAGGCCTAAATCTCGTTCCAAACTGACATAATTATAATAGGTGGCAATTCCTTCATATTGATATATAAAATCTCCGTATTATAATGTAATATAATATCGGATTAATGTCTATGTAGCTAAAGGATATTTAGGAAAAGATGCAGGTGAAATCAAAATGATCTAAAACTTCAAAAATGTACGTTGTTTGTCAAACATTTATCTTGCCTATTTCATTATATTTTGCAATAAAATAAATCTACGCATAAGTAGCAACATGATCGCATTGTCAAGCAGCCATTCATCGTACTGCCATTGAATACCAATCAATACTTGTCTGAAGATCTCTTATTCACGCATACTTTAACAAACAACAAACAATATTGCAACTTGCTCATCGCACCTCTCTCGTAGGGCTGATATTAATTTATTTGAGTATCGTCCTTATGCCAGCGACCATAGGGTTCCGTTTTGGTTCAATCTTCGGAAAATCGGAGGCGGCATATCATGACACAAGGTAATGTTACCTTTTCTTCGATAATCCATTGTACAACTTTAAGTCTTTATAAAAACTTTTATTGAAATGTTTGGCTCTACTTTAGTAATTCGATAAAAGAAAATCCGTTTCTGCTGAATACATTTACAGTGTACAATAGTTTCTTTTCAAACATAATTGAGAATCGAAACATAGGTATCCACTCTTTTTTCCTTTTGGTCTGTTCAGCAGTATATTAGTGAGGATGTCTGTGTCTACGCATCGTACCAATGATATCAACATTCAGAAACGTTATTGTTTTAAAATTACAAGTTTGATTGAATTTCGTATCGGCAGAGACAATTATGTGCGTCTGCATAAAGGTAGTGATTACGGCATTCGTAATCGGCTGCCAGTTTACGCTTCATCTTAGTGAGCAATATAAAACGTGATGGAGCAAGTGGCACGTCCACACGCCCCGCCCCGCCCCCGCACGTCTGCGCTGCCGCAGACAAAGCTTCTGTTATTTGCCAGCAGCAGTACCCTTGCATTATCCACAATTGTAATATCAACGGAAATTAGTTCAAGCCACACAGAACACAAACTTTTGTTTGCGTAATAATTTCAAATTTGTTTTTTTTAAACTGTTAAACTGATCAGAACAGCCTGAGTTATTTTGACTGACACCTTGAATTGGAGCTTCCAAGATTGAATCTCTCATATAAATTATAGTACGAGATTGTCGCAAACAAGACGGTAGAAGACGGTAAGATGGTGGCAATAGGATTTTAGCTTATACACATCCCTATAGCAGCTCTGTTGTAAAGTTTCTTTAAACAGACGGTTTTGCTACATCAGGAAAGTCAAAGAACGAAAAGAACGGAAATAAGCATTTATTGTGGAGACTTAATTGTCGTCGTCATATGTTAACAATACAATAATCGAGGTAACAGAGTCATTAAAGATCGCTCAGGCCGAGCCGGCGCGACCCGCCCGCGCCCTCGCCGACTCCGAGCACTCAAAGAACCTCACTATATCATCGCATCGGTCACGCGCGCCTCGCTCCAATTTCATCCCTCCATAAAAAAGCACAGAACAGGAAGGGTTGGATTTTAATTACGATATTTTTCTATTATTTTGTGCGCTGTCTTAGTTTCGGGGCAAGGGTCGTGAGATGTAATAAATTCAGCTTTTTATGAGGTCACGGTTAACCCCCTTGATAACGTTTATCGCACATCTGGTGGAAATGAAAACTATTGTTATGCAGACGTTAATGTTCTATTAATGCTGTTTTCTTTACTTATTTAATAAAAGTTATTAACGTTCAGTACCTACATACAAAAGACTATTTTCTCTTTTTGCCTTAAGGCTTTCCCCGAATAAATTAGTTTTCACATTTAAGCAAAAAATTTTAGTCACCAGCCAGATATTTGATTACCTACACATTTAATAATGTCCTATAGGTAATTCAAGTTTGGATATTTGTAAAAATCTTTATTTGCAGTGTTCATTTTGCACAATAATACATGTCAGGTCGAACGTATGAACGTATCGACGCGTTCATGTTCACATTGACATGTCACATGAGAACATGTCACGGCAAGTGACTCCGCCATGCATGAAATGAAGAGCCCGCTTTAACATATTCGCCCGATTGCGCTCGGGAAGCGTGAGTTCGGATAATTTTATTGATTACCTAATGCACACGTTCGACTGAATTTAATAAAAAACTGTATAAAAGGGTTTAATGGATACTAACCCCGGCATTGTTACAGCAATTTATGTTATGATCCGTGACGGGATGTATCTGATATCATAGTTTTATACTTTGCTGAGGAAGTACTTACTTACAACCCGTTTGTGAAACATGACAAGTAGCGATTCTGCTGATGGACTGGCGAGTTTTACCATATTTTATACTTTGCAAAGTTCGGGTGAATATTATGCAAACATCGTATGTAGATGGAAAGGATTGATGTCGGCGTCGCCTATGAATAATTATAATTCGTTAGTAGTGAGAATGGATTTGTGTACTTAAGCGATTAAAGTTATTTGAATACGGCTTTATAGCAATGCGCGTAAGAGTGGGAGCGCCATACGCAAATACAGATGTTCACACTTAGGGATCGCGTGGATTGTGCATAGGTACAGAGCGATGTAAGCCCTTTAAGCTTAAAATTGAAACTAATGGAATAAAAAATTACATTATGCAAAAAGAGGACTGTTCTGTCCTGGGCGTGAATAAGTACCGACGTATTTATTCTACTGGGTGTGTGGAATATGATTTTGCCTCAGATTTCATAGCGAAGCGTACGACGGTAGTGTGTGATCGATCACCCGACACGTGCTTACACATCGAACGTTTTTTCGATAAAAAAGCTATTTTATTCAAAAAACATTCGAAATTCAACAATAGCTTAGATCGCGATAGGAGTGGGCGCATAAAGATAAACAAATATTTGAGCGAGGGCGTAGCGGAGCATGAAACTGACGCACAAAAGCATTATCCTGGGATTAGGATGGGTATTAACGTTATTTGATTACTTAGACACATACACGACTATGAGAACATTGGAGGAGTCTTTTCTTCACATTACATAAAAAGAGGCGATCCTGTTCACTTAAGAGGATTTAAGCGGTAAAGTAGCCTAAACAAGCAAACTTGAGACCTTACCTTATTTTACATTAATTTTAAGATGCTATTGAATAAAAGGTTATCTTTAGATATGTTAGTTTTATAATCGTCAAGTTAAACAAATATAATGTAGGTAGGTACCTAAACCTAAGTAAATTATGATTGCATACCTAATGCAAAACAAACCACTTCATGTACGTAAATAATGATAAATGAGTCAAAATATTCGAAATTTTTATGGATTTTCGTCCTATGTACACTATTTGTCATTGTAATCATATTTTATTGTGATGTAAATGTATGGTCTTCATTCACTTAGTAAAGGATTGAGAGTTTGTTTATTTGTAATAATGTCACATTGAAATCTACGTTTTCGTAGCGCATGTGTGGTTCGCCTACGCCTGCGCGTTGCTTGCTACGCCTGGTGCCTACAGACCACGTGCGATCGATACACGTAGACACGCCGACCGACACCATAATATTTTCTATGCACTATAACATACTCTCATTGATGATCGAAGTTGTCAGTGAGTTGTCACTACAGTATATTAGGAGCCTTTACGTAAATAGCCGACTCATCCAAGAGTGTAAGTATATTTAATGTAGACCCATTGTAATTGTAACTACAGCTAAGCGTTTCTTTAAGAGCGTGTATATTAGGTAGGTACTACTTACACTAAACTTGTTTTGTGGTTCTCTGCGATTTATTTTGAAAGATAACCTATATTTTTACATCCATGTTGAAATCCTGAATTACTTATTTCACATTTAATTGAAACCGATTACCATATTGCAATCCATGTTAATTGAAATGTACTACGTTCAATCAAATAAATAAAACTCTAAATAAGGCAATTAAAAACTAAATGAGGGTGATCTAAGTGTAGATACAGCTTTGTCTCCTTAAATAGCAGCGCCTGCGACGCGTGCCGGCTTTCAATTATCATTCATTAATAGTATAATAATATTGAATCATATCTCACTCATTCAAACAAGATCGTTTGTCTTTCACAGATCCGCAAACTGTTTAAAATTTCTTTTCAGCTAGCTACTTATTGCGGATATTGAGTAGTTTTCATTATTCGGATAGCAATTGTTCACACGACGTTATAAATAGAACAAAATAAAAAGTGATATTGGTCTAAATCGGTAAAATATGGAGCGATAAGGCACCGACATTAATCACTAGACTAGCGTGAAATCAAATTACCGTTTACCAGTCACACACTAAATGAAAGGGTTGCAGCCACTGCGCACTTTGTGTTACCAAACCCTACTGTGACCATTCCGTCTCGTTTTGCCCTGTACATAAATGTGTTTGATGAAAAAGGACAGATACTTTCTATTTTACACGAAGACCTCAGTAGACCGCAAATCAAGAATTGCGCAAATCTAAAATGCAAACAAATTTGGACATGAAATCGGTTGTGTGTAGGCGATAAAATAAGTTATTATTGGCGATAATAACGTTACGACACGGGGTTAGGCACGCGGAAAGCAATAAACTTTTGATTTTTAGTTAAGCTTGGACTGTGGGAACGCTCCATTAGACAAACACTCTGTATACAAAGTAGAAATTGTACAAATTGAAATACAATGGAATAGGAATTAGTGGGATTAAAAATTCTACAACTACAACTAATCAATACCGTAAACTAATAGGTATGCTTCCGAAAACTAAAATGAAAGGGCAAATTAATCTCTTTAAGATTGACGTCCTAATAGCAGAAACTACAAAAGACCATAAAAATAGTTGGAAAAGGTCTGTTCACGTCAAACTTTAATCCCGCGATTGACTTTTGTAAATGGGGCTCAACGTTTAATTAGAGCGAATGGCCGTCCGAGGCGCAGGCCGCAGGCGGACGTGACGGCACAATGCACCAGTGATTGACACAAATTACCTCTAATCGAGAACATCCAACCAAATGGCCGTTCCAATCCATAAATTTAAAGCCATTGTCGATACTTTTGCACAATAATCTACAATAAATATTTTTTGTTAGAACCTTTGAGCACGACTGCTGTTATTAAGAACGACGGATACTTACGTAGTTTCGTACTATTTACTAGCACGTCCGGGTCTTGTAAAGGGTTGCACAGAATATTGTGCTCAATTTAAAATGAAATTTAATTGTATTTTAATCCTGGCGATAAACGTCAATCAAGTCTCTCCTGCGACTGTGATACATGTATCAAGAGAGCTCAACATCACGTCGTCGCGCCCCCATCTATCGCCATTCAAAACGGATTTTGAGCAAGGGTGAAATTAAAATGTCAAAATAGTAGCGACCCGGCGCGTTGTATTTGTCTCCGGCTTTATCAGACGCCATTGTATATTTTCTATTCTCTAAAGCTTGCATGAAAAACGATACCGTTTAAGCTCTTTATTATCTGTAAAACTAACGTTAAAGAACTCGGCACCTACCTGCCACTGTACCTATTATAGTTTGGTACAATATAAAGTAATAAAACACTACGTTTACAATAAACAGTGATTGGTGTATCCTTAAGTTCTGAGTCGGTAATAAAATGCCGAGCGCCGTATATATCACAAACAAACGATGCTGCCGGATACATCAGTGTTCACAACATCAACATATGAGATTCATTACATTCCAGTACGGCCTCGTGTAACTTTAATGTGAGCAGCATGCTATAAAAATCTTAATTAACTTCGCGTCATACATTATGTTTATTTAAACTAAATGTTCTAATTTATATATTTTTGAAATGTTAACTAGCTTTATAGTATGTACAACACATTACAAGTTTATTATTTTCATAGCATTTAACTTTAAAAATATTCTTCGTATTTATCTCATTCATCACTTGAACGTAATTATGTAGCTCGGCATCTGCAAATAGAAAAATAAACGTTAGGTATAAAACAGAGTTGTTAGCATCCACTCAATTTTTTTAACATCACACTAATCAATGGCTTTGAACTTATTGGATTTGATCATAAAAACATTCGATTCTAATTGAAACCCGTGACACCGGGATATATCAAGAAATGTGTACTTTACAATGAAGTAATTATAGGCTTAAATAAAGGCTGGTCCATACTGCGGCACACAACGTAATTTTATATTAATTCGTCTCTTGTGCTGAAGCAATATTATATTATCCGGCAGTTTTAGCAATTGAAGATCAATTATAAATAGCTAGTCCCAAAAATGTGTCTCTTCATAACGCTAGTAGGTATGACCAAAAGCCCAGTTTCCACATTCCTTGAATTTCTCTGTTGTATTGCGTTCGCATTGTATTTATTTCTATGGATGGCTGTTGAAAGGCTGAGTGGAAGCAGGGGCAGTGAGGGCTCAGAGGGCAAATAAATAATTACACGCATTCTGCAGATATTTGCCTCGGGCAGCCGTGGGGCGAGGAAAGCAACTGACGATTGTACACCAGGGGGCTCTTGCATAAAAAATCTCGTTATATTAGAGTATTTAAAGAATTCCATTTAATAATGCTCTTACTAGGGTTAGGTACGTAAAAAATATTTCAGATTTACATCTTTTCTCTTTGATCTAACATAATTAAAAGCCCAAGACGTTAATGATTTTACCAGTAATGCTTTTCGATTGATTTTTAGTTTTTAGGACAGGTTTAAGATTAGCTTCTTACATATTTGATTGAATATAAGCATAATTGAATATAATCAAAGTATCGTTTTTGTAGTTTTGGGGGGTACGTATTACAATACCGAAATTCAAAATACCTATTTTAAAATACCTATGGACGAAATCCCGAAAAATTAAACGCCGAATGATAGTTTGGTCGAAAGTTTGAAATACCGAAAGTTCGTTTGCCCGAAAGCTTAAAATCCCGAAGATCCATATCCCGAAGCTTAAAATCCCTATCCTGAAGTTCAAAATCAATATGTTATGCTACAAAATTTAGTGACAAAAACGAAATGCTGCAAAACCGACTTCACGCAGTCTTGTCTGCCCAACCTCTAGAGTGTAATTTAAACCCGCGTAGGCGCGGAGGGGTAAGGCGGTCCGCGAGCTGAGGAGCAGGTGGTTTGAAGGCCCGCCGCCGCGGCTGAGGCTGCGGTGGTGAGCGTTAAAACCATCTGCGACGATAAGCTCGCGTGGGGCCGCCTAAACCCCGCAGCACCGGAGCCTTGACAGGAACAATGCTTGCTGCATGTTGCATGCCTGCTTGCATGTTGCATGCTTGTTTGCCTGCTTGCATGCTGCATGCTTGCTTGCATGCTGCATGCCTGCTTGCACGCTGCATGCCTGCTTGCATGTTGCATCCTTTCCCATGTATAAAGTAAGTTCAAAATACCGAAAGTTTGAAATACCGATAGCCGTTATATCGAAACATGAAATACCGATGTCCAAATGCCCGAAAGGATGAAACCCCGAATGGACGAAATCCCGAATGGACGAAATACCGATGGATGAAATCCCGAAGAGCGGCAACGTAATTCCCGCTTTTACTCATAGATGGCACTACAACTGAACTGGGTGAAATAGGTTAGGTTAGGTTAGAACAGTGACCAACCGCGCGTGAGCCGAGCGAGCGAAGCGAGCGGTGCCGCGGCAGCGGCCGGCGAACGCTACTTCCAAGTAGCTCGCAGATTTTTTTCACCATTTTCTAATTATCCGGGAATTATACTACTGGGGATTATACATGGGAAAGGATGCAACATGCAAGCAGGCATGCAGCGTGCAAGCAGGCATGCAGCATGCAAGCAAGCATGCAGCATGCAAGCAAGCATGCAGCATGCAAGCAGGCAAACAAGCATGCAACATGCAAGCAGGCATGGAACATGCAGCAAGCATTGTTCCTGTCAAGGCTCCGGTGCTGCGGGGTTTAGGCGGCCCCACGCGAGCTTATCGTCGCAGATGGTTTTAACGCTCACCACCGCAGCTTCGGCTTGCTGGCCGGCTAGGCCGGCCAGCTTCAGCCGCGGCGGCGGGCCTTCAAACCACCTGCTCCTCAGCTCGCGGACCGCCTTACCCCTCCGCGCCTACGCGGGTTTAAATTACACTCTAGAGGTTGGGCAGACAAGACTGCGTGAAGTCGGTTTTGCAGCGTTTCGTTTTTGTCACTAAATTTTGTAGCATAACATATTGATTTTGAACTTCAGGATAGGGATCTTCGGGATTTTAAGCTTCGGGATATGGATCTTCGGGATTTTAAGCTTCGGGATATGTATCTTCGGGATTTTAAGCTTTCGGGCAAACGAACTTTCGGTATTTCAAACTTTCGACCAAACAATCATTCGGCGTTTAATTTTTCGGGATTTCGTCCATAGGTATTTTAAAATAGGTATTTTGAATTTCGGTATTGTAATACGTACCCGAAGGACTTAATACAGTCCCTTGAGGTAACCTTCAGGTAAAAAAATAAGAAAAAGTGAGATTCGAGTAATCTGCATAATAATTATATCCTCAGTTTTTTTAATAGTCCTATACATAACTGACCAAGGGGAATCATGTTACCCAGTAACTGGGTTGTTGAAGTCAGATAGGCAGTCGCCCCATGTAAAGTACACTCACTTCAGCTGCATCTGGTTAGACTGGAAGCCGACCTAGTGGAAGAAAGGCTCGGCAGATCTAGATAACTTACTGATTGATAATTTTAACAATTGTTGGGTATATGTTCGGTGGTCTAGTGCCGGTATAATGCATCACAGCTTCTTACCAAATGGCACCAGCATTACTGCGGATGTGTACTGTGAGGAACTGGACACAATGATGGAGAAGCTCGCAAATCTCCGGCCAGCCTTGGTTAATCGCTCGTCCTCGCTGCTCCTACACGACAACGCTCGACCTCATGCGGCATAACAGACGGTCTCTAAGCTACAAGACCTAGTGTCGACGTTTCCGTCATCCACCGTACTCACCAGACCTTGCACCAACAGACTTCTACTTTTTCCAAAATATGGACAACTTCTAGTCCAGGGAAAAAAATTGATACCCGAGAGGCAGTACAAAATGCCTTTGAAGAGTTTGTTGGGTCCCGTACACCTGACTTCTTCAAGAAGGGATTGAACAATTACCACTGCGCTGGCAGAGATGCATTGATAGAATGGGTGCATATTTTGATTATAGAAATAAAAATTATTTATATAAAAGGCTTAAACTTTCAGTATACTAAACGGCAATTTCACAGGTACTTAATATAATATTTTTTTAAAGATTTACTGTCATTAAAGAAACCAAGGGGTGTCGTCATTTAGACACGTCTGCAGCATGTCGGATGAGCTATGGGCGAAAATGACATTCAGCGGGTTAAAATCAGCTTTAAACGACTTCACGGCGGGCCCAGGTACTGGCCTCCGATGGCAGTAGACAGGGACGAAGGAAAATAAAGAAGATAAGAAGGGTAAGAAGGAAAGTCAGGCGTTCGCACTTCAGTGGGACGCTTTATTATGAAGCCAAAATAGGGTCAAATAAGAAGACAGGTTTAAGTAATGATGGGCTAGTAATTTATTAAACTATCTTTAGATACTATCTTTATCGGTTTCGTTCCAAACTTTTGGTTACCTATAAAATCATTTTAGTAGTTTGCAAAATAAAATTAAAATAGATATATAGAAAATGAATTAACCTTTCGCTTGTCATAAAATATTGTTAGAAAAATGGAAGGGCTCGCCGAAATCAATGCTTTTATGCGCCATGACGTATTTTAGTGTGTCAATTAGAGTTCTGTGTACCGACGGCCCAGCGTGAAGTGACGGCGCGCGCCGGGGACACAGTAGGGCTCCGCCACCCCCTGCACTCTGCTCATTGCGTATTCAGACAAATTGATCGTGTTGTTTTGGAACAAAAATGATTTTGCAGATGTTTGTTCGTGTCGTTTTTGTTTTCACGTGCATATGTTTTCTCTACAATTCCACTCAGAATGTCCAACGTGTTTTGCTCCTGCTGAGAAATTTTTGTCTGTTTCCGTAAATTATGTTTTTGACAAACTGCTTTTTGGTAGTCTGTTATTTTATTATGGTGGCAACAAATAAATAATGCTTGATATACGCATTAGCAAAAATTAAAGTTTACTGAAATTGTACTACTTATGTGATGATATTGTGTACCTACGTTTATTCACTCGACTAATACTCAGCCCTCTTTACGATCTCAAATCGTTGAAGCTTTAGACGTTGTGATACAATTCATACATTAAAAGATTACCTACATCATACCTAAACCTGCCTTAATTTAATTTAGTTTATTTCTTTTTGCCTAAACTTTCGCTTTTTTTAAATACCTACCTACTTGCGAAAACTCTGATCACCGCGTCGCGCTTCGACGTCCTGTCGACGAGTAAAATTATTTCTTCCTCGAATTTTATTACTAAAATAACAAAAGGTGCGCACAATAAATGTTTTTATAGCTTACACGTATAGACGAAAAAGCAATTATGATTTAGTTCATAGTTGCTACTATTAGTATGGAAGCTACCTGCTGCGCTGCTCTATAATTACGCCATGAGTGACATTTCCAAAGCTTTTGTAAACGATAACGCGGAAGCTGCTACGAAAACTTAAAAAACCAAGTAAGTATTGTTGCATTAATGCATTTGGGAGTAAATATTGAGGAGGCACAAAGCGGGCTCCGACAACCCTTAACTATAGTCCGCGGGGTGCCATTAGAGCGGCTCAAAGAGTTGGGTGTGCCCACGGAACTGCGAGCACCGACTTTGTAAATCTAATTAAAATATCAATATGTTCACTGGAGTCCGCGTTGACAATTTGATTTCACGCCTTGTGCCCTCGGCCTCGCTACCCTGCAATGCCACGATATTAAATATTAATACAATGTTACTACACGGCTTTGTTTTTTATTTGATCTAAAATAAATCAATGATTTTTATGAAACATTGAGTACAAAAAGAAGGCTAGGTAAATGCATTGTTACGTGCAAGTCGCTACTTTATAAATTCAACAAAGTATAAACAAATTCTGCGAATGAGCATCAATTATTCCTCTGACATGATACTTTTGACTACAATAAAGTCAACGACTCGTCCATGAAACTGTCATATATTTCGTTGAGCGGCGTGAAAGGCTCCAAACTGTCGACGCGCAATCAATACGAACCCTTGGTTTTTCTACCGACAAGTTCAGGTAGCAATACAAACAACAATAAAAACGTGACATATCAATCGCCTTTTTTTTCTGTCGATGTCGCAAATTCGCACAAATCAAACATTGAAGTGTTAAAAATTTCTGATTACAAAGGGCTTTTAAAGTCGCCTGACAGGGAGCAGCAGCTTTGTCACACGGAATCATTAGTTAGCAAATGTCAAGCCCGAATCCGCTTCTTTTATTACACAAACAGCCTTACAAGACGTTAAGTCAAACAAGTAGGTAAACAACTGGCAACTTAAACCGTGATTTATAGTTTCTTTGAATATTGATCGTAAATGCTGTATTTGTACTTATTTCACTTGTTGCTGTTTCTACTGAACATTCCGTAACGGAGCATAGTTTTTCTTTGTCTTCTTCGTGTCGCTGGCACGACAGTTATACAAATTTGGTTGGCCCAAAACTTCGTCACCTCCACGTCGTTATCGGTGGCAGCGCAGAGGTTTGGCTTCATCTTTTTGCACACAGAGGGCAGGATAGGAGGTGGAGCATCGTTTGTGACACAGCTACACATCCACACCCTGCTGCCGATGCCGTTCCGTCGAGGTAGCCCCACTTTACGAGGTTCGACTTTCACTTTCTCACTTGGGTTCGGAGACGGTTAGGGCCTTCCAAGTGGACCACGGAAGGTTACACCCTGCTGGAAGGTCTCTTTTTCTTTGTTATTTTCTATTATTCGGAAGAACAAACCTAGTAAACAAACATATACATTGGGTGGAAACTTTCAGCGGGGCAGTAAGGGGAAGTACCTTATCCGTTGCAGCTACACGAAAATGGTCTTAGGAGACTATCCATAATTTTTTATGGAATGTTGATCCCCATTCACAGATTTTCAAAAAAAATTACAGTTAGCAAGAAAATAGCCATTTTACATAAAACATTTTTAATACCAATCGATCCTGTTTCTAATGCTGATCAAAAACTTCTATGGGACCACCCATCGTTGGAGTACTCAAAAAGTCACAAACGCAAAAAACTTTTCCCGTACATTTTGTATGAAAATTTTACGCAAAAGCTTTTTTAGTGACGGTTGAGATCTTTTTGTTGACTGAATAAAAAGATAAGTTTAAAAACCACTGTTGGAATCAAGAAGAATGTTTTTTCAACAAGATGGCGCTCCACATCACAACAGCCGCAGTACGCGTTCGACTTTGAACCGACAGTTTGGTGATCAATGGATAGGAACACATGGTCCTATTTCTTGGCCAGCGTGTAGTCCAGATCTGACGCCTCTAGATTTCTTTTTGTGGGGCTACCTGAAAACTGAGGTACACAAAAAGCAATACGATAGTGTTCAAGAACTTAAAGACTCACTAACCACAATAAAATTTTGTATGGAATTCATACAAATAAATTGTCAGCAGCCACTAGGTCGCGGTCGGTACAGAAACGAATCAATTTATGTATTCGCCAAAATGGCGGTCACTTCGAGCACTTGATATCGTAGGGCAAGAAACAGCAAGATTTTAAATAAGAATAACATCATCAAGTTATGTTAGTTAATAAAAAAGAAAATTAATACGCCTTCTTTTTGATATGTGTAAAATTCTACGTGATCATTTGTCTTTTATTTTATTTTTTGTATTTCAGTTACACAAATTCTTTACAAAATGTAAGGGAAAAGTTTTTTGCAATTTGTGAATTTTTGAGTACTCCAACGATGGTTGGTCCCATAGAAGTTTTTGATCAGTATTAGAAACAGGATCGATTGGCATCAAAAAAAGTTTTTGTGTAAAATGGCTATTTTCTTGCTAACTGTAATTTTTTTTGAAAATCTGTGAATGGGGATCAAACTTCCATAAAAAATTATGGATAATCTCCTAAGACCATTTTCGCATAGCTGCAACGGATAAGGTACTTCCCCTTACTGCCCCGCTGAAAGTTTCCACCCTGTATAGTATATAAAGAGTTATACAAATAGAAAGAAAGAAAGAAAGAAAGAAAATGCGTTTATTTGCGGTAAACATGACGCAAAAAATAACACAAACACAGAAAATATGAAAAGGTTGGGGGAAACATGCGTCACATCTACGCAAAACGGCTATCGCTCAGCATTATGCCGCGACCCTATGCAAGACAGAGCCCCAGCGCTGGTTTTCAGCGACAGCCGGCGCTGACGTAGTGACGTCGTCCGGTGAGGCAAACAATAGTTAGGACGCTGTACCAGTACAGCGTACTTACGAACGTTGCACTAAAATAAAAATAATATAAATGTTATAGAATATACTAAACAGACATGTAAAAGGAAATAGACATGCTACGAGAATATCATCCTCAATAACGTTTTACACTTTATGGCAACATTTCAAAGCGTCTTATTTGACGTACACCCAACATACATATACCAAAGAAACGCTATGATGTAAGGAATTACAAAATGGCCAATGATGTAATGTGTTACTAATATTATGCAAAAGTTATGTGTCAACAAATGTGCAACCAACAACGTTCTCCACAGATACACAAAAAGACAAAGACCATGTTAATAAAGTAAAAGTCGGACAGAATAAATAAGTACCTACATGAAATAAAATACACATATATAATAAAATACACATAATATTACAGCTATCGCTAAGGAGACACCGTCTAGAATCAAAAGGTTACCTACAGTTTGTGCGTCATGTCCCTGCCACCCTATATATTCCTAGTTTTGATGAACTTTAAGTTTACGTTTTAAGATATATAAAAGTACATACATGCATATTAAGTTAGTGGTATAGATACCTAACTGACAGCGATATTAATATTATAAACATCATTATGTTCATAATAGCTTGTCTAAATAGGTAGTAAGCAACAACTGTT
The DNA here is from genome assembly GCA_937001585.2 of Brachylomia viminalis. Lineage (NCBI taxonomy): Eukaryota > Metazoa > Arthropoda > Insecta > Lepidoptera > Noctuidae > Brachylomia > Brachylomia viminalis. The sequence continues at coordinate 13,885,891 of OW443301.2, read as the reverse complement.
ACAATGCACGGCTGGCGCAATATTTCATCGCGTCGTTCCGGCAAAAACGTAACCCTTTTTTTTGTTTTCTATTACAATTGTCACCCTTTCACTTCCATTTCAATTAAATAATGTCTGGTCATTTGTGTCGGGCGGGACATCAGCAGGACTAGCAGTGTTGTGCAGTCGCGCAGTGTCGTGTTCGCGCCTCCCTTAACCCTCGGCCCAAAGTGCGCGTCATCCTGTGAGCACATTAATCACTCGTATTATTAAACTTGTTATTGTGTTCATTTGAAGATAACGTTTTATAAACGGTGCCGTCCGTTCACAACAAAATAAGCTCTATGTAATAACGTGTAAGCGAATGCTTTCGTAAAAATCGTTGATTAATGATATTTTACGCTCTATCGATAACAACAAATCCGATTAGGATTGTGAAATACGTTTTTTTTGTTTATGGCAAATGAAAAGTCGTTCCAGTTGTATTTTTAACGAAAACCTTATCAACCCCCGACGGAAAAAGAAGGGTGTCACAAGTTTAACGTGTGTATCTGTGTGTTGGCTGAACTGATTTTATTTTTATTTGTTTTGTTTGAAAGGTGACTTGATCGAGAATGTTCTTAGCTATGATTCGAGGGAATCAGTTCAGCCGTTTAAAGACTATCAGCTCTTTTCTAGTTGATGAATGGATGTTAGCATCTTCCACAGGTCTGATCGAGTCCCTGTTACTTAAATGATATTAGAATATAGTAACTTTAAACAGATGCTGCTGCATCACCTGGAATTTGCAGGATACCCAACTCCCTCACCAACTTACAGCAGAGGTATCGTGTTTTGGGCTCATTGGACTGGTCTCAATGATAAGGTTAAAGACAGGTGGTGATCAGGGTCTGATGATGAAGTAGGAAAAAGAAATGAGGATAAATTAGTAACTAGCTTCACTGTGGGAAAAATACGCGCAGATTTCAGCGACGCACTTGTCGATCGTAGCGTGTCTACTAGATATACTTATAAAGTTTAAAAAGTAGGAAATAAAAGTTAAATTCAAAACATTGAAAAACCTCTTGAAAAAATACTTTTTAGAAGTTTATGGTTGAAACGGTGGTTTTTATTTTTTTAAATTTAATTCTAATTCCGCAATGTGTTTTTTAAGCGAGCGGTAAAACCCATGGCCGTAAGAACTGAGAAGTCCCGAGGCCACTAGCCGAGCGACTGATTCTGTTTACTTTACAATCTGTGCCACGAGCCACAGTCAGCATGACACAGGTGTGCCTGCATCGCGACTCGCGCCGAAATAGACAGTCACGATGAGGTATTTCCGATCGTAGCTTGACGTAACCGAGCGCCGCCGCGCCGCCGCCGCGCCGCCGAGGTCTGTCGGACTCGGAGGCTTGGCGCGCCGCCGTCTATTTCTAAGAAGCACGTAAAGTCCAGCGCGACATTAATTGACGGTTTTCCTTATTTAACTTAGTTATTTAAAGAATCTAAGTAGGTGTATGTACAAACTTGTCAGCTTTGTGTTATACATTAAACGGTAGGTTCCACCTACTTCCCATACTACGGTTTAGTTAAAACTACGATACGCTTTAGTATTATATTTATAAATTTGCTTAGAAGTAGAGAAAAATCGAAGTGAAGGGTTTAGAATTTTAGATTCTACACATAGGCAAGCATTGATAATGCGTTGGCCATGCGTAGCATAGGCGCTGCGTAGGCAATATAAACAAGATAATTTCGACGTGAAAATACCGCTGCGGCTTTCTTGCTAACAAGAAAACAATAAAAAATTTAAAAGAGAAATAAATAACGCTATGGTAGGACCCATTGTGGAGTTTTAGGTAGTAACAATTTATTTATTATCTGGTTGTCCTTCTCCATCTAGATTCTAGAATATAAGATGCATGCAAATATATGCGTTATGAGTCCTACTATAAAGTAGAAACTTAATTATGTGAAATAGGGAACCAAAACTCGAAGTATGTCATACATGCTTTAATTTGTTTTGGTAGGTATGTGAACCTGTCTTGATTGTCAGACCTCAGACTATCATCATTCTCTTGCCCTATCCCGTGTGGGTATGCATGTACCTAGAAGGTCATATTTATATGTAATTGTGCAATAGCAGGCATATACAACGTGTCGTTTTGCATCCTCGTCAAATTTCAGGAGGCTGTTATGAAAGACATAATTAATCAAATAAAATTACGATCCTGCTCAATAATTAATACATACTTACTTGTTTTTTTAGATATTTATATAAGTTTGACAGTATTTCAGAATACTCTACTTTTAAAGAATAGAATCGCCCCGTTGCGTATGTGGTAGGCAGTGTCGTACGACTATGTCGCTGTGTGCATGCGTTACAGTTACAGCGCAGTTACAGGGCGGTGTAACACGGACCCTACACATGCCGATTTTCGAAAATGACAAAATTTAAAAATAAATACCTACTTATTTTATTATTGATTCGTGTCGAGAATCATTAGCATAGTTACCTCCTCGAATTTGACGAGGATGCAAAACAACACCTTGTATAAACTAGCGTCAGTTTATAATAAGCCTGCTATTGCATAATTACAATTTATGTTAGTTTTAATAAAATTCACGGAGCACACTGGTTGTTGTGCTCCGTGTTTTAGTTCAAATGTGCTGCTTACAATACTGTTCCAAATAAACATTTTCCTTTCTTTTTTTTTCTGTTGAAGCTAACGGGTTAAACATCTAGGTATTATACCTAAGTCAATTAATACAATTGCACGATCCGACGTTTACAGTGAAACTCCTTATGTATGAGTCAGAGAGTACCTAAGTACCTAAGTTGTTCAAGTGGACTGAACCGGAACAAAACCAGTATTTCGCTAAAGCCTTGTTTATGTCCAATTATGTAAATAACGCAATCTCACTGGGATTTTACAATATCATGCAATACATATAAAAGCTTATTTGAACACGGAATAGGGGAAATCCAATGATGATCGATATGTGTTAATACTCTACCAATGCATCAAGTTGGCGTTTTTTTTTTTACAATATAGGTACTGTGGACAGACTCACTTAGTAATTAATTTGTTTTAAAGAGCAAAAAAAAAAATGGCCTGTAATGTAGGTATGCAAATATGTAACAAACTATTAATTGTGAAGTAAAACTATGAACGTTTTCCTGGATGATCAAGAATTCAACATCATTGCCGATGGCCGGAACGACACACATTCCGGATAAGTTACAGCAATTTTGGAAATTAAAGAATAATTTTTTGTATTTCAGCTAAACTCATAAATGTGACGGAACATTTAAATGTTTACCAAAGGGTTTTCAGAATTCACTCCTAACTAAAGTTTAAAACGCTGAAGGCAAGCCACGAAAGAAGGAAGCAGTACTGCACTTACATCGATTTTTCAGGTCACCCGTTACTATTTCCAGTTTTTGATGCACGTAGGTTACTTTAATAGCTTTAATGGTATAGGTCCATCAGGTGGACCAGCGATCAGTTCCGTCAGAACGGGGCCATTTGGCCAAATTGCCAGTTCTTGGCAAAAACAACTGCCTGATTGATGCGCAGCATGATTTCTTGATCGTGGACAGAAACTCCTACTTTAAAAGACATCTTCGGCTTACAGACCGCGCGCATTGTACCCGGCAACTATAAGAAGAATAACTACTAGAGGCTAGAATGCAGAGACATTCTTATTTTCAAGAACAGTTATGTAGATAAATGTTGCTGTTATTCCCCCAACGCAGGTATTTCCGGAGCTCGAGCGATAGTAGGTAGGCACTGACACTCGAGAGGCAGATCTTATGCAATCAAATCACACGATGTAGATTGTAGTTATTTCATAATTTATAAGATAGAAGGTAGGTACATTATAGATTACGGTCATTGGATGGACTTTCCTATATAAACTCCAAATGGATAAACTGAATAGTTTAAGTTGTACACAATGTAAATGTTAACTACCCATAGCCAATATTAGGTCCATACTGCAAGAGACTTTCATTTGAGACAGTAGGATTTTACGAAATCTTCCATGGTCTTCCTTCTCTGCATGAGAATAGGCCTTTGCCCTGCAGTGGGACAATAATAGGCTGGAATTATAGTTATTATTACCTATAGGTCTGTGACACATTCAACTTTTTAAGAATTACAGAAATATGTTTTGTTCTGTTGTGTTCTATAGACAGTGCAATCGTTTTAGGCATCATGGCTTTCTGTGCGAGATCATTGACACACAATGCCTCAAGTCAATGGCACAATGAATAATTTACCTACTTATCGACAAGGACACGCCATGCGCCATGCAAGGAATTCCAAAACATGAATATGGTAGGCCTGTGGCGCGTGGTCGACGAGTCGACGACATCGAACAGATTTGTGGAGAACGTTTATTTTAATATTAGTCATAAGATCGGCTTTCCCTTTCAATATAAATTTTTATACTTAAGATAAGTGTCGAATTTTTTCAAGTACATATTCCATTATAGATGTGGATTCTAATTTAAATTAAGTAAGCGATAATCAAATTTATCAAACATGATAATTTGATTATCGCTTACTTAATTGGTAGAACACTACAGCATTTAAATATGCTAGAAATTGAAATAGATTCTGAGTAACATTTAATTATTGATGTATTAAATTAGAACGTATAGGGAAAAAAAATAAGGAACTCCCCGAGCTCGTCCCGCGTCACATGAGACAATCGATGATTGCGAGTGAAACGCAAACGGAACTCAGCAAACCGGTTCGGATTTACTCGTACTACACATTAGCATTCAATGCGAACGGTCTATGACTCAGATACACACACCATACGAACACATAACGAAGTTGTATCACTTGATCATTTTACAATAAGAACTTACCATTGAATGGTAATAAGTACCTAACTTCTAAAGTAGGTTGTTGGTTAGGTAACAAGATAAGGCAAAGATTTAAAAAATAATTTTATTCAAGAAAGGGTTTCCTTAGCAAACACAGTACAACAACTAAAAGAGAAAGTTACTTTTGTATTAAATATTGTGATTGTGAATCATTGTAATGTTGGCACTGTTGGCTAGTGTCCAGAAAGAAAACAATTGCTAAAAGGTACCGCTACGCGCCGCACCCTCATTATAAAATAATAATAGTTGAAAGTTACACGCCCATAAAACAATAGCCCGTATAAACGGCGAGCCGGGAGGACCCGGACGGTCGGAGCCGTCCGTAACTATGTCTGCAGTTTACACGTTCACAGTTCTAAATTTAACAAAGGCTAATTTTGTTGCATTTTATTACTTTGAAATAGGATCAGCACCCATTAGGGCACTTTTTGCCACGCCTTTTATTAGGGTGTCGTCCGAAGGCCGCGCGGTGAAAGACAAAGCGGTGACCGGAATTGCTCGCATAAACAACGTCTGACGGCTTCTTTGCTGGTTTACGACCGTCCACGGGGCTGGTTTGCAGCAGGCGGCCCGCTCTTATGAAACGGCCATAATCTTTGAATTTGCACACGTATGCCTCGTAAAATTAATGCTTGAAATACTAAATTAGATGGATGTATGGACAAGTTCCAATTAGATCATTTTATTAGGGTAATTTCATCACCCCGGCCGGATGATGACTTTCATGGACAACAAGGTATTCAGTAGCATCTTTGGGTGGTCTTTAGAAAATGTACAGTTTCTGAACACCTACCTCAGGCCCAGCATAAAATAATTTTAGACTAAGCTGGTTAATGGCGTTGGCGAAAATTCTAACAGAAGACCGTAAGGTGTCTTAAATTCATTACAATTACTGCCTCTATTACTGCCGGGCTCGAAATTAGTAGGTACGTAGTATGTAAGTACCTAAAAACCTCTTATCCTTATCGACTGGTCGAAGAATGCAGATCATCATTTACTGTGAGCGTAGGTAAGTACTCATATGGAATCAGGATATTCGACACAGATTTGCTGGGATCATCGAAAGAAGCAAAAAAAAAACAAGGTTAGAAAATTACGAATCGTTCTAGTTGAGAGCAGGGCCTGCAGTCTCGACATAGTTAGCAATCGTTTTCGGTTGCTAAGTCCTAACAATCCAGATGTAACGATATTTGGTAGTCTCGACACTCAAATTTATCGGTTGTTACCGGTATTTTAGGTAGGTAGGATTGTTAGGTCTTAGCAACCGAAAACGATTACTAACTATGTCGAGACTGCAGGGCCAGGTATCGTATTATATCTACGATGCCCTCTCTCAACTCTCACCTAGTAGGCATTTTTTTAAGTGTTCGGAGTTTTGGTTCGTTCTTGAATATTTTTCTTTCTCAGTACGGGCTCTTTGTAGAATATCGGACACAACTGTTGCCATCAAGCTGTTAGAAGAACAACAGCATACAGCAAAATGTTTCAAAACAAAATTAGTAAAGAAATTAAGGAACAAAAAACGTTATTTGGAAGGGTGGCAATAAAATAAAAGATCGTAACAAATGACTCAACTGCCCGAACGCGCCTCACATTAAAATACATGTTAATGGGAACACGTTGTTGTAACCCTTTTCTTTATTGTGTACGTTTTGTTTTATTCAGGGGTCAATGCGTACTTTTTGCTCTACAACTATGAAAAGGTTTATGAATCAATTAATTAAATGTCTCCACGGTCATTGTCACTGTGTAAATATGTAAATGAGTGAGCAAGTAACAAAGCTGTGATTTATTGGTCATGGTCATAAAAAGCTTGTACTAGTACCAGCCGAGGTGAGGAATACGGAGCATTTGTTCAGTGCTCCAGTAAGTTAAACAATATGAACGACATGTTAACAATGACAAAACAGGATTATACCAGACTGGGCGCAACGAGGAATAATCTGTACCTAACGGTAAACTGATAAAAACATTAGTCCATGCAAAATGATAATACTGAATTATGTAGTAGTACCTAAGCCTAGCCCGGAAACCGCCGAACCCTAGTACACAGAATTTTTTGGTTCTATGACGGTTGATAAGATGATTGTATCTATTGTATTTTTATTACCTACCTACCCAGCCGATCTATTCTGAAAAATCTCACCGTGACTAGGGATTGACACTGTTGACAGCTCACTTCACCTGAGTTTTCACGGTGAGATGGTTACAGAATAGCACTGCTGGTCATTCTTCAGTTTTTTTTAGTAAGTTAGCATGTAATTCGTATGCCACCTAACTGACATGGAATAAAAACAACATATTTCTACTACAGGCGATTTTACGAGTAGGAACTTATCTAAAAGGATGTGGTTTACGTCGCGATATCACACTAACTACACTATAAAAGTGTTAAAAGTTAATATTATCTACTAGTATTAGTTACTGTAACTTGTAAGTAGATAACAAACAAACTTTGTGTACGTTTACAGTCATGGTTAATTACACCGACATAATAATTATGTCGGTGTAATCAACCCCGGACTTGGCACAGATCGCCATTAACTACGTAATTGGAATTTGGAACGCTAAGCTATAGTGGTCGTCGTCAGCCAGTATCCACCACCCTCCTGTTTCATCTAGGATAAATCAATATAAATAATAGGATAAATCCAGTTAAAAAGCTAGATTTTAATTGTCTTGTAAAACGGTACACACCACGACATATCAAGCTATACCTTTCCAGTTTTAGCTGACTTCGCATTATATAGGTTTTTCGTATAATGAGAAGTCAGCTTTACTGGAAATGTAGCTTCATATGTCGTCGTGCTGGTTTAATGCTCTAAGTGCGTACCAGTGCACCGGGCATGTGCTACGGACTCTTTTCTCCTGGGAATAAGACTGAGAAAAACAATGTCAAAGATTTATTATACTTCAGAAAGGACAAACAAAAAGTTTTGTCTGAAAGAACAACTGACTGTTCCAAAGTGTGTTATAATTATAAAACAAAATTTTCATTGTCACTCAACCGTAGGCTTAACGCCAAGATGAGACTAAAACTTGGATAGAAAGCAAAATTAAAGATTCAGACAACTATACCTATATTATTGTATATGGGTTGGTTACGTCTGGAATTGTCAAAATCATCACGCAATAACAGTGTATCTTTGAAAAAAAAAACTAGTGACAGTGAGTCTATTAGCTGAACAGAAAAAATAATGACTGATCGTTAAAATTATGTGCGGAAATCGATTGTCATTGTATGTGATGTGGAGGAATGAGGAACATATCGTGAGGAAAGTTTTGAGTATGAATGTGGAAGGCTAATAAGAGTAAGGGAAGACCAAAGAATCGATGGATGAACTGTGTGAAAGATGATGGCTATAGAAAGGGGAAGACTACCGAGATGACGACTAATTATTATTTTGTTTTTTAAATTTATTTTCTCAGGTTCCTCGTAGGTACCTGTTTTTTTTTCTATCTCACGGGTCTGAGCCAAAGTGAGATTTTAAGTTTGAGTAAATTAGTTGTTTTGTACTGCATTGAAATTAGAGTCTAAATCTAATTGTAGGAATTTCCGAACTATGCGACATGTAGGTATTTAATATAGCTGCTTTCTGTAGTGTAAGATACTTTTATTATGTAGATATTGAAAGATTGATTGCATTGAAACGGATAAATAGTGGTTTTGGGATGATACCTTTATTATTATCGTTTATTTTCAGGTATGAACCTATAGCAATATTACAATGCATTACATTACAATAATTTAAATTAAATTATAAGTAATACCTAATAGAGAGTTCTAATAGAAAAGTATGGAAGCGCTGACCCTAAATAAATTGGGATAACAGCAGAAGAATGCTGATGGTTCAAATTATAACAAAACCATGGCTTGAGTATCCATGAAAAAGCCTGTTTCCTGTAGTTAGATGTAAAGCTAAACCTAACTTCGTAGTTTTAGTTTAGTTCATAAACCGTTATCAGGTTCTACCTATATGGACAGTGACGATATTAAAACTCGTGGGCGTGAGAGTATTTTTGTGGGAACTACGTTATCAATTACATATTTTTATTAAACAGTTTATAATAATTTGATGCACTCAGATTTGTGGAGTCACACGACATCATCAAAAACATATTAAAACGTTGAGTGTGGCATCCTGAAACAAAGATATCTATTAATACAAAAAAATAAAACATAAGCGGGCCTAACATAGATAAACCTTGAGGCACTATGCCCTTTTTCTACTAATATCCTTGTTTTGATAATATCTATGAAGTCGGTTAAAAATACAAAAAATTGTATTGCCCTGATAAAATTCTTATTACTTAGGAATTTTATTGACACGTGGGAGGGTGTTTCTAGTTTCGTCAAAGCTCCGCGCTACAGCTTGCATAAAGATCAAACGTTGCGCGGTGGCCACGTGGCCATCCCTTCACAATAAAGAGATACGTGACGAATTCTAATATTTCTAGTATGATTGTTAGAACAAATAGGCAAGTGTTGTTCTTTGATGTTGAGCACGGATTACTTACATTTATTTTCGTAACGCTTTTGAGATCTGATGTTAAAATGTATCTAAGGTATAATACTTGTGGCATTTGGGCCTGGCTGGGTTCTGGTGGAGCTGAGCGAGGTTCTTGAATAAGACTTCTTGACCAGCATCCAGCATCCTATTATTGGAACCATCAGCGTCCATCCACATGCGTCGTACATTTTCGAAACCCCAGGAGACATAGACAATATTTATTTTTCTTTATTTAATAAATCCATAGACAAATATGATACAGTATACTGACATCGCAGATAATTTTACTGTGGCTTTCTAAATTAGTGAGTCAGTTAGGCAATTTTTAGTCCAAAGCATAACTCTTTATAGCACGCAGCTACCGTTACAGAATTATCCAGATATGTTTGATAAACCATGTAGAAGGTACTCAATACTAATATGTCGTATCTGTATCTGTTTTAGTGTGTGTACATAAATAATAAAATAAATAACTAAGGTATAAACCTTAACCATAGGCTCCATAGATCTCTTGTTCAAACTTCTACTTCTTACAGACCATTGCAGAACACGCGTCATTCGGTAGTGATATACCTAGTCCCAAATTAGTAACTGCGCCATTTTAGAATAACTACTTGGCCCTTATGTTTCTGATTTCAGTCTACCTCTTGTCCCTTCTTCTACTTACTCACGTCTTATGTTGTTGGAGGGGCATATTATAGGTAATTATGAAATGCGACAACAAACACAGTGCGTCAATAAAAAAAGTAGCAACAATTCCAACACTTAACGCATATTATCGAAGGCCGATCGTACACGGAGCTTGGACGCTTTCAACAGCACTAGATACATTTCACAAGGCGCGCCGCCCTTTGTTACCAAACAGACACATTAAACGGTTCGCCTGACTGCGATCATTGAGACGTTTCACTTCTATTTAAATGTTTAGATCTATATCTGCTAATTGACACTATTATTTGTTTAATCCACCACTACAACATGAGACAGTACGAAACCATTGCAAATGTAGATATATAATCGGACAAAGTGCGGTGTCTAAGGTTATTGAGTATTTTTTTTATTTTCTGCAGCTTATTCTTTTAAGAGCCTCTTAAACTAAAAGCTTTTGACGGTAACAAGATCCTCACCTATGCTACGATAAAACAGGAGTGGATATGAAAGCGCCAGAATATGCCCGCGAAATTAGCGCCCGAAACAAATAAGTACCTACGTATGATGTATTTACAGAGTTATATGAATTAAAATCATCAATACAACTGTCAATTCTAAATTAACCTATTAAATGACAATTTCATGAAATTTTACATTTGAGGCCAATTCTAACTTATACACTTGTATTGATGCTACTAATGATTATAATTCTGTAATTATCTAGGTATAAGTAACAGACAATTGTAGGAAATCAGACCTACTACCTATGATCCTTGCCAATTTATATACTGACACAGGCAGAAAAATAAATTGACGAGTTGATTGCAAAAGATAAATGAATTAAGTACCTGCATCTACCTATAGATAGGTACTTACGGAAGACGTACTTACCTATTGTAAACAGACACTTCATCTTAGAACAGTTCGTAGTATTGGTGTCTACAACAGTTTGCTTGGAGCACAACGTGTGGTCAGTAGGACATCGGTCACTTAACTAGATACCCTAACTGGGAAGCTAAGTTATCTAGGTCTGATATAGATATGCTTAAGTAATTATTATTAAGAAACACTTAATCCACATAATTTACAAAAATGCATACACAAAATAAACAATAATATAATAGTCACTCAATTAGCATAGTTAACTTCAAAGTTTTAAACAAAAGCAGCTTTCTATAAAAACTAAAGTTCGAGCTAACTGAATTCCTCCGACTAAACGCTGCAGCTATATTATTATGAACAGACATGAACGTCGAGTTCAGACGCCATATCAATAACAAGAACGTGTTAATAATAATTAGTATGTAGGTACATACGAGACCCTTTTATTGAAATGTATGCCTTGATGGAATACAATTAGGCTACTCGGCATCCAATAAATGCAGCTTTTATGCCTTACAAAAATATCACGTTTCACGCGCTCTATCGCATCCTGGGATCCTACTCCCCTTTTATAAAACTGTATATAACGTACATTTATCTCGTTACAAAGGAACAAAGGATCTGATACAACTACATAAAACACTTCAAACGTCGAAAGAGGATAATGCCCATCATTATAAATTCATGTGTTTTGTCGTTTACAGTATTTATTTTGAACAGTTTCGAGGGGGAAAACCCTCTTTTCGCTTGAAAGCTCCCGAAAGCGCGTAGAGAAGGCGTCGGGCGGCGCCGCAGGGCCCTGTCATTGGCCAACAGTTCCCCACCCGGCGGAGACTCCGCCCTGGTGGAAATGCTCCCTGCGGACTGAACCTTTATGCGAGCGTTCATTTAGTAAGCGTTTGTCGCAGTAGCAGGTAGTCGTGGCGCACGGACACGAGTATTACGGACTAACACCCATTTGAATCATCGGCGTCGCTGAGTCAGTGTGGTGCGCGTGTTAACACTCGGGTGTGATGGTGAATAGTATTCTAGTGTACTCTTAATCTTTGTGTAATGCACGCCATGAGTGATCCAGCTGCTTTGGCAGGCATGTTGCCTTTCGATTCTATCGGACTGTATGAACAACCGAAACCTCGTTTTATCTTTAAAATGCCGCGGGTAGTTCCAGATCAGAAAGCCAAATTTGAATCAGATGATCTCTTCAAAAGACTGAGCAGAGAAAGTGAGGTATGTAATGTTTCTAAATTATGTATTATAATAAATTTTAAACGTCACAATATAAATGCAAATAGGTATAGCTAATTAAGCGCGTTATTGAAACCATTTTAATCGTAAGTTAACAGGAAAATTTATTAAATTATTAAGTCATCCATTTGGAAACATTGTACCTAATTGTTTCATTTGTTACACATTTTATTACTGTATTATATTCCAAGCTACAAATAACAAAATTACTTGAGGGAGCAGAGCAATCCGTAGACCTTACTTCACAATAGGAACATGTAGGTAAATGAGTAGCTAATTGGTGATTTGGTGACGTCAGGTGAGGTACACGGGCTACCGCGACCGGCCGCCGGAGGAGCGCCAGATGCGGTTCCAGAGCGGGTGTCGCGAAGGCCACACGGAGATCGCGTTCACCGCCACCGGCACCAACCTGCAGCTGGTGTTCGACCACTCGCCCTACAACAACCGAGGCTGCGACTTCCAGAAAGAGAGCGGCAAGGTAATTAACTAGTACATAATATGTTATTTTCCTTTCAAAACAACTGTTATCGCTTCGTGACTACATCATACGAGTACGGTTCGAGTATTACCTACTCATTATTAGTCCCTAATATGGAATAGCATGGAGCTGACTGGCTGACTGGGTGATTAGGTATGTGTAGGTAGTGAGTATCTTAATGAGTAGAGTTCATTTTCATTAAACAATTGTCGCATAGAGCCAGTTAGGGTTTTTTCCAGGGTTTTCCAAACGAGGGGAGGTATGCTCGTCTTAGCGCGTAGCAAACAAGCCACTTTTTATAGTGAAAGGTAGCCTACCTATACCTACAGCCCGGCCGTCGTTGAGAGAACGCGTTCCTGGGGGCCTTTTTTTTTGAGGGTGGGAAATTATCAAATAACTTCTCCCGCTCTGGGTGGAGCGGGAGGGCGTGTCAGACTCTTACGGACTAAAACCCACCCGTGTTCCTTCAGTTGCCTGTGCCGGGGGCCACGGTATCCCTCTCGGACTTTCCCGCAACCCTGGGTTCCTGGGGGCCTAATCTCTACGCCCGTCCGAACCTAGTTCGAATCTTTGAAATGAACCCTAGGTACTCTCGATTACTTTCCATTTTCGGACGGGTAATCAAATCGTTTTGTCATTAATTTTTAGTTCGGGTCCCGAAATAATCTTATGTCCGTAGGTGATACGGAGTAGAGAGCGCCCGTAATTTCAGCCGAAACTACGAATTTCCTGATGAGGGAGTAAACCCCCTGACATCTGTCCGTGCGACAATTCTAGTAACGAATAAAGATCAAATTCGCAAAACACGTATTTGTTTGTATGAAATTGACGGGTGTCAGGAACGCATTCTCTCGATGACCGGACCATAGCAATAATCACAGAATCGACCTTAATCGCTGTACGCCATTAGGAAAACCTAATTTAAATTCGTAATAAATACCTACATTAGTTTAATTAAGATCTCAACATCAACCAATATTGTACCTATATAATTATCAACACCTACATTTTATCTAGGGAACGTAAACATGAATTCGGCCATAAAAGCTATTTCTGACTATTTTTTTTAAATTAAAAGAGACGTATTACATAGGTACAGTCACGAGCACCAATATGTATACACTTGGCAACTTTTAAATGTGATCTTCTCCTGCAGTATTGATTGCAATTTTATGTTGTTATGAACATAATATTTTGGGACATTATACCTATCTATTGTTTTGAAATAGGTCTTATTTCAAAGTTGCAATCAATATTTCACGAGAAATTCGCTTTTACATTTTGCTAAGTGTATTAGTGCTCGTGACTGTACCTTACGCGGGGTCCTACAATTTCACGAATCGCTGATCGTAAGGCCAGCAGAACCTTGAATATCGGGCGAAAGGTAAAATAACTACGCACAGTTATCGTATTATGGTGTAGTTGTCGAGGTAGCTGTAGGTAGGTAGGTATAGGTAATGCAATAAACGATGATGATCATGATGGTATATGGTAAGTATATTTACAACATGAAGTAAAGGATATATATTGCTGATTTTAACAACACACATCGCCTGTAAATTGGGGATAAATAGGTACAAAAGCGAATTCTTAGATAGATGTTAGCAAGTGAAAGTAGGCATCCTCCAAACCAAACATAATGTGGTTAATTTAATTAATAATAAACATGGTGATTGGACATTTCATGAACAGTCTCTACCTACTCTGATATAGTTCTAGAAAACATAGTAAAACAGAATTTCACAAGGAAAAATAATATAATTTGAGTTAAAAAAAATATGTAATTTGAGTTCAAAAAATTATGTAATTTGAGTTAAAAAAATAATGTAATTTGAGTTAAAAAAATTATGTAATTTGAGCGAAAGAAATATATACCTAATTAAGATGTTCAAGTCATATTACCTATATAAATTAACGCCCCCACCAAATAAAATGGTAACCGGTAAAAACCGTTGTTTATGTTCTGTAAAGTCAGACATTTCGTCTGACTTTACAGAACATAAACAACGGTTTTTAACATTTCGTGTGGTATTAAAGATAGTTAGGATGTGTCCTATACAATAACTACCAAATGAAAGGTATTGTTTTTTTGCTTTCTCACACCAATCATTATTAAAGAATAGGTATAGATATAAAAATAATAAATATATTGTTTTACCAATGTAAAACAACATATTTATTATTTTTATATTATTCAGAAGAGTTATTCATTAAAATTTATATTGTCGAAAACGGAGTGAACATTCACCTTTTCTTACAATAGGTATGATATTGTAACAATAGTTTGCACTCGTTGTCGCTGACGTTATAAGGATAAAATAACTAATGGACATCTCTCGTTACTTTGCCTTTCAAAGCTATGTATGCTATGCTATTCTAGCTATCATAATGTTAATACATACATACATAGGAAAAAATAATAATACGGTTAATATCGTTTTTTTTTTCCTTTTATAAAGTATCACGGTTGGTGATATTTTATATACCTATAGATACATTACTATCTAGCCTATTCACTTGCCAACACACTGCCAAGTAACTATAACCGTAGGTATTAAATGAGACATGTTTAAGGCAGGGACAGATTGGTATCTGATTTTGTGTTATGCATCTTTTTAATTGTACAGTTAACACTTACTATGATAAAAAAAACAATGTACCTACGTTGTATTGTACAAATTGCTGCTGCGTTTGATTGAGATTTCAAGTGAACAATATCGTAACCACATGTTACCGAATGGTTGAAGTCATTGCTAGTCGGTAATGTAGATAATGAGCTATGATAGGTTTCTCGTGTACAAAAGAAATTAGTAAACTGTATCTCTTCTATTTCTCTCTATCTATTTTGGACTTCAATTATGATGACACTGAATTATTTCTCACAAAGTAAAAGTAAACACACACACACATACACACGCACACACACTTATAACACGAAATACACCTACACACACACACACACTCTAGATATGTTTTGTGTAAATAATATTAATATTAAAAATAGCTATTGTATAGTAACTACACTCATATACTTACAGCTGCTGTTTCAAATTGTATATTAAAGCACACAATTTTTTTATAATAATCCGCCAATCAGGGGACCGGCACTGTCTCTCCTTAACACAAGCTATATTTTAGCCTATCTAGGAGAGTACTTCACTCACCTTTATTGTTTATCTGAACCTAAAAATATAAATGCAACATTTGTAAACTTTGCAATCCCACTATGAAATAAACTATTACTATTACTATCGGTTTTTTTCTTCATAACTTTGGTATAAATAGTGACAAAAAATTGAAAAATCTAGCAGACTTATCAAAGTCTGAAGATTACGAATGTAGGTACTTACAATAAAACAGTGACTTTACCAATTTATTCGGTAGGGGCGCCAAAATACCTAGATTTTGTGACATTTATTTTGGTGACAGGTAAGGAACTTAATTAATAAGAATCCAAATAAGGAAACTCTTGAAAATGAACAAATTTAAAGACTAATGTAAATTTATGTCTATTGCTACCGATCGATCGTCGAGGAAACTAATCACCAATCAAACCTATTCTTGATGACTTTTGGCGTAGCTTGATGAAAGATAGGGAAATCAAAACCATTATACACGTAGGCGAGGCACGCACAGCGATTCTCAAATACAACACCACAATAAAATATATGAATCATATTTATTACGCCGACTGTTTAGTAGTACCATGTATCAGTCAGTGGGTACCTACTACTTGATAGCCTCATTTGTCAACAGTCGTCATTCCGTTCGGACACGCGTCATCAACGCATTGAACTTCCGGCCCACATTTTCATAACCAAAATTAAGACATAAATAACTTCGAAGCCGCTAATGATAAAGCATAAAGGCGTAACACCGCATATAACGCGTCGGTCACGCTCTGTCGTAGCTTAATACACTCTCTGAGCGAATGACAGCTTTCTACAAAGAATCATTCTGGTTGGGCTAACGTAATGTGCATGATGATGAGACATGTGAACGAATTCATTTAGGAGCTAACATTATCATTACCGATTCCATTCAAAGAAGATAATATGAAAACTGTAGACAGCTTAGTATACTTACTGGATCATTGTGTTGGGTCATTGGCGGCACTAACTTTTTATGACATCCCGAGGTCTTTACTGATCAGAGAGGTGACAAGAAGTTAGAACACTGATGCTGAGTTATGGAATGGAGTAATGGAATCTTTAACTTCGCATAATCTCACATCCATATTTGTAATATTAAAACATATTACAAATATATATATATCATATATTTAAGTATCTATAAGTATTAAGTTTTTCATTTGTATTTATTTGTGGAAGAGAAATAAATGTATTTTTATTTATCTTTATTTATTATAATGCGAAAGTATTTCTGCCTGTCAGTCGATGTCGGTCTCGGTGGTCCTTTTCACGCCTAAACCACTGAAACTATCGCTGTGTTTGACAGATAGCAGTAGCAAGGGACTTGGAATAGAACTTAAAGACTACTTTTCATCCTGGAATATGTATAAAATACAAACTCAAAATTATAGCAATTATTTCAATGAACCCATTAACAAACACGTTTGTATTAACAAAGGAGTCTGTTAGTCAGAAAGATGAAGCTAGTTGCCCAAAGCGCGCAGTCCAATCCAAAGCGTAGTAGGTTCATAAGAAGAGGAACGGGCAAGAAACTCCATGAACACTCTTTTAAATTATTGAACAAAACATAAGTTCCATCTTATGATGTAACTTATATTAATAATATGTATGTTGAATTTATAATTATATGTGAGAACGATGTAAAAAGAGAGTGTCCACAGTAAAAGCAACAAGAAAGAAAACATAACAATTCAAAATTACAATAATTCAAATAAGCCGTGTCAGCTAAGAGATGATCAGTCCCAACGGATGGCTCCCGTTCACGAATATGACGCATGGATTAGAAGGAAACCGAATGACTCAATAGGAACATGCGCCACCATCAGCGAAATATTTGAGTGTGCATGACATAGGTACTACTCTGAGCCGCCAGGGCACATTCAAGTCAATGAAAAACATACTCAGAAATGGTAGCTTTATTGTAAATAGTACTTAGTAGATATGTGCTATGCAATCATGTAATACAACGGAGATTGAGTTAAAACAATGTAAGGCTAGTCTTACAATCTTCAGCAGCTCCAATAGTATTTTCAAATGATTATCAATTAGTTTAAGCGGCCCTGTGGTTGTGGAGCAGGTCCAGCATTGTGCCAAGCATTTTCCCAAGTAATCCCCCAACTTATTATATGCCTGCCTGCATAGTGGGCGTTTTATCATCATCAGCCTATACTGTTCCCACTGCTGGGGCACAGGCCGCCTCTCGGTGAGAGGGAGTGGGCCGTAATCAACCACGCGAGCTCAGTGCGGTTTGGTAGATGTCACATGTCTTCGAATTTTTGGTTCTAGGACATGCCGGTTTCACCTCACGATGTTTCCTTTTATCGTTTTGAGAGCAGTGGTGATGAAATAACTTACACAAAGTAAAGCACCTGTCTGGGTTCGAACCTACAACCTACATCTCGTATCGCGGCCGTTACCACTGGACAACTAGTGCCTTTTAGACAAGACTTAAATTCAGTTTAAATTCAGTCTCATTCAGTTGAAGTTTTTTATTGCAACATTTTTAACAGTAGGTACCCCATAAAAAATTAGCCTACTTTAGCGTGTCTAAAACCTGGTTGAACTAAATGTCCCTATTCCTAGTATTATAATGATGCCTTTCACCTCTTCTACTAAAAAGGGCGAGACACACAGAGGAAGTCGTGGGCAACAGCTAGTCGTCAATAAATAAATCTATTAACCTATCGTATTCGAGTGCTGGATATAGGCAAAGACAATAAATACACTTCGGATATAGGCCTCTGTCTATTTGCGACAAAACACTGGCTCTCGGCCTTTTGCATACAGTCTGTCCCAGCCACATTGAGAACTAGACTGGACGACCTGGGCGACGCGACGTAAGTACCACGCTCAATGATTTCATATGTCTATGACCACGCTACGTATTTTCATCTCATATTGTAAACAATATTAGGTCTTTTCAAATTCCGATAGGTAGAGCCAAAGCACGAATTTCAGCTAAATTCAGATGTATCATATTTCTGTTATCAAAGAATATTTTAGTTTGGCTTGCTTTACCAACTACCTCGGGTCAACTAGATAGGATTATATATTGTCAGGATTTCTAACGATCAGAGTTTAGCTGAAAATTGTGTTTTAGCCTCTTTGATACTCATCCCTGTGACTGCTTCCTATTCTGTTAACTGCACTCAAATCTGTGGAGTTTTAAAATAATACACATAA
Source organism: Brachylomia viminalis (assembly GCA_937001585.2). Classification (NCBI taxonomy): domain Eukaryota; kingdom Metazoa; phylum Arthropoda; class Insecta; order Lepidoptera; family Noctuidae; genus Brachylomia; species Brachylomia viminalis. The sequence continues at coordinate 13,866,931 of OW443301.2, read as the reverse complement.
GTACATTTGCACCAATATCAATATATCAAACAAAATAATTAATTATGATTCACTTAGATTTAAGTGAATCAGTGTATTAACTTTTAATAATCACAGATTCACACATTGTATCTTAGAAATGGCTAAAGCTCTCATGACCTCTGGGATTCTTGACTTAACAAACCCAAGTTTGGAAGTCTGGTGTTTTAAGCATAAATAATGCTCACAAATCAGCTCCAAAATGTGACATTTTAGTAAGTTAAGTACGCCTTCGTAGTTTTCACATTTCATATTAGGACTCATTAATTGTATGCCTACATAAAGTGTTTTCATTGCCAAAAGTGTCGTTAACTGATATTTTGGATAAAAATACTACATTATCCTGATATCTTTGCCATAATTGGGTTTTATAAAACCTATGTATATTATCACTATACTATCGTACTCTAGATGCAAATACAAAGGACAGTCCCTTTCGGGAAGTAACGGAAATCTATTTAAAACCGTTTTAAAAATCAAACCTATATTAACAGCGGCGCGCTGTCTGCCAGCATACATCTATCTATCAGCAGGTTCTTTGTATGTATTTATGTATGTACTCCTACCTATAATGTGTAAATCTGTTATAATATAGAGGACACATTTGGTGCCGGACTTATTGAATGTAGCCCCCTACTGTCGAGCCCGCCTGCTGCGCCGATGTATGAATACTCATATTTATTTACACTCGGTTCATTTAACAAAGCGCTCGAGTGTGCACGAGCCCTCGTCCTGTAACGATGTTTTATTATAGCGCACTTCAAACTACTCGTAGAATTCGTATTCAATTTAATAGATCTAAAAGGATTAGTAAATCTCAATTCGATTGATCTTCACATTGTAAGATTCAGATTAAATTGAGACGCATCTAGTTAGTGACACTACAATTTACAAATCAATAAAACTAAAGAGTTTTAGTTAAGTATAAGTATTGACAATAATTACGTTAATAATTAAAATGATATATTATGTAACACTAACAAGGATGCTGTTCTATTTTACGAATCTCTTTGAATTAGTCTCTCAAGGGATAATCTGTCTATCACCACCATCCCCTCTAATAAACCCCATACACTGGACTGTAGGGGGACGCATTTAGGGAAAAAATGGCATCAACGATGTTCTCCCTCGGGAAAGGGAGAAAAGCATTTCCTCTGAAATCAATAGTGGAAAAGCATCGCGATTGGTGGGCGTCCCGACGCCGCGCGCCGCGCCCGCCCCGCCAACATGGCCGCCGCGCGACGTCACTGCGCCCCTTCTCACCATCCTGACGTGATCCCGACTTATCTCGATATTAATCAATAGTGAAAAGATATTTGCAAGGTTATTTACAACTTTAGTTCAAACTTATTATTTTTGCCCAAAATTACACTTCTGCATGTAAAAACGGATAATGTTAATTATAAACATACGGTAGGCGTCGGTTTTCAGTATTACAAGTTAAAGGAACCTAAAGAGAACTTGTTATTAGTTAAATTGCATCCTGGTCGAATGTGTGGCACAATTAAAGGTTTGTTGGAAGCGGATGCGGCAGCCGGAACAAAGGCAGCACGCGATCTGGATCCACACACGTCTGCCTTCTGTCGTGTTGTCCTTCTGCTTTGTTACCAAAACTTACAATTACCTGCCTTGTTGTTTAAAATGAATTTAAAATTATAAGCAACACAAATTCATTTCAACTTAATATGGCTCTATAGATTGGATCTAGCTTAAATAATGAGTTAATGTCAACAAAATGTAAATCTATCAACGGAATTCCATAATAAAGATTTGTTAAAGCGTGGTCCAAGAATGGACACATCTACCTGTACACTTTTTTTAGGATCACTTCCGAGCCATATGTGACTGATAAATGCATTTCAACTTTTGCCACCAACAGTGTGGCAGTTTTTGTTTAAGTATATTTTTTGTGCAACATTTCCAAACTAGCTTTTTGTCAACAGGCCCATATCGTATCCCGATTTATAATGAACGGCGTGTGCGTGAGGTGGCGGGGCTGGATTGATTTGGAGCGGCTCGACGGCGTCGGGTGTTTGGAACTGGATGAGGAGCGAGCAGCTATTGAGGACGCGGCGCTGCGTGACCAGATCGAGCGGTACAACCAGCGCCTGCGCGACTTCGAGGACAAGCAGCGCGCGTACCGCGAGCACGGCGAGGAGCTGCGCGCGCACGCGCACGTGCACCAGCGCTGCCACCAGCCCCGCCAGGCGCCACACGCCGCGCACCCCTCGCACCCGCACCCGCCGCACCCCGGCCACATCAAGCCGCACTCGCAGGGCGCGCTCATCTCGTAGATACACATACCTACTACAGCATCACCATTCATGGTCATTCATGAGAGAGAGGAACTATAAAGACTTCGAGATGTATGCAAGACGTTACGTATTCCAGATTTAATACAGTTTTAGAACGAAGAGTTTGCGTTACAAATACGATACGTTTCATCTTTCATACGTCTGGAGAGGTGCTACGTTGTTGGAAATGGTTGACGAGGTAAATAGTGAAAGTTATGTGGTTTTCGATAAGTCTTCAGTGTCAAATGGCTACAATCAGCCATATTGGATAGTATTTGATAGAAAGCCCTAAGACAAAAGTCTTAGGGCTTGATGTTGGGTACATCAAGCCCTAAGACTTTGCCAGATTCTCTTCTAAAACCTATGAAATTATCAACTTGTTTAAAAGTTTTTTGTAGGCGCATTTAAAGTAGGCTACATCATTATCTACTAACTACCTCCAACAACGCAAAGACGACTAAGCAAACGATTTTATCAAAAATCAACTTGAAAGTACCTGTAAGTCGTGTGAAGGTATCTACACGTTTTTTATTTTTCAATTTCAGTCACATTTTGTTTGAATAACACCTCACCATACAGTACATTTGTACCGAAGGAAATCTGTATAATAATCTTCTTATTTCAAAGAACGGCTTTTACAAAGCATTTACTAAGTGTATTACCTAAGTAGTCGTTTTTGTCGTCGTTATTCGTCGTGATTAAAAACATCGGCGATATAATATGCAATGTTAGTTATCTAGTTAGTTGTAAGTGAATGTAGATATTTCTAGTATTAGGTAAAACAGATTTTGTTATAAAACACCAACCTTAAAAAATCGTCTGAAATAAAAATTACTTCTATTATCTACAACCAATTCTGTATTGATTCTCTTTTAAAACTCCATAATGTAAACGTTCAAAGAAATTAGCAAATATGCCGTAGACATTGGTGCCGATTCTCTTGTCACAAAATTCTCTAAACTAGACTAAAAATCACCAAAATTTAGTTTATTCCTGTCAAACGACGATTTCCCATTCTGAAATTGACTAAAGTGACACAACTTAACTAAATTTTAGTTTGACAGCACTAATATGGCACTGAGATTATAATTTAGTGAAAATGGCAATTTTGCTATTCTGAATTTTACGTTTTTCACCAAAAAATTTGATTGTCTTAACTAAATCTGACTATTTTTAATCGCGATTAAAAAGGTGTGGAATAAAATTAGTTGTCATGAACTAAAATTCACACCAACACCTCGACTTCAGATGCAAAAACGGTACTGTATCTTTTTTTCTTTTCTTTTGCTTATATCTCGAAAACGGTGTGTCCTATCGCAAAAATAATGAAAATTTCGACCCCCTTTGCAACCCGTAAACCTATAAAACTCAACGTGTTGGTAATATTTTTTTATATTTTCCATACAAAAAGTAAAAAATTCCATACAAAACAAGTCGAGGCCGCACATAATGCGCGCCTACGGCTCTAAAAAAAGATCGGTGGTACGGCAAACAAGTACCACGTGGAGTCGCAATAATTGTCAAATTGATTTTAGATGTGTCAAAATTATTTTTAAATTTAGAGATTTTATTTTGCAGAATAGCGTTAAGATTCTCATAGCCAAAAGTAAGGAATTTTAGTGATAGTTTAGTTAGTTTAGTTCGGTGTACAACAGAATCGGCACCATTGTAGACAATGCTCCTTCAGGCACATATAAAGACGATTTTGATCAGTAAATTTCCAGTTGTAGAATTATTTTATCTATGAACAGTTGATAAAACAACACGTCATTAATATTAGCTACTTAACAAATAGTCGACTTATAAAACTTACCATTAAATACGTATCTACTAATACTTTTGTTACAACCTATTAATTTGGGTCAGTAGTAGTTTATACCGTAAAGGCACCCACAGACAGGTGCGACGCTCTAGTAGAACAATTTCTATGAAAACTTCACGGAAATTGTTCTACCAGAATCGCGTCGCACCGTCGCGTCGCACCGTCGCGGTCGCGTCGCACTATGGGACGAACCTGTGCGATCCATCTCAAAAATCTATAACTTTTTTGTTTCTTGACATTTTTTATTGAAATATTGTGTACGTATTGCTGAATACATATGCTATTAGAAAATTAAAACACTGCTTATTTAAAAACTATATTTATTTAGTAAAACAATGACAAAAATAAAATGTTGAAAAATTTCACACAGTAATTAAATTAAATTCCTATTATGAACCATTTACTTACATATGGTTAAATTTAAATGATTAATAAGTTAATAACTACGTAAATAAATTATTTTAAACAAAAATTAATATATATATATATCCTAAAAAATATACATTAATCTACTCATCACTTGACAATACTAAAAGCTCCTTAGCTTCGTTAAATAATTCTTTTGGTATCATAGTACTTGATCTATTTAAGCTAGATATATAAGGATCAGAAGTATATAACAGTGTGTGTAGAACGTCTTCCATTGTGGCTGACCTGGAACACTTTCGAGCGTGATTTAACCGGTAGTTCTTATAATCCTTATTACGAGCCTCTTGAGCATCTTCAGATAATTGGCCTATTGGCAAAACTGCAAAATGCTCAATTATTTTGGCACCATGTATAAGAATTTTGTGGACTGAAGATGGCATATAGTACCAGTTATATTTACTCACATATAACTGTGCAGTCCCAAGCGTATATTCACCAAACATTACAGCGTTTACAGAAAATCCCGATGACATAGTTTGCAGAATTATGTATAATCTCTTGATCAACTCTTCATCAATACCTGTGATTTCTGCAGAACATTGATAGTTTTGGAAGAATCTCCTTGCCGTGTTTCCGTCATTACTGTTTCCAGAACCTTGACGAGGTTTATCAATGTGTAAACCAAGCAATTCCCTAAAACGAGTTTGAACGTGCTTCTTTTTATCTTTTTGTTCTCTGGAGTCGATGCAGTCCACTTTTCAAATCCTAGGTTATAAGAAATATGAAGAATCATTTCCATACACCTTATCCATGCATGTAAGGTAGACAGTCCGTATTTAAACGCATCTTTATTCTCAATTCTTGCAGTAACTTTCGTTAGATCATTCATCTGTCTAGGAGTTGCTCCACAAATAGTGCATGAAGCACTCGACGGAGTCTGTGTTAATACTTGAGCAACTTTTCCGTCAATCATAGTCATGTACAGCTCATGTCTTACTTCTATAATATTACCTTCTATTGCTGCAGGCGTTCGCGTTGGAGTTAATTCATTAATTTTTGCTTCAAGTTCACTTACAACAGATGTAGTTTTTTCCGGAGTTTCCTTAGCTAATTCCAGAGAAATGGGTCTGCAATATCTAACTGAAGAACACGTTAGATTTTGCCATATAACTGTTTTACTTGCTTCATCCACTAGCTTCAACGGCACAAGTGAAACTATAAACATATTAGCATCTGATATTTGTTCATTTTCTTCGGGTAAAACTTGTTTATATTCACTTTGTCCCGAAGATCCATCGCAACCCCATTTGCTATATAGTTTAAGACGAGTGAAATTTTTGGAAACAGAGTCTATTTTCAAAATACGGCAGACAGTGTGATCTAAGAGATCTTGAAGATTCACTTTGGCACTTATATTCGTAATGGATATGCTTGACGCAAGAGGGTAGCAATCCTTTTTTGCTTCAGCCAAAATTTGATATGATGGAAATACAGAAAATAAGTTTTTCTCAACAAATTTTAGCCTCAGATAGGAATATTGAGCTTTGGATAGATCTGTTTCAATATATATACATAATGCTTCTTCTTTGGTATAGGAAGGTACACCATCTGGACTTTGTAAAATGTTTCTTAGAATTACTTTTTTCTCCTCCTTTTCTGTATTTCTCATAATACTCACAATCGAAGCTTCATCATTTTCACCCATAGATCGTAGTCCTTGTACATATGCATGATGCACATGCCCCATTCCATACTCCTGGAGTAATTCCATGTTTTTACGTTTTTTCGTACTCTCCGAACACGCTGCATATGGTTTTGTTGGTCTACCACGATCTCCAGATGTATTCAAGTCTGTATTTTCTGGTGTTGAGGTACTGCACGAGTCCAATGGTACTTTAAACTCACCATTCAACCAATTTGTGTTTTGGCTCTCGAAGCGATCTTTTTTTCTTTGAGCTTTCACCCATTTTTGGTTACAAATAGTAATCAAATTTTTTTGTATACTGTGCATAACCGTATTCACTTCTGTTGTTGATAACTGGAAATTTTCCAACAGATATTTTTCAATATCTGAAGTACTTTTCCCGCTTATAATTTGAGCACATATATCGCGTCGAAAACAAACGAATTCACTCATTTTAACTTTTTTCAGCAAATTCACAGTTACTGAAGGAAGGTATCTGGATACTTTGATAAACACGATGAAAACTCGAGTATTTATAGGATCTTTGTTTTAGTAACTTGTGCAAAACCAATGAGAAAATTGATAAAAACAGTTCTCACACCAATATTGATTATAATTACCACAATAGATAAGAACTATGCAACATTTTCTTTATCATTATGTGCGGTTAAAATAATTACCGCAAAAAAAGATATCAGGTAAAAGTATTTTTCGGGCGACATTTTTGCTTCTAGCTCAAAATGGCGCAGTAATGACGCAGGTTTTTTTTATTTCCCTATATTCCTGAATAAGTAAGGTATCTAAAAATATCATTAACTCAACATCGGCAGCCATCGATAACAATGAAACTTCAATTTTAAAATTAAAAACACGGAAAATTTCCTTATGACATTTAAAAAATCAATAAAAAAATAGGAAAAAATATTTCTCATAAAAACGTAACGTAGTTGTAAACTAGAAATCTGTAGCAATCCAAAAATGTATAATACTTATATATTTACTTAAACAACATAGAAAATGTAGCAAGTTGAACTTCCACAATCAGAAGTTTAGTTAATATGAAATTATCAGTCTAAAGTTTGGGTGTAATTTTATGTACCTTAAATTTTTTTTTTTACTATTGTGTCGGATAGATCTATCATTTAAGAATGTAAAACAATCAATACAGTTTTAAAAACACGACTTTCGTCCCAACCATTTATGAGATGGAAAATGCCGGTTCGTCCCATAGTGCGTCACGCCAGTCTGCGGGAGCCTTATAGCATACCTAAGAACAAGTTGTATCTACGCATAGAATAGCAATCTTAATCATATTAAAATTCTGTAACAATTCATATCTGATGGATCCAGTCGTTAGGAATTGATATCGTTCTCATTACTTGTAATTATTATTAATTAACGTTCTTGTTCAGTTTGTGGTACATGTTATTTATTTTTAAGTTGATTTTATATGTAACGAAATATAAAGTATTGTGATAATAATGTAAATAAATCTTTACTGAATTTTAAACATGTGTACGATATTTTTTTTACTGTTCCCTTATTTTTACACATAGATAGGTCTAGGTATATTTAGGTGACTACAATCATCACATGTTTAATGTATTTAATTAGATAGGTACCTTTACCTCATGTGTCGTCCACGGACCTGTCAAAGGTATATGATCAAATTCTTCACATCATTTTGGATCTGGACCCATTCAACACTGATGGATGACAGGGTGGGATGGTGGGATGACAGACTACACAGGGCCAATAAAGCGTAGATTTATATACGACGATAAAACAAGAGGCATACGGCTTTATTTTTACCAGTTTTGGTACGGGATCCTAAAAACATTTATCGTACCCAATTGCCATATAGGCTATATTGAGTGTGAGCTGCTATTGACGTTCAAAAAGTGCTGATTCTCAGCCTAATTTAAAATAGGATTATTTATTTTGTCTTTTGAACCTCTACGGAAAAGGCAGCTTCTACGTACGTTCTAGCTACGTAGTTGCTACGCCAAAGCTACGTAGCTGCTTCGCCAACGCTACGTATACGCTGTGCCGCCGCTACTGCGTCCCCGTAAGGAAACACTACGAATCTGCTACGCCACTGCTACGTCCGCTACGGAATCGCTCCGTAGCTGCTATATCCCCGCTACGGAAACTTTCTTAGGCTAACTGCGGAACGTTTCTGGAACGTAGGCGTAGCAGCTGCGTAGCGGTTCGTTATGGGGCGTAGGAGCGGCATAGCGTATCCGTAGCGTTGGCGGAGCAGTCGTATTTCATTTTCGAAAAAAAATTCAAAATCTTAGAATAATTTATTTATTTATTTAACCATTTATGTACACACTTATATAAACAGACAAGAAGAAAATAACAGAAAAATAGGTACAAAGGTGATGCTTATTTCTAATGAAATCTCTTCCAGCATACCTGCGATAGGATAGTAGATTTAGAGATGTAGACAGCGTGTGTAAGAGTAAAAGAGAAAATAAAATACATAAAATCAAAAACAATTCACTTAATAAAATAAAACAAATAATATGAGAATATACATAGGTACATACATACAAACTTGAATAGAAGTTTGTAACTCTCCTTGTATATGCCTTCGATCAATAATTATTGATCGAAGGTATATGCATTAGTAGTGCCGTTTGGTAGTGTCACTCCACGTTACTCAATATTTCCGTCCAAGCGTTGAAATTAAATATCATTTTATTATAATGATCAAGTAACTACCTGTTGTGAGCACTACGAAGGTTTCGATATCGTTTTATTATAACGTGAGGGTGGCGATCCCTCGACAGTTACACGCTAGTCAAATTGAACATAATTAGTCGTCGGTGGCATGTTTCGAACAAATGCCAGTCGGCGGCGCCGCGGCCGGGACACCGTGCGAGGCGAGTGCACACGCGCGGCGCACCTGCGCCCGCGCCGTTTTGTCCCCGCCCGCCCTCGCTCATTATACGCAATTTACCCGACTAAGGAAATGTTCCTAATATTCATGCTCGTTAAACACAATACACATATTAAACGATTGTTTTAAGCGTTGGTGTTACATTTAATGATAGTGTTTGATACTCATTTGACTTTCATAAATCTTGCGCACAACTTGGCGTTGACACTTTTAAAGTCTTAAAAACGAATCAGATTTAGTATTTTGTTGTGATTGCTTTTGAATATTTTCGTGGTTTAACACTTATTACGTAGTTAGTCAATATCAGTACTATGTAGTAATGTAGTATGTACCTAGGAACAAAATTGATTTAAATATGACACGCCATATGGTGAGTGAGTAGAGATGTTGCATCTTTTGGGTGGTATTTGAGAACGGCACTCGTGCGACCATTAAATCACGTGGAGTTCTTGTAGGTACTTGTAGTTCGCAGCTGGAAACAATCGTTAACTAAGATTTAGTGCATATGTACAAGCAAGAGAGGTAAACAAAGGTTAGCAAAACTTAAAGCAACGACTTGGCCGAAAGATGTAAGTAGACAGGTAAGTAACCCCATGAAGCAAGATAAAATAAGCTGAAAGATGTAAGCGTAGCGAAGAAATCGTTGTAAGATTTAATTGATCTAAGCTAGTTAGTTCTGTTTAGAATATTAAATATCGTCAGATAAGTATCAGCAGGTAGGCTTTATGTATTTTATTCCTACCAAAATTAATTTGTTTCACTCAGAATTCAACTCGATGAAGCATGTCTCGAAGACGTACTATGCGAGTTAAATCTAAGTAGGTAGATAAGGCTGTGTGTTCACGAAGACTTATTCAGAAAGCATGAATGAAAGATTATAAAATAGGCCGGATAACGACATAAAAAGGCTCTAAAGAATGAAGAACATGATACAGACTGCGCGGACAGAGGGCAAATTTTCGAAAATATTGTAAGAACTAACCTAATGCCACTACATATCTCTATAAAAATCATGATGACGTTGTAAGATATTGAAAAAATTATACGCGGAACTGAGCATTCTCCGGACGACATCGACACCATTGATGTTATCACAGGGTTTTATTGTGACGTACGGCACCTTGACCGTCAAAATTGAGCAGGTACCTCCTTTATTGGACATGATCTCTGATCGATGCCACAAAAAACTTGGTATGTTACAATGCATAATCGGAGAACGCTATCCAGAGGCGGCTCACAATGAACCCGTGATTTATCGGAGCATTCTTTTTGCGCAAAAAGCTCCAGGTCAGTGTCGGAGCGAAGCACCAAAAGGGCATTTCGTGTAATCCGCGCGCAGACCGTGGGAACGACCACGCATCGGTTATGAGGCTGTTTGATTATGATACTACTTTATTTATACCGAATATTCATCGCATGCTATAATGATAGTACCTACACCTTGCGGTCAAATGGTCAACTTTTGGTACACTTGCGTATTCTTTTGGGTTTGATTTAATTTAACGTCACACTATAATACCTCAAAATCGTTTTTCTCGTGAAATTCAAATTGCAAATTGGTGAAAAGACCTATTTCATAATAGTAAGGCTTCGATTATAATAAGTTCGTAACACCATAACACATCTATCAATACTTTAGGAGAAAATCGCTTTTGAATCTTGCGTAAGTGTATCTCTAAGTATTTATGCTCCTTCACTGTTTACCCTACTATTTTTAGGGTTCCGTACCTCATAAGGAAAAAACGGAACCCTTATAGGATCACTTCCTTTGTCCGTCTGTCTGTCTGTGTGTCAGTCTGTCAAGACCCTTTTTCTCAGGAAGGTGTGAGGTATCAAGTTCGAATTAATATCAAATACGTGGGTCTACCGTCCCTTGGAGCTCTAAAAGTGACATCATCTAAGTCAACGCAATAAAAAAATACGGCGATTTATGTGACAATATTTTGACACTCGCAAATAAATTAAAACCTAAAGGGTAGGTACTTCCCGGTGAACAAGAATCATGAAATTTGGCAAGCAGCAAGGTCTCACAGCACAAGTAAAGGAAAAAGTCCGAAAATCGTTAATTTGTAGTTTTATATTATCACACCACACAAAATCTTTTTTGCGATTACAAACTTACATTTGCAGTTGGAGATTTGATCGTGACGTATTCAACGACAAAGTTAAGTTTGTTTTTGGGATAAATTCATCGCAACTACGGAACCCTTCATCGTGCGTGGTCTGACACGACCTTGTCTGGTTTTTTTTTTTATAGGAAGGTGAAGTGAGTGATGAGTCTATGGGTGAAGGCCCAAGTGCTGAAGTTCGAAAATTATCTAAGTACCTACATGTACCTATTTTATCTCCTCGCTTACTTTTTTGCAAAATATGTAGATGTACCTACTAAGTTAAGTAGAAACAGTAGTATTATTTAGAATTAAAATGAAATGTGCACAAATAACAACTGATATCTACGTAATTAATTAGATACTACAATAAAAATATAATATTTACTTAGCTAAAACTATTAACAAACTAAAATATGACGGCGATAAATTCATCCGCATCGCAGCACGCTGTCGACTGGTAATATACCTAATTTAAGAGACTGGTGGCAATGCCATGTTATATAGCAATGCCTCTGGCCAACGTAAAAGCCAGTCCTTGGGTCACGGGAAGAGTTAACCAGCCGTTTGGAGATTGTACTAAGTACTTAGTAGTACTTATATTGGATCCAGTATATAGGATGATTGGATGGAAAACAAGCCCAGCGGCGCGGCGGCTCAGTTGATGGTACCTAGTCACCGTTTTATAATATAACATAATTGTGACCCGCTAAGAGAGGTTGAGACAACTTGAAAGTTGTTTGAATGTGATACCCATCTTAACCGAACTTACAGGGCTTCCCGAAGACACGTGAGTCGACCAGTCTCGGCTCACACTTGAGTGGCGCGAGTGCACACGTATGTGTCAGGCTTCCCGAGGCTGACCCAACTGCGGCACTCCTGACAGGAGCAAACCAGTATCATCGTGGACGGACGAGGTACAAACGTAGAACGTTTGAAAATTAAACAACGCATGAAATAAAAATGCTCAAACTAAAAGCATTTATTTCAATTAATCCAGTTACAGGCACTTTTGAATTATCAACGAGTCGGTCAGTCAGAAATATGAAGCTAGTTGCCTATTCCAAAGCGTAGTAGGTACGTACCTATGGAGAAGAACGCGCAAGAAACTCAATGGACACTATTAAATTATATTGTAATAAAAATATTACTTACATCATGAATGTTAAATTTCTAATGATATGTGAGAGCGATTTACCAAAATAGGAAAGCGGCCAGAGTAAAAAAAAAAAAAAAAAAAAAAACCGTGGCAGCTAAGAGAGGACCAGTGCCAAGTGACGGCGCTCGTTCACGAACATGACGCATGCAGGATCAGCACCATTCTGCTCAACCATTTTGAAGGGAGCTAAATGAACCAACACAGGCGCCACCGTCAGCGAGACATTTGAGTGAGCATGACATCTATCAGCCGCCAGGGCACATTCAAGTCAATGAAAGACATTCGCCGGTAAATGGTAGATCGACAGTACATCACACACACCTGTCCTATGCAAAACAGTATTTTCAAGTGTTAATCAATTAGTTGTGTTTGTGGAGCAGGAGCAGCATTGAGCTAGGCATTTTTATCAGCGATGTAATCCTCCAACTTATAATATGCCTGCCTGCACAGTGTGCGTTTATTGTGGTTTAATCATCGATCACTAGTTCTTTATTAGTGATCGATGGGTTTAATACAAGATTTGAATTTCGTCTAATTCAGTTGAAGTATATGGGAAGGTATTTTATTGTAACACTAGCTTTTGCCCGTGCCTTCGCCCGCGTGAATTTCGGTTTTCCAACGGGAACCTACTAAGTACCGGGATAGAAAGTATCTTATGTCCCAATCCAGGTCAATAAGTAGGTTTTGCCTTTGAAAGGCAGCCTTTCATTCAGTTCCGTTCATCTGTTAAAGCATGAAAGATAACAGATCTTTCCAATCCCATAAAACACAAAAAGGTACACACTAATTTAAATATTAAAAATGACAATTTTAAAATCATCCCCTATTTTACACCCTTCGGGGATGATTTTACAAAGACGCTGAACCACTGTAATTTTTTATTTCTTTCCCCAACCATAAATTTGAACTTTCTTATCCCTAACTTCAGAAATTCTAGGTTTCCCATATAAACTTTCATCCCCTATATCACCCCCTTTAGTATTATTTTTGATACAAAATATAGCATTTGTCCTTCCTCAAGATGCCCCTTGCGAAATTTTATCAAAATCCGTTTAGTGGTTTAAGCGTGTAAAGGTAACATACAGACAAACAGATAGACAGACATAGTTACTTAATTTCGCGTTTATAATATTAGTATGGATTATAAACAGTAGGTACCCCATGAAAGATGAGTCTAATTTAGTCAGCCTGAAACCTGATTGAACTAATAGGTCCCTATTTCTAGTTTTCACTTTAATTATATGTCTTTCACCTCTTTTACTAAAAATATGTATTTTTTTCATAGGAACTTGATGTTTTCATAGATATATCATGACGGTGCCTTGTCAAGGCACCGTCATGATGTTTATTACCTTAAACCCATATAATCTTACATTTAATCATACCTAATCAAAAGAACGATGAAAATCTATGACACGTACTTTTTCAGAATGCTACGGAACTATATTTTATGGGTCGAAGTCAGATAAAGACATTATTTACGTAACTCAACATTTTAATTATGTGAAGTTGTAAAACAGATAAAGATGTTTATTTATTTAACGTTTCTAAATGACGGAGCTCCAGAGCAGATACATCAAATGTTAGCGTTTTATAGCCGACGAGCCGACATCGCGCTAGCGAGCGCCGGCTAGCGGCACTTTGAAACCGAGTACCACCATCTCATCCATATGTTTCCTCGAATTAACGTCTGTTTTCTACGAAGAAAACGGCTGTCATAAAGCTCGTTATAGATTTTACGCGGGTACCTACGTTAAATATTATTAGCTGTTAGTTTATAATAAAAAAAAGTATAAAGATTTAACCTGTTAGAACACGTCTTGCAGGGTTTGAATCAGTGAACGAAAATAAATTTGAATTGAATTGTAACATCTTAAATTATAGAATTTAGCGATAATTCAAAGTAACCCTTGCTGGGTTGCTCTCGTAAGCTAATTTGGTGCTTGAATTAGGAGCTATTTTATTAGAAATGTATTTGTATTTTAGCCGTAATATTAAATAGGTCTTTGCTTTCATACCGGAATGGTTTAAAAACAAATTATCTACAAGCTACTTATCAATTTCATTGCTAATCAAAAATCTATAAAATGTAATGAATGCAGGTATATTTCAATAGAGCGTAGGTTAGCAACATTGTAATCCTGCGCCACGTGCAGGATAATCCCGGCTAATTGAGGGCGCGCGGCGCTGATCCCTAGATCATCAGGTGCTCATCCTCGCGCGCAGCGGTGAACGCTCTCGAGCACTTAACCATTATTGATTAGAAACGTCAAACGGCAAGCTAAAGGAAAGGGCTTATTTTTGTCAATAGTTCATTTTGATGCAAGTGTGGAAAACTTGTCATTGCACCCAAGACGGGATTGCAGTGGAGCCGAAGGTGCAATGACAAATACACACGAGTATCAAACGTTTTTCAACACACAACGTACAAATGCAGTCACGAGAAAAGAAATCAATAAAACACAAAATTATTTTGTTTATAAAATATATAATTATTGTAACAATTACTTTTGATGTTATCACCATTTTTAGTTCTAAACGCGCTTTTTAAGGGGACTACATGACCTAAACGCAAGTTTTATAATAGCTAAAAGTATATGATCCACTGCAGTAAACAAAACCAGAAAAATATATGATATTCTTCAGGATATATGCTAGTTAGATAGTGTGTTGAAAACATAATACAACTAATTTGGTACGATAGAAAAAAGTAACGAAGATACCTCTAATAACTTTTTTTAACGATTAATAACCATAAAAATAAACATGCTATAATTTTGTTTTTTTTTCAGATTGTTCTTCAAGCATCATATTAACGACATAGTGTTTTCATTTATTAGTCCAATCAATAGATTTTTTGTAAATAAAGAATTGCTTCATATTTTGCAATAAATTACCAACTTTGTGTCATGGCGCTTCTCTTTCTTTTCTATGCAGTCCGACAGTGACCGCGCTTTAGCTGTTGTCAGCCCCTTAATAAGTAATTATAGATAGGTACTTACCAACTCCAAAGCGTGCTAGGCTTGTATTTCTTTGCCAGTTCATTGAAGCAAGCCAAAAAGTAATTATCAAATAATTACTTCGCATTTTTGCTGTTCTCCCACTGGATGAAATCTTCAAAGATTGCTACCATGTAAGTATTTTTCCTTCGATTTTGATAGCAACAGGCTTGCTTGCATTTTGTACCTCAGTATTAAGTAGGTATAACCGGCGGAGACGGCAGGCAGCGCGGCGGCGGCGGCGTCGTTATCTGAAATAAATTGATCTTCTTCTTAACTTGATGACGTATGGTAATTGTAGCGTAACACTGAAACACGTGAATGAAATTCAAGCTCTGGTTGCGGTCGTAGACAGCAAGCTGAAATTTGCCTCACATATTTATAAAGAAGTGACAAAGGCCACCCAGATGTTTGCATTTTTAAAGCGCAACTCCAGAGGACTTAAACTAGTGTCCAACCGAAGGTACGGTTTCGGTTTCAGCCAATTTCGACCATAAAATCAGGTTTCAGCCAAAAAGTGGTCGGATCTTCGGCCCGACCGAAACTGGCGTTCATGAGCTGTCGGGTTTGAGAGACAGAAATATACCTAAAACAGACATACAGACGGCATATACTTAGTAATGGAGTCCAGTTTTCAACCCTTTTGTAAAAAACGAAAACCAAAGTGTTTACTTAGAAATGTAAGTAATGTAGGTTCATCGCAGACATGCTCCTTTTAGTATCAACGAGTAAGGATCACAGCAGATGCATCTGATCGAATCGTTCGGTAGCGATAGCAAAACCACACGTTTCAGCGATTACTTAGATGCTGCATAGCTTTTTGGCGACTCGGCTAAAATTATGCGGTGTTTAGACTTGTCGCTGTCGATGTACCTATCGAGCTTCTGAATAACGACTTATAATTATTATAAGTAGTAAGTAGTAGTAGTAAGTTAGGTTAGGTAGATAAGTAGACTTGCTAGGTAGGTACTATAAGAATCTGATTAGATTAGATAAATCTTTGACTAAAAGAAATCTGATACCTATCGCAAAATCCTGTTACTTACAAACCTCAGAAAATAATGTCAATTTAATTCACTGTTACTTAACTTCATAAGGCTTGGTTTCGGTTTGGGCCGAAACTAAAAGAAGAGCTGGATATTCGGTTAGATACGGTTTCTATTTCGGCTGTAAATCGTGTTTCGGTCGGACACTAGTTTAATTTCCTGCTTTTGCACGCCGAACCTTCACATTTACAAGTTGAATAAAAGGCAAAGGTATGAAGCCGCCGTACAGCATTTTATTTACTGAATTTGGTTGAAAAGTACGCAAATTAATATCTGCGGGTACGGTAGTGCCCACGCCAACACGAGCCAAGCGAAGTGCAAGGGCACTACCTACCTACCTTTTCTCGAAGCGCTTCGTCGCTTATTTGAACCCTCATAACTTGGGTTTGGATTATACCAGATAAACAAAATTCTCGGGATATGTTGTCAATAGCAGACTTATTAAACATATAAAGTTTTAATTACATAGCTCTTATACTTTAGATTTGTCATTGATTGACTGATTGATTGACAAAAACCTTGATTTCGTCACTGACTCACTGATGATCATCAAAATTCTTAGGGTACTTCCTAATGTCCTAGAAAGCTGAAATTTGGTATGTAAGCTAGTATTAGTACACAAACAACCACAAAAAATCGAAAACTTGGTACTTTTATCCTTCAACCCTTAAACTAGGGGATAGAAGTTTGTATGAGACTTCCGTAAATTTTAACACCAGAGGTCTGAAAATTGATGATATTGATAATATTCCTTGTTGATATGAATCCTTGTTATAAATAATAAAAATTAATACAAGACCTGAGACCATAAATGACTTGCACTGTCAAAAAGTTATCAGATCTCATGTAGAGCCAAGCTTCTAACTCTACACGCCCTAACTCTATAAGGCCTAACTTCACAAACTCTACACCTTAGTCAAAATAATTGTGGCTTGGCCATTTCGCTACCTTCACATGGGCGTAAGGTGAAAAAATATTGTAGTACGGCGAACCTTAACGAAACGGCCAAGCCACATATTTTTCCCATTTGTTTCAAGTGAATTAAAATTGTTTTATCACTCACACCGAAGGCTGCCGCTAACTGTGACGTGGTTTGCGATGGATCCGCTACCACGATCACTTTTAATTCTTCATTATCAACTAGGGTCTCCGGCCATCCATGGGGTTTGTTAGGTAGGTCAAAATTTCCAGAACGAAAACGTTGGAACCACCAACGTATCGTGTTTTATTTCAAGTCGTGGATCAGTCAGTGCACGCAATTATCAGCTATCGTGCAGCTCAACTCAGAACTTAAAGAGCTCAACGATAAGACGAACGAAAGTAGGTACATTTGAGAAGGCAGCATAAATTACTCAAACTGCCAGATCATGATCCAACTAACTGAGAAAAATACAAAAAAAAGCAATGACCGACATAGTTCTCACAATAGTTAAAATATAATTATAATACTTTACAAAGTAAATACTAATGTCATAGTACCTATATGAAATTCATCAATGTCAATGTGTATATAAAAATTGGATGTAGTAGGTATTATGTAGGTAGGTATATACATATATATATATGTATATTATGACATTCTTAGAAGTATTTTCATTATTAATAAATTAAGTTATTATTTATTTATCTAAATTTTCATAGTGATATTTGATTTTCTATATTCTATAAATATTTTAGCCTTATCTATAAAAATCAATGTCACTTTTCGTTGTAATTTTATAACTCAAGAACGGATGGACTGATTTTGCTATTTTTTTTTTCTAGAATATTCCTTGAAGCACGAGGATGGTTCATACGGAGAGAAATTATAAAAAAAAAATGGTATGCGGTAGGAAGTTCGCGGGGTCAGCTAGTTATATATATTTCACAATATTTGGTGTATAGGGGGAGAAAATAATTTTATTTTGAAATCTATAGACATACCGAGGAGAGTAAATTCATTTACTTGTTCCAGTTTTGAATGATTAAAAATGTATTTTAGTTTTAATGGGGATTTTTGATGGGAATGAAAGTAATTAATTTTGTTTTGGTGAAGCTGATTTCTAGATTATTGTTATCCATCCAGTTTACAGCTGTAGAAAGAAGGGAGTTCTAGAGGAAGGTAGTTCTAGAAGAAGAAGGGACTTCTAATTTGGATTCAGTTGAAGAGAACTGAGGAAGAACTTCAGTGAGATAAGACATCTAGAGAGAGAGAAATCCAGAACCAAATATTTCAAGAGCCAGGTCCAGAATCCAGAACTCGAGAACAGCATTTACGAAACTACTTTTTCCCGAATTTATTACAAATCTATCAGTTTATAATACCTAGGTACTGAAAATCTGCCATTACTGGTATGCCAATCAAAAGAACCAGGTAAAGTGGTTTAACACTCTCTCTTCAGCATATTTGGAATGCGTTGTGAGACAAGGAGGTTTGACATCCCCTAGGCTTTTCTATCTGTATGTTGATGGTCTCATCACTGAGCTCAGTAGCATGGGTTTTGGATGTCTAGTAAGCGGAGTGAGCGTCAATAATATCAACTACGCGGGCCCAACTGCTGAGGCTATCAGAGAATTGCTCAAAGTGCGTGAGACTTATGCTGCCTCACACGGATTGATTTATAATGTCTCCAAGAGTGAATATATGATCTTTAAGGCCACTGGTAGGTGTCCGGACTCTCCGGAAATAGGTAATAAGACTGAATGGGCTCACGTTAAACGAGTGTCTAGATTTAAGTACCTTGGACATTTTACTACCGACGGCCTTAGGGATGATATAGACATTAAGAGGGAGCGTAGGGCACTAGCGGTCAGAGGTAACATGTTGGCCCGTAGATTTGCTCGGTGCTCTGACCAAGTAAAAATTACTCTTTTCAAGGCCTACTGTCAGAGCTTTTACACGAGCAATCTATGGATCAACTACACCAAGAGATCGCTGGATGCCCTGCGCGTTCAATATAATAATGATTTCAGAATGTTGTTGCGACTACCCCGCTTCTGCAGTGCCTCGGAAATGTTTGCGGAGACCCACACAGATGGCTTTCAACCCATAATTCGCAAAAAAAACCGCGTCGCTGCTGAGCAGAGTGCGAGGTAGTCGCAACTATATCCTGAGAGCTGTGACGGAAAGCTATTATACTCCAAAAGTCCAAATATGAGGCATTTTATGCGGAGGTAGCTCAGGTAGGAAACATGTTTTCTTGTCTGGTCGTCCTCTCCATGGAGTGTGCAGTGTGCATTATTTTATTTTATCGATTTTTATTTATATCAGTAGGTACTACTAACTCTAGAATATAAGTTGTTTTGCAATACTAACACTCGTTTGCTCAACGCTATCTATCGAATAAAATGTAAACTCAAAACTCGTTGTTTAAACAATAAACTTCCTTAAATCAAACTGGGTTTTACGATTTAAACTAATAAATAATTCTTTAACGTTGCATTCTTTGAGACTCAGAACACCATATGAATTTCTTACGTTATCCTCACTTTTTATTTGAAATTATTTTAGCGCGACTAATCATCCACCAATGGAAAGCGATTTTTACTTTTTGAAATAACACTGTTAATATTACCTTAATAATATTGTGGATATCCCATGTTTTCGTTAGCACTATTTCGCGTCAATAGATGTCTTTACATGTTATTACATTAGGTACGTAGTGGAAAGTTCTTCTTGAACACTTTAAATTGATTATTTTAACTTTAATCTCTCACATCCAAACAGACATAATTCCGAAAATGATAGAAATGGTCTATGTTGGTTATAGGCGATGCTTTGTCAACTTATGCAGAAAAGGGAGAATGCAAGTCGAAGAGAGCTCTACATTTTTTGAAGCACTCTACAGATATATTAGATTTTCTTTTGACGTTGAATCCATACTGACATAGGAGTAACTTTGTCGACTCGTGCAGAAAAGTTTGAGAATCGCACATGAAAATGCAGAGTGAGCGAAGCAAGCTCGATAATTTTAGCACCCTGCAACGGAAAGCTTAGGTTTTCTTTTGACCATTCATCTACATATATCTATATTGTATATATACAATCATGTAATAAATGTATAGACGAGGCGTTTCTGTGCGCTGAAAATATTTATAAAAACATTGTTGGGGTGTTAAAGGTTAATCAGTCTCAATGCTCAGGAACAAGAGCTCCCGAGCGATCACCATGTTCGGCAAGCCGATCCCTTGGGAGAAGCGAGCCAAATAGCTAGGTGTGATCCTCAATGAACATCTGTCTTTCGCAGGCCCGCTCGCGCGCCGCTTGTGTTGACTCCACTCCGTTCTGAATGCACGTAGCAAACTGTCCTTCAGGTGTAAATTGCGCATTTACACAGCGTGCAGTCGTCCAATAATGACCTATGCCTGTGCAGTCTTCGCACACGCAAAGCGTGGGGCTTTACATCCATAGAATGCATACCCTCCAAAACCGTTTCCTCCGTAGGGCAACAGCCTCCCCTTGGTTCGTACGTAACGAAATCCTCCACCTTGACCTCAAAATCCCCACTATCCATCAATTCATGAAACGCATTTCCAAGCGTTACTTCGATACCGCCGCCAAGCATTGCAACCCTCTGGTTGTCGAGACCGCCTGTTATGTCCCCTCCAAAATTAGTCAAGTCCGCCATCCAAGGCATGTCCTCACCGACCCCGATGACCCCATAACCCTCCTCCAGGAGAGCAGTAGGGCCACCAGTACAGTGCACGAAAAACACCAACCGTTATTCCGCCTCCCCGACGTAATTGTCCCCCTCCGACACTTGCTCGACGAAGTACCAGCCCGCGCCGTAGCTGAGCCAGTAGCTTTAAACTCCCCCTAAAATAATAATCATCCAAATCTGATACAGCCTGTCCCACCTTGCTGTCCTCCACCCAGCAACGCCCTAAGCTGAGGTCCGTACCCCACAGGGGGTGCCCATAGCGAGCAGTCGCTTAGTAATGTAAAAAAAAATCACCCCTGGCTGGAGGCTTTGAGTTCACCTAAGGCAGCCACAGGATAGTCCGGTTAAGCAGTGACGACCTCTCAAGGTCAACTGCGAGATGCTATGTAAAAACAAAAGAAAGAAGCAGGAGCTACAATTTTCGCCCCTCTACTCATCAAGAGTAGAGAGGGGCGCCGCAGGAATCTTGCCCAGAGCGTCGGTAGTGCTAAGACGGCAATGATTGCATAAGGTAGTCAGGAATAATAATCACAAAGGTAGTAAACAAAGACATAAATATATATAGTAAGTCTTCCGATCATTCTCATTCATGTTGATAACAGCTTACGTTATAAAGAGATATATGCGCTAAGATAACTCGCAAATTCATATTTTCTTACGTTTTTTTGCAATCTGCTGGTCAGTGTCAGGTTGCACATTTTAAATATTAGAATCAGTAACACTCTGCACAACCCCTAAAGTTAAAATTGTCCTGAAATATAATGATTTCATGAAATAGTCATTCAATAGGGTAATATGAACTTAGAGATTTGTATTGATGGTTTTAATAATAGTTTTTCTTTATATACATAATATTTGTTACGGTCGTGAATCATATCAACGTACAACCTGACCTGGAAGTTGCAAACTACATAAGAAAATTTGAATTTCGCAGGATACCCAGGCGCTTTCGCCTTAAGATCCTAACGAACTATGACTAGAGACTATTTGCATTCAATTAATGTCAGAGTCCATTAATTTAATGCATAGGGTATCTTCGGGGCGAACGAAAATGATCCGGCAGATTTTATACGAAATGCCATTCCATTTTCGAATTTATCTGGTAAAATGTCTTTCCGGACATTGCAAAACCAGCCTTTTATAAAAAAAGGACAGGTCAGCAGAGACCTCTAGTGGCATTTTACCGTCAATGCCATGGCATTCACTTACTAACTCCATGGCTCCATGGAGTTAGTAAGTACCATAGCGTGGCTTCAGACAACCATTCAAGGCGAAAGCGCCAGGGTAGCGCGGTAAATTTACTTTTTCTTACGATTTTGTTTGTAGATTGTTTATCAAAATATGATTCGCGACCGTAACAAATATAATTATGTATTTCCAGAATTTTAATCGTTAGAATTATAAAAGTCCTAAGTTAGAATTGACCTGAAATGTCATGATTTCATGAAATAGTAATTCAGTAGGATATTGTAAGCTTAGAGTTGCGTTGATGAAATTCTAATGTTTATATTTTTGGAAATACAATTTGAGGGTAATAGACCAAAAGAAACATTATTAATCGGTTTCTCAAAATCGCCTAATTATTTTAGTCAATTATACGGTTTATTGCTGTAGATGGATCCGTAAGTCCGGTTAATACCCAGTTGTCGACTGCCCCTCACTTAATTAGGTACTTGTCAATGTCAAACAAAAACAATATTTTGATGTTGACGTAGGTAATTGACGTTACGTTTCGATCGAGTTTTCGACAAATGTCGACAAATTTGACATCACGGTAGCACGTAAAATAGAATAAAACAAAAATATTATTTATCTAGATAAGTTAACATAATTATAAGTAATTGTTATATTATGAATGACGAGATGAAGAATAATGTTAAAGAAACTAGGGAATTATATTCCATGATTCATCAAGAGTACGTTATTATGGCAGAATAGTAAGAGCAATAATTTTATTAATTCATTTGATATGTTGCTTTGGGAAATAAATACCTTATAGACTCCGTTATCTCAGAATACTGTCCGTCGCCTAGCTTGTAGATTTAGTGCTTATCCATGTTTAAAGATAACAATAAACTGACGAAAGAATCTTACCTATTTCTGTATTTATCATTTTAGCCGTATGTTACAGACAGAGAACCTTCAGGGAATTTATGTGATTCCATCGTATGAGAACTCATTTTGTAAGTAGAATAAGTTTGAACACATCAATATAAGATAAAATAACAGATAAATAATTGTGTGTGTATTCATTTTTCAGTGTGGTTTGGAGTTATTTTTGTGAGAGCTGGGTTCTATGAGGGGGGTGTTTTTAGATTTACATTAACATTGCCAGAAAAGTTTCCAGATGAGGAAGTCCCTGTAAGTATTAATAATACTTGTTTAGTTTTAAGGATTTAGCTACAACTTGCTGTTTTCAATATCACCATGTCAACACCTGTTGCTAAATAGGACTGATACTGATCACTTTACTATGAATAAACATAACTCATAATTTATAATAATAATGATCATGCCTGGCAGTGACACAGGCACATGCAACAGCTCTTTAAAAATATTGTAATAGTGTATGGATAAATTGAATAAATCGGCTGGATGGCCGAATGGTGTAATTTCTTAAGTCATTAATACTTACCTTCACATTATAGTTTGAGAGGGGTTTAATCTGTGTTGTTTACCCATATCTTATGAAATGCGTGTCAAAATACTTCATTTTCAGGTCTTGACCTTCACATCGAACATATACCACCCAGCAATTGATGCTCATACTGGTGTTTTGAATTTAAGTGAAGTTTTTCCTCAATGGGACAGAAAACAGAACCATATATGGCAAATATTAAAATATGTGTATTCAATATTTCATAACTTAAATGTTAAAGCACCTGCAAATGTTGAGGCCTCAGTTGCGTAAGTATAAGACATTGTATAATCATCATAACATTCAACTTTGAGACCAGTTAGAGGCCACTAATAAAAGCATAACCTGCTCAATAAATATGTTTACCTTTTCAGATTTAAAAGCAACAAAAAAATGTTTATGGAGAAAGTAAGAGAGTGTGTTGTGCTAAGTATAGACCATGTATATGATGATCCGCCTACGGAAGACAAGCATTTCATAACATTTAAGCCATATGACCCAAATGTTCATGATACTGTAAAAAATATAATGCTTAAAACCCCCTCCCCAAACGAAGGTGCTAATCAAGGTATATCTTGGGTACAACCAGGGTCTTTTCAAGCTTTTTCTAAAGAAGAAACAACATAGTTTTAATATATTTATTCATACAATCTAAATATTTATAAAGAAATTATGTATACAATCACAAAAGTTCATTTTAATTTGCCATAATTACATCCTGTGATAATATTATCCATATTGTTCTCTAATTTATTGTTTGAACCACCTAATAAAATATTTTATTATTGTATTCAAAGCTATTTTACTTACTGCCCATTGAAGTGAATTTTGCCTACTTACTGACATTACCTACCTAGCCTAGACCTAGCTTATACATTGTCTGGTTCAGACCGTATGGTCAGTTTATGTTTTTCAATTTGTTTCATAAACCAACTCTGATCAAGTTCATAAATATTATTTTGCCATTTAAAGTGCGTAGGCGCATTTAATTCACTATTATTAAATTCAAAATATTTGCTAAATTCTATGGCTAACTTAGATTTTACTAATCCTACACCACCATACTTGTCATCAGCAGGGTGATATACTCTGCCAGTACTTGGTAGCATATAAATTTTATCAGGAATAAATTTTGACGTCATTAAGTCACCTGCATATCCATAACTTAGAAAATCGCTGTCATTAATATTAACAATATTTGTATAAACTATAGGGACGTCATCACATCGTATAAAATTCCTTTCTCTTCCACATAACGAAATAAAAGGAAAGTCTTCTTCATATCTACCCGTTTTATTGAGACGAATCCTCTTGAAAAAAAACTGTAGAAACTTCTTTTCTTTAAAGCACGACGTGAAGTTTTTCATCTTAGAATCATCTAAAAATAACTAAACAAAAACTGTATAAAATTCAGGTCACTAGGTGATCTTTAAAGAAATGTTTGGCCAATTCTAATTAGTTGATCCATAAAAAAGTGCTGGGTACCTATCATAATAAACATCTTAAAAGCTCAACTACCAATTTTCTCTTTAATAGTATTTTAAAATAAAATTCATATTTCGTTAAATGAAGTAGGTACAAAGGTTACTCACCATCCCTTGATGATCAATATAATAAAAATATTCCCGTATTTTTGGTTCTGGCTCCTGGCCTTGAATATAATGAACATACCGCGCATGGGAATATTGTGATGATAATACTATTTTAAAAATTGAGCGCAAATTACATTTTAAGGCCATTATATTATGCTGATTTCTAAACAAAGACACTATTAGGCTGAAGTGTTTATTTTGATGGATTGCTATTCTAACCTATTTCTACTCTGGTAAATAATTATTCAATCTGACAATTACGTAGGCGTAGGTAACATCGTCTATAAAGTTGACAAAGTATTATAATTTTAAAGTTAACTTCTATATTTCTATTGTTTATTTTTAGAACAATAATTTCAGGTCAATCATCTGCGTTCATAGCTCCGAATAAGTACTCTGTGCTCCGAATCTAACATCCAATATGAAAGAAAAAATGGTGTAAGTAGGTACTTAAGTTATCTTTAATTCCCAAAGATCGCGGATCGCTGTGATTTGGACAGTGATGCAAAATCAGAGGTAAAACAACTGTGAACAGGCTGTACACAGACTTTGAAATCGCTAGCCACAAAACTGAAAACACTATGAAAATCCGTGTGGACGGGAAATTTAAAATAGTGGAACAATTTCTATGAGAACTTCATGGAAATTGTTCTACAACAGTCACGTCGCGCCTGTCTGCTCGAATCTTTAATAATATCATAATAATTATAGTCTTTAGAACATCGATGCCATCTTTGTAAAGACGTGTGTGCGCTATAAAAGTACTTTGTGATTAATAATCTGTGGTGCAGCAGTGTCAGGCTGTCAGCCGTCAGGCAGTGTGACAGTGACAGATGTGAAGAACTGGTAGAGGACCAAACCAAACCATACAATATACAAATAAATAACTACGTAACGTAAATCAAATATGTAAATTATAATAGTGAAATGTTTAACGACACAAGACAAAATGAATGTTTAAGTTACAATAAATAATTTGAATGAATAATTGCTTTGGAGTGAATATTTTGTTCCACAAGGTTACATTTTCCGTACATGGAATTCACATGAATCGAAATCACGATGGAGAGTGTCCGACGATCATGGAAATTGCGTATGTATACTGTATATTGTAATTAATAAAGAAAAACTTTAATGAAACTGTATTAAATGAATGTTGAATGACTTTTACCATTTGCAGAAGAATTCGTTGCTCACAAATCAAATGTCAACTGCCTGGCTATGGGCCACAAGTCCAACCAGGTACTGGCAACTGGCGGCGACGACAAAAAAGTTAATTTGTGGGCTATAGGTAGACAGAGTTGTCTCATGGTTAGTACTTTTACAATGCAATTATATCTCATTGCCATTTGTAGTTCCACAAAAAGTTCTATTCAATTTCTGTAATTTTTTTAATAATTTACAGAGTTTAAGTGGGCATACAACTCCTGTAGAATGCGTATGCTTTGGCCATTCTGAAGATTTAGTTTGTGCAGGATCACAAACTGGTGCCTTAAAAATATGGGACTTAGAAGCAGCTAAATTGTTAAGGACATTTACAGGCCACAAAGGGGCTATAAAATGTATGGACTTCCATCCCTATGGAGATTATCTTACAACAGGCTCATGTGACAGTAATGTTAAGTTATGGGACACAAGAAAGAGAGGATGTATTGTTACTTACTCCAGCCACCGCCTTGCTGTAAACAGCCTTCAGTTTAGCCCTGACGGACAATGGATTGCGTCTGCCTGTGAAGATGGTATGTTGAATGGACAGCAATCCATAATGTGTGCATGAACATGTCTGTTTGACCTGTGTCTGGGTGTGTATATGTATATAAGTATGTATATCAGTCATCAGGTTACCGTAGTACAGGCTCAGCTTAGTTCGGGACCTGAAGAAGACCCTGTGTGGATGTTGTCTCATATTATATTATATTATAAAACACCTGAAACTAAAAAAGGTAATCTACTTACAGGTTTAGTTAAAGTATGGGATGTGCGTGTTGGTAAAGTGCTCCAAGAGTTTGTGGAGCATACATCAGCAGTGACATGTGTCAAGTTCCACCCTCATGAGTTTCTGCTGGCTAGCTGTGGAGCTGACCGAACTGTTAACTTTTGGGATATGGAGAAGTTCCAGTTGGTTTCCAAATTTGATAAAGATAACACATCTATCAGGTCTGTTGAATCTAATAATATATGACACTGCATTTTAATTTGGTTTTTTTACCAAAAGTTTAAGAGTTTTGCATTAACAGCATGTATCATTCATTTATTCATAAAAAAATGTTTATTGTTACATTACTTAATACTAGGATGCAACTTGAAATCTAATCTGCACCATTAAGTTTTTTTTATAATTTACAATATTAATTTTCTAAACTTAGAAGGAACTTATAAGTTCAACTGTGGTTGCTTCTAAAAACTACAGAACCAGCCACAGTTTAACTTCTAAGTTGAATTTAATTTGAAGGATTACTCTTGTCTTACAACATGATCATGTCATAAATCATTCAGAGTTATCCTTAAACTTGAAATAATCAGTCTTAAACATAGAGAGACTTAAAACTTAATTCTTATTCTTAAAATGATAATAATATGTTCTTTTCCTTAGTGAAATCTATAATTATTTTATACATTTTCATTGTTTAGACACATGGTGTTTAGTGATGATGGTGCAACATTGCTTGGTTGTGCTAATGATGGCTTGCATGTGGTTGGGTGGGAACCAGCCAGAGTGCTTGACACGGTTCATGGACATTGGGGTCAAATTCATGATATCACTGTTGCACAAACACAATTAGTAAGTGTACTACCAATTTGTAAGTTGTTTTCTGATGCAACAGTATTTATAAATTTTCATATACTATTACAGATAGCTGGATCCTTCCATTCAACTTATGTGGTTCTATCAGTTGTTGATCTCACTAAAGTTCACCCATTTGGAGGACCAGCTCCAATGTCATCACCAGTTGTGAGGGACCTTTCACCTTTTCAAAAGGGACACTCAGTGCGCAAAAGCTTCTCAAAGGAAAAACCACCAAAACAAGGTTGGAGATTGCATTATGTAATTAGTAACCCATATGTAAGTTATAAAACTAATCCAACTTAATATCTTATCACAGTTATGCATAGAACAACTCTCCTTGACGAAAAGACTGCTGAAGAATCTACATCAGGAACGGAAGCAGATGAGGATTCAGGTGCTGTTATACCCAATATTAATGACTACACTGAGATATTCCGACCTTCTAGAGCATGTGAGTAGATTACACAAACCCAACCTCGTCCACAGAAATATGCTCAATCAACGTCACTATTACAAAAATCGCAAACTTTTATTTTTTATTTTTTTAGTAACACGCACACCTCCGCCCGCTACCAGTTTGTCTTCAGAAGATTATTCATTAACAGGTGAAATTCATATTTGTTAAAATTTTGTAACACTAACAAGAATACCATGCAATCGATATTGAATTGATACCTTGTTCAATTAGGCTGCAGCTCAGAGTTATCAATAATTGATTATGTCTTGTAAAATTCCTTAGCCAATCAAAGTCAAATTTGGACGATGTTGTTCAATGCCATCGATAGATGTCGATCGTGTGGCTGTTATAACAACATTACTCTCACAATAATACTTACACAATTTTTTTAAACCTATTACATACCTTATAATCCTTAATTTTCTAGATACTTACTTAGTGGATCATATACCTAAATAGGACGGTAGCGTCATATCTTTTTTCTATATGGTTCATAGTGCAAGAGCCTACAGAGAAGTCGGAACCAGTGGTGAATACGTGCCTACGCGACCTGATGCTCGACGAGCCAGTGCCGCTGACACGACCGTTGCCGCAGCCCTCGCCACCGCAGCGACAGCGGTCAGAACACTATTCACGCATACCAACCTCCACCAAAGAACATTTCGCTGTTGTGGAAAAGAAAACCGAAGGTTTCGCAAGTGAGATTTCATCATTATTTACTACTGATCTTGCTTCTAGCTGTTTATAACTGTAGGTATTTTATGGTTGGTTTAGGTTAGGAGGAAATGGTTTTTAACTAACGGTCTGTCGCGCCTATTTTGTAACGGGAGTCGTCGCACGGAGTCGCTGAAGACCCCAGATTATAAAAAGCTTTAAAACGTGTTTAGATGCCTTTACTAGCAATATTTTCTTTTCTTTATAAAAAAAAAGTAACCACATTAATATGAGACAAAAATAATCATAATTATTTCTTTATTTAGCCTTTTAATTGTAACATAATATAGGACTCGAAGTCTTTCTTTGGACATGTTACAAGTGAAATACATTTTGTTTTTCGCTTCATAGTCTTCTCTTATGTAACTAGCTATATGAGATCGAATGCAGTCAGACATCTATAAAAAAAAAAACATGAAAATAACACAAAAAAATATGGCAACTTTGGATGGTTAAAGTTCCTGTACGAGCACTTGATTGCTAATACATGTCATAAGTTGAGATGGAAGATAACTATTCTTGCTGACTTCTTGATAAAATATTTATTGATTGTAGGTACGTGTTTACAATAAGACGGTCGAAAGTGTACTTAACAATATTAGTAAGAATGTCGATTTACATTGAGTAAAAATGCTTATGCTAGCGTGTTAAATAAATGTGCGATGTAATCGTACAGTTCCCCAATAACAATTTTTCAACACAGTCAGTGTGCACTGACTGTTATACAATTCTATAAATAAAATAGTTTTTACTTACAGCTATATGAGATCACTTGCCAACAGACTTCCATAAAAAAAATAATCACGAAACTAACACAAAAAATATTGCAACTCCGGATGATCAGTGCCCCAAATATTTTTTTAAGACAGTCAGTGCACCACGCAGCGTAAAATCTGTTGTTGTTGTCGTTCGTCCATTATAACGTATTTTGTTCTATAGCAGTTATATTATACAATAAATCAATATCAACAATAAATGAATACCCAAACATAACGTATATTTTCATCAGAAATTAATATTATTTTCAACAAAATTTTACTTACGCGTGTCGTCGCGTGGGGTCTTTGACGGCCCCGTGCGCAGAATCACATCCGTCACTCACAGCTCTTGCACGCGAGCTAACATTTGCTGCAATATGCTTCAACTATAAACCCTTTTACGAAGGTATCTAATCTACCTATATAAGCTTCTGTGTGACGCGGATAATTTTTGTATTTTTTCATACGTCGGGCTTTGAAAGATCTTGCTTGATGGATGGAGGGTTTATAATCTATATAATCAATATAATCTCGCCAAAGTGACGATCAACAATGTAGCTTTAGCCCGCGCGCTCGACCGACCCAGACCGACTCGGATCGACCTGCTCTTCAAATTATTTTTCCAACTGAAATGGCATATCGAAAAGAGCCAAAACTAATTTTGCGAATGCTATGATCCGCCCTGCCGTAACCCCAAGTTTTACTTTCGTTTTTAAATAATTGTAGATGTTATCCCATGACATGCCAAATTTTGGACAAGCTCTTAGTTCCAATACCAATCGCGCTGGTTTCGCAATGATGGGAGAGAATGATTTCTGAGGAGTGACGCTATTTGCCATATTCTGCCGTGTCATAACAGATATTATATAACTGTTAAATTATTGCCCCATTTGTCAAAAGATATGCAATGCATTACATGGTATTGAGGGTTTAATAATATGCTATTTGCTTAATCAGGGGTGACGGACAACACAAAAGAAAATAATACATTCACTTCAGCGCAAGCACTAAGAGATTACGCCGCCAGCCCACTCACAGTAAACTCGCTTAATCGACATAACTCATACAAAGAGACAAAGTCTACCACAGATTTAAGTAAGTTTCATGGAATATTTCTTTCTTATGGATATTAAATAATGTTGGTTCGTGATTTAAAAAAATAAAATGTCCTGTTTTAGCTACCTCCAATCTCCGGCCAAGTAATAGTGATATATCCTTGGGTCCGCCAACATTAGGACCTAGATCGTTATCCTTCACCAGAGCGGCTACTGACGCTTCGAGGTATGAACTTATTCTGATATGTATAGTCAAAGCTGTTTGTGATATTGTAAAAATGATGTTTAATGAATGTGATTCCAGGAGAAGAGTGGAGCCTGTTGGCAGAGAAAACGTAACAGTGTCCCGCAGTGTGGAGACACCAGAAGTGGACCCTGAGCCTGAGTTCGTGCCACACACCACCGACAGGCCCGTCGGACTTGATCTCGATGAGTTTTTACCCGTAAGTTGCACAAATCCAGACTCGTCAACCCAAAGGTCAATTCTCACGGCAAAATAAAATATAGGAACATGAACCTGACTCACATTTACCTATTCTATCACTTAAACAAAAATAGGCGCGGTGTTCGACTGTACGCAGCAGTTCGACAAGTACAGTGGATAAACTGAAATGTTCTGGACAGATTTTGACTTGTAAGTTCTGTCACGAGCAGCGCCGCCCTCGACGGGCATTTACTGAGTGCGTAGTGTAGTATTGATGTACGGTTGTGTGGCGTGCGGTTGCAGCGCGGGCTGGCGGGCGCAGGCGCGCGGCGCGGCGCGCGCGGGGCCGTGCAGCCCAGCGAGCAGGAGGTGCTGGGCGTCATGATGCGCGGACACGACTCCATGATGGCCGTGCTCACCGCGCGGCAGCGCGCCCTACAGGTACGCAAACATCTCATAACTATTCCTCTTTGTAAATGTATATCCACGTGAGACACGCGGAATTTTACTGTATATGTATACTGACAAACGAATGGAGCCTTCGCACACCATGTCAACTCACATCAAACACCGTTTCAACTCCCATCGGGTCGTCAACTCGCAAGCCGCTAGGCGCCTCGTCAACAAGTGTACCACTCTCGAACAGTCGGACCTACAGTATATTTATTGGTTTTTGATTGAATTTCATCTTGCTGCTGCCTGCAAGTTATTTTATTTTACTTTATTGGGACATACAAGATGTTCGGGAGAACGTTGAACATACGAAAATGGCAGATAGGTGGGGTCGTCTGCTATCTACCTAGCCCAAATGATTTGACCTAGGCCACATAGATTTTTATTTAGTTTTTTTTTTTAATAACCGACTTATATGGGTTTGAAAACTTTGAAGTAAGATTAATATTATGTAGGATAGACGAAACTGGCAACACTTTTTTTTGGTTTTTTGTCTGTTGGTAGAGAAATAAGAGAGAAAAAATAACTAAAAGTGATTGAAGACTTAGGATTTCATCGAAACCTCCTTGGCGTATGGCCTTTCGAACGGTATGTAATTCGTTTAATTAAAAAAAAAAACTTAAGAGTTATTGACCAATTTTAGTTCAAAAAGGGGATTTTGATGTAATTCGATTTTTGCAAATCATTTGAGCTGGGTAGATAGCAGACGATCCCACCGATCTGGTATTTTCGTATGTTCAACGTTCTGCCGAACACCCTGTATATCAGTGAAACATTACAGTTTAAGTGTGACAGAATAAATTTATAACATGGTAAACGTGTAACCCACACTAATGTCCGCAAAATAATGGTTTAGAAATAGTTAAATGCGTGCGTTTATTTTACAGAAAAGTAAGTCGTATGTAGTGGGATAATAGGTATTAGATAGATATTTTAAAGATCCAAAATCCTTTTGGACTTTTTAATTTATTTATGTGTCTACTTAGGTACATCTACCGTTGCTGGATAACCCAATGCGATAAATGCGCCTAATGAAACATAATCTGACATCTATAATTAATTATAAATAATGCATTCCTTGTGAATCCACTCAACTTAAAGTGCGTAAGCGAGAAAATAATGATCGAATTCAATTAAGTGTGTGTTAAACGTATGTTCGTTGCGTCGTTGAGGCGTCCGTGCACCAGCGTGAGTTCCGCACCTTGCAGTATGGAACAGCCGTGCCACGCGCGCCTCTCGGCTCATCGCAGTTGTAGGCACAATGGAACATTGGTTATTAATCATATCTAGAAAATCGAACCCATTATTATACAGACCATGAAGCATCACGGCCATCAGTAGGCTCTGCGTCTTGACTCCAAGCAAGCTTTGAAATTTATAACGCTTTTAAAGTTTTTCATTAAAACGTTTTAAATGCAATGCCAGGCTGGCCACGCGTAAACTACATTCACTATTAACTCTTTTTTTTTTGTGTTTTCAGATATTTCACTCCGTCCGAGTTAATAAAAGTCTGAGATCTGCGTTAGAATCTGTTATCGCTCTCGAGGACACGTCTGTGATACTCGACATTCTTAATGTTATGGCACATAGACCGTAAGTTTAGAGTTTTAACTGATGCAAACATGCATTTCTTTTTTTACTTTTTAATAACAGTGAAAAGTTTCATGTTGCTATCATTTATTTTGTTGCAGATCATTGTGGAACTTAGATATCTGCCTTTTAATGCTACCCAAGATATATGAACTATTGCAGAGCAAATATGAATCGTATGTATAGTGTAGATGTTATATAAAAATAATATTTCCCCGATTCCTACATTACAAGTGAATGTTGCTTTTTATATTGCAGATATATGCAGTGTGGTTGCAATGCGTTGAGGCTCATAGTGCGTAACTTTTCATCAGTGGTGAGAGCTAATGTAGGTGCCCCAGTGCGTACATTGGGAGTAGACATTCCTCGTGAGGAGCGGTTTTCTAAATGCATGCAGATCCATCGACTGCTGCTCGACGTTCGCGCTTTTTTGCTCAAACGACAAACGCTCCAGGGACGTCTCGGAGCTGCCTTCAGAGATCTTCATAACCTCATGCAACAGGGACTTGACTGACACCTTATTATTTTAGGACCGCATGATAAAAATAATATGTTAAAAGTAATGAAATAACTGACCAACTAACTTACCCATTCTTATTAATAGTTTATAGATTTAATTTTGATGAATTTTCTCACTGTTGACATAAGCTGGAACTTACCGTTAGAAATGCATACATACAGCTACTTATATATTTATTAACAATAAAGGATAATAATTAGCAGTGTTTATTTTTTTTAATAGTGTGTATACTATTTTGTTACTATCATTTATCAGAGTTGTTACATTTGTCAATAAATCAATCAGCCTAGCCTTACCCAGGTATGTTGGGGTTGGTTTCCAGTCTAACCGGTACCAGTATAATACATAGAGCGACTGCCTATCTGTCCTCCGCAACCCAGTTACTGGGCAACACAATATCCCTTGGTAAGACTGGTGGTCAGGTCTGACCTGGGATTCTGACTACCCATAACGACTGTCAAAGATCTACAAATCCCCCCTCTTGTCAAATAAATCTTGTTAGTGCGTTTTGTATGGAACAGTAAAAAATTTTTTTTGGGACCGGACAGCACAGTATTTTTAATAATCATCTACTCATTTAATAAAAATCTTGAATTAATCCACTGACAGACAACACAGCTTAAATCGCTGGGGTCTAGAAGCATGAAATTTTGCACAAGGGTTCCGTTCCCTATACGCCGTGGGTGAGTAAAATATGTTCCTTGCGTTATACACATCACACGTGTCGTGTCTTTAATGTAGCCCTATTGAATTGAAATAAAAACATCTATTTAGATTGATTCTATAAAATGTTTTCGTATGTTTAGGTCGACGAATTACTCTGCTTTTGTATAAAGGCTACTCGCGATTATTGCTTATGCTGGGTTTCACAATTTTTTTAAAGGTTTATAATGCGTAAAATAAACAATTAATAGTCTGTATTGCCCATAGCGCGTATAACAAAATCGCAGGGTTTCGGCATAGTCAATAGGAGTTCATCCAAATCATGTTGTGGAATGACCGCCCACGTCCGTTGTAAGAGGCGAAAAAGCTTTTCTGGTGTGTGTTCGGCTTCCATATTTGGCAGAGCTCTCTTTGAAGCATACCCCATGCATGCTCAATGGGATTCAAGTCTGGCGATTGAGCAGGCCATGGCACGACGTTGATGTTAGCTTCGGTAAGTGTGTTGCAACGACTCTATATAGCAGTGTGTAGTGTATACGTGCATTATCATGCATAAGCAGAAATGAAGGCATTAAATTATGACAACAAGCCACCAGTTCATGCTCAATTTTAGTAATCACCAGGTTGATAGTTCGTTCAGCAGAGTAAATGCTGTACATGGTGGCTCATTAATTCTAGTAAATAACCAGCTTAAATTTAAAGACCGCAAGGATATTGTGAGCTTCTCTGATGAGCGGACAATTTAAATAGCCTGTATATAATTAGAGCAGATCATTACGTTAAGTATGTTCAGACAGACGTTCAGAATTGTATGATTGTTTTGAAAAGGTTATGATGGATGAAGTGTTGCACAAAATCTGTAATTGTAACAAGTCATCACTTGTGGTGATTTTAATGTTAATTTGTTAGAAAATTCTGGGTTAAGAAATTATAAATCTGAAACAGACTTATAATTTTAGTACTTAACCCTAACCCAGAATTTCAAGTCATAAGTACAATCTTGCTAACCTATTTTTGGAGCCCACTAGAATAACGGCCACTAGTGCCACATGCCTAGACATTTATACAGATGATATACCAACCCACAAAGAAATTATGAATCTAATAGACTCAAATCATCGCGGACAATTGGTTACCTACTATTCCAAATCTAAACAAAAAAGATACCTACTAAAAAAGACACCCGTAAAACTACTAATCGCTTGGAAACATTTAAATCTAAACTTTTGAGTAAATTAGGTACCATTTTTGTCAACGAATGATGACCCTAATAAACAATATAATGATTTTTTTAAAATATGTAATGCACACAATTCGATAACACAATCATTCCAAAGTCGTTCTCGGTTAATAGTAACGCTTCCTTCATTCAGTGATTGGGTATAGGTACAGTAGTATTGTATGTGGTATAGCAGTATCGCGCTTTCAGTAGAAAGTCCGGGACGAAACCCGAACTGCGCATCATGAAGATGTATATAGTCATTAAGGCAAGTATCAAGCACACCGTCCAAAACCTTTGCTATTATAGTCGCAAGTGAAATGGGACGATAGTTACCCTGGTCAGAAATATCTAATATGTAATGCTTTACGAGAAATCAGTAAAAACTTAATGTCCAGCCAGCTTGAGTTCAAGCTGGCTGGACACTGCATCCGCTGCCGCTGCCGCTGCCTAATAATCTACGGCCTTCGAAATTTTGTGACGGGAACAATAATGGTAACCTGAATTTGTGACGGAGAAACTTTGCGGTAGTGTCTTTGGATCTGTATTTTAGTTTTTGCCACCGACTTCCGAAATTAAAGTTATTTTTCACTTTTTAGTTATAGTACCTACCCCACGCCAATTCGAACACGATCGTCTTACTCGTTCACGTCCGTTAGAAGGCGGTTTTTTTTTTATTTAAAAATAATTTATTGTAGAAATTTTTAAAACCGCTCGACTGATTTCGATAAAATTTTAATGGGATCCCCTTTGAAACAAAAATATTTTTTGATTACCTACTCCTATCGTTGCAACAAAAGGATACGCAGATGTCGAGCGCCGAATGTTACATTTGATTTTGGGCAGTTAGGTATGGTTCACAAGTTACAGGGAACTACAATAGAAAAAGCGGTTATAGATCTAGGCAAGAAAAATTTCGCTAGGTGTATGTTGCTCTGAGTCGTGTCAAAACCTTGGAAGGAATAGCGTTGTCTGACTTAGATTCAAACGAATTATTGAGTAGGCCACACGACGAAAGAGCATTGCTAGAGATGACGCAATTACGCATCAGCATGCCTGTAATGTAATATGGTAGTGGTATTCCTATGTAAAACTTAGGTAGGCACTATTTTTGTACGAACTAAAAGATATTTGTAAGCCCCACAAAAGGTATCTAACTGCTGTAAATCGTTGAGAAATTCCCTCGACTGTCTATGGTCTCCATCACCAGACCTGTAATAGCACTTAAAACCCAAAGCAAATGGGTGCAAAGTTCTCATCAATAGAAATGAATTAAGTCCAAACACAAGTTAGCTACTGTAAAACGTTGAGGTGTTCCCTTGACTGTCCTTCGTCTTCATCATCAGACCCCTAATGACAGTCACAACCCATCTAGGTGTAAATTTATCATCAATACAAACTAATCAAGCCCAAACGCCAGGTAATTGCTGTA
Organism: Brachylomia viminalis; assembly: GCA_937001585.2. Lineage (NCBI taxonomy): Eukaryota > Metazoa > Arthropoda > Insecta > Lepidoptera > Noctuidae > Brachylomia > Brachylomia viminalis. Next base: position 13,829,581 of record OW443301.2, on the reverse strand, counting down.
AATCGTTAAGGAGTTCTCTCGACTGTCTTTCGGCTCCATCATCAGATCGACTCCAGACCTACATTAAATAGTAGTGCTTTAAAATACCTACTTGAAAAAAAATAACAAACGCACTAGTCGCCACTACAACTTTCGAAGGTTCCCCTCGATTTCTCTGGGACGCCACCATCAGATCCTGGTTTCCTTATCATGGTACCACCCTTGGGATATCTCCTTTCCAACAAAAAAAGAATCATCAAAATCGGTTCATAAACGACGAAGTTATCGGCGAACACACATTTAAAAAAATACCTTTTCATCCCACCATCTCGGAAAGAGTATTTTTAATCTTCAATATCTGAGTGGAAAAGCCGTTTTTATTCTCTAGAGGATAAAGTAAATTGAATTTAGAACATCGTGTGCACTAAGTTTGTGAATTAAAAAAAACATTAAACCTATTTACTGCTACCTCTATGGTGCCGAATTTAACATACAACTTTTTTTTAATTTGTTAAAAACTCAGACTCGGAACCTTCTTGGTGTTCTTTTTTCAATTTGCTTTGTACGCGGTTCTTTACGCGGCATTTTTTCACGTCATTGTTAAACCTTATATTAAAAACAAGAAACTTGAAAACAAGTGAAAAAACTAAAATGAGTGATTCTAGCGACGAGGAAGTTTGCTTGACGCCAACAGAATTGACTGAAACTGTTAATAATGCGCAAATGAGCTTTCTCCCTCAACAATCACGCGAGAAGTATTTAAAACAGTACGATATGTTCAACACGTGGCGACTAGCAAAAGGAGCCAAAACTTTCTCAGAAAACGTTTTGCTGGCATATTTTATAGAATTATCCGAGAACAAGAAAGCAAGCACTCTATGGAGTACGTATTCGATGCTAAAAGCAACAATAAAGATGAAAAAAGACAAACATATCGATACATATCCTAAATTAGTGGCATTTTTAAAAAGAGCCTCATCTGGTCATCAACCAAAAAAATCGAAGGTTTTCACAGTATCTGATATTGAAAAGTTTCTTAACGAAGCACCCGATTCCGTATATTTGGCGGCAAAAGTAAGTCAGTTGCACATTCAGTATCTACTTAAGTATATTAATCTCAATTAAATAGTATACTTAGTAGATGTTGATAGGCATAATTATGCGTTCATATCAATTTTATTCATTTATCTACTACAATACTCTTTACGTTACAGGTTGTTCTTATTATTGGAATAAACGGAGCATGTCGAACTAATGAACTAACACAACTTAATGTCAAAAACATTGAGAAACATTCAGATGACTTACTATTAATTAATTTACCTAATACAAAGACAAAAAGAGACCGCAACTTCGTCATTCGCAAGGAATACGTAACGATTGTTGAGAAATATCAAGCCTTACGCCCGCCTAACACTCCAATCAATCGATTTTTTCTACAGTATCGCAATGGAAAGTGTGTTATACAGCCTATGGGTACTAATAAAATTGGCAGTATCCCACGAGAAATAGCAACATTTCTTGAACTTCCAGAACCCCTGTTGTACACGGGTCATTGTTTCCGACGAACTTCAGCCACACTTTTGGCTGATTCCAGAGCTGATCTCCTGTCCCTTAAGCGCCACGGAGGCTGGAAGTCCAATGCAGTTGTAGAGGGATACATAGAGGATTCCATCCAAAATAAGTCTAAAATATGTGAAGGCATCGTAGGAGCCATTACACTGAAAGAGCCTCAATCGGATCCTTGGACTGGCCCTTCTACATCAAAAATAAGCCGTTATGAAACACCTAACCATCTCCCTCTCTCTCCAACATTCACGCCAAGGGAATCCGATGAATCGGTACAACTATTAAGTATGACAGATAGTTTACCGAAAAACAGTACACAAGTGACTAACACCAATATTACAGTACCAAACAAAAATATTACACTCAATTTAAATAACTGTAGCAACGTTACTTTAAAATTTTCTTAATTATACCTTAGTATTATTTTGTTATAATTTAAAGATTATTCTGTAATACTTACCTGTCATAATGTAGTAATTAATACCTAAACTGAAATAAAAGTGTACCTATCTTGTGATTGTAAACGTTTTTTTTTTGCATTTAGTCATTTCCTCGCTGAGGTGGAATGAAAAGTTACGTGTTGCACTCGAGTGCAAAGATTTTTCACCTCGTGCTCTTTTGATTCCCTCGCTAACGCTCAGGATTCTAATTTTGAATCACTCGCTGCGCTCGTGATTCAATTTTAGAATCCTTCGCTTGCTCGGTCATCAAAATTGAACACGCGGTTAAAAAGCAACTTTGCACTCTTGTATAACAAATAACTATTTTTGAAGTCGGCAGGTCGTCTCCCGCAGAGAAAAATTTAAAGATAGGTAGGTACTATAATGAATGACTGTGCCTTCTCAGTATATTTATTAAAATCTTTTGTATGTACATAAAAACATTAATCTGTTTAAAAAATACAGTGATATCGGTCGGGAAAAATCAGGAGTATTCCTCGACCACTTCTTCAAAAAGTTTTTGAAAGTGTACGGAAACGGTTTGAGGAGTGCCGTCAACGTGATGGCCGTCATTTATATAACTTCGTGTTCAAAAAGTAAAATTTTGTTCCTTAGCTTTTAATTCATACCAATGAATGATACAAAAATAAGTTTAATGTATTTTTTTTCCAACTAAAGTAGTTGGGTTGTTATGAGACACCCTGTAGGTACTAGAAACAAACACATAGGACAATGCCCATTAATGTACGGAATGTGGTACAACCCCCCAATAGCGATAAATTATAAATTTTTGGAAAGGTCTTCTCAATTATAAGGTGCTCTGTGGGTCTTCTATTGGAACTGCTTTTACTATGGCGAGTTTTTTTTTTCCATTCATTGTCGGTTCGGAGTTGAAGATCGTTCATTCAGTTGTTTTTAGACGAATTATTATTTCTTTTAATAATTTAAAAACACGACAATATAAAGAAAACACAGTTCATAAATGCCCAGCCATATATTTAAAATAAAAACTTTAGTTATTTACTGCTATTTATTACTATTCACAAAGTTTTACTTTTTTTTTTCAGTATAGTGCTCCAATGTTATACTTTATTTTTAATGGCATTAATGATTAAATGTTTTAAGGGTCATCTAAAATGACAGCATTTAAAAATTAAGCTGGAGCTGTAAATCCTACATGTCTTGCATAGGTACCCTAGATACCAAATAAAATAATTGACAATATCTACATGCGCGCATGTGCCCATTGGTACGTTGACCTGTCAAGCATGTACCTACAACAATTATTTATGTAAGTATTATATTGTTTTCAATATTATTATTTAATAAAACTTAACAATAATAAGTCCTGGCTCGCACGTGCTGTGATTGGATACAGCGTGTAAAAGCCAGACATTTTCATCGTTTCCATCAATAGGTAAGTCGTGGCTTTCTCTATAAACTAGTTAAATACTACTAAATAGTTTTAACTGGTACGTACCCAACGCAAGGATAATTATTTGCTCTTCAGACTGACTCGGGAAGTTTTCTAGCTCATTGGCTTCCAAACGTTGAAAATGAGCCCTTCGGGTATTTAATCACGTCCTTTCCACACAATCGTATAATATGTTATTGCTCCCCACGGTCTTAATAATACTCATAGCCACAGGCTTACGTCTTCTAAACTGTCCCTGAACCCTCGATCCAGAATAAATGCATCATTTGGTTCCAAAAACCAATGAATTGGGTTTGTTTCATCCCTCATTATATCTCGCATTATGTTTGCGTCAGTTTTTGTGGCTGCGTACGGTCCTTTTACATATTTTATGTAGCCATAAGTGCTTACCAATATAAATAGTTTTGGTATTTTTTGTAGGCTATATCTAAGATTACCGCTGAAATAAAAAGTTTGAACTTTTAAGGGTTTATGTACATCTATGTACTATCACTTACTATCATAATTATATTTGTGTTTACTTCGTTTCTAAAAAGATGTCTCGGGATTGTTGTTTCTTTACAATACAGTCAAACGGGGTGAATAGGCATGCAGGGGTGAATAGAAACGAAACTTTAAAGGGGATTTTAACCTTGAAATAATATAGTTTATTCCAAAAAGGACTCTTAATGTGTTTATTGTAATATAATTAACGATTAAGTGCTCTTGTTGGGGTCAAACTAAATTATTTCAAGGTTAAAATCCCCTTTAAAGTTTCGTTTCTATTCACCCCTGCATGCCTATTCACCCCGTTTGACTATTGCTTCGGTCGATGTAATCGAGCCCTAAATGGAGACCGATGCATTCGTTCGTAAGGCACTTGCGTGGTTTAGATAAATGCCGCTCAAGGTGTGCTCGCGCGCGCGCACTCTCTTGGAAGGAGTAGGTAATAGTGTTCTGTGCTTGGAAGGTTCTCAGTTAAAATGTGTTCTTGGTATCTACCGCGGTAAAGCCCATGTCGACACATCACACAATTGAGCGATCGCTCCATTTTCAACAATCCAATCGATAAACATTTCATTTCCCTTGAGATAGGTATAAAGGTATTATATACCTTTTTACATAGGTAGGTAGGTACCTGTTCAATGACATGAATATTTACTGTTAATATTATATTATTTTTATTATTGGGAATGTGAGGACTATGTGGGTCAAGTTTTAATCATGATCTGGCAGTTGAGTAATGTATGCGACCTTTCTTTTGTATTTCGTCGAATCGCTGAGCTCGTTCCGAGTTGAGCTGCACGATTACTGACAAATTGCGTGCATTGACTGGACCTGTCCACTCAATCTGTGTGGTTTTTTCCTCAAAAGACCATTTTAGACACCGATCTACATAGTCTTCACAATGTCTGACCAAGATTTTGTCTGGAATTTAAGAGACTGACCTCTGAGTTTGTTTCGGCCTAGGAAACGCCGACCTCATCTAGTTAAAAAAATATGTTTGACCGTTTGACGTGTAAAGTGTTTGTACATACCTACCTACCTACTTACAGAAATAAAACTATAAATACTTTTATCGAATCACCAAATTAGGTCCGCAAAGGAATGACAACTTCTGATGATCTGTTCAATCGTTTTAGCGAAAATCTGTGCATTGAGATTGCCACTAATTCAAATCAGTTCGGTTCTTCCCCGATCTAAATACCCGCCCATATCATGATTGTTCCACCATTATGCATGGACATCCTGAGATGATTTTAAACGTTCTTGGTGTCCAGGGGTCCTCCAACACCGTGTACCTACGTCTAGTATCTGGCCTCATACCAAAGCGAGATTCGTCAGAAAAACACACAAAACGCCGCTCTTCTTCTGCACAATATCTGTGTTCACGAGCCCGTTGTAAACGGGCTCTGCTATTGCGGGGTCAATAGGTGGTACGCGTAGCGGCCTTCGGGAACGGACATGGACTTCATACAAGCGATTTCAGATGGTTTCATCGATTATTAACATCCCTGAAAAGCTATGAAGTCTCGTAACCAACATCATCATGTCTGCGTGTGGTGATGCGAGCTCGTTCTCCATGTCGCTCTGCCACGCTGCAAGTGGTGCGGTAACGTGTCCAAAGTCGACTTATAACACTGCGTAGTTCCCAGAGCGATTACCGAGAACCAGCTTCCAACATTCCCACGGCTCTGATAATTTCTTCTCGGCTCAAATGACGTCTTCTCTCCATAATAACGTTATTTTATATTGATTCCACTCCTAAGTATGGCAGAAATTTTACTGATTTGACTTCAAACCCGTTGCAGGATTATATAGGAATAAAATACGACTTGACATCTATGTTCATTATTTGACCGAAATTAAAAAACATTTCTCCCCTTTTCAAATGACGAAATTTACTAAAAAAGTATCCATAGGAGTTACAAATAGCTCGTAGATAAATAATAACAGCTGAACGGATCGATCGATCAGGTTAAGTTACGCTTGCCTCGGTCGGTCGGTGGATGGGTGACCATCTTTACTTATCCGTTGGTCCCGGCTGCCACTCGTGGATCTTTGACAGTCGTTACGGGTCGTCAGAAGCCCGGAAGTCTGACAACCAGTCGCACCAAGGGGTATCGTATTACCCAGTAACTGGGTTGTGGAGGTCAGATAGGCAGTCACTCTATGTAAAATACTGGCATTCAGCTGCAACCAGTTAGACTGGAAGCCGCCCCCAAAATAATATGTAGTTGGGAAAATGCTAGGCAGATGATAATGATCTATAGGAGTTACAAAAAATATAATTAAAAATCCTGATTATTAATAGGTAAGTAGTAAAAACCTGCTTGATCCCAAGACACTTGATGTATGTATTATGAAGGTGACCACTATATTTTTTTTTAATTATCCCGTGGACCCCTCTGCGGTATAAATTTAAATGGAAGATCGTATTTTTTTAAGTTACACACAATATGGAAGTTACTAATTACGACTGACAACATAAGTTCATTCACTGACACAGACAATGCACAACTTAAACTGCTGCTTTATTCAACCTATCATGTTCCCACTGCTGGGACTGGGATAGCAGTGGTGGCCCAGTGGTAACGGGCGCGACTTACAAGTTGTAGGTCGTAGGTTCGTGGGGACTAATACAAACAAACTAATACTTAGAAATAAGTACATGTATTACAACAGTTTGTGTTAACATTATAACAATATTTTATTTTATATCACTTGTCATACTTATATTATTACAGATCAATGCTCAAGATACATAATTATTTCTTTCTTTTAGTATTTGTCAGTTCACTGACTGAATCCGGGTTTGGTCTTTTCATTTTGTTAAACTTTTCCATTTTTTTTGCTAAAATATCATCTGAAACATCTTTAACCATTTCACCACTGCATGGTTCATTTTTAACTGCATTCTCCATCTCCATAAGCCTTTCGATCTCTGGGTTCATACCTTTGAATGATAGTCTGCCATCAAGCATTGTTTCACAAAATATAAAGCTTGACTCTGTTATAAAGTTACCTGATGCACTTCGCATTTCATTTGTAATTATATTAGAGTATAAACTGCCATGGTCTTGAGTGTTTTCTAATTCTTTTTCTATTCTCTCTCTTGTTTTCTTCATGAACTTCATTTCCAGCACAGATTTAGGTAATTGTAATTTTTTGGTTAAGCCAGCCATATTTATAACGTTAAAGCTATGAGTAGCTATGAGTACACAAGAATAGATCAGACTTGATGGACTAGGTCTTCAATAGAGAACTATATAACCTAATAGAATTACACCACAACCTCAAATTTTGTATCTTCGCAACTGCTGTTTACCATACCGTTTAAAGACTACACGTTTGTCATAATTGTGTTAAGCAGTCAATTGTTCACACATGTTGATAAAGTCGCGTGGTTAATTTAGAAACACGTTAGTTCACAACACAGAATGAGAGAATTAATTTTTAATCAGTAAATATGTAACCTAGATTACTGTCTTGTCTTCTCGCCGTGGGTGAGTTTATGTCAAGATTGTCAAAATGTCAAGTTTGGCAGTGGCAGCGTTCCGAGTTGCGCTGTCATCACTGACCTCTAAGGTCAGTGGCTGTCATCGATTTGAGCGCGCCGTAGACGAAACTAACTCTGTCTACGGAGCGCGCTAACACCATTGACATCTAGCTCAATTCGGTACGGGTGTTAGCCACACCCGTACCTACCGAATTAGCGTGAACGCGATAATGAATATAATGATGTCCCGTGAATCGTCATAGTATGACGATTCACGGGACATCATTATATTCATTATTATACACGAATAATTTTACATCGTTCTGGAGCCGAAACACAGTAACTCCAGACGATTAATAGTTACTATTGGCATTGTTATAATTTTTTTAAGACATCTAATATAGAAGTTAGAAATTTATCACTTTTATTCTGTTATTCGAGTTAAATCTTAGTAGCCCTTCCACTATTTCATTCATAAACGCGATCCACTCGGTGATGACGTAGCGCGGAACAGCTGTGCAACGGACGTTGCGTTGGTTGAATAACCTGCTGCAAGTAGGTATTTTATTTCAGGTAGGTACGATTTAGGTTGGTGTAAGTTCATTTACCTCCGTTATCTCTCGTTTGTATTGGAACCTAATTGGACGCACGGCACGGTGTTTACCACTATCACATCTCCTCGTAAACGAGAGAAATTAATTGTACCTACTTGTACTTTGTTGCTGTAGATACCTAAGTACCCGCGACAATAATAAATCGTTTGATTCCGCATTCATAACCATTGTTTGATTTAAATTGCGTTTATCTACATACCTATCAGTTAAATAACTCTAATTTTTCCTTCATAATTTCTACGGGCTTAGGACCGTCGCGTCAGTAATAAGTAAGTACGAGTACATGTTTCGTATCTAAGTAGGTAAATACTTACTTACTTGTAGGTACTCTTTTATTCACTTCACTTTTCACAATATTATAAGCGTCCACTGTCGCACTTCTTAAGTCATCTCGAGTAGTACGCTAATCGGAAGAAACTAGTCTTTTTATCTCGAACCACACATAAAAATCCAGTGGTGTTAAGTCAGGGCTCCATGCGCCAAACCACAAGGCCACCACGACCTATCTACTGCTCACCAAACACACTGTTTAAATACGCACGCACTGAAGTAGCATAATGAGCAGGGCATCCATCATGCTGATAGAACAGACCGCGTTAATGTGCCAGAGAGATACATAATATTGGCTAACATTGAATCGCCTGGCCGCCATTATGGTACTACGACGTGGCCGCGTGGGTCGCGTTCGAAGTATTCCTGTATGTCTTCCTCCAATTCCGCCGAGTATGGTAGTCTACCGCGGCCCTGCGCGTGTGTGGGCGCTCGAAACTGTCCATGATCGAGGAGGCGCTGGGTTACAGCCAGGATGGTGGAGGTGAAGGGAACTTGAGGGTCAGTGATTCCACGTGCGCGCAGTGAGTTCAGGTGTTCCGGCTGAGCATACAAACGTCTGGCCTCTTCTAAGTTATGGTTCGCCATGTCACATAAAAATCTACCATAGCCCAAAACTCCAATTTTTGGCGCGTAATTAGGTTGCGCGTGCGTGACCTAATACAACGAAACGCGAGACAATACTAGAAAGGAAAAAGAAATTAGGAATGGGGGGGCGCGCGGGCGGTCGGCTCATCGGCTAGACTGTAAGGGGCCGGGGGCGTGGCTTACGGATCATGCTGTCTGATCGATGAATGAATTTTTCAATGGGTGGGTACCGTTCGCAAGTGTTACACTTCGTCGATACGTTTTACACACATATGCATTGATCGCAAGGAAGCGTTACTACGAGTTCTCACTATTACACAAAAAAAAATGCAATAAATTAGATTTTTCGTGATTTTGTTTTATTGTAACTTATTGAAAATAATAGTCCCAATCGTTTTGAGTTCGATGATCGAGTATATGGCTTTCGGTTCCAGAACGACCTAAAATTGACCGTGTATGTCGTCATGACATGCGCCATCTTGCGATAACGCCGACCATGCCCCGTAAAATTAAGGCGACATTAACTGCCCGCGCCCTTGAGCGAGTGGGAGGAGTTTGCGTCGCGCCCCGCGACTAAAGTCAGACAAAGTCAGTGATACACTGCCGCCCGTCGCCCGCCAGAGTCCCGCTTCAACGCGCACCAAGATTATTCGAAAAAACAACCCACCTTGATTTATCAAACACAATACAAATAAAAGCCGTATACTAAAATATGGGTCATTAAATTGTCTTTTATATGATTAAAGTTTCATGTAAATACGCCCCATAGTTTTCGCGTGATTATCGTTTTTTTGTCCACGTTAGACAATACTTTACAAATTAATTACACTATGTTATTAAAATATGATTTCACATTTTCACATATCAAATTATGAATAAAATTGTCTAGTATAACATATATATTTTTCAAAGAAATAAGACTAGAAGTTTAGACGTGATGTTCAATATAAAATCATTAAAAGTCGTTTATCTGCGCCTTAATATCACCGTGAGCGCTGTCAAAAATGATGGTAAACTAAAGCGGCATGTTCGAAATTGTGCTGTAAAATCCAAGACGTAACAGATATACCTGAAATGAATTATAAACTCATGCGCATTATGTTTAATTATGGTTGCATCTATGTTATTTGTAATTCTTGGTAACAATGAGTGTAGTTGTAATTTTATTAATTCTTTTTAACATAGCCAATAATATTGACACACATATAAATATTGTGAACCCCATGGGTATGTTATGATACAATAATGCGAACTGTAAGAACTGTCTTTTCACCTGTGACAAACAATAAATAAATGAATATGAACATGATATTTTACTTCGGGGTAAATCTTTGCCGGGAGCATGTAAATACGCTAATATAAGTACTTCGACGTCCGTTTCATCCCTGGACGAATTGTCGTTCTCAAACTCAAAATCTGAGTTATCCGAGTCGATAGAGTAATCCAACAAAATAGAAGTGCCAATGCGTTGAACTTCCATTTGCAGAAGAATATCCAATCGGTCTTTTTTGTGCAAGGTTTGAGGTTGACGTTGAGCGACCACTGTGAGCGCGTTCACGAGCGTTCCGAATTGATGACAGTTCTAAACTGTCATAATCATGATATCTAATACGGAACGCAAAATATCGATGTGTTCGCTGATGGTTCGCTGTGAGCGCTCACGGCGGTCTAAATCGGAATGCAGCCTTTATGTTCCTTTCCTTTTCCTTTCTTTCCTTGCTTCTTCTTGCCACTGTCACACACAGACTTGTCAACTGTCAAAGTCAGTGTGGTACTGTGGTCATTACGTAGACAGAGAAACTAATTCTCTGTCTACGGGTCATTACAATGACTAATAGGTATGTACCATTGAGATAGAAGTCAATGGTATGTACGCACGACGACATTAGTAGTATAACAGTAGTCTATGATAATATAATTTCCAGTATAAGCTGACTTTTCCTTGTACGAAAAGCCATGTCTAATGTGAGGTCAGCTAACACTGCAGGTGTATAGGTTAATATGCCGTCGTGTGTACTATCGGGTCAAAGCGAGGGCCTTAGAACTCCTCCGACCCGAAAATAATGATGAGAAGCCGCTAAACGAATTCTTCTGTGACACATTTCCACATTATGTGGCCCAGGGGGTTTTGGAGCAAGAATAACGCGACATGCTTATTCTTACCAGTTATAAACAAAATCAAAACTATGTCATTTAACAAACAAGTTAGTAAAGCAATATTTTTCTAAAATAATAAAACACATTTTATTCTGTGGTAAAAATTGGGTTAAAGTGTAGCATGTGAAAACTCTCGCCTCACTATCGTTGGTCACTATTTACGCCGCGCAATATACACAACGTGTCCCAAAATTCAACGATAAGCGGGCACCAAAGGCTGGATCTGCTCATGACTACCCGAGAAACAATAATGAAAGAAAAATATAAATTTTATATTACTTTGACTAGGAATAATTGCGACAAAATAAAAATTGCGTACTATTTATAAACAAGAACCAAACATTAATTGTTGTTGTTGATAGTAATCACTTTTACTATGTGCCCGAAATAGGTTGTTTGTTGTTGAAAAATGTGGAATGAATATAAAAAAAAAATTACATTTATTTTATTGTATTAAAAACATTACTTACAGAAAATGTTCAAATTGCTTGCCACCAACTTTCGTTTCGGTTCCTTTTGTCGGTGGCAAGCAATTTTAACATTTTGAACCAATTTTGAACACAAGGCGATGTCGTGCCTGTGCATTAAAAATATTGTTTTATTCGTCGCGCATATCGTCTACTATTGATAAGATCCGCAGCGTGATTGATTTTTTGGCGAAGCTCGTCCAATGTTGCAATGGGTTTAGAGTAGACCGTATCTTTGAGACAACCCCAATAGAAGGAGTCCAGGGGCATTAGATCGGGTGAACAGGGTGGCCATAAGATAGAACCAAGTCGCTCGATCCAACGCCTTGGATACTCTTGCTTTAAGTATTCTCGCACAGGAAAGGGGTGACCAGTCAGTTCACCAAACATACAGCGATTGGCAAAAACATTATTTGTCATTTCATCATTCTACAACAACAAGTTTACCAAATATTTCACTTAGCAAAATAATTATCCGATAAACTTTTATTTAATGACGTATTATTTGACAAACTATTCATTATTTTTTCATTTTATTTCATTAACAACGTTTGGAATAGGGACATTACACAAATTGACTAACGACAACGTAATTAAAAAAAAATTACTGTAGTAGTGTAGGTTCCTTTTAAACCCTGCTGACAGAAATAGTAGCCTTGCGCAGCGGGGCTACGTCGACCTGCTGACGGAAACTCTAACCCTAGACGGTAGGCGTCTTTTTTTTTTTTTTTTTACGGGGCGAAATCCTCATGGACTATCTCCGCCTGGGGAAAAGGCGGAGGGGCGTGCCGGGCTCTTACCGGCTAAAACCACCCCGGTTTCTCCTCGCACGTGCGCGCAGGGCCGCGGGAATCGAAATTCTTCCGCAGCCCCACACTAGTGCTGGCCCGGTCTGTCCGGGCCTCGTCTCCTGCACGGGGTAGTGAGGTGTTTAACTACCCCGTGCATCGCCTCAGAGGCGCGCGCCGACACCCGCGCCTGCCTTCGCCTCGGGTCCATTAAATAGGGGGCGAGGACTTCCCCAAGTCCCACGCCCCTGGACCCATTCATGGGGGCCGGAAAAGGACGTTGTCCGCCCTTCTCCTGCGCCCGGTGCGCCTTCTGCGGCCGGGGAAGGGAGTCGAGACCTCCCTCTCCCGTTCCGCAGTTTCCTTCTGCGACATCACGTCCTCGCAGAAGGACACCACCGCGTCCCACGACTCTGCGCTACCGGCCATCCTCCGCACTACGGCCGGCAGCGACAGATCGCCTCCTACTTCATTTGTGAGGACACGGCGCTGCTCCTCCCAAGCTACACACTCGGCGAGCGTGTGTTGCGCCGTGTCCTCCCCGCAATGGACGCAATGGTGGCACCGAGCGTCCTATGCGGCACAGGTACTTGCCGAAGCAGCCGTGCCCCGACAGCACCTGCGTCGCCCTAAACGACAGGGAGCCGTGCCTTCTCCCGAGCCAGTCGTCGAGTACTGGCCGGACGGTCGACGTCTGGGGCAACCCGAGGTTCGGTTGGTTAGGTTCCTTTAAAGCTTTAAACCCTGCAAACAGAAATAGGAGCCCCGCCCAGTGGGGCTCCGTCGACCTGCTGACGGAAACGCTAACCCTAGACGGTCGACGTCAGGGGCACCCCGAGGTTCGGTTGGTTAGGTTCTTTTAAACCCTGCAGACAGAAATAGGAGCCCCGCACAGCGGGGTCCGTCGAACTGCTGACGGAAACGCTAACCCTAGACGGTCGACGTCACGGGGAGTTAGGTTCGGTTAGGATACTTTAAACCAATGAGGAAATGTAATGTAATGAACTGATATTTAGTATAAACGTGATTTATCCTAATGAATCTAAATGAAAAATGTATAAATGATTAAATATCATCTGATGCATTTATTGAAAGAATTGTTTGCCAAATAAATGTTTGTAAACGAGTGTTGATAAAATATAACATTTGCGGAATAAGTTTTCGAAATAAATAGTATACGAAACGGTTGTAAAATGAAAATTTGTCAATGGAGTTTTGGTGAACTTTTATAGTGAACCCCAATGATTTATAAACTACGTCATTGGTGAACCCAGGAAAGGCATAGTGAGCTGGGCAACCATCATTTTGAAACCACATGTTTTGTAAATCACTTCTGGGCACATCTTCTAATAATTCTGGCATGTCACTTCGTAAAAAGTTCAAATAACTATTGCCATCTATGTTTCCTTGTAACTCAAAGGGCCCAATCACTTTTCCATTTAATATGCTCGTCCATAGGTTAACCTTGAATAAAATTGATATTGGGATTTGTCTTGTCTCATCAGATGCGGATTTTTATTGCTCCAGCTATGTATGTTGTGAAGATTTAAATAGGCCATCTTTCTTGCAGGTTATTCATCCGACAATAGAACTTTATCTAAGAATTGGGGATCTTCCCTGTGCTTTTGCAGCATCACACTGCAAAATGCGACCCGCAGTGGATAGTCCCGCGGTAATAACGTCTGCACACGCCTGTAGTGATATGGGTAAGGCCTGTGACGTTTTAGAATTCGATATGCAGTACTTTTTGGGATTCCCGTAGCTGCTTCTAAGGCATGTACCGACATAGTCGAATAATTTTCTATTTCATTGAGAACATCTTCATCGCGTTCCGATCGAGTTCTTCCACAGTTTCTCTGTAAGATGGTAATGATGATATACTAGGTACCATTTTGCTTGATTAGTTGCGTCATTTTTATTTAACTTCATAATTATTTATGTCCATACTTTTTTTACACCACGTTGACCACAGGGTGGCAACTGGCATACATTTTAATTTCTTGCTATTCAGCGCCATCTATCTACCAGAACATAAATTAAAAATGAACAGTGCTGCCAGCGTATATCCATGAAGCAATCGGTAGTATATACAGGGTCCCATTAAAATAGATGAACAAATTTTAACACAGCGCTCAGTACGTCTAACCAAAGATATCCAAGCAAAAAAACACTGATTAATAGTGGATTATGCACCGAGGGGCTAAAGTTGTGTCTTATGTCACGGGCGTCATATTGAATCTCGAGCGCAATGAAGGATTCGGTATTTAACTCCCGAGCGCAGCGAGGGAGTTAATACAAGAATCCTTCATTGCGCTCGAGATTCAAGCTAGCCCAAGGCAAAGACACCTTTAGCCCAGAGGAGGATACTCTACTTTTTACACCTACTGTGAGAAAATAATAGCCATAGTACGAAAAACAAAGTATTTATTAAATAAACAAACAGTAAGAATAACATATTTAGAACTACATAGTTAGTTATATGCACTTACATATTAATTGAAGTTAATGGTAACATTTGAGACATTAGTCCAGTTGTGCAAAGATAAAGTTAAGTTTTTATTTGGTACGTTTATAGATGTTGATGTGGAATTTATTTGAGTATTGCTCGTCAATGCTTCAGAATTTTGTATTGCAGAGGAGCATTTTGGGTGGTGAAAGTTGGTGAAGGTGGTGCATGAGGCTCAGGGAAAGATGGAATGATTCAAATTGTTCGCGACGGAGCGTCACCATACTCAGATTTGTTAATGTTATAGTAATTTCTTAGTTTATTTATTCCCTAATTTCTTAAATAGAATGTATGTACGTGTCGGAACATCGCCATACGTAATTTTGTTCAAATAATAGTAATTTACTGCTAAGAATGTTTTAAAACTTAATAGACAGCGGACGTACCACTACTTGCGCCCATGTACCCAGATAGGGTCTTAAGTTCTGAAACGTTCTTAGTGAATAATTGGTAGTAAAACCTTTTAAATGTTGTATTTTATAGCATAATAAGATAGAATAGGTATAGTTCTAGCCTAGACATCATATTGTATGTACTAGAAAGCTATTAAAGATGAAATTGAGTCGTTTTTCATTTAACCCACTGATCGCAACCTTGTGAGCATCAAAAGGGTGGGACGTATATAGTTTCCCTATAGTTTTTTGGTACGTCCAGGTAGCCTGGACCGAGACCTAGCCCTGGATGTAATTTTTGGACCTGTGGTGAAATGGGAAGTCCACCTTTTTGATGAGCACAGGTTGGGAGCAGGTGCAAAATAGTACGTTTTTTCTTACAGTCTTCAGAGGCGCTTCACGCCCTGAAAAATCTAGATGTAACTATGAAAACACTAGATTTCTTTAGTTCGATAGACCTACTTTAGGTACCCGTTTAGAAATTGAATATCGGTTCAGGGGTTTCACAGGAAATCCACCTGACAGACTGGATAATAGTAATTTTTCACCCGTTTTCCCCTTTGTAATGAAATAACTTTTCAGCTGAAAAGACACACAGTCGCTCCTGTAGTGTCAATAGATAGGGGATTACGCAAGGAATCCGGTTATGTATGACATGTCTGGATAGGGTGCCTAACTAGGGAGGTTTAACTGTAAGAATGCTTGTAAACGTAATAAAAATAAACGTAAAATCAGGGAGAAATTCGCGGTCCTCGTTACGGTAAAGATTCGAGCCACTTAAGCGGGCGCGTCACGACCGCTAATTTCGTAGTCATCAGCAAGGAACTTTACGGCTCAAAATACGTCATCAGGTGAACCCCTCAAGAGGACCCGAATCGCTCCCTGAACACTTAAAGAACTTTCAACTTGGTGTTATTATTTTTCAACCCCTTTCATGTAAGTAAGTACCCCGGAACACGAAGACATCAGTACGAAGCCACAGTCGGGAATCTTGAAGATACCTGGAACTTATAGGTGTAGGACGTCAGCGCCGCTGTGGATTGGGAGACGCCCGACCTCATACCGGGATAGCCCTGGTTGGGTATTACAACCTCCCTCACCCTGGAACCCAGCGATCACGCCCGTCCGGCACACAAATCACATTATTGACCAGCGGGTCATAATGAAATCCAGTACAACATTATTGACCGGCTGTGCCCCCGGCCACTAATGACTCACTTTGGGTTAAGGTTGCTTGACATATAATTTGACATTTTCGAGCAGGTGGTGTGAAATAGTAGATTGGTATACAAGGAGCTAAAATGACCCATTATATACGAGGTAGTTTTACTCCCGAGCTTTAGCGAGGGAGTAAATAGAAACCGAGTTTTAGTGGGTTTTTAGCGCCGTGTGTTACACTCTACTTTTCACTACGATTGCGAGAAAATAAAACAATCCAATACAATATGAAATATGTAGTTTATTTTATTAAAAATTAAATGTACAATTTGTACATATATCTGGATATTTAACGAGATGTTTTTTTCCCGGTAACTTAATTTCAGTCCTCTGTGAATATTGAGATGAATGATGAGTGGTTGTTTTCTTTTCTCTTCTATTTGCAAATTAGGGTCTCCATTCTCACTAGATGATGACATTTTCACTATTGTAAAATTAATTACGGTCACTACCAATTAAATTTGCAATTAGAGAAAAATTATAAAGATTTCGCGCTTATGTCTTTTTTTTTGTTTTTTCTTCTGCAGCCGCAACGCATTGCATGCATTCTACCAAAGAGATCGCCGATTTTAGTTCCATTTTCAAAAATAAAATGAAGTTCTTTTTTTATGATTAAAAAAAATATGACTGACGTGTAAAAGTGTTTGTTCAAACCTACTTACAGAAATAAAATCATTTATCATTTATGAAACAGTAATAAGTCGAGTCTATATTCATGATTATTCTACTTATGACTAAAGACTTTTTCGTTTTTGTAGGCTCATTGTCATTTGACACACAAAAATTAAAAAAAAAACTTTTTCCCCTAGAGGAAGAATTGCTATTTTTTCTTCGCTCTGGTACGCCACAATGACGGTCTTTTTGAGCAAGAGGAGTGAAAAAATCATTTTTGACCGTGGGAGGACAAGGAGGTTCCTCAATAATATCCTTGCTAGCAAATTTCTAGTATTAATGTACCTACCTACTGAAAAAAAAACTTTTTATTACATTAAAATTCTTGCTTCCCATTTGGACGTACCGCCACTATTTAAGCGGATTTAAACTTATTTATACTCTAAACGTATGGCTGTAGTACTATGTCTATTTTATCTATGCGTTGGTACCTAGTTCACAGAGGTCGCCGATCGCTGTACCTTTGCCTACGCGCCGACTTTTTTAAACATAAATAAAAATACATACGTGACGGCACAGGATCAGACATATTGTGAAATAAAATAGGTTTTTCAATAGTAAGAAATTAGAATTTATTATAACTTATTTAATTAATTAATTTACAGGAAACTACATTTAATCAGCCATTTTATACGAAAGCACCTTATGAAATAATCAAATAATTAGCCGTGACACCCAGTAACACAGTAACACCTTAGTCCAGACAAAGAGCAACAATATACACAGTAATAATTATACAGCGCAACAATAATTAAAAATAGTACAACCTGTGCATCGGGAAACGCCTGAAGTCAGAATGTGTCCGTGCCGCTTGTGCGGACGCTTTTATACTCTAGTATTGGAGGTGGGGTAACGACGTAGCGCGCGCGCCCCAACTCCGCGCCTGTAGCGAGGAGGTGGGAGAATGACGCAGCGCGCTCCCGCGTGACTCGATGCACGTGTTGTTTACAATGCGACGCCGACACGGCCATGCTGACGTGCGGACGTCCTCGTACGCTCAGTTTACAATGTTATATCTAAAACAAAAAAATTTGATTAAGCACCGTTTGGTCATCCTGCTATTATTTCTGGTCCGGTCTTACTTAGACCCTTCAGATATTTAAGCACTTGGTCCAGTCAGCCATGACTCTACAAGGCTCGTTTCTTGGTCCGGTCAACTTCTGACCCTACAAGATCAGTCCCCTGGTCCGGCAATTGTTTTGCCCTTCAGGTGTGTCCCTACAGTTAAACTGGACCGGACCTAGCTAGGCCGAACAAGTATTGTTCCTTTAGCTTAATTAACAAATAACTCAATGCTTCGGTTGGTGTACAAGTGCTTCTGTTACAATGTTAATTGATTCAGGGCCATTAGATTCTACTGAAACAGTACGTAAACCAGGTTTTCTACAATCTGCATTACTATGAGAATTGGTAGGTATAGTGTCACTATTAGCAGACATGGTATCACTATTGACAGACATGGTATCACTATTAGCAGACATGGTATCACTATTGACAGACATGGTACGAGTATCACTATTGACAGACATGGTATCACTATTGGCAGACATGGTATCACTACTAGCAGACAGAACATCATCAACATTAATCTGTTGCCTAGTCTCATGAACAAGAACCTCAGTGTTATTATTCGCCGACACGTCATCCTCATCATCATTATAATTTTCTGCAATTTCCGAAAAGAATGACTGACCACGGGGTACTTCTCGCAATTTTTCGTGAGAATATTTGTAGACTCTAGTGTTTCCATTAATGTGTTTTAACTCGTACCTATCATTTTCTAAAATAGCGGTTATTTTAAAGGGACCTTTGTATTTACGGTCTAATTTCGTTTGGTGTCTTTCTTCGCATTTAACAAAGACAAAGTCACCTACTGAGAAAGGTTTTACCATAGCTTTACCCTTGTTAAATCGACCTGTGTCATATTGGGCCAGCCCTTTAATACTGGCAGAAGCATCGGATCGAATGGTTTCAAGGTTTAACCTATCCTCATCAGGATGATCAGTAGATACTCTCAATATCCCTAATGAACTACCCTTAATACCGAACATTAATTCTAAGGGTGTGTACCCCGTTACTCTACACCGAGTACTGTTGAGAGCTAACTGAATATCGCCTAAATGGTCTTGCCATAAGCTATCCGAATCTGTTTCAACTATAGTGAGCATACTTTTTAAGGTCCTCATGACACGCTCGACCTGGCCATTGGCCCTACAAGAACCAGTGGCTATTAAATGTAAATCAATATGATTATCCTTACAAAAATTCTTAAATTCAGTATTGTCGTATGACCTACCACGATCTGCAATTATTCTTTTAGGAGCGCCAAAAAGGTTCACAGTATTTTTAAGTGATTTAATAGCATCGGATGCATTTAGGGTTAAAGTATGCTCTAACAAGACGAACTTTGTAAATCCATCAATAATCACGGAACAATATTCCTTACGCTCGCTCTTTCCGCTGAGTTTGCCAGTTAAATCTAAATGAATTGTATGCCATGGAACAGCTAATTTAGGGACTGAATGTAGACGGACCTGCTGGGCACCCGACGGGCCTTTGGAAGCCTTACAAACGACGCAAGAATCAACAAATTTTTTAACAAGTTTGGACATATTTTGGAACCAATAAAGATCATATAGTTTATCGAGAGTTTTTTCATAACCAAGGTGTTTTATTTCGCTATGTACATGATTAATCATTGACCAGGTTAAAGAGTGTGGCAATATTGGTAACCATTTAGTGGTTTTATTACGTTCTATTTTACGGTAAAGTATGCCCTGCCTAATATCGTATGTGTGTGATATTTCAGATGGTAAGTCATTTGAACGGAATTTGGAAATAATGTCTGATATTTCAGAATCCCGTTGTTGTTCCACAGACAACCAACTACTCTCCAGTTCAGACAAATTTACAATTTTAGCTGGTTTAGTAGCAAAAGAAGTGTCAGCATGATTTCGTGAAAGGAAGTCTGCATGTGCCATATTTTTTCCCTCCTTGTAGATGATGTCAAAGTCATACGACTGCAAAATTGCCCATCACCTATGCACCCTAGGTGTAAGGTCCTTTTTGGAATGAGAGGCCTTTAAGGCGTTACAGTCAGTAAACACTGTGAATTTACGCCCATATAAGTAATGTCGAAAATGTTCCACAGATTTAACTACGGCTAATGTTTCCAATTCGTACGAATGATAACGACTTTCTGCACTTGTGGTTTTGTGACTAAAATAAGCGACAACATGAGGTAATTTATTATTTTTTTGTATAAGTACAGCCCCATATCCTTCACTGCTTGCATCAGTGTGGAGTTCAATAGGTAAAGAAGGGTCAAAGATTTTTAAAACTGGCTCAGTAATGAGATAACTTACTATTTCCTTATGTACGTCATTATGTTCAGAGGTCCAATTAATTTTACCCTTTTTGAGCGCGGTTAAAGGATACAAAGGTTTCATCAATTTTGAGAAATTTGGAATGAATTGTCGAAAATATGTGGCTAAGCCTATAAATTGTCGGACCTGTGTAGCAGTGCTTGGAGGAGGGATATTTTTTAGGGCTTCAATCTTATGGGGATTTGGTCTAATTTCACCAGAGGATATAACGAAACCGAGATATTCAATTTTTTCTTTCATAAATGAACATTTCTTAAAGTTAAAAGAAAATCCTGCTTTAGACAATATATCCAGCAATCTATCTAAACGAACCAACCCTTCTTGGACGGTTTCTGATGCAGAAAGTACGTCATCCATGTAGACCAGAATTTTATCATCATTTAGAGGTTTAAGTGCAGTATTTATAGCCCTTTGAAAAACCTGTGGTGCATTTCGTAAACCAAATGGCATTGTTAAGTACTCAAACTGACCTGAAGGTGTAACAAAGGCAGTCTTCTCTATAGACTCCTTATGTACACAGATTTGGTGAAATCCAGAGGCCATATCTAAACTAGAGAAGAAGCAGGCCCCATGTAACTTATCGATTTGATCACTAATTAGTGGTAAAGGATAGCTGCCCGGTCGAGTATTGCTATTGAGTTCCCTGTAATCAACACACATACGATCGCTACCGTCCTTCTTTTTTATTAATAATATAGGACTCGCGAAAGGCGAAGAACTTTCTCGAATTATGTTAGCATCTAGTAATTCTTGAACTTTGTCATTAACAATTCCTAACTCGGTGGGAGATAACCTGTAAGGTCGCCTATGTACAGTTTTATTTGGATCTATGAGATCGATCTAGTTCACCGGTCTTAATACGCGTAGTGGGAAGATTTTGTATGAAATATGAAGAATATTTAGTTAGTATTTCAATCAAATGTTCCTTTTCTTTACCAGTAAGATCTGTGTCAATCAAATTAATATCAAGAGGCATTTCTAATTTAGAACTAAGATTTGAAATTTTATTTTTGGAAAAAGTTAAGGCATCGTTACTAATCTCAACGGATATTCCTTGCTGTAAAATATCGCGACCTAATAATATGTTTTCATTGAGATATTCATCAGGCAATACATGATATGTAACATCGAGAAAACAGTTTTGTACCATGGTTGGACATTTTATTTGGAGTGAGCAATTAACTTTATTAGAACCGACCCCCTTTAAAAATACTTGTTCATGAAACTTTACACCTTTAAGAAGATCACAGTTACTTTGCTTTATAAGGCTACACTCAGACCCAGAATCAAATATAAAAGGAAATTGCATACCACTTATTTCTAGAACACCACGCGCTGCTCTGGAGCACAGGTTTACTTGTTTGCTAGTGTTGCTCGGTGTGAGGTCTTCTTTCTTCCTCCAACGTTTAGGGCAAGTGGTGACCACGTGGCCAGCCTCGCCACATACGAAGCAGATCGCGCCAGGGTTCGGCTGCGGAGTTTTTGCTGAAACAGGTGTACCTTTTGAAACCATGTGCTGTCTGGTACGACATTCCTGCCCTCGATGACCAATCTTCCCGCAGAAATGGCAGTTTCCCCGAAATGGTATTGAAGGACGAGTTTTTTTCGTGTCTGGTTCAGATGTGCCCGCCTCTTCATTTCTTCTCTTTAACGAGAAGCTGCGCAGTATGCGGAAGAGTTGATTCTTATTGTTTATAACGACAGAATTGAGTTCACGGCGAATTTTGTCATCGCATTGTGACATGATAGATATAGCAAAACCGGTCACTACTTTTTCCGGTAAATTCGCATCAGGAACTTTTTCAATAAGTTGCCACAACCGCATTCCTGCCTCAGCTGGGGTTTCTTTATTATCAATTTGAAATTTGATAATTAAATCAAAATGGTCCTGCATTGTCATGGGCTTGGAAAATTTAGAGATCAACATTTCCTTAATAGCAACCCATGAAATATTATCTGGCTTGATTTTTGTAAGACACATTGCAGCGCGGCCCTTTAGAGAGTGAGTGAGGGCTAAAATAAGGTCTACACCTTCTAGCTTCTTATTCTCAATTATGATCTCACTTAACGCACACCAGTTGATAATGTCTGATTCAGGTGCATCAGGATCGAAAGGAATCAGCATTGACTGTATACCGGGTGTCATGTGGCGAGGTGTCATACTATCTGCTATTTTTTGAAAAATTGATTCCATACTAGCCGAAAAAAATGACATTTGTTCCTGTATTAAGTTGCCGGTAGCCCCAGATAAAGGTGGGAGTGGGTCTGATCCCACTTCTGATGACGGCACAGGATCAGACATATTGTGAAATAAAATAGGTTTTTCAATAGTAAGAAATTAGAATTTATTATAACTTATTTAATTAATTAATTTACAGGAAACTACATTTAATCAGCCATTTTATACGAAAGCACCTTATGAAATAATCAAATAATTAGCCGTGACACCCAGTAACACAGTAACACCTTAGTCCAGACAAAGAGCAACAATATACACAGTAATAATTATACAGCGCAACAATAATTAAAAATAGTACAACCTGTGCATCGGGAAACGCCTGAAGTCAGAATGTGTCCGTGCCGCTTGTGCGGACGCTTTTATACTCTAGTATTGGAGGTGGGGTAACGACGTAGCGCGCGCGCCCCAACTCCGCGCCTGTAGCGAGGAGGTGGGAGAATGACGCAGCGCGCTCCCGCGTGACCCGATGCACGTGTTGTTTACAATGCGACGCCGACATACGCAATAGATAAATAGGTACACAACTAAAAATACGAAAAGCGAATTCAGACTTTATTTCTTAACCGTAAACGGTAACAAATAGAAATTTCACCAAACTAGGTCCAAGGTTATGTAGGTACGCACTGTACGTAGTTTACTAAAATTATTCTGATAAGCCACAGAATTGATGCACAACTGAATTCAGCGGTTACCTTTATAAAAATAAAGTCTTAATTCGGTCCAATATTTTCGTAGAAAAGGGCACCACCAACTTATAATGCACTCTATTTGACAGATAAAACGATTCATTTTTCTGTTTGAATTGCCTGCCTTTGTAGAAGCCGCCGCGCCGCAAGCAAACATTGTAAAAATTGGTTTAGGCAGTATTATTTTTATTCATCATAATTTTATTATGGTAGGTAGCTGTAAGCTTATTAAGTACCTATTAGCTCGATTGGTGGTCACTCGATTCAAGGCCTTAAATAAAACTCACAAGCGTACTCGTCATGTCTAGTTGAGGTAATAGACCGTACGATTACTAGTGATTTCGTGATGCGAGAGCAGTGAATGAAATTTCAATAAAAATCTCTCGTTTACGAGGAGATGTGATAGTGGTAAACACCGTGCCGTGCGTTCAAATAGGTTCCAATACAAACGAGAGATAACGGAGGTAAATGAACTTACACCAACCTAAATCGTACCTACTTGAAATATGTAGTGATATAGTACCTGTCACACGGTCACCAGAAAAGCAGTTACCTCATACCACCGAACCAGTTACCAGATACCTCCGAACCAGTTACCAGATACCACCGAACCAGTTACCTTACCACGTTTTTGACAGCCCGCAAGAAACAGTGAAGCAATCGTCTTGAAAAAGACGTGTTCAGTCAGGGCATAATACAGGCGGCTTATGCCATAGCAACCAGAAGAGTTGCGGACGCCCGAATCCGCATACTCTCTGACAGCGCCTCAGTCCTCCAATCCCTAGGGAAAAAATGCATTACTTCGAATCTAATACTAGAATGTCACAATGCGCTTGAACGGGTAACCGTATCAAACCGCAATACAGTGACGCTACAATGGATAAAAGGACACAGTGGATCGCTAGGTAACGACGCAGCCGATGAGCTGGCCAGGAGGGTATCCAGCACGTCGGTCTGTGGACCGGAACCTATCGTGCCCATCCCCTTCAACCAACTACGCAGGTGGCTACAGGAGTACACCCACACACAAGCAGAGAGCTGGTGGGCGTCGTCACCGGGCTGCAGGCAATCCAAGGAAGCCATGCCATCACTAGACGGCAAGCTAACCAGGCCATTGCTACGCCTGGACAGGAAGGGCATGCGCCTGGTGACGGGGACCATCACGGGACACTGCTCGCTAAACAAACACTTTCACACAATAGGCATAACGGACAGTCCTCTATGCAGGGCTTGCATGGAGGCTGACGAAACTGTCGCGCATGTGCTCTTCGAGTGCACAGGCGTCGCCCAAATTAGGTCAAAAACCCTCGGGACACCCAGATCTTACACAGATGTTCTTAATAGACCAGGAGACCTAATCAGCTTCTGGAGGGAGGTGGGCTGGTTGGAATAACCACCGACGGCCGACATGGCTCACGCACAATGATCCACTGAAGGACTAAGTGCGGAAACCAAACCCATAACATAGAACATAGAACATAGACGTGTTCAGTCAAAGAAATAAGATAGCTCCGACGTGGCACGAGCGTCATCACAACACCGTACACGTTCGCCGGCTCACTTCGAAAGAAGCGGTTTGTGAGCGCAAGCAGAGCAAGCGAAGCACCAGCACCCTCCGCATCTTCATGGCATGCTTCGGGACAAGTGGACACGACGCTGACGACACACGTGTTCTGCAGACAGTCTTCACTCGACGACGGCGCCCGGCGAAAAGGGCCGCGCTCTTTTATTATTTTTTTTTTTCCTAACTATGGCATCTCGCAGTAGACCTAGAGAGGTCGTTACTACTTAACCGGACTATCCTGTGGTTGCCTTAAATGAAACTCAAAGCCTCCATCCAGGGGCGTATTTTTACATACTAAGCGACTATCACCTAAGGGCACCCCCTGTGGGGTACGAACTTCGGCTTAGGGCGTCGCTGGTGGGGGGACAGCAAGGTGGGACAGGCTGGATCTGATTTTTCTTATTATTAAGCTTGATGAGGTCGGCGTTTCTTAATTGACTACTCTGAGAAGAAACGCCGAAATAAACTCAGAGGTCACAGTCGGGGGTTTATATTTACGGGCTCAACTACGGCGCGGGCTGGCGCTTCGTCGGGCAAGGGTCGGGGGGGACGATTAAGTCGGGGGGTTCGCGAGGTACCTCGGTGGCGAGGACGGAATGACGGTTTGTGTATTTTGTGCACTGTACTGGTGGCCATATTGCTCTCCTGGCGGAGTGTTATGGGGTCATCGGGGTCGGTGAGGACATGCCTTGGGCGGCGGAGTTGACTTATTTTAGAGGGGACATAGCCTGCGGCCTTGACAACCAGAGGGTTGCGATGCTTGTCGGAGGTGTCGAAGAAACGCTTGGAGTTGCGTTTCATGAATTGATGGATAGTGGGGATTTTGAGATCTAGGTGGAGTATTTCGTTACGAACATACCAGGGGGAACCTGTTGCCCTATGAAGGACACGATTTTGTAGGGCTTGCATCCTATGGATGTGATGGGGTTTGGCGTGTGCGAAGAGTGCACTGGCATAGGTCATGATTGGACGAATGCACGCTGTGTAAAGGCGTAATTTACACCTGAGGGATAGTTTGCTGCGTGCATTCAGAACGAAGTGGAGTCTACCAAGAGCGAAGGCGGCGCGCGACCGGGCCTTCCTTATATGCTCTGCGAAGGATAGGTGCTCATCGAGGATGACACCGAGGTATTTGGCTCGCTTCTCCCAAGGGATCGGCTTGCCGGACATAGTGATCGGGGGGGGGGGGGGGGGGGGGGGGGGGGGGGGGGGCTGAGGCCGTGTCTCGGTCTTGGGAATAGGACCGCTTGGCTTTTGTCGGGATTGACTTCTATTCTCCACTTTTTAAACCACTCGCCGAGTTTGTCGACTGCGGTTTGAAGGATACGAGCTATTGGAACTTTGCCATTACCGGTGTAGTAAATGGCCGTGTCGTCTGCGAACAGAGCCAGCTGAGCCTTTTTGCTCTTTGGGATGTCGCTGGTGAAAAGCGTGAATATGAGCGGGGCAAGCACAGAGCCCTGGGGGACTCCTGCACGTATGGGATGGGGGGAGGATAGTGCGCCTTCGATGCGATAGCGGAATGTGCGGTTTGTCAGGTAGTCTCTCAGGATGAGGACGAGACGGTCTGGCACACCAAGTTTGTAAAGCTTGTATAATAAGCCGTTGTGCCAGACTTTGTCAAAAGCTTTGGCTATGTCGAAGAATACGGCGCCCGTCATCGAGCCACGTTGGAAGCCAACGCTTATGTGTTCGACGATACGGTGGACCTGTTGAACGCAGGAGTGCTGGGTTCGAAAACCGAAATGTTCATTTGGGATGAGGCCCTTTGTTTCGGCGTAATTTCTGAGTCGCTTATAAATAAGTCTCACATAGATCTTACCGAGAACATTGAGCAGGCTGATAGGGCGGTAGCTGGTGGGCTCGGACTTTGGCTTTCCATGCTTTGGGATACCGATGACGGTAGCTTTTTTCCACTGTTGTGGGAAGATATTGTTGCTTAAGGCACCATTGAAGATGGTAACCATTAGCATTATTAGGTGGGCAGGGAATAGTTAGAACACCCGTGATTCCGTCTAGGCCGGGAGCTTTTCGGGGTTTAAGTGCCTTGATAATATCCTACACTTCAGCGCGGGACTCCTATTTATGCCTTCACGGCGAATAGTGTCGTGTGCAACACAGCGCCCCGCACCCCGCGTGCGGCTCGCCCCCCGGCTTATCGCTATTGGTTGATTTTATTGTAAATTTTAACAAGCTAGCGTCTAACTGTATCAATTGTAATGTACATATATGTAGCGCGTTTTAGAAAATAAACACAGTTCAGACAGTACCATCAAGTTCACCGTTTACTTCAGTGAGTTGTTTTATTTACGACAGTACCAGTACCCCATCAATACACTGCATACTGAGAGGCGACGAACGCCTAAAAATTAAATACCTACTTGCAGCAGGTTATTCGTCCAACGTCCATTGCACAGCTGTTCCGCGCTACGTCATCACCGAGTGGATCGCGTACAATGTTGCGTTTATGAATGAAATAGTGGAAGGGCTACTAAGATTTAACTCGAATGACAGAATAAAAGTGATAAATTTCTAACTTCTATATTAGATGTCTTAAAAAAATTATAACAATGCCAATAGTAACTATTAATCGTCTTGAGTTACTGTGTTTCGGCTCCAGAACGATGTAAAATTATTCGTGTTAGAAGCGTAAGCGTATAGTCTTTGATTTTGATCTATTCTAAGTTAGTTATTATTTTTCGTATTTTATTTTTTTGCATTTATATAAGTTCTTCAATAATAATATTTGGCAATGATTTCATGTCTATGGTATTTGGTTAATGTTTTGTTTATATTGTTAAAAAAAGAAACTATAGTATATAGTGTAGTTTACAATTTATACGAAATGTATTTACGGGCTACAGGGTGATATTGACATTATTACAAAAATACACATTATTACATTTCATTGCAAAAATGTCTGTGGTTGCGCATATTTTTGTAATTATTTAGTTTGCTTCCTGGTTTTGAGTGTAACTTACGTCAAGTAGAGCGCCCTGTGCTCCTTTGTGATTTTATCGAACATAATTGCAGTTTGGACCACATTATTTGAGTGTTTGTGTATAAACAACAATGTTTTGTTTGACCTAATAAATATGAACATCCAAAATTGGAATTTGTTTTATTGTCCTCGAAACAACATGTTTAGTGCAATATCGAATTAGATGTATTATTATTACAGCTTGGCAAGAAAGTCCTGAAACGAAATTAAAATATTTGATCATTGGCAACACTCGCTCTGCCTCGTCGAGTAAGGTACCTACATATTCTGTCATTTCTTGAATGCAGCGCGTTCGTTAATTTTGATACTTGTTGTTAATATTGCTTATATCACTGAACAAAAATAACTATAAGACGAATTGCAATAGAAGGACAAAGAAACAAAGGCGTTTTCTCCACACCAGGGAAACATAGAGCAGGGCGACCTAAAAAAGTATTGGACAATTTTGACTTGTGTGCAATCAGACAAAAAGTTCAATTCTTTTACACTGTAAAAAAGATTGTAAAGAATTTTAAACTTATTTTTCATATCAATCTTATTTTAGTTTTTATTAAGTACACTGAGAGACATTTACTGTCATTTTTATTTTTAGGCACCAACTTTACGACACCTTTTGCCTGTGGTTGGGTTTAACGGAAGTCGTGAACACTTACGAAAGGTTCTAATAGCCCTGGGCTTTAAATACAAAAAGTGCCAATCAGACAGACAAGCTTTGATGGAAAAGCCGAATATTGCTGCAAAACGTGAAGTCTACTTGGACAAGATTATTAAAAATAGGAATTTACCGGATGATCTGAGATAGGACATTATTTATCTAGACGAAAGCTATATTCATACTTCCTATAAATTAAAAAAATGCTGGCAGTCTCTTAACGTCAGTGGAATAAAAGAAAGTGTGTCCAAAGGAAAAAGGTGAATTGTTGCTGAAGCGTGCTTTATTTAATGCGTTGTGTGTTTTGCATGTGTTGCACGTTCTGCATGTTTTTTTTTTCTCAGGTACATTATCATACATGCAGGGAATGAAAATGGTTTTGTACCAAATGCTTTGTTAATATTTTGTGGGTAAAATAAATGTGAAGACTACCAGTCGGAGATGAATAAATCAAATTTCACTAAATGGGTTAAGGAGAAACTAATACCGAATTTGTCTAAACCTTCAATTTTATAGTAATGGATAACGATCAAAATTTTTGATGCTGATTTCATAAAACCCGCCAATATTCACATTAATTGTCAAAAAAAAAGTATCAAAAGCGTTTTCGTCATACTATATAGGGTTACAACATGCACGATAGTGGCGCCACCATTATTTTCACGACTTTTTGGCCAAGCTGTATTTATAGCTATACCGTACTACGTAGGTATATTGACGGAAGAATAGTGTATGTCCTGGTAACTCGATGGCGCTGGGCGCTGCCAAAGGAATGCATAAGTTGCCAGTCTATCTTTATTATTATAATAGTAGTCTATGACGTTGACTGAAGTTAAAGTGGACTGAAAGTGAAAACTTTGAAAATTTATAAAGAATAGGTAAATTTATTTTGATTGATTCTTGGTTAAAAACTACAGGCTTTTTAGGATTTGGTGGATAGCAGTGCTACTTAGTTTGCTGATACAAAAAAATACCAGAAATATTAGAAAAATTGTGGTCATGGTAGTTAAAAAGATCTTAAGGGGTGTAAATTTTCGAAGGATATCAATGTATTTATTGTAATTTCATTATTATATATTATCTCTCGGGTAGTCCAGGCAGGTCCACCCTCTGGAGCCCGCTTATCGTAGAATTTTGGGACTCGTTGAATACTAATTTCATGCTGTAGACTTAACCGTCAAACCGTCAATTTTACACAGTTTGTTCTTTTATTCAAAGCGCTCATCACTATCTATATTGTCATCATTAGTATCAATCATGTCAAAGTCAACTTATCGAAGTTAGTACAAACCCTTATTATTTTAAGAACAAACCAATGGTGCCGATTCTCTTGTCACAAAATTCTCTAAACTAGACTAAAAATCACCAAAATTTAGTTTATTCCTGTCAAACGACGATTTCCCATTCTGAAATTGACTAAAGTGACACAACTTAACCAAATTTTAGTTTGACAGCACTAAGATGGCACTGAGAATATAATTTAGTGAAAATGGCAATTTTGCTATTCTGAATTTTACGTCTTTCACCAAAAATTTTGATTGTCGTAACTAAATCTGCCTGTTTTTAATCGCGATTAAAAAGGTGTGGAATAAAATTAGTTGTCATGAACTAAAATTCACACCAACACCTCGACTTCAGATGCAAAAACAGTACTGTATCTTTTTTTCGTTCTTCCCTTTATAAAACCCCGGAACATCTAAAATCCAACGTGTTGGTAAAAAAAAAATTTTTTTTTTCATATTTTCCATACAAAAAGTGAAAAATTCCATACAAAACATGTCGAGGCTGCAAAATAATGCGCGACTCTGGCTCTAAAAAAAATCACGTGCTACGGCAAACAAGTATCACGTGGAGTCGCAATTGCCAAATTTGATTTTAGATGTGTCAAAATTATTTTTAAATTTAGAGATTTTATTTTGCAGAATAGCGTTAAGATTCTCATAGCCAAAAGTAAGGAATTTTAGTGATAGTTTAGTTAGTTTAGTTCGGTGTATGTACAACAGAATCGGCACCATCGACTAAATAAACCTAGCTTTTTTAAAATAGCTCAATGGAACAACAGTCAGCAGTCACTGGCTATGAAAAGATAACCAATAGCCCTGATCTTTTCATAGGATACTGGTTTTCTCTGTCTACGCACTGGACAGTGTCATCTGATGACTAGGCAGCATGGTCTCAGACCTTAGCCTGTTCCGTCAGGAATTAATAAAAAAAAAACTGGACAGTGTCACTGTCAGGTGTCAGGTGTCAGGTCAAGTCAAGCAGTCAGTGTCAAAACGAAAAGCATGGCCAGTGTTTTGAAATTGAAATTATTTAATTTGTGTTAATTTAAAGCATAACATTCCATCTGCCTCTCGTAACAATCATGCAGCTTTCCGAAATAGATAACGTTAAGATCTACAACCTCAGCGTTGGAAAGTCTCTTCCTGATGTAAGTGTTATTTATTATCCTAAATAACCTATCAGCAGTGTAGTTAATTAAATTTTTGCAGTCCTTACACATTTAATGTTCTGTTTAAAATTTACAGTGGCTGACGGAAAGGAAAAAACGTGCTCTTTTGAAAAAGAATGTAGACCTAAGGCGAAGAATTGAATTGATTCAAGAGTTTGACATGCCAGGAGTGAGCACCAGTTTGCGGGTTTCTAAAGACGGACAGTATATAATGGCTACAGGCATCTATAAACCGAGAATAAAGTGTTATGATGTGAATAATTTGTCCCTGAAGTTTGAACGGTGTCTTGACTCTGAAGTAATAACATTTGAAATACTGAGTGAAGATTATTCAAAAGTAAGTAACAATAACATGTAAAGACTAATGCTAGAAAGCCTTCTTTTATACTCTGGCCTGTTTAGGAAAGGAATACATTGTAAAGCATTTTCTTCTTTTCAGATTGTATTTTTGCAATGTGATCGGTATGTTGAATTCCATGTGGGACACGGTCGTCATTATCGCTTACGAGTACCCCGGTTTGGAAGAGACTTAGCTTACCATCGACCATCATGTGATGTATTTGTTGTTGGAGCCTCATCAGTATGTGGATAATTTGTTTTCAACTGGTTCTAACTAATAATGATTGATATGTTGTATTAAGTCATAAAAATTTATGTTTGCAGGAAGTGTATAGATTGAATTTGGAAATAGGTCAGTTTTTAGCACCATATATCACTAAAGCAAATGAAATTAATTGTTGTGCTGTGAACGAAGAACATGGATTATTAATGGTTGGCACAGAATCTGGCCATGTAGAAGCATGGGATCCACGCACCAAATCAAGACAAGGAATACTAGATTGTGCAATGCATTGTACAGATTCAGAGTACAAGTATGTACAAACATTAAACAAATATTAGAATTGGGATTCATTATAATTATTACTAGCTGACCCGGCAAACTTTGTACTGCCTCAGAATCAAATGTTGTGTTAAATTCGCTCAGCCATTCCATACAAAATGTATGAGAGAATCCATTACCTAAACTTTTTTATTGTGAAATTTTCCAATTTTTTTATAGTTATTCTGCTATTTGGGAAAGGGAACTATATTTTCTATCACCAAAATTTATATTTGTCATCAAGTTGTATCACCTAATAAATAGATCTATCGCCACGAAATATTTTCGTTCTCAGATAAACAAAAATTGTTCCCAGGTTGATATCTCAGGATTTTAGGTGATTTATTGTGGAACTGATTTTGCATTGTTTGGTGACTACATTTTGGTGACAGATCTACTATTTGGAGGACAAACCCTATTATTTAAGAAACACAAAACTAATTAAATTGGTAATAGCTTAAATGATACCCGAGACAAATTACCAGGAGAAACTGGATGCAATCTGGACTTTAGGGCACCCCGACTCGGACAGGTTAGGTTAGAAGGGGATGGCGGGGTCGAGAGACCCCGCCATCCCCTTCGTGGTTATTTTTTTATGAACCACCCAGAAGTAGGAGCCCCGCGAAGCGGGGCTCCGTTGACCAAGCCCTACCGTCGACATATTATGTATATCAATCGATCCGTGGTGAATAAGAAAACTACTACTATTGGTGATCTCTTTAAATTAGTTTGCTTAAATACTTATTAGGACACACCTATTATAATACATACAAAAACATTTATTTGGTACTAGACCTTATATCTCAGGATTTTAGGTGATTTATTATGGAACTGATATTGCATTGTTTGGTGACTACATTTTGGTGACAGATCTACTATTTGGAGGACAAACCCTATTATTTAAGAAACACAAAACTAATTAAATTGGTAATAGCTTAAATGATACCCTTTGGGAAAATGAAACAAATCAAAGATCATAAAAATCGGTCTAGCCATTCTTGAGTTGTTATAGGTGGTGTAACTAACCCATATGTTTTATTTATATAATTTGAATTTTCTGTATTTATCTGTTTACAGAAATGACAGATTGCCTGCTATAACTGCTGCTAAATTTGATGGTCCTCTAAGAATGGGTGTAGGCACATCTACAGGTCATGTGTTATTGTATGACATAAGATCAAGTAAACCTCTTCTTGTTAAAGACCACATGAACGAAATACCTATAAAATCATTAGAATTCCATAAAACAATGAATTACGTTTATTCCATGGATGCTACTGTTGTGAAGATATGGGATAAAAATACAGTATGTTTACCAAGACTTGTTGATGATTTAATTTTGCAATTAATAAACAAATTCAAATTACAATGTTGTTATTTTAGGGCAAGCAATATACAAGCATAGAATCATCAGCAGATTTCAATGATTTATGTGTTTTTCCAAACACAGGATTAAGTATGATGGCAGTTGAAGATCAAAAAATGCAAATATATTACATACCATCATTAGGTATGTACACAACAAATTGAACACAACACTATAGCAAATAATAGTGCCTGGACACTAGAAATAAAAGGTTACATAAAAGTATACACTGAACTAAAAGTATTTTCACTATTTACCAGGTCCTGCACCCAGATGGTGTGCTTTCTTGGATAATTTGACTGAGGAATTAGAGAGCTCAGCATCACAAACAGTTTATGATGATTATAAATTCATTACTAAACAAGAACTGGAATCATTAGGATTAGATCACTTGCTAGGAACAAATCTATTAAGAGCATACATGCATGGGTAAGACTTGTTCTCAATTTGGAAAATGTAATTTTTGAGTCTCAAATTCATTCATCTAATAATTATGCAAATTACAGATACTTTGTTGATGTGCGTTTGTACAAGAGAGCAAAGTCAATCGCGGATCCATTTGCCTTTGAACAATATAAGAAACGTAAGATAAGGGAAAAGATTGAACAGGAGAGGCCATCGAGAATTAAAGTTGAGGACAACTTACCAAAAGTTAACAGAGATTTGGCATCTAAACTCATGGATGGTGGAGGAAGAAAGAAGAAACAATCAGCTAATCTACTCAAAGATGACCGTTTTAAGGTGCATTATGTTTTTTAATGTATATGTGAATGACATATTAACCGAGCCCTTATCATTGATGTTTAAAATAACTTTCTTATTGTAGGCCTTGTTTGAAAACCCTGACTTTGAGGTGGATAGAGGAGCTGAAGAATATCGTTTACTCAACCCAGTTTTGTCTAGGCTAGATAAAAACAAGGAGAAGAAAGTGGAAGCTGAACCAATGCAGGTAACAAACAATATCTCCTAATCTCCTTTATAAATGTGGAAGTATTTCGTATAGGCTGTTTGTGCATTCTGCACTCTATCGAATAAAAAGAGTGTAAGAATATTTCGGCCTTTTTTTGAACTGTGTTAAAAGAGTGCATAAATCTGTATGAAATACGGCATTCTCTCTTTTTCATGTTGCAGGTGGAAGAAACTGAAGACAAAGATTCTGATATGGAACTGTATGAGACTAGTGATGACGGCGATAGTTCTGATGAAGACCGATCGTGGGTAAAAGAAGTTAAAAAACAACACAAAATTATTAGAAATAAATCCCGAAGAGAAGATGACTCGCAACCCAATGAGGAGCAAGATTATAACACAAATAATGCCCCAAGAACTTCAAATATTATTAAAAGTATATCACGGGTGAGCAAAGCTAGTTTAGGAGATCGATTGGCTAAAGAAAGCTTTTCAACAATGGTAACCAATAGCGGTGGAAACCGCGAAATGAAGTTTAGTATGAGAGGGAAGAAGTCAGAGTCGGAAAATAATCGACAAATGAAGAAACACCACCAAGAGAGAAAACAATTTGTGCGACGAACAGGGTTTTTAACGAAAAAGAAGCTACCTAAATCATATTGATAAAACAATTCAAATAGGAATAAAGTGCAGTATGCATATTTATCTTACTTTTTTTTTTACCTATTTACGTGTCAGTGTCAGCCCATATTCTGGTAGACAGCGCCAGGCGTTGCAGAAACGCACCTTCAGTGGAAGTAAAAACTGTTTTGAAATTGTAATACAATTTTAATACCCTTGCCAAGAGTCAGTGAAAAGGTGTGTGACTTGCGAGTTGCTACTGCGCTTGCTGCTTCACATGCGGTTGGTAGACAGATTTAAAGTCATCTACTAGCTCGCAGAAACCAAAAATATTTTAATTATAATAAATATTTAAAAAAAAATCATTTGTTATTTATCTTTCTTTCTGGCTTATCGAAGTTCATTGTTCGCAGTTAGCGCTTATTGCTAAGTTCACGTCCATATATGCCCTCTAACGCAAGTTTTATGTAAGTACCTACCTACTTTAAAACAGACCATACAAGACTTACAGCTATCCATTATAATAATCTTGATAATCTAACAAAATATCTCCATGATGTGCTTAACAATATGAAAAAAAAATTGGACCGTCGCGACGTAAACACAATGACATTATTATCGCATTGGATATTATCAGAGAGATGCATTGACTCAGTGCAATACCTACAAATACACATTCAATGATGATACTACTTATTTAAAAAACATTGCAGTGAATCGTTATCGGTTGTTGTTCATGTATCCTTTTTAACTCTCCCCGAAAGTGAAATTTAAGTTTTGGGAATTGCACAAATATATTCTTGAACTGGCAGCATATAAAAAATGCAAAATGACAACGCGTCGTACGGTAGTGGTAAGCACAATAAGCTTTTAATTATTACCTACCGTCATTATTGAAATCTTA
The DNA here is from genome assembly GCA_937001585.2 of Brachylomia viminalis. Taxonomy (NCBI): domain Eukaryota; kingdom Metazoa; phylum Arthropoda; class Insecta; order Lepidoptera; family Noctuidae; genus Brachylomia; species Brachylomia viminalis. The sequence goes on along the minus strand of OW443301.2, from coordinate 13,793,787 downwards.
GTTGTTTGCTACATAAATGTTCAATTATTAATATATTATCATTTCGTATAATGTGCGTATTGGTAATTAATTTGTAGATATGAGTAATAAACTGGATAACGTGAATTTTTTAAATGATTATGTAGCTAGTGATTTACTGGACAGCCATGTACTGGGGAACGACAGGCTTGCGGTACCAGCGATGGAGAGATCTACCAGGTCCAGTCTCGACGCCAATAGTGTGGACGTGAGTAGTCCTTTATCATTCAATTTTGTATGTCTCACTATAATGGGGACACTGTGTGCATTGGAACCCGAATCTTTCGTGAGTTGCACAAGTGAGAAGTTCAGTAATTATTAAGTGTTTATTATTATTATACTTCCATACACATCCTTGATGCTTCTTTCCAGATCGGAGAAATAACGGAGTCCCCTGATACTGAATACATGAGTACTTCTGCTATATTACATTATTGTAAATCTAAGGTAATATTTTTTTGACGAAGTTTATTTTATTTCCCTATCGACTTTATTCTATTATTGATATTTATAACTGTGTTATTTATTACAGATATTACTCCCATACTTAAAACTGTTAACTATTATGGGACTGCGGCCGGTACTGGATGTATCAAACTCTTCTAGATGCGCTATTTGTTGCTCACATTTTCATTCAATACAAGTTGCAATACTCATGTTTTTAGGATATCTTCTTCAATATATGGCTTGTTTCAGGTAATATATAATGATAATGTTGCTATGCGAGCAAATTGAGATGCATATTGTTCCTTATTTGTGTATTGAATATGTTTCAGACGGGACAGAGGGTTTTGTTACAAGTTAGTACCGTTGGCATTAACATCAACTTTGGAATATGACAATTATAAAGAAGTGTGTTATGGCAACATTTTATTCACTTACATTGGACCCAGCATATTGCATTTTGTGGGTTTTTTGTACGCATTGTATTTGTTTCGGATCTCAGATAATGAACAATTGCAAAATCTAATGGAAAGAGTGAGTATTCTAACGTAAATCCATTGTAATTATTAGTGATACATTATAATATTAAAGTAGCATGAATTCGGAAGTTCTAAACTAACCTAAGGCTCGTAAAAATATGTAATATAATATAATATACTTACTAATACAATAATTATGCTCCTTGTTGTTCTCCTCATCGCTGTCACTGGCGAAGTTGTCAACAGCCTCGGACAACACCATGGCCTGTCTTGCAGCCGAAGTGCGGGCCGCTTAGCTCAGCACGCGAACATAAATGACATCATCCGACGAACTCTTGTCACCGTCGGCGTTCCAGCTGTATTAGAACCTAATGGCTTGGCTCGCGACGATGGCAAGAGACCGGACGGCATGTCTTTATTTCCTTGGAAGGTGGGTAGGCCTTTAGTGTGGGACGCAACGTGTGTCGATACCCTTGCGCCATCCCATCTTCCTGGACCGGCGTGCTGTGCTGGTGCGGCTGCGGAAAACCTCAAGCGGCGAAAGTATCGGTAATTATATTTTCGAGCCGTTTGGGGTTGAAACCCTCGGGCCGGTCCGAGTGCTCATGGTTTGTTTAACGAAACCTCCAAACGGCTTGTTGACACTTCCCGTGACCCAAGGGCTGGCCTTTACCTTGGCCTGAGGCTTAGCATTGCCATACAACGTGGCAATGCCGCCAGTCTCTTGGGTACATTACCAGTCGACAGCGACGCGGAGGAATTTTTCGACGCCATATTTTGATTTGTTAATAGTTTTAGTTAGTTTATGTTATTATATTTTAATTTGAATAGTTTGAAAGTTTATTTATTATAAGAAGTTTTCCTCGTAAAAATAAACGTGAACTATAAGGCTCAAATCACACGGAGACGGCAGCGAAGCGGCGAGCAGTTTCAGTGTCATATAATTTTATGGCCATCTCGATGTGATTTGAGACTTAGGTACTCTTCTTGTTTAGGTATTTCTATTGTCGTCCTACTCACCGCAAGGGACGCCTACAACGAAGCCAAAGCGCCTGTTACGCATGTTGTGGTTTTTCATAATACTCAGCGTTCTGTGGATGTGCCTATCATTGTGTTCCGTCAATTTAATGCTGGCTAGAGGCAACATCATCTTCAGATGGATGGAAACAAGGTAAAGAGAAACCTTACATTTAAGATACGTTCGGTCAAGGAACGAAAATGTTCATCAACTTTCGAACAAATTCCTTTCCCACTTAGTGGGTGTATAATTGTATATGTAAATTGTTAAATCTTGTATAAAACGCACACTATACAGCCAAGCATATTATAAGTTGGGGGATTATATCGCTGACAAAAATGCTTGGCTCAGGGCTGGTCCTGCTCCACAAGGGCGCGTAAACTAATTAATTAGCATTCGAAAATAATGTTGGAGCTGATGAAGATTGTACAACCTATCTTTGCATTGTATAAATTCAATCTCTTAGTATTGTATAATTGCATAGCACATGTGTGAGCACTATGTACCCACTATAAAGCTTACTGGGTTCGTCTTTCATTGACTTGAATGTGCCCTGGCGGCTGAGAGTATGTCATGCTCACTCAAATGTGTCGCTGGTGGTGGCGTGTGTATTGGATCATTGAGTTCCCTTCAAAATGGTTGAGCTGAATGGTGCTGATCCATACGTCATGTTCGTGAACGGGCGCCGTCAGTAGGCACTGGTCATTTCTTAGCTGCCACGGCTTATTTTAATTCCATAATTGTTTTTATCTTTTTATTACGGACGCTTTTAACGTGCACGTGTTTCTACATCGTTCTCACATGTATAATTACAACATGAATGATGTAACCACTTTTTTGTAACAATATTTTGATTTAAAAGAGTGTCCATGGAGTTTCTTGCCCGTTCTTCTCCATAGGTACCTACTACGCTTTGGAATGGGCAACTAGCTTCATCTTTCTGACTGACCGACCCCTTGACAATTCAAAAGTGCCTGTAATTGGTTTATTTGAAATAAATGCTTTGAGTTTGAGTTTGTATGTCACCTTTTCGAACTGTCCTTAATTAACTGTACTGTAACCTACATACATACGTGCGAACAAACGGGCGTTCGGTGGTTGCTACACTTGAACTACGACCAAATGATGCTGTCAATGTCAGATTGTTACCACGGACCAAAGAGTATAATAACTATACAGGAACGGACTATTGATTTTGAGTTGGTACTGATCTTATAATAATTTTATTCCAGTTCATATGAAGTAAGAATGTTGTTGAAGGTCTTACTTATAATATGCACGTTGATTCATGACATGGTGCAGGCGACTATCATCACAAGTTACTGCCTACAAGCGCAGCTGTTGCAGGCTCATCTCATGTTCCTCAAAGAGCGCCTACTTAATCGAACAATAACACCGCTAAACTGGATGAGAGTGAGATTTACTTAGACCAAAGCTTTTTGAACTTCTTAGAACATAGTCAAACAAGAAAAAAAAAAACTCCTATTTTCTTTTTGCAGGAAATAGCAGAATTCCGTAAGCTGCTAAAATATTTGAATGATGACCTAGCACCCGCAGTTTGTTTGTTCACCATCGTGAACATTTCATGGGCTAGCTCTGGTCTTATGTGGCTTCTCAACTTGGACAAGGTGGACACTGAAACGGAACCCTTGATTGGTATCAGCATCCTTAATGAGCTCCTGTGGATATCAGCGGTCGTTGTACCATTTGTCCAGGTAATGGCAAAATATATAACATGACTAAAGAGAACTTTTGAGCACTTGCCGTCATTGAAAAATTCAAAGCGTGCGTTTAACGTTACTTTATGATTTCAGGCCGCCCGTCTGTCGAAGGAATGCCGGCGCACGCAGTCGGTGGGGCACGAGCTGTGCGTGCGCCCGTTCCTGCACCAGGACACGCCGCAGGAGGACATCACCACCGTGTTGCTGTACGCGTCCACGCTGCGCCTGCACGCCAAGCTGTTCCACTACCCCATCGCCGGCCGATACCTGTGTCTCGTACTCACCCTTACCGTAATAGTACTCTTTTCACTCGGAATGTGTCACTTATTACAATAATTTATCGACACTTAAAATATTAATTTAATATTGTTATTTTTAATAGAAGATGAATCCCCAACTAGAATGTCTATGAGTTGTTAATTCTCGTTGTGTAAATAAGTGTAATTTAATCATCTGACATTTTAAATCTATTTCGTCAGAATATTGGGATACTGAATAAATTAAAGATATTTTGATGCTTTTATTTTTTTATTTTTCTTTCCAACTATTTTGGCATTAGGTAGACTTAATTATTAACATGTTAAAATAAATCTATTAATTTTATTAACTTCAATTCGAGTCAAACCGATATCGATCTGATTTTGCTACAAATATTATGATTGTCATACTTATTCGTTATACATTTAATTCCGCGACACGGAGTAGTATACAAATGGAGTGCTTATAATAATGAAGTAAGCAGGCAGGCGTTGCGCGATGGCGTGGCGGGCCGCGTTTGCTACTCTGTGTCGAGCATGGCAAGTCGTGCGACCTGCGCGCCCCACCACGAGTGCACGTCGTGCAGTACAGGCTGGTCGCGCGCGCCGCCACCGCTGTTGTGACTCACGCGCACTCCACTCTTTACCGAAGCTGTCGACACATACATTATCTTCAATACGAGATACCATCCTAACTAAACAATAATTCATTGGATATCTTATCAAGGATTGTTAGGCCGTCCGTTGCGTTAAGCAGGACACGCGGTCGTCCTAGGGCAGCGGACGGCCTAACGAACAGTGGATATTACAATAATATAAAGGGTGGAAAGCTGATGTGGGAGGGAATGTACGTGTGCGTTACGCCAGTGGCATATTGTCGCTTTTCAGGATTTCGACTTGACAGATAATTAGTACCTCATGTCGTGTAAATGTGCCCGAAATTAATAATTTGTGCGTCAGAGTTATTCAAGAATGTTACCCCAGCGGCATCTTGAATAACTCTGAAACCTCAAGACGCACAGATTTTATTTTTTGGGCACATTTATGCACAAATTATATCTATCTAAGTAGCTAGTTTGTATTTAGCTACGACGACCAGGAAAAAAACATGCCGCTGGAGTAACGATACTCCAGCGGCATCTGTTTTTCGTGAATATCTTTGGATCGGCTGGACGCACAAATTATTAATTTCGGGCACATTTAAACGACATGTGGTACTAATTATCTGTCAAGGTAATACGGGCTGGTGTCCGCAACTCCACGTCAATGCGCGTATTTTGCGTACGGGAATTATCTGTCAAGTCGAAATCCTGAAAAGCGACAACATTCCGCTGGCGTAACGCACACGAATGTACTCTAAATATAGATGATATCAATAATAAATTAAAAATTCTTGAAAAGTAGGTTGCCAAGACTCATATAACGCTTTCACTGTTAAAAAGTTATCAGATTTAAATGTAGAGCCAAGCCCCTAACTTTACAAACGTGGTCAAAATGTACGTCCTGGCCGTTTCTCAGCCGTTGCACAGACACCCCAATGAGCTGATGGTAAGAAATTAGGTCACTGGTTTTTAAGGTTGTGGCGTTGTTGCGGCCAAGCCATACATTCTAAGCAAGATGTAAGGCTGTAGAGTTGGTTGTTGTTGTTTGTTAGTTGCTGGGCTCTACATTACCTACATCTGATAACTTTTTACCAGTGACATCGTTTTATAAGTCGTGGCAACCTACTTTACATGAAATGTTTTTGGTGAAATTTGATTTCTTTTTGTAGGTTGCTCTATTTCTTTGTATTTTAGGGATATTGCACTGATATTAAACAGACATGTTAAAATCATACCCCTTACTTCTAGTATAGAAACAAGTAGTCCTAGTAAACAAGGTATTTCTTGTGCGCCAGCAGTTACTTTCTTCATAGCCAACGAAAAAGAGTTTATTTGTTGTTTATGTGTGTGTTATTAATCTAGCTTTCATAACAAATATACGTACGTAGCAGGCTACGATTATCCGTAAGAAATACAGACTTGCACCAGGCCTCCGTCACTCCATGTACTTGCGCGCTATAATTACCTACCGCTCGAGCGAGCGCTCTCGGACCGCTTGCGGTCCAAATTCGGTTCCCTGCGATTGCTGTAGGATCGCGCGGTGCGAAGCAATCACAACTGTACGCTTGAGCATTTAGGCACATTTTAGCATGCAGTGGTTGTTGAGGCGACGGAGTAGGCTATTATCTCAATAGGTATTGGAAATTTTCTACTGAGTGAAGTATCTGTTACGTAGTAACTATTTAGTAATCTGTGCTTGCACCTCCCTTTAAGGGGGCTGGAGGGTGATAGTTACGAATTTCTGCTTTCTAGGACTTCGGGAAGTACCTACCCTAGCCGACTTATTACTAAACACGATCTAACTTTAGCCCGAGCCTAAACCTTTGTGCCAGTTTTTGTATTTCGAACTTTATTGACAATCTAAGACCGGACCGGAGATGTAAGTTTTGTAAAAGGACCTGTATTTCGATTTCTGTTAGGTTGTTATTCAAAAACAGGCTCGATGGTTTAAAACACGTCTAAAGAAAAACCTTGTTTTGTAATAAGACCGAATAGATTTTATTTTTATATTTTATACACAGTCCTGCACCCCCCTATTTCGAGAGTTCAGGTTACTGTTTTTTTTTTTGTTTGTGTGCAAATCCTAGGCTGTAAGTACCTAATACCAATACCAAAATTAAGCTTTCTAGGACTTCGGGAAGTGCCCTAGAGATTTTGATGAGCGAGTGAGTGAGTCAGTGACCAAAATGGACGTATTAATAAAATCCAAATTATAAAAACTGAACACGTTAAACTTAGTTTTATAATTTGTGCTCTTTAGCATTATCCAGACTGAAGTTACTATGAGGGTATACTAAAGGTATACGACGAAACGCTTCGAGAAAAGGTGGGTAGTTTCCCTTGCTTTTTTGTTTTTAGCTCGTCTTGGCGGGTGTACTACCGTGCCCCCGGATCCCAAGAAAAAAACAAGACAAGTTCTTGTTCGTTGTAGTTGAAAAATATGTTCTCCCATACATTCCAACTGCAAATTGTAAGTATGTACGCACAATACTGAAAGATTTACCACGTTATTTTAAGACCATAGACTTCTTATAGGATTTCCAGTAATCTTTAAGTAAAGACCCAATTCGGGTAACCACTGAAAATCAGCGCTGTGCTGTGGGTCCCCCATAGCACAGCATCGTGCTGAGTGGAAGCCTTCTTGTCACAGTCATGACGTGCAGCTGTCGACTTTTTCTGTTTTGTGCTCGTGATTATAGATCGTTTTTTGTTTTTATTTTTTCTTAATTATTAGAGCTAATTTTCTGTGACAAATAAACTTATTTTTATTTCTTTTCTTTCTTTAAATTTCTGTATTTTTTTTTCAAAATTTTAGGCTCATCAGTTTCGGAGATAAGGGGTGATAGTCAGTTTTCGTACATTTTTTTTTAATAAGATCAAAGTGTTTATTTAAAAATTATACAAAAAATATATTTGAGACCCTCACAACAAGCCCTTTCATTTGATATGTGCCACGGTACAGTTTGCAAAACTTTTGTTTTAATATTATAGTTTGCCCCCAAAAGTGACCCCCATATTCAAAATTCATTTATTTACATTACACGTCCGTATTTGGGTTACAGAAATTAAATGTGTGCCAAATTTCAACTTAATCAATCCAGTAGATTCGAAGCAAATTGGCTGTGACAGACGGACAGACAGACAGACACACGAGTGATCCCATAAGGGTTCCGTTTTTTCATTTGGACCACGGAGCAAATACAAAGAGGAGATGTTGTAATAAGGTTTCTGTATGAAACAACGGGTGACACTTTACGGGGTGAGGGGTGATCAGATCCCGCCCACTTCTTTATTTTACATCTACTGGTCAATAGCAAAACTATTCGCTCGTCCTGTTGATTTTACTTTGTAGTTATGTAACTATCTCACACTAGATGTCACTACATGCAGAATGAAGAACTATTTTAATAAATTACGCATAAAATTACTGACAAATGAAATGTGATGCCATCCATAGCATCAGAACGTCTATCCGAGTAGTTTTTACAAGATAAAACACCACACTTCATTCTTTTTGTCTTCTAGCGCAAATATGCTGTAAAAACGGAACGTTTACAGAGCTGTGCACAGGACGAACGCCAACAATACACTGACTAAGGCCACGCCTACATGATGACGTCAGGACCTAGTTGAGAATCACAGTGCACAGTTGCTTAGGCCGTCTCCTCTTTGTATTTGCTCCGTGATTTGGACGTACGGATAAAATGTAAAACTGCATTCAAACATTTTTTTAAGTGGCTTGTCTGAACCGGGTATCTACCCAACTCAAGTTTTGCGCTCAGCACACTTTCGGAGTCACAAATTTTACAAGTACTGCCGTCTCTAGACGAAGAAGGTGGTTCGATTTAGGAGTCTAGGGCTTCTTAGTGTATATACAGAGTTATTGGTAAAACACCATCAACCTCTTAAGGGGTCATTGTACTCATCATTATGAACCACTTTTAGTATGGGACCAAATATGAAATCTCGAAAAAAAATCTGCTGGTCCCTACATTTTGACGAGTTTTGAAAACATAAATGTAGGGAACAGTTGATGGTGTTTGAACAATAACGCTGTTTATATTTTCTGGTTAGTAGTTACGCCATATTCAGCTTATTATACTAACTTAACGATAATATTAGTAAACAAAATAGAACACTCACACTTACAAGAAGTCTTCTTTAAGAGGGCAGGATGTGGATCACTGAGAGTTGGCTGAAGATACTTCTTGATCGGGCTCTCCGGTCTGCAAGTTATTTTATTCAATACAGATGGGTATGATTCACTTCTTAAATTACTTCTGAGATAAGTATGTGCAACAGTTATTCCCAAGTTCTACTTTACCTCGGTATTGTGACAGATGGCAACCCAGGCCTCTTGAATTGGCTTTTTGTCGACGATCTTTTCGGTTGTGAATCCAACGATGATGATATATCTGGAAAATTAAAATAAATATTAATAACACAAACACAGAACCTCTATTCAACGAAACAATTGATTAAATGTCTTTCTTACTAGATATAACAGGTTGTGAAGTGGACTCTGTTATTTCCGTGCGTCCTGTGCTCGCGATCACCTGCTGGAAATTAATTTAAAGTTTTGTATTTTTCTCTTACACATACATAATGCTCTCAATATCAAATAATATGGTTACCTGAGCTTCAGATTCCAGTTTTTCTTTGTCAACTTTCTCGCTGCTCATGTCAACAGCTTGTTCATTTGTTTTCCTCAAGCCAGCAATTAAACTAGTTTGCTGTTTCTGTAATAACACAAAACTACGTTACAAAAACATCGGTTTAAAATTGAAATCAGAAGCAGATAATTATCATGTTTTGGATACTTGATAAACTTCAAATACCATTGCAACAAAAATATTTTACGACCATTATTTATTAATATTTATTACTTCGATTAACCACCATATCTTGGCACATGTCACCAAGATCGAAACGTTTTAAATCTGTCATACTTTTGACTGACAGCGTTCTAATTTATACTGGTCAGTTAAAGTAAATGATTGATTACTTTTAAGTAACGACTGAGTACCGGGGTAAGGTACGAAACGCTAAGGTTGATTAAGTGGCAATAAATGTAAATTATACACGGTAAATTTTAGGTCGTTCTGGAACCGAAAGCCATATACTCGATCATCGAACTCAAAACGATTGGGACTATTATTTTCAATAAGTTACAATAAAACAAAATCACGAAAAATCTAATTTATTGTTTATTTTTTTGTGTAATAGTGAGAATTCGTAGTAACGCTTCCTTGCGATCAATGCATATGTGTGTAAAACGTATCGACGAACTGCAACACTTGCGAACGGTACCCATTGTAAAATTCATTCATCGATCAGACAGCATGATCCGTAAGCCACGCCCCCGGCTCCTTACAGTCTAGCCGACCGCCCCCCCGCCATTCCTAATTTCTTATTCTTTTCTAGTATTGTCTCGCGTTTCGTTGTATTAGGTCACGCACGCGCAACCTAATTACGCGCCAAAAATTGGAGTTTTGGGCTATGGTGGATTTTTATGTGACATGGCGAACCATAACTTAGAAGAGGCCAGACGTTTGTATGCTCAGCCGGAACACATGAACTCACTGCGCGCACGTGGAATCACTGACCCTCAAGTTCCCTTCACCTCCACCATCTTGGCTGTAACCCAGCGCCTCCTCGATCATGGACAGTTTTGAGCGCCCACACACGCGCAGGGCCGCGATAGACTACCATACTCGGCGGAATTGGAGGAAGACATACAGGAATACTTCGAACGCGACCCACGCGGCCACGTCGTAGTACGATAATGGCGGCCAGGCGATTCAATGTTAGCCAATATTATGTATCTCTCTGGCACATTAACGCGGTCTGTTCTATCAGCATGATGGATGCCCTGCTCATTATGCTACTTCAGTGCGTGCGTATTTAAACAGTGTGTTTGGTGAGCAGTGGATAGGTCGTGGTGGCCCTGTGGCTTGGCCTGCAAGGAGCCCTGACTTAACACCACTGGATTTTTATGTGTGGTTCGAGATAAAAAGACTAGTTTCTTCCGATTAGCGTACTACTCGAGATGACTTAAGAAGTGCGACAGTGGACGCTTTTAATGTTGTGAAAAGTGAAGTGAATAAAAGAGTACCTACAAGTAAGTAAGTAATTACCTACTTAGATACGAAACATGTACTTACTTATTACTGACGCGACGGTCCTAAGCCCGTAGAAATTATGAAGGAAAAATTTGAGTTATTTAACTGATAGGTATGTAGATAAACGCAATTTAAATCAAACGATGGTTATGAATGCGGAATCAAACGATTTATTATTGTCGCGGGTGCTTAGGTATCTACAGCAACAAAGTGCAAGTAGGTACTGATGACCGCGACTGGTGACTGAACACCACAGTGAAAAGTGGACATCTTGTTCACTGTGTACCTACCTACATCAAAACAATCTTTTTTGACCGTGGGAGGACAAGGAGGTTCCTCAATAATATCCTTGCTAGCAAATTTCTAGTATTAATGTACCTACTGAAAAAAAAAAAAACTTTTTATTACATTAAAATTTCTGCTTGCCGTTTGAACGTACCGCCACTATTTAAGCGGATTTAAACTTATTTATACTGTAAACATATGGCTGTAGTACTATGTCTATTTTATCTATGCGTAGGTACCTAGTTCACAGAGGTCGCCGATCGCCGTACCTTTGCCTACGCGCCGACTTTTTTAAACATAAATAAAAACACATACGCAATAGATAAATAGGTACACAAATAAAAATACGAAAAGCGAATTCAGACTTTATTTCTTAACCGTAAACGATAACAAATAGAAATTTCACCAAACTAGGTAGAAGGTTATGTAGGTACGCAGTTTACTAAAATTATTCTGAGAAGTCACGGAATTGATGCACAACCGAATTCAGCGGTTACCTTTATAAAAATAAGGTCTTAATTCGGTCCAATATTTTCATAGAAAAGGGCACCACCAACTTATAATGAACTCTATTTGACAGATAAAACGATTCATTTTTCTGTTTGAATTGCCTGCCTTTGTAGAAGCCGCCGCGCCGCAAGCAAACATTGTAAAAATTGGTTTAGGCAGTATTATTTTTATTCATCATGATTTTATTATGGTAGGTAGCCGTAAGCTTATTAAGTACCTATTAGCTCAATTGGTGGACACTCGATTCAAGGCCTTAAATAAAACTCACAAGCGTACTCGTCATGTCTAGTTGAGGTAATAGACCGTACGATTACTAGTGATTTCGTGATGCGAGAGTAGTGAATGAAATTTCAATTAATTTCTCTCGTTTACGAGGAGATGTGATAGTGGTAAACACCGTGCCGTGCGTCCAATTAGGTTCCAATACAAACGAGAGATAACGGAGGTAAATGAACTTACACCAACCTAAATCGTACCTACCTGAAATAAAATACCTAGTTGCAGCAGGTTATTCGTCCAACGTCCATTGACCCACCACGAGCGCGCTATCGCACAGCTGTTCCGCGCTACGTCATCACCGAGTGGATCGCGTACGATCTTGCATTTATGAATGAAATAGTGGAAGGGCTACTAAGATTTAACTCGAATGACAGAATAAAAGTGATAAATTTCTAACTTCTATAGGTATTAGATGTCTTAAAAAAATTATAACAATGCCAATAGTAACTATTAATCGTCTGGAGTTACTGTGTTTCGGCTCCAGAACGATGTAAAATTATTCGTGTATAAGCTTAAAAATTCAAGTACAATTTGCAATATTTTGGAAATATTTATCGAACAGAGCTGCTACTAGGTGATCACTATTAGTATGTAGAATATTATTATATGGACTATTGAAGTACATTCATTTATTATTGACTACCTTCTACCCGCGACATCGTCTCGCGTAATTTTTTTGTTCCCCCGACCCTCTCTGTCGCAACACATCCCCCACCAGCGCTATCACTTCGTTCTTTCTGACTTTTTTTTCGTTTTGCTCGGCTCCTAAGGGGCATTGCGTGATGTTAAATAGCCTATAGCCTACCTCAAGAATTGAGCTATCAAATGCAAAAAGAATTTCAAATTTTACCTCTTTAAAATATTATATATAATAATTAATTAAAAATACAAAAAATTTATGCGAAAAGGAAGAATTAATGTTCGAGTGATACAGAGTCGTAAAACCGGTTATGTTATGATGAGTTACCTGTGGACGGGCGTTGTCGGAAGACATTAATTTGTAACTTGATATTTTTAAGTTTAAGTTTCTTAAGATAATTTGATGTTTGTTGTTGTTTGATGTATGTTGTATGTGAATTTGATGTCCTCTCAATCCAATTCGATCAACAGTTTTGTATCTTAAATTAATGATTGGAAGATGATTATTTTATGTCTGACAAAATATTCCCTAACAATGAACAATTCGTGTATAAATAAAGATAGATTTTTTTGAAGGGGGTTCCCAATAATTTTCAGGAAATTAAATAAATATTTATATAACTCGAAAACTATCAAGAATCGCGGAATATACATGGGGTATTTTCGGATACCCCTGGGCATGAGGAATAATTTTTTTTCTGACGTCTCTATTTGGACCACCGTGTATTAATAATATACAATATGTAACATAAATAACGCAAGGCCTCATACACCCCAATTAAACTCAAACTCAACTCAAACTCAAAGCATTTATTTCAATTAAACCATTTACAGGCACTTTTGAATTGTCAAGTGGTCGGTCAGTCAGAAATATGAAGCTAGTTGCCCATTCCAAAGCGTAGTAGGTACCTATGGAGAAGAACGGGCAAGAAACTCCATGGACACTCTTTTAAATTATATTGTTACATAAATATTAGTTACATCATTAATCTTGTATATAGGTATAATTATATGTGAGAACGATGTAAATAAGACGTACACATTGAGTGTCCAGTGTACAGCAAATATAAATTCAAACAAAACAATCCATAATAAAATAATTAAAAATAAAAGTACTGAGTTAAAAGCATAATACAATGACCAAAACAATTTTTTTAAAGCTATATATTATTACTAAGAAAATCGTGTTGACCCTAGCATTACTTTATGCATTTATGATTGAGTTGTATTACCTGCAAAAAAGGCTAAATCGGCGGTCATTATTACAAAAAGACATATTTAAAAAAAAAAGCCTATATTAATAGTTATTGACATCGATTCAGTAGTCAATTATGAGCAAACTACTTTCAGGACTTGTCGATTCAGTAGTCAATTATGAGCAAACTACTTTCAGGACTTGCGTTTATTCTGTTACACCTTGTATAAATATATCTATATCTAAATATTATAGTAGAGACTAGCGACTCGCCTTGCTTCGCAAGCGTGCAAGGGCGACATGTCAAAACATCGAGATGTCTGTGCTATATCAAGTTAAATACCTGTTAACGTCTTATACAATATAAACCTTCCGGAATAATTTTTCCAAATAATAGTAAAAATCGCATCAAAATCCATTGTGTAGCTTAAAAGATCTAAACGGTTTGTTTTATAATATGTATAGATAAATAAAACTTACGCTACTGTTGGCACGTATCTTCTTGAGGCAGCCCTCCAGCCACGTGCGTATAGTTTGTTTGGCGACTTCCTCCTCGATCAGAAACTCGAACTCTTCCCGCGCCAACAGCTCCTCCATTTGCAGTGACTTGCGAATGTCCACCGTGCGGTACGACAGCATACTGTTATTATTCAATTATTTTTTATACAGGGTGTCCAAGAACCTGGCGTCCAACTGGATTCCCACGATGCCCCAAGTTCTAACAGTACTCAGAAAAATATTTTAAAAAATCCACCCCATGTACTTACAGAATTATACTGATTTCAAAAAAAAAAGGGGAAATGAGCACCCTGTGACATACTTTTGAATGCTGTGACTGCTAATGCTGATAATTTCGATATTTCTTGGAGGTTTTGTAATCTAGGGTATTGCTGTGTCTAAATAGAATGTAAAAATAATGTACTTATTGTACCATTTTAAAATAAAATATTATTTTAACTAAAGGTGATATGGAAAACTATTGAATTTCGCAACTTTGACCGACTGTAGTGTAAAAAAAATGTACCAAAATAGTATGGCAAGTGACGTCAAATTTTGACGCGTTTATTCCTCTTTTTAAAAAGGTATAATACTTACACATTAATTTGAAAAAAAAAAATTTTGATAATATTTTTACTCAACAACCCAATTTTTACGATGTCTTACAGAATTCTTAGAAAGAAAAATTTACGACGAATTGAATCTAACCTCTAAAGAATTACTATTGTATGCTCATAAAAATAACAACAGGCCTCTCAAAAAACAGGTTAGACCGTAAGGGACGGTATGTGCATGCATCTCACCATAGTGATTCGTTATTACAACAGGAGGGAGCAAGACAGAAACTATCTTTGCGATTTGCTGGTTCTTCTTTATGGTACCCCATTATTCAGGTAAGAGTGAGGGAGAAAAAGGTTAGAGGTGCGAGTGAGATAGATAGTGACGCTATCTGGGATCGTGCTATTTAGGATAACAGTACGGTCAGTACGCGTCACTGCCTCCTGCCGTTACTACGCACCTCTCTCTTATTGTTACCATTGATCACGTACTACGATTTAAAGCTTTGTTTATTGGACTCGATTACTCTTTGTGCTCTGGACTTTGAAACGAACTCTTTACGACGACCTTTGCCTGTGTTTGGACAGTTTGTGTTTTGTGTGTGCTACCATGGCGACCTACACTCCGCAAGAATACGCAAATATGCACTACATTTATGGAGAATGTAGAGGTAATGGACGAGCTGCAGCGAGACTTTACAGAGAAAGGTATCCGAGGGCTACGCGATATCCCGACCATCGAGTTTTCATTAATGTGCACAGATCACTATGTGACGGGCGGTTCCCCAATCAAGTAGCTGGTGAAGGACGACCCGTAAATGACTTCATACGCGATGAAGTTTTAGAGGCGGTGTCGGCAAATCCAAGCATCTCTGTGCGAGGAATAGAAGCTGATACGGGGATACCGAAGAGCACAGCACACAGTATTCTCCAAAAAGAAGAATATCATCCGTACCACGTACAGCGAGTGCAAAGTCTTTTACCTCGAGACTATCCGAGCCGAGTCGCGTTTTGTGAAACAATCCTGCAAAAACATCGAGAAGACGAAAACTTTATCGACAAAATTTTGTGGTCAGATGAATCAACATTTAAGAAGGATGGCTACATGAACCTACACAACTTGCACGAGTGGCATGTGGAAAATCCGCACTTGATGCGAGAAGATAGATCCCAGTACCGGTTCAAAGTGAACATGTGGACCGGTATTCTCTGTGGGAATATTATTGGTCCATTTGAGATGCCCGAGAATTTGACTGGCGAATCATATTTAAATTTTCTTCAAAATGATTTGCCAAACTTACTAGAAGAGACCCCACCAGATATGTGGTTCCAACACGACGGCTGTCCAGCACATTTTCGCGTATCCGTTAGAGAGTTTTTGGACGAGCAATACCCGAACAGGTGGATTGGGCGATCAGGAACAATCCCGTGGCCAGCCCGCTCACCTGACTTAAATCCGCTGGATTTTTTTTTCTGGGGAACTATGAAGGAGCTCGTTTATGCGAAGCCCATTAATGACATCGCTGACCTTCGTGAGAAGATAACACAAGCAGTGCAGGTGATACGTCAAAAAAGTTACTCGCGAAACATAAAGCGGTCCTTTTTAAGGAGAGTGAGAGCTTGTATTGCCGCGGGTGGTCAACATTTTGAACATTTATTGTAATAAAATATCTTTAAACTAACATTCTTTGCTTTTATTCTACTGGGAACCCATCTACCTGTGTGTATTTCCTTCTTGCTCACTCTTGGAACCGAAGTAAATAATAGTAGTAACATAACAGTTTCTAAGATAAGAAAGGGTCCGACAGTTACCGTTAGTAGGTAGGCACTTCGTAAAAATTGGGTTGTTGAGTAAAAATATTATCAAAAATTTTTTTTTCAAATTAATGTGTAAGTATTATACCTTTTTAAAAAGAGGAATAAACGCGTCAAAATTTGACGTCACTTGCCATACTATTTTGGTACATTTTTTTTACACTACAGTCGGTCAAAGTTGCGAAATTCAATAGTTTTCCATATCACCTTTAGTTAAAATAATATTTTATTTTAAAATGGTACAATAAGTACATTATTTTTACATTCTATTTAGACACAGCAATACCCTAGATTACAAAACCTCCAAGAAATATCGAAATTATCAGCATTAGCAGTCACAGCATTCAAAAGTATGTCACAGGGTGCTCATTTCCCCTTTTTTTTTTGAAATCAGTATAATTCTGTAAGTACATGGGGTGGATTTTTTAAAATATTTTTCTGAGTACTGTTAGAACTTGGGGCATCGTGGGAATCCAGTTGGACGCCAGGTTCTTGGACACCCTGTATATTCGGAATTTGTCAAAAATTATAGAATAGCAACATTTACACTGTTTTACACAAGCCTACCATAAAGTATGGCTGCTTACTTAATGACGTCATGGAAGGTAACATCTTCACCGTTATGCAGTCGCTCGAGCTCATAGCACATGTACTTGAACAATAGCCTCTCCTTGTGAGTGTCGCATTCTAGACGACCTTTCAGAAGCCGCAATATGAATTTCACCTGAAATACGATAAAACGCATATTTTTTTATTTAAATGGTGCAACCGCACGTCCATGGTAACAATTTTAGATAGACAACGACTTTATTTCGTAGCAGTAAGGGCGTTTTTGGTGGTTCAAGTTTTTAACTATCAATGCGCGGTTGACTGTATATGTTTGAAATTAATTTCGAACTTACCTTTCTAACCGGTATAACACCTTTTTGATGCACATCCACAACGTTCCATGTATTTTGGAAGTTTCTTATGTCAGCGTAAGAAAGAAGAGCGTCTTCCTCGTTTGAGTAGAATAATGAAAAGTTCTCCATGATTATAGCTGCAAGATACAAAAGTGATACTATGGTAGTGATATTATCTACTCATACGAAAGTTTGTTTTATATTTACCCTAAGCCCACCCGGTTCCCACTGCTGAAACAAATTTCAGCAGTGGGAACAGTATAGGGTGAATATGCTTAGGTTCGTTTACAGTTTACCCATGGTGGTGTAGTGTGTGTACGAAGGCAGCTAAAAATATAATTATGAACATTTCAACTTTGTCTGAACCATCTCCTTGGTTAATCAAGCGGCAATCACTTTACATTCGGCTATTGCAAGGCTATTTCCAATTATGATTTATCCAATTAGACAGCCTCGTTGGTATAGTAATAATAATAAATTCATTTATTTCGGTTAAATAACATCCATTGCCAAACATCAATGAAAAGAAATCATATAAAATAAAGTCAAATAAAATCAGATCAAACCAAATAAGAACCAATTATGTCAAATTCAA
The DNA here is from genome assembly GCA_937001585.2 of Brachylomia viminalis. Classification (NCBI taxonomy): domain Eukaryota; kingdom Metazoa; phylum Arthropoda; class Insecta; order Lepidoptera; family Noctuidae; genus Brachylomia; species Brachylomia viminalis. The sequence continues at coordinate 13,775,851 of OW443301.2, read as the reverse complement.
ACAAATAAAATCTCATCAGTGGTCGCAAGTGCTACTGCTGAGTATGAGGGCCCTTTTTTTTTTTTTTTTGAGCATGGGAAATCATCAAATGACCCCTCCCGCTCTGGGTGGAGCGGAAGGGAGTGTCAAACTCTTACTGACTAAAACCCACCCGTGTTCCTTCCTTGGCCCTTTATGTTCCGGGTCAGCGGTACCCCTTATGGATGATCCCGCTTTCCCGGCAGGCTTAGGCCCTAGTGGGCCCCCTCTTCGATGCTGACATCTCTTTGAGGCGCGCGTGGAACACGTACGCGCCGTCCGGCACGGGCCTGATCCTGATCGGACGGTGAGCTACCCATTACTCACCGCCCGCAGGCCCGCGCCTACGGTGGCCGGGAGTCGTCACGCGGCTCCCGACGCCCGGAGCGTCCACCGCGGCGGCTTGGACGGGAGACTCTCTTCCTCTCCCGTCCCGCCACCTCCTAGTATGAGGGCCCTAGGTTCAAGTCCCAAGTCGGGCAAAGTGTTACTGGGTTTTCCATCAGGGATTTCTCAGTAGCAGGCCGGAGTCAAGTGTGCCCGGTTGATGGCAATAGACTTGCCCCCTATTTATTTATATATTCTTTATTGTACACCACAAAATACATAACAAAAATAAATAAATTGAACACTACTTAATGTACAATGGACGGCCTTATCGCTTTTTGTGATCTCTTCCAGGCAACCTTGGAATGGACAGTGATTTGCCTGGACATAAAATGGGGCTGTCGTTGGTGCAAATAATAAGTATCTATACAATGCACTAAAATAGATACACAGATATATACATTTATCCTAAATAATAGATACATAAATAGGTACATAGTAAATATATAAGCAACGAAAATAAATGAAAACTATAGATAATTACAATTACGGGAACAAGATCACAACGACAAGTATTGTTCCTACATCATGTTCTATTACATGGAACTTAAAGATAGCTGGCTAAGTGTGGGTGTACTAAAGGTACGCCTCTGCCTAATCCTTCGCGGGTCAGGCGTGACGTTATGTTGTTTCCATTTAGATAAAAACGTTGCACTAACCCACAAGTAAGTTGAGCACGATGTACGTGATAATGACGTAGAAGGTGCAGAAGTAAGCGAGCGAGGCGGTGAAGTTGCCGCAGTCGGTCTCCCAGTAGTTGTCGGCGGGCGTGCAGTAGGGCGGCGCGACCATACAGTCGTGCATGATCTTGTTCCAATCCTCCCCCGTTACTATGCGGAACAACATCGCCACGCTGTGGATCGGCGAGTTGAAGTTTGCGCGCCTGCAAATGAGTTTGTGGTTGATTGCTTAATTTGAGAGTTAACTTTAATAGCAAAAGCTGATTTAATACAGCCATTGAATATTATGTTTAGCAGGGTAATCGTTGGGTGAAGTTTTGTCCATTGCAGCGTCACAAATATGGACGCGCCGCATGCGGCTAATCATATTATAGTCGGTACGATTCGGAGCATTTTACTAGAAGCTAACTACAGGAACCCAAAACGCTACATGTACTCAAATCCTAAGATGATAGTTTACCTGCCGATCCCTTCGCCGTATTTGACGTTTCCGAAAACGATGGTACCAGCGAGTGCGTAGAAGAAGACGAGCAGGAACATGCCGAAGATGATGAAGAAGCTCTTGCACACGCTGACGCCGACCGTCAGCATCAGCATCTTGAGCGTGGTGTGCTTGCCGGTGATAGTGAAGAAGCGCAAGATCACCACCATGAAGCCCACGAAGTACGACAGGTCGTTCTACAAACGCAACATGACACAATTATTCATGACAAAAATTATATTATCATCATTTTTGTGCTATTTTGACTGTATTGACAGGATTAGTATGTACGATTATACAAGTCAAATTAAATTAAATGAACTTACGAAACCTCATAAACATGATGGGTTTTGTTTTATCATCATTAGATATCTATACCCAGCACGTCGTGTGACGTTTCGCAAGTTCATTTAATTTGACCTTGTATAGAATAAATCAGCCTATAATATGTTCCCACTGCCGTGGCACAAGCCTCCTCTCTCTGTGAGGGGGAGTGGGCCATAATCCACCACGCGGGCCCAGTGCAGGTTGATAAAAAATGTCACGTCTTCAAATTTTTTGGTTCTACGACATGCCAATTTTTCCTCACGATGTTTTACTTCATCGTTTTGAGAGCAGTGGTGATAAAATAATTTACACAAAGTAAAACGCCTGTCAGAGTTCGAACCTACGACCTACAACTCGTAGGTCGCGGCCGTTACCACTGGGCCGCCACTGCTCTCTTTGCACCGCGCATAATCGTTCATAATAATGCTCTCATTACAGTCAACACAGCCCAAAAATGTTGTTAATACTTTATTTTTTATTTTTATAGGCAATCAATGATTAGGTAGAAATAAATGACTCATGCATGATAAATAGGCCAACGTTCTCATTAGTTGAAAGCCCAACCAAGACAAGTATCGTTTATAGGTTCATTTTAATCTCACTTCAACTTATTTACAAAAAAGTATGAGTTACCTTCAAAGTGAAATGCATAAAGATCCAGATGCAGCCAGCGACGGTGACGAGCAGATCGTATCGGTTGCGGCGACTCTGCCAGTAGCCTCGCGGAGTGAACGCAATGGTCTTGAGAAGCACTTCCACCACAAACACGAGAGTTAGCAGAGCCGACGTGAGTGCCAGCTGCTCCGTGTAAGGGGAGTAGCGAGACCACTGGAATTTCGACAGCGAAACTTAAATATACGTAGAATACCTTGTCGAAAGTTTTATCACTTAGTTCAGGGGTTCCCAACCTTTTAACATAAGCGCCCCCCTAACTTCCATTTAACATCACTACGTCCATTAAGTTACTTTGTAAACTTATGCAGAAAAGCTGAAACTCAGTTTGCAGCACCTAGGTAAGTATTATGAAACATTCAGGTTTTTTAGCCCCTTAACCTTTTCTAATACCAAGTCACCGCCCCCATGACTCAAGTTGACCACACAGCACCCGGCTGTAAATATGGGCCCCAAAGTTTAAGAAAAAGTTCAGCATTGTTGAGCAATGTGTGATATTTACTGCCGTGCACTAGACATAAATAATCTCTAGCTGAGCTCAGAACTCGATCTTTTGCATTACCTACTCAAATTCCATACACAGTACGGCCTTTGGCAAAATACTAACGAGCATGTAATTCAATGTATAGTGGAAGGTGACTAACCGTGACAGCTAGCAGTCCACTGTTTACGAGAACAACGATCGCAATCACTCGTTTGAAGCTCAAGTTTTGTGTGACGTCATAGGCGAATGCGCGTACTTTGCGCTTGTTCGGGCGAGGAGGCAAGTGCAGCGGCTGAGCGATTTTCAGTCGCTTCTTTAGGTCACACCTGGAAACGAACACAGTTTTATAGTAAACCTAGCGACCTGTTTCGCACGCGACAAACGGCGACCAGTCAAACATATTGAGATTTCTATACAGCAACATTCTGTTTAGAACAGGAATCTCAATGATTTGACATGTATGTCTAAGTTAAATCATTATGTATTTTGTCTTTCGGAAAAATGCTCCAAATAATAATATTAATAATTTATTTAAAAAAATATTTATATGTATGAAAACAAATAAACGGAATAATAATTTTACTTCGGAAACTCCATAATTTGGATTTGTTGAAATTGAGATTCAATGTGAATCAACTGGACCAACTAAGTACATTTAAAACAGAAAAGATAATGCCTTTCGGTAATCTTCATGTTTCCAAACTAGCACGAACGTCGCGCCACTGAGTAACTCCCCACAGAAACAAAGCTTCCAAGTTTGGTTCTGTCGCCCTTTGCAGTAGTGCACCTATCATTGCGTGTTACCTACTCCGGTCGCAGATCGCCATCTGTCACTCAAAAGTTTTGAACAGTTTTTTGGAATTGTATAGAGTTGTTAATCTATAATTATTTATAATCATGATAATACAAAATAGGCCAGTACTTCCATGGTTGTAACAGCTCAATATTAGATCTCATCAACGCGTGTTCGTATGTCTGAAGATAGACGATAATACATAATGGCATACAGTTCTTGGGAACTGTAGTATAAATAAAATATTATCTTACCAACGTCGCTGGTCGACAGTCAACAGAGCAGTGCCTTTGTTCTCCGAGTAGTTAGCAATCACCACACCGACGAACAGGGTTAGTCCAATCATACAGCCAAGAAATATGTAAACGTGTATATAGATTGCGTGTACCTGGCAACACAGATTATTGCATTTAAAATAGGAGATACAAAAAGAAACATGAACATAAGACCTGTTTTGAAAGTAAATTATGTATACTAACCGGTCCTAATGCTTTAATCAATACATCCCGGACATCCAACCAGCCTTTAAATGACAGTACTTCGAATAATGTTAAGAGTGCATCACCAATGTTATCGAAGTTGAATCGTTTGGGATTCGCCCTGAAATAATAAATATAGTAAGTTAGGAATACACACAAGGTAGTTTCATCCTTCATCCTAGGTCTGCAAACCACCGAATAGAAAGATTTCATCTCGATACAGCATCCCTCTCTCTGCCATTCGCATATTCTGTCACATCATTTTCATCATCATTCAGGCGAAAGACGTCCACTACTGTACATACGACCTCCCCAATCATCGTCACAACGACCAGTCTTGTGCTTCCCGCGATCTTCACCAGATCATCAGTCTACCTTGTGGATTGCCTACCGACGCTATGTCTTCCGGTACGCGGTCGCCACTCCATAAGTTTTCTGCTGCATCCACTATCCGTTTTACAAACAATGTGCTGCCTATTGCCACTTAAGATTTATCGGCTATGATCGTTGAGTTGTCGGTTATTTCAGTTTTCCATTCAGCCGCCTTTGAAAGGCAATTAATTATATTAACGTAATGTGTATGTGTTACATACCAGACTCTAGGCACGAGCATGGAAGGGAAGGTCTCGTTGGGGCCGGGCCGGATCTTCATCTTAGTGACGAACACGCGGCGCATGAACACGCCCACACAGTCCTCGCGCTTCGTTATCGTGGGGTCGTTGCACCGCGCCAGTCTGAAACGTGCCCGATTTCAATAAACATCATTTCACTTATTGGACATCGCTCTCCAGGCCAGCGTCAGCGGAGGTGGTGTGACGACCTGGCTAGGTTTGCAGACCAGACGTAGTGAGATATCGCCAAAGATAGAGAGGTTTGGAAGGAATCAGTAGAGGCCTTTTCCCAGCTGTTGGTACAAAAAGTTACCCAAAAAAAATTGTTCTCTAGAAGTTTGTTATTTTATCTTGCCTGATACTATAAAGGATTATAGCGTTATCAGGATCAGATCCTGTCAAGCGAAGACATTTCGATTTAATATGACGCAAGTATGTTGCCACTCACCTGCCACCGTATAACTGTACTCCATAGCTCGCAAACACGAACATCAGGAGGATCAAAAGAGTCGATACCTGTTGAAAAGCATATAGCTCAGTTTCAAACTCAAGCAGACAAAAAGATAAAATTATTATAGTATTCTTGACTGACTTAACAGTGATGAAATAGTTCTCGAATGTATAGTGCGTATCGTACTTTCGAGAATTATTTCGTCACTGTAGTCGTTAATATAGCACATGGAGAGAAAAAGTTCGGCTTTGAAGAGCGTCCTCTGTGTAACCCATACCCACCCAGCCCCGGATCTAGGGGGCCAACCGGGGCCCGAGCCCCGCGCGGGCGGCAGTTTCAAGCGTGGCAGACAAGTGCACCGCACCAACTTGGCGATAAATGAGATGCGCAGGACTTATATTATTAGTGTTGGTTCACTGATGAAATCATTACGTGATTAGCGTAAGCATAGGTCGTCAAATGGTATGAGCGGGTTGCGGGGGGCGCAGTTGAATTCTGCCAGCAACTCTCCGTTTTCAAAAGCACATGCTCCACTTTCAGAGACTTGCACTTCACTTGCAGAGTGCTAAAATTCTCGCACTCGCTTCGCTCGCTCGTGCATTCTCATTGTATTCATGGGTGGATGTTAAGCTTTTCTGCAAAAGTCGATTATCGCGATCTTAGCAATCGAAAATCATGACAAGACAATCAGATTAATTATGACAAGTCCATCGATTTTTTTGCAGAACAAAAGACTCAAAGAGTAAAAATTTTATTTCAATGTATACTAATAATAAACCCGAAGAGTTTGTTTTTTGTTTGAACGTGCTAAACCTTGGAACTACCGGTCGGATTTGAAAAAATAGATTTGCATTTGAAAAACCAATTCTTGAGGAAGGTTATAGGCTTCTTAACATCACGCGTCGACTCTTAGATACCGAGCAAAAAGAAAAAAAACAGAAAGAACGCTACAGTACCTTCGCATTAAGAATGCAGTGAGTCATCATTGTCCGTCGGCCTAGCCCCGCCCCCTAACCAATCAAATCTTTTCAAATTACAAAGTCAAGTTCACAATGACAGTTGAAGGCATTGCTTCGAACGCAACGGTTGTGTCCTGTCAATTGTGTTAACTGATTTAAGGCGCGGACCGACTACGATTTTAATCGCTATTACCGCACTCACACAACCACATCTGCGCGTTTTACGGTAATTATGCACACACTCGCAAACGCTAACACGGGCGTTTGTGTGCTCAAGGAAAGTTGCATAGTATACGTAAGGAAATCAGATGTTTTCTGTTGAATATACTTACTTATGACGTGCGTTCTAAAATTCGATGTAATTACAGTGTCGGTTCATAATATGATACAATAAATAATTACACATAACAATTTAAAAAAAAACATCACTACTGTTTATTTTTATTACAGTACATGATAAACAGGTCAAATATAAACATTCCGAATTTTACCCGACTGCTCTAGAAGGGGAATTATGCTTTTCGGGTGTAAGTCAGTATCAGGGATGGAAGGGTTAATTAAATGGGTAGTTATGCCATTTCAAACTAATGTTTGTGTTTTAGATAGGTACTTAGTGGGTGCGGTAAAAAAATAGAAAACAAAACCAACATAAAGGCCCTCGGACCACTTAAAAATCACATAAACTATAAATAAATGCAATAATATCACAGCTCCAAAGTGACAAATGCCATAATGTTTCTAAGAAAATGCGGAGCCGGGACGGAAGCTAGAATTCTGAAAAATTTAGACGATAGAGGGATCATCCACGGGAATGGAAGCTGCTGCTGGCTGAATATCAGTTGGTATTTGCTAAAATTGGTAAAACAGTGCGTGAATTGAACTAAAGTTCTGTGGCGGACTACTAAGGCTACTCACTGCCTAATATTGAAGTGAAAATTTAGTCTCAGTGGAAATATGGGCAATAAAAATAAAATGTTGCGAAAGAGTTTTACAAGAAAAAGACGAAAAACTCGAAAAAATGATGGAATGTTTGGGTAAGTAGGATGATTACGATATTGTATCATAATAACATTTGAAATTTGTATTTAGTTTAGTATACTTACGAAACTGTATAAATCTATAGAAACGGTATTGACAATTTCTACAAACATTTTGCTAAATCCAAAAACAAATAGGTGCACTCTATTTTGATGTCTATAGAATGCATATTTGAATGCGCCTAGTGCAAACGTCTTTGGTCGAAGCAACCATCGAGGCGATAGCCATATTGCAATAGTAGGTATAAGTAACAAAAACAAACTTGCAGATAAATCAGAGTGCGTTCGTAATTATTATAATAATATAAATATTGCACTAGTTATATAAAAAGCATTTTGATTCTTTTGTAAGATTATTTTTATAATATTTATTGAGTCATTAGTCAACGGGCTGATTGCTGGGCTTAGCAGTATGCGTGTCGGATGCTGGGTAGATAATGTTTGTGTTAACAATCTAAGTTATGCAGACGACATGGTACTGCTGGGCCCAACAGCTGGCTCGGTCAGGGAGCTATTACGCGTTTGTGAGCGATATGTCTCGAGCCATGGCCTCGTGTACAATGTGAAGAAAAGTGTGTACATGGTTTTTGAGACCCCCGGGAAAAGTGTACCATTGGACCCAATTATATCGCTTGGTGGGTTACCACTCAATAGAGTTCACAGTTTTAAATACCTGGGGCACTTTCTCACCGGGGACCTCAAAGACGAGATGGATATTGACCGAGAACGCAGGGCGTTGGCAGTCCGAGCTAATATGTTGATACACAGGTTCGCGCGTTGTAGTAAGGAGGTAAAAATTACCTTGTTCAAATCGTATTGCCAATCTTTCTACACGAGCGGCCTGTGGGTCAAACATACCAAGAGATCGCTGGACGCCCTGCGTATTCAGTATAATAACTGTTTTAGGATGTTGTTGGGACTGCCGCGTTATTGTAGTGCGTCAGGTATGTTTGCTTCCGCACATACCGATGACTTTTACGCGGTAATTAGGAAGAAAACGTTCTCAGTCTTGTCAATGGCGCGGTCTAGTTCGAACAGCATCCTAAGAATGTTGATGGACAAGCACGATGCGCCGTGGCTGTCTCACGCTATAGCAGTGCTTGTCAAGTGATGTTATTTTTGTAGGTTGTTTTAATAATATTATCTCATAGTTACTAACATAGATTAAGATTTCTGTTACTAACAAATTTTGGGCCTAGTTGCCATCAATAAACAAAATTATTATTATTATTATTAGACCAGTGCCGATAATTTTTGAAAACGAAAAAAGTCACAGTAGGATGAAACCCATTGGAAAAGAAAGAGAATATAACAAAAATGAAAGGAAAAATAATTTACGGGCGATCCGAGGTCGGGAAGTGGGGGTTTAAGGGTAAAAAGCGGTTTATCTCGATTTCCGGCAAAACTACAAGTCTTATGGAAAAAAGTGTAATAGCAAAGTTGTAGGTAATAAAAAGATCTACAACTTTTGTAATCACACTTTTTTCAAGTAACCTCAAAATTTATGTGAAAAATTCAAATAACCAAGTTCGTGGTTTTTTATTTTTATCTTTTACACAGCAATTATTTTTTTTACCGAGTTTTTAAAAAAGCAGATATTTTCACGTGAGAATTTTCGATTGAAAATTAGGGTGCTTTTTCGATATTAGGTCAAATTAGGTGAAAAAAACAAATATTTTAAATCAATAAAAATACAGTGTGCTTGAAACATAAAAAGGTAAGTATTCGGCAAATTTCGCGAAAAAAAAAAAATGCCGTGTAAAAGATAAAAATATAAAACCAAAAACTTGGTTATTTGAATTTTTCACATAAATTTTGAGGTTACTTGAAAAAAGTGTGAATACAAAAGTTGTAGATCTTTTTATTACCTACAACTTTGCTATTACACTTTTTTCCATAAGACTTGTAGTTTTGCCGGAAATCGAGATAACCCCCACTTCCCGACCTCGGATCGCCCGTAAATTATTTTTCCTTTCATTTTTGTTATATTCTCTTTCTTTTCCAATGGGTTTCATCCTACTGTGACTTTTTTCGTTTTCAAAAATTATCGGCACTGGTCTAATGACTCAATAAATATTATAAAAATAATCTTACAAAAGAATCAAAATGCTTTTTATATAACTAGTGCAATATTTATATTATTATAATAATTACGAACGCACTCTGATTTATCTGCAAGTTTGTTTTTGTTACTTATACCTACTATTGCAATATGGCTATCGCCTCGATGGTTGCTTCGACCAGAGACGTTTGCACTAGGCGCATTCAAATATGCATTCTATAAACATCAAAATAGAGTGCACCTATTTGTTTTTGGATTTAGCAAAATGTTTGTAGAAATTGTCAATACCGTTTCTATAGATTTATACAGTTTCGTAAGTATACTAAACTAAATACAAATTTCAAATGTTATTATGATACAATACCGTAATCATCCTACTTACCCAAACATTCCATCATTTTTTCGAGTTTTTCGTCTTTTTCTTGTAAAACTCTTTCGCAACATTTTATTTTTATTGCCCATATTTCCACTGAGACTGAATTTTCACTTCAATATTAGGCAGTGAGTAGCCTTAGTAGTCCGCCACAGAACTTTAGTTCAATTCACACACTGTTTTCAGTCATAAATTACTTGAAAACTACAATCGAATTATGCACAGAGCGTCCGGTGCCAACCATCCAAGTCGAGCGCTGCCCGACGACTAAAGTATGACCGCGTAAACTATTGTCACCACTATGGAGCGTCAATAAGATTGAAAATTGAAAATGATATTTGTGTTGAAATGTGACGTAAGCTGCGAATGGGCATTTATTTTACTGCTTTTCTTTAGATTATTTAAAATATAGACATAAAATTAAATAATGGTTTGGTTAAAGTTTTAAAAAAATGGAAAACCTATTAGTAGGTTTTCCATTTTTTTTAGAATTTAGATTCTTAAAAAAAAAAACTGTTGTTATCGCTGGAAATACAGAGATCTTCGACGTCAAAGTTTATTTTTGTGCTACAACTTCCCAATTTTTTATTGGGAATATCAAACTATTATTTATTATTCTGTTCGGTTTAAATTCTTCTTTATACCCTTCTCTGTTCACTGTATTTTTCGCGTTACTTATTTTTATTACATTACGTCATACTCGACGTTCTAAGAAACCAATTTTTGGGAATATTGAGATAACACCCCGCCTTAAGTTAAAAAAAAATAATACATTCGTAAAAATAAAAGTGGTTCGATAATAAATTCATAGTGGGGAAAGAAAAGTAATTTAAAATGTTTTTAAGTATTTTAAACCGTGTGATTTAAACGTGACTGTGGACAGCCTAGTACAAAAAAGGCAGCTGCATGCGGTGTGTCCGAGAGAACAGTTTATAGTATTCTTAGTGAAAAGTTATAGTATTCTTTCATTAAACTTAATCTTTTAAGATATAATTTGTCTGAATTTAACACCACTGTGAATACACCTTTATCTTGCAGTTGCACTGATGACTCACTGCATTCTTAACGCGAACGAACTATAAGCGAAAATGAAGTAATAGCGCGGGCGAGCGATGCGCGGCGACGCGGTTGGTCGGGGGCTAAATTTCACAAGTTGCGGGCAGAAGCTAGTATGCTATCTCACGATTTATTTCAAATTTTATCCTGTCGTATCCTAATTTAAATAAATGTTCGACGTGCGCATTTATATTTAAAAAAACAAGACTTCATGGAAAAGGTTAAAGGATTGGCGGGGCAGGGGCGGCAGAAAGCAGTTTGCTCCGCTTCGTAAAAATTCTAGATCCGGGGCTGCACATACCTGTGAGAGTCTCTATTAAAACTCTATCGCCCAGTTTCTGTAACGAAAATTATTGTCGCGTCAAAATTAAACGCAAGTCAAGTGATGCGATTGGCTGTTGACAATTCATTCAACCAATCATAGTAGTTAAAGGGCGCTCGAAATTTTTTTAGCTAACTTTTGTGTTGATTTGTGTTTCCAGAAACCGGGCGTATGTACCATATTAACAAGGAATACTGTTAATAAGACTTGCATGGCTAGCTGGCCTTTTCCTTGTGTACTCACGAGCAATATCTCCTTGAACCCGCGGCACAGCTCGTAGACCACCTTGCGCATGTGCGGCACGAGCGTGAAGATCCGCAGCGGCCGCACGCAGCGCAGGATCATGAGCATCTGCGCCGCCGAGCCGGGCGGCACGCGCAGCGGCATCCAGCACAGGAACGTCAGCGACACCTGCACGGACATTATCATTCTCCTGCCCTTATCCCAATTTATTTGTCGTCGGAGCCACATGTCCTTTTCTTCCATACTTCTTTCTCTATTAGACGTCATCTCGGTAGTCTCCCCCTCAGCAGCCATATCATCTTTCACACAGTCCATCCATCGTTTCTTTGGCGTTCCCCTACTCTTATAGCCATCCACAATCATACTCAAACTTTCCTCAAGACATTTTGCTCGAACAATATTATACAAATACATCGGATATGTGCTCGATCGCTCGACGATAAGGGTTTTTTTATCGATACTGGATGATTTTTATCGACAAGGGACGTTCTATCGATAGTGGTTGTTAATTGACTGTGCTCGGTTCAAAAATAAAGTACGTGGTTATTTTGTGCAAAAAGCTATTGGATTCACGCACAGCAGTCTCAGTTTTCTCCAAAATCGAGCACATAGTTCTTAAGAGTCGGTCTGTGTGCCTAATGATTGTATTTTTCTGCGTAAAAAATAGTTTCTGTGATACGTTGAAGATACTTACAATATAGATAAAAACGTCCAGCACTGCGGCCGCATCTTTCAGATAAGCTTTAGGCGTGAAAAACAAGCCGTCGGCTAAAATTTTCAGCGCCAGTTCCAAGCTCATGAACACAACAAACCCGTACTCAGCCATCTAAATAATAAAACATTCAATTATTTGCTAAGATTGTTCACAATACGTTAGCCACAGTTGATGGTTATTTATTGGTGAATCCGATAAAGGATTACTTATTGGGTTACATTCACCTGCAAAACGAAGTTCTCCATAACTCTGTAGGCAGGTGTTTCGAACATCATCGATAAGCACGAGAGTGTAGTGACCATGATCATGACCCAGTCCATGTAAGTCACTAGTCCAAGGAAATTACTGAAAATACGAACATAGGAGGTAATGTTTGTAATAAAACTTAATTATATTTGATGTAGTAATTAAAATTACAATACGTAGCATAATCAGCCTATAATGTTCCCACATTTGGGACGCTGGGACACAGGCCTCCTTTCTGTGAGAGGGAGTGGGTCGTAAACTACCACGGGGGCCCAGTGCTGGTTGATAGACGTCACAAATGATGGTTTTCTGAAATGACGTTCACTGAATGACAGCATTGAGACGGCAGGTAAGGGAACCCCTCAGAACAATAACTAAAGCATAGAAGGCGCTTTAGGACATTTGAAGTGTACGCTGTCATAGACAAAAGAGTATTAGCTAGTGATGTGACTATGCATAAAATAAATACCGATATCGACTTCTTAGTTTATGGTATCGCTCCTAAAATATGCTAAGGTGAAATAAAGAACTCACTTCTGTCTGATCAACTTATTTATTTATAAACACAGGATAAATTATTAACAAATTGAAATTACCAAGAAAACGCTTAAATAATTTTTAAAGAGCGATTGGCCACGGAACAACTTAACAAAAAATTTAAATCACTGTCCTTTAAAAATTATAGTTTTTGTTAGAAATGTCCTTACTTTTTCTACAGGAGCAGATAATTATTTTGCTATATAATAAATTCTAATTGTTAAATATTCTTTGCTTATCAATTTAATCAATACATTTCTATGATCATCCATACATCATTATCGAATGAATGTTCGAGTAAATCATCAAAAATTGACGTTGGTAGCAATATTTAAATAAAGCAGTTATCGCTGAAATGTTTGGAACAAATACGATGTTGTTTTTTCCATTTGTTTCAGCAGTTACGTGCAATAGCGTTGATCCATTTTTGCCTCATATCAATATCGGAAGGAAATCTGAAAATGACAAAAAAATCATAGCCACACGTAAGTTTAAATTATTATACCATGAGCCACACGGATTTTTGACCACTGTCATTTCTTTACTCATACGTACGATTTGCTGGCAAGACCGTAGGTATTTAGGTATTTATTTCACTCTTAAATATTTAATCCTTCCCAAAACTACGTGTAAAGAAAAATAATGTAATAATTTAGATGACGCTAGTTCTATCGATATTCTATCGATAGTTTATTTTTGCAAGCACTATTGCAAAATATTTATATGCGGATTTAAAATTTATATTTTCCCTAGAATCGAATTATTTAATTGCATAAAATATTGATTTCAAAACACTACCGTGTACACTAAGCTCAAATAATTTGAAAAAATGCCAAAATAACCTACAGTGAGAATACAAAACCGATAAAATGACCATATTTGATTACTTACCGATGGAAGCTTATGATTTCCGCATAATTTTCTTTGCGGGATGAATGTGATTTACATCCCACTATAATGCAGGACATTATTTAATCTTTAAGCTTTGCGATTTACACTAAATCACTATTAATTTTGTACTATTTTTACAAAAACACGTAAAATCAACGAAGCACTTCAACTCTCATGCGCTCTTAAGCATTATACGAAAAAATGCGATGAACAAAGTCATAGACTAAAACCTGAGACGTTAAGTAGCTTTTAAACTTAGTATCATAAAGGTAGCCAAGGTAGCCAAATTGACGTTTGCTTTGTGACGATTTGCATTTTGAGCAACCTACATCTGTCTCTTTCTAATGCTGTTATGAGTGTGTAAGAAAACAGAGACGACTATATTAGTTAAATTTAGCTTCCTTCTATGCTTTAGTTATTGTTCTGAGGGGAACCCGTTAAAAGTGTCATAGCGCCTATATTTTCGGTAGTCTTGACTGAATGATGAACGAATGAATGTAACGAATGATGAAGGTCGTCTTATATTTTATATTCATTGTCGACATGGAAGACCTCTTGTCAAAGTGGAGCTAACTGGTGCCGTGAATTTTCATGAAAACCCTCATTTTTGGATTTAGAACATGCCGGTTTCATCACCATGTTTTCCTTCACCGTTTTGAGAGCAGTGGTGATGAAATAATTTACATAAAGTAAAACGCCTGTCTGGGTTCATACCTACGACCTACAACTCGTAAGTCGCGGCCGTTACCACTGAGCCACCACTGCTCCACTACTAATAATAATAATCCTCCCGACCAATTTCGATCACGATGGCCAATCTCAACGGAGATTAGCTAAGTACGCAGGAGACATTATGGTGCACAAGTGTGTGCGCAAACACAGGTACAATCTCTGCTCCTTAACTCTCATAGTTCGATGTGACAGCAATCCGACACTCTCGGGGAGAGATCAGGCGCAGGACTAACGGCGACACGTGCTTTTCCAAGGCACGGGAGTGACACACCACCAACTTCTAAACTCCGCACCCAGGACCCCACGCTCAGCAGTCACGCTTGCGTCCAAGAGTCCAACGGGGCACAAAAAGTAAATAACTGTAATAAACTTATAAGTTGCGTGCAGCCAGACACAAACCTTTATTCGGTAAGCTAACACATTACCTGACCAAAGCATTGGATTGGAATGCTCACCCTACTAAAATATGCAGAAGTGCGTTTGTTGGTTTGTCATTATTTTAAGCAGCAAAGGAGCATGGGATGCATGTGATTTTATGGGCCGGAGAGTGACATGGGCTTTTAATTTTATTCCGAAACAATGCACGGCTCCTGTGAGATCTCCACGCTGGTGAAACTACGGTGCGCAAGTAGTTATACATAAATACTTACTGAAAACTTTTATAATGTACTTTTCTCTCGTTGCCAGTGACAGGGTCTCGCAGCCGGGCATCATAGCGCGCGTCCACAATGGCGCGACATATCTTCCTGAAGCGGGACTCTCTCGGCACTATCAGCAAGGGAGTGTCGAACAGTGGATGATTCTCGCGTAAGTCCTCTTCTCGTTGATTCCTAAAATTGGTTAATTGTACAGTACAAAAAATGTCTCAAACAAAAATAATCACCTATCCACTATTGTCTTTATTTTTTATTATTGTGTGCGTGATAGCTCATAACTTTTTGAGCTATAAGCCCGTTTGCATTAGCACTAGGCGACACCTAAATGAATGTTTGAATAAAAGTGCGCTGTTGGATATTCAGCTCTTGGCTCAGCGCCGAAAGTTGACGACTCACATAAAACTGAAACGATTTTTTTTTTATTTGAATGATAGTAAATACAGGGGTGTTACTTCATTCTAAACTCGCCAAACTTTTACGTTTGATGGCAAAAGACGCTCTTTTACATAACAATGCACCACCTTACGTTTACGTACATACCTACTACTTATATATTATACTGTTATGGTTTATCTTATACAATGTACATATTTAGTTCTGTTTGCTATCCAGTATAATGTTTTTAATTTTGTCTTAAAGTACTCCCTCGTTAATTTTTACTTTTCCTCTTATTAAATCTATTTTGTTAAGCACGTAAAAAGTTCGAATACTTAACGTAACGTAACGCCAACAATGTTTAGAGTAGTGATAAGTTAGCTTGTCTCTTTTTTTCCACTATATGACCACGTGCAAACCCACGTGATACGAGGAGCCGACAAACTATAAACCAAGTTTTTTTTTTAAAGTTATTTCTCGAAAAATGGTCGGCATTGTTCTGCTGATAATCTTTATATATATTATGAAAATTGAAGTCACTTTTCGTGTCTGCCTGTGTGACCGCGTTTTTCTTCTAAATGGATCAATGAATTTTGACGCGGTTTTTAGAGTATTTATTCCGAAAGATTTACGTGTTTAATACATTAATATTTAACTGAGATATAAAAGAGAAATCTTCATGTTTTGTCGAGTCGTCAAAACCGTGCAAAGCAGGAGCGGGTCGCTAGTTATAGGTATACATGAAAAGCTCACCTCCTCATCTCAGCTTGCTGGCGCTTGGCCTGCAGCAGCCGGATGTCGAGGTAGGGCGGGCGCGCGCGCGACGACGGCACGACGCGCGAGGCGGCTCCGATGTCGCCGTTCTCCAGCAGGTGCTCGTACGTCTGCTTCAGCTTGATGGACCCGCTGCGCACCGATCGCCTGATAGAGCGCGAGCCGAACCTGAGAGCCATATTATTGCTCACTCGTTAATCAGGCCATATCTTTTATACGCCACCGTACTATTACTTGAATTCAGAATCTATCTATCTACATAAATAAAAATTAAAAGCTGTTCGTTGGTAAGTGCATCACTTGAGAATGGCTGGACCGATTTGACTATTTTTATTTATGAAAAATTCGTCTGAGTAAGGTTTTTAGGGAACGAAAAATTGGATAAGTTGCCCGGAAAATTTGGAAAAAACTAAAAGTTTTTCTATGGGATTTTTATACGAGACAGAACAACGTCTGTCGGATCAGCTAGTATTAGAACATTGACATTCATTTGCCACTTACTCAATTATCAACTTTAGCGTTATGTAATCTTAGTTATATTTCTATAAGTTTTGGTTACAATGGAATTTGGACTATGTATTGTATGACATTGAGTTTGTGGTTTCAATTTAGTATCTAAGATTCTGAATTCAAGTTTAATACTGCAACCAAATTAAATACATACTTCTTCTGATCAACCCGCAATTGCTTTGCGCTAGATATGGTCCCTTGCGGCTTCAGACCAGACTTGCCTCCAGTCGCTAACATCGCTGAATCTCCCAGCAGGGGTCGGTGATTATTAGAGTCCCTGAAATAGCATCCGAGAATCATAAATAGATGATAGTATAAATTATCATAGTTCATCACAAACTTAATTATCATGCGTAATTAAAAAGCAAAAGAAAAAAAAAAGAAAATAAACCTTAATCACGCGACTGTTAACTGCAACAAAATCGATACCTGTAAATGTAAACAAAAAATCATAGCGACAAAAAACAACGTAAAACATTTCGGATAGTTCCCGTTCTGACAGACGAGACGAGACCCACATTTTAGTAATAAGAACTAGAAAAACATTTGTTCCGTATAACACAACAACAATAAAAATGAATAACATTAAGAACATTTACTTTGCGCTGTACCAAAAGGGTCACTCAGCCTAAGCTGGGCGATAAAAGCCAAGCGCTTAACGCTATTACCGCGATGAAATGTCATGCAGGCCCACCGATAGTTCGGCAGGGTGTGTTGCACTAACTCAATGATGGAGCTGACGACGTGGCGGCGCAGTGCGGAGCTGGGCCGCTGCGACGGCGGCGCCACCAGCAGCGTCTTCACGAGGCAGCGCTTGCGGTACGGGAAGGCGATCTTGGCCACGCCGATGTACTCGAAGGCGCGCCGCGACACGTCGCCGCCGCTCGCCGCGCCCGCCTCCTCCTCGCCCTCCACCTCGCACACGAACTGACGCATGAACGACTCGCGGACCTGCGTAACATCAGAACCACATGTACACAATGCTACGAAATTGTTTGCTGTTTTACTTTAGGTAGCTACAAGCCGTGCGCCCGATTAGGTTCCCCATCGGCAAACTTCCATACAAAATGTTATCCCAATTAGGGGATGAATATTCAAAAATCGCAGTTACAGAGAACTCTCGTGCAAAATGTCCTGCTTCTTTTAGAGTCGATCGCACCAATACCACATGGGTAGATTTCCAAAGCTACTGATACATGGACTTGCGACAATTTCAGTATAAACGCGACAAAAAGTTACATGAACGTGTACGAAGCGTGTGTGAAGTGCACTGGGCGTTTTTGTCTGTGTTTTATTTTTTTGTATGGTTTCATGTAATTATGCGTCTTTGTAGAGTATTGTCGTTTTTGTTTTGAATGTAATATTAATAATGTATACAAATACACGAACCTTAGGTAGATTAAAATCGCCAGGGACTTTGTGCAGCTTAGTCATTTGGGGGCTATCAGGAAACTTCTCGAATATTCTTAATCTGAATGGCAGGCTCTCTTTGATTTCCGCGCTTTGTTGGCGGTACCTGAGTTGTTTCAGTTTTTTTATATCCTCATCCAGTTCCAAATTGTCTAAGATTACTGCTACAAAAAGTGATAACACAATCTGGAATACAGTACAAAATTATAAGAACTTTATAATCAGTGCACTAAATGCATAATTATTGTAAAGATAATGAAATCTTCCTTACCAGAGTAACAAACAGATGGTACAGTATGAAGTAAATGGCAACAAGGGGCGTCAATGTTTGACTTGTTCTGACCATGGTCTCGTCCATTACCTCTACCCAGGCTTCTTGAGTTAGAATTTGGAACATAGACATGAATGCCTAAAATAGAATAATAATGTCAAATAATATTATGAATACTACAATTATCTGATTTAAGATTATTTATAAGCATTGTGAAATTGTGTTGCTACTAGCTGCTTTAGGTCTGTAGCGACTTGTTGTATGACAAGCCGTGTGCCCGATACGATTACCCATTGGCAAAACTGACAAAATTCCATATAAATTTTCATCCAGTTTTTTTTTTTTATATAATAAATATCTATTTGCTCTTGACTCTAGTCTAGGTCAGTGGTGACAGAGACAGAGTCGACGATGGAGTGAGCTTACCCAGATGAAGCCTGTTCACTCTTACTTTGAAGAGATTAGGGTTGTATGCGTTTTCGGAAACACAGACGCAGGTAGAGAGTTCCACTCTTTTGCTGTGCGCACAACAAAAGACATTTGGAAACGTTTAGTGCGAATTGGTGGAATAGCAACTAGCTATGGTTGGTAACTTTCAGTGCGTCTAGATGACCGATGGAAGAAGGGGGCCGATGGAATGAGGTCGTGGAGTTCTTGGGCACACTCTCCGAAGTACAATCTGTAGAAGACCGACAAGCAGGCGACCTTGCGGCGATGAGCCAAGCTGTGAAGCTTGGCATCCACCTGTTTTACGTCGCCAATGAGCCCCTTGGCTCTGCGTTGCGCGGCAAATTGGTACTTTACTGAGCCATCCCAAAGGCTGCAATACTCCATGCAGGATCGGACTTGCGCTTTGTAAAGGGTCAAAAGCTGTCAAGGCGTAAAGTATCGCTTCACTCTATTTAGGATGCCCAGTTTCTTGGCCGCTGTTTGGGCTTTGTACTCGATGGTGGCACCGAAGTTGAGACCTGATGTCAACTCCATGCCTAGGAGCTGGAGCCGATCACTTAGACGAACAGGTGTACCCCGAAAAGAAGTAGTTTGGTCGAAACGACTCCTTTTAGCGGTAAAAAGACACGCCTGTGTTTTGGTGGCGTTAAAAGAGACCTGATTATCATCACCCCACTGGGAGACAAGGGTTTAAGGTCAAATCAATACGCTCTACCATGGCCTCTCTCTATACTGTTTACCCTCTTTAGGGGTAGAGTTCCCAAACATTCTCCACTAGTGCTCACTTTCGAGATTTAAAGAAATCTTGTGCAAAATTTCATGCTGCTAGACCAACGGTAAAGGTTCTGCATTATCTGTCAGTGTCAGTGAAAAAAATTAAGATTTTTGAGTCGACTTCTGGACCGAAAATAAGCAAATTAATGTTGCCCATAATTTCGAGATATTACTTACTTCATCAAATGTTTCAAATTTAGTAAACTCGCATAGGAAACAAAACAGTTGCATGGATATAGAAGAGCTGATGATGAGTAAACACATTGTGAATATAATCAGGCTGCCAAGTTTCTTTCCTGGTCCAAAGATTTTGTAGACAAATCCCTCCAATAATGGTGATGCTTTTATCAATCTTACTATACGAAGAACCTAAAACAAAATCAAATTAATAAATATAATGGCACTCTATTTGCTTTACAAACGCCTTGTGTGCACTGCATTACTGTAAAAAAATGTATTTTCTTACAACAATTGTATTTACCTGAAAATATGTAAACCCTGACATGTACAGCTGGGGTATTATGTGAATGGTAGTGCCAATAGCTAAAAGCAATTCAAACTTATGAACTGAGTGCTTGAAATAGCCCTTTAGTCCCAAACACCATATTTTGATTAATGCCTCCAAATCCAAGAAAATGGTAAATGCAATCTGAAAGTATGGAAAATAATTGTTATATTATAATGTATTATACTTAACTTTAGGTTTAAAGCATGGCTTACGAATACACAATCTCAGCTACCTCTATGTAATAGTATTTCTCATAAAAGAATTCTCTAGGATTATCATCATGTTTGAAGTTCATTGTTGCTGTTATAATTCCATTAGCCAAAACAACGCCCATGACTAGTAGTCGGAAATATGCGGACCTTAATAGTCTATGGAATATTTCTGGTGCACTCCCTGGAAGGTAAAAAGCGATGTAAGGATTATCTCGTCTATTTTATCTATCATTTTAATCCAGAATTATTTATGTTAATTACCTGAATGTTTATTTTCATCAATAGTAACCAATTTCCATCCATTATCGTCACCAGTGAAAAACTGGGTAGTGCTACCTTTAGTAATAGGGTTCCTAACACCCCACATTTGTTGGAATTGTACCCTTATTTCATTGAATGTTTCAGTGATCACGGCTATGAAAACGTTCTTGACCAGCCAGGCCAAAAAGAATATCATTGTGCTGTAAAGAATTTACGATAATTTGTAACATTTGGTATTAGTTTGTTGAGCTGCTCAAGTTCTGCGTTGAGCTTCACGATTACTGACAAATGCGTGCACTGACTAGATAGGTCCACTGACTGAATAGGTCCACTAAAATCTGTATGTTTCTTTCCTCAAAAGTCTATTTCAGACACCAATCTACATGATCTGACCAAGATTATGTCTGGACTTTAAAAGAGACTGTGATGACCTGTGAGTTTGTTACGGCCTTTCTTCTCAGAGTAGTCAGATAGTAAACGCCGACCTCAACTAGTTTTTTAAATAGGATTGATGTGTAAAAGTGTTTGTGTTGTACAAACCTACTTACAGAACTAAAATAATTTATCATTTAACATTAGTTGATAATTATTAGAATGAAGTTAGGTATTCCTTTGATTTTACCTGAAGTATAGAGCTGATCTCCAAGTTGGTAGAGAGTCGATAGCGCGATACATTATGAAGACCCAACCTTCCTGAGAAGATGCTTGGTAGACAGTGAACAAGCTTGTTGCTAAACAGAAATAATACTTTTTTAATAACATAAATAACCTGGCTCGATATAAAGCTCAGTAATATTGTTGTTTTTCTACTTACTAAACTCTTCAAACCCATTGAATCCCATGATGTATTTTGATAAATTAAGTTTCATACACTTCATTCCAGGAGGACATTGATATCCTGAACCAGGGTCAGGAGAGCAAAAAGTGTCAGGAATAGCTAAGGAATTTATAGTTATTTCACTGAAAAACAGAAAGTAGATAAATTAAATATTATATTAAATTGATTATATATTATTTATTTATTTATTTATTTAACACTTTAAGCACACAAATGTACAGAGGCGGACTTAATGCCATAGGCATTTTCTACCAGTCAACCTTTGGGTGATGCAGAGACAAACAGTGGCAGGTGCAAATTATAATGATATTTTAGGTTAAATAATTTTAAATAATATATAGACACGTATAAACTTATTTAGTCTATAAATACATATAATACATATAACTAATTATATATAAATATAAGCACAAATAAAAATGATAAATATATATATAAATATAAGCGCAAATTATTTTATACACAGGGTTATATAATACCCCCGGTCACCAGGGAGTATGGAACCGGCAAGAGATGTCGTGCGGTGTCCCACAGGGATCGGTCCTGGGGCCGCATCTGTGGGATATCGGCTACGACTGGGTGCTGCGCGCCGACCTCCCCAGCGGCGTCAGCGTGGTTTGTTACGCTGACGACACGCTAGTCCTGGCGCAGGGGAGGTCGCACCAGGCGGCGGCCGAACTAGCGACACGCGGGGTTGCGACAATCGTCGAGGTAGGAGGGGTTCATATCGGCGTCGAGTCGACGATGAAGTACCTGGGACTCGTCCTCGACAGCCGGTGGAACTTCGTGGAGCATTTCCGACGTTTGGCTCCCAGACTGGAAAGGGCTGCCTTAAAGCGGCTCCTGCCCAATCTAGGGGGGCCAAACGCCTCCTGCCGGAGGCTCTACGCGGGGGTCGTGCGGTCCATGGCCCTTTACGGGGCACCGGTGTGGGCGCGTTCCTTGAGGCGGCGGCCAGCCCGCTGGTTGAACGCGCCCCAAAGGGTCATGGCCATCCGGCTGGTCCGGGGATACCGTACGGTCTCCGGTGAGGCGGCAAGCCTCCTTGCCGGATTACCGCCATGGGATCTGGAGGCAAAAGTCCTCGCGCACGTTTGGGAGTGGCGCGAGGAGGCGAAACGCCGGGGTGTAGCTCCGCTGCCGCGAGAAATCACGGTACAGCGGACAGAGCTCCGGCGGGATCTCAGGGCGGCATGGAGAGTGCGATTGTCGCAACCCAGCGCTGGGCACGCCACAATTGCGGCGATAAGTCCCCTCTTTGAGGAGTGGCTAGAGAGGCGCCACGGCGTCCTCACCTTCCGCCTGACGCAGGTCCTCACCGGACACGGTTGTTTCGGGAGGTTCCTGTTCCGGATAAGGCGGGAGGAAACGCCCGGGTGTCACCATTGTGTGGATCGCCCGGAGGACACGGTGGAGCATACGGTGGAGGTCTGCCCGGCTTGGGCGGAGCACCGCCGTGTCCTCGTGGAGGCGATTGGCGGTGGCGATCTCTCGCGTCCGGCCTTGGTCCAGGCCATGGTACGGAGCGAGAGGGCTTGGGAAGCCGTCACCTCCTTCTGCGAAGCAGTAATGTTCGCGAAGGAGGAGGCGGAACGCGTGAGGGAGAGGCAAAGTTTGCGCCCTCACGCCCCTAGCCGCCGCAGGAGACGCCCTGGGCGTCGGGAATCGCAGGCCGATTCCCGGCCACCGTAGGCGCGGGCCTGCGAACGGCGAGCAATGGGCAGCTCGCCGTTCGATAAGGACCAGGCCCGGGTCGACGGCGCGTTGTGTTCCACGCGCGCCTCAAAGAGATGTCAGCACCAATGACGGGGTTTGCTAGGACCGCTGCCTGCTAGGGTTGCGGAAAAATCCAAGAGGGTTACCGTGGCCCCTGGCACAGGCAACTGAAGGAACACGGGTGGGTTTTAGTCAGTAAGAGTCTGACACGCCCTCCTGCTCTGCCCAGAGCGGGAGAAGTTATTTGATTATTTCCCACCATCAAAAAAAAAAAAAAAAAAGGGTTATATAATACATAATTTAATATATTAGGTTTTCGAACAGGCAGCTATGCCTACCATTAGAGATAGGCACGCTTGATGTGGTAAATTCATCCAGAACCTTTCAAGTATATCAACAATGCTCTTCACTACCATTGGGAACCCTTTTCAAAACCACAAAACTTCTAAAAATATCTGGTAGATTAAAATACTAACTATGGATTTGTATCATTCCTGACGCAGTGATGTGTTAATTCTCCAAAGAACTGTACGCCTAGCAAGCTGTACAGCGACATGAAGAATAAGAAGAATAGGGTGACATTATAAATCTGTTGACTTGATCTCCTGTAAAACACAAAATACATAGTGTGAGCATTATGTGGTGAATTCATACATAGAACAAATTACAAGGGTAAAGATAAATTAAAATGATTATCAAGATATATCTTTTAAAATGCAAGTGACTTATGCAAGGCAGTAATATTTTTATTTAATAATCAACTTACTTGAATATCTGATTGATTCTAGATTTTGGCATGGAGAATTTTAAAAATACTCTCAAAAATCTAATCATTATCAATGGTCTGGGTGCTCTTAATATACTTAGGTAACTGTATCTGGGTACTATACCAGTCAACTCAAACATTTGTAACAGAACAGATACCCAAAGAAAGAATACCATTGAGGCATCAAACTGGCACCAGTGGTCTTTTAAGTAGGCTACATCACCCTGAAAACATTCATTATAGTAAGTATTTCATCCAGTATTTAGTATCCAAATTAATATTTAGTATCCAAAATAAAAAAAAATAATACAGGATGGCAGGGATATTAATGCGCAACATGTTACCATGAATTCAGTACATGACTCTGAACACCCTATTTTTTTTTTTTTTTTGTGGTTGGGAAATCATCAAATAACTTCTCCCGCTCTGGGCAGAGCAGGATGGCGTGTCAGACTCTTACTGACTAAAACCCACCCGTGTTTCTTCAGTTGCCTGTGCCAGGGGCCACGGTAACCCTCTTGGACTTTTCCGCAACCCTAGCAGGCATCGGTCCTAGCAAACCCCGTCATTGGTGCTGACATCTCTTTGAGGCGCGCGTGGAACACAACGCGCCGTCGACCCGGGCCTGGTCCTTATCGAACGGCGAGCTGCCCATTGCTCGCCGCTCGCAAGCCCGCGCCTACGGTGGCCGGGAATCGGCCTGCGATTCCCGACGCCCAGGGCGTCTCCTGCGGCGGCTAGGGGCGTGAGGGCGCAAATTTTGCCTCTCCCTCACGCGTTCCGCCTCCTCCTTCGCGAACATTACTGCTTCGCAGAAGGAGGTGACGGCTTCCCAAGCCCTCTCGCTCCGTACCATGGCCTGGACCAAGGCCGGACGCGAGAGATCGCCACCGCCAATCGCCTCACTCTGAACACCCCAGCGTCAACATTTTTCGCCGGTTATAAAAAAAAAGCTTTTGTTTACCTTTTGTTGGCTTAGGTATATACAGGGTTATTTGTAATACGTCGGCAATCCATTATATATATATATGTAAGGTAAAATTGAATTCAGGGGCATTATTTTAAAGGGTCATTGTATTCATCATTATGAACAACTTTTACTATGGGAACAAACCTGAAATCACAAAAAAAATAATTAGTTGTTCCCTACATTTTGACGGGTTATGCAAACAGCTATTAAATAAATAAATAAATGTAGGGAACAGCATATTTTTTTTGTGTTGGTCCATAGTAAAAGTTGTTCATAATGTTGAGTACAATGACCCTTTAAAAGAATGCCCATGAATTCAATTCCACCCTGTATATTGTATAAACAAGGTGGAGACGCCAATTCGGCAATAAATAAAACTGCGTATATCAAACAACGTTCCCAGTCTGCATACAAAAATTTAATCAAATATAGCCAATAGTTTAGTCACTTTAGCTAGTCAAAGATTGGCAACACCCATAGTCGGCTATCATTTAGTTTGTTAGAAAAAATCACTTTTTTAATTTCCATGTTAGAATTATTTGATTGTTTCAAAACACTCTTATGCATTATTAGTATTGCCTGTATTTTAATTTCTTGTCATATTGTTGTCTCCACACTGTTTAAAAGTACTTTTCTATGAAACAGCTATCTTTTTTTTTTGTTAAACAACAATAAATTTCTATGTTATGGGGTTTTGAATCATGTGCAGAATTCAAGGTTGCAGTTTGCGTGTCAATGTCCCTGCCACCCTGTAGAATGTGATTACTGAAAACAGACAGAGCAGGCTCAAAAAAATTAAATATTATTTCAGTAGTGGTCAACTAATATTAGGGGCAGATGTAACATAATTCAAACATAACTTTTATGATAGTCTCAAATCTCTAGAGCATAGACCACTTGGCTCCTTATTTATTTAATAGGATAAGAACTAATTAGCTTAAAAATCCAAAGATATTATTATTAAAGATGCTACAATACCCTATGTACTAATAATAGTTGACCACAACAAATATTTGTTTAGAGCATACCTTTAGTATTCCTCTAATATGCATTTTAGCTATCATTTCTGCAGTAAATAATAG
The DNA here is from genome assembly GCA_937001585.2 of Brachylomia viminalis. Taxonomy (NCBI): domain Eukaryota; kingdom Metazoa; phylum Arthropoda; class Insecta; order Lepidoptera; family Noctuidae; genus Brachylomia; species Brachylomia viminalis. The sequence continues at coordinate 13,749,722 of OW443301.2, read as the reverse complement.
TGTAACACTGCAGTCCACAGCAAATGTTATAGTTTGCAGGGATGGGTACTTTTCAAATGATTTTGGAGTATTCAGTGACACAGACATTAAACTTAATAAAGCACATAATCTTAGAATTCTTCTAACCCATAACTGGAATAAAAAATATTATTTATGTTATCTTTTTTCTTACATCTTTCTATGCTACCTCTCAAGAGGATTGTTCGATAGAAGGCCTGGATATCATTGCCCAATGCAGGGTGCATTGGACAACGATATTCTCAAACTAACATTTTCTCGAACTCATGCTGTAAGTGCTGAAGACGACTAGAGAGATCTGGCATGAATTTTGACCAAAATATTCCAATGTGTTTTAAAATAAATTGCATTGCTTATATTACCTTGTTAACCCATTCAATATCGGCACTTTCATTTAGAGATTCTTCTGGACCGTAGTCAGCTAGTACCGGCTCCCCTTTAAGGCTTTGTTTTCGACCCAACATTTTCATGAACTTAATAATTATTTTATTTGAAATCTTGCGTTGAAAATATCGGCTGTGTAAGCCGAACTTTAAAATATACAAAAGCTACGAAATGCAGTGGACTCGGTACCTACTGAATTAACTGTTTAAATCAAAATTACCCGTAACAATACAAATGATTGAAAACTGAATTATTTTATGAAGATTTCGCGACAACCTTTTTGCCATATTTTCAGTTCTGTAAATATTATTGATTTTCCCAATGTTGCCAGTTAAGATAAACTGTCATCGATCGAAATAATTTTATTTTTTTTATTTGGGATCATAGGGTTTTGGACTTTTTATAAGAACGTGAAAACTTTTTTGAGGGGCTCGTGGCTAAATAATAACAGCGGCACTGGTTCATCGAAGTGGCGCAGTCAGTCCGTGGATGGGTGATCATCCGTTACATATCGAGTACCCCTCCGTGCCTTTAAAAGCACGTTAAACCGTTGGCCGCGGCTGTCATTTGCAGATCTTTCAAAGTAGGTACAGGTAGACAGAAGCCCATATCACCCAGTAACTTGGTTATGGTGGTCAGATAGGCAGTCGCTCCATGTAAAATACTTGTATTCAGCTCCATCCAGTTAGACCGGAAGCTGACGCCAACATAGTTGGGAAAAAGCTACGCAGATGATGACCTGTGGAATGTGCTGTACCAGTATTTGTCCGCGAGCGGTTGCGACCGATGGCGCAGCGATCGCGGCTACGTGAAGGCTTGATTTTAAAACCCAAACTTTCCACGACTTATACGGTGCTGTAAAACAAGCTAAATTATGATTTTCTGCATACCTAAATTGACAAAGTAAATTCTCCTATTTCTGTATGAATGGTCCTAAGAAAACCGAACCGTTCCGAAGCTTGAGCTATAGATGGTGAAAAGAAAGAAAACAGTTTTTTTCAAATACAGACGTTCTTTAGGGTGGTCCCCCACGTTGACTTTTTGAAGCGATTCAGGGGATCGGATACAACTCCCCAGTTGGAGGAAAATTGGTTTAGTTTAAATCTAGTACATATTGACTCCATGGAGGAAATTAAACAGATAGTTGCAGAATTATGTAACGTGTACAAGTTAATAACATGCAGGTACAAAAATACATTGAGCTAGAAAAACACAGAGCACCTTATAATACTATAGAAAAATATTACTTTTTTGTTTTTTGACAACACCTGGCACTTGGCAGTTGGGTATAGTTGATCTGTGGTGTAGTTGTTGTTGTTGTTACTTGTAATAGTGTTCTGTGGTTACTTGAAGTCGAAGTAGATTGTATAGTCTGTGAAGTAGATGCTCTGTGCCTCTGTGTCTAAAAAAAGTACTCTGTGCTCTGTGGTTACTAGTTTGTATTTGTTTGTAACTGTTTGCTGTCTCATGTTTGTGTTTGTGTTGTAAATTACAAAGAAACATTTGGAAACGCGCGCAATATTCAAGCATAATATTTTGAATATAAAACAGGTTGGAAATACACATTCAAAATGTTCATCTATATGAGCAAGAAGGTAGTTATTTTATTTTGTTGTTATTCGTTGTTTCCATAGAGATTTGGTGCAGATTCAAAATATTTTTAAATCAAAGTCTTTTTTGTAAAAAAGTTATAAGTAACCTGAAATGCTAAGAACTGAAACTGCAATACATACTGTAATTATGCATAATATTTCAACAACCATTGTAATCCTTCAAACGTAAGAACATAAGTTTAAATAGTGTAATTTTTTTAATACTAAGCACAACATCTACATCTAAGCCTCAATGCTATAAAGTTATTGGTCTTTCTATAAGATCAAAGATAAATTGTTGCTCATATAAATATACTTATGCCAGCTAGTGGTGCGCTCTGAAAAAAAGCTAGCCAAACAATTATATTATTATTTTATACCTAAAGCTACGGTTTCCTAGAAGAACGCTACCGTGTCACACACATCTCTGCTATCTTAAAATAATAGAGTTTCGCCTAACCACTGCAAAATGATTTTATACACCTAAACTATTATCCTACTAAAACAGAATTTTAAATTTTTAATTTAGTTTCGATATATTTGTAATGGCAATCTTGTTCAACTTTATTTTTTAATGATTGAATTATGCCTAAATGATTTTTTTATGTTTTTAATTAATAAAAAATTCTGAATACCTACTACATTAAGTATAAATAATAAAACTACAGTTTTGTCATATTTTATGGTTTGATAATTACTTACCCTTAAATTAGATGAGTGTCTAAATCAACCGTCCTGGCAAGTTACACTCACCTCACACAACTATTAGTTAGCAGACATAGGTCTTGGAATCACGTGGTAATACTTTATTGCCCAAAACACTTCTAACTTAAGATAATACATGACGCGTGACCATGTTTGTATGAAAAAGTGGTTATGCCCAACTCTTTTAATTAGAATAAAACATTTATTATTCAATATTTTCCAAAAAAATAAAATTGGCCCTATATTCTTTAGTTCTTTTAAAAACTTGTTCAACAGTAATTAAGTACTTTATACAATTCACACAAGGAATATATACATTAGTTTATTTAACATTTAAAAGATGATTTACTCAAAACGCTGTTTTTCAAGGTAGGAGAGTTGTCCATGACACGGCAGAGCGGTGGCCACCACATATTGTCCGCAATTTACAGGTCAATGATGTCACAGAAACGAATTTATGAAAGTAAGATGGTGTATTTTCCTCTAGAGTGCTTATTGACACCAAATAGTCTAACCCTGCTTCCATAATTTTCATGACAGCCATCACTGCGGCCATTATGTGGTGGCCAATGCTCTTCTAGGAAACTGTAGCTTAAGATGATTTGTGGTTCAGATGGTTCTAAAGTTTTTAATAAACGTAAGGGACAGAGAGATTGTATTTTATTATATCCTTTTCAGATTGCAATACCCAAGCAATCAAACGTAACTTGCATATCATGGAACCATTCATCTGGGTACATTGCTGTTGGTGGAGAAGATGGCATGTTAAAAGTGTTAAAATTGGAGTCTGGTAATATTATAACCGTTTATTTCAATTTTAGAGGCTACGCTAAATATATAAACAGTTTCCATAAGTTTTCTCTTGAAAAAAAAGTGACCTCTTCCACAGCCAAATTACTACAATCAAAATAATTTGTTTTGTACCTGCTTATGCATGATTTAATGAGTATCTGTTCCCTTTCACGGTCCTTATTTGCACGTAAGCAATAATGAATAGAAACTCAGGCACAATCACAGTCCAAGATTTTTTTTCATAGCCCAGTATTTTTTTGAGCCATTCTAAGATGGGGGGAGGGGGGGATTTGTCAACTTCGAACAAAATGTTTTCAAGTAGCAGTAAACAAGCAAATCATATACAAGGTGTAACAGAATAAGCGCAAGTCCTGAGAGTAGTTTCCTCATAATTGACTACTGAATCGACTTCAGTAACTATTAATATAGGTATTTTTTTAAAAATTATGTATTTTGCAATACTGACCGCCGATTGATCCAAAGCAAATTAGATATTATTGCAAGGTCATAAGACTCAATTTTAAATGTAAAATTTTCATAGTATAAAGATAGCTTTAAAAAAAATTGTATTGGTCATTGTATTATGCTTTTAACTCAATACTCTAATTGGGGTGTATGAGGGCTTGCGTTAATTATGTTACACATTGTATAAGCTGTTGACTTCTTGGATTATTTTTGGGGGCAGGGTCATGGCAGTGGGCTGAAGTAACTGAATATCACCTCTGTGCTGATGAATTCATTTTCATTCATTTTCTTGATGCATTACAGGAGGTGGCGGTAATCTCTCAATGAATCTAAGCTTGGAAGGCCACACTGGTCAGTTGTGTGTGGCTATTTGGAATGAAGTCTTTCAGAAGCTGACCACTAGTGATGAGCATGGTGTCATCATTGTTTGGATGCTTTATAAGGTAATTTCTACTTTGTAAAGAAGCATCTTTATCAATTTATTATTTTATTTTGATACCATGTCAAAGGCCACTAAGTCAATGTGCCATCCTGGAATTTGATTATATTTATGCATTCCGTGTGGTGATGGACTTGAAAACTACTGTGTTCTATGTTAGGGGGTTTTGGTTTCTGCACTTAGGAACTTGGAAACTATTATAATATGGTTTGTTTTACTTGCCAGGGGTCCTGGTATGAAGAAATGATAAATAACAGAAATAAATCAACTGTGAGAAGCATGGCTTGGGGTTCTGATGGCCAAAAAATCTGCATAGCTTATGAGGATGGTGAGACAAAATTAATTATTAAACCTGTAAATTGTTAGTACAGACTATGACCTGCATAACCCGACCCCTCTTCCCCTATTCTTCTTTGTAAGAGGGGTCAGATAATGCAGAGAACTGGCTGTGCCTGTAAAGCGTAATAGAGTAGATTTCTGTCAGTATGTGAATGGACATACAAAGCATAATTCAAAGACTAAAGGCAAGACAGGATTGCCTTTTGTGTATGTGAAATTAAATAGGGATCATACCTATGACAAGGATCCGCATTTCTGTATGTCTATCTTTTGTGTCACTAAGAGCTATTTTACCAGTCAGATATGTTTTATCTGTGGAATAAAGTTGACGTCTGACAGTTCTAGTATGGAAAAATTCAATATTATTCTCAGGATAAGAGTTATTCTAGGTGTAATTTTTTTGGTGAAATTCGCCCTTAGAGGTGCATCATCCGCGTTCATATGCATCGAAAGCACTTTTATTTTATTCTATTCGGGAAACTTACACCTAACCTAAAGAGTTCTTAAACACAAAATTGAAGGCCATGTACAAGGTTCCACTGATAAAATAAATAATAATAATATTCCACTGATATACACTAAAAATAATAACGTAAAAACAGGCCGGGTCAAAATACCTTTAACATACATTAGGAAATAAATAGTACACGATCGACTAATATGAACTTAAAATCATTTAGACGTAAACAATTACTTTTTCGTAAAATAAGCTTTTCACCAACAAATGCTTAAGCTGATAAACAGTGGTATTGAATATATTCACTCAAATCATATTTACTAGACAGTTCATTAACACTTCTGCTCGCACGGATTAGAAACGAATTCTGCCTGTAGGCGGACTAGGAATGAGGTACATGCAACAAGCTAGATTTGCGAAATATTTTGCAGTGTGTAACTAATCCTAAACTGCCTAGCAGCTCCGGGCAATCTATAGTACCATTTGCGATTTGAAATAAGTACATCATATCTGTAATACGTATGTGCTCATGTAGTGGTAAGATGCGAAACCCCTTAGGCGATTCGCACACTGCACCGCATCATGCAGCGGGGTGCGGGAGTGCGTATGCTTACGTTTCTTGTAAGTATCGCCGTTTGTATAGAAAACACGCACCCGCAAGTACGTGCGTAGGTGCGTTGACACGCAACATGCAGCGTTATGCGTGGCAGTGTGATAATCGCCTTACATCGCGCTATACCTATAATTGGGAGTATATTTCCTAGTTTTGTAATGCAAGAAACGTAGGAACCACTTTTGAATTTATTTATTTATTTAAACTTTTCGCACAAAAGGTACAAATGCGGACTTAATGCCTTGGACTTCTCTCAATTCTGTCTACATAAATATTAGGCCTTTACCTATAAAATTGCCGTTTAGTATACAGAAAGTTAGTCATTTTTATATTAATATTTTTTATGTCTATCAATCAAAATATGCACCCATGCTATCGATGCATCTTTGCCAGCGCAGTGGTAATTTTTCAATGCCCTTCTTGAAGAAGTCAGGTGTACGGGAGCCAACAAACTCTTCAAAGGCATTTTGTACTGCCTCTTGGGTATTGAATTTTTTCCCTGCCAAGAAGTTGTCAAAATTTTGGAAAAAGTAGAAGTCTGTCGGCGCAAGATCTGATGAGTATAGTGGATGACGCAAAACTTCCAACCCTAGCTCTTGTAGCTTAGAGACCGTCTGTTGTGCCGTATAAGGTTGAACGTTGTCGTGCAGGAGTAGCGGGGACGAGCGATTAACCAAGGCTGGCCGGAGATTTGCGAGTTTCTCCATCATTGTGTCCAGTTTCTCACAATACACCTCCGCAGTAATGCTGGTGCCATTTGGTTAGAAGCTGTTATGAATTATACCGACACTAGACCACCAAACAGTGACCATGACTTTTTAGGGGTTTTTTTTTTTTTTTGAGGATGGGAAATCATCAAATGACCCCTCCCGCTCTGGGTGGAGCGGAAGGGAGTGTCAGACTCTTACTGACTAAAACCCACCCGTGTTCCTTCCTTGGCCCTTTATGTTCCGGGTCAGCAATACCCCTTTTGGATGATCCCGCTTTCCCGGCAGGCTTGGGCCCTAGTGGGCCCCCTCTTCGATGCTGACATCTCTTTGAGGCGCGCGTGGAACACGTACGCGCCGTCCAGCACGGGCCTGGTCCTGATCGGACGGTGAGCTACCCATTGCTCACCGCCCGCAGGCCCGCGCCTACGGTGGCCGGGAGTCGTACTTTTTAGGGGTGAGTTTTCGTTTGGGGCAATGCCTAGGCATAACCAGGCTGAACCAGGGTCTAACCAACACGATGACCGCTTACGATTATCAAAAAGAATACATTTTTCATCGCAAGTGACAATGCGGTTCAAAATCACTTCGTTTCTGTGTCTGTTAAGCAACGCAAGGCATTCCTCAACTCGTTCGTCGCGCTGGCGATCGTTCAGTTCGTGCGGCACCCACTTATCAAGTTTCTTTACCTTATTTACTAATTACTGAATTTGAAAATGGAATAACATATTTTTTTAATAAAATTAATTATAATTTAGAATGTATTGCCCGCCATACGTAAATTACGTTTCAAATGGCCAGTATTGTAAAACGGCAACTTTATAGGTAAATACCTATTATTATAATTAGGGTTCCACACTAGTGAGGCGTACCCCAAATGACTGCGGACAAAAACACAATAAAGAATTTTATACGTTTTTAAAATCGGCTGATAATCTGAGTATAAATCCAAGTGGTTTGGAAGCTTTACTAACAACGTTTTCGATGTGTTCATCAAAAAGCAACTTAAGCGTCAAACGTTACACCCAGGTCCTTAATAACGCTTATCCTGTTTATACTAGTATTATGTTACTTATACTGAAACGTGATTGCATGTGGTTTGCGTGTGTAGGTACATACTAAGAAAACATTTAGAAACATTCTGTCCAAGTTTAGAAGTCCAGATTGAGAAGAAAATAATTTTGAAGTCCATTTATATCCCGCTGTAAACCAAAACAGTCGGAACGTACAATTTTCATATAGTCGGCGTAAATAATTATTTTGGAACGGGTAAAGTATGAACCAATGTCATTTATAAAGAGTAAAGGACCCAAAAGGGATCCTTGTGGTACTCCCCAGTGTGTTTTAACAGTTAATGGACTGTATACATTCAGTACAACTGTTCGACAGCGATTCTCTATATAAGATGAAAACCATCTGAATAAACCGCCTCAGATACCCACTGCAAGCAGCTTACGTAAAAGGACACCGTGGTTTATACGGTCAAATGCCTTGCTGTAATCAGTGTAGACCACATCCAATTGAGAGGGTTCAGATGTGGTGGAGGACAAGTTTTCGGGACAGATACGCAAATTCGACACAATATACCTGTTTTTTAAGATGCCATGTTGACAGTTATTATGTGATTGTTTATAGCACTATAAACTGAAGAATTAACAATTTTTTTCGAAAACCTTTGCAAACAAGCAAAGCTTAGATTGATTATTGGGCTGTAGCTTTTTTACATTGTCTTTAGGGCCTTTTTTATGCACGGGGGTAATAAAAGCTGTATTCCAAACATGTGGCACCACTCCCTCACAGAGAACGCCGAATTACCACTTACCCTAAGTGGTAAAGTCCAAATTTTGTAGTGTACAATAAAGTATATATAAATAAATAAATAAAGTAAAGCATTATGCGCACCGAGTTATAAGTATAGCAGGAATAACATCAGGCCCTGCTGATTTATTCACGTCAATAGATTCAGTACATCAGTTTCGCAGTCTTCAATATAGCTTGTATTAGAGGCAGACGGTTGATAAAGTCAATGCATGTTGCTAACCAACTGAGTTACACCGGGGATAGTGTTCTGGAGAAAATTAAACAAAACTTCACTGAACATGTTGCATATTTCATCATGCTGTCCTGACGAGCTATGTTCATACTTCATAACCGATGTAAATGTATATGAAGACTGTTGCTTACTTTTGACGAAATACCAAAAAGCTTTAGGCGATTTAATAATACTTTTTCTATTACCTCAATGTAACTGTCATACATTTCTTTTTCTAATAATCTTTCACGACTCCGCAAAGTTAAAAATGAATCATAGTCTGATAAATTGCCGTATTTCTTAAACTTGGAGTCATATAAATATAGAGTTTTATCCCAAGGGGGGGTAATTAGACATAGATTTGATAATTTTAGTTGGTATGAAAGTTTCAAACAATTTATTTAGTCTGACGTATAACAATGACAAGGCATTGCGTGCAAATGGACTTCTCGCTCCAGTGACTTGCACATCCAAGTGACAGAAAGGGATAGACATACAGTAAAATAGTGATAAATGTGCATTTAAATTAGATTTCACCCTTATGCCTTATGCACTCACTTGATTGGTGCTGAGAAGGATGATTGTTAATTGAGTTCACGAGCGCGAGTTTAAACCTTAACCTTAGTTTAACCCATTTCAATTTAAACCTTATGTCATAGAAATAAAAGTCGTATGACGCGCGCTCGTGATTTGCAACGACTATAACATATGATATTATTACAGGAGCTGTTATTGTGGGCTCTGTGGATGGTTCTCGAGTGTGGGGCAAAGACATTAAAGGGCCAGGGCTCGCTGCAGTTCAATGGTCGCCCGATAATTCACAGCTTCTCTTTGCTTTGACCAATGGCGAGCTGCACATATATGATGATCAAGGAAATTTTACAGTATGTACAATGTACATTGTACACACGGCTACACATCAAGCTATACATTTCCAGTTTACACTGACCTCTCATTGTAAGGAAATTCTATACAATGCGAGATCAGCTTATACTGGACTGTATAGCTTGATCTGTAGCCGTACGTACACTCACGGGCAATAAATGTTTAACGCGAATTTGTGAACAAATCAATGAAAGAACAAATCAATTTTTTATTTTATAATTTTTTGTGCCTGATAAAAACTTCTTTTTAGTTTTTTTTTTTTAAACTAGATAATTTTATTTTTGATAACCGACGTTAAATTTCTAGGCTAGGTCTAGAATCATGTGCTGAATTCATGGTTAATAAGTTTAGTTTTTTCACAAATTCGCGTTTAGGGCTTGGGCCCACGGAGCAGAAACAAAGAGGAGGTGTTGCAATCAAAGTAGTCCATCAGCCACCAATGTAGTCGTTACGTCACACGGTAGTTGCACTACTTGCGACCAGGCGGCGCTTTCGTCAGTACAACTGTCATTGTGAAGCGGATAGGTTGTCATGTATTTGTTTAGTCTTTTAAACGATTAGAAAGTATTCCCGACCCATACTCATTGCATTAACATGAAATGCTGTTTTATCTTGTAGAAGTTATACGGATCAATCAAATTCAAACGGAATAAAGATATCTTTCCACTCGTAAGTCAAATTAAAATTAAATTTGTAATTTATTTCTTCTCGAATGTTCGGTAATTGCCGCCCCCTATCGGCAAGTAGCGGAAGTACTGACAAATTGCAGGTCCGGACTCAGACTTTTTTGATAAGCACATACCTACATATATGCTATATGAAATATATGAAAAGTGAAGTCAAATAGATGTCGAGTTTCGGCAAAAAACGGAATTCGGTTTAGTTTCGGTAACTAAGTTCAGAAGAAAAATTTAGAAGAGGACAAGATTTAAAGATAAAAAAAATAAAACTATGATTATAAAAACGTTTTCTTTATTTTTCCCTCACACTTGTTAATTTCTGGAAGTTTCGGTTTCGGCCGAATCTGAAACCGCTGCCGAAATTCGGTTTCGGTTTCAGTCAAAAAAATTATTTCGGTCGGACATAATAGAAATAAAACTATATCGGTATATTATAAAACTATTAAACCTGAATCCGGCTCCTTACAATAAAAGTGACACTTAATGAAACATAGCAGAACTCTTACGACATCTTAGGACATCTGTCTAATTTGCCTATGAGTTGATTTTGCTACTAGCCACTAGATGGCTTTCTGCTGTTTGGGCTCCCCCCGCACCCCGCGAGGCTGCGACACTACTTTTGTATGGAGAATGACTTTACAACACCTCCTCTTTGTTTCTGCTCCGTGCTTGGGCCGCATTCACTGCCGCTGAGTGTATATCATATATGTAATAGTAGGTACAGTATCGGGGCTAGGTACAATGATACATGGAGCTTTAGAAAGACGCTCTACGAACAACGCTCTACAAAGCCGAAATTTATCTTTTATAAAGTAATATTTTTTCTATAAGCAATACATCGTAGATATATTGTAGTACCAACACGATATGTTTCCCGTTTTAGATGCCAGTTACTATTCACAGTGTGTCGGGATCAATGGATATTGTTACAATGGACTGGTATTCGGGCAGTGCTCCAGCCAACAGACCCGTTCTAGCAATATCTTACAGAAGTGGCGTGATATTGTTTATGAAAAATTGCAATGAGGAAGGTAAATAAATCTATATTTTCGATACTGACCTTTGAAAAAAAGTTGATGATATCCATACTATTCTAACTAATATTATAAATGCCAAAGTAAGTTGGTTTCGTTTGCTTGTTTGGTACGCTTTCACGCTAAAACGACTGAACGGATTTGGATGAAATTTGGCACATGGGTAGACCATGACCTAGAGAAGGACATTGGCTACTTTTCATCCTGGATCGCAGACGAAGTCGCGCCCAACAGCTAGTAATATTATAAATTCGAAAACCTTTTCACGCCTAAACCACTCAACAGATTTCGACAAAATTTGGCAAGCAGATGGATGGCATCCTGGGGAAGACCAAAGGCTACTTTTTGTCTTAAATATAATCCTATATGGGGTGTTATAGGGGATGACAGTTGGTATGGGAAACCCAGCATTAAGTTAGGCATATGAAAATTCTAATTTATGCTTTTATAAGGAACTACGTCTTACAGCGTTGGGGGCTCGTGGCTAAGTTATAATACCGTTGATGGCTTACCATGTTTACATACCGAGACCCCTCCGTGCCTCGGAATGCTTTCCGCCAAGCCGTTTGTCCCGGCTGTTATTCGTGGATCTTTGACAGTCGTTACAAGTCGTCAGAAGCCCGAAAGTCTGACAACCAGTCTTACCAACGGGTATCGTATTACCCAGTTATTGGGTTGTGGTCAGATAGGCAGTCGCTCTATGTAAAGTACTAGTATTCAGCTACATCCGGTGAGACTGAAAGCCGACCCCGACATAGGTGGGTATAGGCTAGGCACATGATGACGACTTACAGCGTTTTTGTATGATCTTACCCCCACAAGGGGGTAAAATATATGATGATTTTAAGATTCACATTTCTTTTAAAGAGATTCAAGGTATTGGAAATATGGCCATATTCCGTAAATTGAGACACCATTATTTTAGTCTTTATTAAATTAAAATCGGTTTACTTGGTCAAACGTTATTGAAATTTAAAATAGTAAAAATAATTTGGCTAACTTGTAGGTACAGTGTGTACAACAAGAGCGTAATGATCAGCATAATTTTAATTTTCGTCACTTTTTTACGCCTAAACCACTTTGTATAAATTTTGATAATATTTGAAAAGGAGATAGATGTTATCCTAGGGAAGGACATAGGCATTTTTTTGTTTAGAGGGGATGATCTATAGAGGGTTGGAAAGTTTGTATAGGAACCCAGCATTTTTTAAGTTAAGTAAGGGATATGAAGTGAACATTAAAAATGCTTTTGGTAAGAAATAAAGAATTACGAGTTACAACGATTTTGTAAAATCGTCTCCAAAGTGTTAAAATAATACCTAAGTATATAAATTTTTGTGTAGTACCTCTTTTTACGAGATTTAAGGGATTGGAAATAAAGTTATAGTCCGTATACATTAGCGTTAACATTTAGACTTTATTTTATCAAACTCGGTTCACTGGGTCTAAAGTTATAACAATTTATTATCTGTCTATCTGTTACCTTTTCACTCCGTAACGACTGAACGGATTTGTATGATAGGCTATGATTTGGGTTTAGGACATAGGATACTTTTATCCCGGTACTCGGTAGTACGTTCCCGTGGGATGATTGATATCCAACATCCACGCGGGCGACGCCACGGTCAAAAGGTAGTAATAAATTAATTAATTAAAGGTTGGCTACATTATCATCAATGATCCATTACTGGGGTGGTTTATCAACTTATAAGCAACATAAACAAGATAAAATACTCATTTTTCCCTACATTGTATGAAAACCATATATTGTAATCAATTTCAGATAGTGTCGTTGTAGAAACAAACATGTTGATTATTGATTGTCGCTGGAATCATAATGGCACCATCCTGGCTGCTGCCGGCTGCACGGCAGACAAGACCAACGTCGTTCAATTTTTCGGCGCTTATGGGGAGGTATGTGCTTATAATATGTGTGAAAATGAAATTGACGTTCTGAAGTAAGCGATAACATCAAATACTTTAATATTCTTTTGTTTTAGCATATACGTACGTTGCGAGTGCCGAGTGGTAACATGAGGGCATTATCGTGGGAGAAAAAGTCACTGCGACTTGCTATCGCTATCGACTCCTTCATATACTTTGCTAACGTCAAAATGGACCACAAGTACGCTTTTTATGGGAATACATTGGCATATGTATCGGGCACAGAAACGGTCACCTTTTGGGATACTGTAACACATCAGGTTAATGGACTTATGTACTTTAGGTATTAAGTTCTGCTTACGTTTTTATTATTCTTTCTGCTTGAGTATATTTTTCAACGTTTTTGTTTGTAGGTATATTGATTGGCGTGTGCTAGTGCAAATAATTTAATTTAATGTTTTGTTTCGTAATGTGAATTACTCACTACTGTATAGAATCCAGTTCTTCTAACTGAATAGACAGCAGCTGTGCTGCTGGGGAGTTGGTTGCGCCACTTCTTTTTCCCAGCTAAAGCACTAGGAAGTGGTGAAGGGAAGCCGTTTTGGGGCACTGTCTTGTGTCATTTTGACGGTCAAAAACTGCCGATTCTCAGCCTAGTTTGAATAAATGACTTTTGATTTTATGTTGTACGGCATGGTATAAATACTCCTTAATACACAAACAATAACGTTTGTTTTTTTATTTATGAATTTAGTCCTGGATAAATCATATACCTGATGTCATTGATATGTGCGCAGTTGACGAATACTGCGTGATAGCCACTTTGGGGCAAGTAATAATATCAAATCAGCAAGGAATTCAGTGTGATGGTGAGAATAATGATGATTTTACTAAATAATATCAAGTCTCTGAGTTATGTACTTGTTATGATAGCTTCAAGATTTAAAGGGTAATAACTAGTGCATCATCTAGTCTCATCAGCTTTTTTGATTATGTTTATGTATACAATTTTTAGCCAAAACAGTAAGTATCCCGGTGGTATATGTGACTATCAACAGCAAAGCGATTGTAGTTGCAGCGTCTAAGGAATCCTTTATAATATGGAAATTCTCTACGCCAACCAGACCTCGTAAGTATTTCAAGTAATCTATTTTCAGAATTAAGTGTGAAAAAAATCCCTGCTTGAAAACATAAAAGTAATCAGTGCTGAACAAGATTAAATCCAATGCACTGTCATCATTGAATTGAGAAATAGTGTAAAATAAAATAAATCGTCTTTGAAATGAATAAAATAGTGTCCGGTTTCAAACATTACATTATTGTATTACTTTCAAAGACGATTTATTTTATTTACTCTAAGTTAGCATCAGTGAACCAAAAACAAGAAGTATAAGGAGTACCTACTGTTAGGTATTATTTTTACTTACATGTCATGTGATATTTCAGGTGCTACAGAACAGTTGCACCAAGCGGATGGATCGCCAGTCACGGCCAAAGACGCAGGGTTTCAGGACGATACGATATGCTGCGTCGCAAGTTCTGACACCCATTTGTTAATTGGAAAAGATTCTGGCTCCATATTGCTATTTTCTCTTGTGAATTTTAAGAAAATCACTTCAATAAATATGAATTCGCGGCCCTATAGGTTGGGGCTCAACTCTAATTCCAGGTATGAATGTTTTTATTAAGGAATACACAGAAATAACCCATGTTGTGTAAGTTTCTATAGTGACTCATGTAAGATTATATTATTTATTTGTAGCAAGTTTTATGTGATTGACCAACCAGGCTCTCTGTATTTGTTGGAGACCGACATGGCCAACAACATAAGTATCGGACAAGCGTTACGTAAAGATGTGTGGAGCGCTCTCTGGGCGTCCGACAACCCGCAAATGTTAGCAGTGGCGGAAAAAGCTAGACTCTATGTGATGAGAGATACTGAACCTGAAGAGCCTTTGACCATGCAGGGCTATTTGTGTAAGTTTAAGGTACGTGCCATCATCACCTTTTCGTTTGACGTCAACTGCTGGTCAGATACTTCCTTCCCTGCATAGATCTACATGAAAAGGTTTCGAGCTGTTTGCATAGATTTTTCTGTCCTACGTTGCTCCACATTGTAGAAGCAGTACCTATCTGCATTATAAAATATAAATGTTTCCAGGAATTGGAAATCACCTCGGCACTTCTGGACAATGTGGATGATAAATGTACACCTCATCACATTGTAAGGGTAGAGGTTAAGTCTCTGAGAGACACGCGACAGCTCATTGAAAAAGTAGGATTGAAGGAAGCGGAAAACTTTATTAAAGATAACCCACATCCGCAACTATGGTATGATTTTTGCTATACTTTACTATGATTTAAGGGAATTCTGATGAAAAATGATACATACATTTATAATCATCATCAGAATCACGATAATCAAGTTTTTAGCTACCAATTCAACATTTGTCTGAAGGTAAGATACTTCTTCCAGGTTGTTACTAGCCGAAGCTGCTTTAAAAAAGTTCGAGTCTGAATCCGCACTTGATACTGCTGAGGCTGCGTTTGTGAGACGTAATGATTACGCCGGTATCAAATTTGTTTCCCGTCTGAACGCATTACATTCAACTGCTCTTAAAAAAGCTGAGATATTAGCTTACTTCAAAGACTTTGATGGAGCTGAAAAGATATATCACAATGAAGACAGACGGTTTGTTATCATATACTACGCAATTATTAATTAAACTAGTGCTTAAGACCTTATCTTCTAACTCAAGTTTTTTCATTACATTACAGAGACTTGGCTATAGCTCTTCGGAAACGTTTAGGGCACTGGTTCCGCGTAGTTGAGCTATTGAAAATGTCTGCAAGTACTACCGATGCGCAAGTCAAACAGGCATATAGTAACATTGGCGACTATTTCATTGATAGACAAAATTGGTAATACACTTGACTTATTAGGTATGTAGATATCTTTCCTTTGTTAAAATCCCGTCCAGGAAAAACAGTTGTCAGA
This sequence comes from Brachylomia viminalis, assembly GCA_937001585.2. Taxonomy (NCBI): domain Eukaryota; kingdom Metazoa; phylum Arthropoda; class Insecta; order Lepidoptera; family Noctuidae; genus Brachylomia; species Brachylomia viminalis. Next base: position 13,733,698 of record OW443301.2, on the reverse strand, counting down.
CTATTAGAAGGCGTGTATTTATTCCAGCCCCAAATAATTCCCATTTTTATTTCCTAATGGAAAATACTAATGGACATTTTAATATAATAAATGTGCTTATTTTTGTGAGCCTCAAATAATTCCCAATTTGTTGTCCTAAAAATACTAATGAAATAGCCTAGTAACTGGGATCAACTTGGATGAAGCGGTCGCTGCTGCGGTACCGTTCGCTTCGCTCGGTCGGCTTGAGCGCGAGTGGTCACAGTTCTAACCAGGTTAGGCACCCCGACCAAATGCGGTCGGGGTGCCTCCGGGCAGCAGACGGGGTAGCTTAGTTACTGTGACCAACTTTGAAAAGATCAGAAAGTTAAATTCCCCTCTCTTTATTTATAAAAAAAAGCGTACATAATTAGAAAGGCAATAAGTTTTTAGAGGATCAATTAAATGTTAGACCTAATAAACATGTGCTGGAATTGACATGTCAAAGAATGAAAGAGTTATTAAGGAAGAATAAATCTGATTGTTGTGTATTGTACAGGACAAATGCACTCGAGTATTACACTATGTCAAATAACACAGAAGGCTTGAAGAAATGTTATATGGCGCTCGAAGATAACGAGTCTTTATCAAAATTGTATACAGCCTCTCCGAGACTCAAGGTATTTAAAAAAAAAGTTGATAATACGTAAGTAATTACCGATTTCAATAAAACCCCAATTAAATTAAATTACAAAGTAGAATAACTCTATTTCTTTTACTGTAATCAGGAGGTTGGTGTAACAAAGCAAAATGCATTAGATGAACTAAACGATTGCATTGGACAAGAGCCATCTATACAAGGTATTATGCAATTAAAAGAGAGCGGCAGGATGTCACAAGCAGCTGAAATGGCGTTTCAGGCAAGTTCCTTACAGAACGCGGTTACGCGGCCGTTAAGAAGGCAGCTGATGTTTTAGAAAACCTTGAGCTTTTTAGAGCGTCGTCTCTGTCAGTCATACTTATATAAAGCGCTACAAGGATCTTTTAGCGCCTAACTGACTTTGACAAGGGGCGTTGTTGGTAAACATTTGTGAAATTGACACAGAATTTAAATTAACAAAACAAGATGGCGGCGTTAGTTCCGATTTTCGCCACGCGCGTGGACACGAGTCAGACTATACTACTTTCGACTTTATTAAAAAAAATGAAATGTTGATGTGCGCCGGCGCTAAATCGCCAGATGTCTTCTTAAAAGGCCGCGACTGTATAATTAAGGTGTAAGTATCTATTCATACACGAAATATTTTAAGAGATACACCTATAGCTGGTACAGAACCTTTTTTATTATAATATATATATATATATATATAATATTTTGAACGTTTTTATTATAATTTTAAAACCGCTTGAGACATTTGGCATAAAACCTTTACTCTCCTTTTCTATGAATGAGTCGCCCGACGCGTCGAAGGAGGCGGCGGCGGCGCCGGGGAGGGCGCGGGCGCCGCTGCCGCTTCGGGATGTCTCGTCTCGTCTATTCTGTGTCGAACAGCGTGTTGGTGAAGTTGTGTCCGCATGCCTGTCTCCGCGCGACCGTGCAAGCATGGTAGTCATTTCGCGCCCTGACGGTTAGCGCACTCCAGTCATTGTGCTGCCGGACGCAAACACCTGCCCTCACCTCCTATTACTTTTGGGACCTAACAATCACTGGTGAACTGTTATGTAGTGAACGTACGAAAATACACCTCTGCCTATCTCTACGGCGAATGCAGGTGTGATGATCTTAAAAATAATGCAAACGTAGGTAAACGTAACTCGATCTAGTCTTATTTTAATAGCTTCCCTCCTTTAAAGTTTTACGAAAAGGAACCTAGGTGAGATTAAAACAAATCCTAATCTACAATACCTACAAATCTGTAAACTAGGTAAATAATAATAAACTGCTGATAGGTGCAACTCGAATTCGCATAACTTAATAACCTCTGTGTCGTTACGAGTGCGTCGAGTCGTATCTTCAGGTGATTCTTGGTTGAACTTAGTCGTACAAATGTGTGCTGTAAGAAGTCTTTAAGTGCGTAGCGCGGATTTATTTGATCAAAAATCTTACCAGAGATAGGCAGTCGTGGATATACCTACTGTTGGGTACAGGTACACGCTGTTTTTGAGAATTTCCTTACCTACAGTTAACCCAATGTTTTTGCCCAACCGAACCGGAAGAATCACATCACGGTCGGCACTCGCGAGGTAGGTACTTAGTTCCTCCCTATGATACCTGTTATTTTAGCACACCACCATGTTCAGGCGCTCCTGGTTGGTATGCCTATAGTTTGACATTGTTAGCCTTTGCTAAAAATGTCAAACTTCTACACTTCTTCTAAAGGCCCGGGACTTCGTCGTAGTTAAGAGCGTTTATACCTTATGAGTGGCAACGTCGGAATTTAGTGTCATATTTCGTGGTTTTCAATTTTTATCACATAATCGGAGCAATATTTTAAAAATATGTTTAACTAACTTTTTAGAATTACGTGAAAAGTGTGTAAAAGGTAGGAAATCAAGGCGTTTACAGTTCTATTTGTATGCAAATAATACATTGGAAACTTGCAGGGCGTTAGCTACATAGTAAAATAACTGTAAGCATTACGGTTACTTACTTTTTAAACACTTTCACGGAATTCTAAAAAGTTAATTAAACATATTTTTAAAATATAGATCCAAATAAATAATAAAAATTGAAAACCACGAAATATGACATTAAATTGCGACGATGCCACTCATGAGGTATAGACGCTCTTAAGTCGTGCGGGGCTGAAGAGACGCGGGAGAGGGAGGCGCGCTCGCGTTTTACTCTTCTGATCATTCATAAAATAGTCGCGCACCGCGCTGCCGTGCCGCCGCCCGCTTCAATGAGGGTAAATATTCCGTAGAAACTAGCGTAATGGATGTAAAAAAAATGAGGAGCCAGTATTTATTGTATCAAGTAATTTTTAAAATAAATCATTTAGTTTTTTTTTTTTATGTTTCTATGGCTTCTTTACCAGCTATAGGTAGATCTCTTAAAGTATTTCGAGTATGAATAGTTACACTTTATATATGTCGTAGGATAATTTGATACTTCGAATCTTCGCGAAAATCCTAGGGGTTTTGCGAAAACGCGGATAATTAGACATAGGCGAAAAATTATCAAATCTTACTGGACAAAGTCAGGATCTAACATAACCTAACCTAAATGATACAACAACAATAGAAGGGTATCTGGCGCTTGGCGGCCGCTGCCGCGGCACGCTCGCTTCGCTCGCTCGCCTTCGCGCGCTAATGGTCACTGTTCTAACATAACCTAACCTAAATTCTAATTATCCGCGTTTTCGCAAAACCCCTAGGATTTCCGCGAAGATTCGAAGTATCAAATGATCCTACGACATATACATCGCGTGTATAGGGGCGAAATTGGCCAATATATACCAAGTGTGTAACCAATTATTATTTTTTGCTTCTAGTTAGCTAATGTAGAAGCTTCGAAGAAGGCATCGCCCTTGAAGATCAAGAAGCTCTATGTTCTAGCCGGTCACTTGTACAGCCAAAGCAGCGTCGGTTAGTGAGCATTATACTCAGTTCTATACATGTATTAGTCTATCCAACATAAAACAGTCAGTTGGAGTCTCATTTCTCTTCGAAATGTATGAGTGAATATTTTTATTGCGATTTCTGTCTTTTCTAGAACTCAAGCCTCAGTTGGTCCGATAGAGTATTTTTGATCCTTATAAGAAACAGGTTTGATGGGCATCATCTTCTTGCTGACTTTACATAAAAAAAATCCGAATGCATATCAAAATATCTCAAAAGTTAAGGACAGTCTCCTAAGACCATTTTCCTGTAGCCATAACGGTTAACGTATAGTCAAGAGCATAAATATATTACTATGGACAGCTGGGCAATAACATCTGATTTCATGATTCATCCATTTATCCATTAGTACCTATCTATCGTCAAGATTGCGGCAAATGTATGTGATCATTGGTGGAAGGCATATACAACTGACAGCACAAATACTGTAATATCGAAGGAACACCAAAACATTTTTTTTATATTTTTTGAGATTGGTGTATCATCAAAACTATTTGACGAGACAAGCAACGCCAATATATCGGATGCTGCATAGTACTGCCCCATCTCAAAAATCCAGCCTGTTTAGTAGCAGCTTTTCCCCGTTGGTCTCATGGTCGCAAGCGCGAGTGCTGAGCGTGGGGTCCGGGGTTCGATTCCCAGATTCGGGTAGTGTTATTGTTTTATTTTTATTAGGAATTTCCTCCCTAGTCGTGTCGGATATTCTTATTTAAGATTAGCCGCCGTGACCGAAATTCGGTCAGTAGGATATTATTATTAGTTTGAAGCGGCATCTAAGTACAGTTGTGTGTGCACACGCAGACGGCGCGCACGGGCGCTCGGCGGCGCGGTGCTGGCGCGCGGCGGGCGCGGCGCACTGGGCGGCGGCGGGCGCGGCGAGGGCGCGCGCGCGCCCGCCGCGCCCCGACGCCGCGCTGCGCGCCGCCGTGCGCCTCGCGCAGCACCACCACGCATTACACGACGCGCAGCAAACGCAGGTCACTAACATGTTCCTTAAAAAAAATATGCCCGATATTTTTCACCACACTTATTGACACGGAATCGGCTCGACCCGGTTAGAAACTCCTTTATGTCCGCGGAATAAGAGTGTCAATAGTCACGTCCTCATGTCCACCGGTGATAAATGTGGGGAGTTCTAAACTCGCTTGTCACGACGCGTAATATCAAGAGTCGCGCCACGCCAGCTCGAGAATACCCACGGTAGAAAACTGTCGCAGAGGCAGCGCAATATGGGGGCGAGTGGTGCTGCGTTCGTAAGGACGGTACAGGGGCCGAACTATGACGTATTAATTCCATCATTGTTCCAGCATGAAAGAGAGACGGAGCTATAGGTACATGACCGATAGCACTATCTCTTTTTCGCAACGGAATCATGATGGTGTTAACACGTCATGGTAAGGCCCCGGGTTGAAGAAGCAGGTGGAAATTAAATAACTAATTAGATTACGTTAATATAAAAATGATGATCTTAAAATGCTTTTGTAATTAACACAGGTTTGGTGTTCTATTGCGTCGATAGCGATTCAAGCCCGAGCATTTGAATTGTGTTCCAAGGCTTTAATCAAACTAGAAGCACTTGATGTAAGTAGCTTCTATTTATATATTTTTGATATACTTATTTTTCATAATTACGTAAGGTCGGCCAAAATTGATGAATGAGTTTTGCGAACCATTTTCTATAAGAAAACGCACTGCTTAGCGCCGAGAATTGAAAACCAATCGTGTGTTTTTTTGATGCGCTGGGATTGCACTCTGTTGGATTCTCAATGCTCGGCTCAACGCCGAGAGTTAAAAATAAAGAGCGTGATAAAAAATTGTCGCGTTCAAAAATCGCCCGTGCTTACCTGGGCTAGCGGTAGTTTTTTTTATGCATTTGTTTGATGTGCAAACAAATTACAGTCTTATGATTATGTGTAAGTACTTAATTACTTAAAATTCTTTTCCAGCATGAAACCTTTGAAAATTTAGCTATAGAAATATTTACAAGATATAAACCTAAAGACGCGAAAGGAAACAAGATTGAATGCCCGAACTGCGACGTCAGCATGCCTGAATGGTAAGTACCGGTCCGACTCTCTCTATACAGGTTGATTCACGTGGATTTTTCCGAGCAGCTGATTTTGTAAAATTTATTGCAACCAGCTGGCATGTGTATTTCAGACCCTTCTTAGCAACAGTCATGAAACAAAAGAATGTTCATAAAAATTTGTAGGCACGTGCCCGTCCATATCAGAGTCAGCCATGCTTCAGCAAGTGGCAACGTGGGTAGGAAGCAGCAAAGAATCACTCGAGTCACAATCAAAACTATTTAATTTAAAGTTATTTTAACAAAATGTCTTCTGAACAGAATTTAATCGAAATACAGTCACTAAAGTCTGTTTTTTAATCTCGTAGACTAAACTGACATTACGAGTGTTGTCAGTTTATTGCAATTCTTAAATAGTGATGTGGCACAACCGAAACTTAGCGTTAATAAAATCAAGTATCGTTTTTTTATAATAAAGTTATCCTGAAATAATGTGTAGGTACTTATTTAAAACGTAATAATACAAAATTAATCATGTAAAACATATATTTTTAATTACTTAATTAATTACAGGTATCCGTTAATCTGATTTAGATAATGACTCCATAACTGAGGAATATTCTGAATCATCAGAATCGCCACCTATTTTTATTAACCTATCAGTAATGTCGTCGGTTATATGGCCCAAATGACACATTTCATCTTCAATTTTAATTACATGGCCTACACAGTCTTTCCACCGCTGCGGGGACACTTCACGAAGCCCTTCTTCAAAAAGGCTTCGTACTTCATTCATTTTGAATATTTTATTATTTTTAGCGACATGCCCCTTTACTTGAGCCCAGACCAACTCAATCGGGTTTAGCTCGCAGTGGTAAGGGGGCAGTCGCAAAATAGTGACACCCCGTCCAGCAGCCATCTCGTCGACGACATACCTTTCATGGGCTTTTTTGTGCTTTCGGGCAATTTCATTTAATTCGGGCTTTAACATTGTCTCGTCATATGAAATATTTTTTGATTTAAGCCAATCTTGGATTTGCCCTTTTCGCCAACTAGAAGTAGGTAACGATTCCAGTTTCCTGGTGTGATATGGAGCATTATCTATTACAAGTACTGCGTTTTCTTTTAATTTCGGAAAAATATTTTTTAACCATTTTTCGTATACAATGTGGCGCTACAATGGTGACTTTAATTTAATACACGGGTAGGGCTAGTGCCCATTAACCATATAAATATTGATAGGTTAAAATAATACGTAAACTGAAAAAAAAAATTTTTCAAACAAACTAAATAATAAAAAAGTCATTAAAATTGGGATCACCCTTGCAAAAATTCATTCATGAAATTACTTACCTAGCTCGCTTACGTTAACTCGGAGCGGCAGCGACGCGGCGCATCGCGTCTTGTACCTACTCGTGATCGGTCCGATTCTTTGACGGCATATTATCAAAGAAACCGAGCGGCGCAAGTGGTACAAACACTTATCACATCACCCTCTCTTGTTACTATTAGTAATAACTGTCATCACTAATCACTGCCATCACGATCATAAGTTTACACAAGCACTAATAGCACAAATAAATGCGTCCGTATCGCAAGAGGTGTAAACGTACCTACTAGATAAGAAAACGAAAACCAATCAAAGTGTCTTTATCGCAGTACCATGATCTAATTACTATCCTAATTACACAAAAAGAAATAAATAAAACAATAGCTAAGAGTCTTTTTCGCGACGTAATTATGCGCACTAGAGTAAATAAGTGCGTCAAGGACACGGGTTCGACTAGCACTAGAAAAGCAAAAAAAGAATTCGTGTTCGGTGCGGCGGGTGGGTGGAAGGGAGTGCGCGCGTCGCCTGCGCTGCTCGCCAACAAAGGAAATTTCCTTAAATTCGCCTACTCTATGCATTTGTTTCATCCTAATAGTATTGCTTATTCGTTTTAATTTCATTGATGCGAAGTTATGATCCGTGACCGAGGGAAATGACCGCTGCGCGACAGTTCTTTAAGTACAGGTTGCTCTAAGATGCTATTTCCTAAATTCTTTAATAAATCTGTAAATAATAACGTTTAATGGAAATAAAAAATTGTCATGAAACGAAAATGTGAAAACGTATATGTGTGTTAAATTAAGGTCACCATAGCAGCGCCCCGCTGTATATCAGAAGTCATCTCCTTGTGGTAATCATCTAGCCCATTTTTCGCTTCGAATATTAATAGACCATCATCCACGAAACCCTCTTCGCTTCCAATATGGGACACTACAAGTCGTCTCCCCTTGCCTGAAGGCCCTTTTAACCCAGTGCTTAACCCTTCTAAGAAAGCCTGACGTGATGATTTCACACTGGTGTCCACCCAGTGCTTATTCTCAGTATGGCCTAAAATTATTATTAGTATGTGTGTGAACAAAATAATAAAAAACATAAATAACTTATAATATAATAAAAACGACAGTCCCGAGAAACAAGAAAAATTTAATGCTAATGTTAGTACCAACCTTCATTAATCCACGTTTCATCTTGATAATATATAGAGCGACCTTCCCTACGATACTGTTTTATTTTTTGGAAATAACGATGCCGCCATAAAGTTATGTCATCTCGGTCAATTAATACACTGCGGCGTTTTCTGGTCATATTGCCGTATTCAAAATCTAACATTTTTAAAATTATCGTATTATCATTATTATTTTAAAAATTGCAGCTGTTGTTTGTATGGATGGTGTCATCTATAATTTTTTTTTGTTTAATTTTAAGGCATCGAAACATGGTCGGATTACGCATGGCGTTGCGTGGTCAGATTTCCCTGGCAGTTTGTAGCACGACGTGCGGCCGTGTGTACGTACGAGAATTTTAAATATAAAACTTTGAATGAAAATAAAATTCGTATAATAAAGATAAAAAGTTACGATTCAACAAACCGGTATCGTAGGTACAACACTGCACAAAAGAGCTGGCAACATTATTTGTAAATTTGACATGAGCATGTGTCAATTTAGTCTACGAGATTAAAAAACAGACTTTAGCAATCAGAAAAACACTAAATCAACCGAACCAAATTAATTCCGGAACATAAACGCATAGGTTTACGCGGAACAAAAGCGATTCGTCGTATCAGTGCTGCGCTCGCCGTTGAAGTCCGAAAGCCACTGACATTCAACATGGCGGCGCCGACCATAGACTCGACGCTCCGCTAGACTGACAGATGTCAAATCTAGTTCCGACGTATCTTCAACAGATGGCGCTAGCAATGCGCCGTCAAATTATTGTTTTTCGCAATATTTTATCAACAATATGTTTATCAATAACAGGCTTACGAGTCTTTGTTTGCAAATATACTACCAACACGCGTACAAAAATCATCTTTCTGAATTACGAACAGCTTTGAATTTGTACGCGTCGCCCGCACGTGCTGTAGAAACAAGTTTCTACAGGGGGTTCCGGGTTAACATGCAGTCAACATATTCGCAAAAAGCAGGTTAATATTTCACAAAAAGTGAAGCGTCTTGACCAGCGGCCGCGTCAGTGGGGTAATTCCGTAACACACATTCATTGCGTTATTTACGTCGACGAGTAGACGATTTTTTTTATCAATCTTGATTTTATGCAATATATTAGGAATTTCCTTCTAAATCCTTTGGATTGTGATAGAAAATGTGTTACGCAATTGGGATATTGCCCGGCTCTGGAAGTGATTATGGTTCGGGCCAGTGATTGCATCATGCGGTTTGAAACGCACTCGCCGGTTTTAGGTTGCTATTTATCTTGTTTCGGAACCCAGTCACACAAAGGCACAGCTCATGGGCTCGTTGTGCGGGCGGTACCTACCTTTACTATCTACGTTTATGTAGAATAAAATTCATGTGAAGTTCAATTGATCAAAATGTTTGATGTCTATTTGTAGGATGTCGACTTGTCCTGGATGCAGCAGCGAGTTCCCCGAGTGTGCGGTGTCGGGCCGCGCGCTAGTGGCGCCACACACGGTGTGGACATGCAATACCTGCGGAGCGCGCGCGCAACAACATGAACTTGTATTGCGGCACTCGTGTCCTATGTGTCATGCACAGCTTTCCTAAGATAATCAATAAAATAAACTAATTCGTCAAGAAGACGTAAATTGAGTACTTAAAGACATAAAACAGGTCAGGAAAATAAGTCACGTCTGTGGGTGCAAAGTTACAAACAAACAGTTATTATCTTTTACCGATAAGATAACATTCGTTGCACACCTACCTATTAACGATGATTATAGGGCTGTCTATTTTTAGGTATTGAAAATAGCGCGCCGGATCGTTATTATGACTAATATAACTAGTAGACACTTTTTCTTTTCAGGTCGATTGACGTCCTACTTAAATTATGTCCTACCTGCGACCTACTCGATCGCGTTAACGTTAATCTATATACAGGGTTGCAGGGACGTCGACAACCTGCTTTGAAATTTTTCGTGGGCTATTAAAAAAAAATTACTGTTCAGTATATTTTGACCGCCTAGGTATTGCACTTTTCTATGAAACAGCTGAATACTTATTTTGATTAAACTGAAGAAAAATTTCTGCGCCAGAGGGTCTAGGATTATGTGCTAAATTTATGGTTACAGTTTGTGCGTCGATGTGGTTGCCACCCTGTATATAAAAGACAGTGTCCCGATTGACACATCATCGCCCAGCCCAAAACCGCTTATGGAAGGAAGGAGATTGGGCGATTCTGCTCAATAGCGTTAATTTATATAACTACCAATGGAAAGATCTCATCAAGGAGAATATATCTTATTATGACCACTTGTCTTTATTGTTAGTACGTACGGAGCTACAGAGCTCTAAATGTGAGTAATTAAGTATTATTGAAATTCTGGTATTTCGTCAATTAGTTAACTTTCATTAAATGATAAATGATTTTATTTCTGTAAGTAGGTTTGTTACAAACACTTTTACACGTCAATCATATTTTAAAAACTAGATGAGGTCGGCGTTTCCTATCTGACTCTGATCAGTCTCTTTTAAAGTCCAGACATAATCTTGGTCAGAACATGTGAAGACCATGTAGATTGGTGTCTGAAACGGTCTTTTGAGGAAAAACCATACAGATTGAGCGGACCTGTCCAGTGAGTGCACGCATTTGTCAGTAATCTTGCCGCTCAACTGAGAACTTAAGGAGCACAACGATTCGACGAACAATACCAAAGAAAGGACATTTGGGTAGGCCGCATAAATTACTCAAGCTGCCAGATCGTGAAACTAACTAAGAAATAAAATAAAAAAAGTAATATTCCACATAATCTTCACATTCACAATAATTTAAATAATATAATACTTTACAAAGTAAATACTCATGTCATTGTATGTATAAAATTCATCAAAGTCAATGTGTATATAAAAGTTCGAACATAATCTTTGAGGACCATCTAGATTAGTATCTGAAATGGTCTTTTGAGGAAAGAACCACGCAGATTAAGAGGACCTGTCCAGTCAGAAACAGAACTTTGATCCTGTGCCTTGAAAATATCATTTGTTAAGCCTATAAACGGACATTTTAAAACATTTGCCTGCTTGATGCCGTTTTATCAACAATTTTTCTAAGAGTCGGTTGGATATAATGTTAAACCTGCCGAAACTCCCATTACCGTCAAGACATATTTTATTGAAAAGATCACGTTTTGAAGAACGTTTGTTACTTCTTCGACTTGTCTGAATTATTAGTTTGTTCGGCGTAAAATCGTCCTAAATGTGACGTCAACGTCAACACTTAGTAAATTCTCGCCATAATTTAGCTAATTACTAAACAGTAACTTGTAAACATCATCATTATTATATGAACACAAGAAACGTTACGCTTGAATTGAATGCTATTTGGTTGGTGGTTTCATTATGATTAAAAGATAAGAAGACATGTATTGTACAACAACGTTTCGGCTACAGAGGTAAAAATACCTCTTTACCAAAATGTTCTCACGCATCATAATACAACATTGACTACAGCGTTTGAAAAAAGTTAAATTTATTGATTCGTAATCTACTACCTTCATTCCAGACTCACATAATATGCTCCAACCCATGAGATGCCAGCAACATAAATTTCAATCGATAAAGCCACTTTAAACATTGAAGTTTTTCCATTTATGTAGCAGAAGATAAATGCTCAATTTTTTGCAATGCATTGTATACATTGCAAACAGTTTCTCAATAACGGTACCGAAGTAAAAATTAGTCAAAAATGTTCACTTCGGTACCGTTATTGAGAAACTGTACCTATCTAAAATTATATTTTATAGTTCAGAATCGTACTGTGCACATTTATCAACAATTCTGGCGAAAAACATTTTAAGAATGCCAAGCATTTTATTTAAGGCGCGGACCGACTACGATTTTAATCGCTATTACCGCACTCACACAACCGCATCTGCGCGTTTTACGGTAATTATGCACACACTCGCAAACGCTAACACGGGCGTTTGTGTGCTCAAGGAAAGTTGCATAGTATACGTAAGGAAATCAGATGTTTTCTGTTGAATATACTTACTTATGACGTGCGTTCTAAAATTCGATGTAATTACAGTGTCGGTTCATAATATGATACAATAAATAATTACACATAACAATTTAAAAAAAAACATCACTACTGTTTATTTTTATTACAGTACATGATAAACAGGTCAAATATAAACATTCAGAATTTTACCCGACTGCTCTAGAAGGGGAATTATGCTTTTCGGGTGTAAGTCAGTATCAGGGATGGAAGGGTTAATTAAATGGGTAGTTATGCCATTTCAAACTAATGTTTGTGTTTTAGATAGCGAGGGTTTACTGCGAAAACCAATTAACTGCAGTCAAGTCAGTTATGAGATATTGCGTTTGAAAAGTTTATACCTAATTAAAATACTATAATTTTAGTAAATCCTTAATACTGTAGTAGTCACAAGTTAGGATATGTAATAAATATTTTAATTTTGTGTAGTCTAAGTAAATATGTGTGATAAAAAACTGGAAATAAGGAAATTCATGACTAAGGTCGTACACTTAGTCGGTTTTACATGTACTTGGCGAAAATGCCCTTGAAGCTAGATTATTGATGTTTTATATGATTTATACTGCAAGTTAGGTAGTTTTGATAAATAACAGCATGATAAGTGAAATTAATAAAGCTAAACGAGGGAACTTATTGTGTAGTTGATCAAAGAAAAAAGTTAGTTGGTTTTACCTGTAAATGTTTATTGAGTTTCAAAAAAGTAAAAAGGGTTACATGCACAATTATTTTAATTGGTTACTTTTAATCACATGATAATCAGTTTTAGTATCCTTATTATTCATCTTCTCCATTTTCACTTTCACCAACTGCTGGTTCAGGTAATTTATCAGCAATCTGATTGTCAGTTTTTAGGTTTTTGAACCAACCGTGAAGCTTTCTGGTATAATTTGTTTGTTACAAAGATTAATTAGATCTTTTTTTTTGGCTTCACTTATGTTCAGCTGTGCTTCATAGAGGCGGTTTAATTTTTCCGGAAATTGAAGACAAACAGGTGGTAAATCATTTTAAGTAGGTCGCTTCTTATTTCGTGTAGAGTAGGCGTGATTCAGCGCACTTTGGAATTTGGAAGTCGATGAATTTTCTCGAATCTCTATAACATTAAAATTGTCGCTCATGTCGTAGTTGAAAAAAAAATTCTGTCTTGTCCTTTTACATACTTAATACGTTTTATCTTCAGCCATTGAACCTGTTTTCCTTGTTCATCTTTCGTTCTATTTTTCATTATTGTATTGGCAAGGTGCTTCAGGTCAAAAAACTCGTCACATTTAAATTATTTTACAATGTATGGTTCTCTTTTTATTTTTTTCCCATCAACTTTTACGGTTCGCCTGCGTCTAGCACGCTTGAAAATAGATATCCAATCCATCATCAAAAAACAGAGGTATTTTTTTTAGCAGATTCTATGCTACTATGCATATAATCTGCTTCCATCTGCGTATGTCCAGACTCTAAAAACTTTTGCTCAATGACGCTAAGATGGTCAATTTTTTGCACTGCCCAAAGAAGCAAAGCAGCCACATATTGATTGCGGTTTTGACCGCCACAAGTGTCTGAAAATAAACTTATTTCTTTTACATTTTCAGGGACACAGTTAGAAAGATAGTGCAACAGTATACTCCCAATTTCAGAGCTACCCTTCCTTCCATTTACCTCTGACCACGAAAAACAATAGGCATTATTGGGTAAAGCAGCCTCGTAAAGCGTGAGGTTGTAGGTATACACACAACTTTTTTATATCGTATAAACTAGCTAAAGTAGTTTAGTCGCTTTTGCAGGTCAACGATATGTTAGTATTTCTAATAATTTGGTACATGTAAAATGTCATTATAGTTACTTATTGGGTTTTTGCAGTAAAGTTATAACAGCGAAATCAACAAAGTTCTTCCGCTAAAACCGTTTAAGCTCTTTTAGATTATATTTACTGAATGTTTGTAAGAACATTTTGTTTAACTTAAAGAAAAGAAAAAGCGGTTATTAGCGCTTAGTTTTTTTTGCATGTTAACATTTATTGAGAAAATATTACTAACGTCGTTTACCTATGTCATTTTAGCAATCGAGTATTGAGCGGTTTGTTGTATTTAACTGTTTTTACCATGAAGTATCTTCTAAACCGTTTAACGTAGCGCTTAGCCGGTTTTACCAGTATATAAAGCTCATCAAGATAAGAATTTTCATGTATTTATCTCATTTTTGCCAAATATGTTGGTTAGCAGGTTTTCGCAGTAAACCCTCGATAGGTACTTAGTGGGTGCGGTAAAAAAATAGAAAACAAAACCAACATAAAGGCCCTCGGACCACTTAAAAATCACATAAACTCTAAATAAATGCAATAATATCACAGCTCCAAAGTGACAAATGCCATAATGTTTCTAAGAAAATGCGGAGCCGGGACGGAAGCTAGAATTCTGAAAAATTTAGACGATAGAGGGATCATCCACGGGAATGGAAGCTGCTGCTGGCTGAATATTAGTTGGTATTTGCTAAAATTGGTAAAACAGTGCGTGAATTGAACTAAAGTTCTGTGGCGGACTACTCAGGCTACTCACTGCCTAATATTGAAGTGAAAATTCAGTCTCAGTGGAAATATGGGCAATAAAAATAAAATGTTGCGAAAGAGTTTTACAAGAAAAAGACGAAAAACTCGAAAAAATGATGGAATGTTTGGGTAAGTAGGATGATTACGGTATTGTATCATAACATTTGAAATTTGTATTTAGTTTAGTTTACTTACGAAACTGTATAAATCTATAGAAACGGCATTGACAATTTCTACAAACATTTTGCTAAATCCAAAAACAAATAGGTGCACTCTATTTTGATGTCTATAGAATGCATATTTGAATGCGCCTAGTGCAAACGTCTCTGGTCGAAGCAACCATCGAGGCGATAGCCATATTGCAATAGTAGGTATAAGTAACAAAAACAAACTTGCAGATAAATCAGAGTGCGTTCGTAATTATTATAATAATATAAATACTGCACACTAGTTATATAAAAAGCATTTTGATTCTTTTGTAAGATTATTTTTATAATATTTATTGAGTCATTAGACCAGTGCCGATAATTTTTGAAAACGAAAAAAGTCACAGTAGGCTGAAACCCATTGGAAAAGAAAGAGAATATAACAAAAATGAAAGGAAAAATAATTTACGGGCGATCCGAGGTCGGGAAGTGGGGGTTTAAGGGTAAAAAGCGGTTTATCT
This sequence comes from Brachylomia viminalis, assembly GCA_937001585.2. Classification (NCBI taxonomy): domain Eukaryota; kingdom Metazoa; phylum Arthropoda; class Insecta; order Lepidoptera; family Noctuidae; genus Brachylomia; species Brachylomia viminalis. The sequence goes on along the minus strand of OW443301.2, from coordinate 13,718,367 downwards.
CGATTTCCAAAACTAGTAGGAAAAAAATACGTAGCACAGATTATACATTGGAGACTTCACGTGGTGCCATTAGCTCTAACTTAGAAGTCGCTCAAGAATTTGTAAATTTCTTTACTAATATACCAGCTAAAACGACGGAAGCTTTAAATTCCTCACCTGATGTCTCCATTGATTTATTAAGAGCGAACGTTTTAGGCTGCCCGGTTGAATTTCAATTTAAACATATAAACCCTATGATAGTTATAAAAGCTTTTCGGCAAATAAAAATCAAATTGACCGAAGATCTATGGGGAATGTCTATCAAAGTTTGTACAGCAATAATCGAGACTATAGCACCATACTTAGCATTAATATTTAATTTGTGTGTAGATCAAGGAGTCTTCCCGGATTTAATGAAATACAGTAAGGTTATACCACTTTTTAAATCTGGGGACACCAAAGACACCAACAATTATAGACCAGTATCTGTGTTGCCAGTATTCAGCAAGGTGTTCGAAAAGGTAATGCTCAATCAAATGCTTAATCATTTTAACACCAACAAAATCTTACACGATCAGCAATATGGTTTCACCAAAGGACGTTGTACGACTGACGCCGGTGTCACTTTATTAAAACACATATTTACAGCGTGGGAGGAGGCCCAAGATGCCATAGGGATCTTTTGTGACCTCTCCAAGGCATTTGACTGCGTTGATCACGAAACCTTGCTCTTAAAACTTGAGCATTACGGACTAGGTAAACTCGCGCTTAGTTTAGTACATTCTTATTTAAATGATAGACAACAAAAAGTGCAAATAAATGGTATCAATTCACTTCATTTAAAAGTACAAATGGGTGTTCCACAAGGATCGATATTAGGTCCCTTCCTCTTTTTAGTATATATTAATGATCTACCCCATTTATTTAAAAACCAACCACAAATGGTATTATTTGCTGACGATACTTCTTTAATCTTTAAGATAAATAGACGTGCATCAAATCTTGACGACGTAAATAATGCCCTACTGCAGGTACATAATTGGTTCACTGCTAATAATTTAGTATTAAATGGGAAAAAAACTAAATGCATAAGATTTGCTTTACCGAATGTTAAAAGTAGTGATTGTGACATAGTATTGAATAACGAGAAACTAGAATTTGTCGATGAAACTGTTTTCCTGGGAATAACGCTAGACTCAAGGCTGCAATGGGGTCCTCATTTAACATCTCTTGCAGGACGGCTAAGTTCAGCAGCATATGCTGTAAGAAAAATCCGTCAATTTACTAATGTAGATACCGCGAGGCTAGTCTATTTCAGCTATTTTCATAGTATCATGTCTTACGGTATTTTATTATGGGGACGGGCTGCCGATATTGAGTCTATTTTTATTCTACAGAAAAGAGCTATCAGAGCAATATACAGCCTCCGCAGGCGCGATTCTCTAAGGGAACTGTTTAAAGACATTAACATCATGACGGTACCTTGTCAATATATTTATGAAAATATCATGTACGTAAGGAAAAATCTAAATCTTTTCAGTAAAAGAGGTGAAAGACACAATTATAGGACTAGAAATAGGGACCAATTAGTTCAACCAGGTTTCAGACTGGCTAAAGTAGACTCATCCTTCATGGGGTACTGTTTAAAATGTTACAATAAAATACCTCCCCACATACTCCAACTGAATGAAACGAAATTTAAATCCTGTATAAAACGCACACTATACAGCCAAGCATATTATAAGTTGGGGGATTATATCGCTGACAAAAATGCTTGGCTCAGGGCTGGTCCTGCTCCACAAGGGCGCGTAAAATAATTAATTAGCATTCGAAAATAGTGTTGGAGCTGATGAAGATTGTACAACCTATCTTTGCATTGTATAAATTCAATCTCATAGTATTGTATAATTGCATAGCACATGTGTGAGCACTATGTACCCACTATAAAGCTTACTGGGTTCGTCTCTCATTGACTTGAATGTGCCCTGGCGGCTGAGAGTATGTCATGCTCACTCAAATGTGTCGCTGGTGGTGGCGTGTGTATTGGATCATTGAGTTCCCTTCAAAATGGTTGAGCTGAATGGTGCTGATCCATACGTCATGTTCGTGAACGGGCGCCGTCAGTAGGCACTGGTCATTTCTTAGCTGCCACGGCTTATTTTAATTCCATAATTGTTTTTATCTTTTTATTACGGACGCTTTTAACGTGCACGTCTTTCTACATCGTTCTCACATGTATAATTACAACATGAATGATGTAACCACTCTATTGTAACAATATTTTGATTTAAAAGAGTGTCCATGGAGTTTCTTGCCCGTTCTTCTCCATAGGTACCTACTACGCTTTGGAATGGGCAACTAGCTTCATCTTTCTGACTGACCGACCCCTTGACAATTCAAAAGTGCCTGTAATTGGTTTATTTGAAATAAATGCTTTGAGTTTGAGTTTTGAGTTTGAGTTTCCGGCAAAACTACAAGTGTTATGGAAAAAAGTGTAATAGCAAAGTTGTAGGTAATAAAAAGATCTACAACTTTTGTATTCACACTTTTTTCAAGTAACATCAAAATTTATGTGAAAAATTCAAATAACCAAGTTCTTGGTTTTTTATTTTTATCTTTTACACAGCAATTATTTTTTTTACCGAGTTTTTAAAAAAGCAGATATTTTCACGTGAGAATTTTCGATTGAAAATTAGGGTGCTTTTTCGATATTAGGTCAAAATAAGGTGAAAAAAACAAATATTTTAAATCAATAAAAATACAGTGTGCTTGAAACCTATAAAGGTAAGTATTCGGCAAATTTCGCGAAAAAAAAAATGCTGTGTAAAAGATAAAAATATAAAACCAAAAACTTGGTTATTTGAATTTTTCACATAAATTTTGAGGTTACTTGAAAAAAGTGTGAATCCAAAAGTTGTAGATCTTTTTATTACCTACAACTTTGCTATTACACTTTTTTCCATAAGACTTGTAGTTTTGCCGGAAATCGAGATAACCCCCACTTCCCGACCTCGGATCGCCCGTAAATTATTTTTCCTTTCATTTTTGTTATATTCTCTTTCTTTTCCAATGGGTTTCATCCTACTGTGACTTTTTTCGTTTTCAAAAATTATCGGCACTGGTCTAATGACTCAATAAATATTATAAAAATAATCTTACAAAAGAATCAAAATGCTTTTTATATAACTAGTGCAATATTTATATTATTATAATAATTACGAACGCACTCTGATTTATCTGCAAGTTTGTTTTTGTTACTTATACCTACTATTGCAATATGGCTATCGCCTCGATGGTTGCTTCGACCAGAGACGTTTGCACTAGGCGCATTCAAATATGCATTCTATAGACATCAAAATAGAGTGCACCTATTTGTTTTTGGATTTAGCAAAATGTTTGTAGAAATTGTCAATACCGTTTCTATAGATTTATACAGTTTCGTAAGTATACTAAACTAAATACAAATTTCAAATGTTATTATGATACAATACCGTAATCATCCTACTTACCCAAACATTCCATCATTTTTTCGAGTTTTTCGTCTTTTTCTTGTAAAACTCTTTCGCAACATTTTATTTTTATTGCCCATATTTCCACTGAGACTGAACTTTCACTTAAATATTAGGCAGTGAGTAGCCTTAGTAGTCCGCCACAGAACTTTAGTTCAATTCACACACTGTTTTCAGTCATAAATTACTTGAAAACTACAATCGAATTATGCACAGAGCGTCCGGTGCCAACCATCCAAGTCGAGCGCTGCCCGACGACTAAAGTATGACCGCGTAAACTATTGTCACCACTATGGAGCGTCAATAAGATTGAAAATTGAAAATGATATTTGTGTTGAAATGTGACGTAAGCTGCGAATGGGCATTTATTTTACTGCTTTTCTTTAGATTATTTAAAATATAGACATAAAATTAAATAATGGTTTGGTTAAAGTTTTAAAAAAATGGAAAACCTACTAAATTCTTAAAAAAAAAACTGTTGTTATCGCTGGAAATACAGAGATCTTCGACGTCAAAGTTTATTTTTGTGCTACAACTTCCCAATTTTTTATTGGGAATATCAAACTATTATTTATTATTCTGTTCGGTTTAAATTCTTCTTTATACCCTTCTCTGAACACTGTATTTTTCGCGTTACTTATTTTTATTACATTACGTCATACTCGACGTTCTAAGAAACCAATTTTTGGGAATATTGAGAAAACACCCCGCCTTAATAAGCATACTTTTGTGTAGGATTCTCGTCACGGTGTTCTGGGTTATCACGTGTGTCTAGAATTTTTATCTAGTTTTGTGTGATTGTTGATACTTTTGTGACTTTTTATTGTTTCGTTGTGTCGTTCTTGTGCCCGTAAACAGGTTTGTATTGTGTTTGTCTTGTTTTAAGTCGTTTTATTCAACATGGATAAGAATAAACCCCCTGATCCTGATCCCCCAGATATTCCAGATCCTTCAACTCCTTTCTCTCCGAATCCACTATCCCAATTCGCGGATGTTGTTTGTAGAGTAACAGAAATGGATGTAACACAACCCCAACAAAATTCACGCAAACGTCCTGGTGCTGAAGAAATCTTAACACCTACCCCTCCAAGCAAGCAACCAAAAAGCCAAATTGGTCGTATCAAGTATTCCGTAATGGATAAGGCTCCCTATATTGTCCACGTTTATCGTATTGAGAATCAACCAAATGATGGCACCACTCTACATCCTGTTAATTTTGGTAAATTCCTCATGAATAACAACATTGCGAACATTGTTTGTGGTGGTGTTAACAGAGTCGGTAGAAACCGTGTGTCAGTGGAGTTTGCTTCCCCCCAGGACGCTAACTCTTTCTTGTGTAACGGTTTGCTGTCTAAATATAGTTATACTGCATCAATCCCTACATTTAATATCACAAGGATGGGTGTTGTTACCGGTGTTCCCATAGATATTACGGAAGAAGAAGCTTTAACTTATTTGACTGTGCCTTCAGGGTGCGTGTGAAAGTCCGTCGTATAAACAGAAAAACCCAAAGAGACGGTGTTAATGAGTGGAAATCCACTGAGACATGTGTTCTGACATTTGATGGACAAGTTTTACCAAAGAGGATTTACTGTTGTTATACATCTCTCCCTGTTGAGCAGTACATATACCCGACAATTCAATGCCGCAAGTGTTGCAGATTTGGTCATGTGGCGAATCTATGCAGGTCTAAACCCCGCTGCAGTAAATGTGGCCACGATCACCCCGGTGATGGTTGCAACATTTCTGAGGGCGAGGCATTCTGTGTGCTTTGTTCGGGTAATCACTTTGCTAACAGCAGGTCATGCCCCGAGTATGGTAGACAGAAAGCTATTAAGACAGTCATGGCCGAGAAATCTATTCCCTATGCAGAGGCCAGTAAGATTATCCCAACTTCTTCCCGCAATTATGCCAACATAGCCAAAACCCCAATTACTCAGTCCTACCAGAAAACTGTGACACTTAAACCCAAGACCCATGCCCCTCTTTCCCCGTCTTATGACAAAGTTGCTCATCAACAGATAGTTAGGTCTCCCCTACCTTCACAGCCTAATGGCTGCGCTCTTAACTACAACAATGCTCCTTCTAATACTACCGGTTCTATTATTGAACTGCTTATTAAACTCTTACCAACTATTATTTCTTCTTCTACTACTAGTTCCCAATCACCGTCCAACGTTGCCGGTCAACTTATTACTCTACTTCTACAAATTAAAAATGGCGTCTCGCCAAGTATTCCTACAGTGGAATGTGAGGAGCGTGTGGCATAAAAAGCACGACCTCATATTTCTTTTAAATAAATACAATACACTGGCTTGTTCCATAGCTGAGACTTGGCTCACCCCAAGTCTTAGCTTTCGTATGCCACACTTTAACATTCTCAGATGTGACAGATCTGATGGCTATGGAGGATCGGCTCTCCTTGTTAACAATCGGGTCCCTCTTTTGCCCTTCCCTTTGCCTTCGCTCACAGGTGACATGAGTATTGTAGCAGGAAGGGTGGAAGGCATTACAGTGTTTTCGGTATACATTGCTCATCCTCATCACAATTTTTTTGCTATTTTAAAAAACATTTTTTCCAATGTTCATGGACCAATTTTGGTTATGGGTGATTTTAACTCCCACCATTACAGATGGGGGTCCGAACGCTGTGATGCCTTTGGGGTAGCTTTGGTTGAGATCTTGGACGATCTGGATCTATGTATCCTTAATAACGGTTGCCCAACTCGCAGATCCCCTCCTGGTCAACAAAAAAGCAGCGTGGATTTAACTTTTTGTTCACTTGAGTTGGCATCTTCAACCCATTGGGATTGTACGACCTTGTCACATGGTAGTGACCATTACCCTATTGTCATATCTTTGGTTAATAAGACTTATTTAGAGAAAACTTCCCCTCCACTTTTGAAATATAACCTGTCCAAGCCAGATTGGACAAAATTTGTTTCATTATTGGAGGACAAAATTGATGCTCTTCCAAATTTAAATTCAAGTTTATTAAATCCTTCTGGTCACTGCCATGTCAAAAGTTGTTACGAGGGATTTGTCACGGCCATTACCTCCAGTGCGGATTCCTGCTTTCCGCTGAAAAAACAGTGCCCGTGGCAAAATACCTTCTCCCCCATGGTGGGACCCAGAATGCACTTCGGCAGTCAGGGATAGAAATGAGGCAGAGCGGTGTTACAATGCAGATATGAGCACCGAAAATCTAATGACATATTTGCGGATAAATGCCAGATCCAAGCGTCACCTTCGCAAGAAAAAACGTGCGGGTTGGGTTAAGTTCTGTACCTCCTTATCTCCCTCTACTCCAGTCTCGTTAGTATGGAAAAACATCCACAGGTTTAAACGTGGGTGCTCTCCCTCAGTCTCGTCACCGATCACTAGGGAAACAGCTGACCTTTTTTATGACAAAATTGCTCCACCATATGTTCCTCTCTCTTCCGAATGTTCCAGTAATGTGTCCCTACAAAGTGTTTCAGAGGATCCGTTTGATGTGCCATTTACTTTGAAGGAATTGAATGTGGTACTGAGACATGTTCGGGACTCAGCCCCCGGTATTGACGGTGTGCCATATTCTTTTATTGTTCATTCTGGAGACAAGGCTAAACTCTACTTCCTTGACATCATTAATTTTTGCTACAGTAATGGTTGGATTCCGGATCAGTGGAAAGTACAAATTATTATTCCCCTATTAAAGCCAGGCAAACATGTAGATGATCCGAACGGCCTTAGACCAATTGCTTTATCCTAAGTCTTGTCCAAACTATTGGAACACCTTATTAAAAATCGACTTGAATGGATAGTCGAAGCGAGAGATTTGCTGCCGAATTACCAATTTGGTTTCAGGAAGGGGCTCGGTACTATGGATAGTGTTGGCGTTTTAGTTACGGATATTCGCTTAGCGTTTTCCAAAAACGAGTCCGTCGTAGCCGCCTTCCTAGACATCTCCTCTGCATACGACAACGTTCTTCTTCCCGTACTCAGGCAGAAAATGCACCAGCTGAGACTCCCGGTTAAGATGATCGAATGCATCTGTGCTCTTCTCTTGTCTCGCTCTTTGGTTCTGAGGGTCCAGGGAGAGGATTTCGATGAAAGTCAGACGTGGAAGGGACTCCCGCAAGGCTTCGTGCTGAGCCCCCTTCTTTATAACCTGTATACAATGGACATTGGCTCCTGCCTAAACAGTAACTGTCACATCCTCCAATATGCAGACGACTTAGTCTTGTATGTGACAGATTCCTCCATCATGGACGCTGCGTCATCCCTATGCCTCTCTCTGGACTCTCTGAACCAGTGGCTTTTAAGTCATGGTTTGTCTTTATCGGCACCAAAAAGTTCGGCAGTAATTTTCTCTCGTAAAAGATTGATCCCACGCATAACAGTGGACATTCCGGGTTCTAATATTCCGTTAGATAATAAGGTTAAATTTTTAGGCGTTTTCCTTGACTCAAAATTAAATGGTATGCATCATATCAATTTAATAATAAAAAAATGTGAAAAAGTGATTTCGATTTTAAAGGCTCTCACGGGTGTCTGGTGGGGTGCCCATCCTTACACTATGAAATTGGTCTATAACGCCGTAATTCGTAGTGTTTTAGACTATGGTACGTTTCATTTAGTTCCATGCAACAAGGGTGCTATGGCAGGGCTGGATAGTATTCAGTCGAAATGTCTTCGGATCATCTCTGGTTGTATGAAGTCTTCTCCCATTAACGCATTGCAGGTTGAGTGTGCTGAACCTCCCCTGGCCTTAAGACGGCAGTATCTGGCCTCCCGTTCTCGGGCTAAGTTAATTATCTAGATCTTCCCATCCCCTTTTAGTAAGATTGAATGAGTTAGATGCCTTATGTAGAAGCTCAAATTTCTGGAAAAACAAAGAAATTCCCTTAATCTTGAAAGCTTTTCGACAAATTCATAATTTAGCATGTCCAATAGAACAGAACCCACGATTACCTCTTTTTAACTTTCCCTATGAAGTTGTATGTTTCACACCAAAAATTATCTTTGACATCGGTATTTCCAAAAAGTCCCCTTCAGCGAACTCGGCCGTCAATGCGGTGGTGGAAGAACGGTGGTCCGGGTTTCAAAGGTTTTTTACAGATGCTTCAAAATTTTATGATCTCAGTAACATTGGCGCTGCGGTTTATTACCAAAGCTCCAGAATTATTTTACAGTACAAATGCCCTGAGGAGTCTTCTGTGTTCACGGGCGAGTGTGTGGCTTTATTGGAAGCTTGTCTTTTCATAGAGTCACATCACAATATCAACAAAGCCGTTATTTTCACTAACTCTCGTAGCTGCCTGCAAGCCTTAGTACAAAACCCTTTCAAAAGTAAAATGCACAGTTCACTTGTTTTAAAAATTAAAAAATCTTTATTAGCTTGTGCTAGTAGTCAAAAGGAAGTTCAGTTAGTTTGGATACCTAGTCATTGTGGCATTAAGGGCAATGAGTGTGTTGATGCTTTGGCCAAAGATGCTTGCTCTTCAGCAACGGCTGATCTCACCTACAACATTCATCAGGGGTATGACTTACTGAGCCTTCCAAAGGCTAAGCTCCAGTCCTCATGGCAGGAACACTGGAATATCACTGGAAGGAAAAAGGGCAGGTTTTACTATTCAGTACAACCAATAATAAAATCAAAACCTTGGTTCTATGGCTACAAAAAAGCATCGAAAACAATTATTTCTACCCTTTGTAGAATTCGCTTGGGTTTCTGTTGCACTCCAGTTTTTTTGCGAAAGATTCGTGTTCGAGACTCCTCTCTCTGTGAGTGCGGGTTGGAGGAGGGCACTCTGGACCACATCTTCTTTGAATGCTCGAACAACAACCTTTAGATTTATATAGACGCCTCCCAAAATTTAAGATCCCTCTTCCGACTAATTTTCCTTCTTTACTAACATACTCCTCTCCAGATCTGTATGTGGCGCTGATGACCTTCATCCGTCACAATAATATAAAATTATGAATTATTACTCTGTATGTGTTGGTGTGGTATGCGTGTATTTTAAGTTTAAAAAATTATAATATTTATTTATTTCTATTTTTTGTCTGTTTCAGTCCCGTACTAATCCAGCAAGCTCTCTATTGTATCAACTGGATCAACCAAATCATTTTATTTGTTTTAAACTAATTTTCACTTTTTTTCCCTTTTTTTTATGCACACTTGTTTTTCTAGCTCACTTTAGACATTGGCAGAATAGTCGACAATTTGTTGCCAATTGGTGCCGATTCCCTTGTTCACAAACTAACGACTATTCTGCAGCAAAGCCGATGTCGACTCGACATCGGCTTTGCTTGCCATTTATTAAAAATAGAATAGAATACTTTTGTGTAAAAACTAAAAAAGGAATGATTTTGACTTCCCATTTGATTTTTCCTGATCTCTATGTCTTGGATTGCCGTCCTATCCAAGTTCGTTTCAGTAACAAATGTTTCTCTTAAAAACACTCCATCGATACATCACATATGGCTATTGGGCGCTAAGAACATTCCTTAACTTCGGTGTCCCAGTTGTCACCTATTTAGGTCAATTATCTCCGAACTGACTAACAACTGGCGAAAGTCGTGTTAGTAGCAAAGGTTCTACCTACTTGAAAAGCTCTTTCCATTGGTATAGGTACATCTTATGACTATTGGGCTTCAGGGCAGGAACCAATAATTCGATGCCCATTCTTCTATGGACACTAGGTTCCTTTTGTGGCGTTGGAAGGGGTAAGTTGTTAAATGATTTTTCGAAGAATGTTACCAAGTTTAAAAGATACCAAGTTTCAAATTAATAGGACCGCTATTGGTATTAATAATCTTGATTAAAATGTGGTTTACCTACCTTCCGCCTGACGCAGGTCCACACCGGACACGGTTGGTTCGGGAGGCTCCTGTTCCGGATAAGGCGGGAGGAAACGCCCGGGTGTCACCATTGTGTCGCCCGGAGGACACGGTGGAGGTCTGCCCAGCTTGGGCGGAGCACCGCCGTGTCCTCGTGGAGGCGATTCGCGGTGGCGATCTCTCGCGTCCGGCCCTGGTCCAGGCCATGGTACGGAGCGAGAGAGCTTGGGAAGCCGTCACCTCCTTCTGCGAAGCAGTAATGCTCGCGAAGGAGGAGGCGGAACGCGTGAGGGAGAGGCAAAATTCGCGCCCTCACGCCCCTAGTCGCGGCAGGAGACACCCTGGGCGTCGGGAATCCCAGGCCGATTCCCGGCCAGCGTAGGCGCAGGCATGCGGTGGGGGCGGCGGTATAGAAGAAACGCTTGGAATTGCGTTTTATGAATTGATGGGTAGTGGGGATTTTAAGGTTAAGGTGGAGGATTTCGCTACGAACGAACCAAGGGGAGCCATTCTGTGATTCATAGATCATTATTGGACAAATGCACGCTGTGTAAATGCGCAATTTACACTTGAGGGACAATTTGTTACGTGCATTCAGAACGGAGTGGAGTCTACCGAGACCGAAAGCGGCGCGCGAGCGGGCCTGCTTTATCTGCTCTGCGAAAGAGAGATGCTCATCGAGAATCTCACCTAGGTATTTGTCTCGCTTTTCCTAAAGGGAACGGCTTGACGAACATGGTGATCGCTCGGGGAGCTATTGAAGTACTCTGGCTGGACAGCTCTGTAATATGCTTCATACAAATCCTGTAAGGTGCAGGTTGTAGTGAGACATTCACTAACCCTGTTTAGTAGGACGCACGCTAAGATTTTTACCGCTTACTTATCAGTAGTATTAGGTACCTATATTTTGACCAGTGCTGCAGGTAGAGCTCAATTCTCATTGAAACGGTCTGCATGCTCAATTAGTGGTATTACCTTATCAAATTTTACAAGTAAGCGGATGTTAATGTTAATTTATTTAGATGTATGAATATTATGAAAGAAAAGGCAATATATATTATAATTTTATCTAAACTTTTATTTAATTAAACAGGGTTGCACAAAGCAAGAACATTTGTTTTCTTTATCTTGATCATCACTGAAAATAATCGCCTGACTAGATAAATTAAAAAGCAACATATTACCAAGTGATTGTTGTAAGTTGAGCAAATTACATTATTTGTACTGTGGGAAATGATCAAAATAAGTGATGTTATTTACCTACATAATGAAATCTAATTTCTTCGCTTCTTTCGATCAGCGGGGTAATTGCGTAACACACTCAACAGTAAGAAAGGCAAGGTTCAACAACATTCGTTTGCGTTATTTACAGTGTTGGGCAGACAAATTTTTCGGTACTTATGAAGCAACGGATTAGCCTTGGAATACATTAGCGATATCCTTCAAAATGATTCAGATTCTGATTGATAGTGTGGTACGCAATTAGGGTGCTGGTGTAAATGTGGCATTAAAGTAGCATTTTATTTTTATGTAACCCTGATAATCATGATATCGTAAGTCTTGCTAAATTTCATACTTTGAAATTAAAGTAGTAGTATGTACCTGTGATTATGCAGCTACATACTACTACTTTAATTGGGATTCACAGCTCTAACATTTGTAGGTAGGTAGGTAGGTACAGGTTTACAAAATGAAAGGTGCCAAGGGAACTTTCGTGAAACTAATGTTGGTGAATATTTATTTATATATATTAAATGAGATAGGTTCTTATTTCTTTCATACATAGCATTTAAATATTTACAAAAACATTATCAACAAGTTATAAATAAACAATAGGTATATCAATTAGTATTCTGATGTATTGTTTGAATGACAATGTTTGAATATTTGAAATGTTTGTACTTAGATTATAATATTACGAATTCGTCTGTTTTAGGCTGCAAACATAATATGATTATTTACGGGTGTTCCAAGAAACAATAGTGATACTTTTAATATGGAAGTACTTTTTTTTTTTCATCAAGTCTTTATTATATTAATTGATTATGATAAGTATATTTATTATCTGCAAAACTTGATTTAATGACAAGTAACTGCATGCCTCCCTTGGTGCAAAGACAACCGACGTGTTTACAGCAAACAATAAATTGTAGAGAAACCAATATATTGGTTATTATTATATATATTTATATATATTACTATTGGTTGGAGCATAAACACTTTGGTTTACGAAAATTCCTCATGACATGTGAACATTACATTACAATTGTACAAATACATTCTTTTTCCATAATAGTGGGTTTCATTGCTTTCTACGTATAACACAAAATTTCAGTTTTTACATATATTTCACCCTCTTAATCTTAATAACCTCGGTCCCTTTTATAAACAATATGCAAAAAATGCAACAAAAATATTACTGCAGAAAGTTACTATTGGGCAGGTCCATTTTTGAGAACTGCAATGTATTGTCAATTATCTGAAACAGCTCCGGAGGCTGTGGAATCCGTCCTGTCTCCAGTTTTGACCACAATGGAATGTTGTTGAGAGATATTTCAAATGCTCCGGATGATACTAGCTGGCCTTCAATCATATTAGCTAAGAAGAACATCATCATGCATGCGTATAGCTTGTTCTCAATACACCAACTCCACCAAGCAGGCTGCGGTTTGTTCAGCCAGGCAAATATGTTGACCCCACTTAGTATGCACATGATCAGTATCATCTTGCCAAAACCCTGCAACATAAAATCATACTTAAAACTCTTTGGATAGTTAGAATACAGTATTATGGTATATTATAGTAGCCATACAAGACCATATTTTAAGGTTCATGTGATTCTGCGAAAAATATCACTTCTTTGGAGAACACAATCTCCAACATGGAAATCCTGACTATACTGTTTTGACATCTTTAATTTGAAGAACTCAATGATCATGGTATAGGGACCTATAAGTAATATTACCCTCTTAAAATTGGTAACAACTTTTAATAATAAGTTAACCTGGGGCTGCTGTTCATTCTTTTCATAGAATAAACTAGTGGCATGCTCCTGCTTCAATTTATTCAACTTGTCCAAAAAAATGTTGATGATAGGGGAAACTGAAGGGTTTTTCATACATATTCAGCAGGAAAACTAAATATACTTGCTGAAAAACACTAGGCAACCACAAGATTTCTGTGCTATACCTAAGACTAATAAATAATCACACACTTTCAAGAATAAAAACTTAATGATGGTGAAAACCACTTCAAAATAATTCTTGGTGTATTTTAAAAGAATTAAGGATACATACACAAAAACAAAAACTGACTTTGTTTCATTATATTAATAGATACTTAGTAAATGAGTGGTCTAAATGAGTTTTTAATACCTACTAGATGTAGGTACTGTAATTATCTAATATTTTTTTTTTTATTGATTTATTTATAAATGCGAAAGGTAATGCATCTACAATGAATAAACAGACCAAATCAAATTAGATTTACTTACAATCAATCTGGATAGATACATGTTTAAGCCAGGAGGATCATAGTTTGCTCCAATGACAGATATTTCTGGATATTTTTGTTGTATTATTCCTGCATAGTCTTCAAACACTTTTCTGTATCCGCAAGAATAACTGCAAAACGGAAATTGTTCATGTAAATTATAAGCTTACCTAGAAACATACAGATACGGATAAGTAATAAATAGTTCATGATAACCTCACCAGTAATAAATGTTCATAATGTGACCTACACCTTGTCCAATTTTAGTAATGCTTTCGACTTCATTTTCACTAGCTTGAGCATAGTTATCGCTAGATAAAATAATACAGGTAATGACTATTGTAAGAAAACTTAATGAAATACAGAAATTAGTTGACAAAGACATTATCAGCGAAGGTACCACTTTACGGTAAATGTAATGAGATTTTTATATTACTATTACACAGTAATTAAAACACATTTAACACGGTGTAAATTATTTGTAGTAAGAATGATAATATTTTACAAATCAAATATCACTAACTCGGACTGACTGCTTCTGATAAACGTTTAAAGTATCTACTATTTCTTGACTATTTCTTAGTCTTTGCCACAGATAACTATATACTAGTCGGAGACAGATAGGACAGTACCATGGTTGACGATTAGTTCCAAAAATATACGCCAAGCGCTAGTGTCGTAATGTCACTGAGGGATGACCCACAGCGTACTATAAAAATGACGATGACCATCCGGCATAGAATATCGATAGCATAGTGATGTGCCATGGAATATTCTTATAGGGTTAATTTTATTATTTGCAATGTTCAATGTTTCTTCCTATATGTTCATTGGATACGAATATAACGAAAGAAATGTAAAAAAAAGACTTCAGATTTTACTTTTTATTTATTTTTTCGTCTTAACCTATGGGCTTTATATTTCTCAAAGGCAATTTGTTGAGGTGCACACATCTGTTTCACAAGTTTTTCTTGTATATCTCCTTTTAAAATTTTATTAATTATGTTGCACCAATTATGAACATGGGTGCGTATCATTAAATTAAGCAACCATTCCTTTACTTCGGTGTTATGACCTGTACACCCCAACCAATTTAAATCAAACTTCTTTATTATTTCTATTTTTAAATGTTTTTTTACACATTTTTTGTATGCATACTTATTCAAGTAATCATTGTATAAGGCCCGAGATATTCCTATATAACATTAGAAACTTCTTTGATGGATATGTTAAATTATGATGTTTTATAAGGGTATATTCTCGTTGTTCAATCCATTTATGAAATACATCTCTTTTTGTTTGCAAGTATCAGAGCATCTCCTACAATTAAATTTGTTTGTCACTCTCCTGCACATATACCCTGTTGTATATGCAGAAGAGTGCACGCGCAATCTTTCGTTTACTGGATTTAGTGATTGGTTACTGCTAACGTTTTGCGTCATTGTTATGGGTCTACTACACACGGCATTTTCTTTATCTTCATCAAATGTTGATGAGGAACTCTCAACATTGGATGAAGATATGAGTTTAAAAAAATCTACAACTGTGTTTCCTGTATCATCCTCACAGTTTGCATATATTGAATGTGGACCCATAACGTTAGACAGTAGCAGTGATTTAAAAGCATTCAAAAAAGTATTTGCATCAGGATTGACGTTCCTGTAGTTGATGGCTCTGATCCTACCAAAAAAATTCTCAAGAGGATCCTGATTAACATTTCTAGGATAAAAATATTGTATATCATATTTTTCGAACAACAGTTTAGACAACCTTTCAAAACTTTCTATAGTTGTAACCCATCCATTAAGAGAAGGAACTCGAACCTTATAGATTTTATTATTTTTGAGGGCTTTCTTGCTACTATTATCAATATATTGAATATTATTTAATATTTGTTTGGCTTCTGTCCAAAAATTGAAAATTTGATGGGCGTTTGGCTTTATTGGTCCACGAAGTTTGCCCCGGACAGTACTCCCTCGAGATCCATTCACGCTGTCAAAGAGCTTGTCCATGAATTCCACAGCTTCGCCTGTTGTGGCCATTGTCTCACTGACATTTTGACCCGAGGCTGTAGTTTCTGAAATACATTCAAATTCAAATTCAAATTGTTTATTTTCTTCAACAAGATTACAGTCATTAATTTGTGATTGGAGTCTTCTTTTAAGCAAACAATGCCTGTATTAGAAGACTCCGCTCTTCCATAACAAAAGAAAGAAAAATATTAATAACATAATTTATCATAGGTAAGTAGACAAAATTGGCATAAGTATAGTTTGTGCGTGTGTGTGTGTATGTGTGTGCTTGTGTGCCTGTGTGAGAGTATAGGTTATGTCGTGAATTTCAAGAGCTCTTCCGTTTCCTTATAAGTAAGTGGTTTAATCCATTTCAGTATTTTTTTTTTGCATTCATGGTATTGGTTTTTATATATACATATTTCACATACACATAATTATATATAAGTATAACAAACAAAGAATGTTTCCATTTCCATTCTATCAGACTACAAGAAAGTGCAACTGGTATTATTCTTAGTATATTAGTTTAAATCAAATGTCTTATTAGTCATAATGGCTCAATTGTAAAAATTAAAACCCAATTATTAAAAACCTAATTCTTTTTAACAAAGAGTGAATATGTATAGTGTGAATTCTTGTGTTTCTTTTGTCGGAGACCCTAAATAAATTAAAGTAAAGTGAGTAAGTGAGTGATTGATTGATAACAAAGTAAAAACTTACTGAACAATGCAGTGTATTTAAGCATTCCACTGGTTGTTGCACTCAGAGTTTGGGCAGCTACACTCACTTTAATTTTCTTCATTTTTGCTGCGTAAATATGGTGCTCTGTTAGTTTTTTATGCATTCTAGTATGTCCTAGTTGGCAATCAGCATCAAATACCATTTCAATATCCTTCCAAGTGGCCACTTTGCTTTTGAAAAACATGTCTTTTGTAAGAAGGTTGTTCCTTAGCCCCTTAAGTAAGTGTGGGGGATCATACACTACACTTAGGTGTTGTCCTGACATCTCAATAGTTCCATCTGCAAACAAAAAAGCTATTGAGTACAACTTAATTTGATGGATCACAATCCTACTAATTTATAAAATAATGTCAAAGTTTAGATGTTTGTTATGCAATTGTGGTTTAACAGTTCAACATATTTGGATGAAATTTGGTACACAGTTAGACCATGACCTGGCCTAACATACAGATGGATATTATGATAATTATAATGATGATGGATACTTTTTATCCTAGATAATTTGCAACTGCTATGCAGATAATGTGAACAAAGGCTATTTGTAGAGAGAGTATCTACTCACCATTATATATAATTATGTCTCAACTCAAGCAATAAAGCGATGAGAACGAATAATACACAAACTAACCCAGAGATTCGACACGAATGACTGAAGTCTGAAATTACTGAAAATACAATCTGTCAGTTTGACAGTTATACGCAACACTCAACAGCCAAAATGGCTGCCAACAACATGGCTACCGAAAGTAGCGCCATAACGCATTTTTTGGAACTAAAGCTGTCGCAGGCCTGGGCCTGGTCTTTGCTCTGATGTCTGATAGTGATTTAGAGGCGCAAGTCACAATCAGAACCACAGAACATTAATATACTATACTCATAGAATTAGTATGTACTATAATACTTTCAGAGTTCCACTGTAATACTTAGAAGTATCGAAAAGTCGGTCTTGACTTCAAAGAGAAAGCTGGAAGCTGAGCTGTAGTGTGTCCTTTTCTAATAAGGTGACCATAAAATTACTTGGAAAATAGGACACGATGGAAAAGTTAAAAATATTACGTTATTGACGGAATGTACCTATGTGTAAGGCGATGTATTACTTTTCTCTATGGTTATCCCACACCACTGCGTGGTTAAAAGCTCTAGTACCACTACTCCCGTGCGCTTCAGAGGAAACTCAAATCCCAGGAAGTGGTTTCCATGACCCCCCCTGATTCGCCCCGATAAGACAATCGCTTATGACGATGTCGACAAAGCTGAATGCCTCGCCATCAGTCTCGAGGCTCAATGCACACCCAGCTCTCAACCAGTCGATCAAGCTCACCTCTCTGAGGTCGACGCTGAAGTTGAACACAGAGCTTCCCTCCCCCCTGTCGAAGACCCTGAGTATCCTCTGCCTCCAGTCACTCCAGACGAAGTGCAGGATATTATCAAGGCACTTAAACCCCGGAAAGCTCCCGGCCTAGATGGAATCACCAATAGGGTGTTCCAACTATTCCCTGCCCACCTAATAATGCTAATGGTTACCATCTTCAATGGTGCCTTAAGCAACAATATCTTCCCACAACAGTGGAAAAAAGCTACCGTCATCGGTATCCCAAAGCTTGGGAAGCCAAAGTCCGAGCCCACCAGCTACCGCCCTATCAGCCTGCTCAATGTTCTCGGTAAGATCTATGAGAGACTTATTTATAAGCGACTCAGAAATTACGCCGAAACAAAGGGCCTCATCCCAAACGAACAATTCGGTTTTCGAACCCAGCACTCCTGCGTTCAACAGGTCCACCGTATCGTCGAGCACATAAGCGTTGGCTTCCAACGTGGCTCGATGACGGGCGCCGTATTCTTCGACATAGCCAAAGCGTTTGACAAAGTCTGGCACAACGGCTTGTTATACAAGCTTTACAAACTTGGTGTGCCAGACCGTCTCGTCCTCATCCTGAGAGACTACCTGACAAACCGCACATTCCGCTATCGCATCGAAGGCGCGCTATCCTCCCCTCATCCCATACGCGCAGGAGTCCCCCAGGGCTCTGTGCTTGCCCCGCTCATATTCACCCTTTTCACCAGCGACATCCCAAAGAGCAAAAAGGCTCAGCTGGCTCTGTTCGCAGACGACACGGCCATTTACTACACCGGTAATGGCAAAGTTCCAATAGCTCGTATCCTTCAAACCGCAGTCAACCAACTCGGTGAGTGGTTTAAAAAGTGGAGAATAGAAGTCAATCCCGACAAAAGCCAAGCGGTCCTATTCACAAGACCGAGACACGGCCTCAGCCCCCCCCCAACCGATCACTATGTCAGGCAAGCCGATCCCTTGGGAGAAGCGAGCCAAATACCTCGGTGTCATCCTCGATGAGCACCTATCCTTCGCAGAGCATATAAGGAAGGCCCGCTCGCGCGCCGCCTTCGCTCTTGGTAGACTCCACTTCGTTCTGAATGCACGCAGCAAACTATCCCTCAGGTGTAAATTACGCATTTACACAGCGTGCATTCGCCCAATCATGACCTATGCTAGTGCAGTCTTCGCACACGCCAAACCCCATCACATCCATAGGCTGCAGGCCCTACAAAATCGTGTCCTTCGTAGGGCAACAGGTTCCCCCTGGTATGTCCGTAACGAAATACTCCACCTAGATCTCAAAATCCCCACTATCCATCAATTCATGAAACGCAACTCCAAGCGTTTCTTCGACACCTCCGACAAACATCGCAACCCTCTGGTTGTCAAGGCCGCAGGCTATGTCCCCTCTAAAATCAGCCACCTCCGCCGCCCAAGGCATGTCCTCACCGACCCCGATGACCCCATAACACTCCGCCAGGAAAGCAATAGGGCCACCAGTACAGTGCACAAATTACACAAACCGTCATTCCGTCCTCGCCGCCGAGGCACCTCGCGAACCCCCCGACTTAATCGTCCCCCCCGACCCTTGCCCGACGAAGCGCCAGCCCGCGCCGTAGCTGAGCCCGTAAATATAAACCCCCCCCGACTGTGACCTCTGAGTTTATTTCGGCGTTTCTTCTCAGAGATAGTCAATTCGGAAACGCCGACCTCATCAAGCTTAATAATAAGAAAAATCTGATCCAGCCTGTCCCACCTTGCTGTCCCCCCCCCAGCGACGCCCTAAGCCGAGGTTCGTACCCCACAGGGGGTGCCCTTAGGTGATAGTCGCTTAGTATGTAATAATACGCCCCTGGCTGGAGGCTTTGAGTTTCACTTAAGGCAACCACAGGATAGTCCGGTTAAGTAGTAACGACCTCTCTAGGTCTACTACGAGATGCCATAGTTAGGAAAGAAACTCCCGTGCGAGCGAGTTGTATTTGATGGCTCAGCGGCATCATCCAACGGTGTCATTTAACAATAAATTGCTTACAGGCAGAAAACTTCACCATGATATTTTAAAAATAATGTTTAAATTTCGCCTGTATCCCGTTTGCTTCACCGCTGACATAAAAAAAAATTACATAATGGTACTTATCGACCCATCTGAACGCTGTTATCAGCATATCCTATGGAGAGAGTCACCTTGTGACTAAATAAAAACTTATAAGCTAGTGACAAATACCTACGGATTGCGCTCATCTGGTTATGTAGCTGTAGGTACGCTCGTTGCAGCAACTAGCTACTGATGAGGGTACGCACTATCCTCGCGCGGCTGACATACTTATGCAAGGTTTTTTCGCAGATGACTTGCTATGGTCTGCGGAAGACCTTGACGAAGCCTATGCTTTACAGGACGAGCTCGTAGCTCTGTGTAAACTGGGTGGTGTTGACCTTGGCAAGTGGGCAAGCCGCACCCCCGATTTACTGTCAAGGATTAACGCAGATCAAGCAGTCACTATACATTTCAGCGATGACACCGTGTGTTCGTCACTGAAGGTATTAGGCCTAAAATGGCTACCCATCGATGATTATTTTTCATTTAATTAAAATATGACTGATTTAATACGTACACGATGCGTTCAGTGCTAAAATTGCTAGCTAGCCTTATTGATCCTGTGGGATTCTTATCTCCATGTAGTTACTTTTTTAGCGAAATGGACAATGCAAGACTTGTGGAAATTAATTCTTGGTTGGGATGACGCACTGCCTTCCGATTTGCGCGATAAGTGGTTTGTGTTTATCTCTTCTTTGTCTTGTCTCTCATCACAAAAAATTGAGTGGCACATGCTTTTATATCAAAATTTTGTGATCTATGTACATTTAATTGCCTTTTGTGATACATATACCCGTGATTATGCTTCTGTAATTTACGTACGCAGTGTCAATCAAAACAATGAGTTTGCTTATCAGTAAAAGCAAAGTTGTCCCGATTATAGCTCTTTCAACCCCGAGGCTCGAATTAATGTCCGCTGTGTTGCTATGCTATCTAAACTGGTTTTGTTTGTTATCAAAATATTCAAAATATCACATTTTTTTTTATATACCGCCTTAACGGACTCTAGTGTAGCACTAGCCTGGTTGCAAACGCCTCCCTACAAGTTAAAAACATTTGTTTCGAGTCGTGTCGCTAAAATAGTGGAGGTATTTCCGACGAACTGCTGGTTTCTACAAAGTGAAAATAATGCCGCTGATCCCGTGGCGCTTTTACTACTCAGATCATAGCCGAGTACGAGCGCTGGTCACACGGCCCAGAGTGGCTCACAGATGACGTTGATTTGTGGCTGACCACTACATTTTACGTCAATAATAAAACAGAAATATTAGAACTTAAAACTAATGCCGATTCATTCGGCTTTGCTTCTCAAATAAAAACATTTTAACACAAAAAAACCCGACTTCCTAAAAAAAAACTACAAAGTGAAAAATAACTTTAATTTCGGAAGTCGGTGTCTTTGGATCTGTACTTTAGTTTTTTCCACCGACTTTCGAAATTAAAGTAAATTTTTACGTTGTCGTGTTTTTTCTTTTTTTGGAAGTTGGGTTTTTTTTTGTTAAAAAGTTTTTTATTTTTCACTTTTTAGTTATGGTACCTACCCCACACTAATTCGAAAACGATCTTCTTACACGTCCACGTCCGTTTGAAGGCAGTTTTCTTTTATTTATAAATAATTTAGTGTTGATTTTTTAAAACCGCTATCCGATTTCGATAAAATTCAAATGGGACCACACACCAGCTTTCAAATAAAAAAAATCATTAAAATCGGCTCACCCAGTCAGAATCAATGTTTGAAAGATTCTCGTCATATTATAATAAGTTGCAAGGAGTCTTTGATTGGTGTTTGCGGTTTATAAAAAACTGCAAGACATCTCAACTTTCCGAGCGGCCCGCTATCGACTCACGAGTAGTCACGAGTTGAATGCGTCTCATGAACGTAGGTACTTAAAAATGACACAGCAGCAATATTTTTCTAGCGAAATAAACAACATTAAAAATAATAAGTTTGTTCCATCAGTAAGGAAACTTTCACCCTTCGTGGATGCGCATAATTTCCTTAGGGTGGGGGTAGGATCAGTGAAGCTGACCTACCCTACAATAGTAAGCATCTCTTGCTATTGCCTAAAAATGTCATTTATCAATTTTAAGACTTATTTTATCATTTTCACAAATAATTGTACCTACTTACACGTAGGACCTCGTTCCCTACAAGGAATTGTATGCAGGCGATAATGGATCCTATCTGCACGCAGTATGATTCGGAGTGTATTGTCTAAATCATAGATGTAGAATTCCGGTCTAAATGCATCATCTGTTTTAAATGCAAACCCATGTCAATACAGCCTGCAATGAGTCTGTTACCCGGCGAAAGATTAAAAATCAATAAAGTATTTAAAGATGTCGGTTGTGACCTGGGTGGCCCGTTTCTTAATAAAGCAAGTTAGGTTAGGCACACAGCGGGCGCGGCGCGGCGGGACGGGACGGCAACGCGACACTGAGCAGTTGTAATGTACTAGATATTACGGACGACGCCACACAGAGAGACGGTTACCGTCGCGTCGAGCGGGACGGCTCTGTGTGGCGTCGCGTAAAAATAATAGGTATTTTTCTTTTTATCAGGGGTCATTCTTTCATGAGGAAGATAGAGAAATTGATAACCTTGCTATCTTTCTTCCTTTGCGTGAGTGTGTATGTAAGTTAGTTATTATTCTAAGATGTAAGTAATTGTCTGAGGGTCTGTTATTTTGTAACAGATAGGTTATATTGGTAGGAACAATTGTTATATTAAAATATCTGTTATTTCTATCTGATAAGATAAATACGACTCGACCTTTATTATACTATCCATAGAGGAAAGTAACATAATGATTTTATCTGTTTCGGTGTGGTTGAACACAGAGCTTCCCTCCCCCCTGTCGAAGACCCTGAGTATCCTCTGCCTCCAGTCACTCCAGACGAAGTGCAGGATATTATCAAGGCACTTAAACCCCGGAAAGCTCCCGGCCTAGATGGAATCACCAATAGGGTGTTCCAACTATTCCCTGCCCACCTAATAATGCTAATGGTTACCATCTTCAATGGTGCCTTAAGCAACAATATCTTCCCACAACAGTGGAAAAAAGCTACCGTCATCGGTATCCCAAAGCTTGGGAAGCCAAAGTCCGAGCCCACCAGCTACCGCCCTATCAGCCTGCTCAATGTTCTCGGTAAGATCTATGAGAGACTTATTTATAAGCGACTCAGAAATTACGCCGAAACAAAGGGCCTCATCCCAAACGAACAATTCGGTTTTCGAACCCAGCACTCCTGCGTTCAACAGGTCCACCGTATCGTCGAGCACATAAGCGTTGGCTTCCAACGTGGCTCGATGACGGGCGCCGTATTCTTCGACATAGCCAAAGCGTTTGACAAAGTCTGGCACAACGGCTTGTTATACAAGCTTTACAAACTTGGTGTGCCAGACCGTCTCGTCCTCATCCTGAGAGACTACCTGACAAACCGCACATTCCGCTATCGCATCGAAGGCGCGCTATCCTCCCCTCATCCCATACGCGCAGGAGTCCCCCAGGGCTCTGTGCTTGCCCCGCTCATATTCACCCTTTTCACCAGCGACATCCCAAAGAGCAAAAAGGCTCAGCTGGCTCTGTTCGCAGACGACACGGCCATTTACTACACCGGTAATGGCAAAGTTCCAATAGCTCGTATCCTTCAAACCGCAGTCAACCAACTCGGTGAGTGGTTTAAAAAGTGGAGAATAGAAGTCAATCCCGACAAAAGCCAAGCGGTCCTATTCACAAGACCGAGACACGGCCTCAGCCCCCCCCCAACCGATCACTATGTCAGGCAAGCCGATCCCTTGGGAGAAGCGAGCCAAATACCTCGGTGTCATCCTCGATGAGCACCTATCCTTCGCAGAGCATATAAGGAAGGCCCGCTCGCGCGCCGCCTTCGCTCTTGGTAGACTCCACTTCGTTCTGAATGCACGCAGCAAACTATCCCTCAGGTGTAAATTACGCATTTACACAGCGTGCATTCGCCCAATCATGACCTATGCTAGTGCAGTCTTCGCACACGCCAAACCCCATCACATCCATAGGCTGCAGGCCCTACAAAATCGTGTCCTTCGTAGGGCAACAGGTTCCCCCTGGTATGTCCGTAACGAAATACTCCACCTAGATCTCAAAATCCCCACTATCCATCAATTCATGAAACGCAACTCCAAGCGTTTCTTCGACACCTCCGACAAACATCGCAACCCTCTGGTTGTCAAGGCCGCAGGCTATGTCCCCTCTAAAATCAGCCACCTCCGCCGCCCAAGGCATGTCCTCACCGACCCCGATGACCCCATAACACTCCGCCAGGAAAGCAATAGGGCCACCAGTACAGTGCACAAATTACACAAACCGTCATTCCGTCCTCGCCGCCGAGGCACCTCGCGAACCCCCCGACTTAATCGTCCCCCCCGACCCTTGCCCGACGAAGCGCCAGCCCGCGCCGTAGCTGAGCCCGTAAATATAAACCCCCCCCGACTGTGACCTCTGAGTTTATTTCGGCGTTTCTTCTCAGAGATAGTCAATTCGGAAACGCCGACCTCATCAAGCTTAATAATAAGAAAAATCTGATCCAGCCTGTCCCACCTTGCTGTCCCCCCCCCAGCGACGCCCTAAGCCGAGGTTCGTACCCCACAGGGGGTGCCCTTAGGTGATAGTCGCTTAGTATGTAATAATACGCCCCTGGCTGGAGGCTTTGAGTTTCACTTAAGGCAACCACAGGATAGTCCGGTTAAGTAGTAACGACCTCTCTAGGTCTACTACGAGATGCCATAGTTAGGAAAGAAACTCCCGTGCGAGCGAGTTGTATTTGATGGCTCAGCGGCATCATCCAACGGTGTCATTTAACAATAAATTGCTTACAGGCAGAAAACTTCACCATGATATTTTAAAAATAATGTTTAAATTTCGCCTGTATCCCGTTTGCTTCACCGCTGACATAAAAAAAAATTACATAATGGTACTTATCGACCCATCTGAACGCTGTTATCAGCATATCCTATGGAGAGAGTCACCTTGTGACTAAATAAAAACTTATAAGCTAGTGACAAATACCTACGGATTGCGCTCATCTGGTTATGTAGCTGTAGGTACGCTCGTTGCAGCAACTAGCTACTGATGAGGGTACGCACTATCCTCGCGCGGCTGACATACTTATGCAAGGTTTTTTCGCAGATGACTTGCTATGGTCTGCGGAAGACCTTGACGAAGCCTATGCTTTACAGGACGAGCTCGTAGCTCTGTGTAAACTGGGTGGTGTTGACCTTGGCAAGTGGGCAAGCCGCACCCCCGATTTACTGTCAAGGATTAACGCAGATCAAGCAGTCACTATACATTTCAGCGATGACACCGTGTGTTCGTCACTGAAGGTATTAGGCCTAAAATGGCTACCCATCGATGATTATTTTTCATTTAATTAAAATATGACTGATTTAATACGTACACGATGCGTTCAGTGCTAAAATTGCTAGCTAGCCTTATTGATCCTGTGGGATTCTTATCTCCATGTAGTTACTTTTTTAGCGAAATGGACAATGCAAGACTTGTGGAAATTAATTCTTGGTTGGGATGACGCACTGCCTTCCGATTTGCGCGATAAGTGGTTTGTGTTTATCTCTTCTTTGTCTTGTCTCTCATCACAAAAAATTGAGTGGCACATGCTTTTATATCAAAATTTTGTGATCTATGTACATTTAATTGCCTTTTGTGATACATATACCCGTGATTATGCTTCTGTAATTTACGTACGCAGTGTCAATCAAAACAATGAGTTTGCTTATCAGTAAAAGCAAAGTTGTCCCGATTATAGCTCTTTCAACCCCGAGGCTCGAATTAATGTCCGCTGTGTTGCTATGCTATCTAAACTGGTTTTGTTTGTTATCAAAATATTCAAAATATCACATTTTTTTTTATATACCGCCTTAACGGACTCTAGTGTAGCACTAGCCTGGTTGCAAACGCCTCCCTACAAGTTAAAAACATTTGTTTCGAGTCGTGTCGCTAAAATAGTGGAGGTATTTCCGACGAACTGCTGGTTTCTACAAAGTGAAAATAATGCCGCTGATCCCGTGGCGCTTTTACTACTCAGATCATAGCCGAGTACGAGCGCTGGTCACACGGCCCAGAGTGGCTCACAGATGACGTTGATTTGTGGCTGACCACTACATTTTACGTCAATAATAAAACAGAAATATTAGAACTTAAAACTAATGCCGATTCATTCGGCTTTGCTTCTCAAATAAAAACATTTTAACACAAAAAAACCCGACTTCCTAAAAAAAAACTACAAAGTGAAAAATAACTTTAATTTCGGAAGTCGGTGTCTTTGGATCTGTACTTTAGTTTTTTCCACCGACTTTCGAAATTAAAGTAAATTTTTACGTTGTCGTGTTTTTTCTTTTTTTGGAAGTTGGGTTTTTTTTTGTTAAAAAGTTTTTTATTTTTCACTTTTTAGTTATGGTACCTACCCCACACTAATTCGAAAACGATCTTCTTACACGTCCACGTCCGTTTGAAGGCAGTTTTCTTTTATTTATAAATAATTTAGTGTTGATTTTTTAAAACCGCTATCCGATTTCGATAAAATTCAAATGGGACCACACGGGAAGCACCAGCTTTCAAATAAAAAAAATCATTAAAATCGGCTCACCCAGTCAGAATCAATGTTTGAAAGATTCTCGTCATATTATAATAAGTTGCAAGGAGTCTTTGATTGGTGTTTGCGGTTTATAAAAAACTGCAAGACATCTCAACTTTCCGAGCGGCCCGCTATCGACTCACGAGTAGTCACGAGTTGAATGCGTCTCATGAACGTAGGTACTTAAAAATGACACAGCAGCAATATTTTTCTAGCGAAATAAACAACATTAAAAATAATAAGTTTGTTCCATCAGTAAGGAAACTTTCACCCTTCGTGGATGCGCATAATTTCCTTAGGGTGGGGGTAGGATCAGTGAAGCTGACCTACCCTACAATAGTAAGCATCTCTTGCTATTGCCTAAAAATGTCATTTATCAATTTTAAGACTTATTTTATCATTTTCACAAATAATTGTACCTACTTACACGTAGGACCTCGTTCCCTACAAGGAATTGTATGCAGGCGATAATGGATCCTATCTGCACGCAGTATGATTCGGAGTGTATTGTCTAAATCATAGATGTAGAATTCCGGTCTAAATGCATCATCTGTTTTAAATGCAAACCCATGTCAATACAGCCTGCAATGAGTCTGTTACCCGGCGAAAGATTAAAAATCAATAAAGTATTTAAAGATGTCGGTTGTGACCTGGGTGGCCCGTTTCTTAATAAAGCAAGTTAGGTTAGGCACACAGCGGGCGCGGCGCGGCGGGACGGGACGGCAACGCGACACTGAGCAGTTGTAATGTACTAGATATTACGGACGACGCCACACAGAGAGACGGTTACCGTCGCGTCGAGCGGGACGGCTCTGTGTGGCGTCGCGTAAAAATAATAGGTATTTTTCTTTTTATCAGGGGTCATTCTTTCATGAGGAAGATAGAGAAATTGATAACCTTGCTATCTTTCTTCCTTTGCGTGAGTGTGTATGTAAGTTAGTTATTATTCTAAGATGTAAGTAATTGTCTGAGGGTCTGTTATTTTGTAACAGATAGGTTATATTGGTAGGAACAATTGTTATATTAAAATATCTGTTATTTCTATCTGATAAGATAAATACGACTCGACCTTTATTATACTATCCATAGAGGAAAGTAACATAATGATTTTATCTGTTTCGGTGTGGTTTCGACAGAACGGTGTGATGACATTGGCTAAAAGGTCCCAGCAACCAGGCCATTAAAATTATTAAAAAAAAAAAAAAGGTTCGATGACTAAAATAGTTATTGTTCTGACTTTCTGAGTGACAAACAGACAGAATAAAATTGTTATTATTATAGTTATACGTACCACAGAGTTTATTAATTGCAACAGCAGATTCTGCATGTTGCGGTCTGCAGCAGAGCCAGTAGGTAGCGGAAAGTATCACACAGCGTAGGTACTTGTTAAGACGGACGGACTAATGCAAATCTAAATGTTACATAGATAATTCCACCGTGCATTACCCAGAGAACTTAACAATAATGCCCCATCATCACTGCCATGGTCATGATCATGATCACAGCGACACTGACGAACTTGGCATTCAGTATAACCTATATGAAAAAATTGATAAAGAAAATTTACTATGTCTAAACGAAAGTATTGAAGGCTCTGGCAAAACTGTCTTTAAATCTTGGGACAAACGACTTGATAGAACTCATGTGAGTGTATTTTTATTTATTGTATGTTATAATACCAGTCCATTATAGGTCAGCTAAAGGGTCCTCTTATGCATGGAAGGGAAGGCAGGCCCTCAGGCCTATGAGAATACAGATAAAGCAAGACTATTCCTGATCTGCACTTTTGAACCATGGGCAAAATTTGGATGAGGACATCTAAAGATCGAACCTTACTTGACTCATGAGGACCTATGTCTAACAAAGTTGAAAATGGGTTCTAGAAAAATAGAAATTGCATTGAAGGTCACAATAATTGAATAAATTTTTCACAAATAATTTAACTTTCAGTTTGTTGAAAGTGATGCAGATGAAGAGTTACTATTCAATATACCATTCACAGGGAATGTGAAACTGAAGGGAATAAAAATTTCTGCTGAAGATTCGGATTCTCATCCTGCAAAATTAAGATTGTGAGTATAAAATCATTGGAGATACAGTAAGTTATTTATTGTAAATGTAGTTCTAGGAAGCTCAACATGTTATAATTCTTTTTTAGGTTTAAAAATAAACCCAACATGACATTTGATGATGTAGCAATGGAACCAGATCAAATATTTGAACTTCAAAAGGATAGTGAAGGTGTTTTGGAATATTCTCCTAAGTAAGTTTTATACTTATTGGTGCCGATTCTCTTGTCACAAAATTCTCTAAACTAGACTAAAAATCACCAATTTAGTTTAGTCTTGTCAAACAACGATTTCTCATTCTGACTGACTAAAGTGACACAATTTAACTATATTTTAGTTTAATAGCACTAAGATGGCACTGAGATAATAATTTAGTAAAAATGGCAATTTTGCTATTCTGAATTTGATGTTTTTCACCTAACATTTTGAATGTCTAACTAAATCTGACTATTTTTAATTGCAATTAAAAAGATGCAGAATAAAATTTGTTGTCATGAACTAAAATTCACACCTTGTGCCACAATGGTGCCGATTCTCTTGTCACAAAATTCTCTAAACTAGACTAAAAATCACCAAAATTTAGTTTATTCCTGTCAAACGACGATTTCCCATTCTGAAATTGACTAAAGTGACACAACTTAACCAAATTTTAGTTTGACAGCACTAAGATGGCACTGAGAATATAATTTAGTGAAAATGGCAATTTTGCTATTCTGAATTTTACGTCTTTCACCAAAAATTTTGATTGTCGTAACTAAATCTGCCTGTTTTTAATCGCGATTAAAAAGGTGTGGAATAAAATTAGTTGTCATGAACTAAAATTCATACCAACACCTCGACTTCAGATGCAAAAACAGTACTGTATCTTTTTTTCTTTTCTTTTGCTTATATCTCGAAAACGGTGTGTCCTATCGCAAAAATAATGAAAATTTCGACCCCCTTTATAAAACCCCGGAACATCTAAAATCCAACGTGATGGTAAAAAAATTTTTTTTTTTTTCATATTTTCTATACAAAAAGTGTAAAATTCCATACAAAACATGTCGAGGCTGCAAAATAATGCGCGACTCTGGCTCTAAAAAAAAATCACGTGGAGTCGCAATTGCCAAATTTGATTTTAGATGTCAAAATTATTTTTAAATTTAGAGATTTTATTTTGCAGAATAGCGTTAAGATTCTCATAGCCAAAAGTAAGGAATTTTAGTGATAGTTTAGTTAGTTTAGTTCGGTGTACAACAGAATCGGCACCAATGTATCTTTTTTTCTTTTCTTTTGCTTATATCTCGAAAACGGTGTGTCCTATCGCAAAAATAATAAAAATTTCGACCACATTTAGATAACACATTTAACGCTAAAACTTAACACGTAGGAAATAATTTTTCATATTTTCCATACAAAAAGTGAAAAACTCCATTCAAAACATGTTGAGGCGGCACAGAATGCGCGCCTTCGGCTCTAAAAAAAATATCACGTGGTATGGCAAACAAGTACCACCACCACGTGGAGTCGCAATGGCCATAATATGTGATTTTAGGTGTCAACATTGTTTTTAAATTTAGAGATTTTATTTTGCAGAATAGCTGTAAGATTCTCATAGCCAAAAGTAAGGCATTTTAGTGATAGTTTAGTTTGATATCACTAAAACAAATGTATATACGGGAGTGATATGAAGATTCGAATGACGTTATTGCGACGCACGCTATTTCGAAAAAAATTAAGAGTGGTACGCCAGTTCGAAAACACATTAAGTCGAAAACCGCTATATCGAATGACGTTGTCGCGAACACGCTGATTCGAATAACTGTTTGAATGGTACGCTAGTACGAAAGTCTTGGTATCTATCGAATTCCACTGTTGCAAATAGCATAGGTATTCCAATCTGAATTTGTCTGGGGATCGAACTCGCGACCCCGATAAAGCCTTATCTTTGTAATGGGTTTGGGAAACAAGAGCAATGAGAAGTATTATTTTAAGTTAACTTTTTAATTTCCAGTTTCCAGTAAGTTAGTAATCAACAAAGAAGTTAACAAATCAAAATTTTAGGTGGATTACTCATTACCAAAAGTAACAACACTGTCATATTGATGACAAATTGGATTCAATCAACTCAATATAGACTAGTATTCAAAGCTACAGCTCTTATAAATTCAATAGTGCACATTGTATTTTTCTTTTGTAAAATCGCTGCGATAGCATTTTCTTTCATTTTTTTTTTGCTGGCGGCGTCAGTGGGATATTAGCCAAAATTCTCTCAATTTTGTGGGTGGTTGTATTCTGTTCGTCAATGAGCTTTTGAATACAGCCGTACAACCCAAGTTTTTGATTGCCCATTAAACAATTCCATCGCCGGTGCCATGCTTCCACGCTGTTTTGAGTTCGCGGAAGACTTAAATTATTATTTCTTTCAGCGGACCAGAAACTAGGTGGAAACAAGGGTTGCAGTCTGGATATCACAATTTTTCCATCTGATATACGAGATTTTAATTGGCCCAGAACGTAATATTCTTCGAAATATTTAGTGACAGCTTCTGCTTCTTCTGGAAAAACGCTCTCCCTCAACTGTTTATAGACATCAGGTATATTTTCCGGAGACAAGTAGGCCAAAGCTATATAATGTCGCATTTTCAAGGCGAACTCGCTGTCTGTGCCATATCTCTCACTGAGCCCACTCCCTTGTATCTTTCTCCAAATGTTTTGTCCAAGATGGAATAAGCAACCGGACTGGATTGTGGCAGGAAATTCTATTCTGATTGCATTTATTATCGCCAATTCGATCGCGAGTTCGATCCTAAGACAAATTCAGATTGGAATACCTATGCTATTTGCAACAGTGGAGTGTGATAGATACCAAGACTTTCGTACTAGCGTACCATTCAAACAGTTATTCGAATCAGCGTGTTCGCGATAACGTCATTCGATATAGCGGTTTTCGACTTGAATGTGTTTTCGAACTGGCGTACCACTCTTAATTTTTTTCGAAATAGCGTGCGTCGCAATAACGTCATTTGAATCTTCATATCACTCTCGTATATACATATATAAATACCTACACAATTGGCATGACAAATTTAACAGTTGTTATTGTTAATTTTCAGGATTGTAACATTTTCATCAGTTTATCATTTAACAATGCATTTTCCTGCCAATTTTGGTGCAGAAAAAACAATAATTTATTACATTGGATTAAAAGGAGAGTTTAGTCCTGGCCACAGACATGGAGTAACTATCTGCACATATGAAATGAGGCCAAATCTTGATGACCATAAACTGAAAAATATGGATTCTGTATCTAAACAAATTCAATGACAATAATTGAAGTACACATGAGCAAACATAAGAGAATTAATAAGGTTACAGAGTAATAAAAAAACCTGCAAAATTTTATGACTACTTTACATTGAAGTGTAAATAAAGTTGTTCTCACGGGAAATCCACATATTATTATTTCTGTAAAAAAAAATATTATCTTAATTTAATTTCGAGGCTTTTGTCTTACAAAGACAGCAACATCAGCTTCACCATAGCATATTATAAGCATAATCAGCCTATAATGTTCCCACCGCTGGGAAACAGGCCTCTTCTCGGTGAGAGGAAGCAGGCCATAATCCACCACGTCGGCCCAGTGCGGGTTGGTAGATGTCGCATGTTTTTGAATTTAAGGGTCCTGCGGGGCGAGCATGGCCTACTGTGACATGGCTTGAGTCACACTTTCTATCACAGTTTGGGCGATATAATCGTTTTGCCGTTTGGCGCCGCCCGTGAGATAATTCCTTGACATGTGGCATAACTTCTTGACGTTAAGTAGGGACCCAGTTTGTCTTATTTGCTAATACGGACGCATCCATTTTCTCACAAATTTCATATTTTGACAGTTGAATCTCAGACCAAATAATAAAGGTTTAAGGTAGACGGAGCACCGCGCTCTCAGAGTGAATCAGTGAAGCAGGTTAAGCAGTCACGGCCTCTCAAGGCCAACTGCGAGATGACATGATAAAAAAAAAAGAAAAAAAAACAAGTCTAAGTATAAAACTTCTGGCTGGCACTTCCGAATCTCAATAACGGGAGCGTTTTCGAATATGGTTCCTTTACTAACATTTAGTGACGCAATGTGTGACAGTAATAACGTTTGATTTATGGCGTCACATGTAAGGCTTTACGAGAAACCAAAAAACTCCAAAAACTTGTCCAGCCGGCCTGAGTTCCAAGCTGGCTGGACACATGTATCTCCGCTGCCTGATGATCTACGGCCATAGAGCAACACGGGCCACTGGCGACCGGCGGACCGGAGTGTTGTGTGTTATTCCGTGTTGCTCTATCTCTACGGCCTTCGAAATATGTTAAAATTTTTGTGACGGGGACGATATTGATAACCTGAATTTGTGACAGAGAAACTTTGCGTAGTTTCAAAGATATTGATAATTTAAATTTTCCCATCTGTATCTTTTTTTCTTTTCTTTTGCTTATATCTTGAATATGGTGTGTCCTATCGTAAAAATAATGAAAATGTCTACTCACTTTATAAAACGCATAAGCTCCTAAAACTCAACATAAAACACGTCGAGGCTGCCCCCATTGCGCGCCCCCGGCTGTACAAAAAAAAATCACAGGGTAGGGCATGGGTAGGGCAAACCAGAACCACGTGGAGTCGCAGCAAAAACAAACGAAATAAAAAAATAGTAGGTAGGTACATAAAAAAACATTTATTAAACATACTTTTATTTTAATGCTATAGAAAAAGAAAATAAACTTTAAATTAAATCAAACCTATCAATTGATTACATTATACAATTTATATGATATAAAAGCTTGTCGCGAGATTTACCTGTGCAACTATACAAGAATACAATAATTATGTAACTTGATCTTGACACAAGTAATTCTAAGAAATGATGTACCTACATATCTATTTGATAAAATTGATTTACACAGGTAAATCTCGCAACAAGCTTTTCATATACATTGTATACTGTAATAAATTGATGGATTTGATTTGATTTAAAGTTTTTGAGGTGAATAATGAAAGGAAAAAGCAGTAGGTATACTTAATGATTAAACGAACTTACCTGTACCTACGTGAAGTTCGATCATAATTATACGAAGTGCTTCGTCCGAAGAGATTAGTAAGAGAGATAATTGTATTATTGAACACAATGTAGTAACGCTTAGGTGTTAGCACTATAGTTTAGAGGGTATTTGTTATACCCATTATGGCAACACAACTTATTACCCTAATGCTTCCCTGCCTGCATGGACATCCAGTCGGTCGAGCTTCATTAGTTTAGAGACAAACATATTTCCGGAACTTCTGGGATATCCAGGGCGGGCGGGACTTACTAATCTCTTCGGACGAAGCACTTCGTATAATTATTATGATCGAACTTCACGTACCTACAGGTAAGTACCTACGTTTAATCATTAATTATACTCGTGCTTCGTCCTCAAGATTAGTAAGAGAGATATATTATTGAACACAATGTAGAAGTTGACAGAGAGTGGAGGAAATATGAATTTAATTAAAATAAATTTTATCTCATAGAAACATTTATTTTAAATTCCTTTAATACCACAAAAACAAAATATATCAATACCTACGTAATTGTGCTTATTAATTATATTTTTTATCTAACAAATTATTGAGATACATAACAAAACTGAAAGTTCTTATAATCTGCATAAGTACCATTATTAGGTAATCATAATCATTTAACTATTGAATGTAGGTATACAAGGGGAACATACTGCCCTTGCTACAGCAACAATTATCCTCTTTGTCAAGAATTGGTCTGTTATAGAATTTAGCAAAGGTAGTGGAATTGCCGCTCCATCCAGCAGTTTTTTGTATGGCGTCAAGGCTTACTCCTTGTCTATAAGCCATAGAGGTTGCAGCATGTCGTGTGCTATGAGAGGAAAACATGGTTACGTCAATTTCACTATCTTTCAAGGTTGACTTAATCCAGCGACTTATAGTTTGACTCGTAACATGATTGAAAGGTTTACAATGGCTAATAAACAGTTGATTTGAATTTCTTAGATTTTTAGTCTTATAAATAAGCTATGACAGTTCTTGCCGGACATATTTCGGGTCGATCGCTAAAGAATGGCAAATAAAGAGTCGGTTGGTTTGTACCTACTTTTGATGTTTTAATAAGATCTTTAATTCTTATTATAATTTTATCATTTAAGGTAGAACTTACGAGGGGGCGTTTTTAAGTTCGCGGAATGGAGGGTGAGAATTGAAAATAAAAATACTAAATTATTTTTCTTTATCAATATATTCACCTGCTACCCTTATACATTTTTCAGATCTTTCAATTAGCTTATGTATACCTTCATTAAAAAATGCTTTGTCCGAAAAATAAGCTGAAACCGCGTCCTTCTTCCCACTTCTTCATCAGTTGAAAATTTCTTCTCACGAAGTTCTTTTTTCAGTTTTGAGAAGAGGTAATAAACACTGGGAGCCAGGTCTGGGCTGTATGTGGATGGTCTAAAATATCGAAGCCCACCTTATGCAGGGCAGCCAACGCAACACGACTCTTGTGAACAGGCGCGTTGTCGTGAAGAAGAAGGACACCTTTGGTCAATTTACCCCTCCTTTTTTCTTTAATGCTTTCTTTCAACCTCTCGAGGATAGAAGCATAGTATTCTCCAGTTATAGAAACGCCTTTATCTTTATAATCGGTCAACAGGATCCCTTCTGAATCCCAAAACACTGTTGCCATGATTTTTCCAGCCGATTGTGACACTTTAAACTTCTTGGGTGGTGGTGTGCCTTTTTTGTGCCACCGCATAAAGTCTTGTTTCGACTCAGGTTCATAATGATGAGCCCAAGTTTCATCTCCAGTAACAATTCGACTTAATAGTCCATCCTTATCTTCGTTACAGAGGTCCAAAAACGTGCGAGAACACTCCACGCGGTGTTGTTTTTGAGGCGGCGCACTATGGAAAATATAGGTCGGTATCGGATCAAAAATCTGTAACTTCATGAATTTTTGTCGTATCGTGATGAAATTTGGCACAAATATGCAGTAAGGTTTGGAGATTCGAATGATGTGTAGTTTATAGTGTTTTCTTGTATATCGATGTATGTTTTTTTGCATAGAATGAAAGAAATGGGAAAAAATCACGAAAAAAAATAGTTAAAAATTTATTTAAAGTAGAATACAAGTTTATAATGACTAAAAAGATTAAACCATGGTTAATTACAACAAGCAAAGTAAAATATATATATATATATATGAAAACAATTTACTAAATTAAAATCATATTACTAATAGGTACCTACATCCTATACTCTGGCTTCAGGAAATGATGTAGCTAGGTACAAATATAAGTAATAACTATATATAAATATTATTTTTAACTTATACCACTTCAGGATCAGGGTTAGTAAATGTGGGTTCACTTTCAGGTGCCACGTTTAAAAGACTTAGTGCCTCTTCTTCAAGTTCTTTCACATTTCTTACGTACGGTTTTCTCAAACTTGTTATATATGGATCTGACGTGTATAAAAGCGTCTTAAAGACATCTTCATTTGTAGCAGATCGGGAACATTTTCTGGCATGATGAAGTCGTATGTTTCTGTAGTCTTTGTTGCGAGACTCTTGTGCGTCTTCCGATAGCTGTCCAATAGGAAGCACCGCAAAATGTTTGATAACGTTTTCTCCGTGTATGAGTATTTTATGAACGGAGGATGGCATATAATACCAATCGTAACTACTTACATAGATTCTTGCAGTTTCTATTGCATATTCCCCAAATTTTTCAGGGTCGATCATCATTCCAGAAGAAAGAACTTGCAAGATAATGTATAGGCGTTTAATCAATGCCTCATCTACACCTGTTATTTCCGATGAGCAAGTGCTATTATAGAAGAATCTTCGTGCGGTATTGCCATCGTTCGTATTCCCGCTAACTTGCCGAGGTTTGTCGACGATTAATCCCAACTCCTCCCTGAAACGTTTTTGAACAAGTTCTTTCTTTTCTTTTTTTAATCTCTTATTTTCCTCAGTTGAAGCAGCCCAAGTCTTAAACGAAAGATTATAGGAAATATGCAATATCATTTCCATGCAGCGAATCCAGGCGTGTAAGGTGGACAATCCGTATTGGTAGGCTTTTTCGTTTTCAGGTCTGGCAGTTACTTTCGATAGGTCATTCATTAGCCGTGGAGTAGCCCCACATATCGTGCATGTGGAACCAGATGGAGTATCTGTAAGGACCTGAGCCACCTTTCCATCGATCATCGTTAGAAATAGTTCATGCTTCACATTTACTGCAATACCATCTTTGTTTATAAGTGATGCTTGTGCAGCCCTAATTTGATTTTTAATATCATCGACAACTGCCTTGGTTTTTTCTGGAGTTTCCTTACAAAACTCAGTAGAAATGGGTCTGCAAAAACGGACAGATGAAGGTACCGGATTTTGCCAAACAACGGATCCCGATTGCACATCAACTAATCTGATGGGGACTAATGAAGTGATGAACAAATTGGCATCTGAAATTGTTTCCGACTCTTCTGCAAGTATTTGCTTGTATTGGCTTTGACCAGATGAACCATCACATCCCCATTTACAATAAAGGATCAATGTTCTATATTGTTCTTGGAAAACAGAATCGATTTTTAAAATTCTAGCAGCAGTATGATCCAATAAATCTTGGATATTAATCACTTTAGCATAAGTATTCGTGAGTTCGATTGTAGAAGATGGTGGATAACAGGATCTTTTTATTTCTTGTATTTTGTAGTAAGGCGGGAATATACAACACTTTCGTTCGTTGGTTAAGTTTTTCAGGTACATATATTGTGCTTTTGTTAGATCCAAATCTATAAAAGCACTCAATGCTTCCGTATCGGAAAGAATCTTTATCTGCTCTAAGTCGTTCCACTTACTTGAGATATCTAATTTCTTTTGAGTGTCAGCGGTTCTTAATTCTTCGACAAAATGAGCTTCTGTGTACTCACGTAAAGCCCGTAGTCCCTGCACATAGGCGTTTTTTATGTGCTCGAAGCCATATTCTTGGAGTAGAAGAGTGTTTTTCCTCTTCTTGGTAGATTCTGAGGAGTCTCCATAAGCCACGCATGCTCTTCCTCGTTGGCCAGATGTTGATGGCGTAGAATATTGTTCAGAATCCGGTAAATTTAACGAATACGTTGAGTCCAACCAAGTACAATTCTTCTGTAAAAATGTTTCTTTTTTCCGAGATGCCAGGGCCCAGCGCTTGTTGAAAATAGGAAGAATGTGCCTTTGTATGTCACTAATTATAAAACACAAGTTGTTTTCAGAAACACTGAGCTTTTCCACTAAAACTTTGGATAATTATTCCATGGTCTTGCCACCCTCGATATAGGGGATTATGAAGTCTCGTTTGGTACAGCTGAAGGAAGACATTTTAACACTTCACAATCTGCAGAAATAATAGGCGTAGATGAGATTTGCTTCACTTGAAGTTACACTGATGTAGATGGTTCGAATAGTTTTTGCTTCCCTTTATATACCTACTCATTTTACAATATCGAATTGGTACCTACATTATCATTATCTTGTAATTTCCCATGCAAACCGAGTGCAAATTTGATAAGGTCCCTTTGTTATCACGAAATAATGAAGAAAATATCCAAAAAGTTCCATATTGTTCATGTGAATGGTGTCAGTGGTAAACCGCAAAAGATACCAATATCGGGTACTGACTTTTATCAGTTTTTTTCTCATATCTTCTAAAACCGCAAATATCCGCAGCTGATTTTTTTTGCATCCTATTTATGAATAGTTAGACTACTAGTCAACACAAAAAGTAGCGGTTGGGCAAACGTGGGTAACATTGAAAACCTTCGACGAAAAAAAATATAAGTGAAAAATAAGGTATGTCACTTTTTAAGTAATTACTCAATTATTTTTCTTTACTTTTAAAATCATTAAGCTGTATCGCAAAAAGCATAAAATAACCTTTCTAAAAATGTAAAATACTGCATATCTGTACCAAGTATTTTTTCACAATATGGTATTGAAACATGTATACGCAAAGACTTGAGTTTGGCACTTCTGTCTTCTATGTATTTCTATCTATGAAAAAAAAAATAATTTCGTGTGAAAAAATCCTAATGAATATTATAATTTAACTATTAGAGAACCTAATAAAATAGCCATATTATCCAAATTATGATATTCGTAAAAAGCATTTTTGATATGCGCTTGTTCTATCATTTTCCATAGTGCGGCGTTAGCATTCTTGGCACCCATCTTGCACTGACCTTTGTCATGCCAAGATGATCGTGTAGAATTTTGAAAATTGTCGTATCCGATACCTACTCCAACCATTTCTGCAAGCTGTTTCTTCTTTAGTCCGACATCTTCCAATATTAGTTTTTCGACTTTTTTAATGATTCCGGAGTAGTCACCTCGATCGACCGTCCGGGCCGTGGGTCGTCTTCAAGTGAGGTCCTGCCTTGTTTAAAGAGACTGTGCCACTTGTAAACCATGGTTTTACCCGGACAAGAGTCCCCGTAAACGGATTCCATCTCTTCCAGTATATTTTGAACTGACTTTCCTTGCTTGGTAAGGAACTTTATTACGGCACGGTACTCGATTTTTTCCATAATTCACACTTTCTTCCCAATTGAGTTGTTTGCTTGACGATAGTTCAAAGACTAATGATCCAATCGTTGGGAAGTCGCTGCGTCCCCGTAAGAGGGCGCGGCAAGCGGTACCGGGGCATCGCCCCACGGCCGCGGATGCAGCATGGCGGCCCGTAAATACGGGCCTCTCATTATGTCCGCTACACTGTCTTGTTGGCTTCGGTCGGGCGCGTGTTTGTTACACGCGCCCGTGTGAGTGGTTGCTATGTGTTTTTCTGTAGGCGCGCCACGGCGCTGTTTCACAGCGCCGCTATCTTCACGACACCTCGGCGGTCTGTCCCCGCCAGGTGAGACCCCCAGTTACCTGGGGGAGGCCCGGCGAGGGACGACCAGCGACGAAGGTGCCGACTCGACGCTCCTATAGAATAGGGTGTGTGGCTCCCGCCCGTCCCGCTTCCAGAGCTAGCCGGTCACGGTCCGGGCTAAGAAGCCGTCGTGTGCGTGTGAGCGGTATTGTACTGTGTAACACCGCTCAGTGTCTACGTGAATCGCCGCCCGCGCCGCGCATTCACGTGTGTGTTTAGCCGCCTGTATAGAGGTGGGTGTCTGTATTTCGTTTACGTAAAGTGCCTTTTTTTTTTTTTTTTGTCGCTGAGAAATGCTTTATGCATCCCTGCTCGTGGGGGACGAGACGGGGTATGTGCACACGCTACGCAACGGATGTATGTGGTGTTGTGGAGTTCAGTTGTTTCGAGTAAGCCGCGTGTAACCTGGATGCGGCTTACTCGGGAGTCAGTCCGGTGGGATGGGGTCGTCGTCCGCTACCAGGTCGCGGGGTAGGGGTCTCGCGTCAGGGGGGCGCGCATGCCAGGGCGCTATCTGCTTGACATGGGGCCAAGCAGATGCGTCGGCACGCGCGAACATTCCTTTCGCGAGGCGCCGCACAAACTCATCCAGGCCCTCAATCCCGAGGTCCCGCTGGATGACGTCGTTCCTCACAAAGCGAGGGGCGTCCACTATTGTCCGCAACGCTTTATTGTGTTGCGTGCGGAGCAGCTTTAATTTCGACTCGCTCGTGAGGGCGAACCAAGCGGGGGCGGCGTACGTCAAGATTGGGCGCACGTACTGTTTGTACACGCCCAACATGACGCGCGCCGGGAGGCGGGACGAGAGCACTGGTTTAAGGAGGTTGCGGGTGACCCTACCCTGTGCGGCGACCTTGCGGACGTGCAGCCCCATCGTGAGCCGACGGTCGATGGTGACACCCAGGTACTTGACCCGGGGCGACCACTCGATGTCGGCTCCTTGAAGTTTCAAGGGTGGTGGGAGGCGCGCGAAGCCGGTGACCATCGCCTGCGTCTTACCCACGTTCACCGACAGCCGCCACTTCGACAGCCACTCGGGGAGCAAATTTAGGGCGCGCTGCATCTTGACCGCCGCGTACTTCGCGTTGAGCGAGGTAGTAATGTACGCGGCGTCATCTGCGTACAGCGCGAGCATCGCGTCCGAGGTAGTGGGGATATCGTCGGTGTAACGTGAGTAACACGCCGGCGACACGCAGCTGCCCTGCGGCACACCCGCTAGCACCGGGCGGGCGCTTGATAGCGCGCCGTCGACCACCACCCTGAAAATCCTGTGGTAGAGAAAATCAGAGACCACCTTTACAACGCGACGGGGCGCGTCGGACGTGCCACACACGGTCGAAGGCCTTCTCCATGTCGAGGAATACCGCCACCGAGTACTCCTTCTTGTTTGCTGCGGCTGCGAGGTGGTGCAGTACCCTCGACAGCTGGAGCGTCGTGCTATGCTCCGCCCGGAACCCGAATTGCTCCGGCCGTGGCACGATGTATTTCTGTAGGTGTCGCAGCAGGAGTGCTTCGAACACCTTGGAGACTGTCGGCAGCAGCGTGATTGGCCGATAGCTCTCCGGCTTCAGCGTATTTTTCCCCGCCTTGGGCAGCATAATGACGCGCCCTTCCTTCCACGCGGCAGGAAAGGTCCCCGTGCGCAGTATCCCCGTAAACAGGCGCGCCAGCGCCGCCACCATACGGTACGGCAGGCGGCGCAGCACTGTGTTGGTGATACCGTCCGCACCGGGGGCCTTCCTAGGCTTCGTGTTTAGAATGGCGCGTCTAACTGCGCCAGGCGAGAAAAAGATAGAGTCTTCATCGGGAGCTATCGGCGATGCGAAGTAGTCTCCCAGGTGTTTCTCGACTGCTGCGACATGGTCGGTGTCGCTGGTCGGGTTTGGGCGGAACTGACGCTCCATGTGCTCGGCGAAGACCTCCGCCCGGTCCTCCGCTACATACTTAAGCGCCCCGTCGCTGTTGAGCAGCGGACGTACCGGGGCTGGGGTGTTCGTCAGCTGGCGGCACAGTCTATGTACAGACGGCCAGCTGTCCGCTGCGGCGTCTATGCGTTCCTCCCAGCCCGCGGCGGTGTGAGCCTGAAGCTCGGCCTTTACCTTTTCCGCGAGACGGTTGAGTTGCGTCTTGATGGTGGGGCATCTTAACTGCTACCACTGCTTGCGAAGGCGCCTCTTGTCGGCGATCATTGCATTGATGCGTGCCGGCAGGGGCGGCAATAGCACTCTCCCCTGCGGCTGCGTGCTAGTCGCCGCTTGTAAGGCGCTTTGTATGCAAGCAGTGACGTCGTCCGCCGTTTGTTCCACGTCCGCGGAGGTGGTAACAGGCCGAGTCGGCGTGGTGGTCTCTACTTTCTCTACGAACTTCGTCCAGTCCGTTGATCGACGTGGCGCTAGTGGCTTCAGTCGGGCCGGCACACCCGATAGGACGACGAGTACAGGTTGGTGGTCGGACTGTAACTCGTCGTCAATCACTTGTTGCGTGATCTGGCAGTGTAGCCCTCGGTGGACTACGATGTCCAGCACGTCTGGCACGTACCTCGCGGTGTAGGGGTAGTGGGTCGGCGTCTCCGGGCCGAACACCGTATAGCCGAAGGCTTCCGCGTCCGCGAAGAGTCGTCTCCCCTCGGTATTCGTTTGTAACGAATTCCACGCCGGGTGTTTACTATTAAAGTCGCCGGCGAGAATGGTGGCGCGCGTCGTACCGTCTACAAGCGCCCGCAGCTCGGCCATGTCTAGTTGGGCCGCGGGCGGCTTGTAGGACGCATAAATGTTGATGTCCTCGCCGGCTACATGTAGCTGCACACCCAGCGCGTAAAACGTCCGGAGTGACGGCAAGGGGAGCTCTTGATGGACGACTCTCCGCCTCACAAGTACCACCAGACCACGATACTGCTGCGAGTGAGCCGACCTTTCATCTTTCCTGTAAGCGAGGTATCCCGGGAACCTAATCCTGTCTCCAGGTCCCAGGAGCGTCTCGCTTATGAGCGCCACGTCGATGTCTTGTTCCCGAAGGAGATGGCGGAGGGGGGCGACCTTGTCCCGTAGGCCGCGGGCGTTCCAGTGTATCACCCTTAATGGCCTAGCCATGGTAAAGGGTTAAAAGGGTGGCCAGGCCATCAAGGATGACCGTCTCCACATCCTGGCCCTGCCTGATGGCCTTTATAAGGTCCATCAACAGCTTAATGGCGCAGGTTGTAAATTCCTGTTTATGTGGCTGAGCGGCTGTTTTAGCGCCGGTAGCGCCGCCACTCGGGCATCTTGTGTCCCTTTCGGTTGCCACTTTTTGCCGCGGCGCTATGCCGGCGCTAGCTGTAGCTTTAGCTGTTTCTGTAAGGTCCTTTACAACCTGCGCCCTGTTTATGGCAGGGTCGGCCTTTGGGATCTCTTCCTGGGTCGCCGGGGGTTCGGGCATCCTTCTCTTGCCCTGACCCCCGCGTCCTTTCTTCCTCCGCCCAGAGGAGGCGGCTTGGTTCCGCTGTGTGGGCCATCAGTATCGCACTCTGTGCCTCTTCCGGCACCACTTGTGGCCTCTCGGTGGCCACTTGGGGCCGGCGCGAAGCGACTGTGATGGCGGCAGTCCCCGCCCGCTTGTTCCGGGTTTCTGCCTGGAACACGGGGCACTTGATGTTGCACGCGGGGTGCGGGCCACCGCAATTGGCGCAGGTGGCCGGCTCCTCCCGCGGGCGTGGGCAGTCTCGTGCCGCGTGATCGCCCACGCATCGCACACAAGCGAGCGGGCGGTGACACTGGTGCGAGCTGTGTCTGAACCGCTGGCACCGGTGGCACTGGGCGGGCCCACGTTTTCCTCGCCAAGCCTCTATCTTGACACCACGCATGTACATAAACACGGTGGTGTCGTAGATGGCCCGGACGTCTGGGGTCTTCTTTAAAATGGCGTGGAACACGCAGCCGGGTCTTCCTTGTGCGCCCTTAATGTGGCGCAGGTACTCCGGCTGGTACCCCAACGCCCGGAGTTCCTCCTCGATCTCCTTGGGGTCCGTGTCTGCTGGCAGCCCCCTGATGGCGATCTTCAGGCTTAATGATCCAATTAAGAGAAAACCTGGTATTTATACTAATATTGAGTGGCTGAAGTTGTGGCCATCCCGATATTGACCTATTGTTATCCCCTCCCCCCCATTCCGCGAACTTAAAAACGCCCCCTCGTATTTGATCAGTATATTTAGACAGTGTCTGTGCCCGATGGGCTGTAACGAGAGCTAGAAGGGTAGAAC
Organism: Brachylomia viminalis; assembly: GCA_937001585.2. Lineage (NCBI taxonomy): Eukaryota > Metazoa > Arthropoda > Insecta > Lepidoptera > Noctuidae > Brachylomia > Brachylomia viminalis. Next base: position 13,674,504 of record OW443301.2, on the reverse strand, counting down.
ACTTCTTCGAAAGCTGCTCTAGTGTTAGGCTTTCGTTAGGAAACAATGTGGTTAAATAATTTAGAACGACATTTGCATCCCATGTTACGTTATAACGCGGTAGCGGCGGTCTTAATTTATACACACCTTTTGATTCTATCATCGTCTGAAATGTCACCAATAATTAAGGAAAGTGCAGCTCTATAGCTATTAATTGTCCCATATTGGGGGGCACCATCATTAAATATCTGTGTAAGGAAATCTAAAATGATTGGAATGGATGGTTGGTACTTATCAATTACATTTGTAGAACAAAAATTATTATTTAGCAAAATGCACTTTAAATCTCTCTTAAACGACATGACATAAAACTACCAGATATTACTAAGATAATCCATTTTAATTAAAATCTGGCTACGATATAATGTAACGTTCCAATACATGAGTTACTATTAAGTGACGGTAATTATGATTTTACTAATATGTAATTATAGTACCCATTATAAATTGTTTACCCTTAAAGTTTCAGCTGAAAAAACCTTCTAATTACTCAGATATAAGAAAAAAAAACAACAGGAAAAGAAATCACACGATTAACCGAACAAATTCAAATGACTACATAATAAAAGCGGCCGCACAGTAGATTGTGCCAACCTTCTTAAATTTGTAGTAGGTACAATATTTCGCTTTTTACAACAGTCTTGCACAAAAGTGTTACTTAGAATAATTATATTGTTTTGTAAAACATGTACGTACACACATTGTGTAAGCCATATTGTATTGAGAATTTGCAAACCTTTAAACTCTCAGTCAAATGTTAATAGGTAGGTACTGCAATATAGTAAAGACCACTAGGTTTATTTAACGAGAGAGTGTATGTATTATTATTGCTAAAAAATAAAAGTAAATACCATTTATAGATTTCGTTTTGAATTGAAATAAAATATAGCATGATTGATACCTCTGTGAAATTTTGTTTTATTATTTAGGTAATAAAATATTTTTAAATTAATCAAATTGAGGCAAATGGATATCTTTATTGTCTATCTCAGTCAATTCGACAATCGGAACTATCACACTCTTACATAAAATATATCTATCCTATTCCGTCAGAACGGCCGGAATAGTATAGTGCGTTTCACGAAAGAATTCCCTTCGCCGTTATATTGGCACACCTGACTGTCAAGAACGTCAAACGCTAGACGCATCGTAGGCTTTGTTGAGTTTTTCCAAGATTTATAGTTGTTTTACGGTTTTAATCACGCCGAAGACACTTAAAAGTGGCGAAAGAGAGTTGGTGTTGAAAGTCAAAACGTTTTGTGAGAGTGAAAAACGTAACAAAGCGCCAATAATTCCATTAGAATGTGTGAGACTTCGCGTCGCCGCCATAAAATAGGGTTGCCATTGCCAGAACTAGATGCACCCTAGTCCGCTGCTACCCCGTAGGTGCCTACCTACACCTTTTAAAATAATTAAAGACCATAAAGAACCACCTATCTACGAAGTCGATTCATTGTTAAAAGAACACGGTCATAAAGTTGTAAGACTTCCTCCTTATCATTGTGACCTGAATCCAATCGAACTCATATGGAGTCTTTTGTAAAGGCGGATTGCTGAAAAAAACGTGGGTCAGGAAGCAAAAAATATTGTAAAAATAACTGAAGTGGCAATTTGCAGTAGCACGCCAGAAGAGTGGATAAAAGAATGCAGCCACGTAGAAACCATAGAAGATAAGTACTTCAACAATGGAGTAACGGTTGATAACAAAATAGATCGATTTATAATAAAAGTAGGAGATGACTAGATATACTAGATATACTATAGGAGATACTTCAGACGATAGTGACCCTAGAGATAGTGCTATATCGGGTGTAGGTCCTTTGGAGGAGCACAGTTATTTTAAAAAGTAATTTTGTTGGTAAGCATTACAGCTTATTAAGAAGTTTCGCAAATAAATAATTATTATGGTTTTAAGAGTTTAATTTTATGAATACTTATCTTTACACGTAAGGTATAATTTTCTATAGACCTTTGTTGAAAGGTGATCAAACAAAAAGAACAACCAAAATAAATTTTCGTTTTCAATTTATTTATTTATCAGATTTATTGGGTAATATAATTTTCACAGCCTGGCAGCACTCATTTAAGCGCTACCAACATTACAGCGAAGGGACTTCTTTGATGAAACCACTGACCTCTATTAAAATACGCGATGAAACGCACTATAAAACATTGCGTGAGGCCCAGTGCTGGCCGTTGCTTGATTCTATGTTGCCATATGGAATGGTTTTTGCAAACATTCTTCAATGAAAAGCAATGGTACCAACATTATTTTGACCAAGATATAACCTTATTACACTGACCTGCAAATTGCAAAAAACGCAAGAAAATTTGAATTTCTCGGTTTACCACAGCACATTCACCTTGTGGAAGATCTCTGATTTTGATTCTTACTTTGAAAAAAAATACTCATAAATAAAACTGTGCATAGCCTTATGTGAAAGATCTATGATTTTGATATCTACCCACTTTTATCATATAATTTAAGTAATAACACTGAAACATACCAAAATACTTTTTCAATAAAATTAAAAGAGAAATACATAACACTTTCTTGTTTTTATTTTCCCTTAAATATAGCTGCTTACGATAAGGATTTGCACAATTTGATACACCGGAGAAAGGTGCCGCCGTCCCAAATAATAATATTGCTTCCAAATCTTCCAATAGTTCCTAATAACTTGGAGCTATGAAATTACGGCTACGTTGCAATTAAAACAACGACAAATAGTAAAAGTGCTGTTATGTGACGGTATCAGGCCATACGAACCATAATTGGTATGGATTTATTAATATTTTCAAAATCTACTATCAAACTTTCGAAACATTATGTTTGTAAGTAATGAACTCGTCAATATAGTCCCTCTCCCTATATACTATATAGAAATCTATACATCTTCGCAACATTAGCTGACAAGACGAACTTGTGCTGTCGGAACCGAAGAAGGATTACCTACCGCCGCCCGCCATCTGCACATCATTGAAGGATACCCCTGAAGAAGTGTATTGCACTTGTATTCAAAACTACACTGAGCTTGGTAGTTGTGCTACATTCACACAGTATCCCGTGTTGTGGTATGAAATATCCAGTGGGACTGTCACTGTCCTTGTTTTGGTCATATGTCCTAAAGTCTCATATCCAGACGTCACAGTCACGGTATAACTTACCGAACTCAGGCTTGGACTTCAGTCTACGTTCTAGGGAATGTAGACACTTAGAACTTTAGAAGCCTTTTAGAAAGATTCTCCTAAATTAGAGGGGTTTTGCTTAACAGGAATAGCTACGAACACAAAAATGTCCGTTCTCTAAACGTGTCGTATTCTTGCCAATATGCTCCTCACACAACTTCTCAACGGGTAAATCATGCCCTGGTAACTTAGAACATTTATTTTTTATTGTGAAAAGTGCCATCTATCTGCTACACTTAGAACTTTTTATTACAGTGTTACCACTTTTTTTTGCTTGAAATATTTGGTACTTTACAGTAATTGTTGATTTTGCTATTTTTCTTTTATTAGTCTAGTTGCACCTAATATATGATTTAGCAACCTAGTGGAATTTATTCATAAAATAAATAACTATAATTTTGTATTTTATATGATATTTTTACGATGATAGAATCATAAGAGTAGTTTTCTGATCCTAAACGTTAGCAACACTAAGTATTTACGTCACAAGAATTTTCTCACTGGTGTGTTTACATGCCCGTGCGCATTTTTCTTGTAATTTTTGGTGTTTTTGTGCTATAACGTTGAGTTGTAGACTAATATATATTTGAGTTGAGCTTTAGTTCCTCCATATATTCCAGAAATACCGAAATTTCAGCATAAACTGTACTTTGTGAAAGTGTTTGTGATCTATAGTAGATAGGCCCTCCTTACGGACCATATATCTCAGTATAGTGTTATTTTACATTTTTCACAATGCCTCAAAACGTCTGCTGTGTTCCTGGGTGCCCAGTCGTAGCAAAAGATGGTAAGCGAAACTACATATAATTATGTTATAATAATTTCAACCTCAATCATGTCTCTCACTATAACATTGTATCGATTTGGATGGAATTTTATCCATCATCATAAAATTTGGCAAGAAGTAGGAACTAACAGTACAAATTACGGAAAAAGTCCGAAAATTGGTAATCTATAGGTATATCACAGAATAAACCGATACATGCTTATATTTGTAGTTAATTTCATACAAAGTAAGTGCTTAAGCACGCAAATTTAAGTTTTCCAACTTTTATAAGTTGTTATGCTCGAGTTGTACTTGACCGGTTCCTTTTACCATGACGTGCTTTTTTCATGTAGTTCATACCAGCACCATACCAGAAAATAGTAGCAGACTATAAATCACATATCAGTCAGTCCAAGTAAAGTCATTTTACTTTATTTTCAGGCATACCTCTACATTACTTTCCAAATCCTGAGAACGAGGCAGTAAAGTTTCAGAATTCGATCAAGAGTATTGGAGGTAGTATTGCGAGTCTGGATAGCAACCTTGTCTACAGAACTCAAAGAATCTGTGGTCGACACTTTCAAGATGTGTTTCTGTACCCAAATAAACAGACTTTGTAAATTGGCCGTTCCATCTCTTCATTTGAAATGGTTGTGCTATCCTTCTCGATCATTGTTTGACTACTTTGCCCAAGTGAAACACATCACTTTAGAGGTGTTAAAAACTGATGCACATTTAAAGCAAATTGTACAATATGTAAATTTAATAGTAACTCTACATATTGACTTTAATTTTCTTACATGGAAAGAACATAAAAATACATTAAATAAGTATTTATTGAATAAAAGTGTCGCATTCTTCATTATGAATTGGTGCAGTGAAGTCAGCAATGTTCTCACTGGCAAGAGCTTTTATAATTTTACTGAAGCGGATTGTAATGAGATGGACTGCATTATTCTACAGGCTCGAGAGCATTTTAATAAAAGAAAGGGAAGGAAACGAGAAAGGCAAACTGGAGTAGTACTAAATGTTTAGGAAAATAAATACATTTTTAACATAATTTTGTATTATTTCCTGACTGTTCATCTCAACCGATTCCTAACTAAATATTATTTTGATGAACAGTTCTAGAGATATTAAATGTACTGATTTGACTGATTTGTATGAGGAATTATCTGCTTTATTTTCTGTGATAAAGTATTTAATTTTTTATTGCAAATTGGTCGATTCATTACATTTGATATTTTGTGAACTATCTATGAACCTATCTATACGTAGCTATTGATATATTTCGTTTAGTTCTCTGTGTAGCGTACAGATGTCGCTCAACGCTAAGAAATGATCAAACTGACAGTTGCCAGTCTATCTCAGTTTATATAATATATTAGTCTATGGGGTAAATAATGTCAGGATTGTGAATTAATCTCTTCCAGATTCCAAAATTGTTCTAAATCGGTGGGTATTTTATTTGAATAATCGTTATTAAGTGACTCAGTTTGAGTTAAATTTCATGAAATGTTATTCGACATTAATTTACCATTATTATAGGTCAAGGGCCAGAAACAATCCAGTCTACAACGTTTCACACAACACTGGCTTACCTACTTCTAGTCTAATTCTCTGTGAACCAACCAAGTCACAGAAGAGGTCGGCTCTTAATAAGACAATTAAGACATCTACTTTGAATGCATGTAAAAGGTGGGGTCAGCTAAACAGATATTATCCGGAATATTCAGGTCTGAAATGTCGACTTCACGACAAAGCACAACAGTCGTCAATGATGGCAAAATATTGTCTAATGGCGCCATTTTCACATGAAATGTTTTGCCTTCGGGAACTTACGTTACGTACGTACCCTACGCAACCGAACATAGGCCGAACCATTTATCTTACTTGTACACAATCGTTCCGATAACTTGCAATGAGCGGTGGACAATAACACAGCGTTGTTTAGGTACGTACTGAGACCCGCAAAGTTAAATTATTTGCACTCGCATCAGTGCCAGCCGCGGCGGCAGTGGATAAAAGTAGGTACCTACTCTGTGGGCAGTGGGTGATGAGTTGATGACGTTAAAACGGAATAGGACGAGCTACCGTGTGATTTGTTGTCATACGTACAAGAATTCGCCGTACCTTTATTCTCTGACGAATGAATCAAAGTGTTATTTTGGCGCATCTAATCATCATCGTAATCTTGCATCCCGCCCGGATTTTTACATCGGTTAGCAAAGTGACCTGCACGAAAACAGTTACACAGGGTTACTTGTAAAATAAGATAATTTATTTGTCCAAACATGAATAAACACACAAATGGCATGCACGATGTTAAATTATTTATTTATTAAAATCTCCCTTACAACAGTTATTCGGAGATTTTAAGGAAGAAGGAAGGAGAATTTTTTATGTGATGATAGTTACTATCATTGCAGGTACCTATGTCCCTAATACGATAGCTTGCTCTCAAAACTAACTTAAGTAGGTATTATATTATAGTTATCTATATTTACAATATAAAACTATGCACAACGTAAAAAATAAACTAGTACTACCTACTTATCATAGCTTTGTACTAAGTTTCAACTATAAAAACACAATATTTATATTATATAAAACTGCATTTAAATATAAGACGTTTAGCCTACTCTCATCTACACTATAACATAAAATAAACAACAGTATTTTTGCGAATTCACTCATATAGGTAACATGTAAATACATCGATCTTGACGTGAAGATCGTTAATAACCCGAATTGCGCAGATCAATGGTGTTTAAGCGAGGAGGGTGGTCCTGGCAACCGGCACGGCCAGCAGCGGCGGGCGACGCCGCCGCGCGCCGCCGCCCCCAGACATAGCGGTCCGGTACACATAAACTCAGGCGCTGCAGCACTCCTGGGTTATGCTCAATGCCACGAAGTAACCTAACTAAATACGAAACAAGCGTGAATTCCCGTCGCACTCTCAGTTGGTTGTACCCGACCATAACGAGCACAAACAGAGTGGGGTACATCAACGGGTAAAACGGATATAGGTACCCCATAAAGCTTCCTGCATAAGTGGCGTGTGAATTTGTTCTGTACGCGTTCCAGCATTACCACGTACTTGGCCTCATGTGGAGCCCATATGACAGCACTATGTTCTAAATGACTCCTTACTAGTGCGTCATATAGGACTCTTACTGAAGCGATGTTAGTGAAGTGCATTGTCTGCCTCAGAACAAATCCAAGGTTTCTAAACGCTCTTTTGCAGATGTTCGTAATATGTTCGGGAGTGACAGTGACCCCCAAATCCCACACGGTCTCCGAGACATGTTGCATAGGCGCGGCACCCAGTACGTACTCGTGTACTAGAGGGGTATTTATTATTAAATTAAATTGATTAAATTAGGGTATTCAATTCTATCACATTCATGTTTTGCGGCGTACAAATGTAAATAAGTAGTAATATGAATAAAATTTATTTATTTATTATTTATTAAAACTTTGTGCACAAGTAAAAAAATACTGTACAAAGGCGGACTTATTGCCTGAGGCATTTTCTACCAGTCAACCTTAGGGTGATGCAGAGATAAATCGTGGCAGGTGTAACATACGGGATAGATAGCTCGGAAATGACCATAAAATACAAGAATAAACACTAATTCATAGATACATACATATAAACAAAATAAACCTTGGTCAGAAGAAATAACGATCGGTAGAGGAGAAAACGAATCCAGCAACTCAGCGCTGGGATGTTTCGGCCAACTTCTGACGGATATGTTCACTTGTCTTCACTTTAAAAGACAACCGACTGGTTGCTGTCCTGATATTCAGAGAGAGCGCATTTCAAAGAAAAACCGTCTGGACAAAGAAAGAAGAATGAATGAAGCCGGGATGGTGAGAAGGACATCGTAGAAGACGATTGTTCGTGGAAAGAAGATTTTTACTATGGGCAGTGCATAAAATATATTGAATTTGGGAAGTCAGGTAAGAAGGAGAAATGGGTTTGTCCAGAATAGAGAACAACTTAGACAGAGCCCTCAACTCTCTGCGCTGACGAATGGGTAACCATTTTAAAAGCAGTCGGTGCGCAGATAAATGGTCATACTTACGAAGATTGAAAACGAATCGAATGCAGCTATTGAGAAATCTATCTATAAAATCTAGATATTTCACACAAGTCAGATTAATGTATAAGGCGTTTGCAACTTACTTCTTAACGACGACACGGTTAAAAAAAAAAAAAAATTGTTTATATCCCTACAATATTCTGGCAACGTACAACAGAATCGGTGCCATACAAAATACACTTTTCCGCAATAGTGCTGTCCTGGATCTAGAATTGCAAAGTTTGCTATTGTCGCGTCTATTCCGAATCTGATTTACTTTATCAGGCAATAGGGAGAATAGGTGTGGGTTCGATTTGACAAATGAAAATCATAATGGTGTCTAATATGTACATAGATGGAAGGGTAATAATTTTATATTTTTTGATTTTTTTTTGTAACTCTCATTAACATAAAGTCGAAACATAGTTCTAAGGCTAATTCAAGTTAATTCAGGCTAATAATAATTAAAAGTACATACATAAATTGGTTTACATTTAAAATCCAACGCTAAACCGATTTATTGTAAAGCAAGACCGGTACCATATGCGCTAAGAGAACTGATAGACAAGGAGCTCGACCGATTATTGTCACTAGGCATTCTAAAGCCTGTGGAGCACTCGGAATACGCTTCGCCAGTTGTGCCTGTTTTGAAAAAAAAACGGTAGCATCAGGTTATGTGCAGATTACTCAGTAACAATCAATAAACAATTAATAATCGATCAGTATCCCCTGCCGACGGTACACGATTTGTTGGCCAAGTTACACGGGGGCGCATAGTTAATGTTGAATTTATAATTTTATGTAAGAACGATGTAAATAAGACGTACCTACATGTTGAGTGAGTGAGTTGATAACGTTGTTTGCTATCACCGTTCATGTCACCCATAGCTGTCATCATTCTCCTGACCTTATGCCCGGTTTACATTATTCTAGTCCAGCGATCGCATCCAGCGCTGGATTGCTTACTGGAAAAATGCAAACCGGCACTGGAATGCACTGAATCCAGTTAGCATTCCAGTCCAGTAACTGGATTGGCGGTCTTTTGAATCCAGTGCGACCAATCCAGTGCAACTGCAATAATGTAGACGGCCAATCCAGTGCCATTCCAGTGCTGACACAGTAAACACGTACCTATTGGTTGTTTTTGCGGATTACTGCGGCGAAGAAAGGATTTTAAAATGGTGAAGAAGTTATCTGAAGATCAAATTTTAAAGTTTGTCAGTTTATTCAGAGAAAATCCTTGTTTATGGGACATATCATCAGAAGATTATAAAAACAAAACTATGCGCCAATCTGCTTTGCAAAACCTGTGCATTGGTATGGAAATTTAAGGTTTCACGGTGGAGGATGTGAAAAACAAAATAAAAAGTATTCGTTCTACACTACCTTTTTTTTTTTTTTTTTTTTTGAGGCTTGGAAATCATCAAATGACCCCTCGTGCTCGGGGTGGAGCGGAAGGGAGTGTCAGACTCTTACTGACTAAATCCCACCCGTGTTCCTTCCTTTGCCCTTTATGTTCCGGGCCTGGTCCTGATCGGACGGTGAGCTACCCATTACTCACCGCCCGCAGGCCCGCGCCTACGGTGGACGGGAGTCGTCGCGCGGCTCCCGACGCCCGGAGCGTCCACCGCGGCGGCTTGGACGGGAGACTCTCTCCCTCTCCCGTCCCGCCACCTCCTTCGCTAGCATGACTGCTTCGCAGAAGGAGGTGACTGCCTCCCACTCCCACTCGCCCCGGACCATGGCTTGAACCAGGGCCGGGCGTGAGAGGTCGCCGCCGCTGCCGATCGCCTCTACGAGGACACGGCGGTGCTCCGCCCATGCAGGGCAGGCCCCCACCGTATGCTCCACCGTGTCCTCGGGGCGATCATCGCAGTGGTGACACCCGGGCGGTTCCTCCCGCCTGATGATGTGCAGGAACCTCCCGAAACGTCCGTGTCCAGTGAGGACCTGCGTCAGGCGGTAGGTGAGGACGCCGTGACGCCTCTCTAGCCACTCCTCAAAGAGGGGTCTTACCGCCGCTATCGTGGCGTGCCCTTTTTTTTTTTTGACTAAAAACCACCCCGGTGTTCCATCTCACACCTACGCCGGGGGTCGCGGGAACGTACGATCCTTTTTTTTTTTTGTTTCCGGGGTGGAAAATCCTCATGGAGGTCCACCGCCCTGGGGCGGGCGGCGGGGTCTGTCAGACTCTTACTGACTAAAAACCACCCCGGTGTTCCATCTCACACCTACGCCGGGGGTCGCGGGAACGTACGATCCTTCCGCAACCCCCGACTGGTGCCGGCCCGCCACTGATCGTGGCGTGCCCTGCGCTGGGTTGCGACAGTCGCTCTTTCCATGCCGCCATGAGATCGCGCCGGAGGTCCGTCCGCTCCGCCGCGACTTGCCGCGGAAGCGGGGTTTCCCCCCGGCGTAGTGCCTCCGCGCGCCACTCATACAGGCGCGCGAGGACTATCGCCTCCAGATCCCACGGCGGCAGTCCGGCAAGGAGGCTTGCCGCCTCGCCCGAGATCGTGATCAGATAGTGGGCGGCTCTCCGCCGCAGTGAACACGACCACACCGGGCCCCATATGTAGCCATGGACCAGTCGACCCCCGCGTAAAGCCTCCGGCAGGAGGCGTTTGGACCCCTCAGGTTGGGCAGGAGCCGCTTGAGGGCTTCTACATACTACCTTGAACTAGATAAGATTAAGAAGTCATCCACATTTGGTGCTAGTGGTAATGTTTACCAACCCAAATTGAAATGGTTCGCCGAATTCAGTTCATTTATTAAAAATGCGATGGTGTAGCGTAATACATATTTATGTATTCTTAGATATTATATTTATTTATTAACATTTATGTTAAAATACACAAATTATCAATGTATCATATGATTTTGCCATGGTACTTTGCCTTTGTTCACAAAATAATTAGTAAATTGAGTTCTTTTTTCCCTAGCATGTATTGTTGAGTTGTTACTGCCCTGCTGTATGATAGTATCTAAAGAACTTATTTCAGATCTCCACGTACCATCAATTAAAAGATGGGCATTGTGATCTTCACGGTCTACACAAGTAGCAGTTACATAATTGTTTGACTTTTTTCGTAACCAATTGTGTAAAGAGCAAGCTGCATACACAATGTGATCCACAGTATCTAACTTAGTTGAAATAGCTTTTTCAAACATTCTAAGTCGACTTACTATTGTTCCAATAGCGTTTTCGACAATGCGTCTAGCAAGCGACAGCCTGTAATTATATTTTTTTGTTCACAACTTAAACTGGCCCCAGGATATTGTTTCATTAAGTATGTTTTTAGAGGAAATGCTGCATCAGCCACAATCACTCCATCTTGTAGAAAAAAACAGCCATTTTCTAATTCAGTATCTAAGATGGAACAGTTTTTGAAAATGCCACCATCCGAAGTGCTTCCATTTGCTCCCACATTGACGTACGTAAAACAGTAATCATGGCCAACAAGAGCCATTAATACTAGGTATACTGTTTTCTTTTTTATAATTCAATTTTGAAGTTCCATATTCATAGGAGCCCGTAATTTTTATATGTTTTCCGTCTAAGGCTCCGTAACACAAAGGAAAGTTCCACTTCTTCCGAAAGCCTTCCTCGATTTGTTTCCATTGTTGCGTAGTGGGTATCTGTAAAAAAAAAGTTGAAATATTTTAATTTCTGGTAAATAAAGAAAATACTGACAATGCTCAACCTAGTGACCAATCTGGGTAACCTACCAATACAAACCCAGAAACAAATCTATCAGAACCACCAAAAAAAGGAGTAAAATTTCACAGTTGTCTACAATAGTCAGTAGCATGAAAGAGATGCAATACGATTTATCCAAACCAGAAACAGGGGAAGATGAATTCGACGTTTTCGGGAAACACGTTGCAAAGCAATTAAGGATTCTTTCTACAGAACAGGCTATCCTAGGCCAAGATGAAATTCAGAGTGAGATAACAAAATGTCGTCTGCGCGATTTGAAATATCGAAATATGACAATGAGTATTATAGTCCTGCATACGTACTCTGCAGACACACAGGCCTGTGACGATTATGCGGCAAAACCAGGTACGAGTACTAGTACTTATAAATATGCCATTGAATAGTCCAGCATCTACTGTAGACACACAATCCACTGATGATTCATTCAATGTAATAAGCAATGACCCAGACTACATAAATATAATTATGAATGCTTTCAATAATGCGTGATTGTCATAGATATAATAATAAACAATAAAATTTTACCTTGATGTGGTCTTTTAATGCCCTTTTAATTTCTTGACAGTCTTCTGGTATACTTTTCGAAATAGTTGGTTTTGGCAATCGAAACATACGACTGAGGCTTCTGTAACTATCTCCAGTACTTAAAAAAGAAAGAGTGACTTCTAATTTTATTTTTGCAGGCTATATATATTTTATTTTTGTAGGCTTTAATGCTATAATCTCTGAACAATGTATTGTTACGTTGAATAACGAATGAAACTAATGATATCAGTTCCTCAAAGTTTTCTGCTGTCATTCTCAATGCCAGTCTATATTCAGTGGGATCTTCTAACTTCAGTTGTTGCAAAAGCATTACTGACCCTCCTTTTTGATCTCTTTCGCTGATCCAATTTTTTACCCCAATCCGTTCCTTTTTTCATAGTTCCTTATCAACCTCATAAATAACTTCTTGTAGCAATAGTAATTGAGCACGTTTGAAACATTCTCGAAACTGATATTTTCTTGAAATCATTGTCACTGTAGTGTTCACACTACACTACTAAATAACTGGAATAATGTAGACGTTACAGATCCAGTCCAGCATTGGATTGGATTCTCACTGGATCACTGGACTGGAATAATGTAAACCGGGCATTATCCCAATTTATTTGTGGTCGGGCCAACATGTCTTTTTCTTTCACACTTCTTTAACAGTCGTCATCTCGGTAGTCACCTCTTTTCTAACCATACCATCATTCACACAGTCCATCCATCGGTTTTTTGATCTTTCCCTACTCTTATTGACATCGACATTCATACTCAAAACTTTCCTAACGACATTTTCCTCTTTCCTCCGTATCACATGCCCGTACTGTGACAACCGATTTCCACACAACTTTTCAGTTACCGTCGCCACTTTCAGACTTCCTCTTATGTACTCACTTCTTATTCTATCCATTCGTGTAACACCACACATCCCTCTTAGGCCTCGTTTACGGAGACGCGAGGCGTCGCTCGTCGCGTGCGGCGTGACGTCTCGCGTCTCTCTCGCTCTCGACCACGCTGTATGAGACCGAGAGAGACGCGAGACGCCACGCCGCACTCGACGCGCGACGCCCCGCGTCTCCGTAAACGAGGCCTTAGCAGTCTCATCTCAGCTGCATGCAATTGCCTTTCATTCATCCCTTTTGTGGCCTAAAATTCTGATCCATACAAGACAGTCTCACCAATTGTTTTAAACTCCAATTCCAATTTTAAAAAAATACTATGGCAAAAGAACCAATAAGTATTTGACCCCTACACTGTTCAATAGTATCATCGACTGGCTGAGAAGAGATAATCTTGTAATTAGCTGGCAAACACTGGGGAGTAAATTAAAGGCTGAACTGCTGAATGAAATGGTCGCAACAGGTGACAATAACTAATCGCCTGAGAGACAATAAACTGAACTAATAAAAAAATAAAAAAAACTGGTCGTCCTTTTAAACTATGTTTCTACTTATAAGTACTTAGATGTTTAATTAGATCGTGTAAACCAAATCTTTTAAGACGAGCGCTAATCCTGCCGACAATCTGCCACGCAGTTTGGCAGGTTTATAAACTATGTACAACGTTTGGTCCAAATAAATTATCTATTTATTTATTTGAATATCTTCCCCTTAAGTTTAAGGGGAATGCGGGAGTCGGAGATTGTTCCCATGACCTGCCACCATTTCATCCATCCAGTGTTAATTCTGTGCTTAATCGCCCGATCGCAGAACGTATATTCAGTTTTGGTTCTTCTGATTTTCAAGCCAACATTCTACAGCTTCTGTTGCCATTTCTCCAATCTGCTCTGGATCTCAGATCCATCTTCACCGACAGGAACAATATCATCGGCAAACATCTTGCACCAGGGTGCCTCTTTCTGTATGTCTGACGTTAGAACGTTCACAATCATCAGGAAGGTCTTAAAGCCGATCGTTGGTGCAAGCCTACAGCTACACTGAACTCTTCGGTAATGCCAGCAGCCGACCGGACGTGATACGAGATTGATTGTATATAGTACGAATTAACTCTGCTTACTTCCCGGCAAACCTTTCACGTTCAAGGCCCACCACAACACACCCTGACTTCGCGAGGTACCCTATCATACGCTTTCTCCAGGTCAATGCACACCATGTGCAAGTTCTTGTGTGCACGACTGTACTTCTCGCACCTTTGTTGGAGTGAAAAACAGGCGTCCATTGTTCCTCAACGTGGCACAAATCCAAACTGATTCAGGGTAATCTCATTCTTCTCTCGCAGTGTTTTCTGTGTTACTTTGTCCCATACCTTCATACTACGATGAGCTTTATCCCTCGATAGTTGTTGCAGTCCATGTACATCACCTTTATTCTTAAAGATGGATACTAGCAAACTATTGCACCATTCTTGTGGGATCCCTCCTTCATGCAACGACTTATTGAAGAATCAGTGAAATCAGAAAGTCAGCCACATACGTCCATTTTCTTTTAAACACTTCTATACTTCTACTGTGGATATCAACTTTAAGCTAGAAAGATCCCGTTTGGTGAAGTCTACGCTCCGACCTAACCAGCTCAAAAACGTCGTCGGATCGGAGGGAGCAGTTTCAACTTCATCTGGAAAACGCGATTGACGTTGACGAGGCCCTACAACAAGTGGTGGGAATTCTAAGGGAAGATGGGTCGAAGTTCTGTCAGCTGCAACGTACAAGTACGATGTCCAAACTGTCGGCGGAGTCTCTTCGGCTTACGGCATGCCACTTCGTCAGAGAAGCAGGCACACAATCGAAATATAGAAAAGGCTATAGAGCAAAATCGGGCATCCAAATTCTTCGCACACCAATTGAGGAGGCCCCATCTGACGAAGCTTAAATCATCTTCTGGCAATACAGTCACCTCAGGGCCGGATATTCTCTCCGAGATAGAGGACTTTTATGGTCGACTATACGATTCGCATGCTTTACAACCCGAACCTAGCAGTGAAGATTCCCGAGCCACATTGATCAGCCACTACACCGATAATCTGCCGGAAGTCAGCCTTGTCGAGATCGATATAGCCCTCAACCAGTTTAAAAATGGAAAAGCCCCGGGGGATGACGGAGTTACCTCGAAGCTCTTGAAAGCAGCATGAAGACCTGTACTTCGAGAGCTCCAAAAAATGTTTAACTCTATTCTGAACGATGGGAAAACTCCAAAGGCATGGAACAGAAGCATTGTAGTATTATTTTTCAAAAAAGGAGTTAAAACGCTCCTTAAAATCTAAATTGTCGAAATAAAATACCGGGTATTTTAAAGTGTTTTATTATTACTCTATTCGCAACTAGGTCGATAATATTATATTTACAACACTATTATTAAAGTGCTTTATTTATCGGACTAAGTCCTGGCACAGTTTCACAATCCTGTGGTCCTGGCAAACATTTAAAGTTATAGACTTGAATTTCCAAGATACATCATTGAGTTATTCGAATAAAATGTTAGATATAGGTAGTAACTAGGTAGGTAGTACCTACCAACCTATTTGCCGGTGAACATTACTAGTTCCACTTCAATTTGTTATAAAAAATATCGTTTTATTAAAACATACAAAAAGCTTAGTGATATTAGGTTTCTAATTTATTTCTTTATATATATATATTTAGATAGGTATATTTATCAGAAAATATATAAAATAATTTATGTAACTAGATCATTGAAAATTGGTTGCATGAAATTTTATTTGTGATAATAACGATAACTGATAATAGATTGCGATAGTAGTATGGCATATGTATAAAATTATGAACAAAATTAATTAAATTAAATACTAGATAAGTAGAACTACTACTAGTACTACTAGTAGTACTAGATACATACTTATTTAATTTTGGCAGTGATATAGTATTCTATCCGTGTTCTCTTCCTTCTATTAATTATTTTACCTATAGAATCATCACAATAGTTTAGTCCTAGAATTAACGTTTCAAGTGAATCTCAGAAAGATTGGTAAGTCTCTTCATTGTCGGCGTCTGCCTCGCACCCCGTGGCGGTAGTATGGTCGGCGGTTGTTCGGACGATATGGCCGACGTATAGCTGCGTTTGGTACTGAGTTCAAGTCGCCTATCGGCACCGTAGGCAGCCGTACCGAGCTCTTGTGCGGCACCGGCCATTCTCTTATGCAAACAGCACACCTGTATAACAAAAAGCTCGTAAGTATCAACGAAACATACCTGTCTACTTACTGACTGGTGAGTTAGCTTACCAACAACCAAACACCAAGCACCGACTGCTTGTGAAACATTATTATGTGTCTACAGGGTTACTGGTAACTCGACGTATTCCTTGCACGACGTCATAGTAGGGTTAAATGCAACAAATTAATCCACCAAATGTTCTACCGAAGTCCATTCGTTTTTGAGTTAGTTACATTTCATCACAAATCATTTAGTCACTAAACTAACATTTTTTTTTTTTTTTGTGATTTTTGCTGTTACTTCATACAAAATGTTGTGTAGTGAACAAAAAAAAAATTAAAAATAAAAATAATGGCTTAATTTGTTGCATTTTAACCCTACTATGACGTCCTGCAAGGAATACGTCGAGTTACCAGTAGGTAACCCTGTATAATAGTCGCCACGTTGCCTTCTCGCAGCTTTCAATCGGACTGCAGTCGCCTAGGCAGGCTCTACTTAGTAGGTACCTACTCTACTTAGTACTATAGGTAATAGGAAGAATCAAATCTTTACGTAATTGGTACAAAAGTAAATTATACTTAGTTTGCTTACCTGCTAACTTTCGATACTTGGTCGGCCTTTAAGGTTTGCTGTTCTGGTTTCTCGAACATTCTATAATCATCTATTATTGAGAGCCAGTAGGAAATGGCCGTTGCAAAGAAGTTGCAGCGACCGAGTCCGTTGCATTCGATGAAAGGACGCGAGCGGAACTGTCTCATGCACGATCCGGGCGAAATGAGGCTTTGTCCTGTTGCATGGCGCGCTCCAGCCGTGTGCTGTAAACGATAAGACAATTTAAGTTAATGCCACACCTTTTTTAACTTAAATAAAGCCCGATTCAAACTTTATGGCGGCTGGGAACACGAGGCGAGTCGCTGCACAATAACAAATTCATGTGTCAGCGGGGGTGAGGATTGGGGTATTGCGCAGCGAGTAGCGCACTTCAGAGCCGCCATAACGTTTGAATCGGGCTGCACTTAATTAGCAAAATCCAACAATAATTTGGTGCTTTAGGTAATCGAGTAGCTAATCATTCTTACCATTAGGAAACTGTAACCTTGCCACAACTCCCTCCAGCCATTGGGACATTCAGGTACTAAGTTGCTTTGGCTATGGATGGCGATAGTTCGTGTGGGTGCTTCGCATACCTGGCATCTGAAAAATAAACAGTTGAAGTCGAAATGAAGAGTATGTAACCGTTTCTGTGCACAATATCTACCATAGTATAAAACAAAGTCGCTTTTCGTGTCTGTCTATGTCTCAGATCAATGATCTGAGGTCTATGGGACCGATTAGATCTTCTAAACTACACTGAGACGGCGTTTATTCCGGAAGGTTGATATGCATAATTGAATACAACTTACCAGCGCATGCAGCTGGAGCTAAAATTATAATGAAGCCTTACCTGGATATATAATTTCCAACATCTTTAGCTTGTATGGGTGTCATAGACATAGGCATTGGTTCTGGTGTTGATAACCAGAAACTGTAATCTTCACGCTGAGCGAAATTGCAGATTTCGTTGAAGTTACAGAACATGTAAGGCATAGTCGAAAATTTGCGCAAGCAGCTCCCGGAGGCACCTTAAAGAAATAAAAATTGCTTTATTGTAGTACAAGTCGTACCAACTTTCATATTGTTTTTACACTATCACCTAGGTAATTAGATAACTTTCAAATTCGCAAGAAGTTGGCAGAATCATCTCAAGAGTTGATTTATTAGATTCGTTTTTCCCCATTTAATTATTTATGTATTTTTATCTCTCTTGTCTTTGTATATTTTGCTAGGTTGGTAGGTACCCATCTGTCTTATTTATATGTTGTATTTTATTTATAATTATTTTCAAGTTTTCTATAAGTTTGCACCTACCTACTATGTTTTGTCTCTACATAACCCTATAAAGACTAAGGTAGACTGATCGAAAATGCCTTATTCATTAAGATCGCCCTTGTATGGTCATATTTACTTGTGCACAAAGTTTAGTAAGTAAATAACTTACCTAGATCTTGTCCATGTGCTTTTCCGTCTGCAATAATGTGAATAAGAGAATATCCGCTCCAAAGGGGCGAGGTTCCCGACGGACACTGTGGAATCATTCTTTCTTGTGAGTGAACAGCAAAATAAAAGCCTCTAGATTTGGGTAATGGCTGCACGGCAGGAGGGCCAGCATCTCCCATAGCTCCACGATATCCTTCATAACCCCGTAATCCTTTTATGCCCTTCAATCCTTCTCGTCCCATTAGTCCTGGAGCTCCAATATCGCCAGAGAAACCATCATCTCCTTTCATTCCTTTCTGTCCTGGTACGCCATTAATTCCAATTTCACTTGGTTTACCATCGCGTCCCGGGCGCCCATCATTTCCACGCGGACCCATAGCGCCAATGATTCCAGGTATAATTTTAGAATCAGCTAATAAATCTCCTGTATCACCTTTTATACCTTTAAGGCCAGGTAATCCATAAGGGCCTTCTTCGCCTTCATCACCCCTAAATCCTTTAAATCCTTGCGCACCCTCTTGTCCCATCCGCCCAGTTGTACCAGAATCACCTCCATCTCCTTTTTGTCCTCTAGCGCCAGTGAACCCTTGATACCCTTGGTCTCCCTGTGCACCTTTAGGATTGTACGAGTCACCTGTTTCTCCGATATCTCCCTGAAAACCTTTTATGCCAGTGTTGCCAACTGGTCCCGGGTTTCCTGGTCGTCCAGAAATACCCCGTGGCCCTGGTGCTCCATCCATTCCGATCATACCTTTTGGTCCTTCGAATATAAGACCCGGGGAACCACGTAACCCATCAGGACCATTGAAGCCATATTCGCCCGGTTTACCTTTCTGACCCATAGCACCGGGCCATCCAGGAAGACCATCAAAGCCAGGTGTTCCTTGTTCTCCCCGTGGGGCATTTTCTCCATTTATACCAACGAGACCGGGTGGTCCTTGATCACCAACTGAACCACGGTATCCATTCAAGCCTATATCACCTCTTTCTCCTTGGAGCCCTTCATCTCCTTGTTCACCCTTGATACCTTCACGTCCATAAAATCCTGCTTTACCGATATCTCCTGGAAGGCCAGAGAGACCTTCCATGCCCATGTCACCAATATCACCGTTGGTAGGGGGAACGTACGTAGTAATTCCAATATCTCCCCGCTCTCCTTTAATTCCAGGGTAGCCTAAGCGCCCACTTGGACCTTTGAAGCCAACTTCACCAGGAAGTCCAGGAGAACCAATGCGTCCAGGTGTACCTTCAAAGCCCGGGTTGCCTTTCTGACCAGGTATTCCAACAGCTCCTTGTATCCCATGTTGACCTTTGCTTCCAAATATCCCCTGCCTTCCTGGACGACCACGTACACCAAGGAAACCGGTGTCACCTCCTTCACCACGTTCTCCAACAATACCGAAATTGCCCCTTTCTCCTTTTCTTCCCATACGTCCAAATGCCCCTGGGTACCCAGTATTTCCTCTATCGCCTTTTAATCCTGGTGGGCCTGGAATATTTTGACCAGGTGATCCTGAGTCACCTACCGCACCCTTAAAACCTTTTAAACCAGGTCTTCCATTAGGTCCATCATAACCAGGTAAACCTTCGTCACCTTTCAGGCCTCTTGCGGCATTATCACCTCTAATACCTTTTAAACCAGGAAAACCCCAATCACCTCTTGATCCCTTAAAACCGGGACTGCCGTCATTGCCAGGAAAACCTGGAAGACCTACTTCACCAATAATACCTTTAAGACCAGAAGGTCCCACTAGTCCAATTTGACCAGGCTTTCCGTCAAATCCTAAGGAGCCTGTGTCTCCCCGATCTCCCGGAGCACCTGGGTTTCCAACAATTCCCGCTCTACCCGGGAATCCGTGTAGACCCATTACCCCATCTTCTCCCTGCATGCCCCGAATACCACTGGGTCCTATGTTTCCCTTCATTCCTTTAGGACCGTAATCGCCAATGATTCCATTAGAACCTTGTAAACCTGGTTCTCCAATCAAACCTAAGCGTCCAGGCCATCCAGGCTGACCAGCTAACCCTGGGGCACCTTGTATTTCTATTCCTGGTATTCCTTTTCTTCCCTGGTGGCAAAATAAACCAAATAATTTTTTTTTGAGGACAAAATCTATAGCTCTGATTAAAAAAAAGAGATACATAGCACGTTTATAAAAGTGAGTGAATGTAAATTAGGAACGGAAAGACACTATAAAAGGGGTTCGTCAAGGCCCGATGTCAGCCGTGGACGTGAAATTGCAATAAAACGTGTCAGTGTCGGTACGTATTTCAAATCACAACTAGTAAAATGCATGGCTGCCAGTGCAAATATTCATATTTACCTGAGGCCCTTGTGGTCCATCGAAACCTATATCTCCCTCTCCACCCTGCTCTCCTTTATTTCCCATAGATCCAGTTCTTCCTGCCATGCCCGGATAACCTATATCACCATCTTCTCCTCGTTCACCGGTCAGTCCATCGAAACCTTTTTCGCCCGCTAGGATGGCCAAACCAGCATCGCCACGAGTTCCTTTCTTTCCCTTATTCCCATCAGCACCCACAGGCCCCAGTAGCCCTTGACTACCAGGAATACCGTAAGGCCCTATACTACCTTTTCTTCCGACAAAGCCTTTATAACCTTTCAAACCCTGTATAGACCTGCCAGTTGGGCCTTGATCGCCATATGAACCCGGAGTACCGTCGAATCCCATTTCACCTCTTTCTCCTTTCATTCCAATGATACCTGCAAAAGTTTGGTGTAAATTAAATACATAAGTAATTATTATACTTACTACTAACTTGCTTCCACAAGCATAAGTTAAACTCAATAAGAAAAAAAAAACAATATAATGTTTATTTATAAATGAACAGGGTATGTTCGTAAGACTCGCGCACCGCCCAAAACATAGAGACCAAACCGCTAAAGATAGAAATGGATAGATAGAAAACTACATAGTACAACAAAATTAGTTCTTAGTTGTAGTTTAAAACGAAACTGTGTAGGTACCTACTACTTATGGTTATTAACCCTTTGCGGATTCTTTTTTTTTATTTTAGTTGTTCTATTTCTGAGTTCAAATTCATGAGGCTCAGTTATTATCAATTTCAATGAAGCCCTGTTTCTCTCTTCCCGCTACTTTGCATACCTACATGACCGAAAACAGGGAATTTAACCTATTGTAAGGGCTCTTTAGGAAAAGAAATACAAATTTATAGCACCCCGTCTCCGATAGGACGTTAGGTACGTAGGGGCTCTTTTGACTGTCTATATAAAAATAGAAGTAACTTTATCGACTTAAATTAGAAAAACAAGAAATTTAAAAGAATGTGGAATGCATGGGGGAACGAAGCGAAGTCGAAAAGCACCTCGTCTGGGTTAGGTTAGGTTTTCTTTTGATTATCCTAAAATAAATAGGATATGCCTGAGTAGGTACTTTGTTGACTTATGCAGAAAAGAACTAAAAAAATTTAGGATGTATGAGTGAGCGAAGCGAGGTCGAAAATCTTACCACGCCGCTTGGAATAGGTAAGCTGGGTTTTTTTTTGACAGCTACTATCTACGACGCTGGTAGGAACTAGGGGATCCAATGGATCGCGGGGCCCTGGGCACTTGCCTAGCAAAAGACAATGCAATGCATGGGCAATGGAAAAGATGGCCCTCCGAAAATACTCTCTAAGTGAATACTGAAGTAGCAGGAATTCATTCAATTCAATTCAGTATTCTATTGGTTTTGAGGATAAATAAACGAATAATAATCTTGACAAAAATACAGAATTAGGTACGAGTTTATGAATTTTACGAAAACCAACCTGTGACTGGGTGAAAAGAGGTAAGTAATATATTTTTCAGTACTCATACTCGGAAAGTAGGTCCGAAGTTGCCTGAGGAGCGGGTTGAAAGTAATACTTTTCAGCCCTAGGGAGAATAGCTTTCAATTGACACCTGTCAAATTATTTAAAAAAACTAGTTCTATTCCACATTTCTATTGAGCCATGTTCCAACTTCCTATAGGTACAGCCACTCAATTACAGCGCGATGTAAAATTGAAATAACATAAAGTTAATAAGTATTAATTAAAGAATATATTTTTTTAAATGACTTTAATATAATTTACTTTCAACTCTTTCTTTAAAATAACATAGATTTGGGCAAAATATTTACCATTTTTTCAATGATGGAAATGAAAAATAATGGCTGAATAGCTAGTAGCCGAGCACAGAAAAAAAAGGCGGGAACGCGGCAATCCGATCTTCATTTGTTTTTTCGAGTTGTAGAGTTTTGTTTATACTTCCTTAGAGCAGAGATTTGTATTAACACAATGAGTTCATCTGATTCAGATATGGATTCAACGCCTGATTTCATAAGAGAAGAGGCTCATTTTTTCTTTAGCTTTTTTTTTTCTTTAGTGCATGTTTTTATTTTCTCTTTCCTTGTATATGTAATGAGAAGCACGGTGTTTACCTCGGGTTAAAGACTTATTTAGTCCCTCGAACTACTCCAAACCCCGTCTCGGGACTACATAAGTTACTTTCACCCCTTGGGTAACAATGTACTATTTTAAGTTAGTATTTTACTGCCAAAAAAAAAAAAAAAAAAAACAGCTTCGTAAATAATATTATATAATCTATACAACATAAAAAAACGGACACGTATTATATATTTATACGATTTTTCAAAATTCAATCCCTTCGGGGTTACAAAAGGGGAATACAGTTTGTATGAAAAATAACATCCCGTAAAAAAATTAAAACATGGCAAAAATACTTATGTAGGTAAATAACAAAGATCATAATGATTAATTTTTCAAAACTACCCTATATAAAGGAGGTGCAGGAGGTGTTGAAGTTCCTAGGGAAAGAACGTAATCCAGGCGAGCGAAGTGCTAGTCTATTTATTCCTACATCCAAAAGTGTAAACCAATTTTATTAATAACAATGCATACCTTTAAGTCCAAGTACTCCAGGGAAACCTTTGGGGCCTTTGGCATTTATTCCGAAAGCAAGCGATTCTCCGGTTTCACCAGGGCCACCAGGCTCTCCGGGCTCACCAATTTCACCTCTGTAATGTATTCAGGGTGTTATTAACAGAGCACAAGCAAGTTGAAGCAATTCAAGCAAGTAATCATTAGGTAGGTACACAGACGCATCACGCTTTGATCTTATTAATAAGGATACAATCATGATTTCTTTATAAAATAGGTATTAGCAAATATTTGCCTACAATATCACAAACAATGAAAAAAACAGGAACAGCGTAGCCGAATTATCCTATAGAACCACAGATCATATGCGTGACGCTTTTTCCCGCTTCTGGCCAAGCCCCGCCCATTGCACCTTTTTTTTGAGGGTGGGAAATCATCAAATAACTTCTCCCGCTCTGGGCGGAGCGGGAGGGCGTGTCAGACTCTTACTGACTAAAACCCACCCGTGTTCCTTCAGTTGCCTGTGCCAGGGGCCACGGCAACCCTTTCGGACTTTCCCGCAACCCTGGTAGGCATCGGCCCTAGCGGATCCCGTCATTGTTGCTGACTTCTCTTTGAGGCGCGCGTGGAACACAACGTGCCGTCGACCCGGGCTTGGTCCTTATCGGACGGCGAGCTGCCTATTGCTCACCGTCTGCAAGCCCGCGCCTACGGTGGGCGGGAATCGGGATTCCCGACGCCCAGGGCGTCTCCTGCGGCGGCTAGGGGCGTGAGGGCGCGAATTTCGCCTCTCCCTCACGCGTTCCGCCTCCTCCTTCGCGAACATTACTGTTTCGCAGAAGGAGGTGACGGCTGCCCAAGCCCACTCACTCCGTACCATGGCCAGGACCAGGGCCGGACGCGAGAGATCGCCACCGCCAATCGCCTGCACGAGGACACGGCGGTGCTCAGCCCAAGCCTCCGTAGGCAGGCCTCCATCGGGCAGGCCTTAACCGGAACAGAAACCTACCGAAGCACACCCATTGCTCCTGGCAGTGGATTTCTCAAATCTGTTACTGTTTACTACTCATTTTACTTGGTAGGTACAACCATATTATGCTAGTCGTCTCTAGTGTCACTGGTGTAAATCATGTGAAGTCATGTCTAATGACAACATGGGCACTCAACTGCCTTTCAGGTAATTGCACTGACAAGTAATAATTTGCTGTTCTGTTTGTTTGATTTTACCATTCTTTAGGAGGGCCTAAAGAATGGGAAAATAATATAGATAACGACAATTTTTATTAAATGTGTGTTGTTTCCTTTTTATTTGGGGTATACTTAGATACCTACATTGCGGGCCTCTCCACAGCATGCGCACACATGCAACGTATAAGTAGGTATACCTATGCAAAATATCTACTCTACAACCGTCATAACTTATTGGTTCGTATCTTGGCTTGCGCATGGAGTCAGTGTTGGATGTTACTGTGCTCAGTGGCTCATGCCATCCTCTCATAACTTCCTGAACAGGACCCTGGTTTTGTTGGAAACAGTTTCATTTGTTTTAAAAATATCTAATAACCTCAGCTATAAAGTAGACATGTACGAGTAGGTATATATATACCTACTCGTACATGTCTATATTTTTAAACAAATGAAAAAACACAAAAATCCGCCCGCACTGGGCTGCTCTTTTTGGGGGTTGGTAAAATTTCACGTTAAAGTTTTTTCAGCTTCCTTCTACTTGAACAATATTAAGATAGGGCAAATACGACCATTTAATGGTAAAAAAAAATAATTTGTCCGATACAATTTTCGAGCTCACTTCATTCGCGCTTGCAACCTATTTTCTCTTAATTCATTAACTTTGCTGCATCAGTCGACAGAGTAACTCAAATTTCTGTATGAAGTGTCTAAAGAAAATCAGACCTATCTGAGGTTGGGTGTAAAAATTTCGAGCTCGCTTTGCTCGCGTTTGTGGCCGGTGTTCTAGATTCACTAGCGAATGTAAGTCGATTCGAGAATGTTACTTTTGTGTTAACTATTACAAGTAAGTTTTACCTAATCATTATTAAATAAGAAGGCGGCGAATTATGCGTGAGCCCCGGGTGGCGGAACCTGTGGGCGGAACCCACGCTTCGCCGCTGATCATTTCACCTCATATGGTTAACGGATGAAATCCTCTTGTTGGCTTCGGAGTCGATTAATATTAATACCGTCTAAAAAACCATGTCAGCAGAGCCTGCTGTTGAAGGGTCCTGCAGTCCAACCATTTTCACTCTGGCTGGCTCTTCTTACCTTATCGAGTTACAGTAACCCCCCACATTGTGTCCTGTATCCTGGAGACCAAGAGCATCAGTTTAGCTAGCAACTGCTAAACTGATGCCAGCTCGCAACCTGGTAGTTTTTGCAGTACCTATTTGGCTCAAATAATATTTTCCGTCTAAATCCGATTTTATTTATTCACTTGAGTGTTTACATTACTCGTAAATTTCAAAACAAGCTTACTTTTGAAGCAGTCTGAAGCAGTTGGAGGCAGTTATATCAGTTCAATCTCATATTTGATGCCACCAACTGCATCACACTGCTTGAAAAGTTACATTGTTTTGAACTTTTTAGTAGCAGTCGGCTTTTATGAAGTTTTAATTTTTTTTATGTATGTAAGTACATATGTAGGTATAAATTAGGATTCAACGCAGGTTTATTAATTACCCACAGTACAGTAATTACGGCAGGACAGGGGCCTTGCCACAGACCACTCAGTATGTTTTATAGTAATAATAATAACAGTTGTGCGAGTCCGATTCGCTTTTGGCCAGTCTTTAGGGTTCCGTAGTAAAACAAGGAACCCATACCTCATAGTTTTGTTGGTCCCGGCTATCATTCGTGGATCTTTTGCAGTCATAACGGGTCGTCAGAAGCCCGAAAGTCTTACCAAGTGGTATCGTATTACCCAGTAACTGGGTTGTGGACGTCACATAGGTAGTCACTTCATGTAAAAAAAAAAAAAAAAAAAAAAAAAAAAAAAAAAAAAAAAAAAACTAGTATTCGGCAGCATCCAGTTAGACTGGAAGCCGATACCAACATGGTTGGGAAAAGGCAGGCAGAGCAATATATCTTTTCATTGAAAAAGAGCCTTCAATCTGAGCACCGCCAAATCTAGTTTTTTTTTTACTTTAAATATCAAGGTCGACTTTTTATGGAAGACAGTATTTTCATGTATAACTCGATCAGCAATCATGTAGCGGCTGTGCGGACTTTAAATCGATACCTAGTTATTTGAGAAAAATAATAATTACTTAAGTCCAGATTCTCCTTTTTGTCCAACAAGGAACTGAATCGGCATGGATGCTGGTCTGCCCGGCCTTCCCGGCTGTCCGTCTCCTCCTCTCGTGCCGTTTCGACCCGGCCTGCCAGAATATCCATCGTCACCCATTTTGCCCTTAACTCCCTTGAATCCAGAGTCGCCAGTAAACCCTGGCCAGCCTGCATCACCCGGAAGGCCTGGTAAACCCATGAAACCTGAAATAAAACAAATAAAACATAAAATCAATCTTCATTAATCTTACCGATTTTTTTTCATGTGCCACTTCTGTGACTGTGACTGATCTACTGTCGAACATAACCTGACACAAACACCCAGAGGGGGCAAAATACCTAAAGCTTACTGTTATGTACTCAATAGAGTTTAAGGAGGAGCTATAAGAATGACTGAACCCATGGATTTTGGTAACATTAGTGATGCGAGGATCGGTCTAAGTCAAATACGAGAAAACTCCAACTTTAACGTATCTGGGTACACTAGTACTTGAGTAGGTAAGAGCTAACATAACAATAGTTCAATAGGTGTCTATACAGGGTGGCAGGGATATCGACGCGCAATCATTGTCGATTGACTGTTTGTGTACGTGAGTTTAAATGTTTGTAAACGCAACCACAATACAGGAGAAATTCACAGGGTGGGGCAACGTTAAAAAAAAAACAGCTCACTCTCTTATACCTTATAAATGTTCTACACCAGGGCCTGGTGTAGAACATTTGGAGATTCTTAAAAAAAAAATGCTGTTTTATAGAAAGTGCAATAACCTATGCGGTCAAAATGTATGGAACAGCATTTTTTTTTTAAATAGCCGACGAATGATTTTAACGCAGAATGTCCAGAATAAATGGTGGCAGGCTGCGCGTCATGTCTGAATATATTTTATGTATTTTGCATGCTTGGAAATTTGAGCATAATTTTGACAACCTTCTTCGAGATAGAAATTGCTGTAGGCCTTCTGGCCAAATACATGCGAGCAGCGGCCGGCAAAGGCTGTATGAAAATCTATAACTGTCGTGGTTTATCGGCCAAATAAATTACATAAACTCATATCTATCGTGTAATTTAAAAATGGAACGATCTTTTACTCCGAAACATGGCAACCAAGGAATTTATTTAAATTTAGAACTGACTTGCAAATGGAAAGCAGTTTATTGAAAAAAAAAAACAAATGAACACTTTAATGCGGGGAAAAATATTGTTGTTCGTTGTTCGTCATTGATTTTGAAAAGTAATTGTATTTTAATTTCCGCGCATTATTTGAGAAAAGTACTAAACAAGCCTTGGCCACAATTAGGCATTAATGGACTTACGTATGTGTGCCTCGGCTTCGCTTCGGCTCACATTTACACGTTCGTCCATCAATGCCTCTTTTGCTGGCCGCTGCAGTAATGTACCTACTATATCATACCTCTATCGCCTGGTGCTCCCTTATCGGCTATGATCAGAGCTTCTGGTGGTAAAATAACTCTTCCTTTTAGCCCCTTTGGCCCCTGTGGTCCAGTTACGCCTGCTGCACCCTTGTTGCCTTTTGGCCCTCTTCCTCCATCTATCCCATCTCTACCAGGCAAACCTTGTTCTCCTTTACTTCCCTGTTCACCTACAGGTCCTGGGTAGCCCTTACTACCAGGATAGCCATCATGACCTCTCTGTCCTTTTGGTCCATCTAAGCCTAAGAGAATAAATATAAAATTAATATAAGTTTGTTAACATCTTACGGTTACCACTTACTACTAACAGCTACCAGATAGGTAGCTGTTAGTAGTAAGTGGTAACCGTTATACTTATATACATAACAATTATTTCACCTTTTGAAAGGTACATTATTCCAGGCTATATTATGTACCAGGTATATATTAAGTAAATATATATAAAAAAGTACTTAATAATACTTAATCTTGAATGCATGCAAGCCTAGTACTTTTTGTTAGGTTACTGATCAGAACTTATGCACAACGTGTCGTGAACAGGGGCCGTACTATGACGTGTTAATTCCATCATTGTTCCAGCGTGGAACGGAATCAACGGAATCATGATGGCGTTAACAGGTCGTACGGCCCCAGAACGTCTTCACATGTAAATTGCACTCGTGCGAAGCCGGGTCGGGTTTCTTGTTATGTAATAAAAACCAGAACATTAAAACATTAAATTTTTTATTTGTATTTTGTGATTTTCGAACTGTTGCCAAATAAATGATATTCTTTCTTATTAATATCTATCTCTGGACCATTCATTAGTCATAGCTACCTTATTAAATTATTTCAAAGACACTACAGAAACCTTCGTCCTTCACACCTAAAAGACAGATTGGGAAATCTTCAGATCAATGGTCGGTCAGTCCTTGATGCCTACAGTCGGTTTAAAATCAGAAGACAATGTAGTAGCAGCAATAGAATATTTCAATAATTCGAGCAAACTGCTACCTGGCAATCTACGCCTACCAACAAATTGATTAGAAGCAATAAATCCATATCCCTTACTATACTAGATAAAATATCTGAAAACAAACGACTGAGAAAAATCTATGGAAACAATTTAGATGCCCTGAAGATAAAAGTATATTAAGGCAAGCGATTAGGATCCACCAAAAGCTTCTGGACAAGGACAGAAACAATAGTGTCATTGTTCCTGAGAAACCTAGATGCTACAACTGCTACCAATTATTTCGGTTTAAAATATCATTTATTTCTCAAAGATTTAGAGAAACAAAGTTTTAACATGCAGGTAATTGTTGAAATAGTCCAGAGCGCTCGTCGTGCAATTAGGAAGTACATAATTAGTTACTTTAATAAACTTGGTGAGTGGGTACATTAATAAATGCGCGCTATTCTTATCAGCACTGTTATAAAGCACCGTGCACACTATACAATAGGTACCAGATAATATAATACTTTATTTATTTATGTCGGAGCTGTCGAAGATGTGTTTCTTTAACATTTTTTTAAAATATAAATTAGTTTTAGCTTCTTTAATGTTTTTTGGTAATGAATTATATAGTTGTACTCAATTATTCAGTGTGGAAAGCTAATAAAAATCTAAAGCGGACATCCGGCAAGCCAACAGACGCCAATGTACAAATGCGCAAATGTACAATATTCGCAGAACCATTAATAGGCGTATTCACGCCCTTTGCAGAGGACAAAGAAGAAGTTCTGCTGGATTGTGATTCTTCTGTGTGACTTCAGACTTTATTGTAAATATTTTTTAAATTATGTATTATCTTTAAAAAATGGTCTACAATCGATAAGAAATACTGTCTATTTAAGCGTCACCCAGAGTAACTAAAACTTAGCTCAAAGGGAAAAATTTAACTCAACAAGATTCGTTCTAGATTTTCAGTCACTAAAAACAAGAAAAAAAGAAGGGTGGCGATGACACCGAAGTAGTTTTAAAAACATCCACAGACCTTCAGCTATCCAAAGCAATACAAATAATTGAAACCATGAAGCTGGTTTGATGATGCAGAAGGAAGGTGGTGATAAGAACTTCTGAACTTCAACATTGTGGAATGCAATAAAGAATTGAGTATTGAGTATTGAACTTAACAAGAAAACCCCATAGTGTTTGGAATATATACAATTATAAAACAATATTCAGCGATTTCAGTATAAGCTTTTAAGAACCATCACAAACGCCCCGTGGTTTGTACCGAACGAAGCTCTACACCACGATCTGAAAATATTTACAGTCAAAGAAGAAACAAAAGGCTATATAAATTCATGTATAAAGGAAGAATAACTCGCTACCCAAACATCCTGACAAAACGCGTCATGGATAGAAAAGGATATGTAGGCTTAAACAAAATTCCACAAGATATCATCGGGCAAACTTAGCATTATGCTTTTTAGGTAATCGGATAAGTCATAGGAAGCATACCTACCAAGCAAAATATCTACGTGTAAACGTTATAAAATTACGTAAGGTCTTATTTCATAGCTACGAATTTGTAAGAAACAAGAGAAAAATAAATGATTATTACCTGATCTGCAAAATGGGCAATCGTCTCCACGTTCTCCTTTCGGTCCGAGGAATCCTGGACGGCCGTGCTCACCAGGGTCACCGGCGTATCCTGGGGATCCTGGTGGCCCTTCCTCTCCTGGAGGGCCAACTCCATGAACGCCAGTTCCTGGATAGCCTTGTGGTCCCATATCACCAGAATAACCTCGATCGCCTCGTAGGCCAGGTATCCCATCCATACCAGCTACGCCTTCTTCACCGTCTGGACCAATGACCTTTGTACCTTTGAATCCTTTAGGACCGGTAACTCCAGATAATCCTTGAAATCCTGTAGGTCCTCTAAATCCGGGGAATCCTTTAAATCCGTCATTTCCAGGTTCTCCTTTAATAGATGTGCCTGGAATTCCTTGCCTGCCTTGAATTCCTTTGATTCCAGGGAATCCAGGTGGTCCCACAATCCCAGGTAAACCTCGTTGTCCATTATAGCCTGGAGATCCCACTGCGCCCATGGGGCCCTCAGGGCCTTGAGGTCCTTGAGGCCCAATTGATGGTGGTACATCTAGAGTTTCATCATAAATTCCAGGTTCTCCAATAAAACCCTGCAATCCAGGATTGCCCTGCATTCCATCTTCACCTCTTTCACCTTTCCATCCATCTGCTCCGTCTGGACCTGCGTATCCGGGGGCACCCTTGTCTCCTTTTGGACCTGGACTGCCGTCATGACCATGGTGTCCTATCTTTCCTCTTGGACCATCGCCACCTTGATCTCCTTTGTAACCTTGTTCACCATCAGGACCGTAAGATCCCTAGTGAATAAAAAAAATTTGAACGATTTGATGAAGCTAAAAGATTATAACAGATACCTACATAGAATCTAGCAAATGACGTTTGAGCCTGAAATTTTATCGAAACTTTTAATATTGAAAGTGAAAACTACTACCTACTATCGAAAATTCGATAGCGCGCACCTAATTAACGCTACTTGGCATTCTAAAAATGTCAGATGTATGTCACTTGAACTATAAAGTGTAAAACAATTGTATTTGGTTACATAGATTTTATCAATAAGACATATTTAAACAATAAACAGTAACGTACAAACGTTACTACACGTAGTATGGTGAATAAATTTGAAGCAAAACAACAGCAGAAATGCTTACGACCAAAAACTGATATTTTACGAAATACCTACTTAATAAAAATAATTTATTGAATATCTCGGGTTAGCACACGAGGTTGTTTACATCTGGAATGTGAGCTCGGCTGTCATTGCGCTGATTGTTGTATCGACCAATGGCTTAATGGCCGAAAGCCTCGATCAACATCTCTCGAGGCTGTCGTTAGGCGGTTGGATCAAGGGCCTGATTCAGAAGGCAGTACTCCTCGATACCGCTCGCACCGTGAGGAGGTTCCTGTCTCTGGAGCCCTCACCACCAATAGTTTGGACCCTGCTCACGATACCAGCGGACCACATTTTTTTAATGTTTAAATATTTTTTTTTATAAATACATTTAAATATGTATTTAATAAGTATTAAAATAAATAAACGAGATAATAATTTATTTACCACTTAACATTTTCTACCATAAAAAGTTACCATTTTGTAGCGTTCGGGGCTAAACGACTCTAAACAATCGAATCCGATAGAGAATCTAACGGCTGTGAATAGATGCGCAGATATAATTTTGATACTTGTACCTGCCTAATTATATTTAAATTGAAAATGTTATGTATGTTACGTTTATTTTATTAGGCATACTTATGCATTAAATGGTTTATTTGCAGATAATTTGGATGCTGCTTTGGAAGAGGAAGAGCTAATTTAAGCCCAGTTACAGTATTTGGAAGAAATTTCATCAACTACTGGTATGTATATAATTAAACCTGGGTATCTACTAAGCTGTCCTTATAATATTGTAATATAGTTTTTGAAATGTGTACAATAAAGAATAAGAACCTATTCATGGAAGTGTACTTATTTATAGTGTTTGCAGCTTTTATACAAGGTGTAACAGAATAAACGCAAGTCCAGAAAGTAGTTGCTCATAACTGACTACAGAATCGATTTCAGTAACTATATACAGGTTTTTTTTTTCATTGTATGTATTTTGCAATACTGACCGCCGATTGACCCAAGAAAATTTAATCTTATTTCAAGGCAATAAGACTCAGTTTTAAATGCATAAAGTAATTCTAGGGTCAACACGATTTTCTTAATAATAATACTTAGTAAGGTTAAAAAAAATGTTTTGGTAATTACATTATGCTTTTAACTCAATACTCTAATTGGGGTGTATGAGGTCTTGCGTTAATTATGTTACATGTTGTATAGAAAATATATTAAACTACCCTATTTATAATACAGATAAAATTAATCTGACACTTAAAAAATACTCCCTGAACATAATAATTCGATATATTCTTTTTTGGCAAGTATCATTAATAAATTAATCAGTACGCCATCCATACGCGTTTTTTTTTAATTTGCAGCACTTTTTCAGTATCTACTGATGAGCCAGAGTTCTTCAATTACTTAGTTATGTTAAAACTACGAATCAAAAGTTTATTTTATGTTTACTTACTGTTTGACCCCTTGAGCCGAGCATTCCTTTGAGGCCTTTTACGCCCCGTTGTCCCTTCAATCCTTTTTCACCCATGTTTCCTTTAGATATGATTGTAATATTCTCCTGAAAGTCCTGAACCACCACTAAGGTCGCTGGTCTTCCTGGTTCACCAATTGGTCCTTGGTCTCCTTTAATTCCGGGTGGTCCTTCGGTGTCTTCACCGTCTTCCCCTCTGTCTCCTTGTTCTCCGGGAAGACCAAAGGATCCCTAAACCGATTTAGTGATAAATATACAAAAAGTATAATGCAGTATGTATGTTATGTTTTGTGAAGTATCAGGGCCCCAAGTCTGCTATTTTTTATAAATTCGTCATTCCAACACGATCTCATTGTCATTTTGCTAAAATTTCGTAATCTGCAAAATTCATAATGGTCGATCATTGGTCGGTCAGTGGTCTCGTACTAGAATCGTGGTAGAATGACATTGTCGTATTGCAATTATTATAAAACCCGTTAGTAGAAATGATTTTCGAAAAACTACTTCTTAAATGAACTTTTAGTATTTTTTTTTCATTACAGCCAATTCAGTCATTAATTTGTCATTATGTACGAGATTACCATTCTGCTATTTCTTTCAACGGAGTGTCAGCGGTTAACCATTGGAAAGTCATAATGACGCCATTCTATTAGTAGATTGCCAAACTTGTCAAAATCAACAATTATGAAATCAATGATAGGCCATTCTGACACTATTGCAATAGCAGACTTGTGGCCCTGTAGTGTAGTGTATTCAGGAATCGATCTTAGACTTTAGGATCTTGATATCATAATATTATAGATGTATTTTTCTAGTTTGTGGACAATGTAAACAATAAAAACTTAATCAAGTCTAAAATTCATTTTAAAACGATTTCAATCCTATTTTATTATTTTATGAATAATATTAGCACTTCGCCCGCGACTTCGTTCGCGTGGATTTCGTATTTTCCCCTACAAATTTCAACACCCCTTTAAAATATACTTTCCGAAAATTTATCATTACGACCTTAGTTATTTATTTAGATCGATAGATAAGTATTTGAATCAAGTTTCAAGTATATGATCAAAGAAATAAGATGTTTCTTAAAATCGTGATTTAGAAAAATCGTTTTTTTACGTTTCCATTAATTGACGTAAATATAATTTTTTATTTTATCTTATAAGTATTAGTACCGAGTTTCGACTTAATCGGACCACACGTTAATCTTAACTCGCTGTTCGATTAACTCGAAACTCGGAGATTCGGGAATTAACTTTAACATCCCCTAAACATCTTTGAGGTGTAGTTCCGAAAAACGTGGCACGAATACTTGCCCAAGTGAGTAAAAGACAAATTTGAAGTTTGAAACTTTGAATCCAAGGAATAAGATTTTTCATA
Organism: Brachylomia viminalis; assembly: GCA_937001585.2. Taxonomy (NCBI): domain Eukaryota; kingdom Metazoa; phylum Arthropoda; class Insecta; order Lepidoptera; family Noctuidae; genus Brachylomia; species Brachylomia viminalis. The sequence goes on along the minus strand of OW443301.2, from coordinate 13,639,862 downwards.
CAAAAAATATCTCCCTTTTTATCTCCATAGAGGTTGAAATTTCCCTTCTTAGTGCTACGCCTACATTATAAAAGGATGCCTTGTGCAAAATTTCCGGGTCCTAGTCCCAGTAGTTTCTTCTGTTGTATATATACAGGGTGATTGGCAATTGGATGCATTTCTTGAAATGCTAGTACTAAACTTAACGTGAACGAATAAATCCCTCAAAAACCAAATTATTAAAAAAGAACACACACCTTAAGAACTTAAGCGACGTAAAGTTCATGTTAGTTTTTCAGAAAAGTTTACTCAACTCTTTTTCACAAAAAAAATCAAGGAATGCACCCAATTATCAATCACCCTGTATATACTACTACTACAATAATATCTTCCAGATTTGATAACAAATTGTTTTTGTTTAGTAAAAATAAATGTGAAGCTTTTTCTTACCATATCACCATATAGCCCTGGAATTCCCGCATCACCTCTAGGACCCCTATATCCAATAGGTCCAGGTGCTCCAGGTCGACCTTTTTCACCGATATCTCCTTTCACACCTCTCGAATTTGCTCCCCCCTCACCAGCCATACCTTGAGAACCCTTTTCTCCTACGGGTCCTGGTGAACCTCTTCCGCCAGGGAAGCCTTTCAATCCAGATGGTCCCATAATACCGTCAACGCCGCTGCAGCCGTCTAAACCTGGTAACCCAATGACACCTTCCAATCCATATGGGCCCTGGGCAGGGAAAAGGGTTAAGATTGAGTCGAATATTTAGAAAATCATAAAAATGTTTGAATGTGCAAAACTGCTTTATTTATTCTAATAAATTCTTACTTGCGGCCCTGTGTCTCCTCTTGGTCCGTAAGGTCCATCGATACCCTAAAAAATAAAAAAGGCAATTAATATTACTTACTTCATATTGTGGAATAGAAAACAGACAACCTGTTATTTGGCATACTTACGTGTGTTCCCTTATCACCGAAGTCGCCTCTGTCACCAAAGTCTCCAGACAAGCCCGGCCGGCCAGGGCGGCCGAGGGGTCCGTCTTCACCATAGTCACCTTGATAGCCTGGAACACCGGGAGGTCCTATGCTCCCTTGATCGCCTTTGATGCCAGCACAGTCGCATATTGTTTGATTGCACACCACCTGAACATTGACATCGTTTGTGAATTTATACTTCATCTCAGTACATACACACCTACTATAACATAATTACATACATATGTACTTATATTTAGTACAAATGATTGCTCTTGGAAGAATATTGAGCATCGACGAACGTGTCACGGGACATTATCAGCTAGACGGATCGACGACCCAGCTGGGTTAGACTCACGCCTAGGTACGTCGAGTCGGTACACAGCTAGTGCAACCATTGTTCCAACTGGTAAATAGAATACTACAGCCCCGGATATGCTATCAAAATAAGTTACGACGAACTCCATGAGCCAACGATGGATGTTTTTCTGAACTTTACCAATATGCGCATAGACAAGCACTGTGGATAGTGTTCATAGCACCAAAGTATCCTATTGGGAGCGAGACAAAGCACTGAACACTGGATAATGATATTCCTGTGTAATTAATGTTTTGGGTGGGTACTTTAATTGTGCGCGCACGGTTTTTCCTGCGGATTAATAATACATTTTGATGTTATCAAATAATATTTGTTCAAATAATTTGTTGTTTATGTACTCGTACTTGCTTTATATTCTAAGAATGTTCTGTTTGTTTTATTTTATTTCGTTATAAGTAGTACCAATCATTGAACCTGACTTGGTTTCCGTACGTACTTTTCGGGTAACCACTGAAAATCAGCGCTGTGCTGTGGGTCCCCCATAGCACAGCATCATGCTGAGTGGAAGCCTTCTTGTCACAGTCATGACGTGCAGCTGTCGACGATTTAGGTTTTGCGCTCGTGATTAGAGATCTCTTTGTTATTTTTACTTTTTTCTTAATTATTAGAGCTAATTATCTTTTTCTATGCACGTGTTTCTCTGACAAATAAATCTATTTTTCTTTCTTTCTATTGTTTTATACATTTTATTGATATTAAACAAAACATCTACACTATTTCTCGGACAATGACTATGTGAAGATAACGGGGTCCTGCCGTTTTGCCGAAAATATTTTGCCAAAATTTCACTACCCAAACAAATTTTAGCAACCTTTTTTTACACCTATGCAATGTTTGTAATGATTTTAGTATCTACGCACATTTTCATTTGGTAAAATTTTTACTTGGCAGAATAATAACAAGTATTTAAATGTCATTTAGGCATTTGGTCTTTAATTAAAGGATTTATTACAGCAAACAATCTTTAGACAAAAATTTGATGTCATTAGCGTACTTCTTTGTAAGTTTATGTGTTTGAATTTGTCTGAAATAAGTCAAATTTATGGTTAGCTACGGAACTAGTTAGAGTAGGTTATTTTTTTATTTTAATGGTTAGGTTAGGTTAAAACTGTGACCCCCTTCGCACGAGCCGAGCGAGTGAAGCGAGCGGTGCCGCGGCAGCGGCCGGCGAGTGCCAGAAACGACTAGATTATATAGAAAAAAATATGGAAAAAAAACAGGCTACCAAAACTGAACTAGTTAGACGAGATTAATTATTTATAAAAATGCTACTAACTTATAAAAAAATACTATCAGAATAGTTAATATTATTATTTGGCAATTTTTATTTTGCGTAAAATGAGTTTTACCAACTGAAATATTTGACTACATAAAAATTGGTAAAAGTACTAGTTGGTAAACAAGTTATTGTTTAAACGTTCACTTGCCAAACATTCGGTTTGCGTTACAATTATTTGTGAAGAGATTTTTTGCTTAGTAATAATTTAGCAAATGAAACTATGCGGAAAATTGTTTGGGAAGTGATAATTTGGCAATTTCTTTTCGGTGAAACAAGGGAGACCCGAAGATAACATCACCATCATAGACGAACTGGATTAAAAGCCTAATAGAAGCTAAGTCAAAAAACTACTCAATCAAAGTTAATACAACTGATATGAAAACGCACGGGCGTCTTATACTTAGGTACTACCAAATGAAAAATAATTACGTAATTCGGCCCCGTAATCACTGAGAAATCGGTGTACATAGATAGAAACATGAAAAAAACATAACGTACATGAAAAAAGCCGTATTTTATTGCAATGCTTTTAGGTTCACAATGCAGTGTAGGTATTAACTTTTTACTTTGCATTCCCGCCCTAGAGCTGGAAAGTAAGCCACAGATAACTTACTTCTTAGTTAGAACCTTCTTAGTTTTTTTATTTATTTCAGCAAGTTAGTCTTCATGCCTTGTTGTGCCTAGTTGGTAATTTTGTGTATATAAACTGTAATAATAAATAAGCATTGTATTTCGTCTATTCGTTGTTATGGCGGCTTCACTCCATAATTACGAAAAATGTCGACTTCAAGTATAATACAAATAATAGTAATTTTTTAGTGTTCCGTGGCCAAATGGTAAAATCGGAACCTTTCAAATTTCGTCTTATCCGTCTGTCAGTCTGTCCGTCCGTCCGGATGTAAGCACAGTCATTTTACTCGGATAATATTTGTGCTATTTCGATGAAAATTGGAAATAAGATATACCTAGGTATTCTGTGCGCCGCTAAACCACACCATGGTTTAGTGTAAGTGAAATTACGAAAAAAACAATAAGGGCTGGCTATCCTCATACATGAGAGGGATGAAAAAAAAAATGCACGTAAGCTTGTGGGGTAGGTATCGCTGGATCTCATTATTAAAACGATCATGATGTTGCTAAGTGACTTTTTTAATTAAATCAATATTTATGGTATATTTCGGTTACAACCGCAGTAATAACTTTTTTTTTTATAACTCAGTACTTTAGAAATACAATTTTTTTTTGCGATAGATAAAATAAAGACTGTGCGTAAGTGTGCATGTAAATATTTATCCTAACTACGGAACCCTTCACTTTGCGTGGTGGCACTTGGCTGGTTTTTTAGATTCGAAGCCACCTACCTACTGAGGTAGGTACAAAAAATACCAAAAATACCTCATTTTCGGTTATTTTTTTTTACTGGGAGTTTTTCCTATTGCCTCTGGATTTTCAAAGGATGCCATGTGTTTTTCCTTTCATATTGTTGGCTATCGCTTGGGTGTATCGCGTAGGTGAAACAATTTGTTACTTTTTCATGTCAACACCTGAGATGAAAAAGTACCGAATTGTTTCAATATTTAAATTATTTCATTAACAACAAGTTTTTTAATAAAATAATTGTCACCAATTCTATTAAAAGTATTACGCATTAATTAAAAATACTGTGCTATATAGTAAGTAACAGAGAACGTGCCTTATCGTCGGGACCTCTGACATACATTCGACGCAGAGCAAGTGTAAGAACATTGCACTTCCTACTTTATAGTAGAGCATGAAAACGAGTTTCTTATTATAATCTTAGTCATTAATCTATTTCAGTACCTATTATCTCTTCACAATTTAGTATGTAAGGACCTAAGTACTCCTTAGATACATACTAAATCGTGTACTTAGAATGCATAAGAAACACCTTAGGTATGTATTCAAATGTACCTATAATAACCTATATATAATATAACCTATATTTTGACAAAATCTCTAATAACGTAGGAAGATATTGTACACGAGTCGAAATGGATTTAGCAGTGTGGTTTATGGTTGTAGATGATGTCAGCGTTTTGCATTACATCATCTTTTGAACAAACCAGACGTTAAGCACGGTTTCTTCATTCTAGTTTTATTGCAGTCAAATGGAATTGTATCCTTTAACAACATGTGTATCTGTTAAACTCGTTCAGTCAGTGAAAAAGTAATAATTTTGTCCACGGTTAAAGAAACGGGTATTTAGGTAAATGCCAATTTAAGTGGAAATATTTTTAATAACTACCTTTCTTTAACTCTCAGGCAAGCAATATTCGTTCACCGGAACCAAGACCGACCGAGTGTTGTTACTGTAAGTGGGTACCACGGTACTGCACGTAGTTACCTAATAATTATATTATCTCCCTAGATTAGCATAATAGTCGCAGAATTTTGGGGAAGATAGAGTTTTTCTCACTGACTCAAAGTGTCCACTTGTGTGTTTAAGAAGAGTAGGTACCTATCTGATCTAGTTAGTAAACGTATTGATAAATGAAATAAAAACTGGATTGTTAAGTACTTAGTCAATAATTTACTCAGTGTGTAACTTGTGTGACATAGACATAGAAAGTATACACCACGGTCTCAGTTTATTAAAGTCACTATTTCAAACGTATCAAATAACACCATTGCTAAATTTGCATGACGACGCAATGCAATAGAGCTCAATTTCGTACTACTTTTAAATTAACAGTTTATTGCGACGACTGTTAGAGCTAACTTTTGAGCCAGAGAATTGAATGATTTCAATTACTTTAAATATGTTTATTATTTATGTAAAGTTCATGCAATGACCTAAATGTGTCGATTAGTCTGAGACGTCTCCGTCTCTATATACTTAGTTAGTATGTATGCAATCGCCTTTACAGTAGTATCAGCGCTGCACAGATTTGTTATTGCAACTACGGCCACAGAAATACTAGATATTATACTAGATACCTACTTGATATCGGTACCTACGTATAGAAGGATAAGATTTAAAGATACTTTTCTTCTTTATAATGACAAGGTAACACTCGCTACTGGGGGAACTACATTAATATTAAAACCTACCTACACAAACATCAATATGAAATAGCACACCTAGTATAAAATGGAATATTTTTATGCAAGAGTTGAAAGTTTATATTTGCACACAAGTATCAAACGACATTTCTCATCGCACTTACGAGGAAATAAAACAAAACACAAATTGATTTTGTTACCTAGCCTAATAAACCATTTAATTATTGAAACAGTTATCTTTTTATGTTAGCACCATTTTTGGTCCGAACCGAGCAAGTTAACATGGACCAGATAGGTACCTGCCTACTACACAGCTAGGCTGGTATTTATTTGCCAGTTCATTAAAGTAAGCCAAAAATACATTCTCAGAAAGTTATTGGGGATTTTTGTGGATCAAAATGATTTTTTTAAAGGATGCTAACGATGCTTCGTATTTCCATTGATAATGATGGCAACAGGCTGTCGCTTGCATTTTGTGCCTCAGAACGATAGCAAGTGTGTTGAAATTTGAAATTGAAACGCTTTTCTTGTCCGTCTGTGTGACCGCATAGTTCATCAAACTGCACAATGGATTTTGATGCGGTTTTTACCATTTTTTTTTTTTTTCATTTAGAGTATTTATTCCTGAAGGTTAATGTGAATACAGCTCAGAAATTTCGATGTTTTGACATGACGCCACACCAGGCCGGTACCGACATATAAGCACCGTGTTGCTAGTACTATGTATTATCTATAATATATTATTTAGTGAATACTAAAGTACGTATCTAACTCCGGAAGGTGTCCGAAACGTATGAGATTTTTCAGCTTATACATTTTTTAAAGAATTTCTGTCAATCTTTATTCAGACTACGTGCACACCGAAAGCAAAGCTTGAAATTGCTTTTCGTTTTTGGTGACAAACACCAGCACCAAAATATTATATGTAAGTGGGTCTTGACAACCATCAATTACGAAGAGAACACAATACACTATGTAAATATTATGTTGCGTTGTTATAATCTGCAGATGTACAGATTGGGCTGAGGGCCTGAGTAATGTGTTGCTTCAATGTACGAGGTCGCTATAGGTAGTGTAGCTTCCGGACAAAGCGCGTGGGAGGCGTCGCGGGGCGGCGGCGGCGGAATGGTGGAATAGGTATTAACTGTCCATGGGGGGCTTTAAGAGCCTTTATGCGTGACGAAGAAGCTACGTTGGAAACACTTAGGTACAGCTGTTTCGTTATCTACCTGCTGAGAGGCCTTGACTGACTTGTAAAAGGACGTGATTATCATATTATGACTGGACTCGTCGAATACCCGGAGAGTTCAGAGGGAGGGAGGGAGTTAAGTGTTCCTACTAGAAGATGGTATTTTACATGCTGTCGAATTTAAAGAGAAAATCTTCCCGAAAAGCCATAATTATTTCAGTGAGATTCTCATTTAAATAGTCGATGCCTAATTAGTTAGGTGATTTTTTGAAACCGAGAGGTTTTGACTCATTGACGTCGCGTATTTAAAAAAAATATTTTGTCTAAATGAACATACTTATAAGCTGGTCCAAGTCGTTACATGTAATAAACATGTATCAAAGGCGTCCGAATTTTATCTTATTATCATATACTAAGTACCTAAGTAAGTGCGAGCGTTTCAGCTGGGAACTGGGGTTCCTAGTTGTAAACATAAATATCAACAAGGCATTTGTTTCCATTATCAAAACGAGAGAGTAGGTTTAAAATATGTACTTCCAAGTCGACTAACTATCCTTGCTTTCATTAGCCATTAATGACATGACAACATAATAACGTGGCAGCACGCGATTATAGAACGGGTGAGTCATTGGTTGCAATTCAAGGAACAGGCTGGATAAACAATCATTGCAGTGTCCAACGCGATAACGACCATTCGCACATCCCGCAGCCCGCGACCGCCCCCGCCGCGCGCCGCCCCGCTGCCTCTCTCTCACACCCTGCTTCCACGTGCATGAGCCAGCACATGCTACACTGTAATATTAATTAATACCAGTGTTATTTACTGCATACTATTTTGATGATCCAAGTATTTTTTTACAAACGTAAGTGTTATTCTGTATGATTAATATTGCAGTTATTTATGTAGAGTAGATCTTAGCAGCAGCTGGGCTTCTGCTACGAAGCTAAGAAAAGACACAAGTAGGTACTTACCTACTTAATTACAAACCGGAATTTTCGCAGAATGTTATCGAATTATACAAAATCTAGACTATATTGTTGGTTATAAATCAAATAGCTAATTCTGCGTGGTCACTACTGAAAATTGATTACCTACCCTACCTCATTACTTCCAGCTCCCGAGAGTTCGCGAAATCGCGACTGTCACAACAGGCGAAATCGTTATTCATCTGTAGGTACTTTATGATTTTGTAGAAACTGCCATTCTGATGTGATATAGGTAGGTATTACTCACAATATAATTAAGTACTAATTACCTACCGATCAAAAAAATTTGGTAGATCGCGCAAGTGTTCATGAGCAACGTGTTTGTATCTAATAACAATGTGTAGGTGTAGGTTAGTACATATTTATAGACAAGCTATTAATTATTATTATTGAAACTGTGTCAAAAGTAAAAAAAAACGGAGCATACAGTGGAGATTTACGAGCATTTACCGGAATCTGGTGACCCCGTCGGCTCATAAAAGCGTTCCCGATATACGCCGCCCCGACTCCGGAGCATGCGGCGCGGCGCGGCGGGCGACACGCTTGCGTGCCACAGCTTCGTATACTTAGTTATCTTTGGTTTGCTATAACCAATATATGTTTTAGGTAGTAAACGATATTGTATAGAGAATTCCAATGACACCTATTGACAAACGGATACGGATAGATACAATGCCTCATGGATCTTAAGGCGTGAATGACATTTGACCCCCCAGCCTCGTTGGTAAACATATCGCATTCTTAATAGAAAACTGACCTAATAGAGCTTGAGTCAAAGTTAGGATTTCTGCATTTTTTTTTTTGCACAGAAACGCAAAAATATTGATTAAATCAATGGTTATTTGGAAAAGTAGGATTATTTTTAGTTAACTGTCCATTACATATTTTTATATTGACTAATAAGCCGACTAGACCTCGAAAGCAAAAAAATAACGGCGATTTCGCAGAAATCAACTTTTTTCTATTAAGCGTGCGATATGTAAAATAATATTGCTTTGTGAAATTTGTGTTCAAAACGTTAGTAGATTCTTGTAAAACTTATGGATTAAATGACACAAAGCGAAAGGAAAAAAAAGGTGAGAGCAAAACTTGAAAAGTATAAATTATAAACAGCACAAACATTTATTTAAAAAAAAACTGCTTCTTTTGGATGTAGGTATCTAACCTGAAAATCTAATCGTTTGTAACAAGAGTCAAGCGCGCTAGCCGGAGCTTTTGCAGTGCGATACTAAGCTTTACGACAATACGCATGACGCGATGCTTTGAACTAATTTGGCGCAGTCGGCCTGAATTATAGTTCAGTTTTCATTATGGTTTCCTTAAATAAATGCAGTAAATAGTGATAATATTAGAGAGTTAAATATTTTTATAACACACTTGCTCGAAAGGTGGCACTTATTGCACCTCTTTTAGGTTCACAATGCAGTGTACCTATTTAACACGCGTGCGTTTTACTTTTTATACCCGCACTAGTGCGGGAAAGTACGTCACAGCAAAGAGCCTCTATGACTTTTTATGCCTAGAAATTTTGTGAGTATATTCACAACATTTCTAGGCATAAAAAGTCATAGAGGCACGCACACCTTGAAGGTAATATTTATTTATTGGCACATCAACGTTTAGCATAAACGTAGATGTGCCAATAAATAAATATTACAGATACTTTACAGAAACGAGCATTTTACATCGCCAGGGTTGCCAGCGAAATTAAAATTTTCTTACATTTACATAAATTTGCAGGTCAAAATCGTCATGCATATTGGATTTCATGGGTTGAAAAATAAAAGTAGCATAAGTTACTCCTTACAACATCAGCTATCTGCCAGTAAAAGTCCCTTCAAAATCGGTCCATCCGTTTCGGAGATTAGCAGGAACAAACAGACAGAAAAACAAAAATTAAACGCAAAAAATTGTTATAAGTACCGTGTTCATATGCATTTAGTAAAAAAAATATATTTAGACACAAATTTTATTTATTTCTTAAATCATCGAATTATCTAAACCATTACGGTCTTATTACAAAACAAGGTTTTTCTTTGGATATGGTTTAAACCATCAAACCTGTTTTTTAAATGAGAACCTTACTGAAATCATAATACAGTTCCTTTTACAAAAGTGACAACTTAATCCGGTCTTAGGTTGTCAATTTTGTGTTAAGAACTTTATTAAAGTCGACATAAAGCTCGAAATACAAAAACTGTCTCGAAGGTTTAGGCTCGGGCTAAAGTTAGATCGTATTTTGTAATAAGACGGTTAAGGTTTATCAATGTTGGATTATTGTTATAGCATGAGGACGTTATTACGATCTGTTGAAAAAATCACGGGCAGTCATTGAGTTTTTTTGGATTGTCGGTAAATAAGTGTGACGGTAAAACATGAAGAGTAATAAACAGAATGATGATCTTCTCTACTTTTAACCACTACCCACATGATTGTGAGTTCTAGCAGTTTTCAACTGGCATCGTACTGTCAGCGACCTGCGCTAAATATAAACTTGGAATATAGCTACACATTCAACTAGCTTTTGTTACAGTACTGAAACTATTGACCTATTTCACTTTACTGGAAGTAAGCAATAACTTTCAGTGCAACGCTCGCACCATAAAACCGAGTCGTGAGTAATCGAAGTGCGGACGTAATGCAGACTGGAAATTAGTAACTACTTGTCTCATGCTTAGCTGCTTGCAATGTATCCGGGATAACATGGAATAATTACATAGATAGGTACAAAAGATACCTATTACCTGAAGAAAATATTTTCTAGGAAATCCTGTTCCTCCATAGGCTTCTCGGTTATACAGTATGGATTCTACATTTATGTAATAAATGAAACCACATACTTGTTATCGCATTTGCTGACCGTATCCAAAAAATGAACGAAATTGATCCAGTAATTAGGTCAAAAAGTGGACTTTTAATTTTTAGTAAATTTGAACACTCTGTAGAATTGGATCACTAAGTCAATGATTCAATGAACTTGAATTCTTAAACATTGAAAAGAGACGTTGCCACGCAGTGCAAACTATCACGACGCTGCCGCGCTGTTGCGTCCTCAACATATTTGCTTATAATGGCAATCTGTACACCTAAACGAAGGAACTAAAAGGTTCATAGTCAAAACAAAGTGTTTACTTTTACTGAATTTAAGTTGATATTTATTTTGTTTGAAAATTTCACTAGTTTTAATTTCCGTTTTTATAATGAAATTTTTAATTTTGCTATATTTCTGACGACTAATATTACTTGTGGTTTCATTTATTGCATACAAAATATGGTATTGGTTTCCAAACTGTATACATAGCTATGTACCTTAACCGGGAAACTTACTAATGATCCTCAAAATCGTATTAATCGCGATAGCCTTCGAAAGTTCCGATCTATGCACAGTTACTGATGATGACGACAGTATGTGGCTGAGGTTGAGCAACCTTAGCAAAGGCACCAGTCTTGCTATGCAAGAAGCTAGCAATAGACGTTGAACCAGTGTGTAGAACAGAAGTGCTAGAAACTACCTTTAACCCAGAGGCTTGTGGCTAAATAATAACAGTCACACGAGTCGATCGATCAGGTTAACCTACACTTGTCGAGGTTGGTCCGTGGATGGGTGACCATCTTTACATAGATACCAAGACCCCTCCGTGCCTCGGAAGGCACTTTAAGCCGTTGGTCCCCGTTGTCATTCGTGGATCTTTGACAGTCGTTACGGGTCGTCAGAAGCCCGAATGTCTGACAACCAGTGTAACCAAGGGGTATTACCCAGTTACTGGTTGTGAAGGTCAGATAGGCAGTCATTCCATGTAAAATACTGGTATTCAGCTGCATCCGGTTAGACTGAAAGCTGACCCTAACATACTTGGGAAAAGGCTAGCCACATGATGATGACGAGTATCTCTAACCCTTCCTACTGCCGATTATATAATAGCATAACATCACGCCTGTCATCCTCGAAGGGTTAAGCAGATGTGTAGGTATCTATAGTACACTCACATTTCGCCAGGAATGTTTAAATCCCATGTAATAGGGGGCGAGCCTATTGCCATCAACCGGGCACAAATCCAAATCCTTAACCTAATAACACTGCCCGATCTGGGAATCGAACCCAGGACCACGTGCTCAGCCGTAACACTTGTGACCACTAGACCAAGAAGGCAGTCAGTTTATAATATTACACTTACTTAAATGTTTTTGTTATATAGGGTTAATGGTAAAACACCATCAACTGCTTAAGGGGTCATTTGTCTCATCATTATGAACAACTTTTACTATGGGACCAAATATGAAAAATCTGCTGGTACCTACATTTTGACGAGTTCTACAAACATAAATGTAGGGAACAGCTGATTTTTTTACCAATAACCCTGTATATTTTATTAATAATTTTATTTTTCTTTCGAGTCAATCGATTGGAACATGTCTATCATATGGTAGTTGCATACTGATGTGTTAAGGTAAAAGGGGTTAAGTCATAAACGCAATAATGACATGAGTAAACTTAACTCTTTAAACCCTTTTAGTATTTTGCTGTTTCCTGGCTAGACTCGATTTACAATTTGAGTTGTACGAAATTGTAACAGAAATACTGACTTATCTCCTTTTTAGCTTAATAGATTTGAATGTTCAGTATCGATTTAAGCTAATAACTCGCTTTTCAATATTTATGAATTATCCCCTTTTACCTTAACACCACATTTTTATGAGGTCTTGCAAAGCTAGTCAAAACTCAAAACACAGTGTGGACGATTTAAAAACGACCACTATTCGCTGTTTTTTTTTTTTCGCTCAATGGGCGTTTTCATCCTTTGGGCCCACAAGTCGTTAAAACTACTCACCACATTTTGAGTTTTGTAGACACTGGATTATAGACTATAGAATTATACTTAGGTATTGTGATAAATTGAACAAACTTAGTAGGTAGGTAGGTACGGTACAAGATAAGTTAGGCGCCTGAAGTTCTAAAGTCTGCGAGAAAAAGCGCGAAATAAATGAAAAACGGTTCATAGGTATTTGTTGTAATATAGGTCCCAAAAAAGCAACATTTAATCATCTTTATTTTTAGTAGGTACCGAGTTGTCACAACAAAGGAAGTTTTTAATAGGAAGTGTGCACTGATCTTTCCTAAAATATGTTTCTTACGACGAAGCTGTGCATGTGCCTCATGTGTAAGTTTTAGTATAAGTGAATATGTAGGTAGAGGCAGGATAAAAAAAGAAAAAACGTAAATTAATAAAGCCATGCACATAAATGCATAGCAACGATATAAAAATGAGGAATATGGAATACTTCCCTTTGGGTTCAACGTTCTGTACCAGTGTACGTCACGGTGATAAAAGAGTAACTCATGAATGAGCTCGTGCATTGACAGGGCGACTCACCCCGGAACAGTGAATCGACACTGCTGCTTTATCATAACGAAATGTTTCAGTTATAGGTATTATGTAAGCAAGAGCCCCACCTTCCATATGGTTGATGATAACATACGTACCTAGAAGGCCATTGTCAAAACTCCGAGTGTCATTCATTTTGCTTGTCTTCTTAGGATTGTCTAATAACTATTTTAATGAATACCTAAGAATTCCTACATCGGTTATAAAATAGGAATATTTAGGTAAGTAGCTTTAAAAACTTGATCCAAAATTTAAATAAACTACCCATTATATTGATACGCGGTACGCGAATAGGTATTTAAAGGTCTTGCTTTATCTGTTGTCGTGAAGTTTATCAACGCGACACACAAAACCTTATACCTACTTAATATCATTCACAGATACCAATTAGTGGGAGTGATATTATTATTTCGGCAATAATTGCAAAAATTGTGTTTTATACATAACGACAAGTTGATAGCAGCAGCTTCCTGTCACTTTGATAACAGACTGTTTGTGTCGCGACCTCGTTTTTAAAGCTTTGTCAATGGATGCTGATTTTGACCCAATTTATAACCGTTTGATGATAGACCGCGGCACAGATCTAAATTTTGCGCATGTAGCCGAGTTGCTGCCGTGATTCCCGGAATTAATGCTTCCTAACAGGATATGGCCACAGATAATGTAAACGGACATTATCAGCTTCGAACATGGTCAAGTTAGATACCTACAAGTTCACTGTGGGTCTCTGTTAATTACACATTTGAATCAGTAACGTAATGACTGGATAGCAAAGTCTATAATTATATGATTCTTCAAATCAATAATTTGTAACTATAAATAAAGTCCAATAAATAACTTGTGGTTTTTAAATCCCGGGATTTAAACGTCATTATAATTATTCCGGGATTTTAGAGGAGGTATTTTCCACTCTATGTTACATCCTTCCTCTTCATTAACTCTACCTATTCCGATCTCTGATAGGTAATTAATTATAGGGGGTACCTACTTAGAATGAAACCGTTAAGTTCAGGGGGGCTCAAAATAACTCGGTTTTTAACTTCATGAAACTGAATGTTGAATCATAATGAGGAGTCCGGGATGCATGTCATATGAACCAATTTTTACATCAATGAGCCCGTTCAAGAAACGGATGTCAAGGCTTTAGACCCAGAATGAATTCTGAACAAATGCCTATCTAGGTTTGTGGATGTTTATGGCGCATGTTGTGACATTATAAACTCCTCCTCTGAATTCATTGTTAAGTACTTATAATTTATTACTAAGGGTAGTAGTAGATAGTGATTTACTACCGCGGCAGAAAATAGTAGGTACCTATTTATTACAGACGGACAGTGTAGATGTAGGTAGAAACTGAAAACAAAAGTGTTTCAAAACAAGTAGAAGAGCTATGATGTCTTATCTATGACTTGAGCGTAAAACCGTCGGTACCAGGGCAGGGGCGACAGGGAGGTAGGTACCTAATTCAGTTTTGCGTCAATAGGGAAATATCGTGGGTTGGACAGTATTATATGCTTATGATTCAATGAAGATACAAGGTAAAAACCAAAGTTGAAACTAAAACCCAACTTCGACAAAAATACCAACTAAAAGGTAAAACAAGATCTCGACGTCGATTTTTTTCGGTTTTAAATTATACCTTTATTTTTCAGTTAAATTATTTTGGGTTTAGGAACCATTGAGGGTAGGTAGAGGTACCTATCCACTTCATTGGTTTGGGAAAATTTAAAAGAATTTTTTTTATTGATCTGAGTAGTGAAACATACATGTTTTATTTCATTTGGGGTTTACGTATGCACCTAGGTATAATTATATGTAACCAATACATTTTCAGAAAGTACTCCTTCAAACCTTTCATTAGATTCCCCGATATAATTAATCACAAATTATTTTTTGCACTATCAGTTAACATCCGCTATAAGCCGCCATGTTTCATTATATGTAACTTCAGTATAGCCTTTATCCCGCGCAACACCATGATGCTTCGAACGATACCTCGTTTATCAAAATACGATTAGTAGTTAAGGAGTTATGAGGGAACAGATGAACATTCATACATACTTCTTCTCCATAACACAGGTTTTCATAACCAAGCTAGGAGAGCACTAGATACTCACCCAAACATTTGTGGTAATACAACCTATTACTTTGGTAAAACTGTATTTTTCAACGTGTACTACAATTATTTGTTTTTTTAGTAAATAAACATTATTATTATACACAACCTGTTAAACTCATAACCCTCCTTTGGCTTTGTCGTAGTCGGGTAAAAAGCGCCCTCAACAGATGTGTGGTGTAACGCTTTTTGCTTTGATTCTACACCTATGATTGTAATTTGGATATACACACTAACTAGGTCGAATCATTATAATGAGTTAGATTTCATATAATAATCATGCGTCATTCATCCGTCAGTTTATCGGGGGTTATAACCTTAAAAATCAAAATTAGTTTAATTATTTGGTGATAAGATAATACAGAGCTTCTTAAAACACGAACGTATTCAAATAATTGAACGTTTTATGTAGCGTATATGTTCAATGACACCTAAATGTTTTACTAAGATTATTAGACCTACATATAGTTCAAAAAGCTCAAAATAAACAAACTGATATTGATAACAATTGTACCTAAGAGGATTTGAAAAAGATACTTTATAAACAAGCACGGAACAAAAGATTTTAAGTAATTAAATAGCATTTTTTAGGTCACGAGGCTATAAATGAAATGATAAACGATGTTGTTGCCAGTTGATATAACGTACCAAATAAAAACTTATATATTATGATAATAGTGCAAAGGTTACCGTAACATCTGATTATTGGAGTAAAGTTATTTTAAATTATATATTTGTATTAAGCAATTTTCAATTCACAAAATTTTATTAAGCCTTGGTGTAGATAACTCATAACAAGCAAGAGTTGGTCTCTATTATCAATAGTTAGTACTGCCTACCTACACCATAACGGGTGTCAATAGATGCTTAGCGAAGACGAGATTCACGTGTTCTTGCCGTCATTGTGATCATATGTTTTGTACTTGACCATATTTGGGAACCTTCTGGTTATGTAGATATTGACGGTTGTCTTTTAATGCCTAATAATTAAAATTTAATTACTTTTTTCCTTTACACGTGTGTTGAAAAACGTCGTAAGATGCGCGTGAGCATTTGTCATAAAAAAAGTACTACTTAATTAAATTGAGGTAATGACGTGCATAATCAGCACTTTTTAATTGACGGCACGCTTGGCGCAGTGGTTAAGCGGTTGACTGCTGCGTTGCGTGTCGCGGGTTCAATTCCCGCACGGAACAAATATTTGTATGACCTACAAGTAGTTGTTCCGGGTCTGGCTGTTTGTGTATGTGAGTTTAAATGTTTGTAAACGCACCCACAATACAGGAGAAATTCCTAGTGAGGGGCAACGTTTCTAAAAATAAAATAAAAAACCATGTGTTTTCTTATTTTCCTTGGGGGATGAACGTAGAAACTCTCCGATAAATGCATAATACAAGTTTTGTACCTAGATACTCTAAACCGGAGTCTGTTGCTCGTACGTCGCAGCAGAACTCTATATCAAATTTAAATACATAATTATTAATTCCCCATTGACTGTTTCAACTTCAAGCCTTATCTCGGCAGTACTGGTGTAGCAGAGAAAATACTACACATCGTAGTTAAATACTTACATAATGGATTAAGATAATATAACTAATAGCAGAACCGATCAAGTGGATATGAGCGAAGAAGAGTAAATTCTAGTTTTGACTTGGATTGGATCCTAGTTGTATTTGCTACGTAGGGTCTACGCAGGGTCTACGCCTTCGGCTACGAAGTGTCTACGCTACCCTACATCAGCGCAGCGACAGTGACGTTTCATGACCCGCCATTATTCCAGAATATTTAGGTTTTGGTTCAGGTCGATCAAAATGGTTTATTTGCCGATACGTGATGAAGAAATCCACTAGCCACACCGAAAGGACTAGGTTTGTTGCCACATGTCTACACCATGTAGGAGAATAAGATCGTGAAGTAAGTATGTATATATGTGCCCATGAAGACCAAGGTCACTTGAGTTGCTTCACAATATCAACTTTAAACCTTTTGCTGGCTCAGCTATTGAAAACCTGCATCAAGAAGGTATAAGAGTGTCGTTTTCGCGAACGTGACGTAAGACCACGCTGCAGTTCACCACGTATCCGACAATATGAATTTACTTAACACAAGTTGTTTAAATACTAGCCTTTGCTCGCAGCTTCACCAACGTGGAGGTCGGAATTTATCCTACGGTTACGTACTACAGCACCAAGATAATAGATCCCTATATCTAGGCTTGCCTTAATATTTAAGAGTGAAGTCCGAACGGCCAGCGAAGTCAGAGTATTTTTTTTCTCTTGTCGGTTGAAGAAATTGGAAAAAATGGCAATAAATAAAACTACTGTAGATGTAGAGACTGTTGAGTGTACAGGAGAGGTGAGAGTCTCCAGTCTCAGAGAAATTAAGATGGATATTAGTAATCAAAAAACTTAAAATCAACCTTAATAATATGCATGTATTAAAATAAAAACATACAATATTATGCTTATGCTGCATAAATTATGCACTTATTATAAATATGACCATTGTCGATGAATGTAATAGATTAGGGCGAGAAAATATTTAAAAACCGGACGTAATTACATGATTGCCAAATTACATTAGTAGGTACCTACACTACCTACCTACCTACATGGTTGCCAAATTACATTAGTACTTGGTGGGCAAATCCGGACAATCCGGACTAAATTCGGACGTATGGCAAGCCTAGATACCTTTATCCTAACCGAGGTCACGGTCTACATGTGTGCCAAATTTCATCCAAATTCATACATCATAAGATACTTTTTATCTCGGTTTTACGTTGCATGCATACAAGACAGTGATCAGAGGGGCAATTCCCGTATTTTTAAGACCGTTCGCATTCTAATCTCAGTCTCAATCAAAATTCCAATCAATTTCCATACATTTTTGACAGGTTTTTGACATTGATTGTCGCTGAGATGAGATTGCGACTTGAATTTGAACGTTTTTTAAGTACGAGAATTTTGGCCTACTGTTCACGACACGCTGTGAACAATTTATGAGCGGTAACGTAATAAAAAGTACGAGGCTTGCATGAATTCACGATTGTATTTCAATCATTAGTATGATGCTACTACTTAATAGGATTTGGATAGTTGGCACACAGATAGTTTATAACCTGGATTAACACAGGATACTTTTTATCCCGGTAGTACGTTTCCGTGGTATAATTTTCGACCACCACGCGGGCGAAGCCGCGGGTAAGGCTAGTTAGGGAATATAAGAAAATCTGTATAGTCATCGTGCTCTGCTACAGATAAAAGCCACTTATCCGCTCTAATATTGCTTTGATGTGCGTTTATTTACACCGTATTGTGTCATTGATACCTCAATGAAAAGTGAGAAGTTGCATACGTAGGTAACCTACGAGTTGGAATCCGTAATTCTTTAGCTGATTCAGATGCTGTGATTTAATAATGCGACTTGCACCAATATTATTAGTATAATATTATAAGTATTGTGTATCATATTATACCTACCTAATTGACGATAGAAAAAATCAATGGATCCGTCCCAGGAGCCGTATTACTAAGCCTATGCCGTCTGTCTGTGTGTATGTCACAGGGCTGTTTCTATTTTATTTATAATCGTAGTGCCTAAGCCAGTTGTGTTTTTAAAGAAATACGTGTTAAAAGGGTTTTTTTTGGCAATTAATGGGGATTGACTTAAGATAACCAGTACGTCTCATTTCGAGCTGTATCCAATAAGTTAGAGTGGGTAGGACTTAGGAATATACCCCTATGGTGGATATTAGGTGACGTAGAAGGTTATTCCTTGAGTGCTGTTTCTATTTCATTCTCGCAGTTCTACCTGTATTTAAGAGGCCTATCCGGTGACCTAAGTGATGCCGGATATTTTGGGTGGGTGATGTGGATGATTGGCCTCCCCTGCCATGTGATATTGAGTGTTCGACCCGCTTAAGTCTGTTACGAAGGTGGAAGGCGTATGCCTGCATTTTTGAAGGATTTGCATACAGCGTGGTTAGTATAATAATGGCTGAGATCTGAGAGGGTGGAGGAAAGGTTGACCACAATTTCTTTAACGTCAGTGGCTTGGCAAGTTAATTGGAAAATAAAAACCATTATCGATATAGGAAAGGTACTAATGTTAGTATACCTACTTTGTATCAGCAACAAAACAAGGACTTAGAAAATATTTATTTATTATTAAGCTTTCCAACAATGTCACTGTCACTTTACTTATATAATTTTCCTTTTTTAATATCATCTGAATACAATATGAAATACATACCTATTGAAATAAATAAGATATCATACAGGCCAGGAGCCACTGAACTTGGACAAGTATCGTTGACTTATCACGTGTGCCTATAGTTGGGTTTATAAATTGCATTATTATGTAAAACTTTATTACGCTTTATAAACTGATGATAAAATAAGTAACCGATATAAAATAATAACTATAGATTTATCGAATGACCAATTAAAATAATTTATCAATTGTTGAATATTTCAATTGACCTCTCATGAATGAAGTTCCTTCCTAAGTGTACCTAGTATATACTTAACAGAATTACATCATTTCTGTTGTTTTAATTTATTAGAAGTTACTATTGTCATATTTTGTAAGAATTTGCATGCAGCATTGGGATGAGCCTTGTTTACTATCAAAACGTCTCAATTTGACCTATTTCCTGTTTTTTTTTGCGTTATTTACCGGTAATTATGTGCTTCGTGAGAGCAGTGGTGGTCCAGTGGTAACGGCCGCGACTTACAAGTTGTAGTACTTACAGGCGCTTTACTTTGTGTAAATTATTTCATCACCACTGCTCTCAAAACGATGAAGGAAAATATCATAAGGAAACCGGCATGTTCTAGAACCTAAAATTATAAGACGTGTGACATCTACCAACCCGCAGTGGATTATGGCCCATTCCCTCTCACCGAGAGGAGGCCTGTGTCCCAGCAGTGGGAACATTATAGGCTGATTATTATGCTATGTGCTTCGTAATACAAATATAGTCGCTAACCTAAAGGGAAATAAAAAGTTTAAGGGACTGACAATGCAAGGAGGCTGTTACTGCAAGAATGGTTTAACTCACAATGTTTTGTTTATATTTTTATTGGACAATGCTCTAGCTCTACCCTCGAATAGTAATTTTCCGTAGGTAAATAGGTACTTACCTACTTAAAAGTTTCGGCTTGCAAAATATAAATTTCAAAACGAGAATATTCAATGAAGATCAAGTACCTAAGCACGGACTTTAATGTGTGTTATCCTACAGTGACAGTAATTATTATTTAAAGTTGATAATCAGGCATCAAAATGATGACATCAATGTTATGAATATACGATAGCCTCTGTTTAAGAGAAGACTTTTTATCACTAAAGTTTAATTTAACAAACCGTTATTTTTTGTTCGGAAGCGGATAATCGAGTTTGAGGTCAGATGGTAACTCTGTTTAACTGTGTCATTCTAACTGTGTCTATCGGACGAGTTCCTTCACAAAGAGCTATTTCTGTTATAAGAACTATACTGCCTAGTACCTACAGGTCACTCAAGTAGGGTGTTCCCCAGGGATCGATCATTGACCTAATCTACTCTTAACCAGGACAACGGACTGACACGTTTAACTGTTCTCTTTGCTCTCGATAAAACAGTAAAAAACTTATACCTAGCTAATCAAATGACGGCACGGTTGGCGCAATGGTTAAGCGACTGCTGCGCTGCGTGTCGCGGGTTCGATTCCCGCACGGAACAAATATTTGTATTACCTGCAAGTAGTTGTTCCGGGTCTGGCTGTTTGTGTATGTGAGTTTAAATGTTTGTAAACGCACCCACAATACAGGACCAATTCCTAGTGTGTCAAAACGTTTCTAAAAAAATAAATAAAATGGCGCTCAAAGTCAACCACCACCAATTTATTTAAAAACTTCAAAAACTGCAACGATATAGTAACATAATTACCTAGGTATGTAGGAAGGGTCGATCATGTGGAAAGGTGCATCAAAGCGATAGATAAGGTTCAATGGCTCGATAAATCAATGATATATTATATTGTAACAAAACCTTAATTTTCATACGACAGCTCCTTTTTCTTTGTAATCGATGTTGTATTGTTGTTTAAATGCTTATATCAATTACTTGGGCCCAGATATGACCACGTTAATCGCTGCCTCAGTGATGGTTATAAGACAACTATTAACTCATCACACTATCAACAGGTTATATTTTAAGGATAAAACTTTGCATAACTAAGAAACTAGCTACCAGAAGTCTAGTAGGTAGGAAGTACTCTACCTACTTGCAATCTGGCAGGTAGATTCTTCAGTTTAATATGACGTGGGATAAGAAAATGTTTTTCAGCACACTTGCTCGTAAACTGGCTCTTATTGCACCGAGTTTAGTTTCACAGTGCAGTGGACTTAACGCGCGTGCTTTTTACTTTGCACAAGTAAAAGTGCGTGACAGATAACTACTAGTCAGAGAGGTGCGTTTTTGAGGGTTCCGTAGCCAAACCAGCAAAGACGAAACCCTTATAGTTTCGTCAAGACCGTCTGCCCGTCTGTCGGTCTATCCGTCTGTCCAGATGTGACACAAACATTTTATTAAGAGACTGTTAGCACTATGTCGATCAAAGTTGGAATGAAGGTGTATTCTGTGCGTCGCTAATGTTGTATTGAAATAATGAATAACATAATTAGATGTGCTACTTCCACATGTAACGTGACGTGTATAATGTGTATTATTGGATCCCATAATAAAGAAGATTATGATGATATGGGATATTTTCGGGTACAACTGCAGAAATAACTTTGTTTTTCATCGTTTTTCTGAGAAATATTAACTAACTACAAACCTTTTTTTTGCGGTTGGTACCTAATATCTTTACACGTGCAAGCACAAATATTTATCTCGACTACGGAACTGAGCGTAGTCTGACACGCACTTAGCCGGTAGTTTTTTTCAGCGTTTTAGACTGTGCGTTTTCTACTACTAGTTGCTATTCAATTTGAACGGCTACCAAATTGAATAGCAACTCGTAGCCAACGAGCTCTATCATCGTTATCGTTATCTGCCTAGTCTTCTCCCCACTTTGTTGGGGTCGGCTTCCAGCTTAACCGGCTACAGGTACCTACCTAGGTACTTAGTGGTAACGGGCTCTAACATAGTAGGTATCTTTACCTACCTATATACTACTGCTATGCTGGAATGAGGTAAGTTCTCCTGTCGATTCTGTCTTGAACAACATTTTCCGACCTTGGTCTAAACGATCTCGTTCAGGGTACTTAGGTTAACAAAAAAAATCGAACACATGGACTTGAACTAGAATTCCTCACTGAAGAGCCACCATTGCTCAGTAAGTCAGTAGGTACCTACACTAGAGCAAATGCCGTGCCCAAACTAACTTGGGTTCATTATTGCTGGGCCAAGGAGCGCAGGGAAATGATTAATGTATACGACACATTAATAGTAATTTGGCTACTGAGTAGTACCGTGTTGCAAGGAGCTGTAAGTATAACTAAGTATAAAAAAACAGAACTTCCTGAAAACCCAGGCTCCGTAGATTTTCAAAAGCTTTAAATAACTGTGGACAAGTTTTCTTAATTTCTCACAGATTGGACTTGAATTCCCAATCATAAAAAGATCATATTAAATTATTATTAGGTACTTATGTTTCATTTTGAGTAAAAGATAATGATAGGAGACCATTTCCGCATCTTCAACGGCTATTGTACAGTACTATAAACCCTTCAAAATTCTGTAGAACTTAGTAGAAACGGCATCTCGGGGAGGAAAAAGAAGTTCTCTAACTAGTGTCCATAGTTTCAAAATAATCTCTATTGTTTCCTGTAAGCATAAAGGCTATTCTTGTTTGTCGTCTTAGTAGTGTATCAATGTCTGAGACTAGGTACAGGTACACACGCATATTACACGATCTTTACACACACGCAGGTTGCGTCGATGGTGGTACCAGTATAATTGTGATCACTCACAATCCCAATGCCATCCATTTCGACAATTCAACAATATTTACTTCTATTATCGTTATTTACGTCTCGATAAACTATTTTTTCAATAATGTTGCCTATAGCAGCTTCAAATTCTTCAATGCGTAGGTATATGAACACCATGTACCTACTTTACTGTATTTTGTATATATAAGATAGAGAACATACACAATTTTCCTACGATACTTGAAGAGCAGAAGAACGCTGAAATTAATCATAATTTGTACGTAAGGTCCTGAGTGAGCCAATGTATGTGCAAGTGGAACGCCATGGTATCTATGTACATAGTACACATGCACTAGGCTTAGGTAAAATAAATAAGTAAAGGTAATACTAATGTACGCTTTTACGTTGTCTTTGTAGCATTTCGGGTGAAAAAGTTTTGTGTCGTTTTCGTTTATCGACGTTTAAAAATAAAAGTAGACCTGACGAGCTTTATCGAGATTTTTCAAAAGTTGAACAATAATACAAATCACAACGCACGTTGCGTTACCAAAAAAAAAAGTTAATAATTAACAATAATTAGACTAATAATAATAATGTCTCACGAGTTATACACAGTGATAAATCTTTGCACTAACTTGGTCTATCGAATGCTTCAAATGTTTCAGGAGCTTTAACTTTCCTTAGCCTTTGTCCGCCTCATTTCACAATAATTCTGTCTGCATCAATATATCGATCAATGCACGGGGAACCATAGTCAGGAACAATAATCTGCTTGTGGTGTAAACTTTGTTGAACGTTTTTTAAGGTGGTAACATAATGAATCTACATTAATTTACAAACTATACTTATTGTATGTTTTTTACTGCTATTATTACTAATTATTTTATGTATACGTTGTGTAGGAATCTTTGAATTGACCTAACGCGTTGATGTCTTTTTCGGCGGTCAAGATGGAAACGGTACGTATTTCTTTAGCATTATACCTGTTAGTTATTTTCAGTTCTTACAGCTATTGTACTTACCGCTGAAGAAGGAGTAGGAGTCCATGACAAAACCAGAAGTGTGGCGGGCACGAGATGGAGCGCTATGAATCGCGCACGCGCCGGGCCCGACATGGCTGCGCCGCCACTACTGGATGCGCGCCCTCGCGGCCTGCCGGGGCCGCAGGCGCCGCGCCCGGCACCCGCGCCTCCGCGGGGCGGGGGTGATCAGACTGCTGCCCAAGCACTCCTCTATCCTTTAGTATCCCGGCATAAACGGCGCGCGCGCACGGGAATTAGGCGCAGCGCGCTCCGGGCTATGGCGGTGTCCGTGCTATGGTAAGTTTCACTAACAAATAGTCTGAATTCCTTCAAAGTCTGAACTTTTTATTTTTTTATTAATATACTGGAAAATAGATTTACTATTCTTAAAATAATTGCGTCGTATATAATATATCTGCAACATCTTTAATAATATTTTTTTTTAATTATCGTAACTTTCTTAAACTTAATTTTATATTACTAAATAGGTTGATAGCTGCGTTAGCATCGCTTCTAGGTGTGAAAACACAAGTAAGTACATTCAATTTTAATTTATATTTTAATTGCCCGTTGTATTATTTGTTAGTGATTAAAATTAATATACGTATAGAAAAACATGAGTGGAATTTGGGAATGTTGCGAGACGGTGAAGTAGCGAGG
Source organism: Brachylomia viminalis (assembly GCA_937001585.2). NCBI lineage: Eukaryota > Metazoa > Arthropoda > Insecta > Lepidoptera > Noctuidae > Brachylomia > Brachylomia viminalis. The sequence goes on along the minus strand of OW443301.2, from coordinate 13,614,940 downwards.
GCGCGCGGCGGCGGCGGTGGCGGGCAGGTTGACCCGCCTGTCCGCTTCAACTCGTCCTTTTGCAATTTCTCCAAAATGCTATCGAACATTTGCGAAGACTAAAGAAGTTAATTTGAAATTACTTTACAACAAAGGTGAATAATATCACCAATTTAATTAATAAAATATAATAACATATTCGATCTTGGTGACTGCTCGACTTCTTAGCATAAGTTATAACTTATTGCATAAATATTTATAACATAGTAAATGGAAGACCGACAAAGTTTATCATCGTTCGGATGCAGTGCGTCGGTATTGCGCAAACCTACTATTTCCTACAGTTAGATATATGACACACTTTGCTTTTGTGAAATGTAGAGCATACCTAATCCAGGACTTAAATACGTTTTGTAGTTTTAGGAAATTTTACTTTCCTCGAAAATATTGACCTAGTCAATACACTAAATTTAAACGCCATTGAATCATTCCCGCGCCACAGTAAAAATAGTTTTTAAGTAGGTAAAAATGTATTTAATATTTTTTAAACGTTAATTAACTACAAATCTTAAAATATTTAATCTATAAATCTTCTTCATCTTCTACATTATCAAAAAAACAAATGCCTACACGTGTTGACTTGAAAACCTCCTCCTTTTTTTCGTCGGTTAAAAAACGAAATAAGTACCTACCACTCATTCACTCATTGAGTGACAGACTGCATCACTACTTAGTAACGAAATCTCAAGAACGATGAAACCAGCAAACTTGTGAGTTTTTAATACGGTGTAGGTTCTCGCTAAGAAATGATTTTAGGAAGTAACACCCCTGTGGGGTTAAATAGGAGGTCGAAGTTTGTATGGAAATCCGTAATTTTCAAAGTTAGAGGCATACAATTTATTAATTTTTTTTTCTTTTAAAAACGTTGCCCCACACTAGGAATTTCTCCTGTATCGTGGGTGCGTTTACAAACATTTAAACTCACATACACAAACGGCCAGACCCGGAACAACTACTTGCAGGTCATACAAATATTTGTTCCGTGCGGGGATCGAACCCGCAACACGTAACGCAGCAGTCAATCGCTTAACCACTGCGCCAACCGTGCCGTCATTGTTTTCGCAATTCCGTTTATTACCTAGTAGGTAAACGAAATGGCAAACACAACGACTGGTAAGAATTTAATAAATATAATAAATGGTGTGTTCTTGCAAATGATTCAGTAGTCAGGAAAATTGCAAGTAATTATTTTTCGTGTGTTTTGATTCTCATAATGCGACAAAATAACGGTCAAGCGTAAAATTATTTTCAGTGCATTCACTTTTCAAAAACGTGAAATCGGTCATTCATTAGTTCATTACATACGGTTATGTTATAAAATAATTTGAATAACGTGTTTTAAATTTCAAGTTATCATATATTATTCAAATAAAGACAATAATATGCTTAAAAGTCGGTAGGTACATTATAAACTTCATTAAATTTCAGATTCTGTTTTTCAACGCACTATCTTTTTTGACAGAAACTGGTAGGTAGGATGGCCTCATATTGTCAAGTTACTGAATACGATTAAAAATTCAAGTATAGTTTTAAATAACTACTTGATAAATAGTAAGGTACAGTCAGGGAAATTTATTGTTTAGCAAATTGACCCAAATTTGGTGCATCGTTATGTACATCAATTTGTTATTTCATACAACTGTCAAGGAATGACAGTTGTGATTTGCAAATACGGACAATGCAAATTGGTAGTCAATTTGCATAACAATAAATATCTCTGACTTTACATACTAGTACCTAGATAGGTAAAAAATATAAATATAAGTAATACAAGAAACTTAACTTAAAACAATTTTTTGCCTTATTCATCATAATCACATTTATTTCACAAGCTACCAACTTACATTTTAAAGTAAGCTACCAACTTACATTTTTATAAGATTTCAAAAAGGGAGGTCATCAATTTGATTTAAGGTTTTTTTTTTGGATATGTACAAACACAGATACTTGTTAACTGAGCGAGCAGCGTTTGCAAGTGTTAGTGGGCAACAATGGATAACTAAAAGTTATTTAGTATTTAAAGTATAGTTTATATAGGAAGTTGCAATATACATTGCAAAATGTTACTCTACTCGTACATAAACAAAATTCGGTGTGGATGCACCTTATGTCACTTTGCCATTTAAGTCAATAGTTTTTGAGATATCTATCGGATATTTTCGTTCATACCGCAGAAAAAACTTTGTTTTGGTCTATGAGACATTCAAAAAGTGATACAAATTTATGTTTGCTGTCGATAAAATCTATATTGTGCATGCGTAAATATTCATCCAAAAATATACTAGATAGCCGCCCTTGCGTCATCCGACACGCACCTGGCCGGCTTTTTCCAATGGGGTATAAAAAATAAATAAATGAACTAATACTCAGAGTAAATAAAAATGTTTGAGTATTAATACAGAGTTTCCAATTAATCGGACCGCACGGTAAGATTCTTCCAAACAAACTTTAACACCCCTTAAACCCTCTTTGAAGGGTACGTAGTTAAAAAAAACTAATAATATCAAACGAGTCTAGTTTGAAGAATAAGATTTTTATACAAACCATGTCGCCCCTTTTCTCCCCCTAAAAATTTGATTTACACAAAACCCCTTCTTAGTGGTTATCTACAATATAAAATCAATACCCTGCCCAAAATTCATATTTCTTGACTAAGTAGTTTGAACTAGGCGATGGTGAATCAATCAGGACAAAGCCTTTTATTTTAAGCCTTTTTTTTACCTTACCAACTCTAGGTGGTAAAATATTACTAGCCGAGTTTCGCCCGTTTAAGATAAAAAACAAATATTAGTGAACACGTAGGTATGTACCATAATAATGGTACATAATAATTAATAATAATACCTAATGGTAATTTTCCTCAGAGGAAAATTTTAATTCCCGTTTCAAACAAGTGAAATAATCGCGTCGTCGTCGTCGTATCCCCATCGTAAAGTCGAGTAGACTAGACTGTAGTTCACATAAGTAGGTAATGTACCAACGCAGCAATTTGTAGGTACTTAGCCGAAATAAAAAAAATACTGAAAGCTAGACGAGTCGCCAGCAAGTTAACGAGACTGTTTCCTTCAAACTGCGCCTACTTTTGAGCCTTTCGTAATGGATTAGGTATTCTATCTAACTAAAAAAAGCATGCACCGACTGCGCGAGCTTTTACCAAAAACGATTGGCATGTACCCGAACTTCAATCATTCCTAGTTTGGGGTCCTAAAAATAGTAACTGCGACCAACTTGGATCTAGTGCTCGCCAGCCGCTGCCGCGGCACAGCTCGCTCCGCTCGTTTGGCTCACGCGTCACAGTTTTTACCTAACCTAACTCTTTTTCGTATTTATTTGGTCGAGTTACTGCGACCAAAACAGCTCGCGCGTGGTTGGTCATAGTTCCAACCCAACCTAACTCGTTTGACCCTAACTTAGTTACTGCGACCAACTGTGAAAAGAGTAATGCGCATCATTGGAAACGCAAAAAGCCGTTAGAGAAACATTATTTTAAAAAAAAACAATAATTAGAAGGTCAATAAGTTATTAGAGGATCAGTTAAATATTTATCAAAATAAATAACAATTTCCAATAAATTTATAGGTAGGTAGGTAGGTACACAACCTATATAAGTAAGTAGGTCACACTGTAAGTATTTAGAAAATAAAAAACGGAATCATGTAGAAGCCTGTTAAAATTTTTATTGCTTTTCGAAGTAGTCTCCGTTCCTTTCTAAGCACCACCTTCGCATGCGATGGAACCATTGACTCAAGCAGCCCACTGCTTCTGCCACTCTTCTTTAGGGATTTCTTCAACGCCTTTTTCTAACGCAGCCACGTCATCTCCAGGGTTCATAAAACGGATTCCTCTAAGTTTATCTTTTATTTTTGGAAATAAATAAAAGTCACAAGGTGCCAGATCAAGACTGTAAGGAGGATGACTTATATCACTAACTCCACACTTTCGATAGACAAATATTCGATAGTCCATCTGCCTCACTCAGAGCTGGAGCGTTGGCGTGGTGGAGGAGGATCCTGCTTCTTGGGCGCTGCTGTCTAGCATTTTCCAAGACAACTGGTAAACAATGTCTTTTGATTTCGGGTTCGTAACAATATATCCAGCTTTCGTCACTTGTGACGATGTCATAATACCTACAGCACTCGAGTCACCTCCATCGTACTTTTCAAGCATTGAGCGGCACCAATCCAAACGACGGCATTTTTGATCTTCCATCAAATTATGAGGTATCCATCTAGTACAAAGCTTTCTGACGCCTAAATGTTCATGTAAGACTTTTTGTACTTGACTCATATCAATGCCTAAAGCTGCCCGAATCTGTTGATTATGTCACCCTTCTATCTGCTTCTATCATTAGCCCCACAGCACTCACGTTATCTTCAGTAGTCGCCGTAGAAGGACGTCCTTCTCGCGAATCATCAGTGAGTTTGCTTCGACCGCGTTTAAACTAAAACTCATTAAACCAGTTGTAAACAGTGGCACGGGGTGGGGCTTCGTCATAAAATGCTAGTCGAAGTCTATCGTAACATTGTTGTTGAGTAAGACCGCAACGAAAGTCGTAATAAATCATTGAACGAAAATTTTCTCTAGGTAGGTATATCCATATCGACGCACGACAGACACTTTTTAAATTGCCGCCAGTTTGTAAAGACAATAATGACTATGTATACATTACACATCTACAGATTCCCAAGGAATTCCAAATTCGAAATTGAAATAAATTTTTCATCGGCTGCTTTTGTTACTGCCCTATTCTAAAAACTTTCAGTGTGACCCCCGTACAGTACCTACAAATACAGTCGTAAATTAAAAACAAAAGAAAAAGCACAAAAATATTGATATTAGTGTTTTTCCATTTATGACTTTAATAATCATACATATAGATATTCTTACTTTTAAAATTATAGAAAATTTTACCATTTTATATGAAAGATTCCACTGTGGTGCAATTGATCGCATTGCATTCGTGAAAATACGTAGGTACCTATCAACTTACTGCTGAAAAGCTGACACGACAATAGATAGAGTATCAGGTTCAGGTCAAAGTCCAAGATAAATAGGTATGTACGTCTACAAAAACAAGTTGTTATGGCAGTTGTGCTTTATAATTCGTTAAACCGAATTATTTGACGGGACCTTTTCTAATTATTTGACGAAACTTCACAGAAAAGCTGTTGTATATCCAACACTAGTAAAAAATAATAGATACAACAAAAAAGGTTCTGAGGAATATGCCCAAAGTTTTGAAATGAATGAGCGATTGTTTCGTTTTGATTTGCATAAGGTTATGGGTTCAATTCCTAGGTTGGGAAAAGTGTAATTGGGTTTTTTTTTTTGGGTTTTTACATTAGAAATTCTCAGTAGCATAGCAGCACGGAGTCTGAATTTGTGCCGGTTGAAGACAATAGACTGGCGCCCTATTACAAGGGACTAAAACATACGAAATGTGGGTGTAGGTACTATGGTACACCTCTGCCTAACCTCTCGGAGAAAATAGGCGTTATGTTTAAAATTATTTATGCAGAGTGGATACCTAATTTTTGCAAAAAAATACAGAACCGATTGCTGCCCAAACCTGAAAGGTTTCAAAAAACGAAAGATTCTGTATTATATTTTTCAGACATCGTCTTATCTTGGTATTTTTCTCTATTCTTTATTGTTTCGGTTTCTTTACCTTAGTTTACTTAGATAATAGCGCTATTTAATAAGTATCATTATGAAACAGAATTGAAGATTGATCGAACCTTTTTTGCACTTTTGCAGCAATATAATACAGGATACGATGAATGGAATAATGCTGTGGAATGGCCCACAGACAACAGACAACAAGAAAGTCCATACCCACCCCAACGTCCCACACACGGATTGTATAACCGGCAAGACTTACCGCCGCTTCCACCACCAAACAACAGAGGGCTCAACTTCGCCGTCTACGATCCTGTGACCAGGCAACGGGTTGCGCCTATTGACCGCAACTGTACGGCGCCCGGATGTTGTGTACCAAAATGCTTTGCGGAAAAAGGAAATAGGGTAAATACCGATCATTAACACTTTATTTATAACCCTGTAGAATACTTGCAAATTCTTCACTTATTTGCTCGAAACAACTTTTTTACAGGGTTTCCCAGGCACATCTGGACCTCCAGGAAGTCCAGGTTTTGCTGGTCACGAAGGGCCTGAAGGCCCACAAGGTACAAAAGGACAAAAGGGACAGATGGGAAATCCGGGGCCACGAGGACCAAAAGGTGATAGAGGAAAACCTGGTGATCGAGGTTTCGTTGGAAGAAATGGTCCAGCTGGTCCTCAAGGTGAGCCAGGTTTACCTGGTATCCCCGGCAGAGACGGTTGTAATGGAACAGACGTAAGTACTACTTCTTAAGTTTAGGTAAAGAACATAAATAAAACTCATACGTTTATCGTTTTCCCTATGGATAATCCATTTACTTTGTGTGTTTATTATTTCCATTCGTACTAATTTGTTCAGTTTCTGCTGATGAAACTGTAAACAGTTAAGTATTTTCAGGTAACGCTACTACAATGTTAGAATATTGTACAAATTGATAACCTTACCTCTTATATTTTAAAGGGAGAACCGGGAGTGACTGGACCTCAAGGAGTGCAGGGACCTCGCGGTTTTCCTGGTTCTAAAGGAGATAGAGGAGACAAAGGAGAGGCAGCTTACACAGGAAGAAATCAAAAAGGCCAAAAAGGTGAAATAGGTGAAGAAGGTTCAAGCAGCCAAGGTCTTACTGGACCAAAAGGTATTCAAGGTCTACCAGGAAACAAAGGCAACACCGGACCTGTGGTAAGCCCGCGTTTTTAACACTCACATCACACAAACACTAAAAACATTTAGAGATAACCAATTATTTCGAAAGACATTTATTCCTATCAGACTGACCTATTAAGTAAGGTGTGTACATATTAGATTGTTTATTCTTGTTCTTAATACTACATATAAGATAATTCATACAAAGTTGATATTTAAAGCAGATAAATCCGATTCTCCCTGGAACATGTTTACAAGTCATTTACCACATCTCTCAAGTTTGAGTTCTACCTTTTTGTTGTTTTCTGTAGCTTATTAACAAGCACGGAGTATTATATATATATAAAAACACTATCTCCATTGATTGTTTTTCCTTTCTTTTCTTAAAGGGTCCACCTGGTCCAAAAGGTTACAAGGGTGACAAAGGTTCTAAAGGATCAGCAGTTCAAGGAGATAAAGGTGACCGAGGTGATCGTGGTGACAAAGGTCCGAGTGGTCCTCCTATTCCCTTCCCTTTCAAAGGACCTAAGGGAGCTATAAAAGGAATACAAGGTGATATGGGTCATAAGGGTGATAAAGGAGAACCTGGACCAATGGGAGATAAAGGTGACACTGGACTAACGGGTGAAGCAGGACGTCCCGGACAAACGGGTATCAAGGGCGAAAAGGGAATAATAGGCAATCCCGGTGAAAGAGTACGTAAATTGTCTTGTGTATCTTTTGTATTAGGCAAAATTCTATATATTATATAACAAAACACATTACAAGTAAATATTTTATGGAAACTGTTTCCATAAAAAATTTGACATAATTTAATTTTGACGAGGTTATACAAATATTTTTGCCTACTTACATACAAAATCAAAAAATATAACATGGTATATTTTTAGGGACGTGACGGACCGTATGGTAATTCTGGACCAAGGGGACTGAAAGGAGATAGAGGAAATGATGGATTACCAGGATTGGATGGAAGGCCTGGAGTTAAAGGAGAACCCGGAAATGATGGACTACCGGGACCCAGAGGACTTAAGGGAGTTTCTGGGCCAGCTGGTGGCCGCACTGGGTCACGAGGACCACCAGGACCACCTGGTCAAAGAGGTTATCAGGGTCGACCTGGACCTAAGGGAACCGACGGTATGCCAGGAGACAAGGGTGATATGGGACCAACGGGACCCCCAGGAGGTCAAGGTGAACACGGTGCTCCTGGTATTGAAGGAATAGCCGGCCCTAAAGGGGAAAAGGGAGAAGCAGGACGAGATGGAACCCAAGGTGAACTTGGCCCCCGTGGTTTTGACGGACCTCAAGGCCCAACAGGGATACGAGGTCCTAAGGGTGAAGATGGTATTTCAATACCTGTAAGTTATTTTATGTTTTTAGAAATTTGTAACAGGAGTTCTGTAACTTTTACTTTCGACATTACAAAAATGATACATATCAAGTATATTATGTTGTTTTTAAATAATAATATAGGTAGGTACTCATCATTTTGATGGACTTTTGCAGGCAGGAAACTAATGACCTAGATTAAAAATGCTTTTTTTTGTGGGAAATCCTCCGTCTGGGGAGAATGGAGGGTTATGTCGGACTTCTACCGACTAAAACCCCACGATTCCTTCCACTACCTTGAGTCGGGGGCACGAGATTGATATTCGTACATTCGCCGCACTCCGACTGGTATCAACCAGTCATGACTAGGGGGCCCCTCCACCATTTGCAGCTGATCCCATGACCGTACGTCCTACCATACGCGCGCATGGAACACTGCGCGCCTCTTATTGCGGCCTGAATGGTCCCTCCTTATGGCGGAGATTATTAAGCGTGCTTCGACGCCTGGCTGCTCTTCTGGTGCGGGTGGAGTGAGAGGTATGCTCTCTCTCCCTCTCTGTTACCTCTTTTGCATGCATCGCCTCGTCCCAAAAAGAGGAGACAGCATCCCACGCCTTTTCACTTCCAACCATGGAATGAATCACGGCCGGAAGTAACCACTTTTGGGAAGCACTTGCGTCAGCCGGAAAGTAAGGGTGCTATTCTGCCTCTCCAGCCGTTCTTTCATAACAGGCCTAACCGCCACTATTGTAGCGTGCACCCACCTGATTTGTGTAATTCTACATGCCTGTTTTAACCCCCATGTTTTGGAAAATATTTCCAGTTACCCTTAGCCCGCGGCATCGCCGGCGAGGAGGCCCGGAAACGAGGCTGGGATTGAGTTTGTTTCGCCATTCAGCGGTAGTCAGATTGGAAATGTTAACTCCATCTAAGTTATTTTTCATGAATATATCTTATTTAATGATTAAAGAATGTCATGTCATTTCATTTCACAACAATAATGTTCGTTAAAGTTATAACTTTACCAGGAGAACGTACTACCGGGATAAAGATTATCCTTTGTCTTAACCTAGGTCAACAGTCTTTATTGTATAATAACATTCCATTTCCTTTCGCATTTTAGGGCCGGAAAGGTGACAGCGGCCTTAATGGAATCAATGGTTCAAAAGGTCAAAAAGGTGAAAAGGGTTACCTTGGATTGCGAGGATTCCCTGGTAACTCCAGTTTAGGAACTGCCGGTAGTCCAGGTGAGGTTGGACCGCCAGGAGAGAAAGGTGAAAAAGGCAGCCCAGGTTATAATGGCGCACCAGGTAGTTCTGGTGCTAAAGGAGACATGGGTGGACGATGCAATGACTGTAGACCTGGAAGTGCAGGACCGAAAGGAGACCGCGGTGCAGACGGCTATCGTGGTCCTGTTGGAGAAAAAGGACAATCTGGATCTAGAGGTCAACAAGGCGAGAGCGGAGCCGACGGCAAAGACGGGCAACACGGCGATCGAGGAGTCACGGTAATTTCTTTTTTTTATTATGAAAATATAATTTTGCCATGTTTGCTTTCTATTTATCATTTATGAATATATTCTATTATCATTCATTTTCTACTTTGTTAAGTACCTACTTAGTACTTGTTAACAGGCCTACACTGTCCTCCCATACCTATTACTAGTAAAATTTGAAAACATTATAGAAAAACCTCAGATCATATAAACACAAGAAAAAACAATTATTTTTTAAGAGTAACCGTAGAGTTTCTTGCCGTCTCTTCTCCTTAGGAAACGACCAATTGGACTCGTGCACCTAGCTTTTAACGTTTCATAAGTGCTCATGTAGGTCTAAGTGAAAAAAAATATTCTGAATTTATCTGTTTCATGAATAGGGTGAACGTGGTGATGATGGACCGATTGGACCACCTGGTGAAAGGGGAGAAAATGCAATAGTAGAACCTGAGAACCTTAAAAAGGGCGAAGCCGGACCAAGGGGTGAACGAGGCCCCCAAGGCCTTAATGGCCCGAAGGGTGAAAAGGGAAGCTTGGGATTAAAAGGAAACCAAGGACAAGTTGGCATGCCAGGGCAAAAAGGAGACCATGGTTTAACGGGACCCCCTGGAAACGATGGTACTTCCGGTTCAGATGGATATCCAGGTACTCCTGGTAAAGATGGCCTCTCAATCAAAGGAGAAAAAGGTTCACCAGGAAGTTCAGGACTGAAAGGAGACAAAGGATTCCCTGGTAGATTTGGTATAAAAGGTGAACCTGGCCAGTGTCCAGCAAATCTGGCCGCACTAACAAGAGGTGATCGAGGAGCACCAGGACCACCCGGTACTCAAGGAGCTCCAGGTAATACTTTCATTATGTATTATTATTTATTTTTTCATTCCTGTTTGTTTGTTACTTTTTATAGTAGTTCTTGTATGTACTCATACCTTTGAAGTCATTGCAATATTCCTTGGTTCTATTCTGCGTATGACTGCAAGTTAGTTGTCCCATAGGGGACGTACCTTCTCTTACAGAGACACTTAGTGCACAACGACTCACAAAAATGCGACTAAGTGTTATTTAACTTTTGTGAGATGGAACTAGCTAAACTAGTTAATAGCTACGAGTACTACTAGTGCTAACTTAGCATTGTGATTAATGACGTTGGATTCTGATTTAAATGCGACGATGTTATAGTAAAAATAATATCGTTTTTATCCTGTACCTATAAAATAAAAATAAGGTAATTTAGTTATTGCTCTTTGACAGTCCTATAATAAATAGTAAGTAAAGACCGGTTGAAACTATATTCTGTCCAATTTTTCACAGGCGAACGAGGGGAGAAAGGGGATAGAGGCTATTCGGGGCGTCCAGGAGCTAAGGGTGACATGGGTATAGCTGGAAAGCAAGGGCCAGTCGGTCCTCGAGGTATCCCTGGAGAAAGAGGTGACACTGGTGAAATGGGTGCAATTGGATTCCCAGGAACTCCTGGAGAATTGGGGCATAGGGGATATCCAGGCACACCTGGTTTAAAAGGTAATAAAGGTGAACTGGGTCTATCCATGCCTGGCCCACCTGGTCCTTCTGGTCTACCAGGAGGTAGGGGTGACAAAGGAAACCGAGGAATTCCTGGAACGCCAGGTCCTGATGGACTTTCTGGGGCTGTTGGATTACCTGGAGAAAAAGGGGATCAGGGCGGCTCAGGTCGACCAGGTTTCCCGGGTGCCTCAGGTCAAAAGGGTGAGCCTGGCCCCGTTGGACCACCCGGAGTGCCAGGAAGACCGGGTGCATCCGGAAGAGATGGACCTAAAGGGCAACAAGGATATCCTGGACCCGTTGGAAAACAAGGAGTTATAGGGTTACCTGGAAGTAAGGGAGAACCAGGAATTCAAGGTATGCCTGGCCAGAAAGGTTTCCCTGGCACTCGAGGACGCCCGGGTCTGAATGGCCCGCAAGGGATCGCAGGTGCACCGGGAGATAAAGGAGACAGAGGAGACCGTGGCTTCGCTGGACAACCGGGTGAACCTGGATTGGATGGTCTTCCTGGCCCTGCTGGTAGAGACGGCTTGAAAGGCGATCAAGGATATCCTGGACAGCCGGGAATACCTGGAAAAATAGGATTAACTGGTGAAAAGGGAGACAGAGGTTCTACTGGGTTAGCTGGACTTAAAGGTGAACCTGGTTCAGCATCAGATAAAGGTGACAAGGGTGACGCAGGTATACCAGGCGCTCGAGGGTTAGATGGTAGGCCAGGTTCATCAGGAGATAAAGGAGATAGAGGTCAATCAGGTAACCCTGGCTATGGAATTCCTGGGATTCGAGGAGAAAAAGGTGATCTTGGTATGCCTGGATTAAATGGACTGCCGGGCCAAGACGGAGAAAAAGGAGACCAAGGTTTCCAAGGAATTAAGGGAGACAAAGGATTTATGGGTTTGTCAGGTGAACCCGGACAACCCGGGATGCCTGGACTGAACGGTTCTCCTGGTATGCCGGGAGATATAGGTTTGCCCGGGCCAGAGGGTGCAAAAGGCGATAGAGGTGATAAAGGTTTATCAGGAAGAGACGGATATGATGGAATGCCGGGTGCAAGAGGTCCAACCGGTCCTGAAGGACCTCAAGGCACGCCAGGGTTCAGAGGTGACAAAGGAGATCGAGGTCTTCCTGGAGTATCAATTAATGAAAAAGGAGAAAAGGGAGAAATCGGTTTACCGGGTTTAGCTGGAGTAAAAGGAGTAAAAGGTGATAGAGGCCCCGAAGGATTACAAGGTCAACAAGGTCAAAAAGGAGATCGTGGTTTCATGGGCCAAAAGGGAGACATGGGGTTGACTGGCCTTATTGGAGAAAAAGGTACTTTTTTGTTTTGTATTTTTTCCTAACCTAACTGAGTAAGATTCTATCTCTGGGATATGACGCGTCGTTGGTGGGTTGATGAAACTGACCATTAAATTATAAAAGCGCAACACGTTGTCTACAACTCGCAAAATGTGTGTTGTTGTGTGTCGTCAGCTTATTTGATTCGCACGTTTTGTTAATTAGTCAGTTTCGCTGATTAGACAGTTGCGTCAACTCGACACTTTACTTTCAATTCGGCACCCAAAGTACAGTCGGTATAAAACGGCAAACGGTCGTATGCAAATCAAATTTGGTGACATGCCGACAGCAGCGCCACCTACGGGGTCCAATTGTGTTTTCAAACCATCCAGGAACCCATTGAAATATACATATATTTTTTTTTTAACTTTGCCCTACATTGGTAATTTCTCAGGTATTGTGGGTGCGTTTACAAACATTTAAAGTCACATACACAAACAGCTCCAATTTCAACCAAATTGGTCCCAGCCGTTTAGAAGTAGTTAGGTGACAAACACACGTGTGTACAGAAGAATTATATATATTAAGATAGTTGCAAAATAGTATACTAAATAAGTATGAAATAATGGTTTAATAAAAGAAAATAAATATGGCATAGTCAAAAACAAAAAAAAAACAATAAAATGTCCGTCTCCTGGTTCTAAGCTACCTCCCCACCTATTTTCAGCCAAATCGGTTCAGCCGTTCTTGAGTTATAAATAGTGTAACTAACACGACTTTCTTGTATGTAAAAAGATTATATTAATTTAATAAAAACACTTTTTACTGAACAGCTTGTCCACGTTTAAGCCGAGAATGGCGATTCCCTTTGTATTTGTAATAATGTTTTATTGTGATTTTAGAAATACAACGTTGAGTTTGATTTAAATTGGGTTAGATATTCTATAAATGAACCTTTTTTTTTAAACGTAAAATTATATTTTCCGATACAACAAACACAACAAACAAAACAAACAAACTGTCGAATCAAGGAAACTGGCAATCACTGGAAACTGTCGAGTTGACGCATCTGTCTAATAAGCGAAACTAAATAATCATCGGAACTGGCGAATTTGATAAACCGATGAGTGAGGGACACTGTCCAGTTTCCCCCAAAAAATAACCAAATTTAGTGAAAATGATTAAGGAAATATACTTTATTCAGTTCATTGTAAGGGTTCAATATCAACTGTATACTGATGTTTTTCGCAACATTAATAAAATAATAATTGTATTATGTTTATCGTGTATAAAATAATGTACCAAATTTTATTAAAATATTACAGGTAATCGCGGTCCTTCTGGGCCTACAGGAGTTCCAGGATTAACAATGGTTGGCGAAAAGGGATTGCCGGGAATTCCTGGTAAACATGGCCGCCCAGGACCACCTGGTTCAATTGGAGAAAAAGGAGAGCAAGGTTTTCCTGGGCTTCCTGGTCAGCTTGGACCACCTGGAACACCAGGTACTTTGGGACCTCAGGGAATAAAGGGTGATCAAGGCCGAGAAGGTGTAGCTGGTTCTCCAGGCTATGATGGAAGACCAGGTAGTCCGGGAACCCCAGGCCTACCAGGTGTAAAGGGCGACAGGGGTGAGAAAGGTGCGACTGGAATCGGCTATGATGGCCCGAAGGGAGATCAAGGACTCCCGGGCGTACCAGGTATGGTTGGAGAAAAAGGTGACAAAGGAGATCGTGGCTACGCTGGACTTGATGGGCAACCTGGTCCTATGGGTCGGATGGGCGAAAAAGGTGAGCGGGGATTCCCTGGAAGAATTGGTCTAGTCGGTAATGAAGGTACAAAGGGTGACAAGGGTGAAGCTGCTAGTTTTATATTAGGACCAAAAGGAGAGCGTGGACCTCCCGGATTACCTGGATCAGATGGAATGCCAGGAAGGGATGGATTACCTTGTCCACCAGGAATAGACGGAATGCCAGGTATGAAAGGTGATCGTGGTTTTCAAGGTAGAGTAGGTCTACCAGGGCCAGTTGGACCGCCAGGTCTGCAAGGACTACAAGGTGATCGGGGTGAAATCGGTATTGGTGGACTAAGAGGACCACCCGGACCACCTGGAGCTCCATGTGTCGAAACGGACTATTTAACGGGAATCCTGGTTGTGCGTCACAGTCAAGGAAGTTATGTACACGAATGTCCTGAAGGTTTAATTAAACTCTGGGACGGATATTCTTTACTGTATATTGACGGAAACGAAAAAGCACATAATCAAGACTTAGGACATGCTGGTTCATGTGTAAGAAAATTCAGTACAATGCCATTCCTTTTCTGTGACCTGAATGAAGTGTGCAATTATGCGAGTCGAAATGACCGAAGTTACTGGCTATCAACGAATGAAGAAACTCCCATGAACCCAGTACAAGGAAATGATATTATCAAGTATATCTCAAGGTGTGTCGTTTGCGAGGCACCAGCCAATGTTATAGCTGTTCACAGTCAATCGAACAGTGTACCGGAGTGTCCTGGAGGGTGGGCTGAACTTTGGATCGGATACAGTTTTGTTATGGTAAGTGCTTTCATTTCTTAAAGTTTACATACATAGGTACATACACAAACTCACGCCTTTTCGCACGGGGGTAGGCAGAAACTACAGAACGTCACCTACTACTATCCTTACACACTCCTTTTGCTTCGTTTGCGTTCATACATCTGTTCATACACACACGCCAGTTTCATGAAACATCTTGTTACAGTCCATAAAGTACGTACCTACTAATAATATTAATGATGTTACCTTTTAGCATACGGGAGCTGGAGGCCAAGGTGGAGGACAGGCTTTGGAGAGTCCTGGATCGTGTTTAGAAAGCTTCCGCACTGTACCGTTCATAGAATGTAACGGCGAGGGCGGTACATGCCACAAATTTGCCAATAAACTCAGCTTTTGGCTAACAACCATCAGAGATGAGGAACAGTTCGCTATGCCAGTCCGAGAAACATTAAAATCAGGAAATCTCCTGCAGCGAGTGGCTCGATGTGCAGTTTGCATGAAGAACACCAAATAGTGTAACATGAAATTATTTTAAGCCGCCACCGCTGATCTGGATTTGTTTAGTAATTATTAATAATTACTTATCTAATCAATATAATTCTAAATGATATTTTCTATTTGAAAATACATCTATTGGCAAGGTTTGTATGAAGAGGCTGAAAGGATTAGGAGTCTTATTCGCCATTTTGTAAACGAAGTCACTTATTAATAATTGAGTTCCTGATTAACAATAACACACCAAAGCAATTTAACGTAAGGTATTTTATTTAATTATTATAAAAATAACGTCTTACAAAGTATGTTATTGCATTGTTACTTAAATTCCTTAATTCTGTTATTTACCTGTCTACAAAAAATGCATTAGGTAAGTCATCAATGGCTACCTACATTGAATTATAGGTGTACCTTGTCTGGGCTAACATTTACACATAATCAACTACTTATTTTAAACTCTAAGTACTAATGTTAGTGCCAAAGTTCTAAAACAATTTTTGTTACTCAATAGTGCGGCGCCGACGCTGTAGTGTATGATGATTTAGTTGAAACGTACTGAGGTAATATGATAACTGTGTAAAGCTAGGGTTTCTTAAGACTGCGGTGGCCGCCACAAAGCACAAAATTTACCGTCGAATGACGTCACTGAAACGTTATTTATGAAAATGCGACCGTAAAGTCAAACCCTGGTGCCATCATTTTCATGACGGCCGTCACTGCGGCCGTTATGTGGCGGCCAACGCTGTCGTAAGACTCCCAAGCTTGAGCACCGTGGGCACAGCTATTAGTATATTATTTTATTATTATAATATATATATATACAACTTTTATTACTTTCTTTTGTTGCTGTAAATTGTGTGTTATAAGTATTTCAGTAACCAAAGTGAACCATCCGACTTTGAAAGTTGAAACCCTAATGCACAGATACACTCGATTTGTGATAATTTAGTTTTGCCTAATTGTATATAATATTAAATAAAAATTAATTAGAAGTTATAGATTTACCGTTTACATATATAGCAACTGTAATTACTTACTTAGTTTCCTGTCTAGATTATTGAATTTATATTACCTATCTGTTTTATTTGAACACTTGAATGATTTAAAATAATAGATACTACGTAATAATATAAATGCAACAAAATATTCAAAATCATTTAGTCTATTTTACCTATAATACATTTAACACTAGGTAAATAAAATAACTTATCTGCCAAAAATGAGAGTACCTAGTAAAAAGGTTTTTTATACAACACTGCCATATTGTAGATAGATTTAATGTTAATGAATTTAAGAATTCGTACACAATAAAAATAACTTAAAAAGTTGTTGGTATTTGTTTTTCATTTCAACCCAATACCTCCCTACCCTAAGAATATACCTTAAGTATGCCTCATGTTCTTGCTAAAATCAATGGATAGGTAAGGACAGCCATAGGCATCGGTTAGGTACAGATACTAACAATACCTACTAACTAAACTTTCGTACTATTTCTTACTAACACTAGACGAGTCTCGTGGCTAAATAGTTATTATTTATATAGCCGCACGGGTCTATCTTCAGAGATAAACTACGTACGCCGCAGTTGGTCCGTGGATGGGTGACCATCCATTACATAACGAGACCCCTCCGTCACTTCCGTGCCTCGGAAAGCTCTTTAAGCCGCTGATCCCGGCCGTCATTTGTACATCTTTGACAGTCGTTACGGGTAGGCAGAAGTTACGTAGTAACTATTAAATAATCGGTGGCAGAAGCCCGAAAATCTGACAACCAGTCTTACCAAGAGATATTGTGTTACCCAGTAACTGGTTGTGGAGGCCCGATAGGCAGTCGATTCATGTAAAATACTGGTACAGCTCGCGCGATAAGAGTTTGGCTTTGACCGTTATTGCGCAGAAATCAGAAATTGGGTATCAACGGGCAATTAGCGGGGTGCGGGGCGGGTGTGTAGGCGCACGCGGTGCTCTGATTGGCGCTCCAGTCGTTCCCTGCCTCTCGCATCGATACGACGTACCGCGCACTCCTGTTGTACAATCAAAAGTTCAAAAATCCGAAGGTCAAAGCCAAACTCTTATCGCGCGAGCTGTATGCACAACCGGTTAGACTGAAAGCCGACGCAACATCTTCATCTTATCTTAACATATAATAGTTGGGAAAAGGCTAAGCAGATGATGATTGTTACTAACACACTCATGATATTTTAGTTATGTGATCTCTAAGGTAATTTTAATTTCTAAGTAGGTCTTTGAAATTCTCCTTCTGCGAAGCAGTAATGTTCGCAAAGGAGGAGGCGGAACGCGTGAGGGAGAGGCAAAATTCGCCCCCTGGCGCCGAATCGCAGGCCGATTCCCGGCCACCGTAGGCGTGGGCTTGCGAACGGCGAGCAATGGGCAGCTCGCCGTTCGATAAGGACCAGGCCCGGGTCGACGGCGCGTTGTGTTCCACGCGCGCCTCAAAGAGATGTCAGCATTAATGACGAGGTCCGCTAAAGCCGATGCCTGCTAGGGTTGCGGGAAAGTCCGAGAGGGATGCCGTGGCCCCTGGCAGAGGCAACTGAAAAAAAAAAGGTATCTGTGAAATAAATAAATAATGATTATATTAATACCTATTAATGCCTAATGGCAGGTTACATCTGGCAACGAAAGCCGATACAGACGAGGAGGTAGGTACAGTCCACCTCATCAGTGGTACTATCTCGAAATTGACAGCGCTTTCGCAGTAAGGGCGAATTTCGTAGGGCAAGTGTTTACTACTGATATGCGGTTGACTGTACTCTTCCGGTAATGTGTCCACAGGGTGATGGCGGTGTCGATTAGATGTAGGATGTTGTACTAGTAAATGCCTGCCTATTTCTAAGTGGGTGCCTGAGGTGCCTCCCCCCAAAGCAGCAGATGTTGTTGAGACATAGTCCATGCTGGCACGAGCTATGCATGTAGCTATCGGCACACTATCCTCCACAGTCAATATTTTAATTAGTGTAGGTACCTTGTTTATATTGCTTACAGCCATCTGTGTTTTGATTTTAGTGGGTTTTGTTAGCTCAAACTTCAATCGAGATTATTCTTTGTTTTTGTATTTTGGCGTAAGGTTTGTTTTAAAATAAACTTAACTAACCCGATATCCACCATGGATACCAAAAAACTCCCTGACCCTCCTGATCCTGGTCCTCCTGACTACGGGGTTAAGACCATTATGGACTCCGAATCTGCAAACAGGAAAATATCTGTCGCTTCCCCCCCTTTAATCGACCCTCGTAAGGTAGCCAAATACACGGTTGGAAAACATGTATATATGCGATGCGAGATTACCCCCCTAAACAGGGTGGCAGGGACTACGACGCACGACGCGTGATACCACTGAACGCCCCTGCGTTGAAATTTTTCGTCAGTTCTTAAAAAATGTTTGGTGTGCCATACGTTTTGAGCGCGTAGGTATTGCACTTTTCTATGAAACAGAATCATCTACTGAATTTATGGTTTCAGTTTGCGCGTCGATGATCCTGCCAGCCTGTATAGTACACGCATCTTTCATGAAAGATTCAAGCTCACTTTAACTAAGTTTTAACGGTGAGATTTTAACAGAATAGGCATACAAAAGGTCTGTTCTGCACACTGTCTTTGGTATGTTCTTGACACAAAATAATTTTACCAACGTACTCCTCGGCAGTATCAAACGCTTAGGATGAATCCGGGTTTCAGTCGAGTTCAAGTTTCACCAGAATGCTAACAGTTTTTTAATCAGTCCCATTTTAAAAATAACATCGTTGGCTCTATCGTCAATACTTATTAAACTTTTAAAACCTTTGATTAAAAACCGCATATGGTTTGTAGAAAACCGGAAACTGCTCCCAATGACTCAATTAGGCTCTAGAAAATGTCTGGGTAGAGCTGATAGTGTGGGATACCCCTCATATGGGATATTCTGTGGATTTTTTGTGGTGAATAAACGGAATAATCACCTCACATCAGAGATCCGGCTGGCCCATAGTAGGAATGAGTCTGTGTTAGCCGTTTTCTTAGACATTTCAGCTGCCTATGATTCTGTTCTCCGCCCAGTTCTCAGGCATAAAATGCAAGAACTGAGATACTCGGCTAGGATTCGTCAAATCATTTGCAGTATTTTTCCAGATCGTGTAGTCTAACCTACATTAGACCCACACAAATTAACTTTGGAGACCGAATTAACAGCCATAAATGCTATCAACATGAATTTTTCCACTGCTGATATGAAACCCTTGCTATTTTCACTATAAAAAAGCCGTTTACAAAATGAGAACAAAACTCGGTTAAACAAAATAAAAAGTAACAAGAAGTATCGTTTTGCTTTGCGGAACATTGCCATTACTGCCAATTAATCTTATACGAGAAGGTTGGTCATACATACTAGGATGGAATTACTAGATAGTTAAAAAACTTCAAAAGTATATGACGTTCAGGCATCGTTCAGGTCACACAATGCAAACTTTGTTAGAAGATGGTCGGTTTTCGGCGAACTTCACATCAGATGTACAAATGTTGCGGAAAACTGACATACCCATCTGAATAAAAAAATTGGCCGTAAACCAACGCTGGTACATGTTTTGAATGTGTTAATAAAAAAAGAGCGCCACCCAGTGGCTAATCAACGGAGACCAGAAGATTTACTCAAATATGAGTGGATTTAAGAGTCACAACTGTAATTGCTGAATGGGAAAATGTCAGTCGGTCATTTTCTAGAAATGATGAAGTAAATAATAATTCAGGGATAAACACTAAATTGACTGACCGGTTGGTGCAGTTGGCAGCGACCCTGCCTTCTGAGCCGCTGGTCCCGGGTTCGATCCCCGGACAAGTCAAACATTTGTCTGCATGAACATGTCTGTTTGACCTGTGTCTGGGTATGTATTGTATAAGTATGTATATCAGTCATCAGGTTACCGTAGTACAGGTTCTACCTAGTTCGGGACCTGAAGACCTTGCGTGGATATTGTCTCGTATAAAAAAAAAAAACCACTTGGAATTTTAGACTGAACAAAGTACGTAGAATTACTCATTTTAATCTCTTAATATGCTTGTAAAAAATTGTACGCATAACTGTTAAGCAAAAACATGTGCTCTAATCATCATTCATTAAAGTCACAAGGTGCCAGGTCAGGACTGTAAGGAGGATGACTTACTAACTCCACACTTTCGGTAGGCAAATATTCGATAGTCCGTCTAGCGGAGTGATCTGGAGCGTTGTCGTGGTGGAGGAGGATCCTGTTTCTTGGGCGCTGCTGTCTAACATTTTTCAAGACAACTGGTAAACAATGATTGACACACCAATCTGCAGTAACAGTATTTTCTTTTAGGACAATCATATTTTTCCCTTGACTTCTGCCCTTCTTTATGTCGGTAAATCTTCGAATGGAAACATCCATTGCGCAGATTGTCTTTTGATTTCGGGTTCGTAACATTATATTCAGCTTTCATCACATGTGACGATGTCATAATGTATTCGAGTCACCTCCGTTAAACTTTTCAAGCATTGAGCGGCACCAATCCAAACGATTTTTGATCTTACGTCAAATTATGAGGTATCCATCTAGTACAATGCTCTCTGGCGCCTAAATGTTCATGTAAGACTTTTTGTACTTGACTCATACCAATGCTTATAGCTGCATGAATCTGTTGTTAGGTCAGAGTATCAAATGAAAGGGCTTACCTAATTAGCTCATTTCAAAAATATAAATACACTCGAGAGCAATGAATCCGGGTCACTTAAAGAATGTTAAAAATCTCGGAAACTAAAAATGATAGGTTAATGCAATAAATTGTATTTAATAGACAATGTAATACTCCTTAAATGAAAGTAAAAAAAAATACATTTTATTAACACAAAATTACATAAAGAAAAAAACTGCTGATCTCTCCTTAAAACAAAAATAGGAAACATTAAATTTTTGAACTTTATTACGATTTTCTTGAATTTTAATACTTCGTATTGCCTCCTCGTGCTTCCATTACTGCGTTTACGCGGTTTGGCATGCTGTACACCAAGTTCCTTATACGATTTTGGGGAATATTCTCCCATTCCTCTGTGAGAGCAATTTTGAGCTCACGAAGCGTGATTGGGGGAGGGTTTCGTTGTTTTACGCATCTGCCTAGCTCGTCCCAAGCATGCTCGATCGGGTTGATATCCGGGCTGCGCGCTGGCCACTCCATACGAGTAATGTTCATCTCTTGAAGGTAGTCATTCACAATCCTACCTGTATGAGGTCGGGCATTGTCATGCATAAATATAGCATCCTCACCTAAATTGACCATAAATGGACCAACGTGATCATTGAGGATTTCTTCCACATATCTTACGCTAGTTAAAGAGCCGTTTTCTATGATCACCAGCTCTGTGCGACTTTCAGAAGAAATTCCGGCCCACACAAGTACAGACCCACCACCGTAGGCTACTTTTTCTTCGATGCATGCTTGCTTGAATCTTTCCCCTGGTCTTCGATACACTCTGTGTCTTCCATCGTGCTTGTAGAGCATAAATTTTGATTCGTCGGAGAACATAACTTTTGACCAATCTTCAATACTCCAATTTACGTGGCTCTGGGCATATCTTAGTCTTGAAATACGATGCCCACGCTCCAGTTTAGGGCCGTTTGCAGGTCTAAGGGGTTTTAAGTTAGATTCAGCAAGCCGACGTCTTACTGTCCATGCACTTGGGTTACTTCCTCCGAGGCGTCGAAACTGATTGGTGAGTTCAGTTCCTGTGAGAAAGCGATTTTGAAGCATGGTGTTCACCAAGTATCGGTCTTCTCGTGCTGTGGTACACCTGGTTCTGCCCGTTCCTGGTCTGCGTAGGTTAGAACCAGTTTCTTCGTAACGTCGGAGAACTCTTTGTACTGTTGACAGCGACACACCGACAGTCCTGGCTGTATCGCGCTGACTCCGGCCGGTTTCCAGCATTGTAAGTATTCTGGTGCATTCTTCAGGCGTAAGCGACATAATTTCAGCTTGAATAATGAATATAGAGCACTATCAACATGGTTTATGTACCCACATAAATGACAGATTACAAACAAAAGCAAAACCAAATGCTGTAATTTCGTAGTTCCATCTTCGAAAGTGGCCCTTTTTCAAATTTGATTTTTTTATGATATAACTTTACAATAACTAAGAAGTTTTAATACCTTCATTTAAGGAGTATTACATTGTCTATTAAATACAATTTATTGCATTAACCTAGCATTTTCAGTTTCCGAGATTTTTAGGATTCTTTAAGTGACCCGGATTCATTGCTCTCGAGTGTATTACTGAAATAAGCCCCAAAAAATTAAATACATTCAACCCTTTCGATTATTTTATCGATTAGTTACACTTGACCTTTAATCCCATCTCTATGAAAAAAACAAACGTCATGTGTCATGTCTGACGTCGTTTGAACGCTCAACTACAAGAACTCCTCATTAGCCGTTGATTTCAAGTAAATCTTCTTGATTATAAAAGTAGGTGGCGAACCCAAAAGAACGGCTTGCCTCAGGGTAGTGTACTGGCCCCTCTGCTGTTTAACATCTACACTAATGATCAACCGGTGAGCCCAAATACAACCTACATTCTGTACGCAGATGACCTGACATTAACTTACCAAGCCACTGACTTTGAAGAGGTTGTAGCCAACCTTTCCGTCGCCCTCTTAGATCTAAGCCATTATTACGCTGACAACGCGAACGCCCTGAAACCAAATCCCTCGAAAATGCAGTCCATTTTCGTAACACACAATGCCTTCCACTTTCGTAACAGACAAACGGGTCGAACACTCAATATCTCATGGCAAGGGGTTCCAATAAATTACAGTACACTCCCAAAGTACCTCGGCATCACTTTGGATAGGCCCTTAACTACCGGAGAAACTACGAAAATGTTAAACTGAAAGTGCATACCAGAAACAACACCTCCTCAAGTTCTGCGAACAACTGGAATGGCCTTTTGGTTCTCCGCAAGTGAATGCTATATCCAGTATGGAGTCGATCTGCCCACGCTATGTTAGTGGATATAGATCTAAAGGAGTCATGGCGGATTATTACTTACTGGTTGCTTAAAACCGACCCCGCGAATCCTGTATCCACTGACTGGCACGCCCCTCCAGAAATTCACAGGACTATAGCCAGCCGCATCGGGAGGGCGAAGCTTCAGGATGTCTCACGCCACCCAGTGCCACAGAAGCATAAAAGCCGCAAAAAAAATCTTGGGTGTGTAAGTCCAGCCGATATCAACCTATCCACAGGAAGATGTGATCTTTGGCAAGAACTGCTTAAACCTCCTGATTTCTTTATTGAACCATTAGAGAGCTTCCCGCTGGGCACAAGTTACCGTGGCCTACTTGGAAAACCTTAAATAGACTTCGTAACCAAGTAGGCCGCAGCAAGGACAACCTCCACAAGTGGAGGTTCATGAACGGCTAAGCCATCCGGTGTGTATGCGGCGTCTCTCCACAGACAAGGGCTCACCTAACAACTAACGTCGCATGCCCAGTCACCTGCACATATGAGGCCCTAATAGCATGCGTCAGCGAACGGTATTCGCGTTGGGGAGTTTTGGGCCAAACAAATTTAAAATGCTTGTATGCAAAAGCGCTTACTAAGGACGACCCCGATTAATCGTCACAAATAAGTAAATTGCGCAATTAGCGACACGAGGCAAAACTGCTGAATGGACGAAACACCGCTGCACCATCGCGCCAACACCGCAGGAGGTCGGCACTTCTATTCCGGCTTCGAATGAAGACATAGGTTTTAGCTAGATATAGTTGTAGGGTTTATTTCATTGTAAGTTTTGGACTTAAAATAAATCGGTTTTCAAATTTAAATTGGTTTTTTTTAAGTATCCCGGCCGCAGCCTTCATAATTTGCTTTATATATTTTTTCGTGTTATTTTTCCCATCGACACGCTAAGAAGAATACAGATTATTGAAGGTATCTACTTAAAGGACGTTGATCATCCTTAAAATGGGAGTTGCATCAAGTGCTAGGCAGAATGGACACACAGTGCATTATGTTCCTTGGGCTAATACTAGTATTTAAACCAAAGCTCTTCAAAATCTATCTGAGGACTTTTGAGAAAAGATTATTGATATGGTCCTCGCCGCACTATTTGCGGCCTGATGGACATTGATCTACAAAAGCCCTGGAAAAACGGTGTCATTGGCCAATGTCACCGTAGCCAGCTTTACGGTCATTCGCAAATGCTTTGCTACGCGAAACCCAGGTGCGTCAAGTGCCTGGGCGAGCACGGCACCGCCAACTGCACTCGGCCTAAGGACCGTACCCTATGCACCGAGCCACCTAGCTGTGTGCTATGCGGTGAATCAGGGCATCCGGCTAACTATCGTGACTGTATACCGCCGTTTACCCGAATTTTATTTGCCCTAATATCATTTGCCATAATAGTCAACAGCCATAATATCATACGACATAATATATATTTAAATGGCATAATATTTAAATGTTTGGTATAATAAGAATAAACTTATTTATTCTGTGCATGGTTTTTTTTTCTGTGCGTGGTTGATGGTGGGCTAGGTCGACGGGCTAGTTTAATGCCAATGGCATTCAGGGACAACGCGACGAAATCGCTGAGTTCCTTTGTGACCATCAATTAGATATCCAACTTGTACCTACAGGAAACTTTCCTTAAGCCCTGTCACCGAGACCCGTCAATTGCAAACTATCCTATAGTTCGCAATGACAGGTCTCGGTACCACGGAGGCGGTAACATCATCTACTATAGAACGGCTCTGTACTGCATCCCTATGGACCCTACACCTCACTCGCGATTAGAAGTGTCTGTTTGCCGGCTAAGCATGACAGGCCGATCACTTTAGTATCGGCCTACCTCCCCCCGCTCACATCAGAAAACTTGCAACAGTTATCTGATGACGTCGCTGTCCTGCTTGGCCTGAGTGACTCCGTCATCATAGCGGGCGATCTCAACGTCAAACATCATTGACCTCTGCCCCGTCCTGAACTTTGATGTCATCGCCCCGATGACTCCCACTCAGTTTCCCCACAACCCCAATCATACTCCTCAGTCCTGACGTCCTCGACGTGGCATTTCTAATGAATTTCAACCTACGGTTGGATTCTATAGAGGTGGTACACCAACTGACATCCGACCGCCGACCAGTAGTCCTCAAATTAGCCCCCCGACTTGGACTCCATGACCTTGACCAACCCCCCTCACCAAAGTAGTCGTGGACTGGAGGAAAGTAAGCGAACGCCTGAAATCCTCCAAATTCCTCCCCCCAACTAGACTCTATCACTGACACGACAGCCGCGATCGACTCACTCACACGTACAGTCCGTCCTGAAAAAGTTCAAGGGAAGTTCCAGCGATAGATTACCTTCGCTTGAAGTTGCCGGACGATAAATGATAAATGATTTTATTTCTGCAAGTAGGTTTGTACAAACACACACAACGTCACACGTCAACGTCAATCATATTTTAAAAAGTAGATGAGGTCGGCGTTTCCTATCTGACTACTCTGAGAAGAAAGGGCGAAACAAACTCAGAGGACACAGTCTCTTTTAAAGTCCAGACAAAATCTTGGTCAGGTCATGTGAAAGCTATGTAGATCGGTGTCTGCAATGGTCTTTTGAGGAAAGAACCACACAGATTGAGTGGACCTGTCCAGTCAGTGCACGCAATTGTCAGTAATCGTGCAGCTCAACTTAGACTCAAGGAGCTCAACGATTCGACGAACAATACCAAAGAAAGGACATTTGAGTAGACCGCATAAATTACTCAAACTGCCAGATCATGATTACGCATAAGCGATACGAATAAGCGTCTCAGTGATTATGCCGAGACAAAGGGTCTCATCCCCGATGAACAGTTCCGTTTTAGAACCCAACATTCGAGCGTCCAACAGGTTCACCGTATCATCGAACACGTAAACGTTGGCTTCCGACGTGGTTTGATTACGTTTGAAAGCGTTCGACAAAGTCTGGCACAATGTCTTATTATATAAGCTTTACAAACTCGGTGTGCCAGACCGTCTCGTACTCATCATACGAGACTTTTTGGCTAACCGCACCTTTCGCTATCGGATCGAAGGGCCGCTATTCTCCCTCTACCCTATCCACGCAGGTGTCCCTCAGGGCTCTGTGCTAGCTCCCCTTATATTTACCGTGTTCACCAGCGATATCCCCAAGTGTAAACATGCGCAATTGGCTCTGTTCGCAGATGATACGGCCATTTATTAATCTGGGCTTCTCGCAGACCCGTTATCTCGTACTCTCCAAACCGCAGAATGTTAGTAAAATCTATGTGATTATAGGATTTTTTTTATTTATTTATTTATATATTCTTTATTGTACATCACAAAAAACATAACAACAAAAATTAAACTGAACACTACTTAATATACAATGGGCGGCCTTATCGCTTTCTGCGATCTCTTCCAGGCAACCTTGATTTATCTCCATTACTAGTTCCAATTTTTTTTTTTTTTGTTTTATTGATGACAACTAATTGTGCATTTTACAAATTAATGCAAGTTATTATTTTAAACAATGACTCACATTACTATTTCGTTTATTTAATTTATATATTTTTATTGCTAAATGCTATAGGCTAATGTCACTAATTTTGAATTTAAAAGTACTGTAACACAATACACATCTAAATAAAATTAAAATTCAGAGTATACGACTTATACTTTCTTTCTATTGTATTTGAATGTAAAATTTGAGTATTTTTTAAATAAAAAGTCGATGAAAAAAATCCACAGGGCATGAGAAGTGTTTAGGGGTCTGAAAGGATAGCAGATGACTCTTCCAGTCGACAATTTCAATTTGGCACACGATCTCAAACTAAGGAAATTTCCTTAGTCTGAGCACACGATGCACCAAACACTACTCTACTCCTAACCACAGAGTACTTTTAATATCTCTAATGCTGCGTACAGAACATCCCAACGAACGCCAACGAATGGGTTTCGCTGACCTTCGTTGGTCCTATCTGCAAAGTTTTGCTAACGCCAACAATCGTTCGTTGGCGTGTGCCGGCTATCCGCAGCGTGGCGGTAACATCAAAGGGATAGAAGCAATCGACCGATCGTTTTCTCGACCACTAAATGTATTTGGACGTACCTTCTAAGCCAACGAATGTGCGGTAGCCAACGCCGAATAATCTTCGATGGCATTTGTTGGGCCGGCGCGGCGTGTACGCAGCATTAACGATACGAGAGCCATTGTTGCTGTTTTTGCTACAAACTTCATGTCAAACAATGAAGCTGATTTGACATTGACAGACTGCATGCAAAATTGCTATCAATGAAAAATAGGATGTTGCTGCCGTTGCACCTTTAGCGGAGTGCAGTGTGTTCTGCGGAGTGCGGCGTGAGGCAGGGGGGGTTGACCTCGCTGCGTCTCTTCAACCTGTATATGAACCAGCTGATTGGGGAGCTCAGCAGTACTAAAGTCGGGTGTTCTATTGATGTGGTTTGTGTAAACAACATCAGTTATGCGGACGACATGGTGCTGCTGAGCCCCTCGCTCTCTGCCCTACGTAAACTGTTGAGTGTCCGTGAAACTTACGCAGAGGCCCATGGGCTCAGATATAACCCAAAGAAGAGTGAATACATGATCTTTAAAGCAGGTGCTAAAAGTTACTCAACTGCACCTCCTGTCACTCTTTGCGGATCACTTTTGAACAGGGTAAATCGGTTCAAGTACCTGGGTCACTGGGTCTCTGAGGATTTGTCTGACAATGCGGACATTGAGAGGGAACGTAGGGCGTTGTCTGTCCGGTGCAACATGTTGGCTCGTAGGTTTGCGCGTTGTTCTTCGCAGGTGAAGGTAACCCTGTTCAAGGAGTACTGGCAGACCTTCTACACGTGTAGCCTGTGGATCAACTTCACTCAGCGGGCGTACAACGCTCTACGTGTTCAGTACAACAATGCGTTTAGGATTCTGTTGTGACGGCCACGATTTGTAGCGCGTCAGCGATGTTCGCTGAGGCTAGAACCGATGATTTTCACAGTATAATTAGAAAAAGGAGTGCGTCGCTTCTGCGCCGTGGCCGTGGCAGCTGGAACAGCCGGTCGATTCTGTAAAAATCTCACCGTGAAATACCTATCTAAAAAAAGTACTCTGTGCCGTGAAGGCGTGAAGTGAACACTTAGGTGAAGTGAGCTGTCAGTGTCATCCCACTAATGCTAGGGATTGACCAAGCATTACATTTACAATCATAATCGAGATTTTAATTATATTTTTTAATGTTAGTTCTGTTGATCATTTTATATTATTTTAAAGCTATTATAGTGGCTAAACATTACTGTTTACGGGTTTCATAAATAATACAGCAAAACAGAAATTCAGTAAGAAACTCAAATAAGTTCTTTTTTTTCCTAAACTAGCTACTAAAGAAAATGCGCATGGACATTGTTTGTTATGGACCTATTATTTAAGAGCGTTAACGCCGATTTTGGCTGTTTGACCCAAAAAGCGTACTTTTCAAACCATTTAATCTCCTCATAAAATGTATCTAACGAAAGTGTGAATTACTGATTATTGTAGAAAATATTTCGTTCTAAAAAGTTAGGTGAGAACATTTTTACATTAATAGAGTATTCGTGAATTATAACCAGATAAACGAACAGTGTTTTCTAAATTCCCTTTACAGTGGTCATTTCGAAGCTTAAAATATCAGAAACCAGTCATAAAATTTACAAACAAACAAACTTATTTAATTGTTCATATCCTTGAGCAAAAAACCATCAGAGGTTTTTTTGATTTTCAGCTCCTAACATAGATAAATCAAACAATAAACAAAGTGAAATTAACAAGAAGAAGCGGTTGCTAAATTCATTATTTACTCCAATAATATTACTTAATTTTTCAAAATAAAGGTGTATTATAATAGAAGAATATCTTCTTTACAAAATACGAAACAGCATTCAGCTTATTTAATTAAATTAAATTGATTACAAGTTTTTTAAAACTACTATAAAACTGTGGGCGTAAATCCTTTCAAATCAGTCGGCCGCGAGGCCTTTCAGAGAGTGGATGTATCGCTCGGTTCTCTACGCGTGACCTCTCCTGACCCTTGGCGTCGAGTGAGTTTATAGTGCGACCTAACGATCTTGGTTTGGTAAGTAAAATATTTAATTTTATTTAGATGACTGATAACATTTTTTTTCGAATCAAGAAAAATTGTTACAGATGCCATGGGGAATAAAAACAAAAAAACAACACTAGTTGTATCGAGGAAAAAGAAGAAATTAAATCTAGAGGCTTCAACTAAAGCTAGAGCTAAAAGGTTGGTATAAAATAATATTTTTAATAATACTTAATTTGCTATAAATAAGGTCCTCTTTTATGAACTTTTTTCTTCTAGGGGAAGATTCTACTGCTCAGATACATTTTTTTTTCTATGCGATCAACATTGAAAGTGCAAAAAATTACTTCTTCATACTAAACCGTCGATCATCTGATACCCTATTACTAAGACTCCACTGTCCGTCTGTCTGTCACCAGGCTGTATCTCATGAACCGTGAAAGCTAGACAGTTGAAATTTTCACAGATGATGTATTTCTGTTGCCGCTATAAAAACAAATACTAAAAACTTTAATTTTTTATTATGTTTTTAGGTCAACAATAGAGAAGAAGTGGAAAGAGACACCATTCTTCAAGCAGAAAGCTCACTTTGGCTGGAATTGCGAAGGTGTCTTTTAACGGCATCTTCATTCGGCAAAGTGTGCAAAAGAAGAAAAAATATTAGCTCTGCGCCACTTGTAAAAAGACATTTGTATTAATATTCTCTTGATCATATAAGCAGTATAAGGCACGGAAAAACGAACGAGGCAATTGCAACCTCACAACTCGAAAACAAAACTCGTAAATGTGGCCTCTTTATCGACAAAGATTTCTTTATTCTGGGGGCTTCACCCGATGGCGTGTTTGAGGAAGGTATTGTTGAAATTAAATGTTCGATCTCAGCATTTCGTATTAATGCCGACGACGCCATCAGAGATAAAAAAATAAAATTCTGGCATTCAGATGGTACCATAAACCGAAAACACGAATGGTTTTTTCAAGTGCAAGGGCAATTACACATTGCAGATAAAAAATCATGAAAATTTCGGAAATTAGAAAAAATAATTGCACCCGTGCGAAGCTGGAGCGGGCTGCGAGTGTTATTATAAATAGCGTTTTTATTTGTAGTTTTTGCATTTAAATTGGGGATTTTCCTATTACTGATTTCTTTTTGTATTATAAACTTTAGCAACTGATTTTTTGAGGTTTGTCGATGTGTGCCACACACATGCCGGCTATCTTCCAAAGTCAGTAAAGGGAAACATTTTTTTAAATCTAATTGTTATGAATAAATAATACTTTGATATTGAAATGTTTTATTTTTAAATAAACTAGAATCCTAACTAATCCATACTAATATTATAAATACGAAAGTGTGTCTGTCGGTCTGTCTGTTACGTCTTCACGTTTTAACCGCTGAACCGATATAGATGAACTTTTGTTATAGAGATTTGGTAAAGTTTTTATCTCGATATTCCCACGGGATCGAAACATATGCGGGTGAAACCGCGGGGCGCTGCTAGTATACTATATATTATAAATGCGTAAGTGAGTTTGTTTGTTTATTACGCTTTTACGCTGAAACGGAAACGGTGAATGGCTGAACGGCTTTGGATAAAATTTGATACATGGGTAGACCATAACCTGGATCAGGACATAGGATACTTTTCATCCCGGTAGTACGTTCCCATGGGATAATTTCCAGCTTCCACGCGGGTGAAACCGCGGGCAAAAGCTAGTAGGTACTTTATAATTTGCTAGGGTATGATCGCGACCTCGTACAACTTCAAAATGTATTTTTAAGTTATAGCCTTTATATCATTATGACTTTTTAATTACCTTTTTTATCAAATGGTTAAATTTTTGCCAAAATTCGTTCAGTCGTTTTTGTGAAAGAGTAACAAATATCCATCCAAATACCCATCCATATAAACTCTCAAACTTTCGTATTTATAATATTAATCGTTGTAGGATTCGCGGGTTCGATTCCCACACGGAACAAATATTTGTATGACCTGCAAGTAGATGTTCCGGATCTGGCTGTTTGTGTATGTGAGTTTAAATGTTTGTAAACGCACCCACGATACAGGAGAAATTCCTAGTGTGGGGCAAAGTTTTTTTAAAAAACAAAAAAAAAATACATATGTACTACATTTCTAACTTTTCTCCCGTGATTAGTAGGTACTATACTTTATAAAGGATCCAAAATTGCCTCTCTGTTTCACAAAGTTGTAATAAAAATATGAATAGTAAATAAAAATTAACTGACGATTAAAAAGTATCATTAAATATAACTCAATGGATCAACATGGGTTAGTTTGACTATAATGACAGAGAGCGCACTAACTGTACGCACACAGACACGCGCGCATCTGTGTGAGTGCAAAGAACACTGCAATTACCTAAACTTGGTGCCGCGGATTTGGCGTTAACGCTCTTCTATTGTTGTCGTTTTCATGGTTTTCGAGGTTGCTAAAGCGGAAAGTGAGGTCAAAATCAAAATCAAAGTTGGCTTACCGTCATCTTTGATTTTTATTCAAAAAGAAACAAAATTGACTTTCTGTTTTATAAAAATAAAACTCTAAATAATAATATTTAGACACTTAAATACTACTAGCTTTGAAATTATATAAAATTATCAACAGAAATAACATTAAAAAATATTATTAAAATCTTGATTATGATTGTAAATGTAATCCTTGGTCAATGCCTAGCATCAGTGGGACGACACTGACAGCTCAGTCCACGCTCACTTCACCTAAGTTTTCACGGTGAGATGGTTACAGAATCTCAGTATTAGGTTTCTCAATCAGATTCTCAATCAGTATTAAGTCTAGATATCTATGTCTAGTCTTAATAGGGTAAATTTATTAACTGTTTCTAACTTGTTATTTTTAAAACTGAAGTTTGTATTTATAGGTTTTTTTTGTCTTGGGTGGAAGGTCACTATTTTTGTCTTATCATAGTTTATTTTATGATAATATGTAATGCAAAACCTCAATAGTTGGTCAATATTTGGTTTGTTTGGCAATTGTTTGTTGTCCTGAAGAAATAAAAATAAAATAAATAAATAGTAGCAGATTGACGGATTGAATATTGACCGTCAAATGTCCCTTTAGGGATTGTATCGTCCAAAGCATAGGCTACTGAAAAGACTGGGTTTTAGGTTTGCTTTTGTGTAAAAAACACAAGTACTACATTCTCGTTCGCGCAGTAGCTAGCTGTCAACTAGCGGGAATTGAAACATTGAACAATTTGAACGGGCATTACCAAAAATAATAATTTAATCGATGACAAATTAATTACAGTAAAATCAATTTACGCGACATAAAATGTTTGAGTGGGCTTATAGTGGTGCCAATAAGGCTGTCCCCAGAAATGTGGGCCCAGAATGTGCCTACTTTTTGTCGACTAAAAGGCAAATAATAGAAACCCTAATCGTGGTTACGATTTGTGTATATATTTCAGTAAGTATGCAGCCTATAAATATTTAATTGAGTTAAATTGGGTCTAATTTATTGCAAGATGTTAAATGCATATGACTGGTTGCTTAGGCTATCTCGTAACTAGCGTAATTAAATTAGTACTCGGCCTTATTTCTCTCAATCATTATTATGTGTTGATTTTAGTTCATTAAACAATGTATTTGAAAATTGTTACAGATTAAGACATTTCCAAGATTAAGTATACCTCAAGATACAAAATACGTGAAAAATGATAGAGGGGGTAAAAGATTATTAGTAATACTTTTGGCTCTGCTATGGGGCATGGAAATTGGTTTTAAATTTGCTTCACGCACCGTCATATATTTGTTAAATCCTTGCCATGTAACAACATTGATACAAGTAAGTATTCAACAGTTATTCCTGAGCCAAATTACTTCTACATTATAAGTTAGAGAACTGATTAATATTAAGATCTTCATAAAAACCAAAGTATAAAATATTCCTAATGTTTTAAACTGTAAAAAAACTTGTTTTTGCTGTAAAGATATTTTGAGCTTTGTAACATATTTTCAATATCTCCAGTTTAAATTTAATTATTAAATTGAGTTATTTCAAACAGCCAAACACCTTAGATAATCATTTAAATTGAAGCTATGATGGACTTTTGTACAATAAAATGTTATTACTGTTTTAGATTTATCTACTGGCAGCTCCACCCAGCAAAACCGTTACAGCTTTATTTCGTATTCATTTGAACTTATTAAATGGGCCTTTGTTAGCATTTCTGTTTCCTGAAACCGCTTCAAGGAAGGTAAATACCCTTCTGTCTGATAGTGTTGAGTGGGAACATGCAGGCAGCCCACTGATGTATTGTGGTTACTCCTGCTTATGCAATACCAGAAGCATCCTAGAGAAA
Organism: Brachylomia viminalis; assembly: GCA_937001585.2. NCBI lineage: Eukaryota > Metazoa > Arthropoda > Insecta > Lepidoptera > Noctuidae > Brachylomia > Brachylomia viminalis. Next base: position 13,581,068 of record OW443301.2, on the reverse strand, counting down.
ATATTGTAATGTCCCATGAGCCTGTAATCACACTAGCACATACCCTTTAAACTGTAACTCAAAATCTGCAATACACACAATTGGTCATTGTATTTTTTGTACTTATTGTTGTCATTCTTAATTAATTTTATATTTTCATGTTAGATATTTGCCGAGGCTGCACTTTACTGGATTCAACATGGAATGATGTTCGTCATACCATATTATCTTCTGAGGATTGGTGGTGCGTTGAATTTTATTAATATTTTACATGCTGTATTTCATAATAATTTATCAACTTCTTCTTCTAGGTGCCTACAACATAGAACCTTTTTGGGATTTTAATTGGGCAATATTCAGCTATTGTCTAAACTTGATATATCACTTTATTGTATTACAACTTATTGCAATCGTAAGTAAACCCATTTAATTTATTTTTGGCTTCTAATATACATAGATGCAAGATAATATTCATAACAATATAATATGTAGTTCCAAATGTGTGTGCTTTGACTCAAACACACCTGTAGCTCTTTAGAAGGAAAAACTACAGCCATTACTTTATTTGAAAGGTCTTTATTTGGAGAAGGTTAGATTGGTAACATGATAGGAAGCACAATTAGGAAAAAGTAAAATGCTTCTTCTGTACTGTGAATTAAGGACTGCTTTAGAATGCAATCATAATTTTCGACATAAAATCATAATTACACCATTAATTTATTCTATAAGATGAGGTTACGAATTTAATTCAAGCAATTCAGATAAAAACCTTATTTAAAATTCCGTGATAGTAGGTACATATCACTAAAGTAGATGCGTGGGAGCGCCTTGTATACAATGTAAATATCTGTGTGGACTTTACACGGATCGAATTATGTTTAGCTGAACAATAAAAATCTACCGTAAATAGAAAATCGCCTGCCCTAAAGGAGCTCTAGACTAGTTTTCGCAGTGCGGTAGCGAGCTGCATGCGACGGGTAGTTAGAAACGGTCGCATGAGAGAGTTAGAACTTGAGACAACACTCACACTGATATTCTGCAACTCTCCGGTATCAGACCTACTTGGCCTTATTTTGCAATCCGGCTGGACACCGAATCAGACTCAATGAATATGTAATTTGCCCCCTTTACTCGTGAACAACGATTCCCGAAACCACAAATATCTGCCCGATTGCTTGTGCCTCATCTTTACGGCATCCACTCGAATCAGGCTATGTCCGGCCGACGGATATCTGGTAGCTGGCCAAAACACTATCCGTTTCATTACCGAATTTAAAGCTCCGGAGTCCTTTTTCGAGCTGGTCTGACAGTTAAAGGCGTCAAAGGGTTGGTCTTTTAAAAAGACATATCAAACCTAAATTATTTTATATTTAATTGTTCAAAGAATTTTATTTTGCCCAAAACTGCCTACAACAAGCAGAAACAAACAAGGGAGTTAAGTTATATAAATCGTATTTAGACCCCTGTTCCTGTAAGACGTGGAGGCTAAAATAATTCAAAGTTTGACTGTTAGCCAAACTAAGTTATATAAGGAAATACTCTGGTATAAGTTTACAGACTCCAACTTCTCGAGAGCTAAAGAGCTATAAGTTCCTATAGATCTAGGTCTTTCACCTAGGCGCCTAAATTTCAGGCGAGCCTTAAAATAGAGGCCAAAGAAAAGAGATAAAGTCTAAAACCACTAGCCATGCGGCAAAAATCGTGTCGTGTAAATGACCGTAGCGTACGGAACTACGGATGGCGAGAATGGCAGCCGCCACCGGTGGAAGTGATATTTACGGTCGTGGTGTCGTTGCCCGGGGTCCTAAGTGGTGGCTAGAAGGGAGATTAAATCGAATAACCGCTCAACAGATTAGGGAAAATTGGATCAAATAAACTTTAAACAGAACACTTCAAACGTAACTACCTATTGCTGAAATTTAACCATTGATTACTTGAAAATACAAATACCTTCAAATATACTCTTTTCATTATTCACTCTCTCATGATTTCAAGACCTTGCTTAACTTTATTTGATTCTATCAATTGGCGCTAAAAACACATGGAGTTTTCATAATTTTCTACTGAAATTTAGGTAACCATTGCTAACGTGAAAATACAAATACCTTCAAATACTCTTTTCATTATTCACTCTCTCACGATTTCAAGACCTTGCTTAACTTTATTTGATTCTATCAATTGGCGCTAAAAACACATGGAGTTTTCATCATTTTCTTTTTATTTATTTTTTTCAAAAACTTTTAGCATATTCAGCCTATACTGTTCCCACTGCTGGGACACAGGCCTCCTCTCGGTGAGAGGGAGTGGGCCGTAATCCACCACGCGGGTTCGGTGCGGGTTGGTAGATGTCACATGTCTTCGAATTTGTTTGGTTCTAAGACATGCCGGTTTCCTCACGATGTTTTTGTTCACCAAAACCGTTTTGTAGCTTCGAATTAACCAACCTACCTATTCATTATTTAGCTTTCAGTGATTCACTAAAGAGAGAGTAGGCAATATTCGCAATATACAGTGAGATTTTCTGTCGTAATTAATATATTTTTGTTTCCCTTTCAGCCAGCCCAAGTAAACTTGAATCACATGCTCTGCCCGGCTATATTGGACCCGTTTGATGGGCCCTGGTTCAGGGTAGCAGCGGTTGTTCACCAAGCACTGCTGTGTCCTTTGCTATGCAAAGCTTTTTGTTTGATCGCTGACTTCTGCCTTACGAAATTTCCGCCTACTAAAGTAAAGCCACATATGAAGGATTCTCTAATGGACAGCCTTACTGTTGTCAAACAAATTGACTACCAACATGAGGACTAGTAGCTGTTGCAACTGGAACAATTTATGGCTGTAATCCCTCTCAGGGTAGGTAAAACTATAATACAAATTGCCTTTTGAGTTGGAGAACAATATTTCATCGCGTCCATTTGGTTTTGGTGGTTAATATATTTATATTAATAAGGTAAGAATTATAAAAGATTATTAATGAAATTTTGCAAAGATTTTTGTGATGATATTTGTTGATATTAGGTCTATTCTAATTACTGTAATGATTGTTACCAATAATCTCAACTTAACATGTAAACACGCCTTCGTTACCTTTAAGCATCGTATTGTGGTAAATTATAATAACTAAAACGGCAAAACTGTTCTAAGTATGTACTTAGAACAGTTTTGCCGTTTTAGTTATGTCGTGAGTCAATTCGCGATACAGCTACGTCTGTAGGTAATTTTAATACAAGACTTATTGTTATTGTTACCTTAATTGCTTGCAACTAAATATAGTGTATTTGTGGGAGTTAGACACATGGAACGAAATCTATCATTGTGCAAAAAAAACCCACAACGCGTTGTGGAAATCATCACAACCGTCCACAGCGGGTAGTTCGTGTTGTGGATATCATCACAACCATCCACAGCGGGTAGTTTGTGTTGTGGAAATCATCACAACCACCCACAGCGGGTAGTTTGTGTTGTGGAAATCATCACAACCATCCACAGCGGGTAGTTTGTGTTGTGGAAATCATCACAACCGTCCACAGCGGGTAGTTCGTGTTGTGGAAATCATCACAACCACCCACAGCGGGTAGTTTGTGTTGTGGAAATCATCACAACCGTCCACAGCGGGTAGTTCGTGTTGTGGCTGTGGCATTCGTAATGGAAAAACAGCACCAATACATTGTGACTAATCAAGTTCATAAATGCCACTAAGTTGGGTAGTGCCTACCATTCCTGTCAACAAATTGGACATCCGCAACAGTCTGGTCAATTTAGGTTTTAATTTTTATTCAACTGAAGTCCAGACGGGAGACCAAAAAGGCGGAGATTTCGGTTAATTTCGGACGGTTTGTATTCGTAACCCTACTACCAAAGAAAATGTTCTTCGTAGCTAAATGACCATTGCGAATTTGGGCCAAACATTAGGTTAACACAAAAGAAATCGACCCAACGCAACGCTATTTCTGTCGCAGTAGGTTGGTCGTATCACCCTTCAGAAGTTGCATCAGCTAACGTTCAAACAGACGCTTTATGTTATGGCTGTTTTTGATTAACACAACGCCTTGTGGTCAAAATATATTGGTAGGTAATACGTGCTACCTACGACCCCAATTTCGCATTGTCGTTCGGAGTACACGATGTAGCTTTTTTTTAAACATATTTGTTATTATGATGATAGCTCCCATGTAATTAAATTGTTTTTATCTCCCACTTTGAAGCACTATATTTCATCTAAACTTGACGACGACGACGTACGACCTAGTCCTACCAAAGATCTTATATCCGTTATTGTGTGTTTTAGATTATAAGCCTTACTTTTATATAAGAATACCTACATTCTATCTGTCTTTAATTTATTTTACAGAGCGAGAAAAAAAATTAGAATAGGATACTTTTAAATTATAGCGCGCAGAACGCAGGTTTGGCCTAGTAATTTCTGGACCCCATAATGCGGCCTTTCAAACTATTTTTGAAACGAATTGTCAAAACGTTTTGCGTTGCTATTGCAAAGAAAATAATTATATCCACCCCTATTTATCTGACTTACATTCCTTACCATAGCAAAGAACAAATGACAGGCACTTGTGGCGCGCATGTGTCAGACGCACGCGTCGCTGAAATTCGCCGACCTAGGTAGGTAGGTACTGTGTCTAGGACCTACCTACAGCATTTTACGGAAATGCGGCGCGAGCTATGCAGATCGGAAAACCAACGGATACACCGTTGGTTTTCCGATCTAGGGTATTTGCATAATGAAGTGGGTTTCTGGTCTCCAATCTTGCTAGGTACAGAAACTACAGACCGGTAGGTACCTACTGACATAGGTGCAGGTTGATTTACCTACAACCTACATGAAGAATCGATTATCGACTATCAGAGTCTCAAAGTGCGTGCGCGTTTAAACATATTCAATTTTCTGCGGTACCTTCTCCACTCCGAGACCTCGAAGGTTGTAGGATGGACCTGCGTATAATGCAAGCGAGTTTTCTTTTTTGAAAATTCGCTAAACATTATTTGCGGGTCCTGCTGTGAAGTAACGCGCGTGTTGCTTGTACAGTAATTTCTCCAAATGATTTTAAACCTTAAAATGTTGACGGTTAAGTTCAAAATCGAATAAGAAAATTTGACAGTTTGTGGTAACTTGACCTGCTGCTGTGTGTACAGTCAGCGACAAAGGTTACTAAACGTTTCAGAATTTCGATATTATCATAGAACTATTATTAATGTATTGATTTATTGTTTTAAACGATAAAATAACATCACGCCTGTATCCCCCGAAGGAGGAGAGGTGTAAAGTACAACCATATTTCTAGTAATTTTAGCAGACAGTCATGAATGCCCCTTTTCACTAACGCCAAGCAAACAACACTATCATGCCAAACAAAAGCGTATGTTTTGTTTTTTGGTGTAATTACATTAATTTTAAAGAAAAGAAAAAAAACGCCAACAAACAAAACATAGGGACATAGCGGTGGTAGATATACTTACATTACTTAAATTGTAAAAACATATTTGCACTAGTATCATTAACCAGAGAGAAAACAGAGAACTATAGGAATCTTAGTATGGAATGAACGCCAACCAAGTGACCGCGTTTCCTCTTAAATAAAATCTAACAAATACCTATTCAGTTTATTTTTGGAGCTGCTGCACCGTGTCCAGCGTAGAGTGACCGATGGAGGGCCATCGGTCACTACGCCTCCAAAGGGGGGCGCACCCCACCGGTTGGGAACCCATGACCTACATAGTCATAACTGGCGAAATATGGGTGTACTATACCTACGCCTCTGCCTAATCCTTCGGGGACTATAGGCGTTATGTTATATTATGTAACCTTTATATACAGGCCCCGTCACGTAAATAATGCTGAGCGACATGGAAGGGGTGTGTTTTACTATAATATTACAATTACTATATGATAGGCTATTGTTTTATAATCTAAGTGTAATTGTTTTATTGTAGAATCATAATAGCTACTTAGTACTTTGGAATAGGCTGAAATTAAATTAATCGCTCAGTGCGCAGGTACAGGCCAGCGTTCATTTTACGTGACGGGACCTATACCCGTGGTAGTCTCTACTTCACCCCGTTAAAGTAGATAGTATTCCGTCTACCTGCCCTCACAACTTCAGCCAATCACTTTCCCCGCTTACATTTAGTTTTAACCTGAAATATAACACCTCTTTGTCCATTATAACAATAGATACCCACCGGGGTCACACTTATGCTCCCCAGCATGAGGGTGACCCAGGTGGCCTTTTTTCTTTTCTACCGAGAACCACAAGGTCAAGGACTATGCTGGAAAGTACATTAGCTACAAACATTAAAATATGTATAACGCTATAAGTTAATAACAAATTGCCTAATTGTGAGTAAATATTAACGACGAAATAGTGGACTTAAGTATTATCAAGTGAGCAGGTACAAACAGAACATTACTAGTATTATGGTCTGTAAGTACAATGACCTCGACTAATGAGGAAGTTAATTAAATTACAATTTGATAAGTAGACCTAATTTAAATGGTAGGTATAAAAGAAGAGTAGGTTGGTACTTATAGGTCATTAATGAGTAGTTACTATGAATATTGTATACTGCGGCTTGAAGCTGTGAAGTGATACGCAATAATCCTATTAGACTTGAAGTCATAACACTTGCCTAATAATAACTAGAAATAATCCCCTGTTATTATGAAAAAATAGATACCCATCTGAATAAAGTCCACCCTCTACAGCTGCAACTGAAAGATTTAATTTGCTAGCATTTACCAAGCGTGGCGTGTCCGGTCTGAAAATTACGTTCGTAATAATAATTATATTATTGGTAAGTAGATACTTGAGTACGTACCTACTCATCGATTTTTCGTTCACATCGATTGTTGTTTGGCCTTCAATGTTGACGTGGACACTTAAGTAGGTACCTACCTACCTGCTGCATGCTCATGTTCGTTAACAAGAAAGGTAAATAATTAATTAAAGAGTAAGAACGCGTCAACCACTTTTATACCAAGGTACATACTTACCTGTTTGTTTGTGTAACACTAGAAATGGGCGAAATAGCTCACTGAAAACAAAAAGTGCGATCAGCTCTTTCACTCTAAAGAGCTATATCACTCTTTTAGCTCAGTAGCTCTTCTATAGCTCAGTGACTCAGACGCCGACTGATAGCTCATTTGACTAACGCCGCGGCCGCACGGCCGTCGATGGAGACGGCTCGGCACGCTCAATAGTCAATAGCTCTTTGGAAGTTTGGGACTCTTTGTTATTCACTAGCTCTTCTATAGCTCAGTGACTCAGACACCGACTGTTAGCTTATTTGAATCACTATCACAAATCACATATTGTAGTCTGTGGTAGTACCCCACATCTGGGCAAGTGCTTCACCAAACTGCCCAACATGATTTTCGAATCTATCGCGTTGATAGCACCTATACAATTATTATATTATTAATTAATAATTTATAGATAATTAACTTATTCTATCTAGTCTAGGTTAAATAAAATTAATCAACAGTGAACTGTTAAAACGACATAATTTTTACTACCTACTTGACGGACAGGCCTCATCAACGTCTCTTTAAATAAATTGAAGTGTGTTTTGAACCCTCGGTGGGTTAGAATACCTACTGGTAGTCCAATCGAAGCGTGATTCACATTCACATATTCCGCTATGTCAAATAAGATTTTGTCGCCGTTCTATTTTTTTATGGTTCTCATTGCAGCCTCACCGCTCCACTTACCGACACTGGCTTATAGCTAAATGGTAAACTTTTTATTGATCGAATTTTCCAAACTACAAAGATTGTTTGTTGTGGGGTAATTGCATCACACTAAGGCCCACTGTGCGTTTAGTCGGGTTAAATGAATAAATTGAGAGTTTGCTATCTCGGAGTTAAGTAATTAACATTTTAACTCTTATTACGCGTTGTGCCGCTAAAAAGTAGCACCGGGTTAGTTAACATGGCATTAGTGTTTTTGAGTTGGGAACATTGCAGTTCATGCAATCGCAATTGCAAATCGACGAAACATATAATAGAACTTAGCTTCTGCCCGCGGTGTCGCCCGCGTGGTTGGATGTCGGAATTATCCCACGAGAACGTGCTATCGGATATTTTTTGAGACAAAAAGTAGCCTATGTCCTTCCCCAGGATCCACCGACCAAAACTTAATGAACGAGCAATCAACGGAAATTGTATACCCATCTCTTTTCCGCTACATTTACGATATGTAACACTTTCTTGTCTTTGAATTTTATAACATGACATTTCATTTTAATCGTATTGTATGTGGTATCCAGGGAGATTTTGTTTAATGATAGACGACAAGGTCAGTTTTTGAATAATATGTTTTTAGTTTTTTAAATTTGTATTTGGTTTTAAATGAGTTCATAAATATAGTGTCTGCTGATATAGTACCGAATTTTCTCGTACTACGTCGAACAATAATAACGCAAAATAAGTTACCAGCCGTACTGAATAACGTCAATTTATTTTGACATTACTGACACTAACCCAGAGTTTAGCGACCTTAACTCTCCCAAATCGGTGGGTTAAATTATCCGTAGGTTTACCTCAAACTCTTGGTGGCACAAGATAAATTATTTGATAAACCCTGAATTAGTTGTTAACTCCGAGTTATTTAGGATAACCCATGAACGCGCAAGTGGGCCTATCAGTGGCAATGGCTTTCATTTTGACAACTCAACAACATTCATTGCGTTATTTACGTCGTCGAGGAGACAAATTTTTCGAACATATGAAGCAATGGGTTAGCAATATCCCTCAAAATTATTCAAATTTGTGTTACATTAAAAAAAATTAGTTTTGCCGGGTTCCGAGATGTCTGAGAGAACAGAGAGAACAAATTAAAGCTAAAGTGCTAGTTATATACCTATAGTTATTTATTAGTATCTATGATTTGCACTATTTTAACCTGACCACGTTCTTAATTAGGTCTGACATTGTTGTAGTATAGTATAAGTATTTAATATTCGCCAAAGACATTGAAATGTAGGACCTTGATAATCTTTGCTATTCACTCTCCCTGTCATTACTTCAGGATCTTTAATTAACTTTTTAAAGATATAATATTCCACACCTACCTGCAGAATAGTAATTTTTTTAAATACCTACAAGAGGCACATTAAGGTTATTGTAGGTAGGTATTTCACCAGACGTTTTTAACAGACTTCAAAAAAAGGAGGAGTTTCTCAATTTGTCGGTTTTTTTTATGTATTTAAGTACTTTGATGGGCTGTGATAAGTCTTATTGGCTACTTTTATTTTTATGTATTCAATCACAAAAGTACCTCCTACCTACCTAAATACCTTATTTGTTACGTACGGTGTATCATTGTGGACAACAGTCTTAATAATGCGTGATATGATATACAATCACGTCCTAAAGAGTGGAAATAGGCGGCCAGTGGAGGGGAAGATAAAAGCTTATTTAGCTATTAGTACTTATTGAAAATCTTATGGTCTTTCTTTCATTCAAAACAACATTTATTGGAGAGAATTTATCTTTATAATTATTAATAACCCTTACGATTAGGTACTGGCCCGAATGAATTTTTTACGCATTCGAGTCTGTTCTATTCCCGGCTCAAAAAAAGCGAATTAACAAAAATGTTTTAATGCTACTTACCTACCTAGTTTTTCACTAAAATAATGGAATGTTTACCCACGTTGAGTAAAAATGCCTGAGTACATATTACCATTATTTGAGGTAGGTAAGTACTTTCCCTCCGCGGACCTACTTTAATTGCCACCCTGAAGCTAAATAAAAAATAACCGTGTATGATTGAAGTATAAATTGCTTATTTACTACTTTTAGAAAGTAGTTATTTTTTAACTGGTTTCTACGGGCTCCTATGCTGGGGCTACATTAACCAAACGCAGCTTTTAAATTAGCGTTTAGTGACCTAATTTATAGCCGCATGGCGTTTAAATTTTTGCGTTCATTGTCGACATTCGGTGTTGGAAGTTGATGCATAAATAATACCTTAGGTATGGTTATGGTTACACATATCCATCTCATTCTTGTTCAATCGCATGATTTGCCGTCACACTAGTCGTCAAACAGTGTTGAAGTTAGCGTAGCCCCTGCATAGGTAAAATTAAAGAAAAATATTAACATTCCGGTTGTTTTGCTACCTTGTTCAAAACCGTTTTATTAACACTAAACATCAATAGAGAGTTGTGCAATATTATAATAGCCTATGACAACTAATTTAAAGAATGTATTGCTGAAATAAAACAATAAAATATAAATAATTAACAAAGGTGTCTTTTATTACTATAAATAACAGAAATATACAAATACATTGTTAATGATTAAGTTATTCTAAACGTAAGTATATTGTTGACGATATTAATTACCAATCTATAGGTAGTGCATTATTTAAATGATTAAGTATATAGATAGGTGTCAACCGCACATCAATCAGTGGCGGTAACACGTTCACATTGACAGCGTCTTTATGTCGTTGCAGTAAGTACGATTTTTGTAGTGCAGGTGTAATAACACTTCCACTACAAAAACCGTACAAAAACATAACAGTGTAAATAGTAAAATAACAACAGATAAAAGTAATAACACAAATTAAGGTTAAGGAATGATTTTTAAATTACTTCATAAAGTTGCATCATTTAAAGCTCTTCAGAAACACAATTTAAACAATCGACAAAACAACATTCTTATATTACGACCTACGGCGTTCACAACTAGGCAGCCGAGCAATATGACACGAAGCAATAAAGCAATGCAGCGGATAGCGTATCTGCTGAAGTAAATACCTACAATGAATGTGCACATGAAGTCTTTTCATATGGGTACCCTACTTAGCGTAGTAACTCCCCCCCCCCCCCGTTCATCCCTCGCAATTTTTTTATTCAATATTTTCACTTGCTGTATAAGTGGACAAGGATTATTATAGGTAACTGTCCAAATTTCAAGTAGATAGCTTTAGTAGTTGCTGAAATAGACAGCCATACAGGCGAAGTCGCACCATAAGGGTTCCTATTTTACCACTTTGGTACGCAACCCTAAAAAATTACATTTGCATAGTTTTATTAGTGGAATAGGTATGTATCTAGCGGGTGTCTAACGCCCGGTTTCTAGAATAAAAACCAGCACATAAATTTACTATATGTTAAGCGCGTGTGCTGTGGTTGACTAGGTGCCGGTTTTTTTGATCCGTAGTTCACTCAACCATTAGATAAAAATAGTAACTAATGGTTCAATATTGCTATAGCTACTATTTTTAACTAATGGTTGAGTTAACTACGGATCAAAAAACCGGCCCCAAATGAATTATCGACGGCTAATCCGATCACTTCACATGCGTTTAATTGAATTCCAATTAGTATTGATAGTCATAAGAGGAGTCCCGTGCCTGTTTATTCACCCCTCGCCAGATGAGACACGCAGCGCATCAACTTCATGAAGCAGAAGTAGGTATATACCTAAGTAGGATTACGACATTTTACTCAAAATGTAGTAAGTAAGTATATCCCTTTTACATCGAATGCATTTACCTACGTTTCGCTAGCTATCTATAGCAGGCGCCATTGTCATTTAACCGGCACAGTTCCAAACTCCGGTTGTTCCGGGCTGCAAGTGAGAATTTTCAGTCGGAAAACCCAATAATGCACTTTGCTTAGGTAAAGTCACGAGCACAGGTAAATATATAACTATGGGCAACTAATATCTGATTTCATAATTGGCGGCAAATATATGTGAATTTTGTGGGAGGTATATATAGGTACTAATGGCAGAGCATAAATATGTGAAATCGAAGGAACACCAAAACTGTCTGACGAGACGAGCGACGCCAAAATATATGATGCTGCATCGGCCTCATAAAGATGTGTCGCCTCTTAGAATGTAATAATATAGGACATGTTTTGCGTTATACATACATATCTGCGCACTCAGTTAAATCAGAGGCAACATAAACACCTAATAGTACCTACTTATACTGTTTCGAGTGTTCTTCTAAATCGCAATCAGTGCCGCCCTAATTGCAAAAATATGTGACATCCCACGGGAAGCATAAATATCTAACGATAATGTTTGAAAGTAGTCCAATGTCGACTATTCTACCTGTATGTTAGGTGTCACATATTTGTGCTCTGGCATGTACCTACTTGTATCTATATGCCGTCCACAAATGATCAAATATACATATTTGCCGTCATCTTGACCACAGATATTAATGGACATATTGTCCATAGTAAAATATATATCGCACTGCTAACACAAGACTGTATCAACTCAAAAAAGACAAATTCGAGATAACTCATTCTTATTATGTTAAATTTAATTCTCGACGCGTCAATAAAACCGTCACTGAAATAGCGCAAGAAACAATTACGAGATGGCGTTATAAGTCTCTGTTCATGATTTACCAACTGTTATAACCCCCGCGCAACACTGCGTCATCTTTAGTTACGGTTAAAATTTGAGTGGTGAGGACGTGTCGCTTTGCGTAATAGACCGCATTATTTTGAATAGCTGCATTATTGCTGAATCAGGTACCTATGTAAAAATTGTTGTATTTTTACGACTCAATTCGTTATTGTTGATTGAAATCTAATTATGAAGTTGGTGTATTTCGAGTTGTTACATTATTGTTGGTTAACAAGGAATCGATTTCAAGTGATATTTTGAATAACGACATTCTTGTTAGTTTAGTTAGCAGTTTTAGACTTAATGCAGTTTTGATGAAAAATTTGTTTTTTGGGGTAAATTATTCATACTTATTTCAATAATATAATTGCTGTTACTAATATTATTTAAAACCGCACGTTCAATCAGTTATGTTAAAGTCAAAATAAAACATTAGGTACTCTATATTTTACAAAATAATTTTGAGTTACAACGTCGAAAAAATATTTTCGCTACGTAAATAAGTAGGACATTAATTTTTGTTTATTTGTAGCATGAACCATGGGCGTCTTCTGGTAGAAATGGCGACCAAAACGACCTCCATCGATGAAACGGACAAGGAAAATAATATTAACGAAGAAAACACTGCATCTGACCAAAGAAAATACTACATTTCACCCCTGCACAGTGATCAGAGTGATTTTGACGATTCGGACTGCGACCCTCATTTTATTCCTGGGTCAACAGGTAATGTTTCCCCTTTTACTTCAAGGTGAAGCCACGAGACCTCCAAGTAGTTCTTCCTCAAGTAGCTCTTCTGCAAGTAGTTCCAGTTCATCTTCATCAAGTAGCTCAGATGATGAAGCAGAAAATAATTCAGACCACATTGCTTCTACTAGTGGATCAGCAGGTCAAATAACTACAGAGGCAAATGCTTCTGAGGTACAGGAAATCGTACGAGGCAAGAAAAGGGTGAGAAATGAAAAGAATTGGAAAAGTAAAATTGCAAAAACACTTCGAAACACAGGTAAGGACTACACATCAAGTGTTAAAAAACAAGTCCCAGCAAGGAAAATGGGTCCTTTGTGTGGAGATAAATGTCGATTAAATTGTCGAGCAAAAATAGATGAGACCTCGAGACAAGACATTTTTAATGATATGGCGTTTGGGAGACTTGCAAAAACGTTTATTCATTAGTGATGACTATTTGTAAAGTGACTGATTACTATTTCCTAAGAATACTTACATTTTTGTTGTTATGTTTAAAAAGTATAATTTTTTATTTAATTATAAGTCCAAAATGTTTTCATAACAAAAATTTACAAAGATTAGTGATTATTTGTAAAATGACTGAACTAGAATTGCCTAAGAATAATAAATAAATAAGACTTTAATTAATCTAAAATACGTACATCATAATGTTGATTTTCACTGTTGTAAGTGTCATAATTATGGTTTTTGTATTATTATTTTTTTGGTTTCTTTTGATAAATACAATATTTGACTTCTATCTTGCTTTATTTATGCCCTAACATAAAGTATCTAAAATAACAGATCTAATGAAAAAGTATACTAACTCAAAATACCTTACCTAAAATCATTCAAATAAAATCAAAATAAATTGTAGGATGTCAAAATTATATCACTTATAACTACGCAACTAAAAATAATTCTTTTTTTACTTTTTATTTCTCACACAATACTGTATTAACTCGAAATTTGGAAATAACTTGATAACCCGCAATCTCAGAAATTACTCATAATTATAGAAACCCCTTAATTTTATCCCTAATTTTAAAACAGTGTTCACTTTTTTACAATCGTTAACAGGAAACGAGTAATCAGTTTTCCATCATTTCTGAAAAAAGCTTCATTTTGAGTTGATACAGTCTTGTGTTAGCAGTGCGATATGCTCGTGACTGTACATGAAAATCGTTAAGTATATAAAAAAAAATAACCGGAGTTGGTAAGCTGCATTATAAAGTATTGTTAAAGACACCGCAGTTAACCTCCTGTCATGTTTACTCTTGCAACGGTTCTACAGTTAATCCTCAAGCTGCTCTGGGAGTTTGAAAATTACCAAAGATCTATGTTTTGCATCCAAAGTTAGATAAATTGAGGTGTTACTCGTTGTACCTAATAGTAAAAAATATTTAAGATGTTAGTTCCCCGACCTGATTCCTCAGGCCGCCATTTCATTGAAGAGAACAAAATATTCGGTGCATGAAATATCTCTTTTAACCAGCCTACAGCGCAAGCCACACCGCGAGGTAAGTTACCTTAGCTTAATTCCTTAGCAATATTGAATCGTAACGCATGCGTTCAAAAAGCAGATTCCAGCTCAACTAAACCGGCAATTAACTATGAACTAGCTTAACCTCCCTCGCTCATAGATTACGTGGCCAGTAAAACGAGAAGGTACGCCAGGGTAGCCCGCGAAATTCAAATGTAGAACAAAATATGATTCGCGACCGTAGCAAGTAGGTATGTATTTACAGAATTATAATCATTAAAATCATCAATTCAACCCTCTTAAGTTCATATAATCCCATTGAATGGCTATTTCATGAAACAGTCATTCGATGGCGCTTCCCCCATAGAAGCACACTTTAATTACGTAACGATTCAGTATTGTAAATGAACAAAACTAAAGTAAGTTAGATTACCTGCTCGAGGTGTGGCCTGCGCTTCAGTAACAAGTAGGTAGGTACCTAACTCTTTTAATTAGGTAGATACTAAACTTACAAGACTACATTTTAAACACACACTTACCTTCCTACCTGTTTGGTTTAAGTATATGAACTCCTATTTAGTTTTATGTAAATCCAGTGTAGGCCACACAAAATTTACATAAAAACATTTGCGTAACATGACATTATCAGACAAAAACTTTAAAATCACCAAGTACCTATTCGTATGGTTTGAAATTCAATACTAATGTATTGAATTTCAAACCATACGAATTTCTATAAAATTTAAAAATATCTTGCCTTTTTTTTTCAACGCCATGCATATTTAAAGATGTGGACAAGTTTAACTATTAATTTATTATAAAACTTAAGTTTCAAGTGACTTTTTCATAGCCCAGCGGTGTTAATAGAATGTGTTATTACTTTATTAGGTACCAATTTAAGTTTCCTAATCCACGACTTATATAAACTTAATAATTATGAATGTTCTATTATACAACATGTAAATAAAATCCTTTAAGACTTCAACCATTAGGTACCTATCTAAGGCTGACTTCACTGGGGCGCCCGCGCAGCGTAAGAAATTATAAAGGTCCCTTTATTTTAATCGGGCCAACTCCGCTCAACATGTGTAAGAACTATTTTATTAAATTTCGCGCTCTTCCGCCTCGATGGACTGACAGCTTAAAGGTAGGTAACAAAATGGGTTAGTCATAAGTAGCACCTAAGTACCTTCCCATAGAAAAACTTATTGAACAGGCGTATCCAGTTAAAATATATCTAGTAACATAACTACAGCATTCTTGTTTTGGGATGTCCCAAATTATAATTGTTAGGTCATTGTTTTAATGAAAAACTGTTTGTAAACACATAATAGCATGAGAAAAGCTTTGTTATAAACTAGACACTACAGTTGATGGTAACATTATTCTATAACCCTTTATAAATAAAGTACCTATCCCCGAGATATAACTTCAGTGCCTTCATTTGTTTACTTTTGTTATAAGTACTAGGGGCCAGTTTCTCGAACGAAAATTATCGCAAGGTAATGACACAAATTGTCAAGCGCACGTAAACGGCTGTGATTGGTTGAATTATTTATCAACAGCGCCAATCGCAGCAGTTTACGCGCACTTATGTTACATTCATTTTGTGATAATTTTCGTTCGAGAAGCTGGCCCTTACTGCCGTACTCAGAGACGACACTTAAAAATAATCAATCGTTAACTTTCTTCGACCAGCATATCTGAGCATATAATTATTTACAAAATGGAAATGTTCTCAATTTGTCATATTTTTAAATGCCAGTTTCAACGAATTATAGCTAACTCCTTATTAATATTTATTTTTATTTTTAAGTGACATATCTGAGTGCGGCAGTAAGGGCCAGCTTCTGGAAAGAAAATGATCGCAGAGTTATTGACACAAATTGTCAAGCACGCGTAAACGGTTGTGATTGGTTGATAGATTTATCAACAGCCAATCGCAGCAGTTTACGCGCACTTGACAATATGTCACATTCATTTTGTGACAAAGTTCGTTCGAGAAGCTGGCCCTTACTGCCGCACTCGGAGACGTCACTTAAAAATATGACAAATTGAGAACATTTCAATTTTGTAAGCATACGTTAAGATTAAGCTGGTCGAAGAAAGTTAACGATTGATTATTTTTAAGTGACTTCTCTGAGTACGACAAAAAAGTATTTACATTAATATTACCGTGTTGAGAGATTAAGTAATAAGGACGGTTTAAGGCAGACATTGCGAATGCACGCAGCATCTAGATATGTGGCTAAGATTTACGATGTCAACCCTACAATGATGCAACATAGTCTAAGTATTGACATGAAAACAATAATTTCTTAACTGACCAACGGCAGGCTCTAAATGAGCTCTTAGAAAAATATAAAAGTTTAATAAAGCACTTTAGCTGGCTGGCTTCCGACAGTAATTAAACGCACACACTGAACTTGAAAAAATAATGGTTTCTGGCTGAGTTTTCTCGACATTCACCCTCACACTCGCACAGATGCATCTTGAACTTTCCGATAAATCCAATGTAATGTAGAAGAAGAGAGAGAAGATGTAGAGAAGAATTTAACAACCTTCCAACAAAAACTACAAAATTTATTTTATCTAAGCAAAGAAAACTATTAAAATATCGCAAAAATGGTAACTTACTTCGGCAGTTTTTTTTAATATACGTGCAGAGTGACGGCCGCTAGAAAAATGCTTTGATCTCATGGTTCTCAGTGAGTCCTTCAGACCGACTGGCAAACTTTCATTCTCTGTCAGGATTTAAATAAATATTCATTCAGGTACAGTCGGCAATATAGATTTGCCGAATTTTTTACATTAATAAATTATTGGATTTAATCATTAAAATTGTTTTCTAATAATTAATTTATAATACTATGTAATATAATAATACTAATATGATACGCACTATATTCTATAAACACCGTGTAATTAAAATAACTCAAAACCTCGGACACCAACCAATTTTATTACTTAAGTACCGTAAACGCGGGTTACTTTTAGCTCTGGAGGGGAACTTTGGTTCAAAACGGAAAAGTTTGAACTTCCCGCCTGTCGGTAGCAATGATAGTAAGCGCTCTAGTTCGAGTCACAAATAATAGATGGCAATAGTATTAACTGTTTACTACTGCTAATAAACGTGCATATTTTACGGCTGCAAACTTTGTAGTAATAACGTGATTTTCGCCAAGTTTCCTTAAATAAATGAATTTCTTTGGGACTGTAAAAACTATAGTTTTATTACGAGCCTTGCCTTAGTACCAAAATCTTAAAAATAAAGTGTGGCTTTACTTTGTCTGATACTTTTGGTCCGAAAGTCTAGCCATGTACCTAACCTGATTTAATTTCGAGAAAATATTGGTGTTTCTTGAATTTCAGCCATCGCCATGCCGTCAAAATATCAGCGGAAGCCTGGCAGCCATCGATATATTGACTACACGGAAGCACAATTGGAAGAATTTCCGAATGCTGAGGACAAACTCCTTACCCAACAAGCTGCTTCGGAGCAGTACGGAATTCCCTGGAGCACTATAAAAAATAAATTAACTCATCAGGCCGACCAACAGTATTTACAGAATCTGAGGAAATATCGTTTGTCGCTCATATAACAGCTCTGACTGAATTAGGCTTTCCTGCGACCGACGTTGACTTAAAAATGGTAATCAAAAGACTATCTCGATGCGCAAAGGAATGTGCCACAATTCAAAGATAATATTCCCGGCAGAGATTGGATGCGTAGTTTCCTAACAAGACATAGAACTCTATCTAGTCGTCTACCAAACAACATCAAGAGCTCAAGTTTCAGAAGACGTCATAACAGAATTCATTGAAAACATTAGCCGCGAATTAGAGAATGTACCCACATAAAACATTATAATTATGACGGGACTAACATTAGCGATGACCCTGGAAGGAAGAAAATTATATGTAGGCGTGGAACTAAATATCCTAAAACCATTATTAATGCAACAAAAGTCGGCTACACAGTAATGTTCTGTGGCAATGCCGCTGGAAAAGATATCCCACTTTATATCATTTACATAGCTGAACATCTCAACTCTCTCATTGGTTAACTTGGACTACGAATGGTCCTAAACACGCTCGCTATAACAGGACAAAGAGTGGATGGATAGATGCCGCCACATTTGATAACTGGTTTGTCAACCATCTTATTCCCAGCCTGAAGAAACAAAATGGAAAGATGGTTTGGAATGGGAGGATTGGCGATAAGTCCATAAAACCTTTTTTAGTGTGAAAAACATAACATTAGTCCCATTTGTTTGCCCCCGAACACAACGCACATCTTGCAACCTCATGATGTTGCTTTTTTTTTTTTTTTTTTGAGGATGGGAAATCATCAAATGACCCCTCCCGCTCTGGGTGGAGCGGAAGGGAGTGTCAGACTCTTACTGACTAAAACCCACCCGTGTTCCTTCCTTGGCCCTTTATGTTTCGGGTCAGCGGTACCCCTTTTGGATGATCCCACTTTCCCGGCAGGCTTGGGCCTTAGTGGGCCCCCTCTTCGATGCTGACATCTCTTTGAGGCGCGCGTGGAACACGTACGCGCCGTCCAGCACGGGCCTGGTCCTGATCGGACGGTGAGCTACCCATTACTCACCGCCCGCAGGCCCGCGCCTACGGTGGCCGGGAGTCGTCACGCGGCTCCCGACGCCCGGAGCGTCCACCGCGGCGGCTTGGACGGGAGACTCTCTCCCTCTCCCGTCCCGCCACCTCCTTAGCTAGCATGACTGCTTCGCAGAAGGAGGCGACTGCCTCCCACTCCCCCTCGTCCCGGACCATGGCTTGAACCAAGGCCGGGCGTGAGTCATGATGTTGCTTACTTCCGGCCATTAAAATGTAAGTGGCGGCAAATACTGCTGGACTGGAAAAAAAAGTCAGTCGGGAAGGACACTGTCATCCTCATTTATTGAAAAAAGAACTGTATTCAAAGATCGACACCAAAGAAATGTTGATTTCTGGTTTTAAGAAGAATAGGTAACACATCGGGCTGATATATGCCCAGAAAAGAAAATTGTAAAAAAGAAGAAACTGAATGTTGCACCCGGAAAGTCAATCTCTGCTACTGATCTTGCAGAAGCAGGCCCATCTGGTCAGCAACAACAAAATAAAAAATAGACGATCACGACAGCGCTCAGATTCCTCAACAATTTGCAGTGATTCAAGGATAAGCCTTGCATCTTTCACCGAAGATCACGTGATGCCATGGGACGATGAAGATGACGTTTCACTTGCAACAATAATGATGGATGTTGATGAAGAACAGTCGTCGTCACGAAATGTTGTCACCACGAGTCTTATTCGTTCCGTAAACTTTAACTTCCGTAAAACAAGAATTTCCCATGCTGAGTGATGCTGCAGAAGGCTGAGGCTCACCTACTATTCAGATTGAACAATACCCTAAGCTGAAGAACGCTGCATACTCTCTAGACTGGCCTGCCCTTCAAGTCCGAGAGTTTTCTGATCCCTTTCAGCTTGAAGAGTTATCGAAGAACCTATTAACTGCTACAGATATCAAAGTCAAGAATCTTTTGAAAGGAGATCACGTTCTGATAACATGGAACTCACAAAAATATCCTGGCCAGATAATTGCACTCGTAAGCGAAGAGATATGAAAGTACAGTATGTACAGTAGTAAGGACAGTACGAAAAAGAGGCATTTTTTATGGCGGTGGCCAGTTATTAAGGACGAACAACTCTATTGTTGGAATGATGTTATTTGCAAGATAGATATTCCCAAAATAAAAAAGAAAGGATGTTTTTCTGTTCCTGAATTAGATGGCTAAGTTGCATGAAAAACATGATGTCTTAATTTTGGTCTAAGAAAGTTGTAGTGAAATAAGAAAGCAATGATTCTCAATTTTAAGACTGTTATAATTTGTTTTAGGCTGTTAGATTAATAATACTTGCCTCGCCAACTTTAAAGTTTATATAAAAGATAACTGATGATTGTCATACGTTATTTCTTTAATATTGAAGCATTTTTGAAATTTTATCATTATTTTGTTTAGGTTTTTATAAAAAAAGAATTTCCTAAATTTTTTTCTGAAAACTAAACAAAAATTTTACGTTACAGCATTGCTATTTCTATTTTCTATTGTTGTATAGAGCTTAGATTGGCTCAATGCTATCATAAATATCGTTTTCAGGTCGAAAAAATCTGCAGGTCAAATTAACCCACTTCAGAGAACAATATAGAATCAAAAGTAAAAAAAAAAAATGCAGTTACATTTTGGGAAAATAACATTATTACAAATAGCTACTATCCTCACCTGTAAAATAAATCCATTAAAATCCACCATA
Organism: Brachylomia viminalis; assembly: GCA_937001585.2. Classification (NCBI taxonomy): domain Eukaryota; kingdom Metazoa; phylum Arthropoda; class Insecta; order Lepidoptera; family Noctuidae; genus Brachylomia; species Brachylomia viminalis. The sequence goes on along the minus strand of OW443301.2, from coordinate 13,560,168 downwards.
ATCCCTACTATCAAAGGGTTTCTAAAAAAAGATGAGAAAAGTAGCTAAAGTAACCCGCCTTTACGGTATAGGTTATATGGTATAAATTGATGTGGCAAGTCTTTTTTTCATAAATGATAGTAAAATATATATGTAATATATAAGCTCCTGGCTATGTAACTAACGCTCGACAACGCCCCCAAAGCGCCAAAAGATCTACTTGGTACCTATGTGTTCACAAAGGCAGTACAGGGGTGATTTAACCCCTGCCTATGTTTTATATAGGTGCCAATCAGAAAATCTTCATTCTTCACACACTTGAATTTAGGCAGAATGTTAAATTGTATCATTGCCCTTTATTTGAATGGAACCCTGGATAGTCAAGATGCATCCTGTGGTAACAAAACCTCGATTTGTCCCCCGTTTCATAATGACGATATTTTTGACGTTCGATTTGTGTATGGGTTAAACTCAAAAATTCATAATTATTCATCATAAATCAGGCAATTAAAAATCGGCCCTAATAATTATATACATAAAATATCACGGCAGTTACCAAGAAAGAGCACTATAAAAACATGGTTATTAAACCATAATACAATTAATTGCTATCTTTTATGTAGTCATAATTGACAGCGTGCTGCTATTGCGTTAAAGCATAGTAATCTTCGCAGCTTATGTATATCAATTCCCTAGGTAGGTTTAAATTAAATTAGTTAGAGAAACTCGACAGACGCGATGGGTTTCGATACCTAAACATAAAAACAAAAATAAAAACATAAAATTATATTTTATTCATCCCAAAAGTTTAAGTACCTGAGATGAAATATAATGTTTAGTATGGGTTGAGAAATTAGTTTTTTGTTTTATCAAGTTTACACAAAAAAAAACTGTTATTTCAAGTAACTACAAAACTACGTTCGTTGACCGCAAACAAATATTTATCATGTTTAGATATTGATACCCATCACGTCTACGGAGTTTCGCTAGCTAATTTAATTTGACCCTGTATACATACATACTAAGCAGGACAATTTTTTCAACGTGGTTTTGATTCAAGAACGCAATCAATAATTATTGAACATTAAAGAAAAATAATGTTTGGGCTGAGAGCCGTCGAATCACACCTTAAAAGTCATAATTAATTGATCAAAGGCCAAATCTACCACAATCTGTAAAAACCAAAGTTAAAAAAATATCCTGTATTTTACTGTAAACACTCAAATAATGGTAATGTTATCATGGTAAATTATTCGAAATTTTCCAAAAAATCACCAAGTCTATCGCCAATACATTGTCCTAAGATCCAACATTCAGAGTTGTTGGCGTTCATTCCATACCAACGTATTCCTCTGTTCTCTCCTTGGTTAATGATACTAATTAGTCCAAATATTTTTTTACAATGTGTATATCTATCACTATCACACTATGTTATGTGTTTTTTTCAAGATTTACCTACTTACATGTAAAAAAATAATTGGACTAGTATCATCAATCGTGAAGAAAACAGATGTATATGTTACTATCGAATGTACACCAACAACCACGTGACCCCGTTTCCTCCGTTTAATACGGGCTGGTGTCCGCAACTCCACGACAAAGCGCGTATTTTGCGTACGGTAACACCAGGTTTCTGAAATCCTGATGAAGTCTGATCAATAATATGCTGACAGCCGGTCGATTCTGTAAAAATCTCATCGTGAAGTGAACACTTAAGTGAAGTGAGCGTGGAGTGAGCTGCCAGTGTCATCCCACTGATGCTAGGGATTGACCAAGCATTACGTTTATAATCATAATCGAGATTTTAATTAGATATATTTCTTTAATGTTAGTTCTATTGATAATTTTATATTATTTCTAGTATCCAAGTGTCTAAAAGAAAAAACAACATTGTGTTTCAAACTGAATTTCTGTTTTGCTAGTTTATTTTAAAACCCCGAAAATAGTAATTTTTAGCCATCAGTTTTTTTTTTTTGATAAAAATTATTTTTAAAATGTCGATTATGATTGTAAAAGTAACGTTGGTCAATCCCTAGCATCAGTGGGATGACACACTGACAGCTCACTCCACGCAAGTCTTCACGGTGAGATTTTTACAGAATCAACCGGCTGATGTCATGTAATTTTTTAGGATTGGGAATTTTCACTGAAAATATTTAAATCTTTAATAATTGAAGTTGTTGAACATATATTTAAATCTTAACTTTCACCAACTAGTAAATTATAGAAAAAATCCTATTTACCATAATTTAAGCCTTTACAGTAACATAATTATATTAAATAATAATAGCCTCAATATAGTAAATTATATCACAATATTGCATTTTGACTAGAAACTGTCAATTGTCTAGACATACTCATTTATTATCAGCCATCTACTGGGGGACCCAAGTATATCATGGACACTTCAGTGTTACCGTAGACAGCTGAAACTGTTGGGTACAGTTTCTTATTTGGAAGGCCTGTAAGCAAACAAAAAACTTATTATTATATTATGTATTATTATTATTTGTAAGGCATTATTATATTATGGGCCAGCAAATATACATTTTTAATGGTTTAAGTACTATCATTTAAACCACCATTTTTGTTTTCTATGTTAACTTCCTTACAGCTAACCTCCATTTATTTGCAAGTTGTTGGCTACAATGACTGAGGATTACCACAAAAATAATATTTATCCATGTAAAACAAAATATTTTTCTTGACAATACAGTCATGTGCATAAATATATTCATTAATATCTGTTCTCAAGAAGATAGCAAATTTACGTGATCATCTGTGGCATATACAAGTAGCAGCACAAATACATAATATTATATTTATGCTTCCAGTGGGATGTCACATATACACACATCAAAAGTGTCTAGGGATCAAGCATTTTTATGCGGATTTCTTGAGATTAAGATGTGGCTTTGTAATAAATTTATGATTGTCGGCAATATGTAGGTATGCTTGAATATGAGGCTTTTGATAACGTTGGATGTGTATACTTGTCTTTTTTTTATTATTTTTTTTATTTGTAATGTGCGTTTTGTTTGTGCAGAATAAACATTTTTTCTTTCTTTCTTTTCTTTTATTTTATAAATTTATATGGATCCTTTTTGGTGCATTTCATAATTTGAATCAGGAACTGTGAATCAAATTCGAGTAAAAGATGAAAATCAGCTGTCAATATTTTCCCTATAAAAACATACAACGCATTGAAGACATTATTAGTGCTACTGTTTCCCTACTACTGATTAAAACCAACGTTATTATGGAGCGGCGACGTCATTTAAGCAGGGAAGAAATGCTCAGAGCCGTGGGAATGATAGAAGCTGGTTCCCGGCAACGTACTGTGGCTTTAGCTCTGAATACAAGTCAGAGTGTTATCAGTCGACTTTGGACACGTTACCGAAGCACTGGTACCGTGGCTGAGCGCCATGGAGGACGGTATCGCTGCACCACACGGAGACAAGACCGATACATTCAAATCTTAACTCGAAGAGCTCCAACAATAACCGCCATGATGTTAGCCGTGAGGCTTCATCACTCTTCAGGGAACTTAATTAGCGACCAAACAGTCAGAAACCGCTTGCATGAAGTGAACCTTCATTCCCGAAGACCGCTACGGGTACCACCTATAGCAATGCACAATCGTAGGATTCGATATCAATGGGCTCTTGAACACAGAAATTGGGCAGAAGAACAATGGCGTTTCGTGTGCTTTTCTGATGAGTCTCGTTTTGGTATGAGACCGGATACAAGACGTATACGACACTGGAGAACCCCTGGACGCCAACAGCGATTAAAATCCTGCCAGGAAGTCCATCCTTATAGTGGTGGAACCATCATGGTATGGGCGGGTATTTGGATCGGCGGAAGAACTGAGTTGATTTGGATCAGAGGCAACCTCAACGCTCAAATTTATGCTGAGACGATTGTATCAGACGTCATCGTTCCTCTACAAGTGCAAATCGGTCCCTTATTTCAGTTAATGCATGATAATGCACGACCGCACACCGCAAGAGTTGTAAGACAGACTCTCGCCGCAGCTAACATCAATGTCCTGCCCTGGCCTGCTCAGTCGCCAGACTTGAACCCGTTTGAGCATGCATGGGATATGCTACAGAGAAGAGCTCTGCCGAATATGGAGGGTATCCAGTCGCAAGAAGACCTTTTTTTGTTGTTGCAACGAACATGGGCGGCCATTCCACAGCGTGATTTGGATGAACTCATTTTGAGTATGCCAAACCGATGTTCTTGTGTTGTTAGTGTTCGCGGTAGAAACACGGATTATTAATTGTTTAAGTTACCCAATAAAATTTTAAAGAAAACTGTTATTTCAGTCTTTTTTTCGAACTTTTGTGTTAGTGGTTCAAATGTCAAAAATCCCTTTATTAGGAAAATGGCAAATTTCTTTATTAATGCAAAGGTGACTTGGTTTATCGTTACTGTGACAAACGAAAACACTTTATTTTATGAATCGTTAAAGAAAATTTTAATTAATATCAATCAGGAGAAAAGTTATTGCAAAAATATATGTTGATCCCTAGACACTTTTGATGTGTGTATTTGCAATATGAGCAGCCCTGATTGCAATATAGAAGAAAACAGCTCAGTGGAATGGAGGGGATGGAGTGGGAGTAGGTAGGGGCGCTCGCTTAGTGTCATACTAATTGGGTACTCATCATTAGTAGGTATATAATTTGAGTTTCAGCTCTAATGCGTGAATTGCGTCATTCGTTTACGAACACTCGCCTGCTAAACAAGTCAATCCGGAAGAAAACTGTAACTATGGAGAAATTGAACACCATGCTGTGATAAAATTCCTTACCAAGCAAGGAAAGAACGCTCAGACCATTTTTAACGAAATGGAAACCGTTTATGGGGAACAGTGCCCTAGTAAATCAATGATTTACAAGTGGCATAGTCTTTTTAAACATGGTCGGGAGGCGATTGAAGACGACCCCCGCTCAGGAAGGCCAGTTGGCCAGTTTTTTGGGATTGTTAGGGGATAAAACTGATTGATTACAAAGAACAGGGAAGGACCATAACCGGAGAATACTACGCAACGATATTAGAAAAATTAAAGGAAGCCATCAAGGAAAAACGTCGAGGAAAATTGACCAAGGGTGTGTTGCTCTTGCAAGACAGCGGGCCGGTTCACAAGAGCAGGGTTGCAATGGCTGCTCTGCACACGCATGGCTTCGAATCACTAGTCCACCCACCCTACAGTCCAGATCTGGCCCCAAGTGATTTTTATTTGTTCCCCAATTTAAAAAAAGACTTAACTGGAAGGAATTTTTCCGACAACAATGCGGTAAAGGAGCCAATTTTGGCTCATTTTGAGCCAAAAGATAAAAAATATTTTTACGGTTGTTTAGACAAATTAACTCATAGATCTAATAAATGTATTCAGCTTAGGGGTGATTATTATTGAAAAGGAAAAATAGATTTGTTTCATTTTATTTAAAACCCTTTCATTCCACAAACTTTTGGACCTCCCCTCGTATATGAATCAACTAATCATGAAATCTGATATTATTGCTGAATTATCCATAGTCATTTATTTTTGCTTGTGATTGAACATTACTTTTGATTCTTTTGATGTTTACCTCTGAATGCAACTCCTAAAAATTCATAATTTCTTTCAAATGATAAAGTGTTATCTTCGCAGTCCAGGATCACTCGAATGCGCTCACCAACCTGAAACAAGAGACAACAATAATTAAACCATGGCTGACTTTTTACACAATAGGCCAAAAAAAGAGAGTATTATTATTTATTTAAGACTTTAAGCACACAAATGTACAGAGGCGGACTTAATGCCATGGGCTTTTTCTACCAGTCAACCTTTGGGTGATGCAGAGACAAACATGTAAACAATACAGTTATTCAGAAGACGGTCAAGTTTGTTGAGGAGATCTGCATACATGTCATAGTAGCACACATCACCATAATCGATGATGAGGAAAATTAAGGACTGAATTGTAGACCACCCTACAGTAAATATGAATTAATTTAAAGCTTTATTGTCCCCATATAGTGTATACTCAATATAATCTCATACTCATTTTTAATATAATCAAATAAAATAATATTATTGCATATGCATATTGTTACAAAGTTATAATTATTAGCAAGTCTATACAGGGCGGCAGGGGCATCGACCCGCAACCTGTTACCATGGATTCAGTACATGATTCTGAACCCCAATGCATTAAAATATTTGGTTGAAAAAAAATTGTGTTCCATACATTTTTACCGCAGAGGAATTGCCCTGTACGAAATAGGTTTTTGATAACCAACAAAAAATTTATCAGCTAGGGGTCTAGGTTCATGTGCTGAATTCATGGTTACAGATTGCGCGTCAATGTCCCTGCAACTGTGTATATATAAAGTCAAATAATTTATTTCAAATAGGCACCTAAAAGGCACTTTTATATGTCAAAAGGTAGTTTTGTATGGAGTGAAGTTTGGCCAAGAAACTCCACCGTTATTCTTTTATAATGTTTTACAATTTCTTGTATACATTCATTATTATGTGAAGACAATGCACCTAGAATTATATTGCTATACCACATAAGTAAAAAAATAATTAAAAAGAAAGCAATGACAGGTATAATAATTTATAGAAATGTTGCTATAGCCATAGTCACAACATTTTGTGGATAAACATAACCATAATAAATAAGCTGTGTTGTCTAGAGACAATTTCTCACCTGGTACTTTGGACAATTATTTAGGAGAGGATAATGTCCTTGAGTGTCGCCATTGTGTAACAAATGATTATCAACTAAATTCCATCCCCAGCTTTGTTGATCCGACCCCAGTAGCCCCACATATCCATGGCATTCCAAGGGTGCGTTTTTGGTTGATATACCTACTACAGCTACTGTACCCAAGGGTCCCTCCCATATGACTTCCCAAGCATGTCTTCCATTGTAAAATCCAACTTTTCCTCTGCATGCATCAGTACTTTGTGCTACAGGATTCCTGTTGAATATTGATACAGTGTGGAAACTTATAATAGATTAAATAAAAAGAAAGCAATATTAATAACATCATAGCCCACCTGTGTAAAGTAAATCCATTTGCTTTAACATATATGTTTCTTGAACAGTCATGAGGATTCCACGCATGGTAAAATGCCCTCAGTTTTGATTTGTAAGTATTAACAGTGGATAATAAATCGGATTTCATAACTTCTACTGCTAACCTTTTCACACAATGTAGTCGCCAAACGTCATTATTTTCATCACTAAGAATTCTATACCAACTCTTACATACCAAAGCACAATTGCGGAGATCTTTTAAACGAAGAAATGAAAATATATTTTCTAAAATATGATCAGGAACGACCTCTGCAACTGCATAGTCATCATAAAGGTCGAATCTTTGGTCGAATTCATGCATTATTAACATTTAGAAATACAAATGCAAAACTAAATTTTGCTTGAAGCCACAAAATATTAACTGATTGAAGAATTAATCTAATTACTTTATTTACACTGTACTGCACGATATAACTAATTGCCAAAAAAATCACACACTGAGTTGCACTGCTATCAAAAGCTCAATTCCAATCAGATTTCCATTTCTCAATCAAACGTAAACATTATGTCAGTTGTACGTCATCGGTAATTCTGTCAATGTCAATTGGTTATCCATGCATAGCATGGAATTAGTATGCACTTTTCCGGACTTTCGTTGGTAGTGGTGAAGGCTAAACACGTGCTTTTGTCAGTTCTACGAATTTTTTCGATTTCTAGTGAACCTTTGTGTGAAACTTGATCGAGACTTTTCCTAGTGATTGTGTAAGGTTAGTTTTATTTGTTGTTGTCTTGTTTATAACCACTATTTGTCGTCAAAATTAACTCCAAAAAGCCCCCTGACCCCGACCCCCCCTGATCCCGAGCCTTTTGATCTTTCCCCTGTCTTGACTGTCACCCTCCCCCATGACACCCAAATACTCACACAAGACCCCAAAATGGATACGGAAACTACAAAACGGAAGAGGGTCGCTGCCCCCCCCCCCCCCCCCCTGCTACTCCAAATATTCCACCCAAGATACCAAAAAACATAATCGGCAGACTTACCTATACAGCCAGAGATAATCCGCCGTAGGTATATTGTCCATGTTTCCCTTAAAGGATAGCCAGACTTCAGGCACTGTGCTACAACCGGTCAAGTTTGGTATGTTTTTGATGATAAATAACATCAATAACATACACCTCGATGGGGTCAAACGTATAGGTAGAAATATAAACTATCAGTTGAATTTAAGACTCATCAGGACGCAAACAGTTTTCTAATTAATAACTTGTTGAGACAACATAATTATACTGCCTCCATCCTGCAATTCAATATTACACGAATGGGTATTGTTAGGTATATCCCTATTGAATGGTCGGAAGAAAAATAATTGAAAATATTAAGGTTCCTGAAGGATGTGGTGCTGTTGTGAAGGCCAGGAGGATGAGCCGTAAGGTGACCTCGTCTGGTGTAACAGAGTTGAAGCCTACGCAGACAGTTGTAGTAATTTCGATGGACAAGTTTTGCCTAAGAGATACACATACCCAACAATCCAGTGTTTCCATTGTTGTCGATTTGGCCATACCCGTACTATATGTAGGTCGAAACCACGCTGTTTTAAATGTGGTGAAGATCATCCTGGTGATGGATGTGCTATCACCCCTGAGTTAGGATTATGTGTTTCATGTTCTGGGAACCATTTCGCAAATGACAGTGCTTGTCTTGAATTGGACCGACAGAAGAGCATCAAAGCTCTGATGGCGGAAAAATGTATTTCATATGTAGAAGCAAGTCGGGGTTTTCCTCCTGTTTCCAGATCATATGCCTATGTTTCAAAATCGTCCTCCTGTAACAAGCTTACAATAAATAAATCACAATCCCAGTCCTCAAGCCCAATCCCTGCTACTCAAAGGTTGTACCGTAAAACGGTCTTCCTTAACCCTAAACCCCGTGCCCCCCTTTCTCCTAGCTATAATAAGCAAGCGCATCAAGCGCTTACCCAAAATTACTCTTTTTCCTCTTCCAAAAATGGCTGCGCCTTCCCAATGGAAGCCGCCCAGCCAATGATCTACAGACAGGAGGACAGCTCGAAGAATATTTTAGAACTAATTACAATTATGGAGATTGGGAATTATATTCAAAAATTTTAGATTTAAGAGTATCTTCCCTTCCAAAACCTAACGAGAATAATGCCCGGGGATGTTTTTTGTCCTTTTCCTCCATCGTTTCTTCTACAGCAGATGACTGTTTCCCTTCCAAAAAAACCTCAATCTAATAAAATTCCTTCTCCACCATGGTGGGATAGTGAATGCACTGACATTGTCAGGGCCAGGAATGAGGCTGAAGAGGCTGTTAACTATGATATGAACGTGGATAACCTCATCGCTTTCAAGCGAATATTAGCTAAGTCCAGGAAAGTACTTAAGAAAAAGAAACGAGAAGGTTGGTCAAAATATTGCAGTTCGCTGAGTCCATCCACTCCGATTTCAGTGGTATGGCGAAAAGTGAAACTTTTTAGGAGTAGCTTAACACCTACCTCTTCGAACAACCTCTCAGAAAAACTGGGGTACCAGTTTTTCTCCAAAATCGCTCCGGCTTATGTTCCAGGTGTAGAGGACAATTGTGTTGGCATTGATGATGTAGACAATACTAACGATCCAATGAATATGCCATTCAGCTTCGAAGAGTTAAAAACTGTGCTATCCCGTGTCAAGAACTCCGCACCAGGGGTGGATGGATTCCCTTACTCTTTTGTCGTCAAAGCTGGTTCAAAAACCCATCAATACTACCTGGATTTGGCTAAGTTTTGCTTTACTTCTGGATATATTCCCACTGATTGGAAGGTTCAAGTTGTCATTCCGATATCAAAACCTGGCAAAGATCCTCATGATCATTGCTCATATAGACCTTTCGCTCGTTCGTCCATAGCCGCCCGCCTCAGGGCGGCGGACATCCATGAGGATTTTCAACCCCGGAAAAAAAAAAAAAAAAAGGCACCGGCCGCGCCGAAGAGGCCCGCAGTTGCGGGCCGGCACCAGTCGGGGGTTGCGGAAGGAACGTACGTTCCCGCGACCCGCGGCGTAGGTGTGAGATGGAACACCGGGGTGGTTTTCAGTCAGTAAGAGTCTGACAGACCCCGCCGCTCGCCCCAGGGCGGCGGACATCCATGAAGATTTTCTACACCAGAAACAAAAAAAAAATAAAAACAGAAAAAGGCACCGGCCGCGGACGTGCTTGGTTAGATATGGCGTCTAGCAAATGGTCTATCTTCCTATCACGCGACCTGCTCCTTTCTGTGTGGTCGACGAACGTGTTTTCCAACTGAGGCACTTCTCTTGGCGGCACTCGCGGCGCACTAGCCGACGTTACGGGCGTAGTGTTCATGAGGTACGTGGGTTCGCGGAACGGACGCGGGCGCACACTATTGTTGGGGTGCAGGTATATGGACGGGCGGCGGCACGGACACTAACACATCGCGGGCAGTTGCTGGCGCGGGCGCGGATATTTGTCGTGGTGATAAATCGCGACGCACAGCGGGTGGTTCACTAGGGGAGACAGGCGTCGCGTCGTGTCTGTAAGTAACCCATTCCTCAATGCGACGCGTCGTGCCCTCTTCGTCGGAACTGACTTCTTCCTCAGCAGCGTCAATTTCTGCGAGATAGGCTTAGGATAGCTTCTTCTTGACTAGGTTGTCCTTCAGGCGTACTAACTCTCTCTCAGCCTCGTACTCTACCCTCCTACGAAGATAATCGGCGCTTCTCTGTCCGCTCTTCGAGCAAACGTGACTTGTTCTGGACCTTGCAGACCGTAGTTTACCCGATCTCACAGGCGTGACACTAATTCTGTGGTCGATAACACGACCTCCCGCCAGTGGGATCACAGCTGCAGGAACTGAGGACATTGTAGGTGCGATCGAAGGTGAACTAGGTGCCCTTTCAAACGGCACCCAGAATCGGCTTCCAATTCTCGCCGCTTGTTCATGGTTTCTTCCATTTTACGAAGCTTGCTTTTGGTCGTTGTTTGGGGTTCGGTCGGGATGGCTTGTATTATCAAGGCAACTGCCTTAGACTCTTTTATAAAGATATTATAGCACTTACACGACATGATTCAGGTTGACTATGGAAGGGACTCCACGTCGTCGTTCCATAGACAATAACAATATATTTTATAATCATAGACTACAACATGCCCCTTTTTAAAAGAGAGCTGTTAGACTGACATTGACATGGACATCGACAATTATTTGACAGATGACATAAAATAAACCAGTTGTAACGTAGACAGAGAATGCTAATACTCGAAGTCTATCGCACACGTATCGCACACGTAGATAGAGAATGCTCTGTCTACGATCGCACAGAGTAGAATAATATACCTATACAGTCTATCGATCGTAACCATCGTAACCATGAATATCGTAACCATAGATATAGAATTACATCTATGAACATTGTTGTTGTGCACGACATACTTTTTAAATTGTCGCCAATTTGTAAAAACAAATGACATAGGTATTATGAATTCATGACTCCTCAGATTACCAAAGAGTTCCTAATTCGAAATATAAATACATTTTTCATCGGCTGCTTTTCTTACAGCTATTCCAAACACTTTCAGTGTGACCCCCGTAACCGACCCCCGTCGTCATAGGGTAATATTTGTGAAAAACACCCGTGTGGCTGTGGAGCCGGTAAAGTACTTACTACTTGTGGAATCCAATCTCATATGGAACATATACAAATGTTTACCACTTGAACAACGCGAACGCGTCTGTGAACGCGAACGCCACCAAAAGACCAAAACCAAAAGTCAGTGTCTGTCTAACTGTCAAACAAACAGATGTCAGATAAAATCAACAAAATGTTTTAAAGTCCTCTAAATATTCACTTTATATTTTGTAGCTATCTATCACATGTATTTTGCTGTGATAGCAAGGTGGTATTTGTCTGTATAGGTACTTTTAACTTTCTTCTGTCTCTGTTAAGGTAATTGGTATTGGCGCAGTCAGTTACATATTATTGGTATTTTATTTCATTTTACAGTTTAAAAGCAATACGTCCATACAACAAAATGCCAGGAGTCGATACAGCATTGAGTGATGAGGACTACATCATAGCGAAAGCTAAAGACGCACAGAAGTACAATATCCATTCTGCTAAAGCTTGGATGCTCACAGCGAAAACGTTATTTCCTGCAAATTTTAAAATTCAGTTTGAAGCCTATTTAATGGAAAAGCAATCAGGAAATGTCCAAGAGGCTGCCGAATGTTTTAGTTCCTTAATGAAATCAAGGCAGAACCTGTTATCTTTATTGCCTGAAATATCAGCTATTGCAAATGCTCTGAGATCATCTGAAGGAAGCTTTCTAAGTCAAATGTTTGATAACATTTGTCCAGATATACAATTGACAATCCTTAAGACTAGTGTTGAGAATAGTGATGATACAATGGAACATTGTCGTTTATTAGTTTTGTTGTTGAAGAAGTTTCCACAATTAGGAGTAGACAGTCTAGTGAAGACGTTAATAAATGCTGAAAAATTCTTTTATGACAATCGCTATTCTAGACTGTTAGTAGTGGAAACACTGCCCTTACTCAGCTCATTAGAATCACCAAGATTGCTACAGCGTCTGGTAATCAAAGCTATTGACTTTTATAATTCCTATGTATATGATGAAAATGAACATGATATAACAGATCCTTGGCAAAGGCTTTTTGGTGTTTTAGATTTAATGGGCAGGCATTTGGGATGGGATTCTTTTTTTGTCAATTATAGTAACAGTTTGAACAAGGAGGCATACTTCCAAAAGTTATTGACATTGAGGAACAGTGAAGACTGTCGCCAGCTTTTATATTGCGGAACAACATTCTTCCTTAGGTGTTTATATGAGCAGAAGTCATTAAAAGGCAATCATATTCTTGTGGAGGCATTGTCAGATCCAGAAGTATCACCTTCAAAAAGAAGGAAAGGCGACCTGGAGGTTACTGGTATATCGTCCCATCAATTCCAAGCAGCTGCTAACTGTTGGGAGTTACTCCACAGCAATGAACTTATTTCAAGAGAATTCACAAAACTAGCAAATCAATTGCAAATTAAACCATGGTCCGAGGGGTTTGCTGATGAGTTTGCTCTATACCGAGGACAATATGATGAAGCTATGCCTCAAGCTACAGTAACTAGTGTGACTGCTAGCATAGTAAGAGTGTCTATCAACTATTTTCTAAAGAACTATACTGCCTGTATAGAGAGTATATTGGCTGCTCTACCCCAATTACCTAATGTGGAAGGTGTTCTAGAACCAGAATTAATTGTGGGAGGAAAGCATAGGCACTTGCATTTCCTGCCACTTACTAAAGTTGCCATAATGCATTATTTCTGTACTCTGCTTATTAGAATTCTATTAAATACTGGTAATACCACTGATGTGGCATATGGTCACATGCTTGTTTTGATGCAACTTGGTTGGCCACAAGAAGAAGCAATATTCATTCACATACTGGATATAATTAGACAAAAAGGTGTGTTCCATTACCGCCTCTTCTCTGCATACATAATTCATATAGATTTACTAGAAGAGCTGTATTTCGTTTGGAATGAACAAGGGAACAATGTTGTGCTCGACATTATACCAAATTCTCAGCAGCATCTGGGACAAAGAAGAATAGGTACTCGTGGAGCTGATAAAGGTGTAAAAGAAGATTTCAAACAAGCAATGAAAGCACAAGTGGCCAGGAGTAATGAATCCATGTTAAATTTAATGATACAATTTATTACCTCAGAAAGGGCCTACTTTCTGCAAGTATCATAAACATTGTGAATGAAGATCATTATTTTTATTGAGGGTCAAAACTATTTAAAGCCGAGTCAAAATCAATTGACTTTGACTGTAATAATTGATTGTTGATAATAATAAAAAACAAGTCAAATAATTATGATTTTATTAATTAACAGAATTTAAAGTTAGATAGATAGTAGTCACTTATTGACAGCTATTTGATTATGAACTGCCTTCATAGGAACCTACTGAAAGCAAAAGATTCCGTCGGGTAAAATGTAAACCCTTTATGGGTGAATTCTTTGTTGCAAATGACCGCAGCAAAAATTTATCCTCTTTCTGTACAGTGGTTGTAGCACCTGTCTCCTCACCGTTGGCTTCTTCTGTGATAGCATTGAAATCCCATAACTTTATGCTGCAATCCAAAGATCCTGAAAAGAACATAGTTCTAAATGCAGTTCTTAGATCTTCAAAAATGCAAATAAATTATTGTGTTTACAAAAACTAGACAAAATTGAAAAACAGATAGAATTACCTGATGACAAAATGGTGCCATCGCGACTGAAAGCCAATGCATGAATAGGAGCAGTATGCATTGGCGGCAGTAGGGCAGCGGGAGATCCTGTCGAAATGTCCCACACAATGAGCTCTCCATTACCTCCCGATGCTAGCCATCTTCCGCAAATAGAAAACGCTAATGTAAATATGGTAGACTGAAAATAAAATGAAATGGTATTATCATAAATTCAGAAAAGCCACTAGGGGCGTTCTCATACTGGCCAGCAGTTGGTTTGATTAATAAATACCTTATGCCCAGTCATAATTCGAACTTGTGTTCCTGTCAAACAATCCCATAAGCGTACTGTTCTGTCACTAGATCCAGTGCCCACATAGTTAGAATTTGGGTGAAATTGGACACACTGAAAAGAAAAGATTACATTTAGTACTACTGTGGTGCATGAGACATGCCTTGCTCACTAGCAAATATGACTTAGTTCAAAATATAAATGCATGCTTGAAGATAAACTTAATGCCTAGTTAAAATCTTATAATATGACTTAATATTTTTAACCGACTTCAAAAAAGGAGGAGGTTTGTCAATTCGACCGTATATATATATTTTTTTTTATGTGTGTTCGCGGATAACTTCGGCGTAAAATAACCGATTTTGATGATATTTTTTTGTTGGAAAGAAGATATCCCAAGGGTGGTACCATGATATGGAAACCAGGATTCGATGTTGGCATCCTAGAGTAATCAAGGGGAACCTTCGAAAATCGTAGAGGTGACTAGTGCGTTTGTAATTTTTTTTTGCATTAAGTATTTTAAAGGAGTACTATTTAATTAAGGTCTGGAGTCGATCTGATGATGGAGCCGAAAGAAAGTCAAGGGAACTCCTCAACGATTTACAGTAGCTACTTTGTGTTTGGACTTAAGTAATTCATTTCTATTCATGAGAACTTTACACCTAGATGGGTTGTGACTGTCATTAGGGGTCTAATGATGAAGACGAAGGACAGTCGAGGGAACTCCTCGACGTTTTACAGTAGTTAGGTACTTTGTGTTTGGACTTAATTCATTGCTATTGATGAGAACTTTGCACCCATATGGGTTATTAGTGCCATTACAGGTCTGATGGTGGAGACCATAGAAAGTCGAGGGAATTCCTCAACGATTTACAGCAGTTACCTTTTGTTGGACATACTTCATACGGTGCAATATGCCGAAATGTTCAGTTTGTACAGAAATAATACCTAATTAAGATGTAAGTTTTACATAGGAATACCACGACTTACTAGGCATGCTGATGCGTCAATTTGACACTGAATTTAAGTTGCGTAATCGCGTCATCTCTAGCAATGTTCTTTCGTCGAGTAGTCTACTCAATAATTTGTTTGAATCTAAGTCAGACAACGCTATTGCTTCCAAGGTTTTAACACGACTCAGAGCAATATACACCTGTCCTTTAGCAAATTTTTTCTTGCCTAGATCTATAACAGCTTTTTCTAGCGTAGTTCCCTGTAACTTGTGAACCGTAACTGCCCAACTTAAAATCAAAGGTAACATTCGGCGCTCGACATCTCCGTATCCTTTTGTTGTCTGAAATGTTGCAACAGTAGGAGTAATCGGTACTCAGCCATTTTCATCTTTAATTCTACTTCCAATCGTATCCTTAACGGAACCGATTACTCGAAGGCGCCTGAACCAATTTAGAAAATTATTTTTTGTTTCAATGGGTATACTTTCCCCATGTAATGGTCCCATTTAAATTTTATCGAAATAGGTCGAGCGGTTTAAAAAAAATCAACAATAAATTATTATTAAATAAAGATAAACCGCCTATAAACGGACGTGAGCGTGTAAGACGATCGTTTTCGAATTGGTGTGGGGTAGGTACTTTAGTAAGAAGTGAAAAATAAAAAACTTAAAAAAAAAAAATAAACAACCACTTCCTAAAAAAAACACTGCAGTGAAAAATAACTTTAATTTCGGAAGTCGGTGGCAAAAACTAAAATACGGATCCAAAGACACCGACTTCCGAAATTAAAGTTATTTGTTGGTTATTAATTCGATGGTATATTATTAGTGTTAAAATAATAGGTCTGAAAAGCATTACGTCGACATCCGATAAATGTCCAGAAAACATTCGTAATGGTTGATGATGATCAGTAGCCCACAAGCGGGCGGTACGGTCGTGTCCAGCGGTCACGAAGTAGTGGCCGTGCGGGGACCAGCGGACGTCCCACACTGGCCACACGTGGCCGCGGTATACTACCATACATGTCCAGCATTGTAGAGACCATAACCTCACTGCAACAAATAATTTGTAGGAATAGTTAATCGAACATAATCAAATAATAATTCTCATTTCGATTTCCTAAAAATATTTATGGAGACAGACTCAAGTATAACAAATGTGCCTCTTTTTGCCCTAGGACATAATTAAAATTATTATTTTATTGTTTTTCCTACTTTGTTACACATTTTGTTAAAGTACAAATAGTACAATGGACAAACGAGAATCATGACCCACTTTGCCGATAAATCGTTTGAAACAGTCAAAACAACAAAGATTTCCCTCCTTTACAGTGCATGCCGCACTTGGGACGTTTTGAATAATAAGCGAGCTACGTTAATACGGGTCGGAGATCTATGCAATTTGGACCTTTGTCATCACTGCAGTAGATAATATTTTAGATAAAGCAGTAATAATCATATTTTGAGTCCATGCTCTTTGGAATTAACTCAGAACAAATGTTTTTTTTTCACATCCATGTTCATAAAATTTATACAACTCTTTCGATTATAAAACCCCAAAGAGACAAAAACGTCACCCTGAAATTGTGTCAAATGTGATAAATGAGAATTTGTATGAGAATATAAAATAATTCGTTTATACAGGTGGCCGGGGAGTTGACGTTCAAACGTAAAATTTAGATACTTTATGATGAGGAGTATATGTATCCGAATCACCCCCATGTGTGTTCTACGATTTTTCGTAGTTTTCGAGATAGATTTTTTTTAATGATTTTTTTCGTAATTTTCACCTATCATCAGTTTTCGATTTATTTCTCGTTCTGTTGAACATTTCTGGTTCAGTTTTTTTGTGATAACTAATTAGCATAGTCTAACCTAACATCCTAAAACATTATGGTTTATCTAGGAATTGCAGAACTTACTTAGAATTTATTCGAAAGTTCAAAATTAAGATTTGATTGAACACAAAATCTCCCCATTTTTTTTTGATACATTGAAAATTTGTCAGTAGGTACTGAGCTCAAATCTTAATTTTAACTTAAACAACTTTGAACATTTAACTTTGAACAATTTGGTCTATAGTGGTACTAGCAGTGTGGGGAGTGGCTCCATCCTGCTGAAACCACGTCCGTAAACTGTAGGCAGGACTTTTCGAAGCTGGGGTGTAAAATTATTGGATAATTCCCCTTTGTGTATAGACGTATAAGCACGAATTGTGTGTGACGAACGCTAGCTGCAACTTCCTTTAATGTCTCTTCCGTTCTTGAAATTCTGCACGGGCCTAGACGCGGTTGAATTATAGCGGAACCTGCAGCTCGAAACTTTCGGATTTCTTCTCGAATCAAGTTTTCTCTTGCTCCATTTCGTAAACGTCTAATATAGTAGTGGGAACCAAAACTGCCTCAGAGCCGAAACGTTTGATTCTCCTCCCCTCAAAATCGCTTCGACATCGGGACTGACGAATCCGCACGAACAAAGAGTATGTATCCACTACGTTTACGCACGAACGACAAATCTATTGCGCCCCTCCCGCCGCGCTCAATTTAAACGGTCTTTTAAATATTCAACTTTAAAATCCGAACTCTGCCTTGAGACAACCGGTACCTACTCCATAATTGTCATGGCTCAGTGGCTAAGGACTTTCATGCACGAGATCGCGGGTTTGAAACCGGGCAAGTACCAATTTGACATTTTCAATTCTTATGTTAAGTTTTGCTAAGTTTATCTCCGACATCACTGGCATCAACAAAGGGAGACATCGTGAGAAAACTTGAACTTATCTTTAATCTATGTTTGAAATCACCAATGCAGCCAAAATGTGTGTGTAGGTGCATTGTATTCTTTCTAGTAGGCATTTCCGTTCGTACTTACGATAAATATTCAAATAACTTTCGGACCTCCATGTTTTATTTGTAGTTGGTATTTGTTTGTTGTTTTATTTAAATTATATCGATATTACTTACCAGTGGAGTCTTCAGAAGCCGATAGTAGCATCGTTTTAAAAGGATCAAATGCTACTTTATAAACTGATCCAGAGTGTCCATACAGAGTACGACAAGTGTCTCTATCTCTTTCTTCCATCATTCTTACGAGTATGTCACCTACAAAATTCTAAATATTAGGTACTTATTATATGTACTTAAGAATCTAATAAACTATTTTGTGTATGAAAATCTTGAACCAGTATGGTTCATTTTATGTCCCTCAGACTGATATGATTCGAAATTCAAAGATTTGAGTGTTCTTCTTCAGTAAGCATTTTAATTTGAGAGGCGATAGCCAAACGCCTGTAGTTACCTTTAGGTAATCTGTGTGTTTCGGAGATCAAGCTTGCGCTCAAAATGAGTTATAAATAATTATGTACACACCTGCCTCCCTGTCAATGTCTATTAATTTTTCTGCAGATTTCATCCCACGCAATTTTACCGGAGTCAATGTCCACACCTAGATTATAAGACTCTTTCATTATTAAGAAATAAGGATTGAAACCAATATTATTTACAATAAGCATGATTGTTTCTTTTATACCTTAATATTCGAGTTACTGAAGCCAACAGCTAGTAATGTAGAATCATCACAAATATCAGTGCAAATGGCGGTATGACCACTGTTGAGTAGTGTGTAAAAACAAATAGATGGCAGACTCTCTGACCCCAGTTGAATGCGCTTTGAAGCCTCTCGTAGGGCTTTGCCTTTTTCTATTTTATCCGTCTCCTTTCTGCAAATGAATATGTAGCGCAATGTTAGTTAAAATTCTACTACAATTTCGTAAGGTAAACAATATCAATAAACTCACAGTTCTGGCAAAGGAATTCTGTCATTTGGAGGCGCGTTAGGATCAGACTTAGGTTTTTTCATAAAAATGTGTTCTTTCTTTGCCTTTTTCTTTTTTGGTTTATCTGGTGTTTCCTCCACTTCTTCCTCATCTTCCACAGGTGTCGGGAGGACTTGTATATCAGGCTCTTTTAATAACCCATAGTAAACCTTTGTCCGATTTTCTATAAACAAAAACCACTTTGATTTTATAGTATAACTAAATATCTCTAGTTACGTTAGAAGAGTGTAACTGTGTGATACTGTATAAGTATATACTTAAATATGATCTTATATTGTGCATGTCTCTGGAAAATAAATACAGTACCATTTCTAGTGGCTTCACCAAGCAGTCCCCCAGTGGTGGAGCGCACCTGAGCTTGTGACCTCCCAGGGCCATCGTGCACATCAACTTGTATGTGGTTGTTTATAATGTTAATGATTACAGTTGAGCTTTTTTGTTCTTGCAAAAAACGTTTCAGCTGAGATGACGCATCTCTTGATAATTGTACAACAAACTTGTTGGTGCTGGAAAACAAACATTTTACTAATTATTTACAGGTCATTAATATACTACTGAAAAAGTAATTTTTACTTCTTTCTTTATATCAGGTTTATAAAAGCTAAGTATTTTATCTCCCAAAAAAAGTTTAATTTTTTCATTAATAAAGGGTGTGCATTAGTTAAGATTGGATAAGGTAGTGCAATTTAGGATCAACCACCTCAAACTTATTGGTATTAATTAATAAGCCCACAGAAATTTTGGACCCCGGGTTTTGTAATTTTCAAAAAATATTTTTTACTTAGTCTAGTAGGTACTAGTTTATTATTTTGTTTGAACGTGCCAGAGTCTCTGGAACTGCCAGTCGGATTTACAAAGTTCTATCTTTTTGCGTTTGATAGCCCAATTCCTGAAGAAGGTTATAGGCATATTTAACATCACACTACACACACCCCTTCAGTGCCGAACAAAAAGCTAAGCGAAAACGGACGTATTCGCTCGGGCGGGCGATGCATCAAAATACATAATTATGATTATGATCGTACATTTTCATTTTATTGGAGTGGAAGGAATGTTGGAATTTTTAGGAAAATGTATAAATAAAGTGATTTAACAGTGTTGACTATAGTCCAACACTTCCTTTCTCTTTCTCACAGCTACTTTTCTAACTCTCTTATCAGATTCTGCGAAAACTCTATGAACAATAATAGGGTAGGGTAGGGCCTAATTATGCATTTTTGAAAAAATGCAAATGTGAATTCAACTAAATATGTCAGTTACTAAAATCAACCTATTTAATCAATATTGCAGCTTGGTATAACCAGTACAATATGGCAATTTTGCTATTCTCAGGACACCAGTAATATATGGGTTATCCATATTCTGATAATGTCATGAAATCCCAGTAATTAATCCTCTAATTCTGATCACTAGTTATCAGACCGTCACAGGTAGATAAGAAAAAATGTAATTATGTACAAGTACCTGTATATTTCAGCCAACTCATTCCCTTTGATTTGTTCCTTGTGTTTAACTATAGACAATCGTTTTAAATCTTCTTGATAATAATCTTCTTGCTCAGGACCAAATTTTTCCAAGAAATTGACAGCATGTTCATTATGATCATATAATATTAGTACCAGATACATATGGACAAACACTGGATACAAAAGTGTTGATAGTTCATGCTAGAAAAATATAAATATTTCAACACAATAACAATGAATAAAAGTTTGACACAATATAATTTATGTAGATTGGATTTCATTTAATTTTTATCTGTAAAAGTAAAAAAAACTCAAAAGGATGCAAAATGCTAATAAAGGAACTCAGTCAGTTTACACTGGTTTACAGGTATGGAGTGCCGAGAGTTCCCAAATGACCAATATTTATGTTGCTAATTTCCTATTGTTACAAGTGTGACTAGGTTCATTTGCATTAGCCATTATTACCTTATAAATATCGAGCGAGTTCTCAACAAACTTCTTCAGGTTATCGTAAGCAAATTCATAGCTGTATGGATCACTTTCTGTGTGATGCGAAGTAAGAATGCTAGCTAATTCGACTTCAGGAAGATCTAAGTTTTCAAATTCAACATCTCCTAAGCTAGCTTCTTTTCTTAGGATATCTTCTGTACCCTGCAATGTGTTAAAATATACAGTAAAATAGAGCCTTACAGAGTATAGAAATAATGTTTATCGCCATGTTATTAAAATGTTATGGTTACCTTCAAATTAAACTTTCTCAGAAGCTGTAGTACAGCCAAAAGTGGGGTATTCTTCTCCCCCATTATTAGGCACCTTTACATGCAACGCTTAGAAAATGCATTAACTGAATTTAGATTATAGTGTTTTAAATTTTCCTCGACTTCGACGCGTATGAAAACATAAAATTAATGATGTATTTAATAATAGAACTTTGACTTTACTACACCAGTATGCACTCCACTGCTGTCACCTGCCTGTCAAACTCAGCTCAGCCAGCACATCAGGTGTATAATATGTTCTGTGGCTAGCACTGACACAGACAATCTTTGAATCCATGGAATTAGTATGTACTAGAATCATTGAATGCCTTTAGTGGCTCATAGAATAGCTCATATTAGGTGTAATCGCGATTTCACGAACTAAATTATAATTTTATCTTCACGGACTCTTTAAATTGTCTGCAAGCCTTGAAGCAAAAACTACACAGTCATAATATTCTACTTCTCAATAAGAACCTCATTAGATGTGGACCTGCGAAATACTATTCACAAAAAAATAAAAATATTCTGAGCATGGAATTATATAGTATATTAGCTATTTCGTTCATCAAAACTTAACTACTATAAACGCCAGCTAAAAAGGTATAAACATGATAAAGAAACAAAATAACATCGATTTCGGTTTTCCTATAACCGGAGTCACAGGTAATCTGTATGATTTTGCACGACATATTTAGTAACTACTTGTAACAACATGGCGATTCAAACGATACCTCGTTTGTCAAAATACGACGAGAGGTTTATGGCTTATGAGGGAGCCGATCGGAGCCGATGAATATAACTTATCTCCCTCCTTTGGCTTTGCCATAGTAATGTAAAAACAAGATGGCAGCGTTAGTTCCGATTTTAGACACGTGCCAAAATAACTATGTAGCATTGTAGAGTTGTTTATGTATGTGTGTAAGGATCTTTTGGCGCGTGTCCCCAAAATCGGAACATATATTATATTAAAATAATAGGTCGGGGATTTTTTTCGTATTTTATAGGTAGAATGTATTAATGTTTTAGTAATATCTCTTTGGCTATAACTGTTTGTATCTGGCTGGTTTTGATAAAAAAGAAAAATTAAAATATGATTTCCCGCCATTTTTCAATTGTTTTTCTACCACCAAATGACCAAAATGAGTGAATCTAACGTAGAAATTCGATACATTTTGAAGTTTTTTTTTACCGCTGATAAATAATATGTGACGAATATTGACTTAACGCAGTGTCAGTAAGAGTAGCACAAAGTTGGTATAAGCGTTTTCATTCCGGGAATTTGGATATCAAAGAAGCAGCTGGTCGCCCTGTTACGGATAAAGACGACGCCATTTTTGAAACAGTGGAGCTTATGTATATGAAGATATTAGTAGTTACGACATAACTGAAGAGTTTGGGGTTGACCAAAAACAATTTTGACCCATTTGAAAAAGTATGGGTATACAAAAAAGCACGATATTTGGGTGCTACACAAACTCTTGGTCTTGAATTTGTATATAAAATACGAAATAACTTTTATCTGTATTGAAAGTAACGCCACCATCTTGTTTTTACCCGACTACGGCAACGCCAAAAGGAAGGGTTATGATTTTAGCAGTCTATATGTGTACGTCAGTAAGTAAGTATGTGTGTACCTACGTATTTTCCACCGTAGTGCCTAAACTTCAGAACCGATTTTGACATAGGCACATTCTCCCTAAATTTAATATGGAGGGTTTTACAAATTATTAACCCCGAAAAAAAAATGAGATAGGCATGACATGTTTGGTATCAAAAGAAAGGTCATGACGAGCACATTACAAATAATTATGTACCTGAATCATATTATAAAAGCATTAATTAAGCTTATAAAAATGATTAAATTGTTAAAAACAAGTTATAGTGAGACCGCACTACGTACAGCGCGGCTGTAGGTACAATTCGGTCTAGTAAACAATAAAAAGCTGGATTAAAATGATACCAAAATAGTAACGATTTGTAACGCCACTCATTGAATGAAGAAAAACAAGTACAACGAAACATTTATATTTTGGATTTCTTCGAAGCTCGATAGATGGTACTGGCGTCGAAATAAATCGCGCGATGGTTTCGTTCAAGGCAGCAGCAGCACTGCTATTTGAATTTAATTTCCTGTTCACTTGCTATTAGCCAATAGATGGCGCAGTTTTAATGGATATTTTGGTGCAGTGACCAGAGTAACCTTCCTCTATTAGTCCCTAGATGGCATTGTGCTGTGCTCTGTGATATCATTTTTTGAATCTTGGTTTAGGTCGTTGCACGGTGGTACAAGCGCGTATTATAAGGTGCTCTGTGACAAGCGCCCTACAAGCGCGGTCATAAATACCTTACTTTATTAAATTTGTTAAATGGGATTTTTTGTGAAGGGTAAATAATAAAAAATACTTCACAAATGTACATTAATGCTTTATTTACAAAATTTAACACATAATATACAATAAACTGTACAATATGTACTGTCTATATAATATATATGTATATATATTTTTTTTAATAGTCAATATTTGAGTTTTATTGTTTCTCGTTCGGAAATACAGCTGAATATGATATTAACGCTATTCATGTAGGGGTTATGATTAAATATGTATTCTTTTATATATTATACATATTATATACAACAAAAAGCAAGAAAACTAAAACTACAATTTATTTACAAACGTCATCTTAACTACAACTAAGTTAAAATAACTACAACAACCTACCTAATTTCAATTTAATAAATTCGTAATAAATCAAAAACCAGCCTCGACATAACGCTCTTTTTCTTACGGGGAAGTTTCCGAAGACTAGTAATGAATGGGTCTGAGCTGAGTAAAAGTCTGTTAACTAAGTCCGTATCCGTAAGTACTCGCGACATTTTTCTCGTGTGATCCCGTCTGAAGGCCCTTATAATGTTTGTTGCTAGATTTGGATAATTCCCCGATAGATAATAAAGCATTACTGTCCTACTCCAGCACCATCGATGAGGACTTTGTGAACGGAAGCTGGGAGATTATACCACGGATATTCTTGAATTAAAAGTCGCGCGGTATCCAGGGCATATTCATAAAATTTATCCGAATCAATATTAAAACCCGAGGACAAGCCTTGTAAAATTGTGGAGCAACGTTCAATCAAATCTTTAGTTAAGCCAGTAATTTCAGCTGAAACTGCAGAATTAGAGAAAAAAAAATCGTGCCGTATTTCCATCGTTCGATGTTCCGCTTCCGCCACTTCGTGGTTTGTCTACTATTAAACCTAGTCTACGTCTAAACTCAATCTGTACGTATGCTTTCCTATCTGCTACTTGTCTCTTCTCATCATCCGACCTAACCTGCCACTTCTTAACATCCATAATGTTAGCAAGATGAGCAATATATTCGAAAAAGCGAATCCAAGAATTTAAAGGAGATAGGCCAAACTCAAACCTACTTTCATCAGGTTGTTTCTGTAAGCAAACGTCTATTTTGTTCATTTCTTTGGGAGTTGCTCCACAAATGTAACACTTACAGGATGATGATTCATTCAAAGCAGTACACACTTTACCATCCACCATAGTTAACTGTAAAGAGTGTTGAATTCTGAAATCATGGTTATTAAAACTAAAAGTCGTTGGTTGGGGTCAAATAATTACTAATCTTTTCTCGGAAGTAGGCTTCCTCTTCCTTAGATACTTCAGAGGTTTCTTTCAGAAATTGAAAGCGAATAGGTCTGCAGTATCTAGTGGAAGAGGGTCGGGGATTTTTCCAAACTGTAATACTGTCTGAAGGGCAATTTACTACTAACTTAAGTGGGACATAAGACGTCACAAATAAACTACTGTCATCTGTACAAGAGGGATCCGAAAAAGACTGTTTCTATTCACTTAGGCCTGTACTACCATCAAATCCCCAGTTTCCAATCAAAGTCAAATTATGAGTGGAATCTGCTGGCACTCTATCTAAGATTTCTTTTTGCGACTCAAGTATTCTAGAAGTTGTGTGATCTAATAAACTTTGCAGTTCAACTTCTGCTTTAGATTCTGAAACGGATAAGTTTTCGGGATAGCATTTCTTTTTAGCAGCCAGTATACACTTTGGTAAGATGGTAAAAATGTCACATGCAGTTATTGAAGTTCTTAATGAATAAATATTGATGCTTCGTCAACTTAGCCTCAACAAAAAGGGATAAGACCTCGTC
Organism: Brachylomia viminalis; assembly: GCA_937001585.2. Taxonomy (NCBI): domain Eukaryota; kingdom Metazoa; phylum Arthropoda; class Insecta; order Lepidoptera; family Noctuidae; genus Brachylomia; species Brachylomia viminalis. Next base: position 13,534,399 of record OW443301.2, on the reverse strand, counting down.
CGCATTTATATTCAGTCTTAAGCTAGTATTAGAAGTATCAGAAATTTAGTAGTGCTTTCACAGCAGAGTCATCTACTTGAGATAATTCTGCTAATCTTCTACGTTTCGAGCGCTTAGACAATTCTGAAAAATATTTCCTGGGGCGACCGCGTTCGTAAGATGGTCCGGGTTGGTTCGCGTTTTCTTGAATGCACTTCTCATTGCCCCTTACTAATTCGACCCATTCAATTTCATTTAACCAATGTGAGTATTTATGCCAAAATTTTGATTTATTTCTAGAGACAATTTTCCAAAATCTATCAAGACTTTTACATAAACTGAGTGGGTTGCATACTATCTAAGTTCCTAATTTCTAGATTTTCGACCTCATCCAGTGAAGCTAGAATAGTTTTCAACACGTGTTGATGCTTCTGAGGAACACTTCCAGTTACGGCAGACTAAATCTCAATGAAATGCATCCTTGATAAAGTAGGTACATTTAATGTAAGTACTTGAAAAAAAAAATTACGTATGATTCGTAGACCGTACTACGCCTGAGTCTACGCAGTCGTAGAGGCTATATAGCAACTAAAGTCGCAAAAGGACGCAAAAAAACCCTTTTATATTTTAAAAATAGATAGTTCAATCTTTAATTTAAGATATGTGAGAGTATTTGACTATGGTTGAAAGTAGTTGTAAATCTATGTGAAGTCAACTATAAAAAATATACAGTAGAAATACTGTGTGGCGTAGCACGTAAAAACACGTCATAATAAGTCAAATAAAATTTAAAAATATAACTAATTTGTAATAACATACCTTGATCTTGGAAATCAATGTCACAAACACCACTCAAAAACAGTGCAATTCTGAGAATTCACCGTTACACAAACAATAGCGCTAAGTGCTAATGAGTTACGGATAAGGCGAGCGCAACGTAATAATGTGCTCACTTCGGAGGTCGAAAAATAAGTAATAATTAGGTTTTTTTTTTTTGGGTATGGTTTCTAGCAGTTAGTTTTGAGAGGCCGTGACTGCTTAACCCGTCAATCCTGTGGTGCCTTTGAGCTAACTCAAAGCCTCCAGCCAGGGGCATAATATTAATTAGAGACTAAGCGACCATCACCTAAGGGCACCCCTGTGGGGTACGAACCTTGGCTTAGGGCGTCGCTGGGGGAGGACAGCAAGTTCAGGATAGCCTGGATCAAAATGGATTCATTATTATTATTAGGGGGGTTTAAAACTACTGGCTCAGCTGCGCCACCAGCTGGCTCTGCGAATCCGAACAATGATAATTAGGTAAAATGGGTGACTTTTGGGTACTTTGTACTTTTGTTTATCGGTAAATCATTACAGGTAATGAAATGGGGGGTAATTGATGATGAAATTTTTACATTTATGCTATGCTATGTCTTGATTTCTGTCTGAAATATTTTCTTGTTTCGTACATTTTAGATAAATGTTTTTCCGTAGTCTGATTACAATTTTTTTAAACTTATTTTTTTCTATAATACTTCCGACAGTTTCGCAATAGTAGATTGTTATACAAGGAGCTAAAATGACCCATTATATACGAGGTAGTTTTACTCCCGAGCTTTAGCGAGGGAGTAAATAGAAACCGAGTTTTAATGGGTTTTTAGCGCCGTGTGTTACACTCTACTTTTCAATTGCGAGAAAATAAAACAATCCAATACAATATGAAATATGTAGTTTATTTATTAAAAATTAAATGTACAATTTGTACAATTCTGGATATTTAACGAGATGTTTTTTCCCGGTAAATTAAATTCATAAAGATTTCGCGCCAATGTCTTATTTTTGTTTTTTCTTCTGCAGCCGCAACGCATTGCATGCATTCTACCCTTAGAGCATTAATTTAATGCTCTAAGATTCTACCAAAGAGATCGCCGATTTTAGTTCCATTTTCAAAAATAAAATGAAGTTCTTTTTTTATGAAACAGTAATAAGTCGAGTCTATATTCATGATTATTCTACTTATGACTAAAGACTTTCGTTTTTGTAGGCTCATTGTCATTTGACACACAAAAATTAAAAAAAACTTTTTCATCCTACCATCTCGGAAAGAGTATTTTTAATCTTCAATATCTGAGTGGAAAAGCCGTTTTTATTCTCTAGAGGATAAAGTAAATTGAATTTAGAACATCGTGTGCACTAAGTTTGTGAATTAAAAAAAACATTAAACCTATTTACTGCTACCTCTATGGTGCCGAATATATCATACAACTTTTTTTTAATTTGTTAAAAACTCAGACTCGGAACCTTCTTGGTGTTCTTTTTTCAATTTGCTTTGTACGCGGTTCTTTACGCGGCATTTTTTCACGTCATTGATAAACCTTATATTAAAAACAAGAAACTTGAAAACAAGTGAAAAAACTAAAATGAGTGATTCTAGCGACGAGGAAGTTTGCTTGACGCCAACAGAATTGACTGAAACTGTTAATAATGCGCAAATGAGCTTTCTCCCTCAACAATCACGCGAGAAGTATTTAAAACAGTACGATATGTTCAACACGTGGCGACTAGCAAAAGGAGCCAAAACTTTCTCAGAAAACGTTTTGCTGGCATATTTTATAGAATTATCCGAGAACAAGAAAGCAAGCACTCTATGGAGTACGTATTCGATGCTAAAAGCAACAATAAAGATGAAAAAAGACAAACATATCGATACCTATCCTAAATTAGTGGCATTTTTAAAAAGAGCCTCATCTGGTCATCAACCAAAAAAATCGAAGGTTTTCACAGTATCTGATATTGAAAAGTTTCTTAACGAAGCACCCGATTCCGTATATTTGGCGGCAAAAGTAAGTCAGTTGCACATTCAGTATCTACTTAAGTATATTAATCTCAATTAAATAGTATACTTAGTAGATGTTGATAGGCATAATTATGCGTTCATATCAATTTTATTCATTTATCTACTACAATACTCTTTACGTTACAGGTTGTTCTTATTATTGGAATAAACGGAGCATGTCGAACTAATGAACTAACACAACTTAATGTCAAAAACATTGAGAAACATTCAGATGACTTACTATTAATTCATTTACCTAATACAAAGACAAAAAGAGACCGCAACTTCGTCATTCGCAAGGAATACGTAACGATTGTTGAGAAATATCAAGCCTTACGCCCGCCTAACACTCCAATCAATCGATTTTTTCTACAGTATCGCAATGGAAAGTGTGTTAGACAGCCTATGGGTACTAATAAAATTGGCAGTATCCCACGAGAAATAGCAACATTTCTTGAACTTCCAGAACCCCTGTTGTACACGGGTCATTGTTTCCGACGAACTTCAGCCACACTTTTGGCTGATTCCGGAGCTGATCTCCTGTCCCTTAAGCGCCACGGAGGCTGGAAGTCCAATGCAGTTGTAGAGGGATACATAGAGGATTCCATCCAAAATAAGTCTAAAATATGTGAAGGCATCGTAGGAGCCATTACACTGAAAGAGCCTCAATCGGATCCTTGGACTGGCCCTTCTACATCAAAAATAAGCCGTTATGAAACACCTAACCATCTCCCTCTCTCTCCAACATTCACGCCAAGGGAATCCGATGAATCGGTACAACTATTAAGTATGACAGATAGTTTACCGAAAAACAGTACACAAGTGACTAACACCAATATTACAGTACCAAACAAAAATATTACACTCAATTTAAATAACTGTAGCAACGTTACTTTAAAATTTTCTTAATTATACCTTAGTATTATTTTGTTATAATTTAAAGATTATTCTGTAATACTTACCTGTCATAATGTAGTAATTAATACCTAAACTGAAATAAAAGTGTACCTATCTTGTGATTGTAAACGTTTTTTTTTGCATTTAGTCATTTCCTCGCTGAGGTGGAATGAAAAGTTACGTGTTGCACTCGAGTGCAAAGATTTTTCACCTCGTGCTCTTTTGATTCCCTCGCTAACGCTCAGGATTCTAATTTTGAATCACTCGCTGCGCTCGTGATTCAATTTTAGAATCCTTCGCTTGCTCGGTCATCAAAATTGAACACGCGGTTAAAAAGCAACTTTGCACTCTTGTATAACAAATAACTATTTCCCCTAGAGGAAGAATTGCTATTTTTTCTTCGCTCTGGTACGCCACAATGACGGTCTTTTTGAGCAAGAGGAGTGAAAAACAATTTTCGTACCACTTGCTCAAAAAAGTGACATTCTATGCCACAAAAAGCGAACATAACAATAGTCATTTTTAATCTGTTAAAAACAGGGAAAGAAAATTGTACTGAATTTCATTCATCCTCTAGGGGGAGAATGTGATTTAAATTTGGAATACTTCCCGAAATTTATACTGAACTACATCTGTGTTTACACCATTGAGTTTGTATATAAAGCATTAAACATCTTTTTGAAAAAGGAATAGGTACGCATTTATAATGCAGTTATGATAAATAAAATTACGAAAACCGACGAGGCCGTATGAGCTTGATGCCTTTGCTTTTCCGACAAAAAAATATTAGTCTAGGAATTTGCCACGTTTTTGTTTTCTTCAAATAAACGTTAAGTTTATTTTAATTTATTTTTATAAATAAGTTAATGTTCTAAAAATACGTTTAATTGTCATTATTTTTAATAAATGCTTATCTCATATTATTATTGTGTTAATTTTTTCGCAAATGGTACGAAAAGTAGAGTATTTTCCTCGGTGATAAAGCTGTCTTAGTCTTGGGTGAACTTAAATCCCTCGCTACACTCAGGACTCGTCTTAAATCCCTCCCTTCGCTCGTGATTTAAGTTTTTAACACCCTCGCTACGCTCGGGAGTAAACCTCGAGTCCTTCCTTACGCTCGCGATTTAAATCGTCACCCGCGACAGAAGACACTGCTTTATCCCCTTGGGTAATAATCTACTATTAACTAATATTTACCTTACTACCAACAACGCTCCCCGTCAACGAAATTCAATCGCCAAAAGATCCATGTATTGTAGAGCACAGTGTACACACAGCAGCAGGTCAAGTTACCACAATCCGTAAAATTTTATTCTTCCTTCAACATTTTAAGTTTTAAAATCATTTGGAGAAATTTTACAGTTACGTATACCCTGATGTGCTGTCCACTGTCAGTACCTAACATTGTGGTACTTCAGAATCGTAGCAGATTGCGTTTTGTAGTTTCTGCCTACCGTCATGTGAAAAAGGCTGGAGTTTATGTTTGTCATAACATACCTCTAGCTTGTTTGCAAAGAAAAATGCTTCAGCTAAATAACGGAAGAGGTTGGCAGAGGTAGTCACCCACATTTTCACTAGTTATATTTAAGTCTCATATAATACCTTGAGTGCGAGTCTTTAGCAATAAATGTTCCTAGGGACCTTGGGATCGAGCTCATAAGGGTTGGACCTCATCTGGCAGCACGGAATCGCATTTGTTCCGCCTGTGCTACCACGTGCTGCAGTATGCTGCCGCATGCGAACGCGCGCTGTCGCATTCCGCAGACAAAAAAAGGCGATCGCACGCGTCAGCATGCTGCAGAATGGGTGGCATACTGCCGCGTTCTTTCATGATCAGTTTAGTTTCAAGCGCGAGATGGATAGGACCACGGAAGAGAGAGCAGTGATCCTAGCGTGTATTTTGTACATTGTGTACGTGTATCATTGTTATTTCCATCCGTACGGCATGAATGAGCAGGCTGCACTGAGCTGACGAGCGGCCGCGTGCGCCATTGTACGATAGAGTGAGACAGCATGCGATAGCAAGTGATCGGCGGTGAAAGGATGCGTTAGCATGCTATCGCGCGCTTCAGCGTTCCGGAGTCTCCCTGCCGACCATTGCATTTTGTCCGTGATGCCGATCGCCTCGAGGATTCCGCCGCGTGCTATCGCATTATGCTTTTTATCTCGGTCTAGCAAATGGCAGTTCTAAGCGACAGAAAGAGAAAGGGCGACGGAAAAAGGCGATTCCGTGCTGCCAGATGAGGTCCAACCCTTAGTCGTGCTTGCGAACACTTGACACACGAAGCTTCCTACCTACCTACATTAAAATTTTAAATAAAAAATAACGCCAATAGTGTTATTGGGTTTTTCCATTAGGAATTTCTTAGCAGCAGTCCGGAGTGTGAATAGTGACCGGTTGATGGCTATAGACATGCCCTTTAGACGGGTCTTTAACATAACTGGCGAAATGTGGGTTTATGTACTATAAGTACCTACACCTCTGCCTAACCCTTCTGAATACAGGTGTGATGTTATCTTATGTTATATTGATATAAAAAATAAATAATAAATAAAATTCATTTAATTCAGATAACATGATCCATACAGTGCATTCAAATAATTAAGATAATATTACGTCATAATCAAAATTAAAAACTGTTAAATTCAAAATAAATAAATTCAAATTAAAATAAAATTAAATAAAAGTCAAAAATTAATACAATAGAATTAAAACATGCAAATCAAATTAAATAAAAATCAAAAATAGAAACATCCAAATTAAAATAAAATATAAATCAGAAATAAAAACATTCAAATTAAAATAAAATAAAAATCAAAAATAAAATCATTCAAATAAATTCAATAAAAATCAAAAATTAAAACATTTAGATTACCCGCTTAATAAAAGACACCCACATCTGAGAGGAGATCCTGTCGGCAACAGTCTTCAGAATTCCGTTGCAGCTGCCACGCATTCTGCAGATCAGGGAAACAGTTTTCTTGCGAATGACGGCATAAATGCCATCAGTTCGGTATAGCGCGAACATCCCTGATGCACTACAGAAGCGAGGCAGCCCCAACATCATCCTGAAGATGTTGTTATACTGGACGCGCAGGGCATCCAGCGATCTTTTGGTGTGCTTGACCCACAGATTTCCAGTATAAAAGCTTTGACAATACGCTTTAAACAATGTTATTTTTACTTGTTCAGAGGAGCGGGAAAATCTGCGGACCAGCATGTTACCTCTGACCGCTAAAGCCCTGCGCTCCCTCTCAATGTCCATATTGTCTTCAAGACCCTCAGTAATTAAGTGCCCCAGGTATTTAAAATTAGAGACACGGTTTATGCACAAGCCATTAAGGGTAATATTAAGCGGGCATCCACCGGCGGCCCCAAAAACCATATATTCGGTTTTTTTGACATTATATACAAGACCATGTGCTGCAGCATAGGCCTCACACACCCTTAACAGCTCTCCAAGACCTCTCGCCGTCGGGCTCAGCAGCATCAGTCATCCGCATAGCTAATGTTGTTGAGGCAGACGCCATCTATCGAGCAACCGACATGCTTGCTACTGAGCTCGACGATGAGGTCATTTATGTATAGGTTGAAAAGCTTAGGAGACGTCACACCTCCCTGTCTCACCCCGCTTTCCAACGTATATGCCTCAGAGAGCGTATTATTCCACCTCACAAAATTGGTTTGGTGGGAATACCAATATTTAATTAAATTGAGCACCCCCACCGGTACACCCGCGTTACCCAACTTTCTCCAGAGCACATCGTATGAGACTAGATCAAAAGCTTTGGAGAGGTCAAGGAAACACGCGTATACCGGTGTCCTGCGGTCCATGTAGTATTGGACAGTGTGCTTGAGACCAACGATAGCAGCCTCCGTGGATAGCCCGGGTCTAAACCCAAACTGCGCGTCGTGTAATTCTATGAATTTATCTATGTAGGAATCAAGCACACCGTCCAGCACTTTAGCAATTACCGTTGCTAGAGATATGGGCCGATAGTTCCCACAGTCCGAGATATCCTCCGAGATACCAGTCCTATTCTTCACAATGGGCACTACGATAGTTTTCATTAAGTCATGTGGTAAGTATGAGTGACTCCAGCACATCGTGAAGAACAAGGCCAGGACCCTCGGCAGGTGAACCCCAGCATGCCGCAGATGCTCCACACTAAGCCCATCATGACCAGGAGATTTACCGCCTGTCATTCTCTTTAAAACACATCTCACCTGACTAGCCGTAAAATGTACAGGTGGCTCCTCCCCATCATCTCCGGGCTCAGACCTGACAAATGGCTCCGAAGGACCCAGCGGGGAGCGCACCATAAAGTGTTCCCTGAACATATTCGCAATATGGACCGCTTCGCTTTTTCCGTTCACGCTCACCGGGAGGCCAGGCTTAACTTCATGCTTTCCAGTAGCTTTCCAGAACTTAGAAAAGTCTTTTGCCGATCTATGTTTAGCCAGAATGTCCATCTTAAGCTGCTCTTGATTATTCTGGCACCACTTCAAGCGAATTTTGAATATTTTACGGGACTCGAGCATTTCATCATATAATTATAATGCCTGAAGTGGGCCGGTTGCAAGATATCCACGTTCCGAACCTAAGCCTGGCCACCCTATGAGCTTCACGGACATGCTTATTCTAGCCACACAAGTGTCTCTTTTTATTTAATTTAGGGGCACGCTTCCCGCCAGACGTCACAGCGGCATTTCTCAGTGTCTTTACAATATTGTCATATAACCCATCCAAAACAATTCTATGGTCATCCAAGCTGCATGACCCACGACTGCAAACCGTGAATTCGGTGGGAAAATCAATGTCTCTTAAAGCGAGGTTACATAGATCATGGTAAGTTTTTATCTATGCTTCATCTCTCCCACCCCATACAACCGAGTCACGCCGCATGTCGCTCGCCATCAACCTAGGCCTAACCACATTTATGTCACAACTAATAAGTAAAGGTAAATGATCAGACAAGAAAACATCTTCTATGACACGTACCTCAACCACAGTTCGACCGGCCGACAACGATACGACACCGTGGTCCAGCCATCGCCTACAGCCATGAGCCTCGCTGACAAATGTATAAGTATTATTGTCTGTGCCTAACTTTTCCAAGTCGACCCAGATCCAGGCCTGATCCGAACAGAAGTTAACATTTCATTAAAAAATAATTCCTGAGGGTGAGCATTAAAATCACCTAAAATAAACACGGTTTCAATGTTCTCACTATCTACTACTGCACTTAATTCACCCAAAACCTCGGTCATAATTGGTAGATTGTCCGGTGAGTCAGTCAGCATATACACAGAAAAAACAATAACAGAGCGATTGTCAACATTAGCTCGTATAGCGGTCAGTCAAGAGCTGGCACACGGCACCACAGTAACATCATCAAAAATACCCTTTCTCCAGAGTATGGCAACTCCCCCATGAGGTCTCCCATATGAGGGATGTCACACAAGAAAAAGTAATTATTTTACAAAAAAAAATGTAATCTGGAAAAATATATATCTACACTAGATGCCCAAGATGCCAAGATGCCGTAGGCGTACGCCTACGTGTTGCCATACACTTGGGCAGCTAGTGTCCAAATAAACATAATTTTACAAATGTTGCGCCAGTTTTTTTTTTTTTTTTGATTTTAACATCGCAAACCTTTTGCCAATAAACTTGGTTTAGATAGATAGGTATACGTACCTACGCCTACAAGTACAGATAGGAAGGTACCAGGTATTCTATAAAAGAAATAAATCTAAAAATATATTTTTTGTCTAGCGATTGGTGTGCACGTCATCGAGCCTTTTTTTAGGTTGTGAAATCATCAAATAACCTCACCCGCTCTGGGTGGAGCGGGAGGGCGTGTCAGACTCTTACTGACTAAGACCCACTCGTGTTCCTTCAGTTGCCTGTGCCAGGGGCCACGGTAACCCTTTCGGACCTTCCCGCAACCCTGGCAGGCAGCGGCCCTAGCGGACGCCGTCGTTGGTGCTGATGACTCTTTGAGGCGCGCGTGGAGGACAACGCGCCATCGACCCGGGACTGGTCCTTATCGGACGGTGAGCTACCTATTGCTCGCCATCCGCAAGCCCGCACCTACGGTGGCCGGGAATCGGCCTAGGATGCCCGACGCCCAGGGGGTCTCCTGCGGCGACTAGGGCCGTGAGGGCGCGAATTTTGCCTCTCCCTAGCGCGTTCCGCCTCCTTCGCGAGCATTACTGCTTCGCAAAAGGAAGTGACGGCCCTCTCGCTCAGTACCATGGCCTGGACCAGGGCTGGACCAGGTCATAAAAAGGTTTTCCCTTTGAGATCGGAACCTTAATAAAACAAGCATGTTAAAAACAGGTGTTTATTGGAATAGCTAATAAAACAAACGAAGTTCTAATTGGCTATTTCAGAATAAGTACATGATATTATTAAATATGAAACAACTATAGTCAAATAAATAATAAGATACAATAATATCAAATAAGTTGCTCTTTGATGTTCAGAGAGTTTTAAGAAATATTTAGGTACTATATGGCCGATGAATCATGGCCGGTCTGAACATAGGCTCGTTGACCTTTCACGCATGTTCTCTTTTCATACTCGCCTCATGTCACCATTTGGTTCCCAAAAAGTGTTATTGCGCATCCTTCTGCGCAAAGTTCGGACCGGCCATGATTCATCGGCCGTATTGTACTTCAACACAGTTGATGGTTCACACTAGAAATCTTTATAAAACTATGAGAAAAAATCCTAAAAGCAATACTATTACGACGTATTCTTTGCCTACCGCGATGAATTTATGAAAACTTGTATCTATATATTTTATAATACTGTTTTATAAAACGATCAAATATTCAATTGCATACAAGGATTCCGCTCAGCAATTTATTGTAACGCCTATGATCAGGTATTTTAATGAGATATGTCTCACGGATAATTTAACAAGTCTTTCTCATGAATTGAGAAAAATTTATGCTAGCAAGGACATTAGCATTAGTCTTCTCTTTAGGAATAATAAACACATCTTAAGATATTATAATGTAGTGCGTAACATTAATTGTTTATACTTAATTTAACACCGTAGCAAACGTACTCTAATTAATTTCTGATACACGTCAGTCTTAAGATCCGTCTATTATTACCAGTGTACTGACAAATATAACTATTTACATTACTAACTAATATTGCGTTAGGAGGTACAAATTGTGACAAGTATCGCACATCAAGAAGTCTCAAATGGCTTCGTCCAGCTTTATCAAAATACCTGTAACTGTTTATGTAGCTAGTGGGTAAATGAAGAGCTACACAACTGGCTCGTTGTTCTAGCTAGTCACAAGTGCTACCGCGATAACAAATCGCCCGTGGGTTCGACCTACGGGCGATTTGTTTTCGTGGACTGGGCTTTCAAGCTAAGCATGAGGTCCTGAGTTCGATTCTCAGGTCGGGAAAATTGATCTTGGGTTTTTCCATCAGGAATTACTCAGTAGCATCCCAGAGCCTGAATTTGTGCCCGGTTAAGGGTAGTTGGCTCGCCCCCTATTACATTGGGACTTAAACATAACTGGCAAAATATGGATGCAGGTATAGGCAGCCTCAAAAAGATGTATACATCGGCAATAATTAATTTGATTGCCTACAATTTCTGTTCCATAACACTGTATCAATGTGTAGCTACAATTAAGTACCCAATTTGTAATATGTATGTCTTGTGTTAGAGATTGATACAATATTATGGAACAAAGATTGAAGACAATTATAAAGTATTCTTGTCGATGTATACATCTATTTGAGGCTAACTGTACTAATAGGTAGCTGCACCTTTGCCTAATCCTTCGGGAAAAACAGGCGTGATGTTATTTTATATTTTAACTATGTAGTTGTTGTGTTGGGTGTTGGTAGTTGTTGTGTTGTGTGTTGGTAATTTTTGTGTTGTGTGTTGGTAATTGTTGTGCTGTGTGTTGATTATTCGAGTTTACTTTGCTTTTATCTTGACGCAGCGACACTTGCGAGTTTTTAAATAGGGTCAGTACTAATGTCTCTAATACTACGATTATCTATTATTGGTCGTTGATAAGGTAAAGCTATTTATTTATGCAGTGCGTTTTTATATCAGAATGTTATCTGTATTTAGGAAATATTGTGTTCAGTCGCGATATCTCTATTTACGATTATCAATGAAAGCTCAAAATTGTTTTCCGAAAAGGTAGTCTGTATTTATATTTCGTATTATTTGGAAGGCCGCTCTATCCGTGATACGAAAAAACTTCGCCAGTTTCAGTTGCAAAGACAAATTCTCTGGTGAAAAAGAGCCTAACATAACAATTTTGTAGGAATTTAGGCAATAAACATTTGAATAAAAACACACTGTATAACTATGACATTAATAATTACTGTTACTTTATGACTCAAGTCGTCTTCACAGGTAATAATACCACTAAATACCTAAATATTTAATTAAGGAGTTAAATATACTTACTGCCTGTATTTCTAGTCGCATTTTTATTGATTGGCAATATTTAAAAGCTTTGAGGATAGGTACAATAAATACTTAAATATTTGTAAATGCATAAAACGTAGGTACCTAGATAATCTCAGATCTAAATAAATAAGTCTATTCATTTATTTAGACAAAAATATCAAATCACGTCTAATCGGACGATAATAATATTACAGGGTAAAATTATACGTAGGAATCTAAGTAGATATTAATTAGACTAATTTATTAAAGCTTGATAACAATACTATTTAGATTGATGACCGCAGTAACATTATTAGATGTTGGGGACATTACGATACAATTAAGAACTCAGTTCATCGAACTCGGTGCCGAACAATAGTATCTACCTATTGGATGCTTGCGATATGTTATGACTTTTATGTTAAAATTAAGTTTACAGCATAATCAGCCTATAATGTTCCCACTGCTGGGGCACAGGTCTCCTCTCGGTGAGAGGGAGTGGGTCGTAATCCACCACGCGGGCCCAGTGCGGGTTGTTGGATGTCATATTTCTTAAAATTTTTGGTTCTAGAACATGCCGGTTTCCTCGCGATGTGTTCCTTCAGCGATTTGAAAGCAGTAGTGATGAGATAACTTACGCAAATTAAGTTTGCCGACTATAAATTACAAGATAAGCATTATGAGAGATGATACGTATGTGTTATTTTATATTTATGCTATTTCGATATTGAGGGCACATATTTTCTCCAATTCAAAATCATTTAAGCAGGTTCTCGTCCTAGTCTTAACTAGCCTACCTACTTAGCCAGCTTTTAAAGTGTTCGAGCGAATAATAACAGGGGTAAAACAGGGAGGGTAAAGGGGGGGAGGGGGAGGGAGGGGGTGGAATGACAGAGAAGGTACACTCACTCAACCTGATTGTGGACCATGAAAATTAAGTTGTCACATCTTAATTGTGCTTTTAATGTCGAGCTAAAGCACGAAATTTCATCTCCCAGACACATTTTTTTATAACATTCGAATGTAGCTAATACGTACAGCTATCTAATTATTTTACTTCCGTATAATCAATTATCGTTCGTAAGGCTTAGCACGCACTACGAATTTTAATATTTGCGGATAATAATCGCGAATCTATGAACAGTAGGTACCAATATACTAGAGTCCGCACGCTACGGAAAAAACAATCGCTTGAGAATTCGCTTGAAAAATTATTTTCGTTTGCGATTTTATTTCGCAGTTTAAAAATCGTAGTGCGCGCTTAACGTATATTTACATTATGAGATATCGAAGTAAAGACATTGCATTTCTCTTAAAAATACTGTAAGTATCTGATACTATAACCATATATTATATTTAACGTAAAAAGTTAACAAAGGAATGGGTTAGTGCTGATATCGTAGTGCAAACGATGTGTTTACAAATTGATTAAATACGGTAGGTAAGTAATGCGTGGGTATTGTTGTGTCCCGGCCGAGATTGGACTGAGATAGATGGCTATTATTTATTACTATAGCTTATACCCCTGGCCGTGCGCGCCGTGGCGACCCTCAACCTAACGATTAACGCTGCTGTTAAGGAGACTACATGACCTAAACGCAAGTTTTATAATGCCTAAAAGTATATGATCCACTGCAGTAAACACAATCAGAAAAATATATGATATTCTTCAGAATATATGCTAGTTAGATAGTGTGTTGAAAACATAATACAACTAATTTGGTACGATAGAAAAAAGTCAGGAAGATACGTCTAAAAATTTCTTTTAACGGTTAAAAACCATGCTAATATACATGCAATCATTCTGTTTTTTTTTCAGATTGTTCTTCAAGCAACATATTATCGTGATAGTGTTTTCATTTTTTAATCCAACCAATAGATTTTTTGTAAATATAGAATTGCTTCATATTTTGCAATAAATTTGCAGCTTTGTGTCATCGCGCTTCTCTTTCTTTTCTATGCAGTCCGACAGTGACCGCGCTTTAGCTGTAGTCCGCCCCTTAAGGTAAAGAGTTGGATAAAAGTTATATTTTGTAAAATTGCTAGGTATGGTGTTACATTACTATCGGAACATAACATGAAACATTACATATTCAGCCTATAATGTGCGTAGAGATTGCTTGACTGTTACATCCACCACGGGGACCTGAAAACGAGAATATCTCATAGGTTCTGAGCTGGAGCAGATAAAGTACTCGCAAGTAGCAAGCGAATCTTCTCGAGCCAATCACGTAGCACCGGGTTCGATGTTAGGAATTACATTTCAACAATCAACAAAGCCGTTTCACTGCAAGCTAACAGTCTTTTCAAAAATTATCTTAATTTGATAAAATTACTGTCAATTAAACAATTGCCCCATAAGAAATCTACTGTTATGTTAAAAATGTCGAGACGCAGCATACAAAATATCTCAGAGAAAGTTAATTTTTGAATAAACGATAGCTGTGTTTTGATTTAAAGGTCTTGACTTGAACAGTTGTGTGTGTCAAATAGTTTTGGCGCGACGTCTTCGTACGGCGCGACGCGAGCAGACGCGAGGTCGCGCGCCACGCGCTCCGCGGCCCCCATCACACGGAGCAGGTTGAGGCCCGCTAACTTCCGAAGTTCCTCTATGCTCCAACCCTCTTCCATCAACTCCGCGAAAAGCAGCGGATACGACGACACGTCCTCCAGTCCTTGGGGTGTACTGTACAGTAAGCATTGTTTATAAGATTAATGTCAAACGCGCGCATTAAGTATCTACGTAGACTCACGTAGACGCAAGTAGGTAAGTACCTACAATACAGTTATATTATGTAGGTAGGTAGGTACTAACCATCCCTACTAAACAAACCCGCTTAAGGATACTGTCAAGTAAGTGCCTGTGTGTAAAAATTAAACCCTCTGAAAAATATACAGCGTTTATGATAACAAAATTATTTTGATTTTAAAAGTTAGAGAGAAGAAATCTTCCGTAGATATTATGCCTTCAGAACTACTAAACTTCGTTCAAAGCTTTATCCTTTATAAAGCTTCACGCTTTTGGGATTAAGAATTTTATTACTTTTGGTGCGTTAAGTATAATTATAAAATCTTTAATGTTAGGTAAAGTTAAAATAATCTAGAATAAGAGTGCCTGTTTCAAATTCTGGTGCCGTAATGTGTTGGAACAGGTCAGAATTAATTATTTTTCTCTTGCCATGCGGAGGTATATCGGAGATAGCTACACATTGCAATATGTACTCACTAATTAATGCCGTCGTAGCCAGCGCCAAGGCCCACACTGTCCACACCGGCTACATCCCTTATATGATTAATGTGTGCTGTAAGACAAAGTATTGGTTAATTAAAGTACTTTATCTGAAGGCCTTATAGTACGTTTTTATTATAACAGTTTTGGACGATACAAGAACATTTTTTTGAAATTTTCCTGTATTATTGGTATTTAGTTACTGGAGCATCGAAAACATTATAGACGAAAAGGAAAAGTTAAGTGACAAGGAATACGTAAACATCATAAGAAGAAGGAAGACGCTGAGCTGTTATGTGTGGTTAATGTCTTCTTACCGATGGCATCTTGAACGGTCGCGGTATCCTTACAAGTGAGGAACGACGTGTAGAAGTTAACCATGATGAGGCCCTTATTGGCGGCGAGCAGGCGCAGCACGGTGTCGGGCACGTTTCGCGTCACGTTGCACAGCGCGCGCGCCGACGAGTGCGAGAACAGCACGGGTGCGCGCGACACCGCCAGCGCGTCGCGCATCGTGCGCTCCGACACGTGCGACAGGTCCACCAACATGCCCAGACGATTCATTTCCTTCACCACTATCTGTCCGCCCGATCAACAACAATTTGTTAACATAAGATTGATGACAGGAAAAGAGGACGCTAAAAGAAAAATGCGTGTATTCTCCAACTACTTTAATTATTAGTTTTTTCTGTTATTAGACAAGAAAAGCTTAAGAGGGCTATCACAATTTTTCGAGAATCACACATCTAAACTGGGAGTTATGATGTGTGATTATGGTTTAGATATGACCACAAAATTAAAAAAAATATGGCCGAGAAAGTTTGATTATTTCTCTCAGGAGTGTTCTAAATAAATATAATTTTTTTTCTTCTTGTATTTGAGTGTGAGACTCCTCAAACACTCAAATACAAGAAAAATTGTGATAGCCCTCTTAAGTACTATAAAATGTCATTTACATAAAATATGAAAAAAATTGTTTTAAAACACGTCGGTATAAGCTATTGAAATGAACTGCGAATACAGTTCCGGCTGCTCCTGGCCGTTTGCATATTTATCATAAAGTAAGTCTCTATTGTTCCAGCCGCTTTTGAAGTTCGTATGAGTTTGCGTTGCTTTAAATTAATTGCTAACTTCTTAGAACCTTTGTGGTTGTGAATTCAGAAAGCCGACGAATTTTGAAAGCGACAAATTGTCGTACTTAGTTAGTTTTATAGTTTGTGACGTCAGTGGCAGCCATTTGGGTAAATAGGTAAGATTCCATTGTATGTAATCCTCAATAGCAGATTAGGTAACAAATGATTTACCGGGTGAATTTCTAGCTAGACGCCTGGGGGCCGCCACCACGCTCGGTTTTAATAGTCAGTTTCAATTATCACAATACAGTACGTACAAAATGATTATCAACTCAGCCTTTCACAGTCCACTGATGGGCATAGGCCTCTCTCTCGCGCCACAACACCCTGTCCTCCGCCTTCCATATCCATTCTGTCCCACCTACTTCTTAAGGTCGTCTGTCAATATCGCTGGGGGGCGTCCCACACTACGGTTACCGATAAGCGGTCTCCACTCGAGAATTCGTTACTCCACCGGCCATCCGTTCTTCGATCAATATGGCCAGCCAACTTCGGCTTTCCTAAGCTGCAAGCTACGTCTGTAACTCCAGTTCTTTTCTGTATAATTTCATTTCTGATCTTTTCCTTCAAAGAAACTCCGAACATAGCCCGTTCCATAGCGCGCTGAGAGACCTTGAATTTGTGAATCAGCCCGACACTGTCAGTGTCCACGATTTGGAACCGTATCTCAAACAGCGCAATAGGCGACTAAAAGAATCGTCAAAGCTTAGGAAATAAACAAAATGATCTGATAAGTTTATTTTCAAGTTTCGTGTCATAAAGCGTTAAGAAATTAAAGAGAAGTATCAAGAGTAAAAGTTATCCTACCAAAGAGTGAACTAACAAGATCGGTTCTCGCAGTGATCGTAAATGATGGGCTAACAACCAGCCACTACTTATATTTTATAGCCATCTTAAATTCAGCACTGTAGTGCTACCGTCTCTCCTATTAAGATAAGTACCGCTTGGGGTTGCTTCTTACGTTAAGAAAGTAGAAGTAACTTGTATTGCCACTTGTAACTTGGGAGCGCATGCAGATGATATATTGCGCAATTAATAAAAACAATAAAGAGAACTGCTGTAGTTCGAACTGTTGGCGGTTAAGTTCAATATGTGGCTACACTCAGCAAAAGAGGTAAAAGAGTGACAAAATTCATTTATGTGCATGCATATGTAGCGGTATCTACATTGCCACATGCGAGCTGCGCGTCATACTGACGTCATGCAAATTCTTCATCACGCAAGCAGAGTTTACCGCGCGATTAGCATAAATACAACTTCCCGACATCAATCATCGGGCAGTTGCTCACCAGACACGACACCCGTCTGGTCGGAGGATCCTCCCTTTTTAATGGAGGTATGAGTGAACTTTACATCCTGTTTCTCGTACCTATACATAATTACTTTTAAATAAAAGGCACACCTAAAAGATGTATCAAACTCAGCACACCTACAATATTAAAAGTAGCAAGCCTGTATACTTATCTCGTTTTTTGACTGTACCTCCTTATGGTAGGTTTTAAGTTTGAACGTACGACGGCGACGCAGGCTACGTTGCACGCAGTGTGCAGTTTAAACAAAAGAAAATATTTCGAAAAGTATCGTTGCAGGTAAACAAAGAACTGCTTTCGCGAGCAGCGAGCAGCCCGAGTTCATACAAAGAGAAATATTGCGGTGCGCAGGATGTTTATGATTATGGCACACTCACTCTACTCGACGTCTCAATCTTTACGGTTGCCTTCTACTTCTGACTACTTAGCTACGTGTATTTTAATATTCTTTCGCATGTTCCAAGATTGCTCTTTATGAGCACATATGTTGCTCATATTCAATGCAAATTGGTTTGTAAATACTTCATACAGATTTCTTTAAGCCACGTCTGCTTGCTACAATTTCTTAATAATATTCAGCATGTACCTAAGACAATAAATTCACTCCTAATGAGCTACCATTGTATAGTCTGCAAAGAGGATTATAACTTCATTTAATCTTAAGAGATTTAAGAAAGAATTAAGGGGAGATAACTCATAATTTAAACCCGTAAGAATAATCAAAGTTTTAATGTTTCAGCTTTTATCAATCTGAATTTTTAGGTGTTTTATAAATGGTTGAATTATATTAAAATTTTAATATAGGACCGTAAATCTATTGTTAATTTAAAATCGATCCTTTACAATGTCACATTTGAAGTTTACGTGAACGTATAAATTGTAATTTTATTTTACGTTTTTTTTTTGTGTCTTCCTACTTACACTTTGACTGTATACAACAATAATCAGATACATTTAAGGATAGGCAGGAGTTTATTCGTATTCCTCTGAGACAGGTACTTACTACGACTAGTAAATATTCCAGGTGTAACAGTAATAAAAACCATACTTTCAACAGAGTAGTTTAAAAGATAAAGTTGCCTACATCGTTCATTTTGTGTCAGCATAGATTGGTATAGGCTGTTCTTCGTACCTACTTAGTACGACATAAAAAAATGAAATTGAATCAATTTATAGCATTGCATATCGAGTTTTGCAATTACTTTGAATATAAAGCCCATAAACGCTCGTTTATGTTTGGTGTAGCAATGTACCCTCCGTAGCCACGCGTAGGTGATCGTAGCCAACCGTAGCAAACGCTGTAGTAGAACTTAACTTTCCGGAACGCTTTCTCACGCATTGAACCTGTCTGTAATCTTCTAAACACTCTTGTATGTCTGATGTAGCGTCGTAGCAGAACTTAGCCACGCGTAGCTGATCATAGCACTTGCCGTAGCTGATCGTAGCACTTGCCGTAGCTGATCGTAGCACTTGCCGTAGCTGATCGTAGCACTTGCCGTAGTAGGACTTCCCGATTAGAGCCTTACCCTGCGTCCTAATAACTCCTAACCAAAGCAATTGGTCGCGTGAATACACGATCGTTGTGTTCATATGTCACATATTTGTTCGGAAAACCGGAATGCGCCAAGAACCTGTCTATATCTTTTAAAACGCTCTTCCATGTTTGGCGTAGCATCGTAGCCGGTCGTAACCGTACACAACTGATCGTAGCAATTGCTGCAGCAGGACTTACCTTTCCGAATGGCGTGAGTCCGCCGCGCGGCGACGTTTCAGGTTTATCACCGGACGCACACTCAGCCCAGGGGGTATCGCACGTGGACGTGAGCGTCAGGTACCGCACGCCCACTTGGTACAGGGTTCTCAGCACGCCAAGCGAACCCCCGATCGCATGCCCCCCCTCCACCCCCACCAGTGAACATAGCCTGTGGTTGGCGTGCGCCGAAACTATATCTGTGACAATAGGCAATCGACGTGAGAACTGTATTACATGCTCAATAACAAAGGAAATGATCTATGAATCGGTGAATTTACTAAAACATAAGTAGCTAAAATATTTCGACGTGCTATAGGTATGCATATTTATTGAAATGCATAAAAGAGAATACATTCTTCTGCAAATGATAAAATAGAACTTATTTTAGTTCATTCCTTAAAATAATCATTGGATTGCACTGTGTTCCGGACTTTAATATACTGCAAATGGAAACCTAGAAGTTTTTTCAAGTATCTGATGGACAGTATTACTACTTGTGAAATAAATTGTCGAAGCAAGTTCATTGTTTTTTATTTTCTTTGAGATCGAATGAAGAGAAACACGAAGAAAGATCGTCGAATTTTTAATAAAGCTAGGGGACGCCAGGATTTCTTTTTGTAAGTGTTTTTCTTTATCTTTTGGTCCAAGGAAAACAAAACATCAAATAGATTTAGAGCTGATATTGTTACTTTTGTTTTTTTTTTTCAAACAAAAAGTCCTTGGCACTTGGTGCTTCGTGTTTCACCTGGCTTTGATTTGTGTGCACAATTGCACCATTTCCCTCCGTCTTCGGAATACCGCGACATTGTTCGCAATTCACATTGTTAATAATATACTTAGCGTGATTAATGACCTGAAAGCGATAAGGAATTCCAATAGATGTTCTAGAGCCAAGAATTCATCTCCATCACTCACACGTAAACCTATCCCTGCTCAATATGTTCGCTTTATATGCTGCAATGATAGTTTGTAAACATATTAATATACATAATGTTTAATAACTGTTGCAGTATGTACACATAATTATGTATAAATATTGTATTAATTTAATGTACAAATTAATTCATCAACTAAAACACGTATTCAAAAGCTTTAACGAGACTTCATGTTACTGAATGTATTATGAAGTCATTTAGAGTTGACTCAAAAATGAATATAATTGTTCATTGACTACTGTCTGCATTGCAGTAATCTACTAATTGAGGTGTACAGCTGTTCATTTAATTTTTAATTCATGATTATTTATATTTTTTTTGAAATATTCACTACCTACTCAGTTATTCGTTAATTAGAGTTCCCTTTTTGCCGAAATTTACTGAACTTGAAATCACGTTTTTGTTTGCGAACAATAAGCGAAATAAGTCTGAAACCGTTTATTGTAATTGGGTTCATTTGAATTAAAAAAAAACAATGAAGCTAAAGGAAATCCACGAATTAAATTAAACAGTTTTATTTTTTAAAGGCTACGAAGTGAAAACAATGGGTTTCTCATGCTAATATACCTTACGCATTTACATTTGTTCTTTTCAGATTGCCGTAGGTACATACCCTACCTGAAATGTATTCGGTTTCGTGCAAATTACGGTATTTTCTAGGTACCCAGTTGGTTGCGCTTACCTTCAGCGGAGGTGCAGAGCGTCAGCTGCGGGTGGTACTTGTCCGTGAGCCTCTGTATCAAGTCGATCTGCTCGAAGGTGAGCTGCACGGCGTCGCGGTGCTGTGCGTCGCACGGCACGTACGCGGCCCAGAACTGAGGACAGAGAATCACTCTGACATACAACTGATTAAATATCTCGCACGACTTGAGCAACGCTTGAGCAGAATTTCAAATCCCACTGATACAGCGATACAGTGAACCGACAAAGATTCCATAATGGAATCAGTGATGCCGATGGCAAACGTGAGGCGACGGGCGGTTAACTCGCTGCCACCACATATTGTATTATGTACTCGTACGTTACACAAACACATCAATCTCGGGGAGTTGTGCGATGGAGTTGAAACAATTAGCTCACTATCATTTATGTTTCGGTTCATTGTACCGTGTCCATGATATAATTATTAGTTGCTTTCATTATGACACAATCGATTCATTAATCCTTTGAGTTAAATATAAGCTCTGTAATTTGCTGAGTATATTATGTACTAAAGTAACTGACACTCGGAATGAAATTGATGGAATAGAATGGCTGCAAGTGTTATGGAAAATTCTGAATATTACTTTCACATATAAATATATATAAGTAACTGATGTTGTTATCCTTCTCAAAAATGAAAGTAGGTATTATTGGATTGGTAAAGATAAACAGTTTAACTAAATAACATGGGTAAACCTATACCATTATCTTTTGATGCCACAATAATGTGGGCGTTATGATCCACGCGGCACATATTAATCTTATCGTGGGATTACGTCGAAATGACCCACTTTGTTAAATGCACAATTAATTAAATCGTGCGGTTGGAGGAATTTCGCTCACCTGTGCGGCCACTCTGCCCTGCTTCAGTCGCGGCAGGTCCGTGTGGCTCCATGAACTTGTTGCCCACGGGGAGATCGTCCGCAAATCCTCGTCGAAACTATTTGTGGATTTATAATATTATATAGACGACTATTGGCTCGTTGAAAATTGTTTGGATAACAGAAAAGTATGTGGAATATGTTCATTATTTTACAGTAGATGAATAATTTGTCTGGAATAGCAGCTCATAGAGGGAGTACCTCTGAATAATACATACCTATTTTCAGTAGATAGGTATACATTTTCACTTAAAGTTAGTCAATCTTTATATTCCTAATCTTTTATTGAGGTTAGTATTTTTAGGATGGCTAGTTTATTCGGTTACTTAAAAAAAGAAGGCACCCACGTATTACAGTATGTTGACGCTGCGTGGCAAAACGTACGAACGAATTGAAAAAATGATTATAAACAAGAATAGATCAAAGCAACCCGAATTTTTGAAATAGTAAATTAAATAGGCCTTTGTTTACCTACTACTTATGTTGACTACTGCATAATATTGATTTATAATATAAAATAAACTACAGGAATAATTTAAACACAAAAATTCGTAAACAATACACATTTAGAATAGAATAATACCACAACAAAACTTTTATTTACATACACTCGTAGGAAATTCGCTTAAATGATAAATTATTTTATTTCTGTAAGTAGGTTTGAACAAACACTTTTACACGTCAATCGTATTTTAAAAACTAGATGAGATCGGCATTTCCTATCTGACTACTCTGAGAAGAAAGGCCGAAACAAACCAGAGGTCACAGTCTCTTTTAAAGTCCAGACAAAATCTTTGTCAGATAATGTGAAGGCTATGTAGATCGGTGTCTGAAATGGTCTTTGAATTCGGCTTGAATTTAAACATAAGTAAAACTAAGACATAAGGAAAATCTAGCTAACACTGTTAGCAGAATCGACTCTTGCACCACACGCGTCACCAACGACCTGGCACTGAGCCAGATATCTGTCAAGAAACATTTCAATTCTTTACGCTACGTGTGAACTATGATTTTGTTGTAAGTGCCTATTGAAGTGAAGCCTTGAATACGTAATGGCTAACGTGCACGTACAACAATTTTTGCAATCTTTATGATTTGGATATCTTCCACGACCATCCCAAGCGTTTTAATCTAAGATTATAAATGAGGGGATGACTGAAGACAACAAAAAAAAAACAAAAAAATAGTCAAGTTTATGTCGATAAAGGTATTCTATCTACTACCGAGATTTTAGCTAGAGCTTTTGTTCTTATATTGTTTTTAATTTATTTTTGTAACGTGAATACTGTGCTTTTCCTTCTATTTTGTTGTGAATGCTGTGCACGTCTTTAATTGACGTAAACACTAGTCCATGTCTCTGTTTTCTTTTATTTGTAAATGTTTGTGTTTGTGTTGTTGATGTGCCTTAATAACAAATAAATAATTATGTAATGTGCAGATTACCTCAGTCACTTTGTGGACTCTTTCTATGAAGAGGTTAGAAAGCAAAATCTAAATCATTTTAAACTGAACTGCTCGAATTTACCTTCTTTTTTAATTTTTGTAAGATCGTACGCGTCGCATTTTATATTGTAATATAAAATGCATGGAGGCTATTAGGACGGTTTGCAAATAAATCAACATAAATCACTATGGTATGTATGTCCACAAAGTTAGTCGACGGTATAGCTATACTGTGACTAACCAAAGTGACCAAAAAGTATGTCCGGGAGTAACACCCACATCACATTTAGCTAATCCTTTAGCCGCATTTTTTGGATTTACCAGACGGAGCTTTTATTTAATCTGGACGTCGGTGGTAGGTGCTTACGTCCACGCACCGTGAGTAATTTCTGTAAATATTACCTCCATAAGTGCAGAAAGTAAGTTTTCAAGAAGATCCTGCTTCGATCTAAGTGCTTTTACACAGCTCCGATAAAGTGGTGATTAGCTAGGAAACTCTGCACATTACAGACCACGCACATTAATGGCAGTAGAACCACGACGGACGGGATATACGAGTACACAAAGTAAACTTCACCTTTATTCCTTGCTGCTAGTGATGTGCGATTGGTTCAAAAATAACTATCGACGTCGACCTAACCAAACATCAGAATGTATGGTTGGGTAACTTTCTACTTCCGAATTAGGTAATAATTTTAACATAGAGCTGCAATTCACGGAACTAAAACGAATTCCTTAATTTCCTTCTCATCCAACACTGAACTTTATTTTATCGTTTTCCTAACTAGTTCAAACCATATTGGTATTACACAGTTTATTCTAATAGTTGTTCTGTAATCGATGGTTAGTCTTGTGTTCTTTAAAAAAAAACAATTTTGATGCACATCCCTACTAGCTAGTAACGAAAGCGGCATTACGCCTCACAGATTTGGTTAGCTAGTTTAAAACTGTTGGGTTCTGAGAACCCAACAGTTTTAAACTAGACGCTAAACGCTTTTACATTGAACTAAGTGGATTGATTCCCCGCTCATCTTTATGAGCACAAATATGTAACGTAGTGGGGAGGGGGGGGGGGGGGGCGTTACATATTTGTTTTAGTCCGGCTTGTTCAGCTCTTTGTAAATAGATCCGGTACCTATGCCTCTGTGCACCTAACAATATAAAAAACAAGGACGACATCAAATAAACCCTTTGATTTCTAAACAAGATTTAATTATTTCCTACATTGTCGATACCCGTAGGTATGTGTACTTTCGTAGTCGTCGTAATCACATTTGGGGCATCCACTAAGACGTCTGTCTATGTAGGTACGGTCTTTTATATAGGTATATTGCATGTTTTAAATATGTTTAGGTAAAAAAGAAAGCAATTACGTACTTAAAATCCTTAATTCTATTGTGCAGAAACTTCCTTATGTTCCATGGCAGATCGTTGTGGCCGTCTATGAGTGGGGTGTCGTGCAGAAGTCGCTCGGCAAGGCGCAGTCTTTCATGCAGGGGTGCTCCGGGTGGGGCCCGCAATGCCAGGGGTCCAGCCACACATGCCGACCCTGCCACCAGAACCAGGATCGCCACGCAGCACCAACGCCGGTGCCACACCGACAAACCTACACGTTATATTACTGGTTTTTGAATTTGCACGTCAAATACTAAAACTCAAAAATGTATTTTGTGACTCATTCAAATATTCATATATTATGTTAATTCAGATAGTCCAACATTTGTTTTGAAAAGGGAATCGTTGTGGAGCAACACCGTCACTTACCGAGAAGAACGAAATTATTTTGATGAATGATTACGGAAATTACATAGCATAAAGCAAAAAAACTGTATGTATTATAAAGAGGGGTTGGGTACAAAGAACGTGGTTTACCTGATGGCCTTAGGCTGATGGCCATAGGTCCTAAGGTAGACCAAGTTATTTATAACAACTGAGAGCACCGATAATGATTAGATACCCTCAATGAGCTTTCATTAAAGAAGTAGAAATGCTCTACATATCGACGTACATAATCAAAACTAAAAATAAAACACTTTGTGAAATACCTATAAAATCAATTTAGGTCATAGCAACCGCTCGTTACTCTGCTTCCTATAATCTTCCTGTCAGAAGCAAACTTACTCGATCACGACGTCGCGCGCCCCGGATGCTGCAGCTTAGCTTCATGTTTAGAACAGTATTGGGGAGCCTTTGTACGATAAAATTATGTGTCACTGCAGTATTATTAGCGACAGTTACCTTTTATTGGCAAATCATGAGGGAGTTAACCTATTCCACATAACCCAGTAGATTCTTTGTTAATTTCAGCTGAAATGTTTATTTTTAGTTTTGAATAAGTACGTTTTTTTGCAAATTAGTATCAAAAAGCATTCATTAATGATAATAATGTATACACTTACGTGAAGAGTTTCCCGTAGTGGTGGAACTGTGGCTGGTGGTGGAGGTGTTCCCCGTGGACAGCCACTGCGGTGACTTGCAGGCGGTGCAGGACGCCACACGGCCTCCCTGACCGCGCTCCGTCACGTCGGGCGCTGGCGTGGCCCGCTTCTTTCCCTACGCCATGTTTTAGTTCAATTAACACGCTTGAACACGCTCACTACTACATATGCTCAATTTAATGTTGTTCGGGGATCGCCCGAGGGGTATCAATGGCAGGCAAACACCAGCTGCCGTCCGCACTCGGCGCATACCCTACGGTCGCCGCGCCCTGCATACATAGCTAGCTATTAGTCCTGTTGGCAAGGACTATTGTTTATTAGTCTGTCTATAACGGTTTCAAAACGGAAATCATAGCATACGGATCTCATTAAACATTTTGAATGATAAAGCGAAAAAAATATTTTTTTATGCCTAGGTAGTTGCTCTTCATATAACTTTGTAACCGGTATTTAAAGATTTCTTGATGATGCTCAGGACGGAACTCAAAATCAACCTCAAGTAGGGGAAAAAGCCAATAAATATTCCAAATTCAAATTATTCATTTAGCTATTTACCAAGATAACTATGCTGTGTACCTATTGTTGCCCAGTATCCAAGTATATATATGGACAGGCGGCGTAATAAACATTTACTCACATTTGCGTTAAGAATGCAACTGCAAATAAGTCCTAACTCCTAGGTCCTAACCGTTAGATAATGGTTCATTATGTTTTTTGAGTGCGCGGCTATTAGCGACTGCTCGACTGCTCTAACTTCTATAGTACGAAGCGCTCGCCTTCCTAACCGCATAGTTTAAATTGGTGCCTCTAATATATAGCAATGTAAATGAACTTTATTAATGTTGAAAACCTTAAGAGATGAAAGCTTTATCTACTCTAAAATAGAGAAAAGTATATTTTAGCTTCTAGTTCAATTTAGACCTAAGGTCAAAGCTATGCGTTGGTGGCATTTCGGGTATTTAAGGCCCAGTAAAACGAAGCTCAATCTTGAACCCGAATCAAAACTGACAGTTTTAAATGATTCATGTTAGAGCGTCGTCCTAGAATACAGTTTTACTCTTTACTCGTACTTCTTATTACAATAAATCATTTTGTTAACTTGCTGTTATTTTTATGGTTTCAGAATTTAATTTCAATCAGCAACTGCCTAGCATTCTGTATTCTCCCAACTATGTTGCAGTCAGCTTCCAGTCTAACCGGATGCACCTGAATACCAGTATTTTACATAGAGCGACTGCCTATCTGACCTCCACAACTCAGTTACTGGGTTACTCTCTTTCTCTTTGATAAGACTGGTTGTCAGACTTTTGGGCGTCTGACGACCCGTAACGACGAACAAAGATCTACGAATGACAGCCGGGACCAACGGCTTAACGTGCTTTCCGAGGCACGGAATTTAATTTCAATCATCACGAGAAACGTTTACGGGATTCAAATCTATAATTAGTCTGCTTATAATTGATTATTTATTTGAAGAAAGGCATTAGATAAAAGGTCTAGTCTAAGCCTATACAAGAAATGAATTAAACATTTTATGTTAGGTTCCAAATGAAAGTAAACACAAACAATATCAGACAAAATCCGTCCTACTTATTTTTTAAACATGGCTTAGATAGGTCTGCAGGTGAAATATTACAATTGACTTATTTTCAATAAGTACAGACGTTAGACACTGTATGGCGTAGGTATGGTACCTACCTATCTATGTAAGAATCTTTTTGTTCTGCCGTAACAGGTGAAAAGATTTCAATAAAATAAGTGAGCAACTGAAGAGAGGAGGCCTTTGCCCAGGAGTGCGACTGCGCAAGCTAAGTAGTAAGTAAACAAAGTCATAATCATGTTATGTTGCTACTTGCGACATCCCATATTCTTAAGAACATGACTAACACCGCGCTGTGTGGTGCACCGTGAGATCCACCGTCTCAGCAATCCGACCGTGTGATCGAAGATTGTGCAATGCTAGTGACGAATGTGAATTTTAGGTTTAGTGCTTCACTCTTGTTTCTCACATCGAGCAATTGTCACGCATCCTAATTTTACCGATTTAATTGTAATACTTATATTAATTAAAGTCTTTAAGCAAAGTATATCGGTTTCTTTTGCATCCTCGACCGCAGCCGAACGTAATTGGCGCAGTCGGTAGGATACTCGCGGTCGGTTTCGCGTAAGGAAGATTTCCGCAATCGTTAAGCCGCCCGTACGGCTATCCAGTCGTTCCAGAGTATCCCGAATCTACACGTCGTGCTGTATCGAGGAATCCAGACATTGATTACGCAAAGGGGCTGATATAATGTTCATGTAAGTACATTAGATTATTTCTAGTGACCGCTTTCTCCTAGCCCGTACTAATATAACCTTCCAAAATTTTCTTTCCACGAAAATCCAAGGATACTAGGTTAGTTAGAAGTAATAGAGAATTAGTGATAGACTCTAGAAGAGATATTAATTTAGATACATTATACGAAAACACAGAATCGGTTTCTGTAAAAATGTCTTTGGATTTAGATACCATTTTTAAAGCATTACGGTTGGTACCCGAGTTTGACGGGAACCCGAATGTGCTGACTAGATTTATTCAATTATGCGATCATTTAGTTAATTAATATTATAATGTTCAAGGTGGTTCCGAATTAATTAACTCTGCACTTATTAATGGTATATTAAATAAAATTATAGGATCTACTGCTCGCTTAATCAACTCAATTGGCATAGCAACTGATTGGAATGGCATACGTAAGGCATTAATAAATAATTTTGCTGACCAGAGGGACGAGACCGCTCTTTATAGCGATTTATCTCTTTTAACACAGGGCTCTAACACCCCACAAGAGTTCTATGAGCGTTGTCAGAATCTTTTTAGTACAATTATGACATATGTTTCATTACACGACACATTACAAACTACTATAGATGCTAAAAGAGATTTATATAAGAAATTGACGCTACAGGCATTCGTGCGCGGATTAAAGGACCCTGTAGGATCACGCGTGCGTTGTATGCGCCCTGAAAATATAGAACAAGCACTGGAATTTGTTCATGAGGAAACTAATACAATGTATCTGCAAAATCGTAACGACCGGTTGCCTGATAAAAGAACTAATAGCAATAACCAGCCAAGTAACCCGTTTAAAATTCCCTCTCACTCTCAGCCGTTTAATATGCCTGACCCAAGGTTCAATAATTATTATAGCATGCCAGGACCTGCCCGATTCCAATTTCCATCTCAACAACCACCGCAGTTGAAACCTATTTTTTTCCAACCTCGCCAGTTTGGTCTGACCCGTACTCAACAAGTTTTTATTAGGAATCCTTTATGCCATAGGCAAAAGTTAGCAGCTCGATACACCCATGATACAGTATTAGCAGATTCGCCTATTCATATCTATACCAGAAAGAAAAAAGGCAAGGTGCCTAAATCACGCCTAAAACGGGTGCCTAATAGTGCTCGTTTGTTACAGGACACTACAAATACTACTAGTCTTGAGGCTGGCCCTGGCCCGAGCAGACGAGATAACACTAGACAGTCTTAACGATGGACCAGGTATTTTGCCCTTCAACCTAGGACCCACGAGAGTCATTTCACATTTCCACTCCTTTCTCCAAATTATAAACCTTGATGATATGCGCAATAGTTTAAAGACAGTTAACGAGCAACTGCAAAATCTTACACCACAATTGAGTAATATATCACGATCTCTCTATGAACCCCACGTTACCTACCTGGGAACTAAATTAGAAGAAATATCGGAACAGTTGGAAACACTCGAGGTAAACCGTATTAAAAGAGGTCTCATAGATGGTCTTGGTTCTGTAATAAAGAGTATTTCAGGTAATTTAGATTACACTGATGCATTAAAATACGATAATGCCATCGCAATCTTAAAGCAAAATGAAAATAATTTAGTTGCTGAAATGAATCACCAAATAAGTCTAAGTAAGCAGTGGGTTTCGCGTAGCTCAAACGTTACAGATAAAATAGTAGAAAACCAAGAGAAAATCGAGAAAATTATTAATTCAATTTTAGCTAGCAATGTTAAACATGAAACAGATACCATTAAATATGCTCATTTGGCACAGTTACTAATGATATTAGGAGACAATAGGTATAGATAATTTGTGAACTTGACAAATTACAAAATTTATTAGCATTTATTAGGGCTAAAAGTATTCATAATTCCGTATTGAACTATGCTATGTTTAAGGACATGATGAATAGATTAAGTATGTTATATAATAAGGATCAATTTCTAGAGATTAGTTTTAGAGAATATTTTGACATTATTAGACTAGGATATTATTACAATGGGACTAAAATAGTGATAGTTATACAATTTCCGATACTTTAACCTACTAACTTTATCCTATACAAATTATCCCTGGCCCCTAATTATAACAATAAAGTCCTTATTCCAACTTATCCTTTCATAGCGGTTCACGAAAAAGATCTATTGTACATGGAGACAGAATGTCCGAAGTATAGCCACGGTCACCTTTGCGAGGATAACTTAAGTCACCACCATGGCAAACAATCAGACTGTATCCGGCAGCTTATACTACATCAGAAAATTAATGAATCCTGTCAATTCACATCAGTCATCCTGTCTTCTGAAGCGATGGAACAGCTAGACGACCAACACTTCATTGTAAGCTTTCCTAAACCTACGAAAGTTCGCCTCACTTGTTCTGAAGATAATTATAGAATGCTGAAAGGGAGCTACCTATCTATCATACCCAGAGGATGCGCGCTAAGAACAACATCATTCACTGCAAGCAATCGTCATGACCAAACGAAGGGAAAGATATTGAAAATTATGGACTTACCAACTATAAAGGAAAATTTAAATAATGTACCTATGAAAACTATAAAACTAGATACCATTGATCTCGGCAGTTTGCATTCAAGTAACTCTGAAATCGCTCTACAAGAACCTATAACGCTACAGTCGTCGAACACTGAAGCTACACACCACTATACCGGTATACATTCTACTATCCGGTGCATGTGTGCTCATTATCATCAGTATACTTCGTCGTCGCAGACTGAAGAAACTAGTACTACAGAAAGCCACTGAAGTAATCGATATCAAGGCTAAGGATAAGGAGGCCTGCAACACCGAGATTGATCCAGCTTCGCCATCGACACTATTTTCGACTAGAGTCTTCAAATAGTTGCCGATCTCGTGGAGGGAGATGTTATGTTGCTACTTGCGACATCCCATATTCTTAAGAACATGACTAACACCGCGCTGTGTGGTGCACCGTGAGATCCACCGTCTCAGCAATCCGACCGTGTGATCGAAGATTGTGCAATGCCAGTGACGAATGTGAATTTTAGGTTTAGTGCTTCACTCTTGTTTCTCACATCGAGCAATTGTCACGCATCCTAATTTTACCGATTTAATTGTAATACTTATATTAATTAAAGTCTTTAAGCAAAGTATATCGGTTTCTTTTGCATCCTCGACCGCAGCCGAACGTAATTATCACATAAATATTACAACCAAATATTGACAGAGAGCCTGTCAATGTTTGGTCAACCGATATTTTTTTTGTTCTAGATTATATATTATATTATACTTACATGCGTGTCGTAGAAAATTGACGGTAGTCTGGTATCCTGAGATGCTTCGCAGGTGCAGAGTGCGTGCGCGCCGCGCGGCCCGCTCATGGCCATCACGTCGCCTTCCAGGAACGTCTGTGCGTCGTCATCCGCTAAGTCACTGCGAGTATTTCTCGACTCCATTGTGCTCTCGTCCCGCGTCCAAGTCTCCGATAATCTATCTCTAAATCGTTCACTTGGAAAATCGTTGTATGACATTTGCCTTTTAATACTTTTACATCGACTACGATTGTCTAGAGTAGAAAATTTCGTTCTTTCTAAACCCGGTGAGTTTCTAGTAACGAGTATATCGTTATTATCAAAACTCCGCATTTTTACCATTTTTTGTGAGGTTCGTCTATTTATATCTGAACTTACATTATAATCTCTCAATTTCTCAAAACATTGGTCCACATTACCAGAAAAATTTGCGTATGTAGAAGCGTTGCTTTTCATGTCATCCTTTCCTTGATAGCCCGAAGAGGTAAAAATACAACTTTGGCTGTTAACTCTCCTTTGTGACTTGTCTGCCAGTGACAACATCGATGCCTTCTTGAGCGAGCTCGTCGACCCTGATGTTATCTCGGCCAGTTGGACAGCGTTTTGATGTTTTTTTGATATTGCCTCGCCGCCCATCTTTTTTAAGTTAGATAACTTCCTTTTTATCTTTTGCACGAGAGTATTTCTAGGATCGTAAGATATTAACTGTTTAGAAATGTAGTTTGAAACCCCGATAGTCCTACTTTTGTTGTATTTCCTGTCGAGGCTGCGATGTGATCCGATTGTGAGTTGACTCCGGCCGGTGTCCCGTTTCATTCTTTCCAAGTCGTAGATGTTGAGGGTGTGGCCTCGCTGGTCGACATTTCGATGGCAGTTGACAAAATTATTTTGTTGCACATTGCAATTGCAAACTAGATCAAAATCATGTTTTGATATGTGTTCATCTAGACATTGTCTTTGTGCGGCGAGTGCGAGGCAAGCTTCGCAATCGACTCCGAGCAGGAGTTCGAGGCTGGTGTTCCTGATGAAGCCATCGCTGAACGTTCGCGAGCGGAAGTGAGCAGCGTTTTGTGTAAGGCGTGTCTCCCAGTCGGCGGGTGGAGCGGCGGCGGCGGCGCCGGGTCCGCTGGCCTCGCCGTCCACCATGGTGGCGGCGTCCCGATTCACCGTGATCACGCGTGGTTGCCGAAACACTCTGCTATCGCTTCGCACGGAACTCCGAGACGGCGACGGCGATGGACGCTTAAAGCTCTCGACTTGAATCATCTCTTATAATTTTTTGATGCGATGTGAAATATGCAACTGTAACAAACGATGAGGTTAATATCTGCTCTTATTTTTTTTAAATAAGTAGGTTATTACTCGATCGTTAAGTTTTCTATTCTGGCAAAAAGGGCACCGAGATCAAGTGGAATTTTTTTTTGTTCACGCGAGCTTGTAATCAATCCTGTCAAAGATATTTGTTACCTCACTTACATATCTATTGAAAGCGCGGTCAGTTTCAGAGTACAGGCAAACACTGCGTACGGAACGTGATGCGAATTCATATTGAAATGAGATCCATGAAATAAAAATCATATCTTATCAGTGGGCCTGTTGGTTTAATAATTCAATATACCATTACCATAAAATTATGGTTTACATGTATGTAGATAGATATCTGCCGATCTGTTCTGAACAATCTCACCGTGAAAACCTAGGTGAAGTGAGTTTGAAGTGAGTTTTCATTCTACCTGATACTATGGATTGACACTGTTGACAGCTCACTCCACGCTCACTTCACCTACGTGTTCACGGTGAGATGGTTACAGAATAGCACTGCTCGACTCATAAACAATCCCTACATTACTCTTGTAACGTTACTTGTGTTGTTTTCGGTTTGGGCGACAATATTAAACGCGTGTGCTCACAGCTTAATGAGTGATGACACAAAGAGTGTTGTGTTATCCAGATTATACCCCAACCTTAGGCCCGATAACAATGAAAATAAAGCTAGCCCGTTATTATATTTTTGCAAGAAGAAAATCTAAAAGAATACTTTGTTACATTAGCTAAATACACTTTATATGTAAAATAGGAGTTTGTACATAGACAAGGGCCATTAACGGCATTGGTTATCATAACGATCTGTGAATTCCAAAGCCGGGTTTAATTGTTTATTCTATAACACACCAAACATTTGAGGGCACGGATAATCTCCAATCCAATTTAGATGATTGGCTTAGTATGATACGCAATAAATACCCGAGTATTCATTTTGTGAAATGTAGGATGACAGCTATGCGGATAATTCGCAATTTCATACTAATATTACATAGGTCTAAAGAGAATATTACAGAGGTTATATTGCTGATCCATGCTGGAATGTGTCTCGTAGTTCAGAACTTTTGGGCGAAAAACACTTCTAATGATAATGCGCGCCCTAAACTTGGGAATTTGATTACAAGTTGAATAACACGCGTTCATTAAACAGTCAGACTATCAATTTACCGGCGTAATTACAGGCAAATGAGGCATTATGCTGTGCCGCTGCGATCTCCGTGGCGTCTGTATTTTAGGCGCCCATAAGCAGCGGTGACCCTTAGGTACAGGTGGACCATCGGCTTGTGCCACCCAATAACATAAAAAAAACCTAGAAGGCATACATAATCTTAAAATGTGCAAAACTGAAACGTCACGTCTACAACAATCGAAAACAACTTTCAACGAAGTATCAAAGTGACTAATGGTCTCTCCAGTGATTTTAAAAGTTTACATATTTTTCGCTTCATGCCGGGGTCTGCATAAATATAGCCACATTGCCTGCACAATAAAATGTAGGCAGCTGCCTCCAACTTAACTCCGTGTAAATTTATTTCTGTTTTAAATGACCCGAACTCTGACTACCAACCCCTTGATTTCGTGTTTTTTTAACGTTTACTCTACCGTGTAAGTTTTGCCAGTTAACCTAATTATACCTACTTTCTATATAAACGTAGAAAAAGCAATTTTCTATATATATATAATGAACTATTGTGTTCATACTGTAGCAGACATCTCTTTAATTTGTTTCCATGAAAACAATAAAATTGTAGTTACACTCGAAACGAAAACTTCTATTTTTATTTTACGGTTACAATAATCGCATTAATACATTGCAGATTCTATTCCATTTCAAATGTGAATGTGAAACTGTGTACGTTTTGAATCTCAAAAGAAACAATACATGTTCAAGTTAAAATCACTGCAATTATATTTGTGAAAACAAACATCTGATGTTTATAAACTGCTTCATGTGGTGTAACCACACGTAAACAGACGTTTTCCATTTTGTGGTGTGTTCCAAACCACGCAACGAATGTGTACGATACAGTAACTTGTGTACCTAACTTTTTCTTTTGAGTATGTTGGTTGACCACTCGTGCGGCCCCGATCGCGCTCTACAAACATCCCTTGTCGGATCCTTGTTACAAACAAGATTCACTACACAAATAACTTAACTGCCATTTTAAATCACCTTCTGCATTAAAATTGTTTTAGTTGAAAACTTACAAAGATATGCTTCGAGCTCTAATTAGTTTTCTTTACAATTTTAGACACAAAAGAGTGCCTGAAGGATACCTCGACGTCTTTTTCGATCGGCATGAAGT
Organism: Brachylomia viminalis; assembly: GCA_937001585.2. Lineage (NCBI taxonomy): Eukaryota > Metazoa > Arthropoda > Insecta > Lepidoptera > Noctuidae > Brachylomia > Brachylomia viminalis. The sequence goes on along the minus strand of OW443301.2, from coordinate 13,499,208 downwards.
TTGGTGTGATTATAGAATGATAGAGCTTTTCTTTCGTTTATTTTGCGCAAGTTGGTCCCAATTGCTTAGTTTAATTCCCTTTTCGTGTAAGGTAAGTTGAGTAGGTACGTCGAAGGGACTAGAAAACGCGATTGCAGGGAAAATTCGCCATTGTTAGGGGAAACGCGCCGCATTCGCTAATAATGTGCCGCTTGATGACATCTCTTCATGGATTATCTTTGCTCCAACCAGCTTAGAATCTAAACCGGCTGTTTAACCTTTTCCGAATTGGATTTAGCTGCGACTTGTGAATAAAGTTTTAATTGAGGGGTCATCTATCTTTCACGACATTTCTTTCACTAAGGAGCTTGAGCAATTGCCGCACATATTTAAAAGTCCGCAGCGGCTACGTAGGTACCAATTCAGCATGGTCCCGGCGTGCGATCATAAAGTGGCTGTGTCGGGTCAGTTATTGTTTCCGTCTCCCTATAGAACATGCCTGTGCGCTTCGCTTCGAAAACAAAAGTGGAACTATTCCGGCGAGCGAATAGGTACAACGTGTAAATACGACGACCGCCGAGGACATATTGAAGACAAAACAGGAAGCAATCGACGAGCGTAAACATACCATGCCGTCATTAGAGAAGAATCACATTACATCTACCAATTTTAACCTAGTGACTGCGTCTGATTGGATAGTGTTGATAAACCATAACTCAAAACTAGTCAGTTCAGCAAGTAAGTCGATGCTTACGTGTTCGATGACCTAGTTACAATATAAAAAAATATGTATATTTAATAAAACATTGACAAACAAAATATAGTAACACAAAATATCTGAGCAATTTCAAGTTATTCCATGTGAAAATCGTGTCCTAAATTTCAAAAGTTGTGTACCACTTCTCGGATACGATAGCGGTGACATTCACGAAACTCGCGATCCGCGACAAGCGACTGTCGACGTCGAGCTCGAGGTGAATGGGAGATCCGTACGAGTCGTACGAGACGAGACGCAGCCTCCACGACGACGGGAATAAGCCATTCCTGTTTTATGTTTGTTGGGATCAGCCACGACAATACAGCTTTTGTGTCGAGTGTACATTTCAACATTCATTATCAACAGATTGCATAATGCATACTTGCATTCTGAATACGAAAATGCTCTAAATATTTTAATATTTAAAAGCTTGCTTATATGCATTTGAATACAACGTTGTGGAGGGTAAATACGCTTTTATAAGGCATGTGCCGACATCAAAGAAAAGGGTGTTAGGAATATTGTTCACTTTTCTACGCATTTCCCATCAATTTACCAACAGACACTGACCACATTCTTCTTTAACCCCTTAATCACAAAAGACGATGTTCATTAGATATGCACCAGATTTTGATGTAAAAATTTGGTTAAACACGTTTCAAATAAAGGAAATATTTGAAACCGAGTCAAAATCTTGCAAATGCCAACGGCACAAAACCGGCACGAGAAGATATTTCAAAGCTGCCTCATCACAATTGAGAAGTTGACGTTAACATAAATATAACGAACATTGTATTATTTGAGTAAGTATATGTCATCCATCTTAATTACAAACGCATATCTCGCAAGACAAAAACTACAAGATTTATCCAGATGTGCAACTAATACCGCGTCTTTAGATAGGCCTACATTGTTTGACCATCTCTGAACACCGTTCCATTAACAGAATAATGGAAATATCTACGAGAGAGAAAATAAAATGTGGAGAAAGATTTCTCTGCAGGTAACTAAGCGGTCATTTGTAAGCGGTCGAGAAAAATGCTCACTCGTCCAGAAAAAATAACCGAGTGAACGACGACAGGAGATATAACTATGTATTGCGGCTTGTTCAATTGGCGATGGCAAGCGTTCTCAATTACACAATCAGACTCAAATAACCGACGCGGAATTTTAAATGTCTAGCCACTCTGATAAATTAAATAATTATTGGTACAATACACTGATTGGCAGCTTAAGCCAGCCTGCTGATTGGTAACCATTCTCGGCTGTTGTTTCCAATCTACTGTTTGTTCCGATTATAGAAAGTGGAGATGAGAGCTAGCCGATCATGAAATTCGAAAGCTAAGCTACAGAATTTTTTGAATTTGATTACACTCAGCGAATTTCTTATTTTAATTATGCTAATGCTTTAATTACATTACATTCTGCAGATCGATACACGCTACATGTACTCGGCACTGTTTTACATTGGTATGTTGTACATAAGGGATACTTTCGGTAGGTTAACAAATTTGTAATATCGTTCGCGGGGAATTGGGGACGAACCATTAAATTAATATCAGTGCTTAATTACAACATTTCAGTTTTCATTTCATAAAAGCACCCACATGAACGAGAATTCGATAACTTTCTACTTAAGTTGGTACTTATAGATAATTTTTATGTGCAATTATTATCTCGTGGAGTTACTTTAAAGCAGTCTATCAAGTGCAATTTTCAAAAAATACAAAGTAAGTAATTGAATTCAATTATGTGCAGATATGTAGGTACTATTACTAAAATATTACTATTATTGAACTCAAAAATACAATTCTAGGTATGTAATATAAATACATAGGTTTTATTATAGATATTAGATAAATGAGATATGGGTGAAAAGCTCTGCTAGTAGGTACAGTGGGCTGCATCAATTGGGTACCCCAGTTGTATTTAAATTAACTTTCAAGGGAGGTACCCACATCGTGAAGCTGACTGTACATACAGAGGGCTCTCAAACTTTTGGGTAAAAAGTTTTTTAATTGTCACGCGCCCCTATAATTTAAACAAAAGAAAAATAAGAGAAACGGTACATATATAAATATAATATAATATAAATGATTCTCAAGTTATCTTAGTTTATTATGAAGTTTTAAGACCTCAATATTTCATTGTGATAAGCTTCAAAATCAACAAATTCGACCACGAGTCAAAAATTTCGTAAGGATTCTATTTTATTTACAAATTTAATTAGCCTTCACTAATGAAAATTAGTATACAGGTAAGTAACCAAATACTTTTAACAAAAAGGTAACTTTAAAATAATTTAATCAGATCTGCTCTAACAAATTATTTCATCTGTATTTCTTTCTATGGTTTGTTTAAACAACAGAAGTTTAATTTACCCAAATATGTCACGTCAAATCCTATAATATAACAATATTGAATTGCATTAAAACTTATTTCGTAAATTTTTGTTTGAAAATATTGTTTGAATACATCAAAACAGGTGGAAAATATATTCAGGTAAACTTTTGTTATTAATTATATACTTACACGTAAATGAAACATTAACGAACAAATCACGTGAAAGTTTCACAAATATCAATTGTTCCACAGGTGCTCCCCATGATATATTAATGTGACATTAGTCTCGTCATTTGAACACAATGGTGCCCGTATTAACAACGGCATGCTTTTAATAGCGTCGCGTAGCCAAGTTAGGTGCTACGGTGCGCTGGAAGGTTACATTAGGCGCGCGCTACGACCGCTACGAGCCAGCGAGCTACGGACGTGCTACGCGTGGTTATAAGGCTACGACGGGATCGCGAGTGCGGGAAGCGGGATCCGGGCACGAGCGGCCGCGGGAGGCGCGAGGCTCGGACTGGCTCCGCTCGTTGCTCGCTGCGAATAATCCATACCCGAGAGGCGAGGAGGCTGTATTTACCGGACCGAAGGGCGGTCGGGCGAGCGAGCTCGACTGCTCCCGCCGCCGCGCCGCAGCCGCCCGCCACGGCTGCGTTGCACGCCACGCTCCTTCATGTTGACACAATTTCAAATAATGTCACATAATTTAGGGTCCGTACACTGATTGCGCTTCGCACGGTTACGTAAATACTCTATCGACGAATCTGTCAAACGTTTAACGTCCTAGTTTTTAACGCTGATTGAGTTTGAAAACTAATGTAACTTTGAGCAAACTCAAATAGACAATCGAATAAGTCACGATTTAATTGGAAATTACATCAACGTTTATCAATCGAATTATAATCATTCACGATAAACGGCTGAAATGTAACTTCGTCTTTAAAAATATGAATTATTGGGTAAAAAGTTATGAGCAATGAGCAAAGCGATAAGTTTCAAACTATAAAAATTATGGTAAAGAGGTAGAGAGAAAGGGGAGAGGTAGGAGATACCTGACGGCGTGCTTATCTAACTTATAAAGAGTTGAGAAAAGTTGAATTTGCAAGTTTAAAAAGCATGTTTTATCACCTGAGATAAGCGAAAACTCAGGACCTGTAACTAGAATAACATTACTTTAAACTTCTTTGAACGAAACCAGAAATCGTATCGTTTAAGTAATTACTTTAATAAAATTAATTAAATTTTATATTAATTAAATTAAATTAATTAAATTATTTTTGCATAATTCACATTACCAAACCGACATTTAAGTACAAGTAGCTACTAATAAATATTATAATGTATTATTATTGCTCTGCTTTAATAATTTCATTTGTACAGCTTTGAAATCTTTGTGCACATGTGCCTTTGTTTACACGATACAATATAGGTAAAACGTTCCAGCACCATAATCACCGCTGCTATATATTTCATTATATGAATATCAGAGGGCGGCAACATAAATCACACGTAGGTACGGTTAAGGTAAATCATAAAGATGCGATCGGTAATATCGTTTTTATTGCCTCCTCTTGTAATTTAGCAAATTCATCATTAGCACCTATAATATTGGAATTATGAGGGTATTCGGATCTTTTGTCATAGGAAATGAGGGTACCATTACCTATACGACCATGGATTTTGAAGTTTGTGTAATTAAGTGGCCTATTGTCATTTTTGCTCTAGCTCGGGGTCGCATTGGCGCTCGTAATGGAGATATTGGTGCCGATTCTGTTGTACACCGAACTAAACTAACTAAACTATCACTAAAATTCCTTACTTTTGGCTATGAGAATCTTAACGCTATTCTGCAAAATAAAATCTCTAAATTTAAAAATAATTTTGACACATCTAAAATCAAATTTGACAATTATTGCGACTCCACGTGGTACTTGTTTGCCGTACCACGTGATCTTTTTTTAGAGTCGTAGGCGCGCATTATGTGCGGCCTCGACTTGATTTGTATGGAATTTTTTACTTTTTGTATGGAAAATATAAAAAAATATTACCAACACGTTGAGTTTTATAGGTTTATGGGTATACAAAGGGGGTCGAAATTTTCATTATTTTTGCGATATGACACACCGTTTTCGAGATATAAGCAAAAGAAAAGAAAAAAAGATACAGTACTGTTTTTGCATCTGAAGTCGAGGTGTTGGTGTGAATTTTAGTTCATGACAACTAATTTTATTCCACACCTTTTTAATCGCGATTAAAAATAGTCAGATTTAGTTAAGACAATCAAAATTTTAGGTGAAAAACATAAAATTCAGAATAGCAAAATTGCCATTTTCACTAAATTATAATCTCAGTGCCATCTTAGTGCTGTCAAACTAAAATATAGTTAAGTTGTGTCACTTTAGTCAATTTCAGAATGGGAAATCGTCGTTTGACAGGAATAAACTAAATTTTGGTGATTTTTAGTCTAGTTTAGAGAATTTTGTGACAAGAGAATCGGCACCAATGTCCTACTACGCTTTTACTTTGAAAACTAACATAATTATTTATGATAACGGTGAATCTGCCCCATGCGCCAAATCTTACAGGATAGTTTACAGTTATACAGGGTCAAATTAAATAAGCTAGCGTAACTCCGCAGACTATCGATACCCATCACGGGTAATGATATCTGAACACGATAAAAGAAAAATTAAAAAGATGTGATGGTTTTTTTAGGGGTCAAAGCCCGCTGATAGTGTTGTTACAGGAAGTATGAGATGAAAAACATATGTTTTATCGTGTTTAGACATCGATACCAATCACGTCTGTGCAGTTTGAAAAAAAAAACAACTGATTTTTTAAACTGATATTTCAAGTGAATACACTAAACTGCGGTCAGTGATCCCACATAAAACATCATCAAATTATAATATATTTTGTTTTATTATGTTGTGTTTGATCACGTCTGCGGTGATTCGCTAACCAATTTAATTAAACCCTGTATATTTATGAAAAATCCTAATTCATGGTTTGGTATTGATTAACCCCGACCAATAACAGGAAAAGTGTTTTATGTATAAATCAACGCGTAATTTCAAATGATTACTTCAAATCCAATTTAACAGAAAGTCGAAAAGGGGTGGAGCAGCCAACAAAGTCCAGCAACGCGAGTTTCTTGTTCTTTGTTGTTCCTATAACAATAAATAACGTTGACGTGACCAGTTTATTAGTAGCTGCATTAGGTGAGGTACTAGTAGGTAAGATCTACGGACAAATGAGATTTCGGGTATCGGACGCGCTCCTGTAGATAGAATTCCTTAACTGGGACATCTGGGAAAATATGCCAACAAAATAGCGTAAAATATAAATTAGTCGGCCAGTTACTTTGCTCCGATCGCGGCTATCAGTGCCGAGTCCTGTTTGTTTATTGACCATATCCTTTGTGTCCAAATGGCTTTTGAGAATGATTTAATGCTCGCGCACTCCCGGCCTGCTCAGTTTCGTACAATTTTTATTCATAACCGCAAACAATAACCTTTAACAAAATCTAAAATGTTCATTTTTATGTTAGGGTTTGAAATGTTTTTATACAACGAGTGGAACCCAAATATTTTATATTCTGATTTCTGATCAATCCAAAACTTTGGGATAAAGAGTAACGCTGGCTCGTAAAACGTTAAGTTTTATGGTAGAAGGGAAAATTTTCTGAGAAATATATAAAATTTCTAGCAATTCTTGTAGGAAACGGCGGAAAGGTAAGGTAGAGAGTAAAGTGTATGACACGAAGGGCATCGGTGCCTCTTGAGAGTACGGTGAGATGTTTGGGTCGCGTCACTGACGTGCTCGCTTATGAATGCTTCACACCCTTTTCAATACAGCCACCAAAAGATTTTACACGTTGATGCTTCTTCAGTAACCTCAAGCTATTGTTATTCTAATAGAATTTTTGGAGATATTTCTGTGGCCATTGTTAATACTTATTTAACTGCACGTGCGTAGACTTGAACATAAAATCTTTAAACATTACGAATCTTACATGACACGTTGTTACAATACTCATTGTATTATTATATTTAGATTTTTTCCTAAATAAATAAAGATGACTAAATAATAGTTTAGTTTTCAATTTGCAAATATCAAGTGTCAATTACAATAGATGAGCAATACGATGTAGATAGATAATCAGAACGACTATTGTATAATGAATAAGACAAATTCACAATCCAGCCTATAGCGTCTCCCAGATAATGAACCCACATACATTCTAAGATAACTTCGTTCGCTGTTCCTCATTATTAAACATAATATACATATTATTGAAGCCCATGTGAGCAAACATCGTAGCTTGTTATCCACCGTTACTAAACACAGTTACTCTATTAGAGAGGAGCGTTTATGGAGTATAGTAAACCCTAATCCACCGTAAGCCTACCTAACAGTAAATTAACTAGAGGAATATATACAGGAGGCGGTGTGAACACGAACACGTCTCAACTCTCAACCGGCAGACGCTTTAAAACTATGTTATTTTAAAGAATTTTTGGTGGTATATGAAACTTAATATCGCGGGTTAATTTCGCGAGCTCCTGCAGGGTTTCAGATTAAAAATGTACACCGTAGACTTGAAACAGAGATGTGCAACTTCTGGAATCGTAACTTTACAAATATTTATATTGTATAGGAATTTGATAACAGCGTGAATTAAGAGTTTTATGGACGACTTGGATTTTTTTTGGGAAAATATTAATATTCCATGGGTAAGATAGGACAAGCGTGAAGCGAACCGCCACGCGCCACCACCGCACGCCGCCCTTCACGCGCCGCTTATTGTCATAACCAATTAGGTATAATAAGATTGATTTAGCCCAACTCCCAAATGTAAAGGATCACATCGAATCGCTGTAAATATACGTTTAACCAAACTATTACCATAGGTACCCAATAAATATTACAAACGGCTCGGCATAAAAAGGCCGTCACAGAAAAGTGACAGACAGACCCCGTTGTGATTCCATTTGTGATTCATTTTACAAATGGAATATGGAACGCTAAAATATACGTACCTAAATGAAAGATAGATAATATTAATGTAGTTTAGTTTTCGTTCGGCCGTGTTTGAGGTCAATAATGAGAAGGACGGTGAATGGAATTGCTCAGCACACATGGGTCTCACCTATTGTGCTTAAATACGCCGGGCGTCGTGTAGATACTCGACGTAAAAGTAAATGTTTGTATTGCAGACCGAATCGATGTGCCATTCCGAACTTTGTCGTCGTATGTACTTACAATAACATTACAAAGTTAAGGGTCGCGGAAGTTCTGTGACAAACTGTGGGACATACAGTTATCTCGATATAGTTATAGAAACAAAACGACGATGCGAAAGGTGGCTTTTGTGTTATTACCTACTAGGTAGATCTAAGGGCCGATTACACACCAATACAATGCGACAAAGAAACACAAAAATTTTGGTAATTTCATAAACAAAGGCTCGAGTGATGTCGCTAATTCCTGCGGTGTAACGAAACAATTCTCGGATGTATGTCGGCCGAAAGTATTGGGTCTACCGTCATCAACATCATTTAATTATCCTGAATTCGCCCACAAATAGTTACCAACATCCTCCTTGCGTATGCCGCTTTCTTGGGTCGAACTAATGGCGAACCCTTTTTTGCACATTACTTTCAGTATATATTGAATTTAGGCCAAACTACGTTTAACGTTCTTAGCTATTCATTAAAACCATGCTTGCTGCTTAACTATTAAACAACTAAACCACTAAACGTATCACAAAAAAACGTGTGTTGGCAGGAGGCTGCCTTTGTGAATTTAAAAACTGAAATCCACCTTGACTGACAGATTCGTCCAGTATGTGAACCAAAATCTTTTTATTTTATAGGTACCTAATAGTAGGCGACTAAATTGATGTTGTAGCTGAAACAGTGTTGGAAGCAATTCTCCGAACTCGTGTTATAGGTACCTTATTATGCACCCATCGACTACACCGTCCGTGCTGAAATTCTACAAACCTGACTAGGAACCTACTGCTGCCAAACCTTAGTATAAAGCAGAGTACACAAGTTTATCTACAAAACTTTTTTTGTTTTTGAACAAATTCATATTATATCGCCAATAGGCTGGACTGCCTTTATGTCCGGCATTGCTGTAGCAGGCATGTTGCTGTTCCAATGCCGGTTAGAAAATTATAATTATTGTGTTTATTTTTATTTATGATGACCAATAATGCAAATGTGATTATGTGAGTGAATAAGTTTAATTTAATTTAATGTCTTGTATGTTTGTATTGTTATTGTAATTGTGTGCCTAATAATTAGTATGAGTCTTATGTTACTTGATAATTAATAAATAATAAAAACTTGTATATTTTATCCAACTCCCTCCATAACCGTAACTAAGTTTCAAAATTCAAACTTCCACTTGCATACTCACGAAACGTGTCTAGATGTAAAATTTTACTTCATACATTACTTAGTACATCAATCATATAGTCAGTACCTAAGCTAAACATTAAGCATTATATAATGTTGATGTTGTGAGAAACCAGGTTTGTTCCTTCTATTTGTAAACGCCAACGCAACGCAAACATTAATCACGGTACTTCCAGAGTAATATACAAACACAAGATGTATTCTTTGACTGACTAAGTAAACGTACGCCACCCGCTCCTGTACCCCAAGACGTCGACTATGTGATCAGCTGAATTAAAATTTTTAATGCATAGTCGGATACCCAGACTGGCGTCTTATAACGTCCTTAAAGCTAACTTTATTTACTTACACTACCGTACATTTAACTGTAAAAGCTTTCATTGTTTTCTTGCAACACCAATATAAAACTCTACGATTGTTTTTATGATAGTCTAAAAACATTGTAAGTTAAACATTTTGTTTCGAGGGTCGACAGAACATTCATTTAACAGAGAACTTTTTATGGTTCCGTCACAAAGAAAACAACCTTCACTAATAGGAATTCCTTCGGATACTGTAAATAGGAAGACGTGCAAGGGGAACAGTGTTATCTGGATTCATAATATTTTCTCGGACTCGGACTTTACTTTCGGCTTTAGCGGAAAACCTGTTTTTATGTTAGTATCTATTATTGGGTATAAAAGGACTGTGTGGAATGTGGATCCACATACAATATAATATGTAGTTGAAGATTTTCGAGCTCACAACTGGTAACATATTGATGTACTTACAGGACAATATGTTGTGTATGTTATATTATACTACTTACATTGGAGTATTATTATTTAGTACAATAAATATTGTACATTTTAAGGAAAAATATATATAATCTTTTTACTCATTGTGTTCTCTCGATCATGGTATCAAAGTAGGAAATCATATAGGTACAATTGCCTACGATATATTAACAAGTACCAGAAGATTTTGGTCTACCATGCAATAGTGTAGGCAAAATTACGTACATTTATTATTCTTTGTATCGAATAATAAGCAATGTTATCATATAGAGCCTGACAAAATAAAATATGTGCGATATAATACCACTATTCATTAATATAATTTCTCGTTTGCCAAGCTTTATTTGAGCGGCAGTGCCAAGATGTTCCCCTAGACATAAGTGTGCGGTGGCTCGGGTTATTATAACTGTAGTCTGCTAATATCCTCTCAGAATCCCCTCTTTACGTCTCAGAGCTGTCAGCCCGAACTGACCACCAATATCCTATCTGGCTATTCAACTAGCGTTGCTAAGACACCGACGACGGCGCCGACGTAGAGATAGGAGAAATCGATGTTTCATTCGAATTTACTAATCGATTATTTTATCGGATTATTTATTCGAGTTTTTGGACACGTAGTCAAATATTTACCTATTATGAATCTATTCAAAAATCATTTGAATACCAATGATTTTTATTTTATTTATTTACCAATATTGTCACTTACATTTGGGATTTATGTATGTACATAATTTTGAAAACTTCAGTGCTCACGTGGGTAGTTATAGATTTTACCTATTGATATTATAAAATGGGTACAAACAATTCAATATTGCAAGTAAGTATAAGTAATGCAGAAGTATACTGATTTATTCAATATACAGTGTTCCTTGAAAATAAAAAGTATTTTGAATAACGATCGTTAATTTCTTTCGAATGCGAAAAGCTTGCCAATAGAATATTCGACTAAATCTATTGGTATTTCCAAACAATTGATCATCCCTAGCCGTCACACACGAACACATGTTAGGTGAGATGTATGATTTAATGGATTTGAACATACATACATAATACATATATCACATATGACAGTCCAGCAGCAGCACATAAATAACATAATATTCTACATAGGTATTACTTGCGATTGCAGTTCTGCAAGTTAAAAAAGTCTTGTTGAGCTGGCCTCACTTATGCTTGCTGTAAAAAGAACGAATAAAACCTCTATATTGTAAAATAACCTTATATGTTGATGTCTAGTATGCTTGGGAGAAAAATAAATTTGCTCTGTTGGATATGGGGAGCCCGGGGCACTCGCCAACGACATCTTATTGAATGCAGATTGTCGACTTGATACCCACCTATTTATTTGCACTGTTGTCAGGTTTGTCGTTATGCAGCCAGCCATAGGTATGCAATTCCTGAGAATCTTTAGGTAGGTACCTGCTTAGATTTTATAATTATAAATTGACATTAGATAAGTTTGCTTTGTTTTAAAAACTATCTGCATTTTATGAGAATTATAAACCTTAAAAAAATCTGGAATTTACATTACATGTCAAGGCAATGCAACGTTCCAAAACTTGAACCGTATGGACGCGGCAATCGACGGTTCTGACATCTTTTTACATGATATTTTCATCTTTAAAGATATCTACGGGTGTCATAGGATACTTTTTTTTTGCCCAATGCCAATAAAAAAAACAAAATAGAACCCTCATCCTATATTAATTAGAGCTACAAGCGCATTGAGATTCTTTCCCGGTATCAGAATTTCAGGTTGATTCTCTACACTCATGTTGTTATTTACACACAACTGTGTGTAAATAACAACATATTTTATTTATGGTAACCGTAAGGTATTGCGTCTTGGCAATTGATTTATCGGTAGATCGGGACTATGAGATGTCCCGCACCCCACATTACTCACTAAACACATCATACGAATATTATGGGCGTACCATTCGGAAATAGGGATATATTACTAACACTCACCAATATTTTTGTAGCTTACATAAAATGTACGTTAACGCCATGGGAAGCCGGGTAGGCTTACCTCTGTTTTTGTTCAGATTTTATTCTGTTTTTTTTTAACCCTCAATCACCTGTAATCTGTTAGACTGCTTTTGGTGTGAAATAGTAGACATTTGGAGTTAACAGGTTGTTTGACGTAAACGATACATCGCGTGTTGTTCAGATAAAGTTAGGAACGCTCTCGAAATATTAAGGTGCCGCACGCCCCGGGAGCATTCGCCTTAATGTAATTGTTCATATTTGAGCATTCCGACTCATGATCTAGAGACCTTCATGAAGGAAAAATTTTGGCCGAAGGGTTTCGTGTATCGGCATTTTAGTGCGGAAGGCTACATGACACCTCTACTCGGCGCAAAGCGTCGCCGACCCAACGTACTATATAATATATAGTTAATAGATTACTAGTGCCTTATGTTTTTAGTTTATTATTTTGTAAGAATAATTTGTGGGTTTTATCTATGGGCCTTAGTTGCCTGACAATAAAGGTTGTTTTTTCATCTTTACGCCCGGCGTACGAGGCGTACGAGAGGCCATAGCCAACTCGCAGAGGTCCCTTTGACAATTTTAAATGGAATGAGGCACGAATCGACGATTATCCTTGTCTGCTCTATGCAAGTGCACCCATGGACCACCCCCGGTTGGTGCAGGACTATTGCAGAACATGGAAACAAACATATTGGGCTATGGGTATGGGCGGCTAAAGTGATTTGGTTATCTAGAACTGATGGAGGTTGTATACCTACATGACAGTGTTTTAAGATTCGAATAAAACTGTTTAGAATCTGTCGACTACAAAGCTGTTCCGGCAAGGAAAAAAAGACGTTGTTGTGTATTATAAATACGTATATATACATGGTGTTTTTGACAGCCCTCCGCAAACTGATAGGGTGGCTTCAGTACATCATATTAAGATGACCGGTACATAAAATTCTTTCAGGAACATTAAGGGAATCCAAAAAACCAGATTTGTTTTATGGGGGGACATCGTGATCACTTACCTCACACGCAATGTATCGTTACCGTGGCAAAACGCACGTAGCGGACGGCAGCAAAGCGAGCTTGAGCGAGGCTGCCCCCGCCCCCCGCGCGCTCCCCGGCGCACCTGGGCCGCGTCTTTTACTACGTTACGTTACGGCATAATTTTTTTTTTCCTGAGAAAAATTCCAGTGGGATATGATTCAGAATAAGGAGCTGAATCAATCCTGTGTTTTTGTGGAGGGCTGTCAAAAACACCCTGTATAAATACGTGTGTAAAAAAAAGGTGTCAGAAACTTGTAAAAGTTCTCGACATGGCAAAAGAACATTCAGGTTCAATTTGTGGAATCAAACAATTGAATGGTGCTGAGGACTTTGCCAATTGAAAAGTGGTCAGGAATTACTTAGAGTCCAAAAACTGGTTTAAGGTAATTGAAGCTACAGAGATAACAGCTGAATTGAATGATACTGACAGGAAAGCACGAACAGCGTTATGTCTGCTGCTTGAGCCCACATGTTTATAGTGCGAAGATAGCACGTGAAGTTTGGGTGAGTCTCAGCGAGGCTTACGAAGACAAGAGCTGGGGCAGACGAATCAGATTACAACGAGAGTTAGGCTATGCCGACTAGAAAAATGCGAAACCATGGAGAAATATATTTCCAAGATAATTTGTTTAGCAGAACAACTTGCAGACATTGATGCAAAAATCGCTGACGAGTGGATAATTCCTATAATATAAAACGGTTTATCGTCAGATTACAACCCATTTATTATGGTGATCGACAACGGCGGAAATTAAATTTAACTGGAGCGGTTAAAATCAAAATTGATGCAAGAAGCAAGCCGACGACGGATTGAAAATGGTCAAAATGGAGAGCAAGCCCTAGTTACAAAAGCGCAAAATAAAAATAAGTTTGACAAGAAAAAGGCATTAATATTCAAGTGCTTTAAATTCAAATTCAAATTATTTATTTGTAAATCATAGGTACAATATAATAAGATCTTATTCGAATGTCAGGATCGCTATGTTTAACCTAATAGGTATACAAATTTTGGATAGGTAGGTACATAAATTATTATTATTATTCAAATTAACTTTCTTCTTCTTCTCCATAGGTACCTACTACGCTTTGGAATGGGCAATTAGCTTCATCTTTCTGACTGACCGACCCCTTGACAATTCAAAAGTGCCTGTAATTGGTTTATTTGAAATAAATGCTTTGAGTTTGAGTTCAAATTATAAAATTATTACTAAAAAATTAAACCAATGCCAATTTTAAATGCCATAAACTAACTAACTAGTAACTAAGAGAGCAAATCCATACTTAAGTATGGCGAACACGGTGAAAAGGACAGTAGCTGCTCGAACCACATGACTCATGACTAACGATGCCGGAAAATTTTGAATTACTTATAGCAACAGATAAAAGTTAAGATAAAAGTTGCAAGCGGGGAAGAAATGAAGGTTATATAGGATAGGAAGGGAGAATGCTATCCCGAAAGTAAATAATAACTCTGAACTCCTATTAACGAAGTTTATCATGTTCCCGGACTGTCTATGAATTTGAATTTGATGAAGTACATTTTTAATGTGATAAACGGGTGCTTAGGTGGTTAAAGGGGACGTCGAACTTTGAACGAACGCTTAAGTAAACAGGTAATCTAGAATTAAATGGCTACGTATTGGGGTGGGTCAAATACAGGGTTACTTGTGATTATAGTGTGTGTGTATATCAATAGTTTTCGAGATATTTGAATTTTAACTGTTTTATGTTAATTACACAAAATTTGACATTTAATTCCAAATAAAAAATAAAACTAAGTACATATTGAATGGGTACCATTAAAAATGATATTGTAGCTGGCACTTCAATTAAGCTATAAACATTTTTAATAGTACTAAATTCAACAAAATAATTAAAATTATGAGCGATTTAAGAATAATCAATATTTTCATTTTACGCTACAAAAAATAATGTCTCGTTTAAAATATTACTACGACATTAATCGTACAAATAACTAAAACAGCTTTTTTTTCATAATTATTATTTTGTTGATTTAGGTGCTTTTATGTTCATAGCTTAATTGAAGTGCCAACTACAATATTATTTTTGATGGTACCCATTCAATACCTATGTAGTTTTTATTTTATTTGGAATTACATGTCAAATTTTGGGTAAATATCGAAAACCTCATAAAATTCAAATATCTCGAAAACTATTGAATTTTGGCCATTCATATGGGAGTTTCTACACTCGAGAGCAATGAATCCGGGTCACTTAAAGAATCCTAAAAATCTCGGAAACTGAAAATGCTAGGTTAATGCAATAAATTGTATTTAATAGACAATGTAATACTCCTTAAATGAAGGTATTAAAACTTCTTAGTTATTGTAAAGTTATATCATAAAAAAATCAAATTTGAAAAAGGGCCACTTTCGAAGATGGAACTACGAAATTACAGCATTTGGTTTTGCTTTTGTTTGTAATCTGTCATTTATGTGGGTACATAAACCATGTTGATAGTGCTCTATATTCATTATTCAAGCTGAAATTATGTCGCTTACGCCTGAAGAATGCACCAGAATACTTACAATGCTGGAAACCGGCCGGAGTCAGCGCGATACAGCCAGGACTGTCGGTGTGTCGCTGTCAACAGTACAAAGAGTTCTCCGACGTTACGAAGAAACTGGTTCTAACCTACGCAGACCAGGAACGGGCAGAACCAGGTGTACCACAGCACGAGAAGACCGATACTTGGTGAACACCATGCTTCGAAATCGCTTTCTCACAGGAACTGAACTCACCAATCAGTTTCGACGCCTCGGAGGAAGTAACCCAAGTGCATGGACAGTAAGACGTCGGCTTGCTGAATCTAACTTAAAACCCCTTAGACCTGCAAACGGCCCTAAACTGGAGCGTGGGCATCGTATTTCAAGACTAAGATATGCCCAGAGCCACGTAAATTGGAGTATTGAAGATTGGTCAAAAGTTATGTTCTCCGACGAATCAAAATGTATGCTCTACAAGCACGATGGAAGACACAGAGTGTATCGAAGACCAGGGGAAAGATTCAAGCAAGCATGCATCGAAGAAAAAGTAGCCTACGGTGGTGGGTCTGTACTTGTGTGGGCCGGAATTTCTTCTGAAAGTCGCACAGAGCTGGTGATCATAGAAAACGGCTCTTTAACTAGCGTAAGATATGTGGAAGAAATCCTCAATGATCACGTTGGTCCATTTATGGTCAATTTAGGTGAGGATGCTATATTTATGCATGACAATGCCCGACCTCATACAGGTAGGATTGTGAATGACTACCTTCAAGAGATGAACATTACTCGTATGGAGTGGCCAGCGCGCAGCCCGGATATCAACCCGATCGAGCATGCTTGGGACGAGCTAGGCAGATGCGTAAAACAACGAAACCCTCCCCCAATCACGCTTCGTGAGCTCAAAATTGCTCTCACAGAGGAATGGGAGAATATTCCCCAAAATTGTATAAGGAACTTGGTGTACAGCATGCCAAACCGCGTAAACGCAGTAATGGAAGCACGAGGAGGCAATACGAAGTATTAAAATTCAAGAAAATCGTAATAAAGTTCAAAAATTTCATGTTTCCTATTTTTGTTTTAAGGAGAGATCAGCAGTTTTTTTCTTTATGTAATTTTGTGTTAATAAAATGTATTTTTTTTTTACTTTCATTTAAGGAGTATTACATTGTCTATTAAATACAATTTATTGCATTAACCTATCATTTTTAGTTTCCGAGATTTTTAACATTCTTTAAGTGACCCGGATTCATTGCTCTCGAGTGTATTTGTTGCATTTTGGACCTTCCTGACGGATATACGTCGAATTACAAGTAACCCTGTACATTATAGGAAATCCTGTACGGGTTACATTTTTAAACTAGGAGATAGTATAGTATTTTGGGAACGCCGTAAATAAGGGCGCGTGGCGCTGTTTTCCACAGATACATAATATGTAGGCCCCAGCCAAGGATCGAAAGAAGCTATTTATTTAATAAACTTGTTAAATAGTTTAACAAAGGGGACTTAAACCTGTAGTCATTTACAACGACAACCAATCGGCACACAAAATTGCGAAAAATAAATGTACCATAACAGGACTAAACGCATCGATATTAGGTTTCATTACGTTCGCGAAGCTATAGTCAATGTGGCGGTTGAGGTAAAATATATGCCTTCACACGAAATGGAAGCAGATATGTTAACAAAATACTACCAGGAACAATACTAAAGCAATTTTTAGAAAAAAACATTTATTATTGAAGCGAGCAATATGTGATGTAATGATGTTATTATATGTAATAATGGTAGATTGTATATCAGTGATCGATAGCTCCAACTGAATATACTGTGTACTTCGGGTGTGTACGCACCCTTAAACTACTCAGTGTGCACCTGAGTAGGTTAAGGACGCGTGCACATATAAGTAATATATTAGTCAAGGAGAAATAGTCGGTCTGTATAATATTAATTGTGGTGTTAATAAATGTGTTCCATCCAAATAGCCTCTTGATTTCAATAAGGATTATGGGAAGACTTGTTTTGTATAAGCTCTTTTTACTAATAATAAAGTTGAAGAGATCGTTATTTTGTAAGTTTGTTTGAACGAGCTAATTTATAGAACTACCAGTCCAATATGTTTTTTTTTTTTTACATTTGATAGCCCAACTCTTGAGAAAGGTTATAGGCTATTTAACATCACGCTTGGAACCGTAGGAGCCGCGCAAAAAAAAAAGTCTGATAGAACGCTGAGCGAAAACGAAGTAATAGCGCTATGCGACGAGGCGGGTCAGGGGCCGAAATTTCGCGGGCATAAGCTAGTACATATATAAAATGGCAGGGGGTGACTTGCACACTCCATAATGGGTCTCCGGAAACTGTCGCTAGCACATAGTGACGTAGCGACAATGGGCAACAAGTCCTGAGGTGCTTGAGAAGTAGAAAGGTATTCTATGGCTATCAGAACAATCCCAGAGCCTGGAAGATGGTCAAGATCCTTACCAGCACTTACTGGAATACTTCCTTCCTCCGAGCACGTTTGCTCTTGCAAATCTCCACTCAAGCCGGCCAATAAAGAAACAGCCAACCAATAAAGATAAGCCAGAGATGGGGAACATGACTTCTCTCGGGAGATAGGGTGCGTGGGGTCACTACTCCCCAACAGCTCGACACTATGTATCTTTTTTGGTCTGGGTCCTCACCCTAGACTTGTTTCGGTAAAGTAAACTTTACATGCACCGCCCTAGACTTCGGAGCGCGCAAGCCCCACCACGACGTCAACGTAGAGATATATTATAACATCAGTGAGTGAGGAGAACCGAGGTAATGGTGCGCAAAATCGAATCTTAGCCTGTTACATTACGGACAAATGTTCCCGGTGAGGGAGCGTCTTTAGAGCTACAGCTAAGTAGTAGATATAGGTAGGTACACTAGACAAACGAAATATAATTTTGAGTATGTGCTTTTCTTCTACTGCGAGATTGTTTTGGACACATTATGAAACAATTGCTATCACTATCCCATAAAAGGGAAGGTTAGATACTGTTTTTAAATTACAAGGTTTTTTTTCACTGATTTGGTTGGTTTGACTCAGATTTTGAGATGAAGGTATTTAGGCTCCTTCAAACAGGTGCGACATGCGACACAAAGGCACCGATTGTCGCGCGGCAGGTGGCGTCTTTATGTCGCGTGCGATTCGCGTCACGTGTCGCGCCTGATTCGCGTCACGTGTCGCGCCTGATTGTAGGAACCTTTAAACCTAATAAGTGAGATGATCCCGCTGACTCTCCAAATTCTACACAAGGGAGTGGCATTAGAAGCCAGGAAAATAATATTAAAAATAAGTTTAAGAAATAATTTTAAAACAAAATCAATACGAAAATCTGTACAATCCCTTTAATAAACAACTAGTTTACAACGCAAAATCAAAAAGGGACAACATTGTTGCATCCGTCATCAGTTTATCACACATTACAAGTAAACTAAAGTTCTTCATTGTCAGGAGCCATGAGTTGTAAGTACGAGCGTCCCTCGTACCCTTGATATCCAATTGCGGCGGCCGCTCTCTTGCACGCTTCCTCAGTTTTAGGCACCTCCATCATTCTCGCCAAGGCATATGCCGTCAGATCCTCGCAGCACATCATGCCGAGATACCGCTCAATAAGTTTCATCCTCACGTCTGCAAACCTAAACAACGGCTCAGGGTTTGGGCGAACTGTAACATAAACCATTACTTACTTCTCCATCCAACTCTAAGTTTGTGCTACTTATCCAGTTTACCTCGCTTTCAGTGGCTAATCTCATTTGGAACGCCCTAGTTGCAATCTGAACCCACTTAAATACTATTTCTAAATTCTGAGAAAATAAAGTTGCTATTTAGTAAGTGTAATAAAACAACTTGAAAAGGAATTGTTGCTTGTAAAACATTAAGGTCCATCTATTTAAAAAAAATGAAAAATACTAGACTACAATTTTAACGACTTAAACAGTAAAGGTCATTACGACAAGACCATGAAAAACTGAAAAAAAAAAATGTTTGAAATGCGACCTGTTTATTATCATTATGAGCCAAGTCGAGCGGGAAAAGTTAGGAGCGGAAATGGCAGCGGGGGGAAAGCGTGGAGGGGGGGGGGGGGGGCAATATAGCGCACCTTTATTGCGCTGTTCTGTTTTGACGATGGCGCGGAAGGCGCCTGGCGTGGCAGCGTATAGGAACAGCACCTCCGTACCAGGCTTCGCGTTCATGAATAAGGTTGCCTTCTCCCATTCCACTTCCGTATCACCACTTACTGCCTCGTAAACATCCCTGAATTTTTTGACCCTCTGCATGTAAAAAAACCGACATATTAATTAAGTATTCGCATTGAAGAACTGAACATTGCTTTTCCTATTGATTTTATTTTTATCAATGTGCCAAACTAAACACTTCACACAAACACCATGCAACTCTTCGTAACAAGCTGCACAAACCGCACAAAAGCAAAAATATCATAGACATCATTGACAGTACCAAAAAGAGCTGAATCTTTCTGGTACTGTCAATTTCCTTGAAATATAAAATAACACCTGGACATATCAAAAGGATTGTTGGTATGTGTGAGGACAATACGTAGGTAGGCAAAAAAAGTAAATTGGGTTACATCCCAATACACCGGAAGAAATATACACGTACCTAGTCGCGATTGCCAAGAATATTTTTGTTGTAGACAGGTATCACATAGTGTGAGTTACATACTCGACGGGATAGCATTGTATATAAGATTAACAAATATAAAAAATAACAATAAAAAAAAATCCTTACGGTTTTACCCGCTAACGAGAAAACAATCGGGGTCAGTTCCGTATTATTTGACCAAAAGTAAAATATTTTCCACATTGAATCAATGAGTGCGTACGGATTGAACCGTGCTGATACTTCGAATTTCTCGCAGGTCGTGATGTTGGGCGGGTACAGGGATGGCTGGGCCAGCACCCGGCCAGGCAGCGCCACTGCGCCGAATACAACTATTCCGAATACCCACGAGCACATTGCTGTTAGCGTGCGGCTGGTAACTACGATTTGCGGTTTACGGCCACGGCTTTATATGTACCAAGACTGGGCATAGATTTAGTATGTTTGCAGACGTTGCAAATCGTATTGTGCACCATTAATTATCTACTTAGCAAAGTAGTCATTTACGTATCTAATAGGTGATTAAAAAAATTCGAGGCGGTGGATGCATTAGACTGCAATGGACACAGGATACTTAGCGCTTGTAAGGCATGAAAAAAATGGCCCAGTTCTGAAATATTATATATAATAATATTATAAATATTATATAATATATACTCATGCAATATTTTGTGAGTTTAACTGACTAGTGCTGTCCGTGTAGCACTGCACTAGGTGTGTTCTTTTTATTTTATTCCTCTATGGGGCTGCTCTTGACCTCGATCACGCCCGATGGAAAGCGGTGGTAAATACCAAAAAGCAGACAAACAGTACAAACGGTACAAAACTGCAGTCCCTTGAACAAATTGTAGTATTTAAAATATTAGCATCACCCTTGCGTATTGATTATTTTTCGTAAATTTTTTTTTTATATCATTTCCACCATAAGTAACTTAGTGATTGCACTTATTAAAAGTAAGAGAAACACTTGCTTTTGTACACATTATAGTTATAGTATATGAAATTAATAATACAACTTTCTAAGTGATTTGTCGTAGTACCCCCGTAGCGCCGCCGTAGCGTTAGAAGCGTAGCACCGTAGGCATCAACGAATGTTATTTTACCGCACCGTATTTTTTATTTCAAGTTTCGTATTATCTTAGAAAAAAAAACTGTTCTTTCAATCACTTTAGTCTTTGTTCTAACGGACGGATCAAAATTTGTTGTCGAAACTACAGGTTTTCAAAACATTCTTCAATATCCGAAATTATTAAAAATGCAGAATAGCAGCGTGCTTACTCACTTAACGTGAATCAACAACACCTTAAAAGAAAACAACAAACATAGACACGTTATTATGCTGATGTGTTTCTCCAATTGGCAAAACAATAGGTAGGTAAGCCTATCAATTTTGTTCGTAATTTTACGAGCATGTAATTTAGTGAACCGTGTTTTACATTTATAAAGTTCAACATACATTTGCACGTTCCTGTTTATTGGACGTGAAATCTATTTATTCGTTTCAAAGAGCTCGTTACTCTGTCGGTATCATTTGACATTATATTTATCACCGGCACAACTGAATGTCTTCTGTGCAATTTGCACTAAACATTCCTTCTCGAGTGCAGATCGTAAACCACGTCACTTGCTCTCTAGGAACTAGCGAATGAAAGTAGTTCTCAGAAATTCTAGACTTCATTCCCCATTTCAGGTAAAAATATATCCAGAATATATTTTGTTTAATCCAAAAGACCCTGACCTGTTCATGTGCCTAATTACTTAATTAATGAAACCACTTTCATCTCGGAGATTCTGTTTGGATTCTGGATTAGTATTCGAATAAATAATTTCAGCTTAATGATAATGAGTGAACTCATTAAATATTAATTCAATTTTATAGCAAAAAAAAATACTCTTCTTGATTACATATTCGGGTCATCACCCCTACACTATCGATCTGTGAGATAAACTAGTCTCTGTTTAGGTGGGAGGTCATTATTTACACAGATAATTAAGTTCCAGATTTCAGAAGGCAGTGTTTAATAGGCCTTACCCATATTTACGGCATCTAAGCCAGTCCCACTTAAGAACGAGGGATGAACGCAGTAACTTTGACTGGTGATGATCTACCAGCCAGTCAATATGAGACGCTGTTCTACCTTCATTATCATCATTGTTTTCCTTCTTAAGGTATATTGACTTGAATTCACCTTTTACATAAAGCCTTAGATATCAAAGAGAAATTGAGGTGTGCTTCGTTTTGAACCGATGCCAGGAAGTTAAGAAATAGAGAAAACTTGCCCGCCTTTAAACGAGTAGGTACCCAAAGCGACGACAAGGAAGGCTTACGTTTATTGTTGTACCGTCTACTTATTACATTATTACGGTTACGTGTATTTTGCTCGAAGAGGGTAGACAGATGTTTAAGTCCTGCTTAATGGTTAGAGATAGGTAGATTAGCGACCCTGTCACCATTTACCGGACAGAATCCCATTGGTAGGTAGCAGTGTCCGCAACTCCACGTCAATGCGCGTATTTTGCGTATGGAATATAGAATCCCATGCAGGTATGTCAAGACAAGTTAATTCTGATAGAAAAAAAAAACAATATTTCAAATTTGAAAACAGAATAATTCTTTTTCATCATTATTTAGGTGATGTTCAAGTTTTTTACTCATTAGGTATTGACGTGTGTTAAAAACAAAACAAAAATAGGTATACAAAGGTAGCAAAAAAAACAGAAAATTTATAACCAAACATAATCAAATATGCGAACAAGTACAAAATTATTCAAAGCAAAAAATCTTAAATATTTTCTACCGCCTACCACTCTGCAATAGCGTATCTTGACAAGAAGGTTCCGCACTCATAAGGAACCCTTATAATTTCGCCTTGCCCTCCATCCGTCTGTCTTATCCGACCTCATATCACAAACTCACGATTCCTTCAATTTGTCACCGTTTTAAGAAATTTCAGAGACGGATGAAAGTGGCCTCGCAAAAAGATTTACTACGTAAGCTTTAAGAGGACAACATTTATTTTACCATGGAATTCAGAAATCTGGGTTAAGATAGGGTCGCTTTCGACAGCCGTTATAAAATCAATCGTGCTGTATTTGTATTTTATGAATAGGTGGAAAATTGAGTTTTCAACTTCCAACTCTTGATTTGTGGCTTTTGTGGAGGTCACCATTATGTAGGACCATCAAACGCAGGAGTTTGTTCGGTGGAAATAAATTATGAATGAACCTTCACAGGTTTCGTGCCATTCACAGGTTTTGTTTTAAGGAAACTTAAAAATGAGGTAACGATAGATGTTTTTCCAATAATTAATACAGTTAATTCAATATCGATAGCTAAATCCCTAATATCGTTGGAATCAAGATTTAATCACATTTCCATTTTATCAATCGATCGATCGGCACTGAATTGTTTTTCGGGCGAATGTTTTTATTATTTAAATGGTTCTCGCTACCTCCCGAGCGGCACAACTTGATTAGATAGCAGAGCGGTATCAAAATGATACATCTGAAATTCTCAGGGAGATTGATTTATAATTAGTTTGCTAGTTCAAATGCCAATTAACTGAACACCAACAATAATGAGCGGTCCCGAAGGTAGAGCAATAAATTGTAAGGCTTCTTAATAGTTGTAATGAAAGATAAAAGAATTAAATGTAATTTCTTCAGAGTCATTGTTAAGTTAACTTAATTGTTCTCATCGTAAGCGCAGCTGCCGAAAACGAGAGCGTGGTGAATTTTGCGGCCAAACAAAGTATTGTGGAAGTGGCATTTTCCGCAACTAAAATTCGACGTAGGAGCTCTCTCTGCTATTACGTAGACTGAACACATCACCAGCAAGATGCGGTTGGTGCCTATTAGGCGCTAATAGGTCAAAGACTTGACGTCGGAAAATAATTATGTTTCATCGAAGTAAATATATAAAACCGTACAATATATAGATCAAGTAGGGTAAGGACACGATAGCCTGCAGTGTGCGCAGCGCACTGGGATTACATCGGAACGTAGTCCCCAATCACCGCCGTAAATAATAATATATTATTCACCACGACTATACTATACAACCCTAAAACTTATACTTCGAAACGGACTTTTGCAGCGCTTTCTCAATATTCAATTTCGTTGTTTAAACAAAGAAATTGGATTGTAGGAAACGATTATACTCGTGCAGCAAAATCTTGCAATTTGAATTATTGATGAGGTCATGACGTAACTTATTAGCTGTGCCAATTTCTAGTAGGAAACGTTTTCATGTTCCTTTTGAGGTAACGTGGAGGATGTGTGCATTGTAGAACAGAAATAAACCACAATAACTTAGACATTATGCCCAAATACCACTGACTATTATCGTAGAAGCCAGAAACAAAAAATACATTATACCTAGTTTAATTGGCTTTGAAAAAAATGATCTAGTACCTACCAACCCATAACCTTACCTACAAATCTAGATAAAACATCTAATTATTAATGATTTAATATCGAAAACTGAACATTACCTAGGTACTTGTTCAATTCACAGATCAATGTATTCTAACAAAACAACGATCATCATTACTTAACATTACACAGAAATCCGTCTCATCTAAGATATAGAGAGATCTTGTGCAAACTATATCTGTTATCATAAGACTAATGTCATTCTCGCAGCATTTAATTGAATAGATAAAACAAGTGTGCATGTAGCGAGCAATGTCTGCCGTATCTTGTGTATCTGTCCGCCTAGACTTTCAACCGCACCTACCAGATAACAGAATTGAATTTTAATCCAATTTCCCAACAAAATAATCGTGTTTAATAGTTCAGAGCAACTGTAACTCGCTCGTACTGAATTCATATTGTATCAGTGTGTTCAGATAACTAACTAGGCGGCAGATAGACGTAATTGACTTGCATGAGACAGCTATTGTGATTTGACTAGATATCTATGTAGGTAATACAATTACTTCTGCTATCAGATATCCGAAGTATCCGGTAGAAACGTAGTATCGGTCAAATTTTCTACAGGATTTGATCGAATTTGATGTCTATCTGAATAAACACCGCAACCATCACAACATAGTGAGACTGAAACCTATATTGCTAAAGAGTATTGCATAGTACATATACTTTTTGGATGAAAGTATTGAGTGTTGAAAACTTGCCAGCAAATATTGTTATTACGAACGTAGTAGGTATACACGTAAAGAATTTTCAAATATAGAGCCCACGCTTGGTGAATGACCGATAAAGGCTCAACAGCTGCTACTTGGACAGGCAATATTACCTTCAGCACGAGGTAGATTCATGGTATCGTCGTTAACGATGTGGGTAAAGCCCTTTCATTGACTCGGGTCGCTACCCGCCGCCTGACTTTTTACAACACGACCTCAGTTGTTTGCACTTCATTTTATAATGTGCTTTCTACATACGACATTTTGTTTTCATTACCATAATACTCGAAGGTTGGGGTTATTCAGTATTCCAGTAAAAAGTACTTAAAGTAAAGAGAAAACAATATTTTTATTATAAAAAACCACATTTTTATAATTCTTTTGTTCTTCCAAATTAATATTCGGTTACCATACCATTGTTATCTGCTTGTTGCTATGCTATTTTTTATAACTGAACTATTGCCATGTCTAAAATATCTGATCTCAATAACAAGTACCTACTTACCTACTTCTATATATTTTCCTCTTATTTATGATCTGGCTGCAATATATTACAACATTGTAATTGAAGGTGAAGTTGGATTGCATCAATAATTTATGTATGTAGGGAGTTGCGTTTCGGTGGTCGGTTGCTGGAGCGAGCGAGCCGCGGGTACATTGCTCCATGTTGATAACTCTATTAATATCTACTGGTGTCTCAAAATGTACTCCACGAGCCAATCAGCAGCTTTCGCGCCGCACAATGTGTCCAGTGAATACACCGCTGGAAAAATACTCGTTAACAAGAATATTGCTGGTAGACAGAGCTGTTATTCTTCGATATGAGGAAAAACAGTTGTATTTGTAATGTACCTAAAATAAAATATTATAAAAGTGTAATTTATTGTAGGTAGTTATAAGATTTCAGAAGCTCAAATTTCATGCAACAATTTACCAAGATCGGGTCATTTTAAAGTAAAATATGCCTGAAGTAGATATCTACATAACATTAGTATCTAATGTAAAGGAATGGCGGACTAATGTCATAATTATTGTATACACAAAACCATAATTATATTTCCTGGTAGATAACGAATAAGTTCAAATTTCTCTTGTCTGATTCTTCCCTACCTTAATTAGACGTTTGTGGAATCCGAGGTGACCTTTGAGGTCGATTAGCTCCCGAGCAAACTAAATAATTAATACCGAGCGATTAACAAATAATAACACAAAGATAAGGGATAACTCAGCTTTGTGATTTAGTATTCATTTATGTTAAAGTATTCTCCTAGTAGCGAGTCTCGGGGAACGTTCAACATTCAGTCTTCATCTCGTCATCAAATCGTGTGTTTAGTTTATCTTAAAGACAAATTGTAAGACACGATTTCTTTCTAGAGTTTTGTTTGTTTTGCCCAGTGTGTTGGCATCACGCTGTAGATACGAGCGTCGCGCGTGTGTTCATGATAGTGCTTGTTTGCGCGTCGCCTAATAACCTTGTTTTTCTAAATAAAAAGAGTATAGTATATTGTTCCCCGTTTAGTGAACTTGAATCGAGTTGATCACTCGAATATTAACGCGCAAGTAACGTGAGTATTTAAATATATGAAGTACCGACGTGTTTATTTTGATTTTTTTAAAGCTGATTTGTGATATTTTAACACATTAACTTAATAATGAAATTACTTGACAAATTTTAATGTCCATAATAAAATTGCTTATAAGGTAGGTTCTTAAATAAAGCGGGCCAGTAGGAACAGGAAACACACTTTGCCTATTTACTATAGTCTAAGTTTGTTTATATTTGTTGAAATAATTATCATCAATCAGTGCTCTTTTTTACGGACGATTTTCCTGCGGACTTATCAATCAATAGATATATATCTATGTAGTTCTATCAGTTGGACCAATCTTGCGGAACATTTTACTTCCACACATTTATCTATTCAACGTCCATCCACCAAAAATAGACACAGAGGTACCTAATAACCTTCGGCTCACACACAAATAACAAAACGTTTGATTTTTAATCAACATTCAAAGTAGGTATAATGGTACATCTGGTATCAGTAGGTACAATAAATACTGTTGCTAAATTGTGACATGTTATCGCAAAGTTTCATTGCGTGCTCGCAAAATGATAAATTGCATCATGAAAACTGATAGCTTCCTTTCTAACAATAATGTAGGTACCTATCTTCAATGACAATGTCCTTTCTTTGGTATTGATCGTCGAATCGTTGAGCTCCTTGAGTCTAAGTTGAGCTGCACGATTACTGACAATTGCGTGCACTGACTGGACAGGTCCACTCAATCTGTGTGGTTCTTTCCTCAAAAGACCATTGCAGACACCGATCTACATAGCCTTCACATGATCTGACCAAGATTTTGTCTGGACTTTAAAAGAGACTGTGACCTCTGAGTTTGTTTCGGCCTTTCTTCTCAGAGTAGTCAGATAGGAAACGCCGACCTCATCTAGTTTAAAAAAAATATGATTGACGTGTAAAAGTGTTTGTTCAAACCTACTTACAGAAATAAAATCATTTATCATTTATCAATGCGTAATTATAATATGCAATGCAAGGCAGCGTAATCTCTATGATATCGAGTTTACGTGTTTGGTTGCTCTTAGTTTTGTAGTCTCAACTTTCAAAACACTAGTTTTGTAACGTAGCTTACAGTGCACAACTTCCTAACTTGAACCCAACGCCTTATTGTTTTACATAAATAGTTTTTATTAAAGCACGTTTGACGATAAGAAGGAATTAGCTTTAAAACTAATTTCCACGTTACGTTCAAGAAGAGTTTCATGTAATAAGCTAAGGCTTTCAGTCTATGCAAGTTATCAGGGTGTATAATAACTCATTTCGGCGCCCTTCGTGCTCAGGTGTATGTCGAGACGCTTAAAATATTGTTGTCACCGAAAACGATATTTCTTTAGCTGCAAAAATGTCTCAACCGCTTTTGTAGGAGGCTCCCCAAGTTTTTCTTGTAGTGATTTATGTTTAATTAGAGTGTCCTTCACATTTTTATGTCGTTCCAAAATAATTTAAGAACTTCGCGACGAGGGCTTCGGGAAAGCTCGGCGAAAACTTTTAAAACAATTATGAGTTTGTCAAGGGAAGGTTTCGATACGTAAATTCCTTGCGTTCCAGCGTTACTTGAAACAATGTTGCTCAGACGCATGCATTACTCATTGGTAGGTGTCGGTGATGGTAGATTTAATTGCAGTAGATAAGCAAGTAAGAGATCAGAACGCGGTGACCTCCGCTTTCGTCTCCGAGTCACGTAACTACTGATAGATAGGTCGAAGAGATTTATCATTCGCTCAAACTTGTCTTAATCTTCTCAATATGTAATACAACTGCAAAGTTACCTCAGACGATAGTTATTAGGATATAGGTAGGTAGGGGATCCGTTTTACTGGATCAATTTGTGTAAATGGGTAGATTCAGTCGTAAAATGGTGGTTCTAGTCCTTCATAGCTCTTCGGGGTAAACCGCCGACACGTTCTTAAAGTTTTCAGTTTCGCAAAAGTTTTGTTGACGAAAACAGGCGTCGCGTCGCTGTCATTTTTTAAGCTTTTACTAGTAAAATGCCGAAAAAAAATTTGCACCAAAAATACTTATTATTTACTTTGTGTAATTCGCCCGCATATGAAGCAGTAACAAAAGATATGGATATCAGTAAAATGAACTTTAGTCTTTAACTAAATAAATTTGTACTAATTATTATGTTTGTTCATACCTACATCGATTATTGTTTGAGTACATGTTGCACCGGATGGTTGTGTTTCTACATTGAAGGTAGGAACTTATTTTACCTACTCTTTATCAGATTTGGAACAAAGCTGAGCTTGAGCTTTCGCTTAGATACCTATTCGTTTTACTCTATATTCTTGTAACTACGAAATAAGCAAAAGTGCTTGTTTAATATTGTAGTTTGATTCTGTTATTATGCTTATTAACTATCAGTCTTGCTAGCTGCGAATTCATAAACTAAGAATAGGTAGGTAGGTATCTATAGGTATGTCTCTACGTACAAATATTATTTACACCTCGGAAAAATTCTGTTTGTCATTCGAAATCTGAGTGCAAAAGTGCATTTTATCCACTTGCGTGGAGAGTTTTTTTTTTTAAATACGAACCTTTTTATTCAATAATTTTCTATACCGCCAGTCCACTGAAAATGCATTATGTATGTATAATTATACTTATTTCATGTTAGTGCACCCACCTCAGTTTTAGAATAATCGCACTGGTCAGGACGACGACATTATTTTAAAATTTTCTTCTCTTTTTTCAATTCACTTTCCATCATTTTGATTTGTTCTTTGATAAAATCGTAAGAAATCATAAAATATGAGCGAGTCCACCAGCGACGAAAATATAAATTTAACACCTGCAGAGTTAGTGCAAGCGGTGTATAATGCCGAATTGAGTTTTCTTCCGGAAAAATATATTACATTTTCTTTATTTAATTTTCTTTTTATTTCCTCGCTGTAGTGATGTGAAAAGTTGTGTGTTTCGCTCGGTAGCTAAGTTATTCTGCGTCTCATACCTTTGAAACCCTCGCTACGCTCAGGGTTCTATATTTGAAACACTCGCTTCGCTCGTGGTTCAGTCCTAGAATCCTTCACTTGCTCAAGTTTCAATACTCGCGCCAAAAAACAACTTTGCAGCCTTGCATAACAAATAACTATTTTACCATTGCCACTCGAAAAGGGCATTTGTTTCATCGATAACAGTGAATAAACTCTCTTTTAGTCACTGAGTGAATAAATACATTTTGAATTTGGAACAAGCACGAATTATTCGAATTATGTGTATGTTATTTATTTTTTTATAAATAAAACGTGCTGAAAGTAAACTGTCTAGCTAAATAGAGAGCACTATTTACTCAGACAGTTTATTTTCAGCACGTTTCCATAGAGCCTGTGTTTATATGATCTGAGCATAGAGCAATACAAAAAAAAATGTTTATATTTAATCCCTTGTTCTCACCGATTATATAATAAAATGTGATAAATACTATACTATTTAGTTTCTCACAATCCATGGTAAAAAGTATAGAACAGAACACATGAAAATAAAATCATTTCGTTCCTTGTAACCGTCGCGTCGCTCCGCTCAGGATTCTAATCTAGAGTCCTTCGCTGCTCTCGGGATCTAACTTAGTCCCTCGACTAAAGTTCCCTTTTTTTTCACTTGTTGTTTATTCTACTATTTCACCTCAGCACCTCGAACAAGCAGGTTTTTCTGTTTAAAGGCATTGAGCCAAATTCGATTTTGCTACGAGCGTGAGACAAAGTAATATTTTTTTTAATGCTGATTCTAGTGCTGGGTCTACTCACAAAATTCGAAAGATTTGTACTTCACTTTTTTCTGTCACTTACACTTCGATACGAAAAAAGCGAGAGATAGAAACAAGTCGATTCGAAGTTCGATTTTCAAATTCCATACCTATTAAGCAAAAAAAAGAAACAAACAACAAAACGTTCGGATACACATAAAACCGTAATACCGCAAATCGTCTGTTAAGGTTTTAAATGTAATTAATTTTGTTGATATTGTTTGTTTTACAAATATACATGTGGTAAAAATCTTACCAAGTTGTATTTTTTTACCTTGAGGTAATATTATGTTCTCGCTGCTGAGGTGAAAAGTTGTATGTGTTACGTGAGACCAAAGATATTTGTATCTCTTGTCTGTGAATCTCTCTCAGCAAAAAACAACTTTGCTCTCTTGTTGCACAAATAACTGTTATAGTTTATCTATTGTTAGTGAACATTATAGGGGCTATAAGTATAACGACCTTATTACCCCGAGACCGATTGTCATTGTGGTGTCCCCCGTGAAATTGTTCAGGAATATGTTTACCTCGGGCAGAATACGCAGTTGGGTAGGAAAAATTTTGAGAGGGATGCCGATAGGAGGATTTATGGGCAGTATTTGGTAAACTTCGTTAGGTCTTCTCGTCATCCATACCACAGTGCCTAAAGACGAAAGTCTTCAACGCATGCGTCCTACCAGTTATGACTTACGGAACTAAAACATGGATACTCACGGTTAGACTGGTCCATAAGTGTAAAGTCGCTCAGCGAGCTATGGAGAGAGCTATGCTTGGAGTCTCTCTGAGGGATAAAATCCGAAACGAGGTGATCCGACAGAGAACCAAGGTAACCAACATAGCCGAAAGACTAAGTAAGCTAAAGTGGCAATGGGCTGGTCATATCTCTCGCAGGGCCGACAATCGTTGGGGAAACAAGTTTTAGAGCGGAGACCGCGTATAGGCAAACGTAGTGTGGGAAGCCCGCCGGCCAGATGGAGTGACGACTTGCGAAAGGCGGCTGGCAGAGACTGGATGTGGAGAGCCGACGATCGGGATCAGTGGCGTTCACTAGGAGAGGCCTACGTCCAGCAGTGGACGAATATAGGCTGATGATGATGAAGGGGCAGCCTGTTGCTGCCCCTTAAAGATCGTAAACTAACAACCAAGATTAAAATATTTGAACTCAATCATACGACTCACGATGGATTTATAATAATTACTTCAGATCAAAAACATTAAAGTTGAAGAGAATGATATTTATGTACGTGCATCACATACATAAATGTATTAATAAGTTTTTTTCATGGATTCATCTGTCGACTCTAAAAGTTCCAACAGGCTTTGGATTTCGCTATACGTGTTTAATTAAGATGTTACTAAATAAAGTTTAGTTAGGACAAAATAGTATTAATATTTTAATAAATATTATTGGGACACGGGCCAGGTGTATCATGATGAGGTGCATGTTGAAGAGGGGTGCATGTTGAAGAGCCTCCTCGTGGCGCACCCTGGGCAACGTCGGCTCCAATTGCCCACCAAGTTTTGGTGGACAATTGGGGCTGGCGGCTAATCTTTAACAAACGGGGAAAAGTCATGGTTCCAATCACCGATCATGCTTGATGGTCGGTGAAGGGAACCGGGCTATAGAGGGTCAATACGTCCACTCCTCCTCTGCTTACAGAGGAAGTTGAGTGGGCGTAGACTGAGAAGGGCCGCCGCTGCGGTGCAGGCGCACCAAAGCGGCACGTGTTTCTCTCCTTGAGGAGAGAATTTTCGGCGGGTTCGCTGAGTCGGGTCGGCCGGACAGCGAACGGAGGTATGCCTAATGCCGCCGCCGGGGGCTTGGCTTAATTGCCTGGCCCAGAGGAAGGCTACCTCTAAGATAAAAAACCACCCAATCCTAAGCTTCGAAGCGCGGTGAGAGGATGAATGGCTGGAGGGAGTCCAGTCGTTAGCGCTTCCCCTGCAGAGCACCTGCCGCACTCTGCAGTATGTAGGCTTACCGGGCATCTAGGCTCTGCCCGGTGGACATCAAAACCTATATCTACTCGTGGGATTAAAAATGGAACAAATAAATTATCATAACATAAATAAAAATGACGAAGAGGAGAGGAGTGATGCGGGGTCGGAGTCCGACGCCGCATCTGGCGCGGAGGGCTCATGCCAGGGCTCGGGGCGCGAAGTGGTGGGGGCTGCTGATAGGAACCGAAGGTTCTACCAGAAGCGCCCCAGATCGGGGGAGGGCCAGGGGTCATCCTCCGAAGAGTGGACCTCGGGGCCCAAAAAAATCCACTCCAGCCGGCGGGGTGGAGCCCGGGAGAAGGGTTTGGACAGAGGGCTCGCCACCCAGGAGACTAATGAGCTGCGCTCTGTCAGCCCAGCCGAGCCGGCTCAGCAAACTGGGAGACTCGCCTTGGAAGGGAACCAGCCTGGAAGGACCAGCTGCAAGGCGGGTCTCTCAGAGTCCTCGAGTGGCGAGCCGGACGCCGCTGGCGGCTTCAACTCGGATCGAGCGGCCAGGTTTGCGGAGATCGTGGTCGCCGCAATAAAGGATGTGGCCTTGAAGAGGAATAAATCCTCTAAAGACAAGGCCATAGCCGCGGCCACGGCCTCCATTATGGCGGCAGCGGAGGCCATTCAACCTGGGTCTCCGTCAGACGCAATGTCTGAAATGCGGGCGGAGGTAGCCCGCTTGACAGCCGCCATGGAGCTTCTCCGGAAGGAGAATGAGGAGCTCCGAGCAGACCTGGCCGGGCTTCGAGCAGCCGGCCCCAGGGAGGTACCGCAGGCGGGGGCGCAGCAGCATGGGCAGGGACGGCCCGTGCCTGCGCAAGACCAGGTTCTGACCCTGGTGCGGCAGGAGCTGGCTGCCTTCCAGAGCCGGTTTTCCGCCCTGGAGGCCATTGTCCTGCGCCCCCCACTAGCGGCGAGCCAGCCGGCCGCGGGCCGGCAGAAGGCGGTGTCATTTGCCACCGTCGCAGCTGCCGCGGCCAAACCTGGCTCGTCGGGTCAGAGGAGGGTCCCCCCCGTGCCGAAACCCGCGGGGCCGCCCATGCCCAGGGCGGGCGGGATGGCTACACAGACGGCGAGGGCACCGGCCCTGGCTGCAAGACGGACGCCCCCACCTCCTCCTCCTATATCTCCTCCGGCTGGTGCTGGATGGCAAGTAGCCGGGGAGAAGAGGAAGGCCAGGCAGGCGGCAAGGGCGGCCAAAAGGAAGGAGAGGCAGCAGCAGCGCAAAGAGCGAAGCGTCGCGGCTAGGCTCCGTGCCCCGAAGTCCGCAGCTGTAGTGATTACACTACAGCCGGAAGCGGTGAAGAAGGGCGTGTCCTACCGTGACGTGCTAGCCAAGGTGGGAAAGGCGGTGAGCCTAGAGGAGATCGGCGCCACCGAAGGCATCCGGGTAAGGCTCACGGCGACTGGGGCCCGGATGCTGGAGATCCCCGGTGCGGCCAGCGGCCCGGCCGCCGACGCTCTGGCCGAAAGGCTTAGGGCGTCCTTAAATGCGGACGAGGCCCGAGTGTCCAGGCCCAACAAATGCGCTGACTTGCGCATCCTGGGCCTGGACGACTCTGTGACGGAGGGAGATGTGATGGCCGCCGTCGTTAGGACTGGGGGGTGCTCTGCCGAGCAGGTGAGGGCAGGCACCATCCGTCCTGACTTCAAGGGGATGCGAGCCGTTACGGTAAGCTGCCCCGTGTCGGCGGCCAAAAAAATAGCCGAGGGCCGAAGGCTACTGGTGGGCTGGGTTTCCGCGCAGGTGAAACTGCTGGAACCCAGACCTCTGAGGTGCTTCCGCTGCCAGGTGGGCAACCACGTGGGAGCTCAATGCACCTCGGAAGTCGGAGGTGGACCGCAGCCACCATTGCTTCCGCTGTGGTCAGCCCGGTCACAAGGCCGGCTCTTGCAATGCCGCGCCGCACTGCATCGTATGTGCGGCAGCTGGCAAGCCGGCCGATCACCGGATGGGGAGCAAGGCCTGCGCTCCACCCGCCACAGCCAGGGGCAGGGGCAAGCCCTCCGCCACCGCCGTCACTGCCGCAGCCGCCGACACTGCCGCCGCCGCTGCCGCCTTGACCGCCGTCGTCGCCGCCGTCACCACCGCGGCGGGGCCCTCACAGAGGGCTCGGGAGGAGGCTGACATGGAGTGCCAATAACGGCCCCATTACGCCTCCTCCAGGCGAACCTCAACCACTGTGCCTCCGCTCAGGATCTGTTGCTCCAGAGCATGGCGCAGTGGTCGATTAACATCGCCGTGGTCGCTGAGCCGTACTTTGTCCCGCCCAGGGATGACTGGGTGGAGGACCTGAGCGGCTCAGTGACCCTAATTTCGTCGGCCGCCGCCGGTACTCCGTCCCTCGAGTCTGTCACGAGGGGACGGGGTTGCGTGGCAGCACGGTTCGGGGAGATCGTAGTGGTTGGGGTATACTTTTCCCCGAACCGAACTCTTGCCGAGTTCCACAACTCCCTTGCGGAGTTGAAAGTCGTCGTCGTCGGAATCCGTTCCCTCCCCGTGCTCGTCCTCGGGGACTTCAATGCCAAGAATGTGGCTTGGGGTTCCCGGTATACGGACACACGGGGCAGGATGGTGGAGGACTGGGCTCTGGAGACAGGCCTGGTCGTCCTAAATCGGGGTTCTGTCCCCACGTGTGTGCGGATGCGGGGTGAATCGGTGGTGGACATCTCGTTCGCCAGCCCCGCTCTGTCACCGCGTGTCCTTGACTGGCGCGTCATAGAGGGGGTGGAGACCTATTCCGACCACCGGTACATCCGGTTTGACGTCTCCGCCCAGACCTCGAGCGCGCTGGTCCGACAGGCCCCGAGTGGTCCGCGGTGGGCGCTGAAACAGCTGGACCGGGAGCTCCTCCTGGAAGCCTCGATCGTGCAGGCCTGGGTGTCATCACCGGACAGGCCTGCTGACATCAACGTCGAGGCGGAGTGGTTCCGGGAGGCCATGTCCGAAATATGTGACGTGGCAATGCCCCGGGCCCAGCCCGGACGCGCTCAGCGCCAGGTGTGCTGGTGGTCGCCAGAGTTGACGACTTTACGCAGTGCGTGTGTCGCTGCGCGACGCCGGTACACCAGGCACCGCAGGCTCCGTATTCGCCCTCCGGATACGGAAGCCATTCAGGCGGAGCTGTACGAGGGGTACAGAGCGGCGAAGACCGCCCTCCAAGCGGAGATCCTGCGGGCCAAGGGACTGGCCCGCGAGGAGTCGCTGGAGACTCTGAACAGGGACCCGTGGGGACGCCCCTACAAATTGGTGCGTGAGAAGCTCCGCCCATGGGCTCCCCCGCTGACGCAGAGTCTCCGGCCCCAGCTCGTGGAGGACGTGGTGAGCACTCTGTTCCCTTCTAGAGGGGACCATATCTCCCCGCCCATGGCTCCGCCTACTGCGGTGCTGAATGCGGACCACACCGCCGACGACGACGACGATGCTCCGGAGGTGACCGAGGTAGAGCTGCGAGTGGCGGTACGTAGGCTGAGTGCTAAAAATACCGCCCCAGGACCCGACGGCTTACCTGGGAAAGCCTGGGTCCTGGCCTCGGAGGCTCTCGGGCCTCGACTAAGGGGGCTCCTAAGCGCATGCATGGAGAGGGGCCAGTTCCCACTTCGTTGGAAGATGGGGAAACTGGTCCTCATCAAGAAGCCGGGGCGCCCAGCGGACTCTCCGTCCGCTTACCGGCCCATCGTGCTGCTCGACGAGGTGGGCAAGCTCTTTGAGAGAGTCATTGCAGACCGCCTCGTCGGGCGGCTGGTGCGGGTGGGGCCGGATTTGGCGGAGAGCCAGTTTGGCTT
Organism: Brachylomia viminalis; assembly: GCA_937001585.2. Taxonomy (NCBI): domain Eukaryota; kingdom Metazoa; phylum Arthropoda; class Insecta; order Lepidoptera; family Noctuidae; genus Brachylomia; species Brachylomia viminalis. The sequence goes on along the minus strand of OW443301.2, from coordinate 13,462,487 downwards.
CCGCAGGGGGCGCTCTACGGTGGACGCCATCATGCGCGTGCGGGCCCTCACGACGGGGGATGCTGTGGCCCGGGGTGGGGTCGTCTTGGCGGTGTCTCTGGACATCGCCAATGCCTTCAATACCCTGCCCTGGAGTTGCATCAGGGAGGCACTCCGGTATCACCGGATGCCGACCTACCTCTGTCGTGTGGTCGAGGCCTATTTGACGGACAGGGCCGTCATCTACCCCGGTCACCAGGGAGTATGGAACCGGCAAGAGATGTCGTGCGGTGTCCCACAGGGATCGGTCCTGGGGCCGCATCTGTGGGATATCGGCTACGACTGGGTGCTGCGCGCCGACCTCCCCAGTGGCGTCAGCGTGGTTTGTTACGCTGACGACACGCTGGTCCTGGCGCAGGGGAAGTCGCACCAAGCGGCGGCAGAACTAGCGACACGCGGGGTTGCGACAATCGTCGAGAGGATCCGGCAATTGGGACTCGAGGTGGCCCTGCACAAGTCCGAGGCCATGTGTTTTCATGGTCCTCGGAACACGCCACCGTCGGGTTCACAAATAACGGTAGGAGGGGTTCACATCGGCGTCGAGTCGACGATGAAGTACCTGGGACTCGTCCTCGACAGCCGGTGGAACTTCGTGGAGCATTTCCGACGTTTGGCTCCCAGACTGGAAAGGGCCGGGGCTGCCTTAAAGCGGCTCCTGCCCAATCTAGGGGGGCCAAACGCCTCCTGCCGGAGGCTCTACGCGGGGGTCGTGCGGTCCATGGCCCTTTACGGGGCACCGGTGTGGGCGCGTTCCTTGAGGCGGCGGCCAGCCCGCTGGTTGAACGCGCCCCAAAGGGTCATGGCCACCCGGCTGGTCCGGGGATACCGTACGGTCTCCGGTGAGGCGGCGAGCCTCCTTGCCGGATTACCGCCATGGGATCTGGAGGCAAAAGTCCTCGCGCACGTTTGGGAGTGGCGCGAGGAGGCGAAACGCCGGGGCGCAGCTCCGCTGCCGCGAGAAATCACGGTACAGCGGACAGAGCTCCGGCGGGATCTCAGGGCGGCATGGAGAGTGCGATTGTCGCAACCCAGCGCTGGGCACGCCACAATTGCGGCGATAAGTCCCCTCTTTGAGGAGTGGCTTGAGAGGCGCCACGGCGTCCTCACCTTCCGCCTGACGCAGGTCCTCACCGGACACGGTTGTTTCGGGAGGTTCCTGTTCCGGATAAGGCGGGAGGAAACGCCCGGGTGTCACCATTGTGTGGATCGCCCGGAGGACACGGTGGAGCATACGGTGGAGGTCTGCCTGGCTTGGGCGGAGCACCGCCGTGTCCTCGTGGAGGCGATTGGCGGTGGCGATCTCTCGCGTCCGGCCTTGGTCCAGGCCATGGTACGGAGCGAGAGGGCTTGGGAAGCCGTCACCTCCTTCTGCGAAGCAGTAATGTTCGCGAAGGAGGAGGCGGAACGCGTGAGGGAGAGGCAAAGTTTGCGCCCTCACGCCCCTAGCCGCCGCAGGAGACGCCCTGGGCGTCGGGAATCGCAGGCCGATTCCCGGCCACCGTAGGCGCGGGCTTGCGAACGGCGAGCAATGGGCAGCTCGCCGTTCGATAAGGACCAGGCCCGGGTCGACGGCGCGTTGTGTTCCACGCGTGCCTCAAAGAGATGTCAGCACCAATGACGGGGTTTGCTAGGACCGATGCCTGCTAGGGTTGCGGAAAAGTCCAAGAGGGTTACCGTGGCCCCTGGCACAGGCAACTGAAGGAACACGGGTGGGTTTTAGTCAGTAAGAGTCTGACACGCCCTCCTGCTCTGCCCAGAGCGGGAGAAGTTATTTGATGATTTCCCACCCACAAAAAAAAAACAAAAAAAAGGTGTATCATGACCATAAACGAATTAAATAGAGTTAGTAAGGATCGTAGCAGGTGGTTTTCTATAGGTTCTGCCTACCCCATAGGAACAAGGCGTAAGCTTAGTGTATGTAGGTAGATAAGTATGTATTGGGGGCCACATTTTTATTTAGATTCTAATCATCCAATAATTTGCTGCTCGGCAAAATAAGAAAGAATAGTTTTTTTTTTATAACTACTTACAATATACCCTGTACCAGTGCGATGTTTATTGTTTTTCTACGCAGATAAGAGTAGTCGCGAGTTCAGACTACATAAACATTCGTTATTGATTGTGCTGAGGTCTGTGACCATTTGATTTATTACTATTTGAACTTAATTATCGTTATGTTAATTACGTGTCCAGAGAATTACTAGATAATATCTACGTTATTCTGTCTTCAATTATTTTTACCAACATCAATGATGTATTCATATAATTTACATAGTGAACATACTACAAACAACAAGAATTATAGGTACCTACCTCTTTCTTTCATTCTCATTGTCACAACGAGTTAAGAAATTGCAAATGAAATACTCCCCACCATACGTACCGTACCTTTTTGATTATTTTTCTTGTAATTAAACTATTGAATAAGATTGACATATCATATGTTGCTTGCTCCTTGGTTCCATAGCGCTGTCTACAGTGACATGCGGTCGGTTTGGTAAACAATTAAACATGGTTACACTTAGTGAGGTTTAGTTTGGCTGTAAATTGGGTTGTAAAAGTTTGCGTGTGAGCGTGTGTGGACAGAGCATGGTGTAATTTTGCATGCTTCACTGTATTGTTCGCAGCGCTATATCTAGATTTTTTATTTGGTCTGAGGGCTAAATAGATTTTCTTGACACATGGCAGAAAAGCATCGTGATTCTTAGAGCATTCGTGATTAAACCAATCTTTTAATAAATAAAAAAAAACTTCATTCAAATCTACCACTCGTTTGGGAGCTACGATGCCACAGACAGAAACACAGAAACACACACAAAACAATATATCCGTCAAACTTATAACACCCTACTTATCACGTCGGGGGTAAGGTAGATAATTAAGCCCGTCGATAATGGTTCCCTTTGTCAATGCAACACTCCACCTCTCCGTTTCTTCTCGCAACCCATGATAATTATCGATCGCATTATGTACGAACATGGACACCTCCCAATATTTCTCTCTGATCTTACCCTTTGATAAGGACAAACAATAAGAGGTCTGATAGCGACCAATTAATATTTACGAGCACTATCTATTTTGGACTCATAATACTATTGTCTGGTTTGTGTTAACATTTATCTATTTAATTACATAGGGATATGTGGGTAGCAATACAAATAAGAGACGATAGGTATTGTGTTATTTAAACTGTTAAAATTTTATGAACATTACTAATTTAATAACACTAATTTAATAGTTTCTTCGATATTCGAAAAACTCAGAGAGCATCATTGGATTTTGGAGCAATAGCGACTAGCATTGATTTTCAGTGAGAAATAAAGAAATTGAATTATGAGAGTGGTTTTGGTTCTCCACCAACTACATTCTAAAACTGTGATTCTTCTGCTACAGCTAGACCACAGTCATTGCCAAATGGAAATCTTCGTGATTATCGCAGTAAGCCCAGTTTTACTAGACATAAAATGCTCTCTGGCAACACCATATTGCTAGAATCACACTTAGATAGAAGGCGCGGTGTGGTATGTGCTGTCAGATGTTACTTATTGTACCCAAGCCATTGCTGATATAAGCCATTAATAATGCCGCAGACACACACGGGAAAAATACGAGTTGCCCTGTTCGGAGCTGGAGATTTCATACTTTTTAAATCTAACCGAAATGTCACGTTATTTTAGTAGGAACACACAAAAGCTTTTATTATGCGTAGTTTACTAATAAAATAATAATAAAATCATTTATTTCAGGTAGGTTACACCCATTGCCATACACAATAAAATACATAAAACAAGATTAGTAAAATCAAATACAATTAAATTAAATTAACATCACATAAAATTAAATTAAATTAAATCAATTGTTAATCATTAAATCAATATATGGAAATAAAATAAAATCGCAAAATAAATAGAAACAAAAATAATCAAACCAAATTAAACAAACAAAATCAATATAAATTAAACGAAGTCATTAAAAATAAATAAAATACAAAATCAGCAAATAAAATCTCTCCTCTCCGACACTGGTACAGCAACATGTCTGCTGGAACAATGTCGGATGAAGGGGCAGTCCAGTCTTTCTGGATGTTGGAGCACAAATGCACACACAAAAAATGCACAGATAAATTATATTTCTGGAAAGTATTTATCGAGTCTCCTAGTCATACTAAAACCACTACATTCATACGTTCATTCTGAAATAAATTGCTTTTATATAAGATAAGACAGACATTTGTACCGTTTAAAGTTACTAGGTTGTCTCCTGTTTTTCGACCTTACAGTCTACGGTAAAGAATACCTATCTAAATTTAACTTCAGTTATTGTGGGTGTAAAATGAACTTCTACAAACTCTATTAAACATTTACATCGACAGTTATGCCCGACTGTCTGTAACCACTGTGCCGCAGTCTATTGGGACCCCAGACATAAATATATAACACATTTCGTTTATTAGGGATATTTGACAGTTTGATATTTATGGATCTTGGTTTTACTTGTGTTGACATATTATATGTACTTATCTACAAATAGATATCCAATATCTACTTGTACTTGTAATGTGAGAGTAAGCACGCCTTATCGTCATAGGTCATGTACCTTGTAATAACATCTGTTCATAGGTACCTATTATAAAGTTATTAAAGTTGCTTTTCGTGTCTATCTGTGTAAACTACACAATGAGTTTTTCACCATTATTTAGAGAATTTATTCCGAAAGGTTTATGTATATTATACATTATATTATAGTTATATTTAAGTAACTTGATTTTTTCGCAACATTAGTAGATTGCACCCGTGCGAAGCAAGAGCGGGTCACTAGTGTAAGTAGAAAGTAATTTCAATCGGCGACTAACTGACTAAATGACGTTATTGAGTGGCCCCAACTACAAAGTTCAACAAACCAACCTTCTTTATGCAAGGTGAACTTAAGCCCCAGGCTTGGAAAAAGTTAGACTGATTGTAAACAGAAAAGTTTTATTTATTTACCGGGAACTCTCGTAAATCAATTTATCCGATTGTTTGAAAACCTTCACTATCGGTGGTTGTATAATAATATCGATCAGTGTTCCGAGGGTATAATCATTAGATACTCCAGTAATTCAAGCAGCGTATTGTTTCACATAATGCATAAGGTTAGGTTCGGTTTCTGAGAAATAATAAAATAAAAAATGAAGTGGAACGTACTTATTACTTAGCAACTTATTTTATTTCATATTGATTCCTGGAAACTGGAAACGTTAATTACATGAAGAATGCATGTCGTTGGATACGTATAAATAAATGTCGTGCTCAAGGGAGGTGGCATCTGTCTATTGCTGTTTGGTGGAGACACGTTTACAATGTATTATTAACTCGGGGCTTTTCTCTTTAGCTTTCGAAATGATGAAACCAAACTGCGTCCCTACCGATTGCCTCATTAATTAAATTCCTTAAAGCGATACTTTACTAGCATCTGCGTTCAATATAGCTTTGTTTTCTGCCTTGCTGGCATAATAGTACCCACCTATAGAATGGACCAGCATCCTTTTATTTTTATTGAATTGGGGATTTGTGCTGTTTTCATGCGCCATGCCCAGGTGCACTGCACTGCTCTTACATTTTCCTGCCGGCGCCGCGGCGGCAGCCGCACAGCTACAATGTATCTACACGTTCCAATTCCCCTCAGCATCTACATTGATGAACGCTTTTGTATACGGACGGAGCGACGGAGGTAATTCATCACCGATAGTCGACCGTACGCAAAGTACAATGCACGCGCCACATTACTTCTCGAACGAAGTGACAATAGCACCATATTCACCAGTCGGAATACTGATATATACTTATTTAACGAATGCATATCCTATCTGGATGCACGGTTCAATGGATTCCAGTAAGTTTCAAAGAGCGCTGGACGGTCCCGCTTTACCCGAAGCGCTTTGCGACAATTTTTGCAACTCAGCTTTAGAAAGCAATCGGAGTCTGACTTTAACTATGATTCACTTCAGAAATGTCCTTTCAATTCTTTGGCAGATTTTTATTAGAAGTAAAACCAACTTTATTCAAAATCTGTTATAGAAATATAATGTCTTCAGTATTTAAACTCTAACTCCTACATTTCAGAGCAGGATCCTTTGAAGAATGACACCGACGAACGGCGAGGGTCCAGAGCCGCCACAGATCGTGGTGCTGGACGGCGGTTTCTCCACGCAGCTGTCATGTCATGTGGGTCACGTAATCGACGGGGACCCGCTCTGGAGCGCGCGCTTCCTCTACACACACCCCGACGAGGTCGTTAACACCCACCTCGACTTCTTAAGAGGTAAAATTTAATTCATTTTCGTATCAAACATTATTTAAGAGCCTTATTTTTAAATAGATTTTCCTCTCTGAGAGTCGAGAGATAAATTACCTAATGAGGCGTGCATTGTGAATACAGAATTCTACCTACACACCTACATAAGAATGTGCAATATAAAAGTAGAGCTGCTTGTATCTGCTTAAAAGGTTACAGTTTTCCAAGAATATTCTTCGTCGTACGCAATTTAATATTAGAACAGCTATCATTATAATAATAAATTAGTGCTTTATTATGCCACGTGGCAGAGTGCGCATCATCGAACGTCTTGTCAGGGTAGTGGGCGGGCACGTGTCAGAACTAAATTAAATAAACAGTATAAACATATAATTAACTAACTAAAATATATAACAGTATAATATATATAGCTTTATAACAAATTACCATTTGTTATAAAGCTATATACCATTACCAGAGTGTATATTTCTTATACAGGATAAGAAATATACACTCTTACAATGCATTCAAAACTCAACTTAGCCAGCACATACTTGCGGATCGATCACTTCTGGAGAAATGAATGCATTGGATGGGTAACTATTAAATTCTAATACTGATGACGAACATATTGTAATCTATATTTTTAGTACTGTTCTCAAGTAAGTGACTTACCTATGTCTTTATTGGTAATAAAGTTTCTTTAAACCGAATATCAATTTTCACAACAGATAGGTAGTATACAACTGCATGCATTATGGAATAACATATTGTGCTAAATTCGGAAACTGCTCTAAATACAATATCGGTAGCTACACAAAACATTAACATGAGTCCATTAACACCCACTACTTACCTAAGTACGCTAAGTGCTAGTAACTACCTTGTATTTTACTGACAGGAATAGTAATTCACCGACACGTTTGAATGAATCGAAATACAGTTCAACAAAAACCGCAAACGATTGCGACGTTACACAAATACTGACACAGACCCGCAAAACGTTGCGGCTAAGTACAAGTACATGCGTGTTTTGACGAATTACACGTTAGGTCGCTTTTAGCTCGTCATGTTCATGCATCTGACAGCGAGAGTGCGACCTCGTCGCGTGTCATCGTCCTCTGAAAGCGCTTTTCTTCGCCACAAAACGGACCGTTTCTTTTCATAAGGAAAAGCTGAAAAGTGTCTGCAAGCAAATAACTCCCTGGAGGGAAAAGCCTACTGCCTTGCTTTGGTGCCTCTTTTAGAAGATGTAACGTGAAAAAATATAAAATATGATCGCGTACTTTGTGGAAACATGAACGCTTTGCACTTTCGTTGAGAACGCCGTACATAAGATAACAGAAACAACTATTCAAGTGTATTATAGTAAGTAGTAGGTATTCAGATGTGAGTACATGGTTATTATTGGCTATACATAATTATATCACAGTAATAACATTCATTATCAGAGTCTAACGTGCGTTATACAGTGCTACGTACATGTTTACAATGTAATCCATAAAGACGCGAGCACACATATTTTGCCGGTAGGTAAGTTGCAGCTGTTCTGCTGTTATTATATATGATTGACGCTGTAGCAAGTTGGCAAGTAATGCCGCTATTTCTCCCTCATCTACTAACTACTTCACATTTGCATGGTACAGGCTCGGCAAGCGGCAGGCGGCAGGAGGCGCGACTACGCTCGTACAGCCGAAGGCGCCTCGTATACAAACTACAACTCCGGATACACAGCGTTGCTGCCATTAATCACCTTGTCTGTCTAATACCTTTCCATTCGCAAGCCGTGCGCCGTCTTCTATTTATTACATAATTATTTTCTTCGACAGAGAACGGTTCCTTTGCCGACCTCGCTTCCGTAATATTGAACAAGCTGGGCTCGTGTTGCATTACTAAGTTTTAATAATATTAATTGTTTACGCCTCTTAGCAGCACCCCGCTCACAGTCCGTAATACTAACAAAGTTCAACTTTAGCCATATTTATCGAACTAGTTTCGTAATACCGACTCCGGAGTATGTGGACTATTAATTAACGTTGACAGGAAAAGCATGGAGATATCGGTAGCATGGTTAAAGACATTAATCTTGGGATTCATTTGTTTTCATTAAATACCGGCCTGTGTTTAATGTGATTAATGCGCCCAACGTTATGACTGTTTGCGGGCTATAAAACGTGTTATATGGTTATTTTGCAGCGGGAGCAGATTTAGTAATAACGAACACTTACCAGGCGTCTGTGGAGGGGTTTGTGGAGCACCTGGGCGTGACAGAGGAGCAGGCCTTCGAGCTGATCGTGCGCGCCGTGGAGCTGGCCAAACGCGCGCGCTCGCAGTACCTCGAGGAGTACCAGGACTACGTGCAAAACGGCAAGTATCTGCGACCATACATTACAATATACGGAGCTTGAATGGCGTGACATATTTCATAAATGAATACCGGGAGAGGCAGGCCTCCGCAGTAAATGGGAGACTTTAAAAGATCAAATGAAAATGACAAATGGTTCTTTGGCCAGTGAAATTGCATTTGTAGAAGTACAATAGGTAGAATCTACATCTACATTGTAGATGGTTTTAATTAAACATCAAACATACGAAAAGACATTCAAAGTTGCATGATTATCATAATTATGTTTCTAGGTACAATGAATAGGTAAGTACCTACTCGTAAAATATGCATCATGTATCTACCTACCTATACATAAAAAAATATATTTTTATAAAAAACTAAATTTGTAAAAAGACAAGTCTTGAATTCAATTTTATGATAACAGACACAAAAGAGCAAGATAGACTTTTTTTTAATATCCCCAAGATGACACTGTCAAACGAAAACCGATGTAATGAAAGTGTCCTCGGAGCAAATATCTAATTTTAACATTCATTTCTCAAGTCCTCGTTCATTTTCTAGTAAACAGGCAAATAGGCTATAAAACCACTCGAAAATACGCTTTTAAATCTTTATCACGGGTTTATCATGTACTTTATGACGGGTATAACTTTTTAGAGTGACAAGTGGCTATTTAGAACGTAATAGGTACCTATACTTCCACCTGTTTTTAAAATGAGTTTCGGTACTAAACATAGAGATTCTTGAAACAAGGTAAAGTCAAAGGTACAGCAGATGTAATTTATTATTTAAATTTATAAAATTTCAAGAATGTTTGTGTTTTGCTGTAAACAAAGATTGTAGGGTCCGCGGCGGCGAGGGTCGGGTGCAAGCACGCATTAATTACACTTTGCAAGGGTTGGAAGTTATGTGTATTCGCGTAGACTCGTAGAGCATAGCGCTAGACGTATTATAAAGTAGAAGTTGGTGTATTTATGGTACTTATTTGTTCCTTTAGATCGTATCCCGCTGATCGTGGGCTCAGTGGGGCCGTACGGGGCTCACCTGCACGACGGCTCGGAGTATGATGGCAGCTACGCAGACACTACGACTGTTGAGGTAAGTTATTTAACAGATTTTGAAATACTTACTCATAACATCCAGTAATTCAGTCAAATAACAAAAACATTGGGCCGTCGCGGGACGCCTGGCAGATGTGAAACATCGCAAACCATTCTTTCATACTTATTTACTATACAAAATAGTATAGTAAATAAATATGAAAAAAATGGTTTTTAATAAAAGAAAATAAATATGGCATAATCAAAAACCAAATATTCAGTTTTTTTTTTTAAGAAATAAATTGTTCTTTATTTAAAATATGGCGTGGCGACGCGTCGCACAAATTGTTATTTTATTGTAGGTACACGTAAAATCACTTGTTCGGCAAGCACAGATTATGTTCTCTATATGGAGCGAGCTTGTCTGAATAACTTATTCAATTTTTACGTAACTTCGATATAGATCGCCTATAAAATGAAGATAAATAGGTTACCTGCATACCTATTAGGGTCAATATTCTAGACATTGTATATAGAAAAATAAATAATTAACGGTAAACCTAGTCGCTTAGATGTATTTAATAATTAATGAATTTGGCCGGCGCGAAATTGGTTCTTTGTCTATTTCTATATATTGTCACTGAGTGCTTTTAGGGCGACAATCGCTTGAATCGATCTTGTTCAAATGTTAAAGGTAAAGCTTTCTAACTAAAAGCTCTGAATTCACTGAGTGAGTATTTTTATTATTCTACATTAACTATGCTGTTCGATTTTAGGGTTCCTTTTCGTTAATACTATTTGTAAAGCTATATTAGGTACCTACCTAGTAGCTGTAAAAGTTTGTCAATTCCGTTATTATTGTTTGTGTATCTCACTTTGTTCTCCCGCTCATTTTAATATGAGCCACATAACCAGTTCCGTGAAACTGGCAAGTATGACTTTTTGCTAAACATTGCAACACCCAATAAACTTAATATTCAATTATAATAATAAGTTTTAGCTTGTTGTTGTACTAAAAAAATACTCTTGTAACTTACAAGTTACAAGAGTATTTTTTTAGTACAACGACGAAACGAACGAACGAACGAACGACGAACGTTTTTAGACGAACAACGATGGATTCTTTCACCTGATATACATATCAGGTGAAAGAATCCGTCGTTGATCGTCTGATAATTTACTTGGGTAAACTAATTCTTTACTATCCATCCCCATAAAGATCACGGGAAGTTATTGGTCGTCGCTATCGTAAGGTTTAGCACCTTAAAAAATACATAAGTGAAACACTACCTACCTTACTTCTCCCCATCACTCCCTACCACCAGGTCTTTCTCGGCAAAATTGAAACGATTTTTCATGAATCTTCTGCAGGTAAGCTACATATTTTCATCATACAAATTTTCGTAGCAAGGAAATATTATATCTACTTTATAGCAGATAATCTAATAAATTTTAAACCTAGGATCGAAATAATAAATGTTGGATAGAACTTCAGTGAAAACTATTAAATCAGACTCTCGATAATTTCTGCGGAACCCTGAGAGCCATGAATGCATAGCCTAATAAAGGCCATTGAAAGCGGCGGCTAAACCGTAAAGAGGGCCGTAAAGTTGCCTGCAAATTAAAATTTACATCGGCAATATGAAAAACTCCACTCCATTTCTCTTGTTTTTTTGCCTGTACCGACAGCATTTGACTGGGGTGGACAGTTAATTAACGAAACCTAGAACAAATGACTATCTGAAACAAGCGTGAAGTAACAAAATGTGCGCCTTAATTAATTTGAAGGACAGTTCTCTTATTGCCATGTTTAGTTTAGAATTATAATGGACCCTCCACATCATAACTTGACGAATTCCATCATCATGCATCATTAATCATTATCCACAGGCCGACTTCACCCACTACTGAGCAGAGGCCTGTCTTTTCATGTGCCGATCCCCAGGTTCCGGTGCCAGCCACAACCAGGTTCTACCCGCGATGGTAACTAAGTCGTCCGCCCATCTCGCCGCCGGACGACCGACACTTTGTCTCCCAGTCCTTGGACGCAACTGGGTCAATGCCGCCTGTCATCACTGCGCCTTGCCTGGTGTCCTGCCCTACTCCATTTGAGTTCCATTTTCGAATTTAATAATGCAGAATTATTTTCTAACATGATCATAGCCTTTGTTTCTTAGACTATGAAAAATTGGCACCGACCTCGGATCCAGGCGCTAGTAGAGGCGGGAGTCGACCTCCTGGCGTTGGAGACGATCCCTTGTCAAGAAGAAGCCGAAATGTTATGCGACCTTCTTCGAGATTTCCCTCACATAAAGGCTTGGATCGCATTCAGTTGTAAGGTAAGCGAGCAAGGGATTTATTTTAGAATTTAGTACCTATATATTTTTAACCGCATATTTTCAAATTCCTGAGATGAGCATAAATAAATTTTGCGAATCATAACCAGGATCGTCTATTCAAAGCTTGGGACCGATGAGTTACGTAATAGCTCCGATAAATTTTCCATCCTGCACCAATTTTGAAATTGTAAAATAACGAAAATCATCGATTTGTGGAAGCGTGGTATTGACATGTTGCGTTACTAGCTTTGTGTGGGGGCCGGGGCTCCGCGGAAGGGTTATTTATTTTTGTATATAGATATTTGAATACGGCGAGTTGACACACCGTGAACACCTAGGTACAAAATATTCAAATGGAGTTTGTTATTCTGTTTGTACGAATAGCACGAATCGAGAACAAAAAGCCGATCACCTTGATAAAAGATTTGATAGAAAATTTTGTTGCGCGAAAAACATTTTGTTTCCAATACACGTTCCTGAAAGTTTTTGTACATTTTCTATTACCGTGTCAACGGTTTAATCCAAATCTTTTACAAAAAATATAAAGTACGTACTTAATGCAGGCTGGCTGCTTTTTTTTTACAAACTTTACAACTTAACTAGAAAGCCTATTGCTGGTGTAGGCTATTTGCTAGTCAACGGCATACTTAAAAGTATTGCTGTAAGATTCCCCATCTAGCGAACTTTTACAACTTTCACGAAACGATAAGCACTTTCGAAACATTGTAGCTACCTACTGTTTTGTGTTCGTTCCTAGATAGATGAATCTTTGCATTTTACTATCGCAATACAGTGAGAAATCCGCTTAATATTTTATTTATCATTATTTTATTGACTATTGTTACCTTTCTTTACAGGACAATCAAAGCATAGCTCACGGCGAAAGCTTCCAAAAAGTCGCAAAGAAATGTTGGGAAACAAACCCTGACCAGCTCGTTGCCGTGGGAGTGAACTGCTGCGCGCCGTCCTTTGTGTCGAGCCTCGTGAAAGGCTTCAACGACGACCGGCCACACGACCCCATTCCGCTTATCGTTTACCCCAATTCGGGTGAAAAATACAACCCTCAAATAGGGTAAGATTTCCGAGAAGGATAAGTTATCTACGGTTTAGTTTGTGTATTCCCAACTGAATGTAATTGTTAAGATTTCTTATTCTAATGTAGGTGAAACTGCTAATGAAATTAGATATTACCTAAAGTTTTGGCTGAGGAGCTAGCGTAACACAGTAGCACAGTATATATACAAGGTGTTGTTTTGCATCCTCGTCAAATTCGAGGAGGTAACTATGCTAATGATTCTCGACAAGAATCAATAATAAAATAAATAGGTATTTATTTTTATTTTTTGTATTTTTCGGAAATCGGCATGTGTAGGGCCCGTGTGATACCGCCCTGTAACTGCGCTGTAACTGTAACGCATGCACACAGCGACATAGTCGTACGACACTGCCTACCGCATACGCAACGGGGCGATTTTGTTCTTTGAAAGTGGAGTATTCTGAAATACTGTCAAACTTAAATACCTAAAAAAACAAGTATGTATTAATTATTGAGCAGGATCGTAATTTTATTTAATTATTTATGTCTTTCATAACAGCCTTCTGAAATTTGACGAGGATGCAAAACTACACGTTGTATATATATTTATACTGTGACAATAGTGACTTCACATTTTACCCGCATAATGGCTAGTTCGCAGCGGCGACTAAGTAGAGTCGTAGACCGTAGCACGACTATGTGCTACGGTCTACGACATAGCCTCAGCTACGAATTAGCCATACTGCCTTCTTTAGAAAGTATAATACTGGAGTTCGACTTGTTCTTGTTGTAATATAATTATTTGGAAGGGTATTAAAATGACAGCACGATTGGCGCAGTGGTTAAGCGATTAACTGCTGCGCTACGTGTCGCGGGTTGTATTCCCGGACGGAATAAATATTTATATGATCTACAAGTACTTGTTTCGGGTCTGGAATAATTGTGGAACTGGCTTACTGTATTGGATTCTGCGACTCAGTTTTGCATTAACAAAAACTGAGCTTCTTCGAAAAGAAGACTGGTTTCTAATAGTATTGTAACCTACTTACTTGAACTTGTTGTACATCGCAGGTGGATAGACCGCGACAAGTGCGAGTCAGTCGAAGTCTTCGTCCAGGAGTGGCTGGAGCTGGGCGTGCGGTACGTCGGCGGCTGTTGTCGCACGTACGCCGCGGACGTGTCGCGCATATGCAACCAAGTGCACTGCTGGCGCGACCGGTGGCGCTTCCAGGCGAAATACCCTGACGCGCAGAACAACAACGCTTCTGAGTAGACTATAATACGGTTCATAGTTCCTTGCTGGTTCATTACGAAACATAATTTTTGTATCTACGTCGCAGTGTACTAAAAAAGTGGTCAACTAATATGTTTTCTTCTCGAATATGCTCACGACTCGAAATATCAGGCGCAGACTACCGCTGAACGCATTTATTTAACGAGTACCTACCTCAATAATACAAAATGTGTTTCTAAAAGTCCACATAATCCAGAACTGCCTACCTATAACTATAAAATATTATTTAAAAATATTATGTGCCATTACCTTAATTTGTAAGACGTACCTAATTTACGAGTGTATACCTATTTTTGAATATCATGTAAAAAAACAAATAATATTTTTATGCAAGTTTTATTTTACATTCGAACGACTGTCCACTGTTATTTTAATCAATATATGAATCAATATTTGATTTTTATGTAGTTAATTTCATTTCAAATTTAATAGTTTATTTAAAACAAAACAAGTATTTTTTTAATTCTTTTGGAAGAAGGTTTTTATTTGAAGGTTTATTTTAGTTCAAACACCAACTTTTGATGCCTAAGCTAGAACAAAGAATTTTTTTTTTGTTTTCGGACAAATTACTAGATAAGTGCGGATTTTTTTACAAATTCGAACAGTTTACTTTTACATAAGAGGTGTTCAGTAAGTATTACTTCGTTAGTTTTAATCTAAGGTTTTGATGAATCAATTCATGTACACAAAAAACAATTCACTTAGTTAACAGGGCTGTAAATAATACTTAAATTTAGAAAATATGATAGGTTGCAATTGGTTTTACAAAAAAGGATGGACAACCACTGTTAGGGGAGAAATTAGGTATTTGCCACCTGATTTCTCCCTATCCCCTTGTCTGTCAATCGAACTGATTATGTTCGGTAACAATAGAAAATAATTGTGTCTCATTAGCGACGTTTGAGCTCATAACAGTGGTTGTATAAAGGAAGGTTGCACACTGCCTTATTTGATGCGATGGTGATGGACTGGTGCGACGATACAAGCGTTTCCACGAGTTTCACTTGGAGCACGAATTTAGCGCACACGAGATGCGCGCACAAAGCGATACGGAAACACGATCACCTCTTTATTTAATTTCGTGTTCTTCGATGACTTTACGCTGGTCGGCGCTAATCGGTTAAGCCGTCTCGCTCACACGCGGACGAAAGGCAATGTGCAGGAATGGGATAGGGGATAGGAATGCAGTAAAACCAACCAAATCCCATTAATTTGTTTGCCAACCTAAAAAAAATCATTGCTGAGAATACTATAATTTCAGTCGATCAGCACGCAACCATCTTCCCGGGTTTGAAGGGATACCTTCAAAGTTATTTCATTATTTAAATACAAGGTTGAATTAAAGCTAACTACATTGTATGAAATCGAACTAAGACTACTTTAATAATACCTTAACCTCACCTAAATTAAGAATACGCTAGCTACTGATTAGGTAACGGGCATAGCCGCACGACTGGACGCAAGTACGATCCAGTTACTGTTTTCACCCGATCTATACGTTCTACTCCCGTGGAATTAGGGAAAACTTCGTCCACGACAGCTAGCGACCAATGGAGTGGAGGTGAATTCTCAGTTAAAAGAATCACGAATGTACCAGCAACGATTGGATCGACTGGCGTATTCCATTTACGACGCGACTGTAGAGTGTGGAGGTAAATAAATGATAAATGATTTTATTTCTGTAAGTAGGTTTGAACAAACACTTTTACACGTCAATCATATTTTTTTTTAAACTAGATGAGGTCGGCGTTTCCTATCTGACTACTCTGAGAAGAAAGGCCGAAACAAACTCAGAGGTCACAGTCTCTAGTCCAGACAAAATCTTGGTCAGATCATGTGAAGGCTATGTAGATCGGTGTCTGCAATGGTCTTTTGAGGAAAGAACCACACAGATTGAGTGGACCTGTCCAGTCAGTGCACGCAATTGTCAGTAATCGTGCAGCTCAACTTAGACTCAAGGAGCTCAACGATTCGACGAACAATACCAAAGAAAAGACATTTGAGTAGGCCGCATAAATTACTCAAACTGCCAGATCATGTTTACGCTGAGAAAAATACAAAAATAAATAAAAAAAAACCAATGACCGACATAGTTCTCACATTCACAATAATTAGAATAATATTATAATAATCTTTGAGGACCATGTAGATTTGTGTCTGAAATGGTCTTTTGAGGAAAGAACCACACAGATTAAGTGGACCTGTCCAGTCAGTGCACGCAGTAGCCTAGTTAGCCTGTTAGCATAGCGGTAGCCTGTTCTCCAACGCCTCCAAAAATACGGATCTAATTTGTCCAACAAATCATATCTTGAAAGGGTATTTAAGTGTTCATCTATTTCTCCATGGGGAAATACTTTAAAGGCGTGAGATTTAAAAAGTGTGCTAGAGTTAAAGCAAGAGGTTCCGAGGGATCGTTGGACAACGTTCTACATAGAGGTCGAGTATTCATAACAGATTCGATTTGAGCAAGCACTGTGCTTAACTCGTCGAACGATAAAGCCTCCCAATTCCCACCAAAATGGCTAGCAGCCGGGACACTGGGGCCCAATCTATGCGATTTTCAGCTAGCATATGTCCAAATTCAGTACTATGATGTTTCGAACATAACAACGCGTGAAGTTCCCAAAGTTTGCGTTTAGCACCGATATAGTTGGTTCCATTGTCCGAATAAATCTTACCAACGGAAGCGCGTGTCGACAGAAACCGCTTGAAAGCACTCATAAAGCTGGCTGTGCTTAAGTCACCAGCCAATTCTATGTGCACAGCACGCGTAGTTAGACTTTCCTAGCTCAATGAGTGAGACAAACAAAGAGCCAAAAGCAATGACCTTGGTTGAACGAACACCTCGGCTATGACTCACTGTAACCTTAATCGGGCCAGCGTAATCAGTGCCCGTGTGCTCAAACGGTTTAGCTGATTGTACGACACGGCAAGAACCATGATCTGCCATCTCAGGAAATGTTGGCTTGGGGCGAAGTCGAAAGCACGGAACACACTTATGGATCCTATTTTTTTCTAATAAGGTTACGTGCACAAAGTATCCAATACTTCTGACGTAAGAGCGACGATAGCAGGTCGAGACCTGCATGACAGTTCCACTTGTGATGCTAATCAGTCAAATAGTTCAGAACTGGATCCTTACTAGGAAGAAGGATTGGATATTTCGAATCATAATCTAAATCAGAGTTCCTAAGAGAACCTCCGACTCTGATGAGTCCGTCTTTAAGAAATGGTTTCAGGTGTCTAAAAGGAGGACTACAAATATCACCTTTCTCAGGCTTAGTGTAGGTACTTCCTTTAAATGAGGGAAATAAAGACGTTGATGTTCACGAAGTACAAATAGTTCAGCGAAGTCATAATCTGACGCTGACATACGATAGCGACGAGGTAACAATATAAGGAATCTGCACACGTAAATCACACATCGCAATAATTTTGTCCAAGACGAAAAATATTGGCCTAACGATATTATAGGGGATTTTCTGGTGGTAGTGAGATAAGCAACGAATATTTCCTTTCCTCTATTGTGTCCGACACTGCAGAAGGGTTAAAGGGAAAAACAGGCCACTGTGAGACGTCTGAGCGAGCCCACGTTGGCCCAGTAAGCCAAAGCGGATGGCCGATAATTTGCGAAGGTGTAAGCGCACGTGACAGACAATCGGCTGGATTCTCAGTACCAGACACATGAAACATATTTTCAGGCGATAAATCATTTTGTATTTTCGATACCCTGTTAGCCACAAAGGTGTTCCACCGATGCGGCGACGCGTGTGCCCAACAATGCGCAACTGCTGAGTCTAAGAATGCAAATATATTTCTAAAACGAAAGCGAGTTTGACAAGCGACAAGAATATTTTTATAAGTTGAGCGAGGACGAGAATAGCACAAAGTTCAAGTCGAGCGAGTGAAATGACCTTTTGAGGAGAAACCTTCGCTTTCGCTATAATTAAGCTTATAGTGTTATCACCACTGTTCTGCACATGAAAACAAACGACACCACCATACGCCTTTTCGCTAGCATCTGCGAAACCCAAGATAGTAATGACACTATCAGTGACGATACCTACGTGACGTGGGATCTTTATTTCAGCAAGCAAGGGGAGTTCTTCCCTGAAGTGGGTTCACAATTTGACAATGTCTTCTGGTGGGGTTTCGTCCCAATCACACTCGCACAACCAAAGCTGTTTAATTAGGAGTTTAGCATACAATACGATACGATAGGTGCTACAAATTCCATTACGTCCCAAATTTTTGCGACAAATGATACGAGTAATTTGGTACGTTTACAAACATGAGAAGGTGTACCGATTTTTTGTGTAGTTATGGTTATGTAGTGTCAGTTATGGGTGACCAACACAAGCCAAGTACTTCGTGTTCATCAGACTCATCGAATTCCTTGACAGCTACTTAGCAGGCGATGCGATGGCAGAATCGAATTTAGAACCAACTGAGGATTACTCGTCCTTTTGCAAAGTTCGAACTGACCAGCCTGCATTAGACCGATCCCCAGGCTGTTATAATAGTTATTTGTTATACAAGAGTGCAAAGTTGCTTTTTAACCGCGTGTTCAATTTTGATGACCGAGCAAGCGAAGGATTCTAAAATTGAATCACGAGCGCAGCGAGTGATTCAAAATTAGAATCCTGAGCGTTAGCGAGGGAATCAAAAGAGCACGAGGTGAAAAATCTTTGCACTCGAGTGCAACACGTAACTTTTCATTCCACCTCAGCGAGGAAATGACTAAATGCAAAAAAAAAACGTTTACAATCACAAGATAGGTACACTTTTATTTCAGTTTAGGTATTAATTACTACATTATGACAGGTAAGTATTACAGAATAATCTTTAAATTATAACAAAATAATACTAAGGTATAATTAAGAAAATTTTAAAGTAACGTTGCTACAGTTATTTAAATTGAGTGTAATATTTTTGTTTGGTACTGTAATATTGGTGTTAGTCACTTGTGTACTGTTTTTCGGTAAACTATCTGTCATACTTAATAGTTGTACCGATTCATCGGATTCCCTTGGCGTGAATGTTGGAGAGAGAGGGAGATGGTTAGGTGTTTCATAACGGCTTATTTTTGATGTAGAAGGGCCAGTCCACGGATCCGATTGAGGCTCTTTCAGTGTAATGGCTCCTACGATGCCTTCACATATTTTAGACTTATTTTGGATGGAATCCTCTATGTATCCCTCTACAACTGCATTGGACTTCCAGCCTCCGTGGCGCTTAAGGGACAGGAGATCAGCTCCGGAATCAGCCAAAAGTGTGGCTGAAGTTCGTCGGAAACAATGACCCGTGTACAACAGGGGTTCTGGAAGTTCAAGAAATGTTGCTATTTCTCGTGGGATACTGCCAATTTTATTAGTACCCATAGGCTGTCTAACACACTTTCCATTGCGATACTGTAGAAAAAATCGATTGATTGGAGTGTTAGGCGGGCGTAAGGCTTGATATGTCTCAACAATCGTTACGTATTCCTTGCGAATGACGAAGTTGCGGTCTCTTTTTGTCTTTGTATTAGGTAAATTAATTAATAGTAAGTCATCTGAATGTTTCTCAATGTTTTTGACATTAAGTTGTGTTAGTTCATTAGTTCGACATGCTCCGTTTATTCTAATAATAAGAACAACCTGTAACGTAAAGAGTATTGTAGTAGATAAATGAATAAAATTGATATGAACGCATAATTATGCCTATCAACATCTACTAAGTATACTATTTAATTGAGATTAATATACTTAAGTAGATACTGAATGTGCAACTGACTTACTTTTGCCGCCAAATATACGGAATCGGGTGCTTCGTTAAGAAACTTTTCAATATCAGATACTGTGAAAACCTTCGATTTTTTTGGTTGATGACCAGATGAGGCTCTTTTTAAAAATGCCACTAATTTAGGATAGGTATCGATATGTTTGTCTTTTTTCATCTTTATTGTTGCTTTTAGCATCGAATACGTACTCCATAGAGTGCTTGCTTTCTTGTTCTCGGATAATTCTATAAAATATGCCAGCAAAACGTTTTCTGAGAAAGTTTTGGCTCCTTTTGCTAGTCGCCACGTGTTGAACATATCGTACTGTTTTAAATACTTCTCGCGTGATTGTTGAGGGAGAAAGCTCATTTGCGCATTATTAACAGTTTCAGTCAATTCTGTTGGCGTCAAGCAAACTTCCTCGTCGCTAGAATCACTCATTTTAGTTTTTTCACTTGTTTTCAAGTTTCTTGTTTTTAATATAAGGTTTAACAATGACGTGAAAAAATGCCGCGTAAAGAACCGCGTACAAAGCAAATGGAAAAAAGAACACCAAGAAGGTTCCGAGTCTGAGTTTTTAACAAATTAAAAAAAAGTTGTATGATATATTCGGCACCATAGAGGTAGCAGTAAATAGGTTTAATGTTTTTTTTAATTCACAAACTTAGTGCACACGATGTTCTAAATTCAATTTACTTTATCCTCTAGAGAATAAAAACGGCTTTTCTACTCAGATATTGAAGATTAAAATAGTTATTTGTTATACAAGAGTGCAAAGTTGCTTTTTAACCGCGTGTTCAATTTTGATGACCGAGCAAGCGAAGGATTCTAAAATTGAATCACGAGCGCAGCGAGTGATTCAAAATTAGAGTCCTGAGCGTTAGCGAGGGAATCAAAAGAGCACGAGGTGAACAATCTTTGCACTCGAGTGCAACACGTAACTTTTCATTCCACCTCAGCGAGGAAATGACTAAATGCAAAAAAAAAACGTTTACAATCACAAGATAGGTACACTTTTATTTCAGTTTAGGTATTAATTACTACATTATGACAGGTAAGTATTACAGAATAATCTTTAAATTATAACAAAATAATACTAAGGTATAATTAAGAAAATTTTAAAGTAACGTTGCTACAGTTATTTAAATTGAGTGTAATATTTTTGTTTGGTACTGTAATATTGGTGTTAGTCACTTGTGTACTGTTTTTCGGTAAACTATCTGTCATACTTAATAGTTGTACCGATTCATCGGATTCCCTTGGCGTGAATGTTGGAGAGAGAGGGAGATGGTTAGGTGTTTCATAACGGCTTATTTTTGATGTAGAAGGGCCAGTCCAAGGATCCGATTGAGGCTCTTTCAGTGTAATGGCTCCTACGATGCCTTCACATATTTTAGACTTATTTTGGATGGAATCCTCTATGTATCCCTCTACAACTGCATTGGACTTCCAGCCTCCGTGGCGCTTAAGGGACAGGAGATCAGCTCCGGAATCAGCCAAAAGTGTGGCTGAAGTTCGTCGGAAACAATGACCCGTGTACAACAGGGGTTCTGGAAGTTCAAGAAATGTTGCTATTTCTCGTGGGATACTGCCAATTTTATTAGTACCCATAGGCTGTCTAACACACTTTCCATTGCGATACTGTAGAAAAAATCGATTGATTGGAGTGTTAGGCGGGCGTAAGGCTTGATATTTCTCAACAATCGTTACGTATTCCTTGCGAATGACGAAGTTGCGGTCTCTTTTTGTCTTTGTATTAGGTAAATTAATTAATAGTAAGTCATCTGAATGTTTCTCAATGTTTTTGACATTAAGTTGTGTTAGTTCATTAGTTCGACATGCTCCGTTTATTCCAATAATAAGAACAACCTGTAACGTAAAGAGTATTGTAGTAGATAAATGAATAAAATTGATATGAACGCATAATTATGCCTATCAACATCTACTACTTAAGTATACTATTTAATTGAGATTAATATACTTAAGTAGATACTGAATGTGCAACTGACTTACTTTTGCCGCCAAATATACGGAATCGGGTGCTTCGTTAAGAAACTTTTCAATATCAGATACTGTGAAAACCTTCGATTTTTTTGGTTGATGACCAGATGCGGCTCTTTTTAAAAATGCCACTAATTTGGTCAAACCTCTTTATATTTCAGTGCTTTTATTGAACGGTTGTTGTTACTTATCTTTAGGATAGGTATCGATATGTTTGTCTTTTTTCATCTTTATTGTTGCTTTTAGCATCGAATACGTACTCCATAGAGTGCTTGCTTTCTTGTTCTCGGATAATTCTATAAAATATGCCAGCAAAACGTTTTCTGAGAAAGTTTTGGCTCCTTTTGCTAGTCGCCACGTGTTGAACATATCGTACTGTTTTAAATACTTCTCGCGTGATTGTTGAGGGAGAAAGCTCATTTGCGCATTATTAACAGTTTCAGTCAATTCTGTTGGCGTCAAGCAAACTTCCTCGTCGCTAGAATCACTCATTTTAGTTTTTTCACTTGTTTTCAAGTTTCTTGTTTTTAATATAAGGTTTAACAATGACGTGAAAAAATGCCGCGTAAAGAACCGCGTACAAAGCAAATTGAAAAAAGAACACCAAGAAGGTTCCGAGTCTGAGTTTTTAACAAATTAAAAAAAAGTTGTATGATATATTCGGCACCATAGAGGTAGCAGTAAATAGGTTTAATGTTTTTTTTAATTCACAAACTTAGTGCACACGATGTTCTAAATTCAATTTACTTTATCCTCTAGAGAATAAAAACGGCTTTTCCACTCAGATATTGAAGATTAAAAATACTCTTTCCGAGATGGTGGGATGAAATAGTTATTTGTTATACAAGAGTGCAAAGTTGCTTTTTAACCGCGTGTTCAATTTTGATGACCGAGCAAGCGAAGGATTCTAAAATTGAATCACGAGCGCAGCGAGTGATTCAAAATTAGAATCCTGAGCGTTAGCGAGGGAATCAAAAGAGCACGAGGTGAAAAATCTTTGCACTCGAGTGCAACACGTAACTTTTCATTCCACCTCAGCGAGGAAATGACTAAATGCAAAAAAAAAACGTTTACAATCACAAGATAGGTACACTTTTATTTCAGTTTAGGTATTAATTACTACATTATGACAGGTAAGTATTACAGAATAATCTTTAAATTATAACAAAATAATACTAAGGTATAATTAAGAAAATTTTAAAGTAACGTTGCTACAGTTATTTAAATTGAGTGTAATATTTTTGTTTGGTACTGTAATATTGGTGTTAGTCACTTGTGTACTGTTTTTCGGTAAACTATCTGTCATACTTAATAGTTGTACCGATTCATCGGATTCCCTTGGCGTGAATGTTGGAGAGAGAGGGAGATGGTTAGGTGTTTCATAACGGCTTATTTTTGATGTAGAAGGGCCAGTCCAAGGATCCGATTGAGGCTCTTTCAGTGTAATGGCTCCTACGATGCCTTCACATATTTTAGACTTATTTTGGATGGAATCCTCTATGTATCCCTCTACAACTGCATTGGACTTCCAGCCTCCGTGGCGCTTAAGGGCAGGAGATCAGCTCCGGAATCAGCCAAAAGTGTAGCTGAAGTTCGTCGGAAACAATGACCCGTGTACAACAGGGGTTCTGGAAGTTCAAGAAATGTTGCTATTTCTCGTGGGATACTGCCAATTTTATTAGTACCCATAGGCTGTCTAACACACTTTCCATTGCGATACTGTAGAAAAAATCGATTGATTGGAGTGTTAGGCGGGCGTAAGGCTTGATATTTCTCAACAATCGTTACGTATTCCTTGCGAATGACGAAGTTGCGGTCTCTTTTTGTCTTTGTATTAGGTAAATTAATTAATAGTAAGTCATCTGAATGTTTCTCAATGTTTTTGACATTAAGTTGTGTTAGTTCATTAGTTCGACATGCTCCGTTTATTCCAATAATAAGAACAACCTGTAACGTAAAGAGTATTGTAGTAGATAAATGAATAAAATTGATATGAACGCATAATTATGCCTATCAACATCTACTAAGTATACTATTTAATTGAGATTAATACACTTAAGTAGATACTGAATGTGCAACTGACTTACTTTTGCCGCCAAATATACGGAATCGGGTGCTTCGTTAAGAAACTTTTCAATATCAGATACTGTGAAAACCTTCGATTTTTTTGGTTGATGACCAGATGAGGCTCTTTTTAAAAATGCCACTAATTTAGGATAGGTATCGATATGTTTGTCTTTTTTCATCTTTATTGTTGCTTTTAGCATCGAATGCGTACTCCATAGAGTGCTTGCTTTCTTGTTCTCGGATAATTCTATAAAATATGCCAGCAAAACGTTTTCTGAGAAAGTTTTGGCTCCTTTTGCTAGTCGCCACGTGTTGAACATATCGTACTGTTTTAAATACTTCTCGCGTGATTGTTGAGGGAGAAAGCTCATTTGCGCATTATTAACAGTTTCAGTCAATTCTGTTGGCGTCAAGCAAACTTCCTCGTCGCTAGAATCACTCATTTTAGTTTTTTCACTTGTTTTCAAGTTTCTTGTTTTTAATATAAGGTTTAACAATGACGTGAAAAAATGCCGCGTAAAGAACCGCGTACAAAGCAAATGGAAAAAAGAACACCAAGAAGGTTCCGAGTCTGAGTTTTTAACAAATTAAAAAAAAGTTGTATGATATATTCGGCACCATAGAGGTAGCAGTAAATAGGTTTAATGTTTTTTTTAATTCACAAACTTAGTGCACACGATGTTCTAAATTCAATTTACTTTATCCTCTAGAGAATAAAAACGGCTTTTCTACTCAGATATTGAAGATTAAAATAGTTATTTGTTATACAAGAGTGCAAAGTTGCTTTTTAACCGCGTGTTCAATTTTGATGACCGAGCAAGCGAAGGATTCTAAAATTGAATCACGAGCGCAGCGAGTGATTCAAAATTAGAATCCTGAGCGTTAGCGAGGGAATCAAAAGAGCACGAGGTGAAAAATCTTTGCACTCGAGTGCAACACGTAACTTTTCATTCCACCTCAGCGAGGAAATGACTAAATGCAAAAAAAAAACGTTTACAATCACAAGATAGGTACACTTTTATTTCAGTTTAGGTATTAATTACTACATTATGACAGGTAAGTATTACAGAATAATCTTTAAATTATAACAAAATAATACTAAGGTATAATTAAGAAAATTTTAAAGTAACGTTGCTACAGTTATTTAAATTGAGTGTAATATTTTTGTTTGGTACTGTAATATTGGTGTTAGTCACTTGTGTACTGTTTTTCGGTAAACTATCTGTCATACTTAATAGTTGTACCGATTCATCGGATTCCCTTGGCGTGAATGTTGGAGAGAGAGGGAGATGGTTAGGTGTTTCATAACGGCTTATTTTTGATGTAGAAGGGCCAGTCCAAGGATCCGATTGAGGCTCTTTCAGTGTAATGGCTCCTACGATGCCTTCACATATTTTAGACTTATTTTGGATGGAATCCTCTATGTATCCCTCTACAACTGCATTGGACTTCCAGCCTCCGTGGCGCTTAAGGGACAGGAGATCAGCTCCGGAATCAGCCAAAAGTGTGGCTGAAGTTCGTCGGAAACAATGACCCGTGTACAACAGGGGTTCTGGAAGTTCAAGAAATGTTGCTATTTCTCGTGGGATACTGCCAATTTTATTAGTACCCATAGGCTGTCTAACACACTTTCCATTGCGATACTGTAGAAAAAATCGATTGATTGGAGTGTTAGGCGGGCGTAAGGCTTGATATTTCTCAACAATCGTTACGTATTCCTTGCGAATGACGAAGTTGCGGTCTCTTTTTGTCTTTGTATTAGGTAAATTAATTAATAGTAAGTCATCTGAATGTTTCTCAATGTTTTTGACATTAAGTTGTGTTAGTTCATTAGTTCGACATGCTCCGTTTATTCCAATAATAAGAACAACCTGTAACGTAAAGAGTATTGTAGTAGATAAATGAATAAAATTGATATGAACGCATAATTATGCCTATCAACATCTACTAAGTATACTATTTAATTGAGATTAATACACTTAAGTAGATACTGAATGTGCAACTGACTTACTTTTGCCGCCAAATATACGGAATCGGGTGCTTCGTTAAGAAACTTTTCAATATCAGATACTGTGAAAACCTTCGATTTTTTTGGTTGATGACCAGATGAGGCTCTTTTTAAAAATGCCACTAATTTAGGATAGGTATCGATATGTTTGTCTTTTTTCATCTTTATTGTTGCTTTTAGCATCGAATACGTACTCCATAGAGTGCTTGCTTTCTTGTTCTCGGATAATTCTATAAAATATGCCAGCAAAACGTTTTCTGAGAAAGTTTTAGCTCCTTTTGCTAGTCGCCACGTGTTGAACATATCGTACTGTTTTAAATACTTGTCGCGTGATTGTTGAGGGAGAAAGCTCATTTGCGCATTATTAACAGTTTCAGTCAATTCTGTTGGCGTCAAGCAAACTTCCTCGTCGCTAGAATCACTCATTTTAGTTTTTTCACTTGTTTTCAAGTTTCTTGTTTTTAATATAAGGTTTAACAATGACGTGAAAAAATGCCGCGTAAAGAACCGCGTACAAAGCAAATTGAAAAAAGAACACCAAGAAGGTTCCGAGTCTGAGTTTTTAACAAATTAAAAAAAAGTTGTATGATATATTCGGCACCATAGAGGTAGCAGTAAATAGGTTTAATGTTTTTTTTAATTCACAAACTTAGTGCACACGATGTTCTAAATTCAATTTACTTTATCCTCTAGAGAATAAAAACGGCTTTTCCACTCAGATATTGAAGATTAAAAATACTCTTTCCGAGATGGTGGGATGAAAATACTCTTTCCGAGATGGTGGGATGAAAAAGCCTTTAAAGATCATAATTGCATAAGACAAAGTGTGAGTACTATGTACTTCGAGCTACCATTTACCGGGTAATATTTTTTATTGACATGAATGTGCCCTGGCAGCTAATAAATGTCATGCTCACTCAAATGTCTCGCTGACGGTGGCGCGTGTGTTGGATCATTTGGCTCCCTTCAAAATGGTTGAGTAGAATGGTGCTGATCCATGCGTCATGTTCGTGGACGGGTGCTGTCAGTTGGGACTGGTCATCTCTTAGCCACCACATCTTATTTTAATTACGCGTCTTATTTAATTTTTATTATCTAAGAAAGCTTCTAGATTGTTAGGGTTTGCAGACGAGATAGGTTTAAAATCGAATATTTGGTCTAAATGTGAAGTGGCCGATTGCCGCTTATCTTCATATTTAGCTATAAGCAAATCAAATACCAACGAACACTTTTTTGAACTAGGAATGATCCCGGCGCACATGGAATGCGCTTTACCAGTTAATTTACCTATTAAATAATACAATTTCTCAGAATCCGTGAGTGTTACGTTATTGTGAACGGCATTCTGAAAGCTAGCGTGAAACAAAGGCCAATTTTTATATCAACTTACGTTCACGTTGCGTTTACGTCACGTTAAACTCGGGAATTTCAATAGGCGGCAGTCTAGGATACCTATGTTGGCTTGATGACTTGCAGTCATCACTAGTATCTACGCGAGTTCAATTCCAATTTATTGGCGGCTCGCTTCACGCAACCTAATAGGTATTCAAAAGACGAGAGCGACTGGTCGGGATATATTTTTAATTCAATAACTGCTATTTTAGCCAGCACACTGTCAAAATCCTCGCGTAATGAATCTACGGAAAATATCCTTTTCTGTATACCTAACTTCCTAGTATCTAATTATACGTGGGTCGATCGAAATAATATAATAATTTAATACTATTCGGGTTTGGTATTACGAACAAAGATAAATATATAATAATGAATATAATAACGAATGAATGCAATTTATAGTAACTTATTTACTTGACGCGGGTTGAACTACAAGAAATAAGTATTACAAGTAAACAAGTTTAGATAATGCGGTTTGAGCGAACGAGAACGATATTCTACAATTATTATCTACGATTTAGATAATAAGAGGCGGTTGAAACGACAAGAAGTAGCTCCCCACCGGCCGACATGGCGTTTACGACACGCACGCACGTGGTTAGGAGGACAGTTACGAAATAATTGGAATTTTTCAAATATAAATTGCGCTGATTCGACTTCAATTACAATATACATATATCCGGCTCGATTGGACCATAAAATGTTAGCACGAAGGCGATGATTATCGAGTTGCAATTGGTTTTACGAAAAAGGATGGACAACCACTGTTACGGGAGAAATTAGGTACCTATTTGCCACCTAATTTCTCCCTATCCCCTTGTCTGTCAATCGAACTGATTATGTTCGGTAACAATAGAAAAGTAATTGTGTCTCATTAGCTACGTTTGAGCTCATAACAGTGGTTGTATAAAGGAAGGTTGCACACTGCCTTATTTGATGCGATGGTGATGGACTGGTGCGACGATACAAGCGATTTCCACGAGTTTCACTTGGAGCACGAATTTGGCGCACACGAGATGCGCGCACAAAGCGATACGGAAACACGATTCACCTCTTTATTTAATTTCTTGTTATTAGATGACTTTACGCTAATTGGGCCATCTCGCTAACACGCGGACGAAAGGCAATGTGCAGGAATGGGATAGGAGGTAGGAATTTAAACATTAATTTGTTTGCCAAAAAAAAAAATTTTGCTGGGTATATTAGAATTTCAGTCGATCAACCACCTATGAAAAAAAAACCGCCCTGAAAAATAGAGACCCACCCATCCCACCTATGGAGGTGGGTCTCTATTTTAGACATAATTCATACCCAAGTCTACCGCGAATATCTATTGTTTATTTCAACTAAGAATCTGTATCAATCAGGAGAACCAAGAAAACATCAAACAAACAAACTCTTGGCCGCAGCTAGCTATTGAGTAACTACATTGTTCAGTTAGGTGCCATTTATATCGCACTGTGTTCCGATTTATAACTTACGTCCTGAGTTGAAATTACTTACTGCGGTCTGTGAAATTGAAAGGTCACTACAAAGTGAACACAAATCCTCAAAGTTATGCTCTCATAATGGCTCTTGTTGAAAGGTATTCCAGAATAAATGATTCAATTTAATTTATGGATATGATGGATGAGAGGAATGAGTAGAACTAGATAGCTTTACCTATAGGGAACCTAAAACCTGGGTTTATTGATTGAAAATCAACCCCAACATGCGGGGTCAAATCGTATCAGACATCAACGCGCTCCGGTCGGTCGCCCCAATACAAAAACTCATCTCCTTTTTTGCATCAACTTGGTTTTTTTAATCCTAGTTTTGTTACAAAATTGAACCTTCGTTTTAAGAGGTAACGCTTCACTACACGTTTTAGATTCGATAATTAAATACCTTAAAATAGGCCTACGTAGGTATAAATGATTTTATTTCTGTAAGGTTACTTTTCTTTTTTTTTAAGTGTTGATATTTTATTTATTAATATTCACAAAAACTTCTTATACTAAATAAACTAGCAAACTATTAAAATTAAAATATAATAACCTAAACTAACTAAATCTATTAACAAATCAAAATATGGCGTCAAAAAATTCCTCCGCATCGCTGTCGACTGGTAATGTACCCAAGAGACTGGCGGCATTGCCACGTTGTATGGCAATGCTAAGTCTCTGGCCAAGGTAAAGGTCAGCCCTTGGGTCACGGGAAGTGTCAACAACCCGTTTGGAGATTTCGTTAAGCAAACCTTGAGCACTTGGACCCCACGGCCCGAGGATTTCAACCCCAAATCCCAAACGGCTCGAAAATATAAATACCGATAAGGTTATTAAACTTTCGCCGCTTGAGGTTTTCCGCAGCCGCAACAGCAGCGCCAGCACGCACGCCGAGCCAGGAAGATGGGATGGCGCAAGAGTATCGACACACGTTGCGTCCCACACTAAAGGCCTACCCAACTTCCAAGGAAATAAAGACATGCCGTCCGGTATCTTGCCATCGTCGCGTGCCAAGCCATTAGGTTCTAATACAGCTGGAACGCCGACGGCGACAAGAGCTCGTCGGATGATGTAATCTACGTTCGCGTGCCGAGCTAAGCGGCCCGCACTTCGGCTGCAAGACAGGCCGTGGTGTCCGAGGCTGTTGACAATTTCGCACAGTGACAGCGATGAAGAGAACAAGAAGGAGCTCCTAGTCGCAGGCAAGCAGCGAGGCGGAAAGTAGTGTCATCGAACAAAGTGCCTTCGTTCGACGACGGTAGTGCATGAAGCCAAAGACCCGACTCCCACTTACCCACAGCAAGCAGGCGCGCACGCTCCGCAGTAGTAGCAGACGTCTTAAGTGAATTGATCTGTACTACTCTGCAAAGCGGAGCTGGATTATCGGGTTGATCTAAATTCGGACAAGCGAGTCTCCAGCCATCCAGAGCCTCGCTGAAGCATGGCACATCAAAATTAATCAGTTTGGGGGTTAGAAATTCCCTGATTAATTTTGTGTGTCTTAGACCGAGGATATGACAGGCGGTAAACTAACACTAGACACATTGCGGACGCCGAGGCCTCCCATACGAATGCGAAGAGTAGCTTGTGTCCAAGCTCGGTCGTCCATGGCCACATTTAAAATCGAAGTTAATGTATGTCGAATAATTTGGTCCATTTTGTCTAAAAGGGAGTATGATTCCATAAATGGGAAGCGCGAAGGAAATATGTGAATTTAGGGCCGAAACAGCAATAACGGATTAAGGTAAAGGCCGAATGCATGTTAATTTGGAGCAATATTTCAGAAACGAATATTGTATTTTTTCCTTAATAAAAACGGGAAAGGAATTGTCGAAGACTGAAGACCCAAAGACGAAGAGAGCTTTTTCAATCATTTTGATTTCTGGAGCTATTGCGTTAAATTTGGGGAGTGTCAGATATCTGTCAGTACCGTAGACAGAGAATGCTATAGACAAATTGATGTGTTTTGTCGCATTCACACAAGAAAAAGAGCAAGTTACGCCGATGTCGTGTAAAGAAATGAGACAGAACGATGAGATTTTTTGTTTCACAGCGCGTGCCACGATTTTGACGGTTTTAGCATAGTACTTTGCTAAACAAAGTTTGACAGATAATGGTGCCGATTCTGTTGTACACCGAACTAAACTAACTAAACTATCACTAAAATTCCTTACTTTTGGCTATGAGAATCTTAACGCTATTCTGCAAAATAAAATCTCTAAATTTAAAAATAATTTTGACACATCTAAAATCAAATTTGACAATTATTGCGACTCCACGTGGTACTTGTTTGCCGTACCACGTGATCTTTTTTTAGAGCCGTAGGCCGTAGGCGCGCATTATGTGCGGCGCCGACTTGTTTTGTATGGAATTTTTTACTTTTTGTATGGAAAATATAAAAAAATATTACCGACACGTTGAGTTTTATAGGTTTACGGGTTACAAAGGGGGTCGAAATTTTCATTATTTTTGCGATACGACACACCGTTTTCGAGATATAAGCAAAAGAAAACAAAAAAAGATACAGTACTGTTTTTGCATCTGAAGTCGAGGTGTTGGTGTGAATTTTAGTTCATGACAACTAATTTTATTCCACACCTTTTTAATCGCGATTAAAAATAGTCAGATTTAGTTAAGACAATCAAAATTTTAGGTGAAAAACGTAAAATTCAGAATAGCAAAATTGCCATTTTCACTAAATTATAATCTCAGTGCCATCTTAGTGCTGTCAAACTAAAATATAGTTAAGTTGTGTCACTTTAGTCAATTTCAGAATGGGAAATCGTCGTTTGACAGGAATAAACTAAATTTTGGTGATTTTTAGTCTAGTTTAGAGAATTTTGTGACAAGAGAATCGGCACCAGTTATCGTCTTCTTGTAAAATTCAGTTTTATGTGCTTTAAGTTTAGTAATTTATGCTATTTTATGTTGTGAACAATTTAGCCTTAATATTTCAACCAATAAATAAAAAAACATGGTGCGGCGTAGCGATCTAAGGTGTAAAAGTGATAGGTGGAACGAAAATGCCAGACTTGTCCTTTCATTCGTAAGTATAGCACTTTTTATCAGTAACTAGGCTATCAATAACATTTTACATTGTGAATAATGTACCCTAGACGTAAATTAATCGATAAAAAGCACAAAATTAACATTATTAAATTCTAACCTAAGGATTTTGGTGTTGCCAATTTTCCATAAATTATTGCCCACTTTTATGGGAAATATGTATTCTGTAGTGTGTATCCTAATCCTAACTAATATTATATGTAAATACGAAATTGAGTTTATTTGTTGGTTTGTTTGTTACGCTTTCCCGCTAAAACGGTTTATCAGATTTGGATGATATTTGGCACATCGGTAAATTACTTGGGTTAGGACATAGGATACTTTTTATCGCAATATTCTCACGGAACCGAGACACATGCGGGTAAAAGCGCGGGGCGCAGCTAGTTAATTGTATATCTGAAAGATTAATGGCTTGTTGCAGTTTTCCTGAATATGATAATTTACGTCGGAATTGGATCGTAGCTACAGGACGAACAGATTGGACACCAAAACCGTCATCAAAAATTTGCAGCAGACATTTTAATAAAAAAAATGTTAAATAAAAAGAAGAAACTAACACTGCTATTACCGAATACAGTACCTATTCTGCTAAACATTCAGTTAATAACATAATTATTAAGTTTCGATACAGGTTTTATATGTTTTTTTATATATGTTCAGTGTTTTTAAAACTGTATAAATATACAATTATCTGTTGCGAACTATTATTTTGTACATTTTATGAGCAATAAATGACTGAGACAGGCTTATCTTAAACTCTGAACGCGATTCAAAATATCGATCAAGAATTTAAAATATCTTTTTCGTAAACAACATCTTCTTACATCTATTTTGTATTAACGTCTTAAAGATAATAATTTTTATTAGGAATCAAAGGCCTGTATTCCATCATCTTCCTCCTTCAGTTTACATGAAGAAACGAATATGGAAATTGAAAATAATTTAAGCATTCTTGTAAGTACAGTATATTATAATAATTTCTAAGTACAAGTATTTGCACTTACAAATTACTATAATATACTTATTGAAATACGTTATTGACGGACAATTTAGGACAATAACGTGTAAAATCAATAAAAGCTAATTAAAAATAAACTTGTTGTATTATTTACTCACAAAGCCAGATACTACTATCATCTAAGAAAATGTAGGTATTTAGAATCACATCATCATCATCCATCGTCACTCTCTCCTGCTTTTAAGGGGTTGAGGGAGCATGCGTAGGTCATGCAAACGTAATAAGTACCAAAATAATTTGTAAATCAAACATATTCCTATATCTAGGAATCTGTAGCTAGTGTGTATTTATTCCGATTGTATTACAGAATATCTAGGTTCCCAAATATGTATTTTGAACGGACACTGATTTAAAGACGATTTATGAGAAAAATAAATTTTCTATAGACATTTTAAATTGTGGGGTAAATTTTTCCTCACACGGTAACCCTAAATGTGTGACGTATTTTTGTTTTGTCTCTTTCTGCGACACGCTTTGCAGGCGTCTATAGCATTCTCTGTCTACGGTCAGTACTGTCCGCCATATAAAGTTCACATTTCGAGTGGTTGAGATCAAGGCGTATGGAATGAAGATATTTTTTTAAGAATTGTACGTAATTTAAAACCAGTTCTACATCGCCTCCCAAAGTTCCATCGTCAAGATACCAAACGTTAAATTTAGAATTTACCTGTCGAATAATTGGGTGAATGGCTAAACTAAAAATCACTGGCCCGAGTCGGTCACCTTATTGACAGCCAACAGCAGATTCCAGAAGGTGGTCCCGATACACTAATTTAGAAGGGTGTCTGTAACATTGTCAAAGGAAACTATAGATTTGGGGTATTTCTTTTTAGTTTCTGCCAGCAAGGTGTCCCTATAAACAGAATTGAAGGCATTCTTTAGGTCAACCTTCAGGATGCCCTCTCCTTTGCCAGAATTAAATTTAATTTCTGAAAGTAGGTTTGTACAAACACTTTTACACGTCAATCATATTTTAAAAACTAGATGAGGTCGGCATTTCCTGCCTGACTATTCTGAGAAGAAAGCCCGAAACCAACTCAATAAATAGCTGAACTAATTATTGAGGTGACATTTATGGCAAGTTATAAATCAGTAGGTAACTAGGTATTAAAAACATCATCGATGAAGGTAATTAATACACTTTCAATGACTTGCTGAAATGCATTAGCGTTGGTAGGTAGGTAGGTATACCTACCCATTCATTAGCGATTAAGCTCCCGTCCGAAATAAACAGACGTTAAGTGAGGTAGCGTGAACGGTGAACTTTTAATTCTTGACTTCAAACACGTCGTTATTTATGTACGAAAATGTAGGTATGCAGAAGTGGGAAGGCGCCGCGTCTAGCAGTAAATTGAAAATTAAATTAAAAACGGTAGCATTTGTTGTTGGTCATGCCGAGTTGCCGAAGCGTCCGCGACGCTCGTTTCCAGTTGCTACACAAGAAATAAAAACATTCCGGAATTTTATCAGCTGGAGTAGGAGGAATGGCCGGCTAATTGGATCGACTTCTTTTATCTAAAAGTAACTTAGTAACTGCCAGTAGGTACCTACAGAGATATACCGAAACGGTGCCACTCTGTAACAAGGTCATTAATTTCTCTCTAGATATGAATTTTCATTCGTACCTACCTTAGCCTTTTCGTGCACATTACCGCAGCGCATGGATGTAATTTATTTCAGTTTAGTGAGTCCCCGAGTTCGATTCCCAAGACAGGCAAGTGCTGACTGAAGAAATAGGGGAGTTGGAATTGTGCCCGATAGGCGATGGCTGGTACGTAGGTATTTAGTGAGTCACTCAACCTATATTAAAACAAGGTAATAAAAATACTACAGTTATTAGCATCGTGTCATCAGAGAAATGCAGATCTAAGGTACACTCAGCGGCGTTGTGTTCCACGCCCGCCTCAAACAGATGTCAGCAACAATGACGGGGTCCGCTAGGGCCGATGCCTGCTAGGGTTGCGCGAAAGTCCGAGTTGAACACGGGTGGGTTTTAGTCAGTCAGAGTCTGACACGTCCTCCCGCTCCGCCTAGAGCGGAAGAAGTTATTTGATAATTACCCACACAAAAAAGGTACTTTCAGCGGCAAGTCGATGTTGACTAGTTGAAGCTAGAAGCTTATTATTGTTTTAAATATATCATTAGGTATAGGTACTAGTCTTCAAAATATTCCCTCCTACTCTACTCACATTTGATAAGTGAAGCAAGCACATTCATGAAATTCCTTTGAAACTTTAACTTCAAACCGACATAGGTAGCTGACTGTATCGACTTCCACCATTTTTAACCTTTTGCCGGGATCAGAAGACGGACAGTTTGTTTAATAAAAACCAATTTAATCAAGTATTGGAGCCTACAGCGACCTTTGCTTACCTGACCCATAAGTAATTGCGGTGAACGCTTGACATTTGATGTATTCGCCTGGCGTGTGGGGTTCGCGTCATGTATTTCCTGTCCAACAAGCTCGTAACGGTGTTTTCTAGGCACTCCACGCATTATTAACGCATGACGACACGTTTGGTGTAGTGGCTACAGTGGCTAAGTGTAGTCAGCGAAACCAAATGGTCCTGGGTTCGAATCCCGGTAGGGGCAAATGTTTGTATGATGAATATGGACATTTGTACCCGAGTCATGGATGTATATTTATAATATGTAAGTATGTATTTACGAAAAAAAAATGTATTTAAGTAGTGTATCAACCATCTGGTATCCATAACACAAGCCTTAATTAAGTGCTTAACTTGGAACTAGATGGTGCTGTGTGCAATGGCAGATGATATTTATTTATTTATGAGGCTACTCGCAGTTGTTTCTGTCTGTTTCCAAAACGCCTAATTAACAGATGTGTGAACAGTAACAGGCCAAACATTCTACGCGAGCACATATTGGTTTGTGGCATCATTATTACCGGATTTTTTTGCTATTATTTTACTTTACCTCCATAATGTACGGTCAACAATGAAAGTCGATTAACAGCCGAGCTATTCTGTAACGATCTCACCGTGAAAACTTAGGTGAAGTGAATATGAAGTGAGTTGTCAAAAGTGTCAATCAATAGCATCAGCCTATCTATTCTGTAACAATATCTCACCGTGAAAACTTAGGTGAAGTGAGCTTTCATTCCACGTGATACCAGCATGTCGATTCTGTAAAGGCGTGAAGTGAACACTTAGGTGAAGTGAGCGTGGAGTGAGCTGTCAGTGTCATCACACTGATGCTAGGGATTGACCAAGCATTACATTCATAATCGAGATTTTATAAAAAAAAATATATGCTAATTCTGTTGTTCTTTTTATATTATTTCAAGGCTAGTATTTAAGTGGCAAAAATTACTATTAACGGGTTTTTTTTATAAAACAGCAAAACAGAAATTCTGTCTGAAACTTAAATAAGTTATTTTTTTCCTAAACTAGTTTCTGATTCTGTGTTACTGTTTTATTAAAAAAAAAACTCTAAATAATAGTATTTAATCATTTAAATACTAGCCTTGAAATAATATAAAATGATCAACAGAACTAACATTAAAAAATGTAATTAAAATCTCGATTATGATTGTAAATGTAATGCTTGGTCAATCCCTAGCATCAGTGGGGACTACACTGGCAGCTCACTCCACGCTCACTTCACCTAAGTTTTCACGGTGAGATGGTTACAGAATCGCAATGCAGGGATTGACACAGTTGACAGCTCACTTCACCTAAGTTCTCACGGTGAGATTGTTACAGAATCGACCGGTTTGCTATAAATAAAAAACCAGCCAAGTGCGTTTCGGACCACGTACAGTGAAGGGTTCCGTAGTTGGGATGAATTTATCCCAAGAACAAACTTAACATTGTAGTTAAAAAACATGTTCTCCTATACATTCCAACTGCGAACGTAAGTTTGTACCTACGCACAATATTGAGAGATTGACCTTGTTATTTTAAGACCATAGACTTCTTAGAGGTTTTCTTGTAATCCGCAACTAAAGAACTATTTTATGTAATAAAAATAGACTTAGAAATTTCTCGGAGATAAGGGGGTAATAAATAGTCAAATGAAAAACTAAGTAATTATTATAAAATAAAATTGAGGCCCTCACAGTACACCATTTCCTTTGATATGTCGTCAGTAAAACTTTTTTTTTCTCTTTTGCCTGCCAAATGTGACCCCCTTGTTCAAAATTTATTTATTTACGTTATACGTCCGTGTCTGGGTCACGGAAATTCATAAGTGTACCTTTTAACTTCGGTCCATTAGATTTGGAGCAAATTGGTAGGTAGTGACAGACGGAGATACACACACGAGTGATCCTATATGGGTTCCGTTTTTTCATTTTGATGTACGGAACCCTAAAAAGTATTTTAACTTCAGATTTGATATTTTTAATTGAATTCTTAACCGACTTTCTAGATAGATCTATGGACTAATTAATTGCGTATGGTCATTCTCACGAATTTAAGGATTTCATAAAACGTACTTAGTCATTTTAGGGACTCACTGACACGTAGGTATTATATTCGAATCAAAAGGATTAAGTATTTACCTATTTAAGGCAAGCATCACTTGTCTATTTAGTTATAATGAGAACGCAGTGAACTGCAACGGAAACGTTCACGAGTAGGTGTTTCACGCCGCAGACATTGCTACATAGCTGTGAGCTACGCCTACGTTGGCGATGCACCCCGATGAGCGCCCGTTGAACCGAGCCAGCCGTCACCACTCCAACCTATGTGAGCAGTTTAGAATAGGCACCCGTTTAGTTGCAGGTAGAATATCGTTCAAGTTTTTTGTTTGAGGGAACGATGGTGAAAACGAGCATTATGGCTGTTTTCACCATCGTTCCTTCAAACACTTCCTTACTAAGGGTCTCTTAACCAACGACACTCCATAAATCAGCCCCTTACCTGAGTTTGTTTTCACCAAGTCAAGGGATACCTACGTAAGGGTCACTTACCTAAGTGACAGTGTCTTTTTTAAATCAGTCACGTTGGTCCTGCGTAAGTTCAACTGTAACTTATAAATATTAGGTCGGGGAAAGAGTAGTTTCGTACCTATTCTATATACAAATTTAAGACTAAGAGCCTGACTCCTGTGGCAACTAAAATATAGAGCTTTTTTAACCGACTTCAAAAAAGGTTGTATTTTTTTATTTATTTTAATATATTTTTATTATCTCAGAACTCCGTTAATTATAAACCGATTTGTCTGATTAAGATACAGGTCACTCTAGTTTAAGAGGCAGGGCTCACCCAATTCATGTACAGACCTTGTGGTTACAGCATAATTATGTACCTAGTACCTGTCTTTAGCCTTATGCCAACCAGTTGTAATCCTTTTTACCTATTTCTGACCATAACAACTACATAATGTATTTTCACGTCTGTAACTTATTTGAAATAAATACAATTTATTATGATATACTTCCAGATCACCCATATAAATTAGGTCAAGTTCTGATGAGTGCTTTTTGAGTCAGCTTCAATAATACGTATTTTTTCCACTTAGTGTATGTTGATGTTGTTGTAATAACTTCCTGTCACTGTTATTTATATTGCAAGTAGTGGTACCTATACGACTTTGTTTGGGGTAGGTAAGTAGGCACCACAACTAAACAGTGAAAAATAAATATATTTTCACAAAAAAAGCTACAGAGTAAAATACAACTTAAAATTTGGAAGGGGGTTTTTGTGAAAATGTTTTATTATTATTTTTCTTTTTGTCAGGCAGGCACTGTGTAACTCTTAGAATAAGTGATTATTCTAAGGTTAATTAAACAGATTTTTAAAATATAGCTCCGATTAAATAATAAAAATTGAAAATCACGAAATATGACACTAAATTGCGACGTTGCCACTCATAAGGTATAAACGTTCTTAAGTTTATTTTAATTTATTTTTATTAATAAGTTAATGTTCTAAAAATACGTTTAATTGTCATTATTTTTAATAAATGCTTATCTCATATTATTATTGTGTTAATTTTTTCGCAAATGGTACGAAAAGTAGAGTATTTTCCTCGGTGATAAAGCTGTCTTAGTCATGGGTGAACTTAAATCCCTCGCTACACTCAGGACTCGTCATAAATGCCTCGCTTCGCTCGTGATTTAAGCTTTTAATACCCTCGCTACGCTCGGGAGTAAACCTCGAGTCCTTCATTACGCTCGCGATTTAAATCGTCACCCGCGACAGAAGACACTGCTTTATCCCCTTGGTTAATAATCTACTATTTCTTAAATTTCAATGAGATTTTATGTGATCCGATAAGCCTTCTACCAATTCTAGTTAAATGCAAACCACATTTTAATTGTAAATATTATATTTCCAATATTCCTAGTAACTTAACCTATTGGCCGCCCCGGTCGGATTAATACGACAAATGTTTTCGTGCCCGTGTCGCCTCAGTCGTATATACAGCGTAGCGCTACAATGGTGACATTAATTTAGCACACATTTATACGTTTTCACATTTTCGTTTCATGAAAAAAAAAATCCATTAAACGTTATTATTTCATTTATTTTTTTTAGAAAATAGCATCTTAGAGCAACATGTACTTAAAAACTGTCGCGCAGCGTTCATTTGCCGGGGTCACGGATCATAACTTCGCATCAATGAAAATAAAACGAATAAGCAATACCAGCTTAGTTAGTTTTAATCATAATCTGGCAGCTTGAGTAATTTGTGCGCCCTACCCAAATGTCCTTTCTTTGGTATTGTTCGTCGAATCGTTGTGCTCCTTAAGTTCTTAGTTGAACGGCACGATTACTGACAAATGCGTGCACTGACTGGACAGGTCCGCTCAATCTGTATGGTTTTACCTCAAAAGACCGTTTCAGACACCAATCTACACGATCTTCACATAATCTGACCAAGATTATGTCTGGACTTTAAAACAGACTGTGACCTCTGAGTTTGTTTCGGCCTTTCTTCTCAAAGTAGTCAGATAGGAAACGCCGACCTCATCTAGTTTTTAAAATATGATTGACGTGTAAAAGTGTTTGTAACAAACCTATCCTTACAGAAATAAAATCATTTATCATTACTATTAGGATGAAACAAATGCATAGAGTAGGCGAATTTCCTTTGTTGGCCAGCGGCGCAGGTAACGTGCGCTCTCCCTTGCACCCACCGCAGCACCGAACTCGAATTCTCTTTTTGCTTTTCTAGTGCTAGCCGAACCCGTGTCCTTGACGCACTTTTTCACACTAGTGCGAAAAATTGCGTCGCGAATAAGGCGCTTAACTATTGTTTTATTTATTTATTTTTGTGTAATTAGGATAGTAATTAGATTATGGTACTGCGATAAAGACGCTCCGATTTGTTTTCGTTTTCTTATCTAGTAGGTACGTTTACATCTCTTGCGATACGGACGCATTTATTTGTGCTATTAGTGCTTGTGTGTGGATTAGTGATGACAGTTATAACTAATAGTAACAAGATAGGGTGATATGATAAGTGTTTGACTAAGCCCCTCCGCTGTAGGTACCACTTGCGCTGCTCGGTTTCTTTGATAATATGCCGTCAAAGAATCGGACAGATCACGAGCACCTAGGTACAAGACGCGATGCGCGGTAGCCAGCGCGCGAATCGACGCGTTGTCGCTCCGAGTTAACTTAAGCCAGCTAGGTAAGTAATTTCATGAATGAATTTTTGCAAGGATGATCCCAATTTTAGTAGCTTTTTTTATTATTTAGTTTGCTTGATTTTTTTTTTCAATTTACCGATTATTTTAACCTGTATTTTTTATGATTAATGGGCACTAGCCCTACCCGTGTGTCAAATTAATGTCACTATTGTAGCGCCACGTTGTATACGACTGAGAACCTATGTTCGTTTCTTGTTATT
Organism: Brachylomia viminalis; assembly: GCA_937001585.2. NCBI lineage: Eukaryota > Metazoa > Arthropoda > Insecta > Lepidoptera > Noctuidae > Brachylomia > Brachylomia viminalis. The sequence goes on along the minus strand of OW443301.2, from coordinate 13,421,495 downwards.
TATTTCATTGCACGACCCCATTTGTCATAGGTATTCATTAGTCGATTTATGAGATGGGTGCTGCGGGCACGGCAATTGATATAAAACCAAGCGGTCAAAAGGTTTTTTTTTTGTGGGTGGTAAATCATCAAATAACTTCTCCCGCTCTGGGCGGAGCGGGAGGGCGTGTCAGACTCTTACTATCTAAAACCCAACCGTGTTCCTTCAGTTACCTGTGCGGTATCCCTTTCGGACTTTCCCGCAACCCTGGCAGGCATCGGCCCTAGCGGACCCCGTCATTGGTTCTGACATCTCTTTGAGGCGCGCGTGGAACACAACGCGCGCTCTCGACCCGGGCCTGGTCCTTATCAGACGGCGAGTTACCCATTGCTCGCCGTCCGCAAGCCCGCGCCTACGGTGGCCGGGAATCGGCTTGGGATTCCCGACGCCCAGAGCGTCTCCTGCGGCGGCTAGAGGCGTGAGGGCGCGAATTCTGCCTATCCCTCACGCGTTCCGCCTCCTCCTTCGTGAGCATTACTGCTTCACAGGATGTGACGGCTTCCCATGCCCTCTCGCTCCGTACCATGGCCTGGACCAGTGCTGGACGCGAGAGATCGCCACCGCCAATCGCCTGGGCTGTAAAGGGCAATGGACCGCACGACCCCCGCGTAAAGCCTCCGGTAGGAGGCGTTTGGACCCCCTAGATTGGGCAGGAGCCGCTTCATGGCAGCCCCGGCCCTTTCCAGTCTAGGAGCCAAACGTCGGAAATGCTCCACGAAGTTCCACCGGCTGTCGAGGACGAGTCCGATCGTCGACTCGACGCCGATGTGAATCCCTCCTACCGTTATTTGGGAACCCGACGGTGGCGCGTTCCGAGGGACCATGAAAACACATGGCCTCGGACTTGTGCAGGGCCACCTCGAGTCCCAATTGCCAGATCCTCTCGGCTGCCGCCTGGTGCGACTTCCCCTGCGCCAGGACCAGCGTGTCGTCAGCGTAGCAAACCACGCTGACGCCGCTAGGGAGGTCGGCACGCAGCACCCAGTCGTAGCCGATGTCCCACAGATGCGGCCCCAGGACCGATCCTTGTGGGACACCGCACGACATCTCTTGCCGGTCCCATTCTCCCTGGTGACCGGGGTAGATGACAGCCCTGTCCGTAAAATAGGCCTCGACCTTACGACAGAGGTAGGTCCGGCATCTGGTGATATTGCTTTCCTTGCCACTGGCTTCAGTGCGAGATGCTCGTATGACGAACGACTGCGTGTCTTCCATATGTCAAGCTTACAGCTACGCCGACGCATGATAGACTTACTATGCTTGCGGAGCATTATTGACGGTTCTTTTAAATCTGACGGACTTCTCGAGCGCATTAAAATAAACTTAATGTTTGAAGAAAATGCACGTTCTTTTTTAATGTCCCTCGTCATAAAACCAACTTAGGCATGAATGCTCCGATGGCTAGGCTAACGTCCACGTACAACAATTTTTCCAATGTATATGATTTGGATATCTTCCACGACCATCCCGAGCGTTTTAGATCTAAGATTATAAATGAGGTGAAGACGAAAGACAACAAAACAAAATAATATAATTATTCAATGTTTAAGTCGATGAGGGTATTCTCTCTACTACCGAGATATTATCTAGAGCTTTTGTTTTTTATTTTTGTAACGTGAATACTGTTTTTCTTCTATTTTGTTATGAATGCTGTGCACGTCTGTAATTGACGTAAACACTAGTCCATGTCTCTCTGTTATTTGTAAACGTTTGTGTTTGTGTTGTTGATGTGCCTTAATAATAAATAAATACCGGAGTGCCGCCCTGATGCAGCTCCAGGGCAGGGTATTGAAGGCATTGGCGATGTCTAGAGACACCGCCAAGACGACCCCACCCCGGGCCACAGCATCCCCCATCTTGAGGACCCGCACGCGCATGATGGCGTCCACCGTAGAGCGCCCCCTGCGGAAAGTAAACTGGCTCTCCAGCCAGTCCCCTGGCCCGCAGGATCTCCGATTGAAGGGCGGTCTTCGCTGCTCATATATGATCTGAGGTACTATCAAAAGTATACACTACCTACTCAACCATCATCATCTACCTAGCCTTTTCCCAAGTCTGTTAGGGTCGGGTTCCAGTCAAACCAGATGCAGCTGAATACCAGTATTTTACACGCAGCTACTGCCTATTTGACCTTCACAATCCAGTTCTGGGTACACGACACCCGTTGGTAAGACTAGTTTTAACAACTGTGTGTTGATAAATCATAATCTCAAGTCTCAAGTACCTATAGCAAAAACAAACAGGGGTTTTAAAATAAAAGATAAAATCATTCTTAAATTAAAGTTTAATACTTTTTAAAAATCATTAGCATTTACTTTCTTTCGCGTCCATCAATATGTTTCTCGACTGTAAAGTAGCGATGGCAAGAGTTCGGTCATGTTTTTCTTCGCTCAACTGTAGTTGTAGGTTCTTAACTTCCATTTTCAATGTTTTCACTTCGTTCTGCAGCCGCATGACTATCGTCCACAAACTCGGCGAAGCTTGGCTCGACGCACAATGTATCGGCAGCGATGGTGATCTCACCAAAGCCTCTATCGCGGGATTCTCGTCGTCGCATTCTGAAAATAGAATTATATGAAAGTATAAAATGTATTATCTTACGATTAGCTTTCGATGGATATTTTACCTGATACCCACCTTGTATCAACGCTTGTTCAAGTAATTAACATGCTATTGACTATATAAATATCGTACATTTTAAAAGTTGTAGATGTTTTTTCCGAGTCAAAGTCTCATTATCAGATATGATGTTAGTGCAGCTACGAGTATTACTGCTATTGGAAATCAATAGAACAGTAACGACTAGTTCATATTGTAGCATTTCAGGCAAGCCAACGTTATCTTGTGCTCATTAATTGTATAGTTGATTTCAAGATGTTAATAATAACTACAGTTCCATAGAAAAATATATATAATATTGTTTCACACAATTTCGTTAACTTATAGGTAAAGATGTAAAGATTATTAGAATCGTAATACATATAGGATAAATGAATATTTTAGAATAACTTATACCTCATCCATGTTAAAATTAAACTAGTGTGAATTCGTATTTAAAAAGTGGAATCAATATATTCACATCAAGGACAAATCACGACAAACATTAAAACTAGACGAGGAACAAGTTGTACAATATGATCCTTATAACGATTACACAAACATTCAGAATGTAAAGCAAACTTTTAATAATATTAAATAGTTGTGTTATATATGCTAGATATTTACCCCTTAAAATGGGCACAAAAGCAACGAAAACACGTACAATAATATTAAGGTTATTTTATTAACATACATATATCTCATTTTGGCTAGAAAGTAAGTAATAATATGTAATACATACATAAGTATACGGTCTTATTACAAAATAAGGTTTTTCTACAAACATGGTGCCTGTTTTTGAAATAGGAACCTAACAGAATCGAAATAGAGTTCCTTTTACAAAACTGACTACTTAGTCCGGGCTTAGAGTTGTCAATGTTGTATTAAGAACTTTACAAGTCGGCATAAAGTTCGAAATATAAAAAACTAGCTCGAATGTTTAGGCTTGGGCTAAATTTAGATAGTGTTTTGTAATAAGACGGCTAGAGTTTATTTTTTAATCATTTAATACAGTATTTGACAACACAACACGTATTTTAAAAGAAATAAGTGGATTAAATCCAACTCTTAAAAGGCATCAATTTGTTAGTATAATAATAGTTGAATAAATAAATGTATACACAAATACAAAATTACACACTAAGTATATTATTGTTAATAAACTACAAAAATCTAAAAAGTTTAATAAACATAAGTATACATAATTCATAATAGACACGATTTCAAAAATAGATATTGAAATCAGGTAATAGGTGTTTAAACTTAACAAAATGTACAACCTGCAGAATTTATCGATCACTCATCGCATTACATCCCTACAAAAATTACAAGGAAAAGAAAAAAATATTACAGACACATGTCACTTAAAAGTGTGTCTTGTATCCATAATGTTGTGCCAATTACATACTAAATAAAGACAAAGAGCTCGTTAAATACCCTCCAAATAATAGTAGGTATTCTTTACGATGTCAGATCTGAACAGAATTACCTAGGCAGAGGGCAGGCATTGTACATTTTGCGCGACCAACAATAAATCGATAGCTTCGTGTCAATGATCTCGCCTAGTGAAAGCTGTGCAATGTCAAGCTTTACGTTTACGTTACTATTGTTACGAGAAAATATTACGAATATTGCAAGGTACACATACCATGCAATATCGCTTCCTAAAAAAACAATAATATGCATGGTATACGAGTTGTAATGAGAGCTGCTTCGAAAGTGAAGGACGTGCGCAAAATTATCATTACGCATAAAAGTAATATCTCTGATTGCGACTGAAAAAACGGAAAATGAAATTTTAATTTAAATATTTAATTAATATTCAGAAGTAATCAGTAAAAGAGGCGGTGTGTGCGAACAGCACAAGGCGGATTTCCAGTTTCCACTTCAATTAATCAGTGCCAGCATATGCTTGACAAGCTGCACTATTTTTAGCTCTTTTCCCTAATAGGCAGTGGGAATAGCGCTTCGCTGAATCAGTTCTTATAATAAACTTGTTGGTGACGCAAATGTGACGTGTGATTCAATAAGAGTATTAAGATATCTATAGATAGTCAAATACACCAATGTGACTTAGTAATTATGAACATTTATAATGAGATAACATATTTTTGAGATTTATCTTTCGAGACAAAAAAGGGGTGAAAGACAAAGACATGTATGAGATAAGATAAGTGATACAATGAAGCAAGTCAAAGCGTAGGCAGTATTGCAGTTGGCACGGGCATCGGTACAGTACCGTTCGTATGTAAATGTAGCATGCAGTAGGTACATTGCGCTATCCTCTTCAATATTAAATGAATGGCACGGGGCGGCCGCTGCTGCCCGCTGTGATTACCCGCCGCACAATCTAATAACTTGCCTCACTTGTCTCTATTAGCTTTAGCTCCTACGAATTTATTTAGCTCTTTGGTTTCGACTACTTAATTTACTGTTTTGATATAAAATCGTCGTCATTATTGTTGTTGTTGTATCACAAAGAAAGATGTAATATTATTTCATGGTAGTTATTTTTGCTTGCAATTTTTTTTATGTTCTTTTATGTCAAAACAGAGCTATTCTATGGAACAAAATTATCAACAGTAATGTTTATAAATAAGGCGCAAGTCATATTTATCTACTCGAAATATCTTATACATTTACAAATACTAATAATAGTTATATGTATATTCAACAAAGTAACGACAATTTTAATGACTCCTAATAGACGTCTGCGTATAAAAAGCACCATTTGGCATTTAATGGATTCAATAATAAATACAAACTTTTATGAAAAAAATTGCGTCCTTGGCATCATTCCATTCAGTAATGGAATCACCAATTCGTGATTATTGTAATTACATTTAACCATTTCATATATTATTTCCTTACAATCTACTACTTGCTATAAGCATAATCATGCAAATTATGCTATAATTTAATAATACACCACAAAAAATATATTTATAAAATATACAAGCAATATTTAAAAATTACTCTCTCTAATTACTAAATAATACTGCACGCATGCATTTGTATATGAAAAATCTATGTCAACACAGATAACACGCTTGATCGACCGTTTCATTAAACCTACATCAATGGCACTAGCACTAAATTGAAATCAAAGCGAATGGTTTTACACAAACATTCGCCTTGCTTACAACTTGCATTAGGTAGACTATTACATTTAGTTTCTATAATGATCAGCTACAATGAAATGAGGATGCGATTATTCAAACAAAAACAAACAATTATAATATTAGTCAATGGGATCAGCTTTGGTTAAATGTAAAATTGGAAAATGAAACCGAATGTCAGCGGTCACACCTGTCACAAGATAACATGGCGTGGTTAAAATACTAGTAAATCCGAGCGAACAGCGAAAAGGGTGATTGATATGTAGGAACAACAATATTGAGCATAAAACTACGTTTTCTACTTATGTCAATCAAAATGATGAGATTTGGTGAGCTGTTTGACAAAAGTGCCACAGCACCAGGTGGAGGAGCGCGCGGAGCGAGGCGCGCGGGGCGGCGCGTGCGCGGGCGCGGGCGCGGGCCGCAGCGGCGCCAGGCTGGGCTGCGAGCCGCTGCGCCGCTCCCGACCGCACATTAACCTCTGCCTACGCTCTTCGGAACACTCCCACAGATTAGGATTAGAGCGGTTCATGTCGAATTTTCGGTCCGATAGCAGCCTCCTTGTGTCCGGCCCTCGATACAAGTAAGTGTCCGCCGCAGAGGAGCTTTTGTTACGCTTTACTTTTGTCGTTTGACTACAGCCGAAATATTCGGGCGTGTTACTTCGCTGGACGGTCGGAAGTTTAGTGTAGTTATAGTGAGGTATGTTAGTAGCGGGTGCGTGATATTGTACTTTACCGAGAGATAAGTGGCCGCAGTCCACTGCAGGTGCGATATAAAGGCAGCCGCATGTAACAAAATAGAAAGATTCAGACTACCAGATGAAGAGACGATTGAGTTTGATAATGTGCTTATTAGATTAGATGCTCCGGCATTTGTTTAATGTTTATACACAACAAGCGCAGACTGAAGAGATTCTTGCGATTTGTTAGTGACAAGATATATTTTGGTGATGGCATAAGTAAGAAAATGCTAAAAATATTCAACTACTGAACATCGTATAGGTAATCCAGTCTATATTCGATACGGATTCAAAATAAATAAGTAACCTCTACGACTAGCTACTTTGTACTCATACGAACTAAAGATACAATACACAAAATTGCTATAATTGTTACCGTATTTTGTCATTTGAGAATAAATTAATACTAACGATATCAGATCTACGAGAGCTAATACAGTGAACAAGAGATTATTAAAGCATGCTGCACATGCACTTAAGAGACGTGTGCATGTATAAATACCGATATAAAATATGAGAGAGATACTGAGCATTGTAATAAATTAATATACTGATACACGAACTGCTTAATTAATAAATATTATCGTCATGACACCAACAACAGCAAACTTGAACAAATATTATTCTCAAGCGCTACTTTTATGACTAGCGAAAAATTTGGTTTCATGTATAAATACAGATCTTTCATTCTAAGAACCAACTGATAATACGGTTTCTTGACTTCGCATGTCTCCTCCTTGTCGACTCGAATATCTCCAGCGGAATATTGGGTACTGCATAATAAACACGCTGTGTTAGTGGATACCTTCTACCTGCTTATAATGATCATTCAATTACTACAACCATTATGCTATTATTGATACTTTGCAAGTAAGTTCTATTATGCATTAATCTCATACTTAGAGATATCGGTCTAGTTTTATTGTTGGGTGTATTGCAGAGGCACAAAGGAGTCAATATCACAATTCTTTTTAAATCCGCCGAAGCAAATAGTAGCTAGTTTAAAATATTATCAATAGTAGGTTCTTTCTACACTATTATAACAAGGCTTGTCGTTCATGTGTTATGGTGGAAAAAAAGATACTCACCTGAACTGACAGCATTCCTGCAGCGCGCCGAGGTGCAGTACGCTTCGATAACTTTTAATATTAGGGCGTCCTCTTCGTAAGAATTGGACTTTCGTTGATGCGGCGCATAAGGGTGCGTGGGGCCAATGTTTTCGTCCGAACCGACCGTGAATGATTGCGGCCTGAGCGGCGGCGCCGGCCGTAAACATGTTATGCTCCACCCTACGTGTCCATGGAAGGAAATATTGCAGTAAGTAGACAAATCTTATTTGTTACCAACACATACAAAATACATAATACATTCGTCTTATTATAAGATATGAGTGATCGCATTATAGGTAAGGAGTGAATAGTTTCACACAATCATGTCGTTTAGAAACATTAGCGGCCCGGATAAGACCTCCGTGGAAACTGTACTTAAGTATTATTTGTGTATGGGATAACCATTAATCTAGCTAGATAATAATTATCATCAACAAGTAATTGTATGAAAATCTTTGCGCATGTTTATGTGAAACACGTGTGGTAAATAAATGAGTATATTTACCTTTATTGCTGTAGTTCGAGCCAGCCGTGTCGATGAAATCAACAGAAGAGAACTTTTTGCCGATAGGAGTTTTGTTTGGCTTGGCAGGTGATTGGTCAAGAGAGTCGCATGAATTTAAGAGCCACCGTGCCGACTGATTCTTTTGTTTGTTTTTTTGCGTTTGTTGCGTATGTTGTGTGTAGCTTTGATGATTGTTGAATGAGTGTGATCTTTTGTGGTTTGTTAGACCAGACGATAAATCAGAGTTATTGCTGTCGCTCATGGCCATCTGTTGAAAAACAAAATATGTTACTATTTAAACTTCAACTTGTAATGCGGAAACGCGTTATAGGTAGGTATTAATATTTTAAAAGTTAGCAAATAAATACATTTGTGCAAGTAGTTTATATGAAAATTTACAAATTTTCCGAAGCAGCACTTGTTCAAACATATAAGTATTAATCAAGGGTATCTAGCGGACACTCGCCGGCACTGCAGCATTTCAAACATCTGATCAAAGGATTATAAGTATTGCATTTATAACATTGAATTTCTTGTATAACAGACTATCTGCCCTTGATGATAACACTTTTAGTCCCAGTTCAAATGGGTTTCAATAAAATAAGGAAACCAAACACTTTGCTGTTCAATGTATATGTCTATATATTGGTGAGAGGAACAGGTCGTTAAGCCTTACCATGCATTGTTTTCATCTTAATTGGTTAGTATAATTACATGATTTCTACTTGCAGTGATTGTTTTGTAGTTAGTAAGATGAATAAACACAGGCAAGGATGATCAAGTAAAGCACTGCAACACTGGGGTAACTCTAATGACAGTATTAATCTAATGGTTACAAATCCTCAAGGCAATATTATCTTCAAACCAGTGACACAAATCTCTTTACAAAAGAATGATCCTTGCCTGAGTCGGTGACCACGGTAATGGGTAATTTTGCTTTCATCCACCAGTGTGCGTACAAATCTGAACGATACACCACAAAGCCGCTTTGGGCTTCAGCTAAACCCTTCTGCACCTTCGATAAGTCCTCACTGCGAGATCTCGTTTTACGCATTTGTGAATTATTCTCATCCATGCTTTGTCTATTTTCCTTGTTAACGACATCCCGATTACGTGGTGCGTTAGCCCGAGATTGCCTCTGCATATTATTGACTTCGGGCGTTTCACGATAAATACGCATATGATAGTGCAGGCTAGGCTTCGATCGCTCTGTTATGTTTAAAGTGCTCCACTGGCAGGGTAGGGGTTTACGCACGTTCTTCGGTATCTCAATGTGAGTGCTGGGCTTCCTGTACACTCTTGGCGGAGGATCGGGTTTCAACCTGATCTCTGGAACGTAACGCTCAATGTTACATCTAATAGAGGTTCGCTTGACTTGCGCTGTTGGTACGGTCGGCACTGCTGCAAACGTAGACGTCACATTCATGTTTGATGAATCCATAACATCTAGACTATTCTCGGAAGTTACACTGGTTACGCAAGATGTTCTAGCAGTGGATCCGAAAGGTGACGTACACCTACATTGATCTTCATAGGCAGCCGCTTCTATTTCAGACAAAGTAACTTTTTTTCGATGATCAGCATCAAAACTGCGTTGCGATAAATTCGTTAAAGAACCTTTTGAATTATCAGAACTTTTGTCGTGAGTGTCTGATTCATTGCCTGTGGTGCCAGAACTCGCGTATTCGTGCATGTTTAATTCCGGCGAGGCTAGATTACAACTTCCCACAACACCTGAATCAGAAGATCGCGGGCTGGGACATATCGATCTATTACAACATTCGCATTTCCTATGCATTTTGTGGTTTTCGGATTGAGAGCTCATTCTATGCATTCTGGCATCTTCATTTCTATGGTAATTCTCAGTTTCTACCATTGACCTAGACATAGATCGCCTTATTCTTTTGTCGGAATTAAGCGAATGCTTTCGGAAAGGCACATTGGTGTTCAGATTAACGTTGATTATCTTCATGTTTTCCTCCTCGTTTCTAAACATTGGCGGCGGGTCGAGTATTATAGATTCTATAGAACTGTATCTCTGTTTTGGAGACGGAGGAGCTAAAAGCTGTAGTACGTCAGATGTTAATTGTTCATCAGCATTATCTTGTTCTTCAGGTGTATAACTTTCTTCTGTTGACTTCCAAAGTTTGGTAACTGCTTCATTTTTGGCACTAACATTTGGGAAACTACGTCTTGTTGGTATGAAATCTTTTTCTTCATTGCCAAGCATATCAATTTGTGTACTTTGATCCATGTTAACTAAATCTTCACAGGCCATGTAAGATCTTACTTCGAAGCTGGAATTCTCAGTACTTTCGGAATGTGGGGCAAATGGAGAAAACATATTCATACCTCCTAGTGAAGATTTCTGGTACTGTTGGCCACTATCTATAGTGTAAATAGTGTTATGAGGTAACTTGTTGCCAGTTACACCTTCAAATATATCTCGTGTACAATCTGCCCTGACCATTGATTGACTTCCATCCAAATGCATATCAGCGGCGTTGTCGAAATATCGTACGTAACCAAAATTACTACCCCAACTACTACACGATGATATTGTTCGTGGACTGTCCATGGCATTCTGTCTCAGCATTTTTGAGCTACTAGCTGCTTCTGCATCAGTACAGCTAGAGCTCGTGTATGATTCAGTCCCGTCCGTTTCTCTATCACTTTCTTCAGAATCGGAATATTCTGTGTCCGCGCCTATAGTGCCATCGTCTTCTATTTTTAAACGAATATGATTTTTATGTCTTCTTCTCACCGGCAATCCTGTTAACTCGAAAGCCTTGGCCCACGTTCTTTCATGTAAAAGTTTGCGTAACATTTGCCTCGTGATAACTTTTTTCTTAACGAGTCTCGCGAAATATTTGGTTAACGAATAGTAAGGTGATGCAGAAGGGTAGCTAGGCGGTGGCAACGTGACGTGATAAAGGCTGCGGCGACTAGTGTTGAGGCTAGACAACGCCCCTTCAGAAGGAGAGCGGGTCAGCTATACAACCAAAAATAAACCTTAGTCTGGTGTGTAAACAAAATATATTCTAGTTGGAGTGGCTATTAGACGCGTTTAAGATTTCTTTATTGTTTTAGCAAAGTGGGGCAACATTTGTAAACAAATACTTACATGGGGTAATGATTGAGGTTGTCCGGGCTCATGGGCCGGACTGCTGGTGTTGGAGTGCTTCTGTAGCAGGCTTACCCAGTTATCAGCTTCAGCTCTCGTCTGACACACTGCCACAATTGTGTCTATCATTGGGCCACCTATTTCAAATGCATTCTTTCTGGTATCTGTATCATCTAATTTGGAGACTGTGATGCCAGTCAATGGAAGACAACCCTACAAAAAAAAACAAAATTGTGAGAAAAACATCGAGTTTTCTTTAATGCACGAAATCAACTGATTTTGATCAATTTTATTCACTGTTTGTAGGAGGGAAAAGGAGTTTAAACAAAATTGTTTGTGATTTGAAATGTCGAGTTTTTAGTCTTGCTAGCTTGAAGGGATTTTTCAAATAATTTATGTAAAACTGGCGATTAGCTAAAAATACGCCACAAGTTTTCCGAAAAATTATGCGAGAATGAAGCTTGATCATCAATTTACAAGAAACTGCTACTGAATTATTATGTAACAGAAAAAATCCTATTTTAAAAATAATTTTGAAAAACCTTTTTTTTTTAAACCCAGACTTTTTTTTTACATTTATATCTACTAAAATAAAAATCAATTGCCAAAAATGTTTGTCTGCCCATCATTTCAGAGCAGCTGCACCGATTTGGCTTTTTTTGTTTTCAGAACAAGGTATATAAGAAATTTAGAAAATACACCAGGCAGGTCAGAAATTTGAATGCTATTTTTTGTATGAATCTCACCCCGGGCGACGCCGGGCATGTACAGCTTGTAATTATATAAAATACAATACAATATCGACATAAAGTAAATCAAAGGCGAAATGAACCATAATTTCGTGAGCACAAAAGTGATGAAACTATTAACAGGTGCAGTGACTGGCAGGAAGTTTTGCACTACAAACACTGTACTTTTATAATCAGACAGACCTATATTTCAATTATTTTTAGCATTCTACCAATTAGATTATTAATGGACAAAAAAGTTTATTTGTTGTGCCCTTTAATAATTTATTGTAATTATTATACACAGCTTTCTGGAATAAATTCTCTAAATGATGATGAAAACCCCAGCAAAATCCGTTTCGGAGTTTAGAAGCACTACGCGGTCACACAGACAGACACGCAAAAGCGACTTTAATTTATAATGTTTATGTATAGATATAGATTATGATTTTTAAGAGATGTTTAAAAAGGAACTTACTTCATAAACAAACGCCGACACCCTCTTGCTGACGGACAATAGCAGTAAAGCAGAGGGGAAGAGGACAAGATAGCGGTCTTGATGCGACGGGCCCACGGCGACGCTGCCCATATGCAGCACGTCACCAAGAGACGCTAGTTCACCGCCGGGCCAGCCGCGAACTTCACCGGTTACTACTTGAAGCTCCAACTCTTTTTGTCGCCGTAATGCCGCACAACCACTCTGAAAGAAGTAGTCTGTGAGATATATTGGTCAAGCTTTTTCTTTATGGATTTTCAACAATTCTTTAAAAAAAAAATCTAATAAGACCTGATTGATTGTACAGTAAGTTAGAGGCTGTTGTTTCAGCAAAAAATACTTATTATGCACTATATCTAAAATCTTTTTTGTTAAAAAAATTCTTGCCTAAAAACAGGATTTAAAAACTTGCAACAGCAAAATATAGAACAACAAACAAATATAACTTACAGCTATATCCTTGTACACAACAGAGGCACGGTGAGTGTCACCCCTATCAGGATGCGCTTCATGCACATGTCGGGCCAGTTCCTGTAGCATCGCTGGATACTTGCCCAGCCTACGGAATGGCTTCGATAAGCCAGCTGTCAATACTAGCACCCCTGGACAAACAGCACCCGCTTCCTCCATCCATGTGTTCAGTTCTTCCCTAAAATTATTATAAAATAATACACATTCATTAAGATTTGCCAGGATCAGGGCCAGATCCAGCAATTGTGTTTAGGAGAGGCTGTGTTATTAAAATTTACACTTAGAAAGAGAAATTCAATTCCAGATTTTTATCAAAACAAAATTCCTTTTATTTTGATAAAATTCCGAAATATATGGATGCAAAATAACTAAAACAGCACTATTAGCATGTTCCGTCATTTATTATTTGAAATAAGAGAGCAAATGAGGAATGTAATGCTAAATAAGCCAACAGATGTTTTGAAAATACCTCTTTAACTTACTTACAATCATTTACTTACTTGTACTTATCAAGAATGCAGACAGCTTTAGGATGGCCAGCACAATAGATTTGATGAACAGTCTTAATTTTAGGGGCCCATTGTAAAAAAAGACCACCCACCCGCTGATCAGGCCCAGTTTTTGTTGCACATTCATCCAACAGAGCTAGGAACTGTTCATGTACCTGTAGCACCTCGTTAATATTGCCTGTTAGTTGTCTGAATTCATCCCTTGTTAGCCTAAAAGTAATTATTGTTATTAAGTAATTATTTATCAAGCTTCCAAAAATATGCAATAACAAACACATAATTGATAAATACACAACAGTTCTATAACCAGCCATTATTTTATGATTTAACAACGCTGTCAACTGTTACATCAATATTTTATCCTTTGTGGAAAGGGGCTTATTTCTCTATTGTGATTATTATGATAATTAATACTGTTTTATGGTTAGAATACAAATACTACAAGTCCTTTGGGACTGGGTGTTGTCTAAAGTTTGATACAAATAAAAACTTACATTTCACTTTTCTCCAAAGGCTGTAAGAAATTGCTTACCAGGCCCTGCATTTCAGCCACATGAGCCTTTTCAGAGTCTATTATATCTTTGAGAACTACATTTCTGAATGCCTGTATTTCTGATGCTGCCCGAATAGGTGATGTTGTCACACTACCTGATGAATCTGTGGTAAAATTTATTAATTTGAAAGAATTGTTACAGTGTTTTATTCTATGTATTAACAACAAATTAATGTAAGATTTTGTTGGACAATAATAAATAGTAATGCATACCTTTATATTCAGTCACATAGTTGCTAGGGAACCAGCCTGTGGTCTCGCCCAGAGTTCCCTCCCACCATCCACCTTCTTCTTTTTGGGTAACAGTAATAATATCGCCCTTTTTGAAGCATAGCTCGTCATTGTTTTTACCCTTGAAAGAATAAATTGCTTTCACCAAGCAATTTTCGGTAGACATTTTACTTATTTCCTGGCACCATGTTATAAATTCTAGAAAAAATAGTCCAAATCAGAATAATTATGCAAATGTTGACGAGTTATTGTGCGCACAAATAATAGCGAATGGATGTTATATCAGAGGCTTCGCAAGTACAGCTACAATGAGAATATATGATTAAACATGTTAATAAGGTACACGATTTGTTTCAGATTGAAATATTTTAAGGACAGCTCATAGAAATAACAGGAAGTGTTGGTGTCAAATCAAAGAGTTGCATTACACAGTAAAAGTATTGGATACACCGTGTTAATTGAGAGTAAAACACTTCAACAGACTGTAATTATGTAGAAACAATAAGGTGTGAACACTAATAGCTGATTATCAACGTACAAAAACGTAAAATCTTCGATTTTCACGGACTTGCAGTTCCAAAAATAAATAGACCACAGACTAAACTAAACTACTGCTGCCAAACCAGCCACAGCCAAACGTAAATGTCAGAAAAAATAGAGTAGACTAGTGTCTATGGATAGTAAATAATGAAAGGCTATTTATTTGGAGCTCGAGCGTGTTGCCCGGTTGCGATATCCCGGGTTCTAGACAATGTTCTTGGGTATTTCCAGTTGGGCATGTTTCATTAGCAGACTTGGAGGCTGAATTTGTTCTCTTCTCTCTGACCACAGAGAGAGATGGCTCCACAGAGTAAGTACCTACAATAATACAGGCTCGCCCTCTAGGCATTGCGTAGGATGGCAGGTGTACTAAACAACTATGTCTAAGTACCCGTTAAAAGGAATACAGGCGTGAGGTGATGTGCAAGTCCCTCACAAATAGGCTATGTGCAGCTCCGGATTTACGCCTAGGCCCACAAGGCCCTGGCCTAGGCCCCAAAAGCTGACGGCAGGTGGACAGGGCTGGATAGCAAATGCTCACTCGCGTGCTCATACCATGGCGCCTATAGCACCCGTAGGAGAGATAAAATAAATCTGACCTCTCCGATGCGTGATCAATGCTAAAAAAATCGAGCTTGCTGCATTCGCTCCTCTGCATCATAGTTTCTCTTATTTCTTCAGCTTTTCTGCATAAGTCTACATAGCAACTCCTATTTTTCAAAGAAATTCATCTCTGAGGCGTGGTGCTCAAAATCGTCGAGCTCTCGCTCGCTATTGCAACTTTCTTGCAAACAAAGTCGACAAAGTAATTCCTATTACCACCAGGCAACACTCACCATTTCCCGGGAAATGAGCCATATAGCGCATTTCGTCGATAATTATACCCCTAATACACTGACCTCTATTAAAATAGGTCAGTGCCCTAATACCAGAAAAAATACCATTTATTTTCATCACGTAGGTACTTACTTTATTACTATAGAAAAGTGTTTTTTTGACTTAGGTACTTACAATTTTTTTAATTAATTTACGGGGGCAATTTTTTTTTATTACTTCATGGACTTCTTGCCATGATCTGGATTAGGACATAGATACTTCCTGATATTCCCACGGCCACGGGATCGAGAATTATGCGAGTGAAACCGCGAGGCGCAGCTAGTATTTAATAATGAGGGTCATCATCTGCCTAGCCTTTTCCCAACTAGGTATGTTGGGGTCGGCTTCCAGTCTAACCGGATGCAGCTGAATACCAGTATTTTACTTGGAGCGACTGCCTATCTGACCTCCACAACCCAGTTACTGGGTAATACAATACCCAGTTACTGGGTAATAATGAGGGTAAGGCTTCAAATTTTAAAACAAAATAAATCAGCTTAGGTGGTGCAAAAATAAAAGGTGTTGGGTCAGACGTTTAAGAAAATGATAAAATATCACTTGTTCCTTTGGACCTAAACACTGAAGAAAAGATGAAAGTCTTGTAAAACAATTGTAAAATTTTTATTTTTTTTAAAAACGTTGCCCCACACTAGGAATTTCTCCTGTATCGTGGGTGCGTTTACAAACATTTAAACTCACATACACAAACAGCCAGACCCGGAACAACTACTTGCAGGTCATACAAATACTTGTTCCGTGCGGGAATCGAACCCGCGACACGCTGCGCAGCAGTCAACCGCTTAACCACTGCGCCAACTTAAGAACAACTGGGTTGTTTTGTAATTATTCATAAAGATTAATTAATAATACTTAATCTTAATACATATATTTAAACTTTTCTCGCTCTAAAGTACGCATACTGGTGCGTATAACCTCTAGAATTAGAATATTAATTCGAAAACTACTAATAAAATCACACGCGCGAGAACCTAAATTATTAGAGCAATCTAGGCTATAATTGCTGATTCAGCGATGCTAACTTTAAGGAGAAAAAAAAAACAAATGAGACGAAAGGCAATGGATAAAGTCCAATTTACTAGTCATGCCACATACCTTTGATCCAGCGATCCCCAAGCAGAAGCACATGGATGCCGCGTTCAGGATGAACAGTTCACAGTCTTGGTTCACTATGCTGGCCAGCGATATATAACACAGTCTAGGTAACACTTGATGTAGGTTCAATTCAGGGTTTAAGACGAGATGGAGCACACGTATTCGAAATAGAGACATTGCGAAAGGACGCGTGCGCAATATCCCGTGGTCAAGACGACACTCAGGAAGCCGGCCGATGTCAACAGCTCCAACGCGTTGACGGTGGCACTTCCACATAGAACATCACCAAACCAACGATATGTGACACTTATTTAATAAATTAGAACTATTAAACCAATGCCTCTCAATCGCCATAAGGTGATGTAATAAAATATAAGAATTATAAATTATGAAGCGCAACCATTTTCCCCGGCTTGATAGTTCCTACTTTCGAAACGCAAAGGAAAGGTAACTAAAATTGCATATCATCACAACTCTACCAAAAGTTATAAGAACTCTAAAGTTGCGATTCTATATTACAAAAAATAAGAATATTTAACTAACTATTTTACGCGGTAACAAAATCTAATACAGTACATTGGTGCACGGTAAGACTTAGTCTTAATGTAACGGAAAAAACTTATTGAGTTGGCAAAGGGCACAACTTTACTACCGGGCGACTCTGAAGGATCCCGCTTTTAGTCTTTACGGATGCGACTCTACAAACTCCGTTTTTATCTGGAAATAGTTCTGTAATTACTCCTAACGGCCTGCATCAATGTGATGTGACACATGTGTCCTGCATGGAGACGACAACCATACCGACCCGTACTGGATTGGCAGGGGTGTTCCATTTCTGTTTGGATTGTAGGGTATGCAAGTACTCTTGGCGCCACCGCTTCCAAAAAGATTGGACCAGTTTATCAGTCAATTCATATCGCGAAATAAGATGTAACCGCGTTTCATTGACTTCGCGGGCGGGAAGAAATAAAAGAGGTTTTGTATGCAAGAAGTGCGCCGGCGATAATGAAGTGGGCTCTGACGGATCCGAGCTGATCGCATACAGAGGCCTCGAGTTTAATAAAGCTTCTATTTGAGTTAGTATAGTGTTAAGCTCATCAAAACTGAGAATTTGCTGACCGATGACCTTGAAAAGATGCGTTTTGACACTTTTTACTTCACTTTCCCAACAACCACCAAAATGTGGAGCTCTACAGGGGATGTTTTTAAGTGTAATTCGATGCTCTGCAAGTTCTCTTTCCCATAAAGGGTGATACTCTTTAGCCAAGAATTGGTAGAGATCTCGGAGATAGGACTTTGCTCCAATAAAGTTGGTAGCGTTATCTGTATAAAGACACTGAACCGGACCTCTACGCGCCAGGAAGCGTTTAAAAGCTGACAGAAAGCTCGCAGTGCTAAGATCTGAGGCAATCTCAAGATGCAGAGCACGAGTTGTCAGGCATGTAAAGAGACATGTATACGCTTTCCTCGTTTTTTGGCCTCTAGCACGAACCGACGTGATCAAGAGAGGTCCCGCGTAGTTGCAACCTGTTTCAGAGAAAGCCTTAGGAGCCGACTCAACGCGAGAACGTGGCAAATCCGCCATTATAGGAAAGGTAGGTCGCGGCTTTGCTCGAAAGCAAATGTTACAATTAAAAATAATGTGACGTGCAATACGTCGCGCGGACAGGATCCAATACTTCTGTCGTAAGAGAGATACGAGCAAGTTTGGTCCTGTGTGGAAATTTTTCACATGATAGTGGGAAACTAAAAGTTCCACTATATGATCTTGACGCGGAAGGAGGATCTGATGACGCGAGTCAAAATCTAGCTCAGAATTTGCTAGGCGACCTCCAACGTGGATGAGTCCTTTGTAGAGAAAGGGACTTAGACGTTGTACTGGCTTAGAGCATAACTCATTGCGGGCTAAGCGATCGAGATCTGCTTCAAAATGAATTCTCTGTACCGATCGCCACACAATAAATTCAGCGAACTCTAGATCAGACGCGGTAACGGGCCCTCTAGGGAGCCGTTTGATGAACTTATAAACGAAGCAAATAATTTTTAAATATTTCAACCAGGAAGAAAACCGGGTGGAGCAAGCGTATAAAATGTCGTCGGAAGGTGGACTTCCGTCCGAGCATTCGTGCGAGAGCACAGGTAAAGCCACGGGCTTCATTTCGGGAAGCTCTTGCGACTCGCCTGAAACGAATGGTTTTATCGGCCATTCAGAGCGGGGAAGCTTAAGCCATGGCGGTCCATTTAGCCACAACGGATGATGGACTAATTGGGCAGGCGTTAAGCCGCGAGAAAGACAATCACTGGGATTTTCAGACCCTTTCACGTGGAAGAAGTGGTCTGCCGAAAGATTCTCATGAATCTTCGCGATACGATTGGCTACGAAGGTGTGCCATCGATGCGGAGCGGAATGAATCCAACTCAAAGTTACAGTTGAATCCGAAAACGACTACGACTACCTCAATGGCGTGCCGAGCTGCGAAAAGATTATGCACTCGCTTTATCATAGTTGATAAGAGGAGTGCGGCGCATAACTCGAGACGAGCTAGCGAAACGACTTTCAGTGGTGCGACCTTAGATTTCGCACACACCAGCGAAACGACGATACTACCGTCGGGTTTGACAACGTGGGCGTAGACCGAACCACCGTAAGCTTTCTCACTAGCGTCGGCAAAACCGACGAGTGAGAGCCTACAGCGTTCTACGACGCCGACATGTCGCAAAAATCTCAATTCAGAGATAACTGGCAGTTCAGCTTGAAATTGTTCCCACAGACGAACAATGCGAGGTGGTGGGACGTCATCCCACTCAAGTTTGACCAGCCAAAGCTCTTTGATAAGAAGCTTGGCGTATAAAATTATCGGTGCCACGAGGCCTAGAACGTCGAAAAGACGTGCGATGGAAGAAAGGATGTTCCGTTTCGTGCAAGGGCGATCATTAGGATTAACCTGGAAAGCGAAACAATCCTCATCAGGAAACCAACGAAGTCCCAGTATTTTCTGTGTCGGATCTTTACTTAGGTCCACGCTCTGGGAAGTTCGTAATGACTCTGGGATAGTCTGAAGAACATCGACACTGTTGCTCGACCACTTCGTCAGCTGAAAATCACCGAGAGAGAATATTTTTATCAGTTCATGAGCCGAGTCTTTAGCCAGCGCAGTACTAGGTATAGAACTAACTATGTCGTCCATGTAAATATCTCGCTGCAAAATGTCCCTGGCGAGAGGTAACTGCGTTCCTTCATCCTGACACAGCTGTTGGATAGTGCGAATAGCTATAAAAGGACTTTTAATCCAAAGGGAAGCACTGAAAACTGATAGATCTGAAGTTCTTCTTCTTCATTAAACCGATATAAGATACGTTGAAGCGAACGATCTTGCGGGCGTATACCTATACGTAGGTACATAGATTTGACATCTGCGGAAATAGCGACGCTAAAAGCCTAAAATTTAACAAGATTGAAAAAAGGTCAGCCTGAAGGACTGGACCTGCGTACAGGATATCATTGAGCGAGGTACCATTGTCTGTACATGCACTGGCATCTAGGACCACGCGCAACTTAGTGGTCACTTTATCCTCTCGAATAACAGCATGGTGAGGAATATAGTATTCCGTTTCTCGCTCCTTACAATTTCGTTTAGGCAACACACATTCAGGTACGATATTCTGAACCAAAGAAATATAATTGTTCTGTAAATAATCCCGTATGACGTCATCATAAAGAAGCTTGAGGTTAGGAAGCGATTTAAGTTTACGTTCGAGGCTATAGAATCTTTTGCGAGCTATATCAAAAGAATTTCCTAACACTGACGCGTCTGTTTTCAGTGGTAAAGCTGCAACATACTTGCCATTTGGAGCGCGGGTAATTGTGGTACAATAAAACTGTTCACAGTGTTTATCATCCACACTTCCAATGGACGAGGCAGTAACATCTTCAATCTCCCAAAACTTACGAAGATCGAAGTTATCGAACGAACTCGCAAAGAAAGACAGAGTATCAGTTGGAGGTTCGACAATAGGTGCTTCTCCTAGAAGTATGTAGCCGAGCACAGTCTCCAATGCGTCGGGGCAGCCGGTTACACTGGTCACGTGACCTGGTCGCAATAACTTAGCGAACAACTTGACCCCAAGTAACATGTCAATATTACCTGGCACACCCCAGTTGTCATCCGCGAGTAGTTTAGGATCAATATGATTCAGTTCGGCAATATTTATAGCACACAGAGGAAGCTGGCCGGTTATCTGATCCAAGACTAAAGCGTCAATTTCATACCTAGGCTGCGAGCGAAACCGTGAGCTGAACGTTAGGTTTACCGAGCCGCGAACGGGCTGCGACGTGCCACCAATACCACGAACGGTATTTATCGAGTCCGTATGTATAGTTAGACCGAGCATACGGCAGCAACGCGATGTCATATAATTCTTTTGCGACCCAGGGTCCAAAAGACATCTAACACAACCATACACAACCATACATATGTGTGGTTATACACAACCATATATAGGTAGATAAACAGGATACATCATAGTTGCATTAACTAGGTAATATATTATTATTATAATTTAATCTTGATATTCTGTGCTCGTCTTACAATTACTGCTGTATGTTCAAATCATAGGCGAGGACGCTGGCACCCTAAACACAAGTTAAATCTTACTTTGGGTGCCAGAGTTCATCGAAAACACTCTGTTTCCTTAGTTGTAATGCCGCATAGTGTTAAGATAAGTGTTTTTCTTGTACAACTGAAGTTAAATAAAAAATTTATTATTTATTATTTTATTATTAACCACCACGCCCTTACCCTTCCTACCTGCCACTAACACCTTGGCCGTAGCCAGTACTTCGGTACTACGTGTGGCCTGGACTTGGGCAGAAGAATGTGTACACAACACCACATGATCAGGAGTAGCAGGGTCGGCCGCAGATGTTGAGGCGGGGGCGAATGCTGGGGCAAGCGCAGGGGCTTGCGTCGATTGCTCAAAATGCAATAAGGAATGATGTTTACCGTTACATTTCTTACATTTGGACTTAGATATACCTACACTTAGATACGGTATGTTGGCTACTTAGGCAGTTACCGCATCTGTTATTGTCTTTTACAAACTTAAATCTATCATTCACGCTCAACTTTTGAAACGCATTGCACGTAAACAAATTTTTATGCGTGGAATGACAAAGCGAACATTTAGATTCAGTAGCCACAAACACCTGCGATACTTTAGATGAGGTGCTGGAGCTACCTACGGGGGTGGGCTTAATTGCCGCAGAAGAGGTGCGATACAAGATTTTTACTTGTTCACGAACAAACTTTACGAAATAATCATAATCTAATTCTTGTTGATTACGAAGCGACATTTCAAAATGTTTTGCTATATCTGAGTCTATTAACTTAAGACCCAAATGAATAAATATAAAATCATCCAAGGTTATCTATTACCAATTGTTTGAGTCCCGCAACCGTAGCAGTTAATTTGTCGAAACCTTTTTCAATCTCGTATTAACGGGTGTCGATCCGAACGACTTCAATGAGAACAGCTGATTTAGATAATTAGTGGCGAGCGCACAAGTATCCAGGTACTTTGCGATAAGCGCATCCCAGACTACGCGGTAATTATCGCCAGAAGGTACAATAGGTACCTACTGCCACATTCCTAGCCTTTCCTTTTAAACAACTCAACAGATAATGAATGCGATCAGAACCTGATAAATCCACGTTAGTATGTATAATACGTTTGAAAGTCTCATAAAAGAACGGAAAGCTCTGAATATCACCGTCAAAGGTAGGCAGCTCGATTTTAGGTACCTTTATATGATAAGCATTAAGGGCTCGCTTTCGTGCTAAGCGAAGCAGCAGCAGCGGGTTCCTTATAATCATTTGATTCAGTTAATGAATCCAAAGTATTTTTTATCTCGCAGACCAACTCATCAAATGAAGTTAATGCACTATAGGTTACTTCGTACGTCGGATCTAATGTCAAATTTAACATATTTATCTCGTCCATAATATCATTGAATTCGCTACGTAATCCATCAATTTGTTTAGCCTGAGCAATAAAAGTCTTAACGTAATCTTTCGGTTGTTAAGGATTTTGTTGAATTAAAAATAATCTGAACCCGTGCGAAATACGAGTCGCGTTTACTTTCAAACAATCTAAGTTTAACCTTGTCACTCATTGTGAACAGAAGTTAAAACCGGACAAAAATAAATTTTAAATTAAATCAACCGAACTCTATATTACTTCTACGGAACCTTAAAATGTGTGAGTGAAATTAGGGGGGTACTTATATCAAAAATAATAACTCGGCGAACGATTTTATAAATAAATTAAATAATAGTACGGAACCACTTATCCGTACGCGCGAACCCTAACAATAATACATTGCAAGGTTTAAAAATATAAAGCGAACAAAAACTTAACAGATTGCAAGTAACAAAGTCTAATACACTTAAAATAGTAGGTAAGTACCTATCTATATCATATTATTATATTCATGAATAGCTTATACAATGTGGGGAGGACAATATGATCATAAATGAAACTTCGTATAAGTCATGATATTCCCAACCGTCACACAAAAAATCAAATGAATATATCCAGTAGTTTAGCCACAAGACATTATTTTTCATTTTAAGTATTTTCTACATGATGTATTGTAAACAGGAGAGCACGCGACAGGGTAATGACACACGTTGCCAGCTCGCTACTTTAAAAACCTACGCCTTTTCTTTCAAATTTATTTTCTCAATGCAAATTATACTTTATGCCCGAGCCATAAGAGTCATAAAGCGTGTCATCACAAGTAGATAAGAAAAAATGCATGCGAAAGTTATTACTTTCCTGTTACGCACTCATGTCAAACGCAAAATATGTATGTGCGAAAGAGATAGGTAAGTTTGCTTGTTTCTACTTTGCTTACTTGTCGACGTGTCTAGGTTACGCGGTCAGTGTGTCACCGGACCTCCTTCCTGCCAGTGACGCGTTTTGTTTTTCTCTGGAATTTCGGATGCGCCCGCGCCCGTTTGAAGTCGCCGCGCGATTGTTATCGTATCTTTGTTGTTGTGTTGTGCGAAATTTGACGCTTTGTTTTAACGCTGGACGTGTACAGGCAGATGTGGTACCAGTTAGATGGAGCACCAGCTCATTCAGTGGTGTCTGCAAGAGAGCGTTTGACTCAAATGTTCGGACAGCAGTGGATTGGCCGTTTTGGACCAGTGTGGTGGCCAGCGAGGTCACCAGATCTCACGCCCCTGGATTTCTTTCTGTGGGGTCACATAAAGAATGAGGTATACTCAACAGAAGTTACTACCGTTGAGGAATTAAAGATTAAAGATTTTTCAACGTACATAAATTACTGCATAACAAACAGTTCGGTTTTACAAGGGGTCGTTCAACTACCGATGCCGGAGTTGAACTTCTAGGGCATGTATATAATGCATGGGAGGACAAATGCGATGCGTTGGGCATATTTTGCGATTTGTCCAAGGCATTCGATTGTGTTCTTCATGAAACATTAATCAGGAAACTGCACCACTACGGAATCCGGAACGCCTCTCTGGATCTTCTTACTTCTTATTTAAGTGATAGGATTCAGAGAGTTGATGTTAACGGGAAAAGATCTCCCGGATCGGTAGTAAGAATGGGGGTCCCTCAAGGCTCAATTCTAGGTCCATTTTTATTTCTTATTTATATAAATGACTTGCCTTACCTCATAAAGGATAAACATGATATAGTGCTGTTTGCAGACGACACTTCACTTTTATTTAAACTCAAACGTCAGCAGCTGGTTACTGACAATGTAAATAGCGCCCTCGCAAAAGTAGTTAACTGGTTTAACGTTAATAACCTTCTTCTTAACGAGAAAAAAACTAAATGTATTAAGTTTACGTTACCACATGTTAGACAGGTAGAAACAAGTGTTCTCATAAAGGGGGAAGAGTTGAAACCCGAAAATACCACAGTATTCTTAGGCATAACTTTAGACGCCAAGCTGCAATGGGGCCCCCATATAGATAAAATGTCAAAAAAGCTTAGCTCTGCAGCATACGCTGTTAGAAAAATTCGTGGTTTAACAGATTTAGAGACAGCCCGTTTAGTATACTTCAGTTATTTTCATAGTGTAATGTCGTACGGTATTCTGCTGTGGGGAAATGCCGCCGATATTCAGACGATTTTTGTTTTACAAAAAAGGGCAATTCGTTCAATTTATAAATTAAGTCCCAGACACTCCCTCAGAGAAAAATTTAAAGAGATTAATATAATGACTGTGCCTTCTCAGTATATTTATGAAAATCTTTTGTATGCACATAAAAATATTAATCTGTTTAAAAAATACAGTGATATCCATAGTATAAATACTAGGAACAAACACAAATTTGTTGTTCCTACAACCAGGCTCAAGAAAATAGGTGGCTCGTTTAGATGTCAATGTATACATTTTTATAATAAACTTCCTAGCCACATTCAAGAACTAAGCCTTAATAAATTCAAATCTTTTATAAAAAGGAAACTATGCCAGAAAGCCTATTATACTGTCAAATACTTTATTGAGGACAAAAAGGCTTGGGAGTGAGCTGTTCCAATAAATTTACACAGGGAATGTTGATTTATTTTATTGTTTTTTTTTGCTAACTATTGTACTTTTAATCTTTGCTATAAGTATCTATATTTTTTTACATATACAATGACATGAATATTTACTGTATAAAGTATTATATTATTTTAATTGTTGTGAATGTGAGGACTATGTGGGTTATTATTCCAGTTTTAATCATGTTCTGGCAGTTTGAGTAGTTTATGTGGCCTACCCAAATGTCCTTTCTTTGGTATTGTTCGTCGAATCGTTGAGCTCCTTAAGTTCTGAGTCGAGCTGCACGGTTACTGACAAATGCGTGCACTGTCTGGACAGGTCCACTCAATCTGTGTGGTTCTTTTCTCAAAAGTCCATTTCAGACACCAATCTGCATGGTCCTCAATGATTATGTCCGGATTTTATATACACATTGACATTAATGAATTTTATATACATATATTATGACAAGAGTATTTACTTTGTAAAGTATTATGCTATTATTTTAACTATTGTGAATGTGAGAACTATGTTGGTCATTGCTTTTTTTTTTTTGTATTTTTACTCTTAGTGTAATCATGATCTGGCAGTTTGAGTAACTTGTGCGGCCTACTCAAATGTCCTTTCTTTGGTATTGTTCGTCGAATCGTTGAGCTCCTTAAGTTCTGAGTTGAGCTGCACGATTGCTGACAATTGCGTGCACTGACTGGACAGGTCCACTCAATCTGTGGGGTTCTTTCCTCAAAAGACCATTTCAGACACCGATCTACATAGCCTTCACATGATCTGACCAAGATTCTGTCTGGACTTTAAAAGAGACTGTGACCTCTGAGTTTGTTTCGGCCTTTCTTCTCAGAGTAGTCAGATAGGAAACGCCGACCTCATCTAGTTTAAAAAAAAAATATGATTGACGTGTAAAAGTGTTTGTAAAAACCTACTTACAGAAATAAAATCATTTATCATTTAAAAAATAGAATAATAATATCTTTTAATAAATTGAAAGAAATGGCTGCTAATGGTGACCTATTATCAAGAGTGAGAAATAACATTATACGTCGGTGTAGTTTGTGTATTCAAGAACACGGCGGACATATTGAAAATAAAAAAAAATTAATGACTGGCGACATAGTTATGTGATCGAAAAGTGATTGTGAATAATAAATTGATTAGTGAATAATTCGCGGGTGAATGATGCCCGACTATTTGGTCAATATTCTGTGATTTGATTTGTGTAATTGAGCATTAATAATAATAAGAATAATGGCGCCAAACATTACGTCGCTGCGTCGGCCACAGCTTTATTATGAATGAAACCAAGCTGCGTTGCCATTCTTATCGCAGGTCAGTGTACCAATTTTATAAATGGTGTTTTATTTTGTTTGCAGTTTTAAGCTATTTAGTTTGTTAGAAAAAATTGTTTTTTTAATTTTGATGTTCGGATTTATTTGATAGTTTACAAATGTTTCTATAAACCAGTATTGCCAGTGTTTTCATTTAAAGTCATATTGTCATCTCCACATTGTATATACCTACAACCTTCCAACAAACCGATAATTAGCATTTATGTTGGATGCGATGCGATAACAATTATTCTGCACTACTGCTATTTATATGAGATTAACTTACTCAATACCTATAGTACAGATTCTTAACCAACAATAAGTTGGAAATAAATATAGACACTTATTAGTTATTACCGTAAGCGATGCGAATGTATTCGTAACGAAATAAGTACCTTCGTAGGTAAGAAATGATTAAATTGCTAACAAGTAAATGCGTAGATGACCGTTCGAAATAAGTTATCTAGTAAGTGCTACGTTTACCAAGTCAGGTGCGGGGGTGATAAGTATAAATATACGGCTGTTTCCTATGAGGACAACTAACGCGTAAAGTTTATACAAATCTGTTATTTTACCTGAAGGTTCCTGTCAAAATATCAAGTTACCTTACAAAATAAAATAACAAGCAACGCGATGATAAGATGGTTAATTGCATTAATTAGCCAAATGCGGTATAAGATGGTTAATTGCAATAATTAATCAAATGCGGTGGAGTCTCGATATTATAAAAAAACCTACTCGTGCAATACGAATATTCTAGGCATGTCCCTAATGAACCAACAGTACAAGTGTATCATACAATAACAATCAATATCATTCATTCAGCAAATCTCGATTAGAAAAAAATATAAAAGTTTCTAATATACGTAAATAAAAATTAGCCGTACGAGAACAAAGATCTGGATAATTCCACAGTCACGTAGGCCAACTTGAGGAATTTTACACAACTACCGACATTTTTCATACACGAACAAAAAATATGTGATTATGCCGATAATCAACGAATTTGTTAAATTAAATTGTTTAGCGATATGACAACGTTGATATTCAATTATATGTATATTTCAGACTTGTAATTAGTGAAATTAATGATTTAAATTAACAATTAATTTGCCGGTAGAACTACTGCATGCAAGGCAGTCTGACCCTTATTCCTAACGCAATAAAGATGAGAGTTGTGTGATGATATGCAATTTATATGGAAATACGAGATTTTTATTTTCCTAAAGTTAGACTTTTAGAACTCAAAAATAGGCCGTAAATAGGCCCAAAATTAATTTATTCTGCTCGAAGGACCAAAATGGTGCGTATAACCTCTAGAATTTGAATATTAATTCGAAAAGTACTAATAAAATCACACGCGCGAGAACCTAAATTATTAGAGCAATCTAGGCTATAATTGCTGATTCAGCGATGCTAACTTTAAGGAGAAAAAAAAACAAATAAGACGAAAGGCAATGGATAAAGTCCAATTTACTAGTCATGCCACATACCTTTGATCCTGCGATCCCCAAGCAGAAGCACATGGATGCCGCGTTCAGGATGAACAGTTCACAGTCTTGGTTCACTATGCTGGCCAGCGATATATAACACAGTCTAGGTAACACTTGATGTAGGTTCAATTCAGGGTTTAAGACGAGATGGAGCACACCTATTCGAAATAGAGACATATGCAAAAGGACGCGTGCGCAATATCCCGTGGTCAAGACGACACTCAGGAAGCCGGCCGATGTCAACAGCTCCAACGCGTTGACGGTGGCACTTCCACATAGAACATCACCAAACCAACGATATGTGACACTTATTTAATAAATTAGAACTATTAAACCAATGCCTCTCAATCGCCATAAGGTGATGTAATAAAATATAAGAATTATAAATTATGAAGCGCAACCACATACCGTTATCGAAACGCATTCGCAACGTACCATTGATGCGAATAGCTAGTTCATATATTACTTTTCTCTATGGGCTAGTTCTACAAACTGCCTTCTCGTTCTCGTGCGATACAGACAGTATAGCGCACGGCAAGTCGTCTCTAAATGTTTGTATGTTTACTCCCTGCGTTGAGATATTCACCCGTAATACGTAAACATCAAGGGAAATGGATCCCTGCAAAGCTTGCAAACTTCTGCTGGTTTTTGATTAGGACGAAACCAACATCTGCTTACAAAATGTAGAACAAAAGAAATACCTATAAAAAGTTTATTTTTTACTCCAAAATAATTAATCACCTACCACATAATGTGAAAGTTAAAAAAAGCTATAGGTAGGTACCTACGTGTCTAATATGTTTCTGTCCTAAAGAATCTGAGTCTGATCTCTAAAGAAAAAAAAATGTTTTCTTTATAGTAGGTATTGTAGTGTCATTTTTTCCTAGCTCAATGTGTCATACTTAGTCAAAAGAAATCTAACCTATTTATAATAGGTGCTAAGATTTTCCAGCTCGCTCTTGCATCCAAAGTTCTCTCACCGTTCAATCAATGCGAAAAATCTTTTCTTGGTACTATAATCTGTAGTTTTTACAAAGTACTATTTATGATGTTTGAAGAAAGTACCTATGTTGGTAACTTGAGTGACACGGAATAGGTACGAGGAATAGAACATCTTTACGTGACATAAGTACTTACATAGCATAGACTGCATAATTTATAATGTTTATTTATAGTAAGTACTAAGTAGTGGATTTTTTTCCGTGCAGACTGGTTAAGGCGAAAATAAACACAATAACAATTTAAAGGCACCCAACTTAATTATGCAAGATCAAGTCACTAACAACTGTAACACTGCTGTTGATACTATGACTTCCTCCTCCGCATCCTCAAGTAATTGAAATTCAACGGCTTCGCTGTCTGCACCTTAGCATGAAGGTTCTGCTCCCACCTGTAAACGTCAAAGTACAAATTATTTAGCAGTCGCTAATATAACTGAAGAATTTTTCGAAATCTAAACGAAGAGCCGATGATCGATATCGCTTTTTACACAAATATTTATTTAAAACAAATCTTATAGGTACAGGTTTCTCGAAATTATTTGATTTACTCGAAGTCACTTGGGTCCTTAATTTGTGGACCATGTTGTCTTTTTGATAGTGGAAAAAGTCAAACTTTCTTCGGAACAAGCATCAGTGATTGGAAACATGCACATGAATGACGTCATAATACCTACTTGAAACTAGTTTGGGGCACAAACATTGTGTTTTGAAAATGAAAAACCGAGGATAAGTCGAAGCCAGAATTGACTCCACATTATTGATGAAAGAAAATACTGACGCAATGTGTTGCTTAGAATAGTTGTGGCTGTAAAATCTCTAGCTATGCATGGTCTTTCGTTCCGTGGCAAGACAGATTTTGGATCTATAAATAGCGGAAATTTTATGAAGCTTTTAGAAGCAATTTCCGAATTTTATACGTTTCTGCCAAAACATAGGTAGGTATACAAAATTTCGACAATCCCGGTAAAGGCAACACGTCATATTTGTCTTTTGCAACGTACGAAAACATTATAAATATTATGGCAAATGAAAAACAGAGAAGAAAAACTTTCAATGTGACCCCCATGGTCACACACTCACACTAAAAGTTTTTAGAATAGGCCAGTAAGAAAAGCAGCAGATGAAAAATGTATTTAAATTTCGAATTAGGAACTCTTTGGGAATCTGTAGATGTGTAATGAAATGATTCAAAATAATTTGTAATTACAAATTGGCGGCAATTTAAAAAGTGTGTCGTGCGTCGAAATGGATGTGACTAGAGAAAATTTCAATGATTTATTACGACTTTCATTGCGGTCTTACTAAACAACAATATTACGGTAGACGTTGATTACTTACTTAGTATTCCACGACGAAGCCCCATCCCTGGCTTCACTCGATCTCTTCAAAAGTTATTTCACTGATCGCACATTCTTGGTCACTATACAGGGTGGCAGGGAAACGCTTCCGAAAACGAAGACAGGTGATAGGGCTAGTGATTCTCGATACGATACCATAAAAAAAAACAGTTTTTTTTTTTTACAATTTTACTCATTTTTTTTAGCTTTTTCGTACACTATGCTGTGACAACAGTTAAATGAAACCATAATTTGCGATTAAACACATTTTTTTTCTTTACAACTCTATCAAGCAATGTATTCGTAAATAAATATCAGCTGACAATCGCGCATAACCCCGAGTTCAAAGTGCGCGAGCGCTTGCCGACAGCAGCGCGGCCAACGACCCCTTTGTTCACGCGATTGATGTGCGTCAAAGTTGAAGCAAATATCTTTTCAGTTCACTATTACCTTCTGGGATATCTACTTTCGGATTCCATTCATGCAAGGTTCGTAATGATTTTCCCCTTGAACCGGGTTACAATTTTGATCCGAATGTTCGCAAATTATGCTCACAAATCAGAAAAATCCAGATGTTTATGCTTAACCTTGAGATCCATGTCGAATAGAGATAATAAGATACCTACTGTGATTGGGAAAGAGCACTTTCGTTAATTCGTTCAATAAAATTTTGCACAGTAAGAAAATTGAAATGTTTACCTACCTACATCATGGTCAGATTTTCTCTAGATCTGGGGTCGACGACTTCATATCGGCAAACTTAACAATAACTATCCAAAATCAAAACAATAATAATACAAAAAATAGCAAAATAACGAGACGCGTTTAAGTAACGAAGAGGCTCACCGTACTGAGGCGACGAGTCACGCGACGCGGCTAACATGGGGAGGTGAAGGGGGAAGCGAGATGGACCATTCCAGCGAGGTACAGAGATAATTGTGACCTTCGGTCGAATTCTGATAATCAAGGTAAATGATTACAAAAGTCATTGGTATCTGGCCGAGATTTGAACCCGGGTCGCTTCACTTGACACTGACAGAGAGAACGACGACGACTATTGCGCGGCGCGGCGGCGACCTAGACATCCTTTGTAAAGCGCCGCCAAAATAAAGAAAAATAAACATTACAGAGGCTCCAAATGTTTTAAATTAATGGGCCGTGTCGTGCACTTAATAACAGTTTTGTATGTAAGTCGTTAATCGATAGTGAATGAAATAAAGTAAAAAATCGCTGACTTTACCTGTGAATGACTAAAAAAATTTCATCACGTGCACCGTTTCAAGCAAATAGCGCGCGTGAATCAATTAAATTTGAACTTTATGTCAATGTAATTACGGGTCATACGACGCGCACTCGTTTATTGCTATAACTGTATCCTTCATTAAGTAGGTATGTAATACCAATCAATTGAAAGTGGATAATTTAATTAATTTAATCTAAAAAACCCGTTAAAACTAATTTAAAAGTTAGAAAATGAAAACAGCTTGTAATAAAGCATAAGTACAATTTCATATCAATTAAAATTAATTGGTTTCTGGTTATCATTACTTTTCTAACATTTTCTGTAATTTGTTGATCTTTGCACATGAAAAGACACCGCTATGTGATTCCCCGTCCACGCACACACGCGTGGCGCGCGGCGGTACGTTTGTCGGCCGGCGCCGCCGCACGTACGCCAGGCGGCATGTTTGATGTTCTTAGTACTTCTTAGTAATCTAGTTAGTTCCTTTCAGACCCAGTTCGTGAGCGAACGCGCGTTACGTTTAATCGGTCGATAGGTATTGAACCGTATTTAATACCGTTTTGTTAGTTTTAAATTTGTATTTAGTTATTATTGTTACGTTTTTATTGTTGTTTTATTGTTTTTTAGTTATAGTACAGTTTTGTTGTGTTTAACAATGCCTGATGCATACGTGTACAGTGCTCGTGAATACGGCAACATGTTGATGTGTTTAGGAGAAGCCCGTGGCAATGCTTCTCTTGCGTTGAGTATTTACCGAGACAGATTTCCGAACGTCCGGCATCCGTCTGATTCTCGCATGATAACGGCAGCTTTTCAGCGAGTTTTAGAAAATCGACCGATTGCTCCGATAGCGGCAGGTGGTGGACAACAAGTGAATGTTCAGACAGAGGAGCGTATTTTAAATGTGATTCGCCAAAATCCTCGCCTGGGCACACGAAGTGCAGCGAAATTATTGCGGCGCCGGGGCGAACCGACAGTCTCTCACTGGACAGTTCACAAAGTCTTGCGCCGGAACAGAATGCGGCCCTACAAAATACACAAAGTACAAGCTTTACTACCTAACGATCACGTTCGTCGTCGTGCGTATTGTCGTTGGCTGCTAGATCAACAACAACGTGCGCCTGGCTTTATTGAGCACATTATCTGGACGGACGAGTCCACTTTCACGAGGAACGGAATGTGGAACAGGAGGAATGCTCATGTATGGTCAGACGTGAACCCGTCCGCCACTCAAGAAACCGGCCATCAGACCCGATGGTCCGTCAACGTATGGGCTGGTGTTTTTAATGGACGAATTCTAGGACCAGTGTTTCTACCGCAGCGCCTCAATGGATCAGAATATCTTATTTTTTTAAACGAACATTTAGATGATATGCTAGATAATGTATCGTTGGCTGAATTTCGTCGAGCATGGTTCCAGCACGATGGCGCTCCACCGCATGTTACGCGCCCTGTCCGCGAGCGTCTCACTGAGCTATTTAATGACCGCTGGATCGGAAGAATGGGGCCGCACGCCTGGCCGGCTCGTTCACCTGACCTAACACCTTTGGACTTCTTTTTGTGGGGTTATGTGAAAGAAAGAGTTTTTAATCGGGAATGTGACAGTGCTGATGAAATGCGGGGCAGAATAGTGAGTGTTTTCGATAGACTTCGTGCAGAATGTGTTGAGGATCCTACACTATTGCCTCGTGTTCACGGGTCGACACAACGACGGGCCCGACTTTGTATTGAAAGGGATGGAGCGCAGTTCGAGCCAAACCTCATAAGGTCGCAAAGGATTTAGACAGGTACGTAAAATGCCTCTGTCAGCTTTAATGTTTAACAGTGGGCTACGAATAATGCGATTAAAATTCATAATTTTGTGAAGTGTTGTAAAGGTAGGCATTTTGAAAGTGATGTTTGTAAATTCCGTATAAATCCCGTGACTCGGCCGTACGGAGCGCTCGGCGCCCGAAACACGCGGACACAAGGTGGCGCGTATGTTGCGTTGCGTGTCAGTGACCTCACGTTTTGGACGGTTTCCATTGCGTGTTTACGAAATATGAAGTCTTGAAAATAACCAATTTAAAGTGAAAGGTTATTGGTATCCGTTTGCATTTAGGTAGTATATAATCTACGTTCTGGCTTCGGAAGCGTTCCCCTTACACCCTGTAGATAATTATAAGAGTGATGAACTGCCCATTCAGTATGGCGTACCCCAGGGTAGCATTTTGGGGCCCACACTCTTTCTTGTGTTCAATAACGACCTCTGTAATCTCCAAATTACAAATGCCTTAATAGTTTCATTTGCAGACGATACTGCAATCACTTTGACCGCAAACTCATGGTCGGAACTTCAAACTACTGCACAAAACGGCTTTAATTCTGCCTTGGCGTGGCTTTCCTCTCATACTCTTACGCTCTATGCTAACAAAACCAATGTTATCACATTTCATCACCAAAAACCTCATTGTCTACAAAGCTCATTCTTGTCCCACATAAACTGAACATAATTTGTCAAAGTCCATTTTTTTTTTGTTTCCGGTGTGGTAAATCCTCATGGATGTCTGGCTCCCTGTTTATGCGACACAGATACTTCCCGAAGCAACCATGCCCAGAGAGCTGCGTCGCCCGAAATGACAGGGAGCCGTGCCTCCTCCGGAGCCAGCGCTCGAGCACCGGCCGGACCACCTCGATGGTGACGAGGCCGGCAGTAGGGCGTGAGAGTCTGTCCCACCATTCCGCCACCAGGACCTCGCGAAGCTGAGACCGACGCAACTCCATGTGTCGCTGTATCGGTACCTCGCCCCGCGCCCTCGCTTTCTCGCGCCACCGATACAATGACGCGAGTACTTTCGCCTTGAAATTGTCAATGTCCTACCTTAACCTCATTAGAGCAGGTTAAATATCTTGGTATAGTTCTTGACGAAAACCTTATTTTCAAATCCCATATTAACACTCTTTCTGGTCGTATACGAAAGTTAATCTACATTTTTAAAACCCTGCGACATGTAGCCAATCCCGTATTCATCCGAAATGTTTACTTTGCACTCTGTTAGTCCATCCTAATCTATTGTATCTCATGTTGGGGTGGTGCTGCAGAGACCATACAGTATATTTTACATATTGTCCTTTTACAACACCGACGTACACCTTTCAAAATACTCTCCAAACGCCGCAAAGACCTAATCTGCACAATACCTCCAACACGCACAGCTTTAATAAAAAAGTTTGCGCTCTGCCTTGGCCCTTTACTCTACAATGAAATCAACGCTAAAATTCCGTTTTACGGTTTAACTAACTTTAAGTTTGATTTTTCGCCTTGGAAGATTTCAACGGTAAGCGAAAACACGTTGGATTTTCAGTGGAAGACTTCATCAAGTCCGCGATGCATGTGTCTTCGTCAGCCGGGGAGAAACAGATGTCTCTCGTGACAAAGACACTTTCCGTCGTCGATTTCCCTGCATGGCTGGGAGAGCGGCACTATTTTTAACCCTTTCGCAAGAATATAGGATGTTTGGGAATGATTAGGAATGTAAGGTTTGGGTATTATTCATTGGAAATGGGTGTAGGTAATTGATAATAGCTAATTATTAACGATATTTCGTTGGATGGCCGGAATTGATATAGGTACCTACCTACCTAATAAATGATAGGTATTCTTATGTCTTTTATGTTTTGATTGTTTATTACTACTAATTAATTTGTCATACTTGATTGCGTCGACGTTATCCAGATTACCAGTAATTACTTTAATGGTAGAGCCAAGGGGATAATGTAAACCTCTTTTTTCTTTCAACTACGTAGTAGGTACACACGGCTACACATCAAGCTATACATTTCCAGTTTACACTGACCTCTCCTTGGAAGGAAATCCTACACAACGCGAGATCAGCTTATACTGGAATTGTATAGCTTGATCTGTAGCCGTCTTAGAGCATTTAGGTATGCTCTAAGGTAGCCGTGCGTACCTAATGTTATCATTAATCACTACAAAACCGATCACAAAAGACGTATTTTTTGCTTAGAACCAAAACAGATCTGATCAAGATTATGTCTGGACTTTAAAAGAGACTGTGACCTTCGAGTTTGTTTCGGCCTTTCTTCTCCGAGTAGTCCGATAGGAAACGATGACCTCATCTAGCTTTTAAAATATGTTGACGTGTAAAAGTGTTTGTACAAACCTACTTACCTACAAAAATAAAATCATTTGTCATAGGTAACTGATAAAATAAACGAAATCTCATGGTTGCACAGTTTTTCATTAATGCTCTTGTTTGGTAAGGAATTTAATAGTAGCGCGGTGCTCGATTTTCTTCAAAATTGTCATGTTAGCCATTCTAGTTGTCGTTGAGTAAGGACGTGTCGCGTGTAGGGGCGGTGTCGTGGAGCAAACTAATGTTCACAACTATATGAAATGTTACCTAGAGACCATTAGATGATGTAATTCATTAACTAATTAGTCAAATTACCCATATTATCATTAATAAATCACACTCATATCGAGAATACATTGAACGCCCCTCGTAATAAAACAATGAATCGACGCCCGGCAATATGCAATACTTAAAGCAAATACAATAGTCGAGTTCCCGAGCTGCGCAGCCGTTTGTAGGACGATCCGCGCGGAAACATTAAAAAAAGAACTGCAACGTAATACAGGTGGTCCAAATAGTAACGTCAATAAAAAAAAGTAGATTCCGCATACCTAGGGGTAGGTATCCGAAAATACTCCATGTATGTTTTAGGAGAGACTATTTGTTTTTTTTTTAATTTTTGGGAAATTTCTGCGGGGAGATCTTTAAAAGTTTATAACTTTTTTTTTGACAAGCTCTTTTTACGTTTTTTTTTAGAAAACTAATCAATTTTTTTTTTAACGGCGTCACTATTTGTACCACCCTGTATACGTTTTGTTGATAATTTATTATGGTCAGTACCTAGTAAGGGCTAGTCTGTGTCTAATAAAAAATATTTTATTTTATTCTAAAAGGCAACTTGATTTACAGAGAAATTATCATACCTACCTCTCGTGGATGTCTCTAGCACAATGAGAAAGAAATGCATTAAGAATGGTGCCGATTCTGTTGTACACCGAACTAAACTAACTAAACTATCACTAAAATTCCTTACTTTTGGCTATGAGAATTTTAACGCTATTCTGCAAAATAAAATCTCTAAATTTAAAAATAATTTTGACACATCTAAAATCAAATTTGACAATTATTGCGACTCCACGTGGTACTTGTTGCCGTACCACGTGATCTTTTTTTAGAGCCGTAGGCGCGCATTATGTGCGGCCTCGACTTGTTTTGTATGGAATTTTTTACTTTTTGTATGGAAAATATAAAAAAATATTACCAACAGGTTGAGTTTTATAGGTTTACGGGTTGCAAAGGGGGTCGAAATTTTCATTATTTTTGCGATAGGACACACCGTTTTCGAGATATAAGCAAAAGAAAAGAAAAAAAGATACAGTACTGTTTTTGCATCTGAAGTCGAGGTGTTTGTGTGAATTTTAGTTCATGACAACTAATTTTATTCCACACCTTTTTAATCGCGATTAAAAATAGTCAGATTTAGTTAAGACAATCAAAATTTTTGGTGAAAAACGTAAAATTCAGAATAGCAAAATTGCCATTTTCACTAAATTATAATCTCAGTGCCATCTTAGTGCTGTCAAACTAAAATTTAGTTAAGTTGTGTCACTTTAGTCAATTTCAGAATGGGAAATCGTCGTTTGACAGGAATAAACTAAATTTTGGTGATT
Organism: Brachylomia viminalis; assembly: GCA_937001585.2. Taxonomy (NCBI): domain Eukaryota; kingdom Metazoa; phylum Arthropoda; class Insecta; order Lepidoptera; family Noctuidae; genus Brachylomia; species Brachylomia viminalis. The sequence continues at coordinate 13,384,016 of OW443301.2, read as the reverse complement.
TTTAGTCTAGTTTAGAGAATTTTGTGACAAGAGAATCGGCACCAGTACCTACTATGGCTAGACAGGTCCACTCAATCTGTGTGGTTCTTTCCTCAAAAGACCATTTCAGACACAAATCTACATGGTCCTCAAAGATTATTATAATATTATTCTAATTATTGTGAATGTGAGAACTATGTCGGTCACTGTCCTACCTACTCAAATGTCCTTTCTTTGGTATTGTTCGTCGAATCGTTGAGCTCCTTATGTCTAAGTTGAGCTGCACGATTGCTGACAATTACGTGCACTGACTGGACAGGTCCACTCAATCTGTGCGGTTATTTCCTCAAAATACCATTTCAGACACCGATCTACATAGCCTTCACATGATCTGACCAAGATTTTTTTCTGGACTTTAAAAGACGCTGTGACCTCTGAGTTTGTTTCGGCCTTTCTTCTCAGAGTAGTCAGATAGGAAATGCCGACCTCATCTATTTTTTAAAATACGATTGACGTGTAAAAGTGTTTGTTCAAACCTACTTACAGAAATAAAATCATTTATCATTTATGATAATTGATAACGTATCATAGATCTATGGTCTAACAAAAGGCAGATCTATGAGGGTGGAAACGCCGCCGCCGGTCGGGGACGCCCGAGGAAAAAATAATTATTGTGACCTAATTGGTGATATTCTGCAGAAAGGTCAGCTGCGTGCGTAGTACCCGCAACCGGCGGCGTGCGTGTATGACCAGCATCCTAATTGCGTAACACACTATCAATCACGATCTGAATCATTTTGAAGGATATTGCTCATCCATTGCTTCATATGTTCGAAAAATTTGTCCGCTCAACAACGTAAATAACGCAATGAATGCTGTTCTGTCAAAATTGAAAGCCATAAACAGTTGGTTAACGTAATTTACGTACGTCAAATAATAACGATCACTTAAGATGTTTAACGTTCGTCAAATACAAAGCGTTGTTTCACAGTTCACTGCATAAAAAAACCGATTGTCAAAGCTATAAGGGTTGCCACTAACAAGCAAAGCATTATAAAACTACCGCTTTGAATCTTTAATAAAACTCTTGAAAAATGGATACTTTTACACCAAATGATGTACGTCTTGTGATAAGCATAATAATATTTGATAAGCTTTCGGATTTCGATACTCCTGTGTCTCGTTATGTTTGGACTTCACGTGGTATTTTTTTTTTTACAGAGAACGCGGTTTATATTTTTTTTTACTTGCTACACCATTTGTTTCATCCTCAGATGAACTATCGTCGAACAAAGACGAAGACAACAAATGAGGGCCCCTAATGGTTTACTGTTCGCCGCAAAATGCAGATGTTTGAGTATAAAATTACGTTAACCACTGGGTTTTTTAACGGACGTTATGGCCATAATTTTGTGAAACAGCGGTTTTTTTGGTTTGACGATAGTTAGCGCCATTTTTGACCTATACGCGTGCCTTAAGTGGACGTGAAACAACCCGCCCTTACTGTTAGTGTGTTACGCAAAAACCTCGCAGGATGTATGAACGTAAACGAGGCAAAAGGAGTACCCATGTAAGGATCGTAGCAGGTGGAGCGTTCTGTATTTTCTGCCTATCCCCATGGGAAGAAAGCGTGAGCTTATGAAAATATAAAATGTTTATTTGCATAGAATGGAGGTACCTATACAGGGTAAGTTGGTACAAACAAAAAGGTTTGGTTTGGGAATGTGTATGTACATTTATGAAGATCTATGATTATAACAATGAATGCTCGTCTCTAATGCTCAATTTAATTGCCATGCCATAAACTTTGCAATAATAAAATGGGTAAATTAATTATTCTTGACAACAGTTAGTGCAATAAAATATAAAAATTTTGTACAGATATTTAATCTTAAATAAAAAATTACATAAAAAATATAGGTAATACCTATTGCTTATGTGTAATTAATTACAAGTTATTAGATATAATATTATTTACATTATCTTATGTACGGAAGAATGTTATTTTAAATTAATAAGGAGATAATCTTTCATTACAAAAATTCATCACACCAGTCTTTCAAACACTGGTAACAGTCTGCTGATTGTTTTGAATTGGCATTGCATGTGTCCTTTAACCATTCCTGGAATAGTTCTTTGTCTTTCTTCAACACCAGAAACTGTCCCAACACCGTGTAAGCCTGCAAAAGTCAAATTAAATTATCAAACTATAATCTTAATCATAAATCACATTCAATTTCATATCATCTATAAAAGGAAACAATACAAAAAGTTGATTAAAATTCGTTCTTTGCCAGTCATGGGTAGTCACAAGCCCAAAGGTCTGACAAGTGGTATCGTGTAACCCTGTACAGGGTTGTGAAGGTCAGATAAGCAGTCGATCCATGTCAAATACTGCAGGCGTAGCATGAGCACCGTATTGTCGACGGAAGAGTAGACAAAAATGACGTTCCGTTTAGACAGCAAAGTACACGAGCAGTAGTACAGTAGACAGTAAAGACGGCAGCAAAGTAGAAAGAGTCAACTGCACTTTTTAAGAAATTCACCCTTTTTACATAATTCGAATCAGAATTCTTTGTTTTGTCATAGGATTTTTTTTCTGTTTGTTTCTCAATTTTTACTGATCACTACAACATCAACTACAATTTTTTTTCTCAAAGTGTCGAAGTACCGTATTGTGCATCAAACTATTTTACAGTAATATGACCCTTAATAACTATTTCCTTGGTACTTATTATGGCCCTATTAACTAAATGTTGTAAAATAGGAGAAGAATAGCTTTGTTCTTCCATTAATTATCACAGTTTTGCGTTCAAAACGCTCCCTTGTGAAATCATGATTTTGTAGATAACCGTTTATATTTTGTGGCCGTCTAGTAGAACGTTTTCTACTGGCGATTCCAAAATCAAATTGTCCTCACTACCTTAGACCAATGTCAGTTGTCAGTGTGATTTTGGCAGTAAGGATAGAAAGCTTTCTTCCGAAATAGTCTACATATAAAAAGACCTAGACAAAGATCGTTAGAAATGAAAGACAAAATGACAGATTGTAGAAGGATTTCTACGGTGCGATGTCAAAAATGAAGAAACGAAATGTCACTTTGTATAGAAAAAGCTATGTCTATTCTTCTTAGAGTCGATTTCACCAACGCAGCATAAGTCTTATTCCAAGAATAAATCGTTAATTACTCGCGAGTAAGCCCATTTTACATTTCACCAACATTTAACCTAAGGATAAAATCGCTATACTAGAGTAAATTCTTATACCACCGATTTCGGCCGAGTAAACTGTTATTCGTAGATTAAGTTGACAGCTTGTGTCTGTAACTGTCAAGTCGATTGCATTGCAACCGTTATAAGCTGTAACATTGATCGTAAGATTATACAAACAAATATACGAAGGTAATAAAGCTGTGAATCAAACCAAAAATGGCGCGTCGTTTAAGTATGTTAATAAATGAAACCGATAGTGATGATGACGATTATGAATTTCCTCGCCCACGGTGGTATAAGGAGAGGAGCCAATACTTCGAAAATTATGACGACCACGATTTCGTTTTAAGATTTCGTTTATCTAAGGAGGCAGCATTAAGCTTATTGGCAAAAATCGAGCATCGTTTAGAGTACCCAACAGATAGGTGAGTGTCCTAGATAATAACTTTGTTAGTATTCCTTGTTATCATTGATAAGCTGATTCCGGCACTGTTTGTTATGTTTCAGAAATAAGTCAATATCGCCTGTTAACCAATTATTAGCTACGTTAACATTTTATGCAACAAATAACACCCAAATGAGTATTGGTGACTTTGGCGGAATGAGTACACCAACAACACACCGAATTATTCACCGAGTCAGTGCAGCGATAGCATCGTTGCACAAAGAATATATAAGATTTCCTACCACAAACCAGGAAATACGAAAGGCACAGGACGCATTCTTTCAAATAGCAAGTTTTCCATGTGTCATTGGTGCTATGGATTGTACCCACATTCGTATAACCTCACCAGGTGGAGATCATGCAGAGCTATTTCGCAACAGAAAGGGTTACTTTTCTATCAATGTGCAAACAATATGCAATACCAACCTAGAGATCACTGACATAGTGGCCAGATGGCCAGGTTCATCTCACGATAGCACTATATTCAATAATAGTTCCTTAAAGGCTAAATTTGAGTCTGGTCAATATGGAAATGCATTGCTGTTAGTAGATGGCGGTTATGCTTCCACGTCATACACAATGACTCCTTTAGAGAATCCGATGACCCCAGTGGAACAACTCTATAATGAGTCACAAAACGGACACGTAACCCTATTGAAAGGTCCTATGGAGTATGGAAGAGACGTTTTCCTGCATTAGCTTTTGGGCTGCGAACTGAAAGTTAACTTAAAGTTAAAGTTAAACTGAAGGTTAACCAAAACGTCAAGCTAACGTATTACCCGAACAAATACAGTAATACGCAGCATTATTGTTCAAGCATGCGACAAACTACCTATCCTCTTGGGTGCTTAATGTTTTCATTCTTTTCATTCGTTCACTATCACAGAGTAACTATGCGAGAGTAAGATATCCATAGATTAGTGTGGTGAAACGAAATTGAAGTTATCCATCGAGTAAATCGTTGGAGTAAAGTTATACTAGGATAGCTACTCTCGTGTAAATTCAACGTTGGTGAAATCGGGTCTTAGAAATTGTAAGCGTCATAATACGCCTGCTGGTATTCATCTACATCCGATTAGACTCGAAGCCGACCCCAAAATAGTTAGGAAAAGGCTAGGCAGATCGAATGAGTTTATTAACCTATTAGGCCTCGTTTACGGAGACGCGAGGCGTCGCGCGTCGCGTGCGGCGTGACGTCTCGCGTCTCTCTCGCTCTCGACCACGCTGTATGAGACCGAGAGAGACGCGAGACGCCACGCCGCACTCGACGCGCGACGCCCCGCGTCTCCGTAAACGAGGCCTTAGCCGCCCCGGTCGGATTAATACGACTAAATATGTTTTCGTGCCCGTGTCGCCTCAGTCGTATAGATATAAAATATAATATATACGACTAAGAACCTATGTTCGTTTCTTGTTATTTATTTAATTGCGCGACCCCATTTGTCATAGGTATTCATTTGTGGATTTATGAGCTGGGCGCTGGGGGCACGGCAATTGATATAAAACGAAGCGGTCAAAAGGTTAAAATAAATCTCAAAACACACACTCACAAGTCGGAAAATCGATTGTGTAATCGATTTTCCCACCCGTACGCAAAATACGCGCGTTGACGTAGAGTTGCGGACACCAGCCCGAGGTATTACCTAAGCGGCGTTACTTGAAAGTATTTCCAGTGCGCCCCTGAAGGTCAGTACTTGCTGACTGTATGATATTTTAATATATTCTCACAACCTCACATAATTATAATTTGTGCCAAGGCTAGAGAAGATTATTTTAAAATGTTACCCGCCTTCTGGGACAATCGGGTTAACAACTTAACAACATTTAATTACTGCAGGAAAATGTTGGTGTTGTAAACAAATTCTATTTTTAAGTATGATGAAATTTTTTGGTACAATTTAACTACCTACCAGCCACACCTAATTGGATAATTATGTATTCTAAAGATGACTAACCAGTAAACATTAAGGGGACTACATGACCTAAACGCAAGTTTTATAATGCCTAAAAGTACACTCACTACAAGTACAACAGCAACAACAACAACAACACAAGTAGGACCAGTAGTTTACTGTACAGTTAACAAAATGAGAAAAATATATGATATTCTTCAGGATATAATGCTAGTTGATATAGTGTGTTGAAAACGTAATACAACTAATTTGGTACGATAGAAAAAAGTCACGAAGATACCTTTAAAAAATTCTTTTAACGATTAAAAACCATACTAATAATATATATGCAATAATTCTGGTTTTTTTTCCAGATTGTTCTTCATGCAACATATTAACGTGTTAGTGTTTTCATTTTTTTATCCAATCAATAGTTTTTGTGTAAATAGAGAATTGCTTCATATTTTGCAATAAATTACCAGCTTTGTGTCATCGCTCTTCTCTTTCTTTTCTATGCAGTCTGACAGTGACCGCGATTTAGCTGTTGTCAGCCCCTTAATAGGTACTTAAAACTACTTGTGTTTAGGGAAAAGAGTAAAAAAACCAGTTCATATCCCACCGGTTATGTTAAGAGGTATGACCCTTGAAAGGGTACTAGATTTGAAGTACTTAGGGCACAGTTACTGAGGACTTAAAGGATGATGCTGATATGGAAAGAGAACAGAGGGTGTTGGCTGTCCGATGCAATATGTTTTCCCGCAGGTTTGCACGTTGTACACCAGAAGTTAAAGTTACTCTTTTTAAGGCTTTTTGTCAATCTCTATACACGTGCACTCTGTGGGTTCGATATACGGAAAGGGCATACAACACCCTCTGAGTTAAATATAATAATGGCTTCAGAATGTTGTTGGGGCTTCCACATTACTGCAGTGCATCAGGAATGTTTGCCGAAGCACGTCATACAGGTGCAATACCATCCTGCGAAAAAGGATAGCGATAGCGCGGGCGTACATGATGCGCAGAGTGCGTGGGAGCGTCAACGGCATTCTGAAGGTCATCAGTGAGAAGCCATGTTGCGCCATTATGGTGCATTGAGTGCATTGCATGTGTGTCACACAGGGTGTCAGGTGAGTACAACAGTTAATGAATTAAAATAATAATACAATGTGTAACAAATAAACGCAAGTCCTGAAAGTAGTTAGTTCATAACTGACTACTGAATCGATTTCAGTAACTATTGATATACTTAGGTATTTTTTTCAAATTTTATGTATTTTGCAATACTGACCGCCGATTGAGCCAAAGAATATTAAATCTTATTTCTTAATATGACTCAATTTTAATGCATAGAGTAATGCTAGGGTCAACACGATTTTCTTAATAATAATAATTAGCTTTAAAAAAAAATTGTTTTAGTCATTGTATTGTTGGCGCAACTGCTTCCGGCGGCCAAACATAGCGCTAGTATCACGACGTCAAGCGACTCACCGTGGGTCCAGTGCTGCCACCTGCGTCGTACCGGACGTTGGAACGTTGCCTGCGAGTAATTGGCTACGGTTCGGCGGGAGAATACAGTTTTTAAAAACCCCGAGCTCAGCAAGCTGGGGGCTCTTTTTCACTCGCGCTTCGTCGTAGAAACAACATTTTAAATCGTTTGTTATTATAATTAATTAATTGGCTGTAAATTAAAAGTGATCAAAAGTATTTCTCAATCTATTTATTTGTGCTTAAAGTAGATTAACTTACAGTATTATGCTTTTAACTCAATACTCTAATTGGGGTGTATGAGGTCTTGCGTTAATTATGTTACATGTTGTATACATATTATTGTATTACCAAGTGCAAGAAGAATAAGTAATGATTTCTGCCATTAAAATGGATGATCAGATCACCATTGTGCTTCATGGTTATGTGCTTAAGAATGCTTGTTAAACTTTGGTGAAGGTTTAAAGGATGAGAAGCAGCTAAAATAATGCTAGAGAAGAGGATTAAACTAAAACATTATCCACCGTCAGGGGCAATTAGGTAAACAACACTTACACTTAATACCATAATACTGTAGTAAACTACATATTTCTATGAACGTACGGTAAAGGAGATGGTTCAAAAAACCCAGCTCCTGATTTATATCTCAGTCTATAGAGTAAGAAGAGTAGTAATATAATATACTATCATCATCAATCTATCGGGTGGCTAACATGTTTTGTTTGCCCGCAGAAGTTTTGTATGCATTCATAATGACAAAAAGTTATGTTTGGATCAAAATATTCATAATCATTTATGTTAATTGTATATTCACATTCAAGAATATCACTAAACACAAAGTTTTGTTACAGAAGTATAATAAAATAAAGAAAGAAAGGCAAACAATAATTCTCAAAATCTACTAAAACTGAGTCTAAGAGTAACTCAGAGTAGGATGGTCTGGAATCATATTTTGAGAAAAAACTGAATGAAATGAGTCTAATTTGAAAACCATCGGTCCTTAAACAAAAAAAGTTCAAAATGGCAGTTACTTACTTTAAGCATGCAAAACACATACCATTATATTGAATAATAAATGTATATTTTAACAACTTTTATTGTTAATAGTAATCACAGATAACTTATCAGTTTTACAGCAAAATTATGTGAGTTTCTGTGACAAAAAAGAACATGTTAGCCTTCAGATACAGCATAGGGATGACTTAGAATATTAATTACATACAAAATATTTGCTTGGGCTTGGCTTATGGCTTGAAAAATATTGATTACTTAACTAGTAACAATGAATAGGTAGGTACTTAAAACTACTAGACAATCAAGGTAAAACAGTATAATTCTATGTGTTCCCTTACCTAAAATTCAAATCAATTAACAATATTCTATGCTAGGACAGGAATAATAGGTAACCATTTCTGCCATAAAAGTGGATGATGGATGAACTTTATGCTGTTATGGACCTACTGCTTGTCTAATAAAATAATGCTGGTTTTACTTTGGTGAAGGTTGAAGGTTTTTGATGAACACCATGATGAATGAATTTCTTATAGAAAAACCTATTGATCAGATAGCTGTGGTACCTAAGGGGTGTGGAACCTAAGGTAGACAAAAACAGTTTAAGTATACCAATACCTTCTATTGAACCAGAGACATAACCTATCATTTCTGATACTGCTGAGTGTGACTTCGATGACAATTTATCAACTGCAAGTATTTTTACTGCATCGTGATACAGATCTACAAAATGAGTCCTTCCATTCTGTTTTATCCCACTTGTCTCCCAATTTTTTTTTAACATTTCTTTTTACGAAAATGATATTAAATTATTGTAATTGGTGCGTAACAATTATGTAAATATGTTTTGTATGTGTGTGCTGTTTATCACCTTATTTTATATAAGATTTTAGAATAATATTTATGTTGTACTAACCCCTGTCCTCGTTTTTTACAGCGACTAACATCTGTAGTTAGACCACAAAGTGCCCGCCTCTGTGCTGCCTCTACGCTGGCAGAATAGTCAACATAGGCAAAATAACCAAAAAAAAAGAATGAGTCTAGAGATGACATATTATGAGAAGATATTCAAAATCAGAAGTATTTCAAGAAAATGTTCATTTTTATCAACACCGAGAACAAGTTTCACAACTGGAACAATTGCATCAAAGGCTTTCTTCTAGAACAAGGGTTCAAATCTGGAGGACAGGCAGACTAATTCTAGCCCTATATGTTGATGATGGCATGATTGCTGGCACATTACAGGCACTAGGTCATTTGTGTTTTTCTCAAGAACTTAAAGAAGTGGTTTAAAATAAAAGTCCAAAGTAACAAAAATTCCTATTACATCCTAAGACTGGAAATAAAAGAATAGGAATATTGTATCAAAATACACTAAGTTGCCTACACCAAGAGGTACTTGATTAATTTTGTATGCAGAATAGTGATGCGACTCGAGTCCAATTTGACTCGAGTGACTCGAGTGACAGCGGAAAAAATCGTATTCGAGTGAAAAAATTGTTGACTCGAGTCCATTCGGACTCGAGTTCACTCGGTTTTTCACTCAGACTCGAGTCACTCGCTCATAACTCAACTAGACAAACAGGTTTCAACCTGCACGCGGCTCCGCCGCAGCGTACGTAACGACAAGTTGAGGTAAAGAGTGCGTGTTTGTTGTTATTTGTGTTGGTGTCTAACTCTAATTCTAATACCGGCGGTGTTTATAAACATACTTATTTGTAAAGAAAGACGTGGTCTCGTGTTAACTACAATGAGTGACGATCAAAACTCGGTAACGAAAAAATCTCTAGTGTAGAACTATTTTGAAAGAAAAAGAATAGAATACTCCTTATTATGAAGGTACACCAAAAATTACAGATATAAATGTAGAAATTTTACATAGGGGGACATAAAGGGCGGTCTTATCGCTAAATGCGATCTTTTACAGACAACAAATTAATCAAAACAGGTAGAGCTACTTTTTGATTTCTAAATTTATGTTTAATATGTGCATTCTTCAACTAATGTTATTCATCACGAGACTGCCTATCCATAAAGTTAGGTATATACTATAGGTATATAATGCAACATTACTGAGTTTATTGTACCTAATTCCTGATAGAATATTCTATTTAAATTTCCATTATTTGAATAATATTATTATTATTTATGCTGATTTCGAAAAAAGGACCAATGTGCAATACTTGCAATAAACCTCTCATTTATTAATCAACCTTGTACTTTTATTTTGCCTTAACTTAATGTGAACCACTCAAGTGACTCGAACCACTCGAGTGACTCGACTACTTGAGTGGTATTCGAGTGAGATTGTAAAATGACTCTAATGACTCGAGTGGTAAAATTTGACTCGAGTCGCATCACTAATGCAGAATAGTAAGGCCACTGTTACACCTATAGTTAGATTCCGAATTAAGATGATAGAGACAATTTGTTTCCTTATAGAGAAGTGGCTGGAGCCCTTTGCATGTTCTCCATGTGGATAACGATTCTGCCATAAAGCTTGCACTGAATCCGCCTTATGAGTTCCATAACAGAACCAAGCATATCAAAACAATAAAGAACTATGGTGTTCTTTCTTGATGTATATTTTACCTTGTGAAATGTCTTAGATATAATTTTATTAAACCTCTATTAGAATATTTATGCCTCTATTTCTCTAACTTTAATAGAAGGAATGAGAAGCGGCTTAAACAATCATTTAATTTTTTCTTATAGTGAAGAGTCTCTGCATTATCAAAATAGCTAAGTTGGACATGTAATTTAGCTTTAAAACCATATAGTTAATTATGCACTGTTGTACCAACCTTGTCGAATCCTGCGACTTCCAGTCTCTTTCCTAATACTTCGCCGACGCCTGCTAATTCCGTTACAGGTTTTTCCCCCATGGGTTCCGCAACGAAGTTTCTATGTTTCTGTGATGTACTCGACATTGTGACTGGATTTCTTGTTATTCCTTTTAGAAATATTACTCAATAGTCTTGTAAATTATAAGTATACACTTCCACGCTTATTGGAATATAATTAGGATATCAATAACGATGATTAATTTAACGGCGGCTAGCGTGCAAACAACAAGTCAGTTAGTGAGTGTTGCCATCTTGCCGTGGTTAGAAAGTCAAAGAAACTATCTGTCAATGTGCAAAAACTGCAAAAAGCATGGGGCGAAGATTAGTTTCTCTGTCTACGGGCGAAGAGAAAAAAAAAGCAAAAAGCATGGAAGTAGTAAATCACTTCGCGCTCGGTAAGCCTAGCACGAAAGAATGTGCGAAGCAAGGAACATATTTACTCTAGGGAGGTGCGAAGTAAACATAAAGCTAGATATACACAGTGAGTTAGTAGTGAAAAAAATATTTTACTTTTCATTTACCAATTAATAGGAAAGAAAGTAACAACGGCAACGGCACACACACGACACGACACGACACGACACGACACGATACGATATTGAATCTGGTCAGAAGTCTATCTAGTGAAAACTACAAATAGTCATCGTCCTGTCACGACAAAGTTTGTGGTCCGCACGTGTTTCTCCTAGCTCAATGGTTTGACCACAGGGTGGCAACTGTGGCATACATTTTAATTTCTTGCTATTCGGCGCTATTTATCTACAAGGGAACAGTTCTGCCAGCGTATATCCATGAAGCAATTGGTAGTATATTTTAATAGAAACGTAAGTGTTTTTTTTTTTATTTTGATCTATTCTGAGTTATTTATTTATTATTTTTCGTATTTTTTTTTTGCATTTTAAAAGATCTCCAATAATAGTATTTGGTTAATATTTTGTATAAATTGTTAAAAAAATGAAACTATATTAGAGTATATAGTAAAATATATAGTATGTAGTGTAGTGTAGTAGAATCAATAGTAGAATTTACAAATATGAAATGTCTTTGCAGGCCACAGGGTGATATTGACGTTAATGACATTTCATTGCAAAAATGTCTGTGGTTGCGCCCATTGACTTATATTGCGCCGTACATATTTTTGTAATTATTTCGTTTGCTTCCCGGGGTCTTGAGTACCAGTATTATAAGGTGCTCTGTGGTCTTGAGTGTGATTTACGTCAAGTTGAGTGCCCTGTGCCCTGTGTTGTGTGTGATTTAATCGAACATAATTGCAGTTTGGACCATATTATATTAGTGTTTGTGTATGGATGGATAACAATGGTGCCGATTCTGTTGTACACCGAACTAAACTAACTAAACTATCACTAAAATTCCTTACTTTTGGCTATGAGAATCTTAACGCTATTCTGCAAAATAAAATCTCTAAATTTAAAAATAATTTTGACACATCTAAAATCAAATTTGACAATTATTGCGACTCCACGTGGTACTTGTTTGCCGTACCACGTGATCTTTTTTTAGAGCCGTAGGCGCGCATTATGTGCGGCCTCGACTTGTTTTGTATGGAATTTTTTACTTTTTGTATGGAAAATATAAAAAAATATTACCAACACGTTGACTTTTATAGGTTTACGGGTTTACAAAGGGGGTCAAAATTTTCATTATGTTTGCGATAGGACACACCGTTTTCGAGATCTAAGCAAAAGAAAAGAAAAAAAGATACAGTACCGTTTTTGCATCTGAAGTCGAGGTGTTGGTGTGAATTTTAGTTCATGACAACTAATTTTATTCCACACCTTTTTAATCGCGATTAAAAATAGTCAGATTTAGTTAAGACAATCAAAATTTTAGGTGAAAAACGTAAAATTCAGAATAGCAAAATTGCCATTTTCACTAAATTATAATCTGTGCCATCTTAGTGCTGTCAAACTAAAATATAGTTAAGTTGAGTCACTTTAGTCAATTTCAGAATGGGAAATCGTCGTTTGACAGGAATAAACTAAATTTTGGTGATTTTTAGTCTAGTTTAGAGAATTTTGTGACAAGAGAATCGGCACCAATGTTTTGTTCCCAATCCAAAATTGGGATTTGTTTTATTACCCTCGAAACAACAATTTTAGTGTAAATCGAATTAGATTTACCAAGTAGAATAATAAGAACGGTAGATTGTTGTAGTATTTTCAACCATTCTCTAATATTCTACTTGGTACAATATAGCTCTAACGTACTACGTAGGTGTATTGACGGAAGAATAGTGTAAGTCCTGGTAACTAGATGGCGCTGCCTAAAGAATGCATAAGTTGCCAGTCTATCTTTAGTATTATAATAGTAGTTTATGCGTTTGACTTTGATACAAAATACAATACTCTCAAGTTTCATGGCTTTTAGTTATATTTAGTAAATATATAATATAATATGAGACATCATCCACACAAGGTCTTCAGGTCCCGAACTAGGTAGAACCTGTACTACGGTAACCTGATGACTGATATACATACTTATATACATATACACACCCTGACACAGGTCAAACAGACATGTTCATGCACACAAATGTTTGACTTGTCCGGGGATTGAACCCGGGACCAGCGGCTCAGAAGGCAGGGTCGCTACCAACTGCACCAACCGGTCAGTCAATGATGAATAAGTTGAGGTTTTAATTTTGTTTTAGGTGCTGTCACATAATACACACTAGTATCATATTTCATGGCTGTAAATTGAAAAATTGAATCTACCATTTTCTACTATAGCATAATTCTTTTTGAAAAAAACTAAGCGTTAAATAATTAGCTACAACGCATAAGTTTTATTTGGCGCATGGCTCTTTAGTATTATAATAGTAGTTTAAGCGCATGGCCATGTTACCAACAACGCACGCCCCCCTGACCCCTGTCATTCAGGCGCCAAAAGATGAAAAGATCCTTGAAGTTATATAGAATGTAGTCGTTTGTAGTACATACTACGGACGAAATAACGATTTATATATTATATTATATTTCTTATTTTGATTTATATATTATATTATATATATATTATATTATATATATAGGATATTTTCGGACGGAATCTCTTGACGGCCGTCCCAGTGACAGCTGTTCTCATTTGACATTGATGACAACATCATGAATTCGTCAAAATTCTAAATGTCAATATGTCTGGAAGTGGAAGTCTACTCTCTACTCTTCAGTCTAAACAAAAATAACAAAACCACAAAACTGTTTTTCTGCCTGCACTGAAACCTGAAAACATTATTTTATTTTAGCTCTGCTGCTATCAAGCAATGGAGACTGTGGCATTAGTGATCCTTCTTTATCATGAGACCATATTTTAATGATTTAAAAAAATACTTATTAATGTTCAACGCTGCAACGATTTATTCTACTGGATAGGATATTGGAGTAAGATTTTCTAGCTAAATAATATGTGATCGCATATAAATGGTAAGCCATCAGTTTACTTGCCATGGAAGCCTCAATTGAGGAGAGTTTATATCGTGCAGTATTAGCTGAAGATCTAGACGCAGTTTCGCGGGCGCTTTCTAAAGGTACATTATTTATTTAGCTGGAGGATACTTAAAAAAAAATCGAGAGGAAAATATATATTGCTTTAATATGCATCAGAGATACATAACAAAAAATAAATTAAACACTACAAAACATAGTTTGCGGCAACATATATTGGGATTATTCTTTATTTTATTACAGGTGCTAATCCAAATAAGACTGCCAGCCAAGGTAAAACTAGTTTAGGCGAAGCTGCAAATAGCGGAAACATTGATATTGTCAAACTATTCATTAATGCCAGTGAATCAAAACCGCACATGCCTGTATCATATGCAGGTTCTCCTAAAAAAAGGCTAGTCAAGTGCCACAAACGCAAGTTAAAACACCACGGACAACATGATGAGACTGTTGTTAAATGTAAAAATTTGAATGATGGAACTTTTAAGGATTTTCATTTTGGACAATATGAGACGACAGCTGGAGTAAAAGATAACAGTTCAAAAGCAGACACAAACCAGGGATACTTTGTATTTATACACAGTGAAGGATCTAGCAGTGATGAGAGTAAACTTGGTACTCTGAAATCACCAATAACTTCATCATCTCTGACACCATCACCGCAGGCTGACTTAGAATGGGATGAGGACATAGGAAATGTTGCTCCAACTACAAGTGAAGATGAAACCTGGTCTTCTATGTATAAGTAAGTTTCTTCTATTTGTATTATAAATACTAACTACTGGAGCACCAAATAAGGTCAGGTGTGCCTGAGTTATAAAAAAAATCATTTATTTATTTATTTATATTTATTTATATATTCTTTATTGTACACCACAAAAAACATAACAACAAAAATTAAACTGAACACTACTTAATATACAATGGGCGGCCTTATCGCTTTCTGCGATCTCTTCCAGGCAACCTTGGAATGGACAGAGATTTTCCTGGACATAAAATGATAATAATAATAATAATAAATAATCTCTCCGCCCACGTCGCCACCACCTGCTCGTCGACGGGGAGGACGCCGGCCGCCGGACGGCTTAGGACCTCGAGGCCCAACGGCCTCTGACAGGGTCCCAGCTCCCGGCGGAAGTGTGCAGCGCATGAGATGGACGAGATCCATTAATGAAAATGTCATGCGCTCATACTATGGGGCTACAGAGGGGGGAAACAATCTGACCGCGTACCGTGTTCGGATGCTCTCTCTTTTTCAGGTGCTTGAGCCAGCTGTCAACGTTTCGGCACAACGACTGTCGGATCAGGTGCGAGTCATCCAGCGTAATCATATGTTGGATGACTTTGTACTTGATCGCCTGCGAAGTGAAATGCAGAGTGGCCATATCATCGCACCCCAGTCGCAGACTGTTGTACATCCGCAGCCCAATACAACGCATGCTGACGAAGGGAGTAATGATAGGGCTACAAATGTAAGTAGCCAGTGCAATGAGCAATTGAGGAGTGCTTTGGAGCATGCGATTCAGGAATATCGCTTCATGCCGCCCGAACTTAGGCCACGCTTACCTCGTTTGCCCATGCATAACAAAAATAGGGCGCTGGTGGCGGTCCTGGATTTGCAGTTATCAAACTATTTTGATACCTGCGAAGACCTCACCGATATTCATTCAATTCTGTACTGCGCGGCAGTAGCAGCATGTCGTGTAGCTCACGTCAAATTTGCAAATGACACTAGAGCTACACGACCGAAACCAAACGTACCAGCTTGGCAGTGCAGAATTGAACGCCGTATTGGTGGGGCCAGGACGCTCATCGGCAAACTAATCTGCTTCAAGGAGGACAATACTCGCCCTAGAGTGATGCGCTTTGTGAGACGGGCATTCTCAGGGACTGATATTAGTCCCCAAGACTATATGTCTTGTGTCACAGAGCGCATCGACTTCCTGAAGCAGAAAGTGTATGCATGGGCAAACCGTATTCGTCGGTATAGGCGGCGAGTAGAGCGATACACTCAGAATCGCACCTTCCAGAGCGATGAAAGGTGGGTTTATAGGGGTTGGGAGCGACCGGACCATGGTGTGACTGAGACGTGCCTACCGGATGATGATGCCATGTGTTCCTTCTGGCGCAGCATCTGGTCGGTACCTGTCAGTCACACCGAAGGTGATTGGACTCGGGAAGTCGAGCGAGCCTGCGATCCGATACCAGAAATGGGGGCTATTACCATCTGCCCCCAAGATGTAGCTCGTGCAGTCCGTCCACTACCCAACTGGAAGTCTCCAGGGCCGGATGGACTGCACAACTTTTGGATTAAATGGTTCACAAGATCGCACGCTCGCTTGGCATCTCAGTTTCAGACTACTTTGGAATCTGGTTCGCTACCCCAATTCCTAACGACAGGAATTACCCACCTGCTCCATAAATCAGGTAGCACCGCGGAACCCAAGAACTATAGGCCGATCACGTGTTTACCGACGGTCTATAAAGTTCTTACATCCATTTTGAGAGCTAAAATTAACAAACATATAGACACCAACTCCATCATGTCTGCCTCTCAAAATGGATGTAGGAATAGGTCCCGCGGTACTAAGGAGCTACTCCTCATTGATATGACCATTAGCCAACAGGTTCGTCGTTCCCGAAAGGATCTGTCGACATGTTGGATAGATTATAAGAAGGCCTATGACTCGGTGCCGCATACATGGCTCGTGAGGGTGTTAGAGTTGTATAAAGTAGATACAACTCTTCGCACCTTCCTAATGTCATGTATGCGGCAATGGAGGACGGTCCTTCACTATCCAGGATGTCGAAATATTCATGGGAATAGCGAACCGATAAGGATCGAGCGAGGCATATTTCAGGGCGATAGTTTAAGTCCGCTTTGGTTCTGCTTAGCCTTGAATCCTCTAAGCACATTGCTGGAGGATTCAGGTCTAGGCTATCGGTTGAGGAGAGGTGGTCAGGTTATATCGCACCTCCTCTACATGGATGACCTAAAACTCTTTGCCCCCAACAATTTGCAACTGATGGAGCTACTGAAAGTAACTCAAAATTTCAGTAGCGCCATCAGGATGGAATTTGGTGTGGACAAATGTGCGGTCATGCATGTAAAGCGAGGGGAGATTGTTGAATCCGTGGGGACCCAACTCTCGGATTCCACAAACCTTAGAGCCCTCTCCGCATCCGAAACCTATAAGTATTTGGGTATGTCGGAAGCGTTAGGCATCAATGTTACTGACATGAAGCAGTCGTTGAGGGAACGCTTCTTTGGCCGCCTGAAAAAAGTACTTAATAGTCTTCTATCAGGCGGAAACAAGGTGCGCGCCTTCAACGGTTGGGTCATGCCAGTTTTGATGTACTCTTTCGGCATACTCAAATGGACTCAGACCGAACTCGACGCCCTGGATAGGAGGGTCCGTACGCTGCTGACTGCAAATCGAATGCATCACCCACGATCATCGGTAATGAGGCTGTATATCCCGCGAAAGTGTGGAGGTCGAGGCTTTTTAAACGCTAAGACCCTCCACAATCGCGAGATATGCAGTCTCAGGGAATATTTCCTAGAAACCGACGTGGGTATGCATCGAGATGTAGTCACGGTGGACAAGGGCCTCACCCCGCTCTCCTTGGCTAAAGAGAACTGGCGCAAACCTGTAGTGCTTGACACTAATGATCGCATGGAGGTATGGCAGAGTAAGGAGCTCCACGGACGCTTTTTCCGGGCCCTACATGGACCGGATGTAGATCTACTAGCGTCCGTTGCCTGGCTGCGTTTCGGTGACCTCTTTGGAGAAACCGAAGGTTTTGTCTGTGCAATTATGGACGAAGTTATGATGACGAACAATTACCGGAGATTTATTGTGAAAGACGGCACGGTTGACATCTGTCGGGCATGCCACCGGCCGGGAGAATCAATCAGGCATATCATCTCCGGGTGTTCTCGTCTAGCTAACGGAGAGTACTTGCATAGACACAACCTTGTAGCCAGGATAATCCATCAGCAGCTTGCTCTGAAATACAACCTTGTGGAATCGGAGGTACCGTACTACAGGTATGTGCCCGACCCAGTTCTCGAAAATGGTAATATCACATTGTACTGGGATCGATCCATCATCACTGATAGGACTATTGTTGCCAATAAGCCTGATATAGTGGTGGTGGATCGATTGGAGCGACGCGCAATGATTGTTGACATAACCATCCCGCATGATGAGAACCTCGTGAAAGCCGAGAAAGATAAACAAATCAAGTACTTATCTTGACTTGGCTCGCGAGGTTGTCGACATTTGGGATGTGGACTCAGCGGTCATTGTGCCGATAGTCGTGACAGCCAATGGGCTAATACCCAAGAGCCTCGACCAACACCTAAGGAGGCTCTCGTTAGGCAGCTGGATCAAGGGCTTGATTCAGAAAGCGGTACTTCTGGACACGGCCCGCATTGTTAGGAAGTTTCTCTCTCTGGAGCCCTGACCGCCGGTAGCTTGGACCCTGTTCCCGATACCGGTGGGCTACTATTTTTTATATTTTTAAATGTTTTTGGTATCTTTTTGTTTATAAAAATATTTAAAAATGTAATTCATATGTATGTAAATGAAATAAAGGAAATAATAATAATAATAAATAAATTTATAATATTAACAAAATTGTTTCCATGTCTAAAATTATTCAGTGATTACAGAATTTAGGAGGTTGAATAATAACAGCTAAATTAGTCCATCAATCAGGTCAAGCTACGCTTGCCGCGGTTGGTTCGTGGAGGGATGGGTGGGAGGGACCATCTTTACATATTGATAACCCTCAGCGCCTCGGAAAGCATGTTAAGAGGTTGGTCTCGGCTGTCATTTTGTGGATCTTTGACAGTCATTAAGTCTCGTCAGAAGTCTGACAACCAATCTTACCAAGGGTATTGTTTAACCCAGTAACTGAATCATGGAGGTCCGATAGGCAGTCGCTCCATGTAAAATACTGGTATTCAGCTGCATCCGGTTAAAAAATAGAAATAAAAATATTTTATGGAAATGCAAACAATAAAAAAAAAAACATTAAATCTAACAAAATCATGCAAACAATAAAAAATAAAGAGAAGACTTGTGCGAGGCCAAAAAGGCTCCTATCTCAGCATGATGCTGCAATAGTTGAAAAACAAAGAGTCTATACAGATGATGATGAGGATGTTGATTATTGTTACATTGCCATTGCCAATTGACACATATTTACATGGTGCCCATTGCCAATTGACACATATTTACATGGTGCCCATTGCCAATTGACACATATTTACATGGTGCTCCTTGCCAATTGACACATATTTACATGGTGCCCCTTGCCAATTGACACATATTTACATGGTGCCCCTTGCCAATTGACACATATTTACATGGTGCCCATTGCCAATTGACACATATTTACATGGTGCCCATTCCCAATTGACACATATTTACATGGTGCCCATTTTCTTTAATTCAGATGGTATGCAGTTATATTGGAGTCTACAGGGGCAGCCATAGCATCAGCTTCTGTAGTGACCAATGGAATTGATCAACATGATGCATTCACGCAGACTGCCTTACATTATGCTGCCGAACAGGGTCATGCTGGAGTCGTCAAATTACTGATAGAAGCTGGTAAATATTTTTGTACTACTCTAACTATTTCTCATCTCCCGCTTACCACTACTACATAAAATAATATACTTTCAGGCTGTAAAGTGGATGCTGAAACAGGAGATGGTGTGACTGCGTTACATGTAGCAGTAATAAAAAATTATATAGATATTGTGAAGATTCTTATAAAGGCTGGGAGCAATGTCAACCACAAGACGTATGATAGTATGACACCTCTGCATTTTGCAACATCAAGAGGTTTTCTGGATTTGGTGAGTACCCCAAAAATACGGGGGGTTTGGATGTATATACAACCAGTCATAAAATAATTACCTCAGAAACTATTTTACAAAGTACTTTTTTGAAACCTTTATTGTCACAAGCTTTTCGGCCACATCCTAACCGAAAACGACGTCGATCGTCGCGCAAGGCGCTCCCTCGGCGGGAGCATTCGCCTGTAATGTAAACATCCAAGATTTGATTTTGAGCGTACCTCGGTTTTCCTCACTCACTGAGGTAATGCTTGAATCTAAATGGTTACTGTAAAGGCGAATGCTCCCGGTGAGGGAGCGTCTTTACATACTTGCGCGATCAATTAAGTCGTCATTGTCCAGGTAAACGAGTGCGTAATCGCGTATTCGCACGAAAATCGCAATTTGGTCCCCCATAGTCTTCCCCACAATTCTCTGTGTTTATTTGCCCAATGCTTCCCAGACATCAGGCTACAAACCAGTAGTTCTTATGTGAGATTCCATTAAGTCTGCTTAAAATAACTTTCAGGTAAAGATTCTAGTCAGTAATGGAGCTAGTTTAGAAGCTAGGGATGCAAACGAGAGGACAGCATTGTACATAGCAGCTGGCCGATGCCATATGGATGTGATCAAATATCTTATTGATGCTGGTGCTAATGTTAACAGTGAGGAGATCCATGGTAAATAATACTTATCTATTGTTTATGATGTAGCAACTTCAAAATGTATAGGTTTCTGTCTAAGTAACGACGCTCTTGTCACATCGAGACGACTGCCTCTTGATCATGGCCGATAATAATTATATGTCACGTGGCATCTAGCAGTGTAGATGAACCACAGATCAAAGAATACAAGTACCTGAACTAACTTTCGCGATTCATGTTTTCAGTACCTACCTACCTAATCATTTGTTTTTATTTTTTTTAGGATATACTCCTCTTTGTGAAGCTGTTTGGCAAAAGTATGCTGTGGGTGTAGAACTGCTACTGTTGTCTGGTGCTAGGATCACTCACTCGCATAGACTTTTGCACAATGCAATAATACAAAGACAGGTATGTCCACGCTTCGTATCAAGCTAATTTAGGTATAAGTAAATTGACGCAGCGTGCCATGCGGACCTTAATACACAAATGACCGACAATTTTAATTCGTACTGTGGGCATTCTAGCATAAGTTGAGTATATCATCACTTTAAAATAGTGTGCCCAAAAATTGGGAACAGACAATTACAAACAATTTATGGGACTTAATATCGTAATTACTGCAAACGCTCTATGGTGTTTCTCTTTTTACACTTGCGACGTTCTGAATGAAATTCATTTTTGTTACGACTAGTAATTAACACTCATTTAAACTGACTAATGTTTAGTAAAATTGTTAATTAATTTTTAGGTGGCAATCGTGGAAATGCTCACTGCTTACGGTGCCGGCATAAACCTTTACAACGACAACGGTGACACACCACTGCTTTTAGCGGCCAGACTTACACAGCCTGTGATCGCTAAAATATTGTTAACTAAAGGTAGGTGATTACCCGGTATATAATAATTCGTTGGTGATTAACTGATTACAACCCACTGGTCTAGTTCTCTCATCTGATTCTGCAATTATATAATCTGTATTTTCCAGTGAAAAAATTAACTTATTTCGTAGCGGAGTCGTAGAAGGCAAAAGAAGATCATACAAGCTTTTATTTTAACAATGCAAAACAGAATATTTAGCGGGTTTTGTGTAATGTTAAGGAATGAACAGACGATAGGTGTTAGACTGATAGTCAGTTGTGCTCACGAAATGAATATACAGGTTGCACTCGAGTTTATTAGCTGAAATACCTAACTAGCTTAGCAGCTTGTAGCCACTCCATTTCAGAATCTCATTTAATTTGATGAATTCTAATGTAGACTGCGTCATCACACCCGCACTGTTTGATGCTATTGCCTAGCTAAGTTAAAAAAAAAAAAATGATCACTGTGATTTCTTAAATAGATGATGAGAGGTACTCTTGTCTTTTTATTACAGGTGCGAATTCTAATTTGTGCAACAGTATAACAGGCGCTAATGCGTTGCACATCGCCGTTGAAAGTGTAGCTGCCCCCGAAGATTTTGAGGAATTGTTGAAATGTTTAATAGAATATAAGATTGATTTGAATGCCACAGCTCTCACGGGAGATACAGCGTTAAACAGGGCTCTGTTGTTGCACAAGTAAGTTCATGTGTTCGTTTATGGTTATGTCGTTGTTCCAAGTCCTGCTGATGTGAATAAAACCATTATCATTGATGCAGTCAAATATTGTTGACCACTGATGCTAAAAGTATTGTGTCTGTTAAGACTGAAGGCAAAAAGGCAAGGCAAAGAAAGCTTTTTATTTTCTATACGTCGCCGCGTCGGTCGGAAACAGTAGTGGAACATTTCGGAATGTTGGGTTTTTTATTTTTTTTGCGTGTTATAATTACGATTTCAATGACGTTTCTATGACAGCATCGGAACAAGTTCAACTCTGCATAGAACTTTATTAAAAACTAGCTGATCCCGCGAACTTCGTACCGCCTAACATATTTTTTTTTCTCTCCGTATGAACCATCCTCGTACTTCAAGAAATATTCTAAAAAAAGAATTAGCATTATCGGTCCATCCGTTCTTGAGTTATTAAATTACAACGAAAAGTGGCATTGATTTTTATAGATAAGGATACAAGTTCCACTTCTGCACTGTGCACATATTATTGTTCAGTACTAAGACATTTAGAAATGTTCCAATACAAATCAAATCAACTCATTTTGAAATGTGTAGAACATTTCAAAATGAGTTGACTTGATTTGTACTTACTTACTACTTTTTCCGACCGACGATATTATCATAATAACCACGTTTGGCATACAGATATAATTATGAAAACAGAAACGAAATTCTAGTTATGAATCAAGGAACGATTTTTCTCTTATGGTACCTACATATAGAAACTTTATAGTTCTTGTAAAATCATTGATGCTTTTCTTGTTTCAGAGACCATGCTGCAGTTCTATTAATTCGCTATGGAGCAGACGTGAACACTTGCGATTTACACTCGTGTGGTCTGGACAATCTATCCATAGCCAGCAGACGACGATCGTGCAGTTTAGCGTCGATGTTGCTAAAGGCGGGTCATTACGTCACGGTCACGGTTCCCGACCAAGGCGCCACTGTTCCTAAACCAGGATGCACAGCATATTGGTTATATCATGCTTGCAAACAACCACTTAGTCTCTCTGATCTCTGTAGAATTAAAATTAGATGCATAGGCGCCAGGACGAGTAAGACTTTGTATCGCTTCATATCGTCATTACCTCTACCAAAGAGCTTAAAAGGATACCTTATGATGGAGGACGAAGGTCTGTACTAATCTGTAATGTGATTCAGTAGTTTGGACTATCAAGAAATAAAAATAAGAATGTTTATGCATTTTTATTTAGTAAAATTACACAGCAGTACAAGGTGTACTTGAGGTAAAATATAAAATATTTATTGATTAGAATATCTATACATAAGTGACACAATATGTTTGTCCATAAAAATTTTCAAAATGAGTTTAATTATTTAAACACTAACAGTAAAGAATAATCATTATTTCATGTTTGTGTAATTACATTAATTTGGAGAATGAGCAAACATGAGTAGTTTTAAATATGTTCATATTTTCTTGAGAGCTAAATGAATCTTCTGGCTTTGAATCATGTTACGATAGAAAGGTACAAGTTATTTATATTTCGTAGTAGACAATTTAATGTTGATTATTTATATTTGTTATCAAATGTATGATATACAGTGAATTAATTTATTGACTGAAAAGGAACACTCATTCTCCTTGAATTTATTATTATGTAAAAAATGTCCAAGTAATGTGAATTGGTTGAAATAAGAATCTAGTCTTAAGCTTATTTAGTGTTAATAATACAATTAGTAATTAAAATAAATGATATGAATTCAGATATAATAATACATAAAATAAAGCAACACCATGTTGCTTTTAAGCCTACTTACACAGGGTGAGTAAATTATAATGTACTACCTATTCTGTTGATAATACATACTGTACATACATATGAAAAAGAGTTTTAATCATATTACCCACAATGTGTATTTATCTTTATCAAGTTTTCATTTGTTCAGAAGGTAAGTAGTTGTTGTAGTTGAAAATATGTAATTATGAATAACACGGCTGTCTGGCCACAAGCAATGCTTTATGATTTTAAAAAAGTTGGTAGATACCTACATACCTGCCTCAATATTAAATAACGAAAACTTTTGTATTTTTCATTGATAGCTATTTTTAAACCCAGTTTAAGTGACGGTAACATACCCACCTACTATAAATAATAAACTTGACTATACAAGACCAACACTCTTAATAATCCGTAGATTTTTTATATCTAACACAATAATATAATGAGACGGAAAATTGCGATTAGCAACTAAATAATTATAGAATAATAGGTGTTAAACATACTATGTTAATAATATATAATTTCTTTTAAAGTAAATACCTCTAATGGCAACCATTAAATACCTATTTAAATCACAATAATATTAATCTGTTCACCGACTTAATTTGAAAAATAAGATCTACTAATGGGAATGTAAACACGAAATAAACATTTCTACAATTAATAATAACAGCATTAAAAGATATAGCATACATTAACAAATCAATATACATAAGGTTACACCATTTTGCAGATTAAATCATGTAAATAAAACAGCATAAATAAATACTTATCAATAGCAAGGGAAACTAAATGCATAATAAAGTCCACCTAGAAGTGTAAGCTAGCATGAAAGTGCATGACAATATTAAAACAGCAACATGTCAATCAACAGCAATGAGTAACTTCTAACTGCCATTTTTATTGCATATCTCTCTCTGGCTGGACTCTAAATCAGTCCTTTGGGCTCAACATGTTATCAGAAGGGCAATGGCCTCTAATGTCCTTCATAGTTTTCAGTTTAGGGTACATTTCCATTAAAAAAATTACTAAATCAAAATGTTTGTTATCAACAGCTTTATGCAGAGCTGTTTGCCCATCAGCATCTTGTGCATCAACACTAGCTCCGGATTGAATGAGGAATTTTATTGCTTCAATTTTACCTAAAAACAGCATTGTAAGATAAGTGACAACTTCTAAATAGTCTATTGGAGACACGAAACCATTATTCAATGCTTTCTTATCTCAAAATGTGAGTGTATTTACGAGCAGTCCTCTCAAGTGATTGGTAGGTGTGATATGAAACAATAAGCAATAAAAAAGTAGTTTAAAAGTAATTGAGCTTATTTGCTTTAGGTGAGTTATGGAAACACATTAAAATAATTTTGCGTTCTCTATTATTGTAAGTTGGTGAAAGTGATTACCTGCCGCAGCAGCTTTGAGTAATGGTGTAGCTTGTCCACTATTGGTCTTTGCATCAATCACTGCCCCATTTTGTAATAAAATCTTACAAATATCTATATAACCTTTACGTGCAGCATAGTGCAATGGGGTGTATCCAGAATTATCTGGTGTGTTCACTATTTCTTTGGCATTGCGTGCCTTAGCAATCAGATGCCTGACTCTTTCCTCATCACCATAGAAGGCTGTAATAATAAAAAAATATATTCAATGTTTATTTTGATGCTAGTATTAGTACATTGTTTGCATGCTCAATTTTATCGGGCACACCCATGCATAAGCAGGTGGTTAAGCTATCTTATCAGAACACTTCAAAATATGAGATACTAACATAGTTGCACATTACACCTGATAGAGTAGCTATTTATACATAGTAGAAATAAATATATTTTTGACTAATTACCTGCATACCACAGGCCCCTTTCCCAATGCATTTCTGATAATGTTTGGCTAACAGATGCATTAGAATGGGTGCAGTTGGAGTGGTCACAATTCTTTCCATGGTCCATATTTGTTATAATAATAGAATATTACAAAGTACAGTACAGTGAATATATTTGTGTTGATTTAGATAATGCGCTGGAGGGTCCAAGTGATCTCTGTCTCACCAGTGCTTGAAACTATCTTGTAACCAAGCAGGCTCAATGAATTAAGAGCATCAAGAACGTTTGATTTGATTGATATCCCATTCACAACTTCTCCTGATCCTGGAAACTTTTTAGAAAGAGCTCTTATCTCCTCAACCCCTAGTCCAAAGACAGAGCAATCATTTGCATGCAAAGACCCTTTGATAGCAATATAAACAACACTGTCTTCTTCAGCTATAGGTGCTGTATCCAAGTTGCATGGAGACAGGTTCTGGCTGCCCTTTGTGTCCATAGTATAAAACAAATTAAACTGATCAAGATATGTTTCAATATGATGATTCTGGCTTACACTTCGTCGTCTTTTGTCTGATGTTGGTAGTTGCTCAAGTGCATAGCCTCCTTGCTAAAATTGTTGATGTTATCTTGCTCCACAATTATTGAGGGTTCTGGTTCTGAAAACTCTTTTCTCATAGTCCACATATACTCATTATAATCTTGTTTGACAGCTGTGGAGCTAGATGCAACAACCTTGTAACCCAACACCTGCAATGTTATTGATCAATAATTAGCACTGTGACAATATGACTCATAACTACAGAACTACAATGATTCAATTAGCTGATAAGTAAGACGGAATGTACAAAATCACATACCTCAAGTGCGCTAAGAATAACACAAGGATGTTGTAAGTAAACAATAGTTGAGGCGTCGCAGTAACCACCACATGCGAACCTCTTGAGCTGTTCTATGTCGCCAGCTATGCAAATGGAATTTGACTTTCAATAAAATAACATAAACAGACACATTTTATGAAATAAATAAAATGAGAAGAGGACTGTGTATAAATCGAGTTGATCTGATAGGATAGGCCCAATTAGATATGTTTACTTCTCCTGTTTCTCATTTTACTTTCGTAATTTGTCAACATCTACCTTTCAAGCCGGATACTAAAACACGCCAAGGGTTTTTATGTCCATAAGATGCTAGATTACCTCTAATCAGAATGTAGGGCATTGATAACGGATAATATTTCACTTAGATTGTATACTGTTACAGTACAAAATTAATAAAATTATCCAATTACTTACGGCAGAACTGAACACAATGACACAAATCACACAAACACAAATTGCGTTGTATTGCGATGCAATCGCGAGTAACAACACGGTGCGAACCGTGTGATATGTTTATCATTACTACAGGACAGCAGTATGCATTTTCACTAAGAGTAAAAAAGAGCGAAACAGTTATTTTTTGATGCTATTCATCTGAAAAGAAATGACGTGTTTCTGTTTTGATTATAGTGTGACCAATGTAATTATGGAATAAATCCCGAAATCGATTTTTAACATATTTTACTGTGCTATTTTCGCTGACAACAAAGCAGACAGGTTTAGAACTTAGCTGAAGCCTTTGAAAATGGTAAAAAGGGAAAAAAATAGTAGGATGAAACCCGTTGAAAAAGGAAGAGAAGACTGGCGAAAGCAGGTCACGACTGTAAGTCAGAAAGTCACCGGAACGTTGCGGTCGCTCTATCGGTTGAAAAATCTTCTCCCATCACACATAAAAGCAATGCTTGTACAGGCCCTTATATTGCCTATAATTGACTATGGGGATGTGTGTTACTATGACCTGAATGCAGATCTCCTCAATAAACTTGACCGCCTTCTCAATAACTGCATTCGATTCGTTTTCAATCTTCGTAAGTATGACCATGTATCTGCGCACCGACTGCTTTTGAAATGGTTACCCATTCGTCGGCGCAGAGAGTTGAGGGCTCTGTCTAAGTTGTTCTCTATTCTGGACAAACCCACTTCTCCTTCTTACCTGACGTCCCGAATTCAATATTTATGCACTGCCCATAGTAAAAATCTTCGTTCCACCAACAATCGTCTCCGCCCAGAGCGGGAGAAGTTATTTGATGACTAACCAACATCTAAAAAAAAAAAAATGGACTATGTGTTGTTTTTTACTTTTTTGTTTTTTTTTTCAGTTAGTTTTAATCATGATCTGGCAGTTTGAGAATTTTATGCGGCCTACCCAAATGTCCTTTCTTTGGTATTGTTCGTCGAATCGTTGAGCTCTGAGTTGAGCTGCACGATTACTGACACATACGTGCACTGACTGGACAGGTCCACTCATCTGTGTGGTTTCTCCTCAAAATACCATTACAGACAGTAATCTACATGGTCTTCACATGATCTGACTTTAAAATAGACTGTGACCTCTGAGTTTGTTTCGGCCTTTCTTCTCAGAGTAGTCCATTGAGCTAGGAAAAACAGTAGTCCGATAGGAAACGCCGACCCCATCTAGCTTTTACGTGTAAAATTGTTTCTACAAACCTACTTACAGAACGGCGTATGCCATAGAAGCCAGGAGAGTTACGGACACCCAAATACGAATACCTACTCTCCGATAGCGCTTCAGTCCTCCAATCCTTGGGGAAGAAATATTTTACCTCAAGTCTAACACTAGAATGTCACAATGCACTAGAACGAGTAACAGTATCTAACCGCAACACAGTGACACTATAGGTACAATAGATAAAAGGACATAGCGTATATTATATCCAGCACGTCACTCTGCGGACCCGAACCTATCGTGGCCATCCCCTTCAAAAAGATTCGCAGGTGGCTGCAAGAGGCCACCCATACACAACCGGAGAGTTGGTGGACCTCGACACCAGGCTGCAGGCAGTCCAGGGAAGCCATGCCAAAACCTTGGATGGCTGGCTAACCAGATGTTTACTACGCCTGGACAGGAATGGCCTGCGCCTGGTGACGGGGACCATCACGGGACATTGTTCACTAAATAGACACTTCCACACAATAGGCATAACGGACAGTCCTCTGTGCTGGGCTTGCATGGAGGCTGAGAAAACCGTTGCGCAAGTGCTCTTTGAGTGCACAGGCGTTACCCAAATTAGGACAGTAACCCTTGGGGCACCTAAAACTTACACAGATGTTCTCAACAGACTAGGTGACCTAGTCAACTTCTGGAGGGAGGTGGGCTGGTCGGAATAACCACCAACGGCCTCCATGGCCCACGCAGAATGGTCCACCTGTAGGACCAAGTGTGGAAACCAAAACCCCCCTAACATAGAACGTAGATGTTTGTGTTCCCATCCACATAATCCCTCACCTTCAAAACAAGAGAGAAAAACCTCGTTAGAAAAATGGAGAATTTACCCACCCACTTTTGAAATTATTCATAAAACCTTGTCACACCAAACGATCATTGTAGAATGGCGCGAAGATACTATGGCGTTCCTGTGTTAGTTTTCTCTGTCTACGCCGTAGACAGAGTTTCTCTGTCTACGGCTCAGAACAATAACTAAAGCATAGAAGGAAGCTAAATTTAACTATTATAGTCGTCTCTGTTTTCTTACACACTCATAACAGCATTAGAAAGAGACAGATGTAGGTTGCTCAAAATGCAAATCGTCACAAAGCAAACGTCAATTTGGCTACCTTGGCTACCTTTATGATACTAAGTTTAAAAGCTACTTAACGTCTCAGGTTTTTGTCTATGACTTTGTTCATCGCATTTTTTCGTATAATGCTTATGGGCGCATGGGAGTTGAAGTGCTTCGTTGATTTTACGTGTTTTTGTAAAAATAGTACAAAATTAATAGTGATTTAGTGTAAATCGCAAAGCTTAAAGATTAAATAATGTCCTGCATTATAGTGGGATGTAAATCACATTCATCCCACAAAGAAAATGATGCGGAAATCATAAGCTTCCATCGGTAAGTAATCAAAAATGGTCATTTTATCGGTTTTGTATTCTCGCTGTAGGTTATTTTGGCATTTTTTCAAATTATTTGAGCTTAGTGTACACGGTAGTGTTTTGAAATCAATATTTTATGCAATTAAATAATTCGATTCTAGGGAAAATATAAATTTTAAATCGGCATATAAATATTTTGCAATAGTGCTTGCAAAAATAAACTATCGATAGAATATCGATAGACCTAGCGTCATCTAAATTATTACATTATTTTCTTTACACGTAGTTTTGGGGAAGGATTAAATATTTAAGAGTGAAATAAATACCTAAATACCTGCGGTCTTGCCAGCAAATCGTACGTATGAGTAATGAAATGACAGTGGTCAAAAATCCGTGTGGCTCATGGTATAATAATTTAAACTCACGTGTGGCTATGATTTTTTTTTGTCATTTTCAGATTTCCCTCCGATATTGATATGAGGCAAAAATGGATCAACGCTATTGCACGTAACTACTGGGAATGGAAAAAACAACATCGTATTTGTTCCAAACATTTCAGCGATGACTGCTTTATTAAAATATTGCTACCAACGTCAATGTTTGATGATTTACTCGAACATTCATTCGATAATGATGTATTGGATGATCATAGAAATTTGTTGATTAAATTGATAAGCAAAGAATATTTAACAATTAGAATTCATTATATCGCAAAATAATTATCTTCTCCTGTAGAAAAAGTAAGGACATTTCTAACAAAAACTATAATTAATAAAGGACAGTGATTTAAATCTTTTGTTACTTGTTCCGTGGCCAACCGCTCTTTAAAAATTATTTAAGCGTTTTCTTTGTAATTTCAATTTGTTAATAATTTATCCTGTGTTTATAAATAAATAAGTTGATCAGACAGAAGTGAGTTCTTTATTTCACCTTGGCATATTTTAGAGTTAATGCCGAGGAGCGATACCATAAACTAAGAAGTCGATATCGGTATTTATTTTATGTATAGTCACATCACTAGCTAATACTCTTTTGTCTATGACAGCGTACACTTCAAATGTCCTAAAGCGCCTTCTATGCTTTAGTTATTGTTCTGAGGTCTACGGTCTACGCTGTGTTGTGACGTCATCGTCAGAGGGGCAATTCCCGTATTTTTAAGACCGTTCGCATTCTAATCTCAGTCTCAATCTGTCAAAATTACAATCAATTTACATCAATGACTAAAGAACTAAAGAATAAGAGAGGACATGAACTAAAAGATCGTATCGCGTGCCCGCGTGGAAAGTAAAATGGCGTAGGCTCCGCCCATTACCTAGTGTTGTCCTCTGCTCATTCTTTGCAATGATTTTGTTCATCGTGTTGATTACAAATCGATTAATCGAAATCACATACATTAAAATAAGGTTTTTGATTTTAAGTAGATAGTAGGTAAGTAGGGTGTTATTCGATTGTCATTCTAGGACGTCGCATTATGGATTAAGTACAAAAAAGCCTGTTGTTGCGTAATCTGACTGAAAAATTGCAAAAATCATCAATTTGGCGGTTCATTTAAAATTAATTGTACTTGATATTATTTACTCTATGATTAATAGTTGCTCGTGATCACGGAGCAAATGTGATAATCAAGCTAGAAGAAGAGTAAATTAAACTGCAACAAGGAATTCAAAACTACACCGATTACAAAATAAAACAACAGAAATCAATATTATGCATTTAATGGGAGAACCGTTTTATTTCAAATAGATACAATAATATCAGTTTGTAATTAGTATTAAGTACACCAATAATGTGAAATACAATAAAGTCTGCCTGTCTACAATAAATGTACAGGGAAATCATAATGTATTATGACTCAAACTCAAAGCATTTATTTCAAATAAACCAATTACAGGCACTTTTGAATTGTCAAGGGGTCGGTCAGTCAGAAAGATGAAGCTAGTTGCCCATTCCAAAGCGTAGTAGGTACCTATGGAGAAGAACGGGCAAGAAACTCCGTGGACACTCTTTTAAATCAAAATATTGTTACAAAAAAGTGGTTACATCATTCATGTTGTAATTATACATGTGAGAACGATGTAGAAAGACGTGCACGTTAAAAGTGTCCGTAATAAAAAGATAAAAACAATTATGGAATTAAAATAAGCCGTGGCAGCTAAGAAATGACCAGTGCCTACTGACGGCGCCCGTTCACGAACATGACGTATGGATCAGCACCATTCAGCTCAACCATTTTGAAGGGAACTCAATGATCCCATACACACGACACCACCAGCGACACATTTGAGTGAGCATGACATACTCTCAGCCGCCAGGGCACATTCAAGTCAATGAAAGACGAACCCAGTAAGCTTTATAGTGGGTACATAGTGCTCACACATGTGCTATGCAATTATACAATACTAAGAGATTGAATTTATACAATGCAAAGATAGGTTGTACAATCTTTATCAGCTCAAACATTATTTTCGAATGCTAATACATTAGTTTACGCGCCCTTGTGGAGCAGGACCAGCCCTTTTTTTTTTTTTACGGGGGGAAATCCTCATGGACTACCTCCGCCTGGGGAAAAGGCGGAGGGGCGTGCCGGACTCTTACCGGCTAAAACCACCCCGGTGTCTCCTCGCACGTGCGCGCGGGGCCGCGGGAATCCAAATTCTTCCGCAGCCCCACACTAGTGCTGGCCCGGTCTGTCCGGGCCTCGTCTCCTGCACGGGGTAGTGAGGTGTTTAACTACCCCGTGCATCGCCTCAGAGGCGCGCGCCGACACCCGCGCGCGCTTCCGCCTCGGGTCCATCAAATAGGGGGCGAGGACTTGGCAGGACCAGCCCTGAGCCAAGCATTTTTGTCAGCGATATAATGCCCCAACTTATAATATGCTTGGCTGTATAGTCTGCGTTTTATACAAGATTTAAATTTCGTTTCATTCAGTTGGAGTATGTGGGGAGGTATTTTATTGTAACATTTTAAACAGTACCCCATGAAGGATGAGTCTACTTTAGCCAGTCTGAAACCTGGTCGAACTAATTGGTCCCTATTTCTAGTCCTATAATTGTGTCTTTCACCTCTTTTACTGAAAAGATTTAAATATTTCCTTACGTACATGATGTTTTCATAAATATATTGACAAGGTACCGTCATGATGTTAATGTCTTTAAACAGGTTCCCTTAGAGAATCGCGCCTACGGAGGCTGTATATAAGGCTAAATGAATGTAGTCAAAACTAAGCTTCGGAACCATTGGTCGGTAAAAACTTTAAATGCCATTTTATACATCAGATTTGGCCTGAAGAGGGCAGGAAGATGCTGCTATTCTTACACAGTTCCTGATAGCGTACTGCGCTCTAAAGGTAGCAAGGAAAGTTTTATTCTTGACAATGAAGCTTCGACGTCTACATGAACTTCATCTGCCGATGAAGACCAAGATATATTTTATACGATAACATAGTCGATTAAAACATAAAATAAATCTAAATTTTGTTGATTAATAAACTTTTACAGTTAAATAACGTATTATTGGTCATTGAATTTGATATTAGCGTAATTTTTTGTATTATTAATTTATTAAAAAGCAATATTAACATAATTTTGGCAAAATTTTAGTAGCGGTTTAGCAAATTTTATATTAGTCTTGTTCGCAACACAGGTTATAATGCCATACCGCAAAATTGATGAGACATACCTACGTAGCACATATTGCTACATCAACACTAGCCACACGTGTCAATCCACGGAACCTAAACAGATTGACACACGGAACAGAAAAAACACAGAATGTCAATCTGTTTAGAACGAATACAAATCTATGAACCTTCATTGCGATTCTGTCGGTCGATTCTGTAAAAATCTCACCGTGAAGACTTGCGTGGAGTGATCTGTCAGTGTCTGGTTTTCAGCATAATAAATAGACATCTTTAGCAGGTTTTACCCTAATTAAAAAGATCACAGAATATCTAGACGATAAAATTCCGGTTGCTGTAGTGTTTTCGGATATGAGTAAGGCATTTGATTTTGTGGATCATACCATCTTACTAAACAAATGTGAAACGTGGTGTCGCTCTAGATTGGATAAAAAGTTTTTTAACAGCAATGTGTTGAAGTTACTAATTTAAATGTAGATCTTGAATCCACTGATTACAGATCCTCCTCTAGACTAAACAAATATGGCGTACCACAAGAGAGCGTGTTAGGCCCCTTGCTATTCTTACTGTATATAAATGACTTACCAGATTCAATAAATTATGATAGTGTCCTATTCGCTGATGATATTTCCGTTATAGTGCCTAATAACACTAACAATTCAACCCATGAAAATAAAATACACGAAGCTATACAATCCGTAATAAAATGGCTTGAATCTAATAACCTATGTGTAAATATATCTAAAACAAAATTCATTTAATACGTACAAAAGTAAACTCTCCGACAGTATTAACATTAAAATAAATGACAAAAACATAGAAGAAACAGAAAGTATTAAATTCTTAGGTATAAGTCTAGATAAATTTTGTAATTGGAAACTCCACATTAACAACGTATGCAGTAAACTAAATAGATTTGTGTATGCATTAAGGAAACTTCGTATTGTATCAGACGAAAAAACCGCCCGCATAGCATATAGTGGGTATGTTGAATCACTATTAAGATACGGACTAATAATATGGGGCAATGCAACAGACAATGATAAGACTTTTATTGTACAAAAGAAATGTGTAAGTGCTATATGCGGTGTCGGTCCACTTGAATCTTGTAGGCCTTTATTCAAAAAACTGAAACTATTGACCTTGACTGATGTATTTGTTTGAGGTATCGATGTTTGTGAGGAAACATAATGAATTCTTTAGGTTCAAAGGTGACAATTACACCAAACAGAGACCAAGAGATGCAACAAAGATTTTAGTTCCTTTTTGTAATACAACTTTAAGTAAAAAAAATGTTTATCATATGTGCATTACAATATTTAACAAATTACCAAAGACCATAAGGGAACTGCCATTTAAATATTTTAAAATTAAACTGCGTAGATGGTTGATAGAAAATTGTTTTTATAGTTTACAAGAATATCTACAAAATAAAGAAAAAAAAATATTCTACGTTTCCTATAGTTTTGTGGCATGTGTTTATTCTAATAAATAATTTATGTTATCTAAAGACAACAGTTATTTTGAATAGGTTTTAAGTTTTGTTGTGTTTTTATATTATAATTATTGTAACTTAAATTTATCTTCATTTAGAAATTATATTAGAACATAGGTGTATATTTTGTATATCTTATTAAAATAAGTACCCTACCTATGTACCTAATGTAATAACATATCATGTAAAGCTAATTTGCATGCCCTAAACAGGCAAAATATGGACTGTACATTAACCACCAACTTTTACAACTGGTAACACCTATATTTTCTGCAAATAAATTATTCTTATTCTTCTTATTCTTGTCATTCGACTGATGCTAGGGATTGACCAACGTTACATTTACAATCATAATCGAGATTTTAATAATATTTTTCATTCAAATTCTATTGATCAGATTTATTTTTCCTAAACCCAAATTGTTCTTCATTTAAGATGTCATACTTTGATATGAATCTAAAAAGTTTTTCATGCATCACTTTTGAAATTATCGGTATAAGCGTTAGGGGACGATAGTTGTCCCTTTCTTGTGGATTGGTTTAACAATAGATACCTTTCAAGCTCTTTTAGAGAAGAATAAGCCTTGAATTTAAAATGATAATGAAATGTTTATTTCTGAAAGTAGATCTTTTAAGTCACTTTTACACGTCAATATTTTAAAACTAAATGGCGCCAGCATTTCCTAGCTGACTGATCCCTGAGAAGAAATGCCTAAACAAACTCAGAGGTCATGGTCTCTTTTAAAGTCCAAACATTGTATTATTAGGATTTTATGTGAGTCTAACACCTACGCCGGGGGTCGCGGGAACGTACGATCCTTCCGCAACCCCCGACTGGTGCCGGCCCGCCGCTGCGGGCCACTTTGGGTCTGGGGGGGAGTGAGGTGTTTGACTCCCCCCGTGACGTCTAAAAGGGGCGCGCGTGGAACACTACGCGCCGCCACCTCGGGTCCTGGTGTGTGGGGGGCGACGGACGTCCCCGAGTCCGTCGCCCCTGGACCCATTTAGGGGGGCTGGAAGAGGGCGTTGTCCGCCCTCCGCCGACGCCCGGTGCGCCTTCTGCGGGCCGGGTGAGTGGACGAGATCTCCCTCTCCCTTTCCGCAGCCTCCTTCTGCGAGACGACTGTCTCGCAGAAGGAAACCACCGCGTCCCAGGACTCGTCGCTGCCGACCATCGACTCAACTACGGCCGGCAGCGACAAGTCACTGCCTACTTCTGAGATGAGGGCACGGCGCGGCTCCTCCCAAGCGGCACACTCTGCCAGCGTATGCCGCGCCGTGTCCTCCCGGCAGTCGACGCAGTGGTGACACCGGGCGTCCGGCTCCCTGTTTATGCGACACAGGTACTTCCCGAAGCAGCCATGCCCCGAGAGCACCTGTGTCACCCGAAACGACAGGGAGCCGTGCCTCCTCCCGAGCCAGCGCTCGAGCACCGGCCGGACCGCCTCGATGGTGACGAGGCCGGCGGTAGGGCGTGAAAGCCTGTCCCGCCATTCCGCCACCAGGACCTCGCGAAGCTGAGACCGACGCAGCTCTATGTGTCGCTGCATCGGTCCCTCGCCCCGCGCCCTCGCTTCCTCGCGCCACCGATACAACGACGCGAGTACTTTCGCCTCGAGGTCCCAGGGCGGGGATCCGGCCAGTACGCACGCCGCCTCGTAGGAGATCGTGCGATACCCCCTGATGACTCTGACGGCCATCGCCCTCTGCGGCTTTCGCAAA
Source organism: Brachylomia viminalis (assembly GCA_937001585.2). NCBI lineage: Eukaryota > Metazoa > Arthropoda > Insecta > Lepidoptera > Noctuidae > Brachylomia > Brachylomia viminalis. The sequence continues at coordinate 13,347,241 of OW443301.2, read as the reverse complement.
ACAGCGATGCTGCCGGCCGTCAGGTCAGAGGCCCACACCGGGGCCCCATACAGGGCCATGGATCGCACGACCCCCACGTAGAGCCGTCTACAGACGGCGCTCGGGCCCCCCAGATTGGGAAGCAGCGTTGCGAGCGCGCCAGCCGCGCCCAGCAACTTGGGCGCCAGCCGTCGGAAGTGGGGCTCGAAGTTCCACCGGCTGTCGAGCACCAATCCTAAATACTTCATGGTGGACTCGACAGCGATCCGAGCCCCCCCGACCACGATGTGTGAGCCGGGCGGCGGCGCCCGCCGGGGGCCATGAAACACCATGGCCTCCGACTTGCTGAGGGCCACCTCCAGGCCTAGGCGACGTATGCGGCCCACCACCTGTGAGACCGCAGCCGTCGCCAGCAACGCTGCCTCCCTGTGCGAGCTCCCCCGGGCAGTGACCAGCGTGTCATCCGCATAACACGTCAGATCTACGCCCAGTTGGAGCTCACCCCTCAGCACCCAGTCGTACCCGATGTTCCACAGGAGCGGGCCTAGGACCGAGCCCTGCGGAACACCGCACGACATGCGGCGCTGGTTTCCGCCATTACGTCCCACGTAGGTGACACACCTCTCCGACAAATAAGCCCCAACGATGTGGCGGAGGTAGGGAGGCACCCGATGATAGCGCAGTGCCTCCCGAATACAACTCCAGGGCAGGGTGTTGAAGGCGTTGGAGATGTCCAGGGACACCGCCAACATCACCCCGCCCCGGGACACCGCTTCCTCCGCCAGGACTCTCACCCGCGACACAGCGTGGATGGTGGAGCGCCCATGCCGAAAACCAAACTGGCTGTCGTCCAGGTCCGGCCCCTCTCTGCACAAGTGGCCGACGAGGCGGGCTGCGATAATACGCTCAAACAGCTTGCCCACCTCGTCTAGCAGCACTATGGGCCGGTACGCGGACGGCGAGTCGGCAGGGCGCCCCGCCTTTCTGAGCAGGACCAGACGACCAGATTTCCACAAAGTGGGAAACTGGCCCCGCTCAAGACACGCTGTGTAGAGTCCTCTCAGTTGGGGCTCAAGCTCCTTCAGAGCGAGGGCTCACGCAGCCGTGGATCCCGTCGGGCCCCGGAGCCACGTTCTTGGCCCGGAGCCGCATCACGGCTGCCCCCATCTCTGCCTGTGTCACCTCTGGGACACTGATGGCGTTCTCTCCTGTAGGCTCTGCGGCTGTGGGCACAGCCATCAGCGGCGGACTGTGCTCCGCTCTCACCGGGAAGAGGGCTGCGACTGCTTCCTCCAGCAGCTCGGGTTGGAGACTCTGCGTAAGTGGGGGCGCCGCAGCTCGAAGTTTCCCTCGGACCGCGCGATAAGGGCGCCCCCACGGATCCCCGTCTAGACTCTCCAACATCTCCTCCCTGGCTCGCGTTTTCGCCTCGCCGATGGCCAGCCACAGAGCCTCCTTCGCCGCGCGGTACACCTCATACAGCGCGGCTTCTTCGTCAGGGACCCGACGACGTCTCCTCCGGTATCGGGTGTACTGGCGTCTAACCGCCACGCACGCGACGCGCAGCTGCGCGATCTCGGCGGTCCACCAGTACACCTGGCGCCTTGCTGACTGTGCGTGGACCCGGGGCATGGACGCGTCGCAGATTTGCGTCATCGCCCCGCGGAACCACAGCGCCTCCTGTTCGACGTCGACGGGTCCGTTTGTTGCCGACTCCCGGAACCAGGCCTGGACAATAGCGGCCTCCTCGAGAAGCTCCTTGTCGATGCGCTTACGCGCCCAGCGCGGACCGTCCATTCGCGGGGCCATCGAACTGCGGCCGCCGCTGGTCTGGGCGGAGACGTCGAAACGGATGTAACGGTGATCCGACAACGTCTCCACCTCCACGGCGACACGCCAGTCGCGGACACGGATCGCGACAGCAGGGCTAGCGAACGAGACGTCCACTATAGAGCCGCCCCGCTGCCGCACGCACGTGTGGACCGAGCCCCGATTTAGGACGGTCAAGCCAGTCGTGACCGCCCACTCCTCCAGCACCTCGCCCCTAGCATCGGTCACAGGAGATCCCCACGCCACAGACTTGGCGTTGAGATCCCCCAGCAACAGCACAGGGCGAGGGTGGAGTCGGCCCACGACGGCACCCAACTCGACAAGGAACCTCTCGAAGTCGGCGAGACTCTTGTTGGGCGAAAAATACGCCCCAACCATACCAATGTCGTCCACGAGGGCGGCTACCCAGCCGTGACCTCGCGACGGGTTGACAAGAGCCCCGCCAATGATGGCCACCAAACCGTCCAGGTCTCCCACCCAGTTATCCCTGGGGGGGACAAAGTACGGTTCGGCGACAACAGCCACGTGAATCGACCACTCTGCCATGCTCTGGAGCAAGAGATCCTGAGCTCTGGCACAGTGGTTGATATTGCCTTGGAGGAAATGGTAGAGCGCAATTATGCGCAATCCATTCCCTCCGCACCATTCCTAGGCCGGGAGTCGGCCGAAGGGCAGCCAGGCTGAGGGGGGGGTAAAGAGCCCCCGGCAGCCTTAGCAGCCCCTCTCTTCTTCTTCTTGTTGGCGGGCGCGCCACAAGCCTTTCCACCCACTCTGTGCCCAGCGGACCTCCCCGCAGCTGTACAGAGGCTGCAGTTTGGCGCCGCGGAGCACTGGGCCGCCTTGTGGCCGGCCTTACCGCAGCGATAGCACTGCTCGCTGCGGTCTATTTCAGCGGTGCACCGTGCTCTGACATGCCCAATGTCGAAGCAACGGTAGCACCGCAAGGCCCTGGGTTGCAGCCGCTTCACCCTCGCTGCCACCCACCCCACCAACAGACGCCCAGCGTCGGCAACTTTGTTTGCCGCCGCCACCGGGCACCGCACCCAGATCGCGCCGAGCCCGGAAGCGTCGACGCGAATCTCGCCTGACCGCACATCATCAGGCGGACATCCGCCGACTCGGGCGACAGCTGCCACGACCTCAGCCGCGGTCGTCGAGTCATCCAGGCCATCGACGCGCAGCTCAGCGGTCTTCATCGGCCTGGACACCCGGACGTCCTCTGGGTTGAGGACCTCTCGCAGCTTGGCGGCCAAGATGTCCGCCTTTTCGCCGCTAGAGGCACCCGACACCTCCAGCAGTCGCGCCCCCGTAATCGCCGGCCTCATTCTGAGGCCGGACGGTATGCCAAGGTCAGGGAACGCGACTTTCGCCCTCGCCTCCGTTAGGACCGCCTTATATGATATGCCCCTTTCGACGGCTCCGGGCTGCAGCGTAATTACTACAGCCGCGGAGCGTGGGGCTCTGACCTTAGGCGATCCTTGGGCCTTCTTCGGTGCCGGTGCTCTAGCGAGTACCGGCGGCGCCGTCTTCCCTTTGCGGCGGCCCTTCTTGACGACCGTCGTCCAGGTCTCCTTGGTGGACCCGGGTGCGGTCGCCGGTGGTGCGGTCGGCGGGGGTGCGAGTGCCAAGGGCGCGGCTGTCCGGGAAGTAGGCGCGGACGTGCGCTCCACGGGCTTTCTGGGCCCATCAGCGGGCATCTTGGCCCCCTCCTTCCTCCGCTTGTCCGCAGCGAGCGGTGGGCGGAGGGTCTCAGCCGGGAGGAGCCTAGCCTCTATGCTTTCCATTCGGGCACCCACCATCTTTCCACACTGCATCATGCAGATGCGCGCGATCTTTTCGATCTCCACATCCGCAAGTGCAGGTGTCGACGACGGGACCGAAGAAGCCAACGAAGAAAACGGCAAGGCTGCGGAGGAGGTGGAGCAGGAGGCCGTGGGAGCTGCCCTCTGGGCAGCGAACTGCCGCTTGAGGTCCTCCAACTCGGATCGGAGACGGCCATTCTCCTCCCATAGTTTCGCCGTCTCCTCCGTGCTAGTGCGATTAAGGAGGACCTCAACTGCCTCCTTAATACCCTCCGCTGCCTCCTTTAAAGCACGCGTGAATGTGCCCTTCAGGTTGCCCGATTTGGTGGCAACCTTCAGGACCACATCCACGCCGTCCAAAACTTGGCGACTGAGTGCCACCGCTGTAAGGCTCCCCCCGGCAGTTATCCGGGCAGAGCGCCGCTCTCGGGCCTGTCGGGCCAATTCGCTGACCTCGTCAGCCGCGACCGTCTTTTGCTGCGACCGCTTTGCAGCATTTGCCTCCGCTCTGTTGGCTCCCAACAGGGACATAGTGGAGCCCCCGCTTATGTCCGACACCAGGGGCTCCAGGTCGCTCTTCCCCTTTGTGGTGACCAAAGAGGTGGAGCTTTGGCTAGAAGCGCACTCCACCTGCTTGTCCCCCGGGTCACTTCCTCCGCTGGGTGCCGGCATGTCGGGGCGCTTGAGAAAGCGCCCTAGAGAGTCGCGCGACGTCGAACGAGCTGACGCTCCACCAACTGCGCGACCTCGCCCTCTTCTGCCCACCTTGGCTGGCAGGTTCTCCTCGCTAGAAGAGAGGCCTGTCAACCCCGCGCGCCTCTCGTCCTCTCTGTGAGAGCACTTCCTCCAAAATTTTGAAGGACGCTCCATCATCTCCTCCTCAGTCCGCGAGCGTTTTGAGCTTACGCTTGCCACACTCGCAACACTCATCCTCTCAGATGCGGTGTCAGAGTCTGACTCCGCACCTGACAGGACACCCATCTGCTCGACCAGCACGATCGGCAATTTTGTTTTTTTTTTGTTTTTTGTTATCCATATGTAGTCCCACGAGTCGATATAGGTTTTTTATGTCCACCGGGCAGAGCCTAGATGCCCGGTAAGCCTACATACTGCAGAGTGCGGCAGGTGCTCTGCAGGGGAAGCGCTAACGACTGGACTCCCTCCAGCCATGCATCCTCTCACCGCGCTTCAAAGCTTAGGATTGGGTGGTTTTTTATCTTAGAGGTAGCCTTCCTCTGGGCCAGGCAATTAAGCCAAGCCCCCGACGGCGGTATTAGGCATGCCTCCGTTCGCTGTCCGGCCGACCCGACTCAGCGAACCCGCCGAAAGTTCTCTCCTCGAGGAGAAAAACACGCGCCGCTTTGGTGCGCCTGCACCGCAGCGGTGGTCCTTCCCAGTCTACGCCCACTCAACTACCTCTGTAAGCAGAGGAGGAGTGGACGTATTGACCGTCTGTAGCCCGGTTCCCTTCACCGACCATCAAAGCATGATCGGTGATTGGAACCATGACCTTTCCCCGTTTGTTGAAGATTAGCCGCCAGCCCCAATTGTCCACCAAGACGTGGTGGGCAATTGGAGCCGACGTTGCCCAGGGTGCGCCACGAGGAGGCTCTTCAACATGCACCCCAGCTTTGAGTTGACCTGTCCTAACAGACAACACCAGTCATCGTATAGCTCAACACTATTTTAGGGAGCTCAACGACCCGTCACACGACGCTACCAGAGGGGCAATTCCCGTATTTTTAAGACCGTTCGCATTCTAATCTCAGTCTCAATCTGTCAAAATTACTATCAATTTACATACATTTTGACAGGTTTTTGACATTGATTGTCGCTGAGATGAGATTGCTACTTGAATTTGAACGTTTTTTAAGTACGAGAATTGGCCTACAGATCTGCAGGACATTTGCGTAGGCCGTATATACACGGTCAATTTTAGGTCGTTCTGGAACCGAAAGCTATATACTCGGTCATCGAACTCGAAACGATTGGCACTATTATTTTCAATAAGTAACAATAAAACAAAATCACGAAAAATCTAATTTATTGTTTTTTTTGTGTAATAGTGAGAACTCGTAGTAACGCTTCCTTGCGATTGCATATGTGTGTAAAACGTATCGACGAAGTGCAACACTTGCGAACGGTACCCACCCATTGAAAAATTCATTCATCGATCAGACAGCATGATCCGTAAGCCACGCCCCCGGCCCCATACAGTCTAGCCGACCGCCCGCGCGCCCCCGCCCGCGCGCCATTCCTAATTTCTTATTCCTTTCTCTAGTATTGTCTCGCGTTTCGTTGTATTAGGTCACGCACGCGCAACCTAATTACGCGCCAAAAATTTCAGTTTTGGGCTATGGTAGATTTTTATGTGACATGGCGAACCATAACTTAGAAGAGGCCAGACGTTTGTATGCTCAGCCGGAACACCTGAACTCACTGCGCGCACGTGGAATCACTGACCCTCAAGTTCCCTTCACCTCCACCATCCTGGCTGTAACCCAGCGCCTCCTCGATCATGGACAGTTTCGAGCGCCCACACACGCGCAGGGCCGCGGTTGACTACCATACTCGGCGGAATTGGAGGAAGACATACAGGAATACTTTGAACGCGGCCACGTCGTAGTACCATAACGGCGGCCAGGCGATTCAATGTTAGCCAATATTATGTATCTCTCTGGCACATTAACGCGGTCTGTTCTATCAGTTCAGTGCGTGCGTATTTAAACAGTGTGTTTGGTGAGCAGTAGATAGGTCGTGGTGGCCTTTTGGTTTGGCGCATGGAGCCCTGACTTAACACCACTGGATTTTTATGTGTGGTTCGAGATAAAAAGCGTACTACTCGAGATGACTTAAGAAGTGCGACAGTGGACGCTTTTAATATTGTGAAAAGTGAAGTGAATAAAAGAGTACCTACAAGTAAGTAAGTATTTACCTACTTAGATACGAAACATGTACTCGTACTTAATTATTACTGACGCGACGGTCCTAAGCCCGTAGAAAGTAAGAAGGAAAAATTAGAGTTATTTAACTGTTAAGTAGATAAACGCAATTGAAATCAGACAATGGTTATGAATGCGGAATCAAACGATTTATTACATCTACAGCAACAACGTGCAAGTAGGTACTGATGACCGCGACGTATAGCGAACCTTCAATACAAAGCAAAACAGAGAAGTACCTATGGCTTGAATAACGAATATTACACTCGTGGGTATGTATCTTATTAGTTCATCCGCTAGTGGCGCTAAAAACAACCGCGAGACGCGTGCCGACGAACACATTCTCCGTCTCAAACACAAACGATGCCGCGACCGCGACCAACATAAAAGTACCATAAACGTTATTCCTGCCTAATCATTTTCAAAACTTCTTCAAGCTAGTTTTGAACTAGAAAACCCGCCTCTCAATTGCCTAACCAGTGAGATACATGAAATTCCTTTTTTTTAAACGTTCTATTACATTAAAATTCCTGCTTGCCATTTGGACGTATTTATACTCTAAACATATGGTCGTAGTACTAGTACTATGTCTATTTTATCTATGCGTATGAACCTAGTTCGTCACAGAGGTTGCCGATCGCCGCTAACTTCTTACGCGCCGACTTCTTTAAACATAATTAAAAACACATTAGGTACACAAATAAAAATACGAACAGCGAATACAGACTTTATTCCTTAACCGTAAACGGTAACAAATAGAAATTTCACCAAACTAGGTACAAGGTAAAGTAGGTACGCAGTTTACTAAAATTATTCTGAGAAGCCACAGAATCGATGCACATTCGAATTCAGCGGTTAACTTTATAAAAATAAGGTCTTAATTCGGTCCAATATTTTCATAAAAAAGGGCACCACCAACTTATAATGAACTCTATTTGACAGACAAAACGATTCATTTTTCTGCTTGAATTGCCTGCCTTTGTAGAAGCCGTCGTCCCGCAGCTGTAAGTTACATTGTAATACTTCGTTTAGGTTTAGGCAGTATTATTTTTATTCATCATAATTTTATTATGGTAGGTAGCTGTATGCTTTTTAAGTACCTATTAGCTCGACACTCGATTCAAGGCCTTAAATAAAACTCACAAGCGTACTCGTCATGTCTAGTTGAGGTAATAGACCGTACGATTACTAGTGATTTCGTGATGCGAGAGTAGTGAATGAAATTTCAATTAATTTCTCTCGTTTACGAGGAGATGTGATAGTGGTAAACACCGTGCCGTGCGTCCAATTAGGTTCCAATACAAACGAGAGATAACGGAGGTAAATGAACTTACACCAACCTAAATCATACCTACCTGAAATAAAATACCTACTTGCAGCAGGTTATTCAACCAACGACAGCTGTCCCGCGCTTACGTCATCACCGAGTGGACCGCATACAATGTAGCGTTAAGAATGAAATAGTGGAAGGGCTACTAAGATTTAACTCGAATGACAGAATAAAAGTGATAAATTTCTAACTTCTATATTAGATGTCTTAAAAAAATTATAACAATGCCAATAGTAACTATTAAACGTCTGGAGTTACTGTGTTTCGGCTCCAGAACGATGTAAAATTAATCGTATAATATCAATCTAACCTGCATGGTTACTCACATTCGCAGTCAGTTTTCTCTTTCATCAAAAATATCTTAAGTCCAAAACACTTATTACAAAATGGTTTGTTGCTTGGGAGTACATTGGAGTAGCTTTACATAAATAGGTCATATAGGTTTATCATAATGGCTAAAGTGCAATGACAAACATTTTGAGCATTATTTGAGAATTATAGTGTATGTCGTCATGTTTATAAGGCTATCACATACTTGAACTATCTTCTGAATCACGTCATCATTAAAAAAACTATACAGGCTGTGAGTTTTGCAGCATGTCATACGGCTAGAGCGCCCAATTCTTGAAACTAATAATAGACAATGAATTAAGAAATATTAGTGTTTGTGAACCCAGCTAATGAGGTCAAACTGGCAGTAGTTACGAGAAAAGTATTCAATGATTTTGATCATACACTATCCTGATAGATTTTTGTCAAAGAGTAATTTGCTCGAAAACTAGTTTATGGGTTAGTTCTTTCACAACAGAAAATTATCAATCAAGAAAAGTATCAAAATCGGATAGAAAAATTTTCTAAAACGTTTCGTAGGCATTATGGAGCCGCGGTCGTAGCAGATGCTACGCCGTAGCTGTGAGCTACGCCAATACAAATAATAAAAAAGTGGATTTTTATTAGCATGATTTATGATAATGATGGTAAGTATATTATTATGTATGTGGTTTAGAATATAATTTGAGAACCAAATTTCATGCTGCTGTGCCGCCTGTGAGTAAAGACGATCAAAGACCCGATTTGAAAATCTCGTTTATAAACTCATTTTGTTAGAATTCTTCACGTAATATAAAGTCGGTCTCATTTCGCCTCAACGTAGAAGCAAAATTAAACAAACCGGTCAAATGTAAATGTCTTCACAATTTTCAAGAAAACGTTGAACAAAAGTTGAACCTTGAAGGCGACGAGACATTGAGTATTATTTTATAATCCGTTGTAAACAAGTCCCAAAGGACAGTCAGCATAGGAGTTTGGTATTCAGGCAAGAAATAAACAGATTTTTCATATTATCCGTTCAGGCAGTTACATTATTACCTATATCAATGCATGATCCATACAGTTGGTCTAGTGGTTGCAAGCGCTACTGCTTAGCATGAGGTCGTGTGTTCGATTCCCAGGTCGGGCAAAGTGTTATTCGGTTTTTCCATCTGGGATTTCTCAGTAGCAGCCCGGAGTCTGGCGAGATGTGGGTGTACTGTAAGTACACCTCTGCAACATAACTGGCGAGATGTGGGTGTACTATAAGTACACCTCTGCAACATAACTGGCGAGATGTGGGTGTACTATAAGTACACCTCTGCAACATAACTGGCGAGATGTGGGTGTACTGTAAGTACACCTCTGCAACATAACTGGCGAGATGTGGGTGTACTGTAAGTACACCTCTGCAACATAACTGGCGAGATGTGGGTGTACTATAAGTACACCTCTGCAACATAACTGGCGAGATGTGGGTGTACTATAAGTACACCTCTGCAACATAACTGGCGAGATGTGGGTGTACTACAAGTACACCTCTGCAACATAACTGGCGAGATGTGGGTGTACTGTAAGTACACCTCTGCAACATAACTGGCGAGATGTGGGTGTACTATAAGTACACCTCTGCAACATAACTGGCGAGATGTGGGTGTACTGTAAGTACACCTCTGCAACATAACTGGCGAGATGTGGGTGTACTGTAAGTACACCTCTGACACATAACTGGCGAGATGTGGGTGTACTATAAGTACACCTCTGACACATAACTGGCGAGATGTGGGTGTACTATAAGTACACCTCTGACACATAACTGGCGAGCCGTGGGTGTACTATAAGTACACCTCTGCAACATAACTGGCGAGATGTGGGTGTACTGTAAGTACACCTCTGCAACATAACTGGCGAGATGTGGGTGTACTATAAGTACCCCTCTGCAACATAACTGGCGAGATGTGGGTGTACTGTAAGTACACCTCTGCAACAACATGACTGGCGAGATGTGGGTGTACTGTAAGTACACCTCTGCAACATAACTGGCGAGATGTGGGTGTACTATAAGTACCCCTCTGCAACATAACTGGCGAGATGTGGGTGTACTGTAAGTACACCTCTGCAACAACATGACTGGCGAGATGTGGGTGTACTGTAAGTACACCTCTGCAACATAACTGGCGAGATGTGGGTGTACTGTAAGTACACCTCTGCAACATAACTGGCGAGATGTGGGTGTACTGTAAGTACACATCTGAAACATAACTGGCGAAATATGGTCGAAAAACAAATTTTATTAAGTTTTTTATAATCAATACAACCCTCTTAGTTCATAAATAATCCTGTTGAATAACATGATATTTCATAAAATATCAATCCATGGGATTATATGAACGTAGAGGGTTGTATTGAGGATTTTAATGATCATTATTCTGTTAATACATTCTTGTCACGGCCGCGAATCATATTTTGTTCAACATAAAACCTGACACTGACCTGCAAATTGCAAAAAACGTAAGAAAATTTTAATTTCGCGGGCAATCTGGCGCTTTTCCTTTAAGTATATTTTTTGTTGAGTGTATGTAGGTACGGCAATAAGCACCTAAGCTTCGGCACAGATTACTAAATAGTTTGGCTTCGGGGTAAACCTACCTACTTCATGAGCGTTGAGTTTAGCTTGAGCGACACTAATAAACCACCCCCAACAACGACGGTAGGTATCCACTATCTTTTCTTAGCAGTTTGCTACGCGCTCCGGAGAATCCTGTCCAAAAGGGTTGCGGATATTTATGGGGAATAAGAGGTATTTGGGTGGCTTATGGCTTGTTACTACACGAAGCATATGTGCCTTATGTGCTGAACTTGAAATCAATAAATGAAACAGGTATTCAATGTACCTAACCCTGCATCCTTTATCTATAAAAATCAATGCCACTTTTCTTTGTAATTTTATAACTCAAGAACGGATGAACCGATTTTGCTAATTCTTTTTTAGAATATTCCTTAAAGTACGAGGATGGTTCATACGGAGAGAAAAAAAAAATGTTAGGCGGTACGAAGTTCGCGGGGTCAGCTAGTTGTATCATAAAAAGTATTTTAGTAATATAAGTTTTCGGGGTCCGTATCCAAATGTTGTCAACGGGACCCTATTTCCATCCGACTGTCTGTCAGCGGGCTTTATCTCATGAATCGTAACTAGACAGTTGAAGTTTTCTATGTGTGTTTCTATTACTGTTAGAACAACAAATAATACAAACTAATAGGTTGGGGAAAAAGTATCTTCGCATTTTTTAAGAAAATTCAAAACATTTTTTAATATAGTTTATTTACATTTAACTATAGTATGTAGGTACCATTTTGTTCGATATCTTTTTGCCATCTTGTAGGTATGGAGATGATCCCATTGCTATAGAAATTTTGGGACTTCTGATCAAAATACCGCGACAAGTGGTTTTGGCAGTCCTCTCGTGATGTTAACCTGACACTGCCTAAAGAATTCTGAAGAGACCGAAACAGGTGGAAATCTGAAGGTGCTAGGTCAAGACTATACGGCGGATGCATTAACACCTCCCAGCCAAACTCTCTTAATTTTTGCTGAGTGTCTAAAGATGTGTGAGGTCTAGCGTTATCATGATGAAAAACCACACACCTTCTGTTGATTAATTCCGGCCGCTTTCTCTCAACTTCTTGCTTTAATCTCATCAGTTGTTTCCAGTAAAGTTCAGAATCGATGGTCCTGCCTGGTGGTAACAGGTCATAATGAATAATGCCCTTCCAATCCCACCACACACACAGCATCACCTTGTTGCGAGTTAACCCGGGTTTCGCCACAGTCTGTGAAGCCTGAGCCGGCTTTTGACCACGACCTTTTTCGCACGTTCTTGTCGTACGTGATCCAATTTTCATCACCAGTTATCAGCTTCTTCAAAAATGGTTCGGTTTCATTACGTCGTAAGAAAGAATCACAAATGAGTACACGGTTCATTAGGTTTCTTTCAGTGAGCTCGTGAGGTACCCAAATATCGAGCTTTTTTGTGTACCCAGTTTTTTTCAAATGCGCCAAAACAGCTTTGTGGTCAATTCCCAGTTCTTCAGCTGCGTCGTAACTACTGATATATATATATATACAGGGTGTCCAAGAACCTGGCGTCCAACTGGATTCCCACGATGCCCCAAGTTCTAACAGTACTCAGAAAAATATTTTAAAAAATCCACCCCATGTACTTACAGAATTATACTGATTTCAAAAAAAAAGGGGAAATGAGCACCCTGTGACATACTTTTGAATGCTGTGACTGCTAATGCTGATAATTTCGATATTTCTTGGAGGTTTTGTAATCTAGGGTATTGCTGTGTCTAAATAGAATGTAAAAATAATGTACTTATTGTACCATTTTAAAATAAAATATTATTTTAACTAAAGGTGATATGGAAAACTATTGAATTTCGCAACTTTGACCGACTGTAGTGTAAAAAAAATGTACCAAAATAGTATGGCAAGTGACGTCAAATTTTGACGCGTTTATTCCTCTTTTTAAAAAGGTATAATACTTACACATTAATTTGAAAAAAAAAAATTTTTGATAATATTTTTACTCAACAACCCAATTTTTACGATGTCTTACAGAATTCTTAGAAAGAAAAATTTACGACGAATTGAATCTAACCTCTAAAGAATTACTATTGTATGCTCATAAAAATAACAACAGGCCTCTCAAAAAACAGGTTAGACCGTAAGGGACGGTATGTGCATGCATCTCACCATAGTGATTCGTTATTACAACAGGAGGGAGCAAGACAGAAACTATCTTTGCGATTTGCTGGTTCTTCTTTATGGTACCCCATTATTCAGGTAAGAGTGAGGGAGAAAAAGGTTAGAGATGCGAGTGAGATAGATAGTGACGCTATCTGGGATCGTGCTATTTAGGATAACAGTACGGTCAGTACGCGTCACTGCCTCCTGCCGTTACTACGCACCTCTCTCTTATTGTTACCATTGATCACGTACTACGATTTAAAGCTTTGTTTATTGGACTCGATTACTCTTTGTGCTCTGGACTTTGAAACGAACTCTTTACGACGACCTTTGCCTGTGTTTGGACAGTTTGTGTTTTGTGTGTGCTACCATGGCGACCTACACTCCGCAAGAATACGCAAATATGCACTACATTTATGGAGAATGTAGAGGTAATGGACGAGCTGCAGCGAGACTTTACAGAGAAAGGTATCCGAGGGCTACGCGATATCCCGACCATCGAGTTTTCATTAATGTGCACAGATCACTATGTGACGGGCGGTTCCCCAATCAAGTAGCTGGTGAAGGACGACCCGTAAATGACTTCATACGCGATGAAGTTTTAGATGCGGTGTCGGCAAATCCAAGCATCTCTGTGCGAGGAATAGAAGCTGATACGGGGATACCGAAGAGCACAGCACACAGTATTCTCCAAAAAGAAGAATATCATCCGTACCACGTACAGCGAGTGCAAAGTCTTTTACCTCGAGACTATCCGAGCCGAGTCGCGTTTTGTGAAACAATCCTGCAAAAACATCGAGAAGACGAAAACTTTATCGACAAAATTTTGTGGTCAGATGAATCAACATTTAAGAAGGATGGCTACATGAACCTACACAACTTGCACGAGTGGCATGTGGAAAATCCGCACTTGATGCGAGAAGATAGATCCCAGTACCGGTTCAAAGTGAACATGTGGACCGGTATTCTCTGTGGGAATATTATTGGTCCATTTGAGATGCCCGAGAATTTGACTGGCGAATCATTTTAAATTTTCTTCAAAATGATTTGCCAAACTTACTAGAAGAGACCCCACCAGATATGTGGTTCCAACACGACGGCTGTCCAGCACATTTTCGCGTATCCGTTAGAGAGTTTTTGGACGAGCAATACCCGAACAGGTGGATTGGGCGATCAGGAACAATCCCGTGGCCAGCCCGCTCACCTGACTTAAATCCGCTGGATTTTTTTTTCTGGGGAACTATGAAGGAGCTCGTTTATGCGAAGCCCATTAATGACATCGCTGACCTTCGTGAGAAGATAACACAAGCAGTGCAGGTGATACGTCAAAAAAGTTACTCGCGAAACATAAAGCGGTCCTTTTTAAGGAGAGTGAGAGCTTGTATTGCCGCGGGTGGTCAACATTTTGAACATTTATTGTAATAAAATATCTTTAAACTAACATTCTTTGCTTTTATTCTACTATTTTTTTTTTCTTCCTTCTTGCTCACTCTTGGAACCGAAGTAAATAATAGTAGTAACATAACAGTTTCTAAGATAAGAAAGGGTCCGACAGTTACCGTTAGTAGGTAGGCACTTCGTAAAAATTGGGTTGTTGAGTAAAAATATTATGAAAATTTTTTTTTTCAAATTAATGTGTAAGTATTATACCTTTTTAAAAAGAGGAATAAACGCGTCAAAATTTGACGTCACTTGCCATACTATTTTGGTACATTTTTTTTACACTACAGTCGGTCAAAGTTGCGAAATTCAATAGTTTTCCATATCACCTTTAGTTAAAATAATATTTTATTTTAAAATGGTACAATAAGTACTTTATTTTTACATTCTATTTAGACACAGCAATACCCTAGATTACAAAACCTCCAAGAAATATCGAAATTATCAGCATTAGCAGTCACAGCATTCAAAAGTATGTCACAGGGTGCTCATTTCCCCTTTTTTTTTGAAATCAGTATAATTCTGTAAGTACATGGGGTGGATTTTTTTAAATATTTTTCTGAGTACTGTTAGAACTTGGGGCATCGTGGGAATCCAGTTGGACGCCAGGTTCTTGGACACCCTGTATATATATATATCTTGCTCCACTTTTTCAAAAATGGCATCCATTTTATCTGTAATAGGGCGACCAGAGCGACGTGCATCTTTGACATCAAAATTTCCGGATTGAAAACGCTTAAACCAAATTTGTGCTACCCTCAAAGACACTGCACTAGGTCCATAAACATCGCAAATTTTTTTCGCGGCTTGCGTAGCATTTTTACCTTTTTTGTAGTAAAATTTTCAAATTTTCTTCATTAGATTCACTCATCTTGACGGTACGAAAAACAAATGAAAATCACACATTTTCCTAATTTGAATTTGGAATTATGTTCTTTAAAATTTAAACATTCAACACTGACCTCTATTTAATAGAGGTCAGTGACATTCAATGATACCAAAACCAGCCAGATACAAATAGTATAGCCAAATAGATTTTATTACAAATTCATACATACTATAATGCGAAAAGACTTTTTCCCCAACCTAATATATAAAGTACTTGCACTGGACCGGTTTTTTACTTGCCGTTGTTCGCGGTTACAGTGTCCACCATTGCGAGTATACTATAATAGCTTATTATTTACTATAATAGGTACTTTATGAATTCGGATAAAAGTATTTTCTAAGAGATAATCCAAGACATGGTTTATCTACGTGTAACACAAGCACACAGATTCATCAATCATCACGATTAATAATATTATAAGCGTATGCCTGTTATCTCTCACTAACACGAGAATTGGATAATGTGTTGGTACGATCGGTATCGATGTTTTTTCGGATCCCCAGCAATGTGTACCTACCTAGGTAATGAAATGCTTCGTGTGAATGGCTCTCAAATTTCCGTACCGTCGTCGTATTGATCAAAAAGGGCTTTCCAAAACTTGTATTTATGTATTACCGCCAGTTTAAATCCTTGTTTATTATTGATTGCTATAAAAGGTACCGTTAAAACGGGGTTAATAAGGATGCAGGGTTGAATCGGGACGAAACTTTTAAAGGGCATGTTAACATAGAAATAATATCGTTTGCCGCCAAAAAGGACTAATGTGTTTACTGTATTATAACTAACGAAGTGCCCCTGTTGGCAACAAACTATATTATTTCCACGTTAAAATCAATATTTAAGTTTCGTCCCGATTTACCCCTGCCACCCAATGAACCCCGTTTTACGGTAGGTACCTAACCATACCGTGTAGGTTTACAAAATGATTTATTTATCATATTACCCGCGGATGTCTCATGTCACCTTCAAGTGTGTGAAGGGAAAGAGAAAGTGAATTATTATGTTTGTTTTCTCATTACTTTCAGTATTCACGTACTGAATTTCTGAAAGGTTACGTGGAAGGTTCGTAGATTGGTTCTAGTGTAAAAACTACGAGAAGTACTATAGCCTAAGTAACTAAATATTAAACCAAAGTAAAATTGACAAATAAAAGGGTCAAATTGTATTTTTGGGATTTTCTGTACCGGGTTCATGGTCCAGGCCACTAAGTAAAATCTACTCCGAGAATAACTAGACTAATTAGTAACTTTGCTATTAAACTAGGAAACGAACTGTTTGGCTTTACATGGTACTTGACTTCGTGTCATTATTCAGCCGGTATGTGATAGATCGGCAATACCAGAGAATTGAAAAGGTTGCACAGACTAGAACTTTTAAAATATGTAGTTACCTACCCATACTTATATGTGGTAGTAGATGTAAATTATTTGAAGTCGAAGTGGAATGTAACAAAGCGGCATTTTAGTCGTCTCATTCCACAAACAGCTCACGTGAGTGCTAAGGCAGTGACGTTTTAAGTCACGTGTGAGCTTTCATTATAATTGCGCGCTAAAAGTTCGTATTTCAGCGCTCAAATAGGGCTGAAAACACAAGATACGTAAGTTGACGTTTATTAAGAACTCGTTTCTGCCCACGCTTTCACCCGCATCACTCTCGATTCCGTGGGAATATTGGGATACAAAGTATTCTAAGTCCTAATCCAGGTCATGGTCTACCCATCTGCCAAATTACATCCAAATCCGTTCAGCCGTTTTGCGTGAAAGTGTAGCGTGTTAACAGTCTAAATAAAATTATACTAAATATGCTAGAACTTTCTAACATTCTGTGTAAATAATATTTCAGGTGTGACCTGAAATATTATTTAAAGTATTTAGCAGACGGTTTACCTCACAAAGCTGTTTGTTCGTTAATATGGTATTTTATATACTCTACTCACTCTCTCTCTCTCTTCATTATATGAGCTCTAATTGACATTATGTTATTAGTTTATTACTCCTACAAAATAACATTTTACGACGAACCTTTTCCAGCAATAAAAAACAATAAGGCGTCAGATATTATACTTAGGATTTCCATAAAAACTTTCATGTAGGTACTAATATATACTTATGTTTAGACTGGACAAGTTCAGGTTCAGTCTATAGCTTCATTAGAACCCACATTATTAAGGGAACGGATTAATACAAAATATGTAGGTATCAGTTTGTCGATTCTGTAAAAATGTCATCGTGAAGTGAACACTTAGGTGAAGTGAGCGTGGAGTGAGCTGTCAGTGTCATCCCACTGAGGCTAGGGATTGACCAAGCATTACATTTACAATCATATTCGAGTAGACAGTTGTCTAAGGGAATCAGGGAATACCAATTTCAGGGACAATTATTTAAATGAATGGCATTATGGTTCCCTATTTTACTGCGTTACCGGATAATGAGTTATAGATTAACTATGTAGGTACTTGGTGTTGGTGCAGCCACGAGTCACAGAAGACATTAATTCAGTCATTTTGTGTAAAAGTATTTATGAATAATTTACCAATCTGTGACTGTGCCAATGACCGTTGCGGTAGACGTGTTCTTGAGTGGATGGAGACCGCGAATCGGCAAACGTAAGATAGGACGCTCTCACGCTAGGTGGAGCGACGATCTTCGTAGGGAGGCTGGTAGCAGCTGGATGAGAGTTGCTGAGAATCGAGCTCAATGGCGTGCCTTTGGAGAGGTCTATGTCTAGCAGTGGACTGCTGTAGGCTGATGATGTGTGTATGTGAACTGTGCCACTGAAGCGTGAAGACAACGTACTATCGCGATTGCTTACTGCGTGGTCTGAAATCGAGTCCCTGTAAAATTATCACAGTTCTGAAAATACTAAGTCTTTTCTTTTTATGTCACTGGCATTGCTGATTGGGCTCTTTGCTCCTTCATGAATTACTCTTGTCGAAACGAGAGAAGTTAACATCGTAATTGGAGGGATTCGGTAATTTTTTCCAATCAATCTTAGAAAGGTAGGCGGTACATATACATATTTTAGCATTTCGGTAATCAGTAACAAGGAAATAATATACCGATACTCTTATAACTAGATACGACTTTATAGGTCAGCTACTGAGTTGTAAATAGGTTTAAAGAATTTTATCCTCATAATAACAGTTAACTTAAAATGAGATTCAGAGTGCTTATATCTAAATAGTATAATATTTGCCTGTAGGGTGTTAATACGGGTCTGTGTTTATTGTATAATTTGACCAAATATCTATGCATAGGTATTACGTTAAAGTTGCTTTTCGTGCGGATTACTTTGTAAAGTATTATATTATTTTAATTATTGTGAACGTGAAGACTATGTGGGTCATTACTTTTTTGCTTTTTTTTTCTTAGTTAGTTTTAATCATGATCTGGCAGTTTGAGTAATTTATGCGGCCTATCCAAATGTCCTTTCTTTGCTATTGTTCGTCGAATCGTTGTGCTCTTTAAGTTCTGAGTTGAGCTGCACGATTACTGACAAATGCGTGCACTGACTGGACACGTCCACTCAATCTGTGTGGTTTTTCCTCAATACACCGATTCAGACACCAATCTACATGGTCTTCACATGATCTGACCAAGATTATGTCTGGACTTTAAAAGAGACTGTGACTTCTGAGTTTGTTTTGGCCTTTCTTCTCAGAGTAGTCAGATAGGAAATGCCGATCTCATCTAGTTTTTAAAATATGATTGACGTGTAAAAGTGTTTGTACAAACCTATTTAGAGAAATAAAACCATTAATAAATAAATCATAATAAAGAAATCTCGATGTTTTGTCGTATAAAAATCGTGCGATGCAGGGGCGCGCTAGTAATATTTTACAGGGTGGCAGGACGCACAACCTGTTACCATGGATCCATGGATTCATAACATAATTCTGAACAACCCTGCGTTCTAATATTACGTCGGTTATTAAAAAAATATTGCTGTTCCATACATTTTGAAAGGTATTGCACTTTTCTATGAAACAGCTGATGTTCTTTTGATAACCGACGAACAATTTCTACGCTAGTGAATCTAGAATCATTTGTGTATGTGTATGACGACATAGTGTGTTTGAGTCATATTATCTTTAAGCTATCTCCTTAGTCACTAATGATGCAATAGTAAAATAATCTATATACGAGTACCTAAGTAAAAATGGAATGCTAAACTCAAACTCAAACTCATACGGTCTTATTACAAAACAAGGTTTTTCTTTTGACATGGTTTAAACCATCGAGCATGTTTTTGAAATAAGAACCTAACTGAAATCGAAATACAGTTCCTTTTACAAAACTGTCAACTTAGTCCGGTCTTAGGTTGTCAATTTTGTATTAAGAACTTTACTAAAGTCGGCATAAAGTTCCAAATACAAAAACTAAATCGAATGTGTAGGTTGGGACTAAAGTTAGATCGTGTTTTGTAATAAGACGGAAAGCATTTACTTCAATTAAACCATTTACAGGCACTTTTGAATTGTCCAGTGGTCGGTCAGTCAGAAATATGAAGCTAGTTGCTATTCGTCGGTAAGCGCATCACTAGAGAACGGCTGGACCGATTTGGCTATATTTGGTTTGAAAATGTTCGTATTAGTCCGGATTACGCTTTTATGGATAAACATTTGGGAAAAGATGAACGATTGAATGGATAGGACAACGTCTGTCTGGTTAGCTAGTAGGTAATAAAAACCCGCAGGCCAAACAAATGTAGTTCTCGCCCGAGAATAATAGCTATAATTATAACTATATACCTACTGCGTTGTCTAATATCCTAGTAGACAATAATTTAGACCTACTTACCTTGCTAATTAATAATAATAATGATATGGGACAACATCCACACAAGGTCTTCAGGTCCCGAACTAGGCAGAGCCTGTACTACGGTAACCTGATGACTGATATACATACGTATATACATATAAACACCCAGACACAGGTCAAACAGACATGTTCATGCACACAAATGTTTGACTTGTCCGGGGATCGAACCCGGAACCAGCGGCTCAGAAGGCAGGGTCGCTACCAACTGCGCCAACCGGTCAGTAATTGCGGCCTGCACGTAGTTGGTAAGGGCATTTCGATAATCATTTAGCCAGTGCATGGTTTTTGGAGTTGGTGCAGTAAGTCCCCAGAATGTTCCGTCTATTAGACTGCGGGGCACCTCTAGAGAGGGTGAATAAATTTAAATACTTGGGACATATTCTTACGCCTGACCTAAGTGATAACGAGGATGTTGAGAGAGAGCGGAGGTCACTCTTATACGAGCCAACATGAAAGCCCGCAGGTTTGCTAGGTGTTCGAGGGAGGTGAAAGTAACACTGTTTGGAGCGTATTGTACATCCCTTTAAATCTGCAGCCTGTGGGCTCGTTACACAAAGAAGTGCTTTAGCGACCTCCCCGTTCTCTACAATAATGCGTTTAGGATTGTGGTGGGGCTGCCTCGGTTATGCAGCGCCTCGGGCATGCTCGCGGAGGAGCGCACCGCCTGTTTCCACGCTACTATGCGCCGGCGCGGCGGCGGAGCATCTCTCTATTGCGCAGAGTGCGGGCCAGCTCCAACGCAATCCTGGCGATGATTGCTGACAGGCTGGATGACCTACTACTACTGACTACACGCTGCATTGCTGCAGCAGGCATGTCCTGGCAAGGCCGTTTGTTAGGTTTTATTAATCCTTGAGTGTGTCTTTGTATGTACTGTAGTATCAGCATTACCAGTTAAAATTAAGTAGGCATTGCCAGTTGAAATTAAACGCGCGCCGTCATTGCTTGTGTTTAAAAGACTCGTGAAGGAACATTACTTGTCGTTGTGATCGTGTTCTCATAATTGTAATTATCTATAGTCTTCATTTATTTTCGTTGCTTATGTTAATTTAGTATGTACGTATTTATGTATATATTATTTAGGATATGTATATAAGTGTATCTATTATTTAGGATATGTATATATGTGTATCTATTTTAGTGTATTGTATACATACTTATTATTTGCACCAACAACAGCCCCATTTTATGTCCAGGAAAATCTCTGTCCATTCCAAGGTTGCCTGGAAGAGATCGCAGAAAGCGATAAGGCCGCCCATTGTATATTAAGTAGTGTTCAGTTTAATTTTTGTTGTTATGTTTTTTGTGGTGTACAATAAAGAATATATAAATAAATAGTATCGTATATTTAAAATTTAAATTTTTAATGCTATTTTATTTTATTTTTAATATTTGATATTTATTATGAATTTTATTATTTTATTCTATTAAATGATATTATTAGTATAAGTATAATTTATTGCTCAAAAGACTTAGTAATATTTTACAGAAAAGTTTGGCAATATTATTTTCTAATAAAATGGATGTAGCCACTGCAACCGAACTAGGCATACTGTTATATGTTTTGTTAATTGTCGTATATGGGTCTAGTTACCCGAAATAAATGAATTTTATTTATTTTTATATAGCAGTGGACTAATGCAAGTAATAACATAATCAGCCTATAATGTTCCCACTGCTGGGAGACAGGCCTCCTGTCTGTGAGAGGGAATGGGCCATAATCCGCCACGCGGCCCTAGTGCGGGATGGTGGATGTCACTGGTCTTCGAATTTTTGGTTCTAGGACACTTTTCTTCACAATTTTTTCTTTCACCGTTTTGAGAGCAGTGGTGATGAAATTAAATACACAAAGTAAAGTGCCTGCCTGGGTTGGAACTTACGACCTACAACTCGTAAGTCCGGTACCACAAAAATAAGCGTATAAGTACCGGACTTCTCACCCATTATTATAAATAACGAAATAATAAAACGATAAACCAACGAACAATATCTTGGATTAAGGGTAGATGAAAAACTAAATTGGAAATTACACACCGACCATCTTAGAAGTAAATTAACATCGTTATTAGGAGCATTACGGAAAGTAGCAACCTTTATTCCAAATAAAGTGCGCACTTGATTTATAACTCCCTAGTAGAATACTTGATTGAGATATGGGGATCCGCAGCAGTAACTAATTTAAATTATCTTCAAAGAGTTCAAAATAAAATAATTAAAACTCTGTTCTATTATCATTATCTTACTCCAACAAAGACCTTATACGAAACTATTCAATATTAGACAGCTGTACATTAACTACACCTGCATTCTTATTGAAAACCTAACTACAAACTCAATACAACCTAACATACAACTAAAGAAAAAAACAATGTCTTATAACCTGAGAAATAGATATAAAAACAAACTGGACGTCATCAGCGTAGGTACGCACTAATTACGGTAGAAAGACCATGATTATTATTAGAAGGAGCACAGCTGTTCAATGGATTGCCGGATGATATAAAAGAGTGCGATAACGTGAATACATTTAAAATAAGCTTACGAAACATGTATCTACATTATAACTTCTAATACTCTGGAGGAAAATGTATTGTACTGTATCATCATACTTATTATTTTGTATCTCATTATAAGCGGACTGTAGGTTCCTACGAGAAATAAATTTCTTTAAACGGGAAATCTGATATCAAAGTGAATAAATATAATCGAAACAATCCTGTCCTATGTAGAGTGGGCCTTTTCAGGAGCTACCTATTGCTCGGAGGAGCTCGGATCATCGAGAAATAATCATATTCACAATAACAAAAAATTACATATCGAATGGTTGGGCCTGTGCTTTACCCAGTTTTAACGTTAAAAAATGATTATAATTGCATCATCTTAATATGGTGGTTTACAATTCTTTTATCTAGAAATGTTAAATCAAACAATTATTTTACAACAATTCGTTTACAATTCTTTTATCAAGAAATGTTAATGTTAAATCCCTTTGGTCGAGTCCTTGCCTCATTGAGTCAACGTCAAAAAGCGCGCGTTTGTTAGTTGACTCATTGAGGTAACGTGTTTCGGGTCGAATTTAATGCGATTTATTGCCTGTCTAGAGTATCCTTTCCCTGCTCTAACTTGCACAGAGTGCAGGAAAAAGAAAAGGAAAGACATATAACATCACATGTTAAACATCTGACAACAATTAGACAACTGGAGCATTGTATTCAGTCTTCGTCATGGTCCTCTAAGCACATACACAAGTAGATCCTATGTTACATGTTTGAGTTTTTGGACTCAGTTTCCTTTCTATTTCATCTCTTCCATTTCGATTTCTGTCCGTTCTTTTAGTCACTAAAACACAGTACAAAATGAATCATACAAAGTATAAATACTAACTAGCAAAACAAACTACTTTCTGTCTGGAGTTAAGGGACAATTTTGTGTCCGGTATCAGGGAACAGAGAATCCCCAAAATCACGTGTTCTAAGGCAAAACTTCTTTGGAAATCAACGAAAAGTTTTACAAATTTCAAATATCTATGGATTACTAAATACAATAACAATTACTCTAAACAAAAAACCATAGCAGTAACACTCGCTTAGTTCTTACGTGGCGCAGTGTGTTCCCGCCAAAAGCAGAAATCAACCGCTCCCATCGTGGCGTCGCGCGTCACTCTCACACTGCGTCCCAGGGCCGGGTATCGAATCGATACCCGGCCCACAAACCCGGGAAACAAAAAAGTTTTCCGCGGGAGCGTATCGATACTGTCGATACGCTCCCGCGGGGAACTTTTTTTGTATTTTTTTTGTTCGGGCGTTCATCAAATAACTTCAGCTCCCGCTCTGGGCCTCTGGGCGGAGCGGGAGG
This sequence comes from Brachylomia viminalis, assembly GCA_937001585.2. NCBI lineage: Eukaryota > Metazoa > Arthropoda > Insecta > Lepidoptera > Noctuidae > Brachylomia > Brachylomia viminalis. The sequence goes on along the minus strand of OW443301.2, from coordinate 13,323,292 downwards.
GCGTGTCAGACTCTTGCTGACTAAAACCCACCCGTGTAACCGTAACCCTTTCGGACTTTAATAATAATAATTATACTCGTTTATTTATAAAAAGGGGCACATTTACAATAAGTAACTTAAGAATTAAAATAGAGCACAGTAGCTTATTTGCCTGAACTAGGTTGAACCTGTGCTTCAGGCTAGGACGTTTATAAATACATCCATACTTTCCCGCAACGCTGGCAGGCATCGGCCATAGCGGACCCCGTCATTGCTGCTGACATCCCTTTGAGGCGCGCGTGGAACATTACGCGCCGTCGATACGGGCCTGGTCCTGAATCCCAGGCCGATTCCCGGCCACCGTATATACAACTTGCGAGACGCGCGAGCAATGGGTAGCTCGCCATCGGTAAGTTGCGTCTACGGTAGCCGGGAATCGGCCTGGCCTTCCCGAAACTCAGGACGTCTCCTGCGGCGACCAGGAGTCTGAGGGCGCGAATTTTGCCTCCACCGTATGCTCCACCGTGTCCTCTGGGCAATCCACACAATGGTGACACCCGGGCGTTTCCTCTCGCCTTATCCGGGACAGGAACTTCCCGTCCCGCGCGACCCTTAAACCCGTTTTTGAATAGAACGCGTTGCGACTTGCCGAGATAGTACGTGTGTCCGAAGCCAGACGCCGGCGTCGTCCGGTGTTACGGGACTTCCCCCTACGTGGAATGAATCGCAAATCATTCTTGCTCAATTCGTGTTCCGTAGCTACTACTTACCTATATATTTTACTAGTAGGTATTTTAGGTCTAGCTTTTGTAGGTAGGTATATTGAAAACATATTAATGTCAACAGCAGTATAAATTTAATTCTCAATGTTCGAAATGTAACTGAAATACTTAAGTACCTAAGCTAAAGCATTCAAATAGGTTTTGGGTTTATAGAGATACTGTGGGTTGCATGAATTGGTTACCCCAGTTGTATTAAAATTAACGTTGAAGGGGGCTACCCGCATCGTGACGCTGACTGTACGAGGAACAGGATGTAAAGTTCACTCATACCTCCATAGAAAAGGGAGGGTCCTCCGACCAGACGGGTGTCGTGTCTGGTGGGCAACTGCCCGACGATTGATGTCGGGAGATTGTATTTATATGCTAGTTGCGCGATAAACTCTGCTTGCACGATGCAGGCTTTTTTTTGCCTGACGTCAGTGTGACGTAGTTCTCATGTGGCGATGTAGGTACCGCTACAGGTTTATTCACCCTTTATCTTTTGATTTATAGTCTAATACATAGCTATATTTAATTACAGCCGTTAATCATGAGCCTAGTGCGTATTTTTAGTATAACTAGCGACCCGGCCCTGCTTCGCAAGGTTTTTACGACTTGACAGAACATTATTATAGGTTAGTTCAATATTAATCGTAATAATTTTCCAGAATAAGTTCTCTAAATGATAGTGAACTAAAAGTTGCGAAGTTTGAAGAAGAAGAAGTTTAGAAGAACCACGCCGTGACACAGACAGACACGAAAAGTGACTTTAATTTATAATACCTATGTATGTACAGGGTTATAAGTAAAACACCATCAACCTCTTAAGGGATCATTGTACTCATCATTATGAACAACTTTTACTATGGCACCGAATATGAAATCGCGATTTCATTTTTGGTCATTTTCGTTTCGAAAACATCTCTGATGCACTACAGAAACGGGGCAGTTCCAATAGCATCCTAAAAACCTTATTATATTGGGCGCTTAAGGCATCTAGATCTCGAGCTCTTGGCGTAGCTGACCCATAGACCCTGACAGAAAGCCTTGAATAGGTCCCCCTATTGAAGGCTTTCTGTCAGGGTCTGTCTGTCTTGACTTGGTCACTACAACGGGAGAATCTACGGGCCAACATATCACATCGGACCGCAAATGCCCTACGTTTCCTCTCAATGTCTACATTATCCATAAGGTCGTCGGTAAGCATGTGCCCCAAGTACTTAAATTGGTCCACTTTATTAATGCTCATGCCATTTAGGGTGCAATTAGGTGTATAGCTTGGGCACTTACCGGCAGCTTTAAAGACCACGTATTCGCACTTCCTGACATTATATACCAGGCCATGCGTACCAGCGTACTTCTCGCAGACCTTCAGCATATCTCTGATAGATCCCTCAGTCGGGACCAGCAGCACCATGTCGTCCGCGTAGCTAATGTTATTAATACTAACAACACCAATCCGGCAGCCGACACGCATACTGCTGAGCTCGTCTATCAGATCATTTACATACAGGTTGAAGAGCCTGGGAGACGTCAAACCCAGGGGGGGGTCTCACACCACACTCCAACCCACACAACTCAGATAAAGTTTCGGCCCACTTTACATAATATATCTGGTTTGCGTACCAAAACCGCAGGAGTTTTAGAACTTTCGCCGGTACATTCCTGTCCCCCAGCTTTCTCCACAGCACATCATATGCCACAAAGTCGAAGGCTCTGGAGAGACCGAGGAAACAGGCATATACCGGTCTGAATATAGCGGTCTGTGTAATATTGAACAGTATTCTTTAAACTCAGTATAGCACTTTCTGTTGATAATTCAGGTTGGAATCCAAACTGGTCGTCGTGCAAACAACGATATTTTTTTATTAAACATGAGTCAAGCACACTGTTCAATATTTTAGCATAGATGGTCGCCAGAGAGATCGGACGGTAATTTCCCCAGTCCGAGATGTCCCCTATCATGTTTTTAACAATAGGTGCAACTATAGTTCGCATCAATTCGCCTGGTAAATGAGATTGACTAATGTCCTGCAGATCTGGTAGCGTCGTGTGAAGGGTCGTTGAGCGCCATAAAATATTGTTGAGCTACACGATGACTGATGCATGCATGTCGTCTGTTAGGACAGGTCAACTCAAAGCTGCAATGGGTGTTTCTTCAAAAGGCCTTTCCAGACATGGCCATAGCTAAAGTACATACATCTTTTATGGGGTACTGTGTTAAATGCTACAACAAAATACCTTGTAATATATTGCAATTAAATGAAATAAATTTAAAACTCATATAAAAAGTTCACTGTGTAAACAAGCATATTACAAATTAGAAGATTATATCCAAGATAAGAATGCTTGGAAGCATGCTGGTCCAGCTCCACAGGACAATCTAGGGTCTTGACAAAATTAAAACTTGTTGCTACTTTAATTGTATGGTTTGTTATTTTAATGACATTGATTTACATTCTGTGACTACTTTAACTCACACACTGACATATTAATTGGTTACATAATTTGGGAAATCGTATACTTTTACAATGTTTGTAAATATGTGAACACCATGTATCTATCACTTAATTAACTTATTTATCATTGCTACGTTTATTAAATTCTTTTTACCTATTTTGGTAGGGTAATTTTTATTATAGGTGCAATGTCTTCACATATAATTATATAATTAATGTATACAAAGTATTGTAACACATTTTAAAAGAGTAACGATGGAGTTTCTTGCCCATTCTTCTCCATACGAAACTACCTTTTGGAAGGGGCGACTAGAATCAATTCTATTTAAATGTAAATGTTGACGTTCAAAAGTGCCTTCTATGTGCCTATTTGAAATAAATGCTTTGACTTTGACTTTGGCCCTGCATTGTTAGACTCACATAAAATCCTAATATTACTATGTTTGGACTTTAAAAAAGACCATGACCTCTGAGTTTGTTTCGGGATTTCTTCTCAGGGATCAGTCAGCTAGGAAATGCCGGCGCCGGCTAGTTTTAAAATATTGACGTGTAAAAGTGTCTAAGATCTATTTACAGAAATAAACATTACATTTAATTTAATTTCATGAATGCACATAAAACCAGGACAGAACCCTCGGCAAGTGAACCCCAGCATATTTGAAATGCTCACTGCTGAGTCCATCGTGGCCGGGGGATTTACTGGCTCATGTTTTGTATGGCAACGTTCACTTGTTTAGCCGGAAAATGTGTCAGTGGTTTCACCCCTTCACCGCCAGACTCAGCATCACCCACTGTAACAGAAGGACCCAGAGGCGACACTCACTGATCCCTCCTACGAGTAGTACTACCTTACATGTCGGTCAAAATGTATGGCTTGGCCGTTCCGTTGAACTATTGCATGACACAACATTAAATACTTACCATAAACTCATAGAAGTGTCTGTGGGACGATCGCGAAACGGCCAAACGGTACATTTTGACCGAGATGTAAGGTTTTTAGAGTTAGGCCTTGTAGAGTTAGGAGCTTGGCTCTACATTAGATCTCATAACTTTTTAACGTTGATAGCGTTGTGTAAGTCTTGGCAACCTTCTTTACAAGAAATGTTTTTGGTGGGATTGAGATTTCACCGACTAAGCCAAAAACATTCCCATGATGTTAGAATTATTTATCATTGAATAAAACCTTCCCCTTTTTGTTGCGATCATGCATTATGTATTTGAAAGACTAGATGTTTTCTATGCACTCGTTTCAAGGCTACTGAAAAAAGCACGAAATAGGTTTGAAAAAAAATTGGTTCTGAACTGTTCACCGCTTTCTATTCTAATAGAATTTTGCAGAGTTTCAAGTTCCATTTTCCAGTGCGGTTCATTTGTTTGGTAGCCACGCATCCATGCGTAGCGTGCCCTGCAGTGTGGAGTCCCACCTACATTTGCATACAATCCGAAGCTAAGTATACGTGCGAAGTTTAGCCGTGGGCTGCTGTGGAGCGACATCTTATCACAGATTGTATAGAATGTTCCGAGTACTGTGCCAAAATGAGCCTTATTTATTGTTTTCAATATTGCTGTATGTGACCTCTGTTTCAATAAGCTTAGCAAGTTTAAGCTCAAGTAAGAACTTTATTTACAAAAATATTGGCAATTATCAACCAATAAATAGTCAAAGACCAACCAAAGCATGAGTAAAATATTTGAAGTGGAATCTATGGTTGTAACGCAGCGTTGAGATAGCTACTAATCTCTAGTTTTAAATCAAAGGATTCTTCAAAAGGTTTTAGAAAGTTTAATTCCAACAAATGTTTAATTTAAGTACCTACAACGTTTGAATTCCACAAAATGTCTGTTGTGCTTCTTGAAAAGGTGAGTTCGGATTTTTGGATTAACTAAATCTACTGGATAACCTGCAATAATAATTATGGTTGGATTTGGTTTTTAGTTTACGAGTGAAGTTACTTAAAATGTACGCTTTAATTTCTAATATTCCTAAGCCTTAAAATGGCCCAGTTACGGTTTTGAGTTTATAAAGCTTTATGTTGTTTGTACTCGACTCGTGGCTCAGTAGGATTTTTGTGATGTTTGAATTTGTTTGAAATACGTCGGATGGGACACCGCCATGCCACCGTCGCCATTGGGCGGCTAGGAGTTTCAAACAATTCCGCTACTACCCTACCGTTGCCGAGTCTGACCGGCAGCCGTTCGTTTGTGTGACCAGTCGCGCATTTTCATTTAGCTAGTGTTAATTTTTTTTTGTATTGTATTTGTATTGATTATATTAAACTATCACATTGATATTGCTCAGTTTTTGTAATTGTCAGTGTTATGAAGGGAGCTTTGACGTGAGGCTGTGCAAGTACCATGTGTCCCACACTGCGGTATTACAAAAGCTGAACATCTTGATCTATGCATCCCTGCAACGTTTAGTCCAGGGACTTAGGGGGCGAGTAGTTGAGGTACACTAGTCCGGAAGCCTTAGCAACAACTAAGCTGCCAACGCTGAAGGCGATTCCGAACAGCAGCGCCAGGTTGTAGCGGCGCTGCTGCGCGTCGTGGTGCGCCTGCCACGAGCCGCGTGGCACGGGCAGCTCGTCCATGGTGGGCGCCTTGAAGTGCTCGTTGTGGTAGCGACGCACAGATTGCTGGAATAGCCTAGATACAATAGGTCGTGAGACATTCATGGTTATTTAATGAAGAGTGTGATTTTCTTGAACTTGCTGAAACTGTTAACTGAACTACTTATCAGTCAGTGCAGTAGAAAATTTCTGAGTATTTTCTGAGTATTTCTGAATATTCGACAGTTTTTGCCCTTTTAGCCCTCAAGAAAATAATTAGTTTTGAAATGGGAATATAGTTGAATTAGGTTGTTATACGAAAGTATATTTGCAACGTGTCACACCGTCTTAGATAGGTACTCAAGGTGGTGAGATGTACGTTCTTACGTCACCCACAAAGTACCGAGGTAATAACCTGAAGAGGACGACATTACCTGCATCCGTGTGTTGCTAAGCAATTAGTTGCACGAGTATCTACTGAAGATTATAACAGTAGCTTAGGTACTGAATAGTTTTGCTAGTACTACAGGGAAGCAGTTAGGGAGGGAAGGAAACGTCAAACATTTTCTATGACATATTAATACCTTTTAAATTTATCGATTATAGCAAAGCATTCGATTCCCTGTTTCACGAAAAGATACGAGAGTCATTAAAAGAACAAGGAATTGAACACTGTTGGATATATTTAAATAAAATGTGACTTCGCTTGAATATTGATTATATTTGGTACAGAAATCGGTTACAATATAAATTAAAACTAGTAGGTACTAGGCGTGCGTTGCTGTCCGAATCTGTAGGCGAGAGTGCGCGGCGCGGCCGCCGACCCGATCAGCTGAGACCTCTCCTCCCGCGTCCCCCGCCGCTGCTCGTTCACGCGTATGATGCGTGAACATCCTCCGGCGCGTTGAGAGCCATAGCTTTCAAGAAGTAGACGGGGAAGGGGACCTGGATGCGGCCCGCTCCGCTTCGTTGTCATCTTTGGATTGTGAAGTTGGCAAAGGACATAGTCTGTTGATCGCCCTTCGTATAATGCCCTTTGAAGTAGTGACGTCAGCTACCCTGCTGACGCCGTCGGCCCCTGGATAGAGGCGAGACACGCGCCCCAGCCGCCATTGTAGTGGCGGTAAGTTGTCTTCCTTCAGTAGCACCACGTCACCGCAGGTGAGCCCTTGCTGTCCAGTGCGCCACTTGGTGCGCTGCTGCAGCTCAGAGATGTACTCCCGGCGCCATCTCTCCCAGAAGTGCTGCCTTATCTTCTCTAGGAGCTCGTATCTGTTGGGTCTAGTAGCAGTGATGGGCTTCGTTGGGACAGACATCAGTGGTCTCCCAATTAGAAAGTGGCCTGGAGTCAGAGGAGAAGGATCAGTACAATTGGACGAGAGAGGAGTCAGCGGGCGTGAATTTAGGATTGCTTCAATCTGTGTGAACAGCGTTGCTAGCTCCTCAAACGTCAAAGCAGCATTTCCTGCTACACGTTTCAGATGAAACTTAGCTGATTTAATTCCAGCCTCAAATATTCCACCGAAGTGGGGAGAATAAGCGGGGCTGAATACAAATTTGATACCTTCAGAAGAGGCATAATCACTGACAGACTGACGGCTGGATCGAAGCAGCCTACCTAATTCATTGTTAGCTCCTACGAAATTCCTACCGTTGTCGCAAAAGATCTCATGACATTTTCCCCTGCGTGATATGAATCGTCTTAGGCATAAAATAAAAGCTTGAGTACTCAGGTCACTTACAAGTTCCAAGTGAATTGCCTTGGTACTAAGGCATACAAATAAACATAGATAACATTTACTAATTCGGTTACCACGACCTTTACGGTTACTTATCATAAAAGGTCCAGCAAAGTCAACTCCGCACGAGTAGAAAGGGAAACAAGCATTAGTACGCGCTTCAGGTAAATGACCCATTATTGGTTGTAAGGTATTCGCTCGCAATCGAACGCACACAATACACTGTCTAACTACTTGCCGCGCTAGGCATCTCCCTCCAATGGGCCAGTACTTATCACGCACTGACGCTAACAGTAGCTGTTGACCTGCGTGAAACAAACGTATATGTTCACTTATCATTAGTATCTTAGTTAAATGATGTTTTGAATTCAATATTATAGGGTGTTTCTTATCGAAATTATAATTGGAGTTTTCTAAACGACCACCCACACGAACAATGTCATTGGAATCTATAAATGGAGTTAATTGTAATAATTTATTTTTTCGTGGTAATGTTTTTCCTTGTTTAAGTAACTCAATTTCGAAAGAAAATGATTGTAATTGACTAATTTTAATTAAAAACATAATTGAATTATTTATTTCGTCTGAGTTTATAGGGCCTGAGTACTTTTGTTTATTTTTATTACAGTTATTAACAAAACGTAGAACATATGCAAATATTCTACTTAACTTATTGAAATTGGAATGCTTATTAAAATCTATAAATGAAGTTTTGTCGGTAGAATTGTTTGCTGCAGATAATAATGAATGTACCTTCAACTCTGGTAATATTTTAGCTACGATTGAATTTTGTGGCCATTCTAAACGTTCTTTCTTTAGGAAAGAAGGACCTTCCCACCACAAGGAAGAAGATGATAGATCTTGGGGTTCAACTCCCCTTGAGGCCAAGTCAGCTGGGTTCATATTTGTGGGTACATGTCGGTGTTCAAAACCATTAGTTAACTCATTAATTTCATTAACCCTGTTGCAGACAAACATTTTTAGATTTCTCACATCTGTTTTTAACCATCCTAAAACCACTGTTGAATCAGTCCAAATGGTTTTACAATTTATATTAAATCGAAATGACTGAAGAATTTTATTAGATAATTTAGCCCCCAGCAAACAACCCAGTAATTCTAATTTTGGTATAGTCATAGGCTTTAAGGGCGCAACCCTTGCCTTTGCGCACAGAAGTCTTACAGTAACCTCATTTTTTTCGTTTATTGATCGTAAGTATACACATGCGGCATACGCTTTCTGTGACGCATCGACAAAGCAATGTAGTTGTATGGATATCGGGAAATCGCAAAGAACATTTCTACTAACTTTAATATTAGAAAGGAAGTGCAAACTAGTAATGAATTTTAACCATGTTTTTAATTGAGTTTGTGGTATAGGCTCCTCCCAGTTTAGCTTGATAACCCATAACTGTTGCAAAAAGATTTTAGCCTTAATAATGCATGCACAAATTAATCCTAAAGGATCAAATATTTTACAAATAGTAGCTATAACGACCTTTTTCGTAATAATTTCCGGTGGCGATTCGATCTTTGAGGGAAACCCAATAATATCTAGTTTTGGAGAATAATTCAAACCTAGCACACTGGATTCTTTTGTTAAATCTACCGGGTCGAGCATAGTTTCATCAACAGCAAATGCCTGTAAACAGTTAGTACGAATCTTTCTTAAAGGGAAGCATGCCGAATCTAGAATTTCCTTAATATTTTTGTAAATGTGCTGCAATTCACTTTCACTTTCCGCTCCCGTATTCAAATCATCTATATAAAAGTCACTTTTAATAATGTTCGCGATAGTGTCGTCATTACATTCTTTAGCCAGTTGTAATAAACATCTGGTACTCAGGAATGGAGCGCTGGCCAATCCATATGTTACTGTATTTAATTGTAAAACTTTTAAATCATTATTATCATCGGGTTCCGTATGAGATGAATCCCTCCACAGAATTAACTGAAGGTGACGTTGAGAAGTATGCAAGGCCGTTTGTCGGTACATTTTCTCAATGTCTCCTAAGAGAACAAACCTATGCCCGCGGAAGCGTATCAAAATTGAGATTAAGTCGGACTGTACAACTGGACCTACAGCCTGTATGTCATTTAATGACTTACCAGAAGTAGTCTTGGCCGAGGCGTCGAATACCACCCTCAACTTTGTCGTTTCACTCTTCTCGCGAATTACGCAGTGATGTGGAAGGTAGTTGCCAAACTCTAGACCATTTACTTCACTCAAATGACCTAATTCTTTATATTCATCTATAAATTGAGTGTATGACTCCTTAAGTTTTGGATTTCTATTTAGTTTTAATTCTAAATTCAAAAAACGTTTCTTAGCCAGATAATACGAATCTCCGAGATTAGTTTCGGGTTCTTTTAGTGGCATACGTACACAAAACCGACCGTCAGGTAAGCGGCTCGTGTTTTCTATAAAGTCATTTTCGCAAAACTGTTCCTCTAATGAATATGTTTTTGTCTCTGCAGGTAGTTCTTCAATCTCCCAAAATTTCTTAAGGGAATTATCGAGATTCGAAAAATGATTGAAATAACAATAGACCTTAGACTTGGATTGACTGATACCGACTGGACCGGCTATCAACCACCCTAATTGTGATTCTTGTAAAGTAGGCTTATTAGACCCTAGCTTAATTTGATTTGTTCCAATAATATTCCAAAATATGTCAGCCCCCAACAGTATATCTATATTGGAAGGCTGGTAAAACTTTGGATCCGCGAGCTGTATACCGCATGGGATATCTAATTCTCGGACGTCTATTTCGACGCTAGGTAAAATACCTGTTATCGTTGGCACCAATAAACAGGAGACCCGAGTACTATAGGTACTTGAATGAGAATTTATTTTTACGATACACTTTCCTAAAATGTTAGTTTTAATATCATTAAGTCCACAAACCTTAAAGGTTTCACTAGAGGTTTTATTGAACCCTAATTTCTCCCTCAGAACATCTGTTAAAAATGACGATTGACTTCCAGTATCTAATAGTGCACGTGCCATTACCTTTCTATTGTTTGACTCGTTAACGATCTCCACCTGCGCCGTACACAACAACGTATGAGTCATCGTTGTAGCCGATAATGTAACCGGTGGACTATGTGCGCTTGCGCTTTGCTCTTCGGTCGTGTTAGTGTCATTTCTATGTATCAAAGTGTTGTGTTTCCCTTTACATATCTGGCATGAACTTTTCAAACGACACTGATGACTATTATGCCCACTACGTAAGCATTTAGTGCATAGTTTTAACTTAGTTACTTCGCGAATCCTATCATCGTTGTTCATTTCCTTGAACTTCGAACATTTATAAACAAAATGATTTTGATTACAAATTACGCATTGATATTTATGATCCTTCCTTTCCGTATCCGAATCCGAAGCAGCTAAGAAAGATCTCACCGATTTATTACTTTGAGAGTTCGATTTATTATGTTCATGTTTATCATATCTGTTATAGTGGGTAGTTTCCAAGATGTCCGCTCGGTTGCGTAAAAATGAGAAAAAATTAATGAGTGTCGGTAAATCCGATAAACTATTTTTATATTCCTCCCATTTCATACTAGTGACGGGATCCAACCTTGCTGAGACTATAAATATTAATAAATCATCCCACTGTTCAGTAGGACGCCCCAAAGTGTGCAAAGAACTCAAGTTTTTAGATATGTGATCAATTAAATAGCGCAATGCTTTAAATGATTCCTTCACAATAGGATCGATACTTAATAACGACTTAAGGTGGTTATTTATTAAAATATTTTTGCTGTTATAACGGTCACATAAAATTTGCCAGGCATTTCTATAATTATCAGCGGTAAACTCAATTGATCTTATAACGACAGCGGCACTATTTTCCAAGCTTGATCTGAGATAGTGATACTTATTAATTAATGGAATCGAATCATTTTTATTAATAAGGGAATCGAAAGTATCCCTATACTCCAACCACTTTAAATAGTTCCCATCAAACTTCGGTAAATTTATTGTGGGTAATTTTATAGAATTCATGGAATGTGAACATTGGCTCGATATGCTTTCACCATTCTCTGATCTTTTCTCTAAATTAGCAAATTCAATTAATTCTTTAGCTGTGGAAAGAAGAGAAAAAAATTGTGACTCAACAAATTCCCGCTCTGTTAACTGCTCATCCTCATTTGGTGAGAGTAATTCTAACTCCGATTGAATTTCGTTGAACTCTGACAACAATTCTTGAAATTTGTCAACCCGTAACGATAATTCTCTCACTTGAATACTAGTCAATTTATTCGCGCCTACCTGCGTTAAAACATTTACATAGTCTTTACATTTTGTTAATCTCCCCTTTATAATGCTACGCTTTTTATTAAGCTCCTTTACAGTTCCTTCCATAACTTACTAAAAGAAACAACAAAACTGAACAATGAATTAGGCAAGAAAATGAAACGATCAAACCAGTTACAACGGTTCCGTCGATCTTCGAACCAGCCGCCCTCCCGCAGTCGGCACTCAAGCGCTTGACGGCTCGTCAGCCACAAACCAAGCTCTGGGCCTAGCGAAAACAGCTAGCTGCGACGTAAGGCCTTAGCGCTTATCTGGAATTTTGCATAAATGAGTAACAGTTAACAACAAATCTTATGATAATCTTATGTGGGGGTATATGGGGAAAAAAAAAAAAAAATCGCTAACGGAAAAAATGACTAGGCAATATTATGATAAATGGATTTATGCTTTGAAATGCAATGGATAGCTAAATGACTATAGGCAATGCCACCAAATGCAGTAAGATATAGAAATACTTTATAAAATAATATAGTAGGTAGGAAATAGGCAAGCTCTCGCAATAGCCGAAGCGTATAATAGGAAAAATATAGATAGTACGTGTACACGAAATGCTATCTTATAACGCTATCGGAGCGGCAAGCTGCACACAAGTTCGAAGAGGAAAAATAGTGGATAGGAATACAGGCCTACTTCCCTTGAGTACCCAGCCAGACGTCCAACACGGTCTTCAGCAAAGTTCTTCACTCCACCAGGGCAGAAGGCAGCATAAGCAGCAATCCCTTCCAATCTCTTCAGCGTATATTGAAGCTATGGTCGCCAAATGACCAGAATAACTTTCGATTTTGTTCACGGTCGCCAAATGTTGGATATATTTAAATAAAATGTGACTTCGCTTGAATATTGATTATATTTGGTACAGAAATCGGTTACAATATAAATTAAAACTAGTAGGTACTAGGCGTGCGTTGCTGTCCGAATCTGTAGGCGAGAGTGCGCGGCGCGGCCGCCGACCCGATCAGCTGAGACCTCTCCTCCCGCGTCCCCCGCCGCTGCTCGTTCACGCGTATGATGCGTGAACAAACACAAATACATCCTTTTAATAAATAATGTTTACAGTCAGAAAACTGCGAGAATCCAATTAGAAAAGAAAGGTGAACCTTTCAGAGTAGGCGTAGCGTACGAGAAGGAGATCCCGTGTCACCAAAAATATTCTCGGCGGTACTAGAATCAATATTCAGAGGTCTAAATTGAGAAAATCTCGGTATCAGAGTAGACGGTGTCTCATTGACTCACTTGAAAGAAAGAAAAATATTTTATTTGGGACACGCACAGGAAATACAAATAATGATAATAATAAAAATGAAAAAAAAAGAACAGAACTCAGATTTTGAGATTTGCAGATGATATTGTGTTATTTGCAAAATTTTCGGAGCAATGCCAAAAAAACTCTTTTTCATTATAGCAGTTCTGCATTTTTTGTCGCACAGTTTGTTTGTATATTGAGAACGCAAAAACCTTCATATGAATATCAAAAGCAAACTATTTAACACTTGCATACTACCAGTTCTCATGTACGGCAGCCAAATATGGCATTTAGGGGCAAAATGTCCAATTATCAAATTGTCCAATTCTCAAAATGTCCAATGGTCAAAATGTCTAATTCTCAAAATGTCCAATGGTCATAATGTCCAACTCCCAAAATGTCCAATTTTTGAGAATGTAGTAAATTTGTTCAATAACTCATCGAAACGCTTTTTTAATACTTATGACAAAGAAAAATACAAAATACTGAAAGAATCAAAATAGGTTTTATTTATAAATTAAGACCAGAGAAGACCACAATATACCAAATCACTATTTTTGTCATAATGTAATATACAGTGGTGGTCATATAATTAAGAACGCTTATTTAAAGGGAAGATTTTTTCAAACTAACAATTATAACTAATTACATGTATTCTTTTGTTTTTCTCACATTATCGCAAAACTTTTCCATACTAGCGGTGCATTCGTTGATACACATGATTGGCTAAAAAATAAATAGATAAACTTTATACATTAGATATGAACCTACTATTACTACTTACTGGCTGGTCACATAATAAAATTAAGGACGCTGAATAGTTTATTATTTTATTCTAATTTTTATAGAGAACACTCTGTGGTTCTGTGGTTGTAGGTCACTATTTGTATTGTTTCGGCGCCATTTAGTGCTGTAAAAGTCTTAAAGGTGATTGCTTCATATGAAAACAATGGGGAAAAATAAAAGTTGTGATAAATCTAAGGGACGTAATATTAAAACTTTGCGAGAAGAATTGGTCGTATAAAAAAATAGCCGACCATATGCAATGCTCAAAAACGATGGTTTTCCACGCAGTGAAGCATTTTTCCACGTAACAAACTACATCAAATGTTCCGCGCGTATCTAAACAGAGAAATTCATCTCGTCGAGATGATCGAAATTTCGTTCGTTTGGCAAAACAAAAGACTTTTAAAGGGTCTAATGAGCTGAGAAAAGAATATTTCGGTAAAAACAACCCTTCAGTAATCTTGGCACACACTATTAGAAGGCGTTTGGTAGAAGAAAAGTTGCACGGAAGGATAGCAAGGAAGGTGCCCATGTTGAAACGGTGCCATAGTCCAGCCCGCCTTGAAGAAGGTATGAAAACTGGACAGTTAGACAGTGGAAAAATTTTCTTTTAACTGACGAGACAAACATAAACAGGGTATGTTCTGATGGAAAACGGTATGTACGACGTCCTCCGAATAAAGCATTCGACCATAAAAAGACATTAAAGCATGGTGGGGGAAGTGTGAAAATTTAGGGGTGTTTTTCTGGACATGGTGTTGGACCTGTTAAGCTGATAGAAGGAAACATGGATCAATTTCAATACAAAAATATAATCCCGTTTGCTCTATTCATGTGGCTATTTCATAACATAACTATTACTTCTAAGAAGGAATACATAACTACACATGGCATGATTTAGATAAAAAAATCTGGAACTTCAAATCGTTCATATTTATATGACCACAACTGTATAAAATACAGTAATCAACATCATAATTGTTTTATAATTATTTATTGTATCAAACATTAACACATAGTTTTATATAATCAAGGTAAGACATAAAAAATACTTTGTCCTACCTTGCTTAGTCAAGCAAGTAATAATCAACATAATGTTTATTTATAATCAACAAGCATTTTTTTTTCATATGTTAATAATTAAAAACAAGCTGTCTCAAATTTTTTTTTATCAAAAATCGATGTAGTGTGTGATCTCTGTTTCGTAATTTTATTAAATATTTTTTGTATTTACGATCAAACTGGATGTCTCTAGGTCTTCTTTTAATTCTCACTTTCTTAAACAACAAATCTTCTAAACGACAGTCCCAATATTTACTTTCATTTCTCATGAAATTATTAGAAAGTATTAAAAAAGAGTTTGATGAGTTATTGAACTTTGCTACATTCTCAAAGATTGGACATTTTGGGAGTTGGACATTTTGACCGTTGGACATTTTGAGAATTGGACATTTTGCCCCTGAATGAACCATGGGCCTTATTACTAAACACGACTAGCAAACTGGCATCATGCCAATACGCAATGGAAAAGAGCATGATGAATGTGAAAAAGTCAGACCGACTGAGAAACCGTGTAATAAGAAGCAAAACAAAGATTATAGGTACATAACGTGCAAAATTAGAAGGCTTAAATGGCGATGGGCAGGGCACATGGTAAGAGGAAAATACAAATGGAACAAAATTGTGACACGATGGTATCCTAGCGAAGGTAAAAGGAAAAGAGGTAGACCGCAAAAAAGATGGGATGACGACATAAGACAAGTGGCAGGCGTCATATGGAACAGAGTGGCTCAAGAAAGACATGAGTGGAAAAGATGGGACTCCTCTAACCTTTTCCACTGGTCTTACTTACTTAGATCTGGCAACAGTCGACATAGGCCTCCGCCTATGTCGACTGTTGCCAGATCTACAGAAAATAAGTAAAATCCAAATAAGAGACTAGATTAAGGTTTACATTAAATTTAAGTTATCTATGTATTTTAATCATATAATTGTAATATCGATCTGAATAAAACGCTATTATGATTATTTATTAATACCTACCTACTCTTCTTAGTAGGTTCAAAGTATTTTACATAAGAATCCATTTTGGAACAGAAGCTCAAATAAGACTTAATGACAGACTCCAAGACAAGTCATCTCTCATTATTCTAATTGAAACAAATGCCCTAACCTCTAATTTTGACATTCGGCGAAGCCCGGGAAATGCGCTGTTTCATCATAAACAGTTTATTATTCGAAGACATTAGATACCGTGCTACATCTGTCTATCAAGAAACAACATCTAACTATCGAACATTTTGAAAAAAAGAAGTGATTTATAGTACCTACATCAATTTTCAATAAGTATAATATTGCACCACTTGTTTATAGCTGACCTCATGATGAAAACGAAGTCGTGACCGGCGGATGGTAGACTATTTACATTTGTAAGAGCTGACCAACAGTAGCAGATATTGTGGCCTTTGTTGGGCCATTGTGTGGTGATAAATATTCTGCCAGTACGTGTCTCTACAATATCCTAGAAGTTAGTACCATACGCGGTCTCAAGCGATATGAACGCAGCTTGCGTTGACAAAAACAATATCCTCTTTTGGTTTTCGCCGCAGCCGGGGAATAAATTTTGTTATATTCACCCCTGTCAAAGTGACCATAAAGGTAAAAATAATATAATCATTCAAAGAAAATACTTGTGATATGGGAGTGTGAACGTGTATTACAAAAATACTCATGAAATGGGTTTGTGTACGTGCATTAACTACTTGTAATATTTTTATCTCAAGAAGCGACGCGCGCTTTACTTGAGTTAACCAAATGTACAACCACGTTGTGAATGTGTGCGTGAATACAAGTAGCGTCAGCACATAACACACACGTGCACACACACACTTCCGGCTTCGCCATTATCTCGGACGGTACAGTCAGCGTCACGATGTGGGTACCCCCTTCAAAGTTAATTTAAATACAACTGGGGTACCCAATTATTGCAGCCCACCGTACCGAGAGCTTCTGCGCTTACACATACACCCACAGCGTGTTTGTATAATTGGTAACCACAAGTAAAAATACTGTACCAGAATATTGTGTGTAAAACTATGCAGTGAGGTTAGTCCCCAGCTGAATTAAGAGGAACAAAGCTAGAAAAAGAAGTAAGTACCTACTTGTTCATCAATTACACATTAGACAAATACCTACAATATAAAGAATATAAAGTGATGGCAATCATTATGACGCTTAAATGATCTCAATTTCGTTAGCATATTTATTTTATTTATTTATTTAAGGACAACCAACAAAGCATACACCAAAGAAGAACATAAAAGAAGAAGAAGTAGGAAATGCACTTACAAAAACTAAAGAAAATACAAAAAGTTACAAAACAAAACATATTTTACTAATTTAGATAGATATACGATATACTCGTAAGTGAAAATTAAGACAATAGAAACTACAACATAAATTTTTCACTTATTATGATAATGCCCTAAGCAATACAGCCTTGACTTTATGTAAAGAGTAAGACATATCAATATCTACGCTGGGTGAGTATGACGGGCGACAAAATTGAATCTGCATTCTGTTAATGGTGGAAAAATGACCCAGATTGGTTTTAACTGATATCTAGACCCACGAGCAAGTTTGTAAGGCACATTCAAATTTATTTGACTCAGCAACCGCGGACAATCCATATGAGTCTTCATTACTTTGAATAGGAACAGATGATCTAGAAACATACGGCGATTTTCCAGACTCATAAGTTTGAAATGTTTCAAGCGTGAGTTGTACCTAGCTAGTTAGATTCCTGGCCATATTGCAGTGATATGACAAGTGCCAAAACAATCTTTTCTGCACTGATTCTAAACGACGTTTAAATATTTCGTAGAATGGAGTCCAAACTATACTGCAATATTCTAAGCCTGATCTGACTATTGAGTTAAAGATTGCTATTTTAGTTGAGGCGTGCTTAAAATCTTTACAGTTACGCAGAATGAAACCCAACATCTTAAACCCTTTAGTACCAATGTTATCAACGTGAATATTAAACCTAAGTTTATTGTCAATATAAACCCCCAAATCACGAATAACTTCTTTCTCGCAAATAATTTGATCATTAATTTTATAATTACAAAAATACGGTCCTTTTTTCCTAGAAAAATGTACATGATTGCATTTGTCAGCATGTAACATGTTATTGTCCACCACTGGGAAAAACAGTCTAAGTCTTCTTGGAGTTTATATGGATCGTGATTGCACTCAATTCGTTTTATAATTTTTAGATCATCTGCGTATAAGTATATCTTCGAGTGTACAAAACCAGACGCCACGTCATTTACAAATACATTGAAAAACAACGGACCCAAATGGGAGCCTTGGGGTACGCCTGAGGGTGTCAGAAATAGGTTTGACGTGTAACCGTTGACCACAACCTTAGCAGTGCGTTTAACAAGGTAAGACTCACACCACTGCAACAAGTTTCCTGCTATTCCGATCGTATGTAATTAGTTAACTAATATTTTGTGATCCACCCTGTCAAACGCCTTGCTAAAGTCGGTGTAGATTACATCTACAAGGGTTCCACTGTCTATCGCGTTGACTAAATCCATATAAAGCACGCAAGATTGGTTCCAGTCGAACGGCCTTTCATGAAGCCGTGTTGCTCAGGCATCAATGTTTGTCTCACATGCCACGAAAGTATAGGGTATACTAAAGCTTCGAACACCTTCTCAAAAACATACAAAATAGATACTGGTCTATAGTTATTCGCGGTGGACTTGTCACCCGACTTTAAAATCGGTACTACTCGTGCTTCTTTCCAAGTCTTCGGAAAACAACCTGTGCTCAATGATTTATTATAAATCATATAGAGAGGCTTCCCCAAAAATTCGCAACATTTTATTGCAAAAATGGAAGGCAGTCCGTCAGGTCCTGGCCCTTTATATGGGTCAAGTCTCTTTAAAGCTTTAATTACAGAATCCGTGTTTAGTGTCGATTGGGTCAGAAAATTAGAATGCTTACTTTGCGCAGTCCCGTACTTAGCCATATCGCCAACAGAATTGCCACTAGAAGGCAGATGAAAAACATGAGGCAAATATGTTGCAATTATCTACTCCGTTACTACTTTTGGCCTCTCCGTAATGTATTGATGAAGGGTACGTACTGTTACCGTTACGTTTATTCTTTAAAAAAGACCAAGAGCTTAAGAGTTAGAAGTGATCGAAGATTCAATTGACTTTATATATTGCCTATAATTAATAAGTTGAGTTCAATCATCATTGTCAATATTCATTGTAATCATCATTGAGTTCCCTTCAAAATGGTTGAGCTGAATGGTGCTGATCCATACGTCATGTTCGTGAACGGGCGCCGTCAGTAGGCACTGGTAATTTCTTAGCTGCCACGGCTTATTTTAATTCCATATTTGTTTTTATCTTTTTATTACGGACGTTTTTAACGTGCACGTGTTTCTACATCGTTCTCACATGTATAATTACAACATAAATGATGTAACCACTTTTTTGTAACAATATTTTGATTTAAAAGAGTGTCCATAGAGTTTCTTGCCCATTCTTCTCCATAGGTACCTACTACGCTTTGGAATGGGCAACTAGCTTCATCTTTCTGACTGACCGACCCCTTGACAATTCAAAAGTGCCTGTAATTGGTTTATTTGAAATAAATGCTTTCGGTCTTATTACAAAACAAGGTTTTTCTTTTGACATGGTTTAAACCATCGAGCCTGTTTTTGAAATAAGAACCTAACTGAAATCGAAATACAGTTCCTTTTACAAAACTGTCAACTTAGTCCGGTCTTAGATTGTCAATTTTGTATTAAGAACTTTACTAAAGTCGGCATAAAGTTCCAAATACAAAAACTAAATCGAATGTGTAGGTTGGGGCTAAAGTTAGATCGTGTTTTGTAATAAGACGTCGGTCTTATTACAAAACAAGGTTTTTCTTTTGACATGGTTTAAACCATCGAGCCTGTTTTTGAAATAAGAACCTAACTGAAATCGAAATACAGTTCCTTTTACAAAACTGTCAACTTAGTCCGGTCTTAGATTGTCAATTTTGTATTAAGAACTTTACTAAAGTCGGCATAAAGTTCCAAATACAAAAACTAAATCGAATGTGTAGGTTGGGGCTAAAGTTGGATCGTGTTTTGTAATAAGACGGTGAGTTTGAGTTAAGGCGGGGTGTTATCTCAATATTCCCAAAAATTGGTTTCTTAGAACGTCGAGTATGACGTAATGTAATAAAAATAAGTAACGCGAAAAATACAGTGAACAGAGAAGGGTATAAAGAAGAATTTAAACCGAACAGAATAATAAATAATAGTTTGATATTCCCAATAAAAAATTGGGAAGTTGTAGCACAAAAATAAACTTTGACGTCGAAGATCTCTGTATTTCCAGCGATAACAACAGTTTTTTTTTTAATAATTTAGTAGGTTTTCCATTTTTTTAAAACTTTAACCAAACCATTATTTAATTTTATGTCTATATTTTAAATAATCTAAAGAAAAGCAGTAAAATAAATGCCCATTCGCAGCTTACGTCACATTTCAACACAAATATCATTTTCAATTTTCAATCTTATTGACGCTCCATAGTGGTGACAATCGTTTACGCGGTCATACTTTAGTCGTCGGGCAGCGCTCGACTTGGATGGTTGGCACCGGACGCTCTGTGCATAATTCGATTGTAGTTTTCAAGTAATTTATGACTGAAAACAGTGTGTGAATTGAACTAAAGTTCTGTGGCGGACTACTAAGGCTACTCACTGCCTAATATTGAAGTGAAAATTCAGTCTCAGTGGAAATATGGGCAATAAAAATAAAATGTTGCGAAAGAGTTTTACAAGAAAAAGACGAAAATCTCGAAAAAATGATGGAATGTTTGGGTAAGTAGGATGATTACGGTATTGTATCATAATAACATTTGAAATTTGTATTTAGTTTAGTATACTTACGAAACTGTATAAATCTATAGAAACGGTATTGACAATTTCTACAAACATTTTGCTAAATCCAAAAACAAATAGGTGCACTCTATTTTGATGTCTATAGAATGCATATTTGAATGCGCCTAGTGCAAACGTCTCTGGTCGAAGCAACCATCGAGGCGATAGCCATATTGCAATAGTAGGTATAAGTAACAAAAACAAACTTGCAGATAAATCAGAGTGCGTTCGTAATTATTATAATAATATAAATATTGCACTAGTTATATAAAAAGCATTTTGATTCTTTTGTAAGATTATTTTTATAATATTTATTGAGTCATTAGACCAGTGCCGATAATTTTTGAAAACGAAAAAAGTCACAGTAGGATGAAACCCATTGGAAAAGAAAGAGAATATAACAAAAATGAAAGGAAAAATAATTTACGGGCGATCCGAGGTCGGGAAGTGGGGGTTATCTCGATTTCCGGCAAAACTACAAGTCTTATGGAAAAAAGTGTAATAGCAAAGTTGTAGGTAATAAAAAGATCTACAACTTTTGTATTCACACTTTTTTCAAGTAACCTCAAAATTTATGTGAAAAATTCAAATAACCAAGTTTTTGGTTTTATATTTTTATCTTTTACACAGCATTTTTTTTTCGCGAAATTTGCCGAATACTTACCTTTTTATGTTTCAAGCACACTGTATTTTTATTGATTTAAAATATTTGTTTTTTTCACCTTATTTTGACCTAATATCGAAAAAGCACCCTAATTTTCAATCGAAAATTCTCACGTGAAAATATCTGCTTTTTTAAAACTCGGTAAAAAAAATAATTGCTGTTTAAAAGATAAAAATAAAAAACCAAGAACTTGGTTATTTGAATTTTTCACATAAATTTTGAGGTTACTTGAAAAAAGTGTGAATACAAAAGTTGTAGATCTTTTTATTACCTACAACTTTGCTATTACACTTTTTTCCATAAGACTTGTAGTTTTGCCGGAAATCGAGATAACCCCCACTTCCCGACCTCGGATCGCCCGTAAATTATTTTTCCTTTCATTTTTGTTATATTCTCTTTCTTTTCCAATGGGTTTCAGCCTACTGTGACTTTTTTCGTTTTCAAAAATTATCGGCACTGGTCTAATGACTCAATAAATATTATAAAAATAATCTTACAAAAGAATCAAAATGCTTTATATATAACTAGTGTGCAGTATTTATATTATTATAATAATTACGAACGCACTCTGATTTATCTGCAAGTTTGTTTTTGTTACTTATACCTACTATTGCAATATGGCTATCGCCTCGATGGTTGCTTCGACCAGAGACGTTTGCACTAGGCGCATTCAAATATGCATTCTATAGACATCAAAATAGAGTGCACCTATTTGTTTTTGGATTTAGCAAAATGTTTGTAGAAATTGTCAATGCCGTTTCTATAGATTTATACAGTTTCGTAAGTAAACTAAACTAAATACAAATTTCAAATGTTATGATACAATACCGTAATCATCCTACTTACCCAAACATTCCATCATTTTTTCGAGTTTTTCGTCTTTTTCTTGTAAAACTCTTTCGCAACATTTTATTTTTATTGCCCATATTTCCACTGAGACTGAATTTTCACTTCAATATTAGGCAGTGAGTAGCCTTAGTAGTCCGCCACAGAACTTTAGTTCAATTCACGCACTATTTTACCAATTTTAGCAAATACCAACTAATATTCAGCCAGCAGCAGCTTCCATTCCCGTGGATGATCCCTCTATCGTCTAAATTTTTCAGAATTCTAGCTTCCGTCCCGGCTCCGCATTTTCTTAGAAACATTATGGCATTTGTCACTTTGGAGCTGTGATATTATTGCATTTATTTAGAGTTTATGTGATTTTTAAGTGGTCCGAGGGCCTTTATGTTGGTTTTGTTTTCTATTTTTTTACCGCACCCACTAAGTACCTATCTAAAACACAAACATTAGTTTGAAATGGCATAACTACCCATTTAATTAACCCTTCCATCCCTGATACTGACTTACACCCGAAAAGCATAATTCCCCTTCTAGAGCAGTCGGGTAAAATTCGGAATGTTTATATTTGACCTGTTTATCATGTACTGTAATAAAAATAAACAGTAGTGATGTTTTTTTTTAAATTGTTATGTGTAATTATTTATTGTATCATATTATGAACCGACACTGTAATTACATCGAATTTTAGAACGCACGTCATAAGTAAGTATATTCAACAGAAAACATCTGATTTCCTTACGTATACTATGCAACTTTCCTTGAGCACACAAACGCCCGTGTTAGCGTTTGCGAGTGTGTGCATAATTACCGTAAAACGCGCAGATGCGGTTGTGTGAGTGCGGTAATAGCGATTAAAATCGTAGTCGGTCCGCGCCTTAAGCATTAATTTTGAAACTCTGTCTTTTAGCAAACGATATGAAATTTTATCTAAGGGGTTTCCAAATTTGGAACAAAGTGTATGGTACTTATTTTTTTCTCGTAACAGGCGAACAAGATCGCTGCTAAACCAAACTGGATATTTGCAGGTTTTAGGCTTAGTCTTAGGTACACATTTCTCAATAAAATTATAGATGATATTGTAAAATGAGTCCACCATTGCGTCAACATCGTCACATTGTGAAAACAAGTCTTGCCATGATATTTCACTTAGTTCCTGCAAAATTTTGCTATAATCAGCTTTATAGAACTTAAATTTTGGCTTCTGGTTAGGGATTAACGTTTCCTCATGCAAGTTACACAGCAGTTCAAATTCAAGTGGGGGATGGTATGAGTCTATTACTTGCAGGGCTTTTGGCTCTTCACCGTGGTATCGGTCAAAACCAGATCGAGTATCTTATTTTTATGGTTATTCACATAATTGTATTGAGCTAAGTCATTCAAAGAAATAAAATCTAATAATTTCTGCTCATAAATTCCATTTTTGTTTAATGAAGATGCAAGCGGTGCACCTAGTGAACCCATCCATTCAATGCTATTCAGGTTGAAATCACCTACTATTAACGTGGCATTAAAGTTTTCCAAGGCATTATTAGTATTATCTATAAAATGTTCTAAAATATGCTTTTGTACTGGAGGAGGAATGTACACCGCACAGATCAACAGCTTAGCCGGTCGTTTGTTTAAGCAAGTCTACACACACCCATACATCTTCACATTTACTCTCCCATTTAGTCACTCGATATGATCTTAACAAAAAATCCCACCACCGCCACCGGATGAAATTCACTAGACTCACGATCCCGTCGATAGACCAGTTATCGGTTGCAAAATAACTCAGCGTCTAATATTTCGCACGCCAGCCATGTCTCACTCAGTACAATTATATCATAGTTGCACGTTAACACATTCAAGTAAAAATTTGCAGTTTTGGTCCTCAAACCTCTTACGTTTTGATAATAACAATTAATTATATTAGAGAATGAAAATCGATAAGTATCGTTTCTAGAATTTAGTTTAAAGTAAATACCTATTACGACCAAATAATAGAAATAAAAATTGATCAAGTTAATTTATTCAATGAGTCCATATTGCGAACAAATACCTTTTCAGATTCACCTGATTTACGCACAAAAACTCGGCCTCCGCGTACCCACACAAATTTATAATTAAGTTCTTTAGCTCGAAGTCGGGCTGCGGCGTGAAGGTTTTTGTTTTCCATTGTGAGATTCTCAGTAACAAATATCGCAATCTTCTTATCATCCAGGCCTAGTACGCTGGTGCTCAGCTTCTCATTTGGGTGATCCTTGTTGCATTTTATAGCACCTGCCAGCAGGGAATCTCGCGTGCGTGGAGTGTTGAGCTTCACCAGAATTGTACGTGGGCGAGAAGATTCAGGGTTCGACTTGGCAACTCGTGAACAATAAGATATGTCGCCATCGTTTTATGGGAAACTTGACAACTTGGCCGAGTTGTCTGACAATGCACACTACATTCTCAGCCTTGTGCTCGGGTACACACTGAAGTTCCAAGTTAGCAGACCTAGACAACTGGTCCATATGCTTGCCACGATTAGACAGAACGTTGACCTCCGACCGAAGCAGCTCGTTTTCAGTTTTTAGATGTTTCATTGTGGAGTTATGACCGATTACATCACTATTTAAATAGTTACTTGATCTCTCAGTTCGCGCAATTAAACATTCAAGGTGCTTCACATTTCACTCATAAATTCATTCATAACAGAACGCATCTCATCGCGTATCATAACCTATACAATGTGGAGACAACAATACGACAATACATGAAAACACTGGCAATACTAATGCATAGGAGTATTTTGAAACTATCAAATTAATCCTAACACCGAAATAACAAAAGTGATTTTTTCAAACAAACTAAATAGTAGTGATGGGCCAACTATGGGTTTTGCCAATCTTTGATTAGCTGTAGTGCCTAAACTATTGGATATATTTGATTGAATTTTTGTATGCAGCCTGGGAACATCATTAGATATACGCAGTTTAATTTATTGTCGTATTGTCGTCTCCACCTTGTATATCAGAGTGCGTAACCTGTATATCAGAGTGCGATTCACTGTCTGGCATTCTAGTAACAGATGCTTGTGCAAAGTCCGGCTTGTTTAGGATCTTACGGCGCGTCACATTAAATGTTATATCAGCCAAGCCTGTTGGCGTCGAAGGGCGAACGGGATCATTACATTTTATTTTTTTGTTTTTTTTTTTTTTTTTTTTTTATTACCGCAAATGACGCATATCCACTTCTGGCTTACATCGAGAAACTTCTTCAGATGAGATATCGAGGCATAAGAAATGATATTTGTCCTTACAAAACGCTGGCATTCTAAGTAATCCTTTTCTGTCAGATCATTACAAACAGCACATACACTCATGCTTATTCAGTGCACGCGCACTGCCGGCCGCGGCGGTAACAAGGACGAAAAATAACAACTGTCTCTTATCGCACGGGAGGTGCGGTCGGTCCTCGCACCACGTGTTGGCACTCGCACCGAAGTTTTTTCCACAAGATGTAATTTCTATAACACTGAAATATGTAACTTGTTTGTTTACACCACGGTACTTATTAGCGTAACCGAAATGCAAAATTTTTAGTTAATTAAGATAAAGAACGACACGACTCCTTCCTACAGCGAATAGGTGTGAACTATTAACGTCGGGTGGATGGAAATTAGGTCACCAAATTTAAAATACGTCGGCTGCTTAATATTATCTTTCCGTATTTGGTTATTTACGTAATCAGAAACTCATTTACTTCTAAATACGCGGAGATATTTTTAACAGTAATAAGCTCTTGGCGCCACAAATATTGGGTACAAAATATAGCCCCAAAAAGGCCACTTTTCTGGGCTTCATCGCTTCATTTCCTAGTACATTAATTGCACACAAAACTCTCGAATTACGGCTATAAAACCGTCTCTGTTTGTTCAAGAGACAAATCTCTTAATTCTACTAGGCCTCTACCTAAGTAGTCCAGCAATGTCCAATACAAGCCGAAATACTTAAGTAACATTACAAAGCAACGGGAAGCCGATTTTCGCCACATACAAAAGTAAGGGGAAGCAAGCACGTGAGTAACAATATTAGATAAACATGAAAAAACTACACAGCTTGCTAGGTACCTATTAAAAATATCGTAATAGACGACTCGAACGCACGCCCGACTAAAAGTCATAAAAAAAAGAATATAAATATACCTATGTATATATCGCACCTTTATTTCGAAACCGTTACTAAACGAAATTTTCACGAAATTGAGATAATAACGCCATCTTACTTATATTGGCAAAATCTACAGAATGAATTTGACAGGTCCGCTTAAAAAGAAACCAATAATGCCAGAAATACCTCTTATGTGTTCATTACTTTTTTATTAAGAGGTAAATTAAATAGTCATGTAATAATCGTAAATTTACTCTCTAGTAAAATTTAATTTTTTTGTTTAGTAACGGTTTCGAAATGAAGGTGCGATATATATTTTTAGTTCGTACCTACTTATTAGTAAATTAATGAGTAGTTACGAACTGCCATCGGTTTCCTCGCGATAAATTGTGAAGCCGGCCGGTTAGGCTCTTGATTTTCACACTTCGAAGAATTTACTCTTCCTCCTGTTTACTAGCTGAAAGCTGAAATAAATCCAAACTTACAAACATTAACACTCTTACCTTCCTAAGTTTTACTTTAACTGAAAATTCATGAAGGTCTTATTTCTTATTATAAGCGATTATACAATTTTGGTATTCTTAGGGACTTCTTTTGTGAGGAGACCAGCAATGGTCCATTTACAAAATTCGTATCCGAAAACTGTTACTACTATTCGTTCTTACTCTCTCTCGTTGGTGTAGTGGTCGACTATCGACTGCTGGGCTTGAGGTCCTTGGTTCGACTACATTAGGAATTTTACCAGTAGCAGCGGAGTCTGGATTTGGGCCCAGTTGCTGGCAATAGGCTCGCCCCCTATTACATGGAACTTATGTAAACATAGCTGGCAAAACGTGAGTGTACTAAAGAAAATAAAAAGAAAGAAAAAAGAAGGAATATATAAATAAATAAATACACATCTGCCTACCCCAGATCGCAGGCGGTGATGTTGTGTTACTAAGCTTACCCTGGAAACTGAACCCACGATCTGACACCATGTAGACGCACTATGGGACGGTCTCAAGCTCCAAAGCCGATTGGTTTACTTTAATTTTGTTAAAGCTATTCGATGTTGGTGTACTAAAGTGGTTAATATAATGTCGATAAATTTGCCTTTATTACCACATTCTGCTGAAAGGAATTTACATTTACGTTATTAGTAAATATTTGTAGGGTACAACGCCTGTGAGAATCCATTAAAGTGGCCTCTAATTCATCCAGGCGTGGGGCAGGGTTGGTAGGGGAGACCGAGGGGAGTTGAAACAATTTTGACATTTTGTTTCATATACAAAATACTATAGACAGAAATCGTATGATATTAGTACCAATCGATAGGTCATTCTTTACACTTGCGAATGACTAACTTAAAGAAATTGTAAGCGTTAAATAATGTGGTGAAAAATCGACTTAACCATAACAAGTCAACTTGTTTCAACTCCCCTCATACCGAGGTAAGATGAAACAGGGGTCGAGGAGAGTTGAAACATATGATCTTTGAGTAGTAATAAGGGTTTTAAAATAAAAATTATTATATAATTTAAAGGTATTTAATAAAAAAAAAAACTTTTCAAGTACGAAACAACTTTTTTAATTGGTATTTTATACTGATATATCAGTTAAGTAATTAAAAGTACCTACTATAACATCCTATTCATAACATTTATATTAAACAGTCAGATAAACAAAATGTTTTACATTTATATAAAATAATTATTAACTCTCAGTCGTTTCTTAAGTATTACAATCAGTCTTAGTCAATATTTCTTCGAATATTTAAGTTACAATAATATCACAAATGGCAAAATTAAAAATATTATTATGAAAATAAAAAACGTCAATCTGACAAGCAGTTGTGGCAAACATAAGAAAGTTCCCCACCAGTGCAAGCTTCATGAGCCCAGTGTTTACATTCCAGACATTGCACCCATTTTTCTTTGGCTCTGCTATTTGAATATGGCTCAAAACAACAAAGGCAAAAGGATTCTTCTTCTTCTGTACTGTCTTCGTTTCCTCTTTGTTTCTTGACAACCTTGATCTTTTTAGTTTTAGTGCCTGGTTTTGATCTTTTTCTTGTATTTGTTCCTTCAAAATTAGGTTTTTTTACCTTTTTCTTAGCCATTCTAGCTGCTTCGATTGCAGCTAGTTCATCTTTTACGGGTGTGTCGGTTAAGATAGCGGATTTCACTTTGCGTCTATTTGTTTGATTTCCTTTCCTTGGTGGAGCCTTTGGCAAGGGTCTAAGAGTTTCAGGTGAGAATGGAATTGCTGTCATACTAACTGAAGTATCTCGTGATGTAGATGCTACAGGTATTATATGAGATGTAAGGACTGTTGAGGGAACAACGGATTCAGTGGTTGAAGGCATCATGATAGTATTGAGCATTACCTCAGATATCGCCAGATCAGGTGAATTCTTATCAGGGCTTTCTGCAGACTTGGGTACGTCTTCTGTTTCGTTGCTGATTTGAGGAGGAGAAGCTGGTTTTTTCTTACCGAGGAGAGTTGAAACAGCCTGTTTCAAATCTCCTCAGTAAGAAAAAACGTCCCAATTTTCATTAAATGCACAATCAAGATGCAAATACACAGAAATCAATTATACCAAATATATATAATAAATCTTTAGTTAATGATCTTTCGAAACATATAAAACTTAAGGCATAATACAAGAACTTTATCAAAATATAGGCATCGTAAAAAAACGTTAAAAACTTACTTTTCACGATTTTTGTCACATGGGACGCAGAACTCCACAACCGCGCGCCTTACGTCCCCGACGCGTACTGACATGTCAGCGGGCGGAGGGAAGGGATTCAAAAGCGACGTTGCCAACTCGCTAACGATTTTAAGTTCCGAGATATTGGTACTGTTTCAAATCACCTTTGTTTCAAATCTCCTCGGTCTCCCCTACTCGTAGTTCCATCAATTTACCCCCAATCATTTCTGATCAAATGCTGATTTCATAGGTGAATGGTTCCGTTTGAGGGAAGATAATATATAATATAACACGAACATACTCAGAAAGCTAATGTTGGCAAAATATCAGTCAACGTGAAAATTGAAAAGGTATTACTGAAATAATAATGTGTCAAATTCTCTTCGAAACAAGGACGTGCCAGGTTAAAGGATTTAATATTTCATAGATTTACTGTGTTGATTGACATAAATGCTGTACATAAATTTATAGTCTTTCTTGAACACACTTTAAGTAGAAATATCATTCGTTTTCAATTTATTATTTAGTTTCCAAATGTGGCGCCTTACGACATTTTAAATAAAAATATTTTACACCAGCACAAATTGCAATCATGAATTGAGTTATAAAGCTAGAAATGAAATTTCTTAGTCACAAATAAAATACCTATATACTTTTTATCTCACCAGTCTTAAATCTGTTTTTTTATACGTAACAAACGTTTAATATTTGACGCATGACACTTGACGCTGTGTGTTTAATTGTTGCAGGTATTGTTGAAACATCAGTTAATGTCTGACCATGAATGAAATTCAGTAATAGAACACTTAAAGTTGTTGTTGGTCGCGTGTTTTCAGCGCATCTATGGAAGGGCTGCTCTTTGATTCTCATTTCTCATTCAGTGTTCGTGTAGCGAGGCTCCGGTCCAGTGCTTTCGAACGTCGCGTCGCCGCGCGCTCCGTCGCGTTTACAGGGTTATTCGGAAAACTTCCGTTAATATCGCGCTGCGGTGCTAATAACAGTTATTAAGTGAAAAAGTTTATGAAACAAACATAAGTAATTAAATATTGTTATTTAGTTGAAGAAAAAAAGTTTATGAAGTTAAGTTTGTGAGGAGTTATTTACTATTTTTACTGAAAAGGTAAGATCTTTTGTAACTTTTGTTCTAGAATTTAAATAGATTACGGATTTATTAAATAAGTGGGTAATTTAATTTAAAATAATCAAGATTCTTTTTATTTAATTTAATCATTAGGAAGCGTCGAAACGTTATACCTACATTATTTTTAGACGCATTTACATAAATGACTAAGTACGGTAAGTACGGTTTTTTTTCATCAAAAAATATTTACGTAATATTTTTGTTAATTTATTTTTTATAATCCTTAAGTATTATAATCCACCTGAATAGTATAATTTAACCACTGGCTGGTTTTATTATAAACACCGCGGAGGTTGCTGAAACTCTGCGGTATCTATTTATACCAAATCACGCCTCATTTGAAAAACTCAAGAAATCTCTGCAAAGCAATTTATATCTATCAATATTTTTACAGCTCAAGGAGCTCACGGGGTTTACCTTGATATATAATAAAAGAAATGAATTGCTGTTCTATTCAATAAAATATGAACACATTTTACTTACCTACCTTTATAACACCTCAAACTAGATGATCATTAAAGAGCGCAGAACAAAAGTTTCGAGATAATGTACAGACGCCAGCACATCAAGCTACTACAATCTGTCAAATTTCTTTAATAGATTTTCAACTTTATCGCTAAAGCATTAAGGTTCAAGGTTGATTGGGAAAATTTGACAGTTTCGGGTAGCTTGACCTGCTGGCGTCTGTACATCTATGATACTGATATGAAAACTTACAGGTATTCGGTTATTTTAAAATTCGTAATGTTAATCCATTTCAATTATTACCTACTTTAAGAATGTATTACCTGACCGTAAAAAAGCTTAAAAACATATTACACATTGTAATACTTATAGCTATAGGCACATTGATACAATATAATGGAACAAAGATTGTAGACTTCAATTCTTAGCTATTTAGGGACAAAAATAGAATCAGCTACTGCTACTAAACTTCTTGGTATTAATATACAGGGTTACTGGTAACTCGACGTATTCCTTGCAGGACGTCATAGTATGGTTAAAATGCAACAAATTTAGTTAAAATAAAAATAAACTTTTTTTTATATATTTTTTAAATTTTTTTTTTTCACCAGACAACATTTTGTATGAAGTAACAGCAAAAATCACAAAAAAATAAATGTTTGTTTAGTGATATTTGCCAAGGTTTCTGGCATTTTTGAACTTTTAATTACGAACAAAGATCTGCTACGACATCAACTATGATATTAAGTTAAATTTCAGTACAGCCGCGCTGTAAATCATTTTTAAATTGGCTCCAAATGATTTACTAACTCAAAAACTACTGAACTTCGGTAGAACATTTGGTGGCTTAATTTGTTGCATTTTAACCCTACTATGACTTCGTGCAAGGAATACGTCGAGTTACCAGTAACCCTGTAGACAACAATTTCACTTGGAGACCCCAGACAGACGAAATATGTAAAAAAAAAACTTAATAAATTTGCGTATGCTCTCTATACGTTATCAAAAATAGTGAGGCTAGAATCCGTACTAACAGCTATACACGCTATGTTGCATCAACACTCAGATATGGCGTAATACACTGGGGCAATTCAGTGGATAGAGAACTCGTATTTAGAGCCCTAAAAGATGTGTCAGAACTATGTGTAGCCTTAAAAGCACAGACAGTTGTCAACCGTTCTATAAACGTCTAAAAATTCTTACCTTGCCATCGCTGTACATATACGAAACAAATATGTTTGTCAAATCTAACATTTCATTATACAAAATACATAGCTACTAAAAGTCACTACAGAAAATTACGCGATAGAAATAAGTCGGAGCTAGAAGTGACTTATGGCAAAACTACACTAATGAATAAAAGTACCTACCTTCTGTATGGCCAAAAAATATTTAACAAACTACCTGAACAAATAAAATCGTTAAATGTGGACAATTTCAAAACAGAACACTAAAGAATTTTGATAAATAAATGCTATTACTCACTACATGAATATTTGAGCGACAATTCTATAATTACTGCTACAGAAAATTGTACATCACCTCACCTATTTTGACCATTTTGAATTTTGTTTGACATTAGCATTAATATAACAAGTAACTTAATTTTGTTGACATTTTTTTAAATGGATTGTATTTTAAATCTGTATTGATAGGCATGTACATATTAATATTGACTTTTTTAAATTTCTTTTGATTAATTCTACCACCATAAGATATCTTAAAAGTTAAATTTGTGTTAAAATGTAAAAAATTCGACAATATTGATTAAATATTAAATAGTACGCCTCTAGGCAAAACATAGAGGATCTACCAATCTGTAACATCTCGCACACTGTTGTAATTTGACCTATGTTTAATAATATGAGACAACATCCACACAAGGTCTTCAGGTCCCGAACTAGGTAGAACCTGTACTACGGTAACCTGATGACTGATATACATACTTATATACATATTAACACCCAGACACAGGTCAAACAGACATGTTCATGCACACAAATGTTTGACTTGTCCGGGGAACGAACCCGGGACCAGCGGCTCAGAAGGCAGGGTCGCTACCAACTGCATCAACCGGTCAGTCATGTTTAAAAATAAAGCATTCTGATTCAATGATTTTTTTGCCCTGTACACATCTTATCGAGCCTGTGTGTGCTAGTTTTCTTTAATTGGAATGTTCTAGAGAAAAGTTATCCCTGAATATTATAAAGGAAATTTTTCATTCAAGAATTCTACTGTAGATGGGCCTCTCCTAAATTTCGCCACAGACCCCTTTTCTATCCGTAGTATATTCTGAATTTTTTCATTTTGTCGGAAAAACCTATGGCCTTTCAACGGAATTTAATTTTATTTTGGTAGGTGTACGAATATCTTCGCCACCAAGTTTTTTGTTGGATCGCTTGTCTTTAAGCAGAATACTGGTTATCGGTACGAAATTTATGTAAATTGAAATCACACAATAGCGGAGTTAGTTCAGCAACAGTATTTCATAGTTCGTATCTCTCAAAAGACCATTTTTTTTGTGTGTGAAGTCATCAAATAACTTCTCCTGCTCTGGGCGGTGTCAAACTCTTACTGACTAAAACCCACCCGTGTTCCTTCAGTTGCCTATGACAGGGGCCACGGTAACACTTTCGGACTTTCCCGCAACCCCAGCAGGGGGCTGACCCACTAGGAATCAAATTTTGTAAGGGTTGACGTTCAATTGTCAGCCAACTTTTCCGCTGTCAAAACGTCAAAAGTTATTTGACGATGGATAAATCAGTAAATATGAAAACTACCTAAAGCCCCATTTACACGGTAGAAGTAAATGATAAATGATTTTATTTCTGTAAGTAGGTTTGAACCTCAGAACAATAACATTGTTCTGAGGTTTGAACAAATACTTTTACACGTCAATCGTATTTTAAAAACTAGATGAGGTCGGCATTTCCTATCTGATTACTCAGAGAAGAAAGGCCGAAACAACTCAACTCAAACTCAGAGGTCACAGTCTCTTTTAAAGTCCAGATAAAATCTTGGTCACACACTATTGTTGTTAAACCGTTATTTTCACTTTTTTTTATTTTGTTACTTGTATTCTGTGTTTCACGAACTGTGTCCAAATAAACGTTATTCTTTCTTTCTTTCTTTCTTTTGGTCAGATCATGTGAAGGCTATGTAGATCGGTGTCTGAAATGGTATTTTGAGGAAAGAACCACACAGATTGAGTGGACCTGTCCAGTCAGTGCACGCATTTGTCAGTAACCGTGCAGCTCAACTCAGAACTTAAGGAGCTCAACGATTCGACGAACAATACCAAAGAAAGGACATTAGGGTAGGCCGCATCAACTACCCAAACTGCCAGAACATGATTAAAACTGGAACAAAAACACACATAGTCCTCACATTCACAAGTTCCTGAAAAGTTCAAGAGCAATATTAATAATGCTCTCTTTTAACCGCAAGTTCACCGCACATTTTATTAATTAATTAATTCAATTATTAGCGGTTAAAATACGTCATGTAGGTAGGTACAACCATCCTAATATTATTTCTTCAAGAATTTTGACTTTGGCAATGTGGTACTTCTTCGTAGCTGTGACGTTAATTAAGTAATTATATACTGCAAAATGCTGGAATGAGAAGTAGAAAAATGTTCTGTGTACCTCCAAACTATTGCTATGACCATGATTGTTTGACCTTTGTGTATCCTATGGGTATTAAAGGTACCAGTGAAATTATAGGCACATGAACTATTTCAGCTATGTCTGTAATGTTGGCATTGCATTGGAAAACCCTTCAGCGTTTTAGGCGCTTACGCTGCTGGTTACCACATTCCATAGTGTACCGTCAAGGCCTGTTTGCAAATATGTCTCAAAAACCGGACAAGTGCGAGTTGAACTCGCGTGGTCCACCAAAAACATTTCATGTAAAGTAGGTTGCCAAGACTTACATAACGCTATATCAGATCTAATGAAGAGCCAGGATCCTAACTCTACAAGGCTTCACTCTACAAACCTTAGACCTTGGTCAAAATGTATGGCTGTTGGCAGTTGTAAGTTTGTACGCACGTTGAAAGATTTGCCATGTTATTTTAAGACCATAGACTTATTATAGGTTTTCTTGTAATATCTAAACAAAGAACTAATTTCTGTATTTTTTTCAAAATTTTGGGCTCTTTGGGTTCGGAGATCAGGAAGAATGGTCAATTTTAATATATTTTCTTAAATAACTTCAAAACTGTTTATTTTAAAACTATACTAATAATATATTTGAGACCCTCACACCACAAGCCCTTTTGTTTGATATGTCCCACGGTACAGTTTGCAAAAGTTTTTTTTTTAAATTTTCTCGTTAGCCCCCTAAAAGTGACCTCCATATTTATTTATTTACGTTACACGTCCATGTTTGGGCTATAAAAATACATACGTGGTTCACACCGTAACTTTTTAGAAAATAAAAAACGGAATGATGTAGAAGCCTCCTAATATTTTTATTGCTTTACGAAGTAGTCTCCGTTCCTGTCTAAGCACCGTCGTATGAGATGGAACCATTAACTGAATCAGTGGGCCCACTCTTCTGTAGGGATTTCTTCCACGCCTTTTTCAAAAGCTCCCACGGCATCTTCAGGGTTCATAAAACAAATTCCTCTAAGTTTATCTTTTAGTTTTGGAAATAAATAAAAGTTACAAGGTCATGACAGTAAGGAGGATGACTTATATTCGATAGTCCGTCTGGCGGAGTGAGCTGGAGCGTTGTTGTGGTTGAGGAGGATCCAGCTTCTTGGGCGCAGCGCCCAAGAAGCTGCTGTCTAACATTTTCCAAGACAACTGGTAAACAATGGCTGGCATACCAATCTGCAGTAACAGTCTTTTTTATCTTCTAGGACAATTGTTACGAAATGACCCGTCCGTCCAAAGAATGAGACAATCATCTTTTTCCATTGATTTCTGCCCTTCTTTACTTTGGTCGGCAAATCTTCGAATGGAAACGTCCATTGCGCAGATTGTCTTTTGGTTTCGGGTTCGTAACAATTTATCCAGCTTTCATCACCTGTGACGATGTTAGTATACAGCATTCGAGTCACCTCTGTCATACTTTTCAAGCTTTGAGCGGCACCAATTCAATCGACGGCGTTTTTGATCTTCCGGCAAATTATGAGGTATCCATCTAGTACAAAGCCTTCTGACGCCTAAATGTTCATGTAAGATTTTTTTGTACTTGACTCATACCAATGCCTAAAGCTGCCCAAATCTGTTTATATGTCACCCTTCTATCAGCTTCTATCATTAGCCGCACAGCACTCACGTTATCTTCAGTAGGCGCCGTAGAAGGACGTCCTTTTCGCGAATCATCAGTGAGTTTGCTTCGACCACGTTTAAACTCATTAAACCAGTTGTAAACAGTGGCACGGGATGGGGCTTCGTCATGAAATGCTAATCGAAGTCTATCGAACATTTTTGTTGCGAAAGACCGCAACGAAAGTCGTAATGATTCATTGAAAGAAACTTTTCTCTAATCAAATCCATTTCGACGCACGACAGAGACTATTTAATTTGCCGCTAATTTGTAAAAACAAATTACATATAAAGTCATTAGTTCATATTAGGAACTCTTTGGGAATCTGTAGATGTGTACATCTACAGATTCCCAAAGAGTTCCTAATTCGAAATAAAAAAAAAATCATCGGCTGCTTTTCTTACTGGCCTATTCTAAAAACTTTCAGTGTACAATCGTCAAGAGTATATAAACCCTTTCTTAATCAGTCCCGTAGATTCGGAGCAAATTGGCTGTGACAGACGGCAGTCTGGCAGACACACGAGGGATTCTGTTTTTTCATTAGCGCGTACGAAATCCTAAAAATAAATAATTTTTCTATTTTAAAACATAAGCTTTTAATAAAATTAATCTTTAGTTTTAAAGTGACATTTACCGTTTGTTTTGGGCGGAAAACATGAAGGGCGGGCTGCTTTTTTTCGGTCAAATATATTGTATACTACGTTGTGTAGTAATTTTTTTTTTCACTATTGTCGGTATTGTCTTAAAACTTAGTAAAGCATCTTGGTATTTGATATGTCCTACTCGTAGTATAAAAGTAAACATAAAAAACCAAACTTTTTATATTTTTTTTAATTTTTTTTTTTTATTATGAGACATCATTCACACAAGGTCTTCAGGTCCCGAACTAGGCAGAGCCTGTACTACGGTAACCTGATGACTGATATACATACTTATATACATATACACACCCAGACACAGGTCAAACAGACATGTTCATGCACACAAATGTTTGACTTGTCCGGGGATCGAACCCGGGACCAGCGGCTCAGAAGGCAGGGTCGCTACCAACTGCGCCAACCGGTCAGTCATAAAAAAACGTTTTATTTTACTGAGTTATTTACAAAGACATTAAACTAGTCTGTTCTCATACAGAGAAGGCACGAGCATTAATTAGTATACGTGAGTCAAATAATAACATTAAATGGGGGGAAAGAAGTCTACTTCAAATACGTACTATCGTTGAAATATTGAGCTAGCCAATTTTAAAACAAAATCCTTTGCATAGATGACTAAGACTGATTTCCGCCCCCTTTTGCATCAACCAATAACAGTGGAATAAAAAGGGGGCAATTTTTTACTTAAAAGATTTTGCGCTCATGTGCACATCTGGTCATTTGGGCTGTTAGCCCAAAACATCTGGACATTTGGGTTTCTTTTACCTACTATAGAAACAAAAGGATCGGAGAAGAGAAAGCTATCAGCTTTTTAACGTTTTGAGTTAACTATATTTTTTGAGTTTAGTTGCTATTTGCACAGCGTGTTGCTATTGGTCGATGAGAAACAAAGACGCTGCTATACCGGCCGGGCAGTGCAAGCAATAATTACACTTAAGGTGGCTAGGTCAATATTTCTCTGATAGTACATACACTGCGACATGCTCAGCATTATTGAAAGAGATAGACTTTCCTTCTGAATTGAATAAGTGTTGTGATAGGATGTGTTCTTGTGTGGGGCATAGGTCGGTTATTGACGAGCTGTACCGGATGACAATCAAGGCACTACAGGGCGCAGCAATGCGTGGTCGGGAGCAGGGTGTGGTCGGGAGGGGTAGACATGAGTACGGCTGGAATAAATATGTGAAACATGCACACAGGGAGGCCCGGGATGAATTTCACCAATGGAAATTAAATGGTATGCCAAGGTCAGGACTCAGTTACTTAAACATGAAATCTAGTAAGAACAGGTTTAAAAGTAGGTTAAAATATTGTCAAAAACATAAAGAACAGATAAAGATGGATAATATAGTTGAAAATTATTCTCAGAAAAAAATTGTAAAGTTTTGGAAACAAACTAATAAGTTGAATCCAAAACCTGGCCTTCCTGTGTGTGTGGATGGGGCGACGGACGCAAGGGGTATAGCGAATATTTTTAGAGAGCATTTTAGAGTAAAGTCCGCGTTGACTCAGGGGCAGAGTGCCAGAGAGGTGTGTCGGTCTGAGTCGGAGACTCCGTGGGGATTCACTGCTAAGGAAATAAAACAAGTAGTGACAAATTTATCGAAGGGGAAGTCTCCGGGGCATGACGGGTTGGGTGTTGAGCACTTGCTGTACGCTGGACCTCATATATACCGCATACTTGCGATGATTTTTACTTTTTGTGTCCGTCATACCTATCTTCCAGCGGAGTTAGTAGAAAGTGTGGTAGTACCCGTTATTAAAAATAAAACCGGTGATGTCTCTGACAAAAACAATTACAGGCCTATATCCTTAGCTACGATAGTTGGCAAGGTACTGGATGGTCTGCTTGAGCGGCAGCTTAGTAGCCACTTATCATTAAATGATGCACAGTTCGGCTTCAGAAGCGAACTGTCGACGGAGGGTGCAATCCTGGCGCTCAAGCAGACTGTCAGGTATTATACAGACAGAAAGACGCCAGTTTATGCTGCCTTTCTTGACCTTTCCAAGGCTTTTGACCGCGTTTCCTATGAGAAGCTATGGTCTAAGCTGCATAGTTTAGATTTGCCTACAGAGCTAGTTAACTTGCTGAAGATCTGGTACAGCTCGCAAACAAATCGTGTTAGATGGGATAATGTGTCTTCCGAGCCGTATTTGTTGGAGTGTGGACTGAGACAGGGTGGGTTGACATCACCTGCTATGTTTAACTTGTACATGAATGACCTGATTGATGGGCTCAGTAATACCAATGTCGGCTGTTCAATAGATGGTGTCATGGTTAATAATCTGAGCTATGCAGACGATATGGTGCTGTTGAGCCCATCAATCAGTGCACTCCGGAAATTGCTAGTTGTATGTGAATCCTACGCGGCGACGCATGGGCTGACATACAACGTCAAGAAATCACAAATGGTGGTTTTCCACAACAAACGTGATTCGTTAGATAACGTTCCTCCAGTGACTATAGGTGGAATACCATTGCAGCGTGTTGCTCAGGTGAAGTACCTAGGACATGTGGTCACGGAGGAGTTATGTGATGATTCCGATTTGGACAGGGAGCGTAGGGCGTTGGCGGTTCGGTGCAATATGTTAGCCCGCAGGTTTGCACGCTGTAGTAGGGATGTGAAGGTGTACCTTTTTAAGGCCTACTGCCAATCCTTCTACACGTGCAGTTTGTGGGTGAAGTATACGCAGAGGGCCTACAACGTCCTACGCGTTCAGTACAATAATGGAGTTAGGATGTTGCTGGGGCTTCCGCGCTTCTGTAGCGCTTCGCAGATGTTCGCGGAAGCTCGTGTTGACGATTTCCATACAATAATGAGAAAGAGGGCGGCGTCAATTATGGGTAGGCTGCGTGGAGGTCCCAACAGCATCCTGAAAACATTGATTGATAAGGTGGACAGCCCCTTTATTAGGCACTGGATGCAGAGGCACGTGCCACCATCTGTTGGGCCACGTAGGTATTAGTTGTTGTTAGGTTAGTTTGTAAGTTTTACTAACATAGTTTGTAAGTTGTTGTTACTAACGCTATGGATTGTGTGTATTTTTATATGTGGTCCGCAATAAATGAATTATTATTATTATTAATCACCACGCTTGCTCAACACGGATTGGTGATTTCCGTATAATCAAGTTAATCTCTTTGGTTAATTACAACAGTTAGATTGCGATGCTCTTGACTTGTGTGAACAACATTAAAAGGAATTAGGCGTCCCTAATTCGCCAATGTACATCTACTATCAATATATAATTAGACTAATATTATAAGGAGGTAATTATTAGTTTGTTTGTAAGTTTGTATGTAGGGGGTAATATCTGGAACTACCGGTCGGATTTAAAAAATCTTTTTGCATTTGATAGCCCAATTGTTGAGGAAGGCTATTAAACATCACTCTATGACCCTTAGGAGCCGAACAAAACAAAAATAGTCACAAAGAATGCCAAGCGAAAACGAAGTGTTAGCGCGGACAGGTAATGCGATGCGACGGGGATGAGTCGGGGTAGCAAGCAAGAAATTTGACGCGGACGATGTCACGGGCTAAAACTAGTGAATGATAAAATAACTGGCTTGGAAAATATCAAGCGAATGTCACGTAAAAGCACTTATTTCACGTGCATGCACATCATATTTTTCCAAGATAATTCAATCGTAGGTCTATCAAAATTTCAAGCATATTGATTTTATTTATTTATTATTTATGTACACACAATAAAATACAAGAGATATGACATAAATATAAATTGAGTACAAAGGTACTGCTTATTTCTTAAGAAATTTCTTCCAGCAGACGTGCGAAAGGAGAAGTAAAAAAGAAACGTAGACAATAGTGCGTTTTCTTTTATTCTTATTATTATAATGGACGACTCAAGAGGTCCTCCGATAGATAACTTGGCTGTCTATAGATTTATTTTGGATAATTCTATACTACGTGGTTGTTCAAGTTGATAAATGTTTGTATTTACTGTGGCTGGCTGTAAATTCTGAACGTTGAAAAGATCTAAACTATCAAAAAAATTAAGGCCCAATATTTTTAGGAGTGCGTAGTGGAAGAGCCGTTAGAAGTCCTATGTATTATCACCATATCTTTGTATTTTTGCCGCCCAGCAGCGTTTCTATTCTGGTTTGATGGGTGTGGGAGTAACTACCGGCGCATAAGATACTTTAGTTTTGTGTCTAGGATGACCTTCTGAAAACTATAGTGTTGCTGCAGATGTCTACATGCCATCAAGTGGACAGTCGGATTGTTTATTTATTTATTTCAGGAACAATTCACATTGGGTTTGAAATCATTAAAATTATATAACTAACACATTCTTAATACAATAAACGATAGAAATAAAAAAACAATAAACTCAAACTCAAAGCATTTA
The DNA here is from genome assembly GCA_937001585.2 of Brachylomia viminalis. Classification (NCBI taxonomy): domain Eukaryota; kingdom Metazoa; phylum Arthropoda; class Insecta; order Lepidoptera; family Noctuidae; genus Brachylomia; species Brachylomia viminalis. The sequence continues at coordinate 13,282,245 of OW443301.2, read as the reverse complement.
TTTCAAATAAACCAATTACAGGCACTTTTGAATTGTCTAGGGGTCGGTCAGTCAGAAAGATGAAGCTAGTTGCCCATTCCAAAGCGTAGTAGGTACCTATGGAGAAGAACGGGCAAGAAACTCCATGGACACTCTTTTAAATCAAAATATTGTTACAAAAGAGTGGTTACATCATTCATGTTGTAATTATACATGTGAGAACGATGTAGAAACACGTGCACGTTAAAAGCGTCCGTAATAAAAAGATAAAAACAATTATGGAATTAAAATCAGCCGTGGCAGCTAAGAAATGACCAGTGCCTACTGACGGCGCCCGTTCACGAACATGACGTATGGATCAGCACCATTCAGCTCAACCATTTTGAAGGGAACTCAATGATCCAATACACACGCCACCACCAGCGACACATTTGAGTGAGCATGACATACTCTCAGCCGCCAGGGCACATTCAAGTCAATGAAAGACGAACCCAGTAAGCTTTATAGTGGGTACATAGTGCTCACACATGTGCTATGCAATTATACAATACTAAGAGATTGAATTTATACAATGCAAAGATAGGTTGTACAATCTTCATCAGCTCCAGCATTATTTTCGAATGCTAATTAATTAGTTTACGCGCCCTTGTGGAGCAGGACCAGCCCTGAGCCAAGTATTTTTGTCAGCGATATAATCCCCCAACTTATAATATGCTTGGCTGTATAGTGTGCGTTTTATACAAGATTTAAATTTCGTTTCATTCAGTTGGAGTATGTGGGGAGGTATTTTATTGTAACATTTTAAACAGTACCCCATGAAGGATGAGTCTACTTTAGCCAGTCTGAAACCTGGTTGAACTAATTGGTCCCTATTTCTAGTCCTATAGTTGTGTCTTTCACCTCTTTTACTGAAAATATTTAAATTTTTTCTTACGTACATGATGTTTTCATAAATATATTGACAAGGTACCGTCATGATGTTAATGTCTTTAAACAGTTCCCTTAGAGAATCGCGCCTGCAGAGGCTGTATATTGCTCCGATAGCTCTTTTCTGCAGAATAAAAATAGACTCAATATCGGCAGCCTGTCCCCATAATAAAATACCGTAAGACATGATACTATGAAAATAGCTGAAATAGACTAGCCTCGCGGTATCTACATTAGTAAATTGACGGATTTTCCTTACAGCATAAGCTGCTGAACTTAGCTGTCCTGCAAGAGATGTCAAATGAGGACCCCATTGCAACATTGAGTCGAGCGTTATCCCCAAGAAAACAGTTTCATCGACAAATTCTAGTTTCTCGTTATTCAATACTATGTCACAATCACTACTTTTAACATTCGGTAAAGCAAATCTTATGCATTTCGTTTTTTTCCCATTTAATACTAAATTATTAGCAGTGAACTAATTATGTACCTGCAGTAGGGCATTATTTACGTCGTCAAGATTTGATGCACGTCTATTTATCTTAAAGATTAAAGAAGTATCGTCAGCAAATAACACCATTTGTGGTTGGTTTTTAAATAAATGGGGTAGATCATTAATATATACTAAAAAGAGGAAGGGACCTAATATCGATCCTTGTGGAACACCCATTTGTACTTTTAAATGAGGTGAATTGACACCATTTATTTGCACTTTTTGTTGTCTATTATTTAAATAAGATTGTACTAAACTAAGCGCGAGTTTACCTAGTCCGTAATGCTCAAGTTTTAAGAGCAAGGTTTCGTGATCAACGCAGTCAGATGCCTTGGAGAGGTCACAAAAGATCCCTATGGCATCTTGGGCCTCCTCCCACGCTGTAAATATGTGTTTTAATAAAGTGACACCGGCGTCAGTCGTACAACGTCCTTTGGTGAAACCATATTGCTGATCGTGTAAGATTTTGTTGGTGTTAAAATGATTAAGCATTTGATTGAGCATTACCTTTTCGAACACCTTGCTGAATACTGGCAACACAGATACTGGTCTATAATTGTTGGTGTCTTTGCTGTCCCCAGATTTAAAAAGTGGTATAATCTTACTGTATTACATTAAATCCGGGAAGACTCCTTGATCTACACACAAATTAAATATTAAAGCTAAGTATGGTGCTATAGTCTCGATTATTGATGTACAAACTTTGATAGACATACCCCATAGATCTTCGGTCAATTTGATTTTTATTTGCCGAAAAGCTTTTGTAACTATCATAGGGTTTATATGTTTAAATTGAAATTCAACCGGGCAGCCTAAAACGTTCGCTCTTAATAAATCAATGGAGACATAAGGTGAGGAATTTAATGCTTCCGTCGTTTTAGCATTAGGTATATTAGTAAATAAATTTACAAATTCTTGAGCGACTTCTAAGTTAGAGCTTATGGCACCACGTGAAATCTCCAATGTATAATCTGTGCTTCGTATTTTTTTCCTACTAGTTTCGTTATTTATAACTTTCCAAACTGTTTTTATTTTATTTTCTGCTGATTTAATCTTGTTGCTAATGTACTGGGCTTTAGCTATCTTGCAGGTATTCCAAAAAATTTTTGAATATGTAGCAACATACTTGTTGAAAGTTTCAGTGTTAATGTAAGGCTTAAGGCCGTACAGATCGAACAGTCTTTCCCTACTAATCCTAATACCTCTAGTTGCCCAGTCACTAAAAATAAAATTAGGACAAATATTTTTTGTTTTCTTTTCAAAAGTTTTATTGAATTCATTGTGCACTACTGAAAAGAAATTCTCATACAATTTATTTGCATCGTCCATATTATGACTCTGAACATTTAACTTATTGCTTAGGGTACTATTAAATCTACTTAATTTGCCTGTCGTTATTGGTCTAAATTGTATTTGCACTTTTTGCAAAGGTGTTTTAAACTTAAAAGTTACCGTTTGTCCACTATGATCAGATGTCAAATAATTTACGATGGCTTTCACTAAATAATCACAATCGCAGAAGACATTATCAATACAAGTAGCAGATCTTGGAGTTACTCTAGTTGGTTCAGTAAAAACATTCGATAAATTGAACGATTTAAAAAGGCTTAATAATCTACTGCTATTCGAATTAATTTCCAAAATGTTAATATTAAAATCACCACAAATAATTGCAGCTTTATTACTGGATGCAAGATTCGCTAGGACATCTTCCATTATTGACTCAAATAAAGAAAAGTTCTGATAATTAGGGGGTCTGTAAACGCACACTACAACATGCTTATCTAGCTCAACACAGGACAGTTCGATGTAATGTTCAACTGATAAACCAACTATGTCATTCCGTTGCTTAGATTTTAAACAATTTTTAATTAAGATTAGAGAACCTCCACGCAGCATAGATTTACGGTTAAAACAACTGCCTACACTGTAGTTCTCATAATTAATTAGCATTTGGTAATCCTTTAACCAATGTTCAGTAAAACAAACAATGTCAAACTTTGTTTTTTCTAAAAACATTTCAATTTCTAATAATTTGGAAGAAATACCATGAATATTTTGATGAAATAATTTCAAGGCATTTTGCTGATGTTTTTGATAATTAATTAATTTAAAGCATGAAGATACCTTGTAGTTGTTACTTATAGGAATATTCTTACTGGTATCTTCTGTTGTCTTACAATAACATTACAAACCAGTACATACAAATACCCAGTCTCTCATTAACTAAAATATGGAATTTTTAAACCGTGGATATGTCATCGTCTATCGAATACAGACATTTCCTAATAGGAACGCTTAAGTCTTGCCTTAAATAAGCTCTTGTAAATTATAGTTTTTAAGTCCAATGGCAACCTGTTAAAAATCCGCACTGCTTGATATTGAGGATTATGTTCAACAATATTACGTTGGGGAATACCCCAACGTAATATTGTTTATTGTTTATTGTAATATTTTTTTTTTTTTTTAGATTTGAATTTAAAAACAAATCTATGTTTTGCTAAGGGGCTGACAACAGTTAAAGCGCGGTCACTGTCGGACTGCATAGAAAAGAAAGGGTACTCCCTTTCTTCTCCTAAAATTGTTTGTCCGAAAATCATTATCCATAACACGTTTGCTATAAACTTCAGTAACCATAATGTTCAATAATTCGAAATTTTGTTTTACATACTTTACATTTTATGTTTTTTATTTTTACTTCTATAACTATTCTGTCATAATATCTCTAACTATATATAATATTTCCTAATTTTGCCTGAAATAAAGTCATATGTCCTAAGTATTGTATTATACAATGTGTATTATTCCGCATGTTCATTTATAATAAAATTGTTTGCAACATTTGCAAAAAAATTGGTTTTATTAACAGAAACGAATCGCTGTAAATCCGACTCCACGCAGTCTTGTATGCCCTACCCCTAGAGTGTAGTTTAGAATCGCGTAGGCGCGGAGGGGTGAGGCGGCCCGCGAGTTGAGGAGCAGGTGGTTGTTCGCACCGCAGCTTCGTCTTGCTGGCCGGCTTGGCCGGCCAGCCTCAGCCGCGGCGGCAAGCGTTAAACCATCTGCGAAGATAAGCTCTCGTGGGACCGCCGGAGCCCCGCAGCGCCGGAGCCGTAACAGAAACCATGGCTTCTGCGCTGTGCTGCGGCACTTTAGATTATGGATAAAAAAGTTAGGGAACACAATAGAGAACCAAAAGAAAGAGAAGCGCGATGACACAAAGCTGGTAATTTATTGCAAAATATAAAGCAATTCTTTATTTACAAAAAATCTATTGATTGGTCTTAAAAATGAGAACACTATCACGTTAACATGTTGCTTGAAGAACAATCTGAAAAAAAAAACAGAATGATTGCTTGTATATTAATATGGTTTTTAATCCGTAAAGTAAATTTTTAGAGGTATCTTCTTGACTATTTTCTATCATACCAAATTTGTTGTATTATGTTTTCAACACACTATCAATATATTTAGCATAATATATCCTGAAGAATACCATATATTTTTCTGATTTTGTTTACTGCAGTGGATCATATGCTTTTAGTCATTATAAAACTTGCGTTTATGTCATTTAGTCCCCTTAAGCTTTTGTTTGTCTATATGCTTACTTGATACTTATATCGTCCACGATATAAGTCCGAAATCGCCAATCCACCTGAGACCAGGGGCCGTACTATGACGTGTTAATACCATCATGATTCCGTTGCGAAAAAGAGATAGTGCTATCGGTCATGTATAGCTCCGTCTATCTCTCACGCTGGAACAATGATAGAATTAACACGTCATAGTACTGCCGCAGGTGTGGTGATCAATGTGCATGCCTTCTCTGTATGATATGAGGTCGTTGCCCTGCAGTGGGACAATTACAGACTGGTATTATTTATTATTGAAGGTTACTGAAAGATTAAAAATAAAGTTTGCCCATCCATTGTCTTTGAGTGACGGTCTATTAAATATTATCTAGATTCTAACTAAAGTGCCTTTTATTGTAGATGACGATACTTAAAAGTTTTAATACTCTTCTAAGAAGCTCCTTGAGAGATATCTTAATTATGCTTCAACCCTACTTGACTGTAGGAGAAAAACCTTACAATTGAATTAATGGATTGTGTTTGTTAAAACAACTTCCCTCTTAATTACGTGTCAAAATATTGTTACTGTTAATTTACTTAGAATGTAACAATCGTTTCTAGGGGTGACTGTTTCCTCTAAGTATTTGCTTATGTCCCTGGCCATTTCAATCTTTAGTTTTTCTTCTAGCTGAGGTAGTAGTATGAACCATTATTCTATAATGTCTACATTTGTTATAGCAACATAATTGTACCTACCAATTAAGCGTCACAATATTGTTACTCTTAATTTACCTAAAATGTAAAGATCATTTCTAGGGGTGACTGCTTCCCCTTAAGTAGCTGTTTGCTTTTGTCCCTGGTCATCTCAATCTCTAGTGGCTCTTCTCGCTAGGGTGGTAGTATTTACTCTATCAATGTGGCTCAGGCGCCGACGAGTGCGTATATATTATAAACTATCTTATAGCTGATTAATTCTGATATTTCTATCCGATTTCGGAAAGGAAAGAGGTTCTGTATTCGAAGGGTATTTTTGTGATTTCGGCATATGTAGTTCGTGAATTTGAGTATTTTTTTGTAGCAAGTAGTGATAAATGAATTAAATAACAAAATGTAAACTTTCAAAAGTATTTTCCATATAAAGGTTTGTCCCCTGTTTTTATTTCCTGAGACAAGTGGTATTTAATTTTAAATACTAGTAAACTGCTAGTAGGCAAAAGTACACATTCTGTAGCGGACGGCAGGGGCACGTCCAGTACCCGCAGTCGGCCTGGGACAATCTCCCAACGTTTTTGACGTATGTTCCCTGAGTCGAGTGACTCCGCTGGTGACACACGTCCCACGCACCCCTGAATGCGTACCTTGCAGAAACCCCAAGGACCTCGGGGAGAGACTATAGCGAAGAGGCGTTGAAATAAAACACACTTTTCTTGAATTCTTGTCCGCAGATTTCGGCTTGTGTCCTTCCTTGTCGTTGTTGCCTCTTCAATAGCTGTGGTCGGACTGACGATTAGCCGGCGGACGGCACCTTATTTATATTGCCCGGCCTTTACCTCATGGAGGTTCACGCATTTTGAACCTAATTTACTTGTTGATTTTCCATAAGCCGAAATCTTTGGAGCCTTTATTTTTCTATATTTCTACCTTTTATCGTTACAATTTTTATATAATATGTCTTATATATTCCTTATTAATATTAAATATAAACATTTGACCTAACTATAAACAATAAAAATTTCGTAGAACAAAAACCTTTAAAAAATGTAGGTCGGTACATTTTCACTTCAAAAAATCCCTTATAATTTCCAATCCAGTCGTTCGATTTATATAAAACAAACTGTAATATCGTTTTTATAGCTATTCCTATCTTTTAAAACAAAATATATTAAAATATGTACATAAACAAACAAGTACGTTTTCAAGTTACGTAAATTATACTCAAATTTTTACTTGCTTAAAAATGACTTTAAATAGTCTTATTAGATCAAAACACGAAAACTAATAACCAACTAAGCAATATAAACTAATTAAAATATATTAATAACAACAAAAACATAATCCCTTACAAAATTCTAGTTAGAAATATTTCTTAACTTACAATCATCTTAGCGGGCGTCACACTACTTGCGCCCCTTTGCACAGATAGGGTCTCGTCGCCGACACATTCTCATAAAAAATCAAACTTGTTTGATTTACCTAAGTAGGTATTAGACAGAATGGTTGTGAACTTGCTTCTAGAAAATAATTTAGAAATATTTTTTTTAATTGGTTTGTTTTTCCTAGAACAAGAAAGCCATAAAGTTATCACACATTTTCGACACGTACCTATACCGAAAGCATCTGAAACCAAAATTTAGGATACCTTTTTGGTATGAATAGGATTCTAATAATAGGTCCGACCGATTCTAGCTCTGTTGATGAATATTAATAAGACCCTATTGATCGGCTGACTTATTTCTAGCGCAGACTGATATCGTCTTCACTACCATACAATACCATATCGGTATCTACATCGCCACATGCAAGCTGCGCATCATACTGACGTCACGTAAATCTCAATACTATACCTCCATAGAAAAGGGAGGATCCTCTGACCAAACGGGTGTCGTGTCTGGTGGGCAACTGCCCGACGATTGATGTCGTGAAGTTGTATATAATGCTAGTCACGCGGTAAACTCTGCTTGCGCGATGCAGGATTTGCGTGACGACAGTATGACGCGCAGCTCGCATGTGGCAATGTAGATACCGCTACACCCAACAGGGAAAATGTTATATACCTACTTGTTAAATTGTTATGTTGGTAAACTTGTCAGGTATATTATCTTATATTATGTTAATAAGTAGACGAACGATTCACTTTTTTTTTTGTTAACCTATATTTTGTGCCACTGCTGGGCAAAAACCTTCCTTTTTCCTTCCAACCTTGATGGATTCTTATTGTCACTAAATATAATTACACAATTATTTAAAGAAATGCACAGTTAAACAATGCCAATGTACATATATGTACAAACTATCACAATGTACAGCGTAACTTGTACAACAACTGTTAAAACAAAATTTCGCAATTTTCCATTGTCTTATAGTACAGTCGACCTCATAATTGCTTTACTACTTTTGACAACAGTTCCCAGTGAATAGAAACTTCACTAATGCTGAAAGTTTCTAACCGTCACATAGACAAATAGACCTTGTCGTTTTATGACGTGAAAGCGGCATTCAACCCTTGTGTGATAATGGAGTTATTAAGTCGACTGAACTTATTTGTGCCTGGTTGACTGCTTCAACCAGTTACAAATTCAGACACTGGGATGCTAGTTGCTGTTTCTATAAGGAAATCACAATAAAATTTTGCCCACCTGGCAATCAAATCCAGGACACTACGCTCAGCAATCGCACTTGCAACCAAGGAGTCAACGGTAAAGTAGTCATTATACAATGTGGAGATGACAATACGGTAATAAATGAAAACACTGGCAATACTATTGCATAGGAGTATTTAGGAACTATCAAATACATCCTAACATTGCAATGAAAAAAGTGATTTGTTCTAACCAATGGCCCATCACTACCATTTAGGGCGAATTTCACCAATGAAACTGAACGCAATCAGCACATCTGAACCGCGTTCAAGAGCTGCCAGTGATAATATTCCACAGAAAATAATGACACTGACAGCCTTTAAACGTGGTTTATAAGCTGATCGCGTTCAGTTTCATTGGGGAATTTCGCCCTAAATGGTAGTGATGGGCCGACTATGGATTTTGCCAACCCTTCAAATTCAAATAATTGAATTGATAAAATTAATGAATATCTCTGACTAGATATAGTGTCTAAACTATTGGATATACAGAATGGATTTTTGAGACGGGGCAGTAAGGTTAGGTACCTATCTTAATCGGTGTAACTACGGGGAAACGGTTTTAGGAGACTATCCATAACTTTTTGAGAAATTTAGATCGGCATTCACAGATTTTGAAAAATTTTACATTCGACAGAAAGTGGGTAAATTTCACAAAAACTTTTTGTGGTGCCATTCGCTCTTGTTTCTTATAAGGATCAAATATCTCTATGGGACCAATCGAGGTCAAGTACTAGAAAAGTCAGAAATCGCCAAAATGCCTAAACGCCTTACATATCGCAGGTAATTAGACTCCCAAATTCGGTTTAAAGAACTTTATTCTCATTAAGACAATCGTTACTTACTTTTTTATGATGGGTAGATCGGCACTACAAAAGTCAGACATCACAAAAACCTACCCTTACTGCCCAGTCTGAAAAATACACCCTGTATAAGATTACATTTTTGGATGCAAACTGGGAACGTCATTGGATATACCTAAGCAATTATTCAGTGTCGTATTGTCTCCAGCTCGGATGTATGGCCAATTTTATGTAGCTATACTATATGGGTATAAATGAAATTACTGTGTTCTTCGGAGAAATAAATTCTGAAATTTGCTCAAGGCATTACTGTAGGTGTAAAGCTTTTCTCGTCATGTCGACTTAGTATCTCCAAGAACTATCTAACCCTAGAGCTTAAATTCTTACTTTGAATAATTTGAGTTTCATGTTCACAAGTTCTTTGTCAAAAGCTATAAAATTAAATTAGCTATTGATATTTTATGAAAGTGTACCTATTATTACATTTTAGCACGATTCCTTCGTGTCAACGTTTTACTGCCGCACTCAGAGACGTGACTTGAAATTAATCAACGATTTGCTTTGATTTACCGCCATATCTTGGCACATGCCACCAAGATTAAAACGTTTTTAATCTGATATACTTTTTAAATGAAATTACTTTATTTCAGACCTTGATCCATATGATGTTAGTAATACACACTACTTATAAGCTATGTTAGTAACAAACGACAAAAAAAAATCTGCTGCACTCACCAGACGCACCGGGTACCTATATATACATGTACACGTACCCAATGCACCCTAATGGTGCAGCACGGCTTATCACTAATGACCTTCAGAATGTCATTGCCGCTCCCACGCACTCTGCGCATCATAGAAGCAGTCTTCTTACGAAGAATGGTACTGAAACCGTCAGTATGTGCTTCTGCAAACATTCCTGACGCGCTACAGCAACGTGGGAGCCCCAACACCATCCTGGAAGTATTATTATACTGAACTCTGAGGGCGTTGTATGCCCTCTGCGTATATCGAACCCACAGAGTGCACGTGTACACACGGCTACACATCAAGCTATACGTTTCCAGTTTACACTGACCTTTCATTGTAAGGAAATTCTATACAATTCGAGATCAGCTTATACTGGAAATGTATAGCTTGATCTGTAGCCGTGTGTACAATGATTGACAGAAAGCTTTGAAAAGAGTAATTTTTAGTTCTGGTGTACAACGTGCGAACCTGCGGGCCAACATATTGCATCGGACAGCCAACGCCCTCCGTTCTCTTTCCATATCAGCATCATCCTTTAAGTCCTCCGTAACTACGTGCCTCAAGTACTTAAAATCTAGCACTATTTCAAGGGCCATACCCCTTAACATAACCGGTGGCATATTATATGCTGGTTTTTGATGCTTCGCCCTAAACAAAAGCAGTTTTGACTGACAGCGTTCCAATTTATAGTGGTCAGTTAAAGTAAATGATTGATTAATTTTAAGTAACGACTCTGAGTACCGGAGTCTATTAACTTATTTGTAATTCCAGTGAGTTCTTATTAATGTGATTTTTTTATTTGATTACTAAACGTTCAGAGGCGGCAACCTTATAACTGCTTCATTGTGCATGTTTTTTAAACGTTAGGTCAAAGGTACACATTTTTTTCGTGATTAAATGTAGCCACTTTTGTGGGCGTTGTGGTAGGTACTTGGAAACGACGTATACTTGAATATAGTAGCACTACCTTTTAAGTTCACTTTTCACTATGAGATATAATATACAGGGTGTGGCGTAAATAATGGATAACGCTGAAACTGTCGATCGGCCAGATTATTATCTATCATTTACCCCACTTATATCGCCATATGCACATGGATGACCAAATTATTTTATATTTTAAATAAAAATCGTACTTTCTCTTACAAAATCAGCTGTCATTTCTACAATTGGTGACTTGTTCTCGTTTTGTTTTTTTTTATGTCACTCCTGAATATTTGTACTATGAGACCAGTATCAAGATTTTTTGTTATAATCTAAGATAACATTGCAAAAAATACTTATTCTTAAATTTTAAAAAAAAATCTACGGTATTACATGCAATTTTGGACTCCTATTATTATTATTATTGTTATTATAGACGCCACAACCTGTATATTATATCCCGAGATAACAAAAAAACGTTTATAGTTTGAGTGTAATATCTAAAACATCTCAGTGTAAGCGGCTCCACTTAAAAGTAGGGTGAGCGATATTAATTTATATATCGATATGTAATATTAATAAAAAAAAAAAAAATATTAATTACATTATATCCCATAGTCAAAAGCGCGAATCTATAGTCAAAAGCGAGCTTTATTATCATATTGCAGACCAAAGCTCTTTTTTCGTTGATACGGTGAATTGTATTTTTTAAATGTATAAGACTACCTTTCCCACAATTTCAGCCTGCCTGTCATCCACCCATGCATCGCTGAGTGTTATAGGCCTCTCCTCTTCTACACCATTTATATAAAAACGGTCGAGTTCGCCTTTTCCCTTCCTTTCCAGCCAGCGAGTTTCAAATTGTCGTTTGACCCATAGGTTGATGATGTACCCGTATTAGATTCATTGTCAGTGGACCAAAAACACCGAGGTATCATTTTATTTCGAAAAATAGGTATATATTTTTTGTAGAATTTTTCACTTACTATGTAGAAAACACCTTCGTACCTATTTTTCTGTTCTTTTCTTCTTGTCTGTTTATATAAGGTGCTATAAAAATATCTGCCACGGCTGCAATGGGAGACAGTATTGTGTTTATAGATTACAAAAGTAAAGATAAATTATTGATTATTTGTCATATTTTTTTTCATACAAAAATAATTACGTATAAGTTTGAATTGATTTTTTAGCATAAAACCATCCCGTAGACTTATAAGCTGTTGCCGCACCGCACCGAATTCATTCAAAAACGCCGGCGACGACATGCATAAACTGTTGCCATTCTGATCAAACAATGCCGTCGCACGCTCGCCAGTCGCGCCCCGCGCGCCCCCACCCTCACCCGCACTACCCCGTCCGGCGCACGCGCCAGCCGACCGCCAGTCGCCGTCCCGTCCCGCCGCGCCGCGCCCGCTGTGTGCAGAGATTAGCGATCAGCGACGGGAATATCGCGCGCGCTTTCTTTAAAAATGCCTCCCAGACGACGGTATTCCAATCAAGAATATCATGAAATGGTATTGTGCTACCGCGAGTGTAACTCCATAACTGCGCATGCAGTAAACTTATACCAGCAGAGGTTTGGTGTGCGAGTCAGTCATCATACCATTCTGGATGCCGTGTACAGGTTTAGAGAACACGGCCGCTTTGACCGGCCTCCGGTTGACGCAGGCAGGCCTCCATACTCTGCCGAACTCGAAGAGGAAGTGTTGGACTTCTTCCGGCGTCACCCTCTTGCGAGCACCAGGGATGCTGCTCGAGTCTTCGACGTGAGCGACAACTACGTGTGGCGACTTTTAAATCGGGAAGGGCTCCATCCTTACCACTTCACAAGAGTCCAAGAATTACATCCACATGACTACGCGGCTCGCCTCGCGTTTTGTAATTGGATTCGAGAAGAACGCCGCAACATTCTGTGGACTGACGAGTCCACATTCACACGGGTTGGTATGTTCAACATACACAATGCGCATTATTGGACTGAGGCGAATCCTCGTGTTGTGCGGCCTGACCACTTTCAGACTCGCTTTAGTGTTAATGTGTGGGCCGGGATACTCGGCCACAGAATTCTAGGTCCAGTGTTCTTGGACAGACTGAACGGAGACACGTATCTGCGCTTACTACGAACTCGTGTGAGAAGAATGTTGGAACGTATTCCTCTTGAAGAGATAAGAGGGCTGCATTTTCAACATGATGGAGCGCCACCTCATTTCGCCATCAGCGTACGGGACTTTTTAAACGGTGTGTGGTACGGCGGTGAAAGGTGGATAGGCCGAGGAGGGCCAGTGCCGTGGCCTCCTCGCTCGCCGGATTTAACCCCTCTAGACTTTTTTTTGTGGGGTCGTGTAAAGGACCTTGTGTACGGCCAAACCGGACATGACATTAGAAGTGTGGAAGAACTAAAAAGGCGCATCAAACGCGCATTTAGGCGAGTTAAAAGTGAAACGGACACATTAGACAAAGTGAAGAGACATGTACGTAAGCGTGCCTACATTTGTGTGCAAAGCGAAGGCGGACTTGTACAACAGTTTTGTAGATAAGTAGGTAGGGAGTGTACGTGTAAATAACTGTAAATACAGTGCAATGGTTGTAAATAAGATGATTAACTTTTAAACACGCCAAGTTACTGTAATTTATCGTTATTTGATATTAATCTAAGTACCTATTGTTGGGGCCCTCAGCACCAGCGGGGTGCCTTAGGACCACAACAACAACAACAACCTATTGTTTAAAAATAATAAGAAAAAAATTGCGATTCTTACACTAACTTGACAGTCCAAAGCCTGTTTTAAGTGTGATGGGAAGTTTATCATCTTATTTACGTCAGTTTTTTGGAAGAATGCGGTAGCTGGTAAGTAATTGCACTTTTAAAACACTTGGCGTATTATTGCGTACCTAGTAGATTAGGTAGTGACGAACTAGTCAGCTGATATCAGTTTTCATTCAAAGAACAGATGGAAAGAGATAGCAGTTGTTTTCATTGACGAAGCGACACATCGCGCGTAATTTGTGAACCACATTATGCAGAGTAGAGTCAATGTTATTTTAACTACTTTATTTTCTCAAATTGAATTAACTGTTCCGGGGTACGAAATTTCTTCACTATTGTAATCTATAAACACAATACTACCTCCCATTAAAGCCGTGGCAGATATTTTTATAGCACCTTATATATGTGTGTACATAAATGGTTAAATAAATAAATAAACAGTACGTAGTATTAATTAAGTAATTATTTAATTTTCTAAGTAAAGTAAGAGGCTGTAAGTTAAACAGCTTTTTGGTTTAAGGCCTTTCAGTGTGATCCTGTGTAGGTCAATTATACTTTCCGGCGTAATAAAACTTTAATAAAAAGCTTTGTAAATACCGGCCTTCGGGGTAGGTGACCGCCAATTATTTGCTCGCAGTTAAGTTTGTACTCAGAAGCTCTTCATCAGCACCCTTCGTTAAATTTTATGGTTTTTCATCGTCATTACAAATAATAAAACTCTGTAACGTTTTATTTCCGTTGGCGCCATGACATAACTAGATTTTGACTGTTATGTCTTCGACCAGCCAATTTATTTTGCTAAGAGAGAAGTTTGAATGAAGGTTTATGGAATGAAGGAACAAAGAAGGAATGGCCTTCGAATGAGTGATTTATGTTGAGTGTTGCAATGTGTAAAATGGGTTCGTTGTTTTAAAAAGAAAATGCGTAATTAATTAAATAGAAGAAATTGCGCAGACAGTTAGTGCTTGTTTTCTCGGTTCGGTAGCTGTTAACAAACTGTCAACTGTTTTCTACAAACTTTCACAACACAGCAGGAAGGCAATTCTCGCCTTTACACTCGTTGATAAAGCATTCGTTAGTATCGCTCGTCTCCTATGTCGCTTATAAAATGGTGACATTATCCAGATTGTTGTATCCTCACTGCAAGTCGATCGTAAATCACGAGTCAAGGAAATAAAATTTGCCATTATGCGTCGCACGAAGTAATCCATTCCACATAACGATGCTACTTTTTTGACGCAATTGTTAATGCACTTTGGACCAGCTTTAAAAATTTTATTTACGTAAAAAACGTGTTTTGAGCAGCATTTTAAACGTATTTCATGAACATTTATCAATATCATCATCATTAGTGATTTCGTAAGTCCATTATTTTTTTATTATTATTATAGAGGAACGAGGAACAGGGTGTAAAGTTCACTGATATCTCCATAGAAAAGGGAGGATCCTCCGACCAGGCGCGTGTCGTGTCTGGTGGGCAACTGCCCGACGATTGTGGTCGGGAGGTTGTATATATTATGCTAGTTGCGCGGTAAACTCTGTTTGCGCGATGCAGGATTTTGCGGGACGTCAGTGTGACGTAGTTCTCATGTGGCGATGTAGATACCGCTACATTAACATTCAAATACGTTCTCCTTATTGTTTGCTACAATGGAATGCTGATGTCGATGTCACGTAAAATTTGTCAAGTTATAGACTCAGGATGGCCTATATCAGAACCTTCCATCCTTACGTGGGTTGATCGTGGGTAGGTGCTCGAACAAAGTCTCAAATAGTTAATGTTCCAATGATTTATTCCTTAATTCACAAAATAATATTCAATCACACTATATCTAATCACTGATAGTTATATTAAAACAAACGAAGTCAAAAAAAGTAGAAGATGGCGTCGGTATTTAGCGATCCGTCGAGCGCGTGGTGCGTTGGCGGCTCTCGATCCCATAGTGACCAAGATGGCCGCCTCGCTCCCACCCATAGATGAATTCTATATCAATGCTCCCACCAGTGACGTTCCGCTAGAATGACAGCTGCCAACTGTCATGCTGCCATTCTGTTCCGCGAGGCTGAATGGTCTAAAGATCGATGCCTGCCTTTTCTACGGGCGAATGAAAAAAAAAAAAAAAAAAAAACATTCTGTTCCGACGTCGTTGACAGCAAACGCCAAATGTCATGTGTCGCGCCGTCAAAGTCATAATGATTATTGTTTGTTTACATTGAATATCTACATATAAATTATTTATGTTTTACTAACCCCCTGTCCTCGTTTTTTCAGCGACTAACATCTGTAGTACTACCACAAAGTGCAAAGTCGACGGGCCTCCTCTGCGCTGCCGTCTAAACGTGACGCTGGCAGAATAGTCGACATCGGCTCAATTGCCAATAATTAAAAAAAAAAAAGTATTTAAATTAAAACATAATGACTGCCACTAATATTATAAGTAAACTGATAACTCCACAATAATAACAAGCCTTATCAAGATGGAAAAGAAGAAGAGGAAGCGTGGATGTCGTAACGAGTGTCGTGCGATACTGCACCAACCGGACCGTCTTAGCTTCATTACTTTACAAAGGCCCAAAAGATTATTGTGAAATCCTTGTGAAAGCAAACGCCCTGAGGGTCGCGTTAGGAGTCTCGTCACAGCACGAATATAAATTTCTTTGTGGTCAAAGCGCCGCAAAATCATCCGTCGAAATTCATGAAAATTTTGGGCGAGCGGTGAGATGGTCCGGCGATTCCTTAGCTCGCAGGCAGCGCGCGACACATGACGCCGACTATTCGTGTAAACTAGTGATTACATTACATATAATCCCAATAATGACTTTGTCATGAAATAGTCATTCAATCTTCTTTTTTTTATACGTTCTTAATAATAACTTGATATAATATTATAGTATATAATGTTATAATAATATGATTATAATAATATTTATTGATAATTTTAATGATGATATTTCTGAAAATACATATACTTGTTACGGTCTCGAATCATACAACCTGACTGAGACCTGCAAATTGCAAAAAGCGGAAGAAAATTTGAATTTCGCGGGTTATCACGGCGCATCCCCCTTGAGTTATAACGAGGTATTATTAATTATAAGCCTCTTTATTCTGAATTGCTTTCTCTGTTGTAGGAATCTATGTTGTTTAAGTACCTATGTCTCTCAATTCTGCGTGCCTCTTGGCAAAGACCTCTTCTAGCTGTTTCCATTGGCTTCTATGACGAGCCACTCTTGCTATAAGTTTTATCTCGTCCTCCCATCTTCTTTTGTTTTACCGTTACTATCGTTCGTTCGTTATTCGTTTACTATTTCTAGGATACCATACCAATGAGTTATTAATATACATTACTAGCTGACCCCGCGAACATCGTAACGCCATTTTTTTTTTTTAATTTTTCTCTCCGTATGAACCATCCTCGTACTTCAAGAAATATTCTAAAAAAATAATTATTAAAATCGGTCCATCCGTTCATTATAGTTATATAAAACTGCAGAGTCATGAGTTATAAAATTACAACGAAAATTAGTGGCATTGATTTTTATAGATATATAGATTTTTCCTGTTTTTCCCTCTTCGTGTGTCCAGTCCACATGAGATATTATAACTAATAATAAAACGTGCCAATCAGGAATAAGTTCTGTACAAAATATAGAACGTTTAAAACTGTTTAGACGCGTCGATATACATATTGGAGAATAGTAACAAAGAAAACCGCGTCCGCACGATGGCTAAAGTCACGATCGAGGTTTCGAGATACATAGTCAATTTGTCACATAAGATTCATTCAAAATATACATATAGGTGCTTGAAAATATCTACTTGTTTAAACATTTATATTTGTGTGCCTGAATCAGGTGCTGGCACTGCACGGTTAGGTAAGGGTTATGTAAAGCTCCGTGTATTTACAATACAGCCGGACAGTAGACTTGAATTTAGGCCTGCCACAAGTTTGTGTTAAACAAATTTAAATGTTACAACAAAATACCTTGTGATCTAATAAATTAAGGAAAATTTTAAACTAATATAAAAAGTTTACTTTGTAAACAAGCAGATAAAAAAAGAAAACATGCGTGGCAGTCTTTGGGGACTGCCGATAGAAGTGAAAACTAAGAAACATGTGAATTGTATCGTCAAGCTATTAGATGAATTATTTTTGGTTTGAATGTTAGTGACCAATTTAAACTATAATGATTGACACTTCCCTAGCCAAAAATCATTCGAAAATAATAATTTAATAATAGCTCGACGATCTGGAGACAAAGTTATAACTGTCTGATTAAGTTTGGTAAGTTCAGAGACACGCAACAAATGTACTGGGCGCCCAGAAATTCAAGCTTCTATAACATGAGTTCCTGCGCGCTTAGTAGGTACTCCTTGTTTGGTAATATTAGGTTAGGTCAGAGACACAACATATTACTAGGCGCAAAGAAACTCAAGCATCTATTACTTGAATTTCTGTGCGCCTAGTACTCCTTGTTTAAAAAGCAGTATACATATAGCTCATTCATGGAAAGCGTTCGGTGACGATGACGCGAGTTCCATGATTTTTGTTCACCCAAAAAGTGCAAAAGTTTTCTTTTCAAAATAACAAAATTTTATCCAAGATAAGAATGTTTGGAAACATGCTGGTCCTGCTCCATAGGACAACCTAGAGTCTAGACCAAATCAAACTGGTTGCTAATTTAATTGTCAAATTTATTATTTTTATAACATTGATTTACATTCTCACAGACTTATTACTAGTCAAAATTTTAGGAAAATCTGTAGTAATATTGTAATATACTTTTACAATGTTTGTAATTAAGTGAGCAGCGTAATTACTTTATATGTCATTGCTTCGTTTTTAGTGATTGTACCTATTGTGGTATAGTCATTTTATTCTAGTTGCATTGTCTTCACATATACTTATATATTTAATGTAAACAAAATACTTTAAAACATTTTAAAAGAATAGCGGTGGAGTTTCTGGCCCATTCTTCTCCATACGAAATTAAATTTTGGAAGGGGCGACATGAATCAATTCTATTTTTTTGTAAATTTTCACGTTCAAAAGGTCCATTTAGGTGGCTATTTGAAATAAAAGCTTTGACTTTGACCTTGTGCGTAGATACTCAGACTTTACGAACCAAATGACAGGTAGGTAGATACTAAAACGAATGACTCCACAGGAGACTGGGTAAAAGTGTCTATGGACCATTTACAAGTTTCGATATTTGTGTAGGGATATTTCATCTTTACCCTTGTGCAAAGTGGCATTAAAATATGACCCGGCAATTTTGTAAAAATACACTTTTATAATATACAGGGTGGATATTCAGACGGGTGGTTAGAGCAGGTACTTTAACCGTTGTAGATACAGGAAAACATTATTTGGAGACTATCCTTTACGGATTACAGATTTAGAAAAAAAAATACAGTCAGTAAGAAACTAGATAATTTACACAAAACTTTTTTTGATGCCGTTCGATTTTGTTTCTCATAAGGATCAAAAATATATATGGGACCAAGAAATGTCACAAATAGCAAAAATCCTTTCTGAAAAACAATTCGTAGCGATTAATCATCTTATCCTCGGTTTTTTATAACATTACGTCTTTTATAACTATTACATATGAAAAACTAAATTCAGCTTATTGTATTTTTTTAAATCATCTTTTGAGTAGGTAGTGAAGAACCAAGAGTTTTAAGATTGCGTCTATGAGGTGGTCATAGCGGTCAGTATCTTTTAACTTTGAAAAATGGCTATTCAAACTGGGTACTTTTTGAATCTCTATCTACGATAATATCTTACCAAATTTCTTGGTGGAAGTTTTTTAAATTGTGACTTTCATTATTTTTACTTTATTTTTACTTAACCCTCAGTTGGTTATTATAAGAGTCTTTTAATCGTTATACGAAACTTAGCACCATAAAAACAAGATCAAATATCACAATAAAATTTTTCTAAATCAAAATCAAAAGTCATTTATTCAAATTAGGCTGAGAATCAGCACTTTTTGAACGTCAAAATCACATAAGACCGGCCCCCCAAAACGCCCACCCTTCACCACTTCCTAGTGATTAAGCTGGGAAGAAGAAGTGGCGGAACAAACTCCCCAGCAGCACTGCTGTCTGTTCAGTTAGAATAACTGGATTCTATATATAATAAGTAATTAACATTACGAAACACAAAAATATTAAAATTATTTGCCATATGTCAGCTAGCACACGCCAATATTTAAAACTATACTCAAGCAGAAATAAATGAAAAAACAAAAACGCAAACAGAACTTAATACATAATAAAAAGCCTCCTGGCATAAAGGGCGTGCCCGCTTACATATGCAATGCTACATTATGTTTATATGTATCTAGCTGATTGTACCATTTTCACAATCTGTGAATGCACTGCTATCAATTACTTAACAAGGTAAAGACAGTCTCTTCCAATAGAGTCTTCTGGGCAATAGAGCACTTCCTATACAAACTCGGCCAGCCTTTGGGGTTATATAACCCAAGGGTCTCGACTTGCCTGGAGTTCCTAAACATAAACTATGTAATCCTTAGAAAGTTTCTTAGCATTTCTGATGTTTTTGAATTGTTGTAGTTATTTTATTTTGTGGGTGGTTTTTAAAATACTTACCTACACATATTGCTGTGATCGCTGAAATACAAATTGCGAACAATGAGCTGCTGAATGAGAGTTTTTACGTTGTAGAGAGAAAATAAAATAATATCTTTGATTATTTTTGGACGAAAGAATAGTAACTTCAGAAAGGAGTAACAAACTCCTTTCTGAAGTTACTATTCTTTCGCAGAAAAAGTAACGTGATCATTCTTTTTTGTTATCGCTTTTCTATAAGCGAGCCAACTCATATACTTAGTAAAATACCATAGTGACTTTCGTACATGGAAATTGCACTAACAACGATCTGGACCAGAACAAAGCAAGTTCCCTACCTACGTAAATGTCAGAAAAACGAAGGAATTCTTATTAGCAGTAATAATCTGCAAATCAATAGGCAGGGTCTTTAGATAAATGGAATTCTTACCTATACAGGGTTATTGGTAAAACACCAACCTCTTAAGGGGTCACTGTACTCATCATTATGAACAAGTTTTACTATGGGACCAAATATGTGTGTATATGTATATAATATTAATAAGGACCAGGCCCGGGTCGACGGCGCGTGGTGTTCCACGCGCGCCTCAAAGAGATGCCAGCGTCAATGACGGGGTCCGCTAGGGCCGATGCCTGCCAGGGTTGCGGGAAAGTCCGAGAGGCTTACCGTGGCCCCTGGCACAGGCAACTGAAGGACCATGGGTGGGTTTTACTCAGTAAGAGTCTGACACGCCCTCCCGCTCCGCCCAGAGCGGGAGAAGTTATTTTATGATTCCCACAATGAAAAAAAAGGGCTTTGGTACTGCTTTCATTGCCATTCATGTGTTAAGTAACATTGCTGATAATTTGATTAGTTATTTGCGAACGAACGTGCCGAAATTGGAAAGAAAAATGTTTTTATATGAGCAGAGCAATCGATATTCGAATCCCATTAAGAGGTGGGTCTTAAAGAGCCTAAAAGTGCTTTTATTCGAGTAGTTCCTTTAACAGTGTAACAAATAGTATCGAGTCTTGAAGTTTAGCTGTTGTCCTTTAGCAGTTGTTGTTTGTGGCCCTTACTTTTGTTATCGAAACACGATTTCGATAAACTTGAAATGACTGACTATTCTGGACGAAACTCTTTAAATAATTGTTATTTCTAGTAACATTACGTTCTATAAAAAAAAAGCTGGACACATTCCTCCGTCAAAAATCTTACTTTTGCTAAGGTTTTGTCTGAAACTGAAATTGTGAAATATAATTTATGATATCTATTTTAACTTAATTTGCTACATTAGCCCCCATTCCCCAACGCTGCTCTCGAGTTCGTAAACTATGTTACCATACACACATATCTAGGTCCAGACTGTGTCGGCCATCAAATACGATTAATTAGTAGGTACCTGTAAGTCGTACTTAGGTAAGTACGACTTACAGGCATCGCGACCGATTCAGATTCAGGAATTTGATCATTGGATTTAATTCCGACGTTTGAAGTCGTATCGAGTCTACGTACAGTCGCCAGCACATCAGGTTATACGAAATTGTCAATTTTCTCCAAATGATTTTAAACCTTAAAATGTTGAAAGTTGAGTTCAAAATCGAATGAGGAAATTTGACAGTTTGTGGTAACTTGACCTGCTGCTGTGTGTACCTCGCTTTCGTTACAGGTTCAAGACGAGAGCAATTCGTTAATTATGATCCAATTTTCCTTATTAGTAGGTACGTGTTTTCCTCAAAGTAATAAACGGCAAATTAATTATTGAAAGGTGTTTGTAGAAGAATTGTAACTACATTAATAAGTCTATGTTAAACGGATTCCGAGGCTCTTTACGTAGTGTAAACACTGAATTTGGAAGAAATTACCGAAATAGAAATCTTCACTTTTTTATAATATTTTTTATTTTATTTAAGATGGGAATGGGTGGGATGGAAATGGGAGATGGATGAGATGGGATGGGATGGGAATGGGAAAGAAGGGACTTTAACGACAGACCCGGGGTGTTTTTTAGTCAGTAAGAGTCTGACAGACCGCGCCGCCCGCCCCAGGGCGGTTGTCATCCATGAGGATTTTCCACCCCGGAAAAAATAAAATAAAAAAGGCTTGATAAGGAGACTCTTTTCGGGCCTCAGCGTGGACGCTTTCTGCATTTTACCAAGGCCGGGATTTGTGACCGAGCGGGATGTCGGAGAATGGAATAAAATACTCCATCCCCTGCCGAATCACGTCCGCAACTACATACTTATACTATCTAATTATTATGCGGTAGCAACATCACCAATGTCAAACTCTCTAAGCTGATTTTACACGAGAACGGGAAGAAACGAAGCTAAGTACCTACCTAATTCCTATAGGCAATCGGTATATACTTAATTTTTAGTAAAGACTAACTGCTGCCCACGGCTTCGACCGCTTGGATTTCGGAAATTATGCCAAGGCAACGTGCTACCGGGACAAAAAGTAACCTATATGTTACTCCTTATAATATCAGCTATCTGCCAGTGATAGTGTCTGTCAAAATCAGTTCAGCCGTTTCGGAGATTAGGACACGTCAACTCCATTTATACCGTAGAAAGAGAATGATACAAACAAGAAACGTGTTTTTCTTCATTTTTTTGTTTTTTTTATTGGTGTTATAGAGGCCATAGTACACACTTTGTGAAGTTTCAAGTTTCTACCTAATACCGTTCAAAAGATACAGCACTGTGCGACAGCCGGTCGGACAGAGGGACAGCGATGTCTTGTTGGCACCTTTTGGGTACGGAACCCTAAAAGGTATGTTTTTAAATCGCTTCGCAATCGATTGAAGTTCGTGTGATTATCGCTTACGGTTACGATGCGATCCTAGTTAATGTGCTGTCAGTCCATGATTTATTTGAATCCCTGTGATGATTGCCCCCGGCAAACTTTTACCGATTATATTTAAGTACCTAACCTAACCAGTAACGTTATTAGAAATGTTTGCTAAATGAAGGGAAATAAATTGCAAAATCTACTAATCTTTCTTCATGAGCACTATAGTGCTCATGGAGAAAGATTAGTAGATTACCCCACATTTATTAAACCCCACTTTCATATATGTGGGGTTTAATAAATGTGGGGTAGTCTGAAGCCCGAAAGTTTGACAACCAGTCTGAACAAGGGGTAAGTATTGTATTACCCAAAAACTAGGTTCTGGAAACCAGGTAGGTAGTCACTCCAAGTAAAATTGAAGAACTGCACCTTTTCTTTTATTTTGAGGGTGGTGAATCATCAAATAGCTTCGGGGAGTGTCAGACTCTTACGGACTAAAACCCACCCGTGTTCCTTCAGTTGCCTGTGCCAGGGGTCACAGTAACCCTTTCGGACTTTCCCGCATCCCGCAACCCTGGCAGGCATCGGCCCTAGTGGACCCCGTCATTGTTGCTGACATCTCTTTGAGGCACGCGTGGAACACAACACGCCGTCGACCCGGACCTGGTCCTTATCGGACGGCGAGCTGCCCATTGCTCGCCGTCCACAAGCCCGCGCCTACAGTGGCCGGGAATCGGCTTGTGATTCCCGATGCCCAGGGCGTCTCCTGCGGCGACTAGGGGCGTGAGGGCGCGAATTTTGTCTCTCCCACACGCGTTCCGCCTCCTCCTTTGCGAGCATTACTGCTTCGCAGAAGGAGGTGACGGCTTCCCAAGCCCTCTCGCTCCGTACCATGGCCTGGACCAGGGCCGGACGCGAGAGATCGCCTCCACGAGGACACGGCGGTTCTCCGCCCAAGCAGGGCAGACCTCCACCGTATGCTCCAAACGAAATACTGCATCTGGTTTGACAGGAAGCCGACCCCAAAATAGTTAGAAAAAGCTGGACATGATGTAACTTACGGCACGGTCTGTAAACCATTGTATTGCTATATTTCATCTGCCAAGCCATATCTCCATACAGTGTTTATCGTAATAAACAGCAGATTGTGGCAACCGACACTAAACGGTTATGGACCTTCTTTATTGCGTTGCATGACCTAATGAAATGCTTTAAACCCTAATAATAGTTTCAGTTTCAGTCGATAACACTATCCCGTTCCATTTAGCATTACCTATTATATTATCTAGAAACCATTTTATAACAAATCGATAGCTTATACAATTTTGACGGGAGGTTTAATGGTTCGGAAACTATTGCCAAGATAATGTATAATGTATTTGCATTCCTTTATTCAAGTGTTGTTTATATTACAAGATGGAGTATTATTGGATCTTTTTGATTTTTTTTTCCTTGATTTCACACTTTTTTTTTTGTTGTTTTGGTCCCAGATTGGCTAATGAACGCTGCAAAATGTAAAAATATTATCTTCGGAGATACCATTTTAATAGACTGAGGTCATCCGATGTATAAATGATACAAACAAACATTATACGCAGAAGGCTCTAGATGCTCTAAGGGTGCAATATAATAATGGCTTCAGGGTACTGTTGAGGTTGCCCCGATTCTGCAGCGCGTCTAGTATGTTTGCTGTAGCACGAATGGATGACTTTTATGCCATTATGAGGAAGAAGACCGCATCCTTGATAAGCAGAATGAGGAGTAGCAGCAACGGTATCCTGAAAACCCTAGCTGAACAACATGATGCGCCAATTCTGAGACACTCTGTACGGTTGCTTGTGCGGCAGTGGTGATAAATAATTTTGTGTACTTAGGATAGTTACTAACCCTTAGATGATAAGTTTTTTTTTTTTTTTTTTTTTTTTTTTTGTTATATTATGGAAGTCTCATGTAATAGGGTATCTATTGAGAGGACGAGTTTATTGTCGTCAACCGGGCAGAGACCCAGACATCCGGCTGCTGCTGAGAATTTCTTAAGGCGCAGATAAACGACTTTTAATGATTTTATATTGAACATCACGTCTAAACTCCTGCTCTTATTTCTTTGAAAAAAATATATGTTATACTAGACAATTTTATTCATAATTTGATATGTGAAAATGTGAAATTATATTTTAATAACATAGTGTAATTAATTTGTAAAGTATTGTCTAACGTGGACATAAAAACGATAATCACGCAAAAACTATGGGGCGTATTTACATGAAACTTTAATCATTTATAAGACAATTTAATGACCCATATTTTAGTATACGGCTTTTATTTGTATTGTGTTTGATAAATCAAGGTGGGTTGTTTTTTCGAATAATCTTGGTGCGCGTTGAAGCGGGGCTCTGGCGGGCGACGGGCGGCAGTGTATCGCTGACTTTGTCTGACTTTTGTCGCGGGGCGCGACGCAAACTCCTCCCACTCGCTCAAGGGCGCGGGCAGTTAATGTCGCCTTAATGAAGGCACAATATTGTACCAACCGACTAAATGTTACGAGCGTCTGCTCTTATCCGTACCTCGGATCGAACCAACAACTCTACGCTACGCCACGTATACGTAGGTCAATTACAATCACATTAGCAGGAGTGGATTTATTTATTTACACGGAAAATGGTAATTTACAGATTTTTTAACACACAATAGTTCTTCATATTCCGCCTACTAAATGCGGCATGCAAATTTTGTGACATTATTAATGATTCTAATATAATCAATTTAAACAAAATAAGTAAAGTCCAATTAAAAAAAAGTACTGAATTAAGAATTCAATTGTCTAAATATCAAGTTTCAATGACAACCAAAGAAATTAAATTACAAATGTCAACAGCTAAAAATAAAAATGTCAAATTTAATTTTCATGTCATGCAACTTTCCCATTTGTCCTATAATTCTTAAAGTCATTAATAGTATAAAAACAATTCTCGATAAGCCATGCTCTGAGATGCTTGCTGATTCGTTTGAAATAAGCTGGTTCGCAGTTCTCTAATAACCTTCGGTATGTTATTGAATATCTTTATTGCCACTCGACTAGTATTTTTATGGCAGTACGATGTTCTACATCTTGGCATTGCCAATTTTGTTGGATCCCTTGAGATTTTGCCCACTTTATAAACATTTTCACTATCGGCTGTACTTATTAGGTGAGGATGTTTTTTTACAAATACTCCTATTTCCAGTCTGTATAAGCAGGCTAATTTTAGTTTATTGCAATAAACGTGCCCAAATCAGTAACTAACGAGAGCTATGAATGTGTTTGTCGTTTTGTACTAATTTTGGGTGACATGTGTTCTATTTTGGGTGCTAAATTCACAATTGATTTCCACGATGCGACCAACTGCCACCTACAATACAATTTCCTGACATTTTTACGAATAGGAAACGTCAATAGATTTCGACTGTTTATTTTTGTTAGAGATCTAAAAATGTTATCACAGAAAATGTATTCGTATTTTTCTGGTAACTAACTCGATAACCGAGATTGAATCATTTGTCGCAGTCTTGATTTTCTATCAAGACTTTTATTTTTGTTTTACTAACATTTCCTCGTGTTCTCTTGAAACATATTTAAGAGCGATTTGTTTTTACGTGATTGTAATCTGTTACTAGAATTCTATCTGGGAACAATCACGCGTTTAAATGGCTGGATATAAATTCTAACTAATATATAAATAAAAAACGAGTTGTGACACTTTTATGGACTTAAATGGTCACGATAGTGTGTCACATACGGGAGGTCCTAATCAATTACTTGGGTTGATTAACGCAGTAAACAAGGCCAACTTTACTATACGTGACCAAATAAACTCATTCAACTAATATCTCCAACCATAATTCAGGCGCCACTGGTAACTCAATAGGGATGAGAGCGTTGTTCATCGTCTAAAGCCCAAAACTCTAAATGTATATATAATAAATAAAGTTGGGTTAAAACTTTGAAAGTTAACTCGCCTCAAAGGCTGCGCTAGTCAATACAAAGTCGTAATGCCTAACATTTACTGCAGCCTGTGTGTATGACTCGGCTGGGCAGCGTTCGGCAGACTACGCAATATCTTTTCGTCCCATCATACTGCAGTGTCTCAAAACGCAAGTCTTTGACCAGTGCGTGTTGCAGTGCTGACCTATGGCACTGAAACGTGGTCGCTCACAATGTGCCTTATTAGAAGGCTAAAAGTCACCCAAAGGGCAATGGAGAGGGCTATGCTTGGAGTTCCCTGTGTAATTGAATCACAAATGAAAAAATCCGGAGGAGAACCAAGGTAACCGACATAGCCCGAAGAATTGCCAAACTTAAGTACTGCAGTGGGCTGGGTACATTGGCTGCAGAACAGATGGACGATGAGGCCGAAAGGTTCTGAAGTGGCGACCACGTACCGGAAGACGTAGCGTTGGAAGGCCTCCCACAAGCTGGACCGAAGACCTAATGAAGGCCGCAGGAATCCGCTGGATGCGGGAAGCACAGAACCAGTCGAAGTGGCGATGCTCGGGGGAGGCCTATGTACAGCAGTAGACGTCTTTCGGCTGAAATGATGAGTGTGTATGCTGGGCTAGGCTAAGTAGGTTCAGTTTAATGATAAATTAATCAATCACTTTACTTAGTGTATATCGAAGCCACAGCCTGACATCGGCTCCAACTCCAAGCTGGTTCAATACTTGGGTATGAGCCAAGAAGCGAAAAAAAAACGCGGACAAAGCGGGACTTCGTGTCTTAAAAGGCCACACGTGTTTACATTCTTTTTTCTCAATCATTTGGGATCAAACATATTTGTCTGCCTGCAATAAATCGAAAGCTCGGCCACTAGGTATCGCATAAAGCCCATAAAACAAAATGGCAAGCCGTCCGTGGGCGCTAAATAGTTCGTTAAATACCTACTTCAAGGGTAAATTGTGATTTATGTAATTGTTTTTGCGCCCTGGCCATTACACGTTGGAGCAGAGGAGTCTTTGAGTGAAGACCGTCAATCGGAAAACGTGGCGTGTATCACTCAACCCGATGAACTGACAAACTGGAGTAACCTAACTTCAAAAGGTTGAGTTAAATTAATGATGTGGACTTTAGTGTTTATTGGATATTTTATAGTATTGTGAAGGTTGTCTGCCAAAGGGAACCTTAAATCATGCGGTTGGCCGAAAAATGATTCTGGTTGCATTCGATCACTCCAGCGATTTTAGAATCTGTTTCAAAATTTTTTTTAGGTGCGTAAGTGAATGCGTCCTGTTGGCGTAAAAAGCTAAATAGCTAGATATTTATTTGTTTGCTAACATGTAAAACACTGGTTAGTAGGTGTTACGAGAAGGATGAGTTCCCGGATAACATAAGGGATGGAAATTTAAAATTAACTTCCATGCGTTTGCGGGAGCACTAGACACTGACAAGATTAAAGCAATACAGAGCAGCCTTACCTTGATTCCCACAGCTAGATCCACCAGTTCAGGTTTCCACGCACTATTGCAGCCCTTTTGAAAGGGGACACAACACTTTAGACACAGAATGTATATTTATTTCCAATTAGCTAGCAAGCGGCGGCGTAGCCATCTTCAAAAGTTTTTCGAACGAATCCCCGAGATGCGCTTGCGTTCCGTTCGACCATAGATAACACAAGCACTCGAGTGTTGCGCGTGAAATCGATTATTTGATGTCTTGAGGTTTCTTGAGGTCCTAATACCACCCCAGGAAGACTGCTTGCGCTTACCATCGCGCTTGCCTATATCTTAATCAGTGAATATGTACAAATGACAAACGCATAGAAATGAAAGTACGCGAAACATTAGGTACTATTTGAATTACGAATAATCGGTGACGATACATACCGCCCACCAAAATACACGATAGTTGTATTTTCAGAAAATACCATTGGACGACATGTTACAATGCTTAAGAGTAAGTTACTATACTTTGAATTGAAGCCTGCTTATGGCACGAAATATTATCCTAGTTTATGAACAACAATACGTAACTAAAGAAAACTTTACGTTTAACTAATACTACTAACGAATAACGAATAAAGACGAATGAAGAAACCAACGTTAACGATTCTAGTCCTTTTGATTTGGCAAAGGACAGATCTTTGCTAATGGTCGCGTAAGAAAAGAACCGTTAGGTAGACGTAGATCCGCGATGCGTACTACTCCATCTGGTCCGCTGTGCAGTCGTTATACACGCGCTACAGGCCAATGAAGCGGAGGAGTTTCCGATTTGATGACAACCACGGAACCGATTTCCAGTGGTTGCGAGTGCTTAGTCCATTTTGCCCGTTGAGTTAACGAATGCAGGTACTCATTCTTCCAACGCTTCCAGAAATCTTGTTGAAAACGCTGAATGAGTTTCCACCGGCCCAAACGAGTGATATTGACAGACGTCAAATCCTCATCTGGGACAGCTGTCAGGGGCTCTAACGTAAGAAACATACCTGGCGAAAGTACCGAGAAATCATTGGCGCAATTACTTATCGGATAAAGGGGTCTGGAATTAAGCATTGCTTCGATTTGCACGAATAACGTAAAGAGTTCGTCTAAAGTCAGCGATTGATTGTTGACCACGCGGTACAACGTTGATTTTGCAGCTTTAATCTGAATCTCCCACACGCCACCAAAATGTGGGCTGGAGGGGGGATTGAATTTGAATTCGATAGTTTCGGTATGAGCAGCATCTTGCATCAATGACGAGAGCTCGCGATGAGCACCAACGAAGTTGGTTCCTCTGTCTGAATAGATCGTCTGGACTCGTCCACGACGACCGACGAAGCGACGAAGCGCGGCGATAAATGATTCCGAAGTCAAATCGGTAGCTACTTCTAGATGGACCGCTTTAGTAGTTAAGCAGACGAAGAGGCAGAGATAAGCTTTGCTTATCTTAGCACCGCGATATTTGCCTGATTTGACTCGGAAAGGACCACCGTAGTCCACGCCAACGATACTGAACGGTTTTACCTGATTCACACGAACTGCAGGCAAATCACTCATAAACGGTTCGAGAGGAGATGGATTCGTTTTGAAACAGTGTAAGCATTTTGAAACTCGGTGTCGAATTGCACGTTTAGCTGATAAAATCCAGAATTGCTGAGTGACCAAATAATGTAACGTGTTGATTCCTGGGTGACAATTTTCACGATGGAGGGCGTCTATGATCATGTACGTCAGTGGAGAATCTCTCGGTAGCAAAGCGGGATGTTTGTGACTGTATTCTAGTCCGGATCTGGATAACCTACCGCCCACCCTAAGAACACCCAGGCGGTCGATGAATGGGTTCAGCTTACGCATTTGTTTTGAAAGAAGCTTGTGTTCTTTCAACCGTTTGAAGTCTTCATGAAAATGAAGAAACTGAGTACGTTTCACTATCATCAACAGCGCGTTGTGAAGTTCTGCACGATTTAAGGGTAGATCAGAATGGCGATTGAATTTACTACGGAGATTGTGGATATAGCGAAGCCATAGACCGACGACTCTTTGGATTTTGCGAATTGACGAGTATCGGGACAGCAAATAATCGATGGTATGCGCAGGGATGTCACTTGTAAGGAGAACCTGTACCTTCTCTTCTGCACGAAGTTCATCCTCAGAAGGATCTGAAACTGAGCAAGGCCAAAACTGAACGTCTTGAGAAAGCCAACTAGGCCCCGCCCACCATAACGAATTGATGACAAGTTCCGCAGGTGTCTGACCACGAGAGGCGATGTCCGCGGGATTGTCCTCTGATCTCACATGGCGCCATAGTGCGCCAGGGACCGCATCCTGAATATGGCTGACACGATTTGCTACGAAGGTCTTCCAGCGGGAGGAAGGCGATCGAATCCATGAGAGCGCGACAGTCGAATCTGACCACGCGAACATGGCTGAAACGGGAAGAAGAGGTTGATAAACCTCACTGATGAATTTAAGTAGATCTGCCAGAAGAGCGGCAGCGCACAGCTCAAGTCTTGGTAGGGAAACAAATTTGATAGGAGCTACCCTTGCTTTTGACAGCACAAAAAATACCCTGATGTTATCACACTCGTCGATAACTCGAAGGAACACCACACCAGCGTATCCACGTTGAGAACTGTCTGCGAACCCGTGAATTTCGCACGATTTGATATGAGAAACGGATAGATGACGCGGAATTCGAAGGTTCTGAATGGAATGAAGTTCTCCGGTGTAGCGATTCCATTGTCGTTTGATGTCTTCAGGAGGATCTGCATCCCAGGAAACTCCAAGAACCCACAATTTCTGCACTAAATACTTCGCGAAGAAGGTCAACGGTGACAGAAAACCAAGAGGGTCATAGATTTTTGCTAGCTCGATTAGAATGCTACGTTTGCTGCAAACACGACCTTGAGGCTTGACTTCGAAAACGAAATGATCAGAGCTAGGTTCCCACTTCAAACCTAATATTTTGAGAGTGTTGGACTTCTCAACGTCCATTGAAACGTTATCTGTGAGACAATA
This sequence comes from Brachylomia viminalis, assembly GCA_937001585.2. Classification (NCBI taxonomy): domain Eukaryota; kingdom Metazoa; phylum Arthropoda; class Insecta; order Lepidoptera; family Noctuidae; genus Brachylomia; species Brachylomia viminalis. The sequence continues at coordinate 13,250,829 of OW443301.2, read as the reverse complement.
CTCCGGAGGAAGATCAGAAAGCAACCTAGGGTCATTGCTAGCCCATTTGCGCAGCTCCATGTGACCTCGTTTTAGAAGCTCTGTCACTTCCGACTTAGCTTGCATGGCCTGATTAAGATCAGAACACCCAGTGACGACATCATCGATGTACACGTCAGTCGACAAAACGGATTTTCCGAGAGGTAAGTCACTACCTTCATCCTCGGTGAGTTGTTTGACGGTACGACAAGCAAGAAAGGGTGATGAGGAGACACCGTAGGTGACAGTATTCAAGCGATATTCCAACAGCGGTTGGGATGGATGATCTCTCCAGAAGATTCTTTGGAAATCACGATGTTCTTCATGAACAAGAATTTGACGGTACATTTTGCACACGTCCGCTGAAAACACAACAAAATGGGTACGAAACCGCAGAAGAATTTCCAAAATGTTAGCCTGTAACTTTGGACCAATAAGTAAGGTTTCGTTCAACGATACGCCAGTGATGGCGTCACGATTTGATGCGTCAAAGACGGCACGAAGCTTCGTACTGACGCTGTCAGGACGAAGGACACAGAAATGAGGTATGTAATATTTTCCCTTCTGCATATCCTTTGCGGGCACAAGAGTCATGTGGCCACACTGAATATACTCAGTCATGAAGCTCGAGTATTGTTCTTGAAGAACCGAATCAGCGGAAAGTTTACGTTCCAACGAATGAAAACGTCGAAGAGCCGACTCTCGCGATCCTGGGAATGACGGTTCCTTGTCATCTACAAAAGGCAAAGCGACACTATAGCGTCCAGTTGAATCACGATTAGTTGTGTCACAATAGAGTTGTTCGCAACGTTGATCTGCTTCACTCAACTTGGTGACGCACGGAAGCTGGTCTAATTCCCAGAACTTCTTGACTTCCTGAGAAAGCTGCTGGTCGTCTGTAACGAAGAATGAGTTGACACTTTGTTCAGCCTGGTGATCACTAACACTTCCTAGAAGAAGCCAGCCGAACATAGAATTCAACGCGGATGGCTGCTTCGGTCCTCCGCTCACGCATCCTGGCAGAATGAGAGAAGGGAAGATTTCAGCACCTAGAAGAATGTCAACTGGACCAGGTTTATCACAATCCGGATCCGCTAGATTGAGACCGCGAATATGAAACCAAGACGATTTGTCGAGCGTGACGCTCGGCATGTTTCCGCATATGTTAGGTATGGTCAATGCTTCAAGATTGAACGCCACTTGACCGTTAATACCTACCTGAAGTTGAACAGCTCCTGAGATGGAGGCTGACGATTGACCTACACCACGAATCTGGCGTGAAGTCATGCGTTTGTCAAGTCCTAGTCGGCTTACTGCGCTTTCTGAAATGAAATGAGCCTGACTACCAGTATCGATAATACAGCGGAATGGCTGGTAGTCGCCCGACGAATCACGAATATTTATAACGGCAGTAGATAGAAGAACAACCGAATTATCACCCACGTTCGTCAATACACGAAGGGGTTCACTGACTGGAGGCTTCGGTTCAGGAATGTTAGTATCATTTTCCTGATGCAGGAGCATATGATGCTTCAGATGGCATTTCTGGCATGTAAATGTCGATTTGCAATCGCGAACAATGTGGGACGGCTTCAAACAATTGAAACACCAGCGATTTTTATTCGCGATGTCACGTCTCTCTTGAATCGACTTATCAGTGAATGATTTACAATGCGAAATGGAATGAAGTTCCGAACAGGACGGGCACTTCGAAGCAACTCCTCGCGCAGTGGTAGAAGGCGCAGAAGATTGGGTACCTTCTGGCTGGTTTGTTGTCTTCTCTGAATTGGATAACAACGACGACGTAATTTTCTTATGGTTGTTGTTGTTTGACTTGACATCAGTTTTGTAGTTTCTGCTAGTAGATGGTTGAGGGTCACGATTACCAGAAAAGTGAGTATCACGAACGAGTGCATCGCACTGCGCTTCGAGAAAGTCCTTAAGGGCACTGTAACGTGGTATTTCCGAGGTAGGATGCGCTTGTTCAAAAGCACACCGCGTTTTTGAGTCTAACTTCGATAGTAAATGATAACACAATACGAAGTCCCAGTGAACCGTAGGTAAATTAAGACTAGTTAGAATGATTAGGTTTTCGTTGAATAGGTCCAATACGCGTCTTAATTCAGTAGGTGAGTTCACTTTAAAACTAATGTTTTGCATTTCTCGCCAACAAGTAAATGCAAGTTCACGATTGTCACGATAACGAGCTACCAATGTCTTGTACGCTTCTTGATAGTATTCACCCTGGATAGGAAAAGTACGAATAAGTCCTAGTGCGTCCCCGACTAGACTCGCTCGAAGATACTGCATGCGATCCGAGTCCGACAATGATTCATTCAGATGAATGAGCGAATTGAACGCATCAAAAAACATACTGAAATCTTTTATGCATCCTGAAAAACGTGGCAAGTCGATTTTTGGAAGTCGAATTGCTGAAGCAGGCGACATCTGTGTAGCAGCCTTTGAAACGACGGAAGGAACCAGAGCACGATGTATAGCAAGCACCTGAAAATAAATATCATCGAATTCGGTACGGATTTCATCTTCTTCTTCCACTTCAGAATCATCGACAATACCTAAAATGTCCAAATGTGCTTCTTCAAAATTATTAACCAGTTTCGTTACTGCCGAATAATGTACGATAAATTCATCCAAACGTGAAGAATCCGATTCCACCATTCGTGCAACTTCCAACGTTTTCCGCAATCGATTCAATGCTAAAGTCCGTTTACGTCGTAAGATGGGCAAGTCCGCACACGTAAGACCAGTTGTTTCGATTGATTTAGATTTAGACATTTTCTTTGCACCACGCTTGGGTACGTAAGCCATGTCTCGAATCGATAAGCAAAACAAAAATAATCGACTAAAAGAAATAATTATTTTCAATAAAATCGATACTAAAATAATAATCGATATTTTCGACCGAACGTTGGTACAACTCTGTTTCTCAGAATACCCTACCTACTGTTTGTTGCAGAATTAAACCTACCCTACCGAATTCCGATTCGTAATTTCTATGAAAATTGTTATGAACTTTGTAATGATAATTCGCTAACAAATAACCTTGAATGAATGGGCACGCAACAATGAATATTATACCTACGTTTACAAATTGAATTGATTTGTATGTTGTGATTATCTACGATTACGAATAGTCGGGTAACATAGCTTGTTTACCTAACTTGTCTTTACTTTTAATTGTCGTGACGAGAAAATGTACGTGGTGCTACTACATGTACTGAACGGAACGATTAATTTACATATAATAACATCGTACGGAACAACAATTCTGAACGAAATAATCACGCAAATCACTGAATTTTATGTTAAACTTTTGAAAACGAGCTACCAAGATGAAGTAATACGCAAACAACGGATTGAAAAATATACCTAAGTAAATGACCGGCGCTAACAGAGCAGATAGGTACCTAAATACCTAGACTGACGGATTGGAAGGATTGCTACTTTCTTCATCAAATTACGATTTTTGAATGAAATAAATACACGAAATAAGATAGACGAAATTGTTCCAAGGTGTTGTTCATATACTTTGGAGAAATATTCAATATCTAACGAGATTTGTGACGATTAATTATGGTGACATGGCGGGTCGACCATTTGTGCAAATTACGAAAGTTAATGAAATCTTTCTCGCGAACGTTACGATTACTGCTTTATTAGCAGTCCCTGGTTTCGGCACCAAAACAATGTTACGAGAAGGATGAGTTCCCGGATAACATAAGGGATGGAAATTTAAAATTAACTTCCATGCGTTTGCGGGAGCACTAGACACTGACAAGATTAAAGCAATACAGAGCAGCCTTACCTTGATTCCCACAGCTAGATCCACCAGTTCAGGTTTCCACGCACTATTGCAGCCCTTTTGAAAGGGGACACAACACTTTAGACACAGAATGTATATTTATTTCCAATTAGCTAGCAAGCGGCGGCGTAGCCACCTTCAAAAGTTTTTCGAACGAATCCCCGAGATGCGCTTGCGTTCCGTTCGACCATAGATAACACAAGCACTCGAGTGTTGCGCGTGAAATCGATTATTTGATGTCTTGAGGTTTCTTGAGGTCCTAATACCACCCCAGGAAGACTGCTTGCGCTTACCATCGCGCTTGCCTATATCTTAATCAGTGAATATGTACAAATGACAAACGCATAGAAATGAAAGTACGCGAAACATTAGGTACTATTTGAATTACGAATAATCGGTGACGATACAGTAGGCATACATTAAAATTTCATGACACAGTATTAAGACATGCACCCTGTAAGGGCATTGCAAATTGTTTAATATATCGAATTATTATTTAAATTGAATTATTAATTACATACTATTGACTCTAATTATTGCAATTTATTAAATTATACTAAACATTAACCAATCATTTATTACATCTTATTTAAAATAAAATAAAAACATTAAAAACAATCGTTCATTCATTTTAGTCATAATAAATAGGTACGTCGCACATTTACGTCAAGCTTATTATTAGATACAAGGTCGATCGATTCACAATTTATCAGTTTTAAATTCCTCAACGGTATAGTAGCCTTTCTTTATTAATAGAGATGCATAAGATTTGCTTTACCGTATGTTAAAAATAGTGATTGTGACAAAGTATTGAATACCGAGAAACTAGAATTTGTCGATGAAACTGTTTTCCTGGAGATAACGCTCGACTCAAGGCTGCAATGGGGTCCTCATTTAACATCTCATGCAGGACGGCTAAGTTCAGAAGCATATGCTGTAAGGAAAATCCGTCAATTTACTAATGTAGATACCGCGAGGTTAGTCTATTTCAGTTATTTTCATAGTATCATGTCTTACGGTATTTTATTATGGGGACGGGCTGCAGATATTGAGTCTATTTTTATTTTGCAGAAAAGAGCTATCAGAGCAATATACAGCCTCCGCAGGTGCGATTCTCTAAGTGAACTGTTTAAAGACATTAACTTCATGACGGTACCTTGTCAATATATTTATGAAAACATCATGTACGTAAGGAAAAATTAAATCTTTTCAGTAAAAGAGGTGAAAGACACAACTATAGGACTAGAAATAGGGACCAATTAGTGCGACCAGGTTTCAGACTGGCTAAAGTAGACTCATCCTTCATGGGGTACTGTTTAAAATGTTACAATAAAACACCTCCCCACATACTCCAACTGAATAAAACGAAATTTAAATCTTGTATAAAACGCACACTATACAGCCAAGCATATTATACGTTGGGGGATTATATCGCTGACAAAAATGCTTGGCTCAGGGCTGGTCTTGCTCCACAAGGGCGCGTAAACTAATTAATTAGCATTCGAAAATAATGTTGGAGCTGATGAAGATTATACAATCTATCTATGCGTTGTATAAATTCAATCTCTTAGTATTGTATAATTGCATAGCATATGTCTGTGTGAGCACTATGTGCCCACTATAAAGCTTACTGGGTTATGTGTCGCTGGTGGTGGCGTGTGTATTGGAGCATTGAGTTCCCTTCAAAATGGTTGAGCTGAATGGTGCTGATCCATACGTCATGTTCGTGAACGGGCGCCGCGTCAGTAGGCACTGGTCATTTCTTAGCTGCCACGGCTTGTTTTAATTCCATAATTGTTTTTATCTTTTTATTACGGACGCTTCTAACGTGCACGTCTTTCTACATCGTTCTCACATGTATAATTTCAACATGAATGATGTAACAATATTTTGATTTAAAAGAGTGTCCATGGAGTTTCTTGCCCGTTCTTCTCCATAGGTACCTACTACACTTTGGAATGGGCAATTAGCTTCATCTTTCTAACTGACCGACCCCTTCACAATTCAAAAGTGCATGTAATTGGTTTATTTATTTATTTTAAATAAATGCTTTGAGTTTGAGTTTGAAGCAGGCGAACAGCTGTTTTTTTCGTGGTTTCGGGTTTGGTCTCAGTGTTAAAGTTGTTCATAGTGATGAGTACAATCGACTGTTTAAGAGGTTTTCAGTGATTTAAATTACATCTTCTAGAAATTAAATCCCACGCAGACGTTAAATCTAAAACCAAATTGCTATAAACAATTTATTTACTGTTGACTTTAAATTGTTTTTATTTATTTTATTAATAACTTGAAATACTTTTACAGCATCAAATTGGTTCAATTTTTAGATTTAAATGTATTTTTCACAAATATTCTTTTACAGATGTTGTCTTTGGAATCTCCTTTGTTGTCTTGACGTTTATAAATATGTTTTTAATACCTACATTGACTTTTAGCTCAATGATTTAATATGAAAGAAGAAAAAAATATAAGTTTTTACTTATTATTTGTGGTGGATTTTCATTAATATATATTCGTTTCACAAAAGAAATATCGAAAAACACAAGTAACAACAACGTAGCGAAATATTTCATTATTTTCCCCATTGTTAGAAGAAGGGTTTCTTTTGTTGTACAAGTTTGTTATCACAATTTTCCAAATTTCTGACGGCTTTGGGATACAGCTGGTTTTCGGCAATTTCGGGATTGGTTTGTGTTAAACCTTTCCTCAGCGTTCGTTGTGTTCAAATATTTTGGTTTATTAATTTATACTGCCACGTGAAATTTGATTAATTATTTCATATTTCAAGGTAGAAGACTCTCTTCAAAGTTTCTTAGCAGTCTCTTAGGCCTGGCTGTGGGTTTCATTAGGTTAGGATTTAATTACGTTTTTTTACGTTATTGCGGAATGGACCTGCTCTTGACCTTGTGAAGTACGGCAGTACCTATATAAGAATAAAAATCTGAGCGAATAAAAATCTGAAATAGAAACGAAAGCCTTTTTTTATTGTTATTTCCGATTTAAAACAATTTCACAAATTTTTAATCATAATCCATTATACTGTCACAATTTATATTAATGAAAGGCATAGTCGAGGAAATTCGTTATTGGCTCGTTTGATGGCAATTAACGTTCACTTATTAGATTACCAAGTTGGTAGATCACACAGATAGATCGGTGGGTAGTCTTAAATGTAATGTTCTGATAATTCCCTGATTAGATAAAAGTTTGTACAAACCTACTCACAGAAATAAAATCATTTATCATTTATAGCAGCATGCTGGCCGCGCTTGCGGAAAGGCTTGATTGTTCCATCATCTCTCACTGTTGTAAGCGACATGTGGCAGGATGATGGAACTAACGGACCTCATTTATTATGTAAATATTTAATTAATTATGAACATTTTTATTATTGTTTTATTGTGGAATAATTGGAATTAAAGTGAATTAAATTAAATTGATATGAATAAGATTGAATGTAATTAGTAATATTGTGTAATGTGACTGTATGAGTGTTTTTTCTATTATCAGTCAGTGGATATTCGAAATAAAATGATTTGTGTTTTATTTATTTATAATATTTTATGTTGTTTACGAGAAAAAATATTATAATTTTGACAATACAGTACTTGTCATTTAACTTTATGTAAATGCTAAGTACCAAGGCAGGCGATAAAAAACTTTTTTTAGACATTTTAACAAAATATTTTTATTGTCTTCTATCTACATTCTCTATAAGTTTTCATTAGGTGCTAGATATCCAACGATCAGTCAAATCAGAAATCACTCGATCCTTCCGTATGCTTCAGGGACTTTTAACCATTGAGCTTTTTAATGTTACGAGCCTTTCTAATTAATTAAACCGGCCCAGCGCGTGGAACGCACAATGAAGCTTTCCGTATTTGGGATAAATTTATCCCAAGAAAAAACTTAACTTTGTAGTTGAAAAAATGTTCTCAAGAAACATCGATATACGTCAATTCTCCAACTTCAAATCTAAGTTTGTCATAGCAAGAAAATTGATCGTAATAAAACTACAAATTAACGGTTTTGTTGACTGTTTCCTTTACTTGTGCTGTGAGAGTGTGAGACCTTGTTTCTTGGCAAATTTCATGATTCTAACTCAACGGGAAGTACCTGTAGGTTTTGATTTATTTGCGAGTACTAAAATATGTCGCCTAAATGGCTGTATTTTTTTATTGCATTGACTTTGATTTTTTTTTGAGCTCCAGGGACCGGAGTCCTACGTATTTTTTTATTTTTTATTACTATTTTTATTTAATTATTTATTTTATTTTTATTTGTTATATTAATTTACAACCTGGTACCTCCACGCGTTCTTGCAAAAAAGCGTCTTGACAGACAGATAGACTGGCGAACCTATTCCGATTAGGGTTCCTAAGACCTATAATGTAATACCTGTGTTCACGAATAAAGATTGATTGATTGGTTCCATTTTTTCTTTTTCAGGTATGGAACCCTAAAAAGCTTGTTTATGATAAGAACAAGAAAGCGACGACTACCAAGTATTGTGATAGATTTTAACCCACATGTAATGCGTAGGAACGTCGCAGTGAGACAAAGGCTATTGACATAACATTATTAAAATAATGTAAAATATATATATAAGTACATATGACTCTTTACTATACGACAAATTAGCATCATGAAGAGCATAGCCTGTGGTCCCCGAGGGGTACTAGTAGAGTATGTCCACCAAAACGCTAACGCTGAGCGCGCTAACAGTACCGGTCGTTTAAGGGGACTACAATGACATGACCTAAACGCCAGTTTTATAATGCTTACAAATACATGATCCACTGCAGTAAACAAAATCTGAAAAATATATGATATTCTTCAAGATATATGCTAGTTAGATAGTGTGTTGAAAACATAATACAACTAATTTAGTACGATAGTAAAAAGTCACGAAGATACCTCAAAAAAATTCTTTTAACGATTAAAAACGATACTAATATACATGCAATCGTTCTATTTTTTTATCAGGTCGTTCTTCAAGCAACATATTAACGTGATAGTGTTTTCATTTTTTAGTCCAATCAATAGATTTTTTGTAAATAGAGAATTGCTTCATATTTTGCAATAAATTACCAGCTTTGGCTCTTTCTTTTCTATGCAGTCTGACAATGACTGCTCTTTAGCTGTTGTCAGCCCCTTAAATAAAATATATATTTGTTATTGAAGAATAATTATTCCTAGAGTCGGTTTTATGTTTTTTACACGTATAACGTATCTCTATTATTTTCTAATCTTTTAAATTCGAAATAGTGTACCGTGTATAGTGTGTAGTGTAGTGTGTAGTGTGTGTGTGTAGTGTGTGTGTGTGTAGTGTGTGTGTGTGTGTGTGTGTAGTGTGTGTGTGTGTGTGGTGTTACCTCATAATCTTATGCCATTCATTATATTATAAAATATACGTGGAGGTTTCCTAGAAATGCCATGCAGGCTAAGGTCTCTACACTACCTATACCTACTCTCGCCTGTTATTCTTCAGTTCCATGAAGCAGGGGCCGAGTTTATGGTTATGCTATTAACACTCGATTAACATTTTGCCCCGACCCGGGATTCGAACCCAGGACCCCATACTCACTTGCGACCATAAGCATAACAGGGCAGGCAAGTGAGGAGCATTTTTACGCAACAACGAACAAGTCAACCAAATTATCACGTTATTAATTCCACTAACCAGTATGGCCATTTGTATTACCTAGACGGACGATAAACCATTCCGGTATTGTATCACTAGCTATTATGGACAGTATGCGTGTTTTATTACGTAATTACACAATAAATTATTAAATGATTCGAAAATTAAATGAAAAGCAATTTGAAGATTACGTAAAGTATTTACGTAAGTATTATGCATTAGGTTGTCATGATATGTGTTAACTTAGGTTAGAAACGAAAATAAATATTTTTAAATGCTTATTATGGCTTCTCCAATATTATTTTGTACAGCCTACCAAACAAATCCACTTGGGGAATGAGCGATTCTTTTCAATGTTAGAACAGGAAAATGTTTTAGTATCGTTGCCAAGTTTTTGATAGACTACAGAGGTTTTTGTTTGTGAATTTTTGAACTTACATTAAATGTAGTTTTGAGGTTTATTTACTGACCCACTAACAGATTGTAAAATGGCAGAATGATAAATTTACGACCAGGTTATTTCTATACAAAATATATTAATTCATCCCATTCTACAGGGAAATTGAATTCATGGGCATTATTTTAAAGTACAATGACCCTTTAAGATATTGCCCATGAATTCAATTTCACCCTGTATATTTAACACAAAATATGTTAGAGTTGTGGAATTAGTTTCATACAGTTTAGTACAGTGTACACTGGCGAGCTTAAAGCCCTCTTGTAGTACGGCGTGTAGTGCGTCTCGGCGGGCACTGAGCGATAGATGCGAGTGCTTGAACTGGTAGATTTTGTACCTATATATTTTAAAAATAATTACGAAATTATTGAATGTGTTGCCTTATCCATTGATATAACTTTTACATGGTTTCATGATTGAATCTCTTTAAGGTACACGTTATAAATAGCGATTTAGTGTCATATTTACGATTTTATTTATCAAGCCAATTATTATTATTATAATTCACGTTTTTGTCTTCACACAACGCTTCACCGCATATTCAATTTGAATAAAAAAACATTGAGAAATACTTACTTTTGGTTAAATTTACAGAGGTTTAAGAAAGTTAAATAGTACTAGAACCAAGTTTTCTAACAGCAAAGCGACTGACATTCATAAGCTAACTTTCTGCGCTTTTTTCCAACTGCTCTACTCGGCGAAATGAATACAAAGTTTGTGAGATAATTGGCGTGTGACATAAAGCTTTAAATAAGTAGAACACGGACACAGTCAGCTTCATGTCCAATACTACAAGTATTGTTAGCTTCCCTTCATTAATTATACATCAAATGATTACTCTTCGACAAACGACAGTGGCGTTCCTACCTCCTCATTTCACAAATGTGTTGGTTGCACTGTTCATACCTATTTGACTGACCGGTTAGTGCAGTTGGTAACAGCCCTGTCTTCTGAGCCGCTGGTCCCGGGTTCGATCCCCGGACAAGTCAAACATTTGTGTGCATGAACATGTCTGTTTGATCTGTGTCTGGGTGTGTATATGTATATAAGTATGTATATCAGTCATCTGAAGGCCAATTCCCGCAATTAAAAACGTTCAAAATCAAGTCGCAATCTCATCTCAGCGACAGTCTAATGTCAAAAATGTAGGTAAACGCTATACAATTTTTGACAGATTGACACTGAGATTAGAATGCGATCGTTTGCCCCTCAGGTTACCGTAGTACAGGCTCTACCTAGTTCGGGACCTGAAGGCCTTGTGTGGATGGTGTCTCATATTATTATTCTTATTTGCCTAAGAACGAGCTGTAAGTGAATTGAAGAGCTCTACAAGCTTATACTACAAACTGTATTTACACGGTTTCTAAGTAGCCCAGGTACTTAACTTGTGAAGTGTAACAAGAAAGCAAATAAAGTCACAACCGTTTACCGAGCCTCGTTGGTAAATGGTTTATCCGACAAACATGTATGTTTACTTTCATCAATCAATATCCTGATAGAATGTGAGAGGACAATTTTTCTTTAGCAGTGTGGTTTGTGTTTCACTTTGATAAATGACTCAAGATGGCGAATCTAAGTCCACTAGAGGTTAATGATAGGATCGCGTCTACTAATAACTTAAGTTCAAAATTATTCTAAAGTCGTGATCTCGGATGTATGACGCGCAACCTGTTGCTATGGATTCAGTACATGATTCTGGATATTCATACAGGAGTTCTATAGGTTTTAAGAAATTATAGTGTGGTGTCTGTTCTGTGGATGGGTGGGTTTTAGTACAAAATTGGTCTATTTATACGAGTATGTTTCAAAAGTGACAAGCCGTAATGTGACCGATGGGATTTCCTATCGACAAAATTAACAAACTTCCATCCAAGCAACTCCAAACTCAAACTAATAGCATTTATATCAAATAAAGCAATTACAGGCACTTTTGAATTGTCAAGGGGTCGGTCAATCAGAAAGATAAAGCTAGTTGCTCATTCCAAAGCGTAGTAGGTACCTATGGAGAAGAACCGTCAAGAAACTCCATGGACACTTTTTTAAATCATAATATTGTTACAAACATGTGGTTACATCATTCATTTTGAAATTATACATGTGAGAACGATGTAGAAAGACGTGCGCGTTAAAAGCGTCCGTACGGTCAAATGGGGTTACTTTGATACTACGGGGTTACTTTGATAACAACTTTAGGCTTATGAAAAACTAAATTTTATAATATCTACAACACCAGTTAAAAAATAAACTATCAGTACTTGGCACTACTGATAGTTTCTTTTTTTCTATCTTTTTTTCTTTGCGTTGTAGTTATTATAAAATTAAGTTTTTCATAAGCCTAAAGTTGTTATCAAAGTAACCCCGTAGTATCAAAGTAACCCCATTTGACGGTAATGAAAAAAGATAAAAAGCAATTTAGGAATTAAAATAAGCCGTGCAGCTAAGAGATGACCAGTGCCTACTGACGGGCCCGTTCACGAACATGACGTATGGCTTAGCACCATTCACATGCCAGCACCAGCGACACATTTGGGTGAGCATGACATATCTTAAATCTTAACATAAAAAATCTTAACATAAACAACATGGATCAGCAAATACAAACACACACACACACACACACACACACTCACCCACAAGCACAATCACACACACACATTTATTAACCCTTAAAATTAAAATTATTTTATAATCACGTTTAATAAAACGTATCTTAACTTTAATTGTGTATCTCAATACTACAAAATTGTAACAGTAACATCAGAACTATCAGAAGCACTATGTAACCTTTACGTCAGTATACCTTAGGGGACCGGACTGCTTCACCTTAACACAGGTTTTCATAACCTAGCTAGGAGAGCAGTGCTCACCCACGTATAGTACTTTTTTTTGTAAAACTGTCTTTTTTTAACGTGTACTACAATGCTTTGTTTTTGAGTAAATAAACATTATTATTATCATACTCTCAGCCGCCAGGGCACATTCAAGTCAGTGAAAGACGAACCCAGTAAGCTTTATTAGTAGGTACAGACGCCAGCAGGTCAAGCTACTCGAAACTGTAAAATTTTCCCAATCAACCTTGAACCTTAATGCTTTAGCGATAAAGTTGAAAATCTATTAAAGAAATTTGACAGATTGTAGTAGCTTGATGTGCTGGCGTCTGTACATAGTGCTCACACATGTGCTATGCAATTATACATATAAACTGCATCTAAACTTTCATCCCATTATGGGACGAATAACTAACTATGACTAACTTACTTCCGATGGAACTCTTGTGCTAAATTTTACGATTCTAGACCCTACGGTTTAGGCATTGTCTGTCATTGAGTGAATTTAAAATTTATATTATTATTAAGTAGATCATGGTGGTGGCACGCTTGTTTCGAAGTAACCAATTCACTTGAAATTTTAAGACTTCCAGAAATGTAAAATAATTACTTAGAAAGAAATATATTGTTCGATTACTTAGGTAAAAACGTCTTTATAAAGCACCTGAGTTTTTAATGAATACGGCTAAAGCTTTTAAGTATTAACGACCTATTGGCCCATTGCCAGACAATATTGTGAAGTGCTGGTCAGTTGACATACTTTACAGCAAATAATAAAATGCCTTTTTGTCACTTTGGTTTAAAAATATTTTGGAGTAAGGATATTTTGTAGTAAAGTTGGGAAGGTACGTACAAAGCTACACGGATAGTAAATATTGCTTCAATTCGACCCGCCATTTTGCCAAAAAGTGTTTGAAAATTTTGATGAAAGAATTGACATCTGTGAGCGTTGTCGTAGTGGACATTTTTATTTATTTTATTACAATTTTTATTCATAATTGCCAAACCTTCCTCTTTCTAATACAATATGAATTTAAACCATTATCATCCAAATTCATTGTTTTATTTTGTTTCAAAAACCAAAGTACTTGTTAAAAAACCCTTTTTATAGGGGCGAGTATATTTTCTATAAATGAGTTTATTTGCTAACAAATTTTGCATAACTGCCAAGAAACGCCTTCCGCGGAACTGCCTCCCTCGCCCGCTGATAAATTAATCGATTTTTCGGGATCGGCAACCGACGGCAAGTAGCATACAACGTAATATGCAAGTAGTCTATTATTTGGTACATCCATGAGGATTATATACCTACGACTAGTTGCTAAGATCTTGTATATTTACTTTCGTCTTGCCTTAGTTTGATGCGGAATGTTTAGTTACATTTATTAGGGTGCCAACGCCACTAACCAACAACTTATTGACGACTAGGCGCGGTAGACCAACTAAATATTGCAATACGTGGCCTGACCCTGCCTACCCGCATCTTGTTGCCTCGGTAAATACAGCTCACTCTGTATGTACCTAAGTACGAACTGAGCGGAATAACAATCAGCGAAACGATACAGTTATTAAATTCATAAACACGGCACGGTCAACATCAAACGTGGATTAAAAAACAATAAACAGCCCCTTTTGTGTAGATATCTTCGCTGTTTATGGAGTTTTCTCCCGGGGCGCGTGTTCACCTTGTTTATTGAAAACAGTTGAGATTTTCTGCGTTTTCCTTAGAAAAAATAACGTATTGTATTAAACAAAGCTTTAATTGCCAAGTTTCCAGTACTTACTGTTGGTTGTTGAAGGCACGGAGCAAATTGCTCCGTGGTTGAAGGTCATTTTGTCGAGTAAGAATGTGATAGATTTGTAACCATTCTTGGTAATCAATGTTAATTTTCATCTTACTGATTCCATTGAATTTGGCATCCGAAATGGCTTAATGGCGTAATCGATTTAAGTATCTACCAAAGTACTACTTACATAAGAAATTCTTTCAAGGTTCTTATACAATAAGCTCGTTCATGCTTGTCTGCCTACGAGTATACACTTTATATAATATTCTTCAGGACCCTGAAAAACTGTTTTTTCACCGCGTCTCTTCTGCTAAATGGGGCAGACAGCGGCATAAAATGGCTCCTAGCATTTCTTGTAGGTATTTTCAGATTAAATTCGCTAAGCAGCTTGGGTTTACTTGGCCTTATCAATTTTTTTGCAAAAGAAAACCATTTTCTTACAATTTTCAATGAAATTCAAGCAAAATCCAACAAAGACCCGCAATAAATTGTGTCGGGAACTTAAATTAGTTCTGCTAATGGGTGGCTTAGGATGAGTTTTGGAATAATGTCATAAGTACTTGTGGCTGTCCCAAGTTACTAGCCTCGATGCTGTAATAGATTATTCCTGGCTACCCAAACCCTGAACGTGTGCCCAAGTAAGTGTGTGTTCGTTCAACTACATACCGGCTATAAAGTATCTGATTTATGGTGTTATCATAGTTGTTCCGTTTCTCTATTCAAATTAGGGTGCAACCGGACGTGATAGCCTGTAGACTGCTGTTTTTATATCCACACGCCATGTGTTGTAAAGGCCACGAACACTGTTCGTATTCAATGAATAGTGTTACAATACGGCAGTTTATTTTAAGAAAATGCTATTGAGGTCATCGATTGAGAAATACGGAGAATTGGTTCATTGTGTAGAGTTGTACGAGCTCTGCCTGAGTATTGTAAGGTGTTTTATTCGATAAAATAGATATTGATGGCATATTGATAGGCTACTCCAATATCGTAAGTTAACACTGATATTACGTGTAGGATAGTTCCTCCTAGCCCTCCTGGGATTTTGGTCGTAACGTTTTGGTAATACATAAGTTCGATGACTAAACTACGTGGCATACACTCCTTTCACCCTATTTCCTATCCTAATTATAATATCTTAATAATATTATAAATGTGACTGTTTGGATGTTTGTTACTCAATCACGCCAAAACGGCGGAACGGTTTTTTTATTATTTATGATGGGTTTTCTCTTGACTCCAGTCTAGGTCAGTGGTGACGGTGACAAAGTCGACGGTGGAGTGAGCTTACCTAGAAGAAGCCTGTTCACTCTCACTTTGAAGAGATTAGGGTTGTATGCGTTCGGAAACACAGACGCAGGTAGAGAGTTCCATTCTGTTGCTGTGCGCATTACAAATACATTTGGAAACGCTTAGTGCGAATTGGTGGAATAGCAACTAGGTAAGGCTGGTAACTTGCAATGCGTCTAGATTACCGATGGAAGAAGGGGGCGGGTGGAATAAGGTCGTGGAGTTCTTGGGCACACTCACCGAAGTACAATCTGTAGAAGACCGACAAGCAGGCAAACTGGTTTGAATTTGGCATACAGATAGCTTATAACCTGGATTAACACATAGAATACTATTTATCCCGGCGCGGTAGTACGTTCCCGTGGGATAGTTTCCGACCTCCACGTGGGCGAAGCCACGGTACCTATTTACGTAACAATAAAGAATATGAGCGAAAGACACCACAAATAACCTAGTTCTCAATGCCAAGAAAACGAAATGTGTAAAGTTCGCCTTACCGAATGTTAGAAATCTAGGACCCAACATCGTCTTAGATAAAGAGGTACTTGAAACTGTAGACTCGGCAGTATTTCTGGGCATAACAGTTGATGCCAAGCTTCAGTGGGGATCACATATATCATGCCTAGCGGGAAGGCTCAGTTCGGCCGCCTATGCCGTCAGGAAAGTAAGACAATACACTGACGTTGATACAGCTCGGCTAGTCTATTTCAGTTATTTTCATAGCGTCATGTCCTACGGCATTCTGCTGTGGGGCAAAGCCGCTGATATTCAAAATATATTTGTTCTTCAAAAACGAGCTGTACGAGCAATTTACCAGCTAGGTGCTAGAGTTACTCTGAGAGATTTTTTTAAAGAGATTGGTATTCTCACGGTGGCCTCACAATTCATCTTCGCCAACATCTTATATATTAGGCAAAATATACACTTATACACAAAAAACAGTGATATTCATAATATTAACACTAGAAACAAGGAGAAACTACGTGCTCCCTTTCACCGGCTTCATAAGGTCCATAACTCATTTGTTGGGCTTGGTATAAACTTTTATAACAAGCTTCCCTCTTCTTTGTTAGAATTGCCTTTTAATGCGTTTAAAGCTAAAGTAAAATCCAACCTTTGTTCAAAGGCATACTATACAATCAACGATTACTTAAACGATAAAAATAGTTGGTCGCTGTGATTAACTCAAGACAATGTTTATGTTCTTTCTCCAAAATTAGCTTACCTACTGACAAGTTATACGAGTTCATATAAATGTTTATTTTATTTGACTATATTTATTAGTCACCTTAGTTTAATTTAATTTTTATTTATTATTGACATAATCTACTCATTTCAATGTTTTTTAATGAGTTGTATTGCAATATATGGTTAGCTAGTGACCTCGACAGTTCATCATATTATTCTTTTGAGCAACCGGCAGCAAGTTCGTCATGCTCCCTTAGATGTCAATGCTTGCGGTAGCGTCGGGGGTCGGGTTGCCTCCTTCCCTCAAATATGGCGAGGGGGGTAATGGCTGATCTTTGCGTTATGCTCGTGAACGGGTGCTGCTTGTGGTGACAGGTCAGCTTGCTGACTATGGTTTTGTTATTGTTATTAGAAATTAATGTTTCTTTATTTTACTTCGAAGGTCCTAGTTTGTCATTTGTGGCTACTAGTTACAGCTATATACATATAAACATAATGCAGCATTGCATATGTAAGCGGGCTTTATGTCAGGAGGCTTTTTATTATGTATTAAGTTCTGTTTGCGTTTTTGTTTTTATTATTTATTTATGCTTGAGTATAGTTTTAAATATTGGCGTGTGCTAGCTGACATATGGCAAATAATTTTAATATTTTTGTGTTTCGTAATGTTAATTTATTTATTACTATATGTATAGAATCCAGTTCTTCTAACTGAACAGACAGCAGTGCTGCTGGGGAGTTTGTTCCGCCACTTCTTCTTCCCAGCTAAAGCACTAGGAAGTGGTGAAGGGTGGGCGTTTTGGGGGGACTGTCTTATGTGATTTTGACGTTCAAAAAGTGCTGATTCTCAGCCTAATTTGAATAAATGACTTTTGATTTTGATTTTGAGACACAAAGTTTTGTCTTTGAAATAGGCGAAGCTGACACAAATACTGTGTCAGTTTCGCGAGCCCTTTGGTCCTAATTCAATATCACAATGATATAATTTAAAAAAGAGAAGAATGAAAGGGTATTCAGTCCGTCCTTAATGCCGTTTTTGAGCTATGAATTAAGAAAGCCACAAAATATTAGAATTTGTAAAAATATAAAAATTTAATGCAAGTGAAAAGGTAACTTAGATCAGGGGCCGTATGACCTGTTAACGCCGTCATGATTCCGTTGAGAAAAAGAGATAGTGCTATCGGTCATGTATAGCTCCGTCTGTCTTCCACGCTGGAACAATGATGGAATTAACACGTCATAGTACGGCCCCTGGAATCTCAAATGCAACGTTTTGATTTTGATGTATTTAGGTAGGTACCTATTCAAAATATAAGTGAATTCAATCACATTTATTACCAAGTCTAATATGTGGAAAATGTTGTGGTTATTACATTGATTTGGTTTTATATAAGTACCTTACTGATATATTTAATATAATATCGTTTTTTTTCCCAAATAAAAAAAAAAAACGTCCATAAACAACATTTAGAAGTAGGTAGGTACCTACATATTCAAAGAAGAAAAAGACATGAAGAGCCGACCCTAATTAAATTGGGTTACGAACAAGAGATAAGAAAGTTATAGAAAACGGGACATAACTACCTCTTTAATGCTCTTCTCGTCGTTATAAGTTGTACCCATCGATGACGTAAGCCTCATATATCTTCAATGAAGCCGCTTTCATGCTTGTTCAATTCCTTCACCGAGCAGCCGAAAGTTTTGCATGATTCAGATGTATCGTCTAATCAAGGTTTCTTGTTCATCCTACATATATATGAGCGGCACGTCCACCATATTTCACTAACGAACGAAAAAGACGTTTTAATTATTAGCTTCCATATTGTTTGTGACTTTTGTGAGGGATTTAGTATTGGGGGCTTATTTTGATGTCGGCGGCTGAATTGTAAGTTAATTTCAATGATTAGAGACAGAATACTGCCTGTCTTTATTATTTTATTGCAATGCAGACGTTTTGCTTTCTTCCTTTATTGACCACGTTTAACTCGACCACCTTTTGACGTGAAATTAAATCTAATAATAAGTCTGTGCGTACACTACCGTCAAACTCAAAACAGTCTGTTTTGTCTTGTGTCATTACAATTCTACCTTCAGTAGGTTTAAAACCACTTTGATAAAAAAATCAAAATCACAAGTAATTTATTCAAACTAGGGTGAGAGTCATAATTTTTTGAACGTCACAATTACATAAGACATTCCCCCAAAAAGCGCCTGCCCTTCACCACTGTCTAGTGCTTTAGCTGGGAAGAAGACCTGGCGCAACATACTACCTAGCAGCAGAGCTGTCTGTTCAGTTAGAAGAAGTAACTAGATTCTATACAATAGTAAGTCATTAATGTTACGAAAAACAAAGCTCAATTATTGGTCATATATCAGCTAGCACACGCCAATATACAAAAAAAATAACATTGAAAAATATATTTAAGCAAAAACAAATAATAAAAACGTAAACAGAACTTAATACCTAATTAAAAGCCTCCAGGAATAAAGGGCGTGCCGGCTTACATATGCAATGCTGCATTAAAATCATATAGCTGTAACTTGAAGTCACACATGATAAACCAGGACCTTCGAAGTAAAATAAATAAACAGTTGTTTACAAATAACAATAACAAAACCATGGTCAGCAAGACGACCTGTCACCACAAGCAGCACCCGTTCACGAGCATAACGCAATTATCAGCCATTATCCCTCTCGCCATGTTTGAGGGAAGGAGGCAACCTGACCCCTGACGCTACCACAAGCAGTGAAGTCTACGGAAGCATGACGAACTTGCTGTTTGTTGCTCAGGCAAGAATGATTTGATCAATTGTCGAGGTCGCTAGACATTTCACTACAACTCATTAAAAAAAAAATAAGTTATTATGTCAATAATAAATGAAAACTAAATTAAACTAAATGGACTCATAATGTCAAATAAAATTAAATAAACAATTATATGAACTCATATAACTCATATTCTCTTTAAATATCATAAGTTATGTCACGTAAATCAATAAAAATTATATTATTAATTTCAAAACACTTAGTACAAAATGGATTGTTGCTTGTACATTGGAATAGCTTAATAAATCCCAAGCCTTTTTGTCATCCAAGTAATCTTTAACGTTATAGAAACCTTTTCGACGGAGTTTCTGTTTAATAAATGATTTAAATTGATTGAGGCTCACTTCTTTAACATGGCTTGGGAATTTGTTGTAAAAATGTATACTTTGGCACTTAAACGACTTTTTTGGAGCCAAGTCGTGGGCACAATTAGTAAATCTTTGTTTCTAGTATTTATGTTATGAATGTCGCTGTGTTTAGAATATAGATTAATATTCTTTTTTACATCAATCAGAATCTCATATACATATTGAGATGCGACTGTAATTATGTTTATTTCCTTAAATTTATCCCTTAGTGAATGCCTACAACTTAAGTTATTAATTGGTCAAACTGCTGGTTTGTGCAGCACAAATATAGCCTGAATGTCGGCTGCATTTCCCCACAGCAAAATGACGTACGAAATTATACTATTAGAAATAACTAAAATACACTAACAGAGTTGTTTCTACATCTGTCAAATGACGGATTTTATAGACCACGTAGGCTGCAGAGTTAAGTCGCTTCGACAATTTGGTTATATGTGGGCCCCGCTGTAGTTTCGAGTCTAAAGTAATGCCTAAGAACACGGTGGTGTCCACAAGATCCAGTTCCGCCCCATTTACTAATACATTGGTTTTCACGTTAGCTGTCAGAAATCTAATACTTTTAGTCTTTTTCTCGCTTAAAAGTAATTTATTAACACTAAACCAATGCACCATTTTAGCGAGAGTATTATTTACATCGTCAGTAACTGTCTGTTGTCGCTTGAGCTTAAATGAAAGTGATGTATCATAAGCAAATAACACGATTTCATGGCTGTTCTTTAAAAAGCAAGGTAGGTCATTAATATTTACCAGAAATAAAAAAGGGCCAAGAACCTGTGGAACTCCCATAGTGACAATAGTCCCATAGCGATCCCCGGGTTCTATACCAGGGGATCGCTTGCCGTTAACGTCCACTCTTTGGATCCTATTATCCAAATAAGATATCAGAAGATCCAAGGCAGTGTGTCTAACACCATAGTGATGCATATCAGCGGCTTTGCCCTACAGCAGAATGCCGTAGGACATAACGCTGTGGAAATATCTGAAAGGGACTAGCCGAGCTGTATTAATGTCAGTGTATTGTCCTACTTTCCGGCCGAACTGAGCCTTCCCGCTTGGCACTAAAGGTTGGCATCTACTGTTATGCCCAGAAAAACTGCCGAGTCTACAGTTTCAAGCACCTCTTTATCTAAGACGATGATGGGTCCTAGATTTTTATCATTCGGTGAGGCGAACTTTATACATTTCGTTTTCTTAAAGAGTGTTTTGTTGCGAGTGAGTACACCACCTTTGTTTTCATAGAGCAATTGTCGTTCTAAAAGCGAGTATTGACTCAGATGTAATCACAGCCTAATACCTAAGCCGCTAGGGTGTCTTGATTCAACACTCATGATTTTCGGTTTTAGGTCTTTACCTATGAAATTGCCGTTTATTATAAAGAAAGTTAAAGTCATTTTTATTTAAACATTTTTTATTTATATCAGTCAAAATATGCACTCATGCTATAGATGCATGTCTGCCAACGCAGTGGTAATTTTTCAATGCCCTTCTTGAAGAAGTCAGGTGTACGGGAGCCAACAAACTCTTCAAAGGCATTTTGTACTGCCTCTCGGGTATTGCATTTTTTCCCTGCCAAGAAGTTGTCCAAAGTTTGAAAAAGTTTTTGTAAGTGTCGTCTTGTTTTGTGGTTTCTGTCGGCGCAAGGTCTGGTGAGTACGGTGAATGACGCAAAACTTCCAATCCTAGCTCTTGTAGCTTAGAGACAGTCTGTTGTGCCGTATGAGGTCGAGCGTTGTCGTGTAGGAGCAGCGGGGATGAGCGATCAACCAAGGCTGGCTGGAGATTTGCGAGCTTCTCCATCATTGTGCCCAGTTCCTCACAGTACACATCCGCAGTAATGCTGGTGCCATTTGGTAAGAAGCTGTGATTAATTATACCGGCTAGACTAGACCACCACACAGTGACCATGACTTTTTTAGGGGTAAGTTTTCGTTTGGGGCGTTGCCTAGGCTGTGAACCAGGGTCTAAGCAACATGATGACCGCGTACGATTATCAAAAAGAATCCATTTTTCATCGCAAGTGACAATGCAGTTAAAAATTCTTTCGTTTCTGTATCAACTGACACAGAAACGAAGGGATTTTAACAGCATTGTGCATTGCGATGAACGCGTTCGTCGCGCTGGCGATCGTTCAGTTCGTGCGGCACCCACTTATCAAGTTTTTTTACCTGGTCAATTTGACGCAAATGGACTACCTAATCCAATATTGTTTTGATGCTACCGTTGAAAGCTGCTGCTAACTCAGCCGTAGATAGGGTATCGTCAGCTTCCACTATCGTCTTAATTTGTCGTTGTTGACTTTAGTTTTCGGGCGACCACGGGGTTAATTTTTTAGATCAAAATTTCCATGTCGTCAAAATCAAAATCAAAAGTCATTTATTCAAATTAGGCTGAGAAGCGTAAGCGTTCAAACCTATTGGTTTGAACGCTTACGCTTCTCATTGAATGAATTTTATTTATAAAATATGGAATTCTATTTTCAAATTCAATCATTTGTTTCTTTATTAGTATTTTGTTTTCACTACATTTGTACCTTTTTTATCAATATGGACACGATAAAATACGAGTAATTATGGAATTCGAGTTCCGTCGCGGTAGCAATGCCGCACGAAGGGCTCGCAACATTAATTTCGTTAACACGAAATTAATGTTGCGAGCCCTTCGAATGATTGAATTTGAAAATAGAATTCCATATTTTATAAATAAAATTCATTTGAATTTAGAATTGATTGCCAGCCATACATAAATTACATTTCAAATGGCCAGTATAGTAAAACTGCAACTTCATAAGTATCCTTACCTATGAAGTTGCCGTTTTACAATATTATTATGGCCATATGAATACTTACATTAAGGCATTTTCAGAATAAATAAGACATTGACTTTGTTTTGGGATCAAACACTAAAGCTTTATTATACTTAACTTAAATCCATATATTACGAACAGGCGGGATTAAAATTTAATAAGTATAGGTAGGTAATTTAGTTTGACCGGGTTTACCTACCTTAAAATGTACGAAACTTTTAACTTCATATTATTAGCATAATAAGTAGGTAATACTTATATCATTCGCAGCAAGCTCGTAATTTTTTGTTAACTACGAACATTATTTTGACTATGACGCAAAAGTTTGTCTGCTGCTGGCTATTTTCGCGGATAGATTATGCAGAACTGTAAAACTAAGATTTTATCGTAGACTTGCGTAAAAGATCACGTCACTAGTTTTACGGTAGCCATCATCTAAAGAGGTAATAAATAGTACATGACTACCGCGGTCTGTAACGACTGCGTTGGTGGCAGCGCTGATGACGGCCGAAAGTGCAGCGTAGCGTAGTTCCAGGCCAGCACAGCGTGTCAGCATTGCAGACCTTGATGGACAAGCTGGAATGATGCCCGGACAGCAAGGGCTGCAATGATGACCAAGCTTGAAGGCCGAGAGGAGGCCATCATAGCGTGGCCAGCAACGCAGTCATTGCGGTCTAAGGCTTGTATAGTGCTTTACTCAAACAATGCGAGTAATTTAAATAAAATCAGCTCATTAAAGTAAGAATTTATTTAAAGGAATAATTGGTAAAAGTACCTACAGTTACTAAAATTCAGGACCGCCTTTCCAGGGTTTATATTACTTTCCAGGGTTTTTGATAACCCTAGGTCCGGTGTTTGATTGGTGGAAAATTTCTCTCCAGCGGTTAATGATTCAAGAGGGTCTTGTGCTGGGGGCCTACTCTCTAAGTCCGTCAACGAGGATACGGGCCCGCCCGCGTCTGAAAGTATTTCGGCACTTAAAAGTGAACCCTACTCTCGATTAATTAACTTTTCCGGACGGGGAAAAACACATTGGGAGTAAGGTCACATATTGACACCGAGTAAGAAACGTCCGTAACTACGGTCGAAATGACGGACTTCATGCTTAGGAAGTAGGCCCCCAGACGTGGAAACTTCTTGGTGACATGTTGTTACGTTCAAGTTCAAACTTTTTTCATTTGATTTGTGATCTTACTTTTATTTCTGGAGCTTTTAGCTCTGGAGCCAGGGTCTCACATGATTCTGTAACCGGTTTTTATGGCAATAAAGAATTTATTTATTTATTATTTTATTTATTTTTCTAACTTTAGGCCACTTCAGATTCATTTATTAAATTGTGAATATAGGTTAAAATTATACAGATACAGGGTGGCAGGGACATCGACACGAAAACTGAAACCATGAATTTAGCACACGGTTCTAGACTCCGTAGCTTGTAAATTTTTGGTAGCCTGTCAAAAAAGAAATCTGCTGTTTCGTAGAAAAATGCAACACCTACGCGGTAAAAATTTATGGCCAGCTAATAAAAAAAAAAATACCGTTCATAAATTACCGCGCAGGGGGATTTAGAATCATGTAATGAAGTCCCTGCCACCCAGCCTAAAAACAATGTAATTAACAAAATAGAAACAAAAAGTAAAGTCAATAGGTAAGTACATAGATATCACAATTTCATGCCGAACACTAATAGTTAATAACACATAAATTTTAGACGGCCCATAAACAAATAGGTATTATTTAGTCACAATTTCGTATACCCAAGTACAATAATAAATGCAATAAAAATGTCAATAAAGAATATCATTATCATAAGTGAGCAACAGTTTAATTATAGCAGGTCAGGCGCACTCAGCGTTTTAGATATGAAGCTACAAGTACGCGGCGGGCTCGACTTGTCGGACCAATTCAATGGGGCTGCCACGCGCCAGTCGGGTTGCACGTTAGTTCGCTACTCATTCACGCGCCCCGCGTCACGTCGTCTGTTCTTCACTTACTTAATATATTAACTAAACTGAAGGCTTATGGACTTTGTCTGAATAAATACATTTGTTATTATCATTGAATTGACATTTCTCGGGACCCTGGCGTCGCGGACCTTTGTGACACCGGGCGTCCGGCTCCCTGTTTATGCGACACAGGTACTTCCCGAAGCAACCATGCCCCGAGAGCACCTGCGTCGCCCGAAACGACAGGGAGCCGTGCCTCCTCCCGAGCCAGCGCTCGAGCACCGAGACCAACCCCCGGCTGGTGAAGGACTATTGTAGGAAATGGAAACAAAGATTTTGGACTATGGATTTGGGTAGTTTAAGTGGACTGGTTATCTAGGACTATGGAAAATCTATGGCCTCTGCCTGATCAATGTAATGTAAACGTAAATGTACACGGATTAAATGGTAGGGGGTGACTTGCACACTCAATAATGGGCCCCCGAAAACGGTCGCTAACACATTGCAAGGGGGCAACACTTCCTGTGGTGCTTGAGGAGTGGAGAAATATTCCACGGCTATCAGGACAATCCAGGAAGTACGGTCAAAATCCCTATCAGCATCTTGCTGGAACACATCCTTCCTCCGAGCACAATTGCTCTTGCGAATCTCCACTCAAGCCAGCTAATAAAGGCAAGAAAGAGGTGGAAGCTCTGTTCCTCGTCAGTGTTCAGTCCAGTCCGCCAATAAAGCAAGCCAGAGGTGAGGAACTAGACGTCTCCCAGGAGTTAGGGTCCGTGGGGTCCGTAGGGTCGCTACTGGCCAGCAGCTCGCCACATGCGTATTAATGGTTTTTGTTTTGTCTTCCTAAAACCCATTTGTTCATTGCAAAAAAATATGATGTGTAAATTGCTTTAGATTGGACAAGTTAAGTATGTCGCAATGATTTTGGGTATTTGTGCAATTTTGTCCCTTCCATTACTTGTTTTGTGCATTTGCAGTTTCTATAATTGAGAAAAAAACTGTCTTATTTTACATCAACGAGACGAAGTGCTTGATATTTTTGTTCCACTGCAAATGAGGTGTCACGGATGACGAAGATTCGATCTATCTTAGTTTTAGTGTCACGGAGAGTAATCATCATGACACAGTTGTGAGTTTTTTTTTAAACATTTACTGTGATATTTGCATTTTCGATACGTGTTAATGCACCGTAAATGCCGAAAATAAGAACTGCAACTTAAAAACATCATTTGGATGTATTAATCAGGCCCTACCGACTGATTTTTTGTAGAGGTAAAGAATTCAGTCAAGTTATAGACTTTCACCGCCTAGTACTCAAGAGTCGGGAGCTTCATTTATAAACTTGGTCGTGTCAAGGCTTTTGATTTTTACACTTTTAAACGTCTGACTGTCTTTTCAGCATACCCGTCAGGTTGTGATAGTCTTATAGGTTAAAATAATTGTGCTTCACCAAAACCGTGCACTTCAGCATGGAGTAAGTATTCTAGAGAGATGAGGGCTTCATGTTCTTTGAAAAATCGCTAAAATATGCTTGAAAAACGTATTCCCATAAAGACTTTGACTTTCTGTTGATTTTCCATTGCACAAACTTGTCGTAGGCAATGTTGTGTTTTTCCTTTGACTTCGGTGGCAATACATTTTCAATCACTAATTTCACTTTCTTTAGAATGTCCGGCGGTTTTAAACACACTGAATTAGTGGATTTTTCGTTTGAAGAGTTCTTGTTACAATTTTATTTTAAATATCACGAAATTTGATGGAAAAGAATATGGAGAATTGCAAAAAATTTCAACGCGTCGCGCTTTTGTTTCTTCTCCGCGCTTTTGTTTTTTTAATTTAATTAGGCAATGATGATAGTACTGCCTGTACCTACACAGCCAAATTGTGAATTACATCTTTTTGTACCCGACTATTTTTGAAACAAAACTCGTAAATAATGTATTTTCAAAGGAAATTGCTGGTGGCTAAATCTCACCAGCAATAAAATTCCATAAAACTTTGCTTGCGTCTATTTAAATAGCGTGGAAAGGTCGAGTATGCTCAAAGAAGGTTCTCAAAATAATGACCACATTACAAGCATTTTTGAGTAAAATATGAAGCCAACTGGCCAGTCTCGTCTCATGACATCATCAATTATTTACGAATGTGAGGCTTCTTTTGTTCGTCGATTTTCTTATTGTAATGAAAATATTATAAGAACTTTACAGAATAATTTCATTTTAAATTCTATAGAAGAACAACAAGCACACGTTGTTTACACCTACAACTTATTATCCCTATTTCATTTATATTTGTAATTTGTATGGTGTACAAAATAAAGAGTATTCTATTCTATTTTATGCCCATTTTAGTTAATTCTGTGTGTGGGCGTTACTGTCTCGTTATATTTAAAAATAGGTATGAATAAATAATATAATATTAATACTTATTACTAGGTAGTCTGTCGAATAAATTGAATGAGTGTGGTATTTTGTGGTCATCATTGTGGTATTTTGCTTCACAAAAAACCACATATTTTTAGTATGTTTTTATATTTAGCTTTTATAGAGCAGTATGTCGATTCTGTAAAAATGTGATCGTGAAGTGAACACTTAGGTGAAGTGAGCGTGGAGTGAGCTGTCAGTGTCATCCCACTGAGGCTAAGGATTGACCAAGCATTACATTTACAATCATAATCGAGTTGTTTTATGCTAATTCTGTTGACAATTTTATATTATTTTAAGTGGCTAAAAATTACTATTTACGGGTTTTTTAAATAAAACAGCAAAACAAAAATTCAGTTACAAACTCAAATAAGTTCTTTTATTTTGATTTCCTAAACTAGTTTCTGCCTGAATTTCTTTGTTGCTGTTTTATAAAAAAAAACTTTAAATAATAATATTTAGACACTTATTCATATACTAGCTTTGAAATAATATAAAATGATCAAAAGAACAAACATTAAAAAAACATAATTAAAATCTCGATTATGATTGTAAATGTAATGCTTGGTCAATCCCTAGCATCAGTGGGACGACACTGACAGCTCACTTCACGCTCACTTCACCTAAGTTTTCACGGTGAGTTGGTTACAGAATCGCAATGCTGTTCTGTCCAACAAATCTTGTTATAATTCGGTACCTAAATCTATGTTTTCAAGTATAAAATCGTTCGTATGACACAAATTTAAATCACATTTTATGTTTTTGAATACCGTTACCACTGAAAGGCATACCTTTCGTTACCTTTGACTGTTTTACATCCAAGACTGTATTACACGTTATTAATTTCTTTATGTAAAACTTTTTTTGGAACAAAAACATAATTATTACAGATTTTTGTTCAGTTAATTAACTGTCGCAGTTATTAGCGCCCACCCCGGGAGCGAAAGAGAACTGAGTTCTATAAAAAAAAAAAATGATTTATAGGTAGAAACTAGACACAAACATTGAATTATAATAAAAATAGAACTAGACATTTTATTAATAACTAGCTTTTGCTCGCTCGCGTTAATTTATAATTTAACAATCAATTCGGGTTGTACTCTGCTTGTTGTTAGGCCGTTGCAATCATGGGCTCAGAACGGAACATTATTCTAGGACGCTCCTATACACAATGTTGTATGTCCTTCTATTTGGCGCTAAGACGTATAAGTTCTGGGCATTGGGCACACGCGAATATGCTACATATAGCTGGCCACGGGAAAAGCATGGCTTTTCCAAATGCACCCCTGCTACCTGCAATTTTTGCCCTTGCACTTTATTAATTGTAATAGGAAAACATAGTTTTATTGGAAACTGTAGTTTTTTTGGAGTATTTTTTTCTGTATCCCTGACAAAGTATAATATGTAAAATGTCATGATGATCAAGCAATCAAACGTATTTTCGCATCTATAATATATTAGTTAGAAGGATGAAAAACTGGTCTATCGACACTCTAGACTCACCAATATCAGGTATCTAAATTAAAAAGAAAAAAAAAAACTTAACATACATCATAAGAACGTTATTGTTGTTTTCTTCGGGAACAGCATTTTTTTTCATGAAGAAAGGTACCCTAAGACCGTTTCTGTAACCTGTGTGTGTGTTTGCCTGTTTGTGTTCTTGTGCTGTGTGTCTGTTTCTGTCTTGACAACGTATATAGAAAGAAAGAAAAGAAGAAAGAAAATGAGTTTATTTGCGGTAAACATGACGCAAAAAATAACACAAACACAGAAAATATGAAAAGGTTGGGGGAAACATGCGTCACATCTACGCAAAACAAACAAAAAAACTAAACAACAAACAAACAAAAAGGAACAGGAACAGGATGATCGGTTAAGTGGTTTAGGCGTGAAAAGATAACAAACAAACAAACTTACTTTCGAATTTATAATATTAGTTGTAGCAGTGTAAGTGGGCGTGTGTGAGTGACTGTGTGTAAGTGTATGTGGAGGAAGTGATATGAATATAATTTAAGTTTGTATGAGGCTCTCTGTTTCCTCATAAGTCAGGTTTTTAAACTGAAAATTGGAAAATGACTCATTTTCCAATTTTCAGTTTACACTCTCGTAAAGAGAGCGGATAGAGATTTAATTTCTCATTAATTTGGTTACAGATAACAGGGCTTAAAAAGGGGTACATATTACAATACCGACATTTCATAATAACTATGACTGAAATACCGACGTCCGAAACATCGAAGTTCAAAATACCGAAAGTCTGAAATACCGATAGCCGTTATATCGAAACATGAAATACCGATGTCCAAATGCCCGAAAGGATGAAACCCCGAATGGACGAAATCCCGAATGGACGAAATACCGATGGATGAAACTTTTGTTTTAATTATAATATATGTTATTCGTATCATACATCTGTACATCTTTGTTATTTAATTAATGTAAAATTCCTGGCAATATTCCAGCGAGTGGGGGAGGTTTTTCTCAAAGGAAAATCTTTAAATTTTAGTGTTTTAGTTTTTACGTTATTTGAAATATTACTCTTTTATTTTAGATATTTATAATATTTTTATATTTTATTTTAATCTATCTATGCTCATGGATGATGTAGCTGATCTTAACGACAGCTTCTTCTCGTGCTCTTCTTCAACTAGTTTTGTTAGTGCGGACAGTGACTCTTCCATACCACTTACTTTACATGATAAAATGTCTTCTCTTTTCTCCAATGACCCTAAGAATCTTCATATAGCTCACATAAACGCTCAGAGTGTTCCTTGTCATTATTCTGACCTTCTGGCATCCTTTAGCAGTGCTCATCTGGATGCGCTCTTAATATCGGAATCCTTTTTGAAGCCATCACTCCTCTCTACTCAGTACTCACTCCCTGGCTTCGTCTTGATCCGCAACGATAGAACCGGCAAAGGTGGAGGAGGTGTCGCTATGTACCTGCGTGCTGATTTACCCTACAGGGTGGTCAGTTCGTCTCCCTCGCGGTATTCTGAGTCGGCTGAATACTTGTTTCTTGAAATTACTGTCAATCACACAAAAGTTTTGCTTGCAGTGCTCTACAGTCCTAATCTACACATTGACTACTTCAATTCTCTCGACTCCACGCTCAGTGATCTTTGCCCCATGTATGAGCACATTATTTTAATGGGGGATTTTAATACCTGCTTGATTAAAAATGACACTCGCTCCCTTAAACTGCTTTCACTATTGTCTTCTTTCAATCTTCAAGTTTTGCCTCTTTCTGCAACTCACTACTCTCCTAATTGTACACCCTCATTTCTAGATCTTATGATTGTCTCCTCTCCTAGTAATGTTTCTTACCATGGTCAACTTACGGCTACTTTTTCTTATCACGATCTCATTTATCTTTCGTATCGCATACGTGTTCCCAAGCGTAAGTCCCCGCTCTTATATCTCCGTAACTACAAGGGTATAGATATGGAAGCTTTGCAGCGTGATGCCGGCGATCTCGATTGGACCCCTCTGGTTGAGATCAATGACATCGACGATAAGGTGAATTGTTTTAACGCAACCGTTCTCGATTTATATGATCAGCATGCTCCTATCCGACGTGTCAAAGTTAGACATAACCCTGCACCATGGATAACGCTACAAATTAAAGAGCTTATGGCTCGCAGGGATAAAGCTAAGAGCAGATATAAGCGCAGACCTTCAGATTTGAATCTCTCTTATTACAAATCTCTACGTAATCGCTGCAGTCATCTGTGTCGGGATGCTAAGAGACGCTATTTCCACGACCAACTCAATAACCGCTGTTCTTCCGATATATGGAAGTTTCTCAAGTCTGTAGGCATAGGCAAGTCACCTGCCAATCAGTGTAAAGATGTGAACCTCAACGCTCTCAATAAGCATTTCTCTCTCCTTCCCTTTTCTCTTGATCCGTCTGTCAAGGCTGCGACACTGGAGAGTCTTGCTTATTTGCCGTTACCACAATATTCTCTCTTTAAGCTTAATGATGTTACTGAGGATGATGTTAAGAAGTCTATACTTGCGATCACTTCCTCAGCAGTCGGTAATGATAAGTTGTGTTCAAGAATGATTACTCTTATCCTTTCCTCATTACTTCCTGTTCTCACTCACATCTTCAATCACTCATTTTCCTCTTGCTCCTTTCCGTCAGTTTGGAAACAGGCTCACATAATACCTTTACATAAAACTAAGAATCCTACTTTATTAACCCACTTTAGACCTATTTCTATTCTCCCATTTCTCTCTAAAGTTTTTGAGCACATAGTTCATAGACAATTAACATTTTTCTTGACGTCAAACTCGATAATATCCCCTTTTCAATCCGGTTTTCGTTCGGGTCACAGTACTGTAACCGCGCTTTTGAAGGTGACTGACGACATCCGCTGGGCAATGGAGAATAAATCCCTTACCGTTCTTGTACTGCTTGACTTTAGTAGCGCCTTCAACTCAGTAGATTTCGACATTTTACTAGGTTTCCTTAAATCTATAAATTTCTCTACTTCCACTTTAGCCTGGTTCAGTTCTTATCTTCGGGGACGCTCTCAGTGTGTTCGCCTGGAGGATTCGTTCTCTGATTGGTGTAGTCTCACTGAGGGTGTTCCTCAGGGTAGCGTTCTCTCTCCTCTTCTTTTTTCAATTTTCATAAACTCTGTTACCAGAGTAATCTCCTCTAGTTTTCATCTCTATGCAGATGACTTGCAGCTTTATCGACATTTTACTGTAGCTAACGCGGGTTCTGCAATTGCTGCAATGAATCATGACCTGGCTTGCATCAGCGATTGGGCTAAGTCATTTGGTTTGCAAATTAACCCAACTAAATCCCAGGCCATGATCATAGGCAGCAAATTCGTTCGCAATGCGGTTGATGTAAAATCACTGATGCCTTTATATCTCGATGGTGTTCGCATTGACTACACTGAAACCGCTAAAGATCTGGGTGTAGTTATTGACTCCAATCTTTCGTGGCGTGCTCAGGTCAATGAGGTCAGCCGAAAGGTGCATTTCTCTTTTCATTCGCTGAAATGCCTTCAAAGTCTTCTGCCCTTGAAGACTAAAATTTCTTTGGCACAAACACTTATTCAGCCGATTATAGATTATGCCGACGCCTGCTACCTGGATGCTACTGAGGAGCTATTAAACAAGCTTGAGCGCTTGCAAAACCTGTGCATTCGCTTTGTTTTCGGTCTTCGAAAGTATGACCATGTTTCTCACCTTCGCAAGGAACTCAAGTGGCTCCCAATCCGCCTTCGCAGGAACACTCGGATTTTATGTCTCCTCTTCAACATCTTACACAACCCGTCTTATCCTTCCTACCTGCGTGAGCGTTTTTCTTACGCTCGCTCTAGCGCGGCACCATGTAGATCACACCAGAGATCCCTCCTTAAATCTCAGCCTCACAAAACCAGCTACTATTCTTATTCCTTCTCTGTCCATGCTGTAAGACTGTGGAATGCACTCCCGCCTAGCATTCGTGATTTGAATACTATTTCTCTATTTAAATTTCGATTAAAAGAGCATTACCTTTCCTCTATACTGTGAGTATTTATATATATATATATATATATATGCTTATATATTTTAGCATTATGTATTTATTTAAGTATACTTGTTAATTATTTTTATTTAGGTATATTTTAGCTTTAGACTTCACACATTCATATTTTTCTCTTCTTGTTCTCACGCACTATTGTCTACGTTTCTTTTTTACTTCTCCTTTCGCAGGTCTGCTGGAAGAAATTTCTTAAGAAATAAGCAGTACCTTTGTACTCAATTTATAATTATGTCTTATCTCATGTATTTTATTGTGTGTACATAAATAATAAATAAATAAATAAATACATAGAAGCTATTGTGTTAATTTCCTTTTTAATACACTTAGGTAAGTTCATTACATATATTTTTTTTTTAATCATACCTGCAATCTACCGCAGAAATGTTTTCACCATTGTCTAATTATCTAGTCGCAGGCAAATTGTAGGATTCATCATACTGAACTGGGTGAAATAGGTTAGGTTAGGTTAGAACGGTGACCAACCGCGCGTGAGCGAGCGAGCGAAGCGAGCGGTGCCGCGGCAGCGGCCGGCGAACGCTACTTCCAAGTAGCTCGCAGATTTTTTTCACCATTTTCTAATTATCCGGGAATTATACTACTGGGGATTATACATGGGAAAGGATGCAACATGCAAGCAGGCATGCAGCGTGCAAGCAGGCATGCAGCATGCAAGCAGGCAAACAAGCATGCAACATGCAAGCAGGCATGCAACATGCAGCAAGCATTGTTCCTGTCAAGGCTCCGGTGCTGCGGGGTTTAGGCGGCCCCACGCGAGCTTATCGTCGCAGATGGTTTTAACGCTCACCACCGCAGCTTCGGCTTCACCTGCTCCTCAGCTCGCGGACCGCCTTACCCCTCCGCGCCTACGCGGGTTTAAATTACACTCTAGAGGTTGGGCAGACAATGCGTGAAGTCGGTGTTGCAGCGTTTCGTTTTTGTCACTAAATTTTGTAGCATAACATATTGATTTTGAACTTCAGGATAGGGATCTTCGGGATTTTAAGCTTCGGGATATGGATCTTCGGGATTTTAAGCTTCGGGATATGGATCTTCGGGATTTTAAGCTTTCGGGCAAACGAAGTTTCGGTATTTCAAACTTTCGACCAAACAATCATTCGGCGTTTAATTTTTCGGGATTTCGTCCATAGGTATTTTAAAATAGGTATTTTGAATTTCGGTATTGTAATACGTACCCTTAAAAAGTTATAGTCTCTTCTCGCACTTACTATATTAACGCTCTCTGTCTGACATATTCTGTTAACTCTACGTTTTAGAGTATTGAGATTACATCCAATATCAGTATGCTTACGTAATAATGTGTTTATCAGAAATGCTTGTCTTACAGTCGGAACTTTGCAAACAACACACAAGTCGTGCGTGGGGAAGCGAACAGGTTTATGAGCCATGACTTTTAGAACGGCTGTTTGTGCTCTTTCCAAACGAAGAAGAAGGCATTTACCAGATCATGCCCATGCGTTAATACAGTAAGTTATCACGGAATGTGCTAGTGCAAAATATACAGTTTCTAACGTGTGAAGATCTGCCGAGGTTCTAAAGTTTTTAAACACATTTTCATCATAAATTGTCTTCTGTCAGATAATCAGATTTCTTTCATTAAGCTATAAAGCTAACATGATATGGCTAAGTCTTCATAAAGTGATAAGGTCAGGTCTTCACTTTAAGACGCTTTTACCCGACTACGGCTTTACCTTGACCATTTTTGTAACTATATGATCTTGATTTATGTCTGAAATATTTTCTTGTTTCGTACTTTTTAGATCACTTTTATTTTTCCGTAGTTGGGATACACTTTTTATTGTTTTTGGCCGATAATCAAATATGAAGTAATTTGAATTATGTTTGAAATGTTCAACATATACTTCTAGAATGAGACAGAGACTAAAAAGCGGCCGTCAGTCCTGGCAAGCTCTCATTCTTTAACCAAGTTTTAGTTCAGTTCTTAGGTTAATTAATCTCTGTTATAATTCTATTTTCTGAACCGACTAAATACAGTAATTAACGGAAAAAACTTGTTTCATTGATAGAAAATCTCTAAAAATATTGTGTGTATGTGTGTGACTCATTCCCCCAGTGGGAGGCCTCTGACGTCGAGGACACTCCGAGTTGCTTGACGTAAGACGCCCCAGCAGACCATTCCTGAACGGGGCGGTCTCCGAAGCTGGGGCGCTTCACCCGCGTGCTACAGGCCGGGACACTCCTTCTACTGAGCGTGCGGCGCTACCTCTGACGTCAGGACATTGCACTGGCGAGGTGTAAGACACCAATGCAGCCCTCCTGTGCCAGCGCTATGAAACACTGTAATGACGCCGAACGAAGCGTTACTAACAAATATTTCTTAAGATCTTTCCTCCTCTCGACAAGGATGGTGACAACACGAGGTTCCTTTTGATCCTGTACCGCAGGATCCTCATCCAACTCCACTCCTCCCTGCCGATCCTGCTACATCCTGTTGATCCTGTTCCTGACTCCGACCGTCCCGAGCTGCGTCAAGTTGAAGTCGACCTGAAGCTCCTACACCTACGCACTTTTTATCCCGTGTGTTACTTGTTGTTCTCTTTTAATACGTGTAACTTACAACTAGCCCTCTATGAGAATAATAAACAACGAATACACGAACAAAATATATTATGTTCTTACGATCGTGAACAATAACAAATGTACGCGCTAGTCGCTCGTTACCGTTCATCATTTTCCTGTCCTTATCCCAATTTAACAGGGTCGGCGCAACGTGTCTTTTTACCCATACTTCTCTGTTAGTCGTCGTCTCGGTAGTCACTCCAGTTAAAATGCAAAAAAAGCTTCAATTCGTTTATATTGCAATAAACCGGAATCGTGACTGAAAAACTAGTGCTTAAATTTACAAAAAATCTTTGTTTGCATAGAAGTGCGTTGTCATGTCAATCTACAACTAAGTACATTAGATAAATACTACTCGTTCTACTCGTAGTAAACTAAAATATTTCGTAGAGGAGCACTAGAATTTTTTGAATCTCTGCCATACATTGGGACTAACTGGGGATTTAACTTTGTAGGTACCTCTGTGAATGAATAAGTTGCAATCTGCTGAAGATGGTTAAAAAGTTTTAAAAATTGTCATTAGAATGTTGACAATATTGGACTATAGACTTAAACATGTTTACAGATAACAAAAAAGACTATTACGTAATAAGCAAATGAAAACCATCAAATACTAGAGATCATTGACTGACAAACTAGTGGTCATAAAATTCTTTTACTATGTCCAAATAGACCAATAAATGATTTCCTGCAAAAAGATCCATAAGGACAAAAATATATTATAGCTATTTACGTCGTCGGTTATGACCCTCGAGCGTGTTTCTTAAGACTGTCTACCTAATTTAGTTTAGGGCTTGACGTCGTTTTGTGGTGCCATCGGGGCCATTAAATTATGTCAATGTAGCTCCCAGAACATCGAAAATACGGCACCTTAGAGAAAAAAGAAAACCGGCCAAGTGTGAGTCGGGCTCGCACATGGAGAGTTCCGTACCACAGTACTATCGAGGAAGTTCATAATATCTAAGCAGTTTTAAAACAAAATCCCGTGAACACGATGACCACATCTGTTTTATGCCCCTATTTGCATCGACCAATGAAACACAAATACTTAGTAATATTTTGTCGTACCTATTTGTCTTTTTGTTGTTCGTGTGTTAAAAGGGAAAAAAGGGAAAGGAAAAAAAAAAATTAAAACGAGGGACTCATCAAAAATCTCATGGTGCGATGCTATCAGTTGATGCGATTTCTATAGCGGCCGAGCGCTGCAAGGAAACATAGTACCTACAATATTTAACACGACACGTAACTTTTTTAAACACGTTTCTTTTATGGGGACCCCTTTAATTTTTAACTTTATCTTATTTTTATTATTTGTTTTTATAACGGTAATAGAAATACACATGACAATTAAAAATTTCATTTGTCTATCTATTACGGCTTATGAGATACAGCCCGCGGTCTGAGAAACGGATGTACGGATGGATGGATTGTAACCCGGTTTTTTGTAGTTTGTATGATAACTTTGAAACACGAAGTTGCTGGTTTCAATATGGTATTATACTACTTACCACCGTGCTAAAGTAAATTTATAGGGTATAAGCTGTACGAGAAAGATTTAATTAAACAAGTACCTTCTTACACAATACAATATTTATTGCAATTTATAATACACAGAAAATGAAGGTACAACAACATCACTTGTGGCGAGCCACTAACCAAACCCTTCCCACACGCTTAGGTTTTCACTCCGACAAAACTAGGTCTCTGTTCCTGGTTGTAATCGGGGTACATACCTGCAATGAGACTAAAACTAAAACTCAGAGTCGCTTTTGTGAGTACGTGAGATGAACTGCTTTGTAACTTCTAGTTCAATCGAATAAGTATTGACCTATTATGGTTGCGCTCATATAGGGAAAATATCGCTTATGATAATATATAATTTATAACAACTGGTCTTACTACCTAGTTCTTACAAAAGGCCTAACTCTCTCATAGTTTAAATTATAACAATTTAGTTTAAACTCAGTATTCTCTCAGTATATTTATTCTTCAATTCAATTTCAATTGACGGAATCAAGACCCTTGGCATCAAATACAGGATAAATACATGTGTTCCACGATTAACGTGACCTACGGGTAGACGGTGACGCTATTGTTACCTGGAGTGGCGAACTTCCCTCATTTACCGTTATCCGGTTCAGTAAGGCCTTCTTCAATAACAGATGGCCACACCATAAAGGGGTAACCTCTAAATTGCCCGCACCCTTTTTTTTTTTTTTTTGTTTCCGGGTTGGAAAATCCTCATGGATGTCCGCCGCCCTGGGGCGGGCGGCGGAGTCTGTAAGACTCTTACTGACTAAAAACCACCCCGGTGTTCCATCGCACACCTACGCCGGGGGTCGCGGGAACGTACGATCCTTCCGCAAAATTGCCCGCATCCGGGTCAATTTCAAATCATCTGACCACGGGGCTACACCAAGGCATCACGTCTATCCTCGCATTAGGGATCTTAATGATGAGGAAAGAAGAAAGAAGGCTAGCATAATCAGCCAGACCTGAAACAACATCTCGTGTCGAAACTCAGAACTGAGACCTAGGTTATAAAAACGAGAACTAAGAAAATGGTTCAATACTCACAAGGATCAGGTTTGATTTGATTTATTTAAAACCCATCGAGTTATTTGGACACAGTCTGATTATTCCAGAGCTGGTCCCTCTGCCAAAGCGTGTTCCTCCAGTCACGCCATGAGGGGAAAAAACCTCTCACCCATTTTGACAGGACCCTTTGGCAAATCCACAGACTAAATAGAATCCTCATCAATTAGTCATTTTGAATTTAATAGTTAATAGACATTGTTTATCAGTAGAATGTGGGAAATTATGTCATTCAGTCATTATTCATTTAATTCAACTAATTACAAACATGCTTTTATCCTGCATGACACAATTTCACA
Organism: Brachylomia viminalis; assembly: GCA_937001585.2. NCBI lineage: Eukaryota > Metazoa > Arthropoda > Insecta > Lepidoptera > Noctuidae > Brachylomia > Brachylomia viminalis. Next base: position 13,212,381 of record OW443301.2, on the reverse strand, counting down.
AAAACCATCATCCGACGAGCTTGAGCAGACCCACGAAAGGTGTCGCTACTAGTTGCTTTATATATTGATTATTGCAACATCACAGGGTGGATGGACGTACGGACCACGGAGCAAATTTGCTCCGTGGTACGGACGGACAGCGGAGGCGTAGTAATAGGGTTCCGTTGCCAAAGCCGTTGAACAGTCTACCGAAGCCTTGACATAAAACACTGCTTAACCTACGCACTATCTTGGTAATCGATCTGAGAAGAAAGTTGGAATTGAAATTTCCGAGACAGGTATGCTATCACGGGTAAAGCAATTGAAATTCCAATGTTATCCGTTATTTAACGAAATTGTATTATATACTCTTTCGTTGGTATTTTATCTTAACTTTAATGTCTAAATCTAGAGCCATTATATCGTCTACATTAGTTTTATTTAACAGTCGCTTTTGCCCGCCGTTTCGCTCGCGTTAATTTAGAATTTGACAATCAATTCGGGTGGTAATCTGCTTGTTGTTTGGCCGTTGCAATCATTGGCTCAGAACGGAACATTATTCTAGGACGCTCCTATACTGTATGTCCTTCTATTTGGCGCTTAGTATAAATTCTGGGCATTGGTCACACGCGCATATGCTACATATAGCTGGCCACGGGAAAAACAATGGCTTTTCAAAATTCACCCCCGCTACCAGCAATTTTTGTCCTTGCGCTTGATTAATTATTGTAATAGCAAAACTTAGTTTTATTGGAAACTGGAGTCTTTTTGGAGTATTTTTTTCTGTATCCCTGACAACGTTTATGCAAAATGTTATGATGATCAGTTCAGCGGCTTAGGGCGTGAAAAGGTATCAAGCAATCAAACTTACTTTCGCATCTACAATGAAGGATGGAGGAGGATGAAAAACTGGTCTAATAAACTCTAGACTCACAAAATGTATCGGGTACTTAAATAAAATTTAAAAAAATCTTAGCACACTACACTACGCGTGGTGCCATCTATTATCATAAGAACGTTGTTGTAGTTTTCCTCGGGAACAGTACTTTTTTTCTGGATGAAAGTAACCTTTTTTTTTTTTGGGCGTGGGAAGTCATCAAATAACTTCTCCCGCTCTGGGCAGAGCGGGAGGGCGTGTCAGACTCTTACTGACTAAAACCCACCCGTGTTTCTTCAGCTGCCTGTACCAGGGGCCACGGTATCCCTCTCGGACTTTCCCGCAACTCTGGCAGATGAAAGGTACCCTATGTCCGTTTCTGTAGACCTGACAACGTATTTAGGCAAAATTTCAGGATGATCGGTTCGGTCGTTTAGGCATAAAACGGTAACAAACAAACAAACAAACTTACTTCCACATTTATAATATTAGTTAGGATAAGAAATGCCTGTAGGTACAACAGAAATATGTATAAAATAACCATAGTAAACAAAGGCGTGAATGTAATAACCCTTTAACTTTATAGTGGCTTGTGTACACTAGGCCGTTGCTACGTGCCGTGTCCGTTTCAGGGGATCAATTCTCTAAGTCCGTCAACGAACGCATGGGCCCATCCGAAAGTAGTTGAGTCAAAACAAGAGTCAAATATTTTTTTACGGACTGGAAAATACATTTCGGAAGTAGGGACAGCTGTTAAATTGTGTTGTAATTTTTTCTTAGTTCGGGCCCCGAAATAATCATATGTCCGAAAGTGATACGGAGTAGGAATCACACGTAACTTAGCCCGAAACTACGGATCTCGTGCTGTAGGCCCCCCAGGTGTGAGCCGGAAAACAGCAGGCGCTTCCGACGACAGACATTACGTGTTTAAAAACACTCGTAAAATTATCTTCCACATGACTGCACCATTGTATACAATTCAAATTAATGGTTCGTACATTATGAAGGAACGGTTATTTTTGTTTCGCATTATAACGGTTTGTGTTTTTACTGTTGTATTTTTTTGTTGCCGAGATATGATAGCTAATGGCTTTAGGAATCGGTGAGGAAATGATTAAGTGAAGTGCCAGTATTCATATCTACTACACAGGTCGTCTATGGTCCTTTTTTCTTTTTAAATTTATTTTAGAATCGTTCATTAAACAAACATAGAGATTTTGTGACTGATTGACAGGTGAAGCACAGCTTAGACTACGACAAAAATACACAATATGGGGCGATATAATATCACTTTCGGGTGCGTAGGTAAGCAGAGAGGTCCACTTATAATAGAGTGTTTCGAAAACCAACTTCTGAGGGGGTAAAAAGTGAAATGAATTCGAAAGAAGTCGCAAAAAAGCCCGTAAAATGAAATCATTTAAAGAATAATCATGTCTATAGTAAATTGAAAATATATTAGACTACCTAAAAGCCTGTTATTTTATGACCAAGATGAATAGGATTCCACTTCATTTGTCAAAGCGAATAAAATGATCAGAAAACATTTTAAATTTTCTATTTTCGTTCAGCTTACGGATAAATCAAATGGATTTTCTTGTTAAGTTTACGAAGAGGTCGCTGAGGGGATTTTAGTAGTACCTACCAAGGACCAAATAATAATTGCGTTAAAAGTCTTTGAGGTTTATAATAATAATAATATAGTAATATGATTATGTCTGCCTTTCAAAGTGGATGTAGAAACGTGTCCCGCGGTATTATGGAGCTACTCCTCAACGACATGGCCATTAACCAACAGGTTCGTCGATCCCGCAAAGATCTGTCGACATGCTGGATAGATTATAAGAAGGCCTACGACTCAGTGCCACATACATGGCTCATGAGGGTGCTGGAGTTGTACAAAATTGATGCAATTTTACGCACCTTCCTTGAATCGTGTATGGGGCAATGAACTACGGTTCTTCGCTATCCAGGATATCGACAGATCCAGGGGAATGATGAGCCTGTATGGATTAAACGGGGAATGTTTCAGGGTGACAGTTTGAGTCCATTTTGGTTCTGCTTAGCCCTGAATCCTCTAAGCACACTACTGGAGTATTCAGATCTAGGTTATCGGTTGAGGAATGGTGGTCAGGTCATATCTCACCTCCTGTACATGGATGACTTGAACCTCTTTGCCCCCAACAAATTACTGAAGGTAACTGAAACTTTCAGTAGCGCCATCAAGATGGAATTTGGTGTGGACAAATGTACAGTCATGCATGTAAAGCGAGGTGAGATTATGGAATCCGAAGGAGTTCATCTTTCCGATTCCATACACTTTAGATATCTCCCCTCATCCGAAAGCTATAAATATTTGGGTATGTCGGAAACGTTAGGCATCAACGTTGCTGACATGCAGCAATCGTTGAAGGAGCGCTTCTTCGGTCGCCTGAAGAAGATATTACTTAGTCTTCTTTCAGGCGGAAACAAAGTGCGTGCCTTCAACGGTTGGGTCATGCTGGTTTTGATGTACTCTTTCGGCATACTCAAATGGACTCAGACAAAACTCGACGCCCTAGATAGGAGGGTCCGTACACTACTGACCATAAATCGGATGCATCACCCACGTTCATCGGTGATGAGACTGTACATCCCGCGGAAGTGAGGGGGTCGAGGCTTTTTAAATGCGAAGACCCTCCACAAGCGCGAGGTCTGCAGTCTCAGGGAATATCGGTTGACGTGTGTCGGGCATGCCACCGTCTAGGTGAATCCATATCAGACATATTATCTCTGGTTGTTCTCGTCTGGCTAACGGCGAGTACGTGCACAGGCATAACCAAGTAGCCAGGATTATTCACCAGCAACTTGCTTTAAAATATAAACTTGTGGATACTGAGGTACCGTATTACAAGTATGCGCCCGACCCAGTTCTCGAAAATGACCAAGTCACGTTGTACTGGGATCGGTCTATCATTAATGACAGGACTATTGTCGCCAATAAGCCTGATATAGTGGTGATAGATTGATTAGCGCGCCGCACAATGATTATCGATGTTACCATTCCACATGACGACAACCTCGTGAAAGTTGAGAAAGAGAAACAAATTAAATATCTCGACTTAGCACGCGAGGTTGTTGACATGTGGAATGTGAGCTCGGCTGTCATTGTGCCGATTGTCGTATCGGCCAATGGCCTGATGGCCGAAAGCTTCGATCAACATCTCTCAAAGCTCTCGTTAGGCGGTTGGATCAAGGGCCTGATTCAGAAGGCAGTACTCCTCGATACGGCTCGTATCGTGAGGAGGTTCCTGTCTCTGGAGCCCTGACCACCGGTAGCTTGGACCCTGCTCCCGATACCGGCGGACTACAATTTTTATATTTTTAAATGTTTTTTTTTATAAAAATATTTAAAAATGTATTTGTATGAAAATAAATAAACGGAATAATAATAATATGAGACAACATTCACACAAGGTCTTCAGGTCCCGAACTAGGTAGAACCTGTACCTACGGTAACCTGATGACTGATATACAATAACAGCTGTGCCAACGCCTCGATCCTCGTGGGTGTCGGAAAAGAACATCGCAATTCACAAGATAGGTTATGAAGTAACTTAGATTGAGTTGAGGCTCGGTGAATGGAAAGGCGTCGCAAAAGAACAGATTGGACGTGACAGCGGCGTGTGTAAAAGGAATGTTGTCAAATAGGTTTTTTTGACACTTGAATAGATGACCTTTTATGCTACAGAATCTACAGAACTATGGAATGATGTAGTTAACTGGTGGTTAGGATGGGTCACTTAAACTATTTAACAGTGAAGATTTCACCTTTACCTATTCAGCCGTTGGAGAGATAGGTACTGTTTTTCGCATATCCTTCGATTTTCCGGGATAAATTAATCCTATAACAAAATATTTTATTGCGTCCCGAACTAACCGTTTGCGAGGTAGTTTAATAACAATTTCGATTTTGCTTTTCTATTGTTAGTTTAGGCACCCACTTAAACTATCAAGACACGAAGCCAGAATAAAATATTTAATCAAACCTTTGGAAAAATACAACAATACAACATACAATACAACATTCTACAGAAATACTTTTCTTTGAGTTTTATTATAGTTAAACCTTAACCTATACCAAAAGCAAGGTTATTCGCAAGCATACAAATATTACACACAAGATTAATAAAATATAATAATAGGTTGGGGAAAAAGTATCTTCGCATTTTTTAAGAAAATTCAAAACATTTTTTAATATAGTTTATTTACATTTAACTAAAGGGGAACTATATTTTCTATCACCAAAATTTATATTTGTCATCAAGTTGTATCACCTAATAAATAGATCTATCGCCACGAAATATTTTCGTTCTCAGATAAACAAAAATTGTTCCCAGGTTGATATCTCAGGATTTTAGGTGATTTATTGTGGAACTGATTTTGCATTGTTTGGTGACTACATTTTGGTGACAGATCTACTATTTGGAGGACAAACCCTATTATTTAAGAAACACAAAACTAATTAAATTGGTAATAGCTTAAATGATACCCGAGACAAATTACCAGGAGAAACTGGATGCAATCTGGACTTTAGGGCACCCCGACTCGGACAGGTTAGGTTAGAAGGGGATGGCGGGGTCGAGAGACCCCGCCATCCCCTTCGTGGTTATTTTTTTATAAACCACCCAGAAGTAGGAGCCCCGCGAAGCGGGGCTCCGTCGACCAAGCCCTACCGTCGACATATTATGTATATCAATCGATCCGTGGTGAATAAGAAAACTACTACTGGTGATCTCTTTAAATTAGTTTGCTTAAATACTTATTAGGACACACCTATTATAATACATACAAAAACATTTATTTGGTACTAGACCTTATATCTCAGGATTTTAGGTGATTTATTGTGGAACTGATTTTGCATTGTTTGGTGACTACATTTTGGTGACAGATCTACTATTTGGAGGACAAACCCTATTATTTAAGAAACACAAAACTAATTAAATTGGTAATAGCTTAAATGATACCCTAACTAAAGTATGTAGGTACCATTTTGTTCGTTAACTTTTTGCCATCTTGTAGGTAGGGACATGATCCCATTGCTATAGAAATTTTGGGACTTCTGATCAAAATACCGCGACAAGTGGTTTTGTCAGTCCTCTCGTGATGTTAACCTGACACTGCCTAAAGAATTCTAAAGAGACCGAAACAGGTGAAAATCTGAAGGTGCAAGGTCAGGACTATACGGCGGATGCATTAACACCTCCCAGCCAAACTCTCTTAATTTTTGCTAAGTGGCTAAAGATGTGTGAGGTCTAGCGTTATCATGATGAAAAACCACACGCCTTCTGTTGATTAATTCCGGCCGCTTTCTCTCAACTTCATGCTTTAATATCATCAGTTGTTCGCAGTAAAGTTCAGAATCGATGGTCCTGCCTGGTGGTAACAGCTCATAATGAATAATGCCCTTCCAATCCCACCACACACACAGCATCACCTTGTTGCGAGTTAACCCCGGGTTTCGCCACAGTCTGTGAAGCCTGACCGGCTTTTGACCACGACCTTTTTCGCACGTTCTTGTCGTACGTGATCCACTTCTCATCACCAGTTTCAGCTTCTTCAAAAATGGTTCGCTTTCATTACGTCGTAATAAAGAATCACAAATGAGTACACGGTTCATTACTCGTAGGTTTCTTTCAGTGAGCTCGTGAGGTACCCAAATATCGAGCTTTTTTGTGTACCCAGTTTTTTTCAAATGCGCCAAAACTGTTTTGTGGTCAATTCCCAGTTCTTCAGCTACGTCGTAACTACTGATATGCCAATCTTGCTCCTTTTTTTCAAAAATGGCATCTATTTTATCTGTAGTACGGCGACCAGAGCGACGTGCATCTTTGACATCAAAATTTCCGGATTGAAAACGCTTAAACCAAATTTGTGCTACTCTCACAGACACTGCACTAGGTCCATAAACATCGCAATTTTTTTCGCGGTTTGCTTTGCATTTTTACCTTTTTTGTAGTATAATTTTAAAAAGTATCGAATTTCTTCATTAGATTCACTCATCTTGACGGTACGAAAAACAAATGAAAATCACACATTTTCCTATCCAATTTGAATTTGGAATTATGTTCTTTAAAATTTAAACTTCCAATGATACCAAAACCTGCCAGATACAAATAGTATAGCCAAAGAGATTTTATTACAAGTTCAAACATACTATAATGCGAAAAGACTTTTTCCCCAACCTAATATATCAGGAAATTTTAAATGTCGGTAGGTATAATTAAAATGACAAGCCATAAAATTAAAATACAATTATGTCAAAATTTAAAATATCAGATCAACAATAATTCTCCATAATTTCAGTGATTGAGTAATAACATTTATTAATAAAAAAATGTCTCAGTCGTTTTTTAAAAATAATTACATTGAGGTTCTTAATTTCTCAGGAAATTTTATTGTATAATACTGGAGTCATTTGATAAATACTTTTGCGGAAAAGAGCTGTCCGACTGCGGCCAACACTGAGAATGATAGATTCCCTTTTTCTCAAACGTGAGTTTGCGGGGGGCCTAATTTCAAAAAGCCGTGGGTTTGTCACAAACCACAAACGTGTAATTAAAGTGTTTACTTAGGTTCTTTATATAGGTACTTACTCCTCGTGTAACAGAAAGTTCACAAAGGTTACATTTTGTTTTAAAAGGACTTTGTGGATGGCTCAGTAGAGTTGATCAATGTATTATTAGGTAGGTTCCAACCGGCTCTGCAGCGCTGTGATTTTTATTAAAATAATAGAGCCTCTAAGAAAAGCGTAGCCATCAGTTTAAGTCCTTAAAGCTTCTAGGTTTTCTCTCCATTAATCATACTGTTGCCCATAGTAAATGAGGAACTGGGGATGTGTAAAACAAATAACAAAAGATCGGTAGAAGACTTTTTAGGTACTCCGTGTTACGTTTTTTGGCTCACAAAAATCTGAGATAGTCTGTAGTTAGGCCCACGGAGCAATACAAATGATGTTAATATTTCACCTAGCAAATAGTTCAAGCGAAAGTTGAAAATAAAAATGATAAAATATAGGTAGGTATATATAAACATCCGTATTCTAACCAGTTCTTGTACTCTTGTTCTACATACAACACGAAATTCTTGTTTCTATTTATACCTATGTTTATAGTACGGAACCATTTTCGCCATCTTCGATTGCACGTGGATATCGATATCGGATCGTGTGTTCTTTATCATGAATATTTTGTTTATTTAGACGCGATTAACGATCTGCGGAATGCTGAACATTCATTTGTTTCATTGTGTAGATATTTTCTTGCTCATTTTCATTTCTGTTTTTTGTCAAGTACATTTTTGATACTATTAAAGGAGTAGACTGGAATGTAATTGAGTTTCTACGAGGTACTCAAGAAAGGCACATAAGTATGAAGAAATCAATCTGTAGGTACACCTAAACCTGGGTCAGACAGGTCTGACCTGATGCGTGTACACACGAAATAATCTCATCAGTAAAGCGATTCGCTCCTGGGAGTGGGATTTTGATGAGATCAGATAGATTTGAAAGTGAAATGGCTATGTTTAATGCCTAGCCAAAAGGCTCGTTTTCTGCGGACTGGATCTCCGAGTTCTCAGAGTCAATAGAGACATTATTTTAACTTTATTCCCCAGTGGGCCAGTGACGTAAGATTGGTCCGCGCTGGGGTATGTATTCCTGGTCGTCGCGACGTCAAGTTCAATGTCGAAACAATCTGTCCTATTTTCGGAATAAATGAAATCTGAATCAATCTTCACAGAACTTCGTAGAGTTTGTTTTATATTCGAAAGGGATATTGAACTAGATACCTACTTTGCCTCTCGAATTTCTTTGTTAGATTAATTTATTTTAATGAAGCTAAGCGGTTAGAAGTGTTTTGAGAATGTAACGCTGCTTGTCTTTGATTTCCGTATGATACTCATCTCAACATCATCAGCTTATAATGTTCCCACTGCTGGGACACAGACCTCCTCACTGTGAGAGGGAGTGGGCCGTAATCCACCACGCGGGCCTAGTGCGGGTTGGTAGATGTCACATGTCGTCGAATTTTTGGTACTGGGACATGCCGGTTTTCTCACGATGTTTTCCTTCACCGTTTTGAGAGCAGTGGTGATGAAATAATTTACACAAAGAATAGCGCCAGGCTGGGTTCGAACCCACAACCTACAACTCGTAAGTCGCGCAGTTCATAATTGTATTAAAACTAAACAAAATCTTTATAGACAAACTTGATCAATGTTTTATTGATTGCAAATAATTGCAATAATAATGACAAAAAAGGATGCAGCAAAAAAAAAAACACCTCACATTACATCTTGCATTGTGCCTAGACGTAGACGGCCGGAACAAACTAGTCCACACGACGCGGCGCCCTATTTTTGTCGACAGACGACAAAACATTTTGGAGACAGATTACGCGCGTAATATAGGTGCGAGGAAGCCGTAAGGCTTGTAATTACATAATATCTCTGCGTGTTTACGAATTTATGAGGGAGCACTTTATCTGGAAACTCGATAAGATAAAATGTTAGAGCCCTTATTGCAACAATATGGAGGGCAATATCAATGGTGTTTAATTTGTTACGTAGGTACCAATTTCCTATCGTATTGTAAACGTACCTAAATGTAAACTGTGGTTAGATTTTGATCACAATTTCATTAACAGAAGCTCACAATTTAAAATGGAAGCTTGTTCGAATAATTTAGTCGACACATTTCAACGTGCGGCGATTCTCAACTTGAAAAATATTCTCGACACGAAAAGCCGGGACACTTAATTAAATCGGAAATATTAATTAAATCTTAAGATTGATTCCTTACTTAAAGAGGTATTTAGACACTACGTAAGAGATCAGCTGCTTCTTTAGACCTTGTAGATTCCAAGTGACGGATTCCTCTTTCTCCGTCCGGAAATATAGGCAAGCAGCCTTTTCGTCTTATGACGGCTGTTTATTTTGTCACAAATAAAGTACCTTCAATTATTTATGTGGGTATAAAACAATACAAAGCTCCCTTGAGTAAATTTATGAAAAGAATAACCTGGGTAAAAAATAAGTACCTATAATTTCCTAAAATTATTCCATCCTTTTGACAAAAAGTTAGGCTTAGGTCCCGCAGTTTGTAAATAATGCCTGTGTTATCTACTGCTATTATGATTGTTTATTGTGTATCTATATTTGAATTTAAGGCTCAAATTTGAAAATGTGGTGTAGCAAAAATATGTATATAGGTAATGTTACCAACATTATATATTTTTACTTCACCACATTTTCGTATTATGCAATATATTTCAGATTTTTATGGGATCCTATAAATCTATTACGTCCTAACTATAGCGTGTTTGTATGTGTATGTTTATATAGCATATAAGCAAAGAGTAAAATATTGCATGTTCTGCTTTTAATTACTGCACAATCATTCAAACGAATTTTAAATATTGGTGAAGGTATAGTTACTACTGTTTTTCCTATAAAATAATGTTTGTACCAATAACGTCTGCACTGTAAAACATAATTTAAATATAATAGTGTTGACCTCGCCTGCTTTATCATTGTCACCCTAAGGTTAACACAACTTTACCGAAATTTCATTTTAGTTGGAATTGTTGACAAAAGTGATAACTAGAGATCGGATATTTGGATAAACATTCACCTAAAGTTGAGATGTAGGCTATTATGGAATGCGCTCTTGTATCGAAAAAATCCCGCGGATCCGGGATCGACTAATTTAGGTTTCTGATTATAGAATCGAATGTATATTTACTTACTTTCAAATGTTGGCTCAAATGGCATGTACTTTTGTATCGGTCGTAAAAATCCCGCGAATCCGGAATCGAAAAATTTTGTTTTTTTTCTGACTATAGAATCGGATGCATATCTACCTACCTAATATTGTAAAGTATATAGGTAGACTGCCAGACTGCCATAGCAAACAACGTCAATATAATTATGATAACGGACTACATATATTTAGAATAATTCATTTAAGTACCTACTGAAACACCTAGGATTTTTTTTACGTAAATTATTTTATAGATTTCGCTTCCACATACTATACACCCGACTAGATATGCATCCCCGGTATTCCCAGAATCCTGGGTTTTTTTTACAATTATATTTTTATAATAAACCGCTTCCATACTTTCATAGCTAAACATTAACTTTAGGTAAATATGTATCCGAATATCCGATCACTGGTGATTACGCAATTACGAGGTCGACTACACAAAATAAACCGCTTCCATATTTTCTTAGCTAAACATTAACTTTAGGTAAATATGTATCCGAATATCCGATCACTGGCGATTACGCAATTACGAGGTCGAATTCAAAATTGACTTTTTCTTTTAATGTAGGTATTATATCAATAACTACTCGTATATTAATATCAATTGTATAATCAATATGATCATAAACCATTAACATTAATTGACGTTTCTGAGTGTGGAAGATCTGGCACAGAAATTCAAAATCCAGTCCAGTGTCCTGGAGTTCACATTGCGGGTCGCTAATGACTACACAAATTTCATAAAAACGGTGGTTTCGGTGGATGTCCTGAGTATTCACACACACCCTGATTGGATTGTGCATAAATCGTGTCACGAAATTTAAATACCTGGGGCATTTAATTACCGAAAGTCTTGAAGACGATCAGGATATTGAGAGGGAGGGCAGGGCTTTAGCGGTCAGAGGTAACATGTTGGCCCCGCAGATTCTACCGCTGCTCTAAACAAGTAAAGGTAACGTTGTTATAGGCGTATTGTCAATGCTTTTATACGGGAAATCTGTGGGTCAGCCACACCAAAAGATCGCTGGATGTCCTGCGGGTCCAGTATAATAACATCTTTAGGATGATTTTGGGGCTGCCTCGCTTCTGTAGTGCATCGGGGATTTTTGTGCTATATCGCACTGTCAACGGTGATGGCTTTCATGCCGTCATCTGCAAGAAAACGGTATCCCTGATCCGCAGAATGCGTGGCAGCGGCAACGGAATACTGAAGACTATAGCGGACAGGGTCTCGTCTCCGTTGTGGAGAACCTTTGATAAGAGAGTAATTTAAATTGAATTTTAATATTTTAGTTGTGATTTTAATTTTAATCGAATTGAATTATATGGATTTATTTATCTGAATTACATTTTTTTATATTTTTTTATCGAGCTATAATATTGTAATATATTGGAATTATTGGCAACATTCGGACCAGTAATGTTTAGTGTTATTCAAACAACCCTACATTGGTGCCGATTCTGTTGTACACCGAACTAAACTAACTAAACTATCACTAAAATTCCTTACTTTTGGCTATGAGAATCTTAACGCTATTCTGCAAAATAAAATCTCTAAATTTAAAAATAATTTTGACATCTAAAATATGAAATATGAAAAGAAAAAAAGATACAGTACTGTTTTTGCATCTGAAGTCGAGGTGTTGGTGTGAAATTTAGTTCATGACAACTAATTTTATTCCACACCTTTTTAATCGCGATTAAAAACAGGCAGATTTAGTTACGACAATCAAAATTTTTGGTGAAAAACGTAAAATTCAGAATAGCAAAATTGCCATTTTCACTAAATTATAATCTCAGTGTCATCTTAGTGCTGTCAAACTAAAATTTGGTTAAGTTGTGTCACTTTAGTCAATTTCAGAATAGGAAATCATCGTTTGACAGGAATAAACTAAATTTTGGTGATTTTTAGTCTAGTTTAGAGAATTTTGTGCCAAGAGAATCGGCACCATTGTATGTCTAAATCGACATATTGTGCAAACATTAAAGATTATACTGTACCTGAATGTCTCAATAAATAAACCTGTCAAATCTTGCACGAACAGATTGCCTCATTGTTCGGCAAATACGTCTAGTTAACTGTTTAAACACAATATTTGACTACTGTAAACTGTAACTACCTCATAGTCTATCGGAATATCCACAGGGCTCCCACACCTGGAGCATACCATCTTAACCGCCTCGATATTATTTATGATTTAATCGAACGTGGGTTTGTTTAGCCATAAGAAGAGATTGATGTTTGTTACTATTTTGAAATAAACATATTTTTCATAAATAATTTGACACGATTCACTCTGCACTCTTCTTTTTGTTTATACAATAAGTTGATCTGCTTAGTTTCGTTTAGCTGACGCTAAAAGCGAAGTTATGACTAATCAACAGCTGTCGATCGATAACATGTAAAACATAATTTGTGAATGAAATTCGGCATTTTGTGTGGGAAGTTAGGAATATTTGACGTAGCGCATCCGGAACACACATTATCTGGAAGTTGAAAAAGTTGAGATAATTAATGACTGACACAAAAATGTTGGCTACGGTTCATATTTGCAAAATTAGTGTTTTTGTATAAACATACGAGTCTTTTGGAGTTTGGACGAAACTACACTTGGGAGCAAATAAATCGAGCCACTTCCTTTTTTCCGCGTATAATGGTTATTATTTCTGGTATTATGGAACGTATCAATTCAAAACATATACCGCCTTAAAGTTTATTTATTAACCTTTATAATTAGGGTAGTTTGTTGTCAACTTTTCATTTTAAATTAAAAGTTTAAAGGGTTGACTAAAATTATTGCATTTAATTTGCTTATAACATTTTGATTGTACTTCATTAAGAAAAGGGGTTTTGTTTTTGTTTTGTTATTATTTATTTAATTTTGTTTCTTATTTTTTTATCTGTACTTTTTTAACGCTACAAATTTCTATCAAGATTACCGTTTTCTTTCAGAGCCAATACTTTATCATTCAATAAGGTTATCATTCAATAATTTACCCTCATTGTAAAGGTTATTAAATAACCTCTTCGGCGATATGTTTAGAATTGATACGTTCCATAATACCAAAAATAATAAACATTATATGTGAAAAAAGGAAGTGGCTCGATTTATTTGCTCCCAAGTGTAATTCAACATAAAATTGTTTCTTACAGTACAGATTGTTTTTGTTCATAGTAAAACTGGCATATTTCTGATAGAAAGAGGTATGTACAAGTGATTGTATCACAGCTCGGGTTCAATATATATATGAAAATATGTTCAAGTTCGCAGATGATTCGGAAGCGTTCCTTTTTCTTTTCCAGACAAAACCTTTCTAAAAATAATGAAAGAGCATAAATTATAAGAATAATAAAACGGACATCAGTTTTTCTTTAAAAATATATATAAAACGTGAGCTTCTGCCATCAAGACTAAAAAATCCTTTTGTACTTTTTGAGTAAAGAGCACGAACACGTTAAAAGTATAGTTTTATTTTAACTTCGGAACATAGATACATTTCGTTTATTCACAACAATGGTTGGATCGTTAGTCGGATAGATAGGACTATTGAACTTGATCCGTTTATTTTAGTTATAATTACTATATATCTGACTCTTGGCAAACCCCTCAGTAACTCGTTGTTTGTTTTTGTTTTGATTGTTGTTGGACTCTCCAATATTGGCGATAGCTCTGATTATGTAAGTTGAATTGAAGGCAAATAACAGCAATATAGTGGACGTATACATTACTAATTTTAGTAAGACATAAATTTTGCGCAACTCAGTTTTACCAGCTCAACGTAATCACCGTTACGTGATTTTTCATTTTAATCAAATACACTGCACAAGGCAAGTGAGTACAAGTTTGGGACTATCTGTTTAAAGTACCTACTTAATCGTTGAGCTCCTTAAGTCTAAGTTGAGCTGCACGATTGCTGACAATTGCGTACACTGACTGGACAGGTCCACTCATTCTGTGTGGTTCTTTCCTCATAAGACCACTTCAGACACCGATCTACATAGCCTTCACATGAAATGACCAAGATTTTGTCTGGACTTTAAAAGAGACTGTGACCTCTGAGTTTGTTTCGGCCTGTCTTCTCAGAGTAGTCAGATAGGAAATGCCGACTTCATCTAGTTTTAAAATACGATTGACGTGTAAAAGTGTTTGTTCCTAACCTACTTACAGAAATAAAATCATTTATCATTTACCTAACATTTCTTTGTCGTCATTATTTTTTGATAACTCAAAAGAGGCCAAAAGATATTTATATATATTATATATAAATATATATATATATTTTATATAAATACATATATATATGTATATATATTTACGATATTTTTTTTTATCTATAATTTTATTTCGTAAGAGGTATTAGCCCAAATTATTTACGTAGTCGAACTTAAAACTGGTGTCTAGGTAATTCTTTTTGTTTCTTTTAGCGTGTGGTCCGGATGGGGGGCGTCCATAAAATACGTGAGGTGTTTTTTTAAATTTTCTGTCGCTCCCTCCCCCCCCCCTGGTGAGATGTCGTGAGATTTTATTCAACCCCCTCCCCCATCCCCCAATCTCACGTGAGATTTTTCAAAATGTGGGTTTCTTACGTAAACGCGTTGGATTGTAATTGTAAAGAGAAAAAAAAAATGATTCGTGCTTTTATTTACGTCTAGTTAAGACTAGTAATCAATATTGCTGAGAGTTTAATTAGAAGTGTGATAAAAATTTAACAATAGAATACTTAAATCGTAACTAAGGTGATTAAAAAAAGAATATTTACTCTAATTTAGTCCATGGAGAATCATGCGCGGGCTCAAGAGAGACTATTGGAATCAACATGTCCATATGATTTTCAGTAAAATCATCTGCACCTTCAACTTCGTTCTGATCTAGCCAGTCTAAGCCGTTGGCGCTTGCGCACAGTAATCAGGACGGGACGGGACAGGAAGGACCAAAATAGTTTTTTTTTTTGTTTCAATCAGAAAAAAAATTGTGTTTTATTTGCCGAGACCCCCCCTCTCTCCAACGTAAGATTAGATAAGATTTGACTCGACCCCCTCCCCCCCTTAAACACCTCACGTAATTTATGGACGCCCCCATGTAAGTTTCGTATAAAATAATTTTGTGACAGTTGAGCAGTGAGCCGGTCCGAAGGGTTCCGCTTTCCTACGAGCCACTAAAGGGTGTGTGTTACGATTGCTCCGCCAAGTTATCCAAGCAAAAAAAAACTTCGCCAATTTTTTTTTCGAACTTTTTCAAAATCTAAGTGAAGGGAACAAACCAATAAATTGTCTAAGTAGAAATAAAGAAGTTAGACGGTTTTTAAGTTGGCCGCGCGAACCTTACGTGGAGGATTGCGCGGCTATGGAGATCTCAGCAACTAGTTGCGTTAGAGATCTAATTCTTTTTGTCAATTGAATACTGAATTGATGATTTTCTTACATGGCATACCTCAAAATATTATTGCTACAAATGTCATTTTACAAGAAATGCTTTGCTACGACGACAAAGAAAGTAAATGACCTATGTGAAAGTACAAAAGATCCTGTTTGCATCCAATTTCTCACATATTTATGGTTTTGTAGAGGTGTAACCAGAATTATGATTTGTATTATTGGATTTGTTGATTTTTGTAAATAAATATTGATTTTCCATTCTCTTGAAAATTGTTCTGTACAGGTTTTTAAATAATTTTATTTTTTATTTATTTTGCAAGGTGAATGAACATAGGAATCTAATTATTGAGACATACAAGGTTTTTATTTTCTGCAGATTGAGCTAAATGTTGTCCAATATAATTAGTAGTCTCCAGTTAGAGGTATTCACAAATCTAATCTAAATTATGGTTACCATACTCGAACATTGTATGAGATAACATAATTTTTGAGATTACATGCGTTGAAAACTGTTCTGAGGGTAAAACAATATTTCATTCTAATGAGATTAATATGTCGAATAAATGGATGTTCACACCGAAATCCCAGCAATTATAGATAATAAGATATCAGCGTGCAATGTAACGTTACGACTGCGCGGCCACGTACTTTTTGTTTTGGACTGATTTTGTCTGTTTAACTAAACTTTAGTAGTATTTATTGCTTTCGTTAGTTTTGACAAATTATGATATTTCTTCTTGTAACAGTTTAACTATATGAAGTCTTAAGTTTTAAAGAAATAATCAACAATAAAGAAACAACAAGTGAAGAATTGCGCGGCCATAGCTTCCAAGGTGATAATTTCGTAAAATATTGATCTAGAACATAGAATTCTTTTTCCGACAACTTTTGACAAATTCGGTCTTCAATTGACAAAAAGAACTAGATCTCTAACCCAACTAGTTGCTGAGATCTCCATGGCCACGCAATCCTCCACGTTACGTTCGCGCAGCCAATTTAAAACCCTTATAACTTCTTTATTTCTACTTTGACAAATTTTTGGTTTGTTCCCTTCGATTTTGACAAATTCCGACAATTGTTTTGGCGAAATTTTTTCTGTTCGGATAACTTGGCGGAACAATCGTAACGCACACGCTAAAAGTGAGTTTCAGGTAAACCAAAAAGGGCAAGCTAGCTATAAAAGCGGATTTTACTGGTAGATTAACCACAATGTAGGTAGTCGTCTAGTTACTGAGTGAAACACTAAAAACACACATTATTATTTCACCAATTTAAATTGAGTATGGTCCAACATTTTTTTTTTACATTATTTTCCTTATTTCTTTAATTATACAGGGTCAAATTGAATTACCTAATCTGGTCCCTCCAATCGCACGCCATTCAGCTTAATACTCTGTCACTCTCATCCAGCTGCTACCAGCCATCCTACGAAGATCTTCGCTCTACCTAGCCTGAGGGCACCTCCCTGCCTGGGTCTACCTACCAGATCAAAGCATAATCTTTCTCTTCAAATTAGAGTTAGGGATTTTTTGGTAGAAATATTCCCTACACTCGTGGAAATATAACAATCGGAACAGACACTTATTTTTTTAGGATCGTGTTTTAGGGTAGGTATAATTATGCATGTATTTCTTTTATATTTTTAATTCATTGTTCACACCGTTATAACATAGTAAAAAATATAATACTGTTTAAAAATGCTGTAAGTAATTACAATTAGGTTTAAAAAAATATTTAAAATAAAGAATAATTTCGAGCTGTTTAAACGCCGCCATTTTCGCGCGCTCTGTTGATGACGTCAAAATAATATGTACAATGACAATCCAGTCCATTGTTTACTACAGGTGTTCTCGTTCTTAACTTATTTCACCGTGAAAAAAGCTCAAAAGCTAATTTATACGTATTGCATTGTGCCTGAATGGAGAAACACTACCTATCAGAAGTGCACCTGATAAAGTGTTTTTCCAGTCCCGATAGGTGCAAAAATACTACGTAAGAAATGGTGTACGGTTATCCAAAGAGATGAAATATCTGCAATGGTTATTGCAGATACTTCATCTGTTTGGATAACCGATCAATAATAAAGTTCTTTATTAGTGATCGATGGCAATAACTTGTTTACATTATTGTGAAACAAAAATTAAAATTAGGTTATGTTTACTCCTTAATATATTTAGGATTGTATTTATGGCTAAAATAACGTACATAGTTTGTTATTATAGAATAACTACCTTGCAGCATTCACTCCTTTTACTTCAGCGCACGTATAATTAGGATTTGAAAGAAAATAAGACGACATCATGAATGGATCTATTCTCGGCAGATTATCCGGTTAACCACTTTCATTCATTGTCTTAAATGATTTCTAATCTCACTAGCATACAATAATTATACTTAAACAATAAATGAATTCCCAACACACACGTTATTAACCTCAATCCCGAATCAAAATGCACTCAACCAGCCCCTTAATTATGTCCATTAAAATCTATAATAAACTGCCAAATGAAATTAGAGAATTAAGCAAAACACACTTATTTATAAATAAATAGAAGCGATTTCTGGAATCCAAGGCATATTAATTACACAGTAAAGGAATTTCTAGATGATAAAACGATTGCAAAATGAAATTACTCTATCAAAAACAAACTAGTAAAAAAATAATATAATATGGAACACAGAAATTCTTGTATAAATATGAATAAATAAATAAATAAATAATGTATCTACATAATTAAAATAAATAAAATATATAATTTAAATACAAAATTAATTTAATATAATATACTTATAATTAATCTATTTAAATACATAATTTAATTAATACATACATATTATAAATACTTCTAAAATTACTTTTATTATGAAATGATAATGACCTATTGTTATGCAATACCTAAAAAATAAAAATAAATATAATGTACCTACACCAACATAATAATGTATACATATAAAATTATATACCGAATGAAACACACCTAATAATTTATAATATTTATAATAATATTGATTTGATTAAATTGCTATGCAGCCCTCTTCCTCTCTCCTAAATTTTTGCGTGCCCGACAGGGTCCATATTGTATCTTTAATTTGTTATTACCATCTCTGTAACATATGGAATGCAATAAAAAATTAGTATTGAGTATTGAGTACTATATTTTCTAATCAAAAGCCTGCAATGCCATACAATTAATGTAAGCAATACGAACTTGTTGACATATTTTGACGTCACGTTTTGTAATAACCAATGGTGTTGCGTTTTACAAATTTGAATTTCCCTCGCTTAATTTGCACTTTTATTTATTAATTTTAAGTAATTAAAAATATATTAATTACTGAAATAATGATTTGGTTCAAATGTCGGGTCAATAAACATTCGGAACAAAAATATTTGAACCAAATTTAAATAACATGCATATTCCCTATTGACCTTATTATTTTTCATTTTGAGTGGAATTGATATTTGAAAAAAAGTGAAAAATCTTTTTAAAAAAAATATCCGCATTGGTCTAGGTAGTTGGTAGTCTTGCAGAACTAAAACACTCTATGGTCTTTAATAAGTAGGTATCCGATTTCTACATAATATGCGATCGTGCTTATATGTAGGTACTTATCAAGGTCACAAAAAATGATATATGTTGAAAAGGCGACTATTGTTAGCTTAGGTTATAGTTTATAACCTTTTTTTCAGTCGGATGCCTTCTCCGCAGATATTGCGTAACTGACCAGATAATTTTACGAAATACGGGATAAAATCCCGGTAGGTTTCCATACCCACCTTATGTAGGTACTTATACTTAACCTACCAACTATACATAATCTTATCTACACAATATTCACAAACTACATACACAAAGGCGGCCGGTCCCCTAACTGTAGTCATTATTATTATGTCCAGTATTTGCAGCAATCTGAACATATTTTAATAAAGTCGAGAGATAAGATCGGATTAGTCATCGTCATTATAAGACAATGAATATATTGAAAACTAGCTGTTGCCTGCGGCTTCGCCTACGTGGAGGTTATAAATTATCCCACGAGAAAGTATTACCGGAATACAAAGTATCCTATGTCATACGTAAGTCATAACGAGTAGATACTGATTTAATACATAAAATAACAAGTGAATTTTGAATTTTGTACCTATAAGTAGTCGACCGACCTCGTAATTGCGTTATCACCAGTGATCGGATATTCGGATGCATATTTACCGAAAGTTAATTTTGGCTATGAAAGTATGGAAGCGGCTTCTTAAAATAGTTTTTTTTGTAATAAAAATCCCGGGAAGCCAGGAACACTAGGAATGCATAAATAGTCGGGTGTTTTGTATGAAAGCGACTTAAAAAAAAACTATTTAAATAAAAACCCCAGGATTCGTGGATTGCATAACTATTTAGATGCATATTTATTAAAAATTTAAATAAGCACCATAATTTTTGATACCTAATTATTGGTTTCAATAGGTACTTACTTACCTACATAAATTATTCTAAATATATGTAGTCCGTTATCTTATCTTGACGTTGTTTATTATAGCAGTTTGTTACGTATCTACTTGACAATATTACGTAGGTAGATATGTATCCGATTCTATAGTCAGAAAAAAAACACAAAATTTGTCATTACGAACGATACAAAAGTGCATTCCATTTAAGCCAATATTTGAAAGTAAGTAAATATACATCCGGTTCTTTAATCAGAAACCCTACATTTGTCAATCCCGGAATCGCGGGATTGTTTCGATAAAAAGCGCATTTCATATTAGCCTACATCTCAACTTTAGGTGAATATGAATCCGAATGTCCGATCTATAGTCATAAGTACCAAGTCATGGTCTACCCACGGGCCAAATTTCATCCAAATCCGTTAAGGCGTAAAAAGTACATAAAAGACACCGACAGACAGACAGAGTCACTAATGTCACTATAGCATTTATAATAGTCGTAGCATTATTTATAATATTCGTAGTTAAGGATGGCACCGAATGTAAGCCACGTATTAAACAGGTCTTTTTGTACAGGAATCTATTGCCACAAGATATTCGGTCATAGTAATTTGTCGCTACGAGCTAATCTTTCATAAGTAGATTATGTTGGGACGTACCTACTGCCTATTCGAAGCAATATACAGTTTTTTTAGGTAATTCCCAGTCCTTTATCCATATTTGGGAGCAAGTAGTCTGACAATCGAATGTGTGATACTGATAATTATTGACTAAAAAATTAAAGAAAAACAAAATGTGTTTGAATATCACGATTTGGTACAACGAACGACAAAAGTGTACAAAGAAAAGATTTTTGGAACGTAAGTAGGTAGGTACTAAACTTTAGATTTTTGGAACGTAAGTAGGTAGGTACTAAACTTTAGATTTTTGGAACGTAAGTAGGTAGGTACTAAACTTTAGATTTTTGGAACGTAAGTAGGTAGGTACTAAACTTTAGATTTTTGGAACGTAGGTAGGTTGATACACACGGCTACACGTCAAGCTATACATTTCCAGCTTACACTAACCTCTCACTGTAAGGAAATCCAATACAATGCGAACTCAGCTTATAATGGAAATGTATAGCTTGATGTGTAGCCGTGCGTACTATAAGCGTATTTTAAGCTATCGATTTTTGGAACGTAGGCAGGTACTAAGCTTTCGATTTTTGGAACGTGGGTAGATAGGTACTAAGCTTTAGATTTTTGGAACGTACGTAGGTAGTTAGGTACTGAGCTTTGGATTTTTAGAACGTAGGTAGGTAGGTACTAAGCTTTCGATTTTTGGAACGTAGGTAGGTAGGTACTAAGCTTTCGATTTTTGGAACGTAGGTAGGTAGGTACTAAGCTTTAGATTTTTGGAACGTAAGTAGGTAGGTACTAAGCTTTAGATTTTTGGAACGTAGGTAGGTAGATACACACGGCTACACGTCAAGCTATACATATCCAGTTTACACTAACCTCTCACTGTAAGGAAATCCAATACAATGCGAACTCAGCTTATAATGGAAATGTATAGCTTGATGTGTAGCCGTGCGTACTATAAGCGTATTTTAAGCTTTCGATTTTTGGAACGTAGGTAGGTACTAAGCTTTCGATTTTTGGAACGTGGGTAGATAGGTACTAAGCTTTAGATTTTTGGAACGTACGTAGGTAGTTAGGTACTAAGCTTTGGATTTTTAGAACGTAGGTAGGTAGGTACTAAGCTTTAGATTTTTGGAACGTAGGTAGGTAGGTACTAAGCTTTCGATTTTTGGAACGTAGGTAGGTAGGTACTACGCCTTATATTTTTGGAACGTCAGTAGGTAGGTAGAGGTACTAAGCTTTAGATTTTTCTCGCTACTTGCTACTGCCATACTTTAATCAGAGAAGGAGCCTTAATAATATTAATTATACGGGACGAATTATGGTTACGATCAGTCGTTTAACGCTAATCGAATCAAAAACTGTAAAAATGAAGCAATCTAGATATTTATTTATTTCCTTAAGCTCTTTGGAAGACTTACAGCAGTTACAGCTAAACAAAATAGAATAAATATAGTACGTGTAACTGTCAGTCAATTACATGTCTTCATTGATAGAAATAGAACAGTGAACAAAACACAGCACTGTCCACAGACTAGAAAAAAAGAGCATCAAACTTAAAACTAAAATTTACGTAATGTTACCAATACAGGGTGTTTTTGACAGCCCTCCGCAAACTGATAGGGATTCAGTACATCATATTAAGATGACCGGTACATGAAATTCTTTCAGGAACATTAAGGGAATCCAAAAAAACAGATTTGTTTTATGGGGGGACATCGTGATCACTTACCTCACACGCAATGTATCGTTACCGTGGCAAAACGCACGTAGCGGACGGCAGCGCAGCGAGCTTGAGCGAGGCTGCCCCCGCCTCCCGCGCGCTCCCCGGCGCACCTGGGCCGCGTCTTTTATTACGTTACGTTACGTTACGGCATAATTTTTTTTTTCCTGAGAAAATTTCCTGTGGGATATGATTCAGAATAAGGAGCTGAATCAATCCTGTGTTTTTGTGGAGGGCTGTCAAAAACACCCTGTATATAAACCAACACTCAAAAGTTAGCACTCGACTTATTGAGCTTATGCATCTTCTGCCCGAGGACTAGTTGCAGAGGGATTGAAATCATGCTGTTTACACATCTTACTGAAAGTTCCTGCTTGCACGCACAACAAATAAATTCTGCCTGTAGGTAATCGGTGGAAGTAATTGGAACGCGTAGCGGTGGATAAAATTGCTTCGACCTTCCGGGGACGTTGACGTAACATTTGGATAGAACATCGGAGCTGTTAACATCATTATTGAAGGATATCCCAGACACTCGTCAAACATATCTTTGTAATGGAAGGCTTTACCTTCCATTACAAAGATAACCCTCCTAGGCTCAATTAGAGTTAAATATGTTAACAAGGAGACTAGTTTTAGTTTGTTAAACGAACCAAGTAGGTAACCCAACATAGTCAACTAAATTACAATTTAGTACAAACGTGAAACTACGTTTGTACCATATTGTAATTTAGGTGACTGAAATGTGATATTAGGCAGGATAATTAAAAGTAAATATAAGTCATATAATAGTAGATTGTTATACAAGGAGCTAAAATGACCCATTATATACGAGGTAGTTTTACTCCCGAGCTTTAGCGAGGGAGTAAATAGAAACCGAGTTTTAATGGGTTTTTAGCGCCGTGTGTTACACTCTACTTTTCACTACAATTGCGAGAAAATAAAACAATCCAATACAATATGAAATATGTAGTTTATTTTATTAAAAAATAAATGTACAATTTCTACAATTCTGGATATTTAACGAGATGTTTTTTCCCGGTAACTTAATTTTTTTTCTTTTCCTTTCTCTTCTATTTGCAAATTAGGGTGTCCATTCTCACTAGATGATGACATTTTCACTATTGTAAAATTAATTACGGTCACTACCAATTCAATTTGCAATTAGAAAAAAATTATAAAGATTTCGCGCCAATGTCTTTTTTTTTTGTTTTTCTTCTGCAGCCGCAACCATTGCATGCATTCTACCAAAGAGATCGCCGATTTTAGTTCCATTTTCAAAAATAAAATGAAGATCTTTTTTTGTGAAACAGTAATAAGTCGAGTCTATATTCATGATTATTCTACTTATGACTAAAGACTTTTTCGTTTTTGTAGGCTCATTGTCATTTGACACACAAAAATAAAAAAAATAAAACTTTTTCCCCTAGAGGAAGAATTGCTATTTTTTCTTCGCTCTGGTACGCCACAATGACGGTCTTTTTGAGCAAGAGGAGTGAAAAAACATTTAATTTTATTTATTTTATTTAAGATGATTTTGCTCTTGACTCTAGTCTAGGTCAGTGGTGACAGAGACCAAGTCGACGATGGAGTGAGCTTACCCAGAAGAAGCCTGTTCACTCTCACTTTGAAGAGATTAGGGTTGTATGCGTTCGGAAACACACACGCAGGTAGAGTTCAAAAATTAATAAATAACAAAATGATTTCACAAAAACATAAATAATTGTCCATACTTTTACTTCTCTTGAAATAATAATTCCAGATATAGTAACCTTAACGACTTATTAATTTAAAAGATGACATACATACTTAGATAAAACGTACCTATCTACATAATATCCTTGCAAATTTTGAATAAAAAAATCAGACGATTGTTTGAAATACTGCATGTTTAAACAGCAGTAAAATGGAGCAGTGCTATCAGTGCGGCTGCCGGAATACTTTGGGAGCGCTAATACTTCGATGCTTATAATAATTGCCAGTTCAGTCCACACGCTTTGCAATCTGCACTTGGGCATTGGACCAGTCCCCTATCTCTTCGCTAAATAGTGTGGGTTTTTTCTGTGTAGTTTCAGTGATTCTTTCTAAATTAACGGTGACATGATAGTGATACATAATTATCGTTTCTTAATAACTGAAAGAGTTCCCATACGGCAATTCCCGTACTAAAAAACTTAAAATTTTAAGTAGTAATCTCATCTCAGCGACAGTCAATATGTAATCTTTGTTGCTATGCTGGTGAGAAATAAACTATAAAAAAAAACTTGATTGCCGAAAATTTAGGAAATTTTGAGGTAGGTGTACCTATAAAAACAGACGGAGAGTGAGATAAGAATGCGAACGTTAAGTCTTTCTTAAGGGGACTACATGACCTAAACGCAAGTTTTATAATGCCTAAAAGTATATGATCCACTGTAGTAAACAAAATCCAAAAATATATGATATTCTTCAGGATATAAATGCTAGTTAGATATTGGTGCCGATTCTCTTGTCACAAAATTCTCTAAACTAGACTAAAAATCACCAAAATTTAGTTTATTCCTGTCAAACGACGATTTCCCATTCTGAAAATGACTAAAGTGACACAACTTAACTAAATTTTAGTTCCACAGCACTAAGATGGCACTGAGATTATAATTTAGTGAAAATGGCAATTTTGCTATTCTGAATTTTACGTTTTTGACCAAAAATTTTGATTGTCTAACTAAATCTGCCTATTTTTAATCGCGATTAAAAAGGTGTGGAATAAAATTAGTTGTCAAGAACTAAAATTCACACCAACACCTCGAATTCAGATGCAAAAACAGGACCACAGACTATATAGAGAACTACGTAACAGTACTGTACCATTTTTTCTTTTCTTTTGCTTATATCTCGAAAACGGTGTGTCCTATCGCAAAAATAATGAAAATTTCGACCCCCTCAACAGATCCCGAAACCTTTAAAATCCAACGTGTTGGCAAAAAAAAAAATATTTTTTAAATATTTTCCATACAAAAAGTGAAAAATTCCATACAAAACATGTCGAGGCTGCAAATAATGAGGGATCCGGCTCTAAAAAAAAAATCACGTGGTACGGCAAACAAGTACCACGTAGTCGCAATTGCCAAATTTGATTTTAGGTGTGTCAATAGTAGATTGTTATACGAGGAGCTAAAATGACCCAATAAATACGAGGTAGTTTTACTCCCGAGCTTTAGCGAGGGAGTAAATAGAAACCGAGTTTTAATGGGTTTTTAGCGCCGTGTGTTACACTCTACTTTTCACTACGATTGCGAGAAAATAAAACAATCCAATACAATATGAAATATGTAGTTTATTTTATTAAAAATTAAATGTACAATTTGTACAATTCTGGATATTTAACGAGATGTTTTTTCCCGGTAACTTAATTTCAGTCCTCTGTGAAGATGAATGTTGAGTGGTTCTTCTCCTTTCTCTTCTATTTGCAAATTAGGGTCTCCGTTCTCACTAGATGATGACATTTTCACTATTGTAAAATTAATTACGGTCACTACCAATTCAATTTGCAATTAGAGAAAAATTATAAAGATTTCGCGCCAATGTCTTTTTTTTGTTTTTTCTTCTGCAGCCGCAACGCATTGCATGCATTCTACCAAAGAGATCGCCGATTTTAGTTCCATTTTCAAAAATAAAATGAAGTTCTTTTTTTATGAAACAGAAATAAGTCAAGTCTATATTCATGATTATTCTACTTATGACTAAAGACTTTTTTATTTTTGTAGGTTCATTGTCATTTACACAAAAAAATTAAAAAAAAAACTTTTTCCCCTAGAGGAAGAATTGCTATTTTTTCTTCGCTCTGGTACGCCACAATGACGGTCTTTTTGAGCAAGAGGAGTGAAAAATAATTTTTATATTTAGAGATTTTTTTTTGCAGAATAGCGTTAAGATTCTCATAGCCAAAAGTATGGAATTTTAGTGATAGTTTAGTTAGTTTAGTTCGGTGTACAAAAGAATCGGCACCATTGTGTTGAAAACATAATACGACTAATTTGGTACGATAGAACAAAAGTCAGGATGATACCTCTAAAAATTTCTGTTAACGATTAAAAACCATACTATGTACATGCAACCATTCTGTTTTTTTATAGATTGTTCTTCAAGCAACATATTGACGTGATAATGTCTTCATTTTTAAGTTCAATCAACAGATTTTTTGTAGGTAAATAGACAATTGCTTCATATTTTGCAATAAATTACCAGCTTTGTGTCATCGCGCTTCTCTTTATTTTCTATGCAGTCCGACAGAGACCGCGCTTTAGCTGTTAAGACTGTCTGTCGACTAGCGTACGTATATAGTTTGTTATGAATAAGCCTGTTATTCGGTCAGAGCTTGCCTATAGTAGACTTTAAGACAAGTCTTAGTGAGACAGACTTGATACCGTGTGGTTGTGATAGGCCCTTTATAAATGATTTTTTCGTTCAAGATATCACAGCACCAAAGCTACTCCTGCTAGCTTGTTGTGAGGTTTTGTGTTAATCACTCTTTCAGGAGCTTAGTACCTACCTACGTAGTTGTCAAACTCGAGCACGAAAAACAATTTTCGGTTTAATTTTGCTACAAAGTAATAGGAATAAGTATAATGAGTAACTATAGCATGTCTAGCATAGATTACATAAGGGTAATACGCAGAATAATAATTATAATATATGTCCCCCACGACAGAAATGTTTTAGGTCAACTGAAAGCGTAAGGTGCGCTGGCAAAGGCGCGTAAAAACAACTTAATTTTCCATTAAATTACGTTGTCAATGTTGTTATTCGTAGCGACACAGTAAATCTAAGTTTTTATTTGATACTAAAATATATCAAATGAAAACCTTTAGCTTTCTTGTTTTCGGCTTAATGTAGGTAAATCATTTTGAATAATGTACCTACCTACCATTTTTTTTTTTGAGATTGGGAAATCTTCAAATAACTTCTCCCGCTCTGGGCAGAGCGGGAGGGCGTGTCAGACTCTTACTGATTAAAACCCACCCGTGTTCCTTCAGTTGCCTGTGCCAGGGGCCACGGTATCCCTCTCGGACTTTCCCGCAACCCTGGCAGGCATCGGCCCTAGCGGACCCCGTCATTGATGCTGACATCTCTTTGAGGCGCGCGTGGAACACAACGCGCCGTTGACCCGGGCTGGTCCTCATCGAACGGCGAGCTGCCCATTGCTCGCCGTTCGCAAGCCCGCGCCTACGGTGGCCGGGAATCGGTCTGCGATTCCCGACGCCCAGGGCGTCTCCTGCGGCGGCTAGGGGCGTGAGGGCGCGAATTTTGCCTCTTCCTCACGCGTTCCACCTCCTCCTTCGCGAACATTACTGCTTTGCAAAAGGAGGTGACGGCTTCCCAAGCCCTCTCGCTCCGTACCATGGCCTGGACCAGGGCCAGGGCAGACCTCCACCGTGTCCTCCGGGCGATCCACACAATGGTGACACCTGGGCGTTTCCTCCTGCCTTATCCGGAACAGGAACCTTCCGAAACAACCGTGTCCGGTGAAGACCTGCGTCAGGCGGAAGGTGAGGACGCCGTGGCTCCTCTCTAGCCACTCCTCAAAGAGGGGACTTATCGCCGCAATTGTGGCGTGCCCAATGCTGGGTTGCGACAATCGCACTTTCCATGCCGCCCTGAGATCCCGCCGGAGCTCTGTCCGCTGTACCGTGATTTCTCGCGGCAGCGGAGCTACGCCCCGGCGCTTCGCCTCATCGGGCCACTCCCAAATGTGCGCGTGGAATAATGAAGGTGAATAATGTACCTAATCTCTTAATCACTATGGCGACGACCTGAAGTTAAACTTTTACTGCCTTAGGGCCAGGCCACAATGCTGTGTTGCGACGCGACGACGCGTCGCAAGAACGACATCATTTGTGAGAATTTGTGCAACGTCGTAGATTTATACGATGCGTCGTCGCACCGCAGTGCTGTGGCCTGGCCCTTATTCAAGTGTGAGAGGCTTCATAAAACCGTCATACCTAACTCCATATACATATGAATGCATGACGCATGCATAACCAGCCCATATGTTCCCACTGCTGGGACACAGTCCTGTGACAGGCCTCCTCTCATCGAGAGGGAGTAGGCTCTAAACTACCATGCGGGCCCAGTGCGGGTTTCTAGTTGTCACATTTCTACGAATATTTGGTTCTGGGATATGCCGGTTTCCTCACGATGTTTTCCTTCACCGTTTGGAGAGCAGGTGGAGAGTGGTGATGAAATTTACACAAAGTAAAGCGCCTGCCTGGGTACGAACTCACGACCTACCATTCGTAAGGCGGGACCATTGCCACTGGACCACCACTGCTCTCATATGTATATCAAATAAATATGCTTGATTTCTTACACCTCAGCTAAACAGATCACGTCTGAAAGTTTTCTCAACATCCTGTACAAACAATTTTCCCGTCAAACAAAATGGACTTCAAGTTGAATGCATCATCTCCACAATCCCTCTACAATTAGGTACTTATTGTGTCAATGAAAGGAGGTGTACGTGCTCAATCTCAAAGGGCTCATAGTAAAACTGAGTACCGACGCACAGAGGGGATTTGGTATGATTGTTTATTTTCATAAATAAGGCGGAAATTGAGTAAATGCGAGAAACGTGTCTGTGGATTTTCACTCAAAACATGTTGACATAAAGTGGTGTACATTTTGATGAAGTGTTCATTATGTGATATATTCTATGTTTCTGAAAGGCTGATCAACTCAATAATTACCTAACACGCTATCTAATCTCATTGTAACCATTGTGATTGGTTGAAACCAGCCAGTCATCATGATTTGACAACGGAATGAGCTTCTAAGCAGAGCTTTTTACTTTTGCACGCCGTAAGGTAGAGTGTGTTGGAACTATTATTTATTAAAATATCGACATCTTATTTTGTATACCCACATTCTTCGCAAAATAAATGATTTATTTCTTTCTTTCTTTCAGAATCTGGGTACAAGGTACATAATGAACTGTACCGTCTCAACATCGTCCTTTTACATTCAAATTAAAAAAATAAATTCACGTGCGAGTTGGACTCGCACACGAAGGTTTCCGACGCACGGTAAATTTTCTAAAAACGCCGAAAAAATCACGTTTCTTGTAAACACTATAGGGTTTTTGTTGTAGCCTACTGGTTCAAAAGATACAGCCCTGTGACAGAACGACGAACCGCGGAGCCTTAGTAAAGACGGCCTTGGTAGATACTCGTAGCTAAGTAATGGTTGCCTATTCGCTAAAAGTTTCTCTCATCGATGTACAGAGGAGTATGCAAAGATTTTTAATCTAATCTACTTCATTGAGGATATGGCCAAAGTTTCAGTAAACTTATCTACTTTGACTTGGTCTGTAAAGCACCTATTTAGGAATTTCCTCTGCCTATTATTGTAAAGGAAACAAGCCATTATGTAACGCCATTCTATTTAATAGAAAGATTGTATATGAGTTCTTAATTCGTATCTCAGTGCTGACAGACTCTGAAAAACTGAGACTCCCCTTTTTCCCCTTTAGGGTCCGTATCGAGAAGGACAAAAACGAAAATCGGTAGGAATTGGCCCGATCGTTGTGTGTGATAATCAACGTTTTCCAGTAAAAGTCGATTTATCCATTTTGAATTTTATCACACCTTAAGCTGGATCACCATAAATGTTGCACAGTCATTGACGTTTACCCTGTATACCTGATTTATATTCCGAAACAGAATGAAAATGTAAACGCCACAAATTTAAATGAAAACGTTAAAGAACACAAACATCATTTCCCCTGTAGTAACTGTTTATGACACCTTTACGAAATTTATTGCAGGAAATTACACCGATAAATTCGAAAACAGCTGAAGAAAATAGCCGAGTTAAGTCACTGGCACATGAATATTAAATTGGTATCTCAGAAACGATCTAAAATTATAGGTTAATCTAGGCCTCGGGTCAAACATTTGACTATTAATTGTATAATCTATTGTTTACGGCGTTTCATTTTGCTGAAATGGCATATTAAAACCATTTTCACTTAAATATGATTTTAAAACTCGGTTGCCTGCCGTCAGGCTCCTATAATGTTTGTGCTATATTCTCATTTCTTAAACAATATCGATATAAGAAATGAACAATAGAACGGGGAACGACTTCCAAGAATCAGGTTATTTAATTAAGGGCATTAGTATTCGATTTCCGAAAAGATACAAAGGTTTTCCGAATTCTCAAAGTAATTCTATGAGAACCACAGCCTTATATGAAAGCAGTGTGCTCACAAAGAGGGCAGAAATAATTTAGGGCAACGGCTTCATATCAAAGTTTTAGAGCTTCCGGAAAATGTGTTATGTATCCTGTTAAAAAGTAAACCGCTTGCATAAAAACCTATAATGTACGTACGTGAACCGTTACAGGAGTTTTTCCAACCAGTACATATATGTAGGTACATTTGTAAGAACCCTACATGTTGTTAACATTAAAAAGAAAGGTCACCTTATTTGAGTTTATAAACAGCCATTGTTGGTTGGTCCTGTTTCTTCTCTATAATTTTACGAGCTTTATTCTCAGAACATAATATATAATTCCTATTATATTAAAATTGTTAGCAGTTTAATGCTTGTGGGTCTTCAGCTAATTAGGTCATCGAGAAGGATTCTAAGTATTTTACCCTTGTTTACTTGAGATGCTTAAAACCTCGGTAAATGGTTGTCAGTAAATACATACGTTAATTTGGAGTCGTTAAGATTGTTCAATGTCAGTAAAATCTGTCAGTCGATAAGGAATAATAATTGAGTAATAAGGTTAGTACCTACAGGTATACTACAAGATAAAATCTTTCACGGAAGAATATTTAGTAGAAATCTACCAAACTCGATAGCCACTAAAGTATCATCGTCATCATCATCAGGCTACAGCAGTCTACTGCTGGAGATAGGCCTCTCCAATTGCACGCCATTTAGCTCGATTCACGGCAACTCTCATCCAGCAGCTACCAGCCACCCTGCGAAGATCGTCGCTCCTCCTGGCCTAAGGGCATGCTACCATACGTTTGCAGATTCACGGTCTCCACTCAAAATCACGCCTACCCCAACGGTCATCGGTTCTACGGCTAATATGGCCGGCCCATTGCTACTTCAGCTTGCTTATTGTGAGCTATGTCGACAACTTTGGTTCGCTGCCGGATCACATCATTCGGATTCTATCCCTCAGAAAGACTCCAAGCATCGGTCGGTCCTTAGCTCGCGGAGCAACCTTGAATCTATGAACCAGCCGTACCGTGAGTGGTGACCACGTTTCAGCCCCGTAAGTCATAACAGGCAAGACGTACTGATTGAAAACTTTAGTTTTTAGGCTCTGCGGAATACGCGACGACGAATTCTTCTGTCTTACCAAACTGCAGAGTTCCGAAATCCAGCATCTACTGCAAGTCATGCAGCGATTCAGCCAGTATGTCAATCTCGTCTGCAAATCTCAAGTGTGAGATGTACTCGCCGTTGATGTTAATGCCGCGTCCTTTCCCGTTCAGAATCTTAAACATATCCTTTAATGCGTTAGAGAACAATTTCAGGGAAATTACGACCCCTCATCTCATACCTCGACGCAGGAGGATATGTTCAGTTCGCTGGTCCTGAGTTTGGACGGTCATTGTCGCGATTTCCTAAAGTCATCTCA
This sequence comes from Brachylomia viminalis, assembly GCA_937001585.2. Lineage (NCBI taxonomy): Eukaryota > Metazoa > Arthropoda > Insecta > Lepidoptera > Noctuidae > Brachylomia > Brachylomia viminalis. The sequence goes on along the minus strand of OW443301.2, from coordinate 13,179,917 downwards.
GCACTTGGATGTATAGTCGACTTGGCATCGTTGCAGAGACTCCAAAACATACCAGGTCTCGATAGACTCGAAAGTTTTCTCATAGTCCACAAAAGCAAGACACAGTGGCCGATTATACTCTTCGGACTTCTGTATAATTTACCACACTGTGTGGATGTGGTCTATGGTGCTGTATCCTCCTCGAAATCTGGACTGCTGTGGTGGCTGAAACTCAGGTATCCTGTCAGTTCACCAAAAAATAATTTACAAATTTTTACTTGACAAGCAACGAATGGCAAAACATGATTTGTCATTTCATCATTATACAAAAACAAGTTTGCCAAATAGTTCACTTAGGGCTGATTTTTCAATAGTCAGATAACTTTTAACTGAAGAATAAATCTGACAGTTTGACATATTTTCCATACAAAAGCTGTTAAACCACAGTATTTATTCCTCAGATTAAAGATATCTGACTATTGAAAAATCAGCCTTTAAGAAAATAAATATCCGATAAACGTTTTTTTAATAACGTATTATTTTACAAACAATTCACTTTTTAAATTTTATATCATAAAATAACGTTTGGAATAAAAACGTTTCACATATTGACTTATTATTACGCAAATTCCTAAAAATTAAAGATTAGGTTAATTATTTAAAGAAAAAATGGTTAGGTTAGGTTAAAACTGTGACCTAACCTAACCCTACGCACGAGGCGAGCGAGCGAAGCGAGCGGTGCCGCGGCAGCGGCCGGCGAGTGCCAGGAACGACTAGATTATATAGAAAAAATACTTTAGTAGGTGTAAAGAACTTCAGTACTTGCCTGTAAATTATTTGACCCAAATAGAAATTGCAACCATGTAGGGTTATTTGTAGTTCAATAAAATTATGCAAAACAATTCCGTTGTAATCACTTTGTGACTAGTTTAGAAAATATATTATAAAATGATATTTAGTATTAACCTGATTTTTCCAAAAGATACTTCCACACAGTTTGAGTGGACCTGTCCAGTCAGTGCACGCAATTGTCAGCAATCGTGCAACTCAACTCTAGGGGCTCTAGGGGCTCAACTCTCTCTCTCTCAAGGGTCTTATGTCCCTTTTAAACAAAGAGAATGACTACGCTCCTTCGCCACGCTTCTGGAGTTCTCCCAGAGAACAAGACAGACTTGAAGCTTTAGGGCGCTCGGTCGTAATCCCGTACTCACCAAGAGTTTTTTTTAATTTTCTAGCTTTTTAAAAGCCGCCTCGATTTCGTTTTGGCTGGATTCTGGCAGGTCATTGGGAGGTTAAGGTGGCTCTGGAATCCTCATTTTCGGGATCAGGCCGAGACGCATGCGTTGCGTACAATTGGCAGCAGATGTTTTTGACTTCCGAAAGGATCTCCGGCTTCGAAACAACGATATCCCCGCGAGATTTGGTCAACTTCGTCAGGTGGCTCCTCTCAAGTGATTGGACGAACACTTTCGACCCCCGATTTTGCTTTTTTGTTTTGATTAAAGTCTGGTTGGGTTTAGAAGCATTACTCATTCAAAATGAGTAGCGCCTAGTGAGCGCGCTTTAATTTGATTAATTATTCAACGAACTTACAACGTACAACTTCCCATAATAGGTGCTCTCTGTACCGAATGTAACATGGTTATGCGACTCTCGAAAAATTACAGAAGTCTTTACTTCCACACGAGTATCTCCTGGAGATATCAATATTTCCATTCATTTCCTTTAAACGTTTCTTTGACTTGTAAACTGCGAAATTATAACTTTGTTAAGCATGATGTTCTCTTCGGCTACTTGTTATTGCAAAAGTTTTCATTTTGACTGTTTTGCTTTTTAAAACTTGAAGAAAGTGGATTTGCTCTGAACGTTTATGAGTCAGTTATTAACGTCGATTTGGCGCGAAAAGCCTGTTTGTGAGCAAAAAGCTTCATATTTAAAATTGGCCAAGTTATGATCGTTTTTACTAAATAACGATGAAAATTCTTGATCAAAAACTGTATTTGAACAAGCAGCGAGCGTGTCGGTGTCAATGAATCGATACCACTCAAGCCGAGTGTTTAGTAGAGTGGAGACGAACCTGGAGGCTACCACACCTACCTACATGTGTATGTGTTGAACGTCAAGTGCTCCTCTTGACTTGATAAAAACTGGTCGAGTTGAGCCGCGGAGGCACACACGGCTACAGATCAAGCTATACAAATCCAGTATAAGCTGATCTCGCATCGAATAGGTTTATGTTACAATGAGAGGTCAGCGCAAACTGGAAATGTATAGCTTGATGTGTAGGCGTGTGTACCAATATACAATAAGTATATATTGAAAACCTGATAGTATACTTTCCAAAAGGGCTCGTGGCTAAATAATAACAGCCGCACGGTTCGATCTTCAATGTTAAGCAATGCTTGCCGAGGTCGGACCGTGGATGGATGATCATCCATTACATACCGTGACCGCTCCGTGCCTTGGAATGAAGGTTAAGCTGTTGGTCCCGGCTGTCATTCATAGATCTTTGGCAGTCGTTACGGGTTGTCAGCAGCCCGAAAGTCTGACAACCGGTCTCGCCAAGGGGTAGGTACTTATCGATAGGCAGTCTTTCCATGTAAAATACAGGTATTCAGCTGCATCCCGTTAGACTGGAAGCCGACCCCAAAATACATAGTTGGAAAAAAGCTATGCAGATGATGAGGTACACGTTCTGATACTAAAAAGCTTTTCATCTGAAATTTTCTTCATAACAAATATACCTATATACCTCCATATAAAAGGGAGAATCCTCCAACCAGACGGGTGTTATGTCTGGTGGGCAATAGCCCATCGATTGATGTCGGGAAGTTGTATATTTATGCTACTCGCGCGGTTAACTCTGCTTGCGCGATGCAGGATTTGCGTGACGTCAGTATGACGCGCAGCTCGCATGTGGCGATGTAGATAACGCTACATACCTACCGACGTAAGTTTTACTATTAACGTATGAACAAATCGAGTTATTTACATTACGTAAAGATAAATCCTTTACAGCTGAGTAATATTTATTTCGCTAATACACACACAAGTCGGATAATACGACACAAGTCGGAGCTCTGCACAATTTAGTTCGATGCGTTCCACAAGGATTGCGACACACTATCTATAATTCCCTAGTAAAGCCACATCTACTATACTTGGTCGAAGTATGGGGTAGTGCTCCAAAAACAAAATTGTCACAACTACAAATTTCTCAAAATAAACTGGTAAAAATGCTCTTCAATTACCCGTACCTAACAGCAACAAAAAAAATATACAGCGATACAAAAATAATGACCATAAAACAACTATATATATATAACACATGCATCTTTATCAGAAAAAGTTCTAAACAAAACCATCCACTCAAATAATCACACTTACCCAACACAAACAAGTTAGTCAACGAAGCACTCGGCGAGCAAGTTTATTGGTTTTACCAAAAACTAGGACCAACTATGGTAAAAAAATGCTTACATTTGAGGGAGCACAGCTATACAACAAAATACCATCACGCATAAGGAACCTGCACTCATTTAATGCATTCAAAGCCCAGCTGAGCCATTACCTGATTGCAAATCAAATATTATTTGATAAATGAATGCTTTGGATGGGACAGGTTTTAGTTTTAATTTTAAGTTTAATTAGTATTTCTGTTCATGGATGTTGTCGAGCCTAAATTTGTTTTTTTTTTATGTGTTAGTTATTGTTCTCAAGTAAGTGACATGTAATTGTTTTTATTGAGAATAAAGTTTCTTTAAAGTAGTAATACCAATATCCTAACCAGACAAGGGTAGTCTGTCTGTCTTGAGTTGACATCTGTTTTCTTCCATAATAAAGTGGACTACACACAAGAAGCTTGATGTGTACATATTTCAAGCATTTTTCGGACCGCAATAAAAATAGCAATCAATCGTATGAGGTCCCTTTAGCATTCATTGAACAGTTAAATTTCAATTTCGTTGCAAGCCTGCTTAATTTTTCCGCAATATGGATTGATGATTGCAATTTGTGTTAACACCAAAATATATTGATGATTTTGTTTCCTGATGGCTATTTTTAAGTCTATTCGGCGCGTGTTTATTACAAATCTATTGGTATATTGATTTCGTTTAATTAAGTAATAAGAGACCTGTCCATCATAAATAGCCAAACAAACTGTTGTGGGTTCAAGGTGACTTAATTAGAAAGAAAATGTCACACTCATTTGCTGTATAAAAGTATCGATACACGAGGTACTCCGTCGTTCACGTGATAGAACTCTGTGTTAGTTACTAGTTTCCGTTGGTAGGTACGGCAGCTTAATGATGTCGTCATGTTGCCGCTATTTTCAGCACTTCTCTTTTTATCCGCGGAGTTTTATGAAAAGCATCGCTATAGAATAAAACTTTACACACTTATAGAATAGGTGTGCACTTATTTACGTCTTTCTTAACTGCATGGAGTAAGGTTTTTGTTTTTAATAATGCGCCTCAGACCATTAGAAAATAATATCCAAAAAGCACAATAGATGTCCAAATAACCAAGTCTATGAAAAACTCTCTATCTGTGGCGACAAATAAGAAAAGCGCAGGATTACCCGATATAACAAATGTCCAAAGAAAAAGGACAAGGTTGGCGAAAATGATAAAGACAGATCGCTTACTAGCAGTACCTACATATGGCGCTGTTAGAGCCAAGAACGAGAACTTACGACGGTACAGAATAATATTTAAAAACGAAGAAATTGCAGATCGGACGTGTTTTATGGGATATTCCCACGGAAGCCGGCTAAATTTATATTTGCTGTACTCTGAACACATAACATGTACGTCTTATTTACATCGTTCTCACATATAATTATATATTCAACAATAATGATGTAACTAATATTTATGTAACAATATAATTTTAAAGAGCATCCACGGAGTTTCTTGCCCGTTCTTCTCCATAGATACGTACTGCGCTTTGGAATGGGCAACTAGCTTCATATTTCTGACTGACCGACCACTTGACAATTCAAAAGTGCCTGTAAAGGGTTTAATTCAAATAAATGCTTTGAGTTTGAGTGAGCTATGTACCATATTTTTCGTACCACGAACTATATGCAGAGCAATTAAAGGTAAACTCAAAATGCACTATATAGTGTGTACTGAACTTGTGGCAATATATGAAGCATTATCCGACATTAAATCATTTCACAGCGGCAATTATGTTATCTTGTCTTGTCTTGTCTTATCTTGTGTCTTGTTTTGTTATCAATCGATCGATCGCTTCAAGAATCACTCAAGATAACATGATTCTTGAAGCGATCGATCGATTGATTGATACTCCGATTGCCTACAGCGTGATCAAATCTAATTGTAAACTTATTTCTTTCGAAGAACATGAATATTGTACTGCAATGAATACCGGCTCATGTTGGCTTGGAAGATAATGAAGTAGTGGATGGAATGCCGAAGGATGCTGGTGATTATGGGTTGGTTTGTCCAGACTTTCCCGTGCACAGTGATTATTTGTATTTAGTTTGTGGCGGAAACAATTGTCATTTAGATTAGTCTGTCATTTAGACTAGTCTCACTTTATTATTGAAAGCAAAACTTGAATTGCTGAAAAATAGGAATTTAATCCAGTCGATTTATATACATTTTCAACTTTTAATTTTAAATTGAGCCAAGTACTGATTTTATTGATTATACTTTACCTTTATTCCTAATCAAGTTTCAAGTTATTGTTTCTTGTCTGTTATCTGCATTCAACGAAGTTATATTGTTAAGTTCTGTACGATATTCTACGAATTTGGTATGTATTTTTCCTGATTTGCTCTGTCAGCGGAAGTCTTACCCTTTTCTCTGGTGTAATACACTATTTTATATGTCGTAGGCGAACAGTTAAAAAGGCCTGCTTCTGGCCCTTTTTCCGACAACCGGACAAATAGTCCGGTACCCGGAAAAAGGGCCAGAAGGAATACACCTTCCTGCTTTTACCAGCCGCATAGAAGCCATGGAGTTCGAGACCGGCAAGTCGGTTTTGGCAACACGTGATCGTCGTATTACCTGCGATTCTGTCTAGGCGTGCTACGCTGTGAGGTTGCAGTTCATCAGGATCGACTTGTCATTTAAACCATCACACTTAACTATTACGGTTATTAGTACTTTCAGGGTTAACATTTTAATACCAGTTGATCTTTAATCAGGACTGTTTGTGTCGGGATAGCTTAGGTTCATCTGTATAAGATAATATTCATTTGAAAGTTTACGTAATTTAGTGTGGTCGCGATCCTAAAACAGAAAGCAATCAATTCCCTAGTTCGGAAACCAAATGTGTGAACATTTAAAACGAAAATGTTTCTGGTAATAAAATATAAAATACGACTTTGGTTGTAAGTGTTTTACATAATTTTTTCCTGGTAGATACGCGAATGCGGAATGTTAAGAAAAAATCCTACCTGTGTGTTGTTTATTTCGTAGTTTTGAGTTGCAGAAAAGTGCAGGTAGATTTTTTTCGGCAACACCATTTTTATGCGGAAGGAACATAAAATAATGACATAAATATGTGGAATGTGTTTGAAATTGAAGAATTGGAAATGTATAGGAAATCTCACGAACAAATATAGGTTTTTAACTTTAGGTTTTCACTATTTTCGCAACCCTCCTTATAGCTTTGACACAAAACAATATTCTCAAAGTCAAAGCATTTATTTCAAATAGGCACATAAAAGGCACTTTTGAACGTCAACATTTACATTAAAATAGAATTGATTCTAGTCGGCCCTGCCAAAAGGTAGTTTCGTATGGAGAAGAATGGGCCAGAAACTCCACCGTTACTCTTTTAAAATGTGTTACAATATTTTGTATACATTAATTATATAATTATAATTCTAAGTGAAGACGATGCACCTATAATAAAATTACCCTGCCAAAATAGGTAAAAAGAATTTAATAAACGTAGCAATGATAAATAAGTTAATTAAGTGATAGATACATGGTGTTCACATATTTACAAACATTGTAAAAGTATACGATTTTCCAAATTATTTAAACGAATAATATGTCAGTGTGTGAGTTAAAGTAATTACAGAATGTAAACCAATGTCATAAAAATAATAAACTAGGTATACAAATAAAGTAGCAACAGGTTTGATTTTGTCTAGACTCTAGATTGTCCTATGGAGCATTGGCCTATGGATTGTATTGGTCTCTTTGGTGGAAACCTGCCCTAAAACTAGTATTCAAATAAAATTCTGAAGTAGGATACGGTACCCCAGAAAGACATAAGTAAAGTGAGTAAAGTTTAAAGTGGCCGCAAAATCCTCAAATGAAATCTAGAACTTGGAACATGTAGTAGGTACAGCATTCTTAGATTGGTTTCCTGTTTGCCAGTGTTTCACGACGTTGTAAAGTTATTTCCCCTACATTTATTTACTAGGGTTCCGCACTAAAAATGTAATACCGGAATGGTTGGTACGAGTACTTAGACAGATTGTACCTACCTACCTCCCAGCAGTTTATGACCTGTCAATATAAAATATTAGAATATTTTGCGTGCAAGTATTTCCATATGTATGGTACCTTCTTGGAAGTATTTTTTTATTTATCAAGTGTTACGTTTTCAAGCAAACCAAAGAAAATATGATTGGACTGTGTGAAAAGGATAAGGCTAGAATAGGGGTGACACCCGAGGTGACGACTAATAGAGAAGTAGGTACGGAAGAAAAAAACCCACCGACTTCCAAAAATACACTACAAAGTGAAAATTATCTTTAATTTCGGAAGTCAGTGTCTTTGGTTTTGTTTTTTCGTTGTTTGCCACCGACTTCCGAAATTAAAGTAATTTTTCACTTTGCAGTGTTTTTTTTGTAAGTCGGTGGTTTTTTTTTGCGAAAAAGTGAAAAATAAAAATTTTTTCACTTTTTAGTTGTGGTACCTACCCCAAACAAAGTCGTATAGGTACGCTACTATTTGCAATGCAAATAACGATGACAAGAAGTTATTACAACATCGTCAACATACAATAAGTGGAAAAAAATACGTATTGATGAAGCTGACTCAAAAATCACTCATCAGAACTTGACCTAATTTATATGGGACCAATCGGAAGTATATCCTTTCAAACTGTTGGGACAAGGTGACGATAATAACTGTTCGACAAACACTGAATTTATTTAAAACAATTTATTTATAAACTCACTTAAACAATTACAAAAAGTTGACAATAGGATTAACACGGCGTCTCGACTCGCCAGAACAAACGGACACGAGGAGACAATCGCGAGAACACTCCAAGTTGAGTGTTAAATGTTTCGAGGTTGCGTACAAGACTGATGACCGAGGTTGCCTATCGATCACAATTACAACTACAAAGTTAAAAGTAGGGAGGTCCCAAGCTTAGGGCCTTTTGTCTTTAAGTCATAAAGTGGGACTTAAAAGTCTGTCGACTGGAATTGTCCATCTGTTCGGGGAAAAAACCAAGATTTGAAAATACTTAGAGTTGTAAACCAAACTGCTATAAGAAATAACCCGACAAAACAAAAGATGAAATTTCGAGAAATAGGAATTTAGTAAAATCCCAAACAGATGGGTAGTTCGGTCGACGGTAATCTTAATCCTAAAACAAAGAACTCAATGAAACCCAAAATCATAAAAACTAATTTTACCATTGAAAGTTTAAACTTAAAAATTAAGAATATCTACTGCAGGGAAAATTCCCACTGTACCCCCCTGCTAGTGATTAACGATATTGAAATTAAATTATAACAGATTTTGCAAATTTGCTAAACTAATTAATAAAATACAGGGAGTAAAACGTGTAACGAATAAATTTTTGCAATAATTTAACGCAAACTAAGACAGTTGATTGATTTTCGAAATCTTTTAGATTTCAGCAAAAACAATTTGAAACATAATATCGCAAATTGCAAAAAAAATATTCGAGCTCAAAAACAGAACTAACATCACTTAAAACTCGCAAATTATTTCATTTTGCGATTACTCAACAAAATCGTCAAAATGGAACAATTGTTGGCGAGGATTACAAGCCCGCCTGGAAACGGTCGGGGAAATGGACTCGACCGACGACCGGAGCGAGTCACGTAAGGAGCTGGCGCTTGTGGTGCCGGTGGTGCTACTGGTACTGCTGGAGCAGGTGGAGCAGGTTGCTGGGGCGGTGGTGGGTTTTCGCCCGGCACGAAGAGCAGAATGCCTTCGTCGTCGTCGTCTTCGTCCGGATTTCCAGCGCCCGCCGGTGGAATGTCCTCGGAGACGATGTAGGCTGGTTTCAGCCTATCAATCGACACAGGGATCTGATGGTACGCCCGCATCAGGTCGATGGTGGAAAAGATCTTCTTTTCGCGGAGCGTCTGGGCGAAGTCTTGGATGTGGCGCACTGGGTACCTGTCCGGGATCGTCCGTGCGTTGAGACCCCGGTAGTCCCCACAAGGGCGCCACTCGTCCCCCTTCTTCGGCAGCATGTAGAGCGGCGAAGCCCAGCTGCTCTCCGACGGGTGACAAATACCCATTCGCAGCATGGACTCGAACTCCTTTTTGGCAGCGACGAAACGACCCGCGGCAAGGCGACGTGGTTTCTGGGCGACAGGTGGCCTTGGTGTTGTGTGAATGTGGTGCACCGTCCGGTGTTTTACATTCGCCGCCTTGCAGGCGCCATCAGGGCGCGTCAGCTCCGGGAACTGATGGAGAAGTTCGTGGTAACGAGTGTTACCAGCGGCTGTCCTGATCCCGGCGACGGTCGAGCACTTGGACTCCTGACCCACGACACTCACACTCGTAGAACGATCGAGCAGCCGGCCGTTACGCAGATTTACGAGGAGGTCAAAGTGCGTCAGAAAGTCAACCCCGATGATGGCCTTGGGAACGTCCGCGATCACGAAGTTCCACGCGAAATCGCGGCGGAGACCGAGGTTCAGCGTGAGCGGAATCGAACCGTATGTAGCGATCGTACTACAGTTAGTCACGGTTAGTTCGTACCCGGTTTTCACCCGTCGGCCACTCACTAATCTCCGCGGAAACACACACAAATCGACCCCGGTATCGATTAAAACATCAACCGCACTGTTCCGGTCCGTCAAAAATAACCGGCGCGTGTTGGGGCAGCTGTCACTAGCCGCACTTAGTGACTGCCCTCGCCTTTTCCCGGCTTCGTTTCATCGCCGGCGACGTAAGTGCATGGTTGCTCGCACTTATGAGCTTTTGGGCCGAATCGGTAGTGGTAGAAACACAGTCCACCATAACGATTTCGCGACCGGGAACGCGAACGACGACGCGTGTTGGCACTATCGCGTAACTGTTGTCGACCGCGCACTTCCGAACGAAGTTCGTTCAACTCGCGGCTTTGGTTGTCCAACCGCACTGTCAACCGCTCGAGCACTTCACACAACCGCGATTCACTCTTCGACACCGCGGACACTTGTATCTGTTGGGGCGCCATGGCGCCCATTGCATCCATCACGCAATCAGCGGTCTTCGCCAGGTCGTCAAGGGTGACATTCGGCTGGGCGGCTTGTGCGGCGATGGCGGCGAGAACAAACGGGTTGATCCGCTCCATCCACAAGCTGCGGACGATGTCATCAGCGGCGTTGTCCCTAGCCAGCTCCTTCAGGTAGCGCAAGAACTGTGACGGCTTCTGGTCGCCGATGTTCTCTTGCTTCAGCAGTTGCCGTATCTTTTGTGTCTGCGATTTCCCCAGGCGTCGGAAGAGCTCTTCCTTGAGTTTCTCGTACGGCATGTCCACCGGCGGGTTAATAATCAGGTCGCGAACCTCTCTGGAATATTTTCCGTCGAGTGATTTGGCAACCTGACGGAATTTCATGGCACTCGTTGTCACGCCGGCGTCCTCGAGAGCCCACTCAACCTGCTGGAACCACACCTCCGGATCATCCGGGGTGAACGCAGGGATTTTCAGTCGCGCGAGAACTTCTGGTTTGGGGGCGTCTGGGTTTGCCATCGTTGTTGTGGGAAGAACCGAACTTTTCTCGACACAAGTTTTGTCCATGAGAGTTTCGTCCTACTCACTCGAAGGACTCGCGCCACTCAACGAAGATTTCGGCGATACAAACTAATCGTCACTGTCACTCATAAAATCCGTACGCGAATCACGTCGGGGTCACCAATGTTGGGACAAGGTGACGATAATAACTGTTCGACAAACACCGAATTTATTTAAAACAATTTATTTATAAATTGACAATAGGAATAACACGGCGTCTCGACTCGCCAGAACAAACGGACACGAGGAGACAATCGCGAGAACACTCCAAGTTGAGTGTTCAGTGTTTCGAGGTTGCGTACAAGACTGATTGATACATCGGAAATCCGTTCCTATATATATCGATCACAATTACAACTACAAAGTTAAAAGTAGGGAGGTCCCAAGCTTAGGGCCTTTTGTCTTTAAGTCATAAAGTGGGACATAAAAGTCCGTCGACTGGAATTGTCCATCTGTTCGGGGAAAAAACCAAGATTTGAAAATACTTAGAGTTGTAAACCAAACTGCGATAAGAAAAAAACCCGACAAAACAAAAGATGAAATTCGAGAAATAGGAATTTAGTAAAATCCCACACAGATGCGTAGTTCGGTCGACGGTAATCTTAATCCTAAAACAAAGAACTCAAAGAAACCCAAAATCATAAAAACTAATTTTACCATTGAAAGTTTAAACTTAAAAATTAAGAATATCTACTGCAGGGAAAATCCCCACAAAACAAAAGAAGAATTTTTTTAATCGGCTTATAAATAACAGAGTTCTGAGGTAAAAAACGTGGAAAAAAACCGCCGAATGGAGATCCTCCTCCTTTTTTTGAAGTCGGTTAAAGACACGTTGCGCAGATCACAAATATAGAGAACCGTTTACAAACAAAGATATCAAATAAGTAGTTGAAAAAGAGTGTGTGTGCTTAGGACACGATAGAAGGGAAAACGATTTTCTAATTTTAAAATATTTATTATTATTGAAGCGAATTACAAACACATCTTAATAAAACGTTATTCTTGAAACCATGCACTCCTTGTTAGATAGTACATAAACGTGGCTGATGAAAGCTGAGGACGACTGTAGCTGACTCATACGATATTTCGTTTTTGATTTTCAGTCTACCATGTCCGATATATACAATGGTATTCAGAGGAATTGTAAATTACACACTAACATAATTTTTCCCAAAAAACTAATTCTGATTATAAAATACGTTATCTATTAATAGTTTATTAAATTTTGTTTTAAACCTCCTATTGCCCTTTTATTGCTTAATAGCTGCATAAGAATAATCAGCCTATAACGTTCCCACTACTGGGACACAGGCCTCCTCTCTGTAAGAGGGAGTGGGCCGTAGTCCACCTCGCGGGCCCAGTGCGGGTTGTTAAATATGTCGCCTACGGATTTTTGGTTCTAGGATAGGCCGGTTTCCTCACGATGTTTTCGTTCACCGTTTTGAGAGCAGTGGTGATGAAATAATTTACACAAAGTATAGCGCCTGTCTGGGTTTGAACCTACGACCTACAATTCGTAAGTCGCGGCTGTTACTAATCGGCCACTACTGCTCCCGTTGCTTAATAGCTGGCGGTAACTGATCACCAACTGCTGACTGGGACTGATTATACCCGATTCAGCGTCACTGAACGGCCGACCAGGGCGGGACGGTTCAGTTTCGTTCACTGTTCAGAAAGAGCGCAAAGCGCTAGCCCGTCTTACTACTACTACAAACTACATGTGAGAACTTCGAAATTCACATTTCAAAAATCCACATTATATTTCTGTGTGGTGCGGAACCTGAGTCACTTAATTGGCAGCCTTTTTATACATTCAAATAAATCGCAACATAACTGACTGAAGAACGCTTAATGTTTTCAATGGTGCCTTAAATCTTTCTTCCTTTGTTAGTTAATATCATTCTTTACGAACTTTTGAAGGAACAACATCCGTCCAGCTTCTAAAAAAGCAGGAACAATTTGTTAAAACCATGTTTTATTACTGCGTATACTTGTGACCTTGATTCAAGGAATCGCTATTTGTAACTGTAACCACGGTAATCTGTTTATAATAAACGTTGTATACAATAACATAAAAGACATTAAACTATAAAATGGGCGCAAGCATTTATGTAACACGTACCTATGTGTTAGTTTCGCGGATGAATACATTTTGGAATGTCAGTTCGTTTTGCTCGTCCAGTACATTGTTTTTGGTTGGCAACTAGCAGCGTTAAATATTTATAATATGTAGGTATTCAACAAGGAGACAAATTCAAGGAATTGTTTGGGAATTTTAGTGTCACGGCGTATTTTTTTTTTAATCTCATTCAAGAACAACTAAGTAGGTAATCGATGGCAGAACTGTAACCATTTCCTACCAGAAACACAGAAGTGAACATTGGACAGTTTCATAAATAAATCCGTCATAATTAGGTCCGAAATCCACATAGATTCCGTAGATAGATTACGGATTTACAGCTCTAATAAAGTAACAAAATAAAAGATTGCTTTTCCTTAGTTTTCCCAAGCTTTTCGTTTTATTTCAGACCTCGTATTTCTTCAACTAATGCTATCAAGTTCAATTCCCTAGGTCTGCAAATCTGCAGGGGGATATGGCAGTGAAGCGGATTATGATGTCCGCTTGCCTGTTGTTGTATTTAGCCCGGAAATAAATAACTCTATGTCTTTAATAAGTCTTAGCTACATTTGTGCAGCTCTAAGCTTTGCAAATATCTAGGTAAATCTTCTATTAAATAGAGTGGTTATATAATTTTCGTCTCTTATAAGCTCCTAGAACTCTAACCTAAAACTCACTAATTTGAGAATTTCAGACAAATGTACATTTTACAGCCAATTCATCTCACTGTCACTTCTCTTAAAATATATTCACACACAGGTGAACTTACCTAAAAAATATTTATTTGAAGGATGTCAGTGAGAACGGATCATCCAATTGATATAAAAATCTTCTCGATCATAATACCCAGATTAGTGTCGAGATGGTCATAGATATAAAGTTTAATAGGAGAGAGGACCTGACGAATCCCTAAAGAGCAATAAGAAGACCGCTGTATAAAAAACTGGGTATTTTCGCCGAGCACTTTTATTGATAATGCGATTCTCGAGGCGTACGGCAATGGAAGGATATTTTTTATGTCGAATCTTAATTTCCTTGTGTAGCCTTTGCCTATCTTTTGCCCAATTATCGTAACGTTTGAATTCTGAATTTTGTCTATCTATCCCGATTCCCGGATACGGATCCAGCTACGAGAAATACAAACTTAGGTACAGAGTACCTTTCTGTGAATGTTCTCTGTTACATATAAGGTCATCCATATTTATTTGCACAGGGTCGTTGCGCCCAAAGATCTGTTTTATAAACACGTTAAAGATATTTTATTACCTTACAAACACCGGAAAGTTGTATTTTATTTGCGAAAGGAAATTTTAAAACGAGGTGTAAATTAAGTATTCAAAACAGAATTTGATGAAACCCAGACGTTTGTAATGAAGTGTTTCTTTTTGTAAGCTTGTTTATTTATTACTTAGCCTATATAGCAACCGGCTCTGTTTTCGTTTTGGTTAAAATTCTTAAGATTCCTAAATTGTAATTAACTGTCTTTGCTACCAGGTTGCTATCGTAAAATTAAAAATCATTAGTTACCTGCCTAACGTAAGCACACAGAAAAATGGTGAAATACATAAAAGGAGACATTGGGAAAACAGACAAGGAAATACAACAATAGCAGGCATAGAATGGTACAAAATAATGATTTAAATTCTCGGAACAATATCCACACAATACATCAATAAAGATTGTTACGATGCCTTAACACAATCGTCATGAGTTGGGTGCGATATGAACATGATATAACTCAAACTTTTATGACATTGGTTTGGTTGGCGCAGTTGGTAGCGACCCTGCCTTCTGAGCCGCTGGTCCCGGGTTCGATCCCCGGACAAGTCAAACATTTGTATGCATGAACATGTCTGTTTGACCTGTGTCTGGGTGTTGATATGTATATAAGTATGTGTATCAGTCATCACGTTACCGTAGTACAGGCTCTGCCTAGTTCGGGACCTGAAGACCTTGTGTGGATGTTGTCTCATATTATTATAAGTACACACATCAAAAGTGTCTAGGGATCAAGCATTTTTATGCGGATTTCTTGAGATTAAGATGTGGCTTTGTAATAAATTTATGATTTTATAAATTTATATGGATCCTTTTTGGTGCATTTCATAATTTGAATCAGGAACTGTGAATCAAATTCGAGTAAAAGATGAAAATCAGCTGTCAATATTTTCCCTATAAAAACATACAACGCATTGAAGACATTATTAGTGCTACTGTTTCCCTACTACTGATTAAAACCAACGTTATTATGGAGCGGCGACGTCATTTAAGCAGGGAAGAAATGCTCAGAGCCGTGGGAATGATAGAAGCTGGTTCCCGGCAACGTACTGTGGCTTTAGCTCTGAATACAAGTCAGAGTGTTATCAGTCGACTTTGGACACGTTACCGAAGCACTGGTACCGTGGCTGAGCGCCATGGAGGACGGTATCGCTGCACCACACGGAGACAAGACCGATACATTCAAATCTTAACTCGAAGAGCTCCAACAATAACCGCCATGATGTTAGCCGTGAGGCTTCATCACTCTTCAGGGAACTTAATTAGCGACCAAACAGTCAGAAACCGCTTGCATGAAGTGAACCTTCATTCCCGAAGACCGCTACGGGTACCACCTATAGCAATGCACAATCGTAGGATTCGATATCAATGGGCTCTTGAACACAGAAATTGGGCAGAAGAACAATGGCGTTTCGTGTGCTTTTCTGATGAGTCTCGTTTTGGTATGAGACCGGATACAAGACGTATACGACACTGGAGAACCCCTGGACGCCAACAGCGATTAAAATCCTGCCAGGAAGTCCATCCTTATAGTGGTGGAACCATCATGGTATGGGCGGGTATTTGGATCGGCGGAAGAACTGAGTTGATTTGGATCAGAGGCAACCTCAACGCTCAAATTTATGCTGAGACGATTGTATCAGACGTCATCGTTCCTCTACAAGTGCAAATCGGTCCCTTATTTCAGTGAATGCATGATAATGCACGACCGCACACCGCAAGAGTTGTAAGACAGACTCTCGCCGCAGCTAACATCAATGTCCTGCCCTGGCCTGCTCAGTCGCCAGACTTGAACCCGATTGAGCATGCATGGGATATGCTACAGAGAAGAGCTCTGCCGAATATGGAGGGTATCCAGTCGCAAGAAGACCTTTTTTTGTTGTTGCAACGAACATGGGCGGCCATTCCACAGCGTGATTTGGATGAACTCATTTTGAGTATGCCAAACCGATGTTCTTGTGTTGTTAGTGTTCGCGGTAGAAACACGGATTATTAATTGTTTAAGTTACCCAATAAAATTTTAAAGAAAACTGTTATTTCAGTCTTTTTTTCGAACTTTTGTGTTAGTGGTTCAAATGTCAAAAATCCCTTTATTAGGAAAATGGCAAATTTCTTTATTAATGCAAAGGTGACTTGGTTTATCGTTACTGTGACAAACGAAAACACTTTATTTTATGAATCCTTAAAGAAAATTTTAATTAATATCAATCAGGAGAAAAGTTATTGCAAAAATATATGTTGATCCCTAGACACTTTTGATGTGTGTACTATCAGATGTGATACAATGCACTTACTTCAATTTGACCCTTCTATGTTGGGTGCGGAAGTTTTAATATCGTTGGCCCAAAATTTTAGAAGTACTGTTGTATTGTGGAACTAACTGTTATACCATAAGTTCACCCACTATAGAAATATACAGTTTCCGATGTAATCCTATCATCCGTCGAGCCCGTGCAATCGTAATACTGGTAGATTGGTTGTTCCGCTAACAAATGCCAGAACGAAACTGACGCAACAAGATTTCAGTTATGCTCCAATTGTATTTGATGATGAAACTACAAAACCGTTGTTTTATAAAATGTATGTTTCTTTCTTTCTTCTCTCTTTCTGTGTAAGGCCTAAATAGCTTTAAATTGTTTCGGATTTTAGTTGATTTCATGTGTTCCACGTTTTAAATAAACACTTCTAAGAAAAATGTGTTGGAAAATTCACAACGAAAATAACCTCCATGTGGTAGAATTACCGTAAATACTAGGATACGGTTGTTTATTTACGATAACGGCTCTAGCTGGATTTCTCATGTTTGTTATGAATATATATGTGCCGTATTTTTAAAATTGTGTATTTTCTTTTCTTTTATCGGCTCCGTGCATCAGCATTTTTAAACTTGTTAAAATTTCGTTCTTGTTTCAGAAGATGGCTGACGTAAAGCGTGATTCAGTGAAGAATGAGCCATGATCGACACATCAACAGAAAATATGTACAAGTTATTCGTAACCAAAGATTTTAAACAGAACAATGTATGGGGGTCTTTTAACAAGACGGAGGCGGTCGACGACGGGGGCGCTGTCAATGTGTCGAGTGTGAATCAGACAATATACTCGCTCAGTGATGACGAGTACATATTCGATAGAACGGATGTTAGAGCCATATTCATTACGCTATATACGATCGTGTTCTGTTGCTGTTTCTTTGGTAAGTTAACACATTACATTTTTGATGTTATACATAATATGTCATATGTAAATTATAAACTATTTTATTTCTGTAAGTAGGTTTGCACAAACACTTTTACACGTCAATCATATTTTTAAAACTAGATGAGTTAGGGGTATTGTATCTGACTACTCTAAGAAGAAAGGCCGAAACAAACTCAAAGGTTACAGTCTCTTTTAAAGTCCAGAGATAATCTTGGTCAGATCATGTGAAGACCATGTAGATTGGTGTCAGAAATGGTCTTTGAGGAAAAACCACACAGATTGAGTGGACCAGTCTAGTCAGTGCACGCATGTGTCAGTAATCGTGTAGCACAACTCAGAACTTGAGGAGCTCAACGGTTCGAAGAACAATAATAAAGAAAGGACATGTGGGTAGGTCGCAGAAACTACTTAATAAACTGCCAGACCATGATTAAAACTGAAACAATGACCGACACTGATAGTCCTCACATTCACAATAATTAAAATAATAATATTATACTTCACAAAGTAAGTATTCATGCCATTGTGTACATAATAAACATCAAATGTCAAAGTGTATGTAAAAAAAAAACAAAATTCAGTATGCAAAAATTGGAGCAACTCAGTCCCAAGCCTTGTTGTCCTCAATATGTGTTTATAATCTATCTCGCGAGATTATAAACATGTTAAAAAAGTTATAAACTGCAACAATTATTTAAAATTTATCGCATTATTTTTCGATAGTTTATAATCGGTGACCTGGAACAAATTGTGAACTGGTGTCTTTACGCTAAACCCTGTCGGCAAGTACAGGTTCGTTCACAATTCCTCGGTTTGACATGGATATATCGTAGTAAGATGGATAGAGCCGTGGTAAAGTTAACGTAGTTGCCGTAATATACATATATGAAAGCGGTTCATAATGTCTTACTAGGAATATAACTATGATACGACAAGATCTAGTAATAAAACTATCTAATAAAAATACTAGACTAATCTAGTTAAGTGATTGTAAAAGCGGGGTGCAGAGTGCGGGGGCTCCTCGCGGCTTTATTTCAAAGTACCTACGTAACAATATACATATAATAGATTCTTTATTATCAAGACCTCACAACAAAGTCGTCACTCCTTCGTCCTTTGACCTCCAAGACAATAATTATTAAAGATATTTTAGGATATAAGGTGCCCATTAAATTTTTTTTAGGTTGGGGAATCATCCAACTCTTAAACTCAAACTCAAAACATTTGTTTCAAATATACCAATTATAGGCACTTTTGAATTGTCAAGGGATCGGTCAGTCAGAAAGATGAAGCTAGTTGCCCGTTCCAAAGCGTAGTAGGTACCTATGGATAAGAACGGGCAAGAAACTCCATGGACACTCTTTTAAATCCAAATATTGTTACAAAATAATGGTTACATCGTTCATGTTGAAATTATACAGAACGATGTAGAAAGACGTGCACGTTAAAAGCGTCCGTAATAAAAATATAAAAACAATTATGGAATTAAAATAAGCCGTGGCAGCTAAGAAATGACCAGTGCCTACTGACGGCGCCCGTTCACGAACATGACGTATGGATCAGCACCATTAAGCTCAACCATTTTGAAGGGAACTCAATGGTCCAAAACTCACGTCACCACCAGCGACACATTTGAGTGAGCATGACATACTCTCAGCCGCCAGGGCACATTCAAGTCAATGAAAGATGACCCAGTAAGCTTTATAGTGGGTACATAGTGCTCACATTTGTGCTATGCAATTATACAATACTAAGAGATTGAATTTATACAATGCAAAGATAGATTGTACAACCTTCATCAGCTCCAACAATATTTTCGAATGCTAATTAATTAGTTTACGCGCCCTTATGGAGCAGGACCAGCCCTGAGCATTTTTGTCAGCGATGTAATCCTCCAACTTATAATATGCTTGGCTGTATAGTGTGGGTTTTATACAATATTTAAATTTCGTTTCATTCAATAATAATAAATAAATAATATGGGACAACATCCACACAAGGTCTTCAGGTCCCGAACTAGGTAGAACCTGTACTACGGTAACCTGATGACTGATATACATACTTAAATACATATACACACCCAGACACAGGTCAAACAGACATGTTTATGCACACAAATGTTTGACTTGTCTTGGGATCGGACCCGGGACCAGCGGCTCAGAAGGCAGGGTCGCTACCAACTGCACCAACCGGTCAGTCAATTGGAGTATGTGGGGAGGTATTTTATTGTAACATTTTAAACAGTGCCCCATGAAGGATGAGTCTACTTTAGCCAGTCTGAAACCTGGTTGAACTAATTGGTCCCTATTTCTAGTCCCTTAATTGTGTCTTTCACCTCTTTTACTGAAAAGATTTAAATTTTTCCTTACGTACATGATGTTTTCTTAAATATATTGACAAGGTACCGTCATGACGTTAATGTCTTTAAACAGTTCCCTTAGAGAATCGTGCCTGCGGAGGCTGTATATTGCTCTGATAGCTCTTTTCTGCAGAATAAAAATAGCCTCAATATCGGCAGCCCATCCCCATAATAAAATACCGTAAGAGATGATACTATGAAAATAACTGAAATAGACTAGCATCGCGGTATCTACATTAATAAATTGATGGATTTACCTTACATCATATGCTGCTGAACTTAGCAGTCCTGCAAGAGATGTTAAATGAGGACACCATTGCAGCCTTGAGTCGAGCGTTATCCCCAGGAAAACAGTTTCATCGACAAATTCTAGCTTTTCGTTATTCAACACTATGTCACAATCACTACTTTTAACATTCGGTGAAGCAAATCTTATGCATTTAGTTTTTTTCCCATTTAATACTAAATTATTAGCAGTGAATCAATTATGTACCCGCAGTAGGGCATTATTTACGTCGTCAAGATTTGATGCACATCTATTTATCTTAAAGATTAAAGAAGTATTGTCAGTAAATAACACCATTTGTGGTTGGTTTTTAAATAAATGAGGTAGATCATTAATATATACTAAAAAGAGGAAGGGACCTAATATCGAGCCTTGAGGAACACCCATTTTTACTTTTAAATCAAGTGAATTGACACCATTTATTTGGACTTTTTGCTGTGTATCATTTATATAAGATTTAACTAAACTAAGTGCGAGTTTACCTAGTCCCTAATGCTCAAGTTTTAAGTGCAAGTATTCGTGATTAACGCAGTCAAATGCCTTAGAGAGGTCACAATTTAAAAAGTGGTATAACCTTACTGTATTTCATTAGATCCGGGAAAACTCCTTGATCTACACACATATTAATATATTCAAGCTAAGTATTGTGCTATAGATCTTCGGTCAATTTAATCTTATTTGCCGAAAAGCTTTTATAACTATCATAGGGCTTATATGTTTAAATTGAAATTAAACCGGGCAGCCTAAAACGTTCGCTCTTAATAAATCAATTGAGACATCGGGTGAGGAATTTAAAGCTTCCGTCGCGTCGTTATAGATTGATCTAGTAAAGAAATTTACAAATTCTTGAGCGACTTCTAAGTTAGAGCTTATGGCACCACGTGAAGTCTCCAATGTATAATCAGTACTTCGTATGTTTTTCCTACTAGTTTCGTTATTTATAACTTTCCAAACTGTTTTTATTTTATTTTCTGCTGATTTAATCTTGTTGCTAATGTACTGGGCTTTAGCTGTCTTGCAGGTATTCCTATAAATATTGGAATATGTATAATAGCAACATACTTATTGAAAGTTTCTGTGTTAATATAGGGCTTAAGGCCGTACAGATCAAATAGTATTTCCCCACTTATCCTAATGCCTCTAGTTGCCCAGTCACTAAAAATAAAATTAGGGCAAATATTTTTTTTTTAGGTTATTAATTAAACTTAAAAGTAACCGTTTGTCCACTATGATCAGATGGCAGTTAATTTACGATGGCTTTCACTAAATAATCACAATCGCAGAAGACTTTATCAATATAAGTAGCAGAACTTGGAGTTACTCTAGATAGTTCGGTCAAAACATTTGATAAATTGATCGATTTAAAAAGGCTTAATAACCTACTGCTATTTGAATTTATTTCCATAATGTTAATATTAAAATCACCACAAATAATTGCGTTTTGTTACTGGATGAAGGTTTCGCTATTGTCTCATCTATCTTCCATTATTGTCTCAAATAAAGAAAAGTTCTGATAATTAGGGAGTCTGTAAACGCACACTACAACATGCTTATCTAGTTCAACACAGGACAGTCCGATGCAATGTTCAACTGATAAACCAACTATGTCATTCCGTTGCTTAGATTAAAAAAAATAATAATTAGGATTAGAGAATCTCCACCCAGCATAGATTTACGGTTAAAACAACTGCCTACAATGTAGTTCTCATAATTAATTAGCATTCGTTAGTCCTTTATCCAATGTTCAGTAAAACAAACAATGTCAAACTTTGTTTTTTCTAAAAACATTTCAATTTCTAATAATTTGTAAGAAATAAATACCTTAAATATTTTGATGAAATAATTTCAAGGCATTTTGCTGATCTTTTTGATAATTACTTAATTTAATTTTCCGATTTAATTTAGAGCAAAAAGATACCTTGTTGTTGTTACGTATAGGAATATTCTTACTGGTACCTTTTGTTTTCTTACAAACTAGTTTAAATGATTATCCGGAGTTAACCCCGATACTTCAATCTCATCACCAGGCAATGAGCTCCTAGTGAGTGAGGGACATGGAACCTCCTTCGTACAATTTGTAAAAATACTTATAGCATTTGAGCTACATTTATTCAAGCTCACCACCTTATTATTAGTATTATTACTAACCATTGTGGTGTTAATACCACAAGACTTCAACATACTACTTATGTCTGAGTTTATATAAAAAGCTAATAGCCTTGCAATAACCATAATCATGTGTCTAAAACTAACAGGCAGATACACAGTATCTCTAGTCGATTTCAAAGTTTCCACAAAACTGTGTCAAAATACACAAGCTTGTCACTGTAATGAGTAACTAAAAAGTGCACATGGTTATTAAGCATATGAATATAATTGTTTTGTCTTTTTGTAAATTTTTCAAAATATGGGAACGCACACAGTATTATTTTACTACAATTTAACTTTAACAACTCAGTTACACATTCAGTGATTTCTTCCTTTTTGACCTTAACACACTTTTTGACAGGAAGTGTATTTAATCCTAAAACCACTGTTTGTTGTCAGTTTTTGTGTGTTTTTACCTACAAATACTGTACTAGTGGTTTTAGGATTAAATACATTCGTTTGTAGGTTGACCCTGGCATACAATAATGGTGGGTAGAATAACTCAGGTTGTTACTAATTAATTTACCTAAGCCTCTTCCTATACTATCTGAGAACATAACTGAATGATAACAATCATGACTGCTGAAAGCTGGATAACTACAAATCAAATAACTTCTCCCGCTCTGGGCGGAGCGGGAGGACGTGGTAGACTCTTACTGACTGAAACCCACCCGTGTTCCTTCAGTTGCCTGTGCCAGGGGCCACGGTAACCCTTTCGGACTTTCCCTCAACCCTGGCAGACATCAGCCCTAGCGGACCCCGTCATTGGTGCTGACATCTTTTTGAGGCGCGCGTGGAACACGACGCGCCGTTGACCCGGGCCTGGTCCTTATCGGACGGCGAGCTACCCATTGCTCGCCGTCCGCAAGCCCAAGCCTACAGTGGCCGGGGATCGGCCTGGGATTCGCGACGCCAAGGGCGTCTCCTGCGGCGACTAGGAGCATGAAGGTGCAAATTTTGCCTCTCCCTCACGCGTTCCGCCTCCTCCTTCGTGAACATTAACTAACGTAACTTCTCCCGCTCTGCCCAGAGCGGGAGAAGTTACTTAATGTTATTTAATTATATTTAAAGTTATTTAGTGATTTCCCAAACTAAATTTAAAAAAAAGTACATCTTCGGATAAGGTCGAGTCATGTATCGTAAGAGGCAACTTAAAACGCTTTTATCCAGACAGGCAGAAAACTAGATTGTCCTAATAGTTACGAGACAAACGACACAGCAGTCAGTACCTGCAAGGGAAAAAAGCTAGAAGTTTTATAATTGAAATAGTCTGCTGTGATAAAACGGTCAAACTGGATACTTGCGACTAGAAAACTTAATAAAATAAAAACACTTGTTGCACGGAAAAATGATGTACGAAACTTATCTACATTATTATTACCTATGTAAAAAGATTCTATCTTTTCTTGGTTCTGTCAAGTCGAGCGAACACCATACACCCATTCCTCGAAGCAACTCGACGTACTTTTCAGCATCTAGTAATATTGAAAATAGATTTTAATGTACACCGTAACAACTTACTTACACTTAATTTCAATATAATCTAATTAAAAGTTTCTCTCCTCAATACATGTTCTTATTGAAACATTGTCTTACATTTACGGCTTTATGTTTCTGGTTTCGTTCGCATGAAATCTTGAATTAGAGGGAGCTCCGAAAAATCATTTTTTAGCGCGTAGGCTATCTAAAGAACTTTCATCCAAATTAAAAGTTCGCCACGCTTATATTTCTGGAGATTTTGTGCCTCCGCAGAATTTCATCAAGTCAAGAGCAAGAAATTTCTCATTTGCGGATGTTGGTAATTGATTACTTTTTAAACGCTAAGGGCACGCGCAATGCTTGCCATTCTCGCCGTTTCTTCTAAGTTTTGCTTATGCAGAGCTTTTTTTTTAAATTAAGCTGCTGTATTTATAGACTAGTCTTTAGTAGGTAAAAGCTAAAAAGGTTCCAAAATTCGACTACAAAGCGTAGATTGACTGGACTAGTATATCAATTTAGAAGGTTGAGTTATGTGTGTTCTACACAGTGCACACACATTAGCAGTGCAGGCTTCATAACTCGCATGGCTACCCATATCAGCACAAATGAAGTAAACACTCATCAATTATATCCTTATACATTGACATCATGTAGGGATAATCTCGAACATTCCCAAATATCCGGAATTATTTATTTCGTGTTACGATTATGACAAATACTTGATTTGTAACGATCAAATGAGACACCTGGGCCGACTAATTTGTTTGATACCTATATCATTTTGTTTGTGTTCATGTTTGTTTGATCATTTATAGGTACATAAATATAGTACACCCGAGGCAGACATTATTATTATGTGGAATATATTATGCATTAGAATTATTTGTAGATAAATATATTTATTTATTTAACACTTTAAGCACACAAATGTACAGAGGCGGACTTAATGCCATAGGCATTTTCTACCAGTCAACCTTTGGGTGATGCAGAGACAAACAGTGGTAGGTGCAATTTATAATGATAATTTAGGATTAAATAATTTTAAATATATAGACACGTATATATTTGTTTAGTGAAAAAAAAGTTGAAGTTGTTTAGTGAGTAAATTGAAGTGATCTAAACATTATGATTTCCATAGGTTTTGTGCCAGATTAGAATGCCTATTTATAATAGCTCTCCTGTACTATCAAGCTCAACGAGATTTAGAAGAAACAAAGCCCGAATTGGATTATCGTATTTTGAAATAAACGAGTGTTCTACAAAATGTTTACGAGGTTCATCATTCTTAAATTAAACGCTACTTGCTGAGAAGTGTTTGCTTTTTTATCTAAAAATAAGTCGGACGCTTATTGGAAGTCTGTTCATAAATGTCACTTCAAAATAAAGCATTTAACCTGGAAAGATAAGCCAAATGAGAACAAAAATTTGACGCAGTGTCTACGTCAGGCTCGTATCTCATGAGGTGATGTATAATTTTTCCTCGACAGTTATTGTATGTCTAAAATATGTTTTCTCCTTTTGTACTAATTATAATCCTGGCGTTTAATATAAAATGTACGTGAGAATTATACTAATAAATACTTTTTGTAATCCTTTTGATTTCGAAAATATATCTTCTGTACCTTAAAAGTGATTGCCTATTTTAAAAGTGTGGTACAAGTTTTGAAGGCTAGTGTATATACAACGTGTTGTTTTGCATCCTCGTCAAATTTCAGGAGGCTGTTATGAAAGACATAAATAATCAAATAAAATTACGATCCTGCTCAATAATTAATACATACTTGTTTTTTTAGGTATTTAAGTTTGACAGTATTTCAGAATACTTCACTTTCAAAGAACAAAATCGCCCCGTTGCGTATGCGGTAGGCAGTGTCGTACGACTATGTCGCTGTGTGCATGCATTACAGTTACACCGCAGTTACAGGGCGGTATCACACGGGCCCTACACATGCCGATTTCCGAAAAATACAAAAAATAAAAATAAATACCTACTTATTTTATTATTGTGTCGAGAATCATTAGCATAGTTACCTCCTCGAATTTGACGAGGATGCAAAATAACACCTTGTAGATTACGGCATATAGCTATATTCCTAGGTATATAACTGTATCACAGCTTCAACCATCTTACTGCGACATATACATAATAATTAATAAATTCATAGCGAAGTCAATACTATACATTGATTTTTTTTTAAGTAATATTTCAAGGTCTGGGAACGATTCAAATGCCGAAAATATAAAATAAAATAAATGAAATTAATATATAATACATTAACGAAAATATATATTAAATTAATATAAAATAAATTTTTGTCTGTTTGTCTGAATGTATGTTCCAGCATCACGCAAAAACTACCGTATAGATTTTGTTCATGTAAGTCTGGTCAGTCTGGGCTATATTATTATCACGCTATTTGCTACGATGGGAGGATGAGCAATATTTCTTTAAGTTCGTATTCTTCTACAGTTTACCACAAATTGTGAAAAGACGAGCCAAAAGGTTGCTGATTTTTACAGATGTAACCTTTTAAACGATTATCATCACGCTATACAAGGACACGCTATGTAGGGGCAGGTATTTTAACCGTTGTCGCTACAAGAAAACAGTCAGAGGAGACTGTCCTAAATTTCTTGAAATATTTTGATATGCATTCAGAAATGTTGAAAAAAATGTAAAGTCAGCAAGAAAATGGACAATTAGCACAAAACATATGTCATGCCAATCGATCCTTTTTCTTATAAGGATCAAAAAACTCTACTAGACCATTGAGGTTTGAGTACTAGAAAAGTACTACAGTACAATGTATGTACAGTAATCGCAAAAACTTCCCATACATTTACATTTCATAGGAAATGAGACTGAGATGAGAGAGAACACGATATACCAGTGTATGACAACAGTCGAATTATTCCATTACTTCAATAGGGTCGAATATCCGCACTGTGCACGTACCTGTACAGTCAAGATAGGTTACGTTAAGTAAGCCACACACGCTACGGTCTACCGGAGAGGTTACCTACCTGTGCAGGTTTGCCTACGCAGGACAACCGCACGTCGCCGTCGGTAGCGTGTATGGGGACATTCCGGTGAACCGGAGCCGTCTTCAGTGAAGACCGCTCCGGTTCCGATAATCGATCCCAGTATCGATGCCGATTGATGATCGATTGAGGACGATGACGCGGTGACACTTAGCCACATCAGAGCACACGCCCGTAACCTATAATTTGTTGGAGACCACAAGAGTCACCGTAGCCGAAATCGGCATAGGATCTATTATTATTATTAGGGTTGAATAGGGAACGAATCTAAATGATAGTTACAGATTTAACCCTTTAAATGGTTAATATCCCGCTATACCTTTAAGGAGCTACGCAGTCATTTATGACATAATAATATAAGAACGGCTATTTTTGTTAACTTTCAATAAAACAAATAGTTTAAAAGTTCGGTGAATGCCTTTGCAAACCTATGTCATTATGTTCGATTCCCATCAATTTCCCATTTCCCATTTTGTTTTATTAGTATATCGACGGCAGCAAAGTACAAAGAGTCAACTGCACTTTCCACGAAATTATATTTTTTTCATATTTCGACTCAGGATTCTTTGTTTTATCGTAGGACTTTTTTCTGTTTAATTCTGATTTTTCAGTATTATTAAGTCACGTAGTTAAAGACAACTACACTTTTTTTCACAAAGTGACAAAGTAGACACGGACATAATACCATTAAGGCTACCGTAGATAGGTGCGACGTGACGGCGCGCCGCGCGCCGCGACTCTGTTTGAACAATTTCCCTGAGGTTTTTATAGAAATTGTTCCACGAAAGTCACGTCGCGCCGCCGCCGCCGCGCCGCCGCCGCCGCCGCCGCCGTCGCGTTGCGCCTATTCGCCGAGCCTTTAGTCCGTGTATACGTCGGACAGTCGGCAATAAAAATAAAAAATATATGGTTAGGTGACTGTTAATGAGGAATCTGTTATACTGTTATATTAATTTAATGATAGCTGGAAAGGAAGAAAGAAAAATAGGTTTATTTTGTCACAGAAACACGTGCATGCTGACTGAGAGCTGTTCGTCAGGAATGATCTGTAAGAATACAACAGTCAGTGTATCAGTGTTGTGCCATTAGGTAATATATGCAGTAACGCAGGCGTTCATTATTTTACTAAAAACGAAAAACTTCGCAAGCAATGGACAGACACTACTGAAGGCTGTGGGTGTCGACCTGAGGACGAGCTGCTTCTCACACTGAAAACTGTACGTTGCTTGCTCCCGCGTCACCAGTCCTGACTCTCTACATATTTTGGCTGCTAAGACCAAAACTACAAACGTAGTATACAGGAAAGTTTTATGAAAATGTGGCTGTTATTTTGGTATATTGTGGTGTCTTACGACTTCCATGCGAACGAAGTCGCTGGTAAACGCGTAAATACCATAAAATTACTTATTAATTAAATATATTATTAATTGACTGGTACCGTCTCCACAAGACGTACAATTATTGCACGATACGAGCAAGTTAGTGGCCGTTCAAAAATGATATACCTAGGTGTAACAAACACGTTCAATAAAATCGCGTTCAATCCTGGCATGAAATTTTTCTAATACCTACCTACGGGCAATACTTGAATCAATTGCATAAGGACGTGCAACTCTGTGTTTAGACGAGGCAAAACTTGCATGTAATAATCGCCTTGCAATAATTGCCTTGGCGTAAACAGAAGTCACATTCAATTATTGAATAGCTAAACTTGCATTCAATTATTGCATGCCATTTTATGGGAATTGCAAGCGTGTAAACACTTGCATACAATTCTTTAATGGCAATAATTGAACATTATGGCATGCAATTATTGCTCTTGAACGCTCCAGTAACTTGCACCGTAAATGGGGCTTAACGCAACGTGCTCATGTTTGCCAAGCCTCTTGGCAAGCTTACGACATAGAATAGTTCTTTATTTGCACAGAAAGTAGGTACAAGTTACAGATGTTAAGTTTAAAATGATCCATATACTAACTATCTTAACTAAGGCATGCAAACAGTTTAAGCTATACTAATAAAGACTCATTCAATACATGTTATTAACACCTTCAATTCATAAATGCAAGTTTACCATGTCAAGATGAAATTCAGTCAATAATTTGAAATAGACAATACAATACTTATCGACTAGCTAAATAAAATGAGATTATAAATCCGTCAAGTTCGAAAGTCGAACGTCGAAGTCTGTTTAGTACAAGTCAGGAATACAGAGATGTCGTATTATTGACGTGTAAAAGTGTTTGTACAAACCTACTTACAGAAATAAAATCATTTACTATTATCATTTATCAATTTGAATTCTTATCGAAAAAAAAATCGCCAATTGAATAATAAACAAAGTTAAGTGGGGTGAGTCTCCCGGCAGGTATAGAGGGGATTAGTGCTTCCCATTCAACCACTTTAGAGTGGAACCTCTTTTGCTGCTTGATGCTAGGAAACGTGGTACCGGTGACCCTCCAGTTAAAATAACTTATGCGGAGGTTGACAAGGTTATTTAGCAGATGACCAGAGGGAAGTCACCGGGGTACGATAGTCTCAGCATCGAGCATGCGGGTGTTCACCTGCCTACGGTCCAATCCATATTGTTTACTTTCTGTCTTCGTCATAACTACCTACCAGATGATCTCATGAAGATGATAGTAGTACCTATAATTATAAATAAGACGGGTGACGCATCGGAAAAAGGAAAATTATAGACCTATATCTCAGGCCACGACCCTGGTAGAGGTGCTGGATGGTGTCCTTAGCAGACATTTAAGCCAACACGTCTCTCTGCATGACGCTCAGTTCGGATTCCAACCTGGGCTGTCCACGGAATCTGCAGTACTATGTCTTAAGCATACTGTCCGGTACTATACTGACAGAAGAACACCAGTAGGTATACGCCTGCTTCCTGGACCTGTCAAAAGCATTTGACATGGGGTCATATTCTGTGGAGGAAGATGAGGCTTAATACCAGGCTGCCTGTGGAGATCATCATTTTTTTAGATATTGGCATACCAAATATATATATAAATATATACCAAAGCAATTTTGTCAGGTGGATAGTCGAATGCTCGGATAAATATAGGATGGATCGTGGAGTAAGGCACGGGGGAATTAACTTCACCTACTCTATTTAATTTATATGTAAATGGACTGATTGAGGAGTTCAGCAGTGCTGGAATCGGTTGTTCAGTGGATGGTGTTTGTACGAACAATATTAGCTATGTTGATGACATGGTGCTACTGGGCCCCTCAATCAATGCCGTGTGGTCAATAATGAACGTATGTGAACGGTATGCAATGGCCCATGGGCTCAAATACAATGTTCAGAAGAGCGAGCTGCTAGTTTTTAAGGCTGGGACTAAAACCTACCCGGTTCCTCCGATCACACTAAATGGAGCTGACCTGTAGGTCTGTAGGCTGTAGGTAGGGTAGGGTGGTGTAAGATTGCGCGGGCGATAAGATTGCGCACTCGTCATTACTCGACACCGGTGTGAAACACGTTACCAACTTCAGTTGTGTTTTGATTGTTTTGGATGCCCGAATGTGCTCCCGAAAAAATATTGAGATACGAAAGAAAACGGCAAGTCCAGGTGAGTTCAAAGTTTTTTGTAGCCATCTGATATAATTTTTTGTCATTTTGCAAGTATAACTGATGAAAAACCTGTTGGAATTACAATGTTTTACTGATCGTTTTACTTGTGTTTACCGTTGAAATTTTTGACTAGTGACAAAGTAGCTCAATAATTTTGTAAGAGATGGCAGTAGTATCAAAATGTTTGCGTTGGAGGCCAAGTGTGTAAGTTTGCGCATTTAGGGGATGGATAAGATTGCGCGCGCAGACTTGCACACCACTGTGTAATATTCATTTATATTAATGAATATTGGTCGTTTTCAATGGTATTTAATAACGCTTTACTTTGTTGTAGAATGTCACGAAGACCACGATCACGAATTGAAAAGAATTGCTAACCGGAACCATAAAAACCAGCTAGACTAGTTAGAAGAAAAAACCAATGAAAAAAGAAACATAATCCAAAAACTAATGCCAAGCGAGCTAAAAAGGTGTTTAAAAAACCAAATACTTTACCAAAAAAGAAAATATGGAGGTGTGGAGGATGCACTGAAGTATCTATTCGTAGAGCCTATTGATGAAGACTGGATCGAATGCGATACGTGCCAGTTGTGGTGGCAAGAAAAGTGTACTGATTATTTGGGTTTCGGGGAATTTAAATGTGATTGATGCAAGTAATTCGCATGAACAAACACTGCGCAATCTTATCGCCATCTATGCGCAATTTTACACACCGGGGTGTGTAAAGTTGCGCAAGTCTCGACTTCTGTTTTTTTGTTAATTATGCAAAAAGTGATTATGTTCGCACAATAATTAGTATTAAAAGTTATTTTTAGAAGTTCCCATTTAATAACAATAAAGAAAACTGTGATTAATTCGTACGTTTTATTTTTATGACCGAATTATTCAAAACTGCGCAAACTTACACCACCCTACCCTAATTTGGACACTTCCTGTAGGAAGTGT
Organism: Brachylomia viminalis; assembly: GCA_937001585.2. NCBI lineage: Eukaryota > Metazoa > Arthropoda > Insecta > Lepidoptera > Noctuidae > Brachylomia > Brachylomia viminalis. The sequence goes on along the minus strand of OW443301.2, from coordinate 13,148,516 downwards.
CCAAATTTAAGTACTTGGGTCACTACCCTGTGGTACGCCACACCTAATAATTCTAGTCTTAGATATTTTTTTTTCTTTGGGCTTAGTTTTTATCCATATTCTAGATTGTGTGCTCCTTACGATTGTTAAGGTATGATTTTAAGAGTTAGGTGTCATATGTGTCAATCTGTCAGATCGCTTGACAAGCTGCCACGTTAGTAATCGCTCGCCACGGAGCTCTGTTAAATCAAACTCTAATGAAGTCAAGTTTAAACATAGACATTGAGTTTAAACAATACAAGGTAAATAAAACACACTTTAGTTGTTATTCGAAAAACAAAATTGTGGATTTATTATTTTTATAGTTAGAATTAGAATAAACGTATAATATAGGTATCTTTTAGAACTGCACAGATTTCGAATACCTATGAGTGTAGCTGTTCCAGGTAGGGTTGCCATTTCGTAAGAAAAGTCCGGACATAAAGCCGGGCTTTGTAAAAAGATTAGAAATTCTGGATTTTAATTTACAATTTAAATAAATTGATTTTTCGGAACATTTCCCGTTATACCGATAAGTAAAGGTTCTGATAAAGTCTGTTTGCGTGGATGTGACGTATGTTTCCCCCAACCTTTTCTTTTTTTTTTGTGTTTGTGTTATTTTTTGCGTCATGTTTACCGCAAATAAACGCATTTTCTTTCTTTCTAACTGCAAAACATATCTAGTCAAATCCGGCCGGATGGTGCCCATAGTTCACAGGCAGCTTACCTGATTTATATGCAGACGCTGCGGGTTGAGTTGCCCGGGCTAAACGTGATCTTGAACTATCGCAGTGTTGAGCTGTAATAGAGCACGGGCAGCCACTTAGACGGAACATTGCCACAAACAACTATTAAGTGGTCTTTACATTTTCCCGTCCATAAACCTTTAGCAAATGGATAAGTTTTTGTACTTTTGTAACTTTGCCCAGATTAGCGCGGAGGATATGAATCCTCGTGTTATAAGTGATTTAAAAGGCATTTGGAAGGACGATATTTAAAGGAAAATGTGCCACGCGATACTAAAATTACATCGGTTAACATATTTTTAGCTAACTTCTATTTGTTGCGTTATTTCGGCTTAATGTATTTTTGGAACGAAATGCCTTTCGCACGATATATTCTAAACTTGGCGAAAAAGAGCTAGACCGAAAAAAAATTAACATTTTGAACGTCACGACATTTTTGCTTTAGACACCTTTCATTTCTATTTTTATTCATATGGCTCTACCCTACTGCGCACTAGATACTTATTTTTTCATTCAATAAGTTACCTGTTGTATAATAGTACACACGGCTACAGATCAAACTATACATGTCCAATATAAGCTGATCTCGCATTGTATAGGATTTCCTTACAATGAGAGGTCAGTGTAAACTGGTAATGTATAACTTGATGTGTAGCCGTGTGTACATTACTGCATCGGCCAGCAAAAGAGGCAATGATGGGGAGGCATGGATTGATGGAAGTTCATCAATGCCTAGTTGTGGCCAAGGCTTGTATAGTACTTTTCTCAAACAATGCGGGAAAATTAAAATACAATTACTTTTCAAAATCAATGACGAACAACGAACAACAATAATTTTTCCCGCGTTAAAGTGTTCATATATTTTTTTTTTCAAGAAACAGCTTTCTATTGCATGCCAGTTCGAAATTTAAATAAAACCTTTGATAAGTTACCTCCTTGGTTGTCGTTGTAAAAGATCGTTACATTTTTTAATTACACGATAAATATGAGCTTACTATGTAATTTATTTGGCCGCTAAACCACGACAGATGGATTTTCATACAACTTTTGCCGGCCGATGCTCGCATGTAAATTCATCCTTCTTCGATATAAATCGAAGAAGGTTGTCAAAATAATGCTCAAATTTCCAAGCATGTTTGAGAAATTAATACTAACTATTTGAAGTTAGCTATCCAAAAGCAAACATTCTACATGAGGCAAGCAGACAAGGTACCTGAAATAAAATATCAACAGTGTAGTAACTGACATATTAAAAAAACTCATTGGCAGTTTCGTAAATACCTAAAGCTCATATTTTTTTTAAACAAGTGCCAACGCTTAATTTCATTAGGCATAAACAGCGGTAAGCCTCGTTAAATATGAATGAAGCATTTACCATAATTTACCTATTCATTTTCTGTTTTTACCTAATAGTTTTCATAAATGAGTAGGTAGATTTTAATATGATGTAGGTAGTAGGCTCGATAATTTACTTAAAGTTTATGTTATGCAATAATATGTATCTATAAGCAGACAACATCATAACTAAGCTTCATGATAACTTTAATAAAATAGTATATTGTTTTCTTTTCTAATAGGTATGCAACGCAAGTGGATTAAAAATTCTATCTTATTCGGTAAAAATAAAGATTATCTTGTTTTACTTAATTAGGTAATATGATATAGGTAATGTATGATATGATATGGTAATATGATGATAGATTTACATCTACATAATGTTCCAGTAAATCAACCTGTAAATGTTTCTATAATAATATTTATACCATTTGTCAGCTATTTAATTATTGGAATATAAATTATTCCGTGAAATGGTTGCGTCCAGTTAATTAATTAACTATTCTAATGAGCCTGCTATTTATACTAAATAAACAACAAAATTTAAATCAACCTCATTGAAAATTGAACCATTATTGTCAACACTACAAATATAAGCATCCGGTTAATTGTTTAAAAGTAACAGCTACTGCTTTTTGTTTCCAGAAACGGGGAAATCAATTTGAAATTCCCATTATTCAATTGACGGTCTGTCAGATGCAAGTAAAAGACTATTATGTTCTCAGTTGGTGGTGCACTAGCGACTAATGCATTGTTAGCCTCACACATTCGTGCAACGTGTTTCTAAATTGTTTCATTAGAACGGCTGCGCACATTGTTGTGGCCCGAACTGAATATGGACACCCACTCTCTTTCTGAGGGGGTCGTAACTAAACGTTTTTATAGGATTTGGTCACGAGTTACAATATACCACGAGCACCAATCCAATCTCCCAAGGAGATGACGATAGTACCTAATATCCCTCGGTCTTTAGTACTGAAGCAGTCTCTGAGAAAGGTTTGATGGACTGGAAGAGCCTCATGTCGACAGTAAACAATTTATAAAAGAAAAGGCTGGCTCAATTACTTAAATCAATACCTGTTACCTTTTCACGCCCTATCGGCTAAATACATTTGACCATGACCCTGACAACGGTTAGGGCACAGGATAGTTATTACCCCTGTAGTACATTCCTGTGGGATACTCTCCGATCTACAGGCGGGCGAGGCGCGAACCGGAACAAAAGCTACGTACTTTATATTCGCAGAATCATAAAACACAATTATTCATTATTCCCACAGTGTTAATTAATGTGAGAGCTTTCGGAATTAAAGGCTTGGTTATGCCTGAATTAACAGATTATATAAGGGATCGATTGTGACACATAAACAACGTATTGCCGCATGTATTGATCGAATCTCAAATATTTCTCATTTTACTTTCCTACCAATTATATTGAACACTCTAATATAACTTATGATTGCGCCTCTTTTTGTGAACCTAAAATAAATAATCCTATTTATAATAATACATCATCCTATTTTGCGGTCCTAAAAATACTGTATAACCTTGTAATTGCAACAAACTTGGATGTACCGCTCGCTCGACTCGCGCGTGGTTGGTCACAGTTCTAACCTACCCTATCCCGTTTAGTCGGGGTATCCAAGCTTAGTTACTACGGCAAACTGTGAGAAAAGGCCAGAAAATTAAAAAGAGACTCAATTATGCAAAACGTTTTTAAAGGAATAAGATAGGTAGGTATCCTGATCCTTTAAAAACGTTTTGCATAATTGAGAAAGAAATATAAATAAAATATATAAAATAAAGAAATATCCTTTGAAATTGGTATTTCAAAGGATATTTCTAAGATATTTTTGATAAAGGATATTCCTAAATTATTTCTCTATTAATGTCCTGAAATAGGTATCTTTTGATACACCTAACAAATAAAGCTTGTACACCAGAATTAGACGCTATTTTACGATACATGTACCTAGGTAACTAAGTATCAGATAAATAACTTTGATGCCCCTCTTCGATTCCTAGAAGTAGGGAACAAATCTTTATTTTCGATTGTTGTAGTATGGTACTAATATACGTTTTCTACAAAAATGATCGTTATTTACAAGAGCATGAGTAAATAAATAGTCTATAAAAAAATATGTTTGTTCCAGGTAACTTGCTTGTTATCCTCGTGGTAACATTATCGCGGCGCCTGCGCTCCATAACCAACTTCTTCTTGGCGAATCTGGCCGTGGCAGATTTATGTGTTGGCGTGTTTTGTGTCTTCCAAAACCTGACTATGTATCTTATACCGAGGTGAGTGAATAGGTAAACAACGCATGTAAACACACCGTGTATTAAAAACAGCATGTTGAATGAAATAGTGTGTGGGCCCGACGCGGTCAAATGTTAAAATAATGGTAGCGCGGAAAGGTTGTAGCGGTATCTACATCGCCATATATCTACATGCGAACTACGCATCACACTGAATTCACGCAAAATCCTGCATCGCGCAAACAGAGTTTACCGCGTAACTAGCTCCCGACATCAATCGTCGCGTCGGGCAGTTGCCCACCAGACACGACACCCGTCTGGTCGGTGGATCCTCCCTTTACTATGGGCATGAGTGAACTTTACACCCTGTTCCTCATAACTCTATAAGGTATTGTGGTAAATGGTGTGTACTTTATAGCTCTCAAGCGCTGTGTACATACATAAGATAGACGGGCTCTTAGTCGTAGGTAAATGGCAAGACATGTGACGAAATAGCAACGCTACGTTTCAATGATAAATGCTATGCTCTGTTCCAGAAGTACGTGAAGAAATTGTAAACAAATCCTGTTCAGGGTAAATACTTACGGAATGACTGACTAATGGCAATTAGAAACATTCATCTGTATTTAGAATATTTCTACTTTGTAACTCACTTGCTTTTTCCAACAATATTGTTTGAATAAAATTATTAAATTGTAATTGAAAAATCATTGACGAAAGATAATGTCCATTAATCTTAATTGTCAAATGACAAACATCTGTAAGGTGATTTAAAATTAGATTGAAATAGTCGAATCACAGCACAAAATTTTTAAGTGGCTCTATTATTTGGCTTTCACAGGTACGATTCCTTATCCATTAGTTAACATTTTCATTAGATACTTTTGTAACAGACTATAATATATACCAGCTTTCCTGCGTATATTTTATTGTATATGCAATTATGCATACATTTGCTTGACCTGCAGTGTAACATAGGTATAACATTTGCGAATCATGTTCCACGTTCACAAGTAAACAAGGTCTAATGTCGAACGTGTGTCCGTTTAATGAATCCCAAATGAGCGTTTTGTTTACGTTTCGTTGATAGCGTTGACTTAAAAATTTTTCATAATTCGAACGCAGTAACCGCTGTAACCCTCTTTTGAATTAACCCGAAAAGTGTGTAATAACAAAAAAGTTTTAATTAGACTTCTTTCTAGTTTGAAAAGTGACAGAGGTTGATATATCAGTGAGAACCAACGTACCTAATTAGTCTAGCATGAAAATTCAATAGGGTTGGTGACGCTTTAAAAAAAAAAATAGAAGGCGATTAATTCAGCAGGATTACATTCAACATCGAGGTGGCTATAAATTAAGTTACCGTAAAGGGTACGGTACCTACTTACTTAGCTTGAATTGAATGGAATGGTAAACCTACAAGTGGGGTACGTAGAGCCGGTAAGTACCAACAAATCTATGACAAAACATTAATTCTGAAGGGTTCTGCTTCCGGATCTATCGAGATGTACAAAATTTTTCCTCGACATTCCTAAATTTGTTGATAAAGTGGCGGAAATAAGAGGTTTTGACATGTACGGATGTGATTTTCGGAGGGCACGCGGGGGAGGGGGGGGGTGAGTGTCGGGAAAATGATTAATTGTGTCACAATCATTATCTTTGGTTGTACCTATGTATATTTACCGACGGAGCAGACATGGTAATATTTGGTATGATATCGGCCAGTGACAGGCTACGAGTTTGGCGCCTTCATTACCGTACATCAAGCTGGACACGATATTGAATTTTCCATTGTTTTTGGAACAGCAACTACTACACTTAGGTTCAGAGAAGTAACGGGCATTGCAGCAGGAACTACGCTTGCATAACAGATGTTAGAGGTTACTACGTTACCTAAGTAGGATTTTAGACTGATGACCAAGAATTAAGATTATTTGCTATGGCGCTACTAATTAAATAAGTACTTTTTTTAATACTTGTTCTAAAAATAACTAGTAAACCGATGAAAATTAAGGATCAAACCTGTCACTGGGCACTCAAAACGTACATTCACTATACACTGCCGGAACTATAGTGCCTCTAAGTGGAACTCCATGTTATCTTGCGCTACGAATAACATAGTCACAAATCTAGCCACTGGTCATGTTAAGAGATTGGACCGGCCTTCAGCTGGATCCCGAAATATTAAAGGATTATTTATCGTGAGAATACGTGTCTGGGAATCCGAACGAATGATCTAGCGCCTGATGATTGATGAATGCTGACCGTGTGTGCTAGAATAACATGTTAAAATGATTGAAAACAAAATAATGAATTATTTTTGATATTGGAAACCAACAGAGGTGAAATGTATGAGGCTGTCAACGTGGCACATAGAGGTTTAGTAAAAAGTTGGCTTTATAGAGCACCCATAGACTATAGTGTCTATGTGACAGAGAAAACTGTCACAGTCTGTATACTTATACTGTTAGACCGTAGACAGAGAATGCTATAGACAAATTGATGTGTTTTGTCGCATTCACACAAGAAAAAGAGCAAGTTACGCCGATGCCGTGTAAAGAAATGAGACAGAACGATGAGATTTTTTGTTTCACGGCGCGTGCCACGATTTTGAAGGTTTTAGCATAGTACTTTGCTAAACAAAGTTTGACAGATAGTTATCGTCTTCTTGTAAAATTCAGTTTTATGTGTTTTAAGTTTAGTAATTTATGTTATTTTATGTTGTGAACAATTTAGCCTTAATATTTAAACCATTAAATAAAAAAACATGGTGCGGTGTAGCGATCTAAGGTGTAAAAGTGATAGGTGGAACGAAAATGCCAGACTTGTCCTTTCATTCGTAAGTATAGCACTTTTTATCAGTAACTAGGCTATCAATAACATTTTACTGTGTTCATACATTGTGAATAATGTACCCTAGACGTAAATTCATCGATAAAAAGCACAAAATTAACATTATTAAATTCTGACCTAAGGATATTGGTGTTGCCAACTTTCCATAAATTATTACCCACTTTTATGGGAAATATGTATTCTGTAGTGTGTATCCTAATCCTAACTAATATTATATGTACGAAATATGTAATACGAAATTGAGTTTATTTGTTGGTTTGTTTGTTACGCTTTCCCGCTAAAACGGTTGAACGGATTTGGATGAAATTTGGCACATCGGTAAATTACTTGGGTTAGGACATAGGATACTTTTTATCGCAATATTCTCACGGAACCGAGACACATGCGGGTAAAAGCGCGGGGCGCAGCTAGTTAATTGTATATCTGAAAGATTAATGGCTTGTTGCAGTTTTCTTGAAGATGATAATTTACGTCGGAATTGGATCGTAGCTACAGGACGAACAGATTGGACACCAAAACCGTCATCAAAAATTTGCAGCAGACATTTTGAAAAAAAAAAAGTTAAATAAAAAGGAAACGGGTATCATTTAAGCTATTACCAATTTAATTAGTTTTGTGTTTCTTAAATAATAGGGTTTGTCCTCCAAATAGTAGATCTGTCACCAAAATGTAGTCACCAAACAATGCAAAATCAGTTCCACAATAAATCACCTAAAATCCTGAGATATCAACCTGGGAACAATTTTTGTTTATCTGAGAACGAAAATATTTCGTGGCGATAGATCTATTTATTAGGTGATACAACTTGATGACAAATATAAATTTTGGTGAAGAAAATATAGTTCCCAAAGGAAACTAACACTGCTATTACCGAATACAGTACCTATTCTGCTAAATATTCAGTTAATAACATATTAAGTTTAGATACAGGTTTTATATGTTTTTATATAATATGTTCAGTGTTTTTAAAACTGTTATAAACAATTATCTGTTACGAACTATTATTTTGTACATTTTATGTGCAATAAATGACTGAGACAGGCTTATCTTAAACTTTGAACGCGATTCAAAATATCGATCAAGAATTTAAAATATCTTTATTTTGTATTAACGTCTTAAAGATAATATATTTTTTTAAGAATCAAAGGCCTGTATTCCATCATCTTCCTCCATCAGTTTACATGAAGAAACGAATATGGAAATTGAAAATAATTTAAGCATTCTAGTAAGTACAGTATATTATAATAATTTCTAAGTATAAGTATTTGTACTTACAAATTACTATAATATACTTATTGAAATACGATAAATTGACGGAAAATTAAGGACAATAACGTGTAAAATCAATAAAAGCTAAATAAAAATAAACTTGTTGTATTATTTACTCACAAATCCAGATACTACTATCATCTAAGAAAATGTAGGTATTTAGAATCACATCATCATCATCCATAGTCACTCTCCCCTGCTCTTAAGGGGTTGAGGGAGCATGCGTAGTTCATGCAAACGTAATAAGTACCAAAATAATTTGTAAATCAAACATTCCTGTATCTAGGAATCTGTAGCTAGGGTGTATTTATTCCGATTGTATTACAGAATATCTAGGTTCCCAAATATGTATTTTGAACGGACACGACGATTAAATTATTACAAAAAATTTCTATAGACATTTTAAATTGTGGGGTAAATTTTTCCTCACACGGTAACCCTAAATGTGTGACGTATTTTTATTTTGTCTCTTTCTGCGACACGCTATGCAGGCGTCTATAGCATTCTCTGTCTACGTGTTAGACGCTCAGACTAAGGAAAAGAAGAATAGACATGACATACCTACGAAAAAACGTACCTACATATACTGTGAGTCTGGCACAAAGATGGCGGCATGATTTACAAGTGGAACTAACGAAGTGGATTGTGTCGACTTATAGAAAGGACCTATACAATAACCTCCTCGTGCGTAGAAATGGGATTTAAAAATGCCTACTGTGTAACCCATTCGGTTGAATGAATATAATATAAACCTAATTATCAATTATTCTCCTTTCATTCCAATTTCCATTATAGGGTCGTGTACCTATAATTATATCATTGTGTAAGTGATATATTTTCGGCCCATTAAAATACATTAAATAGATAGGTAGGTATATCGTGGTTATTTAGCGTAGGCGGGCTCGTGATAGAGTCGAAAATAATGAATGATTTAATCTTATAGTTGCTCGTAAAGGCACGAAACGGAGGATATCCAAAATAACTGTCATAATAAGTATCGGTTTGAGAGATAAACAGATAGGCGATCGCAGTTAGTAATTATATTAGCTAAGCCTGTATAATCCCACTATCAACGTTTACGAAATGGAAGAACACCTAATTTACATTGAAAATCCCAAAACAAATATAAAATGCCACTCAAATTGATATTGGTATTTGCCCCTGGCATCTCATCACGCTTTACTTGAATTTCGCAAAGCAATAACAGCTTGCGATAAACGAACTAACCCAACGTCGAAAATTCAGCAATTTGTGAACATTTTTTCTATTTTCAGCTGGGTGTTTGGCGACTTCCTGTGCAAAATGTACCAGTTCGTGCATTCGCTGAGCTACACGGCGTCGATATTCATTCTCGTGGTGATATGCACGGAGAGATACTTCGCTATTATACACCCCATCACTTGCAAACAAATCCTCACTTCGACGCGACTTCGGGTAAGATTCAGTGTTTGTCAGACTGCCACAAGCGACGCAAGCGGCGGACGGTGAACGCGTCGCGCGTCGCCGCGGGGAAACGATTTCATTTAAATTGACTTCCTGAATGCCCCGGGCTAGGCCAATGTTTTTCCAGAACCTCATAAATTGCTAGAGCATTATTCAGGTTGACAAATGCCGTCGTTTTCACGCCACTGTTCGCCGTAGCGTCGTGATATGGAAATAGTGCAGGAGCCATAGGTAGTCATTGAACTGTATTGTATTTAGCTCTATTGCACAGATCATCTGTTGTTTTAGTTAAAGTTCAGAACTCTTCAAAATAAAGGGTGTTCTACTCAGGTACCGGTATCTAACAGTAAGGGTAAAAGAGTTAACTATGATATCTCAGTTGGTAGAAATTATTATAAAGATAACTGCTAAAGCAATTTTGTAAGCAGCGCAGCATGGTCCGTCGTCCGACTAGTAAAACTGTACGAGTATAATCAAAATAGCGCTGTAGCATCACTGCCGCGTAAGTAATATAATTAGCAAGTTAGCTAGATTGACTAGACTCAGTTTGAAAGCAAACTGGAAATATGCAGATTCCACTTCTGGATTTCGAATAAATTGTAAACTGTTTAATATACCTAAAAGAACTTAGTCAGTTAGCTAGTAGTGCCGAAATATGAAATTGAGTTTAGTTTCAATTAAAAAGTTTTGCTAAATGATGAAACTGTGGAACGAGGTTATTATCGTTTGACAACCCTATTTTAAAACCGGGCAGAAATATAAATAGTTAAATACGTTTTATTTTTCTAAAAATATCGTGTCGTCTAATTGCGTAAGTGCAGAACATACTCTGAATGATAAAACCTTTCATTTTAACAATACAAAGAAATACATTGCTTTGTATCTTTAAAAATTACGTCAGCTTGACAGGAAATCAACGCAACGTAGGAAACCGAAAACGCTCAGTTTTTGTCGCACAGCCAACTGTGCGACAAAAAACTGATACGCGCTTAGGCGTATTGGTATATAATATTCTTAGAAACCAGAAGCGAATTATATTAAGTAAAACAAATCACTTAATAACCTACAAAGTTATATTTCTTACAAATTATTTTTAATTAGCAACAAACACATAGGTAAATAATAAGTACACAGGAATTATATATCACGACCCTAATAAACACTATAACGTCCGAAGAATACGTCCGTTGCATCCGAAAGCCAAGCAGCCAAAAGCATCAGATCACATTTTTTCTTTTTTTTTATGTATGGCATATCGCAGTTGGCCTTGAGAGGCCGTGACTGCTTAACCGGTCAATCCTGTGGTGCCTTCGAGCTAACTCAAAGCCTCCAGCCAGGGGCATAATATTAATTATAAACTAAGCGACCATCACCTAAGGGCACCCCCTGTGGGGTACGAACCTCGGCTTAGGGCGTCGCTGGGGAAGGACAGCAAGTTGGGGACAGGCTGGATCAAAATGGGTTCATTATTATGAATGGGTAAAACTACTGGCTCAGCTACGCCACCAGCTGGCTCTGTGGATCCGATCAAGGGAGGGGAAGAGGAATTTATCGGGGAGGGCATCCGATCACAGCGCGCCGTGCCTTTTTATACACTTTCACTCGGACCGGGTAGTTTGGAATGGGTAATATCTAAGAATATATTACAAGCCAGAAAAAAATTGAGTATATTATAATAATATTTAATAAAAATAAAGTAGTATCATGATAAAACAATCGTAAAACAAATCGAAAAATATTTTTTCGCGTAATTTTCAATTTTTTTGTGTAAACTATAATTAATTTATGTAATGATAATGAAGTGAATTCAGTCAACTAAAGAAATGCCCAATATGTATTTCACCGAGCCGTGCATTTAATTTTTAATTTAATGAACACTGCAAATTCACTGTTATTTTGGTGTTCATTCGATTCAACTAACATCAAACGCATCGCTGTTTTGTAACTTATTTGTTGCTGCTATGCGCTATTGTCAATTACCTTCTTACCGCGCCTTAAATTCTCAAAATGGAAAGGGATTATCATTCCGAACGTGTTACGCAACAAGGATGCTCTTAACTCGAGGTTTATTTATGAACAGTTGGTGATACTCGGCGTGTGGATCACGAGCGCAGTCTACAGCGCTCCCAAGTTCATCTGGGTGGAGACCATCACCAACGACCTCCGTGACGGCCACATGGAAACAATATGCATCTCCCATCGAAGGAAGTACAACTCTGAATTGTTCGACATGGTGAACTTCGGGCTTCTTTACGTCACACCTTTATGTGTCATGACGGTGAGTGAATCCTTTATATATACCTATACCATTATATATTTACGCATTGTTCAATTCCCATAGAAATAAGGATCAAACGCGCGAATGAAACCTACAGCTTCAATTCTATCATCTCCAGTAACGACTTGACTTTTTTACACGTCGCGTTCGTGTGGGTCGCTATTTGTATCACTAAAGAGTTTAAATTCTCGTGACGTTCATTTCATGTAATTCCTTTTTCATGCTGACGTCACTGGTTGTGACCGACAGACGCAAATTGCAACAGATATTGGATACTAGACAGCTGGAAAAAGAGCTTATCAAGTGAAAATCGCCCCGATACAGCAACTTGCACTCAGCGTTCCATATTTTAGGAAAAGCAACCAAATTTACGGATATTAGTTTCTACATTTAACTTCGAAGGAACTGGATTTATGTTGAAAGTCAAAACTACTATTAAAATAAGGCGAGCGACCTTATTAAACGTAGCGTCAGTAATGTCTTTGACAAAATAATGTCTCTAGAGTTTACATTTGCGATTTTTAGAATAGGTATTTAAAACGTCACTATGTTTCATTTATAAAATAAGTATTGAAGCTTTCATAATTCACGAAGTTTTAAAATACATATATTATTTGAACAAGATCATTTTAGAAGCTCTAGAAACAATATACATAATTACAATAAGAAATCAACTTTATAACTGAAAGCAGGTGACGAATTCGTTGCGTTATTAGATAGTACGCCATCGTTTAATCGGCAGTTCGTTTGTACGTCATTTGGAGAATATTTTAATACAGAAAACGGGATGTCCGTAAAGCAGAATTTTAATGACCGTGTCGGCTGTTTGTGTGTAGGTACTCTGCGAGCATTTGCTCTTCGACTAACAAACTGTAGATGCTCGATTGATACAGGTTTGCATCAGCGCCAAGATCAGTGTTTGTCATAACATGTTTCTGTCTTACAAAATAAATATTATTAGCTACCTGGTAAAGTTTAATTTTCTATACTTTATTCCTGTGTTTTGATGGGAGGGTTAGTATGGAAATTTATTTTGAATTTAACTGTATAACATAAAAATAGAACATCCCGCTCTATTTTAGATATTTATATGTCTAGAGTAAAGGAATTATGAATCTATATGCACTAGGTAGTAAAGTATCTACACCAGAATTCAACCATCAGAAATATAGATAAGACACAACTTTGTGTTACCGAAATTAATGTAGGTGTCGTTGTATTTGAAGACTCATTGCTGCCAAGCCTAGCTTATAAATGATTATATTATTAACCATCAGTATCTAACAGAAACCTATTTCAACAAGTTTGCGAGTTATTGTCGCAGCGATATCACCAACAAACATTACCCTCCCAACTTCGTAGTCAGGTAAATAGAGTCGTAGAAAGTATCAGTCTATTTCCTCCTTCATATTATCCGTAAGTACATACAATCCGTGTATCGTACAAACGACCGAAGTAACATTGAACGGGAATGTAATGTTAGCTTCACCTTTCAGACGAGTTCTGTTCGCATATACTCGTACAAAATAAAAACGCCGCCTTTGGTTCGAATAGCGGACTTACGATTTTACACCGACGCGACAGCGACGCGCGACGTAATTTCGAAAACCGAACTTTAGAAATGAAACTGTCATTCTTTAAAGCAGAAATATAAACCTGGCTACCCTTTTCTGCTAACGGTAAAAAGAAAGATAGAGAGCGTCGATGATAGGGTACCTATAACGAAATGTCGTTATAGTTGATATTTTATCGGGAGAAGTTGGAGCACGTTTTTATTAAAACCAAATCATGTTGAGACTTAGGACATGGTATGTTAATCTCAAAGGGTATCGCAAGCATAATATATTGAATATCATCGACTGCTAAAGTTTTTGAAACAAGTTTTGGAAAGGGTGCTTTTATAAGTTAACACGTGACGCCCAGACCAATAGTTCAACCCTACAACACCCTCTTATCTTAAAGAACGTTTCGAGTTCCTTCATGACACACAATAATATCATTGGTCATCGGAAAACTTAAGACTAGAGACGCCGATGCATTCCAACAGTTTTTAATACAAGTCTTTTACAGTTCGGTACGGTTATGGAATACCTTGCAAGTGCTCGATCTTTGTCCACTTTTAAAACACTTCCTCTCTCCTTAAACATCATCATTACATATAGTTTCCTTGCTCTTGCTTCATGTTTATTATTATATGTATATATATGTATATATATATATATATTTTTTAAATATATATTTTTATATATTTTTTTTAAACGTTGCCCCACACTAGGAATTTCTCCTGTATCGTGGGTGCGTTTACAAACATTTAAACTCACATACACAAACAGCCAGACCCGGAACAACTACTTGCAGGTCATACAAATATTTGTTCCGTGCGGGGATCGAACCCGCGATACGTAACGCAGCAGTCATTAAGATAGATATAAGATAAGTAAATGTTTTGTGTATGTGGTTCATCTGTTGTATATGTAAATGGTACACCACTGACTACCTGCAGTATTGTCTCTCTTTCCCCCTTTAATCCATCCAAAGGTTGTTTGTAAAAGATCGGTTTTAGCGATAAGCCCGCCCGTTGTCACCCTATTTCAAATTTCTAACATATAAATCTGTAATTTTTTGTGCTATACATAATAACGAGTATTCTAGTCTATTTTATAACACTATACAAAGACAAGGAACTTGTTGGTTATCTTAGTAGAATATTAGATAGTTTTACAAAACTATGAACTATGTCCCTACATATTGGTGCAGCAATAAATATCGTTGAGTTCGATCATTGTTTTATCATCAATATCAATGGACACGAGATTCGCTTCACGATATTATCAATATAAAATAATTAAATATATAATCCATCAATGCCCCGCCATCCACAAAGCTGGCCTATACTCGACTAATGACTAAAAGCAACGTATTGAAAATTTAAAATAAATGTATTCCTCTATTCATCCGTGCATCCGTAATATGCAATAATAAACTGCCAATAGTGGCATCTATTCTCGGTCGGATATCTCTTCCCGCGTTCTATTCAGCTATTGTTCAAAATAATGACTTCAGCAAGTGAGAACGTTCTGTTCAGACTTCGAGTTTCCCTTTGGTGAGTTTACTTAGACCTCCGCGGTATGAAATTGTCTGTTATTTTCTCTTGTAATTATTTTACTATCGTGAAATCGTGAAGCTTTTGTATGCTCAAAACAACAACTATTTGAATTAGTATTATCATAACGGTCTATTTACTTGTCGAAACTTCACAAAATACGCAGTCTATGTAATATTTGGCGAAAACTTATTTCTCGCTTGTAATAGAGTGAACGGATATTCGTGCCAATGCCAGCGGTGGGCACTCGCCACTTACCCTCTTTTAACGGCGATTCTATTAACATAATCAATTGGTGGAGATCTGAGAGAGGTTCCATTTGCACTCCAGTGTCCCTATGGCACAAGTAGCTCGGACGTTTCACCGAATAGTTTCCAGAATTACTAACATTTTTTTTTTTTTTTAATATGAGACAACATCCACACAAGGTCTTCAGGTCCCGAACTAGGCAGAGCCTGTACTACGGTAACCTGATGACTGATATACATACTTATATACATATACACACCCAGACACAGGTCAAACAGACATGTTCATGCACACAAATGTTTGACTTGTCCGGGGATCGAACCCGGGACCAGCGGCTCAGAAGGCAGGATCGCTACCAACTGCGCCAACCGGTCAGTCAAAAAAATTTCCGTGTTCCATATCGATCAAATCCATCTTACTCGTTTCGTACCTACTTTTTAGGGTTCCGTACCCAAAGGGTGCCATCGGAACCCTATTACTAAGCCTCCGCTGTCCGTCCGCCCGTCTATCTGTCATCGGGCTGTATCTCATGAATCAAAATAGGTAGACAGTTTAAATGTATACAGAGTGTGTATTTCTATTGCTGTTATAACAACAAATAATAAAAATACAAATTTAAAATTAAAAGGGATCCCAACAAGGACTGTGTTTAAAAAAAAATTTTGTGTTAAATATTATACGCTGGTACGGAACCCTTCGTGTGCGAGTACGACTTGAGCCTGGCCGGTTTTTTTTCAACATATTTCGGACTTAGACCGAGTTTGGTTACGAACTTCAAGACACAACTAATATTATGAACGAAGTAGGTCAAGTAGGTATTGGGTACCTGCACAGTTATATTTTAAAACTATACTGGTCGTAAAAGGTTATTTTCTTTTTCTTTAAGTTCTTTTTGACAGGCCTACACCACATACACTGTCCTTCCATACTTATTAACAGTGTAATATGAAAACATTGTAAAAACCAACTGTGTTTAAAAGAGTAACCGTGGAGTTTGTTGTCAGCTCTTCTCCTTATGAAACAACCAATTGGAACCGTGCACTAGCCTCTGACGTTCATATTGTGCCTAAGTAGGTTTATGTGAAATAAAAAATAATGAATTTTTATTTCGCCGAACACCGAAACGAAATCTGCGCATACTGTTCAGTTACATCTATCTAACACTCAGCAAATGAATTACGTTATTTGATGTCTGATGCGGTCGGAGCTTTAATTTAAACCAAAACATGTTCTGACGCCAATGCCCAAACCATGATAGTCTACATAAAGAGAGAAAGTAGGTTTCAGTAGGTAATATGCGGATATCTATGGTAAAATGCAAACAAACTGTCTAGTTGCGTCCGTTTTGAGATTCGGAGTTATGTTCGGGGCAACTGTACCTACTGAGAGGGCGAGGATTTCAGAGTCCAAAAACGTTGCTTGCTTAAGTGATAAATGATTTTATTTCTGTAAGTAGGTGTGAACAAACACTTTTACACGTCAATCATATTTTAAAAACTAGATAAGGTCGGCGTTTCCTATCTGATTACTCTGAGAAGAAAGGCCGAAACAAACTCTCAGGTCACAGTCTCTTTTAAAGTCCAGACATAATCTTGGTCAGATCATGTGAAGACCATGTAGATTGGTGTCTATAACGGTCTTTTGAGGAAAAACCATACAGATTGAGCGGACCTGTCCAGTCAGTGCACGCATTTGTCAGTAATCGTGCAGTAAGATCAATATCTAGCCTTAAAAATACCGACAGTTGTGCACCTGTGTTCAAGTCTCTAAAATTACTCAACTTTCCGTCTCTGTATATACTTGAAGTTGCATTATTTGTTAGAACAAACATACACCTTTTTACCCTAATGGACGATATTAGAACACGTCCGGGATCTGTTAGATCGCAATACAAAAATTTAATGTTTACAGCATTGTTAAGAAAAAGCTTCCTATCAACTTCCTATCAATGGGGCCAGCTATCTATAACAAAATGCCTCATGGCTGCAAAGAAGAATCAATAAGTATATTTAAAAATAGGATAACATCCTTACTAATAATGATAAAATGTTACTATTCTATACAAGATTTTTTGAATGATAGGAGTTTATAATGTTATATTATTTTATTTAAAATTTCATTATGCACCTTGTTAATATAAGCAAAATAACCAATTTAACCAATAGTTTGTGAACTACACGAAAAAAGATTGTTGTTTTTGATGTTTGGTTTATGTAAGGAAGGTTGTTGATATCCACAACTTTTAATTTTTTTTTGTTTGTATAATTGAGTAGATTATAATATGTTTTTAATTTTGCATGTCGTAAGGTAGAGTGTGTTGGAACTACCTTTACAATGTTTACACCGTGTCTCATTTTGTACCCACATTCATGGCAAATAAATGATTTCTTTCTTTCTTTCTTTCAAACAGACACGTGTATCTCGCAAAGCTTTTAGGCCCGATTTCAAGAATGATGCTCAGCCATGAATCTCGTTGTAAAACTGACAGATTTGATAAGTACTTAAGCATAAGCATAATCTGCCTTTGATGTTCCCACTGCATGGACACAGGCCTCCTCTATGTGAGAAGGAGTGGGCCATAATCCACATTGCCGGCCCAGTGCCGGTTGGTGGATGCCACATGTTTTGGAATTTTATGGTTCTAGGACCTGCCGGTTTCCTCACGATGTTTTCCTTCACCGTTTTGAGAACAGTGGTGATGAAATTAAGTACACAATGTAAAGTGCCTGCCTGGTTTTGAACTCACGACCTACGACTTGAGTCGGGGCCGATACCAGTGGGCCACCAACTAAGAGGTAGTACTTACGAGATAAGTAGATACTTCTCTCGACTTAAATCTAGTTTTAGATCGAGATTCATGAATGAACTTTGTTCTAGCTGGAATAAGACCTCAGACGGTACAAATTGTTATTTTTAATAGAGAGAAAAGCCGACTCCGAAAAAATATAACAACCGTCGCAAATGAGACACAATTCAATTGTCACAATTTCTATTGTTAACGAACTTAATTAGTGCGATCGACAGATGAGGGGATAATAAAATAATATTTTCAGAGAACTACTTTCAGGTAAAAGTAATGTCTTGAGGCGGCGGCCAGCCCGCTGGTTGAACGCGCCCCAAAGGGTCATGGCCATCCGGCTGGTCCGGGGATACCGTACGGTCTCCGGTGAAACGGCGAGCCTCCTTGCCGGATTACCGCCATGGGATCTGGAGGCAAAAGTCCTCGCGCACGTTTGGGAGTGGCGCGAGGAGGCGAAACGCCGGGGCGTAGCTCCGCTGCCGCGAGAAATCACGGTACAGCGGACAGAGCTCCGGCGGGATCTCAGGGCGGCATGGAGAGTGCGATTGTCGCAACCCAGCGCTGGGCACGCCACAATTGCGGCGATAAGTCCCCTCTTTGAGGAGTGGCTAGAGAGGCGCCACGGCGTCCTCACCTTCCGCCTGACGCAGGTCCTAACCGGACTACTACTACTCTTTGAAAGAGTGATTGCTGAAAGGCTCGTCGAGCATCTATCGCGGGTTGGTCCCGACCTGGCTGATAGCCAGTATGGCTTCAGGCAGCGGCGTTCAACCATAGATGCGATTCTTCGTGTCCGCGCGCTGTCAGAGCAGGTGGTGCTCCGGGGTGGGGTGGCGTTGGCGATAAGTTTGGATATCGTCAATGCCTTCAACTCTTTACCCTGGGGTGCAATTAGGGAGGCACTGGTATATCATGAGGTGCCTCCTTATCTGCAAGGCATTGTCGGGGCATACCTACGCGACCGGCACATTCGCTATGTGGGCCGGGACGGTAGCGTTCAGCGGAGGGCAATTACGTGTGGGGTTCCGCAGGGGTCCGTTCTAGGTCCTCTCTTGTGGAACCTAGCATACGACGTGGTCCTGCGTGTCGATCTCCCCGTCGGCGTTAATATCGTTTGCTACGCAGACGATACTCTGGTGATAGCCGGCGGGGACACCTTCGAGGAAACCATCCAGCTTTCCGAGCTCGGGGTGGCAAAGTCGTGGCGTCAATCCGCGGGCTGGGTCTTGAGATAGCGCCTCAGAAAACTGAGGCGTTATGGTTCCATAAACTGCCGAGGGGCAGAGAGCCACCCAGCTCGTTGGTCCATGTCGGAGATGCGGAAGTCCAGGTGGGGCGATACTTAAAGTACCTTGGCCTCACCCTGGACGGTCGGTGGGGCTTCGAAGAGCACTTCGAGCGCCTGGTTCCCCGGATCGAAAAGGCAGTGGGTGCTTTGCATAGACTGCTGCCCAATCTCGGGGGACCTCGGGAGGAAGTTCGCCGCCTCTACGCGGGTGTCGTGCGATCGATGGTCCTTTACGGGGCACCTGTTTGGTCAGGTAGACTATCAGGCGTCCGACGCTGCAGGACTAAAGTCAATAGACTGCAGCGGAAAATGGCCATTCGTATCGCGCGAGGATACCGAACGATATCCTTTGAGGCGGCAACTCTCCTGGCGCGCTTTCCGCCGCTGGACATCCTGGCGGATATGGACGCGAAGGTTTACGACCAGATTCGCGATATCCGCCAAAGCGGGAATAGTGTGCCAGGAAGCGCATTCGTAAGGCTGAGGCGGTGGGAACGGCGACACGCGCTCGAGCGGTGGCGCGAGCGGCTACAGCAGCCGCAATACTCGTGCAAGCGCGTTGTCGAAGCCGTCCTGCCGCACTTCGAAGCCTGGCTGAAAAGAGAGGAGCGCATCTCCTTCAGGCTCACCCAGGTGCTCACCGGACATGGTTGCTTCGGTGAGTACCTGAACAGAATTGGGCGAGAGGCCACGGCAAATTGCCACCATTGCGGAGGCAGCCTGGATTCCGCACAACACACGCTCGAGGAGTGCCCTGCGTGGGCCTCCGAGCGGCGGGTCCTGGTTGCCAAGATCGGGCGGAACCTGTCTTTGCCGGCAGTAGTGAGGGCTATGCTGGCAGAGACAGAGAATTGGGCAGCAGTAGCTTTCTTCTGTGAGACCGTGATGGTCCAGAAGGAGGCCGCCGAGCGGGATCGGGAGAGGGCTGATCCTGCTCGGAGAAGGAGGCGTCGGGGAGGCAACCGCCTTGCCGCCTGATACGCCGAGATCTGCTTACCAATCAAGGTAAGTGGACCTTTGGGGTCGCGGGTGCACAGAGAGGGGACTCTGTCCGCCCACCAAGTGACCCCAGGGAGGACGGTGGCACAGTGGTCACGTGCTGCCGAACATAGCGAGGCTCAGGGGAGGCCCCTTTACAGTCTCCCCAGGGATGTGCCTTACAGGCATTGCACAGGGGTGGTTCCGGAATTGGTCTTTTAAGAGGAACCGGGACCGCCCCTATGTGCTGATGGTGATCACCGGGGTGGTTTTAGTGAGGTAAAAATCCCACACTCCCCGACCTCCCTCCCCGGAGGTCGGGTGCCTTTTGAAGGTTTCCCCCCGAAAACAAAAAAAAAAAAAAAAAAAAAAAAAAACAAAAAAAGGTCCTAACCGGACACGGTTGTTTCGGGAGGTTCCTGTTCCGGATAAGGCGGGAGGAAACGCCCGGGTGTCACCATTGTGTGGATCGCCCGGAGGACACGGTGGAGCATACGGTGGAGGTCTGCCCGGCTTGGGCGGAGCACCGCCGTGTCCTCGTGGAGGCGATTGGCGGTGGCGATCTCTCGCGTCCGGCCTTGGTCCAGGCCATGGTACGGAGCGAGAGGGCTTGGGAAGCCGTCACCTCCTTCTGCGAAGCAGTAATGTTCGCGAAGGAGGAGGCGGAACGCGTGAGGGAGAGGCAAAGTTTGCGCCCTCACGCCCCTAGCCGCCGCAGGAGACGCCCTGGGCGTCGGGAATCGCAGGCCGATTCCCGGCCACCGTAGGCGCGGGCTTGCGAACGGCGAGCAATGGGCAGCTCGCCGTTCGATAAGGACCAGGCCCGGGTCGACGGCGCGTTGTGTTCCATGCGCGCCTCAAAGAGATGTCAGCACCAATGACGGGGTTTGCTAGGACCGATGCCTGCTAGGGTTGCGGAAAAGTCCAAGAGGGTTACCGTGGCCCCTGGCACAGGCAACTGAAGGAACACGGGTGGGTTTTAGTCAGTAAGAGTCTGACACGCCCTCCTGCTCTGCCCAGAGCGGGAGAAGTTATTTGATGATTTCCCACCCACAAAAAAAAAAAAAAAAAAAAAAGGTAAAAGTAATGTAAAAGTGTAAAAGTTACATTACATTAAGTTACATTGTTACAAAGCCTTCCATTGATATTTTACGGTTTCACATAACATTATTATACCTATATTAGGTACCCATTCCCGAACAGAAACAAACATAGGTACTCGCTTTTATTTCTTTTGTTTTTGTTTTGTGGTTTTTGTGTTGTATTTACATAAATGGATTCTGTCCGAAATAAAATGGTAATAATAATATACCTCTAACAAACAAAAATATCAGAACGCTGGATAAGTACTCGTGGATAGGATTATTTTTACAATACGAGAGGAGTCTTTACGTATCTGATACAGCTGGATTATATTCTTGCTAGCAAGTAATTATGTGGGTAAGTGGTCAAACAAAAATGAGCTTAGGATGGATCGATAAAAGAAGAACAAAAGAGCTATAAGTGAACGTTAAAACTTTTAAATTGCTCCATATCGAGCTTTGTTTTAGTTTGTATTTTTTTTTTAATTAGTTACAGATAAGTGCTTGTCAAAACAAGGCATATGCGCGTCCGCACTTTATACCTACTGAAGTGAGGCGCTCAGAGTATGTGCAAAACGCGTATTATGCGTGTAAAAAAACACGTGTATGTGGACTGACAGTGCTGGTTCTAAATCCACGGCGTGCGTGTCTGTACGTGCGTATCCGTACGCGCGTAAAGCGCGATGATGTAAGGAAGAGGATTCCACTATGCGAACACGTTACAGATAAATATATTAAATGTAGCAAGCAAAGTCACATAAACACTCGTTGGGGACAGAAACCCTAAACATAAATTGATTTGTCGGTATATCGAACATATTGTGAAGCCATTTCCTTTCATCGCTATGTTACAGAATGAGGTTAGGTACAACCATTTTAATAGGTATAGGTACCTATAGGTTTACATAATATGTGACGGTCGCCTTGTTTTGCATGTATTTACCTACATTACAAAAATACTTTTATATATTTTTATTAGACATTCGGTCAACAATGCTATCATTGTATTAACCTTAAAAGAAAAATAAGATTCTAAAACTTTGAAATGTAATAAGCTTAAAGGTTGTGAAGTTTTTGTTCAGTTGCCTGTGCCAGGGGCCAGGGTAACCCTTTCGGACTTTCCCGCAACCCTGGCAGATCAAATAAATCCTAACATCACAATTAAAAAAATATTTTTTTCAAACAAATTAAATACAGTAGTAGTGGTGGGTCAATTATGGGTTTTGCCCATCTTTGACTAGCTATAGTTACTAAACTATTGGATATAATTATTTGATTGAATTTTCATATGTAACAGACTGGGAACGTAGTGAGATATACGCAGTTTAATTTATTGTCGTATTATCGTCTCCAGCCTGTATAAAATGTGACCACCTACATTTCATTATTTTTGAGAATGCTATGATGTGACCATTGAGCTGTGTATTGTATAAGTAGTCGACTTCATAATGAAATTGCTTTACCACTTTTGACATTAATCTATATAATTATGTTATAATATAATATATTATATAATATAAATATAATATAATATATTATCTATATAATAAAAAATAATAACGAAGTCAAAACAGTACCTACATTGTTAAAAATTTGCTACGAGTTCTGGGAACGAGTCTGATGCCGAAAACATAAATTTTTGAATTTTGTTCAGTTGTTTGTTTGTATATACCGGATTGGCGCAATAACGGCTGAAAGGATTTGAATGAAATATGGCACACAGATGTTTTATAACCTGGATTTACACATAAGATACTTTTATTCCCGTTAGTACTTTCCCGTGGGATATTTTCCGACATCCCCGTGGGCGAAGCTGTGAGCAAAAGCTCGCATTTCGCATCCATTAAATTGGAGTTTCACTAGCATTGAAACTATCTAACTGCCACATACAAAAATTGTCGTCTTATGGCGTGTAAGTGACATTCAACCTTAGGGTGGTAAAGCAATTACGAGGTCGAATAAGAGCTGATACAATTCCAGACTCTGGGCTGCTACTGTCACATTCCAGATGGAAAAATCCAATAACACTGCCCGACCCGGGAATAGGAGCCAGGGCCTCATGCTCAGCCGCAGCACTTGTGATCACTAGACCAATGATTTTGTCACCTCTTTAGACTTACCAATTATTTAATTTGTTCTGAAAAAGAGTATATAAATTCCACGTTTTTTTTTTTACTTTTTGTTTATATTTCGTTTTTTTTTCTGTCTCTGTCACCAATGACCTAGACTAGAGTCAAGACCAAACCGATCTTAAATTAAAAAAAAAATTAAGTAAAACAGTCTTGACGAAGGCAACATTTAAATGTACCTAACTCTCGTAGGAATACAAAAGTATTTCAATAAACTGTTCGATCGTTGTAGGCTTTCGACACGAATAGAGTAGGGCCTGCAGTCTCGACATAGTTAGCAATCGTTTTCGGTTGCTAACTCCTAACAATCCAGATGTAACGATATTTGGTGGTCTCCACACTCAAATTTATCGGTTGTTACTGGTATTTTAGGTAGGTACCGGTAGATGATGATGATGATGGGGACTCCCTTTTCCGCACTTAGACTCTCATTTGGTCCGTTGTGCGTGGGGATACTGGCTAACACAGCCAGCCTAGCTCCGCCCAAAAGCACAGAAGCCTCCTGGGGGCTTCACAGGCTTCGCGGAGCGACCTCACTGTTCCGAGGATTTCTTCCCGTTGAGAAGCCACAGCCTCGCACTCCAGGATAACGTGGGCGGCTGATTCCTCGGCGTCAAGGCAGCCCCTGCAAAGGGGGCTATCTGTGGCGCCTATGTTAAAAAGATGTTTGTTAAGGGGGTTATGGCCCGTAATTGTTCCTATAATTATTCTGAGGTTATTTCTACTCAGGTTGAGAAGTTTTTTGGGTAACCGCGGGTCTACAATTGGTAAAGTCAATTTGGACTGTCTACAGTCTGTTGCCCGTGACCATCTGTTGTTATGGAGTTCGGTCGATCTTTGGCGAATCCACGCACGAAATTGTGAGAAAGGCAGAGGGAGAAGTGGGTACGGGCCTAGCACTTCCATATCAGAGCCTCTCTTCGCAAGTTCATCAGCGGCATCATTGCCTAAGGATCCACTATGCCCTTTGATCCATTGGAGGGTAATGCGATTAAACGTCGATATCCTCTCCAGAGCTAAATGGCACTCAAAAATTAGTTTATTGTTAGTTTGTTTGTTTTCTAAAGCTTTGAGCACAGATAGGCTATCGGATAGGAATTTAATGCCGTAGTTCCGGATGCCTAAGCGCTTTACTGCTGTTGCGGCTAGTGTTAAGGCAACACATTCACATTGAAATATCGAACTGTGTGTGCCTAGTGGTATGTGAAGGTTAATGTTGAGGTCAAGGGAGTGTACGCCAGCACCTGAACCGTTTTGTGTTTTTGAGCCGTCTGTGTAGATGCGCACTTCATGGGCTCCTGACTGATCCCTTTCCTCCTGAACTGTTTGTATAATATAGTTTTTGTTGAACATGGGTTTGTTTGGTGTTCTATCACACGGGGCAGCGATGAGCGGTTGGTACTCAATCGCCCGGTCCAGGATGTTAGCGTGTGGGCTGGTATGGTTTTTGCCCCATATGCCCAGATGCATCAGCCTGATGGCAGCTAGCGCCGCCTCCTGCTGTATGTACAGGTCAAGGGGAGTTAGTGTAAGGGCTATCTCCATGGCTGCAGTTGGGGTGGTTCTCATGCAGCCAGTGGTAGCCGTACATGCCAGTCGTTGGAAGCGTTGTAGTCTGGTAATGGTGGTCGAGAGTTCAGTCCTCGTCCACCAAACCAGAGCGCCATAAGCCAACATTGGCCTGATTACCGCTTTGTATAACCACAGAGTTATCTTCGGAGAAAGCCCCCATGTTTTCCCTAACATTCTTTTGCATTGGTAGAGTGCAATTGTGCTTTTATTAAGTTTGTAGTCAAGGTGTTTGTTCCAGAGAAGTTTGCTATCAAGGATCACCCCCAAGTACTTGACTTCGTCTTTAAGTGTTAGTTCAGTGTTGAAGAGTTTTGGAAGCCTATGGGGTCCAAAAGTTCTCTTGTTGGTAAACATTATTAGTTCTGTCTTCGAGGGGTTAACCGATAGTTCGTGCCTCGTGCACCAGCTCTCGATTATTTTGAAAGCCCTTCTCATGAGATCACATGAGATGCCTTCAAATTTCCCCGAGATCAGAATTGCTATATCGTCCGCGTATCCCACCGAGTACAGACTGCTGGCGTTGAGCTCTGCAATGAGCTCATTTACGACTAAATTCCACAGCAGTGGTGACAGCACCCCACCCTGTGGGCAGCCTCTACTCACGATACCTCGCGTGGTGGTGTTCACGGTAAACTGAATGGCACGGTATTTTAACATGTTATTGATCCATTCTATGAGTGTTCGCGCAACACCGTGCCTGGCAAGTGCCTGCTCGATGCTGACGAAGTTTGTTTTGTCGAAAGCACCTTCTATATCAATGAAGGCGCCTAGGGTTGGGTTTTTGGCTTTAAGAGCATTTCCAATGCGTGAGACTACGCTGTGGAGTGCTGATTCAGTTGATTTGCCTGCACAGTAGGCGTGTTGATTCGGATGTAGAGGTCTCTGTACCGAAATTTGGGTTCTGATCCTCCTATCCCCCAGCCTCTCCAGTGTCTTCAAGAAGAACGAGGAGAGGCTTATAGGTCTAAAGGATTTGGGCTGGGTGTAGTCGCCCCTACCTGGTTTCGGTATAAAGATTATTTTTACTTCCCGCCATTTCAAGGGGATATAGCGGTGGGCCAGGCTGGCACGAAAAACCTTAACCAGGTAGTCAGCCAGTACATCTTGGCTCCACCTGAGCAGAGCCGGGAAAATACCGTCCAGTCCTGCTGCCTTGAAAGGTAGGAAGGTGTTGATTGCCCACGTTATTTTGTCTTTGTCGATTACTTCCAACGCCATTTCCCAATCTAGGCTGCTCGTGGCCCTCTCCGTATGTGGTTCCCAGCTTTGCTGGGTGGCAATCTGGCATCCTGGGAAGTGGGTGGTTAGGAGTAATTCGCTTGTCTCAGCGTCGTTTGTTGTGTAGGTGTTATCCGTTTTTTTCAGGCATCCTATTGAGTGGTCTGTCTCTTGAGCTAGACAAGTTTTGACCCTCGTTGCCTGATTGTTACTTTCGATGTTAGTGCAGAAACGCCTCCAGCTATTCTTTCCTCTGAGGCGTATCAGTTTTTTATAGGTTTTACGAGCTGTTGTATAGCGGTCCCAATCTACTGGCGACCGTGTGTTCCTAGCTCTGTTGAACAGTCTTCTCAACCTGTGTCGGTGTCTTTCCAGTTCTGGACTCCACCAGGAATGGCGAGCTCCCTGTCTGGGTACCGTGAGGGGACACGACTGTTCATAGCTAGATAGAAGGATGGATGTGATGTGGTTTACATGTTCGTCTATGTTGGTTATTGGTATCTCAGCCGGAAGGGCGTGTAATCTGCTTAGTTCAGCCGGAACCCTTCTTGGCTTTGGTTTAGTTAGGTTGAAGTTAATGGTATAGCGGATCCATCTGTGGTCTGAGCATGATATCTCAGTAGACACATGCCAGTCCTGTATGGAATTGGATATACCTATGGTTGCTACAGTTAAGTCTATTATTGTTTGCGATCTCGCGTTTATGAAGGTAGGCTCGGAGCCCTTATTTAGTAAAACAAGGTTATTACTAAGAATAAAATCAAGCATTACCTCACCTCGGTTGTTGGTTTTGACATTACCCCAGAGCGTGTGATGCGCATTGGAGTCTGTCGCGATGATTAGTTCCAGTTTCTCCTTTTCACAGTACTCAACCAGTGAGGCGAGCTCTGGCAGAGGCACCTCCTCGTCGCCTGGCAGGTATGCCGAGGCTAGTACAATGTCCGGGAGTTCCTGTTCGGTTCTGAAAAGCCTGACTGCTGTCAAGTCCCTCGAACAGAATTCGTTGATTAAAAGGTTAGGTACATGTTTTGGGACAAAAATGCAGGTACGCGGGTTACTTGCGGAGGTGTCTAGTAGCAACTTGCCCCCGATGTTGCCAAGACCGCATATTCTGCCACCCCTGATCCACGGCTCTTGGATGAGGGCGATGGTTCTCTCTTGTTGGTTCTCCAGCTCTCTGCGCAAGGTAGCCGACGCAGATTGGCTGTGCTGGAGGTTAGTCTGTAGGATCCTAGTCCCGCAGAGGAGAGGAGCAGAGGCTGCTGTCCTCGCCCTCACTACTCTCCCCCGGCGGAAAGCAATCCTCATCCGAAGTCAGACCGGACGAGGGTGGATCCCTTGTTGACCCTGCTGTTGAAACAACCTCCATTGCTGCCATAGAAGTCGCCAGATCCACCGCCTCCCCAACAGTCCCCACCGCGGGAGGCGACGGGGAGCGTTCAGGAAGCGGCGGAACAGACTCCCCCTGGGGCGCAACCGAGGCTGTACGTGATGTTGGCGCGGCAGCATCCTCCCTGGCACCGCCCTCGTCCAGGAAGCGGATGTATATACTACCCATGAGGTAGTATACTCGCCGTTGCTGATCCTTAATGGTTTTGACCATGGGCTCCGGCACACGAAAGAAGAGACAGGTACCCGGGGGCTCCTGTCTAGCCCTTTCATGTGTCAGAGTCCAGGTGTTAATTTTTAGGTTCTGGTTCTGCCTCGCCAGCATCCTGAGCAGCTCCGTTGTGTTCTCGCTGTTCTCGGGAACAAACAACATACACATTGCCTTCTTCGGTATGTCGGCTTGAGGTCGAACGGTTAGCTCGGTCCCCGGTATCGGGGACGATAAGTTGTGTATGACCCTTTTCAGCCAGGCCAGTGTGAAGTCGTCCTCACACCATGTCTTAAGGACTCCTTCAGCGAAGTGGGCCCGACCTCTAAAATGGATCGCGGTGCTGTCGTTGGTATCAGTTGTGTCGGTTGGTTCAGGAGCCTTTAGCAGAGCCCGGAGCTGGTTCTCGATCGTCTGACGGATCCCCTCCGCTTGCTCCTGCGTCATTTCCAAGAAAGGCTCGGTCATGACGGCAACGCATAGCTCATTGCTCCTGAAAGACGCGGCCGCTTCGGCGTAGCTCACCAAAGTTCCGTCCACCATACGGGAGCGAGCAGGCTTGCTCTTCTTGCCTACCCCAGTTGGTGTGACGGTATCTTCGGGACGCGAACGCTTCTGCGCCCTGGCCGGTGGTTCTGTGTTTGGTTTTGTTGGGTTTTTGCGTCCTCTTGGCCTCGCGCTGCGCTTGCGCTTAGCGCCGGCGGCAGCCTCGTCTTTTGGCATCTCTGCCGTTGTCGACACCGCTTTGAGGGACGTGTTTTTCTTGGACACTGTGTGCCCTTTTTTGGCGTTCGATGCTCCTGCCAGTGGGGCTTTAGCCAGACTCGTCAGGTCCCTCTCAGGGTCCGCAGCCGTTGACGCAGCCCGTGTTTTGGGCGCATCCACATTTGCAGTACTCCTCGAGTCGCCATGAGCGAGTGCTGTCCTTGGCCTTTCGGTCAGGTTCGTGTTAGAAGGCGCATCCATGGACGCAGACGAGGTTGGGGTCGCTCGGGGCGCAGCCTGTTGTGGCGCATCCCTTACGGGTGCCTTCCTCGTCGCATCCTTGGACGCAGCCGGGCGTTTTTTTGTTTTGTAGGGTGCATCTGTAGATGCACTCTTGGGCAGTTGCTGCTTAGGTGCATCTTGAGACGCAACCCTTGTTTTGGATGTGGAAGGCGCATCTGAAGACGCGGCCCTTGGTGCGTTTGTTTGTGTAAGCGCATCCGACGAGCGGGACGCAGCTTGTGGTTCGTTTGTTTCGTGATTCGTCTCTTTATCCATAGGTTTGGACGTTTATGCTTCACCGTTGGAGCTCTCCACCCGCCACGGAGCCCTCAGTCGGGGACGTCGCCCGTTCAACGAGCGTACGCCAGAGCTACTCCTTCGGTATAGGATCAACCTAGTAGGAAGTTGACGAGCCCGCACGCGACGGAAGATCACGGAACTGTATACGACACGAGACTATGCCGCAACTCATCCCGAGACCCCACGCCACGCCGGCTGCCCCCCCCCACTAAGCCGACCCTCGCTTGACATCCCGCTTATGGGATGCCTCAGCCGATTGGTCGTGGGTAGCTACCCCACGATCTCCCGTGTAAGAGGAAATCCGAGCCAAAGTGATGTGTTGTGTGCAACCTAGGTATGTAGGTACCGGTAGGTAACAACCGATAAATTTGAGTGTCGAGACATTTACATCAACATTTACATCTGGATTGTTAGGACTTAGCAACCGAAAACGATTGCTAACTATGTCGAGACTGCAGGCCCTGCTGTGTTTTGACTACGAGTGCTCAAAACTTCGGCTTATTAGTCGATTCGCACGAATTTACTCGCCCGAATCGGGCGTATCGACACATTTAAATATTTAAATTCTTTTCTGTAGGCGATTTGCACGAAGTTAATTTATGTGTTGCTAGTTTTATATTAAGACGTTCTCGTGTAGGACTGTAGGTACTCGTTATACAAGGCTATGCCATACGACGTACAATGTTTTATTCAGGATATGAACCGCAGCGCAAAAAGGACCCCGTTCTACTTACTTTCTGTGCGACACAACTGTGTTCTCACTTCTCTGCAATTTAATGCAGGTTCTAGATTCCCACATTATATGTATTTGTTAGGGGTGCTACTAGAACACATGTTTCGGTCACATTCGACCCGGCAGTATATATTGAACAACAAAGCCGACTGCATATTTTCGGCTTTCATTCACTCATCTGCATCTATCCTCTCTTAATAATGTTCAGGTCGGCTTGGCACTGCTCGAGCTAAGCCGAGCAGCTCTTTCTCGAACATATACTTCATCAAAATAAATTATATGTATATTCAATATTGCCGCCCGGCTGTGTTGAATCATACCGAGCCGAGCATCTGTGTAGCACGCCCCATATACACATTTTGCTAGCCATTGCCCTGATAATAAGGTTATCCTTTTATCATTATCATATAACATCACGTCAAAAACGTCGACGTCTATGATCCTCCTAATGACCGTAATAAAAGGTCATAAATATTGCGATAATCACTATGCTTGACATACAAATTACTGATCGCAATTTAAGCTAGCTCCAATATATTAACAGATAGGAGGACCGGATACTCATACTCTTGAACAAAAGATAACATCTCAGGTGTATTCACACAGTCCGCCATTTTCTTTTTGTTCAGGTCTCGTGTAATAGGAGCATGGTTTTGTCCATTACCTGGGCTCTAGGCACAATGTAGGTAGACACCGAGCCGCAGAAAATATCCTAGAAGGATAACCCTATACCTGCGCGACCTCGCCGTTGTACCTGTATCGTATCGTGTTGAGCGTAAACCGTTAAAGTCAAGCGTTGGTCTAGCCGCCCAAAGGCAAATTTTCTGGAATTAATATCATATTCGGCTTTTGAACAACCTCTTCTCGGGACACAAGAAATAAACCTTTACTACCCACACGAATAGTTGAACAAATTTATTGTTAGCTTTATATTATAGGTATGGAGGGAAGAGGTAAGGACCGTAAGGAGCACTATATCTGTTATATGGAAAAAGTTGAAAAAGTGTCCAGCATAAACAGTAACTAATACCTAGTTCAAAAACCCTCCAAAATGGCGCTAGCGTAGGCAAATGGTGTGGTATGAATGTAGCAGTTGTTAACGGACTGAAGTATGCCGAGTTAGAAAATTAACAGATTAAAGTACTTATGCCGAGTTTGAAAATTTAATATTTTTAGTGACTAGAGTAGGTAGTTAGTGACAGTCCAGTATGTAACCATACCTCAACAATTTACGTTGTCCAACATTATTTTGTAAACATAACTTAAAATTATTACTTTTAAAATTTACCCGGTGGCTACTATAGCGCCACTCTTATGTACCACATTTTGACGGACACTTTTCATATACAGAGATTGTTCTCCTTACCTCTACCCTCCATAATTATAGGTTACATTTCTATTGAAACGCGTGGGATGGCAAGCACCTGACATACTTATTAGTCAGCCATAAACTAAAACATTTATTTAAAAATATATGTGGTTCTAAATTACTTCCAACAATAAGAGTCTATTAAACGGTATTTTAGTCGTAAGATTTGATTTGTCTAAAGCTCCAAGGTTAGTTGTGCCTAACGTCTTAATGAAGGCTCTCAATCTTAATTTAAGACTAAAATTCGTAGTAGGACGGCCGAGCCTTGTAATTTAATTCCCTAATAGCAGTTGAAGAAGGAATAGGTATATTGGTACAATAGGCCGCACGTCAATGGTAGCACTTTGACCTTGAGCTGGCTTAGCATAGTATGGAGTTTCAATAGAATACGAGGCCAGCTTAATTATTCTGGTTTTTTATCACTGACGTGCGGCCTACTATACCCGCATACTCAGTAAATATTCCGCTCCTAAATCACCGATTAATACGTGTTAGAACTTTGATCTTTTTAACACATCTCTTGTGTTTGTTTACAGTTAGCGGATGGAATCACATTCATTTTCTTCACGTGATAGGGTATCTACGCCACTATAAGATAGACGTAGACTAACCAGTATGTCTGCTGTCTGTTTGTGAGTGTTGCTGGGGCGTTTGTTGCTCTACTTTTTTCTCCCAGCTAAAACACTAGGAAGTGGTCATTTTGATGTTCAAAAAGTGCTGATTCTGCACCTAATTTGAAGAATTTATTTATATCAATTGATTTTTCAATCTCATGCCTCGTCTTCTCTTAGGTATTTAATGATGGATGTAGGTCTGGAAATAATAGAAATTTCCTCTAAGAATTTCATATTTTAAATTGATAATAAATACCGTAGCACTCTGCACTCGATGGCTCAAAGAGTAACAAGATTGCAAACCAATATTTTTAGGCCGACGAGCAAACACGTTAACATCGGTACACTGAAAGTCAATTCCAATCCGGTGTTTCCACGTTTTAGGTTTTTTATGTGAAAAACATGTAAATCACGGACAGACCAACTTTTCAGTGGACATTTTGTTATTTAAAAGATAAATTACACTGGTACATTTTTAACAATGTATTTCTCTTAGGAAAAATAAAGCTCCCAGCGGTTTACATGTTAAGTCACTTTCCGGGTGTTAATGTGTTCTATCGGTTTTGTAAAAGAAATTAAAATATTTATGTTTAGCATAATTGCAGTTCTTTTAAAATATCAGCTGGTCTATGTTCCACAAATTTTAATCTCCCCATGAAAACTTAGGTGAAGAGAGCTGACATTCCACTACCTATATAATACATAAAAATAAAAAAAAGATTTTTTATGACCTTTTGTTGTACAAAAACACTTATCTAAACACCACGCAGCGTTACAACTAAGGAAAGAGTGTTTCCGATGAACTCTGGCACCCAAAGTAAGATTTAACTTGTGTTTAGGGTGCCAGCGTCACCGCCTATAATTTGAACATATATCAGTAGTTGTAGGACGAGCACAGCTTATTATTATTATTAAGATAACTACTTACTAAAATGCATATATGATGTGGCCTTTTAAAGTACCTATGTGGGGGTATGTGTATGTATATAGTGAGAGATAAATATGGTAAAAACTTGCGTTTATGTAAGTCTGTTTAAAATTATAATTATATGACATTATTAACTAAGTACTAAGCTAAGCGATTGATACACGCAAAATAGATAGATACATACAAATGCCACTAATGCCACTCACTACACACTCACTTCACCTAAGTTTTCAAGGTTATATATTTACAGAATAGATCGGTTGGCGGCTCTACGATTTTCAACCGACTTTTACGACGCTGTAAAAAAAAGCAGGCTAAGCTCGTTCCGACACGAAAACACATGAATGAATACTTGCATAAAAAACTGATATACCTACCCCAGTTCTATTTATTGCAGAAGTAAGTTACCTTCAGCAATAAATAGTTCTGGGGTAAATGAATTACCCAAATTATGACGCTTATTACCTTAATAAGCACTGGCTTATTAAGGTAAATTAGCGTCAAGTGCTCATACACACCTAATACTGTATAAATAAATCACTCTATTTGAAAGCTCTTTCAGGAGCCTGAGCTTTTGTGTCTAAACATGCTGGTTTTTTATGAAAAAAGAACATAATTCAATTTAACGTCATGAATGTTTAAAAATCTGATGAAGTTAATATTTTGACAGTTGTTTTAGTGCTTACATAAACGAGCGGCACGTTGCCAACTACAGGGGCCGTACTATGACGTGTTAATTCCATCATTGTTCCAGCGTGGAAGAGAGACGGAGCTATACATGACCGATAGCACTATCTCTCTTTCTCAACGGAATCATGATGGCGTTAACAGCTCATAGTACGGCCCCAGGCATTGACGCGTCTGCGGCTGCAGGTTCCTCTGCCGTTGGCAACGTGCCGTTTGTGTATATTATTAAGAACATCATAAATGATGAGAATAAGCATTATGATAATGCAAATAATGTCCCGTGCGTTATACAGAAAAAAAATACACAAGTCGATATCTACATAATATACAATAAAATAATGTTGAATCCGATTCTTACGACTAATAAAGAGACTACTGGGTGTAAAAAAGTCAGAACCTACAAATTTTAGAATAAAAGAATACAATTCGCAAAAACTAACATTAATTCATCGTTAGGCATCAGTGCACTAAACTGACGGAATCTTGTAATTGTATTAAATCCCTGTCGTTACGAAGATAATGGCATTATCGCCTTTAATGTAATAGACAGCTTCTCTTTTGCTTTTCCGCTGAAATATAATTCGACTTTATTGGAAGTCCAAATAATAGGGTTTAAAGTATGAAATTGCCGTTTTATTGTATTAGGTACTTCGAATTGACATAGAACCTTCATGGTTTGAGATTTTTGAGTGAAACTTTTTTACATGGTACCTATGAAGTTCTTCTTTTAGAAAATGTGCAACATTCGATTATCGACTTTCAGTTGTTTTTTTTTTATTCAGCTTAGACAAGAAAGATGGATACTTCGAGTTATTTTTGAATACGAGTTCCGACGCGGAACTAACGCGGCAGAAACAGCTCGCAATATCAACGTTGCGTTTGGAGAGGGGACTGCTAATGAACGCACCGTGCGATTTTGGTTTAAACGCTTTCGTGATGGAAACTTTGATTTGAATAACGAACCACGTGGAGGACCGCCCACACAGAAAAATAACAATGAATTGAAAGAGATGGTGGAAGCCGATCCGAGCCAAACTACCCAGGAATTAGCGGCATGGCCTAACGTTACCTTACCAACAATATTGACTCATTTGCGTGAAATCAATAAAATAAAAAAAATATGAGAAATGGGTGCCTCATGATTTGACTGATCTGCAGAAAGAAACGCGTGTTGAAACTTGTGTTGCCTTGTTGAATCGATACAGAAATGAACGAATATTGGATCGAATTGTGACATGTGATGAAAAGTTGATTCTTTACGATAACCGTAAGCGAAAAATGCAATGGCTGACCGCAGGTCAAACGCCGCAACAGTGTCCTAAAGCAAAGCTTACCAATAAAAAGGTAATGGTAACTGTTTGGTGGTCTCAGCATGGTGTGATTCACTATAGCTTTCTCCGATCTGGTCAAGCAATAACGGCAGATGTCTACTGTGCTGAACTCCGAACAATGATAGCAAAACTAGCAGTGAAACAGCCCCGACTCATGAATCGATCTTCACCATTATTGCTCCATGATAACCCGAGACCTCATGCAGCACGAGAAACCGTTTTAACTCTACAGGAACTGCAATTAGAAACCATTTGTCACCAGTATTCGCCAGACCTTGCTCCAACGGACTACCATTTTTTCGTGATTTGGACCATTTACTACGTGATAAAAAGTTATCTTCTCAGGAGGCAGTACAAAATGCTTTCACACAGTTGGTCGAACCTAGATCACGAGAGTTCTATCGCAAAGGCATAAATGACCTTCCTATTAGATGGCAGCAATGTTTAGATAATAATGGTAATTATTTTGATTAAATAAATATGTTAAATAAAAAAAAAACTATTTTCAATTTTTCGGTACAAATCGGCAATTCGGCTTAAAGATTCTTTATTTATTCTAAAAGAACATACATTGTTCACTTAGCGAATAAATACATAAATAAGGTAAGTGTAGTGCAGTAGCTATGTTTTTTTTTTAATGTAGGTAGTTAGGCACGTTGTCGCATTTTATGTGCAGAACTAGCTTAATATGTCGTTAACTTAATAGTTTTGTGTTGTTAGTGATGTACTGCTTGAGTTTGGTTCTAAATATGTTAAAAGAGGATGTGCTCCTGATTTCTGCTGGTAGATTATTATAGAGTTGTACACCTTCGTATTTTATACTTTTCCTGCCATATTGCGATCGCGGGGGGTGAGTCTGTATTTGGTTGGGATTTCTTTGGCTGTATTTGGATGTTTTTATGTTAAAGGATAATTGTGTGTGTATGGTTTTGTTAAGAATTTTTCTAATAAGAATGCAGGAATTGAATGTGTACAGTTGATGAATGCTCATTATTTTGGTGTGTTTGTATCTTAGAGCATTGTTTAATGCTCTAAGGTTTGTATAGTTCAGATGTAGGTGTGTGATAATCGTAGTTGAATAGAAGTTTAATTATTTTATTTTGTGCTAATTGTAGATCTTTAATCGTAGATTTGGTGGCGCATCCCCAGATTTCGATTAGGTAATTTATATGTGAGCGAATTAATGAGTTGTAAATATTGTAGCGATTTGTTTTTGTAATGTTATTGATATACCCGCGCATTGATCCCATTAGCGAAGTTATTTTTGTTTTTATGTACTTAATCAATATGTGCTTGCCAAGTGAGTTTGTTGTCTAACTTAAGTCCGATGTATTTTTCACAATTACTTTTGATGATTTTAGTGTTGTTTATGTGTAAGGCTGGGTAGTCTAGATTTTTTTTTATTTTTGGCTGAGAATATAATGTACGATATTTTTGATGTGGTAAGTAAATTAAAGCTAAACCAGTTGTATAATAAATCCAAGTCTTTTTGAGCGTCAGCTACAATGGTGTTTATGTTGTTACCGAAGTAGAAAAGGCAAGTATCATCGGCGTACAAAGTTAGTTGTCCAGTTAAGCCTAAACCTTTAATGTTATTTATTTATATAGCAAATAAGAGGGGGGATAGCAGAGATCCCTGGGGAACGTCAAGTTATATGGGGGGTGGTCTACTCGTCGCGTTTCCTATTTTAACTAAGTATTTGTTTCATAATCTCAAGGTATGAGGAGAGGATATTATACATTTCTCCGGTGATGCCAATGCTTTTTAGCTTTAATAATTGAATTTTATGGGATACCGTGTCAAAAGCCTTTTTTAGGTCATTTAAAATACCGAGCTTGTGGCGCACAAAGTGTTAGATTTGGGTCGGAAACCGAACTGCCGATCATAAATGTAATTAATATCGTTTAGGTATTTTTCTAGTCTAGTGTAAATTAATCGTTCAAAAAGTTTTGATAGTACCGGTAATTCATACTTTAACCCCTAATATTAGCAATAATAATTTAAATAATAAATTGAATTAATAATAAATAAGGTGGAGACAACAATACGACAATACATTAAACTGCAAACTTGTATCTAATGAGACCCCTCTGTGCCTCGGAAAGCACGTTAAGCCGTTGGTGTCGGCTGTCAATTCTGGATCTTTGACAGTCGTTACAGGTAGTTAGAAGCCCAAAAGTCTGACAACCAGTATTACCAAGACGTGTCGTATTACCCAGTAACTGGGTTGTGGAGGTCAGAGGAAGTCGCTCCATGTAAAAGACTGGTATTCATCTGCATCCGGTTAGACTGAATGTTACAACAAAGAAAACTCATATAAAAAGTTGACTTTGTAAACAAGCATATTACAAATTAGAGGATCATATCCAAGATAATAATGCTTGGAAACATGCTGGTTCAGCTCCATAGGACAATCTAGACAAAATAAAACTGGTTGCTAATTTAATTGTATGATTTATTATTTTTATGACATTGATTTACATTACTAGGAACATTTTTAGGAATATCGTACCTATACTTTTACAATGTTTGTAAATATGAGAGCACCGTGTATTTATCACTTATTTAACATTATTTGTCTTTGCTTCATTTTTAATTCTTTTAACCTATTGTGGTATAGTAGTTTTATTATAGGTGCGTCGTCTGCAATATTTAAAAATAATAAGTAATAATAAGTTTAATGATCCAAATTTATACATAGACACAGGTTGTATACTACTAACAATGGACACAAGGGGAGAAAAATTATTGTCTATATTAACAAAAAAAAAAAAAAAACTGTCTCCTAAACTAGGGATGGAGTGATTCGACCGAGCTGAACTGTAAATTAATGACACCTTAGGTTTTCAGTGTCGATGCTAATCTACCATAAAACAAAAATTGTATAATTAGAGTACACAAAATATTGATGTTGACGTTCAAAAGTGCCTTTTATGTGCATATTTGAAATAAATGCTTTGTCTTTGACAAGGCAGATGATGATCTGCGACTGCATACAAAAGTTCAACCAAATAAATCCAATAGTTTAGTCACTACAGTTATTCGGCTCTTCGGCAAAATTCCATAGTCGGCCCATCACTATTATTTTTTATTTAATGTCGTCTTGTCATCTCCACGTTGTATATTGTACCTATAGAGTTCACGCTTCTCCTATGTGCATAACGGAAAAGATAATCCTATTGGCGAGATATACAAATTCCGTGTTCGATAATGGATTGGCAATGTTAGTTGTATGTAATTGTATTGTTACAATTACATACAACGAGGTTCGTCGCCAGGTTACCAGATAAATAGGAACCAGTTTCTCTCCCGAAGTTAGTCTACAAATAACTGACGTGACTAACATTCATTTGTTTTCATGAAAGGATAATCCTTCGGTTTCATTTTACATCATTTATAATTACGAAACTATCTGTTGGAAGGGCAACTAGAAACAATTCTTTTTCTTGTACAGTATGGCATACAAAAATGCCTTATACGGGCCTATTTCAAATGAATGATTGACTTTGATTAGTAATAGAGCTGTTTTGCATTAAAACAAAACAGTTATTACCTATGTTATGAAAAATACATATACCTATAAGTCATAATACGTCACCGGAACACCCTCTAAGCACGCTTCTTTGGCTAAATGATCAACTTCTTCAATGCCGATATGGGAAGGCACCCATTGTAAAACAATATCTTATTTTTTACATTCTATTATTTTATATGCAACTGGATAGCCACGAAAATTTCCTGTACCTACACCTAGTCAAATATCGTAGTGCGCATTTACAGTTAGGCCAGATTACGGAATCTTGAAATTCTACTGATTCAAGGTTTAAAATGGCTTCGAAGATAGCGATTAACTCGGAATACATGACAGAAATGTTTAAATTTAAATTGAACTTAAAGCAGGTATTACTTTGAGGGTCAAAAAACCACCTCCAACATTCGAAACAGTCGAACTTCAGCCGAGCTATTTTGTAACAATCTCACCGTGATAACTTAGGTGAAGTGAGCTTGAAGTGAGTTGTCAATAGTCTCAATCCCTAGCATCAGGTGGAACTATACAGTAGAAAAATGCTAGTTGTAGGTATGACAGTAAAAATGTATAATAAATTACCACCTGGCTTGAGAATGTTATCAATTAATAAATTCAAATGTAAAATGTTTAGGTACTTGGCTCTTAGACATGTGTTTCTATTCCGTTAATGCATTTTTAAATCATACTTTTGACATTGTAATTAATATTCTATGCTATTAGTATTTTGACATTATAATTAGATAATATATTGACACTAGAAATTATATTTTTGACATAATAATTAATAAGTATTTTGACAGTACAAATAATTGAAATAATCGTATTCAATTAATCTAAATCAATATTATTGTGTACACGATTTAGGACGCAGGGTTGAATGAAAACACGAACAAGATGAGTGCACTAAATATTATATTTAAACTTCAACGATTTTAACACTGATTTAACAAGATACTTTTACATTAAAGTCACACACTTATACAATATTTACATTTAAGACAATTATCACGACTTGAAGAAGACTGTTTGAAGACTATAGGAAGACTGTTGTAGGAAGACTGTGTCGTTACGCCCGTGGGCGCCCATTTTATTTCCCCCAACGTAAGCGCAAGTAGTGGTCGGTCCCCTTATCACGACCGCCCACTATCCAATGGCTAGTGGGAGAGTCGATTATACCCTACCCCGCGCTCCCCGCTCTTCACCCCTGTGACCTAGTTTGATCGTGGGAACCAGGATGTGGAATACAATGGGCGCCTTTCGACCAATCAACGGGTTTTTTTACTCTAACAGATAGAACTTTGTCACATTAAATTTACTCGTATTTCTTGTTATAAGAAGTTACAAGGTGATACATAAAAAATAGGTGTGTAATGCCTACTGGTGACATTTATCTATATAAAAATACGTTATCCAAGTCGTTCATCATTATTTAGCACCTATCTTAACAGATTTAGAGGGCTGTGCTTTTCAACAATTATTTAATACTTATCTAGACAGATTTAGGGGGCTGTGCTTCTCAACATTTCCACCCCCTGTAGAAGGGTTCATCCGACTACATTCCCGTCTGTCGGAAGCACAACCACCTTTACAACAGGTCGACGCAGGACCCCATGATTGGTTCTTACGTCTACCACTCTTAATATTATCCGCGCCAGGATATACACTTTGGATGACCCCTTTGGTCCACTGGTTTCGTGGCTTATTCGCGTCTGTGATCACTACCACGTCACCCACTTTCACATTTGGAACGTCACTGAACCACTTATTACGGCGTTGGAGCGTCGGCAGGTACTCGCGCAGCCAGCGCCTCCAGAAGAGGTCGGCCAGCGCGTTCACCCGTCGCCACATGCGGCGGGAATCCAGGTCGGCGGCATGCCGACGCGTG
The DNA here is from genome assembly GCA_937001585.2 of Brachylomia viminalis. Taxonomy (NCBI): domain Eukaryota; kingdom Metazoa; phylum Arthropoda; class Insecta; order Lepidoptera; family Noctuidae; genus Brachylomia; species Brachylomia viminalis. The sequence goes on along the minus strand of OW443301.2, from coordinate 13,107,938 downwards.
CACGGTGCATCTCCCGCGGATGTGCCCAGCAGGAGATGGTTGGGGGTCAGAACCACTGGTTGCTCGACGTCGCTGCTCACGTATGTGAGAGGCCGGCTGTTTACGATCAGCTCGGCTTCGGCAAGGAGTGTGTAAAGTACCTCCTCGCGAGGGGCACGCTCTCGTAGCGTTGCCTTTAGTGCGTTCTTGATTGAGCGCACTAGTCGCTCCCAGCACCCGCCCATATGTGGAGATGCCGGGGGGTTAAAGTGCCAGGCAATTCCGCGTCCCGTCACTTCGCTTCTCATTTTGTCCTGGTCCATGTCGCGCAGTGCTGCGCGTAGCTCGGCGTGCGCCCCGACGAAATTTGTGCCGCGGTCGGAATACATGTCCGACGGACGCCCGCGGCGCGCAATCAAGCGCCTCAGGGCCAGTATCGCCGAGTCGGCACTCAGCGACGCCGCCAGCTCCAGGTGGACGGCGCGTGTGGTGAGGCACGTGAATAACACGCCCCACCTCTTCTCTCTGCGTCGTCCGACAGCCACTTCCATGGGGCCAAAATAATCGACCCCACAGTGGACGAAAGCTCTTCTCGTCACCTCTAGTCTGGCCACCGGGAGGTCACCCATCTTGGGTGTCACCGGCTTGGCCCTCTCCAGTCGACACCGTTGGTAGCTTGCAGTGACGGTTTTTACCGCAGACCGCAAGTTTGTTATCCAGAATCTCTCACGGACTCTGTTCACCACAGCTTCTTGATTGGCGTGCAGCGCCTCCACGTGGTATTTGAATAAGAGGCGCCGCGTGAGCGCATGCTTCCCATCCAGGATGATAGGATGGCGCTCCCCGAAGTTGAGCTCGCTACAGGCGCCCAGCCTGCCGCGTACTCTCACCAGCCCATCTTCATAAAACATGGGGTCTAGTGCCCGCAACTTGCTGTTGCGAGGCAATGGGCGAGCCTCTCGTAGCGCAGCGATGTCTTCCGTGTAGCTGTCCCCCTGTATCAGACGCAGGAGGCGCATCTCGGCCTCGTGCAGGTCATCTGTCGACACAAGGGATGTCTGACGCCGCTTGCGGCATCGATCTATGAAAATATGCACACGCGCCATGACGTTAGCGGCGCGCGTCCACGTAGGTAGCCGCTCATACTGCAGCAGTGATTCAGTCTGTACTGCAACGGTGTGCACGCGCTGTATTCTTTCAAGGTCCTGCTCTGCCACCGCGTCGAGCTTGATGTCGGCCGGCCACTGCTCCTGTGGACAGCGAAGAAAAGAGGGACCCGACAACCACTCATTGCTGTTGTTAGGCCAGTCCATCCGGGTAGCCTTGTCTGCGGGGTTCATCGCTGACGGAACCCAGCGCCAGCTGTCCCTCTCTGACCTTTTGTCTATCTCGGCTAAACGGTGTGACACGAACCTTTGAAATTCTAACGCGTCTGAATTTATCCACTTGAGGACAGTTTTGCTATCAGTCCATAAATGAATGCTACTAATAACTGCTCCTAATTCCTTGACTACTGTATCGGCTAGTCTACAGGCTAACACAGCCGCTTGTAATTCTAGACGTGGAATGGATGTCACCTTTTGTGGCGCTACTCTCGCCTTACCTATCACTATCGCGACATCCCTATCCCCTTCTGTGTTTAACCCCGCTACATAGGCTACTGCTGCGTAAGCGGACTCGCTCGCGTCACCGAATACATGCAACTCTAGTTGCTCTAGCTGGAGGCCGTACCACCTAGGTATGAATATGTTATTAAGGTGGTACAGGTTTTGCAACCACTCAAACCACAACTTGGCCTCTGGCTCTTTCAGTTTCTCATCCCATTGAATTCCCGTGTGCCATATCCGTTTCATAAGGATGCGCGACTATATGACACACGGATACAAGAAACCTAGTGGGTCAAAGATTGACATGATAAATCGAAGGAATTCCCGTTTTGTTGGAACCACGTGTCCCTCTACTATGGCTTTAGGCAACTTCTTAAATGATAGGTCAAAAGCTAATTGGTCCGAGCTTGGTGACCAGATCATGCCTAACGTGCGTTCCGTCGCACCTTCGCCTTTATCTAAGGAAACCCGGTCAGGCATATCTACTCTGAGCTTATCGCGCAGCTCTTGAGAGTTGGTGACCCACCCCCGTATATTAAACCCGCCTCTGGCGTGGATGTGAGTCACTTCCTCAATTAAACTATTGGCCTGCGTGGCAGACCAAGCACTATCCAGGTAGTCGTCCATATAATGTTTTTCGTGTATGGCGGCTACCGCTTCGGGGCACGTTTCTTTAAACTGTTCCGCGTTTTTATTTAAAATATAAATTGCCGACGTTGGCGACGACACGGCCCCGAATATCATGGAGTTCATGACGTACACGTCAGGCTCCTTATTGCCGTCAGTCGTCCAAAGGAACAGCTGTGCCCCTCGATCCTGTTCTCTTATAAAAACTCGTAAGAACATATCGGCTATGTCCCCAGTAAAAGCTACAGGCCCCAATCTAAATTTAAATAACACGCCTAACAGGGAATTAAGCAAGTCGGGTCCAGTCAACAAATTGTCATTTAAAGACGTCCCATTGTAGCTAGCCGCGGCGTCAAAAACCAATCTTAATTTTCCCGGTTTGTTTGGATTCGTTACCCCGAAGTGGGGTAAATACCATACCGAATCGGACTTGATACCGCCCTCTACCCTACTCGCGTACCCTTCTGCCAACAACCTATCTATCTGCGCTGTATAGGCTGCGGTGTACACAGCGTCCTTATGTAGCCGTCGCTCAATTCCGGCTAGACGCTGGCGTGCGTACCTATAATTATTAGGTAACTGTGGGTCGTCGCGACGCCACAGTAGCCCTAACTCCCACTGGCCGCTCTCTGTCTGACGGCTAGTGGAGTCTAGAATAGCCTTAGCTCTCTCCACATCCTTGTGCTTTCGAGGCACCTCTGAAATTCCTATCGCTTCTAGCTCAAACTGTTTTTTGACTAACTCGTGCAAGTCGATAGTTGATTCTACTACACAATTTAGTGAATGAACATTAACACTCTGATGAGTACCTACAGGTCCGTGCACAACCCACCCTAAACTGGTCAAAGAGGCAACTGGCTTACCGGATTTTCCTCGGCGAGTCTCCTGGCTGACCAACAGCTCCCAGTTGTCTTGGCCCAACAACAGCAGTGGTCTGGCTCCTCTCATTTCCTCGCAACCCAAGTCGCGAATGTGGGCGTGTTCTGTTAACACTGCGGCGGACACTGTTTGCGCGGGTAAGTCCAGGCTTTTTAATGTACGACACTTCACTTTATGTGTTAACCCGTTCGGTCCACGCACTGATACACTGATTACTTTTGATGTATTGTCAATGATCTCTTGACCGCGCGCACTGTGCAGAGTTAGTGGAACTTGCTTTCCACTGGCGTTATCAGCTAACGAGTCGTCTATCAGTGATACGGTTGCCCCGTCATCCAGTAGGGCATAACAATGTTTGTCAACACCGTTCACTGTAACACACACTGGCATTATCTTTAATAACGCCTTCCCTGTGTAGTCACTAACGTTCGTGACGCTCTCGCTCCTCTTGTCGGCATGTAACAATGTGTGGTGCGCGTAATCACACGACGCGCACCTACTTGCACGACAAAAGTTCTTCCCGTGCTTCTTTATGATGCACTTAAAACATAATTTATGTTTCTTAACATGTTGCCACCTCTCGTCGACACTCAACTCGGTGAACTTGACGCACTTGGGTAACTTATGTTTGTCTCCACATAATGTGCATGGTTCCTCTGTGGCCTTAGCTTGCTGGTCATTATCCGAGTGAACGTGCAAGCGTTGAACATTTCTAGACTGCTTGAACATCTGTACAGGTGCTCGGGGCTTAGCCGTGCTAGACGATGATGTGGGCGCACTCATCTCCATTTGAACATAAAAAGACGTGGCTCGGGCTAGATGACTCAGGAACTCTGCGAGTATTTCTAGACTCGGTGAAACTCGCACATCTATGCCCTGGGTCGTTGCCATACCCATAGCAAAATCACCATATTGAGCACGTTGTACAGATGTAAGTTTGTTCAAAAGTTCACTCACCAGTTGTGGATTGTTTAAATATCCGTTAGCTTGTACACTCTTCAGCAGCGACACACAATTTCTCACCGTTGTTGAGAACTTTCTGAGTTCACGGCCACTTTCAGTCACTTTAGGTAACGCTCGCACTTTCTTTAGAGCACACTCTAGCACTAGATTAGGATGCCCGAACTCTTCATCAAGCGTCTTGATAATTTCACCTGGGTTAGTCGAGGTGCGCAACAAATCTTCCACGGCCAACTTTGCGTCTCCCTGCAGCGATGTTTTCAAGCGCGCTAGGTTCTCATGCGGCTTGAACTCGTACATAACTGTTGTGTCGTGGTACATGTTCTTGTACGACAGCCATTCAGCTGGGTCGCCTTTGAAAAATGGCAACTCATAGGCCTGTCTTGGTACCGGCCGCGGACGCGCTAGGTTTGTGATAGCGTCTGCCAACTGATCTATCTTTCTGTCCCGCGACCTGCTCCTGTCCCTGTCGTCTGCGAACGCGTTTTCCCACTCAGGCTCTCTTCTAGCCTGTTCTCTGGCTCGTGGAACACTGGCCGTAGCTAAGGGCGTAGCGCTCCCTAGGTACGGTGGTTCGCGAAACTGTACCGACGCGGGCGCACACTGTTGGAGCGCAGGTATATAACTGGGCGGCGGCACTGGTGCTAACACATCACGAGAGGGCGCAGACACTTGACGCGGCGGCGGATCGCGACTCACAGCGAGCGTGTGTGTTTCCCTGACAGCGGGAGCCGAGTCTTCGACCCATGCTTCCACTCGCCGCGTTGTCCCTTCTCCTTCTGATTCTGAGTCTTCCTCAACAGCGGCATCAATCTCAGCGAGATCGGCTTCAAGCTTCTTCTTGACGAGTTGCTCCTTCATGCGTACCAATTCTCGTTCAGCCTCGTACTCAACCCTCCGTCGAAGGTAGTCGGCACTTCTCTGGCCGCTCCTCGAGGAGACGTGGCTTGTCCCGGAACCTGCCCTCTGGATTGTCTCCGATCTCACAGGCGTGAACATATCTCTGTGGTCGATAACACGACCTCCCGCCAGTGGGATTACAGGTACAGGAACCGACGATGTAATCGGTGCAACTGAAACTGAGCCTGGTGCCTTTTCAGACGGCACGCCAGAGTCAGCCTCCAACTCACGTCGCTTGTTCATGTCGGCCTCTATTTTGCGCAACTTACTCCGTGTCGTAATTGTGCTTCTAACACTCATCTTGTTTATCTTCCGTACGATCCGGCACTCGAAGGACCAAAAATTGTACACGATTTAGGACGCAGGGTTGAATGAAAACACGAACAAGATGAGTGCACTAAATATTATATTTAAACTTCAACGATTTTAACACTGATTTAACAAGATACTTTTACATTAAAGTCACACACTTATACAATATTTACATTTAAGACAATTATCACGACTTGAAGAAGACTGTTTGAAGACTATAGGAAGACTGTTGTAGGAAGACTGTGTCGTTACGCCCGTGGGCGCCCATTTTATTTCCCCCAACGTAAGCGCAAGTAGTGGTCGGTCCCCTTATCACGACCGCCCACTATCCAATGGCTAGTGGGAGAGTCGATTATACCCTACCCCGCGCTCCCCGCTCTTCACCCCTGTGACCTAGTTTGATCGTGGGAACCAGGATGTGGAATACAATGGGCGCCTTTCGACCAATCAACGGGTTTGTTTACTCTAACAGATAGAACTTTGTCACATTAAATTTACTCGTATTTCTTGTTATAAGAAGTTACAAGGTGATACATAAAAAATAGGTGTGTAATGCCTACTGGTGACATTTATCTATATAAAAATACGTTATCCAAGTCGTTCATCATTATTTAGCACCTATCTTAACAGATTTAGAGGGCTGTGCTTTTCAACAATTATTTAATACTTATCTAGACAGATTTAGGGGGCTGTGCTTCTCAACATATTGTATCAAATTAAAAATATAAATTCAAAACAATTTTATAACTTTTATTGTAATGTCTACGATTTGCATGCACTTAGCTTATTTAATTTTCCTACACCAGCAATGGTAGTATACGTGAATCAATGTTCAATTTAAGATCTCAATGTACCATATACTTAGAAATAAAATATTACTATTACTTTAATGACAGCTCACTTCACCTAAGTTATCACGGTGAGATTGTTACAGAATCGACCGGCAGATCCATCCATATAAATTCTGTAGTATCCAGGTTAGCTCCTGGTAAAATTCTTACTACATATAATTTAATACGAAGTTGATAGTGATTGTACGATTTCTTAGCTTCGGTAACCTCTTTAGTTAGTGGTTTAATCGTGCAAGACAAGTTCACACCGCCTAACCACGTACTTATTAGGCGAAAATGATCCTTATTCATAGCTGGAGTAGGTACACGCATATGTTATTAAATGTTTCAGAAATATGAGCTATGTGGTCTCTATTTACGTCCCCAATACGTACCTTGGCAACAAATATTAAGTTTGATAACAATTCCCCATTTACAAAAGACTTGAGCTTCAAAGATTATTTCATAGCTGTGATATCTGCGAATATTTAACGGCTGCAGATGGAGTTCGCATTACCTACGTACTTTTAATAAAATTACCGATGACCCTCAAACATTGATTTTGAATTTTAGTTAATTTGTTTAAATGGGTTTGACAACTACACTGGGCCGCAAAGAAAGCGGGTCGAAATCTAGTGAAAAAGGTCATATTTACTTAACTCATTTTGATTAAAAATAAACTTCATAGTCTTGAACTTTTATGACATTGATATATGCACTATAAAATTGTCTATAAAACAGTCTTTACTTTATAAAGCTAGCTCCAATATTTTAGAAGTTATTGCATTTTTTATAACTGACCCACTTTCATTGCGGCCCAGTGTATTATCAAATAAAAAACTGGCATACTTATTCTATTCTGGTGCTTATGATTACAATGTATAATAATTGTCGTAAATGACCCCATTTTTTCTTGTATTTATTTTAACTTAGTAGGTATATTCCCACATTACAATATGATCCTATAAAAGTGTTTATATATATACACCCATGCTATAATAAATCTTGTATAAAAGCTTCTGAAATGTCATAGTAACCATAATATCATCCAAACCAGTATTATAATGTTGTAGTATAATTAGTTATGCAACTCGAATTTCAAAATAAGAACATTGGTATGCACGCGCGTTTCACTACAACAGCAGATAATTAAAAAAAATACTTATTGATTGTTCGAATTCACGACGTATCCCGTCATATTAGTAGGTACTGCGAAAAATTATTACGTTGTTGTTTACAAAAATGAGTGATACAAGCTTTGATAACACACCATCAGATACTCGTATTTATTAGTTTGTTTGTGACTGTGAAACTTACCATGAATTTACATAGGGTTCTTACAACAGTGTACAACCCCCTATGGTTTCAGAATCTTTAATAGAGGATTCATATCATGGGTGTAGATAAAGTCTTGTATGCAACTGTACATAATTAGGTATTAAAACACTCATGTGATACCTACTATTATCACACTCGGCTTCGCCTCGTGTGATAAACCCGCATTCGTGTTGTTAAACAACAGTTGCATAAATCACTATTTGTTACCAGTGTAAAGTAACGATATAACTACATACATTACATAGGTCATCATCAACCCTTATCCCAGATTAGTTTTGTGGTCGGAGACATTCTGTCTTGTCTAATGATCATCATCTCTCATCATTTCTCTTCATCTTAGTATCCCTTTCTTTCTGGACATATAATTTTGTACACAATAAGTACTTCCGTTTCTTCTGACAATCCGATCCTACTTACGTAGATATGCAGGTACCTCTAAGTAGGAAGGAAGGTACCTCTAAGGATTTATTATTCCTTTGAAATCTGTCTATCTAAGTAAAAACACTGACATGATTTGACAAACTTCGTTTCCCCTTGTGCTTGTTTAATTACTGCGCTTAAATCAATGATAATTGGCTTAAATAGTTTATAATTGATTACTTCGCTAAAATAATTTATAATTGCTTGCTTATACAGGGTGGCAGGGACGTCGACACGCAAATAAAAATATGAAAAATAAAGAAAGAAAATCAAAGAATTCAGCATATATGATCCTAGACACCCTAGTATAGAAAATTTTCGTCGGTTTAAATTAAAGACCATTACCTACCAAAGCAGCACTGGGCCCGCGTGGCAAAATTACAGCTCATTACAGGCCTGTGTCCCAGAAGCCCCACTGGGCCCGCGTGGCAGAATTACAGCTCACTTCCTCTCGTAGAGAGGAGGCCTGTGTCCCAGCAGTGGCAACATTGTAGGCTGATTATTTATAAAAAGCCTTAACTGACAACCTTAACCTCTCTTTAAGCTGTAACTGTAGCCTTAGTTGACATTTAAAGAAAGAAAAAAACTACACAAACATACGAGTAGGTTTAAATAATTTTATTCTCATAAGAACTTAATTATTAACAGTTCACTTAAAATGAGATACAGAGTGATATCTAAACAGATAATAATATATATAATATTTGCCTCTAGGGTGCTGGGGACGTTACGGGGTAGGTACTACATGTTTTTTGAGCTTTTTTTAAATATGTTTAAACTATCACACTTCTTTAAATTCTCCGGTAAATTATTGAATAGTTGCGCTCCCTCATTCAATATTGTTTTCTTGCCGTAATTAGTCCGTGCACGTGTAGTCGTTAGTTGAAACTTGTTTTTACTTCTTGTGTTGTATGTAGGTGTTTTTTTATGTAGTTGAGAGTTTGATTGTACGGAATTCGTGATAATTTTTTTAATCAGAATGCAGGTGTAATATGTATGTAGTTGTGTGAGATTTAGAAGATTAGTGTTTTCGTGTAGTTTTTTTGTTGGATTTAGGTAGGGATAATGAAATAGTACTTTGATTATTTTGTTTTGTATTCTGTGTGGTGGGCTTAGGTTAGATTTAGCGGCTGCTCCCCATAGTTCAATTAGGTATTCCAGGTTTGATTTTACTAGAGAGTTATACATATATAATCAGACGTACTTTTTTCTGAATACATTTTGTAATCTTTCGTAAAGCTCCTATAAGTGATATTAATTTTGTTTTGACACGATCAATGTGTAGTTTCCAGGTTAGTTTATCATCTACCCACAGTCCGAGATACTTTTCGTGATAAGATCGTTTCACTACTTCTCCGTCGATCGTAAGTGGTGTAACATCCGGTAATGGTTTGTTTTTCGCTGCGAAAATCATAAATGATGTTTTTGCAGTGTTAATAGTAAGCAAGTTATATTTTAGCCATTCATTAAGTAGGTCAAGGTCCTTTTGAGCATCAGTTATTAATGGTTTGTACAGATTTATTAAAGTAAAAGAGGCAAGTGTCATATGGGTAGCGTTAGGTGTCCTGTCAGACCTTATTTTATTAATGTTATTGATGTAAATAAGAAATAATAATGAGCTAATTAGTGAGCTTTGGGGACATCCGTATGTAATGTTTTGCATCGAGCTAATAAAGTGGTCTATCTTAACGACTTGCTGTCTGTTTTGTAAATATGACGTGAACATATCGAGGGCACTGCCTGAAATACCTATGTTGCTTAATTTTCGTAACAGTTTTTGATGGCTTACTGTATCGTATGCTTTTTTTAGGTCAATGAAAATACCTACAACAATGTCTTTTTTATCAATATATTCTAATTGAAAACGGTTCCAAAAATGTTGCTTTATGTGCTCCACTCTTTGGTAGCGCTCCAGTCGCCCGATGTTGAGATCAGTAACCTGTGGATGCGGAACAGATATTAGTGGTCGCCCAATTATGAAATGTCCAGGAGTGAGAACGGAAAAATCTAGAGGATCAGTGGAAAGAGGGGTAAGAGGACGGGAATTTAAGACGGCCTCAAGCCTAAAAGTCTCTTTAGGTGATGTTTCGTAGATTTGACGGCAGCTTCAGCAATGCCGTTGAAGTGGGGAGAGTATGGAGGCGTAAAAGAAAATGTGATGCCTTGTTGAGCGACTTCAGACACGAGATTAGAGTCTTGTAAAAACTTACGTAGCTCATTGCAGGTACCTATAAAGTTTGTCCCATTATCGGACAAGATGCTTTCGGGCTTACCACAACGAGCCACGAAACGGTTCAAAGCAGCCATGTAGGCTTCTTTCGTAAGGTCTGTAACAAGCTCGATGTGAACTGCCTTAACGGCAAGGCAAACAAAAATACACAGGTACGCCTTTATAAGCCCCTCGCCCTCGCCCTTTGCGATCAGCTATCAGCACTGGCCCCGCATAATCCACACTACAATTTAAAAATGTGTGTTCTAAATGTGTCCTTGAAGAGGGCAACTGACCCATTGTAGGTTGCATAGTTTGACACTTGTATTTATAACATTTGATGCATTTTTTAACAATACATTTGGAAAGATTTCTACCACCCAGAGGCCAATACATTTGGCGTATATTTGCCAAGAGCAGCTGAGGGCCAGCGTGTAAGCAGTCGAGATGATATTTATGAAATATTATTTTAGTTATATGGTGCTTACCGCATAATAGTACGGGGTGCTTGACATTATAATCATAAGGTGAATTGTCAAGTCTCCCTCCTACGCGTATGAGACCATTCGAATCTGTAAAAGGACTCAAAGAAATAAGCCTATTTTTTTTTTGGTAAAGACTTTCCTGATTGCAGTAAATTAAACTCAACAGGAAACATATCCATTTGAGCGTGACGTAAAATAAAATTTGTAGAATTTGTAAGTTCTTCACAGGAAAGGGAACCAAGGAATTTATTATGTGTATGCTTTAAATTGTAAATAAATCTTAGTATATAAGCGACGATTCTCTGTAAGTGATTATAATTGGAATATTTGTGAATTAGTGATTTAATGAATGAATGATTATCATTATGATGTGACAAATGCTTTGAAGTTAAATTATTGTATGATTGATGATGGGATGAGTGATCAGTAAAGTGTGATAATACAACTTCAGGTAGATCTTGTTTCAAGTTCCCATTGGGCATTTTTGGCCAATATATTTCATCATTTAACAGAAATTGAGGACCTGACCACCATAAGGAGCACTCGCTGATAAGGTCAGCCTTCAGCCCGCGAGAAACAAGATCCGCCGGATTTTCCTTCGACGGCACGTAGCTCCACGTTTGCCCTATAGTGCATTCTTGTATCTCGTTAATGCGATTACGAACAAAAGGTTTCAACAAATTAGGTGTCATGGAGAGCCAACTTAACACTATGGTCGAATCGCACCAAAAGTAGCACTTACTAACGGGTTTGGTGAAGGAATTCTGTACATTAACACACAGTCTTGCTCCTAATAAAGCCCCACATAACTCAAGTCTAGGGATGGTTGTTGGTTTGATCGGTGCAACACGATTTTTAGAGACCAACAGCTGTACTTTTACTAACCCATCTTTAGTACTAGACTTTATATAAATACATGCACCGTAGGCCTTTTCGGATGCATCTGTAAACACATGAATTTCATTTATAGTTGAATTGTCACATGAAATCCACCGGGATATTTTAAGGGTATTTAAACATGGTAGACTATTCACGAACATTAACCAGGAGGTATGTATATTATCTGGTACTCGCTCGTCCCAGTCACACTTAGCCATCCATAGACTTTGGATGATAATTTTAGCCTCGATAATGCAAGGACCTACCAGACCTAATGGGTCAAATATTTGACTAATCACAGATAAAATGTGGCGCTTTGTGATTGGTTTGCTGGTATCGACCGATATTGAAAACCCGAGAGAATCAGATTTACATAGCCAATATAGGCCTAACGTTTTAGATGACACGTTTCTATCCTCAGACAAGTTCAACCTACCAGAATGCCCTGAAACACCAGCTATTTCTGTTAAAATATCTAAACTATTAGATTGCCACTTTCTCAAATGAAAGTTAGCTGACGCTAAAATGGATGCAACTTCTTTACCCATCTGGACCACCTCGGAAACCGAGTCACAGCCACTCAGATAATCGTCGACGTAAAAATCTCGTTCAATGGACGATTTTACAACGTCATTAGAGGCAGTTGTTGCTAAACTGACTAAGCTCTTTGTGGCTAAATAAGGGGCGGAAGCTGTACCATAAGTAACAGTATTAAGACTGTACGTTTGAAGTGGTAGCTTAGGGTCAGCGCGAAAGATTATTTGTTGTAAGTTACGTTGTGATGGTGTTACCTGAATGGCCCTATACATCTTCTCTATGTCACCAGAAATAACAAACTTGTGCTGACGGAAACGCAGCAATATAGAAAAGAGATCATCTTGGACAGTGGGCCCCACCATTTGGATGTCATTAAACGACACTCCAGAAGTAGTCGCTGCCGATGCATCGAAGACTACCCTGAGCTTAGTTGTGGTACTTGATTCTCGGATGACTCCATGATGTGGCAAAAAATACTCATTTTTGTTGCCTGAATGAGGTTTCCTTGATGAGTTATTCACAGTCATATGCCCTAGGCTCACGTACTCCTCGATGAATGCAACATATCTTTCCTTAAAAGCAGGATCACGTTGGAAACGGCGTTCTAATGCTAAAAATCGACGTTTAGCCATTTCATAAGACTCACCTAACTCACTGGGATCATTTTTAAGAGGCATTGTAACTATAAAATGCCCGTTTTGATCACGCACAGTGTTAACGCGAAAACTTTCTTCGCAGGCTCGTTCTTCCTGTGACAAGGAATGCTCAGAAGAAACGAAATCGAGCTCCCAAAACTTATTTAGGCTGTTATTTAAATCGTTCATGGAGATGTTACAAAAATGTGAATGTATATTTTTGATTGGATGTTTTGGAAGAGCCACAGAGCCTGATACTATCCATCCGAGCTTTGTCTCGTGTAACTTGGGCTGATTTTTTCCTAAATGGATAGATGCACTGCCTAGAATATTCCAAAATATTTCAGCACCAACTAGTATGTCAATCTCTGATGGAACGTTGAATGACGGATCGGCCAAATTTAAATCTAACGGTATGGGAATGCTACTTATGTCGACTAAAGTAGACGGCAGTAATTTGGTAATTGTAGGTAATATGAAACAATTTATGTCCGTCTTATAGCTGCCGCTGCATGATTCAATAGTTAGTTTGCAAGACCGTGTACTTAACGTAGTATGACTGTTTATACCTGTCACCGTGGAACTCGTGTTACGTCGAGGAAGTCCTAGCTGATCACATAGTTTCTGCGTAATAAAATTAGCTGTGCTACCATTATCGAGCAGGATCCTGGCGTCGGCCTTGATGCCTTGATGGTTCACCACTCTCACCAACGCTGTGGACAGTAAAATATGAGAGGTAGTATGTTGTGACCGAGCGTCACTCGACAAGGAGATATTTTCTGAGGTGCCATTGTGTGGAGCGGCACCTCCAGAAACATCAGTGGGCAATGCTACACTACTGGGCATAGGATCTTGGTAATGGGTGGACTGTTCAACATGTACAAGGGTATTATGTCTACCTTTACAATATTTACAACCTGCCAATCTACATCGTTTTGTTACATGACCACTACGCAAACAGTTGAAACAAACTTTAAATTCTTTAACTTTTAATATACGTTGTTCTAAGTTTAATTTTCGGAACCCTTCACAAGTGTATAATAGATGATTTTGATTACATAAGGGACATTTTGTTACATATTTTTGATTTGAATTATCGCGTTGATTAGTTGCTATTATTAATGATTTATGTTTGCTTCCTACTTGATTGTTATGAGTGTTAGTGTTATTTTCTATATTAAGTGCGAGTTTGTTATGTTCTAATGTCTCCAATAAATCTGCTTTTTTACTAATATAAGAACAAAATTGTGAAACTGTTGGTTTTGTTGGTATGGTATTACGATGAGCTTCCCATTCCCTGCTGGTGATAGGATCTAGTTTAATTGCCATCATATAAATAATCAAGGTGTCCCAACTGTCCGTGGGCTCGTTCATTGTATTGAGGGCTCTGATATTCTTATTAATTAGATCAATTAAACGACGCAAAGAAGTGGATGATTCTTGTGTAATACAGTCTACATTGAACAAGGCCTTAACATGGGTATCTACTAAAAGCCTACTGTTATCAAAGCGGTCGCATAGTAACTTCCACGCCATTTGATAGTTATCACCTTTGAAATCAATATTTTTTATTATTTCCAAAGCATCGCCTTTAAGTGACGCACGGAGGTAATGGAACTTACTAGTGGCATCTATGCAACTACTATTATGAATTAGTGACAAATATGTATCTCTATACTCAAGCCAGTACTGATAACCACCATCAAAATTAGGCAAATCAATTTTAGGTAAGCGTATAAAGTTACGTTGTTGGAACGATTCACCTGAGTGTTTGTTTACCGAGCCTGTTACAGACCCGCCGTCACCGCTCTCGTTACTGGTAAGCAGGCCGTGCGCCTGCGCTGCAAGTGCGTGGTAACGGTCCTCGAACTTTGCTCTCTCTGCATACGCTTCGCCAGGATCATCCGAAAGCACCTCGATGTCCGTCTGTAATTTGTCAAAGTCATCGTATGTAACCTCAAATTTTTTAAAACGGCTCTCCAACTCTAAGTGTTGAATGTCGGAAATAATTTTGCAACTAAGAAGCACATTCATGTAATTTGTGAAATTTGTAAGTTTTGCCTTAACGGCACTTTGCTTTCTCAGCAATAAGTCTAAAGAGGCCATAGCGTATTCCAGTAAGAAAAGTAATAAGTAATATTAACACTAATTGATTAAGCGTAGCAAAGTTTCGTACAGAAGTTGGCAGATAAGTTAAACAAAACAAATGAATAGCCGCGTGACCTTGATGAATGTCACAGGAGCCGGCGAGCTACACCGGTCAACGTGATCAGCTGTTACAATTATTACTATAAGCACACAGCCGATTATGCACCCAATTAACGGTAAATGGCCTTGGGATTTAGCAGTGCACAAGCGCAAGCAGTGCATAAGAAAGAGATGACTATAATGTTAACACGTATTGACTCAAATATGAACGTGAAAACGGAAAAGAATTTGAATTTAACAGAATGAAACACTGAATATTTGTTTGAAAAGGATATGGAAGGAAACAATTGGAACGAACTCACCCAATACCGAATCTTTATCCACAAGAAACCTGACTAAAATGCTTCCAAGCGATGACTCGGCGTAAATCGTACAATCCAGTCGATGTAATAAGCGCCGGCGTCGTTATCAAGACTTGGTGAAATGTAGTATAGTCCAGTTCTTGTTCTTCTCGTGTTCAAATGACTTCGGTAGAAAAAACCGTTGCTCCGGAGACGTAGCGAATTCAAATTTGCTAGGAGTCCAAAGTTCACCAACGTCGAGTCTTAATGCCAGTAGCCGACGAAATTGGTTCCTACCAAAACGCGACTTTATGGAGGCTCGAAGGACCATATGTTAGGGACCTAACTAAGGACTAAACTAAAATGCAATGGACTGTAATTTAAAAGAGTGTAATCCAAATAGGTACAATATTATCGATGTTGGTAAGCGTATGGAGTGCGCGCGCGTGCCGTCGTCCGAGATCGGTAGCGAAGTGCCGATGTCCCGCACGCCGCTCCTCTCGCCGCCGCTCGCCGTCTTCCACTGTCTCACGACAGCTGCCGAAGATTGCCGAGTGGTCGGAGGCGCCCGAACAGGCCTATTCCCTGATCAGTTTCTAATCACTCATGTGCTTCCAATTTTTAAGAATGGTTCAAAAATAGATCCTGTTAACTACATACCGATTTCCTTATTGCTTGTATTATCAAAGATCTTCGAAAAAATTATGAAGAATAGAAGGCACTTAAGAACTCACAGTATTTTAAATACTCAGCAATTCGGATACTAAAAAACTTTAGGAACCACCGATGCAATTGAGGCAATAATTGACGAGGTTGTCTGTAGTTTAAATGACAAGCATAAAGTGGTAAGTATTTTTCTGGACCTTGGTTCTGCCTTCGATACAGTAGACCATGAAATTCTTCTGGCCAAGTTGGAATATTATGGTATACGGGAGATTGTATTGAAGCTATTCAGCTCATATTTGCATAATAGACGTCAGTACATACAGATTAAGTTGATTGTGGATGTAACAGAAAAAAAAAATCGGTTGTCTGTAAAGTCGGTTTACTGACGATAGTTGAACGTTACAACGTCATAAGAAAATACTGATGGAATGGTTGCATTTTTCAAAAGAAAATTTTAATTTTATTTGTTTGATTGATATTTTGTATGGATATAGAGAAGGAGGTAAATGGAAATCACAATTGAATTGATCAAGTTACATTTATTTGTACGCATAAATACAATTATGTCAATTTTTACCTTTATCGTCGCAATTATCGTTGCTATAAACAATTGACACCACATTCACTTTTCACTGCACTTCATACTAGACGAAAACATGTAAATGTATTATTGTATAGCAGCTGTCCACGCGGACGCATCGCTCACTCAAGTAGGAGAGAGACAGATGTCGAACGCTGCCGAACGCGGAGGCCGATTGTGCCTCTTTGTCGCTCGTTCCACGCTCTCCCTTGCACTTCAAGCCTTAAATGGAACGCCTCAGAGCGAGGTAACGCCGCATGAGTAATGTTTTTTCGTGCGGCGAGGTAACGCCACATGAGTCATGTTTTTTCGATTTTAAGAAACAGGATCGATTGGCATCAAAAAAAAGTTTTTGTGAAAATTGTCCATTTTCTTGCTGACTGTGACACTTTTTCAAAATTTGTGAATTGAAATCAAAATGTTTCAAAAAGTTAAGGACAATCTCCTAAAACCGTTTTCTTGTAGCGACACCGGTTAAGGTACCTGCCCTTATTGCCACATCTCAAAAATCCATCCCGTAGGTATATGTTTAAATGTATGATTGACTGCTTAGCTTCATAAAAGCATCCTCCTTTTCTGCCTTAAAAGCATTTGAAAACTGGTTCGGTACTAAATAATTTAAAACAAAAAAAAAATATGTTTATTATTCTAGTCAACCGGTACGAAATAACGCTAGTCTTATGTTTGTGTTTTGTAGTAACAATGAAGTTGTAGATCATTTTAAATTCCTAGGTATTCAAATTGACCCGTGTTTAAAGGGTCGAGACATTGTCTATACCGAAGTCTAAAGTCTAAAGCTCTGCATGCTATGCAATCAGCAGCCTGAGGGATGAACTCACTTTGTCCCAACTTGGGATGGTTGCTTTAGTTGAGTCAAGGCTCAGATATAGTATTGAGTTTTGGGGCAACATCCACACCCACTCAGCATTTATAATTAAAAAAAGAGCCAATGCTCCGCATGAAACAGACAGAATCATGCAGGGACCACTTCATCAGACTTAACATTTTACCAGTGACATGTCTCTATATTCTAGTGTTGTTAACCGACTTTGTTAAGATTTTGCACGAGACCAACTAGGAATGATAAGCTAGAGCCACTCGTAGGAAAAACATACCTTCCACAATTCAACCGAAATAAATCTGTCTTTTTATATAACAAGTTGCCAATAGATTTCAAAAGTATAAAAAGCATTAACTTATTTAAAAACAAATTAAATACATCTTTATTGAGTAAGGGCTATTACAGTATCGATGAGTTCGTTGATGATAAACGACAGCCAGAGTTATAGTAGATTGTTATACAAGGAGCTAAAATGACCCATTATATACGAGGTAGCTCCTCCTCCTCCTCCATAAAAAACTTTTTCCCCTAGAGGAAGAATTGCTATTTTTTCTTCGCTCTGGTACGCCACAATGACGGTCTTTTTGAGCGAGAGGAGTGAAAATATTTTTTCACTCCTCTTGCTCAAAAAAGTTTTTTTTTAAAATTTTGTGTGTCAAATGACAATGAGCCTACAAAAACGAAAAAGTCTTTAGTCATAAGTAGAATAATCATGAATATAGACTCGACTTATTACTGTTTCATAAAAAAAGAAAAATGCAAAGCAAAATGGTTTCTTATTAATATTGTTTTCAGAAGACGAACCCGGCTTATCAGTGCAATTTGCCGGTCTCACGTTACTTACTACTGTATAGAATCCAGTCCTTCTAACTGAACAGACAGCAGTGCAGCTGGGGAGTTTGTTCCGCCACATCTTCTTCCCAGCTAAAGCACTAGGAAGAGGTGAAGGGCGGGCGTTTTGGGGGGACTGTCTTATGTGATTTGACGTTCAAAAAGTGCTGATTATCAGCCTAGTTTGAATAAATGACTTTTGATTTTGATTTTGTGGTCGCTTTCTTAAGGCGCGGACCGACTACGATTTTAATCGCTATTACCGCACTCACACAACCGCATCTGCGCGTTTTACGGTAATTATGCACACACTCGCAAACTCTAACACGGGCGTTTGTGTGCTCAAGGAAAGTTGCATAGTATACGTAAGGAAATCAGATGTTTTCTGTTGAATATACTTACTTATGACGTGCGTTCTAAAATTCGATGTAATTACAGTGTCGGTTCATAATATGATACAATAAATAATTACACATAACAATTTAAAAAAAAACATCACTACTGTTTATTTTTATTACAGTACATGATAAACAGGTCAAATATAAACATTCCGAATTTTACCCGACTGCTCTAGAAGGGGAATTATGCTTTTCGGGTGTAAGTCAGTATCAGGGATGGAAGGGTTAATTAAATGGGTAGTTATGCCATTTCAAACTAATGTTTGTGTTTTAGATAGGTACTTAGTGGGTGCGGTAAAAAAATAGAAAACAAAACCAACATAAAGGCCCTCGGACCACTTAAAAATCACATAAACTCTAAATAAATGCAATAATATCACAGCTCCAAAGTGACAAATGCCATAATGTTTCTAAGAAAATGCGGAGCCGGGACGGAAGCTAGAATTCTGAAAAATTTAGACGATAGAGGGATCATCCACGGGAATGGAAGCTGCTGCTGGCTGAATATTAGTTGGTATTTGCTAAAATTGGTAAAACAGTGCGTGAATTGAACTAAAGTTCTGTGGCGGACTACTAAGGCTACTCACTGCCTAATATTGAAGTGAAAATTCAGTCTCAGTGGAAATATGGGCAATAAAAATAAAATGTTGCGAAAGAGTTTTACAAGAAAAAGACGAAAAACTCGAAAAAATGATGGAATGTTTGGGTAAGTAGGATGATTACGGTATTGTATGATAACATTTGAAATTTGTATTTAGTTTAGTTTACTTACGAAACTGTATAAATCTATAGAAACGGCATTGACAATTTCTACAAACATTTTGCTAAATCCAAAAACAAATAGGTGCACTCTATTTTGATGTCTATAGAATGCATATTTGAATGCGCCTAGTGCAAACGTCTCTGGTCGAAGCAACCATCGAGGCGATAGCCATATTGCAATAGTAGGTATAAGTAACAAAAACAAACTTGCAGATAAATCAGAGTGCGTTCGTAATTATTATAATAATATAAATACTGCACACTAGTTATATATAAAGCATTTTGATTCTTTTGTAAGATTATTTTTATAATATTTATTGAGTCATTAGACCAGTGCCGATAATTTTTGAAAACGAAAAAAGTCACAGTAGGCTGAAACCCATTGGAAAAGAAAGAGAATATAACAAAAATGAAAGGAAAAATAATTTACGGGCGATCCGAGGTCGGGAAGTGGGGGTTATCTCGATTTCCGGCAAAACTACAAGTCTTATGGAAAAAAGTGTAATAGCAAAGTTGTAGGTAATAAAAAGATCTACAACTTTTGTATTCACACTTTTTTCAAGTAACCTCAAAATTTATGTGAAAAATTCAAATAACCAAGTTCTTGGTTTTTTATTTTTATCTTTTACACAGCAATTATTTTTTTTACCGAGTTTTTAAAAAAGCAGATATTTTCACGTGAGAATTTTCGATTGAAAATTAGGGTGCTTTTTCGATATTAGGTCAAAATAAGGTGAAAAAAACCAATATTTTAAATCAATAAAAATACAGTGTGCTTGAAACATAAAAAGGTAAGTATTCGGCAAATTTCGCGAAAAAAAAAATGCTGTGTAAAAGATAAAAATATAAAACCAAAAACTTGGTTATTTGAATTTTTCACATACATTTTGAGGTTACTTGAAAAAAGTGTGAATACAAAAGTTGTAGATCTTTTTATTACCTACAACTTTGCTATTACACTTTTTTCCATAAGACTTGTAGTTTTGCCGGAAATCGAGATAACCCCCACTTCCCGACCTCGGATCGCCCGTAAATTATTTTTCCTTTCATTTTTGTTATATTCTCTTTCTTTTCCAATGGGTTTCATCCTACTGTGACTTTTTTCGTTTTCAAAAATTATCGGCACTGGTCTAATGACTCAATAAATATTATAAAAATAATCTTACAAAAGAATCAAAATGCTTTTTATATAACTAGTGCAATATTTATATTATTATAATAATTACGAACGCACTCTGATTTATCTGCAAGTTTGTTTTTGTTACTTATACCTACTATTGCAATATGGCTATCGCCTCGATGGTTGCTTCGACCAGAGACGTTTGCACTAGGCGCATTCAAATATGCATTCTATAGACATCAAAATAGAGTGCACCTATTTGTTTTTGGATTTAGCAAAATGTTTGTAGAAATTGTCAATACCGTTTCTATAGATTTATACAGTTTCGTAAGTATACTAAACTAAATACAAATTTCAAATGTTATTATGATACAATACCGTAATCATCCTACTTACCCAAACATTCCATCATTTTTTCGAGTTTTTCGTCTTTTTCTTGTAAAACTCTTTCGCAACATTTTATTTTTATTGCCCATATTTCCACTGAGACTGAATTTTCACTTCAATATTAGGCAGTGAGTAGCCTTAGTAGTCCGCCACAGAACTTTAGTTCAATTCACACACTGTTTTCAGTCATAAATTACTTGAAAACTACAATCGAATTATGCACAGAGCGTCCGGTGCCAACCATCCAAGTCGAGCGCTGCCCGACGACTAAAGTATGACCGCGTAAACGATTGTCACCACTATGGAGCGTCAATAAGATTGAAAATTGAAAATGATATTTGTGTTGAAATGTGACGTAAGCTGCGAATGGGCATTTATTTTACTGCTTTTCTTTAGATTATTTAAAATATAGACATAAAATTAAATAATGGTTTGGTTAAAGTTTAAAAAAAATGGAAAACCTACTAAATTCTTAAAAAAAAAACTGTTGTTATCGCTGGAAATACAGAGATCTTCGACGTCAAAGTTTATTTTTGTGCTACAACTTCCCAATTTTTTATTGGGAATATCAAACTATTATTTATTATTCTGTTCGGTTTAAATTCTTCTTTATACCCTTCTCTGTTCACTGTATTTTTCGCGTTACTTATTTTTATTACATTACGTCATACTCGACGTTCTAAGAAACTAATTTTTGGGAATATTGAGATAACACCCCGCCTTAATAGCCTTTTGGCGATTTGTGCAGAGGTTTTTAAATTGGTACTTCCGATACCCATTTACCCGCTACCCATTACTCACCGGCCCACAGTGGATCGACTCCATACAAAGTTTCGGACATAGGATTTTTAAATTACACTTTTCCGATTTTTGAAAAACTAGTGATGCCAAACTGTTCTCCTATATGATACAATACCAAATCATTCTTATACATTTTTCGATTAAA
Organism: Brachylomia viminalis; assembly: GCA_937001585.2. Classification (NCBI taxonomy): domain Eukaryota; kingdom Metazoa; phylum Arthropoda; class Insecta; order Lepidoptera; family Noctuidae; genus Brachylomia; species Brachylomia viminalis. The sequence continues at coordinate 13,086,321 of OW443301.2, read as the reverse complement.
CTTCAATTTGAGAAGATATTTGACTTTAAGTGATTTCAATGTATGAAAATGTATATTCAAGTTAATGTATCTTCTGATTTTCTCACATTTTCTCCTTTTGACTCATATAGCAGATTTGTAGAGGTGTTTAGCTAAATTTTTCCCAAACACACTTGTGCCCCCCCGGGCCCCCCTGAGACAATATTAAATTATTTTAAAATAAAATTTATTTTGATCAATTAATTAATCTGCAACAGTAAATACTAAGATAAATTAAAATTTAAGAAAATATTACTTAAGATTAAATTAATTTTATCAAATATTAACTCAAATTTAAATATAAATTAGGAAAATATATGATAATAAACTATTATCTAAAAATCCAGTTTTAAGTTTGAATGGAAACAGGAACAACTTAAGTTTGGCTATTCCTTGCCTGACTTACAAAAGTTTCCCAGCTACGAAGTCTGATATACAATGGCCGCTGTTCAACAAGGAAAATGCAACAGCACCTGCAGCAAGCGTCGAGCAAATTGACTTTGTATCACCACCGGATACTAGTGAATCAACGTCAAAACAAGAACATTATATAAGCAAACCAAGGTGCTTAGGCAAGCACCTTGCTTGCCTAAGCAAGATGCCTCCACGTCTACACAGAAACTGCCCCGTAAGCCATTTGAAGATCTCAGTGAACGTCAGAAGCGTAGACGCCTTTCAGAGAACGCACGAGTACGTACGAAAAGTGAAGCTAACGAACTAGCGTTTTCCACTGTAGAAGCACTTAAGTCAACCGGAAATAATGAAGTTGCTGAAGTATTAAAATATATGCTGGAGAATCCACAAGCTGTTTCAGCCATCAAAAGAAACATCGATGGAGAATCTCCAAATTTACAAATAGAAATACCAGCAGTAAAGGCGTTAGCCTTGTATATTACATTGAAACTATCTAAATGGCGCTACATTACTCTTAGATAGTTTAGCATGAACGAAGGCATAAGTAAATATCCAAGTTATTACAAACTACAAAGAGAAAAGAAAAAGTGTTATCCCGACAAATGTAATATTGTTGTTACAGAGACATCAGCAAAAATCAATTTGCAAGCTCTTTTAGACCTAACTACGGCAAGACTGTTTGAGTCATTGGTTGATAGTAACACAATTGATGATCAACAACTAATACTAATCAGTAAATGGGGCTTTGATGGCGCTGAAGACCTAATGGCAAGTGTTTTTATGGCTAGTTTAGTGCCACTGAAATTAGTTACGGAAGACGGTGAAGTTATTTGGCAAAACGAGCGTCCTTCATCAACTTCATATTGCCGTCCAATAATGTGGAAGTTTATGAAAGAAAATAAAGCTAACGTATTGTCTGTAAAGAGTGAGATTGACACAGAAATTTCAGAACTTACTCCTACAATAATCGGGAACAGCCATATCAAATACCAGCTACTAGTGACGATGATTGATGGTAAAATAGCATCGTACATTTCAGACATTCCCACATCCTCTTGTACCATTTGTGAAGCTCGACCAAGAGAGATGAATGAATTGGCGTTAGTTGAAGACAAACCAGCAAATGAAGATATGTACAAATATGGACCAAGTTCGTTGCATGCTTGGATTCGATGCATGGAGTGTCTTCTTCATATTGCCTACAGGCTGTAATTTAAGACATGGCAGGCTAGAGTAGACGAAAATAAGAAAAAAATGAATGACAGGAAACTGAAAATCCAAGAAGATTTCAGAAGAGAAACTGGATTGCTGCTTGATGTAGTGAAACAAGGTAGTGGAACTACTAACGATGGCAACAGCGCTCGTCGGTTTTTTGGAGATCCTGACAAAACTGCTTCACTGACTGGATTAGACGTTGGTCTTGTGAAAAGATTTGCAGTTATTCTACAGTGCATTACATCAGGTGAAAAAATTAAGATCCCAGAGTTTAAGCAATTCTGCCAGGAAACAAACAAGTGGTATATGGAATTATATCCCTGGTATAACATGCCTCCAAGTGTTCATAAATTGCTTGTGCATGGGTCGCAAATCATAGAGCATCTTTCAGTAGTCCCAATAGGTTTCCTTTCGGAAGAAGTTTCAGAGTCCAGTAATAAGGACTTCCGAAGATTCAGAGAGCACCATTCTCGTAAAATTAATGGCAAAGCTTGTAATGAAGACATCTTGAACAACCTGTTGATTTCTTTGGATCCTGTGTTGGCTCAAATTCGACCACGCATGGATACGAAAAGTAAAAGAGGTTTTTTTCAAGGAAACCTACGAACTTCTGGTCCAAGAACCTGTTGATAGTAATTTCGTGGATGTGAATGAAATTTTCGGTGACACCGATGAAGATACTGCTAGTGAATCTTCGGATAATGAAGAAGATACACTAGCGTAGGCTTTAGTTTCTTATATATTTTTTTTCATTTGTAATCTTTTTTTTTTAAGTCATCTTTTATTTATTTTTTCTGTACCTTCTCTGTTTGTAAAAATGTAAATAATCATTATAATGTAAAATTTGTAGGTATGTATTTACAAGAATGTTTTATATTTTAAAATTCAATAAAGAAAATTCATTAAAGTATCATCTTTACATATAATTAATTAATACAAAAAAAATAAAATGATCTCAAAGAATCATTGCTCACCAATTGCAAAGAAAACAGTAGAACTAAAATTTTGTAGCTGGGAAACTTTTGTATGTCAGGCAAGGAATAGCCAAACTTAAGTTGTTCCTGTTTTCATTAAAACTTAAAACTGGATTTTTAGATAATAGTTTATTATCATATATTTTCCTAATTTATATTTAAATTTGAGTTAATATTTGATAAAATTAATTTAATCTTAAGTAATATTTTCTTAAATTTTAATTTATCTTAGTATTTACTGCTGCAGATTAATTAATTGATCAAAATAAATTTTATTTTAAAATAATTTAATATTTTCTAAGGGGGGCCCGGGGGGGCACAAGTGTGTTTGGGAAAAATTTAGCTAAACACCTCTACAAATTTGCTATATGAGTCAAAAGGAGAAAATGTGAGAAAATCAGAAGATACATTAACTTGAATATACATTTTCATACATTGAAATCACTTAAAGTCAAATATCTTCTCAAATTGAAGTTTAATCGAAAAATGTATAAGAATGATTTGGTCTTGTATCATATAGGAGAACAGTTTGGCATCACTAGTTTTTCAAAAATCGGAAAATTGTAATTTAAAAATCCTATGTCCGAAACTTTGTATGGAGTCGATCCACTGTGCGGCCGCAGGCCCGCGCATCATGATATGCCTTAATCCTTTTTATTACCGAGCGAAGTTCAATTGATGCCGTTTGCCACACCAGCAACAATTTCTCAGATAGTTCTTTGTAAGTGTCAGCAGCCAGATTTTGATACTGTTTCTGCTTACCTCTACTCAGACAAGTATAACATAGTATAATATCTTCATAATATAGGTAAAATATTCGATTTTCAATCACGTCTATGACCAAACAAAGGGCACTGTAAATCACTACGAAAAGTAGACAGCGACATTTTAAATTAATTCTCTCGTAAAACAACAGTTTTACGAGTGAAATGGAGATGGCTTGCGCTCACTAATCGAATATTTTCCGTTTTATCGCGACTAATTGGCGAGTTTGTGGGGGTGTCAAAGTGTTGTGCTTGGTGACAATATTGGCAGACTGACCTTGACGCAGGTTAATTTATTTATTTTATGTCTATTAAGAGATAATCTAATTTTCTACCTTGGTTATCTTAACCTATGTAGAAAAATAGTCCGTTTTCTCGAAATTGCCTAACTTCAAGTGACTTGGGGCAGTATTTCTAATCGTCCAATTTTAAAAATATTTGATTTTTGGGAGACCTACATAGCTTTTGGTTATAGTTCCATTACGATTTTTTATATTTTCATACAACGCCCACCCTTAGCAACAGTACTGACAGACATTTTTGTTAAGAAAAGCAACTCAGTGCCTAACTTAATTTAAAAGTCTCGTCTCAGAAATTTCACGTCAGCCACAAGACATAAAATTTTAAAAGGACTATGAATTTTAATAGACTGCTTCCTTATCTACTCCTAAATTATTTCAGTTTTAATTTCAGATTTATTATAGGAAGGTTTCTGAATTTTTATTTATTTATTTAACCATTTATGTACACACTTATATAAACAGACAAGAAGAAAATAACAGAAAAATTGGTAAAGTTTTGGAAGATTTATTGTTTTACGTAAATTTTAATGTAAACGTTTCGTTTGTGAATTTGCTCTATGTACCTAACGACATATTTAAGATTTTTTTTTTTTTAATTACGTCCTTTTGATAAACGCAATGTTCACTTGGGCGGGCCCCACCGCATTGCAAAAATCCTCCTTCACCACTTTCGTCCAATTTTACACATGTAGCGGTAACTACATCGCCACATGCAAACTACGCATCACACTGACGTCACGCAAAATCCTGCATCGCGCAAGCAGAGTTTACCGCGCAACTAGCATATATACAACGCCCCGACATCAAGTGTCGGGCAGTTGCCCACCAGACACGACACCCGTCTGGTCGGAGGATCCTCCCTTTTCTATGGAGGTATGAGTAAACTTTAGACACTGTTCCTCGTAACTCTATACATACATTTGCATACAACAGGCGGGCCGCAACTTGTTTTCAGGATTTCGTACCTCAAAAGGATAAAAAGGAACCGTTATAGGATCACTTCGTCTGACTATCAGTCTGTCAATAACCTTTTTCTCGGAAACGCGTGGAGGTGAAATTAATATACAATACATAGGTCTACGGTCGTCCCTTGGAGCTCTAAAAAAACAAGCTCCTAAGTCAACGCAATAAGAAAATACGGCCAGCGACAAATTTTGACACTCGCAAATAAATCAAAACCTGTAGGCTCTTCCCGTTAATCTACAATCACGAAATTTGGCAAGAAGCAAGAGCTCACAGCGCAAGTAAAGGAAAAACTCAGTTTTTTTTTTTGCTTTTACATACATATATAAATTTTGGAGAGTTGACCGTGACTCTATGTATGGGACAACATGTTTTTCGACTACAATGTTTAGTTTGTTTTTGAGATAAATCCACCCCAATTACATAACCGTTCATTATGCATGGTCCGGCACGCACTTAGCCGGTTCTCTTGTATTGGAATGCGTTGCGCTGGGGCCCGGAGCTGCTGTAATGTGCGCCAGCCTTTAGAAGTGTCTATAAGCATAACAATGTCTGTAAAACAGAATACTGAAAACCATTGACATAACATTACAATAGAAGTCAAGAACAAAAGAAAGTAGGATATATTTTTTAATTTGGTGCCTAAAAACCACCACCACCACCAAAATAAAAAAATGTCTCCTAGTTAAAGTTTAGGTAGTAGGTACCTAATTATTAAGAAACAATAAGTTAATTAAATAATGTTCATAGCTGGTACGGAAACGACATCACTTTTTAATTATTCACCTAATCAATGCTGTAACCGAGAAAGTGCCGAGTGCATTTCTTAAAACACAACTTTACATGACATTTTCTGTAAAGTTAGAAAGAAAGAAAAATAGATTTATTTGTCACAGAAACACAGATAATATAAGTAAGTAATTACTTAATAACTTTTTGTGGCAAATGCTGTGAGGAAAGGTTTGAGAATGAATGTGGATGCCTATAAGAGTACGGGAAGACCAAAGAAACGAGGGATGGACCGTGTGAAAGATGATATGGCTATAATGGGGTGACTACAGAGATGACGACTATTATGGAAGTAAGTATGGAAGAAAAAGACATTGCAAACGAGGGCAGGAGAGTAATGATTAGGTACTAAATAACTTGAGTGTTTACTGGCTCTACTCGTTCTGTATACAAGCTGATTTTAAATTCATTTGCAATATTTCAGGGGGTAAAAGTCTCTACCGGCCCATCGTGCTGCTCGACGAGGTGGGCAAGCTCTTTGAAAGAGTCATTGCAGACCGCCTCGTCGGGCGGCTGGTGCGGGTGGGGCCGGATTTGTCGCAGAGCCAGTTTGGCTTCCGCAGGGGGCACTCTACGGTGGACGCCATCATGCGCGTACGGGCCCTCACGACGGGGGATGCTGTGGCCCGCATCTGTGGGACATCGGCTACGACTGGGTGCTGCGCGCCGACCTCCCTAGCGGCGTCAGCGTGGTTTGTTACGCTGACGGACGACACGCTGGTCCTGGCGCAGGGGAGGTTGCACCAGGCGGCGGCCGAACCAAGTAGGCAGTGACTTGTCGCTGCCGGCCGTAGTCGAGTCGATGGTCGGCAGCGACGAGTCCTGGGACGCGGTGGTTTCCTTCTGTGAGACAGTCGTCTCGCAGAAGGAGGCTGCGGCAGCTGCTGAGGCTGCTGCAGCCCCCCTAAATGGGTCCAGGGGCGACGGACTCGGGGACGTCCGTCGCCCCCCACACACCAGGACCCGAGGTGGCGGCGCGTAGTGTTCCACGCGCGCCCCTCTTAGACGTCGCGGGGGGAGTCAAATACCTCACTCCCCCCCAGACCCGAAGAGGCCCGCAGTGGCGGGCCGGCACCAGTCGGGGGTTGCGGAAGGATCGTACGTTCCCGCGACCCCCGGCGTAGGTGTGAGATGGAACACCGGGGTGGTTTTTAGTCAGTAAGAGTCTGACAGACCCCGCCGCCCGCCCCAGGGCGGTGAACATCCATGAGGATTTTCCACACCGGAAAAAAAAAAAAAAAAAGGCGGCCGAACTAGCGACACGGGGTTGCGACAATCGTCGAGAGGATCCGGCAATTGGGACTCGAGGTGGCCCTGCACAAGTCCGAGGCCATGTGTTTTCATGGTCCTCGGAACGGCCCTGATCCAGGCCATGATACGGAGCGAGAGGGCTTGGGAAGCCGTCACCTCCTTCTGCGAAGCAGTAATGTTCGCGAAGGAGGAGGCGGAACGCGTGAGGGAGAGGCAAAATTCGCGCCCTCACGCCCCTAGCCGCCGCAGGAGACGCCCTGGGCATCGGGAATCGCAGGCCGATTCCTGTCCACCGTAGGCGTGGGCTTGCGAACGGCGAGCAATGGGCAACTCGCCGTTCGATAAGGACCAGGCCCGGGTCGACGGCGCGTTGTGTTCCACGCGCGCCTCAAAGAGATGTCAGCACCAATGACGGGGTCCGCTAGGGCCGATGCCTGCTAGGGTTGCGGGAAAGTCCGAGAGGGATACCGTGACCCTTGGTACAGGCAACTGAAGGAACACTGGTGGGTTTTAGTCAGTAAGAGTTTGACACGCCCTCCCGCTCTGCCCAGAGCGGGAGAAGTTATTTGATGATTACACAAGCTCAAAAAAAAAGGGGGGTCTCAGATCATACGAGTATTATGATCGGAGGTAAAAGTACTCATATACAGGGTTATTGGTATAACACCATCAATTAATAGTAAAAGTTGTTCATAATGATGAGTACAATCACCCCTTAAGAGGTAGAAGGTGTTTTACCAATAACCCTGTATAAGTATATAAACAACTTTTAACACCAACACTAACCATGGGCACCAACTCTGAAATAACATCAAAAACCTGTGTTTAACATTTGCATTATTTTATGAAGCAAAAGATTACCAGGATTACCAGGATGAGAAGTTTAAAAAGCAGACAACAGCAGAGCAGACAACATTTTGAGCAGACAACAGTTATGAGTACGTTCACCCCAAAAAGAGAACAATTATGACTTTATTCACAAAATTTAATTCGACTGCAAGTTAAGAACACTTTTGAGTTGATACGTGATTTTAGGAACGTTAAATAACCTTAACTTATAGGTAACTAAAGCTTGATAGTAAATTAAGTTTCCAGTTGAACCTTTTGCTATTGATTTAGGATCGGCAAACAAGTCTCATTATGTAAAAGTCTTTATGTAAAATACTGGTGTTTACTGGTGGTGGTGTTGGGGTTTGCTGGTTAGACTGGAAGCCTTTTATTATGTATTAAGTTCTGTTGATTTTTTGTTTTTATTATTTATTTCTGATTGAGTATAGTTTTCAATATTGTCGTGTGCTAGCTGACATATGGCAAAAAAATTTATTCAATGTTTTATGTTTCGTAATGTTAATTACTTACTACTGTATAGAATCCAGTTCTTCTAATTGAACAGACAGCAGTGCTGCTGGGGAGTTTATTGCGCCACTTCTTCTTCCCAGCTAAAGCACTAGGAAGTGGTGAAGGGCAGGCGTTTTGGGGGACTGTCTTATGTAATTTTTACGTTCAAAAATTGCTGATTCTCAGGCTAGTCTGAATAAATTTTGATTTTGGTTTTGAACCGACACTAAACATAGTTGGGAAAAGGCTAGATAGATATAAATCTCAATCCTCTTTATCCTTCGATCTTGGCTTGCAAAAGTAACTCTAATTGAAATTAATTGTGACGCTTCACAGTATTACCGTGACCAAATTACTGTGTCAACTTGAATTAGAAGAAATTAGTTAAGTAAAGTAATTAAAAACAGCAATTTAATTCTGTCGAGTTATTTTTACTAGCTGTTCGTGCCCAGCGTTGCGACGCCCGCGCCCGGGTGAATTTCAGACATTTCCGGTGGATTTTTCAAAAATATATTTTGTACAAACCTTACAACAAAAACAAAACTGCCAAATCAGTCGAGCCGTTCTCAAGTGATCGTCTTTCATACATAGGCAAAAAAAAATATTATCCTAGCAATTAAGAGCGTTTATACCTTATGAGTGGCAACGTCGCAATTTAGTGTCATATTTCGTGGTTTTCAATTTTTATCATTTAATAAAAATTTAAAACAACGAAATATGACACTAAATTGCGACGTTGCCACTCATAAGGTATAAACGCTCTTAACCTTCTTAGTTCTGTTTGGTTTAATATTTATTAAATATTTTAGGACGAAGTTGGCTGTGACGGTCGGACAGACACACACACGAGTGGTAATTGATGGGTTCCATTTTTTCATTCGGACGAACGGTACACTAAAGATACCAACTGTTTGAGCAGACAGCATACGAATAGGTTTATTTAAACTGGGTACAGTAGGCATACCACATCATGTTAAATAAGATATCAAAGGAAATAAAGAAAATATTGACCCAGAACATAGCAACTGTAAACAATCCACTTTTCATAATGCTGTAAACTGCAATATTAAACCGAAGATAACTATGAGTATCGCCGGCGATCAATAGGATACCTATACTATTACGTGTCATAAAAATACTATTAATAATGCTGTTACATTTATCCCCTCTCGAGGTGAGTGCCATTATACGATCATTTAGCGGAATAGGGGATTCCATCAAACATATATTACATTATAGGAAGAAAATTTATTAAGAGGATATTTTATGGTTTTCGATGTTATTCTATTTCTGTTGCCCTGTCTCGTGGTCGCAAGCGCGACTCCGGAGCGTGGGGTCCTGGGTTCGATTTGCAGATCGGGCAGAATAATTGGGTTTTTTAATTAAGAATTTCTTAGTAGCAGCCTGGACTTTGGAAGTTGGCGGTGTGATACCCCCACGCCTCGCAGAGCACGTTAAGCCGTTGGTCCTGCCCCTCATCCCTCTCCGGTCATCTCGGATTGACGTCCCAGCGGGCTATGAGAGTGAGGGAAGAGAGTGTTCACCTGTGTCTGCAGATAGAGTCTGTGGCTGAGATTGGCCGTCATGGCCGAAATTCGGCCTGGAGGACTATTTTTATTATTGCGATTGCAAAGGAGGATTGATGTTTTTTTTTTGGAGTTATGGTGGTAGTGCCCTTGGGCACAAGTGAAATTAATATCGTTGGATTTGCATCATTTTTTCAAGCTTTTTGTAAGGTGGAAAGCTCTCAAAGGTAAATAACTATGCAATGATGTACGAGTATGTGCCGTACATGCCTTATGTGAAAGTGTTAAATTGCTACGAAAAGGGGATGGCGCTATTCGTTATATATAGCTCCATCTCTATCTCGCACTGGAACAATTATGACTTTAAGAATAAACGTGGTCATACACACATTCCTCTGTTTTCTACTTGGGTAATGACACTAGAGCAAATATTAATTACGAAACCATCTATATTATCTACCATGTTCGTATCTATTTATTTATTGAGCAAGGCACATTAACGACATATTTACAAGGATATAGCAATAGATAATCATGAGTCTTCAATACTGTTTAAATACATCACAAATATAGGCATGCACAATATTCTTACTAATAAGTGAACAACTTTTCTATAAAATTTTTAAGTCATTACATTATTAACAAAACAAATAAAAAAATACATATTAAAATTACCAAATAAGATGATCATAAAAAATTAGATTAGATAAAAGCTAATACATTTCGTCACATTGCATTAGAGCGTACCTATTGCTCTAATGCAATGTGACGAAATGTATTAGCTTTTATCTAATCTAATTTTTTATGATCATCTTATTTGATAATTTTAATATGTATTTTTTTTAACCATACAAAATAACAATAAAATATTCGCACATAAGGTTAAAATAAAAAACTAATTATGGAATAAAATAAAGGGAAGTATTTAAATGACGTGATGAAATTTAAAAGATGCAAAACAAATATCATAAGTGTAACTAAACTAAATTCAAATGAAATTATTATTAGATTTGATTACAATATTAAATTAAAGTTCAACACAATCAAATTAAATTAAAATAACGTTAAGTACTATTAAATTAGAATAAGTATAAGTAGGCAGCTGATTCCAGATCAATTTCAATAATTTTAGTTTTAAATACTGGCAGACTATCAAAGAAAATATCGATATTGTTGTCAATTGAACAGGCTCTGTTGTAAAAAGTCAACATTATGTACAAGGTGATTTTTAATTCACTGTTAACCTTATAGGGCGTGAAAGTACTCATGATTATGCGCAACTTTTACTACGAGGCCAACTCGGAAATGTCGAAAAAAAATCAGCTGTTTCATACAAAAATGCAATATTTACCCGATGAAAATGTATGCAACAGATGTATATTTTTTTTTGCTATTTCGTAGTTGGTCTCATAGTGAGAGTTGTCTAAAATCATGAGTTATTTCACCTCCTGCAAGGTTAACAGTGAATTAAAAATCACCGTGTATACATAGAGGTGCATGCTGGCCCAGGTTTGTGCGACACGGTTTAGTGGCAAACGTCGTAGCGGTACGCTTGGACCGGAGGTGAGAATAACGAGGTACGCTTTGGGGCTTAGGTTAATTTTGTTAAGATCTAGAGTTGATGTTATCCCGATAACTATTTTATAAAGAGTTGACCACTATCCCTGTATATATCGCTAACAATATTTTTGCTTTTGTATGGATTGAACGCCAACGACTACATGACCACGTTTCCTTTTAACAATTCGCTTTTGCGGACCCTGATTCAGCTAAATAGGTACTAGAAACAAAAAAAAAATCCTAAGTGCTGTAAGGTTGAATTTTCACAGAAACAGTGGAAGCGCAAAGCCTTATAATTTGCATAAACATGAATAAATTTGTATTCATAACACTAACTTTCTTTTAAGCGACAAATTTTTTATTTCCCGAAATGTTTGCAAAGTGTTCTGAAATTAACAGCAGACTTAACGTCTTGAATAATGAAACCGGATATGTTCATACTTGCATGGTATTCCATAAAGGGGTAGGCAGCGGTGTATAGACGACCCTTATTTCGCCAGTTGTGTTACAATTCCCGTGCTAGCAGCGAGTCTATTGCTAATATTCGGGGTCTGGGCTGAAATAGTTCGAAATTTCCTTCTTTGTACCTCATTTTAGTTACATGATAATTGCAAGTTGTACTAATATAGAAAGGCTATAAGTATATAGACCTTATAGCCTTTCTATATACATATATATAATAGGACGATATAATACAAATGTTCGGTATTGTTCAGAAAACAATCAAAATACAAATAGGTAACTGTGTCGTATTGTCTTATTCTATAAATAGTAGGTACCTACATTTCATAATTTAGGCGTATCTAGATTAAACTCCTTCTGCTCAAATAATCTCTATCGCCTATCATAAATCTATCAGGTCAACAGACATTATTGGGTAGATTCTTTAAAAAGTTGGCAAACCTAATCTATGTTCACTTTTCTTTATGCTGGAAATAGGAAGCTGAGAGCAATCACAATTAAGTATGGTTGGCGCACCGCAGATCGCGTCAGCGCTGTAGTAACTACCTATGCGGTGGTATAACATAACACGTTATATTAAGGCGAAAGGATAGGCCAAACTACAAAATAGACCTCTCTTTGAAGGACTACTACTACTAGGCGGATGGACCAAATATATAAAAAAAAAATACCTAATTCGCATAACATATTTGACTTTTGTCGTACATTTACATATTTGACTTTGATTTATTATTGTTTATACTTTTGTCGGAAAAAAATCGAATATATCCTCTTTAAATCTGCAATAATTTGCTTACTGCTTTCAAAGAACTGAAGCGATTTAAATATTTTTTTCACACTATCATAGACAATTTATTGCTTTATTAAATTTAAGTTCAAAATTGTACAAAATTATTACTTATAGGTGCCGTTAAATCAATAATATCATAATACCGGCGCTGGCGCTCACTCAGACGCGATGGCCAGTCTCACCCTAGCATTTGCACGGGGCGGCTGTGTCGCATGTCGCATGTTAGCGCGCTCCGCTCTATAAACTTTACGTGAAAGAGTAAACAGTGCAGATAGTACGTTTGGTACAGTAGTACGGTTGAGCTATTCTTTTTCTATTTATTGATCGAAGAAAACACTATCAAAGAAAAGCGAAAATTTATGAGTATTGAAAACGAAGAAAAATCTAGCCAGCCACAAAAAAAAAAACAAAAAACTATAGAAAAAGAAAATGAAGAAGTGAAGTCAAGATCCAACGAAAGTAATACAGAAGAAAAAGAAAATACATGGAAATTAAATTATAATGATAGCAATACAGAAGAAAAAAGAAATGAAGATATTATATTAAAGTCAAACTCTAATGAAAGCAATACAGATGAAACTACGTATTTACAATCTACGTTTGTTAGGGAAATGCAATTTAACTAGTTTTGATTGGTTAATAACAATTTTTTTAAATGGTCCAAGTAAAAGTTAAGTAAATATTATTTTGATATTTTCGTTTTTATGGTTTCGTAGCCAAATGACATAAACCATTTTTCTCCAAGTCAAGTCATTTGAAATATAGATACTTCCAGAGTGGTCAAATGTGCGCCCCTCTAATTTTTAAAATAAGTGTAAAATAAAATATGTGCTGGTAGATCTCAATGAAAAAATTCAATGAAAATTGGTTTGAACGAGATGTAGTCATAAAGCCCGGTTTCCACCGCGAGCGGAACGGACCCATTATTGACTTCGTTAAAATCGCAAACGCAAACTGCATACTTGTATTTCCTTTGTTGGTGGAAGTTTAACGAAGTCATTAATGGGTCCGTTCCGCTCGCGATGGAAACTGGGCTTTAGTTTTCGAGATATAGCACATGTTCAAAAACCGCAAATATAAATTTGTCATTCATACAAACACTATGGAAAACAAAGTTAAAAACAAAACTTTGCTTGCTACTACGGAACCCTTCATGGGGGAGTCCGACTCGCACTTGGACAGTTTTTTATTAGTCTAAGCACATTAATAAAAAGCGTTATTATTTCTTTTCACAAAAACAAATTGAAATTTTATGTATTTTGATTTACTCTAACTACAATAACTGTACTCGGAAAGAATATTTTGTTCTCAAAACAAGCATTGCAAATGTTCTGAGTCTGCCTACATTCAATCGATTTATGATGATAAAAGGTAGTATTGTAGCGACAAAAATTCTTCGAACGCATCTGCGTCCGGTGATACTCTTTGACGGTCGGGGGATGAGCGGGCGCGCGGGGCGGTCAGCGCGCTGGCCGCTTGTTTCACGTTCAATGCTCAAGGACGTTGGGCTATCCTTTCGCCTTAAGTATGGTTTGCGCACCGCAGATCGCGTCAGCGCTGTAGTAACTACCTACGCGGTTGTATAACATAACACGTTAGGTATATTTAGTATGGTTCGCGCACCGCAGATCGCGTCAGCGCTGTAGTAACTACCTACGCGGTTGTATAACATAACACGTTATATTAAGTATGGTTCGCGCACCGCAGATCGCGTCAGCGCTGTAGTAACTACCTACGCGGTTGTATAACATAACACGTTAGGTATATTTAGTATGGTTCGCGCACCGCAGATCGCGTCAGCGCTGTAGTAACTACCTACGCGGTTGTATAACATAACACGTTATATTAAGTATGGTTCGCGCACCGCAGATCGCGTCAGCGCTGTAGTAACTACCTATGCGGTTGTATAACATAACACGTTATATTAAGTATGGTTCGCGCACCGCAGATCGCGTCAGCGCTGTAGTAACTACCTATGCGGTTGTATAACATAACACGTTATATTAATTATGGTTCGCGCACCGCAGATCGCGTCAGCGCTGTAGTAACTACCTACGCGGTTGTATAACATAACACGTTATATTAATTATGGTTCGCGCACCGCAGATCGCGTCAGCGCTGTAGTAACTACCTACGCGGTTGTATAACATAACACGTTATATTAAGTATGGTTCGCGCACCGCAGATCGCGTCAGCGCTGTAGTAACTATCTATGCGGTTGTATAACATAACACGTTATATTAAGTATGGTTCGCGCACCGCAGATCGCGTCAGCGCTGTAGTAACTATCTATGCGGTTGTATAACATAACACGTTATACTACTCTGTCAAGAAAGTACCGGGAAAAGATCAATAATACACAAAATGTCTGTTATTCATCCAAATTTATTTTATCACCTTCAAAGTATGCTCCTTTAGAAACGATACACTTGCGCCAACGAATAATCCATTCATCAAAACATTTTTTAAACGCTGCTTCCGGAATTGAGTTCAGTTCTCGCCGCGAATTCTCCTTTATGTCTTCTATCGATTGAAAACGGGTGCCACGAAGTGGTAATTTGAGTTTAGAAAAAAGAAAAAAGTCAGCAGGAGCCATATCTGGTGAATATGGTGGTTGCTGGATGGTATTTGTTGAGTGTTTGGTTAAAAATTCGTTCACAATGATAGCCTTGTGCGAAGGCGCATTGTCGTGGTGCAAAATCCAAGAATTTTCTTTCCACAAATCTGGCCTTTTTCGTCGAATTTGCTGTCTTAAACGCCGCATAACGCTCAAATAATATTCTTTATTTACCGTTAGACCTTCCGGTAAGAATTCAGAGTGCACAACACCGCGATAGTCAAAGAAAACAGTCAACATGACTTTGACTTTTGATCGACTTTGGCGTGGTTTTTTCGGTTTCGGTTCAGTTGGAAGGCGCCACTCCGAAGCTTGTTGACTAGTTTGCATGTCAAACTCGTAAACCCACGTCTCGTCACCAGTAACAATGCGTTTCATGAATGTTGGGTCCGAACTGACTCGTTCTAGCATGTCCTCAGCGACTTTCATGCGATTGAGTTTTTGGAGAAAATTCAGATCTTTTGGGACTAGCCGAGCAGCAACATGTTTCATACCCAAATGATTAGTTAAAATGGTACGGATCGACTCGTGAGATACAGAAAGTTCGGCGGCTATCTCTCTCAGAGTTGAATGGGGATTTTCTGTCACTATTTCCTTCACTTTTGCGATGTTAACTTCAGTTGCAGACAGACGTTGACGGCCTACCAGAGCGAGGCAAATCTTCCATCACATCTCGACCGCTTTTGAACGCTTTGAACCACTCATAAGCACGAGTTTTTGATAAATTCGATTCACCGTAAGCCTTCTGTAACATTTTCAGTGACTCCGAACACGAAATTCCATTGGCGATGCAAAATTTAAGACAAACTCTTTGTTCGATATTTTTGTCCATTATGAAATTCGCAATACACACTATATATGATATTACTAAAACCAGCACTGTATTTAATATAAATAACCGTAGACAGAGAATGCTATAGACAAATTGATGTGTTTTGTCGCATTCACACAAGAAAAAGAGCAAGTTACGCCGATGTCGTGTAAAGAAATGAGACAGAACGATGAGATTTTTTGTTTCACAGCGCGTGCCACGATTTTGACGGTTTTAGCATAGTACTTTGCTAAACAAAGTTTGACAGATAGTTATCGTCTTCTTGTAAAATTCAGTTTTATGTGCTTTAAGTTTAGTAATTTATGTTATTTTATGTTGTGAACAATTTAGCCTTAACATTTCAACCATTAAATAAAAAAACATGGTGCGGTGTAGCGATCTAAGGTGTAAAAGTGATATGTGAAACGAAAATGCCAGACTTGTCCTTTCATTCGTAAGTATAGCACTTTTTATCAGTAACTAGGCTATCAATAACATTTTACTGTGTTCATACATTGTGAATAATGTACCCTAGACGTAAATTCATCGATAAAAAGCACAAAATTAACATTATTAAATTCTAACCTAAGGATTTTGGTGTTGCCAATTTTCCATAAATTATTGCCCACTTTTATGGGAAATATGTAGGTATTCTGTAGTGTGTATCCTTAATCCTAACTAATATTATAATAAGTAAATACGAAATTGAGTTTATTTGTTGGTTTGTTTGTTACGCTTTCCCGCTAAAACGGTTTATCAGATTTGGATGAAATTTGGCACATCGGTAAATTACTTGGGTTAGGACATAGGATACTTTTTATCGCAATATTCTCACGGAACCGAGACACATGCGGGTAAAAGCGCGGGGCGCAGCTAGTTAATTGTATATCTGAAAGATTAATGGCTTGTTGCAGTTTTCCTGAATATGATAATTTACGTCGGAATTGGATCGTAGCTACAGGACGAACAGATTGGACACCAAAACCGTCATCAAAAATTTGCAGCAGACATTTTAATAAAAAAAATGTTAAATAAAAAGAAACTAACACTGCTATTACCGAATACAGTAGGTACCTATTCTGCTAAATATTCAGTTAATAACATAATTATTAAGTTTCGATACAGGCTTTATATGTTTTTTATATATGTTCAGTGTTTTTAAAACTGTTATATACAATTATCTGTTGCGAACTATTATTTTGTACATTTTATGTGCAATAAATGACTGAGACAGGCTTATCTTAAACTCTGAACGCGATTCAAAATATCGATCAAGAATTTAAAATATCTTTTTCCGTAAACAACATCTTCTTACATCTATTTTGTATTAACGTCTTAAAGATAATAATTTTTTTTAGGAATCAAAGGCCTGTATTCCATCATCTTCCTCCATCAGTTTACATGAAGAAACGAATATGGAAATTGAAAATAATTTAAGCATTCTTGTAAGTACAGTATATTATAATAATTTCTAAGTACAAGTATTTGTACTTACAAATTACTATAATATACTTATTGAAATACGTTATTGACGGACAATTTAGGACAATAACGTGTAAAATCAATAAAAGCTAATTAAAAATAAACTTGTTGTATTATTTACTCACAAAGCCAGTTAGTACTATCATCTAAGAAAATGTAGGTATTTAGAATCACATCATCATCATCCATCGTCACTCTCTCCTTCTTTTAAGGGGTTGAGGGAGCATGCGTAGTTCATGCAAACGTAATAAGTACCAAAATAATTTGTAAATCAAACATATTCCTATATCTAGGAATCTGTAGCTAGGGTGTATTTATTCCGATTGTATTACAGAATATCTAGGTTCCCAAATATGTATTTTGAACGGACACTGATTTAAAGACGATTTATGAGAAAAATAAATTTTGTATAGACATATTCTATTGTGGGGTAAATTTTTCCTCACACGGTAACCCTAAATGTGTGACGTATTTTTGTTTTGTCTCTTTCTGCGACACGCTTTGCAGGCGTCTATAGCATTCTCTGTCTACGTAAATAACAGATACAACTCAAACTCCGCGCCAAAATGGAAAACAGTTGTGCCAATCTAACAACTACAAAAAAACAAAAATTTGAATTTGGAACCATAAACAAATCATCCATTCCCGATACTTTTTTGACTGAATGTATTAAGTATGGTTCGCGCACCGCAGATCGCGTCAGCGCTGTAGTAACTATCTATGCGGTTGTATAACATAACACGTTATATTAAGTATGGTTCGCGCACCGCAGATCGCGTCAGCGCTGTAGTAACTATCTATGCGGTTGTATAACATATCACGTTATATTAAGTATGGTTCGCGCACCGCAGATCGCGTCAGCGCTGTAGTAACTATCTATGCGGTTGTATAACATAACACGTTATATTAAATATGGTTCGCGCACCGCAGATCGCATCGGGTGTGTATTATATGGCATAATAACAGATAGTATATTATCACTTGAAATAACGTTCACATGATATATTTTTCATATGCTTTAAATGATAAATGATTTTATTTCTGTAAGTAGGTTTGTACAAACACTTTTACACGTCAATCATATTTTAAAAGCTAGATGAGATCGGCGTTTCCTATCGGACTAGTCTGAGAAGAAAGGCCGAAACAAACTCAGAGGTCACAGTCTCTTTTAAAGTCCAGACAGAATCTTGGTCAGATCATGTGAAGACTGTGTGTATGTAGATTTGTGTCTGAAATGGTATTTTATGGAAAAATCAAATAACAGATTGAGTGGACCTGTCCAGTAAGTGCACGCATTTGTCAGTAATAGTGCAACTAAAATCAGAACTTCATTAAGGAGCTCAACGATTCGACGAACAATACCAAAGAAAGACATTTGGGTAGGCCGTATAAATTACTCAAACTGCCAGATCATTATTAAAACTAACTAAGCAAAAAGAACAAAAAAGCAATGACTCATATAGTCCTCACATTCACAATAATTAAAATAATATAATACTTTACAAAGTAAATACCTACCCATGTCATTTATATAAAATTCATCAATGTCAATGTGTATATAAAAGTTCGGAGAAAATCTTTGAGGACCATGTAGATTGATGTCTGAAATGATCTTCTTAGGAAAGAACCACACAGATTAAGCGGACCTGTCCATTCAGTGCACGCATTTGTCAGTAACCGTGCAGCTCAACTCAGAACTTAAGAAGCTCAACGATTCGACGAACAATAGAAGCCATAACTAACTAAATTAGTAACTAATTTTGTAAGTTAACTAATTATTAACTAGTAATTAAGTAACTAAAATTGCCGTTCTTATAATTATTATGTCATGATTGACTGCATAGCTCCATAAAGGTATAGCAGGATGATAATCATGTAAAAGGTTAAATCTGTATCTATCTGCTATATTCGTTCCCTTCGTTCTTTCTCTCATGTCAGTCACATTACCTACGAAATGTATGGGAAGATTTTTGCGATTTCTGTACTCTTGATCCTTATAACTAATAAACAGGACAGATTGGCAACAAATTTTTTTCTTTGGTGAAAATTGACCATTTTCTTGCTGACTGTATTTTTTTTAATGTTTTGTTAATGCAGATCAGTGTTTCAAAAAGTTAGGAACAGTCTCTTTAGACCGTTTTCTTGTAGCGACCACGATAAAGGTAGGTCTGCCCTTATGGGCCCATCTCGAAAATCCACCCAGTATTGGTATGTCATGATAGACTGCTTAGCTTCACAAAGGCATAGTGTGATTCTATATAGGTATGTCATGATTGACTGCTTAGCTCCTTATAGGTATAGTGTGTTGATAATCATTAAAAAGATTAAATCTGCAATATTTAGGCTCATATTTTTCCAGTTTGCGGTAAAATATAGAATAATACGAACAAATTGCAATATTGCTCATCCCCCATAGCAAATGGCGTGATAATTTATAGCCTACACACTGACGCGACTTATAGGGAATATCTATGCAAAGTTTGAACAAAATCTATCAGGAAGTTTTTGCGTGATGCTGGAACATACTCGTACACTCAGATAAACAGACAAAAAAATCAGTTAGATTCTCGTTTTTAGAATCGTTCCCAGATCTCGCAAAAATTACTTAATAGAAATAAAATTGAATGTACAGTTTTGACTTCACTACGATTTTGCTATATGTATAGATAGGTACTTAGCTACAGGGTATAAGTTGGCATCCTTCCAGACGACAGTGCCTACTGAACAACTTTAACAATATTTTTTAAGTGACAGAAACTAGAATCTGAAATAGTGGAAATTGAAAAACAACATCTGTTTTAGATTGGCTATCCGTTTTTATTCATTGTTTTATGAAAATCAAATATTTTTTTATATCCTAGAGCCCTATCCTTGGTCCCGTGAAGGAAACCAATCAAACACAAACACACAACACACTTGAAAACACACATTAGAAAAACCTCAAAATAATTAAAGCCTATAATTTTTTTTTTGTCCTAGGTCCTGTACACTCGCATAGCAGTGTGTCTGTGGCAGAGTTCTCATGCACTGCACCATCTGGAGCGGGTTCAATGCTGTGCGACGCAGTTGTCACGCCCCGAGAAGTCGGCGACTGCACCTTTCGACCCGAACCGACCCCTAGTCGGCAATAATGATGAAAAGGTTCTTCTTCAGCCTGTTAATATGACGTGTTAATTTCATCATTGTTCCAGCGTGAAAGAGAGACGGAGCTATACATGACCGATAGCACTATCTCTTTTTCGCAACGGAATCATGATGGTGTTAACACGTCATAGTGCGGCCCCTGTACAGCCATGAGCATAAATATTTTACAGTTATGCAAGACTCGAAAGCGGTTTTCTCCTGAAGTATTGATAGATATTTGAAGATGTTATCAAAACCATTATGAAATAGGTCTTTCCTCGAAGTTGCAATTGTTATTTCATGAGAAAAACGCTTTTGAATTGAGACCGTCTATTTTCTTTTCGTTCCTTTCTTTTTCGATTGTTTTGATTATGTCACGTGACCCATCGAACAGGTGTGCCAACAATTACCATACTTTAATGAACAAGAGTTACTTATTTATTTTACCGTCTCCAAAAGCCGCTCAGCTGTGAAATTATTTGCTGGTTGGTTCAAGCCATTATTCAGTTTGACACTAAAGAAGTAGACTGAAAAATTCGTTTTTTAAGTCTATCCGCCTTTCATTATTCGCCCAACTATGACATTATTCATGTCTAGGTAATAACCAGCGGTCACTAGAGTACCTATTCTAAAATTCTAAGCAAACGCCTGTTAAAAGTTACCTTTATCACAAAGGTAAGTAAGAAACAAGTCAGGCCGCCTTTTGTACTTTAGTTTAAGGATCTCATTATAAGCCAAAAACAAAAGTCCATAATAAAAGCCAAATCATTCTGTGGCTTGATGGTAAACAGTATTCAGTTTGACACAGGTGTGCCCTCTGCCTCTTTTGCATACATGAATGCAATCAATTCGTGTTTCCATTGTAAGTACTGAACCAAATGATACGATTAAAAGTATTCATGAGTGCGGTTACGAGAATAATTGGCACGAGAAACATGCAAGTATTCGGGTACAAACTAAAACAATCTAAAGGATAGCTTATTAACTTCTTCCTTCTGTTTGCCAAAATGCTTTTGACCTGAAACTCTTTTGTCAGTTCGGATCTTACGGATCCAGTTCCGGAATTATTTGGCAGGTAGTGTAAAGTTTGTGTGCGGCTACAGACAACTGAAACGTTTGTGTAATCGTCTGGTTGCGGATATGAGCAGAATTTACGACGCGACGGCTTGCGGCGGTGGAACGTTTAGCACGTGAATGGGCTCTTGCGCGAAGTCGCGATAGACGGTCCGCCATTGTGGATATCACTCTTGTTTTAAATGAAAATTTCACAGAGAAAATAGGAGAATACTTTCATATTGCCACTTGAAATGTTGAACGTGGCCCAGAAATCTTTTCATTTACTTAGATAAAGGTTTGTACTTCTACATACTCCGACGATTTTTCGTAGGTAGCAATATCAAACGGTCTAATATCACGATTCCTTTCAGCTTTCCTTACTTTCAATATGTGAAATACCTACTTAGTATAAGCAGTGCCTAAAATTTTTAACCCGGCTTCTCATTTCACTCTTCGGGACCTAAGTAGGTACCTATCTGCTATACGACATTCATCTTACTTTGCTTATCAGAACCAACATCTAGGTAGGTATCTACATTATCCCAGAACACACGTGATTTTCCCAACATCTCAAAGTAGTGATCACAAGAGCGAAGTTCCCCTGGCACCTCGTAAACTTTTTACTCGGCAAACATTTTCGTCTCAATCAAAAATCTTTCAATGAAATGACGTTTCTTGAAGCCTAGTCTCAAACAGATAAACTGAGATATATGCTTTCATAAATATTAAAAATACAAGAGTAGTACAACTACATTTATTTAGTTTCGTGTAGGTAAATGAATAATGAGTTGGATCGTGTTCAATTACTTAGTCTACCTAAGGTTTGAACTAGGTATATAGCTACCTAGGTACCTTCCTTGTGCTGATGGTGTCCTTGATTCCCAGCGCCTTTTGATGGTTTCCCACCCTAAAAAAATGGTATAAGTACCTATTTAATATCATTGCTTTTTTAATGAGCTTTATTTGCATTGTCTTCCAGTAAATCTAGGATATAGAGAGAAGGGACATGCATTTAGGTAAATCAACTGCTTAGTTCATTTAAACATCTCACTAGGTTGTCCAGGTCTCAGGTAGATCGAACGACTACGGTTACTTGGTTTAAATTCGAATAAGATTTGAATGGATCATATTTTCAATATATTTATTTTCATATTCAGAACAAAATATTGCTTTTTCATCTGTGAAATATTAAACCAATTATTATTTTATGAGTTTCCCCAATATATATATAATCTTTGATATTAAATGATCTCGCATTATTGGGCAAATGTAATAAGTAGGCTTTGCCTCGTACGTATACGTACGCCATCATTCCTTTAGTGGATTACGAAACATATTGAAAAGTAGGTACTTTAACAACAGCTGTTGCTATGGGTTATGAATGATTATGAGATTTTTTTTCAAACACGACGTATGTTTTCGTGAAGTAAATAATCGTTATCACGCAGTGGTAACTTCCCCGACTTAGGAGTCGTAGGTTCGAACCCAGGCGGGCGCTATACTTCGTGTAAATAATTTCATCACCACTGCTCTCAAAACGGTGAAGGAAAACATTTTGAGGAAACCGGCCTGTCCTAGAACCAAACATTCGAAGACATGTGACATCTACCAACCCGCACTGGGCCCGCGTAGTAGATTATAGCCCACTCCTTCTCGAAGACATGAGGCCTGTTACCCAGCAGTGGGAACATTGTAGGCTGATTATACATACAAACAAGCTTTAAAAGTTAAAATATGTAACTAGTATAAGTCTTATGAATATACCTATTTATAGCTACATAGATTTTAGTTTGTGTAAAGAGCAGTAATGAATACTTAATATGTGTCGTGGGAAGTAGTAGTAAGTTAAAAATCGTCGAATATAAAAAGTCCAACTCGTGATTCAAGTTTACTACCAACTACCCATATACGTAGCTAATTGAATATTTCTTCAATACAGAAAGTGGTGACGATGAGCAGCAGCAGTCAAACGAGCAAGACTACTTCGAAGGCGACGCGCGGCCACGAGACGCGCAACTGCCACCACTTGAGCCATCTGTCGCGCAACGTACTGCGCGCGCGCCGCGGCGTCGTGCGCATGCTCATCGTCGTCGTGCTCACTTTCGCCATCTGCAACCTGCCCTTCCACGCGCGCAAAATGTGGCAGTACTGGTCCAGCGGCTACGAGGGCCCCAGTGACTTCAGCACTCTACTCACCCCCCTCACTTTCCTCATCACGTACTTCAACTCCGGTATAAACCCACTCTTATACGCTTTCTTGTCTAAGAATTTTAGGAAAGGTATGAAAGAGTTAATATTCTGCAACTGTCACGGGAAAAGGAAAAACGAAAACTTGATTCTTTTGAACCCCGTGGGTGGCGTCGGGCTGCGCAGGAGTTCGACGCGCTCCACCCGCGCCAACTGCAGCACGGTGACTATCGCGCCCAACGGGGAGTCATGAGACATGCGTCGGCGGCGCTTTCTGTACAAGGTGGAAAACATTGATATTTCCTGATTGACGGAGAGCACTGACGAAGTGACGGACAGCAGCGGCTTTTATACTGTCTCCACCGTATCTAGACGTGATTTATACGACTGAGAGATGTGTGTGAAGCAAGCGCTTTCGACTACTAAATTAAAAAAAAACATTAAAGACTTCTTAGTAAACTTCGCTGATGAGCATTTTGATGCTGAGTGAGTGTGAGTGACTGTTAATTAAGTGATCTCGAGAGCTTAAAGAGTTAGAATATGTTTGTTATTAGATGGATTAACTAGGGCTAGTGAGTTAAGACCAAACGTAACATATCTTTATCCTTTTTGTTATCCTTTATTAAATCCCACTTGATGAAAATCTATGACTTTATTTGTTGTTAGATAGATCATGTTTTTATATTAACTGGTTAAAAATATGTGTATCTAAATCTAAATGACTGTAAAAAGTGTAAATATGCTATTAAAATTCATAAATTTTACATAAAAGGGGAATATTTATGAGTGGGTACGTCGGTACAGTTGTAAGTAGGTATAGATTATAAGTGATATTTATACTACGAAACAGTACGTACTTAGTTACATTATGAATCGATGAAATTCGGATCACAAATATTCAAGATGTGGCCACGTAGAGCCGACATCTTGGCCTTGGACAGAATTTGAAATACAATATTTATGTTCAATACCGCAATACCGCTTACCCTGTTATCGCTTGTAGCAGAGGCAGGCTACGATTTAACAACTAGGTCGGGAATCCAGGGGAGTGATATCTGACAATATTATAATAGGTACCAATTTCAAATAAGTAATACATATGGCAACTGAACATTTAATGTCACGACGTGTTAAAATCATTATAATTATACGTAGGTAAGCATAATACGTTCAATTTGTTAAACTTGAATCTTGTAAATAGTGAAAACATCTAAACATTTTGATACGTAAATTAGATTCTAATACAGTCGAGCTGTATATTATTCGTAGTTATCGACTTATAGCCGAAAGATAGCAAACGATGGCCAAATAACCATAAATTACTTTTAAGCGTAAGGAAATAATGGCTAGAAATGCGTTTATTTACTTTTGCCAACATAGTTTTATGTTTAATCCGATAATATGTATAATTTCCCACAGTTTATCATACCAAATACTAGTTACTTACAAGATTAAATTGCACATTATTGTATAGAAATAACAAAATAATATTGTCTAATAAGGTTCATCAATATTCGATAAACTAATACATTTCCTTTTATTGGCAAGGAAAGCTATCCGAGTAAAAAGAAACAAAATAGATATTGTCTAAAATTTTTGGAAAAACAATTAAATTAAAAAGTAAGAAATGACATTCTAAAAGATTGTTTTGTTATTTCAGAATGTATAATTATGACATTTTATGTGAAAAATGTTTTACCTAGGTACTTACCTATTACATTTTGACGAAGATAATAATCTTTTCAGACAGACAATGTATTTTTTTTTTGTAATTTGTAAATGTCATTTAACAAACGATGTTAAAAGTAACAAGTCCTGTCCCATTGCACCTGAGAGCTTTTCTGGTCACTAATGACCGGTTTCTATGTATATTCGAGAAACGAATCGTTTTGACTTTTGCTTACGGATGGTAGAATTGTCTACGAGGCGTAACTTAAAAGTGTTCCTTTATGAAACGTTTCGTAAGCTTCATTACGGTTGGCTTGCTACTTACGGATGAAAGGGCTACGAATAACGGATAGTAGGGTAAATGTATGGAGATGACAGCTTGTAGCGTTTCTATAAAATGTTTGCAACGTTTATGCACAAATGATTTATTTACAAAAAAAATTATATGAAAACTTTTGTGTTACGCCTCGTAGACAATTCTATAATCCGTTACAATCAAAACGGTTTGTTTCTCGAATATAGGAACCGAGCATTAAAGTCACCGTTTATTAACTCATTGTCTTGATGTATAAATAAAATTCATATAAATGTACAAATTATTAGTAAGTGATAGTTCAATAAGTGGAAACAGGGGACAGTTGGAACATTTGGATGTGGACGCTCATAGCGAGGTCGTTACGAAACCGAGCTCTTAGCGATAAAATGATGTTATTTGTCCTCAATGGCCACAGCATGAGCTTTTACTACTGTAGTCAGAAGCGTTAGGCAGAAACTAATAGCCTTCTAGGCAAACGTGCTCCACTTTGAATTTGGCCTCATTTGCAAGGCAAGACTAATCTAACGCGAACTAACTAAAAAGTAATTGGACCAGAGCTCTCTGGTTAAAAGCCTGCCCCATACCATAATAAACTGGAACAGGAGAACATTATTTTTACCGTTTCTAGTAAATTACAAGGACTAGGGCAAAATAACCTACTTTTTGTCTTAAACTGACAATTTATGGTAGATAATGGACTCCACTCAACCATCTACGGGGCAAGTATCTGTATTCACAAGCGGAACGCTGATAAATGCGTTGAGATACCCGATATCCGAGCTTGTCCCTATAGACCCAACGTAACCCTGTCACTACGTGAGTTATTTATTACTATTGTTCCAAATGTGGTGCAACTGACCCCAGTCTACTCTACCGGTTGTCATTAATTTCACGTATTAACCCGCAGTTCATATTAAATATTCTATTATGGACAAAGTTGTGCAGCATTCATTATTATTGTAATGCAAGCAGAGGTTATAATTATACACAAACACAATACCGAGTGTATTTTGCACAAGTTTGTATCTTCCCTTAGATGGCTCCTGGCACAGGCAACTGGATGATCACGGGTGGGTTTTAGTCAGTAAGAGTCTGACACGCCCTCCGGCTCCGCCCAGACCGGCCGAAGTTATTTGTAGATTTCTCAACCTCAAAAAAAATAAAAAGGACAAAATTATACACAAACACAATACCGAGTGACGATGAAAATTCACAATATTAAGTAATACTGTATTTTGCACAAGTCTGTATCTTCCCTACGCTAACTTGATGCAAATGTGTTTAAAGTCTAAAGAACAAAGAGCTATTTTTTCCACTTCCATTGTAAAGTCTGGGAAGCAAATTGGCTGCCAACTTAAATGGTTAAAATTACAACAGTCATTTCTTGATAGTTGTATGAAATGCTACAGGCATTTCATACAACACGACAATTTGACGAATGGTACCAATTTCCTTATCAATTAACTCCCTGATTGGCCCATAACATTATGCAGCATTATGCTGAGTGATGGCCGTTTTGCGTGGATGTGACGTATTTATTCCCCAACTTGTTCTTTTTTGTGTATGTGTTCGTTGTCTGCGTCATATTTACCGCAAATAAACGTATTTTCTTTCTTTATTTTCTTCTTTTATAAGATTTGATACGATAACTTCCACCTACCTATGTACCTACCTATATTATATTATGTATTTCTGATTGTTATAATGTTAAAGAAAATATATTTTTCACTGTAAACTACGAAATATTATGTATATATTGATGTTTAATTTCGTCATAAAATATAATTATAAATCTTATAAATAATTCTTCAAGTTTGTTTATTTTTTGGGTGGAAACTACCACCCAAATTATTTATTACTTTCCTGAAAAAAAATTACATATTTTGGAGGGTTCTGCGGGGCGAGCACGGCCTGCTGTGATAGGTTTGAGTCACGCATTTTCATTACAATTTGGGAGCAAAAACCGTGATAAAATGCGTGACTCCAGCCTATCACAGAAGAAGAAATGTGTTGCGCTCTCCACAGGTAGTACTTATGGGAAAGGGCAGGAAGATGGTGGTGAGGACTTTGAAGTACCGTGGCTTAACGTGCGTTAGTTATTGGGCCTTGGGCGTTGAATTAATCGGATTAATATGTCTTCTTTTTGTGCTAATATCAACATTACTACATACTTGGCATACATCTTTTAAAACAATACACAGTCGGACAGAACTTTTACTAAACGCCGTTTACTCACATTCAATTTAACATTTAAATCACCCATAAACAACGTTTATATCATTCATCAATTTTTATTGTTCCTTGTTTAGTTCTAATATAAATGGTATTGGAAAAGTAATCAAACGGTGTCGTACTCATCTATCTCTGTCACACTTTTCTATCTACTTCCCTTCAACTGACGTCTACCGTTGTACGGCAACTCAAAATCTAAGTTGACTGGCGCTTGCCGTACCACGGCAGCACATGAATAAATAGGTATTCTCTGGTTTTCCATAAAATAATTTGAACTATTGTTTTCCATAATCGTCCTCCTCGTCATATTTACATGCACAGTTAGCATTTATACTAATAACTCTTGTCACATAAACTTATTAGTCATAACTTCTATTTGCCATAAAATAAGTTTCCATATTAGCATGTGTTATAATCATTTGTTTCTATAGCTAACACATTACTTAATCGATACTTGACATCAGCAACATTTAATAAAATTTAGAAACATACGGTCTTATTACAAAACAAGGTTTTTCTTTTGACATGGTTTAAACCATCGAGCCTGTTTTTGAAATAAGAACCTAACTGAAATCGAAATACAGTTCCTTTTACAAAACTGACAACTAAGTCCGGTCTTAGATTGTCAATTTCGCATTATGAACTTTACTGAACTCGGCTTATAGTTCGAAATACAAAAACTGGCTTGAAGATTTAGGCTCGGACTGAAGTTAGATCGTGTTTTGTAATAAGACGGATATTGTTTTGTACAAAAAATAATGTCATTAAGGCATTTGGTCTGTAATCAAATGATTTATTACAGCAAACAATCTTTCTAAGCTTTAGACAATAAACAGTTTACCAAATTCGAAACGGCTTGGTTAGGTTAGGCTAGAACTGTGACCACCACCGGGGTGGTTTTTAGTCAGTAAGAGTCTGACAGACCCCGCTACCCGCCTCATGGCGGCGGTCATTGGAGGATTTACCACCCCGGACACAAAAAAAAAGAACTGTGACCACACAACGCCAGATTTCCTTTTTTGCAAAGCAAGCATGCATGGTAGATTAGGTTTATTTTTAGGTTTCCTTGTGAATAAAAATATCCGTATCATAATCTAATCGGTATATATTTTAGATTCCTTTTTTTCTGGTTCTAATTGCTGTACTGAACTAGCATTATTGTGCTACAATGGGCAAATGAATATTATGGTGAATAAATATTATGGA
Organism: Brachylomia viminalis; assembly: GCA_937001585.2. Lineage (NCBI taxonomy): Eukaryota > Metazoa > Arthropoda > Insecta > Lepidoptera > Noctuidae > Brachylomia > Brachylomia viminalis. The sequence goes on along the minus strand of OW443301.2, from coordinate 13,057,257 downwards.
AAACAACATTATTGAAAATGAAAAATATAGCAAATAAATGTATCGATTAAAATTATTATGACACTTGATCGATTATGAATTTATGACCAATGAAATTAGGGAAAATGATTTTGTAATTTCACGATTATGGCAACTGAAGTGTTATTTCTAATGACATTATGGCAAATACAAGTACTTATGGGATATAAAATTATTGCATTTTAAATTATGGCAAACATTACTAAACCGAGTAGAATGAAAGCTTCCTAACAGAGTTCTAAATTCTTACCCACTTTCATAGGGCTGTCACTCAGGTATTTATTTGAAAATAAAGATTTGAAGATAATAATATAATATGAGACAACATCCACACAAGGTCTTCAGGTCCCGAACTAGGCAGAGCCTGTACTACGGTAACCTGATGACTGATATACATATACACACCCATACACAGGTCAAACAGACATGTTCATGCACACAAATGTTTGCCTTGTCCGGGAATCGAACCCGGGACCAGCGGCTCAGAAGGCATGGTCGCTACCAACTGCGCCAACCGGTCAGTCATAAGATAATTTAAGTAAGTAGTGTAGTAGTGACTTATTAAGTAATTTATCATACTATGGAATTAGTATGACACACATGCGTACATACGTGTTGAACTGAGAACCTCCCTTTTTTGAAGTCGGTTAATAAAATACGATAGTAAAATAATAATAGTATTAGGTAATAATAATAGTTATACATTCACCGTTGCATACATTAGTTGTTTTTTTGAGTTTGTTTAATAACATTACTGTGACTTACGGACGGACGGACAGACGGGCATGGCGGAACTATAAGGTTTTCCTTGTTTTACTATTTCATGAACGTAAGTTAAGTATCTAACAGAAAAAGTCCTAAGATGGCCTATAAACTCACTTTGGTACCTACAAACCCACTAAAATAAAAATACGCCTATATAGGCAGTAAGTAAACCATAAGAATAAAAAATAATAATTCTTATGGTCCTTATCGCCATCTTAGTTATTTTGGATATTACCTACCTCGTGTTACGTTGGTTTTGAAATAATTTAGGGCACCAATATCGTTTGTTCTGTTTTTTTGACGTGACAACGTCTTATAATTCGATGGAGCCGGCTACACGCACGAAAAAACATGACTCATGCGGCGTTACCTCGCTCTGAGGCGTTCCATTTAAGGCTTGAAGTGCAAGCGAGAGCGCGGAACGAGCGACAAAGAGGCACAATCGGCCTCTGCGTTCGGCAGCGTTCGACATCTGTCTCTCTCCTACTTGAGTTAATATTTCCGCGCTCAGCACAACAATCACTTCGTCTGACATTGTGGAATCAACTGAATGCTCAAAATTTAATCTAATGTAACATTGATTTCATTGACGTCGATGATTTCTTCTCCATCATCAGGAAAAGAACCGCATCGATGATGAGCAGGGTCCGTGGTAGCACCAACACTGTCCTCAGAACGTTAGCGTGCAAAATAAACAGTCCGTTTACTGGGCGAGTGTTCACTTGCTCAGAAATAGGAAATAGATAATGTACTCTGTAATGTATTTTGATTCTGTACTAACAAATTACTAACACCCTGTTATTTGTATTTTTATGTGTTCTACTAACAACCTTAGATACTAGCGTTTCATTTGTTAAAAATGTATGGACGTATGTCTGAAATAAAGATATATTATATTATTATTATTACAAGCGATTGCATCAGGTGAGGGAGCACCTTAACAACAAAACACGCCATGCTACTGTAGCATGCTGGCAACACTATCTAAATCAACTGTTTTTGAATTTCGTAATGTGTTTTTTTATCTTGTTGATCGTCTTAGGTGTCTCCTTGGTTAAGTAGGTACACCCATAAGCTAGCAACATAACTCTCAAACATGCTTACGAGTGAGGTGGAGAGTGTTGAAAGAGTCGGATTGGTGCCGCAAAATTCTATGACGTTTCAACGATAATTGAACATATTTTTAAATGGTTTTAAGTTATGTTATTGTTTTGTCTTATTATTATGATAATAAACTACGTAGAAAAATGATTTTACGATGTAAAAATATGCAGAAATTTGATATCTAAGGTCTCGAATGAAAAAAAAAGGGTGAAAATCATTGGGTGAAAATAATAAAACTTGTTTATAGTTTGAAACATGCTCGTTTGATTGTAAACCAAATTACATGAAAGTCATACAATCATTAGGAAATATTATACAGATTACGAAACAGTTACAGTTTTATATGGATTAAATAGTAAAATAGCGAGAAATCAGGGTTTTATCTCAAGTGATCAGGAAAGGCGCGGAGACGCGTCAAGGCCGTTGCTGAACTTGCGAATTTTGACGTTTGACAGCTCGCCAGTTGAAGGGTTAGGTACAGCATTTTTATTTCAAGAAGCGACGCGCGGTTTACTTGAACCAAATGTACAAAACACACAGTGAATGTGTGCGTGAAGACGAGTAGTGTCAGCAGTTCAGCACATAGGACACACACACACACACACACGCACTTCTGACTTCGCCATTGTCTCGGACGGTACCGAGAGATCCTGCGCTTACACACACATTCAAAGGGTGTTTGTACACTTGGTGATGGTGACCACAAGTAAAGGGCGCGTCGCTTCGTGAGATAAAATACTATACTGTCTTGAGTATACTGTCTTGACTATAAATGCTTTGAAATGGCATGTTTTCAGCTTGTGTGAATTTGGGTTGCACAATTATTGGAAGTCAAACAGAATGACATTCAAAAATTCTTATGTGGAAAGCGTTCTATTCCGTAAAATTTTCATACAAAATGTAAGTGAAAAGTTTTTTTGCAATTTGTGACTTTTCGAGTACTCCAACGATGGTTGGTCCCATAAAAGTTTTTGATCAGTATTAAAAACAGGATCGATTGGCATCAAAAAATGTTTTGTGTAAAATGGCTATTTTCTTGCTAACAGTATTTTTTTTTTGAAAATCTGTGAACGGGAATCAAAATTCTAAAAAAATATATGAATAGTCTCCTAAAACCATTTTCGCGTAGCTGCAACGGATAAGGTACTTCCCCTTACAGCCCCGCTGAAAGTTTCCACCCTGATTAGGTAAACTCAAACTCAAAGCATTCATACCAATTAAACCAATTACAGGCATTTTGAATTGTCAATGGGTCGGTCAGTCACAAAGATGAAGCCATTCCAAATGCCCATTCCAAAGCGTAAAGAGAAAGAAGAAAGGGCAAGAAAATCCACGGACACTCAAATTAGCGTTACAACATTATTGGTTACATCATTCATGTTAAAATTAGACATGTGAGAAGAATGTAGAACGTGCATGTTAAACAAAAAAAACAAAAATTAAAAGGATTTAATTGTCTACAGAAATTACTAGTTAGAAGCGTATTTTTAAGCCTGCAATTAAATATGGTGGTGACTACGCATGATCTACCTAACATCACTATTACATTACTGTCTACTTTTTACCCGACTACGGCAAAACCCAAAAAGAGTAACCTCCTTTGTTCTTCGCCTTGTTTATGAAAAAAGATTTTTATCAAGTTTTTTCTTTTGTAGATAATTGTTTGTGTAGGTTCTGAAATGTAGGTATGTACATAAAAATAATATAATCGTACTAAACCGTTCACGTTGATTGTCCGTCCAATGTCTGAGAAAAGGGTCGTATTACTAGTGCGTAAAAGTAATTTATTTGCTTTACCTTAACTTTAAATCTTTAGAATTAATAGAATTTGCTTTCAATAGTACACTAAACAGCAACGCCTTAATTAAATCGTATTCTATCTTTTAGAAAATAAAGTTGGTAGAGATGTTTTAGTATTAATTAAAAGTATCTACTTAATTAATAGCATTTTAATTTATGAGAAAGCAAATGACTGAAAGGTTGGGTCGATTCAAGTAGAGACCTTAATTTATTGGAAAGGTATTCATTCTTTGTATTTCTAGACTTATTGTCTGCTTTCAACAAAATATGTAAATTGTGATGGTTCGTACAAATAAGTACTACCACAAAACGGTACCCTCACCTTAACAACCACACCACCACCATCCCCACCCTCACCATAGAGAAGTAAGGCATTTTTACTGAATGTCATTTATTTTACAGTTATTGCAACCGTAAGTTCTCGAGCAGAGAGATTAGCCAGCCACCAAGTACGCACAAAGGTGCAAGTACGTACTCCAGAGTAGGCACAATAGGTACTGTAAGCACTGCGCACGTTTACTTTACCGGGATGAATAATAAAAGGCGTATTTTATATTTTAATTTGGATAATTATTCCTATTAACGAATCTATTCAATACACATCATGACACGCTGTGTCAGCTCCTCAAGCTGATCCTCTATTATGATTTATTCTTCGTTCGTCCTAAAGTTTTGTCCCACATTCCAAAAAAAATCTTAGTTTGTCCCATATCACTATTGAGTTGTGCTTCGTCCCAAATTACAAGTACTTTAAAGGCACAGTTAACAAACAAAAATGTACATATTTGAAATGTTTAAAATAATATTAAAACAATTCTAAACATTTAGGCGTAAATCATCTTTAATATCCAGTATCACAATAATGATCACAGATATGGTATAATAATCATCTTATCATTACTACAGCTTAAATATATAGAACAGGCAAATTTGTAATAAACAATGACATTATACTTTTAATTACTGAAAAATTTACCGACCAACAATTAAAAAATGAGAGTATCAAAACAAAGGTTTAAAAAAGCAATTTATTTTTAATTTCAAAACTACCATGCACCATTTAAAATTAAATCAACAATCAGTACAAACGAAAAGTAAAAAAAAAATTGATTATTACACAATCATGGTTAGAACAAGCATAGAAAAAATCAACATTCATAAATAAAAATTGGATCAACAGTAAACCAAGAGATATATAAAACTTCTAACACAAATAGTTGATTGATGTTAAATACACACATCAAAAGTGTCTAGGGATCAACATATATTTTTGCAATAACTTTTCTCCTGATTGATATTAATTAAAATTTTCTTTAAGGATTCATAAAATAAAGTGTTTTCGTTTGTCACAGTAACGATAAACCAAGTCACCTTTGCATTAATAAAGAAATTTGCCATTTTCCTAATAAAGGGATTTTTGACATTTGAACCACTAACACAAAAGTTCGAAAAAAATACTGAAATAACAGTTTTCTTTAAAATTTTATTGGGTAACTTAAACAATTAATAATCCGTGTTTCTACCGCGAACACTAACAACACAAGAACATCGGTTTGGCATACTCAAAATGAGTTCATCCAAATCACGCTGTGGAATGGCCGCCCATGTTCGTTGCAACAACAAAAAAAGGTCTTCTTGCGACTGGATACCCTCCATATTCGGCAGAGCTCTTCTCTGTAGCATATCCCATGCATGCTCAATCGGGTTCAAGTCTGGCGACTGAGCAGGCCAGGGCAGGACATTGATGTTAGCTGCGGCGAGAGTCTGTCTTACAACTCTTGCGGTGTGCGGTCGTGCATTATCATGCATTAACTGAAATAAGGGACCGATTTGCACTTGTAGAGGAACGATGACGTCTGATACAATCGTCTCAGCATAAATTTGAGCGTTGAGGTTGCCTCTGATCCAAATCAACTCAGTTCTTCCGCCGATCCAAATACCCGCCCATACCATGATGGTTCCACCACTATAAGGATGGACTTCCTGGCAGGATTTTAATCGCTGTTGGCGTCCAGGGGTTCTCCAGTGTCGTATACGTCTTGTATCCGGTCTCATACCAAAACGAGACTCATCAGAAAAGCACACGAAACGCCATTGTTCTTCTGCCCAATTTCTGTGTTCAAGAGCCCATTGATATCGAATCCTACGATTGTGCATTGCTATAGGTGGTACCCGTAGCGGTCTTCGGGAATGAAGGTTCACTTCATGCAAGCGGTTTCTGACTGTTTGGTCGCTAATTAAGTTCCCTGAAGAGTGATGAAGCCTCACGAGTTGTAAGACAGACTCTCGCCGCAGCTAACATCAATGTCCTGCCCTGGCCTGCTCAGTCGCCAGACTTGAACCCGATTGAGCATGCATGGGATATGCTACAGAGAAGAGCTCTGCCGAATATGGAGGGTATCCAGTCGCAAGAAGACCTTTTTTTGTTGTTGCAACGAACATGGGCGGCCATTCCACAGCGTGATTTGGATGAACTCATTTTGAGTATGCCAAACCGATGTTCTTGTGTTGTTAGTGTTCGCGGTAGAAACACGGATTATTAATTGTTTAAGTTACCCAATAAAATTTTAAAGAAAACTGTTATTTCAGTCTTTTTTTCGAACTTTTGTGTTAGTGGTTCAAATGTCAAAAATCCCTTTATTAGGAAAATGGCAAATTTCTTTATTAATGCAAAGGTGACTTGGTTTATCGTTACTGTGACAAACGAAAACACTTTATTTTATGAATCCTTAAAGAAAATTTTAATTAATATCAATCAGGAGAAAAGTTATTGCAAAAATATATGTTGATCCCTAGACACTTTTGATGTGTGTATTTATTAATACGTATCCCTTTTTTGCCGATTGTACAAAAAAATAATTTTGGCTTCTACAAAAAAAAAATAAGGGCCGTAGTAGTTCGGGACCTGAAGACCTTGTGTGGATGTTGTCTCATATTATTATTATTATTATTATATAATATAGGACGAAACGGAAATAAAATAATTAAAATGAAATTTTGGGACGAAGGAAGCATATTGTTTGGGACGACCCAGGATTTTTTTTATGTAGGACAAAACTCAGTGGGACAAACGAAGAATAAATTTTTATTATTTTATTTTCTAATCTTCCAAATATGAAATAGTGTTTATGTCATTAATCATTATAGGTACATGCCATCAAGTTACAAAATATTCGCGAAGTTCGGTAATCAAAGACAACCGGACGAAACCTCTACGGTACATGTCTACCTACAGCGCTTTATGGCAGGTATTCACAGAATTGTTTGTTGGTAGGTATACTCAGCGGGGTAATTGCGTAACACACTAAAATTAGGAATGGCTTTCATTTTGACAGCTCAACAACATTAATTGCGTTATTTACGTTGCTGAGCAAACAATTGTTTCGATTATATGAAGTCATCGATTAGCGATATCCTTCAAAATGCTTCAGATTGTGATTAATGATGTGTTCCGCAATTAGGGTGCTGTACCTATACAGGGTGGCATCATCGACGCGCAAAATGTAGCCATGAATTCAGCACATGATTCTAGAATCCCATAGCATAGACATTAATTTCGTAGGTAATCAAACAAAAATCTGCTGTTTATTAGAACAGTGCTACTACGCGGTCAACGCGGTCAAAATGTATAGAATAGAATAGAATAGAATATTTTTATTTTCAGACCGGAGTCCATAGGGTTAGTAACAATTTAACTTAAATTCTAGTGTTAGTAGATTACAGGCACATAAAAATATATAATTAGATTTCGGCATGGAGCCGCATCCACCTCCGCAACATGGGGGAGTCCCACCGATCTATGAATACACTGAGAATACTGTTGGTGCCGCCGCGAACACGAGACATCAGGGATGCACATCTGTTCCTAATAATAGCGGCAAAACCACCAATATTATTATCTGCAAACATCCCTGACGCACTACATCGCCACGGCAGCCGCAGCAGCACTCTCAGTGCATTATTATATTGAACGCGTAGGTCGCTGTATGCCCTCTGAGTGAAGTTGACCCACAGGCTGCACGTGTAAAAAGACTGACAGTAAGCTTTGAAAAGCGTTACTTTAACTGGATTCGTACAGCGTGCAAACCTGCGGGCCAGCATGTTACAACGGACAGCCAGCGACCTACGTTCCCTTTCAATGTCACAATTATCTTTAAGGTCTTCAGTGACCCAGTGGCCTAGATATTTAAATTTGTCCACCCTTCGCAGTGGTTCTCCAGAAAGTGCTACGTCTGGGATACATGGATATGTCAGTCTACCAGCTTTAAAAACCATCAGTTCGCTCTTAACGACGTTATATTTGAGCCCATGATTCACCGCATAGTTTTCGCAAATAGCGATCAGTTGCCTCAACGCACCGATTGATGGGCTCAGCAACACCATGTCGTCCGCATAGCTAATATTGTTAATGCACACCCCGTCAATATGACATCCAACATTGGTGTTGCTGAGCTCAAGGATCAGCTGGTTCATATACAGGTTGAAGAGCCGGGGTGAGCTGAGCCCCCCTTGCCTCACCCCGCACTCCAACCTATACACGTCCGAGTGCGAACCATTCCACCTCACGCTATTGCTTTGCCTACTGTACCAGTACTTAAATATTGACACTATTTCAGATGGTAACTTGGTTTCATATTCTAGTTTACGCCACAAAACATCATAACAAACAAGATCAAATGCCCGTGACAGATCCAGAAAACAAGCAAAAATAGGCGTCTTCCTGTTTGTGTAGTATTGAACAGTCTGCTTGAGGCAAAAGATTGCACTCTCAGTTGACAGCCCAGGCTTAAAACCGAACTGGGCGTCATGCAATTCAAGGTGATTAGCCAATTGCTTATCAAGCAGACTATCCAACACTTTTGCTATGACAGTAGCCAGAGAAATGGGCCTATAATTGGAAATGTCAGAGACATCCCCTGTTTTATTTTTCACAATAGGCACTACCATTGTATACATTACATCATCCGGTAAGTAACCGTGACTAACGCACAGGTTAAAAAGCAAAGCTAGCACACGCGGCAAGTGTCTCCCCGCGTACCTCAGGTGCTCGACGCTGAGGCCATCATGACCCGGGGATTTACCCCTCTCCATTTTATTTATAATAGCTGATATTTCTTGTGCCGTAAAAACAACAGAAATGTCCCCAGCGTTGGCTCCAGCATCAAACACCTGCACAGGTCCAGTAAGAGGTGACTCAATCTGGAAATGACGTCTAAAAGCATTGGCTATATCAGCCGACTCGTGTACGCCCGCCACGCTCACCGGGGGACTCGACTTCGGATTCAAACTATTTGTTGATTTCCAAAATGTACCAAACTTCTTTTTAGTATTATGGAAACGCATTTTTTTTTAAATAATCTATTAAAAATTTAAACACAGTGGGGTTCAGAACTCGTGGAGCCGATTGGCGGTGGCGGTCTCTCGCGTCCGGCCCTGGTCCAGGCCATGGTATGGAGCGAGAGGGCTTGGGAAGCCGTCACCTCCTTCTGCGAAGCAGTAATTCTCGCGAAGGAGGAGGTGGAACGCGTGAGGGTGAGGCTAAATTCGCGCCCTCATGCCCCTGGCCGCCGCAGGAGACGCCCTGGGCGTCGGGAATCAAAACCGATTCCCGGCCACCGTAGGCACGGGCTTGCGAACGGCGAGTAATGGGCAGCTCGCCGTTCGATAAGGACCAGGCCCAGGTCGACGGCGCGTTGTGTTCCACGTGCGCCTCAAAGAGATGTCAGCACCAATGACGGGGTCCGCTAGGACCGCTGCCTGCCAGGGTTGCGGGAAAGTCCGAAAGGGTTACCGTGGCCCCCGGCACAGGCAACTGAAGGAACACGAGTGGGTTTTAGTCAGTAAGAGTCTGACACGCCCTCCCGCCCCGTCCAGAGCGGGAGAAGTTATTTGATAATTACCCACCCTAAAAAAAAAAGGGTTCAGGATCATGTACCGAATCCATGGTACGTTGACGTCCTTGCCACCCTGTATTATTTACGTGTAATCACCAATGTATTAAAGAATTGCGATCCGTAAAAGTCCAAATAAAAAGCTGGAACAACGTAGGTAGGTGTTTTTTGAAGGTTCAGTAATATTAGAATAACAATGGTCTACATCTACATAGTTATTGTTTCATCGTTCTTTGTTTACCCCTTATGATTGGAGCATGTTGACCCAAGTATAGTAGCGAGGTATAGAACAACAACATGATCATGTTTTTGATTAAAATAAATAGGTTTTTTATGGAGGATTTTTTTGATGCTGAAGGTTTAATTTCGTTTAATAATATCTCAGTTCTTATGAGGTACCAAATATTTTGCCGAACGACGTAATAGAAATTAGACGAAAAGTCCTTCGCAAATATTTAATTATTATTCATCCCGGTAAAGTAAATACTGCGCAGCGCTTGCAGTACCTATTGTGCCTACTTTGGTGTACGTACTTGCACCTTCGTGCATAATTGGTAGCTAGTGGCTGGCTAATCTCGCAGTTCCGGAACTTACGGTCGCAATGACTGCAAAATAAATGACATTCAGTAAAATTACCTTACTTTTCTGATGGTGGGGGTACCGTTTTGTGATACCTAGCACTTATTTGTACCAACCACCACAATTTACATACTTTTTTGAAAGCAGACAATAAGTCTAGAAATACTAAGAGTGAAAACCTTTCCAATAATTTATGGTCTCTACTTGAATCGACCCAAACTTTCAGTGGGTAATTTGCTTTCTCATAAACTATAATGCTATTAACACGTTGACTGCCAACCTACGAGTATACTCGTAGTACAAGATCTGGGCCCCACTGCCAACTACGAGTATTCTCGTAGTTGATTTTACGCGATTTCTAACGAATTCTAGACAAGTGGCAGTGAAAGGAGGGCGGGGTTGCATTTTTTGGCATTTCAAGTAAAACATTATTTAATCAGAAAAAAAAGTTTAATAGATTTTTTTTTGGGTACATCACTGTGAAATCAAAAAGGAGTGATACATTTTAAAACAATTTTCTACGCATAAGGCAGGTTTTTCAGGACATACTGGACAGTAATAAATTGTTTCTTTGCGTTTTTTTCCTTTTGTGCAGACACGACACGGTTTCGTCGGTTTCTGTTTTTTTTGTGTGGGTGGTAAACGCTCTAAATAATGTAGTACTTGTAATCCTTCTCGTTCTTTCTGCTCGTGATGACTATACTTTGTAAATGTTTCGCATAGAAGATGTTTTATGACTTCATCTTTGAACGAAAGAGCATCCAATTTCTTTTCCGGAGGAAGGTTGGCTTGTTGGTTGTAGATCATGCAAGCGTTGTGAATGTAGATTTCAAAAATGTGTATCGCTAGTTTTTTGTACCAAAACAACGTCTTTCTAAGAGCTGAGTAATATGACAGCATTTGGTCTGAAAGATCGATCCCGGACATTCCCTTGTTGTAATCTCTAACCTCATTTCATCGAAACCTTACCGTTTTTGTTGGACACAGGAACCAGAATAGGTTTATGCATATTAGAAATACACAAAACTTCCCTCTTATCCTTCCAGTTACACACATAAACCTTATCAGTTCTCTTTGCAATCATTTGACCTTTTTTCAGTTTGGTGCTCAACAGAGTTTTAGGGTTACCTTTGCGATTTTTTCTCAAAGTTCCGCAGATGTATGTCGATCTTTCAGTCAGTAACTTGGTGAGTAAAACTGAGTTGTAGAAGTTGTCGGTGTAAAGTTTGTACCCTTGGTCAAGGTAGCCCTGTGAAAGATCCATCACTATTTGTGTGGAGTGGTTATATTCGGCTCTGGCATTTGTAAGGTTAGCTTCGTTGTTCTTGCCAGTGTATACGCGAATTTTTATGACGATGCCATTCGACTTACATAGTTTATAGAGTTTAACTCCGTATTTGTGTTTCTTATTCTTTATATATTGTCGAAACACCAAACGACCTCTCCACAACATCATCGATTCATCAATGCAAATGTTAACATTTGGTGTATAAATCTCCGACATGACAGTATTGAAGTGATCTAGCACAGACTGGAGCTTGTAAAGTGGGGTTCCATCGTCTTCTTCATTGTTATCTCCTTTACGACTGTCTTCCGACTCACTTAGTTCACACCCCTTGCGTTTACGAGACATCGTACACAAAAACAACAATAATTACGTAAGTTTGTCACCTGCTTACGCGAATGCAATTGTAAACAAACTGCCATAAAAAACTGTGATTCGCGCGGCGCGCCTCGCGCGACACGAACAGTACCGATGCTTTACGACCGTACCCGAAGTGTCACGAACGCTAGGGACCGAAGCAATTGCGCGGCGCCCGCACTCCCGCAGTTGCACATTGACAGAGCAAGGGAGCGCACTTTTTCGCGCCAAATTATCTACGACTATACTCGTAGATTGGCAATAGGTAATAAAAATCCTATCTCATTGCCATACTACGAGTTAACTCGTAGTTTGAACCAGGTTCCACTGCCAACTACGAGTATACTCGTACCTACCATTTTGTATGGTGGCAATGGGCATGAAAGAAAGTTACTACGAGTATACTCGTATAGCAGCCAACGTGTTAATTAAGTAGGTACATATATTTAGTTAATACTAAAACATCTCTACCAACTTTATTTTTTAGAAGATAGAATACAATTTAATTAAGGCGTTGCTGTTTAACTATTGAAAGCAAATTATGCTGATTAATTCTTTAAAATATTTTAAATTAAGTTAATGTAAAGAAATTACTTTAACGCAGTAATAAAATTGCACATTAAAGCCAAAATACTACCCTTTTCGCAGACATTGGACGGCAGACAATCAACGTGAACGATTTAGTACGATTTTATTCAATTTAGGTATGTACATTTCAGACCCTACACAAACAAAATTCCACAAAAGAAAATACGTTTTGAAACATTTTTTCAAAAATAAAGCGAAGAACAAAGGAGGTTACACTTTTTGGGTTTTGCCGCAGTCTAGTAAAAGATAGACAGTAATGTAATAGCGTTGGCTCAGATCATGCGTAGTTCACCGCCATTTAATTACTGGCATAAATACGCTTTTATCTAGTAATTTATGTAGACAATTTAATCGACAAAATCGACACTTGCTCGGTACTTTATATGAATAATTAATAACTACTCAATACATCATACCTTTTACATCATTTCGGCGAAATTTTAATAATTATCGACGTAATTTATGATGATATAATTATGAACAAGTAAGCCCGCAATAATTAATTTAAATTTGTTTTTGCAATCGTTTGTTGACAAATTGACATAATTTGATAATAATTGTATTTAAATACATCAACAAATGTTTAAATTATCTCATCATGCAAAAGCGTTTGATCTTTGATTGAATTTAATTTGACGTTCATGCTATTAAACGGTTCACGGAGGTGAGAGCATTGTTTATTGTTTGAGCACCATGCCATTAGCTGTTATAATGATTCTCAGTAACTGTCCTTTATCTTAGAATAGAATTAAATATTTATACACCATTGCTTGGTTAAATAAATAATGTCTCTCAGTACAATAAATTTGCCACTTTTAGATTACATAACATCCCGCGTGTATTACCCAAAGGGTTGGGCAGAATTGTAAGTACACCCACATGTCACCGTTATATTTAAGCCGTTTTATTTACATAAGTAATAGAGGGCGAGGCTATTGAAATCATCAAACAGGCAAAAATCCAGACTCCAATCTGCTACTGAGACACTCCTGATCGAATAACATTTTGCCCTCAGCGTTGGCGACCGCTAGGCCAACAAGACAAACTTTTACATAGATTAGATACGTACTGAACATTATAATTAATTATTGGAGAAAGAATCTGATAAATTTGCAGTCGGGTTTCATTGAACAGTCGTAAAAAATATACCGTAATAAAATAAAATACAATTTAGTTCTGGAAAATAAATTTGTCGAAGGAAAAGCAATATTCACGTTAGGCGGAGACAAAAGCAATTTATGTCAATCGTGGTTTAAAGGATCTAGATAAATATGATGTAGTTCTTTTGGGCTTGAAATTATATTATATATTATTATATACAAGAGATGATCTACTTCTACGAAATAATTTGTAAAAACTGTAGTGTTACCTACGTGGAAAAACCCCATTTGAAGTATTGGAATACCGTGAAACAGTTTTAAAATTCTCAGACTCTCAGGTACCTCCTAAAAATTAATTGAAAAAATAAGACTACTGAAGTGAGTGAGTGTAATATATTGAGAAAGTAACCAATTAAAACATCGACACTCTTAAGACATCTCATGTTCCGGGCACGGTGGGCTGTTCTGGCAATTCCGCTGCGGCTGCTGAGACCCTCGAGCGGCGCAAATACTGTAACCTTATACCTAACCACAGTTTTGAGCCGCTTGGAGTCGACACGTACGGGTCATGGGGGCCGAGTGCGCGTCGCTTTTTTAAGGATATTTCGTGTCTAGGCGACCAGAGGGCGGGCTCGTTCTTTGGCCAAAGAATTTGCATTTCCATTCAACGTGACAATGCTGACAGTCTTCTGGGCACGTTTCCGGATGAGTGTCCTTTTGTTTTTGTATAGTTAGTCAGTTAGTCATTTAATTTAGTACCTAGTGTTAGTTGTGAAATAAAAAATAAAAAAGGTAAATTATCAAGGTATCATCTATATATGGTATAGGTATGTTGGCGTCGGTAGCCAGTCTCACCGGATGCAGCTGAATACCAGTATTTAAAATGAAGCGTCTGTCTATCTGACTTCCACAATCCAGTTACTGGGTAATACGATACCCCTTGGTAAGACTGGATGTCAGACTTTCGGGTTTCTGACGACCCGTAATGACTGCCAAAGATTCACGAATGACAGCTGAGACCAACGGATTAACGTGATTTCCGACAATTATATAATAATAAATATATAATATAATATATAATAAGTAGCTTAACCTACTCGATCGACGCGTGCGGCTGTTATCACTTAGCCACAAGCCCCAGGGACAATTAAAAGAACACATTATTCAGCCACCTTTTTCAGTTGTAACTACGCTTGAACTTTGACTTGGAGTGACGCCCAGCGGTGGATTACAAGTACGAGTTGATTGATTGATTGAAGGGACCCAGCGGAGGTGGACATAAACCAACGACAGATGGGACATTATGTGCAACATTAAGTACAGTATTGCTCAAGCGTATCGCCCGGAAAAGGTTTCTTGCTTAGCTTGGCCAAAATCATCCTGAAAGAAAAAACGATTCATTTAAAGGTTCGATTAGAAGATCCTGTTTATTTATTGCTTAGCAAGGAAAAGGCAGTAAGTTTGCCTTGTTTAAACTTAAATTACAACTAGTACTAGATAAAGAGGGTGTCCTAGATGTAATTTAACGCTGGATCGAAGAATTGGGAAAGTTGCGATTAATCGTGAGCTAGTAGGAACACTACGTTAGAGTAATTCCTGTAGAGAGCTGGATATCGAGTTACTTCTCAGTTATAACGAGCGCATAAACTTACCTAGCGAAATTTAGCTCACAAATTTAGCGGATATTTTGAAGTAATCTTGCTACTTAGCTTGCCTACTTGTATTGACGACACATACAATTTTAAAGGTATCTTTTATTTTAATTTCGAACTGGCTTGCAAATAGAAAGCTGTTTATTGAAAAAACCAAATGAACACTTTAACGCGGGAAAATTTATTGTTGTTCGTTGCTCGTCATTAATTTAGACAAATAATTGTATTTTGATTTCCGCGCATTATTTGAGAAAAGTACTATACAAGCCTTGGCCACAACTTGGACTTACGTGCTACTGGATGTGACCGGTTAAACCTGACTTTGTTATGTTGTTTATGTTTGGGATTTTTCAAGAGGTTTTTATTATCCTAAAATAAACGTGGGTATAAGGGTTCCAAATAACATATTTTGGGACTCAAGCCACTCACCTGCCTGTGATGCACCGTGCTAGCAAACAAACGAGGCTATGGCAACCCGCCAACACGTACTGGACCAGCGTGATGGGTTACGGTCCAATTATAGAGGAATAAGGCTCCAAGTGCTCGGTGACTCCAGTTGTGCTGGCGTGGCTGGGCGCGGGCGCAGTCCTGGGGTCAGGAGAGCTAACAATCTCTGGGTGAGATCGACTAACCATTAAACGACCACGGCAAACGATTACTTAAACGATAAAAATAGTTGGTCGCTGTGATTAACTCAAGACAATGTTTATGTTCTTTCTCCAAAATTAGCTTACCTACTGACAAGTTATACGAGTTCATATAATTGTTTATTTTATTTGACTATATTTATTAGTCACCTTAGTTTAATTTAATTTTTATTTATTATTGACATAATCTACTCATTTCAATGTTTTATAATGAGTTGTATTGCAATATATGGTTAGCTAGCGACCTCGACAGTTCATCATATTATTCTTTTGAGCAACCGGCAGCAAGTTCGTCATGCTCCCTTAGATGTCAATGCTTGCGGTAGCGTCGGGGGTCGGGTTGCCTCCTTCCCTCAAATATGGCGAGGGGGGTGATGGCTGATCTTTGCGTTATGCTCGTGAACGGGTGCTGCTTGTGGTGACAGGTCAGCTTGCTGACTATGGTTTTGTTATTGTTATTAGAAATTAATGTTTCTTTATTTTACTTCGAAGGTCCTAGTTTATCATTTGTGGCTACTAGTTACAGCTATATACATATAAAAGTTTTATATAACTATAAAATAAACATAATGCAGCATTGCATATGTAAGCGGGCACGCCCTTTATGCCAAGAGGCTTTTTATTATGTATTAAGTTCTGTTTGCGTTTTTGTTTTTATTATTTATTTATGCTTGAGTATACTTTTAAATATTGGCGTGTGCTAGCTGACATATGGCAAATAATTTTAATATTTTTGTGTTTCGTAATGTTAATTTATTTATTACTATATGTATAGAATCCAGTTCTAACTGAACAGACAGCAGTGCTGCTGGGGAGTTTGTTCCGCCACTTCTTCTTCCCAGCTAAAGCACTAGGAAGTGGTGAAGGGTGGGCGTTTTGGGGGGACTGTCTTATGTGATTTTGACGTTCAAAAAGTGCTGATTCTCAGCCTAATTTGAATAAATGACTTTTGATTTTGATTTTTGATTTTGATTTTGATTTATATAACGAACACCGATATACTTCAAATTCTCACCTACAATGTCCGGACGCTAATGAAGGACGAGTGACTAATTGAGCTTGAAAATGCTCTAAAAGTTATCAACTGGGATATTGTAGGCCTTACAGAAGTAAGAAGAGAGGGCAAACAAACAAAAGAAAGAGATGATACTGTGTTCTTCCACTTCGGTAAAATCAGTGGACAAAATGGAGTGGGGTTCATGGTAGCAAAGAAGTGAAAGGATAATATCATCGAATTCGATGTATTTCAAATTCGAAAGTATGACTGTACTCAAATTTCAACTTACACCGAACAAAACGCTTATTTTTGTTTATGCACCAACATCTGCACTTAACGATGAAGACATAGAAGATTTCTATGATCTTTTCAACCGAGCATGTGATGAAAATAGAGGCAACTGGAACATGGTAATTGGGGACCCCATTGCCATTTTAACTTACTGGCAAAAAACTCTAACAACAGTTTTTATAAATAAGTGGGTATGTTTAACGCCTTAATTACATTTTAATAACTGGTATTGCCTCCTCGGACTCTGATTACAGCTTCGAGCCGGTTTGGCATACTGAAGACGAGGTTTCGGATGCGACGTTGGGAAATATTCTCCCATTCTTCCATCAAGGCCTGTTTTATGGCCCTGAGGGTGATAGGAGGTGGTCTGCGGCTTCTGATCAGCCTGCTGCACTTATACCAGGCGTGCTCGATCAAGTTGAGACCAGGACTTCTTGATGGTCAAGCCATCAAGTTGATACCAACCTCCTGAGTGTACTGTTTTACGACCCAAGCGGTGTGTGGCCGGGCGTTATCCTGCATCGGTATCGATCCATCACCCATATTTACTAAATATGGCCATGCATATTCATCAAGGATCTCTTGAGCATATCTTTCCCCGGTCAGGGTGCCATTTTCTATGGCCACTAGCTCTGTGCGACCTTCTGAAGAGATGCCAGCCCATACCTGTACAGAGACTCCACCGTATTGGACTCCTTCTGTGAAGCAGGCTTGGATGTATCGCTCACCAAGTCACCTGTACACTCATCGCCTTCCATCGGATGTTTATAGTGAGAATCGAGACTCATCAGTGAGCAAAACTCTTGCCCATTCTTCTTTACTCCACTGTATGTGTTCACGGGCGTAGGGAAGTCTTGCTACTCGATGCCCTCCCTCGAGTTTGGGGTCACTTGCTGGCCTTTAGGGCTTCAGGTTTGCTTCAGCAAGACTTCTTCTCACTGTACTGTCACTAATGTCTCTTCGGGTCTGAAGAAGATGTTGCTGAACTTCAACTGCATTGAGGTGGCGATTTCTCAACGCAGTGGAGACAATATAGCGGTCTTCTCGGGTACTAGTACACCTGGGTCTGCCATTACGCCATTGCCCTCCTCCTCCTCATTGATGGTTTCCAGTTTCATCGTACCTTCGCTTAACCTGCCGGATGTTCTTAATGTTCCTCCCACCATTCTTGAAGAACGACGCATACTGATGCCTAGTTCCAGAAAAACCATAATTCTTCAGATGAAAGAGGCATGATACAGTAAAGTTTACGTGCTGTAGAAACCTTGGCTTTTGAATCAAAATTCATCGGTCAAAAATAGAATCAAAAAAGTCAAAAGTAAAAGGTCTATTACATTACACGATTTCTCGGGCCCTGCCCGCAGGGACAGGGTAGTGTAATAAGAAACAGGGAGTCAGGGTCCCTAAACAGGGCGACCGAGTGGTTCCGACCTCCCTGCTTCCCTGCGGCGCTGTCGATCGTGTAGTGTAATAAGAGACAGGGAGGCAGGGAGCACAGTTGCGTGACCGCAAGCGCAGAGTCCACACGTCTGTTTATTTAAAGTTCTGGTAGGTACGTTGATCAACCCTCGTAACTATGTCGTGCGCTAAATAAAAAGAAGTCCTTCTCAATGTCATCGACATTTACAGAGATTTGCCTGATATTTGGAGGAAGGAGCAAAAGGACTATAACAATAAAGAAATAAGAAGCGAAGGCTTTAAAGTACTTCTACAAATTTAGAAAAACATTGAAGTAAAAAAATATATAAAATAAATAGTATAAAGTCTGCGCCATAATGCTAGACGTGCAAACGTTTCCACGTTCGAGTACAACTGAGGCAGGAGGCGATTTCTAGCGTAAGTGTAATAAGGGGCGCCCTGCCGGGTAGGCAGAGAACACGATAGACAGGGCCCGAGAAATCGTGTAATGTAATAGGCCTTTAAGATAGTAATTTGAAAATGAGTGTTTTTGTTTATAAAGTTTTGTTCAGCCATTCCTTAAAAGAAGGTTATCGAATATAAACTTTTTATATAAAAAAATATATTGCTGTTGTAATCCTTTTTATTTCGAAAATATATTATATTGTGCACTTTAAAAGTTATTGCAATTTTAGAAGTGTGTTAATTAGTTCTGAAGGCCAGTGTATATATACCTAATAATAATATACTTATACTTTTAGCGTCGACCACAGTTTGTATTGACATTTTGGACATGATTTAATGGACCGGAAACGTACATTTCAATTGCGGTTCACGATGTTCACTATTCACGTAATAAGAACACTGGAAACAGTCAATCAGTTAAACACAGATTAACCTCATAAATACATTATGAACATGCCAAAGTTGAATTAGCGTAAAGCGTAGATAACAAACATTGTTATCGTGTGAAAGTACTAACACGACATTTAAGTGGCACTAACTTACTCCAGCCGTATCTTTATGTCTCTTCAAGGAAGACGTGTTATACAACATCACTTTTCTTAGTCTAATTAGTAGAACGTGAACATCCTAAACGTTTAATTAATGGGTTCTAAATACCAAAACACTGTTTGCTCACCTTCTAGGGTTCCCGAACTACATCTACTAAAGGAAGCCAACTGTGCCTGACAGTGCACTCTCTCATCCTCAGACCAATATCATCTGGTAAACCAACTTACTGGCCTACGGACAGAAATAAGACCCCTGACTTGATAGATTTTTTCATCACAAAAACGAACTAACGTCTGACCATTCCTTAGTGTTTTTGTATCTAAATATAAATATCACATAGCATGCCAACTCTGCAACGACAAAACAGACTGGGATAAGTTCAAACGCCTTGTGGCTGAAAATATCAATTTAAACTTACCGTTTTTTAATGACCAAGACATTGAAGAATGTGTGGAACACTTTATTTGCATTATACAGCAAAGTGCATGGGAAGCTACACCAAACAGAAGTGGTAAAAGTGGCATCGATTGCCCTACTTCGTTCCAAGAACTGCTTGCTGAGAAACGTGAAATAAGAAGGAACTGGCAAGTAAATTGGTATCCCAGTGTCAAGAAAAAAATGGATTCAAACATAAAAAGGCTAAAACAAGCTCTGGAAGAAGTTAGAAATGCAGTAGTACAGAGACATCTGGCAAAACAAGATGGGACTGCAAGTTCTAACCACTCTTTAAGGAAAGCCACACAAAAGCTTAAAAGACCTCAAGTACATGGGTCAACATTGATGCCGAAAAGGCTGAAGTTTTTGCTAACCATCTTGAAAGTTTTTTTACTCTCCACCCCGACGAAGGGTCAAGTAAACTGGACTAAGTCACTGACACACTATCATATGATATCCAACTAGACCCACCACTGACAAAATGCTCTCCCAGGGAAGTTAAATATATCATCGATCAACCTAATAACCGCGTCCGTTCTAAAGAAGTTACCGTAAGTCACTGTAACCTTTATTTCTTACCATTTTTGCTATGCTGCAGCGCACCCATGTCCCTTTTTTTTTTTTTTTTTTTTTGTGGGTGGTAAATCATCAAATAACTTCTCCCGCTCTGGGCAGAGCAGGAGGGCGTGTCAGACTCTTACTGACTAAAACCCACCCGTGTTCCTTCAGTTGCCTGTGCCAGGGGCCACGGTAACCCTCTTGGACTTTTCCGCAACCCTAGCAGGCATCGGTCCTAGCAAACCCCGTCATTGGTGCTGACATCTCTTTGAGGCGCGCGTGGAACACAACGCGCCGTCGACCCGGGCCTGGTCCTTATCGAACGGCGAGCTGCCCATTGCTCGCCGTTCGCAAGCCCGCGCCTACGGTGGCCGGGAATCGGCCTGCGATTCCCGACGCCCAGGGCGTCTCCTGCGGCGGCTAGGGGCGTGAGGGCGCAAACTTTGCCTCTCCCTCACGCGTTCCGCCTCCTCCTTCGCGAACATTACTGCTTCGCAGAAGGAGGTGACGGCTTCCCAAGCCCTCTCGCTCCGTACCATGGCCTGGACCAAGGCCGGACGCGAGAGATCGCCACCGCCAATCGCCTCCACGAGGACACGGCGGTGCTCCGCCCAAGCCGGGCAGACCTCCACCGTATACTCCACCGTGTCCTCCGGGCGATCCACACAATGGTGACACCCGGGCGTTTCCTCCCGCCTTATCCGGAACAGGAACCTCCCGAAACAACCGTGTCCGGTGAGGACCTGCGTCAGGCGGAAGGTGAGGACGCCGTGGCGCCTCTCTAGCCACTCCTCAAAGAGGGGACTTATCGCCGCAATTGTGCCGTGCCCAGCGCTGGGTTGCGACAATCGCACTCTCCATGCCGCCCTGAGATCCCGCCGGAGCTCTGTCCGCTGTACCGTGATTTCTCGCGGCAGCGGAGCTACGCCCCGGCGTTTCGCCTCCTCGCGCCACTCCGAAACGTGCGCGAGGACTTTTGCCTACAGATCCCATGGCGGTAATCCGGCAAGGAGGCTCGCCGCCTCACCGGAGACCGTACGGTATCCCCGGACCAGCCGGATGGCCATGACCCTTTGGGGCGCGTTCAACCAGCGGGCTGGCCGCCGCCTCAAGGAACGCGCCCACACCGGTGCCCCGTAAAGGGCCATGGACCGCACGACCCCCGCGTAGAGCCTCCGGCAGGAGGCGTTTGGCCCCCCTAGATTGGGCAGGAGCCGCTTTAAGGCAGCCCCGGCCCTTTCCAGTCTGGGAGCCAAACGTCGGAAATGCTCCACGAAGTTCCACCGGCTGTCGAGGATGAGTCCCAGGTACTTCATCGTCGACTCGACGCCGATGTGAACCCCTCCTACCGTTATTTGGGAACCCGACGGTGGCGTGTTCCGAGGACCATGAAAACACATGGCCTCGGACTTGTGCAGGGCCACCTCGAGTCCCAATTGCCGGATCCTCTCGACGATTGTCGCAACCCCGCGTGTCGCTAGTTCGGCCGCCACCTGGTGCGACCTTCCCTGCGCCAGGACTAGCGTGTCGTCAGCGTAACAAACCACGCTGACGCCGCTGGGGAGGTCGGCGCGCAGCACCCAGTCGTAGCCGATATCCCACAGATGCGGCCCCAGGACCGAGCCCTGTGGGACACCGCACGACATCTCTTGCCGGTTCCACACTCCCTGGTGACCGGGGTAGATGACGGCCCTGTCCGTCAAATAGGCCTCGACCACACGACAGAGGTAGGTCGGCATCCGGTGATACCGGAGTGCCTCCCTGATGCAACTCCAGGGCAGGGTATTGAAGGCATTGGCGATGTCTAGAGACACCGCCAAGACGACCCCACCCCGGCCACAGCATCCCCCGTCGTGAGGGCCCGCACGCGCATGATGGCGTCCACCGTAGAGCGCCCCCTGCGGAAGCCAAACTGGCTCTCCGACAAATCCGGCCCCACCCGCACCAGCCGCCCGACGAGGCGGTCTGCAATGACTCTCTCAAAGAGCTTGCCCACCTCGTCGAGCAGCACGATGGGCCGGTAAGCGGACGGAGAGTCCGCTGGGCGCCCCGGCTTCTTGATGAGGACCAGTTTCCCCGTCTTCCAACGAAGTGGGAACTGGCCCCTCTCCATGCATGCGCTTAGGAGCCCCCTTAGTCGAGGCCCGAGAGCCTCCGAGGCCAGGACCCAGGCTTTCCCAGGTAAGCCGTCGGGTCCTGGGGCGGTATTTTTAGCACTCAGCCTACGTACCGCCACTCGCAGCTCTACCTCGGTCACCTCCGGAGCATCGTTGTCGTCGTCGGCGGTGTGGTCCGCATTCAGCACCGCAGTAGGCGGAGCCATGGGCGGGGAGGTATGGTCCCCTCTAGAAGGGAACAGAGTGCTCACCACGTCCTCCACGAGCTGGGGCCGGAGACTCTGCGTCAGCGGGGGAGCCCATGGGCGGAGCTTCTCACGCACCAATTTGTAGGGGCGCCCCCACGGGTCCCTGTTCAGAGTCTCCAGCGACTCCTCGCGGGCCAGTCCCTTGGCCCGCAGGATCTCCACTTGGAGGGCGGTCTTCGCCGCTCTGTACCCCTCGTACAGCTCCGCCTGAATGGCTTCCGTATTCGGAAGGCGAATACGGAGCCTGCGGTGCCTGGTGTACCGGCGTCGCCCAGCGACGCACGCACTGCGTAAAGTCGTCAACTCTGGCGACCACCAGCACACCTGGCGCTGAGCGCGTCCGGGCTGGGCCCGGGGCATTGCCACGTCGCATATTTCGGACATGGCCTCCCGGAACCACTCCGCCTCGACGTTGATGTCAGCAGGCCTGTCCGGTGATGACACCCAGGCCTGCACGATCGAGGCTTCCAGGAGGAGCTCCCGGTCCAGCTGCTTCAGCGCCCACCGCGGACCACTCGGGGCCTGTCGGACCAGCGCGCTCGAGGTCTGGGCGGAGACGTCAAACCAGATGTACCGGTGGTCGGAATAGGTCTCCACCCCCTCTATGACGCGCCAGTCAAGGACACGCGGTGACAGAGCGGAGCTGGCGAACGAGATGTCCACCACCGATTCACCCCGCATCCGCACACACGTGGGGACAGAACCCCGATTTAGGACGACCAGGCCTGTCTCCAGAGCCCAGTCCTCCACCATCCTGCCCCGTGTGTCCGTATACCGGGAACCCCAAGCCACATTCTTGGCATTGAAATCCCCGAGGACGAGCACGGGGAGGGAACGGAACCCGACGACGACGACTTTCAACTCCGCAAGGGAGTTGTGGAACTCGGCAAGAGTTCGGTTCGGGGAGAAGTATACCCCCACCACTACAATCTCCCCGAACCGTGCTGCCACGCAACCCCGTCCCCTCGTGACTGCCTCGAGGGACGGAGTACCGGCGGCGGCCGACGAAATTAGGGTCACTGAGCCGCTCAGGTCCTCCACCCAGTCATCCCTGGGCGGGACAAAGTACGGCTCAGCGACCACGGCGATGTTAATCGACCACTGCGCCATGCTCTGGAGCAACAGATCCTGAGCAGAGGCGCAGTGGTTGATGTTCGCCTGGAGGAGGCGTAATGGGTCCGTTATTGGCACTCCATGACAGCCTCCTCCCGAGCCCTCTGTGAGGGCCCCGCCGCAGTGGTGACGGCGGCGACGACGACGGTCGAGGCGGCAGCGGCAACGGCAGTGGCGGCGGCTGCGGCAGTGACGGCGGTGGCGGAGGGCTTGCCCCTGCCCCTGGCTCTGGCGGGTGGAGCGCAGGCCTTGCTCCCCATCCGGTGATCAGCTGGCTTGCCAGCTGCCGCACATACGGTGCAGTGCGGCGCGGCATTACAAGACCCGGCCTTGTGACCGGGCTGACCACAGCGGAAGCAGTGGTGGCTGCGGTCCACCTCCGAGGTGCATTTAGCTCCCACGTGGTTGCCCACCTGGCAGCGGAAGCACCTCAGAGGTCTGGGTTCCAGCAGTTTCACCTGCGCGGAAACCCAGCCCACCAGTAGCCTACGGCCCTCGGCTATTTTTTTGGCCGCCGACACAGGGCAGCTCACCGTAACGGCTCGCATCCCCTTGAAGTCAGGACCGATGGTGCCTGTCCTCACCTGCTCGGCAGAGCACCCTCCAGTCCTAACGACGGCGGCCACCACCTCTCCCTCCGTCACCGAGTCGTCCAGGCCCAGGATGCGCATGTCAGCGCACTTGGTGGGCCTGGACACTCGGGCCTCGTCCGCATTTAAGGACGCCCTCAGCCTTTCGGCCAGAGCGTCAGCGGCCGGGCCGCTGGCCGCACTGGGGATCTCAAGCATCCGGGCGTCAGTCGCCGTGAGCCTCACCCGGATGCCTTCGGTGGCGCCGATCTCCTCGAGGCTCACCGCCTTTCCCACCTTGGCTAGCACGTCGCGGTAGGACACGCACTTCTTTTCCGCTTCCGGCTGTAGCGTAATCACTACAGCTGCGGATTTCGGGGCGCGGAGCCTAGCCGCGACGCTTCGCGCTTTTTGCCGCTGCCGCCTCTCCTTCCTTTTGGCCGCCCTTGCCGCCTTACCGGCCTTCCTCTTCTCCCCGGCTACTTGCCATTCGGCGCCGGCCGGAGGAGATATAGGAGGTGGGAGCGGCCGTCTTGCAGCCGGGGCCGTTGCCCTCGCCCTCTGTGTTGCCGTCCCGCCCTCCCTGGGCATGGGTGTCCCCGCGGGTTTCAGCACCGGGGGGGCCTTCCTCTGCCCCGCCGAGCCAGGTTTGGCCGCGGCAGCTGCGACGGCGGCAAATGAGACCGCCTTCTGCCGGCTCGCGGCCGGCTGGCTCGCCGCTAGTGGGGGGCGCAGGACAATGGCCTCCAGGGCGGAAAACCGGCTTTGGAAGGCAGCCTGCTCCTGCCGCACCAGGGTCAAAACCCGGTCTTCCGCAGGCATGGGCCGTCCCTGCCCATGCTGCGGCGCCCCCTCCTGCGGCACCTCTCTGAGGCCAGCTGCTCGGAGCCCGGCCAGGTCCGCTCGGAGCTCCCCGTTCTCCTTCCGGAGAAGCTCCATGGCGGCTGTCAAGCGGGCGACCTCCGCCCGCATTTCAGATATTCCATCTGATGGAGGCCCGGGTTGAATGGCCTCCGCTGCCGCCATAATGGAGGCCGTGGCCGCGGCTATGGCCTTGTCTTTTGAGGACTTAATCCTCTTCAAGGCCACATCCCTAATTGCGGCGACCACGACCTCCGCAAACCTGGCCGCTCGCTCCGAATTGGAGCCGCCGGCGGCATCCGGCTCGCCACCCGAGGGCTCTGAGAGAGCCGCCTTGCGGCTGGTCTCTCCCGGCTGGTTCCCCTCCGAGGCGTGTCTCTCAGTTCGCTGGCTCGGCTCGGCTGGGCTGGCAGAGCGCAGCGCATTCGTCTCCTGGGTGGCGAGCCCTCTGCCCAAACCTTTCTCTCGGGCCCCACCCCGCCGGCTGGAGTGGATTTTTTTTTGGGCCCTGAGGTCCACTCTTCGGAGGACGACCCCTGGCCCTCCCCTGATCTGGGGCGCTTCTGGAAGAACCTTCGGTTCCTCGCAGCAGCCCCCTCCACTTCGTGCTCCGAGCTCTGGCATGAGCCCCTTGCGCCAGATGCGGCGTCGGACTCCGACCCCGCATCACTCCTCTCCTCTTCGTCGTTATTATTATTTTTTAATATATTTTTTTTAACCATACTATTCCCACGAGTAAATATAGGGCAAAAATGTCCACCGGGCAGAGCCTAGATACCCGGTAAGCCTAAATACTGCAGAGTGCGGCAGGTGCTCTGCAGGGGAAGCGCTCACGACTGGACTCCCTCCAGCCATTCATCCTCTCACCGCGCTTCAAAGCTTAGGATTGGGTGGTTTTTTATCTTAGAGGTAGCCTTCCTCTGGGCCAGGCAATTAAGCCAAGCCCCCGGCGGCGGCATTAAACATGCCTCCGTTCGCTGTCCGGCCGACCCGACTCAACGAACCCGCCGAAAGTTCTCTCCTCGAGGACTAGGACTAGACTCTTCGAGGAGAGAAACACGCGCCGCTTTGGTGCGCCTGCACCGCAGCGGCGGCCCTTCCCAGTCTACGCCCACTCAACTACCTCTGTAAGCAGAGGAGGAGTGGACGTATTGACCGTCCGTAGCCCGGTTCCCTTCACCGACCATCAAGCATGATCGGTGATTGGAACCATGACCTTTCCTCGTTTGTTAAAGATTAGCCGCCAGCCTCAATTGTCCACCAAAACCTGGTAGGCAATTGGAGCCGACGTTGCCCAGGGTGCGCCACGAGGAGGCTCTTCAACATGCACCCCGCACCTATGTCCCTAAGCAGTCGATAGTCGCGCAGATCATCATGATTTTAAAGCCTGGCAAGTCTGAAAATTACGTCAAATCATAACGTTCTAATCAAGTTGCTGGAAACACTATTTCTAAAGCGACTGATGCCGCTCCTGGTGGAAAGAAACCTTATTCCTAAACACCAATTTGGATTCAGGAAGGGCCACGGTACTATAGGAACATAGACTGGTGGAAACAAAATTAACACCTCATTTGAAAATAAGGGGTACTGCTCAGCAGTCTTAATAGATATTTTGCAGGCTTTTAATCGTATGTGGCACAAGGATCAACAGACCAAAAAAAAAATGTCTCTCATAACAAATTTCTAAAAAAAAAATGCGCTCCTACCTCAGCAAGAGATTCTTCCTGGTGAAGCAGGGACATGAGGTCACAAATCTACGTGCGATTCAGGCCAGAGTACATCAAGGCTGTGTCCTGGGTCCCACCCTGTACCTGTTATTTACTGCCGACTTGCCGTTAGATAGAAATGTCCTAACAGGCACTTTTGCCTGCCTCGTCTGCCCGTAAGACGCATCTGCAAACCTGCAAAACAGCCTCAAGCTGATCTCCTAATGGCTTAAAGATTGGAAGATAAAAGCCAACGAAACAAAGTCAGTCCAGGTCACTTTCACCACACGCAAAGAAACATGCCCACCTATGACCTTAAATAACTTAGAAGTACCCCAAGCAGAGGTCACACGATACCTTGAAGTATACCTTGACAAACGCCTTACGTGGAGGCACCACATATTTATCAAACGCAAAGCCCTAGAGTAAAAACTCCGCTTACACCTGGATGCTCAACAAAAAGTCCCAAATGTCTCTGGAAAGCAAACTACTGCTATACAAATACATTCTTAAGCCTATCTGGTGCTATGGTGTCCAGATTTGGGGAACTGCAGTGAAGTCCAACATCGAAATCCTTCAAAGGTTTCAATCATAAATACTGCAACATATAGTAAATGCTCCCTTGTACGTCACAAACGAGAGAATTCACAAAGATTTAAAAATAAAAACTGTCAAAGAGTATATTAAAGCTAATATTACCACATACTCCACCAGATTAAAAGTTCACCCAAATCATGAATATTTTGGAGATAGTCATGAAAGGTGACTACTACATTCTTCGGCTTATGGATACTGTTCGCGACGGAGCGTCACCATACTCAGATTTGTTAATGTTATAGTAATATCTTAGTTTATTTATTCCCTAATTTCTTAAATAGAATGTATGTACGTGTCGGAACATCGCCATACTTAATTTTGTTCAAATAATAGTAATTTACTGCTAAGAATGTTTTAAAACTTGATAGACAGCGGACGTACCACTACTTGCGCCCATGTACCCAGATAGGGTCTTGAGTTCTGAAACGTTCTTAGTGAATAATTGGTAGTAAAACCTTTTAAATGTTGTATTTTATAGCATAATAAGATAGAATAGGTATAGTTCTAGCCTAGACATCATATTGTATGTACTAGAAAGCTATTAAAGATGAAATTGAGTCGTTTTTCATTTAACCCACTGGTCGCAACCTTGTGAGCATCAAGGGGGTGGGACGTATATAGTTTCCCTATAGTTTTTTGGTACGTCCAGGTAGCCTGGACCAAGACCTAGCCCTGGATGTAATTTTTGGACCTGTGGTCAAATGGGAAGTCCACCTTTTTGATGAGCACAGGTTGGGAGCAGGGGCAAAATAGTACGTTTTTTCTTACAGTCTTCAGAGGCGCTTCACGCCCTGAAAAATCTAGATGTAACTATGAAAACACTAGATTTCTTTAGTTCGATAGACCTACTTTAGGTACCCGTTTAGAAATTGAATATCGGTTCAGGGGTTTCACAGGAAATCCACCTGACAGACTGGATAATAGTAATTTTTCACCCGTTTTCCCCTTTGTAATGAAATAACTTTTCAGCTGAAAGACACACAGTCACTCCTGTAGTGTCAATAGATAGGGGATTACGCAAGGAATCCGGTTATGTATGACACGTCTGGATAGGGTGCCTAAAGGGAGGTTTAACTGTAAGAATGCTTGTAAACGTAATAAAAATAAACGTAAAATCAGGGAGAAATTCGCGGGGTGCAGGTTGAAGAGCCTCCTCGCGGCGTACCCTGGGCAACGTCAGCTCCCATTGCCCACCAGGTTTTGGTGGGCAATTAGGGGCTGGCGGCTAATCTTCAACGAACGAGGAAAGGTCATGGTTCCAATCACCGATCATGCTTGATGGTCGGTGAAGGGAACCGGGCTACAGAGGGTCAATACGTCCACTCCTCCTCTGCTTTCAGAGGAAGTTGAGTGGGCATAGACGGAGAAGGGCCGCCGCTGCGGTGCAGGCGCACCAAAGTGGCGCGTGTTTCTCTCCTTGAGGAGTAGTCCTCGAGGAGTGAACTTTCGGCGGGTTCGCTGAGTCGGGTTGGCCGGACAGCGAACGGAGGCATGCCTAATGCCGCCGCCGGGGGCTTGGCTTAATTGCCTGGCCCAGAGGAAGGCTACCTCTAAGATAAAAAACCACCCAATCCTAAGCTTCGAAGCGCGGTGAGAGGATGCATGGCTGGAGGGAGTCCAGTCGTTAGCGCTTCCCCTGCAGAGCACCTGCCGCACTCTGCAGTATGTAGGCTTACCGGGCATCTAGGCTCTGCCCGGTGGACATATTTACCTATATTTACTCGTGGGATTTACTATGAAAAATAAATTTAAAAAAAATAACAAAAAGGACGTAGAGGAGGGGAGCGATGCGGGGTCGGAGTCCGACGCCGCATCTGGCGCAAAGGGCTCAAGCCAGAGCTCGGAGCGCGAAGTGGAGGGGGCTGCTGGGAGGAACCGAAGGTTCTTCCTGAAGCGCCCCAAATCGGGGGAGGGCCAGGGGTCGTCCTCCGAAGAGTGGACCTCGGGCCCCAAAAAAATCCACTCCAGCCGGAGGGGTGGGGCCCGGGAAAAAGGTTTGGGCAGAGGGCTCGCCACCCAGGAAGACGCCAAGGAGTTTAGCCGAGCCAGCCCTGCCGAGCCGGCCCAGCGAGCGGCCATGGAGGAGAACCACCCAGGAGTGACCGGCCGCAGGGCGGCCATGTCAGAGTCCTCAGGTGGTGAGTCGGTTGCCGCTGGCGGCTCCAACTCGGAGCGAGCGGGCAGGTTTGCGGAGGTCGTGGCAGCCGCGATAAAGGATGTGGCCGTGAAGAGGATTAAGTCCTCTAAAGACAAGGCCATATCCGCGGCCACGGCCTCCATTATAGCGGCAGCGGAGGCCATTCAACCTGGGCCTCCGTCGGACGTAATGTCCGAAATGCGGGCGGAGGTCGCCCGCTTGACAGCCGCCTTGGAGCTTCTCCGGAAGGAAAATGAGGAGCTCCGAGCTGACCTGGCCGGGCTGCGAGCAGCCGGCCCCAGGGAGGTGCCGCAGGAGGGGGCGCAGCAGCATGGGCAGGGACTGCCCGTGCCTGCGGAAGACCGGGTTCTGACCCTGGTGCGGCAGGAGCTGGCTGCCTTCCAGAGTCGGTTTTCCGCCCTGGAGGCCATTGTCTTGCGCCCCCCACTAGCGGCGAGCCAGCCGGCCGCGGGCCGGCAGAAGGCGGTCTCTTTTGCCGCCGTCGCAGCTGGCGCGGCCAAACCTGGCTCATCGGGGCAGAGGAAGGCCCTCTCCGTGCCGAAACCCGCGGGGCCGCCCATGCTCAAGGAGGGCGGGGCGGCTATACAGACGGCGAGGGTGCCGGCCCTGGCTGCAGGACGGCCGCCCCCACCTCCTATATCTCCTCCGGCTGGCGCCGAATGGCACGTAGCCGGGAAGAAGAGGAAGGCCGGTAAGGCGGCAAGGGCGGCCAAAAGGAAGGAGAGGCGGCAGCGGCAAAAAGCGCGAAGCGTTTCGGCTAGGCTCCGCGCCCCGAAATCCGCAGCTGTAGTGATTACGCTACAGCCGGAAGCGGAAAAGAAGGGCGTGTCCTACCGCGACGTGCTAGCCAAGGTAGGGAAGGCGGTGAGCCTCGAGGAGATCGGCGCCACTGAAGGCATCCGGGTGAGGCTCACGGCGACTGGGGCCCGGATGCTTGAGATCCCCGGTGCGGCCAGCGGCCCGGCCGCTGACGCTCTGGCCGAAAGGCTTAGGGCGTCCTTAAATGCGGACGAGGCCCGAGTGTCCAGGCCCACCAAGTGCGCTGACATGCGCATCCTGGGCCTGGACGACTCGGTGACGGAGGGAGAGGTGGTGGCCGCCGTCGTTAGGACTGGAGGGTGCTCTGCCGAGCAGGTGAGGACAGGCACCATCGGTCCTGATTTCAAGGGGATGCGAGCCGTTACGGTGAGCTGCCCCGTGTCGGCGGCCAAAAAAATAGCCGAGGGCCGTAGGTTACTGGTGGGCTGGGTTTCCGCGCAGGTGAAACTGCTGGAACCCAGACCTCTGAGGTGCTTCCGCTGCCAGGTGGGCAACCACGTGGGAGCTAAATGCACCTCGGAGGTGGACCGCAGCCACCACTGCTTCCGCTGTGGTCAGCCCGGTCACAAAGCCGGGTCTTGTAATGCCGCGCCGCACTGCACCGTATGTGCGGCAGCTGGCAAGCCAGCCGATCACCGGATGGGGAGCAAGGCCTGCGCTCCACCCGCCAGAGCTAGGGGCAGGGGCAAGCCCTCCGCCACCGCCGTCACTGCCGCAGCCGCCGCCACTGCCGTTGCCGCTGCCGCCTCGACCGCCGTCGTCGCCGCCGTCACCGATGCGGCGGGGCCCTCACAGAGGGCTCGGGAGGAGGCTGACATGGAGTGCCAATAACGGCCCCATTACGCCTCCTCCAGGCGAACATCAACCACTGCGCCTCCGCTCAGGATCTGTTGCTCCAGAGCATGGCGCAGTGGTCGATTAACATCGCCGTGGTCGCTGAGCCGTACTTTGTCCCGCCCAGGGATGACTGGGTGGAGGACCTGAGCGGCTCAGTGACCCTAATTTCGTCGGCCGCCGCCGGTACTCCGTCCCTCGAGGCAGTCACGAGGGGACGGGGTTGCGTGGCAGCACGGTTTGGGGAGATTGTAGTGGTGGGGGTATACTTCTCCCCGAACCGAACTCTTGCCGAGTTCCACAACTCCCTTGCGGAGTTGAAAGTCGTCGTCGTCGGGTTCCGTTCCCTCCCCGTGCTCGTCCTCGGGGATTTCAATGCCAAGAATCTGGCTTGGGGTTCCCGGTATACGGACACACGGGGCAGGATGGTGGAGGACTGGGCTCTGGAGACAGGCCTGGTCGTCCTAAATCGGGGTTCTGTCCCCACGTGTGTGCGGATGCGGGGTGAATCGGTGGTGGACATCTCGTTCGCCAGCCCCGCTCTGTCACCGGGTGTCCTTGACTGGCGCGTAATAGAGGGGGTGGAGACCTATTCCGACCACCGGTACATCCGGTTTGACGTCTCCGCCCAGACCTCGAGCGCGCTGGTCCGACAGGCCCCGAGTGGTCCGCGGTGGGCGCTGAAGCAGCTGGACCGGGAGCTCCTCCTGGAAGCCTCGATCGTGCAGGCCTGGGTGTCATCACCGGACAGGCCTGCTGACATCAACGTCGAGGCGGAGTGGTTCCGGGAGGCCATGTCCGAAATATGTGACGTGGCAATGCCCCGGGCCCAGCCCGGACGCGCTCAGCGCCAGGTGTGCTGGTGGTCGCCAGAGTTGACGACTTTACGCAGTGCGTGCGTCGCTGCGCGACGCCGGTACACCAGGCACCGCAGGCTCCGTATTCGCCCTCCGGATACGGAAGCCATTCAGGCGGAGCTGTACGAGGGGTACAGAGCGGCGAAGACCGCCCTCCAAGCGGAGATCCTGCGGGCCAAGGGACTGGCCCGCGAGGAGTCGCTGGAGACTCTGAACAGGGACCCGTGGGGACGCCCCTACAAATTGGTGCGTGAGAAGCTCCGCCCATGGGCTCCCCCGCTGACGCAGAGTCTCCGGCCCCAGCTCGTGGAGGACGTGGTGAGCACTCTGTTCCCTTCTAGAGGGGACCATATCTCCCCGCCCATGGCTCCGCCTACTGCGGTGCTGAATGCGGACCACACCGCCGACGACGACGACGATGCTCCGGAGGTGACCGAGGTAGAGCTGCGAGTGGCGGTACGTAGGCTGAGTGCTAAAAATACCGCCCCAGGACCCGATGGCTTACCTGGGAAAGCCTGGGTCCTGGCCTCGGAGGCTCTCGGGCCTCGACTAAGGGGGCTCCTAAGCGCATGCATGGAGAGGGGCCAGTTCCCACTTCGTTGGAAGACGGGGAAACTGGTCCTCATCAAGAAGCCGGGGCGCCCAGCGGACTCTCCGTCCGCTTACCGGCCCATCGTGCTGCTCGACGAGGTGGGCAAGCTCTTTGAGAGAGTCATTGCAGACCGCCTCGTCGGGCGGCTGGTGCAGGTGGGGCCGGATTTGGCGGAGAGCCAGTTTGGCTTCCGCAGGGGGCGCTCTACGGTGGACGCCATCATGCGCGTGCGGGCCCTCACGACGGGGGATGCGGTGGCCCGGGGTGGGGTCGTCTTGGCGGTGTCTCTAGACATCGCCAATGCCTTCAATACCCTGCCCTGGAGTTGCATCAGGGAGGCACTCCGGTGCATGGTTGCTTCGGGAAGTACCTGTGTCGCATAAACAGGGAGCCGGACGCCCGGTGTCACCACTGCGTCGACTGCCGGGAGGACACGGCGCGGCATACGCTGGCAGAGTGTGCCGCTTGGGAGGAGCCGCGCCGTGCCCTCATCTCAGAAGTAGGCAGTGACTTGTCGCTGCCGGCCGTAGTCGAGTCGATGGTCGGCAGCGACGAGTCCTGGGACGCGGTGGTTTCCTTCTGTGAGACAGTCGTCTCGCAGAAGGAGGCTGCGGAAAGGGAGAGGGAGATCTCGTCCTCTCACCCGGCCCGCAGAAGGCGCACCGGGCGTCGGCGGAGGGCGGACAACGCCCTCTTCCAGCCCCCCTAAATGGGTCCAGGGGCGACGGACTCGGGGACGTCCGTCGCCCCCCACACACCAGGACC
This sequence comes from Brachylomia viminalis, assembly GCA_937001585.2. Taxonomy (NCBI): domain Eukaryota; kingdom Metazoa; phylum Arthropoda; class Insecta; order Lepidoptera; family Noctuidae; genus Brachylomia; species Brachylomia viminalis. The sequence goes on along the minus strand of OW443301.2, from coordinate 13,023,542 downwards.
CGAGGTGGCGGCGCGTAGTGTTCCACGCGCGCCCCTGTTAGACGTCGCGGGGGGAGTCAAACACCTCACTCCCCCCCCAGACCCGAAGAGGCCCGCAGTGGCGGGCCGGCACCAGTCGGGGGTTGCGGAAGGATCGTACGTTCCCGCGACCCCCGGCGTAGGTGTGAGATGGAACACCGGGGTGGTTTTTAGTCAGTAAGAGTCTGACAGACCCCGTCGCCCGCCCCAGGGCGGCGGACATCCATGAGGATTTTCCACCCCGGAAACAAAAAAAAAAAAAAAATAAAAAAAAAAAAAGGGAGGCACTTCGGTATCACCGGATGCCGACCTACCTCTGTCGTGTGGTCGAGGCCTATTTGACGGACAGGGCCGTCATCTACCCCGGTCACCAGGGAGTGTGGAACCGGCAAGAGATGTCGTGCGGTGTCCCACAGGGATCGGTCCTGGGGCCGCATCTGTGGGATATCGACTATGACTGGGTGCTGCGCGCCGACCTCCCCAGCGGCGTCAGCGTGGTTTGTTACGCTGACGACACGCTGGTCCTGGCGCAGGGGAGGTCGCACCAGGCGGCGGCCGAACTAGCGACACGCGGGGTTGCGACAATCGTCGAGAGGATCCGGCAATTGGGACTCGAGGTGGCTCTGCACAAGTCCGAGGCTATGTGTTTTCATGGTCCTCGGAACGCGCCACCGTCGGGTTCCCAAATAACGGTAGGAGGGGTTCACATCGGCGTCGAGTCGACGATGAAGTACCTGGGACTCGTCCTCGACAGCCGGTGGAACTTCGTGGAGCATTTCCAACGTTTGGCTCCCAGACTGGAAAGGGCCGGGGCTGCCTTGAAGCGGCTCCTGCCCAATCTAGGAGGGCCAAACGCCTCCTGCCGGAGGCTCTACGCAGGGGTCGTGCGGTCCATGGCTCTTTACGGGGCACCGGTGTGGGCCCGTTCCTTGAGGCGGCGGCCAGCCCGCTGGTTGAACGCGCCCCAAAGGGTCATGGCCATCCGGCTGGTCCGGGGATACCGTACGGTCTCCGGTGAGGCGGCGAGCCTCCTTGCCGGATTACCGCCATGGGATCTGGAGGCAAAAGTCCTCTCGCACGTTTGGGAGTGGCGCGAGGAGGCGAAACGCCGGGGCGTAGCTCCGCTGCCGCGAGAAATCACGGTACAGCGGACAGAGCTCCGGCGGGATCTCAGGGCGGCATGGAGAGTGCGATTGTCGCAACCCAGCGCTGGGCACGCCACAATTGCGGCGATAAGTCCCCTCTTCGAGGAGTGGCTTGAGAGGCGCCACGGCGTCCTCACCTTCCGCCTGACGCAGGTCCTCACCGGACACGGTTGTTTCGGGAGGTTCCTGTTCCGGATAAGGCGGGAGGAAACGCCCGGGTGTCACCATTGTGTGGATCGCCCGGAGGACACGGTGGAGCATACGGTGGAGGTCTGCCCGGCTTGGGCTGAGCACCGCCGTGTCCTCGTGGAGGCGATTGGCGGCGGCGATCTCGCGCGTCCGGCCTTGGTCCAGGCCATGGTACGGAGCGAAAGGGGTTGGGAAGCCGTCACCTCCTTCTGCGAAGCAGTAATGTTCGCAAAGGAGGAGGCGGAACGCGTGAGGGAGAGGCAAAATTTGCGCCCTCACGCCCCTAGCCGCCGCAGGAGACGCCCTGGGCGTCGGGAATCGCAGGCCGATTCCCGGCCACCGTAGGCGCGGGCTTGCGAACGGCGAGCAATGGGCAGCTCGCCGTTCGGTAAGGACCAGGCCCGGGTCGACGGCGCGTTGTGTTCCACGCGCGCCTCAAAGAGATGTCAGCACCAATGACGGGGTTTGCTAGGACCGATGCCTGCTAGGGTTGCGGAAAAGTCCAAGAGGGTTACCGTGGCCCCTGGCACAGGCAACTGAAGGAACACGGGTGGGTTTTAGTCAGTAAGAGTCTGACACGCCCTCCTGCTCTGCCCAGAGCGGGAGAAGTTATTTGATGATTTCCCACCCACAAAAAAAAAAAAAAAAAAAAAAAAGGGAGAAATTCACGGTCCTCGTTACGGTAAAGATTCGAGCCACTTAAGCGGGCGCGTCGCGACCGCTAATTTCGTAGTCATCAGCAAGGAACTTTACGGCTCAAAATACGTCATCAAGTGAACCCCTCAAAAGGACCCGAATCGCTCCCTGAACACTTAAAGAACTTCCAACTTGGTGTTATTATTTATCAACCCCTTCATATAAGTAAGTACCTCGGAACACGAAGACATCAGTACGAAGCCACAGTCGGGAATCTTGAAGATACCTGGAACTTATAGGTGTAGGACGTCAGCGCCGCTGTGGATTGGGAGACGCCCGACCTCATACTGGGATAGCCCTGGTTGGGTATTACAACCTCCCTCACCCTGGAGCCCAGCGATCACGCCCGTCCGGCACATCTGCTGGTCCTTGCGAGCCGGATATTTTCATGATTCCTGAGGAATAGTTCTGGAGTACATCTGCTGGTCCTTGCGAGCCGGATATTTTCAAGACTCCTGAAGAATTGTTCTGGAGCACATCTGCTGGTCCTTGCGAGCCGGATATTTTCAAGACTCCTGAAGAATAGTTCTGGAGTACATCTGCTGGTCCTGTCGAGCCGGATAATTTCATGATTCCTGAAGAATTGTTCTGGAAGACCGAAGATTTATATGGAAAGTTGCCCCTGAAATAGAAGATTTGTTCCCGAAGATATGTTCCCGAGGGACTATTACACACACACATTCCCGAAAACTTCAAGATTTAGTATGAAGAATTGATGAAGACTGTTTCCACTAATTTATTCCTGGAGAGATATTCCTGAAGTCACGTTCCTGAAGGATTATCCCTGAAGCCTGAAGACTTATTCCTGAAGACTTATCCTTTGAAGATTTGTTCTTGGATTTTGAAGATAGAAGAATTTAGTTTGGAATTTGAAGTTTCGTTTTGAAGACTGAAGGATTATTCCTGAAACCTGAAGACTTATTCTATTCCTGAAGACTTATTCCTGAAGCCTTATACTTTGAAGATTTGTTCTTGGACTTTGAAGATTGTCTTTGAAGATAGAAGAATTTAGTTTGGAATTTGAAGTTTTGTTTTGAAGACTGAAGGATTATCCCTGAAGCCTGAAGACTTATTCCTGAAGCCTTATCCTTTGAAGATTTGTTCTTGGACTTTGAAGATTGTCTTTGAAGATAGAAGAATTTAATTTGGAATTTGAAGTTTCGTTTTGAAGACTGAAGGATTATCCCTGAAACCTGAAGACTTATTCTATTCCTGAAGACTTATTCCTGAAGCCTTATCCTTTGAAGATTTGTTCTTGGACTTTGAAGATAGAAGAACTTAATTTGGAATTTGAAGTTTCGTTTTGAAGACTGAAGGATTATCCCTGAAACCTGAAGACTTATTCTATTCCTGAAGACTTATTCCCGAAGCCTTATCTTTTGAAGATTTGTTCTTGGACTCTGAAGATAGAAGAATTTAATTTGGAATTTGAAGTTTCGTTTTGAAGACTGAAGGATTATCCCTGAAACCTGAAGACTTATTCTATTCCTGAAGACTTATTCCTGAAGACTTATCCTTTGAAGATTTGTTCTTGGACTTTGAAGATAGAAGAATTTAATTTGGAATTTGAAGTTTCGTTTTGAAGACTGAAGGATTATCCCTGAAACCTGAAGACTTATTCTATTCCTGAAGACTTATTCCTGAAGCCTTATCCTTTGAAGATTTGTTCTTGGACTTTGAAGATTGAAGAATTTAGTTTGGAATTTGAAGTTTTGTTTTGAAGACTGAAGGATTATCCCTGAAGCCTAAAGACTTATTTCTGAAGCCTTATACTTTGAAGATTTGTTATTGGACTTTGAAGATTGTCTTTGAAGATAGAAGAATTTAGTTTGGAATTGGAAGTTTTGTTTTGAAGACTGAAGGATTATCCCTGAAGCCTGAAGACTTATTCCTGAAGCCTTATCCTTTGAAGATTTGTTCTTGGACTTTGAAGATTGTCTTTGAAGATAGAAGAATTTAGTTTGGAATTTGAAGTTCTGTTTTGAAGACTGAAGGATTATCCCTGAAGCCTGAAGACTTATTCCTGAAGCCTTATCCTTTGAAGATTTGTTCTTGGACTTTGAAGATTGTCTTTGAAGATAGAAGATTTTAGTTTGGAAGTTGAAGTCTGAAGCCTGAAGACTTATCTTTTGAAGATTTGTTCTTGAACTTGAAAATTGTGTATGAAGATAGTGGAACTTAGTGTGGAACTTGAAGTTAGTGTTGAATATTGAAGGATTAACACCGAAGATTAAACACAGGTACGTCTTTGAAGACAGTTACATATTAGTGTGAATTTAAAGTGTGCTGTGAGCATAGATACCCTGCCTTGAAGTTTGAATACCTGAACCGAATTCAACATGCCGATTACAAGGTCACAAGGCAGAGCCCCTGAAGCTTGGACAGTGGATGTGGACAGATCACGCAGTACTACAGCTATCAGACACCAGCTGCCTCCACGTTCACCGTCTACCACTGAAGGGGTCGAGCAACCACCGCTGCAGCCACGCCCAGTCTCTCCAAGGGAAAGCGAAGACGTATCCGTGACGACACAGCCTATAGAAAAGGAACAGTTGGAACAAGAAGCAGCTACCGAGAGCACAGACAGATTAGAAGGGACATCTGATAGAACAGTGAAGCCTTCACATTGGACAGTGAAGCAACCAAAGAAAGCTCTCAACAAGACGTACAGCCGAACCTTGCCGATGACTACCCGGGGTGACGCCCGTAACGAACATAGAAGGCCGCCGTCGACTGCGAATAGGTCGACGCGGACAAATAGTAAAATTTCAAGAGCACGTGAAAACCTATTGAAAATTAGGTTGGAACTTGCTCACATAGCACTTCAAAGAGCCGAGGAAGAAGATTCCGATGGCTATATGGATGATAGAAACTCAAACGAAGAGTACGTGCGTTCCTGGCTTGAAGAGGCACCCGAACCTGAGCCAACGAAGGAGGACAACGCCGCCGAGGGGGACAATAGAAATAGAAGCCGAGTGCAACAGGACCCCGTGGTGGACGTCAACAGTATAGCGGATCTCCGAGCGCAGCCTTCGTCGAATCCTACAGAAAATGAAGTGAAGAATACAGAGGCAACGAAGCCAATAGAAGACACCAAGGGGGAAGGCTCACTCCGTTCCTTCATAACGGAGTTGAAGTCCGCTATAGCGTCGCTCGCCGACAAGAAAACAGAACCGTGGACATCGAATAGCCCCTCGGCGTCGAAAGTAATAATGACGCTCCCGAATTTCAGCGGGGCGCATACAGAATGGCTTTCATTCCAAGCCATCTATGAAACAACTCGAAGATACTTCAATGATATTGAGAATACAGCTAGACTCAGAAGAAGCCTACAAGGAAGAGCATTGGAGACAGTGAGTTCGGAGCTTATCGGACATGCCAGACCAGATGACATCATGAAGGAGCTCGAGCTACAATTCGGACGTCCAGACTCAATCGCTCAAGCGGAGACAGACAGACTACGCGGTCTGCCACGCTGCAGCGAATCGCCTAAGGACATCTGTACGTTCGCAAGCCGAGTAAGAAGCGGCATAGTCACTCTTCGCGCATTGAAGAAGGAACACTACCTTATCAACGCCGAACTCATGCGACTGCTGACGGAGAAGTTACCGAACTCCCTGCGTGTACAGTGGTACAGAACGTACACAGAGAAGCATCTGTCACTGCCGGACCTCGCTCTCTTCAGTGACTTCGTTACCGAACAAGCTCGTTTCTGCAGTGCCTTCGCTCCACCTGAGAACATCGGGGAGACTACGGCTTCCAAGCGAGTCACTCAGAGGACCCACACAGCAACGGACAAGACGGCCCCTAAATGCCGTGTCTGTGACAGAGAAGGGCATCAAGCAACCGACTGCTCGAAGTTCAAAGAGGGATCCAGTGACAAGAGATGGGAGCTAGCGAAGAAACTCAACCTCTGTTTCCGTTGCCTGCGAAGTCGTCGCTCTGGTCACACATGCAGACCAAAGAAGTGTGACGTCAAGGGGTGTACAGCCAAGCACCATCGGCTTCTTCATTATAACAAGAAGCCTGCTGCAGAGGGCGTCGATAGGCCCGCTGCCCCAGAACAGAAGAAAGAAGCAAAGGAAACGGTGGCCAGCTCACACACAACTTCTAGTCAAGCATATCTCAAGATGGTACCGGTTCGAGTCGTCGGACCGGCGGGAAAAGTATCGACGTTTGCGCTTCTCGACGACGGATCAACCGTTTCCCTAATCGACGAAGATATAGCGAAGCAAGTCGGGGCAGAGGGCCCTATCGACCCTCTGAAGATAGGTGCGATAGGTGACACCATGATCGACACTCCTTGTTCAAGAAGGATCACGATCACTCTGGCGAGCTCGTTCAAGAGTAAGGTGCCGTTCAGAGCGCGCACCATACCGAAGCTCATCCTGTCAACACAGACAGTAAGCGAAGAGGACGTAGCAAACTGCAAACACCTGGACGACCTAAGACATCAGCTGATTTACGACACAGGCGCACCGAAGATCCTCATTGGTCAAGATAACTGGCACCTATTATTGGCCAGTGAGATCCGCAGAGGACCGAAGCACCAACCCGTCGCTTCACTTACAACGATGGGCTGGACATTACACGGCGCGCACACAAGAATACTGGGTCAGCAGGTGCACTACGTCAACCGACTTACGTCCAACGATGAAGATCTTGACGAGCAGCTTCGTGAATTCTTCGTCCTGGAGTCGCTGGTTATTAATCCGAGGCGACCAGACTCAGATCCGGAGAAGAAGGCAGAAGACATTTTGAGTCGTCACACTCAACAATTAGAAGATGGTCACATAGAAACAGCGATGCTGTGGAAGAATGAAAATAGTGAAATGCCAGATAGCTACGGGACAGCACTCAAGAGGCTCGTCTCAATAGAAAAGAAGCTCGACAGCAACCCTGCTCTTCGAGACAGATACGTGGAACAGATGGACTCCCTCGCACAGAAGGGATATGCAGAGAAGGCGCCCAAAGCGAGCACACCTGGAAGGACGTGGTACCTACCCCATTTCGACGTGTTCAACCCCATGAAGCCAGACAAGCTCAGAATAGTTCATGACGCTGCAGCGAAATCGAGAGGACTGTCACTGAATGACTTCCTTCTCACGGGACCGGACTTGCTACAGTCGCTGCCCGGCGTCATGATGCGTTTCCGCCGACACCGCATAGCCATTTCCGGAGACATAGCGGAAATGTTTATGCAGGTGAAAGTACGAGCTCAAGACAGAGACGCCCTCCGATATTTATGGAGAGGCAATAGAAGGGAAGGAGCGCCTGATGAATATCGCATGAAGTCCATCATTTTCGGTGCGGCAAGTTCGCCGTGCACAGCCATTTTCGCGAAGAATTGGAACGCGAAGAGGCACATAGATGAGCATCCAGAAGCAGTGGAAGCCATAATACGTAATCATTACATGGATGATTACCTCGATAGCTATAGGTCGGAAGAAGAGGCCACGCGCATCGCAACTACGGTGAAGAACATACACCTGCAGGCGAAGTTCGAGCTCAGAAAATGGGTGTCAAATAGCGCGCGAATAATAGAAAACATAGACCCGACACAGGCCCGAACTGAAGTTGTCAGTATCGGGAAAAGAGAAGACGTTGGAGAAAGACAGTCGCCTGAGGCCGCTGCAAATAGAAATCATAGACAACGTCATACTGCTGAGGAGTCGTATATCCACGACCAGCGAAGTGGCCGACGATGTGAAGCGACCGCCGATATTACACGGCGACCATCACATAACACAACTATATATAGATTGGACACACCGCAGTTGACAGCACAGTGGGCGTGTTCACCGATCAAGACAGACAGCAAGAAACTGTGGCGGCGATCACAAATACTCGCCGACATGTTCTGGCGCCGCTGGGTCAGAGAGTACCTGCCGGAGCTCCAAAACCGGCGGGAGCCTCACAGCCGCGGGCCCGGTCTGCAGGTGGGGGACCCTATCCTCATCGCAGACGGCCAGCTGCCTCGCAACACATGGCCGCGAGGCCGCATAGTCGCCGTGTTCCCCGGGGCCGACGGTGAAGTCCGGACCGCTGAGGTGCGCACTGCTGGCGGCACTTTGAAGCGTCCGGTGAAGAAGCTCGTCCCACTACCGAAGTAACGCAGGCGTCGAGGCGGCGGGCGTCGCGACGGCGAGCGTCGTGACTACGGTCGTCGCTCACCGGCGTGATGCAGCGCCGCGCCGACGTCGCTACGAGTCGACACTGCACTGCACGGCGGGAGAGATGTTCGCGACGGAGCGTCACCATACTCAGATTTGTTAATGTTATAGTAATATCTTAGTTTATTTATTCCCTAATTTCTTAAATAGAATGTATGTACGTGTCGGAACATCGCCATACTTAATTTTGTTCAAATAATAGTAATTTACTGCTAAGAATGTTTTAAAACTTGATAGACATTGGACGTACCACTACTTGCGCCCATGTACCCAGATAGGGTCTTGAGTTCTGAACCGTTCTTAGTGAACTTAACTTAGGGAAACTATATACGTCCCACCCTTTTGATGCTCACAAGGTTGCGACCAGTGGGTTAAATGAAAAACGACTCAATTTCATCTTTAATAGCTTTCTAGTACATACAATATGATGTCTAGGCTAGAACTATACCTATTCTATCTTATTATGCTATAAAATACAACATTCAAAAGGTTTTACTACCAATTATTCACTAAGAACGTTTCAGAACTTAAGACCCTATCTGGGTACATGGGCGCAAGTAGTGGTACGTCCGCTGTCTATTAAGTTTTAAAACATTCTTAGCAGTAAATTACTATTATTTGAACAAAATTACGTATGGCGATGTTCCGACACGTACATACATTCTATTTAAGAAATTAGGGAATAAATAAACTAAGAAATTACTATAACATTAACAAAAGTATGGTGACGCTCCGTCGCGAACATCTCTCCCGCCGTGCAGTGCAGTGTCGACTCGTAGCGACGTCGGCGCGGCGCTGCATCACGCCGGTGAGCGACGACCGTAGTCACGACGCTCGCCGTCGCGACGCCTGCGGTACTTCGGTAGTGGGACGAGCTTCTTCACCGGACGCTTTAAAGTGCCGCCAGCAGTGCGCACCTCCGCGGTCCGGACTTCACCGTCGGCCCCGGGGAACAAGGCGACTATGCGGCCTCGCGGCCATGTGTTGCGAGGCAGCTGGCCATCTGCGATGAGGATAGGGTCCCCCACCTGCAGACCGGGCCCGCGGCTGTGAGGCTCCCGCCGGTTTTGGAGCTCCGGCAGGTACTCTCTGACCCAGCGGCGCCAGAACATGTCGGCGAGTATTTGTGATCGCCGCCACAGTTTCTGTCTATGTCTTGATCGGTGAACACGCCCACTGTGCTGTAAACTGCGGTGTGTCCAATCTATATATAGTTGTGTTATGTGATGGTCGCCGTGTAATATCGGCGGTCGCTTCACATCGTCGGCCACTTCGCTGGTCGCGGATATACGACTCCTCAGCCGTATAACGTTGTCTATGATTTCTATTTGCAGCGGCCTCAGGCGACTGTCTTTCTCCAACGTCTTCTCTTCTTGCAGTCTCGCTATTTCCTGAGCGAACGACTGCTGCTGTACGACCTGTACGAGTATCTTCTCCGCTTCTATTTTCCCGATACTGACAACTTCAGTTCGGGACTGTGTCGGGTCTATGTTTTCTATTACTCGCGCTCTATTTGACACCCATTTTCTGAGCTCGAACTTCGCCTGTTGGTGGATGTTCTTCACCGTAGTTGCGATGCGCGTGGCCTCTTCTTCCGACCTATAGCTATCGAGGTAATCATCCATGTAATGATTACGTATTATGGCTTCCACTGCTTCTGGATGCTCATCTATGTGCCTCCTCGCGTTCCAATTCTTCGCGAAAATGGCTGTGCACGGCGAACTTGCCGCACCGAAAGTGATGGACTTCATGCGATATTCATCAGGCGCTCCTTCCCTTCTATTGCCTCTCCATAAATATCGGAGGGCGTCTCTGTCTTGAGCTCGTACTTTCATCTGCATAAACATTTCCGCTATGTCTCCGGAAATGGCTATGCGGTGTCGGCGGAAACGCATCATGACGCCGGGCAGCGACTGTAGCAAGTCCGGTCCCGTGAGAAGGAAGTCATTCAGTGACAGTCCTCTCGATTTCGCTGCAGCGTCATGAACTATTCTGAGCTTGTCTGGCTTCATGGGGTTGAACACGTCGAAATGGGGTAGGTACCACGTCCTTCCAGGTGTGCTCGCTTTGGGCGCCTTCTCTGCATATCTCTTCTGTGTGAGGGAGTCCATCTGTTCCACGTATCTGTCTCGAAGAGCAGGGTTGCTGTCGAGCTTCTTTTCTATTGAGACGAGCCTCTTGAGTGCTGTCCCGTAGCTATCTGGCATTTCACTATTTTCATTCTTCCACAGCATCGCTGTTTCTATGTGACCATCTTCTAATTGTTGAGTGTGACGACTCAAAATGTCTTCTGCCTTCTTCTCCGGATCTGAGTCTGGTCGCCTCGGGTTAATAACCAGCGACTCCAGGGCGAAGAATTCACGAAGCTGCTCGTCAAGATCTTCATCGTTGGACGTAAGTCGGTTGACGTAGTGCACCTGCTGACCCAGTATTCTTGTGTGCGCGCCGTGTAATGTCCAGCCCATCGTTGTAAGTGAAGCGACGGGTTGGTGCTTCGGTCCTCTGCGGATCTCACTGGCCAATAATAGGTGCCAGTTATCTTGACCAATGAGGATCTTCGGTGCGCCTGTGTCGTAAATCAGCTGATGTCTTAGGTCGTCCAGGTGTTTGCAGTTTGCTACGTCCTCTTCGCTTACTGTCTGTGTTGACAGGTTGAGCTTCGGTATGGTGCGCGCTCTGAACGGCACCTTACTCTTGAACGAGCTCGCCAGTGTGATCGTGATCCTTCTTGAACAAGGAGTGTCGATCATGGTGTCACCTATCGCACCTATCTTCAGAGGGTCGATAGGACCCTCTGCCCCGACTTGCTTCGCTATATCTTCGTCGATTAGGGAAACGGTTGATCCGTCGTCGAGAAGCGCAAACGTCGATACTTCTCCCGCCGGTCCGACGACTCGAACCGGTACCATCTTGAGATATGCTTGACTAGAAGTTGTGTGTGAGCTGGCCACCGTTTCCTTTGCTTCTTTCTTCTGTTCTGGGGCAGCGGGCCTATCGACGCCCTCTGCAGCAGGCTTCTTGTTATAATGAAGAAGCCGATGGTGCTTGGCTGTACACCCCTTGACGTCACACTTCTTTGGTCTGCATGTGTGACCAGAGCGACGACTTCGCAGGCAACGGAAACAGAGGTTAAGTTTCTTCGCTAGCTCCCATCTCTTGTCACTGGATCCCTCTTTGAACTTCGAGCAGTCGGTTGCTTGATGTCCTTCTCTGTCACAGACACGGCATTTAGGGGCCGTCTTGTCCGTTGCTGTGTGGGTCCTCTGAGTGACGCGCTTGGATGCCGTAGTCTCCCCGATGTTCTCAGGTGGAGCGAAGGCACTGCAGAAACGAGCTTGTTCGGTAACGAAGTCACTGAAGAGAGCGAGGTCCGGCAGCGACAGATGCTTCTCTGTGTACGTTCTGTACCACTGTACACGCAGGGAGTTCGGTAACTTCTCCGTCAGCAGTCGCATGAGTTCGGCGTTGATAAGGTAGTGTTCCTTCTTCAATGCGCGAAGAGTGACTATGCCGCTTCTTACTCGGCTTGCGAACGTACAGATGTCCTTAGGCGATTCGCTGCAGCGTGGCAGACCGCGTAGTCTGTCTGTCTCCGCTTGAGCGATCGAGTCTGGACGTCCGAATTGTAGCTCGAGCTCCTTCATGATGTCATCTGGTCTGGCATGTCCGATAAGCTCCGAACTCACTGTCTCCAATGCTCTTCCTTGTAGGCTTCTTCTGAGTCTAGCTGTATTCTCAATATCATTGAAGTATCTTCGAGTTGTTTCATAGATGGCTTGGAATGAAAGCCATTCTGTATGCGCCCCGCTGAAATTCGGGAGCGTCATTATTACTTTCGACGCCGAGGGGCTATTCGTTGTCCACGGTTCTGTTTTCTTGTCGGCGAGCGACGCTATAGCGGACGTCAACTCCGTTATGAAGGAACGGAGTGAGCCTTCCCCCTTGGTGTCTTCTATTGGCTTCGTTGCCTCTGTATTCTTCACTTCATTTTCTGTAGGATTCGACGAAGGTTGCGCTCGGAGATCCGCTATACTGTTGACGTCCACCACGGGGTCCTGTTGCACTCGGCTTCTATTTCTATTGTCCCCCTCGGCGGCGTTGTCCTCCTTCGTTGGCTCAGGTTCGGGTGCCTCTTCAAGCCAGGAACGCACGTACTCTTCGTTTGAGTTTCTATCATCCATATAGCCATCGGAATCTTCTTCCTCGGCTCTTTGAAGTGCTATTTGAGCAAGTTCCAACCTAATTTTCAATAGGTTTTCACGTGCTCTTGAAATTTTACTATTTGTCCGCGTCGACCTATTCGCAGTCGACGGCGGCCTTCTATGTTCGTTACGGGCGTCACCCCGGGTAGTCATCGGCAAGGTTCGGCTGTACGTCTTGTTGAGAGCTTTCTTTGGTTGCTTCACTGTCCAATGTGAAGGCTTCACTGTGCTATCAGATGTCCCTTCTAATCTGTCTGTGCTCTCGGTAGCTGCTTCTTGTTCCAACTGTTCCTTTTCTATAGGCTGTGTCGTCACGGGTACGTCTTCGCTTCCCCTTGGAGAGACTGGGCGTGGCTGCAGCGGCGGTTGCTCGACCCCTTCAGTGGTAGATGGTGAACGTGGAGGCAGTTGGTGTCTGATAGCTGTAGTACTGCGTGATCTGTCCACATCCACTGTCCAAGCTTCAGGGGCTCTGCCTTGTGACCTTGTAATCGGCATGTTGAATTCGGTTCAGGTATTCAAACTTCAAGGCAGGGTATCTATGTTCACAGCACACTTTAACTTCACACTAATATGTCACTGTCTTCAAAGACGTACCTGTGTTTAATCTTCGGTGTTAATCCTTCAATGTTCAACACTAACTTCAAGTTCCACACTAAGTTCCACTATCTCCAAAAACAATCTTCAAAGTCCAAGAACAAATCTTCAAAGTATAAGGCTTCAGGAATAAGTCTTCAGGCTTCAGGGATAATCCTTCAGTCTTCAAAACAAAACTTCAAATTCCAAACTAAATTCTTCTATCTTCAAAGTCCAAGAACAAATCTTCAAAGGATAAGTCTTCAGGCATAAGTCTTCAGGAATAGAATAAGTCTTCAGGTTTCAGGGAAAATCCTTCAGTCTTCAAAACAAAACTTCAAATTCCAAATTAAATGCTTCTATCTTCAAAGTCCAAGAACAAATCTTCAAAGGATAAGTCTTCAGGCATAAGTCTTCAGGAATAGAATAAGTCTTCAGGTTTCAGGGATAATCCTTCAGTCTTCAAAACAAAACTTCAAATTCCAAATTAAATGCTTCTATCTTCAAAGTCCAAGAACAAATCTTCAAAGGATAAGTCTTCAGGCATAAGTCTTCAGGAATAGAATAAGTCTTCAGGTTTCAGGGATAATCCTTCAGTCTTCAAAACAAAACTTCAAATTCCAAATTAAATGCTTCTATCTTCAAAGTCCAAGAACAAATCTTCAAAGGATAAGTCTTCAGGCATAAGTCTTCAGGAATAGAATAAGTCTTCAGGTTTCAGGGATAATCCTTCAGTCTTCAAAACAAAACTTCAAATTCCAAATTAAATGCTTCTATCTTCAAAGTCCAAGAACAAATCTTCAAAGGATAAGGCTTCAGGAATAAGTCTTCAGGCTTCAGGGATAATCCTTCAGGAACGTGACTTCAGGAATATCTCTCCAGGAATAGATTAGTGGAAACAGTCTTCATTAATTCTTCATACTAAATCTTGAAGTTTTCGGGAATGTGTGTGTGTAATAGTCCCTCGGGAACATATCTTCGGGAACAAATCTTCTATTTCAGGGGCAACTTTGCATATAAATCTTCGGTCTTCCAGAACAATTCTTCAGGAATCTTGAAAATATCCGGCTCGCAAGGACCAGCAAATGTGCCGGACGGGCGTGATCGCTGGGCTCCAGGGTGAGGGAGGTTGTAATACCCAACCAGGGCTATCCCGGTATGAGGTCGGGCGTCTCCCAATCCACAGCGGCGCTGACGTCCTACACCTATAAGTTCCAGGTATCTTCAGGATTCCCGACTGCGGCTTCGTACTGATGTCTTCGTGTTCCGGGGTACTTACTCATATGAAAGGGGTTGAAAAATAATAACAGCAAATTGAAAGTTCTTTAACTGTTCAGGGAGCGATTCGGGTCCTCTTGAGGGGTTCACTTGATGACGTATTTTGAGCCGTAAAGTTCCTTGCTGATGACTACGAAATTAGCGGTCGTGACGCGCCCGCTTAAGTGGCTCGAATCTTTACCGTAACGAGGACCGCGAATTTCTCCCTGATTTTTCGTTTATTTTTGTTACGTTTACAAGCATTCCTACAGCTAAACCTCCCTAGTTAGGCACCCTATCCAGACATGTCATACATAACCGGATTCCTTGCGTAATCCCCTATCTATTGACACTACAGGAGCGACTGTGTGTCTTTCAGCTGAAAAGTTATTTCATTACAAAGGGGAAAACGGGTGAAAATTTACTATTATCCAGTCTGTCAGGTGGATTTCCTGCGAAACCCCTGAACCGATATTCAATTTCTGAACGGGTACCTAAAGTAGGTCTATCGAACTAAAGAAATCTAGTGTTTTCATAGTTACATCTAGATTTTCCAGGGCGTGAAGCGCCTCTGAAGACTGTAAGAAAAAACGTACTATTTTGCCCCTGCTCCCAACCTGTGCTCATCAAAAAGGTGGACTTCCCATTTGACCACAGGTCCAAAAATTACATCCAGGGCTAGGTCTCGGTCTAGGCTACCTGGACGTACCAAAATACTATAGGGAAACTATATACGTCCCACCCTTTTGATGCTCACAAGGTTGCGACCAGTGGGTTAAATGAAAAACGACTCAATTTCATCTTTAATAGCTTTCTAGTACATACAATATGATGTCTAGGCTAGAACTATACCTATTCTATCTTATTATGCTATAAAATACAACATTCAAAAGGTTTTACTACCAATTATTCACTAAGAACGTTTCAGAACTTAAGACCCTATCTGGGTACATGGGCGCAAGTAGTGGTACGTCCGCTGTCTATTAAGTTTTAAAACATTCTTAGCAGTAAATTACTATTATTTGAACAAAATTACGTATGGCGATGTTCCGACACGTACATACATTCTATTTAAGAAATTAGGGAATAAATAAACTAAGAAATTACTATAACATTAACAAAAGTATGGTGACGCTCCGTCGCGAACAAGGTACCTACGTTAATTATGCGTACAGCGTAAGGTGCGGAACTCCCCGCCCGGGACTGTGTTTCTAGATTACTGTACCATGGGACTGCCTGAGAGTTTTCAAAGTTACAGTCTCCAGAGAACTGGTTACATATAATATGTAAGCGTGTATAACAATTTAGCGCATCATCTAAGCGATGATGCGGTAAATTGTTATACACGCTTTGGCTTCTTAGGAAAGCGGTTCCATCTTGTTAAAGCGGCATCATGAAAATCTCTAATTTTCACTAGAATTTAACATGAAGGTATCAGAAAACGCTCTATATTTGGACAGCCGTTATTGTGTGACCATTCACCGGTTACTTTGGAAACTAAAGCTTAGACGTTATAGTGGTTCTTACAAATCAGGAAGGCAATTGTCGCGTATACTCTTGTAGCATGACGCATTCGTCATTTCCGCTCGTCTCTATCGCTTATAAAATGGTGACAAGTAGATCGTAAATCACGGGTCTAGGGACAACAATGTTGCCATTATGCGTCGGACGAAGTAATCCATTCCACTTGACGACGCAATTTTTTTGTCGCAAACTTTAGTGTACCATTTGACCATCTTTGAGCAGCATTTTATACGTATTTCATAAATATTTATCAATATTATCATCATCATTGATTTCGTGATTCCATTTTTATTTTATTATTAAACTTGAAATAAGTTTTCCTTAGAATTTGCTACAACGGAATGCAAGGCCCATACTGATTTATTGCAGCGGGGTATTTGTGTGGTGGGTGCTGCTGAGGAGCTGGCAGCGTTGGTGCCGAGGAAGAATAAATAAAACGGCGGAAGGGAAGCGTGTTGCCACAGATCACTATTTACATTTTTAATGTTGGTGTTGCAATCCTAGCTACTAAAATACCCAACAGATTTATCAATGTCAACGATATTCGTCACGTCATAATTTTATTGTTTGTTTACATTGGTTAGCTACATAAATTAAGTAGTTTATTAAAAAACATAATGACTGCTAATTATATTTTAAGTAAGCTGATGACTACCACAATCACATCAAGGTTTATCAAGATTCAGAAGAAGAAGAAGTGTGATTTTAACTTTAAATGAAAGCTAAGAGTTTGGTGGATTTTTGAGGCTTAGGTACTATCGTTGAAATGTTGACCAAGCCAATTTTAAAACAAAATCCTTTGCATAGATGACTAAGACTGATTTCCGCCCCCTTTTGCATCAACCAATAACAGTGGAATAAAAAGGGACGAAAAAAGTAACGGCAATTTTGTTTTGTTGTTTTGGGCTGTTAGCCCAAAACATCTGGACATTTGGGTTTCTTTTACCTACTATAGAAACAAAAGGATCGGACATTTACAAAAACAAGGGACTCATCAAAAATCTCATGGAGCAATGCTATTGGTTGATGAGATTTCTATAGCAGACGAGCGCAGCAAGGAACAATATTCCTTAAGGTGCATAGATATGAAATTCAACGATAGTACTTACGAACCATGGAGTCATCTGTTTAGATTTTTATTTTAAAGTTGAAAATTTAAGTCGTTATTCACCTAATACATATAAATTTTACACTTTAGACCAACATTTTCATAACTTTCATCAAAATTACGAAGCTGATTATTTTACGCATAAGAGTAAAACAAATAAAACCAAATAGCCTTAGTACAATAAGTACTATTTACGAGCGTCCAAAGTTGAGAAAAATTTGCAGAAGGACCAGAAAACAATGGCCGCCAAAACAATGGTATCAAAATGTTATTTTTTTCAATATAAATCTGATACGTAGATTAGAAATATTGGTATCTGTGGAAACCTTATTTAATGCTTCAACTTTGTTGTAAAAATCGTGGCAATAGAATAACACACTGTACTAAAATAAGGATCTGAAAACACATACACGTAATGACAACAAACATGAAATCGAAATACGGGGATTTTAAACCGGAACCATACTAAATCAGCCATTCCCGTGTATGTAAACCCGACGTTACGACAATAATAATTTAATTGGACCGCAATAAAGTTTATTGCGCGCGGGTATGACTTACTCCACTATCAGTAAAGCTTTTCATATCGCGGAGACAACTTTTCCCATATTCGCTGGAACGGGTAGGATTGGTGCTCGACAGCCGGTGGGACTTCGGGCCCCACTTCCGACGGCTGGCACCCAAGTAGCTGGGCATGGCTGGTGCGCTCGCAGCTTCTTCCCAATATGGTGCCCGAGTGCCGCCTGTAGGCGGCTACACGTGGGGATCGTGCGACCCATGGGCCCCAGTGTGGGCCTCTAACCTAACGGCTGGCAGCATCGCCGTTTTGCGAAAACCGTAGAGAGCGATGACCGTCAGAGTCATCAGGGGATATCGCACGATCTTCTACAAGGCGGCTTGCGTACTGGCCGGATCCCCACCCTGGGACCTCGAGGCGAAAGTACTCGCGTCATTGTATCGGTGGCGCGAAGAAGCGAGGGCGCGAGGCGAGGGACCGATGCAGCAACACATGGAGCTGCGTCGGTATCAGCTTCGCGAGGCTGGTGGCGGAATGGCGAGACAGGCTCTCACGCCCTACCACCGGCCTCGTCACCATCGAGGCGTTCCGGCCGGTGCTCGAGCGCTGGCTCGGGAGGAGGCATGGTTCCCTGTCGTTTCGGGCGACGCAGGTGCTCTCGGGGCATGGTTGCTTCGGGAAGTACCTGTGTTGCATAAGCAGGGAGCCCGACGCCCGGTGTCACCAATGCGTCGACTGCCGGAGGACACGGCGCGGCTTACGCTGGCAGAATCTGCCGCTTGGGAGGAGCCGCGCCGTGCCCTCATCTCAAAAGTAGGCAGTGACTTGTCGCTGCCAGCCGTAGTCGAGTCGATGGTCGGTAGCGTAGAGTCCTGGGACGCGGTGGTTTCCTTCTGCAAAACAGTCGTATTGCAGAAGGAGGCTGCGGAAAGGGAGAGGAAGAGCTCGTACACTCACCCGGCCCGCAGAAGGCGCACCGGGCGTTGGCGGAGGGCGAACAACGTCCTCTTCCAGCCCCCCTAAATGGGTCCAGGGGCGACGTACTCGGGGACGTCCGTCGCCCCCTACACATCAGGACCCGAGGTGGCGGCGCGTAGTGTTCCACGCGCGCCCCTCTTAGACGTCGCGGGGGGAGTCAAACCGCTCACTCACCCCCCAGACTCGAAGAGGCCCGGGGAGGCGGGCCGGCACCAGTCGGGGGTTGTGGAAGGATCGTACGTTCCCGCGACTCCCGGCGTAGGTGTGATATGGAACACCGGGGTGGTTTTTAGTCAGTAAGAGTCACACACACAGTGGACATCCATGAGGATATGCCACCCCGGAAACAAAAAAAAAATTTAAAATATCAGAAGTCAGTAAAATACAGGATGTAATGAGACCCATCACATAGCCGTTATTTACGCATTCTTTACATAAAACTAAGTAAAAACGAGCAAAAATTATTACTGGGAAATTACTTTTATATTTTGGTGTGAAAATTCGCTGTTTACGGCATGCAGCAGCGCGCAAAGAAAAAAAACAAAACATTGAAAAATTATTACAATAACGGGGAAAACAAGAGACCCCCTGCTTCGTTAAGCGTCTTTTTACTCCCGCTATCTAACTACTTTAAAGAAATAAAAAAGAAAATTCACCACTTGAACACGTATAATTTAATAGTCTAAAAACACAAAATCAAAATAAAATTCAAAATGGTAAAATAAATTATTACGTATTAAAAAGTTGTAGAACAGGTAAATCAGGCTAAACGAAAAGAGAGCACGAGAAAACTTACGAGTAAGGTTTAACGGAT
The DNA here is from genome assembly GCA_937001585.2 of Brachylomia viminalis. NCBI lineage: Eukaryota > Metazoa > Arthropoda > Insecta > Lepidoptera > Noctuidae > Brachylomia > Brachylomia viminalis. Next base: position 13,004,345 of record OW443301.2, on the reverse strand, counting down.
GGTAAATCATTCTTACGTATTTGGTTTCCGAACTAGGGAATCGATTGCAATCGGTTTTTAGGTTCGTGGCCGCTAATTTACGTAAACTTTCAAATGAATATTATCTTATAAAGATTATTTAAATTATCCCGATAGAAAAACAGTCATTGGTAAAGATCAACTATCATTCGAATGTAAAACCTACAAATATAGGGGATGGTTTCCTGGATGATTTTCTAGATGCTAACGAACCGTAGCCTTGAAGAACTGCTCGCCTCGACGGAATCGGAAGTGACACGACGAAAAAGTATCGCGGGCCAGAAAGGCCTTGCCAGTCTCGAATTCCAAGGATTATATGCGACTAGTAATAACGACCAAACAGCTTTGAAGCCTCGTGGACATTCCGGTACCCGGAAAAAGGGCCGGAAGCAGCCCTTTTTAACTGGTTCTATACCTTAATGACAAATAAAATAGGGTAAACATAATTTGCAAAATTTACATTACCATCTCATTTCAGCAATCATTGCCATTTTTTTTTTGGTTGGTAAATCATCAAATAAATTCTTCCGCTCTGGGCGGAGCGGGAGGGCGTGTCAGTCTCTTACTGACTAAAACCCACCCGTGTTCCTTTAATTGCTTGTGTCGGGGGCCACGGTAACCCTTTCGGACATTCCCGCGACCCTGGCAGAGCAATATTTGCCTAAGTTAATATTTCTGGTCACGTTTGTCAATGGTCGTGACTTCCTGAGCGATGCCCATTCAGCCTAAACGGCTTTCACAAAGTTCCTTTAAGAACTGGCTTTTTTGTTTTTCTCGGTACGACCCAGCGATAAGATTGTACAATAAAGATTTAGGCTGAATTATGGCCCCACTGTTGGCTAAAATCGCTTTTTTACTTCTTACAAGATATTGGAGTAGTAAAAACTTGCTTGTTTTAGTTTTAGTTTCAATCTGGTACAGTCAACCTCATGTCTGTGGTAAAACTCGCTCCACGAAAACCGCTACTTACGATGCGCGACGACTACAACAGGCGTTACGACGCGACGGCTACGACATATGTATTACCATAGAAGTGGGGGTTGAGTGTACAAGTGGATTGTTTCAGATACTGGTGCCTGGGGCATATTTTCTAAAGTGATGAAGAGAGGATAACTAAAAAGTTAGACATTAAATCATGATATGTTAGGGAAAGTGAAAGGATTTTTTCTCCTACACAAAAATATTGTATAGCTACTTCCAGCGTCTTAAGAGAAACCACAAATCAGGTCTCAAGACTACAAGCAGAACTGACAGACACAAATGTAGGTACGCTCTACTTTTAACGGACACAGAGTGGCAGCGAGGCAGCGCGACAGCGGTAAATTCGTCCACCTCGCTCCGCAACCGCGTCGCTCCTCTCCCGCAAAAAATAACTACAGAATCTAGACAACGCAATTAAAAGTGAGACAGAACCCTGGAGAACTATTTTCTTTTACACTCGACCACAAAATATAGGAGCCGTCTTCACACTGCAGCTTTACTACACTCTCCTAACTTTTTGTTTACAGCCTAATGTAAGTTGTTTAAGTATATTAGTTTGTAAAATAAGCTCGCCCAAGTGTAAGTTACATGGTTTTAACAATAACTTGGTATGACAGAGTGACTTTATGTTACTAAGCTCAACACTTATCACAAGCAATTTTTATGCTATATCATAAAGTAGGTAGTGTGGATTATGGAGGCAGCTGATTCGTTAATTTATTTCTTTGATAAATGATAAATGATTTTATTTCTGTAAGTAGGTTTGTTACAAACACTTTTACACGTCAATCATATTTTTAAAACTAGATGAGGTCGGCGTTTCATAACTGACTACTCTGAGAAGAAAGGCCGAAACAAACTCAGAGGTCACAGTCTCTTTTAAAGTCCAGACATAATCTTATAATTATTTTTTTTTTTTTTTTTATCATGTGAGGACCATGTAGATTGGTGTCTGAAACGGTCTTTTGAGGAAAAACCATACAGATTGAGCGGACCTGTCCAGTCAGTGCACGCATTTGTCAGTAATCTTGCCGCTCAACTGAGAACTTAAGGAGCACAACGATTCGACGAACAATACCAAAGAAAGGACATTTGGGTAGGCCGCATAAATTACTCAAGCTGCCAGATCGTGAAACTAACTAAGAAATAAAATAAAAAAAGTAATAATCCACATAATCTTCACATTCACAATAATTTAAATAATATAATACTTTACAAAGTAATTACTCATGTCATTGTATGTATAAAATTCATCAATGTCAATGTGTATATAAATATTCGTACATAATCTCTGAGGACCATGTAGATTAGTATCTGAAATGGTCTTCTGAGGAAAGAACCACGCACCTTTGTAAGGCCATGTCCACTTGCGCTTTCACTTCCGCGGTCCCGCTCTTTTTTAGTAATCAGTGAGGTTTCTATGTGACCCATCTGCTTAGGTACTACCTCAGAGAAGGACAACATATTATGTAACGATCTATAGGTACATGTGTAATTGTGTATCCGTTAAAGTAATTACAGCCCTATGTCGAACACCAAACTAAGCTGAATTTGTGCCGCGGTTACAAATTAGCGACTAGGCATATTAATTATTAAGTAGTTAAATCTTTAATATCTGATGTAATATGAGGCATCAGTGTAATTTAGTTGAAGCTCTAGTTAATTTGTGAATTTGGTACCACTTCAAAACAATACCTCAGCAACCAATATTGAATATACAAAATTCAACTCCAATTTAATCATCGATTGTATCGAATCATTTCGGAGCATTATGATAATTATGTTGTTCAATTGAAATCACAAATATTTTACTTATTGGTATTGTTAGAGAATTAAGATTGTATTTTAACACTTTTTCACAAGAAGTAAATGATAAATGATTTTATTTATGTAAGTAGGTTTGTACAAACACTTTTACACGTCAATCATTTATTTTAAAAACTAGTTGAGGTCGGCGTTTCCTATCTGACTACTCTGAGAAGAAAGGCCGAAACAAAATCAAAGGTCACAGTCTCTTTTAAAGTCCAGACATAATCTTGGTCGTGGGTTGCAGTTGAATATCAGCGTCAGGTGGTACACCTTGTGTTGTCATCTGACATTATGCTGAGCTGAGGCCCGTTTGGCATTATAATTTTTGTATTCTGTTTTTATAGTATTAAGGTGTATTTATTTTGCTGTAATGCCAATAAACGCATTTTCTTTCTTTCTGGTCAGATCATGTGAAGACCATGTAGATTGGTGTCTGAAACGGTCATTTGAGGAAAAACCATACAGATTGAACGGACCAGTCCAGTCAGTGCACGCATTTGTCAGTAATATTGCCGCTCACTCAGAACTTAAGGAGCACAACAATTCGACGAACAATACCAAAGAAAGGACATTTGGGTAGGCCGCATAAATTACTTATTGAACTTCAGGAGCTCAACGATTTGTATTTTATTTTACTTTTATTTATTAGGGACAACAAACAGCAGTATATTAAATATTACACACCTACTAAACTAATAGAATTAACAAATACACTACTCACGACGTTATCCACAAATTACCATATAAAAACAAATAGCAAACATATATAGTTATATTAGCATAGGTAATCCTATGCTAATATAACTATATATGTTTGCTATTTGTTTTGTTATTATTAACATTAGTTAATAATAACAAAACAATAAGGGCAAAAGATACTCTTAACAAAGTTAACATTATTACTCGGTTTGTCATTAAAATGTATCTCGGAGAGCATAAAATAAAGTGAAAAAAAAATCGAATAATATCTGCATCTTAATACTAGGGACAAATTTAAGGTTTGGAATCAGATAAAATCGGCATGTAAAAAACAAGTGAAAAAGGAAAAAAAAAAGAAAGAAACACGAACTAAAGCTACATAAATACATGAGGTGTGGGAATCAAAATTAAGTAGGTAACAACAAAACCTTGATTTTTGAACCTATTCTTGTTCAGAAATATAATATCAATTGTTCCAAACTTTTTATTATAAGTGTCGACCAATCGGTGCAGCGGTGAGTGTGCGCCTGAGTTGGTATGACAGAAATTAGTGGCAAACAAACACCGTGAACGTACTTCTCTACTATGTACTGTGCGACCAGGGACCAGGTAGCACAAACTAGAACAATCAAACTTGTTGCGGCATATATACTGAACAGGGTCATCATTTCTAGGAGTGTGCGTCTAGATTGTAGGGTCAGGATATTATATTTTTCGAGCAATGATTGGTAGGAAATCCTTTTACGATAGCATCTATAGTGCACAGAACGAAGGTATTTAAGTTGGACTAACTCCAATATTTCTATATATTTTTTGTAAAAAGGATTCCAAATAGGGACTGCGTACTCTAATTGACGTCGGATTATCGACTTGTATAAATGCAAATAAGTGGAAGGGAAGGTCGAATTCTCTAGATGCGCGCATTACGAAGCCAAACATTTGATAAGCTTTATTCACATGCGCATCGAGATGGAGCTTGGAGTCTAACTGAACACCAAGATCGCGGAGACAAGTACCTAACATTATTTAGGACAGTATTGCCAAAACAATAACTAAACTTGATAACTGATTTATTTTTGGTAAACGTAATACTATGACATTTAGAATAACTAAGCTGAAGTTTGTTAGAAGATTTATTACAGTAGTATTCATGATTTTATTTAGTCACAGTTACACAGTCCGCCAGTCACACAGCCAGTAATGCAAGACGGATTTCAAATGTACGTAGGTACATAACTTGCAATAACAATGAGAATGTTACAATCTCGAAATGTAATCGCTGCAAATCTGGCCGCATCGCACACGTACTTACGTATAAGTACATCTGAGCCATATTACCCACCCGTTCTCCCGCCAAAGTACGATAAATCATAAAATAAAATGCATAGAAGTACTAAGTGCCCATAATATCTTGGCAAGCCTGCGGTGAAATAGCGAACTTCATTTAAAAGCACTGAATTTGCGGTATAGAAGACGTAACATAACCCTGCAAGCTCCGCCGCCAAACTATTCACTCTGTCATTCGTGCGAGACACAGACAAAAATTTAAGGGCTTGCAATCATCATCATCATTTCTGTCGAAAGACGTCCATTACTGGACATAGGCCTCCCCAAGCGCCGCAACTTCGACCGGTTCTGTGCTCCCCGCATCCAGCAAATTCCTGCGGCCTTCACAAGGTCATTGGTCCACCTTGTGGGGGCCTTCCAACGCTACGTCTTCCGGTACAAGGTATTGTAATACCTCAGCTTAAATTAAAATTTCGCCCCCACTTTCCCGCACCTATCGTCCTTTCCCGCTCGCTCTTTCAAACTGATTCAGTCAGGTTTCAGAGATCATTTTATGCAATCGTGTGTTCGTCACCTACAATGCTTAGCAGTAGTCCTCACCTTTACAAATCAATCAATTACAAAGTGAATGCTGCAGTACTGTTGAAACAAGATTACAAGAGCCATTTATGCTAATGTAATGTGAAGCCCTTTAATAGCGGATTCCTGCGGCCCGACACGATCGTAATATAACAAAAAGAATACAACCGGCTCAGTGTTATCTAAAATTCACTGAGGTAACTCAAACGCTGTACAGCTTACCTTTGTTAAAGCTGTCTTAAGTCAAACTTCAACATAAGTTTCGGCTTGTATTTTAACAAAATTTGATTTACCATCGAAAGATCTGGCTGTCAAAATACGAGTCTCAAAAAAATCTCAAACATTTGAATCAAAGCTTGGATGTATATTGAAAAGCTCAGTGTTTTTCTGACCTACAATCAATCAATTTGGTTCACCGCATTCTATTCACTGGACCATTACCTATACTTTACGATTACTGCGTGGCTTTTGTCTGTAATTCATTTTAATTGTTTTTGACCCAGTCACCAAAGTGTGACCTAAATGGGTTCCTGAGTGACGTGCCTTTCTTAAGATTGTAATTTTTCTCTTTACTTTGGCACTCCTATTTGTAATTACAGAAATGTTGTCTTCATTTAATGAATTATATAAGATATTTTGAACATCTGACGGCATTGTAGCGCCTTAGCGTCTTCATGACGAACAATAACAACCAAACATATCTTATGATAGGCATTTTATTATAATGCAGTAAATTAGTAGATACTATCAATCGTAATGCCCGGAAAGTTTTCTTGCTTAGCTTGACCAAAACTATCCTGAAAGAAAAAATGTTCCATTTAAATGTTCGATTAAAAGATGTCCTGATCCTATTTATTTATTGCTTAGCGAGAAAATGGCAGGATCATATTCCCTTGTTTAAACTTAAAATAAAACTAGTGCTAGATAAAGGGGGTGTCCGAGATGTAATTTATCGCTGGATCGAACAACTCGATACAGTTTTAGAATTGGGAAAGTTGCGATTAATCGTGAACTAAAAGGAACACTACGCCATAGTACCTAATTCCTGTAGAGATCTAGATATCGACTTACTCCTCAGTTATAAAGAGCGCATAAACTTATCTACCTAGCGAAATTAAGCTCACACACTTTGCGGGGATTTTGAAGTAATCTTGTTACTTAGCCTGCCTACTTGTGTTGACGACACGTAAAAATTTCCACAAAGAGTCTTTTATTAAAAACCTGACTCTTATGTTAGGGATGTTTCAAGAGGTTTTCATTCAAATAAAATAAAAGATTTTCAATGCAAATTACTTTGTTTTACCCATATTTTCACGAAAGGTCTTTTTTTGTTCAAAACAAAACTGTTACTGTGTGTAATTGTTATTAAATAATACTGAAATAATGTTAAATAAAACTAAAAAATACTGGATCATCTTCATTTTATTTATTTAGTACTTTAAACACACAAATATACAGAGGCGGATTTAGTGCCATAGACATTTTCTACCAGTCAACCTTTGGGTGATGCAGATTGCTGAGACAAACAGTGGTAGGTGCAATTTGTATTGAAAGCACACTGCTTGGCGTCCAAACTTCGTTCACTTATATGAACCAACAGAGAGGTGAATTTACTTTCTGTGTTCTAAATAATTTATATATTCGATTGAAACCAAATTAAAATCACGGACACTTTTGAGAATTGTATAAAATCCAAAACACTTTCGGATCTTGAGGTTACTATTATGCCAATAGAAACATACATTGATATTTTTACTAATAAACGATCATAGAGTTTATTAGTGAAAATACATTGTATTTTATCTATAAACGTTTCATTACATATGTTTCGTTTATTTGTTATGTATTCTGTGAAACGCAGATTGAAAACGAATCGAATGCAGTTATTGAGAAGACGGTCAAGTTTGTCGAGGAGATCTGCATTCAGGTCATAGTAGTACACATCACCATAACTGATGATAGGGAACATTCCGGTAACCTTTTGGCTTACCCTAGCGACTTGAGTACACCAGTTCAGGGTACTATCAATGTGCAAGCCTAGGTTTTTCACGTCAGTGCTAAAAGGAATGATCGTACCATTGAAGAGAACTGCCGAGCTATTGTGTAACAATCTCACAGAGATAACTTAGGTGAAGTGAGCTTGAAGTGAGTTGTCGATAGTGTCACTCCCTAGCATCAGCATTGCGATTCTGTAACCATTTCACCGTGAAAACTTAGGTGAAGTGAGCGTGGAGTGAGCTGTCAGTGTCGTCCCACTGATGCTAGGGATTGACCAAGCATTAAATTTACAATCATAATCGAGATTTTAATTATATTTTTTAATGTTAGTTCTGTTGATCATTTTATATTATTTCAAGGCTAGTATTTAAGTGGCTAAAAATTACTATTTACGGGTTTTTTTTAATAAAACAGCAAAACAGAAATTCAGTTAGAAACTCAAATAAGTTATTTTATTTTGATTTCCTAAACTAGTTTCTGACTGAATTTCGGTGTTGCTGTTTTTTTTTTTAAAAGTTTAGATATTAATATTTAGACACTTTTAGACTAGCTTTGAAATAATATTATAAAATGATCAACATAATTAACATTATAAAAATATAATTAAAATCTCGATTATGATTGTAAACGTAATGCTTGGTCAATCCCTAGCATCAGTGGGACTACACTGACAGCTCACTCCACGCTCACTTCACCTAAGTTATCAAGGTGAGATTGTTACAGAATCGACCGGCTGGTGGCAAGGTGGTAACGTCCAACTTGCTAATACTACGAGAACTGCTAATGATGATCGCCAGACACTTCGTAGGGTTTACAGATACACCAAATCTGTCAGCCCAGGTTTTTATGGCTATCAAGTTCCTATTGCATTTTGCAAATTACTTCAACGTCATCATTCCCCGAACAAGGACGTAGAACAGCCAATTGTCAGGTTAACAACGGCAGCTTAATTTCGAGCCAACTGAACGAAAGACCAATACTAAATATGAATGGGGACAAAGTGCTAATTGCTATTAGAGGTAGCACAGAACTCATTACCAGCTTCAAATGCGACGATTTGTCCCTTGTTCGTAAGTTTACGACGTTTTGTAATTAAAGGTAAGAATACTTCAATGACATTTTATTAAAATGATATTATTTTATTTCTGTAAATTGGTTCAACATTTTTAACACGTCATAATTAAATTATGTTTTAAACTAGATGACTTCAGCATTTCCTATTGAAATGAACACACCTTTTCCTGTATAAACATGTCTGAATTTCAATTCTTGCACACATACAAACCTGGTAGGCAACCAACCACTTAATTATGTACTCAACATAATATCAATACAGACTTCTTGAAGAAAACCTTGTGATTTCGAAGCTCGAAGAGAAATAACTTGGCGATAAATACGATGCTCCAAATATCATATTTCCATTCCATTTCGTTATAAAACCAGTGCTATTTCGGTAACTGTCAAATTGAGATACTTTTAAACTTCATGACTACACTGATACAAAAATAATTTAAGGCAAATCACATTCTTATTTTAGAAATCATGCCAATAACTGACCACTCTGAGAAGACATACCGGAACAAACTCTGAGGTCAGCCTAAAGTCCAGACATAATCTTGGTCAGCCCATATAAATAAACAATAATTAATAAATCTTTATTTTCAGTTTTACAATTTTATATTTACCAGTTGGAAACTTATGAAAACTTATGGAACTTATGAAAACTTTATCATATAAATTGTAGGTTCAAACAGATTTATAAACCTCTGACACCCAAGCTTATGCTATATAATTAAACTTGTGCTATAGCTGACAGGGTTCTCAAGTTAACACCAGTGAAACAAAAAAAAAAATCGGAAAGAATAGTTCATTTTTTGTTTTGTTTAAGAATAATTTCATTTTTTATTTTGTTACCAATTAACTAAAATTAATTAAAAAAAATAATATTAATTAAAAAAAATAAAACATCAGAGACTGAACTTTACTGTACTGAACTGTACTTGGAATGTGGTAACACAAGAATATTGTGTTTTGCGAATATGGTCTTAGAAGATTATGATGTTTTCAGAATATGATATTATGAGTATATGATGTTTTGCGAATATCGTGTTTTACGAATGTGATGTTTTACGAATTTGGTCTTTTGAGAATATGATATACAGCGACGGAGCGGGTACGAGTACTATAGAAATAAAATAAAGATTTTATACAGAAACTAAAATAAACGAATTAAAGAGAAAACCATTTGTATAGTGTGTGTTGTGTGTGTGTGTCTGTGTGTACGTGGGTCACACTGAAAGTTTTTAGAAAATAAAAAACGGAATGATGTAGAAGTCTGTTAATATTTTTATTGTTTTCAGAAGTCGTCTCCGTTCCTTTCTAAGCACCGTCGCATGCCATGGAACCATTGACTGAAGCAGTGCGCCCACTCTTCTTTAGGGATTTCTTCCACGCGTTTTTCAAACGCAGCCACGGCACCTTCAGGGTTCACAAAACGAATTCCTATAAGTTTATCTTTTATTTTTGGAAATAAATAAAAGTCACAAGGTGCCAGGTCAGGATTGTAAGAAGGATGACTTACTAACTCCACACTTTCGATAGACAAATATTTGATAGTCCGTCTGGCGGAGTGAGCTGGAGTGTTGTCGTGATGCAGAAGGATACTGCTTCTTGGGCGCTGCTGTCTAACATTTTCCAAGACAACTGTTAAACAATGACTGACATACCAATCTGCAGTAATAGTCTTTTTATCTTCTAGGACAATTGTTGCGAAATAGTGTCCGTCCAAAGAATGAGGCAGTCATTTTTCCCCTTGACTTCTGCCCTTCTTTACTTTTATCGGCAAATCTTCGAATGGAAACATCCATTGCGCAGATTGTTTTTTGGTTTCGGGTTCGTACCAATATCCAGCTTTCATCACCTGTGACAATGTCATACAGCATTCGAGTCACCTCCGTCATACTTTTCAAGCATTGAGCGGCATCAATTCAGACGACGGTGTTTTTGGACGGTGTTTTTGACCAAACATAGGCACTATGCTGGATGACACCACCTTCAGGCTCGCTACTTGTCTGCGTCTGGGCGCTCCTTGCGGGGCTCCGCATCGCTGCCAGTGCGGTGTAGCTGTCGACTACCTCGGACACCATGGCCTATCTTGCAGTAAGAGCGCAGGCCGGATAGCTCGGCACGCCAGCATTAATGACATCAAATCAAATAGGCCTCGACCACACGACATAGGTAGGTCGGCATCCGGTGATACCGGAGTGCCTCCCTTTTGCCAGTGTATATATACCTAATAATAATGTTTACTTTTAGCGTCGACCACAGTTTGTATTAACATTTTGGACATGATTTAATGAACCGGAAACGTACATTTCAATTGCGGTCCACGATGTTCACTATTCACGCAATATGAACACTGAAAACAGTTAATCATTTAACCTCACAAATACATTAATTACATATCAAAAACGAATTAGCGTAAAGCGTTGATAACAAATTGGAGTTGGCACTAACTTACTCCAGCCGTATCTTTATGTCTCTTCAAGTAACTGTATTATTATAGGAAAACGTGTTTCAACATCACTTTTATTCGTCTAATTAGTAGAACGTGAACACCCTCAAAGGTTAATTAATGGTTACTACCTACTTAAATACGAAAACTCTGTTTGCTTTGCGACTGTAATAGTTATAAAGGATGAGCTCATTTGGGTGTCTTTGATGTTTACCTACAAACTGGTTTTGGCATAATTATGAACCATTTAATTCCCAATAGATTTAACCTCAAAGTAGATACTAATCTCCAAATTGAATCTAAACGTCGTTACCCGAAAATCACAAACTATAAACTGACTATTTTAACTATTTACGTTATTTCAGGATAAGGAAAATAATATGTTATAATAACATATTTTATCATAAATGTCATTCGTTCAATACTCCTGCCAGTACAACAAATAAAATGTCTCAATGAGACAAGTTAACGATTTATTAAACTATTTCAAAACCTTGAACAACTTATTGAATATTGATGTATTTTGCGTCAAAATAAAAGCAATTTTCATACTGACTGTGAAAGGCGCGATTACGTTTGCGCTGCTAAGGAGTAAACCTTTAGTATTATAATAGTAGTCTATGGAGGAAACTTCATATCAAAATGCGTGTTTTCCGTTAGGTAAGTATAAACTCAAACTCAAAGCATTTATTTCAATTAAACCATTTACAGGCACTTTTGAATTGTCAAGTGGTCGGTCAGTCAGAAATATGAAGCTAGTTGCCCATTCCAAAGCGTAGCAGGTACCTATGGAGAAGAACGGGCAAGAAACTGCATGGACACTCTTTTAAATTATATTGTTACATAAATATAAGTTACATCATAAATGTTGAGTATAGGTATAATTATATGTGAGAACGATGTAAATAAGACGTACACGTTGAGTGTCCAGTGTAAGGCAAATATAAATTTAAACAAAACAATCCATAAATAAAATAATTAAAATAAGACGTGGTGGCTAAGAGATGACCAGTCCCAACTGACAGCGCCCGTTCACGAACGTGACGCATTGATCCAACACACGCGCCACCGTCAGCGAGACATTTGAGTGAGCATGATATCTATCAGCCGCCAGGGCACATTCAAGTCAATGAAAGACATTACCCGGTAAATGGTAGCTCGACAGTACATAGTACTCACACTTGTCCTATGCAATTATATAATACAAAGGAGATTGAGTTTATACAAAGCAGAGGTAGTTTTACAATCTTCAGCAGCTCCAACAGTATTTTCAAATGTTAATCCATTAGTTGTGGTTGTGGAGCAGGACCAACATTGAGCCAGGCATTTTTATCAGCGATATAATCCCCCAACTTATAATATGCATGATAGTCGACATAATTGAGAAAGTGGTACAACGCGTTAAAGCTAGCGAATCCATACATCCATTCTTATAATATAAAAGTAACTCAGATGTCTGTCTGTCACCCTTTCACGCCTTAACAGTTGAGCGGATTTCGATGGCATACAGGTAGAACTAGCGTTAGTACGATAGTACGTTCCCGTGGGATATTTTCAAACCTTTATGTTGGTGAAGCCACGGGTTATAAAAGTAAATATTAATTTTAAAAGGTTATCTATACTAGTTTTAGAAAGAGATAAAAGGATTTGTTCTGCATGCATACATATTTCGCCCCAGAACCAACAGCGAAGGCAAATTACTTTGTGTGTTCTAAATTACAAGTGCAAGCCCATCAAGACAAAGTTTAATGACGGACCAGGTGCAGAAAGCATTTATTTAAAAAGAAAACCTTCGCAGACAAAAGAATGGAACAACAATTTTATTTTTAAATAACCGTCGGAAAATTTCATTTTCTGCGTTGAAATTTTCTGTTCATAATAATGTACTGATACCATGGTAACTGGTTGCGTGTAAAAGCTAGTTAATATACTCGTATTATTATTAAACAGATACACTAACATGATTAATTTACCATAATCTTTACCTAAATTTTCCAGCTTAGCTTAATATGCATAATTACTTCATGTACTCGTATGTAAAGCAAGGAGGCGTGTATAATTTGCTTCCTAATAATAGATGTGAATATTTCCCACAGGGCAGGAACCTAATCGCTCTGTAATTAATTATTGTTTTAATAATCTCAGTGGTGATAATGTTTGTTTGGCGGAACTTGGGCGGTCTGCCCCGTTACCATGCACCTTATGGCTGGTGTATGGCCTGCTCTAAGTTTAGAGCTGAACTTACAGCAGTCACACTTAGGTGTACCCCGCAGGGGACACGGGACGCGACTGCACGTGTCGGTTGTTTTAGGGTGAATTTCACCAATGAATATGAACGCGATCAGCAAATCTAAACCGAGTTCGAGACCTGTCAGTGTCAATCTTCCATAGCAATGATGACACTGACGGCTCTTGAACGCGTTTAGATGTGCTGATCGCGTTCAGCTTCAATTTCCGACTATTCCCACCAGTTTCAGTTTCGTCCAGCATCCCTTGCGGGATTCGCATAATTTCGGCCAGAGCTTTAATTAGCAGGGCAATAATGCTTCGTTTATTTCCTTCTGGTAAATGTTTGCGCGCCCCAAACAAAAGGAGGGAACAGACACAGATAGGTATCCTGAAATCACAACAGCTGTCATATTACGGCTTCTGAGCACCTTGCCCAGACTGAGACATTTAAGGCTGACTCTTAGAAACATTACAATGGTATGAATACAGAAGAAATTTATGAGATTTCTGTAAAATAACTCTACCAAGAAGATCATTACATTTTCATCGGTAATTTCGCCCCGCGCAGTCCTTCCGTTGTATCCACCTACATACACATAATTTGCAAAATGCCCAATTACCGTCACATTCCAGCAATCTTTGCCTAAGTTACTGTTATATTCCTGGTCACGTTCGCCAGCTGTCGTGACTACCTGAGCAATACCCATTCAGCCTGAACGTCTTTCACAGAGTTCCTTTACGAACAGCCTTTTTTATTACCCTCGATACGACCCAGCGGCAGCGGTAAGATTTTACAGTAAAATATCTAGGCTGACTTATGGCCCAACCGTTGGCTAAAATCAGTTTTTTACTCCTTACAAGATATTAGAGTAGTAAAAACTTACCTTACTTTAGTGCGCACGTTTCAATGTGGTACAGTCAAACGCATGACTGTGATAACTTGCGCTACTAAAACCGCTGCGACAGCCGCTACGTCGCGTCGGAAGGCGCAGCTCAGTCGAGGTCTTATTACCAGAAGGCCAATTCCCGTAATTAAAAACGTTCAAATTCAAGTCGCAATCTCATCTCAGCGACAGTCTAATGTCAAAAATGTAGGTAAACGCTATACAATTTTTGACAGATTGACACTGAGATTAGAATGCGAACGTTCTTAAAAATACGGGAATTGCCCCTCAGATACATGCGGTGTACAAGTTTAGTGGACTATTTTAGATACTGATGCTTATCTTTAATACAGTGATGCAAAAAGGAAAACAAGAAACAAAGTACGTACAAATAGTAACGATTGCAAAAATGTTTAGACGTTAAACAATCTGCTAGATAAAGAGAGGGATAATTTTTATAAACCTACTTCCTGCTTCTTAAGACGAATCACAAGTCAGGCCACAAGATTACAACTGTGTTTATATGATCTGAGATTACAAGAAAAACTAACAGAAACAAATGTACGTCGCGCTTTGAGCGGAATCAGAGTGATAGCGAGGCAGCGTGGCCCACTCACTCCACAATCGCCAGTTTCAAGACAACCTGAAGAACTATTTTCAATGACACTCGACGACAAAATATAGGAGCCGCCTTCACATTGCTGCTTTACTGCACTCCTAGCTTTTTGTTTACAGCCTATAATGTATGTAAGTTGTTTTAGTATATTAGTTTGGCTTAACGTCACATAAAATAAGCTCGCCCAAGTGTAAAGTTACATGGTTTTGACAATAACGTGTTATGATCGAGAGACTTTATACGTCCATTAATTATCAAAAGCAATTTTTAGTTTCTATATCATAAAGTAGGTAGTGTGGTTGTTTCGTTCATTTATTTGTTTGTAAAGCCATGACCGCTTGCGCTTTCACACCCGCGCCCGCGCTATGTGTTTTAGTAAGCAGTGAGGTTTCTGTGCCTACATCTGCTTAGGTACAAGAAATACAACATAATATTATGTATTGAACTATAGGTACATGTGTAATTGTGTATCCGTTAAAGGTAAGTAATTACAGTGGATCACCAAATTATGCTGAATTTGTGCCACGGTTACAAATTAGCGACGCGGTATGCTAATTATTAATTAATTAAATCGTTAATATCTGATGTACCGAACCATATTTTATAATGAAATATTGTTTTCATAAATGATTAGTTGAACCTCGAGTTGTATTCTTATATTGTTTTAGTTATGTCAATTAACATTAATATTTAGTTCTATCTCAGACACATTATTATTGTTATCAAATAACTATATATACTAACCAAACAAATTAAAAAGTTAAATTGTGAATTTGATACCACTTCAAAACAATACCTAAACAATCACTATTGAATGTACAAAATTCAAATCAAATTTAATCATTGATTGTATCGAATCATTTCGGAGCAATATGATATCTTCAATTGAATCCACCAATATGGTACGAACTACGAGGTATTCAAATTTCGAAGGGCACGTGGCTAAATAATAACAGCTGCACGGGTCGAACGGAGGTTAAGCCACGCTTGCCGATCGCGGTCGGTCCGTGGATGGGTGACCATCCATTACATAGCGAGACCGTTCCGTACCTCGGCAAGCACTTCAAGGCGTTGGTCCCGGCGGTCATTTGTAGATTTTTGACAGTCGTTACAGGTAGTTAGAAGTCTGAAAGTCTTACTAAGGGGTATCTAGTTACCCTGTAACTGGGTTGTTAATGTCAGATAGGCAGTCGCTCCATGTTTAATACTGGTATTCAGCTCCATCTGGTTAGACTGAAAGCAGACCCCAACGTAGTCGGGAAAACGCTAGGCAGTTGATGGTGGTATAATAATATGGGACAACATCCACACCAGGTCTTCAGGTCCCGAGCTAGGTAGAACCTGTACTACGGTAACCTGATGACTGATATACATACTTATGATATTACTGATATATATCTGTAATATCATAAGTCTGATATATAGCAGACGTCACTACGTCAGCGCCGGCTGTCGCTGAAAACCAGCGCTGGGGCTCTGTATTGCATAGGGTCGCGGCATAATGCTGAGCGATAGCCGTTTTGCGTGGATGTGACGCATGTTTCCCCCAACCTTTTCATATTTTCAGTGTTTGTGTTATTTTTTGCGTCATGTTTACCGCAAATAAACGCATTTTCTTTCTTTCTTCTTTCTTTCTTCTATATACATATACACACCCAGACACAGGTCAAACAGACATGTTCATGCACTTGTCCGGGGATCGAACCCGGGACCAGCGGCTCAGAAGGCAGGGTCGCTACCAACTGCACCAACCGGTCAGTCAAAACCGGTATCAAAATCTCATCATCAGTACCTGCCTACCACTTATGAGATGTACATAGGAGTAACACTCGTTTAGATTCTTCTCACATTAACTAGAAATCTAGATCTGGATTACTCTTCGGTCGGTTGATGATTTGGCCACTTGATGTTGGTGATTCAAAGCAATTCTGAGTAACTGAACGAACCTTTAAGAAAAATCAAGATGTTTTGATGTTTACGCTTTAGTGGTAAAATACTGTAATTAACCTTGCTCGTTCTTAATAATATTTTCAAAGCGAGATACCACGAAGGTACAAAAAACAATCAAATGTGTTTATGTTGATTGTTTGCTATCTCGAAAACAAAGTAGTGATTGCGCGAGAATGGACTAACTAAATATAACCTACCATTAGTTTTGGGTGCGAAAGGGCTATTTATTTAGGTTTACATATTACACCGACAACATTCGTTGGACGAATATTTTCAATACTAACAGGTATTAAACAAGAGTCCTTATCTAATACAAAGAGCCCCGGAACTACGTTAGCATTCCATTTTAAACCGGCACAGATTATTAGGTAGGATTTAATGAAACGCCTTGTTAGGGGCTTGCTATTTTATTTTTTTCGTAATAACGAGTTCCGTGCTACTCGTAATAGAGTTAATCTCTACTTTAATTAACTGTAACTACGAAAAAGCCTTTGTGCCAAACATCGTTATAATCGGTTTATCGGACAAGCTTTTGAAAGTGAATAAACAGTACTTTGCTGCAGTCTCGTTAACGGGCCTCGTTAACTTTTTCACGTAACTAGTTGTTATGTTTAAAAAATCAAAAAAAATTATTTGCATAAATAATGTACAGAAAAGGTTTGTAAAATGCACGCCGAAGTTAAAGGCAGATTAAGAGAACAATTTTTGTTCTCCTACTCTGCCTTTAATTTCGGCGTGCAAATATAAAATAAAAAATAAAAAAAACCAAAGTACAGTTATTTAAATTAATAATTGATCATAATCATGCAGTCATTAAACAGATAATCCCATTAAAATTGTATCATTGATTTAAATAAATGTCAATATAATAATGAAAAAATAATAATCATAAATGTCAATATTAATCATGTCAATAATGGGAGACATTCGCCACACAATAATAATAATTTAAAATGACCGTGTAATTTACAAAAACTTACAATTTATACTTAATCTAAAAACTTATGTACACTATAAAAGCATTTTTCTATTAAAAACATCGTCAAATTATTTTTGAACCTAGAAAATGGTAGCGTTTTTATGGAATTTGGTATTTTGTTATACAATTTTAAGCACATACTATAGCTGTTGTTACCTGTAAATGTGAGATTCGTCCTCAGTTGAAATAACTTATTAGTATACATAGATCGTGGGACATAGTAGCTTGTCGCTTGCCGACGTACTTATTACTTATTACGTCTACAGGAAGATTAAAGCAACTGTTGTTGTGTATGGGGTCCACTAATAGTGAAGATTTATGAGAGATTTGGCCAGCTCAAAGCGAATATTGTGCAATATCAACAAATAAGGTAAGAGGAAACAATGGGTCGTATTAATTTACATAATTATTCTGCAGACGTGGTGAGAATGGAACAATTTCAGCAAGCATGCCTGCTTAATTTTAGTATACCTATAGTATTGTAACAAACTCGTAAAAAAAAATTGGTTTATTGTAATTATAATACCCTCGGTCTACGGCACTGAGAAATTAATCAGAAAAATCCTAGTATCCACTCTGATCGATTGATTTTGATGTGACGTGCTGCACCGAGGCAATGGATGCCTGGAGACTCGCTTGCCTAAATTTAGATCAACCCGACATTCCATCTTCCCAGAGACGGTGGGATAAGCCGCTCTGCAGAGTAGTACAGAACAATTTACTTGACACGTCTGCTAATACTGCAGAGCGCACTTTGTTCGACGACCGACACTACTTTCCGCCTCGCTGCTTCCCTGCGACTAGGAGCTCCTTGTTATTCTCGTCATCGTTGTCACTGTGGCGAAGTTGTCAACAGCTTCGGACACCATGGCCTGTCTGGCAGCCGAAGTGCGGGCCGCTTAGCTTGGCACGCGAATATAAATAACATCATTCGACGAGCTCTTGTCACCGTCGGCGTTCCAGCTGTATTAGAACATAATGGCTTAGCACGTGACGACGGCAAGAGACCGGACGGCGTGTCTTTATTTCCTTAGAAGGTGGGTAGGCATTTATTTATTTATTTATTTAACACTTTAAGCACACAAATGTTCAGAGGCGGACTTAATGCCATAGGCATTTCCTACCAGTCAACCTTTGGGTGATGCAGAGACAAACAGTGGTAGGTGCAATTTATAATGATAATTTAGGATTTCTTTCTTTTGGCTTTTAGTGTGGGACGCAACGTGTGTCGATACTCTTGCGCCATCCCATCTTCCTGGCTCGGCGTGCTGTGCTGGCGCTGCTGCTGCGGAAAACCTAAAGCGGCGAAAATATAATAACTTTATAGGTAATTTTATTTTCGAGCCGTTTGGGGTTGAAACCCTCGGGCCGTGGGGTCTGAGTGCAATGAAATCTCCAAACGGCTAGTTGACATTTCCCGTGACACAAGGGCTGGCTTTTACCTTGGCCAAAGGCTAAGAATTGCCATACAACGTGGCAATGGCGTGGCGATTGGGAGGAATTTTTCGACGCCATGTTTGAATTTGTTAATAGTTTTAGTTAATTTAGCATAAGAAGTTTATAGATTATTTAATAAACAAATAACAGTACGAAAAAAAAATTGTAGTTCGTAGGAGTCAGCATGGTAGTTTTGTGGATTGTTTTATGCTTTGAAATCTGCATAAAAGGCTGTCATGCTGAGATCTGAAGCAGAGCATTATTTATTCATAGACATCTGACCGATATTATAATAGGTATGCCAGGCTTAGTTAGTTAGTACTTAGTGAGTATCTGCATTTTGCATTTACACAAATAAAGAAGACAACAATTACTTACTGACGCACGATAGCCAGAAATACGAGGCGAATTTCAATTTCAAATGTAGGTACATAATTTGCAAGAACAATGAGAATGTTACAAATTCGAAATGTATTGTAAGCCATGGTTCATGGCGTATGCAGATCTGACTTCCCAGCCATAATGCCCGACTGTTCCCCCGCCAAAGTACTATGAAATGCACAGAAGTACTAAGTGCCCATAATATCTTGGCAAGCCAGCGGTGAAATAGCGAATTTCATTTAAAAGGACTGAATTTGACATAATGAAGATATAATTTAGCTTTGCAAGCACCGCACAGTATACGATTTGACCAAACTAGAGGGACAAAAGTCAAAACTCATAATGTTAAAACAAACCGTTTTTTTAGTATTATTACCCATTTAGACGAACCCTACAGCCGATAATGACGTCAGAATATGCTGTTGTGTAGTGATCTCTTCAATAACAATGCGCGAAGTTACCGCCTCGAACTCAGGTAGCCGCCCGCACGGTCAGTGCAGTTGTGAACGGTTCCGTTTGTGCATGTGTTTCGAGGTTTTGTGCGATGCAAAGTATTTTCTAGTCATGGATTCTGTAACTCGAGGTAATTATCTGTATATAAATTGATTTTAATCCATCAAATTGTTTTAAAAGGCGTAGTTATAATGTATCTAAATAGATCGATTATAAAACAACAAAAAATAGATATGATCTAAGTTTACCCAATCTTAAAGTAGGTAGTCAAGTTGAGTCAAGGTGTAATTACGCTTTTAACATATTCTCTTAACATTTAAGTTTGTTAAAATCATAATTTGGAAATGCGACTTTATGCGATTCTAAATATTTCTTATTATTTCTTTAAAGGTGCCCGAATTCAGCGAAAATCGTTATTTGAATTTTGGCGTTCTACACCGCCTAAAGGCAAATTAGATCAAGTTTTGACATTTATAAAGTCAAGATTTGTTGATCTAAACCTCCCGGAAGATCAGGAGAAGCCACTTAAGGCCTATTTGAAGAAGGAATGTGAGAAGATTCGTTTGAAATGGCTTCACAAACAAAGGCGATTAGATTTATTTTTAATTGATTACGAAGAATGGTTAAATGAAGAGTTGGTGGTCACAATGTTTCGTGAACAGCCCCCAAAACCGAGTTGCAGTTTTGGCAGACCAAAAAAGAGTTTTGAAGATAGTTCCACGAAAACTAAAAAACGTAAAGCTCAACATTTGTTGGAAGAATATGACGTTGAACAATTATCTTTTGCAACTCTGGCTATGAAATTGACCCGATAGTTTGATTCATACTGTTCAGAAACGAGAGGCTTGTACCTCTCCTTATACCCATGGTATAACATGCCAGCTACATTACATAAATTACTAGTTCATGGAGCAGAGATAATAAGACATTCAATCATACCAATAGGACAAATGTCCGAAGTGGCTTCGGAGGCCAAAAACAAAGAAATTCGTAAAGTCAGACTGGGCCACACTTTGAAAACTTCTCGTGTCCGCACAAATTTTGATTTAATTAAGTATTTACTAGTGTCATCTGACCCTTATATATCATTGTTGAGAAAATTACCAAAAAAAAGCAACTTAAAACATTGTATTGATTTAAAATCGCTTAAGTCAGATTAAAATTTACATAATTGAAAAAATGTGTTTAATTTGCTACCACATCATCACATAACTTATAAGTTATAACGTTGCCCCATTACAAATCCTTTTTTTTTTTTTTTTTTTGAGGGTGGGAAATCATCAAATGACTCCTCCCGCTCTGGGTGGAGCGGAAGGGAGTGTCAGACTCTTACTGACTAAAACCCACCCGTGTTCCTTCCTTGGCCCTTTATGTTCCGGGTCAGCGGTACCCCTTTTGGATGATCCCGCTTTCCCGGCAGGCTTGGGCCCTAGTGGACCCCCTCTTCGATGCTGACATCTCTTTGAGGCACGCGTGGAACACGTACGCGCCGTCCAGCACGGGCCTGGTCCTGATCGGACGATGAGCTACCCATTACTCACCGCCCGCAGGCCCGCGCCTACGGTGGCCGGGAGTCGTCACGCGGCTCCCGACGCCCGGAGCGTCCACCGCGGCGCCGGCGGCTTGGACGGGAGACTCTCTCCCTCTCCCGTCCCGCCACCTCCTTCGCTAGCATGACTGCTTCGCAGAAGGAGGTGACTGCCTCCCACTCCCCCTCGCCCCGGACCATGGCTTGAACCAGGGCCGGGCGTGAGAGGTCGCCGCCGCTGCCGATCGCCTCTACTAGGACACGGCGATGCTCCGCCCATGCAGGGCAGGCCCCCACCGTATGCTCCACCGTGTCCTCGGGGCGATCATCGCAGTGGTGACACCCGGGCGTTTCCTCCCGCCTGATAATGTGCAGGAACCTCCCGAAACATCCGTGTCCGGTGAGGACCTGCGTCAAGCGGTAGGTGTCCTCACCTACCGCCGTGACGCCTCTCTAGCCACTCCTCAAAGAACCCATTACAAACCCTTTAATTGTCTTATAGACTTTTGTCCCTCTAGTTTGTTCAAATCGTATACTGTGCACCGCCGCCAAACTATTCACTCTGTCATTCGTATGGGTCACTGATTAAGGGTGAATTTCACCAATGAAACTGATCGCGATCAACCTCAGACTAAGGAAAAGAAGAATAGACATGACATACCTACGAAAAAAACGTGCATACCTAAAATGTGAGTCTGGCACAAAGATGGCGGCTTGCGGTAGAGCTGCGCGCATTATAATATCAAAATTTTCTTCAAAACACTGAAAGAAACAAGTTGCTATGACAACTGATGTACTTGTTGGCTGTGACAAAACATGGCGACCGGCCGCAGTGAGATATGCTGTATACTGTTCGTTATGCCGAGTCCTTTCTTTTTCTTAGTCTGAGCGATCAACACATTAAAACCGCGATCAAGAGCTGTCTACAACAATGAAGACACGACAACTCTTGAACGCGATTTAGATGTGTCCACCCTAAGTTTTAAATCGCGAATCCCTGCGCCCTATACGATCGTGTCTTAACAAAAAGAATACAACCGCTCAGTGTTATCAAATTCACTCAAGTAAATCAAACGGTGTACAGCTTACCTTTGTTAGAGCTGTTTTAAAAGTCAAACTCAAGCGTCAAACTCCAACAAAAGTTTCGGTTTGTCTTTTAACAAAATGGGATTTATCAGCGAAGGATCCGCAATGTTTCTTGCTTTCGAAATCCGAGTTTCACGTAAAATATTTGAGCCAAAAGTTGGATTTAAATTGAAGTGCTCTGTGTTTCATCAGTCAATCAATTTGGCTCACCGCAGTCTATTCAATGAACATTATACTTCAAGATCTCTGGCATTTAACTAATTAATTTTATTCGTTTCTGACCCAGCGACTAAAGTGTGACCTAAATGGGCACTTGAGTGATAACGTACCTTTCGTTCGATTGTAAGTTTTCACTTAACTTTGGAGCTCTTGTTCTTAAAGAAAATTAGTTTTATCTTCACCTAAAGAATTAGAGACGAAGACTTTGAGCATTTGACGGTGTTTAAGTGCCTTTGCTGGCCAATCTTATTTATGTTTGGACCTAAAGTCGTGTATGTATAATTTTGAAGTATCGACAGTCTAATCTAATTCGATATAACAATGCATTGTATGTGAAAGAATTATCCTACTAACATTATAAACGTGAAAATGTTTATGTTTGGATATTTGGATGTTTGTAACTCAATCTGAGGGGCAATTCCCGTATTTTTAAGACCGTTCGCATTCTAATCTCAGTCTCAATCTGTCAAAATTTATTTATTTATTTATTTTATTTATTTATTCACACCAAACATACAAATATCCTTACAGGCTAGACCCAATGCGATATTGCAGTACACTTAAAAATTAAATTGTCCCAGTGCTTGTACCATAACAAATTTTATAGGTAGCTATTCGTTCAAATTCACCCAAAGTGCAACAGAATATGTCTACGTCATCAGCAATGAGGTTGAGAGTGCGGAGCGCGCTCGTCAGCGGCGCCTCACGCAGCAAGTTAGTTCGCGCGCGCGGTACCTCCAGCAACCGCGGCCGACGACGACGACCCACATACCCGTCTGGCACGACTAGTTCCACCCTTCGCAATATATCCGCATTGTGTATCTTCCCTCTAATTATCTTAAAGATATATGTAACTAGTGCGAGTTGCCTCCTCACCCTCAGTTCATCGTATCCGACCATACCCAAGATAAATAGTGTTGGATACCTCAACGGATAAAATGGATACACCCCGTATTCCCTCATATATTTATATCTAATAAATTTATTTTGTACGCGCTCCAACATGAGACTATATTTAGTTTCATGTGGAGCCCAGATAACTGCATTACATTCTAATTGACTCCTTACTAAAGCGTTATACAAAGCCGTTATAGCTTTCATATTTGTGAAGCCTTTAGCCGTTCTCAGGACAAATCCTAGGTTTCTATATGCTTTTTTGCATACCTTAACTATATGATCACGAAACGTCAGTCCAGTGGTGAACTGAACACCCAAGTCCCTCACTTCAGTGACCCTAACCATCGATACCCCGTCCACCGTATAACTATGTCTAATGGGTGTGCGTGCGCGCGAGAAGCTTATGGTCACACACTTAGTTGTGTTAAACTGCAGGAGATTACTTTTGCTCCAAGTTACTACTCTGTCTATATCTCTCTGCAGTCTTTCACAGTCATCCACGTTTGTTATGGGGAGAGAAAGTTTGAGGTCGTCGGCAAATAGTAGGCACTTAGCATCTTGTACAACACTTGGTAGGTCATTTATCATTAAGAGAAACCCAAGGGGCCCCATATTACTTCCCTGGCTTACACCAGATCTAGTATAGTATGCCTTAGATTGGAATCCTGCATAGTCTACATACTGTTGCCTGTCACTCATATAACTTGCAAAAAACCCAAGTAAATGCGGGGTGAAACCGACTCCTGCTAACTTTTTCAGTAATACGTCATTATCGACTAAATCAAACGCTTTTTTAAAATCGAAGTATGCTGCATCGGCTTGCCCCCCACCGTCCACTATCGGCACCACCTCAGCCATGTAGCTAAGTAAATTGCTCGTAGTATTTCTAGTCGGCCGAAATCCATGCTGTGCGTCGGTGAGTTGCGAGCTAACTTGCTGATAGACTTTCTTATAAATAGCAGATTCTAATACTTTAGCCGTTGTTGACAATACAGCAACTGGTCTATATTCTTCAACTTTAGTTCTCGAACCTCCCTTCGGTACCGGTATGACCCGGGTAATCTTCCACATCTCGGGAAATACAGCTGATTTAAGGCAAAGATTGTAGATGTGCAACAGTGGTCTCGCTAATCCCATTCGACAGTCCCTAAAAACGTACGGCGGAATACCATCAGGCCCTGACGATTTTTTCGGCTTAAGTTGCTGCAGGGCTCGTTCTACGTCATCCAACTCCAATCTGTCCAGATGAACCCGCCCCGCTCCGTTCTGGCTGCCTGCTTCCACTAAGGCCGCATTCACATCCAATCTAGGTTTCTCTACATTATACACTGAATAAAAATATTCAGCGAACTCTTGAACCACTTTTTCATCTGTCAAGGTCTCTCCGTTCTTTAAGATCTTTTGGCTACTACTATTACCTCTTCTAGAATTAACGTAAGCCCAAAACGATTTAGGGTCACTTGACATTTGGCTTTGTACACGTTGGCGATATTGTTCATGTGCTACTAAAATTTTCCCTTTAACTTTAGCCCTACACTGAGCAAACGTTTCGTAATCATTCCCTGCCCCACTACTTTTATATTTTTTATGAAGAGTAGCTTTGAGTTTTATGTCGCGAATTATCTCACCCGTGTACCACTCGGGATAAATGTACCTCGAGCGTACACGACTTCGCTTTTTCCTGGGAACACAGTCATCTATAATTGAATGAATTGTGTCATAAAAATACTTTAAACTCTTATCTAAATCTAAATTATATAAAGAAGCCCAGTCGACGTCTGCTATCTTAGAATATAATAAAAAAAAATCCGCTTTATTAAAATTCCAACAGACATGTGTGCACGTTTCCGATGACGATGTGCTCAAACTCGGCCCTATGTGGGTTTTTGTACGCAAACGAGGGCTGACGGACACCTCAAGCGGTGGGTGATAAACATCCACCGGAACGAGTGGCGCCTCCGCCGCGCGCACACTCACACCCTCTCCCTCCTCAAATGTACTCAGTACTAAGTCCAAACAGCGATCATTGCAATTAAATATTCTGTTGCTCTGGGTAAACCTACAATATGTCAAAAAAAACTCATAATACGAATTAATGCTTGTAGTACAGGAATATAAATTAAAATCTCCTACCACTATCACTTCACGATAATTATTACAATATTGTTCAATGATTCTAAATAGCAACTCATATTCATGTTCACTGCTATTAGGTGGGATATAGACAACACACATTAAAAACAAAAACCTATTACGTAAATAAACAGTGGCACCTACTAGTTCAAAAACATGGTCATCAATGTTTACGCCGCTCGGTACCGGTACTCGCCGCAACTCGAATCGCGGTGTGGCCACGAGACACGCGCCGCCCTGCTTTCGTCCATCCGCTCGGTCACATCGCATTAAAGTGAAGCCTGGAGGGATTACTTCCGAATCACAAATCGATTCGTGTAGGCCAGTTTCCGTGATAGCAAATATATCCGAGTTATAACTTGATAGTCCTATATAAAACTCCTCCAATTTGGTTCGCAGTCCTCTTACGTTCTGATAATATATTTCTATAGTAGATTTATTCCGAGGTATTTGGTTTCTTGTATGGTCTACGAAACCAAACCCATTCACAGAACTCAACATTTATTGGCCAAATCTCAGATTGACATAGTACGTCATATTTACTCTCCGGTACCCCAATCCTAAAGGATGCATAATCCCGTTCCGTTCTATGTTTAAGGCGTTCTACTGTAACAGGTTTTTCCAACCCACATATATTTCTTACATATATTTCTAAGTTTTCCTCTTTAGTGTCCTTCTGTAGACGCCAAACGTGTAGATATTTATTTTTTTTCCGTTCCCTGAATTCCATTTATAGTAATACTTCCTCCTTTTTTAACTTCTTTATTAAGATATCGGCTTTTCTTCCTATTTACCACTGTCCAATTTTCTTCTTTATCCAGTCTATTCTTCCCTTCTCCATCTACCTCAACTAAGCTAATACCCATCTCAGTCTCTTTATTTATTAATAGTGGTGGTTTGCTCTCCGATACTAAACTTGTGGATTTTGTGGCCACACATTCTTTGGTTGGTATAATATTGGTGGAATTGTGAGTTACCCGCTTTTGATTTTGCTGGAGAACGTCCACGAACGATTTAGATGATGACGGTATTTGGATCTTAGGTGTTTGAAATCCATCTGCTGTATCCTTCTTTGAACTTTCCGTACTGAGACGGGCTCGTAGGAGTTCGTTTGACTTAATTAAGTGTATGATGTTTGCTTCTAACGTATCTACTTTGTTTGCCTTTTCTTGAACTACCTCCATTATTTTTCGCAATTCTTGCAATTCCATCTCTGTTTTGATAAATCTATTTTGAAGCAAAGCATCCTGCTTACTTTGTTCATCCAGTCGTGCTATTATTTCCAAGCTAAACTCCCGTAGGTCTTCATATGGTTTATTATCACTATCTGATTCATTCACGTTGCGACGACTACCGCGCTTAGTGTTTACGTAGCAGTCACTTTCGCCGGCCGCCACAGTTTTATCCCTTGTGGTGCTTCCTCGAACTGGCGTGTCGGAATTTCCTCGTTTTGGAATAGTGCTTACACATTCTGGACACAGCCATTTTTCCTTGTACTCCTGCGTAAACGTCTCGTACTTCTCCGTCGTCACCGCCAGACATTTTAGATGGTATAGCTTCTTACACTTTCTTTGAGAACACTCCATATACACCTCATCGTTAATGTCGGCATCGCAGCCGTTACATTTCGTACCCATTTAGTGAGAGCACGACGTAACGAATTAACACAACAATATACACGTCCGATGATTGTCTAACAACAGCAAAAAAAAATCTTTTTTTTTACATTACAATCAATTTACATACATTTTTGACAGGTTTTTGACATTGACTGTCGCTGAGATGAGATTGCGACTTGAATTTGAACGTTTTTTAAGTACGAGAATTGGTCTACTGAACGGATCGGAAAAACTGAACGGATTTGGATGAAATTTGGCACACAGATAGTTTATAACCTGGATTATCATTAGTCATCGGAGTAGGTAGTGCTATTTTGGTTCAATGACCGCAAACGTTGATGTTAATATTGACATTCCCCGGGATTCTAACTGAGACTCCGGGATTCGAATTTTTTATTTTATTTTTTATAATAAGGATAAAAGAAAGCTTGTCTTATTTATTAAATATATTATTAAATAAATACATTGTTTTTAGTTTCATTAACCTGAAACGTGTCCGTTTTATACTTACCCGTCGGAGGGGTGAAGGGATATTGTGGTCGTTCATAATTCCTTAAGACGTGAATAACTTTTTACAAAGTAATTTCTAACTTATTTAATAATATATCTTTCAAATCCCGGATTCCGGGAGTGTCCATACTAAAACAATATATCGCAAGTACAAAAATAGCTCTACCTACTTGGATCACTAATTATCATAATTATAGTCAAAGCATTTATTTCAAATAGGCACATAAACGACACTTTAAACGTCAATATTTACATTTAAATAGAATTGATTCTAGTCGCCCCTTCCAAAAGGTAGTTTCGTATGGAGAAGAATGGGCAAGATACTCCACCGTTACTCTTTTAAAATGTGTTACAATATTTGTATACCTACATTAATTATATGTGAAGACGATGCACCTACATATAATAAAAATTACCCTACTAAAATAGGTAAAAAGAATTTAGTAAACGTAGCAATGATAAATAAGTTAATTAAGTATAGATACATGGTGTTCACATGTTTACAAACATTGTAAAAGTATACGGTTTCCCAAATTATGTAAACAAGTAATATGTCAGTGTGTGAGTTAAAGTAATCACAGAATGTAAATCAATGTCATAAAAATAATAAACTATACAATTAAAGTAGCAACAAGTTTAATTTTGTCTAGACCCTAGATTGTCCTATGGAGCTGGACCAGCATGTTTCCAAGCATTCTTATCTTGGATATAATCCTCTAATTTGTAATATGCTTGTTTATAAAGGAGTTATTTATCTCCGGACTACGTTCCTAAGCCGCGGGCAAAAGCTAGTACTCTATAATTACCCATGTAGGTAAGCGGCCTTTTTATTAACAGAAATAGCCTGCCGTTCCCTTGCGTTTTAGTTAAATAAATAACTTCCTCTTATTACTTAAAAATATTCAGTATAATATTCTAGTACCAACTTTCTTACGAAACGATTCTAAGATATTTTTACGAAAGTATTCCTCAAAACATCTTTCCTACAAAACATTACGATTCCGCCCATCAAGTGTGCGTAAAATAACATGATTTGTACCCCTATAAACACGTTTGTTATTTGTTTATTCCTATAAATATTCCGATAATGTGCATTCCACGGTATAACCAGCATTTTTGTATAGCATTTCTTCAGTGGAATTGTGTATAAGTACCTAAATCTTGTTTAATAATAATTTACTTTGTGTTAGAGTTTTCTGCAGCAAGTACGGTCAGCGACGAAAGCCGATTAACACTACTATACTTTTACACATAACCAACTTATTCGATACATTGTTTTTCAGCATTTCATATAATAGCTAAGAGTTAATATTTGTAGCAAAGTGTTCACCGATTTCAAGAGAAGATTTCTAAAACCATACCAATATTCTTGATTTTTCCGTGAGAAAAACGAGGAAAATATCCTCGCAGGATTTTTGTATAAGTGCTCTCCGAAAAATTGCGATTTTGCACAATATCGCGCAGGGTATGTCAAAAAGATGAGTACCTACAATAGAAAGCAGCTTATCAAGAAGAGTGATGAGCAAAATTACATTTTTATCTTGTGTTTTTATCAGCATTTTTATCGTGATTGTCATAACCTGAGAGATGCTTATTTCTAATATTAAGTTATATCGGTAATAAGCTGGATTATTGGATTAGTTGATTGGTAGATACTTATATTTACTTGAGTGGAATAAAAAATTCTTCGCTGTCTAAGCGCTATACACACAAAAAAAAACTAATACAAGTTCGGCATAACCAAATAAAGTGTACCTATCTAAATGGGTTTCTTTTTATTTTTAAAGTTACGAAAAAGTTTTATAAAATTACTTAGTTAAAATTCATAAGTAAGTTTACTCATGTGAACTCAGAACAAAGCCACCTTCAGAAAGTATTCAAAATAGTAGAACATAACGAGGTAAAATAACATACTCGCACATCTACGAGTACCTAGAAAACGTACCCACCCTTTATGCAACCCTCAAACTTTTTTTCCAACAACCCCTCTATAACTTTTTCAATAAACAGCACTCGGAACGTAATTGAAAAAAATGTTCCTACTTCCCAATTTTTTATAAGTGAGCGCTGGTTTAGGAACTTGGAAGGAAAAGTTAGTGCAAACAACATGATGGTAAAGCCGCCACTAATTGAAAAAAATATTTGAAATTTATTTGCACACTTCAATCACTTGAAGTTGGCACTTAACACTTTGAGCGGGAGCTATTTGACACAACGTTTAATAACGTCAGCAAAATAATAGGGGTTAAAGCATGAAATTGCCGTTTTATTGTATTAGGTATTTCGAATTGACATAGAACCTTCATGGTTTGAGATTTTTGAGTGAAACTTTTTTCACATGGTACCTATTAAGTTCTTCTTTTAAAAAATGTGCAACATTTGATTATCAACTTTCAGTTGTTTTTTTGATTCAACAAAAACAACAAAGACAAGAAAGATGGATACTTCGAAAATTCGAGTTATTTTTGAATACGAGTTCCGACGCGGAAATAACGCGGCAGAAACAGCTCGCAATATCAATGTTGTGTTTGGAGAGGGGACTGCTAATGAACGCACCGTGCGATTTTGGTTTAAACGCTTTCGTGATGGAAACTTTGATTTGAAGAACGAACTACGTGGAAGACCGCCCACACAGGTGAATAACAATGAATTGAAAGAGATGGTGGATGCCGATCCGAGCCAAACTACCCAGGAATTAGCGGCATGGTTTAACGTTACCTTACCAACAATATTGACTCATTTGCGTCAAATCAATAAAATAAAAAAAAATATGAGAAATGGGTGCCTCATGATTTGACTGATCTGCAGAAAGAAACGCGTGTTGAAACTTGTGTTGCCTTGTTGAATCGATACAGAAATGAAGGAATATTGGATCGAATTGTGACATGTGATGAAAAGTGGATTCTTTACGATAACCGTAAGCGAAAAATGCAATGGCTGACCCCAGGTCAAACGCCGCAACAGTGTCCTAAAGCAAAGCTTACCAATAAAAAGGTAATGGTAACTGTTTGGTGGTCTCAGCCTGGTGTTATTCACTATAGCTTTCTCCGATCTGGTCACGCAATAACGGCAGATGTCTACTGTGCCGAACTCCGAACAATGATAGCAAAACTAGCAGTGAAACAGCCCCGACTCATGAATCGATCTTCACCATTATTGCTCCATGTTATCGCGAGACCTCATACAGCACGAGAAACCGTTTTAACTCTACAGGAACTGCAATTAGAAACCGCATTCGTCACCCTCCGTATTCGCCAGACCTTGCTAAAATAAAAAACATTGAGCGAATTTGTTTGTCGTATTTATATTTTCTGTACCAGCTACAGGTGTAGGTATCTCTTAAAATATTTCGTGTATGAATAGATACACCTTATATACTACACATACATTCTAATTACGCGTATACAGTGCGCCGCGCAACAAACATTTGAATATCCAGATGTTCAGCTGAAAGTGTTAAAGATCAGATCCTTTTCCTGTAACTTACAAGTCCACCACTTATTTACATGACTCCGTCTGTCACGTGCTGATTTAATAAACTCCGGATAATAAATCCCGGAGACCAAGTTCTGAAGCTACAAAATAAGTAGGTATGTCATTTTATGAATCGCAAGTATGGTAGGTAAATAATAATGATAAGTATGTATGTATGTATACGCATATGTATGTGTAGATAACGCTACAGTTCCATCATCTTAATACCACACGTTAAATGATAAATGATTTTATTTCTGTAAGTAGGTTTGAACAAACACTTTTACACGACAATCATATTTTAAAAACTAGATGAGGTCGGCGTTTCCTACCTGACTAATCGTAAGGCTGCAATAATCTCTAAAATCAATAGTGTGTATCTTAACGACTTTGTTGAGGAGGTATGGCTTGATTTTTAGTATGAAGATCTCGATTAACTTGTATACTTGTCCTTTCAACTCCTTTGCTGAATCAGACGAAGTTTTATTTAATACTATTGGAAAAGCAGCAGCTGAAAAAACAGTAATTATAGTAGGCGATTTCAACCTACCCAGCATTACATAACCAGCTCTTCAAAAATGCATGGACATGATAAATTACACAACTATTTTGTAAGCATGGATTCTAATAGTAGCCTTAACCAACTTGGTACTCAAATAACTAGAAAACGCAACGAAGAAGTAGCACCGCTAGATCTTCTGTTATGCAATGACAATGCGCTAGTTTGTGAAGACCAGTTCCATCCACTAATAGTTAAGAGTGACCACCTAGTCATTACAGCTACAACACAGGTAATTCATATCAATAATAAGAACGAGGTTAACCGAATACAATACGATTTTTACAAGGCAAACTTCATGTAAATCTCAGAACATCTGACAAAAAGTTCAGCTATTAATGAAAAATCTGTTAATGACATGTGGCTATCACTAAAAAATCAAATTAATTTATTAATAGAAGGCTATGTACCAAAAATGGTTATAAATAAAAAGCGGCATACCAATAAGCCTTGGGTAAACAAAGAAATCCTTGACTTAATCCTGAAGTAAAACAACAAAAACACTTACAGAATCAATGCTAATGACGACGTGTATAACAAATATAGAAGATGATAATGATATAATAAATATAACTAGAAATAGAAGTACGTTGTTCGAGTCGACTGTTATAAATACAGGTCCTAAAGCTTTTAGTGGTTATATCAGGAAATTACTCAACTCTAAAGTTTGTATCCCAAATATGGTCAAAAACAAATCCAATCAACTCGTTATTAATCCGGAACAAAGTGCCGAATCTTTTGCGGATCAATTCGAACTAACTTTTGTTAAAGAGCCCGATGGACCTTTACCAACCATTAATGCGCCCAGAGTAACATACCCCAATTGAGAAGTTCAACATTACAGAAGATATGGTACAAAAGTCGTTATTAAGTTTATACGATAATACAGCCACTGGTTCAGACAGCATACCGTCAATATTACTTAAGAGATTGTGGTTCGGTGAGTGTGCTCAAGAACTCCACGACCTTATTCCAGCGGCCCCCTTCTTCTATCGGTCATCTAGACACACTGCAAGTTACCATCCTTACCTAGTTGCTATTCCACCAATTCGCACTAAGCATTTCCAAATGTATTTTGTAATGCGCACAGCAACAGAATGGAACAGTACCTGCGTCTGTGTTTCCGAACGCATACAACCCTAATCTCTTCAAAGTGAGAGTGAACAAGCTTCTTCTGGGTAAGCTCACTCCACCGTCGACACTGTCTCTGTCACCACTGACCTAGACTAGAGTCAAGAGCCAACCCATCGTAAATTAAATAAATAAAAAAAAAGAGTTCCTCAGCTCTGACCAGCAATTTGGCTCAGATTATGAACAGATCCCTGGAAGATGGAATTGTGTCAGGTGACTGGAATGTGGCCTACGTAGTGCATGTTTACAAGTAAGGAAACAAACTACCTATTATTCGTGAACTATAGACCCATTAGCCTGACTAGTGGAAAAAAATATTGCAAATAAGATAGATAATTCTCATCACAGGAGCAAGTTATCCTGGAAGAACATGGATTTATCCGAGACGATCAGTCACAACGAATCTACTAAAATGCGGACACGAATGGACAAGAATCATCATACGGGCATCCCACAGATGTGTTATACTTAGATTATGAAAAAGCGTTTGATCGCGTCCTCTTGGGACGTCTAATCCACAAACTTGAAGAACATGGCTTTCGACAAGAAACAAGACTTATTAAACGAGAACACATTCGATACTTTTCGCTACAGCCCATTTTTTTCCCCAAAGACTTGGCTCTTGTCCAATTTAGAGGACCTACGCTACAACTTTAAGACACTAGCAATTATTATCCGTCGGAGATAATCAGTGCCATCAATAAAAGCCTAGCCGTGAGGGACGGCATGTCGGAATAGATTAGGCTACAATATACCTTAAACCTCAGAACACAAGTTTTCATCTCAAAACAAAGACTAGGTCAATGAGAACCCTTTTACCTGTTCACTTTCATTCGGCCTTTATTCTCCACGTATTGGTTTGCATAAATAAATTTTTTACAAAGCAAGTATAAGTACCTGATTTGCATTTTTTCCGACCACTACAAGATTTTCCATACTGTCCTCAAATAGTCGTTTAAATTAATAGTTTGTTTTGGAAAACTAGTCTTTTCCCACAGTAACTGATGTTTTTAAGCAAGAGTAAGTATAAGTTTTATAAGTTCTCTGTCGCCTCATAACTCTAATTATTGAACTAGGTTCAATATGATTAAATGCGAAGAGTCGCGTGTCGCGCATGTTATAAGAGTCAGGTTCGACAACGTCGGAAATTTTCCGTCAATGTATCTTCATAATTATAATGATATACCGAACAGCAGTTTTGTATCATTACTCAAACTAACATCTTACGCCTAAAACTTTCCACTCTCTATAGAACAGACATTATCTGTACTCTCTTATATGAAACCTTCTTTTGGTTTTGGTTTACTCATGCAAAAAGTTCTCCAGCCTAAAAGCGAAAGAGATGCTCAGACTTAGTTGCTAAGATGGAATATTAACACGGCATTACACAGTGGCTGAGAAAACTTTCAGGGGTGATGACACTCGTTAAAACAAACCACATTCGCTGTTCTACGAGTTTTGGAAAATAAATATTATTTTTGCAAAGTTATCAGGTTTGTTAGAAAATAATTTTATTTTGTTGTTTAGAGTGCGGTTGGTACCTTATACCTTGGTTGCCAGGGATATCGACGTATAAACTGAAACCATAAATTCAGCACATGATTATAGACCGAAAGAAATATTTCGTCGATAATCAAAAAAAATCTGCTGGTTCATATAAAAATGCAATACCTACGCGGTCAAAATGTATGGCACATAATTTTTTTATTCAATAACCGGCCATATGTTTCAGCGCATAGGGATTCAGAATCATGTACAGAAACCATGGTACCTAACAGGCTGCGCGTCGATGCCTGCCATCCTGTATAATATGTATTAGTGCAGCAACGGTGAATAGGTCAGATCGACTAAGCTAGTAAGATTGGTTGGGTTAGATTGTCCTCGTGCCTTAATCAACCAGTAGGTAATTGCCAGTGAGTAGACCCCAAAAGATAGTTAGGAAAAAGGAACTCCTGATAAAGTTAACATTACCCAGCGGAAGACCTTTAGTGTCTTTAATCTTTTTTTACTGAACACATATTAAGGTGTATAAAGCCTCAATGACCTTGCGTATGTGGGCGGAGCTAAGCGCACTACTCCCGCGCATACGTAAGCAGACGTTGCCACGGACGCAATAAATCGCGGCGGAATAAAACTTCGCAGCGCGATTTTTTCCCGCCTTCAACCGAGTGTACGAATGAGCGTAAAAAATCAATTCGTAATGATTCTTCATGCAGTGCGGACGTACGACGTGATCCGCAAAATGAATAGCGGTAGCCATTTGTGAGGCCAGCAGACCACAAAAGAAGCAAAAAACATTTGGATGCATCCTTTGAATAATGAACATACAGCATGGATACCACATATATGCAATAAATGAAACCACATACTTGCTACACACGCTGCACAAAAAATCGGTCCAGAAATTAGGTAAAAAGTAGACTTTTAATATTAAGCAAATTTGAACACTCTGTAGAATTGGATTACTAGGTCAATGAACTTGATTCCTTGAACATTGAAAAGCGACGTTGCCAAGCAGTGCAAACTATCACGACGCTGATACGTATTCTACTTATTTACCTAAAATATAAAATCAGTACACTTTAACGACAGGCTGGAATTTAATGTAATACATTTTAATTAAGAGGGCTTGTAGTTAAGGGAGCTTGTGGCTAAGCAATAACAGCCACGAGGGTCGATCGATCAGATTAAGCTACATTTGCCGCGGTTGGTCCGTGGATGGGTGACCATCTTTACATACCCCTCCGTGCCTCGGAAAGCATGTTAAGCCGTTGGTCTCGGCTATCATTCTTTGACAGTCGTTACGGGTCGTCAGAAGCCTGAAAGTCTGACAACCAGTCTTACCAAGGGGTATCGTATTACCCAGGAACTAGGTTGTGGAGGTCAGACTTTAATCATTGTAGGCTGCTTATTAAATTTAATGTTAATTCTTTGGTACACTATTGAATTGTATTGTTGTATTGGAATTTCGTAGTAATGAGGCGCTTAGACTTAAATTTGCAATGTGCAAATTGTAAAGTAACAGTGTACATTGTTGAAAAGTCTACTAATAAATGAATTTAACCTGTCACAAACATTTTATTGAAAGTCAATGTGGATAGAATTGCTTTCATTCAAATTGATACGCCATGTTGCAGTCCACTCATAAACACGATTTCCATAAATCGTGTCCAGAGAGAGAGAGATTAAGAGTCCTCAATCTTGAACCTTTTCTACGGCTTCCTCGTAACTGTTTCAAACAGCCATGATAGCTGTGTCGTCAGCAAAGTTTGCAATAAAATTAATTTTTAGCTCAGGAATATCGGTGATGTACTGAACCGGACCAAGTACACTCCCTTGTGGTACTCCAGTTTTTACCTGCCTAAGGTCTAAATAATAATTTCTTTGTCTTATCCTAAACAATCTGTTTGATATACAGGACTCTATGATGTCTGAAAACTGTTGAGGCAGCATTGTTCTTAGTTTATAAATGAGGCCATCATGCCATACTTTAACGAACGCCTGTGCAACTTCGAGGAAAACCGTGGAGCACACCATCACATCTAGTGTTCTATCAATAATATTAGTAATTCTGTGTACTTGGTCGAGCGTAGAGTGTTCTTCTCGAAATCCAAACTGGTTATCGGGGATTAGATTTTCAGTTTCAATAAGAAGCAATTCTTCAATTCAATCTTTAGAGAAATAATTTCTCAAATAGGTCTGACAACACAGTCAACGGTGAGATTGGTCAAAAATATGTTGTTTCATGAGGTGGTTGCCCAGGCTTGGCTATCATAATGACTTCAGAATAATGACGTTCCACATGTCAGAAACGTGTTTTAACCGAAATGCAGCATTAATGAGCGTGGTAAGCTTGACTATGGCTTTGTTTGGGAGATTTTGTAAAACTTCTCCTGTTATTAGGTCGTACTTCTCCGATTAAAACTACACTTAATTTTCTCTAGATACTTCTTTTGGGGTAACCAACTTTATTTATCTGAACTAATTTGTACACCCTGAATTAACCTCACGTTGTGACTCTGGGCTTCATTTGGTTGGAATTTTTATTCTAAATGCTCAGCAAACCTTAGGGCTTTTTACTCGTCCGTTACTGTCATTTTACATGTTCTTCCTTAATATGAGAAATTTGTATGATCGGATGTTTCATGTGCTTCGTAGCCTTCCATGGCGAGTAGCTTGTTTTAGTATCACTCGTTCATTGGCTAAGGTAGCTGTTTATTGAGGAGTCGTTGAAGTTCTGAATTTCTTTCTTAAGACCCTTAGTATCGTTGTTCAGCAGTCTTGTATCTTGTGGATAGCTGGTCTGATGTCATCAATTTCTTTGTTTCTGCTTTTAAGACACCCTGCAGGTTAGGCGGTTGCTTTGACCCGGTGTGTTTTTTCCGGTGTGTTTTTCCTAGTGTCTTGCTGTATACTAGTTGTAAATTTATTTAGTTCCAAATTCAACTTTTCCGGAGTTTTTAATGGAACTCTTAATTCTATTCTAATATCTAAGTCTATTCTGAAAGTTTCCCAGTCTTTATAAGTACTTACAAGTGTAGGATTGCGCTCTATGCGTAGGATCCGATGCCATACTGATAGAATAATTGGTGAATGGTTAGAATTCATGTTAAAGCATTCATCGATGCTTAAATAATTGGTAGAGATATTTCTAGTTAGAAAGAAGTCTATTAGGTCTGGGACTTTTCGTGGATCGCTTGGCGAATAAATTGGTTTTCCGGTAGAAATGGCTTCCCACATTAGCCCTTTCATGGCACTCATAAGTTATTTTCCTTTAGTGATTGTTAGTCTTAACCTCCAATGCGTATTTTTAGCGTTGAAATCGCCACTGATCTTTGTCCAAGTTGCTGTAAGAACCTCACATAATGGACTTTTTATTTTGTATCTCGGAGTCGACTAGATGGCCGCTACGGTGATTGGGTACAGTTGAGATTGAATACAAATCACCGCAGTTTGTATTTCATGACATTAATTCTTGTCTTCTTCTTAATGACAGATATTCCCTTTTACTACAACCGTGCTACCACCTCGGGCAGAATTGTCAGGGTGCAGTGCATGGCACACTTGAGAACCTCGAAACTTTATGTATGATTCTTAGTAAAGTGAGTTTCAGATTGTTAAATGTAAAAATAATGATAATAAATGTGTGATCGATCCCAACGCTTAAAAACTACCTGCTAGCTCGATAGATGGCGTTGGGATCGAATTAGATCGCGGCATGGTTTCGTTACACGGCAGGATATAAGGCAGAATAAAATTGTCCCCTGGCTGGAGGCTTTGAGTTAGCTCGAAGGCACCACGGGATTGACCGGTTAAGCAGTCACAGCCTCTCAAGGCCAACTGCGAGATGCCATTAAAAAAAAAAAATTGTCACCCAGCTCCCAACCAGTAGACCAAGTTCACCTCTCTGAGGTGAATTTAAATACCTACATGCTGTTTTCAAATAAAACATGTCATTCTAAAATGCAGTTAACTTTAATTCTCTTTCATAGTTTGGTGTAGTGGCTACAGTGGCTAAGTGTAGTCAGCGAAACCAAATGGTCCTGGGTTCGAATCCCGGTAGGGGCAAATGTTTGTATGATGAATATGGACATTTGTACCTGAGTCATGGATGTATATTTATAATATGTATGTATTTACGAAAAAAAAAAAGTATTTAAGTAGTGTATCAACCATCTGGTATCCATAACACAAGCCTTAATTAAGTGCTTAACTTGGAACTAGATGGTGCTGTGTGCAATGTCAGACGATATTTATTATTATTATTATTATAGTCTCGACTGCAGTTCTTGATCTGGAATGCCTTGGTATTTTTATTTATTTACACAATATTTTATACTTACTTTTCCAATATACGTAAAAAGAAATATAAATTCACATCAAAAAAATAATCAACAATAAAGCGCCTACGCGCACAATCGAATTGGGCCCTCTGGAGCAAGCTAGTCTGTCTATAAACGAGTTCGTAAATATCTGCACTAACACAGATATACGCGCGTAGTCGGCCGATAACCGGAGCGGAGCAGCAAGCGACATGACCCTCCCGTCTGAATGCTAAATCACGTCAGCCGCCCGGCCCGCGTAGATCACCTGTGGCCTACCTCAAAATGGAGACATTTTCTTTGCAAATGTTGATTGATTTACATATTATGCTGTTATGTTTCTGTAGTACCTCTAACCATACATTTTCAGTGTAAAAATATTGAAATAAGCATAGTAGGAGTAGGGAATATTAGTGAAAAAATTGCGTTTTGGTAAATTATTTTTTTAAGGCAAAAGTATTAGCCAAACGAAAAATCCTGTAATAATAAGTATGTACATGCATAATTCTAACCAAGCCGTTACTGAAAAGTAGCTAAAGCTAGGCTTAGGTTTAGCGTAGGCTTTATAAAGTAGATAGATAGATAGATAAACCATTTATTTGGTGCGCACAAAAAACAGCACAACACACAGAAATACAATCAGAAGATAAATATACTTAATAATTATAAAAAAAAAAACAAGGTGCCGATATACTAACAAGAAGAAAAACATACATAGCGCAGTAAAAGTGACCGAGTTACGGTACTAAACGGGAGTAAGGGCCTTAATGTCGTTTCCCTTTTTTTTTTTACTGTGTATGTATAATCAGCCTATAATGCTCTCACTTCTGGGAAACAAGCCTACTCTCTGTGAGACCGAGGGCTCCGTCCACGTTGGTTGGTAGATGTCACATGTCTACGAAGTTTTGGTTCTAGGACAATGGTTTCCTCACGATGTTATCGTTCACCGTTTTGAGAGCAGTGGTGATGAAATAATTTACACAAAGTAAAGCGCCTGTCAGAGTTCGAATAAGGAGAAATAAAGGTAATTAATAATAACATACACAAATACACCACAAATACACCTATCGAACCACCCCTTCAAATATTGTCTACGATTGTTGCTAGCCCTTGCTCCTACAAGGTATGTATGTTTCAATATAAATTATCACTAATGTCATTTAAAGGGAATACCCGCCTAGTTTCAGACTAGACCAAACTAATGTTTTATCACATTAGTTTACATTTTAGAGCATCGCATATAGTCCAGGCGCAAATCCATGGGATTCGAGAAAATCCAAGATTTGTACGTTCTGAAAATTTCCCATTTGCCAATTGACCATTTTTCAATGGCCATTAATGCAATTTTATTTGGTTGTGAATACATTAATAACAAAGCTATCGACGTAACCAAAAGGTCTAAAACAACAAACAGTTAAAAGATACAACAAGAAGTTAAGTAACGATTTTCAAAATCACCTACGTAAATCGAACTAGGACAACATTTAATTTTTTTTATGATTGTAAGCGTACAAATTACCGGTAAAAAACATCTTAATTTAATCAGCTATCTAAGGTCCCATTAATTTACGCCTAGGCTATATTGGGTGCTTAAATATTGCAAAGGGGTCGCACTTTCTCGTTCTGGCAGGAGCACCTACGTCGAATTACAGTTCATTCTGTAGACTGGATATTCGCATGTTTACCTAGCCCAAGCTCAATTTGAAGATAAAGGCAAACCGGATCATACCATCATGTCTTATCAAAGGAGATTCTCCTAGAGTACCGTGTGGAGCCCGCGCACCTATGCATAGTTATATACTTCCCTAATATGTGAATGTGAAGATTATGTGGATTATTACTTTTTTTTATTTTATTTCTTAGTTAGTTTCACGATCTGGCAGCTTGAGTAATTTATGCGGCCTACCCAAATGTCCTTTCTTTGGTATTGTTCGTTGAATCGTTGTGCTCCTTAAGTTCTCAGTTGAGCGGCAAGATTACTGACAAATGCGTGCACTGACTGGACAGGTCCGCTCAATCTGTATGGTTTTTCCTCAAAATACCGTTTCAGACACCAATCTACATGGTCTTCACATGATCAGACCAAGATTATGTCTGGACTTTAAAAGAGACTGTGACCTCTGAGTTTGTTTCGGCCTTTCTTCTCAGAGTAGTCGGATAGGAAACGCCGACCTCATCTAGTTTTTAAAATATGATTGACGTGTAAAAGTGTTTGTAACAAACCTAATTACAGAAATAAAATCATTTATCATTTATCAATATGCAAATCTTATCACAGTTTTAAGGTTGTCTTAGCAATTCATTCGCCCATTTATTTATACACATTGCATATAGCTACGAGACGTTTAAACGTCAAAGATGTATGGTTAAACAGTCACTTATCAATATTTTAAGCAACGTTTATAAACGTGGTTTGTTTGTTATTCTTTTTTTATTG
This sequence comes from Brachylomia viminalis, assembly GCA_937001585.2. Taxonomy (NCBI): domain Eukaryota; kingdom Metazoa; phylum Arthropoda; class Insecta; order Lepidoptera; family Noctuidae; genus Brachylomia; species Brachylomia viminalis. The sequence continues at coordinate 12,963,116 of OW443301.2, read as the reverse complement.
TTCGGTCGTTACGGTCGGGGAAATTAATTCTTAATCAAATTGGCACCCTACCTCAATATTGGTCGTATGATAGCCGTTTCATAATTTAAGTTGGTAATCAACTTGCGTTGGTAACAATAATTTTCTCTGCATAAATAATATACAGGATATTACTCGTACACACAGCTACACATCAAGCTATATATTTCCAGTTTACGCTGACCTCTCATTGTAAGGAAATCCTATAGAATGCGAGGGTAGCTTATACTGAAAATGTAAAAAAAAACATCTTGATCTGTAGCCGGTTGTATGTACCTATATAAGCTCAATGCTGCTTACACACATATTGGTAATTAGGCCATGCTTCGCTATATTTATACTGCACAGTAGACGGTAAATTAATCCTACAGATCTGTCTCCATTATACCTACACTTGTGAGTTTGGACTATTTGGATTGAGAAATAGATTCAAAAGTATTTTCATAGGGTATTAAGCCTTAATTCGCGCCCTCACGCCCCTAGGCACCGCAGGAGACGCCCTGGGCGTCGGGAATCGCAGGCCGATTCCCAGCCACCGCAGGCGCGGGCTTGCGAACGGCGAGCAATGGGCAGCTCGCCGTTCGATAACGAACATTCCCGGGTCGACGGCGCGTTGTGTTCCACGCGCGCCTCAAAGAGATGTCAGCATCAATGATGGGGTCCGCTAGGGCCGATGCCTGCCAGGGTTGCGGGAAAGTCCGAGAGGGATGATACCGTGGCCCCCGGCACAGGCAACTGATGGAACACGGGTGGGTTTAGTCAGTAAGAGTCTGATACGCCCTCCCGCTCCGCCCAGAGTGGGAGAAGTTATTTGATGATTACCCACGCTCAAAAAAGAAAAGGGTATTATGCCTAGAGCACTATTTTTGTTACAAAATACAACGTGTAACATAATTAACGCAAGACCTCATACACCCCATTTAGAGTATTGAGTTAAAAGCATAATACAATGACCAAAACAATTTTTCTTAAGCTAAATAGTACGTACTATTATAAAGAAAATTGTGTTGACCCTAGCATTACTTTTTGCATTTAAAATTGAGTCTTATTACCTTAAGATAAGATTTAATTTTCTTTGACTCAATCGTCGGTCAGGATTGCAAAATACATAAAATTAAAATAAATACCTATATTCATAGTTACTGAAATCGATTCAGTAGTCAATTATGAGCAAACTACTTTCAGTACTTGCGTTTATTCTGTTACACGTTGTATATGTTAAGTAGGTACTTTCCAAAATTATCATGTGCCTGAATAAGTGTGTAATAATAATAGCCTAGAGTTGCCCAAATATTTGGCCAAATTATAAGGGGTCAAAGACGTCATAATTATAGCGGTTAAAAAAATATTAATTGATATTTGTTTTAGTAAGAAACATTTATTAGAAAGCTCTCAACCTTTTTTAATAACAATACGTCATGCATGAATCAAACGAGAGTGATGTAGTAAATCATCTGACATGAAATAGCTAATTACGTTTCTAACTATAAATGATATGACAACGACATTGATAAAATACATATACAGCAATAGCACGTTAATCAATAATTTAAAGGTAAAAACCGATACATCACTAGTTAGCGTAGTGACTACGACGAAGCGTAACTGTACTACGCCGCCGTAGCAGCTACGCGAAAGGGCTACGACACTTGGTCACACAAGAGTTCCTTTCATAACGAAAGTGGGTAGGTACTATAAGGAAGGATTTAAAAAAATTAATTTCCTAATTTACATCACTCCTGCATTTCAAGGGGGGGAGGGGTTAAAATCGATAAATACTGAAGGTTTGTATGGAAATTCGTAATTTTTGCCTTGTACCACGCGGCTTGTATTGCTATAATCTGCCACATAGAATAGAATAGAAAACTCTTTATTAAGTACACCATACAAATTACAGATATAATTGTAGTAATTTTAGACGCATTAAACACCGCAATACTCACACATGTTTATTAAAATTAATTATAATTTAATACTAATATTAATAGTCTTATAGGGGCTGACAACAGCTAAAGCGCGGTCACTGTCGGACTGCATAGAAAAGAAAGAGAAGCGCGATGAAACAAAGCTGGTAATTTTTTGCAAAATATGAAGCAATTCTCTATTTACAAAAAACCTATTGATTGGACAAATAAATGAAAACACTATCACGTTAATATGTTGCTTGAAGAACATTCTGAAAAAAAAACAGAATGATTGCATGTATATTAGTATGGTTTCTAGTCGTTAAAAGAAATTTTTAGAGGTATTTTCGTGATTTTCTATCGTACCAAATTAGTTGTTTATGTTTTCAACACACTATCTAACTAGCATATATCCTGAAGAATCTCAGATATTTTTTCGATATTTCCGATATTTAAAAAAGGTGACTTCACCGATGCTAAAAATTACCGACCAATCTCTATCTTGTCCATATTCTCGAAACTTTTCGAATCAATGATTTGCCCCATATTAACATCCCATGTTAAAACACAACTCTTCCCTCAGCAGCATGGTTTCTGCAGTAACAAATCCACCGTCACCAATTTGGTATCATACCTTGACGAAATCGGTATGAGCCTTGACTCTGGCCAACAGATCGACGCTCTCTATACCGACTTCAGCAGCGCTTTCGATAAGGTCGACCATGAAATCCTGCTGCTGAAATTGCATAGTCTTGGCATACACGGACAACTGCTGGAGTGGTTCAGATCGTATCTATGTGGGCGAATACAAAGAGTGGTGGTAAACGGCTATCAGTCTCCAGAGTATATCGCAACCTCCGGTGTGCCCCAAGGTTCTCATACCGGGCCAATTCTCTTTGTTGTATTCATCAATGACATAGTAAATTGCATCAAACATAGCCAATGTTCTTTGTTTGCCGATGACCTTAAGATCTATCGTCAAATAAAAGCCCAAGAAGACATTGCTCTACTCCAAACTGATCTGGACTCAATACAGAGCTGGTGTGTGGCAAACGCGATGGTTCTGAATGCCAGCAAATGTTATCACATAACATTTACGCGAAAAAAACATCCCATACCATCAGCTTACTCCCTCAATGGGACGTCACTGCAACAAGTCAAACACATACGGGATCTTGGTGTAGTGCTTAGCGGCGATCTCTCATTTGCCACACACATTAATAATATCATTAAAAAAGCAATGAAAATGGTTGGGTTTATCAACAGAATTGGCAAAGAGTTTAGGGGAACCTCGGCGTTGAAAGTGCTCTATAACACCTTTGTGCGCAGCCTCGTAGAATGTGCATCTCCCGCCTGGAGTCCGACTTATAATATTTATATAAACCGTATAGAGCGCGTTCAAAAAAAAATGACGAGGTGGTTGCGGTTTAAAGACCACAAATGTCCATTTAGAGCGGATTACCCAGAACGGCTAAACTACTTCAAATTAGACTCATTAAAACAACGCAGAGCTCTAAATGATTTGACAATGTTGTACAAAGTTGTAAACGGGCTAACATCAACCCCAGATCTCCTTAACACGTTGGCTGCTATACGAGTATACTCGTAGTAACTTTCTTTCATGCCCATTGCCACCATACAAAATGGTAGGTACGAGTATACTCGTAGTTGGCAGTGGAACCTGGTTCAAACTACGAGTTAACTCGTAGTATGGCAATGAGATAGGATTTTTATTACCTATTGCCAATCTACGAGTATAGTCGTAGATAATTTGGCGCGAAAAAGTGCGCTCCCTTGCTCTGTCAATGTGCAACTGCGGGAGTGCGGGCGCCGCGCAATTGCTTCGGTCCCTAGCGTTCGTGACACTTCGGGTACGGTCGTAAAGCATCGGTACTGTTCGTGTCGCGCGAGGCGCGCCGCGCGAATCACAGTTTTTTATGGCAGTTTGTTTACAATTGCATTCGCGTAAGCAGGTGACAAACTTACGTAATTATTGTTGTTTTTGTGTACGATGTCTCGTAAACGCAAGGGGTGTGAACTAAGTGAGTCGGAAGACAGTCGTAAAGGAGATAACAATGAAGAAGACGATGGAACCCCACTTTACAAGCTCCAGTCTGTGCTAGATCACTTCAATACTGTCATGTCGGAGATTTATACACCAAATGTTAACATTTGCATTGATGAATCGATGATGTTGTGGAGAGGTCGTTTGGTGTTTCGACAATATATAAAGAATAAGAAACACAAATACGGAGTTAAACTCTATAAACTATGTAAGTCGAATGGCATCGTCATAAAAATTCGCGTATACACTGGCAAGAACAACGAAGCTAACCTTACAAATGCCAGAGCCGAATATAACCACTCCACACAAATAGTGATGGATCTTTCACAGGGCTACCTTGACCAAGGGTACAAACTTTACACCGACAACTTCTACAACTCAGTTTTACTCACCAAGTTACTGACTGAAAGATCGACATACATCTGCGGAACTTTGAGAAAAAATCGCAAAGGTAACCCTAAAACTCTGTTGAGCACCAAACTGAAAAAAGGTCAAATGATTGCAAAGAGAACTGATAAGGTTTATGTGTGTAACTGGAAGGATAAGAGGGAAGTTTTGTGTATTTCTAATATGCATAAACCTATTCTGGTTCCTGTGTCCAACAAAAACGGTAAGGTTTCGATGAAATGAGGTTAGAGATTACAACAAGGGAATGTCCGGGATCGATCTTTCAGACCAAATGCTGTCATATTACTCAGCTCTTAGAAAGACGTTGTTTTGGTACAAAAAACTAGCGATACACATTTTTGAAATCTACATTCACAACGCTTGCATGATCTACAACCAACAAGCCAACCTTCCTCCGGAAAAGAAATTGGATGCTCTTTCGTTCAAAGATGAAGTCATAAAACATCTTCTATGCGAAACATTTACAAAGTATAGTCATCACGAGCAGAAAGAACGAGAAGGATTACAAGTACTACATTATTTAGAGCGTTTACCACCCACACAAAAAAAACAGAAACCGACGAAACCGTGTCGTGTCTGCACAAAAGGAAAAAAACGCAAAGAAACAATTTATTACTGTCCAGTATGTCCTGAAAAACCTGCCTTATGCGTAGAAAATTGTTTTAAAATGTATCACTCCTTTTTGATTTCACAGTGATGTACCCAAAAAAAAATCTATTAAACTTTTTTTTCTGATTAAATAATGTTTTACTTGAAATGCCAAAAAATGCAACCCCGCCCTCCTTTCACTGCCACTTGTCTAGAATTCGTTAGAAATCGCGTAAAATCAACTACGAGAATACTCGTAGTTGGCAGTGGGGCCCAGATCTTGTACTACGAGTATACTCGTAGGTTGGCAGTCAACGTGTTAATAAAATTGATCTAGACGTGCCTCGACATTCACATGTACGGTCCAAACGTATCTCTAGGACGTTTGCCGCTAAGCCGTGTCGCACAAATCTGGGCCAGCATGCTCCCTTAAACAGAATGTTAACTTCTTACAACAGAGCCTGTTCGGTCGACAGCAATATCGACATTTTTTTTGATAGTCTGCCAATATTTAAAACTAAAATCTCCAAAATTGTCCTCTAATCAGCTGCCTATTATTATAATCCTTGACTTAACCAGTGAATTTATGTACGTTTTAATATAATTTTAATATATACATTTTTTTTTTTAAATTGTTTAATACTTAAATTTATAATAATAATTTAATTTAATGTCATTTGAATTATCTAGTTTAATTATATTTTATGTTTTCTAATATTATTATAATGTAATGAACTGTTAACCTTTTATTGTGAATGCTGTGCATGCCTTTAAGTGATGTATTTACACAGAACTGAAGACTCGTGATCCTATTGTGACTACTCTTGTAAATATATCGTTGGTGTGCCTTGCTTAATAAATAAATAAATAAATATTAGTATGGTTTCTAGTCGTTAAGAGAAATTTTTAGAGGTATTTTCGTGATTTTCTATCGTACCAAATTAGTTGTATTATGTTTTCAACACACTATCTAACTAGCATATATCCTGAAGAATCTCAGATATTTTTTCTGATTTTGTTTACTGCAGTGGATCATATACTTTTAGGCATTATAAAACCTGCGTTTAGGTCATGTAGTCCCCTTAATAATGGTAGATCGTCACACTTTCACTCTTGTAAACTTAGTTCTATAAAATTTAAATTTAGGCCGATCACTGTCTCTTAACATACAAGTTTCCTAGTTTAAGAGCGTTCATTATTTCTTGTATGCATAGACTTTATTTGTAGACCTAAATCTTCTGTACACAAGCTATGTTTACTCTTACTGTATTCCTATCGCTTTGTTTTGAACTGTGTCTGTGTGTACCTATTATTTGGATAAAAAAAACAATTTTATTATTATTATTATAGGGATATCTACGTATTATCGATTTATTTTCCACCAGCGCACACAAAATTAGAAGGATTCTGAACAGGAGTATTTTGGTGACAACCTAAATAGCTTAAAATTTCGATTATGATATTGCACCACTTGACATACCTAATATATTATCTCGACACATATAATACCAATATATTAATTACCAAACCAACATTGTAATCTGTTCACTTACTCAAATCGCTGTAACTGGTCAACGCAAGTAACTCATAACTAATTAGAAATATACATTGTGGAAGCTTGTCATTAGCAAATGTCACTATTTATGATTGTTATTGGTCTAGCAGACTCTTTCTTTCTTAAAAGAAAAAAAAACATTTAGGAGCAGTAGACGTATAGGTTATAAGTGGATAAGCCCTGGGGACGTTACCCTGTCACTGTGCTAACAGGTGGGTCTACAACCGTTGATACCTCCTCATTTCAATAAGTCATGTTAAAACGTTTCAACCTTTAGATGGAAAGAATAAACCAATTAATTTCATTCCACTTGAATTTAATTTGTGTTTCCAACGCTTAATAAATACGGTAACAAGACCAGTCCGCCAGTAAGTCCCGGTGTATTTTCTAGAGAGACGGGTGTTTTTGAAGTGTAAAATTGTAAATAAAAGATTGAGTTACACAGAGTTCAGAGAAAATAGTACAGGGCAGAGTCCGTTGATGAGATTTTTAATATTTATTTAGGAAATCTGATCAATAGTGATATTTAATTAAATCAACTTTGATTCTCGTCCAATAAAAATATTAACTTTAAGAAAAATTTCACTTTCAACATTTCGTAGATACTTTATACAGGGTCAAATTAAATTAGCTAGCGAAACTGCAGACGTGATGGGTATCGATATCTAAACACGATAAAATAACAAAATAAAATGATTTGATGTTTTTTTTTGGGTCAACGACCGCTGGCAATCAATCAAATCAAATTATTTATTTCCTTGTAAACATGGGTATAGTATACATAGCTGCTTTGTATGATAAAGTTCTCCATATTTTATCGTCACATGGGCATGCAAAGGCGTCAATTCCAAATTAAAAATTATTATTTTATTAATAAGTGACAGATCATTGGAATTACAATATAAATATTATTAAAAAGGTCAGCGTGGTAAAAAATAAAATAAGTCAATGAGAGGATCGCAATAATTATGTCAATCAGTTAGTGAATCATCATTAAGAAAATCGTCAATCGTGTAATAAGTTTTCATAATTAAAAGTTCGTTAAGTGCCCTTTTAAATTTTAATTTAGTCATATTTTTTTGAATGTTAGGTACTCTATTATATACGAGTGGTGCAATCCCAAAAAAAATTGTTACTTGAAGCTGGAGTTGAGAAAATCGGTTTTCTATTGTTTTATCGTGTTAACATATCGAAACCCTGATCACGTCTGTGTAGTTGACACAAAAAAAAAAATACTAAACTGATATTTCAAGGGACTACACTAATTGCGGTCGATGACCCCCCAAAAAAAAGTTTTTTTTTGTTATTATTTTTAGATATCGATATCCATCATGTCTGCAGAGTTTTGGTAGCTAATTTAATTTGACCCTGTTTATGTCGCAGCCAACTAGCTTAATTAGACTTTCAGTTAACAGCAAGTAGGTTGGTCACAGTTCTAACGTAACCTATAATGAAATCATTCAGGCCGCTAGATGAACAGCGCCGTTTAGTAAAATAGCTAGGCTGTTAACTGAAAGGTTCATTAATCTAGTTGGCTGCGACACCTAACCAACTTAACTTAATTTCTTATCTAATAAACAGGTATATAATACACACAACAGACGATCTCTAAGCTACAAGAGCTAGGGTTGGAAGTTTAGCGTCATTCACCATACTCACGAGATCTTGCGCCGACAGACTTCTACCTACTTTTTCCATTTGGACAACTTCTTGGTAGGGAAAAATTCAATACCCGAAAGGCAGTACAAAATGCCTTTGAAGAGTTTGTTGGCTCCCGTAAACCTAACTTCTTCAAGAAGGGCATTGAAAAATAACCACTGCACTGGCAGAGATGCATCGATATCATGAGTGCATATTTTGATTAATAGAAATAAAAAATATTTATATAAAAATGACTTTAACTTTCTGTAAACTTAACGGAAATTTCAAAGGTTAAGACCTATTATATTTGCTGCGTCAGAAGTAGGTATGCTACACGGTTTTTTTTTTAATGTAATTATTTACTTGGTCGTCCTTTCCGTACCTCTCTCTATTGGAAAAATATTTATAAATGGTCATACTTTTGTTTTTTTTGTTGTTCCTCATATTCGTGAAGCAGTTGTAGAACCACTAAGCTAATTGCTTTGTTCAAAGTTAATTAAAGTACCCGCTCTTATTTGTGTCATAATTGACTGCTTAGCTCAATAAAGGTTAAGCGTGATGATAATCATTTAAAAGTTTAAATCTGTAACTATCTGCGATATTCAAACTTTTTGGTTCGTTTTATTACAATCTTCGGTAAGCTATAGAAGAACACTACCATAATGCAATATTGCTCATTCCCCATAGCAAATATCGTGGTAATTTAAAGTCTATAGGGAATATTTTATTTCTATTTTTTTATTGAAAGCTTACAGACTAATAACAAACTTAAATGCCATGCATAAGTAAGGACATTTGCTAATTTCGAGCTTCCACATGTATACATCTACTTAGTTATGAGTTATTTGCGATGACCAGTTACACTGATTTGACTAAGTAAACAGATTAGGTACCTATGTCGAGATATTAGGTAAGTCAAACCGTGCAATATCAAAATCAAAAATATCTATGCACAAGTTTACGTAGATATTTTAAAAATCAAAAATATTTATGCACATGTTTACATAGATATTTTAAAAATCAAAAATATCTATGCACTAGTTTGCATAGATATTTTTGATTTTGATGTTGCACGATTTGACTTACCTAATATCCCGACATACCTAATATGTTTACATTGTACCTAAAATTGGAACATAATCTATCCGGTAGTATTTGCGTGATGCTGGAACATACAATCAGACAAACACACAACAGCCAAGTATATCTGTTGTGTGTGTGTATAATTATGTATACTTTTTAGAATGTTTGTCTGTTTATCTGACTCTAATTTTCGGCATTAGAATCGTTCCCTTATTTTCAAAAATATTTAATATACAGTTATGTCTAAATATGTTTTGTCGTCTAAACTTGAGGTGGAATTATTGCAAAACTAAAAAAAGACGTCTACGAGCCCTATAAAAACCAAAAGAAAAAAAGACAAGCGTTTGCTTTCAGACTTCAGAAAACTACATTTCAAAATATATCATGAAAATAAAGAAACTTCAGAAGAAAAAACCTGTTCAAATTTTTCGTAAAACTATGCTTAGCATTCTACGCATAATTTTACGAAATGAATTACATTTAATACAGTATTCAGAGCAAATATACATCGTCGAAACGAAATTCTTGTCCATGGCATGTTTTTTAAAAGAAGTAAAAATTAGAAATACAAAAACCTAGTAAAATCAACTACATACCTATAACTAGTTATGTGTCAGGTAAATGTTTGTGATAAAATTAATATTATATAACATTGTTTGTTGGTACTAACGCACACAACGTAGGTACCACGGTGCGATTTAATCGCGCTTGTTCGTACATACAAGTCAATAACTTACGTTGGTATGAAACAACTATTACCTCTATACCCGCGAGGTGATTGCGTAACACTGACAGTAGAAATGGCTTTCATTTTTACAGTTCAACGACATTCATTGCGTTATTTACGTAGATGAGTAGACAAATTTTCCGAACTTATAATGGATTAGCAATATTCTTTAAAATGATTCTGATTCCGATTGATAGTGTGTTACGCATTTAGGGTATTTTAAATAAGTTTTTATTTTTATTATTGGTTCTCGAATCGTTCAATACTTAGGTTAACTTAAAGAAAAACATTACACTGCATGCCCTAAAATAGTGAGCGCAGCATGCACAATGTATGAGTTACTTTATACTGAATTACAAATAAACCACTCCTTTGCATAAGACGTGCTTATTTATTTTTTTATTTATTATTTATGTACACACAATAAAATACATGAGATAAGACATAATTATAAATTGAGTACAAAGGTACTGCTTATTTCTTAAGAAATTTCTTCCAGCAGACCTGCGAAAGGAGAAGTAAAAAAGAAACGTAGACAATAGTGCGTGAGAACAAGAAGAGAAAAATATGAATGTGTGAAGTCTAAAGCTAAAATATACCTAAATAAAAATAATTAACAAGTATACTTAAATAAATACATAATGCTAAAATATATAAGCATATATATATATATATATAAATACTCACAGTATAGAGGAAAGGTAATGCTCTTTTAATCGAAATTTAAATAGAGAAATAGTATTCAAATCACGAATGCTAGGCTTAATTGAAACCTAACTTGAAGAAGTCACAGAACAGGTACAGACTTGAATGTGCCCGAGCGGCTGAGAGTATGTCATGCTTCCACTAATGTCTCGCTTGTAGACGACTTGTTGTTGTTGTTTGTATCTATATCGCCACTTGCGAACTACGCATCACACTGACTTCAGGCAAAATCCTGCATCGCGCAAGCAGAGTTAACCGCGCAACTAGCATAACATACAACGTCCCGATATCAATCGTCGGGCAGTTGCCCACCACTCGTCTGGTCGGAGGATCCTGCCTTTACTATGGGTATGAGTGAACTTTACATCCTGTTCCTCACACTTATACGCAGATGGTGGCGCATGTAAATAAAAAATCAAAATAGTTTATTGTAAAACAAGTATAGGTGTGAACATTTTTTTTGATTGGATCCTCCTTTTAAAAAGATAGTGTCTGTATTAGGAGAGTCCGCTCTTCCATAGCAAGACGTGGTATATAAAAAGCTAAACGTAAGTATAATGTTTATACTAAAACTACATAAATTATTATTATATAATTACATTAACTTAAATTAAATCAAGTGGGTGTAAGTATGTGTGCGAGTATATGTGAGTGAAAGTGTAGCCTGTAGGTGTGACTGAGAGTACACGAGTGTGAGGGTGTGTATGTGTCAAGGTTTCAGAAGTGTTTCGGTATCATTGTAGGTAAACGTTGGTATCCATTGCATTTTTTTAAATGTTTATGTACTATTTGGGATAAATGTAGAGTATTTATTGATTTTATTATATAGCACAGCAGATCGTTTACTAAATTGCATACTGGCAAACAAAGTCCTTGTCCTAGGGATACTTTATATCAGGTCTTTCCTTCTTTTTGTCAGTATGCCAGCATCATAGGAACGAGACCTTATGATTGGGCTGCTCCAATAAAACACAGGAAATGTTAATTTATTTTTATTTTATTTTGCTAACTATTTTGCTATAAGTATCTATACTTATTTACATATACAATGACATTAATATTTACTGTATAAAGTATTATATTATTTTTAATTATTTTGAATGTGAGGACTATGTGTGTTATTGTTCCAGTTTTAGTCAGTTTGAGTGGTTTGTGCGGCCTACCCAAATGTCCTTTCTTTGGTATTGTTCGTCGAATCGTTGAGCTCCATAGTTGAGCTGCACGATTGCTGACAAATTGCGTGCACTGACTGGACAGGTCCACTCAATCTGTGTGGTTCTTTCCTCAAAATACCATTCCAGACACCGATCTACATATCCTTCACCTGATTTGACCAAGATTGATTTTGTCTGGACTTTAAAAGAGATCGTGACCTCTGAGTTTGTTTCGGCCTTTCTTCTCAGAGTAGTCAAATAGGAGATGCCTCATCTAGTTTTTATAATACGATTGACGTGTAAAAGTGTTTGTACAAACCTACTTACAGAAATAAAATCATTTATCATTTATATTTTTAATATGATTTGTGTAATGTAAAGTTTCCTGACTGAGAGTAAGTTACTAAGTCAAAATAGGTCTTCAGTAGGATATTTCTTTTTTTTAAGTACATGCACTTGATAAGAGCGCGTTGTGCTTTTTCCGCCGCTACAAATATTGTTTTGGCTGCACCACCCCAGACATATATACAATAGGAAAGTACTGACTGGACTAGCGCAACATAAATCATCTTAAGGAAATCTTTTTGATGGCCTGAATTACCGGCAGTCTTGAGAACGACGTACCTATCTAAGAGCCCTGAACATCCAGCTTAATTTCCTGACTCTATTGGTAACCTGCTCAATGTGTGGTAAGTACCGTGATAGTCTCTGGTCCACGATAACACCTAGGTACTTAATATAAGGTACTCTATTGATTGTTGAGCAGCCACAACAATTGCGATTATCGTTATTGCAAGTATGACTTTCAACATTAAAATCTTCCTCTGGTTGTGTACGTTAGCAGACACTGAAGCAAATGTAATTTGTTTTTGTGATGTTTAATGTAAGCTAATTAGCTGTCAGCCACTTGGCGATTTTAGCCAAGCCTGTCTCAATACTGCCAATTATCACCAGTGAAGACTACAGGAGTATCATCCGCGTAAGAGAAGACTTGTGCGTTTGCAACATTTATGTTACAAAGTTCATTAACGTAAATAAGGAGCAATGTAGGGCCCAATACGCTTCCTCGAGGGACGCCGATGACGTGTGTCCGTGTGGTGAGTGTCCGTGGAGTTTCTTGCCCGTACTTCTACATATGTACCTACTACGCTTTGGAATGGGCAACTAACTTCATCTTTCTGACCGACCGACCCCTTGACAATTCAATAGTGCCTGTAATTGGTTTATTTGAAATAAATGCTTTGAGTTTTAAGTTTTAGCCTAGCTCTGGTTTCACTTAAGGGTTCAGGACTCGAGAATCAGGTTTTGGTGGCCTGTGTTTAAGCCACAACATTATACTCAAAGTACTTTATTTATGTAATTGAAATAAACTTTTTTATTTATTTATGCTTTGTTATTGTTAGAAAATAATAATACGATAGGTAGGTACGATAGGTACGGTAGGTTTCCTTTGTACTTTGATCAAGAGACAATTTTGATATTGCTCATTCCATTCGAAAATTATGAAATGCATTTATCGATATTGAATTTTATTGCCGTTGGTAAGTTCAGGTTAACTAAACTGGCAGACATACAAACATCTGTCTATCCACAAGGAAATAGTGAAATAGGCCCTTATAATCGTAAATGCATATTGTGTCTAGATTCTATTTGTACACATGCTGGGTATACCTACTACGATTCGTTAGCACCCCAATATTCAGTAGAACACTTGTATTTAATTACTCCATTACGCGCGAATTCCATTGAAAGCGAGAGGCCATCTTCTTTTTTTTTTATTTGCACGTAGGTATCTATTATGTGCTCGTAACGTGGCCGGCCTCCTATTCTATTGCGAATAATATCAGAAATTCTGGCACGGAATACTCGATGAGGTCCGGTTTTTGGAAGCACAATATATTTGATTTATAGAAGCGTATCGCGTCCGTATGGTGAAGGAACGGTCAAGGTCAAAAAGGTAAAGGAAAACATCGTGAAGAAACCGGCATGTCCAAGAATCAAAAACGAAGACATGTGACATCCACATACCCGCACTGGGCCCGCGTGGTGGATTAAGGCCCACTACCTCTTAAAGAGAGGAGGCCTGTGTCTTAGCAATGGGAACGTTATCTGATTTTGTTGATCGCATCCGTGCCGCTATTTTTGTCGGTGCCTGCCCCGTTCTTTCTGGCGGTCGCTGGCTGAGACTATTCATGACAGGGATGTATACTATCCGGTGTGGTACTACATTTTTAAGCGCTTATGCACTTGGGTAACTAAACAAACAACTGGCACGACCAAACTTGCGGACGTGAACAGACTGCTCAGACGGAATCACGGATCATAAATTACGGAGCTTATACCTTATGCTGTTCAACAGCGAAGCGCTCGAAACACGAATAAAATCACTCAACGTATGAATGTAACAGATTCTTCTGGTGAAGTCTGTATAATAATAATGAGTTTCCACGAAAATACCGTGTTATTGAATTGATTGAATAATTATATAACCGTATCATTCCGAGTAAATCCTATTTATTTCTTAGTGGGTAGCCTACTTATTGGAACGAATATCATACCAACCTTTTTTAAACGTGGTTAGATGTTATTGGATTTTACTTCATTTTTACTTTGGGTTATTCGTAACCATTTAATGTTTGTCAAAATATATTTGGCAACATTTATTCGTTGTGACAATTAGCGTAAATACACTGGGCCGCAAAGAAAGCGAGTCGGTAACAAAAACCTCAATACCTTCCAAAATATTGGAACTAGCTTTATGAAATAACTTAAAGACGTTATACAGTATAATAGACAATTTTATAGTGCTTAAATCAATGTCATAAAAGTTCCAGATAATGAAGTTTATTTTGAATAAAAGTAATTAGTTAAGTAAAAATTACCAGTTTCACTAGATTTCGAAAAATGTGCTAAGGTATCAAATTTGCAAATTTTACACATTTTAGTATTTTGTATTGCCACCTTGAGCTGCTATTACAGTTGTTATACGATTTGGCATACTTTCCACCAGATTTCTGAGCCGATGCTGAAGAAGATTCCTCCATCAATGCTTCTTTCAGTTCACGAAGCATGATTGAAGGGGAATTTCGCTGGCGTACACGTCGTCCCATTACGTCCCAGGCATACTCGATGGGATTCAAGTGTTTGCTGCGTGGTTGCCGCTCCATGCGTGTGATAGCGACATCTTCAAGGTAGTCAAACACCGAGTTGAATGGGGATGAGCGTTATCTCACATAAAGATAGTGTTCTCGCCCATGTTTATTGCCATTTCCTATCATTGCTAGCACGGTGCGGCTTTCGGAAGAATTTCCAGCCCACACGTAGAGCACACTCTTTAATGCAAGCTTAGTTATAGCGCTCTCCTGGTCTTCTGTAGACTCTTTGAACCACGACTCGTACGAAAACATAATTCTTGACCAGTCATCCAGAGTCCAATTTATGTGTTCTCTAGCGTAATTCAGCCTTGAATTTCGATGCTGCCTTTCGAGTTTTGGACCATTTGCATTTGCTAAATGCCTTCAAGTTTGCTTCAGCAAGACGCCGCCTCACTGTACACGGGCTCGGATTGTTCCCTCCAGCACTTAGGTGATTTTTGACTTCAACAGCCCAATGTTGAGAAATCGATTTAAAACGGCTAGCCGTTTTAAATCGATTTCTCAACATTGTTGACACCATATATCGATCCAACCCGCGCTGTCGTGAACCTTGTTAGGCCTTTTCCTGGTCTGAAAATAACAAATAAAAATTAAAAGAAAGAATATAAATTTTTTTTTCTTTAAACATGAAAGAAAACCATTCGGGCTAAAAATAAGCTCCGTCTGCAGCCACGTTAAGCCAGATTTGCTGCCTAAATCCACCTGTCAACGACTTCGTACACTTTCGTGCGGTATACGAATTTTTGTTTTTCCTTCACCAATCCAATGCAATCGCAAAAATACGAGTAGTTTGACAACTACTCAGAACTACTTAATAATTCTCTTAACTCTTAATAGGTACTCAATCAGTTGCGGGAAAGTCCAAGAGGGATACCGTGGCCCCTGGCACAGGCAACTGAAGGAACACGGGTGGGTTTTAGTCAGCAAGAGTCTGACACGGCCTCCCGCTCTGCCCAGAGCGGGAGAAGTTTCCCACCCTCAAAAAATGTCAATTATCGTTCTTCCTTTGAAGTGTGAAGTGCTCCAAGTGGAAGTATTTAAATATATTTCATGTATTATACCTCGACTGTTTTATTTGAAATATCAAGTCCTACAATTGTAACTGGGAAATTGGGATAAGCTGCTATAACTGGATCATTTTGAATATTTAGTAACAGGCCATTGTTTTTTGGTGTCACGGATATAATAGTCTCTACTCCTCGTCTTCATATCAGGCCGTAAACTTTTATTATATTATAGTTCAGAGGAACTTGGGATACTCATTAAACGGTACAGTTAAACGGTGTTACGGCACGGTTAAGTGGCGGTCAATGTGCCATCATAATAGCTAGGTAGATTTATTGGTAACCGCTATTGTTATTGCATAACCATGGTACCTACAGAAAGATGTTGCTACCCCATTATCTTGAGATAATTACCTTAGTCGGATGTTTATCAAAAATCAAACGACCTAATTTAATATATCTGCCGCAGATGGATTGTTGAATCCGCTGTTTTACATAATCGCTAGCTGTTTTATAAAATAGCTCCGACAAGTAAAACAGCTAAACGACGTTTAGCGGTTTTCCATAATTACTGATATTTATCTCGCAGAATCGCATATACGTTTTACATTTATCAATGCAGTGGGTCAACGGTTAGAGGTTATGTAAAACCAGTGTTTATGAAAGCCAGTTCTAAAAATACTAAATAGCCAAGTAACTGTGACCAACTTGGAAGTAGCGCTCACTGGCTGCTGCTGCGGCACCGCTCTAGTTGCTCGCTCTGAGCGCGCATGGTTGGTCGCAGTTTTAACTTAACCTAAACCAAATGGTCAGGGTAACTCTAGCTTTCTCCTACGAGACGGGCTGCTTACTCGCCGGATCCCCGCCCTGGGACCTTGAGGCGAAAGTACTCGCGTCATTGTATCGGTGGCGCGAGGAAGTGAGGGCGCGGGGCGAGGGACCGATACAGCAACACGTGGAGCTGCGGCGGTCTCAGCTTTGCGAGGTCCTGGTGGCGGAATGGCGGGTCAGGCTTTCACGCCCTACCGCCGGCCTCGTCACTATCGAGGCCGAGTGTGCGCTGGCAGAGTGTGCCACTTGGGACGAGCAGCGCCGTGCCCTTATCTCAGAAGTAGGCAGTGACTTGTCGCTGCCGGCCGTAGTCGAGTCGATGGTTGGCAGCCCCGAGTCCTGGGACGCGGTGGTCTCCTTCTGCAAAACAGTCGTATTGCAGAAGGAGGCTTCGGAAAGGGAGAGGGAGATGTCATCCACTCACCCGGCCCACAGAAGGCGCACCGGGCGTCGGCGGAGGGCAGATAACGCCCTCTTCCAGCCCCCCTAAATCCAGGGGCGACGGACTCGGGGACGTCCGTCGCCCCCCACACATCAGGACCCGAGGTGGCGGCGCGTAGTGTTCCAAGCGCGCCTCTCTTAGACGTCGCGGGGGGAGTCAAACACCTCACTCCCCCCCAGACCCGAAGAGGCCCGCAGTAGACCGAGACAGAGACCCCCAGACGGGGGTTGCGGAAGGATCGTACGTTCCCGCGACCCCCGGCGTAGGTGTGAGATGGAACACCGGGGTGGTTCTTTGTCAGTAAGAGTCTGACAGACCCCGCTACCCGCCCCAGGGCGGCGGACATCCATGTGGATTTTCCACCCCGGAAACAAAAAAAAAAAAAAAAAAAGCGTAACTCTAGCTTAGTTACTGAAACCGATTCTCAGACTCCAGACGTGGTTAGCAGTTTTGTTAAACGTAACGCAATGGCAATCCAGCTGAATATGTCCAGCTGTTTTACATATCGGAGCTGTTTTATAAAATAGCTAGTGGTTATGTAAAACAGCTAACTAAGCCATCCATCTGTGACATATATGGTGGGTAATACAAAATGCTTTAACCGACACCATGTACCATGAGCATTGAGCTATGAATAATCTGAAATTTATGACTGACGTCATAACGTGCCACTTGACAGCTAAGATTACCTCACTAACGCAGGGATCAGACTGTAAGCCGACCCCAGACTTAGTCGGTATAAGGCTTAGTCGTAGAAATTCTTCTTTACGATCAAATTGATGACATCGCATTTACTAAGATTTTCCTAATAACAATTTAGGCTCGATCTGTCTTCAATTTGTGTGGATTTATGGATTGACAATGAGTTCGCCTTTACTGAGTAATTTTATTTGCTCAAAAACGTAATATTCCACCTGTCGGTTTAGCATTTCTGAAATATGTTAACACATGTATACAGGTGCTTGTAATTTCCACGTCAGTGACGTAACATGACGATAACTTTTAAACATCCTTCTCGGTATAAGTCGTTTATGATTAAAAGTTGAATCAGGTGTGTATAAACAGTCTATTTAACCCCCAATGGAAAAGAGGGGTGCTATAACAAGTTTAACGTGTGTATCTGTGTGTCTGTCTGCGGCATCGTAGCTCCCAAACGGCTGAAAAGATGTTGTTTTTTTATTGTTTTGTTTGAAAGCTGACTTAATCGAGAGGGTTCTTAGCTATGATTCAAGAAAATCAGTTCACCCATTTCAAGATTATCAGCTCTTTTCTAGATGAATGGATGTTCACATCCTCCACAGGTCTGATCGAGTCGAATTTTGGTATTATTTTACTTCAATGATATTCGAAGTACACTTGAACTGAGCCGCAGCATCACCTGAAATTGTCAGGATTCCCAACTTCCTCACCAACTGACAGCAGAGGTATCGTTTTTGGGCTCGTTGGAATGGTCCTATTGAATAGGTTGTAGATAAATGATGATCAGGCAAGTGAATAAATTAGTAACCACTGTTAGAAAAATACGTATAACTGCGCAGATCTGAGCTACGAGGCACGTGTCGATTGTAGCATGTATAAAGTTTATAAAGCAAGAAGTATAAGTTAAATTAAACATCTTATAAACCCCCGACACAAACAAAAACCTCTAAAAAGTAAAATAATAATAATGTATTGGCCCTTTTTTTCGTAAGAATAAATCTTCACAATTCTAATAAGAAAGAACTTCTTAAGTTTGAACAAAAAATCTGTTCTCTTGGAGCAGAACCTAATTAATAGTCAAGGACTGGTTTCGAAGTATATCGAACTCGTTAATTATGCTCAAGGACCATTAAACAGCTTAAGTTAGTTTCAAGTAGATACGAAGGTAAGTTGAATATTTAAAGAAAGCAATTTGGAAAGCTATAGGAACAGGTTCTTGTTTTTTTTCGGTCCTTTTTAAGATATTTAGATTAAGATAGCTATTTCTCTTAAATGGATTTACAGAACGGGTAAGGTTGGTACTTGACCTAAAATCTTGACCTGAAATCTGACTATATACCTAGATAAACAAACCCTTCAGCCGGGAAATGAAAGTAAGTTACTACCGCACACCTCAGACCAAATAATAAAGGTAGACGGAGCACCGCGCTCTCAGAGTGAAGCAGGTTAAAGGAAGCTAAATTTGAAATAGGAAGCCGATCGTGGTAGTGCAACGCGCGAAACCGAACACGTTAGATATCATAACAAACACAAGGTCATACACAATACACAACTCACACACAACGCAACACTCGCACACAACTGTGTATTGGCTTCACATATTTGAACGCTTTTGTTGGTGTACGCTTCGTCTACTTTTTTTATTTAGTGTGAGCCGTACGTACACATATTCAATGAAAGAAAAGAATGAAAATGCGTTTATTTGCGGTAAACATGACGCAAAAAATAACACAAACACAAAAAAAATAAGAAAAGGTTGGGGGAAACATGCGTCACATCCACGCAAAACGGCTATCGCTCAGCATTATGCTGCAACCCTATGCCAGACAGAGCGCTGCCAGAGCCCAGCGCTGATTTTCAGCGACAGCCGGCGCTGACGTAGTGACGTCGTCCGGTGAGGCAAACAATAGTTAGGACGCTGTACCAGTACAGCGTAGGTACTTACGAACGTTGCACTTAAATAAAAATAATATAATTAAAAAATGTTATAAAATATACTAAACAGAAATGTAAAAGGAAATAGACATACATGCTACGAGAATATCATCCTCAATAAACGTTTTACGCTTTATGTCAACATTTCTAAGCGTCTCATTTGGCCGTATAACTTTTAAAATTACTTTGGCCGTGGTTAGAGACAATATAATAATAATATATAGTATAATATACCCTAATTGCGTAACATACTTTCAATCACTATCTGAATAATTTCGAGGGATATTGCTAATCCATTACGCAACAACGTAAATAACGCAATTAATGTTGCTGAAGTGTCGTTGGTTTCGATGATTTGACCCGCATTCTGGAACAGGGGATCGGATCTACTCTCTAGGCACGAAATGCGTAGTTTCGGCCGACGTTACGGGCGTTTCCTGCTCCGTATCACCTACGGACATAAGATCAGTTTGGGGTAAGACCTAAGAATGAGTCATTCATTCTTTGACAGTTGTACGCCCGATGTGCCGAAAGTTAATTAATCGGGTGTAGGATTCCCTGCAAAGTTTCAAACTACTTTTGGACAGGCCCGTAGCACATTGTTGCCTACATTGTTGTATTGGGTTCTCACCTGTAAAAACAAATGTAAGTGGTAATAGTAAGGGCACGCCACGATAGCGGCGGTAAGACCCCTCTTTGAGGAGTGGCTAGAGAGGCGTCACGGCGTCCTCACCTACCGCCTGACGCAGGTCCTCACCGGACACGGATGTTTCGGGAGGTTCCTGCACATCATCAGGCGGGAGGAAACGCCCGGGTGTCGCCACTGCGATGATCGCCCCGAGGACACGGTGGAGCATACGATGGGGGCCTGCCCTGCATGGGCGGAGCACCGCCGTGTCCTCGTAGAGGCGATCGGCAGCGGCGGCGACCTCTCACGCCCGGCCCTGGTTCAAGCCATGGTCCGGGGCGAGGGGGAGTGGGAGGCAGTCGCCTCCTTCTGCGAAGCAGTCATGCTAGCTAAGGAGGTGGCGGGACGGGAGAGGGAGAGAGTCTCCCGTCCAAGCCGCCGCGGTGGACGCTCCGGGCGTCGGGAGCCGCATGACGACTCCCGGCCACCGTAGGCGCGGGCCTGCGGGCGGTGAGTAATGGGTAGCTCACCGTCTGATCAGGACCAGGCCCGTGCTGGAAGGCGCGTACGTGTTCCACGCGCGCCTCAAAGAGATGTCAGCATCGAAGAGGGGGCCCACTAGGGCCCAAGCCTGCCGGGAAAGCGGGATCATCCAAAAGGGGTACCGCTGACCCGGAACATAAAGGGCCAAGGAAGGAACACGGGTGGGTTTTAGTCAGTAAGAGTCTGACACTCCCTTCCGCTCCACCCAGAGCGGGAGGGGTCATTTGATGATTTCCCATCCTCAAAAAAAAAAAAAAAAAAAGTGGTAATAGTAAATAAATAAATAAATAAACTTCGTTGACGGACTTGGAGAGTAGACTCCAGTTGAGACACGTATAACGGTTTTAACCTAGAATTAAGTTGAGATCCAATCCAATTTTAAATAATTTAAACTCGTTCTACAGTACCTACCAGGTTTGCCATAGTTGCAATGCCTGCGCACTGACAAAAATAGAATGTCTGTATCGCAATAATTTTCTTCAGTTTTACTCTCATTTGTTACAGTAGGTACTGCTTAGGCCCTAAAGCCTGGAACTTCATTTAGATAAAACGATGTACATCAATTATAGTACCTACCGGTGCTGCAGTTACATCACGAATGAAACGCCCACAAACCGGCCAGCTCTGTTTGTTTGAGATTGACTAAAACGACTGAAGATTGAAAATTAGAGCAGTTTTCATTCCGCTCCACACGTAACGTGTTGATACGCACATCATCAGTAAGTCACCTAGCATTGTTTCATTTAATTTTGATTATGTTTATTCAGCATTTGGGATAAAATAACTAGTTATATCTACAAAAATAATTACCTATTCTTAGTACGCAATTGCTCTTCAAACGTATACTTATAATACCTACATACTTCCATCACATAATCAGCCTATAATATTCCCACTGCTGGGACACAGGCCTCCTCTCTGTGAGAGGTAGTGGACCGTTATCCACTACGCGATCCCAGTGTGGATTGGTTGGATGTCACATGTCTTCGAATTTTTGGTTCTAGGACATGCTGGTTTCTTCACGATGTTTTCCTTCGCCGTTTTGAGAGCAGTGGTGATGAAATAAATTATATAAAGTAAAGCGCCTGGGTTCGAACCCACGCACGACCTACAACTCATAAGTCGAGACCGCTACCATTTGAGTTCTGAGTTGAGCTGCACGGTTATTGACAAATGCGTGCACTGACTGGACAGGTCCGCTCAATCTGTATGGTTTTTCCTCAAAAGACCGTGTCAGACACCAATCTACATGGTCTTCACATGATCTGACCAAGATTATGTCTGGACTTTAAAAGAGACTGCGACCTCTGAGTTTGTTTCGGCCTTTCTTCTCAGAGTAGTCAGATATGAAACTCCGACCTCATCTAGTTTTTAAAATAAGATTGACGTGTAAAAGTGTTTGTACAAACCTACTTACAGAAATAAAATCATTTATCATTGAGCCACCACTGCTCAACTGACGAAGTGATGATGTTTTTTTTTTTATATACACATAAAATGATAACGTTCCTACTACAACACTAAACAATTACAAAAATCTGCAACCAAAAACTACAACACCGACATATTGAGTCTCTGCTACTTGCACAATAATCTAAAAAAGAAAGATATAAAACACAGAATTACGTAACCCCAGAAGTAAAGTCATTCAGTTTTCGAGGTGTAATTAAGTAAGTTAGAGGTAACATTACTCCAAGTTTACCTATTACTACATAAGTAAGGGGTTAATGTAAGATTAGGGTTTGACGTAGCATTAGGAGCCGCAACAACAGTAACTAGATTTGTTGATCTGTAGCCTAAATACGTAACAAACTCACAATAACAATCCCTTTCATATTGTCAAGGAGACGCCTTTTTTAAAGTCATGAAGGCATGGATTACCATTGTCATATTTATCATCTGCCTTTTGTCAACTACATTTATGTTGTTATCTACCGTCTATCTTACCTCCACTACCCAGATATTTGGTAACATGATAGATACCCCATATTAAGACTGGTTGTCAAACTTCGGGCTTTTGACTAAGTACTTGTAACGACTGTCTACAAATGATACACTTCAAAATTAAGGGGGTTATGACTGTGACTGCTGCCTTCGAAAAAGGAGGAGGTTCCATGTTTGTCTGTTGTCTTTTTTTTAATGTATGTTCATCGATTTCGTCGTGATTACTGGGCCGATATACCTGACGTTTTTTGTCATTTAGTAGAGGAAGCTCACGCGGTGGTCCCATAATATATGGTATTTACTTTGCTTTTTTAGCTTTTACTTTACGAGGAGATGCGTGTTATTAATCACTATTTCTCATTTCGGGGGTTGTGTTGTAAGGAGATTTATTAAAGATATACTCAATAAAAAATAAAAATAAATCTGCAATTATGGAATCGAGATTATGTAGAAAATTAATATATTTTTTATTAGTTGATATTTCTTTTAAATAACAAGTAGATAGCTCCAAAACACTGCACAAAAACGGCTTGCGTGGCGTTTTGTTCGAGGAGGCGCCTTAAGCTTCAATAATACGTATTTAATTCCACTTTGTGTATGTTAATGATGTTATTAAACTTCCTGTCAATGTTGTTGAGTCTTAGTTTTAGTCGCGCGGGTGCACCATTTTTTTTTTTTTTTTTTTTTTGTTTTTTTTTTTTTTGAGGATGGGAAATCATCAAATGACCCCTCCCGCTCTGGGTGGAGCGGAAGGGAGTGTCAGACTCTTACTGACTAAAACCCACCCGTGTTCCTTCCTTGGCCCTTTATGTTCCGGGTCAGCGGTACCCCTTATGGATGATCCCGCTTTCCCGGCAGGCTTGGGCCCTAGTGGGCCCCCTCTTCGATGCTGACATCTCTTTGAGGCGCGCGTGGAACACGTACGCGCCGTCCGGCACGGGCCTGATCCTGATCGGACGGTGAGCTACCCATTACTCACCGCCCGCAGGCCCGCGCCTACGGTGGCCGGGAGTCGTCACGCGGCTCCCGACGCCCGGAGCGTCCACCGCGGCGGCTTGGACGGGAGACTCTCTCCCTCTCCCGTCCCGCCACCTCCTTCGCTAGCATGACTGCTTCGCAGAAGGAGGCGACTGCCTCCCACTCCCCCTCGCCCCGGACCATGGCTTGAACCAAGGCCGGGCGTGAGAGGTCGCCGCCGCTGCCGATCGCCTCTACGAGGACACGGCGGTGCTCCGCCCATGCAGGGCAGGCCCCCACCGTATGCTCCACCGTGTCCTCGGGGCGATCATCGCAGTGGTGACACCCGGGCGTTTCCTCCCGCCTGATGATGTGCAGGAACCTCCCGAAGCTTCCGTGTCCGGTGAGGACCTGCGTCAGGCGGTAGGTGAGGACGCCGTGACGCCTCTCTAGCCACTCCTCAAAGAGGGGTCTTACCGCCGCTATCGTGGCGTGCCCTGCGCTGGGTTGCGACAGTCGCTCTTTCCATGCCGCCATGAGATCGCGCCGGAGGTCCGTCCGCTCCGCCGCGATTTGCCGCGGAAGCGGGGTTTCCCCCCGGCGTAGTGCCTCCGCGCGCCACTCATACAGGCGCGCGAGGACTATCGCCTCCAGATCCCACGGCGGCAGTCCGGCAAGGAGGCTTGCCGCCTCGCCCGAGATCGTGCGGTAGCCCCGGATCAGCCTTACGGCTACCACCTTTTGGGGCGCGTTCAGATAGTGGGCGGCTCTCCGCCGCAGTGAACGCGCCCACACCGGGGCCGCGGGTGCACCATTCCGTGACGACAGCGCTGTTTTAACGTGTAGTAGTAAAAAATGACGAACATTCTGAAGTGCGATAAATGTAACATAGTTGTTATATTACATCCATACGACGAGATAAATTATCTTACATGCAAAACAAATTGTCGGTTATCGATGAAGAGGTGCGGATTTCTGTTTCATCATCAATATTTTTCACCATTTTAAAATAGGTGTTGATCTTGACGAGAAGGATTTGGATACATTACGCGTGCTGGACCGCGCCGCCAAAAACACACTAATGGCAAAACCGATGTAACATCCGAGTGTGATAACAAACTTCTTAAACCACTAGTGATCCAATTTCTGAGCTGAAAGAAAACAAACGAAAATAATTTTTAAGTTCAGTTATAAATAGACTTAGCCTTAACTGCGCCGACATTAACATCAAAGGTACCAAGGGAAACATATTGTTTAATGAGCGATTAACACCCGACAACCACCGTTTATTTCGTGAGTCTCGCCAACTCAGCAAAAATGCAGGATTCAAATACTGTTGGATTAAACCGGTTCTGTTTACTAAATGGGAGGGAATTCCACGTATCACTAGCCTGGACGAACTTCATCGTCATGTTACTGGCGCACAAGACTGCACCTCTCTACAAACAAACTCACTTATTATTGACTACTATTAGATACTACTACTACTACTATTAGATATAAAACTTTATTTACCACTTTGTTCTTGTTTACTTTTAATTGCTGACAACGTCATGTCCTATGTACACGTCATTTTTGTTCTTTTTTACATTTAGCCGTTAAATATTCCGTGTCTTACAGAATAACTTTTTGTTTTTATTTACTTTTAACTGCTAATAACAGTTTTGTATGTTATTAAATACCTATTCCTGTTGTTAACTATTTCGTGTCTTACAGAATAACTCTCTGTTCTTGTTTATTTCTAATTGCTAATAACTGTTTTACGTCTCATAAATAAACAAATACCTACCTATTCATCTTGTTTACTTAATTTTTTTAACTATTTCGTGTCTATTGGTAATATTTTCTATTTATTTTAAATTTTTAACTCTTTTGCGTCTTAAAGAGGTTTAATTTTTTAAATATATGTCAAATTATGTACCTACACATACTTTAATAATACACATCATATCACCTACCTTAACACACACCCTGAACACACTTACCGACGACGCGTACCTACACATATTTAAACATTTACTATCGTACAATAGACTTTATTTTGTGACAGAATATCCTAAAACTCCCAAAAGGTTTTTTTTTTATCGTTTCGTTATATTTGGCAAATGGCACATACTAACTTGTTGGTCACTGTCAGCCCCTTTAAATTAACTTTATTTCTCAAAATTAAAATACTGCACTAATGACTTAACATAACATATTGCAAGACTTAGAATAAAATCTGCAAGTAAACTGTCACACCGTTGAAACTATTGAACATTGCCACACATTAATAAAAAATGCCGAGTCTAATTTTTAAATTATATCACTCAATATCAGCAGCTTCCAACATAATTTAGACAACTACTATTTGCTTACTATGCTGAATTACTATTTGCTTTGATGTCGTCAATATAATCCTATGCCAGGATATAATACAACGGTTCAGCAAAATGAAAACGGAGACTACACTCGGTGAAAGAATTCACTCAATAAATCATAGGCGTCCTGACAATTTATCAACAATAAAGCATGTACTTATGAACCCATTTCCCAGATAAAAATCAATAATACAATTATTAATAACCCCAAGGATATTGTAGACGCAATCAACAACTACTTCATTAATCAGATTAAAAACTCACCCAAAGCATCACTCGAAACAAGTGGTCTACGCGAAAACCCTAAAACTAAGTTTTTGAGACCAGTTGTACCTCAAGGCGTACTCGGGGTAATAAAATCATTGGAAAATTAAAATACCGTAGGTTAAGATGAATAACATCAATAGTTATAAAATTTGTATCAAATAACATAATCGTACATTTTAGCCACATTATTAACTTAGCCATCAGCACTGGTGTATTTCCTGACAGTTTAAAAACAGTCATGGTCAAACCGCTGCACAAAAATAATAGCAGGGAGAATATAGCCAACTATACACCGATTGCTTTAATTCCTTTGTTTTTCAAAGTGGAAGAAAAGATTATATATGAATTAATCAACAACTTTCTGACAAAATACAACATAATATGTAATGAACAAATAGGCTTTAGTAAAAATGATAAATGTCGATAATAAAACACCTATCTGTGCCATTTTTACAGACACGACTAAAGCATTTGACTGTGTCAATAAAAAAGCTTAATAGCTACGGTCTAAGGGGAAACGTGCTGAATCTCTTAAAATCCTACCTCAGTAACCGCACACAATATACGGAGATCTCCAGAATTTGTCATAAATCAAAATGTGAACAAAAATATCAATGTGGTGGTAAAATTTTCAAATTCCGTGTACCGCAAGGCAGTATATTGGGTCCCACGCTGTTTTTGCTGTATATAAATGATCTGTACCGTCAGATACCAAATCCAATGGATCTTTGGATCAATGGATTTGCCGATGACAGCACAGCACTGATAAAATGTACAAATATTAATAATTATGAACAGGATATCACCTACCAACAATAATAATATATAATAGGTTTTTTTTTTTTGAGGATGGGAAATCATCAAATGACCCCTCCCGCTCTGGGTGGAGCGGAAGGGAGTGTCAGACTCTTACTGACTAAAACCCACCCGTGTTCCTTCCTTGGCCCTTTATGTTCCGGGTCAGCGGTACCCCTTTTGGATGATCCCGCTTTCCCGGCAATATATAATAGGTCAACCGAGGACGCTGCAATATATATAGAAAAAAATGCCTTGCCATCTTCCTTGATCTTGCAAAAACATTCGACACGGTTTCAACTGGCCTTCTCCTGAAGAAACAAGAATGGATAGGAATACGAGGAATTAGCCTTGAATGGTTTCAAAGCTACCTGACAAACCGGAAGCAGTATACAAAAGTAAGCACTTTCACTAGTGATCAACTCCCCATTGATTTCGGAGTTTTACAGGGCAATGTACTGGTTCCACGGTCTATATTAATGACATACTAAACCTATCTGTACATAATGCTGAAATTATAACTTATGCAGATGACACAGCCGTCATATTTCACGGAAAATCGTGGGAGCATTACACTATAGAGCAGAAGAGGGATTGTCACTAATCGCGAATAACCTGGACAGAAACCTTAACACACTAAATGGTAGTAAAACTAAATACGAGTATATTGTTTTCTTCAAGACCGCCGCTTCTAACCCACCGGAACACTTAAAACTTAAACTACATCATTCACCGCTCTTCTAACTTTTCTACTTCCCCTTGTGACTGACCTCCTCTTGAACGTATTCCTTCCATTAAATACCTCGGTACTCTTGTCGACGACCACCTAAGATTTATGCAACATTCTCGTATATCCAAAATTTCAGGCAGAATAAGAAAAGTTATTCACACCATGCGTAGACCACGAGACTGTCACACACTCCAACAAGTTTAGTGCTAGTTCTAGTGCTATGCCAATCGATAATTCAGTATCGCATCAGCGTGTGGGGTAGTGCTGGAAAGACCTACTTGATTGAAGCTGAAAGAGCACAGAGTAACTTTTAAGAATCCCTACCGGTTCTCTACTGATTTAATTTATCGTGAAACGAGAGTTCTCAGAGACCGCCAACCTTTCATTATTTCTGTCTGCTCTTAAAAGCAGACTCGACTACACATCAATCATGAGCAAAAGAAATTATAGAATCCCAACACCTGACAGCACTTAATTTCTAGCTAGACTCTCCCCGGCCTACTATCTCATTAATACGAACAATAAAGTCTGCAAACTCTGCGAAATTAAAAATACGACCTCATCCCGTTGCTCAAAAATATAGTAAAGAAAATGGTGCAAAACACTGGTTTTGATGACTCGTAACAATTAATATAAAGACCCTGCATGACACCGAATCAAACGAAGCAACAAACAAACACGATTTACACACACACACCGACCACACACACCACACATGCGCCACACAAACATCACACATACCATACCATACCTGAAATTGCCTCACTAGTCTCCACTCTGGAATTCGTACCCCAAGCCTCAAGATACAAACTTACTGTCTAGTTTGGCAAATTATACATAATCGATCGCCTTCGCTGGGTATGTTTAATATTGAGACATGTTATGGTCAAGTGGGTACGAGAATTAGCTACAAAAATGTAGCGTATGCTGATAAGTCAATGTCCAGAGGCAAGTTCCCTGGCAATGACGGTCTCAGCGTTAAACATCTTCAGCAGGGTGGACATCACCTACCTGTAGTGTTGGCAATACTTTTTGTATTAGTCATGCATACAACTGTCTTAACACAATGCATACAACGGCGTTAAGACAATAATTTATTTGTAACCACTGGCACTACAATTATTGTAAAAACGGGGTCCTGTCAGATAAGGTTAATTACAAGGCTATTTGTTGAGCGACTGTTATTGCGGCAGTGCTTGACGTGACACACAGTTTAATGAATATCTGCATTTGCACTATAATCAGTTTGGTTTTCAATTTATCTAGTGCTTTTGATCTGGTCAATAGCGTGAAATGGGTGGGTTCTCTGTCCGAAACGTACGGGTTGGAGTGTGGGTTGAGGCAGGGAGGGAGGGAGGGGAGGGCAGGGAAAAAAAAAAAAAGGGAGGGTTGAACTCCCCCGCACTTTTTAACGTATACGTTAATGCTCTCAGCAGTCATCATGTCGGTTGTATTGAGATTGATGGAGTTTGAGTAAATCAGCTATGCGGACGACATTATTTTGCACGCTGTTCCAAGTCATTCAAGCAAACACTTTATTGTACCTCATTGTACACGTGCAGCCTGTGGGTGAAACACATGCAAAAAGAGTATGAAGCTCTCCGCGTTCAGAGCGCTGATGGGGCTGCCGCGACACTGTAGTGCCTCGGGCATGTATGCCGAAGCTAGCGTCGACTGCTTCTATGCAACGCAATTATGCGTATGCGGAGAGCGTCTCTGGTGTGCAGGGTGCGTGATAGTCCCAACAGCGTGCTGATGATGATAGCTGGCATACCGTCCATACATACGACTCTGCAGTGACATGCACGTCACCTACAGTCGTCGGTCATTAATGTTGAAAGAACGGTGGTTTTTTGTTATGTATTGTAATGTTAATTTATTGTTTATTTTATACTTAGGTAATGTATCGAATATTGTCTATGAGTGTCATTGTAACTTGAATTAATAAATGGATTTATTAATCCATTTATTAATATTTACCACTACTTGAAATAAATAAAGAAAAATAGGTTTATTTGTCACAGAAACACGTGCATACAAAACAGGTAATTAGCTCTAATAATTAAGAAAAGAAAAAAAGAGATATCTCAATCTCTCTTGCTATTATTATAGCAAGTAGTGGTATATCTACTAATTTGTGTGGGGTAAGTAGGTACCTACAACTAAAAAGAAAAATCATTTTACAAAAAAAAAAAAAACAACGACGATAGTCTATACACCTTGCGTACAAGCGTACGATGATTGTTCTGTACACTTGTGATGAGGGAAACCCGGGGATGATGAATTAAACCGCCCGTGTTGAGTGTGGTAAAATCACTGATTTATTTTACTTAGCCAGTTTACTAAA
Source organism: Brachylomia viminalis (assembly GCA_937001585.2). NCBI lineage: Eukaryota > Metazoa > Arthropoda > Insecta > Lepidoptera > Noctuidae > Brachylomia > Brachylomia viminalis. The sequence continues at coordinate 12,932,631 of OW443301.2, read as the reverse complement.
TGATCGCGCGTATGCAAACGCTGATGTAGCTTAACCTACTTAATGTTACGAAATGTGCGGGTTCACTGTACATACTGCCAACTCTAAAGGAGAGGACGAGGGAATATGTTGAACCTAGATGAAACCTAAGTGTGTGTAAATACAATAAAAATGATGACTTAGGATAAATGACACAATTTGTCGTTGAATGCTCATACAAGGTGATTTCAACAGTATCTACTCTAAGTACTATGTATACCTAACACTAAATTGTCTGATTTTGTTCTAGTCAATATTTCACCATAGGAGAGGTCCCTTTATTTACACTTTCGGTTGTCTTACTTATATCACTGAACTCACTGATCACTGGCACTGTTTCACGCACGCACTCAGTAAATCGCGGTCCTGTGAGGTCAGCTTGCGCCTCCGCCGCCGGGGCTCGCTCGCCCTCCGGTACACGTACCTCCAACATCTCACGCTGCTGCGGCGCAGGTGCGGCTTGGCACTTACTTCTTATAATTAAGTATACGCATATGCCGCCTATGACGAGAACCAAGGCCAAGGTCACGTACACGACGGAATAATGGTGGATGTCGTGGACATTTAGTTGTGTAGAAGATTGTTCCTTTATGTTGGTTATTTGGTCTCTAAGCTGATTCCACGTAAGGGTGTGGTTTTCCGGTACGTCGAAATCGTTGGGTAAGGTAGTGTTGATTAGAGAGTTCAATATGGAAACCTCTGGGACTTCGATGTTTGATTGCATGTTCAAATAGCGCAAGTAGTTGTTGTGCGAGTGAATACGGTACGAATCCGATTTCAGTGTGCATCCATAAACTAGGTCAATGATACCGCTGCCTCGTATGACCGTCGTCGTTGTGTCAGCAATACAGGAAATACGAAGTTCACATGACTCACAACAGGTGTAAAACCAGGTTCAAATTGTGTAACTTGATCCAATAATTGTGGCACGTGGATACTTCTTGTTTACACGCGCTCCTCATATTACTTACTGTCTGTATATCGCATAACGACTGTTTTATTCCCAGATTGTAAACAGGTTTGTCAATGGAGCATAGTAGCCGATTGTTACTGATGGTATGAAAGCATGCTTGCAGATCGCTATCTGTTAATAGAAGAGCGAGGTCCTTTTGTATGTTGTAGGCAATATATGGTGAGCTTGGGACGGTGCGAATGTGGTTCGACCCCCTTTTCTGAGGGATAGGTATTATGCTATCTAACTCGAAGATATCGTTGCTCACAAGCGGGATCTTTATCTCTATAATAAGATAGCCTTCGTACAGCGTTGCAGACGCCTTCATAATCTTGTACAGCTCGGATGGGTTTGATGACTCGATTGGGGTCATGAGATTTCCCTGCAATTGCCCGGAGATTATGTTGATCTGACGAGCCAGCTGTTCCGGAGTCAAAAGGTACGGGTCGATGCGACCGTGGCTGATGTCTGTCACGGTGTTGATAAGTGTGTGTTGGATCCGCATTAGGTTTGACAATATGATACTCGCCGCTAGGGCCGATGATGTTACATAAATGCCGTTTCTGTTGTCCAGACGCACCTTATTAATTTCTTCAGTGACGTTTTGAAGATGTTGTTTTATAAATTTGAACTGTTTGTTCATAGTATCCTCGCTGCGCCGCAGAATGTTATATTCCGATTCCAAGACCGTGGTTTGATTCTTCAGTAACCTTTGAAGGTGATTTTCATTATTAGTTATTTTTTCTATGTCCTGCTTATACTGTTGTGCGAAATTTTCATCTAATACTCCGAACAACGTGTTTGCTAGGTACCCTACTCCGTTGATTAAACCACGTTTTTGCCTTCTTGCATTTGGCTTGTCAAGGAGTTTTTGATAGTGCTCAAGTTCCTTTACTTCGTGCTCTAATTGTAGGATGACGCTATCGTATTGCGAACCCATGCAATCGGCGGTTTGTTTTAAGTGTTTGACATAGTTGTTGATGTTCGATACTCCATGATAGAACGTGGACATGTTGTAGAACACGATGAGTTTCCAATCGTCCTTGATAACTTGGAGGTTGGACATCTTGTCGAAGTAAAGGCCTTGATTTGCGGTAATTTGCGTAACGTTGTATGTCGTCACTTTCTGTTGTAGACTCGGAGATGCAAACAAAAGCATTAGTAAAAGACTGATGAAAAAAGCTTGCAAAGTTTTTTGCTTTCGTGGTCGCGAAGGCCGCCTTTTGCTTTCATCTTGATCTGATGACGGAGTGGAAGACTCATCTTGTCACTGGCTCATGGGTTTGGATGGGAATATCTCCTCATTTACAGGCAAGTATACAAGCTTGTTGACAGGACGCTGTATGGTGTTATTGCTTGTCTTGACAGTGACTACTCTCACATACCCGTCCTTTCCAGGATGAAGTTGGTGCACTCGTCCCATTGCCCATTTACCCGGAGGTACGTTCTCTTCACGGATGAGGACAAAGTCATCGACTTCAAGATTACGTCGTGCCTGTTGCCACTTGGTTCTGGTTTGTAGCTGTTGCAGATACTCCGATGACCACCGTTGCCAGATATTCTTAGTCATAGCTTGGACGAGTTGCCATCGCGCCTTTAGCGTTGATGATTCCGGTTCAGTTTGAGGTCGTGATATAATCGGTGCCCCAGTCAGGAAGTGTCCCGGAGTGAGGCAGTCGTCGTCTGAATTTTCTGTGAGTTGACATAAAGGTCGGGAATTCAGACATGCCTCTATTTGGCAAAGTAACGTCGAAAACTCTTCGTACGTAAGACGTTGATCGCCTATGACCCTTTTCAAATGGTATTTCAGGCTCTTCACAGCCGCCTCCCAAAGTCCACCAGCATTAGGCCAGGCTGGTGCATTAAGTGCCATTGGATGTTCTGCTCACTGATTTTGTTAAAGAAGTCCGGGTTGATATTCTGGTTAATCTCCTTATACTCCTTTATCATGAGTCGGTTAGCGCCTACAAAGTTTGTGCCATTGTCACTATACATGTGGCCTGGCGATCCACGTCGGGAGCAGAATCGACGAAACGCTGCTAGAAAGGCGGCCGTACTCAGGTCTGAAACTAGTTCCAGATGGACCGCTTTCGTCGACAGGCAGACAAAGACTGCTACGTATCCTTTCGTTGTTTTGATCCCGCGTCCTTTATTGATTTTCAGCTCTACGTGGCCCGTGAAATCGACTCCAGTATGCATGAATGGCCTTGATGAAGTGACTCTGGCCCGAGGTAGGTCTGCCATAATTTGCTGTTGAACTTCGTTGTTAAATCGGCGACACTTAACGCACAGTCTTAACTGCCGTTTTACTGTCCTGATTCCACTGATGATCCAGTATCTATCTCTTATGTAGGAAAGTGTTAGTCGGGGACCACCGTGCAAAATTGTTATGTGTGCTTGGCTAATGACAAGATCAAGATCGTAAGTCGACTGTGGCTTGGTAGAATGATGGGATGCTTCGCCGATTTGCTTATACTGGCGTGTTTTAAACGTCCACCAACTCTTAATAAGCCATTTTCATCTAGGCAAGGATTTAAACTGCATATCTTGCTTTTCGAGCTCACGTGTTGTTTACACTTAATATGTTGCAACTCTTGCTGAAATTCCTGTGATTGGACTTCTTTAATAATTAAATTGTAAGCGCTGTTTATTTCTGATGACTCCAGAAAACCATGCGTTGCGATATGTTTGTCGCGAATTCGCTTGATGAAACGTGACACCCAGCCAATAATCCGCACAATTCGTGTCAACGAACTGTAATTTTGCAGTAGGTCAGTAATAAATGTAATATTATTTTCCAGTAAGGCTGTGTTCACACAAACCGCTTTTGTTTCTATTGTTGGGGCCTGGTATACGATCTTAACTGAATCTTTCCTCTCGCAACCTTTTAGCCATTTAGGCCCTTCCCACCACAAAGATTGGTTTAACAATTGTTGCGACGTTATGCCTCGTGTAGCACAATCAGCTGCGTTTTCTTCCGAGCTGACATGACTCCAGAATTCTGCCGGGACTATGTCGGTTATCTGCTTAACTCTGTTAGCTACAAATGGTTTCCATCTGGATATATCTCCGTGTAGCCAGCCCAAAACTATCATGGAATCTGTCCATGCATGAAGCGTCATACCTATATTTGGTAGGGACTCAATGACCTTCTTTACTAGTTGGGATAGGAGTAGCGCGCCGCACAGTTCCAGTCTAGGAAGCGATGTTTTCTTTGCGACCGGTGCCAACTTTGTTTTTGCAGCAACAATTGTCGATGTGTACTCGCCCTTATTGTTCTTGGTGACGAGGTAAATAACGCAAGCGTAAGCTTTGTCTGATGCATCGCAAAATGCATGTAATCGACAGGTTTTTTCTGTGTCACCTAAGAATCTTGGTATGCGAAATTTGTCGATGCAGTTGATATCTTCCTTTAATTTATGCCAATATTCTTGCATGTCTTTTGGTAGTTCCTGATCCCAGTTGGTTTCAATGGACCACGTTTGTTGAAACAGTAGCTTCGCTCTGATTGTGAGCGGTGATAACCAGCCAAGAGGATCGAATAGCTTTGATACTTCGGACAATAACTGCCGCTTTGTAATTGCTGCATTACTCTTAGGGATTACATGGCTTTGGAACATGAATGTATCAGAGGATGGGTTCCATTGTAATCCAAGAGTCTTTCGGGATTCGAGACACTTAAATTCGTAGGGACTGTTCAATTGGTCGGTTGGTAAATTCTGCAGAAGTTCTGGCTTGTTACTTGACCATTTTCGCAGGTTCATACCAGCACCCTGGAGCATTTTAATAAGTGGTTGTTGTAGCTCTTTTGCTTGATCGGCGGTATTCTGTCCACTCAGCAGATCGTCCATGTAGAAGGCGCTCTGTACAGCTGCTGCTGCTAGTGGATATTTCTCGGCATCATCTGCAGCGAGTTGTTTCAGAGTCCGCATAGCCAAAAATGGAGCTGCCTTGGTCCCGTACGTTACAGTGGTTAATTGGTATTGATTCAATTGACCATCCATTGAATCTCTCCAAATGATCGTTTGAAGAGGCTGATCTTGCTCTCTAACGAGTATCTGACGGAACATTTTTTCAATATCCGCAGTGATTACATATTGGTATTGCCTCCAATTTATGATAAGTGCTAATAGGTCTTGTTGTAAGTTGGGTCCACTGTACATTAAGTCGTTGAGACTGTTACCCGATGTAGTCTTGGATGAGGCATTAAAAACTACTCTCAACTTTGTTGTTGTGGAATCAAGTTTCCATACACCATGATGTGGTAAGTAGTACGCCTGATCGGTTACACTTTCGACTTCCCGCATGTGACCTAATTCTTGGTATTCGTTCATAAATTGTTTGTATTGGCTTGCAAATGATGTGTTTTTAGACATTTTTGACTCTAATTGTTTATATTGCGCTATAGCCTTAAACTTTGATGATCCGAGTTGTTGCTGAAAGCCTGGCATCATGGGTATCCCAACTTCATACATGCCATCATTTAAGCGTCTCGTGGTGGTTTTGTAGAAATCTTCACAAAATTGATCACCAATAGTCAAGTTTGATGATGATGAGTCGTGAATATCTTCCAACTCCCAAAACTTGGCTATTTCTTCAATGTTATTGATGGCGACATGACAGTTGAACCTTTTGACATTTCCTGATAAGATCCAACCCATTTTGGTTTGTTGAGCTATTGGGGCCTGCGCTGGGCCCTTGATAAGACCACTTAAAATAATTTCAGAATATACACTGGCATCCAGAAGAAGATCAATAGGTCTTGATACGTTGTACTCCGGGTCTGCTAACTGAAGATGCTGCAGGTGAGACTAGGGCTGTTTTCGGAATGATGAGTTCGGTAGGCTGTTTATGACCTTTGATACAACCAACGCCTGAGTCTTCAGGGTGTAATCTCCGTAGATGGACTTGCAGTCTAATTTAACAATTCCTTTGCTTTGTTTGGCGACTGGACCTACTCCTGAAATGGAGGCGTGATATTGTCGACGTTGCAAGCCTAGCATTTGCGTCGCATTTTCTGAAGTCAATGAAATTTGGGACCCTTGGTCTAGGAGCGCTCGCAATGTGACATATGTACCATTTTCTGATAATACCGTCAACGACAACGTGGTTAACAGTATTTCTTCGTTATCAGCTGCAACGTGATTGACGTTATGCTGCGCCTGTGATGGCTGCACGGTAGCGCTCGTCGCCGCTGCGGTTTGTTGATGTGGTGCACATGCATCATGCAGTAAAGTGTTGTGTTCACTGTTACACTCCTTGCAACGTTTTGTGCTGTTGCACTCACTGTCAGGGTGATAGTTAAGACAATTTTTGCAATATTGATTCTTTGTTACCAGGGTCAATTTATCACTCGCGGTCATTTTCGTAAATTTCCTGCAACGAAAATAGAGTGACGTTTATTACAAATCGGACAGTCCGGCCCTTGAGTCGCAACGGCTTGATACTGTTTCTTATATTGGTTCCCGTGATTTGAAGGTTTGTCACGTTGTTGACCAGACTCCCGTTTAAAGGCAGGCTTCGTTGTTTCTCTCTCTCTTCGGTGTAAGGGTTCCAAGGCTGTGAACTTGTTTTCGAGGAACGTCATAAATTCTGTCAAGGATGGAAGCTCCCTGGGTGATGTGCGCGCCTCTTTGTAGTCACAGTAAGTCTCCTGGTCCAGTTTCTTACTGAGAAGATGTACTAACAACGGATCCCATGTGTTTGTGTTCACACCAAGGTTGTGTATAGCGTGGATGCACTCCGTGGTGGTATCATATAACCGCTTCAACTCATAAGCTGTTTGCTTGGAGATAGAAGGCTGATTTAAAAATATCTCTACCCGCTGGAGTGGATGAGGTGACCAAAGTGGCGCCGCACGTTAGTGTCCACTCGCGTAACCTTTTAATTAATCGAAATCCGATAAACTTTATTCAATTTTTCATTTTTAAAAGATCTGTGGCACACTGTATCCGATTGCTTAGTCGATTTCGTGCTTAAAAGCCGCGTATTCAGATGTATGACAACACTACAAGCGCTCAACCAAAAAAATCAAATAATTAAAAAAATATGGCGTCTTGTCAGTGACGTACGGACTCGCTCGTGTTTTGTTTACATGATAAATAATTTGTGTTTTAAGTGGGTTTTCAAGTGTTTGAAGTGCTATGGCCTGTTAAGTGTGTGATAAATATTATAGTGAAGTGAATTACTGCAGGATTTCAAGGTCGATGAGTGAAAAAATATTACGTAATTTCGGTTTTATTCCACAACCGGCGCTGACCGATTCATGTTTATTGTTATTACGTGTATGTGTTTTCAGATCCTTATTTTAGTACAGTGTGTTATTCTAATACCACTACTTTCATAACAAAGTTGAAGCATTAAATAAGCTTTCCACAGGTACCAATATTTTTATTCTACGTATCAGATTTATATTTATAAAACAACATTTTGTTTCCATTGTCTTGGCGGCCATTGTTATTTTTTTGCCGTCGGCAAATCTTTTCAACTTTGCACGCTCGTAAATAGTACATATTGTACTAATGCTATGTGGTTTTATTAGTGTTTTGCGTTAAGTATATACACATAATGTATTTAAAACCTTAAACAATATAGGCCAACGCTCGTTTTTTCGAACTATAACCATTTATTTGAAAACAAAGTTACGTAAATACTATCATACGTACGTATCGTACGTAGTGTTTACGTAAATACTATCCTATTTCAAACGAAACTCCGCTATCTTAAAGCCCCGTTCCTTACCATAACAAAAAACACAAGTGTTAGCACCATTCAAACAAACCCAAGTCGTAAAAATGCTTTATTTACATTATCGGGCGGCCGAGCGGCGCCCCGCCGCGCCGCGCGCGCCGGTGACGCATCTGGCATTCATCTGGCTCGATTATTTTTCCCGCGCTCTGCCACCGAGCGGCTACTTGATTTGTAAAGAGAACTTGAGCATTATTGTATCTGTGATTTAGGATGTCCCAAGCTGCGTCATAATTTTCAGACGAGATGTGAAGATGTTGTATAAGGCGTTCGGCCTCTCCCTTGATCTTTCCTTTCAAGTGCTGCATCTTCTGAGCCTTGGTTATTGTGTTGTTGTCGTGCATAGCTTCTGTAAACAGGTCACAAAATGTTGGCCACTGCGTGTATTTCCCCGTAAAAGTAGGAATCTCGAGCTTCGGCGTTGCCTGTTGTACATGAACCATAGACGATATTTTCTTATTCAGCGAGCGCTTCATATCCTTGTAGCTACGCTCATACCTACTAAACTCATTTTCGTACGAAACATCTCCACCTTGAAGTATGTGGTCGATTCGTAGATGTAACGTATCGATAGTGTTCCACTTGGCTTGTATAGCCCTAAGCTCGTCTTCAAGTTCCCATTTTTCGGACATTTCGTCTACGTTGATGCTCTTCACCAACCTGTTGAAAGACCTAAAGTTGGTTCTCTGTTGAGCCAACAGTTCGGTGGCTTCAGAGTTTGACTGCGTACCCTTTTCATCCGAACCAAAGGCCCTAAGCAAGTTTCGAGTAGACTGGTAGAGGCTCTTACCCTGTTGATAAAGGTTAGATGCGAAATATTGAGGTTCCCTATCTGGAAACTCAGAGAGTTTCAAGTGATTTTGTTCGAACTCTCCCCAGAGGCTATCCAACGACTCTATTCTCTTTTGGATGTATTCCGGAGTTTTTCTCGACAACGGATCCTTACCGAAGTTGACCTTTATCCTATTGAGACCTTCTAATATTTCCGATTGACGAGCGCTTAAAACGGCCATTATGATATAGTATTAGGAACAATCTTACTTGGACACTGACGAGTTGCGATACCAACTGTGGGCTACCAACGCCGTGTGCAGTACAGATGTAGATTCAGCTCCACCGATGTCTTCTTGGAACGATTCACTGATGGCTCACTGATGGTTCACTGAATGGACTGAGTTTAACTATTTACGGAACTGTCGCGAAATATTCAACGAATATAATCAAGCGTGTGGCTGCGATTTCAACACACCTCGATCTATACACCCGATTGATTGTTACGCGTAATCACAGAATCCAGAGATTCGAATCCGGCTCGAAGGACCAAAAAAATGTACGACGATAGTCTATACACCTTGCGTACAAGCGTACGATGATTGTTCTGTACACTTGTGATGAGGGAAACCCGGGGATGATGAATTAAACCGCCCGTGTTGAGTGTGGTAAAATCACTGATTTATTTTACTTAGCCAGTTTACTAAATGATCGCGCGTATGCAAACGCTGATGTAGCTTAACCTACTTAATGTTACGAAATGTGCGGGTTCACTGTACAACCGCCTTAAAAATAAACACTAATAAGTGAAAAATAACTTTTATTTCGGAAGACGGCTGTTTTTTTTAAAATAATTTTAATTATAACGCATGAATAAATTTTCATGAGACAGTTCTGAGTAGGTATTTTTTGTAATTAAAGTATCTATCCACGAGAACAAGAGAACACTAAGTAGGAATTCGGTAAATTAGTTTTCGAGGTTTCCAGTTACCAACACTACACAAGAACACAGAGATGTTACCTATGTGTGAGCAATCACTCATCGACGCTGATCCAAAGATCCAAAGTTTCTCGGATTTTCTAAAGTAGGTACATTATACAGATTTATAACAGTAAGTACTTTTTTCTAATGTCTATATTCGTTGCTAATAAACCTCTTTTTATAATGAAAAAACATTAAAAGCCGCGCACGCCCCTTAAAACCTTCATACAACGTATACAACCCTAATCTCTTAAAAGTGAGAGTGAACAGATTTCTTCTGGGTAAGCTCACTCCATCGTCGACTCTGTCTCTGACGCCACTGACCTAGACTAGAGTCAAGAGCAAACTCACCTTAAATAAAATTAAAAAAATCCTAGTTTCAATTGGCTAAAACAGTTTCTTGGCCCACATCATAAGAGTCCGTGTTTCGTTTTGTTCGTGTTGCAGAAGATTCTTTGAAAGTCAAGGAAACTCAATATCACCAATCTCCTGCCCTTATCCTAATTTATTTGGGGTCGGTTGTCTTTTTTTCCATGCTTTTCAATTAGTCGTCATCAAGGAAAATCAATAAAACTGTATTTATTATGTACCGCACTCGATTAATTTATAATAATGTGAAGACCATATAATATTTTAGTAGTTATTTGGTTGAAAGTAATTCAATCAAATTACATACAATTACATTAAAATGAAAATAAACTATAGGAAAAATAAATAATATAATCCTAGGTATCAAACTCGCAACCCACAATCATGAATATATTATAAGTAACTCATTGCGGGCTGGTTAAGTAAAATGGTTAACGTGTTTTCCACGTGCCGGAAAAACTGTAAAAAACCTTTGCCATGATTTCAGAAAAATTTAATTATAAATGTTTTCGCTGAGCTCTGATCGAATTGGTCGTAATCTAATCCAATATTTATAAAGAAACGTCTTAAGGGGGATGCGTTAAGGTAGCCCGTGAAATTAAATTTTTCTTACGTTTTTTGCAATTTGCAGATCAGTGTTAGGTTGTATGTTGATTAAAATATAATTCGCGACCGTAACAAATATGGCTAAGTTACAGAATTATAATAATAGAATCTTCGATATCGAACTATAAGTTAACCGTGTTCAAACGTGACGTCTTCATAGCGTGGTATGTGGTACTAAAGCGGTCTACACATTAGCGCGTGTTTCACCCGTGAACGCCGCCGTGAACCTCGAATGTGGATGGCTTTCACGCTGTTTACGCCTTACACGAGTGTTCACGCCTTGCTATCAGTTCAGAGTCGGTATTTCGCCCGCTTCAAAGAGTTTGCGGAATATGAACACTGCGTGAATTACGCGCGAATATGGAGTCCGCTAAAGACAAACGCGCCAGAGCGGGATTGGTTGTTGGCTGGGTCAACTCGTATTTCTTTGTACAGTGGGCCACACGTAGCTGAACAAAAAGTAACTTGTTGCTAAGAAATATAATCCTACAGAGTGTACTTACGTGTAGCCACAGCTGCGCGGCCCACTGTACTAAATAATTAATGTTTTGAATGGGATATATGTCAAAGCGAGAGCTTTGTTTAGGTACAAAGGTCTTATCATATCGTATCCTTACTTGTAAGACAGTTGGCAAGAAATCAGTAGACGTGTAGTAAGATGTGTTGGTTTTTGTGTTAACATATTATAACACTGACGATGCATACAACATACACCTAACGGGAACGTCATAATGACACCCAACTGTACATCTTTTATCTTTAATTACTGAATTTTATTTGCGTGTGTTCAATTTCAAATTCGTTACATGACCTGTTATCAATTCTGAAGGACCTATTTCTGGAATACGTACCGGTGTTTACGGTTACAAGTTATACATAATACATGATGGATGAGCATGTAATTGAGTAATGATTATTGTTATAGATCGTATTTGATGGTTCGAGGTCAATATGTAATCTTTGTTGTCAAAGAACTGATTATGCGATATGTCATGATTTACCTTCAGAAGCCCAGCCAGTTCCATAAGCTGGACAATCAATTGATTTTGCTGGATTGACTAATGTATGTATGTTAGAAAACTGCAACAACTTACAACTGTGTCAAGCACCCAATACATTAAAGGCGTATCTTCTGAGTTATTATGACTTATAACGGGTGATTTTTTTGCTGGTATCTTTTTGGCAACACTGTTTTTGACTCGTGTCTTGTGTCATTGTCAAACTTGTTCAGTTTGGTCATTGTACATTGTACATTGTACCACATTGTACCTACTTGTAATTTAGAAATTGTGACCTATAGTGTAATAGTAATTTAGAAATTGTATCAATACTTATGGCAAAATAAATTGTATGATTCTGATTCTAAGGGTTTTATTTTCTGCAGTCAAATATATAAAAACAGGACGGAAGCAGGAATGATGATGGTAGACCTATAGATCTTATATATATATATATATATCAGGAAAGTTGTCGGTTTGTAGTCGCAGGTGGCGCCAACAATCGGTTTCCTTCCAAAGCCATCGAGTAAAGCCTCTATACCTATCTAAAAAAAGTACTCTGTGAGTTTGGTCTATAATTTAGCCATGAATCGACTTACGAACGAACAACGCTTGCAAATTATTGAATGTTACTATCAAAATGCATGCTCGGTTAAGAGTGTGCATCGCGCACTTCTTCCAATTTATGGGCAGTTTGGTCGGCCTACTGAGGCAGCTATTCGGAAGCTTGTGACTAAATTTCGAACCCAGTTTACATTATTGGACATTAAACCACGAACACGCATACGTAGAGTGAGGACCGAAGAAAATATTGCGGCTGTATCCGCCAGTGTTAGTGATGACCGTGAAATGTCGATTCGCCGCCGTTCGCAGCAATTGGGCCTCTGTTACTCCACTACGTGGAAAATTTTGCGAAAGGATTTGGGTGTAAAACCTTACAAGATACAGCTATTGCAAGAATTGCAGCCACACGACCTCCCACAACGTCTAACATTTGGTGAATGGGCATTGGCAAAGTTGGAGGAAGATCCACTTTTTTATCGAAAAATTGTGTTCAGCGACGAAGCTCATTTCTGGTTGAATGGATATGTCAATAAGCACAATTGCCGCATCTGGAGTGAAGACCAGCCAGAAGCATTGCAAGAGCTGCCACTGCATCCCGAAAAATTTACTGTTTGGTGTGGATTATGGGCCGGTGGCATCATCGGGCCGTACTTTTTCAAAGACGACAATGGCCGAAACGTTACTGTGAATGGCGAGCGCTACCGTGTGATGATTGGCGATTTTTTTTTGCCCAAAATGGAAGAATTGGACATGCCTGACATGTGGTTTCAACAAGACGGTGCCACATGCCACACGGCACGCGAAACAATGGCCCAATTGAGAGCCGCCTTCGGTGAACAGTTCATCTCACGTTTTGGGCCCGTCAATTGGCCGCCTAGATCGTGTGATCTAACGCCTTTGGACTATTTCTTGTGGGGCCATGTTAAGGCTCATGTCTACAGGGATAAACCAGCAACGATGGACGCACTGGGAGCCAATATTGAAGCATATATTCGTGATATACCGGCTGATATGTTGGAGAGAGTGTGCCGAAATTGGGCCTTGCGAATGGGCCATCTAAACCGGAGCCGCGGCCAGCATTTGCATGAAATCATCTTCAAACATTAAATTATATTGATCGTTCTATCGATTCCAAAAAAGATTTCATCAAATTTTTAAAATTTTTTGTGTTTTTTTTGAAAATCAAATCCTATACCTCTTAAAAAATCACCCGTTACAAACCCATCCTATCTTGTATCTGTCAAACCACTTATGAAGTACCATTTGGGAAGATTTTGCGAAAAATGTGATCCGTCGTCAAAATGACTTCAAAGCCGAACATATACTAGACATAGTTCGAATGTCCACGCAAGCTCTTGAATAAAAAACGCAACTTGACTTGGGAATTTGAGAGAAATGGTCGAAAATAACCTTTATTTTTGGACTGTTGTAAATCACAATCAATCCAATAGCATTCTGTATCAAATTCCATCCCTTCATGACTTAGTACTGACTTAGCAGTATAGTTAACCCATTGAATGCCGAAGTTAACCGTCAAATCACAATCAGTGGTCACCATACAGATGATGGCTTGCTACGTAATACTTCGTAGTTAGCATCAGGGATACCAATTTATACAATGATGCCGTGGGTACGTAATGTTTCGTAGGTAGGCACCACTAACATTAATTTTATATAGGATGCTTACCTATATGCAATATTGCGTATACGCAAAATTACGTAGGTACTTGGCACCGCGATCAAACACAGCTTGCTGACTATCCTGATCACTCCTGTACATTCAACAATCGCGTATTCCCCCCGCTGCCCCTTTCGCTAAAGATACAGTTATTACTACGTAACTTTAGTATCGCGCATTCGCGCCGCTCGCGCAGTGGAATTGACGTTTGATAAGCGTAGTTTTTGCGATGCAGCGCGGACGCAGATCTAGTCGTCGTATTTTACGCGGTCGCCTAACCACGCAATCGTTACGACGACCATTATATCAAAATGAAGTAGCTGGAGTTCTCTATGAAGAATACTCGTCAGAGAATGGGGATTTCTCTTCAGGGTCAGACAATAATAACGGTCCGGAGCGTGATGAAAATCGACAGTCCGAATCGGAGAGTAGTAATCCATGCACCGTTATGTGATTTTTAGAGTTCCAGTAGAATATAGGCACCGCCAGACCCCAGCGATCTTTTATCTGTTCTGTGGATCCGCATTTACAGGTGAGCCGGGTATAAAGATTAGCCTTACATCTTCACCTGCTGCATCGAGTGAGATATTTTTTTCCTGCGATTTTTTACATTCCTTGGTGCAAGCAACAAATAACTACGCACATCGCACAGTTGGTCCCGACAGAAGAATGCCCGCTTTAGATATTGGAAAGACACTAATATTGAAGAAATGCGCAAGTTCACAGGTATGTTCCTTTACATGGGATTTGCTCAATTACCCTCTATAAGTAATTACTGGAGATTAGACCAACTGTATAATTTGCCACTTTTTAGAAAAGTGGTGAGAGGAAACCGCTTTCAATGATTGCTACGTAATTTTCATTTCTCCGAGAACGATGCCACAGCTTCATCAAGATTGCATAAAACCCAACCGATATTAGATCGGTTCAACAATATTATGCCGGATCTACATTATCCACAAGTTGGTCGAAGTATCGATGAGTCGATGGTTTTATGGAGAGGAAGACTGATTTTTCGGCCGTACATTAAAATAAAAAATAAATACGACATAAAACTATAAGGACTTTGTGAATCTTCTGGAATGGTTATAAAAATACGAAACTATAGAGGAAAAACTGAAAAACCTCCGCCTGGAACTCTGTATAGCACGGAAGCTGTATTAGATCTCTTAGAAAAAGGTCACGTAATCGACATAGATAATTTTTATAATTCACCTGATTTGACTAGACGTCTTAGTCAAAGGAACACATACATTATATGTGGTACACTTCACAAGAACCGCAAGAACTTCCCTGTGGATGTTACCAGCGCCAAGTTGAAGCGTGGAGAATTAGCTGCAAAAGTATAAAATGACATCACTGTGTACAAATGGAAAGATATACGTGATGTATTGGTACTTTCTAACATACATAACCTGCAGTTGGTGAGGGTAAGAAATAAGAATGGGAAAATCTCATTGAAGCCTAACATCGTTGCTGACTACTGGGCATGTCTGGTGTAGATAGAGATGGTGTAGAGAAAAACTCTTATGTGGCACAAGAAGCTCGGAATACACGTTTTTACAGTGTACAAACAGCACATTGATTACTTCGCCTACATGATCCCACCTCTAAAATGCGACTGCTACAGTTTCGTGAAGATTTTGTAAGGCATCTTTTAGGACTGAATGTTGCCGCATTAGTCTACTAATTTTGCGTCACTACACTACCTACGGTGTCTACGGTAAACTAAACGTAAATCACTAATCGATAGCTGTGATTGGCCAGGCTGCGATCACGCGACGGCGAGCCGGCCAATCAGAAGACAAGTGTGGTGTTTGTGGTTTTGTGAGTGGACACAAGGAAGTGACGTTTAGATAAAAAACTTTTTACTTCTTTTTACAGAGAACATTTTTTAGAATAATATGGAACGTGCTCGTACAATTTATGTAAACCAAAAAACCTGTAATTTTACCAATACACCAGATATTCATCAAGAAAAGTTTGCAGTTATTTCACCGACCTCAATCCTATGTTAGCAACAACATAATTTTGGTCCTTCGAGCCGGATTTCTACGCTTGAAGAAAAACCGGACAATTGAGAGACGCATGACGGTGCATAACCTAAACTGAATAACGGTGGATTACAGTGCTTTTGGTGAGGCGTGCCAACTAAAACCTCTAAACCATTATTTCGTCACCTGCTTAATACTTTCCTATGGTTATTTCAGTGCTTTGCAATTTCGCATGTCGACTTGCACGTCGAGGGGTGATGCATACGCTTTATCTCGCCACGCTGCAGACTTTGCAAAGGTTCGCTTTTTATGCTATAAAGTACGCTGAATACAAGAAACTGTGAGTATTACATGTCAATATATTTAAAATGGAATCATCCCATCGTGATGCTAAAACTGAATTGATGATGAAAGATTTGAAAAAGAAGCGTGCGTCGATAAAATGTCGACTAACCAATTTTAAAAAGTACGTGAGTTCTTTCAAAGATTGTGATTTACTTCTCAACAGCAAGCAGAGTTAAAATTGCGTGTGGTAGGATCTCAAATATTAATAAATGATTTCAATCAGGTTCAAAGTAAAATAGAGGACATCAGTACTGAGTTAGAGATTGACAATCAGCTCGAATCGCGCGAAGAATTTGAGCAGGATTATTATAGTGTCCTTGCAATTGTTGAATGTATGACTAGTACTGATGAGAAGTCGACTAGTATCTCTGAATTACCAGCGACTAGTTCAAATTCAATTAAATTACCAATAATTACCATTCCCACCTTTGAAGGGTCGTATGAACACTGGTTGGAGTTCCGTGACACATTTTTGTCATTAGTGCATAATTGTAAAACAATAACGCAGATTCAAAAGTTCCATTACCTAAAGTCATCATTGAAGGGCAATGCAAAGTCAGTCATAGATTCTCTTGAATTCTCTGCAGACAATTATGATGTAGCATGGGAGTTGTTAACCAATCGGTTTGACAATACCAAGTTATTGGTTCACAATCATGTGAAGTCCATGTTTACAACTCAAGCATTAACTAAGGAATCTCCAGGATTGCTGCGCAAGCTTATTGATAATATTCTTAAAAATTTACGTGCATTAAAATTACTAGGAGAACCAACAGAATACTGGGATACATTGATAATTTATATTGTTGTTTCAAAGTTGGACCCCATTACAGAACGTGATTGGGAACAGCATCGAGGAACATTTTTTACTGGTGGTAGTAAATTAAAATCAGCAATTAAATTAGATGATTTAATGCAGTTTCTTAGGAATAAGGCGGATATTTTGGAGACCCTTATAGTATCACATAGTAAATCAAATATTTACAGTGGCAGTGAAAATAAGAAACAGACCAACAATGTTTCATCACATAAGGTTCATTGTAATGTGGTTACTGATAACAAGTCTTCTAATAGTAATAGTAAATCAAAGAATAAAGCGTCACGGATGTACAAAGCTTGTCTGATGTGTAATGAAAAACATCCCTTGTATTCTTGTCAAACATTCCTAGACTTAAGCGCTGAGGATAGATTCAAGATAGTCAAAGATAAAGATTTGTGCATCAATTGTATGCGTTCTGGTCACTCTGTGGGTACCTGTGTTTTTGGTCCATGCCGGAAATGTGATAAAAAACACAATTCTTTAATTTGTGAAGTAATAAATAAAATTAAGGATAACAATTTGGGTGTTGTTACACTCACAACTAGTGAGAAATCAGCTGTTCCTAGTTCTGGGATTGACAGTTGTAACAGTACATCTTCTTTAACTACTCATAGTAATTCATTACAGGTACATAATGTGCATGTAAACAATTATAACAAAAACAATAGTACATCTTCGGTACAACATGTGTTGTTGTCTACTGCCATTGTAGATATTCGTAGCCAGTCGGGTGTAGATCATAAAGCGCGCGTGATCCTCGACAGCGGCAGTGAACGTTCGTTTATTACGCAATCATTTAGTGAAAAATTAAATACGCAAATTATACAGTCCACTCAACAAATTCACGGTGTAGGAAACTCAATAACACAGTGTACGAAATCCTGTAATATTGAGTTAAGATCGCGTAACGGTAGCTTCACTGCACGTATTCAGTGCTTAGTTCTGCCTCAAATATCGTCAAAGTTACCTACGACAACTTTGAGTACCAGTTGTTTTTGTTTACCCGACAATATTAATCTCGCTGATCCGAGTTTTTATGATAGTCCACAAATAGATATGTTGATAGGCGCGGATTTGTTTTGGGATTTAATTAGTGAAGGTAGGATGCGTCTTAAGAATGGACCCTACCTTCAAAACACGAAGTTAGGTTGGATTGTGTCAGGTTCAATTCAATATTTCGGGCAAAGCCCAATGAAACATGTTACATGTAATTTTACACATTCTACAAGTGAAGTTGATACCGATTCACTCGATCAACTATTACGCAAATTTTGGGAGATCGAGGAGTTACCCGTGTGTAATAATAACAAGCTCGGCAGTGATGAGGAGCTCGCCTGCGAAGAGCATTTCAATAAAACAACGAAGCGGCTTGCTGACGGGCGGTTCAGTGTTCGAATCCCGTTAAAGCTTTTACCAAATAAGTTAGGTGACAGTCGTAACCAAGCGGAACGTCGATTTTATGCTTTAGAGAAGAAACTACAACGTAATCCCAACTATAAAAAAATGTATAGCGATTTCATTCACGAATATATTCAGCTTGGTCATATGAGTCTTATTCACACTTACAGTACACCACATTATTTCCTACCGCACCACGGAGTGTTTCGTGAACACGCCACAACTACTAAATTGCGTGTCGTTTTTGATGCTGGAATGGTTTCCAGTTCGGGTGTTTCGTTGAATGACCTGCAGATGGTAGGTCCTCCCATTCAAGGTGATTTAATTGCAATATTACTTAAATTTCGTGAAAACAGATACGTAGCTTGTGCTGATATAGAAAAGATGTATCGCCAAGTATTAATAGATAAAGATCAACGCGACCTACAGCTAATCTTGTGGCGCGACAACCCGTCCGATTCACTTCAGGTATATCAATTAAACACTGTAACGTATGGTACGGCTTCTGCTCCGTTTCTTAGTTGCCGATGTTTAAAACAATTAGCTAACGAATGTGAGGTTCCGTATGTAACGGAGACCATTAAAGATAATTTTTACGTCGACGATTTGATCTGTGGTGCAAACAATATATCGGAGTTAAATGCAATTTGCGAAGGTACTAGTCGGGTTTTAAGTTCCGCATGCCTAGTTTTACGTAAGTGGGTTTTTAACTTTGACCGCGCGAACCCTAACGCTAACGACACACTTAATGTTACAAAACAACTCGCATTGGGCGATAACATTCAAAACAAAACATTAGGTATAGGATGGAATAATAAGTCCGACGAATTGAACTATTATTCGCAAATTAAAACTGAAACGAGTGTAATTTCTAAACGTATTATTTTATCGAATGCTTCTCAGATTTACGATCCGTTGGGATTAATTAGTCCAGTGATAACAATAGCTAAAGCATTGTTACAAAAATGTTGGTTATTAAAATTAGAGTGGGACGAACCGGTTCCTACAGACGTCGCGCAAGTCTGGAACCGATTTGTTAGTAGTTTATCCTCACTTGGTAATTTACGAATACCGCGCTATGTTATGTGTTACGATCCTACTTATATTGAATTACACATATTTACCGATGCGTCGCAAACAGCGTATGGCACTTGCGCATATATCCGCACGATTAATAGTGAATCAGCTGTTACGATGCGCTTGTTATGTTCCAAGGGCAAAGTCGCGCCTACAAAACCCATAACTATACCTAGATTAGAGTTGTGCGGCGCTGTATTAGGCGCGCGACTTTACACAAAAGTTATTGAATCTCTGCGTTCTACAGTAAACAAAGTCGTGTTCTGGACTGATTCTACTATTGTTTTAGGCTGGCTAGGTATGCCACCTAACTTACTTAAAACTTACGTTCAGAATAGAACTGCAGAAATTCATGACCTAACTAAGGGATATCCATGGCGTCATGTTTCTGGTAAGGATAATCCAGCGGATTTAGTGTCGCGAGGTCAAAGTTTAGACGCACTTGGATCTTCATCTTTGTGGTGGGAAGGCCCGCAATTTTTACATACCGCCAATTTTGAAGTCACAAATTTAGCGAATAATAATATAAAACACAATGACTTACCAGAATTGAAAACAAAGGTTCTTTGTCATGTATTAAATAATTTGAGTGATAGTAATTTGTTTCCATTTTCGAAGTTTTCTCAGTATTCGAGATTGAAGCGTGCCGCCGCTTATGTATTTCGTTTCATATACAATACGCGCAACAAAATTAATCGGCGGACGGGTTCATTGACCGTAGAAGAGCTTGAATATGCGGAATTAACATTAGCAAGATTGAGTCAACAAGAATCATTTGGTGATGTATATATATGATTCACTTAAAAAACAAAAGACTATAAATAGCGCTCATTTAGTTAAATTGAATTTATTTATTGATGCCAATAATTTAATACGAGTTGGTGGGCGCATACAAAATTCTCAAAACTTCAGTTTCAATAAAAAACATCCAATTTTAATATCAGCTAAACATTGGTTTACAGTTTTGCTATTTCGTTCCGAGCATCACCGTACAATGCATGCTGCGCCACAGCTGCTTCTGTTTACGTTAAGAGAGGCTTGGTGGCCGGTCGGCGGTCGGAACCTCGCAAGAAGAGTAGTGCATGCCTTTTTTTTTTTTTTTTTTTTTTTTTTTTTGTCGCTGAGAAATGACATTAAGTGTGCACGACTGCGCGCAACCACGGTTAATCCAATAATGGGCAATCTGCCGCAAGAGCGCCTGGATCCAGGCTTTCCCTTTTTGCGATGTGGCGTGGACTATGCAGGGCCAGTGTTCACATTGACTCGTAAATACTATAAGTATACTCGTAAATACTAATACTCGAAAATAAAATAATTTTAATTTTAAGGTAAATAAATGTGTGTGTGTGTGTGCGTGATTGTGCGTGTGGGTGAGTGTGTGTGTGCGTGTGTGTGTGTGCGTGTGCGTGCGTGTGTGTATTTGCTTGTCGATGTTTTTTATGTTAAGATTTTTGCTGTTTCGTCATATGACTTATTTTGGAGGTACGATTGCACAATCTTTTTGCATTTGTAATACGGTAGTCCGTAGATTTGACACTCATCGTTTATTTTATTATACAGGGTGTCCCGTAAATAATGGATCAAACGTAACGGGTAGGGGGTTTGGTAGCTTACCTCATTTCCAACAACTAATTTGAAAAGCTTAAAAAAAACCGGTAAGGTAACCTAGAATTTTTTTTTCGATTTGAAAAAAAAAATCAATTGAAAATTTTTTTTCTAAGGCAAATAAACTTATATTTGAAAAAGAAAATATTAACAATAAGCTATTCAGAAGTTTTTGACAAAAATCATACCTAAAAATGTTATTAGTTGCAGCGACAGCATTAAAAACACTGAATGCTGTTAGAGAAAATGGTAAAATTCGAAAAAAAAAAAATATCTTGGTTACCTTACCGAATTTTTTTAAACGGTTCAAATTAGTTGTTTGAAATGAGGTAAGCTACCTACCCATTACGTTTGATCGATTATTTACGGGACACCCTGTATAAGAAAGGACCAAGATAATGAAAATATCGTTTTGCAAAAGTTGAGCGTACTCGCGGCATCTTATGTCTTCGACGTTTACTACGTTTTTTATTTTCTATAATTCGGTATGGGGTTTTGCGGTGTAGCAGAATGACTGTCTGTAGTATGAAGCGTTGCCGAACATTTAGAACATTGCAGTGACTGTATAGTTAGTCGGTTGGAAACAGAATAAGACGAAATGTGGCCACTTTTAAAATGGCCCTATGTGCTACTTCTAGCGGCTTGAGAGTGGTTTGAAATGTGATTGTAAAGTACTCAGTTGTTTTATACATATTTTGACAGACTGCTAGATTATCATGATGCAATAATAATATTCATAATATCACCGTTGAAACTACGCAAAATAGTTTGGTTTCTCAACAAAAACCACACTATGTACCTAAATCTAGAACCCCGACATCCTCTCTCTCTCTTGAGGATCGTTTCAGCGAAAACAAATAGCGTATTTGTGACATACTATGTTTACCCTACCTCACCGTGCATGAAATATTTTAATGAACTCTGGGTTTTTGGTCCATAAATTTAGAAGCGTTCTTCTTTGAATTTCACAGGCTACTCTAACGCTTTCGTCGTAATGTGTTATAGTAAATCAGATCATGAGGTTAAAAGAACCGTAAAATTTATTCCAGATCTTTCATCACATGTTTCAGACGTGAATTAATTGAGACTATCTCTATAGGTATTATTTAGTTAATCTACACGCTTTTGGAATCACATGTTAGGTAGGTACCTACATTGGTATTTTAAAAACTTACCAAACTGTGCTATTGTGTTGCACACCTTTAAAAGACAAAGACAGCCCCAGGGGATCAATATCTGGGCACGCCACAATTGCGGCGATAAGTCCCCTCTTTGAGGAGTGGCTAGAGAGGCGCCACGGCGTCCTCACCTTCCGCCTGACGCAGGTCCTCACCGGACATGGTTGTTTCGGGAGGTTCCTGTTCCGGATAAGGCGGGAGGAAACGCCCGGGTGACACCATTGTGTGGATCGCCCGTGTCGACGGCGCGTTGGGTTCCACGCGCGCCTCAAAGAGATGTCAGCAACAATGACGGGGTCCAGTAGGGCCGATGCCTGCCGGGGTTGCGGGAAAGTCCGAAAGGGTTACCGTGGCCCTTGGCACAGGCAACTGAAGAAATACGGGTAGGTTTTAGTTAGTAAGAGTCTGACACGCCTGCCCGCTCCGCCCAGAGCGGGAAAAGTTATTTGATGATTTCCAACACCCAAAAAGAAAAAAAAGGGGATCAATATCACGACACCACTTCAAACAGAGAATCTCCTTGTTAACGCCATAATTTATTTAGGTTTATGTCCCATGCCCAATTACTGGCAACTCTAATTAGTATCTGTGTAACAAAACAATCCTTCCGCTTTCCCTCTCCCTTCCGCAATCCTTATAATGCCTGAACGAGAGCAAGAAGGAAGATTCGCGATGGCGAAAACGCTGCCGCCATTAGAAATTGGCTAGTTTTTCAACCGACAGCGACGCCTGTGGATAAAAATAAACCCAAAGTCGAAAAGAACTCAAATTCCACCGCGAAGAACGGAGATTGTTATTAAACTGTGCAATTGCGTGTCTGTGTGTTGTGGAAAGTGCAGATTGTCGTCCGTACGGGACATCCTGGAAGCGCCGCCGCCACGTGGCTAAGGAAACCTATCGCACCATGTCTCCGCCATAGCTCACCAAGCAGGTACCATCATCATTTTCCCACACCACCAACATCTACTTGTATCACCGAACCGCCCCTCATACAGTCCACTTAGAAAATTTCGATTTTCACCCCATGGCTTAGGCCGCCGCATCACTCCTAATAATAACTTGTACCTACATAATGAAATTAATAACAGACGTTGGATTTTACTATACATATTTGCATTGAGCAGAATTGAGAAATGGAGTAAATTTTAATTATGTATTTTTGCCCTTACTCTTGAAGTACCCACTAGAATATTTTTCATCCCTAGTTTCTATTTCAGACACGACAAAGTAGGTTTTAAGTTAGGAAGTATAGCAGATTCAACTGCATATAAAATGAAATGAAAAAAGTTAGCGGGAACTGCTCAGTGCGCGCGAGTGTTTGCATACAAGCAAGCTGGGCCGAGTCGAGAGTGTGCACTTTGACTTCGTCGACAACTTGAGCCTCTTGAGACTGCAGTCTCACTCAATACCATGTTCTATTAAACCCGCGTCGTGCAAATAAGTCCGATCTGCTCTTTTATGTCAGAGATAACCGTACCTACTTATATATTAGATGTAGGTATGTTGGAATAGGTTCTTTGAATTTTAATGAAAGTATTTATTTTTTTAAGTTACTCTATTTCGTTTGTATAACCTAACAAAAAAAGAAGCCCTGAGCCTGCAGATCACATTCGGTTTGTGAATGTGAATAATAAAATTATAACCTGTAGCCTCGTTTATGACTGAAACTAAGGATTTATTTATTTTGAAAACCTAGAGGCCAATTTGTTTTTGACCTCGAGCATTCGCATTTTATTTAAATTTCTTCGTTAAGTACCTACAAAACAAAACAACTAGTACCAACCTTACTTCAAATGAAATTAAGGATTTGTCTCTTGTACATAATAGGTATGTGTTAATTAACACACATGATCCAATCAATTCTTAGAAAGACATGTCCCTAATCATTTATACGGTTTAACTCTGAGAATTATTTAAAGTATCTCATTTGTTTCTCGTCCAAATTGTGGATTTGTGTCCGGTTGATGGTAAATCATAAGTAATTTATTTCATAACAATAGTGGTACATTTTGTTGAAAATTAAAAAAAAACATTATACAATTGCAATTAAAATAAAATTCATTAAAATACATTTAGAAAAGTCAATAAAAACAATAACGGTAAATTACGAATTCAAGTAGGTACACTAGATCATAAATAATAAATGTCAAAGTAATAAAATCAATCATAGGTTACAATGTCATCTGTCATCTAGGAATTCATTGTTACTATAATAGCGTTTCCTCAATAAATAGGTCCTCAATTTGTTTTTAAATAAGTTACCACTGTTTAATAATAGGTTGTTTTTAAATAAGTTAAGTACCACTGTTTATGGTTTTCAATTAATTAGGCAACTTGTTGTATAAAAATACAGACTGATACCTCGGGCTATGTTTGACAACTTTTAATTTCGGTTGAATAGTGGTACAGCTCGCGCGATAAGAGTTTGGCTTTGACCTTCGGGTGGAGGGGATTACTGCGCATGGGTACGACTGGAGCGCCAATCAGAGCACCGCGTGCGCCTACACACCCGCCCCGCACCCCGCTAATTGCCCGTTGATACCCAATTTCTGATTTCTGCGCAATAACGGTCAAAGCCAAACTCTTATCGCGCGAGCTGTAATAGGCTTGCCCCCTGTTACGTCATTATCATTACATAACTGGCGAAATGCCGGTGTATTATACCTCGGACTAACCTTTCTGGGAAAACAGCCTTCATGTTATGTTATGTAACTGTTTGAAATTGTAATTTCTAAGGATTTAATAGCGAACCAGAACAGCCTTATTACGTAACACACTCGTAATGACAAATCATTTCATTTTGATAATTGAATGATATCCATAGTATTCTTGCATTGATCTTATCGAGGAGCCCTTGCTTAGTCAATTGTTGTATTATATTATGGCCTACGCAAATGTCCTGCAGATCAGGTAGCGTCGTATGACGGGTCGTTGAGCTGCCTAAAATAGGGTTGAGCTACACGATGACTGATGCATGCATGCCGTCTGTTGGAACAGGTGAATTCTAAGCTGCAATGGCTCTTTATTCAAATGGTCCTTGCAGACATGGCCTTTCATTGTTAGACTCACATAAAACCCTAATAATATAATGTTTGAACTTTAAAAGAGACCATGACCTCTGAGTTTGTTTAGGCATTTCTTCTCAGGGATCAGTCTGAGAAATGCCAGCGCCATCTAGTTTTAAAATATTGACGTGTAAAAGTGCCTTTAAAGATCTACTCATAGAACTAAACATTTCATTTCATTTCATTAGGGTGTCGATTACAAGCACACCCTGTTTGACAATTTCATGTCTAATTAGTATACTAATATATACCTACTATATTTTCATAAATCTACTTCATACCAGGTACAGGTACTAGCCATTCACGTAAGAAAAATAAATCCAAGTTAGTAAAAAGAAAAAATAAAGACATTTTGGCCTCAACGAGCAACGCGGCTACAAGCACCTGAAAGTACGTATTAATAAACGGTCTGTGAAAAACTTAATAGAACAATTCAGAGTGGGTAATTTCGGGTAATTTCCATGAACTTTTCCCGAAGTTCATGGAAATTTAACTAAATAGAAATATTATGTATAATTCCATTATTATCCTAATGAAATCATTTATTTGAAATCGTTACCTCTGCTTTTTTTTTATCTGTGTCAATTTCTGAAAATAGTTTGCTCGAAAATAGGATTCCAATCCACAATCATTCAAACATTTTAGATTATGTAAGGTAAGTAATTTATCATTCTTTCAGTTTCGAACTTGTTGCGAAATTTTGATAGATCACAGGCTACCGGTCCGCAATCACTGTCCGAATATTATTATTTAAATAAGGCCTTAAGCATTAGTTAGAGATCATTGTCGCCTAGCAACATCGGCACAAGGATGCTGAACTGACAGCTGTCTTTCAATTAGCCAGAAAATAAACGGGAAAAAACAAAAGATAAGGAACAGGGGTCGTGTAACACGATATGGTATAAATAGAAGAATAGCTACCTACTAATACATTTACGATTAAAAGCTCGTGCACACTGGCGCGAAGCGATAACGCGACACAAAGGCACTGCGTGTGGCGCGACGAGCGGTACATTTTTTTTTTATATTTCCCCATACCTACTAGGAATTTCTCCTGTATTGTGGGCGCGTTTACAATAATTTAAACTCACATACACAAACAGCCAGACCCGGAACAACTACTCGTAGGTTATACAAATAATTGTTCCGTGCGGGATCGAACCCGCGACACGCAGCGCAGCAGTCAATCGCTTAACCACTGTGCCCACCGTGCCGAGTCGCGCTGTCGCGTCGCGCTTGTTTAGGGAGCCTTAATGATTTTCGTGAATAGAGCGTTTATACCTTATTCTAAAAAGTAATTCTAAAAAGTTAATTAACCAGATTTTTAAAATATAGCTCCGATTAAATGATAAAAATTTAAAACCACGAAATATGACACTAAATTGCGACGTTGCCACTCATAAGGTATAAACGCTCTTAAGAAGTACCCATAATAATAAGTGTCTAAATTAGTGGGATCAACAAAAAAAATTATAGCACTGAGGACCCAGAACTCCTCGTTTTCGGGTATACACCAGCCCTATGCGAAAACGTGTAATAGTAACCCTGAAGTCTCACTCAAGTATCAGCAGGGCATGCATAAAGATTTGAGTAAGTTGAAATCAAGATTTAGTTCAGTTTTCAGTTCAATGTGTCAAAAAAAATTAGTACCTAACCCTGAGGAGCGAGCTTATGGAACATCAAACTCAAATTCAAAGCATTTTTTTAACAAACCAATTACAGGCACT
Organism: Brachylomia viminalis; assembly: GCA_937001585.2. Lineage (NCBI taxonomy): Eukaryota > Metazoa > Arthropoda > Insecta > Lepidoptera > Noctuidae > Brachylomia > Brachylomia viminalis. The sequence goes on along the minus strand of OW443301.2, from coordinate 12,905,737 downwards.
TTTGAATTGTCAGGGAGTCGAGCAGACAGAAAAATTAAGCTATTTGCCTATTCCAAAGCGTAGTAGGTACCTATGGAGAAGAACGGGCAAGAAACTCCATGGACACTCTTTTAAATCAAAATGTAGTTACAAAAAAGTGGATACATTATTCATGTTGATACACACGTGAGAACGATGCGATGTAGAAAGACGTGCACGTTAAAAGCGTCCGTAATAAAAAAAAGATAAAAACAATTTAGGAATTAAAATAAGCTGTGGTAGCTAAGAGATGACCTCTACCGGACCTCTAGATGAAATCTAAAACAGAACTTTGCGAAAACATCAAATAGTAATCCAGAATTGACTTTCTCGAGCAAAAACAACAGGACTACTTCTGTAAAGTCTAAGGAACTCTAGTACTCAGCCGCACGCGAATAGAACTCAGTTTTTATGCTCTGTTGGGAAATGATCTGCCAAGTGCACCCACATCCTTTCATCAGGCAACCAACCAACCAACCCAAATGTTCGTGGCAAACAGCGACTAACTTAATATTATAAGTGCGAAAGGGAATTTGTTTGTTTGTTACGCTTTCACGCTAAAACGGGTGAACGTATTTGGATGAAATTTGGCACATAACCTACCTGGGTAAGGACATGCGCTATTTTTCTTCCTGGTTCGCAGAAGTCGCGTGCAACAGCTTCTATTCTATATCTCTATGGCAAGTATATAAAACACGAATCTCATTACGTATTTATTCTGGTCTTTCCAGAAATGTTCCAACGCGGTAGCTTTCTAATTTATTTATTTCACTGTAAGATTGCTATAAATGGCACTATATCTATTAATCAGAAATAATCAGTAATCAGTCAGTAGTCTTGAAATAAGATGCGAACTGACTAAATAATTTCGTTAAAACGTTAATGGAAATCCCACTTCCCATCTTCTTAAGGAAAAGCTGCAATCCTACTTAATGCCGTCACCCGCACCCGGCACTCGGTAATTCTATTTTAGTGATTCCGTTACAAAAATATACTACTGACGTTAAAATAAACAAAAGACAATATTATAATGGCTTACAGAAAAGTCCCTAAAAAACATTATTTTGAAATGAAATACGACTGACACATACCTATTTTAGAAATAGAAATTATGGTTTGACAGCTTTTGTCTTTTATCAAATCGCCAAATTTATTCTTCAAATAAAAGTTATCGGACGATTATCTATTATATTGTGCTTGACATTTCTCGGGACCCTGGGGTCCCGGACCTTTGGAAGGCGTACGAGGGGCCGAAGCCAACTTGCAGAGGCCCCTTAGACAATTTTAAGTGTTGAGGCACTAACCGACGATTATCCCTGTATGCACTATGCAAGTGTACCCAAGGACAACCCCCGGTTGGTGCAGGACTATTGCAAAATATAGGAACAAAACATATTGGGCTGTGGGTTTGAGTGGCTATAGTGGATTGATTACCTAGGACTATGGAAGGACTATGTCCCCTGCCTGATCAATGTGGTGTAATACACGGATACAATGGCAGGGGGTGACTTGCACACTCAATAATGGGCCCCCGAAAACGGTCGCTAGCACATAGTGACGTAGCAACAAGGAGGCAACACTTCCTGAGGTGCTTGAGGAGTGGAGAGGTATTCCACGCCTATCAGGACAATCCCGGAAGTACGGTCAAGATCCCTACCAGCACCTTACTGGAATACTACCTTCCTCCGAGCACGTTTGCTCTTGCGAACCTCCACTCAAGCCAGCCAATAAAGGCAAGAAAGAGGTGGGAGCTCTATTCCTCGTCATTGTTCACTCCAGCCGGCCAATAAAGTCAAGCCAGAGATGATAAACAAGACTTCTCCCGGGAGGTAGGGTCCTCTATTATATTATTATTACGACGAAAATCTGCCCCTAAAGATATAAATGGCCTTGTCAATGAGAAAAGAAGTAAACGAATCTCTCCCTGTACCTCCCTAATTGAGTAACACACTATAGTGAGACAGTTGTCCGTCCTCCAAATAGTTTTTAAGAAACTCCTGCTTGTGCCTTACGACCCTCAGCCCCTAACTAAGAAGTGGCGTGTCGATAGAGTTTGTAAGACTGGAGGTTAGCGTTGGTTAGTCACCACTTCAATCATATCAGCTCTAAACTTTAGAATGACATAAACAAAAGGTTTAATATTTACCCTATGACAAAAAGTCTACTGAAGAGAAGAGTGACTGATTGGCTTAAAACCTTGACTTATGAAGAAACTGAGCAACTTATGGTATCATAAACACGGTAGCACACGCACACACACACACATACACACTGCACCCCACCTCCACTCTACACATAGACTACATTGCAACCTCCACATAGAGAATATTCTCCTATATTTTATAAAAATATAATTGCTCCTTTATTTAACTAAAAATCAACTTTCTTTGGGAAGTCTGGAACAAGTCTTTGTATATATTTTTGAGTCGGGCGTTGATAGCTACGCCACAGTATTTTACTTTTGTGGCTATCTTCGTTTTCCTTTGTAAATTGTAAACTTAAGTTGTTCCAAATAAAGCTTTTATTTATTTATTTACTACTTATCAATAACAATCTGAATAATTTTGAAGGATATTGCTAATCCATTGTGTTAGAAGTTAGATAATAATAAGATTGGCTGTGGTTTTGAGAAAAGTATTTTGTTCTTGTATTTATTGTTGTCGGTATGATGACAGTCATTTTTACGGTTGATATGACTGTCATCTTATAATACTAAATGGCGGTACTTGTTGTGTTCATTATCCGTTTTACTGAACATTGTTTTTACATTAAAGTTGTGCATCAATTTAATTCCTGTTTAATACGTTATGATAAATATAATATTTTAAAGAATTATAGAATTGTTTCCGACTGTATTTAAAATGTAAATTAATAATATTGTTTTACCAAAAGAGTTGGCGCGCTACATCAGGTCCCCACTCTTGTTGGTTGTCGGTGAACAGCATTAGCTCTGAGAGGCAGTCTGTTGCAGACCCGGTCGACTTTGTATGGGGCACAGAACATATCTATTGGGGATTCTGAGGTGTTGCCAGTAATTGTAAAGTATGATGACAGACCGATTAATTTAGGTCTATGATCATACTTTACAATTGTATAGCAACACTGGACCGTTACACTTACAAAATGGCCGCCGTTTGTTGTTTACGACCTACGTTCGACTGTTTGTTTGTAGCTTTGTTGAAAACAAATCGTTTTGCGATTTACCATTTTTCTTTTTTCCGCGTTTACGTCAAGTTGAACACGTTCTCCTCTGTAACCGTGTTGAATTAAAAGTGGTGTTGTCGTGGTTATGTCTAAAATGTTATAAACGTATCAAATGCTCCCACATTTGAAACATTTACGTTTCAGCAGTAATAGGGTGCTCTGTGCGTCTCAGGCTCACCTCGTGCAGACCCCCACATCAAATTGTACCGATTCCCTAAACCTGGGCTAACAAATGCACAGCGATAAGAGCACTTACTCGATCTTAACATAACCTAACAATCTATTTGGATACGGGACCGATTGCTCTAACAAGTTTTCATTTATTTCCAGTTGTGAAAATTGTGGGCTATATTCTGTTTCCCTGTGGAGCATAGTCTTCTCTAGACTTTCTGCTGAAGTTGTATGCTGAACACAGAATGTTGTGTACCTTACATTTTCAAAGAACAGTATTTACCGCTTTCGCTGGGAAGAAGCTGAACAAATATGCCGTTCCTGACGCTGAACAGGTGGAGGTAATTTCAATAATAAAATTTATTTTCATTAATATTTTTTGTATACTCTGTTGGTTTAGGTAGTATACTAAAAGTAAACGTGTATATTATGTTGGCTCTAACGTTATCCAAGAGGTGGATCAAATAAGGGACTTAGGAGTCGTTTTTGACAGCGCCCTGACATTTGTACCTCATGTTGAGGGCGTCGTCAAGAAGGCTTCCAGAATGCTGGGATTTGTGATTAGGAATGTTGCTGGTTTTAAGCGCAATCGGACAAAGATCTTGTTATACACCTGTATCGTTCGTAGTAATTTAGAATACTGCAGTACAATTTGGAGACCTCATTACTCCACGCACATGCTTCGACTGGAGCGAATACAAAAGAGATTCCTCTGGCATCTAGCCTATGCCAGTGGAAATGCAAAAAAGATACGCTCACATGAAGCCCGACTATCTTATTTTAAGATGATCTCATTAGAGAAACGTAGATTAACTATTGATTCCAGCTTCGTATATAAGCTACTCCGATGCAAAATTGATTGTCCCCAATTACTATCCAAGTTCCAGTTTCGGGCTCCTGCTAGACTCCCTCGTGCTCCTATTACTCCTTTACACCCTCCACTCCGCAGAACAATACTTGGTGCAAACTATATTGTTCCTCGTCTTTGCAAATTGATAAATGGCTGTAGCGATCTTGTCGATGTGCATTTTGACTCTTATGTCAAGTTTCATAGGAGAATAATTAGTAATGTTTATTTTTTTTCCATTTTGTTATGTCTCTGTTTGTTTAGTTCTATTAATTTACTATTACTGTTTGGTTTAGTTTTATATTCCATCACGTAATGTTAATTTTAAATTCTAGAAAATTTGATATTAATTTTAATTTTATAGTACAGTGCTTGTGGCACACCTAATATCTTTATAGGGCATGCGGTGCTAACCTGTAAGAAATTGTTACACTAACCCGAGATTATGGAGAGTTACTTTTAATATTTTCAGTGTAAACAATTGTTGGTTGGCCACTATAGGAAAATAAAATAAAATAAACAACCTATTAATGTACTTTAACGTGTTTCTATTTTTAGTACCTAGTACATTTTACATTCATTATTAAATTTGTAAAATTGTAGCTCTGTTGTATGTTAATCAAAATGTGATACGCAACAACAATGATAGGCTCCACTGCAGTTTATACTTACTGAATAATAAAGGTATTTAAATCATCATCATCAATACATTTGATTTAACATTTATTAATAATAATATTTTTTCAGAAACAATCAACGCAGGCCAGATCATTTGTATGCACAACCTGGATCATCACACCATCGCACAAATCCCATTCCTGGGCCATCGCAAAAATTTATGGATATCACAAATATTCAGCAGGTAATTAATTTTTGTTAAAACCTAAACATTGATGACAAAAAACACACAAAAGACACTGACGGTTACAGTCCGTCCAATTTTGATGGATTCGGATTTGCAAATCAGACTAGTTTAGCAAATCCAAATCCATCTATATTATGTGTCCGTGTATGTCTGTTATATTGTGTATAACTCTTAGTTGTTACTGGCGGTGAAGGGTAAAAAACAGTCAACTAATAGAAGACTGCTTTAAATTGATATTCAGTCTTTAAAATAAGAAAAAATAACATGTCTTTATTACCACACAGCCAGGTCGAAAGACAACGAAGGAGTTCTTTTTATTCCTGTATGTAGTGATTCTAGGGTAGTAAAATAATACTTGTTGCAGCTAAAACAAAAACAAACAAAATATTGAAATGTACATACATTTCTATATTTTGTTTGTTTTTGTTTTAGTACAAAGCTGTGTCCGTTCCTGAAGAACCTGTGCATTTAATTCCTTTGGACACCTCCATGACTATGCAGCAGTATCTCAGCCTGGCCCATCAGAGGTACTCATTAAGAGCACACAAAAATACCATGAAAATATACCGTTAACGATACCGCTTGTTCTGAAAGATGGTATTTTTTTTTATTTTTTTTTTATTTTACTTCACAAAACTGATGTACAATCACAAATGCATTAAAACAGTTACAACACAATATTTCTGATTGACACCTACTCGATGTGAATCTAGCATGCATAATTTAAGTAAAATATTTTCATATTTTCTGTGTTTGTGTTATTTTTTTTGCGTCATGTTTACCGCAAATAAACGCATTTTCTTTCTTTCTTTCTTTCTAAAACAATTAGTATTTAAAAAACAAAAATTAAACAAAACTTACACAATGTGAACTTATCCATATAGTTACCTAATGAAATTTTTTTGGTAAAGAACAATTAAAAATATATAAAAAACAAAATTAAAATTAAAAAATATGAAAAAGTATACAATTAAGGCTCTAAGTTTACTCCTAACTGAGGCTACAGAACCAGCAAAGATCTATTTCGCCACGAATGGAGTTAGCAAGAGAAAGCATGCGGCCAATGGGTGAAAAATTACCGATATTAGTCCGACTGTGAGGCAGGACGAAAGTTCTTCGGTTTAGTAAACGGCTATTATTACGAGGGATACTAAATTTCACTTTTTCTAAAAGCTCAGGAGAATCTATTAAATCATTTATTAGTTTAAACAAAAACATGAAATCTAAAGATTTTCTACGTGCGCTTAAGATTTCATTTTATAATAATTCAGCCTAGAGTTATACGAGTTCAGACTGCGACATCTGTTATCCGAGTAACATACCTAGATGATATAAAAACCTTTAATAATCATCAATCCTGCTATTCAAATGTATGAAACTTCAGATGTTTTTGCAGTCAAAAATAAGTTACAATAACAAAACAGTCAATATCTGTGCATTAATTTTGTAATTTCAAGCAAAACATATTTGAACAAACATTTTGAAGATTACAAGTATTCTATGTTGATATGCGATTTTGTCTGAGTAGTCAAATGAATTTGTAACTATTTGCTACTAATATAATAAAAGTATAAAACAATACCTTTGTTTACCCTCCTCAGATCTTGATGAAATTGGGGACTAGAAACAATCCTGTCATTTCCAGTTTACTTTGGGAGGGCCTTTATATTACTATTAGTACTCTGTGGCCTTTCCGAAGTAAATTGGAAGTGCCAGAATGGTTTCTAGTCTCTAAATATATTTTCTAACGCATGATTTGGTTCAAATTTTCCGCCAGTAATTGTTGCACTGGGGAAGATCAGAGATGGCGGTAGAGTCGAATTATGTTTCATTTTCTTTCTATGAAGTGAACATTCTTCCCGTTGGCAACAGACCACAGAACATATATACCCATATGTTCTGTGGTCTGTTGCCAACCGTGTTAGAAGTAAGTTGATTAGAAGTGATAAGTTACTGCGTCAAATAGTGATTTTATTTGAATTTCCCCACAATTGCTTTACATGTTTGAAACATTTGTCCACTCAACAACGTAAATAACGCAATGAATGTTGTTTAACTGTCAAAATGAAAGTTCGTGTGTTACGCAGCTACACCGCCGGACTGCACCCAATGATTTTTATAATACGTCATTGACTGCACCTAAAAGATTTCACATCCATCATGCACATTATTGTAGAGGCAACGAATTTCACAACTTGTGCTGAACAGTGAAACAAGAGAGCATTTTGCATCAGCACTACAAAAATGTTTTTCGTGGTGATACATTTAATAATCTATATCTATAAAAATCAATGCCACTTTTTGTTGTAATTTTATAACTCAAGAACGGATGGACCGATTTTGCTAATTATTTTTTTAGAATATTCCTTGAAGTACGAGATGGTTCATACGGAGAGAAAAATTTTAAAAAAAATGTTAGGCGGTACGAAGTTCGCGGGGTCAGTTAGTTTATTTATATTTATTTTCACACGATTATTAATAGTATCAATTATAAGTATTGATTTCATACATGACCTCACTTCTTTTCTCTCTTGTTAAGTAGCCTATCACAACATTAAAACGTACCTATCCTTTGAATGAGTAATTTGGTAGGCACTCAGACGCCAGACTTAGACACAAGTAAGTCTTTATTTCTTTTTTTTTTTTTTACGGGGGGAAATCCTCATGGACTGCCTCCGCCTGGGGAAAAGGCGGAGGGGCGTGCCGGACTCTTACCGACTAAAACCACCCCAGTGTCTCCTCGCACGTGCGCGCGGGGCTGCGGGAAACCAAATTCTTCCGCAGGCCCGGTCTGTCCGGGCCTCGTCTCCTGCACGGGGTAGTGAGGTGTTTAACTACCCCGTGCATCGCCTCAGAGGTGCGCGCCGACACCCGCGCGCGCGCTCGGGGCTCGCTGGGCCGAACCAACGCAAATGCATACGTGCATCCGTGGTGGAGCGACCCGGACTGCCGGGCACTTCTTCTCATGCAACCGAGCGGGTGGGCAGGTTGCGGATAGCCCAACTCCGGCTGCGGGACCGGCTGCCAACAGTCGATCTCGCACCTGGAGCATCTCGTAAGAGATCCCGGACAAGAGAAGTGCCCGAACACCAGGCCCCAGGTCTAGGGTAACCCATACACCTTATTCCATGCTCCAATTTGACCCAATCAACCCAACCCTCCCCTGTCCATAAATCCCGTCAATCCATAAATCCTTAGGTCAATTCCCAGACCTACAGTGATCAAAAACCTACACCTTATCACCAAACACCCTCCCTCCTGTCCTTAATTCCCATCGGTCCCAGAGGAAGGGTAACCTCGATTCCAAAAAAGCCCACCCCCTCGCCAAATGAAAAGAAAATTCAGAAGGAACAAGACACTACCCAGGTGGGTCCCGGCCAAGCCGGGGAATCCCACACCGCTACGGCGGTCAGCCCTCATCGTATTCTGGGGGGGGCAACCAACTGCACGACTTCATTGTCTTCGCCGTGCTATTCAGCACGGCCGGCTGCTGATTCAGCGCCCAAAACACAGGCAGCAACCCACGCGCCCATTGTCACAACTCCGGCTGCGACCAACGCGCCAACCAACCCTACCACGGCTGCGACCCACGCGCCAATACCCACTACGAGTCGTATGCCTCCCGCGAGCATCTGGCAACAGAGCATCGTGAGGAACAGCGTAAGCTACCCTGACGATGACCCCGGCGACCTTACCACTCTCCCGGGTGCCGGAGTACGACTGCTGAAGAAGCGCGGAAAAACCACCCGGGGGAAGAAAGTAGGCGACCGAAAGCGCTACCCTCGCGAAGGCACTAGCCAGCGCGAAGCGCGATCGGACGCCGAAGAGTTAGTACGCGACCAGCCACGAGTCCGCGACGGGGAAACCCGGCGCGAAAAGGGGCCGGACGCGGAAAACAGAGAACGGCTGCAAGTCCGCGAAGGGGAAACCCAGCGCGAAAAGCGGCCTAACGTGGGACTACGCGACCGGCCGCAAATCCGCGAAGGGGAAACTCAGCGCGAAAAGCGGCCGGACGCGGAACCACGCGTGCAGGGGCAAGTCCGCGAAGGGGCAACCCAGCGCGAAAAGCCCATGCACCCGACAGAGTCTGCCGGGGGCGCCAGTCGACCTTACGCGAACACCGACACATCCCGAAATAATCCCAGACCCAAACACCGCAGAGGAAAACGAGGTGGATCCTTGCACCCTAACCCCGCCACTTTGCCGGGCACCTCCAAGTCGCAGCCTGGACCGAGCGGTACAGGGCCGGCGAAGAGGGATCGCCCTGACGACACGGCATCACCGGGTACGCTTCAGGGGGATGCAAAGCGTGTAAGGATCCACTCCGCCCAGGAGGAGCCGAGGACCTATGCGCGGGCCACCAAGGATATTCCTGCGTGGCTCGCCGTAGCAATCTGCTTCCCTCCCCCCTCCAGAGACTTGACAGCAGAAGAGCCCGAGCAGGTTAAAGTAGGCCTAGTAGACTTACTCATGGGCGGTGACCCGTCGACACCACTCCCTTCAACACCACTCCCTGCCTTCCGCGGATACCCACGGGTAGCGGAGGGCACAGTGCAAATGTGGTGTGAGGACGACTACGCCCTAACCTGGCTGTCACAAAATGTACCCAGAATAAAACTCCCAGACACAGACGTCACACTGACGGTACTCCGACAGTCGGACGTGCCCACCCGGGTGAGAGCCTCGCTTTTCGTCCCTCGCTATCGAGGAGACGTGCTGAGGCTCCACAACATCCTGATACGTCAGAACACCTGGTACGACATAGCCAGGTGGTCAATGTACAGGGCAACCAGGGTCGGTGGTGAGAACTAAGGGACATATTTGACCCTGGGTCTACCACCGACTGAGGCGGAAAAGGTCCTGGGTCGGGAGCGTCGCATATCGTACCTGCTAGGTTCGATATACGTGCGCTTCTGGCCCACGGCCCAGCCCACGGACAGTACGACGGACACGGAGACCGCACCGACAGGGACACGGACGGAGGACACGGAGATTGCCCAGCTCGAGGAGGTCATGGCCCGCGCGGCGATGGCTGACGTTGAGGCCACCATACCACCTACATCTCCCGGCTGGAGCGAGAGGCTGTTAGCGTCGTCACCGGTTGACACACACGACAACCAATACAGAGAGGGGGTAGCGGAGGAACTGTCCGATGGATCCACCACAGACTAACACCTCCCCCTCCCCATCGCCATCAACACCACTCCATATCATCCAGACAAACCTCCAACACAGCCAAACTGCCACGGCTAGCTTACGCAGGGCACTGGAGGTTAACCCCCATACAATCGCACTGATCCAAGAGCCGTGGATCAGGAACAATAGAATATGCGGCCTTAGTAACATCGGAGGTAAGCTAATCCTCAACACGCATAGCACAGACAAACCTAGATCCTGTGCATACATACCAAAAAACATCCCTACCACGCTACTTACTCAATTTTGTTCCAGAGATCTGACAGCTGTCAGACTCCAGACCGTAGATGATCTTCCAGATGTTGTACTGGCCTCGGTATACATGCTGGGCGAGGACACAGACTGCCCGCCGAAAGAAATGGCCGACCTGGTACAGCACTGAGCACACCAAACTAGACCTGATTATCTGCACCGACTCGAACGCCCATCACCCGCTCTGGGGTAGCGATGCATCGAACTCCAGAGAGGTATTATCCACTTATTTATTCTCTACTAACCTTAACATTATAAACCGAGGCTCTGAACCCACTTGGGTCACAGCCCGAGGACAAACTATCATAGATTTAACTCTTGCTACAGAAAACGCGACCAACCTTATCACAAACTGGCACGTATCGGGAGAACCTTCTTGCTCAGACCACAGAAGGATCCGTTTCACACTAACTACCAACACTAAAAAACCCATGCCGAGACGAAACCCGCGGCACACCGATGTACCCGGGTACAAGCGCCTCCTGGCAGCCTTACTAACCAGGCACCTATCACAGACAACCATAAAAGACACCACACAACTAGAATACACTGTAACAAAGCTAACAGAATACCTAACTCAGGCATACCATGCATGCTGCAAGCTAAGGGGGCCTCGAACTAACTGTGAGAGATGTCCCTGGTGGAACGCCGAACTAGGTAAACTCAGGAATACACTAAGAAAGCAATTTAACAGAGCTAAGAACACCAGACTACCGGAAGATTGGGAGCTATACAAAGAGACCCAATACACTTACAAAAAGCAAATCAGAACCGCCAGGAGAACAGCTTGGCGAAAGTTCTGTGAATCCATCGAAAACAACAATGAAGCCGCAAGAATAAGGAAGATACTGGCAACTGACCAGGATCGAACCCTCGGCGCGATGAAAAGACCCGACAACTCGTACACACTGACGGACCAGGAAACCAGCAAGGTCCTTCTTGAGACCCACTTCCCAGACTGTAAACTCTTAGACGACAGGACCTGGGAAGCTGAGCTAGACTGGATCCCAACGGAACGCGACTGGACCAGAGCCCACAGTCTAGTAACAGAAGACCGCATAAAGTGGGCTATCAACACCTTCCAACCATACAAGTCCGCAGGTCTTGATGGCATTTTCCCGGCCCTGCTGCAATGGGGGGTTGACTATATTACACTATGCCTGACGGCTATCTATCGGGCATCCATAGCACTCAGATATATACCCCTAGCCTGGCGCGAAGTGAAAGTCATCTTTATACCTAAACCTGGCAAAGCTGACTACACACAACCCAAGGCGTACAGACCCATAAGCCTTACATCCTTTCTACTAAAGACCCTAGAGAGACTCTGCGATCGGCATATCCGAGACGGACCTCTTCGGGCAAGACCACTCCACAAACAACAACATGCGTACTCCACAGGCAAATCAACGGAATCCGCGCTGCACAGTGTGGTATCCAAAATTGAATGCGCGGTGGACTACAAATGCTCAGCACTGGCCGCCTTCATTGACATCGAAGGCGCCTTTGACAAAACCACTTTCAAAAGCATCAGCACGGCCCTGGACAGGCACAATATAGACCCGTCCTTGAGTGGCTGGATCACTAATAAATGCTCAGACAGAGAGCCGTACAAGTAACCGTAAATGACACCACAAGGGCCATTGTAGCGAAGGGCTGCCCGCAAGGGGGCGTCCTATCACCGCTCCTATGGAACCTGGTCGCAGACAACTTAATAAAAGAACTCAACGACAAAGGTTACTTCACCGTAGGCTACGCCGACGACCTAACCATAATAATAAATGGCGCCCATGAAAACACCTTGTGCAATCTAATGCGCCAGGCCCTGAAGATAGTGGAGAATTGGTGCGGCAAACACCAACTCTCAGTGAACCCCACAAAAACCGAGTTGATTCTCTTCACAAAAAAGAGGAAACTAACGACACTACAACTACCACGTTTCTTTGGTACAGTCAACAGCAAAAGTAGATGATCAAAATCAGAAATTCAATACTAATGAACGGAGTTCGCGTCAGAACTGTGTGGCGTCGAAGTGATTCAAAAGTATGTGATTGTAAATTATACCAAACATTTACTACTAGTACAGCTGCCTTTCGTTTTCATTTTCATTTCGATTCGTGATCAGTTTTGAGTCCAAAAGTTATAAACTCAATTCGCATCAGAACTAAGAAGTGAAAAAAAAATTCAAAACTAGTGAACAGTTAAAATCAAAATTTAAATGATGAAACTGAGGCCACGTAATCATGAGGCAAATAATTCATCCATACTTATTTTTTAATTATCCCAGTAATTTGTTATGTTTTACGGAAAAACAGCACGGAGCACGGAGCAGAGGACAAAAATAAAAAATTAATATGAAAAAATATTGCTATTATTATTAATTAGTAATATTATTGTAAATTTATTGATTACTAAATAATTCATACATTCAAATATTATAAATGTTCAAGAAATATAATTTTCTTACGTTTTTAACGGAAATCTGCTTCAGTATACTTATTTTGAACCCTGGGAAGGGTAGGTATATAATATTCAGGATTATATTAAAACTATTCTGCTCATATAAGTAATATTGTTTTCTGTGGGACAGAAATTTGACGTCGGGTTCAAGAAAAAAAATAATCGTCGCATATTTATTATAATCAAAAATTACGTAACTAAAAAACAAACATAGATAACAATTTTCATTGTAAATATGAAACAAAAATGTTACCACTATTATAATATGATCTTTATTTTTTAATTTATATTAGAACAATTTTATAATCATCATAATCCAAATCACGGATTAAAGTCAGTAACGGGTGTGTCCCCCGTTATTATCTATTATCGCTTGTAGTCTTGCCCTCATTGAATCCACCATATTTTGGCATACATTCGAACCTCTAAATGATTCCCATATTTCAACCACATGACGTTGTATATTGACCCGGGTGCGGGGTGTATCTGAGTCCCACTGCTGAACCATGAGGCCCCAGAGATTTTCAATAGGGTTTATGTCTGGGCTTTTTGGGGGAAAGGGAAGAACTCTTATGAGGTCACGATTATTTTGAATCCACACATTACAGATTCGTGCAGTGTGCACGGAGCTATTGTCATGAATAAATGAGAAAGGCACAAGATCTGGATGGGAAATATTAACAGTGGGTATGAGCGTGTCTCGAATAATTTCCAAGTATTTTTGACTGTTTAATCGCCCTCCTATTCCTACTAACTCTCCTGGTCCAGCAGCGGACATCCATCCCTAATAGCCAATATTAATTCGTCCACTACTTCTATTAGGAACAATATTTTCTGCATGGTAGCGCGTGTTATTTATTCGCCATAGTGTGAGGCGACCCTGTTCACTCGAAGAGAATGTTTTTTCGTCCGAAAATATTACATTTTGAAAATCAAAATCTAAATATCTTTGCGCAAAATTTAGTCTCTCTTGTTTGTGCAAGGATGTTAATGATAATTTCCGTGCTGGCTGACGGTGCCGTAATCCTGCGTCCTTTAAGCGTCGACGAACAGTGGTCATAGACACGCTCATATTAGTGGCGATATCTCTGATTCGCGTAAACCCATCATTTCTCATCCTGTTTACAATTTCTCGATTTTGCGTAGTTGTTGTGCAACGAGGACGACCGGACTTTCTTTGTGTGTTCACTTGACCCTCATTTTCCCATCTTCTTATCCAAAGGTGCACAGTATTTCTCTGAAATAAACAATATAATGTATATCGACGTCCCCGGGGAATAAACCGGTTATCGCAAAAATCAAATTTTACAGGAAAAATGATTTAGTGTTTTTGGGGTATATCTCTTCAACAAAAGCTAATTATGACAACATCGTTATATGACGGAAAAGCTAATTTTTACCCGAAGAGTATATAGTATTAAGTGTAACTATTAAATATACACAGAATTAGTTAGTCACCAAAATACATATTACCGAAAATGGTTTCATACAGTTTTTAGGGTATTGATATCTTACAATCCTAACTTATCAATATTATTCCAGTAATACACACATCAAAAGTGTCTAGGGATCAACATATATTTTTGCAATAACTTTTCTCCTGATTGATATTAATTAAAATTTTCTATGGATTCATAAAATAAAGTGTTTTCGTTTGTCACAGTAACGATAAACCAAGTCACCTTTGCATTAATAAAGAAATTTGCCATTTTCCTAATAAAGGGATTTTTGACATTTGAACCACTAACACAAAAGTTCGAAAAAAAGACTGAAATAACAGTTTTCTTTAAAATTTTATTGGGTAACTTAAACAATTAATAATCCGTGTTTCTACCGCGAACACTAACAACACAAGAACATCGGTTTGGCATACTCAAAATGAGTTCATCCAAATCACGCTGTGGAATGGCCGCCCATGTTCGTTGCAACAACAAAAAAAGGTCTTCTTGCGACTGGATACCCTCCATATTCGGCAGAGCTCTTCTCTGTAGCATATCCCATGCATGCTCAATCGGGTTCAAGTCTGGCGACTGAGCAGGCCAGGGCAGGACATTGATGTTAGCTGCGGCGAGAGTCTGTCTTACAACTCTTGCGGTGTGCGGTCGTGCATTATCATGCATTAACTGAAATAAGGGACCGATTTGCACTTGTAGAGGAACGATGACGTCTGATACAATCGTCTCAGCATAAATTTGAGCGTTGAGGTTGCCTCTGATCCAAATCAACTCAGTTCTTCCGCCGATCCAAATACCCGCCCATACCATGATGGTTCCACCACTATAAGGATGGACTTCCTGGCAGGATGTTAATCGCTGTTGGCGTCCAGGGGTTCTCCAGTGTCGTATACGTCTTGTATCCGGTCTCATACCAAAACGAGACTCATCAGAAAAGCACACGAAACGCCATTGTTCTTCTGCCCAATTTCTGTGTTCAAGAGCCCATTGATATCGAATCCTACGATTGTGCATTGCTATAGGTGGTACCCGTAGCGGTCTTCGGGAATGAAGGTTCACTTCATGCAAGCGGTTTCTGACTGTTTGGTCGCTAATTAAGTTCCCTGAAGAGTGATGAAGCCTCACGGCTAACATCATGGCGGTTATTGTTGGAGCTCTTCGAGTTAAGATTTGAATGTATCGGTCTTGTCTCCGTGTGGTGCAGCGATACCGTCCTCCATGGCGCTCAGCCACGGTACCAGTGCTTCGGTAACGTGTCCAAAGTCGACTGATAACACTCTGACTTGTATTCAGAGCTAAAGCCACAGTACGTTGCCGGGAACCAGCTTCTATCATTCCCACGGCTCTGAGCATTTCTTCCCTGCTTAAATGACGTCGCCGCTCCATAATAACGTTGGTTTTAATCAGTAGTAGGGAAACAGTAGCACTAATAATGTCTTCAATGCGTTGTATGTTTTTATAGGGAAAATATTGACAGCTAATTTTCATCTTTTACTCGAATTTGATTCACAGTTCCTGATTCAAATTATGAAATGCACCAAAAAGGATCCATATAAATTTATAAAATCATAAATTTATTACAAAGCCACATCTTAATCTCAAGAAATCCGCATAAAAATGCTTGATCCCTAGACACTTTTGATGTGTGTATTTACTTACCGAATTATTCTTGTAAATTTCTTAAAAATCATAAGCATAATGTTGCTTTACTGGATTATTAAACGTGTTTTTTTATTACAGAGAGAGATTGTAATGTTCAGTTACCGACTTATTATGGTAAAATTTTAAATAACCATAAAAGGGTAAAGTAGTGTAACCCGTATTTTATAGAAACATTTTGGTAGTCATATTATCGTAATCATTGAAAACCGATTTGGTAAAATAAATTTATCGTCTGTATCTTCGAGGGAATAATTAAAGAAAACTCACAAAATTGATTAAAATTGTAACGTTTATTGGGAACAAAGTTCTCCTAGAGATCACAAATTACGATCAGTAATCAGTATCAAAAGTGTAAAAAAGTAGCAAAGTAAAAACATTAATAACTAAACGGTATCATCATTGGCATCATCATTATTTTCTACAGAAATTAAGGATTCGTAAAATGCGTGGTAATACCATGGAATCGCTCCACTATTGCACAAAGACAGTAAATCTGTATGCAACGCCTTGCTTATAGGAAGAGGTTGATGATAAGCACGTGCCAGTACAGTATCTTCTATTAAAGCATCTTTGGAAAAATTTGAAGAGGTCTAATCGTGACCTCGGTTCATAGGTCGATGTCTGATAATTTTTAAGAAGTTTCGTGATTATCATTGTAGACAAATATTCTGTAGTAATTACTGCCAGAAATTCAGCATACAAGCTTAAGATATCCACTGTCATACTTTGTATATTTAATGATGCGAAAATTAATAAACCCTTGGTCTTCTTCAACAGTCTACTGAATTATCTACCCATAAAACAGACAGACAAAAAAAATCTGCTGAAAACTTAGACAGAGAAAACTCTCTGAAAGTAATGTAATTAGATCGGGGAAAAAGTTTTTTCGTTTTTTATTTATTAGGTATAAAGTTGTAGCAAAATCTCTTTGGCTGTACTGTTTTTATCTGGCTGGTTTTGATACCGTTAAATCGAAAATATTTTTAAAAATAAAATTAAAAGTAAAAACAATTTCCCGCCAGTTTTCAACTGTTTTTCTGGCCGCCAAAATGTGTGAATCTAACGAGGAAATTCGATACATTTTGAAGTTTTATCACAAAAAAGGGAAAAATGGGACACAAGCCGCGAAAAAACAATGTGACGTTTATGGACTTTACGCAGTGTCAGTAAGAGTAACACAAAGTTGGTTCAACGTTTTCAGTCCGGGAATTTTGATGTCAAAGATGAAGTTCGCTATGGTCGCCCTGTCACGGAAAAGTCGATGCCATTTTTTATAAAGTGGAGTAAGATTCCGTATTAGTAGATAAGACAAAGCTGAAGAGTTAGGGGTTGACCACAAAACAGTTTTGACCCATTTGAAAAAGTCTGGGTATACAATAAACCTCGATATTTGCGTGCCACACGAGGTCTTAGTCTTAATTTGTATATAAAATACGAAAGACATTTTTCTTCGACCTAATAGATAGCATCTTCCTAACAACATAATTCTATTCATTATTGACAGGCCTTTCAGCATGACTGCAAAATTTTCCAAGACAATCATGTAGAAACTTTCAGCCTTGCGTTGCGTTATCCATAGTACGACCTACGTAACCCGATCGTACAAAGATAGCTGCAGCTGCGCCTATGATTGACATAAACGAGTAAGGGGTTGTACCTAACCGGTCTACATATTACTTCCTCCATTAGCTGATAATATCATAGTTCTGGCTTCTCTCATTCATTCAAAAATTCTCATTCACTCTGACGTATTGTCAGGTCTATATTTAGGAACAAATGATCGGAGATACGTTATGCAAGAATGGTGAACTACTGAGATTAACTTACTCCTACTGCATCTAAAACGTTCAAGTATTTTGATGATGTTAGCCCCAATTCATTTGTGCAGTGATAAAAATATTTTTTATGTTTATGAGCTTGGATGAGACAGAAAAATCATGATGTTCATGCTCAGCCTATTTCAAACTACTGCAAATCGTAAGTGATAATAGGTCCGTGTTGTGCAGAAATGATCCAGGGTTTCTTTTTAATTTAGCTATAAGTATGAAGGTCTTTTTTAACTTCAAGTAATGCAAAAATCTATATTAAATTTTTTATAAATGCATAATCATGATGTAGTAGGATAACAGTCACAAGAAAAATTGACTTATATTTTAAATCAGCATAACTTTTATTTATGTTTTTGTGGATTGGATAATGTCTGCACAACACGGTCCAATAGTCATGCATTTTACACTATTCTTTCTTGTTTTGAGAGACAGTTAATACCAGCCTGTTACTGCCCCACTGCATGACAATGGCCTCTTCTCATACAGAGAGGGACAGGAGATGTGATCACCACACTTGCTCCAAGACAGGTTCGCGTTTTCCAACTTATATTAACTAAAAGTCAAGGTTTTCTTACGATGTTTTCCTTCACCCATTTCAGTGATGCCCAAGATACATATCAATTGAAAAAGACATAATAAAAAAATAAAAAAAATATGTGGAATTCGGTTGAATTAAAACTTCCACAAACCTAATCAATAACGATCGGTAAGCCATAAGGAATTTGTCGTCATATTAGTATTAGTGTGCGTAATGTGCGTTACATGTACAAACGCGTTCTTGAGACGCCGAGCGCGAGCAAGTTACCGCCTATACGTATAGTAGGTATAAATGTATGTCCCGGATGATAACTGTAACAGTGCAATACCGAAAATGTCTACCACAAAATTTACGATAATAAACCTGTAATCGCGTTTACCGGAAATTTTGCTAAAATATTTTACAGTAATATTACTTTACCGAAATGTGGCCACAGAATTTAATTTGTATTAATGTATTTCGTTATTTTTCTAGTAAATAAAAAATGGAAAATTTCCAAAAGTGTTATAAGGGAAACCGTTGGAAATTACCGCAGAAAAAAATTGAAAAAAATTGCATAAGTGTATCCCGACCCATAGATACCGTAACTGGTATAACAGTAAAAAGTCAGTAATAGTATAATACAGGTTTATTCCTTGGGGGCGTCGATATTTATCATAATATAATGGATATATATATATATATTGGATATACTACTCTGTCAAGAAAGTACCGGGAAAAGATCAATAATACACAAAATGTCTGTTATTCATCCAAATTTATTTTATCACCTTCAAAGTATGCTCCTTTAGAAACGATACACTTGCGCCAACGAATAACCCATTCATCAAAACATTTTTTAAACGCTGCTTCCGGAATTGAGTTCAGTTCTCGCCGCGAATTCTCCTTTATGTCTTCTATCGATTGAAAACGGGTGCCACGAAGTGGTAATTTGAGTTTAGGAAAAATAAAAAAGTCAGCAGGAGCCATATCTGGTGAATATGGTGGTTGCTGGATGGTATTTGTTGAGTGTTTGGTTAAAAATTCGTTCACAATGATAGCCTTGTGCGAAGGCGCATTGTCGTGGTGCAAAATCCAAGAATTTTCTTTCCACAAATCTGGCCTTTTTCGTCGAATTTGCTCTCTTAAACGCCGCATAACGCTCAAATAATATTCTTTATTTACCGTTAGACCTTCCGGTAAGAATTCAGAGTGCACAACACCGCGATAGTCAAAGAAAACAGTCAACATGACTTTGACTTTTGATCGACTTTGGCGTGGTTTTTTCGGTTTCGGTTCAGTTGGAAGGCGCCACTCCGAAGCTTGTTGACTAGTTTGCATGTTAAACTCGTAAACCCACGTCTCGTCACCAGTAACAATGCGTTTCATGAATGTTGGGTCCGAACTGACTCGTTCTAGCATGTCCTCAGCGACTTTCATGCGATTGAGTTTTTGGAGAAAATTCAGATCTTTTGGGACTAGCCGAGCAGCAACATGTTTCATACCCAAATGATTAGTTAAAATGGTACGGATCGACTCGTGAGATACAGAAAGTTCGGCGGCTATCTCTCTCAGAGTTGAATGGGGATTTTCAGTCACTATTTCCTTCACTTTTGCGATGTTAACTTCAGTTGCAGACGTTGACGGCCTACCAGAGCGAGGCAAATCTTCCATCATATCTCGACCGCTTTTGAACGCTTTGAACCACTCATAAGCACGAGTTTTTGATAAAGTCGATTCACCGTAAGCCTTCTGTAACATTTTCAGTGACTCCGAACACGAAATTCCATTGGCGATGTAAAATTTAAGACAAACTCTTTGTTCGATATTTTTGTCCATTATGAAATTCGCAATACACACTATATAATATGATATTACTAAAACCAGCACTGTATTTAATATAAATAACAGATACAACTCAAACTGCGCGCCAAAATGGAAAACAGTTGTGCCAATCTAACAACTACAAAAAAACAAAAATTTGAATTTGGAACCATAAACAAATCATCCATTCCCGATACTTTTTTGACTGAATGTATATGTAGATATACGTTATTACGTAAAGATGTAGCACTCAGAATATCCCCCTACGAATTTTCGTTTTGTGCAGTGTGGGGGAAGCGTCGTCAGCCTTTCAAACAAATCAAAGAGGATAATATTATTAACATCTTCAGAGGGAAATACTTAAATATGGAGTCATAAATAATAATAGTGTAATTACTGGGTATAAGAGACCTAATAACTGTTGTCTCGGTGTGGCGGGCGGACAGTAATTACTTGGTAACCGTTTGGCACTGCTCCTGTCCATGGGCTGACGTGGCGTTTATAAATATATCTAAATATTACTAATAGTTTTTAAACTAAGAAAAATAATAATTTTAATTATAGGTTTAATCTAGACTAGTAGACTAAACTAACCAAAAATGGTTTAAATTAAAAATGTCTTCACTTTTTTCCAATCACCAAATGTTAGGAGATATTCCAATAAAGAAGTAATGAATACTTGCTTACCGTGACACCTACTCTTCTCATTATATCACTAACACTCAATCTGTCTTCATGCAATGATATAATTCTATGTCGTTCATGCTCTGATAAATGGTGCGTCATATTTTTAATCTAATAGTTTTTGGTTATAATAATTCAATGCAATAGATAACAGACGCACTCAACGCTAACAGTGCGACAAAAGCGCAACAAGTCAATATAAATAATGCCCTAAAGATAAAAATATCAATCTACCTTCCGGTTTTAATATATTGTAGCCGACTGGGCAAAAGCAATCATTGAGTTATGATTTTGTATCGCATCAGCTACTTCTGAACATTGACATAAATTCACAAAAATGCAAAGATAATAATATTTATTGAATTATCGTTTTGTAACACATCAGCTACTTTTAAACATTTGACAGAAGTTACAAAAAAAAAACATTTAAAATAATAAAGTTTTTCAATTATATGATTTTTAATGAACATAATGCTTTTTTCGGGGTTCAATTGGATCAAATTTGGCATATATTAAATATGCAAATTTTTATCCAATTCAGCTGTTTTCCGTAAAACATAACAAATTACTGGGATAAATTAAAAAAAAGTATGGATTAATTATTTGCCTCATGATTAAGTGGCCTCAGTTTCATCATTTAAATTTTGATTTTAACTGTTCACTAGTTTTGATTTTTTTTTCACTTCTTAGTTCTGATGCGAATTGAGTTTATAACTTTTGGACTCAAAACTGATCACGAATATATGGCAGCTGTACTAGTAGTAAATGTTTGGTATAATTTACAATCACATACTTTTGAATCACTTCGACGCCACACAGTTCTGACGCGAACTCCGTTCATTAGTATTGAATTTCTGATTTTGATCATCTACTTTTGCTGTTGACTGTACCACCCTAAGCCTATCAACTGAAACCAAATACCTGGGCATCTTTTTGGATAAACAGCTGAATTGGGCAAAACACACCAACTACATCACCACGAAGGCCAGTATATCCTTGTGGCAGTGCAAGCGATTGCTTGGCAAGAATTGGGGGATTAGCCCACGGGTTACCCACTGGCTATACACCACAGTCATCCGACCAATCATTACATATGGCTCAGTAGTCTGGTGGCCCAGAACAGAACTGAGCACAGCCCAAAGAGACCTCGAAAAGCTGCAGCGGCTCGCGTGTGCGGCGATCACCAGCTGCATGAGAACTGCACCCACCGCTGCCCTACAGGCTATGCTTGGGCTACCGCCCCTACACCTCACTGTGAGGGAGGAGGCGACCCTGGCTACCTTTAGGCTACATATAGCAGGAACCCTGAGCAACGACTCCAGGGTCAAGCACAAACGTTTAAGGGAAGAGGCGATCAGGCGTCAGCCGATGATGGCATCACCCTGCGACAAGGCCCTGAAACAATACTGCTTTCAAAAGCACTACAGCATAGTGCTTGAAGAGGAGCAGTACGATCATTCAGGCCTAAAGGAACTGAGAATTTACACCGATGGATCAAAAACCGACTGCGGAACTGGAGTCGGAGTGTTCTCACGCGACCTCAACATAAACATATCCAGACCCCTGGGAATGCTCAACACGGTCTATCAGGCAGAGTGTGTGGGCATAATACAGGCGGCTTATGCCATAGCAGCCAGAAGAGTTGCGGACACCCGAATCCGCATACTCTCTGACAGCGCCTCAGTCCTCCAATCCCTAGGGAAAAAATGCATTACTTCGAATCTAATACTAGAATGTCACAATGCGCTTGAACGGGTAACCGTATCAAACCGCAATACAGTGACGCTACAATGGATAAAAGGACACAGTGGATCGCTAGGTAACGACGCAGCCGATGAGCTGGCCAGGAGGGCATCCAGCACGTCGGTCTGTGGACCGGAACCTATCGTGCCCATCCCCTTCAACCAACTACGCAGGTGGCTACAGGAGTACACCCACACACAAGCAGAGAGCTGGTGGGCGTCGTCACCGGGCTGCAGGCAATCCAAGGAAGCCATGCCATCACTAGACGGCAAGCTAACCAGGCGGTTGCTACGCCTGGACAGGAAGGGCATGCGCCTGGTGACGGGGACCATCACGGGACACTGCTCGCTAAACAAACACTTTCACACAATAGGCATAACGGACAGTCCTCTATGCAGGGCTTGCATGGGTGCTGACGAAACTGTCGCGCATGTGCTCTTCGAGTGCACAGGCGTCGCCCAAATTAGGTCAAAAACCCTCGGGACACCCAGATCTTACACAGATGTTCTTAATAGACCAGGAGACCTAATCAGCTTCTGGAGGGAGGTCGGCTGGTTGGAATAACCACCGACGGCCGACATGGCTCACGCACAATGGTCCACTGAAGGACTAAGTGCGGAAACCAAACCCATAACATAGATAGAACACCCGCGCGCGCTTCCGCCTCGGGTCCATCAAATAGGGGGCGAGGACTTGGCAGGACCAGCCCTGAGCCAAGCATTTTTGTCAGCGATATAATCCCCTAACTTATAATATGCTTGGCTGTATAGTGTGCGTTTTATACAAGATTTAAATTTCGTTTCATTCAGTTGGAGTATGTGGGGAGGTATTTTATTGTAACATTTTAAACAGTACCCCATGAAGGATGAGTCTACTTTAGCCAGTCTGAAACCTGGTTGAACTAATTGGTCCCTATTTCTAGTCCTATAATTGTGTCTTTCACCTCTTTTACTGAAAAGATTTAAATTTTTCCTTACGTACATGATGTTTTCATAAATATATTGACAAGGTACCGTCATGATGTTAATGTCTTTAAACAGTTCCCTTAGAGAATCGCGCTGTGTCAACATGTAGTTAATACAAATCTGTGGACATTGTCAGTATTCCATTCTCCATTCCAATCAGATGGATTTTTTGGATGTGACGTCACATACGGGCAGACAGACAGGCACGTTATAGTCTAGAGCTTCGTCCATAACAATACAACTCCTAAGCGAGAAATTACGTCTTTCTCCTGAACAAGGAGATAACGTTTTTTTACAACAAACGATTTTTGAAAGTTGTTCGGAAAATCCTGTTAGTTTAACGAGAATGGGGAATGGGTCTGGGTCGGCTCAGAAAGGGTCAACTGACCGGTCCACAGCCTATTTCAATGTACAATTCATTAACGTATTTATTCTCTAGCGATCAGAGATTTCCATCAATCTGATAATAGATTCAGCTGGCGCATTGTCTACTCGTTCGTGGTAACGATCCAAAAACGGCCTGTTATATACATATGTTATACATACATACTGTTATATACAATTTACATCCATTCTTCACACAATACATTTCCGCAAGAAAACCCTTGCCAAACTCAGCTGTGCGGATAAATAGGATGAAAGTAATTGAAATACGCAAAAATGTAGCTCGGAACGTATTACAAAAGTAGCGTTAATTTATCCACAGTGGATTTTCTAGCGCCAATGTCAATTACCTTGGTGTTTGGAGACCAGAGTCTATATTTGTTATCTAGTGCCTGCCAACTTTTATTAGATTAGGTCTCTTATCTATTGGGAGGAGCCGCGCCGTGCCCTCATCTCAGAAGTAGGCAGTGACTTGTCGCTGCCGGCCGTAGTCGAGTCGTAGGTCGGCAGCGACGAGTCCTGGGACGCGGTGGTTTCCTTCTGTGAGACAGTCGTCTCGCAGAAGGAGGCTGCGGAAAGGGAGAGGGAGATCTCGTCCACTCACCCGGCCCGCAGAAGGCGCACCGGGCGTCGGCGGAGGGCGGACAACGCCCTCTTCCAGCCCCCCTAAATGGGTCCAGGGGCGACGGACTCGGGGACGTCTGTCGGCCCCCACACACCAGGACCCGAGGTGGCGGCGCGTAGTGTTCCACGCGCGCCCCTCCTAGACGTCGCGGGGGGAGTCAAACACCTTCACTCCCCCCCAGACCCGAAAAGGCCCGCAGTGGCGGGCCGGCACCAGTCGGGGGTTGCGGAAGGATCGTACGTTCCCGCGATCCCCGGCGTAGGTGTGAGATGGAACACCGGGGTGGTTTTTAGTCAGTAAGAGTCTGACAGACCCCGCCGTCCGCCCCAGGGCGGCGGACATCCATGAGGATTTTCCACCCCGGAAACTATCTAAACACGATACTAATGAAGTTTTATTAGGCGTGTCCTAGCGTCGCGTCGTTACGAGTAGTCAGAAGCCCGAAAGTCTGAAAACCAGTATTACCAAGGAGTACCGTGTTACCCAGTTAAGTTGTGGAGGTCAGATAGGCAGTCGCTCCATGTTAATTACTAGTATTCAGCTGCATCCGGTTAGACTGGAAGCTGACCCCAACATAGTTGGGAAAAGGCCAGGGGCCGTAGTATGACGTGTTAACACCATCATGATTCCGTTGCGAAAAAGAGATCCATTCCAAGGTTGCCTGGAAGAGATCGCAGAAAGCGATAAGGCCGCCCATTGTATATTAAGTAGTGTTCAGTTTAATTTTTGTTGTTATGTTTTTTGTGGTGTACAATAAAGAATATATAAATAAATAAATAAGAGATAGTGCTATCGGTCATGTATAGCTCCGTCTCTCTTTCACGCTGGAACAATGATGGAATTAACATGTCATTGTACGGACCCAGAAAGATTGATTGGGCGTGTCCTAGCGGCTGCTGGCAGTATCAAAATAGTAATACTTTCTTCCATATGTCAAGCTTACAGCTACGCCGACGCATGATAGACTTACTATGGTTGCGGAGTATTGTTGACGGTTCATTTAAATCTGACGAACTTCTCGAGCGCATTGAAATAAACGTGCCTAAACTTAATGGTCGTAGAAAATGCACGTCCTTTTTCAATGTCCCTCGTCATAAAACTAACTTAGGCATGAATGCTCCGATGGCTAGGCTATCGTCCACGTACAATTTTTTGTGCAATCTTTATGATTTGGATATTTTCCACGACCATCCCACGCGTTTTAGATCTAAGATTATAAATGAGGGGAAGACTGTAAACAACAAAACAAAATAATATAATTAGTCTATGTTTAAGTCGATGAGGGTATCTATAAAATCTTTCTACTACCGAGATTTTATACTGTGTTTTTTTCTTCTATTTTTTGCGAATGCTGTGCACGTCTGTAATTGCCGTAAACATTAGTCCGTGTCTCTGTTCTCTGTAATTCGTAAATGTTTGTGTTTGTGCTGTTGATGTGCCTTAATAATAAATAAATAGAAAATAGTTTATTGACCACGTAATAATCACAGTAACCAGGCGCACAGGTTCACACAAGCTAAGACGACAGGGGTACGTTTTGTGATAAAATGTAAACAAAATTCGATAGATGTTTTATTGTGACGTAAATAAGGAGGTATTTAACGTTTCTATAAAATTTGAATGGGTGAATTTACGTTCCCTAAGTAATATCACAAAGCTAGCAATTACTGAATAATGAGTAGCTAGGTTATGTCAAGCTCAATTTCTTTTACGCAAAGATGGAAAAGACCTAAAACGAGAGTTTTAATATGTGATAATTGATAGTTCGAGGTACATAAAAGTGTGTGGGGGTGGGTGAGTGACGTGACGTGGTAGCCCAATGGTATTTGTCCGCCGGATTTAAAAAAAATGACGGAACGCGAGAGAGAACGTGACCAATTAAGTAAGCTGACGGACTAACGAACTTTTTTTAACAGAAAAACCGCTGCTGGTTTTTAAACTTTAATCTTTGAACGTGTGGTAGAAAGCATATTGAACAGTGATGTTTTACAAATGTGTGTCAGGGACGGAGGTATTGAGAAAAACATTAAACTCACATACACAAACAGCCAGCCCCGGAACAACTACTTGCAGGTCATACAAATATTTGTTCCGTGCGGGGATCGAACCCGCGACACGTAACGCAGCAGTCAATCGCTTAACCACTGCGCCAACCGTGTCGTCAAACAGGATTATACAGGTGCGTCGTGTGCCAAACTGAAATGGTCGACTGGGGGGGTCATCTGCTATCCTTTCAGACCCCTAAACACTTCTCATGCCTTGTGGATTTTTTTTCATCGACTTTTTATTGTTTTATTAAAAAAATACCCAAATTTTACATTCAAATACAAATTTTAAAAAAAGTATAACTCGTAGACTCTGAATTTAAATTTTTATTTAGATGTGTATTGTACCACAGTACTTTTAAATTCAAAATTAGTGACATTAGCCATTTAGTTTTTTTTTTAATTTACTTGCAAAGTTTTAGACTTCAATTAGAGCTGTCCATGTTACAGCTATAAAAAAGAAACAAAAGTGACCGCGATCTTCCAACTCCCTCAAAAATTTTCTAGTCTATCCTCTTGCTAGTGATGTGCCACATGCCATAAAAATCTTTTTACAACTTTGTGAATTCACTAGAATTGTGAATCGAGTCACTTAAAACTAAATTCGAAATTTATTATAATTAAAAAAAAATATTTTTGCTTAAATGATACCTGAAGAACTCTTTTAAACTCCTAGTGAGCAGTAAATAATTGCACAGTAAGATTTTTAAGGACCGGTGGACCGCCTGTATGCTAACTGATTCACTACCAGGAAATGACGTCATACCATAGGTACCCATTACCTGCTAAACAAAGGCATCATCAAAAAAAACGTTCGACTGTATCGAATTTGGCTAGCTTTTCAAATTTTGTTCTTGATACTACAGATGGCGGTGGGCAGGTTGATGTGATCTACACGGATTTTGAAAAAGCTTTTGATCGTGTCGATCATGTTATTCTGCTCAACAAGTTATACAGACTGGGTATACGCGGCGATCTTTTGCGATGGGTAAAATCGTATTTATTTAAAAGATCGCAAGCTGTAGTAATAGGAGGATACCGTTATAACTTCACTGAAATCCCAAGCGGTGTTCCGCAGGGTTCCCATTTGGGGCCTCTCTTTTACAACGCTTATTTATTTGACATCACCGACTCTTTTATACACTCTAAACACTTAATGTACGCTGACGACAAAAAAATATTTTATAAAATAAGATCACTGGATGACTGTAAGGCTCTTCAAGAGGACCTTAATAACTTAAATAACTACTACATAAAAAACAAGATCACAGTAAACGTCACAAAGTGTCAATGTATTAGTTATACACGTAAAAAAAACCTGTTGTTTACTCATATAACTTTAATGGAATTGTCATAAATAAAGTCAAAATAGTTAGGGATTTGGGAGTCATGTTTGACAATAAATTAACATTCTCAGATCACATAGACCTTGTTAGCACCAAAGCTTATACGAATTTAGGCTTTGTTATTAGATCGTGTCAGGTATTTAAAAACATTGAGGCTCTTATATCGGTGTATTTTGCATATGTGCGCAGCGTCTTAGAATATGCGTGCCCAATTTGGTCCCCACAATATATTATTTATAAGAACCAACTAGAACGGGTTCAAAGAAAATTTGTTAACCACCTTAATTATCGCCTCCGTAAACCTCCGATGTCCTATGAAAACAGTTGTCGCACACATGGTCTACTAACACTCGATGAAAGGCGCAAAGTTATGGATATGTGTTTGCTTTATGACATACTCAATGAACGCCTCGATTGCCCCGAGTTGGTCGCACAGGTAACTTTTAACACTCCCCTTCGGCGCACTCGTCACACGACGATGCTGCACGTGCCTCGGCACTCGACTAATTACGCCAGTAATTGTGTATTGACCCGTATTGCTCGAATTTATAACACAGATTTCTCACAACTAGATATATTTAACTGTAATAAACCTACATTCAAAAAACAATTAATAAAAATCATAAACGAAGGCAATTGCTAAACAAACTATTCTCTTATTGATCATACACTTTTTCTCTCCTCATATTAGTCATTTTTTGTTTTTTCTCTAAAATTTAAACTTAAGTTTAGGTTATATATTTACATAATTATTATTTAAATATTAGTCTGTAGTCCGTTCGCATGTTTTATACAATCCTAGTTATACAGGGAAACCTATTATTGGCCATACAATACTGTAATACACAAACTCTGTAACATACTATTTGTATCGCTGTTGGTTACCTAAATAAAGAAAATAAAGGGTTTAAAGCTAGTTTAAAATTACGTACCTTGCACCGGAGTGTAGTGGAATGGATGCTTTCGTTTTGTTGAAGAACTTTCCACACTTTCCATATTATAATATCAAGATGTGATGCCACATTTCTAATGCTTCTTGTAGGGTCTTCCTCAAAAAGTGCCAGTATTCTCTCGTCCACTTCAACATTATGTCGCACAATATGGCCCCTTGGTTCATGAAAAGTGACACTGCCAGTCTCGCGTATGCGTCGGTATGTGTCTTGGAAGACTCTGCGGCCAGGTAATCGTCGACCCGGAAAGAGTTCCTGGTAAAGTCGTTGCGCTGCACGAGCGCCACCATGGGCGGTTCCATAAGCCATCATGATGTCAGCATATTCTTCGTTAGAGAACGTCGCCATTGCAACAACAAAAAAGTCAACAAAGTTTAACAATAACACCAAATGTTAAAACGTAACAAAAACTAACAAAACTCAACAAAACAAAGTAATAAAATTAAAAAATCGCGGAGTACGGTGAATCAGTGAGCACACACGTCAGGTATCAGAGGCAGTGATGTCTCGACTAAAATAATGGCGGATTGACGGCGTCGGCGACAGTTCCTCGTTTGTTCAAACTAGTTTACGCTAAGCAAGAAAGAGGTAGAAGATAGATTTTACTTCGCGAGAATGAGAAAACCAATTTTACCTGTTTCTCAAGTAACAATTACGCAAATAGACTTTTTTTCTTTAGAATTTGGAATTTAGTATTTTGTGACTCGATTCACAGTTCTAGCGAATTCACAAAGTCGTAAAAAGATTTTTATGGCATGTGGCACATCACTAGCAAGAGGATAGACTACAATGTTTTTGAGGGAGTTGGAAGATCCCGGTCACTTTTGTTTTTTTTTTATAGTCATGTAAATAGCTGCAACATGGACAGCTCTAATTGTGTCTAAAGTGAGCGTCAACGTTAACCCTTTTTTTTTTGGGTGGGAAATCATCCTCATCCTTTGAAAAGTTATGGCGCATTATTATACCACATACGTATATAACACATTTTAAATGCTTTTTCAATAAAAAATATTTAATAACGATCCATTTACACCGCCTATGATTAAAAATATTGGAGAGCGCGGCTCCATTTTTTGTGGGGTCAACACTTTTGCACTCGGGAGCGGTGGCACAACACATCACTTAAATCATTTCGGCCGTAAAAGGTGTTATTTTGCCCAGAAATAAAGAATTCAGAGTTATTATATGGACGATAATTGGTAAAACGAGATCTGTGTTGCTACTGGCAGATTAATCTCAGAAATCATTAAATTGTAAATATGAACGCTCAGAAATATTGTGTTTTCATTGCTCGTTAAACTTTTAAGTGTGTATTTTTTCATTACGTAGTTGTTACTTTTATTTAATAACCGGGGAATACCTAGTTAAGTGCACTTTAATATACAATTATATCTAAACTCAAGCAATTTCATGAAAAATACAATAATTTAAATAATATCGCTAATATAACGCCCAAATCGAACATTCTAACGCGGGGGTACGCGCCTTTATTTAATAATTTTGGACTTGGCCATATACAGAAAACATCAGTTTTTTGCTTGTTGTCATTATTTTGGTTTTATCTATTTAATTAGTATACATTACTGTTACTATAATATCACTATTAAGTTGCGAAATCAAATTATTTTGTTCGTCAACGGCAACTAAAACCTATGAAGTTGAGAACTCTTTGGTTGAACATAAATTAAAAAAAGTTTCAGCAACAGCAGCAGCGGGCAGGTGGTGTGAAAGATTATTAAGTTATTTTTAAAACACTTTCCCTAATATAATAGAGATATTATTGTTGAAAAATAAGTAACAAATAATGTGTATTAATTAAATACTTTTAACAAAAAAAATTACAACAAATAGTACCTACATATTGTAGCAAAAAAGAAAGGAAACACAGATTCTCTTCGCCACTGAACACGTTTAAGAGCGTTGGTTCGATTTAGCCCAAGTCAAAATGTACACGATCTATCGAACGGCGTAAGCGCTGCGGCACACTACAATAGTATAATGGTTTCTCTGTGTGCATGAGCGCTAAACAGCTAGCACGAATAATTTTAATACTTTTATTTATTTAGGATGTATTTTATGATTTTATTTTTTGGATCGAACATTTGTAATAAATTAAAACAAGCTAACTTTAGAGTAAGTATTTAATTTTAAAATCGCACATCTCTAATTGTCATTGACCGACTTTTTCTTGGGTCGATCACCTCAGGCAATAGACATTTATCGTAGAATTCCAATAACTTGGATTCCATTTTTGTTTTCCAAAAGCCGTCGTCTCGAGTAATTTTTGTGGTCTTCACAGCGAATTCCAGTCCTGTCCACACCGCAAACAACAAACATTTTTTTGACTGAAAAAAAAAATTCAATGCATTTCTATCAATGACTAAACGTAATTAATCTACGTAATACGCACAGTCAACCGAACGTCAGTCGTTACACTTGAACTATAATCACACATCGGACACTTCATACAACGCTCGTAAAATATTATTTATAATATCTATTACTACTAGTTAATCAAATACACATCAAGTACACGTGCAAATGTGTGAGTGAACTCTAATAGGGTAGGTTGTCGTGCGTAGAGTTTTTAATTAACGTAATTAGCGTAACTAATAGTTATCTACTATGTTACTACACTATGAACATGGGGGGGAACAACACAACACCCATGATGAAAAAACCGATTTTTTTTCTCGGCGCCATCTTGGATTTTCAATTTGACCACATTTTCGTTATCAGTGACCCCAAAAACCAAGAAAACGATACCCATGATGAAAACACCGAAAATTTTCTTCGGCGCCATCTTGGATTTTCATTTTGACGTCATTTTCGTTATCAGCGACCCCAAAACCATGAAAACGACACCCATGATGAAAAAGCCGAAAATTTTCCTCGGCGCCATCTTGGATTTTCAATTTGACCATATTTTCGGTATCAGCGACCCCGAAAACCATGAAAACGACACTCATAACGGAAAATCAAAAAAAAAACCACCTTCAAGTACATAAAAATAACAGGCGTGATGTTATGGTTACTCTACTGAGTAAACCTCGGTGGCCATGTCACGCAAAAGTCCATGCGCGCATTTGTCTTTTCGCGCAAGTGTCCTTCGCGCCATCAACTGCACATAATAATCTGTGGTACAGGCGCTTTTGACTAGTCGAAAATACACATTACACTTCACGCGGTTGAAAGTCGCGGGTGGAAGCTAATAATAATATAACATAACCAACCTTTTAGCTCTTGCCTTAGTCATACTTTAAAATTTTTTCCATTTTCTCTTTCTTATAGTTCTCTTTGATTTATTTCCCATTCCGTCTGAAACATAATTTTGTTGTCACTATCAAATAAATTCGGTTATAAATTATGTAGTAAGGAAGTACTTACGATCACACAATATTGCTGGTCATCAAAAATAAAATAATTTACTTACCAAAGTACTAAGATTTGACGGTCACACTTTACGTTTGCTATCCGTGTACGCACGACAAAGGTCAACAGGGGTCAGGGAGACCGCCCAGCGACGTGTCCGCTCTCTGGAAAGGCTCACTGCCGACTGATTTGAATCGGTTCGTACGCAGAGTTTTATAGTAGTTTTAAAATATGTATTTATAGAAAAATAATAGAGTTATTTTTGTTGATTTTTTTTGGTGTAAATTATAAAGAAGGCATTCTTCTATTATAAATAAGTATAAATTATATTAAATTAAGTAAGGTAGATGGTGAAAATAATCATTTTATCGACTGCAATTTCTAAAAAAATCATATTCTTTGGATTTTTATTTCTTAAGATATGAGTCTAAAATAAAAAATCCTTCTAATTACAAATTTTGTTAAGGATATTTCCAGTTAGATAAAAAATTTTGTTTGTTAGATCTATTAGTAATTTCAGATATTACTAGCTTCGAAATTGACACTGAAAGTGAAATCAAGTAAACCTCTGTTCAGTTATCTTGATGGTATTCACAAATGTTGTATTAATCGAAAAAACCTCTTAATTAGAAAAACAGACAACAATATTTCCTAAAGTTATTAGTATTTCTTATGTTTGTAAGATTAGTGGTTGTTGGACAATCTGGTTTGAAAAATCACGTTTTTAAGCCAAGCAGCGCACGGACCGAGTATGTATATTATAAATACCGAATATTTAAAAGAATAAACCAAAAATATAAAAAAGCAGAAAATACAATAAAAAGTAATTCGTCACATTACACAACGGGATTCGGCAGGTTTATAAAGTATTACGAACAATAAGAAATACTGTAGGTTTACGTACCATAAAATAAATTATAATTGGACAAAGCGACGAGCTTGAAATTGTGGTTGCAACCAACATGTAACACTACGTCCACGAGACTGAAATTAGGCCGAGTTAAAAAAAAAGGTATCGAACCTGTTGTATTCTGTTTTATTAAAAGAAAAAATTCGTAATTACAAAAAAAATATCACAAACTGGTACTAATTTTTGAAACGCAAGATCGTTATTTAGGAAAAACTAGACTTAAAGTTAAAAAAAAAAAACATTACATTTCCGCCAAATCCTCTCCTGGAAGCTCCGACGCGACTCTGTCTCTCGCAACTCTGTCAGTAGCCGATGGGTCGCGCTGATGACTTCAGGATTGGTAAACCGCCTTCCGGTAACAGTCGCTCTCTACCTCGACTCCGTCAGGTGCAAAGTGGTAGGTGACTGGAGGGGCAGAGCTAAATGAGCCGGATTTCTAAGTCTTCGGACCCAAACCAGAAAAAAGAACTAAACTCTGTTCTCTCCCTGGAGCCACGACTCGCCGACTTTAGGAGAGATACGCTCCCGATCCAAAATTACACGAACACAAATGAAAGCCGTCGATTATACCCGCAGTTACTAACAGAGAATGGTACCCGAGCCCGACACAAAACTGTTTCGCCAACTTTGAAGGAAAAGTAAACGCTTCAGATTGAAAAGTTCTTGCCAAGCTTGGTAGTCGTTTCTCAACAATAGGCGATAACATTATGTGGTCTAAGCAAATTAGTGTTTCTAAACTAAAAAGCGTATGTAGGTACAAGATTTTAATAATACACCTATGACCCGCACTCAAAGAGTATAATAACCCCGCACTGGAACCGCGTGGTAAATTACGGGGCTACGGCCCACTCCCTCTCACAGAGAGGACGCCGCCCGAGTCCCAGCAGCGGATACATGGAAACACAACCACGCAAAAGGTGTCTATCTTAGTCAGAACCTAAGCTAATATTTAATTTCTAATTTATATTAGAACTACCTAACTGAAAGAGTAGGTAAATTAAATGTTTGCAATAAACAAACACGCTTAAGGCTTTAGACTTCTAACAGTTTCCTACGAGTAACGCACACGCATCGACGGATTCAGAATAATAAATAAGTCTGACATTAATTACGGGTCACGCCACACTGACTTAACGTGCGTTCGAAGATTCGCAAGAACGACGTACACTCGGCTTGTTTTGAACCGAAATAATTTACCTACCGATGCGATGTTTGCGCGACGTGACGTGACATCTACGCCGCGAAGCACTCACACGAGACTCTTACGTCATTATGTTCAGAGAAAACACGCTTTTGAAAATCAATGGTATGTCACCATATCTGGGTGAGTTCAATGCCTGAGTGCTTGAATTTCTGAACTTCGGCGCGGGTGGTATATCAACAAGCGCGAAATGTGTTTTCGAGTTTTCCGAAATTTATTTATTTATAATAATAACCAACTTGAATTTACAGTTTAACCAGCAGAAATGTAATGAAATGTACGGGAAAAGTTTTTTGCAATATGTGACTTTTTGAGTACTCCAACGATGGTTGGTCCCATAGAAGTTTTTGATCAGTATTAGAAACAGGATCGATTGGCATCAAAAAATGTTTTTGTGTAAAATGGCTATTGTCTTGCTAACTGTATTTTTATTTGAAAATCTGTGAATGGGGATCAAAATTCCATAAAAAATTATGGATAGTCTCCTAAGACCATTTTTGCGTAGCTGCCACGGATAAGGTAGTTCCCCTTACTGCCCCGCTGAAAGTTTCCACCCTGTATAATAAGTAAACTATTTATAATCTCAAACATAAATGTGAAAATGGGAGCCAAGTTCAATATTAAGTATACGCGTGGTTGTCGACTTCGCCGAAAAAAGAATTGCGATCTAAATGGGTGCCAAGTTACAACATACAACTTTCTAAAATGAATTTAAAACATAATTTCTTGTTTTTTTTTGTGTTTTTTTTTTCTGCTACAACAATGTTTGCTATTTAATAATATAACTTCCTTTTATACAGTCAAATTATTTACACAAAGGCGATAACTTAGGATAAAGCAACAAAAATGTCCTTACCAAATGAGCGCCCACTTTTATACAGTCAAATTATTTACACAAAGGCGATAACTTAGGATAAAACAACAAAAATGTCCTTACCAAATGAGCGCCCACTTTTATACAGTCAAATTATTTACACAAAGGCGATAACTTAGGATAAAGCAACAAAAATGTCCTTACCAAAAGAGCGCCCACTTTTACACTTTTACTGCTCTTTTAATCAAAAAGCAATCGAACACTTCGACGGTAGACACGCATCAAAGCTCGTTAATTTTTTTTTTAAATCACACATCTGGGACGCTAGAAAAGGATGGAGTTTTATATTTTCGGTAATTATTAATATCCTTTGTTTCATTTATATACATATCAATTACATTTTTAAATATTTTTATAAACAAAAAGATACCAAAAACATTTAAAAATATAAAAAATAGTAGCCCACCGGTATCGGGAACAGGGTCCAAGCTACCGGCGGTCAGGGCTCCAGAGAGAGAAACTTCCTAACAATGAGGCCGTGTCCAGAAGTACCGCTTTCTGAATCAAGCCCTTGATCCAGCTGCCTAAGGAGAGCCTCCTTAGGTGTTGGTCGACGCTCTTGGGTATTAGCCCATTGGCTGTCACGACTATCGGCACAATAAATAAATAAAATAAAAATAAAAATATTTTATTATCAGGCATCAAGGCCCATAGAGTGTTAGTACTACATTTTACTTAAAAAGTATGTTAGTAACATGCAGGAACATTTAAAAGGTTACAATCACAATCACAATCATGGGAAGGTTTAACAAGCCTTGTTGCCAACATGTAGCTTGGTAAACCTCCCCATTGTAGGCCCATCCAGCCTCTCCGCAAACAATGACCGCTGAGTCCACATCCCAATTGTCGATAACCTCGTGAGCCAAGTCAAGATACTTGATTTGTTTATCTTTCTCGGCTTTCACGAGGTTCTCATCATGCGGGATGGTTATGTCAACAATCATTGCGCGTCGCTCCAATCGATCCACCACCACTATATCAGGCTTATTGGCAACAATAGTCCTGTCAGTTATGATGGATCGATCCCAGTACAATGTGATATTACCATTTTCGAGAAATGGGTCGGGCACATACCTGTAGTACGGTACCTCCGATTCCACAAGGTTGTATTTCAGAGCTAGCTGCGGATGGATTATCCTGGCTACAAGGTTGTGTCTATGCAAGTACTCTCCGTTAGCTAGACGAGAACACCCGGAGATGATATGGCTGATTGATAAACGGCATATTCCACCGGTTGTTACCGGTATTTTAGGTAGGTACCGGTAGGTAACAACCGATAAATTTGAGTGTCGAGACCACCAAATATCGTTACATCTGGATTGTTAGGACTTAGCAACCGAAAACGATTGCTAACTATGTCGAGACTGCAGGGCCTGGACGCCCAATTTAAAATTTGTAGGTCATCTGGAAGTGGGTTGAGTTTTTTAAGGATATACCATTCAGTCAGTCAGTGATAAAAAAGCCCATTTTGAGACGTTAATATCTCAATAACCGTTTGAATGTGTATAAGATAGAGTTATTAAGGGGTCAAAAGTGGCTCCTAATGGTTCGTGTAATATAACACACGGCTTCTGCGTCGCCAGTTTCTTTTTCTTGGCTTGACACGCAACCGCGTGTCTAGATGCGGAATAACCCGCAGAAGGGTTTGAATGTTTGTTGAATGTATTATTTCAGAAAAGCATCCCGAAAAATCAATCGTAGCTAAACTTTTTGCACACGTTAAGAATCAAGATTGTAATGAACCGTTCGCAACCCTCTTCCGAATTCAGGCCATGATGAATATTTCTCATATCAAAAGTGTAATCGCAGAGGAAACCTTACCAAAATATAGGTACGCCAACATAAGAACCGTGTCGGAAACTTGGGAGCCAAATTTTCTAATTTTGCGGGTTACGAGAGTTGCAAACCTTTTGGGACGCAGCGCAGGTTCTCAGTTCAATTGCATAACTAAAAGGGTTTTACATTTCAACATTACATTCAATTATTAACTTGTATCATGAGTCGGAATATCTGAGGGTCTGCCACTAGATTTATTACTCCATATTAATATTTTCTGGAACCGCCTGGAGTATGGGATTGTGCTCAGTATGACAATAGACTCGTAACCCTTCAAACATTGCAACAGCTCATCAATATATTCCTTCGAAACTTGACGTAACATTAATCCCTACATTTCCTTTGCTTTTCTAAAGCATTGAAATAACGTCAAGGAAGAAAATATAACTGTTGAGATGAAAATATTTTCTAAGAAAGACTCACTCCCGATCAGTGCTGGATATTTCCAGCACTGATCGGAATAAGATGGCTTCCTCAGACGAACGCTTCAAAGGCGTCTCCTGAGAGATCGTCTATCAACATTGCGTTTGATAAGTGGATTAATTGGTTAGAATTATACAGAGGTACGTATTCGGCGTTGTACGGCCTTCAACAGTAGGTAAGTGGCTTAAGTTACAATACCACTTCTAGGTAGCTTGGATCAGCTCATTCATGACTGAAATATTATTATATGAATATTAAATAAATAAATAAATATCGTCTGACATTGCACACAGCACCATCTAGTTCCAAGTTAAGCACTTAAGGCTTGTGTTATGGATACCAGATGGTTGATACACTACTTAAATACATTTTTTTTTTCGTAAATACATACATATTATAAATATACATCCATGACTCGGGTACAAATGTCCATATTCATCACACAAACATTTGCCCCTACCGGGATTCGAACCCAGGACCATTTGGTTTCGCTGACTACACTTAGCCACTGTAGCCATTACACCAAACCTATATTAGCCTGGATCAGCTCATTCATGACTGAAATATTAATATAAGAATATAAGGATAGATCATTTAGAGCAGTTATCCACCAAAGCAAAGAGAAGCTGAAAGGAGAAAAGATTAGCAATTCTATCTGTATTTTTGCCAGTTGTCGTTGTGTCTGTTTTATAACATTGAGTGACAGCACTGAACTCACAAATAATATTTTGCTCAGATATTTCAAACAGGCTTCCACAAATTATTTGAGCGGCGCGCGGCGGCGGATCCAATAAAATGTTTTGAAACTAAATTGTTTAATAGGACAGGAGCCATACATAAATTATTTTAATACAACCGTGTTAGATTGAAGTTTGAAAATGTACGAGTAAATGTTATGATCATATCCGTAGGTATTAATAAAATTGTAACGAGTTATCAACGGTTGATCGTTACTCGTGCGTGCTTGATTCCGTTTTTTATGATTATGAGAGATATAAGTAGATCATAAGCTTAATTAATACGAGTTAAGAACCGTACCCCAAATATATATCCAGTGTGAGAAACTTCTAAAGTGCCCAGGAGCCTTCAAATCTTTCCCAAACAGGACAATAGAAACGGGCATATTTAGATTACTTTAAAGTATAGTACGTACAATTAGATACTGGTTTACGCCTAAAGCAATAAGATCCGTTAATTAAAGACAATTAAGTTTCCGTCACAATTTCAGCGGAGTTCTCAATAAACCTTGGGCCTGCTGGTCGAGCATTTCTTCTCCGGAGAAAAATTAATTCCGCAGCCTTTTGTGAAATCACTGAGATTTATCTTATCTGAATTATCTTGAAACTTACTTGAACAATGTCTTCTACTCGGTATTTAGGTATTGTTTTCGGTTTAAAGACCTTATTTTCGGTTCAATTACTTTTTTTTCTCAAAAAAAAGTACGTTACATTTCTCTTGAGATAATTATTGTTTTCTCTAAGTAATTCCAAAAAATATATTTAAAATTATCACAACGAAATGCAGAGTACAGAGAAACTGCTTAATAATTCTTTCAGCGGTCATTCAAATCAATATTCCGAGTCGAAATTACAATACAGCTTTATAACGTTAGGGCCCGTTCACACGTACCACAACCACACCACATCGCAGCGGAAAAATGTGGTCAAGCAGTGTGAATAGTGTTGCTGTAACTTCTTGCAGTTGCGTTGTCATAACTGCAAAATTTCGATGTGGTTGCGTTGTCGCTGCGACGTCCATCGCCTTGATATTATGGTCGGTACCGCCCACACGGTTGATTCTAACTGCCAAATGTGGTCCGAGTGAATATACTATTCATTTTCATACAAATTAGCGCCTGTCCACGTGGTGCCGTTGTGGTTGTGGTGTTGTTGTGGCACGTGTGATCGGGCTCTTTAGTTTGTAGTAGGATTAATTTTAGTGTCGTTAGGTAAGGTAATTTCCAGCCATAAGGATACATTGATATTAGTAATGTGATGAAATCGAAAGACAAATTAGCTGGGTATCATCATTTACTTTAAATGGAGAATCATTGACCTAATTAGTATAAATAGGTACTAATTAAGTCAATAATTGTCCATTTAAAGGTAGGTAAGCCAATAAAAATGTAGGTATCTTTAGTAGTACCTATTTATTATTCTTAGAGTAGGTAGGCAATTTCAATGAAATAGCAAAAGTAGAAAAAGTTATCTCATTACTTTTGTAAAGTTGTACAATACTGGGAGTGGGGGAGGGTTGATACGACTATCGAAACATCCCATTTTAGGTGTTATACAATTAATTAATTCGAATGAAAAGTATTTCCTCGAAACTATTGGTTACATATTCAAAAGCTAACGAGCTAAATTGGGATGGATGTGGAAAGTGTATCAATGCGCCCCCGCCAAGGGTTCGATTGATACAGAGGTTGGGTAGGAAAGAAACATGGATAAATTAATCAGTATGTTTATTATTACGTTAGAAAACAGTTTCACTTATAATTTAATAAGCCCTTTTTATTCTGAACACCCTTGCGTTGCGGTATTTTCCGGTAGTTCACCAAATATCTCTTATTTCAGTCTGCCTTTTGGCAAATGCCTCCAGTAACAACTTCCACTGAGTCCTGTCGTCGCAACTCTTCTCCAATTGGGTCCCGCTGAGAACTTTTTTCAGCCTTCCTCCTGTTCTTTTTGCCATCTCTGGAGTACCATTCTGTCACAACTTTACTCCACTTGTCTTAAATGCCTCTTAACATGTGGCTTATCCATTTCCATTTTTGATGGTTTATTTTGGTAAGAACCTCAATAACCTTAGTATTTTCTCTAATCAGAGTATTTCGTATACTGTCATCAGTCGTCCTTTCCGTTGATCTGCGGCAATGTGCCAGCATGTCTCTGTGGTGTTTTGTAAGAGACCAAGTTTCGCTACCATATGTAATGCAAGATATATGTGTTGAAAGACCTTCTGTTTTAATCCAATACTTAAGTTGTTTTCATGACCTCCTTCAATGACCAGTATTTTTGCCATCCATTTGTTATTTGTCTTCCAATTTCTTTAGTTGTTTGGTCACTGTGTGAGTTAAGCAGTCCAAAATAAACATAGTCTTTTAGTTAAAAAAGGACTTTTGATGTTGATATTAATTTTAAAGGCAGCTGAGTTTTGTTTGAGTTCATTAGTAGTCCCTAAGCTTTTAGTTTATTTGCTTAGTTTCTTTGTTTTTAGACCTGGCTAAGGCTTTTGACACTGTCTCTGTCCCTATCCTTCTAGATAAGCTGGAACGAGTTCCTACTCGTTTTTAAGGGGTATTCCTTTAAAAATATTTGCCGACTATCTTAAAGATCGTGTACCTACAAGTGTTGAAAATAGGGGAACATGTTAGTAATGAGGAGGCTATCAACTGCGGCGTTCCGCAAGGAAGCATTCTGGGCCCCACATTATTTATTGTATTCATAAATGATTTATGCGATATGCCCCTGCTAAACGGTAAAATCTTCACTTACGCTGACGACACCGCTCTCATAGTGAACGGAGTAGACTGGGTTCAAGCAAAGCAAAATGCTGAACATGCTCTTAAAATTATAATGGAGTGGCTGTCAAATAATCTTTTGACACTGAATATTGATAAAACCATGTTTAACCCCTTTGTAATGCGAGCTGACCATCTGCCCCCGCCGACTTTCAAAGTTAAAGCACACTCGTGTCTGCCGCCTGCTCCTGACTGCTGTTGCTTGCATATAACGAGATCTCCCTGTGTTAAATATATACATCAGAGTTTCCGTTGGCATAAGCAAATTGAAACTGTCACTATTCGGGCTCGAAGACTTGTATTTATATTCAAAAGACTTCGTCAGTCAGCGGACACAAAAACCCTGCAAGTAGTGTACCTGGCTCTATGCCAGTCCCTATTATCATACTGTTTGACGGTATGGGGTGGAGCACCTAAATCAAACATCCTACAGCTTGAGATCGCCCAAAGGGCTGCACTAAAGGTTATGACAAAAAGACCTTACAGGTACCCTACGGCTGAACTGTACGCTGAATGCAAAGTTCTCACGGTGAGGCAACTGTATGTCCACATGACCATAGCCCGTAAACACATGTCGCGGCCTCTGCTTGAGCCTCCAGGTATAATTAAATATACAGTCTTTAAGCCCGATCGAACCAGAACCTCTTTTGCGGGTAAACACTATTATATCCTTAGCGTAAAGTTGTATAATAAGACAAACAAACAGTTGGACCTAAACAGAATTAACTGAAAATTAAGGTAAGGGATTGGCTTATTTCTCTAACCTATAAGGAAACTGAAGTTTTGCTGGATAGCAGCACTGCATAAGTCATTGCATTCACACCACACGCAACTAAAGAACACACATCCGCAACTCACCAACATCAACACACACTCACACTATCTCACACTACACTCACCCTCAAACTACAGTTACTAACACTACACTCATCCATACACTACGCTCACTTACACACACATAGCAGATATAGAAGATGGTGATTATTCTTTCTCCTTCTTTAATGTATTTATAAAAACTTAATACCTAGATTATAATAAGTATTTTTATTTGTATACTTATTTTTTTTAATTTGTTGTAATAGAAGTTAGGCTTCACAAATGTGAAGGGCAGGGAGGAATGGTGACACTTGAGATACAGGATATGTCCTAGTTTGGGTGTCAGGAGTTTCACACAACGTGCATTTACTTAGCCTATTATTATAAGGATATAACTTATTTTAGTACATAATTGCATTGTAAACCCTTTTTTCTCTCCTTATTGTATTAGGCTTATGAAATAAATTATTATTATTATTAGTTCTTGCATATATTTTTTTAAGTGTTGTGGTTTTTCCTCGTACATGACTAGGTCATCTACGAATCTGAGATGATTTAGATTTCTTCCGTTGATGTCAAAATTGGTCCCAGTCTAGTTTTCGGAATGTGTTTTCCAAGACCGCAAAGAAAAACTTAGGGGACAACGGATCACTCTTCCTGACTCCTCTTCTTATTTTGAAAGGTTCGCCTAGTACTTCTAATTGTATTTTTGCTTTACTGTTCGAATATATGGTTTTCATAACATCAAAATATGTTGTGGGTATTCCCTGATTGTCTAGACTTTCCCATTTATAGCTTATGCTTAAGTGAGGGTTTTTTTCATAGATTACTCAAAAACCATCACTTACTCTATGTTAAAAGAGGGAAGATTTTCCAAAAACTGTACAAATGAGATCGCCATACGGTCACACTTTTATCTTGTGGAGTAAGTTTTAACACGTCGTCCTGCTCTTTCGGAAATGTAAACATGATTCTCGCGAAGCCATGACGTTTTCGCAAGTATGACTCTTTATACTCTGTCATTGAAGACTTGTCTAACACTTGTGCCACGTAATGAACACATCTCTTTTGTCCTAATTTAATCAGCAAGAAATCATTAGTAGGTATTTATGTCAAAAGCCGAGAGCTCTTCCTTCTATTCACAATTAACTTCCCGAATAGACTCCAAATCAGACTCGATGTCATTGATATCACTATCTGAATGTAGACATAATAAATAATGTCCTCTTTATTTTCTGATGAATATTCTTCTAGACCCTCATTTTTCTTAGGTCGTTTAGCTTTATGATAAATGATTTTATTTCTGTAAGTAGGTTTGTACAAACACTTTTACACGTCAATCGTATTTTTAAAACTAGATGGGTCGGCGTTTCCTATCTGACTACTCTGAGCCGAAAGGCCGAAACAAACTCAGAGGTCACACTCTCTTTTAAATTTCAGACAAAATCTTGGTCAGATCATGTGAAGGCTATGTAGATCGGTGTCTGAAATGGTCTTTTGAGGAAAGAACCATACAGATTGAGCGGCCCTGCCCAGTAAGTGCAGGCTATCTTCAGAAACACTTTAGCTCGCTTCTTTCTTTTGTCTTCTTCCACTAGTTCCAGTCTTTCTTTCTTTGGCGTATCCGTGTAAATTCGTGACTTTCCCTATCTTTCTCTACCAGTTTGTTTTCGTACAGGTGCCTTTATAATATTAAAAGTCAGTGGCTCTGCAGTTCGTACAGGTGCCTTTATAATATTAAATAATAATAATAATTTATTTGTTTGATTTGACAACATTGGTCTAATGGTACAACAATAACTTATCAATTAATGGTAAGTAATATTAATTAGTTAAACAATTTTATTCATCCCTGCCACACGAGCAACCAGACAGAGTGTCTAAGTATTGGTGCATCGTGTTATTCGGCTAAGGTTTTCAATATAACGTTGGTGCTAGCCCTCATTCTGCTCATTAAGGATGCGGTCTTTGTTCTCAGAATGGCATAGAAGTCGTCGGTTCGCGCTACAGCAAACATGCCAGACGCGCTGCAGAATCGGGGCAACCTCAACAGCACCCTGAAACTATTATTATACTGCACACGCAAGGCATCTAGTGCCCTCCGCGTGCAGTTGACCCACAAACTGCCCGTGTAGAACGCTTGACAGAGTTATTTTGACCTCGTTACTACAACGAGTGAATCTGTGAGCCAACATGTTGCATCTTGCAGCCAGTGCTCTGCGTTCCCGTTCAATGTCTACCTGATCCCTAAGGTCCTCGGTGACATAGTGACCCAATTATTTAAAATGCGTGACTCCCTTAAGTGGTCGTCCATCGAGGGATATTTAGGGCTCGTAATTTAAATATTTCCCGGGAGCAACAAAGATCAAGTATTCACTTTTTGTTTCATTGTTTGCCGTGGCCGTTGGTTGCCGCATACCTTTCACAGACGTTCAACATCTCCCTGATTGATCCAGCCGTTGGACCCAGCAGCACCATGTCGGCAGCGTAGCTTAAATTATTGACGCTAGCGTCATCTACTTTGCAACCAACTGGTCTGCTGCTGAGTTCAACGATCAACTCATTCACATACATGTTGAAGAGGTTAGGTGAGGTGGCGGTGTTGGGGTGGTGGCGGGCGCTACCACCCGGCTCACACATCGTGGTCGGGGGCTCGGATCGCTGTCGAGTCCACCATGAAGTACCTAGGATTGGTGCTCGACAGCCGGTGGGACTTCGGGCCCCATTTCCGACGGCTGGCACCCAAGTTGCTGGGCACGCGCTCGTAACGCTGCTTCCCAATCAGGGGAGCCCGAGCGCCGCCTGTAGGCGGCTCTACGTGTGGATCGTGCGATCTATGGCCTTGTATGGGGCCCCGGTGTGGGCCTCTGACCTGACGGCCGACAGCATCGCTGTTTTGCGAAAGCCGCAGAGGGCGATGGCCGTCAGAGTCATCAGGGGGTATCGCACGATCTCCTACG
This sequence comes from Brachylomia viminalis, assembly GCA_937001585.2. Classification (NCBI taxonomy): domain Eukaryota; kingdom Metazoa; phylum Arthropoda; class Insecta; order Lepidoptera; family Noctuidae; genus Brachylomia; species Brachylomia viminalis. The sequence continues at coordinate 12,860,781 of OW443301.2, read as the reverse complement.
AGGCGGCTTGCGTTCTAGCCGGATCCCGGCCCTGGGACCTCGAGGCGAAAGTTACGAAGTAACTATTTAGTAATCTGTGGCGAAAGTACTCGCGTCATTGTATCGATGGCGCGAGTAAGCGAGGGCGCGGGGCGAGGGACCGATGCAGCGACACATGGAGCTGCGTTGGTCTCAGCTTCGCGATGTCCTGGTGGCGGAGTGGCGGGACAGGCTCTCGCGCCCTACCTCGTCACCATCGAGGCGGTCCGGCCGGTGCTCGAGCGCTGGCTCAGGAGGAGGCACGGCTACCTGTGTCGCATAAACAGGGAGCCGGACGCCCGGTGTCACCACTGCGTCGACTGCCGGGAGGACACGGCGCGGCATACGCTGGCAGATTGTGCCGCTTGGGAGGAGCCGCGCCGTGCCCTCATCTCAGAAGTAGGCAGTGACTTGTCCCTGCTGGCCGTAGTCGAGTCGATGGTCGGCAGCGACGAGTCCTGGGACGCCGTGGTTTCCATCTGCGAAACAGTCCTCTCGCAGAAGGAGGCAGCGGAAAGGGAGATGGAGATCTCGTCCACTCATCCGGCCCGCAGAAGGCGCACCGGGCGTTGGCGAAGGGCGGACAACGCCCTCTTCCGTCCAAAGGCGTCCAAGGGCGACGGACTCGGGGACGTCCGTCGCCCCCCACACACATCAGGACCCGAGGTGGCGGCACGTAGTGTTCCAAGCGCGCCTCTCTTAGACGTCGCGTGGGGAGTGCCTCTTAGACGTGGCGTTTTCGAAATCTGAAGTCCCAGTTAGAACATCGTGTTTTTCTGCAGACTTTCTTATCGATAATTTTTTACTAAGAACACTTTCTATGGCCAACTTCATATTTGCCTGGGATACATCGGGCCTATTCGTCACTTTTTTTATAAATATGCGGCATTTTGAGTGAAGTTAATGCTGAAAAAAAAAACGAAAAGTAAGGTAATGAATTTTTTGTATAAAGCCACATACCAGGAGGGTTTATACGGTGTATCAATCCTCTCCTTGGTTATCAATATCAATGCCCGCCACAAACAACATAAGTAATCAAATGTATACATATTCAAAACCAAGCAAATCTAGTTGACAAAACCCTCAGATTCAGCTAAAAACACTTACGCGGCGGGTAAGAAATGACACTTACAAAAATGCACTATTTCTATACTTTAACCAAACGCCAAAACAAATACTTCCAATTTGTCAAAACACAATGATCGAATAGAAAAAAAACGTGGCGGCGATACTATGGTGCCATCATCGATCATTAATAAAGAATTAGATACACAATCAGCGACAGAAAAAGGTCCTCACCAAATGAGCGCCCATTTGAACATTTGGGTGCGCTAATAGTCTACTAGGAATCAAACACTCCGACACCGACGGTAATCATGCCTCAGTGCTGGTTTAAAAACTGTAAAAATCACACATCTAGGACGTTATAGATGGATGGAGTTTTTATATGTTCGGTAATTATTCATATTATCATTATACAATTGTTATCACTGTATTGTAAATACTGGTATTTTGTGAAGAAATCGTAAAAACATTTTTTTTTTAATTAAGTCGTAATAAACAGCAGGGGTTATAAAGCATCTCAATTATAAAGACTCTCACTAAACGTATTAATCATACTATCGCATGCCCACTTAAATTGTTCGGGTTATATGCGTTGATTCTGTTCCATTTGTTGGAGACGCTATTGTTTCCTTTTTTAATTATTAATTATAGTATGTTTGTTTTTCTTTTTTGTTTAATATGTTTCTTTACAATTACAATTAGACACTACCACACGTGTACTAACAAGAAAGTAGATATTTCTCAAATTTGCAAAAAGGTATTATCATAAATTTTAGGTGTTGACATATTTCCATCCAAGTGTTACAATAATAATCATAGAATGATTACAATAAAATCTATTAGCGAACGATACCTTAAAGAAAGATTGCAATACATAGCAAAAAAAAGATACGGAACAAAATAAAAATCTATCGAAAAGACGATTATATAATAAACCCATTTTATTTCAAGGAAATTACTATAATAATATTATTCAGTCGTATCCGTATTTTTTTATTCTTTATGAACATTATGTCATCAATTTACAAGAACTTCCTGTACTTACTTTCTATGTTACGTAATTGAATTTTGATAAAAGTTTTATTTAAAGTAATATTCTTAAATGTGTGTCACAAGATAAAGAATAAATAAATAGTTATGGCTGTTTAAATTAGTTTCATTAATAAACTAATGTGGCACCCTATCCTAAAACAAAATTCCATTCAGTTAAAATATACACCATAGCATAGATATAACAAAATGTGTTTTATTAGGTACAACATTTTTTTTAAACATATTTAGACTTAACAAAAATTGAAAGTTACCCTTTATAATAACAGTATATAAACAAAAAAAATGGGCCGTTCGACTCCACTCATTCCTTGTCGTAGCGGCGAGCCTCGGTCGGAAAATTTTATTACTTTTATTTGGCATATTGTAATTCTGTGTTACGGTTGAATTTTTTTTGATGTATGTTGACCAGCGAGAACGGTCGTAAAAATGTATTGCTTTTTGTACATGCTTTGTGAATACAACTTTAGGCGTTGCGTTTAAGGTTGAATCGTATTAATGTATATTTATTTCAACTAGAATTACGTAAACACAATTGGCGACAGTTTTAAGAGAATTTTTGCATGGGATTGTGTGTATCTAGTTTGAGTTTCTATTGTGTGATCGATGCGTGCCATTCATATAATATGCTTTGACTAACTACTAGAGCCATCTTTTGGACATACTCGTAACTACGTAGTGCGTTGTGTGTGCTTTTTAGTTCATGTATCGATCCTTCTCCTCTCCCCCTATACCTACATTAGCTTTAGCAAAACATTTTCATTTTGCTACACTTCTCATTAAAAAAATCGAAACATCTCTGAATCTTTTGTATGAGTTGTATGTATGTTTTTTACAATAGACTGACCGGTTGGCGCAGTTGGTAGCGACCCTGCCTTCTAAGCCGCTGGTCCTGGGTTCAATCCCCGGACAAGTCAAACATTTGTGTGCATGAACATGTCTGTTTGACCTGCGTCTGGGTGTGTATATGTATATAAGTATGTATATCAGTCATCAGGTTACCGTAGTACAGGCTCTACCTAAGACCGGGACCTGAAGACCTTGTGTGGATGTTGTCTCATATTATTATTTCCTTTATTTCATTAACATACTTAAAAATTACATTTTTAAATATTTTTATAAATAAAAAGATACCAAAAACATTTAAAAATATAAAAAATAGTAGCCCACCGGTATCGGGAACAGGGTCCAAGCTACCGGCGGTCAGGGCTCCAGAGAGAGAAACTTCCTAACAATGCGGGCCGTGTCCAGAAGTACCGCTTTCTGAATCAAGCCCTTGATCCAGCTGCCTAACGAGAGCCTCCTTAGGTGTTGGTCGAGGCTCTTGGGTATTAGCCCATTGGCTGTCACGACTATCGGCACAATGACCGCTGAGCCCACATCCCAAATGTCGACAACCTCGTGAGCCAAGTCAAGATACTTGATTTGTTTATCTTTCTCGGCTTTCACGAGGTTCTCATCATGCGGGATGGTTATGTCAACAATCATTGCGCGTCGATCCAATCGATCCACCACCACTATATCAGGCTTATTGGCAACAATAGTCCTGTCAGTGATGATGGATCGATCCCAGTACAATGTGATATTACCATTTTCGAGAACTGGGTCGGGCACATACCTGTAGTACGGTACCTCCGATTTCACAAGGTTGTATTTCAGAGCAAGCTGCTGATGGATTATCCTGGCTACAAGGTTGTGTCTATGCAAGTACTCTCCGTTAGCTAGACGAGAACACCCGGAGATGATATGCCTGATTGATTCTCCCGGCCGGTGGCATGCCCGACAGATGTCAACCGTGCCGTCTTTCACAATAAATCTCCGGTAATTGTTCGTCATCATAACTTCGTCCATAATTGCACAGACAAAACCTTCGGTTTCTCCAAAGAGGTCACCGAAACGCAGCCAGGCAACGGACGCTAGTAGATCTACATCCGGTCCATGTAGGGCCCGGAAAAAGCGTCCGTGGAGCTCCTTACTCTGCCATACCTCCATGCGATCATTAGTGTCAAGCACTACAGGTTTGCGCCAGTTCTCTTTAGCCAAGGAGAGCGGGGTGAGGCCCTTGTCCACCGTGACTACATCTCGATGCATACCCACGTCGGTTTCTAGGAAATATTCCCTGAGACTGCATATCTCGCGATTGTGGAGGGTCTTAGCGTTTAAAAAGCCTCGACCTCCACACTTTCGCGGGATATACAGCCTCATTACCGATGATCGTGGGTGATGCATTCGATTTGCAGTCAGCAGCGTACGGACCCTCCTATCCAGGGCGTCGAGTTCGGTCTGAGTCTATTTGAGTATGCCGAAAGAGTACATCAAAACCGGCATGACCCAACCGTTGAAGGCGCGCACCTTGTTTCCGCCTGATAGAAGACTATTAAGTACTTTTTTCAGGCGGCCAAAGAAGCGTTCCTTCAACGATTGCTTCATGTCAGTAACATTGATGCCTAACGTTTCCGACATACCCAAATACTTATAGGTTTCGGATGCGGAGAGGGTTCTAAGGTTTGTGGAATCCGAGAGTTGGGTTCCCACGGATTCAACAATCTCCCCTCGCTTTACATGCATGACCGCACATTTGTCCACACCAAATTCCATCCTGATGGCGCTACTGAAAGTTTGAGTTACTTTCAGTAGCTCCATCAGTTGCAAATTGTTGGGGGCAAAGAGTTTTAGGTCATCCATGTAGAGGAGGTGCGATATAACCTGACCACCTCTCCTCAACCGATAGCCTAGACCTGAATCCTCCAGCAGTGTGCTTAGAGGATTCAAGGCTAAGCAGAACCAAAGCGGACTCAAACTATCGCCCTGAAATATGCCTCGCTCGATCCTTATCGGTTCGCTATTCCCATGAATATTTCGACATCCTGGATAGTGAAGGACCGTCCTCCATTGCCGCATACATGACATTAGGAAGGTGCGAAGAATTGTATCTACTTTATACAACTCTAACACCCTCACGAGCCATGTATGCGGTACCGAGTCATAGGCCTTCTTATAATCTATCCAACATGTCGACAGATCCTTTCGGGAACGACGAACCTGTTGGCTAATGGTCATATCAATGAGGAGTAGCTCCTTAGTACCGCGGGACCTATTCCTACATCCATTTTGAGAGGCAGACATGATGGAGTTGGTGTCTATATGTTTGTTAATTTTAGTTCTCAAAATGGATGTAAGAACTTTATAGACCGTCGGTAAACACGTGATCGGCCTATAATTCTTGGGTTCCGCGGTGCTACCTGATTTATGAAGCAGGTGGGTAATTCCTGTCGTTAGGAATTGGGGTAGCGAACCAGATTCCAAAGTTGTCTGAAACTGAGATGCCAAGCGAGCGTGCGATCTTGTGAACCATTTAATCCAAAAGTTGTGCAGTCCATCCGGCCCTGGAGACTTCCAGTTGGGTAGTGGACGGACTGCACGAGCTACATCTTGGGGGCAGATGGTAATAGCCCCCATTTCTGGTATCAGATCGCAGGCTCGCTCGACTTTCCGAGTCCAATCACCTTCGGTGTGACTGACAGGTACCGACCAGATGCTGCGCCAGAAGGAACACATGGCATCATCATCCGGTAGGCACGTCTCAGTCACACCATGGTCCGGTCGCTCCCAACCCCTATAAACCCACCTTTCATCGCTCTGGAAGGTGCGATTCTGAGTGTATCGTTCTACTCGCCGCCTATACCGACGAATACGGTTTGCCCATGCATACACTTTCTGCTTCAGGAAGTCGATGCGCTCTGTGACACAAGACATATAGTCTTGGGGACTGATATCAGTCCCTGAGAATGCCCGTCTCACAAAGCGCATCACTCTAGGGTGAGTATTGCCCTCCTTGAAGCAGATTAGTTTGCCGATGAGCGTCCTGGCCCCACCAATACGGCGTTCAATTCTGCACTGCCAAGCTGGTACGTTTGGTTTCGGTCGTGTAGCTCTAGTGTCATTTGCAAATTTGACGTGAGCTACACGACATGCTGCTACTGCTGCGCAGTACAGAATTGAATGAATATCGGTGAGGTCTTCGCAGGTATCAAAATAGTTTGATAACTGCGAATCCAGGACCGCCACCAGCGCCCTATTTTTGTTATGCATGGGCAAACGAGGTAAGCGTGGCCTAAGTTCGGGCGGCATGAAGCGATATTCCTGAATCGCATCCTCCAAAGCACTCCTCAATTGCTCATTGCACTGACTACTTACATTTGTAGCCCTATCATTACTCCCTTCGTCAGCATGCGTTATATTGGGTTGCGGATGTACAACAGTCTGCGACTGGGGGGCGATGATATGGCCACTCTGCATTTCATTTCGCAGGCGATCAAGTACAGAGTCACCCAACATATGATTACGCTGGATGACTCGCACCTGATCCGACAGTCGTTGTGCCGAAACGTTGACAGCTGGCTCAAGCACCTGAAAAAGAGAGAGCATCCGAACACGGTACGCGGTCAGATTGTTTCCCCCCTCTGTAGCCCCATAGTATGAGCGCATGACATTTTCATTAATGGATCTCGTCCATCTCATGCGCTGCACACTATTATTATTTCCTTTATTTCATTAACATACATATAAATGAACGGACTTATAAAAACACTGCTGAATTTAATTTATATGTTAAGAATTATTCTAAATTATTTAAAAAAGTTTGTAGTATGGCCAAATCACGTTATTTGAGTAAAAAAACCAAAAATAGTAGTAATGTAATAAAAATCACATGGAGTATCATTGATAGCGAAACGGGAAGGTCATGCAACCGATGTAGTGACTACAGCCTTGCTATTGATGACAATATAATTAAATCAGATTCTCAAGTCGCCGCGGCCTTTGAAAATTTCTTTGCAGAGATTCCCGTATCGACTACTAAATCTCTGAACTCTTCACCCACTGATGTGTGTCTTTACTTAAAGAAAACATTCCAGTTTGTGATTCTGAATTTCATTTCGAATATGTCACTTGTAAAGATATCATCTCAGACTAAGGAAAAGAAAGGACTAATAACGAACAGTATACAGCATATCTCACTGCGGCCGGTCGCCATGTTTTGTCACAGCCAACCAGTACATCAGTTGTCATAGCAACTTGTTTCTTTCAGTGTTTTGAAGAAAATTTTGTTATTATAATGCGCGCAGCTCTACCGCAAGCCGCCATCTTTGTGCCCGACTCACATTTTAGGTATGCACGTTTTTTCGTAGGTATGTCATGTCTATTCTTCTTTTCCTTAGTCTGAGGATATCATTAAAACCTTTCACACGTTAAATGTCAAAAAGACTGCAGATCTATAGGATAATTCTGTGGACGTTGCTAAGTCAATTATAAATATTGTAGCACCTACTTTAGCTGTTATTTTTAATAATTGTATTGACCGTGGTGAGTTTCCTGATCTTATGAAAAACAGTAAAATAATACCGTTGTTTAAATCGGGTAGTACATCAGACTCTACTAATTATAGACCTATTTCAGTGCTACCTACATTTAGTAAAATTTTTGAAAAACTTATTTGAAATCAAATGCAAAGATTTTTTAATGTACATAAATTACTGCATAACAAACAGTTCGGTTTTACAAGGGGTAGTACAACTACTGATGCCGGAGTTGAACTTCTAGGGCATGTATATAATGCATGGGAGGACAAACGCGATGCGTTGGTACCATCTTTTGCGATTTGTCCAAGGCATTCGATTGTGTTCTTCATGAAACATTAATCAGGAAACTGCACCACTACGGAATCCGGAACGCCTCTCTGGATCTTCTTACTTCTTACTTATGTGATAGGATTCAGAGAGTTGATGTTAACGGGAAAAGATCTCCTGGATCGGTAGTAAGAATGGGGGTCCCTCAAGGCTCAATTCTAGGTCCATTTTTATTTCTTATTTATTTAAATGACTTGCCTTACCTCATAAAGGATAAACATGATATAGTGCGGTTTGCAGATGACACTTCACTTTTATTTAAACTCAAACGTCAGCCGCTGGTTACTGACAATGTAAATAGTGCCCTCGCAAAAGTAGTTAACTGGTTTAATGTTAATAACCTTCTTCTTAACGAGAAAAAAACGAAATGTATTAAGTTTACGATACTTCATGAAACAAGACAAGACAAGTAGAAACAAGTGTTCTCATAAAGGGTGACGAGTTGAAACCCGAAAATACCACAGATTCTTAGGCATAATTTTGGATGCCAAGCTTCAATAAATTGTCAAATAATCTTAACTCTGCAGCATACGCCGTTAGGAAAATTCGTGGTTTAACTGATTTAGAGACAGCCTGTTTAGTACACTTTAGTTATTTTCATATTGTAATGTCGTTCGGTATTCTGTTGTGGGGAAATGCCGCCGATATTCAGACGATTATTGTTTTACAAAAAAGGGCAATTCGTTCAATTTATAAATTAAGTCCCAGACACTCCCTCAGAGACAAATTTAAAGGGATTAATATATTGACTGTGCCCTTCTCATTATATTTATGAAAATCTTTTGTATGCACATAAAAATATTAATCTGTTTAAAAAATACAGTGATATCCATAATATAAATACTAGGAACAAAAACAAATTTGTTGTTTCTACTACCAGGCTCAAGAAACTAGGTGGCTCGTTTAGATGCCAATGTATACGTTTTTATAATAAACTTCCTAGCCACATTCAAGAACTAAGCCTTAATAAATTCAAATCTTTTATAAAGAGGAAACTATGCCAGAATGCCTATTATACTGTCAAAGACTATGTATTGAGGACAAAAAAGCTTGGGATTGAGTTGCTCCAATAAAGCACAGGCAATGTTAATTTAATTTGTTTTGCTAACTATTTTTACTTTTAATCTTTGCTATAAGTATCTATACTTATTAACATATACAATGACACTAATATTTACTGTATAAAGTATTATATTATTTTTAATTATTGTGAATGTGAGGACTATGTGTGTTTTTGTTCTAGTTTGATTCATGTTCTGGCAGTTTGAGTAGTAGATGCGGCCTACCCAAATGTCCTTTCTTTTGTATTGTTCGTCGAATCGTTGAGCTCCTTAAGTCTAAGTTGAGCTGCACGATTGCTGACAATTGCGTGCACTGACTGGACAGGTCCACTCAATCTATGTGGTTCTTTCCTCAAAAGACCATTCCAGACACCGATCTACATAACCTTCACATGATGACCAAGATTTTGTCTGGACTTTAATGCCCGGTTCCTATATTTGAAAAACGATCCGTTTTGGTTACGAATGGTAGTTTAATCTACGAGGCGTAAGCTAAAACCGTTCCTATAATAAACTTCTCGTTAGGCAACCTACTGACGGCTAGTTACTAACGGATGGGAGGGTTACCGATAGCGGACAGTAAGCGTTTAGTATGGATATGTCAGTTTATAGCGTTCCTATATATATTTTATCCGTCAGTAGACTGTTTAGATTACTATTCGTAATGTCACTTGGTTACCCCTCAATTTCCGTCGGTTAAAAGTTTTCGTTTCACTGCTACAGTAATTTTGAATATGTCCTGTTCATCAGAGAGTGATAGAGAAGTGTTTGATATCATATCGAACTCCAGCGAGATTGATGAAGAAGATAATAGGCGCCAAAGAATATTCAGAGAAAGAGTGAATTATTTGGTGACGCTTGATTCGTATGAGTTTCAAGTTAGATTCCGTCTAGATAATTAATCAGTTGAGCAGGTACTCATAGAAATTCATCCACATATAAGAGTAACAGGAGCAAGGCTAGTATCTTGAAGGCTTTGACAACCCTAAATTCAACCTCAGTAAACATAACCTAAATTATGTATTGTTTTTTTTAGGAATCATGGGATATCTCCTCTGCATCAACTATTTTTGACATTAAGATTTTACGCATTAGGTACAATGCTAATATCAGTGGCAGACTTTGTTGACGTCTCAAAATCGTCAGCTTGTCGCATTGTGCGTGACATTAGTTCTGCAATTGCTAAGCTGTATAGCAAATATATCTATATGCACACCGACACAGAAGGGGAGTTCTATAATATAGCTCGGTTCCCACGAGTACTTGGTGCAGTTGATGGTACACACATCAGAATCCAATCCCCATGTAGGTATTCATAAAATTAAGTAGGTTGTGTTACTTCCAAAAGTAGGTGTGTACTTATTCATAATTTCACCAGTATATTACTAGCCTTTTTTTCAACTAGGTGCTCAGATTGGAGAAGAATTCAGAAACCGAAAAGGATACTTTTCCCTAAATGTGCAAGGGGTATGCAATGCCAATATGATTTTCATGAATGTGGTGGCTCGTTGGCCAGGCTCTGCTCATGATGCAACTATATTCAACTGTTCAGAACTGCGTGGTAAAGAAACGATGCATGCTCAACGATGGCACGGTAATAATATCATAATATTACCGTGGCGATGGGTTGCTGGGAATGCACCCAATGTCGAGTCAATCAAATGTCGCGCTGAACGTTCCGTTCTTGTTGTGTATTGTTTATGCATTTATAAAGTTTGGTAAGGAAAAAAACTATCACGAAGATGCCTGTGACAGTATAGTTCTAATAAACAGCATAAGTTATGAGAACTATAATTACAATTCGTAGGTATGTAAATCCTTATTTCGTCATGAACTTTATCCAATCATAAAGTTCAATCCTGCTTATAACGAAACGCACCTCTGGGAGAGAAGAGGGCTCGTCGGTATTTCAATGACATCTATGACCAACGGATATCCGTAGGTAACAGGTACAGAAAATAAATTGTGGAACGCTATTAACGACTCGTAGTTGGTAAGGGAAAAACGGACAGTTACTTTTACGAATGACGATCCGTTAAATATAGGAACCGGGTATAAAAGAGACCGTGACCTCTGAGTTTGTTTCGGCCTTTCTTCTCAGAGTAGTCAGATAGGAAATGCCGACCTCATCTAGTTTTTAAAATACGATTGACGTGTAAAAGTGTTTGTTCAAACCTACATACAGAAATAAAATCATTTATCATTTAAACAAAAAAAAAACAGTTAGTTGCGGATATTATAAGGTATCGTTTAACGAATTGTAATGTTTCAAATTAAAATTTAATTTCTTATTCAACAGGTATGTTTTACTATTTAAGATGAATTTGTAAAATATTAGAAAAAAAAGACGTAAAACAAAACAAAAACATTAAGTTTATTCAGTATCTCATTGCTCGCCGTCCGCAAGCCCGCTCCTACTTTGGCCGGGAATCGGCCTGGGTTGCGACAGTCGCACTCTCCATGCCGCCATGAGATCCCGCCGGAGCTCTGTCCACTGTGCCGTGATTTCTCGCAGCAGCGGAGTTACGCCCCAGCGTTATGCCTCCTCGTGCCACTCCCATATGTTCGCAAGGACTTTGCCTCCAGATCCCATGGCGGTAATCTGGCAAGGAGGCTCGCCGCCTCTGATAAATGATTTTATTTCAGTAAGTAGGATTGTACGAACTCTTTTACACGTCAAACATATGTTTTTTTTTAAACTAGATGAGACTAGATGTTTCCTAGGTTCGCCAAATTTGCCGCGTAACGTACTCGTAGGCGGCCATTGCGCTCACGAAGAGGCTGTAATAGAAGAAAAAAGGAAGGATAGAGATCTACCCGCTGTCCGTGCCTACCCTGACTGGTGACTGCCCTGCCTGCTAGTCAGCAGGCAAGGCAGTACCGGCAGGGACCGAAGAGTTGCACGGAGTCTCCGCGAAGTCACGTACTAACGTCGACCTTAGTAAGCTCCGCCGTTCTCCCAGTGGAATCCAGTAGACCAGCAAGACTACGAATGCTGAAATAGTTGGCAAATCCAGCTGAGATACGTGCTGCAAAAGCAGGAATTTTAATTTATTATTGCGCGTGAACTAATAGTGCCAGGTCTCAGATTACAAGAAAATATAATTATTTTAAATAATTTAAATTTAGAATTGTATAGACTAAACTGCCAGCTATTTATTGGCGTATTTTTTTAAATAATATCAGTCCTCTTTTTTATTTAAATACCGGCTAAATTGTACTTGCAGTACTGCTTCGGTTTTTTTGATGAGAAGTCCATTTTGATGTTCTCTAAAAAGCTTTACAATCTTGGGATCACCATTTCCTGGAAGTGCCAAAATACACTTCCATTCCACGTTTTAACTTCATTAAGTTAAAAATAAATACTTATCTAAAAAAAAAAAAAAAACTTTAGGTAAAACAGTAAAGTATTTTGAACATTTACAGCCAAAGAAGAGGCTATGAAAACCGTGCCTTGGTGGGCTGCTTTTGTCTAATCTTTAAACTAATAAATAGGGTCAAAGTTGTAAAAAGTAATCTCTAGAAAGACTGATGGGATTACAAATTCCAAGTACAGCCGGGTGAAACCACAGGGCACAAATGATAAATGATTTTATTTCTGTAAGTAGGTTTGAACAAACACTTTTACACGTCAATCGTATTTTAAAAACTAGATGAGGTCGGCATTTCCTATCTGACTACTCTGAGAAGAAAGGCCGAAACAAACTCAGAGGTCACAGTCTCTTTAACACAACACAAAATCTTAGTCAAAATCTTGGTCAGATCATGTGAAGGCTATGTAGATCGGTGTCTGAAATGGTCTTTTGAGGAAAGAACCACACAAATTGAGCGGACCTGTCCAGTCAGTGCACGCAATTGTCAGCAATCGTGCAGCTCAACTTAGACTTAAGGAGCTCAACGAGTGCTCACTTGTAGTGCTTATAGGTAATAAATAGAGTAGGTACCTATCTTAGCTCCTTTGATACGAGTTCCAATCCGTCGTTCTATTTTATTGCAATGTTGCCAGCGAGTACTCGCATCGATGCTATTCGGGTTTCAACTGACTGATGGCAGGGCGTGTGTACAGATAGATTGCTAGGTACTTTAAATCAGCTGTCACTCGTATACTCTCATCAATAGAATCGGTGCACGCCATTCAGAAATACTAGGCAACAGTGTGCGTTTAGTTAATTACTGCGTCTTCTTGCCTCGTTAGTCTAGTGGTCGCTATTGCTACCGCTGAGGTCCTGGGTTCGATTCCCAAGTCGGGCGACGTGTTATTGGGTTTTTCCATCTGGAGTTTCTCAATAGCAGCCTGAAGGCTGATGAGTCCCCGGTTGATGGCAATAGGCTCGCCCCCTATTACTTGGGACTTAAATATAATTGGCGAATTGTGGGTGCACACACGGCTACACATCAAGCTATACATTTCCAGTTTACACTGAACTCTCATTGTAAGGAAATCAAAGTTACAATGCGAGATCAGCTTATACTGGAAATTTATAGCTTGATCTGTAGCCGTGCGTACTACAGGCACACCCCTGCCTTTCAATCCAGTGGTTACAGGCGTGATGATATGTTATGTCTTCTTAAAACAACATTTGAAAATCAGTAAATAATAGGGGTTTAAGTATGAAATTGCCGTTTTATTGTATTAGAGACCGTACTTCGAATTGACATAGAACCTTCATGGTTTGAGATATTTGAGTGAAACTTTTTTCACGTGGTACCTATGAAGTTCTTCTTTAAAAAAACGTGCAACATTCGATTATCGACTTGCAGTTGTTTTTTTTATCCGACGCGGAACTAACGCGGCAGAAACAGCTCGCAATATCAATGTTCCGTTTGGAGAGGGGACTGCTAATGAACGCACCGTGCGATTTTGGTTTAAACGCTTTCGTGATGGAAACTTTGATTTGAAGAACGAACCACGTGGAAGACCGCCCACACAGGTGAATAACAATGAATTGAAAGAGATGGTGGAAGCCGATCCGAGCCAAACTGGGTGTACGTCAATGAATGTCTATGGTGTACGTGATAAAAAGTTATATTCTCAGAAGGCAGTACAAAATGCTTTCACACAGTTTGTCGAATCTAGATCACGAGAGTTCTATCGCAAAGGCATAAATGACCTTCCTATTAGATGGCAGCAATGTATAGATAATAATGGTAATTATTTTGATTAAATAAATATGTTAAATTAAAAAAAAAAACGAATTTCAATTTTTCAGTACAAATCGGCAATTTCATACTTTAACCCCTAATACTTATTGTACAGTAATTAGTTTGTGGTCATTTACATCCATCCAATCCATTCAATTTTGGTGTACAATAAAGTATATTCTAATCTCTTCTATTCTGTCCACATATAAAATATTTTGCAGCGGAATTTCAATTAGTTATATAATATTAATATTACCAAGATGCCAAAAATCCTTACAGGCATGTCAAGCGGCATTCAGCAGCCCATGAAACCCATTCCACTATTTGGCCATGACTGAAATGAGGTATGCACGTATTCCCTAACAGACGCTTTTCATGTCCCAGCAAAGTGAAGCCAAGATAAAGACCGTGGACGTCAGATGACAGATAAATAAGAGATTTGGACAGTAAGCTTACCTACGGTAATTCCCTGGAGCCTGTCACAGACGATTAATTAGCAGGCTCAGTTTTACGTTAATTGCGAATAAAAACCGAAATAAATCCACTCCCAAGAAATATCCCTAAGCGACAGTAAGATTATCTAATTCATTCCATTCTTGTTTGATTTTGTCGCACTTGTTTAAGAGCTACTTTTGTATTCCCTATGTAGAAGCAGGTACAGTTAAAAGCTTTTGGGTGTACCTCCTTATACAGAGGCTTGTCTGATTGCTATCCTTTAAGAGGCCTTACGACACGTGATGAGATATAGAACACCTTTTAGGGCGCTTTATCTCTCGGACCTTAGAATTGTCAAAGTTTATTACGCAATTAGGGAGCGGTTCACAATTTGTCGGTTTTGCCACGGACAGATTATAAACTGTCGAAAAATAAGGCGTTAAATTGTTTAATATTTATATTGTATATATGTTGTTTTGTTGTTGGTTGTACTGGTTGTTTCTTGCAGTTTACAATTTTTAGATAGTTTATAATCTGGCGAGGTAAATTATAAAGTTATACGGTGACATATAGGAAAGAAATGAAGCAAAATTGGTTTATTTGTCACAGAAACAGTGCGTACAAAAGATAACTAAAGAAGAATAGAAACGAAATAATTATAATATCTACAATCACGAACACATATAACAGATAGTCGGCAGCTGCAAGTCGTGACTGTGACAAGAAGGTTTTCACTCAGTATGATGCTGTGCTATGGGACCTACAACACGGTGCTCCTCAAAACAGTTAGTGGTTAATGGCTCACTGGTTCTTGCAGATTTCAGACAGTCGAAGTAGTTTCCGTAGCAAGTCATTACTCTCAACTAAATTTCTAATTTATCCAACCTATAGGTTACTGTAATATTTTATATTTAATGGGCGTGACAATGATCCTATGACGCACTTATGTTATAAGGATAAACTATAATGTTAGTTACCCTTTTTCACCCTCAGCCTCTATTTGATTATGGAAGAAACGCCTAGTTGTCCGCGAAATTCAAATTATCTTTAGTTTTTTTTTTTCCGATTTGCAGGACAGTGGCAGGTTGTATAATGAACAAAATATGATTCGCGACCGTAACAAGAATGTATTTACAGAATTTAATTCAGTGAATGATTATAATTCTCAGAATTCCAGAATTACAATATATAATAATTACAGAATTAAATTCTGTATTATAATTCTTGTGCCTCTTCCGTGCCTCGGAAAGCACGTTAAGCCGTTGGTCCCGGCTGTCATTCGTGGATCTTTGACAGTCGTTACGGGTCGTCAGAAGCCCGAAAGTCTGACAACCAGTCTTACCAAGGGGTATTGTATTACCCAGTAACTGGGTTGTGGAGGTCAGATAGGCAGTCGCTCCATGTAAAATACTGGTATTCAGCTGCATCCGGTTAGACTGGAAGCCGACCCCAACATACCTAGTTGGGAAAAGGCTAGGCAGATGATGATTATAATTCTGAGAATTATTACAATCATTAAAATCATCAATACAACCCTCTTAGTTCATATAATCCTATTGATTGATATTTTATGAAATTGTCATGCAATAGGATTCGTGAATCACAGTTGGTTCAACTTACAATCTGATACTGTCCTGCAAATTGCAAAAAACTAAAGAAAATTTGAATTTTGTGGGCAACTTGGCGCTTTGACTTAAATAACTGGTTTCTCGCTCTCTGTATTTAAGTTCATGTGTGAATATAAACACGTGTAACATTTCACTCTGGTATATGATGGGATTGTTTTTAAAGAACGTTCGAACGAAAAAAACTCTATACAATACTTTGTTAGTTATTTCACATTTATTGACATAAAAAATTTAAACCGGCCAAATTCGTGTCGGACCACGCACAATGAAGGGTTCCATAGATGGGATGAATTTATCCCAAAGAATAAACTTAACATTGTAATTGAAAAACATGTTCTCCTATACTTACATTCTAACAGCAAATGTAAGTTGGACGATTATTCTACTAATCGTTGAGCTCCTTAAGTTCTGAGTTGAGCTGCACGATTACTGAAAAATGCGTGCACTGACTGGACAGTTCCACTCAATCTGTGTGGTTCTTTTTCAAAAGACCATTCCAGACGCCAATCTACATGGTTTCCACGTGATCTCACCAAGATTATGTCTGGACTTTAAAAGAGACTGTGACTTCTGAGTTTGTTTCTGTGTTTCTTCTCAGATTAGTCAGTTAAGAAACGCCGACCTCATCTAGTTTATAAAATATGTTTGACGTGTAAAAGTGTTTGTACAAACCTACTTACAGAAATAAAATCATTTATCGTTTATTACTCGTTAACTTGTAAAGCTTACTTAGCTGAGATAGTTTTCCTTCTTTTACATTATCAACTTCATTATACATTTATATACTTCTGCAGTGAACTTTTTTACGTATCCAAAAACAACCATTTAACTTGCAGGGGGGACCCTTTACTCTACATAAAATTAGCATATTAAAGCTTATTATTTCGCAAACGGATTACTGAATCGAAATCGATTTTCTTTTACCACTCTGTCGTCGTGATTAATATGTATTCCCATGCCAAACATCACTCTGAGCTATGCCGCGGACAGACAGAAGAAAGGACATAGCGAAACTACAAGGGTTCCTTGTTGACAACGGAACCCTAAAAAAAGGAATACCCGGTGAGGTTAATGATACATCAAAGCAAAATTAATTAAGTAAGTATACGGAGACCAGGCCCGGTATACATATGTATGTTAATAAAAGTGACCTTGTTGGTGATGTTCTGGTTGTCCGAAAGTCTCACAACCAGTCTTACCAAGGGGTATCTTGTTACCTTGTAACTTGGTTGTGGATACTGATATTCAACTGCACCCGGTTAGACTGGAAGCCAACCCGAAAATAGTTGGGAAGAGGCAGATGATTATGATCGGTTGGTGATGTTCTTCAGAAAGATCAGGTGCGTAGTATCTACTCACAACCGGCGCATGCGTGTATAACCAGATGTATGAACGTACCCGAAGCAAATGGAGTACCGTCAAATGGGGTGAATAGAGACGAAACTTTAAAAGGATATTAACCTTGAAATAATGTAGTTTTATGCCAAAAAGGGCACTTAATCGTTAATTATATTACAGTAAACATATTAAGAGTCCTTTTTGGCAATAAACGATATTATTTCAAGGTTAAAATCCCTTTTAAAGTTTCGTCTCTATTCACCCCTGTATCCCTATTCACCCCGTTTGACTGTATGTAAGGTCCGTAGCAGGTGGAGTTCTGAAGTGTCTGCCTACCCCAATGTGGGGAAGGCGTTTATGTATGTACGTATACGGAGACTACCTAGGCAAGGTTCAGGCCGCCCAGCTATAAACATTGCCACGTAGCTAATTCTTACAATACTGCATCAACCATTTTTTTTATTACCCGTCTACAGCAGAGAGGATGGATTATTAGTTTGGCGGATTCGCAGACGCGAGACTGGGAGATGAAGACGTTTTAGGGAAATATTTAAATTAAGCCTCTTTTTTTTTTAGGGTGGGAAGTCATCAAATAACTTCTCCCGCTCTGGGCGGAGCGGGCCCTCCCGCTCCGCCCAGAGCCTTACTGTGTGTGAGTGTCAGACTCTTACTGACTAAAACTCACCGGTGTTCCTTCAGTTGCCTGTGCCAGGGGCCACGGTAACCCTATCGGACTTTCCCGCAACCCTGGCAGGCATCGGCCCTAGCGGACCCTGTCATTGGGGCTGAACTGCTGACAACTTTTTGAGGCACGCGTGGAACATAACGCGCCGTCGACCCGGGCCTGGTCCATAACGGATGGCGAGCTACCCATTGCTCGCCGTACGCAAGCCAGCGCCTATAAAATGGAAATGTTGCAAAAAAAAAAGAGCCTCCTTAGTTTTCTGATTTTTAAGCTAGAGCATTCCGACCAAATGGGTCAGGTCAGCACAAGAGGCACATTTGTTATATTGGGATTTTGTTTGGGTTCGATTAAATATATCAGTCACAGTTAAAACTTACGTGGCACATAATAGAATTACTTTAGTGCTAATGTAAAATTATTCGTAATTTGTACAGGTACGAGTACTTGTATGGTATGCCCCACTCCACCCAAGTTGAGGAAAATGTCTGTAATATCCTCAATTGATGACCAATATAACTGATGTTTACTTTGTTTTGTTTGGAAATATAAGATACGCGGGGAACTCGAAAACTACAAATCCGCGTCATTTTGTGAATGAAGGGAGGTAAGTGAGTAGGTTCAACAGGAAAATACACCATTTTCATTGTGTGTGAGAACTTTTTGCATTGTAGAATGACTGTATTTTACAATATTTCTTAACTATTGCAACAAAAAGTCACCATTACAACGTGAAATTCAAGAGTAATCTCAAAGACTTTCGAGTCTGTTTAGCCACAAAAATGCGGTCAACAGACTTTAACCATAACTTTCCCAAGTCCTTACAGTCCTTGAGAAATCCTTAGGAATAAATTGTTTACTTTGTAAGTTCTTTTTTATTGTTTTTCTTTATATGGTGATTTAAATAGTTTTTGGTTGAACATTTTATAATCCTACACGATAAGTTTTTTTTTTTTTTAATGTTCAAGCCTGTTTTTTTAGATTATAAAACACGTATGGTAGGTTCTTAGCGTATCGATAGCAGAATTAACACATACAAAATATATTATTTTTTTAAATATGTTTTGGTCTATAGTTTTTTTTACAAAATACACACGTCATTGATGACTTTCCTTATAATAACAATTTACAAAACAGACTTTGTAATTTAATTTTAAACATTTAAGTACATTGGTGAATACAATCTACTATGTAAGTACAACAAAATATCCTGTTATTACGCGAATTGTTTACACATTTGTGTGTGAATCACATTAAATAACTCACTATAATGACACAGGCTGCCAATCCCCTTTGCCGTACGATTATTAAGGTTAAAATCCGTTTGGGTTTTGTCTTGGGATTAGTTAAATTAAACAGGTGACACGAGTAAAAGAGCTGGCAAAACAAAAATGGAAAAAAGACATTACCATCTGTCATCCTGAAAACAGACTGTTTAATACTTATTCAACAAACGTTCTAAGGACTTATAAACATGTCCAATAAGTTAAATGCATAGTGGCATAATAAATAACTGAAAAGAGTAAAAGTCTGTTCTTAAAACTTATAATTGGTTTGTTTTTGGGCAGATTAGTCAGGGTTCTCGTTGGTCTAGCAGTCTACAAGTTGTCTCAGCGCGACTTCGGAGTAATGGGCCCAAATTTTGATCCAGGGATCATTCTTCCCATTCCGGAGATGCGTAGTGATCTGTGAGAGTGTACTGTGTTGTACAGACGCCAGCACATCAAGCTACTACAATCTGTCAAATTTCTTTAATAGATTTTCAACTTTATCGCTAAAGCATTAAGGTTCAAGGTTGATTGGGAAAATTTGACAGTTTCGGGTAGCTTGACCTGCTGGCGTCTGTACAATGCCGCCTCTGCCTAGCCTTTCGGCGAATTAAGGTGTAATGTAATGTAAGTTTATTTACCTACTCTCAAAATATCCAGCCATTAAAGAAGTTCAGCCATGCTGTGTCTATAAATAGGTAATCATAAATGTAACCCTCAACTTCCATTCTCTGAATTCTACGCATTCAGCCGTATCTCAATAGGGATACGGCTGAATGCGTAACTGAGCATGGTCCTTTTAGTTGGGCAGCCGTCGGAAAACACAATTTATGTCCGTAACTATATGCGTCGTGACATATAGGTACTCTCGTTCAGTCATCAATGAAATTCGAATAGGTATCCACTCGTATCTGACCTCCGACATTGTCATAAATTTTCCTTTTTAACTGACTTCAAAAAAGCAGGAGGTTCTCAATTCGTCGAAACCTTTTTTTATATACATATATTATGTTCTCCGATTACTCGAAGACGCCTGAACCGATTTGGAAAATTCTTTTTTTTTTGTTTCAAAGGGTTGTTTCTTTCCATTTAAATTTTATCGAAATCGGTCGAGCAGTTTTAAAAAAGCCAACAATAAATTATTTTTAAATAAAAAAACCGCCTTCAAACGGACGTGGATGTGTAAGACGATCTGGCCTAGCGGAGTCAATCAATCAACTCAGTCTATCGCAGTCCACAGCTGGACAAAGCCTCTCACCGGTTGCACCACAACACCCTGACCTCCGCCTTACCGCATACAGTCGGTTCCAGCCACCTTAAAGCGCGGTCACTGTCCGACTGCATAGAAAAGAAAGAGAAGCGCGATGACACAAAGCTGGTAGTTTATAGCAAAATATGAAGCTATTCTCAATTTACAAAAAATCTACTGATCGGACAAAAAAATTAAAACAAGCAACATACTACCTATCACGGTAGTATGTTGCTTAAACAATAAAATAAAATAAAAAACAGAATTATTGCATGAATATTAGTATGATTTTAATGATGAATTTTTAGAGGTATCTTCGTGATTTTTTCTATCCTACCAAATTAGTTGTATTATGTTTTCAACACATCTAACTAGCATATAGCCAGAAGAAAATC
Organism: Brachylomia viminalis; assembly: GCA_937001585.2. Lineage (NCBI taxonomy): Eukaryota > Metazoa > Arthropoda > Insecta > Lepidoptera > Noctuidae > Brachylomia > Brachylomia viminalis. The sequence goes on along the minus strand of OW443301.2, from coordinate 12,839,763 downwards.
ATAGGGGAGAGTTGCGATCATTGGACTAGCTCTTTCATTGGACCACCAAGGTATTTCCAAAACTGTCCAAGTTAGCAACACCCAAACTAGTAGAAACGAGTCCGTGCCGGCTCAGTTGCACCCCCCTCTTACCTCAGTGACGCTGCGGCACGTGGCGAGGAGTGATGCGTGTGGTTGTGTTTGCGGCGGTCAAAATCTTATTATTTGACTCGGAACAATTTGATGTAAGTATCATTCTATTCATATTTGTTTGCGTGCACTGTTATGAAATGTTAGACAATTTAATTGTGATTCCATGTGTGTTATTCAATTTTGTCTAATCATGTGCATTTATATTTTAGATTTTCTTTTCTTAACGAGTACCTTGTTGCTATCAATGGACCTCAAGGGAGTTCCACCGTTGGACCGGTCCAATCATAGACACTTTTTATTGTATTTTTTTGTTCATAATTATGGGAATAGGCTCCGAGTATTTCACTAATTATGGAAAAAAACTCTTGAAAAATTATTATAAATTTAAAATTTCAGAATGTCGCCAAATAAAAGAAAATACTTTGCATGGAATGAAACAAGTATGGACCTTGCTTTAGAATCAGTAAGGAAACAAAAAACTGGTTTAAATGAAGCAAGCAGAATATACGGATATATATATATTTATTATTATAAATAAAGGTCCTACGAAATAAAAATAACGAACTGCTTTCATTTTATCACTTATATTTTTTGAGATACGTTGTCGTAAAATTAAGTGGCCCATTCATAGCAACCTTCCCCTATATTTTTCTGATTTTGTTCACTGCAGTGTATTATATACTTTTAGGCATTATAAAACTTGCGTTTAGGTCGTGTCGTCGGTCCATCTAGCCGGGGGGCATCCCACGCTATGCTTGCCGTTACGCGGTCTCCACTCCAGGACTCGTCTGCTCCACCGGCCATCGGTCCTTCTACACTGCCAGTTCAGTCGGTTTACTCTGTAAGCTATGTCGGTAACTCCAGTTCGGACGGATTGGTTCATTTTGTAGACAGAAGGAACGCCTGCTACGTATCTCCATACTATAGACTCTATACCAACAGACTTTTGTAAAAGTCTCTGTATAAATTAGAGTAGGTACCCTTCTGTTTACCACATAAAAATAAAACCACCACAAAATATTGCTGAGGAAACAAATTAATGTTAATAAGGAACTGCATGTTCCGTAACGATAAAACTTTACTCTTGTTTGTTGTTGACTTTTAAAAAGGACAATTTAAAAAGACGCAATTTTGTACAATGTTTGTGTTCAACTACTTACAAAGAATAACTTTGTCAATATTCTCGGTCATGGCAATAAAAAAATCTTGCAAATTCTCGAATGTTCTTTAAAATTCATCGGGCAACAACCAAATGTTTGCAAGCACTCGTCCTACTCCTAATCTGTTACGTCATTAAATTAATCCTTACGTTTACGTATTTTGGTAACTCTAATTACCATCCTTAACATAAACGGCAATCATGTTTGAACACATCTGCGTCGCTTCCTCTCATCTATACACATAATAAAATCGTAGCGAAGTCAAAACTGTACACCGACTTTGTTTAAGTAATTTTTGCGAGGTTTGGGATTTTTGGGAACGATTTTTAGTATTTTTGTCTATTTATCTGAATGTATGTTCCAGCATCACGCAAAAACTAACGAATAGATTTTGTTCAAATTTTGCATAGATATTCCATATAAGTCTGGTCAGTCTGTAGGCTATAAATTATCACACTATTTGCTATGGGGAATAAGCAATATTGCTTTATGTTCGTGTTCGTTATGTATGTGTGTGTTATACAATAAGAATATTCTAAAGTTTTGGCTCGTTTTTGCACAATTGTATTGTGAAAAGACGAGCTTTAAAATATTGCAGATTTTTACAGATGTAACCTTTCAAATGATTATCATCACGCTATACCTTTATGGAACAAAGCAGTGAATCACGACATAATACAGGATGAATTTTTGAGATGGGGCAATAAGGGTATCTTAATCGCTGTCGCTACAAGTATACGGCCATAGGAGAACGTCCTTAAGCGCATCTTCGATCAATACTATTATTGATCGAAAATCTGCATTCACAGATTAAAAAAAAAATACAGTCAGCGAGAAACTTGGCAATTTTCACAAAAAAAAATTTTACAAGCCAGACGATCCTTTTTCTTCATTGAGGTTTGAGTACTAGAAAAGTCAGAAATCGCAATAAATTTCCCATACATTTTGTAGGAAATGAGAGTGAGATCAGAGAGAACACAATTGTCGGCGACGAGACCCTATCTGAGCACTATGGCGCAAGTAGTGGCGGGACCGCCGTGCAAAAGTAACGTAGATTATTAAGTTCACTAGTTAGAAAAGTTTAAAAAAGGATTTATTTAATGTTTCTATATTCTAATTAGTTTATTTAACTCACATTTGTTATTAGTTTTTGCATTCCAAACAAATAAGACTGTATTGAAAGGATTTCTTACAAGAATAATGTTGTTCACGTATAATTACGTAAGTTGAAAACTCACTTTTTTGTTTATGGACGGATTTTGATAATTTTTGTTTTTGAAGATAGGTTTAGTCACAAAACTAATATATCTGTTTGAATTGTAAGAATCGGGCCATTAGTTTAGAAGATATAAGGGATTTTCTATAGTGAAAATGTGCCAACCTATGTTTTTAACAGTTTTAGCGAGGTCAGCACCCTGCAGAAGAGCCACAGAAGGTGAAGCCTGAAGAGAACTCTTCAACGAAAGGAGCTACGATCGAGATTCAAGCGTTGGCGACTGCATTGAAAGAAGCCTTTTCCACAAGAGGAGGACCAGCAGCGCAGCCAAGCTACATCCACGAGCTACCCTTCTTCGATGGCAGCAGCAGCGAGTGGTTGGCCTTCAAGGTTGTTTACGAAGATACAGCACCGATGTTCAACGAAGTCCAGAATATGGCGCGTTTAAGAAGAGCGCTGAAGGGCACTGCAAGAGAAGCTATCAAGAGCCTGTTGTACTCCGAAGCCTCTCCGTCAGAAGTGATGCAAGCCCTAAGAAGAAGATACGGAAGACCTGATGCACTGGTGTTGGCAGAATTGGACAAGGTCAAGGCGTTACCGAAGATTTCAGAAAGCCCAAGAGACATCTGCATCTTCGCGAGCCAGGTCAACAACAGCGTAGCAGCAATTAAGGGTCTGAAGAAACCACAGTATCTGCATTCACCTGAGATGGTGAAGCAAATCTTAGAGAAGATGCCGACGGTGCTCAAGTTCCGATGGTACGACTTCACTGCAGCAACAGAAGAAGGCGACTTCTCCGACCTGTCGTTAGTATCCAGTTTCCTGAACACAGAAGCAGACAAATGTGGAGCCTTCGCGACTTCAGAAGAGAGGAGCGGGTTCAAGAAGACCAACCGACAAGCGACACATTCAACGAAGGAAAGGAACTTCAAAGAAAAGGATGCAAAGCAGCAAGAGAAGACTTGCCCTATGTGTGAGGGTGAACATTTTCTCGTCGAATGTCAGAAGTTCCAGAAGACGTCGGTGCAAGATCGGTGGGCAATAGTTAAGAAGAGTCGTGTCTGCTTCAAATGTCTTCAAGGGAAACACAGGAAGGAGAGTTGCAGAAAACCACCTTGCAAAGAATGCAAGAGGTGGCATCATCATCTGCTACACGTCGAATCAGAAGAAAGGACCTCGGAGGAAAAAAGGGAGACACCGCAAGAGGCATCAAGCGTCACAGCATCGGTGAACTCAATCAACAACACAAGGGCATACCTGAAGATAGTTCCAGTAGAAGTCTTCGGGTCAAAAGGATCTAAGAAGATATTGGCTCTTATGGATGAAGGGTCAACCGTGTCACTCCTGGATGAGAAGGTGGCACAAGAAGTCGGCGCTCAAGGAAGCAAGGAAGAACTAGTCATTGAAACAGTGGGAGGCAGGTTGATAAGGAAAAAGGATTCTCAGAAGCTGGACCTCACGGTGAAAGGGCTTCATCAGGGAAGCAAGAAGACCTTGAAGAGAGTCCGCACTATCGACGAGTTGAAGCTTGCACCACAGTTTCTGGACAAGAATAGGATTCAAGATTATCCACCCTTGAAGAAGATCGCCGACTCTCTGTATTACGAAGGGGAGTCACCTCAGTTGCTCATCGGTCAAGACAATTGGGAGCTAATTGTGACTCAAGAAGTAAGGAGAAGGAAACCAGGGGAACCAGTTGCTTCAAGAACAGGACTTGGATGGGTGCTCCACGGGTCAGACATCGGAGGTGCAAGACCAGTGCACTTTCTGAACACATGTCTGCATGTCAGCACACCAGAAGAAGAGATGCATCAAGCCATCAAGGATCACTTCGCAATAGAAGCACTTGGTGTGCAACCAAGAAGACCTACTACGGATTCAGAAGGAAGAGCACTCACCATCCTAGAAAAAACCTGCAGAAGACTTGAAGATGGTCGATTCGAAGGTGGACTTCTGTGGAAGAATGAAGAAGAACAGATGCCAGAGAGCTACACGTCTGCCAAGAACCGATTGATCAACATTGAAAAGAAGATGGACAAGGATCCTCAATTGAAGGCGGAATACAGCAAGCAGATCCAGCATCTAATCGACAACAAATATGCAGAAGAAACACCTGAAGCACAAGAAGAATCCAAGAAACTATGGTACCTCCCTCATTTCTCCGTGGTTCATCCACTGAAGAAGAAGATAAGGATCGTCTTCGACGCTGCAGCCAAGTCAAAAGGAAGAAGCCTCAACGACGCTCTACTGCCTGGACCAGATCTACTACAGTCGCTCTTCGGTGTACTACTGAGATTCAGACAAGGACCTTTAGCAGTGGCGGCTGACATCAGGGAAATGTTTCTGCAAGTTCGCATCAGACCAGAAGATAGAGACAGCCTGAGGTTCCTGTGGCGCGGGGATCATCGCGACGTGTCACCGAAGAAGTACAGGATGACGTCAGTTATCTTCGGTGCAACATCATCTCCGAGCACAGCCATCTACGTAAAAAACCGAAACGCAGCGGACTACAAGGAACAGTATCCAGAGGCAACAAGGGCAGTCGAGCTGAACCACTACATGGACGACTACTTACATAGCTTCCATTCAGAAGAAGACTTCAGAAGGGTAACAGCGCAGGTAGACTTCATACATAAGAAGGCGGGCTTCGAACTCAGGGGATGGGCATCAAACCAACCTGAGTTACTGCAAAACGTGAAGACAGAAGCAATCGAAAAGACGGAAGTGGACCTTGGTGAGAAAGAAGAAAAGACACTGGGACTACGCTGGTTCACAGAAAGGGACTCCATCGGCTTCAGGGCAAACCTCCGGAACACTCCAGAAGAAATAGCCAAAGGGTTCAAGGTGCCTACGAAGAGAGAAATCACCAGCGCAGTTATGTCAACTTTCGATCCACTGGGATTAGCATCACCAGTCCTCATCCAAGGCAAGAAGCTGCTTCAGAACATATGGTGGAGCGGCGTCGGTTGGGATGAAGAAATAGAAGAAAAGGAATATGAAGCATGGAAAACATATCTAAAGAAGATGGAGCTTCTACAAGACCTTCAGATCCCGAGATGTTTGGCGCCACATCGCACCGAGGGGGAGCTGCACACTTTCACAGATGCAAGTGAAACAGCGTATGCAGCTACAGTCTACTGGAGAACAGAAGACACAAATGGAACATACCACGTCAGCTTGGTAGCAGCAAAAGTACGAGTCACTCCATTGAAACCGGTATCGATCCCGAGATTAGAACTGCAAGCGGCCCTCCTTGGAAGCAGACTGGCTCATTCAGTAGAAGAAGAAATGGATCTGAAGATTGTCAAGAAAACGTTCTGGACAGACTCCAGCATCGTGCTCTCCTGGATCAAGACAGACCCGAGAACATTTAAAACGTTTGTGGCTCATCGCTTGGCCGAAATAGAGGATCTTACCAAGCCTCAAGATTGGAGATGGGTACCTACGGCGCAGAACCCTGCAGATGACTCAACGCGTGACGTACCAGAAAACTTCAACTACAATCGCCGATGGTACACCGGCCCAGAATTCTTAAGAAATGAAGAAACCTACTGGCCCGCAGCAAGAACATTTAAGAAGGAAACCACCGGTGAAGAGAAGACAACAGACGTCACAGCGGCAGCAAGCACCACTCATCCATCACCAGATCCTGAGAGGTTTTCATCCTGGAAGAGACTTTGGCGAGCCACAGCAAGAGTACTGCAGTTCATACAACTCTGCAGGACAAGAGAAATGGTCAACGTCAGCAAGGAAGATCCCACCTGGAGAAAGACTAAAGGAAAGAAGACAAAGGTAGTCGAGAAACGACATCAGTCTTCAAGAAAGATAGCAAGGAATTACATACCGTTGAACGCAGACCTACTAGAGCAAGCTGAAACTCTTCTACTGAAAAGAAGTCAAGAAAAGAGCTTCAGAGAAGACATCAGACGTCTAGATCAAGGGAAGCAGCTAGAAGGCAGCAGCAAATTGAAGAAGCTCGACGTAGTAATGGAAGAAGGTCTCCTGCGTTTAAAGGGAAGAATCGACGCGATACAGGGCGTAACCAGAGACTACAAACGTCCCATTGTGCTCGACAGCAAGGAGAGGACAACACGACTCATCATAGAAGAATTCCACTGCCGCTTCAATCACGGAAACCACGCGACAGTAATAAATGAAGTGAGGCAACGCTTCTGGGTATTAGGACTGAGGTCAGCAATCAAGGCAGTTCAGCATCAATGTCAGTGGTGCAAAACGAAGAAGGCAAGACCACAAGAACTACCGACGGGCAACTTACCCAAAGAGAGGCTGATGCACAGTAACCCTCCCTTTACGTGCACCGGCGTAGATTACTTCGGCCCAATGACGATCACCGTAGCAAGACGTCAAGAAAAGAGATGGGGTGCTCTCTTCAAATGCCTAACCACAAGGGCTGTGCACATTGAGCTCACTCCTTCCCTCTCCACCGACAGCATGATCATGGCGCTACGAGGATTCGCCGCGAGAAGAGGAATGCCGAAGACCATCTACTCCGACAACGGGACCAACTTCGTCGGCGCAAATAATGAACTTCAACAAGCGCTTGACGACATGAAGAAAGAAGACCTCACCTCAGAAGCGGAGAAGCTCGGCGTGCAGTGGCTATTCATCCCTCCTGGTGCGCCTAACATGGGCGGCGCATGGGAGCGTTTGGTGCGAACAATAAAAACCGCACTAGACGCCACACTCAACGAAAGGCATCCACGAGAGGAGGTACTCCACACCCTCCTATTAGAGGCCGAGCACATAGTCAACTCTCGGCCTCTCACCCACCTCTCCGAGAGCCCTGAGGAGGAAGCACTCACTCCAAACCACTTCCTCCTCGGGCGATCCTGCGGCGCGGCGAGAATCGGCAACTTCCAAGACGACGAGCTGGTGGGCCGGCACACATGGAAGACCACGCAGCGACTTGCCGACCACTTCTGGCAACGTTGGCTGCGCGAATACCTGCCCACACTACTGCCAAGGAAGACAGCGGGAAGAAGCAGCGCCACAGACCTGCGCGTCGGAGACATCGTCCTGATCGTCGACCAGAGCCTACCCCGATGCACCTGGCCACGCGGCAGAATCCAGCAGGTGTATCCAGGACCAGACGGGCGGATCAGAATCGTCGACATCGAGACGCGAGGAGGAGTGCTGCGAAGACCCAGTTCGAGAGTGGTGTTGTTGGTGCCGGGAGTTTCGCCGAGCCTGGAGGACGGTGCTGCGCACGAGAGAGAGGGGGAGAATGTCGGCGACGAGACCCTATCTGAGCACTATGGCGCAAGTAGTGGCGGGACCGCCGTGCAAAAGTAACGTAGATTATTAAGTTCACTAGTAATTAGAAAAGTTTAAAAAAGGATTTATTTAATGTTTCTATATTCTAATTAGTTTATTTAACTCACATTTATTATTAGTTTTTGCATTCCAAACAAATAAGACTGTATTGAAAGGATTTCTTACAAGAATAATGTTGTTCACGTATAATTACGTAAGTTGAAAACTCACTTTTTTGTTTATGGACGGATTTTGATAATTTTTGTTTTTAAAGATAGGTTTAGTCACAAAACTAATATATCTGTTTGAGTTGTAAGAATCGGGCCATTAGTTTAGAAGATATAAGGGATTTTCTATAGTGAAAATGTGCCAACCTATGTTTTTAACAGTTTTTGTTCTAGAAACTTTTTATTGTTAATAGTTACGTTCCAAATTAATGTTTAATTAGATTAAGGACATAATAAGGTATAATATATACAAAAATTGTGAGGATATATTGATAAAATATAATAAAAAACGGCTTGACAGATTTCGGCTAAAGGGAAAATTGCAAGCAAAAGGGCCTCAAAAATCGCGGTTCTCATTAAGGTAACGTAGGCCGGCCGCTCCGTGTATAAATTCAGGGCCATTTGCCGGCAAAAATCAGTCGCAGCTCAGCCGTCGAAGAGGCAACAACTAGCAAGAAGCCGAAATCTGCCAACAAGAATTAAGAAGAAATTCTGCAGTTTTATTCACCGCCTCTTCGCTGCCCATCTCTCCGTGGTCCTCCTAGTGGGTGTACCCCTACTAAATCTACGCATTCAGAGGTGCGTGGTGACGTGTGTCGCCAGCGAGGTAATAGGGAAACATACGTCAAAAACGTGGGAGACTGTCCCAGGCAACCGTAAGGTACTGAACATACCCCGGTAGCCACAACAACAATATACCTACCAGTGTATGACAACAGTCGAATTATTCCATTACTTCAATAGGGCTTAATAGGATGAATGAAATAACATATAGTTACAGATTTAACCCTTTAAATTATTACCAAAGACCTATGCAGTCAATCGTGACATCATACTCGTATAAGAACGGCTATTTTGGTCAACTTTCAACAAAGCAAATAGCTTAAAAGTTCGACGAATCCTTTGCAAACTTATCCACATAATATGTTCGATTCCTAGCAATTGATATTTTTATGTTTCCTTTTTTTACATATTGTTAAATTATTATATCGACAGCAGCAAAGTACAAAGAGTCAACTACACTTTTTACGAAATTCCCTTTGTTTCATAATTCGACTCAGAATTTTTTGTTTTATTTGTTGGCCTTCTTTTCTATTTAATTCTCAATGTTTACTTATATTAAGTCACGTATACATATAAAGACAACTAATCCTTTTATTGACAAAGTGACAAAGTAGACAAGGACATAATACCAATAGTCCGTGTATACGTCTGACAAAATCTGCGCGTTCAAAGTCAAAGTCAAAACGTTTATTGCAAACTAAGTGTACAATGGTGCCGATTCTGTTGTACACCGAACTAAACTAACTAAACTATCACTAAAATTCCTTACTTTTGGCTATGAGAATCTTAACGCTATTCTGCAAAATAAAATCTCTAAATTTAAAAATAATTTTGACACATCTAAAATCAAATTTGACAACTATTGCGACTCCACGTGGTACTTGTTTGCCGTACCACGTGATCTGTTTTTAAAGCCGTAGGCGCGCATTATGTGCGGCCTCGACTTGTATTGTATGGAATTTTTTACTTTTTGTATGGAAAATATAAAAAAATATTACCAACACGTTGAGTTTTATAGGTTTACGGGTTGCAAAGGGGGTCGAAATTTTCATTATTTTTGCGATACGACACACCGTTTTCGAGATATAAGCAAAAGAAAAGAAAAAAAAAGATACAATACCGTTTTTGCATCTGAAGTCGAGGTGTTGGTGTGAATTTTAGTTCATGACAACTAATTTTATTCCACACCTTTTTAATCGCGATTAAAAATAGTCAGATTTAGTTAAGACAATCAAAATTTTTGGTGAAAAACGTAAAATTCAGAATAGCAAAATTGCCATTTTCACTAAATTATAATCTCAGTGCCATCTTAGTGCTGTCAAACTAAAATATAGTTAAGTTGTGTCACTTTAGTCAATTTCAGAATGAGAAATCGTCGTTTGACAGGAATAAACTAAATTTTGGTGATTTTTAGTCTAGTTTAGAGAATTTTGTGACAAGAGAATCGGCACCAGTGTTGGTGTTATGTTAGTAGGTACTTATAACTTAGCAGCCTTTTACAAGCATTGCAATTTTATCATTCGCCTGCCCTTATCATCATAAATTCACCTGTTGTAAACAAAGATATCAGTCACATACCCGTTTTAACGTCGGTTTTTTAAACTTGCGTTATTTTAGTGCAACAACAATAATAAGTCACGTCGGCTTTACAAATAATAGTTAAATAAGGAAAAATATTAAGTAAATAGGTACCTTTATTGCAATCAAAAATGTTAAAAACAAAAGAATATTAAAAAGAATAAAAATAAAAACTTTATTTCAGACCTAAGCAGTCCATACGTAGTTAGTGGTTAGTAACAAACTGTGCTTACATGCTATGTTATTGTTGTTAGTACTTAATTCTATTTAACATAAACCTATACCTAATTCTACCCAGTGCCTTTGGATGGGGCAGTCCACTCTGCTAACAATCATTTTCAGGATGCCGTTCCGAGTGCTACGCAAATGTTGCAGTAGGGAAGCCGCTTTCTTACGCATGATGGCGTGAAAGCCATCCGTACGTGCTTCAGCAAACATTCCCGACGCACTGCAACGTCGCGGCAACCGCAAGAGCATCCTGAAGGCATTGTTGTATTGCACGCGCAGGACGTTGTAGGCTCGGCTCGTATATGACACCCATAGGCCGCTCGTGTAGAAGGACTGACAGAACGCTTTAAATAAACTGACTTTGACGTCTGCCGTGCAGCGAGCAAACCTACGGGCGAGCATATTGCTCCTCACCGCCAACGACCTGCGCTCGCGTTCTATGTCCCCATCATCACGTAGGTCACTGGTGACAACATGACCCAAGTATTTAAACTGAGTTACCACATTCAGTTCAACGCCGTTGAGATATACTGGAGGTACACGACGGGGCTGTTGTTTAGGTGCCGTAAACACTAACACCTCACTTTTTTTTAAATTGTATTTAAGGCCGTGCACCTCCGCATACGTCTCGCAGATCGTGAGAAGCTTCCTCAGTCCACTCATCGAGGAAAAAATAATAATAATAAATAATATCTGTTTTAATATTTAAAATTATTTAAGCTTAAGCAATTAGGAATTCCTGCGTTGAAGCGGATATATGGTAGTTGACTCATTTAGTTTACTTTTTTGTACGAAGTGGATAAAGACACCCATTTACCATATTTCGGAGAAAAAAAATACTGTAATTGGCCTGAACCATTTCCTATTAACTAAAAGTTGTAAAACAGAAGATAGCTTTGTCTTCTATTAATTAACACATTATTGCATTCAAAACGCTTTCCTGTAAAATCATGATTTTATAGATAACCGTTTATACTTTGCGGCCGTCGATATGATAGTGTGTAGAACGTACACTACATAAAAACATTGAGTTTAAGCTTCTTCTGTCATTTTTGGTTATAATAAAAATAAATACCTATATACGCGGTTAGGTGACTGTTAATGAGGAACCCCGTGTGTTGATAAATCTACTGTCATATTATTTTAGTGATGATAGGTAGAAAGAAAGAAAGAAAAATAAGTTTATTTGTCACAAAAACACGTGCATGCTGCCTGGGAGGTGTTCGTCAGGAATTATCTGTAAGAATGCAACAGTCGGTGTATCAGTTTTGTGCCATCGGGTAGTGTATACCGGAACGTAGGTGTTAATTAATTTACTAAAAACTAAAAAAATCGCAAGTAATGGGAAATTACAACTGAAGGCTGCGGGTGTCGACCTCGGGACGAACTGCTTCTCACACAGACAACTGCACGTCCCTTGCTCCAGCGTCACTAGTCCTGACTCTCTTCATATTTTGGCTGCTAACACCATAACTACAAACGTAGTTACAGGAAAGTTTTATGAAAATGCGGCTGTTACTTTAGTATACTGTGGTGTCTTACGACTTCCACGCGAACGAGGTCGCGGGCAGAGGCTAGTAGTTAATGTAAGTCTGTAATCGTTAGCGTGAAAGTCGTAAGTTCCACGCGAACGAAGTCGCGGGCAGAGGCTAGTAGTTAATGTAAGTCTGTAATCGTTAGCGTGGAAGTCGTAAGTTCCACGCGAACGAAGTCGCGGGCAGACGCTAGTAGTTAATGTAAGTCTGTAATCGTTAGCGTGGAAGTCGCAAGTTCCACGCGAATGAAGTCACGGGCAGAGGCTAGTAGTTAATGTAAGTCTGTAATCGTTAGCGTGGAAGTCGTAAGTTCCACGCGAACGAAGTCGTGGGCAGAGGCTAGTAGTTAATGTAAGTCTGTAATCGTTAGTGTGGAAGTCGTAAGTTCCACGCGAACGAAGTCGCGGGCAGAGGCTAGTAATTATTAATAATCCACCCGCAGCTTAAATATAATAATAATAATAAATTCTTTATTGACATAAGTATTTTTTAACAAAAGTAGTGAGGCCCTGACTCCTGCGCTAGGTATAGTAGGTACCTGTGTTACAAGAGCCAGTGTCTTCTCCCAATAAGTATGAGTCGAGTTTTATGCAATAAGAATTAATCAAAAACACACAAGTACAAAAATTAAAGTAAAATATAAAAATAGAGAAAATTATAAATTTGAGAAACAATGGTGCCGATTCCCTTGTTCACAAACTAAACTAAATTTAATTTGAGTGCATCTTTTTCTTTCTATTTCATTATGAAAAGGACAGAAGTTATTCTAGTTTAGTCCTGTCAAATTAAGCAGCGCCTGACACTACTCCATACAAGTTTAGACGTGATTAAAAAGTTGACTACTAAAGTTACATCAAATTACGTCAGGTGCCGACTAATTTGACAGGACTAAACTAATATTTATCTTCTGTCCTTTTCTTAATGAAATAGAAAGAAAAAGATGCACTCAACTTAAATTTAGTTTAGTTTGTGAACAAGGGAATCGGCACCATTGCCCAACGTGGAGTAATTTAAAAGAGTGTTAGTGGTATAGTGTATGAATATGATGAATATGGTGTGTAGTCTTTGTGGTGTGTGATGTTAGAGTATATACTATTTTAAAAGGAGTTCGGTTTGTTCATAGTCATGCGTAAGTAGCCATGATTTAACCTTACTATTAGCTTCCTTCATTGTGAGAGGATTTATTTTAAGCTCTTTGTTTGTCTTAATATATAAATGAATAGGTAAATAGGTAATTATTTTGTTTTCTAGCTGATGCAGTTCGACATTTAATTGACAAACAGATGTTTCGTGTGGTGCGTTTTTTTAGAACACTATTATCGTATGGCGTGATAAGGTGCTGTTTGATGACGGTATCTAAAATATACATCGGCCGTACCGTTAATATTTGACATTTCTCATATAAGGTTTTAGTGGGGAACCTGAATGGCCTGAATGTCATTACTTTAAGGACAGATCTTTGGGCCCTTTCAAGGCGAATCATATACGTCTTACACGCGCCACCCCAAACTCTAATGCAGTATGCGAGAACTGACTGTGCTAGTGCGTAATACACAGTGCGTAATAGCTCAAGGTCAGCCACATGTCTGAGTCTTTTAAAAATCCAAATTAATTTTCTAATACGCGCGGTGGTAAGGTCTATATGCTGGCGCCAGCTTAGTTTTTCGTCTAGAATAACCCCTAAATATTTCACTGATATCGATTTCCCTAGAGCCAGACATGTACAGGTTGTATTATTCTGAGGTCAGTTACAATGTAATTTGATTTCAATTTTTTTGGGATAGATCTTGGAGTAACTTTATAAATACGATTTCATGAAAAGTGGCTGCGGGAATAAATCAGGAATATGGGCAGCCGCATGCCTGTATAAGTATCATTGAGGAGGCAATGATCCCAAAGGTGCGTAAATTATGGTACGCACGAACGACATAAATCAAGATATATATTATGTGTATGTTCAGTATAAGGTGACTTCTCATTGTACGAAAAGCCTATACAATGGCGAGCTCAGCTAAAACTGGGAATGTATAGATTGCTATGTCGCCATGTGTACGTCTATGGGGGCAGCCATTTACCAACAGATAGGTACGACGAAACTTATGTACCTGCTTTAGTATTTCTCTTAGGGTGAAGTTCACTAGCGATATTTACGAAACAATATTGATTGAAGCTGCGTTGATTGAGCAGTGGCTTAACGTTCCATTTACTACAGATAATTAGCCCATGCCTAACGAACGTCTGACTCTACAGCCAGATTTCTGGGAAGTCTATATTTAGAGGACAGAGGAGTAATAACAACTAACAGTAGGATCGGCTTTCATTTTGCCAGTTCAACAACATCCATTGCGTTATTTGCGTTGTTGAGCAGATACATGTTTCGAACAAAAGAAACAATGATCTGGCAATATCCTTCAAAATGATTCTAATTGTGATCAATACTGTGTTACGCAATTATGATGCAGACTGTGGCTATTATTATTCTCGATCTCGAAGGTTTTAGAACAATGAGGAACCTAAACGGTCTGATCGATTTGGGGTGGCGGTTAATCCCGCAAAGTGTCAGGCTATCATTGTGGGGAGCCCCTACAGCATGAGGAAGCTGAACAGCTTAACTGTGCCACCTGTAATCTTCGACAACTCAGTCATCCCGTTTAACTCTGATGTTAAGAATCTTGGTCTGTATGTCGATACTTGTCTAGACTGGCGAAAGCAGGTCACGACTGTGAGTCAAAAAGTCACCGGAACGTTGCGGTCACTCTATCGGTTGAAAAACCTTCTCCTATCACACATAAAAGCAATGCTTGCACGGGTATAATTGACTATGGTGATGTGTGTTACTAGACCTGAATGCAGATCTCCTCAATAAACTTGACCGCCTTCTCAATAACTGCATTCGATTCGTTTTCAATGTTCTCTGCACACCGACTGCTTATATAATGGTTACCCATTCGTCAGCTCAGAGAGTTGAGGGCTCTGTCTACGTGGTTGTCTATTCTGGACAAACCCACTTCCCCTTCTTACCTGACTTCCCAAATTCAATATTTATGCACTGCCCATAGTAAAAATCTTCGTTCCAATAACAATCGTCTTCTACGATGTCCTTCTCACCGTACTGGTTTCATTCACTCTTCTTTCTTTGTCTAGGCGGTTTTTCTTTGGAATGCGCTCCCTCTGGATATCAGGACAGCAACCAGTCGGTTATCTTTTAAAGTGAAGGCACGTGAACATATCCGTCAGAAGTTGGCTGAAACATCCCAGCGCTGAGTTGCTGGATTCGTTTTCTCCTCTGCCGATCGTTATTTCTCCTGACCAAGGTTTATTTTGTTTATATGTATGTATCTATATATTAGTATTTATTCTTGTATTGTATAGTCATTTCCGAGCTATCTATCCCGTATGTTGCACCTGCCATGGTATATCTCTGCATCACCCTAAGGTTGACTGGTAGAAAATGCTTCAGGCATTAATGCCTGATTCATTAATTCCGCCTTTGTACAGTTTTTTTTTTACTTGTGCATAAAGTTTTAATGAATAAAATAAATAAACGTCATGAATCGTTAACTACTAAGACCTTTGATGTGTAAAGGCATTACAAAACAGGGTTAGAAAGCATTCGTCAGTGGAAAGGAGAAAATGCTAAAGCGCCAAGTTGCTACTTTTGGGAAATGAGGTTTAAAGTTATTTATTTTTATTCTGATTTTATTAATTTAAAAATAGTCTAATAATCTAAAAATACATTATTAAAAAATCTTATGTAAAAATTATTCATGATATTTATCTCTATTTCGCGAAAGTCGCTTTAGCAAATTTATTTTGAATAATAGGAAAATGTTAGTCAAGAAAATATTGCTAATTTACCCCAAATGTATGATTCGCATTCTTCGAAAATCGCTTATAAATGGAATGGAAACAAATGGAAATAAATGGAAACAAAAAATGCTTAGGTGACTCATACCGTGTCAATCTTGTAAAGAAAAATTGCTTACGATTAGGTACTTATGACGGTTCCATGCTGTGAAGAAGAAGTACTAAAGAAGCGATATACTACACAGGCTATGCAAACAAAATTTCTTAAGTGCACGGGCATAACTGAATAAATGCAAGCAAAAGTAACTAAAGGTAAATTATTAACCATTACTTTATTCGTTTCATACTACTTAACTGTGAATGGGTTTTAAGTATATGTTCGAAAAAATAGCTTGACCTCATTATGTATGTCATCTTTATTAATATACAAAGGGAGAGTGCGAATTTTGTGAGTTTGTGTATATGTGGAGGGTTTTTTCTGGAACTACTGCAACTATTAGAAAAAATATTTACCGATTGAAAGGTACGTTATTTTGGATGGACATAGGCTAATCATTACCTATGTATTTTTCAACCCAGGCAAAGCCGGGTCGGGCCGCGACATATTCCATACAAAGATGGTCAATGTCTTGAATAGACCTAAACTGAAAACCTCTTAGAATTAAACAATTCTGTTGTCGGAATTTGCATTAGAAATAAAAACCATTGCTTTTACCAATTAGTTTTATTTATTTATCAAATTTTTATCGACACATTGTTGTGACTCTCTTTTAGAAGATGTCTTACTATAATTTAAAAAAAACAGACTTTTTTGTTAGATGAACCTAACCAACAAAAACGCGCTTAATGTCGTTTGATTTGATTTATTTAAAACGATTTATACCTTAAGGAAAATGCCTACCTTTTTCTAATAAGTACACATGTTATTACGTAACTAACACAATTTTATTTGCTATAAGGAAATGAAATTAAAAAAAAAATACTTAGAAAAAATTGCTAAAGCGCCAACTATACTTAAATCGTATGCAAATAGTTATGCTAAAATGCCAAACAGTTAAAAACAACAGTAATTAATAAATAGCTAATAGACTGTTGAACAAAAAATTAAAAAAATTAAAATTGCTTATGTAACTTTGTCATCCAAATTACAAAAAAAGAAAAAATGCTTATGTTGCTGTTGTGAAGAGAATGTTGAAAGGAAAAACGTTCTAAAGAGCCTCTGTACTAAAAACGTGTTGTTAAAGCGACGATTGTTCAAAAAACATCGGTAAACCGTCGCTTTAGATCTTGGAATCCGGGACATCCCTACATTTTTACAAATGCTAAGGCGCCAAAAATTGGCTCCGATAGTCTTGAAACCTAAACAGATCGACGCAGAAAAAAATCTAATCCAACGATATAACTCGTTTTGGCCCAAATATCGCTTTAGTATTTTCCCCTTTCCAGTGACGTTAGGTTTCGTTTGGAATGAATTTGTGATATTTTCAAAATACCATTGATTTGTGGTCATAAGTTAACTTGGACTCAATGGTCAGACTGCCAGTGAAAAGACATGAAGATCGTGTGTTCGTTGCGTCTGGTTATAAACTGGACTTTGCTAATTAAATGTTGATATATTGGGAATTCTTAAAAACTACTTAGGAATCAGTAACGAGATGCACAACATGTAATTAGTAATCCTACTGGTATTTGTAATTACTTGCAGACTCTCTTCTTAACCCATATTGTTTGATTGAGTACATGCTAGGTTATCCTTATTATTACAGCGGCATATTAATTAGTGAGCCCTAGGCTTTGTCTGATTGGCATTCCGAAGTAGTTGGTACCTAAATGTCATTCGTCCTCTCAAAATATCCTTCAATAATTATCTATATTGGAATCTTAATAGGGAAAATAATCTGTTATATTGCCAATCCTTGTACTTTTCCTCTCCCTTTTCTATTTTAAGAATAAAATATTTATTAAATTAATTTGTAATGTGGGTGAATCCTTTTTTTGATTCAGGATACTTCGACATCATTTCCCTGATAAGTTTAGATAAAAGAGATGGCCAAAAAAAACTCCAAGCTGTACATAGATAAAAGTATTACAGTTAATTAAATTAAAATAAATAAAGAATTTACTTATAATAGCTAATAACATTTCATAGCAGTCGCTGAACAAAATAGTAAAATAAAAGAATTTCATCCGTTCAATTCCACTTTAAAGTATCTTCAATGTTGCTTGTATCTTCATTTAATAATATCAATGCTTAGAGGAAAAAGATAACTAAACGTACTTAGCACTTAAAATATTCGTAACAAAATATTTATTTAAATATATTTTTGGCGATAAGTAATCCATTTAACCAACCTCTTTTTAATGATTTTATAGATCAAAAGTCAAAGTACACAATGCTGATAGGATATTATAATATAGTTACGTCGTGTATCACAATATTGACATAAAGGTATTACTTGACTTAATTACTAGTAACACTCAATGAATCCGTCAAATGTCTAAACTGACATATGACATTTCAAATCAAACTCAAATAATCGTCGCTCATGCTGTTTTACGGTATTCGTTTGCTTCGTTATTTTATTTCACTTTTATTTTATTGTGTCGTAGCCCCACGCGAGTGCTCCACTAATTATAATAAACTGTGTAATAACTATTTAGTAAGGAAAATAGACCTTTTACAATCGTGTGTTAACTGTGGTATCGCTATTAGAGAACGCATATCAAGACTTTCAAATCTTCATACCTTTATTCCATGACTGCATAGCTCTGTGTAACTTAAAATTCTTAATTAATGAAGATCTGCCCTATTGAACGAAATATATTTCATCTCTGTACATTCTGGGGTATAGGTCCTAAGAATTTTTGGCCATCTCCTTTCTATCACGAACTTTTTTACTGTCGATGTTGGGCTGGTATTCAGCTGCATCCGGTGAGACTGGAAGCCGACTTCAACATAGTTGGGAAATGGCTAGGCAGATGATGATGATGATGATGATGATGATGATGTGTCGGTCTAGTGCATCCTTAGGTCCAGGATAGTGTTATAGGGTTTTTCCATTACGAATGTCTCTGTATCAGTCTGGAGTCTGGATTTGTGCCCAGTTGATGGTAAGTGATAGGCTTGCCCCCTATATCATGTGACTTTAAACATACCTGGCGAAATGTTTATTTTCCACAGGGTCAAATTAAATTAGCTAGCGAAACTCCGCAGACGTGATGGGCATCGATATTTAAACAAAATAAAATTTATTATTTTTAGGGTTCAATGACCGCTGGTAGTGAACATGAACTATCAATTGAAAAAATATGTTTTATCGTGTTTAGATATCGATACCAATCACGTCTGTGCAGTTTAAACAAAAAAAAACTGATTTTTTAAAGTGATATTTCAAGTGAATACACAGATTGCGGTCGATGACCCCACAAAAAAACACATCAAACGAATTTATTTTTAATTTTACTATGTTTAGATATCGATACCTACACATCACGTCTGCGGAGTTTCGTTAGCTAATTTAATTTGACCTCTGACTACAGGAACACAGGTGTTAATATTATGCTAGTTTTTTTGACACACAGGCTAACCTAACCTTAACTTAATGATTAAATTGAAAAACTCATATTGTTGTAGTGAGTGCCTTATAACAAGGCAGCCCTACCTACTGATAGTGATTACTATTAACTGCAATATTGATAGTCGAAATATTAAGTTTATTAAACACACTTCAGAGTAGTTCAGACTCAGAGAGGGCTTGATTGGCAGCGAGTGCAACGAACGATACACCAAATTGCAAAATTATATTAATTTATTTTACACTAGACCGCCTGGTTGCGCCGACGCAGAATTAGTTACCTACAACAAAATGGAAAATAAACGCGAAATTACAAAACAAGTACCCGCTACCTGCGCGTGCGTTAGCGTAACTAACGTAAAACGATTCGTCACAGTGAATGTACGCAGTAGGTAATATCAGTACAATCAAACATCGATCGAAAACGACCTAACCTTGAGATAATGTTAAACACGCCTGCAAATCGATTATAGTCAAATAGAATCGAATAGGAAACATTATAGAGATGGCCGGAGCTTGTCGAATCTACAATGCAACGCAAGATAGACGATGAGAAAATTGTTCGCGGGTTGTGTACCAGCCGGCATTTTTAATGTGTTTAGACGTTTAGTTGATAACCGCGGGCCGCGCGCGACGCTTGTGCCTACGCGCATCCCGCACGACCACCTCCACGCGCAGCACCTCTTATCACATACCAGTTTTGTACGTGTTTTCACTGTGTCTTTCCCCAAAAAGTGGGTCCACTGACCAACAGTTACTAAGTGCAGCAAGCTCACACTCGTTACTTAACGAGGCAGCAATCAACTGACAACGTACGACCCGAAGGAAGCCGGTCCTACATCACAAGAAACTGTGATTACAATTGACTCAAGGTATATTATCAAATAACCATCTATTCTCTATTATGTACATAAATGCATTATGTATTGGAGACAAGGGACGAGTGCATCTCTGGAATATGAATGCGACTAACTTCTTGAGTATGTATTTATGCAACTATAGAATGCGTATCTACGGTAACAATAACAACAATTCCAATTTATTTCAAAGTTTCCACAAATATTCATAAAACGACAAGCAGGCGCTCACTAGGTGAGTTAGTCAAGCGTGTGTGAGTACCTACGAAGATTATATTTCTTTAGACATAATTTGTGTAGAGTTCAACATCGTCATGAATACAAAAAATATGGCAGGTAGGTAAGTTCCACCGGCCCCGCCGCACTAGGTACTGCACGAAACATTAAGTCGACGTTCGCACGGACGTAAAAATACCGCGGCGCGCGGCGGGCTTTTTCGCGCACTTGATCTTCAACGCACTGCTTAGCGCCGAGAGTGCAAAATCCAACAGTGTGATTTTTCGACGCGCTGGGATGCAGTCTGTTGGATTCTCAATGCTCTGTTCAACACCGAGAGTTGAAAATCCCGCCAGGTTTTTTACCTCCGTGCGAACGTGGTCTAAGACCTTTTAAAAACCACAATTGCAGCATAACTAAGTATATGTAGGAACGTTGTTTTACTTAATTTTATCTAGATTATGACAAATAAAGGTATGGTTGAGTTAATAAAGTTGTACCATGAATCATGATCTCATTCTTACGCTAAAGTTCACAATGCAACTTCATATTATACAACTGGCAATATTATCAGATCAACATTATAGTAGGTTGATTTATTTAGATGGCATAAATTTCTTATCACGAGATCAGACCAGTTAAACGTTCAAAATGTTGCTAACAAATTATACACTACAGCCATTAGCGATCATCATCATCAGCCTATAATGTTCCCACTGCTGGGACACAGGCCTCCTCTCGGTGAGAGGGAGTGGGCCGTAATCCACCACGCGGGCCCAGTGCGGGTTGGTAGATGTCATGTGACGAATTTCTTTTCCTTTTTTCTTACGAATTTTTGGTTCTAGGACATGCCGGTTTCCTCTCGATGTTTTCCTCCACCGTATTGAGAGCAGTGAGTCACCACTGCTGTCCATAAGCGATGGCGAACGCTTATTTAGGAGCCTGAATTTATACAGAAAAGCCAACACCGTAGTTGCATCCAAGTCTCGATTGATAAGATACAAGCGTGCAGGTTAATTAAGTACCATTTATGTCCTCAGTTAATAACAGCTTATAGTACTAACAATACTTCGGTTCTATAAGGAAGTTTCGCTAAAGTTTTTTTCCTTTAAAGTGGCCCATTATTATGTACATCTGCACTACGAACAATGTTAATGCTATCCAGAGTGCAAACTTGAGAAGACTCCTTTGCCGTGTCTCGGATATGTAAAAAGTCCACAAAAATGGGCCAGACAAAAAGGTCACAAAAAGCCGGCTAAAATCTCATAAGTTCAAAAGTTACTTTGTACGCTGTTAATTAGTTCAATCACAATCTGGCTCGGTGTGCTGTGCTGACGCTGCTGCTGCGGAATATCGGAAAATATATTTTCGGCCCGTTTGGGGTTGAAACCCTCGGGCCCTGGGGTCCAAGTGCTCACGGTTTGTTCAACGAAATCTCCAAACGGCATGTTGACACTTCCCGTGACCCAATGGCTGGCCTTTTCCTTGGCCAGAGGCTTAGCATTGCCATACAACGTGGCAATGCCGCCAGTCTCTTGGGTATACATTACCAGTCGACAGCGATGCGGCGGAATTTTTCGACGCCATATTTTGATTTGTTAATAGTTTTCGTTAGTAATTTAGGTTAAGTATTATATTTTAATTTTAATAGTTTGATAGTTTATTTATTATGCTTAAGAAGTTTTTGTGAATATTAATAAATAATATTCACATAAACAAATATGGCGAGGTGGGTAATGGCTTTTTATTTTTTTTGTGGGTGGGAAATCATCAAATAACTTCTCCCGCTCTGGGCAGAGCAGGAGGGCGTGTCAGACTCTTACTGACTAAAACCCACCCGTGTTCCTTCAGTTACCTGTGCCAGGCGCCACTGTATCCCTCTCGGACTTTTCCGCAACCCTAGCAGGCATCGGTCCTAGCAAACCCCGTCATTGGTGCTGACATCTCTTTGAGGCGCGCGTGGAACACAACGCGCCGTCGACCCGGGCCTGGTCCTTATCGAACGGCGAGCTGCCCATTGCTCGCCGTTCACAAGCCCACGCCTACGGTGGCCGGGAATCGGCCTGCGATTGTCGACGCCCAGGGCGTCTCCTGCGGCGGCTAGGGGCGTGAGGGCGCAAATTTTGCCTCTCCCTCACGCGTTCCGCCTCCTCCTTCGCGAACATTACTGCGTCGCAGAAGGAGGTGACGGCTTCCCAAGCCCTCTCGCTCCGTACCATGGCCTGAACCAAGGCCGGACGCGAGAGATCGCCACCGCCAATCGCCTCCACGAGGACACGGCGGTGCTCCGCCCAAGCCGGGCAGACCTCCACCGTATGCTCCATCTTGTCCTCTGGGCGATCCACACAATGGTGACACCCGGGCGTTTCCTCCCGCCTTATCCGGAACAGGAACCTCCCGAAACAACCCTGTCCGGTGAGGACCTGCGTCAGGCGGAAGGTGAGGACGCCGTGGCGCCTCTCTAGCCACTCCTCAAAGAAGGGACTTATCGCCGCAATTGTGGCGTGCCCAGCGCTGGGTTGCGACAATCGCACTCTCCATGCCGCAGGGGGGTAGTGGCTGATCTTTGCGTTATGCTCCTGAACGGGTGCTGCTTGTGGTGACAGGTCATCTTGCTGACTATGGTTTTGTTATTGTTATTTAGTAATTAACTGTTTCTTAATTTTACTTCGAAGGTCCTAGTTTATCATTTGTGGCTACAAGTTACAGCTACATAAGTATATAAACATAATGCAGCATTGCATGTGTAAGCGGGCACGCCCTTTATGCCTAGAGGCTTTTTATTATGTATTAAGTTCTGTTTACGTTATTATTATTTATTTCTGCTTGAGTATAGTTTTCAATATTGGCGTGTGCTAGCTGAAATATGGCAAATCATTTTAATGTTTTTGTGTTTTGTAATGTTAATTACATATTACTGTATAGAATCCAGTTCTTCTAACTGAACAGACAGCAGTGCTGCTGGGGAGTTTGTTCCGCCACTTCTTCTTCCCAGCTAAAGCACTAGGAAGTGGTGAAGGGCGGGCGTTTTGGGGGGACTATCTCATGTGATTTTGACGTTCAAAAAGTGCTGATTCTCAGCCCAGTTTGAATAAATGACTTTTGATTTTTGATTTAATATTACCATATTCTTAATTCATGGTGACAGTCATTTTGAAACCAGTTTCTGTCACACAGTAGGTGGGTACTTTACCTCCTGTAGTCCTGTCTTAGTCCTTGAGCATGCCTACCTAATATAGTGTGTGATTTGATGCCTCGTGTTTACTTGTGAATAGCCTAACTTCGGTCTATTTAGGTTCAAACTGTAACCACAACAGAGAGTTAGACCAATGTGTTTCAAAGCAGTAAATCCTAACTTATCGCTTTTGTCTTTTTACATTACAAACAGTCGTTCCATGCATATCATTTAAAACTGCAATTTGTGGTAACTACTAAACATACGTCAAGTTTTGTTCAATAGCAGAATACCAACCAGACTAATAAGACTTTCACTAGTAGGTACGCACAGCTAGAGATCAAGCTATACATATCCAGTATAAGCTGATTTCGAATTGTAAAGAATTTCCTTACAATGAGAGGTCAGTGTAAACTGGAAATTATAGCTTGATGTGTAGCCATGTATACCTATTAAAAATAATTATAAAAAATATGACAAACCGTGATAAACACATTAAAATCTGACACCAAAATTATTATAGACTTCCGACGGGCCCATTCAAGACCACTTAGTATTAATACGGTAAATAATTATGTTTACTAGGTAGGTACTATTCAATACTGTAATCCGGGAGTCTCGAAGTTCTTTTCACAGTTAACTACCTGATTGGTATCGACCTTGTATTCGTACACACTTATCGTATGAGCCGTTTTTTAAGTTGTGATCTTTCTGAACATCGAATAGTAGGTATCTCTTTAGTTGGATTTTACGCAAAAAGTCAAGGTTTTTAGTGTCGCATTATTACTCATACGAGTTTTATTTACAACCGTCTAGACTCTAAACCCTTTATACTACTTAATACTTTTTTTTTTTTGTACACTATTTATTGGCTTGGGCCTAGTTATACATATGTTGACCATAGATATCCGAAATGGTACTAAACGGGCCAGATTTATTGACTGGTAACCCAGTCAATAAATCTGGCCCGTTCAATAAATGGCTATTTCGGAGAGCTACAAAGGTAATTAAATTTTACGGTTCATTTAAAACTCGTTGTACAATATTAATTACGGGCTCGCGAACAATCATTATTTCCTCAGAGTGGCAGTAATTAATTCTTAATCTGATAATCCATAAATATATAAATATACGAAGAATATAATTATGGATTGTTGTTTGTATTGACTTCAAAAAAGAGGAGGTTGTATTTTTTTTTTGTTTCAATGTTCATATTCTTACCTATATCTTTACCAATTGGTAACTAATTTCATGTACTTAAATTTTATTAACTTTGCTTTGGTAGTTTTTTTAAGTTAGCTTCAATAACTTGGGCCGTTGCTCCTACATTTTATATTTAAGAGTTAGCTTCAATAAATTGGGCCGTTGCTCCTACATTTTATATTTAAGAGTTAGCTTCAATAAATTGGGCCGTTGCTCCTACATTTTATATTTAAGAGTTAGCTTCAATAAATTGGGCCGTTGCTCCTACATTTTATATTTAAGAGTTAGCTTCAATAAATTGGGCCGTTTCTCCTACATTTTATATTTAAGAGTTAGCTTCAATAAATTGGGCCGTTGCTCCTACATTTTATATTTAAGAGTTAGCTTCAATAAATTGGACCGTTTCTCCTACATTTTATATTTAAGAGTTAGCTTCAATAAATTGGGCCGTTGCTCCTACATTTAATATTTAAGAGTTAGCTTCAATAAATTGGGCCGTTTCTCCTACATTTTATATTTAAGAGTTAGCTTCAATAAATTGGGCCGTTGCTCCTACATTTTATATTTAAGAGTTAGCTTCAATAAATTGGGCCGTTGCTCCTACATTTTATATTTTTACTAGACTCTGCCCGCGGCTTCGCCCGCGTGGATGTCGGAAATCCCACGGAAATGTGCTACCGGGATAAATAATTCAATCATCCAAATCAATAAACAGATTTTTATGATTCTAAAATTAATTTTAAATACTCTAGCGCCGCCATTGACCATGTATTGCCTACATATTAGGTAAGTTATTATATATTATGTATTTTATAAATTAAAATGGTAATAACTTACACGCGGATGGACCGATTTAAATGAAATAAATACTAAAATAAATAATACCTTTTTCCTTTCCAACACAAAAATTTCAATAAACATGTGAATTTTTAAATCATCCTCTATTTGACCCTCTTGTACAATGATTTTACAAAAAGTTTGAAATAAATCATTTATATTTCTAATTTTATGGTTTTGGTAAACCATAAATTTAAAGGTTTATATCCCTGAATTAAGAAATGCTAAGTTTCCCATACAAACATTCATCTCATATTTCATCCCTTTTCAGAATTATTTTTGAGACAAATGAATGCCTATGCCCTTCCTCAGGATGCCATCTCCTCGCCAAATTTTATCGTAATCCGTTCAGTGGTTTAGGCGTGAAAAGGTAAATTACAGACAGACACACAGTGTTACTTTCGAATTCATAATATTAGTATTAGTATGAATTCTTACGGACCTACTATCTAAAATATGAATAAAAAATGTAATACTATTGTATTACGTTTTTTTTTTTTTTTTAACCTGAAAGTTGGCTACAGCTTAAGGTCTAGAATTGTGCCTACATAAATGGCCTTCCAATTTCAAAACGCAAAATTTTATTTTTAAGAAAATTTCAATAAACTTCTGACAGATGGAGCCAAAGTAAAATGGTTCATGCGTTTACCGGACAAACATCTCTATTTCTAACCGTTTCGTACATTTTTGAGACATATTACTCTATTAATATACTTAAATCACTTAAACATATTAATAATATAATAAAAGTCCAAACAGAATATCATGCTAATAACAATGATATGAATATAAATAGGCGAGACATAAATTTTGTATGAAAATATTTTCACTTATTAATGAAGGTATTAGATGGACAATAAGTAGGCCCAAATAATAAAACAGCTGCCTCCGGAGTCATTACAATTACCTACAAAGTCGACCCAGGGAACCATTAGATACAATAGAAAGTCGTATAATTAGTTAATTCGAATTTAGATTTACTAACAACATAGTTATTGTTTTCACGGAAAATGGGCACTAGTAAGTTGAATAAAAGGGATAATTACGACTTTATACCCTTCACCAATTATTGTTACATTGTTCTCCATTTGTTTAGTAAATTGTTTCCAACACTCGTATCATAGACTCAATTCAAAGTTTAAGGAGTTTGCGTCACCCGGCGAGGGCGGTAACTTGTACCTAATGCTCATTTGGTACCCTTATGGGAGAAAACGTTTTTACGGAAATGTGCCATCCCTTATTAAACGTTATACCTAAGTCTGTCAGCTATGCCAATGGTTATACCCTCCGCTTTCCACGGTATCAAGAGGGATTTTTGGGGGGAAAAGCAGACATTTCCCGTCATATATTATACTTAATGGTCTGTAACGTTTAGCATAACGTTACGGAAATGCAAAGTTCTTTTACATTTTACGATTTCGAATTCGACATGTTATATTGAGTTGGAGAACTTGAGTTGCTAACTAAACTCTGATTTTTAATTTGCTAGACCAAAATGACAGCTGCGATCGGCCTTTTACATGAGTCAGCTTCTCATATAGTTTGTGCAATTTGCTGTTGACCACTCGGTACATACAATCGTACATTCTTCACTAAACTTATTCTACACGTTGGCAGTTTTTCCATCTTTGAACTCAAAACGTATCGCTTAAAGTTATTCGATCGCAGCTGTCATTTTGGTCTAGCAAATTAAAGTGAGAATGTTGGTCAACAACTATTTGAGATGTCAAACCATAAGCTGTATATCGGGGATTGCTTGGTCAGTTTGTTTAAACCTACACAGTTAAATTCTCTTGTTAAAGAGTTAGGTACTTGAGGGAGGACTACATGACCTAAACGCAACTTTTATAATCCCTAAAAAAATATGATAAATCCCGGAAAAATATATGATATTCTTCAGGATATATGGTAGTTAGATAGTGTGTTGAAAACATAATACAACTAATTTGATACGATAGAAAAAAGTCACGAAGATACCTCTAAAAATATATTTTATCGATTTAAAGCCATACTAATAAACATGCAATCAATCTGTTTTTATTTCTGATTGTTCTTCAAGCCACATAGTTATGGCAGTGGCAGGCTGATGGGACTAACGAACCTAATTTAATAGGTAAATAGTTAATTAATTATGAATATTTTTTTTATTGTAGGTATATTATTGTTTGTGTGTATGAATAATTGGAATTAAATTAAATTGATAAGAATAAGATTGTAATGTAATTAGTAATGTTATGTAGTGTGACTGTTTTTTCTATTATTATATTATGAGTCATTAAAATTCAAAAGTCAAATAAAATTATTGTATTTTTTTTTTATTGACGTTGTTTTAATTTTTTTGTCCAATCAATAGATTCTTTGTAAATAGAGAATTGCTTCATATTTTGCAATAAATTACCAGCTTAGTGTCATTGCGCTTCTCTTTCTTTTCTATGCAGTCCGACAGTGACCGCGCTTTAGCTGTTGTCAGCCCCTTAACTAGACCCACAATTAGAACTTCTGATGAATACATTTATGTAATAACTAGCGACCCGTCCCTGGGGGCCTACTCGTTAAGCACAAAGTCCGTAGTTTTGGCCGATGTTACCGACGTTCCCTACTCCGTACCTATAACTTACGGACATAAGACTAGTCCGGGGCCCGAACTAATAATTAATGACGAAACATTTAGACAGTTGTCCTTATTCCCGATGTGTTTTTGCCCGTCCTTAAAAGTTAATTAATCGGGAGTAGAGTTCACTTCTAAGTATCGAACTACTTTCGGACGGGCCCGTGTTCTCGTTGACGGACTTGAGATTAGGCCTCCTGCTTCGCACGGTTTGTACGTCTTGACAAAACATCGAGATTTATGTATTATATCTAAC
Organism: Brachylomia viminalis; assembly: GCA_937001585.2. Taxonomy (NCBI): domain Eukaryota; kingdom Metazoa; phylum Arthropoda; class Insecta; order Lepidoptera; family Noctuidae; genus Brachylomia; species Brachylomia viminalis. The sequence continues at coordinate 12,811,315 of OW443301.2, read as the reverse complement.
AGTGGCGAAGGGTGAAATATTGAGAGAGGTAAGCCAGAAAACTTAACCTTGAAAAGCATGTTTCCTCACAAAGCAAATAATCTGTCAAGCAGCAATCTAAAGCTATTAGACCCGCCATCCTACTGACCTGCTACTTTACTTACTCTAAATTAGTAATTTCAACTTATTACACTATCTACTTACCGCAAATACCTAATTTCAACGTACGTCTATGTAACTGCTTTCACTACACACAACAACAACACAAATAAACACAGTTCAAGTAAAAAATACACAAATCACTATTTTATACCAAGCAATAAATTCTAAAATAGCTAACTATTAAATTCAAATATAAATTCAATCAACAACGCATGCAAGCTATGGTCGTTTTAATGTAATGTAATTACGTCAAATTGTCTGTCAACATAAAATGTCATCAAACATTCGTCCGATTCGATAAGAAATTCAACGACGGATAACGACCCATCCCGCTCGCGCGCACATATTTCCTATATACATCTCGCTCGATTATCCGAGTAAGACGCTCAGAGTCGGCTTACTTTAGTTCTAATATGGCGGGCTGGGTAGTGACCTTCAAGTGACGTCATGACGTTCTTTTGCTAAGATATTTTATCGGCGAATAATCCGATCGCTCCTGCGGTTTACTTTATAGCAATATGTTGTAAAAGAGCAAATTTTGTTGATTTAATGTCCATCAGTGTAGGCGTTTTGTAATTTTTCTCTACTTTTAAAAGTACTGATTGTGCCATTGAGAGAGTGGTTGTGTTCCAAACTTCTGAAGGGAAGCCGGTGGGAATGGGCTTATAAGGAGGCTGCGGCGCTGATATCTAAGTATAATATTAATAGAATATACACATAAACTTTCCGGATAAATTCTCTAAATGATGGTGGAAACCGCATCAAAATCTGTTGCGCAGTTTAGAAGAACAACTCGGTCACACTGCATTATCAGCCTATTGTTCCCACTGCTGGGACACACGCCTCCTAGGTGTGAGGGAGTGGGCCACCAACGCGCCAACCAAACCACCACGAGGGCCCAATGCGGATTGGTAGATGACATACAGGTAGGTGTCGGTCACACTGACAGACACGAAAAGTGACTTTAATTTATAATACGTATCCTATACTTAGTTATAGAAGATGTAAGTTTGAACTTGTTTCCCATGTCTTTGTTTCTTGAATGTCAGTCGCTCATACTTTGTATGCAAATATCATTCAATCTCACAAACGCAGAAAGTAATCAAGGCCGAATAAATTATAAAAAAGTGTAAAAAAAATTGTTTTTTTTTTTAGATGGGTTTGCTCTTGAATCTAGTCTAGGTCAGTGGTGACAGAGACAGAGTCGACGATAGAGTGAGCTTACCCAGAAGAAGCCTGTTCACTCTCACTTTGAAGAGATTAGGGTTGTAAGCGTTCGGAAACACAGACGCAGGTAGATTCCACTCTAAAAAAAAAAATATAACCTTACCAGCACCATCATTGCGTAACACACTATCAATCACAATCTGAATAATTTTGAAGGATATTGGTAATCCATTGCACCCTAAGTTCGAAAATTTGTCAGCTCAACAACGTGTAAATAACGCAATGAATGGTGTTGAACTGTCAAAAAGAAAGCCATTCCTACTGTTGGTCTGTTACGCAATTACCCGCAGATTATCACAATTGCCGAATCAGAATAAACAATGTACTGAATCATTGTTTAAAGAAGGATTTATAAAATGTTTGCGGATGTTTCAAATGTCGCCAGAAGTACATACCTACAGCATTACAGTCACGAGCACTAATAAGTATACACTTAGCAAAATTGAAAAGCAATTTTCTCGTGGATTGCAACTTTGAAATAAGACTCATTTCATAACAGGTTCCAAAATATTATATTCGTAACAGTATAAAATTACAATCAACACAGTTCGAGAAAATCACATTTAGAAGTTGCCAAGTGTATACATATTCGTGCTCGTGACTGTACCTACTATACCTCGCTTTTATTTCAAGAATCATACTTATGTGCACCCACAAAGCTTTCTTTGTTTACAAAGCAATTTTCCAATACAAATAATAGGTACCTAGATACTGTCCACGATTCAATTCTATTCTCTTTGAAATATCTCTTCGTAAAATATTGAATGTCTGAGATACTAATTCGTCTTTGGAATCGAGTTTATTTAATGGGATTAGCTAAAGTACCCTTTTCCGCTCTGCCAGTGCCTTTGTGCAAAAAGATTAGCAGCGTTTATAGGAAGCCTAACAATGGTTCCTTAGCATTTAGTCCAAGATACCTATACAGAGTTGATATGACAGAGGGGCATTAAATTACACTACGTATACTAAACGTGTTTAGTATTAATTCAATACGGTATAAAAATAAAAAGCACCAAAAATGAGTTTTTTTATTCAAACAAACTAAATAGCTTACAAATCTGAGTAAAACGCAACCAACCTTTGTAATGAAAGTGCAAGTGTGTGTGTATTTATTGCCATCTTTTTCGCGAAAATAGTTGGTTGTACTTGTGACTTGCGTCAGAGTGGCAACAACGCATCGTAGGTTATACTCAAATTTATCGTTTTAAGGTGTATGACCTAGGCGTATAGACATAATCAGCTGTTAGGAAAGATACATCGTGTTCAAACGGGACAAAAAATTCAAAAGTCATTTGCGACTAAACTACGGTTCCTATTTAATTGATTTTTAGTACAGAGCTTGAAAATGGTACCTAGTATAGGCAGTATAAAGGAAAGCCCCTCTGTCGTATCAAATCTGTATAATGTAGCATAATACCTACAAGTCCCTGGAAAGGCTAATCCACAGAACAGATAATATATCTTCTGTGGGCTAATCCGTTATTTGGCACCTGTCCTACCGTCGTCGACGAGAAAGCGACTGGCTATCAACGATTTTCTCGCTCAAGAAACGTACAAAAGATTGTAGGTCCCGTGTCAGTGAAAGAGATAGGTACATGATACATGTCGACGCGCCCCCAAGCTTATAAGTCGGTAATCGTAACACTCAAACTTTACAGGAGAAATGTTTTGAACGAGCCGGAGTATTGATATGATTGATACATCAAACGAAAGCTATTTTTTTGTGTAACTCAATTCAGTCAACATTAAATTAGGTGTCTGAAAAAACCTTGCAATTCAAGTAAATAAATAATACAAAAATATGATAGGTAAATTGTTTCAGTTTACACTTACGCCATTATCGACCATACGTGTTCAAAGATGCGTATTGAAATTTTACTCACATTTCTGTGGTGTTAAGGTAAAAGGGGATAAGTCATAAACGCAATAACGAGATGAGTAACTTTAACCTTAACTATTTTTACCCTTTTAGTATTTTGCTGTTTCCTGACTAGACTCGAACTGCAATTTGAGTTGTACGAAATTGTGACACAAATACTGACTAATCTCCTTTTTACCATAATAGATTTTAATGTTTGGTATCGAATTATGCAAATAACTCGTTATTCAATATTAATGACTTATCCCCTTTTACCTGAACACCACAGATTTATTAATCAATTATTTACTTTAAAAAGCTTTTTTGTTCCCTTTGCGGTTTGAGCTTACCTACTCAAAATATTCGGCAACAAAAACGTGCTAGCGTTTACCAAGAACTGCACGAAATTCATTTACGCGAATAAGTTAAGTACCTACGCAAAACATTTTTGTATTGATACGTAAAGATACTTTTCTCGTCATAACGTTGTTTTTGAATTTCCCTACAATAAAAGTGTTTCCATGATATCTTCGAAAATAAATCAATCAATAAATAAACTGCCTAGCCTATTCCCAACAATGTTGGGGTCGGCTTCCAGTCTTACCGGATGCAGCTGGATACGAGTAATTTACATGGAGCGACTGCCTATCTGACCTCCACAACCCAGTTACTGGGTAATACGATAGCCCTTGCTAAGACTGGTTGTCAGACTTTCGGGCTTCTGGCGACCCGTAACGACTGTCAAGGATCCAGGAATGACAGCCGGGACCAACGGCTTAACGTACTTTCCGAAGCACGGAGGGGTATTTGTATGTAAATATGGTCACCCATCCATGGACCAGCCGCGGCAAGCGTAGCTTAACCTGATCGATCGACCCGTGCGGCTGTTATTACTTCGCCACAAGCCCCTATATCTTCATAAATATCACTACGAAAACAAATTTAATGTTTAATGTTTATTTCCAAAGCCAAATAATTTGTTTACAGAGGTTACAAGTACAGTAATATGATAATTACTTACTAAGATGTATCCCAGCCTATAGGCGCCCAATTTGACATAACAATAAAAAGTCCATAATAGCACATTACCGACTTATTGCTTGGCAGCCTCGATGTATATTATTAGTTTGATCACTGACGGTTTACACCGCCGCGCCGCCGCGCCGCCGCGGCCGGCGAGTCCTCGTTTGTCGCAGCGACAAGAGCTTTAAAGGATGAAATTGAATTCATGGGCATTATTTTAAAGGTTTCATTATACTAATAATTATGAACAACTTTTACTATGGGACAAACCTGACATCACAAAAAAAATATCAGCTGTTCCCTACATTTTGAAGGGTTATGCAAACATAAATGTAGGGAACAGCAGATTTTTTTTCGCGATTTCAGTGTTGGTCCCATAGTAAAAGTTGTTCATAATGATGAGTACAATGATCCTTTAAAAGAATGCCCATGAATTCAATTTCACCCTGTATATGAGATTATTCTCTCAGCGAAGCTCGCTTGGCGGGCAGAACACTCCCTGAGAGACTCGAAGACGCTTGGTACAAACGCATACCGAGTAATCTCACACTGAGTTTGAGTTTGATAGGGCTTTAACTCTCACTGCTAAACGTGGCGTTCATAATGAAGAGAGATATGTATTAGTTTTGGGCTATGATTGGCAATAACTTCCATTACTTTAGTGATAAGAGCTGGAGTGGAGAACTGATATAACGATTGAAAAACTGTAGGAAAACTGACTATATAATTTTAAGAAAGCGGGGTCTATGAAAACTTCTTGGAAATTGTTTTACAAGAGTCGCGTCGCGCTGTCTCGGCGCGCCTATCTGCGAGAGCCTTTAAGGCAGGAGATCTTATCTAAAAAGAAGCCATATAAGGACTTTTATCTGCATCAAGGCATACTATATAAAGGACCGGAAAGATATTTAGTTGTACCAAAAATAATGGAGATAATCATCAAAGGAGGACATGGTGGTCATTTTGTAAAAAAGAAAACAATTGAAGCTATAAGTAATGGTAGGTACATTGTTACCTTAGGGGTGAAAATAACTTATTTAGTCCCGAGACGGGGTTTGGCGCCCGAGCCTAGCGAGGACGCCAATAGTTCGAAGGACTAAATAAGTCTTTAACCCGAGGTAAACACTGTGCTTTTCATTACGAATACAAGGAAAGTAAAAATAAAAACATCAATTATCAAAAGAAAAAATGAGCCTCTTCTCTTGTGATATCTGATTCAGATGAACTCATTGTGTAATACAAATCTCTGCTATACGGAAGTACTCGTAAATACAAAACTCTACAACTCGAAAAAACAAACGAAGATCGGATTGCCGCTTTCCCGGCATTTTCTTTTCCTGTGGCCGGCTACTAGACATTATTTTTCATTTCAATCATTCAAAACATGGTAAATTTTTGCCCAAATGTATGTTATTAAAGAAATATTTGCAAGTATTTAATAAAGTCATTTAAAAAAAAAACTTTAATTAATACTTAACTTTATGTTATTTCAATTTTACATCGCACTGTAATTGAGTGGCCGTATAGGAAATTGGAACATGGTTCAATAGAAATGTGTAAATAGAACTAGTTTTTTTAAATAATTTGACAGCTGTCAGTTTAAAACGATTCTCCCTAGGGCTGAAACGTATTGCTTCCAACCCGCTCCTCAGGCAACTTCAGTCCTACTTTCCAAGTATGAGTAATGAAAAGACTTATAATATTGCAAAATTGGGAAAGAAAGAAGATGACTTCATTGCTACTTGCATACTATGTTTGTTAGCTTTCAGAAAGGAAGGCAAGCAAGGGGGGTTTTCGCAACCAATAGAGAAAGGTGATACACTACTACGTATTGACCTCAGCCCTCCTATACCTATACCTTTAACTCTGCAAGCCATCTCTATTGCATTAGTTGTCACCGGGTATTCAAAGCAAAATTCGGTCTGGATTCATATTAGGGCACGAGTCTAGGAAACAATTACTTCAAAGGATAAGGAGGATTATTTATATATATATTGACCACAATATTTGGGCACTGACTATAACAGCTTTGCACAAGAAAAAAGGTAGCATTGCAAGCATCACAATCAATTAACGTCATTAAAACATGCGACTTCTATAAAAACCAGGATCCCGCTCGACTGGAGGACGAACAACTTTTGTACGCTAACTTTTAAAAACGGATTTTAAGTTTAAAGCTGGGATATCGTGGAACTTTCTGTTGTTGTTTCCTACAGCCTTTTTTTTAAGTAATTTAATTCATAAATTCTAAACACTTTAACTGGGCTGCGAGGCAGTTCCCGTAATTGACATTATTTATTTATTACGTGGGTTTTTTGTTTCACAAAATGTTACTTCTCTGAAATGATACTGGCTTTGCTCAAATAACCTAATTGTTCTTCAATTTAAATATTTATTTACAAAAATGCGATGTTATTAGCAGTTCAGTAAGAGAAAGGAAGTGGTTTGGTATCTAACTGCAACAAAGTCCATTCTTATTTATTAAGTACAAACCAGGGGCGAGCATGGCCTACTGTGATAGGCTTGAGTCACACAGTTTGGGAGCAAAAACCGTGATAAAATGCGTGACTCAAGCCTATTACAGAGGCCGTGCTCGCACCCCTTTATTTTTTTTTTGTGGGTTGGAAATCATCAAATAACTTCTTCCGCTCTGGGCGGAGCGGGAGGGCGTGTCAGACTCTTACTGACTAAAACCCACCCGTGTTCCTTCAGTTGCCTGTGCCAGGGGCCACGGTAACCCTTTCGGACTTTCCCGCAACCCCGGCTGACATCGGCCCTAGCGGACCCCGTCATTGTTGCTGACATCTCTTTGAGGCGCGCGTGGAACACAACGCGCCGTCGACCCGGGCCTGGTCCTTATCGAACGGCGAGCTACCCATTGCTCGCCGTCTGCAAGCCCGCGTCTACGGTGGCTGGGAATCGGCCTGGGATTCCCGACGCCCAGGGCGTCTCCTGCGGCAGCTAGGGGCGTGAGGGCGCGAATTTTGCCTCTCCCTCACGCGTTCCGCCTCCTCCTTCTCGAGCATTACTGCTTCGCAGAAGGAGGTGACGGCTTCCCATGCCCTCTCACTCCGTACCATGGCCTGGACCAGGGCCGCACGCGAGAGATCGCCACCGCCAATCGCCTGCACGAGGACACGGCGGTGCTCCGCCCAAGCCGGGCAGACCTCCACCGTATGCTCCACCGTGTCCTCAGGGCGTGCTCACACCCCTGCATTATTAATTAATTTATTTATTTTTGTCACTGTTCCAAGTCTTTTAATGTTGTTAAGAATTTTATCGTCCTACAAATAATAATAATAATAATAATAATAAAACGTTTATTTTCACAAAACTTACATAGATAAAAGAAAAGAAAAAACATATACATATGTGTGGAACTTAAAACAAGATATATCTATGCGCAGACAATGTAAACCCTGCCTCTTACACTAGGGAAACCTGTATTATAAGAGACAGTGGTTCGGCCATATTATGATTTAAGTAACAAGGGAAGCGTGGCGAAATACATCAGGGGGCGAGGTCTACGAGTACTATTTCACTTAATTTGCTATAATTTCATATTTTGTAATATTACAACAATTACATTTGTAGAACCAAAGCCCAGGGTAACAGAAAGGTATAATTTCAAGTTGTGTGTGTGTGTGTTTGTGAGTGAGTGAGTGCGTGTGTGTGTGTGTGTGTGGTGTGGTGTGTGTTGTGTGGGGGGGAGGGGTGTTTATGGGAGTGAATTTTTGTTTATTAATTGTTTATTAATATTTTACGCGATGTAGGTTAGTAAAGACTCAGTGTTAGAGTAGTCCTGTTGTAGCAGCCAGTTAGTGACCTTAGATTTAAGTTGGTGACGGTTTAAATCTAGTATGTTGAGAGTTTTATGGATTTTTTTGTATATGTGTAAACTTAAGACGTAGAACTGGTGTTTGGCGAAAGAGGTCTTGTGCTGAGCACCAAAGGGGAGGTTTGTACGTTTATTTGGGTCAGATTTAGGCAACGTAGCATGCTTTCTGAGAACTGAGTGAAGGACATACAATTGCCGGACTGTGAGCACCTTGATGTCAGTATAAAGTTGGGTTGTTGGGTATCTATAAGGTTTTTTCATCATTACCTTCAAAACTGCTCTCTGTGCTCGTTCTGCTCTAAGGAACCTAGTTTTCCCGGCACCACCCCAAGCTGTGATACAATAACCGATAACTGACTGACACAGTGCGAAGTAGACCATCTTGATAGTGTCAAGATCCGCTGATTCCCTAAGTCGTTTGAAGACATGAACCAGTCGCAAAGTCCTTGTTGTGACAGTGTCAAGGTGAAAGTCCCATTTGAGCCCTTCATCAATTTGTACTCCCAAATATTTGACAATGTTCGTTCTAGTGAGGGGCAAGCAGAGGCAAGGTGTTTCTTGATCAGAGCAGGTGTGCGCAGTTAGAAGAAAAGAGCTGGGTGGTTTGGAGTTATTTCTCAGTGCAAAAGGGATGAATGCAGTTTTGTCAAGGTTTAGCGTGAGCAAGTTAGACCTCAGCCATTTTATTACTTCTGACATCGCATGTTCAGCATTAGCTTTAACTGCTTCCCATGTAGGACCGTAAACAATAATTGCCGTGTCATCGGCATAAGTGAAAATCTGGCTATTTGGCAGTGACATGCGACATAGATCATTTATGTAGATCTGAAACATGGTAGGGCCCAAGATGCTACCCTGAGGGACTCCGAAAGTTACTTTTTGCTCTTTACTAAGGTGTGTGTCTACTTTAACTCTCTGTGTACGATTTTTAAGGTAATCCTTAAAGATATCAAGTGTCACTCCCCGAATACCGTGACGTTCCAACTTGGAGATTAGAATGGGAACAGAGACTGTGTCGAATGCCTTGGATAAGTCTAAGAAAATTCCCAGACATTTATTTTTCTGGTCTAGGTTCTTGGCAACACATTGTGTCAGGTTTACAACGGCATCTTCGGTTGACACACCATGCCGAAAACCATACTGATTAGCAGCAATGATGTTGTATTTGTCAAGAAAACGCGTCAGGTGCTTATTCATTATCTTTTCAAAGATTTTGGATAGTGAAGATAGGACTGAGATGGGCCTATAGTTGTTGACGCAGTCTCTGCTCCCACTCTTGTGAATTGGATATACAATTGCTCCCTTGAGAGAATTAGGGAAAACCCCTTCCTGTATACATCGATTGTATATATGAGTCAGGGGTCGAAGCAATGACTTGCGAGATATCCTTAACACTTGAGATGGTATTCCATCCCAGCCTATTGCACAGTCACTACGTAGCTGCATAATGGTGGATTCAATCTCCGACTCGTCGACTTCCAACAGAGCAAGAGAATTTGTTGGGGTTTGTGAAGTACCGTTACCAGCCAGAGGGGGTAGGTCAATGGATGTGATGGTGGAGGTGTCAGGACATGGAGGTTGGATTTTAGCAGCCAGTTTTGCACCAATGCCACTAAAAAAGTCACACACCTTATTTAAGGATGATTTCGGACAGTCTGATATTTTCAAAAGGTCAACAGGACTTGTGGAGAGTTTTTGAGTGCCAGTGATTTTTTTAATTGTACTCCATAAAGCCTTGGGATTGTTTTTAGATTTCTCAATTTCGCTTTTTTCATAGGCTCGTTTTAGTTTTCGGAGTAAGGAATTGCAGAAATTTCTGTATCTAGAATATGTGATTTTAAGAATTAAGTTGTCAGGGGACTTCTTAGATTTAACGTGCATCTTATCTCGGTTTTTAATGCATTTAAGTAATCCAGGCGTTATCCATGGTTTGATTATATTTTGTCTTTTAGAGGTTTGTATAGTATAAGAGTGTTTACTTATAACCGATTGGATAATTTCTATTAACTTATTCATAGACAAATTTGGGGCTTCTAATTTATAGACATCTGTGAAATCAGTATTTTCTAGCTCGTGTCGGATAGCTTCGTAATCTAGTTTAAGTTTAGTCGTAGTGTAGTTTTCTTTATGAGGTAGGTTAGGATTCGAGATAACTAATATGACTGGCTTATGATCTGTTATATAGGAATCTAGTATTAAAGTAATAGTGGGTAGCTTTGTTTTGACAATGATATGATCTAAACAATTATTAATTCTTGTCGGTAATAAATGGGTAGGCAAAAGACCGTGGGATGCATTGAGGAGAAGGTATTCAAGACTACGATCGGTACAGTTACCCTGCCTTATGTCTATGTTCAGATCTCCCACAAGTGCTATATTCGAGTATGTTGAGAGGTTTTCATAGACATCATTTAGGCTGGCTAGAAAGTTGTCAAAGTTGGATTTCGAGTTATAGGACGGTGAGCGATAAATCGCTACCACAGCTAATTTATCTTCAATCTGGCATATGAGACAATTTGCGTCCGTAAAGCTCGGTTCTCGTACAGTAAGTGGTAGACCTAGCTTTGAGTAGATTATTATTCCTTCATTTTGGTTAGAGTTTTTATTAGTGCAGTAATATTGAAAACCTTCTAAAACAGGTGGGATTGTAACTTTACTTAACCAGCATTCAGTCAGTACGAGAATATCGAAGTTAATTTTTGTTCGATGTAATAGGACTCGTAGGTTGTCGAAATTTTTGTTTACACTACGAATATTTATGTGTAAAATTTTTATGTTATTATCCAATTGATCAAAGTACGTGACACTATCCTCCGGATTACAGAGATAAGAGTTTTCTAAGTTTAGATTATCTATTTCATTATTAATATTGCTTATGGTAGCCATTTGAATTCATATTTTAAAATTGAAGCGTGACGCAGCAATAATAATGGATGGTACATCGCGAGTTGAGTTTTGTTTGTGGATATGTGTGTATGTGGTCTATTGTAGTAGTATGTGTGAGTAAGTTTGTGGAGTATGTAAGATACAAGATTAAGTTTTTTAAGATTAAGTATAGATAAATAGCCCATATTCTGCAACATTTGTACAAGGCAATACGACAGCAACATTACAGAAAAGTAGGACGAGTATAGTCACTTCTTATTGTCTAAATCTAAAAGACACTGTTCACCAGTCACTAGGATTTGTTTATCGCCTTCTAATTTGCGTAGGAAAATAGATCCGCTGCTGATCCAACAAAATTTGTAGTTGTTCTTTTTGGCGAATTCACGTGCTTGAAAAAATAGTTTCTTTATATTGAATGACAGTTGATCAGAAACGTACACTGGTTGCCGTGACCCAGTTATACCGATAAGCTCCGTGTTCAATTTATCCTGTTTAGATTTTTTGTCTTTATTGTAGTTACGAACCGCAGACATGAGCTTAGCTTTCGTTTGTACAGATGTAAATTCGGCGATCAGGGGTCGTGAAGTGGAGGGGGCGGCAGACTTGCCTGGTAGGCGGTAGATGTCTCGAAACTCCGTTTCTGGGATACTGACTCCCACTACTTCTCCAATTTTGCAGACAGTTTTAACAAGTGAGCTATTTGTTTCGGATTGTACCTGAGGAATATTGCGTATTTCAATTCCTGAAGAGCGCGATTTGTATTGTAGATCTTGTAATTTTTTTTCCAAATTTTCTATGTAAGAACGCTGCTCCATACGCTCCTTCTTTAACTCGTCAACCTCACGCTTCAGCTCCTCAAATTTTTCATTAAGAAAATTCATTGACTGTTCTATATCAGCGTTTGATTTCCGGATTTCATTGTTGGTAGCTTGGATTTGGGAGTTTTGAGCTTTAATCTCTGCAATATCGGACGCCAGTTTCGACATAATGGCTGTCTGCTCCGCTAGCATTTTGGAAATAGATGAGTTTTGTTCTTCATGCAAGTCCAGTTCGGTAAATACTGACCCGTCCCGAGGCGATTGTTCTTGGCGGGGGCGCTTACTTCTGTGCGTGTTAACGTAGTCTGACATCATTAATGCAACGTTCAAGTCTGGTTCGGATTGGGCCTGTGAGTGTGCCAAATTGGTGGTCATAGGAGTGTCAGGTGGAGTGCGCTGCATATTGTTGTAAAAAGAAGTGCGATTTATAAATTCTCAAACCAAATTTGAGCGCGTTATTGTTATTGTAAACACGTAGCACTGATACCGCGTCGTAGCACAGCTGGTGGGCGTAGGCCGTTCGTAGACTCGTAGCAGATAGATGACGTAGTACGCTCGTAGACGCACGTAGACGCACACTCGTAGCGCAGCTAGCAGTACGTTATTTGAGAGTCCGCTTCTGCTCGCTTGGTGGCACAGTGGCTACGCACTTAGGAATTGTGTGGGCACTCGGAATGGCGCGCGGGTTCGAATCTCGCGAATCACAGGCACTCGTCAAAAAGTCACTTTAAGAGGCACTGACAAAGTTATTTGTGTCCTGCTTTAGGACCGCCCACTGGGCGTTAATTACAGGTAAGAACAGCGTAAGTGCGACAAGGAATCGAAATATTCTAATTACAGCCAATCACGGAATTTTAAGTAGTAAAATCTAGCGGCGATCGACACGCGTCCACTCAGTAATGAGGCCAGCGACCGACTTATGATAATACCATAACGTTAGCGCTCCTGTCGCCTGTGATACATGTTTATCCCAATCAGGCATCATTCACACACATAACACACACACACACATATACACACACACACACACACACATGCAGGTAATGTGTATAATGTTTAGAAATAAACTAGTGACCCGCTCCTGCTTCGCAAGGTTTTTACGACTTAACAAAACATTTATTAATTATGTAAGTTTAATATTATTGTATTATACACATAAACCTTTTGTAATAAATTCCCTGAATGATAGTGAAAACCGCAGTAAAATCCTTTGCGTAGGTTTTTTTTTTTAAAACGTTTCCCCTACTAGGAGTTTCTCCTGTATTGTGGGTGCGTTTACAAACATTTAAACTCACATACACAAACAGCCAGACCCGGAACGACTACCTGTAGGTCATACAAATATTTGTTCCGTGCGGGAATCGAGCCCGCGACACGCAACGCAGCAGTCAATCGCTTAACCACTGCGCAAACCGCGCCGCCTTAGTTTAGAAGAACAAAGCTGTCACACAGACAGACACGAAATGCGACTTTTATTTATAATAATATGTAGATAGTTACTAGTGGACCGATAGCAATAAGTAAACAATGGTTAAGTTGGATAAGGAGGCACATGCAAATGCTGGGCTATCGTTAATGACTACAAAAATTCGTTCTACTCAATCACCTGTTTGAGTACCTACTTAGTACTTACTTCCTGGGCGTCATAAATACCGGATATTTAAATCGTTAGATTCGCCCTTCTGTGTCAGAAAATAGTCGCGTTTCTATTTCGTTTTGACACCTCTGACACACAATGACGCAGTGACTTGATTGTCATGGAAACGCTATTTAAAAATGTGTGAGCTCACTCTTCTCGGTATGAACACTTTTTCGCGTGACAAAGTACGGTGACGGCAAATGTAGCGAATTTCAATCTTTGCACGGTGACGTTTGAATCACAGTTTTTCTAGAACAAACGTTGTTTAGACCATGGTCTACTACCATTCTACAGCATCAAATATGTTATTAAAACGTTCAATTCAAATTCAATTCAATTCAAATGTCACCGTGTATACGCGGCATTTAAACAGACACTTTGAAGTTGAGAACAATCTAGCGATTTAAATCTTTGTTATATGTATAAGCGGCATTTAAACTGAGAATTTGAAGTTGAGAACATATTACTACTTCACTTATAAGACTCCTTCAATGAAGTGAAAGAGAAATTCAAAATTAAAACAACAAACTACTTTTTTTTTAAAGTTTAAAGCACCTGTCCCACCGGTACCTGATACTAAAAAAGAATTTGACAAGTTCTCAACTTTAAATTCTCAATTCAGAAACTGAGTGTTCCATCCTCAGGAGATAAAGACAGTGCTTCTGAACAAAACGGTACAAAGATAGGTACCTAAGTAGGTACCTACTCGGGCGGTGATAAGTATTGAATTTCGGATACAGATTGTCACACAGGTATCGATGGCACAAAATTCCGCAGCCAGGCGAAACGACTCTAGTAGAACAATTTCTATAAAAACTTCGTCGAAAATGTTCCGCTAGAATCGCGGCGCGCGGTCGCGTCGCGCCTGTCTGCGGGAGTCTTATTTCGTGATGTTTATTTACTTGGGTAAGTAAATAAGCGTCTCATACGAATGTGAACTGTATCTAAACCAATATTATAAAGAGAAAAGATGTTTGTTTGTTTTCTCTGTATATCCCAAAAACACAACTGTATAACTCCAAAAATACTTAACCGATTTAAAAAATGATTTCGCTTATAGAAAGCTACATTATCAGTGAGTAACGTGGGCTGTATTTTTGTATATTGCGGTGTCTTACGACTTCCAAGCGAACGAAGCTTCGGGCAGAAGCTAGTTCTATATAATATATAATATCAATGTTACAACGCTAGCTCACGTTAGCTTATACGAATATGTACATAAGACTCATAAGAATAAGGTTCACATTATGAAACGCTTATTTTATTTACTTAAAGCTAAGTGAAATGAATATCGTGACGGCCCAGTGGTTAAGGCCTCGCCTCTCGTGCACGAGGTTGTGGGTTCAAATCCGGGCAACCAATTGCTTTTTCAATTCATACGAGTATGTACTTTCTGAGTTGATCTTGGACAATACTGACATCGTGAGGAAACCTTCTACTTCGCTACTATTTTATTATCTTTATAATAAAGTCAAAACTGTATAAGATTTTTTTTAAGCAATCTGTCAAGATCTGGGAACGGTTTTAATGCCGATTTTTTTATTTATTTTTTATTTACGCGTGTGTTCCAGATTTTGTTAAAATTTTAAGGTATAATTTAGGTAAAATTTTTGCATAGACATTCCCTATAAAAAAATTATCACGCTATTTGCTATACGGGATGAGCAATGTTGTAATTTGTTCGTATCCTATAGCTTATCGCAAATTGTAAAAACACAATTTTCCATTTTTAAGAGATTTAACCTTTTAAATGATTATCATGACGCTAAACGTTTATGGAGCTAAACAGTAAATAATGGCTTACAGGGTGGATTTGTGTGATGGGGCAATAAGGACAGGTACCTTAATCGTTGTCGCTACAAGAAAACGGTCTTAGGAGACTGTTCTAAACTTTTGAAACATTTTGATCTGCATTCATAGATTTTGATAAAAGTGTACAGTCAGCAAGAAAGTTTACAATTTTCCTTTTTATTATAAGGTAAATTTTGTTCTGTTTATTATAAGGATCAAAAACTCAGACCAACTGAGGTTTACGTACTAGAAAAGTCGGAAATCGCAAAAAAACTCCACAAAAATTTCGTAGGAAATGAGAGTGAGATGAGAGAGAACAGAAAACGGAGTATTCCATTACTTCACTGGGCTGAATAGAGAACAAATAGAGCAGATAGTTACAGATTTAACATTTATATTATTATCATACCGCTATACCTTTAGTGCAGTCGTCATCATCATCAGCCAATAATAATAATCCTTTTTTTCAGGCAACTAAGACCCATAAAACACAATAAGTATATAACAATAACTATAAACTAATACATATCTAAAAGTAAAGACTACTGCACACGAAGTGACGGCATCGAGTTACACTGCGAGGTGTCGCGTAGCCCGCCGCGAAAACGCCGATACAGCACACCTTACGGCCAAACCTCTTCCTTGAGGAAGGTCATCAAATTGTCAGTAGGAATGCGCACCACGAACGACTTTAAATTAGTGTAATGGCGCCCCTCCAACCTCTCCACCCTCAAGGTCCAGTTGGTCTTCAGCCGTATGTACTCTACGATGTCCTGAGCCTTCGTAGAGTGGTGCAAACGGGACACGTATAATAATGTTCCCACTGCTGGGACACAGGCCTCCTCTCTGTGAAAGGGTGGGCCGTAATCCACTACGCGGGCCCAGTGCGGGTTGGCAGATGTCACATGTCGAATTTTTGGTTCGGGGACATGCCGGTTTCCTCACGATCATTTCCTTCACCGTCAGTGCAGTCAATTATGATATAATACTCATTTCTTCTACCGTCAAACAAATTACGTTGGAATGAGACAAGACATTGCTATCGGAAAAACGGCCAGAGTTGTCAATGATCAACATAATTTCCCTATAATGAATGTAGGTATTTATTGAATCATGAAAGGTATTAAGGAACTTTCCATGGATTAAACATCAAGGATTAGGTACGTAAGAGCTCAACTGTCGCTAATGAGACACAATTCTATTGTGAAACCTTTCTATTGTGATCGAACTTATAAGTTCTATCGAAGAATGAAAGGGAAGAAAAAAAGTATGCGTAAACATATGCGTAAATATTATATTTCAAAAGCGAATAACTATTGCTTCAAATGGAATGATAAAAAGGATGAAACTTAATAGAAATTACGACGACAGTTCTAGTTTTCACTACCGAGTTAGACATGTTTGTCGATCTGTGCATCATAAAGGTACTTTAAAAATTCTATAAGGTATTTTGGATTTATGAACTAACTTGTAATTGATCGTAATTAAACAAATCGATTTAATAATCGATTACTTATTTAGTTTAATTGAAAAAGAACCTATATTTATCGTTAAGCATCACTTTGTGAATCAAAAGCAATCTACAAATTTTCATTTATAAATATAACCTCACGTTACGTCTAAGATTAATTATTGCTAATAAAATTAATTTTGGTGTAAGAACTGGTGATATATTAAGCTAAAACCTTCGACAATCTCGTAAATGTGTTACTTTTGATTTTAGTGAATGTTTGGGTACTGTACAGTATGTTTAAACCAAACCGGCTATAATAATAATTTCGAGTTAGGTACAGGAACATACATTGGTCATTCACTAAACTCCCAACAGTCTGGCAAAATCAAAATCGCTTTTACTGGTAACACTGATGGCAAAAACAATGTGTGTTATATTGATTTTGTCTCGTAATGTTTTATAGGGATAATCTGAAGAAAATAGAGCAAACTTACTTGTGAATTGTAACACCACTAACCATAAATTAATCTTTTTAGACCGTGACATACAAATTTAAACAGCTCATTTCACAATTTTGATAGGTATGGTTTATTGCTAAGCAATCGTTCACTTGACGTCAAGCTGACAAATGCTTGCGAACATATGCGACGTAGTAACGCGTCGGCATGTATTGTGCGTTTCACGAAAGAATTCCCTTCGCCGTTATATTGGCACACCTGACTGTCAAGAACGTCAAACGCTCGACGCATCGTAGGCTTTGTTGAGTTTTTCCAAGATTTATAGTTGTTTTACGGTTTTAATCACGCCGAAGATACTTAAAAGTGGCGAAAGAGAGTTGGTGTTGAAAGTCAAAACGTTTTGTGAGAGTGAAAAACGTAACAAAGCGCCAATAATTCCATTAGAATGTGTGAGACTTCGCGTCGCCGCCATAAAATAGGGTTGCCATTGCCAGAACTAGATGCTCCCTAGTCCCCGCTGCTACCCCGTAGGTGCCTACCTACTCCTTTTAAAATAATTAAAGACCATAAAGAACCACCTATCTACGAAGTCGATTCATTGTTAAAAGAACACGGTCATAAAGTTGTAAGACTTCCTCCTTATCATTGTGACCTGAATCCAATCGAACTCATATGGAGTCTTTTGTAAAGGCGGATTGTTGAAAAAAACG
Organism: Brachylomia viminalis; assembly: GCA_937001585.2. Lineage (NCBI taxonomy): Eukaryota > Metazoa > Arthropoda > Insecta > Lepidoptera > Noctuidae > Brachylomia > Brachylomia viminalis. The sequence continues at coordinate 12,793,476 of OW443301.2, read as the reverse complement.
TGGGTCAGGAAGCAAAAAATATTGTAAAAATAACTGAAGAGGCAATTTGCAGTAGCACGCCAGAAGAGTGGATAAAAGAATGCAGCCACGTAGAAACCATAGAAGATAAGTACTTCAACAATGGAGTAACTGTTGATAACAAAATAGATCGATTTATAATAGAAGTAGGAGATGACTAGATATACTAGATATACTATAGGAGATACTTCAGACGATAGTGACCCTGGAGATAGTGCTATATCGGGTGTAGGTCCTTTGGAGGAGCACAGTTATTTTAAAAAGTAATTTTGTTGTTAATCATTACAGCTTATTAAGAAGTTTCGCAAATAAATAATTATTATGGTTATAATAAGAGTTTAATTTTATGATTACTTATCTTTACACGTAAGGTATAATTTTCTATAGACCTTTGTTGAAAGGTGACCAAACAAAAAGAACAACCAAAATAAATTTTCGTTTTCAATGTATACTGATTTATTGGGTAATATAATTTTCACAGCCTGGCTACCAACATTACAGCGAAGGGACTTCTTTGATGAAACGCACTATACACTGCTGGTCTAGACCTATATAACATCATATCTAACAGTAGATTGTTTAAACACACGTCATTAACAGTCACTTATCCATAGATATTTATTTTTATTATAACCAAAGATTTTAGAAAAGGCCTAAGCTTTACATTTTTCTTCTCAGATCATATATAGGTATGACCTGAGTTTTTTGGGTACGTTTTACGAACTATCAACATAATCAGCTTATAATGCTCCCACTGTGAGAGGGAGTGAACCATAATCCACCACGGGAGCCCAGTGCGGGTTGGTAGATGTCACAAGTCTTCGAATTTTTGGTTCTAGGACAGGCCGGTTCCTCACGATGTTTTCCTTCGCCGTTTTGAGAGCAGTGGTGATCTTAAAACTTGTTTAAAGCCATTTGATTGGTTTAAACTAGTTATAGGTAAGGCTTGAGTCTTGAGTAAGGTTCTGTAATGCGGCCCTTAGTTATAAGAGCTTAAGAAGTATCTACACGAAACTCAAAGATTTTTTATAACCTTAAAGACGCTACTGCAGTCTCTATTTTTAAACCATTGGTTACTAAGGTAGGATAAAATTACTTCAACCACTAGCATACTGTTTTCTTAATTAACCGGGAGCCATACAGCTGTGGGGAACCGCCAGCAATAGTAACATCGACATACTAGAAAGATTCCAGCACTTCGATATCCCCCAGTATATTAGCAATAAATACATGTACCTAGACCTCGGCATAAAAACTGTCCGGCAACAAATATTCCAAAGCAGCCTGAAGTACCAGGAGAAGCTAACAACCCACGTGAATGATCTTGCTCAGACTCTGAGGCGGAAAAGGTGGGCTCCAACATACTCGGCTAAAGAGACATGACATCCCTAATCTCACCAAAAGATTCCCAGAAAGAGACAAAGAGAGAGTGTACTGAAAAGAAACTGTTTAACCATTTATGGCTCTCGTAGACAACATTTAAAACAGATATTTATCAGCCAAGGAAGTGGCTTATTGTTCCTAGAACATATTGCCAGGAAGCAAAAACATAAAAATACGGTTTTTGTGACTAATGCATATTTTAGCCTTGAATGTAGGTACCTACTGAGAAAACGTATCAATCAATATATAAGATATACCTAAACACATATATAAAATGCCTGCCTACTTTTATAAACGGTAATATTTATCTGACCATCTAAAAACGTACTGACCTTCTAATGAAGTACACCAAAATAGGGATGATATGAGGTTCACAAAAAGAGGCGCAATCATTATAACGGAGTGTCCAATAATATTTTAGGAGCGCAAATGGGAATTATTAGAGGTTCGATTTAATACATGCCTTTTATGAAAAATCTCTTGTAAAATACTCGTAACACTTATTCTGACATCTGAATTTAAATTGGTTTCCATTTTGATGAATATTTTATCAAGTTAGTTCAATTACCTACCTACCATCAGACGTTTAACAAAGTTATTGAAACTCTGTGTGGAATATAAACAGTTTTTATTGATTCTGTACCGCAAGCTGACAACAATGTAAATATTTTTTTTTTAAATAAACTACGCAAATTGGTTAAATCCCAAATGTCGTCGCTGACAAAACTTCCCGGTTTGGGCTCTTAATGGGGCTCCTGCACAACAAATGAGGTGCCTTACACTAAATCCTCTTTCGCGAAATGTTCACAAATCAAAATGTCTGCTTATTATTCAGTAGGTAAGGTACTCAAAGAGGTGCGTGTCACAAAAAACTTTTGGTATGGAAAGAGAAAATGCAAGATTTGCGTTAATTTTTTGTATAAAATTACACAATCGTCCGTAAATGCATACTTTACAAATTATGGGCTATTTTCTCTGTTTGTTCGAAACTTTTAATAGCCCTAATTATATTTAAATAGTAATAAAATTATATTTAAGATGCTATTCAGGAGATAATAGGTACTTAATGCAAAACACTTGCCATTACATACTTGTAATTTGTCTGAGTGTGTAACGCTAAGCCTCATTAATGGGCGGTCCAACAATGCCGTCATATGAAAATTGATATTGGTGCAATCTCCTTTGGTATCTAGTATATCATTTATATATGTAAAGGGTTTTTCAACAAGAACTTTGTTTTTTAAAACATAATAAAACAAATAAATTAGATGAAAATTATTAAAAATTGTATTCTAGTAGAAAGAGTGAGGTTTGGCAATTATGAATGCAAAATGATATCGGAAAAATGTCCACCACGACCAAGCTCACAGATGTCGATTCTTTCATCAACATTTTCAATCACTTTTTGGCAAAATGGCGGGTTTATTTCAAGAGATGTTAACAACTCAATGTTGACCTATTATTGATGATATGGATATCACTAATATGTGGTTCTAATAGGAAGGTGCCACAAGTAACACAGCTAACGAAAAAAATAATTTATTGCAAACCAAATTTCCCAATCGCATAATTTCGCCATTTTGCCAAAAAGTGATTGAAAATTTTGATGAAAGTGATTGAATAATCGACATCTGTGAGCGTGGTCGTGGTGGACATTATTGTCCGATATTCTTTTTCATTCATAATTGCCAAACCTTACTCTTACTAATGCAATAAAAATTTTAATAATTTTTATCTAAATTCTTTGTTTTATTTTGTTTCAAAAAACAAAGTTCTTGTTGAAAAACCCTTTATGTGGTCCTTTAATGTAATTACCAAGCTTTTGGATGACCTATTTTCTTTCAGATCGGACAGTGGGTCATTGTAATAAGAAACGCAATAATTGGTTGGGTTCGGCAGAGGTGCCAGGAGTACTTCAGGGAAATACGGACGGCCATCGTCGTTTTCATTCTATTTCTTTGCCATTCAAGGGTTAATTATAGATATTTTCCATAAAGAAAATTTACCGCAACGAAAAAGCTATGTTGTTTTATGCGCACATCCGTCAATCGAGCTGGTTAAGTTCGGTAACAATAGAAAAAGTAATTGTGCCTCATCATTAGTAAGTAAGTTTAAATAGATGCAGAAATAAAAGAGAACAGTAGGCTACTGAATAGTAAATTAATCGGTTCATTTAAGGTGGCGTTAAGTAAGGGTGGGGGATGATTTTCTCTGCCCGGGAAAAAGCCCACCGGCACTCGGTGGGTGAGAACACAAACTATGAAAGTTCCTGAATTTCAGTAAAGTTTGTCTACGTAGACAAATAGTAAACTCCAACCTCTTAGTTGACAGACAGACGACTCACCTTCCTCTTACTATAACTACATACGAAGTTGGTTAGTATGTAATGAAGTTATAATTGAGGTTTACATATATTATTTACACGTTAAATTATGTTTATTATACCGAATATCGTTTGCCTTATTTAAATGTATGATATGAGTCTTGCAAAAGTGTTATTTCGTTCATACTAGATTATTAAATCAGTTTTAGTTATAATTTCAGGTTTTAATTTAATAACATAATTATTTTCATATAGAATGTCTAATAACATAGTTTTAATCCCTATTTTACATAGGTGTTCTTACAATTTAGGTAGATTCATTATACAGCGTGGCGCTGCAATGGTGACCTTAATTTAACACACATATACGTTTTCACATTTTCGTTTCATGACAATTTTTTATTTCCATTAAACGTTATTATTTACAGATTTATTAAAGAATTTAGGAAATAGCATCTTAGAGCAACCTGTACTTAAAGAACTGTCGCGCAGCGGTCATTTCCCTCGGTCACGGATCATAACTTCGCATCAATGAAATTAAAACGAATAAGCAATACTATTAGGATGAAACAAATGCATAGAGTAGGCGAATTTAAGGAAATTTCCTTTGTTGGCGAGCAGCGCAGGCGACGCGCGCTCTCCCTTCCACCCACCCGCCGCACCGAACACGAATTCTTTTTTTGCTTTTCTAGTGCTAGTCGAACCCGTGTCCTTGACGCACTTATTTACACTAGTGCGCATAATTACGTCGCGAAAAAGACTCTTAGCTATTGTTTTATTTATTTCTTTTTGTGTAATTAGGATAGTAATTAGATCATGGTACTGCGATAAAGACACTTTGATTGGTTTTCGTTTTCTTATCTAGTAGGTACGTTTACACCTCTTGCGATACGGACGCATTTATTTGTGCTATTAGTGCTTGTGTAAACTTATGATCGTGATGGCAGTGATTAGTGATGACAGTTATTACTAATAGTAACAAGAGAGGGTGATGTGATAAGTGTTTGTACCACTTGCGCCGCTCGGTTTCTTTGATAATATGCCGTCAAAGAATCGGACCGATCACGAGTAGGTACAAGACGCGATGCGCGGTTGCCAGCCCGCGAACCGACACATTGCCGCTCCGAGTTAACGTAAGCGAGCTAGGTAAGTAATTTCATGAATGAATTTTTGCAAGGGTGATCCCAATTTTAATGACTTTTTTATTATTTAGTTTGTTTGAAAATTTTTTTTTTTCAGTTTACGTATTATTTTAACCTATCAATATTTATATGGTTAATGGGCACTAGCCCTACCCGTGTATTAAATTAAAGTCACCATTGTTGCGCCACGTTGTATATGGGACGTAATTAATAAATTCACATTTAATTAGATCCCTATTCCTAAAAGAACACTGAAAAATATGCTTTTTTCGTAGAAATTTGACGTAAAATATGATTAGAATATATTCACATCACATCATTAAGCCGTAATAAAATCAATTAAAGACTGTTGGAGGAACGTAATAAATTGTCCGTAATACTAATAAATTATTGCCTATTAAAAATATGTATTATGTTGCATTGTATTATACCATGTTTTAAAACTGTGCTTACCGCTAATCAATACGCACCCAACTCGTTTATTTAAGAAGAAGACACTTGCTGTTCCAAAAGTAACAAACTACTTTGGTAAGCGCATTAGAAGGTACGTAGTACCAACATTAGTGAATGAGCTACCCCCAGAACTGGTAACGCATGTCAAGTCCAATGATCAGCTTAAAAAAGTTCTGCAAAAACATTATCTCTCATTGTGTCCGTAGATATGTTTGTAATAAATCTTACGTTGGTGAAAACACCGTTTATTTTTATATAGTTTACTTAGCATAAGTAAGTTTTAGCACAGAATCATTTAATCATAAAATTTGTATATAACATTGCTAGACGAAAACAACTGCCGACAAACTGTTATGCAGATTGGCAGACTTTATGTTTGTTATTTATTGTTTACAGATTTTGAAAAAAATAAAAAATATTAAAAAATACAGTGACAAAAGATTTGTTATTTTTTGATAAATTATTTTGTGACTGTAAACGGCCTTTTACCTATACCTACATTAAATATTAAAGAACTTCCTGTGCTTCCAAATGTGTAGTATGGTGTATGGTCAAAACCGTTGTAAATCACCATAATCTCTTCAAAGTACGTTTTAACCTTAAGTAGGTAAATATACTCGTACGCACGCACTGGTCCTTCCAAAGTTCGGGGGTCACGCGCCGTGCTTCAGGAGTTCAGGACTTTCGAAATCGTGCTTCTAAGTTTCGGCCATTTTAAACAACATGTGACGGAGAAGTAAATCATTTAGTCTAACTATAAACCGCTTTATTGGCTATCTAAAAACATATAAAATAAGCGATAAAATCGGTTTACTCCTAGAAATGTTGATTGTGATAGGTGAGAGCACTGAAAAGTTTTTGGAAACTCAAGGAACCCTCAAGTTAAACGTAGTACATTTAAATCTGATTTAAACTAATCCACAACGGAATGATAAAAGATTTATAGCTCTGAGAATAATTGAAACAACGCAAACCGTAGCCACGAGCCACGCAGACCGACCCTGGGGCAATTCCCAACGCCTAAAGAAATTATAAGTAATTAAATTATTCCTTGCGCAAGTTCCAAGTTTGATAGTCTACAAAACTTTTAAATAATATTGTGCCCGGCGTTTATGAAAATAAAGTTTGCTCATAAATAAAAATGGTTTGACATCGAAGCCAGTGCTGCCACAATTGCTGAAAAGAAATATTACCTTTCTCGGGATAAACACACAAAGAGAGTAAAGTAAAATTTAATATTGGTGTCAACGTTAGATAGCAGTTCCGTTTACACAGAGTAATCGATGTGTGCGCACAGATACAACGCATCAGCTTCCGTTAACGAGCACCAACTCCTGCGCACACGTAAACAATTATCACATTAAACGAAGAACAAAGAACGCAGTATATTTTGAATGTCGATAATTTTAAAAATGCGTCTACTGCTATTAGAGAAACAAACTAAACACTATTTAACACATTAAAGCTGGTAGCAAAGTTACATATAAAAAATACACAAAGAGCTATTGTTTCTTGAAAAAAGGAGGTTTAACTAGACTAATTTGTAGTCAATTAGTACCGACTTCGTGAAGTTAGTACTAATTGTGCGGTGACGGGTGAGTGTTGCGTGAATACATTTATTTGAGCAGATAATCAAAATGTGAAAGCATGACAGCTTTAAAGGAGGCGTTTTAATTTTGTATGGGACTCCGGCCATAACATAGACGCTTTACAAAACATCGGCAACGAACCCCTGAATACAATAAAGACGGTTTTTTTTTCATAATAACTAATATTTTTAGACACTAAATAAAAACTGTAAATGTTTGACGTTTGTCATGAGAGGTACGAACTTACGACCATCGACAGCCAGCCATGACAGATTTGAGAAATGAAATTTACATAACGTAGAATTGCCAAAACTGTATTGTTGTTTTCGTTATTTTATGTTTATTTTATTATGACTTTAAACAAAAGTGGGCCCACCAAGCCACGATCAAATCTTTTGAACCATTTTTGGGTTTCAGCTCACCTCGATTAAAGGTTATAAAAGTGTTAACCTTCTTAGAATGGGTATTGTCTTAATTTATAATAATCATAATCTTTTCTGCTTTCGTCCAGAAGTACCTACAAATCTACAATCCACGAAAGTAGTGTTCTTTTTGAATGATGAATCACTTTTTCTTATACTTAAGTAACTCAAAAAAGTTGTGTGTTACAGCTATCTTACTATCTTATCTTAATAGCACATAAATGCATGCCTTTCATATTTATATAAATAACGTCTACGTGATATTATTATGTTTTAATGTAACATGATTTCTGGACGAAATCAGTATGCAAGTAAGACGCGCGACGGCGACGCCATGATCAATAATATTGCAATAATTTGAAAATCTATTATTTTTGTGCCGTAGTAAACAGGGGAATATTCAGTAAAGAATATTTTTCTTCAATTCGTGAGTTCATTTCCTCTTTTTTCATTACCGTACAATTTGTGGCCGAAGATGAAACATCTCCTTTTTAGGGTTTTGTAGTCAACAAGGAAATTTTATAGTTTCGTTTCCGTCTGTCTGCCAGTCTGTCTGTCCGCAGCTTAAGTCAGATACTATTAGTGCTTGAAACCTGTATTTTGGTATGGGTATACATGTTAATTACGCTGACAATGTAGTAAAATAAAATCTTGTTCCCCATTTTTTTAGGGTACCTCCCCTACACATAAAGTGGGGCTGAATTTTCTTTTTCTCGTCTATCCTATGGTATGGGTCGTTCCGTATTCGTTCGATAGGCCGCGGCGGGTCAAAAATATTGCGAGTGTGCGAAAACCAATTTTCGATTCAAGGATAATATTGTATGTATAGAGGAAATAATAATGACCGTGACGTGCTATATTGTAGCAGGCTAGAAGTCAATAACACACCTTATTATAATGATCATGAAGTGCTATATTGTAGCAGGCTAGAAGTCAATAACACACCTTATTACAATGATCATGAAGTGCTATATTGTAGCAGGCTAGAAGTCAATAACACACCTTATTACAATGACCATGAAGTGTTATATTGTAGCAGGCTAGAAGTCAATAACACACCTTATTACAATGATCATGAAGTGCTATATTGTAGCAGGCTAGAAGTCAATAACACACCTTATTACAATGACCATGAAGTGTTATATTGTAGCAGGCTAGAAGTCAATAACGCACCTTATTACAATGATCATGAAGTGCTATATTATAGCAGGCTAGAAGTCAATAACACACCTTATTACAATGACAATGAAGTGCTATATTGTAGCAGGCTAGAAGTCAATAACACACCTTATTACAATGACAATGAAGTGCTATATTGTAGCAGGCTAGAAGTCAATAACACACCTTATTACAATGACCATGAAGTGTTATATTGTAGCAGGCTAGAAGTCAATAACGCACCTTATTACAATGATCATGAAGTGCTATATTATAGCAGGCTAGAAGTCAATAACACACCTTATTACAATGACAATGAAGTGCTATATTGTAGCAGGCTAGAAGTCAATAACACACCTTATTACAATGACAATGAAGTGCTATATTGTAGCAGGCTAGAAGTCAATAACACACCTTATTACAATGACCATGAAGTGCTATATTGTAGCAGGCTAGAAGTCAATAACACACCTTATTACAATGACAATGAAGTGCTATATTGTAGCAGGCTAGAAGTCAATAACACACCTTATTACAATGACAATGAAGTGCTATATTGTAGCAGGCTAGAAGTCAATAACACACCTTATTACAATGACCATGAACTCCATGAAGTGCTATATTGTAGCAGGCTAGAAGTCAATAACACACCTTATTCTAATGATCTCAGATACCTAACAAAAACAGCTGGTGTTCTTTAATCAAAATCAAGATAAAGTACGAAAAAAACTGCATAGAAGATACTTTTATTTCATTGAAAAATAGCAAAATTTTACAGAATTAAAATCATAATTTATGGACCGCTATATCAAGTTCCTATTAGATACCTACTTACTTATTCTAAGATCTACATAATGTATTATCTAGCTTTGAATAAACGGTACTTCTGTACCTATCTAGATGTTTTTATCTAAACTACAATATAAACATAGTTTCTATGTAATAAAATAAAATTTTACATAAACGGTTTTGTCTTCTATTCTGTCTGAAAGGTCAAGGAATTTAGCAAAAAGTAGCAAACTCCGATTATAATTATTTACCCATCTCGCGCTGAGCAGCAAACCAAACAATAGATATTTGTAAGGACTATCAAAAATAATCGTAATAACGAGTTAGATTGTTAGCTTTAAATAAAGTAAAATAACAAAGGTAACTTTTCCCAAACACATAAGTAATTGGCAATAGTATAAAATTATATAGTATAATAATTAGTATAAAATTATATAGGCCATTATTACCTGTATACCTATTGCCAACTGTGTAGTAATATTTGTACGCCTTGCAAGGCAGCACATAGTGACTCAATATTTTTCTATTTTTATAACATCGTGTACCACTACAATAAACCTATGTGTGCAAATAAATAAATCTGAATTTGAAAAATTTGGCTTTTCTCTTAGAAACTTCTTCGAAGTCTATAAATAGAATGGTTTCTAATTAAAAAAAAAAAACAAGTCTATCCCATATTTACAATCCCCAGACCCAGAGCTGTTGTAACTAAGTAATAAGTATAGATAATATTGTGATACTTACTCCGTGCGCTGTTGAACGGATAGCTCAAGTTTCGGTTGAGCCAAAAATTATCCTTCTATATTTATTCTATTATATTAAACGTGAATGTTCTCGACATCAAATAATTAAATTGTTGGATTCGCCCTACTACGACAAAAGAATCCCGTTCCTGTTTCGTTTTGACATCTCTGACACACAATGAGGCAGCGATTTGACATGATGTCATGGCAACGATATTTAATAATGACATGTGTCAGCTCACTCTTCTCAGTATAAACACTTTTTCGCGAGACGAGACAAGTTCGGTGAAGCGAGTTAATTCTTTGCTCGACAACTGTATTTTCTACCAGACTTTCTGTAGAAAAAAACGTTTCACGCCGACCCATAGTGACATAGGACTAGGGCGAACATTGTCTGTAGAAAAATCATTGCGAGTAAAACCGCTTTCAAAGACCAAAATGTGAATCACATTTTATTTGTATGTTCATACTGAATTTAATTATGATTGCGTTTGTTTAGCTAAAATTCACAGCTGGGTTTTATGATAAGTGTAGGGCACTTATTATTTTCAGAGCCTGGCTAATCGTTTTAATACGTAGGTACTTAATGTTGTAGGCGCTGTCCTCTGAATATTTATTATTTTTTTGATATCAGCATGAAACTAACTTTTGTACCTACTGAGCTCTCCATTCGTTTTAAGTTAAGTACCAAAAAGCATCCCTGAACTAAACAAAGCTCAAACATAGAATGCTCAAAACAAAAAAAGCTCGTTTCATGGGCCTGGATGACATGCTGGAATTCATAATTATGAAACCTTCGTGTGTCTGCTGCAGTTGCATAATTAATTTATAAGAATTTTGTATTCACATACAGTATTTAGGTGACTACACAATATAATCATTATTATTTTGTTATAAGAAAATACCTATTGAAGTTGAAGTTCGGTCTTTCGGAGTTTTTTGTGCAATGATTTTTGGAATAGAAGAATTTTAGTTTATTAACTCGAATATTCTTGAAACATAACGTAAACTTCGTAACAGGCCCTCTAGGTATAATTATAATAAGTTATTAGATAATAACAAGGTTCACCCATAATAAGGCTCTAGTTAAGTTCAAATAATCGTAATCGTTAACAATCCCTTTTAAATATTTCCCTAATGAGTGTAATTTCTTTTTTAGAATGAAGTACTGAACTGTAAGCAAAAGATTATTCTTTTCGTTTTCATCTACCTGCACGTATATACCTTTTGTTTTTGTGGGTGGGAAATCATCAAATTAATTCTCCCGCTCTGGGCAGAGCAGGAGGGCGTGTCAGACTCTTACTGACTAAAACCCACCCGTGTTCCTTCAGTTACCTGTGCCAGGGGCCACGGTATCCCTCTCGGACTTTTCCGCAACCCTAGCAGGTATCGGTCCTAGCAAACCCCGTCATTGGTGCTGACATCTCTTTGAGTGCACGTATATACCTACAAGTAACATTTTAATCATTTTACCTACATACAATATTGTTTTAGTTAAAGATATATTTTAAATAAGTACCAAAATGCCATTTATAAAATATGAATGATGTCCATTAGATAACTCTAGAACAACAATGTTATTGTTAACGTAGACAAATACATGTGCTTAAGATTAGCCTCATTTTCTTCAGTTCCCTGTCCTTATATACCTACATGTAACGTTTTAAACATTAGGTATACCTACATACAAAATTGATGTTTAGTTAAACATACATTTTAAAATAAGTAGGAAAATGCCATTTATAAAATACGAACGATGTCCATTAGACAACTCTAGAACAGCAAAGCTATTGTTAACAAATACATGTAATCATAGTTGACAATCCATTACATGGACACAGGTCATCAATTACGAGGGTACACAGCAAACTCACATTATTAACACAATCATTTTCCAAGATGTTATGTAAGTACATACCTATAATCAAGATGAGGTACGTACCTGAATATCAAGAAATAATAATTAGTTATTATGCAAATACAGTAGACGTTCTCGGGCAGGGATTATAATGTCAAAACTCACGTCATAGGTAAATACATAGACGGTGAGATTCATAATATTCAATCTACTCTGCTGTAGTCGGGTAAAAAGAGTGCGACTACAATTTTTCAAGATAAATTCACGTAAACCTTGCACCAACATAGCTATTAACAACTGATCGATACGCTTCCGTGCCGAATCGAACATCAATCAATGTGATCAAAGGAGGCATCTAACTAAAGGCTGTTAACACATCCAAATGTCAAAAATCTTGTCACTTTAAATTAAAAAAAAGACGACCGCCATTCTTCCGACTGCTATATACAGTCGGGGGCAAGGCAAATCAGCATACCTATTCACAACCATTCAACAGGTTATCGTGTCAAAAATGAAAAATTTTGGTTAACTGATTTGCCTTGCTCCCGATAGCAAACAGCTGTCGGAAGAATAGCGATCGTCTATTTGATTTAAACTGACATAATTTTCGGGTTTTCGATTTGTGAACAGCGATTCGATACCATTTTGTTATTTGATTCGGCACGGAAGCGTATGAAAGAAAGAAAGAAAGAAAGAAAGAAATCGTATCGAATGGTTGTGTATAGCTATGCAGTAATAGAAAATGTATAATTTTCGATACGACAGCCTGTCGAAGGGTTGTGAATAGCTATGCTGGTGCTATTTTGGCGGACCCGTGGGGCACACCTATGTTGTTAAAACATTATTTCTACGTTTTTATTTTGTATTTGTATGTTTTACGAACTGTCTCCAAATAAACGTTATTCTTTCTTTCTTTTTAAAATAATGATTATTGATTGTGAAATAATACGAGCGAAACGTCCACAAAAGAACACAAATTCAAGATGAAATATTATGCCACCACAGCCACCTAGCTTTCTTGAGTCTAGACAAATTACCTACCTAGTAATAAAATGAGAAAACCGGCCCCGGAGGCGCGAAACATAATAATTGTACATCAACATAGCATCTTTCATTATTTACGTGATGATTATGAAAAATAAAATTGAATTATTTTGAAAACTGGAGCTATTTAGGTAAAGGCACAGTAATTGACAAAAACTAGCTTATGTACTCGTATATGCCACGGTAACAACGGTTCACCTACCTACAATTTGATCACAAAATTGCAATCTTCCTACGCTATCACATCATTTTTCTTCTTGCCAGAGGCAAGCAAATATTCGCAAATCATAAACCCTTTAGACGTTATATCCTACAGTCCTACTAATCTTGCGGTATAGCATTTTTATGTCACGAAGCGACGCGCGCTTTCTTGTGGTAACCAAGTGTACAAACACGCTAAGAATGTGTGCGTGATCATGAACAGCCTGTTGGTACACTTGATAACCACAAAGCAAACGCGCGTCTCTGTGTGGCTTCGATCAACAATACCAACTAGATAACGGGCCTCGTACAAAATCAAAGCTAAATGATGTCCGCGTGACAAAAGTTTAAAACAGAACCTAATTACAACCATGGCACCTAGTAATAAAGTCGTGTTTACATTGGCTGTGTTTCAAGCGAACTAAACAAAATAAGAGCTCACGTCTCAAGTGCGCTCTTATTTACCGAGACGAATTTTGTGCGCCGACCCGATATCTAGTCGGTATTGCTGATCGAAGCTTTGTGGGATAAAAATACTGTACTACATACTTCGATCAACAATAGCACTATAATTATCAAGGATTAGGAACAAAAAACACATCGCTCAAGTGGCCGCAATTGAATATAGCTTGATTATAAACCTTAAGACTCAAACGTAAAGTTTATTATCCTTTGCAATATATTTACTACTTCGGTAGAAAAGTACCTAAATGTATTTTTAAAATAAGAACAAAAATATTTATGGAAAAATAAAACATAATTTCTAAGCAATAAGGTTGAAAAAACTATGTTGCAAAATAACAACACAACACGACATTTAAGTATTGTGGTCTTATTTTTCTGGCCTTTTTTGATACGCTCATCGGAAATCATCTAGTACTTTGTTGATCGAAGATAAAAATCACGCCTGTAACCCTCGATGGGTTAGGCAGAGTTTTATCTATAGTATAGTACACCCATATGACCCATATTTCGCCAGGTATGTTTAAAACCCATGTAAACCGAGGCGAACCTATTGGCGTAAACCGGGCACAAATCCAGACTCCGGGAAATTCCTGATGGACAAAACACTTTACCTGGAAATTGGCGCCCCTAGCCGCCGCAGGAGACGCCCTGGGCGTCGGGAATCGCAGGCCGATTCCCGGCCACCGTAGGCGCGGGCTTGCGAACGGCGAGCAATGGGCAGCTCGCCGTTCGATAAGGACCAGGCCCGGGTCGACGGCGCGTTGTGTTCCATGCGCGCCTCAAAGAGATGTCAGCACCAATGACGGGGTTTGCTAGGACCGATGCCTGCTAGGGTTACGGAAAAGTCCAAGAGGGTTACCGTGGCCCTTGGCACAGGCAACTGAAGGAACACAGGTGGGTTTTAGTCAGTAAGAGTCTGACACGCCCTCCTGCTCTGCCCAGAGCGGGAGAAGTTATTTGATGATTTCCCACCCACAAAAAAAAAAGGACCCCTAAAATATCGATATATGAAAATATCGATAATTTTTCATACAATTATCGATATAATATATCGTCGATATTTTTAATCGCGATATCTTGATATTCGATATTTATTTTAGAGTAGGTATCGAATTCGTATCAATTTCGATATATTTTGTAACGCAACTCTGGTTTCGTGTTTAATGTTACTAGATAATCCTTGCATGCTCTTCACGCATCGTTAACTTAAAAAAATCCCGCCACTATCTCATTTATATTAAAATTAAATAAATATAATTTATTAATATGAAATGCAATATAACAGTAAGACTATTGGCTGCGTGCAAGAAAATGCTAATAATATTCAACCATCAGTGTGAGACGTACCTATATGACCCTGAAGTTAACAGACAAATAACAATTTTCGCGTGAATAATCATGCGAAAACTGACGATATATCGATATTTTTCACTCGATAATTATCGATACTGTTTAAAAATATCGATGCGATATACTTATAACGATATTTTTTCACTTGTCCATCCCTACCCCATGCTCAAGAGTAGCGCTTGCGACGATTAGACCAAAAACACAGCTTAGTACTACTGTACTACTACAAATATAAATCACTTTTATATTTAAACATTCAATATAACTATTCAATTACAATTTATTTCCCTCTTTACAGGAAAACAGACTGCATCCATTTTTATTGGTTCTCATGTGGTTCCATTACAATGGAATACTCGTAAAAACTTAGTGCAAGAAAGGTAAATGCTAACAAGCTGCAAGTTACGCAAGATACTTGCGTTATTGGAATATTGGCTTTCATCTTGTATGCACGCGTTAGTAGACAGCTCGACATATCTGATTTCGTGATTCATACAAAACTATCTGACGAGACTAGCGACGCCAAAATAGGTTTGTCTCGTCAGGTAGTTTTGGTGTTCCTTCGATGTCGTCGCCGCCGCGTCGACGTTAATTTTCAACGCTGGGGGCTGAAGCATTAAAAATATATTACTAGCCATTTGATTAATGATCATTAATATCTAATTACTTAATAATGTATTTAAGACAACGCGCAACAGCGGTATATCGGTATATCGGTTCATTTGGGACCGCAGTGTGTCAATAATTGTCGAGTGTTGATCATCACTAAAATTAGTGTCGGTTATTCGGAATCAAAGCTATCGTTGTACCGTATAAGTGCTTATTTATCTCTTATCATCATGTACCAACATGAGTACCACGAGTTTGACGATTCTAGTGACAGTGATGACGAACATCGGATCATTCGAGAGTACAGATATAAAAATCAGGTATTTATATAACACTAGCGGACCTGATAGATGTCCTGCCCGAACAACGCCACCTACCGGTCCAATTGTGAATCTAAATCATCCAGTTCCAGAGACCCACTCAAACAAACACAAAAAATAATTTAGTTACATATACAGATGAACAGAGGAATTATATATATATAGATAAAGATAAATATAATAATAAATAATATAATATAATAATATGAGACAACAAATATAATATGTTCAAGTATAAATGGGCGATTTGTTCGTGAATACGATACCTGTAGGGATTCAGAATTAATATATTATCTTTATGAAAAGTATACGGAAGAGAGGACATAACTTTTCATAAACAAGCTTTGGTCCGCAACATCTTCAATTACAAAAACGAAAGATTTGATCAAAATAGGTTAATGTTACTTTAAAGCTCTTTTTACTGAACAGTAGGTGCCCTAAAAAGTATATTATTATACAATTAAATGTTAGGGTGTAGTGAGATAAGAAGCATAAATGGTGCTTTTTATCATTTTTAAGACATAATCATTGGATTAATCAATATCGATCCACTCACAAATACTGAGTTAGGATTCCATAATTGTTTTTTTATCAGCCTGTCGTACTGCTGCTCAATAGTCTCCCCCATAACCTTTCACTGTCACTTTGCCATCATAGCAACATAAAAAGATTAAACTTCCGACATAAACATCGATAAATAAACACGGAAAATCATTAGTAAACTAAGTCTAGTGAGTGAGTCGCAAAATGTTTTCTCGAAAATGTATAAGTGACATATGAATATTTGATTGAATCTTGTTATTTTACCCCTGAGCTGTTCATATTGTATGCGGAACGCACGCTTATTTACAAATAAGTAAAATACGTTCGCAAGCATCTATTCTAGTACATCAAATAAATTTGTTTCATTTGGCCCAACTGATAAGTATAATATTATGGTCACCTCTCTCTATGGGTATCTGATTTTGACAGATGCACCGCCGAAGTTCAGCTTTGATTCGATTCTAACAAGTGTCAAAATGATAGTAGAATGTGAGTAAACGTCACGATCGTGTTACGCTCATGTTCGATTTTGTTAGCAGAATAGATTTTGAAATTGTTTCGATCGATCGTTGACGTCAACTAAAACGTTACCGCAGTTGGATCGTTGTTTATTAGTATTATGTGAAAACGCCAAAGCGGAAGCATGCCGAAACAAAGAAAAGAACTATTACAACTGCTGAAATATCTCTTAAGCCTGTAATTACAGCTTCACTCGTCCCTTTGAAACTGGAACACATTACCAGCTCTACCACTGCTAAGAAGTTACAAAAAATGTCAGGAGAAATTATAAAAAACCTAAATTAATTTTTATGATTACGTCAAATCATGTCTATGGGATAAAGTAATAAGACACTAAATGCCAAACAGACGTAATACATTTTGTAACGCCCATTAGTCTGTTTGGTAACACCAAAACAAGTTTGGAACAGGAAAAATAAACGAAAAGCTTAACTTATCCAACGGAAACTGACAAGAACAGAACTTTACTCTCAGATGTTCTTTCTTATAAACAATATAAGCTGTTCCATTATTAATGGATAAAACAGAAATTAATTACTTTAATACATAATTTTACTTAGCCGCTTTTTTTCAAATTTTGTCAGAAAACTTGTGAACCGTGCTAACAATAGGTAAGCAACAAAAACACGACGACAATTACGCAAATAATTCCGGACTTTGATGTCGATACAAAGTACTTAAACTAGCCAAAACTTACTGAATTTTGAATAACAAAAGCAGCATCTGATTCAATTGCAATCAACTATGTCTATATGTGGAAAGCTACTGAAATTAAGCGACACCAGAACCGGCATTTTTTTTTTAATTTTATTTAATTGAAATATATCACAAGGTATTTTGTAGTTCTGTTAGTTGTATCTCAGTGCAGACTAGTCATCTACGCGGGAGATATTATCGTGTTCAAGTATGTGCGCAGACACAGGTGCACTCACTCTTCCCTCGCTCTCATAGCCCGTTGGGACGGCAATCCGACAAGACCGGAGAGAGATCCGGCGCAGCACTAACGGCTTGACGTGCTTTCCGAGGCACGGGGGCATCACACCAACAACTCCCAAAACTCCAGGCTGTTAGTGATAAAATCCTAATGGAAAAACCCAATAACACTTTGCCTTTTTTTTTGAGGGTGGGAAATCATCAAATTACTTCACCCGCTCTGGGCAGAGCAGGAGGGCGTGTCAGACTCTTACTGACTAAAACCCACCCGTGTTCCTTCAGTTGCCAGTGCCAGGGGCCACGGTAACCCTTTCGGACTTTCCCGCAACCCTGGCAGGCATCGGCCCTGGCGGACCCCGTCGTTTGTGCTGACATCTCTTTGAGGCACGCGTGAAACACATCGCGCCATCGACCCGGGCCTGGTCCTTATCGGACGGCGAGCTACCCATTGCTCGCCGTTCGCAAGCCCGCGCCTACGGTGGCCGGTAATCGGCCTGGGATTCCCGACGCCCAGGGCGTTTCCTGCGGCGCCAATTTTGCCTCTCCCTCACGCGTTTCGCCTCCAATAACACTTGGCCTAACCTGGGAATCAAACCCAGGACCCCACGCTCAGCTGTCGCACTTGCCACCAAGAGACCAACGGAGCAGTCCGGGGACACCTAGTGGAGCTTTCTGTGAGGAGCAAGTCTGGGGAAGTAATTACAACCGAATTCATTTTCGCCGCAGAGCATTGTAGGTTTCGGTTTGAAGGTTTGAAGGCAGACACATTTCATGTCTGCCTTTGTCTCTGGGATGGAAAAATGGCATCGCACCTGCAATTTCTGTTGTGTTGGAGATGTCCATAGACGGCTCGTTATATCATGATGGCCCGTTATATCATGATGGCCCAGTGGTTAAGGCCTCGCGTCTCATGCACAAGGTGGTGAGTTCAGGGGGCTTACTCCCTAAGCAAGAAGTTCGTCGTTTCGGCCGAAGTTACGGTCGTTTCCTACTTCGTGTTACTAACGGACATAAGATTAGTCCGGGGACCGAACTAAATATTAATGACAAAACGTTTAGACAATTGTCCTTAGATACTCCCGATGAGTTTTTGCCCGTCCGGAAAAGTTAATTAATCGGGAGTAGGGTTCACTTTTAATTATCGAACTACTTTCGGACGGGCCCGTAGATATTCTCGTTGACGGCATGTACCAATGAGACTTTTTCAATTCATAAGTACTTTCTGAGTTTGTCTTGCATGGACATTACTGATATCGGTGACGGAAAACATCGTGAGGAAACCTGGACTTATAGTTAATAAAAGTCTGATATCGCCAACCCGTCTTGAGCGAGCGTGGTGATCAATACTCGTGCCTTCTTTGTACGAGAAGAGGCATTTGCGGTGCAGTAGGACAATAATGGGCCGGTATTATAGACGGCCCGTGACCGCTTACCATCAAATGTACCACCCAAAAAACATAAAAACAGACTTTTATAACACAAACTCATGTAGCAAATTCAGGAAAAAAATCATTATATGACCCCTATAATACCCCGACATGATTTGTGGCACACGTGAGGTGACTTTGTAAGCAAGGTAAAACGGCCACAAAAAATGTGACAGCAAAACCTAAAGAAAATGGTAGGTACTCTGTGCCCTTACTTGACATGTGCTTGTCAAGTGCCCAATCAATATCTTTGAGCAAAATACGAAAAGATAGCTGGTACCTAAATGAAATATTACTTCGAATAATATTGATTCTATAGTGGAATAAAAAGTTCTTGCACTATCGCATTAGGTTATCGCATTAGGTAATGACTGACCGGTTGGTGCAGTTGGTAGCGACCCTGCCTTCTGAGCCGCTGGTCCCGGGTTCGATCCCCGGACAAGTCAAACATTTGTGTGCACGAACATGTCTGTTTGACCTGTGTCTGGGTGTGTATATGTATATCAGTCATCAGGTTACCGTAGTACAGGCTCTACCTAGTTCAGGACCCGTGTTAAAAAAACCATTTAATCCACGTTAAAGATATTATTTCTTAGATGTAATGTATATTTCATATCTTCAGAAAAAAAAATTACTGACCCTAGGTTGGGGTCATCTGAATCGAAATACCTATATCTAAGTTTAAAAAGCCAGATAAAAAAAAAGAAATGTTTGTTTAATTAAGTAGGTAATATCTTTACAAATTGATTAGAATAACATGTTCAGAACGCACCTATGGACGATTAATTTGGCATATGAAATGACTTAGTACCCACCCTGATATTCCTACCTTGTAATTTCAATTCAAATCCTTTGTAAATCAGTACATCCAATAAGATAAACATCCTCAAAAGGTATCCCCTAACACAATTTACCTAGTACCAAAATCAACAAAAAATATTTAAAAAATTATACTTAATTTAAACGAAATACCTGCCGCGATCCAATCAGTTTGTTTATTACAAATTTGCTATGGGAGGCGAAATGAAAACAATGTTTTGGAATTTTGAAACAATTGGACGATTATAAAATATAATTTAAATAAAGCATCAGCAGGGTTTTACACCAACCAAATTGTGTTTAGAGTCGCTGCCGTAGGAACGTTTACCCGGCCGCTGCCACCCGACATCAATTCACACTTTTCCTTTAGAATTTTGAAACATAATAAGCCAATTGCATTTAAAGTAGTTTTAAGAGCTATTGTTAAGAAAACATGTATGTTTAGATAACATCTATGGTACACACGACGAAATATCAAGATATGACATTTCTAGTTTTGGCTGAGCTCGCATTGTATAGGCCTTTCGTACTTTGAGAAGTCAACTTATACTGGAAATGTATAGCTTGATATGTCATCGTGCGGACACAATACACAAAGATGGGCATGCGTTCGCAACATTTCCATTTGTGTAACATAGTTTACAACCCCTGTTTTGTTATGTAAATGGTGACATTATTAGCGCTCATTGTTCCGCACTAAGCATGATTTATGCAAGAACCACAAAGAAGACGTGACTAGTCTATTACATGTGTATGCGCACTCTTTCTTATTCCCATAGACAATGGCTCACTTTATTCTTTTCTGTTCACTCTTTGAAGTTTTGCTTCTCACGCATAGAACATGAATTCACGGCGCCTTTGAAATCCTGGCGTCATACAGACATGCTTAAGAATACAAACATGTTTTTGTAGTTTACTTTTTGCTTTAGATCAATAAGATACTTATTTGAATAATTCTTAGCTACTTTAAACAAAAACGCAAGCAGCAATAATGGAACTATTTAAATAAACACCTATTACATACAAGCTATAATGAAGCGAGTCGACAAACAATGAAAATATGCAGATTTCATCTCAAGTTCACAACATCTGGTCCATACCGCAGTGCACCATTCTCTGTCAGTCATACAAAACTCACAACTACGAGTATGTAAGTAGGTATATCATTTGAGTGATATACAACGCAATTCAATGCCACTTTTCAATAGACTAAACCAAATAACAAATGAACTGGATGTGTCATCCGTTCATGCCTCATTTGTTCATATTATTTTCCTGATAGAAGTTCGATGTTAGTCATAAACAGATAAAACTCATGTCTCCTTCATTAGTTAGTCGAGTGGTTGGCTCTTATCAGAAACGCATAAATACCTGACTGGTATTATAACGGGGCAAGGCCCCTGACCCATTAACTGTTCTTTACCGCCGCATTCCAAAACTCATTTGTTACTAGCTTTTGCCCTTCAACCGAGTGGAGGTCGGGACTTTTGTCACGGGTACTACTTACCAACGGGAGAAAAATTATCATTATGTCCTAACCGTCACCATCATGATCGACAACATCATGTTCTGGCAGTTTGAGTAATTTATGCGGCCTACTCAAATGTCCTTTCTTTGGTATTGTTCGTCGAATCGTTGAGCTCCTTAGTTGAGCTGCACGATTGCTGACAAATTGTGTGCACTGACTGGACAGGTCCACTCAATCTGTGTGGTTCTTTCCTCAAAAGACCATTTCAGACACCGATCTACATAGCCTTCACATGATCTGACCAAGATTTTGTCTGGACTTTAAAAGAGACTGTGACCTCTGAGTTTGTTTCGGCCTTTCTTCTCAGAGTAGTCAGATAGGAAATGCCGACCTCATCTAGTTTTTAAAATACGATTGAAGTGTAAAAGTGTTTGTTCAAACCTACTTACAGAAATAAAATCAATTATCTTTAGTTCGGGACCTGAAGACCTTGTGTGGATGTTGTCTCCTATTATATTATATTAGATAAGTATATCATTTATCATTTAACCCAGGCCATGGTATATCCTTGTGCCAAACCCGTTCAGCATTAAAGGCGGGAAAATGAAACAGAGATATAGACAGACCTTTGCATGCATATTATTAGTATGGATGCCTTTTTTTTTAAGGTTGGGAAATCATCAAATAACTTCTCCCGCTCTGAGCGGAGCGGGAGGGCGTGTCAGACTCTTACTGACTAAAACTCACCCGTGATCCTTCAGTTGCCTGCGCCAGGGGCCACGGTAACTTAATATGGATGCCTAACAAGCGACTTCCAAAAAAACCCCAAAGTGAAAAATAACTTTAATTTCGTAAGTCGATGTCTTTGGATATGTATTTTAGTTTTTTACTACCGACTTCCGAAATTAAAGTTATTTTTCACTTTGTAGTTTAATTTTTTTTGGAAGTCGGTTAATAAAATTTAATGCCATCGAGGAAATCCGAATTCCGTATCGGGAAACGATTTGTTGCTCAATAAATTCGATCAAAACTATTTATTTGCTAGACAATCGCGTGTTAGCTAATTACGACTGTCAATTAAACAGGTGTTTTTAATTACGTTGCTGTTTACGTTGGCGTGTTACAAATTACAAACACACAACAAAATCACGACCTTCTATACATAAACCATTCGTGTTGAAACTTCAAATTTTAGTAGCGAAAATCAATCTTTGAGGTACTAAGTCCAAAGTGAGATGAAGAGCTAACTCAAAGCGTACAATGTTGACAATGATTTGAAACGGGTTCGAACGCCGCAGTATAAACAGAAATCGGTTGCTATAACGTCCACAATAATAACCCATTTCCTCCAATTGACTACAAATTGCTTGAACCATTATCTAGCCAAGACATTTCCTTTCTGCCAGATGAGGTAGAGATAACATAAAGAAATTATACCGCCAAACGCAATCCAAATTGTTCCAATTTCAAAGTTTACTCTGACAAATTAGCTCCGAGGGCCGCCGGCCGGTGTGGGTCTCTAAACTTTAAACCGGTGCTACGGGCTGTCACGGCAGAAGAATATACAGAATGCTCACAGGAATAAGCCAGTGGATGAGCTCTACTAATAGGAGGCTTTGACCTCTTATCCTCTACAGTACCTGGTCTAAGAAAAGCCGCGCTTGCCAATTAATAGGTGTCTCTAGTAGTCTGAAATTAAGTATTAACATAATCTTATAGAAAAAATATAAAACATAAAGTCGACTTAATTTAATCCATGTTATTTAATTGAATTCAAATTGAATGTAATCAATTTAGCTTATAATTTTTTATTTTTTTCTAACTAAGTATTACTTATTTTAATTGATTGATTGTGTTATTTTACCTGCGCATAACGTAGCTTATGCTTAGGCTTAGGTTTGAAAGTACCAGCGTACTCATTGTTGGAAAGCCATATAAATAAATGAATTCATTTATTTATTTATTATTTTGAAATGAAATAGCTCATTGTCCAGGTACACATCCAACTTATAATAACATATAGATAACGTAATAAACATTGAAAGTACAATACAATAATAAACATTCACATTAGGTAGGTACATACTTTGAGGCAGCGACTGGCTGCAAGTAAAAGGCAAAGCTAAGGTTCTTGCAGTGGTTAATCGATTCTGCTGCGCTGCGTGTCTCGGGTTCGATTCCCGCACGGAACAAATATTTGTATGACCTACAAGTAGTTGTTCGGGTCTGGTTGTTTGTGTATGTGAATTTAAATGTTTGTGAACGCACCCACAATACAGGAGAAATACCTAGTGCAGGGCAACGTTTTTAAAGGAAAAAAAAAAACACGATTTGTTTTGCGTTTCGATATTGTTGTGTTATAGAATTAGTAGTAGCTAGTAGGTAACCAAAAAGATCAAAATCAACGTGTGATATAGAAAATAAAATTTTCAAGCATTTTCGGAAAAACCCTTAATTTTCTGGGAAGCTATTAACTTCTCGCCCTACGTAAACTATTTCCCAACAAAACGCTTTTAACGGTATAAGTGGACCTTCTGTACCAATTTCTTCTGCGTCCGTAGTTATATCGTGCTCGCCGGGTGCTCTCTCGATTACCTGCTCGCTACTCGTAGGTACATTGGTACCTACTTACAGCACCATGTCAGCTCCTCGCTGTATTGAATTTCTTCCCGGAGCAGTTGCCAAGTTTTACTACATGGACTCCTAAAGGCGGACTTTATATGAAATTAGATCGAGTAGTTCCTAAGTGTGTAATGAGTAGCTGAACTGATCGCTGCTAAGATTGAATTAACTGCACGTGGAAGATGCTTGTCGCAGATAAAGGCATTTATTTAATCGCACCTCTAATAATTACCATTTTGCGCTCCTAAAAATATTATTGGGCATTCTAATATAATGATGGCGCCCCTTTTGCGAACCTCAAATATTTCCTATTTTTGGGGACCTAAAAGTATTGTTGCGGTATCTACATCGCCACATGCAAACTACGTCACACTGACATCACTCAAAATCCTGCATCGCGCAAGCAGAGTTTACCGCGCATCTAGCATAGATACAACGTCCCGACATCGATCGTCGGGCAGTTGCCCACCAGACACAACACCCATCTGGTCGGAGGATCCTCCCTTTTCCTTAGAGTATGAGTGAACTTTACACCCTGGTCCTCGTACCTCTATCTATAGTAATAAATAGCCATGTAACTGCGAGTACTGCGACCAACTTGGATGTACCGCTCGCTTGGCTCGCGCGCGGTTGGTCACAGTTCTAACCTTTTTTTTTTTCCGGGGTGGAAAATCCTCATGGATGTCCGCCGCCCTGGGGCGGGTGGCGGGGTCTGTCAGACTCTTACTGACTAAAAACCACCCCGGTGTTCCATCTCACACTTACGCCGGGGGTCGCGGGAACGTACGATCCTTCCGCAACCCCCGACTGGTGCCGGCCCGCCACTGCGGGCCTCTTCGGGTCTGGGAGTGAGGTGTTTGACTCCCCCCACGACGTCTAAGAGGGGCGCGCGTGGAACACTACGCGCCGCCACCTCGGGTCCTGGTGTGTGGGGGGCGACGGACGTCCCCGAGTCCGTCGCCCCTGGACCCATTTAGGGGGGCTGGAAGAGGGCGTTGTCCGCCCTCCGCCGACGCCCGGTGCGCCTTCTGCGGGCCGGGTGAGTGGACGAGATCTCCCTCTCCCTTTCCGCAGCCTCCTTCTGCGAGACGACTGTTTCGCAGAAGGAGACCACCGCGTCCCAGGACTCGGCGCTGCCGACCATCGACTCGACAGTTCTAACCTAACCTAACCCATTTCGTCGGGGTCCACTAGCTTATTTACCTCCGTGTTATTTACTGTCACCAACTGTGAGAAAATGCCAGAAAGTTAAAGGACTCAATTATTTAAATAAAAGTGTGCATCATTAGAATCGCAAAAAGATTTAGAGGTTCATTTATTTAAAAAAGTGTCCATGATCAGTTAAATATTTCCCTTAAGATTTCAGGAAATAAATAAGTATGGCGCTATATAACATTGTGACTATTGGGAAAAGGAAAAGGGCTTTGTTGGAATCTACTTAATCAAATAAAGTTGTTTCATGACTGACTGGCTATCGGACAGACTACGCACTGCTATGAAGATAAATTATAGGAAGAATACGTTCCTTTTAGGATGTAGAAGTTTTTTGTAGGTCCTGGGTTCGATTCCTGGGTCGGGCAAAGGATACGGGTACAGCTGTTATGTTATGTTTTTTTTAATAGCAACCCCGAGGTTGACTTAACTCGAAGCTAAATTCTGGGTCGACTGAATCTAGAGTACCACGCAGCGTTGAAAAGAAGAAGGTGTACACTGACCTCTCATTGTAAGGAAATCCTATACAATGCGATATCAACTTATACTGGAAATGTATACCTTGATCCGTAGCCGTGCGTACCTACTCGTATAAGTGTAGGCATCCAAGTAGAACCTTAACTAAACCGAATATTATAACTAAAAATTCAGAGTTAAAAGAAATAAATTCCAATGCGCCTTTGTGCTCTTCTATCTTTGTGTTTTTTTTTTTCTATATTAAGTATAAAAAATAATAAAATAAAAAAAGAGTTTTTATTACCTTTTGTTGTACAAAAACACTTATCTAAACACCACGCAGCGTTACAACTAAGGAAAGAGTGTTTTCGATGAACTCTGGCACCCAAAGTAAGATTTAACTTGTGTTTAGGGTGCCAGCGTCACCGCCTATAACTTTAACATATATCAGTAGTTGTAGGACGAGCACAGCTTATTATTATTATTAAGATAACTACTTACTAAAATGCATATATGATGTGGCTTTTTAAAGTACCTATGTGGGGGCATGTGTATGTATATAGTGAGGGATAAATATGGTAAAAATTGCGTTTATGTAAGTCTGTTTAAAATTATAAGTATAAATATATGACATTATTAACTAAGCTAAGCGATTGATACACGTAGTAAATCTTCAGTCTCATCGTAACTCAGTGTCAATAGCCACTTTGTGACCGTGGTCTTACAACCATTTAGGCACATGGGAGCAATGGTGCAAAATTTATTTAATTTATTATATAAATGGTTTGATAGAATATCATAATGACGCTGAGCTAGAGCCGCTCTACATCCGCTAGTTGAACATACCTCGAAGTATCTACGCTTTTTAGCAGCATTTGGCTTATATACCACAAAGCGAAGTTTGCGCAGAATAGTGCCAAGAACAAAGAGCTGTCTCAGTATGTGTTTTGTGTATACCTAAATAAGTAAATAGGTAGGGTAAACATAACTGGCAAAATGCGGATATAGGTACCCACTTCAGGTAAACCTCTGCTTAGTCTTCCGGAGAAAACAGGCGTGATGTTATATTGTGTTACGTAGGTAACGTAGGTAGTGTAACAATTTCGAAAATTATTCACCAATTCTACCGGAGCACATTAAAACGACTGATAAGATAGGCCGGCAATATCCGATAAAATATATAGGTAAGAGAGTAAATCAGCCGTGATATACGAGCCATCGTATATACAACCTTATATTCATTTGAATAAATCAATATTCTTTAAATATTTATGGGTATTTTCTCCGGTTTTCAACTAGTTAGTACTTCTCTTGAGTGGTTGGTTAAGTTATCCTAAAGACGATATCATCATCATCATCGACAGCTTTGTTTCAGCGACTTTACCTTTTGTGCCATGATTCCCTGGTCTTTGCGAGCCTCATCCAGCGGGGTGAGCACGGCCTACTGTAATAGGCCTGAGTCACACTACATTTTTATCACACTTTAGGAGCAAAAACCGTGATAAAATTCGTGACTCAAGCCTATCACAGAGACCGTGCTCGCTGCCCACGTCTTACCCGCGGTCCTTTGCAGGTCATCCACCAATCCGGTTGTTGGTTTGCAATTCCTCTTATATTCTCTCGGCAACCATACAGTCTAATATTCATCATGCAGTACTGTCTGCTTAACAACTATAGGCACTGTTGAAGCTGCACGGATAAGGTAGGGAACGCGGTTTCTTTAGCAACCACTTTATAGATACACCTAAAATTCGTTTAGTATTCATCTAAATTCTTCTAACTTCACTAGTTTCGCCATGACATTTCATGAGCGACGGTGCCAAAAACCGTAACAGTTGTATTCTGAATAAGTAAAACCAATAGGAAGCTTACTTGATCAAGCTTATTTACAACCAGCCATTAAGAGCGTTTATACCTTATGAGTGGCAATGTCGCAATTTAGTGTCATATTTCGTGGTTTTCAATTTTTATCATTTAATCGGAGCTATATTTTAAAAATCTGTTATATAACTTTTTAGAATTACGTGAAAGTGTTTAAAACGTAAGTAACCGTAATGCTTACAGTTATTTTACAATGAAAATAACGCCCTGCAAGTTTCCAATTTATTATTTGCATATAAATATAACTGTAAACGAAACGATTTCTTACCTTTTACACAGTTTTCACATAATTCTAAAAAGTTAATTAAACAGATTTTTAAAATATAGCTCCGATTCCTTAAATGATAAAAATTTAAAACCACGAAATATGACACTTAATTGCGACGTTGCCACTCATAAGGTATAAACGCTCTTAACTGCCTCATTGCAAGCCAAAGGCCTCTTCTTATACAGAGAAGGCAGGAGCATTGATTTGATTGACTGACCGGTTGGCGCAGTTGGTAGCGACCCTGCCTTCTAAGCCGCTGGTCCCGGGTTCGATCCCCGGACAAGTCAAACATTTGTGTGCATGAACATGTCTGTTTGACCTGTGGCTGGGTGTGTATATGTATATAAGTATGTAGGTATATCAGTCATCAGGTTACCGTAGTACAGGCTCTGCCTAGTTCGGGACCTGAAGACCTTGTGTGAATGTTGTCTCATATTATATTATTATTATTATTGATGACTACCCTTGCTCAAGACGGGTTGGCGATTAATGACTCATACCTACTACTTATATTTGTATTGTCTCATTTACCTAGCACTAACTTCTGCCAACAACTTCGTCCGCGTGTATTTTTTTGTTCCCCGACCCACCCCGTCGTAACGCATCGCCTGCCCGCGTTATTACTTCGTTTTCGCTTAGCGTCCTTTTTTACTTTTGCTCGGCTCCTATGGGTCCTAGCGTGATGTTAATAGCCTATAGCCTTGTTCAAGAATTGGACTATCAAATACAAAAAGAATATTTCAAATCCGACTGGGAGTTTCAGAGATTAGCGCATTCAAACAAACAAACTGTTCAGGTTTATTATTAGTATAATATATGTATAGAAGATAATTTTCTGTTCACAAACTTTATCTAGAAAGATCGGAAAACGTAACCTGGAGCGCTATTTCACGGGTTATTAGCTTTACATCATATTCATAACATACCAAAGCCTGCTATCAGCGGCTATCGTTGATAAACGCTTACCAACGCAAATGATAAGTGGCCTTTAGTACAAACAGGACGCTGGAAAGTTTCGACACTCGCCCAAATCCTGTTGTATGGAGAGATTAACGTGTATCTGCTGGATTAACTTCATACCGTTATTTGGTATCACTGGGTATGAAAATTATATAACAGTAAAAAGTTTCGCTGAATAAAAATAATAGGAAAAAA
This sequence comes from Brachylomia viminalis, assembly GCA_937001585.2. Lineage (NCBI taxonomy): Eukaryota > Metazoa > Arthropoda > Insecta > Lepidoptera > Noctuidae > Brachylomia > Brachylomia viminalis. Next base: position 12,764,306 of record OW443301.2, on the reverse strand, counting down.
TGTAGGAATAATTTGCAGGCTTCCTCCACCAATTAAAACAAGAGGTGTCGGACATCCGGTTGGAAGGAAGTTCCGTTCGCTTTTGCACACTTGGCGAATGAGAGGTTGGTAGATCAAAAGAGTGTAACACTTTGACCGTCACTACAGTTTTGTTCACTTGTTCGTGACGATCGATGTGTATTATAACGTGGGAACTTCAGTATTTTTTTTTTCGAATAAATCAATCAGTGCTCTTCTTGCAGATAGCATGTTAGGTTATGTTCACTCGTATGAACCAGGCTCTTTCAATGACAGAAACATTAAAACTTTTTTCCTAAAAAAAACAACCGATTTCCAAAAATAAAAACTACAAAGTGAAATAGTTATTTGTTATACAAGAGTGCAAAGTTGCTTTTTAACCGCGTGTTCAATTTTGATGACCGAGCAAGCGAAGGATTCTAAAATTGAATCACGAGCGCAGCGAGTGATTCAAAATTAGAATCCTGAGCGTTAGCGAGGGAATCAAAAGAGCACGAGGTGAAAAATCTTTGCACTCGAGTGCAACACGTAACTTTTCATTCCACCTCAGCGAGGAAATGACTAAATGCAAAAAAAAAACGTTTACAATCACAAGATAGGTACACTTTTATTTCAGTTTAGGTATTAATTACTACATTATGACAGGTAAGTATTACAGAATAATCTTTAAATTATAACAAAATAATACTAAGGTATAATTAAGAAAATTTTAAAGTAACGTTGCTACAGTTATTTAAATTGAGTGTAATATTTTTGTTTGGTACTGTAATATTGGTGTTAGTCACTTGTGTACTGTTTTTCGGTAAACTATCTGTCATACTTAATAGTTGTACCGATTCATCGGATTCCCTTGGCGTGAATGTTGGAGAGAGAGGGAGATGGTTAGGTGTTTCATAACGGCTTATTTTTGATGTAGAAGGGCCAGTCCAAGGATCCGATTGAGGCTCTTTCAGTGTAATGGCTCCTACGATGCCTTCACATATTTTAGACTTATTTTGGATGGAATCCTCTATGTATCCCTCTACAACTGCATTGGACTTCCAGCCTCCGTGGCGCTTAAGGGACAGGAGATCAGCTCCGGAATCAGCCAAAAGTGTGGCTGAAGTTCGTCGGAAACAATGACCCGTGTACAACAGGGGTTCTGGAAGTTCAAGAAATGTTGCTATTTCTCGTGGGATACTGCCAATTTTATTAGTACCCATAGGCTGTCTAACACACTTTCCATTGCGATACTGTAGAAAAAATCGATTGCTTGGAGTGTTAGGCGGGCGTAAGGCTTGATATTTCTCAACAATCGTTACGTATTCCTTGCGAATGACGAAGTTGCGGTCTCTTTTTGTCTTTGTATTAGGTAAATTAATTAATAGTAAGTCATCTGAATGTTTCTCAATGTTTTTGACATTAAGTTGTGTTAGTTCATTAGTTCGACATGCTCCGTTTATTCCAATAATAAGAACAACCTGTAACGTAAAGAGTATTGTAGTAGATAAATGAATAAAATTGATATGAACGCATAATTATGCCTATCAACATCTACTAAGTATACTATTTAATTGAGATTAATATACTTAAGTAGATACTGAATGTGCAACTGACTTACTTTTGCCGCCAAATATACGGAATCGGGTGCTTCGTTAAGAAACTTTTCAATATCAGATACTGTGAAAACCTTCGATTTTTTTGGTTGATGACCAGATGAGGCTCTTTTTAAAAATGCCACTAATTTAGGATAGGTATCGATATGTTTGTCTTTTTTCATCTTTATTGTTGCTTTTAGCATCGAATACGTACTCCATAGAGTGCTTGCTTTCTTGTTCTCGGATAATTCTATAAAATATGCCAGCAAAACGTTTTCTGAGAAAGTTTTGGCTCCTTTTGCTAGTCGCCACGTGTTGAACATATCGTACTGTTTTAAATACTTCTCGCGTGATTGTTGAGGGAGAAAGCTCATTTGCGCATTATTAACAGTTTCAGTCAATTCTGTTGGCGTCAAGCAAACTTCCTCGTCGCTAGAATCACTCATTTTAGTTTTTTCACTTGTTTTCAAGTTTCTTGTTTTTAATATAAGGTTTAACAATGACGTGAAAAAATGCCGCGTAAAGAACCGCGTACAAAGCAAATTGAAAAAAGAACACCAAGAAGGTTCCGAGTCTGAGTTTTTAACAAATTAAAAAAAAGTTGTATGATATATTCGGCACCATAGAGGTAGCAGTAAATAGGTTTAATGTTTTTTTTAATTCACAAACTTAGTGCACACGATGTTCTAAATTCAATTTACTTTATCCTCTAGAGAATAAAAACGGCTTTTCCACTCAGATATTGAAGATTAAAAATACTCTTTCCGAGATGGTGGGATGAAAAATATTTTTAATTTTGGATGTCGGTGTCTTTGGACCTGTATTTTAGTTTTTGCCACCGACTTCCAAAATTAAAGATATTTTTCACTTTGTAGTTTTTGTTTTTGGAAGTCGGTATTTTTTTTTTGGAAAAAAGTATTTTTGATGAAAATGATCGTCTTACACGTCCACGTCCGTTTGAAGGCGGTTTATTTTTATTTAAAAATAATGTAAGTATTGTTGATTTTTCAAAAACCGCTCGACTGATTTCGATAAAATTTTAATGGGACCACCCTTTGAAACAAAAATGAATTTTCTAAATTGGTTCAGGCGTCTTTGAGTAATGGGAAAACACACATAAAAAAATATATTATACGGTCGAATTGAGAAACCTCCTCTTTTTTTGAAGTCGGTTAATAAAAAGTACTTTAAGTAGGTAGATAGTAGAACCGTATCACAAATTATACAGTTTCCCAAACGTTTCCATTTACATGGCTTAGAACTTCGAAACGTAACACTTTATACTGAAACGTTGAAGGGCTGTTTCCATTCCTCGAACTTGTTATATCCATTACAGCTACAATCTCATACGATTAACATAATTTTATACCGAACGCCTATGTTTTATTTTAAGTTTATTACCTGTATGAACATTTATATGAGTAATTTTTACGCGGAAATATGTCAAATTCCGGCCTTATCTCTGGTGTGCCGCGAGCCTTTATAAACCAATAACATAATACAAACAAATGGCTGAAGCGGGGTTAGTAAAGTAATGAAAACAACATTGGGTCCATGAAAGGTCTGTGGAACCACTTTCCTGTGTGTACGCAAGGTTATATAAAATTAAAGTAACCGCGACGGTCGGAACACTATCGCGATATTGCCGGTCATTTTAATAATACCCGTTTTAAGGTTAATAATTAAGTATGAACGTACAAAATAAACGAGTTAGTGAACTGTTTTTGTCATTACCTACAGTTTGAAGTTGCTTTACTAATGTTAAGCTAGTAGCGTCCCGGGGCCGTACTGTTAACGCCATCATGATTCCGTTGAGAAAAAGAGATAGTGCTATCGGTCATGTATAGCTCCGTCTCTCTTCCACGCTGGAACAATGATGGAATTAACACGTCATAGTACGGCCCCAGTAGGTGACCTTATTGGTGATGTTCTTCAGAAAGGTCATGTGCGTAGTACTTGCTACCGGTGTGCGTGTATGACCTGAGCAAAAGGAGAATTTAAGGATCGTAGAAGGCAGTGAGCATTCTGTAGTTCCTGCCACCCCCCAGGGGAAGAAGGCGTGAGTTTGTGTTTGTGTGTAGATATGTGTGTTCCTGTAGGTAACTAATCTAAGAATTAAAGCATTAGCGATATACCTACAAACATTTTTTTAAACTAGGAATAGGTTTAGTCAGATTTATCCACAGATAAAACACACATCGGTCATCTAGACGCACTGCAAGTTACCATCCTTACCTAGTTGCTATTCCACCAATTCGCACTAAGCGTTTCCAAATGCCTTTTGTAATGCGCACAGCAACAGAATGGAACTCTCTACCAGCGTCTGTGTTTCCGAACGCATACAACCCTAATCTCTTCAAAGTGAGAGTGAACAGGCCACCGTCGACTCTGTCTCTGTCACCACTGACCTAGACTAGAGTCAAGAGCAAACACATCTTAAAAAAAAAAACATCTTCTCTCATCACCACACACTTTAGTTGCCATTAAAAAAGAAAAAGATCTCTTTTTTTGAAAATTCCTGAGCGGCGGCACGAGTACAAAGTCCCTAATGATGGGTGGGTACCCCGCCTAAAGACGTGATAAAACCTCTTTACGCTAAATTTACGTACACAGGAAAATAAATGCTGCTTAGAGATGATGCATTGGTTGGTATCACGAAACCATTAGTGACATGTCGGAATAATATGTAAGTATATACAAAAAACATTAAACCGCCATCGACACCTAGATTATGTTTCTCTTTATTCTTGAAACAATACTTGACATTTGAGGAAAGCTGCACAGAATATCTCATTATCAGTTAAATTAATTACGTAAGCACTAAAACCATACCTACGCCTTAGAAATGCTCATTTAAGTACCTACTTACATAATTAATTGGCCCTTTAACGTTTTCTAGGGAATTCAATATAATTGGAACGTCTAGATTATTTACATTCAGAGGAATGTAAATAAGAACTATAGAGTTTCAGATAAAGATCTTCATCAAACACGGAATTTGAAGAGAATGTGAACGTGAATATTTTCGACTTCATCTCTCTCACTAATTCATTAACATTTTGATTTTTGAGCTGTTATCAGCACACAGTCAAAAAGTTGAACAAATAAGTCATGATTACTAGAATACCTAAATAATTTAAAATTGAAATAAAAACAAAATTATGGACCATTTTCTTTCAACGAATTATTATTATTATTTAATACGGTTGGGGAAAGCCTATTTATTTGGCATCTTTTTGGGCATGTTCATGTCAATTTCGATGACGTCACAACTTGAAGGCTGTTAGGAAACGGCGCAGCGGGGTTCCATCGTTAATAAAGAGACCACTTATGTCGAATAAGTGTCTCTTCATTAACTCATTAAGTATTTACTTTCTCATCATTTATTAATCTTAACAAATCCATTATACTAACAAGTCAGGGTATATATTTATTTTGATTGGTTTATGTTTGTTTTTTCACCAATTGAGCTTTTCCTAAAGGATATTGTCCCCTAAACTCTAACTGCCGTGTTTATGTTCAACTTTCTCCCATAAACAACTCATAGTTCCTAAATAAAAACAAGCATTCGTCAGTTTTCTTTTCCACTGTTTATTTGAATATCTGTTAGTGTTTCCTCAAGTGATCTAATTTGGTATTCCGGTGCCATCAGATTTAACAGCGTAGCATTGAGCGGTTGTATTAGCATGGCCGACGGTGCTGCCGTCACGGTCGTCCAGGCCGTACTTACACCATCAGTAAGTTCCTGGCTGGCATTGTTAATCGATAATTTTGGTCTAAGTTTTAAACAAGTAAGTTTAAGATTTTTTTTTTTTTGGTTAGCCTTAGGTTGTACTTCACTTTATCAATGAACATCATTGTGTACCTAAATCTATGAAAATATCTATCTGTGTGCAAAATGTCATCCAAATCCGTTCAACCATTTATGAGTAAAATATGAACTCGAGATTATACTTTCGAATTGGTGAGAATAATATTGATTATTTATAATCTACATTTTTTGTAGAACATTGTGACATATGAGCAAATACAGGTACCTAGAGCGGTGTCTCTTAAGTACTTAGTTAATGAAAGGCTCTACATAATAATGTTATATTATCAGCAACCGATACGCCAGACAAGTGACCGATCGCACACATCATTGACATTGAAGTCGATATGAACCCCACTTTATTGGCGTTTCACACATCGTTGGATTGCATGTAGGTGGTCTAGATACTAAGAGTTCATTTCGTTTAAGTTTTATTTACTCACTTGTTTGTTAAGTAATGCATGCTTAATACATAGGTTTAACTCGTCTACATGTGTTACAACTTCAACCTTATTTCAAAAATAAACCCCAATTACGTTCTAAATCTCAATTTCAAGCAGGTGTAAAAGATAGTTTTGGTGATAGTTTTTTTTTTTTTTTTTTTCCCGAGTTTTAGTGAGATTCGAAAAATAAAACAGTAAAAAAATGTGAAGTACTTATTACCTACTTGTAAAAACGTTCTTTTGACAGACGTCCATAATACCTATAGGCATAGACATATCCTTTTGAAATCATTGCCTATAGGTACCTAAGTTGAGGTCTAGCTCAAGGTAACGTCTCAAAAACCAATTGTGGTTTTTGTATTAGAACTCTCCTGGCAGTTGGGGTTCAATTAACTAAAGTCCACTGTACAATGTAAATGTTAATAGATACCTTAAATTAATTTAATTTTCGTTGTAACTTTAATAAATAATATCTTAAGGAAAAAGTTTTAGCCATTACTTTAGATTCCAACATAAGTTTCAGCTCTCAAAATGTTATGAAATAAACTTCAAAGCTCGGAGATATGTTCAAGTAGGCAGGTACTTATAATAACATAGCATTTTCAACATTCTCAAAGTCTGCGTGAGTCATCTGGCGTTAATTATAGAGATATGACGGCCGCGCGCGCCGCCGCGCCGTAGTAAAATTAAACTAACTATACAAGAAACTTGCGTACAATAAGCATGTTCCCTGACAGTGTTAAATCACTTGTGTTGTTACCAATTAGGTACATGGTGCTACTATTCGAATTCCTTGAGACGACTTGCTCTAATGATGATCAGATGTAACTTAAATGGTTAAAGACCAAAATTGTCGACTGCATAGCAACAACTACTAACATGTCGAGTTATCTTTGACAATTCGACGCGTCACTAGTCTCGGAGCTAAGGCTTTCATTTCGTTCTAATTAGTGAGACGTTTCGCTGATTACTAGTCTTTATTGTACACAACTATAAACAGCTACTAAGTAGTCACGCCAAACTACCTATTTTAAAATTCAATAGCACATCAAATACATTTTCGGGAGACCCAAAATGAACTTGATAGGGTCGAGGACATTTCTGACAAATTGACATAAAATAAATGTTGGAGGCTTTTGAAGGCTTTACGAATGTTATAAGCTAGGGACAAAAAATTAAGTGTCACGTGACAAAAGATGAGATGATCCTTCTTATTTTTCCTTACTGTTGTATCATGGAATGACTGAATATTTGTACTGTATCCTCTGACAAATGCCCCTTACTACTAGCTATTTTTCATATTATGTTTAGAAGAATTGTTTGCTCTGAAAACATTCGATTAGCTTACCGATCGATGCTATGTATACACGGTTACTTGTAAATCGACGTATATCCGTCAGGAACTGATAGGGGGGCCAAAATGCAACAAATTGAACCCCCATATTTATGGCCGAAATTCAATAGTTTTCGACTATCTTATAATCTTGTAAAACGAAAGAGACTGGTCTCCACGACATAGGGAATCCTAGTGTGTAGGCTAGTGCCATTTGAACTTGTTATTGCTCTCTTAAACAATAAAGTTTTTATTTTTAGGCAAAAGTAAAAATATACGGAACCCAAACACGTCGCAGGCAGTATCTTGGATTGCCTCAGCCGAGTTTTATGTTACACTTATTTGCATTTCATCACTGTTATTAACAGAACGTTCGCACTGAATAACTTTGGACGAAACGAAATTATTCTTTTGACGTCATTCAAAAGTTGCACTGATTAACAAGATAAATCTTTTTCCTCGAAACTAACCGAGTTTGACGTAGGTAGGCCGGCTCTGAATAAGAGAGGTGTAGTTCAGATGATAATACGGCACACAGCCATAAAGCTTCCGACTTTTGTATTAGCAATTCAATCCGACCGTTTTGTCGAGTGTTATTAGCATACATTGGTAAGAGTTCTACAATAAACAAGAAATAAACAAACACCATTTGTTAATTGCGAACTTGTGGAAACCCAACCTTGGTATAATTTAAAAATAACAATATAAAAACAGACTTGAACTCTTTGAACCTAGATCTCTTTTGTACCCGTCTACGGCAAAACCATAGGAAGGGTTATGATTTTAGCAGTCTATGTATGTATGTTTGTATTTACGTGTGTTGCACCGTAGCGCCTAAACTACTGAACTGCTTTTGATGAATGAGGTATCAATAGATTCTTAATAATAGTCCGGGTGACACAGACTGTAAACGTTTTCCCTAAATTTAATATGGTGGACTTTACACGTAAATTTCTGACCACGAAATAAAATATTTAGATAATCATGACATGTTTGATATCAAAAGATAGGTCTTGACGAGCACATTACAAATATGTATACGTGGTTCACACTGAAAGTTTTTAGAAAATAAAAAACGGAATGATGTAGAGGCCTGTTAATATTTTTATTGCTTTTCGAAGTAGTCTCCGTTCCTTTCTAAGCATCGTCGTATGCGATGGAAACATTGACTGAAGCAGTGGGCCCACTCTTCTTTAGGGATTTCTTCCACGTCTTTTTCAAACGCAGCCACAGCACCTTCAGAGTTCATAAAACGAATTCCTTTATAATATTTATCTTTCATGGAAATAAATAAAAGGACTGAAATGAAAGTCAGGACTGTAAGGAGGATGCCTTACTAACTCCACACTTTCGATAGTCCATCTGGCGGAGTAAGCTGGGGCGTTGTCGTGGTGGAGGAGGGTCCTGCTTCTTGGGCGCTGCTATCTAACATTTTCCAAGGCAACTGGTAAACAATGACTGACATACCAATCTGTAGTACCTACCTAACTGTCTTTTTATCTTCTAGGACAATTGTTGCGAAGTGACCCGTCCGTCCAAAGATTGAGGCAATCACCTTTTTCCCTTGACTTCTGCCCTTCTTTACTTTTGTCGGCAAATCTTCGAATGGAACCATCCATTGCACAGATTGTCTTTTGGTTTCGGCTTCGTAACAATATATCCAGCTTTCATCACCTGTGACGATGTCATATACTTACAGCATTCGAGTCGCCTCCGTCATACTTTTCAAGCATTGAGCGGCACCAATCCAAACGACAGCGTTTTTGATATTCCGTCAAATTATGAGGTATCCATCAAGTACAAAGCTTTCTGACGCCTAAATTCTCATGTAAGACTTTTTGTACTTGACTCATACCAATGCCTAAAGCTGCCCGAATCTGTTGATATGTCACCCCTTTATCAGCTTCTATCATTAGCCGCAGAGCCCTCACGTTAGGTAATAGGTAGGTAATACGGGCTGGTGTCCGCAACTCCACGTCAATGCGCGTATTTTGCGTACCGGTGGGAAAATCGGTTATTCGATCCACCTCAGCTCCTAGAGGAAGGCCAGCAACGCCTTGGTGTTGCTGACAATCTCACGTAGGGTACCTGGGTTACCGAAGTACTTTGCCCTGTATGTGGTGACCACCGGGCAGCTTAGAAGCACATGGGCTGCTGTCTCGTCTTCCTCCATGCAGGCCCTGCACAGCGGACTGTCCGTGACTCCTAATACAAAGAGGTGATTATTAAATGACCCGTGACCAGTTACGGCTGCTGTGACTGTACGCAGCTGTTGCTTGGTTAGTCGGAGAACCTGTTTCGTGAAGCGGACATCGATTGTGGGGAGTGCTACCCTAGCCTGCCTGCACTCACGTTGGTCCACCCATAGTTTGTGATGTTGGTCCCTGGTGCGTTTCCTTACCAGAGTGCGTATGTACCCGAAGGGGAGTGGCACGATGGGTTCGGGACCCACTGGTACAACGTTCGACCCCCTTCTGGCAAGTTCGTCGGCTGCATCGTTGCCTAGCGAACCGCTGTGTCCTTTGATCCATTGAACGGTTATGTTATTGCGGTCGCCCACCTGGTTGAGGCGCTGGTGGCACTTGTATATTAGCCCAGAATCAACTGTGTGACTGTTCAGCGAGCCCTCACGTTATCTTCAGTAGTCGCTGTAGAAGGACGTCCTTCTCGCGAATCATCAATGAGTTGGCTTTGACCACGCTTAAACTCATTAAACTTTTAAATTGCTGCCAATTTGTAAAAACAAACGACATTAATATGAATTCATTAATCATTACACATCTACAAATTCCCAAAGAGTTCGTAATTCGAAATTTAAATAAATTTTTCATCGGCTGTTTTCTTACTGGCCTATTCTTAAAACTTTCAGGGTGACCCCCGTATTATATCATATTTGATCTCATTTGATATCATATAATGACGATGAGGATGTCGATGATGACTACCACCTAGACGAATTATTTTCTTATCATCTTATTCCACTGGCCCTCTTCTTCCATCGGTCATCTAGACGCACTGCAAGTTACCATGCTTACCTTGTTGCTATTCCACCATAACGCACTAAGCGTTTCCAAATGTCTTTTGTAATGCGCACAGCAAAAGAATGGAACTCTACCTGCGTCTGTGTTTCCGAACGCATACAACCCAAATTTCTTCAAAGTGAGAGTGAACAGGCTTATTCTGGGTAAGCTCACTCCACCATCGACTCTGTCTCTGTCACCACTGACCTAGACTAGGGTCAAGAGCAAACCCATCTTAAATAAATAAAAACTTGCTTTTCTATGACTTTTCTACTTAAATATAGAATAGTATTACTTTCAGCGTTCACGTAAAATTAATGTTTTGTTTCCATCTGCGCCATTCCATATTGGCATGAATGATTTCAATCGGTTCTTTGATTGTTTTTAATCAATGAAGACATATCGACGCGCTTTCGATTAAAATATAGTTCAATAGAACTGATGATAAGTGTCAATAGTTAAGTGCTGAAATGATGTCTATATTTATCAGTGTCAGTATTTTATTTTTCAATAGATCACTGCTCAACTTTTTATTTTGGAATCTTCTTAAAAACCTCACCTGAAAAACGAAAAACGGTCTAAAAGAAAAAGTGAGGCAGTGTCGTGTCATTATAACACCCAATTAACATTATTTAAACAATATTTCTTCAGAACTTCCAAATCACAGTTGTTAGCAAGATATTTTAACTTCTGAACAGACAAGTTTTTAAGTAAAAAATACGAGGAAGGGTAATGTTTCAGGTAAAATTAAATTTAAGACCTATACAACTATTACTATGTGACCAAACAGGAAATCGTGAAAAAAAAACAGCTGTTCCCTACATTTATGTTTGCAGAACTCTGCAAAATGTAGGGACCAGCTGATTTATTTGTCGCGACTTTTTATTTAGTCCCATAGTAAAAGTTGTTCATCATTATGAGTATAATGACCCCCTAAGAGGTTGATGGTGTTTTACCAATAACCCTGTTTATATAAGAGTTCAGAGCGTAATATAGTTTCGTAATATCCTTAACCAAAAATCTCGGTCAAAGATTTTTGTTAAACCTGTCTAGTACATCTTGTAGGCTTGTTTACCCACCCTCTAAACAAACAGTTAAATAATAGTAGCACACGGTAACGCCGCGCCGCGCCTCTCGCCACGCACTCGGTCAGCAAAAAGCTATTACCCGAGCAACCAAGCTCAAAGGATGAAAGGATCTTAAAGAAAATTGAGTACGTTGTCTTGGAAATCAATGGTAAATGGAAATAGGAAGCAAACCGCTGTATAATAAAAAAGGAGAGGTTTTATATTAAAGCCGGAAAATAACTTATTGTGAACGAAGCTTTACGAGTAATTTCGAAGACACATAAAAGTCCATCTGGCACCATGTTTATTTGGGTTTTTATGAACACAGCCATAATAAAATTCAATCTTTGCATTGTATAAATTCAATCTTTTAGTATTGTATAATTACATAGCACAATTGTGTGAGTACTATGTACATACTATAAAATAAAGCTACCATTTACTGGGTACGTCTTTCTTTGACTTGAATGTGCACTGGCGGCTGGGAGTATGTCATGCTTCTCTAATGTCTCGCTGATGGTGATGGAACATTTAGCTCCCTTCAAAATAGTTGAGCTGAATGGTGCTAATCCATGCGTCATGTTCGTAAACGGCCGCCGTCATTAGGAACTGTTTCTTACCTGCCACGACTTATTTTAATTTAATTTAATATTTAAATGATTTTATCGTTTTATTACGGACGCTTTTAACGTTCTGCATCGTTCTCACATGTATAATTTCAACATGAATGATGTAACCATGTTTTGATAAAAAAGAGTGTCCATGGAGTTTCTTGTCCGTTCTTCTTCATAGGTACCTACTACTCTTTGGAATGGGCAACAAGCTTCATCTTTCTGACCGACCGACCCCTTGACAATTCAAAAGTGGCTGTAATTGGTTCATTTGAAATAAATGCTTTGAGTTTAAAAAAATACATGTATTTGTCATTATGAGGTAACAAATTTAATATAATTATGATCTAATTAAAAAAGTCACGTATCCAATTTAATAAATATCTACGTAAATGAAGTGTATAAAAACGTAGGCTGCCGTAGGAAAATGTCGGATATCTGCACATGGCAAGATCTCGTTATGGCCAATCAAATATTGTAGTGAAAAATCCATACTATATGAATATTATAAATTCGAAAGTAACTCTGTCTGTGTGTTACCTTTGCACGCCTAAACCACTGTACAGATTTCAATAAAATTTGGCAAGGAGATGACATCCTAAGGAAGCTACGCTAGGCTAGCTATGCTAGGGGGGCTACTTTTTGTCCCAGTAGCACGTTCCCGTGGGATAATTTCCGACATCCACGCGGGCGAAGCCGCGAGCAGAAACTAGTACAATATATAATATTCGAACACTACTATACCGTAGAGGCTTTCCTAGACTTTGTTTTCCTTTCCCGACGTCTAAGGTACAAAGTGTTTTTCATTACTCATACTCGGAAAGAAGGTCTGAAGTTGCCAGAGGAGCGGGTTGAAAGTAATACTTTTCAGCCCTAGGGAGAATCGTTTTCATCAGACAGCTGTCAAATTATTTTAAAAATCTAGTTCCGTTTTCACATTTCTATTGAACCATGTTCCAACTTCCTATACAGCCACTCAATTACAGCGCGATGTAAAATTTAAATAACACTAGCTGACCCGGCAAACGTTGTTTTGCCAATAATTTCCAACCCTTATCACTTAGGGGTATGAAAAATAGATAGTAGCCGATTCTCAGACCTACTGAATATGCATATAAAATTTGATAAAAATCGGTCAAGCCGTTTTGGAGGAGTATGGTAACTAACATTGTGACACGAGAATTTTATATATAAGATAAAGTTAGGTATTCATTAAATATATTTTTTTAAATGACTTTATTATAATTTTCTTTCAACTATATCTTTAAAATAACATCGATTTGGGCCAAATATTTACTATTTTTTCAATTACAGAAATGAAAAATAATGGCTGAATAGCTAGCAGCCGGCCACAGAAAACTAAATTGGCGGGAAAGCGGCAATCCGATCTTCATTTGTTCATTCAATCATTTAATTAGTAATAAATAGAAAAAAAAAACGCAGGCGTCACCCAAACGTCTCGGACAACGAAATGACGGCGGTGAAGTGGCGATACATACATACATTTACTATGTCCGCCGCTCGTCCGTCACCCGAGAGCGCTGTCATCCCGGCAGCCGAAGTTTCGAGTTATTCGGCGCGACTTCTAGAACTCGGGCCGGGCAATACAAAACATGGTCTTCTTCTTCTTTCTTTGTCTTCTTTTCTTGAAGAGGTTGCCTTACCTCATAAAAGATAAACATGATATAGTGTTGTTTGCAGACGACACTTCACTTTTATTTAAACTCAAACGTCAGCAGCTGGTTACTGACAATGTAAATAGCGCCCTCGCAAAAGTAGTTAACTGGTTTAACGTTAATAACCTTCTTCTTAACGAGAAAAAAACTAAATGTATTAAGTTTACGTTACCACATGTTAGACAGGTAGAAACAAGTGTTCTCATAAAGGGGGAAGAGTTGAAACCCGAAAATACCACAGTATTCTTAGGCATAACTTTAGACGCCAAGCTGCAATGGGGCCCCCATATAGATAAAATGTCAAAAAAGCTTAGCTCTGCAGCATACGCTGTTAGAAAAATTCGTGGTTTAACAGATTTAGAGACAGCCCGTTTAGTATACTTTAGTTATTTTCATAGTGTAATGTCGTACGGTATTCTGCTGTGGGGTAATGCCGCCGATATTCAGACGATTTTTGTTTTACAAAAAAGGGCAATTCGTTCAATTTATAAATTAAGTCCCAGACACTCCCTCAGAGAAAAATTTAAAGAGATTAATATAATGACTGTGCCTTCTCAGTATATTTATAAAAATCTTTTGTATGCACATAAAAATATTAATCTGTTTAAAAAATACAGTGATATCCATAGTATAAATACTAGGAACAAACACAAATTTGTTGTTCCTACAACCAGGCTCAAGAAAATAGGTGGCTCGTTTAGATGTCAATGTATACATTTTTATAATAAACTTCCTAGCCACATTCAAGAACTAAGCCTTAATAAATTCAAATCTTTTATAAAAAGGAAACTATGCCAGAAAGCCTATTATACTGTCAAATACTTTATTGAGGACAAAAAGGCTTGGGAGTGAGCTGTTCCAATAAATTTACACAGGGAACGTTGATTTATTTTTTTTGCTAACTATTGTACTTTTAATCTTTGCTATAAGTATCTATAACGTTTTACATATACAATGACATGAATATTTACTGTATAAAGTACTATATTATTTTAATTGTTGTGAATGGGAGGACTATGTGGGTCATTATTCCAGTTTGAATCATGTTCTGGCAGTTTGAGTAGTTTATGTGGCCTACCCAAATGTCCTTTCTTTGGTATTGTTCGTCGAATCGTTGAGCTCCTTAAGTTCTGAGTCGAGCTGCACGGTTACTGACAAATGCGTGCACTGTCTGGACAGGTCCACTCAATCTGTGTGGTTCTTTTCTCAAAAGTCCATTTCAGACACCAATCTGCATGGTCCTCAATGATTATGTCCGGATTTTATATACACATTGACATTAATGAATTTTATATACATATACTATGACAAGAGTATTTACTTTGTAAAGTATTATGCTATTATTTTAACTATTGTGAATGTGAGAACTATGTTGGTCATTGCTTTTTTTTTGTATTTTTACTCTTAGTGTAATCATGATCTGGCAGTTTGAGTAACTTGTGCGGCCTACTCAAATGTCCTTTCTTTGGTATTGTTCGTCGAATCGTTGAGCTCCTTAAGTTCTGAGTTGAGCTGCACGATTGCTGACAATTGCGTGCACTGACTGGACAGGTCCACTCAATCTGTGTGGTTCTTTCCTCAAAAGACCATTTCAGACACCGATCTACATAGCCTTCACATGATCTGACCAAGATTCTGTCTGGACTTTAAAAGAGACTGTGACCTCTGAGTTTGTTTCGGCCTTTCTTCTCAGAGTAGTCAGATAGGAAACGCCGACCTCATCTAGTTTAAAAAAAGAAATATGATTGACGTGTAAAAGTGTTTGTAAAAACCTACTTACAGAAATAAAGTCATTTATCATTTATCATTGTCTATCATAACACACTGAACCGCCGAGTTCGGTCGCGGTGTACAAACGATCGCCGTCATCGGGAGGTCACGTTCGGTTCGAATAATCTAGTTTTTTGACGCCGTCCCGGTGACATAATTCTACAACGACTCTCAACAGGACTGACATTAGCTTTTCGGTAGCTATCACAGGTAGCTTATGTCCGTCCCATACATTATGACTTTTTCATCATAACTAACGCTTTGTTTAGGTCTCAAGTTGGTTCGATGCAAAATGTTTTTTTTCTCCAATTCTCCTCTGTCAGGTGGTGTCACCTGACAGAGGAGAATTGGAGAAAAAAAATCTCTCCATTTTTTTATTTTTACTATTATTACTCTAAAATAGATCAAACTTTGACTGTTCTTTTTCCAGATAGGGCCACTAACCGATTCGAGATGGCAACTGGGTGGGGCAAGAGGTCAAGAGGCAAGCAACATCGCTATACAAGTCACTCCACCCGATGGCGAAGAAGATGACGAGTTCGTTCCGGCGCTGCGCATGCGGCGGAAGCTTAGCACGCCGCTCAGCGCGATGCCCGGGGTTACTGATGGACTGATTAGCTTACCAAGTATGATTTTTGATGAATACATGAGAATTAATGGTATAATGAAGGTAAATGAGGCAATCGTCCGAGCTCTCCAGGTCGCTACTTGCTGGTCGTACAAAATTTAAATCAACGACACGAGAAAAATTAAACTGGAAGTTTAAAATTATTATTACTTAAGCGCCTTGGGAGACGCGGAAGACCCATCGAACACCCGTTTGTCGAATGTATTTTTTTTTGTGGATGCTTTAGAATCGGATAAAGGTTAATGTTATAAACTTATAATATTGGATACATTGTCACTACTGTAATACGTGAATATTGAAAGCAATATAAGAACAATGACAAATGGTGCATATTCTTTTGGACCGAGCGACGCCATTGGACGACGTTCATTGGACGTTCAATGGAAAGTTCTATTAGGGCTTCAAAGCCTTACTAACTGGTTCACACGATTATAATACTGAGTTTACAGACAGTAATCTAATAATAAGATGCGATTTTAATCTAGTCACGATATACGAATGAAGAACTCCCTAATGTTATTACTACTTATAGGCCGACAATTACGTTGGTGACAGTCCCATGAGTCCACACGGACAAAAACAAAGGACGCGCACCCGACCGCAATTCCTTTATTGCGGTATCAAAGACGAGTCTGCAGATTTCTCTATGAAATATTTCCTGACTTAGTTCTGCAGTACGTCCCTCGACGCCCCCGTAAACCAAAAAAAAACTGTCAACAACAAAAAAGTCGGCTTATAAATATGCCATTTGTAGCTTTCAACAGATTCTCTACCCGCCTATATTCACTGAGACTTTAGATCTAATAGGTACGGTAGATTTTTAATCCACATCCACTCCATATTAGGTGAATTTTTTGTCTGACGGATTTCTCATAGAGATGCGCCGAGTACTCGTCTATTACATAGACTAATATATATAAACTGAGATAGACTGGCAACTGTCAGTTTGATCATTTCTTAGCGTTGAGCGACATCTGTACGCTACACAGAGAACTAAACGAAATATATCAATAGCTACGTATAGATAGGTTCATAGATAGTTCACAAGATATCAAATGTAATGAATCGACCAATTTGCAATAAAAAATTAAATACTTTATCACAGAAAATAAAGCAGATAATTCCTCATACAAATCAGTCAAATCAGTACATTTAATATCTCTAGAACTGTTCATCAAAATAATATTTAGTTAGGAATAGGTTGAGATGAACAGTCAGGAAATAATACAAAATTATGTTAAAAATGTATTTATTTTCCTAAACATTTAGTACTACTCCAGTTTGCCTTTCTCGTTTCCTTCCCTTTCTTTTATTAAAATGCTCTCGAGCCTGTAGAATAATGCAGTCCATCTCATTACAATCCGCTTCAGTAAAATTATAAAAGCTCTTGCCAGTGAGAACATTGCTGACTTCACTGCACCAATTCTTATTGAAGAATGCGACACTTTTATTCAATAAATACTTATTTAATGTATTTTTATGTTCTTTCCATGTAAGAAAATTAAAGTCAATAAGTAGAGTTACTATTAAATTTACATATTGTACAATTTGCTTTAAATGTGCATCAGTTTTTAACACCTCTAAAGTGATGTGTTTCACTTGGGCAAAGTAGTCAAACAATGATCGAGAAGGATAGCACAACCATTTCAAATGAAGAGATGGAACGGCCAATTTACAAAGTCTGTTTTTTGGGTACAGAAACACATCTTGAAAGTGTCGACCACAGATTCTTTGAGTTCTGTAGACAAGGTTGCTATCCAGACTCGCAATACTACCTCCAATACTCTTGATCCAATTCTGAAACTTTACTGCCTCGTTCTCAGGATTTGGAAAGTAATGTAGAGGTATGCCTGAAAATAAAGTAAAATGACTTTACTTGGACTGACTGATATGTGATTTATAGTCTGCTACTATTTTCTGGTATGGTCCTGGTATGAACTACATGAAAAAAGCATGTCATGGTAAAAGGAACCGGTCAAGTGCAACTCGAGCATAACAACTTATAAAAGTTGGAAAACTTAAATTTGCGTGCTTAAGCACTTACTTTGTATGAAATTAACTACAAATATAAGCATGTATCGGTTTATTCTGTGATATAACTATAGATTACCAATTTTCGGACTTTTTCCGTAATTTGTACTGTTAGTTCCTACTTCTTGCCAAATTTTATGATGATGGATAAAATTCCATCCAAATCGATTCAATGTTATAGTGAGAGACATGATTGAGGTTGAAATTATTATAACATAATTATATGTAGTTTCGCTTACCATCTTTTGCTACGACTGGGCACCCAGGAACACAGCAGACGTTTTGAGGCATTGTGAAAAATAACACTATACTGAGATATATGGTCCGTAAGGAGGGCCTATCTACTATAGATCACAAACACTTTCACAAAGTACAGTTTATGCTGAAATTTCGGTATTTCTGGAATATATGGAGGAACTAAAGCTCAACTCAAATATATATTAGTCTACAACTCAACGTTATAGCACAAAAACACCAAAAATTACAAGAAAAATGCGCACGGGCATGTAAACACACCAGTGAGAAAATTCTTGTGACGTAAATACTTAGTGTTGCTAACGTTTAGGATCAGAAAACTACTCTTATGATTCTATCATCGTAAAAATATCATATAAAATACAAAATTATAGTTATTTATTTTATGAATAAATTCCACTAGGTTGCTAAATCGTATATTAGGTGCAACTAGACTAATTAAAGAAAAATAGCAAAATCAACAATTACTGTAAAGTACCAAATATTTCAAGCAAAAAAAAGTGGTAACACTGTAATAAAAAGTTCTAAGTGTAGCAGATAGATGGCACTTTTCACAATAAAAAAAAAATGTTCTAAGTTACCAGGGCATGGTCTATTACTCGGTACTCGGCATAAGTACTCGGCCGTTTTGGTAGAACTCGTTATCGGCCGAATAACTCGGTTTGACTGCCGAAAAGACCTCATAATCTTATAACCTGACCTCTTAACAATATTATTGTTGATTAGCCATTGTCTGAAAAATCACGTGAAAAAAACGAACATATTTAATTACCTATATAACCTGTCTCTCTGAAATAAAAACTATTAAAAGTAAAAGATACAATTTTAAAGAATTTCAAATAGACACCAATCGTTATAATACTAATCCTCAGTTGAAGTGTGAAGTAACCCTCTGTTAGATGTACTTAGTAAGTAACAAGAATTTCATTATTTCACCGAAAGGCCATTTTAACCTTTCAGTGCGTAAGTAATCTCTTCATTTTGAAATAATTTCAAAGAGATTTAACACAAATGATTGTTTAAAAAGTAACAGGCTAATAAGTTGGGGTTTACGTATTTTAGTTTCAATTTCACACTTTAAACTATCTTAGGTTAGGTATAATTTTCGTTGATAGTAAACGTGACTCATCCTCCTGTAAAACTGAATTAAAATCTGTGGTAAACCTAAGAATCTCGTATCATATGACGTGCGAAGGATACGGCTAAATAATTTGGATATACCAGCTCTGGAAACCTAAGACTGTCTTAGTGATTCTCTAGTGTGCTTTGCTTTTCTTGCTTGGCTTTAACGAAAAACAAAGTAATCTTTAACCACAATCTAATTTATGATTTCTTCAGATCTACGCGCTTCTCCAACTCGGTCACTGTCGACGTTGGACAGGACGAAGCGACGCTTCAGCACAATGGTGTCAAGCGCGGCCGCCGCAGCAGTGTCTCGGCGGCTCTCGGCAACTATCGGGTGGTGCCTCGCCAGCCCTACACAAGTCAAGCCACAAATTGTCCGGCAAGGCCGCGCCCTGTGCCTACAATACATAAAGACTCAGATTAGGAGATCCACCTTATGTGCGAAAAAGGTAATACAACAATCAAATACTTTCAAATTAATTGGTTGCTACTTTTCATACTTATCTCTTAACAGTTGTTGTTGTTTGCAGCAAATAGTAATGAAACGTTTACAACGAATGGTGGAAACTGAATGCGGAGAGGAGGCTGTGATTAACTTGGAGTCAGGAGTACTGGCGGGGCTCCGTGCGCTGTGCGCGGCGCTGGAGAGGAAGCGGCCCGACGCCTTCCGCCAGGTGGCGAGACAGGCGACGCGCGCGCCCTCCGCCATGCTGCGCTCAGATACAGCACTAGCGGAGCTGGCACTGGCGCTAGCGAGGCGCATCACTAGAGATAATATTACGTGGTCTAAGGTAACTGAAAATTACTAAGCATAAAATGACTTCGTGAGCTCCTTGTATCTTTCGGTCATTAACTTTGAAATTGTAATAACGATAACGCCTCTGTAGAACCACAGCGTCAATAGGTCCTGCGGAGTTTCCCTTGTTGTTAGTTTCTATAGATTTAGTTGCTATTATGAGATATTATTAGTAAAGTTTTAGGAGACCTAACAATTGAAACCTAGCCCGATTCTTGAACTTTACGCTACGGCGAAACTTTCAATTGTTTAACGTAAGCAGAATCTCCTCGAATCAGTTTAGTTTAATCAAGCCGATGCTCAAACAGGAAAGTTCTAAAAGCTAGGATCTAAAAGCTTGTACAACCTTAAAGTAACTCTGTAGGACAGCAGCTCTCTTCAACCAAAATTGAGTGTGAGACTATAGTATGAGTGCCTTAACTATATTTTAATGGTTAATTGGTTATAGTACATTACTGCAGCGGCCAGCAAAAGAGGCATTGGTGGACGAACGTGTAAATGTGGGCCGAGGCGAAGCCGAGGCACACATACGGAAGTTCATCAATGCCTAGTTGTGGCCAGGGCTCGTATAGTACTTTTCTAAAATAATGCGCGGAAATTAAAATTTAATTACTTTTCAAAATAAATGACGAACAACGAGTCAATGAACAACAGTAATTATTTTTCCCGCGTTAAAGTGTTCATTTGTTTTTTTTTTTCAATAATCAACTTTCTACTTGCAAGCCAGATCGAAATTTAAATAAAACCTTTGATAAGTTACCTCCTTGGTTGCCATGTTTCGGAGTAAAATATCGTTCCATTTTTAAATTACACGATAGGTATGAATAAGTAATTGATTTGGTCGCTAAACCACGACAGATATGGATTTTCATACAACTTTTGGGCGGCCGCTGCTCGCTTGTATTTGGCCAGTACAGCAATTTTGATTTATCTCGAAGAAGATTGTCAAAATAGTGCTCGAATTTCCAAGCATGTTTGAGAAAAACATAATGCTGACGAATGCGTAGGAAGTCCTACGCAGCTGTTAGCTGTCTTTTGTCAGCTGTCTTCGTTCTTTCGAAGTCGACGTACCGAAACTACTAGATGGTACCTACCATTATTTCCACGAGATAAAGTTGCAGTCGCAAGTTGTATTCTTAACCATAATAATTCATTATTTCAGATAGAATAGAGTTGATATTTTGAAGCATTATAAGTATAACATATCGTCCAAATAAGACTACTTATTTCCATATAATTTTGTTGCCGTAAGAGCAAACCTGTCAGGCTGTCATACATATTTAGGTATTAATACCCATATTTAAAAGCCCATATTTGTACCGTTATCACTTAGTAACACTTTAGCTTAGCAACTAATCATTTGCTAAGCTAAAGTGTTACTAAGTGTCTCGCGGTTAGTATAATGTTAATGCAAAATAGGTGTATACTTAGAAAACAGGCGTGTTAAAAAGTTTTTAAAAGCGCTCAGAATAATAATGGAAAAGTGCACAACATCGATACTTAGAGCTTATTGAAAACATCGAGAGATCTGGTATCGAGTTTAAAACTAGTATTTTCTGTAGCTCAACTGTTTTTAATTCGCTGAAGCTGAAGCCCGAGATGTAAAATAAAACGGGGCATTCCAATCAAGCAATAATTGCCCCAGGCGTTCGCTGTTATTGCAATCTAGCTAAATAAACAAATGGAGATATAAAATGAGACGTATTCCAGATAGCCATGATAGTTTGCCGTTTGGCCTCGCCTAGGAATACACGCCATTTCTTCTTGCGCTGACTAATGCCAGGGTCATCATTTTACCTACTATCAATCTAATATGTATTCTTAAATAGGTAGGTACCCTATATGGATATATAAAACCTTACAACGCTTTTGAATATTCAAATATACAAAAGCTGATGAGTTGATTTATTAACGACTATAGCTGCTGCCCGTGGCTTCGCCCGCGTGGATGATAATATATAGATAAAAAAACGTTTTTTTGCCGTCGTGATTTGAACCCCATCCGCTATAGTGACATTTTCTCGTCTACATAGGCTTTTCTTTTCTGAATAAACATTTTTTATTGGTATAGATTGCAGCTGTTTATTGCGTGTGTGGGGCGCTGGCGAGAGAAGCAGCAGAGGCGGCGGATGGCGAGCCAGCACTTGAACTGGTGTCGGCACCTGCCGCTGCCATTGCCGACCTGCTACACGAAGACCCTGGCTCCTGGATCGCGACACACGGTGGATGGGTACGGTTACATCTTCACTTACAATGCTTCAAGGATCTTTTGGCGCTCAAAAGTCGTTGACAGGGAGGCACTGTTGGTTAACATATTTTGTGAAATTGTTTCGTGAAATGTATTAAAAAAACAAGATGGCGGCGTCAGTTTCAACTTTAGTTACGCGCCAAAAGATCCTTGTATCTACAGCTATATTTTTCATCTACAGACCAAAAAAAAACTTTGTTCCCAAATAATGGCTGATCGATAATTCCAGAGCGTTCTACATACTGTGGTATTTAGCAGTAGTTAGTAGTATTTAAGTGCCGTCGCAGATAAAACCACTGTAGGCCGCGTCTAGAGGCGCCAACTTGACACTACGACTCGACTACCGTCTTACATATGCTTGAGCGTAGCAATAATTATGACGGCCCTTAGTACGTACAACATAATACTTAAACTGTTTTAAAAAAATATACTTATTTTAGAAGTGGCTGCAAGAACGAATAACTTTGGCTTTTGACGGCCACATCTAGTCGAACTGTGGCTGACATCTGTCGCCTGGTGAGCAGCGGTACTAACCTTTGATAGCATTGCCAATTTGGCACTTGTTTAACACCTAGGAAATTACAGATTACTTTTTATATTGTTAACCTATTTTCTCTGCCTCTCTAGGTAGGTCCCATCTAGATACGTTAGAATGTTTTACCCACATTTTTTTACTAAAGCTACGAGTATTTAGCCATTTTCAACGTTACAAATGCGGATTCGCTTTCTACAAGCCGATGTGGCTAAATGAACTAATGTGAATGAACTAAAATTACTAACTAAGATTAATAAGATTGTGGAACTCACTTCCGCCTATCATTCGAATTTAAAAATCTATTTCTCAATTCAAATATCGATTTTATATATTTTTTATTTTATTTTATATTTTATGTAGGTATATTTTATAATTCTATTTTAAGACGTCACAAAACCAAATTCTTGTCTTCTTGTTCTGACACACTATTGTCTACATTTCTATTTCATTTCTCCTTTCGCAGGTCTGCTGGAAGAAATTTCTTAAGAAATAAGCAGTACCTTTGTACTCAATAGTAATATGTCATATCTGTATCTGTTTTACTGTGTGTACTTAAATAATAAAATAAATAAATAAAACTTTTTACAAAAAAAAAACAACCGACTTCCAAAAAAAACACTACAAAGTGAAAAAAACTTTAATTTCGGAAGTCGGTGGATAATACTAAAATACAGATCCAAAGACACCGACTTCCGAAATTAAAGTTATTTTTCACTCAGTACCTACTTACTGCTTTTTTTCTATCTCGGTTGTTTTTTTTTTGTAAAAAGTTTTTTATTTTCCACTTTTTAGCTATAGTACCTACCCCACACCAATTCGAAAACGATCGTCTTACACGTTCACGTCCGTTTGAAGGCGGTTTTTTTTTATTTAAAAATAATTTATTGTTGATTTTTTCAAAACCGCTCGACCGATTTCGATAAAGTTTAAATGGCACCACCTGGGAAGTATACCCATTGACACAAAAAAGAATTTTCCAAATAGGATCAGGCGTCTTCTTCAGTTCCGATAAGGATACGATTAGAAGTAGAATTAAAGATGAAAATGGCTGGGTGGGCACCGATTACACCTACTGTTGCAATATTTCAGGCAACAAAAGGATACGGAGATGTCGAGCGCCAAACATTCGGCGCTCGACATCTCCGTATCCTTTTGTTTTCCTTCCTATCCTTTTGTATTTAACCTTTAATTTTAAGTTGGGCAGTTACGGTTCACAAGTTACAGGAAACTACACTAGAAAAAGCTGTTATAGATCTAAGCAAGAAAAATTTCGCTCAAGGACAGGTGTATGTTGCTCTGAGTCGTGTTAAAATCTTGAAAGGAATAGCGTTGTCTGGCTTAGATTCAAACAAATTATTGAGTAGGCCACACGACGAAAGAGCATTGCTAGAGATGACGCGATTATGCAACTTAAATTCAGTGTCAAATTGACGCATAAACATGCCTAGTAGGTATAGTGGTATTCTTATGTAAAACTTTAATCTTAATTAGGTATTATTTTTGTACGAACTGAGCATTTTGGCATATTGAACCGTATGAAGTAAGCCCAACAAAAGGTAACTGCTGTAAATCGTTGAGGAATTCCCTCGACTGTCTATGGTCTCCGTGGTCAGACCTGTAATGGCACTTATAACCCATATGGGTGCAAAGTTCTCATCAATAGAAATGAATTAAGTCCAAACACTAGGTAGCTACTGTAAAACTTTGAGGAGTTCCCTCGAGTGTCCTTCGTCTTCGTCATCAGACCCCTAATGACAGTCACAACCCATCTAGGTGTAATGTAAAGTACTCATTAAGTAATACAAATGAATCAAACCCAAACACCAGGTAATTGCTGAAACTCGTTGAGGAGTTCCCTTGGCTGTCTTTCGGCTGCATCGTCAGATCGACTCCAGACCTTCATTAAATAGTAGTCCTTTAAAATGCTTAATGAAAAAAATTAACAAACGCACTAGTCGTCACTACGATTTTCGAAGGTTCCCCTTGATTTCTCTGGGATGCCATCATCAGATCCTGGTTCCCTTATCATGGTACCACTCTTGGGATATCTCCTTTCCAACAAAACAAGAATCATCAAAATCATAAACGACGAAATTATCTATGGTCGAATTGAGAAACCTCCTCCTTTTTTGAAGGGTGTTAATAAAATAGCTTTACGGATGATTGGCTGTATGTATCCGGGGTCCTAATCCCTTTATGGCACTGATTATATGGTTTACTTACAGGCTACTTGCGACGATAATGAGCTAACATTTGTAAACGCAATGCCTTAAATTAGTAGATATATAAAAATAAATTAGGGGTAAATTACAAGTTTCGGCTGAAATGATGATGATGACTGATAGATTTTCAATTATGAACCAACATAAAGTTGTATCTGAGAAGAAGAGTAGGTACCTACGTTAAGACACAGTTCGTAATTAAGTATAAATTAATTAATACAAACAAAATCATCACACTAGGTAGGTACAAACTACAAACGATATGTGAAAATTTGTAGTTCGTAATCTTAAATATTTCTAGTTGCTTTTTACCTCAGTACCTTCCCAGGTAGCTGTCTCCCTGAGATTTGATAACAGTAGATAGACCTAACACTCTGCTTGATAGACGTGAACATCAAAGTCCGTCAGAAGTTTTCAATATGAAGCATATTATGGAAATTATTTAGTTCTTCTTGATCTGCCTCCACTTGTCCCATAACACGTGGATTACAAACGACCCCACCTTCACAAAACCTTCACACCAATCTCCCATAGACACTGATACTAATCTTAAAACTTTTTGCTTTCAGAACGGTTTAGTTGAGCGACTACGAGCCAGCGAAAGAGACCAGAGATCAGAAAAAAACCTTCGAGTAATGGTGTCCTTCTTTGCACTAGCGTGTCTGACTTTGTTGCTGTTCCGATGGGTCCTCCACGCACATCCCGCATACGAGTAGACCTCCCTAGTTTTAGTAGCAAGTTGTGACGTAATGTTGGCAGGTGATTAGTTTTTCTAGGTGAAAATATATAGCTTTTTTACACTGACCTCTATTAAAATTTTAATAGAGGTCAGTGCTTTTTTATATAGAAAATTAGAAAAACGGCCAGTAGTATTAGTAAGTAGTATTCAGAAATTGGTGGTTACTAAAGCCCATGTTCACGACGCAAATTTCTTGCCTGTGATGGCCACAGAACATATATACTCTAGAGAGGGTGATGGCATACCATAAAATTGAAGCAACAAATCAATGACTAAAGACTCTTTAGTCATTGCAACAAATGACTTGCAACGTCAAAACACTGTTTAGATCGTAAGACGTCTACGGTTTAGAGACCATTGAGTTAAGAAAATTTAGTCATTGGTTTAGACCTCAGAACAATAACTAAAGCAGTGCTTTAGTTATTGTTCTGAGGTTTAGACGGTGCAATTGTTATTGTTGCTTCAACTTGTGGTAAGTATGTCACAGGCAATTAAATCGCACCGTGGAAATTGGGATTTATGGTTACCTACCTAGGGTAAACTTGCCTAATTCGTACCCCTTAAGAAAAAACCATCATATTTTGAAAATTAGGAAAGATAAATTAGTTTTAATTAAAAGTAATTTTTGTTCGCTAAATGCTTTATTGTTTCTATAATCAAATTTAACATAAACCTTATAACTTCTAAAAAATTAACAATTTAAAAAAAAACTAAAAAAGTACGATTTAAGACCAATCATCCCAAATCGTACTGCTATATCCTTAATTCGTACTTTGAGATCTATTCATTGGTATACAGTATTGAGAATCAGCATCATAATCAACAATGTGTTATTAAAACAAGTAGTAATTCTTAACAAATTCGACGGATGGTCTTCGCCAATTCTCGGCAATCATCGCAGTTATATTCTTTGGTTTTTTTATTGGTTCGTTGTACGTGTTCGTGGTACGTTTTAAGAATTTAACTCGAGTACGAAATAGGAGCAAGAGCCAAACAAATTTTAAATTTACCGCCAAATAAATTGACAACAGTTACGAGTCACGTTACACGTCAGATGAAATCGCGAAGATACACATGAATACGTGTCAAATCGTAAAATAGGTTATACACGACCTTATTTGAATAAAACTCTTACGAAATGTGTAAAAATATTACAACAATAGTTGAAAAAAACTTACTTTTGCAATATTTTTGTCGAGAGCAGCGTCACAGGTGTTATCTCTCAGATGGTGAAATGGCCGACTGTTATTTCTATTTTTTGACACTAGAGGCGCTGATAGTTGTTACCAAAGCCGAGTTTTAAGTGGAGTACGAATTTGGCGTAAGTACGAATTAGGCAAGTTTACCCTATTTAATATTACGTCTTTCAATTCATGAAAAAATTGGTAAGCGTTCCTAAAATTCCGGCTGATTTTATTAGTGATGCTATTTGAGCCTAGTAGGTAGGTAGGTCATATTGCACAATATTTTAATTAAAACAATGAAGATAATTTAGATAGGTAGTAGGTAGATTGTGTTTGTAGTTATTTTTGATCTTACGTTCGATCAAATTTTATAATGAATTTATATTAGATAGATAGGTAGGTTGGTAACCTACTGTTGAAGATTTTTCCGAAAGTCTCTTACCTATTTATGGTTACTTCGTAAGTATTTAGCGAAGATTCATACCTTATTATGTAATTATCTACAATCGTCACATTACCCATTCATAATACCTAATTACCTAATTCCGTTGTAATTAACCACATTATGTTAAATTCGGTGTCTCATCTGGGCCGCAAAAATAATTAAAGTAAGATTTATAACAGTCCAAAGATGTAAACATATAAATTATTAGACATGTACAGCCCTATTGTCTAAATTATTTATTGCCTACCTTTAAAGCTCCTGCAAACAGGCGCGACACGCGACGCGTATCGCACGCGACATAAAAAGGCACAGCGTGTAGCGCGACGACCGCCGACCGGTGCCTTTCGTGTCGCGTGTCACGCCTGTTTGAAGGAGCCTTTAACCACCGCAAATTAATATAATTTATTTATAATTAATGTTAGTAGGCTGGAAGAAATAAAATGATTATTTTGACGATTCAACTGTGTATTATTAATCTGAAAGCACCATTTTCCACGACTTTGAGCGCGAGGCGGCAAGTCACGAATCTTGAGTTCGATTCCCAGGTCGGGCAGTGTTATTTGATTTTATTTATTTATTACTTTTCGCACAAAAGGTACAAAGGCGGACTTAATGCCTTAATGATTTTTTCATCAGAAATATCTCATTAGCAGCCGGAGTGTGGATCTATACCCGGTAAATGGCAAAAGAGGCCTCCTACCTGATAGCTACATGAGACTTCAAATATCTACCAACTCAACAACTCTGCCTTATCCTTCGGTGAACACAGGCGTGATATTATGTCGTATCAAGAGAACCGAAAAAAAAAACACCGAAATCAAAAAAGTGCTTTCAATACATAAGGACTACAGACTTGCCAATATCGCAGAGCAAGCAATGGGTACCTGTGGTAGGTACTTGATTGTGTCGCTGCTGTACAAGCATTCACCGTCAACAAGACGGCGAAAACCGGAAGTAATACTCTTAGGAGGCTTAGGTACCAGGAGACGCCCTGGGCGTCGGGAATCGCAGGCCGATTCCCGGCCACCGTAGGCTTGCGAACGGCGAGCAATGGGTAGCTCGCCGTTCGATAAGGACCAGGCCCGGGTTGACGGCGCGTTGTGTTCCACGCGCGCCTCAAAGAGATGTCAGCACCAATGACGGGGTTTGCTAGGACCGATGCCTGCTAGGGTTGCGGAAAAGTCCGAGAGGGATACCGTGGCCCCTGGCACAGGCAACTGAAGGAACACGGGTGGGTTTTAGTCAGTAAGAGTCTGACACGCCCTCCTGCTCTGCCCAGAGCGGGAGAAGTTATTTGATGATTTCCCACCCTCAAAAAAAAAGGAGGCTTAGGTACAGTAGGCCGCATGTCAGTGGTAACAAAACCAGCATAAACTGGGTTTGTATTCTATTGAAACTCCGTACTATGTATGCTAGGCCAGCTCAAGGTGAAAGTGTTACCACCGCCGTGTGACCAACTGTAGGTACTTGTTGATCGATATACTAATAGGTTCCTAGATCGTTACTTCCAAAACTAGGTGATTACTAATTTGTGTTTCACTTAATTGGTATTCCTTTAAACCCCTCCAAAAAGAATAGGTAAATGCTTATATTACAAGTTTTATTAAATGGGACTAACGATGGTTTTACTTCAATTTCATCTTTTTTTCTGTGGTCAATAAAAAAAGGAGTAGGTTGGTGGCGTTCTGTAGTTTCTGCCTTCCCCCATGGGAAGAAAGCGTGAATTTATGTAAGTATGTTTATAAAAATAATATGAACAGACGTGAAAATAAGATGATACTTTGAGTATTACATGGAATCTCAGATCTTATACAGTAGTTTCGTTGCTTGCCTACCTACGGGGCAAGGCAGGTCATGTTTGTTTTTGTATGACAAACCTTGAACGATGCAGGAAAACATGTAGATATTTTTTTTTATCGTTTCCACTAAAGTGCAAAACATCGGTCTGCGACAGGCAATGCCATCTATCGTAATTGAAACTAACTTTTACAGGAGCATGCTACATAAAGGTAAACCGAGTAAAACATATCTCTAAGTAAGGAAATCTATATAAATACTATTATAAAATTACACTTTATAACTTCACACTATTTAAATTTCATAGTAATTCGACTTTAATCTATAGTGTAATAGCTTTATAGCACATTCTAAGTTCGAGTATCGAAGTCTATCATATCAAAATTGGATAATTATTAGATAGTACTACTAAATAGCGGTGATAGGGCTATAGGTATATAGGTACCACGTGGGCCGTGATACTAGATGGGCCGAAGTTGCCCCACTGTTTAACGAAAGGAGGCTATTATAGTTGAGCAATTTATACTAATATTGTTTTGTTTAACCATCAATAATTTACTACATAGCGAAAACAAACTTTGTTCTAGGTCCATGGAAAAAGCGAACTATTTTCATACAGTCGTGCGTTTTACCTACAATGACTAAGAATATCATATTTTTTACCCACTGTTTCATGCTAAAAGCATAGACAAATTTTGACTCTTAAAAACCAAAAAGATAAGTGTTCAAACCATCAAATCTAAAAGTATTTAAAAATAAAAACCGATTTGTTTATGGTCTCGCCAGAAAGCTGAAACAATTGAAGAAATAATAGGCATGCTGAAGCGGAAAACTACATGTACTATAAATATTGCGATAGTGAAATACTTGTGACCAAACTAGCAGTGGATAATCTCATTACTTGTAAGTTATTACATCCTTGCGTATTGTGTTTGTACAAATCTGAATAATAGCCATTGCAGAGAAAAGGAAATCAAAAAAGAACGTCACACATAAAACGTGAGGTGGCGCTATTGTATATGGGGATTCGTACGAGAGTGAAAGAGACGAAAGCCATTTTACCTGTCAATGTCATTATACTATTCACAAATATGACTTAGTTTCAGAATTTATTATTTTTAATTGACACATATTAGAACAAAATCCTAAATTGTATTGTATAATGTAAATATTAGTTACTGCATTGATAACCAATCCTTGTAATAACTCAACAAAAACTTGGTGGCGATTCAGTGAACAGCGGATTTGTTTAAGGCCAAATTACTTTTTTATTCGTTGTGTTTACTAAAACTCTCTTTGCAGATGTAAATGAGAGTAACGATGTGTTATCGCGACAACAAATGAACAGAGATCAAACATTCTTTAATTGTGTAGTGTTTCGTTGGTACAAAATATCGTAGCCGCAATGATGAAGAGTACGTTACCTAAGGATAAACCTGGCAAGATGAGGATCCGAGCTTTCCCAGTAAGTATCGGTCCGTCAATCATTTTGACTAACGGGCTTCAATATCAGCCCTTGGCTCGAAGTGTAATATTAATTGTTAAGTGACTCAAAATCACTAACAAATCATTTTTGCTGGACTCCAAAATAACTGCAATTTGTTTTCGTAAAATGTATTTTTATCTATGATCTTTATTTACATCAAGTTCTTTTGTGTTTGAGCTATGCAGTATTGGTAATTAGTAATCATTCTCATTCAACCTGGTCCTTATTAACAATGTGCCTATTATTAGTTTAAACATGTTACTAGATGGTTTAAGTCCTATAGAAAACTTATCACACTAAAAGTAGGTAATGAAGATGGCTATGACTCATAGTAAATGTTGCTTAAAGTTTTAATTAAATACTTACCATCAAATTTGTATTTTAGCATGGTTGGTCACAAATTAGCTAACAAAATATGTTCCATGGTACAATAACACTACATGGACCACTTACTTTGTGAGGTTACTTATGAATAGATGAAATTTTATTAATTATTGAAATTAAATAATATCATACCATGTCCATTTGAAATAGGGAAGCAATTGCAACACATTATGTGATTTGTGTCCACAATTTTCCTGAGAAGTTACTTGGAATCATACTTTTTGTTGTAATAGAAAAGAGGTTAATTTAAGGAAATGGTAGCAATGGTAACACTTGATGATATAACTTAACTGTCACTATGATTTAAAAATAGAAACCATTTATTTTCCTTTAGAACAAAATTTTTGTATTCAATATGTCATAATTTATATTTTTGATGACAGGAGTGAAAATCAATCAAAAGATAAACATTCGTATTTTTACTGTTTTACATAGTCAATGTTTTTGAACTACTTTTGTACTTTCGAACAATGTTGGTTTAACACCCTAAGTTATTAATTTTCAAGATGACTAGAAAATTTCAAGTGTGGAACTATTCTGAACCATATTACCAAATGTATCCAGACACTTGGGTCTGTATTGTTTGAAATGAATACCAATATGATTTGAGAAACTTTTTTGAGTGTATTTGTCTTGTTTTGAATGGATAATAGGCAATATACTGTGTAACATTACAGATGACTATGGATGAGAAGTATGTGGAGAGCATATGGAGTTTACTAAAGAATGCGATACAAGAGATTCAAAAGAAGAACAATTCAGGACTTTCCTTTGAAGAACTTTATCGCAATGCTTACACCATGGTGCTCCACAAACATGGGGAAAGACTTTACACTGGATTGAAGGAAGTGGTCACTCAGCATCTTGAAACAAAGGTACAAACTTTTACAAGTGTTAATGAAATTTTACAAATGTTTTAATCAGTGCATATTTACAATCCTGTTGACTATTTTTCCAGGTGAGGGAAGATGTTCTGCACTCATTACACAATGGATTCCTCCAGACCCTCAACAATGCTTGGACAGACCATCAAACTAGTATGGTTATGATTCGAGACATCCTTATGTACATGGACAGGGTATATGTACAACAGAATGAAGTGGACAATGTCTATAATCTGGGACTTATTATTTTTAGAGATCAGGTTGGTAAATAAACTTTTATCTTATCTTACAATAGCAAAAGTAAGATTCAGCAAATAAAACATGTTACAATACTAAATTGCCTGTAGTTACAAACAATATCATGGTTTGCACAGTTGATGCAAGAAAACTTTTATCTTATTCATCACTTCTGATTGTTTTTTCGTGATGAGGTGCTGCCGTGAGAGTGAATTAGTTATCTTGATTTACTAAGCTGATGAGTCTTTTAAAAACAAGTTGCAATGGAAAAGCAATTTATAAATGCACTAGCATCTTGTATGGCTTTGTCAGCTATTAATTACTAATCTAAACAAAAGAATTATTGCCAAGTGTGTCCGTCCTCCATAAATATAAAATGATTATAATACAATAGCAACATAATTGTATCCTAAGGTTGTACGCTATGGGTGCATCCGTGACCACCTCCGTCAAACGCTGCTGGAACTAGTGGCCCGCGAACGTCGCGGTGAGGTGGTGGACCGGCTGGCAATACGCAACGCTTGCCAGATGCTCATGGTGCTCGGCATCAACTCACGTGCCGTCTACGAGGAAGACTTCGAGAAGCCATTCCTGCACCAGTCTTCAGAGTTTTATAGGGTATGTTACAAACACAGTCACAGCCAAAATTATTTGGTAATCAGCAGTATAATGTTTGTGGGCATACTGCCATTATCATTGATGATTATGTCTTTAGTAGACAGGTGGGTTCCACAGTCGTTGGACTTGATAGTCCTAATTTATTGATCTATCACCTAAACAATGATAGTGCCTTTGATTAGATACACATAACATATCTTTTTACAGCTACAAAGACCCATGTGTGGCTGTACTAATTATATTGTATGTTTGTTTAGATGGAATCTCAGAAGTTCCTGGCGGAGAATAGCGCGGCAGTTTACATCAACCGCGTGGAGGCGCGCATCGCCGAGGAAGCGGAGCGAGCACGACACTACCTCGACGAGAGCACCGAGCCGCGCGTCGTGAGCGTGCTTGAACACGAGCTCATAGAGCGACATATGAAGACCATTGTTGAGGTAACACATGGCATTCCCTATTATTTATCAGGGATAGGCATAGTTATACACCCGCATTTCACCAGTAAGGTTACAAGCCCCCAAGAGGGGGCGATACTATTGCCAAGAAATTCGAAAAAAATTTTTAGTAATACTTTGCCAGACCTGCACCCTCTGCCAGGGTTGCGGGAAAGTCTGAAAGGGTCACCGTGGCCGCTGGCATACGCAACTGAAGGAACTCGGGTGGGTTTTAGTCAGTAAGAGTCTGACACGCCCTCCCGCTCCGCCCAGAGCGTGAGAAGTTATTAGATGAATTCCCACCCTCAAAAAAAAAGACCTATACCCTAATGGCGCAACACACTATCAATCGCAATCTGAATAATTTTGAAGGAAATTGCTAATCCATTGCTTCATTATGTTCCAAAAAATACTCTACTCAACAACGTAAATAACCCAATGAATATTGTTGAACTGTCAAAATGATTGCCATTCCTACTGCTAGCGTGTTACGCAATTACCGTTGTGATCAAAGCGGCCAACGGCTTTGTCTCCTGACACAATAAAGAAAATAAGCAGTACTAATCTACAATAAATTACCCATACACACAGTACAGCCATCTGGTCCATCTGCCTAGCCGACCCCAAAATAGTTGGGAAACAACTATGTTGGGGTCAGCTTCCAGGCTAACCGGATGCAGCTGATACCAGTATTTTACATGGAGCGACTGCCTATCTGACTTCCACAACTCAGTAACTAGGTAATAAGATACCCCTTGGTAAGACTGGTTGTCAGACTTTCGAGGTTCTGACGACCCGTAACGACTGATCCACGAATGACAGCCGGGACCAACGGCTTAACGTGCTTACCGAGGCACGGAGGGTCCTTGGTATGTAAAAATGGTCACCCATCCACGGAGCAACCTCGGCAAGCGTAGCTTAACCTGATCGATCGACCCGTGCGCCTGTTATTACTTAGCTAGAATAAATATTTATTCTTTATTTATTTATAATAGAAAAAACTTATGTATAAAATATAGAGTGCTAACCTTGTTCTTATTATCTAGATGGAGAACTCTGGCGTGGTGCACATGCTGATGCACACGCGCACGCTGGAGCTGGCGTGCGTGTACAAGCTGCTGTCGCGCGTGGGCGAGGGCCTGCGCACCGTGGCCGACGCCGTGTCCGCGCACCTGCGCGAGCAAGGCCGCGCGCTCGTCACCGACACGCATCACAACACCAACGCTATCACCTTTGTTCAGGTATGTTACATCCTTATTTTAATCCTTTCTTGTATATTTATAAATGTTTAGGTACTATACTCTCATTTAAAGATTAAACAAAGTTACCCAGGTGAAGTTTGACCATAATTACTTTAGTCCCTGCATCCAGGTTAATTTTTACTTGCCCTATATGATTAATGCACCTATATTTTTTTTATTTTTCTGACTGCACAATGCCAACCTGATTTTGTTTGAAACTTGCTAAACATTTTTGCTTCTTGATCGCAAATAAAACTCACGAGGATCAGAGGTTCGAGGATTAGACCAGTTGACACAGAACCCCCACCATCAATCTATGAAGTTTATTGGTTTAACATATCTCTAAAAGTTGTATTTGATGCCTTGAGTACATTAAGGAGTGTACTACCTTTTGAATTATGTAAATCTCCACGATGCAGCGACGATGTGTTGTTAAAGTTTTCCTGTATTGTCTTTTTACCCACTGTCTACATTTCTCATGTAACTCTCTGCTATCTTTAGGTGTTTTTGTCTTTGAAGTGTTGTGTGTTTACAATAATAAACATTCTACATTTCTAGAATCAAAAATTCATAGTCATGACCTGTGACTACTGTCCATTGGGTCCGTGTGGTGGACTACGATTTATGCCTCTCACAATGAGAAGGCTATAGGTCACAGCATATCGGCTAATTATTACACCTTCTTTCTATCTGTCTACTGTTATATATTTACTAGGCTTAAATTGTTGTTTGCGCGATACCTAAACAATAAATTTACACACACCCACACGCACGCACACACACACACACACACACACACACACACACACACACACACACACACACACACACACACACACACACACACACAAACACAAACACACACACCACTCATCTGTAAATTAGTTATTAAGTAACCATAACTATATATATATCATCGAGCCTGTTTTTGAAATAAGAACCCAACAGAAATCGAAATACGGTTCCTTTCACAAAACTGACAACTTAGTCCGGTCTTAAGTTGCCAATTTTGTGTTAAGAACTTAACTGAAGTCGGCATAAAGTTCGAAATACAAAAACTGGAACGAATGTTTAGGCTCGGGCTAAAGTTAGATCGTGTTTTGTAATAAGACGCATCAAGTCTATTGGTGTATCGGCGCAGTTTATGTTAGCATAAGTTTTGGAATCACTGACTCCCAAGTCACAGGCAATAAACCTAGTTTGGGAGCCAGGAGATAAATTAGTCTCACATCTGTGTACCAAATTATTTTACAATTGATTTTGTCACCAAGTTTTAGATAATAATGCATTATTATTATTATATTTCTGCCTGATTTAGCTAAAAAAAATACCACAGAAAAAGAAAATAGTACTTTGTAAAGAAGTGAAAGTATGTGTATCCCCGAAGCGGATTTTCAAGATGCATAATTTCTTGCACTATCCACTTGTAAGTAAAAATTGATTTGATTAGGTTTTAAATCCTTGTTACAGAATCTGCTTGACCTGAAAGACAGATTTGACCACTTCCTTCAAAACTCGTTCAACAATGACAAGATTTTCAAACACATGATTGCATCGGACTTCGAATATTTCCTGAACTTGAACAGCAAATCTCCAGAGTTTTTATCGCTGTTCATTGACGGAAAACTGAAGAAGGGTGAAAAAGGCGTAAGTATTCCTTCGCCAGGCTTTTTTAGTTATTAGCTGTTTTTTTGGTCCTAAAAAAAAAATTTTTCTCAGATGAGTGAACAAGAAATCGAAGCGGTATTGGACAAAACTATGGTATTATTCAGATTCTTACAAGAGAAGGATGTGTTCGAGCGCTACTACAAGCAGCACTTAGCTAAACGATTGTTGCTCAACAAATCCGTCTCTGACGACAGTGAGAAGAATATGATCTCTAAACTGAAGGTTAGTTTTCTCATCACACATAATCGCGTCATAAAATAATATTTTTTTGTTATTAACTGTACTATTTTGCATTAACACTTTGTTCATAAATATTTTGGTTTCTAACCTTTCCCAGAAAGAAGGTTTACTTAAAGATGTTGAACCGCGAGACTTTCATTGTATAATCGGAGATGTCTCGCAAATAGAGAATTCATTAAATGACTAAATGAACAATCCGTCCGACCTCCACATCCTGTCCACATATTTCTGCAAAATTCTTTACCAATTATAGATGGACATTTTTCGTAAGTGTCCTGTCTCATATACCCCTGGTAGTTCTTCTTCTATTGTGAAAAGTCTGCTTAAAGTCTTTGGATTTCAGTATAAAAAACTATTGTTTCAAAATTAAGTAAAGATTACTAAAACTGGTTTAGGTAAAGAATTTTGCAGAGAATTAAGACTTTAAGCAGGATTACGTTCAGTAGTCTTATTTTTAGTTACACTGTATTGTCAGTAGTTTTGTGTAATAAACTTAAAATACAAAAAAAATATAGATTTACAGACAACTAACATCATCTGCGTTTTAACGGACATTTTGGTGTGGGAGTTAAGCTGATTTAACATGGATTGGCAAAAGTGATATAGCCTTGATAAGGCTGGTACCAGGGTAGCCCACGAAACTCTTTTTTTAACGTTTTTATTCAATTTGCAGGTTGGTATCAGGTTTTATGTTAATCAAAACGCGATTTGCGACGGTAACAAATTATGTATCTACAGAATTACAATGATTAAAATCATCAACACAACTCTCTAAGTTCAAATTACCCTATTGAATGACTATTTCATGACTTACATGATTATAATTCTGGAATACATATTTGTTACGGCTGCGAATCTGCGAAACTTGCAAATTGCAGAAAAAGTAAGAAAATATGAATTTCGCGGGCTACCTTACCGTTAAATCCCCCGTAAACGATGTGGGCGACGAAAAAACGTTTGACCGTGTCTTGAACATTGTTGCTGTTCAATGGACACTTTTAGTTGCCTGTTTAATTAGTTTTTTGCTGGACATTTAATTGTATGTAGGATAAAAGTTCTTTTCAATCATTACAAATGTAAACAATTTCAGACTGAATGCGGTTGTCAGTTCACATCAAAGCTGGAAGGAATGTTCAAAGACATGACCGTCTCGAACACCATAATGGAAGAATTCAAGGAACATGTGCTGTCATCCGGGGTGAATCTTTGTTATTTGTTACCTTTCTGTGGCTATTACTGCCGTCGTTATATAGTATAAATCGAGCTGACAAAGTATCTGTAAGTCACAGCGTCACTCGAACGTTCTTTATAATGGATATTGCTTTCTTTCAATACTTTTCTAAAAAGAAGTATTGTAATTTCAGATCAACCTTCACGGCGTAGATCTATCAGTGCGTGTGCTAACTACCGGCTTCTGGCCCACACAAAGCGCGACGCCCAAATGCAACATACCTACAGCGCCACGAAGTGCTTTCGAAGTCTTCAGAAGGTAAGCCAAGTGTTTAACAGATACGACTAGGATATCTTACGCACAGAAATTATTTTGAACCGGAATAATAAACGACAGGCGTACTAAACGCTAACGTTCGTGGTAGTCGAGATCATAAAACGAGCGAAAGAGACAACACTGTAGTCTCGGTTAGATGCCATAAATCCCGTACTAAATTATCACTGTCCTACTCGCACATTTTGCGACCGCGACTGCAATCTTGGCGATTAGTATTGTAGCGTTATCTACATCGCCACATTCGAGCTTCGTCACGCAAATCCTGCATCGCGCAAGCAGAGTTTACCGCGCGACTAGCATATATACAACTTCCCGACATCAATCGTTGGTCAGTTGCCCACCAGACACGACACCCGTCTGGTCGGAAGATCCTCCCTTTTCTATGGAGGTATGGTTGAACTTTACACCCTGTTCCTCGTACCTCTATAGTATAGTGAGTAAATGTGAACGTGGGGCTCGTTTGTGTCAGCTTCTACCTCGCGAAGCACTCGGGCCGGCAGCTGTCGCTGCAGCCGCAGCTGGGCAGCGCGGACCTGAACGCCACGTTCCGCGCCGCCGCCACGTCGCCGCCGCGCAGCCCGCCCGCTCCCGCCGCGCCCGCCGCGCCCGCCGCGCCGCGACGACACATCATCCAGGTGTCCACCTTCCAGATGTGCGTGCTGCTGCTCTTCAATAAACGCGAGCGACTCACCTACGAGGTATGATGCTTTCACTTATAGATCCATTTTTTTTAATTCTAATTATCTTAGCATTTTGTATACACGTATTTCTTGACAAATAAACCTCTTTTTCTTTCTTTATTTACACCACGCGTCAGGGGTCTTTGTTTCTTTTTATGAGGATTTGCATTCGACAAGTTTTATTGTGACTTTCGACATCGTTTCCTCTAAGAAATCTTCGACTTCCAAAAAAATTAACACTTGACTACCGCAGCTGACTTCACAGACAAAAAATCCGTTGCGCATACGCGTCCACATTTATTTCGCTTTTGTAGTGAACTTTTACTTATTTATTACAGCATGGAAGACTTACAGCTAAAAAAATAACAAAAAGGAAACAATAGTCGACAAAAAGCCTTCGCGCAAGTCTTCGCGTTTAGGCTTATATTAAAATTTGTTTTATTCACCACACTCGTTTCTTGCAGGAAATACTCAACGAGACTGATATTCCTGAGAAGGATCTTGTCCGGGCCCTACAGTCGTTAGCGATGGGAAAGCCCACCCAGAGGGTGCTTATCAAACAGCCGAAGACAAAAGAGATAGAACCGTCTCATCAATTTTACGTCAACGACGCCTTTACATCTAAGTTACATAGGTATGTACCTACCCTCAGTAAGTAAGAAGGGTAGCACCATTTTATGATGCAGGTTTTATTTTAACTTTGTTATTCTGTATTTCAGAGTTAAGATCCAGACCGTTGCAGCTAAAGGCGAGTCTGAACCGGAGCGACGTGAAACACGTAACAAAGTTGATGAAGACCGTAAACATGAAATTGAAGCTGCCATCGTGCGTATCATGAAAGCCAGGAAGAAGATGGCGGTATGTTAAAATATTGATGCATCATTAATAATTCTAGAATTACTCATGCAT
Organism: Brachylomia viminalis; assembly: GCA_937001585.2. Classification (NCBI taxonomy): domain Eukaryota; kingdom Metazoa; phylum Arthropoda; class Insecta; order Lepidoptera; family Noctuidae; genus Brachylomia; species Brachylomia viminalis. Next base: position 12,724,687 of record OW443301.2, on the reverse strand, counting down.
GACATGGTTTCGCAAACATTGCTCTCTATCTATACTATTTGATATCTCAATCTAACCGAACATGCCAGAATAAATAAATAAATAAATATTTCTCCGCAGCATACGCTTTTGGTCGCCGAAGTGACGGAGCAACTGCGCGCACGTTTCCTACCGTCGCCAGTGGTTATCAAGAAACGCATCGAAGGGCTTATTGAACGAGAGTATCTCGCTCGCACGCCTGACGACCGCAAAGTCTACACTTACGTCGCATAGGTTTGTAGCGACATCTCAGCCTTGCTCCGATCGATTTGTTTAAAAGCAGCTCCAGTTTATGTCTACTGTCTTCTTTGCTTTTCAATATATTATAATAGACTAAAAATTTCTTTTGAAGATTAATTATGTATAAATATTGTAAATACCAATATAGCTCTAGTACCTTAACGTCATGTACTATGATAGTTTACCTCGTTTCTTTGATGCGGCTATATTAAAAACTTCCTTTAAAACCAAATGTTTTATTAAATAAATTCTGTTTTGCCTCATGAATTTCGCTAAATCTTACGAGCTCATTGGGTTGACGTGGTCTAATTGAACCTAAAATGGGTTTTATTTTCAGGCCACCACAAACTCAAGATCGTTAAGTCCTTGAAGGGGATGCCAAGTTAGAAGTGATAGAAGTAACAAAAGTATTTAAATTATTTCAAAATAAAAATTATTAGTTATTATTCAAGAGTTATTTTATTTGCAAAGAAATAATATGACAAAGCAATATACTGTTACAATACACATGTTAGACATGCTGAGACAGCCATTTTGGGGGAAGGGGAAGAAGAAATCTTTGGGTAAATGAATATTTATATGTGGACTTCCAGCATATTCAATTGTACTTGGCTTTGACAAATCCACGAAATTAACATCAATAGTGATAACGGCCGAAATATCTTCAATGTTAAAACTAAAATTTTGAGTAGTTACTTCATAGTTAGCCGACAGAATTTTGTTCTGCCCTTTATATGACTTTTCGTCGACATTAGCGAACATGAAAGTAACAGAAAGTCTGTTTATTAAATTATAACAGTAAAGTTTAAAAGTGTTTTCATTATATTCTCCATAAATTGGCCCTTGTTTATTTATATCTATAGGCAAGTTTATCCAATTATCATCAGCAATATCATGTGGATTCCCAAATGGAGAAATTGATACATTATTGTTTAGCCTTAATAGTTCATTAATATCATTTTGTATATTGTTGCACATGTTTTTCTTCGATAATGTTGTGTGTGGGTGAACATAACGGCATTTAGTTCTTTTGTTCATTCCAAATTTTACAATATTGTTGGAAGCATTCAATGAAACACACAGTCCATTTCTGTTTTCGGGAAATAACATGTGTCTCCTTGTTTCTGAAGTGTTATTGAAAAAGTCTTCTGTGTGATTGCTTTTAACATAGGAGACTATAACCGGTAGACCGTTAATATATCCAGGATTGCCACTTAACTCTATTACATGGTCTATAGATTTATTTGCCAGATAAAAGTGAACACTGACTTCTTGCATCATATAGGGCAATACAAGTGATATATTTTGTAGGTGTAATTTTATCGTCGCATTTATAATTTTCATATCGTAAAAATAGAAGCCGTAATCTATTTTCAATGCTATGTTTGTACAAACATCTTCTGTGCATGACGCTTCATAATACGTCTTGTTGTATTTGAAACAAAACCCATTGTCACATGCTAGAATAGTCCAATTGATACAGTGGAGATTTGAGCAATTCTGTAAATAATAACTTTCAATATAAAAATTATGAAGGGGTACATATACTATACGCATTATATAGATCAAGGCAAAAAAAAAGTAGTTACCAAAGCAGTACTGTTAAATGTATTATTTGTAGCACTTATAACCATAGCTTCTTCGGAAGTTTTTAAAATATTAAACATTTCCAGATCCTTGAATTTCACAATACATGTGATTTTCTCTTCTTTAAGAAATGCTATTTGTACTCGATCTGTGCAGTAATTGTTTATCATGGGAGCTGGAAAATCTGAAAAATAAAATGTTTTAATCAACAGTCATTGACACAGTTGATCAAGGCGTTCAGTTTTCTGCACAATCTTGGTTGAAAGGCAGCCATAATGTGTATTATAATAGTATATAAAATAGAACATCAAACCATTAAATTAACAACTTGTTCATTGACAACACAGTTTTCTTGGGTCGGACCAAAAAACATAAAATACATATTCCCAAAAAAAAAAATACTAACCTAAATAATAAATTATTCCATTTTTTAATAGCCAAATCGGGTCAGCTTGTTTATACAAGGTCTTTTTAAATTCATATGAGTTTTGCTTCTGATAAACACTTCGCCACTTGTAATATGTACCTACTGGTGTCTGATCATACTGAAAAATAAAAATTACAGTGTATTTAGGTGAAGTTAATATATTATACATGTTTTTGGAATATTCATGATGTTATACACATACCTTTTTAATATTGTGCTTACTGGGTAAATTAGTTTTAACAACACAAAACAGATTATCAAGTACACTGCCCCCATATCTCTGCTCATCAAGTAAGTGGCTAATACACCCATCAATTGCTTTGTTCTCAGACTTACTAGTTTCTTGGCATTGGAATATTTTGTGTTCATAATCAGAACAATCCCGATCACAGCAGCAATTTATATCACATACTTTGTACTGGAAAATTAAGAATACATTGGTAAAGAAATCTCTCAGCCCAAAGTGTATCCTAAATAATAGGTATTGTAGGTGCTTACCAATAAGTTGCAATCACAATGCATATTAAAATAATTTTTTGGTGTAGTACTAGGAACACTAGAAGATTTGTTTTTCGTTTCAAAGAATGTTATTTCTGTGAGATTATCAAATTCAGTGCTTGTGAAATACATTTCGGTGGTTGTGGGAGTTGCTTCTGTGTCAGATGTATTTTCATCATACAGAACATCAAAAATAGTGGTGGTTCCATCTGTTGTTCCTAAAGTAACTTCTGACATGGAAGAGTTATTATAAATCTTTGATGGGGATGTGTCTTTCAGTGATCTACTCATAGCATGTGTCCTGTAGTAAAGAGCATGAGGTTTACTGCTTATATTCTTCAACAAATCACTTAGGATTTCTTTCTTTGTAGTAACATCGAGATTCAAGGTATCTGCAGTCTGAATTTTCTCTTGAATGTATTCCATAACACAAAATTGAATGAGTATTGACAGAGCCGTAAAAGCTAAATAAGTAATGACTTTCATATTTTCACTTATACTCTACACCAAACTGATTAAAATTCCTAAGCAATAAATGCACTTGCAGCTGAATTGTCCCTTTCGATTGGGTCCGTAATTTAAATCTGTAAATAAAATTTATATGCAGTTGAATGGAAACCATCTGTTTGATCTTTAATGCAAAAGGATATTACAGAAAAAAAAATACCGGTTTAATCCTAAATTAACTTGATCACTGTGAATAAGCTGATGAGATCCACCAAGGAAATATTGTCGGATTCTATCAGTTATTGAAGTTGTTGATGGTACCCAGCAGTTCACATGGATGATGTGAGGCCCTGGCACTGCAGGCAAGGTACAGCAACCATATCCTACTATCCAAGAGCGCCCTATAGAATCGAGGCAGCTCACTTGTACTAATAATTTCGGCCAACCTGAATTGTTAGAATAAAAATAATAATATTTTTTATGTATGTAGTTACAAACACAAACGCGTTTGAAAAAAATACAAACCTTGGACTCCTTTAGTTACGTAGTGAATATCAAGAGGGTGTGCCCAGACAACAGTCCTTTCGTAATCTAATTTACCTGAAACTGTCTGCCCCTCAGGGCAACCTGAGACAAGTGTCCAGTTTGGGCCTGAAAATTAAATGATATTTGAATTATTTCAGTTGCTGTATATAACTAAAAACGTCGACATATGCCAATAGTAGTCCACTGCTATACATCTCCATTTCTCCAATCCAAATCAAAATACAAACGTGAAAGTAGGTACTTAATTAATAAAAAACACGTAATACAACATACCGGCTTGAAATGAATATCGACAAAATAGGGATGAATTATCTTGAAAGTTTGCAACACACTGCAGTTGCCCTAATATGTGCAATTCTGCCATGAGATAACATTAATTATAGCAATAGACGCATCATTTACAACAAAAATAAAACGTAATCACAATTTGTTGATAAACGTCGTTACCATGGAAACGGAATTTGACCAAATTGTATTACAAGAACAGAAACCGGTGCTGCCATTGTAGAAAATGAAATAAGCTTAGGAGGACAATAGAGAATAGACGATCAAAATGGCTTCAGTTCGAAACAAGCGATAAAAGTTATGAAAATATTGCGTCATCAATTCACCATACTGATGGCATGCCTGAAGACACAGAAAATCTAATTTCGACTTGATCATTCATTCAAGTTATCACGCTCAGTACATACTGTTGGAAATATCTTGTAAACAGAGCTAGTTTAGTAAAACTCGCAAAAAGATAGGTGACTTTTATTTTTTACTTTTAGAGTGACATACATATTTATAACAAAGTTACCTAGCAACCAAAACTTACAATAGACTAGAATGTATCCAGCATACAACCTCTATAACACCCCCACTGTATGCCTATACATTTTTTAAAGTAGTCCTGCTTAACCTAGTAAGTCCTTTTGTGAAGATATCGGCAGGCATCTCATCAGTCTTACAATATTTGATACAAATTTCGTTTGCCTCGGCCAATTCCCTCACATAATGGTATCTGATATTTATGTGCTTAGACCTCCTACCGACTGTTGGCACGTACACTAATTTTATAGCGCTTTGGCTGTCGCTGAATAGATCAATTGTATTATTCTGACCTGTCAGTTCATGGTAGAGACCTTTGGCACAAACTACCTCTTTTGCTGCTTCGCAGATAGCGACATACTCTGCTTCAGCCGTACTGAGTGCGACGCAACGTTGCTTGCGGGTCTGCCAGGAAACCGCAGCACCGCCAAGGGCAAGCATATACCCTGTGAACGAATGTCCATCAGCGTTGGAACCCCAGTCCGCATCAGCATATGCAACCAGAGGATTGCCAGTCTTTTTGTAGACCAATTTGTGATCTACTGTACCCTTTAGGTACCTCAGCACTCTCTTGAGTGCAGCCATGTGAGTCGAATTCCAACAAGAATTAAACTGACTCAGGTAGCTTACTATGAATGTGATGTCAGGTCGTGTGCCACAGGACAGGTACAGGAGTGAACCCACAATCTCCTGGTAACTCATATCTCCAGTCGGATCGCCTTTCTCCAATCTCAGATTAGTTTCTATGGGAGTCGCAACAGCTTTGCAATCTTCTATTTTATACTTTTGGAGAACCTTCTTTATGAAGTTTCTTTGGCTGAGTTCCACTTCTCCCTTCCTATGCGTGAGCTCCATGCCCAGGCAGTCCTTTGCCAATCCCAAGTCTTTAATTTTGAAGGCATTCCCAATCTTCGCTTTCACGGCCTGAATCTCGCCAATGTCATGCCCAAAAATGTAGAAATCGTCTACGTATAAGGCAATTGCGAGAAATTTGCTTTTAACCTTCTTCAGGTATACGCATGGATCATATTTTGACCTCGTGAACCCGATCTCAATTATGTGAGCGTGAACCTTCACGTTCCAACATCGTGCTGCCTGCTTCAGACCATATATGGCCTTTTTCAGCTTGCACACCTTTCCTTCTTTCCCCCTCGTGATGAAGGCCTCTGGCTGTTCCATATACAGGTCTTCAGCAAGGTCACCATTAAGGAAAGCGGTCGTGACATCGATATGATGCACTGTCAATCCAATTTCTGCCGATAGTGCCAGCAGTAGTCGGACCGACGACAGTTTAACCACTGGTGCAAAGGTTTCGTAGTAGTCCTCCCCCCACTTCTGGGAATACCCTTTAGCCACCAGTCTTGCTTTGTGGCGCTGCACTGTCTCATCAGCGCCAATCTTCAGCTTAAATAGCCACTTGCATTTGACCACGTTCGCTCCTCTTGGGCGATCCACCAGCTCCCAGGTTCCGTTCTCGATGAGCGAGTTGTACTCTTGCTTCATCGCTTCCAACCACAGGTCCTTATCTCCGCGGTTCATTGCATCCTGTACCGACACAGGATCGTGCGCGCTGAGAAAAGTATATTCAAAATCTTCCTGTCTATTTGGAACTCTGGTTCTTTGAGGGTATCTAGGCCCTTCTATAGCTGGTTCAGCTTCTGGTTCTAAGCTTCTGTCCGAATCCGCGATGGAATCCATTGAATCATGGAACTCCTCAGATTCGACTACAACGTTTTCGTGTGTGGTCGACCCGGTTGCTGAAGCTGGTACGCTCTGGCTTGGAACTTCTTCCTCAGTTTCCATAGCCCCGGTAGTCCCGCCTGTAATGGGGACTACGAAAAATTCTTCAGGAACATCCATCACCGGCATCGTAGTTGGCGATTTGTTTGGAGGTCCGAGAAAATCCATATTGTCCTTAGACTGATTTGGCAACCTCTCATCAAACACGGCATCCCGAGCAACAATAATCCGCCTTGGATTATTCTTAACATCAGCAAACTTAAACCCCTTTTGATCCTCACTATAACCAAGAAATATAAGTTCTCGTGTCTTGGGATCAAACTTTTTGAGACTTCCATCCTTAATAAGAACCTGTGCCTTTGAACCAAAAACTTTTAAGTGCGAAAGGTTCACCGCCTTTCCGGTCCACACCTGTTCAGGGACCTGTTGCGAAATAGCCATAGTGGGCGAGCGGTTTTTCAGATAAATCGCCGTTAGAACTGCTTCACCCCAATATCTCTTATTGAGATTGCTTTCTGCTAGTATGCATCTCGCCTTTTCGACGATTGTCCGGATGGTTCTCTCCGCAACTCCATTTTGCTGTGGAGTGTGCGCTACAGTTGTCTGATGTTGAATTCCACGAGTCTTCAGGTGATCCTGGAATTCCTTACTGGTGTACTCGCCACCATTGTCGCTCCTTAACTTTTTAATCTTTTGGCCCGTTTGATTTTCAACTAATGCCTGAAACTCACGAAACTTCCCGAAAGCTTCTGATTTGCATTTCAGCAAATAGCCATAAACTTTCCTGCTATAGTCATCAACAAATAGCAGTATGTATCTATTGCCGCCCCATGACTCTACCTCAATGGGACCCGCAATGTCACTATGGACCAGCTCTAAAATCTGTGAAGCTCTATTGAATTTCCTTTTTGGAAACTTCTTCACGCATTGCTTGCCTTGACTGCATGGTACGCAGGGGTTCTTGCAGTTCCCAAGGCTATAACTAAGGCCCTTGACGATGTCCTTAAGTTTGCGCATTTCAGATTGGGATAAGTGGCCCAATCTCCTATGCCACAACTCAAAGTCATCCTGACTTTCTCCTAAGAGAACCGTTGCCTTGTTACTCCCCGAACCTAAAACATAGAGTCCGTTTTGCTTGCGTGGCGCTGTAAATAGTACGTTCCCATCCACAGAAACATTGCCATCGAAAACTCTGCAACGATTTTTGTCAAACACTACAACCTTGCCATTATCAGTGCACTTGCCAACAGACATCAAGTTGGTGACTAGTTCTGGAATCAACAACACATTATTCATTGTCAGTCCTAATGGACGTCCCTTGTGACATACGTCCAACTTCACAGTACCTTGCGAGGTTGATACTATTTTGTCATTATTCGCGCAAGTAACAGCTTTCGAACTGCTTGCTATAGGCGTTAAAATAGACTTATTTGATGTCATGTGTGATGTCGCTCCACTGTCTACCATCCAGCAATTATCCCCACTAGCGGCAAGTAAAGTAACAAAATCAGAAGAATCATCATGATTAATCCTGCCTACAGCCGCTAAATTGCTTTCAGTCTTACCTTGTTTGGCTTTGAAGAGCCTACATTGCGATTTAAAGTGACCCTTCTTTTTACAAAAATGACAAATTATTTTCTTACGAGCGCTACCGCTACCACTACCACCTGCAACATTAGCTAACACCGTATCGTCCTTAACATCATTCACTTGCTGTCGGTGACTTTCACGCAGAAGAGCCGCAATTACGTTCTCCGATGATAATTCCTTGCCAGAATGTTCCATAGCCATCACCAAAGGGTCGTAGGTGTCCGTCAAACCAGCCAAGAGAATAACCGCGATGAATTCATCGTTCAGTGCAGCTTTGATTTCCTGCAGGGCTTGATGCGTAGCTTGCACTTCATTGACGTAGGCATCCATAGTTTCGAAATTATACAGTTTCAATGAAAATAGCTTCCGCAGCAGACCTAATCTTCTAATTAGACCACAGTCAGCATAGGCCTTTTTGAGCGCATTCCATGCTTGCCATGAGGTTTTGGCATTCTTGACAATGGTGATGCACTGTTCTGAAATTGACAGGCAAATCTTTGCCCTTGCCCTTTCGTCGCGCTTCCGGTCTTCAGGTTTGGTAGCTACGAAATCTTCGCTCACACAGTCCCAGAGACCCGCATCTATTAATAGCATTTCGATGCTAAAGGCCCAACTGCCATAATTATTTCGCCCTGTGAGCTTTTTGATTGCACTCGTCGAACTTTCCATGTTCGAAATATCTTTATTCCTGGTCGAATTTACTATATGTAACTGCCCTACAAATTTACCATTAACGAGGCACGGTCTGGGCCCATAACCTGTTGGAAATATCTTGTAAACAGAGCTAGTTTAGTAAAACTCGCAAAAAGATAGGTGACTTTTATTTTTTACTTTTAGAGTGACATACATATTTATAACAAAGTTACCTAGCAACCAAAACTTACAATAGACTAGAATGTATCCAGCATACAACCTCTATAACACATACTTCAACACCGTTATATATTTCTTGATATTTTCAACACAAACCATGGTAGTTTCAAATTACGTATTTCTATTTGGATTAAATTTTGGACCGTTAAAATTGATCGTTATGGGCGAACTGCAAGAGACGTTGACTTGACAGTGATTTATATCACTCCCCATAAAATAGCTGATTGATGTTTGATTGATCGTGTAAGTTGCGACTGCTGCTATTCGGGTCAGGATGTATTATTGTTTATCCTTACACACCTACTGGTAGGGGAGCCCAGAGCGTATTTTGAGCATGCATATGCAGGGCGAAAAGTTGAAAGCTGAGTAGGTGCGACATCTCCCCAGGGATGTGCCTGACAGGCGTTGCACAGGGGGGATTCTGGAGTTGGTCTTTTAAGAGGAATCGGGACCCCCCTCCATGTGTCCATCCTCAAATAAAAAATAAGAAAAAAGCTGCGACATGAAGACAAAACACCGAAAACATATTTGATCAGATACGAACCCCGTGGTCAGAGGTGCACTTGCAGATTTCCAAAATGAATAAAAAACTACGTGATTGTCTTGAAGACAACTGTAAAACAGAAATTTAAATGCTATTAAAAAAAAGAGTTAACGGTAAATAGTTACATAATATAGGTAATTCAAATTAAGCTTTTACTTACATTGTTATTCACAGGACCATTTATTTTTTTAATACTTAAACTGTTATTATAACTTTCTCAATATTGCCAAGGATTTGTTAATAAACAAAATGTTCATCTGCATCTGTCAGTATCTTCTCATTATTCGACATCGCCTCCCCCAGGGCGCAGGTATTGATCTCCCTCAGATATTCTCGATTACTCGAAGTTGCTGCAGATCTTTCTGGCTGAGGTAATCCGTATTGTGCCAAGTATTGTCCTGCTTTTTTTTTTTTTTTGTTTCCGGGTTGGAAAATCCTCATGGATGTCCGCGTCTCACACCTACGCTGGGGGTCGCGGGAACGTACGGTCCTTCCGCAACCCCAGACTAGTGCCGGCCCGCCGCGCGCCGTTGCGGGCCTCTTCGGAAGTTTTGTCCTGCTTGAGCTAACACTGCATCTTCGATCAATATCAAGATCTGTCGTACACTTCGTCTATGAGCAGCTGCGCACTATCTTACAACTCTCTCTCCAGTTGCCGGTTGATGTCGTCAGAGAGACCGTCTTTGTATTTGTCCCAAAGGCTTAAAGGATCAGAGAGTTGACAGAAAACTAATATTATTGTCAATAGCTCTCGCAGCTTCAAAGGAGAATCGCACAATGTAGCTTCCTCTAAAGTAGTGTCCCAATGTTTGTCGTCTTCCAGCAATCCAAGGGCCTTGCACGCAGACTGAAATGTTTGATGGAGGATGCCATTCAAAGTCTTCAAGTCCTCAAAAGGTGTGGGACCTCAATAAGAACCTCATGAAGTAGCAGGAGTAGGTGGGTTTTGTTTGGGTGAATCGTGTAGACCCTACCCAGAGCGTGCTCTTTCTTTTTTTTGCGCGAATTATTTTTGTTGTTCCAGACAAAGTAATAAGGGACTTCAAAGTACAGCAGCGTCTTAGCAAAATTGTCCGTTTTGCAGATAAAATAAAAAACTAGTAGCGTTGTTTGAGGTGGGCTGTTTATTTTATGCGACGTTGGAGGTGAAGTATACACGCTGACCGTTTTCAAGATGAACAGCGAGATGTAAAACGGGGGGGAACCGTTCATGAATGAGAAAGCTTAAGATCCTCCAAACTACTTCAGAACTATTTATGTACCGGCCGCTTTCGTAGATTTTCACCTCATCTTTCTTATTCTCCAGAGTAAAGGCCGCTTGATCACTACCCTAGTTTACGTACTTACGTGTCCAAGGGTTTGGGCTGGGCGTTGATGAGTCAGTCAGTCAGTCAGGACTTTTCTTTTTATTTATATAGATAGATTTAACAGAGTTGCAGTACTTAACATTAATATGAGCATTAAAGTACGTGATAGGACAGGATTGTAAGGCACTACCCAGCGGTTGTCCAACTCAATTTCACATTTTTTTATTGTGTGACCACCGTCAGCTGGAGACCTCCTCCTATATTGCGGATATCAATCGTCTCCTGTATGGGTGTCCTTGAGAAGTGGTTTAGGATACCTCTTAGTGCAGCTACTATGTTTCATGCAGGGTGATTTGTAGTTTAAACTATCGCAAGGACCATGTATCATGTTGGCCTTCACAATATCGTAAAGGTGAGGGTCTTACTCACGGTCGGCTATTTCTGCACAAATAACGTTGTCGATTTGATCTGGGTTGATACGTTGCTCTAGCCATAGCAAGATGTGGATGTGAAGAAGACCTCGTTTTTGCCATTGCTCTCACTATATAAAGCAAAGCATCCCCCCAAACAGATTGCCTTTGGTTAGAAGAGTCATCATCTTTTTCACCTTTAGGTGGAATACCCTGGCAATAATGTCGTGGCGATCGTGTGACTTTTGACCAGGTAAAAGTATATATGTGATGTCTTTCCATCGGGGATTACATGTGAATGTGATAAAGAGGTCAGGACAGCCGTATTTGCGCATGTATGTCATGGCGTCTTGAGTACGCTCGTGCATATAGCGTGGTCCACCGGTAAAAAGATGACGGGAGCATCACCTTCTGACCCAGGTGCTCACCATTAACGTCCTGCCTCCCTATGGCATCCCTCAAGTGTACATAACTGTCAGCCCTCAGCTGCCCCTGGTTGTTCCTGATATAGGTCAACCTTTCCGTCTCTATTTTAGCTTACATATCAACCAAAAACTGACTAAAAAGAGAGCGGAAATTAACCAGATGATTATCTTATCCTAGTCTCTATCCTGTGACAATTAGAAAAAAATTGTTACGTTTTTTTTTTATTTAAGATGGGTTTGCTCTTGACTCTAGTCTAGGTCAGTGGTGACAGAGACAGAGTCGACGGTGGAGTGAGCTTACCCAGAAGAAGCCCGAGTCAAGCACCGAGTCAAGCGCGGCAAGTTAGGGCACGCCACGATAGCGGCGGTAAGACCCCTCTTTGAGGAGTGGCTAGAGAGGCGTCACGGCGTCCTCACCTACCGCCTGACGCAGGTCCTCACCGGACACGGATGTTTCGGGAGGTTCCTGCACATCATCAGGCGGGAGGAAACGCCCGGGTGTCACCACTGCGATGATCGCCCCGAGGACACGGTGGAGCATACGGTGGGGGCCTGCCCTGCATGGGCGGAGCACCGCCGTGTCCTCGTAGAGGCGATCGGCAGCGGCGGCGACCTCTCACGCCCGGCCCTGGTTCAAGCCATGGTCCGGGGCGAGGGGGAGTGGGAGGCAGTCACCTCCTTCTGCGAAGCAGTCATGCTAGCGAAGGAGGTGGCGGGACGGGAGAGGGAGAGAGTCTCCCGTCCAAGCCGCCGCGGTGGACGCTCTGGGCGTCGGGAGCCGCGTGACGACTCCCGGCCACCGTAGGCGCGGGCCTGCGGGCGGTGAGTAATGGGTAGCTCACCGTCCGATCAGGACCAGGCCCGTGCTGGACGGCGCGTACGTGTTCCACGCGCGCCTCAAAGAGATGTCAGCATCGAAGAGGGGGCCCACTAGGGCCCAAGCCTGCCGGGAAAGCGGGATCATCCGAAAGGGGTACCGCTGACCCGGAACATAAAGGGCCAAGGAAGGAACACGGGTGGGTTTTAGTCAGTAAGAGTCTGACACTCCCTTCCGCTCCACCCAGAGCGGGAGGAGTCATTTGATGATTTCCCATCCTCAAAAAAAAAAAAAAAAAAAGCGCGGCAAGTTAGTACTTTGCTGAGCCATCCCAAAGGTAGCTGCAACACTCCATGCAGGTTCGGACTTGCGCTTTGTAAAGGGTCAGAAGCTATCCAGGCGTAAAGTATCGCTTCACTCTATTTAGGATGGCCAGTTTCTTAGCCGCTGTTTGAGCTTTATACTCGATGGTGGCGCCGAAGTTGAGACCAGAGAGGTAATTCTCGTACTTAAAAAACGTTCAAATTCAAGTCGCAATCGTGTACGTTACCCCAGCAAGAAAGTGTCTCCTAGAGTTATAGGAGTAGAACGTATAATTGGTGCCTTATCTGCTGTAAATGTGCCCCCACATAAAAAATGTGTGCCCCCTGTCGTTTTGGAAAAAAACGGAAAAAACGATTCTTGCTGGAGTAACGTTTTTCTAGCAGGAAAATTCTAAACGAATGATCGGAGAGAGAAAAATTGTGCATGGCCAGAGAGCTTATATGTGTGCCAAAATGTGCCCCCAAAAATAAAATCTGTGCCCCTTCAGGTTTTCGAGATATTGCATTTCCTGCTGGAGTAACGTTTTGACGAATCGTATAACTCTACAACCATTGCATGTGCCCCTGTAGAATAAACATACACGAGTAGCTCTTAATGTGTGCCCCATTGTGCCCCAAATTAGATTTACGAAAATATTTATAGTTTTCAAGTTATCGCGGTTTTATGAAAACCCGAAAAAACATCGCAGCGCCTAAATTAGACAAGGCACAAGTTCGCTGAAAACTGTATTCGGTCCCTCTTGACGCTAATAATAACCATACAAAGTTTCAAAACTGTTCATGCATGCGTTTTTGAATAATTTCGCTAGAAGTCAAAACGATGGTGTCATAACTTTGACGGCAAAATACAAGGAACCGGCTCAATCCCAGATTTGTAGGTGTAAACCAAAATTGTGTGCCTTTAGTCAAAAATATATGGTGAAAATATTCAGCTTGGAATGTTTCGCATTAAGTAAATATTAACAAAAAACCAAAATATGTAAGCAACGGCTGGTTATCCGACCAAATTTGAATGACTACTAAAAAGCGACGGATTCATATATATCGATGACTTTCTTTATCGGACGTATTATACCTAAGCTGTTGTCCGTACAGTCGCGTTCAAAAGTTTTGGGGGCTAATTAAAAAATATATTAAATGCACCTTGTGACAATAATAAATGAAACAGCTTGTTGATGTGGAAATAATTATTTTTATTCCCTTAATTTCAATTCTTAAAGTAATGATTGCATCAAATCACAGATCAAAGTTCCTACCTATAAATATTAGAAATTATTTGCACGTTGTGTAGTCATTATTATTTAAATCACAGATCAGTTTTTCATCTAAGTCTAACATATAATTAGTAAATTCGCATCACAAAAAATCACAGATCAGTACCGGTCCGGCCATATTGGAACCAAATGGTTCCAGTACTTTCCCCATACCGTCAAGCCATATTGGAACCGATCGGTTCCAGTGGCTCCGCGCGGTTTTAAATCTAATTTAACCTTAAAATAAAAGCTAATATTGTTTGTGGGCATTTTAGTCTATGGGCTGTAGTATTATCGTGTGCCATACATCCATTTTAAAAATAAAAATACGACCTGACAACATTATAAAAAATGTTTAGAACAGACGCGTCGCAAATGTCAAATCCCTGTGTGGTCGTGCTTACGTGCGCATATGTTTTTAATTGATTTTGCAGGTTTTTTTGTGACTAGTTGAAGGAAAGTGGGCGAATATTCATTTATAAGTGGTTATTACATCGTTGTAGATAATATTTGCACGAAATAACATCGTAAATACTTTTTTGAGTGAAGAAATGTTACGTGAAAAAACCGTTATGCCAATGTCGTAATTATGATGACGAATTTTGTGTTTTACAATGAATTGAGTGTATCTATACGATTTGTGAGGTTCTAAAACTAATAATAACAATGTATTTTGGTCATTCGAGGCGTTTCGTACTTTACTATTCATATTTCAACGATTTACATAGTATACAAAATACCTAAACTATTTTACGTAATTGAGAGGTTGATATCTTTGTTTTTTTTCATAAACATGAGTAAGTATATAAAGTAATACGAAAATATAGTTCGTTCTTGTGTAGTTTTGACTAATATTCAAATTCTAAAACCAAAAATACAAAGTGAAAATAGCAGTCACAAAAAAATTACCGATTTGTTCCCTCTTCAAGATATTGTTATCATTTTACAATTCAAAGTGGCATATTTTTATTACATATAGGTAGTTATCAGTCAATAAAGGTCTAACTAGTATCCCAGTAACAAGTTTTTATTGAAACTACTCAATATAACTAGGATGAGCGTGTACAAAGTCGTGCGATAAACAATACGGAAATCAGAAAAACAGCTGCGCGCCGTATCAAGTTTGAGTTTCAATATTATAAAAAAAGTAAGGTAGGACTCTCAAAAAAACGCTGCTGTTAGATAACTTGTCTATTCATAATGTAAAATGCAAAATTTCAGGCATATTGATACAGTAGTTTTATCAGAAATCGACATAACACAGGAACAAACACACTTTCAGCTAGTACTGTTTATTTATCATTTGTTAACAATAACAAATCTCGATAGACGAGCATTGTTTACATTTTATGGCATGCTTTGTATATTCATGGACCCAAAACACTTTAGAATACGATAACAAAGGGCCTTGGTAATACGAGGGGACCTGTTTTTGTGCGCAACCCGAGCCACTTGTCCGCGCGCCGCGGGGGGGCGGTACTTGACGGGTCATAAATCTGTCAACATGACGGCTGTCGAGCGGTTAAGAGTATAATATTGTGTAAAAAAAATATTAAATTTTAAATCACAGATAAATAATTTACTTACGAGTAATTTGCTTATACATAGATTCAAATAAAGTGTGTTAGTATAGTAAACCGCTTATAGATATAACTGTAAACATCGAATGTGCACAAATTATCTGATGGTATTTGGCTATAAATAAACATATTTATCCCATATACGTAACAACATTATCACCTGACTGTGGAATGACACTTATATATCTAAAACGCCATCAAATCAAAATTATGTGACACTACATAATCAGCTTTAATATAATCGTTCGTTAATAATTATAAATCCCTCATAGATACGTAATACGACATACAAAATGGAAACACGTTGTTGCAACACAGATCATTGTGCGGTTGACTATAGGTACCGTATACACTAAATACAACTCTCAAAACTGTAGGTACCAAAATTTATTTGGTTAAGGTGAATGCTCCAACCAACCCGCGAAATTCAAAATTTCTTACGTTTTTTGCAATTTGCACGCCAGTGCTAGGTTGTATGTTGATTAAAATATTATTAAGAAGTATAATCATCAAAATCATCAATATAACCCTCCAAGTTCATAAAGGTGTAGGGCTGATTTTTTCTGTTTTTTTTTGGTTCCTACACCTTTATGAACTTAGAAGGTTGTATTGATGATTATAATTCTGTAACCACATACGTCTTACAGCCGCGAATAATATTCTAATCATCATACAACCTAGCACTGGCTTGCAAATTGCAAAAAACGTAAGAAAATTTGTATTTCGCGGGCTACCCTGGAGCATTCATCATAACCCTGTACAATTTTGTCTATTCTACTATGTAGACTATTACATGTGGCATAATATTATATTTCCCACGTCGTTGGGTTTTACCATATAAGTCATCATAACATTCAAATAAATTACTATTTTTTCTGTAGCAGTGAGCCCTGTAATGTCCAACACTTTTGGGTTTCGAAGCGGGTTCATATTCTATTACAGACAGTATTGTGTACTCCTTATTATTTACTTCAATGTTACGAGGCAGATCATCCAACTTGGCGCACACGTCATGAAGTTCGTAGATGATAATATCTTTAACATTGTATCTGAATGATATATTTCCAGCGCAGCAAATATGACACTCTGGAGTAAATTCTGTTCTTAAACATGATTCGCAAGCTTCTTGTAGGTGGTTGATACCTTTAGTATTTATTATATCAAAGTTCAACGGCAAATACTTGCAATTGTACAATTTGTTTTCATCTGCATGACTTGTGCACATACTATTAGAGCAAACTCTTTGTCTTATAGCAGAAACGAATAAGCTAGTTGTACATATTTCATCTAATATTTTGGTTGTATTACATGAACAGTCAACTACGTATTGGGTTTTTGATTGTTTAAAAAGTTGAAGGAGCAATTTCGCTCTCAGGTCATATAATTTTTTACCACAATTCTTGGCATTCGATAATTCTGTAATTAATGATAAGAAATCATGAAATTCTCCTTTATTAATCTGTGCATCTACAGAGTCTCTAAATTTTTGTCTATCTTTGTAAGCTATCGCAAACGTTTGTGAAACAGAATCGAAAGCACATGTGTTTGTTATTATAGTCCTGTTCTCAGCGGTTTTAGAATTTGCCACGTTGCCGTTTTGTAAAATATTAATTGGTTTGGGTTTTAAACTTCTGGGTGTGGATACGGCTAGCCCTCTCCAATTCTCAATTTTTATCGGGTTATCTTGAAAAACTGACTGTGCCTCAAAATCGTTATTTTCGCCCTTCGGGTTAGGTTTTGGCCCTTTATTTTCTGTCCTTTGTGTTCGCACACTTTGTTGAGCTCGTTTGCTTGGATCTATTCTGTGCAAAACGTCACTGGAACTAAGTTTTACAGATCCATTTATAAAACCATGGTGTTGTACTAAAAACTCGTCTAATCTCACGCGTTGGTTTTTTGTATCAAAGTATATAGTTTTTAAATCTTTGAAATGGTTTTCAACATTTGAGCTTGATGCATAGTGTTTGGCATTTTTGAAATATTTGTTCATAACGCAACCCCACAGTGGAATTTTTTCAGAAGTCGTTTTAATGTACTGTTCAATTCCGGTAAGAAATATTCATTTTTGGTATCTGATGGTTCAACTAACTGCAGATACAATTTTTCTGTTTGTATTAAGTCATCATAAAAGTTTATTAAAGGCAAAGAAACATCTTTGTCATTTTCGTTGTGAAGTAGTTCGATTTTTGGTTGTATGTCATTTTCAGTATGAATTTCATCTAAATTTTCGTGATTCGTGTGATTTACAATTTGGGCCTTTAAGTTTTCAAAAGCTTTATTGCATTTGGGCTGCAAATCATTCAAGTCCGCACTCCTGAACTCATGGAGCGATAACGTAATGATGTCTCTTAAAACTGTTTTAAGTTCTTCATAGCAACGGAGCTGCTGAATATGTTTCAAGTAGCGAATGTAAAAGAACTTTACTTTTTCGCATGTTTTATCAAAACAGGATTGTTTATAAAGATTTTTAATAAAATGGGATTTGTCCATGCGAACATAACAGAGAGGTATTGCTGCGGTATTTCCCTCAAGCACATCAAAACACTGTTTTAAATAATCATTGAATTCGATTTTTAAAAATACTTTAGTTATTGCTCCTAACAAGGCAGAACTGTCGTCACTAATTATTTCATCTGGCAAAACTTTTCCGATTTGCCACGTATTTAACCATGTGGTTATCGTCTCCATTGTATGGGATTCGGAGGCCATGTAGCACATTGGTACACTGGTATCCAGAGTGTAGGCAACCACTGCATATAAAAATAAATGTTTAGGAGTGCGATATTTTAATAAATCATTAGAAGGTGGTGGCTCTATTGGCTGAAATAAGGAGCCAGTAGCATCAACAGAAAGTATTTTCGGTCTATTTTTTAAAGTTTCATTGTAATATTGGTTTTGTTCATTCGTCCAAAAATATGTGAAGAAGGGAACAAGACTGATTTTACGGATAAAATTATCGTAAGGAATGCAGTGCGCCATAGCATACAAAGATAGTATTGTCACGTAGATCCTAACGCCATCTGTTAGCGAATAGAAGAACTACACGTTAGACGCTAACGCCATCTGCTATCGAATAGCCGAATACACTGGACCGTTCCCGTAAGTACTAGAATGTTCTGGTATTATGTAGAACATTCTAGTAACTTACACTCGTCATATAAATAAGGGGTTAACAGCGTTGTAGGACAGTTCAGCTTAGAATGCGAAACAGTGAAGAACAGCTAACAACAGTGAAAGCGGACTAATAGTGAACTACAAGTGATTGTGTTTAAAGTTTCCGATTACTGTATTTGTGATTTTTAATTATAGTGTGTTTTTCGTGTAAATTGGTATAAATTTATTTATCCCGAACCCCAGCTCGTAACATTTGGTGTCAGAAGTGGGATAAATTATGCCAGTTTTTCCGAAGGACGACACGGAGGGTATCCGTACCCGGAGTCAGCGCCAGCAGGAGGTGGACCAGAGGCGGTTTGAAGGTTCGCCGATACAGACACCTGGTGGTAATCAGCCGACGACGGTGCCAATCTCCGAAGTACCATCTAGAGTTCCTACAGTATCACCAGCCATGGATCTTTCCGCTCTGATGGTGATGCTGCAGGAACAGGCCCGTCGACAGGAGGAACAGGCACGCCGACAGGAGGAACAGGCCCGCCGGCTGGAGGAACAGCTTCAGCGTGACAAGGAGGAACAGGCCCGCCAACAAGAGGAACAGGCCCGCCGACAAGAGGAACAGGCCCGCCGACAAGAGGAACAGGCCCGCCGACAAGAGGAACAGGCCCGCCGGCTGGAGGAACAGCTTCAGCGTGACAAGGAGGAACAGGCCCGCCAACAAGAGGAACAGGCCCGCCGACAAGAAGAGCAGATCCTCCTCATTAAAGATTTACGCGCGACGTTTGGCAAGGACATCACAGCCGTGAAGGAGAAGGTTCAGCTGCACGAAAATCGTATCTCCGAGGCCGAAATTCAGATCGCTGACATGAGAAAAGCGTTGGGGAACCTGAAAGCTGGAGACGGGACTGCGACTTCTGTAGTTGCTGCACCTTCGGTGCGCGGGTTTAAAGTGCCACCCTTCGATGGAACATCTTCGTGGTCGGCATACAAAATCCAGTTTGAAGCTGTCAAGGAAGCAAATGGGTGGACAAAAGGGCAGGCCATGACCGCACTTACTTTGAGCCTTCGCGACCAGGCCTTAACCATATTGGAAGCTCTCGGTAAGAATGTGACTTACGAGCAGCTGCTTGAGGCGTTAGAAGCCAGATACGGTGACGCACACTTGGAACACGTATTTCGAGCCCAGTTAAAAGATCGTGTGCAACGCAGTGGTGAAAACCTGCAGCAGTGGGCCCTGGAAATTGAAAAGCTGGTTCGAAAGGCGTACCAGTCTGCGCCTGCACCCATCGAAGGGATTCTGGTTCAAGCATTCATCGATGGTATACGGGACCTGGAAGTTAGAGCTGCTGTTAGACTTGGGCACCATGAGACGCTGAAGGACGCCTTGGCCCATGCATTGGAGGTGGAGGCAGTAAGGCACGATCATCGAGCCCACCGCATCAGGGAGGTTGCGGAGTTACCAGGACGTGACCGCACTAGGTACAGCCCTAGATGCTACACTTGTGGAGAAAAGGGCCACCTCAAGTCGAGTTGCCCGAAGCGAAGCACTGTCCGCGAAGATCACACCCAGGAAAGAAGGGCGGCTGATGTCACCGCCCAGCAACACCAACGAGTAAACGCCAGGACTGCGGGGCGGGTACTGGCTGGTGTTAAAAGAGCCCCAAGGATTTCGATCTCACAAGCCCATGATGGGAACAGCCTTATCATCAAAGGTGAAGTGAATGGAAGACCATGTAAGCATTGTATCAGACAAGAAGCTAAGGAAGCGGTACCTGTCAGGATGGTAAGAACGGACCTTAGCGACGAATGGAAGAAAACTCTACAGCATGCTCAGCGAAGCGATACAGATATCAAGCCAATTCTCGAGTGGATTGAAGCTAATGCTCCTAAACCGAAATGGTGTGATGTTGCAGCGATGAGTACAACCACAAAGAGTTATTGGGCACAGTGGGAGAGCTTGGTAATCCAGGACGGTGTCTTGTGCCGCAAATGGGAAAATGCTCGAGGGGACAGCTGCCACCTGCAAATGATCGTACCTAAAGCAAAGGTACCAGAGGTTCTACAGCTCTACCACAATGGATGTTCAGGAGGTCATATGGGAGTAAAAAGGACTCTATTGAAGATCAGAGACCGGTTCTACTGGATCCATTGTCGAGAGGATGTTGAAGATTGGTGTCGCAAATGCACTAGTTGTGCTGCGGTAAAAGGACCTCACACACGCAGCAGGGGTGCATTGAAAGTGTACAACGTAGGAGCCCCCTGGGAACGGATAGCACTAGACGTCGCTGGCCCTTTCCCTGAAAGTGAAAGTGGAAACAAATATTTCATGGTTGTCATGGATTACTTCACTAAGTGGCCGGAAGTCTTCGCCATTCCTAATCAAGAAGCTACGACAGTTGCTGATAAATTAGTCCACGAAGTCTTCTGTCGGTTTGGGGTACCTTTAGAAATCCACAGCGATCAAGGACGAAATTTCGAGTCTCAAGTGTTTCAGGAAACATGTCGGGTGATGGGTACTCACAAAACCAGAACTACTTCATACCACCCACAATCTGATGGAATGGTGGAAAGATTTAATCAGACATTGGAAAGATATCTGGCAAAAGTTGTAGCAAGCAGACAAAAGGATTGGGACAAGCACATACAACCGTTTCTCCTGTCATACCGAAGTGCAGTTCACGAGAGTACGACTGTGACACCAGCCTTCGCGAACTTCGGAAGGGAGTTAAGGCTACCAGCAGATTTAATTACCGGCATCCCCCCTGATACTCCACGCAGTTTAACAGATTATGCGAATGACCTGCGCAACAAGATGAATGACGTATATGAGCATATCAGACAATCAGGCCAACAGATGTCCGAGAAAATGAAAACTCGTTATGACCGGAAAATGAACAATAGTGGTTTCGACGAAGGTTCGCTAGTATGGTTGCATAACCCAGCCCGCAGCAAAGGGAAGTCCCCTAAGCTACAGGCAAAATGGGACGGACCGTACAGAATCGTGACCAAGATCAACGATGTCACCTACCGAATTCAAAGGAATACGCGAACTACTCCTAAAATTGTTCATGTCGATCGATTGGCACGATATTACGGGAATAATGATGCTCGGGACGAGCATGTCTTAGGAGGGGGCAGTGTCACGTAGATCCTAACGCCATCTGTTAGCGAATAGAAGAACTACACGTTAGACGCTAACGCCATCTGCTATCGAATAGCCGAATACACTGGACCGTTCCCGTAAGTACTAGAATGTTCTGGTATTATGTAGAACATTCTAGTAACTTACACTCGTCATATAAATAAGGGGTTAACAGCGTTGTAGGACAGTTCAGCTTAGAATGCGAAACAGTGAAGAACAGCTAACAACAGTGAAAGCGGACTGAATGGGCTCAATCGGGACTTTATAATAAAATAAGTAGTGGACTGTATTAAAATAGGTGTAATACCATAATTTACAATGTTAACGAAAAGAAATAATGAAATGCCCGTGGTCGAGCGCGTCTGTGAGCTGAGTGGAGTGAAGGGCGCGCAGCGGCCGTCGCATACCGGGTTCGGTACCCCGACGCCCCGCGCCGTCCCCTCGGTCAATCACGTGCATATGTGATGCGCCGACATATTCCCCGGGTTGAAGGGAAGTCTTCAATTTTCGACTGGAAGGGGGCAGATGCAGTTGAAGGCACGACGAATGGTGCCCCGCTTCGTCTTCAGTTCGGCCACTCTCGTGACCCCGTCGACGCCGGGATAGGTCTTCGTGACCCGGCCCAGGGACCAGAGCAGAGGTGGCGTTGTTTTGTCCTTTATCAGGACTAAGGACCCCGGCTTCACTTCACCTCTGGAATGAAACCACTTGGATTTTGCCTGCAGCAGAGAAGTGTACTCGTTATGGAACCGTCGCCAGAAATGCTGCCTGATGTGCTGGATTCTCTTCCAGCGATCCAACCGCGTGATGTTGGCTTCAGTCACCTGAGGATGTGGTACTGATAAAAATGGCCGTCCAATTAGGAAGTGGAAGGGAGTGAGTGCCGAAAAATCGTTAGGGTCTGCAGAAAGAGGAGTAAGAGGGCGTGAGTTAAGAACCGCCTCTATGTGAGTGAGACAGGTGGCTATCTCTTCGAAAGTGAAATGAGTAAGATGCAGTAACCGTTTTAAATGATGCTTACATGATTTTACAGCAGCTTCAGCCAATGAATTAAAATGAGGGCTGTATGCAGGCGTAAAAATAAATTCGATACCTTGCTGCGCCATTTCAGATGCAACATTTGATGATTGCAAGAACCTATACATCTCGTTTGATGCGCCTACAAAGTTAGTCCCGTTATCGGACGTGATGCTTCGAGGCTTGCCACGACGCGCCACGAAACGATTTAGAGCGGCCATGTAGGCCTCAGTGGTGAGGTCGGTGACGAGCTCCAAATGTACGGCTTTCACTGCCGAGCAAACAAAGATGCACATATAGGATTTTGTAAGTTTGCATCC
Organism: Brachylomia viminalis; assembly: GCA_937001585.2. NCBI lineage: Eukaryota > Metazoa > Arthropoda > Insecta > Lepidoptera > Noctuidae > Brachylomia > Brachylomia viminalis. The sequence continues at coordinate 12,701,662 of OW443301.2, read as the reverse complement.
TCGGCCTTTACGATTGGCCACCAATACTGGCCCAGCATAGTCTACATAACTATTAAAAAAAAGAAACTCAAGATTTGTTCTTGAGTTAGGTAGTTGACCCATTATAGGCTGTACGTTCTGAGCCTTATGTCTGAAACATTTAAGACATTTACTCACGACAAATCTAGATAAGTTTCTGCCACCTAGAGGCCAATAAGTTTGTCGTATATGTGACAATAACAACTGTGGACCAGCATGTACAAGCTCTAAATGTTGCATTTGAAATATAAGTTTCGTAAGTATGTGCTTACTGCGTAAAACAATAGGGTGTTTTACACTGAAATCGTAGGGGGAGTTATCGAGCCTCCCGCCCACTCGAATGAGGTTATGATTGTCAATGAACGGTGTCAGAGGAAGCAATCTACTCTTGCGTGGTAGTTTTTGTCCAGACTTTAACAAATTATACTCTTCTGGAAACATTTCAAGCTGTGAATAATGTATAATTTTATTTAATGAGTTTTCTAATTCTGTTGTAGAAAAATTACCACGCAATTTATTTTTATTTTTTACATTGTAAATAAAGCGCTGTACATATGTAAATATATTTTTAATTTTTGTTAAGCTAGAATACTTTACCAATAAATCATGAATTGTTGATGAATTATTGGTTATGTCTGAATGATAATTACTAAATGAATGATTGTCACTATCACTACCAATGAAATGAGTCACTACTTCCGGCAGATTATCTTTCCCGTTGTTTGGCATGCTGGGCCACTCATTTTCACTATGCTGTAAAAATGTGGGTCCAGACCACCACAGAGGTGTGTCGATGATAACGTCGGCCCTGAGACCACGGGAAACAAGATCCGCCGGGTTGTCCTTCGACGGTACGTAGCTCCAGGTATGACCACAAGTAATTTCCTGTATCTCATTGACTCTGTTTCTGACGAAAGGTTTAAGTTGATTAGAAGGAGTAGAGAGCCAACCCAGGACTATGGTTGAGTCGCACCAGAATCTACATCTATGAATGGGCATGGTAAGCGATTCCTGAACCTTAGTACACAGCCTTGCACCCAACAAAGCTCCACAAAGTTCAAGCCTCGGTATCGTCGTTGGTTTGATGGGCGCTACACGATTTCTAGAGACTAGAAGTTGTACGCCCATGGATCCACTGCCATTGCAAGACCGAATGTACACACAAGCACCATACGCCCTCTCAGACGCATCGGTAAAGACGTGTACTTCATGCTTAATAGAGCCTTCACGCAAAACCCAACGCGATATTTTTAAGTGGTTTAATGCTGTAATTGTGCCTTCAAATGTAGACCAAAGGTGACTGACTTCTTGCGATACTTCGTCATCCCAGTCATACTTATCTAGCCATAGACGCTGCATGATTATCTTCGCTTCGACGACGCACGGGCCTACGAGGCCTAGTGGGTCAAAGATTTGACTGATAACAGAAAGAACATAACGTTTGGTGACTTTAGTAGTGGAGGTGATATTTATAGTGTAAGTAAGTGAATCTGAGTCACAAACCCAGTTAAGACCTAAAGTCTTAGATTGAGAAGAGTTTGGTCCTTGCTCAGAAAAAATTAAAGTATTATGTAACTCGTTACTATGTGTAATTTCTTTAAGAATTTGATTATTATTTGACCGCCATTTACGTAAGTTGAATTTTGCAGATGATAGAACCGAATGTACCTTTTTAGAAATGTCAACAGTTTCAGCTATGGTATCCCCTCCACTAAGAAAGTCATCGACGTAGAAGTCACGTCGTATGGCACATTGGACACGACTATCCTCAATGTTGTCAGCCAAACTTACTAGACACTTAGTGGCTAAATAGGGTGCAGAAGCGGTACCATAGGTAACCGTATTTAAAGTGTAGGTCCTAAGAGGTTCTGAAGATTCAAACCTGAAAATAATTTTTTGAAGAGGTCGTTGGACTGGATTTAACTCTACGGCCCTGTACATTTTTTCCACGTCACCTGAGACCACGTACTTATGCTGACGAAAACGTGTTAAAATAGAAAACAGATCGTCTTGAACTACGGGACCGACCATCTGAATGTCGTTAAGTGACACCCCCGAACTGGTAGAAGCTGATGCGTCGAATACTACGCGTAGTTGTGTAGTGGTGCTAGAACTGCGAATGACTCCATGATGCGGAATGTAATATGTACTCATGGAGTGTTCTGGTGATGGAGTACAGTCTGAGTCTAACGTCATATGACCTAGGCGCTCATATTCTCTGATGAACTCATTATATTTTTTATGAAATGATGGATCGCGTTTAAATCGCCGTTCAAGGGAAAGAAAACGATTCCTAGCATTCCGAAAAGAATGACCTAATGTACTAGGATCCCCTTTTAAAGGCATAGTGACGACAAATCCCCCACCATTATTACGAACGGTGGTTTGAGCAAAAGACTGCTCACACATCCTCTCCTCAAGTGAGAGTGAATGTTTTGAAGCGACGTTGTCAAGCTCCCAAAATTGAGTGAGGTCAGGAGTGACGTTGGAATGATGGCAAAAATTATTAGCGGAAAAACATGATTGGTGCGAAATACTACCTGAAACTAACCATCCTAACTTGGTCTCGCATAATTTAGGTAGGTTTTTCCCTAAGTCTATCGTTTTGGTTCCTAAGACATTCCAGAAAACTTCAGCCCCTACCAGGATGTCTACGACCGACGGAACATTAAAGTTCGGGTCTGCAAGTTTAATTCCTGAAGGAATAGGGACGTGATTGATATGCACGAATGAAGACGGTAGAACCTTTGTGATTTCAGGCAAAATGTGACACTCGATATCTACAGTAAAGGCGCAGCATAAAGACTCTATTGAGAGGTGACAAGACTGTGTACTGGTGGATATGTGATTCTTAATACCCGTTACCTTGGTGCTCGTACCGCGTCGTAACAAACCCAGCTTCTCTGATAAGCTCTGCGTAATAAAGTTTGCCGTACTGCCGTTGTCCAGCAGTAGGCGCGCAGTGTACTTCTTACCCGTCACGCCAGTCACGTTCACCATAGCTGTGGACAGTAAAACATGCGCAGAAGTAGCAAGCTGCATGGAATTGGCTGAAAGCACAACATTTGAAGAAGGCAAAGCAGAAGGCAGTGCAAAAGGCATGGCAGAAGGCAATGGATCGGAAGCAAGTTTGGGCTCGTTACTTTCCATATGCAAAAGCGTATTATGCTTTATTTTGCAATATTTGCAATGTGAAAATCTACATTTTTTTGAATTATGTCCAAAGCGTAAGCAATTTATACAAACATTAAATTCAATTGCCTTTTGTATGCGATTTTCCACGGACAAATTTCTAAAGGATTCACATTTAAACAATGTATGTGCTTGAGAGCAAAGTGGACATTTACTGTTTTTATTATTATTGTCTAATTTTTTATTTGTTTGATTTTTATTAGAATGAGTTTTATTTGTATGACTATTATTCAAGGCGACAATAGTATTGATTTCAGAAGAACTATGATTAGACTCCACTGACTCTAACCAGTCCGCTTTCCTGCTTAAAAATGAACAAAATTGTATTAAAGTAGGATCATCTTTAAACGTATTGTTTCTATGCTCTTCCCAGTCACGACTTGTTATTAAATCTAATTTTTTAACCATGAAATAAATAATAATATCGTCCCAATACTGAGTGGGCTTTTTTAAAGTAGTTAGTGCCCTAATATTTTTATTAATCACATCAACAAGGTTTCTGATGGAAACACTTGACTCTTTTGTAATGGGTTCGACATCAAATAAAGCTTGAAAATGATTTTTCACAAGAAGTCGGTTGTTATTGTAACGTTCGCACAACAGGTCCCATGCAAGATTATAATGATCGGCTTTAAAAGAAATATTTTTAATAATTAAAGCCGCATTTCCTTGGAGTGAAGCTCGCAGGTAGTGGAACTTATTAATGTCACTTATGCTAGAATTGTCGTGAATTAATGACCCAAAGGTGTCCCTAAACTCAAGCCAGCATTGGTAGTTCCCATCGAAATGAGGCAAATCTATTTTAGGCAAACGAACAAAAGAATTCCTTAATGAAACATGTGCACCTGAGTCAGCATCTCTGAAGCCCGCCTCCGACGCAGCACCGTTGGCCGAGACACCGAGCAGGCCGCGCGTGAGTGCCACCAGGTTGAAGAACTGGCGGTCAAAGTCCTCACGTTCAGCCAACGTAGACTCGTCGTCATCGGAAAGCACTTCGATCTGTGTCTGTAAGGCATCAAAGTCGGTGTGCAAGGTTTCAAATTTATGAAAACGCTCCTCTAAATCTAACCGTTGCAACTCAGATATTGTGGAACTACTTTGTACTAAATTTAAATAGTTGCTGTAAATAGTAAGCTTCGATTTAATTGAACCACGTTTCTTTATCAATGTTTTTAAATTATCTGCCATTGTAAAGTTAAATAACAACTGGATGTACTGATGCTAATGATCTTTAATAGATAAAAAAAAACTGCGAAACAGCTGTGCGTTAATGAAAGGGATCGAGAATCAGTGTCAAGGTCAATGACTCAACACGTGTTAACAAAGTGTGTATTTGCTAATGATCAAGCGTTATCGATACAAAATATGCGTATGCGGTAGAAAACACTATGAACACACTAATATTGAAGCACACAATATGAAAACTGAAAGATAGGAAGATGAACAACGATTTTCGGCAAGAAGAAGAAAGCGGAAGAATAACTAATTGGAACGGACTCACTCAAATACAGTAATATACTCCCAAAGAATGACATCAGCCCCCACGATGACGATGCAGGCTGCCTCGGAAACGACTTCTTTGTTCTTTTCTTCGTGGTCGTACCGCGTGGTGCTCGCGAGCGGTCAAAGTCCGCAAAGGTGAACACGACGACCGACGATGTTAACGGCGTTATTACGGCAATACTAGTAATTATTTCCAATCGAAGGACCACTGAATGGGCTCAATCGGGACTTTATAATAAAATAAGTAGTGGACTGTATTAAAATAGGTGTAATACCATAATTTACATTATTAACTAAAAGAAACAATGAAATGCCCGTGGTCGAGCGCGTCTGTGAGCTGAGTGGAGTGAAGGGCGCGCAGCGGCCGTCGCATACCGGGTTCGGTACCCCGACGCCCCGCGCCGTCCCCTCGGTCAATCACGTGCATATGTGATGCGCCGACATATTCCCCGGGATTATTTCCAATCGAAGGACCACTGAATGGGCTCAATCGGGACTTTATAATAAAATAAGTAGTGGACTGTATTAAAATAGGTGTAATACCATAATTTACAATGTTAACGAAAAGAAATAATGAAATGCCCGTGGTCGAGCGCGTCTGTGAGCTGAGTGGAGTGAAGGGCGCGCAGCGGCCGTCGCATACCGGGTTCGGTACCCCGACGCCCCGCGCCGTCCCCTCGGTCAATCACGTGCATATGTGATGCGCCGACACGGACTAATAGTGAACTACAAGTGATTGTGTTTAAAGTTTCCGATTACTGTATTTGTGATTTTTAATTATAGTGTGTTTTTCGTGTAAATTGGTATAAATTTATTTATCCCGAACCCCAGCTCGTAACAGTATTGTATTTTTGTCAAACTGCAGCGCACTTCTGGCTTCATGACGCAATTTTCTTAAATTGGGTAATTTAGGGAAAGTTGTTGGCTTTTTTGGATTATCTATAGTCATTACCTCGTTTGCCATCGTGTGTTGAACTTTTAAAGCTTTTTCGTATTTTAACTTTTCTTTGATTCGGTTTACTCTATCAGAAGTAAGTCTGTTTTTAATTAGTGGGTCATGAGGATCATTTTTGTTGTAATTATTTAATTTACAAGTAACCTTTACGCAATTTTTAGATGGGGGGGAGATATTCAATGACAGTAGCGCGTCACATTGGGTACACCTGACAGTACATTTGATTTCATTAAAGTTAAGATCAGCCGGTACATAACTATTACTGAAAGCAAATGTACACTCACGGAATTTCTGTTCCGTGTGTACACTCTATATTACTTTTAAAATATATATTTGGTCTTGAATTTCGTTAGTCCATTTTTTTGGTAGGAGACGGTAAATTTAATTTTGGGGTACGATGTTCGAATATTCTGCAAGGCTCATTTGAAATGTTATAATGTAGGGGTCAGTATCTTCTTTTTCTTCAAATAGGTTTATACAATCATCGAAATCAAAAAAATATGTTTTATTTCTTCTAATACATATTTGTATGGCTTTAATGGCCATATTGTGATTAAATTTTTCACGCAATTCCTGCTGTATGTAAATATAAACATTATTGCTTTTAGGAGGAATTGCTGCTTGGAATTTGTCTTTATATTTACTAATTACTCTCTTTAAATATTCTTTAGGAAAATTTCCTTTTCGAGTTGACATTATTGTATAGTAAAATTGACAAAATTGTACGTATGTGACTAAAAGAATGGGTGTGTTAAAAAAAAAGAAGAAAAAAAAAGTAACTTAAAAATAACTCTTGAGAGACTTGTGAAGCGGCTTACATTTCTCTACCGTAACTTTCTTGGGGCAGACTACCCGCCCGTTGGTGGGACGACATTGTGAAGGAGGGCCTGTATCATATTGGGTGAGGTTGGTGCAGGACCGTGGTATGCTGAGAAGAGGCATATACCATATGAACTTTCTAGAAGGTGGGTATTACACTGAAAAATAATGAAAATAAAGTTATTGTAATTGGCCCAAAACAAGAAATTGAAATTTTGATATTATCTGTACGTTTCAAAGTTTCCTGAATCTATTTACACTATTTTTATAGGATGTAAGTTTGTGTATATCCGTGGATATAAAATTTTGTGCTCAATTTTTTCCAGAAGTACTCTAGCAATTTAGTTGAAAATACAGTTGTGATAAAATTTTGCCCTGAATAAATAGATATATTCCGCCTGGTCGGTCCACCAGAATTTTTTTAGATACATAATTATATTCTATAGATCAACAAAATTATTACTTACATCATGTAGTTAGAAGTTTATGCAACTTGCCAATAGGCAAAATGCCACCCCTCCCTGCTTGGTTTATATTATTGTTGTTATAGCTGCCATAGAACATTCTGTAAAAATCAAATCAAGTATTTAGCTATTTCGGCTAAAAAGATACAGCTCTGTGACTGTGACATGTTGAGTGTTGACGGATTGTGGTCGAGTCTTAGTTTTGGAGACAGGAATTCTTGTCATGATTATTTTTTTACATTGTAAATAGAAGTTATATTTCATCAACCTAGCACAAGAAGAGAATTAAATAAGTATTAAACAAAAAGAAAACAAATTACTGAATCGATTTTGATGAAATTTATATTGGACCAATCGGAAAGTATGTATATCCTTTCAGATGAAAACAAAACAAACATGATTTAGAACATTTTTTGCTAAAAAATTAATAAGTATATAAAGTAATAAAAAAATCCAAGTACTTGATAAGTGTACAAGTATTTTTAAATAAGTCAAAACAATGCCATTAAATACTTACCACCGCAGATCGTGCCATAAAATTCAACACCCCTACAACCAAATAATTGTTATAAAATGCTTAATACGCCACTTTGAACCAACTTAAAAAAAAAGAAAACAAACAGTATCAGTGCTACTGCGCGACTCAACGTAACAGTGTCCTTGGCGTCATAACATAACTGCAACTATTTACCAATACCAAGTAATAATCCAAACGCACTTCCTAGTCAATAAACACTTCGTACTATTATTCATAATAGAGCGACGTTACACGTAACTGTCTCTGTCACACTAACACCGTACGCGTACTAGCTGTCTCACTTTTTCCAAGCTAGACAAAGCGATTCCTTGCGACACGACGTCAGCGGATGCCGCGGGGCCAGAGATATATGCAGCGGTGTGGGGAGGCGAAAAAAGGGAATCTTCTATTATGTAAGGTGAATGCTCCAACCAGCCCGCAAAATTTCTGTTTTTTTTTTTGTTCCTACGCCTTTATGAACTTGGAGGGTTGTATTGGTGATTTTGATGATTATAATTCTGTAACTACATAGGTACGTCTTACAGCCGAGAATAATATTTTAATCAACGTACAACCTAGCACTGGCCTGCAAATTGCAAAAAACGCAAGAAATTTTGAATTTCTCGGGTTGGTTGGAGCATTCCCCTTAATGATGAAAAACTTACTGTTAATTTATCTAACCTACGGCTTATCCATATATATATATGAAAAACAAATACGGGCTTTTTATTTATATACAAAAAAGAGCTACCTCTTTTTAGTAGTAGGTATTCAACACACATTTCATGCACTATTTTTTTTTATAAACATTGGGACCAATCAAGTTTTGGGTCAAAGATCTGGCAAATATCTGGATGTATTTCTTTCGTTCACACATAAATTACTGGATGTATTTTAATGAAATTTTGAATCGAGAAGATAGCTTACCTTGGAATAGCACTTAGGCTACTATTTTTATTGTACTTAATCATGTGTCATAGAAACAGCTAGTAGAATATAATCCAATAACAACTTTATTTTATTACTTATTAAGTTATTACTTTTCTACGTCAGTGTACTCAGACACAACACGTGTGAACCGGTTAGTGAGTAAAGTAAAGAAGGTCATCGATATGTATGAATCCGTCGCTTTTTAGTAGTCATTCAAATTTGGTCGGATAACCAGCCGTTGCTTACATATTTTGGTTTTTTGTTAATATTTACTTAATGCGAAACATTCCAAGCTGAATATTTTCACCATATATTTTTGACTAAAGGCACACAATTTTGGTTTACACCTACAAATCTGGGATTGAGCCGGTTCCTTGTATTTTGCCGTCAAAGTTATGACACCATCGTTTTGACTTCTAGCGAAATTATTCAAAAACGCATGCATGAACAGTTTTGAAACTTTGTATGGTTATTATTAGCGTCAAGAGGGACCGAATACAGTTTTCAGCGAACTTGTGCCTTGTCTAATTTAGGCGCTGCGATGTTTTTTCGGGTTTTCATAAAACCGCGATAACTTGAAAACTATAAATATTTTCGTAAATCTAATTTGGGGCACAATGGGGCACACATTAAGAGCTACTCGTGTATTTTTATTCTACAGGGGCACATGCAATGGTTGTAGAGTTATACGATTCGTCAAAACGTTACTCCAGCAGGAAATGCAATATCTCGAAAACCTGAAGGGGCACAGATTTTATTTTTGGGGGCACATTTTGGCACACATATAAGCTCTCTGGCCATGCACAATTTTTCTCTCTCCGATCATTCGTTTAGAATTTTCCTGCTAGAAAAACGTTACTCCAGCAAGAATCGTTTTTTCCGTTTTTTTCCAAAACGACAGGGGGCACACATTTTTTATGTGGGGGCACATTTACAGCAGATAAGGCACCAATTATACGTTCTACTCCTATAACTCTAGGAGACACTTTCTTGCTGGGGTAACGTACACGTCGCAATCTCATCTCAGCGACAATCAATGTCAAAAACTTGTCAAAAATGTATGAAAATTGATGGTATTTTTGACAGATTGAGACTGACATCAGACTGTGAACGTTCTTAAAATTACGGGAATTGCCCCTCTGACTGATGTCAACTCCATGCCTAGGAGCTCGAGCCGATCAGTTACCTACAGGAACAGATGTATCCCAAAAAGAAGGAGTTTGGTCAAAACGACTCCTTTTAGCGGTAAAAAGACACGCTTTTGTGTTTTGGTGGCGTTAAAAGAGACTAGATTGTCATCACCCTACTGGGAGACTAATGGAGGAGGATGGAGGAGGTCAAATCAGTACCATACCAGTACCATAGCTCTACCATGGCCTCTCTCGATGAATGAACCTCGGCCCCGCTGGTTTTTGCGCTGGACAAGTATCTCTCTGAAACAGTACTGTCATCTGCCTCTGCATCTGTCAAGTTTTAAAATACTACCTAACTTACCTTTGTTCGTCTCTCGGCAATGAAAAAAAAGACAAATTTTCATTAGTTTTTTTTTTCTTTGACATCCATCCACTGCACAATAATTACGTGGTTTCGGCATTTTGTTATTCAGCGCGGTAACCGTGACGTGCGAGCGAGCACTCAGGCAGGCGTGCGGCAACCCACTGTCATGGTACCGACGGCGATACGCGAAGCGGTAGGCATATAACGCGTGACCTTGAGCGAGTGACGGACGCCTGATTTGGCCCCAAACCCGTTGCAAAGGTATCCTTATTTCTATATAATCCATATAGAAATAAGACTTGACAGAAGATTTTGATCTTTTGACCGAAATCCAAAAACCATTCCCTTTTCAAATGAAGAAATTTACTAAAAAGTATCCATATGAGTCACAAAACATAATTAAAAACCTGATTTTTAGTACTTAGCACAGAGTACTTTTTTTAGATAGGTAGTACTTAGTTAGCAAAAACGTGCTTGGTCCCTAGACACTTTTGATGTGTGTATGATGTACCTAATGTTTGTGAATGCTCTCATTTGTTTCAGTTAACTTTTTAATAGTTTGCATAGAACTGGAAGTTCGTCCTAGCAAAATCATCAGTGAACAAAAATGAAACTTGCAAAACAAAAATAAAAAAAAAAAACATTTATTTGGTCTTCATTTGTTAATATTACGGTGGCATGCATACACAGTTAAAAAAAATTCACATTTAAATTGGATCACTGTTAAAATGAAGTAAAACAATCATAATTAATATTAATTACAAATATGGCTGCCAGCCGTGGTAGAGGCGGCACAAATATACGGGGTCGGTAGCAATGTGCAACAGTCGCGCGACTTGGCCGGCCACTGCCACGCCACCGGCCACACCGTCTTCTGTGCCGCTTAGCTTGCTTGTCACTACCAGCAGCGCACGTTTGGCTAGACCACTGGGAGTACCGGTATCACCTGGAGAAACAAAGGACATCTATCATCATATCATATAAACTTGAACAGAAAGACAAATCGGTTTGAAACCCGGAGCCCTTGTTCAGCAGTCGTGCATGCGACCACTTCAACAACGTGTTAGACATGATGATGAGGAATTTTTAACTAATATTATAAATGAGAAAGTAAGTTTGTTTGTTTATTTGTTACCCTTTCACGCCTAAACCACTGCACAATCATCACGAAATTTTGCATTTACGTTATCAGGGTAGACAGAAAAGGACATGCCTTTTACAAGGGTACGTAGGGTACCATTCATCCAGAAAAAAGTACTGTTCTTAGGGGGAGGGGGGGGGGGGGGGGGGGGGGGGCTGTAAGTTACCTTCCCGTTCACCTTAGAGCATTAAACCAACCGGAGTGGCCATTGACAGGCGTTCCCCTCTGCCAAAGGTACGAGACCGCCGGTCATAGCGGTTATATAAAACTAGTTGCCGCGCGCTCCGCGCCATTCAGCGAATCATAGTGAGCGCAGAATGACGTGAGCTTAAAATGCCGAATTGCAACGTGTTCTCGTGTAATAAGAGATCAGAAACATCTAGTGTACAAAAGGACAACGTTACTTTTCATCTGTAAGTATTATTACGTTTAAATATTATCAAATAGTGCATTAAATTTGCAAAAAACTAAAAAATATTGTCAATCTAAAAGTGTTGTCACTTAATGGTACTAGATCTACTTTAGGGTAATTTTTAAAGTTGACTGTAGGTATATATATTTAATTATAAGTTCTACTTTACATTCGTTATTATTAACACAATTTATCCAATAAAAAATGGCACTAACCATAAATAACGTGAAATATAATTGTAGATGCTTAATGAATTAATGATGGATTACTGTTTGCAAATTCATTTATTCTTTTATTTTCAACATGTATTTTTATTTAATGTTTTAAATATAATATGTTTAGGTTGTACTTTATTAATTATAAGGAATTTACGATCGTCACTCTTGTTCCGTAAATAGGCACTTTTAATTTGTTACTCTGGCAACACTGTACTAGGAAAGTTAGTGATGGGACAGCACAAAAACAAATGTCGATATAAACATTATAATGTTATTCTTATAATTTATTTTTCAGATTCCCAAAAGATGTAATGATTAGGGATGTCTGGATCCGAGCTTGTGGAAATCATGTTTCATGGACTCCTAAACGTACTAGCACTATTTGCTCCCAGCATTTTGAAACTACCTGTTTTATAACACAATCTAATAAAAGAGGAGATTAAATCAGGGTGCCTTACCAACTTTGAAATTAGGTACCAAAGGTGAATCTTATAATGTTATTTACTAGTTTTTGCCCGTGACTTTGTTCACGTGGAACTGGTCGCCTTAAAACTTTATCTCGCTTTTTTCAAGGTAGCTTACCCAATGAAAATGAATTTGCCTAGTCCAAATTAAATGTGGAAGCTTGCTGATAAAATGAGGCTCAACCTTAGGCGCCTAACCCTAACTTTTGAAGTAACTTATTATACTTTTTTATTCATGTTTTATTTTAAACACGTGTCGCCTTCGAGAACAAACTGACCCTAAGAAATGTATTAGGCACATATACACCAAACTTATTCATTTTAAGAATCAATAGTGTTTCCAAAATCATTACTTAACATTTTGCTAATGCGCGCGATGGAGCTGCAATAACTGTAAATAACGCTTAATTTTTACAAATAAACTATTTTATACAAGTTGTTCTCTGGTTCTTTTTTTATGTTATCTCCAAAAGATACAGTGTAAATCTGTCGTGCGTGAACCGAAATTCAGACCAGTCATTCATGTGGAAAAAAAAACCTGTTATCCTTTTACCGTCTGTCCAAAGATCGTATATTACGTGCATAAAAAGAATCCCTTTTAATAAGTACGTATCATGACATTTCATGTTGTATATACATATATTCAAACCACTCGATACCCCTTATATGATATATACTATGGCCGCTTTCCATCTCCATCATCAGATCAGCTCGATGGTACTCGATGGTATAATGCATTGCCATCCGAACTAAACCAACATGTAAAAATTCAACTAATAAACTGATAATGGAAAGTGATTCTAAATCAGTTTGCACGATTTGTCCTAAACATAGATATACTAACATACGTACCAATACAATCATTGCAAGTTAGTAAAATGTTGGTACAGAAACTTGATATTTAATTATTATTATAATTGGCACAAAACAAAATTCATCGACCATGAGATATCGATAAGTTTATTATTTATTATTGACATGTTCCTCGCACTATCGATGTTTACTTTTTGATGACGTCGTCTCTTTCAGGGACAGGTTGTCTTACAATTATGTGTTTGTACACTTTGTACTTGTGTGAGTATAGTTTATGCTGGTGTTTGATAATTTTGTCGTGTGCGTGTATAGTGACGTTATCTGAAAAATGCATTGGTGTTAACACTATTTGTGTGCGTTGCCTCGTCCCCCGCGCCGAAAACGGCAGACTTTTTTAGATAGAAAAGTGTGCGCGTGTCGTCTCCGGTTGGTTTAATGCTCTAAGCCGTTCACAGCAATTTTTTTAGGTGCGCCATCTATGAATTATGTTCTTTAAACTTAAGGCAAATATTTCATATAAGACGTACTAGATGTCTCTACAAACGACTTAGACTATAAAGTTATTGAATATTGCTGTTTTAATTTTTTATTTATAATCAATATTTTAGTTCAATTTTAAAGACAAATTATGGGCAAATAATTTTTATTTGATTTATCGATTTATTTTATCTACGGATAAAAAAAAACACAAATGTCTAAATTCTAAACTGTCAAAACAAAATGGCCGATACGTTTTGCAATTTGCGTTTGCGCTGAATAAAAATTGTTTTCGTGTTGTTTATGCTGTTTTCTTTGTTGCTAATACGTTGAGTTGAGCCCCTGCGCCTACACAAGAGTACAGTACAGTAACAGACAAATAAATCTATGTATTGAGTATTCAACAACAAACTTGTTTCATTATAAATTAAATTAACCTTTACAAACTATTTAAGGGTATATATTTCCCATAGTTATAGATTGATTGATTTATGTAAACCATGTTTGTTAGTGTGAAATTAATTTTACACTACCAAACATGGTTTTACATAAATCAATCAATCTATAAGAAATATTTGCAAAAGCAACCAAATGAAAATGAGGTACATAGAATAGGTATGTATAGTATCGTTAGTTATGGAACATAAAATCCAGATGGAGCCACTCGTTACAGGTTGTTGGCATAAAAATCCCTTGAGATGGCACTCTATACCAGTATTATAAGGTGCTCTGTGATATAGTCATATAGTGGTTGCACGCGCGAATGCTGAGCGTGAGGTCCTGAATTTCTCATAATACTGTACAGTTGTACTGTGTACAGTTGTACGGTCTCTGTGGTACTGTTCTCGAGGGAAAGAACAATAACTTTCGATGGCCATCGCCATGTAGCGCCATCTAGATGGCCTGGTGGATGGATTTTCAGCTACGTGAAAAATGAAAGGATTTTGCTCTTTTGTCTTTGTTTTATTACATTAATTCAGTAATGTCTCTTCGTGATTCAAAATACTTCATTAGGCTACTTATTTTCCTAAAATATTTTCTGAGTACAGAATTAATTTTCTTCTTTTTTTATTGGAATCTCGTTTTGAATCAAGACACTAAGCAGTTAACTTGCTAATAAGCTTCCTAATTGTATGTTGACAAGAATTGGTAGAAATTAAAACGTACCGACCTAGATTTTTATTAGCAAGAGACTGACTACAGTGAAAAAGATAATGATAGATAATACGTTAATTTCGAGTTCAGGTGGCTCTCGGTTTTTAGGTTAAAGGAGAAGATAGGAATGATTGTTCCAATTTTAAATTCATTGAAATAAAATACAAAGTTTATTGCTTCTTCTTTTGTTTTAAAAAATCCGCTTTGCCTGAAAGTTGCGATCAAGATTCGTATTTCAAACTAAAATAATGCTAAGTCAAATACCGAGACGTATCACTAAACTGTAGATAGATAGCGTAAAATTTCCATTATTTGCATTCCGTATGGAGACGGCAATGCAATGCAATGTCGATATGCGTCTTCAAACGATGGGTTTATGTAGAAATGGTTTGAAGAGTTCGGAACTAAAATGCATTGAAAAATATTGGTTTCTATTGTGTTCCATGTTGCCTTAGAATGGAAATAATAAGCTACATGACTACGTATTATTGATTTTCGGTGCCTGTAACTTTTTAGTTATGTCTATTGAAAGTCAAATTAATTTAAAAGTTTCCGTTTTATATTAATGAAAAGGAAAAGGTTTTCAAAAACTTCGGGTTTCACCGAAACCAGAAATCCAAAATTCAGATAGGTAATTACCTATATTTATGCAAATAACAAACAAATTACGCTTTGTACCACGCTAAAACTATGACTAGACATGTAGCGCCATCTAGATGGCGCTACATGTCTTTCGAATCATGATTGAATTATAATAAAATTTGAAACTATAGAAGTGTGTTCCAACAACCTGAACCGATTGTCAAAATCTTAATAAAAGCGAGCGAAGCCGCGTGCAAGGGCTAATATAATATAATATTTTGGTCACACGGTTACTTACAGACTGCACTGGTGTTCCTGCTTGAAGTAGCAGTATTCTGTTGCGCAGTTTTCACTGACCATGAGTATAGAGGATCACACAGTAACACTTCTAATATCGTCAACAATGTCTCTTGATTGTCACGGAGAAGCTGCATTGTCTTTTCGCAGCTCCTGCAATGTATAATAGGTACACTCTTAGGTAAGCTGGTACCAATAATATAAATTAAATAAGTAAACAGCTTTTTTTTATCCTACAGCTAGTGTCGCGATAGCGTGAATTATAATTCGCGAGCTCTCTCTTACACACCGCTCGACATCTCGCTGTACAACAGAGAGCGCGCGAAGTATAGTCGCGTTATAGCGAAAATGTAGTTAGGATTAAGACTATTGGGTAACTGGGTGGATTGACCATATTTGCGGATGACGTAACGCCTGACATTTGTCTAATTAGCTTGGTCGATTTTTATGGAGTGTTAAATATTACCCTCTAAATATTCCTTCGGTGCCGCTGGACCCAAAGCCAGCAATAATGTCTCGCGTCAAACGGAATGGTACTGTTTCTGGAGTGGGCAATGTCTTGCCTTGCTCAAAAGCAATACCTGCAGGATAATATTATAAGATTCAGTGAACAAATATTTTTAAAGATTATGCAATTTATTTTTAAATATTACTATGTGCTTTTTTACCTAAATCAATATGAACTACTTCAGCCGTCCTCTTGTCGATTAAAATGTTGTATACGTGTCTATCGCCCAGTCCTAGTATGTAGCCTACCATGGAAGAGGTAGCAACACTGAATAGGAAGATAAAATACAGTATTAATGTAAAACACATTTGCACATAAACACATTTAAACACATTTTTTTTTAATACTTAATTATAAAATATTAGGTCGGGGGAAAAGTTCTTTCGTATGTTATATACAAATTCAGGACCAAGAGGTTTGTGGTGAATATATAAATATCGAGTTTTTTGACGTGTTAACGTCTTATAAATCAATGAACACCGGCTCTGCATGCACGAAAAAGTGTAACGTTCCGTAACATTTTTTTTCAAACTCGCACTTATCGATGTTAAGACTGACGCCGTAGGTATTTAGGCGTTCGAGTACTAGTTCTAAGTGGCGGCGGCAGCGGTGTTCTTCCTTATTACTCGAGTGTACGAGCAGATCGTCGACGAAACAGAATACGTTGTCGTCTAATCCTCGTGGAACCTCGTGCGTAAAACGTTAAAAAGTTTGACCGGAATTTCTTAAACCGAACGTCATGCAGGTAAATTCGAAAAGTCCGAAAGGTTTTATTATTGCTGTTTCTTGAGCATCTTGTTTTGCGATAGGTATCCTGAAACATGCCATTTTCAAATTGAGTTCCAAGATATTTTCTTGCCGTGGAGTTGGTAGGTATGTGAAATCTTGGATTCGTGGAATACGGTAGATATCGGTCGGGAACGGTGACGGCGTCTAGTCATCTGTAATCGCCACATACTCGAAGTGATCAGTCTTTCTTCTTCCCGATGTGAAGTGGACTGGTCCGCGGACTGTTTGACGGCTTGCATATTCCCATCTCGATCATGCGCTCGAATTCGAGTTTTGCCGCCTTATATTTGTCAGACGGTAGAGGGTGCGGCCGTGAGTAGATCGGCGGCCCAGTTGTCTCGATATGATGACTGGTATGGTGACTGCTTGGCTGGTGACAGGTACTGTGTCACTACACCGTCAATGATGTCTGGTACACCGGTGTACCAGCCACTCCAGCTGATTTTATACATTATTTCACATATTTTTAAGGTTCAATATCGTTTCTGAACGATTGATCCCTGGGAATGATTATATTTTTCAAATATAGATAAAAATATAACTCCCAACATTATGAAAACCGAGTTGGAAGTGTTGGAACGCGCCCTTTGAAAACGTGAAAAAAACAACGGCCGGGTTGAGTGTACCGTGCTACTAATATTGTGCTTTTAGGAAAAAATCTGTGTTTTTCTACGGTAAGTGGATGATGAGCGTGCAAGCGAGAGCACGGAACAAGCGATAGAGAGGCACGATCAGCCCTTTCCCTTTCGTTAGCGTTAGCTTGTGTCACATTTATTTCTCTTCTCGCGTGACGTCAGAGCTAGTATTCCGAATAGTAGGTACTGCTACTGGAACGCCGCGTTATCACGTAAAACTATCGTCCGTAAACCGACTTTACAGACAACCAATTTTTTTTTATATCCAGACTTTTTTCAAAAATGTCACCGACTTCATACGTAACAGGCAATGACTAAAGAATAAGAGAGGACATGAACTAAAAGATCTTATCGCGTGCCCGCGTGGAAAGTAAAATGGCGTAGGCTCCGCCCATTACCTAGTGTTGTCCTCTGCTCATTCTTTGCAATGATTTTGTTCATCGTGTTGATTACAAATCGATTAATCGAAATCACATACATTAAAATAAGGTTTTTGATTTTAAGTAGATAGTAGGTAAGTAGGGTGTTATTCGATTCTCATTCTAGGACGTCGCATTATGGATTAAGTACAAAAAAGCCTGTTGTTGCGTAATCTGACTGAAAAATTGCAAAAATCATCAATTTGGCGGTTCATTTAAAATTAATTGTACTTGATATTATTTACTCTATGATTAATAGTTGCTCGTGATAATCAAGCTAGAAGAAGAGTAAATTAAACTGCAACAAGGAATTCAAAACTACACCGATTACAAAATAAAACAACAGAAATCGATATTATGCATTTAATAGGAGAACCGTTTTATTTCAAATAGATACAATAATATCAGTTTGTAATTAGTATTAAGTACACCAATAATGTGAAATACAATAAAGTCTGCCTGTCTACAATAAATGTACAGGGAAATAATAATGTATTATGACTCAAACTCAAAGCATTTATTTCAAATAAACCAATTACAGGCACTTTTGAATTGTCAAGGGGTCGGTCAGTCAGAAAGATGAAGCTAGTTGCCCATTCCAAAGCGTAGTAGGTACCTATGGAGAAGAACGGACAAGAAACTCCATGGACACTCTTTTAAATCAAAATATTGTTACAAAAAAGTGGTTACATCATTCATGTTGTAATTATACATGTGAGAACGATGTAGCAACACGTGCACGTTAAAAGCGTCCGTAATAAAAAGATAAAAACAATTATGGAATTAAAATAAGCCGTGGCAGCTAAGAAATGACCAGTGCCTACTGACGGCGCCCGTTCACGAACATGACGTATGGATCAGCACCATTCAGCTCAACCATTTTGAAGGGAACTCAATGATCCAATACACACGCCACCACCAGCGACACATTTGAGTGAGCATGACATACTCTCAGCCGCCAGGGCACATTCAAGTCAATGAAAGACGAACCCAGTAACCTTTATAGTGGGTACATAGTGCTCACACATGTGCTATGCAATTATACAATACTAAGAGATTGAATTTATACAATGCAAAGATAGGTTGTACAATCTTCATCAGCTCCAACATTATTTTCGAATATATGGGTAAATGTAGGCTTACAATGAAAATGTGATAATTTACCTTATGGAGCCTTGTCGGTATTGCATTGTCGTGAAGTCTCACTATATCAAGACTTCTATTAATACAAGACTCTTCGAAATGTAGTGAACAAACAAATACTTTTTCCTGGCTGAAGTCGATATTTTCTTGACCCAATGATTCAAGCCACTTACTTTTAAGTTTATCATTTTTTGGTAACCTAAAAACACAAACAAAACACGCAAACTAACATAAATGTGTATATTCTTTCATGCTAAATATTCAAACGAAATTTGGTTTTTATCGATGCAAAATCGATTCGTTGTGCAAATTACACAATCACAACACTATATTTGTCACGATAACGCCAAATGACACTTCATGTACACTCTGAGAAGTACTCAAAACCAGAAACTAAAATGGCGAACCGGCCGATGGGCAGGGCTTCCGTGATGTCATACTTCAATATTGCAATTTTAGAAAACTGACAAAATACGGTTTTCTCTTTTTGACACTTGCAGAATTGCATAAGTTAGAAAGAAACATGTATATTTTTTTATTTCTGTATAGAATCGTATGATATTTCCATAATGTATAATTTATATAGATCTTTTAGTTCATGTCCTCTCTTATTCTTTAGTCATTGGTAACAGGGCGACCAGAGCGAGCTGCATCTTTGACATTAAAATTCCCGGACTGAAAACGCTTGAACCATAAGCCGTTAAGTCCATAAACACAGTCACACATTTTTTTCGCGGCTTGTGTCGCATTTTTCCCTTTTTGTAATAAAATTTCACTATGTATCGAATTTCTTCGTCCGAAAAACAATTGGAAATTTTCGGGAAATCGTTTTATTTTTTATAACGTCATCTTTTTAATGATATCAAAACCAGCCAGATACTAACAACACAGCTAAAGAAATTATAATACAACTTTATACCTATACATATAATACGAAAAAACTATTTCCCCGACCTATTACTGTGCTTCTATTCTCCTCAATATTTCAGACACTAGGGCCAACGACCTGCCGAAGCGCATCGCAGCGTGGTTTTCACTGGAAAACAAATCAACCTTGCGACAGTTGAATATACATAAGTATCATTACTCTGAAAGATCATCAACGCGACTATTGTTTCACGGTTATTTATTTTGGACTTTATTTTAAGAGAAGCAAAGTTGATATTTTTTGGGTATCATTTAAGCTATTACCAATTTAATTAGTTTTGTGTTTCTTAAATAATAGGGTTTGTCCTCCAAATAGTAGATCTGTCACCAAAATGTAGTCACCAAACAATGCAAAATCAGTTCCACAATAAATCACCTAAAATCCTGAGATATAAGGTCTAGTACCAAATAAATGTTTTTGTATGTATTATAATAGGTGTGTCCTAATAAGTATTTAAGCAAACTAATTTAAAGAGATCACCAATAGTAGTAGTTTTCTTATTCACCACGGATCGATTGATATACATAATATGTCGACGGTAGGGCTTGGTCGACGGAGCCCCGCTTCGCGGGGCTCCTACTTCTGGGTGGTTTATAAAAAAATAACCACGAAGGGGATGGCGGGGTCTCTCGACCCCGCCATCCCCTTCTAACCTAACCTGTCCGAGTCGGGGTGCCCTAATGTCCAGATTGCATCCAGTTTCTCCTGGTAATTTGTCTCGGGTATCATTTAAGCTATTACCAATTTAATTAGTTTTGTGTGTCTTAAATAATAGGGTTTGTCCTCCAAATAGTAGATCTGTCACCAAAATGTAGTCACCAAATAATGCAAAATCAGTTCCACAATAAATCACCTAAAATCCTGAGATATCAACCTGAGAACAATTTTTGTTTATCTGAGAACGAAAATATTTCGTGGCGATAGATCTATTTATTAGGTGATACAACTTGATGACAAATATAAATTTTGGTGATAGAAAATATAGTTCCCATATTTTTTTGGCAGCGTAAATTGCTGTTTTCTGCGCTTCGCCAAGTCTGCGATTCTCTCTCTATAATCTATAAAAATAGTGCAAAAGTCGCTTCTCGTGTCTGTGTATGTGACCGCCTGATGACGCGTCATCATCGTCAGCCTATATTCATCGACTGCTGGACGTAGGCCTCGTGAACGCCACTGAGCCCCGATCTTCGGCTATCCTCATTCAGTCTCTGCCAGCCACCTTTCGCAAGTCGTCACTCCACCTGGCCGACCGGGCCTTCCACACTACGTTTGAATCCCACACACTAGAACTCGTTTTCCCCAACGGTTGTCGGTTTTGCGAGAGGATGTGACCAGCCCGTTGCCACTTCAGCTTGCTTAATCTTTGAGCTATGTCGGTTACCTTGGTTCTCTGGCGGATCACCTCGTTTCGGATTTTATCCTTCAGAGAGACTCCAAGCATAGCTCGCTAAAGCGACTTTAAACTTATAGACCAGTCTCACCGTGAGTATCCACGTTTTGGCTGCGTAAATCATAACTGGTAAGACGCACGCGTTGCAGACTTTCGTCTATAGGCACTGTGGTATGGACGACGAGAAGACCTGAGGAAATTTACCAAATGCTGCCCATCCCAGCTGAATCTTCCTATCAGCTTCCCCTCAAAATTGTTCCTACTAATTGTTTGGAAGTTTTGCGTCATCAACCGTACTCACCAGACCTTGCACCGACAGACTTCTACTTTTTCCAAAATTTGGACAACTTGGCAGGGAAAAAATACAATACCCGAGAGGCAGTACAAAATGCCTTTGATGAGTTAGTTTGTTGGCTCCAGTACACCTGTCTTCTTCAAAAAGGGCATTATAAAATTACCACTGCACTGGCAGAGATGCATCGATAGCATGGGTGCATATTTTGATAGATATAAATAAAAAATATTTGTATAAAAATGACTTTAACTTTCTATATACTAAACAGCAATTTCATAGGTAAAGACCTAATTTGGTTTTGTGGAAATGTTGTTGTTCGAATTGTTTGTGATTGGACACGTTAATCCTATATTATTGTCTTAGTTTGGTTAAGTGGTGCGCTGTGGCAGTTTGTGCGAATTTGGACGCTATTTTCCGTTTTATTTTTAAGTTAAAATACACAGTAAAGGGGTAATTATTAATCTCGAGTGATTATTTGGATTAAAACAATACCATAAAGGTTGTGTTAAATTGTTGATACCATCGCCCGCTTGTGCCTGCCACAGAGTAAATTTGTCACAGCCGCTATTACAGGTCAGTAAACTAATATTATCATGGGTGTTTTATTTTGCTATTATTATTACGATATTTATTTTGTTTGATAAACGCATATTGTAATTGTTTTTGTATAATTGTTACGTTTTAATCTTTATTATTCGCTGTACTATTTATTGTGAAAATATCATCGCCACTCTGTATTTTTAAGTATGTACTTACCTCTTTGTGTACGCTAGTCTTCTCTCATACCACGTAACCGGATCGAGGTAATGTTCAGTAAAGAAATAGTGGAACACAGGTTTAAATTCTTTCAGTATCTTGTTGAAGACATTCAACTTTGCCTCATGGCCACCATTGCTGCAATCAATCATTTTCTTACGCGCGATGCTACACGAAATATCCTGTAAAACGTCGAAATATTTTTGAATTGCACCAATAATTTTAATTCAATTTCTTTCATAACACAAACATGCAATTGTTTCAAATATAGGCAAGAAAATAGCTCTTGATCGCTTCATGACTATTTTTAAACAATCTTGCAATCCATTCTTAGGAAAATGTAAAACAGTTGTTGGGAATCGAACCCAAAACATTTTGCACGCATTCTGCACGCGTGGGCAGCGTGATCAGGGCGTCATGGACCAGCTGAGGCGCGGCGCGGCGATTCGACCCGACGACCACTCGCTTCAACGGACTCCACCGCGACAGACAATACTCCTCTCACTCTAATTTAATTATTAACTGTTTGCCCGAGAAAGTTTATCTTTGTAAGATCAGATTGCATTAAAGCATTGCCTATTTCATACAGTCAACTTCACTTTACTCCCCGCGACCACAATAAGAATAGAATACTCATTAATATGTACACCAAAAAATTACAGATATAAATGTAGAAATTTTACATAGGGTTACACAATGGGCGGTCTTATCTTTGAAAGCGATCTTTTACAGACAACCTTTGGATGGATTTAAGGGAGAAGGGGAGACAATACTGCAGGTAGCCAGAGGTGTACCAGTTATAGGTTATAACTGTCTTACAATAGCTTATAAGGGGCTTTAAAATTAATCTTAATGAAGCCGAGAGTCCATTGTCTATACTTGGGAACCCTTTTAGTTACGAAGATATTGAAGGCCAAAGTTCCAACTTTTTTGACGTTATTTTACGAAGACAAATTTTAAATGTTGTAACTTATCTTTAAACACCTCTTCGACCGCCTGTATCGTTGCACTATGTTTTGTGCGCTACAGTAAACGGAGCTTTTTCATTCCAAAAATAAAAGTCGCATAACAACTATTATTTTTGTACAATCTAACTAAGTCCAATATACGGAATGCTTTGTTATAGGTCTTTTTAAACGTATTTTACCTTAGGACGATAGCGGCTATGGGCACCGTTGTTGTCTTGTCCGACGAGATACAAGCCCATGGGGATAGTGCCCTCGCACCATTCCAACACTCCCGACAGCCGAGACATCGGGACGACCTATAACGAAAAATTAATATAATATTATTTATTAGATAGTGTACTACAAACTTTTATTAAACTCCAAACTCTATTCGGTTACCTTATGCTTCATTTATACAACGTGTTGTTTTGCATCCTCGTCAAATTTCAGGAGGCTGTTATGAAAGACATAAATAATCAAATAAAATTACGATCCTGCTCAATAATTAATACATACTTGTTTTTTTTTATATTTAAGTTTGACAGTATTTCAGAATACTCTACTTTCAAAGAACAGAATCGCCCCGTTGCGTATGTGGTAGGCAGTGTCGTACGACTATGTCGCTGTGTGCATGCGTTACAGTTACAGCGCAGTTACAGGGCGGTATCACACGGGCCCTACACATGCCGATTTCCGAAAATGACAAAATTTAAAAATAAATACCTACTTATTTTATTATTGATTCGTGTCGAGAATCATTAGCATAGTTACCTCCTCGAATTTGACGAGGATGCAAAAACAACACCTTGTATATTATTGCGCCTCTATCTAACAAAAGCATTGCAAGCATAAAAATTAAATAATACAATATACAATAAGACTAGAAATAAATTGAATTTACATAACATACCTTGTAAGTTCTAATGAGTAGTTTATTCTTATTGGTCACAGGATTATTCTCCAGCAAGGTATTCACAATATTGAATACTTGTTGCATAACAGCATCTTGTTTTAAATCGTCCCCACCCTAGAAGAACAAGATATTTCATAAGCATTTTCATAAAAAAAATGCTAAATAAGAATTTAAAGTTACAAATTATTAGGTACCTTTATTAACAATACGTTGAGTTTTCCGGAAGAATCCCTGCAATTTATCTTCTTTGGACAGTTCACTCCTCCAACTAGTTCGAAGTGAGAGTCAAAAGAATGTAAAGCTAAAAATAAAATAGTCATTTAATTTACTGAATAATAAGAATTTAAAAGCGCGCATCGTGTGTCTCTTATTTCTTTGTTTTAAGGTATAAGTTGCAATGATTGACACGCATTCATGAAATGTTAACGTTTTAGTTCAGATAAATATTAAAATGATTCCTTACTGTGTATGTACGCATATTTGCAGTCCTTCTTGATCGGCAAGGTAACGGTGGGCACAGGGACCGCCTTTAGATTGTGAATCTTGTGGATGCTCTCTGCATCGGGTATCTTCTGCTTTTTAACATTTCTTGTCGCAAGTGGCGGTTCGTAGTTAGCGAAGCTTATGATCGCTGAAAATATTTTTTCATTTGATATTTCGTTTATGAGTTATTTTTATTTAAGAAAGTAACGCATTTTTACAGGCTCAGTACAAGTAGCAATAAGTCCTACCAGCAATTAAGTAAAAAAAAAATAATTTGGCTTTCAATTAACCCGTTTTTCTTTATTAAAACTTATGGAATAAACTGGCTATAAGAGCAACGGCTGGAATTTTAAAAAAAAACTCTTTTTTTTATAAATGTGACTGAATTTTGATTCAGCCGTTGACTCTTTGTAAACTAGTTCCAGGTTTAGTACAACTTGTAGACACCGTGTTATCCTAAACTAAACCTACCGTCACACATCTTCTCCATTTGCGTAATAATAGCGGTGAGTTCATCGTTGTGTCCGTGCAGTTCGTTCACGAGCGCTTGCGCAGCCACGACGCGCGGCTGTTGGTCACGCCCTCGAGCGCTAGCGCTCGCTCCGCTCCGGCCGCTCGCGTTCAGGATCACGGTGTCTTTGTCTGTGTTCATCAGCCCAAACAGGATCGGTAGCGTGTGATGGGGATGGTCGATCGCACACCGTCCTTTATGGGAAATTAAAAAGATTATTACGACTTAATATTTTTTTCTAGCAACGCCACTATTTGCTCCGTATATCGGTGTATTTAGAACCATGGATCAAATTTTCAGGTAAAGCTGCAAAAATAAACGCCAATACGGCAAAAACAAATACTTAAATAAAATATTTACTTATTATTTGCTTCAAGTTTTTGATGAACATCGTATCTTCATTGGTAAGTCGCGGTGCCAGCTGCGGCAGCACTGTTACGAACTTCCAAGAAGGTATCTTTTTGAGTAGTTCTTCAAAAGATTCGTCGCCATCTTGGAACTCAAAGTCTTGGTTAGCTAGCCACAGTGATATCACTCGGAATACTGATAAGTTGTTCTCGTCGCACTGTTTTAGGGACAATAAATAATATCTGCAAAGAACACATGAAATATTGAATGAGCTATTTAAATAAATCTAGGTATAGATAATGCAATTTATGAGCGCGCGTCATGAGACTCTAGTGATTGTAATAAGGTATACATTGAAATAATTGCCGCATGTTCGTGAAATGCAATATTTAAACAACAGAATCAACTAATCGGTAATTTCAGTGATCATCATAACTATTATTTGTTGCATACCTCATAGCTAACTGTAAAAAGTTGTTTTTCTCCACTTGTGAGTACGCTATTTCAGCTTCATCAAGCTCTTTGAATTTTGTATTTGTAGATAAGGCCCGTCTCTCCTCTCTGAAATTGATTTCATATTTTATTAACATGATTGTAACAAAATCAATAAGTTGTACATTCTTTTATTTATATGTTGCATAATAATGAACTTACTTTGTCAATAACTTGGTAGATTTGTTGCCTAGTGATGAAGCTGTGCCTTTCATGTTTTCTAAGCATTTTACTCGGTTTTCGTATACTGATGAATTCATATAAGTGACCACCTATAATACAATATTGTTTTAAAATAAGTCCTTCTACATATAAAACCCTAATTATGCTTGTAGCTGTTGTGGTGTTACCTGTTTGTACTCTGCATCGGCAAACTTCGCCATATCGTGGTAGATTTTTAGTCTAACATCCATATTCTCAGATCCTAGTACATCAAGACTTTTTTGTAAATATTTGTGTATTATTTCACGGGGATTGTCGCGTTTCGAGTCCGCCATCCAAAGTGCATATCGGCTGAAGACAATGAAACATGAATGAATTTTCTAAAGACAATAAAACCATTAACTTAATCTTTGTGGTTACAAACGGCGTCTTTTTGCAGTAGTACAAATTGCGTCGTGGCATTGGCAGTGAAGCAGGCTAGGTAAAGGTGGACGTATAGACGTACGCCTTTACCGAATCGCTGCAAAAAGTCGCATAAATTCTATTGTTATAAATAGTTGTCTTTTGTTTAAGTCGATACACATACAAATATATTTACCGTAAAGAAATCGCAGCAAGTTTCGCGTCCAGCGTGTGATTGGTAACAATGTTTCGTAGAAGAGACAGCGCTATTTCTTTATGTCCTTTAGCCCATGCTATCTCGCTCTCCACAAGGGTTATATCTTCCGACAGCTGAGATTTCTTCGCTACAGCTAACAAGCGCTGTGCCATCTGGACTCGGCAGTTACTTAGGGCCATTTCTGAAAGAAAAGAACATTAAAACTGCTACGCCTCTCAGAAATAGTAATGAAAATTGAACTTGAAATAATCAGTTTGTGGTCATTTCTGTGACAGACCAATCAATGGCAGTTAGGGCAAAGGTGCTTGAGTGAAACCACGAATCGGAAAACGTAGTGTGGAGCCAACTAGATGGACCGAAAACCTTTTAGAATCTGCAATTTCAGACTCTGGGCATTGAAGTGATTGATTGTCAGGCAAACTAATATAAATTCAATAGCAACTCACTAGCATATTGTATCTGCAAAGACACAATTTCGTTCAACATATTGTTATGAGATTTCGCAGCATGTTCAAGAATCAACACCCGCTGAGAAGACAACGCCTCAATATGCTTGAAGTCAATAAACTGTGGCAAGTTTTCTATGTCCCATTTCTGAAGCAGCTCTCCCATTTGAGAACGATTTGTTCTCACTGAGAAATAATCTTCTATGTCATTAAATATATAAAGTTTCTCTAAAACTTTGTAAATATTCTGACAGTTTTCCATATTCAGATTCTGACATAATCTTGATACTGCTAGTTTTGCCTTATTCAGAGGTACCAACAATTTATCTTCATACTCTGGCGTTGTTTGGATGTTTAGACAACTTTTTAGACATGAATATTGAAATGCTTTGACTACTGAATGTTGGTTGCAGTTTGTTAGTTTTTGCTTTTCTTCAAGTTGCCGTGTGTCCACAAAATCGCCCCAGTCACCTGAAAGAAATGCAAAAAAGCTTGTTCAAGGTAAACGATAATAACTGGATAAGTAATTGTAAAATCATTGTAGTTCTTGTTTATTTATCTGTCAGACAGGACGATACACAAAAATGTTCCTTTTTTTATGTATTGTATTTTGAAAATTCTCAAATAAATCGCAAAGAACGTGCGCAATATGGATGGAGTTATAGAACTATGGAGAAGTGTCTTGACGCTGCATGAGCGTGCGTGATCCATCGCCGCGCGTTCGACGTCCACCGGGCACAGGATGGATGGAAAGCAGCAAATGAAGTATTTTTTTGCTCTGTTGGTGTAATTGTTGTATGGGGTTCCAGAAGGAGGATAAATAAATAAATATAGGGACCACACAAAATTGCTAAAACTACTATACCTACTAGGTACTTACTAGCTTTCGCCCGCGTGGTATGTCGATAAAAAGTATGTCCTTCCCAGGGTTCAAAGTATCCCTATATCAAAATCATTTCATCAAAATCTGTCAGGCCATTTCGGAGATTAGCCCGAACACACAAACCGACAGAATGGCAGACCATTTTTTTAAAAATAGTTTTTTTTTTTATATAAGTATTGTATAAACTTATAAATGCCTTTAGTAAAAAGCTGTTATTTTGACATTAAAACAGACATTTTAATATTTTTTTTGTATAGATAACCTTAAATACGTTATTATAATTTATCATTAGATATAAGTACTTTGTATCTCATTTTAAGTGAACTATGTAAAGTTCTTATGAGAAATAAATGTCTTTAAACCTAAGCCTAAAAGTGTATTAAAAACTCACCCAAGAACGCTAAACACTCATATTTATAGTCATTAAGTTGGTCGTCCTCCGGCAGTGATTTAATATACCGCAGTGCGAGGTGGTGCATGCCAGACTTGTGCAGAGACCTGACCACGCCGTAGTGGAGATCCTGGTCGGTCTGCCCACCGCAGGAGAGCGCTATGTCGTGCAAGAGTAGCGCGTCCGTGAACTGGCCAGTATTTATCAAGTGTTTACGCTTTTCATTTTCCATTGTTAAGTGCTCCGTACCACAGCCATCGATAGCGTCTATTTCTCCGATTGACACGTAGGACTAATAAAGAAAAGGATTATTATTATTCTTCTCTAGTATCGGAACGATACAAACTATACCATAGGTAAAACCTCATTCATTTATTTATTTTTATACGAGATTTCTGTGCTATAACTAAAAAAATAAATACGTTCATATTTATGAACGTATTTATTTTGCACATAAACCTTCAAGAATAAATGCTCTAAGTGGTGGTGTAGTTTAGAAGATCTAAGTGGTCACACAGACAGACACAAAAAGTACTTTGTTTTATTGTATGAATAGATACATCATTGTATACCAAAAAATACTAATAAAATCGAAATGTTAAACATACAATGGGTGGCCATATTGCACGCTGGTTACAAAAATACTAGTAAGTCAATAATGTTTCGAAAAATGCTGGTATTCAGCTACATTTTTTTCCACATTCCGGTTAGATTGAAAGCTGACCTCAGCATACTTGGGTAAGTCTAGGCAGGTGATGGTTTAAGTTTTGCCACATGGAAGCTATTATCAAAATATACTATCAGTTATGATGGACCGACGCGACGTTGGGCCATTTGTCATTCGATGGGAACAAGATAATTATACATTTCAACTTGCCCCGCTCAACGGGTTTGTGTGGTAGCCTGAGTACATTTAAAAAACAGACCAGGAACAATTATATGTAGACGATACATTTTCTGAGATACGCAGGTATAAAAAATCCTGTCTGCATTTGTGCGGAAAACTTACCGTTCTAAAGATTCGTTGTAGGTTCATTCCACCTGGTAAGCTCGAGGTGGCTTCTGGTGAATTTGGCGAGACGCCGTCATTCTGGAACATTGCCCATAGCTCCCCGTAGTACACGGCTGCCCAGTTCTGGTCAACCGCAGCCGCCGCCCACGCCACCTTGTCGTAGTCAAGCTCTAGATAATTTAATGTCTTCAGCGCATTGCCAGGCCTAAAAAATAAATACAATTTGATATTTAAAAGATTAACTTAATTTACCAGGTTTTTTCTTAATTATTTTCTTTTTATCCGGAAGGAGTATGTAAGGATCGTAGAAGGTGGCGTTCTGTAGTTTATACCTACCCCATGAGAAAAAAGCGTGATTGTATATACAAGGTGTAAAAGAATAAACGCAAGTCCTGAAAGTAGTTTGCTCATAATTGACTACTGAATCGATTTCAGTAACTATTAGAGGTATTTTTTACAAAAATTATGTATTTTGCAATACAGACCGCCGATTGAGCCAGAGGAAATTAAATCTTATTTCGAGGCAATAAGACTCAATTTTAAATGCATAAAGTAATGTCAACACGATTTTCTTAATAATAAGAGATAGCTTTAAAAAAATATATTTGTTCATTGTATTATGCTTTTAACTCAATACTCTAATTGGGGTGGTCTTGCGTTAATTATGTTACACGTTGTATATGTATGTATGTAACTTAATTTCCGAGTGGTTGACAAAAAAAAAGCGAAAATATGTTAATACTTGCCTCATCTTATAATAGTTTCTTTGTATGCGAACAAAATCTACAATATCAAGCATATATTGAATGATTGTCTTGTAGCCATGGGTAACAGTTCCACCTGTTCTAGAACTAAAGTTACTGTCTCCACTGTTCTCCAATTTATCGTCAAAACTTTGTTCCCAAATGTTATTAAAGAATTTATTTATATGTTGACCAACCGCTCTGAGATGTCTTTCTGTTAGACTTTGCAGTAAGAGTCCAACCAGAGCTGGTAATATTTTGCGGCAAACTCGAGACTGGAAAAGTCAAAAGCTCATTTAAGACAGAATTCATTACCCAATAGGCCACTGCATGCCGCATAGAACAGCGACTTTTTGGTAGAGTAGTGATTTTACACAGAAGCATCAATCATTCCAATTTAAACCTTATGACGGTATTTTTAAAACCGATTTAAGGTTACAGACTCATTCAATCTAATGAAAGCTAATGATGTTACGATGATAAAAAACTACACAAGTCAACTTACTTTCAACGAGCAAACTTTCCTCAAGTTAGTCACATAATTAGTTGACGAATTAACAAAGGTCAAAAGAGTACATGTAACTTCTTTCAGCCAAACAGCATTATCTTTTGTGAGAAAAGCATTTAGAAATATTCCTTCAGGGCACCTTGTGTAATACTCTTCAAATGTCATACTATCAGTAAGAGTATCAGTATTCATCAATGTTGAACAAGAAAAAGGTTTTAATATTTCTTTGTCAACTAACTCCAAATCTGAAATTTATATTTAATGTAATAATAGGTACTTAAACGAAATTTTACAAAACGTTATTTTAAATCATCGTAATAATAATGCCGAATACCTGGAATATCGTTAACATCAAGGAACTTTAGCAGATCGTTCATAGTTTCAGCGATTTCGTCTGTGACATTGGGATTTTCGTCAAAGAACACATCCAGTAGAGATATCCCAACTACTTGCATGAAGTAGCGTGTCGGGTTGACGGTCCTCACATTTTTTGTGTCAGCAGGCGGCACTGTGACCAATGTCTTTAAATCGAACGAGCTGATCTCCGACAAACAGTTGCAAGCTTCAACTATGATCTAAAATAAAAATAATCAATGTAATCAATCAACTCAGCCCATCGCAGTCCACTGCTGGACATAGGCCTCTCCCAGGCTGCGCCACAACACCCTGCCCTCCGCCTTCCGCATTCAGTCTGTCCCAGTCACTTTCTTAAGGTCGTCGGTCCATCTAGCTGGGGGCTTCCCATGCTACGCTTGCCGATACGCTGTCACCACTCAAGGACTCGTCTGCTCCACCAGCCAACGGTCCTTCGACAAATATGGCCAGCCCACTGCCACTTCAGCTTGCTTAGTTTGTAAGCTATGTCGGTAACGGCGGTTCTTTTCCGGACCATTTAATTTCTTATTTTATCCCTCAAAGAAACTCCGAGCATAGCCTGCTCAATAGCGCGTTGAGCGACTTTGAATTTGTGGACCAGCCCAACTGTCAGTGCCCACGTTTCAATTAGTTTCGATTCAATGTAATAATTATTGCTTATTCAGTAACAGTCTGTAGTACCAAAATATTTCAAAGTACAAGTTTACCTTATCATCATATGTTGACTTTAGAATATTACAAAGCGACTGCACGGTCTGATGTATAATACTTGTCTCGCAGTCCTCAGAAAATGTTTTAGAATCCAAATCACAGTACAAATTGCGAATCTGATCTTTATTACTATTTAAAAATTGACGAATGTTTAACAACGTCTTGTGGCTGGAAAAAAAAAATAACAAGCATTCATTATCGTAACACTTATTTTATGTAATAGGTACAGGGTAAGATAGCTGTACATACCTAGGCCGATTCAAACTTATTTTATGAGTTTTTAATTTTTCTTTGAACACAGTTAAGTTGCAGCAGCGCATGTTATCACCACTATGCGTCATAGAACTAAGAAAATCTACAACATCTTCGCTTTCCCTCAAGCAATCCTTCATATCCTCAACTAAATCATTTAAAAACCCAGTACACTCTTGTTCGAAGCTCGATTCTTTCTTGATAATTAGGACAGGTAATAATTCTAGCAGTGACTTTCGCATAAGCGTCGCCGTTTCTGGTAATAAATGATCCAGGACTAGTTTCAAGCCCGCAATGTATGCTCTCAATTCCATTTGGTCGGAACAGTTTTTTATAACTTGAGTAAAATTGTTACAAGCTAAATTACAGATGAATGCATCAGATGGATGGCCTAAAGGTATATTCCCTATAAAGGTAACATATGCATGAAGAGCCAGTAATTTCAGTTCAAATATATTTTCTTGAGTAACAGCTTTCCACAGTTCAAACAAAATTTTGAATACCGTCACTGTTTGGTTTATACATAGATACTGAAGGACGCTTCCATCCGTGAGATCCTGAGAAAAAGAGTATATGGATGTTTAGGTTACAATACATAACAACTAAATTGACTCAGTTTTTAGATCACTTCAATATTATGTAAGTATTACGACCCCGCTTCTTCCAATACGTGTTACTGTGGCGTCCATCATGGTCACTGGCAAAAAAAATACATATTTAAAAACAAGGTACCTATAGTTTATTAAACTCACTTTAAAATAATCTAGAATGGCGCTTAAAATCTCCTTTGGATAATACAACTCTTGATTCCGTTGCGGCAATTTAACTCGAAACAGTTGCTCTGCGTCTTTCCTGTCGCTCATGTGGGTAGCCGTCAGTAACAGCAACTCTCCAACATTATCCACAAACAGATTACTCCAACTTTCATTTGCTAACATCTCTGTAGTCAGTTCAAACAATTTTGTTGCATTTTTCATTGACTTCTTAAATACGTCTCGTTTAAAAAGTTCATAATAGACAATATTGTACTTGGCACTGACAATATAAGGCAAACATAAGGCCATGATATTAGAAAAGCAAATCTGGAATGTAAAAATAACAATTAAAATGTGCCGAACAAGTAAGCTAGGAATACGTAGGGTAATAACGAATTGATTGAATAACTCAAATTATTATTACCTACTCAACTTTGACAACATACCTCAAGTATATTTTCAATTGTTTTCTTTTGTTTCTTTGCGACTTGCTTCAAAAGGTCGCTCTTACGCACGTTTCCTTCCTGTCGCCACAATATTTCTCCCGCAATTAACCATTTCGTGTGTTTTTCTATAAATCTGTCTATGGTGTCAAAACCAAATATGTTGAGCGGTAAATCAACCAGTTCGTTATTTTTAGTAAACCAAAAGTGTAATATTGATAAAATGTTATTATTCAAATATGTCTCGAGATCTTTTATGCCAACAGAATTGATAATCAGTGTCAGCACTTTCACGACTATACGGTTATCTAATGATTTCAGTTTCTGCAAATGAATCACTTGTAGTATGACGTTAAGTATAGAACATTTTTTCGTTTGCGCCAGTGCAACGAAGGCATGTAGGACTGTGTACGTCCTGTTGGCAGATTCGTCCTTTAGTATCAATTCGTTACTGTTTGACACCTAAAACAACAATACAGTATAAGTCGCATTCGATGTAATATCCTCAACTGATTCAGCCCTTGTTGATGAAAGGTCTGTATCAGCCGAATGTCACAATTTAACATCTAAACAACTGACCCCTATGAAATAAAAAATATAAAAAGATTATATTGATATTATAAGCCCAATCGCCGTATCGTTCATTTTCCAGAGAGCTCCCACAACCATGTTTGCCCTTATAGTTTAAATACCAAAAATAGAACTTACGTCAATCAAAAAGACGTCCAACAACTTCATCGAAAATGTATCAATCTCGTCTTCAGAGAAATCGTTAACCAACTTTATCAAATAACAGCAATGAAGACGAATGCTATGAACATTGCCATTCACTTTCTTCATAAATGAATCTTCAAAGGCTTCTTCATTATTCATGTTTTGGTTCCGATTCATTAATATAATCTTAGTGACGCATTCATAAATTAGAGATGCTACTTTCGGTGGGTAATACATGTCCTCACAGAGTTGCAAATAACTCTTGATCATTATACAACAATTCTGTTTCATATCACCATCGTCCATACATAGAGGGTCCATTATTTTTAAAAGTATTTTTAGTATTTCAAAAGAGACTTTGGAATTCCTATACAGTTTCTGGCAGATGGACTGCAACAGTGCGAAAATTAAACCTGCAAATTATTGTTTCATGTAGATAGATAGCTGGGTTAACACACGTTTTAATTAAAATTAGTAATTATTCTTACCTAGAAGAGGATCCTGGACATTTGAATCTATCAGCAGCTCTATGCACTGAAAAACGCACTGAGTATCGGATGTAAAGCTGTAGATACCATCATCTAATATTAATTTCAGTATTTCTTCCCGGTACTCTGCTGGTTTTCTGCAGTATGCAGCAAGTACCAAGAAACAATTGTGCTTTAAAGTCTCGATACTCGTGTCGTCCTCGTCTCCTTCGATGATTATTTCGAAATCTTCAGATTGAACTTCGGTGTTCAAAATATTATTAATAGCATGAAAAAAATCAGCGTCCATACTCGCCCGTGCCATGTGCGAGAAGAATGGATGAAAATCAGTAACCAAAAGTGCTCTAACTAGTTGAAGAGCATGAATTTTAACTGGTATTTCAGTGTTGCTCGCTAACAAACGAGTCAAAGCTGTATACATGCGTGACAACATCGTTGTCAGTAGAATACATATCTGCATGTTCTCAATTTCTTCTTGAGATTTTGTATGATATTTTATGAGTTTTTGAAGGTATGATAAAACCACGTTAATTAACTTAATACAATCTAATAAATCTGCATCATTTTCGAATACTCTTGAATTACTAGTAACTAAATTAGTTTTGAAGTATTCTTGCACTCGAACTTCAACGTCAGAAATAGTTCCAACATGTTCATAAACAGTTTCTTGTTCTAGTGACTTAATTGAATTGTGTATTTCAAATTCACTGAATAAAATACACTTTTCTGTCGAGTTGTATAATATATCACGTAACTTCTCTAATTCCGATTCAGGAGCACTAACAGGATTGAAAGCAATATTGTCACTAGCGGTTAATCTAAATAATAATTCGGATACTTCAGTCACATACAAAGATCCAGTATCATTTGACGTAAGCCATGATAAGCATTTAATTCTGAAGTCATCCAAGGTACATTTGCTGTAGAATTTATGAAAGATATCGTTTAAAGTTTGAACACTATTGTTTGTGACTGGCATAACATTCTCAAGGTACAGTTTTATGAGCTGCAGTGCATGTGGGTACTCCAATATATCTGATTTTAATAACTTTTGGAGGATTGTATGTACTGCTTTATGTGACGCATTTAAAGATGTGCAATTTCTGAAACCAATAGTTACATAATTTGTTTAATTTCCTTCAAGATTTTTTTTGATGTCTCAAATTATAGTAGTTACACGATGATCTTACCTAACACATGAATTCCACAACGACACTGATGTGTTTCTATATTCGTCATTATTGCTCATTAAAATCCGAGAGTTTTCCTGCACCAAACACACCAGCTGCTCAAAAACGTTCCATTCTATAT
Source organism: Brachylomia viminalis (assembly GCA_937001585.2). Taxonomy (NCBI): domain Eukaryota; kingdom Metazoa; phylum Arthropoda; class Insecta; order Lepidoptera; family Noctuidae; genus Brachylomia; species Brachylomia viminalis. Next base: position 12,665,838 of record OW443301.2, on the reverse strand, counting down.
TGGTACTGTTATTTGTTAGTAGAATTTGAAGACTGTTCAGCAACGATAGGTAATCGGCGGGGGATATGCTGGCAGCATACTTTCCTACATACACGTGTACAATTCCCAACCTAAAATCGCATTTTGTTGGATTAATATCAAGAAAATCATGCTGAAAACGATTGGAAACATCTACGTAAATAGATGTTTCATCACAGCAGTATGACAAGCTTAATAAATTAACTAAGTCGTGGAAAATTGCAATAATATTTGAAACCAAACAATACAGATAACTAGTATGTTTAGTAAAAGAAACAAAAATATTACCTACCATGGTATATGTTTTTGCTGCAAGTCGTTGATAAGGTCACCAAATGTGACGTTCTTGTTGATGCTCAATCTTAATCTTTTTGATACATTCTCTGTGCCAGGGTCGCTTCTTTCGGACAGTTGAAATATCTGTAAGTAATTTGTATATATAAAAAATATCAATAAAATAATATAACATCACGTCTGTATTCTTATAGTAACATTATAAGGCCCGGCGCAAACCGAACTTACCGAACGAAGCGCAGTAAAGCGCCGCGATATTTATTGCCAAACAAATATCAACTTTGCTTTACTAAAAATAAAGTCGAAAATAAATAAGTAATGCGAAGTCGAAAATACCCGCGTACAACTAGTGGAAGTTTATTTATTTCCAACTTTAATTTCAACTAGCGCGTTCGTCCTAAAGGCCCATTTACACGGTGCAAGTTTATTTTTTATTTTTTTATTTTTATTTATTTACTTAAAAACACATTTATACTTATAGATATAAAAGGCACACTATTAGACCTCTGGGGTCTGTCTTAGCATGCCATGATCTGGAATTACTCAACGCGCTACTGATTTACATTACGGAGTTAAGGTAAAATCGAGGTGTAATATTCTTTGAGCTTATGCTTAACCGTTTTACTGTTCATTGAGTCGCGAATTTCTTTAGGTATTTGGTTTAGTAAGACGGGTATTGTAAAAGATGCAGTGCGCCTACCATAGAAATTATTTTTACGTGGCACTTTAAGTGATTTTAATTTTGACTGACGGGTATTCACATCATATATCACTGGAATCTGGATCTCAGTGTTATCAAAATGTTCTATGAGGAACAGGTACTCCGCGCGAGCTTGAACTGGTAATACTTTGCAATGTTTAAATAGACCTGTATAATTGTCGCGGTATTTATTTCTTACATACTTTGGTACTACCAGTTTCAGCAGACGCGTTTGCAGATTATGAATCTTATCGAGGTATGTTTTAAAAGTGCGTCCATAGCTGGTGAGTCCATAGGAGATTATAGACTCAGCAAGAGCTTTGTACATTTGTAGTAGGGTATTGTAAGGTATGTTCCTCTTTATAATGGAAAATTTAGTGAGTATTCCACGTAACTTACCGCATACAGATTCCACCTGATAACTCCAGTTGAAGCGATTATCAATTATAAGTCCCAAGTAGGTATGATATGGAACTTGTTCTATAGGCGAACATTGGCAATCTGTTACATTTTTATGCAGACAATCGTGGGTGTGAGCTATGATTTGAAAGGAATGAGAGGTGTTTATGTGGCTTGAATGTACATGTATTAATTTTGTTTTATGCGGATTCATAACAAGTCCCATATCATGGGCCCACTTGGTCATATAAGTAAAATCTGCTTGCAAACATTCCACAGCCAGATTAAGATCCTTGTTAGCAGAGAGTATACAAGTGTCATCAGCATATTGGTAGAGGGAACAGTGTTTTATAACATTTTCTAAATCATTTACGTAGGCCAGATAATGGAGTGGACCCGTTACTGACCCTTGGGCTGTGACTCGTGTAACGTAGACAGATCTGCTTAGGCTCTGGCCGACTTTGACATGATAACTTCGACTACGAAGATATTCTGCGCACCATTCTAGTAGTTTTCCACTTATGCCGGAATTTTCTAGAGTTTTTAAAAGCATATTGTGGCCGAGTGTGTCAAACGCCTTGCTGAAGTCAATAAACAATAGCACCACATGCTTCTTCTCGCCTAGGTGGTAGTTAACTTCATCGGTAAAATTGAATAGTAACTGAGCTGTGGATTTTTTACTTTGGAAGCCATATTGAGCTTTGGAAATGATGTCATTGTTCCGATAAAACGAGTGTATTTGGTCACAGATATATTTTTCAATTATTTTATTAATTACTGGTAAAATTGTTATAGGTCTGTAATTCGCTAAGTCATTGAATTTTCCTTTTTTATGAATAGGTCTAACTATACCGGTTTTTAAATCAGACGGATAATTACCTTGATGAATACTCGCATTTATTAGTTTCACTATTGCATTCACAATTTTATTCCCTATCATTTTAATGTCTATCACTCTTATAGTGTCAAATCCAGCAGATTTTTTAGTGTTTAATTTGTTTATGATTTTAATAATTTTATTAGGTGTAGCTTTTTTGAATAAAATAGATTTATCTTGTGATCTCATGTATTCAGATTCATCCAGCAAGGGTGTGTCACACCCGGGCACAATATTAGACACACTCGTCTCAAATTCCATTGCGAAGTCATTAGCGATAATCATTTCATTATTTGAATTATTTAAGAAAGCGCTCGTTATTACCTCATCTACTGACTTGACTATTTTTCCCGTAAGTTTATTTAATATTTCCCACAATTTTTTGGGATTATTTTTGTTCTCTGCTATTTCTTTTCTGAAATAATTATTTCTCGTGTTTATTATAATTTTGTTTACTTTATTTCTAGTTATATTATATTCTAACTTAAGAGTTTTATTGTTAGGGTCGTTTTTCCATTTGATATACAGTTTGTCTTTATTGGCACAACTTGTTTTTATTTTATTGTTAATCCATTTTTCACAATTTCTTTTGCTAGAGTTATTAATCTTTTTAACATATTTGCATTCATTGTAGCACTTTACAAAATTATCTTTAATGTAATTATATATATCGTGTGCGCTGTCTAATTCATCTATTTTTTCCCATTCGGTGCTAGCTAAGAGTGTTTTTAATTTATTATTATCAATCGACTCAATGAACTTCGGTTCTCTTAATTTAGGCATGGATGCAAGCGTGGTAATTGTCATACGATGGTCCGCTAAGACAGTCCCCAGAGCGGCCGAATATAGGTCATGAAGGCGCGATCGCACGAAAATGTATTGCCTGTGGCATACCATAAAATTGAGCATCAATTGACTGGCGCCGTTTTAGCAACACGGACAATTGTTGCACGATACGGGCAAGTTAGTTGCCGTTCAAAACTGGAATAGGTGTAAACTGCACGTACAATAAAATCGCATTCAATTCTAATGCGGGCAATCCTTGAATCAATAATGTACAGACGCCAGCACATCAAGCTACTACAATCTGTCAAAATTCTTTAATAGATTTTCAACTTTATCGCTAAAGCATTAAGGTTCAAGGTTGATTGGGAAAATTTGACAGTTTCGGGTAGCTTGACCTGCTGGCGTCTGTACAAGGACGTGCAACTCTCTGTTTAGACGAGGCAAAACTTGCATGCAATAATCGCCTTGCAATAATTGCCTTGGTGTAAACAGAAGACGCATGCAATTATTGAACGGCAAAACCTGCATTCAACTATTGCATGCCATTTTATGGAAATCACACGCGTGTAAACACTTGCATGCAATTCTTGAATGGCAATAATTGAACATGCTTTATGGCATGCCATTATAGCTCTTGAACGTTATAGAAAATTGCACCATATAAATGGGGCTTAAGTCCTAGGTTACTCATGAAAAGCTTAGTACCTAATGTGAGTTTTAAGGTGACGATTGAAACGAATGTTATTGCTTAACGAACATTATAATGATAATGAACAAGTTTTTTTTTTATATATATGGCATCTCGTAGTTGGCCTTGAGAGGCCGTGACTACTTAACCGGTCTTTCCTGTGGTGCCTTTGAGTGAACTCAAAGCCTCCAGCCAGGGGCTTAATATTAATTGAATACTAAGCGACCGTCACCTAAGGGCACCCCCAGGGGTACGAACCTCGCATAGGGCGTCGCTGGGGGAGGACAGCAAGTTGGGGACGGGCTGGATCAAATTTGATTCATTATTATTATCGGGAGAGTTTAAAGCTACAGGCTCAGCTACGCCACCAGCTGGCACGGATCCGATCAAGGGACAGGGAGGACCATTAATCGGGAGGATCGCGGAGGACCTCGGCGGCGAGGTCGGAATTTCGATTCGTGTCTGTGTCTGCTGTATAATGTACTAGTGGCCCTACTGCTTTCCTGGAGGAGGGTAATGGGGTCGTCATCGTCGGTCAGTGTCAAACTTAAACCAATATACATAGTATTTATAGGGTGAAGGTGAGTCACACACTAGACCTCCCTCTTTTTAGGGTCCCGTACACAAAGGTTGCCAACGGTACCCTATTACTAAGCCTCCTCTGTCCGTCCGGCCGTCTGTCTTTCAGCGGTCTGTATCTCACGAACCGCAATAGGTAGACAGTTGAAATTTTCAGTGTGTATTTCTATTGCCGCTTTATCAAGAACAAGATATAATAAAAATAAAGTTAAAAATTAAAGGCCCCCATCCAACAGACCAGAATCGTGTTTAAAAAAAGTGTAGTGACTGTAGTGTTAAATATTTTACGGTGGTACGGAACCCTTCGTGTGCGAGTCCGACTCGAAGTTGGTTTGTTTTTCTATAAAATTGTGAGTAATATTATGTTTCAAAAAGTAAAACTTATCTATTTGTGATTTTACATTTTTAACAAACATATTTGTTTATTTAATTTTAATAAGTATTGGCTTCATGATCATAATCAGCCTATAATGTTTCCACTGCTGGGACACAGGCCTCCGCTCGGTGAGAGAGAAATAATAGTTTAATATTGGCTTAGTAAGCAGAATAATGGGTCATTTGAAACGTAATTTATGTATGGCTGGCAATAATTCTAAATTCCAAATGAATTTAATTTAAAAAATATGGATTCTGCTTTCAAATTCAGTAATTTGTTTATTGATTAGTGTTTTGTTTTCACTATATTTGTATCTTTTTCATCAATATGGACACGATAAAAATAAGAGTAATTATGGAATACGAGTTCCGTCGCGAAACGTCCGTCCACAAACGGCTCGCAACATGAATTACGTGTACGGAGTGAACACTACAAACGAACCACGAATCTTTATTGGTTTGAACGCTTCCGACATGGAAATTTTGATCTAAAAATGAACCGCGTGGTCGCCTGATAACTAAAGTCAACAGCGACTAATTAAAGGCGATAGTGGAAGCTGACGATACTCAATCTACGGCTGAATTAGCAGCAGCTTTCAACGTTAGCATCTAAATAATATTGGTCAATTTGGTCAAATTTGCAAGGTAAATAAACTTGATAAGTGGGTACCGCACGAACTGAACGATCGCCAGCGCGATGAACGCGTTGAGGTATGCCTTACGTTGCTTAACAGACACAGAAACGAAGGGACTTTGAACCGCATTGTAACTTGTGATGAAAAATGGATTCATTTTGATAATCGTAAGTGGTCATCATGTTGTTAGACCCTGGTTCAGCGCCTAGGCAATGCCCCAAACGAAGACTTATCCCTAAAAAAGTCATGGTCACTGTTTGGTGGTCTAGTGCCGGTAAAATTCATCACAGCTTCTTACCAATTTGGCACCAACATTACTGCGGATGTGTACCTACTGCGAGGAACTGGACACAATGATGGAGAATAAAAACAAGTACCTAATGTTATTAAATTCAGGTACTTAAGTACAAAGGTTTATACCAAGTAGTGTCCTATGTCGTAAAGGTGCTCCCTCACTTGGAGCATTCGCCTGTAATGAGTCGAGCATTATCAGTGAGGGAGGAGAACCGAGCATTACAGTGCGCAATCTGTAGGTAATGTTCTCAGATTCGAGCATTACATTGGATTTTAAATAATTCATGGCACCAATATTGCTTCTTCTGTTTTTTTTTCGAAAATAACATGTCGAATTAATATTGCCGCGCTCAGCACAATGACCGCTTCGTCTGACATTGTGGAATCAACTAAATGCTCAAAATCAAAATTGAATCTAATGTTACATTACAAGCGAACACTCGTCAGTCAGGGAGGCAGTATTGTGAAACAATGCTCAAAATCGAATCTGAAATGTTAAGTACATTACAAGCGGACGCTCCAGGTGAGGGAGCACCTTTAGATGAACAGAAAGCTCAGATTTCGTTTCTTTGCATTCCAGTACCTACTTACTTAGAAAAAGCTTATTGCAATTACATATTTCAAAATCATGCTTCTGTATGCATCTTTGCCTTGTGTTATTATAAAAGGAGACGGGGACTTCTGGGCCCAATTGTAACAAGTTGAGGTATGGCTTAAAAAAAAGGTTATATTTTTCTATTTCAAAGTGTGAAAAATCAACTCAATTTACAATCTGGAAAATGAGAAATCCACTAATTAAGTTAAGGTTACGAAGTAATTGGAATATCGATTCAATTATAATCGATTAACGTTACATAGTTCATACTATTTACGTAAATGATTCCACCACATGATTAATTCAAATAAAATCTCTTAGAATTATACTTTAATAAATTAACTATTACGTTAACTAATTAAATATTTACATAGTTAAGATTAATCGATTCACGTTGACTAATCGATTATTGTATTTTTAATCTGTGCTAACTCTGACTTGACAGTCATGCTTGACATGACAATATCAACACTCGTTTCGTATCGTTTTGAGTATTTCCATGGTATTTCCTCCCACACTTTTATTGATATCTTGACCCTTGCTTTCCTACGGACTTCTGATGTTCCTTCTTGTACGAACCTTGCCTTGCTATACCGGACACGGAGAACCCCGCTTAAACGTTGAACTTGGACTTATTATTTTGGATTCTACGAACGGCCTACCGATTGGATATTGATTGAAATGGATCGTTGTGTAAATTGTGGCTTAGCGACTAGTCGCTGTAATACACTAGGTCGTCGAGCTTTGGATGACGAAATGATATTAGCAGTGATTCGACAATGGCGTGCACTACAATCTGTAAGTACTTACTCACTTTCTGTTTAATAACTCACCAGCGTCTACCACGCTGGCTTGCAATCTTTATAGTAAGTATTTAAAGGTAAACATTTAAAAGCCACTTAGAGATACATTACATTGAAATAGGTAATTATGGGGCAGAGTAAATCAAATCATAAATTCGCATAGAACGTAGATATTGTACAATAGAGTTGTTATAAAAATATGGGGTACATTCTGCCTGAGTAAATAGATTTTTTAAAAAGGAAACATGTTATCTGTTTTTAAAAACTTTTTGCATCTTTTAGGTAAACAGCAGTGATCATGTTTGCAAAGCTTGCTGGGACTTGGCTCTAAGATCACCTCTTGATGAACCTAGACATCTTGGCCACCGTAGTGTTTGTCTCCGATGTGGACGTTCTCCTGCATCAAGAGTCAGCCATTTAGTTCACACTGGCTCACCTCGTGAATTGAGAATTTATAATGTTATTCAAGAGTGGATTATGCCTGAAGCTGTAAGTTGAATCATAACATTGTGTTTTATAAACGCTTTTGTTGTAATTCAAATTGATTTATTACATACTTAAATGATCATGTATCATTTGTTGCAGATAGAAGAAACCAGTCGCATATGTCATACTTGTTGGGTGGCTGCAGACTGAGCTGCTGTCCATATGGTCTCTCGCCCATCAACTTCTTCCCAAGCAAGCCGATTTGAAGAAATACTAGTAGTAAATGGCAGATTTAAAAGAGATTTTAAATTATTACGGCAAAATTATTTTAATGTAGCTAGTAAAAGTTTCGTAAAAGATTTTTAAGTGGCTGCTGCTCTTTTAAATAATTTTCACCCTCCTATTGTTGATAGTGTAGATACTGGGAAATATTACAACAAATTAATATTCATATGAATACTGAAAATGAATTAGCAGAATTTATTGTAAGAAACCATTATAATAGGCGTAGGGCTCATTTTCAAACAATAACTGTACAAAATGATAACCTTAATGATTTTCCCCAGCTTACGGATAATGAGCTCATACTAATATCACTAGGCACATATCAATTAAAGCAGGCACGTTCCTATTTCGGTGAACATGTAAGGGACAATGTACAACTACCTATGTAATAGAAGTGTGCAGGGAGGTCAACAGGGACCTACTCCGAGAGCTGTCTGCTTCAAATACCTCATGGCTAAGTAGCCGCATTCAATCAAGACATATAAGTCGCAAAACGTATTTTGTTTATGTTTTAGTTGATAGCTCTCGCAGAGGTAGGGAAGCAATATTAAAATATTATTGTAACTGCATCGTAGGCAAACGGACTGTAGGCTGCTGCGCTCATGTTATGTCAATAATATGGTACCTTAGTTGGGCTAGGTACCAAGAAAATATAGTACCACCTGCACAATTCCTAGATGACGTTCTTGTTATAATTGAAGATGAATAAAAATATTAATAAAAAACGATTTTCATTTTTAAACATCATCTCTTTCCCACTCTATAAAATATATTTTACATGTTATCTAAATTATAAAAAAAAAAAACAAAAACCCGACTGCTAAGCGAACTAAAAAGACGTAAACAAGAAGAAAAGCATGCTGTGCAGTCGATGGATACGTCTGCTTTATATTTGTTTTTGTTTTTGAAATCACCTCTTAAAACCAGTTATTTTGATACCCCACACGATCAGCTTGGAAAAAAAATTGGGCCGCCCGAAAGCCGCCATTTTTTTTCTAAGTCACACTTGCAAGGAGATAAAACCGTAGACAGATCTGTCAAAAATCAGCTGCTTAAAGATTGTTAACGTAACCTCACTTTTCCTAAATCTCTTTTATCTCGGCTCTCAGATTGCCAAAATCTGCAAAATTTTCAGTAATTGTTTGTTAATATAGTAGCTATCAATTGACACCAATTTCATCTTTTTACATCCAGGCCCAAAGTTGTATGAAAGCGTATCCGTCTCCTTTAGGTATACAATCTTTGTTTGGCTTAGGTATGCATGCGCAACAATTTTAGATGTTGATTGTGTTGCAATTTGAATCGAACTGTTCTTTGTTAGATATGAGCGAGTATTAAGGCAATGTTTTGAAATAAATTTAACAATGTGACTGATGGTTTTGGTATGATGTGATAACAATGTGGGAAATATAACGCCAAGACTTAGGTTTGATGAAATGGGGACTGTATTTGTCCCTTTTGACACTTTTTAAAGTGTAATTATGTAAGTAAGAATGTATATTTCTTTACCTGGTAATGCACTGATGCAGCTAAATTATGAAAATGTGAGCATTGCTGAAAACGTTTATCATTTTGCTTTCGACTCTTTTGTAAATAGCTCACTTCTGTACATATTATTTCGGTTATGCTGTTCAGGTATTTGTTCCAATGCTCCCAGTTGTTTGCGAGACTCCCTTCTTCATTTCTGAGTCTACCAAGTGGGTGATGAAGCGCAACAGTCAGATTTAAAAAGTAAAACAATGAATTCTGTAATGAAAAGGGAACTTTTTTTAAAGGTTTGAAGTCTAAAGAAAAAAACAATAGATTACAAAATTGTGCAGATAGATACTACAAGTGTTCACAAATTAGATAAGTTACCCGTCATGAAATGAACATTTTCTAACTATACAGAATGGTACGACAGAGGGGCTTTCCTTTAAACTGCCTTTAAGTACCATTTTTAAGCTCTGTATCAAAATCAATTTAAAAGGAGCAGCAGTTTATTCGCAAATTATTTTTTAAGTTTTTGCTCCGTTTGAACACGATGTATCTTTCCTAACAGCTGATTATGTCTGTCGCAATTCACAAGTACAACCAAATTGTATATTCGCTACAAAGATGGCAATGCAAACAAGGAAGCAATAAATACACACACACTTGCATTTTCATTAAAAAGGGTGGTTGCGTTTTGCTCTGATTTGTAAGCTAGGTATTTAATTTGTTTGAAAAAACAAAAAACTAATTTTTGGTGCTTTTTATTTTTATACCGTATCGAATTAATATTAAACACGTATAGTATACGTAGTGTAATTTAATGCCCCTCTGTCATATCAACTCTGTATATCTATAAATAGTATGAAACAAGTCGCTTTTCGTGTATATCTATGTGACCGCTAATTCTCTTTAACTATACAATGGATTTTCATGAGGTTTCCACCATCATTTAGAGAGTTTATTCAAGAAGGTTTATGTGTAGGTATAACTAAAGGCCTGCACAGAAGATGACAGTTCTCGGGGTATTTTTTGTCCGTCAAAATAGATTGCTTACAACTGCATCGAATAACGCACACGAGAGCTTAAAAGTACCCCGCACATGTTTGGAATATGTTCGGGGGTATTTGTCCTCCGCAGACAAAAGTCCCTCGTCTGCGCAGGCCTTTAGGAATCCCAGGAATTTGGATGTTTTCACATTCGCCATATCAGTTGAAGCAGGGCGGGTCGCTAGTTCACTATAATTGCATGCATAATATCTAAGTTTTCAAACATAAAGACTCTCTCAGACCAACAATACCTAAAATATTACTACTGAGCACAGCATACACAGCATGGTTTATAAAAGGTTTTGTACCGACTCCGGAACCGTAGTCGGAATTTTCTCACACGATCTTAACATAAGCATATCTAGCCCGCTGGGAACACCATCACCCCCATCAACACCATCTACCAAACGGAGTGCATCTACCGCTTGTATAATGCCCACAGCATTATACAAGCGGTGGATGCCATAGAAGCCAGGAGAGTTACGGACACCCATATACGACTAGGTACTCTCCGACAGCGCCTCAGTCCTCCAATCCTTAGGGAAAAAAATATTTTACCTCAAGTCTCTAGAATGTCACAATGCACTAGAACCAGTAACAGTATCTAAACGCAACACAGTGACACTGCATGGATAAAAGGACAGAGCGGATCACTAGGTAATGACGCAGCTGACGAACTGGCTAGAAGAGCATCCAGCATGTCAGTCTGCGGACCAGAACCTATCGTGCCCATCCCCTTCCACCAGATTCGCAGGTGGCTACAGGAGTCCACCCATACACAAGCGCAGAGCTGATGGACAACACCGACACCGGGCTTCAGGCAGTCCAGGGAAGCTGTGCCACCCTTAGATGGCAGGCTAACCAGACGTTTATTACGCCTAGACAGGAACGGCCTGCGCCTGGTGATGGGGACCAACACGGGATACTGCTCACTAAACAAACACTTTCACACAATAGGCATAAAGGACAGTCCTCTATGCAGGGCTTGCATGGAGGCTGAGAAAACTGTGGCGCATGTGCTCTTTGAATGCACAGGCGTTACCCAGACTAGGACAGAAACCCTCAGGGCACCCAGATCTTACACAGATGTTCTTAACAGACTAGGTGATCTAGTCAACTTCTGGAGGGAGGTGGGCTGGTTGGAATAACCACCGATCGCCGCCATGGCCCACGCACAATGGTCCACCTGAAGGACTAAGTGCAGAAACCAAAACCACCTAACATTGAACATATAGGTTTTGTAGTTAGCATATCTCTTTGGTTGACTAACGTCTATACCTATCTCAAAAGTTTAGGAAACCAAAACAACGCCCAGAAGTCAGATCATGGCAGCATGCATGACAGTATAAATAGCAGAATTATTTAAATAATTGTTTAGGTACTTCTTGTTTCCTTGTATGGCAAAAAAAACATATTTATTAAGAAGTGCTAAGATTATACAGCTTGGCAAGAAAGTCCTGAAACGGAACTAAAATATTTGATCATTGGCAACACTCGCTCTGCCTCGTCGAGTAAGGTACATATTCTGTAATTTTTTGAATGCAGCGCGTTCGTATAATTTTGATACTTTTTGTTAATATTGCTTATATCACTGAACAAAAATAACTATAGTATTATTTTAGGTAAATCCATCACTACTATAATACGAATTGCAATAGAAGGACAAAGAAACAAAGGCGTTTTCTCCACACCAGGGAAACATACAGCAGGGCGACCTAAAAAAGAATTGGACAATTTTGCCTTGTGTGCAATCAGACAAAAAGTTCAATTCTTTTACACTGTAAAAAAGATTGTAAGTAGAATTTTAAACTTCTTTTTCATATCAATCTTTTTTTAGTTTCTATTAAGTACACTGAGAGACATTTCCTGTCATTTTTATTTTTAGGCACCAACTTTACGAAACCTTTTGCCTGTGGTTAGAGAAGAACTTAAGTCGTAAACACTTACGAAAGGTTCTAATAGCCCTGGGCTTTAAATACAAAAAGTGCCAATCAGACAGACAAGCTTTGATGGAAAAGCCGAATATTGCTGCAAAACGTGAAGTCTACTTGGACAAGATTATTAAAAATAGGAATTTACCGGATGATCTGAGAAAGGACATTATTTATCTAGACGAAAGCTATATTCATACTTCCTATATATTAAAAAAAATGCAGGCTGTCTCTTAACGTCAGTGGAATAAAAGAAAGTGTGTCCAAAGGCAAAAGGTAAATTGTTGCTGAAGCATGCTTTATTTCATGCGTTGTGTGTTTTGCATGTGTTGCACGTTCTGCATGTTTTTTTTTCTCAGGTACATTACCATAAATGCAGGGAATGAAAATTGTTTTGTACCAAATGCTTTGTTAATATTTTGCGGGAAAAATAAATGTGAAGACTACCAGTCGGAGATGAATAAATCAAATTTCACTAAATGGGTTAAGGTGAAACTAATACCGAATTTGTCTAAACCTTCAATTATAGTAATGGATAACGATTAAAATTTTTGATTCTGATTTCATAAAACCCGCCAATATTCAAATTCATTGTCAAAAAAAAAAATAAGTATCAAAACCGTTTTCGTCGTACTATATAGGGTTACAACATGCACGATAGTGGCGCCACCATTATTTTCACGACTTTTTGGCCAAGCTGTACCTGCCTACTTGTATTATATATTATAACTATTATTGATATTATATATGTTAATACTAACCTTCTTCTTTTGATCTTTATTTTGGTCATAAAATTTTAATAATGTGGGCATAACATTTTCGGTAAAATTACACATTGTTAACCGATACTCGCAAGATAGCTAAAAATAATTCTGTGATTAATTACTGAACAAATTACAACAATACAATTCGACGTAAATCATTCACATTACCGTTTGGAGCAGCAAAATAATTATTTCTATTACTACATCATGTACTTTCTTGTCATTTGATATGTTAAAAAAAAAATGTTCTAATGAGGATAGTGATTCCATAAGTGGGCCCACAAACTGACAATTATCCTTTCCACTTTTCATTACAAGCAGCACAAGCCTTAGTTTTGTGTAGTTGTCTATTTTGTAATCACTAGAAAAACATGCAGCAATACAGACATCCAGCAACTCTGGAACATTACCAAACAAAAAACAATTTAATGAAAAAACAATTAACCATACATCAAATAGAACTATCCACTCACCCTTCCATGTGCATGGTTTTATGAGACCCAAGTAGTGCTCATAGGGCAGAAAATGTTTCAACAGTAAATTCAAATAACTGTCTCCAATAGCTTTCACCATGCGATTATCTTTTAGTACATATAAGCACATGTCTGTTATTTTGTCAGATTTAATATAAGCTTTGCCTAAAAACATAAAAATTTTAATGTATTTAAGTGGGATAGAAACTACTCAAAGTTAAAGTATATTAAGACAAATCCTATAGAAATGTGTCTTTACAGCCCTGGAGGCTGGATGCCACTTGGAAGAATACAGGTGTACAATTTTATTTATAAGATACCTCCCTAGTGTTGTAAAAGTCAATCAAACAGTTACTGTGACAAGGTGAAAATTACCCAAGTAGGAAGATGAGTGCTTTGTTTTTTTCATGGACGATTGAATCATAAATGATGAGATTGACAAGAGAATCAAGCTAACCCCATAGCCCTAAGAGCAGCTAAACTTAAGCGGTATACCTGAGACACATAACTTCTAGAAATTATGTTCAATGGGTCTGGGGTGAGTTTGGCTGGCAACCTTGTACCATGAAACACCTTATGGTACAAGGCACTTAACTGGTATTTGTGGCTATTCTCTAGTGGAGGTCTAAGTCCAGCAGTGGATTTTTTTTGGGAGATAAAATAATGATACTTAAAGTATAAATGCAAATAAATTAAATTACCTTTATTGGAGCCAGCCATACATAGGTGTAATAAACTACTACAAAGTGGCCTAGTGTTATTTTCGTAAGTTTTAGAAGTGTCAAACTTTTCTATTTCCTGTGAAATGCACAAACATTAGAATAGGTACTGTAGTTTACAATGTGGACCTTTTACTATTGATGAAATCAATCCCCCATCCGTGGAGATTGTCTTTGCTAAGGCCGACTTGGGTATAAACTTTAATAATATGATGCCAAGTCCAGCTAACAAGAACTTCCTGAGAAGCCAATCAAATGCATGTGTCAATAGATGTTCATTCATTGATAAATGATAAATGATTTTATTTCTGTAAGTAGGTTTTTACAAACACTTTTACATGTCAATCATATATTTTTTTAAACTAGATGAGGTCGGCATTTCCTATCTGACTACTCTGAGAAGAAAGGCCGAAACCAACTCAGAGGTCACAGTCTCTTTTATAGTCCAGACATAATCTTGGTCAGATCATGTGAAGGCTATGTAGATCGGTGACAGATTGAGTGGACCTGTCCAGACAGTGCACGCTTTTGTCAGTAACCATGCAGCTCGACTCAGAACTTAAGGAGCTCAACGATTTGACGAACAATACCAAAGAAAGGACATTTGGGTAGGCCACATAAACTACCTACTCAAACTGCCAGAACATGATTAAAACTGGAACAATGACCCACATAGTCCTCCCATTCACAACAATTAAAATAATATAATACTTTATACAGTAAATATTCATGTCATTGTATATGTAACATTTGTACTTGTTATATGCATAGAGGTAGATTAAGACCATATTTTAGTAAAGTGTGAATGAGTAATTCCTGCTGTTATAGTTACCTTCAGAATATATTCATTTATGTCGTCAAATAGATTATTCCAGGTATATCCCCTCTTTTTTAGGGTATTTTCAGATAAAAGTGAAGGTACTGCATTTCTTGTAAGGAATTCTTTTAAGTTTTCTGCATTTTTCTTCCGTTCTGTATATCGTCTGTCTTTAATACCATTACTGGCTTCTTTAATTGAAATTTCTAATTCCATGACACAAAAACTTTTAGAATTTTATACGGTTTAAAACTAGATGACTGCTGAATCTGAAGATTCACAAACTTTGCCTATAAATTTTATTAGTTTTCAACTTAATTATTATTATAAATAGTAGTATTGTTTGTCTCGTTGTTAATAATCAGTTAAACTTTAAACGTCCACTTTCCGCCGGTTATTTTGCCTGCTTTCAAGCTCATGCTAGTGAGCTCAAAATCCTTCAACTTTACTTTTTATTTTGTGGCTTGTCTTGTAGAAAAGCTTTCCGTCTAAACTAGCTTGAAGCCAGGGCGCACTCTGCTGAGATAGTGTTCTCACTTTCTCAGTTCTGGGTTCTGGGAGACTCATTCAATTCATTACTCTGATTGCACTGTGTTTAAATTTAATGCGACACGCGACAGCCACAGAGCACCTTATAATGCTGGCGCTGGCGACAGCAAACAGTCAACAGTGTCAAGTTTAACAGCTGTCAACAACTCACAACCATGGAATTAGTATGTATTATTATTATTAGTACTCTTCACAGCAGTGGGACAATATAAGTTAACTGAAAAAAACACGTGATAGTAGAAGTGAAACCTTCAACAATGTGAACTTCAATTCAAAAGTGGTCTATCTCATTCTCTCGCACGTTAAATCCTACAGATAGGTCAAGGTCGTTGAGATAGGTATATGTGTTTGTCTCTTTTTTGTCGCTATTTCTTTGCATAGAGTTTTAAATCACAACGGGGCTAATGAAGTTTTCAGTTCAAAAATATAGTACAACTCTCGTGGCTAAATGATAACAGTCGCACGGGTCGATCGAAGGATAAACTACGCATGCCGCGCGGTCGGCTCGTTGGTGGGGTGGTGACCATCCAGTACATACTGAAACCCTTCCGTGCCTCGGAAACACGTTGTTAATGTGTCTTTTTCTAGCATGGTGACCATATATTTACTGGAAAAGTAGGACACGATGTAAAAGTTAAGAATATTACGTTATTGATGGAATGTTTATGACGCAGATGGATTGTTGAATCCGCTGTTTTACAAAACCGCTGGCTGTTTTACAAAACAGCTTCTTTATGTAAAACAACTTAACGTCGCACAGTGGGGCATGATTATTAAAATGTGTCGTTAATTCATAATGATATTTTGGAGTGGACATTTCGATATGACATTATAGGTTTAACAAAAAAAGGTAGGTATATGTATGTTATCAACTTTATTTATATCTTTATATACATAATTCTTATGTGCGTGTGTAAGTGATTGAACTTCTAAAAGGCTGGACCGATTTTCATGTTTTTTTTGTGTGTGTTTAAGTGGGTTCGAGAATGGTTTAGATTCACAATTGGACCCGGTAGGTGGCGCTGCGTTGGGGCACGACTACTTCTGTCGGGACCGCTAGTAATATTAAGTATAAACAATATGATATTTATATGTCTATTTCATCTTATATTATAAATACCCTAATCACTTTCATCACTACAATCAGTATCCTCGTCATACTCAGAATCAATATGAGTATCATCATCCGTAGAATCTCACTTGGCTGTATTGATGGGGGGTATCAGAAGATTTAGAACTTCTTCGGGAATTGAAGTTAACTTTTTTTTGGCAGTGTCCTCTTACTTGATCACTGGGTCTGATGACAACAGCGAGGTTGAAAATATCAGAGATAGATTTCTCACGACTGCATTTTTGAGAATGATGTTCCCTGAATTTTTTGAAGTCCTTGTTCCGGGCTTCTTGGGCCTCTTCCGTTAATTGGCCTATCGGAAAAAGCGCATTCTTTATTATTTCTGGTCCGTGAATAAAAAACTTGTGAACAGTGGGCGGCATATCATACCACAGGTACTTTTGCACAAAGTATTTGGCAGTGTCAGTTGCATATGTACGGAATTTTCCCACATCAATCTCATACCCAGATGGCATGGCAATTAATATATAAGGTGCTATAAAAATATCTGCCACGGCTGCAATGGGAGACAGTATTGTGTTTATAGATTACAAAAGTAAAGATTATTGATTATTTGTCACATTTTTTTTCATACAAAAATAATTACGTATAAAATTGAATTGATTTTTTAGCATAAAACCATCCCGTAGACTTATAAGCTGTTGCCGCACCGCACCGAATTCATTCAAAAACGCCGGCGACGACATGCATAAACTGTTGCCATTCTGATCGGCCCGGCGCGCCCCTACCCCCACCCGCACTACCCCGTTCGTCGCAAGCGCCAGCCGACGCGACCGCCCGCTCGCCAGTCGGCCCCCGCGCGCCCCCACGCTCACCCGCACTACCACGTTCGTCGCACGCGCCAGCCGACGCGACCGCCCGCTCGCCAGTCGGCCCCCGCGCGCCCCCACGCTCACCCGCACTACCCCGTTCGTCGCACGCGCCGTCGCGAGTCGCCATCAGCGTACGGGACTTTTTAAACGGTGTGTGGTACGGCGGTGAAAGGTGGATAGGCCGAGGAGGGCCAGTGCCGTGGCCTCCTCGCTCACGGGTTTAACCCCTCTAGACTTTTTTTTGTGGGGTCGTGTAAAGGACCTTGTGTACGGCCAAACCGGACATGACATTAGAAGTGTGGAAGAACTAAAAAGGCGCATCAAACGCGCATTTAGGCAAGTTAAAAGTGAAACGGACACATTAGATAAAGTGAAGAGACATGTACGTAAGCGTGCCTACATTTATGTGCAACGCGAAGGCGGACTTGTGCAACAGTTTTGTAGATAAGTAGGTAGGGAGTGTGTAAATAACTGTAAATACAGTGCAATTGTTGTAAATAAGATGATTAACTTTTAAACACGCCAAGTTACTGTAATTTATCGTTATTTGATATTAATCTAAGTACCTATTGTTGGGGCCCTCAGCACCA
The DNA here is from genome assembly GCA_937001585.2 of Brachylomia viminalis. Classification (NCBI taxonomy): domain Eukaryota; kingdom Metazoa; phylum Arthropoda; class Insecta; order Lepidoptera; family Noctuidae; genus Brachylomia; species Brachylomia viminalis. The sequence goes on along the minus strand of OW443301.2, from coordinate 12,647,778 downwards.
GCGGGGTGCCTTAGGACCACAACAACAACAACAACCTATTGTTTAAAAATAATAAGAAAAAAATTGCGATTCTTACACTAACTTGACAGTCCAAAGCCTGTTTTAAGTGTGATGGGAAGTTTATCATCATAGTTACGTCAGTTTTTTGGAAGAATGCGGTAGCTGGTAAGTAATTGCAGTTTTAAAACACTTGGCGTATTATTGCGTACCTAGTAGATTAGGTAGTGACGAACTAGTCAGCTGATATCAGTTTTCATTCAAAGAACAGATGGAAAGAGATAGCAGTTGTTTTCATTGACGAAGCGACCCATCGCGCGTAATTTGTGAACCACATTATGCAGAGTAGAGTCAATGTTATTTTAACTACTTTATTTTCTCAAATTGAATTAACTGTTCCGGGGTACGAAATTTCTTCACTATTGTAATCTATAAACACAATACTACCTCCCATTAAAGCCGTGGCAGATATTTTTATAGCACCTTATATTGTGCATTTTCTGTATTAATTGTAAATCCAGGTTTGTAATTTCTACAGAATCAGCGGCATTTTTAAAATATCGTCTTGCTGTGTTGCAATCATTCGAATTTTCAAATCCTGGTTTGGGCTGGTCCACTATTAAGCGAACCGAACTCCTTTCTCTGAACCGAGTCTGAATTGTTCTCTTGGTTTCTTCAACTTTTTCTTTATCTGAATCTCCTGTTACATTTTTCTTGTTTTACCGAGCCTGTTTTTTTTTTGTATAGGAAGTCTGTATGCTAGATGCAAGAGACATTCAAAAAAACGTATCCATCCGTGTAAGACTGAAATGCGGAATTCCAAATTTTCTGTTTTGACAGGTCTAGATAGCACTTTGGCTATATCATTGAAGTCTTTGGATGTAGCTCCACATATGTAGCACTTCTGTATTCGTGACCGCATTGCAGACTTTCCCATCAATCATCGCAAAAATCAAGGTATGGTTAACTTTCATATTGTGTCCATCTAGTTGTACGATACTCGATTGAAGATTTTTTATTTGATCGTCTATCCTTTTGTTTTCTTCCACGGAAACTCCGGCGCTTTCTTTGACAAATTCTATTTTTAAAGGTATGCAATACCTCGTTGAACTTGGTCTAGGAGGGTTTTGCCAAATCACCTTCGATCCAGATGTCAAACGTAGGGGTACAAAACATGTTGTAAAAACAGCTGCATCACTGGCTTCGGAACCATAAAAAGCTTGTTTGTAAGAGCTATGGCCGCTACTGCAATGAAATCCCCATTTTGAAACCTAACCTAACCTAACTCTTCCCATTTTTTTTTGTCGCAAAATCTACTTTCCATGCGCTGCACTGCTTCCCATCGTGACATAAAGTCAGATTAAAACGATTTATCGTTTGCGAAACAGCTGTCCGAAAGTCACCGACATATCCCGTCTTTTTTTCAATTTCCTTTTGAAGCGAGTCTATCTGATCTTGAAAATTCTTATGTCCAGAGTTCTTCATTATCATAAACAACTCACGTCTTGTCATAAATAAGGCATCGGAGTCCGTACCTGTGTAAACAAGTAATAATAAGTATTTAATCATAGGACGATTTATTTCTGGTATAGCGACCTAACTCGTTTATATTGATATTAATTGTAATTCGGGCAAACATGGGCAAACAATTGAAATACAATCGTAAACTGTAATAGTTACTAGTGCTAAAAAAATCCGAAGGTAAGCCCGATCAGCCACGGAACATATATAAATCTCCAGTAGTTTTATCATGTTTTTAATTCTGACTTCCTTTTTCAAGCATTCATTTACTCACCGTTTTATTCACCCAAACCAATATTAAAATATATATGTATAGTTTCGAATAATAAGTTACATACCTGAACTTGACGCTTCCATATTTTTTTTTGGGTTTATAACACGTGTATTTAAAAAAAAAGGGAAGTACACTTCAAAGTTGCGCTGGCGCACGAGTCTCAATTGTACGTTCCACGAGAGATCGGCTCAGACTGAGCGGTATGGTACGGAGTGGGGGTTGGGTGGGTGGCACCTATTTACATGCGGTGTTGTACCACAGCTATTGGATTATGTTATAGCACACAAGCTACTTGCTAGCATAAAATTTTTTATTTTTATTTAATGTACAGATTTAAGTAATCTTGCCCCACCGTGCGTCGTTTAGTGTTTTTTTTTATAATTACTGAACTTTAACACGCAGAATTGCGTAAACGTTATGCATCTAGTTTTATCAATGCAGCGGGTCAACGATTAGAGGTTATGTAAAACAACTTCAACTGAAACGTCAGATTGTAGATTTTAGTTCAAACCTTTGTCGCGCGTGGCTTCAACAACAATGGCGTACGAAACAGGAATAAATAAAAATAGTAATACGAGTAACAATTACCCTAAATCAAGTGAAAAAAGTGACTTTAACAACAATATTACTCAAAAGTTACCAGAGTTTTATGAAAGTCTAAAATACTTGAGGTGATATGCAACGTAGGCAACCTCCTTGAGTATTTATGGTAACAGCGACTTTACGTGACGTTTGTCACAGCGCTATCATCTTGTCATAATTATTTTATCTACCTATTCAATGTCTAGTTAGTGTAATTCTTTTAGTTAAATAAAGCCACATTTCTTGATTGGTTTTACGTCTATTATACTACAATTTATTTAACTAAAAATGCCTGACGAAAAACTAGACAAATCATCACTGTCAAGGTATCTCCGACCCGACAAGTTTGACGTCGAACCTGATGTCGCGGATGCCGACGCAAAATGGCTGCATTGGAAATCGACCTTCGAAAGCTTTCTCGCTGAAGAGATTACTGAAGATATATCGGATTCTCTCAAGTGTAAGCTGTTAGTCAACCACTTATCCGCTTCGATCTACAAACATATCAAGTCTTGCACGACTTATAAAGCATCTATGAAAGTTCTAGAAGACATCTATGTCAAACCAAAAAACACGATACTAGCTCGACATGTTCTATTCAATCGAAAGCAAAGAGCGGACGAGACTATTTCCGAATATGCTAGAGCTCTTCGACTGATTGCTAAAGATTGCAAATTTGAAGCTGTCACCGCGACAGAACATGAAGAACAAGCAATTCGTGGTGCTCTTATTTCCGGCCTCCTCTCACAAAAAATCCGTGAACGACTTCTAGAAAACTCTACGCTCGCTCTTACAGATGCTCTTAATAAAGCCATTACCTTGGAAACTGCTGAAAAAGATGCACAGACGATGAGTACTAACTCTCCGCATCTAAATGCTGTACCTGAAATCTCCCGAGACAAGGAATCGGACAATCTGGCTGTAGCTTCATCATCTCGAATGCCTCTGACTGCTTCGGTCGCACCATCCTCCACAACACAACAATCAGCCAAGCGCTGTTTCTTCTGCGGCGGAAATGTCCATCCTAGAATAAGGTGCCCAGCTAGCAAAGCTACTTGTAAAAAGTGTTCGAAGAAAGGTCATTTTGCTAGCGTTTGCAGATCCGGGCATAACATAAACTCTGTGTGGACTGAAGAACTTGCCAACTCGAGCAATGACCACTTTTACAGCGGGGCTATTTCTGCTGCTTCTCCTTCAAGTCTTAGGAGTGCGACAATCCCTATCACAATAAACGAATACAAAGCTGACGCTCTCGTCGACACTGGTAGTTCAGTCAGTTTTATAAACAGTAAAGTGGCTCGCATCATGAAGTTGCCCAAGAAACCGTGCAAACAAACTGTAAATCTCGCCTCTCTTAACCAAGTCTCGTTCGTTGAAGGGGTATGTTTCGCAACTATTAAAATGAATCAACATACCTACAAGCAAACGCCGCTTTTAGTAGTTGACAACCTCTGCGCAGACGTTATTGTGGGTCACGACTTACTCAAACAACATTCAAGCATCCACTTCAATCTGGGAGGTCCCGGCGAGCCCTTACAAATCTGTAATGTTCTGCAAGCCTCAGTTCCGCCGGCCTCTGTATTCACCAATCTTTCGCCAAACATCCAACCAATTGCTGTCAGAAGCAGGCGATACACTAAAGCAGACGTTGACTTCATACAAGAAGAAGTATCCAAGTTGCTCGAAGATGGGGTAATTGAAAAGAGCATTTCCCCTTGGAGGGCCCCAGGCAGTTATCTCCTTAACGTCGTTTGCTGAATAGGGCAAGTTTTTGGATCTCACCCAGTGATACATTCTTGTCACGCCCGGATGACAGAGTGCGTTATGGAGTAAAATAATTATGACAAGATGATAGCGCTGTGACAAACGTCACGTAAAGTCGCTGTTACCATAAATACTCAAGGAGGTTGCCTACGTTGCATATCACCTCATTCATCCCCGGTTGAGTTTTCACTCCCTTCTCGATGTACCACAAAGTCGCTCAGGTAAGAGGGCGGCTTTCTGGTCCTGTTTGATCTTCGAGGGAGGGCTTCGGTCTGGAGTATTGGAGAAGACGACGAGCTACGTAGATCCTGTGAATGTCGCGGCGATGATAGCGATGGGGTGACAGTTACGGGTGGAGCTGTAGTGCTATCTTCCATCTCTTCAGAAGCTGATTCAAAGCTATCATCTCCACTGTAGTCAACAGTATTGGGGAACGGTGCCAATTGACGGTTCGATACTGTTGATGTTTCCCCATTGTCACGTCGAATAAGAGAATAATGAGGATTAGTTTCAAGGAGTTCAGCTTCTTCGACTAGAGGGTCTGTTTTAGATTGTCGGACATTCTTCTTTACCAATATCGGGCCTGGTGTCAGCCAGGACGGCAGTGAGTCTCCATTCGGGGATCTTCTAGGGTATGTAAAAAGTTTTTCATGTGGGGTGGCGTTAGTAGCTGTACATAAAAGAGAACGTACACAGTGCAATGCATCCTTCAGTACCACTTCCCAGTTTTCCACAGATAGTCCCTTTGACCGGAGGCTGAGTTGGATAGTTCGCCAGAGAGTCCCGTTTAGACGTTCCACTTGTCCATTACCCTGAGGGTTATAAGGTGTCGTTCTAGATGAGGCTATGTTTGCTTTTCTTAGGAATGACTTGAATTCTTCGGACATAAACGATGAGCCTCTATCACTATGGACATAGAGAGGCTGGCCAAAAGTAAGGAAGAGATCTTTCAAGCAGTTGATGACAGTCGCAGATGTCATATCTTTACATGGATATGCAAATGGAAATCTGCTGTACTCGTCAATTATCGTCAATATGTACTTGTTGGCGGTGTTAGACGGCAGTGGCCCCTTGAAGTCTATGTTGATACGTTCGAGAGGGGCCGTAGCTTTGATCAAGTGACCTTTTACTTTGAGGAATCTTGGTTTTATTTCGGCGCAGGTCGGGCACGAGGCAGTTATCTCCTTAACGTCGTTTGCTGAATAGGGCAAGTTTTTGGATCTCACCCAGTGATACATTCTTGTCACGCCCGGATGACAGAGTGCGTTATGGAGCTCTTTCAGCTTGCTGATATTCATATAGGCACACACGCGGGATAGAGCGTCCGCAGCTGCATTTTCGGAGCCTGGTCTATAAATAATATCATATTTGAAACAAGACAACTCTAATCGCCAACGTAAGATTTTCTCGTTCTTGATTTTACTGTTATGATTTTGATTAAACATGAAGGCTACCGATTGTTGATCCGTAATTAAAAGAAAATGTTTGCCAATTAGGTAGTGTCTCCATTTCTTTAAGCTTTCCACTATGGCGCAAGCTTCTTTTTCGATTGAGGATTGTTTGCATTCAGAGTTTGACAAAGTTCGCGAAAAGAATGCTACTGGTCGTCCTCGTTGAGTAAGTGTAGCCGCTAGAGCGAATTCTGAAGCGTCAGTCTCAACTGTGAAAATATCGTCGTCATTAATCGCTACTAGAGCCGCCGCCTTGATGTCCTGTTTGAGTTGTTCGAAACATTTGAGAGCCTCGTGTGATAACGGGAAGCTAGTGACGCAGGTGAGGGGTTTTATCTTTTCTGAGAAACGCCCTATCCATTTTGCATAGTGCGCGAACATTCCTAGGACTCGTTTCAGTTCACTTGCTTTAGTTGGTGCGGGGAGGTCTAGCAGAGGCTTAAGCCTTTCAGAATCAGGTGGGATAGTATGATTTTCCACGGTAAAGCCAAGCAGATTGATTTTAGTTTTATTGAAAACGCTTTTTTGTTCATTGAGAGTTAAATTAAACTTCTTAGCGGCGTCCATGAATCGTTTTAGATTGCGCTCGTGATCCTTAGCATCCTTGCCGCAAACGGTTACGTCATCTAAGTATGCGTACGTTCCATCTAATTTTTCTTCTGATATTATAAAGTCCAGAGTCCGCTGGAAGGCAGCTACGCCGTTAGTCACTCCAAACGGGATGCGTGTGAATTGATAAGGTTTGCCGATCGCTTCAAACGCTGTGTATATCTTCTCATTTTCCAGGATTGGAACCTGATGATATGCAGATTTCAAGTCTATCTGACTAAAGACTTTAAATTTTGATACGTTGTTCACAACCGTTTCGATATTTGGCAAGGGGAAGGCATCTAGGTCAGTAAATTTATTGATAGTCATTGAATAATCGATCACGAGCCGTTTACGATGGGTCCCTCCTCCCGCTACGAGGACTTGGGCCCTCCAAGGGGAAATGCTCTTTTCATATTTTAGACTTTTTTTTTATACTATTATTTTAGACATACTATTATTTTAGACATAGTATAGTCGAGTAATTGCGACCAATTTGGAACGCAGCACCACTCGCGCGCGGTTGGTCACAGTTCTAACCTAAGCATATTGGTCAGGGTTCTCTAGCTTAATTAATTCGGCATTAGCAGCTACACCAAACGCATATTGTAACTGCAGATAAACCATTCTGCAGTGTCTAAACGTCGGTAGCAGTTTTGTTAAACGGAGCGCAATGGAAAACCAGCTGTACCTACGTTGTTCAGTTGTTTTACATAGAATAGAATAGAATACTCTTTATATTTTTTTCCTTTTTGGGGAGCTGCTAAAAGCAATGCTGAATCCGCCCTAAGTAAAGTCATGCACTGGTTTAACTCGAATCTACTTACATTAAATCTGGCCAAAACCTGATATGTTCCTTTGGCCATCCACTGCAACATGAAACCACCAAGTACTTTCTCCATAAATGCCCACTCATGTACAAGTCCTTCAACACATTGCTCCTGTTCAGAAATAAGAAGAGATGACAGCGCGCGTATATAATACCTCGGCATCCATATAGACGGCGGACTAAGATGGGACAAACACCTAGACGCACTCACCACCCGAACAATGCGACTCGTGTCTATCTTTAAATCACTCAGGGGGTCAGCTGACCATGGTGTTCTAAAAATGGTGTATCTTGCCCTGTGCCAATCAGTGCTAGGGTAGGCACTTACTGTAGAGTCTGGCCAACGAAAGCTGTCCAAGAAAAAGGGCGGGAATTTAAAAAAATCAAGAGCTGTTAACCCTGGCTGTACGCTGCTTAAACGGAGTTGATACTATTTATTATTCAGTGAGTAATTTTTTTTTAAATGTTTTTTGAGCTGTAATTTTCGCGTATATTATGAAGAATATTATTATTATTTTAAACAAAATCAATGAAAATATGATGCACGTAAACACAAGATGACTCAAGTACATTGACTTATTAGCTCAATGCTCAAGTACGAAACATCAATGTGTCAATTTTGACAGTCTTAAATTATTGCCATATCAAGACTTCTGAAAATAAAGCGTGGACAGCTTTCGTTGGCCAGAGTCTATTAACGTGTTGGGTGGAGCCAAAAAGACCTGAGGGCTGAGAGAGCACAAAGAGCAGTCCTAAGGCTTATGACAAAGAAACCACGCAGATATCCAACTGCGCAACTTTATGCAGACTGTAAGGTTTTAGAGGTACGGCAGCTATTTGTGCTTCAATCAATTCTTAGGACACATGGCAGTTTGGCTTCCCCCGACCCCAAAAAACGTAAACATATAATTCTCAGCATTCAACATAAAACGAAGTTTGCAAGGCACCAATTTTACGTAATAAGTATGCATATGTATAATAAAGTCCATAAAAAACTAAACATTCTCGGTCTCCCCAGGTATAAAATAAAACGTACAGTAATTGAATGGCTGTTAAAACAGGATTATCATGGAACGGAATCACTTTTAACATACATCACCTAATAAACATCCACTCTTTACGTGTAATCCACCTATTTTTCGCACACGCGCTAAACACTACCACATCCATAACACACTACACACAAATTCACACTTCATTCACTACACATCAACAATATCACAAACCACCCCAAACACTTACCATACACAATCATCAAACAATTGCTCTTATCCAATCACTCTTCAGTTTCATATTGTGAGGGTTTTATTTATAGAAATATACGTGTGATCATTATATCGCCTTTTATTATTTTGACACATCTACAGAATACATGGTAAAACAAAAGTACAAAGAAAACCATACGACGTGCAGTGTCATTTTGGCACTAGGTAGGTGGCCAGTACTCACACTCCTCTTCACGGCATCGTCGTGGTGATCATGAGTTCAAGAAACTCCTAATCTGCTCCGCAATTTCAACAGCCGCGGGCCGGCTAGGCCTTTGGTTAGGATGTCTGCCTCCATATATCTTCGGTTCGCAGATATTTGACCTGTATGGCTCCGTCCATTATGCAATTTCGTATGAAGTGCATTTTTAAGTCAATGTGTTTGGACTTTGAAGTAACCATTGTGTTCTGACTTAACTTGAGGGCAGCTTGGTTGTCGTTTAATATGACTATGCTTTCATAGTTGGCCCCAAGATCTTTGAAAAGACTTTTCAGGTGAATGGCCTCTTTTGCAGCTTCAGTCAAGGCGACATATTCCGCTTCGGCAGTCGATAGCGCTACAGTCTTTTGCTTCTTCGACATCCAGCTTATGGCCGTTCCAGCATATTTAAAACAACAGCCCGAAAAAGATTTCCGGTCGAGTTTGCATGCGCCCCAATCTGCGTCAGCCATGCCGTGTAATTCACGGCGAGTTTTTCTAAATATGAGACCAACGGTTTTTGTTCCCTTTAGGTATCGCAGCACTCTTTTTGCACATTTGAAATGCTCTTCTCCGTAGCAGTCATTAAATTGGGAGAGATAGCTTATGGCAAACATAATATCGGGTCGAGTTGCCACTGCCAGATACATGAGTGTGCCAATCAAATTTTTGTAAGCTAGATCGTTCCTTTCATATTTTTCTCCTTTTTCTAGTTTTAGACCTGGTTCTATAGGTGTAGACGTGGCCTTGCAGTCTTCCATTTTGAATTTTTTAAGAGTGTCTTCTATGAACTTCTCCTGGTTCAGTTTGATTTCATCTCCATTATAGGTAACATCTATCCCTATTAGCCGTTTAGGCGTTCCTAAGTCTTTTAACTCAAATTTCGTATTTAACAGGTCTTGAATTTCTTTTAACTTTCTAGGACACGAATAGGCAATTAACAAATCGTCGACATAGATAATTATTATGACTTTAACTCCTCTTTTCTCTAGTAAGTATAGACATGGGTCAGCTTCCGATGCTTTGAAACCTATGTTCTTTAACTCTGTGTCGAGTTTCTTGTACCACTGCCTCCCTGCCTGTTTGAGTCCATATAAAGCTTTTATGAGATGACAAACTTTCCCTTTGGGATTGTTTTTTATGTCTTTTAGCATACTCATTGTTTTGTTGTACAAAGTTAAATTTTCTTGTTTACTTTCCTCAACCATGATTTCAATCAGATATTCTTCTAAGTATTCAGGATACTTCATTACTATCTTTTCTTCTAGTTCACCATTCAGGTATGCTGTTGTAACATCCATCTGGTTCAATTTCAAGCCTTCTTCCATGGCTATTCCAACAACAGATCTTATCGAACTCAGTTTAGCTACAGGAGCGTATGTTTCATTGTAATCAACGCCTGGTCGCTGAGTGAAACCCCGTGCTACAAGTCTGGCTTTCTTTGTGATACTGTCGTCAGGTCCTATTTTGTTTCTTAGAACTATTTTGTAATCCACTTCTTTCACGTCTTTGTTCTTCTTTTCTATTTTCCAGGTTCCATTCTTAACATGTGCTCTAATCTCCTCTTTTATCGCATCATGCCAGTATTCATCATCTTCATTCTCATCAGATATGTAGGATATCTCCGAGAGTAGCTGACTTTCTTCAGTCTGGTCCAATATAAAATCTTTGGTCCAGGCAGGCGGATGTCGCTCTCTTTGTGGCCTCCCAATTTCAGATATTTCTAAAACTTCTGATGCGTCATCATAAAACTCTATTTCTTCTACCGAAGGAACTTCATCTTCATGCTCATTGAAATTTTGTAACGCATTTCCCTTTTTATTTTCTGATATTTCAATTTCTATTGGTTGTACCGTTTTATTTTTCTTATTATTGTCTTTAATTTTGTTTTCTTTTTCAGACGTCTGAGAGTGATCTTTTTCGTTAACGAGTTCATCGTAGTTCTGACTTTCTTCTTCGAAGTACATCTTGTCTATGACTTTTATGTCCCTGCTTATCACTACATCTTCGTCTTCGGGTATGTACACCCTGTAAGCCTTTGACGTCATCGAGTACCCCATGAATACGCCTTCTTTGGCATTCTGGGTCAGTTTGCCTCGTTTGTTTTTTTTTTAAAACAAATGTCTTCCTGCCATACACGTGAAGATGATGTCCACATGGTGTTCGGCCTAGCCATTTCTTGAATGGTGTTTCGCCATTAAGTGCTTTGGAAGGGCTACGATTTATAAGGTAGTTTGCAGTTGCTACCGCTTCCGCCCAGAGCTTTTTAGGTGCCATGGCCTCGATTAACAGACATCTGGCTTTGTCTAGCAAGGATCTGTTCTTCCTCTCGCTAATCCCATTTTGTTGAGGTGTGTAAATTGTGGTCAACCTTCTTTGGATGCCATGCGATTTGAGAAAGTCGTCGAATTCCTTGTTGCGGTATTCTGTGCCATTGTCGGTCTGCAGGTTCTTTATCTTCTTATTATGGAGCGTCTCAACTTCATTTTTGTATTCTTTGAAAACGTTAAATACTTCACTCTTTCTTTTAATAAAATAGACGTGACAATAGCGACTATAGTCGTCTGTGAAAGTAACATAGTACTTTGATCCTGCTAGTGTATCGCATTCAAAAGGCCCACAAACGTCGCTATGGATTATTTCCAGGTTATCAGTTGTGTATAGATCGTTATGTCTTGTGAACGGTAACCTGGACAATTTTCCTTTGATGCATGTTTCGCATGTTTCCATTTCTTCATCATTTAAGTTTAAGCCATACATAAGGTTATCCTTAGCCATCTTTTTCAAATCTCTTTCGTTTATGTGGCCGAGTTTGCGGTGCCATTCCATGATGTCACTGTCATTTCTTTTTGGTGTGTATTTTGCAGTCTCTCTTCGTCCAGATTCAAAGTAGTAAAGCCCATCTCTCTTTCGAGCAGTCAGTGTCATTTCGCCGGTTTTTTCTACGACGTAGGCTTTCTCTTTTTCAAAAACAACCTTATTTCCTCTGTCCGTTATCTTGGCGACGGATAAAAGGTTTACTGATATGTCTGGAACATACAAGGTGTCATTGAAATTGTAACCGTATTTATCGGTGCTTATTGTAACTCTTCCTCTGCCTTGAATTCTACTGGTATATTTGTCAGATGCCAACTTTAAGGTGCCAATTTCAGGGGTCATGGTAGAAAACATTGATTCGTCACCGCACATATGTGATGAGCAGCCGCTATCTAAACACCAGACATTTTCATCAGCATTTGAGTTTACAGTGCTCAGACAAACGTTATAATTGTATTTGCTTCCGTTGTCTTTATTATCAGTGCCCGAACTTGCTTTCTCCAACGTCTTCTTCTTGCCCCAACATGTCTCAATAGTGTGGCCTTTCTTTTTACAGCTCTTGCAGTACAACTTTTGCCTATTTTTCTTGATGTGATATGCTTCTGATCTTTCAGGCTGATCACTTCCGCTCCTTGCTTGGTATTCCTCCAGAATCTTTACTTTTAGATCTTCGGGATTGGGCAGGGAGTCTCGAGATTCTATGGCTATTCTAAAGTTCTCAAAAGTGGTTGGCAAACTGTAGAGAAGCATTATGCTAAGCAGTTCTGGAGGTACCTTTATGTCCATATCTGCGAGTTTGTCCACGATGTCCATGAAGTTATTTATATGGTCACGTATATCTTCTCCTGTGGTCATTCGCTTTAAAACCAACTGTTTTAAAAGGGTAGCTTTCCTCGCAGGTCCCGTGCTTTGGTAAGTAGCCTTTAACTTGTCCCATACAGCTTTAGATGTCGCGCAGACTTTAATTTGTTTCAATTCAGACGGTGACAGTAAAAGTAGGATTTCAGCTCTTGCCTTTAAGTCCTCTTTCTTATATGCCGACCTCGCCGCCGCATCTGTAGCTGGTGGTAATGTTTTCTCGCCGCTTACTATATCCCAAAAGTCACCTTTTATTAGGACCGCCTGTGCTTGCATGCACCATGTATCATAATTTGATTTTGTCAAAGGTTCTATATTTCTATAACTCGTACTTGCCATTTTTGATACTTGCAAAAATACAACCACGCTCTGCTACCAATTTTGTGAGGGTTTTATTTATAGAAATATACGTGTGATCATTATATCGCCTTTTATTATTTTGACACATCTACAGAATACATGGTAAAACAAAAGTACAAAGAAAACCATACGACGTGCAGTGTCATTTTGGCACTAGGTAGGTGGCCAGTACTCACACATATTCTCACATTTTTAAAGTTTACCACAAGTTCAAAAATGCACCCACTTGACACAGTCCACTGGCACGTCTGCCACATTAGAATTATACAAGCATACCCTATAGCCGGGCACTGCCTCCTAAGATCACAGAGCATGTAACTTTAAGACCTAAGATACAGGCCTAGTCTAGTTTAGGGGACAGGGTTGAACGTATTGTACTTATGATGTGTATTAAAACAGCGAATATATGAAGGCAAAAAGTGGTTGTATGTTGTTATCAAATATTTTGATCACGACCTGCGACCGTGACAAATATAGCGCTACAAGTTTTTTTTTGGCACGTGGCTAAAATCAGAACTAACGCCGCCTTTTTTTAATACATTTCAAGTGACTTTTCCTTAGAGCATGCTCTAAGGACTTTTCATAAAACAATCTGACAAATATTTCCCAGCAGCGCCCCCCTGTCAGCGTCATTCGAGTGCCAAAAGATCCAGCTTTCTGCTCGGTTAGCCGTTAGCCTCTATACAATATGTAACAAAAACCCTGTTGTTCCTTTTACCTACGTTTTAAGAATCGGTCTAAATACGTAATAAAGCAAGTCATTTATAAAAAACTGTTCAAAAAAATTATTAAAATAAATATTTAATAATTAATATTTGTAATGTTTAACTGATTTCTTACCTCTGCAATTCTGCATGAAGCGATGACGCGAACCAGAAAAAAATAGAACGTACCCGCCCACTCTTTGATCTGTGCCGCCGGCCGGTACACCGGCGCCACTTACCTACATATTTTGCTACAAAAGTTCGTGACCTTGTCAGCTGTTGTTTTTCACTTTAACGAATGAATGTTTGAAAATGTTGGTTTACACGGTATTTTGCACAATTGATAATTGTTAAAACTACATTTAACACTTCACTACATTAAAAAAAAACAAAGTCGCCGCGTCTGTCACATAAAACCTTATGTTTATTTGAATGCATTAATTTATTATGATGTCTATTTGACGACTCGGAGATGCTCTTCGATATGACCACCTTTGTTGCAACGCCTACGTACGCTCCGCAGAACGGAGGTATCGGACTTGATGTGGTCAAATGCTGCTACTATCTGTGAACGCATTTCGAACTCCGTATCGCACGTGTTTTTGAACAGCTGTTGCTTTACACTGCCCCAGAGGAAAGAATCTAAAGGCGTCAGATCAGTGATCTTGCAAGTCCAACATTTGCTCCTCGGTGTCAATGTCTCCAGTCCTCGGTCTGCCTCTTCCTGCGTCAGCTCGATGTTGCTCTCGTCCGGGCACACTTCCGGTATTGTACGTACGTGCAAACGTTAGAATGCAATCACCGATGGTAATGGTAGACTCGCTAAACGTTCTTGGTAGAGTCTGCGTGCTCATCAGCATATTCAAATATTCTACGTTAGAATAGGACATGGTAAACGTAAACAAATCACAAGTCACTCACTACGTAGGTCAACAATAACATCCGTTCAAAACTAGGTTGCGCGGGAGACTAAAGGATAAATGAAGTGATTCGCCGGGCGGCGCCGGCGGGTGGCGGGGTCGCGGGGTAGGTAGGCACGCACGTGCGCCGCGGTAGCTTTTGGCGGCATCTTCTATCGGTTCAAAGAAAGTCGCCGAACTCGTAGGCTATTTAGCGAAACAAAGATGTACTTGTAAAATCAGATACTCTAAACATTTTTTTGAATGTGCCGATTTTAATAGTTATTTGGTATTGACCTCTCGACTGGCCAATGCTCATTTTTTTTAAATTATAATTTCATCAATGTTGTTCTTGTAGGTAAATGTATACGTCCCTAAAAGGAACAACAGGGTTTTTGTTACATATTGTAGAGCGTATCAAACTATCAAGGCTACCGCTCTGGGAATGACAATACCTTGCTGTGCAGACATAAGTGTGTGGATCGTCTATTATGTATGACAGTAACTGGGCTAAACAATGTCCGTTTCAACCGCGCGGCCACCTCATTATTTGATGAAACTTTGCTAGGAATTAGTGCTAATTTGTTACTTTACACACCTCTTATCGTGAATTTGTTACAAAAAAAAACTAAGACGCTATGACAAAGAATACCTAGTTGTTTTTTTTTTTTTTTTAAGCGTTGCCCCACACTAGGAATTATTCTCCTGTATTGTGGGTGCGTTTACAAACATTTAAACTCACATACACAAACAGCCATTTTTGTCTGTGTAGTATAACACTCTCACTCTCAACCAAAAGTATGTCTTAAAGTATCTCTATAGAGTACACCTTCGTTACACAAAGTTCTGACTACTCATTAGAAAATATATAATCTTTAGAAATAAATACCAGCCTATTAGTGTCCCACTGCGGGACAAAGCCCTTTTCTCATACACAGAAGGCATGATCGTTTCTCACCACGCTTGCTCAAGACGGGTTGGCGATTTCAGACTATAGTTCAGTTCCTCAAGATCTTTTCCTTCACCTATAGTACCTATGTCAGTTAAACCGCTTTTTGTAATAACCTTACCCGGATTTGAACCCAAAACCTTGTGCATGAGAGCCGAGGCCTTAACCGTAGGGCAAACACAACTTACACGCTTAGAGCATTGCTCTAAGCTTACACGACATTAAATCGGCTCCAACGAGACCATATTGGGGTATGTGGTCGTGGATCGGCTCTTTAGAAATAAACTCTTTATTTTAATTAAAATAGAAAACTATACAACCTACAACAGTGCCTAGAACCTATAACCGTATAGTGCGTTTCATCAAAGAAGTCCCTTCGCTGTAATGTTGGTAGCGCTTAAATGAGTGCTGCCAGGCTGTGAAAATTATATTACCCAGTAAATCAGTAGGTATAAATTGAAAACGAAAATTTATTTTGGTTGTTCTTTTTGTTTGGTCACCTTTCAACAAAGGTCTATAGAAAATTATACCTTACGTGTAAAGATAAGTATTCATAAAATTAAACTCTTAATATAACCATAATAATTATTTATTTGCGAAACTTCTTAATAAGCTGTAATGATTAACAACAAAATTACTTTATAAAATAACTGTGCTCCTCCAAAGGACCTACACCCGATATAGCACTATCTCCAGGGTCAGTATCGTCTGAAGTATCTCCTATAGTATATCTAGTATATCTAGTCATCTCCTACTTCTATTATAAATCGATCTATTTTGTTATCAACAGTTACTTCATTGTTGAAGTACTTATCTTCTATGGTTTCTACGTGGCTGCATTCTTTTATCCACTCTTCTGGCGTGCTACTGCAAATTGCCACTTCAGTTATTTTTACAATATTGTTTGCTTCCTGACTCACGTTTTTTTCAGCAATCCACCTTTACAAAAGACTCCATATGAGTTCGCTTGGATTCAGGTCACAATGATAAGGAGGAAGTCTTACAACTTTATGACCGTGTTCTTTTAACAATGAATCGACTTCGTAGATAGGTGGTTCTTTATGGTCTTTAATTATTTTAAAAGGTGTAGGTAGGCACCTACGGGGTAGCAGCGGGGACTAGGGAGCATCTAGTTCTGGCAATGGCAACCCTATTTTATGGCGGCGACGCGAAGTCTCACACATTCTAATGGAATTATTGGCGCTTTGTTACGTTTTTCACTCTCACAAAACGTTTTGACTTTCAACACCAACTCTCTCTCGCCACTTTTAAGTGTCTTCGGCGTGATTAAAACCGTAAAACAACTATAAATCTTGGAAAAACTCAACAAAGCCTACGATGCGTCTAGCGTTTGACGTTCTTGACAGTCAGGTGTGCCAATATAACGGCGAAGGGAATTCTTTCGTGAAACGCACTATACCTACAATTTTCAATCGTGTCCGGCATTGACTTTGTTTTTCCTACAAAGAGTATAGTAATATTGTTTTCCTAGCTCAATGGTGTCCGGTCACTCGGTCTTGTCAAAAATTTTGCAATTTTATATGTCACAAAATATTGTATTTATTTGTTATCAGGATTGTATACACGATTCAAATCTTTCCCGTAAATATACATATTATTTTATTAATTTTATCAAATTTTACAAACTCTAGAATATGGCATTACCATGGCATATTCCTTTGGAATCAACAATCAGCAGAAACGGTAAAAAAAAAATGGGTGCACCACAACCATCTCTATTGAAACATTATTGTAACTTAGACATTCATCAATCTCCATGCGAAGAATTACAAATGGGACTCATGTGCGATATTGGTATAAAAAATCGAGAGCCAGCTACCATTCAAAGATTAATCGCGTCGGGAATGACGGTGGCACGGCTTGATATGCGAGACTTAGAACCTGATGCTTGTGCACAATTGATTCAAAGTATAAGACAAGCTGTTTATAATTATAGCGCTGAATTAGAATATGTATACCCACTGGCCATAATAGTAGACGTAAGAAGCCCTGCGATTGTAACGGGGGACCTGAAAGGCGGCCCCAAGTCAATCGTGGATATTATCCAATACAACACAATCCGTTTAACAACTGATGCAAGTTGGCGTGAGTGTGGAACCCCTGATTGTTTATATGTTGGTTATGATCATTTGACGGATATGCATCCTAAGGATATAATATATATCGATAGCCTGAGTCCTGGTAAGATTAAACTTGTAATAACTGACGTCGGAGTTGACTGTGTAGATTGCTCAATCGCAATTGGCGGTACTATTGGTGCCAAAATGACCGTCCATATCACTCAGATACCCCAAGATCTCAATCAAATCGACCGTACGCCAAAACACGGAAGTGCTGAATCGATACCTTGTAGTGAAACATCGCACGATCCGTTTGAAAGTATGGAACGTCAAATAGCTTGGGCTATCGGATCTGACGTAGATGCTGTACTGGTTCCAAATGTTCAATATGTACAAGATATTAATAACGTAAGAGACCTTTTATCGGAAAAGGGGAAACACATTTTGGTCATTGCTTGTATTGACACAATATTAGGTCTCGATAATGTTGATAAATTATTAGCTGCAGCAGATGGTGTCTATGTTGATCGGTACGTTTTAAGTACTGATTTGCCTGTAGAGAAAATATTCATTGCCCAGAAAATGTTATTAGCGAAGTGCAATGAAGTTGGGAAGCCATGCATATTTAAAGCAGTAATAAATGAGCAGATTCCCACACTTTGCGTAACAGATATTGCAAATCTAGTAATAGATGGCGCGGATGTTATATCTTTAGAACTGCATTACGATTCTCCGTTAAAGAAATTTTCACCTTCTTTTGACTCTGTAAAAATGGCTGAACATTGTCTCGCTGCAGCAGCTGTTATTTGTAGGCAAGCCGAACGAATTATTTGGCAGCCATACATTTATGGAAATACCGAATTAATGCAAAGTCCTCTCGAAGAACCAACTAAAGCCATTAGTATAAATGCAGCCGAACTTGCCATGCGATCTTTTGCTGTCGTAATTATTTGCTTAACTAACTCTGGCCGAACAGCTAAACTAATTGCTCACGCAAAACCACGTTGTCCTATAGTGGCGGTAACTAGAGCATGCCATACAGCACGTCAGTTACGCTTTTGGCGAGGAGTCCGATCTATACATTATTTTGAAGTTCCAAAAGGTAATTGGACGGAAGAAGTAGAATCACGTGTTCGTGCTGCACTCGATTATTGCAAAACAAAGCGTCTTTTGCGAGCTGGCGATGCTTACGTTTTAGTAACGGGATCGCGACGAGGTGTTGGATATTGTGACAGTGTAAGACTTTTGTATGCAAGTGCCCGTAATACTGTTGACGTTGACTAACCATTTAATTTCCTATCCATATTATAATTCGTAACGACTTGTTTTGAATTATTTTATTTAAAAAAATATTATAAACAAACGTGGGGCGTTGTATATTCCTGCTACTACAACTATATTGCAAGATCTCTGTATGTTAGCAATAGATTACCTACTTTTAAGAATCAATCGATGCTTGTGTACCAAAGAAACTTCGATGTAAAATTACAAGTAGGTAGGCGTTATTCACCAAAGACATAGTTCCGGACACTAGACTCAAGCTCAAGTGGCATACTGCTTGGAAGCGTACTAAATGTACAGTACCTAACCCAAAAAACGTTTTCAGATATGAGAGCTAGCCTTAAAACACTAAAAATAATTTTAGAGCCAATCTCCGTAATTTCTGGCAACATATTTCCAGTTTGCGCTCAAAGGGTGGTTTTGAGCCGAGTGTTAACTACAACGGTGAAAGATTTTCAGGTGTTCATGCGGCTGACGCCTTAGCTGATTTCTTTGTTCGTGTTTATCTTCCCGATGTTCCGCTACTTGATGCTGAAAAGGTTTCCATATAAAGTAATAATATATTTACATAATTACTGCTTCTAAGGGATGTCGTGTCAGGAATAGGTAAACTCAAGTTTAGTAGTTCGGTTGGTCCTTACAACATTCTTCCAGAAAATAAAAAAGTTCTAAAAAACACTTTTGCTTACCTTTGTTTAATATTTTTAATCTATTCTTAAAAATCAGTAGACACGTCAAAAATGTCTAGGGATCAAGGTAATAAAAAAAATAAAAAATTCCCTATTGAAATTAAATAAAAAGACGGGCAAGTGCGTGTCGGACCACGCACAATGAAGGGTTCCGTAGTTAAGATGAATTTATCCCAAGATTAAATTTAATATTGTAGTTGAAAAACACGTTCTTCAATACATTCCAACTGTAAATGTAAGTTGGTCGACTATTACTCGTAAACTCGTAAAGCCTACTTAGTTCCTTAGTTAATAGGTAGTATTAGTACTTATTAGTTTTCGTTATAAAGTACATATACTTTTATCGTGAATTTTTTCACACATCCCAAAACAACCATTTGGCTGACGACACTGTAGCACTTTAAAGATTTATATTTCACAAACGGATCCCTTAATCGAAAAATTGTTCACAAACCCGCAATGTTTTTGAAAGACCTATCCAAAGACACCCCACACCATGGGGTAGACAAAACAAAACATCCCCAGTTTACGTGTAGAGGAGGTACCCTAAGTATTTTATTTTTATTTTACTACTTAGTCGGCGTGACTAACTTGTATGTATATCCATGCCAAATTACAGCTTTCTAGTACTAAGAGTCCGTCCGTCTGTCCGCAGCTTAGCTCTCTCTACCTTTACCTATGTGTAGATAGACGACGCTGCGGAGACGGAGCGCGCGCGGGAGGACGATCCTCACGCGGCGCCGCTCCAAAGACGGAGGAGGGGTCGAAGAAGACGTCAGTTTGACAGTCATCTCCGACTCCTCCTAGGTGGAGGCCAGCAGGCAACGGGTGCGGGGGCGCCCTTGCCTGTATTGCACGGGCCTCCACCAGTGTCGGACGAGAGTGGCCGGGTGTTCCCGGCCATTCCCGTAGCCCCCCAGTTAAATGGGGGCACGCGGGGCCCGCCAGCTAGGCGGGCATGCGCCGGGAGGGATGTGGAAGTAAAGGCTGAGCCGGTTTCCCATGGGCCTCCCATCACGGCGATGTGGGAACACCGCTGAGTTTTAGTGGGTATACTGTCGGTGGCGGATTCCGACAGGAGTCCCACATACCCCGTCTCGTCCCCGACGAGCGGGGATGCGCAATTTATTTCTCAGCGCCAAAAAAAAAAAAAAAAAGGTTAGGTTAGGTTAGAGTACCTATGTCTCGGACGCTCGGTGCTACCATTGCGTCCATTGCGGGGAGGACACGGCGCAATACACGCTCGCCGAGTGTGTAGCTTGGGAGGAGCAGCGCCGTGTCCTCACAAATGAAGTAGGAGGCGATCTGTCGCTGCCGGCCGTAGTGCGGAGGATGGTCGGTAGCGCAGAGTCGTGGGACGCGGTGGTGTCCTTCTGCGAGGACGTGATGTCGCAGAAGGAAACTGCGGAACGGGAGAGGGAGATCTCGACTCCCTTCCCCGGCCGCAGAATACGCACCGGGCGCAGAAGGGCGGACAACGCCCTTTTCCGGCCCCCATGAATGGGTCCAGGGGCGTGGCACTTGGGGAAGTCCTCGCCCCCTATTTGATGGACCCGAGGCGGAGGCGCGCGCGGGTGTCGGCGCGCGCCTCTGAGGCGATGCACGGGGTAGTTAAACACCTCACTACCCCGTGCAGGAGACGAGGCCCGGACAGACCGGGCCAGCACTAGTGTGGGGCTGCGGAAGAATTTGGATTCCCGCGGCCCCGCGCGCATGTGCGAGGAGACACCGGGGTGGTTTTAGCTGGTAAGAGTCCGGCACGCCCCTCCGCCTTTTCCCCAGGCGGAGGTAGTCCACGAGGATTTCCCCCCGTAAAAAAAAAAAAAAAAAGGTAATAGTATGTCTAACCTAACCTAACCACTAACCAACCATAACCCATTGAATTACTAGCTCGAAGAAACAAACGCAATCCTAAGAATTTCAGATTCTTATAACCCATTTAACAACTACTGACCAGTTTCGACCTTTAAACCAGTCGTTACCTGACTGATCGAATTTAAATGAATCTGTCAGATTAGTAATTTTATCACCAACCGATGATAACGAGCAACGACCTTAATAATGCAATTCATCATGTGTGTTGACATGCGATGCAAAGTGGATGAAAGAACTTCAGATCTTCTTGCTGTCTGTCTGTCTGCTGCCAGAGTCTTTTCTAGCTGATCTTTCTTTATCTACCTGTTTAAAATAAGACCCACATACAGTTTCACACAGGCATACAACTACAAGTTACACAAAGAGCTGCAAATTAGTTTATAATTCATTTATTGTTATCTTTCTTCCTAAATTTAATTTTTAGTCACCTTTTGGTAAACAATCGTGTCAATATTGTTAATAATTTAAGGGTAAGAGCGAGTTAGCCCCAACACAAGTATTATTAATTACTTACTGGGGTTGTCTTATTTATAATCCATGTAACTGTTTTGGGACAAATAAACAAATAAACACCTCTTCCTGTTAGGTTAAGTTTGTTCCTTCTCGGCTGGCGCGCTCGCAACGCTGCTTCCCAATCTGGGGGGCCCGAGCGCCGCCTGTAGGCGGCTCTACGTGGGGATCGTGCGATCCATGGCCCGGTATGGGGTCCCGGTGTGGGCCGCTGACCTGACGGCCGGCAGCATCGCTGATTTGCGAAAGCCGCAGAGAGCGATGGCCGTCAGAGTCATCAGGGGGTATCGCACGATCTCCTACGAGGCGGCTTGCGTACTGGCCGGATCCCTGGGACCTCAAGGCGAAAGTACTCGCGTCACTTTATCGGTGGCGCGAGGAAGTGAAGCGAGGGCGCGGGGCGAGGAACCGATGCAGTGACGCATGGAGCGGTTGAGGCGGTCCGGCCGGTGCTCGAGCACTGGCTCGGGAGGAGGCACGGCTCCCTGTCGTTTCGGGCGACGCAGGTGCTCTCGGGGCATGGTTGCTTCGGGAAGTACCTGTGCCGCATAAACAGGGAGCCGGACGCCCGTTGTCACCACTGCGTCGACTGTCGGGAGGACACGGCGCGGCATACGCTGGCAGAGTGTGCCGCTTGGGAGGAGCCGCGCCGTGCCCTCGTCTCAGAACTAGGCAGAGACTTGTCGCTGCCGGCCGTTAGTCGAGTCGATGGTCGGCAGCGTCGAGTCCTGGGACGCGGTGGTTTACTTCTGCGAGACAACTGTTTCTGCTGCGGAAAGAGAGAGGGAGATCTCATCCACTCACCCGGCCCGCAGAAGGCGCACCGGGCGTCGGCGGAGGGCGGACAATGCCCTCTTCCAGCCCCCCTAAATGGGTCCAGGGGCGACGGACTCGGGGACGTCCGTCGCTACCCACACATCAGTAATAATAATAATCACTCAGATCCGAGTCTCACGACCGCTAGTTCAGTGACCAGTAGCGCGCTAAGCCCAGGTTCGAGCCCCACTATGGGGCGCCCTTAGTGACGCTACTTTTTAGTTAGTTAATTAAACCTCTATTTCAAGGCGAGAGGCCCTTCTGGCCCCGCCGACGCTAGGTTACGCAGAATAGGTTCCTCGGAGCCAACTGCAATAGGTCCGTATTATAAAAAAAAAAAAAAAACGTTGACATCATATTAAGTGTGGACATCATCAAAATCCTTTTATTATTATCGAACGTATCGCACCTCCGATGAAAATAGGGTTACCTACAATAAAATTACAACTCAAAAAACCTGGATTTTCAGAAAAGCGAAAATAAACTCACAGATTTGTTAATCAGTCTTTATTCTTGTAATAATAATAAAATGTGATACAAATTATACAGGGTGGTCCAAATAGTGACGTCAACAAATTTTTTTTAGATTCCTCACACCTGGGGGTATCCAAAAATACCCCATGTATGTTCCGCGATTTTTTGTAGTTTTCGAATTATTAGTTTTTTTTTGTGTTTTTTTAATTTATTCTGCCAGCGAGGTTGCAAAAATTCATATCTTTTTATGTAGTAGGTATTTTGCAGTTATTTTTTTTGTGCCATAATTGTCTTGAATGTTGTTTTAATTAAAAAAATAACTCAGCTTCCTGAAATTACTTAAAGTTACCCAAAAAAGGCTTGAAAGTTAGAACTTTAGTTTTCAGTAGGATTTACCCAAACATTCAACTTCAATTTATACAAAAATATCACACAATTTTAACCGAGACAAAAATATTAACAATTCTAGTCATCACGACTTCAACGAATTACATATACAGTACAAGTTTAGGTACTCTTTAATTAAGCCACGTTATGATATTTGTTTTAAGTTCTCCTCTGAAATAATGTTTAAAGATTACGTAGGAACTATAATCATCACTATAAAAATCAAAATCACAGATAAAAACAAGTTTCAGTCGTCTCTTAATTAGGGTGTACAATTATCAAGAAGTTACTGGTATTTAACTACCATTAAACTACCTACCATTTAATTACCAATTGGTTGTAAAAAGGCGCATAGAATCGCGATATATGATTACTATTACCCAAACTCATCAAATCGGCTTTCTTCCTCGCGCTTATTGAGAGTTGTCTGATGTAAGCAGGTTTTAGTCCAAGCAGAACCTCAGGGTGTGCTCGCCAAATTTTAGCTTCCGAAAATTCTTCCTCTTCATAAGAGTTCTTGTAATAAAGAACACTAGGAGAACTACAATTGGTTGTAAAAAGGCGCATAGAATCGCGATATATGATTACTATTACCCAAACTCATCAAATCAGCTTTCTTCCTCGCGCTTATTGAGAGTTGTCTGATGTAAGCAGGTTTTAGTCCAAGCAGAACCTCAGGGTGTGCTCGCCAAATTTTAGCTTCCGAAAATTCTTCCTCTTCCTAAGAGTTCTTGTAATAAAGAACACTAGGAGTTTCTTTCATGAATTTAACGACTCTGGCGTCTTTGAATTTCTTGTTACCCGTACAGAGGCGTAGTTCTGCATGTAGCTTCTTCAGGGATATAAAGTCACTAAATGAAAGCTCATTCACCGAGTATGGGGGTCCAGTTTTTTTGGATGTTCTTATTAATTGTGCATATTGAGAAGGCACGTAAATTGGACCAGATTTTAAACTCCTTTTGATGCATTTCTCAATCACCGAATGAACTGAATCTCCTTCATTTTGAGTATGTCCCGCTGCAGTTGTCTGAATAAAAGGTTATATCAACAGCAGAACCATCATTTATTTGAGACAATCTTTATTCTATAACCTGGAGGACACAACAGCCAATTTCATCAGAACCACGATTACCTAAGCCCTCATGCCAGAAGTAACTTTCAGTTTTTTTTGTTGCATGGTCGGACACCGTAAAGTTAAAGCAGTTTAATTTACTTTTGTAGGAAAACACAGAGACGTCACCTTTCGGAACTGGTAGAACAGCTTGAAGATCATAAACCGCTACTATACAGTTACAATTACAATACCGCTGTATTTTGTTTCCGAAGCGTTGTCTTTGTCGCACTGTTTTTCCTGTCGTGGCAATGGCTTTTCCGTATGATGTTGATCATACTTCTGTTGAAGATGTTGTTTGTCAACTGCGGTTTCATAGGAAACATATATCTCACAGCGATCCCTTTTTGGAACAAAAAAAACGAAATTGAACTCTGTGTTAAATATTTTTGCATACATTACATAATTGCTGTGAGGTTCATTATTACGCTCACATTCTTCCACGTACTCACGGTGAACATCAACTATTGTTTTTCTACCCTCAATGAACTGTCTTGCATTTTGCTGTCGCAAATAGTGACTCTCAATTCGGAGGATTGAATTTATGTGGTTGCGGATGGATTCCTTAACACAATCAGGCAGTGTGTCATGACTGTTATGTTCGCCTCTCTGGTCCTCTTCAACGGCACCAGATGATAAGTCAATGAGAAGATGTCCTCTTTTTCACTACAGTCTGTATTGCTCTATTATTTATGTCTATTGTATTCATGAAGAATGTTTTTCAGATTTGGATTTGACGTCCCATTTTGGTCAAGTAAAATGCATTATTTAAGTTGTCTTCCCTTTTGAGTAGTAGTGTATTTTTGTTTTATTCCTATACTAGCTCCTGCCCGCGACTTCGTACGCGGATCCTGTTGCTTATGCCAGCGACAACGGGGTCGTCTTAATCGAAGATCTGAAACGTCTGATGTAGAATTCTAAGACCCGGGGACGGGAAAACAACGGGATGAGCGAGACGATTGGAGACTTTCCAGATCTTTCATTTTTGTATGTTAACAGGAAATGCCCATCAGACTAAACAACTTTTACTAAGACGTCATTCCTTAATATGTTATAGTGTCGCTGGGCTTTGGAGTTCCACAACAGGTGTTCCAGATCTTCAAATTTATTCTCACAGCAGAAAATGCTCTTCACGTGGAATAATTTTTGCTATGGCACCATTTTTATACTCTTATACTTTAGCTGGTCTGTTGCGGTTCTGCATCAGGTGTTCCATTTTCCAAAATAAATTATAGCCTATATGTTGCCCAGACTTAATACCTATACAACAAAAAACTTTTCTTCCCGTTATTCCGCAGCGGATCCCAAGGGTACACTGAATTAACAATAATATTGCAAATAACTATTAAAAAATTTCTTTATAAACTATATTTGGGGTTTTTCCTTCAGGAGCTAATATATAAAAATGTTGGCATAAACGGGCCTTCTGAAATCTGTTTCGCACCAAAAGATGTCATTTGAAAGGCATTATTGTACGAATGGATGTTGTCCAAGAAATATTTTGACTGATGATGGTCACCGATTAGCAGTGATCTTAATATTTCTGGAGGATTTTGCAATATTTCAATATGTACTTTCCCACCTGAGCAACACATACCGTTTGTTTCTTTTTGCCATTCAACAGCTTCACAAAATGTACAATTTTGAACCATACCTCCGATGGCGGAATATGTGGCGTAGTCAATCATAGGAGTATACTTAAATGCACTCCGTTCCTTATCAACCCAAGGAAGGTCGCCATGCCCTATACGGCGATATCTTGAGACACATCCGATTCTTCAGATGATATCGACATTCTGTTCAGAGAATGTCGAAGGCGATCAGAATTCAAACGTTCGTTGCGCTCTTCTTCTGTCTCTTGATGCCGTACTCCAGCAATTATTTCTCTCTCACTTTCTAACTGATTATGAATATTTTGTTGTGTGCGTGTTCGGGACAATGTATGATAATCTCGATCAGCAGTTAGTCGCGCATCACGTTCATCACTCGTTTCAAAAGACGCGAAAATACGCTGAGAACGCGGGCGTGCTTCGCGATCCGAAGAGGTTTCTACGGAGTGAGTTGCAGCCTGATGTTCTCGAACAGCATCAAGTCTCTCCTGGCGCTCTTCGGTAGATTCTTGGGATCTTATGATCCTCAATCTTTTAGCTCCTTTGGAACGTTGGGAAAGATTTTACCTCTTTCTAGGCATGGTTATAGTTTTATTCTGAAGAAGATACCTGATCAATTAAAATCTAAGTGACTGCTCCCCTGCGTTATCGGGTAGGCTACCGTGTCACGAAGATAAATGGGAAAGGAAATTAAACACTCAAATAACATAATCCCGAAGGCATATTTATTCGATAAAATAAATTAATAAATGGGAGTTTTGGCCAGTACATTAAAATTTTCAATGATTCGTCGAATTTTCATCGAAAATCAGTTCTAAACTGTTACCGCCTTCACCGCATGGTGGTACTCCCAGCTTATGTTATTTTATAATTATACAGTGAAATTAGTGATAGCTTTGATTTCCACATCAGGTGTTCCAGATCTTTAATTTTTAAACGTCAACAGAGAGTGCTCATCAGGCTGAACAACTCTTGCTAAGACGTCATTCCTATATATGTTATAGTGTAGCGGAGCGCTTGGAATTTCACAAGGCGTGTGCCAGATCTTCAATTTTTATACGTCAACAGAGAGTGCTCATCAGGCTGAACCACTTTTGCTAAGACGTCATTCCTATATATGTTATAGTGTAGCTGGGCTCTTGGAGTTCCATATCAGGTGTTCCAGATCTTCAAATTTATTCTCTTAGCAGAAAATGCTCATCACGTGAAACAGTTTTTTCTTTGTTACCATATTTGTATCTCTTATAGTTGAGCTGGTCTGTTGCGGTTCTGCATCAGGTGTTCAAGTTTCCAAGATAAATTATAGCCTATATGTTGCCCAGACTTAATACCTATACTACAAAAAATAAAACATCAAATCCGTCGAGTAGTTCCGATGATTAGCGTGTACAAACAAACAGACAGAATTTTTTTTTTAGATTCGTGCTCTATTACTGTTTCTAAACCCCCTCAATTTTTTTTTAAATATATTTAATGTACAGACACAGTTTTTTTACTGTTTTATTATGTCAGATTACCGTTTCTAAACCCCCCTCAATAACTTTTTTATAATATATTAAATGTACACACACAGTTTTTTTACTGTTTTATTATATGTACAGATCATTTTGTATAATTTTATTGTATATAGATTGCGTCATTACGTTTCATTTTGACCCCAGAATCATAAATCATTATTAACAGCAATTATTTCGAAAAAAAAAACTTTATTATAAAACAAGGTTACAAGTTGAGATAAACGAGATAAAAAGAGACAAAGCATACACATTTTTCGTCAAATACTATTACAACGTGAAGAGTAACACAACATTACAATAAATCGCATCTAAAATACTGACACAATACAAAATACCTATATCACTTTATTAAAGAAAAATTTTGAACTAGTTTGATTCAATCCGTTAGCAATAAACTGTAATATTTCGACTTGAAACTGTCTATTAGATAAATTTGATGTAAGCAAAAAGATTTTACCTGTCTAAAACACTGTTATAATTATTTTGATTTGTAACACTACTTTTCTCAACAAACGCACGACCACATTTCACAACACGAAATGTAACACTTCAATGAACACTAATGGAGATCACTGGAGACAAAATGTCTTAGTCAATTAGCGTTACAACTCCATCTAGCGGCGAGTTTTAGAGTTACAGATGTAACGATTTTTGAGCAGATAGGTATGAATTTTTTAGGTGTTTCTGATTTATCTCAAAATTCGACTTTTTCGAGTTGTAACCCTATTTTATCGGAGGTGCGGTATGATCTTTTATATAATAAAATGTTCATTTTTAATATTAATATGCGCTGTTTAACTCAAAAGTTATATCTTTTATAGCATTCTGTTTTCTTTTATGGCGATAAACAACTTGTTATAACGCAGACGTGGACGGCAAACATTCTAAGACATCCATAGACACAGTAGGTACCTACCTACTTTAGGCATTTTGTAATACTTTACAAAGTTTACATCTTTTCTGTCTACGCTTTACATGTTTTCACACCAGATATCGAATCGTTTTTTAATTTTTCTTTGAATTCGCTTGCGCATTTCCTAGTAGGATTTAGCTCATGATTGTGATTATCCTGGCACTTCATCGCTATAAGAATGCCGTCACATAATTTCGTGCTTATGTACAGTTGAAGTACTTATTTATCCTATATAAGTATCTTGTTTCGTCGCAGTTCACAACTCCAGTAATAATTATTATTTGATTCTTTGTTCTTTTCGTACGTAAATCCATTTTTAAATAACTCCGCCTCTTGAAGTAACAAAAACTGAGCACTCTTCAATACACTCACTCCACGTTTAGCCACTTAAATACTAGCTTCGAAATACCTAATATAAATTGATAAACAGAACTAACATTAAAAAAATATAATTAAAACCTCGATTATGATTGTAAATATAATGCTTGGTCATTCCCTAGCATCAGTGGGATGACACTGGCAGCTTACTCCACGCTCACTTCACCTAAGTGTTCACTTCACAGATAACTCTATACTAGGTTCACTTCACGGTGAGATTTTTACAGAATCGACCGGCTGGTAACACCTATATTTTCTGCAAATAAATTATTCTTATTCTTATTTTTATTCTTATAAAACGAAACTCTACTAGATTTGGTAAACAACTAAGTGAATATTACGCAAACTAAATCATTCTGCTACTTGAAAGCTGGCATTTCAAAAAGTGTCATTATGAAAAGCAGACCAAACGTACAGTTGGGAACTGTGAGGTTGGGAAATAAAACAAAATTATATGATAAGTTGGCAAATGATTATTCGGCGAAATAGAATTCTGCGAAACGTTAGTTGGCAAAAGTGAAAATCTGGGAAACAATTTTCGGCGAAAGGGCAGAGAACCGTCTTACAAGATCTACTTACAGAAATAAACATTTCATTTCATCTAAAGATAATCATAAAAACAACTAAGTTATTAAAATCAAATAACTTATTTTTACTTTTGATTTTATTAACTTATTTTAATAATAAAATACAATTAAATGCATTAAATTAAATAACAACAATAATGTTTAATAAAGTACTTGATTGAAATATGTATCTTGTTTTGACTGGCTAAATGCCTAGCTTATAAAATATGAAACCTACTTTTAAAATAGCCTCGAAAGGTCTCGTTTTTCCTGGGAATTTCGAGACTGCATCGAGTACTTACCTACCAATTTTTTTTCCCGGGAATCAGAATGAAACGCAGATTTGTCGCTAGCGATTTCAAAATCTGTGTGGTCGTAAGATTTAGAAATCGCCACTCGCCAGTGAGTCGCTGCGTGTGTCCTCCTAGCATTAGATTGTCAATTCCAAGACCTTGATAGAAGGGTATAATCATAATGAGTTCTTTATGGGTATAATCATAATGAGTTCTTTATGGGTATAATCAATCATACGAGGTGGGTTCATAAAGTGCGCGCAAGATAAGGCCGTGCGCGACTTCACTGGTGGCGCGCTTTAATGTTCCCAGCCTAACAATTCTTTTTTCCTGCACTTAATCAAAAAAAGGTTTTTAGCTTCGTCCTCGTTTTTTTATCAAAATCTCAGTTAGCACAATCACATGACCCTTTGTTTGATGATGATGATGATTCTATGACACACCTTATTTCATCTAGTTTGCCGGGCTTTACCACACTTTGAATATTTGCATAGAGAAATTTTTGTGATTTTTAACAACTTTTAACTTTTACTCAAACTATGTAGTTTACTAGCTTGGTATCATTTAATGTACCTACTAGGTTATTTCCATTAGCGTACAATATAAAACAAAATTAAAACTTCTTGAGAGTCTTTTAAATATTTTATTGAATACCTAGCAGTAGTTTTAAATTTGGTATAACAATGGTCCTGCAGTGGGTTATCGCCTTCCATTCGAACATCTTCAACAGAAGAGTCGGATTTGTCGCCAGTAGGTAACATCAATATTATAAATTTGTTCATTTCTATATCCGATAGCATGTCTGATACTGCCGCTGGTACATAATATGTATGTACCACCCAAAAACCAATACCGTTATCGGCACCGGTAGTACGAATATATAGGGAAATTTTGTTGCTATGGCAGCCCAAAAAATTACTTGTCAAATGCAAAAGCAACGCGAACTTTTTTTTAGCGTTTGGAAAACGGCACCGTATGCGCTTTATTATCTCGTTCTTCTTCACAGGCACGTTTAAAATTCAAGATTATATCCCTGGTAGCACTTTTAATTACTTTCGGCATAATGATGGCGATTATATACTTTGGAAAACACGGAAAACAGCCCACCTGGCATAAACGTCAAGATGGCGGCAAACTTTAGTTCCGATTTCGGCCGCGCTGTCCAGCAGGGTTGCCAGGTGCCATAGGTTTTTTTTCTCGTAGTGCACGGTTACACATCAAGCTATACATTTCCAGTTTACACTGACCTCTCATTGTAAGGGAATCTTATACAATGCGAGATCAGCTTATACTGGAAATATATAGCTTGATCTGTAGCCGTGCTAGGGCTGCCAAATATCTCGTACTTTCAATACAATCTCGTAAAAGTATAAATTTTAAAATTCTTTTAAAGACTTTAATTACACTATGTACTATTACTACCTAGCCTGGGGTAGGTGGGATCGTCAAATGAAAAAACATAACTTTATGTGATTCATATTTTTTAAATAATTTTACCCAAATCTATAAAAAAATATGCAAATTATGAACTTACGCAATAAATTTTGTACTTGCTTCTAGTAAACGATTATTATTATGGTTTTATTTGTAATTATACCAATACCCCTGTATTGGTAAAATCATCTTCGTTTTTATTGTTCATTTTGGAATACATTTCCTGCGGGGTAATTGCGTAACACACTAACAGTAGGAGTGGCTAACATTTTGACAGTTCAACAACATTCATTGCGTTATTTACGTTGGTGAGTAGACAATTTTTTCGAATTTTTAGTCGATAGAGGATTAGCAATATCCTTCAAAATGATTCAGGTTGCGACTGATCCAGTATATAGTAGTACTCTGTGCGACTGATAGTGTGTTTGTTACGCATTGAGGGTGCAGGAGCACCTTAGAGCATTAAACCAACTTGCTCTAAGAGGACCACAGACTACAATATAGTACAGTGAGATGGTTCGAAATTTATACAATTTTCTTTGCGACCTGGGCTTTTTGGACTTTCTGCAGCTAAAAGTGTACTATTTACTGTATCTGTAATAAGATTTGGTTTATATTAGCAAAATGGTAAAAATTTCGTAAAAAAGTGTACGAGATTTTTTTTATCTCGCATCTCGTACAGAGACTGCTAAATCTCGTAAAGGTACGAGATTTCTCCTACATCTGGCAACGTTGCTGCCACAGAACATATATACTCTAGAGGTTGCTGCCCAGACTTATTTTGCGCGCACTCTAGCACAATATAACATATTAAAACGCCATTAAATTATATTAAATCTATGGTCCATAGACTTCAGGGGTTGATTTGAAAAATAATTATTTTCCCTGACTGTACTTTGTATAGATTTCAGACCGCCGTAGACGGACGTTTCAGACCTTTTCTCTGTCTACGTTTCAGACCGTTTTCAGACAAATTCTCTGTGGTACAAATTACTGTCAAACTACCACCATGCTGCCACCGCCTCCGACCATAGAGTATAGTAATAGAATAGACCTCCGCTCACAGAACATATTATATACCTACTATAAGAGCCTCCGCTCCGCTCCGACCATTGAGCTAGGAAAAACAACAAGTCAATGGCTCCGACTCTGTCTGAAGCTGACTGAACAACTCATTATTCCTGGGCATAAATCTAAAATTTGGCTTTTCAATCAAACAATAATAAACAGACAAAAACTATAAAAGTATATCGTTTTCTTACTGGTAGATTCTTAATGTTTGTTAGTGGGTATCACTGACATAAAAAATAAAGAGTTAACATCGAGCTAGCTTGCTTGACTGCGTGTCACGTTTGTTCATAGGCATAATAATCTATCGCGTTTGATTTTTATTTTCCAAACACACAGGAACTCTGCATTGGTATGAGTCGTTTGTAAATAGTGACTTTTATAGGAGCAGTGTTAAAAGAACCATGCCAATTATTAATGTTTAGAATAACATAATTTCTTTTACTACCATTTATACCTACTGTGCGACCGTGAAGGTTGAGAATGTTACGTCATTTTGCTTTTAGTGTGTGATATAAACTTACATATTTTGTTTCTGTACTGAGACGTGTTTTTAACTCAAAAAGTGTTTGTTGCTGTGAGTAATATTATCAAGTGTAATACGTCTGAAATGAGTGAAAACGTACATACACCGGCTGCGATGAGATGCCGCCATGTTATTTAGGATTCGCAGTTTTGCTGTCAACTACGTATCGCGGTTAGCCCTGATACAGTTCGAGGATTTATTTTTATTCTCAAAGATCTGTAAGTAAACATAAACAGTGCATCGCTTTCATTACTTTTCACGTCATCCCTATAGGATTAGTTTTGATAGTGTAAGTTTATATTGTTTACTGTGGTGTATTGACTGTCAATGCAATGACGTCATTGTATGTAAGTACTTACTGATTGTTTAATTGCAAAAAGTAGACCTTTTAGACACATTTAAGACGATTTCGATGTTCAAAACCATTTTTCAACATTGTTTGTTCTAGTCAGCTCTTTCAAGGTATCCTTTTAGCGTCGATCACAACATTTGCTAGGTTACTTTTTGTTCCCATAACAATCACCAGTTTATTCAATCAATGACAGAAGCAACGTTTTGCCCAGATCTTGTGGAGAGAGCTTTTAAGAAATTATAACTCTTATCATTTCTTAATTTACATGGATAAAGTAACCATATTTACAGTTTGCGCTATTGATGTTTCACAATTCTTTTGTGTCTCTATCTTATTCATTAGCTAGCTCGCATGTCATTGCCATAGTCATTTCAATGATAAAAAAATAAAATAACTGTTCTAGAAACTAGATATTTGCTGTGATAGACAGCCTAGCAGTGATGAAGGCTTTTGTTTGTTATACTTGATTTTTGTTTCTCTTCCTCTAATACGGGCTGGTATCCGCAACCCCACATCATAGCGCATATTTTGCATAGAGTATTAGTGATAGTAGTAGTATTAGTGATATCAGGTGAGATTTAGTAAGGTATGGTTCAATTTGCTTTCTTTTCTGGTTCACATACACAGATAGTAAACAGTAGAACCCATTCATTTGCATTCCACAATATGATGTTAAATATGGGCTCCACCATACTTTAGCTTCTGCATGAGCGAAGCTTCACAATTTTATAGTGTATACATGTCTTTAAGTTCAACACTTTTGTAAAATATTACACCCAGCAGATGTCTAGTTTTTGAGAAAAAAAATCCTAAAGTTTCAGAAATTAAAACTTATTTACGTGATAAAGTTGACATTTTACCACAGATAATGTACAAATTTCACTCCTAGGTTGATCCATTTTAAGTTCAGACAAAGTGACAGCAGATTTTAATGTTTTTAACTTTAATTCATTTTTAAATATCTGCTGTTGCCATGAACTCAATTATAAAGCAATAAAATTGAAGTAATTTATATTTGATATAATTAAAGTTTTATTTGTACTCTTACAAGATCTTGGGTAACGAAATGTAATCGAATGTAAGTGACGTTAACGTTTGACAGTTGTCACTTGTTCCATGACTCGGTCAAGAGCGTTTATCGTACTTCTGTTTGCAACAAAATTGATTGACACCATGGCGTCCCGGAAGTAAAGAGGCAATGGTGACTTAGGATGCAAGAGCGAGCGTAGCAAGCTCGGGACTTTTGGCACCCCGACTCGGAAATATTTGGTTCGAAGGGGATGGCGGGGTCTAGTGAGCGAGCGTTGCGAGCGAATAAGACCCTGCCATCCCCTTCGTGGTTATTTTTTTTAAACAACTCAGAACTTGGAGCCCCGCTAGGCGGGGCTCCTTCGACTATGCCTTACTAAATATGAACCATAGCAAAAAAATACTTTGACCTTCATCTTTTGGGGTGTTGATAATGATCTTGAATATGTCATTGACCTCATTATTGCTTGGAAACTAAATTAGACCCGCCATGTGATCTTCCTTACCCTTAATACTTACTCCCAATATCCAACCAATCCAGAAAAAAAAACTTTTTTTTTTCTCGGCGCCTATTGGTTTGCTTACTTTTTGGTTTTCAAATTTACACTAAAAAGGGTATATTGTACCCAAAAAAAAATAACTACTATAAAAAAGTGACAGAAGCTAAATTACAGTGGTTCCTAAATATGCCTTACCCTAGGTTCTATGTCATTCTTAAGACCCACCAGAAGATTTTTGATTCCATCATACTCGATGTAAAATTCCACAGGCATGGAACAGAGGTGTGGTGATTCTTTTGTTTAAAAAGATAGACAGTGGTGCCAATTCTCTTGTACACCAAACTAAACTAAGTAATTATCACAAAAATTTCTCATTTTTGGTTAAGCATATCTTAAAAGTTATTCTGCAAACAAGATTCTCCAATTTTGACACAACTAAAATCGAGTTTGACAATCGCTAAGTTGAGTAGACCATAGACCTAGATTTGTTGGAAATTAAAATAAAAAGTGAATGAAAGTGAATTCAGTGAGAAGTGAAAAAGTTTGTTAGAATTGCCTTTTAATGCGTTTAAAGCTAAAGTAAAATCCAACCTTTGTTCAAAGGCATACTATTCAATCAACGATTACTTAAACGATAAAAATAGTTGGTCGCTGTGATTAACTCAAGACAATGTTTATGTTCTTTCTCCAAAATTAGCTTACCTACTGACAAGTTATACGAGTTCATATAATTGTTTATTTTATTTGACTATATTTATTAGTCACCTTAGTTTAATTTAATTTTTATTTATTATTGACATAATCTACTCATTTCAATGTTTTTTAATGAGTTGTATTGCAATATATGGTTAGCTAGCGACCTCGACAGTTCATCATATTATTCTTTTGAGCAACCGGCAGCAAGTTCGTCATGCTCCCTTAGATGTCAATGCTTGCGGTAGCGTCGGGGGTCGGGTTGCCTCCTTCCCTCAAATATGGCGAGGGGGGTAATGGCTGATCTTTGCGTTATGCTCGTGAACGGGTGCTGCTTGTGGTGACAGGTCAGCTTGCTGACTATGGTTTTGTTATTGTTATTAGAAATTAATGTTTCTTTATTTTACTTCGAAGGTCCTAGTTTATCATTTGTGGCTACTAGTTACAGCTATATACATATAAACATAATGCAGCATTGCATATGTAAGCGGGCACGCCCTTTATGCCAGGAGGCTTTTTATTATGTATTAAGTTCTGTTTGCGTTTTTGTTTTTATTATTTATTTATGCTTGAGTATAGTTTTAAATATTGGCGTGTGCTAGCTGACATATGGCAAATAATTTTAATATTTTTGTGTTTCGTAATGTTAATTTATTTATTACTATATGTATAGAATCCAGTTCTTCTAACTGAACAGACAGCAGTGCTGCTGGGGAGTTTGTTCCGCCACTTCTTCTTCCCAGCTAAAGCACTAGGAAGTGGTGAAGGGTGGGCGTTTTGGGGGGACTGTCTTATGTGATTTTGACGTTCAAAAAGTGCTGATTCTCAGCCTAATTTGAATAAATGACTTTTGATTTTGATTTTGAATAAAATGTCCGAATGGCAAAAAAAACCAGAGTAAAATCAAATAATTATCTTTGTTTATCAATAAGTATTTAAATGAAATACAGGGAGCATAATGATGCCGTAAAACTACATTAATGTTTATATTTTAATAAATTAAGGGAAAGTGCAAGGGCAAAGGGTAGCCTGCGAAATTAAAATTTTCTTGTTTTAGAAGATTTGACATTTGTTTTGAAGATTTTGTTTTGTTTTCGTGAGGTCAGGTTGTATATTGAACTAAATATGATTGGGACATCATCATATATTTTTAAATCATTAAAATCATCAACACAACTCTCTAAGTTCATATAATCCCATTGAACTACTATTTCATGAAAAAGTCATCTCTTTAGGTAGTCTAAAAATGTTTCTTCAGCCATTCAGAATGAGTTGGAACAGTCTCGAAATCTTTCCAACTGAACAATTTCTTGATAGTTAAAAAAAAAACTTATTTCATAGGATCTGGAAGTGATATTATCCACTTCTTTTCCAAATCATAATGTAGTACAAAGCTACTTACCTACTTAGATGTTCAGTAAATAATCCCTTTTACGCTTTCATGAATGCGTGTCGTATTGTATTCTAATAGCAATATTTTACTATGTACCTTTCTGTCGAATCAACTATAGCTGCAATCACATATTATGCTTCCATAATGATTTCCAAACTCACAAGCATCCAAACTTTCAAGAACTAGAAGAGAAATGTGCTTTGTAAATGTTAGTTCATGAACTAAAATTTATAAAGCACACTACAACAAATTTTATTCCACACCTTTTTAATCGCGATAAGAGATATCTGATTTAGTTTGGCATTCAAATTTTTAGGTGAAAAACATCAAATTGTGTCAAATATTATGTTAATTTCAGAATGGGAAATGTTTGACAGGAATAAACTAAATTATGGTGATTTTTAGTCTAGTTTAGAGAATTGTGTGACAAGAGAATCAGCACCAATATCCTTATTCAGAATTATAGGCCCACCTCACTTCTGAGCCATGTCTACAAACTGCTTTCAAGAGTCATCACAAACCGTCTCGGGTGTAGGTTAGACGACTTTTAGCCTTTAGCACCGTTGACCAAATACATACATTGCGGCAGGTTATACAGAACATCGAAGAGTATAACCTGCCTCTCTGCTTAGCGTTTGTAGACTACGAGAAGGACTTCGATCCAATCGAGACATGGGCTGTGCTGCAGTCTCTTATATAGTGCCAGATGACCTATCGGTACATTGAGGTGCTGAAGTATCTGTACGAAAACGCCACTATATCAGTGGATCAGTCATCGAAACCTATCCTTCTGCAGCAAGGTGTGAGACAAGGAGACGTTATCTCTCCGAAACTGTTAACCACTGCACTGGAGAATGTCTTCAGGGTTCTCGACTGGAAAAGGCTAGGCATCAACATCAATGACCAGTGCACACGTTCGGTTTGCCGACGATATAGTAGTCATGGCTGAGACTATGGAGGCCCTCAGTACAATGCTCGAACACTTCAATAGAGCTTCTGAAATAGCGGGTCTTAAAATGAAGACGGATAAGACAAAGGTCATGTCAAATGTCCATGTAACACTCAATCTCATGAAGAACGGAGATGTCAGATGCTACACTCGAAGTTGTGCACAATTATGTTTACTGCAATACCTAGAACAAACTGTCCTGTTAGGATGGTCCAACTTCGAGAAAGAGGTTAATCGTCGAATCCGACTCCACTGGGCAGCGTTCGGGAAGCTACGCAATATCTTTTCGTCCCACATACCACAGTGTCTCAAGACGAAACTCTTTGACCAGTGCATGTTGCCCGTGATGTCCTATGGCACTGAAACGTGGTCGCTCACAATGGGCTTCATTAGAAGACTGCAAGTCACCCAAAGGGCAATGGAGAGGGCTATGCTTGGGAGTTTCCTTACATGATGAATCAGAAATGAGAGATCCAATTAAGAGAACCAAGGTAACCACCACAGCCCAAAGAATTGCCAAACTTAAGTGGCAGTGGGCACATTGCTCGCAGAACATATGGCCGATGGGGCCGAAAGGTTTTGAAGTGGCGACCGTGTACTGGAAGGTCTCTCACAAGGTGGACCGATGACCTTGTGAAGGCCACAGGAATACAATGGAGGCGGGAACTACAGAACCGGTCGAAGTGGCGGTGCTTGGGAGTGGCCTATGTCATCCAGCAGTGCACGTCTTTCGGCTGAAATGATGATGGTGAATGATGAACCCAGGAGAACTGGCACCCATGTATGTTATAATTATAAATATAGCATTTGCCTTCAATTAATAGGCCGTCTGAAAAAAAAACTAAAGTGCCCTAAAGACTGGTAGCATACAACATTAAATGGCAATGTTGCCAAACTTTTGGGCACTTTTACCATTGACATAATTCATTCGCATAATTAATTATTTAACGCCTCGTTATAGAGGCATAAGGAACAGGGTGTAAAGTTCACTCTATGGAAAAGGGAGGATCCTCCGACCAGATGGGTGTCGTGTTTGATGGGCAACTGCCCGACGACTGATGTCGGGACGTTGTATATTTGCTAGTTGCGCGGTAAACTCTGCTTGCGCGATGCAGGATTTTGCGTGACGTCAGTGTGACGTAATTCGCATGTGGCGATGTAGATACCGCTACTTTACTCCCCTCCGAAGACCGGAGGTCGATAGTGGGCTGAGTCGTGTATCTTTGATGCTTGCCAGTGCCAGTTGAGGTTCCAGTGGGTCGGAACCGGGTGCCGCATAGTTCACGGTGAGTCAGAACTGTCTGCGGTGATTCCCCAGTTAGTCGGGAGGTGGCGCTGCGATAAGCTTCAGTGCGTCGGATGTGGTACAGCGCCGGGTTGAGGCTGACTGCTGGCGTCGACCAGGAGAGATGTGAAGGGCTCTGCTTGTTGACCGACCGAAAGTTCAGTGTGCTGTGCCAAAGTTGCTGATGAGGCTGAGGGTGATGACCAGGAAAGCGCGTTCGCTGCATGTAATTAATTAATATCAGGGTTGGTTGATCTATTTAATAATAATGAAATGCTGTAAGCGCATCATTTCAGAACAGTTGGACCGATTTGGCAAATTCTTGTTTTGACGAAAATACTATAAATACTATGTAATAATAAGCACTATTGTATTGCATTTCTCATGTAAGTGACTGTAGTCTTTTATGAGAATAAATTTCTTTAAACACAAAAGTTTTTTTTTTTTTTAATTTGCCGGGGTAATTGGAAAATTCGGGAAAACTGAAACTGCATTTTCTATTGTATGAATTATTGACATTTGGACAGGAGAATGTCAGTTGTGTCAGCTAGTTTAAAATAAAAATAGAACTTGTTTTTTATATTTATTTTTTGGAACAGTTCTAGATTATATGCTGCAAAAATTGGGTCAATAAGAGCTAATATTTTATTGAATGCTCCATAGTTTTTGACTTTCAAACTCAAAGCATTTATTTCAAATAAACCAATTACAGGCACTTTTGAATTGTCAAGGGGTCGGTCAGTCAGAAAGATGAAGCTAGTTGCCCATTCCAAAGCGTAGTAGGAGGTACCTATGGAGAAGAACGGGCAAGAAACTTCATGGACACTCTTTTAAATCAAAATATTGTTACAAAATAGTGGTTACATCATTCATGTTGAAATTATGCATGTGAGAACAACGTAGAAAGACGTGCACGTTAAAAGCGTCCGTAATAAAAAGATAAAAACAATTCAGGAATCAAAATAAGCCGTGGCAGCTAAGACATGACTAGTGCCTACTGACGGCGCCCGTTCACGAACATGACGTATGCATCAGCACCATTCAGCTCAACCATTTTGAAGGGAACTCAATGATCCAATACACACGCCACCACCAGCGACACATTTGAGTGAGCATTACATACTCTCAGCCGCCAGGGCACACTCAAGTCAATGAAAGATGAACCCAGTAACCTTTATAGTAGGTACATAGTGCTCCAACATGTGCTATGCAATTATACAATACTAAGAGATTGAATTTATACAATGCAAATATAGATTGTACAACCTTCATCAGCTCCAACTATTGTTGGAGCTGATGAAGGAGCGTAAACTAATTAATTAGCATTCGAAGATATTTCTTCGAATGCTAATTAATTAGTTTACGCTCCCTTGTGGAGCAGGACCAGCCCTGAGCCAAGCATTTTCGTCAGCGATGTAATCCCCCAACTTATAATATGCTTCGCTGTATAGTGTGCGTTTTATACAAGATTTAAATTTCGTTTCATTCAGTTGGAGTATGTGGGGAGGTATTTTATTGTAACATTTTAAACAGTACCCTATGAAGGATGAGTCTGCTTTAGTCAGTCTGAAATGATGAAATGAAATCTTTATGATGAAGAATCCCTGTAAGGTTTTTTACAGGGATTTTTCATAATTTTGACCTTCGCAAGTAAGAGCCCGGCCCCCGCGGGGTGTTAATTCCGATGTTTGAAAGAGCAAAGCGAGGAGTTTGGAATAATCAAAGTTTATGGAGTTTGATGTAAATACCTTTGAACGTAAAACAATGTCTGTAACATTGTTGTATGTTCCGTGTAAAAGGTCACCAAGGACACCAAGCTCCAGCTAGCATAGTTTTTTCAGTTAGTCCCCTTTACAAAGTAACATGTATAGGCGGTCCCGAACAGTAAATAATAACTTTAAAAATGGTAAATATTTTTTTCTTCCAAGGTATGAAACCCTCGGTGCACGGGTAAGACTTGCACTTTGCCGCGTCACAAGTAGTCACAAAAATCACGTGCGGTAAACAAACGTTTTTTTTTATTCTTTTCTTTGGCTACTGAACCTATGTCGACTATTATGCCAGTGTCATGTGGCGGCAGCAAGGTGAGCCGTCGAATTTTGCACTTCGTGCTAGATATCTAGCTAGATGTTAGTAACTGAAAGTACAAGACAATTTTTGTTAGTAAACATAGTTTTTTTTTTATATTCACATTTAAAAGACCACAAATTACATATATCTACATAGGGGTTAAAGCATAAAATTGCCGTTTTATTGTATTAGGTACTTCGAATTGACATAGAACCTTCATGGTTTGAGATTTTTGAGTGAAACTTTTTTCACATGGTACCTATGAAGTTCTTCTTTTAAAAAATGTGCAACATTCGATTATCGATTTTCAGTGGTTTTTTTTATTCAGCTTAGACAAGAAAGATGGATACTTCGAAAATTCGAGTTATTTTTGAATACGAGTTCCGACGCGGAACTAACGCGGCAGAAACAGCTCGCAATATCAATGTTGTGTTTGGAGAGGGGACTGCTAATGAACGCACCGTGCGATTTTGGTTTAAACGCTTTCGTGATGGAAACTTTGATTTGAAGAACGAACCACGTGGAAGACTGCTGCCCACACAGGTGAATAACAATGAATTGAAAGAGATGGTGGAAGCCGATCCGAGCCAAACTACCCAGGAATTAGCGGCATCGTTTAACGTTACCTTACCAACAATATTGACTCATTTGCGTCAAATCAATAAAATGAAAAAAAAAATGAGAAAAGGGTGCCTCATGATTTGACTGATCTGCTGAAAGAAACGCGTGTTGAATCTTGTGTTACCTTGTTGAATCGATACAGAAATGAAGGAATATTGGATCGAATTGTGACATGTGGTGAAAAGTGGATTCTTTACGATAACCGTAAGCGAAAAATGCAATGGCTGACCCCCGATCAAAACGCCGCAACAGTGTCCTAAAGCAAAGCTTACCAATAAGAAGGTAATGGTTTCTGTTTGGTGGTCTCAACATGGTGTTATTCACTATAGCTTTCTCCGATCTGGTCAAGCAATAATGGCAGATGTCTACTGTGCCGAACAATGATAGCAAAACTAGCAGTGAAACAGCCCCGACTCATGAATTGATCTTCACCATTATTGCTCCATGATAATGCGAGACCTCATACAGCACGAGAAACCGTTTTAACTCTACAGGAACTGCAATTAGAAACCATTCGTCACCCTCCGTATTCGCCAGACCTTGCTCCAACGGACTACCATTTTTTTCGTGATATGGACAATTTTCTACGTGATAAAAAGTTTTCGTCTCAGGAGGCAGTACAAAATGCTTTCACACAGTTTGTCGAATCTAGATCACGAGAGTTCTAAAAAAAACTAATTTAAATTTTTCAGTACAAATCGGCAATTTCATACTATTATTTACCCTAATGTTTACAAAGTATTATTACTACACACCAAACTACATTTTGATTTAATTTACATTTAACTTTTTTTATAAGATTTGGGGAAGTTTAGGGAGAAATGTTAGTCAAGAAGGAACGGAGGTTAGTAGAAAGAGGTATTTTAATTTTGGAAAGCATATGATACAAGTCGAAAGGATTTGGAATTTAAAGGACAAGAGTAAAAGATATGGTCCAGAGTACCATCATCTAGACCGCGTTCGCACATGGAACTGTCACGAACACGGATCTTGTTCAGGAATACTGGAATGCAGCAGTGACCAAGTCTCAGTGTAGGTACACAAAGATGTAACAGGTCTTTTGGACAATTTGGGACATTAAAAAGACCAAGGATTCCGCTGGATGTCGGGTTGAATGCTGGCGTAGTACGACCCCCTTAAGTTTCTTTCCTCCCACATTGCTGACCACGAGTTGTACAGCTTCTGTTTGGTGTCAGTTCGTTAGTTGTAACTGTGTCATGTAGTGCTTCTGCTCCACCGGGTTAGATGAAGAACATTTTGCCAGTGATTCGGCGGACTCGTTGCCACCTATACCCGAGAGACTGAGAACCCAAGCCATCTCAATGCTTAGACCGTTGTTCGAGCTGATGATGCCCCTGGCACAGGCAGCTGAAGGAACACGGGTGGGTTTTAGTCAGTAAGAGTCTGACACGCCCTCCCGCTCTGCCCAGAGCGGGAGAAGATATTTAATGAATTCCCACCCTCAAAAAAAAGGGGGCCACGGTGACCCTTTCGGACTTTCCCGCGACCCTGGCAGGCATCGACCATAGCGAACAGACATCTCTTTGAGGCGCGCGTGGAACACATCGCGCCTTCGACCCGGGCCTGGTCCTTATCGGACAGCGAGC
This sequence comes from Brachylomia viminalis, assembly GCA_937001585.2. Lineage (NCBI taxonomy): Eukaryota > Metazoa > Arthropoda > Insecta > Lepidoptera > Noctuidae > Brachylomia > Brachylomia viminalis. The sequence continues at coordinate 12,604,693 of OW443301.2, read as the reverse complement.
TACCCATTGCTCGCCGTCCGCAAGCCCGCGCTTTCGGTGGCCGGGAATCGACTTGGGATTCCCGGCCACCTGCGGCGGCTAGGGACATGAGGGCGCGAATTTTGCCTCTCCCTCACGCGTTTCGTCTTCTTCGCTTCGCAGAAGGAGGCGATGGCTTCCCATTCCCTCTCGCTCTGTAACATGGCCTAGACCAGGGCTGGACGCGAGAGTTGGTCACCGCCAATCGCCTCCACGAGGACACGGCGGTGTTCCGCCCAAGCCAAGCAGACCTCCACCGTGTCCTCCGGGCGATCCACACGATGGTAACACCAGGGCATTTTCTCCCGCCTTATCCGAAACACCGGACATGGTTGCTTCGGGAGGTTCCTCCCGCAGCAACCGTGTCCGGTGAGGACCTGCGTCAGGCGGAAAGTGAGGACGCCGTGGCGTCTTTCTAGCCATTCCTCAAAGAGGGGACTTATCGCCGCAATCGTGGCGTGCCCAGCACTGGGTTGCGACAATCACACTCTCCATGCCGCCATGAGATCCCGCCGGAGCTCTGTCCGCTGTGCCGTGATTTCTTGCGGCAGCGGAGTTACGCCCCGGCGTTTCGCCTCCTCGTGCCACTCCCATATGTGCGCGAGGACTTTTGGCTCCAGATGCTTCTTACGGCCTGGGATGTTTTGGAGATACCAATTCCCAGAACGATCTTTGGCCTGAACTGGACCACCTCATAAGCGGAAGAAAAAACCGGAAGAGAAGTAAAGCATGGGGAGCTAAGGATGGGACGAAAGGGAGAAAACATTTGCCCAGAAACGATCTGCTAACTATTGTCTTCGAAGGTTAAGAGGAGGTTCTGCACATTCAATCTGGAGAGTATTTATGGGGCAGGAAATCATGGGGCACCAATTACGATCCTCAGACATTTGACCAGGGCAAAATCTAGTCTACGCAGAACTTCCTTGTTACATGGATCGATTAGGTAACTGCAATAACCCAACACGCTTATGACCAGCCCATTGTATACATATGCTTTAAGATGTATGGGAGAGCTCCCACTAGACACCCGCCAATGCCTTGAGGACCGAAACCGAACGCTCACATTTTTTGACTGTATTATCAATGTGGTCCACTCCCGAAAATTTGTAGTCCAGGGTAACCCCAATAAACCCGGCCTTCTCGCCGACGCCGCTCGTCGCCATCGCGTCCGATGGCGACGAGCGGCGTCGGCGAGACCGTCAATATCAATGTCAACCTGTGGGATAAGGTGTCGACGGGTAGGCAACTAGACTCTTTGGCGGACTTAAAGATGACCCGCGATCTAAGAGCCATTGGTTTAATGAGGACAAAGAAATATTAATAGACTGAGCAACATCTGCGACAGACCAATAATGCAATATCGTCAGCATACTGCAGTAAATTACAGTTAAAATTTAGACAAGAAGGAAGATCAGAGGTATAAATATTGTATAAAGGGGACTAAGTACGTATCCCTGAGACATCTCTAAACCGACCTCGGTTCAGAGCTTTCCTCGGGTATCTCGAGTTGAACACTGTGATCTGCAAAAATACTGCAAATGACGTAAATGTTTTATACGGCAAACCGATTTCAGTAAGCAGTATAAAGGTCTCTGGTAACGTAACACTTGATCAAAGGAATTCGTCAAATAAAAATCGCTATCGGGGTGGAGTACATACGCTGAGTTCGTGGCGAACGGCTGTGCTAGTATACTGATTATACGAATGCTCGCATTGTAACATGATACATTACATGACATGAACTGGTCAGTCGCCAGCTTAAACTCTTCAATAAAACCCTCGCATACATTTTTCTGGCAGGCTAATCGCAATTTTATCAAGATTAGGTTACGACAAGGCACTTTCAGGTGGTCTCTTGTCCTTATCGTCTATTCAATAGCAATATCAATGTTTTGAAGTTGTGAAGGTGAGATTTCACTTTTGTGAGTCAATCGTCTGTCGCCTAAAAATAAATAATTAGGGGCCAAACCTCACTGGGATGGCATGGCAGAATACTATAGGCCTTGCGAGTACACCTCTATGGTGGGCCAACCATACATTTTGTTGGCACCACGACCTGGCATCGCCGCCATGGCGATCCATGCAAATCAACCGAAAATTTCGGGTAGTGAATAGGCGCATCCGGTTCGATTCCCGCAAAGCTTATAGTATTCCGAAAGGTGTAATGCTAATTTAAATTTTGTAACAAATCTATTTATAAGAATACATACAGCGAAAGAAAATTTGGGGACAAAAATCCGCTATCAAAAGTTTTCGAAACTAGCCCATTTTAAGGTCTCTGCACACAGCGGGCGCGGCGCGGCGGGACGGGACGGCGACGCGACACTGAGCAGTTGTAATGTACTAGATATTACGGACGACGCCACACAGAGCCGTCCCGCTCGACGCGACGGTAACCGTCTCTCTGTGTGGCATCGTCCGTAATACCTAGTACATTACAACTGCTCAGTGTCGCGTCGCCGTCCCGTCCCGCCGCGCCGCGCCCGCTGTGTGCAGAGACCTTTAACGCATTGCATGCGTTCATTCTGATGCAAAAATATTCAATAATATTTTATCAGCCGCCTAGCCTATTCCCAACTAGGTTAGGGTCGGCTTTCAGTCTAACCAGATCGAGCTGAATATGAGTATTTTACATAGAGCGACTGCCATCTGACCTCCACAGCCCAATTACTAGGCAACGCCGGAATTTCTAAGGCTGTCAGACTTTCGAACTTCTGGCTACTCTTAACAAATTACATGATTATTTGTATGACGTTAATATACCAATTGCTTAAAGGAAAACCCAGGATTTCTCCAGTAGAGAAGCTTACTCAACAAGCTTATCACTTCTTTCATTATGCTAGTGAAACCTTTATTCTAAAGTGTGAATTAAATTTTTGTTCCATAGCATTGCCCAATAACCACTGTTTTTTTTTTTTTGTTACAGTTGATTAATTTTCTTGAGTAAGCATCAGCGTAACATCGCCACGGAGCGTCAGAACTCGGCGCTGACCGGCGCCAAACACTTCAATGAACCATATATGCCAGTACTGGCTATTGAAGATGCAAGGTAATTATTTTCATTTATTCATCATAATACACATTAATTTTTTATTGAAATTCACTGAGCGCGCTAGTTTCATTCTGTTTGCAAGAAAATTATGAATTACTTTATGCTCATATTCATTCACAGTCGCACTCAGACCAAATTAAAACAGTCACATCACATAATTATGCCATACAAAGTTGTTGTAAAGAAGCGCAGATGCGTAAATCATACGTAGTTAATTTATTAATAGGCTACCGATCAACTATCTCAACTGAAACTTAAAAAAAAAATGTATGATTGAATGATTAGGAATTTCTTCGAACAGTGGTGGTTCCCTTTAAAAATTAACGTACCTTAAACTGATTATCATAATATTACCCGCTGACTTTTATTTTTATTATGTTAGGACAATAATTGGAGTGCGCCTCATTTAAAAAAAAAATAAAAAATTGGCGCAGAGTAGGTACGACATCGGGCTTTAATGAAAATGTAATAATGTAACGTAAGGACTTACACATTTTTGAAACAGCTTTTTAAAGCAGCAAATCTTTTTATCGCACGATAACCTTTCTTTCCAAATCGATTCGACCCGACACAATCTCAATCTAAACTCCTGCTTCACTGCTAAAACTATGTGTCAGAATAACAGACACCCGAATGATTTTGTAAGTGTTTCTTCTTGCCAATTTAGGCTTGAAAACATACAAAATATTAATGAGTACAAACAAATCGAAATCTTAAAAAAATTGTGTGACGTAAAAAAAGGCTCAGTCGCAAAATGACCACTTCGCAAAATGTCTACCGGACGCAAAATGTCGCTTTCGCAAAATGCCATGTATATTACGCCCATTGTATATTAAGTAGTGTTCAGTTTAATTTTTGTTGTTATGTTTTTTGTGGTGTACAATAAAGAATATATAAATAAATAAAATAAATAAATGACCACTTTGTAAAATGTCCCTTTCGCAAAATGACCACTTTGCAAAATGTCTACCGGACGCAAAATGACCACTTCGCAAAATGTTCCTTTTTTCCAATATACACACATCAGCATGTGGAGTTACCACAAACTGTCATAGTTTCTCATTAGATTTTGAACTTAACCTTCATTTTAAGGTTTAAAATCATGTGGACAAATTTGACAGTTTTGTATAACCTGATATGCTGGCGACTGTGCATACATTCAATTCTTCGTATCAGTACAAAATCTGTCAAATGCGAGTCGGATTCGTGCACAGAGGATTACAGAATAATCTTTTATTTCACTTAGACATTTTGCGAAAGAGACATTCTGAGAAATGGACATTTTGTGTCCGGTAGACATTTTACGACAGAGCCAAAAAAAAGAAGAAAATATTAATCACTAGCCAATTACTTTGATTAAGGTACTTGGCGATAAAAAATAATTTGAAAGCAGTTTCTTATTGACGTAGTAGATATATAATTGGGTAGTATCTTTCTGTGTTGATACTTTTTCCAACTTTACTTTTCTTTAGCTACTCATTCGAACTTGAAAAACACGGAATTATTATTTACAAAATCTATGAGCATGACTTATTAATTTGCTTACATGAACTCCTCTTGGCGTAATCGGGCTAGTTTAGAAGATTGTAGCTGTGCAATATCATGTAAAAATTTCACCCATCTTCGTTAGCATCTCGGCCACCAGACTTCCATTGCTGTAGTCATAGGCCTCCCACAAAAGTCACCGCAACGACCGGTTCTTCACTGCCCGCATCTAGCTTTATACTTCAATTTTGATCAGTAAATATAAGTACTTGTATTTGACTATCGCCAACATTCTTGCATCTAGTCGCTTCTAGTTTTATATTTCAGTTCATTTCTTGCAAGATTGAAGAATTGTTCTGATTCTCTTATTTCTCATTGTAATTTTATTGTAACTTCTTTACATTGACACAACGTAACAGTGGCTTCGTTGTGTGTATCTACTAAATAAACATTACGACGGGGTAGTATCAATATCTAATAACTACAAAACCATGATTTTACAGGAAGCGAAAAAAACGTTTAATTTCTATAGTTTTTAACATTTGAATCAAAAAGTAACTGATATTTAAAAAAATTGTAGGAAACGCTTGAGATGGTGATAATGATTTCAATATAATATTTCAGGTTAGGGATATAAACGTAGATAGAAGTTATTGTTTCAAATTTAACTGAGAACCTGGTATTTATCGCGTAGATACAAGGTATTGTATTTATAAATAAAAACAGTCTGGATTAAATTTACACATCGTATTTATTAAATTTGACAAAAGTAACACAATTCTTTTTTATGCCATATTTGTTGTAACAAGTTTGACAAAATGTAATAACAAAATTAAGACAGATTAATATTAGTGAAAATTACAATACTTGAAAGACAACCTTTCTTTTGGTTATAACTTAATTTGGCACAAATAATTATGGCTTTATTAATCAACTAAAAATAACGTATAGAGATGAGATCAAAAAAGCTATGTTGAACAGCTAAAATCGTAATCACAGCATCAGTCAAGTGATATCAAGACAATTCGTAAATATAATAATCTGACATACCTAAATCAGTCTTTTTGGTACAACGTTACATATTAATAATCAATAGGTTCCCCTAAAACAAAGAGATATGAAAAAAAATTAACATAATTAATTAACGACAGCAAAAATATAACTCTCTCACTTTCTTAGTATAAAGCTAAGCTTAATAATTATTATTTAAAATAGCAAATTCTATCTTTGAACAAGGGACAACATTCACAATAATCAATAATAGATCAACTAATTGATCATAAAATAACACTTGCATTAAATTTCCTATGCAAAAGGAAGTGTATCGTAAAACGCGTGACAATCTCTGGGAAGAACTTGTTAAAGCTGTTGTAAATGATTAAACTTTGTAGCTGAAATTGGTATCCTGTTGGAGTGCAACTGGCGATAGTTGATATACTCAGAGTTTACTATCTTAGGTCTCTGAGGTACGGTGGACGCCATCATGCGCGTGCGGGCCCTCACGACGGGGGATGCTGTGGCCCGGGGTGGTGTCGTCTTGGCGGTGTCTTTAGACATCGCCAATGCCTTCAATACCCTGCCCTGGAGTGCATCAGGGAGGCACTCTGGTATCACCGGATGCCGACCTACCTCTGTCGTGTGGTCGAGGCCTATTTGACGGACAGGCCCGTCATCTACCCCGGTCACCAGGGAGTATAGAACCGGCAAGAGATGTCGTGCGGTGTCCCACAGGGATCGGTCCTGGGGCCGCATCTGTGGGACATCGGATACGACTGGGTGCTGCGCGCCGACCTCCCTAGCGGCGTCAGCGTGGTTTGTTACGCTGACGACACGCTGGTCCTGGCGCAGGGGAGGTCGCACCAGGCAGCGGCCGAACTAGCGACACGCGGGGTTGCGACAATCGTCGAGAGGATCCGGCAATTGGGACTCGAGGTGGCCCTGCACAAGTCCGAGGCCATGTGTTTTCATGGTCCTCGGAACACGCCACCGTCGGGTTCCCAAATAACGGTAGGAGGGGTTCACATCGGCGTCGAGTCGACGATGAAGTACCTGGGACTCGTCCTCGACAGCCGGTGGAACTTCGTGGAGCATTTCCGACGTTTGGCTCCCAGACTGGAAAGGGCCGGGGCTGCCTTAAAGCGGCTCCTGCCCAATCTAGGGGGGCCAAACGCCTCCTGCCGGAGGCTCTGTCAATGAGAATGGAATTAAACAACCATCAAAGTCGGCTATTTGGCTGGACAGTACCTGTTCACCTCTCTTTCACACTCGGACATTTACTTTTCGTTCTCTTCACTGCGATGCGACACTGCAACTAGCTAGTCTAGTCAGCGAGGGACAGCGCCACAGTGAACACGTTTTTAAGCGTAGATATTCGGTATTGCAAGCAAAAATCAAGCACGGTGACTTATTAGGTATTTCTTTAAGCGAATATCTCATAAATAAGAACAATTCAAGACCTTATATCTTTGCAAATACGAGCTCTTTCACATTTTACCTACGAATATGCAATAAAGTGAAAATCGCTAAACTGTTAGTTATTAGATATTGATACTTCACCGTCGAATTAGATGTATTTGCTGATATGAAGACTATTTTGCAGCAATACCAAATTGCTGATGATGCGTAAAATGACAGCGAAAAAATTAATAATTTTAGTGACACTTAATAGTTAAGTAAGAAATCATTGTGTTGAATTATTTTTTTTGTTGATCAGCGTGCGATTATGGTCGCCCGAATTTGAAAGGAGAAGGGAGTGTTGTTTAATTTTTATTTAAGTTTTATCGACGCAGTTCCGGGTCAGAGTTTTCCGGGCACCGGGTCGTCGGGCTCTGTGTTATTTTACTGCGAGCCCTGACGACCGGCTGGCACTCCCGGACATGAGTTAACCAGTTTTTCAGTTGTTGGATCCAACTGCATAACTATGAAGAACTGAAACGATATAAATTGATAGCACTGACGAGATGATACTGTATTTTATATTTTAATTAATTTCTAAGTCGATTGTAACATATAAAAATATTTAGAAGTACCTAATCAACATTATGAATTTCTTTTAAAGTCAGCTAAGATAAATCTTTTCATGAAGAACGTGCATTCTATCAAACATACGGTAATAGCATATTTGCATGTAAAAAATTGAGATATTGAATCGGCACGGTTCTCATGGCGACGCTACGACGGCGGTAGAGACAGACGGTCTCCATGACGACACCGGAGACTTCACACGCGGAGTAGGTACGGGTACGATCAATCCCGGGCGAAGGAAGCCTGCGCCCACCCCGCCGCCACCGCCGCCGCCGTCGCCACTGCGCGTTGCCTTCGTTGCTGCGGTCAACGCGCACTCTTCTCACACATTCTTCCATTAATTTTCTTCTTGTGTAGGAAGAGTATACCATAGCAAATATGTATTATAAGATGGTTAAATATATATTTTTATTATCAATATATTGGGGAGTCCAGTCGAACAACTCCCAGCCCTACAGCATGTTTTTGTTAGTCAAGTCATTTATCTTAATTCCACCTGTTTAATTACAATAAGTCTTTAAGAAAATTAATACACGGGGTCGTTTGTCTAAACTCATAATTGTCAATTGAATCGCTATCCTGGGTTCTTTGGACAATGCCGTAGCACTAGTTCGTATTCGTAGAATAATTCTTAGACCTTGCGAATTTTTCTCGTTGCTCCTTAAGATTTTATCGTCACGCTAGATTTTTAAGTATTAAATATTGTAAGTACGTTTTTTTTTTCATTGCTGAAATGAGTCATTTCATGCAGTGGACAAACAAGAAAATATGATTTTTAGTCTTAAGTTTCTTTACGATAACATCGCATAGTCTTCGTAACTTGTCGACGTAACTTACACAATAAACGTAACGCAACATGTAGGTACTGGCAACGCTTCGGCGGTTTTTCCTGATCTTGGCATTGGTCCTGCTTTGTTTGTAACATGTTTAAAATACAAATTGAAGATGAAAAAGGATAGAAAACTTTCTATTTACTAAACATTATTTATGTTACTTTAATAGCTCAGAACTGACTCGAACACCTTCAGATTTTTCAGTAGGCAAACCCAATTTATCATGTCACACGCAGTAAAAATTCTGCTCCGATTATATTATTAGAATTCGCCGAATTCGGTAGACTTATCGTATAATTATGTACTTAAAACTTCTTATTTTACCATCTCTGTTTATGTACCGGTTAATCAGAGACCGTACAACCCTGCTTAAGAGTCAAGTCGTTCAAAAGGTTACGCGTTCAATCGGCGCCCCTTATGGAGCATGTATCATAATAATATGTACCTTTTCAAACCCCATGAAACCGAAACCCAATTATAACTATAACACTTTGAATAAGCATAATCAGCCTATAACGTTCCCACTACTGGGACAATGGCCTCCTCTCTGTTAGAGAGAGTTGGCGTACTGGTAATCGATTGAACGGCTAACCCATTGAAAAGTTTAAAACATGAGGTTTGGGTTTATTTACTAAGCCGTTCATTAGCGGATTTTGAAGAGTTTTACTTATTCATGGGATAAAGGTTACCCTTATACAACAACTGTTTGGTTTGAAAGGGTTTACTAACCAGTTGAGAATCTTCAGAATCAGAACTACATCAGCGCGCTGACGCACGAGTAAGCTGATTTAAAATGTAGGTACTGACGTTACGTTGAACTTCAAAAATCATACTACGTGTCCGCTTAAATATGGATATGCATTTCAGCTCCCGACACTAGTCGTGACCATCTAACTTGAACTAAAGTCTTCGGGTAAACGAAATGAACCTAAAAGCGAAGGACCTTCCATCGTCGTCATCAGAGCCCTCGATCTGAGTCATCATGTTAACAGCTTCGCTGCGAATAATGAAACGGTCTGCTATAACTCACTGATAGCGCTTGTTTTTAAGGATTTTGGTCCACTGCAATAAGGATAAGAAACAGGCATTGATCAACCCGCTTTCTGACTGCAATTGTGTAGCGATTGTGCGCATTTAATATTAGGTCAAATTTAATTAAAATAATTGTACTTACCTAGTTTTGGATACTATAGGTAATATTTCAGTGGTGAGGCACGTGACCTTGACCCCAGAGCATAGGCCTAACCTGCCCCAAAAGCGTTCAGTTAAAAGTTGGCGGTCGATAAATAAGATCGGCTTCGCGCAAGCGCCAACATTCCCGCTCACCCAATCGATCTGCCCGCCCACGTGACGCAACGCATTTGCGGGGATTCTTGCGGACACCTCAGTCTTTATACTCCAAGTTTACACTTCTTGGAGCCTGTAACATACCAAGTGACCAGAGAAGCAAAAAAAGAAAACGAAACTGTATAAACTATTAGGTTTCTTCCTAAATAAGCAATTTATCAGTTATATGATCCGTACATTTTTAAGAACTAGGAATAAACAAGCATTCGAAAAAAATGCTGAAATAAAAATTCGGCCAATTCAACTTAAATCATTTTATATATTTCCAACATTTTTAAACATCTTGATCCAGAAATTACGAAGGATATATCGAAGGTAGATGACGATAAAAACGTCATCCGTCTTCGCATTTTTATCATTACACATTAATATGAGAAAAAAAAACTGACTTGTGGAATAAATGGTTACGCACTAGACAGCCGAGTATTACTTGATCGGTTTCCTAACGCTACAAAACTGCCGCCCTCGGATTGGCTCCCTGGCTCTGTCCCCAAGATATTAAAGCTACAGAAAATGCTTCCAATATAATATGTAAGGCTAAGATTTTGAAATTAAAATTCTTTGCAAATAATAAATACTTAGTAAGGTTCGATTTACATGATGGAGTATGTGGGACGCGAGACTACAGTCCACCCGGTCCCCAACCAATATATTACGCCATTTATATTCTCATTAGTTGTTTCATTTGATGAGATTATCTTCGCTCCCCTGGGGTTGAAGCTCATCATTTCTTGTAAACATAATCTTGGAGTTACATTTGAAGTTAACAGACTGTAAAGATATCTGAGTCTGACGAAGATGGTTATGTCTCTTGATCAAACAGAATAAGTACTAAGAACACTAAAAAAAACCCTTAAAAATTATATGGATTAGACTCCTAAATAAAACACTGTTTATTAAATAAAAAAAAATATATTGTACTTATATATATATTTATTGTACCTTTAAATAAAATTACAGGTTATAATATTAATTATGAGTATTGTTTGATATATAGCAGATTTAGAGACAGATTTGACATGTATGCATGACAGGCTACAGGTGTGAACTTGTGAAGCCTGTTGCCACCCTAAACTGTCCCATTGTCCAAGTTCTGTCCCATAGCTTTCACACTACCCTATGTGTATTGTGTTGTGTTGTCTTTTCTGAATAATCTGTCATAAACGGTTCCAAGTCATCACGCCAGCATTGTAGTTACAACCATGATACATCATTATTTATCTCTGTTTCACCTAAAGTATGACTGGTAGAAAATGCCTATAAATTTAAGTACGCGTTTAAGAGCATTTATACCTTACGAGTGGCAACGTCGCAATTTAGTGTCATATTTCGTGGTTTTCAATTTTTATCATCTAATCGGAGCTATATTTTAAAAATCTATTTAATTAACTTTTTAGAATTACGTGAAAGTGTTTAAAAAGTAAGTAATCGTAATGCTTACAGTTATTTTACAATGAAAATAACGCCCTGCAAGTTTCCAATGTATTATTTGCATATAAATAGAACTGTAAACGCAACGATTTCTTACCTTTTACACAGTTTTCACATAATTCTAAAAAGTTAATTAAACAGATTTTTAAAATATAGCTCTGATTAAATGATAAAAATTGAAAACCACGAAATATGACACTAAATTGCGACGTTGCCACTCAAGGTATAAACGCTCTTAAGTGCGGAGTTTCGCTAGCTAATTTAATTTGATCCTGTCTGATCATTAAGTCTGCGTCCTGTACATTTTGTGTCATCTAGATTTTCATAATGCACTGCATGTTGAAAAAGTGCTGTTTGTATAGAAATTAGAAGTTAACATTAGGGCACAAAAATACAATTAAATAGTTAATACCTAGATGATCTGCTGTTGTAATTTTAGTCTTTTTGCTCATCTTTTAATTCAATTCTAAAAATAAATCTACTTTAGCCAATCTGTATAATTGGTTTGTCGAAACTGCCATAAAAATACTAGTTAAACAATAATTCTGTATGGCTGAACAGATTACATAACTAAAGCAGAAGAAACGTTTCTGTAAATAAATACATGAAAAAATGTATCTGTAAATGTATCTATGAATTCGATTATGAAGGTAAAAATTAAAGATCACCGTTTAAAAACCATTCTTTAAGCATCTAAATCAGAAAAAAACTTTATTTCAAATCATCACTAATTTGATACTTCTTAATCAAAGAAGATCGGAAGACGAAGATTAAAAGATATATTATATGATCTTTGAAGATCATAATATATCTTTTTTCTGTTTTAAATACTCTGTACATTCATACCGGATTATTTATTTTAGATCTGTACTTTCTTGTTTCATCAAGGTAGTACAAATTATACAATTTATTAAAGGTTTTATTACTAAAATAATAATAAGTATGAAGTATGTACAGTTAACCAGGGTAATTGTAAACAGTAGCTGTAATATCAGTCCCTGGATAATTAATTAATTACCATTTCCGATTACCCCTTGCATTTTCTGCCTACATTATTTTACAGTAGTTAACCCTACATAGTCAAAATGGGGTAATTTGGGGAAAATTTAACCCAAAAATTGATTAATTAATCAACTACTATTAACTAAGGCCTTTAAATTTCATTTAAATCGGTTACAGGCTTTAAATTTTAATAATTAAGTATTATTGACTGTGTGGCTTTTATAGCAACTTGTAAATAGGAAAATCCCACCTCTAACCCGAATTGCGAATTAATCAACTCGTATTTCTCATTCTCACGTGAATCATTTCAGTCGGTCAATGTCAACGGTAAGTAGACCTCCTGGTATTTGGTACACAATTTTCGATTGGAAGTGCAGGATTCCGACTGTATCTTGAATATAGATCTTAAATATGAATTGAATGAATGCGTCAGATTAACGCACTAACATATATGTAAATAAATAAATAGCCCAGTCAACATGAAGATACCGGTGAAGCGGAATTAGAATGAAGTGCGCGGCGCGAGTCGCGGCGGCCGTGTGCCACGTCATTGCCGTGACCCACTGACATAGATCCGCGGGGCCGCCTGCACCGATATCTGCACGCGCCGCGCTCTTCCTCTACTGCCCCTTTACTCTTTTACCTATAATTTGTATTTCAATGAATTTGGATCATAATATATTCATTGTTAAAGCGAAAATTTGTGAAATGGAAAACATGCTATTTAATTTAATATTAATCCGCAATCTATATTATCTAGCTAAGTATCTTGGTTTAATACTTTATTTGTTTTAGGATTGCGAAAGGGACTTATTCTTGAGACTACTATTGTAAAAGTGTAATAATTGGGTAGGCACTGATCTTTTTAACATTTATAGGTATGGGTCACTTAAGCTTCTAAAAATGGTTAACTAGTTTCCAGTTTTAGTTGGCCTATCGTAGAGTGAAATAAAAATCTTGCGATTGAGTTATGCAATGGCTGACCTTGTTATCTAAATTGTGCACTTGACACAAATACTGTTCCATTTCACTTTCATGTAGGTACGAGTGCCTACGTCACGGCTTACAACGTATCGCTGTATGTCGCGCGATTTAGTCATTTATTTCATGTTATGCTTTATAAAATAGTCTAAATTAAATTGCCATCTTCGCAAAGATTTAGTTAAAAAATCAACTAGAGAACCAGAAAAATGTGTGATAGAAGATTATTTACAATGAATACTTACTTCAGACTCATTCCTCGTTTAATTGAATTCGAAACAACAGGTAAACCCTTTAATAATATTATTAATTAATACTATCCGATTAATGAAAAAATATATTTCATACTTACTTTACGTTTAAAAAACTCATCGTAGAATAATTATGTTGAATAGTTCATCGTAGTAGCAGCTAATTGTCATTATCACAACTTATTTATAAGTTATGTACCACTTTGCCCCCTATGCGGTATGCCACATAATTAAGTTATTAAAACATTTGCCTATACCTTGACGTTGGTTGTTTATTATATTTCGGTCGTGTTTCGCAACAAATAGATGGCTAATGAAATAGCAAACAATTTTTTGTTATGTATTTATACGTCGTACTAAATCGTACGTACTCGGCTTTATTCGGCAAGTTCAACCTAGTCGTGTCGGTGAGCGAGATCGCAGTAGACTTCGTTTAGCTAGGAGTGACGTTAGTGTGACTAGCGACTAGCGATACTGTTCAGTCCGTCAGTACACCTTCTCACGCTCTTGCTCTTAGCCATCGTCGTCATCGTCGTCGCCGTCGACGTTCTGCGTCGTGTCGCGCCGAGCCGCCCGTCGTGTTGATAATTTGTAAAGCGGCGAACGAAAAGGATGTGTGTATATCTACGTCTCGCCTTTCAGTTGACTTTCATCGTCGTTTTGTAGCGAACGTTTCGCACGGATATCTATAGGAAATTGCACTATCACTACGTAATAAAGTTATTGCATGTTAAAGACGGCCAATATTAAAATTTCACGGGACGTAATACAAACTTCAGCAGTTTTCGGTTAATTCGTTTTGCAGTGGAATTAAGAGTGTGGATTTAGAAACCTTCATAGTATTAAAAAATCGCGTCGCGGCGGTCGTGGCGCAATGCAGTGTATGTTTGGATGCGGATACGTATTGTGCTGTTTAAAATTGATCCTGGGATACATACGTTTCTCAAACAGTGGCAGTGAACGCTTGAGTGTGTCTTAGCCATGCTGCCTATGGTACAAACAGAACCTGTGCTTTTCAACTGCGGAGTCCACTCAATCAATGTGGCCGCATCTCCTCCGGCCACATTGCCACCCTCGCATACACCGGATTCGGATGTGGATGAGTTAGTCGACGTCTTCTTCGACGTTGATGTTGCTGTTAACACCTTGCCGAGGTAATTTGTAAAACAATACCGTTTACAGACATTAATACACAATGATTATGATACCTAACTTGAATCTAGACATTATCAATATTGAATCATGAATTAATGATACACTGTTGTGTAAACAGATCTTTTTAGCTTAACAATTTTGTTTATCGTACATTTTCCACTTACCATAACGGTACCTATGTATGTATTTAAATAGGGCGTAACAAAAACAATATTGGAGACGTACACTACACACTAGAACTTTAGTTTCAGTTTTGTTGATTTCATGCTGAAGTGTTTGTTTCACGAAGTTTACCCTGTGATTCAAAACGATAGGTATAGTACCTAACTAGTCAAGTCACAACACCGGACCAATGACATACAATACCGAGACCCAGAATGATTGCGGGTCACATAGTGAAGATAAAATTAGTAATTACGAATGATAAGAAAATATTAAACCAACAAAATAATGCTAATCCATTTAAGCTTGATCTTATGTTAAGAATTAATTAAAGGGGCTGGCAAAAATGGGTAATATTAATATTACGTAATATGAAACTAAAAACAATTCTGTTAAACCAAATGAAATTTCGTTATCGTGTACCTATAACTTAAATGAAATTATTATTTTTACATAAGCTGCTAGAAGTGTGAGTACCTAATACCTAGTTCTAGGATTCGTAAATAACATACTTTCAAATTGTCGCCATTTAGCATAAGGCTGTTAGGGAAATTAATGAAAAGGTGTTTGTAAAATCGTGATCACGAATTAAAATGTTTGTGCAGTGCACTGTGTACTCTGCACTGCACAAAAACTGCAGCTTAATAATTGCTTATAATTAACTATCAATACAAAAGAGGAATCCATGATTCATGTATGTGTAGAAACAGCGTTTCTACCATGTTTGGGAAACTAAACTTGACAATGTACATTTTTCTGCCTCATTAGCATTACTGTACCTACCTATTTGTTTCATCATTAGAGAGAAAAAAAATCTGTCGATGATGAAAAATGTAAAGAGACTCTTGCATTATATTAATCCACCGGGAACTCGGCCCACGGTAGCCAGTTAAATAAACGTTCCAAAGAAAGAGTTCTAAAATATAGGTACCTAGGTATCTGTGGTTCCCCATGAAAAGCTTATCACAGACACATGCGCACAGCCACATGGTAGCCTGTAAGCAACAACACACATGCGCGCTGTCACTCACTATAACAACTTTTTATTCTTCTTACTGCAATAAAAAACTGAAAAGAGGAAAGTGTATCAGTATACCCAAAATTCGAACGATTTGAAATAAAAAAAAAAAATGTTAAATAAACTAGGTCCACAATAATGATTTTTTAATGTTCTCTTTCCCCAGCTTCTAGCTCTAGTAGAATTTTTTCAAATAATATTTAATACGGGTAACCCTTTACTAGCATTCCGGTTTACCCTACAAACTAAGCTATACGCTCGTGCTAAAAGTGGGTTCACGTCAAAATTTTAATAAAAAACATCTTGAAGTGATTGTCTTTGTCGTATTTACCTGTTACTAATTCTTGTAATGCTTTATAATATAACGCCTTAGCCTCTTGAGCAATATCATCAATTTAACAATTACACACAACTGCATCCGATTTCGGTATTTACTCTCGGGACAAAGTCGCTCTGCAAGCAGCATTTTTGGCTCCCGCCTTGCTGTGAACAGAGTTGCCCAAATTCATTCTAACCTAACAGTATCAATGATTCGGACCCCTCATGAAAAATATAACCCAGTCTGCAAGTTTGTTTGTGTAATTCAACTAACGATTAACTATCGGTTGTATTGTACCATTAAGAATTCACAATTTGCTATTATCTATGAAACTGTTAACACGTGTGTAGTGCTTGTATAACTTGTTTTGTAATCGAGGTTTTAAAAAAGCAGAACTCCTTGAAAGATCAAAGTAATTTCCTTTCCGCAAAATTCAATAGTTTCAATTAAGTCCATAAAACTTACATACCTATCAGCACATTACTATAAACCACTATTCAACTGCATCGTCTGCATCTATTTAGACTAAGAACAGACTTGCCCGATTTCAGAAGTAGTTGCAGCATTTCTGTTTAAGATCTGAAATCAATAATGTACAGACCATTAGTAATACTTGCGTACTGGTTACTGCAAAACACTAACTTTGTATAAATGTAAGTATTGTATATTCAAATCCTGGTTACATTACGCTCACAAAATTACGTGTGTATTTTACAGAAGAAACCCCGGTTGACGTAACTATGTATTCATCGTTGGTAGGTACTGCACCCTCAACTTTCAAAAAGTGAAAGTCTTCAAAATCGGCCTAGTAATTTTTGCGTGACGCTCTAAGTGATAGACAAACACCACATCTAAAATAGCAGTGTTTCAATACTTGAATGTATACAAATACTTTTACTTTTACCATAGATCTACACTATCATTGGGGCCACTTGTCCCTAATTTGACCCCCGATCCGGGGGTTATTAAATAGTTGTTCCTCGGCTTAATAATGCTTTGTGTAGCGATTTGCCTATACATAGTATTTCGAATTGTCGGTAAGTTACCTATTTACGGAATTACTGAAATAAGACACAAACACGTCGTGATGTATGATTAATTTCTTTATGCGTCGAGTACGTTACATAACATTTTTGTATGTAGTGGGGGTACCTTTGAAAGACGTCAAATGAAAGAGAAAGAGGTACTACTTAATTAATAAATTTCCGTTGATCTTGCTGCTCTCCTATATAACTATTTTATATTATTTTGAGTATATAATTATGCTTTATTTCTGTAGAAGATGTAGCTGTTACACTTAATACGTTTTGTAATCATTACAACATTGCTGAAATATCCTGATAGTAGTTTACTGGCAATAGTTTTAGTACTTGATTTTGCTTCGGCTTCGTTGCTTTCGTCACTTCACACGTCACTAACACGAAGACTGGTAGTATTCGTGCTTTACAGAAAACTAAAAATGTTAATGAGCGATAGTTAAGGACCCACAAGGCACCCATGTTTATTTATTTCGGCGTCTGGTTTTTACGTACTTCCATTTTTGTCTCTTATTTATATGCATGCTTGCTTGAATCTATTAATTTCGGGGTCACAGTAATTAATATTTTTGTTTCTTAATTAAAGGAGATGATTACCTGTTTGTAATGGCAGTCCCCCTGAAAATGAATATTGCAGATATTTAAGAGCGTTTATACCTTATGAGTGGCAACGTCGCAATTTACTGTCATATTTCGTGGTTTTAAATTTTTATCATTTAATCGGAGCTATATTTATAAAATCTGTTTAATTAACTTTTAGAATTACGTGAAAACTGTGTAAAAGGTAAGAAATCGTTGCGTTTACAGTTCTATTTATATGCAAATAATACATTGGAAACTTGCAGGGCGTTATTTTCATTGTAAAATAACTGTAAGCATTACAGTTACTTACTTTTTAAACACTTTCACGTAATTCTAATAAGTTAATTAAACAGATTTTTTAAATATAGCTCCGATTAAATGATAAAAATTGAAAACCACGAAATATGACACTAAATTGCAACGTTGCCACTCATAAGGTATAAACGCTCTTAAGAACTTTCGGTTAAATATGAAATCTGCGATAGAATACAATTATTAGCGCAGATTTCATATTTGTATCATACGTGTAGCAAATTAAAATTCTTAATCAAGTTGGTGCAGAATAACGCTTGACTGGTCGATTATATCACTACCAAGCATTCTTGCGATCTTATAACTCGAATGTTTTTCTTCTCATGGCTTCACTCGGAGTAAAAACACCTTTTGATAGCAGTAGATGCAACTCTTGCTTTAGGTTTTTCATTTTCATGTTCAGGAAATGGGTTGAATGGAACACAATTACGAAAAATACATTAGCCTACTCAACTTCGGACCCTGAGAAAATGAAAAAGTGAAAATCAGTATTAAACCGGATAATAAAGTTGTCTGTTTGTTAATTATTTCCATAGAGCTCATTAGGTTTTCAGTCCTGTAATTACATAGTTAGACAGCCAAAATGTATCTGGAAGACATTTCTCAACTTACTACCTCTATTAAACATTTAAAAGAGCGTTAAAAAATACCACGTTGGTAAAAATCATTTTAAAGATTTATATTCGCTTTTGCTCCCTTAGTACCTACCTACTTATATACTCACATTATGTCAGAACTAGTGTAGCCTAAGCAACACGACCTTACTCGATGTAATAAAATCAGACAAGAGCTTATAATAAAGTTGCTTATGTTGGTAGTCAAGTAGTTGTCTCGATGACGAATACCTGTTGAGTAACGAACGATTGAAAAAGCGAAACCTTCGAATGCGGAGCGCTGACAATACTTACCAACTTTCACCTATTCGAATTTAAGTGTCAACTTAACTACAACATAAAATAAATACTTTTTGATTAATGCTAATGCCATAGGGACAATTCAATCTAGCTATTGTCTAATTAATTCCATCAATTTATTAAATTTGTACACGTATGATACACCTGGGTCTGTATCATCGCTGAATATCGTCTAAATTGTGTACCAATCTCAAATACAGACAGGATATGAGTATGTACTAGGAACTAGATAGAGGCTTCAAACATTTTCGAGAATTATTATACTATTTCTGGTCACGCTTGTGGCGCGTTGTTGTTATTCCGAACATTATTATTTCAAGGTTGCGCGGCCGTCGCAGTGAGGTTGCGTAGTGGGGCTCCTCGGTAGGCGTCGTTCAACTGGTATCTCTGTCCCTCTTTTGCATTAAGGTTCAGCTTACTCTGTACTTGGCATTTGATATGAGCCGCGTCAATGTGAACATAACTATTCCTTGATAGTCAGTCCATTACGATAGTGTACATCCTCACCTGGTTAAAGTTTTGATAATATATACATTACATACCTATTTAAAAAACCTGAATAAATACAATACACTACTCGCTTAGTAGCAAATATGAGTCATACTTTTGCACTATTATAATTATAAATTGATTGGGGAATCGTCTGTATAGTATTAGAATGCTTACTTTATTATTATTTGTTTTAGAAGTAGATTTTAAGTAGATTTCCACCACCACTGTTACACTATTTTAGATTACATACTTAGGTATGTAATATAGAACATTATTTTTCACAAAAACGAATATCTTTACAAAATCACCATTCATCAATCATTATCGTAACACATTTTTTATTTGTAATTGTTACAAATCATCATACTTTAATAATAGTTTATTTTGTTTGCTGCTTCTGTAGAATTGAATCCTGTGACCTCCAACTGGGAGACACATGGAGGGGGATGCAAGGCAAGATGAGCGTGACAGCGCCGGTTAAGAAGATAAGAAAAAAGTCAGACAATAAGCCACAATCTCAAATGTACGTATAATACGCTTTAAATGTGTATACATTGGTGGAAACGTCTGGGTTTTTTAAATGTACAGTAACTTTAAATGAAAACCTATTATTTTCCTTAACGCAATGTGCTTGCATTTTTTCGTGTTCAAAGAAAACCTTCAGGCTCCACGGAAGTACAGTATATATGTAACAAATCCTTTTTAATTTTTTTGATAACTCAAAATGCATAGTTTCGTTACAAATGCAATTCAATGGCTAAAAGAGAATAAGTACTCCATGTGCCACAATAGGCATGGTCTAAGTACTGCTAAAAATATAATAAAATCACTTCTACAAATAAACATTTAAATCTAAAGGACATGCAACAAAAAATCAAACTTAGTAAAAGTTGAAATACTTACCCTACCTAATACGTAGTATTACTAACTGCTGTGTGTATTCGACTCACTAAGTTTCCTAGGAAACCAAAATGTCTAGGAAGATCTTGTCTGTGACGCCATCGAAGGTTACACTCACATCTATCGTTATCGGCAATATTTATTTAAGTATAATTAAAATTATTATCGATAGTCAATCAGTAGGTCAGCATGTCGAAGGAAACATATGTACCTACCTAATATGAATAGAAAATAGTGAAAAAAGGTGTAAATATGGATTATGTCCTTTGTCTACTAGACTAGACCAGGGACCATTTTGGCTAGCAGTACAAAGTTTTCGATAGGGTTTTTCAAAAACACTTACGACACTGTGATCCGTTTACCCCGTTAAACCACACAGTTATTGTATAAAGGGTAACCCTTGTTCCATTAACGGGAAGGGTTAGCCGTTTAATCGGTTACCGTAATAATAAAGCTTGCCTATTCAAAGTGGGTTTACGCTTCATAAGGTAAGAAAGACTTAGCCATACAAGATGTAACATGCTCCTTAGGGGTAACTAAATTAATTGATAACCATTTGAACGACTTAACCCTTAGGCGGGGTTGATGCTCCCGGAAAAGAATTACTTTATATTTCTTACAATTTAAATCCCAATATTTTAAGTTATCCTCTATAGAATAATATAATAAGGACCATCCATTCCATCCATCTGAATATTAAAATATTATTTAATAAAAATAATTGCAATTAAAATGTGCAATGTTTTAAGACCTTTCTCTTGATAGGAGTATTATTTTTATCTGTGTGGTCCACTTAAGTTGACAAGGGAAAACGAACGTTCGGAATGATGCATTCGACTCCGTGTTATTATCATAATAAAACTGTAATGAATAATTGCGCAATAATATTTTTGTGTAATTTTTTATTGTAACCCATTCTAAGTAAATACTCCATAAATAAATATATTTAACGTTATCGGGCCGGGTTAATTGCTAATAAAAAAACTTAAAATTATACTTTGGGAATGGCTTGCAGATTAGTTATTATTAAAAAAATAAGCAGTAAAATCTATAAAATATAATAAGATTAAATGAACGCATGTATATTATATATTGCCAATATATAAAGTACCTGATTCAAAGGGATAATAGCAAATTATTAAAAAAAAAAACAAATGCCTTCTGGCAGCGCTTTTTATTAAGTAACCGCCTATTTTCAAAATGCTAAAGATTACTTTTATTACTTTATCTTGAATTTATAAATAAGCAAATATTAAACTATTCGAGCTTATTAATGTTAATCTACAAACTATATTATTATTATTTATTGTTGTAATTATTTTTACCTGCTATTATTTATTGAATATAAATGATTAAGCTAGTAATACTTGCGATCTTGTAACTTCATCATCATCATGCATGAATTAGTCTTATTTTTGTTTTACAAAGTGCTTATAGATTTGTTATTATTATCGAAGTGTCTGCAAAGAACTAACCCAAATTTCCGTGATATGTTGTGTAGGTGTATCTGAATAGATGACAAAATAAAGAATGGCTTGTATAATTATTTTATTGGTAAGCAATTTGTATCCCATAATTATTTAACGATGTGTTTTATGTCATGTAACATTAAAAATGTAGCACAAGATTATTCTTAAGTTAGTAAAGGTAATAATAATCTTGTGTCATATCATCCCTGAATTAAGTACCTACTAATAAATAAGAAAACGTCAATATTAGGTACAGACATCAATCTAAGAGTATAGATCGACAAAATAATACATTTAAATAATATATTACCGGTCCTGCTAAACTTATTGCATTTATGCTGCAATAGTTATCAGAATTGCTAATCAGGTTTCTTACATTCAGATATTCGTGGACAAAAGGTTTAGGCTGAATTATGAAAACTCTAAATACGAACACAGTTGGAGGAAGTAAATTAAATTATGTTGCGTGCAAGTCTAGACAGATCATAAAGGATATTCAGTTTATAAATTTTTTCGTAAAAGTGTATGTTCAAACATTATTGTTTTTATTTATTTAATGTTTTGCTGATTGGGTGTTATTAATATTTTAGTCGTCGTCGTTTTTTTTTTAGGATGCCACAAAAGAGGAATTTACATTTTTTTAATTGGAATAATGCAGTCTGTTCTGTAAGAAAGGTTTTGGTAGCCTCCTACCTTGTCCTACCGGGTCCTACCTTGAAGTTGCCACAGGCTTAATTGTTTTATTATAATTCTGTTACTTAGCGTTTTTGCTTAACTAAATTATTGAATTTATTTAAGTATGGTTCTCGAATAATCGTTTAAAAAATTATTGGCTCCATATAAAGCTTTCCTTTAAAAACAATTTATCCGCAACCAGATTATCCGGAAAAGACTGCGGTCACGTAGCTCAGAAACAGCTGGCTGAAGTGGTAGTGGGCTGGCCATGTCTGTTGGTGGACCGATGGCCGTTGGAGCAGATAAGTCCTTGCGTGCACACCTCAAATCAATAAACTTAGTGCGGAACGTCCCTTCTGCCAGATGGACAAGCAATCTATAAGGTAGAGGGAACGATTTGGGCGAGGTGCGGGTTTTTTAGCCCAACTTAAGAGAGATCTTACTGCATTAGCGGGGTATAATAGTCGAATTATATACCTACACGTGTATCAACACACATAAAGCACATTGCGTTGGTACTTTCTTGAATATCGCATTATAAAAATATTGCACTACAAAAGACTGACAGCTGACATCATAGGTACCTGACATTCCTTGCGTATATATTTACCCTCCATAATAATACAGGTCCATTGTTTATAGTTTCAGCGAATAATTGATACACGAGAAACACATGCGTTCAGGTTGATCTTTGATAACTATTTTACTATTGGAGTCAATCTTATTTACCAACTTTCAATAAAAAAAAACATTATAAATTTTATGTTTACACCCGAGTTGGTCTTTCAAATTGTATGGGTTATTATTACAGTAAATTAATTCAGACTAATTTAAAACCAACCTTGTAATTGCACCAAGAATAGCAGCTGTTAAGCTGGTAGCTGAGATAAAGCGATTCACGTAGTTAGGAGCTCAACTGTCGCTAATGAGACACAATTACTTTTCTATTGTCACCGAACTTAATCAGTTCGATCGACAGATGAGAGGAAGTGCTAGCTACCATTACAGCAATGAACTTCCAGTAGAATAAGAATCCCAAAATATAGTTTTGTCATAAATACAGTACATAACAGAAAAACTTAATTTAAAAAAGTAACCCTTCAGTATCGAATTGTTTTATAACTTATAGCTGCGCCTGCGGCACCATCAGCGTAAAAGTCTGAAAACAAAAAACAACCATACATAATTATTCTCCAAAACCGTTAACTATTCACCAATCGCCTCGCAACATGATCTGATGCCATCTATCTCCAATTCATCAAGCAGTAACACATTTGTCTACCTATCCTATTTACCAATTAATAAATCGTCTAAGTCGCCCGCAACTATTTAAATTAAAACATTATTGTTTTGCGGTATGTAATCAATCATCATGACTACACACAATAAGAGATAGGGAGGACAAGCTATAATATCAGAGGATCTACATGACTAATCAAGATAAAATGTACCTACCTACCTTAGTTTTTAAACTATGCTAGCTATTAATTTATTAAAAGACAAACACACAAATACAATAACAAAAATCTAATAAGAATCAAGGACTCGCTGCTGGCCCACGCCTCAGAATTAAATTCGGAAAGCAACATACAATACCATTCGCCTCAGCACGCGCATCTATATCATCAATCACCACCTGCACTTAAGACCTATTATCAAATAACTATCACTTTATCAACCCTTACTTACTGAAGTTCGGTAAAATACACAGTTTTGCACCTTCAAATCAATCAAAACCCTTGCTTTGCGTAGGACAGCATACAATAAAGCTATATCTAAAGGACAAGCAATCCGAATCTAGTTGATCAATCAAAATATAATGCACCTCGATGTTTTAACAACAACAAAAGTTTCATATAAGGGTTAATTCGTTCATTCATTATCATTATCACGCGATGAAGTGACAAACACACATACATAATTAATTCATACAATTATATACTACTAAGACCAGACAGATGCGATGTTTTACAAAATAATGCGTTTTCCTTGATTGTGGTTGGATAATTTAAATCTTCAGGTCGTTTGGAAACTGAAAATTATGTTAAGTTGTTAAAATTAACGCTAACTCGAGTCAGGGTTAATGTTAAGACTATTTGTGGTCACTTTAGAAAAAGGTATATCAAGCTCAAATTAAAACATGCTAGTATTTTCTTTTATTATAACCATTCTGATTAACATTTTAACATAACCGGTGAAGAATAATTTTATTGCATTATTCAATGGGATTTATCTAGTAAAAGTGAACTGACATTTTATAGGGGTGTTTACTGGGTCTTTAGGGTCTTTGATAAATTGTCAATTGTATATGTACCTATTCTTTAGGGTCTTTGATAAATTGTCAATTGTGTAAGTACCTATAATTGTATGTTTATAAATGGTTGTTTAGTTCTATGTATGTATTTTTTTATAATTTAACGGGCTCCAGATATTGATTCTATCTTTATTCTGCAAACAAGAGAACAGTGTAAAAAAAATAATGAAGATGTCTTTAATTTTTTTTTACATTGTTCTCACTTAAAGAAGCAACAAGAATAATGTACCCAGGATTTTTTAATATCATGATTTAATAGATAGTCCTTGCAGTTTATTTGCATGTTCTTCTCCATTGAGATCTACGTTTTGGAATGGGCAAGTAGCTTCAACTTTACACTAACTGACTGACTCTTTGACAATTCAAAAGTGCCTGTAAATGGTGTAATTGAAATAAATGCTTTGAGTTTGAGTTTGCACAATCATCAAATCATTCCTGAAGAATCGCACGAGCACTTCGCACCCAAAAGCTCACAGACTTCCAAAATAATTTCATTGTCTTTCATTGCCCTCACACATGCTTCATAGCTATTTTGTGTTTGTCAACAAGTACTCTAGAATCATTCGATGGGTGTATTAAAAAAAAAAGATATCGATTGTTTTTTATACTTCAGTCAATAATAGTGTTATTTTTTTGGAATTTCAGAAATAAGTGTCTCAACGAGAAGAAGCGACGGGAACTCGAAAACGAAACCATAAATCAACTTGAAGAACTTTTGGGTACCTGTCTTGCCGAGGTAAAACAGCCTGACAAAAACGGCATCGTCCAGGAGGCTACCCATCAGATCCAGGAGGTGCTGCGGCGCAGGCGGGAGTGCCCCGACGAGTGCCCTCTTCGCGCCGCACAGTGCCTCTCGCCCGTGCAAGGTGGCGAGGTCAGCTCCACCCAGCCATCCTGCGTTGGATTACATTACTCGGAGCTCACCTCACTTATTGAGGTATTTCATTTCATTCATTTTAATAAGTTTTATCCTGTTTGTGACACGGCATTTATTTGTTGACAAATAGGTATACGTTTTTATAAAAAAGTTAAAGTTTACAATGGAATCGATAAAGCAAAATGGGATGTTCTTTTTTTTGTGCTTAGTAGAGATAAGCTCATGAAGTCCATGAATAATATGGTGCATTTTTTTATAAAAGGTACGCTAAGACAGCAGTTATCTTATAAATTAAGTGCAATTTTCAAAATTAATAATATTTTGGAAATTGTCTGATGTAGTTATTTTGATTTTAACCAAAATTGTTAAATTATGTTCTAGGCTCTCAAGCATTACACCGGCACACTCGGATGGATTTTGTTGGAAATAAACTCAAAGGCTGAAATAGAGTGTGTAACCGAAAATATTAAGGAGCTCACTCTGCAGGACAGAACTGAGTTGTACAAGAAATCGATATTCTCGCTTTTGCATGTCAAAGATCATGCAAAATTAAGGCCTTTGTTAAGAAATATACAAACCTTTAACTGGGGTTCAGGAGAAATCGACAAATTTCAAGCTATACAAGCTCGCCTTCTTGTCAAAAACGCCAATGGGACTGACAGTGCTGGGTAAGTTTAACATACCGTCTTTTTTTATGAGTGCGCAATTCAAAATATAATATCATAAAAAATACCCAAGGTGCTAAAGACACCGACTCATCGAGTTACACTATTGATATCAGAACGTGTTTTGCTATTTCATTGTGATAGTAGATGGTGACGGTCGAACGATAAGAGGCCGATTACTTGTAACTAATACGTATTAAAGTCGAGTAATGCAAAACTACTGTAGAAATCTATTTCACAAATAAGGGCAATACTGTGCGTAGCGATCTAGAATATTACGCAGTAAGTATAGTATGTACCGTTTTAAATATTTTCTTTATAAGCGCGTATAATATTAAACAACCCTGTTTATCGTCGTTTGAGAGTAACTCTACACAATTGATATTGAGAAGTAAGCTACTTAACAGTCGTATTTACGTTGTATGTGTATATTTATAACACAGCGTGCAGTTTTGAGTTCTGGTTACGAATAGACCACCAACTTACGTAGGTACGGATAAAATAACTACATATATTAGATCAAGCGGTGTACCATCTTGTATCAGTGTTTATAATCCTGTTATCTGCAGGGCGAACACTTCTTTTCTTACTGATGATAATGTCATAAGATAATAAATCGATACAAAAGGGTTTTGCAAGTTTCGTTTGTCACTGAGTTTATGAGTCAACAATTTTTACGAAATATCCAAAATAGGTATCGTTCATGAATTCAAATTAATGGAAGTCTAACCACTGGAATTTAGATAATGCGCATTAACGAATGTTCGTTTGTGAAATTACATTGATACTTTATATAATCGTGATTTTTTAAATTCACATGTACTTTCTGAGTTTATCTTGGACATTACTGATATCGGTGAAGAAATCTGGACTAGTTAATGACTGAAACCGCCAACCCGTCTTGAGCAAGCGTGGTGATCAATGCTCATACCTGCTCTGTATGAGAAGTGACCTTTGCTCTACAGTGGGACAATAAGAATAAGAATAATTTATTGTTTAAGAAATTACATAATATAATAGGCCGGTATTCGTCTGGATCGTCAGAGACCTTTTCTAAAGGCACGCTGTAATGTGATGCGTACTTAGAGCTGGGTACTAACATGAATGTTTTTGGCTGGCAGGTTCGCGGAGTGCGTGATCCACGCAGCGCCCGTGCGCGGCTCGTCGTCGGAGGAGGCCGGCTCCGTCATGTGCGTCATCCGGCGCTGCGAGGACGCGTCGGCCGCACTACTCCCCGGCGACGGCGGCCCGCCCGCCATCACCGCGAAACACTCCGATCACATCGTCTTCAGATTGGATTGCAACTTCATTATTTTATGTAAGTCACAATTGCAACACATTTTTTTATCTCATAAGGTTTACATGCTTTGGAATGCAAACAAATTTGTATACGGCAGTTATACCTATAATGTAACTATTTCTTTTTACAGTTTGTGATTTAAGTGGAGTGGAAAACTTAATAAACACTTCTGTATCCCTAGTGGGTACTCGTTATTTGGAACTTGTTGAGAATAGTGATCGTATTCGCATAGCCGCGCACCTACAAGAGGCGGTGTGTCTACCCGCGCCGCCGGCGATCAGTGAACCCTTTCGACTGCGCATCGCTCCTGATAGACCTTGCTTCAGAGTGGTCGCTCGATCACGTCTTTTTAGAGCGAAACCGTCGTCAGGCGAGCCGGATTTTATAATGTCCACGCACACCGTACTTGACGACGAAGACATGGATCTCCTTGAAAACGACGGCCCTCGACCTCCAGTCGGCGGACCACTCATGACATCCGTCGCAAACGGGGAGTCGTCCAATTGTGAACCTCGATATCGGCCCTCCATAAGTCCCAATGATGGTCCTTTCCTTAACGATTTTGACCTCGAACCTTGGGCGTCTTCCTTGCTCGGCGAAATGCCCAGTGAAGATACAAAAGAGCGCAAAGAGAGTGCCGCCGAGGGACCCTCGCAGCCCTTAACGCCGCGAACACCTTCAACACCGAGCGACGGACCACACTCGAATCAGCCCGTAGAGGAGCACAACAGACTTCGTTTGCTCCTCAGTAAAAAGCCAATGCCGGGGAACGACGGTGCGGTAAACTCGAACAATCGAATCCTAAAAGATTTGCTAAAGCAAGAAGACGAGGAGGCTACGGGCAGTGAAATGTCAGCGCCGCATACACCGCACACTCCAATGACGCCGCACACGCCACACACGCCGAGCGCGGCGCTGTCGCCGCTGCACACGGCGCAGGCGCACGCGCGCCCGCCGCCGCACCAGCCGCACGCGCAGCACGCGCAGCACGCGCCTCACGTGTCGCACGCCTCGCACGTGTCGCACGGCTCCAACGCGACGCACACTATGCAGCAGGCGCATCACAACAACTCCGACGTCTTGTTGAGGGTACGTTTTCTGACGAACTGACTCTTTTCTGGCCGCTGTGAATGTTTTTCTAGCTATACTTATCTCTTTAATGTCTCAGATATTAAATGACAAGACCGACGAGGATGCGGAGGAAAACAGAAGAAATTCTGCAGACGGAAATAGAGGTGTGTCCCAACCTAGTGCGCTGCTTTCCCAATTACTCTCAGGTAGTAACGGAACGTCCGGCAACGGGCGCCAGCAGGAAAACAGCGAAAATTACCTTGAAAGAATCGCCGGAGTGAAACGCAAGTTCGAAGATGGGAACAAGGGACAGGCTAGTAACTCTAAAAGAGCTACGCCTGAAAACCAGCAGGTATGTACGCGAGTAATCGTATTTATTTCACTGTTCAATGTTCATCAAGCTAGACTATTTATTTGTACACCCAAAGCCCTGAATTCGATTCGGAAGTTGACCCAGGTTTCAAAACAGTACCTATAAGGCCGCCGGTTGTATGTTTGTAGTGTTTTATTAATGTTTTGTAGTGTATTTTTCTGGTCTGTTTACATCTTCAGAATAGTTGTAAATACCATGTCATTGTGTCAGGTCACATCAAGCGCTCTCCCTGTGTCGTCGACGGCGTCGTCTACGGCCACGAGTCCGGCGACTAGCAGCAGTCCTGGCATGAGCCCGCTGTGTCAGAAGAACCAGATTCTAGTGTCGCTATTGGCGCGGCAGCAGACCACGCCCACCACGCCGCTACCGCTACCTAATCCGAATTTGCGAGCTTACGGGACCACCGCGAGGCCCCGCCCCCCGCCCCCGCCTCAGCTGCCGCCGCAGCGACATTTGCACTCAACGCTGTCTAATATACTCACCGGCGTTAATCAGTGAGTATACCTCATCCATATGGCGCGAAGATACCGTCTGAGAATAAATTTGTGACTGCTATCGATAATTTTTGAGTAGAGATAATACGAGTCGAAACCCATCTGTCTGTTAATAGACGGATGGTTTTAAAATCTTGAACCATTCGCGCCTGTAAGTGATAGGCTGTACGGGCCCATACACATAAATGCGATGCAATGTCGCAACGCAATTGGTTAGCGAGGCACGTGCCCATCGACATTCCGGCTATTTACTTATTTAGGATCTCCAAGAAAAGATATACACAAAACATGACACATTAATAATAGGTAAAATCAGGTATTAAGTAGGTCTACTCCTTCACTTATAGGAGATCACAGCCTGCACAATAAAGTT
This sequence comes from Brachylomia viminalis, assembly GCA_937001585.2. NCBI lineage: Eukaryota > Metazoa > Arthropoda > Insecta > Lepidoptera > Noctuidae > Brachylomia > Brachylomia viminalis. The sequence continues at coordinate 12,574,767 of OW443301.2, read as the reverse complement.
AAGATCTATGTAACAAAGATAATGTATTCGTTAAAATATTCAAAGGAAAATTGAAAAAACATAATTATGATACAATTGGGAAAAGTTAAATTAACTACAGTTAGAGATACTTATATTAAATGAAACCTTTATTTCTTATTTATTTTATCCGAGACTAGCAGAAGTCTACACTCGTAGTTTTAGCTTACATGATAGATTGCCTACAAAGTCATGGCTATAATGAGTGTTCGTCCCACAGCCGCGCCAACAACATGAACGGCGGCGGAGCGTCGGGCGAGGGCCAGCCCATGGGCGGCCTGGGCGCCATGGGCTCCAGCCAGCTGCAGATGGTGCTGCAGAGCGGCGGGCTGGCGGGCGGCGCGCGCTACCCGGCGCCCGCGCAGCTGGCGCAGCTCGCGCTGCACTACGGGCCCGGCGCGCACGCCTACAGCGCGCAGCCGCCGTGAGTAGCACATGCTTACTTTCATTATTATTATTCATAAAAAACAAAAAAATATTTATTTCAGGCTATTTAAAATCCATAGAATGTTAGCACAGTTGAAACTTATGAATCTAGCGAACGTTACTAGCCGTATAACGTATTGGGCAAAATACCTAAAAAAGATAGTAAAAAGTCTAGTAGAACATAATAATTAGACATTCAATACTTCAACGTATTTATATTTATTTCTGTAAAGGGTTAACTACTTTTACCTGTTAAGAGTAAGGTGTTTCCTATCCAACTACTTTGAGAATTAGTAAAACCTGAACAAACTCAAAGAGTCGCTTGCGTTCTCACTTAACGTTATTTAATTTCTGACTGGAGCAGCTATACATATAACAAAACCAAGCTATTTTCTAATAATGTAAATCTATGGCTTACTTTTCTACATGTACTTACTGATCTCGTTACAGAACTGGCAGCAATCGAGTACAAGGTGGGGGCGCCGGCGACAGCGAGGTGCCGAGTGACCAAACGCTCTCGGATATTCTGGACGAAGTCATCGACAACATGCCCGACGGCGACCGGCCGCAGCCCGATGTCAATGTGCGACAGCGACAGGTACTTACACTTCGAAATGATTGAATGATACTTTTTTTGAAGGATTGGGTTCCAATATTTGATGATTATGTAAAATGTACCTTTGTTTAATCTTAGACACGCGCTCGTAAGAGGCACTGAGTTACGACGGGTCATGAATGACCTAAGTTTAATCTTCGGAAGGCACCGTAGGTATAATCGAATTGAAATGTTGATATTGAGGTAGTTCTATCTGATATTAAACCAACAAAATTGTTAGCCAACACACACTGGCAAAATATTGACCGAGACTTCTTCGAATCCAGCTCGACACTGACTTAACCAAAATTTATTTAATTTGTGTGAAATTTGTTACAGGGAAAGAACGAGAAGAACGCGATGATAAACGCGATCAGGCAAAGCTTGATGCAATACGAGGTGGTGGGCAAGAGTCCGGGGGGATCGAGCCCCAGCCCCGGCGGCGCGGGCGGCAGCGGGGGCCCCGGCAACGCGGGCCCCGGCGGCGCGGGCCCCGGCAGCGCGGGCCCCGGCAGCTCGGGCCCCGGCAGCGCGTACTCCGTGCAGTCGCCCGTGTCGCCGGGCTCGCCCGAGCCGCGTGAGCGCTGGCGCGCGCTGCAGACGTGCGGGCAGGGCGCGGCGGGCGCGGCGGGCGCGGCGAGCGCGGCGAGCGCGCTGTACGCCGACCCGGCGCGCGCGCGGGCGCTCGTGGAGCAGCAGCGTGCGCGCCTGCTGCAGATGCAGCGCTCGCAGCAGATGCTGGTGTCGCCCGAGGTATCCACGCGACATCATTATTTCATTTCATTCGGGAATCTTACAGCTCACTTGTTTATGTTCTTTAAAAATTGAAATTGAAGGCCATTTACAAGTTTCCGCTGATAAAAACTAAAATAAAAACGAAAAAAGGTCGACACAAAATACCTATAACATAAATTAAAACAATTATACTACACCATCAAATAATTCAAAACAATAATCGTTAGATGCAAACAAAAATAAATGCTTCAGCCGAGAAACACCTAGAAACACCTAAAGTAAAGGATAATAGACAAAGCATTGACGAGTGGCATACCGAAAAACCGCTCGTCCATGGTAACAGTTTATGCTAAACTGTCTTTCTAAAGCGCTTTTATAAGAGCAGTAAGAGCGAGTATTTACTAAATGTCATCTAACTAGTAGTATTGGTTAATTAATGTAAACCACATGTTTGTCCACAGGCTGCTGAGCAACCTCAAACTGATCTAGGCTCCACCATCAACGCCCTAGTTTCGGCCACACCCCCTAATGTAGCTTTAACAAGAACGGACTATCACCATACCATATATCACCAAAACAGTAAGTGCTAATCCGTAGTATAATACATTACTGCAGCGGCCTACAAGAGAGGCATTGATGGACGAACGTGAAAATGTGAGCCGAGGTGAAGCCAAGGCACACATACGTGAGGCAACAACTATAATTTTTCACGCGCCAATGTTCATTTGTTTAATTTTTTATTTTAAACAGCTCTATTTGCAAGTCACTTCAAAATTTAGATAAAATCTTTTGATAAGTTACCTCCTTGGTTGCCATACTTCGAAGTAAAAAGTTCGTTCCATTTTTAAATTATAAGAGAGTTATGAGATAGATAAATTACTTGAGATTTTCATAGTCATTTATTCGGCCGCTAAACACGACAGATGTGGATTTTCATACATACATTGCCGGCCGCTGCTCGCAAGTATTTGACCAGTACGGCATTTTCGATTTTCTTGAAGAAGGTTGTCAAAATTGCTCGAATTTCCAAGCATTTTTGAGAAAATACATTTAAGTGACGTACACACAGCAGCAGGTCAAGTTACCACAAACTGTCAAATTTTCTCATTCGATTTTGAACTTAACTTACATTTTAAGTTTTAAAATCATTTGGAGAAATTTGACAGTTTCGAATAACCTGATGTGCTGGCGACCGTACATAATAAATATTGTATTTATTTGTTTACAGATCAAATGGGTCCAAATTACGGTACAAATAAAATAACTACGTCGCAGCAGAATCCGATGCTAAGTCGACAATTAAGTGTGAGTGTATATATAGCCTTTTTTCTTTCTATTTCAATCGTGATTGAGCGTTTAGAGCGTTTTTACAGTAGAATACTAAATCAAAATGGTATTTATAAATTAAAGAAAATAATATCTCAAATGCGTGCTAGGCTGACTATAGACCAAGCTAATATTCATAGCCTTTATACTCCTTATCTTGTTGTGTAGGTAGCAGCTGCAGTTACTGGATATATCGTTAATTTCAGTAAAGTCGTTGCATTTCACGAGCGCGCTTCGATATTTATAATTTTAAATGCAAGTTAAAAAAAAAACCTTATGTTATGTGTTATGCACATGACGTGTGCTCTTGATTTGAAAGGACTAACTTGGAGTGTTCTATGTGAGATCTTGACTGATTGGATATTCAGAGTGTAAAAAGACCTTTAAATAACATCATTCTGTAAATCAAACTTATTGCTGGGAACATTGAGATAAAATGATTGCTGGGAAACGACTCATTTTTGGTGTAAAATTCGCAGTTTACGGCAGTGCGCAGTATAACGCACACAAACCATTGTGCTTATCAGGAGTTGTGGGGTTATTTAAAGTTAAGTTATAACATTAAAACTGGTTTTCGTGAAAAAAAGAAAAAGAAAATTGAACTTCCTTCAATATCCAGGTATAATCCAGTACAAAAGAGAGAGTCGAGAGTATAAGTGACTCGCAGCTTCGTTAAGCATCTCTTTACACCGTATATATGTTGGTGTTGCAGGTGGCGGGCTCCACTGCGTACGCGCACGGCCCGCACGGCCCGCACGGCCCGCACGGCCCGCACGGCCCGCACGGCTCGCACGGCTCGCACGGCGGCGTGTCGCCGGCCGCGCTGCACACGCCCATGACGCCGCCGCCGCAGACCTACCACCGCGCGCCGCGCCCGCATCTAGGTAACTACTGCCGCGTCACGGACCGCGGCTACGCCGACCTACACCCTATAGCCTGAATCTACTATCGGCCGACCGGCGAAAGTCAAACCGAGCCAATCTACCGAATAAAAATCTTTATTACGTTCGTTCAATGACTGACGACGCATACCCTAAACCTCTGGGTCTAGAAGCATGACATTGTAGAATAACCTTGTTGGAATGGTTTTTATTGATAAAAACAAAACGGAAGTAACGCAGTAACATTACGCCTACTCGTGAAAACTATCAGTAATAAGTCACGGCCGCGTCTTAGCGCTCCGACGTCCGATAGTTACGTTCGGGCTCTCTGGGCCGGCAGTCTCGACATAGTTAGCAATCGTTTTCGGTTGCTAAGTCCTAACAATCCAGATTGTAACGATATTTTGTGGTCTCCACACTCAAATTAATCGGTTGTTACTGGTATTTTAGGTAGGTACCGGTAGGTAACAACCGATAAATTTGAGTGTCGAGACTACCAAACATTTACATCAACATTTACATCTGGATTGTTAGGACTTAGCAACCGAAAACAATTGCTAACTATGTCGAGACTGCAGGGCCTGTTCTACAATCGTTTGCTCTAATAGCTCTCTAAAAAGACACGTGGTCTAAACGACAGATTCATACTTTTTATTGTGCTTACGAGTGTAGAAATTGAGATACAAACACACTTGAAATGATAATTTACATGATAACTGTGTATTTCAATGATTATTTGTCTATTTTTATTGACCTTTCTATTTAAGATTACGATAAACTAAAATTTTGCCTCTAATGTCAATTACATCCACATGCATATAGTATATAAATTTGATATGCATAAGTCTTCATTTTTTTTTTACATATTGTTATTAACGTATTGAAGAGGAAGTTAAAAATACTTTAAAATACTTTTTAACAATAAATTGCAATACCAACGTTCGTATAAAAACGTTGAAATCGTAACATTTCCAAAATGTTAAACAATAAGTTTAAGAGGGTGGTCTTGTGGTTATATTTTACTTATGTTTTGAAAGTAGTTTGCTTGTTTAATGAGGTGATCAGATATTTATATAATATAATAAGTCTTTATAAATCTATTATACCCAAGGGTTTTTTTGAACGGCTTTTCAGTAAAACTAATGATAATAAATTACATTTTGTAAGGTAGATATTATAGATTAGAAGTTTGCCAATCGATTTTATTTGACTTCAGAGCATGATATTTCAAAAAAGAAACGCATGTCCCGTAGAACTTTAGAAATAGCGAGTCCCGCCAGAACTGGTAAATTTTTCCAGAAATCTTATACAAAAACCTAATTGCATGTCTTTAAGCCTTCAACTATCCGGTATCTTTTAAAATCTTATGAATGCAAGTCATCAGCTAGAGCTACGACGAGACAATCTTTTCGCGGTCTTGAAACTCATATAGAGTTAGTTACCAGTGGAATGCGCGTGAGTGACCTACGCCCATCGGGTATGGTCATCATGTCGTCGGCGACGCTCATGCGCAGCTTTCGATCGACACCGTATTCGCGCTTTCAACTTGACATCGTCGAGTCCCTTGACTCCTCGATACCGCTGAAGTGGCGGGCAGGTGCATCGAATTAGGTAGGTCGGGCGTTGTTCACGGCACCGTGCTCGTCGCCCGTAGTACTTAACGCGGCGTGTGTGGCAGTGGGAGGCTACTACGAGGAGAGCGGCGCGGGCGCGGCCGGCTACTGCGAGTACGCGCGCTGCACGCCGCACCCGCACCACCCGGCCCTCGACCACCAGCACGCATGTGAGTATCTCACACCCGACGCCGCTGAACGTGGCTTACCGTGTCAAAGCGCAACAGACCAACCTAATCGGCCGTTACAAAAGAGATCCTTATAGATTACTTCAGGGAGCGCCGAAATTCGTGCGGTGATTTTCGTTTCGCGAAATTGATAAGGTCAACGATTGTACTGGCGACGAACGAGGTAAGGCTTTGAGTTGTAGTCTAATATGCTCGGACGTAGCGGCAGTTCTTTCTTCCGATACCTATCGCTCTGCATGGTTAATAATAATCTCTTGCATTCTGCGCTTCAAAAACCTTCGCTTACCTGATATAACCATGGAACAAGTTAGTAACGGCCCCGCTGCGGGAAATCCTTCAATCCGAGCCTTCGAATATCTCTGAATGCATCGCGTTAGGGCTACACAAAGGTAGGAATAACCGCAAAATGTTCCACCTTCTGTCGCCTGTAATAGATGTAGCAAGGTGATGAGAGGTCACAGTCGAATAAAAGTTGTTTTCTAGGTGCGGGCAACGGTGGAAGCGTGAGCGGCGCGGGCGGCCCTGGTGGTCCCGGCGGCCCCGGCGGGCCCGGTGGTTCCGGCGGGCCCGGCGGACCCGGTGGGCCCGGCGGGCCCGTGGGGCCGGGCGGGCAGGGCGTGGGCGGCACGTCGGAATACGTGCGCAATGAGCTGCGTGCCGTGGTGGGCGCGCGCTCGGCGCGACCTGACCTCCACTCGCTGCAGCCGCCCGACATGGACTCGCTCATGAGCTTCGATATGACCCCGCCCGGTTCGTACACACTTATTATCTAGCTATAGACAATAGATGTAGCCTCGGTAGGTATGATTACTGTTTAGATAAAGAGTTCTTATCCTTTATCGGCGGTTGTGAAATTATGCAGTTTATTATTTTCCCTCATGGAAAATCTTTCCCCACAGTCTATGTGTGAGTGGTTGCTACTTAATTAATGGTATTTTTTTTTATTGTTTGCAACATATTCAGGTACCTTTAAAGGTTATTCTAACTGAATATATATTATACTTTTAATTTATTTTCAATGTTGTAAACTGGGATATATGTTACTAAAAATAACCTTTACCATCACGCCGGGCGTTTGGAATCAAAAATATTTATTAAGATGAACATCAAATATTGTGTTGAAAAATAAATAATGACACTACTAATACCCGAGGTTAATACATAATTATCTGTAGTAGGGATATCATTATAAATTTTTACACTGTAAAAACCATGGTTTAATAAAACTAGACACTGAACACCCTCCGTCTTATTACAAAACACGATCTAACTTTAGCCCCAACCTACACATTCGATTTAGTTTTTGTATTTGGAACTTTATGCCGACTTTAGTAAAGTTCTTAATACAAAATTGACAATCTAAGACCGGACTAAGTTGACAGTTTTGTAAAAGGAACTGTATTTCGATTTCAGTTATGTTCTTATTTCAAAAACTGGCTCGATGGTTTAAACCATGTCAAAAGAAAAACCTTGTTTTGTAATAAGGCCGCCTGAAATCAACCAATTTACACCTTGACCTAACCCGGGATACAGGTGTTATAATTTGTGGTGTATATATTTTTAATAATTAATTTCCTTTCCAATCCACCTAATTTGATGAATCTAACATGCTTGGGATAACCATTGCCTGCACTAAGCCCTTTGTTTTATCTTTAATTAAGATTTATTCATAAACGGACAAGGACATGTTATTTTTTTTATATGTGGAAATATTTCGATTTAATGTTTGTTTAAAATTTTAAGTACTTGCATAATCTATTCGAGAAAACATTGGACTTGATTGTGGCTGTATCTGACAATGTTATCCACAAGTGGTCACCCCTTCATGTCCAGAATATTTGGGGACAATAAAGAAACGTTGCTCTCGATAGCGCGTTTTCTTGAAACATTGTCAGTGTAGGGGATATCCACTGCCAATGTATACGTGTGTACGTACGTAGGTGGCGGCAGTGTGGTGGGGGGCCGAGCGGCCTCGGCGTCGACTAATTCGTGGGAATCGCAGAGCACCCCGGTAAGCTTGGGACGCGTTCAACGAGTACAAAATATCATCTAGTCACTTCACTACTATATAGGTTTTCATTTTTCCGTAGACCTACCTATAATTATTACGTCTGCTCTGCTGCGTGTGTTGTCGATTCGATCATCTTGATACTAGAAGCTTCGAGAAATGTACCAACGTTCGCTTTCCACACGGGCAACGTATTTATTTATGTATTTTTACTTATAAATGGAAAAAACTAATCAACTGCTTAAAATTTATTTAATGCCGATTTTATGACGTTTGGAGTAGCCGTAAATTGGTACATTCCTGAATTTTGAATAAGCTTTTGTGATGTGATGTAAAATAATGTTTCTTAACTATTAAAAACTACTATAATTCTAAAAATAATCATCTCAAATATTTTTTCTTAGTACTCTTGTTTTAAACGTGTCCTTAATATAATTCACCGGCGGATTTAACTAAATGAAGGTTAAGCTTATGATAAAATCGGGGAGGATATCGCATGCGCAGACTATAAAGTGTGGTGAAGGTTTTGTGACGTTGTAGTAATAAAACAACAGCATTATATTTTTGCAATAGTTTGCTTATTGTCTGCTTATACAAATGTTTTAGAACATTTTTCCTTGATTACGTTTCGTAGATATTTAGGAGACGATTGCATGGCGGTATTTGAGACTTGACTCGGTTTATACTATTAGAAATTGAATATACGAGTAGCGATCAAGATCATGCGAAAGGAAGTTGCTTTGTGGATTTCGATTAATCTTTCAAGTTATTTATTTTACTAGAATTAAATGGTGATTTACACTAATAAAATTCTGGTATGCAGTTTTACATAGCAAACAATCTCATACAAAAAGAATCTTGTTAATTGTTTTAAATGAGCTGCAGTGTTTCCAGTTTGATTGATGCACAAGATGCTTTCAAGATTACGTTTAAATGTAAGTAGTTTTATAATGCGGCTCACTTGGACTTTTTAAGAAAGACAAATGAAAAGCCGAATGTATAAAAAAATATATTTTGATCGTTCCTCGTGTATAGTAAACAAGTAAATTTCTCTTTTGCTTTCGTTAACAAAAAACGCTATCAAATTACTTACAAAATGCTATACTTACAATAACTATTAATCAATTTTCTTCTATTGTATCAATGGTACATATTCAATTCAAACAGCCGAGTATTTTGCAATCAAATGATTTTATTAGTTAGTTAAATTCGTTATAATAAAATGGGCAGTTATTCGAATAGGTATTATTGCTAAAGTTAAACAGTGCAATAAATTGGATTTCAACAATATAATTAAAAATCTTTTGCTAGTAACGCGATGCTAAGAGACATGATTAAAAAGACAAATATAACACTTAAATGAATAAATTTGTGTTAAAGATTAAAATTGCCTTCAACTAACTAAGTGTGCTTCAGATAATTAATAAACCTCATTCAATTATGAAGGTGTGGTAGAAAAACCCAACCAATTTCCAACTAATACACCAAATTTAGAAATTCAGTCATAGATAAAATATATCAAGTAACGGGTCAATAGTCTCCTCGCAGTATATATAGTAAAGCATATGGAACTCGCATACTACGTTAAGACTAGGAGCACTTGGTGAATGTTAGTGAGAACAGTTTATTGATTGGCTTCGTTTGGTTCCGCACAGAGTACTACGGAGGCGGGCTCGGCGGGCCCGGCGCCGGGCGGTGATGAGACGGCGGGCGGGGCGGGCGGGGCGGGCGGGGCGGGCGCCAGTAAGGCGTCACTGCTGCAGAAGCTGCTGTCGCAGTGATGGCCGCGCCCCGCGCCTCCCGAGCGCGGACAGCGCTACGGGTCTCGCTGAAGTTTGCATTTATTAATTTCTCGCTTCCCCGGATGGACGTTAATCGACGATCCTTAGATTCCAGCGTAACGAACGTCGTCGTTCCCAGTTACGGTCTACGTGGTACCTCTGCGGCTGTAAATCTCTCGTGAGAATAATATAGTACATACGCGTATTTATAGACATCTTTAATGTAGTCTAGTAGTGCTAGTGATGTTTTCGAGTTGTATAAAATCGTTTCGTTGATGATATATTTACTTCTAAGTTCTTTGAGAAACTTTAGGTATGGTATTTTATAAATATGTATGTATCTATCTTAATTGTGCTCTAATTTTTAACGAAAAACGAATCGATACGAAATTCGTGGCTTCCTGTGATGGAAAAAAAATAGTGATTTAAAAATATCTTATTGACTCGTACGCCCAGTACACATACACAATGTACAATAGAAATATACCGCGTGCAATATTGTATAGAAATATAAAATACATATTTTGGCGTTGTGAACGTTATGTATATAGTATGCAAGTCAGATGTTACCTGTTATGACGAAGTAATTTGTGTTATAGTATATTATGATGACGAGACGTCGAGTGAAATGGTTTCTCTTATGGAGAAGATTATTTTTACGTGTAAATAATATGTTGTTAAATAATAGCTGTTTGTAAATATTTTGTTGAAATATTTCTTTGTGTTTCGTGTATGGTACAATATTCTTTTAATTTCAATCCATTTATGAAATTGATTAAATAATTACAAATTATTTTTTTATGTTTTTCCAATACCTGTTTTTCTATTATTTTAATAAATGACTAAGTTTAATGTTATAATCACAGTAAATGTTCTCATGGTTCGGGTGATGTTGATGTACACAATGTATTTACATGAATTCTATTGACAACAATTTTACAACTTAATACTCGCATTAATATCGCAACACGCATACGGTAACTTAAATAATAAACAACAGAAAAAAAACACTAGTTGAACGAATAATAAAAAAAATATTTTTGTTACGAATTATTTGGTTTGCAGATTTTTTTTATTTAAAATTATGCAAATATTTATTCTCTGTGATTATAACATTTCTCATGCCCTTCCTGTTAGTAGAGTAAAACCCCCTTATTTAGTCGATGAAATGACCCTAATACAAAGGCGCGGATTTGTTATAAATAGAAAATAAGAAAGAGTTATAATGAATTGATAAAATATATTGTTATTTTTATCAATTATTCTCTGCACACTGTGCATATGATATTGGATTTGATGGATAACAAAATATTTGAGGACCTAAATTTTTATATGGTAAGCATGTACTTTGTACATGTCATATACACAATATTGACTAAAAAAGTATCTAGCAATCATTAATGTTAGAGACTATTTGCGACGGTCCGAGACGAAATTCGGGTATACGGGTAGCCCACCCCCGGACTTTTTGCATGGCATTTTTTATGTTCAATTATTACTATATTAAAACTTAATAGGTTTTCTGATTTCGTCATGGATTTAATAAATTCAATTTATTTTTTGAATAGTAACTGTTACGACAGCCAGTACTTTTATTGATTTTTTACATCAATTAAACTATAGATTCACTCGCGTCGCTCTAACCATTGCAAATAGTGCTAACGGTGAGTTGTTAAGGGCAATCGATGTGACATAACCAGAAACGTCTGTGCGCTTAGAATATTTACAATATTAACTTCCATACATGGATGAACGTAGAAACGTGTAAAAAACACGACTTTATTCGATGCTGATAAAGAAATCGAAATAATTATGGCAAAGACATTTTGATCGTACATCACACAGTCTTAATTATAAACGTTGTTTACATTTGAAACCATTTTCCTTTTAGTAGTTTGTCATTTACGATATTAAAGTTAGTAGTTTTGTAAAAATTATGTTTATAATTAAGTGCATAAAATGTTATTAACTGTGTGTGTATAATTCTTAGTTCTACGGTGAAAGGTCATTATCGCATAACATCAATGTTGGATGTCATTATTAGTAACTATAAATTAAATATTAGGCACGAAAATTAGCAGTATTTACTTACTTCGCCATTTCAGGCAGTACAAAATAAAAATGTGAAATTACCTGGCGTAGAAATATATAAAAAATTACTTAATGACGTAAGTTACGTTACGTTCGTTAGTGACGCATGTCGTCACCAGCACTCCTGTGCTAGTATTTTCTTTTGGATCTGATATTTCGAAACATATTTAGACAAAAAAAGTGAATACTGCTTGAAGTGGCATGTACTTTTGACTTTAACAATTAAGTGTACTAGAATGGCACAATATTATTATCTAATAATAATTAATATACGTTAACTTTAAAATGTAATAATAATAAAATATGACTAAGACCTTGGGTGTGGTGTGTATCCTAATAGCGGTCTAATATGTGTAACTTACATTTTTAAATAATTCACTGGTAGAACGTTTAGCGAAGTTGTTGACAGTATTCTTGCTCCCCTATTTCATATACGGGACCATGACTTAGCCTGAACGTTATAAACAGTGCAAGTCCGGATAATAAGAAACGTTAACGGTGTTCACATCGATCTTTGGTACTAGGGTACATGCTACCGCCGACTTTTTCTGATCAGGAATTGTTACACCTTACCGATTGATACCTTTTTGCACTTTACACGTAGTCCTTATAATTTATTGGCGAGTGACAAGTTTATCGATATGAAGTACTTAAAAGAGTTCAGGGGGTTCACTCGATTTAGATCGTAATATAAGTAAGTTTCCTTATAATATGTATTGATTACTTTTTAACAATTTAAGTTTTCAAAATACCAACCATAACATTTAGGACGTAGATACATTAAAGAAGTAAATTGTGATGTGCTATAACTAAATAATGAACGTACAAAATATGTATAGACAATCCACAAATCAAGTTAAACAAGTAATCAGACTATGAAATATTATATAAAAACATATTTTTGTACCATAAAAATAAATAGAGTGAAGGGTAGGCCACTGACCAATTTAATTTGTCATTGTTGTTGATGAAATTGGAGAAGTTCGGGTCATTCAGTCTATAGATAGTGAGATAAGCTTTGCGCAATCTGATGACCATAGCAAAATAATTCATTCCACATGATGGTTTCAGAGAGGCGAGTCCTTTCAGTGTTAATAAGTAAAATTCAAACGCAACAAAGTACAAGTGATGGCCTTGTTACATGGAAATATAAGCAAATAGACAATGGAGTAGTGTCTAATACATTCATAATACATAAATATATGGTAACAAAATTTATTTACTCGTAACTGGTCGTCGCTAGATGAAACAGCATATAATGCCGTCACTTAGTTTACAACCATCTCGACGAGGATAAATGTACACAAATGTTATATTTTTTGCAGATTTACGGTGACATAACTAGTTTATGTAGTTAATCAAGACTATATTATAACGTCTGAAACACGTCCATTGCATGATTAAACCGTTTAATTTTCTGTTAAATGTATATTATTATAATGTCATGCCGTAATAAAGCATTGGTGCCTGAAAATTATAGATAAAATAATATTTTTTCAAAACCACGTTTAAAAAAAAGTAATACGATTATTAATAATATTGAAATTGAAATTAGTAATATTACACATAAATATGGAATAAATTAATAAGTCTGCAACCACAAAAATCTATTTAAAAATATGACTATAGCTTACCTATACTTAGATCAAAAATAATTGTAAATAAACTACCTACATCGAATTTAGAGCTGATGCATTCGTGTGAGATGTATATACCACAAAACATGACGTAGTGATACCCTGTCATGAGATGATGAATTAGCCTACACAATATGCCTTTGACATAAAACTACCTTCGTACGGGACTCACGTCTACATAATAATATTATGTAGTTACAGTGGATTTATTATTGGAGAATGTTAGTCTTCCAAAATTAAAAGCAGTCTGGTCTGCGTCATATCTCGAACTTGCGCTGGGGCTGTTGCATTAGTGTCCACATTAAGAAACTGCTGTAGTCGATGAAAATATTACGTAAGCCGACTAAAATATAACTTGATGCTAAAATCAATGTGGAGCTTTTGTGACAACGCGGTTTATTAATATGGACACTTTATGCGCTTTGGGGCAGTCTCTAAAAGAATAAACACCTAACTTTTCGACCCCTAACGACCTATCTATGTACTTGCTACATTAAACTATATCTGTGTAAAATGTGTGCCATTACGTTTTGTAGTCGCTTATTAATGACATAACTGACCTGTTTCTAATTGTCTTTTTTACCGGTTTAGTCGAATTGGTCATATTTTTTGTGTGTAGTACAAAATCAAGCACTATTACATATTTTAGTCCTCGTTTAAGCCGTTTCAAAATAGATGTATATCTATATCTGAATATTATATTTTAGTCGCGACTCCAGCTCCTAATATTATTTTTTTCGTCATGTTTTCATTGCGCGGTTTTAGTCAATAACATTATGAGATGTCTTAGCCCGGTTATTGCTACCAATAGAAGGTAGAAATCGATATTACGATTTGTACAACGACTATAAAATGAAACTCACGTTCCAATTCTCTATTATAAACGCTCAATAAGCTACTGAATTACTTTTTCCTTTACTAAATTTAGAATAATAAATTCTCTAGCTTAAAGAAGGAACGTCATTCAATTGAACATTAACCTATAAAAATGTGATGTATGTTTCGACAACGTTGCAACACGTCTAATCATCAACGAAAATTAGTATTCCTATAATATAAACAAATATTTTGATAACCGAACCTTTAAATTTTAAAATGGGCTTTATAAATGGATATTACTTGTATGGAAATCGTCTAGATATAATCAAATGTTAGGAAGATATTTGTCTTGGTGTAATGAATGAATACCTCAATGTAAGCATCAATTCGAACTTCTAGTTCATAACAAAATTGTACAAACTGCTACAATACTGTTTAAAACTTAAGTTGACGAAAAATCATTTTAAAAAAACGCTAGTGTGTGCTGATATACCTACCTGTAAGTCTTTTTTATAATTACTTTTAGAATATATTTGATTTCCGAATTGGGATACCTGATTCAGATATTGTTTTGAAATCTTTGAATTTTCGGAATAAATGATGATATCGAACATAAATTGTAAGAGCATGATAGATTTTACATTCTATAATTACAATTCTGGAGAAATTTATATTGAAATGTTACATATAATTTGGAATTCTATTTAAGAAGATGGAAATAACGATTTCATTTTATATTTAAGAAAATCGACCCATTGTCTCAGAGTAAATTTAATAAATTAAAATATAATTAATTGGGTCCAAAATTCCATCCAATCTTGCAGAAAAAATACAATTGGACTGCATTAACAAATGTGATATATCGATGTGTAATAGAAATATTTTTTTATCATTCATAAAATTACTCTGCGGCAGGGGCCTAATAATCACTATCACTATGCATTATTGTAAAACGAGAAACATAGACGGGTACGGGAGTCTTTGATTCTGCAGGAAAACATAATTAGTTTAAAATAATTTGTTTTCAATCTTGTTACACGATGAATCAATTTATTTTATAGTTATTGTCGTTTTTTTTCCTGATATAATAATAAATAAAGGGTTTTCAAAAAATTCCTCTACTCAGAGGTAAGATTGTGTGATACAATATTTATTATAGTAGGATGACAGTTGCTAACACAACAAGGCATTCCCGTACGCTGCTGATTTTATTTTTTGTATAAAATCATGCCTTTTGTCTTGGCCTGTCGTCTGCGTACAAGGGTATTTTTATATTGTGAATATTGCTTAGGTTTAATATTCTGTTATAGAGTTATAACTAAACTAATTATGTTTTTCTAAAACATTGCAAAGTGATTTTAGATCTGGTCGCTCACAGAATTGATTTTTGGGGATGTGTGCTTTATTAGTTGTATGGTAGAGCTGTGTGCTTCTATTAATATTGTAGGGATAAGCTCAACGGCAGGTTTCCCTCAGTCATGAATTCCAACTATAATATTTGAATAATTTAATACTTTTGTCAAACAGATTTAGAAATAAACACGAGTAAGAAACCTAGTCCTTGTTTCTACAATGATCCGTTTTGTGAGTGGCCGTAAGTCTGTGTTATTTAGTTCTTCAGATGTTAGTTAAGGCCTTTTGTGTTGCTGTGCATTTCTACGCATTGTATGTATGTATGTTTATATATTGTAAATAGCTAAAATACATATATTTTTACGATTAGCATACACAACCAAAGTTGTTATGAAGTGATGTTTGAATAAATAAGAAATTTAACTATAGGTCGTTATGTTTATTTTAGAAGAGATACAAAGAAATCTGTACAGTTGCAATGTCAGTACATCCAATGTCTTGTCTTAGCATTTTAAACAACCGCCCTGGTATTAGGAATAATAATGAAATTGTTATTTGTGGCACAAACATATTGACGAAAATTTAAAATTGTAACAGAAGAAATCAGGTATGAAAAGGAGTCGAGAATGTCAAAAGCTCCTTTTGTTCCTAGTAGGTTGCTCCGGGTCACTTACCATTTAGTAACTGTCAATTACTATAACATACACGTCACATACTAATACCATCAAAATGTTTGAATTGTAATATTTTATTCATTGATGAAATCAGGCGTTATGAGTACATAACATTTAAGTTGTATTTTTTTGTACATTTTAGATTCGAAAATATATTAATATCTAAATATGTGGTGTTTTTATTTAACAAACTTCCATACCCCAAGCTTATTAGATGACGATATCAGTACACATACATATTATACAGAATTTGAGAGGTGGCAGTAAAGCTACGGTCTCCTAGAATACCACAGAACATATATACCCTGTAGGTACTTAACGGCCGTAGTGACGGCTGTCCTGAAAATGAGACAGCGAAGATTTAAATCGTTAGATTCGCCATACCACGTCAAAAGATAGTTGCGTTTCTGTTTCGTTTTGACACACAATGACGCAGTGACATGACTTGTTTGTCATGGAAACGCTATTTAATAATGTGTGAGCTCACTCTTCACAGTATGGACACTCGCGTGACTGAAGTACGGTGAGAGCAAATCTAGTGATATACATAAATCTTTGGGCAGCGAGGTTGGACTTTACATCAAATACTGATATTTAAATGACAGATTTTCATGACGACCGTTATTATATGACGGAACCGATAACCAAGGCCAGGCCAGGTCAAGGAAACCAAAGCGCTATGGAAGTCTTCACCGTTGTAGCTACAGGTAAACGTTCTTAGCTTCGTGTCCATTCTGTGCATTCCCACATTTTGGAAAAATCGTACGTCTGCTAGAAAAATGACAATTCTTTCGTTTTATTTTTACGATGCAGTTTCGTAAATGGATTAAAATACTCTTCGACCGCGCGCCGACGATGCAATGCGACACGGTGGGTCGGGGGCCGAGGGAGTTTTATAAAAATGTGGCTGTTATTTTAGTTTATATTATTATTAATTATACTTTCACGCAAACGAAGTCGCGGGCAGAAGCTACATTTTAATATCATTGTTTTTACAATGCTATTATTCCGTCGTTGGTTTAGTAGTCGCAAGCGCAGGCTCTAGGTTCGATTCCCAGGTTCGTCAGTGTTATTTGGTGTTCTCCATGTGTTTACATTAAGATTTTCTCAGTAATAGGCCGGTGTCTGAATTTGTGCCGGATTGTTGTTAATAGTCTCGCCTGCACTGGGACTTGTACAGTTAACCGCACATCAGTGGTCATAATTTGACATTGACAGCGCCCATATGTCGTAGCAGAACGGGTGATTTTTGTAGTGCAAGGGTTACCACTGATCTGGGAGTTGACTGTACATACCTGCTGGTGAAGTGTGGATGTAGTGGTGTGTATGCAGGCAGTTTTTGTAACCTTTTCTGGAAATACAGGCGTAATGTTAAGTTGTGGTCTCACGGCCCGTTAACTGACAGGCCGCGCCAGACGTTGCCACGCCGGTCGAGGTCTGTCGCGGCCCGTGCCGATCATTCCCACGGCGTATGTCGGCCTGGTGCGACCTGTTGGCTCCTATTCCAACATGTCAAGTGATACGGAGCGCATGGCTGCTTGTGCAGCCGCTGTGGTTTTATTCAGTGGTCAACATTTGATAAACAAAGTAAAAATAAAGCAGAAGAAATGCGCCCGTAGACCGTGACAGGCGCCGTCGCGCCGCGCCTTTGAGCTTACCGGCTCCCGAGGGATCGGACGAGCGACGAAAGGCCACCGGAGGCCTCATCGAATGTGACGGCCCGTCGCGGCGTGGCTTGGCGCGATCTGGCCTGTCTGGAAGTTGTGATGATAAAGTTTTTAATAGTTTCTATTGAGTTGCCTTGACCCTGGAAAAAATCCTGACCAATTCCATGGCCACCGCCTAACAATTTAATTTAATTCAACGCAGGAAGAAAATTCACACGTTGGTACCTAATTGTAGCAGGCAATTAACAACTAGTGAACGCGTTGTTCCGCCAAGAGTGTGCGCGCTAGCAAGTAGTCATTATTCCTGAGAGATTCACGTCGAACACAGTTTTGTAACGAGTTTTCCACACCCGCCACCTGTTTTCCCTATTATCGATTTAAATGGAATTAAAGCTCTAATATGATAGAGCTCTTTTTAGATACTTCCACGTGGTTAATTGTTGGTTTATTAACAGTTGGTTTAGTAATTCTATGTAATATTTTCAGTGTTACAGCAATCATGAAATGGGTGCATTGGTTTCGAAATAGAGATAAGTCTCTATTAACTTTTACAGGGGTAAGTTTTTTTTTGCCTTTTTTTCACAAGTTACATCTGTGCTTAGTTATCTATAGTACCTACCTAAGTATTTACTTAGTAGTACCTAGGTAGGTACTCTTGTGATGACTAGCGCAGTCCACTATACATAAGGTACAACAGGTCACACTTACGCAATGTTTTAAGTGTTACATTTTTGAAAATGTAGATAATATCTTTACCATTTCACAAGACACTGATGTTCCAGAAGTTACAAGCCTCTAGGTCTTTCTAAAGGCTCTTATAGGTACCTACTTGAACCTCTGTATACATTTTAATAGTAAAATTTAAACTTACATGAAGGGAACAACGTAGGATCCTTCCGTGTGTACGTGGGCCACACTGAAAGTTTTTCGAAAATAAAAAACGGAATGATGTTGAAGATGCTTTTTTTGCTTTTCGATGTAGTCTCTGTTCCTTTCTAAGCACCGTCGCATGCGATGGAACCATTGACTGAAGCAGTGGGCCCACTCTTCTTTAGGGAATTCTTCCACGCCTTTTTCAAACGCCGCCAAGTTCAGGCTTCAGGGTTCATATAACGAATTCCTCTAAGTTTATCTTTTATTTTTGGAAATAAATAAAAGTCACAAGGTGCCAGGTCGAGACTGTAAGGAGGATGACTTGCTAACTCCACACTTTCGATAGACAAATATTCCATAATCCGTCTTGCGGAGTAAGCTGGAGCGTTGTCGTGGTGGAGGAGGATCCTGCTTCTTGGGCGCTGCTGTCTAACATTTTCCAAGACAACTGATAAACAATGACTGACATACCAATCAGCAGTAAGTTTTTTATCTTCTAGGACTATTGTTGCGAAATGACCCGTCCGTCCAAAGAATGAGGCAAACATCTTTTTCCTTTGACTTATGCCCTTCTTTACTTTTGTCGCCAAGTCTTCGAATGGAAACATCCACTGCGCAGATTGTCTTTTGGTTTCGGTTTCGTAACAATGTATACAGCTTTCATCACCTGTGTGACGATGTTATATACAGCATTCGAGTCACCTCCGTCATACTTTTCAAGCACCAATCCAACGGCATTTTTTATCTTCCGTCAAATTATGAGGTATCCATCTAGTACAAAGCTTTCTGACGCCTAAATATTTATGTAAGACTTTTTGTAGGTACTTGACTCATACCAATGCCTAAAGCTGCCCGAATCTGTTGATATGCCACCCTTCTATCAGCTTCTATCATTAGCCGCACAGCACTTACGTTATTTTCAGTAGTCGCCATAGAAGGACGTCTTTCTCGCAAATCATCATTCATCAGTCAGTTTGCTACGATCACGTTTAAACTCATTAAACCAGTTGTAAACAGTGGCACGGGATGGCGCTTCGTCATGAAATGCTAATCGAAGTCTATCGTAACATTGTTGTTGAGTAAGACCGCAACGAAAATCGTAATAAACCATTGGAACGAAAATTTCATCTACTTGAGTAGACGAAATTTTCGTTCAATGGTTTATTACGACTTTCGTCGTTTATATCCATTTCGACGCACGAGATAAACTTTTTAAATTGCCGCCAATTTGAAAAAACAAGCGACATAATACTTATGAATTCATTACACATTTACAGATTCCCTTAGAGTTCCTAATTCGAAATTTAAATAAACTTTTCATCGACTGCTTTTTTTACTGGCCTGTTCTAAAAACGTTCAGTGTGTCCCTCGTATTGAGCTTGTGTGTAGCCGTGTCGGGGTGTCCTGAATCTGTGGTTTTGGACTGAAGTTTAAAGGCTGACCCTTAAAAGCAAGAGTGAACAAGCATCTTTTGGGCACGCTCGTTCGATCGAGGCCGAGAGCAGGTCCATTAAGCAATAAAAAAAACTAATCCGAAGTTGCAGATGAGTAGGTAGGTACTAAGAAACCCAAGAGCGGTTAACAATAACTCTATCCCTGGGCATAAAGAAGTGCAGTTTTAACTATATGCTTCGATTAGATAGCAGAATTGATAGACTAGGTACAGGTCATAACAACAAAATAATAATGGCTCAGTTCATACGAATCTCCAGCTCCTTATCAGTGTATTTACAAGTGGTTATATGATTAAAGATTCGTCTATCTATAGCAATGATTGCCTCAAAGGCTTACGTAAATACTAATTTAGTATAATTAACGCATTCACCGTCGATAAAGTAAATTAATTGATGAGGTCACTCGAAATGGCACAAAACGTAAATTGCTCTGAATTTGTCGGATGAGCGGGATCGTATGATAGGTACCTACCTGCTATTGTGGCGCTGTTGTAACTTTTGTTCTCCACAAATTTTTACTTTTATTTAAAACTTGTATTTAGCGACATACGCAAAGGCTGTTTTGAGAACAAAAGCTTAGCAACTGTACCTACCTATTTATATTCAAGTAGGTATGCCCAATACGTTTATTTATACTTGCCTATATATTTGTACCCACTTCAATCGAAGTCCAAAATATCTGTGGAACGCATGAAATTCTTCGCGGTATTTAGGTACCGCACCGCAGCGGCTCGCCCTTTCGTATTTCATTCCCGCAGTCCCGGCGGGGGGCGTGTGCCCGAATGTCGGGAGTGTTTGGGATAGTATCCTGGAGAGGCGAGCTGACTGAGCCCTGAGCCGTAGTCATGAGGCGCGCGCCCGCTCGTCCGCACGCATGCGTACGCTCCCGTATCCTGTTGCACGCATTACGTAGTCCTAGCACCTTCACTACCGCGAATATGTTTAAGCTATGTTAGATAATGAAAGCTTGACGACGTCATTATCCTACAATAAATTCAAGTAGCTAAAGTAAACATGAATGGACCAACTGTGTAGGTAAATTATAAACCAATTGTGGCGGTGAATAAATACGTATTTAAAAAGATGTGGTAAGGTCAGCAGTGCAATAACGATTTCCAAGATCAGAAGCATGCCTTGGAGCTGTCCGTGGTCGCGAGACCGCCAGCAACCACTCGCGGTCAGTCCACCACTGCATTTGTTGTTGCAGGTTTGTTTGTCTTACATTAAAGTATTCTACTTATAACTGGCTTACAAAACTCACTATTAATACGGATAACCGATGAGCCTAACTTTGTAGGGGTCAAATCATCTAACACTCCAAAAGCCGCTTTCCCATAGAAGTGGAATTAAAACCTCTATATCGAGTTACTTAGCAATAGCATCTGTTGTCGCACGCTCTATATTTTTATTAGAAGAATTTGAAGATTGTGTAGTCAATGAACTCATTACGAAATTCATAAGTGACAGCTTGATGTCTGTTTAACCGATTGGAAAGTTATAGTAGGACAATCCTAGCATGATAATAGTAGAAGCCAGGGAGACGTTATCCCGGGAATGTTTTAATGGATTTAAAGTGCTGTAGGTATGCGTGTTCATATAGGTAATGTCCATAAAATGAAGAGATGAATCCAAGCATGACGGCCTTACTTAACTTTTCTGTGATGATAAAAGCATATTTTAATGTTCGTTTTATGTTGTTCTTGTCTCTTCCTAATTATGAGGGTAATCGCTATTATAGATTCTGTTAAGAAATATTTAAAAGCAACGTTGGTCAATGTAAATTCAATACAAAGATAGTTTTTGTACAAATGTTTTGTACCTACGGGAATACAATAATAGAAGCGTTATTAAAAGAAGTCTGAATGCCGGAAGTGCCAAAATGGTTAACTTTACCCAATAACAGTAATGTATTCAGTATTGGTTACCTGTATATTTCGACGTGATTAAAATAATATAATTTGACTTCTCAACTTTTTATAGAGGTACGTTCTAGGTAGATAGTTTTAGCGGACTTTGGGCTTATGAACCTGCTAAGGTACACATTATAGATAGGTACCAACTTAAGATGCCTGAAATATACATAGCTTTCACATATGCATGTAGACTATCCTCAGATGTGAGAAGTATCCGTGATTGCCACTGAACTAGTGATGAGGTTCAGGAGTGCAATCAGCTGGGCCCGCGCCTCCGGCCTCAGTCACAAGCTGCTTGTGCTCGCGGCTGCTCGTATGTGCAGCCACCGGATTATCTCACACCAACGTGGATTTATTTACCATTATTTTTTTAAACCTTAGTGACTTATAAGAAGAAACTATACAAGAGAAAATATTTTACACTTTCCTAAAATTTGTGCGATGTGCGATGTGATAGGATAATTTGGAAGTTATGACACTGAACATTTTTTGTTTTTAAAATGACTACGTAAAATGCCTTGGAACTGTCTGTGGGGATACCAGGCACCTGCACCAGCCTGCAGAGTTAGTGGACCGCTGCATTTACTGTTGCAGGTACTAGACTAATACCTACTTATTGTTATTCCGGATTTTTTATATTAGTTAAAGAAAACAGGTTTTCTTTACCAACTAATGTATGTGTATATGTAACTATGATTTACCTAAACATAAAATATAATCTACGGAATCTACGTATATGTAATTAGGTATTGGTTCAGTAGGTATGTATTCAAGAACACGTAATGAATAGGTAGCTACTATAATGCTTGCAATAATTACTATGGGAGTTACGTATATAATTAAGTTAATTAAATAAGCATGATTCAACAAAAATACCAGAAAAACAACGTATTGCTGAAAAATATTGTTCTACTTTTGAATGAACTTAATTTGCGATAGGTTTTGAAAAGTACTTTTGTTTGTATTTACGTCTTCAATTTTCTTTAATCGCTGTCGATTATAGGTAGTCGAGAACTAAGTTCAGCTTCATTTGTTTAAGTGACTTTTTTATTTACTAACATTAGCATCAAACATTTCTCTTTTTCCATTACTTAAACTAAAATAAAGTATCAAGTAGTTTAAGTAATGGAAAAAGAGAAATGTTTGATGTTCAATTTAGAGAAGTTGTTAACTGTGTAACGAAGCTTTAACTAAAGAATTTTATGGCTGTAAATAAAACCTGAAACTTCATTAATTTTAATAATTTTCTTCTGCTTTTACTTGTCGTTAATTAGTTTTCAGTTCTGATTAACATCTCAATTATTAATTGCAGTTGGTAACTTATTAACGATTTTGCTAAAACATGCCATTGTATCTTATGTAAGTTCAATCCTCACATTGATAATTACTGGGATTTAATGCAACACATGTAGAAGATCCTATGTAGAAGATGCTAGATGCTTACTTTTGAGGAAAACGTAGAGAGTTTTTTTTCTTCTTTAGAGAGAATTTTACGTAGCTTGCGTAGAACGTGCTATTTAGCAAGCTACGTAAAATTAGGTATAATAAATGAAGATTCCGTTTATTTATTTTGTTACGTTACTGAACGGACAAATATGTTCGAAAACCTTTGTTAGAATACAAAGACAGTGTTCAATGAGTTTTTATTTTTCTTCTACTTTCCGAATACAATAGGAATCGTTTGTTTGTCTGACCCACTATAATGTTACTTTCAACGTTATGTATACCTAATTGAAGCCCTAACATACACTATTTTTATTACCAGTCGCAAGAATTTTATTTTCAATTCTACAGATGTACCTATAAAAGAACTATTGGATTATAAACAGGGTTACTTAATTGTAACTCGACGTATATCCGTCAGGAGCTGATAGGAGGGCCAAAATGCAACAAATTGAACCCCCATATGTATGGCCGAAATTCAATTGTTTTCGAGATATTTGAATTTTAAGGGTTTTTTGATATTTAGCCAAAATTTGTTGACATTTAATTCCAAATAAAAAAACTACATATTGAATGGGTACCATTAAAAAATTATATTGTAGCTGGCACTTCAATTAACCTATGAACATAATTAAAAGTATTTAAAACAAATTATTGATGAGCGGTTTAAGTAAAATGAAAATATTGGTAAGATATTATATCTTACTAATATTTTAATATTACGCTTCAAAACATGTTGTCTCGTTAAAAAAATACTATGGCATTAATCGTACAAATAACTAAAACACCTTTTTTTGTTTCATTATTTTAATTATTTTGTTGAATTAAGTACTTTTAATTAAGTTCATAGCATAATTGAAGTGCCAGCTACAGTATCATTTCTTAATGGGTTACCCATTCAATATGTAGTTTATTTTTTAATTTGGAATTAGGTACATGTAAAATTTTGGATATTAATATCGAAAAACCCTTAAAATTCAAATATTTCGAAAACTATTGAATTCGACCTTAGATATGGGGGGTTCTATTTGTTACATTTTGGCCCCCCTAATAGCTCCTGACGGATATATGTCGGATCACAAGTGACCCTGTAAAGATTCCATTTCAATTAAAATTAAAGTGTCTGTAGATTAAAATATAAAGCCAGATACCTGCTATCAACGGTAAATCTGTTATTAATCATCGATCAAATATAAACTCATTCCGCATAAAATTAAATTAATATGATGGTTGTCACTCCACGCGACGTGTCTACACTAGTGCGATTTATTATCCTTCGTGATTAACATACGCCGCAGGTTACAAAGAATCGATATAGATACCTACTATAATAATTTTATTGTTGTGACATCGTTTCATTAGGTTACCTTGGCAGGTAGTGGAGTTAACGGTAGAATGCTAATGCGTTGAGGCGAGTTCGTAGCATTGTCACATGAACTCGCGTGCTGGGCCTAGCTTCCCACAGGTTGCACAACCGTAGGTACACCGCCCACGCCCCGGCGCCGGCGACAACAGCGCCGTCACCGCCAGTCGCCCGGTCCCTAAGCAAATATCTCCAGACAAGTTCATTGTCGACCAATTCGAATAAATTACGCTTAAAATATCTTACTACACTGAGCAAAGACACTCGAGAAAGTTAACCGAGGTATGATAATAGTGATGCTTATAAATAATAAAGAAACCTAAATATTTATGTAATAACAATGTGCGATTGCGATGTAGATAACATTATAACCGTTGTAAGGATTGTTATAAAGAAGCTTAGTAAATTGTATTAAACATTGCGTGCTTATTTCGTTTTTGTAATCGTAATTTTGTAAGCAACTGCAACCGATAGACGGATGGAGTCTAAAACGAACCGCTTGTGTCGAATATATTCAATCGTCTATCTAACGTTTATAAGTTAATTAGGAGCATGTGGGGCTGCGCTCGCGTATCCCGATGGACAATAAAGCCTTTCAGCGGGCGGTGCCTTTGAACTCTATACGTTATTAGTCTGATTATGTACTTATCAGTTCCTATTGTATGGTGTGTGGTGTGTATAGCCCTACCACGGATGATGAGAAAGAAAAGTTCCCTCGCGTCCTAA
The DNA here is from genome assembly GCA_937001585.2 of Brachylomia viminalis. Taxonomy (NCBI): domain Eukaryota; kingdom Metazoa; phylum Arthropoda; class Insecta; order Lepidoptera; family Noctuidae; genus Brachylomia; species Brachylomia viminalis. The sequence continues at coordinate 12,549,183 of OW443301.2, read as the reverse complement.
CAAAGTGACTTAAATATCCAAAGACTTTTAGTTAAGACTAGCTGTGCCCGCGACTTCTTTCGCGTGGATGTCGGCCAACAATAATGTATCTCTTTACTAATTCTTTTTATAAAATAAAAGTGGCCTAAGTTACTCTTCATAACATTAACTATCTGCCAGTAAAAGTCCCGTCAAAATCAGTCCAGGCGTTTCGGAGATTAGCCGGCGCAGACAGAGAAAAAAAAAGTTTTTTTGTTATAAGTACAGTATACTTTCATAAACAGTTAGTAAAAAGCTGCTATCACAAGCAGCTTTTATTTTTACATTACAAATAGACACTTCAATTTTATTTATTTTTATAGAATAATATGTTATGTGAAAGTGTTCTAAGATAAAACAATCCTGTCCTTACTCCTGCACTTGGGAACCCTAAACAAATACAATTCTAGAAAAACGATAGAGAATGTCGTAGCTTCGTAGGCGCGTCTACGAAAAGCTCTACGCAATATTTTTTCGCAAAACCATTGTAATTACCTACTCGTACTACAAGTTTTACTACGTGGCGTAGCACTCGTAGCGGATGCCTACAACAACCCCGGGAGAGTTGGTTATCATTGTTGTAAATCATACAGGTATATTTTTTATTCTTCTAGTTTTTGTAACATCGTATTTTATATTTTCTTTTTTAAGATTTTCTATAATCTGTTGATTTTTTCACAATAATTTTATTGATATCAAATAATGTACGGGCACAATACTGCTAAGTTGGTAACAAATATTCCACCCACATTGAAAGTACCGGTCTCTCTGGTACACGAATGAAGTAAGCAAAAATAGCCGCCATTTGTCTGTCTGGAGAATCAAAAATTTGTTGGTGTTGTTACGCATTTTGTCAAAAAAGCGTGGCGAGCATTTCTGTCGGTGTCGTACTGTTGCCCTGTTGCTCGTGCTCGGTCATTGCTCGTTCACGCTTCCATAATCTGTTTGACTTCGATGCTGTCACGGTATATTTTGCGATCTTTTTTATCAGAGTGTCGCAAAGTTGTCCGCTGTATAGCTCCATTTAAACGCATTCCGGGGGATAGTTGACCGATTAACAGAAACAGTCTTGCACCATAATAACATGGAATATTATTTAGAGGAAACTCATAATCAAACCATTTATCTTCTTTACTTAATTTAAACATCAGAGAGAGAAATTATTTCTAAAGTATGTAATGTGCCGTCAATTTGTAGCCAGAAGCAATAATTGTTTGTTTAAATGGTAGCCCGTACATATCAGCTTATAAATTAACGTCACTGACAGGCGGCAACCGGTGTCAGAAGGCAAGTCCACCGCTAAGGGTATAAGTGCCTATAGGCTATGATTTACGACACATTCCTGCGCAGAGCGCGACGAGGATCCGTCAGTGCGCCTGCGCAGACCGATGGGAACAAGATTACTTCTCACAGATTCGTCTGGTGACAGACAAAGCTCTTTGTGCCATCATTGTTCGGAGCACTCAGGAGTCGTCTGATTTAGCTGCGCGCGTTTAAACCGCGGATTAGTCATCGCCCGTATCGTATGAAACAAATTAATTTATCTCAAAGCAAACAGCCAATAAATAAATAAGTATAAGTAAAGACTTCGATATTTTATTACGGTCTCTCCTTTCATTGTTACCAGGGTACCGTATTCGTTTCACATCTGTGCAAACCTAAGCGAGGTCTCCTAAGTATGACAGTCTTATAAGTAGTCGTAGGTAGTGTGTGGTTACGATACTTAGCTTACGTTATTTTACGTGCATGCACTTATATAGAACTTCCCGGATCTCGCCAGTAGAAATTAAACAAACAATAAAAGCTTACTTATTAGGATGTAAGTAGGTGCTACGTTTAGGAGCGTCTGAAATATTTCATGAAAGTTATTCCTGGTTACGAAATGAGAGCTCATATTCATACACAGTATGGAGCGAGCTTTAAAATGTTTTCATGTTTATATTCGTAATTCCGAGCGGATGTTACGCAAGTGCGTTGGGAGTTGGGACTGCCCAACTAAAGCGCTTGACCGGAAGTGCGCTCGGCGGGGCGCGGGACGCGGGCTCTCGTTCACAGGTACTAAATGATGCCTCTAATGAACGGCACAGGAGCGGCACGCGGTAAACGGCTCCGAACCTTATTACCTATTGGTAATGCGCAATACATTACCACAATTAGTGCGGCAGTCGGCAGTAATTGCCGCATGCTTCGGGCGTGTTTCGTAAAACTTGTAGTACCGAACTACCGACCTCTAGTATCTACTCTTGCTTAGGAAATCGTAGCTTTGGTGTAAGTATGAAATATATGGAATTTATAGTGCGGGCCTCGATTTATGACGCACCTAGTAATAATAAATTCTCTTAAATGTCTAAGGTCTCCGCGTTACGCGACACTCGAAAACGCTAGGAATTTCTTCCGTACCTAATCGTAAAACACTTTGCGACACCTTAGAAAATTATTTTACACGCTCCGAATGTTAACTTATGAAATATAATATACCTACGTAATACATTGTGAAGGGATTACAATAGCATGCGTAATTTTGAGTGGGTGTAGACTTTCGTAGTTGTATCAAATGTCGTTGCTGAAATTCAAATACTCGTTCAGAGCAAGGTCTCTGCAAAAAACATCACGGTTCGCGAAGCATGCTCGCCAGCTGCTGTCAGGCAGACGTGCTCAGTGCTCACGTGTCGCGCTCCGCTCGGGCGGGAGAAACCATTCAATGGTTACATTGCTACAGAAGTTCCACACATCGTCACATGTACTCATCGACACATGCTCCCAACGAACCCGATACTAAAAGTAATTGTAAATTCTTACCCATGAATCAAAAATCACATGAAAGGAACTCATAAAATAAATTATATTCCCTTATTGGTACATAAACAGAGTTTAAAAATAGTAGGGACCACCTGGCGCACTCGGCTCCCAACTTCGAGTGCAGGGAACGTGATTTATGGGTCTTTAAGCCACACAATGCAACCGCAAATATAACCCTTGACTATTTTTCTAGAGAACAAATTGTCCCTGGGTAGATATTTCAAGTGGGTTGACTGTTACTCTAACCGGTACAAAGACTTATTATACGCTTATCGATATTAACCCCATGACAATATCGAGGGGTAATAAATTAATTCATTTAGACAACTAACTCAACTAATTATTTACTATTGTAGTGCCTTGTTGCTTGATGCTTTCAATAGATTCGAGTATTGTATTGTAATTTTGTTTTAAACACGAATTTTGATCTAAGTAATGATACTAAGTCTAATTATTGGTCATTTGTAAGTTATTCACGGCTGAACGGTGGTCAGTTATCCCAAATGACCGTATCGGTGCATTTAGTACTGACATGACATGTCTAGTAGATGTCTTGGACGGTGAGATCGTTCCGTGTACGACGTGGGAGGTCCGATTATTTACCCGGAATTCAAATTAACCGAAAAAGATATCACAAAAATATGAACAAAGTTATTTTGGTAAATATCCTTCGATTATGGGAAACAATAAAATGCTATATAATCTCATCGCATGCATCTAATAGGATCTAGATGCTCTTACACAAAAAATCCCACAACAATAATCGCTGCACCTCAAATACTTGCACGTTTTCTATCTTTTATTCTCGAGCCCAAAAATGTTAAGCTCAATAAATGATTAAAGGCAATTTTAAAAAGAAAACGAAGCTGAGATCCGGCCACACTGACACCACTGTCATGACCAATGCCGTAACCAATGAATTAGGTTTCAAAATCTAATGAAATAGAGATGATTACAAGTTTATTAAGTTGTAACTTGTAACCATTACAGATTGTTGCCTGTGGTTTTTAATAAAATGAAAGTAACTGATTATTCTACCACAATCATTGTTTCACCGCAGATACAAACTATTCTAATGGTTGCGTTGTTTAGTTCTGGTCGTGCCAGACGTCATCCCCTCGTCACGTCACTCCTTTCACTGTTGTCGTGCTGACACCTCCAGCAATTAACATGTCACTGCGCAGCATTAACGTTAAGACTTCGAAGCGTTGAAGTAAATATTTTATTAGACGCGTCAAGTCGATCGTGGTCTGCGATACAGTACACACACAGTTTCCACTCGCAAGGCATTCTTTAATGATGATAGGCGTAGTTTTGGTTTTGGAGAGCACCTTGTTTCGACAAAGTACAAATACATAAGGTGACCCATGTTATTTTGATGTTTTAAAATGGACCGGTTGTTAAGACATTTATCCGTTGTTTTGTGTTCGTACGGAAAACTAATTGGGTTGCGTTGCGTCATCCTGACAAGGTTTTCGCCTAATGTAGTTAGCACCGCGTTAGCTTAACAACATACATGTTATCAGCCTTCCTTTAGTGTTTGCGGATACTAGAGTACTTCGACGGAGACATGCGAGGCTGTAAAGTCGCATGAAATGCATGTTACCTGTAATCACGGCGTTGCGCAAGTTCTCCTGAGTGTGAACTGTATTACTGTACCTATGTGACGTCATATCGGAGTTTCAACACTGTACAAACAAAGCCGCAAGCCTCTGGCACACATTGTGTGCTCATTTCCAGGACAAACAATGAATTATTTGGAAAATAAATTTACATACAACTAAACTGAGCGGGAGGTCTTCAATACAGATTTTGTTTATGACAGCTTTTAATCCTGTGAAGCATTCTCTCAGTCGTAACAGACTCACAGATGATCGAATGATTATTTATCTTCAGTTAACTTTGCTTAACCCGTATAAGTGAAGATTTAATTTAATTGAAGCTCCTTGTGATAAGTACTTTTTAACGAAGTTAAATGGAATTTTGATTAACATTTTTGGGACTCGACCGAAAATGTGTGGTTGAACCATTTGTTGAATTAGTGTGCAACGGGCTAGTCAAATTAAAGTTTTAAATAATAAAATTATATTGTAAAACAAACAAACAAACATACATTAAACAAACAAACATTGTTTACTTTGATTGATGGCTAAAGCATTACTGAACAGTAACAAATCGCCAGTTTATATTACAAAGATGGTAGTCTAGGGTTGCTAAAAGCCATTTTAATGTAGGTTCAGACGTCAGAGGCGTGTGGTCTACGTACTGTGCGGCAATTTCCGTGTCATACAGAGCTACGAGTATAATTCACAGACACAAATATCACTCGTACTCGTAGTTCCTACACCGACCGCCATTAGATACCCGCGTCTCGGGTGGTCTCCCTGAATACGACCGGTACTAAGAAATTATCAATTTCCTTTTTGGGTAGTAAACTTTTGGTCAGTAATCTCTCGAAATTCGGACCTATTAGATAATTTTTCCATTTAAGTTTGTCGATTTTGTTGTCATTTTCTGCTCGCATCCAACGATCCAAATTTTGTAGCAAATTCGTTTTTTATACCTGTATCTGTTATACATTAGTGAACAGCAGAGTTATCCGTGACTATAAATAAAGAAATTATGAGCCTACGAAACGTTTCTACTTGCCTGATATTATACGAGTGTAGTCCAGCGCACATTCCATCTGAAATCGTGCGCTGTAACCGCAGACCCGTATTGGTTCCTACTGCATAATCAAATTACATTAATGGCCTGTTTGTGACCCCTCTTAGGTCCAAGTCGAACCCAGTCCCACGCAACGCACATTGAGTCAATAAGACGAGACGATTTATTAGTAGAACTGTAGCAACGTTTAAACTTCATATGAACCACTTTCATGAGCATTGGCGTGATCTAGACTTTCTCTATCGCACTTTATATGGAAGTGGTCGAGTGTGTTTGACAATCAGTCAATCAATCATGAGAAAAAGCAATATCTCAAACTAAGTCGCCTATGTAAAAGATTTTGATCCAAGGTGAAACCATTCATGAAAATCTATTTTGTTTTTTGTAAATCATTTAGATTTGAAGGTAGGTAGGTATTATTCTATACCGTGGAGTCGATTAATATTTGGAAACATTTAGACATTAAAAAGTCATTTAACCGGTAGAATCATAAAGCGGAAAGAATTTCATGAAGCTATAAAAAGGTCCATATATTATAACGTTATGCCCCAACTCTACTGCATTAAAAATATGAATGAAGTTTATAATACCGAATTTAATTTATTCTCAAGATGAATGAACTGATGGTGATAGATGACTAATGATGGCTTTTTCCATCTACAACCGTTTAAATAAATAAGATTATTCGGAATTGGCCGTTTAATATTTATGACAAAATAAACATCTACAAAGATACTGTTTGAGCCACCCAGAATCATTGCATGCATGGTATTGCAGCTATCGGCAACTGTATTATTGGCTACGGAACGCGTGCATCGATAAAACGGGTTCAATAGTTTATCAGTAATATGATTACAACTATTGTTTAATTTCAAGTCATTCGAGAATGTTGAAAAGTTACGTAACAAAGTTCACCTCCGCCGTAAGCCATTACTTAGCCACCCCTGTGATAGGTGAGGGTCCGTCCCTTATATTAACCGTAACATAAGGGAGTGGCCGGTCATCATCATCACTCACTGGGGTGAAGAAGACAATATTAGTTTATAACCGGTCTGCTGCCTCATGCGATAATTTAAAATAGCACAGCGCTATCTATACAGTCACGCGAGCTTTTGCTATTTAATTATTTGCTTTCAAAGAACAATAAAGTCGAGAAAATTCAATAAAAATAGTTATTGTTGACGTTATTTTGTCCTAAAAGAATGCAAAAAGAAACAAAAAGTGATTTATAGCAGAGCGTGGTTTCGATCCACGGACCTCTGGGTTATGGGCCCAGCACGCTTCCACTGCGCCACTCTGCTCTTGTAAGATGGTTCGAAATTACCGACTACATGTTATTAGGCGTTACGTAGTAGAACATCGACGGTAAACAATCATGTCTGATTTGAGCATGGATTATATACCAATAGGAGTACCGCTGATAATGATTTATATGTCAATGCCAATTAATTCGCGATTGTTTACCTTGAATTTATTAACAATGCGATTATATAATGAACTTAGAATATTAATACTGATAAAAGTGTATAAATCCGATTTCTGTCTCGTGATTTATTCGTAGAATCGTAGAGCCAAATAATAGTAATCAAATAAAGCTCTTATTTAGGGTTAGTAAAATTTGATGTAGGTGAAACCATTGTAACAACAGAAAGGAATTCCATCCGTAACGCCGCGCCGTACAAATGTTTCAAAAGGGTTCGTCCTACTTTAATTGGTGTACTGGTAATTAATTAAAGTCATTGACCGAGCTGCGGCCGACTATTGTTTAAACGTTTTAGTTTAAATCGTAGTTGTAAAATCTGTCTCCTTGAAACACACTGGCTGAATAGGTACTGGCTATGAAATTACCTCGGCTGTATGGAAACAAGTAGGTAGGACCTAGTGTTGGTATTTATTACTTTTTTATCAGCATCACAGAACACGCGAACCAATAACTATAGGTATACAATAAAGATAAGGCATACACTAGGTTATAAAAATAAAGGTTGCACATTACTGGCATTAAAAGTAGATACAGTTACGTAAGTAGATATGTAGGTAGGTATACATGTTTATCAAAGTCGAAGAGATTATTTTTATGAATTTCATTTTGTTTTGGAGATGAATATTCTAGATTCTGTGATTCAGTAAGTAGGTAGTTTTCTGTTTGCTTATCGTCGAGCTAAGAAAGAACTCGGTATTTTGTCCATATTTTTCCTCTTTCAATCAGTTTTTTGTCGTTGAAAAAACCCAGATAAAATAACGATTTATTACAACAGGTCTGTACCTATAATGGACGAGAAGAAAAGATTAGAACTAGATTTTTGGTTGCTGATTAACGTCCTTTTTATGTCCTATTTTTGTGATTAGAGACCATGTTTGTTGGATAATCAAGAAGTCTTTAAGAGGTTGCTCTTAAGCTTTTAGAATAGTTTTTAAGAAATATAGAATTCAGAGTGTGTCAGTCGTTTATTTTGAATACTTTGCTCTAAAATGAAAAATTAACAAATCAAATTCACAATATTTATCGACGGTTTATCACTTCCCAAAGCCATTCGATTTGCGTTCGGTATTGACATTTGATGACGTCATTTTCCGGTTTAACAATTTAATGAGTTTCTAATCGATTAAGCGCATACACTGTATTTTGTGCACGAACTTGGAAATTAATGTACATAAGTAAGTAACCAGAAACAGTATGTTAATGTGAGTGACAGTGGAGCCGATGCCAAGTGCAGTCCATCGGGCAATGGCGGGCACTGCCGGGTCGCCGCGAGTTGTACAGCGCGTGAGACAATTTTGTATGGCTTATAACGCCTTGATATTAAACGGATGTCACGTACAAAGGCCTTGAGAAAGCACCGCTCGTTGTAACAGATGGCAGATGGCTGCCTGCCCAAATATTATTGATATTCATCGAATATTTTCAGGAAAGTTGCGATGTTCCCGCTTTATTCATTCGCCTCCAAAATGCGTCCAGATAAATAGTCCAGTTTACTGGCTTAATTTGACAAGAGTGTTAGCACGTGCGCAGCTTACGAAAGTTTCGCCGCCGCCGGAGCAAACAGATAACCATGAAATTGGAACATCGTTGTAGGTACTTTGTGCGGCAATAACTTTGTTATCAGCAATACCTTAACTTTTACGTGATGTAAAAGAACAGTCTCCTTTAATCCATGCTTTTAGTCCGCTTCTTATCTAAAATGTGTAACATACATTAAATCAATATAATACCTACTTATTGTAAATTAAACAAATTGTCATGGTTCCTCTCGTAGCACCGAATCTAAGCATTCCATCGATGCAATAATTCTTGTTTATAATCTTCAATGAACAGTTAATGCTTAATGAGGTATGCCGCATTTGTATCAAAGATAACAGTAACAAAACAAGCTCGTTTAACCTGTGTTTAATAAAGTAACATTCGTAGGTATCTACGTGAATTCGAATGTTAATAAAAGAATGCAGTCATTTAGTTAGCTTTGGCGTTATCGGCGTACACGCAGTGGTAATTCATTACAAAACAATGGAGTTTAATATCAAAGGGCAGGGCGTTCAGTTGATTTATCATTCCGACACCGAACCCTTTGTTTTCTTCCACGGAGCACGGCGGCTTCAATCACATGTCGCGCGGTCAAAAGTTCGCCGGCATCCAAAAAGAATATTAATTTTTGTTTCATAGACAGACATACAGCTACATCATTCATAATCATGACCGAGTGTCACTGTTCAGTGAAAAGGACCGACTTACTTACTTGCTAATGCTTTCTACTCGTCGTTATTTAGAAAGTATTTTTGTACAAAAGTTGTCCTTGGTGTCAACCTATCACTGAACTGGCACACATCAAAACGTGCCAAAATTCTACGGTACCTATGTCAAGAGAAGCGTATATTTTACTCCGAAAAGTAAAAGCAACATCGAATGTCTACATCGGCATCGTTGCGAGGATTATAAGGGATCTACCCCAACCACATTTTTTATTTATCTTTTTAATACAAAAGGCGTAGGCTTAGATTGCTACAAGTTCGTCGGAAGAAATAACTCAAACCCCAAAGAGAGGTCAAAAAAACGTTTGTTGTTACAAGTTTGGAACAGGAAACCAAAAGTGTCATGATGGCGTTACTTCAATGTATCAGCATTGCGGCATTTTTATAGATTCTCTGGTTGTAAAAACAAATGGCAGTGTAATATTAATGTTTTTTTGTTTTGTTTGGCGTGGAGGGTGCTTGCCACCGTGTGCGGGGGCCGACCGTGGCACCGCACCGGCACGCTACCGGGCCCCAACAATTACTTCAGGGATATAGCGAATTACTCTCTAATGGAGACATTTCCGAAAATCGGGGTCGTCTTTACCACATTGTACGTTGTAGGTAACTCAGCATTTACAAGCATAATCTAGTCGAAATGTAACACCGGCACCGCACCGTATCGACTGAACTGCCGATACTTGCTTGTTATTTACTACAGACCATGCGCAGCTTACCTCTACTTATCTTATTTATTACTCGAGCAAGTTTCCATTCGAGATACGTTTCTGTTCGAAAGCTATCGTAAAATAGAGATATCATTTGTCTCGATAGTTGGGTCGCTCTTTGAATGTACAATGTCGTGTCCATCTGTTCAATGAAATTTGATTCAGTTAGTTAATGGGGCGCGTGTAATAGGTGCATTGTGATTTTCGTGTCAATCTGTTCAGCTACTGCCTGCACCTTTTGTAAGGAATGTTTTTTTTATGTGTTTCGCTTGGCACGGGTGGCGCGGGCGCCGAACACCGGGACGGCTGGGCTGGGACGCAGTTGCTGCGATTTTAAGCAGGTGCTTCAATCGCACGTGTCTGGCGATACAGTTATGAAAGCGCGGAAATATCCTTATTTGCACGTGTGTGCGTATAGCGGTAGGATGTAACAGGAGATTTGTAAAAGCTCATTCAAGACGAGCTTTTGTGAAATCTAAATGTCAACTTTTGTGTGCCATACAATAGCATAGTTTTAATTTTATACAGTTAATAATGAACTGCATAAATTAATTACATTCAGCATACTTAATAAAACTAGCTTACAAACACGAGGTATAGTAGCAAGCATTAAAAGCTCTCGAGAGTGGCGTGGCCGCAGCTCAGGCCGATAACACAAAGGAGTGATTTATTTCAAACACCGATTTCAAGTACGGTCCATGTATCATGTGCGCTGCAAATGTGGCGCCTGGAGCGTCGGCGTCGGCGTCGGTCGGCGTCTGCGCAGGGACATGACGTCATCGACTTTAAAACACTCTGACCCCATACAAAGAACGTTGTTGAAGTGAATTGCGCGTAAACAAAATCTGGCTTAATGATTGAAAGGAATTTTGCTTGATTGTACTAATTAACCCTGAGGCTATATAGTCGTTGCCATGATGTAAATATCCCCCTAAAACGTTGGCAGGAAATTAAGACTCTTCATAAACTGCTCGCCAATGAGTAATAACGTGTTGGTAAAAACTGAAAATCATATTTTTTTTACTAACCCTCTTAACAACGAGCATGACTCAACCAAAATAACCGATTTCCTTTCCTCGTAGCAAGTATACCTAGACATAACGAGATCTGATTTACAGCTGTCAGTTACAATTTGCTAACGAGTGTAAAACATGTCAGGGCTTTAGATAAAGATCACGGTCCAGTCCCTATTATTGAATGCAAATTGCAAATATAAGCGACAAGAATCGTATTGGAGATAGATTGAATAGAAACTAATTATTTACTCACGCATTGTCCTGTCAGCGACAGCGTCCGAGTTGGTTTGGTAAATAGAGAAAATCCTTTTAGTCTGGTTTGCATTGAATTGCCTAGAATCATAAATAAAACGGTAGGAAAGCTATGAAAGTCGGGTCCACAATCGAACACAATCTACGTGTATATTATGAGTTGAGGTTAGTTAACTGCAAGAGAATAATAGGGCTTCATGATAACAAGGAACAAAAATATACGTCGCGTATCTGTATGGTTGAATGGGCTTGCGTTCCTCTCGTCCATTGTCCGTGGGCTAACGAAAGGCGAGCCCCACTGGGCACAGGGCAGGTAAGGGCTGGCCGGCGCAACCCGGTCCCGTCGTAAATATCCTCCGGCATGCGTCCGGGGAGCTCGCACTATCAACAATACCCTGTCATTTCACGCGCTAGTGTTAAACGTTTTCTAGTCTCGTTGTTCGCCCGAAGCTATTTGTTCTTGTTAGCCTATGGGAAAATATCGCCTTATCTATACAACGACATGGTAGGACAAAGACATCTTAGTAACGGCACGTTGCGAATCCATGTATAATATTACTAGTAGCGATATTAATATAAAATATGTTATTCACAGAAGGAAGGAGTGGGTCAGGCTCACGCATTCCGTAGCAAGTCGTTCAGGAAGCCACGACCATGTCATTGGTGCCATCAGCCGGTGCACAACACAGGATCCTGCTGCAGAGGTATCTATCTCTAATATCTATCTACTTTACTACTTAGTACAAGTCCCACGTGACATGACTCATGAGTTGCACTTGAAATATTCGAAAGTTTTTATCTTGACCGATTTGTCTATTCGCAGAAGCTTGACTTGCAATTCTAAAAATCGACAGGCTTGACATTCAAAGGTCATTGACGACCTGTGTGTTGACGACAGAATCAGCGCTTCAAGCCAATATTGGAGGCTGAGATGTTCAAAATTAAATTGCTTGTCGAAGATTGACTGACTGGATTTGTGAAATGTTAGGTGTTTGTTATAGCTGCAAATATGACGGGTAACGTTCCCATCGTAGCATTTTTGCGAAACGAATTTGCTTGCGGAATGTTTGTCCTATTCACGCTTGAAGCACAATCGGCAATTAAGTACTGTACATCTATAAAGCAATAACTTTTCGTGCATGGATAGGATAGGCCATTTTAGCTTTCAGAATACTTCAATATTTTAGAATTTTCGTAAGTCAGTGGGTATACGAGTATGTATTCAATTCCTTTGCAAATCAATGACCGCTACACGAATGTTCTTGGTGCACTTAGGGATCTTCAGGTGAATAAGGTGATCAGCACCTAATTGACCTATAGTTTTGGTTACTCAACTAAGGTTTTGTTGTAGCAAAAGTGTAAAAAAATTGACTGCGCGTCATGAAGTTTTTTACCATGGCATGTACCTAGAGTTTACCCCAATTTCCATCCAATTTAGTTACGAAACGTATCTGACGGACAAGGTAATTTTTACAGCAACAGCTGTAGCGGCTACGCTACAGCTGTTGCTGTAAAAATTACCATTGTTTGTAGGAACGTAGAAGAATAAATTACTTAGGTAATAGATGAATGTTTTTTTTTTGATAAATTATTTCGTTACGTCAAGAGTCTGCAAGAAATATTGAGACAAGACAATGCAAATGGTTTCTTAGTTTTCACCTTGAATTTAATATAATTTTTTATGTAAATGAATAATATACAAAAAGTATTACAAAACATTATGGTAATTGCCCCCTGTTTGTTTCAGTGTGCAAATATGTCTGCCACACGGCGTGCGAGACCAAGGTATGTACCTAATACTTATTATGTACACACGGCTACACATCAAGCTATAAATTTTCCAGTTTACACTGACCTCTCATTGTAAAAAATCCTATACAAAGCGAGATCAGCATACACTGGAAATGTATAGCTTGATCTGTAGCCGTGCGTACCTATAGCGACATGCGCTTGCTTAGCTGAAAACAGCGGACGTAACGTGCATGCAATTAGAATTACATATTTCTAGATTATGAGTGTGATCGGTGCCAAGGCTCTTAGGAATATTATAATCCACTTATGAATGCAGGCGTAGGAACTATACATAGGTACTAAGTAGAGTCCTGCCATATTCTTTAACCTTACTTACATGTAGAAGACAATGGGTTTTGAATTTTTCAACCCGAGATTTATTTATTTCAATTTCGTACATTTCCAGCTAAGTACCAAGTTACGCAGTAATTTTGCTCCGTGGTAATTTTATTTGATTCGAAGTTATATGGTTTAAAATGTGTGGTGGCGCCCTCTAGTAACGTTGGGATGTTCCATTATTATGAGCACTGCGCATAGTCGCGTGCGCAGAGCGATAAAGTTCATTCGAAGATGAAATTTTGTAGTGCTACCGAAAGGTGGCGCTCGGGTGGAATATTGCGTGTATTATTCTGATTAATCTTTTTTCAAATGGTATTTGGCCTGTAAAAATTAAGGAATATAATAAAAATAACTTGAAAAAAAATTATTGATATTAATCTCATACAAATGTGTCTATAGTATTATTTAATTTAAGTGATTGCATGGAACTCGAGCAATCTCTATAAGTGCAAGCGCAGCTATTATCTTGGTGATATCATTGATGTTCGTGACCCGTCGGTTGTTGGGCATTCCGTGGGCTTATCCAAGCTTACTAACTTATTCATATGCTAGATAATAGTCCGGTTTGTTTCTCTGCCTGTCCATGTTTAGCGAGCAATGAGCATTTGATAGCAATCAGCTGGTCGACGACGGTCACGCTTCCATTGTTCCATGTCTCGCCGAAATTGGCCGCTCAGCTAACAATGTAGGTACCAACACCGTTATAATAATGTAATGTTGGAAACTGTCAATATGTAATGAGGATACAGGTAATTGGCTAAGTAAATATTTTACCCAGCTTCCTGCTATCGCTGATTGGATCGCATATGTTTATCTAACTTGATCTGTATAGTAAAAGATATTCTACATCAGATTAAGATCTTACTGGACTACTAACTAATCCAATAACATTCTGTTTCGTTCATTTATTTTAGTGCTATTAATAATAAGTAATCGGTAGCATTATTTTTATTCAGTATTGCTCACCAGTATTAAAATGTTAGATGCCTATAATTATTCTGTTCCACAGACGACAGGAACTCTAAAAGTACCTATTACTTGGTAGGTCAACACTATTTTTTTTATGAACCTTATTACTTATACCTACACTATCTGGCAATGGCAGCAATGAATATGATATCAACGATAAACAATACTTTTATTCGTTGCTAGCGATCCATCATTCAATCAAACAATTCTGTTACAGTTTACAGTGAGGCATACGGTCAACTGTAAACTTCCTTTTAATTTTCGTGAATGCAGAAATTGCTCTTGGCAGAAGTGCACTGCAAACCAACATTTAAAGTCGTATTGTTTTTGTTTTAAAACTCCCTTGTTGTTTGTTCTTGTCAGAAACTGGTACGCCGTTGAACAAGTCTGCATTGAGACGCCTAAAGAATAATAAACAGATAATAAGTAACTATTCCTCGTATTTTCTTTTCTTCAATGTTAAGATATAATTTTCCGTTTAATCTGCCTCTGTAGCCGTTGAAGCGTGGTTTGGCTCCGAAACTTGTACCTAATTACATACCTACCCTTGGCGTCTATGCCTATCCTGCTAAAACTAAACATTAATTACATTAGGTATAATGTGTACATTTATTCGTTTCTTTAATTACGTTACATTTAACAAGTCGCTTTCGGTTGGGTTCAAACTCGCTGAATAATGCTGATTGCTGAAAATAAGACAATGTAATGTAATTATCTGGGATGTTTAATTGTCTGTATTTAAATTGTTGTTTTGTTTGCTCTTTGTCACGTGGTTACGTAAGTAGATTCTTATTAACAAAGTCCACTATCTACACACTAGGCCGACGTTGTTTTATTAACAATGTCAACTATCTACACACACGGCCGACGTAGTTTTAATAACAAAGTCCACGAGCTACACATAAAGCCGACGTTGTTTTTATCAACAAAGTCCACTATCTACACACTAAGCCGACGTTGTTTTATTAACAAAGTCCACTATCTACAGACACGGTTGACGTTGTTTTATTAACAAAGTCCACGATCTACACATAAAGCCGACGTTGTTTTATCAACAAAGTCCACAATCTACACACACGGCCGACGTTGTTTTATTAACAAAGTCCACGAGCTACAAATAAAGCCGACGTTGTTTTATCAACAACGTCCACTATCTACACACTAGGCCGACGTTGTTTTATTAACAAAGTCCACGATCTACACACACGGCCGACGTTGGTTTATTAACAAAGTCCACGAGCTACAAATAAAGCCGACGTTGTTTTATCAACAACGTCCACTATCTACACACTAGGCCGACGTTGTTTTATTAACAAAGTCCACTATCTACACACACGGCCGACGTTGTTTTATTAACAAAGTCCACGAACTACACATAAAGCCGACGTTGTTTTATCAACAAAGTCCACAATCTACACACACGGCCGACGTTGTTTTATTAACAAAGTCCACGAACTACACATAAAGCCGACGTTGTTTTATCAACAAAGTCCACAATCTACACACACGGCCGACGTTGTTTTATTAAAATAACATAACATCACGCCTGTTTTCCCCAAAGTGTTAGGCCAAGGTGTACATAGCTATTGTACGCGCACATTTCGCCAGTTATGTTTTAATCCTATGTAATAGGGGGCGAACCTATTGCCATCAACCGGGCAACAATCCAGACTCTCTTATTAGAATTACTGAGAAATTCCTGATTGAAAACCCAACAACACTTTACCCGACCTGGTAATCGATATTGACCTTATGCTCAGAAGTACCGCTTGCAACTACTAGACCAACGAGAAAGTCTTGTTTTATCAATACATATTAATAAAAATTGGAAACCACCTACAATTTAACTTGTTTTGTGTTTTACTACAAGTAAAGTTAAACAGAATAGAAATGAGCTAATTTACACTTGTTTGGTGCAGCGACACAAACTACGAACATGAACATGCAGAAAACTAACTTCAAACATTTAGATATAAAACTAAACGGTTGCGACTTCTGAAAACTAAAAAAAAATTATTCAGATCAGCAAAACTGATTGTTACTTTTCTGATATCCTAGCAAAATAGTACTTACTGCACCCATACGCACCTAATAATAGACACTGAAAAAATATAATATAAATATGTCATGTATGAGTAGGCAACCTATTTTTTTTTTTGTTATATCTTTGTCGTAACTATATACAGCTTGTGTTAGTAAAAGCTCTAGTCTCTATTGAATAAAGTACCATAGTGTATAAACAAGGTGCAGGTACTTGGGAAGGTATGCCACGACACTGGGTGAAGCTGAGGCCCCGCGGCATCTATGCTCCGTGAATAGGAGACCTGTGATTATATCTTTACATTGTCTCCCACGAGACAGACAACCTTACCTAAAGGCTACAACGCCAGGCTGGGAAAGTCGACTCTTCATGATTTAAATCTTCCTCGTTGGTGTAGCGAGCTTTTGTAGTAGCAAGCAAGATACTGAGCTTGGGGTTTGAGCTCCGGGATCGGGCAACATGTTTTTGGGTTTTGTAATTAGGAAATTGCCAGTAACAGCCAGGAGTATTGATTTGTGTCTGGTCAATAGGCTTGCGCCATATTAAAAGATTCGGGTGAAACGTTACAGCTCTGTCTATTCGTTCGGGAAATATAGGGGTGCTCTTATTAAGTCTGGCTGTTTGTGTATGTGAGTTTAAATGTTTGTAAACGCACCCACGATACAGGAGAAATTCCTAGTGTGGGGCAACGTTTTTTAAAAAAAAAAAAAAAAAGAAAAAAAAAGTAAATTAATATTATTAAAAATATAATATTATCAAGCACAAACTTTTGTAACATAAATGGCCTATACAGTGTTCGATAATTAACAAATGATTTGTACAGCTTCCGTACCAAGGTGAGTGGAAAATGTAAATAATATTACATTTTCTTTTTTTAAATATACTTACCTTATTTATTCAGAATTAAAATAAGTACTTGTATAACAACTTATACCTATTTAATTAATAAAATAAAAATATATGTTTTAAATTAACTAAAAATATATTTTGTACTATATTTTACGTTACCTACTGAAATAAGAAAAGCAATTAAGTTACTATATTAAATGCTAATCGCGCTGAACATTCAGGTACAAGCTGTAGGAATAAACCACAGAACACTATTATAACTCCTAGCGGACGAAGCAACTGTGAACACTTTAACTGTAACTTAGTTACTCGTAGATATCGTAGAATGCAGGCACGCGCGCCATGTGATACTACTGTACTCGTAATTTGTTTCAGTTTGAATTGTTACTTTGATTACTTAAATAAAAGTTTGTAAGGGCTGTACCTATTAAGTAAATACTTGGCAGGTACTGGTCAGGAGTACTTACGAATTATAGTAACTATAGACTGGTATACTCTTCATCATCATCATCATTGAAAGCCATATTCCACCCACTGCTTGGTATAACCCTCCTCCTATTTGTGCCATGCTTCCCTGGACTGCACCTCATCCAGGTCTTTTGTGAGTGATTCACCCCAGTCTGGCTGTTGGTCTGCCAACACTTCTCCTACATCGGAAACCATTCAGTTAAGGCTCTGTTCCAACTAACACCACCACATTCACATTGCTCAATGTCGGTCATCACCAGTCATAATATAATATGTGATGTTTTGACATGACAGAAGCTTTTCAGTGAGAGGGCTGTATACTATAAAATTGTAAAAGCAGATCCTTTGTGTATTTTTTCCTCAAACGTGGCGGATTTATGTCACACACATGTCATGAACATATAAAAAAAATTAATAAAACATATTGGAATAAAATCTTGAACCAAAACGACATTTCTGTCGAAAAGAATATGACTGTATAGTACTTAGGTATACGGACATTTTATTTTGGCAAGCTGTTAAATACAATTTTTTATTTACTTTAGTACCTATAACTATATGAAAATACCTCATAAAATAGATAAAAGGCATCTAAGAGGTTCGTGATCGTGACCTCTCGTTTCTGAGAATAAACATAGGTAGATTATGGCATAGCTTTATCAGTGAGATTTACCGGTCATCTACAAACGTAGGAAAATAGTGGTACTGAATATTAACAGGTTTATTTATAAACGTTAGTAATAATTAACGATGTCTGTTGAACCATACATTTCATTTGATTGAGGTTTAAATACCTCTTAACGGTAAGCAACCTTTTTTTTTAAACCCTGTTTAAGTGGCTATCAGATTATTTCAGAGAATTATCAACGTATATATCTATCTACTTTGTGAAAACAATACAATATGCTAATATTTTCAGTAAATATTATTGTGAAGCTTCAATCCGAATGTTATGTTCTTGTAGACCTTTTCTTCTCTACAAATTCTGTCTCCGACTGCGTGGGTCCATTATAATCAAAAGTTTATTAAAAACGTCTAATCGTAACGTAAAATATCATGGAACACAATAAAATTACCAGTATTTTACAGAATTCTTATTTCTGAACGTGAGTACTCTGTGAAAACAGTACAATACGTATTTTCAGTGTTGTTGTGAAGTCGAGCGTTTTCTCGCGGTATCGCAAATCTGCAATGCTAATGAATCGCGCCCGTGCACCGGTATCAATGGTTATTTATATACCTACCGGCACAATGTTGAGTTAAACCTTGAAATTGAATGAAGTTTCCTTATATTTTAAGGTTTTATTTAAAACTTGTTTCGTAGATCCTTATAGGATGGTTGTTATGTGAAGGTTAAGACGTTAGACAAAATGTATGTCAAGTTTAGTGTGTTTATTGAGTAAGATAAAATAAGACCTTATTTAACAACAAATCCGAAATTATTGTTGCCACATCTTGCTGTGCTGGCTCTTCTTCAAAGGTTTTTTATTTGGCATTGGTCACCTGGCATGGCGTATTATGAGAACTTGTTATGAAGCCTATCTAGGAACCTACATATAAATTCTTCGGTAGCCGGAATTGTGCTTGCCCCAGTTTTTTATAGCTTCTCGCTTAAGCATTTTTACATTTACCATAAAATATGAAATTATAACAGCCATCTATAAAAATAAATCTATATAGCAATAAAATCTGTATTCACATAGGATCCAACACAACTTGCTATTAGCAATATCAATACGTAACGAAATTGTCGAACATTCTGTACGGCTAATACCGAAACACAGAGATCACTTGAAAACCCGTTACTTGTGCTTTTTAAATGTAAATTGAATCGTAAAAAGCTCGTAAATTTTACTGCACAACGTAGGAGTACACGCGAACGGAATCTCGGACACCACACAAGATACGTACATACGTCCGAGTAAATTGTATTGTGACAATAAGAACCACATAAAGTGAGATTTAATGTTACGTATTGTTGTAGGTAAATAAAAGTATAATAAATGTCCATCGGCGGCGGCGTCTATTCCGGGTATGAATATAAACTGAAAAGCTTGGGAAATGTTTGAAATAAGTGACAAAGACACGCCGCGCCGATTCGTTGGTGCGCGCGGTGCGACTGTGCATCCGTATCGGCACGATCAGCAATAACCGTTTCATTTTACACCCGTGTCGATGTCGACTATTGTTTGAGGGTTCCACACTCTCAGGAACACTGATTCCATTTGCGATACATTTTAATGGATATGAAAATCGAATAATCAAAGTACAGCTTCAAGCATTTGATTTTTTGAAACAGCCGGTTTTTAACTCGTTGATGTCTTTTATTAAAATTATTGTAAAATAAAAATAAATAAAAAACAAGTATCTTTGCTTTTATTTACACGGGGTCTGACCTTTGCAGATAACATTGTTACTGAACAACAGCTTGAGCCATTATGAGCAATTTAATGTTCAAAACACAT
Organism: Brachylomia viminalis; assembly: GCA_937001585.2. Taxonomy (NCBI): domain Eukaryota; kingdom Metazoa; phylum Arthropoda; class Insecta; order Lepidoptera; family Noctuidae; genus Brachylomia; species Brachylomia viminalis. The sequence goes on along the minus strand of OW443301.2, from coordinate 12,529,055 downwards.
AATTTGTTACGGACTAGATAAATACCGATTCGTGATATACAGGGTTATTGGTAAACCACCATCAACCTCTTAAGGGGTCATTGTACTCATCATTATGAACAACTTTTACTATGGGACCAAACATGAAAACGCGAAAAAAAAATCAGCTGGTCCCTACATTTTGACGAGTTCACGCATATAAAATAAATAAATAATTAATTCAATTTAAATTTGACTCTATTCTAAACTCTAGTATTGTATAATTATTATAATCTAAATACATTTAATTTAATTAAGAATTATGAATGTTCTAAATGCTATTATTTATTTTATTTTACTTTAATATTTTTACTTTTAATTACTTACTCACTCTTATGTTGCTGTGCCCTTACAGGGTCCATAATTGTATCTTAGCTTTAAGCCTATTTTAACAACTCAATTCACATTATGGTATGCAAATAAATGATATGATATGATATGAGTTCTGCAAACATAAATGTAGGGAACAGCAGATTTTTTTTTCGCGTTTTCATTTTCGCAACTCAGAGGTCACAGTCTCTTTTAAAGTCCAGACATAATCTTGGTCAGATCATGTGAAGACCATGTAGATTGGTGTCTGAAACGGTCTTTTGAGGAAAAACCATACAGATTGAGCGGACCTGTCCAGTCAGTGCACGCATTTGTCAGTAATCGTGCCGCTCAACTCAGAACTTAAGGATAAGGAGCACAAAAATTCGACGAACAATACCAAAGAAAAGACATTTGGGTAGGCCGCATAAATTACTCAAGCTGCCAGATCGTGAAACTAACTAAGAAAACAAAAAAAAAGTAATGAACCACATAATCTTCACATTCACAATAATTAAAATAATATAATACTTTACAAAGTAAATACTCATGTCATTATATGTATAAAATTCATCAATGCCAATGTGTATAATAAAAGTTCGGACATAATCTTTGAGGACCATGTAGATTGGTGTCTGAAATGGTCTTCTGAGGAAAGAACCACGCAGATTAAGAGGACCTGTCCAGTCAGTGCACGCATTTGTCAGTCTACCTAAGTATACAATCTAACACAGACACATACAGCACATACACCCTGCGCACATAAATACATACACACACATATCACATTAGAGAACTGGAACATCTTAACCTAATTTATTTTAATTGTTTTAATACTTACATATAATAGGAATTAAATGTAATAAATATTATTTTAGTTAAATAATTTATATACCTTCTTAAAACTATTGCTTTTGTATTATAAATTGCTTGCTTTAGTACCTATTATAAATGATGGAACGCCGACTTCTCCCTCTTCGAGGTGGGCGCTAATGGCTGCAACACAGCTTTTTTTAAACTAATGTAGCTGTTAACGACTACTAAAAATGTGTGAACCTTTTTTTGGTTCCAATAAAATATTTGATTTGAATCAAACTTTACAGCACGATCACGAAAGCGGTAGAAATGTATTTTTTAAATACGTTTGTTAATTAAGTGTATTTTTAGCACCACGAGGTTTGGTGTGAACTATCTCTAATTTCTGCGAAACCGGCCTTGATAAATGGGAATTCGATAAAAAATATATATATAAGTACCCACTTTCTTTGATCAACAAACAAACTCTTCAGCGGTTAGCTAAATAAAAATGACCTCTCTCAAAACAGAGTGTTCTTCATTTAGATAAGGATGACTGTTTCTTTCTTTCTGTTGTGTAATAGGTTTCTTTATTTTCAAGCACAAAACTTTCCCATTGTTATTTCAAGATAGTGTCCATATACTTATTATGTGATTATTCATTACGCCAAGTTCTTAAAAACAAATTAAATATTTATTATATTGACTTTTGTGACACAAACAACAAGGTGTTCGTATTTCAGAAAGACGTTAGGGTACAACAAGGGTGTCATTGTGTGCGGTGCCGTTAACTTGGTGTCAACGTTCTGCGCACGCGTGACGTGACGTCACCACGGCAGCCGCGCTCATTGAAGCACTTGTGCAAACAAACTTGTTTTGGCATTATAGCTAATATTTCATGCTCCACAATCACCATCAGTCCATCGACTACGGTCTGTGGAACGACATTAAATGAAAGATATGGTCACTTAGATTGATTGAGTCCTTCCGGTAATAAACACGTTTTTGATTAGACATAAATACTTGATTTCAATTAGTAATTTTTTTTTTAACCAGTGGACTACTTATTATGCTTCAAATGTAGACAATGAAGTATGGACACGTGTGACGGTAGCTTTTGCTTTGCGACGTGTTGAGAGGCGTGAGTGAAATGCGCGGGTGCGCCGGGCGCAGCATGCAAATGAACAATGTTCACTGCTTACTCACATTACTGGGAAAACTTGAGGTCGGACGCTTTAGTAAGAGTGTTGTTATTGTTACCTACATAACTAGCTACTCTCATTCGAGTATCTTTTACACATAACCCTTTGTATTAGTCATGTTTGATGCATACCTACGTGAAATTAGGCTTTCAGGAACTTTAAAGATGGGCCAAATAGAGATGGTTTACCCAAATGTTCTCTGTATATTTTAATCCTTACAATAAGTAATTTTCATGTTTTTTAATCATAACTAATTCGTAAACGTATACTACTTAGGTCCTGCCATTTTCGTTATCAATTTAACTTTGAATTGCGACTGAAACTTTGAGCGCCTGTGCTTGAGCGCTCGTGTAAATCAAATTGCAAGTTACGATCGAGAGCTATTGATAATCGTAAAGAAAGCAGTGTAAATGACAGTGTGTTGGTGCAACATACAGGATATTATCTCCCGTAATAGGTGGAGGTGGCGTGGAAGCTGGTGGCTGCGGCGGCCGCGGGCGCGGGCGAGTCAGGTGCAACGCACGCGGCTCGCGCGCAGGCGACGCCACCAGTGCCACCGCGCGCGTCGACTGGCCCACGCGCACGCCAAATCTGCGTTTCGCGATACACATTCGCACAAATGCAAACAGCTTCCCATTTTCAAACAAAATCCTTTTATAGTCGCAAAGCTCGGTCGCTCTATAAATAACGCCAACCGGTGGGCCGATGTTCTCTAGCGAGTTCGCGAAATCTGTGCAAATGTTCCTATGTTATAAACTTGAGTTATTGGACTATTTTAACAACTCTCAACCGAATAAGGAGAGCTGAACGCTAGGCGTGCGTGCGTCTTGGGTGATTATATTTCCATAAATATTGAATCAATATTGTATAACAGTATACTTTGTAAAGCAAAAGAGCAAACATTTCATCACTAAGATTTGTATTTAAGTAGCTGTCATGGTGAAAACGTAGTATTAGTGGAAAAGCTTGTAATCCATGTGTACAGAGCAAAGAAAATAAAACCATTCTCATAAAGTGACCTTGAAATAGAGCGTGTTACTGAGATTGGTAACTTACATATTATTTTTGTAATGTAGATAATTATATCAACCAAAATGTCCATATTTGATGTTATCTTACCGCAGCGAAATAAATGTTATCTTCTGGATTCACGAAATCATTCAAAGAACACGAGGGTGCTATATTTAGCGTTATCTGTTTGCAAAAAAGTCAGTCTGTCTGAAGAGTTTCTCAGATTTTTGAGGACAATAGACTTCTGAAACCTGAAACATATGAGCATTATATATGCAATCGCTGAATTCAATCGTTCAAGGTGAAAGCGATTTTTTTGTTATCACTCGAAAATAGTGGATATTGCCGCGAATGACGATCGTATGCGATAACACTGTTGTGTTTCAGTGTTATCGATAAACTAACTCCTTGAGTCACGTAGCCATTGCTCCATTGCTCAACACACAAGTGTTGTGAGCGACTGTAGCTCTGTTAGCCGACTGATTAACGTCCCTATTAGTAAATATACCACCTTATATAACCCGGCTGATTAAATATTATATTCTAATTTCTCAGAAGTGTATATGTTCGCGGAGTAGTCGTGAAGTGCTCTACATCGTCGCAAGAGCCGGTTTTAAAATGGTGTCAAGTGTTTATTAAGATGAAGTCGGCGATTTAATCGGTCACTTGGAACAATATGTGTATCGTGTTAATTGTAACTAAGTGTGTAGTAAACAGAAGATTGTCAATTCCATAAAACTTAAGGACGGGTCTGTAACTGTTTGATTCCTTGTGTGCAAAGAGTTTAGTCTGTGAATGTGACGAACTTTTATGTGTTCGTTTATTTGAACATTCAAAATGTATAATTACAACGGAAGATTGGACTCCAGTAGCACGTCTACGTCGTCGGGTAGTTCTGATCTACGGGTAAGTTTTAATAAACATGCATCATTCTTCTCTTCTTTCCGGATGTATTCATAAATTTGGTGTCACACATTTACAATTTCCTTGACGAATGGCGATGACATTGATTGTTATTTGACGCAGCTACAACATAGCCGCGGTCTGCGGGTCAAAGATTGCATACAATGATCGATTTGCGGGCACCGGACAGGCGTACGTTACCGGCTCGCCGCCACGTCGCCCGCGCCGCACGCGCAACTTGACGACCTCAGCTCAATGCACTAACCAACCCATTGAATTACTAGCTCGAAGAAACAAACGCAATCCTAAGAATGTCAGATTCTTATAACCCATTTAACAACTACTGACCAGTTTCGACCTTTAAACCAGTCGTTACCTGACTGATCGAATTTAAATGAATCTGTCAGATTAGTAATTTTATCACCAACCGATGATAACGAGCAACGACCTTAATAATGCAATTCATCATGTGTGTTGACATGCGATGCAAAGTGGATGAAAGAACTTCAGATCTTCTTGCTGTCTGTCTGTCTGCTGCCAGAGAGTCTTTTCTAGCTGATATTTCTTTATCTACCTGTTTAAAATAAGACCCACATACAGTTTCACAAAGGCATACAACTACAAGTTACACAAAGAGCTGCAAATTAGTTTATAATTCATTTATTGTTATCTTTCTTCCTAAATTTAATTTTTAGTCACCTTTTGGTAAACAATCGTCTCAATATTGTTAATAATTTAAGGGATTGAGCGAGATAGCCTCAACACAAGTATTATTAATTACTTACTGGGGTTGTCTCATTTATAATCCATGTAACTGTTTTGGGACAAATAAACAAATAAACACCTCTTCCTGTTAGGTTAGTTTTGTTACTTCTCGGCTGGCGAGCTCGCAACGCTGCTTCCCAATCTGGGGGGCCCAAGCGCCGGCTCTACGTGGGGATCGTGCGATCCATGGCCCTGTATGAGCCTCTGACCTGACGGCCGGCAGCATCGCTGTTTTGCGAAAGCCGCAGAGAGCGATGGCCGTCAGAGTCATCAGGGGAATCGCACGATCTCCTACGAGGCGGCTTGCGTACTGGCCGGATCCCCGCCCTGGGACCTCGCGGCGAAAGTACTCGCGTCACTGTATCGGTGACGCGAGGAAGCGAGGGCGCAGGGCGAGAGACCGATGCAGTGATACATGGAGCTGCGTCGGTCTCAGCTTCGCGAGGTCCTGGTGGCGGAATGACGGGACATGCTCTCACGCCCTACTGCCGGCCTCGTCACCATCGAGGCGGTCCGGCCAGTGCTCGAGCACTAGCTCGGGAGGAGGCACGGCTCCCTGTCGTTTCGGGGCGACGCAGATGCTCTCGGGGCATGGTTGCTCCGGGAAGTACCTGTGCCGCATAAACCGGATGCCCGGTGTCACCACTGCGTCGACTGTCGGGAGGACACGGCGTGGCATACGCTGGCAGAGTGTGCCGCTTGGGAGGAGCCGCGCCGTGCCCTCATCTCTAGTAGGCAGAGACTTGTCGCTGCCGGCCGTAGTCGAGTCGATGATCGGCAGCGACGAGTCCTGGGACGCGGGTTTCCTTCTGCGAAACAGTTGTGTCGCAGAAGGAGGCTATGGAAAGAGTGAGGGAGATCTCGTCCAGTCACCCGGCCCGCAGAAGGCGCACCGGGCGTCGGCGGAGGGCGGACAACGCCCCTTCCAGCCCCCCTAAATGGGTCCAGGGGCGACGGACTCGGGGACGTCCGTCGCCCCCCACACATCAGGACCCGAGGTGGTGGCGCGTAGTGTTCCAAGCGCGCCCCTCTTAGACGTCGCGGGGGGAGTCAAACACCTCACTCCCCCCCAGACCCGAAGAGGCCAGTCGGGGGTTGCGGAAGGATCGTACGTTTCCGCGACCTCCGGCGTAGGTGTGAGATGGAACACCGGGGTGGTTTTTATTCAGTAAGAGTCTGAGAGACCCCGCCGCCCGCCCCAGGGCGGCGGACATCCATGAGGATTTTCCACCCCGGAAACAAAAAAAAAAAAAGTTTGTTACTTCTCAAGCCTGGCGTTCACTGCGTCCATCATAGTTTCTGCCTCCTACGTTTCTGTTTCTGCTACGTCTCACCCACTTTAGAGCTACTCACCTCAGTCTCAACTATGTATTAAACGGTACAATTATGCACAAAATAGAAAATTATGCTTTTGATAAACATTGCACACAGCGGGAATGCGCCGGCGCAGCCGTGGCGCGCGCCCGCGGCGGCGGCGGCGGCGACTCCACGGTGCAATACCAGCTAAACGCACATTATCTCTCTATTTACCGTTGCACTAATAATGGGGCTGAAGTAACAATTTCAAAATAATTAATTAATAGCTTTCAAAAGATCAGGCACGCAGATAAAGTTGTACTTGTGTCTACTTACCGTAGAGGTTGAATAATAACTAGCTTGTTATGGTAGAGTTCGTTAAACAGCCTATTTGCCATGCCCATAACCATATAAGATTTTGTTGTTATTTCCTAATTTGGAGGGTAGGGTAATACTTATGAGACCGGTGTTTGCAATGTCTACTTAACTACTTAATAGTTATAATATATTTAGACGTGAATATAAATCTCCTGACCCCACCGGATGTACATCAGTTTCAAACGATTAATTCTTACTTGCCAAATTGGTGCCCATCAATTGACAAGTAATCGACTTGTTTTGACTAAACTGCCATTTCCTTCTGCCTCTTTAGTTTACGGGTCACAGGCCTGACATTAGGTTTAATTTCTAGGTTGGGTAGTGTTATTAAGTTTCTCTCGATTTGCTTTATTTTATTGCTTATTTTCCTGTGTGGGGAAATTATCAGTAGCTTAAGGGGCCGTGCACGAAATCGATTTCGACTGATTTTGATCAATTTTGTGCATTATTTGTTGGAAAGGGAAACATTATTTAAATAAAATTATTCGTGATTCAAAAACTTGAGTTTTTTGTTTTGCATGTGGCTGAAAGGGATTTTTCAAATAAGTTAAGTATTCATGGAAAATCACTAATATACGCAACAAGTTTTCCAAAAAATGACGCGAGACTGACGTTTGATAATTTTTTTACTAGAAACTACGTTTGATTTTGAACATTAAAAATTATCATCAACATCATTTTAAGGTCTACTTGCATGTAGCTGGACCACTTTTTTCAACTTCGATACAAAATATAGCAGAAAAATTATGTTGAAAGAACCTATTTTTCGAAACAAACCCTGGTAGTAATGTATTTTTTCCTATTATTAAGCAAGTCGTTTCAAGAAATTTTAAAATCACACATTTCTTCAGCTAATCTTAAAATAACATTAAAATTTAATTTTATGATTATAAAATATTTTCATTTAATAAATCAAAGGCAAAAAATACTATATTTTCGAGAGCGCAAAAGTGATGAAACTATTATCAGGTGCTGTGACTGACACGAATGGTTTAGCGCCATGAAAACTGTACTTTTGTAGTCAAACAGACATAATGTTTCAATTATTTCCAGCTTTGTCACAATTAGATAAGAAATTGACAAAAGAGGGTTTTTTATGTGCACGGAGCCTTAAGTAGTTTAGTAGCCCTGTAATAATAACATCCGTGAAATGTGAGTGTACACCTTAACTACCTTTATCGAACACTCTTGTAGCTTGTATGTATCGTTTGACATGTACTTTAATTTCAGATGTTAAGAAAGTGCAGTAAGTACCTACAGTACAGTACCTACGCATGTAATTCTCAAGTACTTACTAGTTAGTAGGTAATTGCGGAGTCGTAGTGAGTGTTTCATATAACACCTCTTCCTATTTGCCTAGAATGTAGATTGACACCGCGTAGGAATGTCGTTACGGCGGTTTTACGTAATCGATCCCGGGAAAATCAGCGCGCGTTCCGACTTGTCGACGACTTTTCTCCGGTTTAAGCGCGACTCCGGTTGTGACGATAACGATTAACTACGAAGAGTAGGAACTAATTTTTAAATATAAATTTACTTTTAGTTCTGTAGTTCTCAGTAAAGGATTAGCTAGTAATCTTCATCTGGGTTTGAAGTCGTGTCGAAGTCAGTAGGACTGCTTCAGGGTAGCTGCGATCCTTCTTGTGTCCGGTCATAATAAAACTTACGATTCGTTTGTTATTGATCTTTCATTGTTATTAATTGAGTGACCGATTAATGTAGTAGTGGATGAATTCGGGTAAGTATTGGAATGAAAACAAGGCAGAGTACCAAACTATCAGTATGTAGTTTCTTCATTTTTTCATTAGTTTTTATTCTACTGCAGATTTACGGACTGATGTTGGATGCTGCATCCACTGTAATGTCTGCAACTGTATGCAGTGTGGATAGGCCATTACAAATATCAACATTCTACAAATGATACACAAAAATTACAAAAATGCCTATCATGATTCCATCATTAATAATAAAATAATCCTATCTAAATTCAACACCTCTTTCTTGACAGTAGAGCCTTTAAGCATTATACCCACGATCTTAAAGTTAATACCTCTTTTAACTTTTCTTTACTCTGTAAAGGAAAAATCCGTGACAATACATAAGTGGTATCCAAGTAAAATATGTTAATTTTAAAAGGTCCTTGTTCAATGAGTCATCTTGATTCTGAACCCGACTCGGGCACTTGATAATTGTAACGTCTCGGATAATCCGATTCCCAATATCAGATATAATATATTCAGAATAATTTATTTAACGAGGAATTATATAATTTGTTTTACTATTTTTTAAGAGGGGGGAAACTGGCGTTTTTAATTTCATACAAAAAAAAACGTTGAAAACTCCTTTCTGTAATGAAGATTTATTGTTAATGAATATGAAACAGTCTCACTACATCATAGGAAATCATTTTGGCCAAAAGTTTCAACAATTGCGCGTAACAAACTCAATATAAAATTACAGTTTGGTTTATATGTACTTACTTCATTCTTAAAACGCGAATTAATAAAGCTTTTATCCGATAAGAAGATTCAACTTTTCTTTTGAAATTGTGACGAAATCATCCCCTTGAGAATCTCGTCAGCCTACTTACGGCGCAGTTATTAGGTCGTCGGCAGTTCGGCACGCGGCTGTATTGGGGTGTGGTGGATCTAATACCTCTTCCGGTAGGTCGGTCGATACTTTAAATGTCACCCAGTTTCCGGGTACATTGCCTTCTACCCGGAGAAGATTAAATACGATGAGGACCGGTCTGAACGACACGGAGCAATGCTAATGTTGTTAGCTCCAGTTTGCAGCTTGCGACTAGAAATATCTTTATTCATTAATATTGTACAGAAAGTGTGGGAATTCGTTGTATTACAGTTACGATTAATTTTCTTTAATTTCCTCAACTTTTCTGCTAAAAGTTTGGTACAAAGATCCGGCAGATAATTTTTCGGCTCCGTTTAAAAGACACTCAATAGCTTTGAACAAGATATTATAAACTACCAACACAATGTCTACGATCATCCCCCGATGTGATAATGTCAAACTTGATGCGTATGGAAGTGCCGTCGTGTGGAAATGCGGGAGGGAGGTCGATCTCAAGCACTAAGCATTTGACATTTATTTAATACTAGCTTGTTCTCCGACGGGTTCCGTGTTCCATACCACCCCGTCGCATCGCATCGTCTGCCCACACTACTACTTCGTTTTCGCTTAGCGTTTTTTTCCCCTTTGCTCGGCTCCTAAGGGTTGTAGCGTGATGTTAAATAGCTTATAACCTTCCTCAAGAACGGGGCTATAAAATGCAAATAGAATTTTTCAAATCCGACTGGCGGTCGGTTCCTGAGATTAGCGTGTTCAAACGAACAAAAAACGAAGTCTTCAGCTTTAATATTAGTATAGATTATTAGACTCATATTAATTATTAAAATGAACACAGTTGTTATTTATATTAGGAACGAATAGGTCTCTAGTCTAAAGTAATTTACTGCTTCAAGTTTCTTACAAGGGTTTTCATTCAATTTTGATAGGTGCAATGCAAGATGTTAACCATTTCCTTATAACATTAATCTCTAGAAAGTTCTAACTGTGTGAGCTGTTAAACTAATCTGCTTTGTTTGTTCAGTTTATGCAAAGTAACTTTGTTTAGCTCCGTTAACCAACCACAGTGCAACAAACATTTACCATAAAAACTGTTCCGGGCTGTTCTTAAGTCGCATCTCCGTTCAAACTCGGCGGTAACTCTTGTAATACATAATATGGACAATCTTTTATCGAGTCCACGTAATCATTCATGCCAAAACAGTCTGGAACACTAACAATGCAAGGTCGTTTCGGTTGTTTGCGGAATTTTGCAAGCCGCGTCGTGAAGCAAGCGAGGTGCATTTTTGGAAAAGTAATACCTATATTGCAAGATACATATTTAACTCAAAAGCTCCTTTAGCAAAGATGAAAGTCTGGAGAAAGAGATACGGGACATATTTTCGAGATAAGTTGGTGAGATCGGTGAGACAGGCGTACTTATTTATATCTGCCGCAATAGTTTACGGCCGTCTGTGGTATTCGTTGATTGTGTTAGTCTGTTTGCATGATTGCGGCCGTGTTTATGTACCGTCCACCACACGAAATAGCGACATTATTGGAGTTATTGTCTGATGAAGCTGTTTGTTATTGATGTTACCTTGAAATATCAAGCATTCTTTGAAACTAATGGGCAAGTCAGTTTTAATACAGTAAAGTAAGGTAAAGGTCATCAAGACCAGAAGACATCATCAGTGAAACTAAGGAGGAGGACGCGCTTTTGTGAATAGGTACACTTTACCAAAATAACATATCGCGTTTAGTATTTTAGAATTTATCCGATATTACATCTAGACCAAATACAACTTGGTATTTCCTTAGATTGTGTTACAGCCATTAAACCATTACTTCGGCTACCAAAAGTGTCGAGTCATTGTATAATAAGACCGTTTTCCTGTTCCTGTTTTTTTATATCAAGTAAGTGTGAACTTATTTCTCCAAGTTCTTCGACGAAACAAAGTCAAGACTAAAAAGTCGTTTTAGAAAACAGAAAGTCGGTCATGTATTTAGTATACACCCTGCATAATCTGTAATACCTAATAGTAGGCAGTTTAATTAGATTAAGTTTAAGCACATAAGTAGGTAAAGGTTTAAGTAAGGCATTGCTTTCTCCGTGCTCATTAACTTTACAAACAGTTGTTGCTCGTTCCTATTCGAATTAATGGTAAACACTCGTAAATCGTTTGTGAGTGTACAGATAAATGAAAAGCTTTATGATGAGAAAACAAACGATCGTTAATATTTTAAATCTATTACGATTCTATTTTTAGATGCTTGGTAAATCTTTGTGTTCTTGTTGTTACACGTGGTACTTACGTGACATTTTCTCTTATTCTAATTAATAATTAATTAATTCTCGCTTAAAGCTCGAAACAAACGAAGTATTTCAGCGTTTATAAATGATCAACCTACCACTATAATTAACTACCTACTAATTTCCTCATCAGCCTATATTGTCCCCACTGCTGGGACACAGGCCTCCTCTCGGTGAGAGGGAGTGGGCCGTAATCCACCACGCGGGCCCAGTGCGGGTTGGTAGATGTCACATGTCTTCGAATTTTTGGTTCTAGGACATGCCGGTTTCCTCACGATGTTTTCCTTCACCGTTTTGAGAGCAGTGGTGATTAAATAATTTACACAAAGTAAAGCGCCGGTCTGGGTTCGAACCAACGACCTACAACTCGTAAGTCGCGGCCGTTACCACTGGACCACCACTGCTACTCATTTACGAGTAGGTAAATCTAATAAAATATTTCATTCTCAAGATTTGGGTTGTTCTTACAGATAACGAAAGTAAAATCCATTCAATCAATTTTACTGTCAATACTTATCACTTTTATCTCAGAGGTGTCCACGTCGCTTTATATTCTAGAGCTCGTGTCGTAATTATAACAGTGGTACAAAAACATCAATGAGCCGCGCCGAATGACCCGGAACTACCAGTCAATCACACTGACCGTATGGATTCCGACCAAACCCGTGCGAAATGAACATATACTTCAGTGGCCAGGGACAAATATATCTTGACCGTTTGTGATGGCGCCACTTGCAATGACAAACGTCAATATTGTGTCAAATTCAGTAGGTATATCCAAGGAACTTATAACCAATAAAATCTCTAGTTCGTTTTTTCTCCGTGTGCCAAGTAATACTGGCCGCTTTGTGGTATACGTTCGATATTCGAATAGTTTGAACTAACCATCGCATGCCATTTGTGTCCGTTTGCTAATCGTCTTATGACGAGCACATTTCTTGCTCGATAATAGGTTTAAACCGTGATTCGGCTTAAATAAAAAAAATATATAATCGATTTCTTGTTAGCAGTCATTGTAACGACTGTAAAGATGCTGGCTTAGAATAATATTTTTAACGTTCTCTTTTATTAACGGGTTGTATTTTGTTTTTTTTCATTTAGCCTTAATACATCATGTGAGCTTTTTCTGATCGTTTGCGCTCCTAGATGACTCCTAGCATAACTCCTAGCTAAGTTAATTTTTTAATTTAATTTAATTTTGTTTTTTTAAAAACGTTGCCCCACACTTGGAATTTCTCCTGTATCGTGGGTGCGTTTACAAACATTTAAACTCACATACACAAACGGCCAGATCCGGAACAAGTACTTGCAGGTCATACAAATATTTGTTCCGTGCGGGGATCGAACCCGCGACACGTAACGCAGCAGTCAATCCCTAAACCACTGCGCCAACCGTGTCGTCATTATCAAGTGTGTCAAGTTATCGTTGGTTTTACAAGTTTCAATCAGTAAGGTCCTAATTATTTCCATTTCCTAATTTTATTTTACGAGAATCTAAATGTCAACGGATTTGTGCTCTAATCATAACTACATGATAATTTAATTTAATATTGAGATCATGCTAATGCTAAAATAATTCCAACACAGTTATGTAATCACTCAAAGATGGGAAACGAGACTATGTAGATCACTACTACATGTAATCTACACATGTACTTAGTTATATGATGTTCATGAGACATTAGGCGATGCACCAGAGCGGAACAAATTTGAGTAAATAGTGTAACAACGTAAATGACAATGGAATTATATACGATTTGTGAAATGTATAACAATTCCCATGACTAAAGTTTACGGCGTTCATAATGTAAGTAGAATTGCATGGATTGTGAGCGTAATGACCCGAAGAAAGAGATCAGTTCAATTCGAATAGGGCGATGGTACACGTCAGACATTCTTTATTGCCTTGAGACTTTTTGAATCTCGAATGACAGTCTTTTTTTTTTCTTCCACTTTGTCTTTCGAGATTCAAAAGTCTAGATAGCGAGAATTTTCGTATTTTATTTTCACTCAAATATTTTGGATACATTGTGAAGGGACCGGCCCTTCACAATTTATCGCGTATTAAGTGAACGTAAGAAAGTTGGGCTCTGTCTGAAATCCGTTACGAGTGACACCTCAATTTGCTGCGACAACCTGTGTCATCTTTTCGAATTGAGACGTTCACGTCGGTCACTGCACGCAAACAACTTAAACACTTATTTAATCTCATGCATTTCCCTTTAAATTGTGCCTTAAATTATACTTAACGTCACTGCTCACCTTATAAGGAGAACTTTAACGAAATTTGGAGTGTCGCAACAGAACTGCAAAGCAATTGAAAACATATCCTAAAAATGAAAAATTATGTAACCTACGCGGTAATACGAAGCGGGAATACGAGTTTTATTAAATGGAAACACGATTTCAGCTTGCAAGTAAGCAATAACGAGAAAGAAATTAATTTGAATTAGATTGCCACAATCCATAAAGTTAATTAATTTCTTTCGTATGCCAAACCTGTTGATGCAGGTCCAACATTTCTACAGCCAAAAAACAATATTTTCAGGTAAATTCACAAGCGAGTTCGTAAACATGTTCCGAAATTGGTTTGTCAGAAGAGCGCGCGAGTGGCCGGCCGTACCCCTGAGACAGGACCACCGAGCCTCGTAATTAATAACAGCATGCTTACAAATTGTGCCTTTACTGACACAAGCGGTAATAGGACACCCTTACACGTTGCCCACCGGCCACTGGTGAACACTCCAAATTATAGCCTGCCATTAATACCGAATGCGTGACTGATGTTATTTTGTTGTTGCTGGTAATACATTTTCAAAAAACTTTTACGCTTTATTTTTGTGCACAGAATGTTCTTGATCTCTGAATGTTTTTGCATACCAAAGATATCTTACATCTTGAAAATACCCAGTAAATTTTGCTGAACGGATTAATGTTGGAAGGTATACGTTACATAAAGTCACATCAAAGGTAACTTTGATCCCTTTCCCTTTACAAACCGCAGTTTTATTGAAGGCAACTCTTTCGATTCGTCATTCGTCGATAGGCGTCTAATTTTGAATGGCCGATGCGTAACCAGAGAACATCTGAGAACTTCAAATGAAAATGAACTGTATTAAAGCATTTATAGCTTCGCCATTTCCTGATCGACCTAATAAACATAGGTAAGTGAGGTCTGGAGTCGATCAAGCAACACAAACCGGGTCGAACGACTCCTCCGGGACGGGCAGCGCTTCTAGGGTTTATTTTTACAGCAATGCGGCATGTGAAGTGGTTAACATACGGTTTAGAACTGCATCTTACACGATGCCAGTTTATTATGTTCTTTGTCAGAACAAAGATTTTCAGCCAGATAACTTTCACCTTTATTGACTTACACGCCTAGTTAGTATACCCTTTCATAACAATCGTGTCCTAATTAAATCGATATAGAACACATTTTCTATAACATTTCGTTCACACCAACTTTCTTAACGAATCGCTTCATACGGTTGGGTAGTTCATTTATTTACCTATGTTACGGTACAACATAGGTTTGTTAATTTCACACGTAACAACGTAGAACAATGCCGGTAACGAATACAGACATCCATTGTAAGAGAATCTCATTAGTCGTCTGAGTGAAAAATGTTCGAATGACGTGACCGATGGCCGGTTCTATGCAACGCAGACCTGTGTCCTCCTTCCTCGTTATTTACCGCATATGTGATGAATTTCCTAAGCTAATGGAAAGTAATGGCGATGGGCTCGCCGGCCGAACGCTGGCTCGAGGAAATTAACCTTATCGCAACTAGAGAAAGGGTCAAAAGCAATTTTAAAGTCCGGAAGCATTCATATCGAGAACAGAGTGTGTCGTTTACTTTAAACGCTGAGATTAAATTCAATTATGTCGGTGTAAGTACCAAAGCTGTAGCTCTAATGGTAAATAATAAATATCTAGTTATGTAACTGGGTTAATATGTGAAATAGCTGTAAACTCTAAGAATCGATTAATAGTTATCGTTGCTCCTATGAAAATGTTATAAAAGTTTATCGCAGACTGCGATCAGTTATCGTTCTTTTGTTTTCCGAAGATAAAACCATAAACTTGTAGATTAGGGAAGGACTTATTATTATTTGAACAGTAAATAGATCACACCCGAATATTTGTGTAACATACTCAGGAAATTTTTTCTGAAAAACTAACACCATAAGACGTACCACGGAGCGTCTTACTCACAAATGAATAGACTCAACAATGCTGTAAATTGGCCAAGTATTGGGGTCAAATTCATTTATTTCATGCAAATTACATTTTTAATGAAACAAACGACTTATCGGACATACATGGGAGCAATTATCAAAAACAACGTAATATATTGGAGTTATTATTGCAGATATGGCGTTGTCGGCTTCTTTTAAGGTCTTCACACTTATCACTTCTTCACTCTTTGGACAAAGAATACGTCAACATTTTCGAAGATGAATTTTATAATTGCGTCGGCGGCATGCAGCCGAGGAGATTGTGTTGTCAAGTTGGCACCTCTGTGCGTGGTCGCGT
Source organism: Brachylomia viminalis (assembly GCA_937001585.2). Lineage (NCBI taxonomy): Eukaryota > Metazoa > Arthropoda > Insecta > Lepidoptera > Noctuidae > Brachylomia > Brachylomia viminalis. The sequence continues at coordinate 12,512,959 of OW443301.2, read as the reverse complement.
GGATTTCTCTGCCTACTTTATGAATTATTAAGTGTTACATGAAGTTTTCACCGTGCCATCATTATATCATTAGCCTAGGGAGTCTTAAACGTGGTGTTTTCCCGGAAAACAATTATCTCCATTATAGACGAAGAGTAGTTAAAACCTCGGCTCGGTTATCATGTGTTGTTCGTCGCTGTTAAGGTTTTCTTATGTTATAGAATTACATTATTTTCTTTTCTTTTATTGGTTTTTGGCTGTTTTATGAGTTTAAACTTCTTAAAACACCATGATATTTGAATGGGCCAGCTGGGTTTGGTAGAGGCTTAAAGTCTAAGTATTTCGATGATAAGTACCTATCTAATAAATAACTTCTATGTGGTGATAGATTTAACCCTTGATCGTTGTGTTAAGTTTAATAGCTGAAATTATGTTGAAGATATCGTCGGTAGCCAGCTTATTGCCATTTCCAAGCGCGAAATTGGCCATTTACAGATACCTATTTAGTAACATGTCTCTGAAACCCTCAATCCCCAGTTTTCAGAAGCTTCGAATAATTTAATGTTCTTGGAATGTTATTCCTGATAGTCAGGAGCCCTGCGCCCTGGGAGATATTACTAAAGCTTTGATGCGGTTTAACTTATTTGGTCTTTTACAAGTTTATTTCAGAATTTAATCTACTATATAAAAATAAGTAGGGTTTTCCTTCCTGACGATATAACTCCAGAACGCACGAACCGATTTCCACGGTTTTGCATTCGTTGGAAAGGTCTCGGGCTCCGTGAGGTTTATAGTGAAAAAAAAAAGAAGCCATCTGGTGGCGAAACGGAGTTCGCCGGGTTTGTTAGTTCCATATAAAAATGTTAGTGTAGCTTAAAACGATGTTAGTACCTTATTACCTACGTAACTTAATTCATGTTGTTCATTTACCTTACATTAAAAAGGACACCACCCGAACGGTGTATCTTATTCCAGTGCCCCACAATAGGACACTCAACCCTTTCCGTTATGGTTTTTAGAAGGTCGTTGGAGCTGCCCCTCACACGACGCATCAGGGAGGTCACTCTCTTGCGCACTCCTGCTCTAAAATAGTCAGTGTTGGCGAACGCAAACACCCCCGATGCACTACAGTATCGCGGCAACCCCATCAATATCCTAAACCAATTATTGTAGAGGATCCGTCTTATTGTGTTATCTATTGAAATATTTGATAGGCAGGTATGAAAACATACATCATGGGGTTTTCTATCTTTCATATACCTACGTGATGTGTATCGAGAAACTTTACGCTGGGTATAGGTACTTATGTCCACAATGCATACGGCACAGTCCCATGACCAATGCACTTCATTGCCGAGATATCGCCACGCCAGACAATGCTCTCAAATTACCCCCTCGGGGCAGCTTGATTCGCATGCACCTACACACGAATACACGTGAACCCACTTTTACGTCCATTTATGAACTATTTACCACTTTCACTTGATTTTACTACGTTTGGGTAATTGGTAAATAGACAACATTTTCTCTTGCTTGTACCTATTGTTCTCCGAAGCGAAGTTTTCTTATCTCGTTCCGTTTAACGGTATTTTATTTGCTGTCCCGACTTTTCGCACCCGAGTTGTTTTTGTATCTCAACCCTTATCGCGTAAATTAAGTTGCAAAATTAGATTCGATTCGGAAAGGGAAACATTGCAAATGGATCGCAACCAATTTTAATAAAGGTTGTTTGCTTTTTATCACTTTATGGAGGGATCTTGTTGACAACCTTTTTATTTCTTAAAAACGGATGCCGACAAGATACAAAAGCAATTCCTGTACGTAAGTAATTTACAGTCGTTTTAGAAGACCATGCTTACAGGCTAACTTTTAAGCAAAAGCTTCATTCATACAGAACAGTAAGAAAAGAAACCAATATTTTCTTAAGAAAAGTATGCAGAAACTAACGGCGACGTAAAACTGGTGGATGCCAAGCTTCACAGCTTGGCTCATCGCCGCAAGGTCGCCTGCTTGTCGGTCTTCTACAGATTGTACTTCGGTGAGTGTGCCCAAGAACTCCACGACCTCATACCACCAGCCCCCTTCTTCCATTGGTCATCTAGACGCAATGCAACTTATCATCCTTACCTAGTTGCTATTCCACCAATTCGCACTAAGCGTTTCCAAATGTCTTTTGTTATGCGCACAGCAAAAGAGTGGAACTCTCTACCTGCGTCTGTGTTTCCAAACGCTTACAACCCTAATCTCTTCAAAGTGAGAGTGAACAGGCTTCTTTAGGTAAGCTCACTCCATCGTCGACTCTGTCTCTGTCACCACTGACCTAGACTAGAGTCAAGAGCAAACCCATATTTAATAATAAAAAATAAAAAAAACTAATAAGAACAATAACTTGGTACAGCATACAAATAAAATCTGTGCTCGGGAATCGAACCCGCGAGTTATAATTTATTACACTGCAGTAGCACGTACCTAACGTTTTGGCAAGGTGAGTCCGAGTCCGAGTCCGAGTCGCGAATACGTCGTGGAGTGGCACAAGGTCGATGCGCCCTGCCCTGCCTGCCTCAGGCGTAGGCAGCTATTTCTATTGCTATAACTAAAACTACGTGCTTCAGATGGAATGCAGATTTTGTCTATAAGCTAAGTTTCGGCCTCGCTACAATGTCATGGTTATTTATTTCCGTGACTAACTTTCGGTTAATAAAAACAGGATATTTTTTTGTAATCCCAAATCACGTTCACGAGCGTACAAGCTTTTAATATTCTAAAATTTGCCATATTTTTCTGAATTGTTATCTCCCAATTACAAGGCACAATACAAACGAATGAAGTATGAACATTTGTGATGGTCCGCTCGGAGTCTGTCCCTCGGGAACAATTATTGACCCACTTCATGCAGCTGAGAAATGTTTGTTTGTTTCAGGTGGCCGGAGCCGTGGAGCTCAGCGAGTCCGCCAATACCGCGCAGATATTGGCGCAAGTACAAAACTCTGTAAGTTGTAACAAGAAACTTTTTGATTTACCGCACCTCCTTAATGAACTGTGCATCTCCTTATCTGTAAACAGATTCCATATTTTTAACAGCGCCATTAACATAAAAATATCTTATCAGCCCCTATTGAAATTTTATAACAGTAATAATATAAAAATCATATCGCGTGCGATGTTTAATGGAGTCGTGTATGGTACATTTAACCGATAATTGCTGGAAACATGAAGTATAAATGAATTCGCTATAATTATTTCGGGAGGCGTCTTCAAAGAGTTCGACCATTAACTTTCGCATATTCAGCTCTGAATGGATATGAGCTGCGAGATATGGTTGATATAAGAGCCTCTTTGGAGCAGAAATTGCTGATATTACTTCCCATTATTATTATGGGACGTGAACAAGAAAGTGGCACGACCGACGACGGGTCAGAACGTGGCGCACGCCGCCATCTACTTCATTTTCACGCCATTTGGCAAATTTTTGGTATTGAGGATGTGTGGAGCTGCTTGTATTATTGTTGTATGTTGCTTTGTTACTGGAGTATTGAGACATCATCACACGAACAAGAATAGCAGCTAATAAAATTAATATGTATTAAGTACTAGGAAAAGTAATACATAGTTCCGTTTGCGTAGGCCAGGAAAAACAACAATAATTATTGATGTGTTGTTTATTTAGTGGCGACTGTAGCTGTGGTTATGAATAGAACACAAAATCGCTTCCCATGGCTCCAGCTAAGTCCAGCAAGGATTTAGAAAGCTCTAACAACAGATCAAACATTCTCAGGTTCACGTTAACGTTACATTCCTCTTCCTGTTTGATTTTTGTACAAACACCAAAGTTGTAAAGCTACATTTTTAAGGATTAAGCATACATGAAGGTCATGAGAACATTTACATTTCAAGCTAGGGATAAATGATATCCATTCTGTTTCTGGTTGAAAAACGAAGACTACTTTATTGGAGTTACTTCGTCGTCTACGCGTCATAGAGCGATAGGAAATCCATAGAGCGAACAACTTTATTTGCAAGATCTATGCTAATTTATATGTATTTTATGTATGAGATAACAACCTTGCATTCTAATGTGCGGATAGAAGAATAAATGACGCAATATGTGGTGCTAATTATCCATACATTTAGTTTAATTATACGTGAAGTGAAGATTATTATGATATGCAGAAGGAAGAACCTTTGATTTAAACTATGACTGCAATCAAAGCAGGAAAATAATTTGCTCCAAGTATTTTAGTTTCATGTGATCAAGGGAATATAATTTTTCTTTTACACAAGAATATTTTGATTAATATCTATGTGCTCCTCTGACAGCAAACATTTAACGAAATAAACGACATTCAGTTTTATTTTCATCATTGTAAACGATCAAGGGCAAAGTGCTTTTGATATTTCAAAGTTAAACAAATTTTACATCGAGGAATCCAATTTGTAATCGTTTAGATGTTATTGCAGCAGTTAAGTATAAAGTGTAATAAATCGCCGACTCGCTCCGGGTTTCAACTCTTGAAATCAATTAAGTATTATTTGCCGTTCATAATGATATATCTCCAGCATCGCTAAATGTCAATTAGGCGCATATTCCTAAAATTATAGCTTGTAAACGTACGAGTATCTATTGAACTTGGAATACCTATAACGTTTCTAAATACTAACGTTTCTGGGATATTGAATTGACATTTTTGCGGTGAAAATATACAAGTACTTTGATATTATAATGCGCTTAGAAAGCACCTGAATATCAATTTTCTATAAGGTCAACCTGTCTTTAAAATCAAAAGTTCAGTTGTGTGCTTCCTCGATCAGATCTGTGGTTTTGCTATACTTCTAAAAGCTTTACATTACTTATCTCCCCTTTTAATAACGTAGTAGGATGGCACCCGGTGCCGCAAAAAAAGTTTGATATCAAACTTGCGCGAAAGAAAATACGTAACGTCTTACTTGGGTAAAAGTAGCGAGGCAACTACTTTTGCATGTTGTATGTAGGCATTCATTGTATAACATTTATTGTTAAACACAAGTGACAAATGTGTAGGATGCGTCCAACAAAACGACGGTTCTCAGAAACACCTGACTACAAACTAAACCACAAGTAAATTATTTATATTTTTTTGGAACGAAGTTCCTTATCGCGCGTTGTGAAAGGGGGCTAGACGGAAAAAATTCTTACGAAAAGTTGTCACGACACTTTTTGCTATACCTAGTAAGCTATTGTAAGCTGTGCGGCGTGCGCATGTTTTTCTGTCTGTCTCTCTCTCTCTCTCTCTTATAGAAAGCAAGCCTACTGATTAAGTTTATATTACATTATATTTGTTAATAATAAAAAAAATATAATTATAACATAAAAAAAAAATACAATTCCTTCACTAATTAATCGAAAGGAACTTCGTTCCATCCGGGTGTCCCTTGACACCTCTCAAGTTTTTATAGTAAACAAGCTATATCTGGGAACATACCTAAATAATAACTTTCATTAATTAATTCACCCTTCTCAAAATATAATTTACTATAGTGCCCGGGGAACCACTGGTACGTTTCATGTAATTGACATCTGTCAAACAGAGCAAGCTTAGCCGTTCCTATTTTAGTATTGTTTATGGCAACAACGGATGCTGCTCCTCTATTTCATGCGCAAGTCATTTCCATAGTTGAAATTTAAATTTGATATGAGTAGTACATGGTCTGAAAGTATCATCGCTACATTATCTTACGAGTTTGTAGGTCAGTTTACGATAACATATTATCTACAGTGCTATTTGCCCAGTGGCTATCTTTGCATAAGATTTAGTGGTGTCTTTGGGAATTTTGAATACGCAAGGTGGTATTATGAGCTTTGATTCATGAAAGGTCGGCGATGGTCGTAATGGAGATAAATGTGTAAACATTGGGGGCGGGTTCACACGTGTGACACGGTGTGAAGGTGATGGCGGCGGGAGCGCCCGCGCGGAGTGCGGCGGAGCGCGGACAGTGCGCCACGCGCCTGCGACCTGGTCGCACCGCATACCACGGACATGCGCCGCCTGACACGACTACGACCACTTCACCCATCCACGCGCGGCTAGATGGCGCGAAAATAGGCGGTTAACGCGGTTTGGTACAAAAATCGCGGCTAACTTGCCCAAGTGTTGCAGTGATGACAATTCTCTTTGGATACTCAAAGAGAATTTGTTAAAATATCTTTTGGTGTTTCGTGAAAAAAAAAAACAAGTCTAAGTTACGGTCACGTAGCTGACTCGTAATGAGTTAGTAACGCGTCGGACACGCGCACTGACTAGCAGCACGACAGCGTCCGCTGCGCTAAGATGAAGTTGTTCAAGAGGAGGCTGTCGTTCAGCGCAGATAAACAAAAACAGGTTCCCCGAACAGACGATCCGTTTGAACACGAGGTACTTAATAGACCCATGTCTCATGACTCTGCATCTTGTAGATATCACTAAGTATTCGCGCACATATACATGACATAGATACTAGTACGACACTAACACTAGCTGACATCATTACTGGCAGCATCTTTGTACAGTCATTTAATAGATTGCACAAAACTTCATAATACTTATACTAATGTAAACATTTTACCTTCACTATAGTAGCGTCGTTCTTTGTTGATAAGGATAGTGGGCCGGAAGTTTTGTTGAGAATATATCGTGTTTCTCGTATTATTTAAATTAAGATGGTTTCAAATAACATGAGTGTAATTGATAAGCGTGTATTGGCGTGTTTTTCTGTGCTAGAAGTAGGTACGCTTTAGCTAAACAAATTTAAAGGCAAGGTTATCTTATCAGACGGAGGCCGCGATGTAGTTTAGTGCTCCACCGCGTTTAGCCACTTGCGCGATTCAATTCTGCGAATCGAAAATATTAGCTTCTAGCATCCGCTCCCCACTTTAAACTGACCGATACGTAATACTAAAACTAAACAATATAAATCTAACACACATTTTATCGAACTTAGCTAAAGATAGGCATTCTGTCAACTATTGTTTCCTTTTTTTGTTGATTTGTTTAGCTGTAAGTATTATATGCTGAAATAAATAACAAATAAAATAAAATAAATAGATAGATACCTCTTTTTAACCGACTTCAAAAAGGAAGAGGTTCTCAATTCGTCCGTATGTTTTTTGTGTATGTTCGTTACGCGATATCTCCGGCAATTGTGGATCGATTTCGATAATTTGGATGCTTCGGGGGTGGTCCCATATAAATTTTATTAACATTGCTTGGGCATTTTTTCAGTTAGCTTCAATAATACGTATTTATTCCATTTAGTGTATATTGATAATGATACAATAACTTTCTGTTACTGTTAAGTACGTAGCAAGTAGTGGTACACGAATTTGTGTGGGGTAGTTACCACAGCTAAAAAGTGCTAAATAAAAACGGTGTCGGTGTCTTTCTTTTTGTATTTTCATTTTTGCCACTGACTTCCGTAATAAAAGTTATTTTTCACTTTGTACTGTTTTTTTTTGAAGTGGTTGTTTTCCTTTGTAAAAAAGTTTTTATCTTATAATGTTTACGTTAGCATATTCGATCAAGTCGTGAACACAGCATCCATCATCATTAGACACAGACTATTAAGTCACGGTTGAGAATTCACAATGATACCTACTTACATAGTTCTGTGTTAATTATATAGTTACCGACATCGAGTTTTTGCGAACTGCTAAGCGCAGTCAGCGGCTGGAAAACAAAATAAACAAATAATTTTCGCAACCTTCCTTGAACGGCTTGAATTTATACCAAAAACTGACGAATGTTTTTCGTTTTGCGTTATCTCAGATCTTTGTAATGGTAATGTTGAACCTAATAGGCATTTATGATCTCACAACGACCATACATACCTACGTACACTGGAAGTTATTTATACAGATGTTTAAATCTGCTCGTCAATGCCAAACGTTAATAAAATACAAGTCATGAGCACTTGGAAACATTATGCTGTTGATTTTTATTTGGTCTGAGGCGGTAGACTGAATACTAGCTATTGTGCACGATTGACACGGGCAACGAGCTGTAAGACCCTAATGAGGTTTTGTCTGAACTGAAGTACCTAGTTAAACTTAAAGGTCGTAGATGCCATGACGGGATAAAGGAAGCGAGTTGTGGAGGAACGTGGTGAGGTGGTTTGTTTGTAAGTCACAATCAGCGCGCGCAATCGCGCCGCTAATGTGCTGCGGCCATTTGTCCTTGGCCTCTGTGTGTTACGTGATCAACTTGCATTGGTATCGCACTAATAACGAGTTTGTAGTTTGTATTCCTATTTAAATGTAATGGTTTTGCGAGGGAACGGAAAAGCGGAGCTGAAATAGAGCGCAGGAAATTATGCAGTTTAATGTCGCTTTGCTATGTTGCCTCTTTTAAACACGAATAAATGTTATTTTCAGGTTTATTTGAAGAGGGCATGATACATTTTGTATACATAGATGGCCACCGTAGTACCTAACTATGTTTTTTTGCCGCATACATCCGCTCGGTTATTTTAATTTATTCTCATTTAGCCTAATTTGAATTTAAAATTTGATAAAACACGAATTTTTAAGGTTACTTCAAGTTTATGGTTGGCTTGGTTCATCATGAAATAACGAACTAAAGATATTAGCTACTGCAACGAGTCAAAATGTTTTATGCCTGTAAGAAGGTAGGTATTTAACACGTGATACAACCAAGTTTCATGAGTTGACTATTACTTAAATGTAGTAATTATTATCTCACTATTGTCTTTTATACACTTATAATTCATAATTCTTGTCCTATTGTGGTAAGACTTACAAAATATCATAGTTCACTTTAGTCCAGTCACTTGAAATAAACTAACACAAGTATGACTAATTAATAATTCGCGTTGATTGATTAACGACTCTTGTTTGTTCCAGTTTTGAATTCCTGCGGTTCTATTTGTGACCCTGGACAGTGAACCGCTATAGCTAAAATGTGAATGAGACAAACTATAGTGAAATGAGTAGGTACATGAATCAGTAGCCTCTACTGAAGGCGTTAGTTTTGTCTCTTAAAATAATCAGTTTAATTTTAATAACAATTCATTCATGTCCAATGGTACACATTTTTGGTAATCAATCTCTTTGAGAATTTAATCAACGTCGAACGCTATGAATGTGCCTACGTACTGTGGAATTTTCAATATGAGGTTGGAAATTTTTTGGAAGATTTTACGCAATAAATGAATTCGGAAAAGTACTCGATACTGTATTTTTCAGAATCCATTTATTTTGAAAAGCAGATCCCATCATAGTGGGGAAAAGGCTAGACAAATAATGATTTATTTTGAAAAGAATGTTATTGTTTACAAATTCTAGCGTGTTTACAAAGAAGTAATGTTAGTTGTTTACCACAATCGATCAATGCAACCTACCTCCTATGTACAGACGCGTGGGCGCAGCGACATTTAGATTTTTTAACCATTTCTAATACCCACGTAGTAGTACGTACTCACGATTTCTCCGAAGAAAGAAGTCGAGTCAACATTTGTACACTTGTGTGTAGTTGAGTACCAATACTTGGTAATGCAAATGCAGTAGATATACTTTTCCCAACCAGCTGTTAATACCTATTAATAACAAAAGTACAAAACCAAATTATTTAATCTATTAATACATTTGTAATTTGGCTTACATCCAATCATATTTTACGCCTTTCGACTTCCTGATTCCCATATAACATTTACGCTATTATCAATTAATTAATGAAGTTATCTACAGAATGTTATTATGATATATAATGTATGAAGGATAACGATTATGGGTAGTTACAGTAGATAAGTGGATTAAGAAAAGATAGCTCCATCCACTTCACCTACACCAAAAGTAAAGATTGACCTACAGTTTGAGAATAATAAGTTAGATGAAAAATATACCTTATTGTAAGGATCGAGTGAGAGGTTAACTAGCGTGGATAACTTTATTAATTCCTCTAGTTGGCTTATCTAGTCGATACGTGTTGAAAGTCGTAACGAAATGTTAAGTGCATGCGCCCACGCTGGCCCAGGAACAAGGGCGAGTATCGCGGCCGATGGGCCAGTACCGTGGCGCTGCATGCTGACAACACTCGCATCACCTCACGTGGGATGCTTGCTATCTTATCTATTTGCTAGTTAATCCGATGTGCTATTTTCAAACAATGTAGAGCAGACATTTTGAAATTCTAGCAATTTATAGCTCCTTATAAATTACACATTGTTTGTGGCTCTTACAAAACAGCGCCATTCGCGTATCTAGCCGCCGGTTATTTTTATATCGCGCATGTCGAACGCAGCTCTCGACGGACCGAGTTTACAGATGCACATGAACGCGCGTTGTACGACTTGTTACAGACATAATATTATTTAATACTCTGTTTACGTGGTATAAAATTACTCAAACATAAATTTTATAACGTCGCCTTCATAAAATATTTTTAAAAGGGATTTTAAATACTACCTAGAAGCAACTTATCAATATTCCGGGTAATTTCGCTTCGGGAATGAAAGGCGCGTTGAAGATTATCATCCAATCATTATTCAATTTCACCCCAATTAACTGGATGGGGTCTCGGAACGTTTGGTTCATAAATCAATCGCTCTGAAACCGTGGCATTAAAACCAACACGCGTGTAGCGACTAATTTTGTACGTTTGACTATCTGATTTTGTAGCCAATGATTAGGTCTATCGTACAGTCTAATCAGTACAGTAGTAACGCTTACACAACGGAAACCGCCCTTTTTGTTACGACAAAAAAGCGCTGTCAATGTCTAATTGTTATCACTGGCGTGCGGTTGACTGTACCAGGAAAACTGTCGTAGAGAAAATCAACTTGACAGTCTCGTTTGTGCGTTTCAGTAGTGTGTCATGACTTCATGAGGTTACCTAGGTACGTGTCTAGCGCCTTTTGAGTTTGTTATAGCCAATATCCTGTTCTACTGCGGTTTGTATTACAAAGATGTCCAGCTGAGAAACCTCGGACGTGACCGGAATACGTAGTCCACATAGTAGGTCCGGAACCAATCAGTAAATATAATAAAACCAATCCTATTATGCACCGGCCTTTGCTTACGAAGTTACGACTTAATCACAGTGGCTGACACAATGGAACAAGCTCTGTGTGATTAGCTTCGAGGTTTATAATTTTGTGATATTTTCATACAGTGTAAGTTTATGTTAGACGTACATTTCAAATATTCGTGATCATTTATTTCAATGTGAGTTTAGTCTTTGAGTACCTCCACCAATATAAACAGAAACCAACGTAAAACACTTAAATTGTCTAATATTCTGCGTAGTAACAGAAATAGATTCTATAGTCGTACAATAGTTTCATAACGGTTCTACAAGCCTTTTATAATTGGCTTTTCTAACTGAATATGTAGCGTCTAAATAACATTAAGCATATCTAAAGGTTGAATAGAATTGCAACAGTAGCTGTTATGGTTTGGTCTTCAACCCGGATTCGAAAGCTATTGTTAGCGGACACGGCTTCACAAGGCTTGTGACAATATCGTGACTTTGCGTGCTAGTTTGTCAAAACTCTTATTTCTACTCTTACAAGAAAGGCTTCGCAATGGGCGTTGTTTACAAGTTGCTACGCGGCGTCTACGCTGCTACGCGTCGTCTTATCTGCTACGCGGCGTGTACGCTGCTACGCGTCGTCTAATCTGCTACGCGGCGTCTACGCTGTTACGCGTCGTCTTATCTGCTACGCGGCGTCTACGGTGCTACGCTTCGTCTTATCTGCTACGCGGAGTCTACGCTGCTACGCGTCGTCGTATCCACTTCGCGGAGTCTACGCTGCTACTCGTCGTCTTATCTGCTACGCGGCGACTACGCTGCTACGCGCCGTCGTATCCACTTCGCGGCGTCTACGCTGCTACGCGTCGTCGTATCCACTTCGCGGCGTCTACGCTGCTACGCGTCGTCGTATCCACTTCGCGGCGTCTACGCTGCTACTCGTCGTCTTATCTGCTACGCGGCGTCTACGCTGCTACGCGTCGTCGTATCCACTTCGCGGCGTCTACGCTGCTACTCGTCGTCTTATCTGCTACGCGGCGTCTACGCCGCTACGCGTCGTCTAATCTGCTACGCGGCGTCTACGCTGATACGAGTCGTATTATATGCTACGCGGCGTCTACGCTGCTAAGAGTCGTATTATCTGCTACGCGGCGTCTACGCTGCTACGCGTCGTCTTATCTACTACGCGGCGTCTACGCTGCTACTCGTCGTCTTATCTGCTACGCGGCGTCTACGCTGCTACGCGTCGTCTTATATGCTACGCGGCGTCTACGCTGCTACGCGTCGTCTTATCTGCTACGCGGCGTCTACGCTGTTACGAGTCGTATTATCTGCTACCTGGGCCCTGTTTAATAAACATTACAATCCAAAAATTTTGTAAATAAGTGACATACTTATTTGTAAAGTTGTATGACAAGTGCTGTTTAATAAGCCTTACAATTATGTAAGAATTTTACAAGTTAAAACGTTACAAATATAACTATTATAAATGCTGTTTAATAAAGGTTTACATGTGCAGAAAACGCCTGTAGATTTTGATGATAATATTGTATCTACAAATTTTTAATTATAAGTAAAATCACATAAAATGTAAGTTTTCACATACACTACCACGGTCCACATACTACCATAATATTCATGGAATGAGCTCCGTTTCTGTCTACATAATTATGCGGATTCGTTTTGGCGAGGAGCATCCATTGTGATTACCGAACCATCTACAATGCCTGCTATTCTAAGTATAATTAGATTTCAAAAACAATCTAGAGATATCGAGACAATTAGTTGGCCAGCGGACTTCTTCTCCAAATCATTTACTGACCACAAACCTAGACACGTTTTTTATGCAGTTATGTATCGTACCCTTAGTTACACCATGAGCATCTGCTATAACATGGTATTGTGAGCCACAACCCATCCAGTGCAATGCACACAAAATTTGCTGAGTGGGTGAAATTTGAATACTGTTTATAGCATGTCCTATTTTCGTTACCAAATATTCGACGGTAGTTTTGCTAACCCGTTTCGTTGAACGTAAAATCTGTCACATCAAAAGTAAAGTTTATCCCTTTACGAAATACTCGCTCTTGGCGTTCACTCATATATTCATTATCACTCCTGTCGCTACTTCCTATACTAGTTATTAGAACAATTTCTTTATGAATACCAATTAAATTTCTTCCCTTATTAAATTGAGGTACAAAATGGTTAAGTTCTGACACAAGGCGAGTCCACCTGTCGAAATTGTTTTACAATTTACAATTATGCGTTCAATAAAACAATTTTCCTTACAAATATGTAAATTGTCACCTGTAAAGAGAAAATGTTTATATAAGAAATATGTAAAATTATAGGTACTATTTTACAATTTTGTCAGTTTTCCGCCATGGTAAATTTGTAAGTTGTATTATTCTTTATTAAACAGAAACTTGTAGATTTGTATGTTGTAAAATACAATTACAATTTGTAACGTTTATTAAACAGGGCCCTGGCGTCGACGCTGCTACGCGTCTTATTATCAGCGGTATCTACGCTGTTACTAGTCGTATTATCTGCTACGCGGTGTCTACGCTGCTATGAGTCGTATTATCTGCTACGCGGCGTCTACGCTGATACGAGTCGTATTATATGCTACGCGGCGTCTACGCTGTTACTAGTCGTATTATCTGCTACGCGGTGTCTACGCTGCTATGAGTCGTATTATCTGCTACGCGGCGTCTACGCTGCCACGAGTCATATTATCTGCTACACGGCGTCTACGCTGCCACGAGTCGTATTATCTGCTACGCGGCGTCTACGCTGCTACGCGTCGTATTATATGGTACCTGGTGTCGTCGCTGTTACGCGTCTTATTATCAGCGGTATCTATGCTGCTACGAGTCGTATTATCTGCTACGCGACGTCTACGCTGCTACGAGTCGTTTATATGCTACCTGGCGTCGACGCTGCCTGCTACGCGTCTTATTATCAGCGGTATATATGCTGCTACGAGGCGTATTATCTGCTACGCGGCTTCTACGCTGCTATGCGTCGTCTTATAATGGTACCTGGCGTTGACGCTGCTACGCGTCTTATTATCAACGGTATCTACGCTGCTACGAGTCGTATTATCTGCTACGCGGCGTCTACGGTGGCACTCACGTCCGTCTAACGCCTATGCTGGACAATATCGAAATGCGAAGGCATTCTATTCACTCGAGAGACTGACCACACTCAAATCTGTTTTCGCGTTTCCATGATTTAATTAGTAAAATACCTTGTGACGTGCAACTGCAGGTTTGTTCCAAAAAACGAATCCTTTCCTTTTCTCATTGGACGGTTACGTAAAAATTTTAATTTTAAAACATATCGTTTTCCACACACTATAAAGTTTTTTGAAAACCAATTTCGCTGAAAACTGAAGAAGCCACGTGCACTCAATATTTTGCTCGAATAAATCTTATATAATTTTCCATTTTCCTGACAGTTTTTAAAACCACCTAAAAAAAACCATCCGTTTGTTTAACAGGACAGAGCACGTTTCTCGGACACAAGCTGGCAGATCCATCGCACGTGGATGCGCAATGGTGACCCCCTGCCGCTGTCGCCGACGCCGTCGCGCTCGCTGCCCGCTCCGCTTGTGGGCTCGCCGCCCGCTGCCTCCGCCACTGCGACCGTCACCTTACGCTCGGAACAGAACGGCATCTATGACACCATTTCGGTAAGTGAAGTTATTGGTTATTGCTCATCAATATTTAAAGTGCGAGTGCAATCAGAAATAGACGATGGAACTGTAAGATTATCGGGCGTGAAATGAGACACAATTCTAATTTGTTCCATATGTATTATACGAAACAGTCAAATGCAATAGTTATCTTAAATAAAATTAATATCTGGGTATTAAAATTGGTCAGTCAGTAAAATTTAAATGGGTCAGGAAGACTGAAAGACTTAAAATTCTTCAGTAACAGCACCAGAGTTGAACGACCAGTAATTCTTTGAATTAAGTTATCTCTTTACATTTATTTCGTATGCCCATCGTCAAATTGTTATCAAAGATAGTTTATAATAATCATCATGGCGATAAGAGATCAAACTTTAACTCAAATGTTCCGAAGATATATCTATTCATTAGGTGTCGGAACTAAATAGTATATTCATGCTTATTATCTGTCTAATGTTTGTTTATTTAATGCTTATCTGTCTCAAGTAGAGAGCCGCGTGTCATGTACTACATTATTTATCTGCAATTATCTCAAGAGGTAGTGATTGAGGAAACTTCTAACTATACATAAATCAAAAGTTCGCGGGTAGACGTGTGTTTATTCCAATTTGACATCATATTCTAGTAATTAACTAGTCATAAGACGGCCGTGACGAATGAATGTGTGCGCAATTTTATTAAGGTAGAAAATTGAATCGAATAAGCGGGTATGCGGACGTGGTATTAACCCGTCAAACAGCACCGCAGAAACGCGGCGCGCGGCGAGCCCAGCGCGCGCGCACGCCCGTACACGACGCGACATAGAAACTGAACCTCGGCTTTCGAACTATAGATTTGCATTAACTGGTCATAAATCATAATCTGCCGGCCCAGGGCTCCGGCGGCTTAGAGCCGTACTCACGAGCCGCGAGTTCCTGTTGTTTCGCTAATGTACCTTTGTGCTCGCACGCTCGTAAAATAAGGGTTAGTGGCCGGAGACCGCCGCCTGCTGTCACTAAACTCCGCTGTTATAACTTACCAACATTTTATTTTCAGTTAGACGGGCATTCAGTAAACCTTTATGAACTCTGTAACACCCAATACGCATGTGTCCATTACAGGAATGTTTTGCCTCTGACCACACAAAGCAAGTAATAACAAACTTCAAGCTAAAAGCTATAAGGAAGTAACGATCGCATGCCGAATAGCTTGTCAATGAAAAGCACAGTGTTTCACAAACTCGTCATCATTGTTAGAACTTATAGAAATGGTAATTGTTAGTGAAGTAACAAATGTTGTGAACAAAGGGCTGACATTGGCGGCAGAACTGGGCCGGATTTAGACACCATTAATATTACGAGTGCTTAGGGACACCATGGAGCATGGTTATTTGTTTCCTCTCGGCGGCCTGCGCCCACGCGACTCCAGTTCCGCACTAAACTATTTTCACTTACACTTTAGTAGTCTAAAGTAGTTGTTATTGTTGTGTTTGGCGAAAATTAGAGTTGGCACAAATTGTATTTAACTGTTATAGTCGTTCGTCTTCGACTAAATTGAAATAATACCATGATGCAATTCATTTTAACTCTACAGTTATAATGAATTGCATCATGGTATTACGTCCATATTAGCTATGTATTATATTTATAACAATGTCGGTATAACCAATAATGTTTAGCAACAGTCAGTGAGTCACATTTCAGGAATATCTCGCGAGTGTGTTTCGTGCCTTAGCGGCTCAATATAATATATATCTCTATCAATCCTTGCAGCCTATTATATTGAACTAATCCTACAAATCATGTACTAACCTTGCATATTGTGAGAACTAGTTATTATTGTGAATGCTATTTAACACAAGAGCTAGATATTTTAAGTTTATTAGTTTTAATGTGATTGCTACATCGCTGCATATAATGGCTGACACAGTTATTATAATGATCTTAAGTTATGACAAAGGGAATATATTATAATATAATAAATAACGATAAACAACATAAATATCCCTTTATGTAAAATAGTACCAGATAGTTTGGTCGACTTTCATACTAAAATGTTCTGAATGTACATTTGTCATAGTAAAAGTTCAAGGGTTGCGCTGTCGCGAGCAGTCTATAGAAATAGTCCCCTAAGGTCATTTATGACAATTTCCTGCGCAGTAAGTGCTGGCCTCGGGGTAGTCCCCACTAATGGGGTATTTGTGCTCCCAAGAATTGATGAATAAATCGCTGCCACCTTCCGACTCGTTAATGACCGTGTTCCTTTACCAGTAACTTGTAAATGCGAACATTGGGACATTAATCTTTTAATGTTCTTTTTAAATATGATATATAGACACATTACCTAGCTAAGTAGATAGTTTTCTGTTAAGTTTATTTACAGACAATCACAGATAGAAGATAAGAAAACTAAAACTTTTTAACTGAGTGACTTTGTGTCTTTTTTGAGAATAAATATCTTTTAACCTAAAATGCTTATAGAATCAGCTTATCTTATCGATCGAAGATATAGGTATTCAGATAACAAAAGGTAACATCCGAAAGAACTTTTTGTAAAACACTGTGTAGGTATCGAAAAATCCGGGTGTCAATACCTACCCTTCTCAAATATAATATGTTAAGGAGGTTCCCTTTAAGAACAAAGTATTCTCTTTATATGCATAGGCGTACAAAAGGCCGACACAGTATTTTAATAAGCTTACCTTTTTACGGTCGCTTACTAAGAAATTCTGCAAGTTTGTCCCAAAGCTACGTACGTATTCTGGAGGAATAAAGTGCGTTCTTACATGAATGCATGTTATATTCTAGGACCTTGTCACAGAATACAAGGTTGAGGATCTGGTTCATTGTCTAGCATAAATATTTACCAAGGTGTGTTTCTGTATTCTCACAAAATTTACAAGCATCAGTGCTATTTAGGAACCATCTCACCGTGAAAACTTAGGTCAAGTGAGCGTGGAGTGAGCTGTCAACAGTGTCAATCCCTGAATTTGTTATGAAATTAAATTTTATTTGTTGTATGTACGTTTATTGGACCTGCTTTGACATTTATAGAGATCTCTTCTTAATATAAATGAGATGAGTCTACCTGAGTCTACCTATAATAGAATGAAGTTTTAACGAGCAAATTTTAGTTTAATAATAGGTCTTTACCTATGAAGTTGCCGTTTTACAATACTGGCCATTTGAAACGTAATTTATGTATGGCTGGCAATATAATCTAAATTCAAATGAATTTTATTAAAAAAATATGGAATTATATTTTGAAATTCAGTCATTGGTTTAGTGTTTTGTTTTCTATACATGTGTATCTTTGTCATCGATATGACCATGATAAAAATACGAGTAATTATGGAATACGAGTTCCGTCGCAGTAGCAATGCCGCACAAACGGCTCGCAACATTAATTACGTGTGCGGAGTGAACACTACAAACGATCGCACGACTTGAACGCTTTGACGGTTTGAACACTTCGGACATGGAAATTTTTATCTTAAAAATGAACCCCGTGGTCGCCGAAAACTTAAGTCAACAACGACGAATTAAAGACGATAGTGGAAGCTGACGATACTTAATCTACGGCTGAGTTAGCAGCAGCTTTCAACGTTAGCATCAAAACAATATTGATCCATTTGCGTCAAATTGGAAGGTAAAAAAACTTGATAAGTGGATGCCGCACGATCTGTACGATCGCCAGCACAACGAACGCGTTGAGGTATGCCTTGCGTTGCTTAACAGACACAGAAACGAAGGGATTTTGAACCGCATTGTCATTTGCGATGAAAAATGAATTCTTTTTAATAATCGTAAGCGATCATCATGTTGGTTAGACCCTGGTTCAGCACCTAGGCAATGCCCCAAACGAAAACTTACCCCTAAAAAAATCATGGTCACTGTTTGGTGGTCTAGTCCCAGTATAATTCATCACAGCATCTTACCAAATGGCACTAGCATTACTGCGGATGTGTACTGTAAGGAACTGGACACAATGATGGAGAAGCTCGAAAATCTCCGGCCATGCAGTCTTGGTTAATCGCTCGTCCCCGCTGCTCCTACACGACAACGCTCGACCTCATACGGCACAACAGACGATCTTTAAGCTACAAGAGGTAAGCTAGGGTTGGAAGTTTTGCGTCATCCACCTTCCTGACCAGACCTTGCGCCGACAGACTTCTACTTTTTCCAAAATTTGGACAACTTGTTGGCAGGGAAAAAATTCAATACCCGAGAGTCAGTACAAAATGCCTTTGAAGAGTTTGTTGGCTCAGTACACCTGACTTCTTCAAGAAGGGCATTCAAAAATTACCATTGCGCGCGCTGGCAGAGATGCATCGATAGCATGGTTGCATATTTTGATTGATAGAAATAAAAAATATTTATATAAATATGAATTTACCACGCGTACGTCGAATTATCACGCGTACGTCGAATTACCACGCGTACGTCGAATTACTACGCGTACGTCGAATCGTTACGACGGTATGGCCTTGTAATGTGGGGTAGTAGCACCGACTTCTGTAGAGCATTCATCGCTCAAAAAAACGTGCATGAGGTCAATTTGTGGTCTTAAACCTGACGACTCATGTCAACCAATATTTAAGAAACTTGGTTTGTTACCGTTGCCGTCACTTTACATTTACGAAATATGTGTGTTTGTACTTAAAAATAAACAATTATTCAAGACTGCAAATGATGTTAATCCTAGGAACCGACGAGATCCTCATAAACTAGTGTTGCATGATTTACCTAGACTAGCTAAATACACTAATAACTGCCTTTTTTTTTTTGAGGGTGGGAAATCATCAAATAACTTCTCCCGCTCTGGGCAGAGCAGGAGGGCGTGTCAGACTCTTACTGACTAAAACCCACCCGTGTTCCTTCAGTTACCTGTGCCAGGGGCCACGGTATCCCTCTCGGACTTTTCCGCAACCCTAGCAGGCATCGGTCCTAGCAAACCCCGTCATTGGTGCTGACATCTCTTTGAGGCGCGCGTGGAACACAACGCGCCGTCGACCCGGGCCTGGTCCTTATCGAACGGTGAGCTGCCCATTGCTCGCCGTTCGCAAGCCCACGTCTACGGTGGCCGGGAATCGGCCTGCGATTCCCGACGCCCAGGGCGTCTCCTGCGGCGGCTAGGGGCGTGAGGGTGCAATTTTTGCCTCTCCCTCACGCGTTCCGCCTCCTCCTTCGCGAACATTACTGCTTCGCAGAAGGAGGTGACGGCTTCCCAAGCCCTCTCGCTCCGTACCATGGCCTGGACCAAGGCCGGACGCGAGAGATCGCCACCGCCAATCGCCTCCACGAGGACACGGCGGTGCTCCGCCCAAGCCGGGTAGAGGCACCGTATGCTCCACCGTGTCCTCCGGGCGATCCACACAATGGTGACACCCGGGCGTTTCCTCCCGCCTTATCCGGAACAGGAACCTCCCGAAACAACTAATAACTGCCTGGCAATGTGTGTGCTCATTTAAACAATATACCAAGGCATTTCAAGACATTAAATACAAGATTATTAAAAATTTAATTTTATAAATGGTTACTTGAATTTAGTTTTTATAGTTTAAAATAATTTTTATATAAAAAAAATTGATGTGTTAAAAATGTTGATGGTTGATGCCTTCTTCACCTAACTTTATAATTTTGCATGCTATGTCTTATCCTAGCTAAACATGTTTGTGCCATATAAATTTGTATTTAACACCATTGTATACCATGTTTTACGCAAATAATTTTTTTATCATTATTATTATATAACTTTCTGTATACTAAACAGCAATTTCATAGGTAAAGGCCTAGTATTTAATAGATATTTTAATACTATAAGTAAACTTATGAATCTATTTTTAGGTGCTTTGATATAGCTCTAACTACCAGTCTACTATATAGCATTTTTGTAGTAAATCAACAAAACATATCCATTCATAAAGCTTACAAAGATGTTTGAAAGTCATGAAGTAAACCAATCTAGACTAGCATACTCATTTTACTACCCAGGCCAGACTTCGCAGACTTCTGCACCTATTATAATATTATATTCAAAGCTTTTCACAGTTAACTTTAAAAGTAGCGCATAGGTAAAGTACCTGTCTTAAACAATACAGTTCTAGAATAAGTATTATCTAGTGAAATTCTCGGTTGGAATAAGTTTCTAGCGAAGAATTAACTTGCGAAGAAAATCACATCGCTGCTGCTGCTGTCCCCATGAATAATGTATACGTTCAAAGAAAGGGATACGCAGATGAGGCCGTATTTTAGCTGCTGAAGCCAGGAATGAATAATTGAGCCTGCTGAGAAACTGTCTTAGATTTTGTAGATAGATATTACAAAATTCAATACTAAATACTTTATTGCATTCCACAATGTAGGCTTAGGTGGTAAATATTTGCCAAAATAAACAATCATGGACCCTGTCGGGCACAGCAAAAGAAAGATATGTGGAGAAGAGGACTTATCATTTACATAACTTATAATCTAACTTATTCTCAACACATTTTTACAAAATAATATTTTTTTTTATAATAATAATAATTTTACATTTAGCTTACGAGTATTAAATACTTATGTGTTTTAAGGATTTATCATTTAAATATTCGTTGACACTATAATAACAATTGCTTATTAATAACTTTTTTAATTTGTTCGTGAATAGATGTAGTTCTTTTTCTCCTCTTATATGTATATATAATGTATATTCGGGTAACATATTGTAAATTTTGATTGACATAACTAGAGGGCTTGTTAAGTGTATTTTTAGGCGGGATGTTGGTATGTTGAGTCGTGTTTTGTGTCGGGTTGTGTATCTTGTTTGTATGTCTTCTCGTTTAGAGTAAAAGTCTTTCTGTTTGTGAGAGAACTTGCATATTTTGCGGGGCTTTTGAAAATAATGTTATTATCTGCAAGACGTACCAAGCGTGTCCTAAATTATTAGTAGTTTCGCAGAATTTCATATACTTCGCAGTCTCCCCGAGTGCATAATATCACTGTGATAAACTTAGTGAATTAAATACTTATTTATTTTTAAACTTTGTGTTGGTATATTATTAGCAACCGAAATACTTTATTTTGGTAGCTGATCAATCCTTTGATTCATTTTCTCTCTTCAAAGAATGATCTCCGCTGACGTAATAGTACATTGATACCCCAGGGGTGAAAGTAACTCATTAGCGAGGGCGCTAATAGTTCGTAGGACTAAATAAGTCTTTAACCCGAGGTAAACACTGTGCTTTTCATTACGAATACAACGAAAGTTAAAATAAAAATATGACTTTGCTAAAGAAAAAAATTGCCTCTTCTCCTAGGAAATCAGGCGTTAAATCCATATCTGAATCAGATGAACTCGTTGTGTTAATACAAATCTCTGCTATACGGAAGTATAAACAAAACTCTACAACTCGAAAAAACAAATGAAGATCGGATTGCCGCTTTCCCGCCTAATTTTTTTCTGTGGTCGGCTACTAGCTGTTCAGCCATTATTTTTCCTTTCCAGCATTGAAAAAATGGTAAATATTTTGCCCAAATCTATGTTATTTTAAAGAAATAGTTGAAAGTAAATGATAATAAAGTTATTTAAACAAATATATTCTTTAATTAATACTTAACTTTATGTTATTTCAATTTTACATCGCGCTGTAATTGAGTGGCTGTATAGGAAGTTGGAACAGGGCTCAATAGAAATGTGAAAATAGAACTAGTTTTTTAAAATAATTTGACAGGTGTCAGTTGAAAGCGATTCTCCCTAGGGCTGAATAGTATTACTTTCAACCCGCTCCTCGGGCAACTTCAGACCTACTTTCCGAGTATGAGTAATGAACATTAGTTTTACAAACTGCGTAAAACAACAAGTAAGCATTATCTACCGTATGCATACTAGATATTCTAGTAAAAGTGTAAGCGTATCTAACTGAACGCAGCTTTCTAAGGTTTAAAGTATTTAACAATAGTGTTGAAATGCTGGTTACATAACGTATTATATTTATATATTCAGCGAGAGGACAGCAGTAGCGGCGCGGCGGGAAGACTTTATGGAATTCTAATGCCTTTTGTGCCAGTAAAGTTGAGTGTTGAACATTTAGCATTGCAAATACAGTGATCTAATCTCAGTTCTGACTGACAATACAATGCTAAACAGTTTTCTAGGCGTAGGACAGCGAGAAAACTGTTACGTAATGTGTTTAGGCGTGGGCCTGACACGTACTGTTATTTGCATTGTGCGGATAAATTTGTGTGATTAATGTCGGTTTTAACGTACTCATGCTTTCGTGCAAAGGAGTGTCTTATCCCTATGGACTAAAGTATGGTTAAAGGTGTACTGCAAAAAATACTAATTTCTATACTTCCTCGCACTTCCCAATTCGAATGGGGTTTTATCAGACGTTCGGAATTTATTTTTATACCTACTGATGATGTCATTACATAAATAATATTCATCCTTCATTATTTCGCAATCATTCATCCTATGTTTGCCCGTGCAAAATAACGTATGATTATCTCAAGCAATTACCAGAGATAACCATCAAAGAAAAAATCTAGTGTGTGTAAAGTACCTAGCTATTGAATGGAATACCAAAGTGTGGTGCGAAATGAATTAATTACTAATACAAATTATGACACCTCGTTGTAAACTACTATGTATGAGCTTAGATAGTTGAGAAGGGACCACCCGGCGACCAGGGAGATACTGATCACGGACGGCATCAGGTGTCGGGCCTCCCCGACCGACGTCGCCATAAATAAAATTCGACACTTAAACAATAGACCGGCCCGACCCGACCCACAGACCCGGAGATCGAGCGATACCGCCGTACCACCCGCTCCTCCGCTCTCCACCGCGATGACAACACTACCTATCAACCTGTTCTGGCTGCCGTACGGCCAGCTCTACCGTCAAGTACCGTCACACCTCTCCACTCAACATTTCATACATCACTATCATCTCCGTCGTGGCTCACGCTGCGTCTAATAATGTAAATATAACAACATACCTATATTTCAATTTATGAAATTGAGCAAAACTAAAATAAATAGCCTTCGATATGATATAGGCCGGCGTGGTGTAATTAATACAAATTGCTTTCGGCCGTAAGTGGCTGTCAAAGAGGCCGCGGCCGGGATTAATGTTAGATAAGTGATTGGGCGGCGGATCGCGAAACTTTCTCACGATAGCCATTGCGATAGCAGCGTGCCCGCGGCCACATATCTTCCTGGCTTACGGGAATACTGACAAATATTGTAGTTCCTTTTACAGAGCGAGATAAAGTTGTTTACTTCGACCGTTGCACACACTGCACTTTGCTTATTTAGTAGTTCTGGTTCATTGTCATCAGCAATTCTCCCGAAAGGAATAAGTTTTATTTTATACAATTTGTATAATCCCTTATACAAATTGTTAATTGAGCGTGAAGCTAACAGCCAGCTTTTGCGGAGTACCTACCAATTACCAAGCCATAAAGAACACAGTTCGAAGCTAAAGTTTTTCTCATAAACAGTATACATGGGGCACACTAAAAGTTTTGCACTTCTAGCTAATCAAAACTATTTGAATTTCGAATGTTATATTTTTTTAAACGTTGCAACCTTCTTAATAATAAAAAAAAAACAATTGGCGGGAAATCATTAATTGTCAATTGTTTTTTATCACACATCAAAGTTCTACGTACGCAACGAAAATGGAATTAAGTCGAAAAGATTTTAGAGCGATGATTTTTTATGATTTTAAAAGTTCTCTCTCCGCAAGAATGTGCCGCTCGTCTTCAAAATGCTTTTGGGAGAGAAGCACCTTGTTTGAACACCATGAGGCGATGGTTTGCTGAATTTGAGAGAGGTCGAGTTTCTTT
Source organism: Brachylomia viminalis (assembly GCA_937001585.2). Classification (NCBI taxonomy): domain Eukaryota; kingdom Metazoa; phylum Arthropoda; class Insecta; order Lepidoptera; family Noctuidae; genus Brachylomia; species Brachylomia viminalis. The sequence goes on along the minus strand of OW443301.2, from coordinate 12,488,469 downwards.
ACATGACGAATTTCGTGAAGGGCGGCCTTCAACTGCCGTCAACGAAAATAATGTGGCTACTGTTAAGCGGCTAATTGAAGAAAACCCGCGGATTACCTATGAGACAATTCGAGGACTATTGGGGATTGGTATCCGTATGAGCCAAATTCAGAAAATTTTACACGAAGAGTTGAAAGTTCGGAAACTTCGTTGTCGTTGGATTCCTCATGAACTGACAGCGGAGCAGAAGCGGGCTCGCGTGGAATGGTGCTCACAGATGCTACTGAAGTACGACCACGGACATTCTAATACTGTTTATGACATTGTCACAGGAGACGAAACGTGGATTTATTGTTTTGAACCCGAAAAAAAACAGCAATCTTATGAATGACTGTTTGAAAATGAGAACAGGCCAACAAAAGTAAGGCAGGCGAGAAACGTTGATAAAAAAATTATCGCGTTTTTTTTCTCAGGTACGGGTCCCATCTGTACAATTCCACTTGAAGATCAAAAGAGTGTTAATGCCTAGTGGTATTCTACCATTTGTTTACCCAGGGTGTTAGAAAAAAATCTCGAAAGACGACCTATAAGCTGCGTTCTCCTACATCATGAAAACGCTTCTTCACACATGGCCAACAAAACAAAGTCATTTTTAGCTTCCGAAAAAGTACAACTCGTCTCCCATCCTGCGCATAGCCCCGACCTAGCACCCTGTGATTTCTGTATTTTCCCCAAAATCAAAGATTTGATGAGAGGTTTCACTTTTACCAACTCCGAAGAGGCAGTGATAGCGTTCAATCAACACGTAGAAAACATGCCTTCAGATCTGTGGTCCTCCTGTTTAAAAAAATGGTTCGATCGCATGAAAAAATGTTTAAAATGTAAAGGAGAGTATTTTGAAAAGCAATAAACATAAAATTTTGGTTATAACATGTGGTTTTTTTAAGTTACGCAAAACTTATAGTGTGACCTACGTAGTTACTCTATTCGTTGTTGCAAGCCTCTGTAATTACCAGCATCGAGTAAAAGAAGCAAACGGTAGAAATAGAAAGTTTATTCCAAAGAAATGAAATGTTATGTAAATATTAAGTCTCTGTGTAAATATTTGGGCTCCGAGTCGTTGGTGGACGTTACGCTTACATTAGTTGCTTTTTAAAGTAATATTTACTTTGGTGGACCACTTTCAGAGGCTTGTTCGTGATCACTGCACTTGTATTTTCACGCAGCAGAAACGCAATTTAAATGAAGTCACTATTTATATTTATCTTCTATCTAAGGAAGGTGCAGCCCGTGCAGCGATGCAACGAGGGAGGAATTGGGTTAACTAGCAGGCACGTCGTCACCTTAACTATACACGAACATTCCGCCTTCATAAAGATATCAAAATAATCGGTTAAATTCAGAAGTGTTAAAGAGAGGAAAATTAAGCGTTTAGAGTTGAAAACCGGTTAGACGAGAATGTTTAACGTACGAGTATACTTCCTATTTACGAAGCCGTGTAAACAAATTGCTTGTAATTTAATTAATGTTTTAAAGCGCTATGCGATCGATAATCTGACAAAAATCGAATTAATTTTGCTTAGCGAATTGCTGAGATAAATGGAAAAGACGTATTAACTATTTATTAACTTTCGGATATTAAACGGGTTTGTATGTTACCTGTTTTCTTGTTTATATCTTGTATATCAACAATCTTTGTCTGATATGAACATCTTCGTGTATGATGATTCTGATTACCAACTATTGGGCTAACCTACGTCGATTTGTAGACTTCGAGGTACCTACTGAAATATTTGAGTGATAATCTCAACAATTTTATATAAAATTTGAATATGTATGTCGTGTAAGTGTTACCATTATTGATATTGGTGTAGGTGTAAAAGCACGGCGGGAGTTTTTAAATCCGCTTTAATGTTGCCGAAACGATTTTCAATGCGTCCTGAAATACTAATATAAATGGACTTCAGTCGTCGGCAAACTTAATATCAACGTTGTACGTGTTTGGCATTCACGAGTTGCCCCCTAACTTGGTGCAGGCCATGCCCGTGAGAATGTCGCATTATCGACCAGGAGTTCAGTTCACATTATAGGCCTCGGGTGCATCCGGTGACGTCATCCTAAGTACCTTGTCACTGATAAGTAAAGGACAATGCTCATGATGTATCTAATCCCGTACGATGCTGCAACAAAATGAAAGTTTGTTTTTTATAGACTACACTATCATATTAACTCCTAAAAAAGTTATTTTTGTAAACAAACCCCGGGCTTCGAAGTTATTTTATAAAATCGAAAATAACCTAAAAAGTAGCTTAGTATATTTTGTTCGACGATACCAATGCCGTATTTTATAGAGACACATCGTACACGAACGAACATTATTGCTCTGAAAAACAGCGTAATCTGCAAATATGTGTAAGAATTACGACTTATAGCGGCGAATAAGCGGCGAATAGCCGCGACACAGGGTGCGTGACTGAATCTCGGGGATTTACCATACCTTTAAAAATTGCTAATACTGTGAGCGGGTAACATATCTAACCTATCTAATACCTAGGATCATTGCACACTATCCTGATCATACTACCACAGTAATACCAATAAAACATTATCATAAGTGTGACCAGTCAGACTGAATAAAGCGCTCGTTGAGTCTAGAGAGCGTCTTGAACAATAACCCTTTAATATTCTTAAAATACTATTCATGACAGTCACTATTGTTCATGCTCATGTTGTTGTCGTGAATTGACGAGGTAAGTGATAAAAAAATAAAACAATCATGACCATTTGGGTTTTAATAGCGATTCAAGTTCAAAACTATTTAAAATCTGATACTTAAATCATTCATCATCTTCCAGAAAAAAAAAACTAAAACCGTTGCCGGCGCAGTTACATTATTACGAGTATACCGTCCTTAGCTCAAATATCACACTACTATCATTACATGAGCAGAGATATTGATTTTGATTTTGTTGTGGAAGAGGGAGCAGCTCAGGAATATTGAGATCCCCACTTGATCCAGCATCTGGTAAAATAGCGTCTGATAGTCTAGGGCGATTGGAGTTGTGCTGATAGCTACGTTGCACTTCTCTTGTAGCTGACCTTCAGCAAGCAGTACATACCCTTTCCAATCTTGAGATAATAAATAAGAAAAAATATACAAAAGAAACGTTAAGAAAATGACTGGTTTTTAGATTCATCAAAAATCGATTCTGTTTCATTGTACATCTCTAGCCGGCTCTGAACGGCTAATTACCCATAGATTAAAAAAATATAATCTGAAAAAGATTATATTTTTTATTTTTTTTTAGATTTATTAATTTAATTCTAGTTATTTTTAATTAATTGACAAAGTAGGTATATATTAAAGACGTGATCATGACACTTTCAAAACTCAAGGTTATATATTAATCACATCATGAAACGGAATGTCATGTAAAGGGAGTAAAATATAATCCATACTTTTTACTTTAAATTAAATCCCCTGTTCAAAAATTAAATCCCTTACGCGTAATGTCTGAAAAATTCTAAAAATAATAACTATAAAATTTAGAGCTTGATGTATGATACTTTTGGGTACAACTTTTGGTCATTCTCCTTTTTGGAATAATTTCGTTATTACTGGTTGCTAAATGTTTCTCTAAAGAATCATAATTTGTGTAAGTGAGCTACTAAAAAATCATTAAGTTAAGAATCAATGAAAATGCTGCAATTTTAACGTTTGTATTAAACACTTTGACCTAAATAAAGCCGGTTGCTAAACAAAATACTAGATCTATTATCTATTACACATAAACATAAATTATCTTCTTCCCATGGGGGTAGGCAGACAACTGAACGCCACGTGCCATCCTTTCATACTCGTTTCGATTCATTTCGTAGATCTATTCTATTAATTACCTTTGATTGTAATAAAATCGTATCTACAACATCAAGACACACACTATGAATGTACCTACTATGTATGTACCCCGAAAATTGACTGCATACACGTAAACATACGAAATAGGAAGATATCTTTCAAACGGGGTTAGTTATAAAGTTATCAAGCGTGCGAGCGCGGTGCGATGCACGCGCGTTTGTTTACGGAAGCGATCCGCCCGCCCCGGCCCGCCCGCCCAGCCACCCGCCCGCCCAGCGCACAAACACATGAATGAACCGGCAGCCATTGCGTCATACGCCGCATTACTACTACTATTATAACAAAACGACACAAAAACACGACACAGACATTTACTGTATTACATGAAAAGATGAAACTTTTACTTTTATGTTTGATATAAATATTAATTATTTATCAATATAGACCATTCAATTAACTAAATTGCTGTCTCTAAAGTTCGCAAGCCAATTATTTTCACGCTAGTTTAATGTTGATCAAAACACCGTCATTATAATTACTACATGGCGGCAGTTCATTTAACTATACGGCAAGAAAATGATTTTACTGGTTTTCATTCAAACTTTATGGCGTGATTATAATTGAAACATTGGAAAGTGCTACTTAATGTGCGCTTGCGGCTTCCAGTTATTAGTGAGCTGAGAAAGAGCAGCAATGCTCAACGATATGGGCTAGGTCCAGTTTTTTTTTGTTGCACATGAAACGCTTCGTGTATTTTGAGATTTTTGAACGAAACCATAATGTATCTTCCTAGTCTAGACAGAGTAGACATTAGCAATGCAATTCTACTGCATTTGACTTAAAAGTTGTGCCAACTCACTATATTCTAGAAATGGCTGGATGTTAGTACTAAAAAATACCCTTCTCAGTACTAAAATGTCTAGGTCCGAATGTCATGTAACGCGTGTGTACTATCTGCACCTAAAGTTCTATAAGATACCCGCGTGTAGTGTACGGTTGTCTAGCGCGTCGGTTGCCTAGCAACGCTCTGACGCCAGAGTGCCGCCAGAGGAGCGCCGCCGGGACGCTGCAGAGCGCCGCCAGTCCGCTCTCGACGTCGCCTCACGCGTGTCCGACCCGACACGATACACTAAATAAATCTTTTTAGCATGTAGTATGGACTTATTGTGCAACTTGGCTTGAAGATTTTAGACCAGTGCCAAAAAAAAAAAAAACAAACACCAACCGGATTCCATTTTTGAAATTTAAAAAGTTTACGTCATGACAAAAGTGCAGTGAAAAGTTGATCAGTGTAAAAGTTTCATTTAATTTTAAATGTGAATTACGTATTTTAAGATTTTTAAAGTACTTTTCAGGTTGATGGTAAAAAGAGTAGAAAAGTTACCTTGTTTAAAACTTATAAACACTCCGTTGTAAAGGATATACAGGATTTCAGTAAACTGTTTTCGTATCTCGTTAATTCAGATGTTAAAACATTCCCTGATAAGATAAAGGAGCACAATACAAGGCAATGTATGCCTTGATAACCGCTTTGCAAATTACTGATAAAACAGACAAGAGCGCTGGATAATTAATTATACAAAATACCAGACTGCTTTGTCGAGAAACTCCAAGAAGCAGTTATATTTTATTTGCGCATTAGAAAGAAAGTTCTTGCAGAATATTCAAAGAAACGTTTCATTCGCCCGTACCATTTGTAATCACGGTTATAGAAAGCAAAAAAGCTAGCGCAATGAAAAGAGTCGTCGGCGGCCCGGCGTCTCGGTGACCGCTGATTCCCGTCATATGACGGTCTTTTATTTAGACGAGGCACACCCCCGAGGTCGTTCACCCCCCGCGGTAGCACGCGCTTTATGAGGAAGGTCAGGGTTATTGCGGTGACGTGACGATGCAACCACTCCCGACTTCCTGCCGTTACATTTACTGCCACGATTACAAGGACAGACTTTAACCCTATTTCAAACTAACGAAGAGACATAATGTGATATTTGAATTAGACGAGATTGTAGGTAATTGTAACTGCATTGTAGTCTGATCAGCTTGTGTCATCCCAAAGAATCAAAACATAAAGTACAGTGACGTAGCATGGTGTGCCCGCGGTTGTCGCAGTGCAGGGTTCGGGGCGCATGCCCCCGGGTGCCGTCCGTTGCCGCCACTCCATGTGTGCTACAAACCACACGGTCCTTCACTACATCCTTTGTTTTTGTCCACACACATACCATTCATTTAGAATTCTCTTTTCAAGCATTCTTTTCCTTTTATTTTAGCTTCAAATGCCGTACTATGTTAGGCAGAGGTTTTTTATGAGGAACTTAATTACCAAAGAAGTCAGCAGGCGAATACGGGCACCATGATATGATAAATGCTCAAGGTGTTATTAAAATGTGATGAAGTACTTTCAATAGAGTGAGGACATAGTGGAACTAATTAAATGTCATCGAAATACTCTAACGAATTGATGGACTGGGCGAAGTGTGTGCAAGTGGGCAAAGATGCGTGGTCGCTGCAGCAGAGGCGCGGATGCTGCGCGCACGCTGCACCGGCTGGCATTCGCGCTGTGGCGAGCAGTGTTCTACCTGCAGCGTGCGCCTGCGCGGATCGCGCGACGCTCGCGCAGCCTCGCAGCGTACACGCGCGCTCCCTCTGCGGTCTGTCCTAACTCTTACTGATACCACGTCGAACACTCGTAAAACGACGTGACCTATTTTTACACTTTTAAATAGCCGTTTTAAAGCCGGATAAAATATGGCTGTTATATACGCACGCTCATAAAATACTAACTGTACCGACGCGACGTCTACTCTGCTTAACATCAGATATTGACGCAGATCTTGGTCATGAGTTCATGACATAAAAACTGAAGTTTTGTGAAAAACTGAGCATCTTAGGATGGATAATGTTTATAAAAATTGGCAAAATTTTTAAAATGATTCAACAGGATTTTCGGAAGTCATGTTCACAGAACATATAAACCCTGGTCACGTTGACGTAGTAGACTTTAATGAGGTTTTTATAGTACCTAGATGCAAACAAATAATAGGTCTCTAATATTTTTTGCACCATTTTTTCTTACTATGTTGTCCTGCTTGTCATTTGGGTTTTTTATCAAAATCTAAATTAGTCTTGGTATGTAACTTTTAAAATACTGATAGTCAGATAATACCTACATATAACAATTTGGGTTACTTTTACAGTTACTTAATCACGTTAAATAATAACATTGTAGTCCTCTATTAATCAGCTGTAATATGAAGCGATATAAGCTGCAGTAATCACTTAAGCCGCACCCAGAGGGGCTCATTTGTCAGCTTTATTGACGGGATCTGTCCATTCGATAGCGATACACCCGCCTGGGACTGATGGATGGTAAACTTTGACCAGCACACGGTTCACGTCTTACGGCAACAAAGAAACTTTAGCATTGTTCCAAGGAAAACGAAGTAAGTTGCGCGTAGATACTCGTTACGATTTCCTCGATAGGTTTGGTGCTAACCTTTGGTTAAGGCCGCAAGGAATCTTTCTATCCTAGGAACTGGCTTGAAAAAATATCTTAAGAAATTATTAATCGAAGATACAGATTAAATGCTTTTTGGATTTTCGCGAAAGCTGCTACGATTTTAGCTATCAGGATAACGAATTTCGTAGCACATTAACGTAACCTACATATTCCGACTTTAATTCAAACCCATGGTTTTGCCTTTTTGTGATTTAAAAACATTGATTTATTATGATAAGGTACCATGGATTATTAAACTAAAACCGGATTGCCCTGTAAAGTTTTCAAGCGAAACACTTTTAAGAAAAAGTTGATTCTGTGTTATTTATTATATCGACTTTTATAACTCAACGACACATTTAATACAACATAATCTAAACAAAATTTCTGCTGACAAAGACACGTTCATCAAATGTTGTCAATTGAACTGTCACGACAACGAAACCACAATCTACATCATACACTATGCCTTCGTATGAAATAAAATCATGTACCGTACAAAGCTCGCTTTAGTCAACGACATGGACATTAGATAGTGAAATGAAATGCATTCCTCAATGCCACCTCGGCGTACTATACAATAATAATATATTATTTCTGTGAAACGAAATCCCCTCAACTCGAGGCCGACATTGAGAAAAAATTACAAGGATTAAATTACTACTTTTGATTTCATTTTAATGACAGTCGACCTCGCGGGGCTTTTCAAAGATTTATTTCGCAATAGTCACAGTAATAACAGCTTGGCAGTAATCTGTGGTGATGTTTTAAAGGTGCTCCCTCACTTGGAGCATTCACCTGTAATGTAACGTTACAGAGTCGAGCATTACATCAGTGAGGGAGGAGAACCGAGCATTACAGTGCGCAATCTGTAACGTTACAGAGACGAGCATTACATCAGTGAGGGAGGAGAACCGAGCATTACAGTGTGCAATCTGTAACGTTACAGAGTCGAGCATTACATCAGTGAGGGAGTAGACTCGAGCATTACAGTGCGCAATCTGTAACGTTACAGAGTCGAGCATTACATCAGTGAGGGAGGAGAACCGAGCATTACAGTACGCAATCTGTAACGTTACAGAGTCGAGCATTACATCAGTGAGGGAGTAGACCCGAGCATTACAGTGCGCAATCTGTAACGTTACAGAGTCGAGCATTACATCAGTGAGGTAGGAGAACCGAGCATTACAGTACGCAATCTGTAACGTTACAGAGTCGAGCATTACATCAGTGAGGGAGTAGACCCGAGCATTACAGTGTGCAATCTGTAACGTTACAGAGTCGAGCATTACATCAGTGAGGGAGGAGAAGCGATCATTACAGTACGCAATCTGTAATGTTACTGATTCGAGCATTACATTGGTTTAGAAATAATTCATGGCACCGATATCGTTTCTTCTGTTTTTTTTTCGTAATTATAATAATAATAATTAATCTTGCCGCGCTCAGCACAACGACCGCTTCGTCTGAAATTGTGGAATCAACTAAATGCTCAAAAATCGAATCTAATGTTACATTACAGGCGAATGCTCGTCATTTAGGGAGGCAGTATTGTAAAGCAGTGCTCAAAATCGAATATGAAATGTTACATTAGAGGCGAAAGCTCCAGGTGAGGGAGCACCTTAATAACATGATGTTGTTCTTTTGTTTTAGAGTCGAGCCGTGAGTGCGCCTGCCACCCCTGCTTCAACAACGTTTTCGAGAGAACAGGTAAAAATACACCATTATTTTTATCAAAAGAAAGCGTACAAGCGAAAATGTATTCAAACCGAATTTGATTTTGTTTTCAAAGAGACTAGACGTGTTTGTTTTACAAAACTTGAAGAATATTATTATGATCTGCGACCGGTGTGACATGTAACCTGAACTTAAGTTATCAGCAGTTTCTGATCAGCAAATTAATTAACCATTTCATTATACAACATAAAGTGATTGATAGCGATCATGTTTGTGTACAAAAAAGAAACTAATTGATTAGGTACCTACCTTTAGCTCATAGAAATATCAGTTTTCCTATTTTTCTTTCTCAGCGAATATTAAATGAGGATATTTTTTACGAAATGCAATCGTAGTATTCATACCATGTCTTTTTTGGCACGATAACAAACCACTTCAACACACGGTCTGTTTCTAAATGGCGACCAAAAAGTATAGGTAATAGTTGCTTCTTTATAGTTTGTAATTTTATCTTCTAATGTCTATCATTCTTCGGAAATGGAGATCACAAAGTCTGTGAAACTTTAATGACCCTTTGCTTGTTCATCCTTGCTCTTTTACCAGAGAGAATGATAACTTGTTTAAGATACAAAGTGTGAGTAGGTACGCGTATGTTTATGACATTGCATTTTAGTTCCCATACATACCTTAAAGATTCCGTCGTCAACAAAAGTTAATCCTTTCCGTTGGCAATAGTTTCTCTAAAGATACACATTTTACATTATAGGTATTGCAAAAGGAAACTAAGCTTAATCCTCAACAATGCTTTCGCAATTAACTTTAATCAACCATAATAAGCATTTTAATGGGACATCGATACAAATAAACGTCTTGTGCTCAAATAGCCTTAATTTACATCGCATAGAAGCGGGGCTTACGCATCGACTACTCTAATCGGATTAAATGCATTGAAGGCGAAGCTCACAGAGTACGCAGCTTCGCGTCGCCCGCGCGGCTGCCTACGCAGTGCTTGAGACACTTTCACAGAATTATGGCGCGCCTACGACCTTATGTCGGCTGACATAAACACTTAAAAGCAAGACAAATCAGGGCTTTTCTCTTCGCTGTCACCTTTCTATTCTAGTTTATCGTAACAACAGTGTGCTTTACATAGTTTTCCACACGTCGGTTTTATTTCAAAAAGCGGAAATTATGACGGTATTAGTTGTCTCTTGTTTTGAAGATTCGACAAATGTTTACGAGTCCTTCACACTGCACACCCGGCGAGTAACACGTGTTATAGCCGTAGATACAAGAGGGGTCCTAAAATAACTCCTCGTGAACGCTTGTGATTGCTGTGTAGTTTATTTCCTGCCTGTTGACCTTGTGGTTTTTGGAATTGATAATGGGAATGTATAGGATTATACACCTACACTTGAAGTTTATGTTACTGCACAAACCGGTAGTTCATAGAATGGAATCGGCTATAATTTTCATATTAACGTTTTTTGTAACCGTTGTAAGCTGACGTTAAATAGAAGCTTATGGTATTCTGGTTTTTGTGTTTCATAATGATTCATTTTGTTTTGTTCTCATTATCTCATAACAATGTGATCATTGAAGCGTTTCTGTTTTTAATGCGCATTGAGTGGAAATTCGATATTCTGACCGACCATTGACTCCATAAGGCATAAGAGTGATAAACTTTATTATTGAACAATGTACCAGTAATCCGACCGCATACCTATATTATTTATTCAAATTAAGAACTTGTTCAAACTATTATAATAAATGACTAAGCGATGACGTATTTTTACCTTCTTCATCTTCATTACGGTAATCTTTTCTCAAACATGTTTGGCTTAACGTTTATCGCCCAGATGCACGTAAACATCAGCATTCCTTGACCTTCCATCACCTGACATCCGTAGTTCAATTAGTGTCCTTGTTTACTTCCCTTCAGACTAGAACTAAAGGTAGGAAGAACCCAATTTATGTCCATTTGCACGTGTATCATCAAGATCTTGATGTATTATGCCTTCGGAAAAAGAACCACGTCAACCCCTCCTTACTCACACCTATAATAGCGCTGGCACTATTATATGTAGGTAATACGTTCTAAAATGCGGTCTTTGACTATAAGATTTAAAGGCCAGTCACTTTTGCTGTCATATCCGCAAGTGAGAAGCTTTCTGTAGCAGCCTGGAGCCTGGAAGTACAAACGGCCTTTAGTAATTTCATGCGACTTATAACAGAACTGGCGAAGTGTGGGTGTACCCCAACGTCCTCAACCTCCCTCTTTCTGCGTTCACACCCATTATCATTAATTCTTTCTTTGTTCCTTGTTATAAGTTAAAATTTCATTTTCTATTATCCAGGGTGGTTCCCGGTCGGCAAGTTTCCCCGGTGGCCCTGGCAGCAGGCTGGATCTATGCTATGTGGCGGAGCGCATGCTGGCACTGCACCTGCCCGAGCGAGATGCGCATGCGGAGGCCCAGGCCGCGCATATGCTCACCAATAAACATGGGGACCATTTCATGGTGAGCTTTCTAATTATTTAGCTTTAGTCAAATTAAATTTAGACTACGCAAACGGCCGTAAAAACAATGAAAAATATAATAAAGAGATAGTAAACATATTTTGCGTGACGCAGTCATGCATTCTACTGTTTAAAACTTCAAGCACACTATAAGTAGGTAGATACATAAACTAACTAAGTAGGTACTTAGGTAGGTACTATATTTAGAATGGACTATGTTGATAGGTTAATCATTTTGGCTGAATTTTTACCATAAAGCGTGATTGGACATTGGTGGAGGTAATATATGTTGAAATTCTGCTTATTATTAGCCCATAGTTTTTTTTTTTTTTTTTTTTTTATGGGACAACATCCACACAAGGTCTTCAGGTCCCGAACTAGGCAGAGCCTGTACTACGGTAACCTGATGACTGATATACATACTTATATACATATACACACCCAGACACAGGTCAAACAGACATGTTCATGCACACAAATGTTTGACTTGTCCGGGGATCGAACCCGGAACCAGCGGCTCAGAAGGCAGGGTCGCTACCAACTGCGCCAACCGGTCAGTCAGATAGTTCCTCCGCCAGTTTGTCTGTCGGCTTATAGCAGTTTTTTCATCAAATAATATTTCTGAATGTGGATTGCGATAAGGTAGCAAATGGTAAAATAAATGTATGCATCGCTCAAAAATAAATAGGTACCTACAGTTCAATACCCTTTCCTCCCTGTGGACTTGTTTATAAAAAAAACGTAATGAAACGCAGTCATAGATCACGCAGCAAATAATTTCTGTGATTTTTTTCATTTTGTCATTAGTGTAGATTTGTGTAGATTTTTATGATAAATATTTTAATTCGAAGAAGTGCTGCCCACATGGTGGGCGCGTCGCCGTCTCATAAGATCGGCGCTTTGAAGAAATAGTTTATTTGAAATGTAATTATTATAAGGTGGGTGTTTAATTGCTGACTATTAATTAATATTAATTCGTATAAAATTAGACGAATTAATATTAATTAATAGTCAGCAGTGGGCTAAAGTCAAATATTTTTGACGCATCTTTCATAATTATCTATCTCCGAAATATGTAACTGCAGTACAGGCGTTTAGAAATACTATTGAATGAACCAAAGAAAGCTTTCTCTAATCGCAATCATAGATACAAATAGTGTACTATTTCAACCAGTTTCTGGTTGTGGCAACTATCGTAGTCCAGTGGAACAGCATTGGAGCTACAAAGTCTGATGTAAATTTGACCTGCTCCCTTATATGGAACGCGTTTAGTAACTCTAAAGTCTAAAGCTACAAATAAGACACAGACCAGCCTTAAAAGTCTCCTCGGTGATATTATAGTTGCCAGACGTCTAGGTACCTACCTACTCTTACTTCAAAATGGGGCGTAAAGTAGTATTAAGTTAGTGGTAGTTTGCAAAGTACCTAACTTAGTTTGCTACTCCTCCATACTTACAAAAATGTTGTAACATGTCCTAACAAAACTACCAAGGTTTTTGTCGTCTTTTCGTAAATTCTCTACAGTTTAAAGTACTGCATCTTTCTTGAAAATAAGCTTTAAAAACTAACATAGGCTGCTAGCACTTCGGCGAAGGTCTCCCTCGGGGTGTCTTGCTGTAAATAGTTCACATTTTTTTATTTTATTTCTCCAGAAAACTTACAGCTAGGATACAGATAGTTAAACATTAGTTATCAAGCGACAGAAGACGGCCAAGCAAAACAAATATAAAGGCAGTCGACGATAGTTTTGAGTAGGTAGACTAGACTGGTTTCAGTGATCTTTGAAGATGTAGTTATATAATAACTTTTTCGTAAAAACTTATTCATCATTTTTGTTTCCATCTTTTTCAGGTATTCGAGGTGAGCGGCGGCGACAGCGCGGGCGGTGTCGGGGCAGCTCGGGGCGTGTTCGGTCGCGCTCGCTCGCTCGGCTGGGCCGGCGACCTGGCCCCGCCGCTCGAGCGCCTCTGCGCCGCTTGCAAGCACATCGAGAGCTGGCTCGCAGCACATCCAAAGAACGTCGCCATACTGCTTGCATGGTAAATATCTGATTTATATAAGTTATTCGACGAATAAGCTATGCCGTCTCACTCCTAGAGAATTAATAGGTAAGTTATAATATATTTTGAACAATAAGACACATTCAGCAAGAGTAGGTACATACCTATTACAATGCACGGTATCCTCTAGCTTGTATAGTGTTAGCTACAGAGATAAGTATAGTCAGACGAACCTATTCCTATCAGCATAGCTATTCACAACCATTCTACAGGCTTCCAAATAGAAAATTGCATATTTTCGGTTACCTGATTTGCCTAGTACACGACCGCAAATAGCCGTCGAAAGAATAGTGGTCGTCTATTTGGTTTAAACTGTCCGCTATGTCTGGAGAGAGCCAAGACTGCACTTATGCGCAAAAGTGTCTATTGCATGGCACCAGTCATTTTTAACAAATTGCCGAAGACATGGAAAGAGCTTCCGCTTTCATTATTTAAAAAGAGACTCCGAAGCTTTTTAGCGGCGAAAGCTTATTATAATATTAAGGAGTTCCTAATTGAAAAGAATTTTTTAAGCTAGTGTATAATTCTGTTTAATTAATAATTCAGTATTTTAAAATTGAATTTAACGTGTAATAATTTTATAATTGTATTTAGTTTTAAGTTGTTATTTTTTAAATCTTTTGCATGCCTACGTGGTAAAATATGGCTGTACTTTTATATGTTTTTTGTCATCGTTTGAGGTTACCCATATTTGCAAAATAAAGTTATCTTTATCCAAATTTTTTGGGTTTTGGAAGGTATTTGTTTGTGAACAGCGTTTAGAGGATTCCTTCGATAATATTGATTGATGCTCGATTCACGGAATCATATCAAATGGTTGTGAATGGCTATGCTGGACTATCAAAGCGATAGATGGCAACATCCACTTGTTTTCTAACGACATATTGTCACGAGACTATTATACGTCAATTAATTTGGCTGCCAAACTGTGGCAGCGGTCTATAAGGAAAACAGATAAAAAAATTTAGCCTACGTTCTCCGGATGTTGATTAAATTAAGAATCCTAGATAAATGATTGTAACATGTGTAAATAGATTACAGGTACTGTAAATGACTGTAATAAATAATCAATAATAATCAATCTACTATACCTGTTATTTCCGGTATCCTAACGTAATTGCAGTTGTTACAACATTGGCTTCTCCTCATCGTTTTGATAGTTTTGCTAACAAAAATTATAACCCTCATAATCTTTTGACTTTCACATTGACCTCTGAGATATTGGTCGTCAACTGTATATAAATTCACTTTGGTTCTTTATTATATTATTTTACTTTTTTAATTGTTTCCAGGGGCAACCGCGAGCGCCTGGGCGTGTTGGTGGCAGCATACATGCACTACTCGGCGATATGCGGTGCGCCGGAGCATGCTCTCGACCGATACGCTATGAGGAGATACCTGGATGACAGAGTGCCTGTCTTCCAACTACCAAGCAATAAACGGTAAATAGGACACTATAATTACTAAGCCGTGTCTCTATAATTATTAACCGACTTCAAAAATGGAGGAGGTTCTCAATTCGACTGTGTGTTTTTTTTTGTATGTTTGCTACGCGATAATTCCGCCAATTATGAATTGATTTTGATGATTCTTTTTTGTTTGGTAGATCATACTTCAGAGGTGGTCCCATATAAATTTCCACCGACTTCCGAAATTAAAGTTATTTTTCACTTTGAAGTGTTTTTTTTTGGAATTCGGTTCCAAAAGTTCTTCTTTGATTCTGTTGCATGCTGTAAAATTGCAAAAATATTAGTGAGGCGCTACCTAACATCACATTTTCTTGTTGTGAACAGCTACATCGACACATTCGCTGGCCTGCTGGCTGGTCAGATACGAGTGAACGCAGCGCCCCTGCATCTAACACACGTCAGCGTAGCGGGCTCTCTCGCGTCACCCGCCACACCCACCATCGCCTTCCTCAAGATATACGAGAACTTCGTCTGCGTTTACACGTCAGGCAAGTAACATTAGCACGAGAACAGTACCCGACCGTAAATAGGTCACACCGAGTAGAAAGTTTTCGGCTTTGTAGAGCATCAAATCTGTTCATCATATCTGCGAAGAGTCTCTTGTCTCGATGTGCGATATTACAGTCACATACTGAGTGAGTCTACTATTAGCAATCTTCAGGAGGAAAAGGTGCTGGATTATATTCAGAAGGATATCTTGCACTTTCCCTGTACAAAAAACTCATTTGAATGCGGTCACCAAACCCATCGCGCTTTTAGGATAGGTACGTTGCAAATATTGAGAGACACGATGATAATCAAACAATGATCTTAAAATATTAACATAAACCATAGTGACAAAACCTACATCGGGTAACCAGTTGCTTTTGTCTCAGGCTACACATTCGCAGTAAGTAGGTAGACACTTGTCAGTAAGTAGTAAGCGAATAAGTTTGTAGAGCCTTCCGTTTCGCATTCGGTGACTATTAACAGGTTTCAGTAGCTGAGGATAATTGGGTAGCCCAAACATTGAGAGATATTTTGGAAAGTTGGAAAGTTTTGACGTCCATTTTGTCGTCAATTTTGTAGTTTCTTTTTGACGTCTTGAAACTTAAGTATCACGCTTAGAACTTTTTGTTACTTCTGTACTTATGAAATGTTGTGTCGTGCAGGTCTTTATATGGTGAACGGCGGTGGCTGGACTGTCGGCGTTGGGCGGCTGGCCCTGCGCGGCGACGTAGTGGTGCGCGCCTACCGCCGAGCCGCACACGCGCGCCCCGGCGGGCCCGGTGGCCCCGGCGGGCCCGCTGGCCCCGGCGGTCCCGCGGGCTCCGGCGGCCCCGCGGACCCGGCGGGCCCCGGCCAGCGACGCCTGGTGTTCGCGTGTCAGTTCCACACGTGCGCAGTCGCCGACCACACGCTCTCCTTCACCAAGCAGCAGCTCGATCATGCCGTGCACGGTAACCACCACCTTTCTGGCTTCCAGACAAATGTAAGATGGAGGCTATACCATTAATTTGGTCACTGATTCTATGTATAAAGCGCAGCTTGATAAATAAATGATCCAGAGTCTTGGATTGTTGGTGTAACCTTCATGTAACGTATAATTCAGAAAAAAAAAACGTTACTCGTTTACATTTGTCTAAACACATCTTTTTCTTCTATGATGTTTCTTTTAACTCTACGCTATCTTCTGTCATAGAAAATCAAATGATAATGATTTCGTATAAAATCGAAACTTGAAGCATCATACGCCCAATACTGCGAAATAAAAGCATACATTTAAACACGTTCAGAGCCCGCGTTATGAAGCTTCTCTGCTCTATTTTGTTCTTATTTCCTTGCCTATGGTTCTGCTAGCATTGAATGTTTTTCTATACTGCATACTTACCTATCATATAAAAATGCCATCATCCATAAGATCTCAGAATAAAACGAAATGTTTTATTCACGCCTTAAAACACTAATGCGTATGTCGCTTCTAAATCTGCCTGTGCCACAAATATACATACAAAACATGTAGGTACGAGTACATAAGCACCTACACATCAGACAAAGATATTTATTTCAATAAGTCTTGTCTACAGTTGAGTGCAATTACGCCAACGTGATTTTGTTATCAGGAAAATTGCTTGGCCCATTAAGTATGAGGTCAGAGTAATAAATTCACCAATAAGGAAAACGCTAATTTAATGCTATGCATTTTATAGAGCCGAAATCACATAATTTGTTCTCGAATACGAATAATTTAGCTGGTAACAACCAGGCTACCATGATTATTAGGAATTAACAGCAATTTGCACCAATTTGCCCCAAAGATTCATGGGAAGTTTTAAACGTTCTTTGCAAATGCTACGAGGAAAGTTTTAAATGGTAATGTTTAAAAATTGTACCTAAGGTTGTATAATACTGGTCATCCAGAAAAAAACCCTTTATGCGAATTTACTGCCTCGTGGCCTCTCGGCCACGAGGCAGTAAATTCGCATAAAGGGTTTTGGGGTTGCTGAGCAGTGGATGCAGGGTTCAATCCCCAGTTCGAACTAAGTGTTTTTGAGTTTTTGCATTAGATTTTTTTCAGTAGCAGATAGTAGTCTGGATTTGCACCCATTTCATGACAATTATGTCCCTATTACATGGGAATTGAACATATCTGACAAAAAACAATGGCCAAAAGTGGTATAAATGTTCACCATTAACGTGATCTATGTCACTGAATAGCCCATTAATTGTGGAGTAAGTTTTACTAGAACAGCCATAAAAATAATCTGTTAGTAAAAAGTTATGTTTATTCAGTAGTTTTTATTACTGGCTGCTTTTTTTTTTTAAGGGTGGGAAATCATCAAATGACCCCTCCCGCTCTGGGTGGAGCGGAAGGGAGTGTCAGACTCTTACTGGCTAAAACCCACCCGTGTTCCTTCCTTGGCCCTTTATGTTCCGGGTCAGCGGTACCCCTTTCGGATGATCCCGCTTTCCCGGCAGGCTTGGGCCCTAGTGGGCCCCCTCTTCGATGCTGACATCTCTTTGAGGCGCGCGTTGAACACGTACACGCCATCCAGCACGGGCCTGGTCCTGATCGAACGGTGATCTACCCATTAGTCACCGCCCGCAGGCCCGCGCCTACGGTGGCCGGGAGTCGTCACGCGGCTCCCGACGCCCGGAGCGTCCACCGCGGCGGCTTGGACGGGAGACTCTCTCCCTCTCCCGTCCCGCCACCTCCTTCGCTAGCATGACTGCTTCGCAGAAGGAGGCGACTGCCTCCCACTCCCCCTCGCCCCGGACCATGGCTTGAACCAGGGCCGGGCGTGAGAGGTCGCCGCCGCTGCTGATCGCCTCTACGAGGACACGGCGGTGCTCCGCCCATGCAGGGCAGGCCCCCATCGTATGCTCCACCGTGTCCTCGGGGCGATCATCGCAGTGGTGACACCCGGGCGTTTCCTCCCGCCTGATAATATGCAGGAACCTCCCGAAACATCCGTGTCCGTTGAGGACCTGCGTCAGGCGGTAGGTGAGGACGCCGTGACGCCTCTCTAGCCACTCCTCAAAGAGGGGTATTACCGCCGCTATCGTGGCATGCCCTGCGCTGGGTTGCGACAGTCGCTCTTTCCATGCCGCCATGAGATCGCGCCGGAAGTCCGTCCGCTCCGCCGCGATTTGCCGCGGAAGCGGGGTTTCCCCCCGGCGTAGTGCCTCCGCGCGCCACTCATACAGGCGCGCGAGGACTATCGCCTCCTGATCCCACGGCGGCAGTCCGGCAAGGAGGCTTGCCGCCTCGCCCGAGATCGTGCGGTAGCCCCGGATCAGCCTTACGGCTACCACCTTTTGGGGCGCGTTCAGATAGTGGCCGGCTCTCCGCCGCAGTGAACGCGCCCACACCGTGGCCCCATATGTAGCCATGGACCGCACGACCCCCGCGTAAAGCCTCGGGCAGGAGGCGTTTGGACCCCTCAGGTTGGGCAGGAGCCGCTTGAGGGCGGCCCTGTCAGTTCCAGTTTGGGGGCCAAACGTCGGAAGTGCTCCACGAAGTTCCACCGGTTATCGAGCACGAGTCCTAAGTACTTCATCGTGGACTCGACGCCGATGTGAACCCCTCCTGCCGTTAGTTGGGATCCCGATGGTGGCCTGTTCCGGGGCCCATGGAAAGACATGGCCTCGGACTTGTGCAAAGCCACCTCGAGACCCAACTGCCGGATCCTCTCCACGACTATCGCAACCCCGCGTGTCATCGCGTCGGCCGCCGCCTGATGCGACCTCCCCTGCGCCAGGACCAGCGTGTCGTCAGCGTAGCACACCACGCTGACGCCATCAGGGAGGTCGGCCCGCAGCACCCAGTCGTAACCGATGTCCCACAGGAGCGGCCCTAGAACCGATCCCTGTGGGACACCGCACGATTACTGGCTGCTTGATTTATTTTTTAATAAATGATGCGGTGTTCATGTTAAATGCTGACTTTGTTTATTTGTCCAGACCCCTCGTTCCCGAGCGACGGCGCGGTGGAGCTGGTGTTCCTGCGCGGGGAGGGGGGCGGGGGCGCTGCGCCGGCGCCGACGCCCGCCGCCCCGCTGCGCGCGGCCCCGGACGCTCTCGCACGCGCCGACTCGCTCGAGCATCTGCGACCGCTGTCTACGCTCACCGATGATGATCCTGGTAAGCTTCACGTCATCACAGTGCACTAATATGGCAGTAATATGGCACCTCGAGTTTTAGAAGAGAAAGTCACACATAGACAGAGACGATGCTCTACAAAGTCGAACATTTTCTATATTACGTTGTGCCATATTAACGGCAGCGTATTGTACTGAGCATTATACACTGACGAGCAATTTAAAAAGCTACTTGCACTGTGCCTAAAGAAATCGAAATATCCCCTAAACCACACAAGTTAGTTTCACGAAATAAAAAAATCTTGAACAGTATTATATTGCACATTAAAACCTTATTACATACTGGCCTGTTCGAAGTCATGGATAGAAAAAAAGTTTTAAAAAACAATGGTCACGTTTCATAATTTTGGATTTCATTTGAATACTTACTGACTGTTATTTTCACGTTGATTTAATTATTGTTTTTACATTTGCGTATCGATTTTTTAACTAAAAGTGCTTACGGCATCACTATGGTGCAATTGCCAGAGACAAACGCCCAAAACAATGGGAGTCAGACACTCTACTGTCCAACAAGTGCTTCAGAGGTTTAGGGAGACTGGACTTAACCTAAGAAAACGAAACAATGGAAAGTCAATGTGCACAACGGCCCGAGAAGATCGATTCATTGTGTTAACGATGCTAAGAAATCGACTGCAGACGGGAGTTGCGATCCAGCAACAACTTTTGCAGACCAGAAGGGACCCCATCAGTGAACGGATAGTTAGGAGACGTCTTGCAGAAGCCAATTTAAAGCCTTACCGGCCAGCAAATGGCCCAAAACTCGCACGGCATCATAAAGTTGCAAGATTAAGATAAATGCCCGTGAGCACATCTAATGGGGTGAGGACGAATGGGGCAGAGTAATGTTCTCTGATGAATCGAGAACATTATGCTGAGTGTACAGACGGCCAGGAGAACGTTTTCCACAGGCATGTTTGGAGGAAAAAATCTCATAGGTACAGGGGAGGTTCTGAACACGTGTGGGCCGGTGTTTCATCAAATGGTCGCACGATGCTAGTGCCGATAGAAAATGGCAATCTGACTGCTGTGAAACGAGATTCTCAATGAACGTAAACGAGATTCTCAATGAACATGCCGCCGGCCCGTATTTGGTCAATATGGGCGACAATGCATTCTTTATGCATAATAATGCCAAATACAATCAAGTGGTAAACGAGTAGCTTCAAGACGAGGGAATCCATCAAATGGAGTATCCAGCGAGGAGGCCTGACCTAAACCCTATTGAACATGCCTGGAACGAGCTTGACAGCCGAAATCTACCTCCCGTCACTGTCACCGTCCCGTCAGTATAAAATGCACTTATTGAAGAATGAGAATATTCCTTATCATATGCTGACGAATCTGGTACTCAACTTTCATATCGTGTAGACGCCGTATTGACAGCACGCGGAGGCAATACGAAATATTGAATGATTAATAAATTTTGTTTCAATTTCGTACACCCACGTTAAGTGTTAAATGTTTTTGTCCAATTTGTGATTTAATTTTAACCTTCTTACACATTTTTTTTTTTTGTTTCAGTTTGTTAATGCTTTATACAATACATATATATACAAAATTTACTCAAAGCACTATACAAGTTGATAAGCAAATATATTTAAAAAAAGATAATAAAAATCGTAGAATTAATATCCTTCAAAAACATTTAGAACAAAGTGGAAGTTTAAAAAAAGGATATAAAGAATTACGGACAAATAAAACAGGGATTGATGGTTTGAAAGAGTCGGGAGATACTGCTTATAGCCGAAAGGACATAATAAATATTCTAATTTTTTTTTATAAAAAACTATATAGTACATCAGACCTAGCCAGAGACACAAACTACATTGAAAATGATTACATCTATATTGAAACTCCACAATCCCAGATAGAACCGATAGATTGTACAGAAATTATTGAAACAATAAAAGGACTGAAGCCAGACAAAAGCCCAGTATCAGATAACATCACTAACGACGCCATCAAAACCGCCTGCTTCATACTAGCTGCTCTACCAACAAAATTATTTAATTTTATATTTGAAACCTTCTCAATGGTCTGAATCTAATATTATCTTGTTGTACAAGAAAGGCGACCTAAGAGACATCAGCAACTACTGGCCGATAAGCCTTTTACCAAGTATATACAGAGTTGAAATGACAGAGGGGCATTAAATTACACTACGTATACTATACGTGTTTAGTATTAATTCAATACGGTATAAAAATAAGAAGCACCAAAAATTAGAAAAAAAAATATTCAAACAAACTCAATAGCTTACAAATCAGAGTAAAACGCAACCACACTTTGTAATGAAAGGGCAAGTGTGTGTGTATTTGTTGCCATCTTAATAGCGAAAATATTTGGTTGTACTTGTGACTTGCGTCAGAGCGGCAACAACGCATCGTCGGTAATACTCAGATTTATCGTTTTAAGGTGCATGACCTATGCGTCCAGACATAATCAGCTGTTAGGAAAGATACATCGCGTTCAAACGGGACAAAAAATTAAAAAATCATTTGCGACTAAACTACTTTTCCTATTTAATTGATTTTTGGTACAGAGCTTGAAAATGATACCTAGTATAGGCAGTTTAAAGGAAAGCCCCTCTGTCGTATCAACTCTGTATAAACTTTTCTCTACAATAATCAATCAAAGAATTAGTATAACACTAGAGAAAAATAAACCTATTGCAAGCGGGATTTAGTAATATTTTTTCTACTATAGACCACATCCACACATTAGAACTGATAATTGAAAAATATCAAGAACAACAGAGACCACTGTATATCACATTCATTGATTACCAAAAATCTTTTGACACAATCTCAGAGGAAATTATATGGAACACTCTAAAAGCCCAAAATGTAGAGCAAAAATACATAACAATACTCAAACACCTATACAGTAATAGCTGAATTAGAGTCAAACTGGAAACCATTGGCCCAAACTTTCCAGTCAGGAGAGGAGTCAGACAAGGCGACCCCCTATCCCCAATTTTTTTTAGATTCGTATACCGCAATAAACACAATGCCATTGTGGCTAAATATCCAGGGTAAATACCTAAACCACTTACGACTTGGTTATACTATCAGAATCGAGCCTACAACTACAATATATGTTAGACACTCTATATAAAGCAAGCAGACAAATGGGATTTGAAATTAATATCACAAAGAGCAAACTCATGACCAACTTCAAAAAATCAAAAGTAATAATCGAAAATAACCCATTAGATTATGTGGATCAATATTTATATTTAGGAAAACAAATTGGATTCAACAGAGATAGCAATGAACTAGAAGTAGAGAGAAGAGTCAAACATAGGTACTTGGAATAAATATTGGAGCTACAAGGAGATATTTAAAAGCGAAATGACTATCAAGTTAAAGAAAACAGTCGTGGACTCTTTCCTCATCCCTTGTCTGACGAATGCATGTCAAACATGGAAGTTTACCAACAAAATAAAGAATAAAATAAACTCACGTCAGCGAGGAATGGAACGCAGTATATTAAATATCAAGAAAATACAGAAAATAAAACACACTAAAATAATATCTAAAACAAAAGCAATAGATGCACTCAGCTATAAACAAAAGATAAAGTGGAAATGGGCCGGTCATAGGTAATAGGTAATACGGGCTGGTATCCGCAACTCCACGTCAATGCGTGTATTTTGCGTACGGGTGGGAAAATCGGTTATTCGATCCACCCCAGCTCCTCGAGAAAGGCCAGCAACGCCTTGTTGTTGCTGACAATCTCACGTAGGGTAGGTACCCAGGTGGGTTACCGAAGTACTTTGCCCTGTATGTGGTGACCACCGGGCAGCTTAGAAGCACATGGGCTGCTGTCTCGTCCTCCTCCATGCAGGCCCTGCACAGCGGACTGTCCGTGACTCCTAATACAAAGAGGTGTTTATTAAATGATCCGTGACCAGTTACGACTGCTGTGACTGTACGCAGCTGTTGCTTGGTTAGTCGGAGAACCTGTTTCGTGAAGCGGCCATCGATTGTGGGGAGTGCTTCCCTAGCCTGCCTGCACTCACGTTGGTCCACCCATAGTTTGTGATGTTGGTCCCTGGTGCGTTTCCTTACCAGAGTGCGTATGTACCCGAAGGGGAGTGGCACGATGGGTTCGGGACCCACTGGTACAACGTTCGACCCCCTTCTGGCAAGTTCGTCGGCTGCATCGTTACCTAGCGCACCGCTGTGTCCTTTGATCCATTGAATGGTTATGTTATTGAGGTTGCCCACCTGGTTGAGGCGCTGGTGGCACTCGTATATTAGCCCAGAATCAACTGTGTGACTTTTCAGCGCTTGCAGAACGGCCATGCTGTCTGAGAGTATGCGGATCGAGTGTTCTTTAACTTCTCTGGCCATGATGGCTGAGGCGGCTAGAGAAATACCCATGCATTCGGCCTGGAACACTGTGTTATGGACCCCAATGGTGTGGAGATGCGTATGTTGAAGTCCTCCGAGAAGATTCCAGCACCTGTGCCACTACCTGTTTTGGATCCATCCGTGAAGATGCGGATGGGCCGGTCATATGAACGTCTTAAAGATAATAGATGGACAAAAACAGTTACGTTATGGAAAGGCCCAACGGGTAAACGATATAGAGGAAGACCGTTCACTAGATGGGAAGATGATATAAAAAAAATTGCTGGTTCACAATGTCAACAAATAGCCCAAGACCCAGAGAAATGGAAAGCTTTGGAGGAGGCCTTTACCTGAGGGGGGTTGCAGTGGAAAAATATACTAGAGCCTACCTAATATGTACTTAAAATATGTGTTCTTAATATTAATAATAATTAGGTTTATATTAAGATAATGTAGGTTACATACATTTTATATTATCTATATTTTTCTAATTCTTTTGTTAACTAAGTGCAAAGGTAGATACATCATTCTTTATGTTAATCTGTAAAACTAAAAATAAAACGCTTTTTTATTTTTATTTATTTATACATTTGAATGTCTTTTCACTTCAAGAAGCTATCTTGCGTGGTTTCGGAAGTATTCTATGATAAGTTAGTAGCTTTTTTTATATTGCTCGTCAGTAATAAACTTAACTTAACTTCAGTAACTTTATACTTTATATTATTTAGGGTTTTATGGTAATATTAATATATTAAAAGGTAAATAGGTAAATTATGGTATACGAAAATGGAGTCTGTGATCATAAGCAGTGTATTCTGGCCGAAACGTTAAAATAACTTCAAGTTAATTACCGTTTTGTAATAAATGTTATCATATCCCACATGTTGTTGTAGGTTCTTCGTTCTTCTGCTATCGTATCGATGGCACTTATCTTATTTTTTCTGCTCAGTATTCGGTCATACGGACGACTTAAAAGTTTTAAAGCAGAGCTTTCAGACAGTATGGTTAGAGTATTTGAATTGTTCAGTAGATAGGGCTAAAACAGTGATGTAATTTAAAACACCTTAAAAAGTAAGCATGACATACTATCAGCCGCCAGGGCACATTCACGTCAATGAAAGGCATATTACCCGGTAAATGGTAGCTCTATAGTACATGTACTACCTGTGCTATGCAATTATATAATACAAAGGAGATTGAGTATAAACAATGCAAAGATAGTCTTACAATCTTCAGCAGCTCCAACACTATTTTTAAGTGTTCATCAATTAGTTTTGGCTGGAGTAGGACTAGTATTGAGCCAGGCATATTTATCAGCGATGTAATCCCCTAACTTAATATGGCTATCTGTATAGTGTGCGTGTTGTACGAGACAGTTGTCTTCAAGTGATTTACCTTCGTAATATCTTGCTTAGGTATACAATTAACCATTGTATGGCATGGTGTAGCAAACTGTATTTGAAAATAGGAGAACAGCTGTTATAACATATTCATAGATAGAATAGCAAATGATACTCAATATTTTGAAAACAGGAGATCACCTAAAGTAATTATTGCTACGTAATTTTTTTAGCCGGCATGGCCTAGAACCAAAAGTTCGAAAGACATGTGACGTCTACCAACCCGCACTGGGTCCGCGTGGTGGATTACGGCCCACTATCTCACAGAGAGGAGGCCTGCGTCACAGCAGTGGGAACATTATAGGCTGATGAATTATTTTTCTGTGCCCGAAGATGTCAGTAAAATTATTAATGAGCTTGGTTTTTTGACCCAGTTTCTTACCTCCTAAAATTCGTTGACCCGTTCAATTTCTGAACTGAACTTTAACCTTATATATATAGCTTGAAGGTAAGTACCTAATGATCATATCTATACATGATTCAAGCTAAGGGGTGTGGAAAATAAGCAATTTCGCAGATGGCAAGCATAAATTAATAACGAGAGTGCCAATCCAGTAAACCGCGGTCAACCTTGACTGAGTGACTCGACCAGTTTGTCGGTCAAAGTTAAATAATAGGTGTCTAACTTTATAGGTTATGGTTTAGTTTTATTGTTCAGTTCAGATTATATGTAGATGCTATTTATTGTGTAAGTTAGTGAGTTAGTGCTAAACTTATAACACTTTATCGTGTCAAATATTTTTAAATCCAGATTAGGTCGTCGTTTCTTAGCCGTCTGACCGTCAACCACTGAAAATAAGAAACACCGAAACACTCAGAGGGCAAGGTCTCGTTTCAAGTCTAGACAAGTTCTTTTAATGGGTAGATCATAAGAGATGAGATCCACGCAGGTTAATGTTCGTTGTTTTAACGACAACTGTATACAACAATGTAACTTAGTTTACAAATCACACTTACTAGAGACAAGGAAATCTACAAGATTCGCCTAACTGCGTTTTATTAGTCTAACATCCGCAAGTTCTAATCTATTCTCGTAAGCATTAAAAGCTTGTCTAACGATTTGTATGTGGGGTTCCCACATGTGGCCAACCCAAGTGAAGCAGAACATCCGTCTGCCATTACTGGCAACAATGTGACTGACTTACTCCAACTAACTTGCGTAATAGCCCCTTTGACAGGAACTGCCCGAAATGGGGGCCGTTCCGTACATCCTGTATACATTCATTGATATTATCCATTCATTAAGAATTCGTCAAGGTGTAATAAAGTTTGCGATTGACAAAGAATAAAATAATTCTTTTGCTAAGCCGCAAAAGTCACGAATACCTAAATGATAGATAGAAGTCGCATAATTCACTAAAAGCAGTTTGTTAAATCTCAAGTTCCCAATTAGAAAACTAGGTTACTTTTGTAGTGAAACTGAATGTTCCGTAACTGAAATGTGTCATGTGTGTTGACAACGCGACCTAACTACACCGGTTAGCGAGAGGTCACAGCGCGGCGCAGGTGTCGGCCAGTCGGCTATTTTAGTGATGTGTGTTCGCCGGCGCCGCCCGCCCAGTCCGTCCGCGCCCGCCTAGCGAGCCGCCACGCACGCGCACGTCCCTAGCTTTCACTAACGATAAAAACTTTTAACATCAATCAAAAATTTCGTAAACTCAACCTAAAAATAAAAAGACAACCTAAATTCGTTACAAGTTTAACAAACAATAATGTTTTCAAGAAAACTTTGAAGAAAAGTTCATAACAATTTCTTTCGGATATTTCGAGGCTCGCTAACAAAATCACAATTGAGGTGAGTGTGACATTAATTTCGCTGCTAGTGAAGCCGTTTTATGACTTCAAAATTAATGAACGTAATTCCACTGAATCAGTGTTCCGATTCATGTATTATGGAGGCAATGATTGATTGTGCGTGTCAAAATCTTTACAAAGAGTTTGTTCGATTATATTGAAAGTGCCCACAGAGCCGGCTTTTCTCATTTAACAATAGCAGGTCTCGAGAAAAGATAACAATAGGCGGTGTTAGTGCTAACGACAAATGAGATTGGAGTCGCTTCGTCCGGCGCCTGCCCGCTAATTGACTGCCGTGGAGAATCGCTGATCTATGTCCACATCTCGGGAACGACAGCCTGCCCTTAGGGCCTGCATTCGACACACATCAATTTAATTCGATACGAGAATCGAGATCGCCCATACGTGTCCACATGGTCTACAAGCAATAAATAAC
Source organism: Brachylomia viminalis (assembly GCA_937001585.2). NCBI lineage: Eukaryota > Metazoa > Arthropoda > Insecta > Lepidoptera > Noctuidae > Brachylomia > Brachylomia viminalis. The sequence goes on along the minus strand of OW443301.2, from coordinate 12,460,780 downwards.
CATGATCGCTGTCTGTGTCGGTACCTAAGCAGCGTGTTTGTCTTATCTTGATTTTGTTTCTCAATAAATGTTGAAGTTTCTATACCTACTATGTTCATTTATTGAACTAAAAATGACGCTAATAAGATTACGAGTGTCCAGTACAACAAGTAGAGGTCCTACCTACTTGTACTTAGGTCAGCCATGTCAGCCCATACATAAACAATTTTATATTCACACGCAAGGCTATGTTTACCTTGACGTCACCTCAAACCGTGCAAAAAATATAGGTTGCGATCCTGTCGAACGCATGTCGAATTAATCAATCTGCAATGTCGGTTCATGGTATAACTCGATGAGAACTATAGAGTGATGTGTTTAAGGCTCTTTTAACGACGGTTTTGTTTAAATTTTGCATGGTTTATTTAGAGATATGATTAATTGAAAATTTGTTTGTTTAAATTGTCCATCCATTAGCCGATCCACTCTGCGGCCGTCAGATCATTGTGTACACTAAATATTGTAGGTACGTACTCAAGTACATAGTAGCGTGTATCGATCGGATGGGAGTTTATCCGCGCTTGCTTACCCTGACATTACGTACGCACACATGTCCTGCCGCGATAGCTATCAATATTTTGTTTTAGCTTTCGGTTTCGATGAACAATCAATTCTACCCGCGTACATTCGACGGTCGTGTATTTGTGGACAGTGCTTTTACGAAGCTAATTACAGCACTTTCTAGTTTAAATTAAAAGAAGAAGTGAAGTGTTACCAAGTGTGAGATACTTACGTGCTCCTTAAAAAACTTGTTATTGGTATCGACGATGACTTCTTATTACGAGATCAGTTTCAACACTGTAGTAATTCGCGAAGCCATTCATTCTAAGATCAATGTTTTTTATTAATGCTCTTTAATATGCAAATGGTGTTCAAAATAAACCACATTCCTCATTTAGAAAAAAGGTAAGAGAGCGAAACTGGTTAGAATTCGGAGCTAACGCCGGATAACGAACGTAGATAGCCCAACGGTCAGTGCCGAGCGCATTATTATGCGGTAGAGCTCAGAGTTTCGCAGAAACAAGGTGTTACCTGTACCTGATGACATCACTGCGTCTGGGCGCTCACCAACACACGCTCACCTTCATAGGTAACGACACGGTTATCGCAACATTGTTAAAACACCTCTGAACAAACATAATATTATTTTCTCCCAGCCAGTACATTTCTGATATACGATCGGTGGGTGTGACTCGTCCGGAGCTCCACATTGCAGTCACGCTCATTTTCAATTGTTAACGAACTAAAATCTCGTTGGACACGAGTTAGTTTGATGTTCCGATGATTTTAATAGGTGAAGATTGTTGTAAACATATAACTATCGTGTGGCTTTAATATTAGTATAGCAAAACTTTAGTATCGTAAAGTGAGAACTTCACTTCCATGTAGACAGAGTTATCGATTTTATAGGGACTTTGGTCAAAATCATTAAACATTTAAGCATTTTATTCTCATAAATCTCATTAAGAGTAGTGAAGCCTAATAAATAATATCGTAGTATTCTATTCCTGAGGATACTACGTACTTTTATCCCGTGTGAGATAAAATCTCAACTCAGCGTAATCTTTTAACAAACTAACAGGGATTGCGATCTGTGCCGTTGCATGTGTTTGTCTGTATAATTAATGAAAACTGATTTCTTTATCTCCACGTGTGTGTGAGATATATCGTGGGACACGGCCGGCGCAAGCGACGCTAGGGCGCACATCCTCTTCCTGCGCATTTCGTAACACTAGCCCTCGCTCCCGACGCGTTATTTTCGTTGACAACACAGAAATAACCGCATCTTCCTTAACAGCGGCCGACGGCGACGGTCACCAGACGCTGACGTTGATATCTTTACACTAATTGCGTTATTGACAACCACGCATTTAGTTCAGTTTCGAAATCGAACATAGACGCGGCGCCGCTGCTCTCGACATTTCGCAGTTTACAGTTCAGTAGAGGAAAAATCACAAAAGTGACACGAAACGTTAGCTATGCCAACAAGACACGCTCGTTATGTAAATTAGGCGAGTAATCGTGTCATTCCTCCTTATTTGTATTCAGTATTACACGCTTTGACACTTTAACGCCTCAAACCATCTCGTAAATGGTTGCTGGTCAAAATATTGTGTGGGTTGGTTCGATCTTCTTATTTACCATCAAGTTCGACGTAGCGGCGTAGCAGACACTAAAGCAACCACTGGTCAGTTTATTCCTACTATCCATTTTATATTATGTATCTACAATGTATCATTTACCTATATGGTATCAATCGTCTTAAATCTAGCAATCGCTGTAAATTGAACAGGTGTTAGTAGATGTTGTAGAGGTCGTTTCCTCGTTTGGCAATATCGCCTTGAACCATCAACTGGCGAGTAGAGTATCTTAGAATATTTTAGAGACATTTTGATATGACAGGGTTATCAAGGTAGGTCTTTACTGAGTTATGTTTTTCTGTCTCTACAATTAACCTCTTATGAGTGATATCCAGCTTTTATCTCTCAATATGTAGATCAGATGCGAATATAATTAATGACAAAGACAGCTTTATAACGTTTATTTTTAGCTTCATGTATGACCCACGACGTCATTACCTTATTACTTCTATGTATACCGTTCTATGGCAGGCTCGGGCAGCAAGAGTTTTTATAAGATTTCCATATAAGAGCATCTACACTTATCTATACGAGTAAGTAGGACGTGGTACCGGCACTTCATCAAACAACACTTAACGGTGTCATCCCGCTGCTGCACTAACGGGAAGCAAAGTTAGTCCTTTTTAGGATATGCTGGCTGTGTCGGGGCGATAGTAACTGCACCCGCTACTGTACCAGGTGGCACTCGCCTAATTAAAAACTCGGGACTTGCTCTTTAGCGATATTATTACGTGTGAATACGATAATAATACAGAATTAGTCGTGTAACTTACATATGTGTTAATTAATTCTGTCCTCGTGCAAAGTGCAGTAGAAAATTACACAATATGTGCCAGCCAAATATATACTACATCGATACGAAGGGGCCCCGCCGGTTTATTGGAGCGAATCGAATCCAATTTAAAAGCTATTCGTAATTAAACCGTAACTAAACACATCGCCCCGCGGCAGACCTAATCACATCGAAGTTGTGTGAGAACATTCAAGATTTTGTAGTGTAACAAGCGAATGTTAGTGTTCGTTCTGAGGTGTTGAATTCGGTGCAGGTGAGAACAACGGCAGCGCAGAAGGATCCGGCTCTGGAGGCGAGGCAGGTGAAGGGGCCGAGGCGGCGCACACGTTCGGGCCTCTGGACGGGTCCATCTACGCGACGGTGGTGCGCGCGGGCGGCGGGCCCTCCTCGCCGCTCAGCGCGTCCATGGACTCGGGCATCTCATCGGCGGGGCGGCGCGCCGGGCCCAGCCCACCCGATGAGCTCGACGCGCTGCTGGGCGACATGCTGCGAACTGTGAGCGCGCTGCCCGATCCGCCGCAGTCGCAAGCCGACCGACCGCCTGACATACCGTACCACGCGCGCGCAGATTCCGCGCCTTTCACCTACGGAGCGCCCGGCCTGCGCCCCGGCATGCTGCGTGCGCCCAACCGCCTCGCCAGCCCCGAGCTGGTACGGCGCGCCCTCGGCGGCGACCGCAACTACCGCCCCATAGAGGACGACGACGATGAGCGCACCGTCACCCCCGAACCTGCCTCGCCGCGCACGCCGCTGTCGCCGCGCACGCTCAGGAAACTGACGCACGAAGATGTCACCACCACCACCGCTGCAGCACCGCCGCCCGCTTCTCCCGTAAGGAATGGCAGGTTAGTCCATTAAATCCAAAAATATTTTATCCAAATAAATATTTAAATGTATGTAAACAAATGTCAAGACGGTTTAATTAAACGTATAAATATTTGTATAACTACTACATAAATAAGGACAACCTTCCAAACCAGTTCTCCCTTCGCTTTAACTGTAGGTCTTAAGGAAATCCTCTGCTTTCAAATATAAATTATAAATTGAAGTCGTTCATATAATAAAAGTTAAAAAAAACGGTTTGTGATCATACAAACCGTTTTTTAGATCATCAATCTAAACTAAACATCCGTATTTTGTGTGTATTGTTTGTATTTCTTACTGGGGTCAAAGGCAAAACATTAAATTTTATATTAGTGTAATTATAAGAAGGGGATCTGGTGGCAGATGTAAACATGTGTTCCTGTGCCTGTAGGCGTGGAGGTCGCCGCCGCCTACACCGCAAAGCGTGGACACTGTTTATATTCACAACCACATCGATCTCTGATTATTTATAGCAAAACCTACTTTTGTTATATTCAAAACCCAAATACAGTAAAGGGTAAACACGTAACTAGGGCCAAATGTGGGACATCAGTAACTTCCGTGGGAACACCGTGTATCTGTCAATTGAATCAGTAACAAATTATTTGTAAGCGAACTGTATCAGAGTGCGTCGCCTCTTAATTTATTTAGCCGCGTTCCGCCCGGCCCACTTCGTTGTCAATGAAGAAGATCAATAAAATATAGCATAACCAACCATTACACCACACGAGCATAGGCTAATTATTTATTTATGGTGCTCTGATTAATTGAGTAAACGAGTGTCTGCATCACAGACGTCTCTTCCGATATAAACTAAAAGAACTTCCTGAATGCGGTGCGGTGTCTTAACTGGCAATGTTGTCAGGTCAAAGATACCTTATAATATTGCCAGTTAAGACAATCGGTATATTTTTCTTTACTTCTCATTTTTCGAAAACAAATATGATATACGCATGTGTTTCTTACAATAATAGTGATTTTCATACTTTGCTTTTTTCACCAAATAAGACAAGTCAGAGAAAATATACTGTAGGTAAGTATTATTTTTTCCTAATGTCCATTACGCGCTACTCGGGGAGACCTCTTGTATTTCAAAATAGCTACTAGCGCTAAATAGAGACCTACTATTTAATAGTCCAGTGCAATTGACATTTAACTCTATATACTTGCTATTGAAGTTCACATTTTCCATGGCAAAGCAATTTACTAAAGCACTCAACTTGACAAGTTCGAAACAAAGATCTATTCATAACTTTGTTCTACAAGTTGCCTGATTTAAATTGAATAGGTAATATAAGAAAAGTGCTCTATATTTTTATTTATGGATAGCGAACTGTTTTATAAATATGACACATCTTTCAATTAAAATATTGACATTGTCGATGTTATGTAAGACTGCAAGTGCAAACGCTCGATCATGAACTAGCCACGCTAGCTAGCTATGTCTTAGCCACGAAATCACCTGACAAATGGTTAGATAACTAAATCGCAAAGAACTTATTAAGAAAGCAACACTCATGTAAGTACAAAATAATACGTCTACGAACTATTAAATTGATTCGTCAGGTAAACATAAAATAACATTTAAAAAACACTTTAGTGCAAACAAAAGAAGTAGTTGAACATTAAATTATAGATTGAAGCGTAGGAGCCGGCTGTGTGGGCGTGGTGTAAATATACAATGATTACAACAAAAACTTGCACAAACAGATACAATGTTTTTTGTGCGCACTGTTACCATTTTTTATTTAATCCGATCGAAATCCTTTGATGTAGTGTAGAGTAAGATAATAAATAGTTATTATTTCGTGCCAAATATGGCACACAGTAAATTCAAGTTAGAGCAGTTACCAAGCATATTCTTTAATCTCAAAGGAATCTAGATTGTAGGCATAATAAAGTAATACTAAATAAACTCAAACTTGTTATAAATAAAAATCCTTACAAAATGGTGTAATAACAATATTCTAGCCAGGACATGCGTTAACAATAATGATGCGGCGTGACAACAGAAACAACGAGTAAATTACGGTTATTATCATAAACAGTGCGTGTGCGGCGCACTACAGCATAATGCCCTTCTTTATACTACACATATTCTCGCTATATCTTATGCTTGGTATCTTGGTCTCAACAGTATGCGTTCTCCGCCTGAAGTTATGCAACTTTGATTGAACCCACACAGACATTCTTTAAATGTTTGCTATAATACTGACTATTATCCAAAGTATTCTTCCGAGAGTGAACATATACTCGTCTGTATCAAATTGGATTAACTAAGTCTTATTCTTCGTGTCGCTGGCACGACAGTTCTACAAATCTTGTTGGCCCAAAACATCGTCACATCCACGGCGTCGTCGGTGGCAGCGCAGAGGTCACTTTGACTGCATGTTTTAATATATTATTAGGTCTGTACCTATGAAATTGCCGTTTAGTAAAAAGGTGAAATAATTTTATATAAATATTTTATTTCTATCAATCAAAATATACCCATGCTATCGATGCATCGCTGCCTGCGCAGTGGTAATTTTTCAATGCCCTTCTTGAAGAAGTCAGGTGTACGGGAGCTAACAAACTCTTCAAAGGCATTTTGTACTTGGGTATTTAATTTTTTCCCTGCCAAGAAGTTGTCCAAATTTTGGAAAAGTAGTAGTCTGTCGGCGCAATGTCTGCTGAGTACGGTGGATGACGAAAAACTTCCAACCCTAGCTCTTGTGGCTTAGTCTGTTGTGCCGTATGAGGTCGAGCGTTGTCGTGTAGGAGCAGCGGGGACGAGCGATTAACCAAGACTGGCCGGAGATTTGCGAGCTTCTCCATCATCGTGTCCAGTTCCTCACAGTACATATCCGCAGTAATGCTAGTGCCATTTGGTAAGATGCTGTGATGAATTATACTGGGACTAGACCAGCAAACAGTGACCATGATTTTTTAGGGGTAAGATTTCGTTTAGGGTATTGCCTAGGTGCTGAACCAGGGTCTAACCAAAATGATAACCGCTTACGATTATCAAAGAGAATCCATTTTCCATCGCAAGTGACATACGGTTCAAAATCCCTTCGTTTCTGTGTCTGTTAAGCAACGCAAGGCATACCTCAATGCATTCGTCGCGCTGGCGATTGTTCAGTTCGTGCGGCACCCACTTATCAAGTTTTTTTACCTTGCCAATTTGACGCAAATGGATCAATATTGTTTTGATGCTAACGTTGAAAGCTGCTGCTAACTCAGTCGTAGATTGAGTATCGTTAGCTTCCACTATCGCCTTTAATTCGTCGTTGTTGACTTTAGTTTTCGGGCGACCACGGGGTTCATTTTTTAGATCAAAATAAGCGTTCAAACCAATAACGAGTCGTGCGTTCGTCTGTAGTGTTCTGTTGCGAGCCGTTTGTGTGGCATGGCTACTGCGACGGAACTCACATTCCATAATTACTTGTATTTTTATCGTGTCCATATTGATGAAAAATATACAAATGTAGTGAAAACAAAACACTAATCAATAAACAAATGACTGAATTTGAAAATAGAATTCCATATTTTTAAAATAACGTGCATTTGTATTTAGAATTTATTGCCAGCCATACACAAATGACCGGTATTGTGAAACGGCAACTTCACGGCAAGGTTAAATATGACCTATTATTTAATGACAAATACATTTTGGGTCACCGAAAAAGTACTAGAGGCAGACATAGAAGTTCTCGGAAAGAATTACACTGATATCGCTCTCAGACTTAACCCTACAAAAGCACATGCATGTGTTTTCCATCTCCGCAACAATTCAGTTAAGTAAATTGCGAGTTTTTAATGGAGACCAGTTCAATTTGATATCTGAAAACTATTTCCCTATGTAAATCATACCTGTTTCTGGCAAACAATGGCACATGTCAGTGTTAAGGTTGACACCAAAATGATCGACATTTTGTTACTGACACGATACCGATATCTGCGTTGTCAATCACATCGTCGTAATGCATTGTAAGCACAGCACTTTATTTGAATGCTTTTGTTATGGTAAGCGAATAAAGCTCTGCTCACACTTTGAGATAATGGTCGTGTTCGGTTACATTTTAAATGTCGTTTTGCATACTGGTGGAGACTCCAATCGCCACTGTAGTAGGTAAAATAGTAGGAAATTTTTCTACTGAGTTTACTTATGTATCTTGATTAAAGCTGAAACACTACAGAACCAACTTAAACGTGCTGATAACAAAAGGGATGAAACTATATATCTCTATGTAAAGTTTCTGGACATAGATCTCGCACTGGTTTCTAACCTAACTGCTTTATTCAACGCATCTTTAAATGATATGTTTGGTTTTTGCTAAATAGCTCTGAACCATGAGTTTAAAGTTAAGCTTTTGCGAAGTAACGAAGTAAAAGTAAACGAAGTAAACAATATTAACTCATTTATTTTTCAATTAGTTTCGAATAACATAGTCCTAGAACCATTTGCAGTACATTAAGAAACGGAAGCGTTCGTCACATTAATTGAGTCGGCGATAGGCGTGGGCTGAAACCGAGCCGAGTATCTATCTACTCGTTCCGCAACATTGCCTGCGCCTGAGCACGAGCATACGAGCTCAGCCTCAGTCGCCCGTCTGCCTACTGCGAATTATTTATGCGGCGCCCGCTCAATGAATGGCTTCTTAAGTTCCCAGTCAAATTATTGACACGGCATAACCATTCTTGGAACCGACTTGAGCTAACAAACCAATAATTTGTAGTTTACAAACGGCAATCAAAAAGTCCTTTCTAACCTAACCATACTTGGTATTAGATTACCCGCATTATTTTTAATAACATCTCGTCAACTAATAATTGCTCACGTTTGCTTTATGTTATGATGAACAAATGTAAGCGAGTCATAACACGTCGCCATAAATAGACGCACGTCGGAAGGCGATGTCGAAGGAAAAATCTTCATCTTTTTTGAAGATGAAAGACACAATTACATCACTAGAAATAGGGACCAATTAGTTCAACCAGGTTTCAGGCTGGCTAAAGTAGACTCATCTTTCATGAGGTACTGTTTAAATTTTACAAAAAATACCTCCCTACATACTTCAACTGAATGAAACGAAATTTAAATCTTGTATAAAACGCACACTATGCAGCCAAGCATATTATAAGTTGGGGGATTACATCGCTAACAAAAATGTTTAGTTCAACGCTGGTCCTGCTTCACAAGGGCGCATAAACAAATTTATTAGCATTTGAGAATTCTGGTTGAGCGGCTGAAGATTTTAAAAACTAACTTTGCATTGTATAAATTCAATCTTTTAGTATTGTATAATTGCATAGCACACGTGTGAGTACTCGTAGATACATACTATAAAGCTACCATTTACTGGATACGTCTTTCATTGACTTGATTGTGCCCTGATGGCTGCGAGTATGTCATGCTCACTCTAAAGTCTCGCTGGTGGTGGAGCATGTGTTGGATCAATTAGCTCCCTTCAAAATGGTTGAGCTGAATGCTGCTAATCCATGAGTCATGTTCGTGAACGGGCGCCGTCAGTCGGGACTGGTAATTTTCTAGTTGACATGGCTTATTTTAATTTAATTTAATATTTAATTTTTTTTATCTTTTTATTACAGACGCTTTTAACGTTCTGCATCGTTCTCACATGCATAATTTTAACGTGAACGATGTAACCAATATTTTGTTACTTACCATATTTTGATTTAAAAGATTGTCCGTGGAGTTTCTTGCCCGTTCTTCTCCATATGTACCTGCTACGCTTTGGAATGGGCAAATAGCTTCATCTTTCTGACCAACCGACCCCTTGACAATTCAAAAGTGCCTGCCGAATCGACTCAAAGCAAAGCATTTTTTTTATTTACTCAAACTCAAAGCATTTATTTCAAATAAGCCAATCTATTTGATATAAATGCTTTGAGTTTGAGTCGACTGTCGAGTCGCAAATCTCGATTTGACTTGGAGCGATGATGTGTGATTGCGTCGCGCCATGACCCAAACAAGTTACTATTTCGAGATAAACGTGGCCATAAAAGGGCGGGTGTCGACCGGGCCACGACACTGCGACGCCTTACCGCCACACCGCCTCACGCAGCCCGATGCACTATTTACTTTCTATTAAAGACCGCTTTGTCAAGCCCTTTTACTTCCCTGTTCATTAGAACAGTTAACTTTCTGTTAAAACATGCGGTTTACTGTCAATCTGCTCTGTCTGTTTGTATGTCAATCCGGGATCACTGCTGTTTAATGAATACTTAGATGAAAAAACATTCTGATTGAAAACATTCCATTCTGAACGGAAGACGATTAATATTCAAATAAAATTCAATTAGTATATTATTAGTTCTCCATACCTACTCAACAGACACCCACTAGTTAAAGATTCTTAGCACGCGGATATAAGGTTTCCCATTGCCATAATAAGATCACTTGGACCTTCAAGTCCTACACGCAATTAAAAAAAAAAATCCAAAGATGACAGACGGACCACGGCCAAGAAAATTATTTTGCTGTTGATTTATTTAGTTCAAAACTAAACGTTTAAAACCTTCACTTCCGTATCCGTTGTTTACCACCTTACCAATAATAGATTTAATACTGAATGGTCACATCGTTGTTCAACTCTATCTAAGTCTTGACGACTATTGAAAGCAATTTCAGAGCACAGTTTTCTGAACATTGTTATAGGTACCTACCTATATTTACAAAACTATAATTCAAACCTTGTCAGCAGATGGCTGAACGGCGAAGTTGAATGGGCGGAGCGACCTGCGAGTGCAAGCGCTACCACACGGAAAACACCACCCGAGAATGGAACATGGCGATCAGCGAGTACCCTCGGCTGGCATGAGAGTTCTCGAGCCCGAGAGCCTCGTCGTTCCGAGAGCAGTGTGGAAGGAAGCTCGGGGCTCACGTGGCTACAGAGACAGCAGCAGAAACTGCGCGAGAGGAAAGAGGCCAGGGAAAGAGTCGCTCGACTACCGCTCGAGTGGGATACTGCTTCCTCCCGACATGTGCGCCGCTCCGCTAGCCATCGGTGAGATGATCCTTCCATTGTTAACCCACTTATTCTTATATTTTGGTATTGATCTTCTGTGGTATTCTAGATATGCAACTTGTTTTAATTGACACCATTGTATAGGAATTGATTACTTCATTCGGACAGCACTAACACGGTACGTTTAGCGATTGCCTGTTGTCTCATAATGAAACACAAAGCGCTTTTCATAAATCATCATGCCCTACTAACTTTATTTTCAAACATATTATCATTGTCAATGATTGCAGAGTGGATGGCTACACGAGTGACACGACGGCGTTCGCTGACGACGACGAAGACTTCAGCGTCCCCCTCCACGTGAACACGCGCGCTCCTCTTAGGACAGAACACACCAGTCCGCAGGCTCCAGACAGGTATAATAGTAGACCATATTTATTATATTTGACGCTTTTCTTTGTGTAAATAACTTGACCGACGATAAATATGACGTGAGGAATTTTAGAAAGTAGGATACTTTTCTTCGGAATCTTTCAGGGGTTCCAATGGACCTGAGCTTCTCGAAACTTCTTTACGTACAATATTTTTGTACTTATATCTAGTAGTCGGGCAGTAGTTTTCAGTAGTCCAAAGATGTGCACGTATCAGAAACTTTTCGCTTATGCTTCTCCGATTTCTGGATGTTGGCAGCTTTGCAATAATTTTCTTTTTGAAGAATGGTTATTGTTATCTTTACAGAACCTCATCTAGAAAGTTCATGTACGAAAAGATGACGATGCGCGAGTGGAGTACGACTAGTACACCGAACAGTACTCCCGCGCCTGGATTACTGTCGCTAGCGGAGCCCTCCAACACTGATACCATCGTAAGTCTTCATTTTCGTTTAGCATCAGCTCTTAATCTTCACCTATATCTTAACCGACATTTCCTAGAACCAAAATTTCAAAAGTGTCATCTAACAACTGTTGGATCATGGATTACTGTCCTCTCATAGGGAGGAGGCCCCAGCCCCAGTAGCGGAAGCGCTGATAATGTGACCCAATAAGCCACGATTAGGCTTATTGGGTTACGTAATCGGCTTTTGCAATCTATTAATGAATAATCAGATTCCCTATGTAACTGGGGTAAAGAAGAAGTTCTAATATAGTTCGTTATTCCAGGATCGTGCAGAGAGCTGGTCCCGCGCGGAGTCTCGCACGGAGTCCCGGGCAGGCACGCCGGCCTTCCCGACGCACCCGCGCACGCCCTACCCGCCCACGCCCACCCCCTCGCTGGCCGCGCGCCCGCCGCGCTCGCCTTCCGTCACCAGGTACAATATGTTTGACCTGGAGGACACGAGGTAACACAACTACTGATGCATTCATGGCCAAGATAGACCATGCCCCAAATACGAAAAATAAAGTGAAATTTCAGGGTTTAAATTGTTTTTTTTTTGCCATGACTACAAAAACACAATGCTTAAGTTAATGACATACCAGTTGATATTGATCCATATAACTTGGTTAGAGACCTTAGATCTCCATTCCTTCGTCACGCATAAGATCACCGTTACAAACCTTGCCCCAATTATAAATCGATCAGACGATAATGACCGTGACCTGAAACCGACACAGAACATTTTACCATTAGTTTCATATTTGAATGTTCTCTATTCCTCGTAATTAAACGAATGTTTCTCCAATTATAGAAAAGAACGTGAAGTAAGTCCTGAGTCAGAATACCGGACGTTTAATGGAAGTAGCGGGTCTCGTCGTTCAAGCGTCAGTGGTACTGCTGAGCCTCAGCACGTGCCTCCGGACCGCGTGCGGTTTGCAAGAGATACCAGCCACTACTGGTACAAGCCCAACATCTCCAGAGACGATGGTAAGTACCATCAGTCGTAGCCAGATAAACTTTTGGAGTTGCATAAAACTAACAGTGCCAACGTTTTCAATCCCTGGAGTTCACACTAAGAAGCAATGTTATGTAGATTAGAAATCAGTTAGGTATAGTCTTAGGGTGAAACGGAACAATTAGTTTTACGAGGGATCCATTGGTGTGTGCTAATTAATGCCCATCAAAACCCAACATGACACTGACACTAAAGTCGGAGAAATAGATTCTACCTTGCGTCTGTCACAAAACATGACACAAAGTAATTTCCAACAGCCGTATCTGCACTTCTACAACTAGAAGAAGGCGCGTTCATCGTGCGCGACTCCAACTCGTTCCCGGGCGCGTTCGGGCTGGGCGTGCGCGCGGGCGCGGGCGGCGTGCGCCACTTCCTCGTGGAGCCCACCGCGCGCGGCGTGCGCCTGCGCGGCTGCCCCGACGAGCCCGTCTTCAGCTCGCTGTCGGCGCTCGTCTACCAGCACACTGTGACGCCGCTGGCGCTGCCTGTGCCGCTCAGATTACCTGACAGGTGAGTGCACTGTTCGTGAAAGTCAAATCGTCAAAGTTTACAAGAAAATAGAATTGATTTTAGTTGCCCCTTCCAAAACGTAGTTTCGTATTGAGAAGAATGGGCAAGAAACTCCATGGTAAACTACTATTATATAATAATAAAAATAATAAATAATGTTTAACAATATTTTGGATACTTATATTAATTTTATAATTATGTAAAGACAATGTACCTGGGATAAAATATAGGTACAAGATATTAAAAATAAAGCAATGAAATATGTGTTGATAGATACATGATGCTCACATTTACAATTAATTTTGCAACTGTAAACAATTCCTACTCGTAACATTTTAACAAATATCAACCAGTGTGCGAGTTTTTACCATACAAAATGCCTGTTTGCGATCCTGGTTAAGTCCCAATACAGGGTTGGGTGAGACAAGTAGTGCACAAGAGCATAGCTTAAGCCCAATTCTTCTATCAGCTAAGGGTCTTTACAACTTCTAGTCTAGGAGCATTACCATCCAAGTTATGCTCACCAGAGTGAAACTTCTCAAAACCAATAATTGTAAAGTGCAAAATAGTAGATTGTTATATAAGGAGCTAAAATTACCCATTATTATACGAGGTAGTTTTACTCCCGAGCTTTAGCGAGGAAGTAAATAGAAACCGAGTTTTTAAATGCGTTTTTAGCGCCGTGTGTTACACTCTACTTTTCACTACGATTGCGAGAAAATAAAACAATCCAATACAATATGAAATATGTAGTTTATTTTATTAAAATTATTTATTTTCCTTTCTCTTCTATTTGCAAATTAGGGTCTCCATTCTCACTAGATGATGACATTTTCACTATTGTAAAATTAATTACGGTCACTACCAATTCAATTTGCAATTAGAGAAAAATTATAAAGATTTCGCGCCAATGTCTTTTTTTTGTTTTTTCTTCTGCAGCCGCAACGCATTGCATGCATTCTACCAAAGAGATCGCCGATTTTAGTTCCATTTTCAAAAATAAAATGAAGTTCTTTTTTTATGAAACTGTAATAAGTCGAGTCTATATTCATGATTATTCTACTTATGACTAAAGACTTTTTCATTTGACACACAAAAATTAAAAAAAAAACTTTTTCCCCTAGAGGAAGAATTGCTAATTTTTCTTCGCTCTGGTACGCCACAATGACGGTCTTTTTGAACAAGAGGAGTGAAAACAATTTTGCGTACCCCACAGAGATCCGTGGACGGGTGGAAGTGCGAACGCAGCAGCGCGAGCACTTCTAGCAACTGGAGCAGCGTGTCACGTGCTGCTGCTCGGATCTGAAAACACTGAAGCGTTGACCGGACCAGCGGCCGTCAAGAGGGCCGTCACTAACATACTTACTAAGAAGGTAAGAGATAACAACTTAGATGGATAAAAGAACTGCTGCCGGTTATATGCTACTTAGTTAGCAAAGTGTCTAGACCAGCTTTTACTGAACTCTTTTTGCCTGACAACTTTTGTTTTTTCTGACTCTGTTTTACTGTCCTCGAAGTACTAAAGAACTACGGGAAAAGGTTTCGATACTTGATGGTGACCGTCCAAAATGTAACGCATTCAACGGGCTACAGCTAGGCCCTTCTCTGATTCCTTGGATCAAACTTTATGTCTGTTTCAGATTTTTACATTCTGAATTTCTGACCCATCTCAAAAGATCGTCACCTTGGATAAAACTACATAGTAATCTGTTATCCAGGGCGCGGCACATGTAGTCCACTTCAAGGTGTTCGGCGGCGGCATCACGCTGACGGACGCGGCTCGCAAGCTGTTCTTCCGGCGCCACTACCCCGCCGCCGGCGTGTCGTACGCGGGGCTGGACCCGGACGAGAGGAGATACACGCACACCGACAACAATACACAGCTGGAAAAGTTACTATCAAACTATAACAAAAATAAATAAATAAATAAAAAATAAATCACGCCTGTATTCGGCGAAGGGGTGCAACAAGTGCACGGCATATATCAAAAGGGTTTTCTGAAATGACGTTCCCTAGGTGGCAGCACTGTGACGTTTGGTCCGGGCACCTGTCAAAGGTGTCAAAACGCCTATATTTTGTTTAGTGGTGACTGAATGATAAACGAATGATGATCTTCATCATATATTTTATAATCATTGTCGAAATGGAAGACCTCTTGTCACAGTGACGCAAACTAGTGGCGTAAATTTTCATGAAAACCCTCATTCCCGTGTAGGGGGCGAGCCTATTGCACAAACCCAGACTACGGACTGTTAGCTACTGAGAAATTCTCAATGGAAAAGCTTAATAGCACTCAGCCCGACCCTCCAAATTGAATCACACATTCTTGCACAGTGAAGAGGTTTCCGGGCCCAACTAACTGCACGATAAATCAATAACATTCAGTCTTATGTACGACTGTTGTGCCAACGAGTAAGACCGACTTCCCGGAAATATGAAACCTGTCTCTTTAAATAGGTAGTTATTCTTTTTATGGGCAGTGTCTTCAGCCTTCATATGACTTGTTTTTTATTCGACAACAAAATTTTTTTTTTTTTCGAAATGATGATTATTTTTCGAATATTTTAGTAGTACCTACGATTCTAGTCCAACTCTCCAAACCATGCTATGCGAGACTACAACAATTGACTTTTCTCTTTCAGACGAATATTCGCTTTCGTGGCTCGTGCGTCTTCTGGCGCGGACAACCAATGTCATGTGTTCGCTGAGCTGGAGCCTGAACAACCTGCCACTGCTATCGTTAATTTCGTCAACAAGGTAAGATAAATAGCAGTATTATTGTTAAGTAATTTTTTCGGAGA
The DNA here is from genome assembly GCA_937001585.2 of Brachylomia viminalis. Classification (NCBI taxonomy): domain Eukaryota; kingdom Metazoa; phylum Arthropoda; class Insecta; order Lepidoptera; family Noctuidae; genus Brachylomia; species Brachylomia viminalis. Next base: position 12,444,767 of record OW443301.2, on the reverse strand, counting down.
TTTCATTATTTTTCCGTGGCGTCGATGACATGGTGATTAAAATTGTTTTATTTTTCCAGGCCCTGCTAGGCAGCTCGCAGAAAAAGGATATCATCTAAATAAAATGACGACAGTTTTAAAGAATATTTGCGATAATGAAATACTCACAAACTGATAAGTGTAAAACACAAAAACTAAGAATTAATTGAAATGGCGTCGTCATTGTTGTAAGATACGATTATAATATAAAAGAAACATGTTTTATTTATCTGTCGCATTCTATATATTGTACAATTAGATAAGGAACTTGGTTAACGTGATCTTTTTATTTTAAATAAACATTTTTCAGAAGATGGTTTTCCACGATACGCTTCATTTTCACCAAGTACAATTAACCATAAAATTAATATGTGTTTGGATGAGCTTCATACATCATATAAATATAAATTATAACTTAGCTTAGGGAAGGAACTAACTAGTCTCAGATTATTTAATATAGAGTAGTGATATTACGTGTGCCTAATGAATATTAGATTATTAAAACTAAATCCAGTGCATGCTATGATGAGGTCCCACCATGAGTTAATAACAAAGTCAATTAACAAGGACAAGTAAACAGCAATGTTATACTTACGATCGAATGCATTGTAACCAGTACAACGAAACGAAATCGTATAATATAGTACAAGGCTTGCATGAATTCTAAATAAATAATGTTTCACCAGCAACCTACTATCATGTGTACAAAGAAAATCGAATGCAGCTTTAAAACACCTTGATGAGTTTTATCATTCATGCTTACAACTAGCTTTTATTACTTATAAGGAAAATAAATCATTGCCTTAATATTTTAATGCCGAGATATTAAAAATGTTGGCTTTTCGGTTAGAATTTAAACCATTTCCATTTATTAGATGTGATAACATCTACTTTAAGCTGAAACTGAAGAAATGCCTTAACAGTAATACTTCGAGTACAGCATACCAGGGGTACTTTATTTAATGTTCGTCATCGTGCGCAGTTCGTGACGCTATTAAACATTGTAACACATTTTATTGTAATAATAACTGTTGTAAAATGTATTTATTGGGTAATAATATACTCATGGAAATAATCTCATGTGTTTTATTTATATTTAGGTATACTAACTAATCGTAGATAGGTATAATTATTTTATATTTAGATCACAAAATCAACAGAAACAAGTTATGTTTTTAAATAATCTTAATTGAATATTTTATGTAAATATTTCAGTGTGAAATATTTAACCAGCCCTTAATATTTCACAAGTATAAAATGAACTTTACCTGTCAGAAATTAAAAAAGAATGTGTAGTTAATTAATTATGTCGTAATTATTTGACATCGATATCGAAATTAAACATTTACATATTATTATGTTTTAGTGATAAATAATTTTACAGGTAGGCAAGATAAGACAACTTCTGAAAATATACTTGCTATCTATACATTCTCTAATATTTTTTTTGTAGGAAGCAGTATCCGCTAATAGAGTAAGGAGTTAAGTACACGATTTGTCTGGCTGTCGTTCTCTATGCTTGAGCGTGGGCAGGTGTCTTTTGTGAGCGGCGCGCTTGCGTCAGTCATCAGACCGACCGAACCGCAGGTGTCCGTAGTCATCAAAGGCGTCGTCGGCGCGGACAGCCCTCCTAATCAAACTATAGTCCCTGTACCAAGGCCGGTGCCTGAACTCCTCATCTTCTTCAGGCAACGCAAAGTGATGAAGGTTGGCCCCCTCGCAGCAACGCACCAGCATCGCCAACGCCACCGTGATCGCCATCGCCACAATTGTTACTAGTCGCATTTTGTTGGATGTAAGACTCTGTAAAATAAGAACAATTCTAGCTTAGCGAAACACTATTGATTGTTCGAATCCGAAGTAACTGTTAAGGTTACACACGTATATGGAAGCAGTTAGGATCGTTTCCTTAATTGTTTCAGATAAAATTGAACCAAAGAATACCTAGCCTACCTACGTCTTATAAAATTTACTTCAAATTACTTTAGCCACTCAATGTGGCTGTCATAAAGAGTTCGTTGCTTCTTTGGTACGGTTTATCTGTTATAAATCACGTCCTTCACGTCTTTCACGTAACTGGAGTCTAAACTTTACTATAGGAGACAGTAGAACACGAACCAATATAGATATCCCACCAAAAATATCGTGCTGGAACTGTAGGTACATGTCAAAACTTTCGAAGCTAGTTACAATAACTAACCTACTAAAAAAAAACTATTTTATACCCGACTGCCCCAGAACGAGGGTACATATTGTTTTTTTTACGTTCACTTCAATCTTAGTAATCTATCATAAAATAAGGCTCTTTTCACATGCGTACAATCTCGGCACGATACCGTGCCGTGCCGTGTAAAGTAAAAATGTATGAGCGAATATGACAGCTTTCACAAGGCACGACAACCGTGCCTTAACCGTGTATCGCCCGTCTTTATCCACTATAAACACGCTTTAGTGAAAGCTGTCTATTTAGGTCATACGTTTCTACTTAATACGGCACAGATACGACCGTAAACAGCCTAAATCTATGGAAAAATAAAATAAAAGAACTATGAATTTTCACTTACCAGATGGAGCTCGCCAAGTAGCAGAATGAACGGGTGATACTGTAACCACCTTTTATATACCTACCAAGTGTTCCCGTTGGAAAACATCACGCCCCCTTCTTTAATATTCCCCTCGGAGCCTGTCTGCCCTTAAAATACCAAGGATAGTAATTGACAGATTTCAATTATTATAACCGTATAAATTGATCCTATTACTGCCATGGTAATATTTTCTCAATTTTCCTTCAGACAATTTTACCACAGTAGAAACTTAAACTTGAGAAAATAAACATATTTGCAATATTTCTTTAGACCTGCGTTTCTATTGTCGACGGAAAAAAAAATATCAAACTAGGTTTCGTTCCTAATAAAAACACAATAAAGAGATAAATAAAATGAATATAGTAATATCCGGTAGGAGTTGTTATAAATAACTTTAAAATAAAAACGTTTTGGCTGAGCCGTTTATGAAAATATGCAATACTTTTTCCTTTTTTAAATCGTTTTTTGGCTTCATCTGGTGCTTTAATGGTACTTACTAATTCCATGGTGATCTGAAAAAAAAACCTCGAAACGAAGCATTTTTCCCGCGCTTTTAAAGTTTGAATATTAAATTATAATTAATCTGCAATTCGAACAGCATTGCTGCATTATTATTAATGTTTATAAAATCCATGATGGGCGCCACGACTGAATTTGAAACGCTGGAGCAGCAATTTTTGGAACTTATCGGTGAATTTCGGACTCTCACCGTAAGTACTCAATTATTTCATTTAATATAATATTATTTATTTACTCTTCAAGACACAAACATTAGTGTAGCCCTGGCTCTTGTACGAGTTCCTGTATCACAAGAGCCAAAATTAACCGATAACAATGAAAAGGTAGCTTATAAGGGTTATTCGTGGAATAATTAGGTACTAGTGAATACTTGTTAGAGAGAGGGAGATCCGGAGAATATAAACAATTCACGGGCTTACAAGGACCATGTTTATCAGTAGACGAACGATTTTAAAATGAAAAATACTCAAAATGATATAAAGTAGGTTAGTTGTATTTTCGACACAAAAATCTTTCGAATTTATGTTACGTATGTCTGTATTGTTGTTATGCACATTATGATATTATTACGTACTGCAGCGAAATAAAAAAGGAAATCCACCAATTTAACACATTCTACATATTTATTATAAAAAATTGCATCCAAAATTACTTAAATATAAAATTGAATATTATAAGAAACACAGTTGCGGAACAGGTAAATTGGCCAAAATGTAAGAGAATACGAGAAAACTAAAAGTATATTGGATGGTAAATCTTTTTTACGCTTGTTTACGAACTAGGGAATCGATTGCAATCGGTTATTAGGTTCGTGGCTACTAAATTACGTAAACTTACAAAAGAAAATTATCTCATAAAGATTACCTAAGTTATCCCGATAAAACAGGCATGGTTAAAAATTTACTAGCAGGTATTAAAGTCGTAAGTGTTAATATATAAATAATAGGTAAAGATGGTAGTTTCTTGGGCCCTGTCAAACCGCGGCGTCGAAGCACAGCAAACAGTACCGACGAAATCACAGGTGATACGACGAGCATGTGTCGTGGACCATAAAAGGCATGCCCGTCTCGAACTTCAGAGATTCTATGCGGCTGTCAAAAGTGACAATAGAGCAAGCCTGGTAAATAGTCCGGCACCCGGAAAAGGGCCAGGAGCAGTTCTTTTAACTGGTTCTACAACATCTACCAACAAAATAGCGAAACAAATTGTAGCGCGTCGGAAATGTTTGCGCAAGCTCTTATCGACGTATTTTACGCAATTGTGCGCAAGAAAACAGCTTCGCTACTGAGTAGAGTGAGAGGCAGTCGCAATCTCATCCTGAGAACTGTAGCGGAGAGTTTCGGCTCTCCAATTGTCAAGCCGTTTGTGCAGAGGGTGATTGGTACTAACACTAGATAATAGGTTGTTTTAATATTATGTTACTAATACTCTATGGATTCTTTATTCCGGTATAAAAATCAATATTAAATATATTATTATAACAAGAGTAAGACTTCCGCTGAGAGAGGAGATTAGGAAAAGTAGGTACGTACCAGATTCGAAGAATGTCGTGCACAAATGGTGTGGCGACTTGGCTAACTGTAAAACGTTTGCAGCAATTTGATAAGGAATTAAGGGTCCGTACTAGGACTCCATTAATTTTGAAAAAAACTGAATAATTATGGAAATCGACTCGTCTTGATTATTATTTTGCCGCAACAGATTTTTTTTTATATCCATCTAATGTTTTGCTTGTCAACTTAAAAATTCAGATTAAAAAGACTGATGACCAGGCATATTCATTAGAAAAGTAAGTTGTAACCCCAGAGATAACGCTGCAGTACGTACAAATCTGAAGACGTGGCTTGCCCCTGGTCAGCCTAACCAAGTTGAAAGAGATTTTACTCTTTCAAATTGGTTACGATGACCAGAGGCCTCCTATGAATTTTTGTTTTCTTGCACCATCACGAAACTAGTGGACTAACGACCTGGTGAAGGTCGCAGAAATCTGATGGATGCGCACGTTAGGATTGGTCGTTGTGGCGATTCTTGGGAAGCCTATGCCTTTGCCTAGATGTTTTTCGCATGAATGATGATGATGACCATAAAACTTGTTCATACTGTCAATGTCCCTCAAATTCTTATTTAGATTTCTGAGAGTCGTCTGCGTGGATCGCTGCGCACCGAGTCAACACGGGCTGAGGCTGCGGAGGCGGCGCGGGCGGCGGCCGAGCGGGCTGCGGCGGAGGCTCGCAATGGAGCCACCGCCGCCACCGCCGCCGTCACCAAGGCCACCACCGCACTCGCTACCACACAGGAACACCTCACCGGACTGAAGATACATCTGGATTTAACGGTATGCTAACTCAGCCTACAGAAAGCTTTTCTTGGCAAAACTAAAATCTGAATGTTAACTTTGGTAGTTCGGTGTCCCTTGGTTGTTCAAACTACTTTACCATATTTTGGGGGTATTATAATTATAATAATTAGAATGATGTTGGCAAGTTGGCAAAGTTGGCAGTAACCGTTTGCCAGTTCAGTAACAAGGCGGCAGATAACACTTTCTTCTTTTGTGACGTGGGAAAATTCCCACCCGTAACTCAGTACTTACTAGTTAAGAATGCTCATACGTTCTGTACGTTGATCAATGAACTATTAGGGTCAACACTAAAAAATGTAAGCCTTACATTTACGTTTAGAGAAAACCAACAACAACAAAGCATACCTTTGATCTTGACGAATGCTATATTCTTTGTCGTCTTAATCCACTTTCCGTGTCGTGGCCATAAATTGGCGATTAACTCTTTACTAGGTTCTTGCTAGTAATGTTGCTTTAGTTAGGTAGTCACTAAGTAAAAAAATATATTACTCAGGTCGTTACGTGTAAGTGATTACCTAAAGACAAATAAGTACAACCAGAGATAGGTACTTATCCTTCCCTATTTCGCTTGAGTCGCTACGTTAAGGCTGAAGATGTCAACTATGATGCAATAAGATCAAAAATGCGGTATTACGTCATATTTATGTTGATCGACTCAAATCAGCCTACGCAATGTCTTATAGGAGAGGCAGCGAAAGCTTTTAGAAGACCGATGCAGCGAAATGACAGCCCAGATCGGTTCTTTGGAAAGGCAAGTGCAGCAACTGAAGCCGGTGCAGTCAGCCCACTGCACCCTGCAACGACAATACACAGATCTGCAGGAACGCATCTGTAGAGCTGCTGAAGAAGCACGCAGGTAGATGTTTTTTTTTTGGTAGGTGTAAGTAATATCTTCCATGAGGGGTTATAGTGCAACGCACACAGTACACAATACTGTTTAGCAAACACTTAAATTATTAGGTCCTTACATATGAAATTGGCGTTTTGTCAAACTGGCCATTTTGATCTCAAATATATGGCGTGTTTTTAGGGATTCCAAATTCAAATTTAGGCTTTGTGTATTTATGTTTCCAATTTAGCAAGTCATTTGTTTTCGCGCCATTTGATTTTTCTTCGACAACTACTTGCAAGGAAATAAATTCAATTCCGGTGAGGCTGTCAAAACAGCCTTCAAAGATTTTATTGATTCTCGCTCCCACAATTTTTTCAGCAAAGAAATCAATGAACTACCGATAAAATGGCAAAAGTGCATAGATAACAATGGTACATACTTTGATTGATAAATTAAAATAATTTTATTTAAAAAAAATCGTTTGCCTTTTCCACACAAAACGCCAATTTCATATGTAAGGACCTAATTTTTAGGTAAAGATAAGTGCCTCGGTACCTATGAGAATTATAAAAAATAAATTAATTTGTTGTCAATAAAACAGAGAATCTTCTCGTCTTGAGAGTGAGCTTCGAAGAGTAGAAAAGTGCGCATCAGCTGGTTCAGAAATTCGTGAGCGCGCTCGTTTAGCTGCTGCGGCGCATGCAAGAGAGAGACGCCTTGCGTCTGCAGAACTGCAACACACGAACAAGGAAATACTAGCTGCTAATGGTAAGCAGAAACAATAAGGCAACTTATTGGATAAGTAACTAAGTACTCTTAGGCAGATTTACTTATATTTCTCTTTTTTGTCGTAGCGGAAATAAGCAAACTTAAAGCAACAGTCACTGAACTTCAACTCTATATAACTGAACTAAATAATAGTTCATCGTCTAAGAAAACCGTTGATCCTGATGTTGAGGCTCTCGTTGAAACTCGAGCTGCGTTAGAAGCTGAAAGAGCTGGAGCAGCGAAGCTAGAACGAGCCTTAGCAGCAGCTTTAGCAGACAATGCGACTCTAGCTGCTCGCTTGAATACTGCCGATAATAATGACGTAACAATCAAAACTTCAACACCGCCAGAATCTTCTTCCACTAACATTTGTCCCATTGATTCATTTTTAGCTGAATAATTTTACATTTTATGCATGTATATTAAATACCTATTAAATAAATTGTACGTTACAAACAAGAGATCAATGATTTATGTAACTCCGTCAAGCCTAGTTGTACTGTTTTGCAGTAGGTAGTAGGTTACGTAATAAGAATATGTCATCATCGCCGATACGCAAGGATGATCAATTTATTACTCAGACAGGTACAAAAACTTGCAAGGATACTTAAATACAATATTACACGTATACCAGCCAGACTTCATTAGAAAACAATGATGTGGGAGAAGCTACAGGAGCACCATTTATATTACGAACAGGTTTTATAACCGCGACTCGCATGTCCAAAACTTAGAGGTCATGTCGTCCTTTCCACGAATGTTATGCTTTTGGTCGGACCTGTTTAGTATTTCTAGCAACTTTATGACTTATGTAACGAAATATATTTTGTTTAGACATAATTTTCCTCTTGAACGTTGAACGAACATAAATACATATATATACCAAAATAATGCGATACGATAGCACCTCTAAGTTAGGTCCTAAAATAATAACGCGTTGAGGTCTTTAATTAGAAGAACATTCGGATATTCAGGAAATTGTTAGGTCACGGTTCGATTATGGCTTGGATATGGATTACATTTACAAATTGGCAATTTCTGGATAAATGTAATTGTAATAATAAAGTAGAAGTAGACATGCATGCGCATTGGCGACTCATGATATTGTGTGCAGTCGCAAACAATAAAAGCATTAATTTATGCCTGAATACTAGTTCTAACTCTGTCTGTCTAAGCGATTGTTATGGAGTGTTGCACTAAAACTGGTTCCTAGGAATGCACTGCCTTAACTCGCATCGGGCTTCTCTAACATATAATCGACCATCTGAGATGTACGCCTCCTGTACGAGATAAACAACCTGTTGTTATGTGTAAAAGAAGAAAAAAAAACGAATTTACTGAACGCAACTAACCGTAGAAGTTTATGCAATGTTTGCCTTCAAGAAATACTGCCTTTGAGTTATATATATATACTCGTATCTAAGTATCTGGCATATTTAGCATTAGCCTAATTACGGTTGCTGTTTCGAATTTGAGACCTTGTTAACAAAAGAACCTTTCGCATTAGCATTTAACATACTTATTGGCATACAACATAATTTGTATATTGAGTCCATTTTTAGCTTTAATAGTCCATAAAAATTTAAAAAAAACTTTGTTGATCGCATCGATCATCATCGATCGATGTCGTTGCACCAACGTTTTGGCATCAATAAAGAGACCTCAAGCTACGCTGCACAGTGCGAGTAGGTGCAGTGCACAGGTACTGCGGCGGTGAATTTTCGCAAGGCTTCGCGGCGCCCCACCCGCGTGCGTAGGCGCAGGCGCCGCTGCCTCACTCCGCAACACTTATTGTTAGTTGTACAGTGCACCCCGCGCCGACTGTGTCGCGCCGTCACGCTACACAAACTATGTGCACCCGAATCAAACGATCTGTGATATAGTGATAAGTTATATTTAATTAAGTGATACAAGAACAGTAACTTTAGAACCCAAAAGGTGAGCTTCAAGTTGGTTCAGTCAGTTGCATTTAAATTGGTGTGTACGTAATCTCTATTTATATACAGGTTGAATGTCGAGATTATAAATGACATCAAGTTGAAACATTTTTGTGTTTACTAATATGAATGGTAACTAAAAATATATTGTCATGTAATAACGTTTATGATAAGATGGCTTTAGTAAGTAGGTGGACACGATGTAGAGTCGCGCACTACTCTAATAGCTCTATTGTAGCGATTGTTTTGTTGCCCGAGGAGGTAAACACCGCACAACTCGAGCGATGTCGTGGGCCTAGAGAAAGTTTCTTACCACAATACACTCATTTGTCGTGTTGTGTCTTCGTAGAGATTGAGTACCGTATCTAAAACGTAAAACGACAGTCTATCATGTTTAACGTGACGAAATAAAAAATAATCTCTTATTGTATTGGCGGTGAATTCATCTAAGAAATAAGCTGTTTTACCATATAGGATGAAAAGGCTGTTCCGCCCACGCGAATGTTGACATAGTGAGTCAGAAACAACGCAAGGACACAGTTGTACATGTATGACAAATATGTGAATTCTATACATTCATGATTCAGAACAAACAGCTCACCCACGACTCGTACACTTCTTGTCACTTGTGTTAATGAGTTGCAAGGCACTATATCTGTGTGACATAATTGATATTATTGTGCACACCATCAATAAACAGAGTAAACGAGACGTACACAATCTCAAATTTATATATCTTCAATTTTATTACATAATAAACATCATTATCGAATATACGAAGATAAAAGTTGTGTTTAAACGTTACATGAATGAAGTTCAATTTAATGCTGACCATATAGAGCGTGACCATTCAGAAGGCTGCAGCTATCAAGATTCCCTTCATGGAAACGTAAACAAGTGTAGGAAGTTAATAACAAACTTAAATTATTTGCAAATCTATATGTAAAGATGTTTGTTTACTGAAAACAGAATAGTTATGACACTTACGAGAAGGTTATTCGTCTGGGGTGATTTTAATGCTCACTCCAAAGCTTGGGCGAACACCCAGGACAGGCCGAGGGGACACACAGTACAGGAGTGGGCTGCGGCGTTTGACCTCCGACTTCTGAATCAAGGGTCCATTTCTACATGGGCAACTTGTTTGGTTGCCCGCATGGTGAGAGTGGAGAGTCGCGGAGGAGATACTTTCGGACCATCTCCAAATTGTTTTTAATGTGACACTCCGCCCTTCGGATGGCCTGCGCCATCCAAATTCTATCTCACCGCGGCGCGTCGATGGGCCCTCAAGCGGCTCAATCGAGACATTCTCGTCGCAGCTGCTAATGTTGCGTTATGGCCGGAAAATATTGGTTCCCAGGGGAACTCTCCCGATCGGACCGGAAGAGGCAGTATGATTCCGGGATAGGATGGCGTTGATTTGCGACGCATCTTTGTCCCGGGTCATGCACACCCAGCGTCCGGGTGCGGTACATCGGAAGATATCGCGCAGTTGCATGTTTTTTATCTTTGATTCCGACGCCAGTATCAGCGCACCAGATGCAGACGCTAGCCGAGAGATAGGGAGAAGAAAATAGCCAGAGACTATGGAGTGTACCGGGAGGCGACAGTGGATCATCAACACGCCATCGCGGATGCCAGGGCAAGATCCTGGCGGGAGCTGCTCGAGAGGCCCGACAGGGATCCTTGGGGAAGGCCTTATAAGTTGGTTATAGCCAAATTACGTCCATAGGGGGTCCCATGGACGTAATGCGTAAACACGCTTTTCCCAGTAGTTAAGGACAGTCCTTCGCCACTCTTGTCTTCTTCAGACCTGTCTGACGATGTTGGGAGTGAGTAAAAGTGAGCTAAACCGAGCTGTGAGACGTTTGGGGTCCATAACACCGTGCCAGACCTGGATGGTATCCCTAGTCGGGCTTGGGTTCTGGCTTTGGCTGCTCTGGGGGGGGGGGGGGGGGGGGCACCTTAGACGGTTATTCAAAAGCTGCCACCATGCGGGCGTGATTCCTTCCGGCTGGAAGGAGGTTGGTTTGGTCTTATTGAGGAAGGAAGGCAAGGGCTCAGAGTCTTCCTCTGCATAGCGTCCCGTTTTCCTGCTTGACAAGATTTCCAAACTATCCGAAAGAATAATTGCCGAAAGGCTCGTCGGGCATCTATCACGTGTTGGTCCCGACCTCACCGATTGCCAGTATGGCTTCCGGCAGCAGCCTTCTACTGGTGATGTGATCATAGGCGTCTGCACGCTGTCGGAACAGGTAGTGTCCCGGGTTGGGGTGGTGCTGCTGGTAAACACACAAGTACGTCATATAATTCCTACTTACCTACAGTGCATCGTCAGGGCCTACTTCCATATTCACTATGTGGGTCGGGACGGTAGCGTTCATCGCAGGGAGATTACGTGTGGGATCCCGCAGGGGTCAGTTTTAGGTCCTTTCTTGTGTAACCTCGCTTACGATGTGGCCCTGCGCGTTGATTTCCCCGTTGGCGTTAATTTCGTTTGCTACGCGGATGACACCCTGGAGTTGGCCAGCGGGTAAACCTAAGAAGAGACCATCTAGCTTGCCGAGCTCGGAATGGCAATGTCTTGGAGTCGATCCGCGGGCTGTGTTTAGAGAAAGCGCCTCATAAAACTGAGGCGTTTTGGTTCCACAAACTGCTGAGGAGCAGAGAGCCACCCAGCTCGTCGGTCAGAGTGGGCAATGCACAAGTCCAGGTGGTTTAACACATTGAGTATCTCGGCCTTACCCTGGACGGTCGGTGGGGCTTCAACGAACACTTCGAGCGCCTAGTTCCCGATGTCGGGAAGGCTATAGGTGCTTTGCGCAGACTGTTGCCCAATCTCAGTAGGCCTCAGAGTGAGGAATCTGTTCGACCACCAAGTGACCTCAGGGAAGACGGCGCACAGTGGTCACGTGCAGTCTTGCATACTTGCACAGTTTGGTTTCGGGGAGACCCTTTTACAGTTTCCCCAGAGATGTGCTCTAACAGGCGTTGTACAGAGGGGGTTACCGATCGGTCCTCTGAGAGGTAACGATACCCACTTCCTAGGTTTTAGTGAGGTTAGAACCCCACACACCGTGGTTTTATCCCCAAAGCCCGAGCGGATTTTGATGGTTACCTCCGAAAACAAAACAAAAGGTACGACGCGTTATATGCAATTTAGTTTCACTTTGGCAACCGTATAGGTACACACGCACCTATGCTAAACGCTCGAATTCCAAATGAAAGACTGGCTAAGATTCTATTGAAAAATATACACATACATTTGAAAATGATAATAGTTATGAGTGGGGGGTAAGTACGCGTTATTGGCAATATATTTCCTCTTTGAAAATCGTAGATTCAAACACACCTATGTTAAAGGCTCGAACCCCAAGTGATATTCAAGAATAAGATAATAATCAAGAAATTAAGCAAAATGAAAGGAGAGCTGGATCAATATCTCTATGTAGGTACCTAGACGAAGAGATTTGCATAATAGAAGACACATAATAAGTCGTAACATAAAAATGTTTTAATTTTAGTTAACATCTCTACCTACTGTTTTTGATATTCTTGATGACCTTTTTTATTTGTGCAAGTTACGAACACACCGAAAAACAAAAGCAAGTTCCAAAACACTTAATTTATACTTTGTAATCATCACCCTCTTCAATCTTCATGTTAATTATTTTTATTTCAGAAAGATGACTCATAAATTAATTGTATACTACTTCGTAGTAGCATTGACAGCGCCCCTTCTCGTACAATGGTAAGTTTTACAATGAAATATACATGATAATGTAAATATTAATTCCAAAGACGCAATTCTAAACTCGTTACGTAATACGTCATCTATATAAAGGGCGGCCAATTCAAATGTCTACCTACAACTTTTTACGGCCACCATTTTTATTTGGCACTAAATTGTACGGTTCTTTGAGATCCACTATTTAGTTAAAATCAGGCAAATTCTTTGCACCATTTACAAGACCATGACTGCTGCAATAATTTCAGTAATCCTATTCTAAGTTCCTAAACGGATGGAAAAACGACCCAATATTTTTCAATAAATTACTACGAGTAACTAAATCCATTTTGATCACAAAGGATTAGATGAGATGATTGAGGATTTGTAAATAAATCACATTTTCACTACTGTGGAGGTGAGGTGGAGTAATTGCACCATTCTTCTTTGAAGAGGCTGCAGGTCAGAGGTCTTGCTGTTACTGCGACTGACAATCGCAAAAGTGTTAAGATCAAAACAATCAGTTAGACCTAGAAAACACGTGGTTCCAATAAGTTGGAGCCAGGTATCAAGCAGCACGAAACATAGTCAAAACTTTGAGAGGACTGTTACCGAAATAATAAATTCCAAGAAATGTTGACATTCATTGACCCCCAAATTCACCAGATTCATAAGGTCCTGACTTTTTTATATCGGGTTGTCTAAAGGGACGTGTCATACTTAGTAATTTTTTAATACCTACTAAAAGCAAAATATTTGTGACTCCTATTGGAATACGTAACAAAGTACCTATGCGATTTTTTTCTGAAAAACACGGTGAATAGCGATCGCATTTTAAACCAGCAAAAAGATGGAGATTTGGCGGATGTTATTTTTATACAAAATTGCCAATTCTATTATACAGGAAGTCAGGGACGACGCGCAACCTGTCACCATGGATTCGTACATCTTTCTGAACCCCCCTGCGTTGTTTTCCGTCGGTATTTATTGTTTTAAGTTGCTGTTTCATACATTTTGACCGCGTAGGTATTGCACTTTTCTATAAAACCATGTAGATATATATTGCAACGCTCAGGGTGTCTAGCATCATGTGCTGAATTCATGGTTACAGTTTGCGCGTCGATAATTATGGGAAAATATGTGGTAATTTTCGTTTGTAATTAAAATATATTTATTTAAAGTTGTATTTCCTTCGAATTGGCCACCCTGTACTTACTTTTTATAATAATTGTCCTACATGGTGCTCAAGCAATCATGATAATTTGCACGTAAGTTCTCCTTCGAGTAAATCCGGCAACATCTCAGACATTGTTTCACCATCATTGTTTTACTATTTTGATTTGTTGAATAAGAACTTTCGACGCTGATATAATGACGATCTTACGATACAGATTAAGTATGTAGGCAGAAATGTCGACCAACTGTCTGTAATTTCTACGACCCATAAAGGAACTAAATAGTTTAGCAGTACGTCGAGAAGTTCCGTTATTCGTTTCTACTTATCTAGTAAAATGCAGTATGCACACAAGCTCTTGAAATGTAGACTTATGAGTAGAACATAATTATGAAAACTATAGGATGCTGTGATAAATAATACAGCTGCTACTGTGCTATTGCGCTGTGCTGTGTGTGTGTGTGTGTGTTGTGCTGCTGTTGTGTGCTATTAATCTGTATTTAATAAAACATCATATTTTTAATTTAATATTTAATCCGCAGTATATCAGTGCTAGGGCCGCGACTGCTGCGTCCGTACAATTCATATACGGTGGCCATAGCGGGCGGCTCCCGGGCATATACCCTGTATGTCGCCATAGAGGGCCGCCGTGCCAATGGAGAGCAGTTCACCAAGGGACGAGAGGTCCAGGTCCCAGCCGCTGCAACCAGGCTCGTAGAACTTGAAGTGAGTATGGCAACTATGTTATAAAATCGACCGCCATCATTGGAATTGAACATTATTTCTGTAACGTAGAAACTGCTTCTTGAAAAGCAGATCAATTCGCCATTTCTAATGAAAATATTTATGTTACCTACCTACATTATAGATTTCAACTTACATTAGGCACAATCATTTCAGACCTCTATAGTGCAGTAGGTCATCCGCAATCTTTACTGTTTGACATCGATTTTACCAAACTATTATCTAACCGCATTAGCTGTGTGTGTGTGTGTGTTTTCATGTCGAAGAATTGATTGATTCTCCCACAAGAAAACGTGACCAAATCTGTTGCATCTGATGTAGATCGGTGACCCTGGACCGGGGCAGTACTCGCTGGTGGCGCGGTCAACCTCAGGCCCGCTATTTTCCTCGTCGTCACCGTTGCTCTACCAACCGCGCAGTTTCGCCGTCTTCGTGCAGACCGACAAACGTGTCTACCAGCCCGGAGACACTATTAACTTTAGGGTCATCGCTTTAGACAAGTAAGAATATTGTGTCTCTATAGCTGTATCACATCTTCTTCTACGTATCTTTACGATAAGTTGTACTAGTACCAAGAAACACTGAACCGATTTCTAATGGTCGATCGATGTTACCAGCGGGTTTACTGTTATTTGTGAAGCTATTTCAAAGTTACACAACAACAACGTACAGTCCGACTTCCTAAAGTGAATGTCAGTCTGCCTCCTCTACCCACTCTATTTAAAACATACCAGGGTCTAATTTATTTTCACACAAACCTATGCTATTCATGTTTTGTATGATGACATAGGTATATGATGAACGATGTCTGACATATTATGTTAAAATTTAATGACAAATTGAAATAGTTTTTGACTGACAAACAAGAGTCATTGTTTCAATACGCAAAGTTACTGCCAAGTAATTAGATACTAGCTATAGATAGACATTGATGTTCATGTCAAATAGACTCTACAGGCTTGATTGACTCCATAAAACATATGTTAAGGTCACGAGTTTAATTATCTTTATAGTTAAACAAAACATTAACGCAATCGTTAATGCGTAACACATCAATCGATTGTTTGACTACCTTCCTATCGCAGAACACCTGTGTCCTTGTTCCATTTAACGAGGAAAATGCGATTCAAAGAGCATTAACGAAGAATTTGATAGTGCTCATAAGTGCAAGTCGCTTTCGTTTTCTGTGTGATCGTTCGAGAGCTCGCGCGTAAGGTTACGTATGATTACGAGGCGGTCGTTGACCTGTACCTTGCGCAGGTACCTGCTGCCGCTGTCGACGACTGTGGATGTCAGTGTGCTGGACACCGGGGGCTCACCTATCAGACAGTGGGCAGGCGCCGAACTGGACCGGGGAGTCCTCACTGAGGAGTTGCTACTAGCTGACGAACCTGCACTTGGAGAATGGACTATACAGGTAATAACTAACTACCGCAATAAGCCAACCACCCCCACCTTACCTAAAAACTAGCAGCTGTAGAGAGAGACACAAGAGTGGAGTAAACGCTTAGCATAACTTATCGTTACGATACTTTAACTAATGTCATTTAGAAATTTGATGGCAGGACGAGGTGACTTCAAATGACAAAAAAAAGACATATGTTCACAACACTTGTTTATGTTTTATATAAATGGATATCTAAATAATAATGTAGGTACCTAATTATTACAATAAAAATAAAATGCTATAGCGGATACGCCACTGAAACTTTCATTTTTAACATTTTTGCTGATTGCGGTCGGCTGCGTAGTATGTTGAAGTTGAGCACAGAGTACAGAGCAAATACTTAAACATAATGATTTTTCACCGATGCGAAGACATGAGTAAAGCAATTTAAGCATAAATGAATATTTAATTGCTCTAGCTGAGAAGGAAAACAACAATTACGCAATGTCTGGTTGTCACTTCCTTATATTGTCTCGGTGTGATCAATATTTTTTTTTAATAATTTGATACTGTTTTTAACCAACCTCTTAAAATAGGAGGAGGTTCTCAATTCGTCTGTGTTTTTTATATATATATATGTTTCGTGATATCTCCGGCAATTGTGGATCGATTTCGAAAATATTTTTTTTATGGATAGGGTATGCCTCAGGGGTGGTTCCATATAAATTTAATTAACTTCGCTGGCGTAGTTTTCCCAGTTAGCTTTTATACTTAATACGTATTTTTTACACTTTGTGTATATTGATGATGTTATAATAACTTCCTGTCACTGATAGGTACAAAACAAGTTTTGGTATACGAATTTGTGTGGGGTAGGTACCACAAATAAAAAGTTTTTTTTTACAAAAAAACAACCGACTTCTAAAAAAACACTACAAAGTGAAAAGTAGGTAACTTTAATTTCGGAAATCGGTGGCAAAAAATGTAAACGCAAATCCACAGAGACCAACTTCCGGAATTAAAGTTATTTTTCACTTGGAAGTGGTTTTTGTTGAAGTCGGTTGTTTTTTTTTTTTTTTTTGTAAAACAATCTATTATCGAGTTTATCTCTATAGTCGGTCCCTCATTAGCTCAGTCCTGAGCGAGGATCGATATCACTGGGTGTTTTAAATTGAACAAATTGTCTCCAGTGAACACAGTTTATACTAATATAATCGCCTATATTAGTCAAGTAGGCATAATCTTCTTCACCTTCCTCAGATTTTAAAAACACTTGTCATTTTTTCTAGTATTCCACAATCGCGACCGTTGAGAACATGGCGTAGGTATTGACGGGAGAGAACTCATTGGGAAATAAGTACTTAATAGGTATCTTATTTGTTTCGTGGAATAGGCACATTCCGTTTAATTGTTAATTAACAGTTAAGAAACTAAACTGCCTTAAATATATTTAGCTAAATTAACTCCGGAAATTGCGATTAACCTCGAAATCATAACTCTAAAAATTTACCGCCCACTCAAAGATGACCTTATAGATAGGTGTTACGTTTGCATAAATTGTGCAGGTGGAGGCTCGTGGGCAGAAGTACTCGCGCCGAGTGTTGGTCGCAGACTATGTGCAGCCAAGGTTTGACATGGAGATGCATATGCCCAAGGAAGTGCTCTTCACCGACGGCAGATTCGACATAAACGTCACCGCTAAGTAAATATGTCTTTGACATTCTTAACCACGACTAGTAAAGAACGGCGATACCATTCACAGATCTTTAGTAATTTTGGGATATTTAAGACAACTTAACTTTTTTTGTGAATGTTTTAATTACTTAATAAAAAAAAAACAAGTCGTCTTGATTTATGACCCAGACTGAACTTTTACGACAGCAAGTTGCCTATTAAATAATCCGGTATTATGTGTCTATTAAAGTCGCGTAATAGATATGTTTTAAAATGCGAATTTTGTGTAATATTTAATAAGTATTTTACAAACTGGATACTCAAGAATTCTTTGTAGGTAATAATAATAGGATTGGCTGCGGAAAACAACATAGTAGGTACCTATTCTACATATAATCAACTAGAATGAACTTTTCTCAGCATTCCTCTGAACAAAGGAATTTCCACAGCGAAAGCTGTCTTTTCTCATTACGTTACAGAAAAACTCATCACTCGAATTCAATAGAATAATAATTACGTAAATAAGCAAGAAGAGTCTGTAGACGCAACGTTGTCAGTTTTTATATCAGTACAATTCAATCAAGCAGCAATAATTTCATAAAAACCTTATTGAACAACATTATTGAATCAGCATCGAATGTACCCATAGCTATTTTTTGATCTTATTGAAGTATTAGATAATAATTTACACTGACATAAAATAATGTTTACATATTTATTTAATGACCGTACTTGTTCGTAGTGATTCAGAATGTAACCTCCGTTACTTGCTTCGTAGAATCTAATTAGCATCCGCGACCTCTGTATTAGTAATTTAAAGTTAACTTATAGGCTCGCCTCGTACATCCTCGCCTCGTACATGGGACGGTGAAATGTGGGTGTAGACTATGGTACCTACACCTCTGCCTAACCTCACCCCTGAGAGAAAACTGGCGTCATGATATGTTACGTTTTGTAACTTAATTAACATAACTTTCAGGCACTTCAACGGTCTACCTGTTCGTGGTGAACTTACAATATCTTCCTACCCGGTGTTCTTCTCGAATGTCTTACAACCGGTGGTCGCTTCACCGACTAGGAAAGTAATCGACATTAACGGTCAAGTGCAAGTAACGTTCGACCTCAAAACTGACCTAGAACTGGCTGAGGATGCTGCCAGGCCGCTGGTTGTGGAAGCTGTGATCGAGGAGAAGGATACGCTGATAAAACAGAATGTTACGTCAAGAATACTGCTGCTGAGAACACCTTATAGGCTGAAAGTGTCAGCGCCTGATTACTTTAAGCCGACTCTGCCTTATATCGTACAGGTAAATATGATTAGAATAAATTATGCACTTTGTTGTCGTTTCTGTTATTTGCTGTTGACGAGACGTTTCTATCCGTTTTTCTATATTTTGCTGATACCACAGAATCATTGGTGTTGGCGATTCTTCTGGAAGCTTATGCCCACTAGTGGACGTAGGCTTAACGTAACGTAAATAGAGAATCAGTATTTCGTATGCCATGATGAGGTCCCTGAATGGTTTTCTTATGCCTCATTGGAACAAATATTGATTTATGCGATAATCTTCAGAATGTTTGTTCCGAGTCGAGTGTTTGTTTTGTTTAAGCAAACAAATGGCGGTCTCAGGGGACAGGAAATCCTAGTGACTGATGACGTATTTTATGTTCTCTCAAAAACATATTCTCTGTTGACAGATCGAAGTAGTGGACCCATCAGGGCAATTGATGTCCACGGATGGGGATGTGACAGTGGAACGGTTGTGGGACGATGGAGCTCCGGTCAATGTCACCACCGTGGCGCTGAAGAAAGGCATCGCCACATATACTCTGGTGCCCGACCACGCACACGTCAACTCAACGGTTAACTTAGTGGTAAGATTGTGTTATTTTCATTTAGGAACTCTGTGTGATGTGTGTAACGTAGAGCAATTCCTCTATTTTATTTTGCTCTCCCCGCGTTGTAACTTCTTTGACGAATCTCGTATTTATTAACATTACCTAATATTTATTGGACTGAAATACATACAGATCGTGTGATCCCGTACTATTTATCAGCAAACTTGAGAATAATCGTTTAATTGTGCATTGGAATGAGCTGTGCTTCACTGTATTCTATAGATGTCAACCGTGAACAGCAATATGAAAATTAAATCAAGTTCACAAACGCTTACCGACCTCCTACAGACAGATAGCATTTATTTTGTGGGATTTGCTCTACATCGAATCTCAAGTAATGATTTAGTCAATGATTGTTCAATTTCCACCACCAGGTAAAATACAAAGAAGTATCAGAACGCGTAGTAAACGTACAAAGGAGCGAGTATTCGTTCGGACAGTTTCTTACGGCTGAGATACTGACGCGCGGCACGGGAGTGGGAGATGAGATGCGTGCGCGCATCACCGCGACTGAGCCCATGGATATGGTGCACTACGCTGTTATTGGACGAGGAGACATTATTGTCGCTAAGACTGTTGAGGTCAGTGTTCATTTTTTTTCCTAAGGAGGGTTATGCAGCAAAGCTATGTAGCACAGTGCATTATGGATTCGGATAGGATAGCAGTGAAACAATATTATATATATTATATTAATATTATATTATGGTATTCAATTTTATTCTTACTTGTCATGCGCGTTATCCACTGGGCTATTGCCGTTTAATTTAATTGATATTAAGAATTACTGATATGTGACAGTCACGCAATACTTACAATATTTTAACTACTTTAGTTATCTTGAAAGTAATTTCCATAGCTAACCTTAGGAAACTAAAAGGCTATAACGATTTCATTATATCATCAATAGTGAAAAGCTGGACACTTTCCCACTTTACATTAATGTCTCTCTTCATAGTTGAGTCCAGCTCGACGCAGCGTGGACGTGACAGTGTCGGTGACGTCACGCATGTCTCCGGGCTGCGTGTTAGTAGCGTGGTACCCGCGCCTCGACGTCAACAACTTGCTCTCTGCCGCTGTATATGCTCCACAAGCCAACCTGCTGCAGAACGATGTATGTACAAATGTAGACTATCCTTTACGTGGCGGTAAGGGTAGTGGCTTTATACCTACGTCATTGTTTAAAAAGTTCTCAATATGTAGGAAGATTTGAAGAAAATTGTATATTTTTCTGACATCATAAGTAACTTTCCTGAAAATACTGCCATTCTAAGAAGACTTTGGTTTCGGGTACAACAGACACATTATCTCGAGCTGTCATCACCGCCCTACCTACTTCTCAGATCTCCGTATCTCCTGTATCAAGCGGCGGCGCGGGCACGAAGCCCAACACGTTGGTGGAGCTGCGCGTGTCGGGCGACGCGGGCGCTTACGTCGCGTTGTTAGCAGAAGACATGAACGCCATACAAGCTGGACTTGCCAGCCACAACGGACTTGGAAATGGACTTGATATGCACATTGTGAGTTATTTATTTAATTCTTTATACACAAGTAAGATCTGCATACAGCCGGAGTTAAAGTCTGCATTTTCTGTCAGTCTAAATGAATACTTATAGGGCGATGCATAGCGGCGAGGATCATGATGATTATGATGACGAAGATAATTCACAAACGGTACTTAACGATGATTTTTTGTTCTAGGTTGAGCGCGAAGTAGAAAGCTTTAACGGCTTGTCGCATTCGATATTCAAAAACGAAGATCATCTGCCCGGAATGGGCCTGGATTTGGGAGGATACACTGCTTCAGATGTTTTCAAAGTAAGAATCTTACTTACGCCCGGATATTATCACAGAACCATAAACTTGAGTTACTTTACTATTAACAAAAAAATTCTTATTTTCAGAACGCTGGGCTGGTTATTCTAACTGACGGCGTATTCGTAAAGGGTAGCCCTGACGGTGAGTTTTGTGTCGTCATTGTACTGACCAATTTCTTTTCATTTTTTTCTCCTGAGTTACCTATTCATATATATATGTTAGCACTGTAGTGTAACAAGTAATTTAATTGATATTATTAATGGTTTTCTTTTTTATACATTTTATAACTTTGTATCTTGAATTAACCTTCATTAATTAGTTGTCTGAGGTCAATGTTCCCTTATTTTTATTATCCGTTAAAACGTCTAGTGAATTGTACAGAAATGCTGCTTTAGCATTTAATATTTTACTGTTAAAAAAACAAACAATTGTGCTACTGTACAATTGTTTGTTATCTCTAATAAAAAAAATAATAAAACAAAGATTTACTAAGCAATGCTGATCATTGCAGGTGCCCTACCAACACCAGCTCCCGTAGAGACAGGCACGCGCGCCCCTCAGGCGGGTCCCTACGCCTTCAGTCGACTGCCGCCGCCGCCGTCGCCGCGGTACTACCTCACTGTATCACCGCAGCCCACGTGGATGCTTGCTAATCTTACCATCGGGTAAGTTGATCTGACCCGTATTTACGACTGACGACTGAAAAGTCTTCTGTTTTATTGTGAAAGGTTTTTGAATTTTTCGGATACTTGTAACGGGTGATTCATTTAGAGGTACTTTTTTCTAACGTATAAAATAAATAAAAATATCAAACTCACATTCTTTTATCATGTTATGAACATAGGGTACAATTATACAGATGCAATACAAAAAATGTAACTCCATGCCAAAAGGCATACAAAATAATCTGAGGTAATGAAATGGCAATTAACAAAATAAAAATAAATTCAATAGGTATGTAATTGTAGATGTCACAATTTCATACAAGTTAATAATATGTCAATAAAATTAAGACGACACATAACAAATACGTAATAGGTAATTAGTCACAAATGCAATAAATGTCAATAAAGAATATCATTATCTTATGAGAAAAACATTTTAAAAGACAGATATAAAATTATACAAAAATTATTTTAATTTGTCATTAACATAATAAAATTCATACCAATTTTATCGGGTTATCTTTTGATTTTTGTTTTTAATTATAATAAAATCATCTAAGATAGAAAACTATTATATAAATATAGTGCATAAGCTGCGAAATAATTTTTAGCTACCTAATACATAACAACGTGCTTTTTCACTTTTGGTTAATACAACATGTATTTTTACCAACAGCAACGACGGAAAAGGAGCAAAGGAACGTTGGACATCAGTAACTCCTGGCGAGTTCTCCATCGGTGCGTTTTCCGTGCACCCGACCCTAGGTCTCGGACTAGCTTCACCACAGAAGTTCACTACCTCCGTACCATTGTCTATGGCTGCCGAACTACCCGCTACCTTACAGAGGGGAGAAACTGTGGCAGCAGTCATTATCTTGAAGACTACGCTAGCAGTCGACACGTCCGTCGAGGTCACTTTCTACAACAGCGATCAATATTTCGAATTCGAACCTCTCGATAACGAACTCGAGTCAGCGAAAAGTAAGTGAAGAAATAGTTAGTTACGATTTCGTCCATATTCATTCAATTACATAACTACGATTGGTTATCTTGGATCTCTCATTTTGGAGACGACATTTACGACCGCATAATCGATCGTTTAGTGGTTGCAAAGAGTACTGCTGACATTTAGCGAAATTTGGGTGTACGGTGGGCTGCATCAACTGGGTACCCCAGTTGTATTAAAATTAACTTTGAAGGGGGGTACCCGCATTGTGACGCTGACTGTACCTACTAAGCCTACCTCTTCTAGAAATATATATTTTATTTTATAAATTTTAGGAAAACTTACAGACATTTTAACATCTAGTATAATGTGTAAACGATGGCCAATTACAAGCTTCCACTAACGATTAATGTGAGTAACATTAACAAATACGCGAAAACAGCGACGTAAGAGATACGCAAATGAATTATCTCATGCTCAAAAAATACAATAATATTGAGAGAAAAAAGAAATGGTTATACATCGAAAAAACAATTGTTCAAACTTTTCTTTACTTCTTTAACACTACCAGTAAATAAATCTAAATCAACCTCGACATCCTGAACCACCATGTTAAAAGTACGACAAGCTCTTATCACGTACGAGTTTTGTCTGTAGATAGCTCTGACTTGAGGCACATGGAAAAGACGTGGTCTCCGAAGAAATGCGCCCGGTACACGAAGCCCGATCCTGCCCACCAACTCAGGAACGTTAGTAGATCCGTTCATGACGCGGAATAAGAAGGCAAGATCTGCAATTTTCCTTCGCTCGTGTAGCGGCAGAATATGAAATTTTTTACACCGACTTATATAATTAGGGAGATAGGTATTTGAGCGATATTGAGTGTACTTCAAAAATCGCCTTTGAATACCTTCAAGCCGATTAATTTATACATTATAATTTGAATTCCAAATCTGAGAAGCATATTCAAGGTGGCTACGGACAAACGCACAATATAGAATTTTCATTGTTTTGATATTCTTGAAATCTGAGGAGACCCTAAAAATAAAACCCAAGGCTTTAGAAGCCCGGTTAACTATGTTATTAATATGTGCATCAAACAGAAGCTTAGAGTCAAAAGTAACTCCAAGATCCCTAATGACACTAACTCTGGCCACCAAGGCATTCGAAAGTCTATATTCAAATTGAACAGGGTTTGGCTTACGCGTAAATGTGCATACATAGCATTTGGATACATTTAAATTCAACTTATTTTTAGCGCAGTATTCATGGAACCTGCCCAGATTATCCTGTAATAAGCGTGCGTCCTTAACGGTTGACACTTGACCCAAAATCTTCATATCATCCGCATACAATAAGACTTTAGAGTCAAAAAAACAAGAGGCAACGTCATTTATAAAAATATTAAATAAGAGAGGTCCGAACAAGGATCCTTGGGGAACTCCCGACGGAATGTACATCGCTCTCGACGTATACCCGTTGAGAACCACCGTCTGGCACCTATTCTCCACGTATGACGAGAACCATCTAAACAGATTACCCCTCACACCAACCAATAAGAGTTTACGCATAAGAAGCGCATGATCAATTCTATCAAAACACTTGCTGTAGTCAGTGTATATAACGTCGACTTGAGACCGTCTGGACATATGCTCTGTAAGATAGTCACTACAGACCACGAGATTGGATGTGGTCGAGCGACCTTACATTAGTAATGTTGGATATACAGGGCTATTTGTAATAAGTCGGCAATCTATTAGGAGGATGTAGGGGATGTCACTTGCAACCAAATGACCCCTTATGACCCCTATGCAAAGGTCAACAATTTTCCAGTAATTTGACATTTTATATTTTTTTTTAAGATATCAGAGGGGCAATTCCCGTATTTTGAAGACCGTTCGCATTCTAATCTCAGTCTCAATCTGTCAAAATTACAATCAATTTACATACATTTTTGACAGGTTTTTGACATTGATTGTCGCTGAGATGAGATTGCGACTTGAATTTGAACGTTTTTTAAGTACGAGAATTGGCCTACTGGTATCTTATTGTATCTCGTTGGATAGCTGAGAAGTGGTACATATTTTTGGAATGTTCTGTCAATAAAGTGTTTACACGTTTTTTGCAGAAATCCGCCATTTAAGTCAAAAAACCTGCTCAAAATTATGAAAGTTGTTATAAATTGTTAATTATGTATTGAAGTAGAAGCAGATATAATAATCTAAAAAAAATCATCATTGCTTTTTAAATACATTTTCAAAGATGTATACTTACCGCCAAAAAAATATGAAATGTCAAATTACTCTAAAATGGTTGGCATTTGCATAGGGGTCATTTAGTTGCAAATGACCCCTACATCCCCTTAATGGATTGCCGACATATTACTAAAAACCCTGTATAACCAAACTCCAACCTTCCAGAGATCGAGTTATTCCGCCGTGTTCGTGTGACAATCCCAGCACGTGGCTCCGTCAGTACCGCGTTCTTAGTGAGCGCGGTGCGCAGTGGAGACGCGCCCGTCATCGTGGAGGCCAAAGGGAACGGTGTCTCCGACTCGCTCTTTAGGACCATTCAAGTCAAGGTATGAGAAAACACCTTCGATCAATAATTTATTGATCGAAGGAAAACACAGAAAAATTACACACTAATAACAAGTACCCATCATAGCCAACGCGAAATACTCTCTCAGATTGTGATTGACGGATAACCAAATGCTTTGTAGGTTTATGTGAAATGAAATATTTTAAATTTGAATTCAATCTTTTACACAGGATGGCTACGAAGAAGACCTATTCTCATGGAGTCTCCTAGACGCTCGCCGCGGCGTCGCTCGAGCCAACGTAACGCTCGACGTCCCTGCGGGTATCAAGGCGGGCCCTACCTCCCTGCAGGCTACAGGCGACCTGCTGTCCGGAGCCCTGCAGGCCGCCAGGCAGCCCCCGGCCCCTGCCGCGGACCCCGCGCATGCTGTGAGGCCACTTGCACTGGCGTGTGTGCTGCTTGACTATTTGCAGGTTTGTATTATTCATTTCTGCGATAACTGATAAGTTTTTAACTGAAACTTTAAAAAAGATATCATGTGACGTTTTCGAGACTGTCTCGTTAGCTAAGCCAAATTAGTTGTCGCCAGCACGACTGCTAAACGCGGGGTTCTGGGTTCAATCCTCTTGTCGGACAACGTATTATTGGGTTTTTCGACCGGATTTTGTCAGCAGCAGGCCTGGTATCACTGGTGATGTGTGCCCGGGTGAGGGCAAGAAAATAAAAAAAGGTTTATTGCAGGCTCGCCCTATCAAATACTACTAGATTTAAAAATATCTGCTGAAATGAAGGTGTACTATTCAACAATGGTAAAACCTGCTTGCCTGTATAGCTGTGCACTTGCATTATTAAGAGTCTGTTTCGGTGTTTCTTTTCAGGGTAGATAGTGGAATAGGCAACACCGACCTCATCTAGTTACATAATATATTTTTGACACGTTAAAGTGTTTTTTTAACCAATTTACAGAAATAAATATAATTTGGGTATCATTTACAGCTGTGGGTGGGTATCGGCCCGACTTACGAATTGTAGGTCGTGAGTTCGAACCCAGACAGGTACTTTACTTTGTGTACCTATTTATTTTCATTACCACTGCTTTCAAAACGGTGAAGGAAAACATTGTGACGAAACCGGCATGTCCTAGAATAAAAAAATCGAAGATATGTGACATCCATCGAACCGCACTGGGCCCGCGTGGTAGATTATGGCCCACTCTCTCACACAGAGAGGGGCCTGTGTCCCAGCAGTGGGAGCATTATATCCTGATTATTCTAAGTATAATTGATGGCATCAACTTGACATTCTTGTAAACGAACGAATGGAAATACATATTAACATTTAACGTCAAGCTAAAAAGTTATTTAGAACTATTAAAATATTATAACGCTATATCCAGGCTTCCGGGCAAGAAGAGGTAGCAACGACAAAGGAAGCACGAGAACTGGCAGCATCCGGCTATCAACGTCTGATGGCGTATCGACGACCTGATGGATCGTTTGCGACTGAAATAGACGCAGACGCTGAAGGAGACGTTTGGTGAGTCGAAAGCTTAGGTATATTTATTGCACAATGTCTTACGCGTCCAATGTTTGTTGTCAATGGTTCTGGATGCCTTTTTGACGTGACAACGTCTTATAATTCGATGGAGCCGGCTGCACGCACGAAAAAACATGACTCATGCGGCGTTACCTCGCCGCACGAAAAAACATGACTCATGCGGCGTTACCTCGCCGCACGAAAAAACATGACTCATGCGGCGTTACCTCGCTCTGAAGCGTTCCATTTAAGGCTTGAAGTGCAAGCGAGAGCGCGGAACGAGCGACAAAGAGGCACAATCGGCCTCCGCGTTCGGCAGCGTTCGACATCTGTCTCCCTCCTACTTGAGTGAGCGATGCGTCCGCGTGGACAGCTGCTATACAATAATACATTTACATGTTTTCGTCAAGTATGAAGTGCAGTGAAAAGTGAATGTGGTGTCAATTGTTTATAGCAACGATAATTGCGGCGATGAAGGTAAAAATTGACATAATTGTATTTATGCGTACAAATAAATGTAACTTGATCAATTCAATTGTGATTTCCATTTAACTCCTTCTCTATATCCATACAAAATATCAATCAAACAAATAAAATTAAATTTTTAATTTTATTTGTTTGATTGATTTGATTGAATACAAATAAAATTAAAAATTTCTTTTGAAAAATGCAACCATTCCATCAGTAGTTTCCTATGACGTTGTCACGTTCAACCACAGAGTACATTATAAATAGGCGTTCAACTATCGTCAGTAAACCGACTTTACAGACAACCGATTTTTTTCTTTGAGGAAAAGTATCAATAGACGACATTTCATGGTGACGGTTATTTTCGCAATTTGTAACTTTTGATGGTGTTCTCATTTTTATACGTTTTTTTTAAATCTAACTCTAAATATTCCTATAACAGCTCGAACTTCCTCGAGGTCATATCTATGCCACGGAGGTGCTTGCTTCATTAGAGAACAAGATCTTTTCTTCAAGATATTCTTCATATATTGATTTTGTTTTATAGGTATTTAGCAAGAGTGCCAGCTTTTATAGCCTTGCATTTTATTTTGATCAAGTTTATAACGTTACGTGTACGTCTGCAGGATGACAGCCGTAGCGACCCGCTGGCTGTCCCGCTGCTCGCGCTACATACCCGTGGAGCCCGTGGCGGCGCGGCGCGCAGCGGGCTGGCTGGCGCATGCGCAGCTCGCCGACGGCAGCTGGCGCGCGCCCGCGCCCGCCGCGCGCGCCGCGCCGCACGCGCAGGCCACGCTGCCGCTAGCTGCGTATGCGCTTGTTGCGCTGGATCAGACTAAGGTACACTAAGTAACAGATTATCTGGCTGGCGCATGCGCAGCTCGCCGACGGCAGCTGGCGCGCGCCCGCGCCCGCCGCGCGCGCCGCGCCGCACGCGCAGGCCACGCTGCCGCTAGCTGCGTATGCGCTTGTTGCGCTGGATCAGACTAAGGTACACTAAGTAACAGATTATCTGGCTGGCGCATGCGCAGCTCGCCGACGGCAGCTGGCGCGCGCCCGCGCCCGCCGCGCGCGCCGCGCCGCACGCGCAGGCCACGCTGCCGCTAGCTGCGTATGCGCTTGTTGCGCTGGATCAGACTAAGGTACACTAAGTAACAGATTATCTGGCTGGCGCATGCGCAGCTCGCCGACGGCAGCTGGCGCGCGCCCGCGCCCGCCGCGCGCGCCGCGCCGCACGCGCAGGCCACGCTGCCGCTAGCTGCGTATGCGCTTGTTGCGCTGGATCAGACTAAGGTACACTAAGTAACAGATTATCTGGCTGGCGCATGCGCAGCTCGCCGACGGCAGCTGGCGCGCGCCCGCGCCCGCCGCGCGCGCCGCGCCGCACGCGCAGGCCACGCTGCCGCTAGCTGCGTATGCGCTTGTTGCGCTGGATCAGACTAAGGTACACTAAGTAACAGATTATCTGGCTGGCGCATGCGCAGCTCGCCGACGGCAGCTGGCGCGCGCCCGCGCCCGCCGCGCGCGCCGCGCCGCACGCGCAGGCCACGCTGCCGCTAGCTGCGTATGCGCTTGTTGCGCTGGATCAGACTAAGGTACACTAAGTAACAGATTATCTGGCTGGCGCATGCGCAGCTCGCCGACGGCAGCTGGCGCGCGCCCGCGCCCGCCGCGCGCGCCGCGCCGCACGCGCAGGCCACGCTGCCGCTAGCTGCGTATGCGCTTGTTGCGCTGGATCAGACTAAGGTACACTAAGTAACAGATTATCTGGCTGGCGCATGCGCAGCTCGCCGACGGCAGCTGGCGCGCGCCCGCGCCCGCCGCGCGCGCCGCGCCGCACGCGCAGGCCACGCTGCCGCTAGCTGCGTATGCGCTTGTTGCGCTGGATCAGACTAAGGTACACTAAGTAACAGATTATCTGGCTGGCGCATGCGCAGCTCGCCGACGGCAGCTGGCGCGCGCCCGCGCCCGCCGCGCGCGCCGCGCCGCACGCGCAGGCCACGCTGCCGCTAGCTGCGTATGCGCTTGTTGCGCTGGATCAGACTAAGGTACACTAAGTAACAGATTATCTGGCTGGCGCATGCGCAGCTCGCCGACGGCAGCTGGCGCGCGCCCGCGCCCGCCGCGCGCGCCGCGCCGCACGCGCAGGCCACGCTGCCGCTAGCTGCGTATGCGCTTGTTGCGCTGGATCAGACTAAGGTACACTAAGTAACAGATTATCTGGCTGGCGCATGCGCAGCTCGCCGACGGCAGCTGGCGCGCGCCCGCGCCCGCCGCGCGCGCCGCGCCGCACGCGCAGGCCACGCTGCCGCTAGCTGCGTATGCGCTTGTTGCGCTGGATCAGACTAAGGTACACTAAGTAACAGATTATCTGGCTGGCGCATGCGCAGCTCGCCGACGGCAGCTGGCGCGCGCCCGCGCCCGCCGCGCGCGCCGCGCCGCACGCGCAGGCCACGCTGCCGCTAGCTGCGTATGCGCTTGTTGCGCTGGATCAGACTAAGGTACACTAAGTAACAGATTATCTGGCTGGCGCGCGCCCGCGCCCGCCGCGCGCGCCGCGCCGCACGCGCAGGCCACGCTGCCGCTAGCTGCGTATGCGCTTGTTGCGCTGGATCAGACTAAGGTACACTAAGTAACAGATTATCTGGCTGGCGCATGCGCAGCTCGCCGACGGCAGCTGGCGCGCGCCCGCGCCCGCCGCGCGCGCCGCGCCGCACGCGCAGGCCACGCTGCCGCTAGCTGCGTATGCGCTTGTTGCGCTGGATCAGACTAAGGTACACTAAGTAACAGATTATCTGGCTGGCGCATGCGCAGCTCGCCGACGGCAGCTGGCGCGCGCCCGCGCCCGCCGCGCGCGCCGCGCCGCACGCGCAGGCCACGCTGCCGCTAGCTGCGTATGCGCTTGTTGCGCTGGATCAGACTAAGGTACACTAAGTAACAGATTATCTGGCTGGCGCATGCGCAGCTCGCCGACGGCAGCTGGCGCGCGCCCGCGCCCGCCGCGCGCGCCGCGCCGCACGCGCAGGCCACGCTGCCGCTAGCTGCGTATGCGCTTGTTGCGCTGGATCAGACTAAGGTACACTAAGTAACAGATTATCTGGCTGGCGCATGCGCAGCTCGCCGACGGCAGCTGGCGCGCGCCCGCGCCCGCCGCGCGCGCCGCGCCGCACGCGCAGGCCACGCTGCCGCTAGCTGCGTATGCGCTTGTTGCGCTGGATCAGACTAAGGTACACTAAGTAACAGATTATCTGGCTGGCGCATGCGCAGCTCGCCGACGGCAGCTGGCGCGCGCCCGCGCCCGCCGCGCGCGCCGCGCCGCACGCGCAGGCCACGCTGCCGCTAGCTGCGTATGCGCTTGTTGCGCTGGATCAGACTAAGGTACACTAAGTAACAGATTATCTGGCTGGCGCATGCGCAGCTCGCCGACGGCAGCTGGCGCGCGCCCGCGCCCGCCGCGCGCGCCGCGCCGCACGCGCAGGCCACGCTGCCGCTAGCTGCGTATGCGCTTGTTGCGCTGGATCAGACTAAGGTACACTAAGTAACAGATTATCTGGCTGGCGCATGCGCAGCTCGCCGACGGCAGCTGGCGCGCGCCCGCGCCCGCCGCGCGCGCCGCGCCGCACGCGCAGGCCACGCTGCCGCTAGCTGCGTATGCGCTTGTTGCGCTGGATCAGACTAAGGTACACTAAGTAACAGATTATCTGGCTGGCGCATGCGCAGCTCGCCGACGGCAGCTGGCGCGCGCCCGCGCCCGCCGCGCGCGCCGCGCCGCACGCGCAGGCCACGCTGCCGCTAGCTGCGTATGCGCTTGTTGCGCTGGATCAGACTAAGGTACACTAAGTAACAGATTATCTGGCTGGCGCATGCGCAGCTCGCCGACGGCAGCTGGCGCGCGCCCGCGCCCGCCGCGCGCGCCGCGCCGCACGCGCAGGCCACGCTGCCGCTAGCTGCGTATGCGCTTGTTGCGCTGGATCAGACTAAGGTACACTAAGTAACAGATTATCTGGCTGGCGCGCGCCCGCGCCCGCCGCGCGCGCCGCGCCGCACGCGCAGGCCACGCTGCCGCTAGCTGCGTATGCGCTTGTTGCGCTGGATCAGACTAAGGTACACTAAGTAACAGATTATCTGGCTGGCGCATGCGCAGCTCGCCGACGGCAGCTGGCGCGCGCCCGCGCCCGCCGCGCGCGCCGCGCCGCACGCGCAGGCCACGCTGCCGCTAGCTGCGTATGCGCTTGTTGCGCTGGATCAGACTAAGGTACACTAAGTAACAGATTATCTGGCTGGCGCATGCGCAGCTCGCCGACGGCAGCTGGCGCGCGCCCGCGCCCGCCGCGCGCGCCGCGCCGCACGCGCAGGCCACGCTGCCGCTAGCTGCGTATGCGCTTGTTGCGCTGGATCAGACTAAGGTACACTAAGTAACAGATTATCTGGCTGGCGCATGCGCAGCTCGCCGACGGCAGCTGGCGCGCGCCCGCGCCCGCCGCGCGCGCCGCGCCGCACGCGCAGGCCACGCTGCCGCTAGCTGCGTATGCGCTTGTTGCGCTGGATCAGACTAAGGTACACTAAGTAACAGATTATCTGGCTGGCGCATGCGCAGCTCGCCGACGGCAGCTGGCGCGCGCCCGCGCCCGCCGCGCGCGCCGCGCCGCACGCGCAGGCCACGCTGCCGCTAGCTGCGTATGCGCTTGTTGCGCTGGATCAGACTAAGGTACACTAAGTAACAGATTATCTGGCTGGCGCATGCGCAGCTCGCCGACGGCAGCTGGCGCGCGCCCGCGCCCGCCGCGCGCGCCGCGCCGCACGCGCAGGCCACGCTGCCGCTAGCTGCGTATGCGCTTGTTGCGCTGGATCAGACTAAGGTACACTAAGTAACAGATTATCTGGCTGGCGCGCGCCCGCGCCCGCCGCGCGCGCCGCGCCGCACGCGCAGGCCACGCTGCCGCTAGCTGCGTATGCGCTTGTTGCGCTGGATCAGACTAAGGTACACTAAGTAACAGATTATCTGGCTGGCGCATGCGCAGCTCGCCGACGGCAGCTGGCGCGCGCCCGCGCCCGCCGCGCGCGCCGCGCCGCACGCGCAGGCCACGCTGCCGCTAGCTGCGTATGCGCTTGTTGCGCTGGATCAGACTAAGGTACACTAAGTAACAGATTATCTGGCTGGCGCATGCGCAGCTCGCCGACGGCAGCTGGCGCGCGCCCGCGCCCGCCGCGCGCGCCGCGCCGCACGCGCAGGCCACGCTGCCGCTAGCTGCGTATGCGCTTGTTGCGCTGGATCAGACTAAGGTACACTAAGTAACAGATTATCTGGAACCTCGCCATAATAATCATTAGCAAGGCAGTTAAGTACGTATAGATACACAGATCAAATTGACTCATATCACCACACTTTTCAAAATCGCGAGTGACACTTTTTTTTGTCTAATAATTGTCCTGTTATAGTAGTGTTCGTTAAACGTCCCCGAAGAAAACTAAAATGAGTACTGAATGATGATGAATAGTGAAAATTGGAGCGTAGATAGTTTTATTTTTATTTTTAATTAATATAAGTATGGCGAATATTTACAACCTACTTTTAGAAATCTATGAAGTTATTTACATATACGAATACCTACATAACTTTACAGGGCAGTGATGTCCTATACAAGAACAACATCAACAAGGCAGTGGACTACATAGCGCGAGGCTTATCCCCGGAACTGGACGCGTACTCGCTAGCCCTCGTCGGAGGAGCCTTAGCGGTCACGAGACATCCACAACTCACTCAGACCTTGGAAATGATGGATAAATACGCGAATACTACAGGTAAGCTTACCTATCTATAATTAAAAATCTTTTTATTTTATTTTCTTAGGTTTGGTAATTGGAAATCGATACCGTTTTGCCACACAAGTCCATGACTTCACTAATTTCACATTGGTCAATTTACACTTATATTGTCACATCAAATTTCAAAAAAGAGAAATGATACAATATACCGGAGACTTACATAAAATCGTGGCTTCATACATAATTATTTGTTGTCTCATTAATATCCTTTGCCCAATAAAATGGCCGGCAAAAGCTTTTGGGTCTCTTCTTATACTAGATTTATTCGCAGGTGCTACGCTCTTCTGGTCACGAACTCTATCTGGCAACGAGTGGCGCAACCCATGGCTCAAAGGCAACAGTTTAGAGGCCACCACAGCCGCGTGGGGCCTGCGCGCCATGCTAGCTGCGCGCCTGCTGGAGGAAGCCACGCCTGTCGTCAGATATCTGCTGCAGGCGTATCTACCACATGATCCTGACCCAGAAGTGGTAAGTAACTGCTGGAAATTGTTGGGTGTAGATGCTCATCTGGGGGGGCATGTACCATACCTACTTTTGCAGCCAAGGCGCACAGCGTTGCTGCGATATGGTTGTATTTATTTTTAAATCCTTTATTGTCATTTTTCAGATGGACTCGTTGGCACAATACGCGGAAACAGTGAAAACATCGTCGAAGTTCCGCGTGTCGGTGAACGTCACCGGATCTGATGAGGCGAGACAGTTCCAGATCGGAGAGAACAATGCACTCGTCATACAAACGAAATCGGTAAAATGTCGCTTTGGACACTACACTGACTTATAATAA
This sequence comes from Brachylomia viminalis, assembly GCA_937001585.2. Taxonomy (NCBI): domain Eukaryota; kingdom Metazoa; phylum Arthropoda; class Insecta; order Lepidoptera; family Noctuidae; genus Brachylomia; species Brachylomia viminalis. Next base: position 12,410,566 of record OW443301.2, on the reverse strand, counting down.
ACAAATTGTAAAGATCAAAATCTAGGATCTTAGGTATTAGCCCTAGTGCAATCCACTTTCTGAAGCAAATCATGGTATAAGCACAGTTCTACACGTAAACGAGGCGAAGTCATGTGGTAGGTATACCGTAGGTATAGGTTTCGCCTCGCATCATTTTAGGCCTTCGGATTGACAAATTCGGGTGAGATGGTATAAAGCCGGGTTTTGTGGTTAGTATTGCGTCAGAAAGTGCTTCATTCTAAAGCATTATATGTATACTTTTGAAAAAACATGTTTGCTCTGGACGTAATAAAACTACCTCTTTATTTCGCCCACCAGATCCGTAGCAGCCGCTCAGTAAGCGCGGTAACGGAGGGCCGAGGCCTAGGACTCCTGGGTCTGTCGGCCCGCGGTGCCACCAACGTCACGGCGCCATGGCCGAGATACACCCTCGACCCTAGAGTAGACCAGGTCTCCACCAAGGATAGACTGCAATTGTCAGTCTGTTTTGGGTGAGTAATAAAAGCTTATTTTTATTACACTATCATTGAAAGAAACTCGCAATAAAATGCGAGAAGGCATGGATAAATAATGTAACAACTGCTAAGTTTTATCTCTGCATCACCCGAACACGTGGAATACCCCGTTGACTGGTAGAACATGCGTTAGGCATTAAGTCCGCCTTTGTACAGTTTTTTTTACTAGTGCATAAAGTTTTAATTAATAAATAAGTCAAAAGACGAAGAGGATGGAGCCTAAAATATTAGTTAAGCCAGGTGGAGGAGCAACTAGAAGTGACAGTGAACGGGGCTCTCCATCAAGCTACAGACAGATATTATATATACACAGCAGATATCCACTATTCAGAAACTAACCGATAAAGAGCGTCAATATTGTAGTGGTGGTGAACCGGCTATTTATATATCTAACTTTAGTGAATCAAAATCAAAAGTCATTTATTCAAATTGAACGTCAAAATCACATAAGACAGTCCCCCCAAAACGCCCGCCCTTCACCACTTCCTAGTGCTTTAGCTGGGAAGAAGAAGTGCCGGAACAAACTCCCAACCAGCACTGCTGTCTGTTCACTTAGAAGAACTGGATTCTATACAGTAATAAATAATTAACATTACGAAACACAAAAACATTAAAATTATTTGCCATAATATTTCAGCTAGCACACGCCAATATTGAAAAATATACTCAAGCAGAAATAAATAATAAAAACGTAAACAGAAGGGCGTGCCCGCTTACATATGCAATGCACGTTTATCATTTGTGGCTACCCACAAATGATAAACTAGGACCTTCGAAGTAAAATAAAGAAACAGGTTATTACTAAAACAATAACAAAACCATAGTACACCACAAGCAGCACCCGTTCACGAGCATAACGCAAAGATCAGCCATTGGGGGGTAATGGCTGATCTTTGCGTTATGCTCGTGAACGGGTGCTGCTTGTGGTGACAGGTCATCTTGCTGACTATGGTTTTGTTATTGTTATTAGTAATAAACTGTTTCTTTATTTTACTTCGAAGGTCCTAGTTTATCATTTGTGGGTAGCCACAAATGATAAACGACATTAACATTATATTTGAGGGAAGGAGGCAACCCGACCCCCGACGCTACCGCAAGCATTGAATTTAGCATGAGGCCTGAGAATTTACCTAGCCTTAGATCAGTTTATGAGCCGATGTAAGAAATTTAAATATAATCTCATTTACAGATTCGTGGCGCAAGGAAATGAGACGGAAAGTGGGCTGACGTTACTTACAGTTCAGCTCCCGTCAGGATATTTAGCTGACATAAACACACTCACAGAATTGACGGTAAGTACAAAATTATACCTGCACAATATCAACAACGCATTATATCAGAGCTCTGTGACTTGCGAGTATGCAGAGCGGTGAGCAAGGAAAATACCTTGCTTCAAATTCATAGGCTCTTGGTGGATATTTACTCGCACACGCTCTCTGTTCCGCTTGTTCGTAGTTTGGGGAAAAACCAGCCTACCAGCCTAAAAGCAGTGACAAGCCGTGCGCCCTATGGGATTTCTCATCGGCAAAATGGGTTCACCTTTACAAAAGGCACTCTTTTATATAATTACATACTTCTAGACCAAGCAGTTTAGGCTGTGCGTTGTCAGAAGTAGATTAGTGGATTTTTTTGACCACGCCCTGTGCTTCCCTATTCCGCATAGTTTTGGTGGAAAACCAGCATACCAGCCTTAAAGCTCCGAAATGTTTACCCTAGTACGTTCTAAGTGATTTATAAATAACTGACCTATTCCCAAGTGATATACACGGTGACATTTGAATCACAGTTTTGCTAGAACAAACGTTGTTTAGCTCAAATGTCACCGTGTATAACTCACCATGTATGTTCCCAGGCGGTGCGTCACGTGGTGTGGGCGCGCGTGTCGCAGGGGGGGGCGCGCGTGCAGGCCGGCGTGCGCGTCGCGCGCACCGAGCGCTGCGCCACGCTGGCCGCGCCGCGCGCGCTGCCCGTCGCCCGGCAGCGACCTGCCTGGGCCACCATGCAGGACCTCTACGACTCCAGTCAGTATACAGCATTAGTTCCTCTCACTTCTCTACTATTGCGTCACGTGGTGTGGGCGCGCGCACCGAGCGCTGCGCCACGCTGGCCGCGCCGCGCGCGCTGCCCGTCGCCCGGCAGCGACCTGCCTGGGCCACCATGCAGGACCTCTACGACTCCAGTCAGTATACAGCATTAGTTCCTCTCACTTCTCTACTATTGACTTATCTGGCGACCGGAGTAAGAGAAATGCAATTTATTGTAGGTTTCTCGTTCCTAACACGTTCTGAAGATCCACTATTGTTGCCTCATGGTCGTGGTCTAGTGGTTGCGACTGTTGAACGTGGAGTCCTGGGTTTGATTTACAGTTCGGACAAAATGGTACCTAGTGAGCTTTTCTCAGTAGCAGTCCGAAATATAGCCTGAAGTTTCGATTACTATCGAAACTTCAGTCTAAACTCATCCTTTTCCTCACTGGATTGATGGCGATACGAATACCTAACTCATTTATGTATCTCAAATCATGTGAAACAACATCATTCTTTTTCCTAATTACAATTTCCTACATCCCGCAGGTCACCGCGCCCGCGTGTTCTTCTCCCCACTCCCCGCGAGCGCGTGCGACGTGTGCCGCGCGTGGGAGTCGTGCGCGCGCGCGTGCGGCTCCACCGCGCAGCAAGTGTCGGACACCGGCGCGGACATAGACGCGCGCGTCACGCCCGACGCCGCGCACACGCACGTGCTCGCTCCTGTCGTCATACTACTCGCTACTGCACTACTCCTGCTATAGCGTTACTGAACATCCATGGCGACGCTATGTTTCTAGGACTAACATTTAGATAGTGTGCTGTTAATATTGTGTGCAGTGCATCTTACGAACAGTTTAATATGGGCGACAAAGACGCCTGCTCTAGGCTGATCATCTCCGCCGACTAGTTATATCAATTTTATTTGCTTAGTAGATTGAGGACGTCACAGCCACAGCTATGTCGCAATGTACAAGACGGCGAAGAATCATGACCGGTCTAAACATTACGCAGGAGGCTGCGCAATAACATTTTAATGGTGACATGAGGCGAATGTGAGTGAGAAATCATGCGCGAAAGTTCGGAAAGCGTATGTTCAGACCGGCCATGATTCATCGGTCGTATTGTATCTTGTTATTTGATCAATGGGACGTAAATGTTATATGGCCGCACGGTATTTTTCTTCTTCGATCGGTTTTTGGTCTAATTTCCCGATCTAAGCTAAAACCATAAACTTTTGTAATTTGTTAATATTTTTTCGTAACGAGAACCCGGAGGAATTTGTTTGAGTGATTGCTTATAAAAGACTATTAAAATATTAACATTCCTGTAAATCATCAGGCGATGCTAATAAAAAAATATTATTATGATTATTGTTTAAAATAACATACAATAGCAGGCGGAAGAGATATGTACCTACTTTACCTCTACTGTACTTTAGAAATTATTATATTTTTTATTAATGAATCCATTAAAATATATAAGCAGTCAGATATCAGGTACACAATGAAATTACATTTCAATAAGTTAAAATAAGGTTTTTTTGTAACAATGAATTAATTTATGAATACTTCACAAATGTAAAACATAGAGTGATTGTTTGTACATATTATTACTTAATAATAACTATGTATTCTAAAAATAAATCAAAAGAAAAAATAAATTATGTAAAAAAACAATTTACATGTTTTCCTTCCTTCCCCTTTGCTATATACACCAACTTCATCTATAACAAAGAACTTACCTAGTATAGTATAGTATGTATTAGGTTGGGGAAAAAGTGTTTTCGCATTATAGTATGTATACTATTTGTATCTGGCTGGTTTTGGTATCATTGAAAGTTTAAATTATAAAGAACATAATTCCAAATTCAAATTAGGAAAATGTGTGATTTTCATTTGTTTTTCGTACCGTCAAGATGAGTGAATCTAATGAAGAAATTCGATACATTTTAAAATTTTACTACAAAAAAGGTAAAAATGCAACGCAAGCCGCGAAAAAAAATTGCGATGTTTATGGAACTAGTGCAGTGTCTGTGAGAGCAGCACATAAATGATTTTATTTCTGTAAGTAGGTTTGTTACAAACACTTTTACACGTCAACAGATTTGGTTTAAGCGTTTTCAATCCGGAAATTTTGATGTCAAATATGCACGTCGCTCTGGTCGCCCTATTACAGATAAAACAGATGCCATTTTTGAAAAAAATAGCATGCGCTAAGTAGCTGAAGAACTGGGAATTGACCACAAAACAGTTTTGGCGCATTTGAAAAAAACTGAGTATCTACACAAAAAAGCTCAATATTTATTTGGGTACCTCACGAGCTCACTGAAAGAAACCTAATGAACCGTGTACTCATTTGTGATTCTTTATTAAGTACGATGTAATGAAACCGAACTATTTTTGAAGAAGCTGATAACTGGTGATGAAAAGTGGATCACGTACGACAAGAACGTGCGAAAAAGGTCCTGGTCAAAAGCCGGTCAGGCTTCACAGACTGTGGCGAAACCCGGGTTAACTCGCAACAAGGTGATGCTGTGTGTGTGGTGTTATTGGAAGGGCATTATTCACTATGAGCTGTTACCACCAGGCAGGACCATCGATTCTGAACTTTACTGCGAACAACTGATGAGATTAAAGCAAGAAGTTGAGAGAAAGCGGCCGGAATTAATCAACAGAAGGGGTGTGGTTTTTCATCATGATAACGCTAGACCTCACACATCTTTAGCCACTCAGCAAAAATTAAGAGAGTTTGGCTGGGAGGTGTTAATGCATCCGCCGTATAGTCCTGACCTTGCACCTTGTAATGTTTGTATTTTTTACTTAGGTTTTGGCTATTAGATCTTATATTATACGTTCTCTCCAATTATCTGCATGGCCATTGTCTGTAGTTTAACCATTCCTAGGCCTCTATATTTTAAGTTATTTAGATTTTCTCATGCTCTCCCAATGTTTATTTACCTTTTGTAATGTCAGATAATGACAAGCCTAGGTTTTATTTTTAATGTATTGCTAGAGCTGCCAGTAGGTAAGGTTGTATAGGTATTAGACCTTATTATAAACTATTATTCTTCTTTTATGTTCTAGAATAATTGTTAAAAATTTTATATGTCAACCGATCCGAAAAGGAAGGGAGCCGGGACCGTCAAACCAGGAGATGACTCTTGGTGCTCGCCTTAGCAGGAGGTCCTGAAGCTTAACAACAAAAATTTTTCATTGTAATCAAAAATTTTCCGGGGTTGTCGGGGAAATGTAATGTTTGTATTTTTTACTTAGGTTTTGGCTATTAGATCTTATATTATACGTTCTCTCCAATTATCTGCATGGCCATTGTCTGTAGTTTAACCATTCCTAGGCCTCTATATTTTAAGTTATTTAGATTTTCTCATGCTCTCCCATCGAGATATAAGTACTAACGTACTAGAGAAGACACCGTAAATTCCTACTTTGTCCCGTTCAACTGCGGCGATCGCGCCGCACCTCACTCAGTCGCTCTCTAGATCTTTCGCGCCTAGTACTTCCGACAATAATAAATTAATTCCTAAAAAAAATCGACGAAAAATGCCTTGGTGTGTGTTGAGATATTGTACTAATAATTCAAGGAACACGGCAAAGTGCAAAGGAATTACTTTTCATCGGTAAGTAAACCAATTTCCTTGTTTTACAAATTAAATAATTACCACGCGCCATATTGTATTGTTTGTCATAGACTAATCAAACAGAGTGCAATGTAGGTAGATTAGACTGACATTACGGTGAAAATATCGTATGTCGTGTTTTTAATGTTGATATTAATATTTAGTTTTTTTAAACTATCGCACTTTAAACAGATAATTATTAGTCTTAACGGGACTTAGCACGAACCTTTCATTTATATATTTTTTTTCTAGTCTTGCGCAAACACAGTGGATGTAACTACATCGAAACGTCAGCAGATATAAATAAGTAAATGAAAGGTTCGTGCTAAGTCCTGTTAAAACGAATATATATATATTTAGGTAGAAAAAGATTTAATAAATTTTCCTATAGTATATATCATAATTAACCAGACATTTTTTACATTAATGTTAAATTAGTTTTGGATGTAATTAATTATTTTAAATTCTTATCCAGATTTCCACGTCCAAGTCATAAAAATAGAGAAAAATGGATCCGATTTGTTCAAAACAATCGCTGTGAAGAGACCTGGCTACCATCCGATCATAGTTACATATGTTCGTTGCATTTTCGTGAGGATGATAAGTATGTTACGAAAGGGGGAAGGCATTTTCTAAAGAAGTCTGCTGTGCCCTATGATGATGTGAGTATCAATATAATTTTAAATATTTGATGCTCCGTTTGTATTAATTCCGAGTATGGTGACAACATTTCATTTAGCCGCCACTAACATTGTGTTGTTTGTTTTAGCAAGACACTTTGTGTCATGGAGCCATTGAGCCAATTTCAGAACCTGTCAGTGAGTCCGAATCGGTTTTTGATACCCCAAGAAAAATCATCCTGAGACGTCAAATTCGGACCTTGACGTCGGCTAAAAAAAAATTATCAGAGAAATTTAAGAAAGTTCAACGCCATAATAGAAATCTTAAGAAAAAATGTGAGTCATTGAAGCATCTTGTAAAATTATTAAAAACAAAATTTCCACTCGGTGAGGTAGCTGAGAATAATTTACTGGCAAAGGCAGAATTACTCGAAATCTATAAAAGAATGTCAAAGTGTAAAAAGAATACTAAAATCTCTTTAAAATATCCTCCATTATTACGTAAATTTGCATTAACCCTCCATTACTACTCGCCAGCTGCATACAAATTTGTGAGAGATATGTACGGCAATCTTCTACCACACACAAGAACTATCTGTCGCTGGTATGGAACAATTAATGCTGAGCCAGGATTTACAAATGAATCGTTTGAAGCTCTAAAAAAGAAAAGTACTTTAAGTCAGCAACCTCTTATATGCAATCTAGTATTCGACGAGATGGCTATTAGACGCCAAAAGCTTTTTCACAATCAACAGAAGCTTGGTGCTGTGAATTTTGGTGCTGGTCCTCAAGAAGGTGATGGAGATGATCATGTTGCGTCACAGGCGTTAGTATTTATGTTGGTGTCAGTGACTGAAAATTGGAAACTTCCTATAGGCTATTTTTTAATATCAGGTATAACTGCAGAAACAAAAGCTAATTTAATCACTACATGCTTGCATAAATGTCATGACGCCGGAGTTACAGTCGTAAGCATGACATTTGATGGATGCCCTGCAAATTTGTCAGCTGCAGAAATTTTAGGGTGTAAACTGACGAACCCAAATGATTTGGTGACCCATTTTCCACATCCATCTACACAGGAGAAAGTGTGTATATTTCTTGATCCATGTCACGTCATCAAACTTATAAGAAACTCATTTGAGAAAAAAAGATTATTATTTGACCAAGATTGTAAGAAAATAAAGTGGCAGCTATTGATTAATCTAAATAAACTGCAAATGAAAGATGGTCTTAGGTTTGCCAACAAACTTACACCACGGCATGTGTACTTCCGTAACCAAATTATGAAGGTCCGTCTTGCTACTCAACTCTTAAGTAAGAGTGTAGCCAAGGCATTGCAGCTATGTGACGAGGATTTGAAGTATACACAATTCGCGGACTCGTCGGCTACGATACAATTTTTGGAAACGTTTAATGATTTTTTTGACACAATGAATTCAAGAAAGTGTTATTTTTATGGGTTCAAGCGACCAATTGACGCCATAAATAAGTCAGAAGTACTGAATTTTTTGTCAAAAGTAAAAAGATACATATTAAATTTAGAATTTCATATAAAATGCAGAAGAGTCGTAAAAAGAAAAGATTTAGATCCACGTATTACTTTGTCGATTTCAAAAAAGAAAATTGTTGAATCGGCTAATAAAACAGGATTTATAGGAGCTTTGATTTGTATAGAATCTCTAAAAACTTTATATCAACATGCAGTAGAAGAAAAAAAATATATGACATATATTTCTACATACCGTCTAAGTCAAGATCATCTAGAGCTTTTCTTTGGGGTCATAAGAAAGCACGGCGGGTACAATAATAACCCCAACGTCTTACAATTTCGAGCTGCCTACAAAAAAACCCTGAACCATTTGGAACTTCGTTCATCATTCACGGGTAATTGTATACCTTTAGATAATATAAACATTCTATGTAATTCTTCAACAAATGTTATTAATAGTACGACGCCCTTAAACAGACACGACGATGAGGAATACGAAATATTGTCAGCAACTAGATGTTTAGAATCTGATATAGAAGCTGAACACAACTGTTATATTTTTTCCGATACTCTCAGTTCCCAACAAATACCATTTGGTTCTCAATTGATAGTCGGTTACATATCTGGCTACATTGCTCGAAATCTCACAAAATCATTAAAATGTGAAGAATGCGTGGACGCATTAACAACAGCAGAAAGGCTGCCACACCATAAACTTATAACTATTAAAGACATGGGCGGATTGTTATATTCTTCAGAAGACGTATACAAAATATGTGTGATCACGGAAACTATCATACGAAAACTTATAAACCAAAGTGGTGGAATTAGCCTCTCCACGAAATACTATTACAGTTACATTACTGTAAATACTTTGGAGCATTTTATTCACACGGAGGTATTTACATCTTTGGTTCAGCATTCATTTTGCCAACCAAGTACACTGAATCATAGAATTCATTTGATTCGGGCGATTATTAATAAATATACTACTATTCGTTTAAAACATGAAGCAAAAACAGATCAAAGCGTTGATTATTCCACAAAAAGGCAAAAGATGACTAAACTCATATTATTTAAGGGTAACTAAATAAAATATATCAAGAAAAAAAATTGTCTATTATTTATGAAATAAACCCTGTAGGCAAAATACCTACGTTGTCCATTCTGTAGTACTCCTGTCATAGTCTATAGGGAAGACATGTTGTTGCACTTTGTCGAAGAAAACGCGTAAGTGCCGTGATTTACATGGCGCTTAAGACCTTTTTGCCGAGAATAAATACACTTCCGCAGCAAATCTAGCGCTGTGGTAAATTAGTTACGGTTTAGACGAATTGTTATTATTTTAGCGCTGCAGCGAACTAAATATTCAAATTACGAAGAATAGGACAATTCAGTTATTTGACGTAGCTTCTCTAGTACGTTAGTACCAAGTACTTATATCTCGATGTGCTCTCCCAATGTTTATTTACCTTTTGTAATGTCAGATAATGACAAGCCTAGGTTTTATTTTTAATGTATTGCTAGAGCTGCCAGTAGGTAAGGTTGTATAGGTATTAGACCTTATTATAAACTATTATTCTTCTTTTATGTTCTAGAATAATTGTTAAAAATTTTATATGTCAACCGATCCGAAAAGGAAGGGAGCCGGGACCGTCAAACCAGGAGATGACTCTTGGTGCTCGCCTTAGCAGGAGGTCCTGAAGTTATATAGCGCTCGGTGGGAGGGCTGTGCCCTCTGATAGTGTGAGCTGTGCTTGAACAAATAAATCTACGCGTCCTTCTACACCAGACTATGTTGGAAACTCGCTAGACCGGCGATGGCTACCCTTGGCGTCAGTTCTGGATACTGACGCAAGAAGATTACGTCGTGGTCTACAATATACTAGTGACGCCGACGGCTGATAGATTTCAGCCCTCTGCCTGCCTCCTCTACCACGGCCTGCCCCTCCGAGGTCGGTGACGTGGTCTGACTCAAGGACCCTCCTTTTACAACCAGCGAGCCTCTCTAGAAGAAACGCTTGGACCTCAACTTATACCCGGTTTCCCTGACCTTCTATTCTACATCAATTATATTATTTTACCATTTCTTCTTTTACTTTTTACTTTTTCTTTTAAGCCGGGACTCCTCCAGTTCTGGTGACAGTTCCCTCCTTGACCTTACATTTTCCCCCTCCCGGGAAAATGTAACGTTACAACCTTCAGATTTCCACCTGTTTCGGTCTCTTCAGAATTCTTTAGGCAGTGTCAGGTTAACATCACGAGAGGACTGCCAAAACCACTTGTCGCGGTATTTTGATCAGAAGTCCCAAAATTTCTATAGCAATGGGATCATGTCCCTACTTACAAGATGGCAAAAAGTTATCGAACAAAATGGTACCTACATACTTTAGTTAAATGTAAATAATATAATATATTAAAAAATGTTTTGAATTTTCTTAAAAAATGCGAAGATACTTTTTCCCCATCCTATTATTTCATTGTCGTGCTCGACTTCTACTTACTCAATACTGTTTAAGAGTGTGTACCAAAATGTGACAAACATTTTGGATTCATAATTTTATTGTTACCGTTAATGACAATAGAATCTTTTAAAGATCTGAAGTTTGGGGATTATCAGTGTACATACCATTGGTACGGAATAATCTTATTAATACGTCCACCAATACTGCTGAGCGTGCCCGCCTGCTGGCTGTGGGTGAATGGGAGTCGGGCCTCTGGCTTCAGGCGCTACCGTCACCCAACATAGGCACTATGCTGGGTGACACCACCTTCCGGCTCGCTACTTGTCTGCGTCTGGGCGCTCCTTGCGTGGCTCCACATCGCTGCCAATGCGGTGAAGGTGTCGACTGCCTAGAACACCATGGCCTATCCTGCAGTAAGAGCGCAGGCCGGATAGCACGGCACGCCAGCATCAATGGCATTATCCGTCGTGCTCTTGTTGCCGTTGCACAACAGTTGCCAGCTGTCTTAGAACCCAAAGGCTTGGCACGCGACGATGGGAAGAGACCAGACGGAATGACTATAATGACTTGGAAGGTAGGTAGGCCTTTGGTGTGGGATGCAACGTGTGTCGACACCCTTGCGCCTTCCCATCTTCCTAGCACAGCGGGCTGTGCTGGGGCGGCGGCTGCGGGTGCGGAAAACCTCAAACGGCGCAAATACTCACATATTTTATGGACTTATGTGTTTGAGCCGTTTGGGGTTGAAACACTAGGGCCATGGGGTCCGAGTGCCCACTTAGTTTTATTTTATTAATTTTAGGAAAACTTACAGCTAATACATTTTAACGTCTAGTACAATCTTAGAGCATTTACCTAAATGCTCTAAGAGTACAATGTGTACCTAAACGATGGCCAATTACAAGCTTCCACTAACGATTAATGTGAGTAACATTAACTAATACGCGAAAACAGCGACGTAAGCGATACGCAAATCTCATGCTCAAAAAATACAATAATATTGAGAGAAAAAAAAATTGGTTATAGGTACATCGAAAAAACAATTGTTCAAACTTTTCTTTACTTCCTTAACGCTACTAGTAAATAAATCTAAATTCGAATTCGAATTTTTCGAGACAGCCAAGCGTTTGGTCGACTCTTCACGTGACCAGAGGGCTGGCCTATTTTATGGCGAAAGAATCAGCATTGCCATACAACGTGGCAATGCTGCCAGCCTTCTGGGCACTTTTCCTGTTGACAGCGATGCGGATGAATTTATCGATGCCCTTTGATTTACTTTTTATTTTTTTATACTTTTACATATTATAGTTTAAGACTTTTTAAATTATTTAAATAGTAGTTCGTCTGTAATTGATTTATTTGAAGTAAATAAAATAGTATAGTATTATAATTGATGTTATTTCACACTTTTCAGCGATTGTTTTTAACTCTCGTGCTGCTTCTGGTGTTGTACGCACCGGGACTCACTGCTTAGTACGGCCGTTCTCCAAATGCGTACAGTATGGCTACGTCTAAATCAATTGAGCCTGGTACCTATGCGATACCCAAGACCCTACCGACTATGAACCTAGCCCTATAATTATTCCTCAGCACCCTAGTCACCCTAACGCCCTAACCTAACATACAAACCTCACCAAACGTATGTCACGTTGATTACGAATGGTTTTACACGTGCGGGAAGTCTGTTACAAGGAGACCTACGGTAACAGACGGAAGTTGGGTAGGAATAGGGGTTTGTGTACGTCGTGCAATGTACACAGGAACTGGTTTTCTCACTGCCGATCCCACAGACTCATAGGATCGATGATGGCGAAGGGTGTCTTGGCCACAGTGAGAGGAGTAACGGTTGATGAATCAAAGTCGAATCCAGCTTGATGACTAATTTATTATAGTAGTTAACCTTATTATATACTACATTTGTGATCAATACACAATGATAGGTATTTACATGTGTGTTGTGTGTGTATTGAGCCGATGAAGCGAAGATCTCACTAGGTCACTTCTTGGCGCTGACGGTGCGCCGGTGTTGCCGGCGCGTGGACCGAATCTATGTCGATCTTAATGCTGACGCTGTGATGTTGAGCTAGTGCCTGTTCACGGTTGAACATTCTGGCGCCTCTCAGGACCTGGACTCTAGTTGGTATAACTCAATAGTTTCGTGTTGATGTGGTAAGCTGTAGATAGGTTTCTTTGTGACTGTGACTGGTTGGCCCGTTGGTTGTTGGGTAGATTTATTGTGTGAGTTTGGTTCTGTTTCTGGTGGTTTAGCTGTCTCGGTGCTTGATCTTCTGGTCTTGTGCTGCACTGTGCCTCTAATCCATCTCAGTATTGTGTTTCCGTAGCAAACTAAAAACAATTGAGAAGATCTCCGTCCCAAGATGGTGTCATTTTTCAAACAATTCGAGAGTAGAGCTGCATGGGTTCAGTGATGCTTCTGAAAAAGCCTACGGTGCAGTGACATACTGTCGCATACAAAATAATAATATATTTAACGTAACTCTTTTACAAGCTAAATCAAAGGTAGCGCCAAAAAAGCATAAAACTACATTACCAAAATTGGAGTTATGTGCTGCAGTATTATTGACCCAACTGATGGAGAAAGTTATTATTGGAATGGAAATGCAAATAGCAAGTATTTATTGTTGGACTGACTCAATGATAACTCTCGGTTGGATCAAAGGTGAAGCTGAGCGATGGAAGACGTTCGTAGCTAATAGGGTATCCGAAATACAAAAAACATTACCAGAAGCGAAATGGAATTATGTAAATACATTACAAAATCCAGCTGACCTAATGACAAGAGGTATTGCGCCAAATAAATTACAAAACTTATCTCTGTGGTGGAGTGGCCCAGAGTGGTTAAAATGTGACGACGTTCCTAGGAAAAAAACTATACCAGAGGTATGTGAGGAGATTAAACGATGTTATCATATAACTATAATACCGAAGAACGAAATCTTGATAAGGTTTTCAAGCTTCCAAAGGATGATACGAGTGATATCATATTGCTACAGATTTGTAAATAAACAAGAACACAAAAAACCATTAAGTAGTATAGAAATCAATTTAACAACTAAGAAAGTTCTCTTCTTAGTTCAACAAGAAGTATTTTCTGAGGAGTACAAAACCATTAAAGCCGGACAATCATTGAAGAAAGGCAACAGATTATCATGCCTTGATCCACTTATAGATAATGAGGGCTTACTGCGAGTAGGAGGAAGACTTCAAAACTCCAGTCTACCATATGATCAGAAACACCCAATTCTGTTATCACATGACCATCATGTAACATTAATTATATGTAGTTCGTGATGCACATTTGACCACATTACATGGAGGTAATAATTTGACCTTAGCATATATACGACAGAAATATTGGATACTAGGAGGAAAGAGAACAGTGAAAAGTAGCATTAGAAAATGTGTAAAGTGTACTAGATACAGATCGTCCACCGCCTCACAAAAAATGGGCTCATTACCAAAACCAAGAGTAACGGAATCGTACCCATTTAGCCACACAGGCGTGGATTATGCTGGACCAATATCAGTGAGAACAATGAAAGGGAGGGGTCATAAATCTTACAAAGGCTACATTGCTATATTTGTTTGCCTATCCACGAAAGCATTACATTTGGAACTGGTAGGCGACTTATCAACAGAAACGTTCATAGCAGCACTACGAAGGTTTATGGCACGCAGAGGTCCAGTATCACACATGTACAGTGACAACGCGACGAATTTCGTTGGCACTGCCAATTATTTGTATAAAGAAATGTTAGACATAACCCAGTCTGACGACTTTCAAAACACAATGACCAAGATTGGAACACAATGGCACTTTATTCCGCCGTCATCTCCCCACTTCGGAGGGATTTGGGAAGCAGGAGTAAAATCGATGAAATACCATTTACGTAGAGTGATAGGGGAGCAGACACTCACTTATGAAGAAATGAGCACCTTTTTACAACAAACTGAAGCATGTTTAAACTCAAGACCTTTATGTGCACTAAGTGAAGACATAAACGACAATATCGTGTTAACACCTAGTCATTTCTTAATAGGAAGAGAAGCTGTAGGGGTACCAGACCCGCTATCAGAAACTAATACAGATCACATAAACAGATGGAAACAGATACAAAAGATGAAAAAAGATTTCTGGAAAAGCTGGACTAGAGAGTACTTACACCAACTACAACAACGGTACAAATGGAAAACTAATCAAGGAAACTTGTCAGTTGGAACTCTAGTAATAATAAAAGATGAAAAAGTTTCACCCAGCAAGTGGCCACTTGCAAAAATAAAGGAGATACATACGGGTAACGACGATTTAACCCGAGTAACACTTCAAAAATCGTCAGGAACAACTCAAAAACGGTCAATCCAAACATTAATACCATTGCCAATCGAAACAAACATGAGTAGTAGTAGTAGTAGTAATGAACCTGTGCATGCAACACAAACAAATACCGCAAAAATCCTAAGAAACAACAAAAATAATCAACCCAAACGATGTAATAAAATATCCAAATGGTTCACATTGCTTGTCATTATTTTACAAATATTGGATTCAGCAAAATCTAATACAACAACATACTCTATAAAAACGGTACCACCAGGATTTTATGTTGAACAAATAGGAACAGCAAGCGTTGACAGAGGAGTATTTAGGATAGAAATAAATTATGAAAAACAACACCTAGAGCAAGAGTTTGTCCAAATAAAAACAGTGACGTCACAATTTAGTCAACTATGTACAAATGCAAAGAAAATAACCGATTCCGCATTTTGTAAACAATTACACCACCATTTGTTAGAAGAAGAAGCAAAATTTGAGCGGACTAAAGAATACTTGACAGAAGTTAACCAAACTAGGAAGAAAAGGGGCATATTGGGACAGTTATTAACATCTATTTTCCAGAAAAAATTTAAATTAAATTTAAACCAGAAAAAATTTATTGAAGCTGCCAACCATCAAACCAAATTTATGATATCAACAATCTCACAAGTCAACAAAACTGAAGAAAGAATACAACAGAAACTTACAGGATTTCAAACTAAACTAAACCAAGTTATAGGTTACATGGAGAGTAATAGCTATTGGTTCAGTACAGTCGACCACAACAGTGTCAACATACGTATTATGCAGACTTACCAATTAGCATACAATTACATGAAAGAAATCATGGATCATTATAACGGATTGTTAGAAATATACTTAGCCAAAGCAACAGTATATAGTGTATTAACACCAAAGAACGTCAGTGATTTGATATCATCAGCAAACAAAAAATTACCCTCTAATTTAAGAATCGTTCAACAACAGCTACTGGACACCAAGATATCTGAAAACAATACTTATAATTATAAAAGTATACTCCTATTTCCCAATACAAGAGATAACGAAATATACGTTAATGTATATTACACCAGTCCCAAAGATAAACTTAGATAAATCTGCCCAAAGCCTAGAAGTACATAAGTCTTACATAGGATTAGATTACAACAACGAACTATATTTTGACTTGAACTATGACGAGTTCAAACGTTGTTTAGAACGAACAAACCATTTTATTTGCTTTCCCGGGGCCGTGAAGAACATGCAATTAACTGAAAATTGCATTGTAAATCAACTGTTTAAAAACCAGACACATACGAAGTGTCCAACCACAACATATTATCTATCCAATAAAATAATATGGAAACAGCTTCACATGCAAAACACTTGGTTATTCATTATAAGAGATCAGGTTACGGCATCAATACTATGTGATGGACAAAGAGAAGAAGTTGAGCTTAAAAATGTTGGCGTAATACGAATTGCAGATAATTGCATCATTAAAACAACTAATAACATATTAACTGCCAAAAGAATTGTTTCAGTACCGATTATAACATCATACTCAAAACAAATAGACTTTCCCATTAACACGCACATAGTAACTAAATCTATGTTTAAAATTAGCAAAGAAGAAGTCGTAGATCACTCAAAAGAGATTTTTCAGCACTTAATTAATAAAGAAAAAGTTTTACAGTTCGAATTAGATAATACTGTTTGGACTCAAATTAGTACTCACACCTACATAACAACCACAGTGGTGCCGATTCTGTTGTACACCGAACTAAACTAACTAAACTATCACTAAAATTCCTTACTTTTGGCTATGAGAATTTTAACGCTATTCTGCAAAATAAAATCTCTAAATTTAAAAATAATTTTGACACATCTAAAATCAAATTTGACAATTATTGCGACTCCACGTGGTACTTGTTTGCCGTACCACGTGATCTTTTTTTAGAGCCGTAGGCGCGCATTATGTGTGGCCTCGACTTGTATTGTATGGAATTTTTTACTTTTTGTATGGAAAATATAAAAAAATATTACCAACACGTTGAGTTTAATAGGTTTACGTGTTGCAAAGGGGGTCGAAATTTTCATTATTTTTGCGATACGACACACCGTTTTCGAGATATAAGCAAAAGAAAAGAAAAAAAAAGATACAGTACCGTTTTTGCATCTGAAGTCGAGGTGTTGGTGTGAATTTTAGTTCATGACAACTAATTTTATTCCACACCTTTTTAATCGCGATTAAAAATAGTCAGATTTAGTTAAGACAATCAAAATTTTTGGTGAAAAACGTAAAATTCAGAATAGCAAAATTGCCATTTTCACTAAATTATAATCTCAGTGCCATCTTAGTGCTGTCAAACTAAAATATAGTTAAGTTGTGTCACTTTAGTCAATTTCAGAATGGGAAATCGTCGTTTGACAGGAATAAACTAAATTTTGGTGATTTTTAGTCTAGTTTAGAGAATTTTGTGACAAGAGAATCGGCACCAATATCATGTGTAATCATGTTTTTACTATTTTTGTTTTTATATATTGGCATATTGGTATATTGGCTAATAATTCAGTACTATTCGACGACCATTTCCGTAACTTAAATCCGCCTTTTCGTAGCATATTTATTAAGTTTTCTTGTAACATTTTTGCCGACTCAACATTAGTATCTCCTGACAAAATATCGTCCACGTAGAAGTCCTGGAGAGTTCTCTGGCTGGCTATTGGGTAGTTCACTTTCTCATCAATAGCGAGTTGTTGCAGCGTCTTAATCGCTAAGTATGGGGCAGCTGCAGTTCCATACGTCACAGTAGTTAATTCGTATTCGTCGATACTATGTTTCGGCGACTTCCTCCATACTATTCGTTGGTATGTAAAGTCTTGTTCGTTGACGTTTATGTATCGGTACATTTTTTCGATGTCCGCCATAAATGCTATTCTGTGTTTTCGCCAACGTAGCAGTATAACTGCTAAATCTTGCTGTAGTCTTGGTCCCGTAAACATATTTCCGTTTAGACTTATGTTAGTACTTGACTTGCTCGACGCATCAAATACTACGCGTAGCTTAGTAGTTAGTGATTCTTCTCTGATTACTGGTTGATGTGGTATATAGTATTTACCTTGGTAAAAGTCAGTACTAGTAACTTTCCTCATATGGCCCATTTCTAAGTACTCATTGAGGAACTCTTGGTATCTATTTCGTAAGTTTTCATTTTTGTCGAACTTTCGTTCTAATTGTAAAAGTCTTGCAATAGCTTTTTTGCGCGAATTTCCGTAATCTACGTTGTGGTTCTTGAATGGGAGTTTCACTGTATAAGTTCCATCTGGATTTCTTATTGTAGTTTTTTGGTAATAGTTTTCACAAGCCTGATCCTCGTTTGATAATTGGTATTCTTCAGGAATTTCTTCTAATTCCCAAAACTTGTTCAGTTGTTGAATTTCTGTGGTTCGTGTCATCATACTAACCACTGTATTAGTATTAGTAGTAGTGCCGCAAATCCCGGATAAAATCCACCCAAACTCTGTATTTTGTGCGATTATTCCGTCTTGCACCTTGTGTAACCCATTTAGAAGTAAGTTACTATATTCTTGAGCCCCCAATATTATATCTATTGGTCCTCTTTTGTTGTACGTTGGATCGGCAAATAGTTTGTTTTGTAAACAATCTGCTTTTAGTTCTAGTATATTTTTCTCTGGTAAACTTCCAGTTAGTTTTGGTAGTATTATAAGTGTGACTGGTAGCCTATATTCACTCGGAAATCTTGGCTGTAACATGACATTTATAGAGTTTTTCGATGTTTTCGGTTTTTCGTCCGCAATCCCGATCACTTCGGTGTGTATCTTAATCCGTGGGTATGCCAATAGTTGGGCAACCTCTTCTGTGCAGAATGATGCCTCTGAACCTTGATCACACAAAACCCTTAGTAAATGCGATGTTCCATCTGACGAGTGAATTTTTATTAAGGCCGTCGCTAGTAGTGTAGTTTTTTGTATATTAGTTTTGTTAATAGTAGACATGTTAGATATAGTTTTTGTCATGGATTTACTTGTAGACGGGGTTGACAAGTAATCCTTTTTTGACTCACTTGTTGCGTGTTTGATAGTAATATTATTGTTGTGGTGGTGTAAATATGAATGGTGACCCCTTTTCCCACAAAATCCACAACTTTTATTGCTGTGACATTTTATCGACGTTTCATGAGTCAAACAATTTTTGCACATTTGTTTTTCGTGTACGATCTTATTTCGATCTTGCACCGATAGCGTTTTAAAACTAGCACATTGGTAAATGCCGTGATCGTGATTTTGGCAAAACCAGCATACTCGTTTGTCCACTTGTTTGGTTGTTACATTTGATGACTCATGGCGCAATCTATGAATAGAAGATTCTTCCCTCAACGAGCTCGAAGTTTCCAGACACTTAAACCTTTTTTCTAGAAATTGCATCATTGCCGAAAATTCTTGCAATTTATTAGGCTCTTTTAATTGCTGTTCGTATTTTTCATCAGTTTCCGAGTCCCATATTCTACTTAGTATTCTTGTCAGAATAGGGTCCCAAGTCGAAATGTTGATATTTTGACTTTTTAATGCTTCTAGGTTCTCGTTGAATGTATCATGGAGATTTCTTAAGTTCGAGGCATTACTTTTCTTTATTGTCGACATACTCAGAATATTATCAATATGCTTAGTAATGATTATTCTTTCATTTTTGTACCGTCTTGTTAACAGATTCCACGCAGTTGTATAATTAGCGTCACAAACTGGTAAATGCTTGATCAGCTTAGCGGCGTCACCTCGCACATTCGTTTTTAAATACTGCATTTTTTCCGTACCACTTAACGATTTATCTTCGTGTATTATTTTCAAGAATAAATCATAAAAGGAATTCCATGACTCATAACTTCCACTAAATGTTGGAATTATTATTTGTGGTAACTTAACCGAGGTTTTATGGTTGTTGTGTGTCGATTTTTGACCTATTGTTGCGAATAATTTTTCCATCACAAGATCGAATTCCGTTTGTGTTTTTTCAAACATATTTTCTTGAAAGTAGCTGTGTTCCAACGTACTATCTTCCATTAGAATGTGTACGTGTGTTTCTTCTATTTCTTGCCACTGTTTTTGTAAAGTAGTCAATAAAGATTCTAAATACCAACTTGCTTTCTCTTCAGTTATCGATTTAGTTGCCGACTGTAACTTTTTCTGCATCTGATTAATGCGAAATAGTTGAATAAATAGTTTGGGTGAGCTCCTGCTTTCTTCCTGTTCGGGTTCTATATCTTCTGGCTCATATAGTTGGTTTAATACTTGTAGTCTTTTCTCACACATCAACAGGTACTCAATAGCCTGCGTATACTGTGTATTGATAGAACTAAAGTAGTTGGTAGTGATGTACTTGTGGTCACACAATACATCTTGATCTTTGAGTCTTGAATGATTTTTAACCGTTCTAGTAAATATTTCTGTGAGTCGAGTTCTCCTATCCGTGATATATTTTAGAGTTTTTCTTGAGGCTGAGTCTTTCTTGATGTTGGTGAATATTTGTCTTAGTTCATTGTAATCTGCTTCTTGGCTTCTTATAATTTCGTTTACTTCTTGTATGTCCATTTTTCTTTACTGTCCCTACTACTAGTCCTATTTGTTTTGAACGTTACCTAGTTGCCCTTTGATACGATAAGTCCGACTTCTCAAACTATTGGTAACCCCGCTTGTTGGTTCCGTCTTCCGATCCGCTATCGTACAAATGGCGTGTAAGTACGTTAGTCCCTTTACATACAACAAACAAGCGCTTTTTGAGTAGGTACGATAGTTTGAAGTACGTCTACACGTCAGTTAATCAGTATTCGCGTAAGACGAAAAGAAGAACGTTTTTTAGGTATTGTTTAATTAATGTTACAATGTTTAAGTACCGATTACACAAATTACCCTGGTTTCCCTAATAATAGCTCGAAGGACCAAAATGTACGCACCGGGACTCACAGCTTAGTACGGCCGTTCTCCAAATGCGTACAGTATGGCTACGTCTAAATCAATTGAGCCTGGTACCTATGCGATACCCAAGACCCTACCGACTATGAACCTAGCCCTATAATTATTCCTCAGCACCCTAGTCACCCTAACGCCCTAACCTAACATACAAACCTCACCAAACGTATGTCACGTTGATTACGAATGGTTTTACACGTGCGGGAAGTCTGTTACAAGGAGACCTACGGTAACGTTTTCTCACTGCCGATCCCACAGACTCATAGGATCGATGATGGCGAAGGGTGTCTTGGCCACAGTGAGAGGAGTAACGGTTGATGAATCAAAGTCGACTCCAGCTTGATGACTAATTTATTATAGTAGTTAACCTTATGATATACTACATTTGTGATCAATACACAATGATAGGTATTTACATGTGTGTTGTGTGTGTATTGAGCCGATGAAGCGAAGATCTCACTAGGTCACTTCTTGGCGCTGACGGTGCGCCGGTGTTGCCGGCGCGTGGACCGAATCTATGTCGATCTTAATGCTGACGCTGTGATGTTGAGCTAGTGCCTGTTCACGGTTGAACAGGTGTATTTTCTGATCTGATGAAACTTAGCAAAGTGATTCCACTGTTCAAATCTGGTAGCACAAACTGATCCCACGAATGTTCGGCCTATTTCGATGTTACTTATATTGAGCAAAATCTTTGTAAAATGAATTTTAAGACAAACGTTAGGACATTTCAATACACATAATTTACTTCATCTGAAAAAGCAGAGGGTTGTTCAACTACAGACGCGGGCGTGGAATTACTGAAGAGCATATTCGAGGCCTGGGAGGTTTCGCAAGATGGTCTTAGCATTTTCTGCGACTTGTCCAAGGCCTTCGATTGGGTACAACATAATTCATGATACACTCATCAGGAATCCGTACCACTGTGGTATGAAGGACAGTGCTCTCGACCTTCTCGACTTCTTATCTGAACAGCACAATTCAGCGAGTTGGTGTTAGTGGTACGAGATCTGCAAGATCTGCGGTCACCATGGGCGCTCCGCAGGGTTCAGTTCTGGGACTTACTTAAGTTTTTTATTTTTGTTCTTTCTTTTTGTTTTAATGATGGTCTGGCAGTTTGAGTAGTTTATGCGGCCTACCCAAATGTCTTTTCTTTGGTATTGTTCGTCGAGTCGTTGAGGTCCTTAAGTTCTGAGTTGAGCTACACGATTACTGACAAATGCTTGCACTGACTGGACAGGTCCACTCAAATCTGTGTGGTGGTTCTTTCCTTAAAATACCATTTCAGACACAAATTTACATGCTTCTCACATGATCTGACCAGGATTATGTCAGGACAGACTCCCGAGTTTGTTTCGCCATTTCTTGTCAGTCAGCAAGTCAGTGGGAAAGGAAATGTCGACTCCTAGTTTATTTTTTTTATGACTTATAAAAGTGATTCCGATATCCTATTTACAGAATTAACAATTTCATTTCAGTAGGTACTAGCTGTGCGCGCGGCTTTGCTCACTTGACCGTATTCTATTGGCATTATAATCTAAAGGGAACGTGAAGCCATAGCATATTTGTAATGCGCGTTGATGAAAATTACTGTAATCGCTTGAATTTCGCCAAAAAAAAACACTACCTACAAAGTGAAAAATAACTTTTATTTCGGAGGTTGAACGATCAGTTTGCCTGTAGATATTCATCTCGGAGCAACTACAATCTGACTCCGCATTATAACCAAATGAATGGGCTATATTCAAATAATTTACCGAGATATGAGGACGGGGAAAAAAGTTTAACCGTACACTAGGTATCACGTAGATCGATGTGACAAATGCTTTTTAGGCAGGCCGTTCATCTACCTACTGCAGAATGGTGGTAATAGGTAACCTCACAACCGATCTGAAAAATAATATTCCGCTCCGAAGATCAATTGAAAGCTGGTCAAGGCTTCGCTCACAACTCACAAGAGACTTCTGACATAGCCAACTGAACTTAATGCCACCGCTAGCCGGTGATTATCAGCATATTTTTGTCGTAATTTAGTCCTGAACTGTCGTATTCAACTAAAAGTTTGCCAATGGTGCCGATTCTCTTGTCACAAATGCCTAAACTAGACTAAACATCACCAAAATTTAGTTTATTCCAGTCAAACGACGAATTCCCATTCTGAAATTAACTAAAGTGACAAAACTTAACTACTTAAACTTTAGTTTGACAGCACTAAGATGGCACTGAGTTAATATTTAGAGAAAATGGCAATAATGTTGATTTTTTTTTGATTGTCTAACTAAATCTGACTATTTTTAATCGCGATTAAAAAAGTGGACTCGACACCTCGACTTCAGGTGCAAAAAACTATTTTACAAAAAAAAAAAACAACCGACATCCAAAAAAAAAACACTACAAAGTGAAATAGTAGATTATTAACCAAGGGGATAAAGCACTGTCTTCTGTCGCGGGTGACGATTTAAATCGCGAGCGTAATGAAGGACTCGAGGTTTACTCCCGAGCGTAGCGAGAGAGGCCGTATACGAAATTTTGTCGATTTCGCCGTTTTACGTGATTTTACAGTTAAAATACTGTATTTCTGTAAATTTTAATGCACAATAATGAAAGATCATTTCAAATATGATCTAATGTATGGGCTACTTTTTGTTTTTATTATTTAGTTTTGATTAATCGACTTTAAACCGGCGACTGTTTTGTGAATTTTTGCTGTAAGAGGTTAAGAATATCACATATTTAGGAATCGTTTTGACGTCTTCAGGGTATGAAAAAATTACAATGTATTGTTGTGAAAGTCTTCTATACAATGTATGAATCACTTTTTACCACTTTCATATAAAATGTTTGATTAAAAAAATATTTAACCTAGTAAAATTTTGGGAAAATGCGCAACGAATTGCTTTTGATTTCGGCTACATAGAACTCTCGTTCATAAAATTAAAACAACAGAAATAAACTTCAGTTCCTTAACTATCCATTTCCTGAAAAAATATACTTAAAATTAAAAACAATTGGCAATAAAAAATCTTTTAAAACAACCTAAATCGCGCTTTATAATACTCGACGCAAGCCTCGAGTCAGCAGTCCGCGCCGAGCGCTTCTAGAGAGTGGACGCTCCGAAAATCGCACCGCGTCTACACGCAACCCACAACGTGCCGCTCCAGTTTCGCAGCGGCATTCGTTTCGAACAGACGCGAGCAGTAAACGATATTCGCACCTCATTAGTTAATGAGCTTGTTGTTCTCGGTCATCGTTGACCTTGAAGCGGACACGGCTCGAGTGTTATCGTTTGTATTTATTAAACTCATTACGATGTTATTTAAGAATGGCTAGCGATGAGTTAGATGGTACAGCTACATGGTATGGTATGGTGGTACAGCTAGTTAGATGGTAGCATACGAGTGTGATAATGTGAGCAGAATGACTAGAGAAAATAGTGAGATGACAAGTAGTATGGAAGAATTAGATCAAGCGAGAGATAATCGGGAGGTAGACAGGTCGAGTGTTGTGTCGCAACAACAGTCGACGGTATCAAAGAGGAACCGAGAAATAAGTCAGGACGAGATTTGGACAACAGTCAACAGAAGAGGTAAAAGATATGCTAGAGGGAGTGAGGTAGATGATACAATCAGAATAGCCGAGGACAGAATCGAAGTATGCCTTTCATCAACAAGTGTACTTCCGAAGCAATTTAAATTGGCAAAGATTTTTAAATCTGAGAACATAGGTGATATCACCCGAATTAAATACGTTAACCCTCACAAAGTTCTGATAGTATTTAATAATGAAGACAGTTGTGAACGATTAATTAACTCCCAATATTTTAAGAATGAGGGTTATAAATGTCAAAGAACTTTGGAAACAATTCAGTATTACGGGGTGGTGAAATATATTGACCTGGATTTATCGGAAGAAGAAATAGTAGAAGGTTTGGAGAGTGATATTCAGATAATAGGAGTGAGAAGGCTATAACGCAGAAGTAGTTTAGATGCTCGATGGGAGCCATCGGAGGCAATTCGTATATGTTTCATAGGGTCGTCGCTGCCCTCCTACATACATATATTTAACACAAGAGCAGAAGTTACCCCCTATAAATATCCAGTAACGCAATGTGCGCGGTGTTGGCGATTTGGACACACAATGAAATTATGCCCATCCAATAAGGTGATATGTCCAAAGTGTAGCAGGAATCATCCTAATAAATTGTGATACAGTGAATTACAGGTGTAATAATTGTTCCGGCCCTCACATGACTTTAGCAAAGAAGTGTCCTGTATATATTAAGGAGAAAAAGATCAGAGACCTGATGGCTGAATTCAATTGTACCTATAAGCGGGCCCTTACCATGTATGTCCCGCCAGAGCATCCTACAGCGGAACCTGCTTCTGGAGAGGAGAATCAATATATTATATTAAGTGGAGAAAAACAGAAGTCAAGTGAAGATCACACCTTAGCTCATTCCTCAAAAAGTAAGAATACCTATGCAGAAATAGTAAAAAGTAATCTAGGAAACAAAGGCGTTAAGAAAAAGAAGAAAACTAGAGAAAGGACGAGCACCCCCCTCCCCCCCCCCCCTTTCAAAAACATAGTTCGGAAGATATAGCAATAGAAATTTCTCAAGATTCAGACAGCGATATTGACAGTAAAAAATCGGAAGACAGTTATAGAGGGAACCATTCAAAGAGAAGAAGATCAAATATTGGAGGGATATGGAGTCAATTAAAAGAAAAATGTTGGATACAAATACAGAGTCATCATGGGAGAATAAAATAAAGGGCTGTGCAGGTATACTGTTTGAATGGATCAAATCTATTATTATGAAGTACATATTAGAAGTGCCAATCCTTATTAACTTTAAACAATGGATCAACGGACTAACAGACCCTCAATAATCAATATCCTGCAATGGAATGCTCAAAGTCTTCGGCCTAAAGCTATTGAGTTCGACGCGTTATTAAATCAAGAGAAAGTGCACATTGCAATAATAAATGAGACATGGTTTGATCCTGAAAGCAATTTTCGTGTAAGCGGTTATAATATACTTATTTAGAGAAGACCGTGATGACGGATATGGCGGCGTCGCAATATTAACTCATTGGTCCCTAAGAGCAAGTCGTTGTAACATCAGTATTAGCAATCCGGGTATACAGCTTTTACATGTAAAGATATCTAATTGCGAACATCTAGAAAACGTGATTACAATTTATTGTCCTTCTTCAGTATACTGTAGTAAAAGAGACTGGGACCATATCTTTTCTCTGAAGCAGGAAAAAACAATAATAGCCGGTGACTTCAACGGACACCATACCAATTGGTCATCTAAGACGGACGCAAGAGGAATGCAGTTGTTCGACTCCATAATTGAAAACAATTACATTACTCTTAATGATGGCACTTCTACACGTGTTAAACTGGTTAATGGTGTGTTACAAAGTACCTCTCCTGATTTGCCCGTAGCATCCCTGGATTTGGCAATGAAGTTTGGTTGGCATGTTATGAATGAGAACTTAGGAAGCGATCACCTAGTTATAAAAATTAAAACAGAAATTAATAATATAAACACGTGCAAAATTAAAAGAAATTATCAAAAAGCAGATTGGACAAAATATAGACAGATTCTTAATGAAAAGTTAAATGATTTAGACATACATATAGACAACCAAACAGCATACGATAATTTTATTGACGCCATCAACGCTGCAGCGGATCAAAGCATACCTAAAATAAAAATGTGTGATAACCCAATTCGACAACAGATGTTTAAACCTAAACCATGTTGGGGACAAGACTTATCACGTGCAGTTGCTGAGCGACGCCTGGCCTTAGCCGAATTCAGGAAGAACCCTACGCCACAAAATTTAGAAAAAATGCAAAGAACTACTAGTAACGCCCAGAGAATGATTCGGAATGGCAGGTTTAGCTCGTTTAGAAAATTCTGTGATAGCATAGATAACACAATGTCAGCATCTGAAGTGTAGGTACAGAAGAATGAAGTGGCTCAAAGGCTATAAGACAGCAAGAAGTACAGTGGATCAGGAACAAATGGAACATCTACTATATAGTTTAACACCAGATTACGTGAGCCCCCCTTTACCTAATTTCATTTCAGAAAATGAACAATTGAGTAGCCCTATATCGATCCAAGAGCTCAATAACTGTAACCAAAACCAAATGGTCCTGGGTTCGAATCCCGGTAGGGGCAAATGTTTGTATGATGAATATGGACATTTGTACCCGAGTCATGGATGTATATTTATAGTATGTATTTACGAAAAAAAAATGTATTTAAGTAGTGTATCAACCATCTGGTATCCATAACACAAGCCTTAAGTGCTTAACTTGGAACTAGATGGTGCTGTGTGCAATGTCAGACGATATTTATTTATTAAACAGACTGATACCGCTCCCGGTGGAGACAATATTTCCTACTCCATGATCAGGCACTTGCCGGAAGTAGGAAAAATAGTTCTAATTACACTTTACAATAGATTTATACTTTCCGGCTTTGTCCCAAATCAGTGGAGAGAAGTCAAAATAGTGCCCATACCAAAACCAGGTCGGGATACTGGTTCTGTATCAGGTATCAGACCAACTGCTTTATTGTCATGTCCTTGTAAAGTCTTACACACAATCTTAAATTGTAGACTTGAATGGTTTCTTGAAAGAAAGAACTGTTTCTCACATGAAACAACCGGATTTAGAAGAACACGGTCTTGTGCTGACAACTTAGCTAGATTGGTATCACGCATTCAGGAAGGGTTTTCGAAGGGCATTAATACTTTAGGATGTTTTGTTGATATTGATAGCGCTTACAATATAAACTTAGTGGCCCTGTTAAAATGTTAGATGGTTTGGGAGTGGGAGCTGTGTTGTGCAGATACTTATGGGAGTTCTTACATGACAGGCATCTATCAGTTCAAACTAATGATAGTAACACAACAGTGCGAACCACTGGGATTGGCATTGCACAGGGCGATCCGCTATCCCCATTATTATTTAATGCAGCTACTTCAAAGATCTGCCATAATATAGTTGATGTGTTTGTGTCGCAATATGCAGACGACTTTCTGTTATATATAGCTAGGAAACAAATTTCGGACTCCGTTATCAGTATTCAAAACGCGTTAAAATTATTTCAATGTTTAATAGAAGAAGTAGGATTACAGATATCTTTTAATAAAACAAAAATAGTTCTATTTAGTAGGGGTACAAATAAGAAAAAAATTTCTGTAAATATTAACAATCATAATAAACAACAGGTGGATAATGTAAAATATCTAGGCATGTGGCTGGACAGATCTTTGAAGTGGAAAAGACATATTAACGAAATATGGGAAAAGTGCTCAAGATTATTGAACATAATTTAAAGTGCTAGCGGGATCCAAATGGGGTGTCCACCCGAAACATTTGAGACGTCTGTATATCTCTATGATCCGAAGTAGACTTGATTATTGTAGTTTTTTATTTGGTAATTACGCTAAAAGTCAATTGAATAAACTTGATGGAATCCAAAATGTATGTATGAGGATTATTGGGGGGTTTATTAAGAGCACTCCAATCCATGTCATGGAGAACGAATTGTGCTTACAGCCGCTAGCAATTCGAAGAAGATATTTAGCGGGAAAATTCTGTCTTAAATCTAGGTCGGTAAAGGATAATGTTACCATAAATATTATTGATGAATTGTCAAACCTGTGTGAGGGTCAATACTGGAGGAATAAAAAGATCCCATTATTAGTAGACACCCATAGGCTGACCCATGATTTACCTATTTATTCAAGCTCCATATTGGGTGTATTCTCGTTGGATACTTGGCTGTCCAGTATTGACTTATCAAAGAATATCTCTTACGATATTCCGTATGTACACATTCCAAAGAGATCGATGAATGTATTAGATTTAAGACAAAAGTGTGCCAAATATTTGAATGATAACTACAGTTCGTTCTATCAACTTTATACAGACGGATCTAAAGATGCGCAGTATGCGGGAGCGGCTGTATTCGACCCTCAACTAAATACTACGCTTAAATTTAAAATTAAGGTTAACATTGCTGTAATGTACTGCGAGCTGATAGCTATTTCCGAAGCCCTGTCTTACGCGCTAACTCTTGATATTCAGGATATTGTGGTTTTAACGGACTCTAAAAGTGCTTTATTGCATCTGGCTCGGCTACCCTCGAACTGTCGAGGTTCCCCGCTAGTCATTGTTATCCTCCAAACCATTTTAGAGCTGCGTAATACTAATAAAAATATGATTCTACAGTGGATTCCATGTCATATTGGCATCATGGGCAATGAAAAAGCGGATCAGGCAGCAAAATTAGCTTCATCGGAAGGGATCACATACAGTTGTCTACCGCTACACACAGACCAGGTTCAGACGGTCAAAAAGATTTGTAAAGACTTGTGGCAGGAATATTTTGATGAGAGGTCGCTTACCAAAGGCATATGGTACAGGACAATACAGGCAGGACCTTTTCGTTGCCCATGGTTCCAGGAGATGGAGGCCCATAGACAATATATTGTGACACTGCTGAGACTTCGGTCCGGACACATTCCATCAAATAAATTTGCACATTTAATGGGTAAAACGGACTCACCTAATTGCACGGAGTGTAACGTGATCGAGGATGTTCACCATGTTTTGCTTGAATGTGTCCGGAATGAGGGTCAGCGGCGACAGGCACTTGTCGATTCGCAGTACAACATAGGGTTATGTAGCAGCCTCTTGGCTTTCCCCTTTTCGGCAGGGGCCAAGAGGTTGTGTTCATTATACATGAGCCATTTACGGAGCGGAAGCACCACCCAACAATAGCTGGGCTCTGCTTCCACTCCATAGTTGTAATATTGATAAGATTTTAGAGGGATAAGAGCACGGAGCAGAAACAAAGAGGAGGTGTTGCAATCAAAGTAGTCCATCAGCCACCAATGTAGTCGTTACGTCACACGGTAGTTGCACTACTTGCGACCAGGCGGCGCTTTCGTCAGTACAACTGTCGTTGTGAAGCGGATAGGTTGTCATGTATTTGTTTAGTCTTTTAAACGATTAAAAAGTATTCCCGACCCATACTCATTGCATTAACATGAAATGCTGTTTTATCTTGCAGAAGTTATACGGATCAATCAAATTCAAACGGAATTAAGATATCTTTCCACTCGTAAGTGAAATTAAAATTAAATTTGTAATTTATTTCTTCTCGAATGTTCGGTAATTGCCGCCCCCTATCGGCAAGTAGCGGAAGTACTGACAAATTGCAGGTCCGCACTCAGACTTTTTTTATAAGCACATACCTACATATATGCTATATGAAAAGTGAAGTCAAATAGATGTCGAGTTTCGGCAAAAAACGGAATTCGGTTTAGTTTCGGTAACTAAGTTCAGAAGAAAAATTTAGAAGAGGAGAAGATTTAAAGATAAAAAAAATAAAACAATGATTATAAAAACGTTTTCTTTATTTTTCCCTGTCACTTGTTAATTTCTGGAAGTTTCGGTTTCGGCCGAATCTGAAACCGCTGCCGAAATTCGGTTTCGGTTTCAGTCAAAAAATGTATTTCGGTCGGACATAATTAACAATACACATAATAAACAAACAGGGCCTTTGACCTTGTGTCATACGAAATTTTGTGGAAAAAGCTCAGGGAGGCACGCGTACCTGCTGAAATAGTTCGTGTGTTTCAGTATTGGTACTCAAATCAGGTGAATAATGTGAGATGGCAAAACTCGCTTTCTGACGCATACACACTGGGATGCGGGGTGAGGCAGGGTGGACTTACCTCACCGAAGCTTTTCAGTCTGTATGTAAATGAGCTGATAGCTGGGCTCAGCAGCAAGCGCATTGGATGTTGGATTGATGACACTTGTGTCAATAACCTTAGCTACGCAGACGATATGGTGCTGCTGGGCCCAACTGCCAGCGCAATACGAGAACTTCTAGACTGCTGTACCAAATACGCTAGAAGCCATGGTCTGCTGTACAACTCTAAAAAGAGTGTCTACATGATCTTTAACCTTTTAAGCGCGTGGCTAAATATCAATGGCCGTGCCCCTAGCGCGCGGCTACAAATCGAAAAAAAAAAATTTTTCGTTTTAGTTGTACCACACAGTTATTAGGACGAAAATAGAACGAAAAAATCATGCATGTTTTCTGTCGCAAAAATACGACACGCGCGATAGGGACACGAAAATATTTGTCGCATATATGCGACACGCGCGGTCAAAGGGTTAAGGCCGTCGGCAAAAGATTTTCTTTTGAGCCAGTCATTACACTCAATGGACAGGTAATGCATAGAGTGACACAATTTAAATATTTAGGACACTTTGTAACGGACGACCTTAGGGATCATGCAGATATTGAGCGGGAACGCAGAGCTCTCGCTGTGAGAGCTAATATGCTGGCCCGCAGGTTTGCTCGTTGTAGTAAAGAGGTAAAACTAACCTTGTTTAAAGCGTATTGCCAAACTTTCTACACGAGTAGCCTGTGGGTCAGTTACACGCGTGGAGTATTGGATAAGCTGCGAATCCAGTACAATAACAGCTTGAGAATGCTTTTGGGTTTGCCGCGTTTCTGTAGTGCATCGGGCATGTTCGCACAGGCTCACACCCATGACTTTTATGCCATGATGAGACTTAAGACAGCCTCACTTTTGCAAAGGGCGCGGTCGAGCTCAAATGGCATTCTGAGGATGTTAACAAATAAACTTGACTCACCTTTTCTGCAACACTTTATGAGAATACTGGTGAGGCAAGAATAATGTTAAGTTTTTACTATTCCATTCTTTGTGTGTTTTACTAACATAGTTTATAAGTGTTTTGTGTAACTAACCCATGGACCTCTGATGTCAAATAAATGAATTATATTATTATAATAGAAATAAAACTATATCGGTATATTATAAAACTATTAAACCTGAATCCGGCTCCTTACAATAAAAGTGACATTTAATGAAACATAGCAGAACTCTTACGACATCTTAGGACATCTGTCTAATTTGCCTATGAGTTGATTTTGCTACTAGCCACTAGATGGCTTTCTGCTGTTTGGGCTCCCCCCGCACCCCGCGAGGCTGCGACACTACTTTTGTAGGGAGAATGACTTTACAACACCTCCTCTTTGTTTCTGCTCCGTGGATAAGAGTGATTTAGCCATACGTTATATCATATTTAGAATTACGGGGCGACATCGTCAATGTTGACCGAGTCCCCTTAAATAAAGAGAAAAAAAAAAAAAACGTGCCGCTCCGCTGGCTACAGACAAATATAGCGCGACGTGAGTTTTTAATACTTTGGCAAGTTATTATTTTAAAATATTTTGTGATGATTTTAAATATGCTTTTTCTAAACAACAAGTAATAGTGTAGAATGTAGATAAGTGTTTTTTTTTTTTTTATTAAGTGTTGTTATCATTATAATAATAATTTTAAGTAGGTAGGTATCTTATTTCGTTTCATGAATTTTAATAAGTACCTACAAAACGTACATACATACGTACTGTTAATAATAGTAATATTTTATATGCGACAGTGATTGGAACGAAGTTCCTTAGCGGATGGTACGAACTTGGCGAAGGAAATAATAATAATGACATGAGTGTCATGTCATTTCCATGGGTTTTGAGTCCAAGATGGCGGATACGTCATGAGCGTCATGCGTCATGCGTCATGGCGTTGGGTTCGTCATGGGTGTCATTTTCGTGATTTTTGAGGTCGCTGAAAATGATAATGAGGTCAAAATGAAAATCCAAGATGGCGGCTTCGAAAATTTTCAAATTTTCCGTCATGGGTGTCATTTTCATAGTTTTTGAGGTCGCTGAAAACGATAACGTGGTCAAAATGAAAAACCAAGATGGCGGCTGCGAAATTTAAAAAAAAATTCGTCATGGGTATCGTTTCCGTGGTTTTCGAGGGCGCTGAAAATGATAATGAGGTCAAAATTAAAATCCAAGATGGCGGCTGCGAAAACATTATAATTTTTCGTCGTGGGTGTCATTTTCATGGTTTTTGAGGTCGCTGAAAACGATAACGTGGTCAAAATGGAAATCCAAGATGGCGGCTTCGAAAATTTTAAAATTTTCTGACATGGATGTCATGTCATGTTCCGTTTTCGTCATGGGTGTCGTTCCATGGCAGCAAATATGACATAATTATGCATATAGCATATTTGCTGGAAATCGAACTTAGCTCCCTAGGAAACCATGGAAACGACACCTTATTATTATTTTTCATCATATTATTAATAGGAACTTCGTTCCAAACGAGTGTTACACCACACAAACATTTTTCTGTTTGTTTATTAGATTTCCACGCTTATCATTATTATTATTAAATGTTATCGTTAATAATTATGTTTTGTAACATTTTATATGAATGTCTGAAATGAAGAATTTCATATTTACAGATTCAATTATGGTCGGAAAGAGCAAGAACTTTAAATATGCACAATTC
Source organism: Brachylomia viminalis (assembly GCA_937001585.2). NCBI lineage: Eukaryota > Metazoa > Arthropoda > Insecta > Lepidoptera > Noctuidae > Brachylomia > Brachylomia viminalis. The sequence goes on along the minus strand of OW443301.2, from coordinate 12,377,052 downwards.
AATACAAAGTAGCAGTATTCGCTTTTAGAACAAGGGCCTAACTAATGTACATAAATTGCTATTTGATATGTTTTTGAAGTAGTTATTAAAGTGTAGAGTGCACTAAATAATCTTGTTATTGAATAATATCACTATTTTTTACAGAGCAATTCAACTCTTTGGTTGCAAAATACGCTGGAGGCAGGCGCATCAATTATGCTTTGAAAAATTCATATGCGTTGAGGTGCTACGCTGCTGTCATTGCATTCAACACTGGTACTCCAATAGCTACGTTACACAAAAAGGTTACCGCGAAAAAAAGCCCATCACTTGCTGTGAAAAAGTTTGAGATGAGGAAAAGGAAAAAAAAACCTGTAGAAGCAAGATCTGGAAACCCAAACGGCGCATCGATTTTAATAATGAAAATGCAGATTATGGAGAAATTTTCCAAAAACCGGGCATGACACCCGATGAATATGAAACTGCCAAGGTTCTTTTCAGCAATATCGTTTGATTTGTCCCCTTAATAATTAAATACTTGTCAATTAACATTATATGGCTTATTTCCCAGATCGAGTATGTGGATCATGTAAAAAAACAATTGGCTGACAAAGAAGCAATTGAAAGGGAAACTCAACAACAAGCCGAATGTGCACTATGGCACGAGTTGAGACGTAGCCTGGTCACTGCATCAAATTTTGGAACGGTGTGCAAAAGGCGAAAAATAAGTTCAGCTGCACTAGTTAAATCCATGATATACTCATACTCATTAGATCATGTACCCGCTATACTACACGGAAAAACTAATGAAGCAACTGCACTTTTGCAACTGGCACAGCAGGAAAAAAAAAAGTTTAAATAAGTGCGGTCTGTTCATAGACGAAGAATATTTTTTTTTTAGGTGCCACCCCCGATAGTATCTATGAAAACGGGATCGTTGAAATAAAACTGAGATCATCAAGAGGGACGACCATTTCTGGGAAACAAAAATTAAAAATCGGCTTGTAGATTTTTACTCTAAGTGCATGCTGCCAGAAATTATCGACCCACGAAAATGACGTTCTATGGAACTCAGAACTTGTTCATATTATTTTTTTTTATATCGTAATTTTTAAAAAACTGGTATATTTGTTGGTAATAAGTAGTTAATACTTTTTTTTCTAAATGTGACACTAGAATTTGACCAAGATTTTGATATGTTTTCCTTTTGACGCCACACTCCAAAGAGTATAGTAATATAGATGCCACACTCGTAACTAGTATCAATAAGCCAATCCGTCACACTTACACGTATTAGTGGTTACCTATCTTATGTTCGAAAAATAATTGACCGAATTTCATTTCACTTAAAACTTTTCAACTATTATCGTTTCGTTTTTTTTTTTACTTCATGGAAGTCACGTCTGCCACTGTATCAGTTGACCTAATATCAATTCGATTTTTTTCGTTACTCCGACGTTTCATTTGGTCGAAAAACTTTTTACTGAAGTTACACTTAGCCGAAATAACATTTGTTCGAAGTATTATGTTTCCGAACATTCATTATACCACTGTTATAATTACCATAATTATTTTCATTCCACCAAACGCCTACAAAGTTTGTGCACACTATTTCATCTCTAATTTTAAGTAGTAGTAAGTACACACATCAAAAGTGTCTAGGGATCAACATATATTTTTGCAATAACTTTTCTCCTGATTGATATTAATTAAAATTTTCTTTAAGGATTCATAAAATAAAGTGTTTTCGTTTGTCACAGTAACGATAAACCAAGTCACCTTTGCATTAATAAAGAAATTTGCCATTTTCCTAATAAAGGGATTTTTGACATTTGAACCACTAACACAAAAGTTCGAAAAAAAGACTGAAATAACAGTTTTCTTTAAAATTTTATTGGGTAACTTAAACAATTAATAATCCGTGTTTCTACCGCGAACACTAACAACACAAGAACATCGGTTTGGCATACTCAAAATGAGTTCATCCAAATCACGCTGTGGAATGGCCGCCCATGTTCGTTGCAACAACAAAAAAAGGTCTTCTTGCGACTGGATACCCTCCATATTCGGCAGAGCTCTTCTCTGTAGCATATCCCATGCATGCTCAATCGGGTTCAAGTCTGGCGACTGAGCAGGCCAGGGCAGGACATTGATGTTAGCTGCGGCGAGAGTCTGTCTTACAACTCTTGCGGTGTGCGGTCGTGCATTATCATGCATTAACTGAAATAAGGGACCGATTTGCACTTGTAGAGGAACGATGACGTCTGATACAATCGTCTCAGCATAAATTTGAGCGTTGAGGTTGCCTCTGATCCAAATCAACTCAGTTCTTCCGCCGATCCAAATACCCGCCCATACCATGATGGTTCCACCACTATAAGGATGGACTTCCTGGCAGGATTTTAATCGCTGTTGGCGTCCAGGGGTTCTCCAGTGTCGTATACGTCTTGTATCCGGTCTCATACCAAAACGAGACTCATCAGAAAAGCACACGAAACGCCATTGTTCTTCTGCCCAATTTCTGTGTTCAAGAGCCCATTGATATCGAATACTACGATTGTGCATTGCTATAGGTGGTACCCGTAGCGGTCTTCGGGAATGAAGGTTCACTTCATGCAAGCGGTTTCTGACTGTTTGGTCGCTAATTAAGTTCCCTGAAGAGTGATGAAGCCTCACGGCTAACATCATGGCGGTTATTGTTGGAGCTCTTCGAGTTAAGATTTGAATGTATCGGTCTTGTCTCCGTGTGGTGCAGCGATACCGTCCTCCATGGCGCTCAGCCACGGTACCAGTGCTTCGGTAACGTGTCCAAAGTCGACTGATAACACTCTGACTTGTATTCAGAGCTAAAGCCACAGTACGTTGCCGGGAACCATCTTCTATCATTCCCACGGCTCTGAGCATTTCTTCCCTGCTTAAATGACGTCGCCGCTCCATAATAACGTTGGTTTTAATCAGTAGTAGGGAAACAGTAGCACTAATAATGTCTTCAATGCGTTGTATGTTTTTATAGGGAAAATATTGACAGCTGATTTTCATCTTTTACTCGAATTTGATTCACAGTTCCTGATTCAAATTATGAAATGCACCAAAAAGGATCCATATAAATTTATAAAATCATAAATTTATTACAAAGCCACATCTTAATCTCAAGAAATCCGCATAAAAATGCTTGATCCCTAGACACTTTTGATGTGTGTATATAGCAAAAAAGACGTCGGTCAATAGTTTTCGGTAAAATGAAATTCGAACAAAAAAAATTCGAAAAAGTGATTGGTTCCCCGTATTAGTCCATATCTTGAAACTACTAAACTGATTTTTATGAAACTTACACAGCTGAAGTAAATGTAAGCCAATACAAAAAAAAACCGGTCAAGAGCGAGTTAGACTCGCGCACCGAGGGTTCCGTTCCGATTTCTGAAAAAGTGTGCTATTTAGAGACATCGTTTTATTTTTCCTGTAATCTTTACATATACTTCTATCACATAGAATAATTTCAGATTTTTCTCTTTGTCTCAAAAAAATAAAAAAATGTTTGAGAATGTGCAAACAACGCTCTTTCATATGATACTTTCGATTCGATTTTTGTGGCATAGAATGTCACTTTTTTGAGCAAGTGGTACGAAAAATACCTTTTCGTACCACTTGCTCAAAAAAGTGACATTCTATGCCACAAAAAGCGAACATAACAATAGTCATTTTTAATCTGTTAAAAACAGGGAAAGAAAATTGTACTGAATTTTATTCATCCTCTAGGGGGAGAATGTGATTTAAATTTGGAATACTTACCGAAATTTATACTGAACTACATCTGTGTTTACACCATTGAGTTTGTATATAAAGCATTATACATCTTTTGAAAAAGGAATACGCATTTATTATGCAGTTATGATTATTAAATAAAATTACGAAAACCGACGAGGCCGTATGAGCTTGATGCCTTTGCTTTTCCGACAAAAAAATATTAGTCTAGGAATTTGCCGCGTTTTTGTTTTCTTCAAATACATAAACGTTAAGTTTATTTTAATTTATTTTTATAAATAAGTTAATGTTCTAAAAATACGTTTAATTGTCATTATTTTTAATAAATGCTTATCTCATATTATTATTGTGTTAATTTTTTCGCAAATGGTACGAAAAGTAGAGTATTTTCCTCGGTGATAAAGCTGTCTTAGTCTTGGGTGAACTTAAATCCCTCGCTACACTCAGGACTCGTCTTAAATCCCTCGCTTCGCTCGTGATTTAAGTTTTTAACACCCTCGCTACGCTCGGGAGTAAACCTCGAGTCCTTCATTGCGCTCGCGATTTAAATCGTCACCCGCGACAGAAGACACTGCTTTATCCCCTTGGTTAATAATCTACTATTTCACACCACCTGCTCGAAAATGTCAAATTATATGTCAAGCAACCTTAACCCAAAGTGAGTCATTAGTGGCCGGGGGCACAGCCGGTCAATAATGTTGTACTGTATTTCATTATGACCCGCTGGTCAATAATGTGATTTGAATTTGGAATCTCACATGCTCAGCTAAATTGGCAGTAGGTATAGTACTAACAAACACCCTTTGGTGCCAGAAAGAGGAAAGCTATTCTCGAAACCCTTACTACGCGTGGATGATATTCTCGATTTCCTAGAAAATCATAACGACTGCTTCTTCATATCGTTGCCATGTTTTCGAAGACATAATATTGTAAGAATAATTAGATAACTACGAACCATTTTTTTAAAGGAATGGAATAACATTAAAATTGGCATTAATAATAACAAATTGTAGCAACCCACACACAATTTCCTCCAATACGAGCGTCCCGCGGTCGCGTCCCGGCACGATATAGAGAATAAGCTCTCTCTTTCCCTCGCGTGCGTTACGAAGAAGGCGCGGGTAAGGCACGCTAACGAGTCCGCTGCCGCTGCCCACACGCATCCTGCGTAGACGCGTATCTCACGTTCCGCGCCGGTCGCCACGTGCCTCCCTCGTGCCGCCATTGTTACGCGAAAATACTAGTTTTAAGGGTCTTCGTCCCCATTGTTTATTACAAGTTTAGTGTACCTTTTTTAACTTTTTTGTGTTTATTTCTGATTATACTCTATTTCTAAAAAGGTGGTTTTCCTGAGATAACCTCTCATAAAATACAATACATTGTTTTTCGTAGTATGGCTATTATTTTCTCACAGTAGGTGTAAAAAGTAGAGTATCCTCCTCTGGGCTAAAGGTATCTTTGCCTTGGGCTAGCTTGAATCTCGAGCACAATGAAGGATTCTTGTATTAACTCCCTCGCTTCGCTCGTGAGTTAAACTCTTAACTCCCTCGCTGCGCTTGGGAGTTAAATCCCGAATCCTTCATTGCGCTCGAGATTCAATATGACGCCCGTGACATAAGACACAACTTTAGCCCCTCGGTGCATAATCTACTATTTCGTTCGTTTTTTTTTTTATTTCACCCGCGACAAAAGACGATGCTTTATCCCCTTGGTTAATAATCTACTATAATTTCGGGAGTCGGTGTCTTTGGATCTGTATTTTAGTTTTTGCCACCGACTGCCGAAATTAAGGTATTTTTCACTTTGCAGTGTTTTTTTTGGAGATTAACTTTAAAATTCTCGTAGCCAAAAGTAAGGAATTTTTGTGATAGTTTAGTTCGGTATACATGAGCATCGCCACCAATATGATTTTCATAGGTATTTGTATATATTTTTAGCTACTGGCTGCTGAATAAATTGCGTCACAACATAGCACTTTGTTTTAAATGGCGTTCAGTTATTGCAGGTGTCGATGTTTAGCTGGGGTTCGTTTCGCTTTTTCTTTACTATCTGCGGTATTCAATCACTTATTTGTGCAGACGGATCCTTAATTGAATACCGATGGCCATCTTCTTTCGGCAGGCATCATATCCTTACTGCTACTACAGCTTGCTTAATAATCAAGCTGTCAGTGATGCTGGTTTTTCATTCTCAACAAAAAGAAAAAGCAGTAAGGTAGGTACCTATTTGTGTTAAGGTTTTCTTTTGATATGTAATAAAAAAACAGATGTGCCTTTGATCATTTTATTCCAAACGGTCGCTCCATATATAACAATTTAGAACATTATTAAAAGTGTTGTGTATAGGATTGAATACTTAGGCAAAATATATTTAAAAAAAAAACACATAATTATTTATGATTTGGCATGGTACCTTTTTTATACAAGTAATACATATTTCGTGTAATGTTGCTTAAATCTCCATTTTCCTCATCATCCATTGAAAGAAACCGAGTATTGAGAAGGACATGGTCAGTGGAACAGCTGACGCTTTGATCCATGCCCACAGACTGGAAATAAGACAATGCTTGTTTTAATAAAACAATCACAATGTACAAACAGCTCTATCGGCACAGTTCCAGGTCCGGGCTTGGACCGTCAGCGTCAAGGTTGTTTGTGCACGTCAGACCATGTTCTGAAACACCGAGAGTTGTACGGGTCCTGATATGACCGTGTATCTACTGCGTACATTAAGAATGCAAGCTCGCAAAACTAAATTAGAAAATATTTTAATCGAGATCTTATTATTGTCGTAAGATTTATCTATTAGTATGTCCATATTAAAATTTTAGACTATTTTATACTAAGATTTAAATCTGTAGACACAAAAATAAATGTCACCATAATATGCATCCACTTACTCGTAAGGGTCATCGGAAATGTAGAAGGCTTGCGGGGTAGGTAGCAGTCCGCAGTCGGCGACGAACACATGTAGTAGCGGCCTATCATCCACATCCGTCGCAGTGTGCTCCAACATATGCACCACGTTCTGGCCTTCCACAACCTTCGACATTGCATTGTTATTAGCACAGAAAATGTTTATTTTAAAGCTAGGAATACTTAGGAATGTTGAAGACACTGACACAGTAAAAGAGGTCAGTCAGAAGCTAATTAAGAATAAGAAAGAGAATTAAGAGCATCGTCACATCCCCGTCTACTATTCGGGGATTACAGGCGTGACAAATACGATTTAAAGCTTAAATTTTAAGTCGTCACCGCACTAAATCAAATTGGTGGGAATGCGGTAGTGGCGCCGTTGTATGGTGAGATGTGATGGTGGTTCCTAAAAATGCGAAATTGCACAAAAAGAACCGCACCAGCTTTATCCTCGATGACATCCTGCCGTGATATATCCATGTGGCAATGTAATAACATAATAATTATAATGTAATTAACATTTGACGACACGGTTGGCGCAGTGGTTAAGCGATTGACTGCTGCGTAACGTGTCGCGGGTTCGATCCCCGCACGGAACAAATATTTGTATGACCTGCAAGTAGTTGTTCCGGGTCGGGCCGTTTGTGTATGTGAGTTTAAATGTTTGTAAACATTTAAAAAAAAAAAAAAACATTAGTAAAATTACCTTTCCAACTACAGTATGCAAATTATCCAACCAGGGTGTCCCAGTAGTTGTTATAATAAATTGACAGCCATTTGTGTTGGGACCTGGAAAGTTATGTAAGCTTTACAAACACATTACTTAAATTAATCACAAATGACAGCTCATCAAAAACGACATACACCTTTATTAGCCATGGACACAAAGCCGGCGCCACTATGCTGGGTCTCCAAGTTCTCGTCACTGAATGTATCGCCGTATATGCTGGTGGAGCCTGTACCGTCATCTGCTACTACATCACCACCTAAAAATCACATTTTAATTTATATATATTGATTTACATGTTGGTGCCTACAATTAAAGCTCAGGTATTATTATACCCCAAGGGGAATATAAAAAAAAATTCCTATGTATCATATAAATATTTAAAAATTAAGCTCACCTTGGACCATAAACCTTTTAATTATGCGGTTAAACGAGGTACCCTTATAAGACTTCCCCTTGATGCCTTTTGTGGCTAAAACTTTAAAGTTTTTAACAGCATTTGGAGCCAAGTCACCAAACAAACCTATGACTACCCGGCCGAGAAGTTTGTCTTCACTTTTAATATCAAAATACACCTGATCAGTAACACGGAACTGCCGAGCCTGAAAAATAAGGCCATGTTGAAATCAAAACACAATTAATTAAGTTATCTTTTATGAAATGTATACTTTTGCAAGTAGTTTTGAGATGTGTTATTATTTGTTTTCACAAAATACAATCACTTACATGAGAGAAAACAAGATGAGTTGATACAATAACAAGAAACACCAATGAATTGTGGAAATCCATTTCACAATTTGTTACCCTTGTCACATTTACTAATTTATGTCCACTACATAGCAGTCTGCCTGCTCCAGTGACTTACTGCTTAATTAGATATAGCTATCTGTCTATGAAAGAAGCCCTTCATGTGTCTATAGACTCATTCATGACATCACATTTGGAACAGTAGTATTGATTATTTGTAGTGACTTAAAATCATTATCATTTTACAATATAAAAAGATATTCTAGTACATTCATAAATAACAGCTTTGTTATTTTCTTATGAAGTTATGACCTAGTGAATCTTTTTAAACTATATCAGAATGATATTATTGAAAATCTTAATTCCAAATAATTGAAGATATTTTTTAACAGAAATCAATCTTTTGATAATTAACACCTTCACTGCCATCACTCATTGATGGATTTTGTATTTAATGGGGTGGTACAATTCCCTACAGCATCATTTTTCTGTGAAACTTTAGCTATAGCACTTGTTTGTTGAGCCATTCGTTTTGTGTGAGAGTTTATATGCGATTTTAGTTTGTCAGTGCGACTAAACTCCTTCTTACAGTCCAAAGCTTCTTTAAAAGGACACTTTAACATTTTCTTAGCCTGATGTAATTTCATGTGTCTTTGAAGCAAATCTGGTCTTTTGAAAGTATATTTGCAAACAGAGCATTTGAACTGCCTATTTCCATGTTTTAGCATATGTGTAGCCAAATATTTCTTCATGTGGAAACTGGTGCTACAAATATTGCACTGAAATGGTTTCAAGGTCCTGTGTATCTGCAAGTGCAGACGTAATCTTTTATCACTAGCAAATGTCTTGTTACAATGGATACATGTTTTATTATGACTCTCTGTTTGCATGTGAAGAGAAAGTTTTTCTGATTTTCGAAATCTAGCGTCACATTGTGAACATTTATATACTTTCACATTTCTTTGTTTGTCTTTAGTCACATCAATATGTATCTGCAGGTGTGTTGCAATCTCTTCCAAACTGCTGAATGAGGAGCTACATATATGGCAAGTATATAGGGGGCAGTCATGCAAAACAGACACATGCTGAAGTAAACTATCAACTGTGTCAAAATACTCCATACAGTCCCCTTGAATGCACTTGTATTTTTTTAGAGACAAATGGTTCTTCTGATGAGCTCTGTATTGACTGTAATTAATTAATATCAAGTTGCAATAAGGACATGTGTAGCTTAAAAGTTCTTCTTCAAGAGTTCTTGCTGTAGTTTCTTTGAGACCATCTGGCCACATTAGATGAGATGTTATGTGTCTCTGCAGGTGGGAATTTTGAACAAAACAGCGACCACATATAGGACACTGGTAAGGTTTGTCACTGTGAGTTTTCAAATGGGCTAGCAAGGTTTTTATCTTTTTGAACTTTTTCTTACATGTAGAACAAATTAGATCTTTAGGCCATATTTGTTCCGTCACAGGATCACGGAGATCACCGCCTTGATGTAATGTTACAATGCTTTCAGAAAGGGGTTCACTATTAACTGTTGTCTGCACCAAATTAGCATTCGCAAACCTTTCTTCCGAAACGATATTGTTACATTTGAACCTTTTATGATCCAGGAATACTTGTAAGGAGTTAAACACAGCTTTACATATTCCGCAAACAAAAATATCTGCATCAATTGAATCCAATACCATAACGTGAGCCATTTTTGGAAACTGGAAAGTATTTATAGAGGCCACTGAAATTATTTACTGTGGGTATCGGGATATTTTGAACTTCATTGAATTTGAAACGAATAATATATTAGCAAAAATACCAAATGGTCACAGACTATACATTATACATACTATATTATATTGTAGTCTGTCTGTGCCTCAGAGTTATTATCTGTGCTATAAACCTTACATCGGCATCGTCAAATAGACAGAGAAAACTATAGACTGCTGGCAATGACTAAAGTCTTTAGTCATTGACTGCTGGTCATCTTCTATCTCACTTACACAAGAAAAAGAAAAATATACAAGATGCTTGTAAAGAAAAGAGACAGTGCCTAATATTTTTGTCCCTTATCGCGTGTCACGTATTTTAAGACGAGCACTTCAAACATTGACTTATAATTATCTCAATGACTTCAAATGGTAAACAAAGTTTGACGTTAGATAAGCATTCAAAAGTGGTTGCGACGATATTTTAAACTATTTAATTTGTTATTTCGAAAAATACGGACGATTTTGTGTTTATTGTTGAGGATTGACTTTAGCTATTGCTGCAAAATAGTACGGTGCAGTGTTCTTGGTTGCAAAAGTGATAGTGGGAAGAAAATTGCCGGATTGTCCTTTCATTCGTAAGCTAAATATTTCGGTTTATTCGGTGGAAGACCGTGGAAGTTTTCAACTAATACGGTTTATAAAATGTTAAACTACATATACAGCTGTTTTAAGATAAAATGAGTGCTGAATTATGTGTTTATTGATTTACATAACCTCCAAGCTCAGTGCTGCCTACTTTTTAGTCGAAGACTACCCCATTTTAAGGGAAAGTAGTACACCAATAAAATATATTACAATAAATTACCTTCTTCAATAATTTCTGATAAATGCTATATTAGAGTGTAATGTATAGCGCTGGCAGCAAATTTGTTCCACTTTTCGCCGGGCGTAATAATACATCTTTACCTTTTAGTACACACGGCTACACATCAAGCTATACATTTCCAGTATAAGCTGATCTCACATTGTATAGGATTTCCGTACGATGCGAGACCAGCGTAAACTGGTTTTGTATAGCTTGATGTGTAGCCGTGTGTACCTACGTATTTATAGTATAAAATATTGTATTTGTTTGTTTGTTTTGTTTTTTTCAAAAACTCAGATTTCCCGCCAAACCAGAATCACCGGAATTATGGATAAAAGCAAGTAAAAGAAATAACTGATAACCAAAGAAATGCTCTTAAATATGCAGCCAACACTTCATAACACTTCTTTTATGAAAGTTGGAAATAAAACATATTTACATCCTGAAGCTATTCCTGTTGAGGTAAGAAAGAAATGTGGTTATTTATAAAATATCTGCTCATCAAAATCATCATCTATTGATAATATTGTGGTATTATTTTATTTAAAGGCCTTACAATCAGCAAGCACTGTTGCGTCTACGACCACGGTACCAATGGAGAGACTGAAAAAAATTACACGGTTCCCTAAGTTAATAAATATATTTCACTTGTTTAGATTTAATGAAACATGACTGACCGGTTGGTGGAGTTGGTAGCGACCCTGCCTTCTGAGCCGCTAGTCCCGGGTTCGATCCCCGGACAAATCAAACATTTGTGTGCATGAACATGTCTGTTTGACCTGTGACTGGGTGTGTATATGTATATCAGTCATCAGGTTGCCGTAGTACAGGATCTTCCTAGTTCGGGACCTGCATTGCGATTCTGTAACCATCTCACCGTGAAAACTTAGGTGAAGTGAGCTGTCAGTGTAGTCTCAGTGATGCTAGGGGTTGACCAAGCATTACATTTACAATCATAATCGAGATTTTAATTACATATTACAAAGTTATACCCTTTTTGTAAATCGGGTAATAAAAAGATTTTTTTTTATGCTGTATCTCAGGTTTTCTTTAAATGTTCTTTTTCCCGTGTGAAAGAATTCCTACTAAGAATAAACTATTTTGACTTTGATGTGTTAATTTATTTATTTATAAAGCCTGTGCGTTTGTACAAAGTAGATAATAGAAATTGAAAAACATGTGAATATTCGGGGTAAAATCACCTTGAAGGGGGTAACCCTAAAGTTTCAGGTACCTTGATTTTCTGTCCCTTACAGCGACACGCTGAGCCGTAGTCTATAGTCTCAGAACAATAACTAAAGCATCTATAGCTATTATAAGTCAATGATCTATAGTTATAGTTTTCTCTGTCTACGCCTTACATATTCCGAATTAGTTAGACCATGATCGCTCACAGCGATCACAAAGGGTTGCCAGGTGCCATATTTTTTTTCTCGTACAAGGGCTGCCAAATATCTCGTACTTTGAATACCCATTCTCGTAAAATTATAAATTTAAAAAATCTCTTATAGATTTTAATTACACTATGTACTATTACTACCTAGCCTGGGATAGGTATATTCCTTAAGTTTGGGATCGCCAAATGAAAAAAACATTACTTTAGGTGATTCCTATTTTTGTAATTTTACCAAAATCTTTTAAAAATAATGCAAATTATTAACTTACGCAACAATTTTGTACTTGCTTCTAGTAAACGATTATTATTATGGTTTTATTTGTTAGTAACATGTAATATCAGGGGCATTGGTAATATCATTATCGTTTTTATTGTACAGTTTTTCAGCTGTCATACTGGAATACATTTCCTGAGATGGTTCGAAATTTATACAATTTTCTTTGTGATCTGGGCCTTTTGGACTTTCTGCAGCTAAAAGTATAACGATATGTACGAATCGAGAAAAATCTTTAAAGCGAAACTAAGGAACTGCCAGAATAAAGAGTCCCAGATTAAAATGGATATAATTGCGGAAAATCATGCAAATAAAAATTTTAGTAGTTTTTGGAAAAATACAAATAAACTGAACCCGAAGTTAAGCTCACCTTTGAGTGTTGGCGGTGCGCAGAACCCTCGAGATATAGCTTGCACTTTTCAGCGACATTTCAATGTTGTGTCTCCGCTCGGGCCCGCGTCTCGGATGCTTGATGCTGAGAGTCGTCCGAGGGATATTAGTGTCAGATTTACTGCCAAGGATGTAGCTCAAGTTATAAAGAAGATGGTGAGAGGCAAGTCTCCAGGTCATGATAATCTCAGTATCGAGCATTTGAAGTACGCGGGTGTACACCTACCAAGAGTACTAGCACTATTTTTTAACCTGTGTATTAGTCATACGTATCTACCCGACGATCTATTGTATACGGTCGTAGTACCAATAATAAAGGATAAGAATGGGGACTCAGCTGACCTGTCTAACTACAGGCCAATCTCACTGGCGACTGTCATAGCGAAGGTGCTGGATAGTTTGCTTGACCGACAGTTGGTGCAGCGCACGCAGCTGCACGACGCTCAGTTTGGGTTTAGGAAAGGGTTGTCGACTGAGAGTGCTGTTCTCTGTCTCAAGCAGACTGTCCAGTACTATACAGACAGAAACCCCTGTGTACGCATGTTACTTAGATCTCTCGAGAGCTTTTGATCTAGTCAGTTACGATAAGCTATGGCAGAAGCTACAGTGCGAGACAGATGTGCCTCATGAGATTGTGTCCTTATTCAAGTATTGGTACGGTCAGCAAAATAATAGTGTAAGGTGGGCTGATGCGCGGTCGGACGTGTACGGGTTGGAATGCGGGGTGAGGCAGGGGGGATTGTCCTCGCCTGGTTTTTTCAACCTGTATATGAACGGGTTGATATGTGAGCTCAGCAGCACTAATATAGGTTGTTCCATAGATGGGGCATGTATGAATAACATAAGCTACGCGGATGATATGGTGCCGCTGAGCCCATCGATCAATGCGCTACGCAAACTGTTGGGCATTTGTGAGTCGTATGCGGAGGCCCATGGGCTCAAATATAATGCCAAGAAAAGTGAGCTAATGGTTTTTAAAGCTGGTACCAAAGTTTACTCGTCTGTACCTCCGGTTATTCTGTGTGGCACACCGCTCAAAAGGGTGACGCATTTCAAATACTTGGGCCACTGGGTCTCCGACGATTTGTGCGATAACATGGACATTGACAGGGAGCGCAGGGCGCTGTCCGTCCGGTGTAATATGTTGGCTCGCAGGTTTGCACGTTGTACTGCCAGTAAAAGTAACTTTGTTCAAGGCCTACTGCCAATCGTTTTACACGTGCAGCCTGTGGGCCAACTACACGCAGCGGGCGTACAGCGCACTGCGTGTACAGTACAACAATGCCTTCAGGGTGCTGTTGGGGTTACCGAGGTTCTGTAGTGCTTCAGCTATGTTTGCTGAAGCACGAACTGATGATTTTTTTGCCATAATTAGAAAGCGGAGCGTTTCACTTCTTGGTCGCCTGCGTGGTAGCACTAATGGCATGCTGAAGGTATTGTCCGAGCGATGGGATATGCCCCTTTTAAAGACATGGATGAAGTTGCATGCTAGTGGATCCTCACGTTTTATTTAATATTTTGTTATAATCGTTAAATGTTAAAAATGTGTAAATTTTTATATCTCAATTTTATTTCAATTTCGTTTTAATTTTAAATCAATCTTTATTTTTAATTTATTAATTTTTGTTTTAATTTTATTTCAATTTTATTTTAGTTTTATTTCAATTTTATATCAATTGATTTTCAATTTTATACTAACCATTTATGAGCTCTAAGCTTGAATTAAAGATTTCTATTCTATTCTATTCTATAAAAGTGTACCATTTACTGTATCTATAATAATAAGTTTTGGTTTGTATTAGCAACATTGTAAAAATCTCGTAAAAAAGTGTACGAGATTTTTTTTTCTCGTTTCTCGTACAGAGACTGCTAAATCTCGTAAAGGTAAGTACATTCGAGATTTCTCGTACATCTGGCAACGTTCATCACATCAATATTTTGCGTTCCGTTTTATTATATTATTATTTATTATATATCATTATTCACCAGCAACTTGCTTTAAAATTTAAACTTGTGGATACTGAGGTACCGTATTACAAGTAGGTATGCGCCCGACCCAGTTTTCGAAAATGACCAAGTCACGTTGTACTGGGATCGGTCTATCATTACTAACAGGACTATTGTCGCCAATACACTAAGTAATGTTTTGCCTGCCTGGGCCGAACCCACGACCTACGACACGTAAGTCGGGGCCATTCCCAATGGGACATCACTGCTCACGCTGCAATATTAATTATATAATACACATAATTATTATAAAAGACGTAAGGTAAGTCCCCCAATTATCGACACTTTAACGTACGCATTCGACCATTTTTTAAATATCTGATTTCTATATGATATTACATGATACTCTAATGAAGTGGTTAACATTTTAGGGTTCATTCTATACTATTTTAATGTAAAAACAAGTGTGATACTAATAAGTAAAAAAATAAATCAAAATAGATTTAGGCTCTTTTTAGCCTAATTATCGACAGCATAATTCCATAAATCGACATCCAGTAATCGACATGTTCTAATAATCGACATCCAGTAATCGACATGTTCTAATAATCGAGATCTAGTAATCGACATGTTCTATTTATCGTCATCCAAATATCGACCTAATCCCAATACTATTCCAAAAAAAAAAGTATTTTTAATTCTTTTAATCGTTTTAATTAGCATAAAATAAACAAACAGGGTCACATGTAATGCGTAGGCAAGGTAATTAATAACTTTTTAATATTTTTTTTAATAACTAATTAACTAATGATACATTCAAACTAAATATACGTACATTTTGAAAATGTTTTTAAATTATTCCGTTACGGCTTATTACAATAGTTTAATTACTTTAATATGGCAACTTTTAATCTATATTATATATAGCGAGGTGTCTTCCTCATTTAAGCGGGAATTTAACGTATCTCGACCTTTGTAAAAGAGTTCATTGAAAAACTGCAACTATTCTGTCCCCAACTTTGCCACTATTTCTTTTTCCAAGTAATTAAAAAAGATTGTCTGGTCCGTTGAAACTTGCGGTTTTTGTCGAGATTTTATTTTAGTTAGATCGACGTAGTCTGGACCAAAAGGATACAAACCACCAGCGCGAAATCCATTCTTAATAGAATCTTCAGTAATTGATTGCAACGCTGTCTTAAGGACAGGGGCAAAATTTACTTTTTTTTAAAGTTGTCCTAAATGTTGTAGTTTCCAGTCCTTTACTGCTTTTCTCCAGTATGTTTTCAGTGGTCTGAATATAGCCAGGTCCATTGGCTGTAGAATGTGCGTGCTGTTTGGGTGCAATGCAATGATTTCTATGCCATTGTCAGCACAAAAATTCGACAAATGCAGGGTCAAATGCGATCGGTGACCGTCCAAATAGAACACAACAGGTTTTTGGATATTTTGCTGTAACAACCATGGATTAAAAATGTTCACAATATATTCATAAAACGTGCTGCCACACATCCAGCCGCTTTGTGAACGTCCAATTGCCCAATCTTCGGGAAAGTGAGATGAAATTGTGGACGGAATTCTCTCATATGCAAATACTACCATGGGAGGTGCCAATTGTCCAGCAGCATTTCCAGTAATTAATACAGTTAAATTATCTTTTTCATCTCCGGAGGATTGGTAAATATGTTTGTCACCTTTTTTTGCAAGAACTTTACCGACCTTAGGCGACAAAAAAAAAGCGCTTTCGTCGGTATTAAATATTCTAGCTGGATCTTCTATTACATCTTGGAGATTTTTTTCATGTAGATATGATTTAACTTCTTTGAACCAGCATCTTATATCTTCTTCTGTGACGGCATCTCGAGCCGTCGTTAAATTTTGGGCCGTTCTCTCAGACAGTGCCGGATGTCTGTTCAGAAACAGGTTGTACCATTTTCTGCCCGGCCTATTGTCAGTAAAAGGTGTTTTTTTTTTCTGATCAATGATGATACGTTGAACACTGTCGAGTAATTCATCTCGAGTAACAGGAATATGTTTTTCTGCCATTTCGAGTACCCATTTCTCTAAAATAGCCTCCTCCATCGTTGACAAATAAGTTTTAGGGCCCATAGAACATTCTTCTGGAGTCCTACCGGATATCTTATCATGCAAAGTTACCCGGGGCACACCATACTTTTTTGCAGCAGTTGAGATTTTTTCACCTCTTTTGACGGCATCTATAGCCTGTGTCATTTGAAGAGGTGTGTAATTTTTTCTAGGCGCCATTTCTGCAAAACGAATATAATGTCGATAACTAGAACATATGGAATATCCAATCATCGACACGGCTGTCGATCATTAGAAGCAGTTTTACGATTTAAATGAAAGAACTATATTTTTAGAGTGCTGACAAAACTTAGCTAAATAATAAAATAAGATGCACAACATAACAACAAAAAACGTTTCGACATTTGTCGAAGATAGGAACAACCGAAGAAAAAATTCCAATTATCGACAGGCGTGTTTTGACATTGTATTATAACCTCACCCTTGAAAAAGTTTATTAGAAAGTAGACTATTCGTGTCCTTTTTTTAAAAAATAAATAACATTTTCGATAAAGCTTAACAATATTAAAAGTTATGGGCAATAAATCTTACTCACCTCCTTAGTGATTTCACTAATAAAACTGGATTGTCGTTTGAGATCTCTGGCGGTCGAAACGTTCGACTACGCCATTTTTTACAAAATGGCCGAATGTATGAAATGTCATCCGCAATGACAGCTGGACAATCATCGTATTTTATTTATGTTTGAAATGCGTTCAGAAATAAGATATTACTCTTATTTTTTTTAGTAAACTTTTTTAATGTCGATCAATGGTGCTTTGTCGAAGATTGGGTGTTTTACCTTACCTACTCCTGTGTAGTGTACTCTCCCGATCTATTGTATACTATGTTTAATCAATTTATGGTCGCGAGAGTACACTACACGAGCACGTGTTAGATTTACGCTGTTCGAGGTTTTATGTCACTGCTGAGCTGCAGCAGTCATTCCAGCATAGACTTCATGGATGGCAGGCGCAAATCAAGTATCCAAGATAAGCCATTTTCTAAAAACCATATCGGCACTAAAGTCCGACCCACGAAACAAGTCCCGTGGCTTTAGGTGAAACGAATTATTATACAGGGTTACTGGTAACTCGACGTATTCCTTGCAGGACGCCATAGTATGGTTAAAATGCAACAAATTAAGCCATTTTTTTTTTATTATAATTTTTTTTTTTGTTCACTAGACAACATTTTGTATGAAGTAACAGCAAAAACGCCAAAAAAATAAATGTTTTTTTAGTGATATTTGCCAAGGCTTCTGGCATTTTTGAACTTTTAATTATGAACAAAGATCTGCTACGGCATCAAACTCAATTAAACCATTTACAGGCACTTTTGAATTGTCAAGTGGTCGGTCAGTCAGAAATATGAAGCTAGTTGCCCATTCCAAAGCGTAGTAGGTACCTATGGAGAAGAACGGGCAAGAAACTCCATGGACACTCTTTTGAATTATTTTGTTACATAAATATTAGTTACATCAATAATCTTGTATATAGGTATAATTATATGTGAGTACGATGTAAATAAGACGTACACATTGAGTGTCCAGTGTACAGCTAATATAAATTCAAACAAAACAATCCATAATAAAATAATTAAAATAAGCCGTGGTGGATAAGAGATGACCAGTCCCAACTGACAGCGCCCGTTCACGAACATGACGCATGGATCAGCACCATTCAGCTCAACCATTTTGAAGGGAGCTAAATGATCCAACACACGCGCCACCGCCAGCGAGACATTTGAGTGAGCATGACATCTATCAGCCGCCAGGGCACATTCAAGACAATGAAAGACATTACCCGGTAAATGGTAGCTCGATAGTACATAGTACTCACACTTGTCCTATGCAATTATATAATACAAAGGAGATTGAGTTTATACAAAGCAAAGGTAGTCTTACAATCTTCAGCAGCTCCAACAGTATTTTCAAATGTTAATCAATTAGTTGAGGTTGTGGAGCAGGACCAGCATTGAGCCAGGCATTTTTATCAGCTATATAATCCCCCAACTTATAATATGCCTGGCTGCATAGTGTGCGTTTTATACAAACTTTGAATTTCGTCTCATTCAGTTGAAGTATGTGGGGAGGTATTTTATTGTAACATTTTAAACAGTACCCCATGAAAGATGAGTTTACTTTAGCCAGTCTGAAACCTGGTTGAACTAATAGGTCCCTATTTCTGGTACAATATTTATGTCTATCACCTCTTTTAGTAAAAAGATGTACATTTTTTCTTACGTACATGATGTTTTCATAGATATATTGACAAGGTACCTTCAAGATCTTAATAACCTTAAACAGTTCCCTTAGAGAATCGCGCCTGCGGAGATTATATATGGCTCTGATGGCTCTTTTCTGCTGAATAAAAATAGGATCGACGTCTGCAGCCCGTCCCCAAAGTAAAATACCGTAAGACATGATACTATGAAAGTAACTAAAATAGACTAGCCTCGCGGTATCTACATCGGTAAATTGACGGATTTTTCTGACAGCACATGCTGCTGAACTTAGCCGTCCCGCCAGAGATGTTCAATGAGAACCCCATTGTAGCCTCGAGTCGAGCGTGATCCCCAGGAAAACAGTTTTATCGACGAATTCTAGTTTCTCTTGATTCAATACTATCTCACAATCACTACTTTTAACATTAGGTAAAGAAAATCGTATACACTTAGTTTTTTTCCCATTTAATACTATATTATTAGCAGTGAACCAATTATGGACCTGTATTAGGGCGTTATTAACGTCGTCAAAATTTGTAGCACTTCTTTCTACCTTAAAAATTAAAGAAGTATCGTCAGCAAATAACACGATTTGTGGTTGATTTTTTAATAAATGGAGTAGATCATTAATACAATACACTAAAAAGAGGAAAGGACCCAATATCGAGCCTTGTGGAACTCCCATTTCTACTTTTAAACTAAGTGAATTGACACCATTTATTTGAACTTGCTGCTGCCTATCCTTTAAATAAGATTTTACTAGACTGAGCGCAAGTATTCCAAGTCCATAATGCTTAAGTTTCAAGAGCAAGGTTTCGTGATCGACGCAATCAAATGCCTTGGAGAGGTCACAAAAGATTCCTATGGCGTCTTGGGCCTCTTCCCACGCCGTAAATATGTGTTTTAATAAGGTGACCCCAGCGTCAGTCGTACAACGCGACGTCCCTTGGTGAAACCATACTGTTGAATGTGTAAAATTTTATTGGTGTTAAAATGAATGAGCATTTGATTAAGCATTACCTTTTCAAATACCTTGCTGAAAACTGGCAACACGGATACGGGTCTATAATTATTGGTGTCTTTACTGTCCCCGGATTTGAAAAGTGGTATTACCTTACTGTATTTCATTAAATCCGGGAAGACTCCTTGATCCACACACAAATTAAATATGAAGGCTAAGTAAGGCGCTATAGTGTCAATTATGAATGTACAGACTTTAATGGACATTCCCCAAAGATCTTCAGTCAATTTGATCTTGATTTGCTTAAAAGCTTTTATTACTGTTATGGGGTTAAGCTTAAAGTTAAATTCAATCGGGCAGACCGATACGTTCGCCCTTACTAAATCAAAAGCGAGCGTGGGCGAGGAATTTAAAGTGTCAGTAGTTTTAATTGGGATACTGGTAAAGAAATTTACAAATTCTTGAGCAGCTTCTTTGCTATCGCAAATGAGACCACGTGTCGTCTCCAGTGTATAATCAGAATTATGCTTTTTGTTCTTGTTCGTTTCATTATTGATAATTTTCCAAACAGTCGTTTATTTTATTGTCTGCTGATTTGACCTTGTTGCTAATGTATAAGGCTTTGGCTGCCTTACAAGTGTTCTTAAAAATTCTAGAGTAAGTAGCAACATACTTATTAAAAGTTTCCGTGTTAATATAAGGCTTAAAGGCCATATAGCTCAGAAAGTATTTCCCTACTTTTCCTAAGTCCCTTAGTTGCCCAGTCACTAAATAAAAACTTAGGGCTGATACTTTTAGTGTTCTTCTTAAAAGAATAATTGAACTCTGTTTGGACTACCGAGAAGAATTCTTTATACAAAATGTTAACATTGTTCATTGTAAGGTCCTGATTACTCAACTTACAAATTAAACTGTTATTAAAATTATTTAAATTAACAGATGTTATTGGTCTGGATTGTATCTGCAGTTTTTGTATTATGATGTTGGACTCAAAAGTTACGGTTTGACCGCTGTGATCGGAAGGGAGATAATTAACGATGGCTTTATCTAAATAGTCGCAGCAACAAAAAACATTATCAATGCATGTATCTGTAGTTGTAGTTATTCGGGTTGGTTCTACAAACACATTTGACAAATTAAATGATAAACAAATTTAATAATCTACTGGTATTTGAATTATTTTCTAAAATATTAATGTTAAAGTCACCACAGATAATTACTGATTTATTGCCAGTTGCAAGTTTTGCCAAAACATCTTCCATTACTGACTCAAATATAGCGTAGTTTTGATAATTTGGGGGTCTGTAAACGCACACTATAATATGCTTATCTAGCTCAACACAAGACAGTTCAATGCTATGTTCAACCGATCAACTATGATATTAAGTTAAAAGTACAGTTGCGCTGTAAATTATTTTTATATTGGCTCCAAATGATTTAATCAGGGATTTTTCATAAAAATACTGAAAATGTAACTAACTCAAAAACTACTGAACTTCGGTAGAACATTTGGTGGCTTAATTTGTTGCATTTTAACCCTACTATGACGCCGTGCAAGGAATACGTCGAGTTACTAGTAACCCTGTATAGTTAGCAAGTTTAGCAACATTCCTACAACAACCTTCCTCACACTTTTCTTTATTTAAATATAAATAAATATTTATTTTATGCCTCTGTCGCATACCTGTAGCGCCGCGACTGCAGGACTTTTTTCGTGGGATGGCCTCTACCTACCTCAAGATGGCACTCTCGGTAAGTACCCGATATGTTACTTTCCACTATGGCACCTACGAATGACTAGTTGACTAGGCACTGTAAAATAGTTTTTAATAATTCCATGCTAAGGCATTGCTATTTGTTTCACTAACCGTAGTTCCGTAGACAGAGAAAACTATTCTCTGTCTACGCGTAGTTCTTTAGACTATAGTCTGTGGCACTAACATCAACTGCAACATGCATGACGTTGACCCACTGACGTATAACCGTTGACCAAGGAACTTTTCCTTGACGTTGACACATTTTTGATTTGAGTGTTAAGAATTGAGTTAGAAAAGGTTTATTTATTTAGTCAGTTATTAGGTTTATTTATATAGGGTGCGTTCCAAGTTGCGCTGTAATCGATTTGAGCGTGCTATAGTGCGTTTCATCAAAGAAGTCCCTTCGCTGTAATGTTGGTAGCGCTTAAATGAGTGCTGCCAGGCTGTGAAAATTATATTACCCAATAAATCAGTATAAATTGAAAACGAAAATTTATTTTGGTTGTTCTTTTTGTTTGGTCACCTTTCAACAAAGGTCTATAGAAAATTATACCTTACGCGTAAAGATAAGTATTCATAAAATTAAACTCTTAATATAACCATAATAATTATTTATTTGCGAAAGTTCTTAATAAGCTGTAATGATTAACAACAAAATTACTTTTTAAAATAACTGTGCTCCTCCAAAGGACCTACACCCGATATAGCACTATCTCCAGGGTCACTATCGTCTGAAGTATCTCCTATAGTATATCTAGTCATCTCCTACTTCTATTATAAATCGATCTATTTTGTTATCAACAGTTACTCCATTGTTGAAGTACTTATCTTCTATGGTTTCTACGTGGCTGCATTCTTTTATCCACTCTTCTGGCGTGCTACTGCAAATTGCCACTTCAGTTATTTTTACAATATTTTTTGCTTCCTGACCCACGTTTTTTTCAGCAATTCGCCTTTACAAAAGACTCCATATGAGTTCGATTGGATTCAGGTCACAATGATAAGGAGGAAGTCTTACAACTTTATGACCGTGTTCTTTTAACAATGAATCGACTTCGTAGATAGGTGGTTCTTTATGGTCTTTAATTATTTTAAAAGGTGTAGGTAGGCACCTACGGGGTAGCAGCGGGGACTAGGGAGCATCTAGTTCTGGCAATGGCAACCCTATTTTATGGCGGCGACGCGAAGTCTCACACATTCTAATGGAATTATTGGCGCTTTGTTACGTTTTTCACTCTCACAAAACGTTTTGACTTTCAACACCAACTCTCTTTCGCCACTTTTAAGTGTCTTCGGCGTGATTAAAACCGTAAAACAACTATAAATCTTGGAAAAACTCAACAAAGCCTACGATGCGTCTAGCGTTTGACGTTCTTGACAGTCAGGTGTGCCAATATAACGGCGAAGGGAATTCTTTTGTGAAACGCACTATAGCGGGCGTACCGAATTAGCGTGAGTGCGATAATGATGTCCCGTGAATCGTCATACATGACGTCATGACATGCGCCATCTTGCGATATCGCCGACCATGCCCTAAATTAATATCACCGTGAGCGCTGGCAAAAATGATGGTAAACTAAAGTGGCATTTTCGAAATTATGCTGTAAAAACCAAGACGTAACAGAATACCTGAAATGAGTTTTAAACTCATGCGCATTATGTTTAATTATTGTTGCATCTATGTTATTTGTAATTCTTGGTATCAGAGTGTTATTGTAGTTTTATTAATTATTTTTAACATAGCCAATAATATTGACATACATATAAATATTGTAAACCCCATGGGTATGTTTTAAAGTCATACAATAATGCGAATTGTAAGAACTGTCTTTTCACTTGTGACAAACAATAAATAAATGAATATGAACATGGTATTTTTCTTCGGGGTAAATCTTTGCCGGGAGCATGTAAATAGGCTAATATAAGCACTTCGTCATCCGTTTCATCCCTGGACGAATCGTCGTTCTCAAACTCAAAATCTGAGTTATCAGAGTCGATAGAGTCGACCAACAAACTATAAGTGCCAATACATTGAACTTCCATTTGCAGAAGAATCGGTCTTTTTTGTGCAAAGTTTGAGGTTGACGTTAAGCGACCACACTGTGAGTGCGTTCACGAGCGTTCCAAATTGATGACAGTTCTTAGCTGTCATAATTGGAGTCAACGGATGTCACCAATTCACCGTTGGTGAATTACGAGCCCAGGTAGCGTTGTTGCGTAACGCTATTCCGGCAAGTGGGTCACCGGAAGCCTCCAATGTGAACACACGTCGCGGGGCACAAAATGCTTCTGTCTGCAGTTTTCAGTCAGCGAATGAATCTACGTCATCGGCTGTCAAGAATGCAAGCGTTGCATCGTGTTCCGCTGATCGCGTCGTACCTACCGCGGAAGCGACGCGTGTAATAGGTATATCGACCCCCAAGACAAAACCTGCTGTGTCGCAAAAGATAGGACCAGCAGATAAATCAAATGGGGGAAAGCAGAGTCACTCGGCACCGAGCGCAACTAAAGGTGCTGTGATGAACCATGAGTAGCTGGTTCCGCCGAAGAACACATGCGATGAGGACGGTGAAGTATGCCGAATTAGAAAATTAACGGATTGAAGTATGGCCGAGTCAGAAAATTAAATATTTTTAGTGACTAGAGTAGTTAGTGATAATCCAATGTACCATACCTCAACTAATAACGTAGTCCAACATTATTTTGTAAATAAAATAAAAAAAAAATTGCTTTTTTAAATTTACCCGGTGGCTACTGTAGCGCCACCCTTATAATAACACATTTTGACGGACAGTTTTCATACACAGAGATAGTTCTCCTTGTCTCTACCATTGACTTTTAATAGTAGTCTCTACCCTCAATAACTATTATACTATTGGAGTCTTTGCTACATTGAGATAAAGTCGTAGACAGAGTTTCTCTGTCTACGGCAATGACTAAAGAATAAGAG
The DNA here is from genome assembly GCA_937001585.2 of Brachylomia viminalis. Classification (NCBI taxonomy): domain Eukaryota; kingdom Metazoa; phylum Arthropoda; class Insecta; order Lepidoptera; family Noctuidae; genus Brachylomia; species Brachylomia viminalis. The sequence goes on along the minus strand of OW443301.2, from coordinate 12,352,368 downwards.
AGGACATGAACTAAAGGATCGTATCGCGTGCCCGCGTGGAAAGTAAAATGGCGTAGGCTCCGCCCATTACCTAGTGTTGTCCTCTGCTCATTCTTTGCAATGATTTTGTTCATCGTGTTGATTACAAATCGATTAATCGAAATCACATACATTAAAATAAGGTTTTTGATTTTAAGTAGATAGTAGGTAAGTAGGGTGTTATTCGATTCTCATTCTAGGACGTCGCATTATGGATTAAGTACAAAAAAGCCTGTTGTTGCGTAATCTGACTGAAAAATTGCAAAAATCATCAATTTGGCGGTTCATTTAAAATTAATTGTACTTGATATTATTTACTCTATGATTAATAGTTGCTCGTGATAATCAAGCTAGAAGAAGAGTAAATTAAACTGCAACAAGGAATTCAAAACTACACCGATTATTAACAAAATAAAACAACAGAAATCGATATTATGCATTTAATGGGAGAACCGTTTTATTTCAAATAGATACAATAATATCAGTTTGTAATTAGTATTAAGTACACCAATAATGTGAAATACAATAAAGTCTGCCTGTCTACAATAAATGTACAGGGAAATAATAATGTATTATGACTCAAACTCAAAGCATTTATTTCAAATAAACCAATTACAGGCACTTTTGAATTGTCAAGGGGTCGGTCAGTCAGAAAGATGAAGCTAGTTGCCCATTCCAAAGCGTAGTAGGTACCTATGGAGAAGAACGGGCAAGAAACTCCATGGACACTCTTTTAAATCAAAATATTGTTACAAAAAAGTGGTTACATCATTCATGTTGTAATTATACATGTGAGAACGATGTAGAAACACGTGCACGTTAAAAGCGTCCGTAATAAAAAGATAAAAACAATTATGGAATTAAAATAAGCCGTGGCAGCTAAGAAATGACCAGTGCCTACTGACGGCGCCCGTTCACGAACATGACGTATGGATCAGCACCATTCAGCTCAACCATTTTGAAGGGAACTCAATGATCCAATACACACGCCACCACCAGCGACACATTTGAGTGAGCATGACATACTCTCAGCCGCCAGGGCACATTCAAGTCAATGAAAGACGAACCCAGTAACCTTTATAGTGGGTACATAGTGCTCACACATGTGCTATGCAATTATACAATACTAAGAGATTGAATTTATACAATGCAAAGATAGGTTGTACAATCTTCATCAGCTCCAACATTATTTTCGAATATATGGGTAAATGTAGGCTTACAATGAAAATGTGATAATTTACCTTAGGGAGCCTTGTCGGTAGGTATTGCATTGTCGTGAAGTCTCACTATATCAAGACTTCTATTAATACAAGACTCTTCAAAATGTAGTGAACAAACAAATACTTTTTCCTGGCTGGAGTCGATATTTTCTTGACCCAATGATTCAAGCCACTTACTTTTAAGTTTATCATTTTTGGTAACCTAAAAACAAAAAACAAAACACGCAAACTAACATAAATGTGTATATTCTTTCATGCTAAATATTCAAACGAAATTTGGTTTTTATCGATGCAAAATCGATTCGTTGTGCAAATTACACAATCACAACACTATATTTGTCAATAAAAATACGTAGTAAACAAAACCAAAATAAGGAAATATATCGTTCGAAAGACTATGAATAGGCAATAATCTATGACTGAACAGTAATAAACATGAATTGAGACTAGAAATTGGTATAAATTTATATAGGAAACTTAATAATCTATGAATTCTTTCGACTTACTTGTGCAGGGATATCAAAGGCGCTTTTTTACTGTAATTCGAGCCACAGCCCCTCACACAACACTTAGGCATGGTTTCCTCTATCACAGACAGCCTCAGTCAAATTTACAGCACTCAAAATGTTCTCAAAATGGAAAAAAAACTTAATATTTAGTCGCACGATAACGCCAAATGACACTTCATGTACACTCTGAGAAGTACTCAAAACCAGAAACTAAAATGGCGAACCGGCCGATGGGCAGGGCTTCCGTGACGTCATTACTTCAATATTGCAATTTTAGAAAACTGACAAAATACGGTTTTCTCTTTTTGACACTTGCAGAATTGCATAAGTTAGAAAGAAACATGTATATTTTTTTATTTCTGTATAGAATCGTATGATATTTCCATAATGTATAATTTATATAGATCTTTTAGTTCATGTCCTCTCTTGGTCTTTAGTCATTGGTCTACGGATAAAGTCAATGCTTTGCTATCATAGCGTAGTTCACTATATAGTCTGTGGACATAGATAGAGTATACCTGTAAATTAAAGACTTGGCTAAAAGGTCCATGCAACCAGGCCATTAAAATTAATAAAAAAAAAAAAATACTGCTCTATATTACCTATTAGCCTATTAGTTGAGTTGAGATTCTCTGACGCTCTGTTTGTGTTTGTTAGTAATCCTGTTTGATTGTTGAATCTGCGAATTAGTCTTGTTAGCATTTCTTAAATTATTGCGATACACAGCGAAACGTAATAGGTGTGTATTTATTCATATTACTTTTATGTTTTAGCTTGCCACCTTCCATTTTCCTGCAATGCCATAACTTCAAAATGTAAATTAATATTTATCTCTGAATTATCTTCTATTTCAGTTTAAGATGACTGTAAACAACACCATAGCACATCAGCGTATGGTTTTAACTGGAGACCGGGAAAGGTACCGAACTACCGACATAGTTGACCGTACCTTGATTTTTTTTTCAGAACACATTTTGATAGCACCTACTACTTACTGGTAGTTTTGCATGTTCAGGACACCCTAAGCGTAATACGTCTAGATAGATAGTATCTTGGTTTAAAATGCTAAGTCCTCTCTTATTATTTAGTTAATGACCCAAGGCTCATCATAACAGCAATGCTGTTAGGCAAATCAATAATGTGACAATTATTTGAGATTTCTATGAAAGTGTTTTTGTTGCAGGTTTAAAGAACTTTTAAGACGGCGGTTAATAGAATGTGGTTGGAGAGATCAAGTCAGAATGCTATGCAGAGATGTTGTCAAAGAAAATGAAAGCAATAACATTACATTTGATATGTTAGCTACAAAGGTTACACCTCGTGCCCGGGCACTGGTCCCAGACACGGTGAAGAAAGAACTGCTTCAAAAAATCAAAACGCATCTACTAACTCAAAAAGATCAATAGAATGATCCTTAGATTATCATGTAATTTTAAGTTGCTCTTCTCAATATTATCAAGACTTAATATTAAGCTCATATTATTAATTGCATAGTTGATTCTTAGGGTTCTTTAATTTATTTTATTAAATTTTGTCACATTGTAGACATTTAACTAATACATAATGATAATGTTGCTACTTCTTAATATTTGTATTTTGTGTTTCAAATAGAAATAAAAAACTTCATGTACAACCAACAGTATATTTTATTTTATAAACATTTATTATACATTCAGGTTAAACAAATATACATATACTTACATATATATATTGCTTATACATAATACTGCCATAAGATTCCATTTAATAAAGAAAATATTGCCTTGAAAATGTTGTCATGGACATATTTTTTATTACAACAGTGGTGTGGGTGGGTACAAGATCTTGTAATTTTGTAAAAGTGACCAGACACACCCTAAACTTAATTAATGAAGCTGCCCAGATATACTTTCTTTACAGATACGAAATGCTTATAGATATCAAATTTTAATGTATCAAATACATAAAATTATTAATAAAAATGTTTTCCACAGATGGCTTAGTAATACATAAATAATACAGTACATAATTATATAAATGGGCATCTTTTAATTAAATAGCTTGTTTATAATAAACTCTTAAAATAATATCACACCTGAAGAAAAGCAAGGATGGCTTCAACTTAGCTAAACATGTTCATCAGTAAGGGAGACCCGGAAAATATCAATGTATGAACAAAGAATATACAAATATAAAAATGCATTACAGAGCTGTCATAGTTCAATATAAAAATATTTTGAGCAAATAAAATTATGCTTATTTTTCTAAGGTAAACCCAATACCTACCATAAAATACAATAAAGAATAGGTATAAACTACAAACTTTATAAATAGAAATGGACAACATGTCAGAGCAATTAGTTTAGTAAGAAGAAAGTGCTAAATTTACTCGTATTATAGCATTTGTAATGAAAATGCCTTTTTTCATCCTGGCAATCCACATAATTATTAGGATATAATTTCAAAAGGGTTTATACCATTGAGCATAAAATAGGACGAAATTAGGTAATACATAATACATTCATCTATTGAAATAGACTCCTGTGTTTAGCTAACCTTGCTAGCATTGTATAACATTCGAATTAAAACTACTAATCTAATAGAATAGACAATCACTATAATTTTACTGCATTATTTCCATCACCATTTCAGTATTCCACAAATGCATTCAAAATACAAGAACATCATTCAGCCGCAACTTAGATGTAAACTACTTACAGACATTATAGAGAAATCCCTCTTCAGTTCTAAATAAAAATGTATACAGCATGAGAAGGAAATAATATATAAATGCATTTAAATGTATACCAAGAAAGATCTAATCGAAGATTATGAGCAATAAATTTTCTTAGTATATAAATATCCTTAAAGCTCTTTGATACCTGATCTAAAATTTGGTAATACACAATTATTACACATTATTTTATGTACAATGTTATACAAATGGAATGTATTTTGGACTCAGTTTATACCTTTGATCAAGTACAATTCATTTGATTATGTATAACTTAATAATGTAGCCATAACAATATTCAGTACTCTCTTACTATTTTAAAGTTAAAACTAATTATTTTATATAATTCTACTTACACATCAAATAATTGATCAATCCATTTACACAATACTGCTGATTACTAATGAGCAATTTCATAATAAAAATTAATTGCTTCAATGCCTATATGTAGGTACAAGCATTTTAAAATTGGAGCTATACACATAATAATTACAGCACACACCGTGTGCATTAACCGTTTATCGTTTTTAACCATTTACTTTATCGTTAACAAGGCGAAAGTTCTTTTTTTTTTAATAGTTGCAAAGTTTTTAATTATTACGTTTTAACTTGACCATTTATATGCCGACCGACGACGATGCGCCAAAATAATCATTAAACTGTCTGCCATCAGCTTATGGGAGAAGCGCCAGGTTGCCCGCGAAATTCCAAGTTTCTTACGTTTTTTGCAATTTGTAGGTCAGTGTCAGGTTGTATGTTGAATAAAATAAGATTCGCGACCGTAACAAGTACTTATGTATTTACAGAATTATAATATGTTTTTTTTATTGTTCTTTTACGAAATTGTCATTCAATGGAATAAATGAAATTAGAGGGTTGTATTGATGATTTAAATGATTATAATTCTGTAAATACATACTTGTTACGGTCGCGAAACATATTTTGTTCACAATTTAACAATGCCCTGCAAATTGCAAAAAGCGTCAAGTAATTTAAATTTTGCGGACAACCAGAACTAATACCGCCGGATTTAGACATCGATGAAGTTAAGGTAATTTACGTTACGTATTTAAGAACATATTCACATACGTATCTTTATCTTTGAAGCTTTGTCGGTCGGTCATTCTTAAAGTGATACTATACAGAGTGTAAAAAGACCCATCATGAAGCGAAGCTGCCATCTCTACGCATTCTGTACATCAAACTAAATAAGTTTGTGTAAAAATTATGCTGGTAACCGACTTTTGTTTAAAGTTAAGTTATTTAGGTATAAAATTTAATAGTATAAAAAAAATAAAAACACTGAATTTAGAACTTCAATATCTCCGTAACCAGAAGGTATGATCCAGTACAAAAAATATCTTATTAACGGGAAGAAAGGTGACTCTTGGCTTCGTTAGGGTATTTAACACACGTTATTGTATCTTCTCAATTCGGGTGCTCTCGAGCTTACAAATAATACTAATAGATCACAATTATATTAGATATGACCAGCGGTTACGTAATTTATCGCGTTTGTAACATTTAAACAATACCTATTGGCTTTTTAATTGGGAGGTACTTTCGCACTTAAAATAATCTCAATTATTTATATTAACGGTAGTACTATTTGGCAAGTTAAAATTCAGTAACACAAGAAATAGCAAATGCAAGCCAACATAACAAGTACTTATGTAGTATATTGTACAATTTCAGCTTCAATAAAGAAATCAAGCTACTTTTTACATTAAAATATAATCAATTTAGAAAATAACTGCCGTAGATATGTAATTTAAATAACTAATAATATCTTTTATCATAAGAGATTCATCTATCCGTAGGAACATAGTATTCTAATGTACCTTAGAAATACTCAGCTGCAATATTTTACTCATCTACTAAAAATTTGTAAATAAAGATCTGAAGCTAACTCATAAATAGACATTCAATAACATTCCATTAACAAAATGTGGCGTCAACATTACATAATAAAATTTCGAGATAAAAACAACAGATCAGCGAATATCGGCTATTCACAACCCGCGCATGTCATGCGCTCAATTTTGATACCTTTGGCTCCTCGCTCGCATCGAGACGGCACAGTCACGAGATTCAATGATTAGCGAAGATAAATAGCAGATCCTCGACACAATTGTGTAAGTGGAGACCAATCTCACCACTCACCGATCGATATATACATATTGTAGAAATCTAAAACACCTGCCCTAAATAGGTTGGAAATTAACTTACATCGATACGGCCGTCGATGACATACATCAGTCGCAGCCGGGTGGATACGTACATTTTACACGAAAACAACGTTAGAGCGTCTGTTTGCACCTGTACCTGGCGATCTGTCGCCGGCTAGAGGAGCGAGCGTGTGGACACGGGTCCCAACAGCCGCAGCGAGCCGCCATGCGCCAGGGCGGCTAGGTGTGCGCGGCCAGGCGCGCCAGGGGGGGCGCGCGACGCGGGCGGGCGGGCTGCGCACGCGCCAGCAGCACGAGCGACGACGCCAGCGCTAGCCGCACGGGCACGCGGGACCCGCCTGGCAACCTGCACGGTTTTAAATGCTTATTAAAAATGCCTTAAGTTCAACTATGTCGAGAGTTCTAAATAACAAAAATAAAATATTTCACATAAATCAACATGGGCACTTATAAACATTCAGAAGCTAGGCACACGGTTCCGATAGTTCCTTATCTATGGAGAACCACCGACAAGGAGTCACATAAATAAAGACGAGAAAGAAATGGGAGAGAAAACTGCCGAGTTGCACCACTAGTGGCGCTAGTAGCACAAACAGTAAATAAATACGCACCAAAATCACCTTGTAGCGTTATAATCATTTGTTTAACTAGTAGACTGAAGAATGCTTCGTCACTTTGCACTTATATGCACATCATTTCGCGTACGATCTCCTATTATTATGGATTACACTGCAAGTCGTTGTTAGACTTACTTGACGAATACAGTGGCGACGGCGGCTCGCGTGTCGGCGGTGGGCTCCATGGCGATGGGGCGCATGTCGGGCGCGCGACGTCGGCGCGGCCCGGATGACGTCACGGCTGACGTCACGGCCGCCGGCACGCCGCCCGACAGCATCACCGTCACCGCCGCGAACGGCCGCTTCGCCATGTGCAGCATCTGTGATACAGTTTATTTTTAATATCCTTGCTTAATAACGCGTCAATATTAATTATAAGAGTCAAGTGTTTTGTGGTGCAAGCGGGCCTAAGTACCTACTTAGTGTTTATCAGTTAATTAAGCTTTTTTTTAAGTGAAAGCTTCTTTACCGCCGTTGTGATTTGAACCTCGACGAAACGAAAAAGCGACAATAAAATGAGACAAACACGTACATCTTTAGGATTTAGTGTGCGAGAGAATAAGATAGAATACATTTATACTTGAAGTTCACATTTTTAAAGGTTTCACTCCTATCGCGTGTGAACTGCACACTTGTTTTTATTTTTCTAGTTATATTTGTGTACTTACATATATAAATAAGACTGTTAAAGTGCTTCAAGGCGTCTTTTACCAAAAACAACGTTAAGTTTATAACTCCTTACCTCAACAACATGTCTCCTTCGGGCGCGCCGCACGTCGGCGGCTTGTTTCGCCTTCCACGCGACCACACACGCCGCCAAGAACAGGAAAAAGCACGAGAAAAACACGGAGAAGAACACAAACAGGTCAATATGTAGCTGATCTTGTCTGAAGAAGATTACACCGAAGCTTGCGGCGCCATCTTCTGTATGACGCGCGCGAATCACGATGTAGAACTTAGTGTGGGTCAGATCGTGAACGTTCTGAGGCAGAGTGAGGACCAATCTGTTACGGAGATTCCTCACTCGAAGCAGTATGTTCCTCCGATCAACAGTCACGTACGTAGCCAAATCCTTCGCTGTATAATCAGCAAGTGTGTACTCAATCTTATCATAATACCACGTGACCCGTGGTTCCTCCGGCACATGTTCATCAAAGGACGGCATCCTTCTACTCGGCTCATGCTTATGATACGTAGGGTCGAGTTCCACGGCATGGTCGCCATTACTGGAGTTCACTGACACTACGAATGAACTGTCGTTCGGACTGAGGTACAAGTCGACAGCCCCCTGAGTCACGTCCACTATCACTCTTATGTCAACGTTCATGTATCTTGGGTTTACTGCTACGAATACTGTTTGACCAGGGTACAGTGGTCGTGGCTTGATTTTGCACTCATCTGAGAATAAAAAACATTTTTAATTTAAAAAGTGGGTTTGCTCTTCTTTCAACAGCAGTTTAGCAACTGAGCACCGGATCTACGTGATTTTTTGCATGGAGATAATTTATGGGCTGGAGAGTGATACAATCTATAGTTTTTTCTTTCGGAAAGTCTCGATTTCCTTTGAGATGAGTGGCAAAAGAACCACGTGAGTTCAGCACCGGGCAAAACCTGGTATGTAAAAGAGATCGTATAAAAAAGCATACCTATAGATTTTCCATCAAAGCACAGTTTGTTTTCAATATTAATCGTCTTGTAACACTGGTGTCCGTTCCTCGGGTCGCCCATGTAGAGGTCCTTGCACTTGACGCATTGGTAGCGCCAACACTCCTGCGCAGAGTTCTTACTGGAGGAGGTCGTCTGACACGAGATGTCGCTCTCGGTGTTGTTGCCACAGTTACACTTCTCTCCTGTTACTGGGTCACAAGTGTCGCCGTGTCCGTGGCATTCGCACCTGAAACAATCAACGATGTATATTATGTCTGTTTTCTTAAGATGTGTTGCTTTGCATATTGCCGTGTCCATAAATATTTAGGGCTACAATTTAAACGCTCACCAAAATAAAGTAATAAATAAATTGACATTTAATAAATTAGGTTAGTTTGTTTCTTTTTAGTAAGAATTTATGTTTTCGCTTTTGGTAGCATGTTACATTGCACGTCAGTAGTAACAATGTCCTTCGAAAACCACCCTTTCTGCAACGAAATAGAGGCGCTGTAAAATACCATGGACGTGCGGTGAACTGTAGATTTCCGGCAACCTTTCATATAGCAGCTATTACATTTTTGTCAAACTTACGGTCTACATGTATCTCTAAAATCATCCGATCCTCTGAAGTATCCTTCAATGCATCGCTCGCAACGGGGTCCGTCCGTATTATTGGCACATCGCACACAGCGGGCCTTAGCGGCCCCGTCGCGGTAGTCGTCCGGGTCGGCGGGCCCGCCCACGTCGCGCGACGTCGGGCCCGCGTCCACCTCGCTGGTACAGATGGACGTGTGGCCGTGGCAGTACGTCGAGCATGGCACGCACTGCACGTTGTTCACAGGATCGCCCACGAAGTTTGGTTTACACTTTTCGCACTGGTCACCCTGTATAAACGGACCGCATTGCTCAGTAAAGCCTCGTATTAATGACAAACAAAATTAGCGCAATATTCTTTTGGCAACATGTTTTTGTGTTGCAGAAAACATGTCATGTTATTGGCAACATGCGATGTTAGTTTTGCTGGCACAATGATAAGGTTTCGTATTCGTGGTAAACAAAAGTTATTTTTTCTGTTGCAGGTTTGATGTTTAGCTATTGTTTTTTTTTTAATTTTGTACTATACGGGGCTCAAGATAAGTCGAAAAAAACGTGACAGTTTTAGAGAACCAACTCTTACCATAGTGTTATTATGGCACTCGATACACTTATCAAGCTTGTCGGGTCCTTCGCAGTCGGAGTGCCCATTGCACTGGCACTGGATGGTGCAGTTGGCGCCGACGTAGCCGAACTCACAGCGGCACACGTCGGGCTGCACGCAGGCGCCGCGCACGCAGCCCTGCGAGCACACCGCCACGCACCCGCCCGCCGCCCCGCCCGCCCCGCCAGCCCCGCCCGCGCGCTTGTGGCCCGCGCCGCATGCGCATTCGTAGCCTTCTGGCAAGTCGCGGCATACCTGATCAAAAAAAAAAACACATGGTCAAAGGTCACCACAGGGGCCACAGAAAATAAAAAGGGAAAGGTACATTGCGTCACAATTTAGTTTCCACCGAATGTTATTTCGTAAGAACAACTTTAATGCCTACACATAAAGTTTAACTTCATTATTTTTATGACATGATATTTATCGAGTTATTCTAAAATCAACTTTATTGATCAGACCATAAAGTTAATATCTATTTGAACAGCAATAATTTGAATAGATCTTACGTTACAAAATGATACAAAGCTCACCTCAGACTCAGCTTTACACTGATGATGGTTATTCTCACACTCGTTTTCAGGCGGACAGCGCGTGTAGTGCCAAGAGAAAGTATCGTTCGAATAGTCGTCGTGGTTCGCGGCCGTGTATACCGCGGCGCAGGTGGTGCGGGTGGAGTAGTCGAGGGGCGCGTCGATGGAGCCTTCGGAGCACACGCCCTGGCCGTTGGCGCCTGAGAGCGCGCACCAGCCGCAGTGAGAGTGGTGTAAACACTCCGAGCACTGAAATGAAATTATTTATTGAGTAAGGACCGATTTTTAGGTTCGATAGGCAGCTCTATGTAAAATACTGGTATTTAGCTGCATCAGGTTAGACTGGCAGCCGACCCCGACATAGTCGGGAAAAGGCTAAGCAGGACCGATTTTCAATGGTCAGTTAACTTTTATCCGAGGAATGAATACGGCGGTTTGACATATATTATGTTTCGTACAAACGCTGTCAAACCGCTAGATTTATTTCGCAGGTGAAAGTTTCCCAGAATCAGATAAAATCGGCCCTTAGTAGAATATTAAAATCACTTTTTCTTGTACCTAATTATTTACATGAAGAAAAACTAAGGTTGTGAGGTCTTTTTCAATGTCCAGATATAAAATATCGTAATAAAGTCGTAAAAATATCGTAAAAAGTATCGTAAATATAGGTCATGAAACACATGCGTCCGAACTGGTCATTTGAGGAAAGTATGATCAGCAACAAAAGTAAATTAACACATTTTACATGCTCAATAACTATGACTATGAATCGAAGACAAGTGTGAATAGATTTTCGTTGTTGACCAAACCATTTAATAATAATTTCAGCGTACCTGCTCAAACGTATCACAGGGCGCTGGACACTTGGTCTTATCCGCTTTAGTAAGCACGAGCCCGCAAACGCCGCCTGCACAATACACCGGTTGGTACGCGGGCGAGATACACTTTCCCAGGTAAGTAGCCCAGCGGCACTCCGCAAACCCTCCTTCACCCCCGTCAGTACTAAGACACGACTGACAGTCATCCAACATCGTGCATCTGTTCGGACACTCCTCACTCTTCGTCGCGCGGAGGCTTGTTCGGCCTGGCTCTTCTATCAACGCGCACGTCCAATTGAATAGCTCGACGGATTCTTCCGCTATACGTGTTAGCTGACCTGTAAATAATTTGAGCTTAAATTCAGTATCTCAGATAATTATCAAGTTTTGGAATAACAAACTCAATGTCAAATGTGTCAAAGTTTAAATTCCATTGCAACCAAAATGTATTTAGGATGTTTTAATACAAACGACAATCAAAAATCTACTTACACTACATAACGGTAAAGTAGATAGTTGATTAAGTGTAATATATGAAAATTATCTAGGATGGGTATTAGAGTTTAAAATAAGCAGGTTTTATACTCATGTTAAGGAACTAAATTACCTTCTCTGACAGCGTGTCTCGTCCATGTGCATTCTTTGGCACCAACACATTTCTCGCAGTCCGATGACGCGCATCTAAGTTCAGGACAGTTGTCCACATTACTGATGTAGGTCGTGCCAGCATTACATTTCATGCTTGTACAGGACTCGTCCGTAGGTACGCATTCACCTAAAATAAATAAGATATTTTTTTATCTGAGAATGTTTAGGTAATCTGCATTATCAATTTGTGATCTAAGAAAATAAACTTCAACGCCTACACATAAAGTTAACTTTCCGCAACAACTTCAATATTTTATGACCTCTTCAATAGTACTAGTCATTCTGAAATCGACTTAATTTACACAGTTGTAAAGTTGATATTGGTTTAAGTAAATATCGACTTTACTTGTGTGTAAATTAAGTTGATTTAACAGACTTAAGAGTAAACAATGAATGAATTTTACATACCGACAGCCGCAGCGCAGGACTCGCACCAACGACAAGAAGGCTTGTCCTCGGGGTACATGGGCCACGCAGCCAGGCACGACGTGCACGTCGTGAAGTTCTCACAAGCACGCGTCGACACCAGCTCAGCATCACAAGCAGCCCCAGGATTCACCGACACACTGTCACTTCCCTCACACCCCGGCTTATCCACAGAAAAACACTTCGTATAATTCCCAGTATTACAGAAACTACACCCCATGTGGCTTCGACATTCAAACTTATTCGAACTCCATAGTGAGCACAGGTCTTCGGGAAGTGATATCCGGGTGACCTGACAGTGGGCGCTGCCTGTCCAACCACCTATTATGTAGATGTATCCTTCGTTTTCCGTGTCAATGTCGATTGCCATTGCGTGAGCTATTGTAGGAGGTGGTGGATGACCCACGATACTAACACCTGAAAACGTGTGTTACATTAAAAATACAATAATAATATTTGAAACGGAATTCATCTTCAAAAAATAATAGTTATACAAACCTTTGACGAGTCGGACCCATTGGTTGCAGCTATAGATGTATGCTATAAGCGAATCCGATCTATTTTCAGGATCGGTTCTTCCACCGAATATGATCATGTAATCATTCGTCGTCACTGCCGAATGTAAGTATGTGGCTTGTGGTAAATTGTCGTAATAGTTGTTTAAAATAGGAAATGTAGGCAATTCACTCCATTGTTTTGTTGGATAATGGAATGAAAACAGTTTGTTAGAAAGGATGGTGCCATTGTATGCATATAGAATCCCTCCATAGACATACAGACTCTGCGAAGGCGCGTGGTACACTGTGCTGTGGCCAATTATTCCAGATGGCTTTGCGCCTTCATCTTTCAATTTGATCCATTTCTCATTGTCAAGATCGAACTGCCACACGTCAGACATAAAACCTTCTTCTAATGAAAATCCTCCAATCAAAACCAAACTTTCGTAGTCCAAATATTTTTGTAAAGTCAATGTGTGTCCGGCGAGCGCGGGCGGCTGACCGTCTTTATCTTTGTTACGGATGTTACTCCACCTCTGGTCTTTCAAGCTGAACTGCCAAAAGTCTCCAAGCGTTTTGTTTTGTCCACTCTTCTCTTGTAAACTTAAACCTCCATAAATATAAATATTTTGTTTCGAGTGATAGATCTCAGCAGCATGGAAATAGCGACCTTCCGGCATCTTAGCGTCTGGCGTCGCTTCTAAAGTTACTTGCATCCACGTGTTATTCTTTGTGTCAAAAAATCTTATGTCATTTAATGGACCGTGAGAAAGAGAATAACCGCCGAACATCCATAACCCGCGTCTATCGGCCACCAAGCTGTGGCCGAATCTGGGGAGAGTTTTCCTCAAGTGATCTAAGCCATCAGATAAATATTCTGAGTTAAAAAGCTCAGTAAATACAAGTTGTGTTTTGTCTAGTCTGATTGAGCAGTCATCTCCACCGAAACCCTCGTTACATAAACATCTTCCGTAGCTAGCGTCACATAAACCGGCACTGGCCGCCATGCTGCAGTTATTGCGGCAGATCTCAACTTCACAGTTCGGGCCGCCGTAACCTTCGCGGCACACACAGTGCCTTTTGTTGCAGACTCTCGGCCACGTACAGTAGCCGTCACACGCTAGCACCTTGTAGCTTCCCTCGAACCCCTGCTCCGGCTGCCCCTGCTTGTAATGGACTGTCAGGTTACCACTGCGAGCCTCAATGACACCCGAAGAGGCGCCGTTACAGAATACACCCAATAACTGACTCTGCTGGTTGTTACTCAGATCTGGCACTCCACCGAGACCGTCATAAACGTAAACTGCATTTTCATCACAAGGAACGTCGAAGGTGGAGGAATTAATGGTAAACTGAATGATAGCATCCTTTATATCTTCTGCAGAAATAATCCATAAGCATTCTTTAGAAGGTCCAATCGTTTTGATATCGGGGTCAGTTTTATAAGAACCAATTCCTTCGGTTTGTGTCGCATTCAACATTCCTCTGGGTTCACACTGATAGTAACATCGTCCACCATGTCTAGGATCACCGTAAAACTTTGGTTTACATCGTTCGCAGTTCAAGCCTTCGGTGTTATCTTTGCAAATACATTCTCCGGTGGCGACATCACACACGCCGCGCGTCTCGTCGCCGTGATCGTTACAGTCACACCGGCGGCACCCCTGCCCGGTAGTCGCGTTGCCGTGGCTGCCGGGCTTGCACGACTCGCAGAACTCTCCCTCCGTCCAGTCCTGGCACTCGTCACACCGACCCACGCCGGTCCTACACGTCGAGTGATTGTGACAACCGCAGTTTATGGAACAGTCCGCACCCGTCCAACCCAGATCACAGTGGCACTTATATTGAGGCGCTCCTAGACAATAACCATGAATGCAGTTATTGTAGCAGGTTCGCATGCAGCTTTTCTTACCATCTCCGATATATCCCTGTTTACACTTACACGTGTATGAGCCGTGAGTGTTGTTGCAGATAGCGTGTTCATTACAGTCGTGCAGGCCGAGGCCGCACTCGTCGACGTCGGGGCACTGCGCGTACGCCCAGCCCGCGTCCGCTGACGTCACGTTGAGCACGGCGGCGCAGTCGGCGTGCGAGCGCGTGAAGTCGCCCTCCGTGCACGCGCCGTTGATGGGGTTCTCGTGCGAGTAGCACCAGCCGCAGCCCATGCTGCGCAGGCACGCGGAGCACTGCACGTGGCGGCGGCACGACTTGCACTGGCCGGACTTGCGCGCCGCGTCGTCGGGCGGCGAGGAGGCGCGGTCCAGCCACTCGCGGCAGAGCCCGAACTGGTACTCGCTGGTGTAGACGCTGAAGCTGAAGCACTGGCGCGTGGCCTCGCACCACACGCAGCGGCCGCGCTCGTCCAGGCAGTGCTCGCAGTCGGCGCGCAGGCGGCAGGGCGCGGGACACAGCGCGGCCGAGCTCACGGCTCCGCCCGCGCGCCCGCGTCGCGCACAGCGAGCCTCGTCGGCCCACCACTCGCAGTGGTTGCCGCCCACGCAGCGCTCGCAGCTGATGTAGTTGGAGCAGTTGGGACACGCCGCCGGCTGCAGCGTCAGGTAGCGCCACTCGCCGTCCGCCACGCACGAGATGGTCTCGTCGATGTTCCGAGGCTCGCACTTGTTCGTCAGCTCGCACCAGCCGCACGCGGCGTCCGAGAGACATAGCAGACAGTTGTCGTATTTGCACTGGCCGTCTGAGTATGGCTCCAGAAATTCGAATGTGAACACCTAAAACATTTTTTTATTTAGTTAGTATCGGCTTCACAAATACTACGAGGATCACTAACCAAACTAGATAATATAATTATTATCTACTATAGCTACATACTTGAACAAAAAAGAAAATTAAAAAAAAATAGAAAAAAAAAACTATATTTAAATGAAAAAAGGTCAAATACCTTTAACCCAACTAGGCATTGAAAAAAATAAGAACCAAGGTAGATGTTGATTGGTACCATCGTATTACTGAATAAGAGAAGTATTTTGATATTGTTAGATGTTCCTGTTTATTTAGTTCTATTGAAGCCGTGTGGCAGTTTCACATGAATAACGTTGTAATTCGATTTTAGAATCCGTCGTATTCCGTGTGTATTTTTCATCCTTGATTGACGGCATCTCCAATACTTTTATGTGTCTATCAAATTAGAATGTTTGCGTAGTTTTGTAGTTGACAACGCAAATTTCCATTTCAAAGTTGACCACAGTATTTGAACCGAATAAAACAGAGAGAACAGAGAACACACGCACAGAACAAAGTCTAAAACACCGACCATGGGTAAAACAAAAGAAAAATGTAAATAGCATTAACCAAGCATTACCTTTGCGCTTTCCTGAGACTTGTTGTGAAGTAGTTCCATTTTGGCGTGATGATGTGATGGATATAACCCCGTATGTAATGAGTCATTAGCGTGCATGTCGACGGCCAGACGTCCAGGAAACAATGCTGGCCAATCCACGAGAGAGCAGGCAGATGGCTGCGCGGTCAGGTTGGCTACTGGGCCACCAGCGTCCCCCAAAGCCAGAGAAATATTCGAGTATCCCGCGCAAATGTGCAACGTTTCCCCTGTCCCGTTCCAGTACTGTGGTATATGCAACCAACCCCTCAACCGCGCCTCACTCGGCCCACTAAAAATATGGTTACTCCCCCCTCCTGTAACCCAATCGACAGTCGTGGCATTAACCACAGAAACCCCATCCGGGTGGTTCCAATCTGCTGGTTGCTGATATCGAAGAAATGTGAGACCGGGTCGTTTGTCTAGTATTTTACATTCGTCAGGAGTCGTTACTTCTGTACCGGTGCTGCCCCACCAGCCAGGATTTTCTGACGGTGTGTCTTCTCCGCAAACGCCATAATTGTCTAAAAGAACAAGTTTTACGTTACTTATTTAAGATCTTAGGATGAGTTTTACTGCGAGCATTCGAAGCGAACGTTCACGTCGTCATAATCAGCCTATAATGTTCCCCCAGGCCTCCTCTCTGTGAGAGGGAGTGGGAGCGGGGTGTGGGGAGTGAATGTTCACGTGGTTGAGACAATTTCATTGCATATCAATAATTGGTCAACAAGCAAATTATAGTGATTTGAGACGGTTGTGCTCATTGGAATGTCCTCACTAAAGATACCTTGGTGTAGTGTACCTTTTGCTACAGACCAACTTACCATCTTTATGATGACACCGTGCATTCTGCACACACCAGTTGCACTGATCTAAGCCGAGCTTCGTACTGACAGACGGCAATGGCGTGCGGCTACTGTTTTGTCTTCCTGGCGGCGGACCGTGTATGAGGCAGGAGTGGCAGTCGCCTAGCGCTGGGCATATACCCCCACATCGAATTGATTGGAGGTTCGTTGTGCAGTTGGCTCCTATCCTTCTACCGTAGCAAGTCTGCAAAAAGATTAACCATGTTTAGCGTATGTTTTAAAATCAAAAGAAAAACTAATAATCGTCATCCAAAATTATTTAGCTATATCTGGACCGTATTGTGGATAAAGGAAGGAGCTTTACAGGTCAAATTGTACCACCCCTTTTTCGCAATGAAACAATCATGGCTTTTAACGCTTTGAAATATGGCCAAATCTACTGTAACATTTGATTAATAATAATAACGTACATCATCAGCAGAGCACCAGCCACACTCGGGGTCGGCAAGGCACTCCGGTTGAGAGCGATGTCGCCGACACGCCGACTCCGGGTCGTCGTTAGTGATACCAGCCTGCCAACTAGGTACCACATAGGCTAATAGATCACCTGTTAATGAAAGATTTATTTAGAAGAAGCCTGTCCTGTTGGTAGTGGCTGCAGCGCATGAGGTGTTACTCTAGGAAATTCACCAGCTCGGAGCCTGGATTTCGGCACGATTAATGACGTAACTCGCAAAATCTTGGCCAAAGGTTGACAGGTAGCAAATGCCTATGGCATTAAGTACGTTTTTGTACATTTTTGTGGTGTACCATTTCCAGGTATTAAATTGGGATAATCTGTGTTCTCGAGACGATTTTTAACTTACTAATAAAGATAAACTCACCATTGACATTTCCATGGTACCCTCCAGCAATTAACAAAGTAGACGGAGGCCGCAAGGCTGCCGCATGCGCAAACACTCCTTGCTTCTTCGGATACAACCGCCGCACATTCCCCAGCACGTCGAGAGGGATCCAAGAATGGCAGCCCAGGTGATAGATATACATCTGGTTATCATAACAGATTTCCTCTCTGTTATGGCGATGAGAATATCCGCCAAATACGACCAGATAGTTTCCTGAAATAGTTTCGTGGTCAGTTGTATTTTAATTCCAATGGTGTAACAGACTTTAAAGATATACTGTCCATTTGACAGACTAGCAATGCTTTGTCTCTGAATAGTAATGATGAAAAAGTACAAAAAACCGTTATCATAAGTATACTGTATGCTACATAGCTTAAAGTCTGTTTTTCAACACTCTATTGTAAAGCAAGGTGCAGGTGCTGGTCTGGTAAATGGACTACTTCCTTTTCAGCTTTAATTAAATAACAAGATAGTAGCATACCAATAACAGTTGATGTGTGAAACGCCCTCTCCCGCGGTACATACGTGTCACGTAAATGTGTTCTAGGATAGAGTATCTCGCTCCAGTGTTTGTAGTCTATGTCGAAAGCAAACATTCTATCCGAGAGCTTAGAAAATCTGAGAAGAAATTAAAAAGTTTCGGTTAGTTAGATTACCGCGTGAATACGTGCTATAATGTCGATACTATTCCATCCTCTATTGTCGTCATTAGATTGAGCTGTTAAAACAAAATCGGAGCAACAAAAGTTATGACGATACCAAAATAAATTGGGGGCTTTTTCATAACCATTTATTTTAATATTACAGTATATAAGGAGTTAGTTTTTGGATATAATGTTTATTGACTATTTGATTAATACTCTGACTAAAGGAAAACGCAATTGAGTTAAATTTCCTCGATAGAATTAAATTCCGAAAAGACCTCTACTTTTTTATATTTTTTTCTGTACTCCTAAGTAATTTCATTGCAAAATTGCATTCTAAATGTGCGTGTTAGGTAATTCAAAATTCCGGCTGAACATATTTTTGATACATAGCTTAATTTATTTTTAAACAATTTTTATTCGTTTTGGCGCTTACGTTGTTTTATTTTGGTTCCATTACGCATTGTTGCGCTCTCTTTTTTCGCATGTGGAAGTAATTGACTCTGTCACTTTCTTATGCCCGCCCTCGAGCTATGATTTATTTTTTACGTATCACCTTAAGATAATGCAATGAATTTGGATTACCTTGCAACACTGGCGACTACGCCTCCATACACCAAAATAGAATTCGAATGCGTATGATATACCGCGGTGTGTGCAACCACCCGCACATCCAGTTCTTTGCCGCCTCTCACTTGCACTCTTTCCCAAGACTCTGTGTTTACATCACCCAGCTTTATTTTGTACATGCTGCAAACAATAGAAGGAAACAAATTGTTAATTATTCATTCAAATTTAATCAGAATCAAATCAATTGCATTATTATTTACCTTGAGGAAAACTCTCCGTCTACTGTACTTCCGCCAAACAGATACAATTCATCTCTGACGGCGGTCAGTGTATGCCGAGTTAGGCCAGGAGGGATGAAAGTGGAGTTCACAGCCCTCAGAGTCCAAATATCTAGTACAGCGTCATACATCCATAGTTCAGAAGATAAGGTGCCATCAGAGAGTTTTCCGCCATACAACACGAACCCAGTACCAAATGCACATGCTGAGTGACCATACCTCGGCTCTGGCTTTGTCGTGTTTGGTTTCATAACATTACTGACCACCTCTGGTTGCTCAGTGAAATGCAAGTAGCTTTCTGAATACGGAGTAGGTGGATGAGAGTACATGAGAGGTAGTGTGGTCTTGTCTTGATTTGTAAATGAAGATAAAAGTAAATTAAATAATGAACTCCGGTTGCCTATTTGCCAGCTGCCATCAACATTTCCCTAAAAACATTTAAATATTAAGTCATTTTTGCAGATATTATAAGACTGTATGGATGGTATTATGTGTATTGGATTTTTCGAGATTGCTTACCTTAGTAAATAAAGTTAACAGAGATTTGTCAATCTCTTCATTGGTAGGGTACCTACGTAAAACTTTTCCATTTTCATCATACCACTGACTAGTCGAAAATCTATAAAGTTAATAATATTGTATAATGTTCAATGAATCAAGAAGTAATAATTAACAGATTAAATGCGATAATGAAGTGTAATTAAAAAATCATTTTATGTGGCACAAGTCTTTAGAACAAAAATGTATCTTGGACGATTTACTTGTCAACCAGTAAAGCAAATAAAACATTTAACCACATAAAATGTCGCAAAAAAGAATCGTTTACTGCTGTTGTTCTTTTGAGTCTCTTTAATAGTAAATAACGAAAATGAGTGTACTCAGACTCACTTTATAAAAAGTAATACTTAAATTAGTCCAAATATTTTAAGCATTTTAACCAATACAAAATACACCTTATTGCATATATATATAAGGTTTTGTTTTGTAACAGCTAATTATCGACAGTATTTTAAAACATACGCCAAGTGTTTGTACGCCTTTAGGATGTATAAAAATATCAACCTTGTTGTGTCGCTTCGCAACTGTTGGTAGGCAATCCATTAACATTATTTATTTATTTTATGGCATATTCGACCTTGACATTTATGTAGTTTGTTCAAAGGACATTTTAACTTACTTGTATACCTCCAATAAGCCCAATACTTTGTTCAAATCATATCCTCCAAACACGTAAAGCGAATCTGTATGGTTTACGTAGACAGCTGTATGAGCTGCTCTTTTGGTCATCCCACTCTCTGTATGAGACAGCCAGTGCCAGCTATTGCCTTCCTTGTCATGTTTCTTTAAAGAACATGATTCACCAGAATACCTGTGTTAATGAGATAAAACTGCATCAATTGGTAGATATTGTCATATCGGGCTATCAGTCTATTGCTGTGCAAGATCCATCTCAAGTTGCATTAAAACACATATCAATCAATATTATCGTCCTGTATAAAATAAATCTAATTTGAGACATTCAAATAAATAAGGAAGGAAATATCACGAGGAAAATATGTTGTAACAAATTCTTTGCAATTTCTTGCAGATAAAACAGATTTATATGTGCATTACATTGTCTTTGAACAAAAAAAAAAAAAGTAATTATATCATTGTCCCAACTTTTACACAAGCTAATGGCACAATAGACTACACAGTTTTGAGTACTGACTTTTACGCAGCCTGCATTACACAAACAAGACAATGTTTATTAATATGTATAAAGGTCAATATTGATTTTAATTTCCAGATCATAAAAATATGCACCTGTTTAATTGCATTAGAGTTATGTTAATACATTCAAACAGACAATATTTGTATTGTATTCTTCATCTAGGTTTAAATGATTCTTACCCTTTTTTGCATGCACATCTATCTCCTTTGCATTGTCCATTATTAGAGCAGCTATTTGGGCACAGTTCTACACTGCAGTCCGGGCCGCCCCAGTTTCCAACACAGAAGCATTTGTTGGACACACAGAGCCCCCGCCCAGTGCAGTTGTTAGGACAGTTGTGAATAGCATATGTAGCTCGGAATCCATCCAAAACATAATTTGTATCACTGTACAGTAATATTAACATCTACAACAGCAAAATAATAATTATTCAATGGTTAATGCTTTGGTAATTAAATGCAACATTTTATAAGTGATCTAGAATCTCCATACTAAAAAGAAAGACAAGCTTTCTGTATCTTACAAGGTATTTGAGATTTACTGCAATTTAGACTTTATTGATATCATACTTACAAATCCACTAGAAGCAGTAACATTCTGAGGTTCAGTTTTTCCACTAAAGCTTCCAAGCAAAGGTGCATCAAAGGAGTCACCGTCATACACAAAAACGTAGTCATAGGAACATTCTGTGCCCATACGAATAAAACTTAATGTAATGTACTGGGTTTTATTCGCTGCTTTGATGAGCCACTCACAATGGGAGTCCTAAAACAAGAGTTTTAATTAGCACTTCACTCACTTCTAAGTCTAACATATGTAGAGCATATAACTGACTTGTGTGTAGTTAGAGCTAGTTGGTCCATCGGTGATGATGCCGCTCTGATCGGTGAACACCCTGCGAGTCTTGTCACAAGGCGATGTAGATGCGGCGCACAGAACAGCCAGGCAAATCCAGCTGATTACAACTAAACCAGCACCTTTCTCCCGTACACTTAGATAAAACATGCCTCTTCCTGATCGTCGTAAGACATAAGTCAAATATCAAAGCCATATAATCGTGAATTTGCGACTGATATAGCTAAAATGTAGAATAAACAACACTCATTTAAGTTAATAGGTGACATCTACTTCAAGGCTAACCACTTAGATGAATAATGCCACAAAGGCATGCAAAACTTTTGATAAGGATTAATAAAGATATTGCTATTGAGTGATATTTGCATTTAATCCAGGTTTTTAGTGGCTGGGAAATACTTTCTAACGAGTTTTTCTTACAAACAAACAATTCACAGATCCATCACAGTATTTTGACATTTGATTTGACGTAGAAGAAAGTTGCCAAGTCCAATCTTAAAAAAGATGAAATTAAAATAGTAGGTTTAGGAAAAATCTCCAAGAAACTTTTTGACTTAAAAAAAGGAGGCAGGTTCTCCATTCGTCTGTACATCTTTTTTATTATACGTGTGCTGGTGCGATAGTCTCATATAAATGGGATTAACTTCGCTTGGGTAGTTTTTGGGTTAGCTTCAATAATACGTATTTTTTCCACTTAGTGTACGTTGTTAACTTTCTGTCACTATTATTTACAAAGCAAGTAGTGGTATACGACTTTGTGTGGGATAGGTACCACAATTAAAAAGTAAAAAATTAAAACTTTTTACAAAAAAAAGATAACTGACTTCCAAAAACAGTGAAATGTAAGAACTTTCATTTTGGAAGTCGGAGGCAAAAAATGAAAATACAAAACTCAAGAACCGTGTAGCGTAATAATAACTTCCGATTGATCAATTTGTGAGGCATTCATGAGACATGCGCTTGTTGATGTTATGTGACTATTTACAATAAGTTAGATAATAATTAAGTAATTTACTATGTGTAGCATGTGTAGCCGTCGACACTAGTTAGAAAAGTCTATCTTTTACGTTTTGTTTAGAGCTGATTTAACCAAAGTAAGATATCTTTTATCCGTGGCATTAAATTGACGTCTGACAGTTCTAGTATGGAAAATCTGTCAAAACTTCAAATTTTTTTCTCAGGATAAGACTTATTCTAGGTATAAAAGTTTGGTGAAATCCGCTGTTAGAAGAAAGAATCCCAAAAACCTGATTTTATAGCCAGTCAGCGTGTAGACCATTTACCTTCGAATTCGCCTTAGAATTTTGAATGTATAGTTCAAGATGTCACTGTGTACAAAATACTATAATTTTTATTACAAATAAATAAATAAATATTTATCTCGTGAGTTTAGTCGAGACACTATCAGATTCGTAGAATTTCCAATCTATTGATATAACTGGCAACACCGTTTCAAAGAGAGAGGAGTGACCAATAATTACAAATAAATAATGTAAGAAGCGATTAGATAAATAAATAAAATTATAAAAATATTACAGTAGGTGAATGGCAAATACATTATCTATTTGTTTGTTGAAAGGTTTTACATGTTATTTTTAAAAATTAATTTGTAGCGACGTTCTGTAGACATACCTAGGTATAAGGAACTAAGTTATCCAACTTTGTTTTTCTTTTACCGAATGCCTACCTCATATTGTATGTTAAGATTCAAATCTTGTGGTTGGTGGTTGGTGATTCCCCGACGATGTTGTCAGTTTTTGGAAATTGTAATTAAGTTTCGAGTTTGTTTTGTTAGCTAGGTCATCATCATCTTCCTAGCTTTTTCCAACTATGTTGGCCGTTGGGTTCGGCTTCCGGTGCAGATGCAGCTGAATGACGGTATTTTATATGGAGCGACTGCCTATCTGACCACCACAGCCCAGTTACTGGGTAATACGATACAAAAAACTAACTGGTTGGTAAAACTGGTTGTCAGGCTTTCGGGCTTGTGAATGATCCACAATTGAAAGCCGGGACCAACGGCTTAACGTGCTTTCCGAGGCACGGAGGGGTCTTGGTAAGTAAAGATTGTCATCACCTATACACGGGCCAACCGCGTCAAGCGTAGTCTAAACTAGACGTGCGCGCCGCGCTACTGTTACCCAGCGGCGGCGCGCCGACCTGTCGGGGTCGGCGTGGTGGCGCCGCGCCGGCGTGGGTATTTTTTTTAATAAAAAAATAATTCTAGCAGCTATCCAGCAGTAGGTACCTATTTGAGTATTTTGAGTTACTAAATTAAAGAAAAATAATTGCGTATGACCGAATGAAAACTTTTATTAGGCACTTACTAACTACTGTGTGTGTTTTCTTTACATGACTCGTAATTATTATGAATAAAAATAATTTTATTCACGCGTCCTGGGTTCAGTCGTGATCGTTTTGCAGTAACAGTACCTAAGTCCTGCAATGGAAAACACTCTCTCGCTAGGTGTGCTGGTGGCTGGAATTGCTAGCATAGCCCTTGCAAGTTCGCTTAAAAGGGGAAAGGCTTCTTTTTTTTCCCTCCAATACTGTAAAATGTCTTCATTTATGACATCGTTTGGAGTAGCAGCTGTCAAGTACCTCCAGCACTCTTGGTCAGCTTCACTACATTCAATATTCATCATATTAGAGTTGGATGTGGTGCTGCTACTATGCTTACGTGACAACTTTGCCAATAATGAATCATTGGCTGAGCAAGAACTAGCATTAGCAGCAGGAACCACGGTCGCAGATACTCTTGAAACGTCAATATCTTTTTTTATGTACTCAGCGAGAAATGCAGCACGTGTACTATTTTTTTGTTCCAAGTAAGTATCTATTTGAGTCAGGCTTATAAACCGAGGATCCAACAGCGCCGCAACTACAATTTTGTCAGTGATTGGGAATCTTTTTTCTAACTTTACCAGCATTTTGTTTTTGAGCTGAAGCATTATAAGCGTTTCTTCATCTGTCACCGAGTTAAGTATATCCCTGATTTCCAAATTAAACACCAGCGCTAAATTCAGTGAAGCTGTCTTCTGTGTTGATAACATTTCTACGACTTCACGAAATTTACGTAGAAATCTAACAAGATCTTCTAATAGGTTCCACTCCTGTTGACAAATCTTTAAATCACTCTTTCCTATCTCTGACAGCATGTTATTAACTGGTTCTCTGTTACAAAAATGTGCCAGACTTTCCAGCATAGCTAGCACACTATGCCAACGAGTTGGTGAAGAAGTTTTGATAGTCGGCACATGATTTATGTTACCGAATTCATCGCTAATGGTTTGCGATTCGGAAACCAAGTATGGTTCTGGCTCCTCATTAACAATTGGCTGATTTTCATCCATTTCTAAATGGTTTGACACTTGTTCCATAGATTGTAAAAGTTTTAGTTGTTCTTCTTTTGCAGAGCGTTCTAACTCGGGTAAACGATAGCGAACCGTCTTGACTATCTTTTTGCATTTTTTGACCAATGATGATAATTCGGGTACACTGTCAATTCCATCTACAGTCACCAGGTTGTGTAAACCATGGCCTAGGCACAAATGGAAGTCTAGAGCCGCAAGCCGAATCGCTCGTTGGACATTTGATCCAGCGTCAGTCACAGGGTGGAGTTCTATTCCTTGAAGTCCAAAGCACTCTTTTGCGTCGTTCAACATCTCATTTATTTCACACGTTCGTGAACGCTCGGTCCAGCTCGGCTGAATTCGATTAATTTATCGCGCTTCGTCCATCTTCGGCGCGCCGAGAGAATGTCTCGGCGGCGGCGGCGCGTTCCGAAGTCGGCGCGGCGCGGCGGCGCCGGCGCGGCGCGCACCTCTAGTCTAAACTGATTGATCTACTCTTGTGGCTGTTATTAGGTACCTACTTAGGCACAAACTTTTGATAGCTAGGTAGGACCTACCCTAAATATAGACTGGGTTTGACTGGGCTTTTGGTCAGTAAGGGTTGTAGTGCGAGCAGTCAGCAGAGTAAGTAGGTACCTACCTAATGGATTCATGGTGAGCTTTCCACTCATTATGGACAACATGGAACTTTCCGCGAACTTTCTACATTACAGATGGCGTGCGTAAGTAAAACATACAATCACCAAGAAATGCTAGGCATTGGCATAGGTAAGTATATAGGTAGGTAGGTATGTACCTACATCTAATTTCCACACGGGTGGAAGTTAGGCATGTATGTAGGTACGTGCAAGTCCTGTCCTACCAACGTAATCTGACTGCATCTGATACTTAGAAAAAACATGAACAGGCTCCAATTACCAATCAGCTTTCAATAATGTTGTTAATCCCATAGAAGAACTTTATCTAACGCCAACCACAGTTTAGAACACATACCTACTAGTTTGTTTACACATCACGGTGGAACGCGGGCTGAATTTTAATGGCTTTTTATGACCCGGGGATTTACCATAGGTAGGAACATGATAAAGTACCGATATCTACACGGTCAATATTAGAGGAAAAGTGAAGATCCAAGCGATTTTGAACTACCTACGTAGGTACTCTACCTACTGTACCTACGTGTGTATGTTTTGAGTTGCGGATCCTCGCACCACCTCGATAGGCACCACCTATACTGCAAAAGAATATAGATAGTATCAAAGCAAGGTTTAGTAATGCTTATCAGCACACCAACCTAGAACAAGGATGATGGAACCTGGCGCCGTCGTGACTGAGCCACTTAAGGGATGGCTCAGCAAACTGTAACAAGTAACTGTTCTCTGTCTGTCTGTTACCTTTTCACGCCTAAACCTCTGAACCGATCGTTATGGACGGCCTGGGACCTGAGAATAAAAAAAATATGAAATACATAATACCTACACGCAAACGAAGTTGCTGACAATAGCTAGTATAGATGGTGGCAGGGACATTGGCGCACAAACTGTTACCATGGATTTAGTACATCATGTAGTACACCGTGGATTTAGTAGGTACATCAATCTGAACCCTTAAAAATTTTCGCGATTTTTTTTTAAATAACCGACGAAAAATTTCTTCGCCGTGGGTTTGAAATCATGTGATGAATTCTATGGTTTCAGTTTGCGCATCGATATCCCTGCCACCCTGTACAACATAAGTACCTACTTGCCTAGATATAAGATAGGTATCGAAGTACATTATTATTAAAGTCGTTAAAGGTAGGCTCGAAAGCTGTAATTTTCTAATTTTAGAATCTGGATCTGTGAATTATGATATACAGGTACCTATACCTACTACAATATGCACAAAGAAGCTAAAATATTAAGGCGCTCCCTCACCGGGAGCATTCGCCTGTACCTAATGTAACAATCAAAGATCAATCCAAGATTCTATTATAGCGGGCAGGGCCTCGCAAGTAGACTGCGCAGGCCGTCAACTGCTAGGTTGTGTAGAGAGATAATTGGAACCGGCAGGATAGGTTAATATACATATAATTAAGTAGGTAGAAGTAACACGGCTAGTTCGCGGGTAAAGGTTACATTACAGGCGAATGCTCCCGGTGAGGGAGCGCCCTTAGATAACATTTTAGCATTTTTTGTAACTTATCGAGATCGATAACTTACAAAAAAACTATGGAATCAGTAGGTACCTACCCTAAATGGAAATTCGAATGGAATTCTAGCGTGTTTAAAAAACCAGTTCGAATACCTATTTAAAAGGATCAAAAGCAAAGAAATATTGATCAAAAGTAAGTCAAAGTGATTGGGTACCCTGATACAAACCCAAACAATAACTTCCATCACCAATGAAAAGCTGCTAGAATAAAAAGCTATTCGATAGGAGATGCGTGCCTATCGATCGCGCGAGCTGCTGACTCTGCAATCCTCTCGTGCCTGCGTACTGTAGCTACTACATGTATCTTTACTCTGTGCATTCTTCCTGCTGCTTGCCTGTAGAAATAATTATACATTTTGAAACATATTTGATGTAGACAGCTCTGACTGGGTGTAAGTAGACTAGGCTACCTACTGAAATCGCCTACCGACTGAAAGTAGGTCTGGGTAACGCTATCTTAAGTATTGAAAAATTAAGAGATACTTACTACTTGTATTTACATAAAAAATAAGTAATACTTATTTAGAAAAACGGTTCTCGATACTTTCGGAATGCCCTTTAAAAAGGTGACTTCTATTTTAATAAAAAAAAATATTTCATAGTTATTTCACTATGAATGGTTTGTATTCTTAGTGCTCTTCGTAGATATGCAAATAGATGCCATTGACCTATTCATGATTTGACCGCACAAACGTGACTAAAATTTAGATATTTATTTTCGTCCTGATCGGCAAACACAAAAAAGAATGTGAGTCTCAACAGTCTATTACCACTATCGAACTGTTCCTACGATACTCCTTGCTACCTAACCTGCATGCCCTGATTTCAGAGACTTACCAAACACACTTGCCCTGCAAATGATTAGGTCCCCCGTAGGTACCCTGAAACAATGCAATCCCTCCCAAACAATGTTCCCATTTCCGTAGCATATAAACCAATACTTACTTCCATGGTTGAAAATAATTTGTACACTGTCGACTCATTATACAGGCGTGCACCATATTTATGAAGGTGAAAATTAATAAATCATAAGCGCACGTGAGAGGAGCCGAGGGCTGTTGAAGTTTTTTCATCCGGAATGAAGTGATAACCGCTAATGACGCACTCTTACCGCCGACTCATCCGCTACACCATCAAGGCTAAATTAAATTGTCGCCATCCGACATCATTATGCGCCGTGGAGACTGATGATCAGTTATGAGTATTAAATTATATACAAACGAGATGAATTCTAGCCTAGGTACCTACGTAGGTATACCTAAAACACGAACATGGTGTCATGAGCTAAAATTACCTCCCTGGTGTTAGTTTACTTAGGTTACGTAAGTGCGTTAATGTCATTGATGTTTACTCGCATAGAGCAGACGGTTATACCTATTTATGAATCGAATGCAGACCACCGCGAGTTTCGCATAAAAATGATAAATGAAAATCATTACCTATTATTTCTGTAGGTAAGTGGGTTTGTACAAACCACGGAACAGAAAAAAACAGCCTGTTCCGTGTTACAAACACTTTTACTTTTTAAACTAGATGAGGCCGGCGTTTCCTATCTGACTACTCTGAGAAGAAAGGCCGAAACAAACTCAGAGGTCACAGTCTTTTTCAAAGTCCAGACCAAATCTTGGTCGGATCATGTGAAGGCTATGTAGTTCGGTATCTAAAATGGTCATTTGAGGAAAGAACCACACAGTTTGAGTGGGCTTGTTCAGTCAGTGCACGCAATTGTCAGTAATCGTGCAGCTCAACTCAGAATTTAAAAAGCTCAACGATTCGACGAACAATACCAAAGAAAGGACATTTGAGTAGGCCGCATAAATTACTCAAACTGCCAGATCATGATTAAACTAACTGAGAAAAATACAAAAAAACAATGACCGACATATTTCTCACATTCTCAATAATTAAAATAATATTATAATACTTTACAAAGTAAATACTCATGTCATAGTATATACAGAGTTGATACGACAGAGGGGC
Organism: Brachylomia viminalis; assembly: GCA_937001585.2. NCBI lineage: Eukaryota > Metazoa > Arthropoda > Insecta > Lepidoptera > Noctuidae > Brachylomia > Brachylomia viminalis. Next base: position 12,322,703 of record OW443301.2, on the reverse strand, counting down.
TTTCCTTTAAACTGCCTATACTAGGTACCATTTTCAAGCTCTGTACCAAAAATCAATTAAATGGGAACAGTAGTTTAGTCACAGATAATTTTTTGTCCCGTTTGAACACGATGTATCTTTCCTAACAGCTGATTATGTCTATACGCATAGGTCATGCACCTTAAAACGATAAATCTGAGTATAACCTACGATGCGTTGTTGCCGCTCTGACGTAAGTCACAAGTACAACCAAATATTTTCGCTAAAAAGATGGCAATAAATACATACACATTTGCACTTTCATTACAAAGGTTGGTTGCGTTTTACTCTGATTTGTAAGCTATTTAGATTGTTTGAAAAAAAATATTTTTGGTGCTTTTTATTTTTATACCGTATTGAATTAATACTAAACACCTATAGTATACGTAATGCAATTTAATGCCCCTCTGTCATATCAACTCTGTATAAAATACATCAATGTCAATGTGTATATAAAAATCCGGACATAATCATTGAGGACCATGTAGATATAATAATAATAACATAATCTTTTGAGGAAAGAACCACACAGATTGAGTGGACTTGTCCAGTCAGTGCACGCATTTGTCAGTAACCGTGCAGCTCAACTCAGAACTTAAGGAGCTCAACGATTCGACTAACAATACCAAAGAAAGGACATTTCGGTAGGCCTATACTATACTATATTGTAGTCTGTGGGTAGGCCGCATAAACTACTCAAACTGCCAGAACATGATTAAAACTGGAACAATTACCCACATAGTCCTCACATTCACAATTATTAAAATAATAAATAAATAAAATATTCATGAATGAATGAATATTTTTTTTTTGATTATGATGTAATATTATCTTAATTATTTGAATGCACTGCATGGATCATGTTATCTGAATTAAATGAATTTTATTTTTTTTATTTTTTATATGTAAAAAGGTATAGATACATAAAGCAAAGATTAACAGTAAAATAGTTAGCAAAATAAAATAAATCAACATTCCCTGTGTAAATTTATTGGAGCAGCTCAATCCCAACCTTTTTGTCCTCAATATAGTCTTTGACAGTATAATTGGCTTTCTGGAATAGTTTCCTCTTTATAAAAGATTTGAATTTATTAAGGGTTAGTTCTTGAATGTGGCTTGGAAGTTTATTATAAAAGCGTATAGGTACATTGGCATCTAAACGAGCCACCTATTTTCTTGAGTCTGGTTGTAGGACCAACAAATTTGTGTGTTATACATTGTGAAGTGTGAAAAAAAAGTGAAATGATACAATGTTTAAAGAAACCTTTTCAACCGCTTCGATTACACATTTGTATATTTAAGCTTAGTCCCCACGTGCCATGCACAGAAATATCCAGGGACAACGCTTTGATTAAAAATACGGCTTAGAGTGTACGGAATTTTCCGACACTGCAAAAAGGCCTCGGAATGACACAAAGATTCTCAAATACCTACGTGTTTTGTTTACACGGAAAATGCGAGTGCCAACCCCTTTCACGTAAACGACAAGATTTTATTAAAAGTGTTTCTGTAAAATGTAAAATGGTTGTAAATTATTTACGGCGTACTTTACCGTCCTGTCCTTGATAGCTGGTCTTGTGAGCGACTGACCGCGCGTGACGGTCCATTCTAAGCGCACGTTTACCATGTAAATTAACTGACCTCCGCCGGTCATTTTTTTAGCAGAAAAAGCAAATATTGTCGCTGGTGTTTACTCTGGCGCCCGGTTTTAGCCACACGTCCACACTGCTATAGTACGTAGTGTTTTAAAGGTTACCCTTTTCCTTGACTTTACCACATCGCATGTATTCCAAGTGGAAAAAAATAACAATTTGATTATTTGAGTTGTCGAATTTACTATAATTAATAAGTCACTATACTTCTCGGTACATGTTAGCGTATTAAGTGGATATGATTTTTTGGAACATAACGCAATTTCCTTGAGATTGTTTATTAACATAATACCTACTCATTATTTAACCATCAGCCGTGATGTAATGGACATCAACTACCTATTTTACGAATGTAATATGACTAATTTACCAACCTACTGATCAAATATCGACTGAGCGAGGTGGAGGGCAAATAATAAAACCACGACTAATCCAAGACCCTAGCATTAGGTAGAATTTTTGAAAGACTTACTGCCTGACATCGTCCTACCATTTTCCCAGTGGCTATATTCCTAAGGGTTACAACGCTATACTAGTAGCAAGTACTTACGATAGTCGTAAAGCTGCAAGCCCTACTATAACACCATTACTTACGAGCAGCTATTGCGGCAAGCAACGTCACTTTCACGCCACGAAATATCGAGGATACCGTAGGGAACGACTCTCTGCCGCGGCCGGCATCATCATACAAATGGCACATTAGCGGCCCGTGTCCGAGCCGGCCGCACGCCGGACGCACCTTATCTGCCTCTCAACTATATTTGTTCTACACCGGATTACCAGAGATTTACCACGGTCACCGACCGTTAACAAGCGATTTAACGTCCTCTACAAATACAAGTAAAATTTAATGTCACGCGTGACCGCTTGAATTTTAAAACATTTGTGAAAAGTTTCGTAAATGTTTTTGGGCTTTGTTGCGATAACATGCAGCTGCTATTTAAATTCTCATTTTAATAAATTAGAAACATATTGTTTTCACAAGTTTGTTTTTCTTCCAGTAAATACTTAACCGTGCTTCGGGCTAGCTTCCCATACACAGTGGCTCGAATTATATTCAGTTGCATCAAAGACTTTGAAAATTATTTTTTAATTATGGTACTTCGTGGTTTTGGTAATACTCTCCTAAAACAATGTTGTGTTATTATTATGTACACAACACTAACATACGAGTACTTTGTTGCGTAAGCGGCGGCGTAGCACGATCTAGCGTGGCGTAGCATGGCGTAGCACAGTGTAGCGCGGCGTAGTGCGTTGTAGCGTAGCATAGCTCAACAGTAGGACAGAGACGCGGGTGCGATAACGCGGCTCCGCTATAAATCAGCGCTGTCGATGCGGAGCCGCCCCATTGCAGCTCGCGGCTTGATTTGTCGCGTCCATCCCACGCGAATCTATGACCACTATAGTGTTGTGGTAAAGTCGATATATCGATGATAGTACGTGCATTACCACTAGTTAAATATTTGTTAAGTTTTTATATGTATCCGCGTACATCATCACTGTGCATGTTTTTTAGACGAAATCGTTGGCGAAATAATAGATAACTGAACTTTTCAAACAATTTAAAATAATCACGCAGACCAATAGACATCCTGAAACAATTTTAACTTTATATTCACTTATAGTTTTCTTTTGTGTAATAAAGAATGAATGATATGTATTGTTTTTAATTAATCATAAAGAAATAAAACATATTGCCACTCATAAATACGACATCGACAGGTTTACTTAATACCAATACCGACAAAACTTCACTAGCCCATTGATATGGAACCAATAAAGCGCCCAGTAAAATAAAATCGCCCCCAACCGCGGTCAAACATATCTCCACTACCATTGTGACCCGCTTGCATAATCACTTTTGTGCGATACAAATACGACGGTATAGGAATTACATAACATACAGAATTTATCGCTCACCTTCAACTCTAAAAGTTAATTTTAATTGTTAAAAACATCTCAAAACGCTCTTTTACTATTTCAATATTTTCTCCGTAACTTCCTATCACTTTATTTTCGAAAAAAATAGTTGCAGCCTACACTACGAAACTGCCTTAAAAATTACCTTTCATTCAAGAGCTAAACATGCGAGCTCATACCGTTTTGTTCAACAGAATATTAGTACGAGGGAACACTGACCCTTAAATACTTAACAAGGCGGTGTTAACTGCGACCTAATTTCAGATTAATACGCTTAAGCGGAAACCTCACTTACTAAGCAGGTTCAAATGGCACGCGGCTCCGGCCCGTCTCGGGTGAACTATGAACATGAACGACTAAACTAACCAGCTTAAACACTTTATTCTGTTTACTTTACTTTCCCGATTCTTCTCTATTACGCAAGTTTAGCAGATTTATAGTTTCCGCCCCGTTCATTATCTGTATTGAACAACTAGCTATGGACGACGCGTGGCATAAATCTGAATGAAACGTAGTAAATAGCCTCCCGCCCTACCAACTTTCCGACTTGTGTCAACTTAGAGAAGTTTGTACCGGCTAACTTTTCTTACGAGCCTCGGATACGTTAACTAATCTGTATTAGATAAGTGCACTCATTACTTCGATTGTGATGAATTGGATACGCTTTAGTAACGATCTCTATTATTCAAATTTAATTTACCCTAAACTAGAACGAAAATATTTTAGCTAACTCGATCACCGCCACCAGGATACTAACCCTAATAAAAGAAATACACCGGAAGCTATAACCCGTCCTATTACCAATTCCCTCTGTCCTGTTTCCTAAATATTCAGTTTTTCCTTTGTTGGCATTTTTTCATGTAGTCAAGAAAACAAGAGCGCTATAACTCTCGTGCCGGTTGATCAGATAGCATGATAATGGTTGTAATGGATCCTGGTCAGCGGCCCGCATGCAAATAAATCTGCGGCCCGATGCAATGATGTGTGGAAAATGGGAGTCACCCCTTGCCGCGGCCTGCCCCGGTAGCCTGCTCGCGGCCTTGTACCGAGCTAACCGGCGCGCGGCGCGGCGGTCACCCATCGTAATAAAACAAATTACCTTACATTTTGTAAGTGATTTTTATTGTTATGATATTTTTTACAACCTTTATTAAAATATGCATTTCCTGATAATATTACAACATATCTACAATATCTGATTTCTATTTAAGTTTTGTTGTTTTTCTTGCAAGGAAATCATTGTGACTATTTAAATATCTAATTATAATGGGTTATAGGGTTGCTTTGAAAATAATAATACTTAACATTAAAATAAATAAAATACAGCAATTGATATACAGTTAAAATTATTTTAAAACGAAGTCGCTTTAGAAAAATAATGGCCCTTTTAATATTCCCATTATTCCCCTTTGTAAAACATAATTAAACTTAGTACTATAATGGCAACGCAATCGAGTTGAACAAATGTGAACAGTTTTTATTAGAACTGGCCCGAGTAAAGTTATCATGATTACTTACTGGGATGACCTCGTATCACGGAGGCAGTTACTGCTGGACAATCTTTACCTGCTGCTGTTGTTTTATCCGGGAAGTGGGCAGCGATAAAAGTCAGGGCAAATGGCAGTCAATAAAATAAATAGCGTCGGCAGGGTGTTCTGTAAATAAGTCGGTGCCCGGGCTCGGGGCGACGATCGCCTTTTTTATTGGCGCCTCGATTGCTCTCGAAACAACGAGTGTGAAGCGGCCGCGGGGCGCGGGGGGCAGGGGCGACGCATATTGCAGTGTCGCGCTGACGCTGCAGATTATACTCACAGATTAGAAATAGAATTCCCCGCGATGTTGCGGCATTGTCTGCTACAACACTCTTATCCTCAATTGTTCCATCGTCCTTATAAGATTTTTTAGTCTGAAGCCGATCTGTCAATTCCTCCTTACGCCTTGTTCAATGTTATCTTAATCTTTCTTCCGGCAAACAAGTTGCATGTTTCTATTCATAATGAACAGTCAATAAAATTTGTTGGTCTACATTTGATTACATTTTTACAAGTGTTCGAATCTGTCAATTATCTGTCCACCAACACTTACTTATCTGTAATACTCAGTCTCTAGAGAATAATATCTCTATGTTCAGATGGGATAATAAAGTATTCCACACGTATCGCGGCCGGTCGCGAGGCGTCTCCCAGATAGATGTATTAATTTGTAAGAATTTGTCGTCGGACCCTCGCCCTCCTCCGCAAGCATTCCAATCACGCACAACAAGCTGCGTAATTGCACCTAATAATTTTCTTAAATAGCTACAATACTACTGGACATCCTAATCCCGGTAGCGCTTCATGACTTTTTTTCTTTGATACGGTACTAAAACCGGTAGTATGTGCGCGTGCTTTATGACATCATCTGTAAAGAATAATAAAAAACGGCGATTTCGTTAAGTTTTATGAGATACGAGTGAATGACCTTCACTAGTGGGTTCTATTTGTATTGAGTTGGACATTGGACAGTATTAGGAGCGTGACGGAGGTGTCAGTGCATCGCCATCGGCCGTGGGTCGTGAAGGCCGGTCCCGCGGGGCTCGTCAACACACCACGGACCTAATCCAATCACAACTGCACACGCCCACGTCCACTTACACATGTTCAGCACAGATAACTCTGTAGAATATTGATGACAAGTTCGGGTTTGTATGATCAACATTACAACCGAAACTCGAATCATTACAAACTAAGTTATACATATTAGAGTTTGAATATTACCACAACTTCAAATATCAGCCAAATAAAAAAAAATACTCAAGTTATGCACCTAAATTGAGTGAAAATTATATTTAACTGGCACGTCAATAAAGCTGATAAAGCTCGAGACTACGAGCGCGGACTACGCGCTACGCCGTAGCGGAGTCGTAGACGCGCTTAGTTAATTTACCTAAGCACCTTACCGCTATCTGTTTTGCGCCCGCGCTGGATTATGCTAATGATGACTTGTAATTCTCTTATCGCGCTTTGTCTACCTACAGGTTTGCTACAATATAATAATTGAATTTTACACCAAGTCTATTACTGGGGTAGTTAATATTGCATTGATATAAAGAAAAGTGAACCCACGTTTCCGTAGCAAGTTGATAAACTACCGGTAATAAACTGAAATCTACAACGCCTACGCTCAATTAGTCACAAAATAATAGCGGGATGTAAAGAAAAGATGAGGTGTATTAGAGGTGCAGTTATTAGAAGACTTGATTTGGCCACGGAGGCCGGTCTCGGAGGTAATGGGCGCGAGACGTGAGGGGACCCACAATAAGTCACCGCGGCCATCCGATAGCTGCAAATCAATGACCACCCTGCTATGATACATGGGATTAACCGCCGTTTATAGTTTCAGCTACGGTCGACGAATTAATACCGTGGAGGTGCGTGCTATCTGCCACATTAATTTTTATGGCTGTTGATAGGAATCAATATATTTTATAGGTGTTTTAATTGATAGTTCACAAGCTCATATTCGCTTCTCTTGTGAGAGCATCATTATTGACAGTTTTTTTTACGAACACTTATTTTGTGTGGTCAACAAATAGTTTTATTGTGTTACCAGGATAGAATAAAAGCGTGAGTGTCCTCCTGTCACGAGCACTGGCTGTCAAATAGCGTCGTGCAGTTTAGGGATGGTGCTAAGGGTGTCTGTCACCGTGTTTTAAGGCGCGAGGGTCGCTTGTTAGCGCGAACGTGCTCGCGTCACCGGTAAACACGCGGGTAGATAACAATCTATTTGGATTGCCTCTATATTTCATTTTTCCCCGTGTGCACCGCGCTAACTAGATAGAGGTGCCGCGTCACATGAACGAATAAGGGAAATACGGGACTGTTTCTTTCGTAACAAGATTTGTACATTTCTATTTTCTGTTCGTGCCGTTTAAATCAGGTGTATTTACTTGATATTGTAAAAGGGTTTGCTCGAGATAAAGAAATTTGCAAGGAAGATAACAATAATATCGAACTTTTATCAGATTTGAAAATTATACCGATTTCTATTGTCAATTTATCTTGCCTTATTCAAGGATATTTCATATCCATTACAGAATTTCAGAAAATAAGTGTTTTGTGTCACCTGTAAAGTTGAATAAATGCACATAATTATCACAGTTGGTCGGCGCACTGAAGGTATAATGTACCGTGGGAAACGGTGCATTATCCAAGTTTTTTTTACAAGTAAATTTTTTGAGGTATAGCCAAATAATAATTAAATAACTTCACCCAAATCAAATAACAAATCCAATAGAACATTCGGAATCACGTTAAAAATAATACGGAGGTGTGAAGCTACGGTTAGTTAGGCAGTGTTGACGCTCGCGACCTCCTTGGTCAGTTGATCGCTTGTGCACACATCTCCCGACCGTGTGTAACCACTGTAATACAATCTATGTCAGACAACATTGGGTACTGGACAATATGCATGAGATTTTGCTGAGTTATTGTTCGGTTTAAAAATCTTGTAAAACAGGAAATATCCATCAAAGTACCTTTGTAAAATTGTGACCCCAAAACGTAGGTAGTGAAGGTACATGTACTCTAACAGAACTCTAGTATCGCCATAGATATTGAAGGGGTTTTATTATTTTTAAAGTGCGCGCTCGTTTGCACGCGAATGGGCCACTTAACCACGGAGACAGGCTCCCGCTTGTGCGCGTAGATTTCCTATACTAACTGCATTAGCCATCTTTATGTGAGGGATAACTGTTTCGCCACGCTTTTTACATGTTTTTTTTTCTTCAGAATGATAGTAAAATTCGACCCGACGGTTGACTGTAAATAAACAAATGCGCAACAATAAAGCCTTCATAGGTTTGGAACTTGCGACAATATTGCTGTGTAGTTTAAGGCTTAATAAAAACAATTGTAATTTTACGAGGGCGAATGATAGTCGGTAGGCAATAGGCTCTCTGCAATAGGCATAGTGTCAGTCGGAGGATCGGACGTAATGTCGGACGTGACCGGATTCACGAGATGTTCCTCCCGCGAAACGAGAACACAGCTCCATTATCAACCAAGAAACGTCACGGCAAATAATGCTCTGTTCAAATTCATTACATAAAAATATACTTAGAATTGTCATATAATAAACAACCAGTTTTAAAAATGCATTTAAGCACTTTTTTGTTTAATCGACTACAGTATTTTCAAATGAAATGTCTTAACCTTGTAGCTTGACAATGAAAACGCACGCCCATAGTGATACCTTTTGAATATCTTCGCTTGTCAAATTTAATGCGCCCTCCATCTGCACTATCAGTCGAACCCCTGTCGCTATCACTCAAGGTAGTGTTCTTTACATGTTAAAAAGAAAATAAGAAACATTGGCAAAATTGTGAAGCATTACATTTTATCAAGCATGAAAAAATCGATACAGTTTACATCAATCAAAATAGTGCAGTAAAAAATGATTATAAAATTTAAGATTGACTCCCTAAAACTATAACAATAAGTGTTATGGTTTAATTTGTATTTATCAACCGTTAAAATGCGCATTGGCAAAACGGAATCACTAATTTGCAACCCCTCAGCGCGGTCGGTGCGGTGTGTGAACCGCGAACGCATTTGATTCTTATTCATGGCGCGGGGGACGCGTCGACCGCCTAACAATTTGATAATGTATTCACTTGATAAAGCGGAAGGTGGTACTTCGCGAGAGCCGCATTAAAAAACCAATTACAGCATGGCTAAATCGCGGCGTCGCTGCTCTCGCCTATTTGTCAGACTCCGGAGGGATAAAGAGTATATTCTAAATTTAATTTCACGCAATTTAAAAAATTGGGGGACAGTCAGAAACGTTATTTTTTATTGAGCGCCAGTTATGAAGTTTAAAACGATTTTAAGGGAGTCAACTGGTTAAAGGGGAAGCCAGAGAAAATCAAAAGAGATGTGTATTTATTAGATTAATACGGTAGGTGCATACGTTACTAACTATTTTATGAAACTAAAGAAGACTGAATTAAGGACAGTATGTGTGCCATAGAGAAATTCACTTATTGTCCTTACGTAAGCCACCCTTGAATCATGATTCAGAAATTCAACAGCTATAACTGAATTAGGTAAATGAAGTTGTGTTTCAGTTTTAACATCTGAAAAAAAAACTTAAATATAATATCTCGGCTCTCGCTCTCTTATTTAAATCAATCAAAAACCATTAGCCACTTTAAAGACTGATTAACCTTCCCCCACTGCCGAAATATTTCAAAGAAAACAATTAAAGAGTTTAAAAGAAAACGTCGCAGTACCTATGTCAGGGGGCGAGGGCAAAGGCGATGTAACAAACAGCCGCCCTAATACAATAACGGCCGGAACAAACTGCGCTATAAAATATCACCAGTGCATAAATCAGTTTTGCCGTGATGCGCCGGCCCAGGACCCTCCGCCTACCGTTACTATCAACGATTTATGGTCATACGATATTGTGTAACAGATAAAATAATAATTGTCCGGATCTAAAAACAAAGCCTGGCTTCTAGTAATTGATTGGTTTGCAATAATTTTTGGTTTCACACAACTTTAATATTTGTCTATTATGTCCGCCTTTGTACAGTTTTTTTTTTATTTGTGCATTAAGTTTTGGTAAATAAATAGGTATATGAATATTTCTGCAGTTTTTTTCCTTTGTTTTACCTGAATGACTACCGTGTCTTTATGTTTCGTCCTTTTAGAATTTAGATGATCAGAAAATAAAATCAAAATACAACGGGCACTATGGTATTATCCGCCTAATTTCAGCTTATCCGTATCCATTGTACGTTCCTACATTCCTGCTAACGTATCAGTATCTGCTTTATAATTCAACCCTTACAAATATACTTAGTAGGTAAATATATTTCGTAAAATTGATAATTTTTATGACATTTTGATCAACATTACGTTATAGGAGAGTGCCCAATTATTGTGGGAAACCAATCGCTATCGCGTTACTAAAAGTTCACAAAACTCTGTGTTTTCAGAAATGGCGAAATCATAGTTGGTCACGGTCACTGCACACACGAAGGCAGTACGCGTGAGGCGTGAGCTCAGCGCAATATCGGCATCACTACGCGAAGCAGCAAGCGTGCAACAGAGGCGAGGCGCGGCACGGTGTCGCACGGTGTCGCACGTCGCGCCACGCGGCGCGCACTGATTGAGCCGCGACAAGTTAAACGATTTGAAACAATTTAATAGAGATCAAAAATTCAGGACCCCACAAGCCCGCACAAACTTTTGAAGTTTTTCCCTCGCTAAAGGGATTATCGGTGAGCGGAAGCTTAGGGGGATATTTTATGGTTTTTGTGGACTTCCTTATATTTTTTCCTTAATTCGGGCACTTGTGTCGAGAAAATTTTCAGCATATGGTTTTAAAAAGTATGAAGCCCGAAAACATAGCTAATACTATTAATTATGATAACGTTAGCACTTTTGCACTATAGCTTTTATTTTATGGTGTCTACGTTGCAGGAATGTACTCCTAGTTGGTAATCCAATGTTACAAATGTTAATGTATCCAATCAGAATACGTATTCTGAGTGTATCCATCTGTTTGCGACAATTTTTTTTTTTTTTACTTTAAATATATTCTGAAAATTTTACTAAATAGAGGAGTTAACTGAAAAACAAAAATTGATTAAAGTATATATAAACATCTACCTTAAATAGAATGCTCCTCATTTCTTCTGACAAAAATCCTAACAGCTCCATGCATATCCCAAAATCAAATAACTCACGAAAAGATTGTTTTCAATCTGCGGATACATACGTTACATTTATCGAAGGAATAACGTGAGCTTTAGGTTATTATGGTCCCTGATCGAGTTCACGTATCTACTCCACTTCTTTGCTGGAAGGCTATCAACGTAAATATCTGCACATTTTTACTGTCTCTTTGACAAGGTACTACGTTGTTCTATTTGCGGAGTTTCAATCGAATGCATACTGCGTAAGGTTGAGATTTCATGTGAGATGTAAAGATGGAACTTTGTCGTATTAGGAAGGTGGGCGATATGCGATTGCGTTATGATAGGATCAGGGTTCAGCGGAGCGCGGCCTGTGAGAGAGGCGCTCCGAGCAACTCCCAGAACACGTTACTATATGATGTTAATGTAATTTTAAATGTGGAAGACTCTTTGTGCTCTTTTATATCTTCAAGAAAGTGATGTAGATGGTGCGATGTGTCATTAGGAGGGTGCCTAAATACATTATAGCACCTAAGTACCTAATTAATAGGTGCCATAACACACGCGTGCTGAGAAAGCGTCGTTTAATCCTTCTCTACATGAGAAAGAGCCTTTGGCCTGCTGCGGACAATGGCCGGGTAGATACTTAGACAGAATGTTACTTAGATATTGTTTTCCAACATGCGTGTTGATGCAATGCCTAATTAAAAGTGAGCTTTTTATCTCAGCCTATAAATGAAGCCAGAAACAAAACAAAAAAAAATACATTTAACAGAACTTTTACAATCAAACTCATTGAACTAAAGTTTTATTTCATCTCTATTTCATATTATTTTATCCGATCTCAAGTAAAGCCGATGGTACAAGTCTACAAGCCAATGTGCATTGCTCTGAGGATTATTCCGAGGTATAATGGAGCAGAACGGCATCTCCCCAATCGGCTCATCCGATATACACAGCCGACCGGAACGGAGTCCCCTGCACGCATCAATCGCACTATCGCACTATTGATTGTCACTGAAAACTTATAGTGCGCATTTCAATCAGGAATACGAAGTATTTTTTGTTATCATTTCATGCATTTTATTTTCTGCGTCCCTACTTAATCTCATACCCGATATGATTATGAAATGAAATGTTTATTTCTGTAAGTAGATCTTCTAAGACTTTTACAAGTCAATTTGGTCAAAATTTTAAAACTAGGTGGCGGCGGCATTTCCTAGCTGAATGATCCCTGAGAAGAAATGCCGAAACAAATTCAGAGGTCATGGTCTATTTTAAAGTTCAAACATTATATTACTATTCTGCTTCAAACAATACAGGGCAATTTCTAGAAGGGCCATGGCTGGAGGGGCCTGTTGGAAGGGCGTCTAGAAGGGGATGTTGCTGAGTATCAGCGTAGTCTAAGCTAGAACTTAGCTGCACATGAAAAGCATTAGATAGACTGGGTAGACTGGGTTCGATCGCCAGGTCAGTCAATGTTATTAATTTGTGTGATATTATGTCTAAGGTAATACAAATTCTTATTGTAATATTTAAATGTGTACAAGTAGGTAGAGAAGTAACATTGCAACAAAACAATACCTTGAATTGCATTGTTTATAACCGTCCAAGTACTCAGTAGTGTCATATAGCATTACCCACATCAGCTAAATCAGCAGTTTGTGTATGACTCCAGTTGCACATATACCTACGTTATGTGGACTTATCTACCTATGTAGGTACCGGGGTCCCACTGAAAGTTTTTAGAATAGGCCAGTAAGAAAAGCAGCCGATACTTTTTTTTTTATTTCGAATTAGAAACTCTTTGGGAATCTGTAGATGTGTCATGAATTCATATGTCATTTGTTTTCACAAATTGGCGGCAATTTAAAAAGTGTCTGTCATGTGTGTGTCGAACTGGATTTTACTAGAGAAAAAATTATTTCAATGATTTATTACGACTTTCGCTGCGGTCTTACTCAACAACAAAGTTACGATAGACCTCGATTAGCATTTCATGACGAAGCCCCATCCCGTGCCACTGTGTACAACTAGTTTAATGAGCTTAAACGTGGTCGAAGCAAACTACTGATGATTTGCGAGAAGGGCGTCCTTCTACGGCGACAACTGAAGATCACGTGAGTGCTGTGCGGCTAATGATAGAAGCTGATTGAAGGGTGACATATCAACAGATTCAGGGCAGCTTTAGGCATTGGTATACGTCAAGCACAAAAAGTTTAACAGGAACATTTAGGCGTCAGAAAGCTTTGCACTTGATGGATACCTCATAATTTGACGGAAGATCAAAAACGCTTTCGTTTGGATTGGTGCCGCTCAATGTTTGAAAAGTATGACGGAGGTGACTCGAATGCTGTAAGTATATGACATCGTCACAAGTAATGAAAGCTGGATATATTGTTACGAACCCGAAACCAAAAGACAATCTGTGCAATGAATGTTTCCATTCGAAGATTTGCCGACAAAAGTAAAAAAGGGCAGAAGTCAAGGGAAAAAGATGATTGCGTCATTCTTTGGACGGACGGGTCATTTCGCAACAATTGTCACAGACGAAAAAAGACTGTTACTGCAGATTGGTATATCAGTCATTGTTTACCAGTTGTCTTGGAAAATGTTAGACAGCAGCGCCCAAGAAGCAGGATCCTCCTCCACCACGACTACGCTCCAACACACTCCGCCAGACGGACTATCAAATATTGGTCTATCAAAAGTGTGGAGTTAGTAAGTCCTCCTCCTCCTTACAGTCCTGACCTGGCACCTTGTGATTGTTATTTATTTCCAAAAATAAAAGATAAACTCAGAGGAATTCGTTTTATGGACCCTGAAGATGCCGTGGCCGCGTTGGAAAACGACGTGGAAGAAATCCCTAAAGAAGAGTGAGCCCACTGCTTCAGTCAATGGTTCCATCGCATGCGACGGTGCTCAAAAGGAACGGCGACTACTTCGTAAAGCAATAAAAATACTAACAGACTTTTACATAATTTCGTTTTTTATTTTATAAAATCTTTCAGTGTGACCCACGTACCTACTGTAGGGTCTTTAACGTGCATGGTTTTACAGGCAACCTCCCCGAGCCTCTAGGAAGTTGATGATAAACATTATTTCGTATTAAGAAGATAAGAAAAAGAATAGGAGTTAGGTGAAGAGCTAACATTGCGTACGTAATTGTTATGTAAAAACGTAACACGATGATTAATATCTCTGAAAACGATACCGTATTAATTATTATTAAAATACCAAAGATACGATTTATTGAAGTACCTCTCCCATAGTACCTATTTCTACATAAGGTGTTTTGTTTACTCATTCTATAGAAAAGGGAGGATTCTCCAACCAGCAGGGTGTTGTGTCTGGTGAAGAGGTGGGCCACTGCCCGACGCGACGAAACATGTTGGGACGTTGTTTAAATGCGAGTCGCGCGGTAAACTCTGTTTGCGCGATGCAGGATTTTGCTTGAAGTCAGTGTGATGCGATGGCGATATAGATGCCGCCACAAAGTTTAATACAACTTACAAGAGCAAAATATTATTTCTATCCTTTGTTTGCTATGCCGCAATGTGTAGGATTTTCCATCTTTTACTTTCTACAACATTTTATTCTAAAACAGCACTATCCAAGCGTTACCCAAATAAATGTAACACGCTAAATCTCACAGCATTCCCACATGCGTACAAATTCCTCATACATGCACTCAGTTAATTGCATTAGTTTATGAATTCTAACTACTTTGATTTCCGCCCCTATAGCTCATAATAGGCTACCTGACGGACGACCGTCGAGACTGCCTTCTTAGGTTTTTGCAGATATCCAATATAACGAGTTGGTCTTCCATGTGATTCATAGCCATCGAAGTAAAATAATCCCTTAGATTAATTTTCAAGAACTACCAAACAGTCCGATATAATTCATGGAAAATCCATCAGAATCTATCAGACGTTTATAATGACTTCCTTTGATGAGATTCAATCCTTTTCAACGTCTTCAAATCTCATCAATTTCCGCTTGAGTTGCGCATATTAAAGTCCAGAAGGGATTATATTTTTATAGTACTGGTACAACACAAACACAATCATGATTAATCGGATCTGGACAAATGGCCGGTCATTTGTGCGAACGATCGGAGACCGTGAATGTCCCGGCGACTATCTAAAGTATCGAGATAATAGGTGCAGGGGCTGAGCGGCCACCCGCCGGTCGCAGCGCCGGACCGGCCGCCGTACGCCGGCCGCCGGCTGCCGGCCGCCAGGGTCACTAAGGAATAATGTAAGTGTCCGGGGCGACATTTGCACCGAACTGCCGACGACCTCCGCCTCTTACTTATGCGGTTTTTAATATTTTTATTGTAATGGCTACGGTCAATTCGGAACAAGAAATGCAATGGAACCGACTTATTTTGTGTAAAAGTAGCGCCTACTCGTATAATACGAGTAAAAATAGAGACGTTAATCCAAGAAGTAATTTCCAAAAAAAAAAAATACACAGAAGGCAACATTTTCAGTCTGATAGTTACACAAAACTCTAATAGCCCATTAGAAAATATATTCCATCATCATCCACAGCCCGACTTCACCCACTGCTGAGCGAAGGTCTCACTTTTCTTGTGCCGATCCCCACGCTCCTCTGCCAGCCTCATCCAGGTTCTACCCGCGACGGCAACAATATCGTCCGCTCATCTCACCGCCAGACGACTGACACTTCGTCTTCCAGTCCTTGGACGCCATTCGGTCACTGCCTTGCTCCACCTGCCATCACTGCGCCTTGCCAGGTGTCCTGCCGAAAACATATTCCAGCACCTACTAATTAATTAATCAGTTTTAAGATGCAGGTTAAAATCTCCACGCAACGCTAAATTGGCACTAGTAGCTACCAATCAACTTAATTACACATATCGACTACCAACTCAAGGAAAATTATCAACAAAAGTCTCCAAGATTTTCGCAGTTCCTGCATTGTGAGGTAAAGGTTGTATAAGAACGTGTAAAAAACAGCTGTGCCCCCCGACACCCTTGCGGTCACCGTTATTGTTGGCGACGGCGAGCGCACTAAAACTGCCCATAAAACACCACCGCCACCGCCACCGATACATATCTATACTGATTGAAACTTTCCATTTCCGATATTAATAATTTTTGACTTTACTTTGACTTATGAGGCGCTTCCTAAATATCAGTTATTTTTTGGTTTCATAGAATTGCGCCGAGTACAGACAGCATAACTGTGGATGACCGGTATGGAAATAAGTAGTAGGTACTGAAGTTTCATGCATGGAAACTTGCCTTTTTACCCGACTGCGCCAGAAGGAGGGTTATGTTATTTGTTACAACTTTTACCTTTATACTGGATAAAGAATAATGCTTGCATGAAATGGATACATTATTACCTTCTGTTTTGTACCTAAAAGTACCAGCGAGTCATTTACCTATACAGGGTGTCCCGTAAATAATGGATCAAACGCAACGGGTAGGTAGCTTACCTCATTTCCAAAAAATTTTTTTTTCAATTTGAAAAAAAAAATCTATTGAACATTTTTTTTCTAAGGCAAATAAAATTATATTTGAAAAAGAAAATATTAACAATAAGCTATTCAGAAGTTTTTGACAAAAATCATACCTAAAAATGTTATTAGTTGCAGCGACAGCATTAAAAACACTGAATGCTGTTAGAGAAAATGGTAAAATTCGAAAAAAAAAATATCTTGGTTACCTTACCGATTTTTTTTTAACTGTTCAAATTAGTTGTTTGAAATGAGGTAAGCTACCTACCCATTACGTTTGATCCATTATTTACGGGACACCCTGTATGTATAATGTTGCCTTTAATACACCGGGCCGCAAAGAAAGCGGGTCGGTTATAACAAGGCGATAACTTATAAAATATTTGAGCAATCCTTTTAAAATAAATACTACATTGAAGTTTATTACATTACAAATATAGGAAGAAATAAAACCATTCAATATCTTTTTCAGTATTAAAAGCATAAATAGATAATTAAGGTTTTTTTTTTTAATTTAAACCACTTAAAAACCATTTGTTTTTCTTTGGTCTCTGTTTATAAATATTGCATTAATTGTTCAATTCAAAACATGCCACTAACCCCGGAAGAGTGTACGAGAATTCTGTCAATGCTTGAAGACAGTCAGCGTTATACAGCGAGAACTGTTGGTGTGTCGCTATCAACCGTTTAAAGAGTGCGCCAGCGATTTGAAGAGACTGGATCCAATATTCGCAGACCAGGAATAGGCCGAAGAAGGTGCATGACTGCTCGGGAGGATCAATATATAGTGTCAACAATGTTGAGAAATTGATTTTAAACGGCCGTTGAAGTCAAAAATCACTTTCTACGTGCTGGAGGGAGCAATCCAAGCACGTGTACAGTGAGGCGGCGTTTTGCTGAAGCACTCTTGAAGCCATTTAGACCTTCAAATCGAATCAAATCGACGAGTCGAGGTTCATGCTATACACGCACGATGAGAGGCAAAGAGTCTACAGAAGACCAGGAGAGCGCTATAACCAAGCTGAAGAGAAAGTGCCATACGGCGGAAGCTCCATACACTTGTGGGCTAGAATTTCTCCCGTAAGCCGCACCGTGCTAGTGGTGATAGAAAATGGCAATTTAACTGCAGAAAGCCATCTTTATGCAAGATAACGCTCGTCCCCATACAGCTCGGGTGGTGTTTGACTACCTTAAAGATGTCGCTATCACAAGCACGAAGTGGCCAGCACGCAACCCAGACTTGAATCCCATCGAGCATGCCTGGGACGAACTGGGACGACGTGTACGCCAGCGAAATTCCCCTTCAATCATGCTTCGTGAACTGAAAGAAGCTCTGATAGAGGAATGGGATAACATTTCTCAGCATCGGTTCAGAAATCTCGTGTAAAGCATGCCAAACGGTATAACAGCTGTATTAATAGTTTGTGGTGGCAATACAAAATATTAAAATGAGTAAAAAATCTCAATCAAAATCTAAAAAAAATCTAGTGAAAATTTACATTTTTAGTTATATAACTTACTTTTATTCAAAATAAACTACATAATCTTGGACTTTTATGATATTGATTTAACCAGTCTTTATTTAATAAATCTAGCTCCAATAATTTTGAAGTTATTGCAGGGTTTATTACCGACCCGCTTTCTTTGCAGCCGGCCTAGTGGATTTTCCTATTTGATACTTGGATTTAGTAAATTTAGTTAGTTACAGATAGTATTATATAGTATGAGATTGATGGGTAGATAGATACGAAATAATGTGGAGATTAAACAAGCTTGGCATCAGAATTCTAGTTTTATATTTAAAAAATAATAACCATTAGAGAAATGCCTGCTAGACTAGTTACTTAAGTATAGGTAGCTAAGATTTCAATAACTCAGCTGGTAAAGGTAGAGAGGACCTTACAGAACAAATATTAATAAAAGAAGTCTGCACGACTGGAGAGATAATATACGAGTTGAAATAAAATCTGTCAGTGACCATTTATGGCGGAGTCCTGTTATTAAAATGTAGCGGGGCTCGGGGCGTCAGGTCTGCCGTCCGACAGCACAGGGCGGCGCGGCGGCGTCTCCGCGCCGGCTGCGACCACGACACGATCTGATTTATGTCCCGACCAGCAATATTTTATTCGGCGGGCGCCTCAAGAAAACTATAAGTATCCGTTCGGCAGGACCAGGGGAGTAGCCCAGTAAATATTGTCTCCGCTCACTGCATCAATACAGACAGATATATATATTTATTACGCTACTTTGTAAGATAATTTGGTAATGGATTGGGATCATTACATTTTTATTCTGTAAATATGTTCATGCTAACGAGGAGATTTATTGTTAGTGTTAGCAGTTTAGTGCGGTTTATTTTTATGCATATTTCGTTAAATTAATATGTTAAGTCGTGAGGAGTTGATATCTGTTATTGATTCTCTGGCCGTAGGGATACGTCTTCTTGATACTGGACTTGTTTATTCTCAAAACAAAGCTAAGCAGTCGTTCTATTCTGTAAAAATCTCACTATGAAAACATAGCTGAAGTGAGCTTCATTGGCTTAAAGTGAGTGATTCCAACCGATGCTAGGTATTGACACTATTGCAGGTCACTTCAACTAAGTTTTCACGGTGGGATTTTTATAGAATAGACTGACTGTACTATGTTTAACTAATAAAACATAGTTCATTTTATCTTTCAGCTGTAAACTGAATTTATAAGTTGTTCCCAAACTCATTCCCAAGTATTTAAACCCGGGACATGCACACCATAACTGCGTGTCAAGTGTGAGAGCAAGTCCAAACGAAGCCACAATTGGACTGTCACTCCACTCTGCTGAGGCAGGGCGCACCTATGGTGGGCGAAAGGAACACCCTTCACTAACAGTATCCTGATTCCGATTCATTGTCATGTAACATATTAAATGCGTATGCTAAATTGTGGTGATGAGTTCGAAAGGGGACATTATAAGTTATAAGTTTATAATTATAATAAATAATAATAATAACCCCACCGCCGTATCTTTACGTTGACGTCGTGGTGGGGCTTGCGCGCTCCGAACTCAAGGTCTGTGCCGGTAGAGTTTACTTTGCTGGAACAGGTCTACGGTGAGGAGCCAGACCAAGAGGGATACAGACACCCGCAGGGCAGCATGTGGCGAGCTGTTGGGCAGTAGCGACCCCACGGACCCTACCTCCCGAGAGAAGTCTTGTTTCTCATCTCTGGCTTGCCTTTATTGGCCGGCTGGAGTGAACAATGACGAGGAACAGAGCTCCCACCTCTTTCTTGCCTTTATTGGCTGGCTTGAGTGGAGGTTCGCAAGAGCAAACGTGCTCGGAGGAAGGAAGTATTCCAGTAAGTGCTGGTAGGGATCTTGACCATCTTCCGGGCTCTGGGATTGTCCTGATATTCGTGGAATACCTCTCCACTCCTCAAGCACCTTAGGATATGTTGCTCCCTTGTCGCTACGTCAATAAGTGCTAGCGACAGTTTCCGCCTTCCAAGGACCGGTACTCCATGGTCCCGAGATACTTAAACATAAAGAATAATAATAATAATTTATAATATAATTATTTTATACTTATAATATTATTATAAGTCTAATGACAATTTAATTACCTATTTATAGGTGTTACTTTTCGAAATTCTGAATAAAAATGACTATGAAAAGGGCATCGCACTTGCTACTTACGTCAGCCATGGAGGTTAATCTTTAGCAGGCACAATATCAACATTACTACTGCAAAAAATACAGCTCATAGTAGGTATTTCAAGGACCATAAGTTCTTCTTTTTCGTTGTACCCCGATAATGACTCTATTAGACCTCAGCAAAGAGGTCGATAAGTCGGCACGGTTGTCAAACTGGACTGATGAGTGATGTGCCCTCGGCACACGATCCAGAACTAATGAGTCGTCAGTGTCACTGGGACCCGCCCCAAGAGCGGTGATCAACGCTCCTCCTGCCACTGACTGACGGAACAACCTTAATTCCTTTAATTTATCTAATTTCGTTTGTTATCGCCCTTTTCGCGTTTTAATGGTAATTTTTTAGTTGAGTGGAAAATATTTAAAATCAAATGTGGAAGTTCATTTTCAACTGTCAGCAGACCTACGTTTAGGTAGTCATGGAGTCTATCTCTATCTCTATTACAATGTAATTATATTGAACGAAAGAAGAGGCCCTATAAATATACGTTAAGGTTCTCATCAAGACATGCTTGAATTTATTCTCAAGTAGATTTTTTGGTCATTATGGACGTTGGACCCGATTTGATGGATAACATCAAAACAACAGCTGCGCAAAAATGTCTACTTAAATAGAGAATTCCTAACTAGCTTTTTTAATGCTTGATTTTCTAAAATTTGTCCTAGATTAACATAGAAAAGGTACTGTTTCTATGTTAATACTTTGCATGAAATTCAAATAAAGTCACATTACAACCTGATTTTGAACCGCATTCTCATGTTTGAGAATGCCGCCCAAGATGGTCGTGCCGTTATATCTTGGGCGAGTATTTCATCATGCAAGCGCTGTCCGACGGAAGACCGATGTCCACCAGACTTCTGTAATCGATCACAACATTTCTAATTACAACAGTAGGGTAATGTTACTATCCCATAGAAGCCAGTCGTAGTACTCATTACCCGGTCATTGATAAAGCTAAGTCCAATTACGTGATTGGATTAGCCACCGGTCGCGGCTCAACGCCTGTCGCCTAACTCAAGTACTTAGTTAGCACACGTAACAATCAATTATCTAGCTATTGCGTTGTGACAGCCTAAACAAGGAGAACTGGAATAACAATAAGGTTTGGATACAGCTTTATTCGTAGCTATGTATTTGCACTGCAGCTGTATTTTTTTTTTTTTTTTTTAATAAACGTTGCCCCACACTAGGAATTTCTCCTGTATCGTGGGTGCGTTTACAAACATTTAAACTCACATACACAAACGGCCAGACCCGGAACAACTACTTGCAGGTCATACAAATATTTGTTCCGTGCGGGGATCGAACCCGCGACACGTAACGCAGCAGTCAATCGCATAACCACTGCGCCAACCATGTCGTCGTATTATTTATTGGTATGCTTAAATTACTCAATTTCAGTCAGCACCATGGACATTCAGTAATGCTGAAATCTGATTTTACTTAATAAAAACATTCACTGACAGACAGCGCACAGTTGGGTCTAAAAGCATGAAATTTTGCAAAACAGTTCTTTATTACCTGGCTGATAAAATTTTCGATTTTCCTAATTTTGTTGAAATTTGTGTTTAGGTCGGGTTTATAACGAAGGTGTGCACTAAGGATGCATTTTTGAATATTCACCCCCAAAGGGGTTAAATAGGGGATGAAATTTTGTATGGAAGTTACTCACTTTTGGCGACGGGAAAACCCATCGGGCGCACGACTTGTTTCAGTATAATATTGTATATTTTTTCTCTCTTCACAAAGGTTCACATGGCTATAAACATAGTGACAAGAATTGTAGCGTTTTGACAACAATCCTCAAAATATGATACTTTGTGAGGGACTGGCGTCCATACTAGGATACCCTTTGGGACGGATCACCAGGCCTCACCCCGAATTAAATCTAATTAACATTACAGTGGTCAATTTACAGACTCTAAACAAATTATTTATTGATGAAAGGAAAAAACCGACACGTTTATATTATTAACTAACCAATTTTTTTTTATTGTAGGTATCTTAAATTATTTGATATAGTGTATGCGTGAGTAGTGTGCATGTGAAGTGTAATGAGAGGTAGAATGATAATGTCAATCCTAAACCTAATCCTAATAATCCTTTCCTTTCAATTAAAGCACCTGCCATCTAATCTCTTCACCACCCTTGGTTGACTGGTAGAGAATGCCTAAGGCATTAAGTCCGCCTTTGTACCTTTTGTGCGAAAAGTAATAAATAAATAAATAATGTGAGTGTGAGTGCGTAGTGTGTTTGTTACGGTCAAAAACCCGAAATCATTAATATTTCGAGGGAACAATGAGTAGCTGCTCCGTGGCATCATAGTCCAATTTTTGTAACCAGGTTGATTGTGTTTTTGTGCAACGCTGTTTGGATAGGGCATAAATTGACAAAATTCCGTTAAATTCCGTTCCGTTTTTAAGTAGTGTCCAAGAAAACCAAAATGTCGACGGGAGAAAGCAGTATGGAACCGAGTAGCAGTTTAAAAAGCAATGAAACTGAAATCTTATTTCTGTAAGCAATAGCCTGCTTATCGAATAGCTATAAGTTCTAGTAAGGATCTGTGATGCTCATAATTTAGGTACTCTCATGCTGTACTTTAATTCAGGATTCGTGATCAATTAACCACATAGCGTTACGCGCATCATGCCTACATGAAACATCAACTTTAAAGATGTGTGTCTGTAAGCTTCTACTAACTATGGTACCAATATCATAATATTGTTCTAAGTATTAATCAAACCTCGCGGGGTACTATAACGCACGGAATCGAAAAGATTTCCAATAAATATTTCATAATTACAGTATTTACTTCAAGTTTCTTATTGTACCTTATTAACTGAGGTGAACGCCCTCGAGGCACACTTACCTAATTCAGAAATTAATATTTTGCAATTACGGACAGAAACATCGATTGCAATAAAAATTGTCGATGCTAACATTTCAATTCAAATGTAGGCAAATGTTTATATATATTTTTTGCATGATTGATTATTTAAATAACAAATTGTTAACGTATGAATTTTTGAAGGTCTCATGTTTAGCTTTATTTACTTACCTATTTTTGTTGTTTATTAAAATATGTATCTTAAGTTACCTATTATTATGATGAAAATAGGGGATATATTTACAACTATGTATTAAAACAAAATGATGACTCATGAACAATACTTTCCAAAAGTTCTCCTGCGCAATTATTTTAGCCGCCAATTAGAGATGCTTCAAAAGTATGATTTTTGGCATTATTGACATTATTAGGGCACTAATCACACTGCCTCTCTTTCCGTGGATGTGCAATATGTGTATACGCGGTGGTTCGGGCTGTAACAATAATTATTAATTATTGCAAGGTTTCACCATAAACCGTTTTCAGAACGGCTGTGATTGGTTATTTTGGTACAATTATGACTTTCAGTCTGCATGAGTAAAAGGACCCAGATTCTGTAACAGCACATAATCTAAGCATTAACAGACAATCAAATTACCTTTTAGCCGGTAACGTTGATTTTACGCATAGTTTTGTCGACGCTGTTTCACGGAGGGTCATTAGGGCCCAATTGTTTTGTGCCACCGTTCGGGCCCAATGGCCCAATGAGCCCGGGTGCTATTACCGCGCGGTAGGTGTGCCCTCCGCCCTAGCCCTGCCGCCTGACCGCACGCTGATTGAACACTTGTTTCGCGATCATTTATCACTCAGCCATTCCGATTTGTTTAACCATTTAACTGAGTATGCTGTTTCCAGTAATACAGGTATTGTGGAGATAATTGATACGGCTGTAACTACTATTTGCATATTGGAAGGATAATGGGTTGGTTTTGTTATAATATAGTAATATCTACGGCTATCATTATTATTTATATTAATATAGAAGGAGTTTTTTTTTCTTTATTTAAAGAGCTTTTTCGCGAAATGCGAATATGCACTCTATAGGTATACAAAAGGTTAACATTTATTTACATTAGTGCATTTTATAGGAAGGTTTTGGGAATGTTCTTCAAGGCAAACTTAACCATATTTTTTATAGGAATTAGGTATATTATCCGATAAGGGGATTGATTTGGTTTATGTTATGTGCGCCAATTTGTGTTCTTCACATCTCATCAAAATATGATACGTGTCGTCATCTTCGTTACACGTACTGCAAACAGGTGATGTTAACTTTTTCATCATAAAACCGAATTTATTGAGAGGCATATGTCCTGAGCGAAGCCTTATGATATGGTTAAGTCCTCCCTGGTGACAAAACACTTATCAATCCAAGGTGAATAATATGAAGGCTGTGAATGGATTGTTCTATACCAAATGCCTTTGTCCCTGGGACGAAGATCAAAGTAAATAGAAGTGGTTAGATGCACTGACTTATTAGGATAGAGGCCTATCCCACCAAACATATTTTATGTAAAGTAGGTTGCCAAGACTCACAAAACGCTTTCACTGCAAAAAAGTTATATTATCTAATGTAGAGCCAAGTCCCTAAATCTACAAGGCCTTACTGTACAAACCCTACATCTTGGTCAATACGAATGGCTTGGCCGTTTCGCGGCTGTCACACAGACGCTCCTGAAACTAAGTCACTGGTTTTTAATGTTGTGTCATGCAGTGGATTAATGGAACGGCAAAGCCATACATTTTGTGCATAAGTCCCTTAGAGCTTTTGATGAGTGAGTGAGTGAATCAGTGACGAAATCGACGTATTTTAGTTATTAATAAAATCCAAAGTGTATACAAGTAGCTAAACAAAAGAAAATTTGTGTGTTTCATAGGTCTTCTAACCACGAGTAAATCTTATCCTGAGAATTTGAGCTTTCCAACACCATCCAGGCCGAAGCTATGAGGGTATGAAAATACGACGAAAGGCTTTGAAAAAAGTTCGAGGTTTTAGTCTAGTAATAATCTACGGTTTAGATAGCCTCGTCCATGCTCACAAAAGTATTGCAAGAAGTCCCTACATACTTTTCCTAGTTTCTGTTTTGTTTCCCTTGAGTTGTTTTACAAAATTTCTGACCGCTTGGGAAATACCCAAGGCAACATACATTACAAAATGATATACATCGCAACTGAGCATTCTTATTGCAGTCACATATGTACCTATCTACCTACTGTACAACTTAAAAGTTCCTCTTTCATTCCATAACAGGAACAGTGTACTCACGAAGTAGAAACTAAAAATATTTACACTTGCGGCGTAGGTACTCGTAGCACACCGGATACGTATTGATAAAGCGCGATTAATATTACACGTTACATTATAAGAGGGGTACCTACATATAGTCTGTTCCAAAAGTATCTGATTAAAATGTAAACAAATGGATCAGAAACGTACCTGTGGATGTCAATTAGTAGTGCCACCATATTTGTATTTAATTTTACAATTGAGGTTAATTTTATAAACCTCAATTTTCGTGGAGGATTTTTCAATTACAATTTAATCATGTTGTTCAAACAATAATTATTGGGAAAAGTGGTGAATTCTCTATAGTGAGTGACTGCGTAAGAATTTTACCTGATCAGGGTTTGTTTACACTTTTATGAGATACTTTCGGAACAGACCATAGGTGCAGGGATTCCAGTGGTGTCACTGTATCGATGTTTTGTATATTATGTTATGAAACCATCACCTTGAGCCTGTGCAACTCGAGCGCGCCGACACCATGTTTTTGCGAACCCGACACCGCCCGGGCCGGCCGGCGCGCGGCCTTATCCACACTACGGTAATGTCCACACCGTGTGACGATCCTTGATTCACTTTGTAATGTAACACGTGATCACAAAACTAAGAATACCTAATCCTATTTCCTACTAATACACTCGAGAGCAATGAATCCGGGTCACTTAAAGAATCCTAAAAATCTCGGAAACTAAAAATGATAGGTTAATGCAATAAATTGTATTTAATAGACAATGTAATACTCCTTAAATGAAAGTAAAAAAAAATACATTTTATTAACACAAAATTACATAAAGAAAAAAACTGCTGATCTCTCCTTAAAACAAAAATAGGAAACATGAAATTTTTGAACTTTATTACGATTTTCTTGAATTTTAATACTTCGTATTGCCTCCTCGTGCTTCCATTACTGCGTTTACGCGGTTTGGCATGCTGTACACCAAGTTCCTTATACGATTTTGGGGAATATTCTCCCATTCCTCTGTGAGAGCAATTTTGAGCTCACGAAGCGTGATTGGGGGAGGGTTTCGTTGTTTTACGCATCTGCCTAGCTCGTCCCAAGCATGCTCGATCGGGTTGATATCCGGGCTGCGCGCTGGCCACTCCATACGAGTAATGTTCATCTCTTGAAGGTAGTCATTCACAATCCTACCTGTATGAGGTCGGGCATTGTCATGCATAAATATAGCATCCTCACCTAAATTGACCATAAATGGACCAACGTGATCATTGAGGATTTCTTCCACATATCTTACGCTAGTTAAAGAGCCGTTTTCTATGATCACCAGCTCTGTGCGACTTTCAGAAGAAATTCCGGCCCACACAAGTACAGACCCACCACCGTAGGCTACTTTTTCTTCGATGCATGCTTGCTTGAATCTTTCCCCTGGTCTTCGATACACTCTGTGTCTTCCATCGTGCTTGTAGAGCATAAATTTTGATTCGTCGGAGAACATAACTTTTGACCAATCTTCAATACTCCAATTTACGTGGCTCTGGGCATATCTTAGTCTTGAAATACGATGCCCACGCTCCAGTTTAGGGCCGTTTGCAGGTCTAAGGGGTTTTAAGTTAGATTCAGCAAGCCGACGTCTTACTGTCCATGCACTTGGGTTACTTCCTCCGAGGCGTCGAAACTGATTGGTGAGTTCAGTTCCTGTGAGAAAGCGATTTCGAAGCATGGTGTTCACCAAGTATCGGTCTTCTCGTGCTGTGGTACACCTGGTTCTGCCCGTTCCTGGTCTGCGTAGGTTAGAACCAGTTTCTTCGTAACGTCGGAGAACTCTTTGTACTGTTGACAGCGACACACCGACAGTCCTGGCTGTATCGCGCTGACTCCGGCCGGTTTCCAGCATTGTAAGTATTCTGGTGCATTCTTCAGGCGTAAGCGACATAATTTCAGCTTGAATAATGAATATAGAGCACTATCAACATGGTTTATGTACCCACATAAATGACAGATTACAAACAAAAGCAAAACCAAATGCTGTAATTTCGTAGTTCCATCTTCGAAAGTGGCCCTTTTTCAAATTTGATTTTTTTATGATATAACTTTACAATAACTAAGAAGTTTTAATACCTTCATTTAAGGAGTATTACATTGTCTATTAAATACAATTTATTGCATTAACCTAGCATTTTCAGTTTCCGAGATTTTTAGGATTCTTTAAGTGACCCGGATTCATTGCTCTCGAGTGTATTATAAAGGTGAAAGTTTGGATGTATGTTGCTAAGAACGGATTTTAATGAAATTTGGCATACAGATAGTTTATAACCTGGATTAACACTTAGGATAGGTACTTAGAATTAGAATATTTGTACGCCGTTGATGGCAAGACAAAGCGTTCTTTTTATTAAGAGCGTTTATACCTTATGAGTGGCAACGTCGCAATTTAGTGTCATATTTCGTGGTTTTAAATTTTTATCATTTAATCGGAGCTATATTTTAAAAATCTGTTTACTTAATTAACTTTTTAGAATTATGTGAAAACTGTGTAAATGGTAAGAAATCGTTGCGTTTACAGTTCTATTTATATGCAAATAATACATTGGAAACTTGCAGGGCGTTATTTTCATTGTAAAATAACTGTAAGCATTACGGTTACTTACTTTTTAAACACTTTCACGCAATTCTAAAAAGTTAATTAAGTAAACAGATTTTTAAAATATAGCTCCGATTAAATGATAAAAATTGAAAACCACGAAATATGACACTAAATTGCGACGTTACCACTCATAAGGTATAAACGCTCTTAATATTGACATCTGTGCCTTTTTTTTTGAGGTTGGGAAATCTTTAAATACCTACCTTTTGTTTACCTATGTTCTACAAATAAAAATAATATTTGAATTTTATCCCGGTAAATGCCAACCACGCGGGGGAAGCTGCGAGCAAAAGCTTGTTATTTATTAAGTTTCGATTGAAGCTGTTTCTGTTTCTATAGCCGCCCTTAAACTATGTACGAGTATTTTAATAGCAAAAGCCACTCTTCTACGCATAATATGTATGTTTTACTTTGTAGGTACTGCTAAACGTATTCAGTGGTATTACTTACCCAAGTTTCTGAAAACCTGAAAATATCCTACTCAATGATATTGGTCGTTGTGATTGATGACCAAAATAAAGCGCAATATTTTTTTGATTGCTTAACTTTTCCTTTTTATTTGTTTAATATTTCTAGTTTTGTGCTTTGCTCAGTGCAAATTAAGCTTTATTTTTATTTATTATGATTTAAGTTTTCACTTTCACTAACACAAGATACAGGCGCCGCCTATTTTGGGGTTCGCCGTAAAGATCCAAAGGAAGATCGCTAACTGTTACAGACCGACATTAAGTTAAATTAATGATAAGGTAATACTTGTAACATTGGTTCAGTAAATTATTAATTATATAAATTCCCAAGCAACTTGATTAATAGTTTGATTAGAAATCCAAGAAACGGGTAAAAGTCACGGTAGATAAGTCCCAATATAATTGTAACGATGCATGGTCAGATTGTTCAAAACGTGACTGCCTCGTTGGTCTTGTGCTCGTAAGCGCTATTATTGCTGAATGAAGTGAGCTTGAAATGAGTTGTCATTTTGTCACTGTTGACAACCACTCCACGCTCACTTCACCTAAGTTTTCACGGTGAGATGGTTACAGAATAGCACTGCTGATACTAGAAATTGATACGATTGACAGCTCACTACACCTAAGTTTTCACTAACTTAGGTGGAGTGAGCCGTCATTCCACCTGATGCTAAGCATTGATACGATTGACAGCACACTTCACCTAAGTTTTCACTAACTTAGGTGAAGTGAGACGTCATTCCACCTGATGCTAGGCATTGATACGATTGACAGCACAGTTCACCTAAGTTTTCACTAACTTAGGTGAAGTGAGACGTCATTCCACCTGATGCTAAGCATTGATACGATTGACAGCACACTTCACCTAAGTTTTCACTAACTTAGGTGAAGTGAGACGTCATTCCACCTGATGCTAGGCATTGATACGATTGACAGCACACTTCACCTAAGTTTTCACTAACTTAGGTGAAGTGAGACGTCATTCCACCTGATGCTAGGCATTGATACGATTGACAGCACACTTCACCTAAGTTTTCACTAACTTAGGTGAAGTGAGACGTCATTCCACCTGATGCTAGGCATTGATACGATTGACAGCACACTTCACCTAAGTTTTTACGGTGAGATTTTTACAGAACAGATCGGCAGGTCGGAGAAAGTGATATTGGGTTTTCCATCAGGAATTTCTCACTAGCCACCCAGACTCATAATGTGAGCCCTATTAATGGTAACAGAAGTCCATCTATTACATAAATAAGTATGTGACCTAAGCGTAACTGGCGACAGCGAGTGCACTTTACACTGCTATCCTTTCAGGCGATACATGCGTGATGTTAAGCTGTGTCAAAAGTAATAGCCTCGTAATAGCAATACGTGGTCAAAACAAATAAATAAATAAACTCGTACTTCAATGCGACGAGTGCGGCGAGTGTTGCCACACTTGCGCAATGCTCCGAGGCCGCGCTTCCGGAGTTCGGGCTGAAGAAATTGTCACGTCGCGTCAGGCGAATACACAATGAGCGCTGGGCACATAATTATGTCGGTAGACACACTTACAAAGACACATGCGTTGCCCGCGATGTTGTTTAGATTAAGAAATTACAAGACAAGTGTAACGCAATCTTGGGTATGACTGCCTCGTTTGTATAGTGGTCACTAGTGCGGCTGCTGGGCATGGGGGACCGGCTAAAATTCCCAGGTCAGGCTATGATGGGATTTCCTTGTGAAATTTCATGAAAAGCAGTTTTTCATTTACCAATCAATAGTAACGCTTCACTGTTGGCAAGGTAGAAGAATTCTTCTACTCAGCAGCCCCCAACTCAGTCTTTCTGTTATGTAGACTTCTTTCTACTTATCTAACTATTTAAAGCTCACACACAACCATCCCACAAACATAATTTCATATAAAAGTAATGTGTTATTTCGAAACTTAGTCACGCTTCTCGGTATAGATTTTCAGGTAGTACCGCGAACAGGATGTCGCCCGCAATTTGATCTGGTCGTGCCGGCCAATTTGTAAACACGTTACATTGTTTCACATACATATTGAGTTTCTTTGTATAATATTGTAACTTTTATTTATAAAGATAACTTACTTAATCAATATTGTAATACCTATACCGCACCAGTTTTTGTAAAAATAATAAAAAAATATGAGATTTCATTATCCTTGCTACGCGAAGTGCTACGCCATGCTACGCTTTAGAAAATGGCTACGAAAAGTTTTGAAAATTGCTTACAATATCCGTATTTTTGATTCCGTAGGCACAAACCTGTAAGATACAATAAGTACAAGTTATGAAATTCTGTAGGTATCTTAATTTAATTACTTTACTTTTTTGTACAACCGATTTTAAGATCAAGGGAAATGACGTTGTATGTAGGTAAGAGAGATGCAGGCTGGTCATTTTCTTTGAACTGCTTAACTTCTGAAAAATACAAATGAAGCTTGATTTAACGTAATCCAACGAAAATTTTAACTTATCCACATAATCCGTGATCTCTATGTGAGAGGGAGCGGACAATAATCCTCCACGCGGGCCCAGTGCGGGTTGAGGATATCAAATGCCTTCGATTTTTTGGTTCTAGGACATGCCGACTTCCTCATAATGTTTTCTTTCACCGTTTTGAGAGCAGTGGTGATGAAATAAATAACACAAAGTAGTAGTGTGCCTGCCTGGGGTCGAACCCGCGTCCTACGACACGTAATACGGGGCCGTTACCACTTAGTCACCACTGCTCTGCTGCGCTTACCAACAACAATAGTAGTAAAACCTTTATGGAACTAAGTATATTTAAAATTTTGAATAACTCCTTAAAATCACTCCAAAATCCAAAACACTTCATTCGTATCTCCCGCAGAGATGTCAGTGATTGTACTTGAATTGTTATCTGAACAGTTGTGAACATATTTGCATAGATCAAGAGCTTCAGACGTCTACTCTTGACGTCGAAATCTGTTAGCGGAAACATCAAATACGTCAACCGAGGCACACACTCGTGCACAACGCAAGTTTACACGAATTTGAGAGAGATATATCGGGGACTCCGACGATTTCCGCATAGATATTGATGTAAATGGGGATTTGTGAGTGTGTGCGTGTAAAAAGTGACGTATTTACGCTGTCAAACATCAGTACAGCCTGTAATGTATGGAAATAGTCGGCAGGTGTGCGGCAGGCGCGGTCTGCCGGTTCGTTTGACGACAATCGTGTTTGCAGCGGATCCCTGCGGCGCCGACGGCGTGAGCCCATCACGCGCCCGACAGTACCCCGCACTGAATGTGGAAACAGAACTCTTATTTATATTGTGGTGGGGATTTGAAAAGAAATATTATATCTTATATTATGTCTTCCAAGACTGAAATTTAATGACAGTGTTGTTAATAATAATAACGACAGTAAATCGCAAGTTCTCGCCTATTATATCTATTGAACCACCCTACCTTATATTTGGGCACCGATAAATCAAGAACGCCTAGTTAAAACCAAAATTCATCTTCATCATCCATATATTTGATTTACACAAAAATGGAGTAGACAGAAAATCGCTTACTTCATCAAAGTTCCTTCCACACTATTTGACATGATGGAAGGCAGTGTCTTTGATGCGGCTCCCGCGACGCGTTAAACAAGACTCGAAAGAGTGCAGGGCTCCGCTGCGACTGAAGGGCGGCATAATTCACTTAAATCATGCTTAAATCACGTACGGACTCAAAAGAGCTTCACTTGCGGCTTTGACGCCACACCTCGCACATTTAATACCTTCTCTTGACGCTTTAACATAATGTGTCAGGTGTTATTTCCTGTATTTTGAAAACTGTTTATGTATATTGTGTTTTTTGTTAACTTGTTTTCCTTTTAAAACAAACTTAAAACACAAACTTCAACGTCCAATACATAGTCAAATTCCTCAAACTGCTATCTTTGCTAGTAAAGAAGTCAATCCTTCAGGTAGGTACGAACATAAGCGCCATAGCCCATAACAATACACTCACATTGTGCTGGCGACTTTATTATAAAATAAATTGAAAGGACGAGGGCATGATCCAAAAATCCCGCAAATAAAATTCCAATTACGCAGAAATGAAATGACATATTCGGTTTGCACAAATCCTTAAACGTCATCCAGATATCCATTACATGTCTATTAAATCTTACGACATATATTTGTGGGGCTCAGTCAGCAGAGTTCCCCTCGCAAACACGGCGGCGATTACGAGCTCGACCGACCGAAGTAAACGAATATAAAACACATGCGGGAAGACGAATGCAAAATGTACTCGTCAAGATTTTGCATAAGTAAACATAAGCATCACCCTTTTCGCGGTATCCGGGGTCGGGCCGACTCTTGTCAAATATTTGTTATCAGCACAGAAATATGTAGGTGTCGAACATTGAGGTACTATTTTGTTTTAACGGAACATCCTTTGTATCCGTTAAAAGAGGAGCCTAGAGTGACTTTCAGAAGCACTAGCTTTGTATAAAAGATAAAATCACACAGCCAGCTGCTGTGCAAAAGCCACCTGGCTCCTTTTCAAGAAAATACAAAATGTTATCAGAATAGAAATACAAATGAAAAGAACCGGTGGCTATCAAATTACTTTCAAACATCCGGTTCATTGGCTCCTGTGATCATATTGACACAATTACTTGCACACTCGAGCTTAGACAAGTGAAAGTCTGCTGAGTTTGCAGTCTCCTACTTACTTACGTCTAGCAGGTCATTTCTATGAACCCATTGAGTTGATAAGATTAAAGAGTTAGCGAATAAGTAGCTCGGTAGGTATCGAGCCATAGACTTGTAAACAAAGACTTTTGCTGAATAGACATGGCGTGGCTGGTAACAACATGAATCCCAAGATTGTCTGCAAATGCGCTTGTGTCATTTGAAAGTTCAGCATTTTTTCACCGAATAAGCTTATACGACATACGTGTTATTGCTGCGATTGGAGCAATTAAGGGTATCTTAGTATTCATTGTAAATTTGTGACACCCCGCGTGTGTACAAACGTGACATAACGGTGGTCATGTCAACAACACCACGTGGAGTTCAACCAACGAAAACCTGACCTACAAAGCTAATTTGAAGGACATCGGGAAAAGGAGAGTGACCTGACGTAGCAGCATCTAAAGTGATGAGTCGCGCGTGGCCGGCGGGCGGCGGCGGCGCGGCTGCCAGCTCAAGTAACGACCTATCGATTGGCAATAGTGCCTAGTTAGCAACCCGCGCCCCGACCCGCGCGCCCCTCCCCGCACACTTCATCTAGATCTCTCTATGTTCAATACACTGGCTTTTCTAATTTATTCATGAAGAACCGTCTTTATTTGAGATACTATAACATTAGAAATGAATACGTTCGATAGCCAGTTACAAAAAGACTTTTGTCTCGATGTTTACAAAGGACTCGCAACTTTCTAGACGTAGGTACCGACTGAAAATCAATGAGAATTTTATCATATCCATTGTTCAGAGTTCTTTCAAAACGTATGGTAATATTTTGATTAGCATTGTGTAGTACGTAGTAGGTCGTGTGTCTCCGAGGTGACGACCCTGCTCCGAACACTCCGCGCCGTCAGCCGTCGTCAGCACGCGTCAGCTCCCGTCAGCAACTGGGTGTGTTCACACGAACAGCTGTTTTCAGATTCTACTGTGTCATACAACTCGGGTAGCTAGCCTCCTTTATGGAAACTTAACTTCTTGTTCTACACAATTTTTAAGGTTTTTGTATGAGTAAGGGTATTTATGCAGGGTATGGAACAGCATCTTCGGCTGTCACTTAAAAATTCAGAATCTAAGTAATAGGTACCCAATTACCTATCTGGCTTTTACTCGTAGCACTCCTTTTGACACTTGGTAGTGTCACAGTAAATCGTGTGAAAAATTTTAACCTTTTGTTTATCATTTATTGAAAGTTATGTTAAACTATGAATTACATCGGATTTCACATTATCAACTTTTTATTTTTTTCGTATGAATTGACTTTATTTAATTTGGATGTATTGTATTTTGATGTAATTATTGATATCAATGTATTTTTCTATATATTGGGACTTGGTGTCTTAATATATATGTATAAATGTAGGTATCAATATTTCATACCAGCCGGTGAAAAGTGGCTCTCACTCCCCTAGCGCACAGGTCACGTTCAGCTCCATACAACCTGTGTTCACAGCTGCCTCCTTCTCCAATGTCCTTCAACTCCTGAAAACCGAATAATTGTTCTCGAAAAAATCTCATAAATTATATAATAGTGAAAAAGAACAGTTAGACAGAAATCTCATAAATTATATAATATTGAAAAAGAACAGTTAGACAATTTACTTCTCATTTAACAAAATACCAGTATTTGAAATTAAATGAAATGTTTATTTATGTAAGTTTATTTTTTTAAACGTTGCCCCACATTAGTAATTTCTCCTGTATCGTGGGTGCGTACAAACATTTAAACTCACATACATAAACAGCCAGACCTGGAACAACTACTTGCAGGTCATACAAATATTTGTTCCGTGCGGGAATCGAACCCGCAACACGCAGCGCAGCAGTCAATCGCTTAACCACTGCGCCAACCGTGTCGTCAAGTAGATCTTTTATGAGATCTTTTTACTTGTCGATATTTTGTTGGTCAATATTTTAGTAGATTATGTTTACTAGATGGCGCCGGCATTTCCTAGCTGACCGATCCCAGTGAAGAAATTAAAAAAGTACTCTGTGGAAGAAATGCCAAAACAAACTCAGAGGTCATGGTCTCTTTTGGTCTTATTACAAAACAAGGTTTTTCTTTTGACATGGTTTAAACCATCGAACCTGTTTTTGAAATAAGAACCTAACAGAAATCGAAATAAAGTTCTTATTACAAAACTGACAACTTGGTCTGGTCTTAGATTGTCTATTTTGTATTAAGAACTTTACTAAAGTCGGAACAAAATTCCAAATACAAAAACTAAATCGAAGATTTAGGCTCGGGCTAAAGTTAGATCGTGTTTTGTAATAAGACGGTTTATGTTTATTACAACCAAAAGAGGTCTTTTATATTGGAAGTATTAGAACGTGTTCTATTTTATTTAAATAAACCCTGGCCATATGTGGTTAAAATAATTAAATAACGCCATTAGATATTGTTTCTTTTTTTTACTCTTTCTTTTGACAAATAGTTTTGTTACATTTTTTCAGTAATATCGCCCAGAGGTTAATTTCGAAAAGAGGTATTATAATTTTACATAAATAAATGTGTGTGAAGAAAAAAATGGCATATTCCAACCTATCTTACAAAAAGCGGTGTAATAATTTCAAAATATAGCAAGAATAAGATAAAAAACATATTTTAATTTGGAACTTAAAAATAACCTAAAGATAATTGCCCATTGGGAACTTCTCTTGTTCTTTTTATTTTTATTTTATTGAAGTGTAGGTATCTCGGACCGATTATCCTACCTATGTATAAATGTATAATGGTAATGATGACAGTGCTAAGGAAAAGTCATGGCATTAGTACGTACCTGCTATAGGAAAAGTTTACATGTTTGTAATAATGATGCTTAGCAGAGTAGATTTGCCTTGCTCAATGATTTATTAATTATATTTAAATGGTATAATTTTCTATCGATAACTTATACATTGTACTTCTTATCTACGAAACTAAATTAACCTGATACTTACGAATACAAAGAACATCTTCGTTACTGAACAGCCGACCGACCTAGTGCGGGAGTATCGACCGCGGGCGACCCTGCCCAGAGTGCTGGCTCAGCACAGCGTAAGGGTTCCTCTTTCCCCCATACTACCGCTTCCTCGTACACTCCATCAGAGCTTTCGTTTACTATCCCCGTAGTATTCTCCTACAGGTGTCTTCTTGAAAATATACTTGTGAACTTATAACTTGTGAACTTTGAAGCATCGAGAAATAGTTTTTTTTTTTTTTATGTTCGGAAATCATTTTTATTTTATCCGATAAAAGTCCACTAGATATCTAAACTAAGCCTAATATACTATTATCTTCCTTTAACTTCAGCAGGCTGTCTGACTATCAAATGTTGAATTCTGGCTTGTGTTCTTGGATGTAAAGTTAGAAATCCTGCTGTTTTTAACATAGAATACAAATTTTAGACAGTGAAACATTACAAATTTTAGACAATAAATTAGAAGTCTTGTGTGAAAGATGTAAAAAGGAAGAGTTTACATATTCGTCATACACACGACTTGCAAGACAATGTATGGGTCATAATAGTCATCGTCTCTGACTGTCTGACTGGTCAGAGATGATGTGATTTTTTGGAAAATCTCTAAAGAGTTAAATCATTGATTCTGAAACTGTAGTAGTTAGTATCTCATACAACTATGATGAGTCCAAAACATCACATTAAAGCCACTACCAAAATGATGATAAATCAGTTAATTTTGAAAACGGAAAGTATGGAATAGTGACGTCACCGCTAGCAGCCGACCTTGCCACTAGAAAAATGTGCCGCGTCGGTCGCCGAGGATGCTGGCTCATCACTACGAGCGCTCGGCGCGCGGACATCGCACCCGCTCCAGAGACAAAACAGAGGGTTCAAACGTCATCAGAGTTTGTTTCAGTGTTTCTTCTTAGAGTAGTCAGATACCTAGGTAACTTAGACCTCACCTAGTATGTACCCTTCTACAACAAAGCCAAGGCAAAGGGTTATATTTAAAAAAATATGTAAGACGTGTATAAAAGTGTTTGTACAAAACTACTTACAAAAATAAATATCATCATCATCAGACACAGTCATAGATACCCAGCGGGGTAATTCTAAACGTGACATTGGCTAAATGCACAAACCGTGCGAAGCCAAAACAAAACAAAAAAAAAAAAAAAAAAAGCGGGGTAATTTCGTAACAAACTAACAGTAGGAATGGCTTTCATTTTGACAGTTCAACAACATTCATTGCGTTATTTAAGTCGTTGAGCAGTTTTTTTTTCCAACATATGAAGCAATGGATTAGCAATATACTTCAAAATTATTCACACTCTAATTGCTGGTCTTAGAATTACGGTTTTAATTGGTGCTAGTACTTATTAACTACGTATAATATTGTTTAAAATAGGATTGAAACATCAACACATCATTAGACGATACGCTGCGTAGCTCGCAGCGTATCGTCTAATGATGTGTTGATGTTTGCTGCTAGAAGCTTCCCGGCCTTTTAATTACAATTCACAATGCACTTGTATCAGTATTGGTATTGTATAGACAGTGGCGGATTTGCACATTTTCCAAGTATTGGCTGTTACATTTTTGCCGCCCTTAACTCTACAATTATCAGTTTCTAGATTATTTTTACAATCCAACATTTTGGTTGAAATGAACAAGATTTTTTTTCCGGCATATTTCTGAACTAATCAAAGCATAGAATACAGAAGTTTGCGGTACCGTTGAATGTGCAATGAAAGGGAAGCGGAGAAAGTCATGGGAAAGATATCTGGTAGCCTTCTTTCTGCAAGACATCAGAAAAAAGTGATTTCTGTAAGGTGACCAATAAAAGAAACGGTCTCGAAATTTGCCGCCCTAGGCTCAAGCCTATTCAGCCTGTTGGTAAATCCGCCACTGTTTAGAGAAATATACAATAGTATAGTACATATAGTATAGCCTTCATACAGCTTTAGACATCACTACCGGGCCTTATACTTAGTCACATTTATTTTTACTTATTTGTGCTGAAAAATTGAACTTAAAAAAAAGCATTGACGCATCGATTCTGCATTTCATTTGTTTTTAGGAAGATTAAAAACACCTGTATACTAACTAATTGCTTCAGGCGATGCAATAAATATAAAAGTTCGTTTTGCTGTTTTGTAAAAAAAAATGTAAAGAGGGTTAGAGTTAAGAGTAAGTAGGTAGTTGCAAGAGACTATAATTGAAAATATTAAGAACGTGAAATCTGGAAGTCAATTAAGAAAATAATCACACTGTAACAAAAAGGTGTAGAATTGGAGTACCTATGGAATTAAACAATTGACACGTGTCGTTGGTTTAAAAGTAATATGTACAATCACGGAACAGAAAAAAACAGTGTTCCGTGGGTACAATGTTCTACACCGATTCGTGGAACTTGATAATAGGTGTTTCACGAACTAAATCTAAGTAGGATTCATAATCATTTTAATAATATGCTAAGCAGCTATTGTTTTTTTGGGTACATATTGTATTTTATTTTAATTCATTTATATTTGTAATTCACTGCAATAACACAATTACTCCATTATTCACTAAAATATACGTAACTGAATTTGCTAGATAATATTTTACGTTCAATGCATAGTCAGTAGCTATGTTATAAACTATAAGTATATGGTATTTATGAACGACAGGCCAAATAAATAGCAGCCACCAAAAAGCCTTGGTCAGAAATGCAGTCCAATGGCATCGTAGAAATAATTGTCCCATATATTATTATGATGTACGCCTACCAAATGGGCCATTACAGTGGCCGGGGCCGCAGTAACAATGCCCATAATTCTCCTCGACTTCATTAACAGGCTTCCATTTGCATGACAGCCTCTACTTACGTACCGCTATAGTCCGTAATAAGCGGCCGATGGTACGAGAGCGGAGGTGGTTGTACCCTCGGAACAGGCCACTACAAGTCCATAGGACACCGACGTTTTCGTTCACACAAAACTAATTCCATTCAAATCTGAGCCTTATTCCTAAGAAATATGTAAATCTGGGATGTTGAGCAGATGTAAATGCATAGTTGTTGAGTCCGTGGCTGGTAGGCGGCGCGCAGGCTGTCTCGCTCTGGCGGGGCGTGGCGCTACGAGGCACGCCCCACGCGTCCCTCTACGCCGCGTCTCGTAGCCCGTAGGCCCCGTAGCTCTCGTACGAGATATGGACAGACTATGTTGACTTCAGACGTCGCTTGTTAAAATGTACAACTAAAATAATGGATTCATGTCTGAACTAAGTCCCTATGTACATAATTGCATATTATATTCGCATATAAAATGTGATTATTGAGTAAGTACAGTGATTAGGTCTACAATTAATTATACCGTGCGTTGCTACCTAGATTCTTTAGCGGCTTAGATTTATTTATTCATTTATTTCGAGAGGATGAATGAAAGTCTTATCACAAAATAGATAAAAACAAGACGGATGCTTGAGATAGCGCTGGGAGGGATCATCCAAAAAGGACATAGATTGACTTCATTGGTGTTGTCCTTCAAAAAGACCGTGTGTAGTTCCTACTTGCAATCGGCGTGCGTTTTTGAACGTTTCAATCCTAGCATTATAGCCTTCTGTGGTTCTTTTTCTACCGGCATAGGAAATAGGTGACATTATAAGTATGTACGTGCCCATCTCTCTAGTCTCTCCATATATAGCTGCTTAATATTAGGTATCACACCGCCGCGGCCCGGCGCCGGCGGCTAGCCGACTCCTTGGGTGTATGAAAAGAACCTTACGACCACCGAGGCCTATATTCTAAGACAATGCTCAAGATTCTAGTAAAGATAACAATGTTAACTTATTGCCAAAGGATGCTAAGAAAAAACAAACTGTTTTACATCTGTTATCATTCCACAAATATAAGCTTCTTACGAGCTAAGGTAGACCGTATCTAAATCTACTGTATATCTACGACTTTGTTGCGAGCTAAGGTAGACCGTATCTAAATCAGTAGATTTAGATACGGTCTACCTTAGCTCGTAAGAAAGTCGTAGATATACAGTAGTATATCTACGACTTTCTTACGAGCTAAGGTAGACCGTATCTGAATCTACTGTATATCTACGACTTTCTTACGTGTTAAGGTAGACCGTATCTAAATCTACTGTATATCTACGACTTTCTCACCGGGAAACTTACGTTACTGATGATTTTCTATGTTTTCCTAGAAATAATTAAAAACCTACTTTTGAAAACCATACATACATTATAGGTAACTTGCATCCGAGGGTGAATCGGTGAAAAAGAGCATACATGAACAGCATGTATGTACGAGTAAGCCTTTGTTTCAGTGCCCTGTTGCCTTGAACTTATTTTTCTAAAACCAGATTCCTATATCCGATATACAGCAAGTAAGAAGACTCTTCACTAAAGCCGTCATCTACGTATTCTCTAAATCACACTGAGTAATTTTGTGTAAAAATAATACCTGGGAAACGACTTTTATTGTTGGTGTGGAAATTCGCTTTTATGGTAAATGCATGCGTCACATTCTGCTCTTGGGTGCATGCTACGGTATAAAGTATTCAAAGTTAAATATTAACATTTAAAACTTGTCTTCGGAAAAGAAAGTTGAAAAACATAGGTCAAAAGTCAAAGTCAAAGCATTTATTTCAAGTAGGCACTTTTGAACGTCAGCATTTACATTAAAATAGAATTGATTCTAGTCACCCCTTCTAAAAGGTAGTTTCTTATGGAGAAGAATGGGCAAGAAACTCCACCGTTACTGTTTAAAAATGTGTTACAATATTTTTTATTTATTTGAAGATTAAAGGTATTATTTAAGGTTTAAGGATTAAGGTTAAGATAGGTAAGATTAGGATTAAGGTACATTATTTAATTTTATATATATGTGAAGACGATGCACTTAGAATAAAATTAAAATTATACCAAAATAGGTGAAAAATGTAGCAATGACTTGTGGTTGTTTGTGTATGTGACTTTAAATGTTTGTAAACGTACCCACAATACAGGAGAAATTCCTAGTATGCAACGTTTTTAAGAGAAAGAAAGAAATAAGTTAATTATATGAGCACATACATATTTACAAACATTGAAAAAGTATACGATTTTTAAAAAAAAAATCACAGAATGTAAATCAATGACATAAAATTGCAAATAAATATTACCTATTAAAAATAAAAATAAAAATGATAAATAATAAATGACATTTGTGTGCATGAACATGTCTGTTTGACCCGTGTCTGGGTGTGTATATGTACAGGTTCTACCTAGTTCGGGACCTGAAGACCTTGTGTGGGTGTGGTCTCATATTATATTATTATTATATTATATTAAAAATAATAAATTATGCAATTAAATTAGCGACCAGTTTGATTTTGTCTAGACTCCAGATTGTCCTATGGAGCTGGACCAGCATGTTTCCAAGCATGAACTTTGACCTTCATTATCTCCGAAGCCAGAAGGTTCCCAGGTATGGTTCGGTACAAAAATAATATTATAACAAAGGGAAGAACAAGACAAGTGCCTCTTGGCTTCGTACCTGTTATAGCGAGTTACCAATTATTATATTATATTACTAAGAGCGATAGTGTTGTTAGCGCACGCAGCTTAGGAGTTTAGGAACGCTATAAACGGATAGGTCATAGATAGTGCTCGCACTGCTCGCATCTTTAGTTTATATCGGTAAATGTCACAAACCATCTCGATAACACACGAATAACAAGGCTCATAGAAGTCTTTTATTTCAAACGGCTTTGCGACTTAAATCCAATTCTATTTAATTAACAATAATATTTGTTCATTCGTACAAATAAACGGACATTATATCCGTCTCACTTATTGGTATTTCGCTTCGTTATCAAAGAATACGACGCTTTCATTTCTAATAACACTTTAGTGTCGAGTTACTAACATCGCCGTGTGACGGTATTGTACAATGAGTACCTAAGTACTGGCAACTAAGTTGTTATCGTGTAAAACAAGCGCCGGAACTCTTACAGACAGTTTTTGTCTTGATCTAATTCTGGTAACTTATTTAAACTTGACTCTAAAATTTTATTGGTCCTTTGAGTCGTTTGCTTTTTCGACCTCACACAAGTGAGATTACATCATCTGATTATTCATATAATTGGAAACAATATCTACTCAACCTAACTCTGATGTCCGATCCAAATATGATGCAGGACCAGTAATTTAGCATCATATTTCGCTGAAAATCGCAATACTAGCTATTCCAACACTTTCCTTACTATCGTATTGTTTTGTAGAATTAAGTCCTAATAATCTAAATACAATGTAAAGTATTTATTCGCATAACAACAACGTAGGTACTCTATTGGAAAATGGAGTCAAATGGAGTCTATACTGACAGTCAGTCAGTCAGTCTGCACCTGTAGATTTTGTCAAGGACCATGTAGATTTAGCGTCTCTTTAGCCAAACAATCAAAATTTTATGTCCGTTATTCCCAGCAGGCTAAATCTGATAATGATTTACGGTTCAACATAAAGTAAGCTCTATCCAAGCCATCCGTTAATGTAGTACATATAGGTAAATAAACAAAAAAGGCAACTATACAATGATGGCAACATTACATGCTGCAGTGTCCTCCTGTCTGCTAATACCAAAAAACTGCGGTCATCCATCCGTCTGTCAAGCGTGGTCGTTATCAGTTGACAATAGATGCATGTAAGGGTGACTGATAGAGAATGCCACATGGTGATAAGTTCAATTCCTGTAGCATTCTTGTACATTAGGCTGCATTTCAGCGGTACCTAACAAAACCAGTATAAGCTGGCCTGTCATTCAATTTAAACTTCATACTACGCTAGGCCAGCTCAAGTTCAAAATATTACCACTGAAATGCGGTCGACTGTAGCTAAAAGGATCTAAATAAAAGTTAAAAGCATATTGTTAAGTGTTTGTAGATATTTTTTAGTTCTCTAAGATGATAATCAAGGGGACTGTTGTTTAATATGTATTCATGTTGTAACAAGTA
The DNA here is from genome assembly GCA_937001585.2 of Brachylomia viminalis. Classification (NCBI taxonomy): domain Eukaryota; kingdom Metazoa; phylum Arthropoda; class Insecta; order Lepidoptera; family Noctuidae; genus Brachylomia; species Brachylomia viminalis. The sequence continues at coordinate 12,279,352 of OW443301.2, read as the reverse complement.
AGATAATTAAAATAACCCATATATTAGCGAAATAATATGAGTAAAATACCTAAATATCCCCATAGAGTAAGCAAGTAGGTATCACGATTCGCGAGTAAAAGAAGATCTCGAAAAGTAAAAATATACCGACGACTTTACATTTACGAGTACATGTTCTCTCTGATTCAGAGGCACAGGGATATCTCGCCACCCTGCACTTTTCTACCCGGAGCTGCTATGAATCTCCTGATGAAAACCAGTCGACCAACGTTTCGACGAAGACAAAATCATAACAGAATCTATAATGCACGAGTTAGATACTTAGAACCTGCAACAATGTCTCTTGTTTATAATATGATCAACATTGATTTACGTAAGAACATGACTCATTTTCATCAATAAAATAACGATAACAGTCATTTTAAATGTATTGATAACTGTTTGTATCGTTGTTTCCTTTAATACGACACGTGGGAAAAGAGACTCACGGTTAAGGAAACTGTGGAAAATCACATAAATAAAATATGAATATTATTTTGTGGGAAAACAGGATAATACTTCATTTGTTTAGCAAACATTTCCGATGCGTTTCTTAACGAAGTAAAAGGAGTACTGTAAGGATTGTAGCCGTTCCATACCGTTCTGTAGTTTCTGCCTACCATAATTATGGGAAAATGGCGCGATTTTATGTGTATGAAAATATTTTCCAGATTACCTAAAATCCGGATTTAGACCGACAATTTATGAATCTTGTTAAAAAATAAGTTCGAAGACACACTTTAATAAAACTATGCTGAAATTCTCTGGTTCGTCTACAGGAGCCTTTCTCATATCTGCAACAGCCCATACACCTACCTAAATAGGTAGCCGCTATCGAATAACTGGCCAAGCTGTAAAAGTGAAATTATTGATACATACCTACTTGCAAAAAATCCTATTACCTCATTTTTACATGTTCATTATTGTTAATATATGAATATGGAACTGTGTCCAAATAAACGTTAATCTTTCTTTCTTTCAATATACAGGGTGTTTGGAAGGGAGCTGTACATACGCCTAGGGTAGAAACTAGGGATAGTCTGCTACCTACCCCCGCCCATTATATTGACCTTGGCCTCAAGGTTTTTTTTACCTTACTACCTTACCTTAAAATTATTTCTTTACCTTACTACGGTACTTCAGGCCCCATAACTTTTCTTCTCCACAATTTTCTGGTGTAAAATAATTTTTTGCAGGACCCTAAGACTCTAACGATTAAAACAAGACCATTAGCCGACCGGTCCCATGGATAGATTTTGAGCTACAGGTAGTTTTAGTCAAAAAATCACAAAAAAGTCAAATAAAAAATAAAAATAAATAAAAAAAAAACCTTGAGGCCAAGGTCAATATAATGGGCGGGGGTAGGTAGCAGACTATCCCTAGTTTCTACCCTAGGCGTATGTACAGCTCCCTTCCAAACACCCTGTATAATAGATCACTTTAAAATTTCCAATTGAAATTATTTGCGCGTGGCAAACTTTCTATGAAACAGAATACTTAAATAATTTTGTATCGATACCTAATACAATATGCATTATGTATATTTTATTATAAACAATACATACTTAATTACGCACCTACCGATGTCGACCTCAATTTCCTGTAACTCTTGAGCAATCGATGTTCGCGCTGGATGTCGTCGCAAACTTTACCTAATGTTGCACAATTGCCACCATCAAGAGTCATTGCACTCGTATTAATTAGCTTCCAACTAGGTAACATTTAGACGATTTTATCAAAGTGCTTATACCTAATAGTTTTCGTTTTTATTAGCCACCTTTTGATTTAATATAGACACCAAGATATCATTTAACTTTTGTATATTAAGAATCTGTAGTCAACCGAAACTCACTGTTAACTATAGGTAACTAACCTAATTCAAGATAAAAACCAGCAAGATTTTATGCAAAAAAATTGGAAAATTAGTCTATCAATATTCCTAATAAATAGGTTCTTAATAATACCTACGTTATTATAAGGTAATTTCTACTTGCCTAAAATTAACATGGACACAAACTTGTGCTAAACTTTCGCTGCACATCGTATCCAATAGATAGGTGTATTTTTCCTTATGTGCACCCGAACGTTGTTTTATAAAACAACTCAACCAACAGAAAACACAACAAAAAGACATGCTAAGATTTCGCCTCGCTAAGTCTTTTCTTGAATGATTGTGTGTAGTTACAAACAAGTGTTTTAGGTCGTCTATGGAAAATAAAACTTCATAAAAATATAGTAATATTAATATCGTATATTCGTAGCCAATATTCTTTCCTACTTTAATGCTGTAGATTGAGTATACACCTGTACCCACATAATATTATTTATTAGGTTCTCAATCCATTTATTTATTAGGTATCTTGACTAACGTTTATAGTACCTAATAACCGAAGTCATCAAAACAAAGTTAATACTCAAATGGGAGTTAATTCCAGATATATTTTACATAAAAATAAAAAAAGGATTTTTAAATTTTTTACAGCTTTAATTTAATTTTGAGACCGATAACCAGAAAACTAGGTACCTGTACCTGCATAACACTTTCAAACATGTGACTTGTTTGGTATTAGGTCCATGTGTCAACAACGTTTAGAGTTATTTAGACAGTATATGCATGCACTTTATATTTTCTAGTTTTTATTGAGAAAAATAGTCACTTTTAAGTGTATATAGTCATTATATTACAAATTTAATGAATATTATACGATACATGATTAAGTAAGTACTTACTCCTTGGACTGGAAAATATTTACGGTTCTGTATAACGTTTCAATCTCTTTAGTTAAATTATGTTAATAGATAAATAAAAGGATATTTTCAGAAATATTTTATTAGGAAAACACAAATCCTCCTATAGTTAATATTCGTCATTTATGTATCTATTTACAATTATTCGATTAATCAGTTTTCATGACTCATTTAACTTATGCACAAATTTTAATTTTAATAATACATTATTGATTAACGAAGCTATGCATATCTTACGACACAACCATATATTTAACACGGTGCTTGTGAGCCGATCCCGACGATGGGTCGACGGCTACATTGTTCCACCTTAATAAAAAGAAACTATAGAACTGGAACTGATGATAATTATATTTCAAACTTAACAAAAGCACGAGTGTCGGCCCTGTGAGTGCACCGCCCGCGGTCCGGGGACCGGCGGCGGTGGCTCAGTAGCGCTGCCAGGCGCAGGACGAGGCGGCGGCGGAGGCGCCGGGCCGCGGCGCCGCGCCCTGCCGTCACAGCTCCGAGAAGAACTCGGGGGAGGAGTGCGGCGTGGGCGGTGCGTGCGGCACAGCGTGCTCGCGCGCCGCCATCGCCAACCGCTGCTTCAGCACGTCGCGCTCGTGCGTCACACGCGCCACCTGCAGCTGCAGCACATGCAGCTCGTCCTGCAGCGACCGGTTCGTTAGCTCCAGCTCTTGCCTTTGTTGCAATCGTTTACTGCGACAGTTTTGCGCGTAGCCGCGGTTTTTTAGTGTGCGTCGTTTCTGCTTGAGCCGTGTCACGTCTTCTCGGGGGAAACCATGGAGCCGTTTGTTGAGTTCTCGTACGCTTAACGTCATAAGCATATCATCACCGATAAGATCATCCCCACAGGAGGAAGGCTGATAGGATGGATGTGGTCCGGTTCGAGGGGACATCGCTGAGCAGGAGCTGGCAGGGCGCATCCCGACCTGTTGCATGTGGTGATCCTGCTCGCGCCACTCGCGTCGATCCCATTCTTCAAAACTGCCGCAAGGTACTGTACGCATGTCGAGTGGTTCTCGCATGTGTGGTAGCCAAAGAACGTCGTCTACCAATGCCGCACGACAAGGACTTCGTCCGACAGGGGCTGGTGGGGTCTCCGGGGGCGTACTGGGGTCTACAGCGATAGCTACGTGAGGCTGAGGGTACGGACCCGCGTCAGGCCACGGACGGCACGCACGGGCACACGCCGGCGGAGGTTCTACCATCTCTTGCCAACCGGTACGCAGGGGTTCGCGTTTCACAATATTGTGGTCCTCGAGATGGTCCAGTTCAAAGTTCTGCACGTACTCGTCGGCGAGCTGGTCCTCATCACCATCGCGGTGTGGCTGCGGGGGCAGGGTCTGCATGGCGCTCGCCTGGGAGCAGTCGACGAGCGCGTGTTCCACCATAGGACCGTGCGGGGCGCACGCCGGCCTGGAGCGGACTGCCGCCGCGGCACAGGGCGGCGCGAAACTCCGCCCTCAGACCCAATGACGTTGCGCGACGCGCGCATACACATACAGCCTTTATTTTCACTGACATAAGTTCGCTAATACTAGGATAATATCATAACATAATATAATAATAACATGACATACATTACGAAATATACGTGTACTTGAGTAGGTTCGGCATAGTAGCGAATTGGATGGATATCACGTACGTGTCATTTAGGTATATTCGTGTTTTGTTTATTATGATTTCAATTAGTTAGATTAAAAGGGATGCTGTGAAATAGGTACTTAATAAGTATATATTTATATCTGGTTAGTATATAATTTCGATAAAACAGGTTACGAAATTGGTCCTTCGCATCGATACGAAAATTTCGTAGCACCTGTGCTACACCGTACATTGTACGTAGCGGTGCTACGCCGCCGCCGATTGTGCTGCACATCACAAGGCTTACCGCACTTCGTCCTATCGTACAATCTTGATATTGATTACATTTGCACGTATTTTGTCATTTAGCATTAGTTAATTAAATGTACCTACATACATTGCAATTACTAAAATATTATACAATAAGTATGTTTTTAACTTTACTTTTCAATATCAAGAATAACGTTTAAAACGAAAACTAATAATAATAATATAATATGGGACTGATTAAGATGTCTTCTTGTTTTATATGCATTATCATATCCAATTAATTAATACGAAGCAGGCAAGCAGGGCAGCGAGGAGGCTAACTGTAGAACAAAGTGATTTCACGCGTGGCAGACCGCGAGACTAGGGGTGAGGTCGAATCGAGCATAATCGCGAATTACATGTAATCACCGAGTAAGCGTGACCTGCCACTCCAAACATTCAACCCTTTCTTATTATCCCTTAATAATTGAAACGATGCGTTTGTTATTACAAGACAATGGGTTATGATTTGTATTCAAATTACAAGGTTAAATGCTTACGGGGATTTTGTTGTGTTTCTTTGGAATTGTTAACTTTTGTTGTGAGTATTGAAATCTGTGATGCAAGTCATTAACAAATTAATAAGAGGAGTGACAGTGAATTTGGATGAAAATTACATTTAGTATCAACACGACGAAGAAGAATTTCATACTTTTTTTATAAACTTACAGCTAAATCATGAACGTTGGCTTTATGACATTTGAGTGGTTACACCTGCAGGTACCTACGCCTGCATGGATATGGCTGCGTTTATAAAATCTGTAATAATAATAAAAAACCTACATTTTAATTGCAAAATAGGTTTACCTGACTGGCACTTTTATTTATGTGAGAAAAACCTAAATTTTCAATCGATTCCTACAGATCTAGATAATCTAGTTATACATATACATCTATAAGTACCTACCTACACATTATAATGTTAAAGTAGCTTTTAGTGTCTATCTGTGTGACCACGTTGTGCTTTTTAGGGTTCCGTAGACAAATGGCAAAAAACGGAACCCTTATGGATTCGTCATGTCTGTCTGTCTGTCTGTCCGTCCGTATGTCACAACCACTTTTTTCCGAAACTATAAGAACTATGCTGTTGAAACTTGGTAAGTAGATGTATTCAGTGAACCGCATTAAGATTTTCATACAAAAATAGAAAAAAAAACAATAAATTTTGGGGGTTCCCCCTAATTAGAACTGAAACTCAAAAAAAATGTTTCTTCAAACCCATACGTGTGGGGTATCTATGGATTGGTCTTCAAAAAATATATAGAGGTTTCTAATATAATTTTTTTCTAAACTGAAAAGTTTGCGCGAGAGACACTTCCAAAGTGGTAAAATGTGCCCCCCCCCCCCCCCCCTGTAACTTCTAAAATAAGAGAATGATATAAAACTAAAAAAAATATATGATGTACAATACTATGTAAACTTCCACCGAAAATTGGTTTGAACGAGATCTAGCGAGTACTTCTTTTTAATACATACGTCATAAATTGTAAACCGCAATTCACCTAAGCTTTCATTCATTATCTCAAATATAAAAATAAAACATTTACTTGCTGCTACGGAACCATTCATGGGCGAGTCCGACTCGCACTTGGCCGCTTTTTTTTATGCGGTTTTCACCATACTTTATAAAAAAAGTCGGAAGTTTTAAATGTATCTACCTACCTGTATACATTGATATTAATCTGACGTATCTACAAGGTGTTGTTTTGCATCCTCGTCAAATTCGAGGAGGTAACTATGCTAATGATTCTCGACACGAATCAATAATAAAATAAGTAGGTATTTATTTTTATTTTTTGTATTTTTCGGAAATCGGCATGTGTAGGGCCCGTGTGATACCGCCCTGTAACTGCGCTGTAACTGTAACGCATGCACACAGCGACATAGTTGTACGACACTGCCTACCGCATACGCAACGGGGCGATTTTGTTCTTTGAAAGTGGAGTATTCTGAAATACTGTCAAACTTAAATACCTAAAAAAACAAGTATGTATTAATTATTGAGCAGGATCGTAATTTTATTTGATTATTTACCTATGTCTTTCATAACAGCCTCCTGAAATTTGACGAGGATGTAAAACAACACGTTGTATATTAAAGAAATCTCGATGTTATGTCAAGTCGTAAAAACTGTACGAAGAAGGGGCGAATCGCCAGTATTAAAATACTTAGAGTGATAGGGTTGCGGCACCGGCAGTCGGCACTCGGCAGTGCGGAGCGGGTGCGGCGGCCCGTGAGCTGACGTTGCCGGCGCTGTTTGCTCTGCACGGTCAACATTGTTAGTCGCTCCCGCAGCCCGCAACCCGAAACCCATCCCGCCTACTACCCCGCAAATGTTATTATATGATTAACTTGAAGCTAACACGTATCCCACTTCTGTTTGGCCTAGCTTTGTTAATTGCCCACTTTGAAACTGCGTACATCAATTATTTCGTCAAATCAAACAATGTGGAAACATCAGCTATAGGTAGGTATGATTCTGCTGAATTTTGTACAATGATATTTTGGATATTATCTCGTTGCAGGAGTCTCGGTACTTACGTCCAACTCTTTTTCTAATTCTGATGTAAACTTGAAACAGGTAACTATTGCTGAATAGTTTTACTTTTGTAGTGCAGGCCTGAATTTCAGCATGCCTTAGGTACCTATACCTACAAACATGTACGATAGGATGATAGGATAGTTTATTTTATATACGTAATAGGATAGCTTTATTATTGCCTTACCTATTAGGTGATAGAGTTAGCATAGCATAGCATTGTTCAGCATTATACTTACAAAATCATACAATAATAATTATCCTACATACAATACTATGGTTTTCTTTTTGCGTATTGACACCGTTTAATATCTTTATATTCATGTAATTTGTTATTCTATAAATTGTGCTTTTGTTTTGGGTATTTCTTTAGCTTATTATTTTCCGAGTGACTAATAACTTAAAAGTCGACTAAATGTTTGCAACAAAAAAAATAGAGTGGGTACCATATATAATGGGTTGGCAGCTAATAAGGAGTATCGTAATAAGTAATAGGTAGCATATTAATATATCAGTAATAAGCTCCGTTTTAATTTGTTACCAGGAGAAACTGGATGCAATCTGGTCTTTAGGGCACCCCGACTCGGACAGGTTAGGTTAGAAGGGGATGGCGGGGTCGACAGACCCCGCCATCCCCTTCGTGGTTATTTTTTTATAAACCACCCAGAAGTAGGAGCCCCGCGAAGCGGGGCTCCGTCGACCAAGCCCTGCCATCGACCATGCATAGAATATTTTAATTAAGGTTTCGTTAGAACTGTGACAATTATGACAAACATGAACGCCCATTTTCTATTTTGTTTTCGCCATTAAGTTTCCGCTTAGATATTAATTCTGTTCCCAAAAGAAAAACTTGATGCTAGTTTAAATTAAAACGGAGCTTATTACTGATATATTAATATGCTACCTATTACTTATTACGATACTCCATAGTAGCTGCCAACCCATTATATGAGTCGTATAGAATCAAAAACAGCAATCTGTCAGTTTTATGCAATTCGAGTTATGAATATGGTAACACTGTCTTTTTAAAATACTTTTTACTTATTTAGTCACATCGTATCAAAAACAGCAATATTCCACCAAAAACATGAATGTAAAACCCATATTGGTATCAAATACAGCAATCTGCATACGATGAGATTCAAAAACAGCAATCTGCTAGCTTCGACCAATCACAGGCGTTCATTGATCATGACGTTAAGATGGCGTCTGCATTGATTTTGTCATAAGATCCGTGTGCGTATTTTGTAATTTTATTGCTAAAATAGTATTAAAAAATTCGTTTGGAGGTGAAAAAACTTAACATGGATGTACATCCCACACGTGTAACCAATAGATATGCGAGAAAAAAGAAAAGAGATCCCGTAAATTGGAAAGCAAATGTTGCCAAACGTGCTAGGTAAGATTATGCCATTTCTAACTTATTACGAAATTTTACGTGTTAAATTTTTTTGATATGAAAATCTCCTTCATTACTTTAGTGATGGCAAACTAAATAAAAAGATTGTTGTAAATTATGAAGTTTTATTTATTGACAACCCTATGTGTGTTTCATTTTGGCAAGAATCAAAGACAGCAATCTAATCATTGTTTAGTATCATAGTCAGCAATGTTTGGAAGTCAATATCAAAAACAGCAATCTGAGAACTTTAGTTAGTAACTATTAATTTAATTCAAATTAAATCTATTTAAATTTTAAAATAATGCATTCAAAAATCTAAAACATACGTAATTATAAATACACATTAAAAAAAAATTGCTGTTTGTAATAATAAAACTACTTTTCTAATTACCGTTAATAGGTCAAAAGTCAGATTGCTGTTTTTGATTTTATACGACTCATATATGGTACCCACTCTATTTTTTTTTTAAACCTATATTCATTTTACTTAGTTGCCGCATTAAATACATGCCTATTTCTTTTGTGTGCACTAATTAAATGATTTATCTGTGTATCTATCTAAATCTGATGTAGGTGTCGTCTTTGTAGGTACCATAAAGGATAGGTGACTTCTTAGTTGTCTATGCCAATTTTTGAATAGTTCGAGTTTTCAGTAGGCACAGTTAGTAGACACTTTTATCAAGACGTAGATTACGTACATAATCTACTAAACACACTGTCAGAGCAAAGAAAAGTTTGCCTAAGTAACTAAGTACCTAGTTATTAATTTGGTAATAATTTCCAACGCGGGACCTATTTTCTGAACCAGTAGAATGCCTACTTACTTAGGTATATTCAAACGGACCAAAAATCAATTAATCAAATCAACATTCAAGTAGCTGCAGGTACCGCTTTAAACTTGTAAGCACCACTGGCATTGTTATCATCGTGCAACAGGAACTGTGATAAGAATGGCTGGCGCGAGGCGAGTTCGGCCGTAAGAGGATAGCTCCCAGAGGCGGGACACGTTCGTGGCCGCTATCGAAGCCTCTTCATCAATTGATTTCGCGCCCTCGCCGCTCAATAGGACGACGATCCTCTTTCCACTAAACTACAAACGTCCTAAAAAGAAATGTGGAAAAACTTGCTGAATTCTAAGTTTTAAATTCAGTTTTAGCAACATTAAAACACTTGGTCTTGCGAATACCTAAACCATCAAGCATTAGATAATTGGGCCATCTGATCATCACATTGTTCTTTTGGATGTTAATAGGACTTATCTTCCTAATTAAATAAGAAGTAATTCGGTAAATTTTAATCACAACTTTCGAGATAAACTTCAAGAATCCTTCCATCCAACTGATTGAACAGGCTGTTTGCTGTTCCAGATTCTAGGGGTTTATTTATAAACGCTGCTTATGTAAAGTTAAGTGATGTTTAGATAAACGTCAAAAATGTATGGTTAAACCATTGACTTTTAATCAATGATTTCAAAAGGAAGGATACGCCCATCAGAACATTTTACATAAACCTTCTTCATACAAGAAAAAACTAACGCCATCTATGATAACTCATACGAACTACGTGAGTTCCGCGTTGCATAGGCCGACGACGTAACCTTGTACACACGGCTACATTTATTTATTTCTATACAATGCGAATCTGGAAATTGTAGCTTGATTATGTAGCCGTGATTTTTTAATCACAATTTACCGGAAACAATTTAAGGCGAAAGCGTCAGAGTAGCCGGCGAAATTCAATTTTCTTACGTTTTTTGCAATTTGCAGGTCAGTAACAGGTTGTATGTTGATCTAAATATGATTCGCGACTGTAACAAATATGACTACCTTAGCGCTTCCCCCTTAAATTCCATTGGGACATAGTGAGCGCTTGCGAATTACATACCTATAAATTACACTGGAAACGATGTCCTTTTTGGGATGATATTTTATAGTTCACAAAGAAAACGTGAGTAAAACAAATTGATCTCAATAAGCTTTATTTGAATTGTAAACAATTTAATAAGGTGTCCCTTTGTTTCGCAGACAGAAATTTCATAGAATTTCGTTTCGCAACAAATGTTTCATATAATATTTAGTCCTTATATTTTTATTTCGAATGATATTGTATCAACGACTATTTACTTGGCTATACCGCGAATAGAAATATCAACATAAATGAAGGCTAAAAGGATCGGCTATACCGCGATTTTGAGAATTCGATTTTCATATCATTTCTAGACTTCCTCTTAAATTTTTGTACTCTTTTTGTTTCACTCTTATGTTGAATATAAAACATATTAGGTACTTACCAAAAAAAATTCAAAATTACTTACACTAAGTTCCTAAGACAAAAATAAAACACAAATAAAAAATGACGTCCGTACAAGGTTACTTCACGCGCTCCCGACAGCGCGCGACATGGCCGCCATTGTGGATTTCGGTGGTAAAATTATCACTTTAAAAATATGTTTATTTGATAATTTAATTGCAACAAAAATAATGTAAGATTGCTTACCGATGATACGATATCCCATGTTCCTTTTTAACTTTTGTGTCATAATTTTTGCAGCCTTTTACCACGCAACTAGGCATTTTAATGACAGTACTACGCATCCGTGTGCGGACCGCGTTCGACTGAGTCGCGCTGGCCCTAAACTGATATTTTAGGGCCAGCGCGTTGGTGCCATTTCGCCGCGCGGTTAGCCTGGTCCTTACTATATATGTCTATGCTTTTAATAGTATGGACTGGAAATATCAACAAAAAAAAGGTGCCTACCTACAACTCATAATGTCTCATAAAATGGCTGCCATTGCTAGGGTTGTGGCAATCAAGGAATATTGGTGTTACTATAACGAGTATCGATACGAGTCTTACTTGATATCACGTTTGGTTCATAATTATAACTTACATAAAATAAATGTTGTAACAGAAAAAGATGAGTAGTTTACTTACCGTCTGTTATCTGAGAATAAAACTCAAATCAAGTGTTTTTTTCTGTACAGAATTAAAAACTTTTGTATACAACATGTCTGTGTAACATACCTAACTATTTATTAAAGAGTGAGTTGTGGAGTAAAAATAAAAATATATATTTTTTTTTACTTAAAATATGTTTATTGGTGTGATAATAATTATAAATGATAAATGATTTTATTTCTGTAAGTAGGTTTGTACAAACACTTTTACACGTCAATCGTATTTTAAAAACTAAATTAGGTCAGCGCTTCCTATCTGACTACTCTGAGAAGAAAGGCCGAAACAAACTCCGTGGTCACAGTCTCTTTTAAAGTCCAGACAAAATCTTGGTCAGATAACGTGAAGGCTATGTAGATCGCTGTCTGAAATGGTCTTTTGAGGAAAGAACCACACAAATTGTGTGGACCTGTCCAGTCAGTTTCTTCAGAGTATTTTTTTGGTGCGGGTAAACCTTTGGGCTTATTAATTTGTCTTTTTAAGAAGTTTATTGGTCCCGCCAATTCTTCTATTACAACAGTCTGTTCCATGTTGATACAATTTTTTCTTCGAAGGTCTTCTATAATATCTTTCAAATTAGCATTTTTTTTTTGTTTTTCTTTCGAATCATTTCGATAAGGCGTACTTAACTTTTTGTTGTTGATTGTCACATTTTTCTTTTAAAGCCTTAATTTTTTCAATTTGTACAACCTGAAAAAATAAATTAAAATTACTTCAATCATCAACTTGCGTCAAAAATGCTGCTTTGTAATATTTGTTTCATGCTAAGTCTATAGATCCTAAAAAATCCAATTGTATATTTATACTTTAGCACGAAGATCAGAAAACGTGCTGAGAAATCACTGACAGGTGGACCTGTAGTACAGCTACGGAACAGAGAGGATACGTCATTGGTACCGTAACCTTAACACCTTAAATAAGAGAGAACTCAGCTGATTTCATCCCCACATTTCATTTTTGATAATTTATCCCCTGTGGGTAGAATTTGTTCCAAAAATACTTTATTTTTCTACTTTGTAAAAATGTCTCATTTGGATTTCAATGTTTTCTGGAGACTTAACTTAGCATTATTTTCGTAATGTTATAAAATTTTAATTTTCGTAAGAACCTCCTGTAATTTTCTAGCATCAAAAACGTTTGAGTAGATACATACCACTTTGTGCACTGTTTCGTCTGTTTCCACAATTCGGTGGGGGAACTGTAATGGAGGCATTACAGTAGATGTGATGATACGTGGAGAAACGTCCGTATTTTGAATGTTTCTCGTTTCACATAATACAGATGACTCGTGACGTTGCTTTTTGCCAGGTGCCTGAAAAAAATAGATACTAATAAGCAATAAGCAATTTACAATATGATTTATTTATGTAATTAATACATCTATTTATTTATTTCAGGCCAAAGGGCCGGGCTATTATTAATTAATTATTATTTACACTTACCGAAAATACTGTGGGAACATAGTTATCATGTAATCTCATTACATCAAGTGTTCTATTGAAACAGCTTTCTTCAAAGTGAAGTGAACAGAGGTACCATTCTTTATGTCGCGGATTAATATTTTCTTCACCAATAGCCTCTAACCACTTTTTCTTTAATCCTTCATTTTTAGAAAACCTATAAAAAAGGTAAGTATTTTGATCAATAAATCATTTTGGTTAGAGCTGCTGTTAATATCTAACTAAAATAAATAACAAAATGTCTATGTCTTATTTTATTTATCATCATATAAAACTCTGTGGAACGGTCTCCCGGTGCTGTGACCAAGCAAAGTCGCACGGGCCGATTAGGACACGCAGAACGATTTATGTTAACATCGCTGATTGTACCGATATCGTTTCAGCGGAGGAACTAGTTTCGGAAACTATCACAGCAACGGTACAACACTATTCCACTATGACATATTATTGTAAACAAACGAATGAAATAATAAATAGGTCTGTTATACGAAAATGACTCCAAATATACCTTACCAAATATACTTTAGCCTTAAAATCACGATTGAGTAACAATTTGTTCATCGAACGTGTATGAATGTATGTAATATTGCATGAAAACCGGCTACTAACCTATGCAAAGACAATTGAGGTTGATTTCCATTCTTTCTTGCACCACACTTCACAATACAACACACAGGCATGTTGGTTTGCTGTTTTCCAACATTTCCATTCATTTTTAAAGGTAAACTCCTCGTAATATTCTCGCAAATCTCAATAACACAAAAAATAAACAACCATTTGACAGCACAACTACCACGAAACTCGTCTCCACAGACTAAATAGAATGTCGCATAAGATGGCGGATAGGGCACTTACCTACAACTGTCCCTACGTCACGACAAAATGTTACCATAATGAGCAACAACTTAAATATTGTTGTCTCTTTTAACACATATGATTATTTCATTAGAAAGAATGAGACAAAACGATATTTCACAGTCTGTATCGTATTTCACTCATATTTGTATGCAAAGTGTATGTCAAATATAACGCGGCGCCTCCATGTTTTTCCTATCTCAATGGGTTAAACAGTCGCTAAGCATTACTTAACTTTAAACAACGTTTATTAATAAAGGGGCAGATGATTAACTTTTTTACAAACCTATTTGATCGGGCGATGCCACGACGGATCCCTACCTTCAAGGTTGCAGTGTTTTACACGTCTCTACGCTAACAATCGGGTAAAATAACTACCATCATAACAGTATTATAAGTAATCGTCTTCCAAATTTTTACCCGATTGCAGCGAAACCCAAAAGAGAAAAGAATTAAACAAAAATAGGTGGAAATGTAGATTATTTGTCACAGAAACACGTGCATACAAAAATATAAGTTTAATGTGCTAATGTTAGTTTTATTGTTTAATTAAAGTACCTAATTCGTTTTTAACATTCGTGCGTGGCCAAAGTCAGTCGGTAAAGAGTATACTTACACCTAGATAGCTGGATTTACTTGTTGAATTGTATTTTTTATGGAAAATGCGTATGTATAGTCCACCATCAACAACTCTGCCACCTCACACTTGAGACCTCTGTATAACCCTGCAGCGGAAAACAGACGTGATGTAAATTTATGTTATGCTTGCTTTCGCGGAAAAGCAGACAATTGAAAGAAACGCCTGCACTTATCTCAGCCAACAAAAATTTGTTTGCTATCAGAATTTTTACTTGCGACTACAGTGACATCTACCCACGAAAAATAGAACCAGTGTATTTCGGAGAAGCTCTTCAAGAACTAGTAGCGATCGAAAAATGGCGGTTGCTACGCCATTTTACATGTAGCGATGGCGCTTGATTCTAGTTCAAGACTAACACAACAGGTGGCTCTGCTCGTGTTATTTTTGTGTTATCTCTAACGATGATACGAATTACATTTTTTTCATTTAATTACCAAAAATCCAGAATTACCTAACACAAGGAGTGTTAAGAAGACCACTAAGTTAAGTTTGCGTGTATAGTAGATTTCACTGTATTTCCTACCGACTCTAGACAAAGTAGCGTCGTCTTGAAAATGTGTCGTGTTAAGATTATTCTACGTATTACCGTTCAAGGCAATCTGATAACGGTTCATCGGCCTCTGCACATGCCCACGTTGCGTCAAAGGTTGAAATGTGAACGCACGACGCAGTCAAGAGCTAATATGTTATCTATAATAAATTATTATAATCACCGTACCGTTGCCCGAACATTATCTATGCCCGGACATAATCAAGGTCAAATCACAAATATTTATAATCTAGAGGAGCGTGTAAACAGTGCTGCTCACGTGCTTAGGATGCACGTGCTAGCTATTTTAAGAATAACCACGTTTCTCGCGGCAGTATTTTTGTTACTGTTACTACTAGAGCGTTTAGACGAGAATGATGTGCCAAATGTTGTTTCAACAAATATTTCGGCGCTCGAAAGTCGCTTCAACCCAGCAATCGTTTAAAATAAAATCCTGTTGTAACATTCAAAATTCCTTTATTTTTATAAAAATAGAAAATAATTATAAAAAATTAAAATATATAGGTATATTAATACTAAATATCGTATTATATAAATCCGATCATACCAAATTCATTCACTTAAATGCTCTTTATTTCATAAATGTGATTTTTATAACTACGCAAAGGTATCGCTGTACACTCTAAGAAATAAATTAATTGTAAAACATTCTCTCAAAATTATTTTAAACTACCCACCCACAAAAATTCTAGTACTAAAAAAAAGAGGTTCCTATTTTTTAATTGTACTGTGTAAAACTCCACATCAAGACCCATAATCATCCGAGTACTATTTAAAAAATATATAATCGTAATGTCGGAATCAAAAAAAACAGGAAATTCATTTGGTATATTCTATCGAGACATGGCCTTCATATCACAATCTAACGTGTCGCACCGACGAGGCGCATTCAGTCTTCATTCAAATGCTATAAACTCATTGAAAAAATGCAGGTAGATCTGACATGGTCATCCCACAAAATATGCCTAATTAATAGCCCAAAGTTCTACAAACTAATGCACTGCCCACCTACACCACAAATAAGAAAATTGTATATTTTCAACTTAATTCGGTATAAATAAACATACCACATGATTTTATATAAAAACAATTCATGCTTGTTGTGATATTAAAAATAATCTTAATGTCTAAGTTTGTAGTTTTATATAGTGGTAAATTCCGAGTTATTAAACCAATTAATTATTTATCCATATCACACTATATTTGTAAAATCCTAAACAACCCACATGTACACGTAACGCAATAAGTATTGTGACACTTCTAAATATGACTCAATTTAAATATTAGAATAGCATGTTGAAATATTTTTATGGCCCGATTCGAAGGTAGTTTTTTTGATACCTATATTAGCATAGAATATGTTTCAAATTATTTAAAAATGGCACAATTATTTTGTCCGTGGGTGCATTCCCTATAAATTAAAGGAATTATGGCACTGCCTGTGTTGGTCTAAAATGCTGCATGGCGTAGTCATGGTAGTACATCATGATGGCAAGTGGCTGGCCAAGGATGAGGGAGCTCCACACCATAATGTTGCCCCAGCGTGGCCCAAGCCTGATCTCGGCGTGGCGAGAGATGATCGCGAGTGGAGGTTGGGCCATCATACCCAAGAACGCCCAAATTCTGAACATTTGCAGCGGCACACTCACCTGTAACAGTTTTGAGTTGCCATTAGTTAATCTGGCGACAAAAAAAATGGAACGATTGGGACGTTCCCAACGGACAATTACACCAATGTCAAAAAGTCCGAGCGTGTGACCGTGAGCGCGAACATGTGTGAGTAGAAGCAACTGGAGCATGAGATGGGCAAAGTTCTTGAATGTTGACTAAACAAGAGTTTCAAATAAGATGGGGTGATTCAATTATTATGTGGTTCTTAGCTCCTGTAGAAAAATGCGTGAAAATTTAAGAAAAAACTTCTTGAGCCAAGTCCCAGGACAGCTATATTTTCAGGCAGCGATTGCCTTTATACTGTCTCTGCTCCGCTTTACGTGCGCTATTGTCGTGGGCATCTTGGTCACGAGGAAGGAGCATGCCAACTCAGCGTTACGGATGCAAAAAGCGGTAGGGCTTTGCAAACACGAATCTAGGTAAGAAAAATTGCCGATTGTAGGTCATGAGTGTTTTTAGCACTCACCAAATACTCATGAAACAGCGCAGATATGGCGAACACGACGATTCCGGCGTTAAATTTGCTGAATCCCATTTCGGTGATGGGTTTGTACACGTGTCTGACGGCCCACATGTGCACGGGCATGTTCCAAGTGCTCCAGAATACAGATATATTGTTCGCGTTCCACCAATCAGCGTAGAACTTGCGGTCTGCGAACTGCAGCAGCTCACCCATCAGGTTCAGGAACGAGTGGAAGGTTAAGTAGAAGAAGCACAGCCATATGAGATGGTTCGGCACCTGAAAATGTAAGGCTACGTTTTAGGTTTGCCACAGTCTATTCGGGCGGCGAGAAATTGGGACACCTTGTGATCAATGTGGTACCAAGCCATTTATTAGTTCAGCGATCATGATGTGCGTAGTACCTACTTGTAATTACTAAACAGCGCCAAAAGATAAAATTCTAACTAATATCCGTCATTCTCTTTTGTCGAGTTGCCAGATTATCTATCAGCAAATCTCGTGCAGTGTGTGCGACCAAGGTTATGCGGTAGTTCCGGACTGGTCTATATCCAGAAGCGAGCGGTTGCCAGATGGATCACTAACATCATCAGAATACGAAATTCTAGAGCTTCTTCTCTCGTGTCGGCAAGAGCCAGTCAGCAGCTTAGAGGACCGAACGAATGTTTAGTACACTCACTATAGTGTATGGACTTCTGTAACATTACTCCTAAGTCTCTACATTCCACAGGTGTGTAAGTACAAAGTGGGATGACTGTTGATCCTCGAAATAATACCTAAGTAGCCATAGACACCCCGGAAAGGGGGTTGCGCATGTTGGGTCAGCTTCCAGTCTAACCGGATGCAGCTGAATACCTACCAGTAACGTAAAAAAATATTTATTAAATTATGCTGCACTCACAGCTAACTTGAGTAATCTCTCTGTGATCCTTATGGGGTCCATCTTTGAGAAAGTCTCCACGGAATTGGTGACGGTGGGTATCATCCATTGCTGGAACAGCGCGAGAGCAAGGTTTATACCGAAAAACAACTCCAACACCCTTTTGATTACAAACCTCTTCCGGATTCTGAAACGCATACCATACAAATGTTAATCAAAGATAGTGCCTAAGTAGTAGTATAAAATTTTGAGTAACGTATTTAATGGTAGTTACTATCGTTCAATAACTTTAAGAATGTGGAATTACGTTCGCGTGGACAGTCATCCTCTTGGCCCAATCCATTATATTGACTACTCTTTAAAACATTCCTCTCTAGGCTAATAAAAGCTGTAGCCAATCAGCTTATCCTATACCGGAGATATGACTTTGACTTCAATCGTGTAATGAAAACGAAATTCCACATTATTTGCAGCGAACAGTCAAATTTTGACATGCGCAAACCAAAATTGATATGGGTCCAGATATCACGATTAGCGTACACGTGAACCGGTACACGTTTTCTTCGAAGAAAACGTGAGTTTATTGCCCTTGTTTCACACCTGCTACTTTATATTTTGCTAGCTTTTGCCCGCGGCTGAGCCCGCGTGGATGTCGGACGTACGTACGGCCCGAACGGCCACTCTGCCCCCTAATTATAAATCTGTGATATCTTCTAAGATATTAATTTTAATGATATGCTGTAAAGGGCAATTTTGATCTACTTACATCAAATGCACAACGTATCTAACGTATTTAATTGGATAAGGAATAATGCTGTATTGTTTAAAATAGCATCATAAATAACCCATTATTATTTTGTAATACGTAAAAGATCAAAATGGTTACTGTGGGTTATCCTAAGGAGATAGACATATACCATCGTGGTCTTCTTTGTAGATCTTTTTAAAATATAAAATTCCGTAGTACATTATTTTGATATATCTCGTAAGGTTTAGCAGGCGTTTGCAATGTAACCGCACAAAAATATGTTCTTTACGACATCACTTTACAAATCTTTGAAATTCTCGGCTTTACTATAAGATGCATGTAGGTATTATACATGTGTCTGTCTATTGATGAAAACCGCATTAAAATCCGATACATATTTTAAAAGATCTAAGCATACATACAAAAAAGCGACTTTGTTTTATATTATGCAAAGATGTACGGTCAGAATAAAGGTAGTTTGACACAGGTATTTCTACAAAATGGTTTTTAGTATTAGCCGGCTTGGTAATGTACAAATGTAAGGTAAATAGTTTAGATTTTTTAAATACCTATAATAATGGTGTTCAGTGACGTATGAACTGACTTACCGCCGATTGTACCTACTCAACATAGAACGCTTATTTACATAAAGATAATTAAAAATTACACACAAAAATACAGATGCAATCAACACTAACCGTGCCGTGCGGGGATAATTCAACTCATAACAAAGGGTAGGGGCCAACATAAAGTAG
Source organism: Brachylomia viminalis (assembly GCA_937001585.2). Classification (NCBI taxonomy): domain Eukaryota; kingdom Metazoa; phylum Arthropoda; class Insecta; order Lepidoptera; family Noctuidae; genus Brachylomia; species Brachylomia viminalis. Next base: position 12,259,772 of record OW443301.2, on the reverse strand, counting down.
GACAAATCTTTTAGATTCAGATTATCGGGATACTTCGTCAGCCTCGCTGCAGCCGGAGTATCATTTATAAGGTCTTCTTTACTCTCTGTAGGAAAAGAACCGTTAGTAATTGGTTGATTTAATATCTACAATTATTTACAATGTGATTAGTTAACGCAAGCCTTTCACGCAACACTCAGATTAGCAGATAAACGAATATAGATAAAACAAGGATACAATAAACATAAGCGCCTACATCGATAACGTTACGCAACGCTACCATAATTATTATGGAAAATAGAATGCAACATTACAAGACGTAAAAAGTCTTTACAGATATTTGTCTAATAGAAGCTTCGATCAGCAATACCAACTAGATAACGGATCTCGTACAAAATCAAAGCTAAATGCTGTCCGCGTGAAAAAAGCTTAAAACAGTTATAAGTTCAACCTAATTACAACCATGGCACTTAGTAATAAAGTCGTGTTTACATTGGCTGTGTTTCAAGCGAATTAAACAAAATAAGAGCTCACGTCTCAAATGCGCTGTTATTTACCGAGACGTATTTCTTGCGCCGACCCGATATCTAGTCGGTATTGTTGATCGAAGAATAGATGGCAAGATTCACTCAAAACATAAAACCATAAAATCCTGTTTTGCTAGAATACTGCAACCAAAGCTCTAAAAAAGCTCAAAATTTCTAAAGAAAAAAAAAACCAAGACATCATAGCAGAAATGTCACTCTCAAAAGCAAGAAAACAAACAGATGTAAGAAAGGTACGCAGTAACTTGTATTATGTCAACTTACGCTCATGTTCGGCCGTAATTAGTTTATCTGTAATAATTTAACAGTAACCTTTAAACTCTGTATTCTTTCAAATATCACATACTTATTACTTTTTTAATTAGGTCAAATCTATAAGGCCGTTAAGACAGTTACTGGTTATTTAGCTAAGTTGATCTTTGTGACTAACTGACTTTGTAGAAATGGCGTGATTACCGGGATCCTGAGATACCGGGAAGTACAGGTGTTTTAAATCTCGAAAGGTATCAATTCCAGCATACCTGTAAGCCTCCGCGCTCATCAAAGCGCACAAAGCGTAGGATTATAACGATGACAGTGAATAATATACTTTATTATCAGTGCCATAAAGTGCACTATTCTACGAATATCGACCGCAAAAGTAAATTCTTGCGGTCGTAATCGAAAGCAAGCATTTATTTATGACATAAAAAAATCCATTCTGTATTCTGTATACATGGTGTGATACCGGCCTTATACAAATGTTTACTTATCATCAAAATGAATGTAGCACTTACTCCAATTAGGTGCTGATAAACTCTGTCTCCTAAGTTTATTATCCAAAAACTTTTTCTTCAAACCAAGACGACACCAATGGTTGGTTTGTACATAACTCCAAAGTTTTAAGAAAATAATTAAATAGAGCATACAGACGGTTGTTATTCCAACTGCAAAAAAAAAGGATCTTATTTAGCAAACTTGGCCGGCTGTTTTCTATAAAAGTTAAAATTAAAAGAACTGGTGAAAATTCACAGACATGATGATATTGATATCTTTCGACTCATAATTTCAAGCAAGTACACCTGGTAGTGTTATTATCATCATCATCAGCCTACAGCAGTCCACTCCAGCACGTCATTTAGCTCGATTCTCGGCCACTCTCATCCGGCTGCTACCAGCCACACCGTGAAGATCGTCGCTCCTCTAGGTGGAGGGTGTACTAACTTAAGTTTGCCAATTCGCGGTCTCCACTCAAGAACATGTCTACTCTAACAGTCATCTGTAGTGTAGTTACTTAAAATTATGAGTCTAGAAAATCTGACTTCTTGCTTGTATCTGTATCAACATTAGATATTCATCAAGTGGTGAAATTTCAAAGATTCACAAATAATTACCGAAACTAAAATCGTTGCCCTTAAGATGTAGAACTGCAATAGGTAACAAGACCATGAAACACATGTTAGATAGCTGTAATATGACGCCTAACTTCTCTGGTAATAAATCCTAAAAGCAAAAACAGACATAATTATTATCACTATTGAAAGTTTATCATAGGACATCAGAAACTAGGTATAATGATTCAGTTGTTCCAACTTACAACGGCGATTCCCTTTTCCACTAGTAGGCTGACTACAACTGGAACAATGCTGACTGAAAACACAATCATATTTAAAAGTAAAAAAAAATTTTGAGGCTTCAATAATTGAGTGTCGGTTGGCTATCAAATAATGAAATACTCACAAATTATCAGAATAACTGATGGATATTGACTTCTGTCACCTTCATTGTAACCTGTCAACACAATGATCCATTCAAAGGGGTTAACGCGTAATCCGTATCTGTAAATTAAGATGATTCAAGTAAAAACACAAATGTCGGCCACAGTTTTTATTTACTTTTTAATTACCATGGCCACAGTTAGGGCACCCAAATCACCAAGTAGATATGTAGTGAATGTTTGGTGGCCATAAATTCTTAAAGGGATAGACACGAGTACTACACATTTATTGGCAAGTACTGGCCATTGTATCAGTTTGTGGGATTGACATTTTTGTTTACAAAATACCAAGATTTCTCTTTGGGAATTAATTGACTGTTACAACAAATCAACGGAGCTAAAGCCAAAAATACTTACTTGCATGCCTACAATGAAATGTATATTCTATAAGATTATTTTATTATAATAAAACAACAGGCCTTTGCAAAATGTACACCTTCATTCTAAAAAGGCTCGATATTAGCATCCGTGACAATACATTCTTGATTTTAATCATTTCGTCACAAAGTTTAGTAACATATTGCTAGCCTTGCCATATGTACCTACACTAATTACCATTAGACATTGGTCAATGCTAACATAAACGCAATAGATACAAAGTCCATTTCTTGTATTACATTTTTTAAATAAAAAATGTAATACAAGAAGCCTTAACCTAAATCATAATTGTACTTTGGTTTCTTATGAGTAAGTTATTAAATGAGCAAAGAAAATAACACAAGGAATCATAAAACTAAATCATGTAGCTATACATACCTGGTTCATCATTCTGAGCAACAGAAAAAAAAAACATAAGTTAAAAACTAGTTACGGTACAGAATGTATGTTGTCTAATTCCACGTACTTATTACAAAAATACTCACTTCAAGAAATTCTCGAGACCTAAGCGGACGCCACCAACAGACAGCATCAAGAAGCCCCAGTTCACCAGGCCCGTGAAGTTGTTGAACTCGGAGCTCCATGAGAACAGAGAATCTCTTGGTGTATGAACACTGGAACAAGATTTTTATAGGATCAAACAATTTATACAATCAACCTGAACAAAAATTATATCTGTTATGTCCATAATAATGTAATAATAATAAAGCCATGATAAGGGTTTAGTAATCCAGAAGACTATGGATCATTTATCTGTATGTCCAGATTAGCTTAGATAAATGTAGACCTTTCTCAAATCTTTCATAGAAGTTCACAATGGTATGACAGTTACTATGACACTTACGGCTTATCCAATTGCAATTTTCTAACTTTCTTCTCCTGTTCTGTTATTTCCTCAGCTTTTGAAACACTTTGAGCTCGCCTGTAGCGTAGTGCTTTTTCTTCCGTTTCTGTAGCCATTTTCCTTATTTCTAGTTCTACAGTCTGTGTTTTGACAAAGTGCAAATAAACGAATATTTAATTTAAATTGTGGGTAGTTAGTAAAATGCCATAAATGATAAAAACTTCCACTTTGATAAATAAAACAAAGTTGTATGTCTGTGACTAAAACAATACGTGTGAAACATTAATAACAAATACAAATATGAGTACAGGTTTTAATTACTTACAATGGTTAATGGTAAAGATTAGGTACAGAAGTTTATTTAATCAGAAGCGGTATGTAATCTGGTATGTCATCATTCTAAAATAACAACAACAGTAAAGAATTACCCTTAAGGTTGCTAAGTCAGCACGCCAGCAGCAGCATAATCAGCTCTCGACTAAAGGAGAACAGTTCTTCGACTTTACTTACATAAAAGCAATCTCAAAACCACCAAATTAAACACTTTCGAAATCAACTATCTCCTAGCTGTCAAACTCATACCAACTAACCCTACATTCCGAAATATGCCATAATCGCTCACAGGGCTCACATCAATAATTTGCGTTCCGATTTATAAATTATCACGATTATGACAGCAGAGAGCTGTCGACAATAAATTCGGAACGCTCGTGAACGCGCTCACACTGCTCACAGTGCTCCCTCTACGTCAACCCCAAACCTTGCACAAGAAACACCGAAATTCACCGAATGGATATTTTTTTTTGAAAATGGAAGTTCAACGCATTGGCAATTCAATTTGGTTGGTTGACTCTAGATTTCAGTGAGATGACGACGATTCATCCAGTTATGAAGAGGAGCTTAAATTAGCGTATTTATATGCTCCCGGCAATGATTTACCCCGAAGAAAAATATCACAAATTCCAAATACCGTAGATGACCGCATGAGTCAACGAGTGAGTGTCATATGAGTGGGTAATGAACTCATTTCAGGTAGTCTGTTACGTCTTGGATTATGTTTTTCGAAATTGTGCTGTTGCACAATTTCGAAAATGCCACTTTAGTTAGATATGATGCGACTTAAAACAAAACAACTTTAAAAATAAATTTAGGGCATGGTCCGCGTTATCGCAAGATGGCGCATGTTATGACGTCATCTATAACGACTCATGGGACATCGTTATCGCGCTCACGCTAATTCGGAACGGGTGTTAGCACGCTCAAATCGATTACAGCGCAATTCGGAACTTACGCCAAAGAGCTGTCAACAATAAAACGTCAACCAAATCAACCTTCAAATGAACTTAGAGCCGGGTCTACATTTACTTTCCCATGCCAGAAATTCATAATTGTTTTGTCCCCTGAAACAATTTCAACACTATTGTACAATCAACAATATTGTATTTTCCTTGTTTCATTGAATACTATCCTTATATTACCCGTAGAAGCCGCTAGGAAAATCTAATTTAAAAATTCTCCACGCTTTCCTCATTACGTCATAGCAGGTTACAAAACTTGCCATACTTGAAAACGACAATGTGTCAGTAGTTTTTGCAACACTACTTGCGAGCGGGAGTCTACAACCTCTTCCTCAACACACGCACCGGGTGGGGCGCCGCGCCGGATTCAACAATTTCCGGCCGCCACATGGTGTGTGTGGTCTGTAGGCAACGGACTTGAGGAGTCTTTCGAACATCATGTGGGTCAATACCTGCCAGGGGAGTAATATAAAATGCGCGTTGATTTTTTGACGTGACAACGTCTTATAAATCAATGAACACCGGCTGACCTGTATTACTCTCCGACTAGTATAATAGTTGTCTGTGTGTATTACTTAAATTACTCTTTTACCGGCTGCATGCACGAAAAAGTGTAACGTTCCGCCTGAGCCTGAGCGTGCAAGCGAGAGCGCGGAACAAGCGATAGAGAGGCACGATCAGCCCTTTCCCTTTCGTTAGAGTTAGCTTGTGTCACATTTATTTCTCTTCTCGCGTGACGTCAGAGCTAGTATTCCGAATAGTACGTAGTCGTGTGGTTCATCGATGTTTCTTTATGACCACAGAACATATATACCCTGACGGGTTTATGACGTTATTACGTAAAACTATCGTCCGTAAACCGACTTTACAGACAACCAATTTTATTTTGTTCATTTTGCCAATGGGGTATAAAATTGAAAGCTCGTTATAGGTACTGTTATCCGTCCACAAACTGCCTGTTGTATATGTTTACTGTTGTGTCTATCACAAATTATACGAAAACTAGATAAAATATAAGTATGCGACTTGTCAGCAATAAAAAAAAGTAAATAAAAAACGAGTCGTAAACTGGAAAAAAAATTTGCGATAAAAATAATAATTAGCGGAAAAGTCGGTAACTTATGAAAGTTGTATAATGTATAAGTTACTTTGTGCACACACGTGTCGTATGCGACAGGAATAACTGATCGCAGTTGAAAACCAACTCGAGAATGATATTCCTTACTGAAAACTACAGAGATAACCTCTCTAGAACTTCATCCATTGCTAGAATTAACAATTCTAGCACTGATCTGATATCAAATATTTATATACATATATCGTCTTTTAACATCTTTGGCAAATACATGGATCCCCTTATTTTAGCAGTCAACAGCTGCACAACGGGGTATATTAAATACACATACGTAAAAGATGTCGCTTGGTTCCAAAAAAAAATGGATAGTGACAGCTAGCTGTCAAATTCTTGAACACGTGATAGTGCGACATCTGAAGTGAGCAAGTGGCATTTCTCCATTGTAGAAGTGTGACAATTAGCTCATGCGATTTAGTCTACAGAGTACATGTTTTTGCTGGACGGCGCGTACGTGTTCCACGCGCGCCTCAAAGAGGTGTCAGCATCGAAGAGGGGGCCCACTAGGGCCCAAGCCTGCCGGGAAAGCGGGATCATCCAAAAGGGGTACCGCTGACCCGGAACATAAAGGGCCAAGGAAGGAACACGGGTGGGTTTTAGTCAGTAAGAGTCTGACACTCCCTTCCGCTCCACCCAGAGCGGGAGGGGTCATTTGATGATTTCCCATCCTCAAAAAAAAAAAAAAGAGTACATGTTTGGTCGAAAATGGTCATAAGAAATTTTATGCCGGCCAAGTGTAAGTTGGACTGGCGCACTAAGGGTTTCGTACCAAGACATCTATTTATAGCCAACTTTCGTTTTATTATTTGCCACGAAAGAGGCCACCATTGGTTCATATTATTCTGTACCTAATGTGTGTTTTACCCAATGACTATAGTCATTGGTTTTACCTAATGGCTAATAAGGTTAAAAAGTTATAGCCATGCCATATGGCAGAAACTACAGAAAGATGGCGCGAGCAGCGGCGCGGCGCGGCGCGGTGTAAGCTAGGACCGTATATATTGTGTTGGGACCCATTTACACTTTAAATTTTCGGAAACGGAACCCTAAATAAAAGGCGCGTTATAAAAAATAATTTAAAAAAAATTAACATTTTATTCTTTCAGTTTACAGTAGATTTTGTATTTAGTCATTTACACAGAGTACTTTTTTTTAGATAGGTAGTCATTTAGTAGAATCGCTGATAAGAATATGGTCACTTCAAACCTCCAGTGAGAGGATAAAGGTCGTCTCGTTTACGTCTGTGTGTGAATGTGACTACTATGTAACGGATTGTCAATTTGTCAAGGAAAAAAACCAGGCTTCTAATGAGATAATTTTAGTATTATCTCAAAATAACTGATTTATTTCGTAAATATTTTTAATATAAAATGAAGATTTGGACCTCAGAACACACTTTCAAGTAAGTAATGACGATTGATATTATGACGCAACCTTGAATTTCAAGACACACAACAATATCGGTCAATTAATCTTTGTCTTTGTGCGTCAATTTACAGCCATCCATGGGAGACGGTTGCTCAAGCAGCATGGCGAAAATATCCCAATCCTATGAATCCAGCAGTTATCGGAACAGATGTCGTAGAAAGGCAGGTAGTCGATGGAGTTTTAATCACACACAGACTTGTCAGTTCTAAGTGGTTTTTTCCGAGGTGGGCGCAAGCAGTAAGTTTCGTAATTTCATTACTTGAATAATTTATAGTGCTCCAAACGATTTTCACAAAATTGTAAAGTAAACTACCTGCCTACAATGATCAAATATTTATTTACTTTCAGCTTATTGGATCAGCTAAAATTTGCTATGCAAGTGAAAAGTCAGAAGTAAACCCAAATGAACGAGAGATGACTTTGAAAACCTCGAACCTGTCATTTTGCCGCTACATAGCTGTTGATGAGACTGTTCGGTATAATCCACATCCCTCTGACCCTTCTAAAACTCTGCTGACACAAGAAGCCGTAGTCACAGTACAAGTAAGTAGAGCCATTGTCTGTCTTGTTATTATACTGTTGTTTTGTAATTTCCATGCATGTGTTGCAGCAAACTTTGATCAGCACATACCGTGAATAGATGATTAAAATCATATTAGTCTCTCAAGGATTCTAATTAGAAAAAAAGAAACTTTAAAACTGTACCATTGAAATGCTGTATTATCATCACCTACAACTTCCCCCATTGTTAGGCCTGGGGGTTGGTCATAGGCCTCTTTTGTTTTTGCCAATCTCTACTCTGCCAAGCTGGCACTACATCATCTTGTATTAAAAATGAAATATGATGAGTATTAATATTAAATTCATATTTTCAGGGTGTACCACTCAGTAGCTACATGGAGGATTTATTAGCTAACAAAATATCTTTGAATGCTGGTAAAGGTCGTCAAGCTATTGAATGGGTCATTGGAAAAATAGACTCTGAAATAAAAGAACTTGCAAGCACTGCATGTAAAAGTACAGATGAGCTATTATCACAGACAAAGAAATCGCTTGATGACATAACTTCTACAGCTAGAAGATCAATGGATGATATATCAACAAAGGCTAAGAGGTCATTAGACGATATAGAAAAATTCACAAAAGCTAATGCTAATCAAAGGAGCTGAAAAGAGGAGTGATTGAATTGTTGTACGACACAACTCATGACCTGCACTTAATGTCTAATTATAACTATTAGTTAATTTATGTATTGTTGTAATATTGTAAATTATTTATTTTCTAATAGTCTTATTAGCAAACATATTAGCAAAACTTTGCTTGATATGCTTATTAAAGTGAATTCAGATAAAGGCACAGTTATCTAAAGTCAGTTTTTGCATGTCAAAGAAAACTGATTATGTTATCAGCTTTGTTCAGGATTGATAACTTATCAGAAAACAGGGAAATTTGCAAAAACTTACTTTATGTATATGATGCATGACCTGCATTGAGTATTTGATTTTTTGAGTAGGAAATCTTGTTTTTGTAAAGAAATAAATTACCTCATATGACAAATTTATCATTACATCTCAAAGCTTGTGTTGTTGTGTAGTTCAAGTTCAAACTTAATGATTTGAGTGTGAATGTAGATAAAGTGTAATGATTTGAAGTATTCTAGATTAACTAAAATGTATAAACGGAGCTTTAATGGACGTAATAGGTATTATGTGGGTGTAAAATTCTTTTTGATATTTTACATTTTATTAGAATTGATTGTGTAACAAATTCTTAAAGTAAATATGAAAACACTTTGTGATAAAAGGTAATTTATGCAAAAGTCAAATCAATCTGCAAAGGTTATTTTACTTTCAAATCAATGCCAAGATTTACCACTGCAGTGATCACTTTACAAGTGCACTAGCCAATCGCCCTGGCTTTGCTCGAACGATTGAATATCAATGTAGGTACAATAGTTTTAAAACATTCTGGAAAAATTATCTGTTTGATTGTGATAATCGTACCAAAACAAATCAAGTAGAATCAGAGCTGCATCCGAATACACAGACGGTTGCGGCCGGGCGACTTCATTTTATACTCTTACAGACATTGATGTAGAGTGCGCGCATCATAAGTCTGTGCGCAACCAAAATCGGAAATAATCGTTTGCCGCCATCTCGACGTTTATAACAGGTGTCAAGAGTGTGCTGTGTTCTATGTAAATAGAACACAAGTAAATAATCGCCAAGTGCTGGCAGGGATATAGTCTTGAAGGTCAAACGCGCGCAGACTAATCTTGCGCTCACTCTTAACTAGATATTGTTTAATGCAAAACTCGGCTATGAACAACCATTCCTTATTGGCTGTCATTATGTTAATGGCAAAAGCATTCCAAGTTAATGTCGTTTTTTGTGATGACTTGATCCTTGCCCATACTGGTACCAAAAGGAATAAAAGCTGAATGTATTGAGTTCTCATATAATTATATTTTTTCCTCAAATCCTACTTTTTATGTTTCCATCTTTTATGAGTGGCTAACGTTACAAAGATCTGCTCAATGGGTTAAATTGTAAAGAAATCCTATTTAAAATTAGCTTTAAGTAATTAAAAAAATCACATAGTTAGGTACCTTTGTATTCCAAACATGACCCCAGGAACTCTTGGTATTGAATTAATTAAAACAAGTTTTTCAGCATTCAATGTATTTTTAATATCATATTATTTGCAATAAATTTTCATGAAGTATCAGCAATTTTATTCTTATTTATTAATGAGTCACTATTTTACCTACCTTTTGTTTTTTTGAAGGCTCTGTTAGCATAGCTACTGACCATACTCAACTCGTGTCGCAGGCATAGGTATCGTATATGGGGATACGCCGATATAGCCCACGAAACAAAATTCAATCGTATTAGCTAAAAAAAAATGTGGCTAAATCAACGAATATAAAACAAACAACATTGTAACATAATTAAAGCAGGACTTTAAAACGTCACGGCAGGTGGAAGTCCAATACGGTTGCAGGAGGCTATATTGAAGACTCAATAGAAAATAAGTCGAAAATCTGTAAGCATATAGTGGAAACAATAAGTCTGAATTCGACCTCGGATCCTTGGTCTCACCCACGCCCATCCACTTCCAACGACGCACAGTGTACTTATACAGAAAGCCGATCAGAGTCACCAACGTTCACCGTTGTTCCTTCTCAATCCGCCACCGAAACAGAAACCTTAACGCCAGATAATCAAACTCAACTCAATGCAACTATAACGTTGCCAAATAAATCTGTTACTGTTAATTTGCAGAATTGCAGTAATTTTACTTTTAACTTTTAAAATGTTCCATTTTATTGAATTGGTACCACTACCTACAATGTTAATTATTTTGATTCACAATAAATAGTTATTTCAATCTATTCCTGTTTATTATTTTATTTATCTCCTAAAGTGTTCTCTCGAGAAAGCGAGAACATTGTGTTTTGTATTGTATTATAACATTTGCTCTCGTGTAACACACATGTTACACGAGAGCAAAGTTTTTTGCATCTCGTGCCTTTGAATCCCTCGCCACACTCAGGATTCAACTTTTCGGTTTTTTGCTCGTGATTAAATCGTTGAATCCTTCGCTTGCTCAGGATTCAAAATCAGCACTCGCAGCAAAAAACTACTGCTCTCTTGTTGCACAAATAACTATTTCGAGCTCGCTTCTTTCGCTCTTGTATTATTCGTGCTCACAATGCTTAAGTTTTTCTGATAGTTCTAAAAAATAGGTAGGTACCTACTAGTTTTATTTGTTTGGGTGATCAAAAGACAATCATTCGAGAGGGTGCAAAAATTGTCGAGCTCGCTTCGCTCGCTGTTTTATTATATTATACCTACTTTATTATATTTAATAACTCAACAAATAACTCCTATTTGTGTATGTATGGTTGAAAGTACCTACGTACGCTCGGTCTGGCATTATGCAATAAGGCGTTCTCATAATTCTTGAGCTTTTCTGCATGACTCGACAAAATAAGTCTATTTCTGTTTGAACGATTAAAAGAGAATCTAACATCTGAAAAAGGGCGCAATAAATTTCAAATCAAAAATCATCATACCTAAACACATGCTTAAGCTTGTCCGCATAATGGCCAAAGTAACTACTATTTTCTTAAGAAAAGACAAATCAATAGGTACCTACCCAACATATCCGAGGCGGGGTGCTAACATTTTCGAGCTCGCTTCGCTCACTCTATCACAGAATAGGTAATTAGATATTATCGTTATGCTGCCAGTGACCACCCCGAAATCTGAGGCTGTGACCGCGTCTGAATGCAAGCTGTGAAAGATCTTTCATTAAATTAAAATTAATTTAAAAACATTTACGATCGCGGATTGGTCAAAAACGTTAAAGCGATCACGCTCGCTTTATTATCGTTTCAGTTTGACATTGCCAAAAGTATTGATGTAAATGTAGACCATATTGTTGAAAAATTGGCCCCAGACAAAGAAGAGTACTTACTTACTAAGTTTGTGATATTTTATAATGCATAATGTCGCCGCTAACTACCATATTTAGCCTCTCAGTTAATAGTCTAGCCTATACAGGGTTATTGGTAAAACACCATCAAGCTCTTAAGGGGTCATTGTACTCATAATTATGAACAACTTTAATAAGCGACCATAAATGAAATCGCGAAAAATAAATCAGCTGTTCCCTACATTTATGTTTGCAGATATCGTCAAAATGTAGGGACAAACTGACTTTTTTTTCTCGATTCCATTTTTCATAATAAAATTATGATGAGTACAATGACCCCTTAAGAGGTTGATGGTGTTTTACCAATAACCCAGTATACTACACGGAGGCGCGGGCGCCGCCGCGCCGCCGCGCCGCGCCTTTTCAACTAGCGGCCTGAATGATATTCAGCCGATGTGTTTAAGGGCCCGTGCACACCTGCCGAGACGTATTAGTCACTGCCAAGCAAATATCGACTCTGCCATAGTTGAAATAAAGTTGAAAATAAATTAAACTTCCATAAGTTCGAGAGCGCGTCTAGGCGGCTAGAGACGTGCGTCTCAAATTACTTATTCTCAACTTTATTTTTAGGCTCGCTACGTTGATATTATGTTTGGCAGTGACAACCGCGCTGCGCCTCGCCGGCGAGGTGTGCGCCGGCCCTAATACAACATTTAACTGCTAAAGACCCGCGGGAAGCTCTCGTTCCCAATAGCAAACTACCGTCAACTTTAATTAAAAGAATTGAATACTTGGAAAAACCCATTGTTTACACTAGAGCGGCGATGACGTAATTTCGCACGTGCATCAACTGTAAAAAACCGCCGCGCCACGGTATCTAGATATAGCCTGTAACCAGCGTACAACATGATGCTTGCAACAGATGGCGTGAATGTGCGTCAGCCCAACTCAAGAAATCACCTTAAATTGAATATTGGCATCATCTACCTATGTAAACAAAACCGTGGTTATTCTTTTTCCGACCAGCTATCAAATTTTCTCCATAGTTTGAGTAGCATAGTGCTAAATAATGCAACTGATAATTACTTAGTTATTGGCGATTTTAACCTGAGTGGAATTTTGTGGTAGTTAAATAACAACACATTAGTACCTGAAAATGTTTGTAGTTGTGACGAGTAGGTACCTACATGCTAACGGATGAATTGCGTGTGTTGGGGTTTAATCAATGCAATGGAGTGTTAAACGCGTTTGGTAAAATTGTTGATTTAGTTTTATGTAAAGAAGTTGTTTCGGTGTTTGAGTGCTTTTGATAGAATTGACCACAGCATTCTTAAAACCAAGCTTTTTAACAATGGTTTCAGAGGAGATTTACTTCGTTGGTTTACCTCATACCTTGAAAATAGATCTCAAGCTGTTGTTATCAGCAATTACATGTCGAGCTGGGTTTCAGCTCCCAGTGGTGTTCCTCAAGGTTCCTTGATGGGTCCATTACTTTTTATTATTTATGTTAGTGACATTGACTCGTGTTTCCACAACTCAAATTTACTTTGTTTTGCTGATGACATGAAGATATTTTTTGCAATATCATCGAGTGAAGACATGGATGCCCTACAATGTGACCTGGCGCGTCTGGATGATTACTGTCTAACTAATAAACTAGATTTGAATCCTTCTAAATGTTCAGTAATCTCTTTTAGCAAGAAACGCGTCCCCCTGCCTACAACTTATATACTTAAGGGACAGTTGTTACAGAGATGCGAAGGTGTACGCGACCTAGGTGTTTTTCATGATTCCAAACTTTTATTTAACGTGCATGTTGAGCAAATAGTAGCAAAAGCTTCGAAGTCATTGGGTTTTGTTATGAGACTCGCTGGATGTTATAAGAAAGCCAAAACCCTTAAAATTCTCTATTGCTCTTTTGTTAGAAGTCATCTTGAATATGCTTCACAAATTTGGAACCCGTGTTACGACAAATACATAAATCGTATTGAGAGTATACAAAAAAGATTTATTCGGTTTCTTTGTTTTCGGTTACGTATTGCATTCCATTCTGAGAATTACATAAATCTTTGCAAGAAACATTTACAGCCACTTATCAACCGTCGTCGACTAGCAGATTGCACCTTTCTTTAAAAAAAATTAAATAACGAGATTGACTGTCCTGATCTCCTGCATAAACTGTATTTCAAAGTCCCTCAGAAGTCAGTTAGATTTAACCCCCCTATCTCCATTCCTTTATCCTCATCTAATTACTGGCAAAACTCACACATAGTGCGAGTGAGTAAAGACTTTAATATTCTTTGTGTTAAATGGAACTCTGAACTCTTTTCTCATTTGACCCATTTAATACCAAATCCTACTCTGCACGCATTCGGCTGAACGCTGACTTTTTTAAAAGCGCGTAGTATTTACATCTTTTATTTTTCTCTTTCTTGTGTGAGTAGTTAGTGCCTAACCTGGTGTCAGAGTGTTTACAGTGCTATTGTACCTACATTATTTTAATTTTTCTTTTGTTACCATGCTTTTCAGTGATCTTAAGATTTCTATAACTTTTTCTGTTTTTACTTGTGAGAATTTGTGTCACATATGCAATTGTTATACATCTGTTACAGCTGTTGGTTCTCCTATTTATAAATAAATAAAAACAATACTTCATTATTTGTCAAACGACAAGAAGTTTTTGAGTAACAAGGGAACAGAATAACACATACAATATCTTATCCTATTCAAATCATAACCTCCCTTGGCATTGCCATATTCAGGTAAAAATAACAATATTATAGTCTAGTATTTTTTATTATTGGTAAAATATTTACTCTTTAGTCTAGAATTCTAAAGCTGAACTTATTAACACTTAAATGGAATTTATTTAGCTTAATCACACATTAATAAGAAAGATATATTCTTTAATAAATCCTCTATAACTAAAATCTTTCAATTTAATTCACTGATCATAAAATTAAGAATTAGGATTTGGAGACCAATAAATTGTACAACAACTTATTTACAAAAACAGAATGTGAATCTAGCATGACACTTGAAGCGAATCCGGGTGAACAATCTCAAGAAATTGAAACAGAAATATTAGCTGAATGTACCTATTTACATGCCCACTGATGAGAGCCTGGTGAGTCACCAGATCGCAGAAATGATTAATTACAACTTTTTTTTTAAACCTAGACACAAGCCAATCAGATGATACCTGTACTATCTATGCAGGGCTTGCATGGAAGCTGAGGAAACCGTTGCGCATGTGCTCTTTGAGTGCACAAGCGTTACCCAAAATAGGACAGAAACCCTTGGGGTACCCAGAACTAACACAGATGTTGCCAACAGACTAGGTGACCTAGTTAATTTCTGAAGGGAGGTGGGCTGGTTGGAATAACCACCAATGGCCGCCATGGCCCACATACAATGGTCCACCTGATGGACTAAGTGCGAAAACCAAAACCCCCTAACAAAGAACCTGTACTATCAAATAGATACTACAGATAGCTACTGAGGAGCTATTAAACAAGCTTGAGCGCTTGCAAAACCTGTGCATTCGCTTTGTTTTCGGTCTTCGAAAGTATGACCATGTTTCTCACCTTCGCAAGGAACTCAAGTGGCTCCCAATCCGCCTTCGCAGGAACACTCGGATTTTATGTCTCCTCTTCAACATCTTACACAACCCGTCTTATCCTTCCTACCTGCGTGAGCGTTTTTCTTACGCTCGCTCTAGCGCGGCACCATGTAGATCACACCAGAGATCTCTCCTTATATGTCAGCCTCACAAAACCAGCTACTATTCTTATTCCTTCTCTGTCCATGCTGTATGACTGTGGAATGCACTCCCGCCTAGCATTCGTGATTTAAATACTATTGCTCTATTTAAATTTCGATTAAAAGAGCATTACCTTTCCTCTATACTGTGAGTATTTATATATACACTCAAGGGCACATTTAACCGGCCACCTATATTTTGTAGATTTCTTCAAAATTCTATGGTAATTTAATTAATTTTGTTATAATGTCACATTGGGTGAACCTCCACGAAAATAAATGAAACATGTGTATGTTGTGAAATGGTTTAATTAAGACAAAATTTAAAAAAAATAGAATATGCACTTTTCTTACAAAAAATAAAAATTAGCAAAATGTCAATTTAAAAAAAAAAGTGTGCTCTAAATTACCGGATTAATAATGTGTATTTCCTCCTCTGGCCCTAATGACCTCCTGCAATCGATTAGAAAGCCCGTCAATTATGTCTTGGATGTCGCTTTGGGGAATGTTCTGCCACTCCTCAACAGCTGCAGTTTTTAGCTCACTGATGGTGGTAGGAGCTGGTGTACGACCCCGAATTCGTCTTTTTAGGTTGTCCCATACATGCTCTATTGGGTTCAGGTCAGGACTGCGAGCTGGCCATGGTAATCGCTGAATATCGACGGCGTCCAAGTAATCGCTGACAATTCTCGCGGTGTGTGCACGAGCATTATCGTGCATTAAAACAAAATTATCGCCAATGAATGGCGCAAAAGGCATCACGTGTGGTTCTAAAACTTCTGTCACGTACCTGTGAGCATTAACGCTGCCTCTATCGAAGATGACCAATTCTGTACGGGCGTCATAACAAATGCCACCCCACACCATTATAGAGCCTCCCTCGTAGCCTACTGTTTCAACCACAGCACATTCAGCAAACCTTTCACCACGGCGTCTATACACGCGCTGACGTCCATCAGGACCTCGTAAAGCTATTCTTGATTCATCCGAGAAGAGAACTGCCTTCCATTGTTCCGAAGTCCAATTTAAATGTTCTCGAGCAAATGCAACTCTCGCTCTTCTGTGAGTTGCGGTCAGCGCTGGGACTCGAACTGGTCGAAATGCTCTCAGATCCCTCTCAGCTAACCTTCTTCTTATTGTTCTTAGGCTCACACTTACATTTCGTACCTCAAACAAGCGGTTACGAGCCTCAGGAGCAGTTGTAAACCGATTCCGAAGAATGTTCGAGACGATGTAACAATCATCTCTCTCTGATGTACACCTTCTACGACCTTGCCCTGGCCTTCTTGTGTAGGAACCAGTCTCTCTGTAACGCCGGATAGCATCTTGAATTGTGGATCGTGGATATCCAAGCATCCGTCCAATCCGACGCTGGCTAAACCCAGCGTCTGCAAGTGCTACAGCCCTAGCTGCCCCAGCTGCGTCCAGTGGCATTTTTTTGGTGTAAATGAAATCACGGCAGGCCAATACCTAGGTTTTATTCGAAGAAATGGTATCACAACGTTTTAAATCAAATGTATCCGTCACATAAAACATGGGGCGAGACTGTCAAATTACGATTAAACTGATTATTGTTGAATAAAAACCACAAAAGTAAACAAAACGCGGGTATGATTGATTTATTTATTTCAGATATACCCATTTAAGAAGTAACGCCTAGTACGCAAAGCGTAAGTTAACATAAACAAACGTTAAGCAGTTCGAGATGAGTGGACGGTTAAATGTGCCCCTGAGTGTATATATATATATGCTTATATATTTTAGCATTATGTATTTATTTAAGCATACATGTTAATTATTTTTATTTAGGTATATTTAATATTTTAGCTTTAGACTTCACACATTCATATTTTTCTCTTCTTGTTCTCACGCACTATTGTCTACGTTTCTTTTTTACTTCTCCTTTCGCAGGTCTGCTGGAAGAAATTTCTTAAGAAATAAGCAGTACCTTTGTACTCAATTTATAATTATGTCTTATCTCATGTATTTTATTGTGTGTACATAAATAATAAAATAAATAAATAGATTCTATTAACTCATTATGTAGGTCACAAAGTTATTTGAAATTTTCAACTGTTATTTATACCCATACAAAAAACTTTTTGAATATTTTTATTTGAATAATGTAACCTTACATTTTACACTACATCTAATTGAATTGGAGTAATACTTTGATTAAATTTTAAATTAATAAATTAAATCTAACTGACTGACCGGTTGGCGCAGTTGGTAGCAACCGTCTGAGCCGCTGGGCCCGGGTTCGATCCCCGGACAAGTCAATCATTTGTGTTCATGAACATGTCTGTTTGACCTGTGTCTGGGTGTGTATATGTATATCAGTCATCAGGTTAACGTAGTACAGGCTCTGCCTAGTGCAGGACTTGAAGACCTTGTGTGGATGTTCTCATATTATTAAAAAAAAAATTGTCCACTATCAGTATGGGGCCAGTTTTGACATGATACACCAAACACATCTTGCATTACAATATAATAATAATATATAATGTAATGCATAGTGGGATAACTTCACATGACTACATTACAAATACTTTTTTTAATAAGAATGCTTACTATAACATTAAAGTCTTTCCAGTAACACATGAACTGCGTCACAAGTTAGTATCAAGTGCTGGTGCCTGAAGATGTCATGCTTCCATTCTGAACATTTGCTCCACCTACTGATCTTGTAGCAGACAGATGAGAAGCTTTCAGACGGTCCAATTCATTGACCCAGGAACGGACATGCTCTAATCGGTGCCATGCCATCTGCAATACTTTCTGTGACGCATAACCAGAGCCTTCATGCGGTTGGCCAGTAGATACTTGAGTCAGATAGTTAATCTGATCACTGAGTTTCGATTCCACTTGACTTAAAGTTCTCAGAAATTGTGATGTGTTAGTTTCTGCTTGTTTCTGACCAGACTTTTCTTTGCTTAATTCCTGGAGTGCTTGAGCTGAAATTAAGTTTGTTTAGTTTGAAAAAGGAATACTTGTTTTTGATTTAAAAACAATTAGGATGTGAAGGATTGTTGCTGGAAGACCTTCTCAGTTTCTTGTTCTTAAAGAAATAAGTACTCGTGGCTTAAACGGAATACTCGGAAGAGAATGCTGATGAAAGATGAAGATAACTATTTCTACAGTTTTTACCTGCACATTGGAGACATGTTATAATATCTTTTTCAATATCATCAAGAATTTGTATTCTCTCCATAGGAGCAGTCATTTTCAATAGTCAAGGTGATTCACAAATAATAAATCAGAATTTATTTATTGATTTTATATTTTATTTTTCGATGACACTGGGTTGACACACTTGACACTTGACTCAAGTACTCAACCACAGAGTACATTATAAATGTACTCAACTGACTCCTCCATGGTATAATAATATGCTTCGCCTGGTATTCTCTTCCCGTGACAGCTGGGTCACGTGATTGGCCTAAGTATACGTCATCAGTTGCGATGCGGTTCTTAAAGTTTTTTAGTGGGGAAAAAGATAAAAATAATACAACGGGTACTCAATTTTTATCATTTTTAATATTTTAGATGAGCCCAAACGGCCTTGAAGACAGAGCCGTTAAACCTTATTTGAAAAAAAAAAAACTATCTAGCAAGCTACGTCAACATCACTTGAAAAAGAAATACATCTGACTTGGCTGTATGGGCCAAGATCCCTTTGCCTGTCCTTAATTAGGACTAAAAGAACCACCAAAAAAAAATCACTACAAAATAAAATAATAACATGGACCAACTTAGTACACGACGAAAACCTAATAGGACGCAATTAACTCGACTTGAAAAATAAGTCAAAAACTAGTTAGGTTAGGTTATGTTCGGGCGTACAGCCGAATTAGCACAACTATGCCTTATATGGAATTTGCAACCGTAGATAAATGAAATAATATGTAGAAAGGTACATACTTACCAGTTCTTATTGTTGTTTTTGGTCTACAATATTGAAGCCACTTATTTGCTATCATCTCTTCTTTGGGAAAAGAAAAAAACCTTATTACTCCGCCTTTTTTACTTCTGTTTTTACAGTTTAGTACGGAACATTTAACCATTTTTTTTTCTTGTGTATCTTTCAAACACAGTTTTTACACAGTTTTTATAGTACCTAACTAATGTTTGGGAACCACAGTATTTTGCTCACCGAGCGAAACAACGCTATAGGTATGAGCGACACGACGATAGTGATGAAATGGGGAGCTGTTAGTATGTCACTTGTCAATCCGATGTGTGGCTACTGTGTGTGATTGAATTACCTGAGCAAAATGCATTTTACAACTTATCAAAGCAATTATGAACTAATAATTAAATATGTTAATTAATTTAAAACTAAAAAGATGAATCACAAGAGTTACTAAATAGTTAAGCTAGTTAGTAATTTATTTTATTTTATTACCTAATTAAGAAAGTCCCTAAATTTACTGAAACGGACAATCAATGGCAACACTTATCGTGACGTAGTCTTAGGCCATCGTGGGAAGAGAATACCAGGCGAAGCATATTATTATACCATGGACTCCTCAACGTCATTCGCATAGGCATAGATAAAACATTTAGTATTTTATCTATGGATAAAACCTAAATATGTACGTCATTGAGTTTTGTGGTTTTGACTCAGAACAATAACTAAAGCATAGAAGGCGCTTTAGGACATTTGAAGTGTACGCTGTCATAGACAAAAGAGTATTAGCTAGTGATGTGACTATGCATAAAATAAATACCGATATCGACTTCATAGTTTATGGTATCGCGTCTTGGCATTCAATCTAAAATATGCTAAGGGGAAATAAACTCACTTCTGTCTGATTAACTGATTTATTTATAAACACAGGATAAATTATTAACAAGTTGAAATTACCAAGAAAACGCTTCAATAATTTTTAAAGAGCGATTGGCACCGGAACAAGTAACAAAAAATTTAAATCACTGTCCTTGAAAAATTATAGTTTTTGTTAGAAATGTCCTTACTTTTTCTACAGAAGATAATTCTTTCGCGATATAATGAATTCTAATTGTTAAATATTCTTTGCTTATCAGTTTAATCAACACATTTCTATGTTCATCCAATACATCATTATCGAATGAATGTTCGAGTAAATCATTAAAAATTGACGTTGGTAGCAATATTTTAATAAAGCAGTCATCGCTGAAATGTTTGGAACAAATACGATGTTGTTTTTTCCATTCCCAGTAGTTACGTGCAATAGCGTTGATCCATGTTTGCCTCATATCAATATCGGAGGGAAAACTGAAAATTAAAAAAAAAATCATAGCTACACATGAGTTTAAATCATTATGCCACGAGCCACACGGATTTTTGACCACTGTCATTTCATTACTCATACGTATGATTTGCTGGCAAGACCGTAGGTATTTAGGTATTTATTTCACTCTTAAATATTTAATACTTCCCAAAACTACGTGTAAAGAAAAATAATGTAATAATTTAGATGACGCTAGTTCTATCGATATTCTATCGATAGTTTATTTTTGCAAGCACTATTGCAAAAATTTCTATGCCGATTTAAAATTTATATTTTCCCTAGAATCGAATTATTTAATTACATAAAATATTGAATTCAAAACACTACCGTGTACACTAAGCTCTAATAATTTGAAAAAATGCCAAAATAACCTACAGTGAGAATACAAAACCGATAAAATGACCATATTTGATTACTTACCGATGGAAGCTTATGATTTCCGCATCATTTTCTTTACGGGATGAATGTGATTTACATCCCACTATAATGCAGGACATTATTTAATCTTTAAGCTTTGCGATTTACACTAAATCACTATTAATTTTGTACTATTTTTACAAAAACACGTAAAATCAACGAAGCACTTCAACTCCCATGCGCCCCTATGCATTATACGAAAAAATGCGATGAACAAAGTCATAGACAAAAACCTGAGACGTTAGGTAGCTTTTAAACTTAGTATATAAAGGTAGCCAAGGTAGCCAAATTGACGTTTGCTTTGTGACGCTTTGCATTTTGAGCAACCTAAATCTGTCTCTTTCTAATGCTGTTATGAGTGTATAAGAAAACAGAGACGACTATATTAGTTAAATTTAGCTTCCTTCTATGCTTTAGTTATTGTTCTGAGGGTTTTGAGCATGTTTTGAGCATTTGAGTCATTCGCCAACGTCAACTACGACTGGCTGGCTGAGCTGGGGCTGCCAGTGTCGGTTAAGTTGCTTGTATGGGGAGAAAGCATTGACTTATGTTTTTCCTAGCTCAATGGGAGAAAGTTAAAAAGTGTCCAACAGTAAATAATAGTTCAAAACCCTCTAAAATGGCGCTGGCGATGGCGTAGGCAAATTGTGTGGTATGAATGTAGCAGTTGTTATCGGACTGAAGTATGCCGAGTCAGAAAATTTAATATTTTTAGTGACTAGAGTATTTTGTGATAATCCAATATACCATAACTCAACAATTAACGTAGTCCAACATTAATTTGTTAACATAACCTAAAATTATTGCTTTTAAAATTTATCCGGTGGCTACTGTAGCGCCACCCTTATGTAGCACATTTTGACGGACACTTTTCATACACAGAGATAGTTCTCCTTGTCTCTACCCTCCATAGTTGCTTGCTATAAAAACATTAGACAGATTTCAATACATAGTGTAAATAGTTAGTTGTATTATTCATTTTTATTATAGTAGGTGATTTTGCAAAATAAAATAACCTAAGAGCCAGTGTCGTACCAGTGCAAGGCAGACGAAGAATATAAAATTGGCCCTTTTGGCTTGCCTGTGGTAAGAAAAATGGGGATAAAACAATGACTAAAGAATTCTTTAGTCATTGGGATAAAACTGCCACTTGCTCACTTCCAGATGTCACTGCTATCCAATGTCCAATAATTTGACAGCTAGCTGTCACTATCCATACTTTTTTTTGTAAACAAGCTACTTCTTTTAAGCATTATTGGTTAATATTCCCGTTGCGCAGCTGTTGAATGCAAAAAAAACGGGGATCCATGTATTTGCCAAATATGTAAAGATCAAAATTGTGTGATAAAACTCTCCAAAAAAATTGGAAACCCGTTTTTTCGTCCGAGGCTATGTGATATTCTTTTTAAACTTCGTTTAGGGCAGAATTTCGTATACAGGTGATGCTCCCAAGAGAACTTAACCCATTTTTATTACTTACAGGCACTTGTGTGTATATTACGTAAATTATAGTAAAGGTTTGTGTGTTTATATCATCATATTAGATCAGCGCTAGAATTATCATCTCTGAAGTTGTTCAGACAGGAAGATCATCCTCAAGTCGGTTTTTAACTCCGATCCGGTTATTCCAGTCGTACGCCTCCAGCCTTCACTTAAAAATGAACTGTTATCAAACACAAGATAACCTATAAATTATAAAACGTTCTCTTTTCCACCAAAGCTGCTTTTTTACCAGTGGTATATGCTTCCTTTTTCGCACTCCAAGTGTCATACATATTTATCTAGTTTTCGTATAATTTGTGTACGCCATAAAAGTAAACAAAACTATGGCGGTTTGTTGACTGTTATACTTTGGTCTGATCAGCCACCAATGACGAGCTTTCAGTTAACCCCATTGCTATAGCATTCTTAGAAAAGAAAAACGGCTTTGTTGTCTTATCTCATGTTATCGTTTTCTTTGCTTTATGACGGGATAGAAGTTTCGTAGAAATCCAGCCACCACGTTCCGAGCAGGCTCCGAGACACGTTAGCAAGGTACACTTTAGCAAGGTAGTGTCTCGTTGTGGGCCATGCTATATAAATAAATAAATTGTTTGTTTTATACCACAAAGGTCATTTACATTGCACTGTATACAGATTATAGTTCTTAATTTAGTATTATTTAAATAAGAACAATAATGTTCAACCCCGTCCCCTAAACTAGGCTAGGCCTGTATCTTAGGGGGCAGTGCCCGGCTATAGGGTATGCTTGTATAATTCTAATGTGGCAGACGTGCTAGTGGACTGTGTCATGTGGGAGCATTTTTGTACTTGTGGTAAACTTTAAAAATGTGAGAATGAGAAACTGAAGAGTGATTGGATAAGAGCAAATTGTTTGATGATTGTGTGTGGTAAGTGTTTGGGGTGTTTTGTGATAGTGTTGAGTGTAGTGAATGAAGTGAGAGTTTGTGTGTAGTGTGTTATGAATGTGGGAGTGTTTAGCGCGTGTGCGAAAAATTGGTAGATTACACATAAAGAGTGGATGTTTATTAGGTGATGTATGTTAAAAGTGATTCCGTTCCATAATAATCCTGTATTAGCAGCCATTCAATTACTGTACGTTATATTTTATACCTGGGGAGACCGACGACTTGTAATGCGTTTTACTGCCACAACTCAGAAATTAATTACCTTTTGTTAGGTAACTTAAACATGGTTGAAGGTGCATGGCAATAGGTTACTTGCCTGTACTTTAAAGAATAAATTTGCTGATTAATATTTTCTCAATGCTCAACATTTCTTTAAATCGACTGAACTTTTAAAACTTTAGTCGAGTCTAATTATTTCCAAAGATTATCAAGTCAAGATTTTTAATCTATAGAGACCAGTGTTACCAGTTTTTTAACTCCCTAGTTTGCAGGAAAGGATAATGCTTTGGGCTATAGGATTAATTATATAATTGTAAAAATAATATTGAAACATTATTTATTAGACAAAATGTTATTAACTGCAAGGCATGTAACAATAAATTGTCTCGAACCCTAGTGGAAACTGGGGTTAGAGACAATTTATTGTGTCTATTTGAATTGGCTGTTTTGTTTTTAATCTTTCAGGTTCTAGAAAATATAGTACTCTAACTCATGCGTGTAACGATCACTGTCGATCAACGTCAACCGTCAACTAAAAATGTCTTACCCCAAACATAACAATTTTTATTATAATAATGTTACAAATTCTCAAAGTATGCCACACGCGATGTCGGCGATTGACATCGATGGAGAGCCAAATACGTATCAACCGAACGAAAACAAGCTAAAACTAGCAAGTGGTAATCGCCGATAGGCACTGGTACTCGTTTGCTTCAAACTCATTTCTACTAATGTATCCATACAGTGAGTGCGACGTAAAATACCTGCACGATTTGACATAGTTGCGGTCGATACGTACAAACGCCCCTTTTCACATTCGCTCGTTTGCATGCGTTCTCTTTCGTTTGCGTGCACTTTATTTCGTTTGTTGCGCTTTCCTTCGTTTGCTTAGTCTGTACCTCTGCACATGTAACCCAAAATAATGACGTTTTCTATAGTAGAAACTGTTACCAGTCCCGTCGACCGTCGGTCGGTCGACGTCGACCGTTACCAGACCCGGCACTATCAACATTTTTCATACAAACCAAGCGTGTTACCGTTTATTCGCACTAAGACACAAATTACGTTCACATTAACGGTTTTGATTGGCAAAAATGACAGAACTTATGTAGGCGCTCAACACACTTTCGGCACCACGAAATTTGTTAGTACTGTCGTCTTTATACGCTGCCCAAAGCATAGTTTTTTTTTGTGGGTGTTTTAAATTATGCTGTTGGCACCCCTAAGTAATGACACCTCATCAAGAGAATCCTTTTCACTCGGCCATTTTTGTCGCGACTGTCTTCGAACATGGTTAGTATTATATTTAATCCGAGAATATTTCTTGAATCTCTATTTCTTGTGGGTTGGAATACACTGATTTTTATCGATGGTGATTTTTGTTCAGTATTCTTGTGAATATTCTATATAAAAAAAACTTAAAATCTACTCGGGATAGCTTGTGTCGTGGTTTAGGGTTTACATACAAATGATGATCTCCTATCTTTATATTATACGGTTAGAACCTGAGTTCTATGTGAAGATTTTTCTAGGGCGGACTGATGTCTTTATCTAAACATCTTTAAAATGCCCCACAATAAGCAGAGTAAGTAAACTTTGAGTTTGTTTTCAGTCGCATAGAAAGTTTTCGGCGCCTCGCCATGGATCGATGGGATTCTACCCCAAGAAGAGGTCCCGCCGTCATCGTGGTAAGGTGAAGGCATTCCCCAGAGATGACCCTAGCAAGCCTGTCCACCTTACCGCCTTCATTGGTTACAAGGCGGGTATGACCCACGTGGTTCGTGAACCCGACCGTCCTGGATCAAGTAAGTTGTGTGCCCTCGTGGTCTTAAAGTTTAATTATTCGTAAGCCATGCTTCGATGTGTAACTCATTCCGTGTTTTAACACCAGAGATCAACAAGAAGGAGATCGTGGAGGCTGTGACCATCATCGAGACTCCTCCCATGGTGGCCGTCGGCGTGGTTGGTTACATCGAAACCCCACATGGTCTCCGCGCTTTGCTCACTGTCTGGGCCGAGCACATGTCCGAGGACTGCCGCCGTCGCTTCTACAAGAACTGGTAAACATTGTTTTCTGTCTATTTGCAATTTTGAATGACACATTTCCTTTTATTGACACTAGTAATTCACAAATTTTGTTACGTATTTGTATTATTCCATTTTACTAATCACTTCCAATAGCTCTCCTCTTAATAATGAGAGTTTGAAGTCCTATATGCCTGGTGCATATTGCTGCCAATTGGTCTCCGCTCAATGATGAGGCCATTTGGTTTTTCTTACAGCGGGCACTTATGATTTAATCAATCAGGTACAAATGCAAGAAGAAGGCATTCACTAAGTCTAGCAAGAAATGGCAGGATGAGCTTGGACGCAAGTCTATTGAGAAAGACTTCAAGAAAATGATCCGTTACTGCACTGTAGTAAGGGTTATTGCCCACACTCAGATGAAGCTGCTGAAACAGCGTCAAAAGAAAGCTCACATTATGGAAATCCAACTCAATGGTGGAACCATTGAAGACAAAGTCAAATGGGCTAGGGAACATCTGGAGAAGCCCATTCCTATTGACTCGGTGTTTGCTAAAGATGAGATGATTGACTGCATTGGAGTCACCAAGGGTAAAGGATACAAGGGTATGTAGCTACATTCTATTTTGATTATTTCACTTAAGCACTTCTACTACATTTTATATAACTGTATTTATAATTTACAGGTGTGACCTCACGTTGGCACACAAAGAAGCTTCCTCGCAAGACACACAAGGGTCTGCGTAAAGTTGCTTGTATTGGAGCATGGCATCCTTCAAGAGTTTCATTCACTGTTGCCCGTGCTGGTCAAAAAGGCTATCACCATCGTACAGAGATGAACAAGAAGATCTACCGTCTAGGACAAGGTCAGTTTATTTTATTATTACTTTTATATTTCTTTTGATATGGAAAGATCTTTTTTTTGTAATTTTTGTCTACTGGTAAGTGTAAAACTATTTGTTTTTGTTTATAGGAATCCACACCAAGGATGGCAAGGTCATCAAGAATAATGCTTGTACAGAATATGACTTGTCTGAGAAGTCCATCACTCCCATGGGTGGTTTCCCCCACTATGGAGAAGTTAACAATGACTTTGTGATGATCAAGGGATGTTGCATGGGACCCAAAAAGCGTGTCATTACTTTGAGAAAGGTATGTAAAGCAATATCTTACAATTTAGAACCAAAACTCAATTGCTGTTCTTTCGAATTAGTTGTAATAATTTTGTTTTTATTATTTCAGTCCCTGCGCACGCACACCAAGAGGGCGGCTCTTGAGAAGATCAACCTTAAGTTCATTGATACATCCTCCAAGTTTGGTCACGGTCGCTTCCAGACGCCGGCTGACAAGGCTGCGTTCATGGGAATACTCAAGAAGGACCGTATCCGTGAAGAGGCTGCAGCTACTACGGCACCTGTGGCTCCTGCTCAGTCCTAAACATCTATATGGACTACCTACTAATAAAAATAAGATAAATCTTACATGTATGAATTTTATTTACCCAATAGCGGCCGAAAGGAGACTCCTTACACTTATCGTTCAGGATATCATTCAATCAAAGTGAACTTAACATACACAAAACAAGATCACGCTAATCCACGATGGAATAGGCAGAGGTGTACCTACAGTACACCAGTATTCGCGTTACCTCTATTACACCACCCCCCCTCACTTCTACACTTGTTTTCTATCTATTATTAAAAAATATACCTACCTACTTCAACCTACAATTTTGGTAACCCTAGGTAGGTACTGCAGTGTTTGTATGGGAAAATTTAAATTATCAATATATTTGAAACTACTCACAGTTGAACACATTTCAGAAGCCGTAGATCGTCAGGCGGCGGAGATACCTACTAAGTGTCCAGCCAGCTTGAACCCAGGCTGGCTGGACATAATTAGGTAGGTACCTACCTACCTATCAAGTTTACCTTTTTGACCAGCACGGGCAACAGTGAATGAATGCATCATGTGTCCTACTCTCTTTTGGGCAGTCGGGCACTCTCAGTGCCCAGAGGTAGGTAGGTACCTACTATAAGAAATACAAAATAAAACAAAGATAATTATGTTATAATTATTTACTTTTCAATCAGACAGTTGACATCAACACACAAATTGAGTTAGGTAATGGTTAGGTACGTATGGTTATATTCTCACAAATTGAGATACCTACGTGGGTATGGGGAATCGAAACAACTTCATCATAGATGAACTTCACGCCGTCTTTAGCAGGCGAGCAGCCGCACTTAAAACATTTTCTTTTGTTTTCTATTGTCACAAAATACTTAGTCACTTTCTCACTAGGGTCAATGTCTCATTCAAAACAATATTATTCTCTGGAACGGAGACACATTCGGCCTTATTACAAAACAAGGTTTTTCTTTTGACATGGTTTAAACCATCGAGCCTGTTTTTGAAATAAGAACATAACTGAAATCGAAATACAGTTCCTTTTACAAAACTGTCAACTTAGTCCGGTCTTAGATTGTCAAATTTGTATTAAGAACCAACTTTACTAAAGTCGGCATAAAGTTCCAAATACAAAAACTAAATCGAATGTGTAGGTTGGGGCTAAAGTTAGATCGTGTTTTGTAATAAGACGGATTAGGTCGACTCGATGTTGGTTAGATCAGGTGAAGATCTTCAAATGTAGATACAAATCCAAAAATACCACGAAACAACCGACGCTATATTGATAGGTACCTACTGTATTATGTGCACAGAACATAATTAGGTAGGTAGGTATATACCCTGACGGGATTATGTGCTATTTTACTCCGCTAGGAGTAATTAATAGTGTTCTGGGAAGGGAATGTGATTTTTCCATTGACTTTTTTTTTTTTTTTTTGTTTTGTTTTGGCTTCGCACGGTTTGATTTTTCCGACGCCGACGCCATTGTCAATTTGGTGTTTTATATATTGAAATAAAAATCCTACTATAAAAAATAATATCATTCCATTTCATTGTTGGACCCATCGTATCGAATGTAAACGACGGTTAATATATATCGAATGTAAATGAGGGTTTTATTCATGTTTATTATTTTCAAATATTTTTTATTATAATTTCAATAAAATTTAATTCATGAAGTATGGATAAAAAACTATTACATGGAAGTAATGATAATTTTATGGCAACATTTTGATTTGTCAAATGACGATTTTGCCGGAAGTTGTGTTACCACACAAAATCTTTTTTTAATTTTTTAGATTTGTTTTTTTAGGTACTCTCAATACTGGGCCCCATCATCTTTATATTGTATAATATTGTGCGGATATCATAACTTCCCTGAAGCGATGTAGATAGGTACCATATATTTTATGCTGATGACGTACAAGTCTATATCTCCTTTAAGCCAAGTGACTATGACATCGCAATTAAGGATCTGAACGAGGATCTTGACAGGATAGCATGTTGGGCTGAAAATAACGGTTTGGTACTTAACCCCACTAAAATCAAATACATGTTGTTTTGACCCAGAAACAAATCAGTGCAGTGCCAGCAGCACTTAACGTTACCCTGCTGTGTGGGTCGGTCAGTCGAGTTAGTGACGCACGTAGTCTGGGTCTCTACATGGACACTGGGTTGAGATACGAAGCACACGTGGCAGAGTCAGTGCGCATTTGTTTTTACCGGCTTAAGGTCCTCTATAAAATAAGGCCTTATCTGTCAGAGGAACTGCGGATCCAGCTGGCTGAGGCTCTCGTGCTGTCTAATCTTAACTATGCGGACGTAGTTATTGGCCCTCGACTACTGGCAAGATCTGATCAACTGATCCAGAAGGTACAAAACGCCTGCGCTCGATTCTGCTTCTCAATCCCACCAAGAC
Organism: Brachylomia viminalis; assembly: GCA_937001585.2. Taxonomy (NCBI): domain Eukaryota; kingdom Metazoa; phylum Arthropoda; class Insecta; order Lepidoptera; family Noctuidae; genus Brachylomia; species Brachylomia viminalis. The sequence goes on along the minus strand of OW443301.2, from coordinate 12,230,039 downwards.
GTCACGTAACGCCATTTTTAAATAACTACTCAATCCTCAAGATGAAATCGCGCCGTAAGTTGCACTTGGCATGCCTACTTTTTGGAGTAATAAAGTACAAGCAGCCGTCCTACCTGTACAATAAACTGAGCTGGATCACTAGTAGAAGAGAATGCGCAAGTAGACAGTGCTCGCAGCAACTCTCCACTCAACCACACAAGACTGCTGCTTTCAGGGGAAGTTTTAGGGTATGCTGCATCTAAATGCTGGAATAATATTCCCCCGCCGATAAGGAATCTTAAATATCTTGTTACTTTCAGAGTTCGACTACGGCAATTTCTTATCATCTCGCAGAAAAATCTAGTGATGACTGTTTCGAACACGTCCATTATATAAAACTGGATGTCGTGTCCTTCACGAGTCAATCTGTCTGTGTAGCGTATCACGTGATTACATCCTGTGAACAAAGGTATATAATGGGAGAATAGTTATAATACTTACGTATGTTATTTACCTATATTTATTTATTGTAAACGCATTTAATTTTAATTTTATTCTAGCCATCGTTTTATTTTATTCGCACCTACTCAACTATATTTATAATATTATTAATTTACAAAATATATCTGCATAATTTAACGAAATACTGTAATCGTACTTATCAAAACACAATATGACACACCTACGAACAAGTATGTTTCCCAATGCAAAACTTTACTGTGGAATACATAGTTAAAGCGTCGGGTATCCTTAACGTCACTCTGCACTCACACTGTCACAACACCAATTTATCTCGTCGGCTCAACGTCCGTGTGTCACTCAGGGATCCAGCAGAATAACAGCGTCAGACACATGCTGAGTTGGACTCCCATTTGGTGCAACCTTGAGACACGCACCGCACTGTGTACTTCCGTTAGATAGTAATTAGTTTCAAAGTGTTACTTTTACTGCGTTAGGTATGTTTTTCTTCTTGTTAAGTACTTTATCGGCACCTTGTTTTTTTTTATAATTATTAAGTATATTTATTTATCTTTCGATTGTATTTTTGTGTGTTGTGCTGTTTTTTGTGTGCACCAAATAAATGGTTTATCTATCTATCTATTACTTATTTAAAATTATTTTTATTATTCTAACCTTAAAAACAAACACTTAGGTACTGTATTTTGTATTTTTCTACAAGTCAGCTCGATTATTTTGCTGGCGCGTGAATATTTTGACGGAAAACATAGACGGTTCACAATAAATTTGAATCTGCACTTTCAAGTCAGTAATTAACACCAACAGATATCCAAGTCTAAGATTATCTTAAACTTACTAATAAATATTATAAATGATAATGTCGTTTTTTTTTTTTTGTAATTATCTTCAAAAACCTATTTAGAACACTTTTCTTTACAAGGTAATGGTTTCTTTGTACACCGAATAACAGCTCTAATACAGCGTTTCTATTGCTTCTACAATTACTATAGAGCTCTACTAACGCAAAAAGCTGTATAATATGGGCCCTTTTTTACTTTAAGGACTGTGTAAGCGCTTATAGCGATAAAGTTGAAAATCTATTAAAGAAATTTGACAGATTGTAGTAGCTTGATGTGCTGGCGTCTGTACCTATAAAAACGAACTAAAATACAGCTTGCAATGCTACTTGGGAGGTTACTAAATAAATATTATTGAGGGTAGGTAAGTACCGACATTAATTTGTAGTTACCCCCAAATATTAAGATTAACCTTTTGACCGCTTGTGTCGCATGTATGCGACACATATTTTTCCGTGCCCCTACCGCTCGTGTCGTATTTCTGCGACAGAAAACATGCATGATTTTTTCGTTCTATTTTCGTCCTATATCTGCGTGGTACAACTAAATCTAAAAAAATATTATTTTATCAATTTGTAGCTGCGCGCTAAGGGGCACGGCAATTGATATTTAGCCACGCTCTTAAAAGGATAAAATAAAATAGATTTGTGCTATAAGCTACGAAACGAATATTTTCTTTTTTAAATAATGTTATCATGGTCACCCTTTGTAATAATTTCATAGGAAATTAAAGAATAGCTAATAACTTCGTAGATATGTACTTTTTATGGCAGGGCTATACGTACATTTAGTAGAAATTTATAGAAAATATAGGTGTTTTTGACGTGATAACGTCTTATAAATCGATGAACACCGGCTGCATGCACGAAAATGTGTAACGTTCCGTAACGTTTCTTGTCAAACTTGCACTTACCGTCAAATGGGGTTACTTTGATACTACGGGGTTACTTTGATAACAACTTTAGGCTTATGAAAAACTTAATTTTATAATAACTACAACGCTATAATACAAAGAAACTATCAGTAGTGCCAAGTACTGATAGTTTATTTTTTAACTGGTGTTGTAGATATTATAAAATTAAGTTTTTCATAAGCCTAAAGTTGTTATCAAAGTAACCCCGTAGTATCAAAGTAACCCCATTTGACCGTATCGATGTTTAGACTGACGCCGTAGGTATTTAGGCGTTCGAGTACTAGTTCCTTGTTTCTCGAGTGTACGAGCAGATCGTCGACGAAACAGAATAGGTAGGTATGTGAAATCTTGGATTCGTGGAATGGGGTATCGGTCGGGAACGGTGACGGCGGCGTTGAGTCTTCTGTAATCGCCACATACTCGAAGTGATCCGTCTTTCGTCTTCACGATGTGAAGTGGACTCGCCCACGGACTGTTGGACGGCTTGCATATTCCTATCTCGATCATACGCTCGAATTCGAGTTTTTATTATATTAGACAGGCGGTAGAGGGCGCGGCCGTGAGTAGATCAGCGGCCCAGTTGTCTCGATGTGATGTGTGACGTCATGCTTGGCTGGTGACTGTGTGACAGGTAGGTACTGTGTCACTACGCCGTCAAGCATGTCTGGTACACCGGTGTACCGGCAACTCCAGCTGTTTTTAAAATTTAATTTTAATATTTTTGACGTGATAAAGTCTTATGATCTCGATGAAGGCTGCATGCACGAAAAAGTGTAACGTTCCGTCTGAGCATGAGCGTGCAAGCGAGAGCGCGGAACAAGCGATAGAGAGGCACGATCAGCTCTTTCCCTTTCGTTAGCGTTAGCTTGTATCACATTTATCTCTCTTCTCGCGTGACGTCAGAGCTAGTATTCCGAATAGTAAACTAGCAGTAGTGGTTCATCGATGTTTCTTTATGACGTTATCACGTAAAACTACTTATCGTCCGTAAACTGACTTTACAGACAACAATTTTTTTGTTCCAAATTTCATCACAAGTATAAGTAGATTAGAGTCAAATCTATTTTACGAAGCATTTCAATTGAGGATCCACATTAAATGTGCTTTATCTCCCAATTCACTCATTTTTGATTACTGACTCTTATCCTACAAATCTTATACCTATTCTTACCTACTTACTTACTAAATTATGAAGAAATTGCGCATTAATTGAACAACTGCTTCTTTTAAAATATCAAGTCGTATGATACGGTCTGAAGAGCCACATATAATGTATGGTAACTTTTTTTAATTTTAACACTACTGAGCTCAGATTTTGTTTACTAACTACTCTCAAATGCTACTAAATCATACCAAATTATGATAAATATTCATCCATGATGTTCCTAGTTCTGACGTGGCTACTCAATCCAAACATTTAGATTGAGGTGCCACCTTTATGTTCATATAACTTTTGAAGTAATAGATATACTAAAAAATTGAGGATCGACCCTACAACATTTTTAAACTTGCTACTAAATATGTATTTAATTTCATTAAGATACGAAATGAGGCACCTCGATCCTTACGGATATCGTGGCGAAACTGGCGGTCGGTCGGCATGCCCCGAATGAAAAAACAATATAAAGAAATTCTATAGTTATACGACCTCCTTGTCTGTCACATACACGTTACACTCGTGTGAAGCCGTGATGGGTCGCTAATATTTTTATAAAAAACCATATCTACGCAAAAATTTAATTAGCGATTTTATTGTACCTGCTGTTTACACCAATACTATGAACGGCAATTGTATGTGTTGTTTAGATTTAGACGGTTTTGGTTCAATTCTAAGATATGCTACAGGCAATAAACTTGCACCATGTAAATGGGGCTTCGCCTTGGCGAGCTAAGGGCAAAATGTATAGCATAGCTGGGTTTACATTCGCGGCTATACCTTTAGCCTGACTCATAGAGTACCAGTAGTACAAGGTAAAATAAAATTATTTCAGTAAGAAACATCATTTTATTGGTTTGGCTTCTCAAAATAATTGCATTTTTTAATATACCTTATACATTGTAGTACTATATTTCGCTCTTTTCTAATTTCTTGATGTAATAGTTTTTGGAGTAGTGTTGATGGTATTTTCCGTTTAAATTTATTATTTAGCCTGTCTGGAATTCTTGGTGGCATTGCTTTTTTTACATGCTTTTCAGTAGTTTTTGTAACTGCATCAGGAGCAGTTTCATTTTCTACATTAGTTTTCACAATTTTCACTTCTTCTGGACCATCATCCTCACTTCCATTGTTTTCTATTATTTTAGGTTTATCCTCAACTGGAGTGTCTTTCAGATTGTTATCACTTTTTGGAGGTTGAACTGATTTTTGATTTTGTGTTCCTGATAATTTATTGAGTACTTCATTTTTTTTTTCCTCAGTTTCTTCATCTGATGTCCCATAATCACACATCAGTGATGTTAAGGCTCCACAAAGCACTGGCTTTTGCACATCTGTTATTCCTTTAGGATTTACTAGTGATTCTTCATCATCCTCAAATAAACCATTACTACATTCTAATGGTTCAGCAGTATCTTCTGCATTTTGATCCATTTCCATATTGACTATACCAGCAAATGGTTTCAGCTTATTCTTTTCAGCAGTAGTAGGTGCATTAGGTATAATTCTTGGTTTTTTCTTTGTTGGTTGGCTATTTGTTGAAACTGAAGAATTGCTTTTGAAGTTCTGTCTGGTCATCCTCTGATCCCTTTTATCAAAACTATGCTTTCTCTTTAAATTAGGGTCTTGAGCTGTGAATGAGAAAATTTAAAGATAAATTTCTATTCAAAATCAATATATTTTATTTCACATAAACCTACATGGGCATTTATGAAACATCAGAAGTTAGTTCCAATTGGTTGTTTCATATGGATAAGAGCCAGCAAGAAACTCCACAGTTACTCTTTTAAAAATAATTGGCTATTACAATGTTTTAAAATTATTGTTAATGCATAATTATGAGAAGACAGTGTAGGCTTGTCAACAAGTACCAGGTACTTGGTCAGGTACAGTACTTAATAAAATAGAAAATAGTCTACAAATATACAGCCTACAAGGCCTGCAACATTCTCACATTCATTAAACATAAAAGAATTTAAATAAAATAATAAAAATAAAAACAACCACTAATAAAGAGTTGAAATTAGAATTGTAGGATAGGGTTTTGAATGTAGAAAGTACCATTATGTTATTAAAATTAAAAAAAAATATTGGATACACTACCTTTTGATCCATGTTTGCCATTCCTATAATCATGCTTCAAGGCCATTTTTTCACCCCTATCCATTTTTTCCTTATTTTCAGCAACTTTTTTCTCTACGTTAGATTTGGTGGGGTATTTTTTTTTCCTTTCATCTCGCCATTTCTGTATATCTTCAGGATTGTTTAAGTTTGCAATTTTTTTATACAAGCCTGTTGAGTGTTGCATTTGTATGTGCTTTGTAATTACTTTTGGATGTGCAATAAACTGACAACCGTCTATGTTACATTTCTGAAACAATAACAATAATGTTGTCACACTTTTTCATAATCACTGTAACAGTTACTTACTATATTGATTGACCATTTCATGTACAAAATTTACTTAACAATTTTTTTATAGAAATACTATGGATAGATTCTATTTACATGTTTAATAAGGCCTTGCTTGCAAATGTTCCATTATTCACAAGTATTGGAAAAAGACAATACAGTCTTGTCTCCAGCTCGAATAGCAAAACGTACATACACAAACAAGACTTTTTACTCAAGCAAAGTAATATCATTATTTTATCGCATTGGTGTTGGCTTACCTGGTGCTGTTGCTTATGTTTATGAAGAAGATCTGCTGTAGGGAATCCTCTATCACAGGTCTCACACCAGTACTCTTCACTATTTTCATTTCTTTTATCAGGTGGTCCAAATTGTGGATTGTTCCATAAAAATCCTGGCGGTGGACCTTGGTTTGGTCGCCATTGATGGTTGTGGGGCCTTGGACTGCGATGAAAATTGTTCATCATACGTGGCCGTGGAGGTCTATTCATTTTTGAGTTCAGTATGTAGGTTACGTCCTAAGTATAAAAATATCTCGTAGATAACTTGGAGAACTTTTGCTTTACTTTGTACTAAAACAGATATAGATAAATATTAGTGCGATATACACTCACAGGCACAATTAACCGCCCACCCTTATCGTTCGTCACTCTGTTTGTTTACGTTAACTATGGCTTATCCATTGTTTTAATTTTTTGTCAAGTGGGTACTTTAGCAATAAATTAAACACTTATACCCTTATTTCGTTTCCTAAATTTGTGTCACCGACGGGTTTTTGGAATTTAGTCGTTGTTTAACATTGTTGCCGTTGCGTTACCGTGTTAACAATTCCTGTTATTTTCTGCCATAGTGTGTGAATATTGTTTAATTTGAGTTTTTAGTGTTTGCTAATTGTTTGTGACTGTAAAAAATGCCACTCGATGCGACTGGTGCCGCTAGGGCAGTGGCTTTAGCTGACGCTGGGTACAGCCAACGTCGCATCGTTCGTACACTCGGTGTACCTCGAACCACGGTACGGGATGCCATCAGACGATTTCGGGAGACAGGCTCATACACCCGCAGGCCAGGTCAAGGCCGCCATCGATGCACTTCAACGCGAGATGACCGCTTCGTTGTCAGCAATGTGTTGAGAAATCGCTTTTGCACCGCTACTGAAGCTCGTACGCGACTTTTTGAGGTGAGAAATGTCAGTGTTAGTGAACGAACCATAAGAAGAAGACTGGCAGAAAGGAATCTGAGGGCGTTTCGTCCAGCTCGCGCCCCACAACTGCTCCCACAACACCGTAGAGCTAGACTTGCTTTTGCACGAGAATATGCTGACTGGACTATGGAGGAATGGAAGGACGTACTGTTCTCAGATGAGAGCAGAATAGCCTTAAGAGGTCCAGATGGACGTCAGCGTGTCTACAGGCGCCAAAATGAAAGGTTCGCTCCATGCGCTATTACAGAAACAGTGGGTTACCAGGGAGGGTCCATAATGGTTTGGGGAGGTATTTCTTACGAGGCTCGTACCGATCTTGTTGTGTTCGATAGAGGCAGTGTGAACGCTCAAAGATACATGGAGGAAGTTATCGAAGACCATGTCATCCCTTTCGCACCATTCATTGGTGAGAACTTTAGATTAATGCATGACAATGCACGTTGCCATACCGCAAGATCTGTCACCGAGTACCTTAATGAGGTCGGGATTCAAGTTTTACCATGGCCGGCACGCAGTCCCGACCTTAACCCTATTGAGCACATTTGGGACAACCTCAAAAGACGTGTCCGAGCAAGAGTACCAGCACCTACGACCTTACGAGAGCTCAAGACAGCTGTGGTAGAGGAGTGGCACAATATCCCCCAATCAGATATCCAAGATATCATGGATGGATTGCCAAACCGGCTCCAAGAAGTCCGAGCCCGAGCCGGAGCCCGAGGCGGCAACACCCATTATTAATTTTATTTTTTTTGTTTTGTTCGACAACTTTTTTCGAAATTAAAATTTTCTAAATTTTCATCAAAAATTTTCACAAAATCAATTTTTAGTATAAATGCTTCAATAAACGACTTTTTTTCAAGGCTTTTGTTTTTTTTTTTACCTTTAAAGGTAGCTTTCAACGTACCTCCTCCCATCAAAAGTGGTCTAAATTTGACGATTTCTGCAGATTGAAAGAAATACAAGGTGGGCGGTTAATTGTGCCTGTGAGTGTAGTTCTGTCAATAGATTATTTGATTTTATGTACGCTGATTATTATTTGGAAACAATATCAATGATCTTTTATTTATACGTCTTGCTAACCTCAAAATCTAACCTAACTTTATCAAAAACATGTCAAAAATCAATAACAAAATATAACAATAGATAGGTACCATCACAGATAACTATATACTAGTCAGAGACAGATAGGACAGTACTATGGTTGACGATTAGTTCCAAAAATATGCGCCAAGCGCTAGTGTCGTAATGTCACTGAGGGATGACCCACAGCGTACTATAAAAATGACGCTGACCATCCGGCATAGAATATCGATAGCATAGTGATGTGCCATGGAATATTCTTATAGGGTTAATTTTATTATTTGCAATGTTTAATGTTTCTTCCTATATGTTCATTGGATACGAATATAACGAAAGAAATGTAAAAAAAAGACTTCAGATTTTACTTTTTATTTATTTTTTCGTCTTAACCTATGGGCTTTATATTTCTCAAAGGCAATTTGTTGAGGTACACACATCTGTTTCACAAGTTTTTCTTGTACACCTCCTTTTAAAATTTTATTAATTATGTTGCACCAATTATGAACATGGGTGCGTATCATTAAATTAAGCAACCATTCCTTTACTTCGGTGTTATGACCTGTACACCCCAACCAATTTAAATCAAATTTCTTTATTATTTCTATTTTTAAATGTTTTTTTACACATTTTTTGTATGCATACTTATTCAAGTAATCATGTATAAGGCCCGAGATATTCCTATATAACATTAGAAACTTCTTTGATGGATATGTTAAATTATGATGTTTTAAAAGGGTATATTCTCGTTGTTCAATCCATTTATGAAATACATCTCTTTTTGTTTGCATATAAGTATCAGAGCATCTCCTACAATTAAATTTGTTTCTCACTCTCCTGCACATATACCCTGCTGTATATGCAGAAGAGTGCACGCGCAATCTTTCGTTTACTGGATTTAGTGATTGGTTACTGCTAACGTTTTGCGTCATTGTTATGGGTCTACTACACACGGCATTTTCTTTATCTTCATCAAATGTTGATGAGGAACTCTCATCAACATTGGATGAAGATATGAGTTTAAAAAAATCTACAACTGTGTTTCCTGTATCATCCTCACAGTTTGCGTATATTGAATGTGGACCCATAACGTTGGACATTAGCAGTGATTTAAAAGCATTCAAAAAAGTATTTGCATCAGGATTGACGTTCCTGTAGTTGATGGCTCTGATCCTACCAAAAAAATTCTCAAGAGGATCCTGATTAACATTTCTAGGATAAAAATATTGTATATCATATTTTTCGAACAACAGTTTAGACAACCTTTCAAAACTTTCTATAGTTGTAACACATCCATTAAGAGAAGGAACTCGAACCTTATAGATTTTATTATTTTTGAGGGCTTTCTTGCTACTATTATCAATATATTGAATATTATTTAATATTTGTTTGGCTTCTGTCCAAAAATTGAAAATTTGATGGGCGTTTGGCTTTATTGGTCCACGAAGTTTGCCCCGGACAGTACTCCCTCGAGATCCATTCACGCTGTCAAAGAGCTTGTCCATGAATTCCACAGCTTCGCCTGTTGTGGCTTTTGTCTCACTGACATTTTGACCCGAGGCTGTAGTTTCTGAAATACATAATTATATATAAGTATAACAAACAAACAATGTTTCCATTTCCATTCTATCAGACTACAAGAAAGTGCAACTGGTATTATTCTTAGTATATTAGTTTAAATCAAACGTCTTATTAGTCATAATGGCTCAATTGTAAAAATTAAAACCCAATTATTAAAAACCTAATTCTTTTTAACAAAGAGTGAATATGTATAGTGTGAATTCTTGTGTTTCTTTTGTCGGAGACCCTAAATAAATTAAAGTAAAGTGAGTGAGTGAGTGACTGATTGATAACAAAGTAAAAACTTACTGAACAATGCAGTGTATTTAAGCATTCCACTGGTTGTTGCACTCAGAGTTTGGGCAGTAATTTTAATTATAATTTGCAACTCACTTTAATTTTCTTCATTTTTGCTGCGTAAATATGGTGCTCTGTTAGTTTTTTATGCATTCTAGTATGACCTAGTTGGCAATCAGCATCAAATACCATTTCAACTTTGCTTTTGAAAAACATGTCTTTTGTAAGAAGGTTGTTCCTTAGCCCCTTAAGTAAGTGTGGGGGATCATACACTACACTTAGGTGTTGTCCTGACATCTCAATAGTTCCATCTGCAAACAAAAAAGCTATTGAGTACAACTTAATTTGATGGATCACAATCCTACTAATTTATAAAATAATGTCAAAGTTTAGATGTTTGTGCAATTGTGGTTTAACAGTTCAACATATTTGGATGAAATTTGGTACACAGTTAGACCATGACCTGGACTAACATACAGATGGATATTATGATAATTATAATGATGATGGATACTTTTTATCCTAGATAATTTGCAACTGCTATGCAGATAATGTGAACGAAGGCTATTTGTAGAGAGAGTATCTACTCACCATTATATATAATTATGTCTCAACTCAAGCAATAAAGCGATGAGAACGAATAATACACAAACTAACCCAGAGATTCGACATAATTTTAATGTCTTTGAACACGAATGACTGAAATTACTGAAAAATGAAAATACAATCTGTCAGTTTGACAGTTATACGCAACACTCAACAGCCAAAATGGCTGCCAACAACATGGCTACCGAAAGTAGCGCCATAACGCATTTTTTGGAACTAAAGCTGTCGCAGGCCTGGGTACCATAATTAAACAGAGAAACTTACCGATAGGTACACGACAGGTATAATACCCACAGACAAACCCTGCATTCCGAATTAGACCATGATCGCTCACTGCGATCACATCGATATTTTGCGTTCCGTTTTAGATATCATGATTATGACCGTTTAGAACTGTCATGAATTCGGAACGCCCGTGTACGCGCTCACAGTGGTCGCTCAACGTCAACCTCAAATCTTGCACATAAAAGACCTATTGGATATTCTTCTGCAAATGGAAGTTCAACGCATCAATGGCACTTCTATTTTGTTGGATTAGTCTGTCGACTGATAATTCAGATTTTGAGTTTGAGAACGACAATTCGTCCAGGGATGAAACGGATAACGAATTGCTTATATTAGTGTATTTACATGCTCCCGGCAAAGATTTACCCTGAAAAAAATACCATATTCATATTCATTTATTTATTGTTTGTCACAGGTGAAAATACGGTTCTTACAGTTAGCATTATTCTATCACTGTAATATACCCATGGGCAGTGTACACACGGCTACACATCAAGCCATAAATTTCCAGTTTACACTGACCTCTCATTGTAAGGACATCCTTCACTATGCGAGATCAGCTTATACTGGAAATGTATAGCTTGATCTGTAGCCGTGCGTCCAATATTTATATATATGTTAATATTATTGGCTATGTTAAAAACAATGAATAAAAATACCATTACACTCTTTTGCTACCGAAAATTACAAATAAATTAAATGCAACAATAATTATACATAATACACATGAGTTAAAAACTCATTTCAGACATTTCGTTACGTCTCATCAGTTTAAGATATAATGCGACTCGAAACAAAACAGCACAACTGTCATTTTTGACACCGCCCACGGTTATATTAATTTAGGGCATGGTCGGTGCTATCGCAAGATGGCGCATGTCATGACATCATAATATATATTATATGAAGATGCACGGGGCATCGTTATCGTGTTCACGCTAATACGGAACGGGTGTTAGCACGTTTAAATCGATTATAGCGCAACTCCGAACGCACGAAAACTAAAGTGGCAATTTCGAAATTGTGCTGTAAAATCCAAGACGTAACAGAATACCTGAAATGTAATTTAAACTCATGCGTATTACGTTTAATTATTGTTGCATCTATGTTATTTGTAATTAGTGGTTTTTTTTGGGGTAATTCTTTGCTGGGATCATATAAATACGCTAATATAAATACTATGTCATCGCCTTCATTCCTGGAGGAATCGTCGTCGTCGAGTCGATAGAGTCAATCAACAAAATAGAAGCGCCGATGTGTTGAACTTCCAATTAAAAAAAATATATTCAACCGGTCTTTCTTGTGCAAGGTTTGGGGTTGAGCGAGCACCGTGAGCGCGTTCACGAGCGTTCCAAATTGTTGACAGCTCTTAGCGGTCATAAATCGTAACGTAAATTATTGATGTGAGCGCTGTGAGCGATTATGGCGTAATTCGGAATGTGGGGATAGTGACATCTGTCATCAAGTAGCGTTTTTTTTATCCCCATGTTTACGGCATGGAAAGTGTGTTTACAAATAAGAAAATACTTCTATTCATAACAGAAAACGATGAATAATTCGGCAGCAAATTCAGCAGCGAAGGTAACTAATGAATTTAAACGTGGAATTCTTAAAACATTTATTTTCCATTAATTACGATTATTCTTATTCGTAAATGATTTCAGGTCGGAGAAATATTTACTGAGGCTGGAGCTGCGTTTAATAAGTTAGCAGATTTAGCTATGACATTACACCCAATGGGTGAGCCAACTGTTGGGTAAGATAAAATAAAAGCATTTTTATGATAATACATATATGGTACAAACTGTAGTCTACCTGATGCTAATCTGGAAACTAAATCGTCAAGATGATGGTCTAGCTCTAGATATTTTAATTGGGCTCAGTGTATTAACACTGCGGGACACTAAACGCCCCCAGATGTAATATCAATAAAACATCTATTTTGTCTCAATCAGTGTCCTTCAATGGGTTAAACAGCAGTATAGATTGTTGAGCGCTTGTGATTATATTTCCTGTGATTGTGATATGAAAATTAATGTGTACACATTTATAAACCTACAATTATTATAATTCAAAATTATCAGATTAGTAAAATCCACACCAAGTTTATGTTTTCTGTTTGTAAATCGTAACATAGCTGCCCATACGCCTGTCAGCCAGCCTGTTGCCATCACTGCACACATATATACTGGGCTGCTACTAAACTAAACCTAGTACCATTGCATTTTCATAGTAATAATTGTTTTATTATGTAAAATGATTAATATGGTTAATTTTACACTATTCCAGCCAGCAGCCCAAAACTCCTGTGAAGAAGAAATTGACAGAAGAAAGGACTTTAGCAAGCAGCATACCAGCCCACACCCGGAATAACATCCACACGGCACCTTTATCTCAACAGGTCTGGTTTTTTGTACACTATTTTTATAATATTCAATAGGCCACACCTCATCATTACTTAAAGGACTTGAAACATACTTAACTGAAGAAATGTGTATGTACTACACACCTCTCCCTCCAGGAATGCAGGTGTGATGGTATGGACTTTGTTTTTAAGTTTTCGGTAGGTTTTTTTGTACATTCTTATCATTTACTACCCTTGGCCTTATAGTACCCCAAAACCAGGCTTATCTTAAATCTTGTATGAGTAAGACAATGGGTAAATGTAATAAGTTACTGCATATTATCATAGAGTGGGTTAAAACAAATCTGGATTGAATACTTTTATGTCCTAAGTAAATCCAGGCATTTTATATTTATTTCCAGGTGACTCTCAACATGTTAAATGCTCATGAAACCGAGATGGATGCAGATGAACTAGGTGGAGATGTAAAGCTGGAGTTTGAATCAAGCACAGAGGAAGTCACAGCTTAGAATAAAACATAAAAAATGTTAAATACTTTAATTTATAAAAGATTTCACTTATTTTTAACCAACTTATTAAAAAGGTCGATGTTCTCAATTCATCTGTTTACAAGTATATATATATATATATATTTTTGTATATATGGTTCGTTTGGATGAACAGGGTATTAACTCAAAATTTAAAAATTATAACCTAAAAATACAGTCTTAGTAAATCATGCGATGTTTCTAATGAATGGGTTGCTTAACGATATGACGATATGAAATTAGTTTAAAACAATAAGCAAAGCTAAAAAACAGATTGTAGAGCTATTTTCGTTTCTATTTTAAATAAGAAAATTCTGTTTAATTTTGTATTAAGTATGTTTAAAAGTTATCCCTAATATTTGTAGAACATGGTAGTATTATGAATTTTCCTTACTCATAGTCATAACTAAATTAATAAAAAAAAAAAAACATGAAAAAATTGGATGGTATACTTAGCTATAAAAACATATAATGTCATAAAAAAATAATCGAAGTAGGTACATAGACCCTGGAAATTACTTTTTTAAGAAAATTGAAATTTCTTGATACTTTGGTTTATTATAATTTTTTGTGTAAAAAGGTATTAATATCTTCCTGTCTGTAGAATTTATATTTTTTCTCATTACTATCAACATTGAGAAAGACACTTTCAGTTGCTGAAGTTCACTTAAAGTGAACAAAAACGTGACCTACAAATAAAGTAAGATTTAAAAAATATATAGGTGAGGTTAACCAATTATTTACAGAAATGGAAATAAACTGATTTGAAAACTTCAAATTGCTCTCCTGAAAAAATAGGCTTTTTAGTTAATACCCTGTTCATCTCAACCAACAATATGTTACGCAATAATTTATTTCTAAAATCCTTTTTGTAATGGATAGGGGTGAAATATAAATTTGATTAACTTTGCTTGGGCAGTTTTTCAGTTAGCTTCGATAATACTTATTTTTACACTTTGTGTATATTGATGATGTTATAATTACTTCCTGTGACTGTTATTTACATAGCAAGTAGTGGTATAGGAATTTGTGTTGGATAGGTACCACAGCTAAAAAGTGGAAGTTGGTGGCAAAAAACGAAAATACAAAACCAAAGACACAAACTTCCGAAATTAGTTATTTTTCACTTTGTAGGGTTTTCTTTGGAAGTTTGTTTTGTTAACTTTTTAGTAATGATTGAGGCATATCACACTTTCTGAAGTGAAAAATAATAATATTGTACATATTTTTCATTAATTTTTACATACATTTAGGTAGTAAAAATATTACAGCAAGTATCAAGTGTGTTTCTAAGAATATACATACTTAAAATAAGAATTGATATATACTTAACTATTTAATAGTTTATATAGTAACAAATTAAACAGTATTTTTCTAATCCTTTTAATAGTTATTATTGTAAGAATTAGAATAAATAATAATACTGTTTTATGTACTGTGGATACTGCACCACAGAATTAAATAAAATTATATTGTTGCTAAATTTATTATTGTTCTTTTTTATTAAGCATAATATGCATAATCAGCCTATATCATACCCACTGCTGGGACATTTAAATTATTGTTAACATTTATTATATTAACTATTGTTCTTTTAAATAATGTTATTTTTATAGCTGTAATTCTTTATAAGAATGATAAAACTTATGTAAAAACTAAGGGGTTTAAAGAATGGAAGCTTTGAACTCTCCTGTTCCAAGAAGAATTTTGAGATTCATAAGTTTTGAAGTGAGAGCCCTCTGATAAAGTTTCTTCAATAACAGAGTCTACATTACTTTTTATTTTCAAAGATTCATATAGATCAAAAGAATTGCCAGATTTCTTGACCCTTCTTTGGGCATTTCTATAGCATTTCCAAGGTTGTGGCTCAATTATGATTGTCCCAGAGATAGATTTTATGAGCTTTAAAAATTCTAGCAATCCTTCATCTCCATTGTTCAGATGAATCCACATAGTTACTGAAAAACAAAAAGTTAAATCAAAAGCTATGTGTTTACAACCGTCTAAGTAATTGTGGATACAAAGTCGGTCATTAAGATCCATAATGTTACAAGTAATAAACTTAATATTAGGGTATTCATTGGATTCGTTGGCTCTTTCTATTAATTTAGAATCAATGTCCACGGCTAACATATGGATATCACAGTTTGGGTAAACAGTTTTTAAGTACACATATATAGCCTTGGATAGTTCTCCTGTGTTGCAACCGACGTCTAGGCACACAAGCTGGTTGTCTACTGGTGCTGGAAACATTTGTGGATGAAGGTTGTTAATCCTTTCGCTCACATCGTGGAATGAGTAATAGTTTATAAAGTTTCCAAATTTTACAGCGCCTGGGTCACTGCCGTAAAATTTGAGATCGTTAGGGTCTATTTCACTTTCACCTTTCATTTTATATTATGCAGGAAAGGAATGAAGATGTTCTGATGGTTTAAAACTTTTAAAACGTGGTGTTTTCACGGTGTTTTGGTTGCACAGCTGGCTGATATTTGACGTTGACGGGTGTCAAAATAAAACGTTTTATCAAATGTATCAATGATAGTGGCAGACTGACAGTACGTTTCGTTTCGTCGAGTTTTGATAGGTTTTCATGTGTATAGTTTTGAATTGTTTAGTTTTTACCTTTTTTACAAAGAGGTCATAAGCAAGCGAGGCAAAAAAAAGGAAAGGGGAGGAAAAGTGCAGTAAAACTCATGTTTGTGGCAACTATTGAAATACGAAAACAACCCTTCCTGCTGCGACACGAAGGCTCTGTCAATGACAAAAATTGATACCACGCACGACGAACGTTCGGTTGCCTTACAGTCAACCGCACTTAAGTGATAACTGGTAACACAAGTATTAAAAGGCGGAAACTGGATGTTGTGGTACAACTTGGCAGAGGACTATGTCCAGCAGTGGACTGCTGTAGGTACGTTAAGTTGATTGATTATAATGCATCTGCACAGCTATTCACAACCGTTTGATTCGCTATCGGATTCGATTGTTAATGTTTGTTTTTTTGTTACATACAAAATGGTAACTTATGGTAGAAAATGCAAGTGTTATATAAATGATTAATTATTTATTTATTGTATTATATAAGTAAGTACAAACAGTAAAATAGATACAGATACGACATAATAATATAACATTTGAGTACAATGGTACCAACTGATTATGTCTTAAGAAATTTCTTCCAGCAGGCCGACGAAAGGAAAACTAAAAAATAAATTATCATGAGTAATAATAATAGGTAAAGTGTAGCAGGTGCTACAAACTTTCCATACAAAAACATCGTTGACTCTAGGGATAACCCCAAAAAATACAGATAAATTTTAAGCACTTTTTATATAATATGTATTTTAAAACAAAATAATATATCTTTATTTTAATTTTATTTATTTGGGAAAACAAACAGAAATTGTTCCACCTAAGAATTTTCATAAGAAATATTCTGAAAAAAAATTTGGTGGAACAACTTTCCAAAGTTTGAGAAATTGATATGAAATTGATAATTCTTATTCAGTAAATATATCATTCCTACAGAGACTTGTGCAAATATAAATAGGTAGAGGGACGCACAAACTCCTTCGTAGATCTCATGTCTCATCACAATATCGAACATACATTAGGCATTATTTACAACTTTGTTAATGGGGCATCCAGGTGAAGTTTATCGTCGAGAAGAATACCAAGATCACGAATAAAGGACACCCTTGATATTATAGTATTAGTCAAAGAATATGGGGGCTTGAGAACATTCTTATTCTTCATGAAACTGATACAACAACATTTAGACAGACTCAGTTGGAATTTATTTTACCTGCATAATCCACCGAAGCGATCCAGATCTTCCTATAATAATCTGCTGTCAGCATAGAGCATGGTTTGGAATTTCGAAATCAAGTGTCAATGTTGTTTATAAATAAGATAAATAGACAGGGGCCCAGAATCGAACCCTGAAGTATGTACACCGGAAGTTGCACTAATAGTTGTAAGGTTAACAACGACCTTTGAGTTCTGTTCGCGACATAATGAAGAGAACCATCGGAGTAAAATTAAATTGGATTCAGTAGCAACTCATGATCAACTTTGCAAAATTATTTTCGAAACTCAGCTCGTACATGTCATCCACTTGAACATGAGAATCCATAAATGCTAAGAAGTTTGTGGTGGTTGATGTTTTCTTTACAAATCCGTGTTGTTGTTGAAGTATTCTGTGATGAAGAATAGGATCAGGATCTTGATTTGAGAGATTAGTCCACGATAAAGTATATCGTGGACTAATCTCTCAAATTAAGATTTATATATTGGTGTTATGTTTGCACTCTTCCATACTTCGAGGAAAATTCCTTGTGCCAGTGATTTATAAACAAAATATGTGAGTGCAAATATTTTTAGCGGTAGCTTTAGAGAACCGTAACCGGAAGACCGTCGGGGCCTGGACCCATAGTTGAGTCTAAGGAATTGAGGTCCGTCAATATTTCAATCGTGCTTAGCACTATTTTTCTAATAAGGGGATAGCGATCAGTATCCTTACTTGAAGAAACACCTCTCATGGAAGATTATTCATAAACTAAATTAAAGAAATCAGGGCCCCAAGTCTGCTATTTTTTATAAATTCGTCATTTCAACACGATCCCATTGTCATTTTACTAAAAGTTCGTAATATGCAAAATTCATACCTAATGGTCGATCATTGGTCGGTCAGTGGTCTCGTAATAGAATCGAAATAGAATAAACCCGTTAGTAGAAATGATTTTCGAAAAACTAATACTCATAATTTTTTCGCATTACGGCATACGTCAGTCATTCATTTTGGGCTTGTACACAAAACTGCGATGCGACGTCGCATCGTAAAAATCTCGACGTCGCGTCGCACAATGGATATTATTATTGTATTCTATTGTAGTGTGACGTCGTTTTTGCGATGCGACATCGCATCGCAGTTTTGTGTACAAGCCCTTAGTCATTATGTACGAGATTACCCAGATTACCATTCTATGCTATTTCTTTCAATGGAGTGTCAGTGGTCATAATTACTATTATAAGTCAATGTAATGCCACCATTCTATTAGTAGATTACCAAACTTGTCAAAATCAACAATTATTATGACATCAATGATAGACCATTCTGACATTATTGTAATAGCAGACTTCTATTACCCTATAATATAATACTATTCTAGGCCCTAAGAAGTTACAAATTTATTTGCGGTCATTAGTAGTCTATGGTCTTTGTATTTCATGTCAGAAAGAAGACTTCCGATTAGCAATATAACTGCGAATGCCGTCTTCAACAGATTCCATTTATTTTGTGTAGCACGAATTGCTTTCGATAACCGGCCGACGTGACCAGAGTACGTTCAAGCGGATATGGAATCTAGATCCGTATAGCGAGAACTGTACATAATCAGAAATTTTGTGATACATTAACTTTAAAAAACCCACCGTACCACCAGGGGTACGGCCAGGGGTACGGTGGGTCTGCAGTGCCATAACTTTAAAAAACCCACCGTACCACCAGGGGTACGGCCAGGGGTACGGTGGGTCTGCAGTGCCATTATCAAACCAAATCGGAAATTTCGAGGATTTAGTATTGACGAGTGGAACGTAAGATTTAATTATGCAAAACATTAGGTATATCATAAAATGTATTTACTGCTACATTTACGAAGTTTTCCAACCCAATCTGCTGTTGCTTTGCAATAACAAATGTTTTTTTTTTGCTTGCTTGGTATTACTTGAACTTATTCAAAGATTTTCGAATCATGTTTGTATGGGGGGGGGGGGGGGGGTTAAATGGTATTAATAAACAGAGTGGCGGCTGGTGATTATCAAGTTGCAGAAAATAGTCGGTAGGGGAAAACACAGTATTCATTGTTACTGATGGCCAGGTCTAATAATTCCGCACTTAGATTCTTGACGGTGTTGTACTGATGAGCATTAAGGAAAGACATAGGTAGGGGAGCTAGGGGCATGACGGGGACGCTAAGGGAAAATTATAAAAAACTACATTAAAAATCAACATAATGTTTTCATTTATTTATGGCACTATAGTAACTTAATCAACTACTAATTGGCATAGTCTTTGGACGAAAATGTTATCACAAATTTCTAATAATAATAATTTTTTAAGTATACATAAAAAAACCGTCTTGCCCCGTATGTGGGGTAAGATGGGGAATGATAAATGGGGCATGATGGGGTTAAGGGGCAAGATAGGATTGTCATTTATCTTCACAGAAAATGCATATGAGCACTTCTTCTAAGTTTCCATCATCCACCCCTGCGCATGCGGTATGTGCCCATCGCCCACAAAGCTGACATTGTACCCAATTTTCGGTAGATTTAAGGTAAGTGTGGTTTGTATCGTTACAATAAAGACAAACGCTATCTTCTTGGCCTGAAGTTGATGGCCTGGTCTTCTTCTGCAGTTTACTATTTTTGGTAAGCTGCCTTTCTGTATCCTGATTCTCTACTCAAAACTTTGTCTATAGCTGCTTTCATGGACTGTTGTGACCAGTCTCCTCTTTTTGTTTTTTTTTTGTAGTTCCTAACCATGTTTAATCTGAAAAAACAAAATAAACGATTTTTCAATCTAAATATCTTTAAACAATCAGCCGGGATACATGCTAAAATGATGGTGAATCTGCGGAAACTATTGACAATAGAGCATTGTGTGGGGCATAATGTGGTACCCCGTTATGCCCCGTACGATTTACACCATCTTGCCCCAGTCACTGTTTTTAAAGAAAATAACATTTTTAAAATACACGGTTAGAACCATTACACTTTTGAATTATGCCTATCCACTGTAAGGAAAACGTAATACAAATCAAAAATAAATCATCATTTCAATTCTATTTCTTACCTGTTTCTGAAGTTGTTATGAAACACAAAATATTACATCAAACATGCACGTTAACAAAAATTTGATTGTAAACAAAGAACGCGCGCACTTTCGCCGACTGTCATGGCCGCACTGAGTAGGTATTGTTCCAAAGCGGCCTCTCATTGGCTAAACTGCCACCTCGCGATTGCGTTTAGTTTCTGCTATGTGTGCGTGTCCCCGTCTTACCTCGCTACCCCATCATGCCCCTAGTTCCAGGATGTATACGCTAAGATGTCCATAAATTACTTAATAATGCTGGCAAATTCGTCGCAGCACTTTTTGGTGAACAGTAGGTATTACAACATTAGATCATGTACGGTGAGAACAGCGAGCTAAGTTTTTGCCACCCGCCTCCGTTAGGTTAGGTTTTGTTAGCACCCGACTTCACGTCACACCAAGTTGTATCTTCCATGTCACAACCTAAATATCTTTTAAAATACTTGTTTAACTTTACGGACTGTTTGTTCCCATCTGACTATATTTTTTTTCTATCATAATAATCATAAATCATAAATGGGTCCAGGGGCGACGGATTCGGGGACGTCCGTCGCCCCCCACACACCAGGACCCGAGGTGGCGGCCGCGGCGCGTAGTGTTCCACGCGTGCCCCTCTTAGACGTCGCGGGGGGAGTCAAACACCTTACTCCCCCGCCAGACCCGAAGAGGCCCGCAGTGGCGGGCTGGCACCAGTCGGGGGTTGCGGAAGGATCGTACGTTCCCGCGACCCCCGGCGTAGGTGTGAGATGGAACACTGGGGTGGTTTTTAGTCAGTAAGAGTCTGACAGACCCCGTCGCCCGCCCCAGGGCGGCGGACATCCATGAGGATTTTGGACACCGGAAACAAAAAAAAAAAGGTAAGAATAGCGACCCCCTACGACAAAGCCAAAAACGATAGAATACACAGTATTAATAAACTGTAGGCGAGTTAGGTAGGCATTAGTATTTCATACATAATTGAAATATCCAATATCTTACAAAAAAAACAATAGATTATACGTTCGTTAGTGCGATTAATTTTAGTTTAATCAAAATTAAGTAAGTAAAACAGTACTTGAGTCGACCAATATGCGTTAGATAGGATAGATAGACGGGGGATTTATTTATCACGAGCACAACTCTAATGTTGATATACAAAATTAGCGGCGCGCGTGACAACGAGGAAAAAAAAATACTCGTCGTCACACTGGTGTTACAGCCTGGTGTGGAGTCGGGAATGGTTATGTTTTATATCTTCATACAGAAATAGGAGTTACATGGTCGACTTATGCAAGAGCGAGCGAAGCGAGCTAGACCATTTTGCTCACTCGGCTAGGTTACATTTTCTTTTGATAAATACAAAAGAAGTAGGACTGAATGATCTCCAAAAGTTC
The DNA here is from genome assembly GCA_937001585.2 of Brachylomia viminalis. NCBI lineage: Eukaryota > Metazoa > Arthropoda > Insecta > Lepidoptera > Noctuidae > Brachylomia > Brachylomia viminalis. The sequence continues at coordinate 12,208,098 of OW443301.2, read as the reverse complement.
TATTTTCTTATCGCCATTATACAGAAAGAGAACTTTGTCGAGTTATGACGAAAGCTTAAAACTAGTTTGACAGCTGTTTTGGTTTTGGAATCTGGCCTTAACCTTAGCCTATCGAACCTTACGTACGAGCACGGTTCTTAAATTCCCGAGTTTGCTTCGCTCGTTCTTGTATCCTAAATTCTATATTTTATTACAAGCTTTTTGAAGAAAAATCTTCTTTATGAAAATCTTATGGGTTCGCGTCACCGAAATGCTTAATGTTAACAGTGGTAGATATGAGTATGACTTGTTGCGCTTGTTGTTGCTCGGAGTGCCGATAGATGTAAGAACCAGACTAATGTTAAAAGAATAAAAAATAAATTAAATTAAATAATTATTAAATTTACAAATAATGATTTTATGCTTAAAAAAAAAACACTTGTGTGTAAGTTTAAAACTGAGTTTTAAGTTTACCTTCCGTTGGCTGTCCGCATGACTGCCCATGTTCTTAATGTTTTTGTATATGCCCATGTTCTTTCTATATTCTATGATGCCCATCGGGGTCTCTGTAGCTCAAGTGCAGGTTTAGTTAGTAAGACAAGTAAAGCATTCAGGGTCTCGACAGCTTGAATGATTTTGGGGGGTCATGCAACAACCTCACAACCTTTTTGCTTACAACCTTTACTTGGTGACACCGCAGCGCAGGGGGTTCCCTGCGCTGCGGTGTCACCAAGTAAAGGTTGTAAGAGATAAAAATATTGAACATAAATGGATCTAGCTGTTTTAGGTGGTACTTGTATGTAGGCCACCCCAACTATTTGGTTCTTCCCTCTAGTCGAGATGGGAAATCTAAGGCAGACCTGCTCCAACTCAGCTTCTAGGGCAAGCCGAGGAACTATTCTTACAGAGCTCAATCTCCTTAATACAGCCACCAGACGCCACTTCCGTCTTTTTTATTCGTAGTGGTACGGTCTCGATCGCACCTACAGGACCATTTCCTGTAGGAGTGGGATTAAGTAATTTTCTAAATAGAAAATGAAAGAAAATTTTCCATACGTAGGTAATTTTCTCTAGTCTGGTAAAAATAGCACATCCCGATCCAGCAATGTTGGTTGGCGCAGTGCGCAGTGGTCAAGCCGTGGACAACGAACAAGTCTTGTGGCTATATATTATATTATAGATATACCTATAACTCATTACCTATTTGGATAACAGAACTTCCTTACAAAATATTCTGCATGGTTTTGAAAAAATGGTTGATAAGTATCGCAGTTTTTATTCAGTCGGCGAATTTCTCAACAAAACGTCATGTCAGTCTTACCACTTCAAAAATGCGCTGTAAGTACTCTTTTTTTAGTTATTTAAGTTGCTTTGTGAATTTAGTTAACTATCTTACTATTTATGTAATGTGTGTAGGTAACATTTAATTGGGATTGATAAAAAGATTCGAAAGACGTTATTGCGACGCACGCTATTTCGAAAAACTTTATGAGGTATACCTACGCCAGTTCGAAAACACATTGAGTCGGAAACCGCTATATCGAATGACGTTGTCGCGAACACCAACCTAACCCAACGTCGTGTTCGCGACAATGTAGTAATTATTTCTGCATGCTCAAAATTATCGTGTTCAGTAAAAATCTTAGTTGGTATAGAAATATAACGTAATGAATTGGGAGAAGGCGCTGAGATCTGACATACAGGTTTTTACCTAGTTTGGGTTTCAAAGGCTTCATTGTTTTTGTAACTACATTTTTTTTAACGTCTGTCGCTAAAGCGGTTTTCGATTTAATGTGTTTTCGAACTGGCGTACCACTTGGAAGTTTTTAGAAACAGCGTGCGTCGAAATAACGTCATTCGAATCTTCATATGACTTCCCATTTAAATTGGTAATTGAATGGAATAAATTGTTCTTTTTATTTCATAGACTTAAAATAACTAACTACCTAAAAATCAATGAATACTACCTAAAATTGTTATTAATTTGTCTATTACTGTACTTATGTTACAACATACCTGCTCTATTAAATATTTGCATGCCATCATTAGGTACATGGCGGAATGTGTCTTTGCACTGAAATTGTATGTAAAATCTTTTGTACCAACCACATTTTCTGCAAATAAACGATTTTGATTGGATTGACCTTAACTTACCTAATATTCATTACCTATATTGAGTGTTTTTTTCGAGAGGCGAGAGGAGCTTAGTACTTTAAATTAGAATAAAACACAGAAAACTATTTTTAGTATCCATGAAATTGGCTTTATTTGACAGATAATTTTAAGCCATTTTTGTTTTAAACGTTGCCCCACACTAGGAATTCTCCCGTATTGTTGGTGCGTTTTACAAACATTTATTAAACTCACATACACAAGCAGCCAGAATCGGAACAACTACCTGTAGGTCTAACAAATATTTGTTCCGTGCGGGAATCGAACCCGCGGCACGCAGCGCAGCAGTCAATTGCTTAACCACTGCGCCAACCGTGTCTCGTGCATTCATATTTGAATATGATTTCTGGCATGTGGCCGCTGCGGCTGTTGCGAAGGCCTAATTTACTGAAAACTTACCTAATTTTTTTATTGTAATTTAGGTAGGTACTGAAAGAACATTTGACGAACGACTAATTTCACGAAATATGTTCCACTCGTTCGTGCGATTTGACGTCATTACATTATTTTCTCTGGCGATAAATAAAATCCTATGTCTACGCCGATAAACCAGAATCAATTGAGTACTTGGATGCCAGCATTCGACGCATTAGCCAAAATACAGCCTGATTTACTGCGAAGAGTGTGTGACAATTTGACTACCAGATGACGCCTTGCTTACCAGATACGTGCCAGCCGCGGCGGCTACATGCTCGAAATAATATTCAAACATTAACAAGTATAATATAAAATTATCTGTTGAATAAAGCCAATTTCATGGATAAAAAAACCGTGTTTTATTTCAATTTAAAGTTCCCCCCTATAAAAGAAACACCCTTTGATAATTAAATAACCTATAGTCACAAGCTACTATAATTGTTGTTAGCGTTATAAATCATAATAGTTGTCCTATCTAACCGCAATCAAGAACGTAACATTGGAAGTACTTGCCTACTAGTTACTGATGAAGCAGTTGGTTCTGCCTATTCGTGTCAAATACAAACAGCGTGCACACGCTCGAGCTTTCTTTTGCCTACTAATGTAACAACGGAAGTACTGGTCCTACGAAATTTATATCAATTGCGGATCGTAACTTTGAGGAAATTATAAATAGTTTTATAGGCAACACTCCAGCATAAAATAGGTAGTACCAACGTTCTGTATTTTTTATATTTCGTATTCATTTATTGATGATTTGATTGATTCATATAAGTTCTGTGTTTATCATATTCATCTTTTCAGGCTTAGGCTTACAAGACGATTTGTCTTAGCACTTATTTTTTCTATCAAGATAATCAATTGTATTATTACCTATTACACCGTGCTGAAAAACAATAAGCAATTAGTATAATTAGGTAATTTTAAGCAATTAGCCCGTTGAGGCGTGGCGGTGGTGCAATAATGTCTGAAGTACCTACTTATTGCATTTGTTAACAAAAGGAGACAACTTGGTGCTTCGGGTTTCGGAAATCATGTAATGGCGATGTAAATCCATGTGCAATCCTTTAATGGTTCTAACATGAGTAAAATTATGACGATTCTGAATTTCTTTATAGGTTTTCCTGCCTATAAGTTGCAAATATCAGCCAATTTTCGACTCGTAAAGTACCTATAGAATTTCAGCCGCATCTGACTAGGTTATCCAAACGGATAACGGGTTTCAAATGGGAAACACACCTACATACTTCCTACGTACTTCCAGGCCTGGACTTACAGTTCCAGTGCCCCTAGGCACTTGACATTTTTGGCCCCCATCCTGAAGCCGTTTTGGAAATTTAGCAAATAAAATCCACTAACTATGTAACACCTACCTACAGAAAATATAATTTTTAACCAACTTTAATTACTTACTATAAATAACCAGCAGATATTATGTAGTCTATCCTATTTATGTCACCATATTTACTTCAACGGTCGTCATAAATCGACGATTCTAAGCAAAGATGTTCTTTGCCTTGTGTTCCCTACTTGAACTAAGTTATTTTTTTCAAACAACTTGCTTATAGTACTTTTGTAAAAACCGAAATTGTAGATTTTTCGCATAGCTGGTGCGGCAGTGATTGAACGGTGATCTTTTTGAGAGAACGTTGGATGCAAGAGCGAGCAAAGCGAGCCCGAAAATTTTTGCACTACGGATAGTTTAGGTTTCTTTTGACTAATTCATACAGTAATAGGAGTTACTTTGTCGACTTATGCAAGAAAGTTTAAGAATAAAGAGCAAATAAGATGCAATAGCCAGCATCGCGACCTCGAAGATCTTTAGCACCACGCCTCGGAGAGATTAGTTTTCTTTCTTTCTTACGGGAGCCATAGGAATGAAATTAGCACGGGCACCCCCCCAAAGCACGAGACCTGTAGCATTTGATACCCAGCCCTGTCCGCTTACCGTCAGGCAGGCATCCTACCTGCTCGGGGTAGCTTTGGGGCTCCTAGACGGGCTGGCTTCCTAGGCCCTAGGCGTAAATCCGGGGCTGCATATTTCTTGAGAAAAATGAGATGTAGTAAAATTTGAAATAGACAGCAGTCTTTTACAATGGAAAACCTAAGTTATGGTTTCTAAGCTTTTCAAAATAACCTGCATATGTATTACCTGCGTGGAGACGAATCTGACCATTAAATCATCAACATTCGTTAACATTAACGGTGATGGGGCTCGGGATAAATTGCACGATTCACAGCCGATAAGTGACAACCATGTCCACAGTGTACAAACAGTAAGAAATATAACCGGGTTCTTCATCTCTGCTCAAGAAAGCGTAAGATAGGGAAGATACACGGTATAAGAGCACTATTAGCATAGCGAGCTGGTCGCAAACCATTGCAGATCCCTTTTATGGGTCTTAAGTTTCTACTACCATCATCCTTTGGACATGCAACACTTTTCACCAATATCTATGCAAACGAGGTCTCAGATAGAATAAATGTTAATTAGAAACTATGTGGCTAATATAATATTTATATTATGAAAACTTTATATCACACCTTCACCGACACGGCTCGGCACCGCTTTTACTTTCCTGTAAATCGCATATAGTCGCGGTTCCTTATAGCTGTAGTGACTTGTTAAACGTTAGTTTACAATACCTCAGCGCCTGAGTGCAAGGCCGATACAGTTCACCTGACTCTAGCACAGTGCCACCTTGCACCCTGCGCACGCGTTCATAAAGACTGAAATATTTTCCACCAGCTCAGATTCGACGGCAACTAATCAACTGAAATCGGCCTCTTGCGAATGAAATGTGGGACTGAATGGTGTTCAGAACGCACGCAAGGAGCTCGTAATTACGCTTTTTCACACACGTGAACGTGAAGTAGGTACAGCACTCGTTGCAATTGGTAACAGATATGTGTCTTGCTTTTTACCGTGCATTTTATCGGAGAAATTGGCTTGGAAAATGGTTCTCGATCATTTTCAAGTTCAGTTACATAAGTGCGCGTGCGGAGAATTAGTGCGGAATAGCGGATGTTAGGTGGTGCTCGACGGCCAAGTGGCGCACGGTTATAAGCTCTCACCCGCGCCACCGCCAGACAGTCGCTGCTGGACCACCCTCATACACGTTCAGTTATAGTTTTAGTGCTGTGTGTGACAAAAACGAACATGTGTACCGCTTTCCGGATATACGCTGTATCAGTTATCTGTGTGGTCGTCGCTGCGGGCAATGTGCACGGGCCTCGAAGATCCCGAAGGATGGAGGTCGACGATTCGGCACAGAACGAAGTTGACAGTGGACGGGCTGAAGACAGCTCGTGGTGGTGGACAGGCGAGCTCAATGTTTTACAGAAACTTTACGACGATTGCAGTGCGCAAAAGCATATGTCAATGTGTTTGAAGGGCAAGGCCTTAACGGCACTCACAAGAGCAGTGGAACAGGTGATTTAGTCGTGTGTTTAGTGTTCGTTCTACCGAATGATTTGAGTGATTTCAATAGTGTAATGATGTTTCTGTTTGTGCTGTACAGGAGAGCGTTCAGCTCGCCGATGGGCTGACGTTGGTGAAGCAAGCTGACGCACCCTCCGCGGTTGCGGAGCCGCGCTTCTTCCCTGGTATGTCGACAGAAGACAAGCTGGATACCCTGTTGCGCACAAGGTTCGAGCAATTGATGAGTACACATACAATTTCAATGGATTTGGCAACGGAAGGCAGGGGTAGAGGTAAATATTTTGTATCTTAGCACTAATTGTATGTTGTAAGTTCATCTGCGTGTCTCCTAACATGTTTCTAATGTTATGATTTTAGGTAAGAAGGTTTTACCTTACTTGTTACTCGGCATTTTTACTACCGTAACGATTGTGGGAGGCATGGCCCTAAAGACTCTAGCAGCGATTGCTGGCAAAGCACTCATCGCCAGTAAGGTTGCCCTGACTATTGCTGGTATCATCGCCCTGAAGAAATTGTTCAGTCACGATGGAGCTCCCGCTGAAACTACCTTCCAAGTGCATGCAGATGGACACCATAGGTGAGGAATATAATGCAGGATTGTTGATGTGGTCAATGTTGTTATAAGTAAACCATTTGTAGAAGGTAATTAATTAGCTTTCCTAGCTTTGCCCCTTCATTAGATATAGAAAAAGATTTGGTTTCATTGAAGATTTCATGGAATGTAAAACAGTTTGTTGAAAATCCAAAATTATGAGATATTTATGTTTACATGTTTTAGTTTTTTGTAGGCTTATGGCTTTTGCTTCATATTTTAATTCAAAATATTTGAATTCTAGTATTTAATTCGAAGGCGGAACCTGTATGTGGTGAGGCCAGCAAAAGCAGGCGCGGTGGATCCGTACTCCTACGGCGAGCAGACGACGGCGAGCGTATAGCCTTCGTCTCCACGTCGGGAGCCCGGCGCCGCAGGCCCAGCTGGCCCCACCAGCCCCGCTGGACCCACCAGCACGCCGGCCCCAGCTCACCACGCCGGCAACTCCACCGCGCCAACACAAAAAATAACCTCAAACCAAAGTACCGTCCTTTGCGGACACCCTTCTGAGACCAAACGGTCGTCCATCTTGATTTCAAATCTATGTCAGTAAATTATTTAATGTAATTTATTTATTTGTGACTACAGTTGTATGTTTAATGTTAAATAAATTATTAAAGAGATGTAAGAAGTAATAATAAAAAAAATGTTACATTCAGTTTGGTTTCATTTTACATTCCTAATAATATCTAAATGCATATTCAAAGTTTTACTTGGTCTAATCATTAGTAACCTGAAGTCACACTTATGTAAAAATTCAATTCTATTTATTAGATTAACTAAATACGAAAATATTTACATGATATTTTGATCAAATGTGATTTATTTTACAAATGCAATCTAAAGTCTACGATGTGCTACTAATGTATCAGCTGCATGTTTAATCTCATGAACGATGTTGATGTGGTGTGCACAAATTAACAGCATATAAAACACTTTTTTCATACTAATATGGTGTTTTAATGATTGCTAAAGGCCGCTTTCTTTACACGCTCTAGTGGAGAGGAGCTCGAGAAATGTGACTAGATTTTCCGTTAATGTGGGCGCTACGGCTATGAACGTGGAAAGTAGAAAGTTTTAATCGATTCACTGCACATGCACGAATACTGTTACAGTACATAGCTATTTTATTATTATCTTTGTATCGTAGCATGTATTTATTGGGCTTGCGAGGGCTACTTACACGATCGATTAGTTCATTAGAGCCGAATAAATAACGTGTTAATGAATGACGAAGCCGTGTGTGCATGGAACTAACTAGGGGTAGATAGTGGAACATTTTACAGGCAGAGGAACAGCGGAGTGTGGTGTGGCGTTTGTTCGGCTGCGGAAGGTCAGCTCGTTGATTAGCCGTGCGCCGGTAAAGGCCGACCACAGAGCACGTTTGTGAGCCCGGACGCTGTTTATAATGCAGATATGTGTTTGCCCAATCGCTGCACGCTACGCTAGCTATATGGCATCGTTAATGCGGCTGGCGTCTCTTTGCATACGCAAATATAGGGCGGGCGGACCAACGCTGATTAAGCGGTGCAGCGGCGGTAGCGCTCGCTTCATTTCTGTATCAGGAATTGTGAGCCTCACTTGATTAGTTTTTAGCTTGTATGTTTATTCGACAAACTGAGCTGTTCGTGAGATTAGTTTGATTTGAGCTTACCTGTCATACTTAGTATGAACTGAATTACATGAAACGTTTTCGTATTTTGTTATACCTACGTGGATATACAAAAATGCCAATGGACCTTTAAATAGCTTAAATTTTTACTTGTTTCATCAAAACAGTATATACAGATAAGTTTGTATCTGCATATGCATGATCAATGTAACAGCTGTCAGGTGGAGGGTGGAGATCCTCCGGGGACGTCACTCCGCCAGTTGTCACCGCCTGAGCTAATATTACCGACTTACTTACCTTAGCAGCCAGTTCAGGTGTCGCTGTCCACCCATCTGCCCACCCCTCAATACTTGATGGCTGTCTATATCTCGAATTAGGCTAACAATTCAAGCGATGTCTCCATAGATTACTGATTTAGGTGCTAATGCAAATTGTGTGCTAAATGGTAGCTAGCTAATGCACACATATACATACAAATACACTGGCCTCTACGTTATGTGTAAACAGAATTAATAATTGAATGACGTAGCTAAAGTTGTAACATTTCGGAGCATACAGGTAACAATCTACGTGAGTACTGCATTTGGTCAATGTTCATAGGTTTGTGTAAGTAAATACAGGACGCGAGGCTGCGGGCGTCACTCGTACAGCGAAGTTACTTTACGGACGAATGGTCAAAGTATTCGACATAAACCTATTTTGTTCTCTTCTTATATTGGATGTGCGCTCCCTTCTTCGCCTTCACCCGCTGCCGTTGTCCACTGCTCTAGGGTTGTCCTGCAATGGAAAATGTTGAATTCATGACTTTTATTGATACATGATTACCTATAGGATAGGAACAATCAACTATCTTCTACTGTACTACACGTGCAGTACTCTTGTGAATTACACAATAAGTGAAGTCTTGCTTGGTGAGCATACTCATATTTATATTTCCTACAAGAGTTGAAAACCAAATAAGAACAAGTGGATATTAGTATCTAATCTCAAAAATTGATTTGGTTATTAGAACTCTTACAATATTACTGACACCCACCCACCCCTCTCTATTACAGCTTCTATTATTTTTCAATTCTTATTTCTAAAGAAAGGACGACAAAATCTTACTGAATTTTTCTCCGATTTTTCACAGAATGGAAAACCTCGTTTAGTATTAATGTTTTTTTTACTACGAGGATCTTGAAACCTGAATATTTGGACTAGCAGCATAAGTTACTATGACCAGCAAAACTGTGTGGTTGTGACGCGTGGCAGGGTGCAGCACATGTTTGCTAACGAGCTGGTCTAATCCGAGCACATTACTGAAGACACTTTCACTCTGTTACGGTTTGCTCGACTCGTGTTACTGCTGATACTATTTGCTGATATCGGATTACCATTCGTACACCTTACTTTCGTTACTTTTCTATCTTATATCGGCAAAGAAATAAAATTTTCCTACGATTGGTTTCTACAGAAATTCTGATTGAATTTCAATTGCAGGTGGTTTGATTAGAGGTGTGTTGAACAGCCCTGGCGGTGGGTGGGGGTTATGTGAGGAAGTTTTGCCGGGAATTATGTTGGTACGTGCCAAAGCCATTATTGCTGCGAGAAAAGTTCATCAATTTCATTTCTGGCCCCATGCACGTACGGAGCGCGATCCGAGAACGTACCTCATACCTAACTGATGTCGATGTTCTTTTTATTAAGTACATAATGTATTTACTTAGTTTTATGTTCTAAACTGCGAGTTACTTACATATTAACAACATTTTGACCCTAGCTTAGTCTTATTATAACAAGTCACTGAAACTTCTTACGTCACGAAATAGCAGTAAGTAATTTCCGAACTGAAAGAAAAATCATGACATGTTGCGAAATATGAAATGACTGCTGGATTAGAACATTAATTATTTTGGATGTACACGATAGGAGAGCGAAATTTATGTGTTGTGTGGAAAATGTACTGAAGTGAAAGTAAGTGCTCGCGCACGCGTTCAATTGTTAATGGAATTATTGAAATCTAAGTGCGTTTGTAATTGCTCAGTAAACTGTAACTTTCTAATTTTCCAGCAAATATGAGTTTATTGATGTGTAGATTGTGAGTAATATGATTATAAACGTATTAGTGCACTCATTAATTATATCACACATCATTATAATGCACTACGCATTCGTGCCAATAAAAGGTGTAGGTAATTAAAATAATTCAACTAGTATTTGGTAGCATGTTAAAACTTGGAACTCGTTTAGATAGTAGATCATTCTTATTTTATCTACAGCCTAGTTCATGCTTTAGGATTTTTAGGTTGATTCATTAGGTCTATTGATGCAAAGCACATACAAGTAATTCTCTCTGAAAGTTACTTAAGTCCTACTGACGACCACTGTCATACAATAGTAATGCAGTGATCGATATGCTAGTAACTCTAGTTACGACCACTGTCATACAATAGTAATGCAGTGATCGATGTTAGTCACTCTAGTTACGACCACTGTCATACAATAGTAATGCAGTGATCGTTGCTAGTAACTCTAGTTACGACCACTGTCATACAATAGTAATGCAGTGATCGATGCTAGTAACTCTAGTTACGACCACTGTCATACAATAGTAATGCAGTGATCGATGCTAGTAACTCTAGTTACGACCACTGTCATACAATAGTAATGCAGTGATCGATGCTAGTATCTCTAGTTACGACCACTGTCATACAATAGTAATGCAGTGATCGATTCTAGTAACTCTAGTTACGACCACTGTCATACAATAGTAAGCAGTGATCGATGCTAGTAACTCTAGTTACGACCACTGTCATACAATAGTAATGCAGTGATCGATGCTAGTATCTCTAGTTACGACCACTGTCATACAATAGTAATGCAGTGATCGATTCTAGTAACTCTAGTTACGACCACTGTCATACAATAGTAAGCAGTGATCGATGCTAGTAACTCTAGTTACGACCACTGTCATACAATAGTAATGCAGTGATCAATTCTAGTAACTCTAGTTACGACCACTGTCATACAATAGTAATGCAGTGATCGATGCTAGTAACTCTAGTTACGACCACTGTCATACAATAGTAATGCAGTGATCGATGCTAGTAACTCTAGTTACGACCACTGTCATACAATAGTAATGCAGTGATCGATGCTTGTAACTCTAGTTACGATCACTGTCATACAATAGTAATGCAGTGATCGATTCTAGTAACTCTAGTTCTATTTCACGTGGATGTAAGTGGTAGCCGTAACGGGTCATACAACGAGGTGCTATTAAGTGTCATTTTCTGCGTACGTGCGCCTGCACATGTATAATTCTGAATGTAATCGGTGCAGTGGGTCCATCATTTAGTAAACCGGGTTTGTGCTTCCACAGACACGGATAAGAATGTATGTTGATGGGTTTACGTTACGTATGTCTAGTGCGTCTTGGCCTATATGTTCAGTTCGTAGATTAATTAAAGATTGATTGTAACGTGGATGTTTTGCACACTAATAGATACCATGAAATATGTTTTCCAAAGAATTGATTTATTTTCTTAATATTGTTTTGAATGAAAAACGTTTAAATCTTACCCGTACCTACCACAGATAAACTAATCGTTAACCAGACTCTCAAAGGCTGATATATTTTAACGTGTTAGTTTGATCAGTGCTAAAACCGTTACCTGTAGCGTAGCAGTGGCCATTCGTTTCTGTGTACATAGTTTAAAATATCAAAATGATGGGTGCGCAGTTGTTAGACGACTCCAATTAGCTGCGGCTGGGGTGTTCAGGTGGTCATCGACAGTCGCGAGTGCAGGGACGACAAGACCTCCCGGGGAGACAACTAACAGACCTTGACTGTGTAGGGGACAGTCGTCGAGGCTTTCTACCTCCTGCATTACGGGCTACAATGGTCCGACGTGGTGGCAACATCGGGTTGCCAGCCCGCCACCCCCGGCCCTCGGCCGCCGTCATTATGTGTCATTAGTTTTGCGACACTGACCAAATGACTGGTCTGCGATATCGGATGACTCATTCCGTTCGTGATTAGTCTATTTAGTTTTATAAATGTCTGTAGAAAGGTAATTTCCAGTTCTAGTTACGGTTTACCTGTTGTGTTTGATGCTTTTGGTTATACATGTGATAGTTAAAAGCGTAAACTATGACTTTCTCACAAGACTGGTCAGCAAAAGTTTCTACTCCGTTTGTTGGTATCGCAGAAGATACTTTCCCGATCATTTTGTCTATTACATGATAGTCAAGATTATAAATTCATTAACCCCATGATTGCTGTCAGTGCATGCTGTGCATGATCAGCGAGTGTTAAATTAGTTTGTAAATATCTGATAAGATAAATTGTAATTAACGACAGCGCTTGCTGATGTCGCCTCGCAATCAGACGCCCTAATACCATAAATTAAAATTTGCGGCAATAGCAACAACAGATCGATGCTTTCCATTAACTGCTTTCTAGTGTTATTGGATCTCAAAACCACAGGGGAACTAACTGTAAGTACTCATACACTCTAGGAGGAGATAAGACATCTCATTATGCTTTAGATACTTATTTTCTTAACGTTCAGCCGTTGTGTGTCTGATTGGATGGCTGATAATTTTTCCAAACTTTTCAATTATCTTTTCTGAATCTTGCAGGAATAACTTCAGTCGGTCTTAAGATAAATACGGAAAGCGAGACAGAACCCATTTGTGTACAGTAATAAGTCTAATCAAAGTAGTTCCTAAAAACAGTAGGTAATTACACGCACGGCTAACGAGAGCGGGCCGTGGGCAGCCGTGAATTTATTCGGAGAGGCTTCCCGGCGCGCAATGTAAAGTGTATATCTGAAGGAAAACGTTTCATTCCCGCCGGAATATAATCGTCCGGTCGTAATTTATATTGTCTGCTGCAGAGGCGAGTCCCGCTGCACATTCATTTATTTTATGTGCCATTTACAATTGTCGGTCGATGGTCAAGGGAGCGAGTGAGGGGCGCGAAGGGGAGGGCGCTGTGCGGGGAGCAGGACGACGGTGCCTTCGCATTATAAAACCGTGCGGTCATCTGCGAACTCCGTAATGGTATTTGTAATAGGAGCGGTCCGCATGAGCTGTGATGACCGCCTCACAACACATGGGTCTGATGCTTTATTTATAAGATTAATGTGCTCCGTGTCCGATGCTTGCGGTACGGTCCCGCTCTTAGGTGAATGAATATGTAAACCACTCTAGACGATGATTGTAATTGAATTTTTCAAGCGGTGAAAGATTGTCGAATAAAATACGTAAAGGTCATGTTTAAAGTAAATAAATGCGTACAGCATCGTACACCATGAGTACCTGAAAACCTTTTCAGCATCGCCAGATTATGGTACATACTAAGTAGATATTTCAGTCCAACTTTTTATTTAAAGTTTTGTAGCCGTGAATCCTAAGTGCCCATGTCTTTCTTTTAAATATGCTAACGAGTGCATTCTATTTGTTTGACACTTAAAACAAAGTCTCCAGGAATTCATAAAACACAATTACAGTTGAAGCGTCTCCGATAAAGAAAGTTCCTAATTTTGTAGAATTCTCCATTCTTCTTTAGTATTTAATTGTCAGTCGATGCATTTTTCGCATGAAAGTCGAACGAGCAGCGTCGGCGGGCAAGAGGCTGAGTGGCTCTGTATTCTTTTGTTTTTTAATTATAACGCCAGCGTCCGTGGGGTGATGCCCCCCTGCCAAGTTTCTGGTGGAGGTGCTTTCTTGTTAAGCGCGGCGGCGGGCGCTCGCCTCCTACGTGCCTCGGCCATTCATTTCGTAGAAACTTATAACCTGACCCGCGTACTTATGAGCGTCGCCAATAAATATAGCGATGACCGGAGGCGAGGTCCCTGTCGTGCGGGCGCGCGCGGCCGGCGCCGGAGCGGGACGGCGCGCGCCGGAGGTGGCCGTCGCTCGCGGCGAGGCATTGTTAGCTAAATATCTAGGTGGTCAGTTGGGCGGGCGGGGGCTGGGGTGCCCGAAGACGGGCGGGGGGAAGGGGGGCCGGGCGGCGGACGTGCCGGCCCGGCGCCGGCCGATGTATTGAGCGCGTATTGCAGACGCGGTCACGCGCTGCAATATTGCGTTCGCTCTGCGATATTGCCCCTCGGTAACTCAATTTGATATATTGTACAAAGTTCGCTTGCTCTGTATTGCCATTTGCCATCAACTAGATCGACATATTGCCGCGCACATAATGTAACATGCGTGATATCTAATACGAGTTTAGAAACGTTAGATACGTAGGCTAGTAAATCAGTTCAGCTGAAATATTATTTCATAGAATTAATTTAAGTTGTAAAAGGTACAACGTACGTTCATTCTGTACATAGAATATCATGTACTTACCTTACATTGAAGTTCCTGCCTGTAATTTTTTGTACATAAAAAATAAGCCAGCAGTATGCAGGAGGCCGACAATATCGGGCCGGGCGACACCGGGCGCAAGTTATGTGTGTAGCGTCCACCACAAAATTGTGTCTTTACGAGCAGTACGAGCACGCGGCACTACAAAGCTTTTATGTTTTTGTTTCATCTGGTCATTTTTTTTGAGCCCGGCTTGCACAGACAATTTGTAATCGAATTGAATTTAAAATCTCTTTTATTGAAGATGAAATACTTAATGCGGATGCTGTGAATGATATAGTGTAAGTTTAAATCTATTAAGAAAGATCGAATACATAAGTAGGAAATTTTGAGAGAATCTAAAATGTACCTACAGCACCTTTTGAGGTAGCAGTATCCATCTTTACTTATACATACCGGCGTTTACTTTAGTTTTTCCTAAGACTTGTAAAGGAGACAAACGATAGGCTCTAACAAACGGACTAAGCTATTTCGAGCACATAACGTTACTGAACTAGATAAGTACCTACGTTACAGCACATCAGTAGTTCAAAGAAAATCACTCGAAGCTACTTAAAGGTGTTGGTTTAACCACCTGTTACCATTCACGAACTGCTACAAACTTTAACCCGCTGCTGCTCCATGTTAAAAAGTGCCACCATAAAAAAGTTTTTGTATTGCAAGGCATTCACTTTTGCATGTAAACAGATCAAACTTTAAATTGATTCATGTATCCTTGTGGCCCGATTTTTTATAGATCAAAGTATTTTTCATAAGAACGGTTAAGATTTTTCGGTGTCGTCTATTTTAGCTATGCCTAAGTACCTATAACAATTAAGTAGAGTCCATGTTCTTTGATCGATCGACAAATTGATTAATTAAGTATTTATTACTTATTTGTTTTTATAGCTTTAAATTAAATTAATAGAGTTTTTGGGACTAAGACGGAAGACCATGTTATTGACTTTTAAAATCCTACAAATTAATATATGTTTGTTGTTATTACTCATAATAACGAACACAGTAGGTACAGTTGGCAGAAAAGGAAAACCAAATGTGTTTTGTAGCGGGAAGTGTTCGGCGGGCGTGCGGCCGGAGCGGGCCGGATGCGGGTTGCGTGTGGCCGCGGCTTCGGCTCAGAAAATGATTTATATTGTTTGTGTAGCGGCGGCGCGGGGGCGCGGGGGGACGCTTTCTCAAGCAGATCCAGTCCACTGCAGATATGGGCGAGTATTATTATTGATCCGGGTCGGGCGGTCGGCGGTCGGCATTTCCTACCGCTCATACTCAGCGGGCGGGGGAGTCCACCGCGCGGCATATTTATTGAGGCGCGCGGGACGGACACGACGCTACACGACGTAAAACTTATTATAACGACGCAGACCATCTACTCCGGTGCACTAACCTTTAATGAGAGGCGTAGGGCGCCGCGAGGGCGGAGGGGCTAGCGCCGCGACTCCTCACCCAATCCTAACGCGTTATGATATTATATCAACTCATATCGGCCAATCCCTGCTCGTTATGATATTGTAGGCGGGCAGGGAACTGCAGCCGACAGTTTTCCGGGTAGGGCGGGCGGTTTTATGATGTACAGTTATGAATATAATAGGGTGCGCATCTAGTATGTAGGTACCTATCAGGTAGGAGGCGATTTTTATATAAGTACTTATTTATGGAGAATATACATCACTTTATATCATTTCGGAGAGGATAATTTGTTTTACTAGATGATTAATTGCGGTTATTAAGAGGGTGCACTACCAAAGGTGTTAGGTAATTGAAAGTGAAGTTACTTAAAAAGTACAAATTCTTGCGAATAGGTACCTATGGTCTAAATGAAGATATTTTTAATATTGATTTCGCTAAGTGATACCTAATTACTTAACTAACTAGTCGTTATTAACAAAAATCTTTCAGGTTTCACATTTAATTTTATTTTTATATATTTGGTCACTCGGAAAGTAAGTTCTTACTTAGAATTATGTATAAATACATTGAGGCCAAAGTTTTCTTACTTTTAATAAAATCATTTGAGTCAACAGTGATCTTATCTAATTACACTAATATTAGGTGTCACACCGACCATATACCAAGGTATTACCAAGAATATCTTTTGTTAAATGTTTAAAGATTTTCTGTAAACAAACAAGTTTGTACGATTGAAAAGTTACCTCCATAACAGAGTCAGAGGGTAGGTAAGTATTATACCCAGGGGATCTAACTTCATATGCTTCGATGTTTGTTTTACGTTAAGATCAATTCTACACATTTTCCTGATAGAGATAGGGTAAGCGTGTGCTTCATAACATCCCAGTTCTTTGATGTTGAAAGAAGAGTTAAAAGCGGAATAAAATATGAAATGTTTTTGATACTAACTTTAATTAAAATTATGGCACAACACGCAAACACAAATAATTAATGTTTAGTGTAATTTACAATAAGTAAATCAAGAAATTTATTTATTTATTATTATTAAGGCACATCAACAACACAAACACAAACATTTCCAAATAAAAGAGAACAGAGACATGGACTAGTGTTTACGTCAATTACAGACGTGCACAGCATTCACAACAAAATAAAAGAAAAAAAGAAGCAGTATTTACGTTACAAATAAAAAAAAAAAAACAATATAAGAACAAAAGCTCTAGCTAAAATCTAGGTAAGTAGTAGAGAGAATACCCCCATCGACATAAACATTGACAATTTTTTTATTTTGTGGTTTTCAGTCTTCCCCTCATTTATGATCTTAGATCTAAAACGCTTGGGATGGTCGTGGAAAATATCCAAATCATAAGATTGCAAAAATTATTGTACGTCGACGTTAGCCTAGCCATCGGAGCATTCATGCCTAAGTTGGTTTTATGACGAGGGACATTGAAAAAGGACGTGCATTTTCTTCGAGCATTAAGTTTAGGTACGTTTATTTTAATGCGTTCGAGAAGTCCGTCTGATTTAAAAGAACCGTCAACAACATTCTGCAAGCATAGTAAGTCTATCATGCGTCGGCGTAGCTGTAA
The DNA here is from genome assembly GCA_937001585.2 of Brachylomia viminalis. Lineage (NCBI taxonomy): Eukaryota > Metazoa > Arthropoda > Insecta > Lepidoptera > Noctuidae > Brachylomia > Brachylomia viminalis. The sequence goes on along the minus strand of OW443301.2, from coordinate 12,190,525 downwards.
GCTTTACATATGGAAGAAACGCAGTCGTTCGTCATACGAGCATCTCGCACTGAAGCCAGTGGCAAGGAAAGCAAGTTGCCGCGTAAAGGATCGTTGAATTGACTCGATACGATTGAATGAACCATATAATTCGGATTCCATATGACATAAGAAATAAGTCAACGAAGAAATAAGTCAATCAAGAAATAAGTCAATCAAGAAATAAGTTAATCAAGAAATAAGTCAATCAAGAAATAAGTAAATCAAGAAATAAGCTAATCAAGAAATAAGTCAATTAAGAAATAAGTCAATCAAGAAATAAGTCAATCAAGAAATAAGTCAATCAAGAAAGCTTCATCTAAGCTAACCTAGTTACTGTCTAATACGACTTCAAGTCTTTATTGGTATCGATTGAATCTCTTGTTTACTGAAACTAATAGTACAAGTTTCTTAATACAAAAATAAAGCTGAGTTTACACAACGAGGCGAGCCCCGTAGCGCTGGTCGTCAGCCTGTCTTATGATGACATTTCAGCGCCGCTCTCTATCCAATATCACATTCTCCATTTCGACTGTGAGCGCAGGAACGTTTGATTTTATTTTCGTCGATTTTGCAGAATCGTGACCTGAAACGTAGATAAGGATTTGTTGCGCAACTTTCATCTGCGACTTTGTCGAGCCTAGCGATAATTCTGATTTAATACCGTTCAACCTTCTTAGTACAAACCTAGTCAAGGAGTCTGGCTCAGAATTGTTCTCTTATTGTTTGATACCGAATTACCGAACAGTCTCACAACAGATAAATCTAGTTCTCTATAAAATCATACTGTTTATAATAAACTGAGTCTTATTTCCTAATTGTTTAGAATTCGTTGTAATAAAAGCGTATTGAATTAAACAGCGTCCTTGTTCAGCAAATGAGCTGATAATAAAACGATAATAAACAAGCGCCTTTGTAACAAACTATAACAGATCGGTAATTGCTTCCACGATACCTCCTCGCGTTATTACTCCTTTTACGACGCCGTATGGGGTGAATAAAACATTTTTACGAGCGGCCATGGCTGCTATAATACACACACACACACACACACACACATGCCTAGGTACATACAGGTAATAAAGTATAAACTCAATATACACATTTGTACCTGTCCCTTATGTGTCGAAATCGTAACGCCGATATAAAACTTCACCATAATGAGGCAGTGGTTTGTACTTGAAAGTACCTTCATACGTATTGTGGGCTCATTCAGCACTTAGGCTGTTTATATTTTGCGTGCCATTTCAAAATCTGAGATTTGAAGAGCTCTGAAAAGCTCTGCTTATAAAGAATAGAATAGAATGCTCTATAATATGTAGGTACACCACTGTGAATTACAGGTATTAATGTAGCAGTAATGTATGTAAAATGTAATGTGTAAAATTTCAAATATCTATTATAGACTGCGATTTCAATTATTTATACTTAGTCTCCCATAGTACTTTTTATCCTAAATTATGTACAAATTAATGTTACTCCTAGTTTCCTAATAAGGAAACTAGACAGTGGTGAGTGGTATAAAATATGAAAAGGGGGTAATTGTGATGTTGATATCTTGTGGAAATTAGCTACTTGCTACCTAATGCAATTGTCTGTAAGGGGACAGTTAGTGATTACGTAACTACTTAAAGAAAAATAATAATTTTTAATTTTTTATGAAAAATAAATAAGTACAATATTATCTTTTATTAAATGTGTCGACTTTTTTGAAATAGTTAAGTAATCCATTGATAAATTTAATACCTACTACTCTCAGTTAGTGAAATTGAAACCACTTTTAATGGCAATGTTCTACATCCACCACCGGGTCAAGATGTCCACTGCTAACCACACTGCGTTTCCATAAGAAGAAAACATCGTAGAGAGATCTCTACGATGTTTTCTTCTTATGGAAATGAGGGAATAGGACTCTTTTACTAGCACTATAATTTATTATTCGAATTATAATAGAAGTCGGAAGCTCGGGATGGGTGCACACTGCACGGAGCATGCACGGGGAACGGCCCACGGGTCGCGGGTCGCGGGTGGACACATGGCGCAACTCACTCAAATAGATTGCGTCATAGCGTAATGTTGTCCCCGAGCGCAAAACAATTATAGACACGAAATGAATAAAGCATCGCGTCCACCTCCAGCTTGCTCTCGTTTCATCTCCAACGACGTTTTCTTTGTAATTTGCTGTATACGGGTAATGTAACATTTGTTGAACGAAGATACAATATATATTTTTTATTTTTTACTCTGGGGACACTTTTTCGACCCTCGTCCGAGCGGTCTCTTTGAAAAGTGGACATCGGAACGCGAGGGAAGGAGCCCCCGAGGACACTGGACAGAAAATGCGTTGTAAACATTGCGACTACATTCAATTTCCCGTCATTTTTCAAACTGATAAATAATTCTGTCATCGAACGTTCGGACAGGGGTCGCTATGAAGTGATTGTCGATGGAAGGACGCCGGCGCCGTAAAAAATAGCGGCCGATGAGACTCGGCCTCTTCTTCTCGTATGTGTGCGATAAATTTCTTTTTTATTATCAGATATCGAGGGACTCGGGAATCGAATAAAGCGCTCATATTTAATTCATAAGAAACCGGCCATACAACAGGCCGGACTATTTTATTTAAGATGTTGAAAGATTACGGAAACGGATGCGTGCTTATTCTAAGCAGTACCCTCGACCAACTTCTGACTCGATCAATCATGCAACGGTCGAAGTTTGGCGGTGTATTCAATATAATATTATGGAAATACCTATCCAACCTTTGATATCTCACCTTTCAGACTCACTTTATAGGTAGGTACTAATAAAAGATTCTTCGCTTCGCTTTCTTCACTTTATAGTATGTAGAACTATGGAGCTTGTTGTTTTAATACATAATAATGTTAAATTTTATGGACAGAATGTAACGAATAACAGAACCTAACAACATGAAAACGTAATGGGAAGGAAATAAATTCAAATTATTTAATTTATCTTGGCGGCAGTGCGTCTTGTGTCCGGCAGATGTGTTCAATACATTTAGAGCCCAGGCGAGAACGGGCGGGGGTCACTAGCGGTATTAAATAACTCTCCGACAGCTAAATGAGTAGGGGACGCGAATAACCTCCACGCAGGATTATTCTGAACGTTTTCGATATATTTTTGCACTACAGTTTAAGTGTGGGTTGTTAATGTGTTAAATTTCACGCATTCATGATTCGGATAGTTTAATCATGTGAGCATCTGCTATAAGTAACAATATTTTGAACACATCTTCTATTCTAAACGTGAACAAAACTGAAACGGGACTATAATAATAATATAATTATAAGCTGGCAACACCAACGTCAACACGTCACGAAATTTTTCAGTTATTTTTATTTTAGACGCAGTTTTTATATTGGTTTTTATATTTTATGAGAAACCATACAACAAGCCTGAAAAACACAATAAATACTCCCCACATAATTCAAGAAAAGCAAAATTAACCAGAATCCTATATTTAAACTTTCGTCAAAAACTATGTACCGAATCTGAAGTGACATCTGTCATGCCACCTCCGAAAATGCCTTATATACTATATACTACTTGCATGAAAACTGAAAAATGTTGACGAGATCAGCTTCAAGACGAGCACGCCTACCACCTCCGGACTCTTCGCTCGGCTCCGCCTCGCCGCCGCCGGTACCCAGCCCCACCGTGAGCGCTGTGACGACACCGACCGCGGTAGTTGCGTCGAGCTCGAGCGACGAGTATTTTTCTCCGCTGACGTCGCCAACACCTGTACGTCGGCAGGGGAGAGGCCGGCCACCGAGGAGCTTGGGACTTAGGGGCCATCCGGCCCCGAACCGGGTCCCCGCTGCCGGTGGTTGTGTGCAGCGCATGAGATGGACTCAATCTATGAACGAGAACGTCATGCGCGCATATTACAGGTCTACAGAGGGGGGAACTAACCTTACTGCGTACCGTGATAGGATGCTGTCTCTGTTTCAGGAACTAGAGCCAACCGTCAACGTCTCGGCCCAACGACTATCGGATCAGGTGCGGGTTATCCAACGTAATCATAGGTTGGACGATGCTGCACTTGATAGGCTGCGCTCAGAGCTGTGCAACCATATCGTCTCGGCTCCGGCACAGACCGCGGTACAAGCTTCAACCATTGATGCTGTCCCGCCGCGGTCCAATCATGGTGTTGAAGAAGACGATGATAGGGTTACCACAGTAAGTAGCCAGTACAACGCCCGATTGTGGAGCGCACTGGAGGATGCGTTTCGCGAGTATAGATCCACTTCGATCGAACTTAGACCCCGATTACCACGCCTACCTATGCACAAAAAAAATAGGGCGCTGGTATGTGCCCTCGACTCGCAGCTGAAGAATGTGTTCGAGAGCAGCAAGGATCTCGTTGATACACACTCGATTCTGTATTGTGCGGCTGTTGCGGCATGTCGTTTAGCTAATGTCAAGTTTCCAAACTATGACGGAGCTACTCGACCAAAACCAGCTGTACCAGCCTGGCAGTGCAGACGTGTGCCGCCCGGATGACGCCGCCACGAGAACATTCTGGTGCAACATCTGGTCGGTACCCGTCTGTCACGCTGAGGCTGGCTGGATACGAGTGGTCGAGCGAATGTGTGAAACCATACCAGAAATGGGAGCAGTCCTAATTACGCCATTAGACGTTGCCAGAGCGGTCCGTCCGTTACCGAACTGGAAATCTCCGGGACCGGACGGATTGCACAACTTTTGGTTAAAATGGCTGATTAGTTCACACATTTGCCTGGCATCTCAGTTCCAGTCATCCTTAGAGTCTGGGTCGCTACCACAGTTTCTAACAACAGGCGTTACCCACCTGCTCCATAAATCAGGTAGTGCCACGGAACCCAAGAATTATAGACCAATTACGTGTTTATCGACGGTCTATAAACTTCTTACATCCATTCTGAGAGCGAAAATTAATACGCACATTGGCAATAATATGATTATGTCTGCCTCTCAAAATGGATGTAGAAACGGGTCCCGCGGTACTAAGGAGCTACTCCTCATCGACATGGCCATTAGCCAACAGATTCGTCGATCCCGCAAGGATCTGTCAACATGCTGGATAGATTATAAGAAGGCCTACGACTCGGTGCCGCATACGTGGCTCATGAGGGTGCTGGAGTTGTACAAGATTGATGCAACTCTACGCACTTTCCTAGAGTCGTGTATGGGGCAATGGAGGACGGTTCTTCGCTATCCAGGATGTCGACAGATCCAGGGGAATGATGAGCCTGTATGGATTAAACGGGGAATATTTCAGAGCGACAGTTTGAGTCTACTTTGGTTCTGCTTAGCCCTGAATCCTCTAAGTACACTACTGGAGGATTCAGGTCTAGGTTATCGGTTGAGGAGAGGTGGTCAGGTCATATCTCACCTTCTCTACATGGATGATTTGAAACTCTTTGCCCCCAACAAATTGCGACTGATGGAGCTACTGAAGGTAACTGAAACTTTCAGTAGCGCCATCAGGATGGAATTTGGTGTGGACAAATGTGCGGTCATGCATGTAAAGCGAGGGGAGATTGTTGAATCCGTGGGAACCCAACTCACGGATTCCACAAACCTTAGAGCCCTCTCCGCATCCGAAACCTATAAGTATTTGGGTATGTCGGAAGCTTTAGGCATCAATGTTACTGACATGAAGCAATCGTTGAAGGAACGCTTCTTTGGTCGCCTGAAAAAAGTACTTAATAGTCTTCTTTCAGGCGGAAACAAGGTGCGTGCCTTTAACGGTTGGGTCATGCCGGTTTTGATGTACTCTTTCGGCATACTCAAATGGACTCAGACTGAACTCGACGCCCTGGATAGGAGGGTCCGTACACTACTGACCGCAAATCGGATGCATCACCCACGTTCTTCAGTGATGAGACTGTACATCCCGCGGAAGTGCGGTGGTCGAGGCTTTTTAAATGCGAAGACCCTCCACAACCGCGAGGTCTGCAGTCTCAGGGAATATTTTTTAAAAGCTGAAATGGGTATGCACCGTGATGTGGTAGCAGTAGACAAGGGACTCACCCCGCTCTCCATGGCTAAAGAGAACTGGCGCAAACCTGTAGTACTTACTACCGATGACCGCAGGGAGGTATGGCAAAGCAAGGAGCTTCACGGGTGCTTCTACCGGGCTCTTCACCAACCCGGTGTAGACTTCTTAGCGTCCGTATCCTGGCTACGTTTTGGTAACCTTTTCGGGGAAACTGAAGGTTTCGTCTGTGCAATTATGGACGAAGTTATCTTGACGAATAACTACCGGAGACATATTATGAAAGACGGGACGGTTGACGTGTGTCGGGCATGCCACCGTCCAGGTGAATCCATCAGACATATTATCTCTGGTTGTTCTCGTCTGGCTAACGGCGAGTACTTGCACAGGCATAACCAAGTAGCCAGGATTATTCACCAGCAACTTGCTTTAAAATATAAACTTGTGGATACCGAGGTACCGTATTACAAGTATGCGCCCGACCCAGTTCTCGAAAATGACCAAGTCACGTTGTACTGGGATCGATCTATCATTACTGAGAGGACTAATGTCGCCAATAAGCCTGATATAGTGGTGATAGATCGATTAGCGCGCCGCACAATGATTATCGATGTTACCATTCCACATGACGAGAACCTCGTGAAAGCTGAGAAAGAGAAACAAATTAAATATCTCGACTTAGCACACGAGGTTGTTGACATGTGGAATGTAAGCTCGGCTGTCATTGTGCCGATTGTCGTATCGGCCAATGGCCTGATGGCCGAAAGCCTCGATCAACATCTTTCGAGGCTCTCGTTAGGCGGTTGGATCAAGGGCCTGATTCAGAAGGCAGTACTCCTTGATACGGCTCGTATCGTGAGAAGGTTCCTGTCTCTGGAGCCCTAACCACCGGTAGCTTGGACCCTGCTCCTGATACCGGCGGACCACTATTTTTATATTTTTAAATGTTTTTTTAATGTTTTTTTATAAAAATATTTAAAAATGTATTTATATGTATGAAAATAAATAAACGGAATAATAATTTATTTATTTCAGACCATTGATCCATATAGTGTTAGTAAAATCTTAACCTATTGTTAGTACATATTAAGCTTAAAGTAATTGGCGACATGTACGCCAGTACGCACATGCCTAGCTGCCCAGTGCCTAATGAAAGGCCCATCAATTTTGTCCGCCAGTGTAGCCAGTATGTTGTTGGGGCTACCCCTGAATCACTTCAGCATACTCGCACATCGCTTGCGCATAACGGCATAAAAATCATCTAACCTCGCTTCAGCGAACATGCCAGACGCGCTACAAAACCGAGGTAGCCCCAAAAATATCCTCAACGCATTGTTATACTGAACGCGCAGAGCGTTGTAAGCCTTCTGCGTATACCTTACCCACAGGCTGCACGTGTAAAACGATTGACAAAACGCTCGAAAAAGAGCCAGTTTCACCTCCTTAGTACAACGTGCAAACCTGCGAGCCAGCATATTGCACCTGGCTGCCAACGCTCTGCGCTCCCTATCTAAATCTTGGTCATCCATGAGAAAGTCCGTGACAACATGACCTAGGTATTTAAACTGCGTAACGAACTCCAACGGAGTTCCTCGTAAATTATTAGATGGAATATTAACAGGTGTATTGTTGCGCACTCTAAAAACAATTACCTTGCTCTTGGTGGCATTATACCTCAAGCCATGTGCCTCCGCGTACCTCTCACAGATAGCCAACAATTTCCTCAGACCACAGATTGATGGACTGAGCAGCACCATATGATCAGCGCATGTCTACTTATGACTATGCATGTCATACTTACATTATAATAGTAACATTTGCTGTAGTAAATAAATACAGGGAGATTCACTGGGAAAACTGCAAATACCACCACTGAGCAAACTGCAAATACAATCAATGAGCAAACTGCAAATACAATCACTGAACAAACTGCAAAAACCATCACTGGGCAAACTGCAAAGACTATCACTGGGCAAACTGCAAATACCATCACTGAGCAAACTGCAAATACAATCAATGAGCAAACTGCGAATACAATCACTGAACACACTGCAAAAACCATCACTGGGCAAACTGCAAAGACAATCACTGGGCAAACTGCCAATACCACCACTGAGCAAACTGCAAATACAATCAATGAGCAAACTGCAAATACAATCACTGAACAAACTGCAAAAACCATCACTGGGCAAACTGCAAAGACTATCACTGGGCAAACTGCAAATACCATCACTGAGCAAACTGCAAGGACCATCACTGAGCAAACTGCAAGGACCATCACTGAGCAAACTGCAAATACAATCAATGAGCAAACTGCAAAGACCCTAACTAGATTATTGTTACCTGTAGCGGCAAACAGAAGCATTAGAGGCCTACCTCTAATGCTTCTGTTGTACCAGAATGTATCCTAATACATTCTGGTATTCATATTTATGCTACCATCCAGAATCTTGATTAGCACTAGCACGCATTCCTGAGAAAGTTTTTTATTCTCAAAGAACGAGGATTTACCTAATATTACGCAAACAGAGTCACGATCATGGCTAGTATGTACCTACCTGAAAATAATAAAGGATGCATGTTTTTAGACACTACCGCACTTGTCATTAAGTGAAGTGGCACAAGAATAGTGTCGGAACTCAGAATAACCCTCTAGATTTGTTACTACCCGTCGTGGTAAGGAACAATAAAGAAAATTACGATACCGACCTACCTATACCACCTTTATTAGTACGTCGTATCTTTATTAAAGTTATTTTTAGTGTAAGTACTTGTGAAGTTTTATATATTGACATATTTCTGTTTATTGGATAGTGATCCTTGTTTAATAATATTAATAATAATCCTTTATTTCAGGCAACTAAGGCCCATAAAACACAATACATATATAAGCATATAACAATAACTATAAAGTAATACATTTAAGATAGATAGTGTTCAAAGTCCGGCTCTTAAATGTACACAATCATTATGTCACCATGCACACGCGGCTACTTCATTCACCATATCGTCCATCTTGATACAAAATGATTTGCTATACTTCTGCATTTAAGTCTTAGGCAATTATTTATAATTGAAATGTCTAATATTTTAATAGTATAATAGAACACTCTTTCTTCTTTGTTTTTTGTAATTTTACCTCTTTTCCATTTATTTTAGTTTTGTGTCAATAAATATGGTTAAAAAAACTGTGAATTTGACTTTTGTTGTTGACCGTACGTCAAAGTATAGCGCCATCTGTCGAGCTTTTCTTGAAGCATAGACACGTCCTCGTGGAGGGTTCATCAAAATAATGTTTCAACCACAACGACATTAATTAACTGCGTACTTGTACTTATCACATATCGCAAAAAAGTGCCAGTCAAGTTTTCTGCAAAGTTCAGTTTTTATTATTTCCACGTAGGTATTTGTAGACCAAATTATCATTCACCACTCATTATTCGAAATTAATTTATTTGGGGATAAATAATTGTATTAGGTACAGCTCTTAAACTGTTACGTCTTTCTCTGTAATTCGTAATCCAGAACTCAGGTCGTTCGTAAAGAAAGAATGAGACAAAAAGAATACATACAGCATATCTACAGTTCGTCTTCAATCTCGGTGGGCAAACAATGTCATTGTTTAGTACACGAACCGAACATTCCCCTCAAAGCCTTGTGGCAAAAGAGGTCCGACAAAACCGACAGATATTCTGTGTGGTAATATTATTTGTCTGGACAAAATACAACCTGAACCTGTATACATGTATTAATTATTAACGAACACTGTGTTATTTAAATATCCTGTGTTGTTTACGGCAAATGATGTAGAGATTTCTTCAAAATCCATACAGTGATCGCTCCGAACACGCCTGATAGGAACTCAGTTTATATTTTATTCATACATTGTATTGTTGGAATATCAATTGCCTCGCCCGGCGGTAGGTAAAGGGTACATTTCCAATCCGCACGGGATTCACTTAGATTTGAAGGAAAATAGATTTCGATTTCCAAAGCTGCGACAAAGCAATCCGATATATTTTTCAGACAGATATTGCTAGCGATTTCTTTTGAGCTTTGAAATATAAGGGAGGGAATTTAAAAAGATCCTATGTAGTTTCTTTTCTATATAGAAATAAAAAGTTATAGAGTTGAGTTTTTGCTACTTAGGGGTAGTAGTTTAGTTTTTACCGAATGTGGAAACTATCAAATGTCTTGTTCGTGTATCGATGCGTTTTGTTCGACCATATTAGAGAAGAAAGTTTTGTATGATACATTTAAGCAATCTATAATGATATACTTTAACATAGCTTTGTGACAATTATCCATAATTATTACCTGTTAACTTAGTGCTTTATATTTCATAGCATTGTCATGTCATTATATTTCTGAAAAGGTTTTTTACTGTCTTTAATGCATAATAAGTACATTATTGTTGTATTTCTATAGGTACAGATGTCAAGGGAATAATGAGTTTAAAAAGTCAGACTAATATAGAAAGGTCACCGTTGTTGTTTAAATACAGCGACGGTTGTTTCCCTTTTTTCTAATTTTGGCAGGCAGACAATGCACCAAAGGAAAACAGTCAAGGGGAGAACTCCAACCCCTTTCCGAAGTGATTAATTTATTATGTTCTTTGTTTCTGTTTTGATTTTTGTAACATGAAACAATAAGACAATGTTAAAGTGGTTATGACGCCAACTTGATACGTACGTACGCACGTATTGATTATATCATTATGCTAGTTATACCTACATGAATAATTAAAATCATATAGTTATCTATAATTTGGTGCGTTTAAAATAAAGTTAAATGGTTTAGCTGAGAGCTACAGGTTTGCAAAGTGTAATAAAACATTATGTAAATCTAAGTACTATTTTTTTTATAATGCAATAATAATATAATATCAACATAGGCATGTAATGTATACTGCTAAAAGCCCCGGTATAAGTTATGTATCAAACCCGTAAAAGTATCACTCGTGCAATATAAAAGTTAACGACACAAGAAAACGCGTTTTCCACAACATTAAAGATAACAACAATACGGGGGCGAGCGAGTATAGAGCCTCCCGCGAGGGTGGCGGGCGGGGGTCGAGAAAAATTCAATATTAATATGAAGGAGGTGCGAGCGAGAGGCACGCTCTGTCCCCCTCACGCGGCCAATGGCGAGCGCCGCCGCCGCTGCGATATGATGAATTTATGGATGTAATAAAAGCGAGGTGCGCGATTGGAGGAACGGTCAGGGAGAGCTTATTTTCTTTTTATTTTCATATTTGGAATGTCGGTTTCAAGTCGCTTGCAGTCCATTGTGCACGTCTGACGTTTCTTCTCTGGCCTCTTGGAGTGGGTATACCCCACCACTTGATTTATATTATGTTGGCTCATATATGTGTAATACATGTTTCATATTTACACAGATAGATGAAGGCCCTTTATTGACTAGGCAGCTCTCTATAAATTACTTTTGTTGAGTTAGTTGACGACTTACTTTAACTTACATCAATTAAAATGAAACATTGCGTTAAACCGTCTTCTCACATTGAATGTTTTCGAGACGCTGAAGTTTGTGTGGTAAGGTTGAGGGGCACTCGTTGTACAAAGGCTCGTAACTGGCAGTTGATTGAGGCGTGAACGACGCTCGACCCGTCGGGGTTTCTTTCTTGATTTGCTACTCGAGTGGCCGAAACGACACTTCTATTTGCATGAGCTGATTTTGGGTATTTCGTTTTAAATCAAGGAGATGACGCTAAGACCGGGAATACGTAATGTGACGTCTTTCAGGTGTCTTTGTATTGGGTCGTGTTGTTTGGAAAACAGAAATACTTATTTGTAGTACGAGAATTTTCTGTGGTAGGTAGGTACTGATGGCTACGGGAAACATGTTGTTTTTAGGTTCATTATTTAAGTGGTACTATTCCATTGATTAGTCTACTAATCAACTAATCAATCAATCGACTTATCAATCGAATCGAAGTAAAACTGTACCTACCTTAATGCTTGTAAGTACCAAAATGTACGTTGAGAGATTGATTGTTTATAAAATGTATGGTCGTTCGTCGTCTTCATAAGGAGTACTATTTACGTTTTTACTAAACAATATTAGCGTGCGGTCACAGGTCACTGACCTGAGATCAAAAGGTTTGGTCATCCAGATTTTCTGTCCCTTTTTCAAACAGGTAATTTTATAACTAAATTGATGATACCAGAGAGATTTTGACTTGATCATTATAACACATTACACTATCGCAGAAGCGAAATTCTGTCACTAGGCCTGAAAACGATACAGTAAAAAAGCAACGTAAAACCACTAAGATCATTACAGATCACCAAATCCAATAAAAATAAACGAAACCTCTTACAACGCAGCGATACATCGGTGACTGATCAGTACATTATGTGAAGGGAATTGATACCGTCAATATAATGCGTCGGATTGAAAACCGTTCAAAAGGCAGAGCCGTGACAGCGCCAAAGACAACGCAGACAAAATAAATAGGAGGGTAGGGATCTAGCCAGGCGGAAGTATTGGGGATCTGCTACGCCGAGTTTTGAAGTCCAATTATATCGGAGGCAGGTGGCAGCCTCAGGCATGTTCTGCCGACGGCACTCAACCCTTGCTGAAGAATCACTGCAGACGAGATGTTCTTTGAACGCGTACAATTAGTTAATAGTCACCTGGACTTGACAGCTTCAGCTCAGCTTCTGCCCTTATTAATCAGTTAGTGTGACTTAAGGAAAATCTTTGGGTTTGATTAACGAATAAATAATGTTCCTGTTTGTCACACCAAATGACAGAAAAAAATATAAAAGTGAACTTAATTAAAGTAAATTGAACACACTATAAGGCATAGAGATTTTAATTTATGCATAAAGTTGCTGTGCACATTACACCATGTTAAGCTTTTGTTATTTTACAGCCTATTTGTGTAACTTATTCATTTATTTTAAGTCATTAATAAAATGTATATAATTTTAACAAAATATACGATGCAGGTGTAAATGAAAATTCTCGTACTCGGAGGAATATTTACTTTATAGTATTAGCATGTACTGTGAACAAACGTTTATATAGGCATTCCGACAATAGATGGCATAGATAGCACACAGATACCCACATATTTTACCTATAAAGCGAGCACTTCACCGTAACAGTGTAGTGGAGTACAAAGCCGAAGTTTTCCCCGCAGCGAGATTCCTTTTTCTTTGTTTGGTGTATTTATTGTAAATCTACTCATAGCAGCCCACCCGTTAGAAGTATTCCGACATAACTTTTGGCTCGAGCACCTTATGTACCTACTGTTGGTAACGTTCGGTTTTAATGCTTTTATTTTTCTGTTTTTTGTACACGGTTTACGTGTTTCAGAGGCAACTTTTTGTGATATTTTGTTGGTTTTGGGTAGTGAAAGACTGTCTATATGAGATGTCGTATTGAGTTGTATGATTTAGAAAGTATAATTCAAACAGTACGTTCTCATCTTTAACGTTGTCCTTATTCGGAAATTGTTCTAGACGATGACATCTATGTCATATATATCTACATCTATCACATACATCATCATGTTGTTTAACTTTGTGCATGTTGTGGTCTCCTATAAATGATAAATGATAAATGATTTTATTTCTGTAAGTAGGTTTTTACAAACACTTTTACACGTCAATCATATTTTTTTTTTAAACTAGATGAGGTCGGCGTTTCCTATCTGACTACTCTGAGAAGAAAGGCCTCTGAGAAAAAAGGGTATAAGTGAAGGAGTACAGTACACTTACTTATTACCTGATGTAACTCTTTATTTATGTGTCATGTATCGTGTACATCTTTTGTTGGAGATCCTAAATAAATAAATAAATCTATACATCACTCTTTTGATAGTCCAGAAAAGTCTTCAACAGTAAAGCAACGTGTTCCTAATCAAAATGGAAATGTAACAATATGTGCGCCAGGTTGTAGAGGATTAGCGTCGGAATAGTGAAGTGCAGGCGAGCGCCGCAGCGCAGCCAGTGCCAGTTAATATGATTTGCTCCTACGCCGCTCTCCGGCGCTCGCACGCTCTTGCTGACATTTTAAGCAACTTAATAAACTAGTGTTCGTACTCGTGCATACTGCTTATTTTCTCTCGACTATGGCACGAATTTTAAAGTTAGTTTACTGCTTTTAGTAAGAGTTGGGTGGTATAGTATTTTTGTATTAAATAACATACTGAGAGTTTAGTAAAACATTGATGAATTGTATTTTAAAAACTAAATTTAACTATTTCTATGGCTGTCTAGAATCCCTTTATTAGAGACTTCATTTGGATGGTTTCTGTCGTACATAACATAATACTACTGATGGACAATTGATGCATACCTACACCTACAAACAATTTAGTTGTTGCGTTGTTTGGAGAAACTGAAATCCTTTCCTCAACAATATGTGTGACAACTTGTGTGGTCACAAAATACGACTGAGGCTTGTCAAGGCGGAGAGGCAGCAAAGAACTTCAGCAGAATGTACTTAGAACTTCATAGTGATTATCTTTCACCAAAGTGATTTATTTCTAAGGATTTAAGTAAATTAAGAACAAGTTATAAATACATCTACCTCCTGACAAAGTGATAGAAATAGTGACTATCAATATATTATAACAAAAGTAAGTTTACAACATAACATAAATGCCCATTAGAGTCCGATGTGGCTACGGGAAGTGCTACAGAAGACGTGTAGTGGGTTGGGGGTGGTGGAGGTCCAGTCTTCAAGATACTTAAAGGGGCGTCGGTCCCTCCCCCCCTCGGCGCCGGACGACTTGCTTATTCTATCAAGCGTGGACGCACACACACAGCCCCTGCACACACACGACGCACACACACAACAGGCATTATACGGCCGGCCACCACTCCACTGTGTCAATACAATACGCTCTCTCCGACTGGACTTAGATTATTTAGAAAGCACTTGTAACGCTCATATAAGAAGCGCCGCGGAAGACGTATTCTGCGTCACAATGGCCGGTACGTGTCGGCAAGGGCTGAGACGGGATACGCGGAAAAGATTACGATCCTAAAAAAACAGCCCCCACTTGCGAATATACCTAATATTCTTTTCACAATTGACTTAGGGTGTCGGGATAGTTGTTTAGTGTTTCTTGCTCTCATTGTTTGAACTGTTAATCACGTTCCACTTTTTCCTTATTAATTGCATTCCTATAATATTGCTAAACAGTAACCCATTTCTAGCTTAGAAGTGAAATGTATTACGTCAAAAAAGGGCAGGGTGTAAAGCTGATTATTGTTAAATATGTATGCAGATCTGACAGATGCATTAAGCATGACATCCCTGGAAAGCACCGAATACACATCAATATGTCTAGAGGGGAAAGACCACTAGAGTCATGTCAGAGGCTACGAGAGGCGTGAGACTACGCCGCTGGACGCGGATTATCTGCTACGCAGCTACGTCGTAGCGCGCACTGCTACGAGCGTAGCATTAGTCGTCCACCAAAGATTGCCATAATATTTTTTTTAAGCCGGATTATTTCAGAAGTTGATATTATTATCGACTTTTAATGATACCGTATGAGCCATTCACATGAAA
The DNA here is from genome assembly GCA_937001585.2 of Brachylomia viminalis. Classification (NCBI taxonomy): domain Eukaryota; kingdom Metazoa; phylum Arthropoda; class Insecta; order Lepidoptera; family Noctuidae; genus Brachylomia; species Brachylomia viminalis. The sequence goes on along the minus strand of OW443301.2, from coordinate 12,174,951 downwards.
CTACCGTGTAAACTAAATAGTTTGTCGATCAATAGGTACTTTGGTTTAGTTTTGCTTCATATCACTATACTTGTTACCCTCCAGAATTAACGATCCTTTAAATTAATAAGTGTCAAAGTTTAACGTTGTTGGTGTGAGAGTGTGTGAGGAGTTACGTTACTTCTTGGTGGTGTGACGCGTGTGCGCCCAAGAGACATCGGCTCATGTGTGGGTACTTTCATAAATCTGTTGGGAGATATATGAGAGCGCAATTTCCGGTATCCGGCCATTAGCGCCGAGCTTTTATAAGCTTAAAGCTTAGGTTAAAGATTTTCTGGGTAGTTTAATGCGAATCTTGTAATAGGTACGATAAATTTTGTATAAAGTATGTGATTGCATATTAGGTGTCGATTCGGGAACTTTTAATGTGTGTAACTTGGCCTAATGTCTGTTGGTAGTTTGTGTCTACGACGCGGCTTCGACAACTCAGATAAATAAATGTATATTGTTGTGTCCCAGAAATAAAACGATTGTTTGTATATGTGTTCAGTTCGGTTCTAGAAGACAAATGAAAAGTGCTACGAACAAAAAATGAGCGGTGTCCGAATGTGGGCGGAGCGGGTCCGTACGTCTGTGTCCGGAGAGGGCGCGTGTTGGTAGGGGGGAAGGGGGTAGCGCGAGCACCGACTTATTATTTTTATCGACCGTAAAAAGGTGCCGGACCTTGTGTGGACCCTTCCACGACGACTCCTCTGGAGAGATTCCAATTATTTACGGATATTTTGTTCCAAATCCCGAAAAATACTGTCCAGTAAAAGGGATGTGCTTGCTTTATGCTTGAGTAGGGCCTATATGTTTTGAGATCCGATCGTTGATCTATTTAAATTGAGCACAAACAAAGCACGGAAAGTTCAACATAAAAATAAAAGAATCGTCCTACAATATTCATGAATCGGAATAAAAAATGAAGCATAAAGTCATTGATATTTAATAAAGGTAATGAACGAAATGGTGTCCATTTGTTCCGCTTGTCGAGTGCCACTGGCATGACAGTGTAATGACAATGCAGCTGCAGCCCTCGACCTCGGCCGAGCTCGGCCCTGCTGCGAACTGTCACGAGCTACTCAATAATGCAACAATGCACACCCACTACTAAAACACTCGACTTCTCATAAACATGCTAATACGAACATGAATCTATACCGTTGCGCTTCATATTCACTTATTTATTCAACTCCCCAAATATTTCACAGATTACAATCGATTCTAAAAAATCTTTCTACAATTAAGGGGAAAATCTTCATAAATCAATTTCCCCCGAATTGAATGTCAATAAGGGACGGCTGTTAAACGACGCGCCGTAAAATAAAACTTTCCGGAGGGCGGAAAGTTCCAAGCAAAAAGAATATTTACATTAATTCTCTTCATTATGTTTTGAAGAATAATCATGGTACCGGTTCCCGTTCCACTCTCTCGATTGAGTTTTTATTTGAATATTTTTTCTCGTCGGTCCCCAAGTTCGTCTCTGTGTTACAAAAGGAAGTTTTTATTAGCATCTTAATGATTTTACGGCGAGTCCCCGGTTACACCAGCCTTTATGTCGTCAGATTTTCTTAAGTATTTTTTGTCGAGTTTTTTGCATCTTACATTATTAAAGTTTTCATTCCGTCGTTTAATGAAGCTCATTTCTTCTGTTCGCCCGTGCCTTGATTACCTTTGTTTTGCATAAATGTAAGATTTCTATAGATTTCTTCCTAGTAAATCGAGTCAGTTCGAAAGACTTGGAATTCGTTCTTGGAAAGGGGCAATTCATTGTTATTTTTACTTCTTTTCTATGCGTTTTAATTGTTTTATATTATATATATTAGCAAGGAAATTTTCACAAAACACACAGTTACATTTTCATAAATAGCTACGAGTGGCTTGGGTATGAGTCACCTCGCCGCACCACGCGTGTGTGCGGCGCTAGGCGGCAAACGAGGCTCGCGCGCAGATCCGATTTGTCCCGTCCGGCACGGTAATTACATTCATCTCTGCTCCAGACTGATTTATGCTGCGCCTGTGCGCCTTCGCCCTCTGTTCTGTCATTAACTACTTTTCCGGCCAAGTCTTACGCACCACAAAATAATAATCGTCCGGAAAATCGACGGAGGCTGTATGTAATGTTATGAGAGGAAGGCCGCTCGTTTTTCTCGGGTCGCAATCGAGTCCGAGATCTTGCTTTCTTTTTAATTTCCCTGCGGCCTCCTAATGAGGTCCCCGCGGCGGCTCCGCGCCGTTATCTATGATATTCTTGAGGTTGATGCTTATTGTGCGTGTCACTGATGGCTTCCCTTTTTATTATCCTCTCGAACACAATTCAGTGGCCGCCCAAATGAGTTCTTCTCATTTGCTTTGCTCTCTTTATTTCTCTAGGCGGCAGTTTGTCTTGTGTCGCGACTTAACTTCTTTTAATTTTAATGAAATGGCCACCGACCGAGGACCGTCTTGACTTTATTTTTTCATGTTATTTTACTTTGAAACTCTACTGATAACATCTTTTGTGTGTAAAAACTATTTAGGTTATATATCCATTATGATATCATCATTTGAATCTTTTAGGGAGGGTTAAACAAACGCAAGTAAAGCCGAAGGTATTATGAGCGAAGTCAGCGACAAATCACATGACCCCGCCTCCACTTATCTATTAAAATGAGAGATTTTTGTCGGCTCACGCGACACGCTATATAATATTCGGGTGTTATTTTCACTGGATTGTCCAATATTGTCACAATCTCTATAGTAGGGCAATTAGAGACGTGTGACGCGTGGCGTGCACGTGGCGCTGGCTCCTGCGCGCGCGCTGGATCACGCGCACACTCCGCCACACCGCACCGCCTCATTACGACCCAATGTTTATACTGTACGCGACAAGAGGTGACACCGGGGTGTCGCATCAAAAGATAACACCAAATAGTATTTTTTTCTTAAATCCTCAACATATTGTGTAATCCGAACCGTTTCAAAATTGTTAAAACATAAATTATAAAATAAAATGACAGATGTTTTTCTGTCACCCCAACGCGATTACACCCAACCTCACTGAATTAACAAATGAAATTGCAACTGAAAAATTCGGGTATTAAGGAAATCCCCTCAGAGGAATTCACTTCATTTAAATATCGCATTTTTCTTGAAGATTATACCTTACGACAGCCATAAAAGAAAACAGGAGACCCGCCCCTCGATAATTCGACGAGCTTGAGGAATTTTTATTCCGCTCAAATCTCTCCTGACATAGGTATATTTTTGTGAGATCGCCGGGAGATTTTAATACCCGATTTTATTTAAATTCGTTTAGGCGGTGTGGGTGACTGCGCCCCCAGACATTTATCGTAAAGGCGTGATTGTACTTATAAGCAGACAGTATTTCGGAACACACAATGTAGCTGAACGAATATTTTTATATGATATTCTAAATAACAGTAGAACAGAAAAAATATATATAAAATATTTGAGAAAATCGAAACTCCGTCAATAGAAAACGTTTTAATCAATAATAATAAATATCTATTACGTTCTAAATTATAGGTTTAAAAGTAAAAATGTATGTAGGTACGTTGAGATAGGGTGATCAGTCACTTAGCACGTCGTGTCATAGCGCCTGCACCGCCCCACGGTGCAACTGCTCATCATTCTTCATTTGCCCAGCCTCCCGGCCCCATCATCCTCTTGACCACACATCCCCATTATTATTTAATAGATTATCTTACGACTCTACCTAGGAAACTTTCGTGAGGGTGCTTTTCTACCAATACCAACGTTTGTAGTAATTTTTCAGTGTTATTGGAGATTCCAACCTATGATGATTTGCCTGCTTTCATCTCCATATTGCGAACAAACAGTAGTCAGATCAGTCAGAAAAATTACAGTAATTTTTCCTCCTGTTTTTGCTGGTTCCATCTCAATGAATTTCACCGCCAAAATTTTCCTTACCATTTGTTTCCATCGCGTAAGATCTTTTCGTATGAGGCGAGTTCTGTGTTAATATATGTGCCCGGAATACCGTGGCCATATATTACGCCGACCTCTGGCGGACCGGACATAACAATCCTCGATTTGCTATAATATCGGTCGTGCGTCCCTGTCTGTTGCTGGCGGCAGGTGGCGCGAGCGAGCAAGCCAGGCGGGGGTGGTGGCCTACGTGCCGCGTATAATAAGCATTTCATGCACGGGGAGCGGGCGCGGGCTCGGGGTTACATACATACCTACTTCCCGTAAGTCGTGTACCTAACCGGACCGTACATTATGAGCTGAGGGTCAGCGAGTCTCGTGCGCCGTCTCTGTCGCGCTCGCCGTAGGAACGCAGCCCAAGCATAATTTCGTGTGATATATCGCACACGCTTGGGTCGTCGTGATGGACCTCTATGAAAATCGTCCGCCGTCCGTGGAAACTACTGGGCATTTAGACGAAAATAAAGGCTCTGTTCAAACAGCTCGCCTTCAATATGGGCATTGTCACATAAATAAACTAACCTGGATAGTTACTTTACGTCTGACTGTTTGTATTTATACGAGGACGTAAGGTATCGCCCAAATATATTATATGGTATGTAATGTCGGTAGCGGTCGCTTTAGCGCGGAATTCATCTTCTATCTGTACGATTTATACACGAGGAGGCCGTAAAACGGAACAATAAAAACCCAAAACAGCAATAAATTTCAAGCAATAGACGCAAAGGTTCGAGCGCGCCTTATCAATTCCTTCCACGCATGGGATTCGAATCGCACAATAAACTTATGACGCAAGCTTCTGACTCTTGCTAGCTAAAATAGCATGGGGTTCATGATAACACCAAGAATATAATTAAATTATTATACGATTTTGTTAAAAGTAAATAGTTAAATGCTTACAAACGCTGTTTACAAGCAATCAACACTTAGTGGACAGTTGTACGAGGGTCGCAGGTAGGTAAAACAAATAGTGGACAAGCTCGCTGCCTCCACAAGGGGAGGGTCATCTTAAAGGACAAGGAAATGCGGCCGGTGTGAACACAGGGCATGTTCTTTATGCATTAGTAATGTCAGGTAATTGAAACCGCTTCAATCGTTACCATGAATCTTAAATTTAAATCCTGCCCAAGGATTGAATCTATTTGTGCAGTCAGTTAATAATGACAAGCACGCGGTAGCTATTTGCCTCCGACTGGTCGACATTGAAAAGCATGGCGGCGTAAGGTGGTATTCAATAATAAGAGAAACATTGTGGTACGCGTACACAGCTATTAATAATTCGTGAGTGCGGTCCGGCGCTCTTACAGTGCCGATTCATTATCGTTACGGTCTCGACCCGACGGAGATCTACGATATAGCTCCCTGATTGACCCCGCATTAAAAATTACATACAAACAGATAGAGGAAACGGACGCTAATAACGGACCTGTGTACTTTCTTTGTTTCGATTCGTTTCCGAGACCGATCAAAAATTTATAAGCGCACGTACCCGATCGATCGAGGTTGCGGCGAGCATTCATAACGTAATTGGCGCAGATTGTACGTAAGAATGGTTCAGGTACTATTTAATGGCCGCTTTGATTCGTTAGGTTAATTTCAGAGGGGCCCGGGAGGGTAAGCTCCGCAGTGGTCGCCGGAGGGTCGAATAAATATGTCCCAAAGAGTTAAGTGGGAGAGAAGTGCGGAGCGGAGGCCGCGTCCGACGTTTGCTCTTCCACTCGTGTTGTTGCACCACTTATTACACACAAAGTTCTGTTAAAGTTTTCTCCGACACTCGAGTGCGAGTTTAATTTACTCGATAGTGTAAATAAAGCGGGCGGAGTGGGAAGTTTCTCGGTGAGCCCCTGGCGACGCCGGCGCCGGCGACACCCGGCTGCGGTCCGCTGATAATAACGTCCCGCCGCCTGGGACTTCCTTATTAATCGAGAACGACAAATTTTAACGACAAGAATTAATGAATCTCGTTACACGGGTTAATCCCCCGCTCGTAAAGTGTGCGCTCCGAGGCAGTAACATGCGCCGCGCGCGGGCGGCATACGGCACCTCCCGGGACACCTCGCACTACCTGCACACGTGCTTACCTCTGACTTATTAATGGGCACTCCATTAATAATCCATAATTTCTATTTTAATAACACATTTAATTCTCTGGCGCTAATTGCGTTATATTCCAAGCTATTTTAATTTACACTTGTAACTTTTTGTTCTCAAAGTAGTTGAAGATTTGTTCAAGATATAATAGTTAAAGAACAATTAAAAATTAAAATTGTCATGTGAGGTCGTGTGTCAAGGCGGTAAGATGAAACGAGTGCGAAAGCCGACTTGACTGAGGGAATCCAAGATATATCGTCCAGTTAACGACCATGTGCGAATGGAACTTTATTGTAATTGCCTTTTGTAAGATCGGACAGGGTCATTACGGACCGTCCTCACAAACCGACCTCCCGTTTGCTTCAAAACTTTTCTTGTAGTAGTTAACTATAGACATTTGGTTGCTAACTTGAGACAGGTTGAGGTTTAAATAAACTTTACGTTCAGAATACATTTTAGAAGGAGATTATTATTAATCCGTCGTAGTCGTTGTCATAAACAAAATACTTAGTATGGAACTTTAATTACAATGTTGATATTGAATTCAATCAGTCGTGAGGCGTATGTTTAAAGCGTATTCATCAGTAGGAGAGGTGTGTTCCACATTAGGGGGCCGGGGCGGCCTCAAAGCCAGAAGACTGATTATGTCTCTCCGCAATTTCTCTCCGGCCCTATTCTCGCGAGCGAAAACTAGCGAGTTTTCCACCGCGCTATTAAGCGGTCGCTTTTACATTTGTCCTTATAATGGAAAATGTGCTACTAATTAATTTAAAGCGAAACTCATTTATGTCGAAATGCGTGTCTATTAAGCGATGATGGGATGAACGCCTTTCGGGTTTGCTCTTACGTTACGCCGTGAATCGTTTTATTGTTTCTACATAAGTGGTTTTCAGCTTTTGTCTTCCTCGCTGTGTTAACGCGGAGCAGTGAAAATTATACGTGGTCCGGTTACAAGCCCTCACCCCATTAAGTAGAGGCGAGCTCATTCTCGGTAAGACTAATCAAATAACAGTCTCCCCATCGGCGCTCGCCCCCGCGCCTCCTCGCGCCCAGCGGTCATCTCTCTTATCGATTGTGGTGGAATTCGTGCACAGAATGTGATATTTCCCAACAATCTATACATATAGTAACACAATACACCACAGGAAATATGTTCCCTTTCATCTTAAGTGGTCGAATCAAATCAAGTAAGCTGTTTCGGCGTTAAGCACAACTTTGCATCACGCACATTGCACCTACACGAATATTCACATTGTTGTAAACTGCAATTGATGTGCCGATGTCAGGCGTGTCTTGTTATCTTCCTGCGCAAAGCGTTGGTACATTCTTATCACATTTGATTTAAAACACTTTGTTAAATAACCTTCTATACAAATTTAAGCTAGATTTATTTTTATGCACGTGGTGAGCCTGATACAATACTGAAACAAGATCATTATGGACATAAAGTATCCTTAAGCCCTCAAGATAAAGGCGCTGCCTAATTTGGGGACCACTGTTAAAATAACTATGTTAAATATTCTAGTCATAGTAAGCATACATAATAATGATTATATCATTTATTTTGTAACGATGGACCAATAAAATTATTCTTATTCTAGTCCATTTTCATGGAAACTCTTATTAGTTTATCAATATTGTTGTTTGTTAAATTGATTTTCAGGTACTAATGAAAAGCAATTTCATCTGTAGTTTATTTTTACATGGGTATGTCTAAAAAATATAGTAAATAGGAAAACCTTCTCTCCTCGGAAAGAGATAAATTGAGAAAATATTAAAGAAGTCTTATAATATTCTCAATTTTAGCAAAAATGCCCTGAACTATGATACTAAAACTATGCTCACAGTTTTCTGGTATAAATGCATCAGTATGTACCTACTGACTTTAATATTTCCAAAAGTGAAATTAGTTATAAAAAAATCCTTCTCTGAAACTCTTCGTAGTTACAATAAAATTAATTATTATAGCTACACGTTGAGTATCCACACGTGAGGCAGTTGGTGAGACAAATGTAAATGATGGTGCGTCGGTGTGGGTGCACGGTTCGGACGCGGCGAGCGCACGGCCCGGCCACCGGCCGGCCGGCCCGGATCGCCGCCGCCGGTCCGTTCCGCCATGTAATTCTAATGAGTATTAGTGTCGTCCGTCTGCCTCGTCCTACCGTCCACTCTCTGGCTACATTCTATAAAGCAACCTCCTATTTCGGCGTTGGTAGGTAATACGATTGTGCATAATACCTAAGTGCGGGTCAAATTGTAGTCGTATTCAAGTACCCATTTATGTAAAGGGTGTAGCAATGCGGATCCCTTTGTAACTAACGTGGCTATGTTATGACAATGTGAAGTTATTTTAACTGCTGGCCTAGTCATTCAACTTTTTATGAAGGGTTTTCCTACTAGGCATATTCGTTGGTTGTTATTTGATATTTAACACAGCTTATCTGGCCCTCTTCATATCTTTATCTTGGGTTGCGAGTTCTATTGTCAAAGTTGGTTCACCATTAACTATTTATGAATTTTTCGACGCCATATTTTAGTTTGTTAATAGTTTTAGTTAAGTTAGGATAATATTGTATTTTTTATTAATTATTTAGGTATAAGTTGTTATTTATGTTCATTTAATTTGAATTCTGAACAATTACATTATTACATAAATAAAATTATTTTTAATTAAAACGTGACAATTATGCGATTTAAATACACTAATGTACGTAAATATAAATAGAATATATTGAACTTTGGAAAAGTAATTAAGACAAGTGTTCCGACCATTTCTTTGGAAACGTTAAAAAAAAAAGTTTTTATTGCTACAATTCTTTTCCGAAGACATTAAATCGTTAATTATTTGTAACTCGATGACATATTTTGTAATCATCGTAGCAAATCAGTATAATTAAAATTTAAATATTGGTACAAGTATGCAACAGAATCAAACTGTGTGAACGTAAAGTACTCGCTTTTAGCGCTACGTTGCCGACCGTACCTTGCATCACTGGAGTGTGAAAATGATTTTGATTTGACCCTTTGAAGGCTGCTTCCACCGCAAAATTACATTTCCATATGTGAATTTGCGTATGTACCTGACTCCCCATAGAACCTACTATGTATAATAGCCATATAGAATTAGGAGATTAATCACAAAGTAAAATTCAACAAGTAGTGTATTGGGTTTGGATTCAGATCTAAGCGTTTTACGAAAACTTTCCAAAACTTTATATGCGTTTGAAAATAATGATCTCATTTTTTTATGTACTATATATGTATATATATATATTTATTATTACAATATCCACACAACGTCTTCAGGTTCCGAACTAGGTAGAACCTGTACTACGGTAATCTGATGACTTATATACATATACACACCCAGACACAAATCAAACAGACATGTTCATGCACACAAATGTTTGGCTTGTCCGGGGATCGAACCCGGGACCAGCAGCTCAGAAGGCAGGGTCGCTACCAACAGCACCAACCAGTCAACCGGTCAGCCGCGTCAATGTTGGGTAGGTTCATTTTCGCTTATCTCGAAAAAACAGTCCTCTGTATCAAACGCGTCAAAACGTAGCGGCTCTTTATCTCCAAATGTGGCGTCGTGGAAGATAATTTTATTCTGAGAGTATCTCTCCTTACTGCTGATGTATTCAACAGAATATTCCCATATGTGCGTAATTCTGCGGAATGGCAAAAAAGGTCTGTTTGAGGGGTGAAATATGTAAATTTATTGTCTTGGGCGGCCCCGACGCGGCGCGGCGCGGCGCAGCGCGGTGCCCCCGTCATACGCCGACACGTAGGATAAAGGAAATGTTAATGCGCACCAATTTATGTGCTTTTCTATGATTTCGCTGAATCGGGCGCGTCGTTTTCCCCTTTATAGCTCAGCAGCCGAGTATTTGTTTATAAATTGAAGTGTTTCCAATATCACTATCAACTCTCTTCTAAATATCTACGTGGGGAGGTTGCTACTGTATTTTTGTTGTGACATCGAATACATTTTATTTGATGTACATACTTAGAGATTGGTGGTAATATAATGTGATTAGTTTCTTAGTAATTTGAGATTTACCTGCATTAGGGATTAAGGCTATTAATTTATCTGTCTATGCAGATAGGCAAATGTACCAAGTTTGATTTATAAGTTATAACTTTTTAATGAGACTTTTTTAACAGTTTTGTCATTTTCCGTCAATAAATATAAGTATTTCGATACAAAAGTAATAAATCCATACACCGGCACGGTCGGTGAACATCGGCGACAAACATCCAATCGACTCCCCTACTGATATGCAGTGACTAATTCACAAAGGCCAAATGCGACATAATACCGGCATAATTCAATGTTTTGCTCACCATATTGTATTTTATTTATGAGTTATGCCCCGATGAGTATGCGATGATCTCTTTCTTTCTTTAATTTTTCTATATTTTTGTCTCTTTCGAGTCGTAGGGCTGCGAGGGTGTTGTTTCATCGCGGCTGTATGAACGGATGGTTAAATAGTACGAGTTAACTTACACCGCATCCGCTACGCGTCATTTAGGGGTGCTGCGGACCGCTTTATGTTCTAATGCTAATTGCTAAATAGTAATAATATATTTAGGGATATAGTTGTATGTTTATATTCGCTGTGTGTATAATACTAATTTTGCACGACGCGACGTTTGTGTACGTACACAAATTATTGGAAATTATAGACGTGCTACGAAATCTGCTACGGGTGCTACGACCTACGCCTACGGAACAATTTATATAACTTTTTGGCGAATACATGCGTTAAATCCTGCGTGATTAAATCCCACGTATAAAGCTTATTGTTTTTCCATGTTCCCTACAGAACTTGAATTTGTGATCAGTATTAAAATGAAAAAAAAAAAATATGAGATTTCCCATGAACGAGTACCTAGTAAAAGTATTTAAAAAAAAACTGCCTAGTTTTTTACCAACTATGTTAGGAACGATCCAATTTAACTGAATGCAGCTGAGTACCAGTATTTTATATGGAGCGACTGCCTTTCTGTCCTCAACAACCCAGTCACTGGATAACACGATACCCCTTGGTAAGACTGGTTGTCAGACTCTTGGGCCTGACTACTCGTAACGACTGTCAAAGATCTACGAATGACAGCCGGACCAACAGCTTAACGTGCTTTCCGAATCACGTAGGGGTCTCGATATGTAAGGGGTCAACCGTCTACGAACCAACCTCGGCAAGCGTCGCTTAGCCTTCAATCGAGCCGTGCAGCTGTATTTAGCTACGAACCCTGCCAGTAGACAAACCGTTCGTACTTGTGGATATAATATCTATTCTCTATGCTAATAAAATAGTCATGTTACTGTACGAAATAATTTAATCGTTAAATTTCGTTGTATGCGAGAGCTTCGTAAACTTATATATTATGAAAAATCTTAAAATCTTTTTTCTGTTGTTACTTATTGCATGAAACATCCTCATAGATACCGTCTCACAACCAAAACGTCCTAAATGGAAGATTAAAGTACGGAAAAAGTGCGTTTTAGAGCCGAGCCCAGTGGAGCATTTTTCAGATGTGCGTTCATTTAATTTAGGAGGGGTCCGCTGTCGATATTTAAATTTTTAAACGTCGCCCAGACAGGGACACGGGAGGCGCTGTACAACCAATTTGTGTACACAAATTTGTCAGCCAAGTAATGTATTTCTATTATTATAATCGTTTTTATATACTCGTAGATATAATTAATTTGTCTACATTTTTTATACTTTCTTTTGGTTATTTCTATATGCTTTTCCTTAGATTGTTCAAAAAATTATAATAGAGTAATTTAAAACGATAGTTATTTATAGAACCCTATTTAATAATTCCTATAAAAATAAATATCTTTTAACAACAAAGTGAAACTATCCATTAAACATCTCATAAAAAAACTTCTTTATAACCCTAAAGCTTGGTTAATAAACACGACAGATGATATAAACAAGCAAAATGTCTGACACGGTAGCCACATGTCCACGATGAAATTAATAAATCTGACTAAATGGCTTGTTTAGCGGCGCGTGCGCACAGCAGGGGGCCTAGCACTGAACACGGATGTTTGATTATTATACTACATAAATAAATTTTACGCGTGACAGTTTTGTTTCTGGTAGTTTATTAATATGTTTAGTTCAAACAAATGAGTTATTTGATTTTCGTTTGTTAAGGTTTTTTAATTCAAGAGATGAACTTTGAATTAATTTCACTTTATTTTTCTCTTTTAATATTGTAGACCGTATGTTTTTCTTAACGTTTTATTCTTCTAGGCGTTTAAGATATCCGTCTTATCGTCATATAAATCTTGTATCGCAAAATCGCCACTATTGTCCACACATTGTGAGACTGTGCGCATTGGGGTGTTAATGCAAATTGCGGATTTAGCGTTATGGCGATTGCTATCTGCCGGCGCGTCGCAACCGGGATTTACTGTTCATGATTTATTACCATCGATGTCATAGACTAAACTATACAAATATAAATACAATCTAATTTATTAACTCGTTAGCCAACTTTCAAAATATTTAATTTCAGCGAGACATTACGAGTTTCATGAACTTATGCATTTAACAAATATCAACAACGTTTCTGCATAAATAAATAATTAAGGAAGTTGGTAAATAAGCGTGCGGCCTCATTTATTATTCTTTATAAGGAAACAAAGGCGAGGGTTAGCCGTAATAAGGCTCCGGCACCTCGCCGGCTTATCTTTATTGCCTCCAACCCACGTAGAATAATAAATCGTTTTCATCAAAAACAAATACTCGACAGTTTTTGTCGGAGTCGAGCGAGCGGGCGGGAGGGTGGCAATTTTCCACCCCCATAATACAATATTTTCCGACATTTTCCACGGGAATACAGCTTCGAATCGCTCGCTCGCAACCAGCAGGTTCCTTTAATGTGTATTTTTCGTCCAATCAGAGAGCGGCGAGAGTCTCGATATTACCTCAACTGTCACACATAAAGTGGAAAATATGGTCGGCAGATGTGGGGGGTGCTCGCGGGCGAGGCGGGGGGGTGTTGGCGGGGGCGCTGCTTGCCAGTCGGCGCGCGTACGCGACGCTCCGGCGCGTCGGAAGAAACGCTTCGAACAGGTTTATAGCTTTTCTTTCAGCTCCTTCAGGTACGGGCCGTATCATAACAGCGAATAGCGGCGCGTGATGTGAACCCGTGATAAAATAAATGTCGAGATAGGCTTATGTATTGTACTGTTTATCTTCATAATGGCTGCCCGGAGAAAAGTTTAGATTAAACTTTGGCTTTTTGCAAAGCTTTTTTTTCCCTGGGTTTTTAACGTAGACAATATAACAGTTACCTATAGGTATATAAAATATACGGTTAATGAAACATTTTATTTCTAAAATCGCAGTTTTAATCGTATTTGCCTTTTACCTCAGATATAATCAACAGAAATATAAGTCACTTCATATTTCAAAAATTCTCTTAAAAAAAAATCTTTTGTAAAATTTTACTCGAAACCAGAGTTCCATTTATAGCAGTGAACATTAACAGGCTGATAATGAGATAAAATAGTCATCTGAGTTATGAAACCTAAAATACTTAAAATTATCGATCGAAATAAGTATTCCCTAAAAAATCTAAACTGTAAAACCACTGACAAGGATAGTCCCGACCGCGGCCTGGTGCGACTGCGACCGTCGCGAGCGGCGGATATAAATCGCGATTCATTTCTCATCGTAACTTTTTGTAGGTTCTTATCTGTTACACTTCACTTTTCATCATCCGAGGGGATTTATGTAATGCCTAGTCATTTCTCGGCGTCGAGGCGAGGCTTATCGGCGAAGCGCGAGCTGGCTTGATTGATGGGCGCGCAAAAATAAATGTTCAGTTAAATTATTCGATAAGTTGGAAACGGAAGTTAAACGGGAATTATCTTTGTCTTGCCCCTGAAGATTTCACGGTTGTAACTGTTATGCTGGGAGTGATTGATCGATTGAAAGTCCTTGCGTCGGGTAGGAGGTACTCAGGCCTACTTAGTGGAACAGTTTGGGGGTGAAAAAATGAAGCTGTGTACCTTTACTGTATGTGATAAGGAGCGGTCGTTATTGTGTAGTAAGTTGTAAAAGCTGTTACATTGTGTAGGAATATATTGTGCTTATAATATGAATGCATAATGTTTGTTTTCTTATATTTTTTTAGTTTTACTCACGATGCCGTGCAGCATAGGGTGATAGAAAAAGATACATTATGATCGGTTGGTATTGCAACCTTGATTATGTTAAAATGGCATAACGTAGATGAAAAAGGGTAAATCTCTGAAAATCCTGGAAATATTTTTCAAGGTTTCAGACAATAGTCCATAAATTTAAAAATCGTAAATAATTGGAATAGTACAGAGCTACCTACTAACTAACATTAACTAAGCATTACTAACACCACAAATAATAAAAACATATTTGAATTATTCACCAAAATCGTCAGTGGTTAGAATAAACAATAAACTTTTAGTGTACTGTGCACGGTTTACACGCTTACAGCACCGGGACGGGTAAATGAAATATAATTTGTCGTATAAGTTGAATAATTATTGCTAAAATACATTCTACGTTAATCATGGACGTACAAAGTCCATGTCGTTAATACAATTTTATATTTTTTCCTTGTCACTTGGCTTGTCAGCCAAACCTACCAGCCTACTTTTATTTTTTTTGAGGTTGGGAAATCATGAAATAACTTCTCCCGCTCTGGGCGGAGCGGGAGGGCGTGTCAGATTCTTACTGACTAAAACCCACCCATGTTCCTTCAGTTGCCTGTGCCAGGGGCCACGGTATACGGTACTCCTGCGGCGGCTAGGGGCGTGAGGGCGCGAATTTTTCCTCTCCTTCACGCGTTCCACCTCCTCCTTCGCGGACATTACTGCTTCGCAGAAGGAGGTGACGGCTTCCCAAGCCCTCTCGCTCCGTATTATGGCCTGGACCAGGGCCGGACGCAAGAGATCGCTACCGCCAATCGCCTCCACGAGGACACGGCGGTGCTCCGCCCAAGCCGGGCAGACCTCCACCGTATGCTCCACCGTGTCCTCCGGGCGATCCACACAATGGTGACACCCGGGCGTTTCTTCCCGCCTTATCCGGAACAGGAACCTCCCGAAACAACCGTGCCTGGCGAGGACCTGCGTCAGGTGGAAGGTGAGGACGCAATGGCGCCTCTCTAGCCACTCCTCAAAGAGGTGACTTATCGCCGCAATTGTGGCGTGCCCAGCGCTGGGTTGCGACAATCGCACTCTCCATGCTGCCCTGAGATCTCGCCGGAGCTCTGTCCGCTGTACCGTGATTTCACGTGGCAGCGTAGTTACGCCCCAACGATTTGCCTCCTCGCGCCACTCCCATATGCGCGCGAGGACTTTTGCCTCCAGATCCCTTGGTGGTAATCCGGCAAGGAGGCTCGCCGCCTCACCGGAGACCGTACGGTATCCCCGGATCAGCCGGGTGGCCATGACCCTTTGGGGCGCGTTCAACCGCCGGGCTGACCACCGCCTCAAGGAACGTGCCCACACCGGTGCCCCGTAAAGAGCCATGGACCGCACGACCCCCGCATAGAGCCTCCGGCAGAAGGCGTTTGGACCCCCTAGATTGGGCAGGAGCCGCTTCAAGGCAGCCCCGTCCCTTTCCAGTCTGGGAGCCAAACGTCGGAAATGCTCCACGAAGTTCCACCGGCTGTCAAGGACGAGTCCCAGGTACTTCATCGTTGACTCGACGCTGATGTGAACCTCTCCAACCGTTTTTTGGGAATCCGACGGTGGCGCGTTCCGAAGACCATGAAAAGACATGGCCTCGGACTTGTGCAGGGCCACCTCGAGTCCCAATTGCCGGATCCTCTCGACGATTGTCGCAACCCCGCGTGTTGCTAGTTCGGCCGCCGCCTGGTGCGACCTCCCCTGCGCCAGGACCAGCGTGTCGTCAGCGTAGCAAACCACGCTGACGCCGCTAGGGAGTTCAGCGCGCAGCACCCAGTCGTAGCCGATATCCCACAGATGCGGCCCCAGGACCGATCCCTGTGGGACACCGTACGACATCTCTTGCCGGTTCCATTCTCCCTGGTGACTGGGGCAGATGACGGCCCTGTCCGTCAAATAGGCCTCGTCCACACGACACGGCATTGGCGATGTCTAGAGACACCGCCAAGACGACCCCACGCCGGGCCACAGCATCCTCCGTCGTAAGGGCCCACACGCGCATGATGGCGTCCACCGTAGGCCCCACCCGCACCAGCCGCCCGACGAGGCGGTCTGCAATTACTCTTTCAAAGAGCTTGCCCATCTCGTCGAGCAGCACGATGGGCCGGTAAGCGGACGGAGAGTCCGCTGGGCGCCCCAGTTTTTTGATGAGGACCAGTTTCCCCGTCGTCCAACTAAGTGGGAACTGGCCCCTCTCCATGCATGACATACCTGGCTACTGTTTTTCTCTGCTATTCGTTTTTCTTCTAAATGAATGTTGGTTCGTTATCCAGCCATCTACTCACTGACCTCTAATAGAGGTCAGAGCATCTACTTGTCAATGTATTCACAAAGTTTGCATTTAAGCATTAAATTGGCTTTCTCGACAGTACTTTGGAGAAAAATCAGCACTTGGGTGAAACACTCATAAATACAAAACCATTAATTATTCATAAATTATTTATAATTCATAAATTAGTTCAACGATAAGTATTGCTTGTTCGAAATGAGTGGGTGACTCAATAAATAGCGTAATACTTGACCGCATCGGGGGAGCGAGGTAATAACTAGCAAAGTAGCAATATAGAATTAGGCATGAAAGTTAATGCCATAATTGAAGGCAATCAGCGCCCCTCCCGATGATTTATGTGAAGCCGCCGCGCCGCGCAGCCCCGCGCATTTACATCTTTCGAACATTTGCCGCGATTGCTACATGTACTATGTTGCGGTGGCGGAGAAGACAATTATTAATAGCAACCAGTATTCTTTACTCAATGACTACTACACCAACGTAAATGCGAAAACAAACCGTATAGTTTAGGCGGCTAATTGCCGAAATTGTGTTCTAGATTCTTAAATTGCATGCGGGACTGCAGCTGGTCCACTTAAAAAGAGCATTGCGGCTAATCTCGAGCGACACATGTACAAACAAAGTTTAATTGTGAGCGGTGGTGGAGCGCTGGCGGCCCCGGGCAAAACCGATTACAGTCTTAGCGGCGCTCACCTTCGATTCCTGCACCTCCCGGGCCCCGGGCCTCGGGCCCCCACCCACACATATTCAATTCCAATCAATCCTGCCACACATATTTATATGTAGAAGTCGAGCGCGTGTTTTTATTGCGCACTGCATCGAATGACGGCCGCAAACATTGCATCCGCCTCCCTCGCCACGTCGAAAAAACCTTTTATTTTTAATTTCGATTTTGATTTTTTCCGAGCGTGCCGTGTCGTTCTACTTTTATTTTGTTTCATTTCATAGCGCAGGGTGGGTGTGCGACAGATCGGAATTTCAGATATGTACAATTTAAAATCGTGTAAGTACGGTCAGCGTGCGGTGCGGCGAGGGCGGCGAGGGCGGGCGGGCGGCGCGCTGCCGCTAGACTGACGCCTGTCGGTTTGTTTTCTTTGCTTTTTTACGAATTCTATTTTCATTTGATTGCATTTGAATTTCCGCCGCCAATATCCGCTAACTAAACACGATTAATGCGGGGCGGAGATGGACAGGCGAAGGCAGCGGCGCGGTGGCGGGGCGGCAGCGGGACGGCAGCGGGGCGGCAGCGGGACCGTGACGCTCTGTCGGGGTTTTGTCGTTTTATATTAGAAGCCAGCTAATTTATTGCAAACTGCGCTACGGGAATCCTCTTACAACATTGAAGGCGAGTCGGTATTAGTAACATTATTTACACAGCTTCAATTGAGAGTGCACGCCGAAGAATACATTAAATTCTTTTGTACCGCGTACCCTTGAACTCGATCAAACTCGCAAGATCGGCTCTAAGTTAATACTCATTATTTAATTTATTTTTACATGGAGAGTAAACTAAATTATGAATATGTAAACATTCAGAAATGTTGACAACGGTGATCAACAAAACAACAAATTTAATAATCCACACCACCCAAAACAATTTTCAATTACTTTTTAACAAATAAGACGTTTTTATCCCATTTCTGAACGCACATTTGTCTCAACGTCCGCGTTACACAATGAAGGGCATTATAAATGCAAAAACGATGCCTAGACTGGGCATCGAATCGATCACGGCGTTCCGTTATTGAGAAACTTCTCCACAACACGAGCCTTGATTAAAAGTATGCAAATTTTATTACACGGAGTGGGGAGGGTCACCTCTACGCGCCGGGGAGCGATCACTCGCATGACAATCATTTTACATGTCTTAGGGAAGCTTCCATACTAATTTGATAAATATTTCGATTCATTAATGATATTAAATGTGTGGAAAGATTACCTACGTGTTATGCCTTATTTCATGTAAGATCGAGATAGTTACAGACTACTACTATAGCTTAAATTTAAGTCGACCATCGACGGATATTTCACAGTTACCTAGGTACTTCTTGTTTGTATTAATCGGCCAGAGCGGTTGATCGTCGTGTATATCTAATAAATAATTCGCGGCAACGTGCAGCAGTGGGGTTTTGTTTGTGTCAAATTGTAATTTATTGGTTACCCGGATCGACTTGGATATTACACCAGGAGGTCCGCCTTCCCCCTCCCCCCCTCCCACCTGCCTCATCCCTCCCGTCTTTCGTTCGATGAAAATTTTATATCACCGTGTCGTCGTTACGTTACGTCATCCCGTTTTTTCTTGTCCATGACCAGCTAAAGCGATCTTTTGATTAAATTAAGGGGATCAACAGGGAATTTTTACACTGATGGATAGGTTGACACAGCGTTTCAAGGAACATTGCCGGAATTTATATTGGGTATAAGTGATTGAGCGTAAATTTGTCTTTTGTATAATTTATACAGTTAATAAACATTAGCTTGAGACCTCCTCCGATCGAATCGATCAGGATATCGCTTCTATTTTACATTTAGTATAAAAGGGGATAGTTTATTTATGTGCGATTATTAGTTATAATAGATCTTATAACACATTTTTTGACGATACTCGAATTCAGTACCAAATATTTTTTTAGAGGATTAGATTAGTTAATCTTTCGTTTGTAATAAGCATTTTTTATAACGAGGTCTCGTTGACGATGAACTATGCCATGAAAAGGTTATTAAGAAACTTAATGTTGAAGAACAGAATCAGAGTGTAAAATGAATGAAATGAACGCCTTACTGCAAATAAGAAAAAAATACTAAGTATTCATATGCAGATTCGGAGTAAATTGATTAAATTCGCATCTGAGTGCGTCAACTCATAACTTTAAGAAAACTTCTACAATGAGATATTTAATTTTCCCGTTCCTATTAAATGCATAAAACATCAAAAAAAAGATACTTAAAACACTACTTTTCAGATACTTTACTCAGGGTCAGTACCAACCAATAGTAAAATTAAAAAAAAAAATACAGAAAAAGATAAAATAGTATGTAAATCTGATAAACTCCCATGAATATGATGTGTGCAAACATAGTCCATCGATTATAATAAATGGATGACTGTCCCATTGATAGCCAAATATTTGTCCGGGTCACGACCCGCCACCCTTCCACCCCACCCTTAAGTAAAAATAGATTCGCCCCAACTAATCATTGCAAATTTTTGACGCACCGTTACAATACTCCATTGTATTCTATAGAAAAGGGACAGTTTGAACTATTGTCGAACAGACATTAACGTTAATGTGTGGATTGAATTGAAACAAAAGTTTTTATTTATTAGTTTTGTGATGTCTTGTCGGCAACTGGCAGTATTGTTAAGTGCTGTGCAGTTTTTGTGTTGAAATCAGCATCATCATCATTTCAGCTGGAAGGCCTCCACCTCTGGACGTAGACCTCCCCCAAGCACCGTCACTTCGACCGGTTCTGTGCTTCTTGCATCCAGCGGGTTCGT
This sequence comes from Brachylomia viminalis, assembly GCA_937001585.2. Lineage (NCBI taxonomy): Eukaryota > Metazoa > Arthropoda > Insecta > Lepidoptera > Noctuidae > Brachylomia > Brachylomia viminalis. The sequence goes on along the minus strand of OW443301.2, from coordinate 12,154,896 downwards.
GCGGCCTTCACCAGATCATTGGTCCACGTTGTGGGCCGCTTTTCAACGCTATGTCCTCCAGTACCTGGTCGCCACTCCAATACCGGCTCCATTAGCCATCTCTTCTGCGAGCAATGAGCCCTGCCACTTAAGTTTGGCAATTCTTCGGGCTATGTCGATTGCCTTGGTCCACCTACGAATCTCTTTATTTCTGATTTGTGAGCGCCCATTGTAAGCGACCACGTTTCAGTGCCATAGGTCATCACTGGCAACACGCACTGGTCAAAGACTTTCGTTTTAAGATACTGTGGTATATGAGACGAGAAGATATTACGTAGCTTCCCGAACGCTACCCAGCCGAGTCGGATTTGACGATTGACCTCTTTCTCGAAGTTGAACCTACATAACGGGACAGTTTGTCCTAGGTAAATATAATTACTGACCATCACGCAGTCTTACTCAGCTTACATTTAACGATGCCTAAGCTAAATCGTCCTCAGACTATTAGCAAATTAAACACTAACAGACTCGAATATGATTTGTGCAACATTGATTTTAGCCTAGTTTACCATACTGCTGACGCTAATTTGGCTTTATCGTACTTAATAAAACATGTTCAACAAGCAATATTACGTAACACGACAGTTTCTACAGCAAATAAGAAATTTTATAATAATAATATTAAACCATGGATTACTTCAGGACTAATTCGGTGTATAAGACACAGAGATAAACTTCATCAAAAAACTAAGAGATACCCTGATAATCTAATAATTCAAACCACCTATAAAAGATACAGGAATTTCTGCGACAATCTCTTAAAGAGTTTAAAAACTAATTACGATAAAACTGAATTAAATAAAGCAGGTAAAAATACCAAGCAACTTTGGAAACATATTAAAAACGTCACCAATACCTATATCTAAACAGCGCGAATCAAATTCGAGTCTATTGTTGGCTAATCCTTTACCACTCTTATCAGCTAACAATGTAAATAACTTTTTTGTAAATATTGGGAAAATTCTTGCCGAACAGATTCCGAAATACTCTGACCAACCATCTTTCCAAAAATCAAGCAATAGCTTAACCCGAAATCTTTTGCGATGTTGGATACTGATGAAGATTAAATAACCCGAATTATTTCTGGGCTAAAAGATGACTGTGCAGTTGGATGGGATAATATAGGCAATAAGACCCTTAAACCCTTTAAGCATATTTTGGTACCTCCCTTAACGCATATATTTCGAATCTGTCTTTCCGAAGGAATTTTCCCTAGTTGTCTGAAAAAGGCAGTTGTAATCCCTATCTTTAAATCTGGAAGTAAAGACGTAGTTAATAATTATAGGCCAATATCCATACTCCCCTCAATTTCAAAAATACTAGAGAAAATTATAAACAGTAGACTAGTTAACTACCTAGAAAAAAACAACATCTTATCCCCTGCGCAATTTGGTTTTAGAGCTAAACTGTCGACAGCCGATGCGGTGCATAGCCTGACTGATTATATTTCAGAAGAACTCGGCAAAGGAAACCAGACCCTGGGAATCTTTCTCGATCTAGCCAAGGCCTTCGACACGGTGTCTGTTTCTGTTCTTCTGAACAAATTAGAGATCATAGGAATAAGGGGAACGCCGCTGAAACTTTTTACTGACTATTTAGACCACCGCCACCGGTACCAATGTGTTCGAATAGATAATATCACGAGCGATGAGCAGAAAAATACTGGTTTTGGTGTACCTCAGGGGAGTATTCTGGGCCCCACCCTCTTCCTTATTTATATTAACGACTTGTGTAATCTAAATATTAAAGACGGCAAAATAATATCATATGCCCACGAAACGGCGTTAATATTTAGCGCCAAAGCCAGTAGCGAACTGTTCGTAATCGCTCAACTAGGTTTTAATACTGTGACTAATTGGCTTCGAAGCAATTTACTAACATTAAATGCCGACAAGACAAAATATATTCACTTCTCCATGCGCAAGCCTCAACTTAACATTACTAACCCTTCTCTATATGCCCATCAATGTGGTAACCGTACAATCACCATGTGTAATTGTCTTCTTATTCACAAAACGAACAACATAAAATACCTGGGGGTAATAATGGACGACACACTCTCTTTTAAAAAACATATTGAACGCCTAGTTAAAAGAGTGCGCAAACTTATATATGTTTTTAAAAAATTGCGAACATTAGCAGATTCAAAATTAATCACAAAAGTTTATTTGACCCTATGTCAATCTATAATTCAATACTGTATCACGGGGTGGCGCACCAAAAACTAATTTGCTTTCTCTTGAAAGAGCTCAGAGAGCAATTTTAAAGGCAGCAAACTTCCTTCCCTTCTTTTTTCCCACAGATCTCCTATATAAATCCTGCAATGTACTAACCGTTCGCCAGCTTTTCATTATGCACTTAGTATTAAAACAGCACACCATGCTTGCCTACAATGCCGACAACACTAACAAGAGACGCAATGATCTAGTATGTATGTCTAATGCAACCTCAAAACATGTCTTTGTAGAAAGATTTTTAACATTCTTAGGCCCATTCTTGTACAATAGATTAAATAGAAAACTAAGTATCTATAAACTAAATTACTGTAACTGTAAAAAAAATATAATTAAATATTTACTGACCATTGACTATGCACAGACAGAAGACCTACTTATTGTCTGCAAATAGAAATACTAATATGCTATTTTACTTTTAATTATTTAAGTTTTAATTTAGTTTTAAGTTGTACTCATTGTTAATTTATTTTATTAAGTATTGATGCACTTTTTAGCCTGAAGCACAGGTTCAACCTAGTTCAGGCAAATTAGCAACTGTGCGCTATTTTAATTGTTAAGATATTCATTGTAAATGTATCCCTTTAAAAAAAAAAGTTTTATTATTATTATTAATCGTCCACAACTTCGAGTGTATAGTCTCAGATCTTCATGAGGGTGGGTGTTACATAGGCATTGGCCATGACCTTCGTTTTGTTCATGTTCATTTTAAGACCCACACGTTCAGAAGCTTCACTGAGGCTATCGAGCATTGTACTTAGGTCGTCCATAGGCTCAGCCATGACTACTACAAACCGAAGGTGTGATGTACTCGCCATTGATGTTGATGCCAACCCCTTTTCAGTCCAGAAACTTGAAGACATACTTCAGTGCAGCGGTGAACAATTGCGAAGAGATGACGTCTCTTTGCCTCACCTCTTGCTGCAGAAGGATAGGTATTAACGTCTGGTCCTGGAGTTGGACTGTCATGGTAGCGTTTTCATACAAACTCTTCAGCACCTCGATGTAGGTACCGATAGTCAATCTCGCTCCGGTGGAGAGACTGCAGTACAGCCCAAGTCTCGATCGAATAGAAGTCTTTCTCGTAGTCCACAAAACGCTAAGCAGAGAGGCAGGTTATATTCTTCAGTCTACTGTATAACCTGCCGCAGCGTATGATTGGGGTCTACGGTGCTAAAGCCTTTACGGAATCCGGCTTGAATTGAAATACGCATTTGAAATACATTTCAAATTCAAATACGTTTATCAGAGTGTACTTTCAAGAATTTAGTCATGTCAGGAAATGTTTGTTTTAAATAAATAAAAAACGGGCCTAGCGCATGTCAGACTACGCACAGTGAAAGGTCCCAGTATTGCGATGTATTCATTCCATGAACAGTTGAACACTCATAACTTTGTAGTTGTAATACATTGATATACGTCATGGACAATTTTCCAACTGCAAATGCAAGCTTGTAATAGCAAAAAAAAATGTGATAAAACTACAAATTAACGATTTTCGGAATTTTTCCTTTACTTGTGCTGTGAGACCTTGCTTCTTGAAAAATTTAATGATTCTAGGTCTACGAGAAGTACACTTATGGTTTTGAATTATTTGCGAGTATCAAAATAATGTGTCGCATTAATGACTGTATTTATTTATAAAGTTGCTTGATTTTTTAGAGCTCCAAGGGTCTGTTAGACCTACGTATTTGTGGAGGTATTAATTGTAGTATTTAGAACGTGTGGGCGTTACTCAGAAAAAGGGTATTGACAAACAGACAGACGGATGGACAGACGGACAACGAAGTGAACCTATAAGGGTTCCGTGTTTTTCCTTTTGGGTTACGGAACCCTAATAAATGTAGTTATGTACAAGTAGCGGTAAGTTCAGGGGTATGTAGTAAATAGGAGCCAGAATTATCCCCATTTCCCCCCATTTTCTTAGTACATATAAGCCGAGGGTAGAGCAGAAGAGTGAATTTTGGCCTACCTACTGGACTGTATTTTAAATGAAAGGATAAGTGCATGACATGCAGACAAATTATGTATAATGTGTTAGCATGCCAAACCACGCTGATGCACAAACGCATAATCTGCAAGGCTCCACATATTTGTAATAAGCTACCTGTCAAAGAAAGAAAAACCAATGATAGTGTTATGTTTCAAAGACAACTGCGAATTTGACTATTACAGAAATGTTATTATTCAGTTAATTCATATTTTTTTAAGATTCCCTAGAATACACTCCCTAGTCTTTTACCTACTTTATTTTTTACAACATCTGTGAGTACCTTTTCTTATTGTGGATTTCTTTCTATCTTTCCTTGTATTAATTAAACTTAGAATAGTTCTCGTAATCGTTTAGTTTTCTGCTTGTCCTATCCATGTTAAAATATTATTTTTATTTATCTTGCTTTTCTATTTTAACAAGATTATTTTTATAAAATACCATTCGTATGAGTTAGTAACTTTAAACTAAATGGTTTATTATTAAATGAGCTAGTTTCGTTGATCTATCTCACAAACTTCACACACCATAGTATGTCTCGGACCCAAGGAGAAGTTACTTGAGAGTCGCGTAGTTAAGCTGCGAGAGGAATTTGTCGACTTAAGCTAATTTTACTTTAACTCGTCCAAAAACTTGTAATAGAGTAACTTTTAGATTAATCTATTTTTGATCTGAGTAACAGGCCTACAACAATTTGGGTACGGGGTATAAGTAAGGCTACAAGTTATCTTTACTAAATGAAAATTAACTAACAAACAACGAACAGCCTAAACAGGGGGCCTACTCTGCATTTCCGACGTTTGGCTCCCAGACTGGAAAGGGCCGGGGCTGCCTTAAAGCGGCTCCTGCCCAATCTAGGGGGGCCAAACGCCTCCTGCCGGAGGCTCTACGCGGGGGTCGTGCGGTCCATGGCCCTTTACGGGGCACCGGTGTGGGCGCGTTCCTTGAGGCGGCGCGGCGGCCAGCCCGCTGGTTGAACGCGCCCCAAAGGGTCATGGCCACCCGGCTGGTCCAGGGATACCGTACGGTCTCCGGTGAGGCGGCGAGCCTCCTTGCCGGATTACCGCCATGGGATCTGGAGGCAAAAGTCCTCGCGCACATTTGGGAGTGGCGCGAGGAGGCGAAACGCCGGGGCGTAGCTCCGCTGCCGCGAGAAATCACGGTACAGCGGACAGAGCTCCGGCGGGATCTCAGGGCGGCATGGAGAGTGCGATTGTCGCCACCCAGCGCTGGGCACGCCACAATTGGGGCGATAAGTCCCCTCTTTGAGGAGTGGCTAGAGAGGCGCCACGGCGTCCTCACCTTCCGCCTGACGCAGGTCCTCACCGGACACGGTTGTTTCGGGAGGTTCCTGTTCCGGATAAGGCGGGAGGAAACGCCCGGGTGTCACCATTGTGTGGATCGCCCGGAGGACACGGTGGAGCATACGGTGGAGGTCTGCCCGGCTTGGGCGGAGCACCGCCGTGTCCTCGTGGAGGCGATTGGCGGTGGCGATCTCTCGCGTCCGGCCTTGGTCCAGGCCATGGTACGGAGCGAGAGGGCTTGGGAAGCCGTCACCTCCTTCTGCGAAGCAGTAATCTTCGCGAAGGAGGAGGCAGAACGCGTGAGGGAGAGGCAAAATTTGCGCCCTCACGCCCTTAGCCGCCGCAGGAGACGCCCTGGGCGTCGGGAATCGCAGGCCGATTCCCGGCCACCGTAGGCGCGGGCTTGCGAACGGCGAGCAATGGGCAGCTCGCCGTTCGATAAGGACCAGGCCCGGGTCGACGGCGCGTTGTGTTCCACGCGCGTCTCAAAGAGATGTCAGCACCAATGACGGGGTTGCTAGGACCGATGCCTGCTAGGGCTGCGGAAAAGTCCAAGAGGGTTACCGTGGCCCCGGCACAGGCAACTGAAGGAACACGGGTGGGTTTTAGTCAGTAAGAGTCTGACACGCCCTCCTGCTCTGCCCAGAGCGGGAGAAGTTATTTGATGATTTCCCACCCACAAAAGAATAAGTCCGCCAACGAAGATACGGGCTCGTCCAAAAGTAGTTCGATACTTACAAGTGAACCCTGCTCCCGATTAATTAGTTTTTTGGATGGGCAAAAACACATCGCGACAACTGTCAAATCGTTTTGAATATAATTTTTAGTTCGGGCTAGTTTTATTTCCATAAGTGATACGGAGTAGCAAACTTCCGTAACTTCGGCCGAAACTACGGATCTTGTGGTTAGGGAGTAGGCCCTGCTTCGGGTCTCGAAGCATACAATTTTGTAGCAAGTTCCGAAAGTGAGCGCATGCACACTAAGGAAGAATTTTTGAAAATTCATCCCCAAAAGGGGTTAAATAGTAAATGAGGCTTTGCTCGCAGTTTATCGACCAGAAATCATATCGGGCACACGTGACAAGGTTTGTTTACATAAATACATGATAATACGTATATCATTACTTAATTGTGTGTCGGTGAAACAGGAAGTTGGTTGCAGGAGCGTCCGTGCACAAGTAGTTGCCCTGTTTCAGTCGCGACATTAGGTAGGTACTTTTTATCCAAGTGACCCGCGGGTCGCTACTCCCGCTGATAAGCAGTAAATTGCTTTTCTTTCCATTTCTTAAATAACCGGCCCACCCCCTCGCCTCTCGCTCGCCGGCACCAGCACCCCTGCTAAAAGATACGCTCGCATCTCGCAATATTCTTTTACAACTCCTAAGAAAAGTTTAATTACAAACCTGCTTAAAAAGGGCGAAGTCGCGTTATGTTCTAATTATTGTACCAACAATAAAAATACGCAAACGTGTGTATTATACAATTAGACACTTCTCCCCGATCGTTAAAAGGGAAATTTTAATGGAATTTTTATGTCCAGCAATTAAGGATAACGTCGGCGTACCTACTAGACATTTTTGTAATTACAAAAATAAGATTCTTGAAATGTAGCGTGAAAAAGAATTAGGGCGAAGTTCGCGGAAAATACTTTGGACGCTACGAGCTGACAGATGGGATAAGTGAGAAATGTTAAAAACTTGTTTGCTATTTAAATTAATGTCGCAGGGCCTTTTAAAACAAGAACATCCTTGTCTACTTGGTGCTATGTACGTATTTTACTAATGTACCTAAGTAATTGAGTTATTTCATCAATTAGGTACATAAATAGCTCGGTTATAAAAGTTGTTAACTGAAATCCATTGCTATAAAATCGCACTGAGGAGTACGTTCCATAAATAATTTGAACATAGGTATTAGGTCTTCACTCGGGGCATACGGGGCGTCGGTGTTGGTGTGTACATGAAGATGGAGAACGGTTAAGAAGCCCGAGGGAGCGTCGGATTTATCGCCGCAGCGGGCTGACGAGCGCCCGCGCCGCTCCGCCCGCTCTCGCGCTGATTTATACCGCGCAATCTCGCAAAACTTACTTCACATTTAAATTTTCAAACTGTCTAAGCTGCTCTTAACGTCGACCATATTATCTCATTCGATCGCCTATAAATTTTATGAGCTGACTCGCCTTTGTCGCATTTTAGCTTTGACTTGAATTAATAGTCTGATGCTCTTTGTTTTTATAGCTCCGCTTCAATTCAACTCAAAAATATATGACCGATCAATAAAAATGTACCGCCACTGACCTCTGTAGGGTCGACATCGGACAAATCATTGAATGTAGCCTACTTGTTACTTATAACTGTTTCGCGTGCCAGTATTAAGTAACTGTTATTGTGCTGGGATTTACGAAATGAACAAATCTTGGCGCCTGTTATGAATATCTAATATAAATTTGTAATTCTCTGAGTGTGACACCGATGTTTGTTGCCACAGCCGTCGAGCAAACACTCGTTCCGGTACCACGACACTGTACCCTCGTACCCTCGCGGGTAAGCGACAAGTTTTCGCCCAACCAGTTCACATTCCCGACGATAACACCCCTTTGATTAAATCTCGTGGACAATCTTGGTACGGAGTCCATCGGCGCAACCCCTCTCATAATTTAGTTTGAAACTTTTTAATTAGCTTTATATTTGTGTTTGCAGATTGAGACTTCGTCTCTCAGTTAGTCATTCGGGTGACTGCGGTTTAGAAGTTACATTATTAATAATACTGTCAAAGATGTATTTATTTAATGTTATGTTCGGTAACCACGATTTTCCTTAATGTTTTAACTTGACGATCAAATGGTTGGCTGCCAACTTTCTAGGACAGAATAGCATTAACAAGTACCTACAGTAACTTTTAAATATAGTACCTAGGTACTAGTTGACTTTAACTAGATAACTGCTAAATGACAAACGCGAGATCTCCTCATTACACCTTGTTTTAGCTGTCTGGCAGACTGTCTAGCGTCAAATAAACCGATCAGTTCTTAAAAGAAGCCTAGGTATAGCTTATTTTTAGCTTAGCGATTATTGTTTTTAGTATTGCAATTTCTATTTCCACTTACCAAGTTTGAGGGACATTGATTGCCATGTAAAAAGCAGGTAGATATATTTTAACGTAGGAAGATTACTAACATTTACAGTTAATAAACCTATACCGTCTTATTACAAAACACGATCTAACTTTAGCCCGAGCCTAAATCTTCGATTTAGTTTTTGTATTTGGAACTTTGTGCCGACTTCAGTAAAGTTCTTAATACAAAATAGACAATCTAAGACCAGACCAAGTTGTCAGCTTTGTAATAGGAACTGTATTTCGATTTCTGTTAGGTTCTTATTTCAAAAACAGGTTCGATGGTTTAAACCTTGTCAAAAGAAAAACCTTGTTTTGTAATAAGACCGATAATGTTAATGTTTTCTGTAGATATTAACAGCTATCTGTAATCATGTCATGAATTCCGTTTATTTTTATAAGTAGCCATTATTAATCGATAACGTATAATTGGATCGGGGGCTGTGGAAAAAATCTCAGTAAGCTCAGCGTTGTGACGTAATATGCAAAAGGATATGTTACATTTGTATGTGGAGCGGCTGAGTATCGTGTGTGGTTACCGTTGTCGGCGAGTGCATGACTTGAATCCGATGAGACCAAACTACATTTTATCCGTCAACAAACATACGAGTACCTGGCCTCTTGTGTTGTTACTTGCCGTAAATGTGATTTAAGACGTTCAACACAAATATTGGAATACGTCTTGTTGGTTTGTACCGCACTAATTAGATAGGCCTGGACTATATTCAAACTGAATATTAATGAACCAATACCAATTAGACGTTGTTGGTGAACTCAAATATTCTGAAGAGACACCTAAATGCATTAATCAATGGAATATTTGTCTAGGGTCTTAAATTCAGTCACTGACACTGACTCAAACCTAAACTGCTGGGTCTAGGAATACGAAGTTTTGCACAAGGTTTCCTTAATAACGATAGGATTTTTGACAGTTCATCCCCTATATATATATAGGTACCTACCTATAGTATAGTACCTATTAGGAAAGGGTTTAGGCGGATAATACAGGCTAATACTAATAATTAATATCATTTTGTCGTTATTTGAAATAGCTCCGATAAGATCTGTAATGAGATTTGATTGTGCATACTTAGAGACACGTTCCGTTTCTCTTCACCATTAATCATTGTGTTTTGGTCTATGGTGAACTAAAAAATAACTTCCATTTGAAAATGAAAACATCACATTGATACCCTACATCAAACATTTGAACCACGAACCAATGTTGGTACAAAATATCCAAAGCATCGAGCACATGTGAATGATTTATTTAACTCACCAAGGGTGCAGGGGTATCATTGCGGCGTCATTTCATGCACGGCTGCCAGTGTTTGTAGAATGCATAACGCACTCTATTGCTACACTGATTTCTCTGATGAACTACCCTTGGCTATATAAAATATATTCATTTAAATGTGGTGATGCTGGTGAAATTTATGTACAGATTTGAACTTAACTAACTATGTATGAAATCACTATTATAAATACGCTTAACTTTTATGTGATTTCGAACGTTCTGACTTTTGATTATGAATTCTGTTTTAGAGATCCTAGCTGAAACGGAATTCATAATCACAATCAGAACGTCATTAAGACGACACTGGAGAGGGGCAAAAAAAAAAACGTTCGAAACTTCGCATGTCTTGAAATTATCTAACGGATGTTGATATTGTCAATGCTCGTAGTGATATCCATCGACAGCGGTATCACTGATCGCCAGCGCCTAGTCATTCACTTGCAGCAAACTCTCATCTTCGCAACTTTGTTCTGAAGGCTAATTCCCGTACGTATTTAAAAACGTTCAAAATCTCATGTCAGTGATAATCAATGTCCAAAACCTGTCAAAAATGAAAGTAAAATAAAGGTATTTTTAATGCGATCGATATTAAAAATACAGGAATTGCCCCTCCTGTATTTCATTGAGATGGATGACAGTATTGAGAAATATGAATACACGATAACACCTTAAAATTCGTCTCCATAATTTACATGAATACTTAATACCTTATTTTGCGTGATTTCCTCATTCCCACGAAGTATCAATTGTTGAAACTACATAAATTAGTCCTTTAGAACGAGATCAAAAAGGTCCGACATGCTTCAAGATCAGCAACACGTTCAAGCGTGTCGTCTCAAATGAAGCACAAACTGGAATCTTTTTTTCAGGTTGTACGTACTCGTATATTATACCTACATAAATAACAATTTACAGTACGAACAATTAAGCATTCCCTGACTAAGTATTGGATAAAATTAATCGAAGTTCGGATTACGGCCACCGGGGCTTTAATCTGCTCAGACGGTATCAGGGCGCGGACTTGTTATCTGTTTAATGTCTGGTAAACAACGGGATCAAGGGATAAGGAACGTCCTTTCATACGGTACTGGCCCTCTGGCTTCTGGATTAGTGCGCCTTCCACTGACGAAGATTGCCGCTCGCGTACATATTACATTTTACGCGAATGTGACTCTGTATGTCTCTGTGTACAGATTTCACATGTTCACCATAAAATTGAAGCTATTCTGCTTTAGTTACACATTGTATCTCGTGAACGAGGGCAAGGCGTTTGGTAGAATGCTCTCTGAACTCTGAAATCACGTTCGTATCGAAGTGCTGTTAGGTCTACCAAAACAATTAGAGAGTGGGGCTCAACAGGCTTCGGTGCGTAATCGCGCCGTACCCTAACAGTTGGAGAACTCGTAATTGTCCACCGGATGAGGCAGCGTCTCAATCGGTGTCGACTTAAGACTCCATGCAAATTCAATTTCGTGCCCAAGCCAACCTACACGTATGGCCAACCGAACATATTATTGCTGGATTTATCTTTATTGCAGCCGTAGAACACTCCAACTAACTTCGACTGTCGAACTTGCGCCATTAGTGAAGACACCGAGATACAGGATTGTTTTGGTAGGGGCGGAGTTGTAAGTCTTATTGCTTTTAGTGCTAGAGTAGGGCCCGATTGTTTAATCTAAGGTGTTGTTTTGGGGTTGGATCTTGGATGGGTTAGTGTATTTTTTAAGGATGAACTTCTGATATATCTAAATCTAGATAAGGACAGTAAGAATTTTAACCCACTCCGTCCCATGAACCACTTATGGTTCAGGTTGATTATTTAACTATTGTATCTACTTTGTGGACAGTGAAAGTGATAAAAATATTTTTCAAAATATTAGTACATGCAAGGATTTTTTCTATTATTTCTCTACATTATTTCAATAATGTCAGGGTACCTGCTTTTCCCGTCCCAGCTCTATCTTCGAGTGCATATACTTCATCGGTTTTAATCCGAAATCGTCCGTATTATTAATATTATACAAAAAGACAGGATGTTTACAGTGTTATTGTCAACTGAGATTCAATTTAAAATAAAATAGAGCGACAAAAAGTATGAGCGAGTGCGTCGAGTACCTCACTGTTATGACATAATACGCGCAATACCAAACCATAATACGGGAGACGCACAAAAAGACATCGCTGCCGGCCTCGACAAAAGTAGATGTCACGAGCTAATCCACCCGTAAAATGTCCCAAATCGGTACAAAAAGCAGCCGACAAAAGTGTTGTTGTATAAACGTAAAATGAAATTTAATAAACATCGAACAATGGGACCGGTTGTAGATATTTTGTGAAGATAGTGAATGGGAGATAAGCTGGCAAAAGGTTTGCAGGCACCGCGTATGTTTGATGTCGCCTCTCGTCGCCGGAGCGTGAACGGTTTAAGAGCAAAATTGCACGAACGCTAGTGGCATCTGTTAACTGAGCACTCCGCACAAATATATACTTTTAATTTTGCAGATGGAATGTCATTGAACGACTGCTATTCAATAAAAAAAATGCATTGTACGAGTACCCACTGTTCTAGATGAAAATATTTTAATTTCCTATGCAATCAAAATAAAAAGAATAACAATAATTTAAATACATTATTTTTATTCTATATAATTTGCAGTAAGACCTAATTAGTATGACGTTTAAACAAACCAAGGTAAGGGGTAGAAAATTTGTAGGTAATAAATTATGTAGTGGACAGACAATATTTTTGTTTTAAATAATTATAATCATCACAACCATTGACAGCTTTGTTTCGCCTACTGTTGAGTATAGGTGTCCGTCCTTTTGTGCAAATCTTTTGTTAAATGAGCATAATTTGCCTGAAAGTAGGTGTAGGTAGGCAGAGCCAATGATAAAAGCACTAGACCAGATAAACTAGTTCAGATAATTTTGCTTGGTATATTGAATATAATTCGTGAAGTGGTGGGCAGAAGCGTTATCATCATACACCCACAATTATTATCCATTGACCGTACTAGGTTAGTTTGATAATTTTATTGATAGGTAGTTAAAACTTAGTTCCGCCTTCAACCGCCTATTGTCTAAGAATAATAATTTTTTTGAAGTGAAAACTTATTTAGCGCGTTGAGCAAGTTTTGGGTGAACAAAAATCATGGAATTCGCGTCATCGTCGCCGAACGCTTTCCGTCAGCTATATGTATATGTATGTATACTGTGTATATATGTGTACTTTTTGGGTGAACTAAAACCGTGAAACTCGCGTCGTCGTCACCACGCGCTTCCCATGAGTTATTATTTTCGAAATATTCTCGGTTTATAAAGAAGTGTATTAAGATCAAGAATTAAAATTTCAATTGGTCATCCAAAATTCAATAAAATAGTTGGTTTTTGGTCCTTACAAACCAAAAATAATTCAAAAATAATAATCTAATAGCTCGTCGATACAATTCACAAGTTACTTAGTTTTCACTTCTATCGGCAGTCCCCAAAGACTGCCCGCATGTTTTTTTTAGTTTATCTTTGTTTACGTCTATCGACTAGGTACCTACTTGTCTAACAATAAATAAAGTTTTATTATTTTAATGTACGACAAGCCTGTCACGCACAATGGTCCATCTGAAGGACTAAGTGCGCAAACAAAATCCCCTAACATAGACCATAGAAGGCTGTCTGTATTTTTATTGTTTCTGCCTACTGTACTACACATAAAGATTGGAGAAATATATACGTACCTACTAGCTGAACTCCTGAAAATATAAGACAGAAAACAACAATTTTATTGAATTACGTGTTCGGCAAGACAGTTAACAGATACCTATAATGATAGCTGTAATCATTCTCTTTAGCAAATAAAATAATTAATTTCGTTCAAATCGCGCAATCATCCCAGAAGTGTATTAGGAGATAAGTATCAAACGTTTCTATTTAACTTCTCTCCCGGGCGGAAATTCCCCGAGCGCCATATTGAAATGTTTATAATTAAATTACATAAAGACGAAGAAAATTAATTTCACAGTGCGAAGTGGCGAGCGCGCCGCGCCTCGCTCGCACAAAAGCGGAAGCTGGGCTCAAAGGAGCCTGGCAGTCTCCGCTCGCGAATTTAATTTTCTAGATGTTTTTGGAAATTGCCGAGGAGTTGAATAATCACGTTATAACTTAACGGTATTAAATTTTATACGTTAAAGTGTTAATATTTCATTTTCAAGTTTAATTTAATTAATTCCAAAGTTAGGATTCGTTGGAATGGCGGCAGCGTGGATGGCTTTCGGTGATATTTCTGAAGATACTTACCTATGACTTATTTATGCTGATGAAGTCATTGGCTAAATCATTAAATAAGTAATATTAAATTAGTTAATTCTTAGGTCATTTAGATTGAAGTAGTTCACATAGCGAGTATATACTTTATATATTCTTTAAAATATAACCCACCTGTAAGATAGGTATGCTTTGGATAATGAGAATTCAAGTTGGAAATGTACCTCTAACTGATTGTAATCTGCTTATTTATAGTGTGCTTTAAAACAAATCTGGATTGAATACTTTTTCTTTTAATTTGGTTTTTTAAACCGAGTTTTATGATCAGTTTCAAGTAGGTAGGTATGTATCTATATGCCACAGATACATACCTACCGTTCAAAAAAATACTCTAGTCCTGAAGTGATCACAAAATATCTTTAGACCAATCTCAACAGTGTCAGCCGTGTGTAGCGACTTCCGTGAGGCAGCAGCAGAGCGGCGCCTCGCGCGACGAAACAAATTGATGTACCTAAATAATTATTAATGCCTCACGAAATTTAATTGGAAAAGTTGAATTTGTATCGCGCTCACGGCGTAGGTGAGCGATTTGAGTCGCGACGCGCCTGCGACTGTTTACGAGATAATTAATCTCAAAGTATTTACTGCTTTAATCGAGGCACTCGCGCCTGATGGGGAGCGAATAACTCGCGTATGTAATAACGTTGCCTCCTATGTCGATATGTCTATCTACAATATTACATTGTGCACCTATTTGCTGGTAGTGTTTTAAGTTGTTATATATTGATTGTGTGCTTTTTGTTTCAGTGTTCTTGTTCCTAGCCTTGTAGACTAACTTATAACACCTACTTACTCTAAATAGACAAAAACCATCCGAGGATTAACAACAATAATCAGCTACAGTTACATAAATGTATCTACTTACATTTTATTTATGTACATTTTATTTGATTTGTTCCCCACGTACCCAAGCGCCTATATTAAGTACCCATTTTCCAGTTTGCTACGAAAGAGGAAAAACGCAAATGCGCTTTTCATAAAAAAAAATTAAAGAGATGATTAATTAAAATTATTAATAGATCTGTTATTGCTACGCATACATACATACTAATAATAAGCAAAACGTAAACTAATGCCACACTGAAAACATCATAAAATATGTCAATCTTAAACTATAATTTTATTCATTAATAGAGTTAATAAACGCAACCACGTATCGTCAGCGAGTTTCTTTAATCTATTCGACAACAGGTGGCGCTAGGAGTATAGTCTACGGCGGCTTGCTACTAAGTTTTAGTTCTACGATTTGCCGTAGTTCACTGGCGCCACACTCTAACTCTGTCACTGTGAGATTGTGATTTTTTTTATTATAATAGTAGGGTATTATTTCCATGGAATAATATTAATAAAATATTATAATGAACTGTAAGTGAGATATGAATTACATGAGTTTAAGTGAGAAATTAGTGTTGTTATCACGATCTGGCGTGGTAGGTACTGGCAGTCGACAGGTTTTGTTTGGCATGGCACAGCGCATGGGCCGTTTAAGCTAATTAACAATAGATCGAAACCGACTGCAGCAACAATGAAAAACGAAGAATAAATGTCAATTTCACAAACGACGAGGAGGGTTCGGCTTTAAATCGAATTCCGTTTAATAATAGTACTGCTTTAGAGTTGAATGCACTCTTGATAGTGCGATAGTTAATAGTATTTTAAACGTTGTGATATTAGAATTTTTTGAACATTTAATGAACAATTATGGTTTTTCGAGACTGGGCTAAAATTGTCTACGAATCGATAGACATGTGGTTATTAGGTAGATTGGTATCTATATTTCTTAAGTACGAAGTTTTAAGACAAACGTTTTTTTTTATTTTGCCGTTTTCAATGAGCTGACTTTTCAATTTGAGAAAATGAAGTAAACCGTTTGTAGTTGACTTTTCACTTTGAGAAAATGAAGTAAACCAATTCTAGGAAAAAAAAGTTTGAACATTGAGTAAAATTAACATTTCTTTTCATTGGACCAAATGATAAAAAGATCCCACAGAATATCGACCTTCACTCATACATTTTCAAACCAAAAAGCATTTCTAACCAATCATAATTAATTTTAAAAAAAATGGTGTTCGAACAAATCAGGCCAAAGCTACCTTTCTATTTATGATTAATGTTGTTTACTAAACGGATTCAATAGCGATAGCATACGGAATTAGAAAACGTTCTATTTTTGGTCCCTTTAACCGGGTGCTTTAACAGGGAAGTAGGACCAAAAAAATAAAAGCAACTTAATTGTTTCTTGTTCCTTTTGCTTCGTACCTACTCTAGCCAGACTTAAATAATAAATTAGCGAGAGATCAGATTTAAAAATAAAACGTAGGTATCTAAGGACGGATGGTTGGATAGATGGTGCTCGAGTTATAAGCACGCAAAAATTCAGACAGACAGACAGAGAGACGTTGCGCTTTATAATATTTTGAAGGTAGAAGGCTAAGGATTATTTATGACTATAGCTGTTGCCCGCTATCTCGTCTGCGATTTAGGATGAAAAGTCATGTCAAACATGTCTTACTACAGGTCCCAGGCTACCTATTTGTCTAATTTCATAAATATAGGTTCAGTTGTATATTTATTATACACATAAGTATGGAAGTATAGATTATTTATTCAGTCAGCAGTACCCAATAGAGTGTTACAATAAGAAAAGTTTAAACGGGACTATTTAATTAAAGTTCCAAATGCTTAAAACGAGTAAATGTCGCAGAGAATCGGATGGCATTTTTAAAAAGCTCGCCACCTCAAAATAAACCATGGGCTATTTAGTGTCGGAATAGAATCGGATGAGTCCCCTTGACCGTGGAGCCGATAAGGATCTGCTCAGTGAATTCGTTCATTTAAAGCATAAATGAGTCGGAATTGGTGAAAAATCTCGTTGAGAAAGCGAGTGCTGGGTTATACGTGGTACAAACAGAGTTCGAGTGTAACTGCATATGCATTTGATTCCCTACAATAGGTCGTTTATTTAAGCTAAGTTAGATATAAAGTTAAGGATACGATCATTGATGTACGGTTTTCCAGATAGAACGTACGGAACATTAAAGAGTGACCATCAGTTAACATTTGTTCAGAATATGAATTTAATTTTGACCTTTCCAAAGCGTAGTGGGTACCTATGGAGAAGAACGGGCTGGAAACTCCATGGACACTCTTTTAAATCAAAATATTGTTACAAAAAAGTGGTTCAAACCATCATTCATGTTGAAATTATACATGTGAGAACGACGTAGAAAGACGTGCACGTTAAAAGCGTCCGCAATAAAAAAGATAAAAGCAATTCAGGAATTAAAATAAGTCGTGGCAGCTAAGAAGTGATCAGTGCCTACTGACGGCTACGTGCGGCGACGTATGGATTAGCACCATTCAGCTCAACCATTTTGAACGGAGCTTAATGATCCAATACACATGCCACCACCAGCAACACATTTGAGTAAGCATGACATACTCTCAGCCGCCAGAGCATATTCAAGTCAATGAAAACCGAACCCAGTAAGTTTTATAGTAGGTACATAGTGCTCACACATGTGCTATGCAATTATATAATATTAAGAGATTGAATTTATACAATAATGTAAAGATAGTTGTTACAAACTTCATCAGCTCCAAAAATATTTAAGAATCCTAATCAATTAGTTTAAGCGCCCTTGTGGAGCAGGACCAGCCCTGAGCCAAGCATTTTTGTCAGCGATATAATCCCCCAACTTATAATATGCTTGGCTGTATAGTGTGCGTTATATACAAGATTTAAATTTCGTTTCATTCAGTTGGAGTCTTCATCAACTTTTACAACGAGTCTCTCCTATATTTTCTGCAAATGATTGATCCTTATTTCTTATTCCACACGATCTATCTGTAAATAATTTATCTAAGGATATCTGGTTAAGTTCTTGTTCTACTCGCGTTAATTGATTTTTGTTTCTCGACAATCTTTTACTGTCTTGTTGTTGAGCATGTTAAGTTTAAAGTTTTACATTAGGTACATACTTTAACATATTTATTTTTGGTAATGAGAGCGTTTGATTGCTGTAAGCTAATACTATCAACCTCCTGCTCTCTAATATCATTATTGTACTGTAAGTATTATGTTCCTCACTAAGTGATTTTTTTTGTAATTTTATTTTGAGTAATAAAGAATCTTTAACCTCATATGATATTCATGTAATTCATGTTCATGTATACAGTTCGTAAAATACTTCAACGAACATTGTCAGTTGTTTTGTATTTTCGCGCGCGCAATTTAAAGTAAGAATTTATCTTATCTCATACCCAGATTTATGAAAGCTTCAATTAAACTATGATTTTAAATTATGCTTAGTGTTTAAAAGACGAAGAGAAGCTTACAGTGACAGTAAACTAGGCAGGTAGATGCTTTAAAAAAATCAAAGGGTCTCTACATATCTGTGGTGTTTGGTAGGTATATGTCACCGTATGATTATGAACATCGTTAGTTTTATTCTATCTCGCGAGATTGTAAACTGCCGATAGATTGTGAACTGTACCATACTGCTTACAATATAACGTAGGTATTAATTTTCGATAGTTTATAATCTATCCATGTCAAACTGCCAAATTGTGAATGAATCTACACTTACCGACAGGAATCACAATCTGTCCGATTTTAACACCCGTAAAATTGTGAACCGTCCCTGATTTGTCAGTCTTGACGATAGCCAAACTGGTCGCAGTAACTAAGCCAGGGCACTCCGACCAAATGAGTTGGCTTAGGTTAGAACTGTGAGCAACCGATCGAGCCAAGCGAGCGAAGCGAGCGGTGCCGCGGCTGCGTCCTGCGAGCGCTACTTCCAAGTTGGTTGCAGTTACATGGCTATTTAGGTCCACTTGCACCACCAATCACTAAACGTGTTTAGCGCTAAACGAGTTTAAAACATAATTCTGTTTCTGTCAAATGTTTGAAGATGACAGAGACAGAATGATGTTTAAAACTCGTTTAGCGCTAAACGTGTTTAGTGATTGGCGGTGCAAGTGGGCCTTAGTATTAGCGCAGGGTGCGATCCGTCGCATGCAAGTTTGATACCAGTTCACAATTGGTCGGTTTGCCATGATCAGATTATAAACTATCGTAAAATAATGCGTTAAATTGTAAATGGTTTGTTGCAGTTCACAATTTTTCGATAGTTTATATCTCGCGAGATAGATTATAAACTAACGATGTTCATAATTATACGGTGACATATACATGAGATAGTCCAATATTGGTACCTAACTGTCTTCACATCACCCATACTTCTTATTTTTTTTACTTTCGTTTGGTCTGTGCTTTGTACCTAATTCTCCTGCTGCTCTATGTACCTACATGTGATATCTTGATCAAAAAACGTAAGTAGGTATTCCGATTTGCCGCATTATTTAAAGTTTCAAATACACATACGGCATAATCTGATTTTTGGACTAATCATGTGTACCAGATACCACAGATATATAATATGTATAATGTGAATGAAGATTTATATCTTTTCCAATTACATTTAATATGAAATACTCTAGCTCACAGTAAAAACGTATGAACCACTAATTAAGCAGGTACAATGAACAATAAAACTTTAGTGCTTATCAAGTTTTGCGAAACTGAACATAATTAAAGTGGACAGATGTATGTAAAGCGTTGTGAAGCAACTGAAACATGTAAAGTAACATTAAAGTTAACACGGTCTAGTATGAGGAGAATAATTGCCGGCCGGGGGTACTCGCACCAATGATTCGAGTATGAGGAACCGAGCCCTCCCTGGCTGACCACTGCCACCCCGTTGCTAGGCAACCACCCGCCGCCTAATCATCATAAACAGATAAGCCCGCCATCTTTGATAAAGCTCAACAATATGATTTTCTTGTGATGTGGGTGATCTTGGTTCTGAAAAGTTATCACATCACACATGGTGCTTGAAAGTACAGGTGTAGAATTTTAATGGATCTATGAATGTATGTTTTTTCACGTGTATTTCAATAAAACGTCCTATTGCACTCGGCAATAGCGTAGCTTTCTATCAGTGAAAGATTTTTTGTAATTGGATCGTTACTTCCAGAGATTAACTTTTGCAAAAAAAAAAAAAACACATTACTTTTTTCTCCTAAAATAATAGTTTAGATGATTGCATTGCATACTGAAAGTCTGAAACTATATCACCATTTCAGAAATTTACTAGACTGAATGTCTTCATACTTGGTGATTGAAATACAGCTTGGAGTAAAGTAATCAAGATAACGATATTCATACAAAAATTAAGTATATTTTTCACTCTAAATCTTAGTGTGACGGTTATGATACCCCGAGGTCTACTTTATAGTAGGTATAACAAACAAGTTAAATAATAATACTTAAGTGTTTTATTGTTTGTGCTGTGGAAAACTCAGATATTCTCTTAAGCCAGCCAAAGTCAACGACATTTATAACGTAATGTAATCCTTTCAGTTGATCGTTTAACCCCCCATTTAAAGTTTAAGCCGTCTGAATATTTTACAAATTTCAAAGAGATGTCAATCGAGTGTTTTATTTTGCATAGGGTTTAGCGCAGAGTCGCAGGGGTGCGCGCCTCGCGAGTACATTTCGATGTATGTCGTTTGTTTGTCGCGCCAGCGTCGCCCGCCCCGTAGCCCTTGCACCCAAATATTGCACTTAATGTTGACAGAATATCAAATTACTTTTTGATTTTGAACTTGATTTACTGTGCTGTTTGAAAATCTTAATACATTAAACGTTGGTGAACTCTTTTTTAAATCAACTAAGTTCCTTTTTTTGTTAAAAAGTGATATCCTACCAAATGTCAATAGTTAATGAATTTAAAATAAAATGATTGGTCGAACTGTAATACCATAAGATTGGGTCCGGTTTTTAACGTAGAGCTATTGTGGGGTCAAAGAAGATTATACCAATATGGGTAAAGCAATGAAACGATTTCCATTTAAAAGAAAAAGTGGTTGACGTTGAATCTAATGCTATGAATTTTAATCCATTGATATCGAGCATGTTTCAAAGAGCAACCAGCATGTCACAAAACGGTTTAAAAGCGGTAATGGATGCATGTCTTGTCGGCCATTGTCTCAGCTAGGGTAATCGCTTCCGTGAGAGTAAGGACGGCGCGGGCGGCGGTGCTGCGGCGGCCACCGATCGGCCGATCCGACAGTTTCAATTTGTATGCCGACCACCACCGGGCCCGACTCGCCCACCCCGCACGTTCTCACGCCACTTCTTCATTTAAACTAATTATTATTTTAGTTTTTAACAACTGACACATGTTCCGCTGCTAACAATTTATTGTAAATCGTCCGCCGTGACTTTAATACAAAGAGAGTTAATCATGTGAGCATGTTGGTAATAATGTAATTGATATTTCATTAATGTGTTAACATGAATGTAACAGGTTCGACACTTTCTTTTAACGGTGTCTTATTAATTGCGATTTGTTCAACTTTTTTTTAAAGTTCTTAAAGCGAAGGTAGTTGTTTATCGAAGCCGTATTAAAAAGCAAAGTGGTTGGATTAGTCGTATAAGGTGAAGCCATTACAGCCCATTATCATCTATTCAAGGGCAATTTTCACGTTCAGGGTATTTTGTGCCTCATCTGTGCTTGGTCTCGGCTGTTGAAACAAGAGCGGCTACCTTTTGAATGCGACCGAAAAAATATATAAAGTGAGTAAAGAAGATGAATGAACAAAAATTGCGCATGGTGGTTGAGATACGTGCCACAGCACGCACGCTTCACCACCTACCTATTCAGGATGTGTCGGTTATGGTATCGATCTAATGATCCTATCCCGATTTGGCGGTACTTCGAAATACGACTTTTTGTCGCTTTTCTTGCATCCGATGTGGCTGTACGCGAACGGGACGTCATATAACGGCGATAACAGGTATTCAATGGTAAAATCATATTCATTTTCTATTTTTGTAGGATGATGTTTATAAGTCTTCTAAAGACGCTAGTGGTTATAGTGAGCTTTAGATATTTAGTTACGTTATGCCGTTATACCTATTAACAATAACAACCTACATTATTTGTACGTGCGGTAAAAAAATATTGAAGGTAAGGTCTTTAAAAGGTCTGCATACCTAAGTAGTCCGTTTTAAATATTTTTTTATAGAAATCAAAGGACTGAATATATACCCTTAGGGCACTCCTCACCGTTTTGACAAAAGCTTTCGACTCCGTATTATAATGAATGACGTCCGTATTTTGGTTTGGATATTGCTTTGTCTCTGCTGGAGTAATGAAGAAAGGAGCTGACAACTAGGTACATACTATTAATCAATTAGGTATTATCAGTAGCAACGTTATCATAATTGATAATATTTCATAGTCAAATGTAAAAATCTACGTACTCTACTTAAACACAGTGCAGCGGCAAAGTAAGTATTCAAATAAACGAGTTGTTTATGCAAGCATTATAAGCGGTACATAAGTGTATATTGCGAGAATCACATTAGAAGCATTAAAATCCTCCTTGCATTCGTTAACCGCGGCTGTGTATGGCGAGATATGTGCACCGACTCGCTCTTGCTATTCGCTCCGTATGATTTTCAGAAATGGCCACAGCTTATAGGCAGTAAGGATACAATATTTTTATGCGGTGCGTTTTTCCTTAGTGGTTGTTTTTACGACCATTACCGTATCTAAAGTAGGAAAATCGCTCGAGATGCTACATTCTAATGATGGCCCGCAAGTGAGCGCGTGCGCCGGTACTCTCTACGTCGTCACAGGGTTGTCTAATGTGATTACTTACATTGCAATTTTACCTCTTATCAGTAAATGATTTAAAACAAACTCAAACGGTTCAAGCTGATGTATACAATGTTTTTGTTAAACATTTTCTTGAAAACGTTTATATTGTCATATGTACCTGGATTACCGATTAAAGACTTGTGAATAAATTAAGAAAAAATGAACCAGTAAAGTGATTGTTATCATTTACATCTGTTGATACTATTGAATGACGTACAGTCAACGAAACGTCCATAAAAACAGAGACATGTCGTAGCAGTATGCGCGTTTTTCGTCGTTCAAGTGTTATCACTGAAATCTAATTACGAATGACTGTATCTATAGAAGGAGTTTATAATTCCAGACAGGCAAATCCACCCCGGATAAAAAGGTTAAATAGGTACTTACGGGTAAGGCACTAATGATTCACGCTAACCCTAGGCAACTCGCCACACCTTACAGATATAACACATACTACAAATGACTCTAGGCATCGAGAATGGAGAGGTATAAATCAATATTAATGCAACTATGTTTGTAGTCTGCGTCTACAGTTAAAATTTACTCCACTGAAAATTTGCAGAAAATAATGTTTTATATATATATAACCTATTTGTTATTTTGTTTTCCTACTGTACCTGTGTTTTCAGCTCATACTGACCGTCAAACAAAACACGTTGCCTATCTGGGACATGTTTTTGAGCACGAATTATATTACTTCTTGCAACCTATAATGATGGGCTATGTAGAGGAGAAAGCGGTGTTCACAGAAGAAAAAAAAAGTCCTGTTTGAGGAACATTCGCGAGTGGACCGGAGTCATGAGTACTGCTGCCCTCGAAAACACTAGCAGAGGACCACGAGAAATATTCAGAAGTGGGGACCAACCTTCAATTATTGAGGCACCACAAGAAGAAGAACCGTTGAGTCGATTGTCTAACCAAGTATGCACAATAGACTCAAGTAAAATAATATTTTTAAACTATTTTTGGGTGATGATGACAGATGCAATAAGAAACTTAAGTAATAATAATAAAATAGTTTCTTCTCACCATTAAAAGTTACAATTATACAAATAGGTACATGACAAGTAAGTATTTCAGCATTTTTGTGGTGATCATAATAAGGTGCACAGATTATTGACCCTAGCCCCTGAACTAGGCGGAAACCTGTATCTCAGGGATAGTGTTCAGCTATTGACATTCTAATATTTATTTTAGGACATCTGTGTGTCACTGCTATACTTATATCATTTTTTATTTTTATTTTTTTTATTCATTCAGTAGTTCACATACATTTTATACATTAAAGTTGATGCCAACGTAAACCCATTAGAGTTTTACCGTGCACCAATATCATCAACTACATAATTTAAACAACATAAAGAAGGTAGGTACTTGGAAAAACAAAACAAGAAAATTTAAACAGGGGTGTAAGCGGAATAGTAACAGTTATCTATTAGTAACGGGCGAACATCGGTGACCATTTGACCGACCGTCCTTAAAACAATAGTGGCGGTGGAATGTTTTTAAGTTGATACAGGTTGTTCCTAAAAATATAAATGTTTTGACTCATTTCAATTTTCCCAGTTTTATTTCTTGTCTTAAGATATTATTGTTAGGTATTATTTTTTAATTCACTATGTACCTACGTGTGCTTTAAAACAGTTTAACTACAATTATTTATATTTTGTAAATAGTATTGCTTTAGTTTGTATTTTATGTTTTTCTGAGTTATTTTGTCCCTCAATGATATAGGTAGTTGATTAATATTATATATATATATGCGTGTGTATTGGATCATTGAGTTCCCTTCAAAATGGTTGAGCTGAATGGTGCTGATCCATACTTCATGTTCGTGAACGGGCGCCGTCAGTAGGCACTGGTCATTTCTTAGCTGCCACGACTTATTTTAATTCCAGAATTGTTTTTATCTTTTTATTACGGACGCTTTTAACGTGCACGTGTTTCTACATCGTTCTCACATGTATAATTACAACATGAATGATGTAACCATTTTTTTGTAACAATCATCATCATCTGCCTAGCCTTTTCCCAACTAGGTATGTTGGGGTCGGCTTCCAGTCTAACCGGATGCAGCTGAATACCAGTATTTTACATGGAGCGACTGCCTATCTGACCTCCACAACCCAGTTACTGGGTAATACAATACCCCTTGGTAAGACTGGTTGTCAGACTTTCGGGCTTCTGACGACCCGTAACGACTGTCAAAGATCCACGAATGACAGCCGGGACCAACGGCTTAACGTGCTTTCCGAGGCACGGAGCAGTGGTGATGAAATAATTTACACAAAGTAAAGCGCTTTTTTTGTAACAATATTTTGATTTAAAAGAGTGTCAATGGAGTTTCTTGCCCGTTCTTCTCCATAGGTACCTACTACGCTTTGGAATGGGCAACTAGCTTCATCTTTCTGACCGACCGACCCCTTGACAATTCAAAAGTGCCTGTAATTGGTTTATTTGAAATAAATGCTTTGAGTTTGAGTTTGAGTTTTGAGTATACTTTAATGTTCTTTTGCCGTGTAAATTCGTGTACTTTGGAAGTAACAACTTAGCATTGATCACACTACGTGTCCTAATTTCATTATCATTAATGGTTTTGGTTTTCTTTAGATTTTCATTAAAAACATCATCTTTTAATAGTGCAAATTTAGTTTTTTCATGTATAGGTATTATCTTACAAAATTCAAATAATGTATGATAGTCATTCTTGTATTTTTTCTTATTGTTATGCGGGACAATAAATTTTTACATACGTAGTTGAAGTGCGTAAATTTGATCAAGGTGAGTCTTGAATGTCTTGTCTTGTCTTGTTGATAGCTCGACAGACCTAGGATATCGTTGATTCAGCCAGAGCTTTGTAAAGCTTTAACAGAGTTAGGTAAGGAATTTTGCGTTTTATAATAGAACATTTTGCTAACATACCTCTCAATTTATCACAAACCTCGTTAATGTGCTCCTTCCAATTAAATCGGCTATCAATGGTAAGTCCTAGGTATGTTTGGCTATCAACGAGATCTATGTAGTCACAGCTGCAAGGCCTGGCTACTTTATTGGGACAATTGTCATGCAGACACTCATGACAGTGAGCTGTTAGTTTAGGCAAGGAAGAGCTTCTATTTTGACTGGAACTGATATATATTAATTTGGTCTTACTAGAGTTTAATACTAGACCAGCATCATGAGATCATTTAGTCAACGAATCAAAGTCCTCTTGTAGTTGCCTTTGGGCATCACTAACACTCCGTCCAGCGGCTATAAGGCAGGTGTCATCGGTAAATTGGTAGATCTCGCACATTTTTATAATAATAATAAAACCGCAGGGCAGCATGTGGCGAGCTGTTGGGCAGTAGCGACCCCACGGACCCTACCTCCCGGGAGAAGTCTTGTTTATCATCTCTGGCTTGACTTTATTGGCCGGCTGGAGTGAACAATGACGAGGAACAGAGCTCCCACCTCTTTCTTGCCTTTATTGGCTGGCTTGAGTGGAGGTTCGCAAGAGCAAACGTGCTCGGAGGAAGGTAGTATTCCAGTAAGGTGCTGGTAGGGATCTTGACCGTACTTCCGGGATTGTCCCGATAGCCGTGGAATACCTCTCCACTCCTCAAGCACCTCAGGAAGTGTTGCCTCCTTGTTGCTACG
The DNA here is from genome assembly GCA_937001585.2 of Brachylomia viminalis. Taxonomy (NCBI): domain Eukaryota; kingdom Metazoa; phylum Arthropoda; class Insecta; order Lepidoptera; family Noctuidae; genus Brachylomia; species Brachylomia viminalis. The sequence goes on along the minus strand of OW443301.2, from coordinate 12,128,231 downwards.
TCACTATGTGCTAGCGACCGTTTTCGGGGGCCCATTATTGAGTGTGCAAGTCACCCCCTGCCATTTTATCCGTGTATTACACAACATTGATCAGGCAGGGGACATAGTCCTTCCATAGTCCTAGGTAATCAATCCACTATAGCCACCCAAACCCACAGCCCAATATGTTTTGTTCCTATATTTTGCAATAGTCCTGCACCAACCGGGGGTTGTCCTTGGGTACACTTGCATAGTGCATACAGGGATAATCGTCGGTTAGTGCCTCAACACTTAAAATTGTATAAGGGGCCTCTGCAAGTTGGCTTCGGCCCCTCGTACGCCTTCCAAAGGTCCGGGACCCCAGGGCCCCGAGAAATGTCAAGCCAAAATAATAATAATAATGATTTATTTCTCACCACAATATATGTACATTACAGAGGTATCGATACAAAATACGTAACAGCAGTAATTATACTGTGGGAGACTGGTGCCTAAACTAGACGTGAGGTCTGTATTTCAGGTCACCAGGTCTCCAACCCTTGGGCAGTGCTTACATTTTAATGTTAGTGTACTAATCAGACATATATTATGACATTAACAAGGCTATTTCTTCGTCTTAGTAAGTACCATTAGAGAGTGCTAGGGTTTGCTGGTGAGTTTGAAGATATGGGGTATGGATACATATTATACCCACATGAGTGGTGAAATAGAGGAATGTGTGTGAATGATGTAATGGTGAAGTAAATGAGGAAAGTGTATGTGTTTGTGGGTTTGCGTACCACAAAAGTAATATTGTCATCTGCGTACGTATATATTTTTGCATTTGGTGTGGATATTTTACAGACGTCATTTATATAGATTTTGAATAGTGTTGGGCCTAAAACATTGCCTCGTGGCACTCTAAAATTGAGAACTTGTTCATTACTGAGATAGGAACTAATTTTTAAGTAGGTATAAATGTAAAAGATCAAACCGACTCCAGATTCAGTTTGCACAGATTACCATAAGTACAAAGAATGTTAAGTTAGTGTACCAACAACCAGGTACACATTTTAATAACAAGCAAGAAGGACATTTACTTTATAACGGCACTGTGAAACATAGGAATAATCACTTTTTATACTCTTGGGAGATGTTATGACAGTTGTGCATATTTGGTGTTTCAATTTCTATGCTAAGAGCCGTGCAAGTCTGACCAGATGCCTATCCGGTGAAACTTAGTAGAATAGTTAATGATGTTGGGAAGTAGTTATGCAAGTAACCTGGTAAGTACAAGTAGCATATTTGCGTCAAGAATATACTGAGATGTGAATTGATTAAAATTGAAATGCACTTCGAGGCTGTCAACATCCACAAATCACGACCTGCCAATACCATATTAAAGAAAACAACTGGACCGACCACTATGCACAGTTTATGATTTGCCTCACTCACTGAGTTTATTAGATTAATCTATAAGGCAGCTGTGACTTGTCAATGTATTTTATTAGGACATGAATCGGCCATGTTCGCATAAATGTAATTATTTACAATCGTGGTTGGATTTTGATATGCGTCTCTCGCCCATATTGACAACCAACTTAATGAATTCCTATGTAAATCACCTCTATGTAGATGTTGATTTCTAAATATTACACATAGATCACTATAAATACACGGGCAAAAGATTTGCATAACACATTTTGCATCTACATAAAAAATTGAATTGAAGGGTGGGCGTTTTGGGGGGACTGTCTTATGTGATTTTGACGTTCAAAAAGTGCTGATTCTCAGCCTAATTTGAATAAATGACTTTTGATTTTGATTTTGAATTGAATTAGCTGATGTTGAAAAAACTGAACATAAAAGAAAAGTGAATGGAAGCGTTTAGCGAGCTAATTTCAAGGAGTCGGCGGGAGTGTCGCAAGCGATGGCATCTTCACGGCTTACAATAGTAAACAAATGTGTCGCGCCCGGCGCAATTACACAGGCGCGCGGCGGCTCTGCGCGGGCGCTGCGCCTGCGCTGCGCCTGCGCTGCGTCACGCCGACGGCGAATCGCGCACATCACGCTTTGCTCCGGACTTATGCTAATGACCACCGGACCGCGTAAATTGGAGTGAGTTTGCTACAAAACAAAATGGGTCCGCCTCTTTATCTTATTACTGCAGCATTTGCTGTGACCAAGCCTCCTATCTTCGGAAATGAGTTCTATGGTATTCACCGATGGCATATTTTCATCCGTGTGAAAGGCGAGGAGTCCCGGTCGGGCAGTAAACCCGCAGATTGGCGAAGTGAAACTCGAATACAAAAACTAACGCGGGAAGGAACGTGAAACCGATTAAAAGGCTGCATCACGATTTTGTATGCACTTTGCACTCATTCTATCCTGTGACGAAAGTACCGGCTACTCTACCGATACATTGATTTTCTGTGTTTTGTATAGATTAGTCAAAGGCGCCTTGTAATTAAGGTGCTTTCGTTCTGTGATTATTCTTTAAGTTTCTTTTCTTTTGTTTCAGTGAGTACAATCACATTGTATTCTTTTGTTTAAAGAGAGATAGAGGCAACGGTCAACATCGTTACTGCCGATTAACAGGCACAAAGAAATTCTGCTATGTTAGCGATGTTTGTAGGATCCAATTTCAGAAATGTTATAAGCGCTAAATAGTGTAACTAATGCTGTGTTTTTTATAACCACACAGAATCCATCAAGTGGAAGTGAAGTAGCGTGATGATTGAATATTCATCCGTGGATCAACAATAATAGATCCCATCAGTGGCTGGTATGTGGCATCACATTTAATATAATAAGAGTTCAATACATCTCACCGTGAAATGTGTCGATACAAAAACTTAACTAACTATAACTGCTAACGTGTGAATCGTATTAAAAAGCTGTTTAGTCATTCGACTTCATAAATAGGTGGCATTCGATTTGTCGTGATTAAATTTCGTCCATTAGGACACCGTTATATTGATCGGAGAATGTATTCGGATAATGTGTCTAATAATCCGGCAAATAGAATTTGGACAGTGTATCACTCGTCCGCACTGTTATCTGATAATAATTTAATGTTGTTCGGTTGCAGGTTGTTGTTATGTAGCCCGACTAACTTCATGAATGTACATAACAGTGTGTTTATTACCGAGCTGGTAATATTTTGAACTAATGAACTTGTGTGAACAAATAGGGTTGCAAAATAAAACCACAATTATGTCCTGGACCCTAACCAATACATTGTAACGAAACCATAGCGAGATCTATTTCGACGCCAACGCCATCTATCGAGCTTGATATCAAACTTTTAAAAAATTACAATAATTACTGTGGTAATTTTACAATAAATACTATGGTTTCTTTATGAACACAGTGTGTTTGCAAAACTCAGCTTTTCCAATTGCTATTTACATGAATTGTTCAAAGTTCTTTCTAAATTCGGCAAATGAAAAAGTGTCTCTTTGTCACCTTAAAATACGAATTCTGTTGAAATAATGATTGCCGACATTATAATATCAATTACTGTACCATTTTCATACATGACTTGTTCTTTATAATATGTAGTTTTGTTTTAAGTATAATAATTAAATTAAGCAACAAACTAAACAAATGCTCTAAGAGTATGTATGTTCTGTTGTTGCAAAATGGAGTCGCTCCACTAACAATCGTTCATATTGAATGGCCGGAAATGTCCGCCGTGAAATTAGCGTGGAAACAAGAGAAAACCTTTAGAAGGAACTCCTTTATTATATTTAAAACGTTTTAAATTGAAGAAAGGTACTGAACCACTAATGTGTTTCACATGTTCGACGTAGCTTTACACAAAAGCTTTCGCATTTTTATGAAGTTATTGCTTAGGTGGTCCAGATAAATGTTTTAAAAGGAAATGATTAGAGTTAAATTATTCAACAAAATGATTTATAAAATGAAGTTTAAATAATAAATGTGCATTATAACTTTAAGACGCCTGATTACTTGATTAATTGAGGTGACGGATTTAGTCACTGGTTCACCTTACCTGCACCTTACCTAAAATCAAACATCATTATTTTCCTGTCATGGTATGCCCGATCATATTAGAATATTGGAGCGAATATCACCTACTCGTGGATTCACCGCGAACAAGAAATAAAAGTCGTCCGAGGATCCTATTACAAAACGCATTTCACATACAAATGCCTAATTTCGGGTTAAAGTACGCACATTATACAGGCGGGCTCGCATTTAAATTATTCCAGCGGATCGTTTATAGGCCATAACCGAATTTGGGAATTAGCTATAAAACAACATTTGATACGGGCGGGCGCGGGCGGTTGGCAATTTGAATGTTTCACCCGTTTCAGATCTCATTGGGTTGCGTGGCGCGTCCACCACGTTATCTATCCTCGCCGTCTTGGGAGACCTGCACCCTGCCACCCTATACCGCCTGCCTGGCACCTGGACCCTCATGTATGACCACCATTAATATGAAAAATGGTTGCTGTCTACCTAAATGTCGCCGAAATAGCGCAATACCTAACTAAGATTTTCCTGACAGGCCCTTGCGATCACAATACCATCGAGGAAATTCGAACCAAGAAATTTTGTTTCAGAGCTTCACAGTCACATTATAGATATAATCTTCACACCCGATTTTAATGTGTTTCCTGTTAGGTACAGTTGCGCATAGAAAACACACGATTTATATAATTCACGATTGACTGAACAATTACGAACCAACGTACATTAGAAGTGGGGCTTGTCACGTCAAAGAGTCGTCGTTAAGTAGGTACACGCCAATGGCTGCGGAGCCGTGTGAATAGCGAACCCCGGCATTAAGTGGAGCAAGCAATTTTGCAAATAAAACAATAATGATAGTGCCTGCAATGATGTTTCCTCTAATTTTATCTGCATCGTGACCCACCCGCCACAGCTGTGGGTAGATCTATCGTCTGATGTAATCAAAGTGGGAAATTCTGACAACATGCATTTGAGTTTTCTACACAGGGCCCATGGTTTTTGAGATGCAGTTATACAATTAGAATTATGCTGTCATGTGGATTCCCAAATTTTATTTAAATTACGCACTATCAGATTAGCTATTAATCCTATAATCTCATATCATAGCAATGGTTGCGTAGGTTCTTAATAGTTGTAAGTTCAGTTAAAAATTGCTGTTGTTTTGCGTCGAGCCCTCGGGCGCTGTCAGTCGGACGCGCTGTCCGAGTGCCGTGTCCGTCAGTCCGTCGCGTCAGTTCTGCTCATTGCATTGCATAATTGTGTTCCTGTACCTGTTTCAAACTATTTGGAAAATTGGAACATTAACTATTCAATTTCTTTATGTGATTATTTTTGTACATTCCAAAAAAGCCTGGTCAAACTCACTAGAGGTACCTTGTTTCATATGCTGTGCGTTTATAGCCGAGTGGATATGAGTTACCTACTTGATCTCATCAATAAAACTGTAAATTGTTTCAATAGATAATCGCTAAAAGTGTATCGTTTTATAAAATAGCAGTTAAGACCCTTCAAAATAAATCAACACGAAAATAAATTAGTTTTGGTAACACGCGATGAAACAAACAATTTGGTTTTGAAATTGCTTTCTTGATAATTTCCTACGAGAACGTTTCTGCGGTTTTTATGTCAGTTACAATTATTAGATCTGTTATCAGTCATTGTTCCGATGGTTATCGTTAAATTGGATTAATCCATAATAAGTGGAAGAAGTTGGCACTGATGCGTTTACACAGCTAAAGCATTATAGCTACATTAATTTCTAGAATGTAACAATGTAATTTATATCTGACTTAGGTAAGTAGGAAGTGTCACTTAGAGTTAACTTATTTACTCATAATTTACACTTTTGATCTATTACGTATGTCCTACGAAAATGACTCATCTAATTTTACCTTCGCATTTCTCAAAAAAACCTATTGAGAAATGATGCCGTACTATTTCCAACCTATGCAATGGCGAAAAGCCAGAAAAACCCCGAAGAGTGAAGCTCGTCGAGTCACGAGGAAATTATTGAATCATCATGATTTCATATACTAAATCTAACAGGCAGCACCTAGTTCTGTTCTGAGATAGGACCTAAGTTCTGTTCTGTTCTATATCATGTTTGAATTTATTTAGAATACACATTGTTAAAAACTTCTATAAAGTCGACTCCGACTGAAGATGGAAACATATTGTATTATTAGGACATAACCGGGGGCAATATTATCGCGCCCCGCTGGGATAAGTGAAGGCAACACGCACCGGAAGTGGGTACGTCCGGCGCCATGCATCGTTTCCTCTCGCCGACTGTCACTGCTTCCGCTTCCGCTCCATCATGTCTTCTAGTCATGGAGGAACTGCGGCCCGCCCTCCTTCCAACATTTTCTTCGTAGCGAGCTTTGATCACACAATTTATCTGCTTGTCAATACCAGGAAAAGGTCACGTGACTCTTATGGCTGTAGGCTCGATTGGTTTCATGCGAATGAAGTTAATGTTATCATTTTGCTGGACATCAGATTATTATCTGTAATCGAAACATTACTTTATCATGTTTACATAGAAACACACAGAAGACATTTTAGTTATTTCCATGATTGTCTTCAGGGAGAAGATCCGAAATTATCGATAGACAGCGTGATAACGATGGAAAATCAGAGTGATACATTGAGCGTGTTAGTGAAATGACAGGCGCGAAGATTAAATAATTTGATGAGGTACAGATAAGCTGATCGGGAGCGATGCTGGCCTCATTTCGCCGTGGGGTCCCGCCGAACATGTGGACAATCCTTCACGCTCATGTGTGCACACCCTTTTTTGGCGAGGGGTAAATTGTGAGAAACATGTGGACATTGAATTTTCTTCGTTTTTACTACTTTCATAAAGTTCTTACCAGTTGTAAAAAGTACTTTTTTGTTGGAAAAGTTGATCTCTTTAGAATTTTTGCTGTTGATTTTGAGAGCATTTTGTTTTTTTTGGGCAGATTAGTCTGTCGTTATTATACGTGTTACTTTAATAGATTTAAATAATACTCAAAATGTTGGTGTCAGTAAGTACTTTGTAGGTAGTAAACTCTTATAATGCTTACAATTCTTAGTCGTATCTATATTAGGTTCAATGAGTCGTTGATTAGAGTCCACATGTATGGGGTGCGGGGAAGAGACCGTGAAATTGTCTGCTCACTTTTGTAAATATAATTTCGGCGACAAAAGGTCTATAAATGATATACTCAGGGTCACAGTGCAAGTGTGTCGCGCATCTCGTTACACGATTAAAAAAATGTCTCCCTTTAATGCACTTCGGGGTGATAAGTCCATAAAGAATTGGCAAGTACCTACTCACGTATATACCTATGTTTGTACTATGTAGATAAAATTTTCAACATTCATACGTATTCCTATAACCAACGAAAACCATTACCTAACAGGATACTAACGATTTACCTACTTCTACTTAAATAAAAAACTGGTCAAGTGCGAGTGGGACTCACACACGAAGGGTGTACTACTGTACACTACTGTACAATATTTAAAACTACAAATTAAAAAAAAAAAACACCTTTCTTGTACGGGGACCCCCTTAATTTTTTTGTTTATATTTTTTTATTTATTTATTGTCATAGCGGTAATAGAAATACACACTCTCTGAAAATTTCAACCGTCTAACTATTACGGTTCATGAGATACAGCCCACTGACAGACAGACGGACGGACGGACAGCGCCAACAGAACCATATTACTAAGGCTCCTCTGTCCATCGTGTACCTACTGAACCCGAACCAGACGTTATCAAAATTAAAACATGCGTTATCAATATTGGAAGTCAAGGCAACAACAATATTTCAAAGCCCTAAGCACAACTCCATTTGATTAATTGCAGATTATATTGCACGATGCTTCAAATGCGCGCAATCGTTATATTCGAGGAAGTTTTATTGAATCAACACATTAAGTCGTGACTAATGAAATCACAGAACAAATAAAATTAAAATGTAAATAGTGTGACGTAGAAATGCTAATAATACATTTCTCCGTTTTAATAACTGTAACAGTGTGCGAGGGGAACTTCTGGCCTGTTAAGTCAATATAACACTTCCATTACTCCAAATTAAATTCCTCGGGGAGAGAGATGAAGTTTTTATTCAGCGCAGACAAATGCTCGGAAGAAAACTGGCCATGCAATAAGGGGTATATTTGCTATAATAATGATGTACTGAATATATAGGTAAATAGGTAAACTTAAGAAGTCATGTTTTGCTGGGATCTTGTTGTCGATACAGCCATAGATAAACCATGAGTATTTTTTTTTGTTGTGCTTCTCAGTGGTTAGTAACAAAAAAACAATATCCTAAAAACACTTTTATGCCTTCGTCAATATCATGCAAAGCTAACAAATAGCCGTGAACAAAAGCGCACTTGTCCTTTACTTAATTTCAATAAGCCGTTTATAAAGTGCTATAGTGTGCAGCGCGGGTGTGATGTGTATTAATATTTTACGGAATTAATCATTATAATCCTTCTGGCAAACAAGTCGCCCTCGGGAGCGCGAACAATATAATGAAGTTGTCATTTTTTAGACGACACGGGGGAGGCTGGAGGAAATCCAAATTGAATCATGCGGCGAGGGAATTGTGCTATTATGTTATTAAACAGACGAGGGCAGGACCCCGAGCCCGATATTTTTTGCGAGGAGGGCGTCTCAAAGCCAGTTGTCTCGAAACAGTTTTCACAATAGAGTTATGATATAATTTGACAACACTGGTGCCGACAGCCGTGCAATGACGTCTGGAGTGCAAATACATTTTGTAATGTATTGCAGATTTTGAATTATGTAGATATATAGATTAAAAAACTGATTTAAAAATAATTCAATTTATACAGTTCTTTTTAATTTTAGTTATAAATTGCAATAATCGAGAGTAATAAAGAGTGAAAACCGTACAGTTTTTTTTAGTAAGTTTTGCGAGGTCTGGGATCGATTCTTTTTTAGAATTGTTGTCTATTTGTCTGAATGTACTCTTATATTCCAGCATCACGCAAATACTACTGAATCAATGCTGTTCAAATTTTGCATAGACATAGTCATTCCCTATAAGTCAGGTCAGTCTTAAGGCTATATATTATCACACTATTTGTTATGGGGTAAGAACAATATTGCATTATGTTCGTATTCTTCTCCGTAAATTGTAAAATGACGCGCCAAAATGTTAGGATATGCAGGCAGTTACTGATTTAACTTTTTAAATGAATATTAGAAAGTAGTGAATCATGACATATACAGAGTGGGTTTTTGAGATGGGGCAATAAGGGTAGGTATCTTAACCGTTGTTCTACAAGAAAACGGTCTTAGGAGACTGTCCATAATTTTTTTAAATATATTTAACTGCATTCACAAATTTTGAAAAAAATACAGTCAGCAAGAATATGGGCAATTTTTGCAAAAACCTTTTGTTAGATGATTAAAACCTTTTAATCGATCCTGTTTCTTATAAGGTTTAAAAATCACTATCGGTCTAACTGAGGTTTGAGTATTATAAAAGTCAGAAATCGCAAAAAAACTTCTCATATATTTCGTATGAAATAAGTCTGTGATGAATTGATGATACACAACATACCGGTGTATGACAAGAGTCGAATTATTCCATTATTTCACTGGGCTGTATAGGGAACGAATATAGTAGATACAGATTTATCCTAATAAATGCTTATCATACCACTATGGGTACCTTTACGGAGCTAAGTAGTCTGTTTTAGTAAATTTTCTACAAAGCTTAAAGGTTCGACAGCTTTGCAAACCTAAGTTCGATTCCCAACCATAAATTGATATTTTTTGCGCTTCCTTTTTTTACATTTTGTTATACTACTAAATACTAGTTCGTAGAACGTACACAGATAAAACATAAAGCTTAGGCCTCTTCTGCCATATTTGCTTATAATAAAAATAAATAGGCTAGGTGACTGTTAATGATAAATCCCGTGTATTTACAATCTACTGTTATATTATGGGAGAGCATTGGTGGCCTACTGGTAACGGCCCCGACTTCCGTGCGTGGGCCGTGGGTTGGAATCTAGGCACATTTCATCACCACTGCTCTCAAAACGATGAAGGATAATATCACGAGGAAACTGGCCTGTCCTAGAACCAAAAAATCGAAGACATGTGACATCCCCAATCCGCACTGCCGCGTGGTGGATTATGGCCCGCTTCTTCTCACAGAGCGGAGGCCTGTGTCTTGGTAGTGGGAATGTTATAGGCTGATTATACTGTTATATTACTTTAGTGATACCTATTCATCAGAAAAAATCTGTAAGAATGCAACAGTGTTATGCCATTAGCCATTAGGTAATATATGCAGGAACGCAACGAAAAACTTCGCAAGCAATGAGAACTTGCTACTGAAGGCTGCGGGGGTCGCCTTACCTCCCTCAAGACCTCACATTAAGACGAGCTGCTTCTCACACGAACAATGGTACGTCTCTTGCTCCCGCGTCTCCAGTCCTGACTTTCTGTACCTATATTTTGGCTGCTGAGACCAAAACTACAAACATAGTATCCAGAGAAGTTCTTTAAGGATGTGGCTGTTATTTTGAAGTAGTCCAGTTTGAGCACCTATTTTTCGGTACCTATGCGTTGAGCACCAAAGGTATAATAATAAGGAACGTTCTAATGTCTTATGTGTTTCTGAGCAAATAAATGAATATTCTATTCTATTCTACGAATTCCACGCGAATGTGGTCGCGGGCATAAGCTAGTAATAAATAAATTATGTTATACAGCATCTATGTGTTTAATTTTTATGTTTTAACTTGAGTTTAGCTTTTCATTGTATTTGTTGGTATATTGGCGTGGCTAGCTGACAAAAGGCAAATAATTTACGTTACTGTTCTTAGTCTCGTAATGTTAATTCATTTGCACACCTACTTACTATTGTATAGAATCAAGTTTTTTCTAACTGAACGGATAGCTGTGCTGATGGGGAGTTTGTTGCGCCACTTCTTCTTCCCAGCTAAAGCACTAGGATGCGGTGAATGGCGGGCGTTTTGGGGGACTGTCTTATGTAATTTTGACGTTCGAAAAGTGCTGATTCTGAGCCTAATTTGAATAAATGATTTTTGATTTGACATTTTGATATCGTATCAGACAGAGAGGTGTGCTCATATTTACGGGTATGGTACAAATCATTGCATCAAACTGAAAAATGTTCTCCATGGGCTGAACATCGTAATCGCGAAAAATTATCAACTATCCCATACAAATCTTCAATACCGTCTCGACCCAAATTTATGGGACGTTTGAAGGTGTTTCGCCATTAGTACTATGTAATTATAAATAACCACCTTTTTTTGATACATTTCGTATAGTATATGATTTAAAGCGAGTATAGGTGATATATTGTATCGAATTGGACTAGAACCGGTCAGGTGGTTCGAGATACCGTTTATGGACAAGTTTGCAGATCGGTATAAATATCTTCGAGAGGAAAGGCTGTAGAATAATTTAGCAAGGCTGCCGTTTGGGATACTTTGTTAATGTTTTGGTCCCTACATATCGCAGAGCTCAAATCTTCAATCAGTTTGTCCTACCTGTTATGAATAACAGAGCCCAGCCGAGTACAATAGCTACGGCTGATCCCCAACTATGGAAAGATCATTACTTGGAGTAGTTTAAAGTGATTGAGCAGACAAATAGTTGAGTCGATACAAAAAAAAAATCTGCTGCTCCATACTTTCACACACATGCCACTATGTTCGCATAACTCGACAAAATGTTCTCGGAAAAGCTCATTTTATTTTCGCGATTTCTGGATTGGTCCTATTGTAAAAGTTATTCATAATGATAACTACAACGACCCCTTAGAAGGCTCTCAGTTATTTCAATTACACTAATTGTGTATTCAAATTGTCACAAAGTAACATGTTTTCAGTTTTTAATCAATCCTGATAATAAATACATACAACAAATAGGAACTCTCATACCTCTATCTACATACATTGTGTATAAAACTTACTTATCTCCTTATAGCACAGTCCAAAGCGCTGAGACTGAAATGAAAGCTTTTATCCATATGTCAGAAGAGTACTTACAGCGGCTTATTGTCACCCCCGCTAGAGAATTTGATAAAGCGTGTGCGAATATTAACAAAAGGAATATCTTGTTAAATTGATATTGCTTGTTTTGCCAAGTGAAATTAAACCTTAAATCGTTATTTTTGTTCCCACAAAGGGTGTATAATAGACTGCACGAAGTCTAAAAGTTACAACGTTTCGCCGTAAGGGGCGTGAAATTGTCTCCGTTGGAAAGCGTATAATTCAAAGGGGAAGATTAAAATATTATCCATGTTAAGTAAATATTCAAATGAATATTTTCCGTGTTAGACAACAATGGGTGCCTGCAAGGGGGAAGGTGGCGTAATTTGATAGATACCTATCTACAAAACGGTCTCTTCGTTAAGGGACCTCCCTGTTATTATAAATTATAAGCGCGATTTGGGAATTCTCTGGAATTAAACGGTTCTCGGAAAAGTAGGCGGGGTGATTCAGAACATTTGTTGTTTAATGCCTATTAATAGGTTAATTATGTTATTATTCATTTTTAATAATAAGCGAATAAGGCTTAGATATTCAAGTTTTTACGTATGCTGTGACGATCACATTTGATCAAGAAAAGTCAATAAATTGCAAGAATTAAATGAACCTTTAAGTTGAGAAACTTATTGAACTAATAGCCTGCATAGTTGATACTGAAAACATGATGAAAAAATGCAGTGACGATACTCTTGACTCAGAAAGAACGGTTTTATTACCTTGATTACGGGTAACGTGTAGGACTGTAGGTACAGTGGCGAGAGACTGCCAAGCACTCGTCGGGTATACATGCATACCTATACTTTAGTTATGTGGTTCCAATATAATTAAAAGGTGGTGGATAAAACGTGCCTCCCCGAGCGGCGTTAACATAAATCGTACTGCGATTCAAACCGCCCGGCGCACCCTGGACCGCTAGCACTTGGTAACGCAGAGTCTAGCTGACCAATACATTCACCACGATGGTACACCGAAATGGAAATGGTTCTCTTCAGAACCATGACCAACGGCCCTTCTCAGGGCCAAATAACAATAACGACTTTTCCACGTGTACCACAACAGCTTTGCAAGCTCTCCCTAAATAAAGGGAACTATATTTTCTATCACCAAAATTTATATTTGTCATCAAGTTGTATCACCTAATAAATAGATCTATCGCCACGAAATATTTTCGTTCTCAGATAAACAAAAATTGTTCTCAGGTTGATATCTCAGGATTTTAGGTGATTTATTGTGGAACTGATTTTGCATTGTTTGGTGACTACATTTTGGTGACAGATCTACTATTTGGAGGACAAACCCTATTATTTAAGAAACACAAAACTAATTAAATTGGTAATAGCTTAAATGATACCCGAGACAAATTACCAGGAGAAACTGGATGCAATCTGGACTTTAGGGCACCCCGACTCGGACAGGTTAGGTTAGAAGGGGATGGCGGGGTCGAGAGACCCCGCCATCCCCTTCGTGGTTATTTTTTTATAAACCACCCAGAAGTAGGAGCCCCGCACAGCGGGGCTCCGTCGACCAAGCCCTACCGTCGACATATTATGTATATCAATCGATCCGTGGTGAATAAGAAAACTACTACTATTGGTGATCTCTTTAAATTAGTTTGCTTAAATACTTATTAGGACTCACCTATTATAATACATACAAAAACATTTATTTGGTACTAGACCTTATATCTCAGGATTTTAGGTGATTTATTGTGGAACTGATTTTGCATTGTTTGGTGACTACATTTTGGTGACAGATCTACTATTTGGAGGACAAACCCTATTATTTAAGAAACACAAAAGTAATTAAATTGGTAATAGCTTAAATGATACCCCTAAATAAATAAATAAATATTGAAGGGTTTTATGATAATAAGTCTAAGCTACTATCCCAAATCTGCCAGAAAACAAATTGTGATAGACTTTGTGTCCAAGAAATACATCGTGGAACCGATCACCTAAGGCAAATCCCTGGAATTACATTAGTATTGGAGATACCTCATGCCCAATATGTATGGACTGTATGGACTAAAATTCTATAAAAATCCTCACAGATGTCGCAGGTACTACCTGCATGATCACGTCAGTGCATAAGCCCCTAACCAGGCTTTCGAATTCTGCAAAACACCAAACTTTGACAGCCGATGTACTGAAATAGTTGTTGGTGACTTGATAGTCACAGCATAACCTAGGGGTACCGTGAAAACAACGCTGACGGCAACCTCGTTGAGGAATGGACTGATGCTTCTGAGCTAACCCACGTACATAACGCCAAACAGTCTGCATCCTTCGACAGTCGGTGATGGAAATGTGGCTACAACCCAGATTTAATATTCGTCAGTGGCAATATAAGTTCAAAACTTGTTTGCCAACCTATACCAAACACACTTATCACAAAAAAACGGGAAGGTGACTGGAGTGGATGAACTAACGGTGGAACAAATCGCACTTGGGGCCTGTAGCTGTGTCGTGGCTCCGGGCATTTTACAACCGCGATAATTCCCAAACTTTGGCGAAAGATCAAAATCATAGCATTGCCAAAACCTGGAAAACGCTCTGATGATCCCAACAGCTACCGGCTTATATCTTTGTAATGCCACACATATACGTTATTCGAAAGACTGCTGCTAAACCTGCTAAACCGCCTCACAGCAGTTATTGAGCCGAAACTAATATACGAGCAGGCTGGTTTTAGACCAAAAAATTTAATCGTGGATTAAATCGTGCTCCAGCCAAGTCCTTCGATTAACACAATTTTTAGAGGATTATGAGGCCAACAAACTCACAGGTGTCGTATTCGTTGACCTGCCAGCAGCTTACGACACCATCAACAATAAAAGACTACTTGCCAAAGTGATCCTTACCAACGACCGGGGTTTAATAAGCATCCTAAGCGAACTTCTACACAACCACCTCTTCCAGGTTTGTTTCCAGTCTGGTAAGAGTAGATAGCGACGGCAAAAAACGGACTTTCTCAGGGCAGTGTGTTGGCGCCAACACTTTTAATATCTATACAAACGACCAGCTAACCAGGGTTGCGGGAAAGTCTGCCAGGGTTGCGGGAAAGTCCGAAAGGGTTACCGTGGCCCCTGGCACAAGCAACTGAAGGAACACGGGTGGGTTTTAGTCAGTAAGAGTCTGACACGCCCTTCCACTCTGCCCAGAGCGGGAGAAGTTATTTGATGACTTCCCACGCAAAAAAACCAACACACTGAGCGTTTCCTGTACGCACACGACTTCCCTTTAGCGGCTCAATCAGTAACTTTCACTGATGTAGAAGATAGGTTGTCACTAGCACTCGGAAACTCTACTAGGAAATGACTACGTCAGTATTGCTCTAGGGGCGAACCCGTCCAAGACAGAAGCATGCGCATTCCATCTCCACAACATATGCTCTAATCGGGTCCTTATCATCACGCGGAGAGGAACTAAGATTGAACACTGTTCAAATCAAAAATATATGTGAGTAATCTATCTATGTGTGTGTAGTATGTGTCTACTTAGACATTGCCCAAAATGAGACCTGTCAGATAATATCGGGCTGCTTAAAAAAACTCAAACTCAAAGCATTTATTTCAAATAAACCAATTACAGGCACTTTTGAACTGTCAAGGGGTCGGTCAGTCAGAAAGATGCAGCTAGTTGCCCATTCCAAAGCATAGTACGTACCTATGGAGAAGAACGGGCAAGCAACTCCATGGACACTCTTCACTCACTTACTCAAAACCAACTCCACTCAGTAAGTCTCCACTTTGTACTATGGACACTCAAGGTGCTCTCATATAATTATATATTCAACGTACATGATGTAACTAATATTTATGTAACAATATAATTTAAAAGAATGTCCATGGAGTTTCTTGCCCGTTCTTCTCCATATGTACTTACTACGGTTTGGCATTGTCAACTAGCTTCATATTTCTGACTGACCGACCACTTGACAATTCAAAAGTGCCTGTAATTGGTTTATGGAAATATACAGGGTTATTGGTAAAACACCATCAACCTCTTAAGGGGTCATTGTGGGGTGCATTTTGAAGAGCCTCCTCGTGGCGGACTCTGGGCAACGTCGGCTCCAACTGCCCACCAAGTTTTGGTGGACAATTGGGGCTGGCGGCTAATCTTCAACAAACGGGGAAAGGTCATGGTTCCAAACACCGATCATGCTTAATGGTCGGTGAAGGGAAACGGGCTATAGAGGGTCAATACGTCCACTCCTTCTCTGCTTACAGAGGAAGTTGAGTGGGCGTAGACTGAGAAACGGCACGTGTTTCTCTCCTTGAGGAGCAGTCCTCGAGGAGTGAACTTTCGGCGGGTTCGCTGAGTCGGGTCGGCCGTACAGCGAACGGAGGCATGCCTAATGCCGCCGCCGGGGGCTTGGCTTAATTGCCTGGCCCAGAGGAAGGCTACTTCTAAGATAAAAAACCACCCAATCCTAAGCTTCGAAGCGCGGTGAGAGGATGAATGGCTGGAGGGAGTCCAGTCGTTAGCGCTTCCCCTGCGGAGCACCTGCCGCACTCTGCAGTATGTAGGCTTACCGGGCATCTAGGCTCTGCCCGGTGGACATTTGTGTCCTATATCAACTCGTGGGATTAAGTCGTGAAAAATAAAAATAACCCAACAAATAAAAAAGACGAAGAGGAGAGGAGTGATGCGGGGTCGGATTCCGACGCCGCATCTGGCGCAAAGGGCTCATGCCAGAGCTCGGAGCGCGAAGTGGAGGGGGCTGCTGGAAGGAACCGAAGGTTCTTCCAGAAGCGCCCCAGATCGGGGGAGGGCCAGGGGTCGTCCTCCGAAGAGTGGACCTCGGGGCCCAAAAAAATCCACTCCAGCCGGCGGTGTGGGGCCCGGGAGAAAGGTTTAGGCAGAGGGCTCGCCACCCAGGAGACTAATGAGCTGCGCTCTGCCAGCCCAGCCGAGCCGGCCCAGCGAACTGAGAGACTCGCCTCGGAAGGGAACCAGCCTGGAAGGACCAGTCGCAAGGCGGGTCTCTCAGAGTCCTCGAGTGGCGAGCCGGATGCCGCTGGCGGCTCCAATTCGGAGCGAGCAGCCAGTTTTGAGCAGGTCGTGGTCGCCGCAATAAAGGATGTGGCCTTGAAGAGGATTAAGTCCTCTAAAGACAAGGCCATAGCCGCGGCCACGGCCTCCATTATGGCGGCAGCGGAGGCCATTCAACTTGGGCCTTCGTCAGACGGGATGTCTGAAATGCGGGCGGAGGTCGCCTGCTTGACAGCCGCCATGGAGTTTCTCCGGAAGGAGAATGAAGAGCTCCGAGCAGACCTGGCCGGGCTTCGAGCAGCCGGCCTCAGGGAGGTGCCGCAGGAGGGGGCGCAGTAGCATGGGCAGGGACGGGCCGTGCCTGCGGAAAACCGGGTTCTTACCCTGGTGCGAACACGAACACTGAAGGAACACGGGTGGGTTTTAGTCAGTATGAGTCTGACACGCCCTCCCGCTCTGCCCAGAGCGGGAGAAGTTAATTCATGATTTCCAAACCTCAAAAAAAAATAAAAGGCGTCATTGTACTCATCATTATGAACAACTTTTACTATGGGACCAAATATGAAATCGCGAAAAAAAATCTGCTGGTCCCTAAATTTTGACGAGTTCTGCAAACAAAAAAAAAAAGGAGGGAACAACAGATTTTTTTTTCGCGATTTCAGTTTTGGTCCCATAATAAAAGTTGTTCGTAATGATGAGTACCATGACCCCTTAAGAGGTTGATGGTGTTTAACCAATAACCCTGTATATTTCCAAGGTACGGGACTGTCGATCCACGAGTCCGACTGGCACTTGGCCGGTAAAAAAATGTTTACAGGGAAAAAGTACACAGAAAATTAATCAAATTTCATTTTATATTTTTACTCTTCGAAAAAACTAATCAAATAATTATCGGAGAGAACCACGACATATCCATAGCATAACCTGAAATGTCATAAATTCATTTTTCTCAAATGCAAAGATACATGAAAAAAACAGACACTAGATTTACGCAGCGCCTTAATTAATTTAACTTCATAATTTAACTTCATGTCAAAGACGGATAGTATTTGAACAACCAGAGTTGCAAGATAATTGATGTAGTGAATGAAAGTGAGTGTATTTGGCGACAATGTGTCATCTAAATTATACACTTGCACCCTAGAATGGGGTGGTCCGTTCCGTAGGGACATCGGCACAGTTCGGGAGCTGCAGAATCTATTGTTATTATAAAATGCCATCTCATTGTGTAACAGTACCGAAGGCCCATTAGACTTAAGAATAATATTAAGGCATTGAAACTTCAGATACGAATTGGGCATTTTCCACCTATGTGTAAAAAAAATAGAAAATGCTACACATCTTTCTTACTGCTTCGACATAGAGACGCAGACAATGTCATTTGTTACCACAGATGTCCGGTCGAGTGTAGGTACCTATAGGTGTCGCTTGTCGCTTTGGCATTCTGGTTCTGTAGCATGTACTAAATGGTCTGCAATATCTGTTTATCGATTGAAAAAAAAATGCTCTGTTTTTCATAATGATGAAGTGTTATTGCGAAGTTGTATTTACAGACTGCTGAAGATAGTTGAGATATCAAAAACTAATTGAAAATTTTTTGGTTAATGATAGATATGATAATGGAATACAGCAAAACATAGTGATTCATATTCACTCATGCGAGACTTTAAATCAGCTATGCTCTTGTCCATCTATTAATAAAACTCCAACAGTTAAGTATCTTGGAGTCCTTCTAGACGAGAACATGACTTGGAAGCCGCATATGGATATGGTCTCATCACGTGTTAGAAGACTAATATGGGTTTTCAAAAATCTTAGGCACGTAGCTAACCTGGAACTTCTTCGAACTGTTTACTATGCCCTTGTTCAATCTGTAGTCGGATACTGCATTGGAGTGTGGGGAGGTGCATGTAAAACGCATATCATACAACTAGAGAGGGCTCAGCGATCTTTGCTGAAGACTATGACATTTAAACCCTACAGATTCCCCACTAGAACGCTATATGAGCTGTGTCAAGTTCTCACGGTGAGGCAGCTTTTCATGTATCAGGTTATTATCAAATTGCATGTGTCTAGCCATTATGATCCAGATAAATTTAGCAACAAACGTACTATTACTAATGTATTTGACTCCGTAAGAACACGTACTGCATTAGCCAGACATCAAAGGCGTTTCCTTTCTGTGCATATATACAATAAAATTAATAAAATTTTAAACATTTATCCGCTCTCTTTTCATGATTGCAAGTCCAAGGTTAAGAACTGGCTTCTTACTCTTGACTACGAAGAAACAGAAAAATATTTTATTCGGTAAAGTGCACTCATACTCACATACACTCACACACACACACACACACACACACCCACACACCCACACTCCACATCCACACACTACTTTCACAGTACATTTTAACCATTTAAACTACTATCTCTGTTATAATTTCTGCATGCTCAAAATTATCGTGTTCACTAAAAATCTTAGTTGGTATAAAATATAATGTAATGAATTGGGAGAAGGCGCTGAGATCTGACATACAGGTTTTTACCTAGTTTGGGTTTCAGAGGCTTCATTGTTTTGTAACTCTAATTTATTTCAATAAAGATTTTATTATTTATTATTTTATTATTATTTATAAATATTAAAAGTATCTTAATAATTTAATTAAGGTCTAATTTTTTCAAGTTATAATATTGAAGTAGCTTAGCTACCTTTTGTCATTTGCTGGTAAGCACACATTGCGAGGGTGTCGTTAATATGTTTATTTTAATACGCGTGTCATGTGTATAATACGGAATTTATTATGGCCCCGACCCTCGCTCGGATTAATGCGATACGGAAGATTTGAACGAGGAGCATTCACTTAGATTGGTGTGTTCAGCAGGGCTTTTAGGGTTCCGTAGCAAAAAATAAAAAAAAGAACCTGTCTGTCTGTCACAGCTGCTTAGATATTTCAGCAATTGGCGAATATTAGCTTTAAAAAGAAAACATTAGCTACAACAGGATTGGGAAGTTGAAATAAAGTAGGAATAATTTAATACAACACAAATGCCAAAATGAAAAGATAACATAAATTAAAACCAAGTCAAGCTCATCATCATCTACCTAGCCTTTCCCCACCTATATATGTCCGTGTCGGCTTCCAGTCTAACCGAATGCAGTACCGGAACACCAGTATTTTACATAGAGCGACTGCCTATCTGATCTGGAAAATGACAAGTAAGTAATAAAAAATGTCACTATTAAAAGACCCCAACCATTTTAATCCCAAACACTCGACAAAAGCAGCAGTCAGAGCAGTGGTGGCCCATTGGTTACGGCCGCGAATTACGAGTTGCAGGTCCTAGGTTTGACATAGACAGGCGCTTTACTTTGTGTAAATTATTTCATCACCATTGCTCCAAAACGGTGAAGGAAAACATCGTGAGGAAACAGGCATGTCCTAGAATAAAAAAATCGAAGACATGTGACATCTACCAACCCGCACTGGGCCCGCGTGGTGGATTACGGCCCACTCCCTCTCGCCGCGAGGAGGCTGGTGTCCCAGCAGTGGGAACATTATAGGCTGATTATACTCGACAAAAGAGTAGAACCCTTGCTTTACCAGTGAAATCCCGGGCGAGTCTTGAACCTCACAACCACGTGAAAAGGATGGGTCAAATACCTCAGCTTTTCAAAACAATCGGAATTTGTAGTATTGTTCACTTTAGATCTTATTTAAAGGATCAGTCGCTACGGATGCACAATGATTTATAGCTTCTAATAACGGGAAAAACTGGCTATAATCTATTTTGATTTGTATACAAATCGGTTGAACAAAAAACCATAAAACACCCCACACAAAGCATTTTTGTGTAAACATAATAAACATTAAAAAAACGTTATATCTGTTGTTTTAACTCATTTCGAAAGTCATTCATTACGAGCATCGTATTGGTCCGATTGTATTGTTACTATTAAAAGATTTTATTACTCGCCGTCTCTGGGGACTTATGTAACCCAGTGCTTCTCAATATTCGTAGTCCTAATAATTACAAAGTATGGGCTTATCGTAGAAAACTTTACAACGCTGAATGTACCTACTCATCCTGTGCATTGGAATTTTTCCAAAACTAATAACATGGAGGATGAAAGATATGTGATAGAATACATTGTATACCTGTAAACTCTATGGATTTATAGTTTTACTTCTCGAAGTATCCACGTGCATATCGAGGGCGGCCGCTACAGAATTCACGCCTCTAAAGGGTTTAGGTTTAGGTCTTCGCACGTTTCCTGGGACGAAAAAATTAACATTGTATAATACTAAGTACCCTGTATTCCCATACAAATAAAAATATAAGTTTATTGCTTATATTACGCGAGGCAGCGAAATGAGAAAACAAATAATTAAAAGGCTGTTGGCGACTTAGTTTCGCGCAAACAAATTTAATTAACATTCGTTTATTTTCCCGCTTGATCCGAGGGAGACAAACGCTAAGTAAAATTTATGTATCGGAATCAAATACAATTTCGTCTTTACATTTTGTACACTTTTTTTGGAACTGCCTTACTTTACCGTGCGAAGTGAAAGTTTAAAGAGGATACGCCTCCTATTTAGCATCTGTGGACACAACAGATGACCATCTCTATATCCCACGACATTATTTCAATCTTAGGGCCTGATCACACGTACTACAACTACACCACATCCACACCACAATGACAACGTTGTAGTTACCACAACGCAACTGCAAGGAGCTGCAGCGACACTATTCACACGTAACCACTGCTTGCCCAAATTTTGTCGCTGCGATGTGGTGTGGTTGTGGTACGTAAGATCGGGCTCTTATCCTAGACGTGACATGCAGGCTTACAATAGTAAATTGACATGGCAAGATCAATCTCAACAGAGGAACGCACTAGAACGGTCTGACAGGATGGTCGATGATTGATCTCACCTTTCTTCCCAACCCTTCGGTTAAGGAACCGCTTCGATTTTTTGAAGTCGGATAAAAAAATACACTGCTACCAAAAAAAGGTACCTAATGCTTTATGGCATTAACAACAGATGCATTATTTTTTTATAAATAAACGATGTTAATATCTATGATCGTCATCTCCTTTGGTTCGTTTTCTGTTGACCACTTCACAGAAATAGGTACATTTATTTAAAAACCCTGAAATAATAATTAGCAAAACAATGAAAATCTGCTTGTTTTACACCATTCAAAACCAATTTGGAATGGTTTTCAATTTTAGATATTCCAAATAAAATCAGTTGTAACTGAAAATAAAAGGTATTTAAAAGTTATTTTTTTAAGTCTGTATCCTTTATTGTCTTCAAATAATTGTGCAAATAAAATTGATTCTTATCCTTATTACTTATAACTTCCAATAACTCAGCTGATAAAGAATAAAGACCGCACACACTAACGTCCTGCAAAAATATAAGATGAAGTTCTTCATACGCTGAAATAATTCACAAGCTGAACAACATCTGAGATTGGTAATTGCCGACACTCGCAGAATGAGTTTTGACTACAGAGCACGGAATCTCTGGGCCCCGACAGTCCTCGGCAGCTACTAGAGGCGTCAGTAGTAACTATATAATTTTATTTATATTAAATTATTTTCAATTTAATTAAATTCAATTTTTATTCTTTTAACTAAACTTAAAGGAGCGTAACTTAATTGGTACCAGAACTACATAATATTACTATAGCAAATCATTATGTCACGGTTTAGCTTGTTACTTAACGCTGTAGGAGGAAGGCTCCGGTGTCTGTCACACAGTTAATACTAGCACAGACATCGACGTTTACTCTATCTTTGAACTACTTAAAACTTTGTACATTGTGTTTTTGTTTAGGATCTAAGATGAGTTGTGTCCACATGAGTTGTTTTTTTTTTACTATTATTTACTATTTTATTCGTGTCCGCATAATTAGCGCTAAACACAAGTTCGGGTGTCACAGGAATTCTCAGAATTGTCGCGGTTCGACAGTGTGGCTAAACGGTAACATTCACCTACAAGCTTGGTTTGTATCGAAAGTGTTGAAAATACCGTCTCTAGCAGCCTAGCAGCGGCTGCCGAGCCATCTAGACTTCTCCGTGTTCTGTGGTTTTGATAATTGACCCTTTGCTGACTAAGTATTTCCTGATTTAAGATTGCAGGTTCAACTTTTTAGCCTAACGGTGTACCTAGTAGTTATATTTTTATAGGGCGGGTATAAATAGGAACGTAACTATTTTCCCTTGCTATTTATCTATCTGGAAGGAAATTCAAGTTTGATATAACGTTAAGAGTAATTAAAAATTGCAACAATACCTAAAACTTTTGAATAGTTTGAAACACTACTTTGCTCATGCTCACATACGTATATGTCAATAGAGACAATGAAAACGTTACGCTAGTAGCGAAAACGAGATAAACGAACTATCAAGGTAAGCATTCGGCTCGAGGTACTAAGTACCGTACATTGTTGGTAGGGTTATTGTGGAATTTATTGACACTAAAATAATGAAAATGGATATATGTGTTGATACACAAGGTAAAAAAGGAAGTTACAGACAAACTGAAATAAAAAGTGTAAACCGTTGCAGTTCCACGTGTCTTTACGATCCCGTGAAATTTGTTTTCTTACAGGATTTTTCTAATCTTCTTTAGCATCGTTTATATTGATTATAGAGCTCCTCCTGCCTAATTTATATTCAGCTAGTGTTTTTTCATCACGCCTTGTGCTTAATATCGCAATTTGTACCGTAGTTGGCGTAAGCCGAGGGGACCTGTCACCTTTACTCTCCGATGCCCGTCTTTCTCTGTTCAATGCCTATTTTATTGCTCGCTTACACATAAACAACTAAAGTTTACGATCGTTTTTACATTAAGAAATCGGCCGAGGGAAGAGATAAACCAATAAGTAATTATTATTAAATGAAGGACTGAGTATTATTTCTTATTTACAACAAAAAATACCTATTATTATTTTTATTGGTATAGGTACCAGCAAGCACATTCAGTTTTTGGTCCCGGCTAACAATTGTAGATCTTTGACAGGTGTTACTGGCCAGAAGTCCAAAAATCTGACAACCAAGGGGTATCGTGTTACCCATGAACTGGGTTGTGAAGATGAGATAGGCAGTTACTCCGTGTAACACACTGGTATTCAGCTGCATCTGGTTAGACTGGCAGCCGACTCCACTATAGTCGGGAAGGGGCTAGGCAGATGTTGATGATGACAAGCTCTTCACCTGCGACTTAACTATGTGGATTTTGGATTTATTCATATATAATTTTACACCTTTTCACACCTTAAAAATGGGTACGTTATACACCTCTATTATATATATATCCTCGTATTTCTTTCTTTATCTTTGTTACTCGGATTGGTTTCCGCACTAAGTTCTTCAAGTGGATCGTTGTACGTGGGCCATGGCGACAGCCGCTAGTCATTTCAACCAGCCCACCTGCTTCTGGTAGAGATTAGGTCTCCTAGTCTGTTCAGAACATCTACAAAGGACCTTCTGTCCTAATATGGGTGACGCCTGTGCATTCAAAGAGCTCATGCGCAACGGTTTCCTCAGCCTCCATGCATGTTCTGCACAGAGGTCTGTTCGTTAGGTCAATGTAATGAGCGCCTGGTTAGCCTGCTATTCAAAGATAGCTTCCTTGGACTGCCTGCAGCCCGGTGTCGAAGTCCACCAGCTCTCCGCTTGTGTGTGGGTAAACTTCTGTAGCCATCTGCGTAACTGGTTGAAGGGGATAGCCACGATTGGTTCGAGCTCATTGTTTATATGTGGCTAGCTTGTGCCTGCGACTACGCGCACTGCATGAAAGTCGGAAAAAAGAACAAATACTACCATATAATAATAATACCTACAGTTGGACCGCCGACACGGTCCGCGTGGATGAGGAGAAACAACATTTTATTAGCAGTAGAATTCTTGATGCTCTGTCAAGTCTTACAAACCATGCACAGCAGAGTCAGCAGATAGTAATAAATATAGCTAAACCGCCCAAAGATATAGGTACAATAAAAACAAACCTTAAAATAATAATATTTACTAAATCTCAAGGAACAGTTAAGTATACATATTGGTTACATACAAATAACTCTGAATCCCAATCCTAATCCAGAACTTAAATTATATATATTAAGGTTATCGCGCCAAACTGTGGTTTCCTAACTAGATGTTGATGCCTAAATAGATTTTAGAATTTAGTCAGCTGGTTCAGCAGCTTCAGCAGTTGTTGCTTCATCATCAGCTGGTAGTGTTGTTGCATCATCAGCTGGTAGTGTTGTTGCATCATCAGTTGGTAGTGTTGTTTCATCAGCTTCTGATCCAGTATCAGTTGCTCCATCTGCGACAGTGGTTGTACCACCTGAATCTGTTCCATCGGTTGCATTACTTGATGCTGACTCATAATCAACAGTTGTTGCATTACCAGATGATGGGTCATCATCAGACGTTGTACTATTAGATGCAGTCGAATTATCAATGCCTGGTCCATAACCACATGTTATTGTTGTAGCCTTGGTTGTGGTTTCTATTATTTCTTTGTTGTCGTCAGTATCATTGGTGGACCTTGCAGGTGACAAGGTGCCAGCGATGTGATATAGTTGTGGACTTTGAGTACTAGGCAAGGTCTTTGTAGTACCATTAGTCCGCCACTTAAAGAATGGTAATATTGTAGTCGTCTTTAACTCATGACAACTGCATTTACAACGAAAATCCATTCTAAATATTTGAAAACCAATGCTCTTGCATGTAGTCATACAAGTAAAACTTTTAACGTAATCTATGCATTTAGAATGATAACTTAAACCATAATGTTTCCGAGCTTTTTTACTGTTACCTGTAAGAAGAATAAATATCTTAGGCAAAAATAATTAGACGTTATTTTAGCACATGCTAAGCAGTAGTATGACAAGGAAAGAAAAGACTACAAAGTATCAAAAATTTCAACAAAAATTCTCCACATTACCATCGCTTCTAAGGTTTTATAGTTTTTCATTACTAACACTAACTAAGCCTTCTTTGAAATGACATTATTTTTATTGTACGAAAAACTATACAATGCGAGGTCAACTAAAACTGGAAATGTATAGCTTGATATCTGCTCTAGATACCATGGCGCGGCGGTTTTTTACAGTTGATGCACGTGTGAAATTACGTCATCGCCGCTCTAGTGTAAACAATGGGTTTTTATAAATATTTAATTGTTGTAATTAAAGCTGATAACAGGCCGGGCACCCGGGTACCCAGGGGGCATTGACGGTAGTTTGCTATTGTGGTCATTTGCGGATAAGTCATCGTGTGTACCTATTTAACGCACTAAGGGTTTTTATTCTATCGGTATCGCTGATTGTCCCGTTCAATCGAGCTGGTGAAAATAGCCACGGCCAAAGGAAGCCGTTGTTGTTTTAAGAAATTTGAAACCTAACACAAAGTACGAATATGCCGTCTATATTACCTTCTAAAAAGGTTTGGAAAAAAGTTTCTTGGTTAACTTCTGGGTAGGATCTCCATGAAATGGCTCCGGGTAAAGGTGGCTCTGGAATCCTCAGTTTCAGGATCAGGTTGAGATGCATGTGATGCGTACAATTGGCCGTAGAAGTTTTTGACTTCCGAAAGGATCTCCGGCTTCGAAACGACGATATCCCCAATAGATTTACTTCGTCTGGTAGCTCCTCCCAAGTGATTCGATGAACACTTTCGACCTCCGATTTTGCTCAATCGCTTTCTCTATAGAGCGTGTGTTGGAGCGTCGATGGTTGCGTCGTACCAATGTTCTAATATTTTTGTTGAGTGCCCGTTGTCTGACGAACTGATAGGTGGGTTTTCACGTCGTTCCGTGATAAGCTCCAGAGTCTCTTCCGAAAGTTTGGACTTCCTGCCCGTTTGCAAAATTACGTACCTTCCTTCCTGAGGATTTCCACCACCTGGTAGAGGTGGACGCCTGGTCAACGTCTTTTGTGGTTTTCACGGCAGCGAAAGGTTCGCAGTTTGGAGCATATTTAGATGGAGCCTAGACTTAATCAAACGAGTTCGCTCGAGCATCAAGTTAATTTTCAGAGAGCTTCGGATAAGTCTGTGATCACTGCGGGTATCGAACCTGTTGATCGCTGAGACATTTCTGAATATATGCTTTTTATCCGCTATGATGAAGTCTATCAAATTTTTTGTCATAGTGTTGGGACTACGCCACATCCACTTCCTTTGGGGCTGTTTTTAAAAGAAGGAATTCATCAAAGAAAGCTTCATTCTGCAAGTTGACAGGCATTTGCTGCGTAGGATCCTATTACCGATTCGTTGCAATTTTATATTGCCACTTTAGCGTTAAAATCCCCAATGAGAACGTTGTAGTGAGCCTTAGTCATGGAATGCAAGGCTTTGGAGATGGCCGGCCACAAGGCGGCCCAGAGCTCTGCGGCACCAAACTGCAGCCTGTGTACAGCTGCAGGGAGGCCCACCGGGCACAGAGCAAGAAGAAGAGAAGGGGTGCCAAGGCTGCCGGGGGCTCTATACGCTCCTCTCAGCCTGGCTGCCCTTCGGCCGAGGAATGGTGCAGAGGGAATGGATTGCGCTCTACCATTTCCTCCAAGGCAAAATCAACCACTGTGCCAGAGCTCAGGATCTCTTGCTCCAGAGCATGGCAGAGTGGTCGATTTACGTAACTGTGGTTACCAAACCGTATTTTGTCCCCCGAGGGATAACTGGGTGGGAGACCTGGACGGTTTGGTAGCCATCATTGGCGGGGCTCTTGTCAACCCGTCCCGAGGTCACGGCTGGGTAGCCGCCCTCGAGGACGGCATTGGTTCGGTTGGGGCGTATTTTTCGCCCAACAAGAGTCTCGCCGACTTCGAGAGCTTCCTTGTCGAGTTGGGTGCCGTCGTGGGCCGACTCCACCCTCGCCCTGTGCTGTTGCTGGGGGATCTCAACCCCAAGTCTGTGGCGTGTGGATCTCCTGTGACCAGCCAGTTTGGTTTTCGGCATGGGCGCTCCACCATCCACGCTGTGTCGCGGGTGGGAGTCCTGGCAGAGGAAGCGGTGTCCCGGGGCGGGGTGATGTTGGTGGTGTCCTTCTTGGACATCTCCAACGCCTTCAACACCCTGCCCTGTAGTTGTATTCGGGAGGCACTGCGCTATCATCAGGTGCCTCCCTACCTCCGCCACATCGTTGGGGCTTATCTGTCGGAGACCTCTCCGACAGATAAGCCCAACGATGTGGCGGAGGTACGGAACGTAGGTGATACACCTGTATCACCTAGGTGGGACGTGATGGCGGAAACCAGCGCCGCATGTCGTGCGGTGTTCCACAAGGTTCGGTCCTAGGCCCGCATCTGTGGAACATCGGGTACGACTGGATGCTGAGGGGCGAGCTCCAACCGGGCGTAGATCTGACGTGTTATGCGGTCGACACTCTGCTCACTACCCGGGGGAGCTCACAAAGGGAGGCAGCGTTGCTGGCGACGGCTGCGGTCTCACAGGTGGTGGGCCACATAAGTCGCCTAGGCCTGGAGGTGGCCCTCAGCAAGTCGGAGCTCATGGTGTTTCATGGTCCCCGGCGGGCGCCGCCGCCCGGCTCACACATCGTGGTTGGGGGGCTCGGTCCAATCTCGGTTGTTTAACGGCTAGCTTTTCCATCATGGTTTGCAATCATTGATAATACAGATCTGCCGTAATCGTCTCGCCAGATCTGAGGAAGCTGTAGTGGATGACACCAGCATTGGTCCACCAGACACTTACCAGTATCTTTTTCTGAGTCAACTTTCACCCGGGGCAGCATTTGGCCGGTTCTCCTGGGTTCAACCATTGTGATGAGCATTTTCGATTATCGTACAGGATCCTTTTTTCATCACAAGTAACGATACGATTCAAAATCACCTCATTATTGTGACGGTTGAGTAATGTAACGCAGCACTCGACTCGTGTTTATTGGTTTGCTTCACTCAATTCATGCGGTACCCATTTTTCGAGTTTTTCCACTTTTCCAATTTTTTCAAGTGAATTAAAATTGTTTTATTACTCACACGATTTACGATTTACGATGGATCCGCTTTCACGATCACTTTGAATTCTTCTTTATCTACTAGGGTCTCCGGCCGTCTACGGGGTTTGTTCTGTAGGTCAACATTTCCAAAACGACAACGTTGAAACCAAAAAAATACCGTTTTTTCTTTTACGGTAGTTTCCTTATATACATCATTAATCCTTCGAGCTGTTTCTGCAGCGCTGGTGCCATGGTAGAACTCGTGTTCGTAAATAACTCGATATTTTAAGTTTTCCATATTGTGAACAGAACGATGTCAAAGAAAAATCTAATGGTGTGAAAACAAATGAATCGCTAAATTGGAAACACAAATACACAAGCCTAAATTTGAAATAAATTTGAATTTGGAATTTCTAACCAAACGCCAGGTATTTGAGATGAAAGTGGCCAGTTTGACAAAACGCCAATTTCATAATATGAAATTCCAAAACCCGAAACCGGAAATTTCAATTATCGTAAAAGACATTTTGCCGAAAGTGTATTTAAATATATATTATGTATTTGGAAACAGCGTCGCGAGCTCTATCGATTGCTATATTTAAAATAATCCTATATTTGAAAAAAAGCCCTTACGACCTGGATTTTCAACAGCTTGATTCGATTTTTTTTACTATTTGGGATGTATCGTAAACATTTTTGGCTCTACTGAAAGGTCGTGTTTTGTCCTTTACGACAATTGAAATTTTCGGTATCGATATGTAAGGACCTAATAATAGGTATTTGAATACTAACCGTAGTCATCCTGGGATGAAATTACGGAAGCAGCCAGTAACAAAGCTAATGAGATCTGGACATTCATTTCAATCCTCAACCCATTAAATACATCAAAATGATATTTTTCGATCAATATAAAACAAATACCAGGTCACGAATGTCGAGAAAGCGTGTGTTTAGGCATTAAAGATAAATTAATTAGGTACTTAAATAGTTAAATTGACATGAAATTGAGTTTACTTGGTTATCGCTATATCGCTAATTTCCTGTAAGTATTTAAGCGTAGGAAATTGTTTCTTTTTTATCAGACATCTTATGTAATAAATAGCCTTCGTAAAATATCTTGAAATTTTAAGTCTTCCAGTGAATAATGTTCTTTGAATATAACATGACATACCGAGATTCGTCGTTCCATTTCCAATCGTTTAAAATTACAGAGACTCACAGAGTTACATATTTTTTCCTATTAAGCTGAACCATTTGATCTGCAGGCAATATCCATCCATGGTTCTCCGTGGTTTTTGCTATGAATAGTTTGGCAGCAAAACTATATAGGAACATAAACGAATAGTATCACTTCACTTGGGACTCAGGGTCTAATTAATAAATCAGGAATGTGATAATGACATCGGAGAGGGACGACTTTGGACTGAGACGAATTTCTGAGAACTAACTTCTCTATGGCCACCCAAATGATGATTTAATTATCAGTATGATTTTGATTGATGTGGTAGAAGAAATTTGGCGGCAGCCGAATTCTTTTCATAACGAACGTATTTGCTTTGTTTATTACTTGGAACTAATTGATCTGCGGCGCCACAGTTTTTGGCTGTCCCTGTATCTGATTGAGGTTTAAGATTAAAATTAAAATTGAGACGTAGAAAGTAGGGGTAATAATGATAAGTAGGTATATCTTTGTTTCCTAAAAACCAAATAGTCGTTTGTAATTTTAATTTCGAATGTGTAGATACTTCAGTGGTGCTGCACGTCTTTCTACATCGTTCTCACATGTATAATTTCAACATGAATGATGTACTATTTTGTAACAATATTTTGATTTTAAAGAGTGTCCATGGAGTTTCTTGCCCGTTCTTCTCCATAGGTACCTACTACGCTTTGGAATGGGCAACTAGCTTCATCATTCTGACTGACCGACCCCTTGACAATTCAAAAGTGCCTGTAATTGGTTTATTTGAAATAAATGCTTTGAGTTCGAGTTGTTTTCCACAATTAGAATTTCATGTTAATTTGTGTGTAGTAGACCGGTTCCTTCGGCAAGTAATCGAGTCTTAGGAACACTGATGTTTCACCTCAGAGGCTGGGTTAGTACCTACTTGTTTAAGTCGGGGGTTGCGGAAGGATCGTACGTTCCCGCGACCCCCGGCGTAGGTGTGAGATGGAACACCGGGGTGGTTTTTAGTCAGTAAGAGTCTGACAGAACCCGCCGCCCGCAGCTGGGCGGCGGATATCCATGAGGATTTTCCACCCCGGAAAAAAACAAAAAAAAAGTACCTACTTGTTAATACCTACTTGTGCTGATAAGGTATCAACCGCTTGCACTAAAGGATTAATTTACAAATGCAATTCATTTTACAGTGCATTAATTCTGTAATTAAGTACTTAGAATACTAAAAAATTATATAAAAAAGCAATTAATGCCTAGCAATATAATTCAGTTACAAAAATATGGGGGGAGTCCTACTTTCGCTATATTTGTTATTATTAAAATGGTTCGTAATAATAATAAAAGCAGAGGAAACCAACAGTAAGTAACCTGAAAGTTGATTTAAAATAGGGTTTTATATTATAATATAAATACGAAGAATGGGTTCGAAGGGATGAACAAAATGAGATAAATAGCGTATTAAGAAGCAATATAATTAACTTAAAAGGACGGTAGTATTTAGAATTTCAAAGTAGGTTTTGTAGCCCAAATGGTACATAATAAAAACAACTTTGCCTGCATTCGTGCCGTGCCGTTACCGACAGTACTTTCTTATATTTAGTATTCGTCTCATGGTATTTTTTAATTTTTCAGTTACGTTTCCAATTATTTTAAATGAGACTGACATGAAAAGTAAGTATGATCTTTTTTATCATTTCTAGGTGCATTATACCTTTTCCTATCATCAACATCACCATCATAATTTCCCTATTGCAGTAACAGAAAATTTACCGCATTAAACACCTATAATGTGTAACTGAAACATCTCAAGACTACACACATCAAAAGTATCTACGGATCAAACAGCTCCGAGCGAATTCTATTATTTACTTAAAATTTTCAAAATATAAATAATCAAGGAATCGTATTCAATTTCTTTTAAAAAAACCGGCTCCACACATTACGGTTCCGAACCAAACTACACTGAGCAGTTTGGAACCGTCGCTGGGCTGCTGTAAAAACTGTATTGCGCTTAATTAATAAACCGCTCATAAATTATACATGTAATTGACATAGTGTCAAGGAATAAAATATCAGCACTATAATATGATTCCGCTAGCCAACCATTTTTATTTGATAAAGATATCTACTGCATTGGTCTAAAGGCCTTCGTACGTCAGCAATCAGCATCTATTTTTGGTTTTTATTTTTTTGTGCATCTATGGCAGTGTCGCCAACGGCTATAATTTTCCTGTATCATAAGGAGATATAATCATATCAAAGAACTCAATTAAAATTTAATCTTTGGAAACCTAGGTGTTAAGGGAGTAAAAAGTGAGCCTAATTGCGCTCTCCTGACGAATCTCGTATTAGCATGAGATCAGCGGACCTATTCTGTAAAAATCTCACCGTGAAAACTTCGGTGAAGTGAGCGTGAAGTGAGTTGTCAATAGTGTCAGTTCCTAGCATCAAGTGGAATGACAGCTCACTTCACCTTAGTTATCACGGTGAGATTTTTACAGAACAGGTCGGCAGATATTAGGCGTACCTATAAGGTATTAGAAGACCTATGGACGCCAACATAGTATGCCAGAATTTCCATACATATAGTGGTAAAAAATGATATAGGCACCCGTATTTGGATCAATGGAAGAAACGAAATTCTTGTGATCAGAGACAATCTGAATGCACAGATTTATGCTGATATGACTGTGTCAGATGTTGTCATTTCCTTAGGGCCCAAACGCTTGCTTTAATTCAGCTTATGCTAGATACCCACCGCCAGCGTCGTTGCAAACGCACCTGACGAAGCTACTATGAACGTCTTACCATGGTCTGCTCTATCGTCAAACTTAAAATCCTATTGAGTACTGCAGCGTGACCTCTGCGGTTACAACCTACTTTTTCTAATTAAATATGTCTGGTCATCAACTCATGCAACTGTGTTTTAATACGCTTTTAATAGCTTCACTTGTAGTTTTTTTTTTTTTTTTTTGCGGATGGGATATCATCAAATGACCCCTCCCGCTCTGGGTGGAGCGGAAGGGAGTGTCAGACTCTTACTGACTAAAACCCACCCGTGTTCCTTTCTTGGCCCTTTATGTTCCGGGTCAGCGGTAGCGGTATTGTAGCTAACAAACAATCTAATAAAATATTAGAAGTCAATTTTAAACTACTTCTAATTGTCGTATCGAAGTGAAAGTTTGTATGTATATGTAGTTCAGATGACAAAACTATAATTTGATATCTTGGAGCTGATCTGATGATGGAGCCAGGAGGTGGATAGTGGAACTCTTCAGTGGCTACTAGTACACCCCTCGAATTTGGGCTCATATGATTTGCTTTGACGAGTCCAATACATTGGTTTTAGGCAACGAGGATCTGATGATGGAGCCAGGGGGTGGATAGAGGACTCTTCAGTGGCTACTAGTAAACCCCTCGAGTTTGGAGACATATAATTTGTTTTGACGAGTCCAATATATTGGAGTCGTGGTCGAGGGTCTGATGATGAAGCCAGGAGGTGGATAGTAGAACTCTTCAGTAGCTACTAATAATTACTTCGACTTTTGGGTCATACGATTGGTTTTGATAAGTCCAATACATTGCACATGGTGTTGACGGTCTGATGATAGAGCCAGAAGGTGGATAGTGGAATTTTTCAGTGGCTACTAATAAACCACTCGAGTTTGGGCTCATATGATTCGTTTTGACGAGTCCTAGAGGTTGGGCTTGGTAACGAGGGACTGATGATGACACCAGGAGGTGATAGTGGAACTCTTCAGTGGCTCCTAGTTAGCCTCTATAGTCATAACTTCGTTTAGACTTATTAACATAATGTAGAATATACTAGACTAAAAGAAAAAAGAAGAATATTTCGTTTTTAAAACAAAAACATGCTTTTATAGCTCTTGTTAGTTCTTCTGTTAATATTATTATGTTATTATTATTATATATATATATTATTATCTCTTGTTATCTACAATTTATTAAATCAAAAAGCGTGGAGCGTTTTGTTAAATTCATAAAAAAATACACACAACTAAAAAGCGCTCCATGCTTTTTAATTTAATCATTGGGTATAAAAGACGACACGGTTGGCGCAGTGGTTAAGCGATTGACTGCTGCGTAACGTGTCGCGGGTTCGATCCCCGCACGGAACAAATATTTGTATGACCTGCAAGTAGTTGTTCCGGGTCTGGCCGTTTGTGTACGTGAGTTTAAATGTTTGTAAACGCACCCACGATACAGGAGAAATTCCAGGAGAAAAAAAAATATATAAAAGAAGAACTAATACAAGTCAATTCATTATTTTATATTTTTTTGTGCGTGATAAAAAAGGTTTTTTATTTTTATAAAAAAAAAAATTTGTTGTTTCTGTTCTGTTTAAAAGCGTATTTTTTTTAATTCATTTCTTTTACGCGGCCTACAATAGATTGAACTGGCAGAAATCATCACGTAACGAAAAAGCGTTATGCCCCTTCCAAGCGACCTTCCTCTTTTTCTCTTTCTTAGTGTATCTTTATATTTTATACGGTTGTATGTGTATGTATGTGTGAGTGTGCGAGTTTTGATATTATATTGTTGGCCCTAAGCATTCTGTACGGTCAACGATTTAACCTCAATTCTACACACATGTAAATGTCATTTAAACAATTTTTTTTTATATATAACTTTTAACCCTGAGGATCCTGGCAAGGATAATGGGATAAACTATTTAAATTTTTTCATTCTCATCGGTCCTTGATAATTGTGCGAAGATTCAAATCAATCCGACGTTTTGAAGGGGATGAAAATCGAGTTAAAAAAATCCGATACTTAGATACATATCAAGCTAATTGAAGCGTGTTAAGAAGAGTTTCGCCAACGCCAAGTATAGATACCATACGTAACCTAGAAAATTGTTTTCATCTGATACAACAGACGTGGGCGGCCATTCCGTAAACTGATTTACATGAACTCATATTGAGCATAGCAAATCGGTGTGATTGTGTGAGGTAGAAATAAAGACTAATTGTTGATTTAATGGAATAAAAACCTTTAGTAAATTATTTTTTCTCAGTTTCTATTTTAATTTCTCACTTTTAAATTTTACTTTATTTTTCGCCAGTCTAGACATAGGAAAACGTTCCACTTAATAAATTTTCATAGATACTTTTCTTTAATACAAAAAAAGTTAAAGTCACCTTGATCCGTAGACACTTTTGATGTGTAGGGAAGATCTACCTACTCTATTTATTGTTTTGTTTGTCATGTTAGGCTTGCTACACACTTGTTCGGGTTGGCATGATTTGGCAAAGCCGGGCGGCAAAATCTAATTTATATTTTCCGGAAAAACCGCTCGTATTAGCTGGAATTCAGCGAGGGATGTACCGATGTGTCGATCAAAAATGTATAATACTTATTTTGATGTTCAACAAATACCTACTGCCGAATTGAATTTGCCGACCCAAACAAGTGTGTAGCACCCCTTTTCTTTGTTTTGGGTGCAAACTTATTATGGTAAATTGATTGTAATTCGATCATTACAGACTTCAACAAAACGTCAATTCTACGTTATGGCTTTCACAGAACCCATAAGTGCTTGGACTTCCAAAAAACTTACGTATGTATAAATGTATGCATGACACGTGGTTATGCTATTGCTTCTGCTGATAAAGATTGCATGTGTACTTGTTTGAATGACAAAATAAAATCGAAATATATCAGTGTAAATTCCGCTTGGAAAATACCGACTACTACAATACCAGCCTGGGTTGGAGGTCACCTTAATCTGTCTAAAGGAAAATTTGTCCTCGTGCATACACCTATAAAAAACAAAAACAAGTCCAAAAAACTAAAAAAACTTAAACATCAATTAAACGAGTCTCTATTGAAAAATAACGAAACACTACTATATGGAAACAGTTCCAGCGATGAGCATCACAATAAAACACACTCTAGTGGAGAACACGACGATGGAGGTATGGAAAATGCAGAGCCTGAGAGCGGAGATGAAGAAAACGGAAGTAAAGAAGAGCATCACAATGAAACACACTCCACTGAAACACACTCCAATGAAACACACTCCAATGAAGAAAACGAGGATGAAGATACTGGAGGCGAAGAGGCAGAGAACGGAAAGGCTGAGAACGGGGAGGCTGAGAGCGGAGAAGCTGAGAACGGAGAGATTAAGAGCGGAGAGGCTGATAACGGAGAGGCTGAGAACGGAGAGGCTGAGAGCGGAGAGGCTGAGAACGGAGAGGCTGAGAGCGGCGAGGCTGAGAGCGGAGAGCCTGAGAGCGGAGAGGCTGCGAACGGAGAGTCCGAGGAAGCCGAGGCCGAGATCGCAGAGAAGGAAGGAGGAGAAAAATAAGCATAGCAAATAACACCACAATGGATATGATACACAAGAATAGTGAAAGTTGGTAATGTAAAAATATTTTTTTCCAAAGTACGATGTATTACATTACATGTTAAAACTATTATTTTAAAAGGCACTTTTTTTTACGAAAGAATTTTTTTTTTTGCGAAAGTAACCTGACCATTATTAATCAAAATTTAAATTAGTTTATATCACCAAAAGCTTCTATATAGTTATTTAATCATCATCATCATCATAGTCAGCCTCACCAACTGCTGAGTATAAACCTCCTTCCTTTTGTTCCTTCGTTCCTTGGTTTTTGTTAGTCTTAGCTGCGATCTTTTGTAGGTCGTACTCCCGTGTGGCTGTTGGTCTGCCGGCGCTCCTCCTACTGACTCTCGTCAAACATTCAGTTAGAGCTCTGTTCCACCTACCATCACCACGTCTAGCCAAGTGTCTTGCTCACCTCATTTTCAGAGCTACTACCTGAGTAAAGGACTTGTTCTTATTTATTTATTTAACCATATAGGTACACACTTATATAAACAGACAAGAAGAAAATAACAGAAAAATAGGTACAAAGGTGATGCTTATTTCTAATGAAATCTCTTCAACGACGGCGACGGCGGTTTCTTTCAACGATAGCGCTTCATAACCCTTTGTGCAACTTTGAATTGAATTGAAATTTATTTAATGGAACCTCACTAAAGACTTTCTTTTGGCCCCATATGCCAAATTTACTGTTCGTATAGTTATGTTTCAGTTATTGTGGTATCTGGCGATCCTTAAAAACATAATCCAGCTTGCCAAATTCCATCCAGTACAGTTCTTTGCGTCTCGAGATTTCCGTAGTTTTGCAGTTTATTTCGAAAGTTAAACTATTTTCCAGATATATGTTATGATCCACTACCTCCAGCGATTCACCACCAATTGTAACAGTTGGTAGCACGCCACTGTTAACATTGGTAATTAGAGGGACATGTTCATCTTCAGGCTCATGTTCAGGGATGAATTCGTGGCGGCATCTATTACGCCACATGCAAACTACGCATCACTGATGTCACGCAAAATCCTGCAACGCGCAAGCAAGTTTACCGCGAACCTAGCATATATACAACATTCCAACGTTCCGTCGGAGGTTCCTCCCTTTTCTATGGAGGATGAGTGAACTATACAGCCTATTTCTGGTACCTACCTCTATTAATTTATTATACAGATCTTGCAGTATTCACACGAAATAAAAGTTATGATGGTTGTAATTTTGACTGTTATGTGCATAGTGAGACAGCACCTACGTCAAAATGCTAAACAATACAATGAGCTAACAGGAGACAGGTGGAAACTGGCTCTTAGCGGTTGATATAATTGGTTTATTTTCTTTTCTATTTAGTATTTTGTTTTGAAATGTAATGAAGATGGAATTAGCTGACCCGACAGACGTTGTCCTGTACAAATATCGCCCTACAGAAAAAGTTACGTTCAGTTTTTCCAGAAGTTGACATTTTTCTGTGAAACTTTTTCAATTTTTCATTCCCTAAAAACCTAATTCGGACAATTATGCACATTTTAAAACAATAAATAGCCAAATCAGTTCAGCCGTTTTCAAGTGATGCGCTTACTAACGAACAGCATTTAATTATTATCTAAAACGTAGTGTTTGTTCTTTTTTTTTGTGTATAGACATAATAATAAAATCTTGGTCATCACGTAATCTGTAAAATGTAGACAGATTAGATTATAATTTTGGTAAAAATTAGGAATTAGTGGTATGGAATCTGTCGTCACCTTTCTCCATCATAACGTCAAAGATCCTAATGATTCAACAGACATCAACGTTTATGGGTGTAAAATATTTTTTTTTCTTTGACCCTAGTTTAATCTCAGCTGATGGCCTTCGCAGAAGTATTCATGTCCAGTAAATAAGTCATAAAAAGCGAATTGTGACTGAGGGGTTCTACATAGTGATGTTCAAATACGCTATAAACTATAGACGCATTATAGACTATAAACTATATTTTTATAGCGCGCTGTTTTATACGCTATCATTATAACACTTTGTTACAAAAACTCGACGCAAACTAAACGCGGAGACGTTATCATTTTATTCCGCAACACGCTAAACGGGCGCAGTGAGTGATGCGCGGTGAATGTTTTCTCGCAACGCTCTAGGTACACGTAAGAATATGTAAAATATCATGAAGCGATATGAATATAATATCTTTGAACTTTTTCCATATTTTCCAGGCTTAATAATATCTAATAAAACATTGTTTTTTTTTAAGTTTTTAGATAATTACTTTACTAGCTTTTTTCCATTGCTCCGCCCTCGTGGAGGTCGAAAAAGAACCTGTAAATCCTTTTCCATTAAAAATTGTATACTTGCCTACCTATGTACTAACTATAATGGTGTTCGGTCAAACGGTGTTGGAGTTCACTCTAGATTCACAAATGTAACACTTATAGGTATTAAAAAAAAAAATACTCTCAACCCACTACTAAAGTTTCTAATAATATAATTCAATCACCATTCTAAAGACACGTAGCACCATCTAGCGTCCTAAAGCAATTCATCGCCAACGCCGCAAAGGGGCGAACCATATACAAACGGTAAACAAATTAGTTAAGTATACAAAAATGCACCATTTTTTTAGTTCTATGTCGTCACAAAAGAACGCAACTCTAAGACTAATAGATAATCAATTCTAGCCAACTTTACGAAAAGACGAAGTTCGCCTTTTTGTCCCGACCCGCTTCATTTGTTTACAGCGTTGTTTCACCGACTGCTAAATGGCTGCGCGAGAGTTACGATTGTTTTAATAACGTTTATCAACGAATTTAATTACGCATTGAATTACTCACATAACAGTGTGTTTGTGTCACACTGCCGCTGCTTACAGCCGGTCGATTCTGTAACAATCTCACCGTGATAACTTGGGTGAAGTGAGCTGTTAATCCCTAGCATCTTGAAATGACAGCTCACTCCATGCTCACTTCACCTATGTTTTCACGG
Organism: Brachylomia viminalis; assembly: GCA_937001585.2. Taxonomy (NCBI): domain Eukaryota; kingdom Metazoa; phylum Arthropoda; class Insecta; order Lepidoptera; family Noctuidae; genus Brachylomia; species Brachylomia viminalis. The sequence continues at coordinate 12,088,729 of OW443301.2, read as the reverse complement.
TGAGATTTTTACAGAATCGATATACTGATGCTAGGGATTGACACTAAAGACAACTCACTTCACCTAAGTTATCACGGTGAGATTGTTACAGAATAGTTTGGTTGGTCCATTTCTGTCAGAAGATCATAAGTCAAATTCATAAGGGAACCATTAAATGATCCACAAATAAATATTATTATGCCAAAATTTGACGATTTGCTGAGCCTTTGTTCTGGAGACTGGTTCCGTTCCATGAATACAAACATTACTATAAAAAATTCCGACGAACTTATTGTTTTTAATTTATCTACAAATTTTATGAATACATATTATGATTAGAATTTATATAGGTAATAAAATTATTAATAGTTATCTTTATGACTGAAATTCTCATTGATCACGTTGAATTACTAGTCTTAGTTTTTTTAAGATTTGGACATTATATTTACTGCTTTATACTACTGCAGCACTAATTTATTCGCCAATGAAAAGATTAAGACTGTACCAAAGTTACATATATACTCGTCTTTTTCGGCCGATGACTGTACCTCAGTAGGTATAGTATTGTTTTATTTTGTTATCCTGAACATATTTCTGATAGTATTTATTACCTATGTCTAGATTAACGATTTATATGAAACATTGTTTTAAATGCCAAACTGTTTTTATTTGATATCCTAACTTACCAGAAGAACTTACTTTGAAGAATCCTAACTTACTAAGTAATTTGGTGTGTTTAAAAAATATTTCTAATAACTTAAAACGAATATTTTAAATTATATTTAGTTTACATCGAGGCGTAACTCTAAGAGAAAGGTAAATAAACGGTATGGCTTGGTGATCGGTCTCATTTGCGGTTCGCCTTTTTTGCCGCGTAGGCGACGAATTGTGGCCGTCGTTCATTGACTTTATGATTCGCATGTAGGTACAAAATTATTAAAATATTAAATATTTACTTGTTATGAATTTATGATCTGTTAAAATTACTTTTATTATTTTGTTAAACATGAGAATGCTTATATTTATAATACAAGTTAAACAAAATCAAAACGATGAAACGAGATCGCGATTCGCGAACGCCGTGTTTACAAACAACGCGTACGCGGGCCGACTGCCGCCCGAGTTCACCCGACGCGTGTGTTGCTATCCCGTTCTGTGCGCGTTTGAACGTTTAGTTTGTTGAGGCGTTATTATAATGTTATAGCGCGAACTCAGAGCCGACATAACAAACGCTATTCGCCTAGTACACATATCATGTTATTAAATGTGTTGATGCTACACGTTTCATTAACCACCACTAGTGCTACACACCTGTTCAGGACGGCACTTTCGATTCGGCAGTATTTGTTGAACAACAAAGCCGACCCGAAGCATTTACTACACATGTTCCGCTTTTATTTGGCTCAAGGCGATCGGTAAACTGCGTTTGGCATATACCCTCGCTTAGTCATGTTCGGGTCGGCTCAGCTAAGCCTGCCGGTTTTTTCCCGAACATATCTACAAGCATTTGATTTTGCCGCCCGGCTGTGCCGAATCATTCCGACCCGAATATGTGTGTAGTTCCCTTAAGAATTAGGGGCAATAGGTATCAGTGATACCGAGTGTAGAGGTTCATAGTTGCATTAAAAATTAAATGTTACTTATATCATTTAGGGCTGATTTTTCAATAGTCAGATAACTTTTACCTGAAGAATAAATTATGATAATTTGACATATTTTCGATACAAAAGCTGTCAAACCGCCATATTTATTCCTCAGATAAAAATTATCTGACTATTGAAAAATCAGCCCTTATTTGAATGTATTAACCTACTTACCTACTTGATAAGAAGTATACAATCTGTCAGCTAATTTAAACTTTTTGAATCGCGGAAAAGTTATCTTTCATAATTATTACCTACACTGTCTAGCTAAGGAAGTGAATAATAAGATTTACAATCCGTTTTTATCCATTCTATCATTTTATGGTAACGTTTTTACAAAACATTTTACTGCGGTATAACTACAACAACAAGGGTGAGTGGCAAACTTTTTATGGAATACCCGAGAGGCAATGCTTGTGTGTGACGGCTATGACGTATCACTAAGATTTTTTACTAATAAAATGAGAACATACATATTTTTGCTTTTATATCGATGTATCAATTCCTTTTATGCGGATTGACACTTTCAGAAAAATATTCACCGGCACTTTTGGGACAAGGGTAAAAGTGCCACTAAGAAATGTATTCACTTTTGTACAACATTTTATTCCCTTGCAGTAGGTATATGGTTCTTATCGACAACACTATAGCCTTTAAAAATATACCTATGTATATTTTTATACCTGGCATTTTTTTGTGCTGTTTTAACTTTATTTAAAATCGAGATCTTGGTTACTTTAAACCTCTTTGCTCTACGTTTATAAGTAGGTACCACATATTCAAATAATATGTAGCATCATATTATAAAATAATATAAATTTCTAGACAAACAATCAATTCCGAACGAAACCTGTGACCTGTGAGTCGGTTTAAGTAAATACAAAAACTTATCTTATGTTTATCTAAAATTTAATGAGAACAGAATTACAAATTATTCTTAAAATTTATCCTTGATTTCATAAGCTATTTAGATTTACTTATAAGTTGTCTACTATCAATGGTTTTTTTAAGACTACTATCACAAACAACGATTCTAAACGAAAACTAGATGATAATATCATAACTTATTTGTGTTTTTTTTCAGTTAGCATTATAAAGTTTATTACGATTTTATATTGCAATTTTCAAGTAGGTACTATGTAGTTTCAAACGATTTTCAGAACTTTAATTTGATGGTGAAAACTTATCAGATTTAAATTTTCGATTACAAATAAGTACATGGTTACTAAATTATCTTATTAAGTTTTAAAATGTTTCCACTACTTAAGATTGTCTAATTATTACCTAAATGAGAAATGATTAAACGATAATTTATCACCATCTGCGATTGGTTAAAAAGGCGACAATTTTGGATGTACTTGAGTAATATTGGGTGACTATACAAATAAGTGTACCCGTCAATTTTGGGAACTTTTGATACATCTGTGGTGGAAGATGGAATACCTATAATGTTCACATAATGTAAGTAAATTGATCATTATATCTTGATTATTGCTGATAACTTAGTTTTTCTGTATGTGTTAAATTTAATAAAGGAATATTCATATTCTGTTTCTTTCCGTTGATACGTTGATAATTTTAAATTAAAAAAAAACATTTTAAATGTAAACAGGGTTGAAGTGAATTTTTATGATACAAAGAACAAAACAATCGAACCAACGAGACAAAATTAGTCTCAGTAATCCGTCCCCAAACAAAACAATCGAACTAATGAGACAAAATTAGTCTCAGTAATCGGTCCCCGAACATAACTATCGAACTAATGAGACAAAATTAGTCTCAGTAATCCGTCCCCGAACTAAACAATCGAAGTAATGAGACAAAATTAGTCTCAGTAATCCGTCCCCGAACAAAACAATCGAACCAATGAGACAAAATTAGTCTCAGTAATTCCGTCCCCGAACAAAACAATCGAACCAATGAGACAAAATTAGTCTCAGTAATCCGCCCTCGAACAAAACAATCGAACCAATGAGACAAAATTAGTCTCAGTAATCCGTCCCCGAACAAAACAATCGAACTAATGAGACAAAATTTGTCTCAGTAATCCGTCCCCGAACAAAACAATCGAACCAATGAGACAAAATTAGTCTCAGTAATCCGCCCTCGAACAAAATAATCGAACCAATGAGATAAAATTAGTCTCAGTAATTCGTCCCCGAACAAAATAATCGAATCAATGTTATCATCTTTTTAACACCTTTCTGACGCCCTCAAGTCTGTTGAAGTCCTATCTTTAATTGCAGAAGTGCACATTAGTGACATGATTTATATTTCTGAGTTGGCCCTTCGTTAAATGCATTACTTATATAAGTATCCATAATTTTTATATTCTTAAATTACCTAACGAAAACCCATATACTCGTAGTGAGGTAACTGGAAGATAGGACATGAGTAAGTAAAGGGTTTTCCAATGCATAGTAAATTAAAAATGATTTTAAGTAGGTAATTGAATATCGTGTTTTACTATTTAATTCAGAGAGCTACTTCATCATCATCATCATTTCAGCCAACAGACCTCTACTGTTGGACACAGGCCTTCCTCAAGCGTCGCCACATCGATCGGTCCTGTGCCTGCTTGCATGCAGCGGGGATTATCTTGGTGGTACTGTGTAAAGTAATTATTTCTTCTTGATTATTTAATCAACCGTACTAGATAACTCTACGTATTTATTTATTTAATTTAACCATTTATGTACACACTTATATAAACAGACAAGAAGAAAAAAACAGAAAAATAGGTACAAAGGTGATGCTTATTTCTAATGAAATCTCTTCCAGCATACCTGCGATAGGATAGTAGATTTAGAGATGTAGACAGCGTGTGTAAGACTAAAAGAGAAAATAAAATACATAAAATCAAAAACAATTCACTTAATAAAATAAAACAAATAGTATGAGAATATACATACATACATACAAACATAAATACATACTTCTAAAATAAATAACACTAGAATATTAATATATACACAACTATGACGAAGTGGAAAGATAGTGTTCTTTCACTCTTTTCTTTCACTTTATGTGTTTCCTTCTCCAGTACTGACAGGACTGAGTGGGAAGCTACGACAAAAAGTTTATATTATCGGCTTTTTTCAACAAATGGGGTGGATATTGTAGCTCACTCCACCGTCGACTCTGTCTCGGTCACCACTGACTTAGACTAGAGTCTAGAGCAAACCCATCATAAATAAAAAAATAAATAATATGAGATCACCAAACCCATGAAGGTTGAATTAAAACTCAAACTTATTTATTTCAATTAAAACATTTACAGGCACTTTTGAATTGTCAAGTCCATATTTTGTCCGACATTCTTCTCATATCTACTTATGGTATTAATTTGCTCACACAGAACAAGAATATACCTATGCGGCATGTTCATTGACAATCTTCAACAAATGGAAAGAAAAATAGATACTAACAAACAAACAAACTTCAAATGTATCAACTGACGCCGCTGTCGAATCAGTTGGTAGAATAAAATAATTGCATAAAACAAACAAAGAGAAGGTTATTAACGGAGATAAGTCAGCTAAGCCGGACGAGAATACTTTGATTGAAGATTGATTTATTTGTAGTAAAACGCTTCTGGACTCTCTTTTATCTGTCGGCGCACAACCGAGGGCGAAACAAGAGACGAAGGAAACAATAAACCCACCTACATAAAAATTGCAACAACTTTGTTCATAATACCGATAAAGGCATCATCAGAAGTTGGTTCTCTTCGCACCCTCGCGCCCATTCGTGCAGAGATTACCAATAAATCCAATACGGGATAATTGGCCGACTTAATTCTGTTCTATCTTTCTACTTAGTTCAGTCGTCAGAATGTGCCAGCTCAGGCCCCTTGGGAGAGTCCAGCCGAGAACACAAACATTGCTTGCTTGCTGAACAAAAATAGCATCTTGTGTACTTTGATAGGAACGAGTTTAGTTTGCAAATGTGAAACAAAGCAGAATAAACGACAAATAAAGAAAATGGCTCAGTTAATGAGGTATTTTTAGTTTTCTGTTGTCGAAAATATGTGATTTATTTGCGTCAATTTTGAACATCATGTTTGAAGTTTGCTTCTTTTACAGAATTTTCCAGCAAGTTTGATCGACTCAGGACAAAGTATCGCTTTTCTTTGTCGTCTAATGGATGAAAATGATGGAATCAAGGGGTGGCAACGATTTGATATTCGCATCAGTCAGGGGGGCCTCTGGGACCGCTGCCGAGCTGCGACGTGATTCAATAGTGATGTAGAGTCACTATCGATCGACGTAATTATTGTACACATAGGTAGGCATAAAATACTCTGAAATGTATCTTTGATTTATTTTTTATTACAATGCTAGTAACATTACTAACTACTTATGGTTTTTTTTAATTTTATCTTTGCTGGAAAGCTGGTGCAATCGGTTTGGCCGGGCGGTCGTAACAGCATTTTATTATCAGTAGTATTCTTAAGTCACAAAGTATTTGAATATAATTACTTACTGCCGCATTCACAGATGATTATTATCTATAATTGATAAATATTTATTAGAACGCTGATAGATAAAAACACGATAAATTGAGAACATTAAAATTTTTGTTGTCCTGTCACAGTTAGCAACCTTGTACCGACGAGAATTAAGATCACTATGATGCAAAATTAGAGGTAAAATAACTGAAAGGACTTTGCCATACAGGGTGGCAGGGACATCGTAGCAAAACCGGTTACAGTGAGTTATTTAAAAAAAAAACTGCTCAGTACATTTTGACCGCGTAGATGTTGCACTTTTCTATGAAACAGCAGTTTAATTTTTTTGATAACCGCCGTAATTTTCTACGGGTCTTAAATCATGTACCGAATTCATGGTTACAGTTTGCGCGACGATGTACCTACCTGTCACCCTATATATGTAGTTAACCTTAGATCTCTATAGCAGTGTCTCTCTTCTCTCTTTAGCTGGAATCTCTATAGTCATCAACCGGCCTTTTTTCCTCCCCATATTGAAAGAACAAATCAACGCGTCCAGGACACAATACGTCATAAGTATTAATCGGCTCATAAATGTCCTCTTCTGAATATGGCCACTCACAAAGTTTCTGTTCGTACATACCTATAGTATATTTAATCTTCTCCCCATGACGAGTTAGAATTAAAACGTCAGGCAAAGCGGGAAAATCTCGTTCCAAAAAATTAGCCAGCAAAATTCCAACAAATAATTAATCTGGAATAATCATACAAAACGATGCGAACGGGATGCTCGGCCATTATTACCATTCATTTCAAATCAGGCGTGCGGAGGGTTGGGGAGGGCGCAGGCCGCGCTCGACCTGAATAAGCATACATTTTCCAATCAGGACACGTATCATTTAACTTGCTATTAAATTCGACTTCTTCCCTCTGAATTATTATCATGTCAAAAAAGGATCCGAGTAAGTAAGTACGAGTTTTATAATTTCGACAGGAATACAAAACAAAAAGTAATTGCGAAATGCAAAGAAATCCATAGACCTTTTCACCCTAAAATTTATTGTGTGGTGAGCATTCAAATTCTCAAAAGGCAGGTGGTTCGTTATGCTAGGAGTGAAATACTTTTCATAAGCGCCGTCATAACATTCATACTTAAGACCTTTTACGGTAATTACTCGCTACGTAAGAGCTCTTTCAGTGAATTAGAATTTTGCGATGGAACTCTTAGTTGTTTTCTTACATTCATGAGCATAAGGATGCGCGGGGTTTTGGATGCTAAATAAAGTAATCTGTTCGTCATATCGTGCGTGCGCTTGAGGCAGTTGAGCAGGCGGCCACCTGACACGACCGACACCGAGTCACCGTCACCCGACCTCCCCTTATTAATTTAATAACTTGAACACCGTCATTATCCGACTAATTGGAGGGGTGATGGGCTCCTTTTAACACATTACCTAAGCGTTTAACGTTACTTTTATGAACTGTGTAATTAATATTGCCTGCGTTCAGAACATGACGTGTGAGTAAAGGACAGTAGGTTGTAGGGACCTACATACTTATTACGACATGAGTATTTTTTTTTTGTTAATTTATAGATTAGCTGAATCTGTGGAGGGTTGCATGATTTAATACAAATTTACCCAAATGAAACAAAACCAATTTTAAGCAAGTATGGTAAAACAGTAAAAAAGTTTATAGCAACCCTTACCTAATCTGATCAAGGTGTGAAATATATAAAATTCTACAATATACTTATGTCTTTAAATAAATGGTGGAATCACTAGTGTTTATAGCGGCCATACAGACACGCTGGCAGATTGTATCACAAAGTATTAATTAACGCCTAACGGTAAATTTTTCGTTGTTTACAAACATATCATTTTGCTGTCCTACCGACGCTCTAGGCTAAATTTTACTTAGAAATTTAAGAGATATAATTAAGAATTTTGCAGAGCGCAATAATTTAGGGCTCGTCATTAAAATAAGAGTGATATCAGGTTTCGCGTAATTAACGCCAAGGGCGGATTGGTATTTTTGTTATAGAATATAAATGTTTAGTTACTGTGATCGTTGAATATCTGATGTTTTATTGAATCGCAGTACCGAAGTGAAAGAACATTGTTGTACTTATTGTTGTAAACTTGATACATCATAATACATTAAGTGGATGGTGAAGACCTTGACGAGCGGTGTACGTTTCCCTGTGTGTACGACTCGTCGAGGCCCTACAATCGCGAGCGTGATACAAATATACACATAATTTTAATGCCGGGGGTGAAGCATTAAAAGTCAGGGATCAAATGCCTATAATACAACACGTGGAAACTATGGAGTTGTTTAAATTTTAAAATTTAAATAATGACCTGAAATTGGTAGGTTTCCGGCAAGAACAAAATGCACTGATAGCGTCTAGCGGTGATGGTTGTTAGTCAGAAATTGTCTAAAGTTCTGGTTTCCTTTGACTGTTCCATTACCTACCTATATGATAAAGTGTAACAAAATTAAAAACCATCCACCAACCAAAACCAAGGCATAGTGGGTTGGTGTTGGTGGAGTATTGGCGGATACTGCTGATTGAGGCAGTACATAGGTCGCGCGTCAGTGGGAACTCTTTGACCTTAAGCTGGCCTAGCGTGGTACGCAGTTTCTATAGAATACAAGGCCAGCTTATATTGGCTTTGTTACCATTGACGTGCGGCCTACGGTACCTAGTTCTTACGGAGTGCGAACTGCAAGTGATGAAGTTTACCGTGTCATATCTGCTCTTGTGTTGCCTTCTTTCTATACCTATTCTGGTACGAAAGATTGAGAGTGATAAAATGTGATAATCTCCAAAGTTTTCGTAGGCTAGGCGTTTTAAGCAGCGGGAGGCACGCGACGCGTCGCTGCTCGCATTACTGGTGCTACTTACTTTAATCTTCACTCATATTTACTAATTACATATGTACATGGTTGACTTATCGAACCCCTCAATGGTAAGAACAGCACATCGAAATTGACTTACGGCGTTTTTGGAAACATTTAAGGCGACAACCAAAACGCACAGAATAAATCATGAGATGTGGGTGTTCGGAAATCATCACTTAATAAAATACAAAGAGACTAGTGGGCCGCAGGGAGCATACGATGCTATTCGAAGATGATCATGATGAATGAAGGTATGGTCAGGAAAATTTGTTGTTTATTAAATTTACACACTACGGACGAAAAATTAACGTTGTGATTTAAATATCGGGACCATTTAAGTTGGTAGTCAATTAGCTTAATAATGAATTTCCCTAACAAGTGAGTATGTCAAAACAGACCTATAAATTATGCAAAGCAAACTGCTATCCTGAATGGTTGGAGTACCACAATGGGAGAAGAAAAGTTTTATTTTTAAAGAAATTCTCTTCTTTTCTTTTCTGAGGTATTAGTTGGCGAATAAGTTTCTAATTAGTAGTGTTTTTTATTTATTGCTGCACAAACTCCTGAGTAAGGTAGTTATAGAATACTCTTTATTTCTCACCGAATAAAGGAAACGAAAAACACAAACAAGAGTATATAAGAAGATGCACTCTATGGGTAGGTACTTATCACAGAAATCTGTTTCTGCCAGATTATAATGTTACCTCATCGTCATAATCATCAGCCTACAATGTTCCGACTGCTGGGACACAGGCCTCCTCTCTGTGACAGGTAGTGGGCCATAATCCACCACGTAGGCCCAGTGCGGGCTGGTAGATGTCTCATGTCTTCGAATTGTTGGTTCTAGGACATGCCGGTTTCCTTACGATGTTTTCCTTCACCGTTTTTTAAAAGCAGTTATGATGAAATAATTTACACAAAGTAAAGCGTCTATCTGGGTTCAATCAATAATGCTACCTACCTAATATCTATTCGTTACCTACCTACCGTAACTGATCACCGTCATCATGTTAGGCCTCAGCCAACAGTCCACTGCTGGCTATAGACCGATCCAATCTCACGCTAAGAGCGAAATCCGCGACTTATAGGTAGGTAGTAACTTGACGCATCGCTATTATCTATCATCAAATATTCAACTAACTCCGCGCACATATAACGCATCCGTCAATAGGGTTTGAGCCGTCACCCTTTTAATTTAGACTGGGACGAGGGGTCATTAAACAATAAAGTGTTGATTAAAAGCCCCCATGCGCGGGGCTCGTTGCGAATAACTGCGCTTCCTGCACCGGAGCCATTATATTATCACCGATGATTGGCACGGGCTGTCCCGACACTCGGCTCGAGTGTGAGCACTCCTTCAACTAACTATACCGAAGGTCAGTCGTTATAAAACGCGTTTTGATTAAATCGATGCGTTAGTTTTGACTGATATGCAGGTACTTAATCGATAGAAGAAACGCGTTTAGAAACGTATCTCTATTTCTTAACGCGGTTCCTCTTCTACTCTTTAATATTATCAGTGAAAATTTGTAATTTGCCTTCCTTTACTGATGTGTATTGGTATCTTAGCTGTAACATTACTGAAGAAATAAAATCAAATTAATAATAACAAAAAAATAAAACTCTTGATTCGTTAGGGCACCCACACATAACTGCGAATTCGCAATGCATCGCAAATATCTGCGAGCTCCCTAACCTACCTACTGATTAAGCGCCAAGCTCACAGATTTTTACGATGCGACATCGCATCGTAGTTTTATGTGGGAGCCCTTACTGTTGTCAGTAATGTAGCGGTTGGTACTTCTGTATGTAGGTATTAATAAAAACAAAAGATAGAACAAATTTCTAATGAAATTGCACATTTACTGCGTATGCGGTATTTTAATTAAAAATGGTTAGATACTGATCGTAAAATCTACTTAGGTAATACTAGTTTTGATAAATTAATAGCGCTCTTTAGTTTGCAATTGAATACCTTAAGAGGGCTATCACATTTTTTCTTGTATTTGAGTGTTTGAAGAGTCTCACACACAAATACAAAAAAAAAAATGATATTTACTTAGAGCACTCCCGAGAGAAATAATCTAACTTTCTAGGGCATTTTTTTAAAATTTTGTGTCTCTATCGTAACCATAATCACACATCAAAACTCCTAGTTTAGATGTGTGATTATGGTTTAGATATGGCTCACTCAAAGACTCAAAGTCTCTTCAAACACTCAAATACAAGAAAAATTGTGATAGCCTTCTTAATAGATAACGTTTATTTCTAATATTTATGAATCAATATATTCCGCCCACAAACTGCATATTTGGGGATTAGTTGTCTAAGTTTTTTCAGACAGTCTTCGTGATGTTTTGAAAATCTTTGATTTCAGTTTTCCTTCTATAGGTATAATCGACGAATTCGTGTCTTAAAAAAAAATATATCTACGTCTAATAATTCTCTATCATCTATTAATAATCTAGCAGGTGGGGAGGCCTAGCGTGCACTCCTAGGCCTCATCCCTGCCAAACAGGACTCACATACTCGTAGAAGTGACTCCTTTGACACTGTTGTTCTATTCCACGTAAATGGAGTCGTGCGCACACGCGGGTACAGCCCTTTTCAGTGATCATTGTTCGAATTCGACGCCACGTTTCAATTATATTAGAACTAGCTAGGGGAACCACAGTTATTTTAACACAGTGACGTGTTATGCCTTATTATGTGAAATGTATTTCGTACACAGAGATAATCTGGAAAACCTTTTATGGAAATTGTATACCAATCGTTAAAAAGAGAACCGTCCTGTTAACAGATTTTAAATCATTGCCGTCAGTGGCCGCCATTGTAACGTCAAGTTAGTTCAAAAGCGGTCGTTCCAGTCGAACAAAATGATCGTCGTCGGAGTGGATTGCGGGTTCCACACCTCGCGGATCAATAGATCTCATTCAAATAATAATAAGGAGTTATAGATCAGTCGGGTGCGGTGGTCGCGGTCGCAGCGCTCGCGCCCTCTCTGCACTCTGCCTACATTTGAGTATGGAAATGGATATTTATTTCACGTCTCGGCTGCCCGCCGCAGCCGTCTGCGGTGATCGCCGAAGATGATAACGCTTCGATTTATATATTTCACTCGATGATCGGTAGCTGCTACTACGTTCACCATACAACTGCCAGAACGGATCGTATTCGTTTATACAGGATGTCATCTGGTTCCCTCAGATTATATGTAACAAAATCCCAATGGACCGGGAACAGTGGAGATAGCGAAGAGAAAATCTTAGGAAAACAGTGGCAAAACATAGGAAAGAAAGGATATAGGTAATGGATGGTGCAAATAGTACCCTGAATCAGACTAAAATCATTGCTATCCGATTTCAAAAATGGGCATCCGGCGTAGAGAAGATACATGTTATTTATTTAAACTTTATGCGCAGGTAAAAAAATACTGTACAAACCCGGGCTTAATTTTGCTGAGGCATTTTCTACCAGTCAACCTTATAGTGACGCAGAGACAAAACATGGCAGGTGCAACATAAGGAATAGAGAACTCGAAAAATAATAAATAAGTACTAATACAATCATATAAATAAACAGATCTGATAAATCAGATGAATCAACTTTTTAAGGAAATTAACCCTTAACTCGCAAAATACTATAAGTATTAAATTAAAATAAGTGAGAAAAACATAAATTTATAACAACAACCTGTAGCCCAAAACTTGAAATTGCATGCAAAATCTACTATTCGCCATAAAGTCGGTTCCTCGCTTATGGCTGAGAGATCGGTGACAGAAACGAAATGCGTCCGTTGTCACATTTTAAAGGGCAGATAGTTGATAGATTAGCATCTAATAATTGAATCGTATAGGTACTTATGGAACTTTGAACTTTGGTGTATACCTAATATGACATTATAAAACGTGACTTAGACACACTTGCACAAATCACTACATGCATTTAGCGCTATACGAATTCAAAACATCGTAAAAATTTTGTCAAGCGATTGAAGATGACAGAGACAGGATGATGTTTTAAATAAATTTAGTCTTAAGGTCTACATGACCTAAACGCAAGTTTTATAATGCCTAAAAGTCCACCATCCACTGCAGTAAACAAAATCAGAAAAATATATAATATTCTTCAGGATATATACTAGTTATATAGTGTGTTGAAAACATAATACAACTAATTTAGTACGATAGAAAAAAGTCACGAAGATACCTCTAAAAATGTGTTTTAACGATTAAAAACCATACATATAAAATATACATGCAATCATTCTGTTTTTATTTTTCAGATTTTCTTCAAGCAACATACTAACGTGATAGTGTTTTAATTTTTTAGTCCAATCAATAGATTATTTGTAAATAGAAAATGGCTTCATATTTGCAATAAATTACCAGCTTTGTGTCATCGCGCTTCTCTTTCTTTTCTATGCAGTCCGAGAGTGACCGCGCTTTAGCTGTTGTCAGCCCCTTAAATGCTTTTAGTGGGTTCTGGTACAAGTTGGCCCTAGGACTTAGATGATCTACAATGATACTTAAGTTATTACGAACACAGCACAATCGAAGAGGTTGTACTTCAAAGTTTTAAGTTGTTTGAGACGCTGACAATGTAAACGTAGGTACGTATTTATTAGATTTGAAGTTTCAAAAACATAAGTTGTCTATTATTGGTATTACCAGTTAGTCTTTTGGGGCCTTTTGGCCTCATACAGGACTATATTTTTTTTAAAAACTGTTGTTGTTTTTTTTCTCAGTTTGTATGATAGGTATAATATTTAGTTTGTGTAATTATCTTCCTGTGCGAGTCTCAATAAATACTTTTTCTTTCTTTGTTAGCAAGAAACATCCATCATCTTTTCATTTCATTATCCTAAAAAATCACTTCCAATCTTACATGAATTAATTCCCCTTATTGTACCACATAGGTCACATTCTCTGAAGAGTGCCAACGTCCACCTGATTTATTGTATTATACTCTACAGATGTGTATTTATTTTTCTTGGAGGATTCGAGCAGATTTAAAATTTATTTCTCGAGCATGTCATGTCCCGGGTTAATTAGGTGTATGCTCCAGTAGCGAACGATGCGCCCGCGCCTATTATTTACACCATTGCACACGTATGCCGCTCAGAATAATTATGGGCCTCTTCGCCACCTTTACACACATTTTGCATACTTACTGCCAGATAAAAGTATATTTTATTGAAATGTTTGTAATGCTAAGAATAAGCCGCTAATGAAATAGTACAATCAACGAAAAAGATAAGTAACTTAAAAATCGTTGGCCGATTCGTAAATGGTATTGAGGTTTGAATCAGAATGCTTTATTTTTAAATTTTCACATTAGTAATAAAGTCAATATTAATAGGTACATGCTTATCAATACAGATTTAAAATACAATCATCCGATCGAGATTTGAGGATCGAGATATATTTATTTCCCACAAGAGTTTTAATTCCATTTTACATTTTCATCGACACACAGTAACAAACTTCTTATTAAGTATATACAGTGTTATCATCACATTTTACTTCTCAACTCATCAGCAGACTGGGACGGCTTCTTAAAACTCACCACAGACCTATAATGTAAGTGATTAACGAAAACTTATAAAAAAATCCTTTACAAAAGTGCAATATATGAAAGCGATTTAATATAAGCGATAAAGGGCGTACATTATGAAAGGTTAATAAAACACGGCTCGCGAGGAGCTGCCGCATATTTCCAACATTAATTGGAATATAAGGCGATAAGTGGCGAAGAGGTGGTTCTTCATCATTAAGATAATATGCAAATATCTGAAGGAGAAGACGCTATAAATTTTCTCGGTAAGACACTACGGATCAGACTTGATTGATTCGCAGATGATAGCACGGATAAAATGCGAGTAGGCAATTATTATAGTGGTGCTAGCCACAGTGGTTTCTATTTATATGTCGTTAGGCTAATCTATGTCTGTGTACTCATGAATCTCGTAAAGCAGCGCACAGAATATAAACTTAGATTCTCGATTTAGATTTTCATTCAAGTTTATCAATTTTCCCAATCGGATAAGACCGCCTCCCGTGCCATGTGCCTGTAAACGATTATATTTGAGTACTAAACCCGTGAGTAGGAGACTTAATGAGTCTATCTACGACTAACGTATTGCCGTATACAAATAACTAATTGACAGTGAAACATCTAAGATAATACTTGTTTCTGATCACTGACGTTGTAATCACTTTATTATGTCGACTAGTCCGTATTGATTAGGTCCTATCACTCGCGGTGAAGATGTCTCATGCAACCGCATTGGAAAGTTTGATTTGTTTGGTTACCTGTTTTGTTATTGATATAACCGTCCTTTGTCATTAAAGAAAAAATCCAAAAAAAAAAACAAATTCCAGAAAATGTTGTTTGTTGGCACGTTTCTTGCTACAATGCAGGATAGGCAATGTGTGACCCTTGCGCTTGCGCATATTTACATCTCACTTTACGGCTAACTAGCTGTACCACGCCTAGCGCCTAGGCCAATCTATTGTACGGAAATATCGGGCGATGCACGAAACAATCCAACTTTACCGTAATATCTGCATACAAATGTTTGGGAACTCCGTTTCGGTATGTGATCGAAAATACCAGCGTGTTTTGATTTTGCTCAGGGCACCTATGTTTACCATTACGTATATCGACATAATATGTATAATAATATAAAAAAAGTATGTAAAGTGTGTTGTCTTCCATGATTTGAGACACCACATGCTTAGATTCACCGTTCGTGCATCATGTTGCCGTAGTATACGTTGAAGAAGTATGAAAATAGGAGATATGTATAATCGGATATCCATATACGATCTTGGTGAACAGGAGTAGCAGTGGTGGCTCAGATGTATCGGCCCCGACATTCGAGGTGAACTTCGTGAGTTCGAACCCAGACAGACACTTTAGTTTGTGTATTTATTTTCTTCACCACTACTCTCAGAACGGTGAAGGAAAACATCGTGAGGAAACCGGCATGTCCTAGAACCAAAAATTCGAAGACAGGTAACATCTACCAACCCGTACTGGGCTCGCGTGGGGGATTAAGGTTCACTCCCTCTCACAGAGAGGAGGCCTGTGAACAAGCTGTGTGACCACTATAGGCTGATTATACATGATCTTTAATGCATTGAAAAGGTATCTTATGAATTCGATTAGATTTGTTATAAAAAAGAGGGTATCTACAATGGGGTGGGTGTCTATTATTGTAGATATAATAATACTTATGTATTTGAAGTCAATGCTGCTCCTGACAAAGACAGACGACATGTCATTGGAAATAACGTAATGTAAATTCTATTATTACGGCCTTTTATTTTTCAATTACGAACCCCCAAGCCACCCGCGCTTTGGCCTCGGGGTTAACTCTGCGAGACCCTAAGATATTTTATTATTTAGTCAGCGTTTGTTTATTTTTAAGATTATATTGCTTTTTTGTTATTCGAATAAGCTAGTATTTAGTATATTATTGTATTATATTATATTATTGTATTATTATAGTATATTGTAATTGATCACGAAAATTATTTATATTTTATAAACCGGAAGCTGATGAAACTATTTGTATTATTTTGTCAAACATCATCATCTGCAAAGCGTTTCCTAAACTTAACCAACTGAAGTCATAACATAACAACCCAAGGAAAACAATTTAATTATGTGTGTATTAAATGTGAAACAATTTGAAGTTAAGCATGCAAACGACCCTCATAATATTAAAGTGTTTCGTGTTTGCCTAACAATCACAGGAGCGTAATTATAAATCATGTAAGTCATAACAAGGCGTGTTTTAAATTTGTTCACGAGCACTCCATTAAGTCAACACTGGGGAGTCGGGTCACGCAATGCAGCGCCAACGTGCAGGTATCACACAATAGTTCCTTTTTTTTTGTGTCCGGGGTGGAAATTCCAAATGGATGTCCGCCGCCCTGGGGCGGGCGGCGGGGTCTGTCAGACTCTTACTGACTAAAAACCACCCCGGTGTTCCATCTCACACCTACGCCGGGGGTCGCGGGAACGTACGATCCTTCCGCAACCCCCGACTGGTGCCGGCCCGCCACTGCGGGCCTCTTCGGGTCTGGGGGGGAGTGAGGTGTTTGACTCCCCCCGCGTCGTCTAAGAGGGACGCGCGTGGAACACTAAATGCCGCCACCTCGGGTCCTGATGTGTGGGTAGCGACGGACGTCCCCGAGTCCGTCGCCCCTGGACCCATGTAGGGGGGCTGTGCCGGCGCCCGGTGCGCCCTCTGCGGGCCGGGTGAGTGGATGAGATCTCCCTCTCGCTTTCCGCAGCCTCCTTCTGCGAGACGACTGTTTCGCAGAAGGAGACCACCGCGTCCCAGGACTCGGCGCTGCCGACCATCGACTCGACTACGGCCGGCAGCGACAAGTCACTGCCTACTTCTGAACACAATAGTTCCTGAACTAACTTTACCCTTAATTTAGATACACACACATTTTAGCATATCTACCACTTTGCTTAACCTGTGTCTATGTATTACTTTTGATAAGTGACCATTATTATTAATTTAAGTGTCTTTGTCATATCACGGAAGCCTGGTGTCTCCACTCTCTGAGGATCCTCTGCTACTATCTGCTGCTAGCTTCACATTCCGCTGCTACTACCTGCAGCTAGTTCACGCAGTTCTCTACTACTATCTGTGGCAGACTCACGGGATCCTCTACTACTATCTGCGGCGAGCTCTGAGGATCCTCTGCTACTATCTGCTGCTAGCTTCACATTCCGCTGCTACTACCTGCAGCTAGTTCACGCAGTTCTCTACTACTATCTGTGGCAGACTCACGGGATCCTCTACTACTATCTGCGGCGAGCTCTGAGGATCCTCTGCTACTATCTGCTGCTAGCTTCACATTTCGCTGCTACTACCTGCAGCTAGTTCACGCAGTTCTCTACTACTATCTGTGGCAGACTCACGGGATCCTCTACTACTATCTGCGGCGAGCTCTGAGGATCCTCTGCTACTATCTGCTGCTAGCTTCACATTCCGCTGCTACTACCTGCAGCTAGTTCACGCAGTTCTCTACTACTATCTGTGGCAAACTCACGGGATCCTCTACTACTATCTGCGGCGAGCTCTGAGGATCCTCTGCTACTATCTGCTGCTAGCTTCACATTCCGCTGCTACTACCTGCAGCTAGTTCACGCAGTTCTCTACTACTATCTGTGGCAGACTCACGGGATCCTCTACTACTATCTGCGGCGAGCTCTGAGGATCCTCTGCTACTATCTGCTGCTAGCTTCACATTCCGCTGCTACTACCTGCAGCTAGTTCACGCAGTTCTCTACTACTATCTGTGGCAGACTCACGGGATCCTCTACTACTATCTGCGGCGAGCTCAGAGGATCCTCTGCTACTATCTGCTGCTAGCTTCACATTCCGCTGCTACTACCTGCAGCTAGTTCACGCAGTTCTCTACTACTATCTGTGGCAGACTCACGGGATCCTCTACTACTATCTGCGGCGAGCTCAGAGGATCCTCTGCTACTATCTGCTGCTAGCTTCACATTCCGCTGCTACTACCTGCAGCTAGTTCACGCAGTTCTCTACTACTATCTGTGGCAGACTCACGGGATCCTCTACTACTATCTGCGGCGAGCTCTGAGGATCCTCTGCTACTATCTGCTGCTAGCTTCACATTTCGCTGCTACTACCTGCAGCTAGTTCACGCAGTTCTCTACTACTATCTGTGGCAGACTCACGGGATCCTCTACTACTATCTGCGGCGAGCTCTGAGGATCCTCTGCTACTATCTGCTGCTAGCTTCACATTCCGCTGCTACTACCTGCAGCTAGTTCACGCAGTTCTCTACTACTATCTGTGGCAAACTCACGGGATCCTCTACTACTATCTGCGGCGAGCTCTGAGGATCCTCTGCTACTATCTGCTGCTAGCTTCACATTCCGCTGCTACTACCTGCAGCTAGTTCACGCAGTTCTCTACTACTATCTGTGGCAGACTCACGGGATCCTCTACTACTATCTGCGGCGAGCTCTGAGGATCCTCTGCTACTATCTGCTGCTAGCTTCACATTCCGCTGCTACTACCTGCAGCTAGTTCACGCAGTTCTCTACTACTATCTGTGGCAGACTCACGGGATCCTCTACTACTATCTGCGGCGAGCTCTGAGGATCCTCTGCTACTATCTGCTGCTAGCTTCACATTCCGCTGCTACTACCTGCAGCTAGTTCACGCAGTTCTCTACTACTATCTGTGGCAGACTCACGGGATCCTCTACTACTATCTGCGGCGAGCTCTGAGGATCCTCTGCTACTATCTGCTGCTAGCTTCACATTCCGCTGCTACTACCTGCAGCTAGTTCACGCAGTTCTCTACTACTATCTGTGGCAGACTCACGGGATCCTCTACTACTATCTGCGGCGAGCTCTGAGGATCCTCTGCTACTATCTGCTGCTAGCTTCACATTCCGCTGCTACTACCTGCAGCTAGTTCACGCAGTTCTCTACTACTATCTGTGGCAGACTCACGGGATCCTCTACTACTATTTGCGGCGAGCTCTGAGGATCCTCTGCTACTATCTGCTGCTAGCTTCACATTCCGCTGCTAGTCTCTGCTGTTAGTTCGCACATTCCTCTATGGCTATCTGCGGCAGGCGCAGGGGATTCTCTACTACTATCTGCTGCTAGCTCGCGCAATCCTTTGTTTTTATATCGTGCATTCCTCTTACGCCCGAAGTGATGGTAACTAGGTGGTGATGGTAGTTTTTTTTTTAATTTCAGTTAGTTGAGTACACACCTTAAAAATATTTATCTATCAGCTCGTGCTTACTATGTTTCATTTGTTTTATTTGTTTTCATTGTCATTGTTTCTACATACGAACTACGACTTGGTTTGAACTCAATATTCTGTTTATTGTCTGTGTTTTGTCTTCAAAATAGCTACAAATGATAGCTGGCACGGGTCTATAACCACGACTACTCGACTCCCTCGGAGCCACTCCACGAACAAATTAAATCATTTCTACTTCGTCTGCGTTTGTACGCACGCGATATCATTCGTTATCATTGTGAGGACATATCGCGTTGACACTGCGAACTACCCAAGCATAGATAGCCGTTTATGTGTATTTACAAGAAAATATTATTTTTGATCTGTTTAAGGGTTCAAATAGGTTAATAACGAATCATATCAGCCGAAAGACCTTCATATTCCTGCCTCGAGCATCACCACAACGAGTGCAGGTCCTGTGCTTCTCCAACCAGCAGATCAACATCAGGGTCATGGATCATTACATCGGAACCCACCCTGACCATACGTGGCCTGACATGGTCCTCCTATCGTACCCCCAGAGTGTAATATTGCGGACCTGGAAGCTTCCTTGAGGAGGACAGAAGATAGAAGCAGCTAAGGGTGGAGTCTATTATCAAACGCCTTCGGTGGCATCTGGCGTCAGCGTAAACTTCCCTGACCATTTTTAAGGCTTAATGAGTGTTTCAAAGATTCCCGTAGCAACCATCTGGACCGCGGCGGCTTAGTGTTACAGCAAAACACAGACGTCCAAGTTATCCATGCTTTAACTGCACCTGACTTTGAGGTAAGATAGCTTAGAAATCTTGAGCCATATCTAAACTCATTAAAAGACATTCTCGTGTCCATGAACACCTTTACTTGAATTTAAACGTTGATATGATCCACGCTTATTCCTATATTATAACCATGTTTCGAATAATCCGTGGGTTGTAACAGCATGTCGTGCTCATTCGCAATAAAGTTATAATAGGTATTTCAGCACTAAAATAATAATGCAAGACGTACCTATCGGCAGTCGTTGAGTTCAGCGGGTTGTTGTTTGAACACCTACGTCGCCGCGTCACCGCGTCGCAGCGGCGCATGTGCCGCAGTGCCGTAACGCACCGCATATGGAGAGATCCATCGCGTATCTGTTATAAATCTAAACACAACGAGAACATAAAATTTTATTCGAAACGACCACTTGTTAACGTATGTTATCCGTGTGTCGTGCAATTTCACAACGAGCCGCCGCGCCGGATCACGTACTCTGAAATCCACGTTCAGAACATAAACTATTTACCAACTATTCAATATTCAATACGCGATTGCAAAATACGCCAAATTATTGCATTAGTAGCGAACAGGGATTCCCGATATTGTGGTTCAGCGATCGGTAGTCGGCGCACCGCCATATGCGGCATAAATAATTTAATAATTCGCAATACGGAATTTACCATACGAAGTGTCGTACCGTTTGTCTGCTTCGTATTCAATATGAGTATTTGATTCTCATACTACTGTCGCATTGGGCAACGTTCAAGAGGCGAGTTTTCACCGATGGAAACGATGACTTCCGCGCCGCGTATAAGGTTTATTTTAATAAAGAGATGAGTGCTTGGCTTGGATCGTTTCAAGTTGCATGTGTTCATATGTAGGTGAATAAAGCACGTCTGTACATTTCAATATCGGGAACATCCGTGTTATACGCGTGACCTTGCAAATCACAGCCTGCTTTCCAAACGACTTCACAGAATCGTCGTTCGGCGTCTGTATTGCGCGGCCGTCACAATGTTTATAGAATATTTTATTAGTTCGTACCTATTGTCAAGTTATTTAAGCAATGATAAGTCAACCGCTATGAGAATTATTAACGACCATATTTTTATTCGTGAAGCGTATTTTCAATCATTGTCTCGAAGCATATTTTATTGTCATGGGAGTGTTTTTATTATGAGAGAATTTGAGCTCATAATTATTCAAGTTCTGAATTCCAGGTACGTGAGTCTTTTTGGACCTTACGATTACGACCTAAATGTTAGGTAAATCAGTAACCAAAAGTGGTTACCTAAGGCATCAACTTTTTTAAGTCATATTATCTCGTAACATAAAATAACATAAACTCGATCAAATAAAATAAATGGACCAGAACATAAACTCTTCACTAATACTTCACGCTGAAAGTCAGTGTACCTATCGAGTATTGTGTCTATTTAGATGTGACATAAGTCTTGAATGTGAAAGCAACAGTGTTTAAGTTTACCAACGTCTCTTGCTGACTGTATATTTTAGAGATCATTTATTTTTAGGATTTCTATTTAACCTTTCAGCATTTACATGTGCCGTAGCTACAGAGACTAAGTCAACATAATGAGAAAACAGGTCTGGAAATAACGACAACTACAATAAAAACAAAACAAAAAACAATAACAGGAAATAACAATAATTGACAAATAATCTTCCTGGACAGTCAACACTCAACGGAATGTTGACTGTCCTGCTTATGAGAGTCATAATATATTAGTGAATACCGTTATCTCATTTCTATGTAGCTATCACTGGGTTCTCGCGGTCAGGTTCACGACTAGCCGTTCCCAAGGTCGTAAACTGAACCGTGTCAATATGGTAGCTAACCGCGTTTCAGATTTACAATGCCTACTGTCGATAATATCATCCGTTGCATGCTGATAAGACTGGTCGGCTGTTTACTGTCACGAATTCGGTTGTGACATGTTTGCGACACTGAGAAGGGATCTGCTGACCGTCGCAATGAGTTGAGCTCGCCTAACTATGTGGATTGGAATAACTTTCGCATTTCCAATGCTTTATATTTGTCACATTCGTTTACTATAAGCACTAACATCGAGACTGTTTTTTAAGCTCTTTGGGTACGCGCACTTTAATCGAATATGCACATCGTATTAATTTAATAGAAGCAATAAATTCATCAATCGAGTCATTAAATTCGTAGATAGAAGTCAAATAGCCAGGACAGAAAAGTTATGAACATAAAAAAATATACGGCTCGGATAAATCTCGCACACGTTAAAAGCTCTAATATAACTCCATATCTTAATTACTGCAATAAAAGTATACCTCTCTTAAAACCTCATAACTTTGTCTGTAGTGAAAAATAGGATGACAAAAAATCTTCATAAAAGATAAGGGCGGGCGGTGAACAAATTGACCGATGCTTATTATATCAGCCCCGATAGCGGCGCCATGCTGCCCACGGACCCTCTGCCTGGGCCCACGGACACTCTGCTCGTGATAGTGAGAGCCCAAAATAATTATGCACTTTAATAGAATCTTTGAGCTTCGTCCTTCACCACTTAACTTGAACTAAATTATTAAACCAAAAAGTTATAAGTAGATAAAGAAAGCCACAGAAAAAACGTAAAATGGTTTAACGAATTCATTTAGTCTTGCATCTGATTTCTCAGTGCATCTTGCTAAGTATCGAATCGTGCTAACCCTTCTAACCCTAAGTAAAAGAATGAATAAAATAATCAGAGTCGCCTGAGCTCTGAGCAATTATGTGGAAATTTCCTGACAAATACACGTTATTGGTGAGGAGTGGGACACGGTAGCGGCGGCGTGCACGGCAGCGGCACGGTGCGACGCGGAGCGGTGCGGAGCGGCGTGCTGTCTCCTAATGAGGCCGCATGCTTCTTTTATTTATGTGACAAATGTAAATTGTTGGGTGAATCTTTCACGAATATTTAGTGCGAGAACGGTCGGATACACGCCACCTGAATATTCAATTACGCACTTTTCTAAACGCGGATACATTGTT
The DNA here is from genome assembly GCA_937001585.2 of Brachylomia viminalis. NCBI lineage: Eukaryota > Metazoa > Arthropoda > Insecta > Lepidoptera > Noctuidae > Brachylomia > Brachylomia viminalis. The sequence goes on along the minus strand of OW443301.2, from coordinate 12,065,171 downwards.
GCGAATACGCTATAAACCTATCATGCAATTTGGATTAGTAAAGTTTACATTTAGGGAATACTATAAGTGATTCGCGACAATAGGTTCCGCGATCGTGAGATATAATTTGTGTGAATTATCAGTAACAGCAGAGTGCGGTTACCTGCTGGTAGGATAATAAATTTATCTTTTACGGGCCTCGTACATGTAGATACCTAGACGTGCATAGAGTTTACAAGTTTAGAGCGTGTACACTAAAATTTATGTTTGAAAGATTTGTTCGCCACAAATAAGGTTGTCAGCGTGTGTTATCTAAGGGATCGTTAATTAATTAGAGAAATTGAACGACCGCCGCGGCGCACGGGGACCAATAACTCGCAACCCGGCTCGTATCATAGCTTCACTCGCCTTTATTTATTTTTACCACTCACGTAAGCAAAATTGAATTCGAATAGGTCGTGGACATGTTCATGCAAAGTGCAACACTTATTATGTACGTTTTGACATTTAAATGTAGTATAATGATGACAACCTACACTCCTGAGTTGTTGTTCATTTATTCAGAGCGGGTGAACGTCTCTACATGTTTCTGAGTAAGACTGAGATGGTAAATATTTATAGATTTGCAATATTAAGAAATCTACGAGCTAATTGACACCTTTTGGAAGCTTTAAAGGTATTCATCATTATCATTCAGCCGAAAGACGTCCTCTACTAGACATAGGTCTCGCTCCAGAAACGCCACATCGACTGGCCCTATGTTCTCGCATCCTTCGGGTTCCCAGGACCTTAACCAGTTCATCTTTCCACATTGTCGACTGCCTACCGATATATAAAGCATTAAAAAAATCCAAGTGAATATATCGGTGACTAAAAACTGGTCACTTACTGTTGAACGTTGTCCCCCTCGCCGGTGTCCACATTGACGAGGTGTGACAGTGGTTACATGTCCTTATCACTATACAATTAGCCACAATGAAAATGCTAATTGAGTTGTTTTGAACGACGAAACATACCTTGTCGTCAGCAGTCTTCCAGCTAAAATATTATCCCCCTGGGGCATTAGAATTACGATCAGAAATCATTCTTGAGCACATTTTTGGTATTTGTAAAGATAGGAAGGACCCCTACGGAATTGATTTTATAGAATCTTTAGATGCACAGTTTATTATATTATTGTAATTAATAGTTCTTTCATGCCTGGACAGTGCACTTTTCAAACAAAATCACCTGCTTAAATGGACCTCTTAAAAAGTCTGAAACAATACGTGTCGAAATTGTTGTCATTAAAAACCGTTTCCATCGTCGGAAACTGTTCATAAAATTAATATACTTACTTTTACATAACACATTACACCAACTAGAAAGTTGCCTAAGTTTACCTACATAAACGTTTCCCCGACCTAGGATCGAAAATAAGAAAAACCTGTATTAATTTTCAAGAGGGACAGAGACATTTGTGTTGCAGGTTTCTCATAAAGATTTATACACTATACACTTTAAATGCAATAAATAAACACGTAATTAACATTTAAAATGCAATAAATTCATTGCTGTCAAATGAAATATAACCATATTCTAATAACTGTACTTCATACTTGGAGACCGCAAAGTGGACCGATACCTAATGCTGTGTTTTATGATCGGAGATTCTCGAACATAGCTAGGAAAAGTCCTTATCAAACTAGATTTCAAACCAATTTCAGGATGAACCATACGTTTGGAAACTGCTACTCAAAAACATCCACAAAATCAGACATCATTTATTTTTGTCAGGATTGGTTTTGGAAATCTCACACATCCTAGTATTTACGTTTATAGACTCATCGTATTGTAGTTCTTAACATATAACAGAGATGAAGCGGTCACTATGACTAAAACATAAACAGTGATGCATGCGCGTTTAGAACTTCAGCAGAGAAACAACAAAATGGCCCAATAAAATGGCGGAGCATAGACAAAACGCTACAATAACATCAGAACGGGAACGAATCGCCAGTTTACGACATGAGCGCAACGACCGACTGCTCTACAAATGAATAAGCCATCTGTTCTAATAGCTGCAATTAAACATGGTCGCCCGAGCCGCCCAGGTCCTTACTACACATTTGGACTTAAGAATCGATAAAAACTAGAAGACGAAATGTACCTAATGTATGCAACGCCTTGCAACATCGCGACGCACAGACTAATGTGCAAACATAACGTTTAAACGACATGATTGTCCTTAAGCAGCCCGATTTCTGCGCAGACGCGTCTGTATGCAAAAAATACAACATTATCTTACATTGTTATCAAAAGTCGTTGACATCGCTGAGTCTAAGATAATGTAGGTACTACCTACTATAAAGCCTTTTTATAAGCTGTCAAGTTGCTCTATATAGGAGAACTGTTATGGGACGAATGCCTGTTTTTTGAGTCCATTGGCCGCAAACACGATCAAGTAAACCATTCATATATGGCGAACTGTCATAATTAAACTTAATAATGAGGCTCCATCGATATTTTTTTTGTCGATACCGAGAATCATCATAACTTAACGTCAGTTTGATGAGCGCCATCATGACTGAAATTTAATGATTATCATTATGTTGAGATTTCCATACAATGGTTTTATTGAGAATATTACAAGGAAATAGTTAACGGGGATTTTTGAAACGTGTCGATTTTTACTTGATTTTATGCGATAGGATTGGCTGGCACGTCTGTAATTATAATGCACTGAATTTCCGTCATTAAAGACAAGTGTAAATATTTTTTTTTCTTGCCTTAATTATGAGATTTATGTTGTACAAGTTTTAAATAGACAAATGTTATTCTGTGACTAAGCTCACACAAATGTATTTTATTAGGCGTACAGCACGTACCTAACACAACTCGTCTCTTTATCCCGAGATGAGCATGCAAGTATCTGCGGCTGGTTGTCGTATATTTTTGCAAGTGAACATTCAAAATCACAATGGCGGTTCTGGCGGAGTGGCGGAGTGGCGCGGCGAGTAAACCCGGTGTCGGTTGGCGTGTGCGGCAGGCCGCGGCAAGCGCAGAGCCTCTGCTTGCTGACCCGTAATTGCCAAGTATTTTATTGCACTATCTCAGAAGTTTTATGTCATTCAATCCACGACTCTTAATTGAATAAGCGACATGAAATTTACAACCGTCATACGTTTAACTCGTCCTAGTTAAGAATCTTTGACGTTTTGCGCACTCTCCTCTCTGTGCCATTTACTTCGGGGTTCCGTCTTAGTGCGTGAGGAATTTAATGCCATTTTACGCGTCTTACTTAAAGTTTCACTTATGAGAAAGTTATGTTCGTAATCGCAACTTTCTGTAACATAGATGACTAGGTGTGTTTAATATGGAGCTTTAACATGTTTTATACATTTTGAGCTCATCTTCAAAGCAGCTTTTTACCTGTTTATAATACGTAACAGTACCAACATAGTAATATCGTTTAGATAAAAACTAGTACAAGTGATCTATGGCCCAATGCGTACTGTTTTAGCTTCTCAGCTTGATCACCGGTCGTTACTAGATTTGGTATCAATTTATTTTTCACGGAATATTTTCCATGTACCGATGAATAACTAAACTAGTAACTCACAAAGCTAAACTTGTTAGAATACTCGGACTACTGCATACCTGCCGTAACCATAGAGGTTTGTAACTATAATTTAATATTCCGTACTGATCGAAGGACTTGTGTACGGGCCCATGATTGAAACTTTTTTTCAAGTAATAAATCAGAAGGCCAATTCCCGTAATTAAAAACGTTCAAATTCAAGTCGCAATCTCATCTCAGCGACAGTCTAATGTCAAAAATGTAGGTAAACGCTATACAATTTTTGACAGATTGACACTGAGATTAGAATGCGAACGTTCTTAAAAATACGGGAATTGCCCCTCAGCTCTTATTATTAAAAAATAATGAGTGTGTAAGTACATTACTTAGTTATTGCAGCCATATGGCTAAATTCGTGGATCCTCAATTCTACCTAACCACCGATATTATTATGGCTTTTTGGCTAAACTATGTCAATTTTATTAAAAGCCTACTTAGGTAGGTACAACATTAACACTGACACTACAGATAGAGTTCTAGTCGATACTTTACTTAACAACTTTAATCACTTATAAAAAAAAAACTTAATAACGTGGTCTCCATTCAAGGTAGGTACGTCGAGTATATTGACATTAGCCATCACATAACTTGCCATGATTTATTTGAAGACTGGCAGCGACCATCATGTTGAAAAATGTCAGTTTCTTATTTATGTGTTCTAATAAGGCCATAAATATTGATTTTAATTGCGCGTCACGATTCACCGATGACAGTGCCGTAATGGACGTCGGTGGACGTGACCATGTCTGTGCCTTGTGTGAATATGGGTAATTATTTATTATCTTAACAGGCAGGTGAAGTAAGATAAATAGTGTTGAAAACTTTCACGGCTTCTGTTTTTGAACTAAATTGAAATTAATTACTTATGATGATGTTGGTAAATCTTCCGTATTTTTGTCCGTACTTTAATATTAGATACTTTCGTTCGTAATTTTGCCATTGGCATTGGCAGATAGTCCTTTATGAAATCTGGAAGTCCAGCTTTGTTAAAGTTAATGGCATTGTAGAATTTTAAATAATTAATTTCATGTAAGTTAGAATGGCATCGTTTAATCACACTCTTCTGGACATTTTCTGAAAAGATATTTAGAACCTGAAAAAGTTTGAAGATATATAAACTACTTAGATATGTACTTATTATCTGTAAATGTTTGTGATTCGATCCTCGAATTCACAAATGGCCCTCAACTTTGAGACGCAATTAAAAGTGTACTTATCTGTCGCTACAGCTCAATACTTGTTAAAGTAACCGATAGCCATAGCATTCAACTAAACAGTAATTTAGAATTCTAAATTAATAATGATATAGTTGTTGGACTCTGTCATTATTAGACTGTTATTGTTACAATGTTCATTAAAATTACAAATTCATCACATTACAAAAGCAATTCGCGCTAAAAATACATACTAATATGTTTCGATCTTAAAGAATAACCTGATTCACGAAGGTTCGTACAGGTAGGTATGACATTGTCCCAGGCAAGCTTCTAATAAAGGTCCACAATGTAAAGGAGCAGAATGGCCCGGTTCACCCAATTAAAGATGAATCTCCCCGCGGATCATGTGACAACAAGTCCTGATGAAATATAACCAACTTGTCTCCAACAGACCGAAGTGTCTAGATACTTGATATAAGAATTTTAGGAATGCTCATTTTTTGATAGAGTAAAATAATGAATTACTTGCTATATAGTAACATGCTACCTAGATACAAATGATATAAGATACGTAATATTATGAAGAAATCTGTCATACCTAATCGAATGCGCAAAACATTTAAAATTGCACAGACTTTTGTAAACTCCCTACACGTTGATGCCATTCCCTTCTTGTATTCTCAATTTGGTATTTATGAAACCAAAAGTAACACAGCATGAAGTTATTTAAGAGCAGTATCAAAACGGTTCGGTCCACAAATAAGGATTTGCTAACTTCCAAAATGGGACTGACATACCAACGTAGGCAACATGTACGTTATATATTTCAGTATGAACTATCGTATTTTTATTATAATGAGCATTAAGAGTCGCTCCCGCGTCCCAAAAAGGCTGAATATTTGATGGGTCGTCTCATATTTTACTCTCATCTCGAGAGCCGAAAGCAGACATATAAATCAAAGACATGTTTGCAAAGAAGGCGACCGCTCCGCACGTCTCTGTAATTGCCGCAAAAACACACGTTGTGTGATTTTTGAAGACGTTGGCAAATTTCCGAATAATTTTTAAACTGAAAGGCATAGTGTGACAATGTCGTCCATGCCAATACCACATGAAGCATTATGGGTAGCTATGGTTTAAAAAATTTACATATTTTTCAAAATTCAAAATACGCATGGGTTTATACGTGAACCTGCCTAATTAGTTTAAAGATGTCTTCGTTTGAGACCATTTGGAGCAGGATAAAGATGCGAAGCAAGCAACAGGTAGGTTATAGTTTGTTGGTCGAGAGCTGATTAGCAAGGCCTGCGCCGATCTCTCAATGGCACGGAGCTCGCTCCCCGGTGCGTCATAAATTTCCATTGATTGGATTAATCTGATTTGGATGTCAATTTTGTAAGGCAAGTACTGGCTCTTTATAAGAGAATATACAATCATGAGGCCTCTGAGAGTATTCAGATGGCGATACATAACAAATATATTGTATCAGCAAAGTATTTACTTAAACGTCTTGTAAATTCGTTTCTTTCTTATTTTCGACTGATCTGATGCAATCGTTAAAAGAAATGCAAATGTTCATAGAAATTATGTGGTGGTAATCTGTCTACATAATAACCAAATAAAGTGAGAACCTTTTCTTAGAATAAAAATAGCGCCCTACCTAGTTTTTTCTTCAATAATTTTGCTTTAATCGTGTGTTTTACCAAGTTAGCTTAGAGGGTCAGCTCGCGAGCATTCATTGACAGTTGATTCGGACTGTTATTGGCAAGTTTTATGCATATATTTGATCTACTCAGCTACATTAATGCAGGTGAGTGTAGTGTATAAAAAGTGAGTATTAAAACAGGAAGGTGGTGGTGATCGAGCGCTCGCATCCCGTATGCGCACCCGGACACTGCATACTGTGAGCTACCTGTTTGATTGCTTCAACTTTTCCAGTTATTATGACATGTACAAACCACTTTTTACTTCACATATTCATTTACTAGTATCGAGTCATAATGCATTATCGCCGCTCACCATATTCAATGTTTAAAGACATTCGCTCATAATCTGTGCATACCGGCGCAGTAAGGGCAGCGGCGCATACTTTGACAGCATTATGATTGAATTATGCAACGTCGGTATCTAACAGAGAGATTGATATAATTTATTGTACAATTTATAGACATCAGCTGCGTGCCCTCAGTCACAAACGAGCATATTTCCCACGTCAATTTTGATTGCGATATCATAGTGAACGATGACATTTGAGTACGTACTAATTTAAGCCCACAAGAGCGGCTGCGAGGCGGTGCGCTATCTGCACATAGATACAGAGTCGTGTTTGCAATAGAGAATATTTCTCCTTATATTTCTGCGCAAGAAAGTCTGTTTTTCAAGCAGTCGCGCCAAGGATGTAATCACGCAATGCTGGCCTCTTAGCGCTGAGTAAACAAATCTTCGACATTGTATCTGTTCGCCTTAACTCTCTTTATTCAAAGGAACATTGTCAAGAGAAATGTACGATTATTGTAGTGTTCCTTATGGATTGCGTTACGAAAATATATAACTCGTGCTCTACGCTAAGGAGGGTTTCGCTATCTTTGATTTCATGTTGTTTATCAATTCGAACAGGCCAATAGACACATTCACTCTTGCGCACCTAATCTATGTCTGCGTTCTTTACAAGATCCAAGATTACCGTGAAGTTAATATAAAACCTATGTTTAGTCTAAGTGGGATATTGTAAAGTTTATATTTCATGAACTTGGTAGAACGTCGTTTGTGAATATCAACTCATATACAAATATGAATGAAATATACGAATAGGTACCAGGCGGCTGGAATATTAAGAATGGAGCAATGGCTCCCAAGACTCCATAGTTCGCACAATCAGCGGCTAACATCTCTTGCTGAGGATGGCTATAAATTTCAACAATCATATAGTCGGTCATCTTTCTTTGTTATCATATTAAAGGGACGGAATTCCATCGACGTAATTATGCAAAAAGCTGGACCGTGGTCGCGGCGGCTGTCCTTTGACGACCGCATCATTATAGTTGACATAAACTAAGATTTATGCGATTGATTTGTTCATAAATATGAATTTATTACCTTCATTGAAATATTTGTTCGCTACATAATCGCCCGAAGTGACTAGCTTCATCTATCGCGAAGGTGGACACAAAAAATGCAAATGTATATAGCAGCGAATAACTGCAGCTTCATTTGATGTCAAACGTAACACGAGTAAAGCAGGGAGACTTCCGTCCCTCGAACAAGAGCAAACGAATGCGTAATTCGGTGAACAGTGGTTAAAATTAGCTGGCGATGCGGGCGTCTTTATAGTCCTTAAATTGGCAAAAAATCGAGACAAGCTTCGACTGACACCGATCGCGGAGGCATCAGCGAAACAGGTGTTATCATAAACATACATTTTGCGATAAAAACAAAATAATTTTCATGAGTGGCCGGTAGGCGCGAACTGCCGTTCGTGTCGCCGACACAATGGCGATTTCATAGTTTTTTTTTGGTTCGTCGTCGGCGTAAAAGCCGACGATATTAAATTTAGTAAGCGGAGAGGTGTCCGAAATCTCACGCAGACGTGCGATCCGCCACACATATTTCCATCTGCACAAAAAGCGGAACTATAGCCATAAATATGTCCAAATAAACATTAGTCGACGACGGACTGAATAAGGTTCCGCAGGGTTCCGTTTGTTTTGCAATTAAATAGTAGGTCCCACTTATAAGTACTTATTATGTAGTTAAATAATTTTAAATCTCAAAACTAAACGGGCAATACCACGGGCGGGCAACTACATAATATAATATAATGTATACAGGGCGGCGGGACATCCGCGCGCAAATTGAAACCATAAATCCAGCACATGATTCTAGACCCCATAGAGTAGAAACTTTTCGTCGGTTATCAAAAAAAAAAAACCACTGTTTCATAGAAAAGTGCAATACGTACGCGGTCAAAATATATGGCAGAGCAATTTATTAAAAAAAATTCAACGCATAGGTTTCAGAATCATGAACTAAATCCATGGTAACAGGTTGTGCGTCAATGTCCCTGCCACCCTGAATAAGAATATTATTTAATTATTACAGCAGTGCTAGCAGTGTAACCATCTCACCGTGAAAACGTAGGTGAAGTGAGCATGGAGTGAGCTGTCAACAGTGTCAATCCCTACTATCAGGTGGAATGAAAGCTCACTTCACCTCCTCAGCTGATGTTGTTTTGTCAATGAGCACTTGTCATCAATTTCGGATATTCATCACCTATTTAAAAAAAATAAAAAAAAATTTATAAATCAAGTAATTTTTAGTATTTAGGTATTTCTGTACAAGTGATTTGTAATCTTTAGAAATAAAAAAAGTAAGTCCGCCTCTGTACATTTGTGTGCTTAAAGTATTAAGTAAATAAATAAATAAATTCATTCAAACCGTAAACCGTATTTTACCCCCTTAGGGGTACAATTTTCCGAAATCCTTGTACATGTGTATCATATTTTTTAACCTTAGCCTAAATTCATTGACATTTCCCCGGATTTTCATAGAAACTTTCGTCCTCTATTTTACCCCCTGAGGGATCGAAGTTCAAAAAACCCTAAAACAAATTTGTAACAGTTATATACACCCTTTCATCCCCAATTTAATTTCTTAGGGGTACAATGTTCAAAAATTCTCTCTTATCAAAACTTAACTCTGGGTGCCTACGACAAAAAAGTAAACTACTGACCTAACATGTTTCCAGCTCTATTAGTTCAGGCTCTGTGTTGACGAATCAGTCATAAATACTTGCATACCTGTTCCGTGATGTAAATATCTAAATACATTGCAGGTCTACATTTCAAACCTACATGATACGAATCCAAAAAAGGAAAGTAGATTCCTAACGAAGGTGAAAAATCAAAACAGTAGGTAATGATGAAGGATCTGTGAGCTTGGCATTGTCCGCGCTAACAACGCTCGGCGTGTGCGCAGTGTCGACGAGCGGTGCGCGGGCGCATCGGGCCTGTTGACAGCCACGCCGCGCACCCGATAATATGTGTACATATGTAACATTAAACTGCACAAATAAACGAGACTTTCACACTACATGGGTTCAAGAACAAGTTTTTCCATAACACAAAAGACGACACTGAATAGTTATAGCTGCTTCGCGGCCTCGCCGCATAATCCAATAAAACAATCCGCGGAATGTACCGTCAGAACAATATGTGTCATTGCCTATTACAATGTTCAGCGAGCTGTAACCTGGACATCAATCGTTATGCACTTATAAGTTATTTATAATTTGTACTTGTAGTTGGTAGTCATACAAATAAACATAATAAGCCATTTTAAATATCCAGTCCCGATCTTTATTTTTTTCGCCTTTTCCTCAACTGTAAAAATCTGATCTGTGTGTCTCGCGGTTTTTAGTAAATAACAGGTACATAATTTAAAAAAAAACCATACTTACCAGTGTTTTATTGAAAACTTTTTTCCTATCGGTACAATGAAATTGGCGACTGAATCTCAAAATATATGAATTTGATTCAATGGAAAGGCAAGCGGCTTCTTTCTGTTATTCCAAGGGCTACCACCGTGCACCGGGGCATTCGACGGACGCATTTATTTTTTATTTTTAATATTATGGCCGCATCGCGACTTCACCAAAATATTCTTTCATATTTTGGTATCCTCAAACAACTTAAGATTAATATTAATGATATGATAAGCAGGTCGTGACTATGCTTACAATTACAACGTGATAGTAGAACGGAGGTAACCTATACGTACATTTACGTATTCAAATGAACATATTGGCACATGACACATTCAGTGATTACCTATGTAATTATTTACTTTATACTTTCTACTTATTTGAATAGCCCCTTAAATCAATATACCTACAGTCAGGGAAATTCAGTGCTAAGCAGATTGACACTACCCACGTCGATTTTAATCAGAGGGGCAATTCCCGTATTTTTAAGACCGTTCGCATTCTAATCTCAGTCTCAATCTGTCAAAATTACAATCAATTTACATACATTTTTGACAGGTTTTTGACATTGATTGTCGCTGAGATGAGATTGCGACTTGAATTTGAACGTTTTTTAATTACGAGAATTGGCCTACTGTTCAAACGACTGTAAAAGAATAACAGTTGTGGTTTGACATTCAATTTGTTACGCAATCATTTTCCCTGACTTTAAATCACACCCTACCATATCATTAATATCATCATCGTGCCTTCAACCAATATTTTTTGAGGCAGGTAATGTAATTGTTTTCCCAACAGGGGATCGCAGTGACTGCAAACAGTTATCTTCAACAAAAATTCAAAAAAATATTTGAGAAGTCTGTCTCGTCTTGTCCTTGTTCGGCTCTTCCTTTATTGAGAATAGTTTCAGAGATTCTAAACTAGTTCTAGGTAGCAATAAGGTCTATTTGGGGTAAACTCAATAGTTAAGCAGTACAGCTAGAGTATATTTAAGTTAGTAAGCTGCACCGCACGGATAGCCCTGGCCCATCCATTATGCAAGTCGGTAACACATGTAGCAGTCGGTCCGCACCTCGGCGACACCTTTACCAGACTTTACCATAATTGTCTATACGTAGGTACCAACTTATTGTTGAAAAAGCGATAATAATAAACTCTAATAAATACAATTTACCATTGTATTCATTCTGATATTGTATTTTTCATTGTTATGTCACTACTCGTTAATAAGCAGTGTCATCCGAATAAAAAAATCGAGTTGTTTATAGTTAACGCTAATTTTAACCAACATTTGGCTAAAACAAGGCCAAATAAAAATAGTTCATTTTTAGAATAATTCAGATATTTTATTAAATGATTAAATTCTAAGTCTAAGAGCTTTTTACCTTTATTCATTTAAATGAATTAGAAATACTTGGTTCGCTGTACTCGTATCTAAGTTGGTCGCCGTGATTTGTCTCCATTATTTTCTCTTTTATTTTCATTCACACGCTCCGTCGAAGTTCGCCCTTTCCTTTTGTCAAACATAAGTTTCTATTGTAAGAACTGTCGTTGTTATGCTACCACCCGAATAGCAAGGAACTGGAAGAACTCTTTTTATAGGCTCGTCTTTCGGTTCACAAGGAAAATGTCAGATTGCGTTTCAGATCACGCAATGGTGTTGGAATTTCGTATGAGTAGGTGCTCAACAGTACATATTTGCATGACTGTGATGTTGTACGTTTACCTAGATTTACTATACCTACAACCACGTCACCTATAGGTAGGTACACAGTAGGTGGAGTATATCTGTACGACCTGCCCAAAAGAAATTGAAACACGTTGAAGTTGAGAGGATATTCGTCCAATACTTTATAACGTTAAAAAACCTACAAGTGAAATACTTACAAGATGTTGTTCCAAAAAAGGACAATTAACGAGATCAATTAACGATTTCTGTGTCGAAGTATTTTCACGGTAGTTCCTTGAATAAAGACGAGCCTCCTCAGAAACAACTCCCGAGCTGCGAGGAGATTCCGCCCGACTGGTGGATTCGAGTGAGATGACTGGTTAATTGCCTTGTACGCAGTGCACGTACCGCCGTTGACATGTCACAAGACGTCTGCCACCGGCAGCGGCGATCCCTCAACGAATTCCAATCGGGAAGAGCGAAAAAGACACGAGCCGAGCATGCGCGGATAAAAAGTAGCGGCGCAGGCACAGCGCCGCGGGAGGCACCGAGCAGCCGCGCGCCCCCCGCGCCGCCCCGCCGCGCTCCTAATGCGCAACTGAATCACGCGATTAAAACGTTCACTACTATGCGATACATCCCATCTTGCCAGGAGTCATTCATGTTTAGTAGAAGTCCTTTTTATATGACATCGATCGGCGGAAACGCTCAGCTGGCCGTCCACATCTCTGTATGTCTAGCTGTAGCGTTGCACAAACACTGTTACTTACATTAACGTCAATTTGCAAACAAAAGCAGGCGTAGTCGTGTACGAATATACGTCATCTTCAAAGTAGGCAGGTATGCGTTTGATGCGAAATGTCCTAGTTCCCAGTATTGTTTCGGTCGAATTTAAAGAATCGGCGGCGAAAGGCCGGCCGGCAGGCGCGCGTCGCGACTCACAAAAACAAAGCCGTCTGGTGCGGGGACGCAGCGCAACTACCGCCATCAAACATTCACAAAGTTCGCGACTGAGCACCGCGGAGTCACGCCGCCACCGCCAAGTCACTGCCAAAACTGCCTGATAATGACGCACGCGTTTTCTACATCATTGCATCCCTATAACAATGAGTTCAAAATACGAGTAGGAAGCGGTGGGCAATTGGGCATTAACTGCTTACAAAGCGAAAGGCATTTCTGGAAATAAATCAACTGTACAATGATGGTAGGTAGGTAAGTTCCTAGCTGTCTGCGTATAAGTTTTGAGGAATAAAGTAATCGTGTGATCGCGGGAGCCGCATGCGCACCGGCCAGCATAGCAATGGGCAGCGTCTGCCGACGCCAGCGTCATACGAATGATGCGATATAACGGATCGACCCGATTATTTCTGTCCATTTCACGACTGTTTAATAGCAATGTTAAACTCGGCGAAAGCAAACATACACGCCCTGTTTATCGAATATTTTACGATCTTCAACGGATTCATTTTAAAATGCTAAGCTTTGTGGAAGCGGCTGAAAGATTGTTTGATTCGGATGCATGTTACTAGTTTTACTATTTCAGATATTTATATTACAGTTAGTCATTTACCATTCTGATTTACCTGCTTGTATGTTTATTCAGATGCAGGTGTTTATAATACACGGATACTTTATTTCAAATAAGATTTACTGTTTAAGAAATAATTTGGCGTTGAAACATCTGGACGAGTTTATCTAGCTCTTTCGTTACCCGCCCAATAACATGTTTGGGAAAATTTTAATATCGACTTCTGAGAATTCTTATAGCGCACTGAATTTCAATATTCTATACTTTGAATAGTGAGAATATAATTTAAAAAACGTCGAAATGACGCCTACGAATGGTTCTGTTTTCACTCAACAAAATGTAATCTACTAAGAGATAGTCCCCTTGTTTGTAAACTTTGATAGATCAACGTGCATAAATAACAATGTAATTATAATTGGGGTACTAATGTGGTTTTTGTGTTTGTGACACCGTCTCGCTTCCGTTCAGGTGACGGCGCGGGCGCCGATAACATCTACTTGCACATAACCTACACCGTTTGTTACTCTGTTCATGTTAGATTTTAATATATTACTTATTATAATAGATCTACAGGCGGTGTGTTGCGTTCGCAGACCTTAAAATTAATAGCTATTGGCTACACAGATAATGGTTAATGCATGTGTCGCTACAATGTGTAATTGTCTCTCAGTCAGGGAAAAGGATAGTTTATCAGAATGACTGCAGTACCTATCAACATAAATTGTCTGTAAAATGACATCTGTAATTCTTCATCAGTGGCCTGGTTTAACAAGGAAAATATATGAAAATATACGTAGTTTGTCAATGTGTTATACAATACATTACCCTGACCTACCTGGATAGTGGCTATTGACTTAATCATCAATTACGCTATCGTAGTTTAGTACTTTAATTTTTTTAAGTGATTTTTTTATAGTAGCTATAAGTTTTAAGTCATCGTGATCATCCCCAACTTTAGCCTCTGCTTTTTCCAGCTTCATAACAGGAGTCGGACATTATCGGATAAAGATTCCATATTTTGTGGGTGTGACCAACCGTGACCGATGACACTACCATACACTGAAAGACCTGTCACAATTAGTGCGTACCTACTTACTTGGCTTTGTTCAAACAATTTCAGATTCTCATCTCCGGCTAGAACAGACTCGATGCGGAAGGTGGAGAGCCAGGTGCTGTGGTGGAACTTCGGAGAAGTTGACTGATAGATGTTGAGTTGAGGTCCATGTGCCACATCTTTCTTTCAGCTGAAAAAACAAAATTATAAAAATCAATCAATATTATCCTGCCCTTCATTTCGTTTTTAGCACCTGCCTTCTAGTAAGTACTAACTGAAAAAAATGTAGTTCACACTCTACACTTAGTCTAATACTAATTTTGGTACATACAAATTTTTCGTTTCAATAATAAGGGTAAGAGTTTAATGGAAAAAACATAGGTAGGTACCTACGTGTAATTACTTTGTACCATACCACTTAGTTCATTTAAAAGTGTTCAAAGATATGTTTGTACCTACCTACGTAGACATAAATGCTGAGCAGTTTCTACGTTATTGTGAAATCTCTTTAGTCTGGTTATGTACAAAAGTCTATGCACAAGATAAAACTTTTTTTTTGTTTTCCGGCTCAATGAAAGAGTCGCTTCAAATAGGAGGTATAGCTTGAATCAGTACCCCACCGTAAGTATTGAATATGTCATCATCATGCATCGGTAATTAATACCTACCTACATTAAAACCCTGTCGAACACTCGTAGGCAAAGAGTATAATTATTAATAAATAAACTAGAGAAAACTAGTGGCTCAGTGAGAGCAGTGATGGCCCAGTGGTAACGGACGCGACTTACCGAGTTGTAGGTCATAGGTTCGAACCCAGACAGGCGCTTTACTTTGTGTAAATTATTGTATCACCACTGATCTCAACACGGTGAAGGGAAACATCGCGGGGAAACCGGCATGTCCTAGAATCAAAAATACGAAGACATGTGACATCTGCCAACCCGCACTGGGCCCGCGTGGTGGATTACAGCTCACTCCCTCTCGAAGAGAGGAAGCCTGTGTCGCAGCAGCGGGAATATTATAAGCTGATTACGTATGTAAAGAAGGAGGTTGTAGTTTCGAATCAATATATTTATTTATTTATTAAAACTTTATGCACAAGTAAAAATAAATACTGTACAAAGGCGGACTTAATGCCTCAGGCATTTTCTACCAGTCAACCTTAGGGTGATGCGGATATAAACCATGGCAGGTACAACATACGGGATAGATAGCTCGGAAATGAATCCTACCTACCTATTAGAGCTGCATAATTAACTGGGAATGGTCACATAACTATTGATACTGACAAGTGTTAAGGGATGCTGGCATTTAAGTTCATGATGGCATCATTTCAAAGAAAAGTTCAGAACAATTGCTTGTTCGTAATTTTGTGTGTAGTACAAGTTACAATGCTTGTAAATATGTGAGGACCATGTAGGTATCTATCACACCATTAATTTCTCTGTCATTGCTTCATTTTTAATAAAATTATTTTTACCTATTATGGTAAGTAGGTACATATAGTAATTTTATTCTAGGTGCATCGACTTCACATATACTTTTATAATTAATGTCAGTATGCAAAATATTATAAAACATTTTCAAAGAGTAACGGTGGAGTTTCTTGCCCATTCTTCTCCATACGAAACCACCTTTTGGAAGGGGCGACTAGAATCAATTCTATTATAATGTACCTAATTGTTGGTAAACGTTGTTGACGTTCAAAAGTGCCTTTTATGCCTATTTCAAATAAACGCAAAGTGTAAAAAAAAATGTCAATGCATTTATTTCCCTCCCTACATACTGACAATGACCATCCGTTTCATTAAAAAAAATTAGAGAAAACCAACGTTTTATATAAATATATACCTACCTAATACCTACTTACTGTTTTAAAGTCTCTTATTAGTATCTGATATTGATTGGTTGTCAAAATAATAGGGACCTTCATTCCTAGGGTGTTAATCAATTAGTACGAAGGTGTATCCTCCTGTGACTAAATAACAGGACTCTGAGGGGCGAGCACGGCCTATTGTGAGAGGCTCGAGTTACACATTTTTATCACAGTTTGGGATCTTGTTTGTCACTATCCATAGGAATGTCAAGGGCAATGATTATAGCAATAATCCCGGACAACAGAAACAGTTTAACATCAATACATCCAATTAGAATAATAAATGATTACTCAGAGCCTACATACCTTACATGGGAAAAAGACAAGACATGTCATCAATGCAGCGTGACTTCATGCATATTCAGATCCTGGTTTCAATAGTAGCCACTAATCAGTACAATTTAGGTACTTTAGAGTACTATAATTGCTTAACAATGATGTTGGGAAACTTGCCCATAAAGATGGCTATCACGTGACGTGTATAATACAGGCTGACACCGCCATAAATTCATTGTAGTCATAATAATACATAATTATCATCACGATATATTATGAGACCGTCCTGATTAAATTTTATGAATAATTTACTTTTGCTCCGGAAATCCTAACAATTGTCTGTCGCCCGTTTCACAAAGGCCGCTTTTGTTATTTTTTCCTGATATTATTAAAAAATATGCAAATCGATCGCCGCGACAGGATGTTCATTTTTGTAATAATGTCGATGTATTTGCATGTAAATTACGCCGCTATCCGCGGATGTTACAAATACTAATTGTTAATGTGCATCGTCATAGTTGTAAACAAACTGCATTTCAATATTTAAACACAAATATTGCTCACTTCCTGTTGTTAGAATCTTCCCAGTACAATATTATTCGAACACAAAATCTTCTATTGACATGACAATATCTTTAAAATAAAGTCATATGAGATTCGTATAAAACTGTTGTGTTATTATATTAATTTACTTAATTAAAACGTTCAGTGTAGTCGTAACACTCAGAGCTTGAAAAGTTAACTGATCGACTTATAGCTCTGCTACCAGCCGACAGATGGCGCTACTGGTCATACTGTAACTACTTGCCGTAATTTCGGCTAAAGTTCTTTCAGGACTGAACTGGAGAGTTTCTTTGGAAAAATTATTATATTTATAATATTCTGGAAGTGTGAGATTTGAAAATTTGTAATTTTCAACTGACTGTTAACTTTTGTCGAATTGACATTTACTTGAACGCAAAGTTGATATCACATCTAATCGTGTTTCGTCTTAGAATTTTCTTTTGACTTGAAGTTGCGGGTTGTCTGTTGTGACGTGGTGCAAGTAGTGCAGTGTTGCAGAGTGCATCGTTCAAGGCGTGGGGTCAGCGCGGCAGGCTGCACCGCACGCCCCCGGCCCGCCCCACGCCCCCCTGCCACCCTCGCCCCGCGGACCCCGCGGACCCCGCGCCCCCGCACGCTCAAGACCTCACTTGTTTTGATGTAAGGTGTCCACTGGCCACTATGCAAAACTCATGGCTTGCGAGAGAGGTGGCAAGTTCGCCGTCCTTGTCGTTATAGTAAGGTGAGATAAACTTTTGAATTCGCACGCTTCAACTGCATCTTTTTATAGAGTTCGAAGTCCGTTAGTTTCGGTAAGTAGTTTTGTTTTAGGGTGCGATTGTTACAAGATTGATACCGCTTATCAGTTGAACCATTGCATTGATTAATATTATAGTACCGGTTTCAGTTTATTGTTAGCATGCTGCATGAAACCTACGTTTTTTTTTTATAATTAAGAAAAATAATTAACCTACTGATTTATAGGTTGGAACCTGTACCTATATTCGGTCGACTCATCGCTTGATTAAGAATATGAGGTACCCAATGTAGGATAGTTAATAATATTGACATCAATGGTCTTAAACCAGCCCGAAGGATTATAAGAGCCTATGTTGCAGCATTTTACTAAGTATATAGTATTGTAAAATAAACCCACCAACTTCATCGTCACCATACTTGTGCTTGCTGTGTACTTGCCTATACAACGATGGTTGGACTATCGCAGATTTTTTTTTCTTTAGAGAAATTGTTTTTCAATTTGCATTTCTTCAAATGTCATTTGGAGTTTTCACCAGCAAAATAAATGAAATTCTAAATAAATAAAGATACTTATCCTTCTGGCTTATACTGAGAAATAAATCATCAATAAAGAAATTGTTCTTCAATTTGCATTTCTTGAAATGTTAATTGGAGTTTTCACCAGCAAAATAAATGAAATTGTAAATTAATAAAGATACTTAGGTATTCTTCTGGCCTATACTGAGAAAGAAATCATAAATAAAGAAATTGTTCTTCAATTTGCATTCCTTGAAATGTCAATTGGAGTTTTCACCAGCAAAATAAATGAAATTCTAAATAAATAAAGATACTTATTCTTCTGGCCTATACTGAGAAAGAAATCAATAAAGGAATTGTTTTTCAATTTGCATTTCTTGAAATGTCATTTGGAGTTTTCACCAGCAAAATATACTTACATGAATGAATTCTAAATAAATAAAGATTCTGGCCAATGCTGAGAGGATCTCAGCAGGCTGTGTATACCTAATGTTGATGACAATAAATGGTTTGTGAAGGCTACACATAATAATTACCAACCACATTAGAAAATTCACTTATTAAATACCTCCCTCAACTTGTGCGTTGTGTTGGTGTGTTAAGAATCCGAACGTTGTTTTTTTATGAAATCAGAAGTAAACTTTTGAAGGCGCAACATTTCTAATCGTTTCTTCCACAGCTAGCTGTTTTCCACATTTGTTTTATGAAATTCTGTCATCTTTTTAATTGGAAAGTAGTGAATTAAATAAAACTGAAGCCAACCGGATTTTTGTAACGATTTTCTCAAGTTTCCTTGTGTACCTAGGTACTTATGCACGTACCAAAAACATAGCACTCTAAAACTGAAAAGTGCTTACTTAGTCGCAGATCCATACCAGATCTTTTATCTGAAATCCAATATCGTTTATAAATATAAGGCTGAAATGATGCACAAGCACCACTTTATATATTATAACTCTATCGAAATTATTTAACAGTTATGAGACCAACCAGCAAACATTAGAAGCATGGTGGTTCAAGAAAAACAAGTACTTAATGCACGTGATGTTTGTACAGTACCCAGGAGCGACCCGGCACGCGTAAGTTTTTGCTGTTGTTACGGTTTCTAAATATCCAAATTTTATCCAGAAGCAGAATAACCGTAAAATGAAAACCGTTACTAGTGACGTGATCTGCCTTTGTATTTAGAAATTTATCGGTTTATCTGCCTATACGGTCAGCACCGAGCCATTCCGTCACGTTTGTTTTGATTCTACGTTACTACTGCGAAGCCGGATTCAAATTTAACGCTTGTGCCTATTTATTGATCGACTAGTGAAAAAGTAAATATTCAAGATCAAGAAACACGACTGGTAAAAAGTGAACTTTAAAAAAGATGGAAACAATTCTGTCGCCAATCCCACACCCCATACTTGTACACCCTAAGCCGTACCAATCGGCGGCCATCTTCTAAAACTTAATACTAAGACCTATTTTTAATTTCCTTTTTTATTTTACACTTATTTTTTATTGTTCATTTGGTTATTTTTCTCTCACTGTATTAAGTAACACTTTAGGTAAAAACTATCTTTAAAAGCAGGCAAAATTCTGGGTTCGTCGTTCGATTTTAAGAATTAAAATAATTATTATTACTTTTCACGTTAATAAGACCGTTTATTATGCGCTGTCTACATTTCTAAATCTACTATCCTATCGCAGGAATGCTGGAAGAGATTTGTTTAGAAATAAGCATCACCTTTGTACCTACCTATTTTTCTGTTATTTTCTTATTGTCTGTATAAATGTGTGTGCATATATGGTTAAATAAATAAATATAAGATTATAAAAGAACTTTATCACAGATTTAGTATAAGTTTTGAAAATGTAAGTGAGAATGGTTGCTAATCAACATTAAATCGTTATCGTTCCTAAAAAAAAATAAAAAAAAAATGGTAATTCAAATGAAGAATAATTAGAGAAACTTAAAAATGATTTTCAAAGACCTATCCAATGATACCCCACTTTTGACATAGTTCGTCGACTTTCATTTTAATTTCTTTTTCACAATATGGCGTCTGGCTGTCGCTATAATGAATTTTAATTACTGTCAT
Organism: Brachylomia viminalis; assembly: GCA_937001585.2. Lineage (NCBI taxonomy): Eukaryota > Metazoa > Arthropoda > Insecta > Lepidoptera > Noctuidae > Brachylomia > Brachylomia viminalis. The sequence goes on along the minus strand of OW443301.2, from coordinate 12,044,626 downwards.
GACACTCACAAGATTAAGACAAATCTATCGATATAAGAATCATCAAAATCGGCCCACGCGTTTGGTCGCGTTTTCTCTCTAATATGTGTGTTTGTTTCACAAAGGAACAAACATACCTACATATAGGACTGACATACATATATATTTTGACTGACCGGTTGGCGTAGTTGGTAGTGACCCTGCCTTCTGAGCCGCTGGTCCCGGGTTCGATCCCCGGACAAGTCAAACATTTGTGTGCATGAACATGTCTGTTTGACCTGTGTCTGGGTGTGTATATGTATATAAGTATGTATATCAGTCATTAGGTTAACGTAGTACAGGCTCTGCCTAGTTCAGGACCTGAAGACCTTGTGTGGATGTTGTCTCATAGGCTGAAAACACATTACCCTCCTTTACGTCGCGCGGTAGTTATAAAATATCGTTATTTTCTTTTTTTTTCCAGAAGTCTTACGGTTCCCTATAACGTTTACAAAAGTAAACAAAAGTAAACGTTATAGGGAACCGTAAGACAACTATTTTAGACATAATTTATTAACGATGCTTGTGTTATGGTTAGAATAGGTGAATATTCTATGGTGTGTATTAAGTATTACTAGTAACTAAACACAATTTATAATGTTGACCTGCCGCTGCTGTTGTCAGCTTCTGATCTGTTAGAAACTTTTGTTCAGTCTCACAGTCGTATCATTTATTATTAGATTGCCTAAGCGTAAACCTTCATGATTGCCGGAAACAAAATATAATAATATGTATTGCTTACACTTTGAGCCAATCAATTATTATTAATCTATTTTTCATAAATTCAGCTTAACTGAAAATGTCAGTTTAGGAGACTCTAAAAAACAAATGTAGATGGACTTTCCGTCTACTGACGTCATAGTTAGTAACATCAAAGTGAATGACTGTACCTAATTGTCATGTTATGATAATACCCGCATACAGAAGGCCAATTCACGTAATTAAAAACGTTCAAAATCAAGTCGCAATGTCGTCTCAGCGACAGTCAAATGTCAAAAATGTAGGTAAACGCTAAGTATACAATTTTTGACAGATTGAGACTGAGATTAGAATGCGAATGTTCTTAAAAATACGAGAATTGCCCCTCTGGTATTGTCCAAAGAATTAACATAGCGCCTCTTTTAACTGATCCTTCTTCCTCCAAAAGAATCAGTGCCGTAAAATGCCGCGAAGAATTCGTCCAAAGAACACCATAAACGTATTATGTCCGACCCTTATATACTCATGTAAGTATGTTTAAGTATTGTAATGACATTTAAAGAATGAATTAAATATTTACACGACACGACTTTGTATTGTTTTATCACTGACAGCGGAACTTGATTGTCACCGCGAAATCCTGGAACGGCTTTGAACAAAACGAGTTTTGCTGCAAAAAATGAGTTAATTGATTTCGTTAGTTTAGTCATACTAATTTGCTGATTAATATTAAACAACCGCCATATACGTGCCGATGTTGCAGATGGCTCGTAACTACTTGTTTTACATCGAAGAAATTTTATGGTTTCGATTGCGTTTTGTTAAGTCTCTACTGTATCGAAATGTCTTCCGATCGTTTTACTTTCAGGTACAGTCTGGCCGTCCAGAGAATGCGTTCCTGACAGTGCGACAATTATAATAACTAATAAAGATCAAATTCGCAAAACACATAGGTATTCGTTTGTATGAAACTGACAGGTGTTAAGCACGCAGTCTATCGACGGCAGGACTGAAGTATTTGGTGTTCTGTTTCAGAGATGATGGGAGTTATGCCTCCTAACATTTTCTTAGTACCTAGTTAATGTTTTAGTCAAATGCCATGCTAACAATCAACGAAGAAAGTACAAAAGGCTCAACACGGTTAATTATTATCTAAGTATGTAGGGAAGTCTTTTTCTCTCTGACCTTTAATTTTAAAATCAACTTCTTATAGGTATTGTCTTAGTTATTAAAATGACTATCTAAAGCCTCGTCCCCACTAGGAACATTTATCGAGCGACATGTGTCCCTGGAGACATCGGGCGATGTCGCTCTACATCGCCCCACGTCGCCCGATGTCTTGTCTCCGTCCACATCAGTTCAGTCGAACCTATCATGTCTCCGGAAGAGGTAGTGTTGTACAGTGCGGCTTATATAATGATGAATGCATCAAGAACAAAAAAGAAGACAAGATGGTGGATTAAACAGTGACTCATACGCAAACCAGCTACTTTTATTTATTTCTTCAAAACCGACACCGGTTGATTTTGACCCTTTAACTTTTTTCTTTCTCTCAAGAATTGAGATCGTAGATTTTTTCTCAACTTCTTTTCGCGGAATATTTAATATTTTCGACATTTCTTCCCACGCGTCATGCTTCTTATTTAAATTTTTATAATGATTATTCTTTGCATCCCACAAATACTCATAGGAGCGATATAGTTCAATAAGTCGCAGCACTACGTCGTTCGACCACATTGTCGCAGGTTGCACGCACGTCCACACTCTATCACTACTCTTCATCGACCGTGCGACAAGGAACAGTTTCAACAATGTCCCGGCCATGTCGTCCGACGTCGCCCGACATCGCCCGATGTCACCGGGGACACACGTCGCTCGACAAATGTTCCTAGTGGGGACGAGGCTTTAAGAACCTTCAAGAATTCTCATTTTTACAACCTTTTTTTATCTACTTAGGTACCTTCTGGTAAGGTTAAGCTACGCTAGCCGCCGTCGGTTCGTGGATGGGGACCATCCACTACATATCGAGAACCTCTCCGTGCCTCGGAAACCACGTTAAGCAGTTGGTCACGGCAGTCATTCGTAGATCTTTCACAGTCGTTACGGGTAGTCAGATAAGCCCAAAAGTCTGACAACCAGTCTTACCAAGAGGTATCGTGTTACCCAGTACCTAACTGATTTGTGGGGGTCAGATAGGCAGTCGCTCCATATACAATACTGGTATTCAGCTGCATCCGATTAGACTGGTAGCCGACCCCAACAAAGTTGGGAAAATGGTAGGCAGATTAATAGGTAACGACTGATAATTTTTAATTAATTTTGTAATTTAACTAGCATTCTACCCCTGCTTCGCACGCCTTTTTACAAATTGACAAAACACTGAGTTTATTATATGTAAAATCTATAGGTACTAATAATAAAGCTAAAATGTTTGTTTTATAGAGGTACGAGGAATAGGGTGTAAAGTTCACTCATACCTCCATAGAAAAGGGAGGATCCTCCGACCAGACGGCTGTCGTATCTGGTAGGCAACTGCCCAATGATTGATGTCGGGAAGTTGTATACCTGGATATTAAAAATTCCAAAAGTTGGTTCAGTGGTTCGGTTTTATAAGGTAGAAATGGTTCAGTTTTAGTTACTTACAAGCCGGGTACCCGGCAAAAATGACGTACGCCTTGAGAGGATGAATTTTCAAAAGTTCCTCCACGTTGCTTAACTTCGTTATATGCTAGTCGCGCGGTAAACTCTGCTTGCGCGATGCAGGATTTGCGTGACGTCAGTATGACGTGCAGCTCGCATGTGGTGATGTAGATACTGCTACAGTTTGTTTTTTTGTTTTGTTTGAACGCGCTAATACCTTTTTCATTAAACGTTGCCCCACTCTAGGAATGTCTCCTGTATTGTGGGTGGGTTTACAAACATTGAAACTCACATACACAAACAGCCAGACTCGGAGCAACTACTTGTAGGTCATACAAACATTTGTTCCGTGCGGGAATCGAACCCGCGACACGCAGCGCAGCAATCAAACCTGGATAGTTCCAGGCTAAAAATGCAAAAGGTTTTTTTTATTCCGACTGGTAGTCCAGTCGGAATAAAAAAATCTTTTGCATTTTTAGCGTAATTCTTGAGGAAGGTTATAATAGGCTACCTAACATATCTCGATACGAACCTCAGGAGCCGAACGAAAGAAAAAAAGTCAGAAAGAACGCTCAGCGAAAACGAATTAATAGCGCGAGCGGACGATGCAACGCTATTTTAACGACGAAGTTGCGGGCAAAAGCTATTGTATTAAACACATAAACCTTCTGGAATAAATTCTCTAAATTATTGTGAAAACCGTATCAAAGTCCGTTGCGCGTTTTAGCAGAACAACCTGGTCACACAGACAGACACGAGGAGCGACTTTAATCTATGATGTGTATAATGTAGATTATTTTGAAGTCTCGCATGGACAAAATGAAATAGTGGTAGGTGTGTACTACAGATTATTTTGAAGTCCTGAATGGACAAAATGAAATAGTGGTAGGTAGGCACTACAGATTGTTTTGAAGTCCTGAATGGATAAAATGATATAGTGGTAGCTAATGTAGATTGTTTTGAAGTCCTGAATGGAAAAATTAAATAGTGGTAGGTAAAATGGACAGAATAACATCAATCTGCCTCCCGTTACTATGGAGCTTTTTTTTCCATTCTATGTGGACAAAATGATTTTGTTTGATATCTTTTTAAGTTTTAATATTTTCTAAATTGGTAGGTAGGTACTTTTTTTTTTTTTGAGGATGGGAAATCATCAAATGACTCCTCCCGCTCTGGGTGGAGCGGAAGGGAGTGTCAGACTCTTACTGACTAAAACCCACCCGTGTTCCTTCCTTGGCCCTTTATGTTCCGGGTCAGCGGTACCCCTTTTGGATGATCCCGCTTTCCCGGCAGGCTTGGGCTCTAGTGGACCCCCTCTATGATGCTGACATCTCTTTGAGGCGCGCGTGGAACACGTACGCGCCGTCCAGCACGGGCCTGGTCCTGATCGGACAGTGAGCTACCCATTACTCACCGCCCGCAGGCCCGCGCCTACGATGGCCGGGAGTCGTCCCGCGGCTCCCGACGCCCGGAGCGTCCACCGCGGCGGCTTGGACGGGAGACTCTCTCCCTCTCCCGTCCCGCCACCTCCTTCGCTAGCATGACTGCTTCGCAGAAGGAGGCGACTGCCTCCCACTCCCCCTCGCCCCGGACCATGGCTTGAACCAAGGCCGGGCGTGAGAGATCGCCGCCGCTGCCGATCGCCTCTACGAGGACACGGCGGTGCTCCGCCCATGCAGGGCAGGCCCCCACCGTATGCTCCACCGTGTCCTCGGGGCGATCATCGCAGTGGTGACACCCGGGCGTTTCCTCCCGCCTGATGATGTGGTAGGTAGGTACTTAGGTCGGTAGGTACCTATATTACAAAACTTCACACAGTCACAAGACCATTTCAGAGACTAATCTACAATCATGGTCCAAAAAGATTATGTCCGAACTTTTTTATACACATTGATATTGATGAATTTTATATTGTAAATGACGTGAGTATTTACTTTGTAAATTATTATATTCTTTTAATTATTTTGAATTTTAGGACTATTTGGGTCATTGCATTTTTGTTTTGTGTTTCTCAGTTACCTAGTTGTAATCATGATCTGGCAGGTTGAGTAATTTATGCGGCCTATATACCTAAATGTATTTTCTTTGGTACCTATTGTTCGTCGAATCGTTGAGCTCCTTAAGTTCTGAGTTGAGCTGCACGGTTACTGACACATGCGTGCATTGACTGGATAGGTTCACTCAATCTGTGTGGTTTTTTCCTCAAAATACCGTTTCAGACACCAATCTACATGGTCTTCACATGATCTGACCAAGATTATGTATTGAGTTTGTTTCGGCCTTTCTTCTCAGAGTAGTAAGATAGGCAACGCCGACCTCATCTAGATTTTAAAATATGATTGACGTGTAAAAGTGTTTGTACATACCTACTTACACAAATAAAATCATTTATCTTTCATTTATCACACTCTGACCTCTTCACTTGTATACTAAAGGCAGGTACTTGAAGCAGGTATGGCGATTTATAAATTAAACGCTAACGTTGATTGTTGTTGATTTCTACTGTTCTAACTAGAGTTTAAGAACATACAACACAAGAACAACACAAATATGATTAGAAAACAAAACGTTATGTCATTTTGTACCTTACTTCCGCTTCCCATATCCCATATTTGAGTTGTACCTATTTATGTAGATAATTGATTGCGAAATCTTTCTGAAATAGAAACCTATCTACATAAATTCGAATATCTATAAGTATCAATTTTTTTAAATGCATTGTAACTTTAAAGTTTATTCTAGGCAAGAATTACTTACATTGATTGTGAATAGTCTAATGAATATGGTTGAATAATAAGAACCAAACACCACCGTACCATACAGATACCATACCATATAGATACCTACCATACTTATAGAACACTCGCTTCCGCCCGCGGCTTCGCCCGCGTTATGTTGCTTATGAAGATGTCGAATAAAAAGAAGCCTATGTCCTTCCCCAGGTTTCAAAGTACACCCATACCAAATTTCATCAAAATCGGCCCAGCTGCAGATTAGCCGGAACCAGCAGACAGACAACAGACCAAAATTAAAAAAAAAAATTTTGTTATTATAAGTAGATACCGTATACCTATACTTTTATATGCGTTTTAAAAGAGTTTATGTCGTTTAAAAAGAGTGTCTATGGAGTTTCTTGCTCGTTCTTCTCCATAGGTAGGTACCTACTACGCTTTGGAATGGGCAACAAGCTTCATCTTTCTGACTGACCGACCCCTTGACAGATCAAAAGTGCCTGTAATTGTTTTATTTGAAATAAATGCTTTGAGTTGAGTTGAGTTTAGTAAAAAGCTGGTATTTTGGTATAACAAACAGACACTTTTATTTATTTGTTTAGGTAGATGATTGATGCACTCACCATTTAACATGAATGATAAGGATTCTATGTTTTAAGGATACTTTAATGAGTTTCAAATTAGAAAATAATGAATTTCTAAAAACATCTTACAACTTAGGTACGAGTATAAGTATAATATAAGACATTTTGTGAAGCGCAATAAGTAAAAAAGCCGGTATTTAAGACTCCTACGCAGTACGGTTTTTACACGAGATTTTAATATTTAATTCAAGTACAAAGTCGATTTATGATCGTGGTGGGAATATCTATAGAGTATGTACAACAGTAATTTAATAAACAAGAAAAGCCAGTGGAGAATTGTTAGTTTTTACTAAAGTGGAGATCGGCGCGCGCAGGCGAGCCCCGCGGGTGGCGCAAAGCGCAGGCGCGGCCATGTTTCATAATTAGCTCTGTTATGAATTTTATAAATGTTTCATGCGCTACATGGGTAGCCGACAATTAATTAACTCCTGCGCAGTGCTTACATTAATTAGCAAGAGACATGTCATGTTCGTTCGTCATACATTATACATACAAGCCCGCGTTCTCTCGGAAAATTTATTAATATTACGTTACCTTTCAATAATTCAAAGTGTATTCTGCTCATACTACATTTTGCTCCTAAATATAATTGCTAATTGGACCACCCCTGCTGAATTTTGACGGCAAATAATCAATTTCCTACCTAATTAATGTGTATGAGTATTTTATTATGGTGTTTCTGTGTTTGTTTAAATTGGACTGTCTACGAAATTCATTAATACGTCCTCTATTATATGTTTATGATACTTAATTTGAGATTCGAGTCCAAGTCACAGGTAGGTAGTAGAAACCTGCCAATAAACATATATACATATATATGTACATATATATATATACATATTTATAAAATAATATAACCAGTTATTAATAAATAAAACGTTAGGAGCACATAGACATGAATCTTCTCTTGATTACTTCCTTTCAGTTCACCCGCTAATGAACAATAAATATCTAATCCTAATTTAGAGTGCAGTTGCCATTTCACCCTCTCCCCTTCGGATAGAGTAAATGAGTTTCCTTATAACAATGATATCATTCCTATAACTAAGTACCTATTTAAACCATACAGCCAGTACTTTCTCATTTAGCTTTAAAAAGGGTCTGATTTTCATTCTGTTTTATTTTGACATTGATATTAATTACCTATAGCAGGAATTTGATATCGTTTGTAACAAAATAAAATGATTCCTTAGCATAATATTTATTTTATCCGATTTATATTGCACTCCAATAAATGGCCGACATTAATAATCAAAGTGGAATATTTCATTAAGACAGTAGAGACCACTAAGTTTTACAACTTAATTGCTTGCGCAAACTATAACAGGATCAGTTTTTATGATACTCCAACAAAGGCGTCCCGAGAATCTCGGCTGTAATCATTCATATTATTTATTTTTTGTGTCATAATTCCTCGCGATGGGGAATGGGCGCCGATCATCTCGATAGTTTTATTCATTTTATAACGACAAAGTTATGAGTCGGCTATATTGCTGAACTTTCTACGAAACGATCTCTGTATGAATCAGGGAACAACGTCGGTACGGGACGAATGAATATTGTCGGTAGTACTAAACATTCTAATCATCCTACTGTAATCTAGAGAGTATTTGTCGAACGGCATAGAATATTGCGAATGTCAGGAATAAGCCGCACCGCACAATGGGCCGCAGAGTGATAAGGCGAGCGGCGCGGCGGCCTGCCCGCGGTGCGCGACCCGACCGACCGATTGTCCGGCCATCGGTAATTTTCCCATGATCGAGAATGTAGCTAAACGATACCCCAACATTGTCTACACTCGAAAAGCTATCATTCAATGTATCATTTTCAACGTCAAAATACTTCTGCAATTATTATAATGCGCATCCTGTCCGCATTCATCTCCCCTTGTATTGTAAGGCCAGTAATTAAAGAGGCATTGTATAAAGGATAAAAGCTTTACAAATACAGTCTAGATGAATTAGGGATACGAATTCCTAAAAACAATTGAAGCAGTCGATAAAGTTAGCCGTCTACTTAGCAATTAAAAAGTAAAAGAAGAATGTTTTGTTTCCAGATAATAAAGCTTCAGACAAAGAGTATAAAGTTCAAAATGGTATTACGATTTACATCCTACGAGAAAAATAACCTTGCTCGAAGTGAGAAAGCTTTCCACCTATTCACTGAAAATAAAAAGTAAAAAAGTGGATGTTTTAAAGAAAATTAAAAACAAGGAAGTTTTGCCGATTGCGCCTGGTACCTAATCTACTCCGTGTAAAGAAGAAATTAACACAACTTTCTTGGATATTTATTACGCTACTTTTATTACCTTACTTTTACTTCACCGGGTTGAAATTTAAAACAGTAAAACAGTCATTTTCCCTACTATAATGTTTTGAAATTCATGATTAGGAATTCCATACCTTCCCTGCTTTGCAGTGCGGTCTGTTCACACATACATTCGCCATCAATCAACTCAGCCTATCCCAGTCCACTTTTGTACATAGGCCTCCATATGACAGTAAAATAAAATAAAGATATTATATTTCAGACAGAGTCCATTGATCGGTTAGTATACATACATAAAACTTAGAACTAGTGTTAGTACTTATAGCTACCCAGAAAAACTATTTAATTATGTACCTACGCTCCACTGGCATGTAGGCATATCCAATGTCCATGTGTGGGGCTATCTCACCTGTCAGCTATGGTTTTCAGGATGCTGTTGGGGCTGGCGCGTACCCGGTGCATGATGGAGGCGCATCGCTTGCGTATTATTGCGTAAAACCATCAATTGCCGTCTCCGCGAACATGCTGGAAGCACTACAGTAGCGCGGGAGGCATGATATCCTACACCTACATTCGTGATCAATCAACTCACCCTATCCCAGTCCACTTTTGGACAGAGGCCTCCATATGACAGTAAAGGCAGACATGATATACTACACCTACAGCCGTCATGACGATTCGTTATCATATTTTGGGCGAATTCATACGTTAGCGAGTATATACCTAAGGTCGTAGGAGTTGATGAAGCACAAAGAAAATAAAACGATTCATGATATATTGGGAAATGACGAATCGTCCATGTGAGAATGTGCTGTTATAGCTAGTCAGTATTACCTGGTTACTTCACAACTTTGAATAGGTACTATCTTATCAGTAATTACCTAATATAATTACGAGCCTTGCGTTAACTTGTTAATGTTTATTCAAAGTGGGAAACTGAATTAAAAATCGCCTTAATGTGCCTACGTGAATTAAAAGTTAATTAATTGTAATTTTTATCATGCCTTTTACGTAGCTGAATTGCAAATTAAACGATAAATAATGAAAGTATAGAAATAAATTACTCGTAATATTTCGTGGCCGATAGCTGTTTTATGGAATTTAACACCCATACCGGTAGGTAGCGCTGCTTTCCCGCATCGTTCCCTTTTAACTATTAATTAATTAAATGCTATGCAGATAAAAGCTCGTCGCAAATAGGTTGGTCGGATAATAAAGTTTAATACTTTTAATCAATCTAAATCAGATGTCAAGCTACGCCACGCATTTCCTAAATTCGTGAACATTTTCATAACCACAGAACTTAAGATAACAACGTAAATAAATTAAGGCTGTATGAAATCAATGTGATTGTGCCCGGTTCATAAAATAGAGACCTGAGGACCCCCCACGAAGAAGTTATCGGTTAGTAAGAACGAAGATGTTCTAGAGGTCGCGAAACCTTGCCGCCGCTCGACGGTGGTGATAATAACTGTGCCTAAACTCTCCATAATGACTTATTTACATTTTTATAACGTTGATATCAAGTCATAAAACGGGTGTTAAGCGTCCCCAGCTTATAGCCAACTTCCGCTACCTATAGGTCCCGTGCCGCGTCGCCGCACGGCTCTCCTACAGTCACGAATGCTCCGCCACGGAAACTTGATTTGTGTTACAACTTCAAAACTTATTCAACACTTCAGCCGTGATAATAAACACATCTAAATTGCTGCGCTAAGTTTAGAACAGTCGAACATAAACATCTGCTCGTGATTGTATTATGTCGAATCTACGACCTTTTTCCTTTCCAGATATAAAGTATAGATGGTTATCGATAAAGTTATTTCAATATACTGCACATTTAAAAAGGATTTTCGTTATGGAACCGTGTCGACGTTTCTGATTATTTATCAAGCTACGAGAGCCATAAAACTTAAAATGCCTTTAAAAATCAGATTATAAAACAAGTTCTTTGTTTCTGTGTTAAAATTCGTGATGACGGTCCTTTGAAAGGCTATAATGAGTATTGATTTAAATTACATGGATTAAAAAATCTGGGAAAAATTATAACGAGAGGACGCCGCCATCTGTTTGCCTACGATGACAATAACGTGGACCTTATTTGTGATCTAAGTAAACGATACACTATTCTTAATTCAGTTCGGGCCGGATTCGCCTTTGGACTTGTTGTCATTACGTTAATCTTATAGTTAAGCGAATTTAGTCCTTAAATGGATAATATGGCATTTTGTATATTGTCTTTATTACTACCATGTTATAAAGTAACTTGTATGAACTTAGCTTTTTGATCTTCATTTTATTCTCATGTGTGTATTAATAAAATAAAAACACTTACCACAATAACATTTCAGAATATTTATAGCACAATTAAAATAAGTCCTTATTGTGTCCATTCCACATTAATCCTCGCGTTAATTTTTTTAAGAATAATGAAGCAGACATTTTTATAACAAAGGTCCTTGGCCGTGCATCTTGATCTTAATGTTATCTCTAATAGGTCAATAAATAAGAAGCAACGTGCGAGCTTCGGCGGAGCGGGCGCGGGCGCGGGCGCAGGGCGGTGAGCGGCGACACAAACACGTCAACTGCTTATTAAAATAAAAAATAATCAATACGATCGCCGTTCACAATATTACCGTGTGTTTATGTTCATATTTTAATTTTTACATGTATAGCGACAAGAATACTTCGACAACTGTTTCAAGCAACTGTAAATATTTTTTATTGTTTCCTTCAAAATACCCACATTTAAGTAAATGTAACTTAAAGACTTATTCCGAATAAACAAATCTTACGGAAAATTAAACTTTTCTTATTGCAAAGGAAGTCAAAATTAATGCAAATACCCTTCAAAGGAATTATAATAAAAAGCAATATAAAGTTAGGTTTTATGATAGGACAATCTGGCTTATGAATGAAATGTAAACAGCCGCAATGAAATGATATAAATGATGCGCGGTGGTACGCCGCGCCGGCCGGCACAATCAGACGGCGGCATCTAGCGGCCGGGCCGGCCCGCCATCGCCGGCCGGACCGGCCTGGCCCGTCCGCTTTATGATGTTACACTCTTTTATTTAGATATTTGTACGGATCCCCTCATTTTTATTCACCCGAAAACATTATTATGCATAAGTACTCTTTTATTTTATTCCCATCGTTATTTTAATACGTTGAGTTTCAAAGTTGACTTCGTCACCTCTTGTGCGTGCGCCCGCGCCGCCCGAGATGTGGCGACAATATTTAACAGATAACGAGATAAGCCTCTTTTTAAAGCGGTTTGATGTAACTTGATACTCTACTATATCTATTATTTTATGCTTTATGGATAGGATGAATCTGTAAAAAAGGATATTAACGTTTATTTGTCTTTTATTTTATTATTATAAAACTGAATTAATTATTCTTTCGCACTATTTCAGCAAACGTAGATAAGTACAGTTTGCAGATTAAAACGGGGCAGTACTACCTACTAGTGATTACGGGATAATATTTTTTTGTAGTGGGGAGTGACAGCGTGAGTTAGGAGGCATTAGCAAACATTTATCATAGTGCTGTAAGGTGTCAGGCGGTAGCGGGGGTCGAGCATAACAATTAGTTGGCACCGACGAGACACGGTGCGCGAGCGGCGAGCGAGCGAGCGCGGACGGTAGCGCGCCCCGCTGGGCCCCGGCGGCACCCCGCCGAGCCACGCGCCGGCCCGCCCGCGCCCGGGCCCCGACACGATAACATGTCTAATATTTAATATCTTAATAACCGATTAGGGTGTGTTTAATAAGCACTTTGAATAATTACACACTTCATTTTAACAAATCGATCTCTGATAATGTGATTTACAAACTAAATCTGACGGTGCCCGCTCGTAGTGGGACGCCACGTTACAAGCTGCTACAAGTTGCGCAACTTCACTTGCATACATGTGAAGGGGTCATGCATTTCACACTTCATTCTCACAATCAGCCTATAATGTTCTCAGTGCTGGGACACAGGCCTCCTCACTGTGAGAGGGAGCGGGCCGTAATCCACCACGGGGGCCCAGTGCGGGTTAGTGGATATCACGTCTTCGAATTTTTGGTTCTAGGACATGCTGGTTTCCTCACGATGTTTTCCTTCGCCGTTTTGAGAGCAGTGGTGATGAAATAATTTACACAAAGTGGACGTACGGACTCACGACCTACAACTCGTAAGTCGGGGCCAATACCATTGGGCCACCACTGTTCTCACACTTCATTCTAAACTTTAATAATTATGAAGTGATTTAGTATCTACCTGTGATACAAATTGATTAAGAACATACCTATTCAATTGTTTGATTTAGTATCGCATTGGAACAATCCAGATCGGTGTTTGTAAATTACCATGATCGAATTTTATTAAAAGCGGTTCAAGATTGAAGCAATGACGTGACCTCCGTCTAATGACAAATGTTGTTCGTAAGGGGTCGTTAATGGCTGGAAAGTTCAGTATTGGCAGCGACGGCGACGGGGTCGCGCGAAGCGGCGCGGGCGGCGCGCATACATCGGTTATTGAGAGCGATTTGGGCAAGCAGTCTCAATACGAGTACATGAGACTGATTTACGAGACGAGCGTGTGCCCTTTGTGCTCCAGCTGACTAATGGACGGACGCTCACGGACATTTATGTAGATTGATTGTATGAATTTTATTCACAATGTTAATACAGTAACAGATTTAGATGTCATTTAGAAATGGCGCTCTAAAGTTGTGCAATTTAGGCCGTGAATAATGGATGACGAATGGTTAGTTTCTATACCGGGCTCGTGCCGCACGCCGCCGCCGCGAGGTGGGGCTCTTATTGTGAAGGTTGCCCTAAACGCACAAACACGATATGTGGACCGCTCTTCAAGTACCTACCTATTCATATCATGGCTACATCACTCGGATTCAGCTGCAGTAATTTGGATACATATTAGCGCCTGATAAGAATCAACAGGACTGGCCAAGTTGTCGGCAGCGAATGTTCATCCGGTTGAATAGTATATGTAATTTAATACCTATATTTATTAGGGAATTATACAAATATTAATGTGTAAACTTGTATGTTTTTAGCCTGTATAATTCATCGTGGTTTTAAAGTTTACTTAAAGGAACGATTAAAGGCGACATACCTGGGCCTACCTACTTAGTACCTCACAAGCCGTTTAAAAAAATTATATACAGGGTGTAAAAAGACCCGTCACATAGCCGTTATCCACGCATTCTGTACATCCAACTAAGTAACATTGAGCGAATAATTATGATTGCTAGAAAACGACTTAAATTGTTTGCGTGAAAAATCTTTGTTTACTGTAAGCGCGTAATGTAACGCACGCAAAACAATGTGCTTACGGGTGCATACCTCCAACGCGCAACGGTGCAGGAGTTGTGGGGGGTATTTAAAGCTTAGTTATATTAAAACAAATAAACCATGTATTCGTAAAAAAAAACGGTAAAATAAAGTTGCAACTTTGACCTTCAATACCTATCTCCCTAACCAGAAGATTCTCAGGTATGATCCAGTACAAAAAAAAACACTATGACAGGGACGTTTTCACAGATGACAGGGAAAATTTCGTTAAGCATCTTATTACACCCCAAATGTTTCAAAACACGCTACTGTCCGACTCAGTCATATTCTGGCCCGGTGACAACATTGAAAGAAAAATTGGATTATTTGTCACAGAAACACGTGCACAAAAAACATAATTAGCGCGCATTGCGCTGTCGGTGAACTGAAAACTACAGACCTAATTGTCACTTTTCATAGATGTGTTGTAAGTTCCACTTTCAGCCATCCGGTCAGATACCCAATAAGTTTGTGGCTCAACACTCTTATAGCGTGTTTTGCATTCACATCACATAACTTGAGTGTCTATAAGCAAACTTTCAAAAACACTAGCACCTCAATCAGGCTCATGCTGACTGCGCTAATCTATAGTTACTTAGAAAAAAACAAATAAAAAATTTGTTTATGCACTTTTCGTCTAAATAACAGCGTCCATTGGTCATATGGACAAAATGACAGAACAGTATGTCATTCTGTCCATACTCAATGGACAAAATGGTTTTTGATTCAGCTTCGTTTAAAGTTTAATACTTTTCTACATATTTTCTAGATACAGGTATTTATAGTTTTGTGGAGCCACTATTGTTCATTTCATTTTAGACACACTACGTATACTTATTTAAACAATATCTGCCTACTTATTTAAATATTTTTGTTGATTTTGTGTGTAAGTATGTTGATTTTATATATAAAAAGCTACAGTTGATTGTTGGTGATTTCTACTATTCTAGAGCATTAAATATACAAAGGTACGGTACTACACAAAAATAGTATCTATGTCAATTTACTACGTAGGTACCAACATTACCAACCTATTTAATCGTATTGCCTAATTGGTAACATCTACCATCATATCTTGCAGCTGCATCATAAAAAATATGTTTCCCAAAATTTCGTCCACCGACCACCACACAAAAAGTATAATTTAAAAAGTTATTAAAGTGAGTGAAATAAAAGAAGTGTCGATGCATTCCTGATATTTTAGGGCATAATATTTTAATATCTACTTATACGGGATAAAAAAATTATAAACATTTAGCTACGGCTCGAAGAAAAAGGACAATATGAGAAGGACTTGCACCGTCATCTTATCGACACGGATCAAACGTTGTTAATCAGAAATTTTAATGACCACAGTTCAGAAAATAATAACTTTTCTTTAGCTACCAATACACTAACCGTGAGTCTAGTCCGTCTAGTGAAATTGATACTTGCTTATTTTTTTAATCGAATTTATTAATTGTTTGTGTTCACTAAGCTGATATAGGTAAATGGATCGGCTTACAGTGTTAAAGACGCCATTAAAATTAAAGACGTTAAAATCTGTCATAGACACAAATTTCTCAGTCTCTTTCATCTATATTATACAGACTGCCTCCCGATTGAGTAGCACATTTCACAATCACAATTGTATTGAAGAAAATTCATATTTTTTTGAAATTCGTTTGTCGACAACATAAATAACGATGAATTGTCAAAATGAAAGACATTATAATGTGTTCCGCAATTAGGCTGCGGAATATTTTACTTAATCTCATAAAACATCTTACCTATACCGATTTTATGATTTTACTATATTTTTTATTTTTCTATGCCCAGATGAAGACAAAAAAATAATTTTTCAAAAAAATAATTTTTTCTCCGATACTATTTAACGTAGGTACTGATTTTCCATATTGTGCACCAAGCGCAGAACAGAATACAAAAAAGCATCGCCATCGCAAAGCCTTAATTTAAACCAAATCTTCCTATACGAATGCTCAAAGCATCAAGATTGTTGAGGAGGTGCACTAATGGTCACGCGTAGTGGCGATGCGAGACAGTTCGGCATTTAGGCTCATTGTGCTCAAGTTATTGACTGTATTCGATCCGTCCGTCAAATTGTCGCCCATCGGGGTACGTGCTACTGTGCCGCGGCTCCTGACGAACGTCAGCTCTTCTTGGAAATCACAACTCAGCTCCTATACCCTCAGATAAATAAAAAATCTGGTGTGATTCATATTGGCAACGCAACCAACTGTGATACACAAAAACAAAGCATCCTCTTTATTGCTGTGAAGTATGGCATGTAGAATTAAACATCTGATAAAAAATTGCAATGAACGACTAGGCTTATTCATTTACAGTCACCATAAACGATTCGCTATGTGGTACAGTCACATTGAAAATGTACAATGCTTACTTGGTATAAAAGAATTGAAAGATCAGCTTAATAATGATAATTTTTCGATTTGCACTCATCCGGCGTCATTACAACGTAAAACGATTTGTTCAACACGATTTATATCCTACTCTTAATTGTAAAATATCAGGTATCGATAGCTTAAGAGCAAAATTATAATTGCTTGTTCACTATGGATAATATAATTCAGAAAATTGATAGGTGAAAGAGGCTCTTATTGTGTTAAGTTAAAGTTAGTTATTGATTGTGAAGGTTTTTAAGAATGGTTTATGAGTGAAGAGCGGGCTGCCCAGTAGCGCGGTGTAATCGATTAGTCACGGATGAGTATCGCCTGCGGTTCGATTATATGTCGACGGTTAAATTAAAGATAAAACTTGTCTGAGACAATAACAACGACATCTCTTTTATTTATTTTTTTATTACTATTTGTGCAGTTAACCAGATCGTAGATTGGTTCGCGGAACATACCTTCCTATTCTAATATTGTATTAGATAACCCAAGATTTAGTCTGATAGGCCTTATTATATGAGGAGTCCACTAACTACCATTAAGTACGTGACGATGATGACCAAAATCGATCTCAAATAGTCAACCTGTTTGAATGGAATATCATCACGCAGCGGGATCGTTGCGCTATCGCAGTATCAATACAATAAAAAAAAATGATGGTCACGTACCCCACGAATTATATGGACGAAACCAATCGACCACTTCAAAAATTATAAAAACTTACCCATCTAAGCTAAAACGAAAATCTAAATTGATGCGATGGTGAGATGTTTTTTTTTTGTTTTCAAAACTTATCTGCCTATTATCCAATCACTGAATGTTCAAATTAAGCACGCTTTACGCAGTTACTAAAGTTTGGCTGCCATGACGGAGCAATAGCTAATGGAAGTGAAGAAGACATAACGTTTTGTATACCTAGTGTCCGGTGCGCGGTACTACGGCGGTGTTGCCTGGATGTGGCCCACGCGGACCGATTTTGATGTAGTTATCCGCAAATAATGGTGGGTGCGGCAAGCGGGCGGCTCGCTTCGCTGCCGCTCGCATTGTGCTCTCTATAATAAATGGCAACAACAGGTGAATAACTAATTTCACTCATAAAATTAGATCTTCATGGGTGGAGTGCAATATTTAACTGTCGTCAGCATCCGCTTGTTTCTATAGGATTGCCGTGACTCAACCATTCACAGTCAGATGGGAAAACGTGGATACACAAGCTACTGCTTTCTACCTTTTACTGCAGAGAAAACCGTGTAACAAATAGTACTGTAACGATTGACTTAAAAGCTTTCCGATTAAAATAATTGATTTATTATGGAAAACAAATGACATTTGCAAAGGAAACGAGCGGTTCGTATATCCTGTAAAATATCCCCGGACATTGTTTTTGTCACTATTAAATATGCAAAACTCTGAATGAAATATTTGATGCGGTCGATGTCATTATATAAATGGAATTATTCATGGAGCCAGACGCCGGAAAAAGCCAGTGAAAATCGACAATTCATTTGTTTGTGCGAGTGTTGCGGCTTCATTGCCGTTTGATGCAACGGCCGAACCACCTATTAAATATTCACAATTATTTTCACCTTCCATAATTGGGTTAACGATATCTCGTGACATTTGAGTGCGTTCATAATTCAACTGTAATTAAATAATTAATCAAATGAATTAAATGATTTGTTATTATTAACGTTATATCCGTAGTAGGTGGTTACTTCAGAACGGCACTTCCTCATATGCAAAATAGGTAGGTAGGCTTGTAACCCCGCGCGGCTTTCCCCACAGTGTTCAAAGCGGGTGAAACGACTAGTCAACCCTTTGCCGTTCACTCGCACGTGAAATCACTCAAATACTGAATATTTTAATCTGAGCAGATAACGAGCTCGCAATTCTATTAGATGGAACATAGCTATGTGAGGTTAAACACTGGCGGCTCAGCCCCTGCACTGCCACTGGCGATGGCGGCCCGCGGTGCACACAGTCGCACATATACACACTTACATTATGTTATATTGCTGCAATCAAACGGCCATCTATTAATCCTTTCATGATCAACAAGGCGAATAATTTGATTCTATATGCGAGTGACTATGAACTGAATCTTATATTCAAATTCTGTGTAAAGACACTGAACTGTCTCCTGTGAAAAGACCATATATACAGAATATTATTTAAATTCAATTTCAGGACGCTAAATAGGTACCTACGTGCTAATAAATCTTATAAATCAATCACTCCCAAAATTCTTTCTTGCACGAAACGATAAATTCCTATAGGACTTAGGTACAGATAAACAGTTCTAAGCCAACTTTATTTTAAAAGCAAATATAAATATATCAGGTCGAGCAATAAAGCTATCAAATATTTACTAATCTGAAACGGTGAGAGCGTCGCTCGAACCCCTTCTGGGTTCGGGACTCATAAAATAAATTGAAATAGTCGCGCCGCCCCCCAAATTAAAATATTCAAATGGGACGCACGCGCAAGAAAATTGAAAATTGTCGTCTATCGCCCGCAAATGAAACCTATAACTCCTCACATACACTTGGAGCCAAAAAGGTGGGCAAACATTTCGATAGGATATTGCATTGCGAATTTGCGATTGAGAGCGTAAAAAATGTTACGTCGCCTAATGGATATGATAAACGTACTTTTTATGTTTGGCAAAAGTGTTATAGGGGTTTTTGACTTTGCTGATTACCGATCCAAATATCTTTATTTTCGCAGAAAATCAAAAGTTACGTAAATTTTTTGAACAATATATCTAAAACATTCTCTTATATTTACATACTCTTACAAACTATTGTTAGTCGCTAAAACGATTGCTTTTGTACTAATTTATAACACCCTTCTCGTAGGTCAATTCCACTGCACTGCAGTGTAATTCGACATAGAAAACACGGTTTCGATATGCCTTCGAATAATGCTATAAATGGTCTTCACTTTTATGACTGCAATTTGGCTCAGATACTGAATTAGTGTTTGTTTTATGCAAGAATGGATTTAATATATAAACTGCAATAAAATAAAAATATCTGTTGTGTATAAGTTTGACAGGAGGGGTGAATAATGGATGCTTATAAGTATTTGTAATAGAAGCTTGAATAGTTTATGGCCTGTCAGATTGTAGACGTAGTGATTTCTCAGTGTATGTTAATAAGTCACAGGTACGTGAGAGAGTAGGGCCCCTCCGGCGAGGGCTTCCGTTGTTTTGCGGCCGACGCTGATTTTGTGGTTACATTTCGCGTAACTTGATAGAGACGTATACTTCACTTGCACATCCTTATAGTTCACCGCGCCGAGCCAGTGAAGGGCGATATCGATATGTTGTAATCGAATGTTTTTCGATTACAAAATATCGATAGGTATCGCCTTTTCAGTTTTCAGAAACAATTAATTCACGTAGCTAAATGTTCCTACTGAAAATGTTATTATTTATATTCGTGTACAGTCACGAGCACCAATATATACCAGTATACACTTAGCAACTTCTAAATGCGATTTTCTCCTACTGTATTGATTGTAATTTTATGTAGTATTTTACTTTTGTGTAATTTTTATGTAATATTTATAGTATTTTAGGACCTATACTGTTATGAAATAGGTCTTATTTCAAGTTGCAATCAATATTCCGCGAGAAATTCGCTTTTAAATTTTGCTAAGTGTATACTTATTAGTGCTCGTGACTGTACATAGGTATAAAATACATAAGTATACACAGTATCTACTTTAAATGCAATTCAGTCAAATTCATCGATTTACAATTTTTTTTCAAGAAATACTATTCCATAGTAAAATCTATAAGTATGATATGTATCGAATGAAACTGTGTAGAGGTACGTCCTAGCGAGCGGACAGCGTCCGGTGTTCGTGCAAGTGATACCCTGGGAACCGACCGCCTTCCGTCGCCGCGGCCTGGCGCGCGTCGTACGTTACCCCTTTACATCACCCCCGACACCATAACCTCTCACTGTATAACAACGCGGTAGAAGTATACCGAGCACCTTATTACTTTTTAACACCTTTCATTTACAAGGAGACGACCTCCATCGCCCCGTCGGAAATGCTTTTTATTCATTTCATCGCATTTAAAGATTTAAACCGTTTGCTTCCATTCATAAAATTATTAATGTGATCGTAAAATTGGGCAAATTTTATTGTCTCGAAGGCATAATGGGAAACTAATGTAGCGTGTTATTATTCAGTTCGGTTGTAGCCGTAAATACGAGTATTTGTGAGAGTCCGCGGACGTTGCGTCGCTGTGAGCGGCCACTCAGCCCACTGCGTTCCCAGCGGAAGCTCCGTCGGCTATTTGAATATCAAACATATTTCGGTCATATTTCATTAAAACAGTTATGATATTCTTCCTTTACAATTCGTGTACGTGCGTTTAATGCTCACAGAAATATGTAAATACGGTCAGACTTTTATTAAATCTCCATATTGTTTGACGCTCTATGGCAATGGCCTGTCGATTGAATTAATGAATATTTCTTGTTGTTTTACATGATTAAATGATTTATTTGTCAATCGATCGATAATTAAATCGTCTATTACCTTTTGAAAGATATGAATAAATAAATAACGCATAAAGTATACAGTATTGTATGTAAATAGTCTAATACAATAAAAACTGATACGTAATTCGGCCCCTGTGGCGTCAATGTTTGAATGTAGTAATATGGAATTATTTAGTTTGTTATGAGTAAATAAGACGTGTTAGCAGTGGTCGGCTCGGCACAAATGGAAAGGTTCACAGAAGTGCACAGAGGGCCATTTATTCCGCGCATTACGGTCACTGCGCGCCCGCTCCGCAACGATATGAAATTATTATTAGGAACATATGACTTCGCAGAATGACTGCCCTCTTAGTTCATAAAAACACTAGAATATTTTTGAAAAATACATTCTGATAATAAATAACTTCGATAACTTTTCAAACTACTAATATGTTGTATGTGTAATCGACACTTAGTGCAAAATAATCTGCGGTTAGATACTTCCGAAAGTTCAGAAGGAAAATTCTTCCAGAAAGTTCAAATTAACAAAGTGAAACTTTACCAGATAAGACAGGTATGTTCAGACTCCAGCGTATTGACGGAGTTTATCGCCGCAGACACCCTGAGCAGGCGTGGAAATCCCGTTAGTAAATTGGCACTAAATACTCGAGGTGGTATTCGAGTGGCTGAAGTATTTTGGACACGACGAATAAATATTAATAAAACAGCACCAATGTCATTATTTTTCGAAAGAAAATATGCACGGGAAGAGGAGACAATATGCTTTTGTTTTTCTTTATTGTTATTGCCGTAAAACATTTAGCGAGCAGCGTTGGGCGATAAAACACGTTATTTTGTGTGACAAAACGTCGCGTTTCATGAGAAAATATTGACCCGCAGATAGTGGAATAAGCGAATTATTGGTACCAACCCACCACGGGACGGAACCAGCCACTCCAACTTACCCGCTGTCAACATTTTGTATTATTTTTATTTGACGATCAACACTGATAATAATTAGGTCGAGCACTCGATGCTTTTAGGTCACCCTATTTAAATGAAAATTACAAGGTGCGTTCGCAAAGTAGGTACGCAGGTACAGAATTATATACTTTATCGTATTCTGTTTATTATTATCAGATTCTATCAACATAAGTGATATGAAACTGAAATAGTTTATGATCAAATAAAGCACTCTAAAGCATTTTATAAAACGACTCGCTTCTGCCCTCGGCTTCTCCCGCGTAGATGTTGAAAATTATCCCACGGCAACGTGCTACCCGGATAAATAGTATCCTAGTGTCCAAATCCAAGAATGTGACACACAGACAGATAATAAATGCAAATAATCTTTTATTATTTTTATTAAACAAGTTTTTATGATTCTAAATGTCTAACTTTAAAATAATAATAATTCATTTTAATATGTATTATCATAATTAATTTGAAATACTTTAGCATCGCCATTGACCTATTACCTACATTACCTACATATTAGCTAAGTTATTTTATATCTTCAAATTGTAATAAGTTTTAAGCGGGTAGGTCGATTTAAATTACTTGAATAAATACTGAAATAAATAATTTCTAAAGATACGGATTCTAACTATGTTTTCAATTCAAATCTCTTAATAAGAGGTAAACATTAATTTCAATAATCATGTGAATTTTAAAATCATCCCCTGTTTTAAGCCCTTGAGGAAAGATTTTACAAAACGCTGAAACAATTTTTTTTTTTTGCCAAAAGCGTACATTTAAAATGTCAAATATCCCTAACTTAACAAATTCTAAGGTTGCCATAAAAACAGTCATCTCCTACATAACCCCCTTTTAGATTATTTCTCAGACAAAAAGTAGCGCATGTCCTTCCTCAAGATGACATTTTATCATTTATCTCCTTGCCAAATTTTATCGAAATCGGTTCAGTGTTAGGCGTAAAAAACAGACAGCCAGACAGGCAGATACACAGACAGATATACTTTTTAATTTATTATATTAGTATGGATAATAGAAAATATTATATATTCAAAGCTCTATTATGGTGGAGTTGTATTGATGGAATAAGTTTTCTATTGTGAAGTGGCTCCCTCTAACATGTCTCATCCATATGTTAATGTGACGAACGATAAATTGGCCACTAATAAGATAATTGGCCGCGCTCTATACCCACGTAAATCAACATCTTAACAGCTGCGCCGGCGCAGGCAACTCCCGGACACAACAGAGTGTCCAAATACACGAGTGACAACAAATATTACCAGTTTACATTATTATGTGACCTTTGTCATACCTTCGTGATAATTTACTTTTGTTGATGTGTTTTCATAGTTGTCGTTGATCCGAACATTTATAATTATTTGTGAATGATGAAATTAGAGGTGACACCCGTTATCGCGGTCGTCTTGGACAGTCTGACACAGTGTCGTATGCCTCTTGGAAACATCAGTGTCTACTAGAATATATTAAGCGTTAATGGTTTCAGTCATCGCCTCTGAAATCGGCCATATTGTGCATTTTAATAAATTACTTTAAAAAAATTAGAAAAACCACACACTGCTTTAACAAATCTATAGTGCTGCCACGTAATATATGACTCGTTTATTCTTATTAATACATTTATTTCACGAGTGTTTTAATTCGATGAACATTTCATAGGTTATTCTTTTGCTTAATGACTTCATTATAGATTACAGCAGGCGTGAAATATATTTCTAGATTTATTTATTCCTGAAGATTCGTATTTAGAGCACCCTGTGCATGGTATGATTCACTTCATTGTTTTGGAGCTAGTTGAAGTAAACAATCAATTAGATTCGAATTACAGTACGACCAATAATAGTGGATATTTATTGGCATTGGAACATTTTATAACCATTTTATTAATTTAATTGATATTGATGAGGTTCACTGGGCTTCGCGTGGGCAGATAAATTCAATGCTCCTTTTGTGGATAGCCTCATTGTTTTAAAACAAGTTGGATATGACACAAACCCTGGTGCGAGTGCTATTTTAGGTATTCTCATGTAGCAATAGCCTAATTTAATAAATTTTAAAGTCATTGTTTACAGTTTACTCTAACCTACTAATTCAATGAATTTTAATGGTTTAAATTATAATTTTATAGGGCAATTGACGTTTTGCGTATTGTATCATCTAAATAGATTTTGTCATCACTGTTTTTGAAGGCAGCGTTTACCTAATCTGTAAACCGTTTTAGAATTAAGTGTTCATATTACGCATGTGCGTGCGCGCGTCCTCTGTATGACAATTCGCGGCGCGAGCGCATCGATGCCGTCTACATAATTTGTCAACGCTTCATTGCGTTACACAAATGCTTTTTAGGTCAACAGTTGATTGGGAAACGATCTGTCCATGTAGTAAAATATAAATAATTTGTTTGAAACGAAATGAGGGCCATTTAGAAACATGAGGGTAATAAAACTAGTGCGTGTCATGTAAACTCGGTCGCAGGCCTACGTACGGAGCATCCATATAGTGAGGAGCCGTAGAGGTTCCTTGATTGTATGCTATGGTGGGTTCTGTGTTGTGTGGGAGAGGGGGGGAGGGAGGTCTCGTTACATTGTCACGGAGTCAATTTGATCGTGGATGTGTTCGGACGAATGGTAACGTGATTAGCATTCTAGACGTAGATGGAGGTACCTACGTGCGCTGCGGGCCTCGGGCACTGCTCCATCTACAACAATATCCTTGTTTGCGTCATAACGTATTGATATTGCACATAATTTGTCTACATCGAAGCTATGGGAACATTTATTCATGTCGAACATAATTAGATATGCGTGTGACTACTTTGTCTCGAACTATAACAGTAGAGAGCCTCTACCAGGAATATTAGAAATGAGAATTGCTCATGCGAACTTTAGGATAGAATGGAATATTATTGGTAGTTAGCAAATAAAAATAGTCAAAATTTAAAAATAATATCTCTACAACGTACCTACCTCTAGGGCGTACAATAATAAGAAAATAATTAAAATGAAATATTCTAACAAGGAGAGGATAAACAGAAAACTTAACTATGTAGAAGTACTTACTTCTTTTTTATTTTAAGGTTAGGCAGGCACATTGGTACCTTGGTACAGCAAGCTTTAGAAATACCCACGCTTTGTAAGTATGTGTGAACATACTTGCCTGTATACCTAAACGACTATGGAAGGTAGAGACAATGAGAACTATCTCTTATGGGGAGAAAGTTGAAAAAGTGTCCAGCTTAAACAGGAAATAATAGTTCAAAAACCCTCCAAAATGGCGCTAGCGTAGGCAAATGGTGTAGTATGAATGTAGCAGTTGTTAACGGACTGAAGTATGCCGAGTTAGAAAATTAACGGATTGAAGTATTACAAAATTTAATATTTTTAGTGACTAGAGTAGTTAGTGACAGTCCAGAATACAGAATACAGTCCAACATTATTTTGTAAACATAACCTAAAATTATTGCTTTTAAAATTTACCTCTGGCTACTGTGGCGCCACCCTAATGAGGAACATTTTAACGGACGCTTTTTATACACAGATATAGTTCTCCTTGTCTCTACCCTCCATACTAAACGTCTCATCCTGAAAGCTCAATCTGTCACATTTTTTTTTTTTTTTGTTTTGGCTTCGCACGGTTTGTGCATTTAGCCATTGTCACGTTTAGATCTGTCACATTACTAATTCAAGAACAAAACTAAAGCCGTTTGTGGCAATAATCTTTACATCTCGTGAATTAATAACATAGGTCAAGACGAGCTTCTCGTAGTTAAGTCAAGCTTCCAGTGAAGGACAAACACATTTTTATTATAATTCTGAACTGAAATATGTTGATCCTGTCAGGTGGTGTTCGTTAGGTACTTTTTCTGCCATCCTCCAATGGAAAAAGGCATGAGTTTATGTATGTATAAAGTAAGTGTGTAAAACTTGGCCCCATAATAAACTGTGTGCCATAATTTAAAGTCGCCAGATTATTATGGACGGCTACCAATAAAATCTAAGCATGACTCATGACGTCACTGATCACCTATTGGCTCGTTAAAGGTAATCATCTAGAATCTCCATGGAGCCATGGATAATTGAATATTTATGGCTTTACGTAAAAATCGCCATCATGCCTTGTTTTGTATTCAGTACAAGTATTGTATACGAATAACAATTGTTTGGTGATGGATCTGCTCCCAAAAATAGATGGCTAACTGTAGTACCTCTCTCCACTGCTCACCGTATGGGAGTCTGCTGTACTACAGGCCAAAGAAAGGAAACTTTGAAAGCTTTTTCTTGGTAACATCATTGGTTTATTCTTAGTGATATGAATTTATAATTGAAGAATTTTTGTGCAAACTAGCTTTTGCCCGCGGTTCGCCCGCGTGGTATGTCGATAGAATGTATGACCTTCCCCAGGGTACAAAGTATCCCCATACCAAATTTCATCAAAATCGGTCTAGCCGTTTCGGATATTATCTATGTACTGTATATAATACTTTCTAAATGCATGAAAGCATCTATGCATTTCGTAAAAAGCTGTTACTTTGACATTAAAAACAGACACTTCAATTTTATTTATTTGTTTAAGTATAGATTGTCCAAATGAGCATACAAAAGAATTAGGAACGGCCCAAGAAAATCTCAAGATTCAACTTTTGCGCAGATTTCACTCCACGCGATTGTTAACAATTGCTTCATCCACAAACTAGTGGCGATTTTGCATTAACAAAATAAGTACATCGTTACAACTTTCCCTTACTCAATTTGTATGAATTGCGTGAGCACTTCTAGGTGACATAATATTCAGATTTTACACCAATACCGAATTTGCTTAGAAACAACATCTATGTAGGTAATATGCATGTTTTAATATGCAACCTACCTACCGAATTCGGTAGATACAGCATTGAATAGATGTTACGAATGCATAATTGAGAACCTCACAGATTGTTAAGCCGAGTTTAATATTTAACTGCGCTGGAAATATAAATGGAAATATCCAATGATTTGTGACTTTAAAATGAAATTTTGATTAAAGCTCACGTGTACCACTGCGAGTGAAATTAATCGATTCAGTCTCTAGGTGTGCTAGAATAGAACTGTGTCGACTTTTTTAACATTCCGTTTGTAAACAACTTTATCTACACCCATGCTATAAATCCTCTATAAACGTTTCTGAAACAGTTAGCTTATTGCCAACATTAAAACAACCAGTGTCATAGTAACCATAATATCATCCAAACGAATGTTATAATGTTGTACTAAATTTCATTATGCAACTCGAACTCGATCCCTTCCTTACTCATCAAACCGCCACATTCTCACTACTGAATTCGTGGTATCTTTATACATTTCAAAAAAAGAATTTTGTCATGCACGCCCGTTTCACTACTACAGCTACCCGTATTCCGCCATTTTTGTTCGATATTAGGTAGTAGGTATTGCGAGAAATTATTACTCTGTTGTTTACAAAAATAATGAAGTGGTGAATATAAATATTCCGAGTACATCAGGATCTGCCAACATTCAATAAGGTGCAAATATTCAAGTGCATTTCAATAATTGTACGATCCAAAATGTAAATAATTAATAGGGGTTAAAATATGAAATTGCCGTTTTATTGTATTAGGTACTTCGAATTGACATAGAACCTTCCTGTTCTGTTCTTTTAAAAAAAGGGCAACATTCGATTATCGACTTTCAGTTGTTTTTTTTTTATTCAGCTTAAACAAGAAAGATGGATACTTCGAAAATTCGAGTTATTTTTTAATACGAGTTCCGACGCGGATCTAACGCGGCAGAAACAGCTCGCAATATCAATGTTGCGTTTGGAGAGGGGACTGCTAATGAACGCATCGTGCGATTTTGGTTTAAACGCTTTCGTGATGGAAACTGTGATTTGAAGAACGAACCACGTGGAAGACCGCCCACACAGGTGAATAACAATGAATTGAAAGATATGGTGGAAGCCGATCCGAGCCAAACTACCCAGGAATTAGCGGCATGGTTTAACGTTACCTCACCAACAATATTGACTCATTTGCGTCAAATCAATAAAATAAAAAAATATGAGAAATGGGTGCCTCATGATTTGACTGATCTGCAGAAAGAAACGCGTGATGAAACTTATGTCGCCTTGTTGAATCGATACAGAAATGAAGGAATATTGGATCGAATTGTGACATGTGATGAAAAGTGGATTCTTTACGATAACCGTAAGCGAAAAATGCAATGGCTGACCCCAGGTCAAACGCCGCAACTGTGTCCTAAAGCAAAGCTTACCAATAAAAAAGTTAAGGGTAACTGTTTGGTGGTCTCAGCATGGTGTTATTCACTATAGCTTTCTCCGATCTGGTCAAGCAATAACGGCAGATGTCTACTGTGCCGAACTCCGAACAATGATAGCAAAACTAGCAGTGAAACAGCCCCGACTCATGAATCGATCTTCACCATTATTGCTCCATGATAATGCGTTTGTGCGTGGATGTCCCTGCCACCCTGTACAGAGCACAGGCATAGCAGGTATGTTTAATAGTAATTTATGCAACTGTTTTAATACCTAACTAAGTACAGTTGCATACAAGACTTTATCTACACCCATGGGTTCGAATCCCGGTAGGGGCAAATGTTTGTATGATGAATATGGACATTTGTACCCGAGTCATGGATGTATATTTATAATATGTATGTACCTATTTACGAAAAAAAAAATGTATTTAAGTAGTGTATCAACCATCTGGTATCCATAACACAAGCCTTAATAAGTGCTTAACTTGGAACTAGATGGTGCTGTGTGCAATGTCAGACGATATTTATTATTATTATTTATTATTATATGAATCCTCTATAAAAGATTCTGAAACCATAGGGGGTTGTACACTGTTGTAAGAACCTTTGGTTAATTCATGGTAAGTTTGATTGTTGAGTATCTGTTACAAACAAACTAAGAAATATCTGGTGGTACCTATGTTATCAAAGCTTGTATCACTAATTTTTGTAAACAACAAAGTAATAATTTTTCGCAATACCTACTAATATCGAACAAAAATGGCGGGATACGCCGTGAATTCGAACAATCTATAAGTTTTTTTTTATTATTAGCTGTTGTAGTGAAACGGGCGTGTATGATAAAGTTCTTTTTTTGAAATTAGAGTTGCGTAATGAAATTTAGTACAACATTATAACATTTATAACACTCGTTTTGATGATATAATGGTTACTGTGACACTGGTTGTTTTAATGTTGGCAATAAGCTAACTGTTTCAGAAGCTTTTATTTATAGAGGATTTATAGCATGGGTGTAGATAAACATGTTTAAGTTATACGAAAAGAAGTAAAATTTTAATAAACTTTATCACATTTTGCAACCAAAAGGCTGTAAATTTCGCTGAGGACGATCGGGTGATAATATTTTTACATGTTATAACGAGGTCACTTTATATTTTTATAAAAATAATTTTGTAGCATGTTTCACTAAAAGGTCTTATCTTAAATCGCGTCACAATAAATACTCGGGGGCTAGGTTCGGCGAGGTGTAAACAAATATTTGCAGGAACCATCTTGAATTGGCTAGTGACATGGTGACTAATGTTTTTTTTTTTTTCTTTTCCCCATAAGTACTAGGAATTTCTCCTGTATTGTGGGTGCGTTTACAAACATTTAAACTCACATGCACAAACAGCCAGACCCGGAACAACTACTTGTAGGTCATACAAATATTTGTTCCGTGCGGGAGTCGAACCCGCGACACGCAGCGCAGCAGTCAATCGCTTAACCACTGCGCCAACCGTGCCGTATAATTGTAATAAGTTTGTATCAAATATCTAACGGCTTGCTTCCTCGTTGACGTCCACGTGACATTTTGAAAATCATGTTACGATATTACTTTACAAATATATGAACATCATTTTAATATGAATTTGGGGGTCTACTGTCGATGCACGAAGTCCGTAGTTTCGGCCGGAGTTACGGGCATTTTCTGCTCCGTATCACTTATTGACATTAGATTAGTTTCGTTTTCGAACTAAAAGTAATTGACAACACGATCTGACAGTTGTCCCTACGCATGATGTGCTTTTGCCCGTTCGAAAAATTGTATTTAACACGTGTTTTGACGTATCAACTACTTTCGGACGGGCCCGTATCTTCCTTGACGGACATAAGGAGAAGACCCCTGAACAGAACTCAGGTAGATGTAGGTATTACCATAAAGATTTTTATTTTACTCACATGGCAAGGTCTTTCTGGTCTAAATTCAAAACTGAATGTATTAGAATCCTTGTGTGGATGTTGCCTCATATTATATTATATTATTATTATTTATTAATTCAGTGTTCGGACAGACACTGTGACTATTTTATTTGTATTTTATTTCTTACTTGCATCAGGCATCTAAAACGGATGTATTATTCCCATTGATATTATTTTATTCATAGTTCGATCAGAGAAGTTTTTATTGTCTATACTTTAAGAGCGCTTATACCTTATGAGTGGCAACGTAGCAATTTAGTGTCATATTTCATGGTTTTCAATTAATTCAATTTTCAATTAAAAAGTTAATTAAACAGATTTTTAAAATATAGCTCCGATTAAATGATAAAAATTGAAAACCACGAAATATGACACTAAATTGCGACGTTGCCACTCATAAGGTATAAGCGTTCTTAATTATATGGGAAACTGTAAGTATTCAAGCATCCGGCTCAGTTTGTTTTACTGACAGGTTGATAAAGCTACAATTTGCTTATCATTCATATTTCCATATTATGACCCTTTTATTTATTTTCCAGATATGAAAACGTTAGCGTGTGCGTACACACGAAACACGAATACAATAATAATTAATTACAAAGCTATAGAGTCAGTGGTTCATATAAATCTTCCAGCGGCCGTAGATCATTGTGCAGGCATGCTGCCGCTAATTAATTTAACGCTTTCTTTTTCATAGCAAACGAGGGGGAGTGAATGAAATTCCAAAAAGCGTAAATGAACGTGTTGTGTATAAGTTAGTGCAGTGCTCATTAAACGCATTCCGTCGCGGCTTCATAACCGCTGTCATAGAGCGGCGCGCGCGCACTTGGCGCCCGCACACGGTACAGGCTGATCTATGACGTATTGTATGCTAACTGAAGCGATACTTATCATTCAAGCTTTTATCAGCAATAGTCCGAGAACAGTACATTATGAAGCGTGAGGGAAAAAATAAAGATTGCATCGGTAGTGATGGATTGTGACGCGTTTCGTAAGTCACGTTAAGTACCGTACTTCTATCTGTATTGCAGGAGTTGCAGGTGGAACTATTAAACAAAAGATATCACCAAACCACCGTATCTATTTTTCTGTTCTTTTCTTCTGGTCTCTTTATATATGGATGTACGTAAATGCTTAAAAAAAAAGAATAAATAACTGAGAAAAACAATTACTTGGTATTTCTAAGCTTCTATACAAAAACTATTTTCACCAGCAGCAGTAGATAATATATAACTTACCACACATTTCAATCAGTAGCCCAATATAATTTCTGCAGATTTTAAATATAATGACTAATACTTAAACATGCTAATGTTTTCATTTGTATCCGGCTCATCAGCAATTTTATTGTTGTCAGCATGAACCAAATAACATATTTCAGCCTCAGGAATCTTGTAGGTGGCTGAAGCAATTTTAAACGAATTCCTATGTTTGAAAATGGCGAAATGCGGAATACGGTTATAAATTTCAGCTGTTGTAATTACGAAGGAGCATTGTAGTAGCTGGAAATATTACAAGCGGTTTTGAAAATAACAAGCGTTGGTTCCTATTACATGATTTGTTTGAGGGAATTTAAAAAGGTAATGGACATAGTTCTGCGACAACTGCTTTGTTAATGTCGATTTTCATTATATTCATGACTACATTGCATTGTAATCTGAAATTAATGGTCTTGTTGCTCGAATGCCAGAAGATACATATTTGTAGTATTCAGGAAAAACATTTTTTTTCTTTTCAGCACGTTGCGGTGCCCCACATTTCAAATACACTTATGTTAGCAACATATACTCGTTGCTAGTTGATGTCTAGCACGAGTCTCTGCACGAAACACGAAACATCCTGTGAACAGTACAGACTACTTGTATATTATATGATGGATGGTTAGTTCTCAGCTCGCAGCAGGGCCCACAGACGTCATCTCATGATGCGAGTATACCCGGCACATTGTGTGGTAATTCTGCTCGACAGTTTAATTGCCGTTTCAGTGTAGTGCGACAGAAGTAAGATAAATTTATTAGGACACCTTGAATAGCCATGTTTTAAACTATAATTTATCATCATTAGAGACAAACCAGTCATGTAGGTATTTGATGCGCCCTTCATTAATTCCGGTGACGGTAAAACATTTCTTTTGTAACGTAATTATGAGATGTTAATTATTGCGAATGGTTCGGTGTTGATCAGATGAGACAGTAAAAAAATTAATGACATAATAAATAGGTAGGTACCTACACCTGTAGTCCTAACTTAGCTCTTCTCAGAAAAGGACATATGTGGACACCTGTATTTCACGAACGAAAAGGGAAGGTAGAGGTGAACACTACACCCACGTGTCCCATGTTATGGGGACAATCCCACTGCAAAAATCCTAATGAATAATATAATATGAGACAACATCCACACAAGGTCTTCAGGTCCCGAACTAGGTATAACCTGTACTACGGTAACCTGATGACTGATATACATACTTATATACATATACACACCCAGACACAGGTCAAACAGACATGTTCATGCACACAAATGTTTGACTTGTCCGGGGATTGAACCCGGGACCAGCGGCTCAGAAGGCAGGGTCGCTACCAACTAAAAAACGAAAAACATTTGATACATTTCCCACATTTGCCAACTAATGTAAAACATTGATTACTTACTTAATTGAAAAGTAAATACTACCTTGCACTTTTATGTTGTAATCAAGCAGTTTCAGTTACAACGGTTACTAACCGATAAAATAAAGATTAGCAGCCACGGGGAATATGCAATAACTGAAATAATGTAACCTTTTTGCGTGTGTAGCGAAAAAAAACGAATATTCGATATTACATTCTACACGGTGGAAACGTGACACAAACTCCAACTTATGATCAACATTGTTAAAACGGTAAATAAAATGTAAAGATACTTGTGTAAGTAAGTCCAATTATTGGAACAAATTGCGTTGCTGTTGTTACTGCGACTTTTTTTGTAGCCGTATATGGCAACACTTATCACTCTATGACAATGACTGACATGTTTGCTCGTTTGTATACCTAAGGGTAGTTCTGCATGTGATGAGACCATTCATGGTCCTATCCTAACGACCGTGTTGCAATTGCTACTAGCCGCTTCAGACACTCCTCAGCAAGTATACATTTAAAAGATACTTTTTTGACTATAAGTTAAGCCTGTATGTTTTGGTACTTCGTGACGGATTTCCATACATCAGCAGCATAGAAGCAGCAGTCGGAGTCTGGATTTGTGCCCAGTTTATAGCAATATGCTCGCCCCTGACGAGGTACATGGGACACACTTATGTAACTGGCGAAATGCGGGTATGCTATAGCCGCTGTAGAGGGTGGAGATAGCGATGCGCAACATGTTACCATGGATGCAGTACATGCATGATTCTGAAGCCTCCTGCGTTGAAAATAAAGTCGGTTATTCCCAAAAAACATTGCTCTTCCATACCTTTTGACCGCGTAGGTATTGCACTTGTCTATGAAACAGCAGATTTCTTTTTGATAGCCGACGAAAAGTTTCTACTTTAGGGTTTAGGGTGCGACGGCGCGTTGTGTTCTACGCGCGCCTCAAAGAGATGTCAGCACCAACGACGGGGTCCGCTAGGGCCGATGCCTGCCAGGGTTGCGGGAAAGTCCGAAAAGGTTACCGTGGCCCCTGGCACAGGCAACTGAAGGAATACGGGTGGGTTTTAGTCAGTAAGAGTCTGACACGCCCTCCCGCTCCGCCCAGTGCGGGAGAAATTATTTGATGATTTCCAACGCAAAAAAAAACCAAAGGAGGTTGGTTACAGTTTACGCGTCGATGTAACTGCCACCCTGTATATGTAGATTGCTAAAATTCATAAAGATTTTAACACGTGTTTGGCTATCTCCAAAAAAAATTAGTTGATGTTGGCCTAATTGTAGAGAGCCTGAACCATAAAGAAATAATAGTTCTTAAAATGACACAGTTGTCATATCTAGGTGTTGCGTGGACATTTAAGTGTTATGGGGTTACCCCGAACAAGAACATTGACGCAGCCTTCAAGCACCTAGTTCAGCGTGACGTCATCAAAATTGCTTCCTCAAGCTTTCGAGCGGCGAGTCTCAGCCAGTCAGCACCCACGGCTTCATCAAGTATCCTGAACACCACCATGCAGCGAACGCGCATTCCTGGTCATCACCCTCAGCCTCATCAGCAACCTTGGCACAGCACACTGCACTTTCGGCCGGTCAACAAGCAGAGCCCTTCACACCTCTCCCGGTCGACGCCAGCAGTCAGCCTCAACCCGGCACTGTACCACATCCGATGCACTGGAGCATAACGCAGCGCCACCCCGACTCACTGGGGAATCACCACAGACAGTTCCAACTCACCGTGAACTATGCGGCTCCCGATTCTGACCTACTGGAACCTCAACTGGCACTGGCAAGAATCGCAAGATACACGACTCAGCCCACTATCGACCTCCGGTCTCCGGAGGGGAGTAATGTAGCGGTATCTACATCGCCACATGCGAACTACGTCACACTGACGTCACGCAAAATTCTGCATCGCGCAAGCAGAGTTTACCGCGCAACTAGCATATATACAACGTCCCGACAACGGTCATCGGGCAGTTGCCCACTAGACACGACACCCGTCTGGTCAGAGGATCCTCCCTTTTCTATGGAGGTATGAATGAACTTTACATCCTGCTCCTCGTGCTCTATAACATCATCCCTAACATCTAAACTTTAATATTATAAAGAGTTAAAATTGTTTGTAAGAGGTAATCTCTGGGAGTAGGTTGTAATCCAATATTAAAATATAGGTACCAATCATTGATAGTAAGCTAGACTATTACCGAGAACAATAGGGTATGTTTCTTCATTGCGGACGAAGTCGTGGACGGATTATGCTAATCATACGCCAGTCAAGGAGTTAGTATCAAATACTAGAATTTCATATTCATACAAATGACCATGGCAGTCTTTCCATTGGTCACTGGTGTGCAAGTGCCCAAGGCTCCGCGATCCATGGGGCAGTTCCTGCCAGCGTCGTAGCTAGAGGCTGTTAAAAGAAAAGCTAAGTAAATCCCAGAGGGGGTACTAAAATTTTCGAGCTGGCTCCGCTCTCGCTTATAGGTACACTTATAAGCGAGAGCGGAGCCAGCTCGAAAATTTTAATCTTGCGTGTTCTTAGTTCTCTTCATAAGTCGACAAATTAACTACTATTTCAGTATGAAAGGTAAAAAAAAAACCTATCCTATCCGAGGCTTCGCGAGCTGTTGCATCCTGCATTCTCCATAGGAGCCCCATTATTCTAAAGTGCCCAGGGAATCAAATAGTTTAAAGACGGTCCTGCAAATGACGAGTCAGTTCGATTGTAAATATTGAAGGCGAACGCCTTCATAAATTTTTAATGCGACTCACGTCATTATTGTTATATTTTCTCTTCAGTCTGTAAATGTCACGTTGTCACTTGTTTGTTACTAGCACTATTTCAAATTCATAGTTATTAATAAGTACAAAGTACTTTCGTAAATGTTTTATTGAGTATCCATTGAATTTCTTTGTTAGTATGGATTTAGAAATACGTGTAGGTACTTATTGCTGACTGCCTGTCTATGAGTATTTCAATGAATCAAGTACGTACTTCAGTTCGGTTTAAAGAATTTATTCTCATTTTAAGAACACAAACAGTTCACTTATTAAATGAGATAAACAAATAAATCATGCAGTTATAAGGTAACATAATGACGCCATGAGTCGATAAAAGCCAAACATAATGTATAACACTAGGATTCTAAAGATTTTAAATTCAATACATACCTACAAAGGCAATTTGTTATTATTTTTTCTAGCTAGGTTTTACATTATTTTGAACATATTATATACATTTTTAACATTTTTTTAAATTATTTATATTTTTTGCATTAGTAATCTTATCTTACTTATCGATTAATACCTACGTATTGGTAGCTGTAACTGCTGTTCATCTATTTTTACGGGCTGTAGTCTAGACATGATCATTAGGTACTATTTCTATAAAATGAATGAATTTATAGATCGTATATCTCTGCAAGAGAAGGGGTCTCATTAAATCCCGAAATATCATTTAAAAACAATAGGCTTAAAAAGTACTTAATAGTGTCGATTAATCCTGGCACTCGAATACATGTTCTAAGTCTGTACGTTAAGCTGCTCTATAAATTATGTGATAAAATTAAGTGCCTAAGACAACAGGAGTCGCCTCGAATATGAAATGTGTTAAATCGCAGCTAACAGCATAATGCGAGCTTTTAGATTTTTTGTTGACACGACTTCAGTGCGGCATTTCCTGCTATGACACGATCGCACGTTAACAAAACAATACCTTATCGCCCTCATCTTACAGTCCACACTTCAACACTACAACATAAAATATTCAGCTACCACTAAGTGGTGATTAATTGTGATATAAAGACTTTTATATTTCTGTTGTTATGCCGTCGCGTCATTTTAAAACGCGACAATAGTTTCCATAAACATATCTTCGTGTTTATATTTAGCGTTTTATGTTTTAACGGTTCAATAAAATGTCGGTGAGTAAATTAAAATGCTGTATCGAAGGTACAGGGCATACAAGGAAATGTCCAATTACGCAAAGGCAATACTGCGATTATTCTGCGAGCTGAATTGATTCCACGTCTGCAGATAAAGCGAGTGGATGTTGTCTAGAGGGATGTTATCAGATCGGTGTGCGCTCGGCACACGCCGCGCCGCCCGCGCCGCCCACCACGTGGGAAACTGCCGCTTCCAGCAAAACACTGTATGACGAGTATTGAGCGGTAGATGAGTATACGCAGTCACGAACTCAATCGATGTTATCTCCACACAGATAAGCTCACTTGCGACAAATAACTGCCATCAGAAATGTTAACGGCAAATGACATCACTCTGTACATTATTTTTTGTGCTCTAGAAACGAATGAAACTTGTGAGCGAGTTTCATACTGGTAATTATTGGCATAAAAAGCTTAATTGTGCCCGTTAACAAATTATAAAAGTCTAATAACTTTGGCAGTAGGTAATATAGGTGTATTATGTGTGTCTTTACTGCACTACGAGTGTCTCCATATTGTGTAATTTAATAGCTATTCGAGAATCTCTAGTCTTTTAACTATAAATTAAGCAACATAAACAAAGACGTCTTTTAACTAAACATCCAAATAATTTGTATTTACAACGAGAAACATTCAATTATGCAAATGTTTATGACTATTTACGGAGTGTATCGACCTAAAGAGTCGAACTAACGTAGCGCTTTAGCTTCATATTTTACAATCATAAAAAACGTATATGGAGCAATAAGTGCATAAATGTCAATATTTGTGTAGCGAGTGAGCGCGTTGGGAGCGGAGGCTCGATTTATAAGCAACATTTAAGTAGTTCCTAAGCAGCGTCGGCGGGCAGCGCGCACAGCGGTATACCTCGCGTTATAACGTCCAGCGTCGTAATTGTCGATTAATTATCTCGATTTCAATAAAAACATACGCCATACAGATGAAATTGTATAATTTTAAACGATAAAACGTCTCTAATAAGGTATAAGAGCGGCTCCGCCCGTCGAATTTTTACGCCATGCACATAAAGATGTAACAGTTGTAAACGAATTATGGTTTCGAAATAATTCGGCTGAATGCGAATACGTGATGGCGAGCCTGTTCACGGATCCGCTTGTACGTTAGACAGTACCGTGTATGTAGGTATGTGAAAGTATAATATTTATGTGTTCATTAATGCAGGCTTGTGTTAATAACGATGCCTCACGTCGTCGGTTCACAAGGCGCAGGCGCAAGCCTCACATTTATATTCCGTCAGCTAAGCTGTGGCGTTTAGATTTGGATTATATTTGGTCATTGTTATTCAGTTAACGGTCCCAAAAGTTTGTTTCATTTGGGAAACAATAATAAAACGATTTGAAGCAAGCTAATAACAATATATCAGTCGTTGTTTTTTATTGCTTAAGGATACCTATATCATAATAATATTACTTTATTAGAGGATGTGAGGTCAGTTCTTTTTTTTATTTTGTCATGTTGCGTGACATCATTGGAGGAACGTGGTAACATTTGATGAATGTTAATTTTTCCTATTTTCCACTAAGTTGATTTAAATTTGCAGATAGAGCATATCTTCCAGAAAAAAGCTGATTCTCAAGCGAAAGCTACATTCGGAAAAATGTAGCCACTTCATCAAATTTACCCGAAATAATGGAACATTTATTACCATTGCATGAGCTCCACCGAAATTGGCCTTCGTTAACCTAACCTACACGCAGGATCAAAAACTCTGCAATGTTAGTACCAGAACGTTACATGCTGCTTTACCCTGGCAATAAACTGAGGACCTTAGAAGTGTTATCGGACATAATCCATACATGTAAACGCCAGACCAATGAGTTGATCAAACATAAGATAGAAAGGAGACTATACGCATACCAATAAAACGCCATATTTAGCTTTGCAATTATAATTATCAATTTTACAAAGTTCATCAGTGATGTGCTATAAACTACTCTTAATTGACACATTTGCGAACACAATGTTCATTACAAAATGGTAAGGCCGTGATAATTATACCGAGACACCTCAAATTAGTCATCAAAATGGAAGAAAAACAGCGCACAATGTTAATAAGCGCGGTATGGTGAACCAAATGACAAAAGGACGTTATGAGAACAAATGACAAATTATAATAATAGGGCACACCTGCTATTCTTTTGATCCGACATTTCTCTCATTTATGATGTTAATCGAGCGGAATGCTTGTGTTAACATAGTTCAGTCCCCAACAAAGCACCGCACTCAGACAATGCTCGATACTTTAGTGATATTTTTTGTATCAAATATAAATTCTCTTTCATCTCACTTAATTTTAGACCAAACTATAGTTCTTACATGTAGATCACGTCATTATTGTCTCTGCGGGTCGCGCTGACAAATTAAATAACGTCTTAATGGCCGACTCAGTTACAGAGATAGAGACTCTAAAGGTTTTATGAAAAGGTCTAATATGGCGTTTAATTGGCGCCTAACTTGCGTTTGTCAGTTTGTGTTTAGTTGACAGATAAATAATAAGCGGCATTGCTTACAAGTGTAGTATGGATGTGGTATGAGCGCTTACGTTGCAGTCGCGGGTCGAATTAGTGAATTGTTGGTTGCGTACGCGCAGGCGGCAGGTTTTGTCTAGCGCGCTCGGCCTCTCTCGCACATTAATCTCCGGGCCAGAGATGAAACGATATGCATTTGTCATCGTGTCTCCGATTAACTCGGAGAAACTCTTACCATTGTATTGAATCAATTCGATTATTATTTGAATGGTTTTATGAAGCAATAGTATTCAGGAAAATAATAAACGTATGTGTCCACGTGGATTAGTGTGCGTCCAGTATAATTGCAGGTGTTCGCCGCTGCATTGTGGAGGTGACTGAAACGTCCAGCTCATCTTTATGGATAAAGATAAAAATAGTTGTGCGTAAATAAATTAGTCAGTCGTTAGGCGGTCGGCAAATATCTCAGAAATATTATGTGCATGAATAGCGCTCCGTATGACGGACAGCAGAAAGGGCTGCCCTTAAACTTACCTTGTATTATTTTGTCATTATTAAATTCCCCTGTCACCGGCTTGTTCTCATTTCGACCTAAGAAAATATTGTATGCAAAATTATATGACATTTGAATGAGCACAAAAAGGTCGTATCGGGATTTGTTTACAAGTTGGTCCCAAAGAATATTTGTATTTGAAAGATTGTATTCGCATAACTTAAACAAATACAAAGTAGCGAGTACTTATTTCACAATTTATGGAAGCCTAGTGGAATAAGTATGCATCCGAAGTGAGCACTCCACTTAATATTCATTTGAGTTGAAATCGTATAAAAAATTCACCATCACACCGCATGAAATCCTCGAATGACCGACCATTCGTGGTTAATAGCACAAAATGGATGAAATGAAGTGTAACATAAGAGCAACAACACAAAGATACTCGAGAAGGCAATCAGGTTTGACAGTGGAAACGTCGAATCTTCAGAGAGGCCCTCAACAAGCCGCAAAATGAAATTTCTCGAAGCCGTCAATCATTTTCCCCTCGCCGCGGTCGCCCCACTAGTCAGCTGATAAAGTAGTGGCGCAAGTCACAAGCGAATAGTGTAGTGGAACTTTTATGGCTTGCATTGGCTTAGGTACCTATTTAGAAGTATATCCTAATCACTATTGAAGTATCACTTTGATTAGACAGTTCTTTTTAATCTCTTGTAACTACCTACAATTACATACCAAGTACAAGTACCTATATTGAAAAGTTGGAAACTAAGGTGCGTATTACTGCAATGCAACCGATCAAATGGCGTTAACTCTTTGCTCAAGGCGAGATCTATGCATGAGTA
Source organism: Brachylomia viminalis (assembly GCA_937001585.2). Lineage (NCBI taxonomy): Eukaryota > Metazoa > Arthropoda > Insecta > Lepidoptera > Noctuidae > Brachylomia > Brachylomia viminalis. The sequence continues at coordinate 12,003,748 of OW443301.2, read as the reverse complement.
TCGTTCCGGTAATAATACCGGCCTATGTGACCCGTCGATAAGAATTACTTTTCGCAGAAATGCAAAAGCTTTATGCCAGCGGAGATCATTGCTGGTCGCTGATCACTTGCGGCGCAGTGGGAGAGTAATCGAGACATTATTCCGGTGCGTAAGCCCCGACCATCCGTCTCGAAGATGTTACGTGAAAACTACTCACATGACGGCCTGCCCTATCCTGCACCTAAATGGGTAATAATCACACAACCTATCGATATAGAAAACTATTATTATATTGCTGGAAAACTTGGTTATTTCACAGGTGTAGGTACATCATTACAATATGATGGACACAATATGCCGCCTATAGGTACTTCTACTATACCTAATAGAATAATCACATACAATGTTTCAATCTATACCTACAAGGAAGCTTGTTAAATCATAAGCTAGCCATAGCCAAATCACAAATAGAAGAACGAAAAAGTCACAACACTGAATAAAACATTCTACTTATACATTTTAGTGCAAAACAAGATTTTTAATTAAAAACTACCGTTTAAAACACTGCTTTATGAGGAAATTACGAAAAATTTGCATATCACACGACACTTGCGACAAATGCGACGCGGGCGCGCCTCATTGCGCCGCAGACGGAAAAATATTTCGGAATTGAGATTGATGTCGCACGCATGTGCAGACGGCTTGTCTGTATGCAAAACAACGTTCCACCAAATATAGAACTAATTTATGGTCATACTCGGCGATTATGTACCGGTAAAAATAACTGGCGTTGCTCCCCGTTTCCATAACTTATACAGTTTCTCACTAGAATAACTAAACGTAGGTACTAAAGTCGTGGAACTAAACGCGATTTAGCTAGATGGATGAAGTTGAAAAAAACTGCATGTTTCAGTGACTTTTTATTCCGGTAATGACTACTTACCTACTACTGTTACTTACATAATTACGACTGACCGGTTGGCGCAGTTGGTAGTGACCCTGCCTTCTAAGCTGCTGGTCCCGGGTTCGATCCCCGGAGAAGTCAAACATTTGTGTGCATGAACATGTCTGTTTGACCTGTGTCTGGGTGTGTATATGTATATAAGTATGTATATCAGTCATCAGGTTACCGTAGTACCTAGTTCGGGACCTGAAGACCTTGTGTGGATGTTGTCTCATATTATTATTATTATTAATTAACTTTTGTCATAACCCTACTCGTTTTCATCATATTATCTGAGCATTGATCTCATAATGATCCGACTAAGATTTCAAAGGACACAAAACGTTTTCAATGAGCATTACCGATAAATATAATTAAAATAAATCCCATTTAAGGGTAGGCTCCCACGCGATAAGAGGTGTTATTTATACACCCTCATCTCACAAAGGAACCGCTGCCGAATATCACCCATAAATATTGGGCTGAGGTGTAATTTTTCACATACCACGTCTTCTCGAGCGTCGCACCTTTAAAATAAATGCAAACAAAATTTAATAGGGAGAGATGCGCGGGATCGCGAGCTTCAGGTAAAAATAAACGATAGTCAACTCGACCAATCGCTGCAGATATTTTATTATAAGGTTTTAGTCATCCTATTCTCCTGTAATATAAATATTACTTGCTAAGTTGCTATTACTAACATTCCATTTGACCGTCCACCGAAGGCATTTCTGTGTGTATAAAAAGAAAATACTGCGGATCTATCGTCGAGCGTAGTTCCCCGGGGTTCACAAACTTTTGTAGCAATCCTTGTGCGATTTTCGTTATAATTTCTGTGAGTTACATGGAGGAATAGGAAGCCGTGGATCGAGCTGCGTTTATTTACGATTATTGGTTATGGACAGAGTTGATCGGCGGCCGGCGGGTCCCGGGAGCCTCGTAACGCCTCGGACTTCGGCCGCGCTCACTGAGGGTGCCGCGTCTGACGGATATATCCATCTCCTGAGAATTCTCCGCCGTTGGCAAAATTATGAATCGCAAAAGGGTGTTGTCTCGACACCTTAGCAAAGAATAAACTCTAAATAAACAGCATGAACATTCTTGTCTCACATCAAACAGATTTTATTACGACGAGAGCAACAAGAATAAAAAGCGCTGTCAATAATAAAACGCAAAGGCGAAAAGCAATAACCGAGTTCTTATCCGATACACATATCACAAAAGATAGCCAATAAATAGTCCTATCTGTATTTGTCACAAAATAAGAATTCCATCAAATAATTCGGCGGCAATAAAAAACGGATAGAGACATTGCACGCATTTGTAATAAAAGTCTCACCATAAATAACGATCATGAAATATAATACACCTGCAATCTTCAGAAAATGGGAAAATCATTTTCCGAGGGCGGGCGCGGTCCGGCGTAATATTGTTATAAATGTACTTTTCCGAGGGTATAAATAATAATGGTGATCGCGCGCCGGACGCTCGGGGAAGTGTCCGCACGACGCTCACACTCCACACCAGCATTAGTGAACTATCTCTAGCTTCCACTCCAAATAAAACTGACCTGTTGAATTTAGTACCTAAGAAGGAACTAATAATCATTAAAGATTTTAATAGTCCCAAGTATCAAAATATCTATATTTTTAAATATTGCCATGTGTCTGTGCGTACGCCCTGCGTAGACGTCGTGCACAGCTGCGTAGAAGTCGCGTCGAACTTCGTAGACGATTTGTTGAGCTGCGTAGATGTCTGGAAGAGCTTCGTGGACGCCATGTTGAGCTGCGTAGACGTCTTGTAGAACTTCGTAGACGATTTGTTGAGCTGCGTAGATGTCGGGAAGAGCTTATTGGACGCCATGTTGAGCTGCGTAGACGTCTTGTAGAACTTCGTAGACGGTTTGTTGAGCTGCGTAGATGTCTGGAAGAGCTTCGGGGACGCCATGTTGAGCTGCGTAGACGTCTTGTAGAACTTCGTAGACGTCTCGAAGACCTTCGTAGATGTCATATGAGCTGGGTAGACGTCGCGTTGAGCTGGGTAGACGTCTCGTAGAACTTCGTAGATGTCGCGTTGAGTTGCGTAGACGTCTCGTAGAGCTTCTTAGTGCGTCGTAAACATCGCGTTGAGCGGCGTAGACGTCTCATAGAGCTTTGTCGTGCTTCGCAAAAATCATGTTGAGCTGCGTAAACATCTCGTAGACTTTCGTAGACTTCGCGTTGACGCCTATACGCTGTCTGAAATCGCGCTGACAAAACGCGAAAGCTATGAAATCTTGACACAACTATTAACGAAACTGCACAGCTACAGTAAAATAAAAAATCAAAAGTCTAGTTCTACAAAGTATAATACTCACACTAACCGGGCCCACCTGTAAAACAAAGATTTCACTTACAGCATGTTTCCCGCACGCTATAGTTCCGTGGCGTACTGCCGGCCGCGCCGCTGGGAGTCATTTCGCTCCGACAGCCTGTAAATTCTCCATTACGCGATATGAAATATGCTTTCCCACCCCGTCCACCGTTTACGAGCGTCTGCTATGATTTCTTATCCATCAGAAGTCCATTCTTTGTTTTAAGGGAGTGTACTGCTTTCAAACTAATCAAATAGTGTGAAGTTTTTGTTCAGCAGGGTTTTTTTTATTGCAATAGTAACCTTAAGTTAATGCAGACGTATAACAAGATTGGTTGCGTTACGACGGCTGAGTTTGAATAGTACGAGACGGTTTGGCAGTTGTATGGGGCAACATTACTTTTGAAAAGAACGCTGCTATTGTCGCTTTATGTGAAGAGGAAGAATTTACGGTAGGTTTTATACTTTAACCCTTATTGAAATTATGCTGGAGTAATTTTGTCTTGTAAAATGTGCATATTGATATTGACGACTGTGACACAGTTTATACTAGTATAGTCGTCAATGTAATCTTTTATAAATATGTATTTATTGCCATGATTTTGTACATAGACTAAGAGATATTTGTAATTTTTGGAGTGATAGATAAACTATTATTATTATTTATCCCCTTGTCTGTCAATCGAACTGATTATGATCGGTAACAATAGAAAAGTAATTGTGTCTCATTAGCGCCGGTTGATAGTTTATAGTTAAGTATTTATTTTTATTTTTATAGTCGATTTCGTAATTACTTTACCGCTTTTGACAACAAATCCCAGTAAATTGAAACTTCTTGAAACTATTTAATTGTCACAAAGACAAATAGACCTTGTCGTTTTATGAAGTGCAAGTGACACTCAACCATAGGGTGGCAAATCAATTACGAGATTGATCATACCTGTTTTACCAATATACGAAAGTAATTCCAGATATAACATTTGGTACATCGTCCTCCTTTCAACAGAGTGACTCAATTATGTACTTAATTATTCGTTTATGTCTCACATTACAATATTTTGTGATTTCAACACAAAATTCTGCTTTTGTTCTCGACGCGTTGTAATGTCTTTATGCGGCCACTAACGTGATATTATTTCAATTAAGTGCCTGATTTAGCTTCGCCGGAAAAACTCAAAACAATGAGGTGTCCACGATTGTGTCGAGAAAATAATGCGCAATGAACCGTCTGATTTGTGAGCGAACCCACATAAAACAGTTTCACAGAATAACTCACGAATGAAAGCGCACTCGTTCATTAAACGAGCTACATACGTTACAACCGTTCACAACTTTGAACGGTAAGTTATAAAGTATCGTTCACAGACAGTTATGACTAAGAATAGGCAACGGGTATTAAGAGGCACGTCTCAACAATTATACACGTCGTCGCTTGTCGTGTAAGACATCAAAATAAAATCACTACTATTTATGTATCTGAGAGCGTATTAACGGCACGCACTGCTACTCTTATAATGTAATAAATCGTCTGGAAAATATAACCGTCAGCGCTGTGTCATACGCATGTCGGAGATGCGCGCGCGCATCGCCCGCACCGCGCGCGCCCCCCCTGGGCCCGCGCCCGCGCAGCCCGCGCCGACCACATCACGCATCCATACGCCATAAATTGTAAGACGTAAATAAAATCTGGCGTTCCATATTTTAAAACTTTATTTTAATAGGCCACTACTCAACGAGAAATTAAGACGTGTTTATTAGCTGAGCGCTCGTAATACAAACAAGTCCTTCCTTCATGAGTTACTTTTCTCGTCGTGTCATAAATCTGTATTCACATCAAGTCACTACATAAACCTATTAAGTTGGTACATCTATGCTATGTATAATATGACGAACAAATTGTTTAATAATATTATTCAAGGGAGACAGATGCTCTTCTTATTTTTGTACAGTCACAGTATTTTTTTTTAGAGATAAGAGAAATGATTCCGTCCTAAACAAATTGGCTAGACGAAGGAAATGATACTAACATAAAAATATTTCTGGTTCATATGTTAATCTCAAAGGAGATCAATAAGACCGACAAAATATAGTTGCGGAGCAAACATATTCAATAAGCATGTTTTTTTTCGTCATTCGTAGTCAGAAATATTTTCTTTTCCCATAAAACAATTCGATGGAAATTTATATTATCATGTAAGTAGCAATCTGGGTTCGAATTTATGTATCGGAAGAAGTGTATGGAAAAAGTTTTTTGCCGAAAGCGTATTCAGAGCATTCTTCATGCGTGCGCCACCCCTTATAATATCAGTAAGTTTTTTTTGTTCAGAGATTATAATAGCGCAGGTATAGGTACTATTATTGTAGAACAATGTTAAGTGGTCGCATACGAAGAAAACCCACAACAGCTGTCCTACTAATCAATTATGTGTCCTCATAATATGACTCTTGTCTTGACGACTATAAAATTGCCACACAAAATTTTTTTTTCTGTGCCAAAAATCAACATCATCTCGGACGGAATGTTAACAACATAATATTTTTCAGCGTGTTCTTAATCTCAACAAATTGTTTAAAATGAAAAATTTTAATCACGTGCCTTCAAAATGGAGAATGTGACAATTCACAATTAACAGAACATAGGGGATCTTGACTTGATCATCTTAAAACAATAGTCGAAATCTCAGAATGAAGCTATAATTTAATTTGCCAAACTTTGACTCGTTGCCAGAATGACTAATTCTCGCCAACATGACGTGACTCTCGTATTATTGCAATATTTTCTCTTCAATTGTTAAAATTCAAATAGAAGTTGAGTAACTATTAAATAATGTATCGCTAAAACGTGTCTAAAACACACATATTTTAGTGAAAATTAAACGTAGATTCCCATTAATGTCAGTAGGTCACAAATTCACGATACAAAACTCGGTTCGTCCATTTTTATTACAATGTTTTGCCCTTACACCTTTGAACATTCATCTGATTATTTTCATTTGTTATTCTCACATAACCTACCTCCTATAGCATTTAAATGAGACCACCGAAAATTGCCTACTAATCTAAAGTAAAGAGCTATAATAGTGCTACGCTAGTTCAAGATCTGACTTGCAATTTAATTTGCGAGCACTAACGGGATTATTTTCCTATAGTTATTACGTACTGGTGACAAGAGACTTTACACGGCTTAGAGCAGATTAAAAGTGATTTAGGATGGCATAAATGACATTAACACGAAAAATGCATCGACAAAATAAAATTGGAGTGTATAATAGCCGATATTACAGTAACCAGCCCACCTGTTATCGTGACCGCAGACGGATTTGGTGCAAGCATCGCGCGACACGAGACGACGCGACTACGTGACGATAACGCAACAGCGACGCTGACATACAGCAAGCGCGAAATTCCTCCAACACGTAATAAAATTTTATAAAACCGCGGTTATCGTAAACAGAACAAATAGCAAACTTTATGAGCCATTCGTCGCGCTTTTCCATTTGCATGAGACGAGTATGTCATAGGAAATACGTATCGTACGCGGCTACGGGTTATGGCGACGTCCCAGGTCATCGCACTAAATTATTCGTCTCGTATAAATTTGTTTATGTTAAAGTTATGGACAGTTGTCTGACATCGTCAAATTTCCAATTCCATTCTGGTACAAAAGTTGCTGCGATTATTTCGCGTCTATTTTCTTTACGACATTACTTACACGATGCTTGTTTATATTGAAATAAATATCGTGTTACAAGTGATAAATACAATATTGGCTATCAGGCGGCTAGTAACAGTGCGGGTAATATATAATTCGAGCCTGGTTTCTATTCACCCGATCTCATCCCGTTCCGCCATCTCGGCATCCATAAACAATGTGTGAACATTCATAAAGAGAAAAATAAGAATAGACAATAAAACGTCAACGTACCATGCGGCGTATTTACAAAAATTCAAGAGGGACGCATTTAGAGTTGTTAGCGCTTCTTTATAATAAAATGGTTTTAACAAAGGCCTATTAAAAACTGAAGTCATAACAGGAAACGTGATACAGTGGCCGGTGAGTAGCGGGCAGCGGGTAGAGGGATCACCTCTTTCATCATAAAGGCGCGGTGAGCGGCAGCTGGCGCTTCACTTTATGTGGTTTCTGAAGAGCTTCTCTTTAATAATCTTGTTTATTTTTGAATGTGGAACACCCGTAACTTGGATGAACACGAGCATGTGTCGTTGACTTGAGTGGACGCTTCGTTTCATGTCACACTCATTTTGGTGCCGGCGAAGCTTTTGTTATAAATGTATGAAAAACGAGAAGTGTCCGTTATTAATTATTCCATATTTGTCTGCTTTTATAAGTTAACAAAAGTTACAAGCATTTTATAGTAGATAGTCATTTCTTATTGATATTTCTAAAGATTTCACCGTCCTAGTGATTTGACTATACCTTCGTAGCGCTTTGCTACGGAATGTCTACGAAAAGTGGGTCCTCAACTGTAACCAAATATAATGACTAGAATCGATTCCAAATACTTTGTCACAGAAGATATTATAGGAAATTTATGGATTACCGGTAGGTGGGATACAAGAACAACATTGAACAGGAGGTAGAGCCTCAATAAAGACATGTACCGGAACAGAGGGTAAGCAATAAGCCTCCGTCTGCTAATAACAACAGTGGGATCGGAGACGATATCTCAATATCGTAGGTGCGAGCAGTTAATTAACACATGACGCTTGTCGTGGAAATAGAATTCCTGTAAGCGAGTGGTGCGCGCGCGCCCCGGGCACGTCGCTCCCTGCGCTGTTTGTTTACAAGCAACGAGACTTCATTACGCCGCCGGCTAATGTATTCAGCTTCAGCCTCCACGTTAACAGCGACACTTCTCGGAATCAATATGCTCCTTGTATGTTTTGATTGGCTGTCGCCTCGCCCCGCAACACATTCCCGCCCTAACCCGCCAACGCATAAAACACACTTTTCCGCACCAGCGCCACATAACTTTAATGACACCAAATACAACGAACGGATTTCAGTGTTAATACTTGCCAGGGATAAATTTCCTATAGTGGTAACGACCTCTGCATTGAACTTGTCCAATTTTAGGGTTAACGCACATTAATTTGTTTTATTAACGGCTTTAAACGTTTAACCGTTTCCTGTCGTCACTGCTCTGGTTCGTATCATTCGATTGTGTGTTTTGTTAGTTACTAATTCGACGCAAAATAGGCCAACAATATGAGAGCGAATAAAACAATGATTTGTACGAACTTAATGCTAACATTACGAATACCTTTAAACAAACTACAGATGTGTGGTGAGGGTGCAATCAAAGCCACAAAACAGTGTTGGCTGACACAGCGTAGGAACATTGCCAAATCCATCGAAGCGACTTCTGATCCCTGCGCGCCCCCAAAAATAATAATGTTTCATCTTATAAAAATATTTCCCTTACGACTGTCGCGCGGTATATCACGGTATTTGTCACAGAGGATCACCCTTTATGTTCGTTTCCAGTCAAACCCCTTAGATAAGCGAGCCTTTTATATGCCAAATATAATATATTATGGTTTACAATTCTTGTTCGATCTTAATGTGGATAAGGTTTTCCTATGATTAAAAATAATTCAAGTTGTTCTTTGTCATAACGTCGCGTCGGGTAGTTTGGTAGCCATCATGACGTAACATTTTGCAACCATTTTTAATATTTTTATATTGTTTTTATTTTAAATTATAAATTGTAGCTTCCGAGGTTTGCATTTTGATCAGATCTTATCATAGAATAATAAAAAAAAAAACCTTAGACAGAAAATGGAGTTACAATAAACTTGTGTATTAGGCATATATCACTAGGAAACACTTATTTGAACAGTAACTTCCTGTTACCTAGTACGTCGTGACGGTGCAAAATATGTATTTTCTTTATAAATGACAGCATAAAAGTGTGCCGCGTATCCACAGTCAGCTAACAGGCACGAGCCATTACTTCCAACATATGAGCATAGCAAAAATATCAGCGTATTATGGGTTATCAGAGGCAGTCGCGTCTCCGAGACTCCGGCCGCCATTCATGCCGCTCCGACTTAATGGATTGCTCGCTTTCATATTCCGAACGTTCACTATATTTGCGCTCCTATGATCACGTATAGTGATTTAACGCTTTATGCTTCCTCTACATCATGTTTGTGCCATCCCACTACTGAAAATGACAACTAATGTGACTAAATAGACTTAAAATAAAATTTACATTTCAACCTTCAAACTAATAGCATTTCCCGGTACAAAAGCTTGAAGAGTGCGCGTGACACCCATCTGTTTGCCCGTCTATAGCTCCCCTTTCATATGAGAGACGAAAACAAACAGAGAATGTGCGAAATAGCAAACAATATTATACGGAATGCACAATAATATCAGTTCCGCCGGTGTGAGTTGGGTGCGGGCGCGCTATTTGCTTCCGCGAATAAATATGAAACTCGAAGAGTCTCGCCTCAAACCCGCAGAGCAAATATCATGGAAGTTTGCTTTGGTAAAATGATAACTGTCAAGATTGAAAATTTGGGTTTAGCCGCCGGCAGGGGAGTCTGTTATTCAATATAGGACACGTTCCTAGACGAGTGGCTTTTTATGACAAACTTTGGCTAGCTACGAGTACCTTTAAAGGTTTTTTCTTTCCGTCAATTATTTAAAGACGGCTTGGTTGCTGTCGACTCATTCTCAAATTACCATAACCATAAACCATGACCATAAATATTTAGTCAAAACGCTCTTTGTATTAGTAATAATAAAAGTTTTCCTAATGATGTTTTCAGCATGTTCTGCTGAATACTTGTTCCTATCCCAGGTGACGTCATAGCAGTTACGCGCCTGTCAAAATACCCGCCACCGGCATCGTCGTCAGATTCACCACCCCAATCTTGAATATTTTACACTAGATTGACTCAATGAAAGTTTCGTTTTGTTGACAAACCCCAGCTGCCCCTGGGAATGCGCGATTTTATCTATAAATGAATATCATATTTCTTGATATGAAAATAATGTTTACCAAAATTTTATAAAAGTCAGATTATTAAGTTCTGTAAACCCGCTGATAAATTTCAACTTTCTAATTCGTCTTTACCTACCTATCTATCAAAAATCATTTGCCTTTAGCTGGTGATTGAAATCAAAATTGTCTAACATTGAACAATCTTTTGCTGAAGGATGACAAATCAACCACCCATATTGCTCGATCAAAACTCGAATCGACTAAAATCAAACAATTCATTTCCAAATCAACACCCGACACTATACTGATCACCCCTCATATAAAGATATCAAACATTATTTGACACCATCAATAAAATATTACTTATCATTTGCAACAGCGAGCTCTACAAGTTAGTGCGGGCCTGTTCGGGCCCCTGCCCGTCACAATCCCGCGATCCCGGCGATCCCGCGGTCCCCACCTTATCATCCCGTGAGAATAACTTTCAGATTTATGTGCCACGTAAAAGTTTATGTCGTGCTTTGTTTCGTGCATGCCATTTTATTGTTATCAACTATTTTCGACAACTGAGTGGGAAAAGGGAGAGTCCTATGATATTTATAATTGGGTTTACCTACTCTATTTTCTTGTAATAGTACCCATAACTACTTTACTACTAAAGTATTTTCATAGATTTGGGTATTTTAAAACTTTTCGTAAAAAAAGGTAAATATTCACAAGGCCCTAATGGAGAACTCGTAGGTTTGAAAATGACATGTAACATGTGTCACGAAAAGGTCTTTTTAAAATAAAAAATGATCTTAGTTGTTTTCGTTGAATACACTCATAATGGTTTAATAGTAAAGTGATGGTCAGCTATCAAATTAACCTGTAACTTTTTAAAAATAGGTGGTTCTACAAGAGTTATGTAGTACCTATGTTCAAAAAGCTACAGATTCTAATGCTGATCAGATGAAATCCACAGCGGAGCTTTGACGACCAACGACTGGCTTGCCTGATACATTCCTATCCAGCCTATAGACAAATAAGCCACTAAAGGTTGACAGCATTTTGTTATTGCGATATTTGGGTTTTGTTAACCATTGCAGTTCCTGTCTAATAGCCTTAAATAGAAGGTACCAGCAATTAGAACCCGATCGAATTTCGTTTTCGGCAATTTTCGGCGCAAATATCCATTTTCGGCCTAAGAAATAGTATTATTTTCGGGAGTAACTGAAATATCAATACCTACTAACAATTTATTTTTCTGGCAAAATCCATCGTCAGCAAAACAACTGACAAAATGCAGAAATTTTTTAGGTAATATCTGAGGGGCAATTCCCATATTTTTAAGACCGTTCGCATTCTAATCTCAGTCTCAATCTGTCAAAATTACAATCAATTTACATAGGTACATTTTTGACAGGTTTTTGACATTGATTGTCGCTGAGATTAGATTGCGACTTGAATTTGAACGTTTTTTAAGTACGAGAATTGGCCTACAGAGGGCCAATTCTCGTATTTTTAAGAACGTTCGCATTCTAATCTCAGTCTCAATCTGTCAAAAATTGTATAGCGTTTACCTACATTTTTGACATTTGACTGTCGCTGAGATGAGACTGCGACTTGATTTTGAACGTTTTTAATTACGGGAATTGGCCATCCGATCGTTACAATTATACTTTTGAGAAAAGTACAAACTTAATTTTCGTGTGATTTAAGTTTAAACGGCTTAATTCAACTATTAAAAGTTTGATCCAGCGTTTATTTTGCTTTTACCAAACAACCACTTATCGACAAACAAGAAACATTATTTCGTTTCCAGGCCGAAATTCATGTTAGTTTTCCAGTTCCAGTAATGAACAAATGACTGCCCAGCAAGGGGTTACAAAAATACATACAGCATTACAGACTGTCATAGATATTCGCATGACCGTATAAAAACTACATATACCTACTATGACATGAGTATTTACTTTTAAAGTATTATAATATTATTTTAACTATTGTGAATGTTGAGTTCTCACATTCACAATAGTTAAAATAATAATATTATCATTGCTTTTTTTGTATTTTTCTCTCATAGTGTAATCATGATCTAGCAGCTTGAGTAACTTATGCGGCCTACTCAAATGTCCTTTCTTTGGTATTGTTCGTCGAATCGTTGAGCTCCTTAAGTTCTGAGTTGAGCTGCACGATTGCTGACAATTGCGTGCACTGACTGGACAGGTCCACTCAATCTGTGTGGTTCTTTCCTCAAAAGACCATTTCAGACACCGATCTACATAGCCTTCACATGATCTGACCAAGATTCTGTCTGGACTTTAAAATAGACTGTGACCTCAGAGTTTGTTTCGGCCTTTCTTCTCAGAGTAGTCAGATAGGAAACGCCGACCTCATCTAGCTTAAAAAATATATGATTGACGTGTAAAAGTGTTTGTACAAACCTACTTACAGAAATAAAATCATTTATCATTTACATCAAATGATTTTGGAAATCCGACATTGGTCCAACGCCATCATAGACACACATACAGACTGCATATAGAGAGCTTCTAAACTTCTCAATTGAACTGACGCATCGATATTTACAATACAAGATTTGATGGACATCTAATCGTATATCGTTTGACGACACATTGAAATGATCTGGACCCAAGGTAAGGGCTGTGAAGTTGAGTGGACGATAATAGAGAAACGTCTTTACGAGTTCGACACCCGCTTGACACATCAACACCACACAGACATTGTGCGCTCAGGGGTGAATAAAGCAGTGGTCAAGTGTGACAGTGAAGCCGGTAGTGTGACAAACCTGTTTTTTTATCATAGCTATTTAAATAAACGTTAACTTAATTATTCAATAGAGAAAAAAAAACTGATTATCTTCAAAACTATTTTAGTAATATTGCTACAGACTTAATATTAAAATAATAAAGTGGTACAGTTGTTATTGAATTCGTGATTGCACTGCTGTAAGTTAATAAACTTAGGCCTGCCAATCATACAAATATATCCTAAGGGCATTATCATCTCTTGATATGTAGTCGAGACAGCCGCCACTTTCTGCAATGTCAACGGTGCATATAAAAAGTTATGACCACTGGCAATATTTCCGAGAGGCGGCCGGCGACGCTCGTAGGAAACGATATGCAGTAAACGGTCGGGCGTGCGGTCCCGCGGGGCCACTGCGCCCCCGCTGACCCGCCCGATTTTATGCCAATTTTCATAAAAATAAATCTGACTCGCGTTGATTGAACCAGTCGCCGGGCCGCGTTTCGTGATCGACTTTCTATTTTATTGTTATTAGCTCAGTCGCGCAAGGGTACGAATTATTGTTTTGCCATTTGTCCCCAAAAATAGAATCGGCGATCCTTACACGAAGGTATAACTTGTATGACAATCAATTTATTCGAAACTAGCTGACTTTTTCTTGTGTTTTTCGTTGGCGCAGATTTTATCAGAACAAGACTTGTATGGCAAATAGCGAATTCTGCAATTCTAATAATTATAAGAATACGTCTGAACAATAAAAAGCTCGTGTTTCGAAGTGTTCATTACATACAAAAACAATGCAGGGACAACATGAAAAACTGTTGCACTATAAACGACGCGACATGAATGGATCATTGGTTGAGTTAATAACCGCCCGCTAAAGCGCGCTGCGACCGAGCGGCCGCTATCGCTGTTGACATCAGATGGAACAAGTGTTATGGCATCGTACGTTGCCTTATACGATTGAAGGCATTCCTGGGGAGATATTCTGATGCTATCGGTGGCCACACACGGCAGCTCAACAACCAGCGAGCATAACTAGCTGACGCCAGACGCCAATTTGCGACACTTTTACGCTCATAACAGCTTCTGATACCATTTACGTTACACTATGGCCATTTTAAGACGTGTTTTACTTCAATCCACCTTCATTTCAACGGTAATAAACGGCACACCACATAAAATCCCTTTTATGTATCCAGGTATTAATCTAAAAAAATAATTAAGTACATATGTACAGATGGAAGGGAATACAAAATGATACGTCTGTACAAAAGTGCAGGGAGTAGTCAAAGAAGCATGGCGGGCGATCGTGATTTATCGTCGGCCGCTTTTGAATATTAAATAATCTTTAATGGGAGCGCATGATCGGCCCATTAGCCGACGTCGCTCCTTTCACGTTTAATAAAGAGTCATTTATAAGCCAGCGACGCTTTTCCCTTATCTGGCCGAAGTATGTCGCGCGACTGAGAGGTGCCGCCCTATCAGGGTTAATTCATAATTTTATCCGTGTATGTTGATGTATTCAATGTTTTTGGAATCGGAATGTACACAATTAAATACGTCAATCTTAATTACCATACAAACACAATTATCAGGCTAATGTCTCCGGGCTCTATTATAATAGAGGGCTGCTGCTTCGGGCGCTACTATCCTTTAAGTTAACCTCACAAGTATAGGTTTGATTCCCACGATGGGTAAGTATCACCTCATTGAATCATTAGGAAATTACCCCGTTTCCTCGCGCCGACAACGACTGATCACGTCGAATGTCGTTCCTTTGAACCTCGGACACAAAATTGTTTCACAAGTATTATTAACCATGAGAACAAGATTGCGTGGCTACATTGTATAGAGATGTTAATGAAATAGTGCTCCTTTACAGTATTTCATGTTAATTTATAGATGTAGGTAAAGTGTCTATGTCAAGAAAATGATTTTTAATTTAAATATGATCATGCGGCATGTCGAAAGTAGGTATGTATCTAAGTATTCTCGATTTGGACTATGGCCAAATAAACGTTATTCTGTCTTTCTTTCTTTCTTTCTATTTTCTCGATCTTAGATTTACTTGAATTAGAAACATAGCCAGTACTGGTGCACCGAAAAAACCAAATATCTGTGGAGCACAATATGTTAATTACAATTCGCAAAGTTAAACATAATTCTTCAAACGCCAATTAAAAGCACAACCCACGACGAAAGAAACTCATTTTGACCATTACCCGTCCCAATATGCTTTGCAAAAACAAATGAGTTATAACTAACACTCTCCATACTGAGACACTGAATGCGTGTAATTATGAAGATTAATCTGCTCGGTGCTCAGGTTAACATAACTCGAGGGCGCACATCGCCGGGCTACGACTTCCTAATGACACTTCGATCGCGGCCGCCGCTCATTATCGCGAAACATTCGATCGGCTCACTCGAGTTATTCCTCTTAATATCGCGCCGACGGTGGCTGAGCGGTCAGGATATTGTCACGTATGCGCCGCGCACTGCCGTAATTATATCGGCGCAATTAAAGACCAACTAATATATTATAATCGTTCTGTTAGCATCAGTGTTTTTTGCAAGAGCACCGGGAGCCGACAGCGTACCGCCGTTCACACACTCATCCCCGTAACACCCTAGTACGATTGAAACTGATTGATCAGGAATGTTCTAGAAATAGCTAACTCATTCGGTATGCTTAGCAACGTATGCTGCAGTAAACTAAAATGAAGAATTCGGACAAAGCATTTCATGATGACTTTAGTATTGGAATCAAATCCATGAACATCTCGACCATTTCCGCATTGTAAAGTAAAGCAGTTGTTACGCATTATAGAATACAAAGCCATGTAAAAGGAAACCTCCGCAACGCTTACATAAGAGCAATAAATTACATGGTGGAGTCGCAGTGATGTACCTACATTAGGCAGTCTCGTCAATGTGACCGCCTAATAATCGGGTAGGCTGCGGGGCAGTTTGATTTCCTCGCGAATCATGAGAAAATTATTCTGCAGACGAGCCAGCCGCTTTGAGAACATCCGACGGATAAGAATAATTACTTACATTGATTGAACCCTTATAATCTGAGTTTATTTAATAGTCGACAGATGTTAATCGGTGCGCCGACTATAATTACGCTTCGATTCCTGACGAGAAAAACGCTGAAGCGTACCTCTATCAAATACAGCATAGATTTATATTTATTTATGTATATGTCGTAGGATAATTTGATACTTCGAATCTTCGCGAAAATCCTAGGGGTTTTGGGAAAACGCGGATAATTAGACATAGGCGAAAAATTATCAAATCTTACTGGACAAAGTCAGGATCTAACATAACCTAACCTAAATGATACAACAACAATAGAAGGGTATCTGGCGCTTGGCGGCCGCTGCCGCGGCACGCTCGCTTCGCTCGCTCGCCTTCGCGCGCTAATGGTCACTGTTCTAACATAACCTAACCTAAATTCTAATTAACCGCGTTTTCGCAAAACCCCTAGGATTTTCGCGAAGATTCGAAGTATCAAATTATCCTACGACATATATAATAATATAGGTAGATATAATACGCCTAGGTTTAAGAGGTACTTGTTTATTATTTGTTCTCGTCATTGGCCTGTAAGGGGAATTACAATGCACAATAGGAGCTATGTTGAGTATAAAGTCATAACATTTCCCGAGATCACAGATTAGCTACCTACAAAGTGATGGTGGTGCATAACTAAATATTTTTCCTCTGTTGGTTTTAAATTGTAGGTAAAATACATATAGGTAGGCGATTTGTTATTTTCTGTACCAAGTTAGGTAAGAATATCGAAGTTGGCAAAATTTGAAAACAAGATGTCAGAAAATAAACCTATTTGCATACATATTACGTTCAATGATACCCATACGAGTCGCAGTAACAGCAAAAATGCCGATAAAACTGAATAACTATAAAAAATTACACGGTCGGTTCACAAGGTCATAAATATCACTAAAATGTTTCACAATACATCGAGAAATGGGAAGTTGTATTTGTAACAGAACGGTATAAACTGGCATAGCTGTTTTAATTAGAGTTCATAGTAACGTGTCGGGTGTGGGGTTTATTTTACCATTTTTCCATTGTATGTAAAGCAGCTTGGGAGTTCATCCATCACTTCATATTCGCGGCTTGCTGTCGGCGCGGGATTGCTCCGTGCCGCCCTACTGACCATACACACGCTAATTGGATCAACATTGAAAGAATACGTCCGTTTAATTATCGTACGTATCCGAATTAGGAACTGAATTTTGTTCTTCGTCATCTTCGACGTTGGCATTCGTGTTGCTTTTCATGCAGAAATGTCATCAACCTGGACGTGGTGTATACCTGCTTACAATGTCAGTAATTGTGATTACATTTATGTATTTAAAATTTATTTATTAGAATATTGTTTTTACAAAGGAGGTTACACGTAATATGACGTCCAACATATTCTGTTGTTTCCAGCGTACATATATTTCAGGGAATTAACATTAAATGTACAATCTATATCAAAATTAGTTGTTGAAATCATACAATGTCAAGGATAAGGAAAACGTTAACTACTATCAAATACAATGTCAAGGGTTATTAAATATAATGTCAAGAATTATTTAATACAATGTCATATTAAATTCTATTCAGTCATTAGGAATTTATAGGCAAGTCGTCGTCTAATTTAAATTTTGAATCAAACTTTTCATTTAAAAACTATTTTTTTGAGTAGTAACACCTATGCAATAGGAAGTAAAATAATTTATTTTTAAATGTCATGAAGTTAAGATTTTTTAAAACAATATGTAATTTATTATAAACACGGATTGTCATACAGTAAACATTATTGGAAAATAGTTTAATTCTTTGCTGGGTACCTACACATAATCTGTGGATATTTCGACTTTTTCATATTACAACATCATTATGTACTTGAATATGACTGGTTAACCGGTCCGTCCATATCGGCACCAAGTGGTGCTGGCAATTTCCCCACCAACTCAAATAAAATTAAAATATATTACGTGCTTATGAATATGAACCTATCAATCTAAGGTAAGCCTATTTTAAGTTTTCCCTAAACCAGACATATTTTCCGGCTACTCATTGATGTTCTGAATGTAATATCCCACGACAATTTCTGAAGGCTTCTAATTCTAAGGCTATCTGTTATGTTGGGATCTAGACGATCGAAGCCTTTATCTATTGTTCCTGTAAAGTTGTAAATCATTATCGTCGGATCTGATTCTTCGTTCGAGATCTGAAGATAACGAGTAACAATAGCAATCGGACACATGTTCGCGATGCAGGCCACAGTTTGCAGCCGATATCCTGCTCCATGCAGCATATCCATGTATTTAAATATCAAAGTCATAAATGCCATACGCGTGCTTGTTAACGCGCTCATGTAAATTCTAATCCTTGTTGCATTTAGAACGGGGCGGCCTGGTAATTATGTGCTTTCATTTGTCTGTTTCTCGGAACAAACGAGCGCGCCCCGGCGTGTAAGCCCGCTCCATGTAAAGCAGTTAGCAGTACTCTAATCTCGCACTGCCATTAATTTAAAGAATACGTCTGCGTAACCGACTTTACCAACAACGTCGAAACACAATTCTCCTTCACATTTTCTTATTTGCATATTAAAATAATTTCGAGTAAACGCAATACGTAAGTCGCCTTCCACCCGCATTCGACTGTTTCTGAAACGCCATGCATGGTCATTTGTTGCTATAGGAAAATAAACCTTGTCCTAGTATCCTTTAATATGATATCGGTTGGAGATAATTTAACAATTACGCTTGTCTTATACTGAAAATGTAGAGAACGATGACAGATAAAGGCGGGTTGTGCGCCCAAATAGATAAACTAGTGTGGAAATTAATGTCTACATTTACTGGTGCATGAAGTTTGTAGTTAATTATAGGTTTATAGTTATTCGCTTTTTTAAATGCGTATAACTACCACAAAAGTTAACCATTATCGTTTTAAAAGGAAGTGTATAAATTATCCATAGTTAGTGGCTTATCAGTGGACAGACAAATATTTATCAACGAAAGTAGTATTCTCTGTGAACCGTGAAATTGTAATGTAAAGGTGAGCTTTGAGTGTTATTATGACACCCGTATTTTATGAGCGTTACTTTGTATGGATTAGTCATTAATTCGTTGATTTGAAACTAATTGGTGGGGCAGAAATGCAAAATATTTAACTTTTTGATGTTCTTATCGCATTAATTTCATGGCCTCTTCGAGAAAGGTGTTGCACTGAGGCTACTTATGTGCCTATTGCCTACCCTCTACGCGAAAGGTGACAATATGCTCTATGCCCTATAGCATTCACATAATTTATAATTATTTGTCATATTTCAGCCGCAGCGCCTGTTCGATCAACATTTGACAAACTGGGTACCATTAGATAAGCATAATCAGCCTATAATGTTCCCACTGCTGGGAGATAGGCCTCCTCTCGGTGAGAGGGAGTGGGCCATTAGGTAAGCTTTTCGCGAAAACAAAATATATAAACGGTTCGAAATAAATCAATCTTATTTCAACTTATTAGCTAAACCTCGATAGTATCACAGATACAAATTCTAAACATATGTTCAGAAAACTATGCGTGAAAGCATTCCCGTAGCGAGGGTACCCATCGTGCTCACTCACCGTGCTCGCTCGTTTAATAAACATATTAATATCATCAAGCCAGCACACCGCGTCCGATACACCATCTAAAAACAACACTGTTATGAATTACTAATTTTACGACGGCCATTATGTAATGTAATTATGCGTTATAATTTTATGATACGTTCATTTAACAACTCAACACATTTCACTTAACACCTTTTAAACGCTACAGTAATCGTAGTCAATGTATGCATGTTTCTTAACATTTTACAAGTGTAAGTACTTTTGTTACCTACTTACTCATTGAATACATTCTGTACATGAATGAATGAAAACATTTTTAATTATTTTTTTTTATTTTTCTGTCGATTTAATATTCAGGATTGTATTAAACATTGTATGATAACGAAATGTCAGAGTTCAAGATTAAAATAACATTTGGTTACATCACAATATGTCATACCTATGTTATGGGTAACGTAGGGCTGACCGGTGGACGCAACCCTAACATATTTTAACACTTCACCAATTTTTAATGTTTGTAGAGACAATTAATTACAGTGTAACGGAGGGCTACTATCGAGGCTACTAATAAATGCAGTCGATATCGGCGTTAAATTTGTTGCGTCGAGTCGGCTGCCGATGAATTGTGTTCAGTTATTATCTATGGTGCTGGTAATTTTTTTTACACATTCCAGGGAGGCGATGTGCCGTGGCGGGGGTGGGGGGTGCTGGGCTGGCACCCGCCGGGAGGCACTCGCGCGTGAAATTATTATCATATAATACCCCGCTTTGAACACAGCGCGATTATTCAAATGCTCATCGCAATACTCGAGCCTCACGCCGCCGCCGAGCGCTACGTTCTCTCGCAGCCGGCTTTTGCACACACATTCTTGAATTCCTATTCCACGCCGTCTTTTGCTAAAACTTGTCAAATATATTCATGTATAATGCACGAGAATTGTCATGTGAGCGATAAGCAAATGACAGAAAATGTTATGTAAATTCAAAGTATCCATAATCCTTAGTAAACACCTTCATAATGTGAGCCTGCGGGAGATACCGGCTGGAACGTGACTTATTCCCGCTGATAAAATAATGCTTTGTCTACACTAAGTATTATGGCTTTTTATAAATGAAATATGTTGCCATGATACAAATGCTAAAGACACTTTAATCTACTATGTACAATACAAACATCTAAGCATAGCGTTTTGATCTAAATATCTGATACAATGTCCGACTGCGCACAATTAAGCGAGTAATTAACGGTCTGCAGACGTCTGCGTATATTTTTTTAAGGTTGTTATTAGTAACGAAAGGTCACAGCTAAATCTGATAAAAGCTATTTTATAAGCATTTGTTCTACGTATACGACCGACGCAATTCCATCAATCTGTCCAAATGTGAGCTAGACAAGTGTGTTTTCCACTGTGCACGACTTACTACAAGTAATTTTTTTCACAAATTTACTAAGGTACCTCGTGTTAAATTACACTGAACATTTAGTTAACTTGGAGAACAGAATTAACTTATACAACTTATGAGTATGATTGAAAAAATTATATTCACACTGAGTCGATGTTGTCATGGAAAACATGAACTGAACGGATTTCCTTGACTAACACTGAAAGGTATCGTAACTCGTTCACTGACTCGATTATAAAGTGGAAATTTAATTATAAAATAGTACTAAACTTAAATAAACTTGTGAGTTTACCCTCCGGCCGACTTGACGTAAACTTGGCAAGTGGAAAAGGGCCCGAGACGTAAAGTAAGCGTTATCTACGAGTATATTTTGCTTTGGACTCTTTATGAGTTTCAAACGAGATCCGTCACGCGACGTTAACTCGGAATAGATGTGATAAAGTGGCCGCTAATCTGTCCTATTGGGGCCACACTTAGTACACTTTATTAATCACAAAGCTTACAAATTACACTATACTTCCTGCGGCGTGACACCTCGCCGAAGCGTATGTTAATTTTATTGTCTACTCTATTGGACGATTTGGACACCATGACAACTTTTGTTGGGGTGGAAAGTGCTTGAATAATGTAAATATAAATCGCCCTTTTTATTTTTAACTTTCAGACGTAGTACACGACTTATTTTAATTCATTGTTTGCCATGCCATGTGTATAAATAAAAGCTAGAAGATTTCTAAAATAGCAGACATTGCTCTCGCAGTTCTCTTCAGAATTTAGAATCTTCAGTGCCGTTTGCTAACCCAACAGAAGTGCATTAACTATGCATTAGACATTCGATCTCGATGTTCGGTACAAATATATTCACAATACCAATTTGTCATCGTGTTTATATGTATAGTAAGTAACTGTAGATAACTCCTAGTGAGTAGTTAAAAATATGAAGGTAAGTAGATACCTCACTGAAATAGTTTTCGGCATTCAATTAAGGTCACCTTGGATCGACCTTCTGTAACATACATTGCCATCGCATATTTATTATTCTTATCGAGACGCATTTTGTTCAAAGTATTTATGCACAGTTTTATACTTTAATCGCAAAATTTACACTTTAAACGTGGGGTTCTCGACATGACGCCTTATGCAAAGCAGGTGCTACCTGATACGTGAGTTCACAAGCAGGGATACAAACGGTGTAAGCCTCGCAAGGAGGCTCACGAAAATTTGTTTAATGCTCGACGTACACAAGGAACAAATTCGTTTCCATAACCTTTCGGCCGCTCCATCTGTTCGCAATATGCAAAGCACTAAAAAGGTAATACAATAATGGTAATTCAATTTTAAGCGCTTGTAAGTCACATTTTCATTAAGTTTTCCGCGCACTTACAGCGGTTTACAACCCACCGGCGGTTATCGGGTGTCGATCGCGTATCGCCATCATAAAACGCTCATATCGGGTAGAAATGCACTGAATGGTAAAATAAAATATCGTAATAAAGGCGAGTCGGCCGCGTAACCGCGTACGTAGGTAGTACGAGTACTTATTAGTATTTGGAGATAAAATGAAGTTGGCCCGCTTTGGGCAATTTATTGGGGTAAGTTATGGGCGGCGCGCGGGCTCGGGCGGCTAATTTATTCGCCGTGCACATAAATTACTTGATTATGAATTCAAGTTAGCTCCACTGAATTGTTTGTCTGTTGTTGTAAGCAGCGCTTTTGTGTAACAAACAAGGATATTAGAATTTACCAGATTCTTGTCTTATAGTACCGCGCATAAATTACGGTTTGTATGTAGACGCGAGCAGGAGAAATGGTGAGAAGTTTTAAAAGTGAACAAGAGCCTCCGTTTAGTCGCTTCTTCCCGAGAAGAAGCGGTTGACAAAACGGAGGCTTAATGGGAACATTGTCATTAAATCTAGTGCTTGGTAAAAAAAAGATAAGTGAAGAGTGAAAGTACAATCTAATAAAAAGCAATAGTAGGGATTATGTAGAACACCAATGGTAATGCCGAGTTGTTTTCCAGGCGGTACTAACGCGCCGCAAGTCGCTGCAGCGCGGAATAATCGCGGATACCCATAAAAGATGTAATTTCAGATAAGCTGAAACAGACGAGCCCCGCCCCCTGCCTCCCGCCCCCCACCCCTCTCCCTAGCTGCCTACTTTCTAATGACTAATTATTATGCTGTGCGTTCCGAGCTTTAACGTCAGCGAGTGAAGCCTACCTGCTATACTTGGCTACGTATTGCGCCGCGACTATATCTATCTGTACAAGCGTACCGTTACTTGGCGCTTTTCTTTTAGTTTTCTCAAGTTTCCCAGTGGTTTTGCTGACAGTTACTTAGGTTTGTTTCCCAATCTACTATTTAACATAAACACAACGTTTATGTAATGACTAAAGTAAGATTATTAAGTTATTGTAGTTAGCATGTGTCATTCTAATATTAATTGTTTCCTATGAACAAGAATTCCTTCGGCTAAAACAACGCTAATGTGGTTTTAATTGAAATTTATTATTCTCGGCGCCTAGGCTTCGCATAAGAGGCATCTATCGAATGGTAAGTTCCGATCACCGATATGGGCATGAATAATTTGCAATTGATAATGAAGTATAGTTGCTTATGACAGTAGCGTGGTGGTGTGGTGGGGCGCCGGCGCCTGCGCGATGACGCCGATAGGGGGCGCCGGCGGCGGCAGCGACTGCGCCGATGTGTGATACGACATTACCATAACCCTCGCACACTGCATCTCTGCTCTATCTGTGATTACTAGAGCTAATATATTGTTGGGTTCTTGCTAATAACTTGTTAGATACGTGAAAATCATGGTAATATGCGTTTGTTCAGGAAATTTGTGATATAAGTAATGCATAGGTATCTAATTAATATTTATTGCGATTTGCGAATTTACCGTGTGACTGAACCGGACATGGCGTAGTCTATTTATTAACGCATTTGTACACTTATATGTATTATATATTCATATAAGCATGAATGTTCTACAGAACCTGGAAAATGTGAAAACTCGGTTACTTAGCGGGACGTCATCAGTACTTACACGATTTTTTTTTGGAAGTTTATATAAATCTTTCTAAATACTTGGTAGGTACATCAAATAGTTATAATGTATGAATGTTCTGAGAATTTCGTGCGTGCTGAAAATTTAGTAGCGCGTTGATACATTGATACCTCTAACATCGTTTGTCTATTAATCTTCTAAATCGCCTACTACTACACTTTTAAAAGAGAATCTTATAAAACAAGGCCACTAAACGGCTTTATTATTCATACTAATGTTAATATTATTCCGACTCACATACGATGTAACTTTCTGTATTTCCTTTTCAATTAGAGGGAAGAAATCCGAAAATGACGTGAACACATGGCGGTGTGCGTGGCCCAAGATGGCGCTCGGCAAGTAAATCGTCCGAATTATACAAATAGCGTTTGCCTAACTGCACCGACGTATTGGCATATGTTCGTGACTAGTTTACGAGTCCTACGACATTGCATATTAATTGGTGTCGCTATCGAGCCGCGCATCGGCTGCGACCCAGCTACCTCCACTATCTGTTCCGACAGCGACGGTTACCATACGTTGTGTAGATACGTGTTGTACCCAAACATATGCGGCTGATACACGCTGTTCTGATTTGTTGGCGAACAATTGACCTGTCCGACAAAATGGACGTTTATATTGCGACAGTTTAATAAATTAAGTACCTACGTGTTTTAGACAACCTCAAGTAATCTTGCGACAACTCACATAAGTTATAAATAGGTCCGTCATTAAACATTTAATTGCCATACAATACAAAGTTAATTTAGTGCCTGTTTTTCAAAACTTGAAAGTTTCCACTTTCCTCTAGCTGAAAGGTCGGGAAATGTCAGCAATATAAGTATGCAAACGTCTCTCAAACTAGCAACTGCATAATTAATAGAATCCGATACAGTCGACAAGGCACATCATTAA
Organism: Brachylomia viminalis; assembly: GCA_937001585.2. NCBI lineage: Eukaryota > Metazoa > Arthropoda > Insecta > Lepidoptera > Noctuidae > Brachylomia > Brachylomia viminalis. The sequence goes on along the minus strand of OW443301.2, from coordinate 11,978,735 downwards.
ATGCTCGATTTATCTTATTTAAATTATAATTAAATTACTTCTATAAAGTTATTTATGTCTCATCACAAAGTTTATTTATTTTATTAGATACTTGCCGATTCATTATTTCTTATACATAGGTAACTCATTTCTGTAAGTTGTTTTCTGTTATCACCTACGTCATTCCGGCTCATTTGATTACGAAAGTGAATGCGTATTAGTTTAATTTTATAAACAGTTTATACTCATATTAAAATGGTGTTTTGCAAATTTTTCCATTACCGTAACAGAGATCAAAGGTAAAGTACGTCACGCCCACACATACATATTTAAAAAAGAAAATATTTTTGTACTGGTTTAGTAAAACACAATGCTATATTTGTACTTTGTACCTTATCGTTGAATGGTAACTAAAGTTGTCAGTCGAATGGTCAGTGCACGTTAGTTCAATGCATAGCTAGCTCTGTGATCGAGCGAACGCAGTCTAATATGCAAATGTATTTAAATGCTAAGCCCTCTTCATTACGCCGGTATCGATCTTAGATATACAATTTGTAACTCGATAGGTGCATAAGTCGTACGAATCTCTAGCTAATACTCCTTGTTGGATACGCTCAGTGTTTGCGTAGCACGAAATTGGGCGAGTGGTAGATTATCCGACACAATGTTTTTAGAATAAAAGGTGTTGACAATTGTAAGTTAACTTTACAATAATCAGAAGATTGAAGAACCATTTAAAACTTGGGTAGTTAAATAGGGTCACATTAAATTAGCTAGCGAAACTCCGCAAACGCGAAGGGTATCGAAATACGATTAAACAAAAAAAAAATACAGATTTTCTTAACTACTTCAGTAACAGTACTTCAGTACTTCTTTAAGTAAATAACTACAGTACTAAAGTGGTAATTGAACCCCAGAAAAATACATCAAATATTTTTTTCTTTGTTTTATCGTGTTTATATATGATACCCAACAGGTCTGTGGAGTTTCGCTAGCTAATTAAATTTGACCCTGTATATTGTGTTATGCTGATCAGAATAACTGGTCAAAGAAACAGTTATTGGCAGACCTGGGCACTGCATTAATACCACTATTGGCAGGTGGGTTCGGTGATCGTAGTTCGGCATTAATAGCTTACAGGGAGACACAACTATCACATTTTGTCGTTATCCTTTTCTCGCATATTCGTTGGCGGACACAGAATTGCACGAAATGCTCTCTGATGAAGAATCTATGAGAAAAAAGTTGCCAATTGTATGCTGAAACCCCATTCTAGCTCATATCATTTAGTTCACACATCTACTTAATCATGTCAGATTAGCAGGTTCTTCACGTCCATGCTAATTATACTAATTAACCCACAACTAAAATCTATACACAGCGAATTAAAAGAGAAATTCCAACACAATTAGACATTGCTTTATACTGGCAACATTAGTATTCTAACATGTAGTCGCGGTCCAATCAGATTAATCTTAAATATTTATTGCACATAGTGTATTGCCAGGTTTGTTAAATTAGTATGACGATGGTATACCGATGGTGGTGGAAATGGTAAGCGCTGTGCAGACGTGGGTGGGCTGCCAGCTCCTGATTAAGACATGATGAATATTAATCTATGCCTGCGCAGCGGTGGTTCACGACGTTCTATGTGAACTGCAATACTTCTGTCACCTTCGGTTATGCTGATTATGAGGAAAGTTCTGTTGTAATAAAGTGGGAATGTGAGGACATAGTTAAGCCAGAAGGTGGCCTAGGTGGCCTGATAGGCGTATCTACCTATCTGATCAGCATGAGTAGCTTCGAATGAGCAACATACTTGAAAACGATCACACAGTTTGGCAAAATTATCAACTTATTTTAGAACATCACACTTCGTTTCAATGAAAGTGTGATCAAAGATGTTGTTGCACAATTTACAATTTATATTCTGCGAACATTTTCCCACCTTTGAAATTGTTCCAAGAACGTTATAGTCGATAGTGACACCATGATTCCTTAGCAAGTTATATTAAAATGTTGATAATTATTTGTTCGTTCAGAAACATTTTGACAACATGCATTCAATTAAAATATCAAAAGTCGTAAAACTTTTGAAATGCTTCTAAAAAGAAAACTATTTGATGTTACATAATTAACACGGATATAGTTAACATTCAGAAGATCAAAGGGAGAATTAAAATGTTCGTGAACGTTCCTAATATTAATGGCCGAATAAGGAATTGCATCGTCTAGTCATAGATCATGTAACTAATAGAAGACTTCCCCTTCCGTATCGGGAACCGATTAGTTACTAGCTAATCCAGAACCTACAGCGAAGTCAAAAAGAACAAGAGCCACGCTGCCTCCACCTGTCGAATCTGATAAAAGTGTTTTATTTAAATTTCTTTGGTTGGCGATTCAAAAACGAGCACAAAGTTGTATTTGTGTCTTATTAAATGAAATTTATAGTTTGGATATAGTTGCTGATTGACCTCGGTCACTGGAAGGATAACAGGTTCGCATGAATGCTAAAAATGAGCTTTTCTACATAATATTTACACATGTACATAAATAAACCGGCCTCAGCTTCGCACATGTGCTGAAACGACATTGTTTATTTAAATAACATTGTCAACTTTGGTTCAACAAAATAAAGACAGTGAAATAAAGAGTTGTTCAGTGTACTACTTTCGTAATTGTACACCGTATAAAATGCGAAGACGTGTTTCAAGATCAGAGGTGCGAAAAAGGTGTTTACTTAAGTAAATAGGGCATTAAGAAGATGCCAACAAGTTCCCAAGCCCAAGATATCACTATAAATAGCATACAACAATGCACTATAAATAAAATACTACTTAATTTTATGTCTAAAGGCCGAATGTTGTGCAAGGTGCGCGTACGCACGTGCCCGTCGCCCGCGGCTCCACTACAATATCTGTTCCGAATTCAAATTCGTGTCATACATCTTATGCTTAGGTAACAATAACAACAACACAAAATTATGTAAACTGAACTCTAGAACCCCCGCTTAAGGATGATTTGAATAATAATGTAAAAGGAAATGGATATTCAAAATAATATCACCTCGGGGTTAACGATTACCGGTGCGCGCATGCGCCACAGATGGCGGGATAAACCGACGTTTGTTTCCGCAGTGATATCTGAATTAATGGCGATACGAAATGCTCGAAAGGTGCTCATTAACATGATTTATGCAAGATAATATGTTTCTTATGCAGGCCCTATTGTACTGATTAAAGTTTCGAAACGAACCCGGTTGAAGGCTTCACTCAACAAATTAATAAGTTTTTTCTGTTAGTGATATCATTTTGAATGATAATATTAATTTATTTAACTTACATCGTATTTAAATTAGACATTTAAAATATTCCACCACGACAATTTGTTTTTTATTGTTTTTTGAAGTTCGTTGAGTTCATGTTTCGTTATTTTTTTAGGATATCCTGTGCAACATAATGATTATTTACTTTATTTAATATACTTGATAGACGTTACCTACATCGTAAGCAAAACCAATTCAATCTGCAGCTTGTAGACTTCATACCTTCAGGAGATCAGAAGGAGAGAAGGTAAAACAGAGAATAAACCTTCGATGTGGTAGACGGGATACCCATTGTTGTACAAGGGCTGTAAAGGGAGATCAGAAGGAGAGAAGGTAAAACAGAGAATAAACCTTCGATGTGGTAGACGGGATACCCATTGTTGTACAAGGGCTAGAAAGGGAGACCAGAAGGAGAGAGGATAGAACAGAGAATAGACCTTCGACGTGGTAGACGAGATACTCATTGTTGTACATGGGCTGTAACAGGGGATCAGATGGAGAGAGGATAGAACAGAGAACAAATCTTCGACGAGGTAGACGAAATACCAATTGTTGCACAAGGGCTGGAAAGGCAAAGCAAGGGAAGATTGATCTAGTCTCTGCTGTCAAATGTCAATTTTTTTAAATAGTTTTTATGATTAAGTGACCAAAATAATAATTTTAGAAGACATAAGATTTAACAACCTATATGTAGTTGGAATTAGGCGCCATTGCAGAGATGATTTGAATAATAATCACAAACCAAATTAAATAAACATTTAGACAAATGAGACACATATTTGGTCATCATAATCATAAAATATTGAAGAAAGCGAAACAAAAACTTGGATTTATGTCACGAATGCGCCATCGCTTGTACTTCTGAATTAACAGAATGACATCAATAGCCCACAATCGCTAGGTTGCTGTAGTATTCCGCTGATACAGATAAAGCGTTTTCATAAAATAGGTAAGTGCATAGCTAAAGGTTGGTGGTCGGATAATATTTCGCGGTATTAGGCGGCGGGTACATGAATGTGTAGCGAGTCTCCTGCCGGCGCCGTCCATCTCGCGCCTCGTCCGCTCACTGAGTACATTCCCGTGTAAGTTTTTACACCTATTATTTTATGTGTCGGCGAGTAAAGTTCGGTACGTGAGTTATAAACTCGCTCGCGCCTCTCTCGCCCCTACTTTATAGGTATTAACGACTTGTCCGAGAGTTTTCTTATAAATAAATTTGAAGGGTAACAAGGCTCGCTTTTGTAGGATTAGTAGAGTGGATCTTGTTTCACTTTGTTGCGGAGCCTCTCTATCTTTTTTAATGGAAAATTTATGAGGAATTTCTATAGGCTTTGTGTGTGAATATAGACTGCGTGCATGTTAACCTTTACGCGTATGCGCAGATATTATGGCGTAGTTACTAATATAATTAGAATAAATGCCCAAATCCTTGACTATAAATTAGTCATTTTCTGAGCTTCGTAATTCCTGTGCACCATTTGATATGTGGCAATAAACTCGTAAAACTAAAAGTCATATCTTTTCGGGCAATTAAATTGAGTACTTTAAATGTTCCATTTGCGCAATAATTTTCCTTTTAGTCAAGAAATGGGTACATTTCAGAAGTGGCGAGCGGAATCAGTGAATCACGTGACATTAGACCATAAGGCGTAGTGCGCACTATAAAACCGGGACGTACGAGTATGTTAAGAGCACTACCTGTAAAATATCAGAGCTGTAAAGTAAATGCAGTGCTAGTGACAGAGAACGTGCTTCGTACTCTTAGCGACTGTTTAAGACAAAATGGCCTCATATTCATCGTGACATACTTTTACATTTTCTTTTGGTGAAGGAAATATAGTTTTATGAGCCACAATCTCACGGTAAGGTAAAATATTTATTTATTTATCTTTAATTAAGGTATAACCCATATTTTTTTTAGTATTCCTTAACCTATGTTATGTTAGTATAGTAGACTAAGGGCAGATTTTTCAATAGTCAGATAACTTTTATCTGAGGAATAAATATATTGGTTTGACAGTTTTTGTATAGAAAGTATGTCAAACTGTCAGATTTATTCTTCAGATAAAATATATCGGCCTATTGAAAAATCAGCCCTTAAACACACAATAACTAATAATACTTAATTTCGCAACCTCACTGAAACATCTGGCAACAGTACATGCACTGCACACAGGTGCCCCATAAGGCGGCCTTCAGTCTTACTAGCAACAACGCTCAGAAGACTGCTGTCGCTGTCCCGCATCCGACGCAGTAGTGATGCGGATCTTTTACGAATGATCGCCAAGAAGTCGTCTGTACGCGCTGCTGCGAACATCCTTGACGCGCTACAGAAACGAGGCAGCGACAGCAGTATCCTAAAAGCATTTTTGTATTGCACACGCAGGGCATTAAATGATAAATGATTTTATTTCTGTAAGTAGGTTTGAAAAAACAATTTTATACGTCAATCGTATTTTAAAAACTAGATGAGATCGGCATTTCCTATCTGACTACTCTGAGAAGAAAGGCCGAAACAAACTCAGAGGTCACAGTCTCTTTTAAAGTCCAGACAAAATCTTGGTCAGATCATGTGAAGGCTATGTAGATCGGTGTCTAAAATGGTCTTTTGAGGAAAGAACCACACAGATTGAGTGGACCTGTCCAGTCAGTGCACGCAATTGTCAGCAATCGTGCAGCTCATCTTAGACTTAAGGAGCTCAACGATTCTACGAACATTACCAAAGAAAGGACATTTGAGTAGGCCGCATAAATTACTCAAACTGCCAGATCATGATTAAAGTAAGTAAAGCAAGTAGTTGTTCCGGGTCTGGCTGTTTGTGTATGTGAGTTTAAATGTTTGTAAACGCACCCACGATACAGGAGAAAAAACCTAGTGTGGGGCAACGTTTTTAAAAAAGGATTAACCTAACTGAGAAAAAAAAAAAAAAGCAATGACCGACATTGTTCTCACATTCACAATTAATAGAATAATATTATAATAATCTTTGAAGACCATGTAGATCTGTGTCTGAAATGGTCTTTAATAACCTGATGTGCTGACGACTATATATGAAAAGGTGTTTTTTTTTGGTATTTTTTTTGTGTTAATATAATTTACTTTAAATTTGAAACGTCATCAAATACCTTCTCAACATTAAAATGTACCGGTATCTGTGATTACTTGATTAGCTATGCCGTCAATTATATACGTTTTAGTAACTTGAAACTTTCCTTTATAGTTACTCAACTTCCTGAAACTTCGTCCGACTTTCTCAGATTCTGATTTTACTGCAGAATAACAACTATTATGTTTTCTTAATTTTGTAAACAATATACTTTGCCAAAGGTCAAAATTCGATATTTTCTGGGAAAGCGTTGGTGCCTGAATACAAAATGTCAATCTTAATCAGACACATTACTTGTATCTGGTTAAAATTGAATTGAAATTAAATTAAACTTTTTTTTTATGTGCTGTGTTAGAAGTGACACTTCTTAAAAATAATCTTTCATCTCTCTGTGTGCCTAAACGTGAGGCGTCCTTGAAATTTCACTCTCAATTTTCGTCCAACTATCGAATCGCTGCCTAAGAAGATTCCCTTCAAAGAAATTTTCATTGAATAAATCTCAATGATTATACGAATATCTTTGGTATAAGAGTCATCAAGCGTAGCCGCCTGAGAGCCGCGGATAGACCTCCGCATAGCTGCGCGTAGCAGCAGCGGCGCCGCTACGGTAAAGTCACGTAGCAGCAGACCAGCCGATTCTCAAGCGTTGCGTAGACGCACGTAGTAGTAGCGGCGCCGGTACGTAAGCGTCGCGTAGCCGCTCGTAGCAGCAGCGGAGCCACTACGTTAAAGTTACGTAGCAGCAGCGCAACCAATTCTCAAACGTTGCGTAGACGCACGTAGCAGTAGCAAAGTGGCTACGCAAGCGTCGCGTAACCGCTCGTAGCAGCAGCGGCGCCGCTACGGTAAAGTCACGTAGCAGCAGACCGGCCGATTCTCAAACGTTGCGTAGACGCACGTAGTAGTAGCGGCGCCAGTACGCAAGCTTCGCGTAGCCGCTCGTAGCAGCAGCGGCGCCGCTACGGTAAAGTCACGTAGCAGCAGAACAGCCGATTCTCAAACGTTGCGTAGACGCACTTAGTAGTAGCGGCACCGGTACGCAAGCGTCGCGTAGCCGCTCGTAGCAGCAGCGGCGCCGCTACGGTAAAGTCACGTAGCAGCAGACCAGCCGATTCTCAAACGTTGCGTAGACGCACTTAGTAGTAGCGGCACCGGTACGCAAGCGTCGCGTAGCCGCTCGTAGCAGCAGCGGCGCCGCTACGGTAAAGTCACGTAGCAGCAGACCAGCCGATTCTCAAACGTTGCGTAGACGCACTTAGTAGTAGCGGCACCGGTACGCAAGCGTCGCGTAGCCGCTCGTAGCAGCAGCGGCGCCGCTACGGTAAAGTCACGTAGCAGCAGACCAGCCGATTCTCAAACGTTGCGTAGACGCACTTAGTAGTAGCGGCACCGGTACGCAAACGTCGCGTAGCCGCTCGTAGCAGCAGCGGCGCCGCTACGGTAAAGTCACGTAGCAGCAGACCAGCCGATTCTCAAACGTTGCGTAGACGCACTTAGTAGTAGCGGCACCGGTACGCAAGCGTCGCGTAGCCGCTCGTAGCAGCAGCGGCACCGCTACGGTAAAGTCAGCTAGCCAAGCGTAGCAGCAGCAAAGCCGCTACGCTAGCATCGAGTAGACGAACTCGATAAAAAACACAACGAGATATCTGCTGTCACCTTTGTTAACATTAGCTCAGTAGAATATTACAAGACCAAACTTTTTAAATTTCAATATAATATTGACTTACATAATTTAAAAGTTTAATAGTCTTAAATAATAATATGTACACGTATATAAAAAGGAGTGAGGGCTGGCCTATTTTTGGTCGAAGAATCAGCAGTGCCATACATTGTGGCAATGCTGTCAGCCTTTTGGAGACTTTTCCTGTTGACAGCGCAGTGATGGGGATGAATTTTTGAATGCCATATGATTCGTTCCCCTCCTTTTTTATAACACAGAAGATAACTTGTTGTAAGTTATGGATCAACTTTTTTTGTGGATATTTTTGGTCAATTGAAAGTATATCCATATTTTTTTATAAATAGTGATCATACAGTAATTCAGTGAACATACGCAGCGATGTCGAAAGCAATCGGTACGCAGCGATGTCGAAACGTTGCTTGCATTGAATTTTCGCGGCGCTGCGCATGCGTTCGACGAACGTCCACGCTGGACTAACGCATAATTCAAAGGCGCCCAATGTTCGGGACAAGGCTACACTGGTGCTAATAAAGAACTACCTTTACCTACTTGAAAGTTTTCAGAGGAAGATGGGAAGTGTGTGTTAAGCATGCTCCACAGGAATACACGAATAATAAAATGAATGCCGTACAATTAAAGTCGACGGCAAAATCGGCAAAATCGACGGCACGGTTGGCGCAGTGGTTAAGCGATTGACTGCTGTGTTACGTGTCGCGGGTTCGATCCCCGCACGGAACAAATATTTGTATGACCTACAAGTAGTTGTTCCGGGCCCTGGCTGTTTGTGTATGTGAGTTTGAATGTTTGTAAACGCACCCACGATACAGGAGAAATTCCTAGTGTGGGGCAACGCTTAAAAAAAATATATATATATGTAAGAAACATACGAGTAAGACACGTCGATGCACTTCGGTTGATTCATATCATAAAACTATTTTTAACCTATGAGACGAGGCGTCGCGACATATTTAGTCAGTTAAGTAAAGTAAAATATAATAACAATAGATTCTATTCTTAGTACCCGGGTTATTACCAACAAAAGCGAATTTATGAGTGCACTCTCAAAGTTTCAAATATCCCTAATGGAGCAAGAGTGAGCCGTTTTACATCTTCCCCCACAAACTGCATTATAATGTCTGTACCAAAAATAACCGCACATAAATATAAAACAATGTGAAACCACTTAAAGCGAATAAAATACACGTCGACTTCAACTCAGTAAAATGAATTTATTAATAACGGAGACAATGAACGTCTGAAACAAACGTTTCACTTTTTGTATTTTTAATTGTCCTCCGGACGACAGCGAAGACGCATTAGAAGAACGAAAATAAACCGGGGATCATATTGGACAGGCCCGACCAGGCCGGGGCCGGCGGCGCTCCGGCTCCGCTACGGCTCCGCATCGGCCGCGCCCGCGCCGCCGGCGTGCGCGGCGCACGTGCGTCGCACCTTACTCACCGTCCCATATTTTCGTGTTCACGTGTAGTAAAGCTGTCACTAATTAAAAATACTTCGTGAACCTCTGTCGCAGATACAATTCAATAATTGTAATTTAGCGATGTCTCTCGTATAGTATGGGACGCCGTTCTTAGATGATATCTTCTACGTAATTAAAAATCTTGTCGTGACATTCAGAGCCTGGCTCGCCCCCGCACTCCTCGACTCCTTCAATATTGTTGGCGATTGAATCGCAATTAAATGTAACGAATCAAACTACACTTTATTAAAAGGGCTGATAGCTCAAAATGGAGGGTATATCGCGAGGCAGAATCGAACGTGCTCCCGTCGAAATGCCAACCATTTTATTTATTCGCCTTAATTATGTATCTTGTCTTAATTTACGATTGGATCATACGATAATCTGAAACGTAATTTATAACAGATGCCTAGGTATTCGAGTCGTGTCCATAACGAGATTTAGGATTACGTAGATGACGTCGCGTTCAGTGCTCGGCGTTGCGATTAAAATATATTATCGACATTCATTGGCATTTTGCAATTAAGTGCGCGCGCGGATAGCGGCGAAGAACGAGCAGCGAACGCTCGATGCGCGCGCTTCGATAGCGTCATCGCGTTTAATTTCGTTATGTGTCGATGGCATGACGGCCGGCCGACATCTCGATACGGCGACTGTCCACAGATATCCCTTAATGAAAGTAATGGAGGTTTATTAACGATCGTCGACTACTCTTCTCGCAATACATACTTATAGTAATAGATACGAAACGAAGGCGAAACGTGCGAGCGAGAACAAAGAAAGCCACATTTGCTAATTGCGGTTTTGCTCGTGTCGTGCGCACGGAGGCTGGATCGTGAGCTCCGGAGATATGACGATAACACATTCATAAATAATTAGAGCGAAATTTTCTCATTTGTAAGACGACAGTCATGATATTTGGTAGCAGACTCTCTGTTCTCGGAACACTCAGATCTCGATAACTGTTGCACCGACACGCTTGCGAGCCGCTCATTTTACTACAACGATGACTGCATTGACAAGCTCGCCTATGTGTGTGTTAGGAAACACACACATAGTCGAGCGCTGTTCTTCTGAACACGAAAATGCGATGTTGTTATGAACGCTTGAAGAAGAAAAAAAAAACAAAAAACCATAATGAACAATTCGTTTTCTTATAAACAGGAGCCAGCCAAGTCAACTGCTAGGTCAGCTATTGAACCAGAGAACAATATAAAAAGCAAATGTGAGGTGAAACGCTGTGGGCTCAGTCACGGTTGTCGGAGCCTCGCCATGACAAGGTTCAAATTTCCACTTCCGCTCTATCCATGAACAATCGATATTGTTATCGCCGACTCTTCATTATAAACCAAACAAAAATAATTATACGAAACGTTGGATCAACAAAAAATATTCGGGTACCTACGCATTCACGTTTTAATAACGACATCGATAACAAATTAAGCATGTTGCATTTCCCTAAACCGAATTTTATCGAAAGCATCGTAAATCATCCGGAAGATAAAAGGCTTTAATTGAAAGAAAAAAGTCTGCAATACAGTGCTTGAATTCTGCTCAGTCACTCCGCGCAGATTAGAATTCCGGGCGTAGCCAATTATGACTGTATGAAATTTATTGGTTTCGGGTATCAGTTGAATGACGTTTTTCAAATCACTGGTGATCCACTTACATAGATTATGAGGTAACATCCAGCGACAGATCAAGCCAACTGTTGAAAATTCTCAGGTCTTTGTATCAGCAGTCATCGATCACACTTTGTCTATTATTTAGTCAAAAGTAAATTTTTCGTAACTTCCTTGATCGATTGAAGTGATGTTTTTGCTACAAAAAGTAGCGATGACATAAAAACAAATAGTCTCTCTAGCGCATAAATTAAAATTTCCGCTTGCCGATAGTAACGGCCAATCAAGCATAAATATTGTTGGGGGATTCTACTGATCGATATTGTGTTATTGCTAGCATTGTTACAAAAATTATAGGGATTATTTATAGGATGGAATTTTGTTTTTGATGTTGTAAACTCATGATTGCTTTTCTTGTTTTGTGCCTGAACCAAACGTCTTTCATTAGAAGTAAAGATACTAGTTACTCCTATTAAACCTCCTCGGTAGATCGATCCGGTGTATAACTCTCAATTAGTTTTACTGCACATCATATTCATTTGAGAGTGCACTTCCCTTGATTAGTGGAATGCTCTTTAAGGGCCGAGGTGCCATTAAAATAAATAAACAACTATCCGAAACAATTCCAAATGTTAAGTGTGTGGTGGCTATCAAAAATTACCAGATAAGCGTCGACAATGCTCGGCTGGTGACTTATGAAGTGATTAAAAACTTGTGTACAGCCAGCAACACTAGTGACTCACGAAATATTTTTTGTCGGTAAATGACAAATTATATTTTTACCTCGTGGAGGACAAAATGAAGATATACTAATGTCCATTGTCGCCTGTTTTTATGTAAGCAGTTCGCAAAATATATATAATAATATTAATATAATATGAGACAACATCCACACAAGGTCTTCAGGTCCCGAACTAGGCAGAGCCTGTACTACGGTAGCCTGATCACTGATATACACACTTATATACATATACACACCCAGACACAGGTCAAACAGACATGTTCATGCACACAAATGTTTGATTTGTCCGGGGATCGAACCCGGGACCAGCGCCTCAGAAGGCAGGGTCGCTACCAACTGCGCCAACCGGTCAGTCAATATTATGTCACACTTCAAATAATAGGCCTCTAATCGTAGATACGAACCGTAAGTATTTGATTTTGTCGATAACTTTTAAGTATGTATTAAAATACAATTTAAAAGATATCAATTTATTAAAGCAACTAAGTAGAATTGGAACTGTAACTTTTTCAGAAACTTTCACTTACAAGCGCTACGTGAAAATATTTTGTTTTATGTTTTGCTGATGATGCAAAACTATCAGGTTAACCAGCGAACAAATTGTTGAAATATTGTACACGGAGACCTGACAAGCTGGATTTATCAATTATATTTTATTACTTTCAAACTCGTCCAGGCGTGCATTAACTGAGCGACGGCCATAACGGCTGATATTTACCAGTAATGCGCACAAAAAAAACGCTAAAACTGATTATGTGAGATGTGGATCGGAGTTTACCTACATTTTTATAAAGTAGTAGCTGTTTGTTGCCCGTGAGTTCATTACCGGTGTTTTTTTTTTCTAAACTTTCGTGGTACACAAATTAGCAGAATTTCATCGCAATCAGGTAAATTTAGAAACGCATACGGGACTTATAATATTTTGATCTATAGAATATAGATTGTTGTTCCATTATTTGTCTGCATATTCCAAGTGTGAGTCCATTGTAAAGATTCCTCACGACCCGTGTCCACGTTACTTATCTCGCGGCTAACTTTACGCGCGCCCTATTACGCCCGGCGATAGCACAATCAGGTAACAGCCACCATGACATCTTTATGATGTTTCAAAAACCATTACTAACGACACCTTTTTAGTTACTTGCGATAGCAGCCCACCAATGGCTTGAAGACAAAACGATTTGGTGTCAACGGCACCTGTGCGGTCAACTTATGACCGGCTAGAGTAGTGTCAGTAATGTAATACTTACTAACATTAAACTAATACTAATTATAAATCTATAATAATACTAATATTATAATAATAACAATCATTTAATTCGGACATAATTAAAAATCCATAATGAGTTAGTAACAGGAAAAAAAAATAAGTAACATATATATCTCAGTCTGATACCTTTTCACGCCTTAACGACTGAATGGATTTGGATGAAATTTGCACATGTTGGCACAAAGGTAGACCGTGACCTTCATTAGGACGTAGAATATGTTTTATCCTAGTTGTGCGTTCTCGTGGGATAATTTCCGACCAGCAAAAAGCAAAAGCTAGTAGGTATAAATAAGATTATCTTTTTTGACTATATGAGAATGCTATAGTAAAAATATTAACCTATCATCAAGGTGGTACATGAGCTGGCTACCCAGGATAGGCCAGCCAGACCCATAGCATACCGGATACGGCGACATATTTATCCGAAACTTGCAAAATTGTTTTTTTTTTCAACATCTGCTTTTCAATAGAGCACAAAATGTATGAAAGAAACTTTCGGATTCTTGTCTGTCGGTTTTATTAACAGGCCCCAGGTTGAAGTCACCCGTGGAGGTTGGCGTGGAGTTGCAGACTTATGATCTGTGAGAATGTGCATTTGAATTTCAAGGAAACTTGGCTTAGAATGTTATACTTAACTTAAACTGTGCCAAGGTATACAGACAGATTTTTATAATAACTTTTATCTTGATGGAAACTTGTGATGATTTATTTTTATTAGGTAAATGGCCTATTAACATATTAGATATCAAGCTACTATATTTAGTGAAATAAGAAAGTCATAAACTAGTCACATAGTAGTCCCTTTTACAGTGACAGATAACTACCTAATTAAGTCTTCTATTAATTAAAAATCCATCGTTATATTTGGTTAAATAATTCATATTTTTTTATTTGTTATTAGCATCTGAGCTACATCTCTTATCTCGCAGCCGCATTCCAAGAAGAATCTGTGGTCGAATATATTTTTATTTTATAGCCCACTTTATATTTATTTAATATTATTTATTGCCATGATGTCGGGTCAATTTTGTATTTTTAGTACCTATTAAGCATCAACATAAGTATTATTCCATTTTCTTAAGTTGTGAAATAAATTATTTTTAGTGCGGCTGGCGTTGTTGATTGGTATCTCCGTTCATAGAAATTCTGTGCTTGGGTTCTTGTAGAGAGCTTGTAGTAGAGGTAAGCAAACATAACTTGTAGAGGTGCTTGTTGGCGTTTAAAGAGCAGAACTGTTTAAAAATGAATGTTAGAAATGAAATCAATACGTTTGAACGTTTGGTTGGCGAGGAACGGCGCGTTATGAGAACATAAATCTCTGACCTTACGCCGAGTATCTGAGCACCCCCCCGTGCCCTGCCCCCCTCCTCCTCCCTGCTACCCCTACGATATAGTGGTGCACATCTGATGTTGTGAGAGATACCACTCAGCCCACTGAATTGAGTCTTATTCATTACGAGATAGTGTTGTGCAAGCCTTCCTGCGAGCGAGGGTAAGCATTCAACGATACAGTCTGTTTATTCACATCTACTAGATCAAACTAATTAGCTGCATCAGTTAACTAGAGTTATAATAGGAAAATGGTGTTCTTACATGAAACACTTGACAAAGGACCAGGTACCCTTACTTAATTAAACCAAGTAACAGATTTTACAATCAAAAGAGAAGGTAATAGATACCGGTAAGCAACCTCGAACGCTACAGATTTGTAAACAATTAATCTGGCGCCACAGTTATTAGAATTCTTATAAAAACAATAATTGTAAGTGTACTATAGGTAGGTACACTTCAGCCTAATCCTTGGGAGAGTACAGGTGTGATGTTACGTGGTATTACGTTGTGTAATAATTTTAATTCTACTGTCCCAGCAGTGGGACAGAAAATTAAAGAATAAAAAACTAATGTACTAATGTATGTATGTATGTATGTGTGTCCCACGTAACAGAGCTTCTATGTATCATACACGCATAAATATAAAACAAGTGAGTGTCAACCCACAGTAGGTCAACACATTTCGATCAAGGGATCGAACGGGTAACCCAAATCATACGCTCTACCCCTGAGCTACATACTTAGGCTCTGTCATACAATGTAATCAGCTGATCCAACAACAAGGAACATTCACAAACATTTGAAGTTGATACTAATATGAAATCCATTAATTGATAAAAGTGTCGCAACCATTAGGTATATTCGGTTCCCGTGAAGATGACATGTTTGTTTAATGACGACACACGTGGACATAATTTTCTAATTTGAATAACGTCAACTTGCACCTCGTATCGTAACGTCGCATTTCAGAGAAAACAAATTTTCCATATCTTATCTATTCAAATAAATCACACGCGGCCGAACCTGTTGTGTTATAACTATAAGTTATACATATTATAACTATTAAACTTGTGAAGCTATTTGACGTGTTATTGATTATCTAATAAGCTAAAATGATGGTTCTTTCGGACGTGAGCACACTAGGAAACGCTAGGAGGTTCATCCGACAGATATGAGCAGGCGGGCAGGTTATATTTTATCGGAAGTAACGGCATCTAATGTACGGCCAATTTCATAATGCCTCGACCGCCCCCGCACTCCCGCTCTGCCTCCCGCCGGCACCCGCTGCGAATGTGCCTCACTTATCAATTTGATATCTCGATGTGGAACCATAATGCGCCACAGATGAATTGATAGCTGGTTATATGGAATCCAATATCAGATAACTTATTAACACCACATTTAACGCTGTAACATTATTTTTCGTGGACTGCAAAGTTAGCATCGCTAAAGACGTCAATTAATTAACGTCGACGACTTAGCTGTAAGCAACCTGTTTTAATCAAATCACAAATGTTTAATTAGCGGTCATTGATGCATGTTAAAAATCGATCAACTGAATTTCACAGTTAATAATGAGCTCCTCATAAAAATCCCAGTCTATACACCGTTGCGCACATATAATAAACACAGCTAATCCCCCGTAGATTATAATAACACACAACGGTAAAACAGACGACTCACTCTGTCAAATAAGTCATCAGTGCGTCAGTTAACTCAATTACACCGAGATCAACACACGGCTACCGTGCATGATTAACAAGCTCACTTCACAAACAACTTCAAACTCAATATCTATACTAATAACCCCTAAAATTGTTTAACTAACCATGCTCCCGGTAATCCTGCTTCATAAATCATTTAATAACACAAATGCACAGCCACACACTGAGCTATTCCTTCCGTTGTTGGAGTTATGATATCGATATGCAAACAAAAAGCAACTCTAAATATAACGTACGATGTCGCGATTCAGAGTAGCAAACTATCATTTTACGCTTTTTGAAAAGTGTCAGTGAAATTATCCGCTACTAGAAAAGCAACATGTTTGATTTGTAGGTTAGAAACAAATCGAGCTCTATGTGGTCGTCAGAGAATTTATTTTGCATGTACGTTAGACTTGCCCTATATTGTGATGGTTTATCCGTCGTCCGGAGCGGATGCCACGAGCTGCTGTCAACCCTTGACATTTGGGATAAGTTTGACGGATCATGCACGAAAATGATTTAAGACATGTGTTTAATCGTGTCAAACAAATATGTTTACTGATCGTTCTGTCTCCTATATCTAAAAATATGACCGATTTGTTAATAGTGCTACGACAGCATTAAAATTAATATTTGTCAAAAAATTTGAATATGTCAGAAAATATCATATTTCATACACATTATACATATTATGAAAATTAATATTATTAACAAAAACTCACATCGTCCGCAATCGAAACATAATACGAGATGATTTTGTAACTTTATCTCGCCCCGAACTAATAGAGCTTGTTAAAGCAATACCGTTCACAAAACCGTTGACCTTTCAATCAACGCTAAACAAATATTAACATTTCAAAATATCGACTATACACGAGAACCGGATAGTGGTCGTTAAAATGTGGACAGAGGCGGCCATAAAAATAAAATATTAATAATTAGCGGCTTGAGATTAATAGTCCATTAGTAGCGTGTTCGTGGTCGTCACTCGATAGATACATCGGGGCCGTATACTGAAGTGTTAAAGCCATCATCGTTTCAATGCAAGAAAGAGGTATGATAGATTTTTACGTCTATGTTGGCGCAGTGGTTAAGCGATTGACGGCTGCGCTGCGTGTCGTGGGTTCGATTCCCGCACGGAACAAATATTTGTATGACCTACAAGTAGTTGTTCCGGGTCTGGGTGTTTGTGAGTTTAAATATTTGTAAATGCACCTACAATACAGTAATAACGCTTAAAAAAAAAGGTGCAACTCTAAAGTTTATACGTTTTTCGCAACGGGCAAAGATGGCTTAACTCTTCACCATCCGATACGTTGCAGTTATGACTTAGGTACTGTCAATGAGGCGTAATTAAATGTATTTCCTATAACAAGGCTATTAACAGTTCAACAGGAGAACTATAAAGTTCTTCTAACGCAGGATGTGGAAGAGAATGAGCTAATGATATGAATCGCTTACAATATGGACGATGATTTAAATATTGTCGGATTTAATTAAAAATATTTCTAGTAAGCCAAAAAATATGTGTGTTGACCCTAACACTCACGCGCGCCTCTACAACGTTCATCTCACATTCCGGCTTTTATTATAATAATTACTAATATAATGATAAATTATATGCATTAAGGAACCATTTTTACCACTTCATCACAGTATAAACAGTTTAGACACCTGATTACATAATCCTATTGTACCTGTCCATAAATGACAGATCGAAAAATGACGATACGCTCCACTGGACACTGTTTAAAAACTATAACAAAAAGATTTTCGTAATCAACGAGGTGATCTACTTCCCTAGTCGCAATATTAAATCGTATAAAAACAAGATAATAATTAAACCACCGGTGCTTTCATTGGAGTAGCGGACAGGTGCGCCTGCGCCGGCCGTCGTGCTCCGAGCTCCAACAAGACGACGACCACGCTCAGCGATAAGGAAAAACTATACCGTCACGTCGAATGTAAAAACAAATTATCAAAGAAGAAATAAAAATCTATCGAGGAAGCGGTCACAGTCGAGTGTATCCACAGATTATCCACAGCTCTATGAGTTGATTTCTTTCTTTATAATATCTTACCAGAACGACGGAAACTAGCAGTCCTTGATTGTTTGATCAGTTTTCCAATAATTATTCCCTATAAAAACACCGGAAATGGAACGCTTAATCGATTCCGGACCGCGCCTCGTAGTGACGTGGCGTTTGATTACTGAAATTATATGGCGAGACGAATCGCTCCAACTTTGTTTTGTGTATTGTTGAACATGGCCTTCGACACAGGCGAAAAATAAATACTAATACAACTATTGTTTTAGTCTTGTCATTATTATCGCCGGCTATGAGGAAGTTAATTGACGCTTTCAAGGTGATCAGTTTCTACCTACATCTTGTTTGACGGTTACAGCAAACGTATCTAATACTCACAATCGGTTGTTTTGCCTTCCATCAATTCGCACAGCTACCCTTGGTATACGCTTATTATACCAATCCAATATGATTTTAGCGTGGACCGATGGACTTCAGTATGTCGGCTCTCAAAGTAAAAGCTTCATACTTTGTACACAAATAGTATTAGACACGCCAAGTATAGAGTGTACCCCGTGTTCACATTAAAGATTGATGTCAGACGAAAGATGGGGCCACTCTGCAAAATTTATCTCACATCTCTACTCCACCAATGACAAGAAAACTGTTACGGTTTGCAACGGTCTGAGTGTAACATTAAAAATTCAAGTCATCTTACCCACTTGTGTGAGGGATTGCCGCATATTCGCCTTTGGACAGCATTTATATTTCCTTTGGCTACGGTTATACTCAGCATTCCGTCAAAAGGGAATTTCGTATTTGAGATTTATTTTTGTAGTGGTGTGCGGTATTATTTATTTATGAAAAGGTTTCTGTATGCGTTATTATGTGCGACAACTAGGAATTTAGTTTGTTAGAGCTGGGACAATGCGTTTGATGTTGCTCCTCACATCGAGTGCCGAGCACTCGGCTGTGACAAGCTAATGTCACGTAATGTCTGATACCTATCAGACATTACGATGTCCTTGAAAAAGGAACGAATCAAAAAAATAAAAAAATGTGAAAAAGGAACCATACCTTTGGTTCCTTTTTCACATTTGTAATCGACACTTAAATTTACATTGATTACCTAAGTACATCTATAGATCTGTAAGTCAGTGTATACTTAATTGTCTTTTTACGAATCCGCCACGAACCTCACAATCAGCCGCGGAAATTAAAATTCTACGTTTGATTCTTATCCATTCGGTGAGGCGAAAGTAATTGAATTTTTCTGTTAGAAAAATCTCAGATACAGCAGGGATTGGAATTGCGGACTCTAAAGGGCTATTGGCTCGCCCTCTATCACTTGGGACCTGATACCCTCATCGTCGACAGTGCGTGTTAAACAACTCTGCTTGACCTTATGGAATTCACAGACATTCGATTATATTTCAATATAATTTTAGTTAAAACATTATACAACTATATAACAAAAGGCCCTAACGTTACTTCATTGGTTAAAATAAACGATGTGACATTGTGACCTTATTATTACGAATATAATGGCGGCGACGAACCCGATATTTCCGTTTGATATTGTGCTTGTTTATTATTCGTTAAGTACAATCGATTACAACGTGCTTATGAAGTCATTTGATACGACACCGTGCCGTATAATAAATGTGAGAACTTCATATGCGAGTGATTGTACTTGCTTATAAATTCTCATAAGACAAAAACGTATTCTCTTAATGCTACGATAATACAAGGAAACAGGTTGCTGAATTCCACTTCTTAAATAACAACGTTCCAATAAGATGTTACGAGTCACCCAAAAAATGGTGGGCACAAACAATTTATCATAATGTGAACTTGTAACAACATTGTGACAGTTTTTGTCGGGAGTGTACAATGAGTGTACAAGGTGTCGCTGCTACCACAATGTCCGGTGGCACTGCGCAGCGTCACGAGCCACTGCACACCACCTCACAATACACGATTGGATTCAGGTGCTTTATCATATTTTAGAATAAAGAAATCAACTGACAGAACAGATCACTCATACCTGCGGCATTTCTTAGTGGATCTGATTGTAAAGATGAAATTCAAGTGATGAAATGACCTCATTTATGTTAGGTATGAATAGAAAGGAATTAGAGCGTTATAATATGCAAACGATTGTTATATGCAAACAGCAGCTACACCAGCTATACTATTCTATGTATAAATATGTAGATGTACATTTAATTATATATCAAACACTGTACATTTCAGGTACAGTCAGCTACAAAAGTGTAAACGTGAAGGTAAAATTGTAAGCTATTAGTCTGAGCGGACCAAATTTAGAATTAAATGCGAGATAAATAACTATTTAGTGACGGATCTACGTAGTACGGGAGGTGTGCGCACGCGCTACTACTGACAGATCGGAGAGCGAGTGGCCGCACATGCGCCGGGTGACGGCTTCCGTTTCATAAACTTTAATGGCGCGGTTGACCCAGCTTTGTTTGTTTTACACGACTCCACAACTGCACCATTCATAGCCGTTCTGGTAAACTATTAATTGCTTGTGAAGCGTCAACATGTGAAGCTAAACAAAACCCTTACACGTCATAAATGTGCACACTTTAAAATTTTCTACAGCTGTATTACAATATACAGAGAATATAAGGACATAGGAAGATCTGCAATCTTTGCTACACCACCGTCCCTACGCGCCTGCAACCAATCGTTTGGCCTCACTTTTTACCAAAATATCCGCGCTGCGTATTAATATAATTATGAATATCGATGGCCTAGAAGACAAATGTGCTAACTACAAAATTTTGATAAAATTACATTTTAATGCCAAATGTATTAAATGAGCATGCTCTACCGATCGCACTTATCCAAATGACATAATTCCGTCTCTTTCTGTCTAAACTGTATTTGTACATTCATAGTAAGTGATGTCATTTTATAGTATCTAGAAGTTATGAATCATTAAAAACAGTCCTCCTGAAAAATTGGTAGGTGTAATTAGCATGTTTGTCTTCTAGACCATCGATATAAGAGCGAAATATAAAAAATAAGAATGACTAATGACATTCAATATTTCTTTATAATAGACTGAATGTCATTAGACAGCCTTATTTTTTTAGAATAAATTAAATACACCCAGCAACCAATTCATTAACATTTGCGAATAACACCGCTAGAGACCGCTAAATATGTATTTTCAGCATTCATTAAAAATAAATCTATGACATAATGAAGTCATGTTATAGCTATGTTTCCTTAATTAACAGAAAATCCTAACACACTGGCGTTCACAAATATCAGGGTGACTTAATCAGAGGATCACATCTCTTAATATACGGGCCGCCGACGAGTGAGATCTGACACGAAATTCCCTAAAAATAATATTTAAAATGGTAATGGGCCCTCGGCTTCATAAATTGGTGCGCCATATGTCCCGTGCGTTGCACCTACAGTGTACATAAATATGTCAAGTATTGAGAAGCTGCTGTATTATAACGCGATTGGGGTTCTTGATATTTGATGAGCCAAACTAATATTAATGAATAGTCATCACCATCATCATGATATTATGATGATCATACTTAACTATACCATACCATGTTATGATAATAACAATTGGGTTTTTATATTCAAGCCCGTGCGCAGCTTTTCTTGGAATTAATAGCAACATGTGTTGTGTTCATCTGATTCCTTTTATTATAATGAGTCATTGGGTATCTTTCTTGTGAAAATCTAATAAATAACTAATAATGTAAACCAAGTGTTACCTAAACCTTTTCCTATGCAAAATATTTTTGATTCAATTTACCAAAAAGTATCAAGATTACACGTCAGCAGTACAAGTCAGTGCACTGAGGTGCAGACACAGTGGCACGAGTCAAATAGAATTTTTGACACCAACAATTTTGCGTTTCCGGGGCTTTGTTTGTGGAGAGACAAAAATAGTGTGCACTAAATAATAGACATTTGGCCCCTGTGTGCATCCATAACCGCACGTGAAATATTTGTATGGGTATTGGTACGTTTGTGTGTATAAACAAATGTTCGGTGTGTTTTGTGAGAAATAAGTTATCATCCATTACCCTCTTTCCAGTCCAGACAAAACGGTCTGGACTGGAAAGAGGGTAAAGTTGCCCAAGTAGAGGTATCTATTGATGGTCATATTGCAATTACTCGCTTAGGTCTAACAAGACTAGATGATGCTCAACAAAGGGATGGTGCAAGCGAACAGCAACAGTAAGCTATCATCTCAGTAGGTCCGCGGCTGGTCGTTTATCTAGTACCTACTACAACAATCGGCTTTCTGCGTTCTGCTTTCAGTATATTTTTACCCCAGATTATTGAGCTGACTAGTTATAATTTTAATTTGGGAACTTGCGCAATTAACAATCTTTAACTTAATTGCGGAATAATCAAACATGGTTCCCCTAAATGAGAATAATACCTTGACGGAACTAAAATAACACTTTTCCACTCGAAAAATGTGCCGTCAACATAATATATATCTCCTAATTTAGTTACTGAGCTGGATCGGATTCTCATATCTAACACCTGCAAAGTTCAGGAAAGCAAAGGTCGGTAGCGATGAATCTGCGCACGCGCGCCTTCTTGCATTCAACACCAGATGTCGCACTAAGGCCGTGCGATTTGTTACAACTAAGCATAAACCTTCACACATTATAGATAAATAATATTGTTATTGCTTGTTCACACCCTCTCCTACTACAGCAATTTATAATCCCAAGAATATTATGACTATCGAGCCCACATGCGCGAACTTCAAAAATAGACGACACTCTCGCAGTGAGCTTATAAAAATAAAATATTGGTGAAATATTGCTCCCAAAAATAGAACCACACAGGTGACAAATATTCAAACAGAATCTAGTATCTGATACAGATTTTATTTTATTAATAGCGGCTACCCGCGGCTTCGCCCGCATGAATGTCTGAAATTATCCCACGGGAACAGGCTACCAGTACAACAATTAGCCTTTGTTACTCCTTATAACACCAGCTATCTGCCAGTGAAAGTCCCATCAAAATCGATCCAGACGTTTCGAAGATTAGCCAGAACAAACAAACAGACAGACAGACAAAATTTTAAAAAATACTGTCGTATGTATTTAGTAAAAAGCTGTTATTTTGACATTACAAACAGACACTTTTTTTTTTTTTTTTTTTTTTGAGGATGGGAAATCATCAAATGACCCCTCCCGCTCTGGGTGGAGCGGAAGGGAGTGTCAGACTCTTACTGACTAAAACCCACCCGTGTTCCTTCCTTGGCCCTTTATGTTCCGGGTCAGCGGTACCCCTTTTGGATGATCCCGCTTTCCCGGCAGGCTTGGGCCCTAGTGGGCCCCCTCTTCGATGCTGACATCTCTTTGAGGCGCGCGTGGAACACGTACGCGCCTTCCAGCACGGGCCTGGTCCTGATCAGACGGTGAGCTACCCATTACTCACCGCCCGCAGGCCCGCGCCTACGGTGGCCGGGAGTCGTCACGCGGCTCCCGACGCCCGGAGCGTCCACCGCGGCGGCTTGGACGGGAGACTCTCTCCCTCTCCCGTCCCGCCACCTCCTTAGCTAGCATGACTGCTTCGCAGAAGGAGGCGACTGCCTCCCACTCCCCCTCGCCCCGGACCATGGCTTGAACCAGGGCCGGGCGTGAGAGGTCGCCGCCGCTGCCGATCGCCTCTACGAGGACACGGCGGTGCTCCGCCCATGCAGGGCAGGCCCCCATCGTATGCTCCACCGTGTCCTCGGGGCGATCATCGCAGTGGTGACACCCGGGCGTTTCCTCCCGCCTGATGATGTGCAGGAACCTCCCGAAACATCCGTGTCCGGTGAGGACCTGCGTCAGGCGGTAGGTGAGGACGCCGTGACGCCTCTCTAGCCACTCCTCAAAGAGGGGTCTTACCGCCGCTATCGTGGCGTGCCCTGCGCTGGGTTGCGACAGTCGCTCCTTCCATGCCGCCATGAGATCGCGCCGGAGGTCCGTCCGCTCCGCCGCGATTTGCCGCGGAAGCGGGGTTTCCCCCCGGCGTAGTGCCTCCGCACGCCACTCATACAGGCGCGCGAGGACTATCGCCTCCAGATCCCACGGCGGCAGTCCGGCAAGGAGGCTTGCCGCCTCGCCCGAGATCGTGCGGTAGCCCCGGATCAGCCTTACGGCTACCACCTTTTGGGGCGCGTTCAGATAGTGGGCGGCTCTCCGCCGCAGTGAACGCGCCCACACCGGGGCCCCATATGTAGCCATGGACCGCACGACCCCCGCGTAAAGCCTCCGGCAGGAGGCGTTTGGACCCCTCAGGTTGGGCAGGAGCCGCTTGAGGGCGGCCCCAGTCCGTTCCAGTTTGGGGGCCAAACGTCGGAAGTGCTCCACGAAGTTCCACCGGCTATCGAGCACGAGTCCTAAGTATTTCATCGTGGACTCGACGCCGATGTGAACCCCTCCTGCCGTTAGTTGGGATCCCGATGGTGGCCTGTTCCGGGGCCCATGGAAAGACATGGCCTCGGACTTGTGCAAAGCCACCTCGAGACCCAACTGCCGGATCCTCTCCACGACTATCGCAACCCCGCGTGTCATCGCGTCGGCCGCCGCTTGATGCGACCTCCCCTGCGCCAGGACCAGCGTGTCGTCAGCGTAGCACACCACGCTGACGCCATCAGGGAGGTCGGCCCGCAGCACCCAGTCGTAACCGATGTCCCACAGGAGCGGCCCTAGAACCGATCCCTGTGGGACACCGCACGACATCTCTCGCCGGTTCCACTCCCCATCGCGACCGGGGTAGATGACGGCTCTGTCCGTCAGATATGCCTCGACTATTCGACGGAGGTAGGTTGGCACCCGGTGATACCGGAGTGCCTCCCCAATGCAACTCCAGGGCAGGGTGTTAAATGCGTTGGCGATGTCGAGTGACACCGCCACGACAACCCCGCCCCGAGACACCGCGTCCCCCGTCGTGAGGGCTCTAACGCGCATGATGGCGTCCACCGTCGAGCGCCCCTTGCGGAAGCCGAACTGACTATCCGCAAGATCCGGCCCCGTCCTCACCAGGTGCCCGACGAGGCGGCCTGCAATTACTCTCTCAAAGAGCTTGCCGACCTCGTCGAGCAGCACAATGGGCCGGTATGCGGACGGAGAGTCCGCAGGGCGCCCTGGCTTCCGAATGAGGACCAGCTTCCCCGTCTTCCAACGGAGTGGAAACTGGCCTCTCTCCATACATGCGCTTAAGAGCGCCTCCAGTCGAGGCCCAAGAGCCGTCGAGGCCAGGACCCAGGCTTTCCCTGGCAGGCCGTCGGGTCCTGGGGCGGTATTTTTGGCCTTCAGCCTACCTACCGCCACTCTCAGATCTACCCCGGTCACTTCAGGTGTGTCGTCGTCGTCCGCGTGGTCCGCTTCAGGCACCGCGAGCGGCGGAGCCATGGGCGGGGGAGTATGCTCCCCCCGTGAAGGGAACAGAGCGCTCACCACCTCCTCCACCAGCTGGGGGCGGAGACTCTGCGTCAGCGGGGGGGCCCAGGTGCGGAGTTTATTCCGCACCATTTTGTAAGGGCGCCCCCATGGATCTCCGTTCAGAGTCTCCACCAACTCCTCGCGGGCCGTATATTTGGCCCGCTGGACAGCCTCTTGGAGGGCAGTCTTCGCCGCTCTGTATCCCTCGTACAGCTCCGCCTCCGTCGCTTCCGCATCCGGAGGGCGGATGCGGAGCCTACGGTGCCTGGAGTACAGGTGTCGCACTGCGACGCACGCCTTGCGTAGCGTCTCCAGCTCCTGCGACCACCAGTACACCTGACGTCGGGCGCTTCCTGGACGGACTCGGGGCATTGCCACGTCGCAAATCTCGGACATGGCCTCCCGGAACCACTCCGCCTCATCGTCAATATCGGCAGGCCTGTCCGGTGATGACACCCAGGCCTGCACGATCGAGGCTTCCAGGAGGAGCTCCCGGTCCATCTGCTTCAGCGCCCACCGCGGACCACTCGGGGCCTGTTGGACCGGCGCGCTAGAGGTCTGGGCGGAGACGTCGAACCGGATATACCGGTGGTCGGAGTAGGTCTCCACCTCCTCCATGACGCGCCAGTCAATGACACGCTGTGACAGAGCGGGGCTGGCAAACGAGATGTCCACCACAGACTCACCCCGCATCCGCACACACGTGGGGACAGAACCCCGGTTTAGGACGACCAGGCCTGTCTCCAGAGCCCAGTCCTCCACCATCCTGCCCCGCACATCAGTGTAACGGGAACCCCAAGCCGGATTTTTGGCGTTGAAGTCCCCGAGCACTAGCACGGGGAAGCGATGGTACCCGGCGACGACGACACTTAACTCTGTTAAAGAGTTCTGGAACTCGGCGAGAGTTCGGCTCGGAGAGAAGTACACTCCCACTACTACTATCTCCCCGAACCGTGCTGCTACGCACCCCTGTCCCTTCGTGACACCTTCGAGGGATGGGGTGCCGGCGGCGGCCGACGAAATTATGGTCACTGAGCCGCTCAGGTCCTCAACCCAGTCATCCCTGGGCAGGACAAAATACGGCTCAGCGACCACGGCAATATTAATCGACCACTGCGCCATGCTCTGGAGCAACAGGTCCTGAGCGCAGGCGCAGTGGTTGATGTTCGCCTGGAGGAGTCTCAATGGAGCCGTTACTCCTCCATTTCAGTCTCCTCCCGGGTGGCGGCAGTGGCGGCGGCGGCAACAGTGGCAGTGGCACTGGCCGCGGTGAAGGTGGTAATGGCAACGGCGGCGGAGGGCCTGCCTCTCCTCCTGGTTCCGGTGGGTGGAGCGCAGGACTTACTGCCCGCCCGGTGATCGGCCGGCTTGCCAACACCTGCACATGCTGCGCAGTGCGGCGCGGCTTCGCACGAGCCGGCCTTATGTCCGGGCTGACCGCAGCGGAAGCACAGAGTGCTACGGTCCACCTCCGAGGTGCACTGGACGCCAACGTGGTGCCCCACATGGCATCGGAAGCACCTCAGAGGTCTGGGTCCCAGCAGTTTAACCTGCGCCGAAACCCAGCCCACCAGAAGCCTTCGGCCCTCCACAATCTTTTTGGCCGCCGTCACGGGGCAGCTTACCATTACGGTTCGCATACCCGCGGGGTCCGGACGTATGGTGCCCGCCTTCACCTGGTCGGCCAGACACCCGCCCGTCCTGACGACGGCGGCCACCACCTCTCCCTCCGTTACGGAGTCATCCAGGCCCAAGACTCGCATGTCTGCGCACTTGACGGGCCTGGAGACTCGAGCCTCGTCCGCATTGAGGGACGCCCTTAGCTTCTCAGCTAGGGCGTCAGCGGTGGGGCCACTCGTCACACCGGGGATCTCCAGCATGCGGGCGCCAGTTGCGGTCACCCTGTGCCGGAGGCCCCTGGTGATCCCCAGCTCCTGGAGGTCCACCGTCTCCCTCGCCTTGGTGAGCACGTCGCGGTACGTCACGCCCCTCTTAACCGCGTCCGGCTGTAGCGTGATCACTACAGCCGCGGTCTTTGGGGCGCGGAGCCTTGCCGCGACGGCTCGCTCCTTGCGGCGCCGCCTTTGCTCCTTTTTTCTGGCCGCCTTGGCCGCCTTTTTCTCCCCGACCACCTGCCACCCGGCGTCAGTCGTGGGAGATACCTGAGGCCGGGAAGTAGGCTCTGGGGCCTGCGCATCCCGTGCCGTCCTGCCCATCCTTTTCCTAGCCCCAGCTGGTGTTCTGCTGGCCGGCGTCTGCGTTGCCGGCGCCGGGGCTCCACCGGCCGACGCCGGTTTAGCCTGGGCTCCGCCTGCCGACGCCGGTTTGGCCGGCGGCTGGGCCCGGCCAGACGGCCCGGGCTTAGGGGTGGCGGCTCCCGCAGCGACCGCATACGAGGCCACCCTCGGCCCCGGTGACAAACAGACACTTCAATTTTATTTATTTATTTATATAGCTAGATTACACGCGCCTACGCAAACAAGGCATAGTTTACAAGAACAGCAAATATAGATCCAATTAAACCACCGCTGCGCTGTTTACTTTACTTGCATCGAACAACTTTTATGAAAAACGCGGTAACGCCACAGGAAAACAATAAATTTTGAAGCTTCTATAATACACTCGTGGGGGACTTTAGCCAGTTTTTGGTCAACAATAAGTAATCTTAAAATCCGTCTAAGGACTCTTGTAGAAAAGACCCCAAACTATGACCAAAGAAAACAATAAATCGTAATGACGGCGCGCCCCCAGGGCACCCTTGGATGCTCGCTATTTTGGACTATAAATAAATGTGTAGATGGATTGATAAATATAAATATTAGGGGCGAAACGAAGAAAAACAATGTTTATGAAACTTGTGTCGTTCGCTTCATAACTGTGAGTTACGACTTCCGACGGCTGCTGGCAATATGGGTCCGCAATTTTTTCTAACGCAACTTATCGTGATCTAAAAATAGATAATTAAATATTAGGACTACCTGACCTTTGTTTTAATAAGACAATAATTTAGTCTAATCGCACGATTCATTTAACTTGACGACAGAATCTGAATTGTGTGCTAGTTCCACCACCCTTTCACATCTTTAAAAGATGTTTAGTAAGTATAGATGTTGGTTATTAACTGAATTGGAACCTAAAGTCACGTCGAGCCTAAAGAGCCATAGAATCCTATTCTTATCCCCCAGAAACTATTTTCCTAAACCTATACAAATAGACACTGAAATGAAACGTTAGGTGTCAAACAAATTCCATGGCATAGCAAATAAATTCTGTTGCCATAATAAGATTAACAGAGTTGAGCATGCGTGTACCGCTCGGTTGACGGGACGTTAGTCACGGCGGCTATACTTAGCCGATTGCATTGTCTTCTGAAATATCTATTAACGATTATTGACAAGGCATCGGCACGCGAATTCTCCCTGTGGTAGGTGCGACGAACTGCTATAAATATATTTTATGTGCGATGCAGCGACGCCCGATGCAGGTATGTGACGGATAGTTGCACGACACCAGCGATCTGCACGACCAGCTTATTTGTGTAACTTAATCGTTGCTACAGTGTTTACTGACGGTTGAAGATGTACAAGTGAAAATATTGATGAGATGGAGCAACACATTGTTGTGATCGTCGTAGTGGGTTTACCTGCATATCGTGTTATAAGTCAGTATAATTCCCATGATGTGTAATTAGGTACTTTACTATTAGATATAAATTGATACCCAGGATGGACGATCTCAATTAATTTCATGTCAATCATGTTCATAGACTAAAACCAAAATATAGCAACATAACCTGAACAATCTATAATAATTATATTCCGTTAACAAATTAATGAAATTCGCGTCAAAATTGCAAATTGCGAATTCAAATTGATACAATTCGACAATTGATTACAATATGCACACAAAGCAGTATCGTCCACAAACACAGGCGAGCAGTCAGTGAGCCGACATCGATTCATATCCAACGAGAGCATTTCATTTTGTATGTTAAATTAAATTTCCATGAAACAAAATTGAATTTTTCGCAATCAACGCGTGCGAAGCTTGCTCCAAACGAATTTGTGTGTTTATGGTTACCTACATAGATTTATTTATAGTGTTAAATACATTTACTGAAGCGGACGAGTTATATGTCGTATGTAATAATTTGTTTTGGGGTCCGGTCTAAATCGATATAAATTAATATTGGTAATAACATGAAAAGTATCAATAAACGTCAAACCGCGAGTGTGGATTAGGCGCACGGCGTCGACCGCAGCGCCGGCAGCGCGGCGGTGAGCTAGCATCGGCTTAGCTAATTTACAATTTAATTATCAGTCGGGATGATGCATCGTTAGCGCGCGCCAAACCGAGTTTATGCGACTAATCAATTGTTTGACGCGACCACTGCAATCACGCGCCGGCCGCCCGCCCTCCGCCACCCGCCCGCCCCACGCCGCTAGTTACGCGCCGGCACCGCTAGGCTCATAATGTTTACACGAATATCGCACATAGCCTTCACTTCTCGCAATCATCATGCATAAGTCACGCGTTCGTGCCGCTTAACATTAATCGAATGTTTCGATAATTATTTTATTGCGTTAGCTATAATGAATCTCCGTTGACACCTCATAAAATAAGTATCGATAGACGCTTCAGCAATCCAATCGAGAGAACAATGCGGCGGCGTGTCGCGCCCGCGTTGATTAAATATAGCTCAGAATCCATCAAGCGAACGGTGCGATCGAACCGTTGCTATGGATTTATGCGCTAAATATTCGACAGGTGCCAAGTGTGTCGATCGTAGAGTTCGATCGCCGATGACTAACTACGCCCTAAATTTTATTTCAAATGTCAAATAATTTGAGCACCTGCCCTGCGCCCAGACCGGCCTAGCGCTCTCGCCGACACACCAATTATAACCGCGCATCAATCACCACGCACCTCTGTCTCATCAAGAACATGAAGGTATCTCAAAGCTGTGAAAACGATCAACTTTATGCAGTACTACTTAACTTGTACGCGCGGTCAGTAAATAATGATTTCGCTACTGTTATCCGATAACGGTAAACAATTGCAAATATACGTCATTAGAAAGTCACGCGGAGTTTTCATTAATTTATTAAGGACGGTTAAAATTAACCGCTCACGAATGAGAATCGTGCGACACAATCGTAATGTGAACGTTCACAATTCGCTAATCCCGCGTCGCTACCGTTACATAAGACAGCTGAGTTGAATATAAATGTAAAACACAATAAATTTCATGCCCCGTAGGAAATGAATATTCATCACGAAATCGCCATGCATATTCTCTTTTGCTACAGAGTTTCATGTCCCGTAGAGTCTCGGGCGGAACAATATCAAAGTAAACCTTACCGGTTCGACCATCAGTTAGTATTCGCATGCAGGCAGGCGCGCGGTACGGTCGGGGTCGGCGGTTCAGCGAACGAGCTCTCGTAAATTTCAACATATAGTAAAGTGATTTACGAATAATTGTTGTGTTGGCGTATAACTAGAGAAATCTTTCCGCTGTTTGCCGCTGCTTAATTTATATATGAGGCTTAGGTAATTCGCGAGCCGCGAGTAATTGGTGTGGAGAACAATAGCTTTTGTCATACCCTTATCTCGTGCGCCACGTTTGTCTCTTCAAAATGCCCTCGTAAGCACAATAACGTTCACATCAACCTTATCTAAATTGTCTACATATTTCTACTTCTTGGACTTATATGTATTGTTCCTGAAAGCTTCAAATTTAGTCAGAGTGAAAAAAAATACGATTATACCAACCTTCTATTTCAGATTAGTTTTACTTTCGTTTTATGTGGAAAGGGGTGGGTTGTCAGGTGGATAGGCACATGATAACGACAGACGTGTAACGCAACTGGTTTGGGGGCGCAAGAGTCGAGTAGGTAATAAGGACGAGACATTAGCGTAACACTTAATCGAAACATGTGTTTATCGTAACATGCGAATCGACCTAAGGCGAATTAGCTCTCGCACAATGCAATTTGAATGCACATTACACAACGGACGAGGTACGAACGCTTTTTATTGCGGCATCGTGAGATCTTATCTCGGAACTGCCACTTCCAGCAGGCAAATTTCAGATTCCCGGTGAGTCGTCGCCGGTTTTGCACTCTACTGCGTTTAGCCTAAAGCAACTTACCGCTTAACGTAACGCGCCACACACTGGTGTGAGTACGACACGTACGCACGCACCCTACCCTACATGTTTAAAGAATTCAACATAAAATCAGCAATAAAATTGAAAACATTTTGTTACCTTTTAAATAAGTTTCGTGATGTCGACCGCTGTGCCGCGCGACTTTGATCCTTCCACGCACACACAATGTGTACAATTTCGTATGGAGACTTTAACTTTGAAATCATTTCTCGATCGATAAGAAGCGTTAATTTTACGAGCCAGTGATAATTTGCTAACTTCCGACAGAACATCGCCCTAGTTGAATCGTTCCGAGCACTTGCCGCATAAAATTACAAATTCGAAACCGAGTAACATAATTAAGCAGACTCATTGAAAACATGCATGCCTTGTTACTTCGTTACTGTATCTATTTCTTGACTTAATTAAAATGAGTACAATAAGGTCTCGGTTCACGTGCCCACGTCGTATGACCGGCGCGGGTAACTAAAACAATTTGCAGCTGTTACACTGCATTAATTAAACTAACGACATTTTTGCTGCGTTGAATTAAATTCCTTGTTCATCTTAAAATTATTGAGTATCAGCTGTTAATCTGCACACGATGTAGCAGATGAATAAGGCTAATAGGATAGGTAAGTAGATACCTACTTGTAACTGATCTCTTATCAGACCCTTACAATTTGTACCCTATCAAAAGAAATTCTTGTCCACTATTGTTCTTTATCGGAAGCTATTTTTATATTAATTTCATTTAACTATGAGCGGTTGCGTATTCCTAGTAAAGAAGCGAGCCCGGTGATAACGATAAAATTAATTACATTGCATTAAACGACAGTCGGTCACATGAAAACATTCATTACGCCCGGCAATGGATCAACAGAGATACAACAACAACATGTTGTATTATCTAATCGCATCTATTTAAGCCTACTTTGTATAATCATCCCTATTTTGTTTTGCATGCTAAAATTATTCGCTTTTAAAAGGACTTTCAACATGCAAACGGCTCTAAAATTTTAATGAGTAGTGAGCTCGTAGCATTGGAAACTTTGTAACTAATCATTATGACTAATTCAATATTGATGTCAGTCGAATTCAACCTTCGCTTGTTCGTGGCAGATACTGTTATTATTTACTTAATCATTCTCATTCATTATTTTTTTCTTATTTAATCTTTTAGGTAACTTGAATACAATATCAAATTCATGCATGACGCAACAGAAAAACACAAACAAAATTTTATTAAATAAAACAATACTCCATTAAACCGGATTATTTGTATGGAGCAATAAAAATAATATGCATAATTACTTCTTGGAAAGATTACAAGTACTCTGTTAATTAATAGCTTGCCAAACTGAGAGCATGCGCCCGCGCCGGCCCGGGCTGGGCTCAGTGGGTCCAACAATGGATAATTATTTTCACCGCAATGCTTTTTATTAATTACGCTCCTCAATGACGCCTTTGTATTGTAATTTGACAAATTCACAGGTTTCACATGAAAGTAGCCAAGCTAGCCAACCACAGAATAGACAGACAAATTAATTCCAACAAGAAAGTTACATTATTTTTATGTTCCATAGGTGTGCACACCTACTTCGTTTTATATGCCCCTAATGAATGACCACAGATTTGCTTAGTAGTAAATAACAGAGGTAAGTACCTGCGCTCGTAGTGTTTATCGAATCAAAATTTGTTATGTACCATGTAATTTGTTCGTCATGGTGGATGGCCATAGGCACTGAGATTCATTAACGTATTCATTTGTAACTTAGCCACCTACATACAGTATAGGTAGTTAGAGCTTGCCAACTTTACGGAGAAACTATTCCAGCGCAATTAATATACTCATTACATGTTGGATGTTACGAGAGATCTAATTAGAATGAAAACTTCCTGTTGGGATAGGAATGGCGATAGCTCTGATGTCTCCAATATTGGACTTGCTCATGATTGTGGTGTCTTGTGTGCAATTTGGCTTGCAGATATCTAGCAAATGAAATCATGCACAGTCGGTGAGGAATTGTAGTAATGGTATCTGTATAATGTTAAGGAAAACCTCGTCTGGAAATATTGGCACAATACATTAGGTTAGTAGATACATCGGATGCCAAGCATTCATCATAGTGATTGACATATACGCAACACTGCTTGACCCACAAACTAGTGCAAATGGAAAACGTTACAATAAAAATCGTGTATAATATAATATATAATAAGACTCATTGTATAAATCATCGAACGTAACAGAAAATTTTAAAGTTCCCGCAACCGTTTTACAAACAAACTGTGATTTATTGGTAGCGAAATTAGGACGCTCACACGCGGACTAATGTATTAGAAGCGAACAAGCACATAGCAATCCAATAAACACGCTTCTTAATTCCAGCGTGTGGCACACCGGTGGCGGGGACACGGGTGGCGACCAGCCGCGGGGCTGATTGGCCCCAAGCCAACAAGGTGAATGCCACGAGCCACGCATCGGGTCGAGCAACCCACTTTACCCAACACACGGAAATATATCCCGCCCTCGATACCATAATGTCCGCTTACCTAGTCATACCGCGCCACTCGCATCTTAGCGCTGTTGTCCGCAGAAACACTTGCTACAGGAGGTTTTAGCGCTGTTCGAGTATTTTCACACAGCACGATAACGTCACGATATCGATACCGACGAAATATGGGAACACATGGCGCGGTTCACAACAACTAGAGTAACAAGATGTGTTTTCCTAAATATCGGGGAAATTATCTCAAACATTTGCTAGCCTTGACTATTCTATTTCGGTTTGCCTACCATAAATTCAATGTCTGATTCAAATGCAAAAACAATCTTGCAATGGCTTATACAATCAGAATTTAGTTCTTGCTAGAAATATTGGAAGGTACTGGTTATTTCTGTTTGGGAAGTGCGACATTTTTTACGAAATGGCTCATCCTACTTACAGCGTTGTTACGTGTTTCGATCGTCCATTTGGCAATGACATTGACGAAATAAATGGCGTTTGATTTTATTTTGGCGGCGTTTATTTGTACAAACTTGCAATCGTCGAGTTCACAGTTTTATACGTCCGCTTTACTGTCCGCAGATTCTTTGTAATGAATGATTATCACGTCATGTATGTTACTTTTTATATCCTGTCAGAGCTGAAAAAAGATTTCAGGTCATCAATAAACTATGTAGCATTGGAAAAACATATTAATATGACTGTGATTGATTAGTTTTCATGAAATACCTTCATGTTTTATAGCTTGGCTTTTTCTAAGTAAATAAACGTTGTTGGAAAATGTACATTTACAAGAATTCTCACTGTACGTAGTATGTTCCAGTGAAAGTGTGATAAAGAGTTTCTAATAATCTTCCTATTGTCTGATTAAGGTACTCTATTAGTTCATTCCTGGAATGCCCTTGGTGTTGCAAGGGCATTCCAGAATTCACTGAAAATTTTGTAGGTAGGTACAATAAGAATTCTTGCAAAAGCTAAGTAAGACTTATTAGACTTTGAAACAGAAACTAATAGAAAGATTATTAGATAACTCCAACACTAAGTAAGATAACTGTCCAAGGTTGCTATTTGGCACAATTTAATACATCAGCCAGTGCATGCCGCGGTTCATTTTGGAAGTTTACAATTCCTGAGTAACCGGATCAACGCGAACACACGTTGGCACTGAATTTTAGAGTTCATTGTACTACTACGTAACGTTTTCTAGTGTAAATATATTTTTATGTTGTATCGCGGCGATATTTTATTAAAATATCGTTGATATTTTTTTATTTTTTTCCAGCAAGTGAGAATTTAATGGTGTCCTTCTGAAAGTTCACATACGTAGTAATTATATAGGCGCTCATAATGTAAGATGAACAAAAGCTCGATACTTCACGAAAAAGAAATAATATACTATTTTGTGTATTACTGATAGAGTTGTATCTGCAACTCAACTGAACATTCCCTGAAAAATGTCAAACGCTGATTCAACGTATCTAGTTAGTTGTAGTTAGATTCTATGCTGAGTAGACAGAATTTCAGTGAGATGTATGCAGATAGGAAAGAAAGAAAGAAAGAAAGAAAATGCGTTTATTTGCGGTAAACATGACGCAAAAAATAACACAAACACTGAAACACTGTTTCATGTATGATATTAATTGGAAATATCTAAAACGATATAAAGCTTATACTAAAAAAATGCTCTTTGTATGACAGAACGCAGAATGGACCATGCTTTTTGTATGTAGGTGTGTAAGAATATAAAAATGCCTTTACCAAAATCAAGTAGGTACCTATTATTAGGTAGTTTGTGTCATGAATAATACAAAATTATAAAACTGCCTTTTAAAACAAGTAAATGAACACGTTGCTACCAATATGATAACAAACGTCATGTCTACATATTCAATTCGTGTAGGTATTGCAGCTGAAATTCAAATTGATATAATGCAGGAAACGTCTGAGTGGGCCTCATAGCGGGAGCCTATACCGCATGAGTAGCATAAGTTCGTTTACATACGACAGTCGACGTATTTGCATCCCAAATGTTCGGGCGGACCGCTCGTTCGCTCGACTTATCTCTGTACCAGGCAAAATATTACAGTTTGTGCATCGCCACTCGCAATGTGCATAACTGAATGTCAATACAGGAATAAAAAAGGCCACCAGAGGCGTTCCCTCGCATTCGAGGCGGATATGCTGTAAACCAATGGGCGAGCAGAGCTCAGCATATTCATAACGATATTACCGCCGTCGGAGCCGCGGCGTCATCATAATTCATACATAATAACCCTTCCGACGACGCAGCTCCGCGCCGCGCCGCCCTGCGTCTCGTTCACGCGAACGCGCGCCTCCGAAGACGAACAGAGACGCTCGATGCTCCAAATATCATAATTCATAATTTTATTTTTTACGACCGACAACTTCCACATACACATACGTATCTACGTGTAGTTGAATTTTCCGTTTCACTCTTACGCAGCGCGAGAATCGCCCACACGTGAAACGAGAACAATGTTTACAGGGTTTAATTTTAATCTGAAATGTGAAATTGAAAGATATAGTTACTCGGAATACAAGAAACAGAACATCTTGGGCATGTACAGACGATGACAGCTATTTGTAATTGGAATATGACGAGACGCGTGCGCGTGCGCTCGGCGCGTCTCATTCGTCAGTTTATAAATAGAGCTCGGCGTCTGCGCCGTGACGACTCGCGCCATTAATTTATATGAAATAACTGTCGGCAGACGGAAAAATAAGTTCGATCGGGAACGGCCTTCTCCACGATAATATTTATGTTTTACGAAGTGGCAGACGGACCCGAACCGTGTTGATGTACGCGTGTCAGAACTGTATGTATGGGAGGTATAACAGGTATTAATGTTAGATTCATACCGACTCCCACTTGCAGCTGTAAATAAACAAACCGCTCGGCTCCTTTCATTTCTAACGTAGGAACAAACAGGAAACTGATTTATTGTAATTTACATACGAATTTGCAGATGTTTGGTCATAAATATAGGTAAAGTAAATACTTGCGGAACCCTACCGCATTCTAATATATCCGCATGTTTTGTTTCAATTAAAAAGGCTAACATTTTGCAATGGAAGTCACCCAAATCTTGTATACGGCCCATCCGGTGACACGTTGACGCTCGGAATGAAAACGCAAAGCTATAATAACCAGCTTCGAGGCTGTTTCATTCCTCATTACTACTTTATAAACATCACCAAATCCTCTTTCACAGTTCTTTTGAAATTCAATAAACAACCGAAAATACTGATTTCCGACGATAATAATGTTCGCAAAGTACGCAAAGACAAGATGAGACATAAATTCGTTAGCACGTGTGTAATCGTCACGAACATACGACAATAATTTACGTTCGTAAATTTTAAAGTTGACATCAGAAAGAACATCTTATAAAGTGATAATTCAAGCACATTCTAATGAGTCATGCTCTTATTCAGAGTTGTGGAGTGAACCACGGATAGTGTGCACATTCCCCTGTTTATTTTGTTTCAGCAAGTGCCTAGAGGCGCCTAGCATGTTTTTGCGTAGAATTGCGACTTTGTGAGTTAGTTTCAGGAATTTCGCAATGGAAAAGTGCATCCAAAATTGCCTATATTCGGGTAAAACGTAAGAAAATTATGAAAACTATTGATTAGGAAAAATATGATTCACCAACCTGCATGCAGTGGGCCCGCGTGTTGGATTAGGTATGTCCCACTCCCTCTCACACAGAGGAGGCCTGTGTTTTAGCAGTGGGAACATTGAAGGCCGATCAAGCAACCTGCAGACCACAAAAGCGCGTTTCATTAAATGGATATTGGAAGACTGTTGATGAATGGAACTTTTTTACGTAAAAAATGTCATACTCCTACTCCATTCGTTAAATTTATTTAGTGTCTGGATTCCAGCACATAAAGTCAATAAACCTCAAAAACTCCCACCCGCAATCATATTTTCACATTTTTCTTTTTATTTACCTACATATAATGTCAGCCAATTTATGTCAACAAGTTTTGTTTACTACAGAAACTCCCTAAATACCTGTTAAAATAAAATAGACGGAATGTACAATAAGTTTTCATCATTCCACTAATGGCCGCTCAGTTCTGCCACACAAGATGAACTAATAAATGCCCTCGTCAACTATTTTCACTACCACGCAGTATAATAATACCCTGCATAAAGAAAATCATATTTTTTTTTTGTTATTACCTACTAATTAATTAAGCAATGTATCATTCTCTAAATCACGACGTGGACGCTATATTTAATGCATTAGGTAGGTACCACTTATAAAAAAAAATCTTCCATTAAAAAATGAACTCCGGCAAGTCTTTCAAAGAATTTCAATTCGTTAAAGCTACTCCACAAAGATATAAATTCGACAAATTAATTTCACTCACTAACGAATTCAAAGACTAATCTATACAAAAGATAACAGATATTAACTTAATGGATTCCTGAGTTACTCCAACTGAACTCGTATTTAAAATCTACAGATATTTAAACACATCGCCCTCGCGCGCAGCTCGCCATAAATAAAATAAATACAAATATTCTCACGTAAACGAGTACTTCGAAAGCGTTCATTTACATTTGTGAATGTAATAAATGGGGCATCTTCTTCTAAATACAAAAGTAAACTGACGAAAATAGTCTATTTTTGAAATAGCGTCTAACTATGATTAGAAACTGTCTACCAAGAAATATATGGCAAATCCGCGTTCCTTACATACTGATGTAACGTAATAATGGGAAGGACTGTTAAATGTATATAATGGTCTGTAAAATATGTGTGTGATAAATAGATGTGTTTTGACTTGACTTTATTAGTTATTGTCGAACAAATTCAGTCGAGCACGCCACGTTTTGTATAAATCCTCATATAGGTACATATTGTATTGTATAAATATATGGCAAAAGGGTTGGCACACCTGCATATGCATTCTCATACTTGCCCACAGATTTACGACCAGGTATTGGACCAACAAATAAGATCTTCCAAAAAGTGCCTCCAAAAAATATAATAAGAGCATCACAAAAAGCTCAGCAAGACATGTCAACGTCAGCGGCGCACCATTGGTCGGGCGAACAAAGAAATATTACCAGGCGTTTATTTGTTCTCCTCCACGCCATATTTGCCATTAAAGTATTTTGTTTTGTTAATTTTTGGTCTCGTGAAGTTCTTTTATTAAACTTTATTCAACTAAAGTATGTTTGGTAAAGAAATCATAAAATCTACTTAATAAAACAGCCCCATAGGGCCATGTCGAGGAAACTTTACACAATTTTCATCATACTAATTATACGTTAGTTTATTTAGATTATACTTATCTATTTTATAACATATTTTAGTGCACCATAAACAAACATAGCAAGATTTTACAGCTCCTGACGGTCTCGGCTCACATTCGAGGCATTGTGCCTCTTATAATTTTTATTAGGGGCAATCCGTCCGTCTTGATTTACTTCTTCCCGAACTGACGGATCTTTCATTTAATTTACGGTTCTACCCCAGTCTTCCAAACGTAATAAAATGTTACAAAAACAAGCAAAAATCACGTCGTCCCATTGGGTGATGTAGACTTTTTATTTATTAAATAAACAAGAAGAAAGAGCTTCATTATATTATTATTAAACTTTAGTGGGTGATATCGTTATGTAGGTACTTACTTAATGTGATTAATAAAAGGTTTGTTTTCAAGGTTTTAATTAAGTAGGTATTTAGTAAATTTATAAAATCACAAGTCCAATCACAGACTGCTGCTGAATTGAAAGCAAATATGTCTGAATTCTGTAGGTACACACACATCTTTCAGCTCGTAGAAAGTCCATGAAGTGCTTTAAAAATGTATGATTTATGTATCATACAATCGTAACAAAAATTTATTGTTTGTATTTTTGGTACAGATGGTCGCCGGACAGCCCACTCCCATCGGCTCGTATCCGACAAGCATTTGGCAGCGATTCAGAGATTGTTATTAAAATAATGACTTTTCTACTCATAACACTACCTATCGCCTCGGGAAATGTCTTCGTATCCTCAATAAGCCATAACTCGCCAATACATTAAAGTCACACTAAACTGAATTTCAAATGAATTCTTTGAATCATATGATGCCACATCGGTGTTTCGAAATATCTTTCGCAATAAAGGGTATCTTAAATAAAGCAAAAGCGTATGAGCAACAAAGCAAAATATCTCAAAAGATTCCCATGAAGTTGGTTTGAATTAAATAAAAAACTGCATTAAGAAATTTTAATTATTCGTAGCTACATCATGAGCGAGCCAACACTAACATGTTCGGTGTGTGTCTCATTTGCAAGTAACAGGATGCGTATTATAGACCCACGAAGGCAATAAGATAAAAAGACGCTCCATAAGGCGCGATCAGAGGCAAAAATGAAATAAATTGCCGGTGAATAAGAGTGCTGTGTGCAATTGAGGCGAACACGCTTGCTCATTAGACGGGTACGGCGACGCTACCGCCCGCCGCCGACCTGCGCCCGCGCCCGCCCGCCGCACACCACCCACCCCATCGCTAGCGTCATAAACTCAATCATATAATCTGCATATACAAATACCATCCTTCTACTCTCCTTAAAACGAAAACAAAAGTATTCAAAATTCTGAGAACGTTTAGCATATGAAACTGGCCAACAGTGGTGACAATGACTTCAATTGCAGCCCTTTTGCCGAAATTCTGTAAAATCGCCGGACATTAGCATAACAAAGACGGTGATTTAGAATGACAGAGCGTTCGGGTCCGCACACGACGTCACTTTCACTTATTTCGAGATAAATGTTTCCAACTATTATTATAAAGTATTTAGCTGGTGTGTACAACGATATGGAGATTGTTTAAAACCGCAGGCTCCCGGGAACAATGTAACGACAGCACAATCGCTGGAGCGTGTCGGACGACACAAAAACTTATTTCACTCGGATATGGAATCGAAACGTCAAGAATAATGAAAGGCATGTCTCGGCTTGCATAATGCGGCAAATTAAATAAATGTTTGGTTCTGCTAAACGACTGAAAAACAAGTCGATGGAGTTGCTACTATTCACATTCTGTAACATGCTACAAATATTTTTTTTTGTGAAAATATCTTGTCGGCATAATATTTACATAGTAAACCTGTGCGTGCTTTTAGGAATCCAAAAATATATTGAAAAATATACGACAAGGAATGTTAATTACAAGTTTGGATCTGTGTGTTAATACGAAATTGGTGTGAAGTTGAGCGCGACTCTAACACATGTCTCAATGAGCTGGTAAGCACGAAGTGGTAACAAGGGTGGAAAGCGCACTGAGTCTACGTCACACATCTCCACGCACCATTTGCATGCACCCGGGCGCATCGCGGTGCATCCCGCGAGGGGGCGCGCTCTCCTACAGGAATAGTATAATATCATATCAAATATCTTTGAACGCGTGCCGTGACTGCCGTGTCACTGACATACACCGACTGTCACCGACACGATACCCCGGCTACAAACTAGACCACTTGTTTTACGTGTTATGTTTTATAGTTGCTCTCGTAAGGATTGAAGTTCAAGCTTCCAGTAAAAACAAAAAGTTGAGCCGTGTACCTGGCTCTCCTTCAAATATTTAAATAGGTAGATCAGAAAATTATTGTGTAGGTATCTTTCCACAGAATTTAAGATAGTAAAAACGTCCTTCCAAAGTGTTAAAATTTTATTAACTTTTAAACAATAGCCAAAACCTGCTTATGACCATCGGTCTTGCCATAAATTTTGTAAACTTGTTATTTTTTTGGGTTCTAATCTTGAATAAATTCACGTTTTTTGTGCTCATGACTAATTGGTTGGCTGCTACAGCAAGTATCGACGGGGTGCACGACACAATTGTTTTCTCGGGTATTGCAAATATAATAATAAAAGTTTATTACCCCGTTTCTGAAAGGGTTTGTCTCAAGCCGCACTGAAAGGGTAGCAGTAAAACCTCAGTCCGTGCCATCATACGTCAAAATGGGACGATTGTTCGGTTGCATATCGCCATAAATCAGTTTTAGAAAATATTCAGTGAATGGCAGTCGTCGTTACTCAATACAGGATCATTATACAAATATAGATTTTTGGCATTTGTGCACGCTTCGCGGTGGGAGGTATACACGCTTTGCAAAAATGTTAACTGTGTTTAAACGTTTCTGCGAAAAGAAAGCTGTTGTTCGTTGGGAATATTTGTGTTGCCACCTGCTACGGCTTGTATGAGAACGTAATTGACATATCTATTTTTAATTATTTACACTTTCATGTACCTACGTAGATGGTTTTAGAACAGGAAATGTTATTATAATAGAGTCAACTGAAGAAAAAAGCTTCAGTAGGAAGGCGCTACATCTGTCTTCAAACTCTGTGCAATCTAGATGAGTCAAGCAATCCTGTACTATCAGTTATCAACTATGTATTATGGTCGTAAGTCATTAGGGTGGTCTTTGCCATAGCTAGACCGACAGCACTACCTCAACAAAATAAAGCATCTATATTTATAAAATTATGAAAGTGAGCTTTATTTATGATGATAAGTGGTCACCATCGTCTATAGTCATCTGCAACTACAGGCATCACAAATGCGTTGCCATCTCAGGGACACAGTTGAAATGTCTCTTGCACACAGAGTCTGTCACTGACTGACAAGGCCCTGACAACCAACCATCTAACTTCGAGTTCGCCTAATGCTGCGTACACACCGGCCCAACGAACGCCATCTAAGGATATTCGGTGTTGGTACTTACGTCCAAATACATTTAGTGATCGAACACAGGATCGGTCGATTGCTTCAATCCCTTTGATGTTACCGGCACACTGCGGATAGCTGGCACGCACCAAAGAACGATGGTTGGCGTTAGCTAAATCGTCCAGACAGGACCAACGAACGCCAGCGAAACCCAGTCGTTGGCGTTCGTTGGGCCGGTGTGTACGCAGCATCAGCTGAAGCTGATGTTGGGAAGCAGCGTCAGCGATGGAAGAGGGCTTAATTTCTGAAACACTTGAAGGCTTCCTACAGCACTCATTCGGCTGGTAAATATTACACAATAAGGAAACTGTCATGCGA
The DNA here is from genome assembly GCA_937001585.2 of Brachylomia viminalis. Taxonomy (NCBI): domain Eukaryota; kingdom Metazoa; phylum Arthropoda; class Insecta; order Lepidoptera; family Noctuidae; genus Brachylomia; species Brachylomia viminalis. Next base: position 11,935,265 of record OW443301.2, on the reverse strand, counting down.
TTTTGTACCATGTGCGCTTTAATTATTAACTGCCACCTTGATCTACCCAGCATATCACCTGTTCTGCAAATGATTCACAGGTCTACATTGATTTTGTTGCCGCCACAACTATAACTGACTTTTAGTATATTCAGTACCCGGATTACAACTGCATACTTATTTTTTTAATGCTGTCTGTAGTTTTCGAGATACGAGATATGTCAAAATAAACAAATTAAGCAAATTTTAAACATTCAGTCACATTACTTTACAGGTAGGACCTTCTTTGTCAGGTTTTTTTTACAATATGCATTGTTATGATCCTCCTGTGTCATACTCCAACAGTAATCTGCATTCATATGCTCATCTCAGCGACCTTGGTACCTATCTTCCATCACTTTTAATCCTCATGGAAGCCGTCTCCTTTTTCTTCGCTGCAGGAACCAAAATTTTCAGGGAACATAACCAAGTGGCTGTGCAGGTACCTAAGTAGTGCACTTTCATGCTCATGTTACAGTCAACATTTTTAAAGTTATCTAGAAGGTCCTGAACTAATTCCACGTAATTTTCTGCCTGTTCATTACCTTGTTCGTTCGAAAATACCTCCATCAAATCTGTGTTCGACGAATGTGATGGTTCTGCCCTCATATCGTTTGAGTGTGGTATAGGCCATCTAGCAGACGGTAGGTCAAGATATGTATTTTTTTTCAATTTAATCCATGCAATTTGACAAAACAAAAATAATAATCATCCAAGTGATTTTTTGGTTCTGACCAAATCATAGGTACCTACACCGAACTTCAATTGTCCTCGTTCACCACTCGTCCACAGTCTTAAATATTTAATACACCATTTGCCCACGATTTTTGGTACCCACGGCCGGCCTGAGTCCTTAATCTGGATCTTAAAATAGTCAAAAATTCAAAATACGCCTTTTTTACGAAGGCCGTTATAGGTTTTCTATAATTGTTCACCACCTATTCACCAAAAATGTAACAAAATGTATTCGGATTATTTAAACAACTCCTCCTAGACGACGATATAATGATTTTATAGGATAATCACACAAATTGAGAGAAAGCCAAGCCAACAAAGTAAACATAACAAAATCGGTATTTTTTTCCGATGTGGGTAGCTTAGAAACTACACGTAGTTTTAACATTCTAAACTTCTGTACGACTTAATTATCAAGTCATTCGTCAAATCATATTGGTAGGATTGCCAGCAAAAATCTTTTTTTATTTTTTGTAGACCTGTGTTATGATTGGACCCTTGTTGGAGTTGCCGATTTCCACCAGACAGTGGTAAAGATTCCAGACAAGGTAAGATAGGTACTACCTATTTTAATGTACGAGTATGAAGTAGAAACCCATTCAAGCTTAACCACACCAGCCAGCCAATTAGCCACCTAGCCGTAAATACACCCCAATAATTGCCTATTTCTATTCAAATCTCAAAATACACATCAAAGCTGCCACAAGCAGAAAGTCAGTGTCGTCATCAGAACGTCAACGTTGATGGAAGAGTGATGGAGCGGGTCACATGCAGGGTCAGTGCCGCCATGCGTCATCGCTAACGACGACAAATGACGTGACGTGACGCGCCTCAACAATATCGACATATAGTTTTACACGAACGTAGTACGTAGGTATGGTACGGTAAGGTTGGATGGGAATGTTTAGGGAAGTTGGTTGGTTTTGGCAGCAGTTTAAAATGGTTTCTGTATCTTGTTTTCCTTCTACTCTTACACACGTTGTCTACATCTCTTTATACTCTCCTATCGCAAGTATGCTCGAAGAGATTTCATTAGAAATAAGCATCACCTTCGTGTATAAATTTCTGTTCCTTTCTTCCTATCTGATTATATGTGTGTGTATATATGGTTAAATAAATAAACAAATGGTTGAGAGCAGGTAGCAGATACTCGTAGAACGTAGAGAGTTAGGCTTAGAACGTTTTTTAGAAATCATGGGTTTTTCAGCATTATTTCGGGTTCATTTTACTTCGCTAGGCTGTTTAGGAAGAAGGAAGAAAGATCGACTACTATCTCTCCCTTTCTTTACCTAAATTCTCGCCCTGGACGCATGTATGAATGTTGTGTCTCTTGGACTTGTGTGGATCATAGCACAGCTGTCAAATGTGTAATGAATAAGTGCAAAAGTCCTTTGTCTTAGTAAAGAATTGAAAAGTCCTTGACCTTGACTAGAATGAAGGTGCGAGTAGGTACATCTATAAAGTACCAATGTGTCGTCAGACTCGTCAGCATCATAAAGGCGCTTGCGCCGATTTCACGCGTGAATCTGCTTTTGTTTTAGAGCGTGACGTTGATGGTATTGCTACAGATTTAAGCCGTTTAGTGAAATCTTTTGCAATTAAATATATATTATACCAACTTTATAGGGTTACCAACAGGGTTAATCGCTGAGTAGATATAACTCAAGTTCACATTGAAACTTGGCGAGAAATCAGGCCCATTAATTGGTTTAGCTCATTTATTTTATTATTTGAAAATATATTATAAACAACTTCATTTAAAAATATGTCAAAATGTATAGTAATTTTTAACAAGTTTAATGTTTTCACTGATGACAGAATGGCACTTAAGTGCACGTTCTGAAAGAATCGAACTTATTTTTTACCAAACAGAAGGAAAGTGTCAGTCGTCACCACTATCCGTCACGACATTCGTTTCCTGCTGGATGTACATTAATAACGTTTAAAAACTCTGCTGATCCCGGCTTTATTATCTATGCTCATCATTTAACGTTTTTACGAGAACATTAAATATAACAAAAAATCTGGGCATGCAATCTATGATTTGTGATAATCATGACATCCCACTCGCCGCCAGACGTGAAGACGTAAATATTTATTTTTGTGAAAAAAAAATAAGTTGTTATAATACGCATAGTACCTATATAAGAATGAATGTTATACAAGTTTCCCACAGAGATTTAACTTGGAGACCGCGCGCCGGCTGCACGCGTCACAAAAATAGCACACAGTGGTCGAAAAATAAAAATTTTCCCCAAATAGACGGAAATATACAAAAATGTGAGGCAAAGAGCGAGGGGCGAGCGTGATGGCGTGCCGTAATGTGCGCCCCTAATTAAAACGTTAAAAACCGACCGCTTCTGAAAAACGTCAATTTTGAAGAGAAATGTGCCGTCCAAAAGATCCCCTTTCATACTTTTGTTCCATTTATTTTTATCATTTCAGCTTTTAAAGGAAACAAATTGCAAAGAATATATGTAGCATCACAAAGTTGGGCGGGTATTTTTAACTTAGGTCACAAAGTCGCTCTGGGATGTGCTTAGGTTGTTATTCGAAGTTGATACCAGTATTGTTAGGGATGCTAGTTTTTGTACATTTAGGTACTTACTAGAATGTACAAACCGCCAAATAAAAGCATGATTGGTGTCTAATTAAAACCAGATTTAAAAGAGATAAGAAAATACTAATTGCAATTAAGAATCAGTGGATTTAGGTTATCGGTAAGGATGCAGTAGGCTACATCCTTCATCATCATCATCATCAGCCTACAGCAGTCCACTACTGGACATAGGCCTTTCCAACTGCACGCCATTGAGCTCGATTCTCGGCAACTCTCATTCAGCTGCTACCAGCCACCCCGCGAAGATTGAACTCCACCTAGCCTGAGGGCGTCCTACCTTCGTTTGCCGATTCACGGTCTCCACTCAAGAACACGTCTACCCCAACGGGCCGGCCCATAGCCACTTCAGCTTGCTTATTCCGGGAGCTATGTCGGCAACTTTGGTTCTCTGCCGGATCACCTCATTCCGGATTCTATCCCTCAGAGAGACTCCAAGTATAGTTCGTTCCATAGCTCGCTGAGCGACATTGAATTAATGGACATCTTTACCAATCCGCTTATTTACATTAGGATGTAATGTAATTGATTATTATATCTACAAATGAATTACATCTTTGGCAACAGGATTTTTGAGGGGAAGTGCTTTGGACTTGGAACTTATTGTTACATACCTATAACAGATGGTAAGTGGGTCTTTACTAAACCTCCAAAGATTTTGCAGCTACGGAAGTTTAGCAATAGTTATTTATGCAACTGTTTTATAATAAGGGGTATTAAAACACGAATGTGGGTTTTAATACCACATGTGATAATAGTATCACATGAGTGTTTGAATGCCTAATTATGTACAGTTGCATACAAGACTTTATCTACACCCATGATATGAATCCTCAATACTGCGCGTGCATGACAATGTTCTTTTTTTGAAATGTATAAAGATACCACGAATTCAGTAGTGAGAATGTGGCTGTTTGATGAGTAAGGAAGGGATCGAGTTCGAGTTGCATAATGAGATTTAGTACAACATTATAACATTCGTTTGGATGATATTATGGTTACTATGACACTGGTTGTTTTAATGTTGGCAATAAGCTAACTGTTTCAGAAACGTTTATAGGTAGAGGATTTATAGCATGGGTGTAGATAAACATAGTTATAGGGTTACGGATCATAAGTGATAGGAATACAAACTAGGTTCCTATCTGGTAAAAATGGGTCATTTTATTAGGCATTATACCAACCAATATAAATAATGGAATTTCATTCTGTCCGCGTACTCTGCAGCAAACAATAAATTTATCCATCTATTTGTACAAATCGTTAAATTGGGGTTTTAGTTAGAGTTTGAAACACGGACATGGAACGAATGGATAAATCTAGCCGTTAAATCGATATGCAGATCTGCATCGACATTCATTACCTAATTAAAATCGCAAGCCCCTTCCGCTCGCTACATTTCTCCAACGCGCTGCCAATAAATTTCATCCGCCAGTCGCCCCATAACGATAACCAGTTCCTCGGGAACTATCGTTCAATCTGGCGTCGATGCCGTATGTTGATCCGGTCGTGTACCCGCCGCTCTTCGCAGACGGCGCTGTCGATACCTATGTATTATTTAGTGGCAGCACTAGGGCTCCACACGCACCAGTGTGCGCCACACACCGCCACGCACACAGCCGCCGCCGCGAATGTCTCGGGCCACGTCAGCCCACAGATAACGAGCTCACATATTCATAAAGAATAAAGAATTATCCAACAGCCTCTTCACTCTCCTCGCCCGCCGCCTCCCTTTTTGATCGTAATGCTCTCATTCACACTCTCTGGCCGATCTCGATCTATCCGTTCCCCTCTAAGGACTCGATAAGAACGGTCTTACGACGACTCAGCGGAATTGGATTATGGACTTTAATTATTCTGAAGAAGAAATATTTCATTTATCGTCGGCACACGCTCATGTAACCCTTTACCTCCTGGCGAGGCGCGCTCGAGTCGTTTCAAAACGATCATTCTAGTCGGAGACGTAACGACCGGTTTTAATTCTTACATCCATGATACGAGAGACCATTTCATCGTCGACTCGCATCGGACAAAAGATCATTGTAGAATTAACAGGTTTGGGAGTCCAACCCTCGGAGTCAGCATCTTTATGGGCGACATATTTGATTCGAAAACTTGTTATGCTTCGTCCTAAATAAATTATAACGAGAAATTGTAATCATTAAATGGATATATTTAATGTGTGTAGATGTCGGCGCGCCTCGCGGCGCGGCGCGCGGTGGAGCGGCCGCGCGGCCGGGCGGCTCGTATCGGCCTACACGAATGCGCGCTCGCTGGAGATAGCTCGCACAAATCTTCGCGACCTTTGTTGCTGCTGCTTTTATGTGTCTCACTCACTTAACACGATATTGGAATGATTTATTGACCACGCGATATTACCGCCTTTGCATATTTATGTTGTTTTGAACACATCATCCTTTTTACTATATTACTATTCTATCTATGTTTGATAGTCAACCTAAGTCCCACAGTAGCGCCTGGAACTTCCTCATAATCTTCTAACAGCTAAGAGGAATACTCTGCCAAATCTACAAGACAAGCCACACAGATCATCCAAACGCTTAGGAACTTCATTTCACACCTAATCTAAAGCGTTACCTTTCGCGTAATCTTTCCAAAAAAGATGAACGTGTATTTTTGTTAAACTCACCTAATTCTCACAAGCATTCGTCGTCCCACGCAGCCGAATGTTTACTTAGCTCCCAATATTAATTTAAGACATTGAGACAATTTATATGAATATGGAAGCAAGCAACTATTTCATTAATTAAAATGGAAATTGTTTATTGGCGTGGGCGGCAGATCCAGTTTAAACGAACGCTGTATTAAATACGATCGATTGTGGAATAATTGTTTATCTGTTTCAGAAACGTGCTTGGCTTTTAAATCAAATTAATTTATACTGTTATAAATCTGGACATAGCTTGATACTTAAGATATCTATTTTTGATAAATAATTTCTAGCAAATTGATACTAAAGTCAAAAGGATTAGACGATAATTTTCTAATACTCACTTGTCGGCCATGTTTTGATAGGGCTTCTAAGTAATTGTCAAGACTCGAACCTTGTACTGTACAGCTAAATATGAACCTCCTACGTATTTTTTTCTCAGCAACTTATAGATAGGTAATGATATGAAATGAAATGTTTATTTCTTTCTTTCTCTTTAATTAAGAACGGCTTATACACTGAACTGGACACAAATCAAGACTCCGGGCTACTCAGAAGTTCCTGATGGCAAATCCCAATAACACTTAGACCGGAATTGAACCCAAGACAAGTTTAAGTCGCGCAAGGCCAGCGAGGCAGCCTTTTCATGTCAGACCTTAAACATCTACTCCTGAAAACTAGCCTCTTCATATTCATAGAACGCTGAAACACTTGGAGGGGAATATCACCACCAACATTGCCAAACAGCGGGGTAATTACCACAACAAACAATGACAATGCATTTCATTTTGACAATTCAAAAACATTCATTGCGTGATTAACGCTGTCGAACATAAGAATTTTTCAAACATAGGAAGCAATGGATAAGCAATATCTTTCAAAATTCATCGGTTTGTTATTGAAAGTGTGTTACGCAATTGGGGTGCTGGTTGGTGATCCCACTTTGTGGTTATTACAACAAAGAAGAATGCCAATTCTCTGGCCGTACATAACCCCGGTTTTGACACCCCTGGGAAGTAGTCTATGGTGGTATATTCCTTGCACCACGCGGCCTGGTTAACAGAAACTGGAAGCATCACACATATCCATTACCACAACAAAAAAACAACGCTTTCCTTACAAATCAGAGCAAAGGCTGCCTAATCCACAATTTCCCCCAAAAATCATAACATTACTTTTTATTCCCGATATCTATGCTCATAATCAGGTAATTTAATTAAACAAACGGACACATTATTCCCATACAACACGTAAGTATACGCTGTTACTCACGAGTGATTAATAAAAAGTAAAATCAACGATGTGTTGAATACACAAAAAGCAAGGCGAGATGCGTTGAAATAAAATTTTATATAGTGATCGTTAACACTGTCGCCGTCCAATATTAAATGGACAGCGGCGCAGGAGTAAAAATTAAAGACAAACATAAATATCGGAGAAAAAAAATCTTTGATTCAAACATGTAGCGTCGAACATTTTGACGATTGGAAAGAAATCTGATATTTTCCATCGGCCCATACTGTTTCATTGTTACGTTACAAACTGTATATTTATCTTTTATAAGACTTTATGAATGGATAGTTGGACCAGCGTTGTTTACGCTAAGGGCCTGTACATGTTTATGTACAGGTGTCAAGTTATAGGGCATGCTGCGGCGAATAGCAGAGAGCTGTTTGTTGGAGACATGTCTATTTAGGTCCCTTTTCGGCAGGGAGGATCCGAAATACGAGGCAATTTCTTCTGGAATATAAGGACATTATTATGTAGAATTACTACTGCACATTTCACTGAAAACATATTGACGTTTGAGAACTCCTTAAACAACTTCTAATTCGTGAATGAACCATGGCTATAAGCTGTCTACATGGTACTAACGATACCTTAATTCATGAACAAAATAGAGTTTTAATAAAAGTCATAGTAAAAATCAAGGTGCTACGAAGAAGGTTGCACCAAAACTGGATTGTAAGTGGAGACGAATAAATTAGAAGTTAAGTTATGAGCGGTCGACTCTAACAACATGAATGAACCGCGCCCCGCGCCCCTGGCCTGCGCCCCCCGTGCCCCGGCACTGCGCGACCGCGTGTGGCCTTCCACCATTGCCACTACAGGTGTGGACTTAGGTGTCATTGAACATAAGGAAATAAACTTTAATGAATTAAAATAAACAAACATTCTAGGGTGGTGAAAATTCCCTTTCACTTTTTCATAATCTCAAGCAATGGTAAACGCAAAAAGCGTCAACGTAGAAACTTCAAGCTGTTGCAGTCCACTTCAAGCATCTAACTTAGAAAATTATATCGCTTGAGTACCTATTTGATGCCCTATACTTAGAAGGTTTGTTAGAGTAAACTACATATAATATAATTATAAACATTGTAGATTAGGTAGGCTTTAATACTCATATTGGGGAGAGAAGACTTCAGAAATCAGGAAGCATTTACATTTTACAACCAAGTCGAAACGTAGGTACCGATGGACCTTACGATTAATTAGCACGAAAATTACAAATCTATAATGAATCGAAATACCCCTCAGTCTAACCCTGGCGAGAGGTGAGATGACGCCTATCAGCATCGGTAATCTGAACCGAAATTATTACGATTCAAAACTTGGTCAGGACCTTGCTTCGACGTCGACACCAGCCCGAATAAACTAACTGTGGGCACCATTAAAGGGAAAAGTGAACATTTATAACTCAGACCCTGAATATTTTATTTGTATAGTCATAATAAAAACGATGTCAATTAAGCTCAGAAGAAAATTAATATGCGGTCTGTTTTAATAGAATTATTAGATAAACCTGTATATTAGAAAAAAGTTACGTGTAGGTATAGAAAAATATCCGCTAGGTACGCGATACATAAGTTGCAAGCGAAGTATACATCACCCAATCTAAAAATATAGCCGCAAACCCGATATGGCATTTCTAAGTAAGTAGTGTAAAACTCTTTATTTTTCCATTCTTTGCGTAATAAAGTTTAAAAGATCGCATTAATTAATCTTGATTAAAACACGATAGCACTTTCACAGCTTTATCTCTGGATCATAAAATTTTTAAATACATTTTGTTCTATTTGTATAAAGTCGCATGTGACATGGACAAACGAGTTCTCAGATTCTGAGTGGATATTGCCTTTTTCTGAGACAAAACGCTCGCCATATATTAAGCGTGTGTGTAAAAATTCCGCTCCTCGTTATGTGTCGCAATTTAATTGAGATCTTATATTAATTAGGGTGGCGATGTGATGCACGAAGTCGAATGTGCCCGCCGCACGCAGCCTGTGCACGCAACATACTACCTCACCTACATAAATATCGATTTTTTCGTCATTTTTAGCATTCTGCAATACAGATGCAAGGAACCATTTTATTACGCTTGCTGCGGCTTGTTAGCACGAGTTTCATCGTATGTACCTATAATGGCCTAATTATATCAATTAATCTAGGTAGGTACACCTTTATAAAAAGGTTCACTTGAAGATAAGAACGGACTGCAAGAATGAATGTAGCAAAACTATTAGCGGTTGCAGTTTGAAATGGTTCTATCCATTAGAGGGAAATTTGTCTCAGTAGGCTAGGCAGGTATGAATAATGTATACCTATCATGTCAAAACAACTTTTTGACAATTGTTTAGATAGGTAGGACTACTTAGACAACTACTTAGACTTAGTAACTACTTAGATAAGTACCTGTCTAATGGCCCATTCACAATACGGAACTAACATACCTATGGTTAACCCCTACATAGCGATTTTCCTTCCTTGTGTTGGTTATCAAGTTAAAATACTCTGTTTTACTATGCACATGACGTTTTAACTTTGCAGCGATAAAAATTTAATATTGATTTGAGGCTTCTCTCAACATCCAATAACGACATCTCTCCTCGGCCATGGCTCGCAAATCCTCCGGTTTCACGTGATTTGCTGACAAATAAACAGCCACGACCAGTTTCGCATTTATAATTTTATTGTATTATGGGGATGAGGAGTGATCGCGCAGCGTGTTCGCGTGCCTGATGACGTGATACCGCCGTCACGCGTGTTTACACCCGCCTTATAACAAGTTGTAAGGAGCCAAACTAACAAGCCAGCGCAATATCTCGCCCTATACCATTAGCGATCGAAGCATGCGAGAATTTTCATGTAGCACACGCTTATTATAACGTCAGCTCACACTTAGAATAGTTGAGACTCTTGAACCTTTGAATCAAAGCCTGCCAAAGGGGCAAATAGAGATAACGCTCTTGCACTGCACACACACGGAAGTTTTTTTAATTAGTCTGAGAGACTATTTTGTTGAGTCTCAAAAATGCAGAGAGATACTGCGAGCCACAATACTAGGAAAGGAAGAAGATTGCATTGAATGGTTAAACATCTCAAAAACCACAACCTAATTAAATCATGAAGGGTGTTGTGCCGCTTTTCCAGTACTAGATGAACGTACTTTGAAAGCTCAAAAATAAAATCAATATGTAATTGTAAGTTAAACAATGGGTAACAATTGTACATAGGTACCTATGGAAAATATTGGCATTTTATAAGATGCTAAAAGTAAAAATCACCTAAAAGAACTTTAAAAAATAAAATCTCTCCTTGATCTCCGAAGCTTGTTCTTACATAACTATTGATTAATCCGACTTCAAAAGATTAAACGTCTATTGTACATTTGTATAATTAATTAAACCGTCCCAAATATAGAAGGTTGTATTGTGCGTTTTGTTTGAGGCTCACGTGAAAGCTTTACAAAAAATATGTCGCCATTGTCAACCGTACTAATGCTTCATAATTGTCGAGATATTTCCTTTTCATTGAAGCCAAGCCCTCTACCGATAATTTCTCTTGTCATATTACGTACAAGTACCTGCTTACAAACAAACGCTTTACACACAGCACGACTATTGTGTTTATGTTCTAAAGGTATCAACGTTTTATTGTAAATTATGTACTTTCTAAAATGTGGATCGGCACGTCCCTAAAGTCGTATTAAACAGTTTTAACGATTGAAAAATTACACAAATGTGTAAGAATCTCTTTTAAAAAATGCAAATCGAATCCAACTTACAGATATATCGAACCACATGAAACTCGAAACCTGATTTAATCTCAAAATAAAATTTGTAAATTAAGTGAGAATTAATTTCGCGTAGTGTGCGCCGACGCACTTGGTGACATAAAACATGGAGAGGAACCACAAACAAAGGGCGGAATAATGTCCCTTAAATAATATAATATTACCTACGTGTCACGAAACCAAAGCTTTATGAAATCGGATATTTTTGTCATATCTTGTTTTATTGCGTCTCAATAGAGAATTACTGCCATCGGGGCTCACCGGAGCTATTCAATTTGGTAAATGTACCTACGAGGGTGGAAACGTCTTAGTTCGGAGGATAAACAAAAAAATTAAAATCCATAATTATATTGGTTTTATTATCAATTTTATTGCGCCGTTAACTATTATGTTTGCCACGTTGATGTTAATTATAAAATTCAAAATTCAAATTTATTTATTTGTACACATAGGTATAATGTAGTGGTATATCTCAATAAGTAAGAAAATTAACATTACCTCTGACTTAAAAGGCGGAGCGTTTTTACTTTATAAAACGTTAAACAGATATCTATTTAACATTATTAAATAATAAGTGCCCGCTTTCAATACAACAAAGCCTACGACAATAATTCCCGGCAGTCGGTCGAAACATGGACATATTAATCCAATCGTGTAATGCAAAATCACTGTGCGTAACAATTTCAAATTTTGCACAAATCTAGTCGTATTTAAAGTATTGTGTTACTTGATGTATTAAATAGCCAGTTGACAATGTCGTGCGGATATTATCCCACAAAAAGTGTCCTCAAATGTCCCGAGGATTTTCCGCTTCACGCTGTGGTGCACTCTCCGCGGCCCGCAGTCGGCAGTTGACAAAATATTGCATTGTTCCTATTATCTACGCAGTATTTATTTAAAAACGTTATTTAAATGGATGATTTTAAGCTCATACAGTTGATGGAGCTATTGTACCCCTCTTAATATAGTTACACTTTGTTGCGACAGCACTGAATGTCTTTTGACGACGCGGCACATACCAACCTAACGCTGTAACACCGAATGTCGAATGTATATCCAAGTTATTAGCTAAGTAATATATATTATTGGGGGTTAGTACCTAAAGGTTCTTAATGGCGTGTAGCTAAATAATAGTGGACGATACGTAGAGCCTCGTGAAACCAATTTATTACCTTTATTACTTCGTTCACTTTGTTATACTCATTCAGCTATCACCCATATCGCTGACCATAAATTCAAATTCACTCAGTGACTTCCAATAAAGGTAATGAAGGCAATCATCGGCGACCAAACCAATAAAATAATAGAAATAAATTTGATATGACCGACATATGGTGGCTCTAATGCGCGGCGAACCCTGTTATTGGTGTCAAACATGCGACAAATAGCTCAGACTCTGAATTCAATTTCATTTTATCCAACCGTTGATTATACAGTATTGGTCCGTTGGACGACAATGAAAACAATCTACAACGAGCAATATGTTAACACCCCTTTCTGTTTTTGATTCAGTACCTACGATGACCAAAAAGTAAATTCCAGTTTATTATTATTCCATTACCCGTCACCCCATTTTAAAAAATATGTCAGCAGATGACGAGTGAGGAAGATGGGGGATCGGAGTAATCTGCGAGCGTAGCGGCGAGCGGGGAGCGTCGGGAATACTGAATGTGTTTATATAAAATAATTTTCATGTTCGACAAGTCGCAACACAATGCCGTATATTTTTTGCTCTGCCGATAAATTGGCAGGATTATCATTTAATGGAGGGCTCATGTTTGCTTGTCCCGATTGCATATGACTGACATGATTTTATTAACACCATATCGATGTTTCAATGTGGGCTGGAAAATTTGCCAGTGACAGGAGCGTGGCGTACATAATTTACACGGTTTCATTTCAAAAGGTAATGTGCCAATGGAAGTTACGAATAGGAGAGTTCAGATATTAGTTCAATTTAGGAGTTAGATAGACGGAGCGATAAAATATTCACAATATATGGAGGCTTTCTATCGCTGACACATGAGTAAAATTTAAATGACAATCAAATATTTATATTTGTTTGAAAATTGTTTCTGCACACTAATGTAGAGAGCCTTTGTTATATTGAATTGCGTGGGCCCGGGTCTCATTCAATAATTAACTAAAGCATCTGATTAACAACGTAAACTCAAAGTTTCGAGACAGAAGCTGAATATCTTGATCGTTAAGACATGAACAAAAACACATTTAAATATCTTATAATTTTGTATGTTTGTTATATTACTTCGCAGCTTGTTATTTCGCGATTTATTCAATGAAATCAAGTAAAAAATAACATAAATGTTACTTATCCTATTCCATTGGATAAAATTGGCAAAGAAATGTTGTCAAAATCGATGAAAGCATTCACATTGTCGTGTGACCCAATTTTAACGTATTTATGGTAACGGGACATAATCTCTTTTATATTATCGCAAATAATCGCGTACAAATCCCTTATTAGTAAGGCAGATATATTTTTTCTTGTGTCATAAAAATGTGTTTTTATTGTGTGATTACGCGCTGTGCATCGGAACTATGAGATGTTATCTAGTCGGCCGGGGCCCCGGGAGCTGCCCCGCGTGTTTACACTAAATATTGTGCGACACAATGAAATTACATGACATCTGTACTACAAATAACGGGAATATCTTTATTCATACCGCGGCGGGCAAACAAGCTCCCCTCGCGTTCACATTGTCACCGCTCCGAACGTCTGCTTACTGTCGCGTCCTTGATACTCTAATAAACTATATTCACACTATCAAACGGGATTGCAAATCTCAGATTTTTTATAGTAAGTAATTCGTTTAAATCATAATAATAAAATTATCTGCGTTCTTTATTAATTTTTTGCAGAAATTTTGTATCATTCAAGTTTGTTGCCGTGAATATTTATGTTTTCCAACATTTTATTGAAAGTTATATATTGGGTCGATAGATACATATTTTATTGTTCGCAAACCACACAGTTTTCCCAAACAAACCGCATGCTACAGTGGTGTTTGTACGAGCTACGAAAACAGTGATATTGCTCGCAAGGAGGCAAAGGAAGCGATTTACAATAAATAACTTTAATATTAGAGTTACTCCCCCATATTGATACCGATAGTAAGACGACCCCACGCGCCTCCGGCAGTCATAGGAGTCACAAACATTTTTGGATTTCATATCACAAAATTATTGCAAAAATAAGGGTAAAGTTGTTATTTCATGAATATTCTACATATTCAGTAATCCCGAAAAAATATATATTATGTTGTTGTTCTCAGTTATCACAGATACGATAGATTAACACACAAAATCATCAATAGAAGGAATAAAAACCAAAGCAAATTGTCCTAATAAGGCACTTCAAGATGTTAAATAGCAAACAAAAAAGCGTTCAGAAAGCAATCACGGAAGTAAAGCTACAGGTAATAAAAACTCGCAGTGTTGGAGTAGACCAACGGTTCGTGAGCCCTGATTTAACGTAAAAACGGTAAAATTGTCGTAACGTAGCAAAGGAGCCACTATTAGTTTTCTTTACAACTTTTATTGACAATAATATCTATTTGCAGTTATTCATACATGACATGAAATTTAGTGATTTCCTAATTTGAATTCTCTTTATGGAAGCGGATTCGTAGATATTTATTTCTGTCACATCGTAATAAAGTATTATGGATGTAGTTTAGCATATTTTGTCATAAATATGTTGAATCAGAGTTGGAATGAAGCGTCAATAGAATAAAATGTTGATTTAATTACAAGGGGCTAAACCAAAACGGGTGAAATGTATGTCTAGGTGTACTGATACACCTTTGCCCAACCCTACAGAATACACAGGCGAGATGTCGAGTTAGGTGTGTTGCATTGTAAAGAGTTGTACCTACCTATCTATCTCGTTAAAAAAACTTTTTTCCAAAAACAAACAACCGACTTAAAAAAAACACTACAAAGTGCAAAATAAATTTAATTTCGGAAGTCAGTGTCTTTGTTTTTGTATTTTCGTGTTTTGCCACCGAATTCCGAAATTAAAGTTTTTTTCACTTTGTCAAAAAAAAAACACTTTTTAGCTGTGGTACCAACCCTACACAAATTCATATACCACTACTTTCCATGTAAATAACACTGGCAGGAAGTTATTATAACATCATCAATATACACTAAGTGATCTTAACAAAAATGCACATAAAATCAAAACTACCTACTAAGCCAAACTGAATTAAATTTGTATGGGACCAAATGGCCACTATTCCGCATTGACCAAAAAAAGAATCACGTAAATCGGATCAGAAATCTCGATTTAATCGTTGTACACACATAACAACCGAATTGAGGACCTCCTCTTTTTTGAAGTCGGTTAAAAACGGAAGAAGTGTTAAGCTTGGTTTTCCTGAGAAAATGATTTTCATGAAAATTACGGTGGGTGTTTAATTTTTACAGTGGCAAAAAACACTGTATATGGACGGCCGTCATTTTGCAGCGACAAATGACGGCAACTATTTCTAAAAAACCCAAGCTTTAGTCCTGTTAGATGATCAACAGACGTTTATTTCGTCAGTCGATAATAACGTCAAACCTGGACCGAACAAAAGCCCATTCCCAAGTATGTGATATCATAAAAAACCAAAACCCATGATGACACAAACCCCATAAAGGTTAACTCCATGTAACTTTTTATTGTGCCTAATGTATCCTTTACGACAGGAAATACTAAATACTTATCTAGAATATTATTACCCCTAATATATTAGCGATATACTAATAAGATACCAGGTGAATCGATGTCCAACAAAATTGAATTATCGAATGAAATTCCAAAGAATTATGAGTATAATATAAAACCGCCTTCAACGGAATGTCGGTATTCAGCACAATTAAGAGATAAATCATCGAGAGAGCGACATTGTATGTGGAGGACGTTATGACTGCACGGGTCCGATTCCGGGTCGAATCACTCATAGTCCAGCGGCCATTAGAAATGGTCACCAATTTATCATTAAAGCAATTTTTGCAATAATTGTTTGCTTTTGTCCGAAACGACGTCGGCACAGAATATGCTCTACTTAGCTATGACAATTTCATGTCAATGATTTGTGCGTGTATTTGTATAATTTGGAATTCATATTGTAGGTTTTAATTTATGTCGTTATGATACGAGTTAGTTTGCGCAACCACGCTGCTAATATTGATTCACATTTGAATTTAAATGCGAATGTAGTCGTAAACTGCATGCAATTTAACATAACTGAGTACCTATAAACGTTGTAAATGTCAGACGTTTAGATAGCATTCGAAATGACAATAGAATGCTGTTCAAATTAACGCAAATCAATAATATAAATAATACTAGATGGAATTACCCAGATACAACTATAGACACGACCCAAAATGTCTGCATTTATTCGTACTTATTTGACAGTAGCCAATACATTAAAACAATGTATATTTATAAGCCGTGCTCAAAGTAAAGGTCAAGCAACACGAAACAAAAGAAAAACAAAACTAGAACAAAACTGGACAACGCAAAGTAGAGCCAATTTTCGATCGTGCACGCACCGGTCATCGGTCCACCCACGATCACAAAAGACGCGTGGGTGCAAAGATTATTCTCATTCAATTGAACTGCATTGTGCGCCGGCGCATGCCACTTCCAGCCACCTCTTAATTACCGCGCAGCTGCTGACCCGTGTCCATCTGGATCATCACCACCTACAGCACTGACAGGCTACAGGCTGATCGGTTATTGACCATTTAACAATTTATCATATTTTAGAGATTTATTTTTCAACTTGAAAAATAGGATGGTACCTAATAGACCCATTGGTCTATAAGGATATTGATCGCGCAATATGATACTTATTTAGAAAAGATGATCTGAAAGTTTTTCATTCCTTTGTTTGAAAAAGGATGAAAAATGGAAAATTTGGCTTGAGAAAAGTCGTTTGGCGCAGATTATTGTAAAGTACCTTATGATTGTTAAGCTGATCCAAGCACACCGACATACGTATGTAAATGCAAGATAGGTAAGTAGGTACTAGGTTCATTATACATTGCATGTTATTCCACAAAGCATTTATATGGTACCTAAATTATTTTATTTCTATAAGTAGGTTTGTACAAACACTTTTAGACGTCAATCATATTTTTAAAACTAGAAGAGGTCGATGTGTCCTATCTGCCTACTCTGGAGAAGAAAGGCCGAAACAAAGTCAGAGGTCACAGTCTCTTTTAAAGTCTAGACATAATCTTGGTCAGATCATGTGAATATGGTAAGGCAAGATAAGTCATGGAGCAAGTTGACTTACTCGTAGCCTGTCTATCCAATGGCACTTAGATATACATTATGTTCTTTATCCTTCTTACGCAATAAATAACTCTCCAAATTAAAACGAAATACAAAATTCAGAACAACAATACGTCAAAATCCAAGACAATATAACTATGCTAATATAAGCATTAAAAAAATAAACACATTCAAATTCACCGATTAGCATTGCAAAATTATGAAAACAACCTAAATCGGTGAAATATTTACGACCCTACTTAACATCATCAATAATTCAAAATCAATCTGTTATGTTACTAAAGGAAAATGGAAAAGTTGCAGCTTAAATTAAATTAACAGTGCTTGAAAAGGCAACACCCTGTGCACTTGAATGAACAGGCCATATTTAGTTGATCTGTGTAATACAAGGTGAGAGTGTCCAGTGACAATAGCGCGACAGTTTTGAGTGGCCAGACGTCCGCCAAATCTCATTTGTGGATTTATCATTAACATTATTTCATTCACCCTTCCCTCCATGGCCTATTAAGGGTTATAAATTTTATATCCGTCCGACATGTCCCAAGCTTTCCGTTGTTTATTTATCGTAATTTTATTTGTACACGTTTATATTAGATAGAGACGAAAGAATACTTCCATTAGACATTATAAATTTCATAAGTACGACTTTGCTCGGTGCTACGAACAAAGCAATCTCGTATTGAAGTCGTAAAAGTGAAAAAATATTGGCTATGTCAGCGCCGCATTCATCAGAACAATGAGGCGTGCCCTAATCGCGCGCCTTATCGGCACTAGCTTTTGTCTTAATTCGATGAAGGGTAATTTATGGCAGACCACACTTGCCATAAATAATAGTATTTAAGTGTGAGTCTGCTGCCCTTAGAGTGCTGTTCTGTCAAAATTCACATAAATAATGACGACCCGACGAGACAGATCTTATCTCGGAATAGCGACAAGTCTACGACGCGGTTATAAACAAAAGACGCACTCTAATGACTGAATGAGCCATCGTAAACCCTTAATATTTACGCACGAATCTTTCAGCTTACCTTTTGAGAGGTTTTATAACTCGGCGGAGATCTCCCCGCGCCCGCACCGCTCCGGGTAGGCGCCTACGCCAGTCTCACTATATCTGATTTATTCATACCACCCGAAACACATGATCGGTTTTTCGGATATCCAGTTATTCTTTTTTTACTGCTGAGCTTTTAGTTAGGTCAGGTATATCTAACTACTGTCAAGTTGAAGAATTTATTTGAAATTGATTGACATCTAAGATTAGTTTTTCAGTTCTGTTAGTGTGAATGACTCACATTGAACAATAGGTACTTTCTCATTAATCTCGCGAGTGTTCGCTCTAATAGCAAATCTTTCCACTGTTTGCAATGACATAAAAGTGCAGATATCGGGTTGCAATTAAAACTATTGGACGACGCTCGTTAACTGCAGCGAGCGCGTGGGTGGACAAACACGGCAGATGTGCGCGACCCTCACTGACCTCTGCACTCACCCCAATACTTGCAATTAGCCACCTAATGTCATCACCCAGTTTTGATACTTCTACGCTCGTTACATACAATGCTGAACCCTGAAAGTGTCTGTAATAGGCATTCAAATAAAACTATGGGATTCAACCATTTGGGGGGTCTATTTTAGGATTTAAACCCAAGTGACGCAACCTCGGATAGGTGAGCGATAACGACTCAATATTTATTGTCACCCGACGTCCGTCATTAAGATAGTGTCAAAACTGACTGGCACGCACACAGACACTGCCGGCCAGCCGGAGCACTCATAATTATTACTAATGCCTTAAATATGTCAAAACAGGAATCCAGGTAAAAAGGCGTAATTTACGCGCGTCCGATAGAGATTTGGCAGTTGGCGCCGTGGAGCGCACGCGCAGCCGGGCTGCTTCGCGAGGAGGCGCCCACTTTTTGTTAACCATTGTCTTTTAATATAAATTTTAAATAGGAAATGTCCCTTTTTATGGAGATCTAGTTTACGGCTCTGACAATGAAGGCATAAATCTAACGAGTGCGTCACTCTGCCTCGGCGATGATCGATCGATAAACATTATTTATGTACTTCCGTTGGGTAACACACGATTGGAGTCGTGGACGTGAACAAATTCGTAGAAATACGCCTCGAATATTATTATGTTAGTAGTCATTATGTAGGAAAACCACTGCACCCTCTGCTTTAAGCTTCTAAATAATTTATAAACACAACCATTTCCGTTTCTTATTTAATTGTTTGTTCCAGATTCCTAAGAAAAAAGAAATGATAATTCAAGAATAGAATCACAATAACAGCTTCAGCTTTTTACTTATAGACAACTTAGTCTAGGAAATAAGAGGCTTGGGTGCTGGACTCATTTACACCTTAACACTTGCGTCTCAAGATCCAGACTTGAAGTGATATCTCTAAGGAATAAAAGGTGCAAAGCGGCAAGTAAATACAAAGAATGCCTCTATATGATCGGTATAATTAAGCCAAATGTTAATAAAGAGAACAATGCCGCTCATCCATTCTAGCGAGCTAGCCTCCAATCAACGTGCCTTCAGAAGAGGGGCTGATTAACGACAATAACTCAGCGACAACACCAACTTGACCACGTTTATTTTTATTTTAGGCCCTTTCCAGTCGATCTCTAATGAATACGCTTTATCTTCAAGTTTATATAAAAAATAAATCGCTTTTAACTGAAGAATCACGCCTTAAAAAAGAAACGCTTATTAAAATTTATTTCTTTCTCTCCTCGCGGCACTGTCGTGTACTTCGCCTCGAATAAAATTAAAAAGTCAAGAATTCTTATTTATTTTAATACAATAAACCGCAATCGCTGAATAAAGATAAATAAAAAGCAATAAAAAATAAAATCGCATTAGCAATAAACAAAATACTTCAGCGGATGTGGGCAGAGCGGAGAGCACGCACGCGGAGATGCGTAGAGTAGATGCTGCGCGGTGACTAACGTCTTAACTAGGTGATATCGGAAGTAAGGGTCCGAATAAATATGCCAAATATTTACTCAATATTTGATAACATGTCTTGCGTTCAAAAATGAACAATTGTCAGAAATTAAGCACCGATTTTTTTTGTAAGTTATTAGCACCTAACTAGCACTCACCATGTAACCTAAAAAACCCAAGACAATATTACAAATTCTATTATTTTGCCAACTTAGTGTCACGATTAAATAAATCGAGACGCGGTGGAAGCTCCACGGCACGCTGTTAGCCGATTGTCACGAGTGCTACCCTCGTCGGCGTTTTCTTAATTGTGCCGAAATATTTATTTGATTGCGAACTTTGCAGCACAAGCGTGCAACCGAAATGGTCATCGGCATCCTGACCGCCGCCACAATAGCACCGCCACCCCACCTCACCACATTAAGACTATGTTACCAATTCAAATCTATTTTTGCCAGGTTTACCAGCCCAGAGCCGAGCCTTTATTTGAAACCAAAATATCGAAACCAAAAGTGTGAGGATGTGTAACTACCAGCACGGTGTCGCTGTTGGTCATTATTTATATATCTTCTCGCTAATGTATGGATTTAAAATCAATGAACAAATGAATAATGGAGCAATTTGTTCACTGAAATTGGAATAATTTCTTTGCTCGTACAAAATAGATGTTTAATGTAATTTTCATTTGTTTACACTCGGACATTGGGCTTTTTGTTTTCCGGTGTCCAATTTAGATAAATAAAAGCACATCAAAGCAAAACGAACGTAAGACACAGCTGTCAGTCAAAAAACGCAGTTTCCAAAGTTGGGGTGCGTGATAGAATTGAATAATGTCGGAACACAATCAATTTAGGACAATCAGCTGAGCGATCACGTTCAGTGCTCAGGACATTCCTGCCTTCAAGTCAGAGCGGCCAACGCGCGACTCCTGTCCGTCAACAAATTGCAGTATCGTAGATCTAAATGGGCCACCGAGTCGATGCTGGATACATTCGTAACAGTGCAGCCACGCATCGTGCACTGATCATGCGCCGTGAACAAGAGATGAAATAAAGTATGAAACTGGTCGCGCGTTCCGAACGCAACGAACACAACTGTATGGTCCCAGAGCCAACAATCGAGATCTGAAGCGGCGATAACGATGTCAACTAGTGCAGGCTGTCCTCGCCGTTCCCATGATTTGCGATGCCGTTCTAATCGTAATAATTACGGCCTATCCATCAAACGGACGTATGATAAACATGCGTCTCAGGAATCTGACCAAGAAATGGTAATAGTTATCAATCTCCGCGTGCCGACTGTGTTCACAGTTTGAGACATAGCAGAGATCATTTTTTGCGCGGGTGACGTGTTTATGAACGTTCCGTTATAAATTCTCTTTGATCTCATCTACCATGTCACATCGGTGTCTCCACGTAGTTTTCCTCGTACATTGGAACCGCAGATGGCGCTCGTATACATATTTTTATTGCTCTAATTTCTCTGCGTAGCTTTGGGATCGGACATAACATTCGTCAACGGTCCTAACAAAGCTGACTAATTATCGTGGCGCGGCATGTCGTAAAACAGTGCATATTGACGGAATATAGAGAGGCCGGCACACAGTGCTTAATGACATTAATCACATTGATTTATTGTGGTTCCGAGTTATTACAGGCCGGCCGGCGCGGGTAGTGTGTGTGCATGCGTTAGTACCGACACGCAACGCGCCTGTGTGCGGCCGCTTCTTGTGTAAATGTTATACGCAATGCATACAGGGTGATACACTACACCTGTACTTTTGCTGCTTCATATCGTTGTAGGTTTCGAAATAAATCTAAGCCTCCCATAAGAAGTCGAGAATAAGTAAGTATCTCTTGGTAATACTCATAAAACTCATTTAAATTGCATCCTAAGTGAACTGTTAACCTAACATGTGACGTCATAGTTCTAAATACAGAAACGCACGAAGTGAACCTTACGCTGAAATAGGAAAAGAATTTCCCGAGCGCGCTGTGAAGTGAGCACCCTGGCTAGTGTAGGCGCTAGTTCACGGACGGCGCAGCGGCTGTGTGCGTGTATGGCATTAGGCAACAATTTACGCTGTTTGCGGCGTGTTAATATTGATTGGCTCGCTTTATTTCGAATCTCGCGAATCTATCCACGAAACTACGTCAATGTACGTGTAAGTAGATCATACACTTCATCGTAATGTTCTAAATATACTTTATAATCGAAACTTTTCATCCATTTGTTGTGACTTTTCGACCTCATTATTCGACAGAGTGATACAATTCGTGAGTATTTCAACTGCTCATTTTTTTCATTACTCGTAAGTAGGTTAATATATTAGATTACATGTTTTTCTATCGATCAGTGTGAGTGTGTGTAAAAATATGCGGGTGTTTAGTAATCTGTCTGTACGCGGATGCACTTGTTATGTTTGATAAATGACGTGGTTTCTGTTCACAGGAATATAAAGTTAGTGTCTATTTATAAGTGTAAATATGTCCATAAAGCAGTGGTATTTAGAGCAAAGGAGTAATAAAGTTGGCAGTGATCTGAGCCCCGGCGCTAGTGTCCATCGCTCAAGTATTTAGTACAATAAGGTACGTGCGGACAGCGGCTCACACGTCCCACTGTCGCGGACGGGTGCGCACCCGCATGTCAATCACGACATTATAATTTCATAATGCACGTTTGTCAACGTAAATAATACGCAAAATTTATGTTACGAGGTTCTCACCGTTCTACGGAGGCACAGCGAATACTTAATAAGCCACCATTAAGTATAGAAAACATTGCGAGTGTACTACTCATATTCATTTGACGACGTGCCTATAAATTCAATTAAGTCGTATGTAGATATACGTACGTAGGGTGCACGATGTAAACCGTGTTATGAACGCGAATATAAATTCATTTGGTTATTTGCATAAATTGCTATTTAAACGGTTTTATAGGTTGTTTGTTTCGTAGGTAGGTAGGTAGGTACCTACATGAGTTATAAAATTCACACATTGGAATCAGCGTGGGCTGGTAGGATAATATTATATTCAATATTTGGGCACATCTTATACGTAAGTAATTATTAATTAAGCAAGATATGCAGGCATAACATATAGTTAGTAGAAATTTTAATAGAAGTCGACTATGATAGAACTACATAGGACATACATCATACAGATTGCAACTAGGTACTTTTTTTTTCATTTAGCGAAGTCCAATCTGCTTCCACAACTAGTTTGGCTAGAATAAAATAGGGATAGCAGCTACATAGAACTCGCCATTCTCTTGTTACCTATCGCATACATATAGGTACCTGTTATACAGTACCTATGTTAGGTTAAATGAGGGACATACTCTAAGGGGGTGTAGTAGATAATTACTCATGAAAAAGAGCCACTTTAAAAATGGGACCAGCTCTGATGTATGCAAAAAAAGTCAGCTGTTCCGTAAAAAAGTTCAATACTAACACGATCTAAATGTATAAAAGCAGATTTTTTTTTTTTCATATTTCGGAGTTGGCCATATATGTAGTAAATTAACTCAAACTAAAAGCATTTATTTCAATTAAAGCAATTACAAGCACTTTTGAATATTCAAGAAGTTTGTCAGTCAAAAACATGAAGCTAATTACCTACCCATTCCAAAGCGTAGTAAGTTCCTATCGAGAAGAACGGGCAAGAAACTCCAACACTCTTTTCGATCAAAATATTGTTTATCACTCCCTAACCCCATTGTTCCACATCCACATGTTCTACTCCCATTGTTTAACCTCACACAGGTAGTGTTTAAGTTTTATGATTGCATACTTGAATTAATCATATAAACAGTATCAAAGATTTTATGCCTCTGCTCGAGGTTTGTAGCAGTCACTTGATAAAATCAATCTTGAAATCTGAAATGTTATTTGAGTCAAACTGGTTTGTTTGGTAGTAAACGACGGACACGCCACCTATCTTTACGTTTGTGTTACAATTTGTTAACAGTCTTCGTTATTGCTTTACATACCTACACAAGTGCACATAGGTGGGTAGGTTAGGTACTGCAATTAATAATATATGAATATAAATAACCCTATTAAAAAAAATGTTCTGTTCGTGAAAACGAGTTTCGTTCATTTCCCAAGAAAAGCAAATCGCAATAATTGATTAGAGGTAAAATTTTGATTCGCGAATCATAATTGAATCCTAATAATAAATAAATAAAACATTTATTTCAGGCTGCAATGGCCCATAGACATATACCTACATACATACGACATATACATACATACGACGACACGGTTGGCGCAGTGGTTAAGCGATTGACTGCTGCGTTACGTGTCTCGGGCTCGATCCCCGCACGGAACAAATATATGTATGACCTGCAAGTAGTTGTTCCGGGTCTGGCTGTTTGTGTATGTGACTTTAAATGTTTGTAAACGCACCCACGATACAGGAGAAATTCTTAGTGTGGGGCAACGTTTAAAAAAAAAACCTTACAAAATAACATTCATAAAGTACTTAAATAAAACAAAACTTGCGTTAATAATAGCTTAAAACTATGTTAGTAGCACTGCACTAGCTTGTCTTTGAGCTAACTAACGTCCTAGATAATTTAGGTACCAAAAAGGTTATATAGGTTTTTTCTTGTGAAGGTAGGCAGAAACTGAACCTACTTAGGTACTTCATCATGATCATTATCTGCCTTGCCTTTTCCCAACGAATGTTGGGGTTGGCTTCCAGTCTAACCAGATGCAGCTAAATACCTACCAGTATTTTAAATGAAGCGACTGTCTATCCGACCTCCACAACCCAGTTGCTGGGTAATACGACACCCGTTGTACCCACTTAAACAATGAAAACATAGATTAAATTGTTGGATTATTGGAAATAGGCCCCTGGTTAGAATAAAAAAAGTAAAAGTAAAAAAAAAACATATTTGGCATTTAAAGGTTCTTTTCCCAGCCTGAACATCGAACTGTAGACCCCATGATGAAAAGGTGTCAAGAATAATAGATATTCAGTGGCCAAATCTCCCTTTTCGTAAATCTCTGTCAGACTTTTATCCTTATTCATTCGCTATATAATGTTGTCATGTTAAATAGGGAGACTCCATAATAAAGCAACCGTTAGCCGTGTCCGTCATCATTAGCCGTGTTATCCGCTATTTTTGCGCGCTCGTGTGTACGCGGACCAAAATAGCTCGCACCACTAATGAATTACACTTTATTCGATTGTTTAAGCTTAAAATATCTAGCCGTACTCTCCAGTCAGTTAAACAGATAAAAATATCTCACTCAGATTTTCTTATACTTAGTACTTAGTGTTAAAGAAATACTCCATTTGAATTCCACGACGTACTCGTCGCTGAAAAATCCGTTGGTAGAACAGGCAAATATATCTTGTAGCACATTGAAATTAATGTTGATAAATATACAAAAGGAACGGCGGAAGTGCGGACGTCGCGGCCGGAAGTAGGTCCATCCATCATCCGCCCGCCCTGGATAAAAACGGTCGTTAGTGCCGCCCCCCGGCTCTACCTGCCTCTCTATTAATGTTACACTCAAGCGCCTCTATTACTCCTGTCATTTGTTATATCCATTTTGGCAAATTGGCTGATCTCGCATAACGCTATCCACTAGACGTAATTAAGGGGCTTTTTCCAGCCCTAATATCGCTAATACGACAAATGATAGTTGAGATAAGTAAGTGATTATTTATTATTTCTGGAACTAATAGAGGCAGACATGTTACAAAGATTTTTTTATTGCCAGCCCTGTCGGTGTTTTTCATAGGGAAAATTCTATAAATATTATTAATCCAAGTTATACAAGCATCCCCAAAACGAAATAATACTCACACTAACTGTCACAAGAGAAATCTACTAAAGAGCACCTATTTAACAAATTAAATGTGTCTATACAAACAACGTAAACAAGCCAAAAACGTGGCAATAAACGTCAAAAGAAAAGTAAAAAGATTCCCGCGGGTGTATTCAGCGGCAACTCACCGAGTGAGATTGAAGGCATGCACGCGAGGGTGACACCCGGCCTCTTCGGGGAACCAAAACCGCTTATAAAAGTATGCGCCGGAAATCCGCGGGTTGCCGCCCGGAGTATTAAAATTATTATGAAACCGCCGCGCCGCGATAAGGCGGGATGATACCGGCTTAACACCACCCCCCCTCCGTGCCCCCCACTGGCGCCCGGCCCCCCCAACCCCGACACCCTCGGCGCACTATCGCACCATGCTCGAATGCCTTTTCACCGTACCTATATCTATGCGAAAACTTATACGACACTCTAGTTATGCATAAATGTTTATGCGAAGTTAACCAGCCAACACCTACTTGACACCACACAACTTTGTAGGAAACCCTTGTAGAATTATAATTCGACTATCATTTAAAAACTTTTTGAGTGTAGATAACCATTAGGTATACTTGCTCTTATTTCACAAACATGGAAGTGAAATCTGAATGCTACACCAATACACTAATAACGCTCCAATAAGCATCGTTAATCTAGCTGAGAGTTCCGAATAAATCAAAGTGAGTAAACTTAAAACATTAACCAGATAAAGTTATTTCAACAATGTAAACGTCGCCGTCGCTGGGCAACTTTATGCAGAAGCTGCACTGGTATGTCGAACTACAATTATAACTTTGGCCCCGGACGCGACAGAACGTTGTGTTGCAACAAATAAAATATGTCCACGAAAACGCGCGAGGGGGACGGCACAGCGAAATTTCGTACACGAGACAAAGATAAGCTTAACCAGCACGAAATTATGAGCGTTTAACTGTTTCTAGCTGTAGAATCTGGCACGGGTGCTTCGCCGGCTCGCCAGCGCGCGTTATTTACGAGGGGGTGGCCTCCCCGCTGCACCCGAGATAGTGCCTTCCCCGGAAGAACGACGCCGCCGCCGCGCAGCGACGCGCCGTGCCGCACCGAACGCGCCCTTGCGGCGGCGGCGCAGGGTGCACTATGCCGCGGCCGCTCGCGCCACCACAGCACCTCGCTTACACCTCGCTTCTGCTTGTGCAGATTGCTGCCAACCCGCACTTGCTAGCACGCCGCACGACCCACGAATATCACCTCTACGACAAACGCCATACGGTCACCTCTCGAGGACGCTTGTCCGCTTTCAGTTCACACGGCGCCCACCGTTTTCCTACATTACATTATAGTGAAGATGTCTGTATTTCTTGTTTATGATAGCATAAAACTATGGTAGGTAAATTGACGGCGCTATATCGGTGTGGCACGTCTACGGCACAGCCGCGGCACACTACGGCACAGCCGCGGCACACTACCACACTGCCGCTCGATACACTTTGTTAACATTAATGTGTGCTTATACACTAATAAATCAGGCCGTGGTTTGTACTTTAACATTGTATTTTTGAGACATTACCTTACCTTAAGAATGAACGCTATGTAAGTGAAGGTAATTAAATAGAATTATGTAATTATACAATAAGCTTGTACCTATATAGGTAGGATATCCTAAGGTGATACCTTTGTACTTAAGTGATTATCGCTCATGATCCTTTACGTGATGGGGAAGCAATAGCAGTGTTAATTCCAAGGGGTAAGTTTTACAAATGGATCTGATACCTGCCTATCAAGTCCCATGTCGTCGCATGCTTAAAGAATCTAAAGTAAACGTATAAATAAAAGTAAGTAAGTATCTGCTCGCCATTCCTGAAATACCATTAATATATCAGTTTCCTGCCCCCATTAACTGAAATAAGAATCTTTTCCTAATGAGCAATTGCTACTAAATAATGTAATTTTATTAAGCTCCCCATACATTAGGGTCGTTACATAAAGCACGATACAAACGAACAGCGGCGACGGTCACGTACCTACGTCATTTAAGTGAAAATATACGACACACAGAAAAGAGAAAAATCGCAAAAACCATCTAGAGCATTATGGCTCGCGGCGAACCATTACTTTTAATATAAATAAAATAACAAAATATGAGCGTCCGGCCGTTGAGTGCCCCCGAACACTTTTATATTTCAGCTGAGACACCACCCGCGCCACACTCCCCACACGCAAGATTTATATTTTGACTTGTACACTACTTATCCGTTTAAAGCTCGGACACATCCGACGTTGTGACTTCAAATGACTTATCTTGTGTTATGAACGCGTTACACGGTGATCCGGAAGTTTAAGACCAGTTGGAATGTGTCAAATATGGATCTTTCGTCGACGTCAATCAAAATACTTACAAGAATTATTATAGAGTATTTAAATATTAAATATATAAGAATGATGAAGAAGGAAGAAGTATTTTACAATTCCAGATCAAGTTGCTAATCAAGACCACCTACTTAAATGGCGCTACTGTCTATTAACAAAGATAAAAAACATGACATTATGTATGTACCGTGTGTACATATTTACATAACTAAACAATAAAGATTAATGACACTAACGCGAGATCAATATCGGGACGATTGCTACTTCCCATTAGAATATCATTAATTCGTGGTAAGTCTGATTATAACTTCATATAGACTCGTAGAGAACAAAGTGTGCTAGCATTGACACCATCATTCAAACATAACAAACGACCGTGTAATCGTTCAGAACCGGTTCTCTGAATACATATTTAGGTACCTACTCACCGTACGTAAATATTAAATGCTATATATCTAAATAAATGTAAAATAGGTACCTACTTTCAAAGTTAGTCATGAAAATTTGCATATTTGAAGGCAAGTGTATAAAAAACTGATAAAGATGAAACTCACATTTAGTTAGCAAACCATAATTATGGTGTTCAGTAAAATATGCCAAAGCACATTTGAGCCAGCGAACGGTTCTCATACAGCCAGCATTTTGACAAGTTAAGTATTGTTTGTAAACGAGCTGCGTCGACAATATTTTTCTGTATAATTTACGGTATTAAAATTTCATCTCAATGTCTGACGTACGACATAATAATGACTTAACACGCACGTCTCATTACTTCTCATACTTGTGGAGGCAACTTAGTATGGAACTTGATCTCATCTACTTTAGAAATATTATATCTTATCGCTATGAAAAGTTCACATTACTTATTTAAGTAAGGTACATTATTTCATGAAATTGAAAAAAGAACCATCATTAATCAATGGAAAATCCTAAGGTGTAACGAAGCCTGAAATAAAAAAGCGAAAGAAAACCTGAACAATTTAATCTGATCCGTGATCGTGACATTAAGACACAAAGCAATTAACCAAATCAGCAATACGTTCAAGTACTGAATTAAAAGCGAGGGGGCATTTAAAAGCTCTCAAAGTTCATCCCTAGTCCACCATAGGCGGCTATCCCATTCATGCGTTTAGATGATTGTCTGTACAAAAGGAAATATGAGTTACGCTTCACTGGAGTGTAAACAAGTGAATGAACAAACTCAAGTGTTTCGACACAAGTGTTGCGTGCGTTTCCGCGATGCGTGCCCTTTGCACAAGCTTCAATCAATCAATGTCCACTTTTAATGACTTAATACTGACATATTCCACTCGGTATTCCTTCAGAAATTTGCTTCATAAACGAGGAAATTTACATGATTACAGTACACTTTTATTATCGCCTCAATGAGCGTTTCGGCCGGCGCTAATTACACTCGATGCTCCCTCGAAACCTTACGAGGCTTCATCGACCGATATTGTCCATCGCACTCGATCGTAAAGCGGGCCTAACAAAACAAAGAACATAACACGACTATAGAGTTCGCAATAAAACCGCGTGAAAATGGCAATAGCTATTCAGAGGGAGATATTAAAATGCATGGAAATAAATTCGGCGTCGCATTCGGGCGTACGGCTCGGGGGGTGCAGTAAAAATAAACAGCGACACCATTAGAACTCACTTCCATATTCAAATTTATGAACGCGTCCGAGCCGCGTCCCTCGCTGGCGTGGCCCGTCCACTGCCACACCACCGCTACGCCACTGCTACACCAGTGCTACGCCACGCTACAACAGTGCTACGCCGCTGCTACGGCACCGCTACGCCACGCTACACTATTGCTACGCAACCGCTACGCCACTTCCAGAGACCGCCACGCACGCCCACCGCTCATTTATACCGCCATCATTTTGACGGTCAATTTAAAAATTTCACCCCTGTTTTACCTAACATAAACCTACGTTATAACGCTCTAACTAACTCCACTTTTTCGACAAACTCGACCCCTGTTAGCGATAAAAAGTAGCTCAAAGATAATGAACAGGTAGTCGGTATTGTGCAGGTTATTTTTATGAATTTATAGTAATGTGTAACATGTTGTAACACTAACAAATAAAATAAACGTAAGACAAGAGCGTTCAGGAGGCGGGCCGTCGAGCGACGCGTGCTTTAGCTTAAATAAACAGACGTTTTCAAAAATCTGTGTATTTAAATCGTATGTGACTTGTGTTACGGTGCTATTTCTGTTTAACTGCCGCACTGATGGATCTGAAATAACACCTCCATAGTGCCGTTCAGGGAACTCACATTAAATTCATAAGGGATTAGGTGTCATCATAAACAGGAATTATTTAGTCGACTGAGGTTAAAAACAACAACATAGCTCCCGGCTAATTATTTTTAATGACAATTACGGTGCGGTTAATGTGAGCCTGAAATATCTAATACGTTCCTTTTATTATAATGTGGGATTTCGTAAGTCAAAAGGGGACATACCATGTCGCTAATTTAATGGGGTTTAGAACAAACGTAGGTACTTAGATTAACAAAGGGATACAGTTGTGTAGATAAATATTTATCTTCTTCGAGCACATTCTATCATTGTGCTGAAACTGCTTTTAGTATCTTGTTATGTTTGATAATGAAAACAAAGTTGAAAGCTCTATCAGCACATGAATAGAACATCTACTTTACCTATAGCACAGAAGAAGTTAAGGCACCTGCGGTCGGTTTCTTAATACCATAACAAGCCAGTGTGCCTAGTGCATTTGCAGGACTCTAAAGTGGGTCAACTCTGAAAAGTTAAGGAAAAACACCCAACAGTTAGAGATACAACTTTGACTTTGTAGATAGCAAAATTTTTAAACCATAATACCTTTTTATTCACTTACAGCTACCAACTATTAATTCAGCACAATCAAAGAACAAATCAAGCAACGTTGCCAACAAAAAACCAGTAGCGTACCGACAGCAAAATAATCCCAGCCCCGCTACATAGTTTCGTTAATTAAAAAAAAATATCCACCCTAACATCCAAGGCAAATGACATGAAGGAAATGTATCGAGTACCGGGCTTAGTCGATGCCGATCCGATGACTGGCAGAATCGACTAAATTGCTTCTATCACATTAATATCGGACGGCCGAGTTACACAGTCACACGTATTCGTTATATTTAATTTAAAGCACACAAAGCGATTGACATGGCTCCCGCGATTCGCTTTTTCATAACGACTCCTCGTAAATTTGTTTCAGAAATTAAAATCGGTCAGTGAATGGATCTAGTTACGGATGTCGGTAGCAAGGATTTTATACGCTTACCTACAATATTGTGAGAGAGAATGAGTCTGTAGCTTTGAGGTCCTGCTGCGATGCTTTTTAATTATTATTCATCTTTTTTTATAATCTTGTTTTAAGAAGGAATTAGGCTGCGAGAAGTTGATAATGAGATGCTGACATAACAATGACTTGTGGCTGATGATGCCATCAGTCATTATTGAAATGATATAGGAAACACGTATATTTATGTTGTAGGTACCTAGTCATCAAAACATCACAAAACTAAGTAAACACCTATACAATTTAATTAGGTAGGTAGGTACCTAGGTATCTACCCACCCACAACAACACAACACACCACACAATAATCATGTAGAAAACAGAAAGTGAAAAACTAAAGCCCGTTTTATTTGTGAGTTATTAATTATAATTAATTACCTAGATACTTTCCTAACACGTGTAACCTAACTAGTCAAAGTGTATTTGTTTTATTATTCATGCAAACTGTAAATTACCTATTCTGAAAACCTTTAACGAGTTATTGTGCATGTAAAAAGTAAAGCGAAACATACAAAATAGCAAAGTTCATTAAAAAAACAATAGCATAATAAATATTTTATAAATGCAAATCGATTAGTAAATTATTAACAAAGTTACACAACAAGTTTTCGTGTTCGTAAATTACCAAGAACTTATCTTTGAGCAATTAAAAAAGCCATTTAATAAATTATTGAATACAAACAAAAAGTTATGACGTGCAAGTTCAATTAGTGTGTGTGGTGTGGGAGGCTTCGCGGGGCGACGGCGGCCGCCATCTAGCGGGCGTCAGCGCCGCCCACCGCCGCCTCGCGAGCCGCCAACGGCCTCGCGACCACATGTCGCTTATGAATATGAGGCGTTATGATTATGAAAATATGCCCCGCCCCGAATATGGAATATGGAGGAGGGGGGCCCGTGTAGCGCGTGCGAATGGGCGAAGTTTGATTTATGAGCCGGGCGCGGCCCCGCCTCCCTGTCATAACCGTGTACCTGGTGCGCGCGCGCGCCGCCGCCCGCCGCCCGCCGCCGCCTCGCGCTCAGTCCCGCTTCAGATGGCGAGTGGTGCGCTCGGTCACACGCCGCGTCCGCTCCGCACAGTGTACTTCGTCCGAGCCGAGTAGCCGGCGCCGCGCGAGTGTCCCGTGGTGTGCAGCCCTAGTGCGAGCAGGCCGCCTGCCATGCGCCGGCCCTGAGCCGCCAGCGCGACATCATGCCGCGCGTCAAGCCCTCCTGCGTACGCCGCGTCTCCATCGGTACTTAACCCTCCACTACGCCATCTCACCACATCACACACGACGTCTCCGCCACATCTCACCCTGCCGACCTGTGACCCTAACTCTGAGGAGGAATTACATGTGTTTTTGTCGATACGTTGTTGTTGAATCCACGATTGGATATTCGTACCGATAAAATGATTCAGTTAGCGACGATAAAATTTGGCATACATGAAAAAGTGAGCACTAAAATTCGTCACCAGCGGGGTGAGTAAACAGTGCAGTGAATTTTCACACTTGACAATATATTGTAGATAGTTGAAAGGAAACATACGTTATTAGGGAGGTATGTAGAGCTTTACTATTTAGTATAACAAAAATGCTTAACGAAAACTTTGAAAGCTTACCTACATTAAAGTGTTAAAGTTCCATTAGTAAAAAGTGCGTTTTTTAAATAAGTTTAGATACAATAAAAAAAATAATGTCAGTAGTTACATATTTCAAAAACCAAATTTTAATGTTAATGCCTAAAACCCGCTCTGAAATTGTATTTTCTTTTGAGTTCAGAAATTTTCCAGAAAACTCTTTAATTGCCGGAAAAAAATTAACAGACCGGAACAGTTTACATTTTCCAGGAAGAGAAAGATGTAAAAATAAATAGTTTGAGATCATAAGGTCGGTTGTACCGGTTACATTGTAGCGAACTTGGCTATCGCACTGCCGCGCGCTAAATACCTTAAATGGTCCAATTAAAAAACGGTTACGACCAATCAATAGGTCGAATTTCAAAATGTTTATTACCACGGGTATAAATAGAAAGCTTATTGTGGTTTAGCGTTTATTTGTAGGCTATTCTGTTGCATTAAAACTATTAGCCACCGTGTCCAATTTTATGACTAAAACTATTAATAATCTGGACAGATATCATTGAAACACTATTTATAATCTAATTTATGATGTCATTTTTACTGTATCTTTATACAATATTTTATTTATATTTATTGTAGGACCATTTTATTGCAGTTAAATTGTAGTTTTTATTATAAAAATTTGTGACAATTATGGAAATGTTACTGAGTGACTTTGAGAGTTTGATGGATTAGGTATATATTTAGTTATAAATCAAATTTTTATGACAGTGGAGGTCTTTAGTGGAACATGATTATTTATATCAAACATCATGCTGTGTGTGTGTTTTAGCGACGGCCCGGACGGCCCTTGTACCTACCTATCAAGAACGTTTCTGTTTACACATCCCAATTATTCTTAACTTTATTTTTTTTTGTTACATATTTTAAATAATATAAAAAATGTGTGGCCTTTTAATTATATTAAAAAAATCGCCAAACAAATCCACTGATACAGATGAATACCTTAATTCGTTATCATGTTTAAGTACCTATTAGTATTTTAGAAAATATTCTTATCTAACGGCTATCAGTAGAATATTACAATAATATTAGAAAAAATAACTAATTTAATGAATATATTTTTAGAACCCATTTATTTTTTTCCATAAGCTCATTAAATTAATATTTTTCTATGTGGCAAGACAGTCTTTTTAAGTTTGTGTTGATGATAGAATTTGGGGGAATCCTAACAACGTTGTAGACTTTGATTGATAATAGTTCATAGGTAGGTACCTACCATAAGTAGTAGTACAAAATAAAGTTTTTTTTTAATGTTGTTACTTACAAAGTTTTCTTACCTTAGTTTACAAAGACTTTGATAATACAACTTAATAATTGGTCCATCATAAATGTCTAATAAAGACACAACATATATTTGCATAACTATTATAATTTTTATAGCATATCACCGTGGCGCCACGCGGCGCTGTCCGTCGTTCTAATGATTTCACACTTCATCATTCACTTTACCATGACGTTCTTAGAATAATAACCTTGTAAACAGTATTTATAGATCACATTGTCATTTATTATAATACTGAACGAAGCGAAGGGTCAATACAACAATCATTTGAAATTATTATTAGGTGTATTTTCAGTCAATGTATTCTGGTAACGTTATCTTCAAAATAATATCACGTCCGTACAAAGCGGGTGAATATCAATGTTTATATTATCTACATACCTAGCCTATAACAGAACTCAATTCAATTTCTTAATAGACTTTTCTTTAAGCGTGAGAATTTTAATATTAAACAATCGTTTTCCGATTTTCCCCCTTCCTCTCTTACTTCCGGTCCGACTTCCTGAATTTACTGAACTTTTGTAAATGGGGCATTTTGGTTTTACAGTTAAATTATAGTCAGTTAGATGTTTGGGATTTCTATAATAGATCCTTAGATGTTTGGAATTTCTATATTAGATCATTGTCATTGTTATTTATTTGTCTAGGATCTATGAAACGGTATTGTGTGACAGTACAAAGTATTAGGTACCTATTAGTGTTTTATTAATATAGGTACTTAAATGCAAATATTTTCATATTGGAACTTAATCAATTAAGTATCTCTACTTAAAGCTTACTTTGCTTATAGTAAGAGAATTGCTCATAAAAACGCTTTTAAATGTGCTTTTGGAATTTGAGGGAAGGTAAATCAATGCTATCCTTAAGCAGAACATGGGTACCTAGGTAGATATTTTTAAATGATTCTGCCTTATGACTTTATAAGTATCAATAACTTACTAAACGAAACTATTCTGCCTATACTCTGATTTTACATTGGTACTTTCACGGTTTGCTTTAAAAGCGATACCTATTAATGCTCTGATATCATTTAAATCACCCATTACTGATTAAAAAGAAATGTCTTCATGGAACAGAATGACACGTTGTCAAACTTTATGATAGCGACCGCTAGTCGCTATGGTCGGTTTATCTCATTGCTGGTTTTACGAGTGCTCTATAAAATATTTATTATAGACATTCTATCTGCTAACGATTGAAATAACCTATTCATATTCTTATGAAATACTTATATTCACTATTTGTTTGATCGACTAATAAATTAAAAACAAAACTCGTTAAATATCTAAGCCGGTTCTAATTCGGAATAAAATGAAAGATCACTATGCATATCGCCGTTCATTTACCTTGAATGATGAATAATAATTACTGTTGATGCATAAATTATAGACTTTCTGTCAGTTGATTAATGAGCATCGACATATTTAATGGCAATTGTAATAACATTTACAACACCTACCTACTTGTTCATAAACACGTTACAGTGAGTCTGGTGCTGGGGAGGAATGTTTGGCAGTCCAACGCTCTCACAGTTATTGTAAACATGTTTCTTCAACATGAAAAGGGAAGCTCAATATTGATAAGTTTGTTTTGTGGAAAAGTTGAACAATGTGTGTCGTGCAATGAGTATCCGCAACGGCACACTAAAGCCTCTTTATATTTGTGCGTAACGCGGCGGCGGCGCACGACGCAGCCTCTTTGAGACGTCGCAAGCTCCGTTCACCGTAATACTGTCAAATACCAACAAATAGATACCACTAATCCTTCTCCTTAAAACTAACTATTAAACGCACCGGCATCTCGCTACAAATAAGTTATTTAATCCTCGCGGCAACATTATCCCGGATTATATCATGTTTTGTGTCGGTGCTCACTTATCCGTCCGCTTTTCAAAACACCACAAACTTCCACCAAAAAAATGCGTATTATGAAACGAATATTCAAAACTGTGCACCAGCCACCAGCCAGCGGCCGAGTGACATTGGCAGGTAGGTAATATCTATAAAAAAGATACATTTAAAATATTAAAACGGTGAAAGTATAATGTTGCTGATAAGCAAATTTATGCTTAAAATATATTTGGAAATCTTTAATTTAACAATATAGGTACCTAGTAGGTAGGGCCGGTAAGTGGTGGATCGGGTCGAGTTTTGGAATCTCGATAAATTAATATGCAGGGAGTTAGGTACTTAGCTAGGTATGTGAGTACACAATTTATTTTGTTTATTGATATATTTTGTAAATGCATGCACACCTGTGAGGCTAATTAAAAAGTCTTGAACTGGATTGTGCACCGTATAAAGTATCGATGAGTCGTGAATGTCGTGATATAGTTAAGAGTCGGTGTGTTGTTAATAAGTTGCTAATTATTATTAGGCGCGTTAACGAATACGTAAACCGTAAACGCGCGATAAGCGCTGTTAACGCCGAATGCACCTGTAAGTTCCTTCTGGTATCCTTGACCCGCTGTGGTATAACCGTATTACTTCGGTGATGTAGGAATCTGTTTTGGTGACTTCACGGTTTAACTCTCAAGGGTCAATTGGAACCGAATTCTTTAAATACAAAGGCTTTAAAAGATATTTTTATTTAGACTTTATATTTTCTAAACAAGATCAGTTTGTGACTTTCGATTGGAATATCTATTCTCTTAACTTCTCTTTCCATTTGTTAGGAAGTAATTTTACTAATGTTTTATTTCACCACGTAGGTATTTATTAACTTTTTAGTTTTATGTTCTTTTGAAGTATTTTTTTATAAAAAAGTAAGTCTGCGATTTAAGATTATGAGATTTTAACTAAACCTAGGTAGGTATCATCAAAGATATTAGTCAGAAAATTTTAAATATAGGTAGGTTTGCAGATACCGTTATATTAAATGACAAAATATTAAGTCTAATTTATTACCTACTTTACTTTGAATGTCACAAGTTTAAAAGTAACCTAACTAAGTATGAAAGGAAAATATTATACGAATCGACTGTTCCATCGCTTAAAATCCGCTAATAATGTATAAATTCTTAATAATAAATCAGCAAACAGCCATTTTTACATAATTAATTAAATCATAATAGGTATCGCTGTTATTGTTAAATTCACCTCTAGGTATAAGTACCTAGAGGTGAATTTAACAATAACAGCGATACCTATTATGATGTAATTCAAACTTTTCAAATAATTTCCACTTCGGTATAAGTACCGAAGTGGAAATTATTTGAAAAGTTTCAAAAGATTGTAAATTCAATAATCAATCAATAAGCCTATTTTAGGCATCTTCTAAATTACCTATACCTTATCCCACGGGCTTTCTATCGACAATGTATCCCTAGTCTACCATCTTGGTAAATCCGTGGATATTTTCTTCAGGTTATCGCGTTAAAATAACTATTAACTAAGAAAGTTAATTAAAAACAATTCAAGCCAAACCAAAGATCTGCTTATAAAATTAAATGTACATAGGTACTAAGTAATGTAGGTACCCAGAGACCCTAAAAATACTTCAAAATACTTCTATGTGCTTAACCCATTCATATAGGTAACTATTCTATTGTATTCAGTGCTATTTCCATTTTAATATGTAAACAGGGATCTAAATAAATATATGTTAGAATATATTAATATAACTATGAAAGTGTGACTGTCTGTTTCCGGGACTAAAGTTCAAAAATACTGAAAATACGGTTCCAATAAATATAATAATAACAATAAAATTTATTTTATTATACAAAATAATGTTTTATTAAACTTATGAATTTCTAATTCACTCTTTGTAACTTATAACTTATCGAATCAGCACATAATCTTCAAAATAGGCTGTAATGTGTTGGCTCTGTTATAGACGAAAGTTTTGTTCATAGCATTAAAACATCTATTTTACAATCATTATCATATCAGACTATCATGATTTTTCTTTTTAAGTTGGTACTATTTTGCTAACTAGGAGTCTCCTGACACAGGCATGATTTTCTAAAAAGGAGGCTCCAAACACTAAACCTATGCTACCATTATGCCCTAAACATTACATTATGAAATGCAAATACAGATATAATAATAACCTTTATAATTATTATCATAATATCACCATCTAGTAAGTAGTACTTAGAATTATTATCATTGTTTTCTCATAATAATAAATGAAAAGAATTATCATCATTCCTCATCAGCCTATAATGTTCCCACTGCTGGGACACAAGCCTCCCTTTGGTGAGAGGGAGTGGGTCGTAATCCACCACGAGGGCCCAGTGCGGGTTGGTAGATGTCACATGTCTTCGAATTTTTGGTTCTAGGACATGCTGGTTTCCTCACGATGTTTTCCTTCACCGTTTTGAGAGCAGTGGTATTGAAATAATTTACACACAGTAAAGCGCCTGTCGGGGTTCGAACCAACCGACCCACAATTCGTAAGTCGCGGCCGTTACCACCTGGGCCACCACTGCTCACTTGTCATTGTTTTCTCATAATGTTTTATGAAAATAATTATCATCATTGTTTTCTCATTATACGAGTATCAACCGGAATACGTCCACTGCTAGACACAAACTTTCGTTTAGAGCGAAACTATAAGTCACGACTCTATTTGCTTATGGGTAGTCGTCGGTCACACGAATTCTTTTTGGCTCTAACTTCCAAACCTATTAATATTTCTCAGTAAAAAGTGCTTGTTATAAAATAATGTCGTCTTAGCTCTATCGGATACAAGAAAAAAACAGAAAAATCTAATATCTTACCGAGTTTTGTTGGTAATAGAGACAATACAAGATTGGAAGGTTTAGAAAATATTTTTCGTTCTCGTAGGACCTAAGTAACATCAATTTGTATTGCAACAGATTTAAACAAATTGAGTCTACTATGAAACATGAGGTAACTACAGACGATAGTTAAAACTATGCTTATAGCTATAATTATCACCACCATTTTTATTGTACCTAGGTACTATTAACTAAATAAGAATTAATATATTTTAAATTCAAACAAAATTATCACACACTCGCATATTCACAAAGCAAAACTTCTAAATAAAAGTTTCATGTCGATGCGAATGTTCTATCGTGATATTTTTAGCTTTCTACCCTTCTCGTGTCTATTGTTACAAAGTTCGAACTAAACACGGCTTTCGGAGCACCGTGACAAGCTACAACTAGCGACATCTATTGTTGAGTAGCCGACAACTAGAAATGTACGCGCGAAATTAAACTTAAAATTAGGTGTTTAATCGCACTGATTGTAGTTTAATTTAATAAAAGAATTATTTATATAATAAAATAAAACACTTTTCATGATTGACGTCTTAAATATTAAGTATTATGACATTTCTTAGTATCGGTATCGACTTTACCCTAGTTACATGTGAATGCTTTTAACTTTGTTTGAAATATTTCGTCCGTATGAAATAATATTATACCCATATCATGTCATCTCGTGTATAAAGAAAATACTCCGTTTCTTCCGCGTCGCAACTTGACTATCCCGATATTCTCCAGGGAATTCAGTAAAATCTTGTGACAGCAGTTTTCTACCTCGAAAAGGGACGTGCACATCAAACAAAACCTCCGTTTGGGAATCTCCCCTGATAGTATAACAGTCATCTTTTCCTTTTACATTTATGATATAAGCTACATTTTACTAGAATGCTACAAGTACCTTCATTTGAATTCCTTCAGTTTAAACTTAATTCAATAACTTGCTGGATTGTTAAACCAATTCGACAAATTCTACATATTAATTTGTATAAAAGACATAGTTTAGATATAAATGTAGGGGCAGGTGACTTAGGCCTAAACTGAAACTTACATAGATTAACAACAACTCAATCATCGGCAAGATAAATCGTTTATTTAATAAATACCTAGATAAGAAATATCTCTAAATACTTGAGCGTTTCGCTCTGTCAAATTAGAGATCATTTTATTATCATCAACTCATGTTCACAAACAAACATCGTCTATGAGAGTATAGTTTACACAAAGTACCTACTTACCTTTCTACTTAAAATTTCCCTCAATAATACATATCATTTACTTAATAAAAATCCCAAACAGCAACAATTTGCTTAACATTGTCACTAAAACTGTTCACTTTTTTGTTGCCATCTAATTTCATGGTTTTTCCTGCACTCACAAAGCCTGGCCACTCATATAACATTAATTGATTGTGTTTCAAGAATATAGCGTTAACGTATTACTCTTTTGTTCTAGGCGAAAGTTCGGGATCGTGTTCCGAAGAAGATATCAACCATGTGTCTGACGAGACAAGAGACCGGCCTGAAGCGCACATGTGTCCGCGCTGTCAGGAACAGTTCGAGAACCTGCACGAGTTCCTGTACCACAAGCGACTGTGCGATGAGAAAGCGTTGCAAATGGGCGAGGAGAGAATGCACTCCGATCCAGAGGAAATGGTCGTTTCAGGCGACGAAGAAATGGATGGACCTAACAAACGATTAGAACAAGTCCGACGGCATCGACAAGATGCGGAGAATAATAACAGCCTCGAAGATGGGGAGGCAGAAGTGCCGGAAGCCGACGTGCCGCCGGTCGGCCTGCCCTTCCCGGTGGCCGGCCACGTCACGCTCGAAGCTTTACAAAATACTAAAGTTGCCGTAGCGCAATTCGCCGCGACTACAATGGCGAACAACGCAGATAATGAAGCGGCGTTACATGAACTAGCCGTGCTGCAAAGCACGTTATTTACGCTACAACACCAACAAGTGTTTCAGTTACAATTAATACGCCAATTACAAAACCAGTTGTCATTAACGCGACGGAAAGATGACCAGCTCCCCAGCCCGCCGCCGAGTGAACCAGAGCCGATGCCGGTACCTCCCGCTCGATCGCCGTCGCCGCCTCGTCCGCCACGGGAGCCTACTCCTGTCGCACCCCCTCCTCCCACTAGTCAAAGCTTACCGTCAACCCATTCGCATCTCACACCTAAGACGGAACCTATCTCCGTTCCTAAACTCCTGACCTCATCTCCACCGGTGATGTCCCATCCACCGTACACCTCCATTTCCTCATCGCTAGCGTCTACAATAATCACAAACAACGACCCGCCACCGTCTCTCAACGAACCTAACACGCTTGAAATGCTACAAAGGAGAGCACAAGAAGTGCTAGACAATGCGTCACAAGGCCTACTAGCCAATAATCTTGCCGATGAACTTGCTTTCCGTAAATCGGGAAAAATGTCACCCTATGATGGAAAATCAGGAGGAAGAAATGAACCATTTTTCAAGCATCGCTGCCGTTACTGCGGAAAAGTGTTTGGAAGTGATTCTGCGCTGCAAATCCACATCCGATCGCACACAGGTGAAAGACCTTTTAAATGTAATGTATGTGGATCACGATTTACAACCAAAGGGAATCTCAAAGTACATTTCCAAAGACACACAGCAAAGTTTCCGCATGTCAAGATGAATCCCAATCCAATACCAGAGCATTTGGATAAATACCACCCCCCGCTGTTAGCACAGTTGTCGCCGGGGCCAATTCCTGGCATGCCACCACATCCACTTCAATTCCCTCCGGGTGCAC
Source organism: Brachylomia viminalis (assembly GCA_937001585.2). Lineage (NCBI taxonomy): Eukaryota > Metazoa > Arthropoda > Insecta > Lepidoptera > Noctuidae > Brachylomia > Brachylomia viminalis. The sequence continues at coordinate 11,892,953 of OW443301.2, read as the reverse complement.
CAGCTCCTTTTCCGCCAAGCTTGCCGTTGTACAGACCCCCACACCACGACTTACTACCACCTCGTCCGCTCGGAGACAAACCTCTACCGCCTCACCCACTGTTTGCAATGCGAGAGGAACAAGACGCTCCGGCTGATCTCAGTAAACCATCCGCGCCGAGCCCTTCTCGATCAGCACCCGAGGTTAAGTCTGAACCACAAGACGATGATTGTCATCGAGATTCCAGTTTCGAAGACGTTGACCGCGTATCTCCTAAGCGAGAACCTGATGAAAATGATGCCACGCAGGATCCAGAACAAGACAGATATCCTTCAACTTCGCCCTACGATGACTGCAGCATGGACTCAAAATATAGCAATGAAGAGCAAATTGGCAGAGAGAGTCCTCATGTGAAGCCCGATCCAGACCAACCGGAAAATCTCTCAAGTAAGAATTCACCGATATCCGGGCCAATTTCAATAGCAACGGGACTGCGTACTTTTCCTTCGTTTCCTCTGTTCCCTCAGTCTCCCAGCAGTATGTCCTCTGGTAGTATAACTCCTTTTCCAAACTCTGTTCAACACGTCGCTGATGCAGATCTGGCACGTGATCCAATGTTTTATAATTCACTACTCCCCCGCCCAGGCAGCAATGATAACTCTTGGGAAAGTTTAATAGAAATTACAAAAACTTCTGAAACATCAAAGCTTCAACAGTTAGTTGATAATATTGACAATAAAGTGTCCGATCCCAACGAATGTATAGTATGCCACCGTGTTCTCTCTTGCAAGAGTGCGTTACAAATGCACTATCGTACGCACACGGGCGAGAGACCTTTCCGATGTAAATTGTGTGGCCGCTCTTTTACGACTAAAGGCAATTTGAAAACCCATATGGGCGTTCATCGCATTAAACCTCCAGTTCAAATGTTACATCAGTGTCCAGTTTGCCATAAGAAATTTTCGGATCCTACCATATTACACCAACATATACGACTTCACACGGGCGAGCGCGCCCACCTCCCTTACGATCAAATGAGAAGTATCGATATTGAGGGTTTTCCATCACTGAGTAACGGGTCAGACGTCAGCGACTATCAAGCTCAGCGCCCCTTCCCGCGCCCGCTGTTCCCTACTCCGACCACTCCCGGCGACCGACGGGCGGACTCCCGCGGGACCGACGATGAGAGCGGCCGGGACGAGCGCGAGCCCGCTATTCGGGAGTTCGACGACGACTTAGATATGAAGGATCGTCGAACTTCGCCGCTCTCCGTCTGCGCCTCGGCGTCCGAAAGCGAAATAAAAACCATCACCACAACGGCTTCCCTCCCATCGGCGACAGGTTCGGACAGCGGGCGCAGCGCGCGGGCGTCGCCTCCGTCACCCACCATGTCGTCGCTGTCGACGCCGCCGCGGCTGCCGCTGCACTCGCCGCTGCCGTCGCCGCCCACGCCTATCGCCGCGCTGGGCGCGCTCGGAGGATCGCCCTTCAGCCCGCTCGGACTCGCGTTCCCTCCCGCAGGTATGCGATAGCGGGATCTTATATTTTCGTCCGCCCCGGTCGCCCATTTCCATTTCCTTGTTTTGATCCTCGCCCACCACTAATAAATAAACCACCGGGCGCTCGAATACACGTCAGTCACCAAAACTAAATGTGGAAGAAGTAACTCTTATTGATAATAAAAACAGTGTAATCGTGCGTTCCGACTGTTGTACAATTAGTGACAACGAAACCGCATTGAACGATGGGTTTATTTGTGTGCAGTGCGCGGCAACACGACCTGTAACCTCTGCTACAAGACATTCGCCTGCAACTCCGCTCTGGAGATACATTACCGGAGCCACACCAAGGAGCGACCGTTTAAGTGCACCGTCTGCGACCGCGGATTCTCCACAAAGGTTTGTCTCAACCACTTCTTATTATACCTTAGATTCATCCCTTTGTTATTTATATCTCTATTTTGAAATTAAACTGAATAAACTTAGGTACCAACAGTATATTTGATCCTATTTATCCACTGATGTATCTGTGTCTAACAATGCCGTGATATGACTATCGTGTAATAGTCACGTAGGTACATACTCCTAGCTCCGATTGAGTGACTTTGGCGTTTAGCCAGTTCATACTTTATTGTTACACAAATAGCTAGACTACGTGTTTACGACATTTCCACTAATTTTCACTACATCTAAAGAAATTCATTGATAATAAAATCTTTTGAATTATAAAATAGTAGCCCCCGTCCGCGTCTCTATCTATGTACAAGTAGGTTAACAATTTCTTTAATTTTCTGCTTTCCGACAGCGCGTCACGATCATCGCAGAAACATCTTAATTTCTTTCCTAGACCCAAAATAACACATAAATATATATTTCAAATGAATTGCATATTACTAGAACCGTCTAAAACAATTGATTTAAATTACTTAGGGCCGATTTTTCAATAGTCAGATAACTTTTATCTGAAGAATAAATCTGACAGTTTGACATATTTTCTATACAAAAGCTGTCAAACCGTAATATTTATTCCTCAGATAAAAGTTAACTGACTATTGAAAAATCAGGCCTTAAAGCGATAAAGTTTTAAATTACTTATTCGGGATTTAAAATAACCCAGTCCTTTGAACTCGTTTCTGTTAATAACTTAAAATACCTATTCTGCATGTTTTTTCCTTTGCTGTTTTATTGTTGAAGTGTATGCACTCCCTAACCTCTATTTGCATACAAGCATTAGGTAGTTAGATGAGGTATAGGAAGGGTATACCGGCGACAGGACGTATATAGTTCGCGTTTGATAAATAACACGCTGCAAGCGGGGCATCGTATTCCAAGTTGAAGGCGAGACATCGACAAGCAACGTTGTGCGCGACTAACTTCGTGCGCCGGTTTCATTTCATCCAAGTTTCGGTGCATTAATTTTGCAGGCAGTAATTACAAGTCGCTAGTCGGCGCCTCTAGTTCGCATTAGTTTTAGCTGTTGTCTTCCTCCATCGCCTCGCATCCGAGCCGTTGCCGGCTTGCCGAGTAATTGACGACTAACTGCGCAAACTTGTAGGCTCGTTTGTTCCGATTTAATCAAAACTATGTACTGCCTTACTGATCACATTCATCGGTTTATGAATGGTTTATAATTAAAAACCCTACCTTTGTATTAATGTCAGAGTCTGTCAGGTAATGCGTCTCATATCAGCACAAATGCAACCACTTGTTAGCCGTGTGCCGGCCACATTTAACATCGTTTCCATCTACAGATAATTAAACTTTGTTTATTATCCAACTTCGCTGCCTTATAGATAATCGCAAATTGAACTGTACGTCATGTCATTAATTTATTACTTTGCGATAAAACTTATTTTGCATATCATATTTACCAAGTACATTAATCGATGTAAAATGTATTCCTGCCCACATTTTTCCTGAAGTAACGTGCCGTTTCCTGTGTTGCGTTTTCTTTTTATATCTAGTTAAACCACAGTTAACATCTCAATTAGTGAGATGAAACCCAAGAGCAGCTCAAGTAACTGAATGTGCATCAAAGAATGAGGCTCAGACCGCAAGATGCACGTAAACCGCAAAGATTTCTGAATAGGCTTAGGTACGTTAAAATGCACATAAATGAAAAGATAGTTAGGCTACATAACGTCATATTTCCGCATCTAAAAAGTGTGATGGTTTGATTATTAAGCCGTAGGTACCTTTTTGCTACCACTGAGATACAAGATGTCTTCCGTATTTTCAACCCGTTTCCAATATCGGTAGGTAGCACAAAAAGGAGTAAATGCACTAAAATTCGATTATATGTATGATTATAAATAATATTTCGTTATCTCTATTAACACTAATTTACTACTTTAATACAAGACATTCCCAAATGATTTGCAAACGTCCCAGCTCTTCATTTTATTATAACATGTCATCTTATCGTTTTAACATATTATTATTATAACTGTTTAATAGCACTTCACTAATCTGAATGTTCGCACTTAAAACTTACTAATGAACATCTGAGAAAAACTGTTTTATAGATAGGTACCTACCTAGGTAATTATACTTAAGTATACAAACAACGAAATAATAATGTGAAACATTTATTAGCAGGTAGATACGGACAAAATGAATGAATTCAATATTTTAGACAATAAATAAAGGTTGTTAAAAGCATTTTTATGATGATACACGTTTTATACTCGGTTCGGCCAATATTTCAAGCGTGTAGTGTAAAGCTGCGCTTGCGACGCTCCATCGCGTCGCGCCACAAAAATGATAAGTCATAAAAACAACGTCACGGAAAACGATCGGAATATTAATTCATGTCGTAAAATATTTATTGCTTATAAATCCTTGAGCCTTTACCTACGCTTCTCGTCATAAAAAGATTATTTATGCTTGACAAAGTAACATTTTTCGTATGTTACCGAAAGTGACCAGGGGCCTCATCAATAAAATATAGGTTATTTATGATGGCGCCGAGGTTAAAAGTTGAAAACCCCACAAAGGCACCTTGCGTACCTCGGTTGGCTTAATTAAGTTCTCCTGATAAAAATAGCAGCGCTTAAGTAGCAACGTATCTATGATTTACATTTGTAGTGACCCAGAAGCCTAGATAACTTCCAACGAAACGTAATAAATATACATGATACCTACCTACACGTATGTAACGTTTTACTCAGGTAAATGCTCTTTGATTTGTTATTTTTTTCATTAACGTTCTCGAATGGATCAGAGGAAAGCTGCGGCTTAACAAAAATAGCTGTTAATTACCTACATTAAACAAGTAACTTATATTTTCTTTTTAAAACTACGTAAGAAGCAACGATAAACCCTAAGGATAAACCAATGAAAACTGAATTCTTCTAAACCTACCATTAAATTAAACGCGCGTTTTTTGTTCCCTCCTACTCAGCGTCGAATTACCAGTTAAGGCTTTTAAAGTCTACACAATTTTCCGAGTAAAATGATACAACATGACAATATGAAACAGTAAATACCTAACAATTCCTATTGGTCACGAAATGACTGATGTTACTCCCAATATGACCACTCCTTACTGTGACTCATAAAACTTTATAGTTACCGATGACAGGTTGGCATTAGGTATTAGCGTGCAATACGATAAATTATCATTATACTTAATTGACAATTTAGCAAAACTAGATTCCTATTGAGTTGCATTTTGATAAGAATGTCTAGTCGACGGTTGTCTTTCTTCAAATATAAGATGGTAGTTTAATTTTGTATAACCGACATGTTGGACATTTTCCATCTGTTAGGCAATCAGGTTTGTGAAACGGGATTTCCAAATGTTTCAATAATAATCCTTACTATTCGTTAGCCTATAGTTAGAACCCCGAATTTCATCGTTTTCGGGACTCGATATTATTTTCAAACCTACCATAAGTATCTATAAAATCTTGAAACACCGATTGTGTAAAAAGTGAAATACCTATTGATAATTTACCCACCAATTTTCTTCTCCCTAACGCGAACTTATCTTTGTCAGTTCCCGCTACTCCCCACAATGAAACAATACTTGCTCGGTTTACAAGATTACTTAGGTATTGACTAAAAGTGTTCTGTTCATCTTAGTATAATAATCGACATCTACCTACATAGCTATATTAACCCTTCTGCTAGTCTAAAATTGACACACTAAGCACCTGCTTACTCCACTTTGGTAAGAAAACAAAAACAAGTGATCCACATTTTGGCGCCGCCTGTCTTGCAAATTACTGGGGTTTAAAAAACAAACAACACTTTAGACATTAAAATATTAACGCCAAACCATCAGTAGTTGTCAGCAAGCTAACTGACGGTGAGGACCGGGACGGTCTACTTAACATTTATATATACTTTATAAGAAAATTAGGCTCCCAAATCGAATTTTAATCATTAGAATGTTTAGGAATGTACGAGAAAGAAATGCGTTTAAATGGGAGTTCGTATGTTGGTATGCCGTAACGTTGAGGTGGAGGGAACTGGTTAGTGCTGGTAGTGAGAGACAAGCCAGCAACCTGTCGCGTCCTACGCATGGTTGCGTATGCGTCGGTTACTGGAACTGGAGTATGTCGCTCTCCTCGGAGGTCCGAGTGGACCGACGCGGACGCACTTGCTCCTACACCAAGTTAAACAACTGACAATATGCTCACAAATCTAAGCATGCGTTTATAGTCGGTATACCATTCACTAACACTCACTTGGGAACCTATAAAAGCTACAAAAGGATCATCAACCTCTTAGGTGTACCTATCTACTAAAAGTGGGCCTACCCTCTTAACAAAACATGAAGTTATAAATATAGGCATTTCCCAAAAATGTTTGAAAACCTCAAAAAGAGGTGCTTGCACTTTTATTCTAAAACGATAGATCCCAATTCTGTCCAAACCTTGACCGACTTTTATATTCAGACCCTATATCGACCGTGGGCGAGTTATTCTGGGGTTGCACTCAATGACCGGTACGGATCCGGGGGGCGAAGCTTTTTATTATGAATACGGCATGGTAATAAAAAACGTGTCAATCATCCAAACAATGCCCAGGAAAACAAGCTTTATACGAAAATAGAGACGGTGTACCTACCTCATTTAAGATAATACCAAATTGCATTTTGCTTTAGGTAGGTAGGTAACGAGCTTTCTTATATAGGTATGATATTCATTTTCCTTTGAAACCTCTTGTGGAAATCATGAAAACATTAAACGAAATGAAAAATTCATATTAAAACTTAATTAAACGTTAATTTTTCAATTTAAATCCAGGGTGCAGATCTCATAGTCTCTGGTTAGTGATTTTAAAGATGGCGGCCCTAGGCTTATACCGCTAGTGCCTGAACCAACTGCTTACGAACACATTTAAAATTACAATAAGTGTCGGGGACACTGCACCGACGAAAGTTCACGCGCCAAACTATTTATCGATTATTCCAATCTTCTTGTACTACCTACATGTAGGTAAAGTCGTACTCAGTTTATTGACTCGAATAACGTCACTAAAAGAGCAAATGCTTGTTGGGTATAAATAAAAACACCCATATTTCATACCCCATTGTATTTATATCCATATAAACTGAATTTATAACCGATGCACACTGAAGACGTCATGTTTTTGACAATATTTTAAGTTATGTCCTATATATGCGGCAAATGAAATCCCGCCGTCAAGTTTTCTTTAAAAACCGTTTAATGGATAAACGGTTTTTAAAGAAAACTTGACGGCTAATATTATAAATTTGAAAGTAACTGTCTGTCTGTGTATCTGTCTGTCTGTATGTTGCCTTTTCACGCCTACCACTGAACGAATAAAATAAAATTTGGCGAGGAGATAGATGATATCCTTGGGAAGAACATAAGCTAAGGGGGTGACATATGGGATGATAGTTTGTATGGGAAACCCAGCATTTCTTAAGTTAGGGATATGAAAATTCAAATTTATGTTTTTAGAAGATATCAAAATTTGTTTGCTTCAGCGTTTTTGTAAATTAACCCTTCAAGGGGAAACATAGGGATGATTTACAGAAACATATTATTTAAAAATAAATTGTCTTTTTAAGAAATTTAAGGGATTGGAAATATGGTCAGAACCCGTGTCTTGAGGTATTATGTATTTTATTATTTATTTCATTTAAATCGATCTACCCGCTTAAAGGTTATTACAATTTGAAGTTATAAAATAACTTATATGTAGGAAATACGTGGTTAATGGCGACGCCAGAGTAAATAATATTAAAATTAATGATTATTATTTTTATTAGACTTAAAAGAATCATCAAAACATGTTTATTAAAAATAAAAATAGATTTATTTGCATTTATATCTGTCTGTCAGTCTGTTACCTTTTTACGCTTTAACGGCTGAATGGATTTGGATACCATTTGGATACTATTTATCCCGGTAGCATGTTGCCGTGGGATAATTTCCGAAATCTACACGGGCGAAGTCGCAGGCAGAAGCTAGTATCAGATAAATTAAGAACAAGAAACGCTTGAGATTGTTTTTTCTGTAGAAAAATAGGTAGCACAAAGGAATCGTTCGATATTTAAATAATAATGTAATGTTTCTTTATCCAAAGACAAGATCTATTGCTAGATACAAGCAACCCGTAGCGATTATATGCTCTTTGGAACTCAGATCAGCAATTAAATAAATCCATATTCCCAAGCGCATACGCAGTCGAATAGCTTAATAAATTCAGTAGCAATTTAGCGATTTATAACCGCTAAACTAATGTAGGTACAGGCTAAGTTATTAACTAGCATAAAAATAATGACCCAGATGCTAAGAATGCGAAGTCATATATTGTAGAGTTATTGCGTTTCGACGCCTTACCTACAGTGAAAACCTCGTAAGTGTAAAAGAAGCAACTTTTCAGGAGGAAGAATAAACTGCGTGCTGTAAATTTATTGTACAGCGTCTTTTATGTTTTTTTATTAATTAATATGGAAATTTAACCCGCTTTGATATCCAGAACTGTCGGATACTATAAGATTGCGAGTGCGTTGCGAGGTTTTCTTCCTAGCAACGCAAAAAAAATAATTTGAGCAAAAATGCATTCCCGAGGTTTGCACTCTAAGGCGACGATTTGCGTACACGATTACGCCAAGTTTAAAGGAAATTAGAGTAATAAAGATAGGTACGTACCTAAATACAGCAATACCGGTTAATCGATGAGTTAGGTTCTCATTGTTCACAATTTCTCGTTTAGTTAGTGAAGACAGAAATGGTGCCGATTCTCTTGTCACAAAATTCTCTAAACTAGACTAAAAATCACCAAAAAGTTTATTCCTGTCAAACGTCGATTTCCCATTCTGAAATTGACTAAAGTGACACCACTTAACTAAATTTTAGTTTGACAGCACTAAGATGGCACTGAGATTATAATTTACCTAGTGAAAATGGCAATTTTGCTATTCTGAATTTGACGGTTTTCACCAAAAGTTTTGATTGTCTAACTAAATCTGACTATTTTTAATCACGATTAAAAGGTGTGGAATAAAAGTAGTAGTCATGAACTAAGATTCACACAAACACCTCGACTTCAGATGCAAAAACAGTACCTACGGTACCTATCTTTTTCTTTTGTTTTGCTTATATCTCGAAAACGGTGTGTCCTATCCATCGCAAAAATAATTAAAATATCGACCCCCTTTATAAAACTCGTAAACCTCTACAACTCAACATGTTGGTAATAATTTTTCATATTTTCCATACAAAAAGTGACAAATTCCATACAAAACATGTCGAGGCTGCAAATCATGCGCGCCTCCGGCTCTAACAAAAAATCACGTGGTATGGCAAACTAGTACGACGTGGAGTCGCCATTGCCGAATTTGATTTTAGGTGCCAAAATTGTTTTTAAATTTAGAGATTTTATTTTGCAGCTTCAAGATTCTCATAGCCAAAAGTCAGGAATTTTAGTGATAGTTTAGTTCGGTGTACAAGAGAATCGGCACCATTATCAGTCATCAAGAATAGCTCGATGATCCTACAAAATTAAACGGCGCGCTTTTTTCACGGAAAGCGCGGGATGTTTTGCGGCATTGTAAAAGTAATTAAGTAACATAAATGCTGGCGTTCGGTAAAATCTTTAAAAAATTATTACTAAAAGTCAAAGTCAAAGCATTTATTTCAAATAGGCACATAAAAGGCACTTTTGAACGAAAAAATAATAATTAAATTCTGAAAATTCGATAGACAATGCTACAATGATCAACTACGTGACTGGATAAAATACCTAACTGAAAACCAAAAAAAAATTAAAATGAAATGAATGAAATTGAAGCTTTTAAAATTATGTAAATAGGGGGTTTTATTCACTCTTGTAGAACTGTTTATGTAAGTAGGTCCTACAAGTATTCCTTATGCGTTTTACCTGAATATTAATCAAAAACTTGTAATTTAGTTAGACATGGTTTGCTATAATGTTAGTTGTAATGTTATCTAAGGTTCTAGAATATAATGTGCCGTGACCATAGTGCATGCCACCTAATAACAAAGTGCGCGTTCAAATAATTCAATCAATAATCAAATTGTCACCAATTGTCTGAAACATAAAACGATAAAATATAATAATTTTATATACATACGAGACTAAAGTTGATTAAAAATACCTTTAAAACACGGAAAAATATGAAATGTACCGTAAACAACTTATAAACATGTGAATATTTAAGTAAAATGTCATTTTGTTTAATGTCCGTTTCAGAAGTAGGTAAATAAAATATCATCGGTGAATACGAATTAGCTACTTAAAATAATATTTAATTAATTAAGTGGCCTCATATACTAATACAAATCACTATCTTTTGTATTAATACAACCGTTCCTAATAAATTTATGCCAATATTTACTTAGTATTATATTTATTATTTTATAACAGTTTTAAAAGTAGGTATTTTATTTTAAATTATTCTAAGGAGATGTTCACAACAATTATTTAATTAACAATACTTATTTTTTTATTATTTACGAATAACGTGGATAAGTCGGAAATGGTGGAAGTCGTAAAACATGGAGTGCCCATTATCATTTAAGATTAAACAAACCGGTATTCGAATTGCGCAAGTTGTTATTTTTTAAACTTAAAATATGTCTTTTCGAGACTTAGTAGGCTACTTGACTTTTCGAGAGGTTTGAGACCCGTGAACTCTACCAATAACGGCTCGTAAATTGTTTTCCATCGATTTCACTACCGTCTAAGCAGATATTTAGTTAGTATTGCCTGTAATATTTTTCATCTAAAAGAAGAGTTCACAAAATATCTAAAGTACCTTCTTAGTTTGTGACCTCTTCTTGGAGTTATCTCTATGATCAAAATCTTGTATTCTTTATCTAGTAGGTAGTCCCCCTTTAGAGTAGCTCCCTGCTATAGTTAGATTTTTTAATGATGACTGTTGGTATCTTTGTGTGACGTTAATGCCCTACACTTATTTTTTTTCACAATTTCCAATTATGTAAACAAAAGTCTGAAATGAATTATTTGATAATGAAATTCTTCACCCGACACTAACTGTTGTTATGACGTTGACGATTCGATGGTCCAATTCAAAGCCTGAAGCGTCTCAAAGTTTGTTTACATGATTGGAGACTGTGAAAAAGAAACATAGTGTGTACCTATAACTGTGTGTATTTGTCCCACGGTGCTGTGTGCGTGTGGTGCGTGTGTAACGCCTGTGTATTTGTGGTTCCAGAGCAGTGGCGGCGGTTGCCGGTGCGGTAGACGCGCGCGCGCACCCCGCCCCCCGCACGCCACTGCTTTGGACCTGTGGAACGCCTTCGTTTACCCGGTATGCGAGAGTGACGCCTGGCCGAGGAGCGACCATATCACGAGCGTTTTTTATTTTGCTTACATAGTTTTGCATGACCTTTTTTAATTCGTAATAACGTTAATTCCTGCCCCCCCCCCCCCCCCCCCCCAATCCCCCACAAGTCAAAGTTTAAGCGCTCCTGATATACAGTCCGTTCTTTTGTTCAGTTATCATATTGTTAAGACTAACTTTAAATGCGTGTACCTACCTTCTTATTTTTGTGACGCATTTGACATTGAGATTAGTTTCCAGTTAATTCATAATAAAAAAAACAGTTAAAAAATATACCTATCAGTTACACAACGCTTATACAAGAATAATTACATAATTAACCCATTAAATTAATCTTCTGTTGCGCTTAACGTTGTTAGGTACACTTATTGCTAATAATAATAGAGCTATAAAAATCTGATTTGTTTTAGATACCTACTTATGCTTACACACTTTAGTTGTTAGTAACTTTGACAGTTAATTACAATAACATGTTTGTATCGTCCTCAGGGCAACATGAAGCAGCACATGCTAACGCACAAGATCCGTGACGTGCCACCCGGGTTCGACAAGAGCTCGAGTGGAGCCGATGATGGCCGAGACCCGAGCCCCGACCGTCGCTCGTCACCCGACAAACTCGACCTTAAGCGCTCGCCACCTACGCATCCTCCGCCCCAAATGACGCACCCCCCACCTATCGATATGCCGCCAATGCCCAAACGGCCCAGTGGTAAGTTACAAAACTTGGCAACCAAGATTTTTTTTTATTTTTTTTTTACGGCTAACAACTTGTGTTAGATCCAAATAACGCTGTTCATTTGTTCCACAGTACCCAGTGGGCCGACACACCCCCCACCGCCGACCTCCTCCAAGCATTTGTGCGGAGTATGCCGCAAGAACTTCTCCTCGTCGTCTGCGCTTCAGATCCACATGCGCACGCACACCGGAGACAAACCCTTCCGATGTGCTGTTTGCCAGAAGGCCTTCACTACGAAGGGTAACCTTAAGGTAAGTTTAGTAAGAATCCTGTTTAACTTGTTTATGTTCCTAATGTGTGCCAGTTCCATCCAAGCTGTTCGATAAGAGCGTACCTTACCTATTTAGCTCCAGATTCTAATGAGGCAACATTCTAATAGGGTTTAGATACTTTGAGTACGAAATATTCTGGAATGTCCCAGTCTGAGATATACTAGGTACTGACTTGGGCTTACATAGTAGCATCATTTCCAGTCTGCACTGGTATTTGACCCTGCAACATCGGTTCGGAAAATCTAATTGAATTCGCGTCGTCCCCAGGTGCACATGGGCACTCACATGTGGAGCGGCGGCGCGTCCCGGCGCGGGCGCCGCATGTCGCTGGAGCTGCCGCCGCGCCCGCTGCACGAGCCGCACGACCTGCTGCGCCGCCCCGATCTCTTCTACCCGTACCTGCCCGCGCCCTTCCTTAACGGCATGCAGCAGAAGGTAAGCCAGACCAAAACTCGATAGAGAAAGAGACAGCCATATTGTCAAGTATTTGTATTTGACGAAGTTCTACAACAATTATTTTTGTGTGTCAACAGCTGAATGAAATATCAGTGATACAGCAGAGCGCGGGCCAGAACGGTGTAGCCGGAAAATTCCCTGGACTTCTCGGCTTCGGAGCATTCGGAGGCGCGAGACCAGGCGCTGCATCGCCACTGGAGCGACCGCCTTCACTTGAGGGCGGCGACGAGAGGCAAGCAGCCATGCGCGAGCTGGCCGAGCGCGGGCGTGAGCTGGCCGAGCGCAGCCGGCAGATGCGCGAGGAGCACGAGTACCGGTCGCAGCCGGCGCACGGAGCGCACGCGCCGCCGGCCGCGCAGACGTCGCCGCCCGCGCCGCACCACGCGCACCCGCTGGCGCCCGCGCGCACCGAGGGCCTCACCGTGTAGGTGGCCGCGAGCCAGCGCAGTACATTCCAGGTGTCCGGCCGGCGGCCCGACAGGCCGCGGCGGCCACGCGACGTCGTGTCTATATTGTACAAAGAGTTAGAGTCTAGTGAGAGTGCGGACCGTTCGTTCGACGAGGCGAGCTGATGTAGCGTAATTATGTGCGAGGTGTAGCGCTATATACCGTTGTTATTCCACGTGTTATTACGCCTAGTATTACTGTAAGTAACTTATTATGCACGAGTACGGGCCTGGGGCAATCGGGGGCTCATCGCGAGCTCCACGTTTATGTCATTACTCTGTGATAGTGCACATTTGGAGGCTGTGTCTGACGCACCGACAGCGTTCGGCGAAAGCGATGTCGTCTCATTGATGCAGCCGAATGTGCTATGACATCAAAAATTAAATATAAATTATCCCAAAAATTAAATAATTTTCATAAAACTATATCTTTTTAAATTAATTGTACATAATTTGTATAATAGTATTGTAATGAACGAGTAGTTATAAACTTGAATTTAATAAAAATATTATATTATAATATATTGTACGACTACAACTGGAGTGCATTATGCATGATTTTGTCTTTTGCCACATTCCAAATGATTGATGTTACTGAGAAAACAGATTTGTAAAGAATAATATTTTCCCTTGATAACAATATCATTATTCTGTCTGTCAGTGGAAATTTTACAAATGTAAATTAAAACTTATTCCGTACGATATACATATTGCGCATTGTATGAAAATACCGAAAAATTAATTCTATTACCTATGCGTCTATTGTCTATAAGTATTCAATATTGTATTACAATACATTTAATTGTAACAGAGGTTAATGACATATTCATATCATGTAAATTAAAAGTATTTGCATTTGAGGTCTATAGTTATAAGTATTTAGAGTCATAGCTATTATATTGCTTTAGAATACTTCAACATATCTTTGTAAAAATGTGAGCGACTGGTGTTTTGACGAGACGTTGACTAGGTACTTAACGGTTATATACTATTAGTATCACCGGCACTGTACGCAGACTGACCACGACTATGTAGACACATTTATATTACATTTCTTTCCAAATATGCATTTTCTCAATGCTTGTTAGACGCCGTAGTCCAGTTGCTATAAATTTAATTATTTTTTAACGAGTTATTATGTATTTTATACTTTGGTGACTAGCTATCTGTGTATAAATGTCCTACTAAATTATTTATAAATTATAAATCATGCATACACTCTTAGTATTAAAAGAATGCTTGCGAGGCGATAGGTCTCGCGCGCCAGTTTAGTTGTCTAGAATAAATTCTCATAGCAGCACCTACGAGCTAATTATTATATCAAGTTGCAAATAGATCTTAGAGAGTAGTATTAGTGATGAACATGATGGTGTCATGTCATGTCAGTATAAATAATCATTGTAAATTATTAAATGTTTATGTAAATGTCCAAAAAGTATTCAAATTATTTAAAAAAACAATTATTATACTAATAATTATTTTCTTTTTTGTTATTCCTTTACCTTCACCTACCTACCTAATTAGTTTTTAATTATTTTCAATCAAGTTAAATACTGTTTTTGGTAATACAAAAAGACAGACAAAAAGTACCTCGATTGCCTAATTATACGAAACTGCGATAAAAAGTCTAACAACAACAAACAAGGCTGATTGGTAAGTAAAGCTCGGCCAAAATATTTTCTTACGAGAAAACATAGTACCTACCTACCTACTTATCTGTTTTGAGTGGCTTGCCTAGAGATCAAAATTGGGGCAATATCGAGATTTTTTTATGATTACAAAAAAGCAACCTACTGAGGGAGGGATTGACTGTCTTTTTAACCGACTTCAAAAAAGGAGGACTATATAGGAGACTATAGGATTCGACTATATTTTTTTTTAATGTTTGTTACCTCAGAACTTTCGACTGGGTGGTGAACCGGATTAAATGATTTTTTTTTTATTTGACAGCTGGTGCTTCCCGTGTGGTCCCACTTAAATTAAATCGAAATCGTTCAAGCGGTTTAAACAAATCAACAATAAATTATTTTTAAATAAAAAAAGACGTGTAAGACGATAGTTTTCGAATTGGTGTGGGGTAGGTACCATAACAAAAAGTGAAAAATAAAAAACTTTTTAACAAAAAAAAACTACAAAGTGAAAAATAACTTTAATTTCGAAAGTCGGTGGAAACAACTAAAATACAGATCCAGAAACACCGACTTCCGAAATTTAAAGTTATTTTTCACTGTGTAGCGTTTTGTTTTTTTTTTGTTAAAAGGTTTAAATTTTTTTTCATGATTCAACATCACCCTGCCCTTGCCCCACGTAACTTGGGGCGGCGCATCACATTTTTCATGATTGTTAGTAGTAATTGCTGTTAAGCTCTTAAACTATATCTTCAATAACACCATTTTTATAATACCCCTATTGATTAAAAACCTTTAAAATACGAAGAGCAGCGGCAAGTATTTCAAGCATCGGTACCTATCACGTAATTGTCATAAGCGCCATCTATATGAATAAATAGGCGATATAATAACCACGACACCGCTCAGCAGGTTACAAAATATTTCATGATGTCCTCCAAATTTTCGATTTGTTGTTGTATTGCCGTGAGTATTATTGTTTGCATTTAATTTAATATCGATTGAAAATGGTAAAATTATATATAATAAATTGTAGTAACTAAATATTTATAATTAATCACAAAGATAATATAGCCAGCTATTTATTCTACACTTCAAAACAACTTTAGTAAAAAGGTACCTAACCTCATCGATACGAACATTATTGTGTCTTATTATTTCAATAAGATATAATAATAAGATAGTGTGTTTAGTAGTGGTTTACCAAAACTGCAAATGATACAAATGGAATAAACACTATTCATGTGCATACACGAATTCAACTGTAGGGTGGCAAACCATACATTTTAAGTATCTCCATTCGTGTAGGCTATCTTGGCCCAAGCAGAATCATTAAAAGTTTCAAAATCAAGTTGAGAACTAAGAAAAATACAGGTAACGATCGTCTAAAAAAACAAACTCCAATATAATTACTTAAAAGGTTATATTTTAATAATGTTACCAAGCACATGAGAGTTAGAAGTTGATGACACTGGCTAGTTTCTTGACGCGGTTGAGGAGCAAGTCTCCTTCACGTATTGTAGCCTGGTACAGCTGGGAGCGGTCGGCGTCGGCGCCGCGGCCCGATCCTGTTACTACGCAGCCGGCGACCGCGTCGATACGGCATTGCAGACGACCCGCAGCGGTGAAGCTAGAAATTTAAGGGAACTTAGGAAATAAGTTGAAACAACAGTGTAGTGTAGCTGAGGGGAAGTGGGGTGGTGAGACTTTGTCTGTAGTCAGCAAAACTCTCTCCATATTGACACAGACTGATTTTGATATATTCCTTTTTAGTTAGGCCTATATTTAAATTCAGAATCTGGGATAATTATTGAGTTTAGGATCTATGATGCCTTAAAACGCAAAGTACGAATTGAATTGCTATAAATAAAATTGCGACCTTTTTATTACAAGCTAGACCCAACAGACGCTGTCCTGTCAAAATTTTCCAATAGCCACTTTTCAAATTTACCTTTCCATAAAAACCTAATTAGAACTATTACGAACATTTTAAAACGAAAACTAACCAAATCAGCCCAGCCGTTTTCAAGTGATGCGCTTACTAACGAACAGCATTTCATTTTTATTTATAGCCACTCAAAATCTACTTCGGATAACTCAACAAACTCCCGGGATACGCCGAATGTGTCAGCAATATTGTCGAGCGATACTTGCGTAGAGGCTGAACCAATGAGGTCTTGATACGAACATCCAACAGGATCAACCCTAGATTATGTTAGAACCAGCACTTACTTGGAGATCTCCTCCTCAACGAACTCCCGGGACACGCCGAAGGTGGCAGCGATGTTGTCGAGGCTAAGCGAGCGGTACGCGCGTAGAAGCTGAACATACGCCTTGATACGCGCCTCGCGCACGTAATGCTGGTAATGAGGCCTGAATACTGGGTCTACGCAGATTTGAGTCTCCACCTAGAGAGAGAGAGTACGAAAACGTGAGAAATATGCTAGTCATCACCAGATCGATAAAAACGTTTAATGATGCATGAGGTTGTGCCCAAGAGTGTTTTGGTTATAACATACTTTGACAGAGTAGCAGAGTTAAATGAGAAAGGCCGTTTGGTCAACGCCACGTCAACGGGACGTCAACGAGTACGAGATGACGGTGCCAAGGTAGCGATACCGACATGACATTTAGTATGGCCGCGTGTTCACCACACGCCGTCTCCGGGGCGTCACGGCAAGGGATGTTTATGCGACGAATAGAAATATAACTTAATAGTATGACAAACAAATTGAAACTTCAATGATAATCATCGTAGATACAAAAACAAAACCGCGGTACGCTTAGGCATGCTTAATACCGCGGCATCGTCGCCGTCAGTATGCGCTTGCATGTAGTGATGCCAACGAATCCTCTGCCGTGCCGTGCCGCCAGTGGGCGCAAGCCCTGAAGGTGCAACAAGATTGCGGTCTATCGAAGTCGTCCAGTCCATACCAAAACATCTCGTATCATGTCCCTTTTTTTTTTTTTTTTTTTTGAGGATGGGAAATCATCAAATGACCCCTCCCGCTCTGGGTGGAGCGGAAGGGAGTGTCAGACTCTTACTGACTAAAACCCACCCGTGTTCCTTCCTTGGCCCTTTATGTTCCGGGTCAGCGGTACCCCTTTTGGATGATCCCGCTTTCCCGGCAGGCTTGGGCCCTAGTGGGCCCCCTCTTCGATGCTGACATCTCTTTGAGGCGCGCGTGGAACACGTACGCGCCTTC
Organism: Brachylomia viminalis; assembly: GCA_937001585.2. Lineage (NCBI taxonomy): Eukaryota > Metazoa > Arthropoda > Insecta > Lepidoptera > Noctuidae > Brachylomia > Brachylomia viminalis. The sequence continues at coordinate 11,874,920 of OW443301.2, read as the reverse complement.
CAGCACGGGCCTGGTCCTGATCAGACGGTGAGCTACCCATTACTCACCGCCCGCAGGCCCGCGCCTACGGTAGCCGGGAGTCGTCACGCGGCTCCCGACGCCCGGAGCGTCCACCGCGGCGGCTTGGACGGGAGACTCTCTCCCTCTCCCGTCCCGCCACCTCCTTAGCTAGCATGACTGCTTCGCAGAAGGAGGCGACTGCCTCCCACTCCCCCTCGCCCCGGACCATGGCTTGAACCAGGGCCGGGCGTGAGAGGTCGCCGCCGCTGCCGATCGCCTCTACGAGGACACGGCGGTGCTCCGCCCATGCAGGGCAGGCCCCCATCGTATGCTCCACCGTGTCCTCGGGGCGATCATCGCAGTGGTGACACCCGGGCGTTTCCTCCCGCCTGATGATGTGCAGGAACCTCCCGAAACATCCGTGTCCGGTGAGGACCTGCGTCAGGCGGTAGGTGAGGACGCCGTGACGCCTCTCTAGCCACTCCTCAAAGAGGGGTCTTACCGCCGCTATCGTGGCGTGCCCTGCGCTGGGTTGCGACAGTCGCTCCTTCCATGCCGCCATGAGATCGCGCCGGAGGTCCGTCCGCTCCGCCGCGATTTGCCGCGCCACTCATACAGGCGCGCGAGGACTATTGCCTCCAGATCCCACGGCGGCAGTCCGGCAAGGAGGCTTGCCGCCTCGCCCGAGATCGTGCGGTAGCCCCGGATCAGCCTTACAGCTACCACCTTTTGGGGCGCGTTCAGATAGCGGGCGGCTCTCCGCCGCAGTGAACGCGCCCACACCGGGGCCCCATATGTAGCCATGGACCGCACGACCCCCGCGTAAAGCCTCCGGAAGGAGGCGTTTGGACCCCTCAGGTTGGGCAGGAGCCGCTTGAGGGCGGCCCCAGTCCGTTCCAGTTTGGGGGCCAAACGTCGGAAGTGCTCCACGAAGTTCCACCGGCTATCGAGCACGAGTCCTAAGTATTTCATCGTGGACTCGACGCCGATGTGAACCCCTCCTGCCGTTAGTTGGGATCCCGATGGTGGCCTGTTCCGGGGCCCATGGAAAGACATGGCCTCGGACTTGTGCAAAGCCACCTCGAGACCCAACTGCCGGATCCTCTCCACGACTATCGCAACCCCGCGTGTCATCGCGTCGGCCGCCGCCTGATGCGACCTCCCCTGCGCCAGGACCAGCGTGTCGTCAGCGTAGCACACCACGCTGACGCCATCAGGGAGGTCGGCCCGCAGCACCCAGTCGTAACCGATGTCCCACAGGAGCGGCCCTAGAACCGATCCCTGTGGGACACCGCACGACATCTCTCGCCGGTTCCACTCCCCATCGCGACCGGGGTAGATGACGGCTCTGTCCGTCAGATATGCCTCGACTATTCGACGGAGGTAGGTTGGCACCCGGTGATACCGGAGTGCCTCCCCAATGCAACTCCAGGGCAGGGTGTTAAATGCGTTGGCGATGTCGAGTGACACCGCCACGACAACCCCGCCCCGAGACACCGCGTCCCCCGTCGTGAGGGCTCTAACGCGCATGATGGCGTCCACCGTCGAGCGCCCCTTGCGGAAGCCGAACTGACTATCCGCAAGATCCGGCCCCGTCCTCACCAGGTGCCCGACGAGGCGGCCTGCAATTACTCTCTCAAAGAGCTTGCCGACCTCGTCGAGCAGCACAATGGGCCGGTATGCGGACGGAGAGTCCGCAGGGCGCCCTGGCTTCCGAATGAGGACCAGCTTCCCCGTCTTCCAACGGAGTGGAAACTGGCCTCTCTCCATACATGCGCTTAAGAGCGCCTCCAGTCGAGGCCCAAGAGCCGTCGAGGCCAGGACCCAGGCTTTCCCTGGCAGGCCGTCGGGTCCTAGGGCGGTATTTTTGGCCTTCAGCCTACCTACCGCCACTCTCAGATCTACCCCGGTCACTTCAGGTGTGTCGTCGTCGTCCGCGTGGCGTATCATGTCCCTTAAGTCATAACTAAGTCAAAACGTTTATTATTATACAAACCAAGTGTAAGTACAAATATTGGTATATTTATGGCTTCTGACAGAGCAGCCTTTTGCAAGCATTGCAATGTTACCATAAATTCTTCAGCATGCAGTATACATTAATTCATTTTAACTATTAAGCACAATGTCATTGATTGAATGCAGTGTAGTCGCACTGTTATGTATTTTAAAGTGAATTTATAAAATACTGTACCCAAGCAAGACTCTTCAAGAAATCGGCGTAGCGGCACTCATGTAATGACTCAACGAGTTCCCTGAGCTCTGGGAAGCGTGAACGTAGGGCCTGCACCGCAGCCCCCTGGCGTCTTAGGGCTGACTGCAGGGCATGGCGCTCCAACGCCAGGGCACAGGCGAGCACGCAGTACTGGATGATAGTACCTGTAACATGGAAATTAGAATTTGATTACAGTAAATATGTCAAATCCAGATCCTATTTGTCATTCAGTCCCTAAACAACTACTTTAAACATAAACTTCTTAATAAAGCAATTACTACATGATTGGTGTATGTTGTATGCTACTTGTGTTAACCTGTGTATGACCTGTGCAATAACTATTTTCTGCTCCTAAAACTATTTGGCTATTTGGAATGACCAGACATACATACACAAGCATTTTATAAGTATATTGATTTTTGTTAAATAGCAAGTACATGTGATTGTTGCATGTTCATGCAAGCTTTTCCCAATTAGGGCAACAACAATATGTGTTTTGTTAAAATGACTCACCAAAATCAACCAGCTCGTAAGACTCAAATGTGGAGACACAGTCAATGAACAAGTCTGCTGCCTTGCTGTAATCTCTGACTGCCAGACAGTAGATAGCTTCATATGCCTTCAACTTGTTCCTGGAACGCCAGTCTCCACCCTTGTCAACAAGCTCATGAGCCTGAAAGAGATATAACATTGAAAAGAATAGAATGGAATATTATACAAAAATAAAAGACAAAGAAATTATTTTCAGATGAACTCTTTCACAAAAGCAGTTCAATGCTTGTGCCTATGCAGGTCTTTTCCATTTATCTTAAAATGTCAAAGAAAGGCGACTTCAAACCACTTGACCATCAACAACTTCTGTTCTAATAGCTTGAAGAAACAAATTGATTGAAAGCCCACATCTGCTTTAGCATTTAGCTTTCAGCCTCAAGCAAAAGAATACCCCCAAGGGTATTTGGCACATTTCCAGGTTATAATAAATTATGAGAATATCTGCTAAATCATCAGATAAATAATACATACCTTATTTATATTCTTCCCCATTTCTTTTACATTGCAGCCATGGAAATAGGCAATCCTAAACAAAGCAAACACAGCATCCAGACGTCTGTTTGTAGTCAATGTGGAATCTTCATATTTTGTGGTGGCCAGCACTGTGGCGGCTTCCTTGTCCCCAACAGAACAGAGGTAGTCCAATCTGTAACATTTTTGTTTTTCTTTTATTTCAACTAAACATAGCTCTAAAGCCAACTACTGGGTAGAATGATGATAGCAGATTGAAATCTAGTTTTCTTGGTGGTTCAACCTTGAATGAAATACTTATGTGTATCTGAATAAAACCTTTGCTTGTGCAAAGTTAAAGGAAATGTACTTTAAAGCTTACCGATCTTGCCAAACAGGTGTTTCTGAATCGTCTTCTTTGAACTTGGCTAACCTGTCTTGGTTTTCTTTTGCCATATCATCAAATAACTTCTGATCGAATTTCCATCCAAGGTCGGTACAAACTTCTTTGTAATAAGGAGCCATATTTCCAGTCTTGATTCCTTGAAAGAGCTGTTCTTTCAGCTGCGGGTCATCTTTTAGCTGGGGCAAAGTAAGCTTGAATTTGATTCCAGCCAATTCCATGTACTCAGGAGTTGTACCTTCTGCAGAAAGCTCCATTTTCAATATTAGATTGAAACAAATCAATTAGAATTTAATTATGAGTATCTAATGAGTTATTCAACACGATTCACACAATAATTTCTTACAACAACCAACTTCTACAACTTGCAAAAACAAAAGTCACTGTGCGCCATTCGAGTATTGGTGAACGTTTATCCTTCAGCATTACATGTGTTCTCTATCCTTTTTTTACACAAAGGAATTCGCTGCATGACATCTCTATCAAACATAAATATATAGTATGGATTGTCTGGAAACTTTGGAACGCACGAAACAGATAACAAATTTGTTCTGTAATTCCCTCAGACTAAGGAAAAGAAGTAATTCCTGTCAAAAATTTACAAACAAAATTGTGACGGGTCTACACTATTACACCACGGACCATGGATTGATTGGTTGTTGATATGAGCGCAGAACTTACTAGTCGTTATACTAGTCTTTCACAGTTATTTTACCTCTGATAGCAACCCAAGCAGCAACCATAATGCTAAAACATTCATATCACCTTTATTTTGATATTGATGCAAAATCTGAAGAAAATTTCGCTTTCTGGCGATTCATAAAAGATAAACGTCGTGGGGAATCTTGCATACCTGCTAACATGTTTATGAATGATAAGGTGGCTAGCAGTGGTCCAGAAATTGCTAATCTTTTCGCTGATCAATTTGTCTCTGTTTTTAACCAAAATCCAACCACTACTTACAATACTTCCAATCGATTTTCGGGTATTGACTCTATCATAAGTACTATTAAGTTTACGGATAAACAAATTTTTAACAAGCTCAAACTTATAGATGCATCTAAAGGTTCTGGACCTGAATCTATACCACCTTTGTTTATAAAACGCTGCTGCCATGAACTTTCCTTAGCGCTGCGGATTATTTTTAATTCTTCTCTTGCTGGAGGAATCTTCCCTGAGGCATGGAAAAACGCAAGAATTCTCCCGGTTTTTAAAAAAGGAGATCCTGCTAATGTTAAAAATTATCGCCCTATTTTAATATTATCATGTTTTTCAAAGATCTTTGAGTCTCTTGTCGGTCCAGTCATTACTCGTCACATTGACAGAATTATGTTTCAGCAAGTCAGCATGGCTTCAAAGCTGGGCGCAGCGTAGAAACAAACCTCGTCGAGTTTGTGTCTGATGTGACCCTAGCTCTCGACAACAGCCTAGAAGTAGATGCCGTATACACGGACTTCAGCACTGCGTTTGACAAAGTTGACCATTCTCTATTGCTGTCCAAGTTAGAATATAATGGTGTGCATGGCTCACTTTTAAACTGGTTCTCATCTTCTCTTATCCATAGATCGCAAATCCTTGTTGTTAATGGTTACGAATCTTACCCGTACTATGCCGACTCAGGTGTTCCTCAGGGTTCTCACCTTGCACCGGTTCTATTTTTGCTCTTCATTAACGACGTTACTGTCCAAATCCATCACTGTAAATATCTAATGTTTGCCGACGATCTTAAAAACTATAAAACTATAACTTCAAATGAAGATGCTACCCTAATTCAGAAGGATTTGGGCAGAATTGTACATTAGTGCAACCTTAATCACATGAAACTTAATGTGCAAAAATGTAGCCCTATACGATTCAAGAGGAAAAAACAGTCCATTACTGTCTCATAGGATATAGAAGTAGCATTATTGCAAACTGTTAATGAGGTTCGTGATCTCGGTATCATCATGGACAGTAAAGTCAACTTTAGAAGCCATATTGATAGTATTGTTACGAAATCGGCACGGCTACTAGGATTTCTTATGAGAAACACTAAAGGGTTTAAGCTGGTAAGAACAAAAATTGTACTATTATAATGCCTTAGTTCGGAGCCACCTTGAATTTGCCAGCGTGGTGTGGAGCCCACACTATACAGTACACTCACAAAGAGTAGAAAGCATCCAAAGGGCCTTCACGAAACACCTAGCACATGCCTTCGGAGATGTTTCTCCCCGATGCCCATATGAACAACGTACTCAATGTTACAAAATGATAACTCTGCGCAACCGTCGACTGGTACATGATCTCATGTTCTTTTTCAAATTAGTTAACAATACATTGGACTGCGATAAAATAACTGAACAAATTGGACTAAAAGTCCCCCATAATTTACCCAGATTTCCCATTACCCATTTATTCCACACTAAAGCATCCAACACACATATAGGAGTAAACTCACCTCTCAATAGGCTCAGTCATGAGATGAATTCTTATATAAAATCCTCTCCAGATGTTGACATATATCATGACTCGATAACACACTTTAAGACCCAAATTTTGATGTCCCTAAGCACGCAACTCACACAACCTAAAGATTGATTTTATTGTAATAATATGTAGGTATTTCTTGCAGCCTCTGCAATCTTATAACTTATGTATTTTTTATATTTCTATTTATATAGTTGTTACCACTTAATTTTTATGCATTTCGTTTTTACCTTAGGCTATCACTGTATTTGAGAATGTTGGTTCACCTATTATTGGCAACTGTATAAGCCCTCAACTATTATCTACTGTTATTTGATATTTTGTATACAGAAGCTGTTGGTAAACCTTTATTAATAAATAAAAGAAAGGAATGTAGTGTAGTATATAAGTGTCCCAACTTAGACTTGTTGTCGAAATTTTTTTTTTTGTTAGAAGATTTTAGGCCATTTAATAAAATCTTTATTTTTAGTTAGGTACAGGATTAACATTTTGTAATGGCGCCAAAATCCTGTGATTATTGGATAAAGATAATACTTAGTGTTGAAATAATTATGCAAGTACATAATTATAAAGTAAATGAAAAAAATAGGAGCGCTACAGTCGTAGTTACAGCAATCTGAGTATTATAATAAAAGTAACTTTCACAAGGTACCCTAGGATGATGATGATAATAAGCATCATCATCATCTCATAATCTTTAAGAAATACAAGAAGATTTCTTGTTTACGACATGTTCCTCATTCCTCGTATCACACGCCCTAACTACCTGACTGACAACTGATTGAAAAACTGAACTGGATTTTATCATAAAATTATGATGACGAGAAGTCCGACGACCGGGGACGCGTCTCGACGACTCGCATCAAGTCGCGTATTTGTGGGTGAGCCATAATGTGGATACTTTAGTTTGTACTCATATTCCAAATCTAGCAACCCTAAATTTGACATTAAATTAATGAATGGAATGACACATAACTAATTGTCAACTTGACAGAACACTAATAAAAAAATACAAAATAGAAAGAATTATAGATATTTCGACGATTAACATAGGTTCCAGTAAACTGCAATAATAAATAGTTAGGTTATTGTGCTGCCAATAGTTGTGTTCAATAATTTAGGATATAAACAGTTTATATTAATCAACATTTCAAATTAAAATTATGTCATAGGGACTGCTGATCCTACGTAGTAAAGTAAACTGTTAAGAGAAGGTGAAATAAGTTCAAGACATTTATTACAATGGATATTAATAAACTAGTTAGTGAGTACCAATCCATTAAAATAGTACCATCGATCGAAGAATCATTGCGGACTATAGGTCTAAATGTAGATCTTGATGAAAACTCCAAAATGTGGTTAGAGCAACTAAAATTAACTTGGAAAACATGGAAGAGAAGTCCTGCAATAGGGACTCACATCGAATCTTTTCTTCAGAGTGCAGAAGAACGATACAGATTAGCTTTAGTTTTTGTTATTAAATGTGATGATTACAAAGATTGCAAACCAAAAACATTACCCTATTTCATTGTGGAAACTTTATTGAAGTGGTCTGAGGCAAGTGAGATTGAACCGGATGATGATTTGAAACTACCAGCATTCCATATAGCTACACAACAAAGGAATCAACATTTTCTGTGTCTGATTGTCAAAACATACAGAATAACTACAATTAAAGACAAAATTCTACCTATAGTGAAAGATATGGTGAGTAAAGACAATTGTAAGCAAGCATCTCAAATTGTAATATCCATGGAGTTGTTTGATGAAATACCAGTTGAAGAGCTAGTGTTTCCATTGATTCTGCAAGACAAGTCAAATTTAATTGATGAGTATTTAAATGAATGCCCTAGCCAGGTAAAGCCACTGTTAATCTTTCTGGATAAATTACTAGACAAAACAATTAGTATTCGAGAATATGTACAGCAATACATCCATGATAATAAGATTTCTCATGTCAGATATGATAAACTACACTATAAGCCACTAGGAAAACTAGTGGCTCGTTTATGCAATAAGTTTAACATTCCTATAGAGACATGTAAGAATCTCAGTAAAAACCGCACAACTGGTGGATTGAGATATTTAATACATCAAAAGTATCAAGAACATAATGTTAGCTCATCTGTATGGGAAGACTTGGTGAAAGATTCTCTGAAACAAAATGCTGGCTCTGGCCAAGAATTTATTGATATGTTAGTTGAATATGACCGCAATGAAGCTCTCAAGTGGGCTTCATATTTAAACATGGCTGAGAATGACTTACCTAAAGCACTCAAAGACATCTCTATGAATGATGACCCTGTAGAAGAGAACTGGGATACAAGTGATACTTCTCCACAAAGTCCTCATAAGTATTACAAGTTTTGTTTACTTGAAGATCAGATATCACTTATAGACACAGGAGAAAAATTCTATGATCTAATGATATCAGAAGTTGTTAAAAATAGTGTTGTAAGCATTGATTGTGAATGGAAGCCTTCATTTGGAGCTACACAGTCTCAAGTAGCATTAATACAAATAGCCACTACCAGTAGAGTTTATCTAATAGACACTCTAATATTGAACAAACCAGAATACTCAAGCTTTTGGTACACTTTTTATAAATCTTTGCTGGATAATGCAGAGATTATAAAAGTAGGTTTTGGACTTGAGCAAGACTTGAAAGAAATGAAATCATGTGTGGTAGGATTGGGGAACATTAAAGTACAAGGTGAAGGATTACTAGACCTTGGCACCCTGTGGAAGAGTCTTATCAACAATGGACTTACCTTGCCTGGTAACAGTGACAATGTGGGGAACAGCCTCAGCTGTCTGGTACAATCATGTTTTGGGTTTCCTCTTGAAAAATCTGAACAATGTTCAAATTGGGAATTGAGGCCATTGAGAAATACACAGATATTATATGCTGCTTTAGATGCTCATGTGCTTATACAAATATATGAATATCTTCAGAAACTATGTTTAGAGCAGCAAATTAATTTTGAGGAAATATGCAATGATGTTATGTTAGAAAGCAAGAAGAAATGCACAAAGAAACCTAAAGTTGCAGACAGGTTTTCGACTTGTGTACCTATGGTGCAATCAAGATCAGTTCATGAGGTGAAATTTATAGTGGAGTCTGTGTTATCTAATTTGATGCCTTATTTAAGATACTGTGGAATAGACACAGTTGTGATACCATCGACAATGTTATGGCATGATGTGATAAATCTGGCAATATCCCAAGATCGCCTGATTCTATTATGTAGACATAAACATACACCAACAACAAAATTTCCACAAAGTTCTATATTGGAAGTTGGCAAAGACACTGTTATACAACAGTTACGAAAAATATTTAATAATTTTAACATAAAAGTGGAACAAGACAATCTATTCAGCTTTTGTATTAATTGTAATAGTAAAGATTTCAGAAAACTAAATTCTGATGAGGTTATGAAAATGTGTATTGAATACCAAAGACGGCTGAAACCTGACAATGTTGATCAAGCAGACAAATATGGTGTTGAGTATGATGATGATGAAACTGCATATTGTGACAACTTTCTGAGTGATTCAGATTGTGATGAAGATTTATATCAACCAGATTTTGACACGAAAAGTAAATTAAAAACAAATAAGGGAGTCACCATTGACATACATAATGCTTGTAAACTATCTGCTCAAAGTAAATCAGCAACTTTATGTGAAACTTGTGGCAAATTATTTTGGGATGAAGACATATTGTTAAAACCTGTTGCTGAAGTTGTCTACAACTTTAAAAAGCTTAAAATCTGGTAAGTTTTCTCGGGAGGTACAAATTATCAAGGCCTTTATTATTTCATAATAATTTATTTTCATTATGAAAATTTCAACATGATAAATCTATGTATAATATATTTATAATTATAAATAAAAATGTTAATATTACTGAAATTAAAGCCTTTATCGTGTCGTTATTTGGAAGTGTCACAGCATTTGAATCTATCACTTCTTATTTATTCATTAACTTAATTTTTTTTGTGACTATTTGTAATTATATAACGGCGCGCGACTAGAGCTTGCGTTTATATGATGTAATTCGGTTGTTAGATGATACCAGCTGAAACATACCCTACCCCCACAGGCGCATTGCGCGATCTATTTGGGTTTACCGGTTTGTTTGTAGCTTTGCGCAAGTTTACCATGACGTAGGTGGACTGTGTAGCGAACAGTGCGACGCGAGCAAATTCCAGCGATTCAAAACAGACCAGCTCATACGCGCGCCCTTGGCTTGTTACAAAAGACCCTTACATTTACTTCTTATTTAGATGTATAAGACAGGAGTGTTGGTTTGTTAAAGACTTATGTGTGCAACAATACAAAATACTTGTTACTAAACCATAATAGATATATTTTTCTAAACATTAAGATGTCTTGATAGTGTAGAGAGTATTGTTAAATAAAAAAATATGAAAAAAAAAAAACAAAAAGAGAAGATGAAGGCCTCTTAACATTTTAGAAATAGTTCTTTACTTACAAACTAGAAAAAAGCATACAAATATAAGTTCTAAACACACTTGACAAAAGCCTCTCGTAAGGCAGGCTAGACTTAGGTGGAATGCAACTAAAAGTTTAGGGGCTTTAAGTACTGAAGTCAAATATTATTGCTGTAACTTTACTTTTAAAACAATTATTAATAGAAATAAGTTATTAATTTCACCATTCGTTTGTAAGTAATTGAAAGCAAATATATTGTTCGGTTTAGTTACAATCAGTCTATGTAACAGTACAGCCGCGAAATATCATGTACTTAGGGAAAACAATAAATTTAGAAAGTGATAGCTCTTAATAATTATAGTACTTACAGCTTCAAATATTAATTCAATAACCATTATGTACATAACATAATATATTTACATGGTGAATGAAGCTGCAAGCATAAGGTGCTTTGAAATAAGTTTGTTAAATATTGCTTTACATAAAGATAGGTTAAAAAAAAATTGTTTTGTTGTATGAAAACACCTTTTATTTTTTCCAGTAATGTAGGAAAGTTTTGAGGGTTCCGTACGTCCAAACGAAAAAACGGAACCCTTAAAGAATCACTCATGATTGTGTCTGTCTGTCTGTTCGGCTGTCACAGTCAATTTGCTCCGAATCTACTGAACCGATTAAGTTGAAATTTGGGACACATCAATTCCTGTGACCCTAACGGACAAATTTTGAATAGGTACCTATGAGGGTCATTTTTGGGGAAGCAAAAATTTTTAAATAAAATTAGCAATCTGTACCATGTGACATATCAAATTAATGGGCTTGTTATGAGGGTCTCATTTTTTTTTTTAATAATTTTAAACGGTTTTAGCGTTATTTAAGAAAATAGATGGAAATTGACTAAACCAAAGAGCCAAAAAGTTAAAAAAAAAAAAAACTGGAAATTCTTAGTTCTTTACTTATACATTACAAGGAAGTCTATGGTCTTAAAATGACATGGTAAATCTCTCAATATTGTGTATACAAAATTACAAATTTACATAATATACAGTTGGAAAGTATGGGAGAACATGTTATTCAACTACAAAGTTAAGTTTGTCCATCAATTCGGAATTGCGACTTTCATAAGCCGTGTCAAATGAGTGTAGCCGCAGGCAGTCTGGCACAGCTTTGAGACGGAACCCTCAGGACGCGAGCCCTACTCGCACTTGTCCGTCCAGTTTTTACATTTATATTTGACATACTAATATGATATGCTTATTGACTTTAAATCTGTAGTCTTACTGAAAAATATTGGAATCTTCTTACATTGCTGGGAGAAATAAAATGGTAGGCACTTTTCTCTGTTAGTTACTATTAACTATGAATATAACTTGGACCATTCTGTGCTATCAATAATGATGCACTTAGTAACACGAACGCAGATAGAGAGCAGTAGAAGTAGTCAGCCACTGCATATTGAAAAGTGGGCCCCAAACGGCATGACGAAATATAGTTAAATACAATCTGTGGTATTTCAGTACAAAGCGCGGTGAAATACAGCGTTATCAAGCGTTATCGGTCATTGCGCAATAGTGCGTCCGAAACTTCTGCTTTCTACCTGCGTTCAGTGTGGCAAAGGCTTAGTAATCTGATTGTTTTACCATTGTAATAATCAATTTAGTTTAAGGTTTTAATTATTAAAATATATTTTAAATAACTTTACCACCAAAAGGTGTCAATATATTCTTCAGAAAATCACTGAATATTTGCATCTTTTCTTAAATAACTCCACTTCTTCTTCAACTAAATCATTATTCCCCGTTAAATTTAACACCTCCAGATTTAAATTAGGGAAATTTCTTAATGTCGTCAGTTGATTGTTCTCTAGATAATTTCTGAGAAGAAAAACAAACTTGTTAGATAAATAGCATGGTCTTGGCTTCAAACTGGTAAAAAATGGAAACAGAATCAATACTTCTATGAAAACTGAATAAAGTTTACCTTACAGTTTTGAAGCAATCCTAAGGAAGGCAAAATGTTTGATGTTAAATTGTGATTAGATAAATCAACATTTTCGCAATGACTGTAGTATTGCAAATGTGGTAAATTGATAACTTTATCATCAAACATGATTTTGAAGTCTAGGCAATTTTTTTTATAATCCAGTGTAATTTGATCTTCTATACTCCATTTAGTAATTAAATCATCATAGTAACCAGCCCGCAAATTGTCAATACTTTTCAATGTATGTAAATTTTCTATTATTTCCTTGTGATACTGTTTTGCATCAATACAATGAAGAAAAACTGTGGTGGTAAGAAGAGTCCCTGAAATAAATGTTCATATCATTTGACGAGTTTGTATCTGTTTGTATTATTATACCTCTGATTCACTCTAATTTTGCACATAACAGTGATCTTTAATCTCGTTGAAATAAAGTTGCTGTCAGAGGTAGATTAACTGTGAAAGGACTGTAGTACAAAATGTTGTAAATAGTTAGAAAGACGTAAGAAAAACTGGGAGTTCAAAAATATTTACTAGCCTGGAATATAACCACACACAACTCTAATTTTTTTTAGGCTCTAAATAAGACTTCAATTAAGTTCAATGTGTAAGCAGACTCAACCAAGACCAAACCAAGACATGTGATAAATAATATTTTTAGTTATTATAATTACATTTATTGTCAGGTTCCATAGCCAGCAACTGACGACAGGAATCCAGCTGATTATTCAGTTCCTCAACAACTGGTTTTGAGTATTTTTTCTCAAAACTGATTTCACCTTTACCAATATAAGTATTTAAATTGTGTTTAACACTAGGAATTATTTGTATCTTTCCATCTTCACTGTTATACTCCATCTGGAATATTCAAAATAACAATAAATTTATTCATTTTTCTTTATCCATGTTTTTATAATTTATCTCCTATTGGAACAGCGGGCTAACTGCGTAACACACTTACAGTGGCCTTTCATTTTGACAATTCAACTACATTCATTGCTTTGTTTACGTTGTCAAGCAGACGAAAGAAGCAATGGATTATCAATTCCCTTTAAATTCCTTCGGATTTGAAAGTGTGTTACGCAATATGGGGCAGGACATTTTAATCCCAATAGAGTTTCAAAATTTGGTAAGCATAATCAGCTTATAATGTTCCCACTGCAGGGACACAGACCTCTTCTTGGTGAGAAGGAGTGGGCCGTAATCCACAGTGCGGGTTGGTGGATGACACATGTCTTCGAATTTTTGGTTCTAGGACATGCCGGTTTCCTCACGATGTTTTCCTTTATCGTTTTGGGAGCAGTGGTGACACTACTAAGCGCCTGTCAGGCTTCGAACCTACGACCTACAACTCGTAAGTCGCGGCCGTTACCACTGGACCACCGGCCACGACTGCTCCCAATTTTGGTAAGCAAAACATAAAATAAAGAGTAAAACATGAATCTGGTACTTTTACCTTTAAATCTAAACTCTCAGTGATATGAGCATTATGTTTGAAAATCCATAGAACGTCGTATTGGTTTCCTGAATAAGACTGCCACTCTCCATTTACTATTTCATTGTTGAAGAACAGGCGCGTCGTTGAAGCTACAAAGGGCTGGTTGACAAGCTTACTAAATGCTACTGTCGTTTTTAATGGCGACACTACGTAAACTGCAACTTCTATATTTGTTCTTACAGCTCCTGTAAATTAGTTCATCTAATATAGAATTTTTATTAGTCTTTTGTTTTCTATAGAAGTTCAATAAATATAAGCATAAAAATGCTTGGGCTCAAATATTAAGCAACCCCTCGCTTTTCATATACAGTAGGGTCTCGGTAATCCGAACACTCAAAATTTTCACCCTGTTCGGGTCATTGTGTCATTCGGATTATAGTATGTATATCTTTTAAAAGGTGTTTATTGAAATTAAACATTGATTCAAACGCACAAAAATGGTCAGAGATATGCACAAAATGGCGGAACGACGCACGGTGAACAAGACTACGCGTACAACGTGTAGCACACAATTGAACACTGAGTGGCGCTGCGAGCTGCGATACTCTATGAGACAGCGGCATGCGCGAGCGGTGGGCTCGTTCGGATTATCGTGGGTTTGGATTATCGAGGCCCTACTGTACATACAAAGTTGAGGGATTCATTGGTAGTTTTTAAGTTAATCTTTGTGATCACAGTGACGTAAAATCAATGCCTGATCCTCCTCTGTACAAGAAAAAGTCTTGGCTTAGTAACAGTGCCACAACACTTATATATAAGCTATATAATTATAAAATCACGGAATTCTGATACAACTTCAACTTCTTTCAACTTCTTGGAACTAGATGGTGCTGTGTGCAATGTCAGACGATAATTATTAATTATTATTATTTATATGGTTTTACCTAACAGCCATCTTTGATAAAACCAAGCACTGGTGTCATCTGGGTCAGTGAAAGCTGCACTCTGTACCATTTTCAACTCATGTTTATGATGACTATCCTCTATTGGGCGCCCACCTGATAGAAAAAAGGATTCCATGAAAATCTTTACATACAGTAGTATAAAACAAAGTCGCTTTTTTGTATGTGTTTAGATCTTTTAAACAATACAACGGATTTTACTGGTTTCATCAATAGACAGAGTGATTTAAGACAAAGGTTTCCATGTGTAGTACATGCTTATTATAGTAGAGAAAAGCCGAGAATTTCAAATATTTGTAATATGATGTCATAGAAACATATTTTTGTGCGCTTACATTGCAAACTCCTGCTAAACCTTATAAGATAGATCAAAATAATGTAGGTACTATGCAACTGTATATTTTAAGATCTACAAAATAGTCCGTGATGGTATATGTCTATCTCCTAAGGATAACCCACAATAACCATTTTTATCTTTTACAATTTCTAAAAAATTATGGGTAATTTAAGAAGCTATTTTAAACAATACAGTATTATTTCTTATCAATTAAATACGTTGTATACGTTGTGCATTTAATGAAGATCGAAATTGCAGCATATCATTAAAATGAAAATCTTAGAAGATATCAGAGATTTAAAATGTAGGGGCAGGATGGCCGTTCGGGCAGTACGTCCGTCCATGGCAGCGGCCGGCGGGGGCGTTCCAGTAGGATAATTTCCGACATCCACGCGAGCAGAAGCTAATACATAATTTTATGTTACTTCTAAAAGTTTGACCTGTACCCTAGTACAGTTAACAACCATATTAACTTAGGTATATGGATTTTTAAAGGAATTGCTTTTGTTGTTTTTATACCAACCTTCTAAGTCAGGATAGAGCTCTACAAGCAATTTGCTCCTGAGATGCCATGCAGAATAGTTTGAGAAATTGTCCATCAGTTTCTCGGTAGTGTAGTCAAATTCATCTTTCAATGATGGCTTGGATTGACTGACAACAAATCTTCTGTAATCCCAGGTGTGAACTGAAACATATTGTAAAAGTTATATCAGTATTTTGTATCTGCTATTGTTGCAAATAGTGGTATTCAGCTGCATCCGGTTAGACTGGAAGCCAACCCCAACATAACTATAGATGGGAAAAGACTAGGCAGAATAATTGATCAATGATTGATGCAAATAATAATATTTAATGTCATTCATCTCTAGTTCAGTAAGTACTGGCAATGAATGAATATTATTAAGTTTTGTGTTCAAAACTTTTTTGAGTTGAGAACTTTGTGAGTTTGTTTTGTGAGGAAGATTAAGGTTCTTCCTATTAAGCATAGAAAATACTGACAAGAAACAGGTCCAGTCTGCTTTCTACTTCCTACAAGCACAAAGCAGTTATACTTTGATTGCTTAACTATCGAAGTATTCGAGAATTTGCCAGGAATACTTACAATTTCTTTCATCCAACTTCAGGTACATATTGCATAGAGTCAGCTCCTTTTCCCAGTTGGGGTCTGCCCTGGTAGTAAGCACCCATTCCCTCTGGTGCCAGGCACAGTAGGATTTTGGGTTTATTTTCAAACAATACTCGGTTAAATGCAGTTCAGCATCATACAACTGCGATAGCTCCTTTTCATTGTCATCGTTTTTTCTTGAAATTATTGTAATAACATAGTATCTGATAAGCTAGTACTTTCTAAAATTTTAAAGGTTCTTACAAAGCTTGTTTCCAAGTTACTTATCACATTTTGCAGTGATCAATGTTACAGAATTTTCAGCTCAGCTGGTCATTGTCTAAAGACTTTTTTTTCTCTGTGTTGAAATGAAGCAGCAAAAAATTTTAGGCAAGCAACTTAGGCATAGCAATATGTATTTATTTAATTAAATCAACGAAAAATTATTGTGACTTATCCCTAGAAATTAAAGTCATAATAGTAATGTTGGACTCCCCCCACAGAGTCTTCTCTGTGCCTCTCTTGGCCTGTGTCCTAGCAGTGGCAACATTATAGGCAGATTAAGCTAATAATAATTGATAAGCATTGACTAAATGATAAAATGACCTAATGAGTCTTGAGTCTTGTTACTCGAAATAAACGGATTTTATTTTATTTTAATGCATTAAATTACTTGAAAATGATGAGTATTTCTCTTCTGATGTTCCATAATGTATAAATATCAGGGTTGGATGACAACACTTTTCCTGTCAGCTCCAATAGATCTTTGTCTAGTTCACCTTCTTTCCTCTGAAAAAACTTTTGTAATTATCACCTATTCCTACGCTATAGTCCTAGGAACATTAAATTTCCCATTACCAACCTTTTGAAAAATCTTTTGCATAGCATGTTTGTAGACCTTAAGTTTCTCTTGACGTTCTTTCTCTTTTCTCGCCCGTTCTTCTTCCGTAGTACGAACCTTTACGCGGCCGTGCTATAAATTACAATAAAATCGTTTCTTTGTAACCATTGTAACTCCAACCATTTCACAACACTGATCGTAATATTATTAAACTTACTTACCATTTTAATTTATCTAGATTTGGTTTAATTTAATTAGACTTACTGATAACTTATTTATGACTATTTATTATGAATACTTAAAAGTAAACTTATTTCATAAAATCTAATTCTACTAACTCGAATTCAAGCATTCAAGCCCGAATAAGTTTTTTGAAGATGTCAATGATGTCATATCATTGTCAATGTCAAACTGTTGTCACAAATATTGATGTGCCATAGTACTAAATGAAAACTCGACTCGTTTTTAAATTATTGATAAAATATAATTCTTCGTCGTGTGGAAAAAATATTTGGAGTGCGTCTACACTAGTCTTAAAATACTCTATTTTATTATTATTTCAATCCAATCTCACTCAGAAAAAAGATCACTCCACCTCCTAGGTTTCCCAGGTTTCCTAGGTTAATTAAGAAGACATTTTTCCTCAATTCATCGACGAGAAAAATAAAAGCAACGACATTTTGGACCTTCAAAATTTAGTTTCCATTCGGCATTCACCCTGATTAGATACTATTGTTTTGGCCCAAATATTAGATAATTATTTTCTACACTCTTCCCCTATAAATATGTAAACAGTCACACCTCTTGAACAAAATTGCCCAAATTATTTGCAGCACACTAACATACATTTTAAATGTGTGTTGGACAAAAAATCTCATTGTTTTTTTATGTGATATAGAAGCTAGACACTAACATTTCATTAACAAAATCAATGACATACCCAAAACCAAATAGCCCTGTTTCTTAAGTGTTGACGTCGACGTCAACAGCTGACGAACCCGCTTCAAGACTGCTGTTTATATGTCCAACCGATGCAAAAACGAAGGCACGGCAATAGCTGGTGGGTCACGTGGGAGTGATGTGGAAGTGCGGGAGTAGGGGCCTAACTTTTTTACCTTTTAAAACATTTTGAATCGATGTGCCGGGACAAAGTTAAAATGCGTTTTCTATTGACTGTTCCATCCTGTAACAAACTACCGAATGCCAATTCGCGTAGTTAAAAACGTTCACAATTAAGTCGCAATCTCATCTCAGACACAACCAAATGTTAAAAAAGTATGTAAACGCTATACAATTTTTAACAGATTGGGACTGAGATTAGAACGCCAACGTTCTTAAAAATACGGGGGTTGTCCCTCTGATATGACCGTTCAGTCCCTGGAATTGTATTCGAGTACTTAATCCCGAGTAGACTCATCTGCCGAGAAGCAAAATTGTCTAAACGGATTCTATTCTATTCTATTTTTATCTTAGAGCATTTAATGCTCTAAGATTTTTATGGTTCTGGCTCCATCGGTAACGTTCGATGAAAAAAAATAAACGGATTCACATCACTAGGTGAAATCGAGTCACAATAAGTGTCACTGTCAAAGAAAGTCCCATTTCTGTCTACGCATTTTCCCATTTTCCTTAGTCTGATATCGCCGTAGACAGAGAAACTGTCTACGCCGTAGACAGAGAAAACTACGCCCATCGCCCAATGACTAAAGACTCTTATTCTTTAGTCATTGCCATCGCCTGACTTAGTGTTGTCATAAACGTGAAAACTCGGGTGGAATGGAATGCCAAAAGTTGAGTTACACTTTATTTCGAAATTAATGAAATATGTTTTTATTTTCAATTAAAACAAAATGATACGAAAGATTTTTTTTTGCTAACGGGGTTGAAAACTGCCACTTGCTCACTTCAGATGTCGCTACTACCCAGCTTCTAAAGCTTCTAACTTCTTCGAATAAATCAGTTTCTAAGCAATTTCAACAAAATATTACAAAATTGTTATCCCTTAGAACCAATTAGAATAAAGTCCGAAAAGAACAATACAATAAAGTGGATTACAAAAGGTATTAGAGTATCAAGTAAATTGAAAAAAGTCCTCGGTGCCTGACAGTCACACCGAAAGTGATTGGGCTCGGGAAGTCGAGCGAGCCTGCGATCTAATACCAGAAATGGGGGCTATTACCATCTGCGCCCAAGGCATGGCTCCATTGCCTAACTGGAATTCGCCAGGGCCGGACGGGCTACACAACTTTTGGGTTAAATGATTTCTAAGGTCGCACGCTCTCTTGGTGGTTCAGTAAACTGCTTTGGAGTCTCGTTCGCTACCCCAGTTCTTAACGACAGAAGTTACCCACCTGCTCCATAAATCAGGTAGCAACGCGGAACCCAAAAATCATAAACCGATCACGTGTTTACCGACGCACGGTCTATAAAGTACTTACATCCATTTTGAGAGCTAAAATTAACAAACTTATAGACACCAACTCCATCATGTCTGCCTCTCAAAATTGAAGTAGGAACGGGTCCCGCGGTACTAAGGAGCTACACCTCATCGATATGGCCATTAGCCAATAGGTTCGTCCTTCCCGAAAGGATCTGTCCACATGTTGGATAGATTATATGGAGGCCTCGGTGCCACATACATGGCTCTTAAGAAAGCTGCAGTTGTATCAAGTATGCAACTCTGCGCTCCTTCCTGATGTTATCTATGGGGCAATGGATGACAGTCCTTCACTATCCAGGATGTCGAAATATTCAGAGGAATAGCGAGCCGATAAGGATCGAGCGAGGCATATTTCAGGATGATATTTGAGTCTGCTTTGGTTCTGCTTAGCCTTGAATCCTCTAAGCACACTGCTGGAAGATTTCTTTAGTTTTCCGTAAGAATTCTTCAGTTTTCCGTAAGGTTCGGGTATAGCTTGTCGCGGTTGGTCCATGGATGGGTGACCATTTTTACATACCATGACCCCTCCGTGCCTCGGAAAGCACGGCTGTCATTCGTGGATCTTTGACAGTCCTTGCGGGTCGTCAGCTCAGACCATTGAGCTAGGACTATTATAAGTCAATGGCTCAGACTAAGGAAATTTCCTTAGTCTGAGGTCGTCAGCGTCAGAAGCCCGAAAATCTGACAACCAGTATTACCAAGAGGTATCGTATTACGCAGTAACTCGGTTGTGGAGGTCAGAAAAGCAGTCGCTCCATGTAAAATATGTTTCTATGTTTCCGAACGCATACAACCTTAATTAATCTCTTCTATTGTATTATCCATAAATATCTATTGTCATATTTCAAGTTAAAACCGTATCTATGGTCATGAATAAAACATTATAAAAAAAAAATACAAAGTGAGAGTCTCAGCGCTCAGAACAATAACTAAAGCATTATTGTTCTGAGATGAGAGTGAACAGGCTTCTTCTGGGTAAGCCTGGGTAAGCTTACTTCATCGTCGACTCTGTCTCTCTCTGTTACTACTGACCTAGACTAGAGTCAAGAGCAAACCGATCATAAATAAAAAAAAATACTGGTGTTCAGCTGCATCCGGTTAGACTGGAAGCCGACCCCAACTTAGTTGGGCAAAGGCTAGGCAGATGATGATGAGGTTCGAGTAACGGACATAAACATAATTTGAATTTTAGCGCTGGCAATACCAGGTTTTCCCCACGAAACGAAATGACATGACAGTTCGTAAACTTATTGACGTTTGTATTGACAACCAATTTTTGTGTAAATGAAAGAGAAACTCGGATTCTTTACACGAAACATCGAAAAAATTACCTGACATTTATCAAATCTGGTCGATTATCTCAGCAAAGTGATAAACTCATTAGTAGATTAAGTGTTATCGTTATTTCAGCAGTGGTTTTGTGAAACACCAGTTGTAGAATGAATAATGCACCGCAGTTCTCTTTACGCTGGAATAATTACGTATCTCACGTAACAGAAGCGTTCAATGTTCTCCGTTTTGAAAACGATCTAGTGGATGTCACGCTGTGCTGCGATGGAGGCAAAATCAAGGCCCACAAAATGTTGTTATCTGCTTGTAGTAGTTACTTCAAGCAAATATTCAAAGAGAACCCATGTCAACATCCTGTGATTATATTCAGAAACTTCAAGTTCGAGGATCTCAATGCGATCATCAACTTTATGTACCATGGTGAGGTGAACATATTCCAAGAGCAATTAGAATCTTTCCTTATAACTGCTGAGCTCCTAGAGGTTAAGGGTTTGACAGATAACATGGAGGATGAATCATCTAAAAGCCAGTTGAGAATCACAGACAACACCTCTTTAGATTTAAGTTCTAAATCGAGTAGAACAACTGAGGATATTGTGCCTGTGTTGTCAGATGAACCAATTAATTTAGCCACAATGCAAAGTTCTAGAGAAGAGTACATTCCACAACCAATCACAATGGCCAACAACCCAAACAAAAGTATTCCAGAACAAGAAAATGGTATTGTTGAAATGCAGCCTGAAACTTCAAAGTCTGATGATAATGTAAAACTGAGAACAGCACCATCTACCAGTAGTGAAGAAATGCAAGTTGATACACAGACAACTTCAGTTGAAGATTTGTCAGAAAAAAGCAATTCCGGTATGTCCAATACAAGGATTTTTTTTTTATTATTAGTAGCATAATCAGCCTATAATATTCCCACTGCTGGGAAACAGGCCTTCTCTCGGTGAGAGGGAGTGGGCCATAATCTATCATGTGGGCCCAGTGCAGGTTGGTAGATGTCACATGTATTTGAATGTTTGGTTGTAGGACATGCGGGTTTCCTCACAATGTTTTCCTTCAATGTTTTGAGGGCAGTGGTGATGAAATAATTTACACAAAGTAAAGGGCCTTCGAACCTACAACCTACAACTCGTAAGTTGTGGTCGTTTCCACTGGGTCCCATTGCTCTCACCTAAGTTGCATATAGTATTATTAGTAACATCAATTAAATAAGCTTGTAATAAAGCAATATAATGTGATAAAATAGTTTCTGTCTTACCACATTAGCCTGAGCTTAAAACTGGGCCATTTTTGTATTTTAAACTTTATTCTGACTATGATAAAGTTCTTAAAACAAAACTGACAACTTACAAAACAGGTTACCAGGTTGTCAGTTTTGTTAGATTCTTATTATAAAAAAACTGGCTTGTTGGAAACCATGTCCAAAGAAAAGCCTTGTTTCGTAATAATACTGTTTCTGGTTTTTACAACTGTAAGTACATACCATAGCATGTTTAACAATTATGAGTTTTCCTCGGCTCTAGGATAGTACTAATGTGAGCAAAATGCAAATAGAATAGAATACTCTGACTAATAGAATAGTAAAATGACGATTTTATTAGTCCTAAACAAAAGAATGCAATTTCACCATTTTATTTTGAATGTAATTCCTTACTTGTTTACACGTAATGTACATTTTTGTTACAGAATCAGAACTGGCTAAGTTCCGCTGCCAACTCTGTCCAAAAGGTTTCAAGCATCCCACTTCATTGACACTGCACAAGGATTCACACGCAGGAAAGACACAATGTCCTGTGTGTCACCGGTCTTTCTCACGGTCCTATGATATGAGGAGTCATCTGCAAAGAATACACCAAGGGAAGCAACTGACCATCAAAGAGATCAGATACAAGAATACAAATGATAGTGTTGCCCCTAAGCAGTTTACCCATCACATTTAGTTATAGCTTCATGGTAACCAAGTTATCATAATTTAAGCACACAGTGCAA
This sequence comes from Brachylomia viminalis, assembly GCA_937001585.2. Lineage (NCBI taxonomy): Eukaryota > Metazoa > Arthropoda > Insecta > Lepidoptera > Noctuidae > Brachylomia > Brachylomia viminalis. The sequence goes on along the minus strand of OW443301.2, from coordinate 11,851,988 downwards.
ACGCCTAGAACTGTCTTATATTATAGAGTCTATGTATATCAGCTATTATTATTACTTATATTGACATGAAAAAAATAATTTTATTTACAATTTTTATTAAAAGTCACAAATGATATTGCTCAGTGCTAGCTTTGACTATTTTTATACTAGTCTGTAAAATTACTGTTTTATTATAATAATTGTTTCCATATTTTGTTTTGTTTTACTTTTTTCATCCTTTATCAATAAAGTATAGATTTGAGCGGACAAAGATGGATCCTTATGCCCTGATGCAGGAGCAGGTCATTGTTATCTGTGGGTGATGTGCATTAAATTGTCTATTGAAGCGGTATTGTAAAGTACCTACCCTTTTTTTTTTTTTTTTTGAGGGTGGGAAATCATCAAATAACTTCTCCCGCTCTGGGCAGAGCAGGAGGGCGTGTCAGACTCTTACTGACTAAAACCCACTCGTGTTCCTTCAGTTGCCGGTGCCTGGGGCCACGGTAACACTTTCGGACTTTCTCGCAACCCCAGCAGGCATCGGCCCTAGCGGACCCCTTCATTGGTGCTGACATCTCTTTAGGCGCGCGTGGAACACAACGCGCCGTCGACCCGGGCCTGGTCCTTATCGAACGGCGAGCTGCCCATTGCTCGCCGTTCGCAAGCCTACGGTGGCCGGGAATCGGCCTGCGATTCCCGACGCCCAGGGCGTCTCCTGCGGCGGCTAGTGCCGTGAGGGCGCGAATTTTGCCTCTCCCTAACGCGTTCCGCCTCCTCCTTCGCAAACATTACTGCTTCGCAGAAGGAGGTGACGGCTTCCCAAGCCCTCTCGCTCCGTACCATGGCCTGGACCAGGGCCGGACGCGCGAGATCGCCACACCCAATCGCCTCCACGAGGACACGGCGGTGCTCCGCCCAAGCCGGGCAGACCTCCACCGTATCCTCCGGGCGATCCACACAATGGTGACACCCGGGCGTTTCCTCCCGCCTTATCCGGAACAGGAACCTCCCGAAACAACCGTGTCCGGTGAGGACGCCGTGGCGCCTCTCTAGCCAGTCCTCAAAGAGGGGACTTATCGCCGCAATTGTGGCGTGCCCAGCGCTGGGTTGCGACAATCGCACTCTCCATGCCGCCCTGAGATCCCGCCGGAGCTTTGTCCGCTGTACCGTGATTTCTCGCGGCAGCGGAGCTACGCCCCGGCGTTTCGCCTCCTCGCGCCACTCCCAAATGTGCGCGAGGACTTTTGCCTCCAGATCCCATGGCGGTAATCCGGCAAGGAGGCTCGCCGCCTCACCGGAGACCGTACGGTATCCCCGAACCAGCCGGGTGGCCATGACCCTTTGGGGCGCGTTCAACCGGCGGGCTGGCCGCCGCCTCAAGGAACGCGCCCACACCGGTGCCCCGTAAAGGGCCATGGACCGCACGACCCCCGCGTAGAGTCTCCGGCAGGAGGCGTTTTTGCCCCCATAGATTGGGCAAGAGCCGCTTCAAGGCAGCCCCAGCCCTTTCCAGTCTGGGAGCCAAACGTCGGAAATGCTCCACGAAGTTCCACCGGCTGTCGAGGACGAGTCCCAGGTACTTCATCGTCAACTCGACGCCGATGTGAACCCCTCCTACCGTTATTTGGGAACCCGACGGTGGCGTGTTCCGAGGACCATGAAAACACATGGCCTCGGACTTGTGCAGGGCCACCTCGAGTCCCAGCAGAATTTATCGTGAGCTTAGGCCCTACACAAGGTGGACCAACGACTTAGTGAAGGTCCGCCTTGTGTATGGATGAGGGTAGCGCAAGACCGGCGGTCAATGCTTAGGGAAGACCTACAATAGTGGACGTATTTTTTTTTCAATTTCAAAAAGGCTCAAAATCATATAAACGTCCGTTTATAGAAGAACTGTGGTGTAGGTATGCTGAATCTACACCAACAGACAGTATTAGGTACAAACGTGATTAGAACTGTAGAGTATGTTGGGGTTGACAACATTGTGTTCAGCGCCATTTTATTCTGCCCCGACCACCACTTACAGCATTAAAACGTATTGCCAAATTAGCTGGGAATTTGGTACGTACGGCGTCATATCCCGGCGGCGATCTTACCCCAACATGACTGCCTAGTGGTTGGTTAAGATTCTTACGTTGGTCTAGTCTCTAAAGTCGCCTAGTGGTCGCTAGCGCGGCTGCTGAACGGTCTTCGGTTCGATTCCCAGATCGGACAAAGGTCTAGTACTTCTCAGTAATTAGCAGCACAAAGTCTTGTGCCCGGATACTGGCAATAGATTTGGCCTCTCCTATTCTATGGCACTTGACTTGGACGAAATGTGGTCGTATATAATACACTTCTTCCTATCCCTTTCGCGAATGGCGTGATGTTATTTTTGTGTTAGAAACTTTCTAATCAAATCACCAATATTATAACACATAATTGATAATAATATCTAGCCTCATATAATAGGGAATTTGGGATCAATTTAAAGGGAATCCTATCAGTAAAAAATACGAAGGTTTTCGTTTCATTCATTAAATAAAATTGCAAATCAGTAACGCATCAGTTATTGAAACTGCTAATATTTATTAAAAGAAATAAAGAGAAATTAATCGCATTAGTGCATGCAGTAATGCTGCCCGTAATATAATAACGAGCCACGCAGAGCTACGGAGGGGTAAAAGCTAAGAACCAAAAGCTTCAGTAGCCGGGCGGGACAATCAGGGGTTGTAGAAGCGAGGGTGGCGGGGGTCGGGCGGAGGGCGCTCGATACGCGCGCGCGCCGCGCTCCGCCATCAGCCAGTCGCATTTCGACGTCGTTGCGCCCGGTTTGTGTCTCGTTCATCGGCGCGCATCTGTCAAACGCTACGTTATCGATATAAAATTCTTGCGTTTTTCACAAAGTACGTATATTATTTATTAAAATTACTCAAAATCATTAATGAATATTAGCGTTTTTGTGAATTGGAAGTGATATAATTGTATTTGATGGTATTTGATTAAATTGTTTACATTCAGACCACATGTTTACGCATTACGTTAGGTTTTGTTTCTGATATGAAATGCTTATTGCATTGATAATAACCAATTAATTAAAGTGCAGTGCCTCCTGTAATCAAAGAAAATGCGGTTGAAATAAATATATTGCTCATAAATAGCCTGAAATCTGAATAGTGCATTAATGTGGTGTTTTCAGCGGTTCTTTTCATAAATCGTTTGGAGATTTGTGAAGTTTCGAGGAAATAGCGGGTGCTTTTATTCAGTAAAATGAGTGTGTGAATTTTTGATGGTGTGTCGTGAACGGGAGCGCGTGTAGAGTTGAGATTCGCTCGGTGAGCGTCGCGCGACGGCGCAGCGAGGGTATTGATCGGCGGCGGCGGCGGGTCGCGAGACGCCGGCGTTCGTCCGCCGCCTAAATAAAGCTCCGCATGTGTGTGCGCCCCGCCTCGCCGCCCTACGTCGATGCCGTCCGTCGCCGTCGACGGCGACGTCTTCGTACCGTCGCGTTCAACATGCGCTAGCTAGACTAACTAACAACATACTATCACATGATTCAGGCATTCATTTCATTTACGATGAACAAAAAACTGCACAGCTTGTGCAGCCAGTGTACAAAATAAACGGTTGTTTAAAGTTTCATGAATAATACTGCACGCGTACCTACCCAGTAAGGTATTCTTGAGAATCTCATTGAACTCTAAAGCACCTTGCTTGATATCGATCAAACAAATCTAATGAAATTACCTAGAAATTGACAAAACCAAACTATGTCTAGTTAACTTTGCGGGTTCAGTGATTTAGTCTGATCTTTCATGCCGAGTATAAGATGCACCCTTTGCACGGCTCATGCAGCAGTTTGCCAAATGCGTTGACAGGATAAAAATATTAAATTATTTTTTAGTAATTATCATTGAAACTTAACATTATTTTATAGGTACCTATAACTTGTTACCTATCTCTAAAGTAAGGTAAACAATCTGTTTTTGTGATAGAAACTCTTACCGCCAAGAAACCGAAGCAATGCTATGAGAAATAACTACCTACTCAGGCTTTACTACTTGTCAGAGAATACTAAAACTGCATTTTTTTAACACTGGTGTCTCGTCATCGAACCCGATATTTAATATAAAAATACCACCCATATTATTGCATACAACGATCGATAATGCTGCTGATAAGGATCAAATTCTGCAAAGATTCGGATTGCCTTTTATTTGCACGGAATGCTAGATTAGGTATTGTAATTGATTAGAAGCACCCAAATTCCACCATATGATCACGGTCATTTATGATAGAGAACTATGCATTTACGTGCACTCTAATTATGATTTCTACCATTTTCGATTACTTGCTTATGCATTTCGTCTTCTCCAATAAATAGATTTCCGCAGTCGGCGAGAAAATAATTTATCGATCAAAACATGATTGCGTTAGATTTGTGTCATCATCATTCAGCCAAAAGTCGTCTACTGCTGAACCTAGGCCTACATTTTGTGTAATTATATTTTCAAGATACCTATAGTAAATAAATTTAATGTTTGTTATAGGTGTGAAATGTCGGGATAGTTAGACGATATCCCGTAAGAGCTATGGCGCGCACAGTGCTGGCGGGCGGCGCGCTGCTCTGCACGCTTAGCGTCGTGCTACAAACGCGCGCGCTCACTCTGTTGCCGCACGACGTACGCCCCGGGCACGCCGTCAGACACTTCATAGGCAACCATTCAAGATACACGCTCCTAGATCCAGAGTTCTCGCCCTATTTCACTCTCCTCGATGACGGCCTACTCATGACCACCGCTGATCTAACACCCTTACTCAATCAACCCGTCAATCTGGCTATACTAGAGCAAACTCCTTATAGCAGTGCAGCTCATGCCATTCATCTCCTAGTAATGGATCGACGGCAGATGCTACATTTCACCTCGACCAACGGATTGATAGGAGCAATTTCAGAAAATGCTCCACCCGGCACCGTCGTTGATCTTCTACCCATTAGAGCTACGGCTCTAGTCGATGTGGGTCCACTAGCTTATAAAATCATTAAAGGAAATGAAGACTCTATATTTTCACTACGACAGAAAGGGAAAACCGAAACTAATTCGGAAGTTAAGTCAGTTGTAACAGATGGTGATGTTGAAATGTTCGCTACTAAACCTTTAGACGCTGAGGAGAAGAATTTATATGAAATACTAATCCAAGCAACAGACATCCATGGTGCGAATAAAGCTAACCTTGCAGTTCGGGTAGATGTAGCTAACGAAAATGATCATGAGCCATGTTTTGACCAGGACAGCTATTACTTTGCTGTAAATGGAACTGCTGATCAAAATGGTCCAAATGGCACCGCACACTGGCAGAGATTCTCTAACATTGGTCAAGTTCAAGCTGAGGATGCTGATGGAGATCGGGTGTACTATTCTCTAGAATCACCCAGTAATTTGGCGGTGATAGTACCACAGACTGGGGAACTTATATTAGCTGGTGAACCCGATAGCCATGAAGCTGAATTAAGAGTGCTTGCTCATGATACTGGCTTTCCACAACGTATAAGTCGACCAGTAGTAGTCTTTATCGACTTTGTGATTCGTGACCAAAGAGATTTACCAGTTCTTCATCGTGAGAAGCGTCGCGTAACACGGGCTGTTAGACCAACGAAAAGAATTGAGTTTACTGAGGCAGACGGTGAAGTAGAGGGACGTGCTGTTTTTACGTTAGAAAAAGAGACTGATCGCGAGACATTTAAAATTCGGGATGAAAATCCGTGGGTTACCGTTGAACCAAGTGGTGTAGTGAAAGTTAAAAAGAAGTGGGACTATGAAGAATTGGGACCTGAGAAGACCATCGACTTTTGGGTGACTATCACCAACGCGGGAAATGGAGGTAAGTCTTTTAAAAATTTCGAGCAATAATATGTTCTTCTAAAATTTTGATATTTAATGTCGCTATGTTAGCTAATGTACTTATTATGAACTCTTGTTTAAAACTTTAGAAGCTAGGCGTTATTTTCTAGGACACCATAAATCTTTTAGAAGGAGATAAGCATTTGCTGCATTAATATTAAGCTGTCAGATGTGATTTAGCTTTGATTTGAGTTTGAACATACATACCTACTGCAAAATACAATAAACTAAAAAAGAATGAAAGATGACTTCGTGAGTCAATCAAAACGCTCTAATATTGAACAATTCTCAACGCAATCTAATCGTCTCCAAAAGAAAAGGTGTAACGCAATTTAATATTTTTTCGTCGTTCCATTTTTAGGGTTCTGTAGCCAAATGGCAACAAACGGAACCCTTATGGATTCGTGATGTCTGTCTGTCTGTCCGTCCGTATGTCACAACCACTTTTTTTCGAAACTATAAGAACTATGCTGCTGAAACTTGGTAAGCGGATGTATTCTGTGAACCGCATTAAGATTTTCACACAAAAATAGAAAAGAAACAATAAATTTTGGGGGTTCCCCATACTTAGAACAGAAACTCAATTTTTTTTTTCATCAAATCCATACGTGTATTTATGGACAGGTCTTCAAAAATGATATTAAGGTTTCTAATATATTTTTTTCTAAACTGAATAGTTTGCGCGAGTTACACTTCCACAGTTGTAAAATGTGTGTGTGTGGTAAATGTGTGTGTGTAACTTCTAAAGTAAGAGACAGATAAAACTAAAAAAAATATATGATGTACCTACATTGCCATGTAAACTTCCTCCGAAAATTGGTTTGAACGAGATCTAGTGAGTAATTTTTTTTAATACGTCATAAATCGTAAACCGCAATTTACCTTTCATTCAATCAACTCAAATATAAAAATAATAAAACAACATTTACTTGCTGCTACGGAACCCTTCATAGGCGAGTACGACTCGCACTTGGCCGCTTTTTTTATCCATCCATCCATCTCTTGAATGTCTCTATCAAGGGCAAATTGAGATAATGATAGGGAAAGAATGGGGTGGGAAGGGTACGGGATGTGTTTTATACGCTCTACACAGCGACGGCTTTAAAATTCTGTTAATGTTTGCTTTCATTTACTAATGACGATGTTTAATTACCTGTTACTTATCTTGTTACTGTGGCAACGCTTTTGTTTCGTTTCATGTTGCCTCTCTGATTAATTGTAGTACACTTATCATGACACAGGATAAGTTAGCATAGAAGCACTTTATGACTGAAGGTAACTTATTTGACAAGATTGAACCATCTCAAGAGCTTGAACCTAAGCTAAGATACTGAGCAGTACGTCATGACGACACACTGCATTTTTGCTTTGATGACAGCATTACGAGACAAGTTAGGACCAATCGATTTTTGTATTAAAAATATAGCGTTAATGTAGTAAATATGGTATACGTGCCGCATGCACCTGTCGGATCGAATTGCGCAGTGGAGCATGACGCCGTGGTCAGGTCCGCGGTCCAACCCGGTCACGAGCAGTCACGAGCCACCGACAGCCTCCGACGCTCCCATCACGACATGCTAATTGTTTACTCTGTCGAAACGTGTCTAGCCTTAGGAAAGGCCCTTTTACCTAATTATTGGACCTAATAACGTGATTTGTATTCAGTTGCTGCCTCGCAAACATTTTTGTATTAGAATTTTTCAATATTCTCTTTTTTCAACTTTGAGCCCTTTTATTGAATTGAGCAACACTCTGCATAGTTACCGAATTTTATGTGTCAAATTTCTGCCGGATTCCATAAAACTTTGATCATTTCGTTCTCTCATTGTTTGTTTTTAAAGAAAAACATAGCAGTGATTTTACATTGTTCATTTTATTGATGTGCACATTTTAACTGGGAAATGAAGTAAATAAAAAGCTCTTGCCAACATCCGAGCATCAGAGGCGTTTCCGAATAGATGAAGGATAATTTAGACATCAAGTTGGTATTGTGAGTACCTATTGTCTTTGCCAAAAACATTAGATGCGCTCGATTGGTAAAATGATATTAGCTGAAGATATTCCTGCATTCGCGTCAAACAGAAAGGAACTCAACAGGAGTAGTGGCGTTCGTTGCTCTCGAACTATCACTAGGGCCTCAGGTATTCTAGACAGATTAGATTATATACATATAGTAGGTACGCGCCTCATCTGTCGTAAATTAGGGATGGCACGAGTGTCCGGCGCGTGTGGAATGCCCATTAGGTACAATGGCTGTCAGGTGGAATGGTAGCAGGTTGCATTGTGACCACGGCTGCCACCGTGCTGAATGCGTGGATAATCGGGGACCTGTCGCACGGCCCGGCCGCTCTGCTCCGCTACGCTTCCGATTCTACGCATCGTAATTCGTGACAATTACTGTAGATGTGGAATCTTCACTATTAATGTGTTTTGTTTTTATTTAATCTGGAGCACACTTGTCTCTTAGCCATAGCAGATTAATCAATGTTGAATAGAGATCTAATATTGAGCTTTTTTAAACGAATAATTCGCACAGTTGATTACTGTTCGAAGAACTGACACTAAATACAATAATACAACTTACAATCGAATCTTCTAAAGATAAAAATCAAAGTAGAGTATTCGTTTATACGCCATGGTCCAGTCGAGTGTTATCGGGCATCATCACCGGGGCGCATCCGAGGTGGGTGGGCGATCCAAGCCGCGGGCGCCGAAGCACCCCGTGTCCCGGACCGCGCCAGGAATCTAATCATTATCATTATTGTGTGGATAGTTGTTTCAATTATATAATAGTGAACACGCAGGATTTCTTTACTTACCTGTGAGAAAACCCCTTGATTATTTTTTACCAGTTTTAGGACTTTCGTACCCTTTGTAACGTGTGTGGTTTTAGTTGATGGATCCATTATATTTCAAGCACCAAATTAGACTAAGTAAAGGCGTCGATGAAACAATTTCGTGCAGCGGGCCGCACCACAAGTCGGTTCGTGACGAAGTACTCGAGGGAGCTTCGTCAAAGCACCTTTGTCTACTGAAAAGCGTGCTCGATTGGCAAATTAATTCTCTACTCTCTTCAAGCAACGCTTCTCTTTGAACTAATCGACAAACGCTTTGAAGTGTTTTCACTTTTACCTTCGACAGGACTGCATTGATTTTGCTAAAATCATTGAAGTGAAAAATGGTTGGTGTCCCGTTATTTGAAGAATTTTTTTCAATACGTTTTAAAGAGTAGCTTTTTTATGGGTGTTGTAAATCGGTGGTATATTTTTTCAAGCAATAAAGCGGCAGGCCCGCGCAGGTGCGCCGTGAGCCGGGGTGGCATTTTAATCCTGCAAGAAGGATGGCGCAATGCAACGAAGAAGGAACGTTCAGTCCCATCCCAAGAGTTATCATAATCAATTATCAGGATGCAGCGAGACAATTTAGTCGCATTTTATAGGTATATTTACTACCTATCACCCAAATCCATTCAGCCGTTAAAGCGTGAAAAGGTAACAAACAGACAGACATATAAATGCAAATAATCTTTTTTTATTTATTAATTAGGTTTTAATTATTTCAAATGTCTAACTTAAAAATAATAATAATTGATTTTAATATTATCATCATTAATTTGAAATACTCTAGTGCAGCCGCGCCGCTATTTACCACGTATTACCTACATAATTATTAGCTAGGTTATTTTATAACTTCAAATTATAATAATTTTTAAGCGGGTGGACCGATTTAATGACGTAAATAGGTAGATACTTTTTTATCGGAATTTTAAAATCAGTCCCTATTTTAGCCCCTTGGGGGATGATTTTACAAAAAAGCTGAAACAAATAATAATTATAAATTAAATTTCTTACCAAATGCATAAATTTATATTGTCTTAATTTTCCCATACAAACTATCATCCCTTTAAATATGTCACCCCCTTTTAGGATTATTTTTGAGATAAAAAGTACCCAATGTCCTTCCCCACTATGCCATCTATCTACTAGTAAAATTTTATCGATATCCGTTCAGTGGTTTAGGCGTGAAAAGGTAACATAGGTACAGACAGACAGAGTTACATTCCAATTTATAATATTAGTATGCATTATATTACTAGCTTTTGCCCACGGCTTCGCCTGCGTAATGCTTGGAAAATATTCAAAAGGAACGTACTACCGAGATTCATAGTATCCTATGTCCTAACCCAGGTATGCCATTCAACTAAATCTGTAACAGACAGACACGCAGATAATACATTGCAATGGTCTTATTTAGGGTTACCTCAAAATGAATATTTGGAACCCTTATAGGATGACTTCGTTGTCTGTCAAGATCCTTTTCCTCAGGATCGCGTGGAGGTATCAAGTTAAAATAGATCAAAAACTTAGATCTCCGGTCCCTTGGAGCTGTAAAGAATATCAACATCCAGATCAACACAATTAAAAAAATACGGCCATTTATGACGTCATACTCGCAAACAAACCAAACCCTATTATGGACCCTTCCCGTTGACCTAGCAGCATGAAGTTTGGCGAGAAGCAAGGTCTTACAGAGCAGGGAAAGAGAGAAAAATCCGAAAATTGGTATACGGCCACCCGAGCGACGACAGCTTTGAGACGGAACCCTCAGGGGGTTACTCATAATTTGACCGGTTTAAAAAAAAAAACATTTTTATGATTATAAATGTTTTACTTAAAAAGTCTGACGGACAGACAGACATTTTCGACACTTTCGAATTTATAATATTATATTATTTCTAATCTGAGTTTTGTATGTTACGTAATATTTTATATTTGTATAGTCCGGAATGTGTGCACAGTCCGGATTTATTTTTCACATTCGGACAACATCGTCCTAAAAAGCATCAAGCGAACATTTTCTCGCATTTTTCTATGGATTTTTTGCTCTGATTGTTACTTTCATAAAGCATGGTGTATCAAACGGTATGTCGGTGCCACAGTCAGTGCGGTCGGTCACTCACTCTATTATTTGTAGACTTTGTAGTTCATTTCGAATCGACGATAGCGTTATTTCCAAATTACATTGCAACTATTTCTGTCGTTTACAGAAATGTATTTATTGAATTCAAGAAGTTCGTGAGCAATAAGCCTTCAATAATGAATGACACTACCTAGGAAAATGCAATCGGTAATAAGTGATAGCACAATTGTTTATTAGCTTCAATAATCTCTTTATTCGAAAAGGAAAACCATTTTCAGGTTCCGCTTTTGAAATTAGATTTCCGAGAATAGGTGCAGTATCGGTTGTATCGGATATCGAGTTCAAGCTGGAGGTTTGCGCTGCAATGGTGTGTCAAGTCAAATCGATAATTGAATACGATAGCTGGTGTGACGTACCTACGTCAGGCGCGCAGTCGTTGGTTAGGAATTGGCACATCCGGACAGGGGTCTGGGCGTCGGGAGACGATTTAGAGACCGGCCTAGTCTGTTTTAGATTAGACGTCCAATATGTTTCGCCAGAGGAAAAGATCAGGCAAAGGAATTTACGATATATCTTTCTATAAAGCAAGCGCGCACTGTTGAATCCCGATTAATATTTTGATGCACTGTAGTGAATGAATGGCAATAGCAGTATAGTTGAACGTCGCGGACCGGTTACGGGTCGTTTGTGGTACTTTGTTTGTTGAATTCAGTCGTCATTCAATCAATGGGGATGGGTGCGGGCGTCGCTCGCACAACAATCGAACTGGCCATTACTGGCCAATTCCCCTCATTGTGACCACTCGCCGCAATTACTTATGCGCACTTCCTATATGGTCGACCCCAAAGCCATGATCGCCACACTACATCTGCTCTCATATCTTTTTTCTTTTCACGGCCCCTTTATGAGGATGCATCTTGACTGTTAATAAGCGCTAACGGCCTTAATTAGAACAATGCAAACGTTGGTTGAGGTCATGTGAAAGTTATTTCTTTTATTTGTTCGCAATCATAGTCTCGTTTGTTTCGGGGAATTTATTTTGCAAGTGTTTTCAGTACTTGTTGGTCAAATATTCGTCTTTGCAAATATACAATACCCCAATCAAATAATGCTGGCGTGTTCCATTCGTAATTTTCTTTTCTTCTGAAGGGTCGAGGGCCAGCCTGTGAGCCGTTAATAAAATTTGCTCACCCCCCTCATTTATTTTAATCAAAATACGTCTCAGTTGTTTATTGTGGACGCTGTGGTCGACCCTGATTATTTCTGGAGTTCCATATTTTAATGTTGTTAGAACTAGAGCCATTCGGCTGAGAGGGTTATATTTAAATAAACGCCTGGACTGGGTCGCAAATTTTTCTAAAGAATGATTTTTTTGCATTCTAAAGCCCTTAAATATTTGTTTGATTGCTTTCTTTTGATAAAATTACTAAAACATACTTTGATTTATATTGTTAGGGCAACACGGGTCGAAACAGCAAGCGGCTCATTGGACGACTGTTTTGACACATCAATGGTGTTAGATGTACCTAGTTCTGTGTAGTTATTGGTACAGCGTGTACGGAGAGTCGTGATCGTGAGTGATGCGCACACATCTCCTATAATTACATCTAACGCATTGGTAAACAGCAGAGGCGTCGGTGCGGGAGTGCTGCGATCTCGACCTGCCCATTTATAGGCTTTCACTCTGATTGTGATTTGATTGCGGTCATTTGCTCGTCTACCTAAACGGCGACCGCGATGCGTTTACACGCTCAACCAACGTTAGATTATCACAATTTGTTAGCCGAGTAATAAATTGCTGGTCCGCATTTGAGTTTAAAACGATAACAATCACGTTTGCGTCCGGTCTCTTTTACATAAAGATACCAGGCTGATCTCAAAGGATTATACATCTGTCTGTGAGAATGAAACAGTACCTACGACCTATAGTCCTTTCTAATCTTATCACTAAGCGACCCCTAATTTGTCCTTCGGCTGAAGCGCCGTGAAAGTCGTAATATCGATTTAACGTAAACGTGCTCGTAAATCTGAGGTTACTAACTAACACGTAGAATTTTGTGTGTTCGATGCTCTCCCAACTAACGATTATAGTTGATTAATATCGCAATAGATCTCCGTCAATCGGATCGCGGTGTGTGATGTTCGGCTATTAATTGTAGGAGTGCGTCGTGGTCACTCGTGGTACATCGGATCGGCCAACACGCTAGCATGAAGGCATTAACAGGCGTGTCATTTTACAACGTGGTACGATGGTTGTGCTTATTACTATGACTGTTCACATGACCTTCGCACCTTCAAATGTCATACTTGGAATGTATGTTTATTCTGCTTATTTGGCTGAGACGGATTTCTTGATGCGGGTTTTTTTCATTAAAAATTCGGTTAGACTCTGTTATAATTAGGGTTACCAACCGTACTATATATTAGTATCCTTTTTTTTTTCCTTTTTTTTTGTTTTTTTTTTAATAAGTATTATAGACCTACATACCTATGTAATATATTTCTAAAAAAATTAATGCAAGTAATAGGCGAAACTACTTGGTATATTTTGGATGTCAATTTAAATAACTTAATTTTGTTAAAATAAGTGTTAAATGAAACGCAGCCGTAATCTGTTCTTAAAATTTTTATTCAGAAATAAATATATTCAATAAAATTCTGGCTATTGCTTTTTCTGATTAAAAATGTGTTGCTAAATCTAGTGCTGAAAAATCGCAACAATTGTTGCTCATGGATTCTAACTTTTCTTATACTTTCAAAATAGTGTCATTTCTTCTTTAAAAACCAGCAACTTCAGCTTTTACTGAGCGCATATTTTCAGTGTTGAATACAAAATGGCGAGATGACCGCAATAGCGTCAGTATTAATCTCGTAAAAGGTGAAATAAAGGCATTATGTAACCATAATTTATTATTAGAGTTTAATTATAGATATGAGACATAAAAAAAAACCACATGTTAATAGAAGCTCAAAGTAGCAAAATATATGCTTTTATTTTTAAACATACCTATACTATATATTTTCTTTTTGCCTTGCCTTCTACTATATTTTTACAGGCCAAGGCTTCGAAAGTACTATATTTGATATAAAAAAAGCTGGCAACCCTACCTAGTTATAATATTATGTAGCTCCATATTTTTTTTAGTTTCAGCTTCAATGAACTATTTTCTTTCTAGTAGGTAGGTACCTACTTACATTTGTTGAAGAGTTTATCAATTGTAATCGTTATTTCATCAGTCAAAATCTCTTCTAATTTTTCCAACTCGTTTTCACTTTTGGTATATTTTTGTCCTCACATTTCACAGCGACTCCGGCCGGCACAAATAATATTTTGTTAAACATTTTTTGCCCACCGTGCAAAGTTAGTTTAGTACACATTCGCTACGCCTGCAGCTAAAAGAGCTTGTTAGAAAGTTTTATTTGTGCTTATAAAACACACTTCGGTTATATAACTATGAAACTGTGAGCTATCGGGGTGTGGCAGGAGGTGCGACGCGAGTATCGCACTGCGATCCGCGTGCAATGCGGTCGTGCATGCACTTCATTCCGCATTGTTCGGTTTCGCAATGGCCGCTCTCGAGACCTCTCCAAACACATCCACGATTGACATTCACAGTTGGTACCAGGCGGCTTAAAGTTCACCCCCTACCAAGAATGGGGTGGCCCTGCAAGACGCTTTCAAGTTGAACGTTCCAGTCCTATACGAGCAAGTTTATGTGCGAACATGCATGGGGTTGTACAACTGCTAGTCTTGCAATATAACACTTTGTTCTATAAGTACATTTAGTTGTTTATCAGAACCATTGACACGGTACTCGAGACCGCACATCTAAAGAAGTTTTTACTCACGCGGTGAAAGTGTTTTGAGAGCAAATATCAAACCGTATCAAAATTTAAAACATATCAACAAATTCTAAACTAATGTGACGTGTCCAATAGACAGTCATTTACCAAAACATACAGTTAGTCGCTCGAGTGGGTACTTACATGAATGTTTGTCAAGCACACGCCAAGGCGGCTGTGGTTGTTAATGCGCTTGACATAAAAACTCATCCGTAATGTCACATCAGCATGTGGTGTGGTATCAAGTGAGGCACCTCTAGTATAGAGGTGTGGCAGGTTCACGCAATGGGTTCAGCGTTTGAATCGAAACAGAACGACCGATATACAGTGCAGTTGCTTCTAATAATAGACAACGCCGGCCATATGGGGATCTTTATTATAACACGCCAGGCGCTTTGTTTCTGCCACATAATTAGGCCGCTTTCTTGATTTCACATAAAAAATACATCATTTGAAATGTTAACGTTCCAATAAAAATATTAAAGAGTTAAAAATGAGAAACTGTACCCAAATATCCGTTCTTCTTCATACCTACACACATTAGCTGGCGATTTGTGAGATTCGAGTAGATAAACTAAGTCGGTTAAAGTAATTCATAGATTCCATAGTTTAACGATGAATTCTGTGTTATCCCACAGTACCTACGGGGAAGATATTCGAGCGCGCGTTTAATTTATTAAGGATGGACGGCAGATTGGGGTCTACGTTTGGTGGCTTTATTAAGATTTACAGCACCTCTGGGATCTGGGCGCAATTATCAGCAGACTCCTTGACACCCATGGGAAATATCGTAAGGGGCATAACACCGTACTGACCCTCGTCTACATCACCATCGATCCATAAAATACAGCTAACAAATGGATTGGATTAAATGACGCCGGTTTGTCCACCCGGTTTAAAAACGTGAATGTGTGAAAATTACTGACGGAAATAGTCGTGAGAAAGTTCCTACTCGTTTCTTGCACAACTCCGGGTAAAAAATAATAACTGCTATCCGTTCTTATAAATGTCCACGTCTAATTACTAACAATTTAATATTTAGATGTTAGTAACGCCGCTACACGCTTTTTAATTGTTCTTACGACATTTCAGTTAGAGATTTTAAATAATTTTCTGGGTGGTTTAGGTATCTAATCTGAATGTTATATATCTAGTAATACATTTGATATCAAAGCTTAGGACCACAAAATAATTATAGTTTTAGGAGAAAAACATTTTTTGTGAGCAAAAACAAATTTTGGGTTTAATCGTGTGTTAGCTGGAAAGTACCATAAAAGTTAGAAGCGGTAACAACAAAAACCATGATTTCAATCTTATCATGCATAATTCCACGAACGGCCATAGAGTAGAAACGGTTCATTCATCATCTTGAATGATTATGGAACACATTTTCCCCTTTTAATTTGCATTTTGTACGACATAAAACTGTTGATTAATTGCGTAGAGTGCAAGTAGCGCGACATGTCGGCTCGCGCAGTTTTTGGGATTACTGCCCGCTTAATTGGCGCAATCATAGTTTCACCAAATGTCGACTTTGTTCAACAGTTCGTTATCTCGCTCGACGTTTGTTCTGTTCGACTCGCAGATGATGCTGAAAATTAACGGGTTTCCGCTGCTGTCGTGCACATACAATTTGGCTGATTCGTACCCGATTATAATAAACCTCAATTGCTAACTTGGTGTGAGGTTCTAGTTTCGACACGGGCAGCGGTCGTCACGAAACATTACGAACATTCTAAAATTTGTTTTGGCTATATAGATACGCTGGATGCCACGCAACGATCAAGTCTTTCCAATCAAATTCCAATGCAAGTTAGCGATCTGAAGACTTTTGATTTATTAATATTATGTTAAGCTTCACTATTTTATCTGTTAAAATGCATTCTGAAACATTACTCTAACACGCGATCGGAATTCAGAATCCGCAGGGGTCTTGACACCTACTGTTACGGGCATGGTGAGGTCGTTCGTTATATTTTTAGTATTGATTTATGATATCGAATAATTGAATCGGTAAATGTTTATTGCTTATTACTTCCTTATCTTTATGCTCTCATAGTTTCTGGGTGCGTTACCTTCGGATTGCGATTGTGAATAAACTGTGACAGCTGAATAGCCCATTTCATCACTGACAATTTTTGTACGTCCAACCACCAACCGCTAAATCCTCGGCTTACGAAACCTATTAGGAGCATAGAAACATAAATGCTCTTATTACAAAAGAAGATTTTTCTTTAGACATGATTTAAACCATCGAGCCTGTTTTTGAAATAAGAACCTAACAGAAATCGAAATACAGTTCCTTTTACGAAACTGACAGCTTATGCTAGTCCGGTCTTAGGTTGTCAATTTTGTATTAAGAACTTTACTTTAGTTTACCTAAAGTGCGAAATACAAAAACTGGCTCGAAGATTTAGGCCCGGGCTAAAGTTGGAGAGTGTGTTGTAATAAGACGGATTATGTTTATTGTTTACCATTCCAGGTGGGACTATTAAAAATGATTAAATAAGACCCTTAATTCTATAGGTACATCCTTTTTTCTCGAGGCTTCGTAGGAAACATTCGAGAAGCGCGCTAAGTGGCACCACTAGAAAAGACAAGAACTTTAACTAGTGGCATAAAATAAATGCTACAAATGGTCAAGAGAATTGGTTCCCACACCCACAGACACAGCACACCACTAGTTCGGATTCCGAACTAGTGCACAGCGCAGCACATGACAAATAAGGATTGTAGTTTTTCTTATTTTAGATGTAACTGTCTTATCTATCGACATTTTGCAACATAGTATCCCAAATACATAATCTGTATTTCGTTTTTATACCGACAGGAAATCGTTAGCAGCAGTCCAATGATAGGAAAAGAATAATAAATGTAGCTTAGGCGACCTTTAACCCGCCACGTTACGGAGATATTCTCGATCGATGGTGCTCTCGAAGATAATGCACGCAATGGTTTCAATCTTTAATTGTAACGAAACGCTTTCTAATCCAAATTTACAGTAAAACATTGAATTGCAAGCAGTGAAAAACTTCCTCCCATTTCCTTTTGTTGCAGCTTCAGCGTTGATTAATTGCGTTAAATTGAAACAGCATTAAATTTAACAAGAGAAAAGTACTGGCAATTGTTCAAAAGTGTAGGAGCGTACATTGTTCAGTGTCTTGGATGAAACTACGCAGCTTTCCCGCGGTCTATCTGTTCAAGTCAGCATTACTTTGGAGTGTATCTGAGGGCGCAATAGAGCACCTAATGAAATTATCTGCAGCAATGCAATTCGTGACCGGAGCTCCGCACATTCATCGCCAGCCGGGCCACTCGGCGCTAGCGAGCATCTCAGGCACAATCCCTCCGGCGAAATTGCACTTCATTTGCGTGCACGCGTCTTACGATCCCGAGCCACGTTCTCACGCCCTTCACTGAACCGAACCTTTGAAGATACTGTAGAGTTAGACGCATCACCACGTGCATTCCGAACGTTACCGTGCCTGCTAATAGAGCGCTGACACACTCGTATATTATTTAGAAATCCGACTTATACAAGTTTAATTACATATTTTTCAGATTGATATCGAAAGATGTTTTGCCGCATCATCCTGTTCAACTCTCACGGCTTATGATAGCGTCGAGTTGTAATGCAGGCGGGCTCGTTTAGTGCTCTGTTGTTCTCTGAGGATCTGGTATTCTATGGACGCTACATAAAAATACGAGACCGCGCATAGAAACGTGTTTAATCGTCAATGCTGGCGATGCAATGTGGGCCGAGCTCATCCTGCGTTTGGAGCGAGAGGGAGATAAGTCCCTTGCACGCGATAGACAAAGCTGACGATGCAACTTTTGATATCATAATTAAGCCGGGACGACTGGCGACGGGTAAATAAAAAATGTTTATCTTTAAGCTTTAATAAAGATTATTTTTAATACCTCGACACGTTTGGTCATCAAATCGAAGCTGGCCGGCGGCGTTAAAGTCGTTTAGTCACGCTTCTAAGTCACACGTGAGTTGGAGCCGTCGAACTGTTTATTAATGAGTGAATTGAAAAGGCTCTTATACTTATATGCATATTGCATATAATTAACTTGTCGACATAATGGTTTTCTGGATAAGTTGGCGAAACTTCACAGATGATGGGTAGGTATAAAACTTGATGCAATTTCAGACGGCTTGAATACATTTTAGATCGTCTTACTTACCCAAGTAGCTGTAAAGTTTAGCATTAGGTACAGGAAAGAGAATATAGCGAAGTATGATAATGTGCTCTTCATCCCGTTTTTAATTTCCTTCCATGTTGAAGTCGCACTTAGAAACTAATAATATCGTTAGTATTGAATCTCATGAATACTTATTATCCGTAAATAAACAATAACATTGAAATTAATTAAGTAAAAAAATATTACTAGGTAAGTATAGCAAAACGTACCTAATTGTAATTACTTAAGAGAAATTATAAGTCGATATTATTGACATGCTATTATAGTTACTTGAAATGTAACTAAATTCGAAGATGTCCTACAAAATTAACTAAAAATATCGAAGCTGGAAATCACACACCCTAAAAAGCTTTCCAAGTTTATGCTAAATCCCCAAGACATGGTATGCGTCGAAGGTCGTAGTTCGGTGCATTATTATAAATAACTTCGCACAGTGGCGAGCGGATGCACGTGTGAGACGCCCTCGACGACTTTTTATTGCGTTGCGTTTTGTCGCACAAGCGCGGCAGCGGGGCCGCCCCTGCTGCGTCATTGCACCCGCAGATTTCTGTAATGAACAAACACGACTTTGGTGGGTCTGTGTGGTTTTTGTTATAGGTACTGTTTGCTATATATCTAAGTATAGGTAGGTACTTATTGTATTATTTATTTTCTTTGGGTGGTGACGTTTTATTAATGTAATATTACATTTTTCTTCTTTTTCTTTTCTTTGTAATTAATAAAACTAATGACATCAATGACAATGATGAATGTCAATGATGTCTGTGACATTAATGACGCTGGATACTTACGCATTGAGGAGGAATTGTTGACACAACTGCATAATTTTGCTCTTGTATCGTTCACAACGGATATTACTTAGTTCTTGTTCTTTTATAGGCGCTTCCTTTGTAGAGATTTGTCGAAATATTTACGCCCCATATTGTATGAAATTCCAAACAATGCGATCGGCCGCGCGCCGCTTACTCTCGGAGCACACGTGCGCGCTTACGCTCATAGATTAGTCAGCCCGTTGAATAAACAGAACCGACATTTAGGCAGTATCAGGCGTTATGTTTTTTGTACACAGTTATAAGAATGTTTTATGAGTTTGTAGTATCTTACTAGGTAATGTCGTAAATATCCGTATTTACTGCGTGTACTACGACCTTATTTTACGCGTATTATTATAGAGCAATAACTGTCAACCAGAAAATTGGTTTTTATAATATTTATCCGAAGTAAAACATGTAGATTTTTAATAAAAGCTGTGCTACTTTAGCTACAAATAAATAGCCTTTTTAGCTTTAAATATTGAGTGCTCCATTAATATGGAGGACTCAAAAATGAATCGTAAAATTACTTGCAAACTTGCAAGTAATTTTGAGTGGCCGCTGTCATGAATTTTTAATCAAAATTACGAAGTATTTATTAAGCGTCACATGCATGGGACAGATACTCCCATATTGGCTTTTTATCCCTTGAACATTATCCTCTCGAACAATACCGTGAGAGCACAAGCCTATTACGTATTCATCGAGCAATGAGCTTTCGTTTATTTTTTTCTGAGATGACTTGGTGTAGATGGATGAGCGGCTGTGTTAGTGGGCGAGAAGCGGAAATGGAACTTGAATAAATTGAATTGTGTGACTATGATTGCTTCAATATGTACACAGTGCCAAGATGTTTAATTCCAATCGATTCTGTAACATTCAAGTTGGGTAGTAAATCAGATTATAAAACTTTTGAATTAAAAACAAAATTGATTTC
This sequence comes from Brachylomia viminalis, assembly GCA_937001585.2. NCBI lineage: Eukaryota > Metazoa > Arthropoda > Insecta > Lepidoptera > Noctuidae > Brachylomia > Brachylomia viminalis. The sequence continues at coordinate 11,831,406 of OW443301.2, read as the reverse complement.
GTTTACTGAATTGTAAAGTTCAATAGTTGGTAAAATTTTCGTGAACTGTTTGCAAAAGAAAAGCAGTTTCTTTGATTTACGAGTGCTAGTAGGAAATGACATGAGTGAAGAATCCTGTGACCCGTCAAAAGAGGCGGTGGTAAAGGCGAGAGCGACATATCACGGGGTCAGACATCGATCGAGGCTGGCGGCGGCGACGGCGGCACATGTAGACACGAGAGAACAATTGCTACAACCCGACACTACTTTTCCACAAGCGATATGATGTACTATCTATAGACACGTTCAGTAACCATAGTCCATAACAAATTAATATGGTCGATGGTATACAAAACGGCGTAGAGCAACGCGAATAGAGAAGTTGGACGTGGGGTTGCATTTATGGGCAACTAAGGTTGTCGAACTTGATTGTAGCAATTATTAATTTGAAAACACTCAGTACTTCAAAACTATTGTCTAAGAATTTAACTTTTATACCTCCCAACCCAACCACGATTTAGCGGGTTTACTGAATCCATTATTTGATATTAACCCATAAATACTTTCCTTAAAATCTAGCGCGTTACATGAGAATGCAAATCAGATAAGAATAGTGTATAAGCTGATAAATACATGTCTCAGCATACTAAACTGAGGCATGAATCGATTGAGACACAGACTAAGACACACAGAAACACATTTACATAGTTTGTATAAACTGGGCGAGACTGCGACACAATCTAACTGTTAGTATTTTCATCGTGTCGACTAAGCTGTTGCAGCAGTGTTCAAACGATCTCGGTTAGTACCGCTCGGATTCCGATAGAAATGAACAAGTCTGTACTGAATACAGCTATATATCTACGCCTGAAATGTATTCAATCTTGTACTAATTCGGTCCTCCAACATGCTCAACGCCCTATAATGTGATTAATTCTGTTGGCAATGCTCTGTATACAATGACACCCTAACTAATTTACTACTTAATCGACCGAACTACTACTTTCGAGGTAGCCGTAATAAAATCGGGTGTAGCTGTTTTTATAAAAGGCCGTTTCTAATGTATTTTGGAATTTGGGATCCTTCGAGACCTGTAGGAGGTCGTATGTGTTACGAACTTACGATTGCAAACCCATGACACATCACGGACCGTTAGTTCCTTTGGGTGCCCTTTATCTCCTGCTTGTTGAGATGCGGAGGTGGAATGGTGAGATACTTCTTGTGCAATGTTGATATTCGGTTCAGTATCAGGTGGAGCTGTAGGTCAACTTCAACATTTGTTACTTAGCATGTGTAAAAGCATTAATAAAACTGTAATAGAAACACGAACGGTAAAGGAAAACATCGTGAGGAAACCGGCATGTCCTAGAACCAAAAATTCGAAGACGTGTGACATCTACCAACCCGCCCTGGGCCCATGTGGTGGATTACGGCCCACTCCCTCTCACCGTGAGAAGAGCTTTGTCCCAGCAGCGGGAACATTATAGGCTGATTATGTAGAAACACGAAAGCACCATTTCAGAACCAAAAATGGCAAATTCCAAAAAAATATTGTTTATAAATTCCCGTTTTGTGCGTATCAATGGTCATCAGAGCGGGCAGGTCTCCGGAAGGAAGTGAGCGGCTCAATTACCATGCGCGGCCGGGCGTGTGTAACGGTGTGGTCACATGGAAACTCACAGCGATCGATATTAACGGTTGTGGTGATTTACACGGCGCAAATTCAGTGTTAAGCGCACAATCGGAAAAGGGAAGGGACATTTCTGATGAGTGAGGTTCTAGATTACGTCAGTTTCCACTAAATCGACGTTATAAGTCAACGATAGTATGGAATTGATATAGCACTAGCCTAGTAGCATGTCGTGATAAACATAGAAAGTGGCTTTGGTAACACTTGTTTGACAGAGAAACAACGTTAGATTTAGAACAGGTAAAGGCCTTTTTCGTTGTAAATCACTCATTCAATGCGGGACTCATGCGGGACTTTCACTGTTTCCCAGTAAAAGAAACGTATTTTCATGACGTATTAGGCCCGATGTTGTTTAGTTCCCACAATAGTAAGATCGTGACCGCCTAGGCGATCAGGAGCTGTGATAACTCGCCACTCCGCTTTGTTCAGAATTAAGACTTACGTCGTGAGGGCATTTAATTGTAAATTGTAGCCGAGATGATCTATATGTGAATCTTAAAACGTTGCTCCTATTTTATATGACACACAAACCTTAGAGCACATACTTAATAATGTACAATATGTATCTGAGTATCTTTCAATCTCCGGTTACATTATAATTATTATTTAGATATGCTTAGATCCACCCTTAGAAAACACGCAGGCCTTCCACCTCCTATACCAAATAAACGCACTTACCTACCACCAACTACCCAACACAAGACCTCCTTCGCTAAACGCCAATATTATATACTAAGTACTCATATTTATAAAACCATAAATAATCACCTTAACATCATAAATTTAAACTCACATGCACTAAAATCCAAAGTAACAGAGTGGCTGCTCCTAAAGGATTACTCTTACACGGAGTCTTTACTTACATATCTAGTGTAATACACGCACAACTCACCCACACACCATCACACATACACACACACATACACACACCCACGTCCACCACTCACACACAATTTCACTATTAAAATTTGTATACCATACAGTAGAATGGCACAGTCCACTCTAGATAAGTTTTGTTGGTAATTGTAAACCCTGACCGTATGTATATTACTGCCTCTTAAAATACAGGTAGATATATCCTAGTTTAAGAGGTAGAGTATAATTTTTGTACAGAGCTTGCAACACAAACTTTAAATATAAATATATATATTGAAAGATGTAATAAAGTGTAAAACATACAATAGATGAGCTTCGTACGTATAAGTTAGATAGATCACAATTTGAGTAATCTACCGTCTATGCACATGGTTACTATGAAGGAGTTGTATTGCACCTGTGCCTACTGGCTATTCATATTCATGAATGGAATGAGTTACCTATCCATGTAATGCCTTTTGATGAGGGTGATATGGGAAACTGTTTCTGTTAAATGATAAATGATAAATGATTTTATTTCTGTAAGTAGGTTTGTTACAAACACTTTTACACGTCAATCATATTTTTAAAACTAGATGAGGTCGGCGTTTCATAACTGACTACTCTGAGAAGAAAGGCCGAAACAAACTCAGAGGTCACAGTCTCTTTTAAAGTCCAGACATAATCTTGGTCAGATCATGTGAAGACCATGTAGATTGGTGTCTGAAACGGTCTTTTGAGGAAAAACCATACAGATTGAGCGGACCTGTCCAGTCAGTGCACGCATTTGTCAGTAATCTTGCCGCTCAACTGAGAACTTAAGGAGCACAACGATTCGACGAACAATACCAAAGAAAGGACATTTGGGTAGGCCGCATAAATTACTCAAGCTGCCAGATCGTGAAACTAACTAAGAAATAAAATAAAAAAAGTAATAATCCACATAATCTTCACATTCACAATAATTTAAATAATATAATACTTTACAAAGTAAATACTCATGTCATTGTATGTATAAAATTCATCAATGTCAATGTGTATATAAATATTCGAACATAATCTTTGAGGACCATGTAGATTAGTATCTGAAATGGTCTTCTGAGGAAAGAACCACGCAGATTAAGAGGACCTGTCCAGTCTTGTGTTAATTACTTTTGTTGAGTCTTTTAATATAAGTAGACTACTTAAAAAATACGTAATTAACGGAATGACATACTTAATATTCTAAATACTAGCAGTAGCGTATAAAAATATAATTTGGTACTTACAGTAAACAATTAAAAATAGGAAACAATGGATTACAATATCACAAATGAAAACAAAGCAAGTCGTCGACAAGAGAACTTTACAAAAGAACTCGAAATTAAAAAAGAAAAATCAACGGTGTCCTTTTATATCTACCTATGTCTTATTTATTAACCGAGTACATTCAATGAAGAGGATTTCATACGCTCTTGTAAAGGCAAAGTTTTAGTTCAAAATATAATTCTCTCTTCCAAGAGTGTCAAGTATAAGCTCGTTCGGTGTAGTTGTGACTGTGCAGAAAGGATATACCTACGTGTGCAGTGTACAATTACGTTATAGATAATTAAACATGAATGACACTCAAGGAAGGGTGGCGGTTGGAAACTTAGAAGTTCTGTATCAAGTTGTGAACGATAGCACAAGATGCGTGGACAAAGTATAGTAGGTAACGTGGGTATCTACCCTATTCAGAGGCTTACATGAGGTATGAACAAATAAACAGTAACGTGTTTATACTTAGGTATTGTTCATTTGGTTGGGACATAGTAATTGTGGCTATAAATAGAGTAAATGTAGTGATGACCTGATGACTGATTACTACATTTTAATAGGGCTGGCGCCGCTCTGCTGCTGTCCATACTGCAAATACGGCGAGTTCAATTGTTTAATTCTTACTAATTAATGATGGGGACTACGATCCCTCTTATTTAAGTGACCCTTAGGGATTCTCATGAACCAGAACCACGCCACTTCACAGCGACAAAATGTGGGCAAGCAGTAACTAGGTACGTGTGAGAATAGTGCCGCTGCAACTTTTTGCAGTTGCGTTGACGCAAATGGTTGGGATGTGGTTAAGTTGTGGCTATTGTTTAAAGACAGACAGATCGTTTTGGTTGCGTTGTGGCGGCGACGTCGCGCGTCGCCTTGATGTGGTCGGTATCGCCAACACGGTGGATTTTGACGGCCAAGTGTGGTCCGTGCAATGACTTTAGTCATTGGGTCCGTGTGGATATAGACTATTAATTTTCATACAAATTAGTGCCCGTCCACGTGGTGTAGTTGTGGTTTTAGTAGGTACGATCGGGCCCTAAAATGGTGTTTATTTTTCATAAAGTACATTTTTTGCGATGAGTAGGTACTGTTTTTGCTGGAATCTCTGCTATTATTTCTTTATTCTATGACGAATCGTTTCCGCATTTTGTTTAGTTTTCTGAAATTTCGGATCCCTATTCTACAATATTTATAAAATAACTGAAAATAGCACGATATCCTAACTGTGGATATGAAAGAATTAACCATGTCAATTTGAGAGTCGTATGCGATTTTTGTACACGAGTACACCCACGTTGACCGAAAAGAATTAGGCTAGTAATTTTTAGTTGCCCTAGATCTCCAGCGAGATTGGATTGTTACGGTCTATTCGTCCGAACACTGATAGAATCAACGTAGGTATGTGTACCTGAGTTTCATAACACTGTCAGCGTTTTTGGGATACCTAATAATTAATTGGATAAACATTACTGATCTGTGAATGTGAACAAATGTAAACAAAAGTTGAGTATCCTAATTACTCATGAACTTATAGGTAGGTACCTAGCTATAATTACATCATATTTTGAATTTAGGGTTTTATTAACTTATTGGAAAGTTTTCATTTTCATTATTGTTCTGTTAATAAGCCTGATTGTAATCACATTGTTATTATAATCACAGTAGTTATGACACTTTGACATGTTTGTATAATTTAATGATAAATGAACGATAGCTCTCAATTCTTAGTAGCTTATCCGTATGTTTATTAAATAGCGAGAGAGGTATTTATTGCGAGAGCTGATATTGTGGGATTAAAAATAAACAACGCCTGATGACGACGCTTTGCTGAATGAAGTCGGCCGTCGCCGGGAGACGTCGGATAGCGTCCGCCATTCAACGCGTTTGATGTTATTAACTTATCATAATAATGACTTCCAGTGAATAGTTATGAGTCGACAACATTGTAGAAGAGCTTAATGTGCCTGCAACATTTAATTTAACCTTTTAAACGTTTGTATATTTACCATCTCCAAGTTACGCTCATTTGCTCTCAGCATATTTACGCATCAATTACCCATGACCATGACCGACGAGCTTGCATTTTCTATGTTTTCTTTTGGAAAGTGTGAACATCTGTTATTGATATTGATCGTATTGCCTTTCCGATCGAAACGGAAAGGAGATGGGAAATTAATAAGTAGTAGCACCGTAACAGTAGGTAATTAGGTAGGTACTTATTGGGAGCGTTTTATAACCTCTATTCTTCAGATGGGCTATTCCCAAAATGAATATGAAATGATTGAATTTTCCCAATAATTCCCGAATCCTAAAACGCATAAAAAGTAACTACCCAAATTCGAACGCTGCTGCAACCAATTCGATAGGTTTGTTTGTGTTCAAAGCCAAAAACAAAACGGTCCATTCGTGAGCAGCCGTTCACGGTAAACGCGTAGGGAAACATCCAATGGGATACATAAACATACATAGTGCGGGAGATTCGTGTCAACGGCCGCGGCATTGTGCCCCTGCCCCGCTCCCGTGCCCCCCTTAGCCGTCCACGCTACGGGGAAGCGATTTCAAGGGTGGCTTGGCTAGCTACAATATTTCCTCCCGTTTATCGATAGAGGTATCGAAGACCTCTGAGACACATCAACTCCAGTATCTTTATCTTTTATCACGTCCCGTTTTCATTAAGATCTTACGCGACGGCTTTATTAAGTTGATTGCTTTTGTTCGTTTGTGAATGCAAAATTTATGGACGTTCTAATTAATAATGGCCTTGAATGAAGTGAGGACCCCTTTAAATGTTTTGTTTTGGAATTTAAATTCGTTTTTCATTGTTCAATGAAAAAATATGGCTGAAGCTAAATCAAGAGTTGAGTGCTCCGGACTTTTACTAGAGTATAACTACCTAAGAGGGAAACGCCAGGGTAGCCCGCGAAATTCAAATTTTCTTAGGTTTTTTTTGTTATTTGCAGGTCAGTGTCGGGTTGTATGTTGAACAAAATATAGGCCATGAAAACATCCTTTCAGGCGAACCATAAATTGGACGTAAATAGAGCCATCAAAACGTAACGTAGGAAGATAGTAACTCCTAATATAAGTTTTATCTCAAATCGCGAGTGTACCGCACCGCTCGTGACGCGACTCGAATAAGACATAACATCCCGGTTTTAGGGTGTTTCCACATCAAAGCGGGGATGAATTGAGAGGCGATGGGTAAACATCCACCAATGAAACAGCTTTATATTTACATCTTTATAAGATTAGCGGCTTATTGGTTGATTGATACCGTTCCTTTTTGCTTGGAGCGTCTGCAAGTGGAGAGACGCCCTCAGTTTAATCGGACTCGACGACTCGGGGCGATCGATCTTGCAGTTGCGATACCAAGTCTATTAACTTATTGGTTAGTTCCTTACACTCTTTTCCTCCTATTTCTACGTCTTATCTTAGTGCAGAAAACCTCGTTTTGTAACAATTCTATGTCACAATGCATTTTTTTGGTCTCATCTAACTATTTTCAAAGAATATTATCGTACGTTCTAGATTCTCTTAATCCTTAGAAGGATTAATGGTGCTATTTTTGGACACGCTGCCTGTTCAACCCCCTAAAATGGATATGATCGCAAACATCCCCTTTGGAAGGGGGCTAAGCTGTGTATCGAAAATTACTTTTGTTACAATTGATTATGTTCATCTCATTTAAGGGGCAAGTGATTCATTCAAGGGATTTAGCTCATGTCATTGATCAAAATGTAATTTTTATGTTTTATATTGCAATATATATAATATCGTGAAAAAACAATGATTTCTGAGCCTCTGTTTATGTTATTTTTGCCTTCCGTGACATGCACGAAATACTTCACTGAGTGAAGCGATAAAATATAATCGAAATAGGACGTAGGTATTCAACATTACTTATGTTCGATTAGTCAGCCTACATAATGCCGAACCTCATGCACAGTGGTAGTTAATCTAACACGAGGATTTGCACAATGTTCCCATTGCACGGAACTCTATCCCTTTAAATGGTACTTGATTTGGGCAGGATAGCTTAGTATGGCCTATTGGACGATCTAGACGGGCTCTCCAGATATATTACCTAAAGCTTTTTGTAAGCTTCCTACTTCCAACTTAGATTGAACTTATTTTGAAACATTAATGAAATAAGTTTGAATATACATAAATTCTCAAACAGTTTTAGGTATACTGGTTTTGCAATTGCCCAAGTTTGGACGTTAAAAATTTGCAATGTTTTCAGGAAATGAGAGATATTTTTTTGCTCTTTTCACCAAGTTGTAGAGGAACTGTTGAGAAACGAGGGGGAGGCTATTATACAGGGTGATTTAAAAAAAGACATGTGTACATTTTCGTATACGCAAATATGACACATTTAAAATGTGACAAACATTTTACAAACAACTAAAAGATTATGACGTACAATGTGTACGGGCGGGGTGACTTCATCGTGACTCGCATCAATGGGAGTTTGGGGAGCGATTTATACCGACAGGGAGAGCTTTCTCTTCACACACAGAGGACGCAAGCGTATCCTATCATCGAGATGATAAACAGTTGTTAAATTATTTTTGGGTTTACAAAAAGTTTAAGAAAACTTTTTAGTGGTGAATTCGTTGCAATTTCAATATTGGTGCCGATTCCCTTGTTCACAAACTAAACTAAATTTAAGTTCAGTGCATCCTGTTCTTTCTATTTCATTAAGAAAAGGACAGAAGATAAATTTTAGTTTAGTCCTGTCAAATTAATCAGCGCCTGACACCACTCCATACAAGTTTAGACGTGATTAAAAAGTTGACAACTATAATTACATCAAATTACGTCAGGTGCTGACTAATTTGACAGGACTTAACTAATATTTATCTTCTGTCCTTTTCATAATGAAATAGAAAGAAAAAGATGCACTCAACTTAAATTTAGTTTAGTTTGTGAACAAGGGAATCGGCACCATTGTCTCATTCGCTTAATTGAACCGAGTATAAATGAATATACTTTGTTAAAATCGCAACGTATCACCTCTTAATACAATCGGGTAATCTGGTACACAATTACACCATAGTTAAGTAGAAAAACATATATTATTTAGTAGATGTCGTAACTCCGTCAGACGTATTGCCAAAACGAAGTTTTCTCAACAAATGTTCTGAGATGTTAACCCCTGTTTCGTCCATTCAGCGGAAACTAGGAGAGTACGTTATCGGAGGGTGGCCCGTGGTGATATATCGACGCATTCCTCAAGAAATATTGTCGAACGCACGCGATGTAAGTAGCGTATCTCGTATGCGAGTGGTGGTGAGGCCGTGAAGGGCGGACTTTTATATTCTGAAAGCCTTTGCGGAAACTCATCCGTAGGTGAAATAATACCATAAAAGAACTGTAATATTATTATTGTTACTTATATCGGGATTACTTTTATCCCCGCATGTGGTAATGTGTGTAGAAAAGCAATTTTGAGAAACCAGACTATTTTACTGTCTGGGTGTACAATACAATACAGTATACATTACATAAAATAGAATAGCAATAGAAACATTTTGATGTGCTTTGGTTTCGGAAGCACCCTTTATTTAATCTCTTAGGGAAAATATTTACCTCCCTTCAGCTTTTAAAATGCGATGATTTTAATAATCTTACCGGTTTTGTTACTAAACCACTTTATAATCCGTCATTTACTTTAGCAAAATTGGTTTATACGACATCACGCTTCGTTAAGCTTGTCATAAAATACTATTTTAACAATAGGAAAGATTTAAAGCGACCGTTTCGCGTTCTAAAAATGAAATATAGTTCTGGTTCCGCATTGCAGTCCTTGCATGGGGTAGCCCGTAGCAGTACTGGTTGCTGCCACGGTGGGGAGGCCACACATTGGAATAGTTCCACTAAAAGGAAGAGCGTAGTTGTCCCCTTTTAGAATAGATATCTTTGTAAAAAATCCGTTTTACTTTGCTGTAGTATGATAACATGTTATTCTGTTTGTTATCAATTTATCATACTCAGTATGTTCTAATCTGTATGCAATTAAACGTAGACAAAGAATACAAGAAAATAGCGCCAGTGTAGCTTTTAATTAAAGTTGGCTCAGGAGTTTCGGGGATTCTCGTCGATGTACAGACTTGTGTCTTTATTAGTAGATAGTCCGGGGAGCCGGGCGGATACCGTCGATTTAGCCGTGACGGCGCGCACGGTTTACGAATTGATTGTTCTCGACAGTAAAATCAATAATAACGATTTTATTATTGGCGGTCGCGACCCTCGTGTTGTTGTAGGAAGCTTGCGCTCGGGGCAGGTTGTATTGCGAGGGGAACAGGGTCACCAAATTGTAGTGTTGTGTGACGTCAAAAATATGGCGCTGAATCAGAACGCTAGAACACCCATTGTGAGCTTTTTACGTCGAAACCATGCTGAAGAAAAAAAAAACATGCGGGGCAGTCTTTGGGGACTGCCGATAGAAGTGAAAACTAATATATATATACATATAATAGCTCATGGAAAGCGTTCGGTGACGATGACGCGAGTACCATGATTTTTGTTCACCCAAAAATTGCTCAACGCGCCTAAAGAAGTTGTCACTTCAAAAATAATTTAACATAGTCGAACCCGTTCACTTGACGCGTAGTTATAGCGGTTGCAACTTTGCTAGAAGCGATGAAATAATAGCCATATTATTGTGTGCTTACTATGCTATTCGTGACTCCCTGTTGATTGAATCCGGACAGATAGTATATTCTTGTCAGAGGTAGATAAAAAAGCAAAAACAGATACCTACAATATACATTATAATAATAGTCCACCCACACCGTTTTTAGAAAGGACATTTTTTGTAACTTTCTCAGGTCAGGCGGCTTTTCAATGGATTATGTTTTTCGTGAAAAGTCAAAGTATAGTTTCAGTAATATAATATTTAAGCAAGTGCTTAAAGAAAGCCTTTTAACAGTGGAGTCCGGAGGCTTATCTTATTCTTGTTACATTGTTAGCTGTCGTACCAGCCACTTGTTATTTTGCTCATTTGTGGAACTTTGTAGTTAGTGGCGGTGAGTTAAAATTTCGTTAGTGGTTTACAAGTAGCAGAGTTTTGATTGGTGACCATTGTTATCTTGGTAAATTAGTTTATTTGGGACTCGCCTAGCTCGGTGAATATTTCGAGAGCTTTTACCAGTTTTAAACATTTGATAATGTTTGATTATGTATGGCGCTGCGACATATTATTATTGTGAAGTTTGTATCACATCTAGAGCCTTGAAGACATTTGATTGCTTACTTTTCAAATGTCCTGAAAAAGCAATTAAATCCTAGAACTGGATTACATTAATTACGAAGGACATTTATTGTCACATAGGTCGGACGGTAGGTCCATGCAATTTTTTTTTGTGTAATCTCAAAACATTACAATAACCATTATTTCATTAAAACTTTATTTGGTTTGCTTGTTCTTCATTACCTCTAATAACCGTCGTTACTAAAACCTAGCCTAACCTAACCTAGGTACCTATTATATAAAATGAAAATACATGATATTCTTTTGTTGCATACTTAATTGAGTTCATTTCGCAGAAATTGTACATAGCATTCGAAATGACCGCGTAATAAAAGTTCCGCTATAATACTTTGAAACTGGGTTTTCGCAATAAAGTTTCGTAGTCGTGATAAGAGCTATAGTAAACTTAATACGATATTTTGTGGTACTGTCCCTGGCGCATCTAGCTGCAATTTGTATCTCATACAATCTCCTGTCATACTTACCTAGCTTAAATATTTGATATTCTTTTGTGCGAAAAGCACCTTCAATTTTAGGTGATCGTAAAAATAAATGCACGAGTCCTTTGTATGTTAGACGCTAAAGTGAAAATCACTATCACATTTTTTATAACGTTCCTTTACGGTTCTATTTGATAATATTTTTAGTTTGAGATTATAATAAAGCAGATATTAGGTTGAAAGCATCGCATAGGCGGTATTAGACTCTAAAACGTGGTTATTAGGTTAGTTTAAAAAAGGTCCCGCTGCCTAGAAATTTGCCTTACCTGCCGATACCCAATGAATTAAGGAACAGTGGGCGGCCATATTTTTTACTTGACTCGTTTCAGAACAAACGTAGTCAGACGAGTTTCGACTGCGCTGTTTGGTTGCACGTTTATTTTTGTAGTGAGTGTTTGTAAAGTTTCTAGTTTTCATTAATTGAAAAAAAAAATACAAATTCAGCTTCTACCGAAGATTTTCAATATGGCTATTGCAGAACCAGGCATGTATTATTCAAATAAGTAAATAGTTATTTCTAAAATAATTTGTTTTTATCTAGTTATGGCATTTTTGTATAATTGCATAATTATTTAGGTAGGTACTAATGATTCTCACAATGAAATTCAGAAAAGGTTAAAAGTAAGATAATAGGGCGATATTGGATTATATCTAGTTCATCTTTTGGCAAGATATTTTTATGTTTTAAGGTCTCCATAAAACAAACTTAGTTTTGCGGTTGTGATTATATTTCTGGATTTTATTTGTTCTAGGAACGTGTTGACGCGAATGGATATTTACCACATGATTCATAATTCTTCTGATGACTATACAGCTAAAAAACGTGATGAAGTGGAAGGAAAGTTAATAAATGACTCTTGACGACATTCAAGCATGATTTTAAGTCAAGATGCCAAACAGCAAACAACTAAACAGATTATTTTTAAACAAATAATCATGGCTTCAAGGCACTCTTGAAATACCTCGGAAAAGACTATCTAGTGCTACTACGGGGCGCCCAGAATAAAACTTTGACGATTTGACTGAAGGAAGCAAACGCAGAAAAACTGAGAATCTTCGTGAAAGCCAGAAGCTCCAGAGCTATTATATGCGTCAAATGGCACTTCGAGAGCGTGGAGATATTGTTGGAGCAAAAGTTGTGAAGGAAATTACAGAATCATCGACACGTGGACATGAATACCGCATCGCCTTGCGCAAAAGTGACACGTCATCATTACCAGCAACACAAATAACACCAACTGCACCGTTTTCCATCTTCGGCGAAGCAAATGTAACAAGGAGAAAGTACGATATATTGCGTGAGACAAATAAAAGAATCTATCCTGCTACACCATCCTCCAAAAAAAAGCAACGCTATCCAGAATTCTAGATCCTGAAAGCATTACCATATAAGAGACCAGTGCTGAAATAAAAATACAAGAATTGCTGGACCACACAGCTAAGCGATTGTTACTATATTTAGAGGAAGTTATTTCTACTTTATCGGTAGAGCAGTCGTCATCACTTGAATTTATATATTATAAGTGGGGGTGTGATGGATCATAACAAGCTGAATATAAGCAAAAGTTTGAAAACTCTAGCAATACAGATGTAAATATATTTAAGTCAAGTTTGGTCCCTGTACAGTTAGTTTGAAAATGTCATTTGGCGCATCAACTCTCCATATTCACACAGATGAGGATAAGATTTATCAAAGAAACTCCCGAAATAACGAAAGAAGAAATTAAACATTTTGAAGATCAAATTAAAGATTTGAATACTACCAAATTAACAAGTGCTGGAATTGAAGTTTCTGTCAAACACACCTTATTATTGACCATGATTGATGGTATGGTATGTAATGTTGCCACAGATACTAAATCTACATTGAGGTGTTATCTCTATTTAACTATAACAGATTTTAACAATCTCGATAAAGTGATGAGCTCAGAGATAGCCATAGAAAATTTAAAATGTATGCACTCAATTGCTAGAATCACATTCTTCGAAAGCCTTCTTCATATGGCATACCTATAAGATTCTTGTAGGGAAATTGCAAATTAGGTCGCAAGAAGAAAAAGACACCGTAAAAACTAAAACTAGGTATCGAGAAGAACTTGGTCTTTTGGTTGATATATTTATCCAATACTTAGTTGGTTTTGGCAATACCAAAACCAACTGACTGAAATACGTAGGAGATTTTATTTTTAGTGACTGGGCAACTAGAGGTATTAGGATAAGTAGGGAAAGACTGTTCGATCTGTACGGCCTTAAGCCCTACATTAACACTGAAACTTTCAACAAGTATGTTGCTACATATTCAAAAATTTTTAGGAATACTTGCAAGATAGCTAAAGCCCAGTACATTAGCAACAAGATTAAATCAGCAGAAAATAAAATAAAAACGGTTTGGAAAGTTATAAATAACGAAACTAGTAGGAAAAAAATACGTAGCACAGATTATACATTGGAGACTTCACGTGGTGCCATAAGCTCTAACTTAGAAGTCGCTCAAGAATTTGTAAATTTCTTTACTAATATACCAGTTAAAACGACGGAAGCTTTAAATTCCTCACCTGATGTCTCGATTGATTTATTAAGAGCGAACGTTTTAGGCTGCCCGGTTGAATTTCAATTTAAACATATAAACCCTATGATAGTTATAAAAGCTTTTCGGCAAATAAAAATCAAATTGACCGAAGATCTATGGGGAATGTCTATCAAAGTTTGTACAGCAATAATCGAGACTATAGCACCATACTTAGCTTTAATATTTAATTTGTGTGTAGATCAAGGAGTCTTCCCGGATTTAATGAAATACAGTAAGGTTATACCACTTTTTAAATCTGGGGACAGCAAAGACACCAACAATTATAGACCAGTATCTGTGTTGCCAGTATTCAGCAAGGTGTTCGAAAAGGTAATGCTCAATCAGATGCTTAATCATTTTAACACCAACAAAATCTTACACGATCAGCAATATGGTTTCACCAAAGGACGTTGTACGACTGACGCCGGTGTCACTTTATTAAAACACATATTTACAGCGTGGGAGGAGGCCCAAGATGCCATAGGGATCTTTTGTGACCTCTCCAAGGCATTTGACTGCGTTGATCACGAAACCTTGCTCTTAAAACTTGAGCATTACGGACTAGGTAAACTCGCGCTTAGTTTAGTACATTCTTATTTAAATGATAGACAACAAAAAGTGCAAATAAATGGTATCAATTCACTTCATTTAAAAGTACAAATGGGTGTTCCACAAGGATCGATATTAGGTCCCTTCCTCTTTTTAGTATATATTAATGATCTACCCCATTTATTTAAAAACCAACCACAAATGGTATTATTTGCTGACGATACTTCTTTAATCTTTAAGATAAATAGACGTGCATCAAATCTTGACGACGTAAATAATGCCCTACTGCAGGTACATAATTGGTTCACTGCTAATAATTTAGTATTAAATGGGAAAAAAACTAAATGCATAAGATTTGCTTTACCGAATGTTAAAAGTAGTGATTGTGACATAGTATTGAATAACGAGAAACTAGAATTTGTCGATGAAACTGTTTTCCTGGGAATAACGCTAGACTCAAGGCTGCAATGGGGTCCTCATTTAACATCTCTTGCAGGACGGCTAAGTTCAGCAGCATATGCTGTAAGAAAAATCCGTCAATTTACTAATGTAGATACCGCGAGGCTAGTCTATTTCAGCTATTTTCATAGTATCATGTCTTACGGTATTTTATTATGGGGACGGGCTGCCGATATTGAGTCTATTTTTATTCTACAGAAAAGAGCTATCAGAGCAATATACAGCCTCCGCAGGCGCGATTCTCTAAGGGAACTGTTTAAAGACATTAACATCATGACGGTACCTTGTCAATATATTTATGAAAACATCATGTACGTAAGGAAAAATCTAAATCTTTTCAGTAAAAGAGGTGAAAGACACAATTATAGGACTAGAAATAGGGACCAATTAGTTCAACCAGGTTTCAGACTGGCTAAAGTAGACTCATCCTTCATGGGGTACTGTTTAAAATGTTACAATAAAATACCTCCCCACATACTCCAACTGAATGAAACGAAATTTAAATCCTGTATAAAACGCACACTATACAGCCAAGCATATTATAAGTTGGGGGATTATATCGCTGACAAAAATGCTTGGCTCAGGGCTGGTCCTGCTCCACAAGGGCGCGTAAACTAATTAATTAGCATTCGAAAATAGTGTTGGAGCTGATGAAGATTGTACAACCTATCTTTGCATTGTATAAATTCAACCTCATAGTATTGTATAATTGCATAGCACATGTGTGAGCACTATGTACCCACTATAAAGCTTACTGGGTTCGTCTTTCATTGACTTGAATGTGCCCTGGCGGCTGAGAGTATGTCATGCTCACTCAAATGTGTCGCTGGTGGTGGCGTGTGTATTGGATCATTGAGTTCCCTTCAAAATGGTTGAGCTGAATGGTGCTGATCCATACGTCATGTTCGTGAACGGGCGCCGTCAGTAGGCACTGGTCATTTCTTAGCTGCCACGGCTTATTTTAATTCCATAATTGTTTTTATCTTTTTATTACGGACGCTTTTAACGTGCACGTCTTTCTACATCGTTCTCACATGTATAATTACAACATGAATGATGTAACCACTCTATTGTAACAATATTTTGATTTAAAAGAGTGTCCATGGAGTTTCTTGCCCGTTCTTCTCCATAGGTACCTACTACGCTTTGGAATGGGCAACTAGCTTCATCTTTCTGACTGACCGACCCCTTGACAATTCAAAAGTGCCTGTAATTGGTTTATTTGAAATAAATGCTTTGAGTTTGAGTTTTGAGTTTGATTTTTCGTTCTGCGGAGGCTTCCACTATACTGAACTGGCATCAATGAAGAATTGATAAAAATGTTCACAACCATTTTGGAAGTAATTTCGAGTGGATATATGACATAAATATTGAAAAGTTTTCTCCATAGTGTGACAGCACTGTAGAACTTTATGTTAGCTTGTACAGCTGGCATCCGATGACACCCACTGTAGACTAAATGCTGATGCACGAGCCACTCATTGTGAAAAGCACTCTGTTGCCAATCGGAACTTTGTCAGAAGAAGCAGCAGAAGTTAGGAACAAGCATTTTCGAGATTATAAGGAAAATTATTCGCGAAAGTTTTCCCGTGAAGACTGTAATAGGGAAATTCTGTATATTCTGCTGCTTACGTCAGACCCGTATCTAAGTTCAATTAGGCCTAGACCTAAGAAAAGTTCTATGACTTTTACCTCTTCGGCAAAATAAATGTTACTGCCATTTCACGACAGTGGTGACTGGGACAAGGATAATAATGAATATTAGGGAGTACTTAACATACCTTTATAAAGTTTTTTTTTTTTTTTTTGATAAAATAAAAATTTAAGAATTTGACGTATTTTTGCTTTACCTTTTCCCTAACACCTATATTCCTTTCCGATTGATATTTTGCCATCAACTAGGTTTTGAATGATGATTTTTCAATAAATTTGGCTATTTAAGCACTGAAATATATTTAAAAAAAAAATAGTTAAACCACGTTTTGGGGTCCAATACCCGGGCCGTCTGTGCGTCGTCCCGTTTTTCATCGTCTCTGTTTACTCTTCAGGAACATTGATTTCGACTGTCGATGTTTAAGTACGTTTTTCAATACATTTATAACCCCTGTTTAACATTCACTTTGTACGCATGTCTGTTGAAACTGAAACAGTAAACCTTTGTTTATATTGTCGTTCCGTTGAAACAAAGTTTATTACCTCCTCTTTGTCCTCGACTGTGCTTTGCGCCCATGTAAAATCCTTTCCAAGTAAATTGCCTCCATCTCACCGGGAAAGTGGGCGAAATGCACCTTTATTTTGTCGTCCTCATTTTTCGCTGTTATTAAACAAATTATGTTGATAACGTCTTATAATATTAAGGCCACGAGCTTCTAAAGACCGAAATGTGAAAATTTTACTTCTACCTATTTCTTTGGTGATTAGGTACGTATTCATGTTAATATTTTGAAGTGGTGTGAGTTGGTACCTGAAAGGGTACGGTGTATGAAAATGGGGAGTGATTTTGTAGTGCAAGAGAGGTTGGAACGGTATCCCTCGGCGTGCACTGACGCATTCTTTTAAAACACCCTTTTGAGACGTCTCGTCTGTGAGGGACGGGAACTCGACACAAGTACTGCGATGTATGGGGCTTGTGTATAAATGTAAATAATACACATTTATTTAGGAACGTCTGTTTGCATTTTATATTTTACGTATTTGTCGAGTTTCGTCAAGTTACCTATTGTTTTGTCTTAGCGTAAGGCGTTTAACTTTTGGAGTGGAATAATTAAAGCATTAGCGGTTTTGGAATGAGTAAAAAGCTATTTATAGTGCAAATACATGCTAGCAAGCTGCTCCAAACTCTGACTATGATAGGTACCGGCAAGTTAGTGCAATATAAGAAACTTTTCTCACAAGTAAAGCTAGCGCGCGTGCTCGGGGGCCCATCTGATGAGTTTACTAAGTTTCTCGTTGGTCGTGTGTTTTGTTACCCGTTGCGGGCGTGTTCCGAACGCTAAATGGTACGTGTGACGGCGCACAGACGGCCACCGATTTATGACACCGCCAGTAAATTAGTACCTACCTTGTGCCAAAATTCTCTGGAACTTCATGGATTGGAGAAATATTGGAGTAAACGTTTAACGGGCGCCGAAAACTTAGAAAAAGAGAATGAAATAAAATAGCTGTTTCAGCAGTCAATATTTCACTGGCTGTTTGTGCTTCAGTATACCTATGCTAATTGTTATGGTTGTAAACACAAACATATAAGTAATTAAACTTTTAATTAATTACGTATTGTACCGTAGGACCCACGTTAATTATAACTTTGGGTAAATTATTTGTTGGCGCTGAATGAGCTGGGACCTCGTTATGAAACAGATATAGTGTTCCACAAACAGCTACTGGGAAGAGACTGTCTACAAATGAAAATACATAACTAGGTAATGTCGGAAACATTGTTTACAGAAACCCTTTTGTATGCACATAAAAATATTAATCTGTTTAAAAAATACAGTGATATCCATAATATACGAGTACTAATAACAACAAACTACTAATTACTATTAATACTAGGAACAAACAAACATTTTTTGTTCCTACAACGAGGCTCAAGAAAATAGGTGGCTCGGTTATGCCAATGTATACGTTTTTATAATAAACTTCTTAGCCACTTCAAGATATTCAAATCTTTTATAAAGAGGAAACTATGCCAGAAATCCTAACCTATTATACTGTCAAAGACCTTATTCAGGACAAAAAGGCTTGGGATTGAGCTGCTCCAATAAATTTACACAGGGAATGTTTATTTATTTTTATTTTAGTTTGCTAACTATTGTACTTTGAATCTTTGTTAAACTTATGTTCCTTTTTACCTAAACAATGACATGAATACTTACTGTATAAAGTATTATATTATTTTAATTATTGTGAACGTAAGGACTATGTGGGTCATTGTTCCAGTTTTAATCATGTTCTGGCAGTTTGAGTTGTTTATGCGGTCTACCCAAATGTCCTTTCTTTGGTATTTGGTTTGTCGAATCGTTGCGTGAGTTGAGCTGCACGATTGCTGACAATTGCGTGCACTGACTGGACAGGTCCACTCAATCTGTGTGGTTCTTTCCTCAAAAGACCATTTCAGACACCGATCTACATAGGCCTTCACATGATCTGACCAAGATTCTGTCTGAACTTTAAAAGAGACTGTGTAAAAGTGTTTGTACAAACCTATTTACAGAAATAAAATCATTTATCAAGAGAATATAAAAATGTCTGAAAAATGTAATTGCGGGTTTCTCTACAATGAAAAATTAGTATTTAGTACTTAGAGAAATTATAAAAAAAAAACTTAACTCTTATTATTTGAAGTATTATTTATAGAGATCCCGGCTCACGAGTGCAACGATAATTCGTTCGCGAGCCCACAACTCGCCTCCCGAGTCCTACATATCGATATGGAGGACGCGGGAGGCGAGTGTGGGCACGCGAACGAATTATCGTTTTTATTTTGGCAATTAAAGTGATATCTGTTGTCAATTTCTTTCGAGGTAAATGCTACGTAATGTACTGAAATGTCGCATGTTTGAACACGGCAATGGGAAATTGATCTGAGTGTAAATAAGTAAGTAACGGTTGTAGTTTTTTGACAGAATTGTCGACTGTCGCCTATCAAAATCAAATAAAAAATTTCCAGCTATTCTCTGTGAACATTGCTTAATACAACGTATTATGCTCGATAAAAGCAATTCTGTGAATTCGTCTTTGAATAACTTAGTTTAATAAATTATATTCGTAGATTGTCTGTGGATGTGTCTTGTTTTCAGTTTTAATCTTTACCTAAATAATGAAAATGTCGCAGACCTGAAAATAGAATTATATAAATTTAATAAATTTATCAGATATCATAAAACCGTTTACTTACCTATTTATTAATTCGAATTCAAGAAAAACTGAAGAATGCTCAGTGGGAGTGAAGCCGAGGGCGCGGAGACAAAATTATTGATTTCAGGGAGACGCGAGCGGGGCGCGAGCGGGGCGAACTTTTGCATTCGCTTCCCTTACTAGACAAATTGCTTATCTTACACTATTATTTACGCTCTTATAATTTCTTCATACTCCTATATCCTTAAATTAAATTGTGGAGATGTGGAATACATGAATAATAAATTTGCTGAGGAATACTCAAGTATTCCTCAGCAAATTTATTATTCATGTTGTTGTTTTTCGAGTTTTGACTGTTCTGTATCTTTAATTAAATTTACTTTACGGTAAAATGATACCGGCTAAAAATATTATAGCAATTTAGAAGTATAATACCATAATCGCCTCGTTAAGTAAGCAGATTGGTGATCGCAGTATGATGTTATTACCTCACAGGTAAACGTCCTGGCATAATCGCTTGGTCGCCTCTTATGACACGAGGGACATGGCGCAAAATAATTAATTTACACCTTATAATCATACTGTAATATGTCAGGATTAAAGGATCCTGAAAGTACACAATGGGTTGTTAGTTCATTCCATGTGCTTTACGTACGAACATCATTTAATTTGGTGGGCAATTCAGTTGCTAGGTCATACTTGCCAGTTGCCACACACAAAAAAGCTGTCTTCTTAATAATAATTTCTTCATTTTCCCTTTTCTTACCGTTTAAATTCATAATGATTTTAAAAGAATTTAAGTAACTCGTTCCACCGCTGCACTTTTCTCCTGCAAGGCTGCCGTAACTTTGATATAGGAGAGAATAGAAAACTTTAAAGGCGCATTGGGTACATTTTTCACGAGTAACTTAAGCTTAAGTGGACAGTGCAGTCTACAGGGTGTAGCGAGCTTCTTGCTAATGACTTGAATGGCTTCATTAACAGAGTTACTCCGATACGTGACTGCAAATGCTAATTAGTTTAGTCAGTGGAAGGGATCGTGTGAACGTTGTTTTTTTACCGTAAACGTTTTATGCGGATTGTAACGAGTTTTTTTTCTACCTCATTAGTAGTGTCCGACCGAAGGTCTATTTTTGGCCGAAGCCGAAGCCGATTAATCGGCAATCGCCACAACCTTCGGCAGAAGCCGAAGTCGAAGCCGAAGGTTTATAATCTCTCAGTAATTAATTTTGTTCAATATTGTCTACAAGCTACAATTAATATTAAAATCCTTTTCACTAGTTCACTTGTCTTGACGCGCATGCAATGCGATATTTGACAGTGACTCCCCGCGGCCTCTGCCAACACGACCGATCCGTCGCTCTCTCACTCAGTCTTTCGTCACAGTTCGTCTGGACGGTTGCTCGGACCTTCGGCGAAACCTTCGGGTTCGGCCGGGTTTTGGGCCGAAGCCGAAGGTTTTGCCGAAGATGGTTTTTTTGGCCCAAGGTGGCCGATGCCGAAGCCGAAGCCGAAGCTTCGGTCGGACACTACTCATTAGTTTAGTGGTCGCCAGCGCTACAGGACCTGGGTTCGATACCCGGGTCGGGTAAAGTATCCATCTGGAATTTCTCAGTAGCATCTAGGAGTCAGGATTTGTGCCCGGTTGATGGCAATAAGCTCGCACCGTAACTGGCGAAATGTGGGTGTACTATAGGTAGGTACATCTCTGCATAACCTTTCGGAAACAGGCGTGATGTTTAAGTGAACGAGATTTTCTTCTCGCTAAAGGTCAAAGTTTAGTATCGGAATGAGCGCATTGTTCGTACACACACATGTGCAGTGCAGTGTATCGTCCAGCTAGGATAGGGTGTGTTAAAAATAGAGTGGACCGGACATTGAACCGGTGGCCCCGGACATCGCAGTAATGAAAGTGTCCCATCGCGTACGGCGCTAGTTTTCGCGATTGAACCAATTTCCCGCAGCTCGAAATAATTCACGTTCTGCTATCCTAGTTATTTACCAATACTGACCAATACTGAATGGGTCTCGAATTTTCGTGTTACGATTCGCGTGTTTTTATTTTATTTTATTAATAAATGTTCTACGCAAAACACGCGCTTTAATGTGGAGTTGCGTTGCGGACACCAGCCTGTACTAACTAATACTAATCTAACGGTTCTTTTCGATATTTATGATTAGGATAAAGTTACAAAGTCTAGACTAGACACAATTGAATCAAATTTTGGCTGAGTTCTTAACTAAAGGCGTCTATTTCTTGCCCTATAATTTATAACTGAGCAGACTCTAAATTATATTTTCAATTTTATACAACACTAGGTTCTTTCTGCTCGCGTTCGTCCACGTGAAATTTCTTTTCCCCGACCCACCCCGTCGCATCGCATCGCCTGATGCCCGTGCTTTTACTTCATCCTCGCTTAGCGTTCTTTGTGACGTTTTTTCTTTCTGTTCGTCTCCTAAGGGTCCTAGCGTGATGTTACATATCCTATAGCCTTCCCCAAGAAAAGAATTGGGCTATCAAATGCAAAAATATTTTTTCAAATCCGCCCGTTCCAGAGATTACACCTTATTATACAAACTTACAATCATGCAAACAAATTTTACCTGTTTACAATATTAGTATAGATGATGAGGATTTGTCACACTGGATGCGTTCTGCGGTCTGCTGTCAGGTTACAGACTGCGTTCACTTTAACCTGACCGCAGACCGCAGAACGCATCCAGTGACAAATCCTTTGGAATTCGAATTTAATTAACAAAGCATAATGTCAACAAAACGCAATTGCACCTGGCGATGGCGTAGGTACCGTATTCATAGCACAATAATTTAAAGCTATATTAGTTTGAAGTAGCGGAGGAAGTTCCACGAAGACCGTTATTACAGGCATATCGTAGGTACAGGTACCTACTAGGGGATAATAAATGGCTGCTGGTATTAGCCGACCGGTGTGTATCATTAGTCGCGCGCTGTCGGCACGTGCCGTCACGGCATGCGGCAGCCGCGTCTCCGTACGACTCTGTGCAATGTGTGTGCACGTTCCGATCCGATTTATCGGAAGAAAATACTCTTTTATGCTGAGAAAGTGAGAACGTACTACTTAAAGCAAGAAAACTTGACCTTCGTAAAACACATACTATGGTGACGGACGAGGTCAGCTTTAGATACTCGTTTTCCCTCTTGATTTCCAATTCGCTTTCGGTAATTTCCCATTTTAGAAGTATTTCTTGGCTTAGAAGGGAACTTAGGTTCCCTAAACTAAAATTACAAAGAGCTATTAAAGTTAGGCAGTTTTCCCTTCAGATTATGTCACACTACCATGCTAATATTTATCTACCTTAACTACCCCACCTATAGAAATATCTGCAGCGTATACACAACACTACTCTCTAAGTGTCAATTCACACTGTACCACCGATATTGCTCTCTCGATACATTTTTGCTCCGACACAATTGTAACTGAAATATTGAATTGCATCGACACTATCGATACGCTATCGATAGTGTCGATCTGAATGTTTCTCTTCCATTGTCTCTTGAGGACATATCGGTGGCGACGTAATAGTGTGCCTGAAGCCCTATCGTGTGTGCTCATCGCCACAAAGTTTGTCAACACTAAGTGGTGGCAAATGGAAAGCGTTAGTTTGCTCTGCCGCATACTGGCGTAATTTCACCCTTATTACGAAATATTACCTACTAGACAGTGTTAGTGGTCTCGCTCCTGCGGCTATAATAGTTTATTTTACCATGAATTTAATCTAGCCATTCCATGTGGTAAATAGGCGAAAATCTGGGGGCACGGCAGGGCCCCCGCCAAGATGAGCCAAGTGGAGCGCAAGGGCACTACCTACCTTTTCTCGAAGCGCTTCGTCGTTTTTTTGAACCCTCTTAGCTTGGGTTTGGAATATACCAGATAAATAAAATTCTCGGGATATGTAGTGAATAGCGGGCTTATTAAACATATAAAGTTTTAATTGGATATAGCTCGTATACTTTAGATTTTATTCACATCTAAAAACCCTGATTTCGTCACTGACTCACTGATGATCATCAAAATTCTCAGGGGACTTCCTAATGTCGTAGAAAGCTGAATTTTGGTATGTAAGCTAGTATTAGTACACAAACAACAAAACAATTCTAAAACTTGGTACTTTTATCCCCCAGCCCCTTAAACTAGGGGATGGAAGTTGGTATGAGACTCCCGCAAATTTTGACGCTAGAGGTCTGAAAATTGTCCTTTTTATAAATAATAATTTAAAATAATAATGTAAGTAAACCTTTATAAACAAAAAAAATATATATTGTCATAAGCAACTTACAAAAAGAAGTGAAATCTCACCAAAAACATTTTCATGTAAAATGTTGTCAAGATGAGACCATATGACTCGCACAGTCAAAAATTTATCAGATCTCATGTAGAGCCAAGCTTCTAACTCTACAAAGCCTAATTTCACAAACTCTACACCTTAGTCAAAATATGTGGCTTGGCCATTTCGCTACATTCACATGGGCGTAAGGTGAAAAAAAATTGTAGTAACGACACGACCAAGCCACATATTTTGACGAAGGTGTAGAGTTAACTTCAGAAACTCTACACCTTGTAGAATTAGGGCGTGTAGAGTTAGAAGCTTGGTTCTACATGAGATCTGATAACTTTTTGACAGTGCGAGTCATAATGGTCTTGTCTTGGTAACATTTTACATGAAAATGTTTTTGGTGGGATAAGCTTTTTGCGTAGGTAGATAGTTACAAAAAAATAGGTGATGTTGGAGAAAATTTGTCTTACCAGACGTTCCATTACCCTTTGGAGGGCTTAGTGCTAGCTTATGCGTACACGTAGTTCAACTATAGGTAGTTATGATAGGCTACACCCAGACCGATATAATTAGTCTTTGTTTGGCTTTTCTACCGGTCTGCGACGCTAGATCACTTAAAGTGACGCGCCAGTTACGATAAATGGACCAGACGGTAAGGTGTCGGTGTATTAATACTCAGTGTACTCATTACTCAGCTACATAGGTTTTTACGATAGCTCATCTCGAACTAATGTGCTCTTTGTTACATCGGCACACACAATGTCTAACTCTTCTGTAAATATTTTCTACGGGAACCTTTTTGTTTGATGTGACGTGCGTGGGCCGGCCCATTGTCCGGAATCGCTGTTTTGTGCCCTTTCATATAATGGCGTGTGCTTCAGTCGTAACTGACGTTTCATACCTAAATTTTTCCATTATCACACCGTTTGTTTATTTGTTATACCTGCCTGTCACAATACTTGAGAAGATACGGTGACGATGATGTAGTGCTTACATAACAAAGGTATCAAACGAAATGAACTTAGCCTGGGCCTTATATAAAAAGTAAGCTCTACGTTCGTGATTACAAAGCTCTCTACGATACGAAGGGTATCCGACGACATCTCTTGTAAATCAATATAATAAGATCTGCATGCACGATACCCTTGGCGCGCTCTCACAATGTTACTGTGTACTGGAAAACATTACTTTTTGTAGCTTGTATAAGTTGTAAAGTTCGTTCGCCTCGCTGAAAGTGAGTCCGGTTGGTTCAATTTTAGTTATATTTAGGAATATAGAAACAAAGTTATACCAGCCCATTAAAGTTACTCTATGACTAAAGCGATGCAGCTCCCTCGTGGCTCTGCGATATTATTGTATTTAGAGCCCGTCTTTGGTTTGGATAGACTTGTCAATTACGTGTCGTTTAGCGAATAAATAAGATTTCGCTGTTCGATCTTTCATTTAGGGGATGTGTACTGACTTACCCCCTCTCCTAACTCCGCTTCATTTTCACAAAATTGGGTGGTGCGGTCCTCTCGACTTGCTCGTAGCCTTTGGCATTGGCAATAATCTCGGCCATTTTCTGGTTTATTCTCAACACGGCTTTAACTTCAGCGAAGGTTTGAACGGAGATTCCATAAAGATTTATTCAGCTGGTATTATAAATTCGGAGTTTTATTAAAAAAAAAAATACTTAACAAATTATAACTAATCCTTGTTGGTAGGCAGACTCGGCAGCCTTACTTAGGTGTTAACTAAACCAAATAAAGGATTCGCGTGTCAGCCTTTGGCATTGGCAATAATCTCGGCCATTTTCTGGTTTATTCTCAACACGGCTTTAAAACTTCAGCGAAGATTTGAACGGAGATTCCATAAAGATTTATTCAGCTGGTATTATAATGTCGGATTTTATTAAAAAAAAATTACCTAACAAATTATAACTAATCCTTGTTGGTAGGCAGACTCGGCAGCCATATACTTAGGTGTTAACTAAACCAAATAAAGGATTCGCCCGTTAAAGTTGAGGTTATGAGCAGTGCACACAGTGAGCTAAGCTTTATTGTTTTAATGCGACGTGAAGTCCCTCCTGGACGTCGATTACCACCTGAAATGACACAGTATCTTTGAATTGAAAGCCTTCAATTCCGGACCAACGATTGCTTATTTTATTCCTAATACCGTAGACTAATATCAACTTTTAGTTTATTTGGGATAACAAGATCGGCGAGCAATGGGCAGCTCGCCGACTGATAAGGACCGAGTCGACGGCGCGTTGTGTTCCACGCGCGCCTCAAAGAGATGTCAGCACCAATGACGGGGTCTGCTAGGGCCGATGCCTGCCAGGGTTGCGGGAAAGTCCGAATGGGTTACCGTGGCCCCTGGTACAGGCAACAGAAGGAACACGGGTGGGTTTTAGCCAGTAAGAGTCTGATACACCCTCCCGCTCTGCCCAGAGCGGGTGCAGTTAATTGATGATTTCCTACCCACAAAAAAAAATGGGATAGGAAGATGAAAGAGGCTCTTTAGGTAATGTGTAGCAGTAGCTCTGCTGGTTGAAGATCAAGGAGGCTCGTACGGTAATGTGGAGCTATTTAGATCAGGCAAAATAATCAAATTAAGTATGTTAATTCCGCACCAGCGCATTAATGTTTATATTCAGACCCTACATTCAGCGGTTACTGACGGCTAAATATAGGCCTCCTTCGCAGATTGCTTGATATTGTAAGTGTAATAGGTACTTTCTAGAAAGAATCGTGAATTCACTTTGATGTGGATATTCTAATAACCTTTGTTGAAACGATAAATAAGTCTAGACGTCGAGATAGAATGAGTCAACAGCGACGCGCGACGTTGTAAAGATTTAATTAATAACATAAGGTGACCGGCCCTAAAAGAGTAGCTTTTGCGGTCGAATAAAGAAAGCTGTTGATTAATTTTATTTGTCTAAATAAGACCACGTTCAATGTCAAAATCGTTTCTTATAATCGTAGTTTATCGTTCACTTCAGACGTTCGGAGCGATTCGTAAATATTTATGACCTCAATTGATTACGAAGATTAATTACTGATTTCATTGTTTATGTAAGTAAGTATTCGAATTAAAGCCACAGCATAGCACTCAGCCGTTATTTATTTGCAATATAAATTAGAGGACTTTTAGTACAAACCGATAATTAGAAAACTAAGCGCTCGAATTTATGTAGAAAGTACGAAAATAATAATCATCAATGTTGAAAGCTATGGAGGCTCGTAACGTGGCATAATTAAGCCCTACAAAGCAGTTTTAATTGCCCGTATAGCTAGCCCGTAGTCCACAGTGGCGCCCTCAAATGACCCAACAAATTGACCGCCTCACGCAATGTTTAACTTATATTATTATAGGCATTTCCAATAATGACTACAAATTAGGAATTTATTTCGTAAATCAATAAAAAAGTTTCACAAACCTGTTTTTCAGCGCTGATTTGTTTCGTGATACGAAACATAAAGAGTGATTGTTTATGGTTTTATTGTCCATTATTTAGTTTGCTACCGATTCGTGTTTTTCGTATTCTGATTTCCAATAGATTACGAGGCTCAATAGTGACATAAGAACTTAAGAAGATATTTTCTCGAATTTATTCAAGCCAGAAGTTTTATTCTAAATCGGTAGGTACCTATGTTTGTTTTAAAAAATACATAATTCCCAGCTGTTATCGATTAAATACTGCCCATCTATACAAGCAAGTCTAGAATTACGCGAGCCAACGCAATTACCCTAGTCTTTCCGATCATTCACTCACACGTTTGCAATAGGCTGAACATTAATTAGCAGCACTGTCGACGGTGCCAATTTTAGCGAGGATTCCATTCTATCGTTCCAGCATGGCATGTGCCACATTCATAATAATTGTAGATGGAACGACCACTCGGCTGTACAATGTTTTAGTTCAGTGACCGTGCAATGTGCAATTGCGACACACACCATAATTTTTAACCTATTAGCACAATTGCAGTCTCTAGCATCGGTTATAAATATCTACACTACATCTGCAAAAATGTGTCAGTTTACTGACGTTCATATTCAATATCCATTTGTCATCTTAACTCGCAGAAATAATATACCACACCTTGCATTTTATCAGACCGGTAAGTTATAGGTAGTGTAAGGGTTCCCTTTTATCAGGATATTACAAGAGAGAGCCGGTTATGAGGCCCGACTGCTGGCACACACAATAAAAGGCGAATATCCGTGAATATTCATCACCCAGGAAGGACGCTGAATGCAATATGCTGTCTTGCTTCTCTTTGACATATGAATTTTTGAGAACATAGGACGATAGAAAGGAAGGCGGAATTTTAAACAGCGGAATTATTTTGGGTGTCTTTAATAATGAATGAACACTCTAGGGTCGACAAATTGACGGAGGGACATTACATTCTCGTGAAACTCGACAAAACCGTGTCACCTCTATATTAGTTAAATGAGTTGTGTAGAGCAATTATGACATATGGCACAACTATGCGTGTTGGTCGGACATAGTTATAAATAATTTTATCGCATTCAAAGTGTGGAAAACCGACAAATCCATGAATATTTTAGAACGATAGAATAATTGAGCATTTCAGATGATTGTTTAGAGATTGTTCATCAGCACGTTTTTATATAAATGATAAATGATTTTATTTCTGTAAGTAGGTTTGTTACAAACACTTTTACACGTCAATCATATTTTTAAAACTAGATGAGGTCGGCGTTTCATAACTGACTACTCTGAGAAGAAAGGCCGAAACAAACTCAGAGGTACCAGAGGTAAAGGTCTCTTTTAAAGTCCAGACATAATCTTGGTCAGATCATGTGAAGACCATGTAGATTGGTGTCTGAAACGGTCTTTTGAGGAAAAACCATACATATTGAGCGGACCTGTCCAGTCAGTGCACGCATTTGTCAGTAATCTTGCCGCTCAACTGAGAACTTAAGAAGAACAAACTCTCTCAACTAAGAACTATAATAATACCTACCTTAGAAAAATACTTAATGTTTAACTACTCAAAAACAAAGCATTGTAGTACACGTTAAAAATACAGTTTTACAAAAATAAGTACTATATCTACAAACGTGTGGGTGAGCACTGCTCTCCTAGCTAGGTTATTAGAACCTGTGTTAAGGAGAAGCAGTCCGGTCCTCTAAGGTATAATGACGAAAAGGTGCTTCTGATAGTTCTGATGTTACTGTTACAATTTTGTAGTATTGAGATAGACAATTAAAGTTAAGATACGTTTTTATTAAACGTGAAAATAAAATAAATTTAATTTTAAGGTAAATAAATGTGTGTGTGTGTGTGTGTGATTGTGCGTGTGGTTGAGTGAGTGAGTGTGTGTTTGTGTATTTGCTTGTACATCTTGTTTATGTTAAGATTTTTTCTGTTTCGTCATAATTATGATTTATTTTGGAGGTACGATTGCACAATCTTTTTGCATTTGTAATAGGGTAGTCCGTAGATTTGACACTCATTTTACTTTATTGTATTTTTTGTTAAAAGTATACCTTTAATTTCTTGTCCTAGAAAGTTACGCATGTAGCAAACCACCCGTAGCCAAGTTGACACGAAGACGATGATTTGAGTTATGCTAACGTAGCGACTTATTAAGCAAATGTACAGAAAACGTTCATACAGTCCCTTTGAAAACAGGAAAATATCCAACGGAACATTACTTTAACTGATTACTAATGCTTTCAATTTTCTTCTTTCAGGTAAACATCGAAACGGTTTCTTCTATTGGTAATGAATGGGAACTATATGACAAGTAGAGAAATCGCCACTTCCACATTGAAAGTATTTTATCAAACTGATTGCAAATGCATTGCTTTTCGAACATGAAATGGATGTGACATGGCTGTTATAGGTTACAATACATACCTAATAAAAATATGCAGGAATTTAATATTTAAAACTTCCATGTGAATGGTATAAAAATACACGACAAAGTATAACGACATGCGACGTTGAACTAGTTTCTGAAAATGTTCAACAGAATTTCTGGAAATATTGAATAATGTGCATTTACTGCTTTCCGTTTTTGAAACATGATGTTTCGTTGAGCGGTTGGGGTTTTGTAACAAAATTCGAGTTAATTTACCTCAATGTGAAATTGTGGATATATGAAACAATGGGTGTCCATTAAGTCATTACGTGCCTAAATTATTGTAATATCCTCCTTATCGCTAGTTATAAATCGCCTCATAAATATTGCTGGAAAACATTATGATGGACTTTTACACTTAAAATCTAATTTTCAACAATTGGAGGGTTATTTAATGTGGTTGTTAGCTTGACACTTGACACACCCCACTGCTAAACAAAGGCCCTTCTACTTCATTTTGTGGTTTTAACTAAAGTTGACACAGAGCGACACTGAATTATACGAGAGGTGCCTTGTAAAATAGAAATGATGACGGCTTTCAACTACCAGGCTATTTTAGGCTAATCTGGGAGATAAAACAAAAGTGGGTGGGAAGGAATTTAAAACGTGGGTTTGTTCTAGCTAATATCTTCTAAAAGTCAACCGTAATAAGGTTTATGCTGCCCATCTAACTGCAAACTACAATTCGTCAACTCTTAATCCTTACATTTATACTTACATATTCTAAGCATTTATAATTGTAATCGTGATTTTATGAAATGTTCTGGCTATCATACCAACTTCAATCTTGGCTGAACCCACAGAGATTGTTAGCTTGATTTTGTCTTTTTGATCTTAATTTTCATGAAAAGATTTAAGAATTATTGTCATCACAATTTGACGACCGCACGTCTCTTTTCAGCTTCAGTGCTTCGAAAACGTTTAACAAAAGCTGTTTGAGGCTTTGTGTTTTCATCGTCTACAATGAAAATTATATTTTCTTGCATATTTTAAAATATTGTCCCGCGTTAAAAAGTTTTGGCGTAATGATAATCTAATTCATATTCTGTCAATATAACTCTTGTTGTGTGTAAATGTTTGTGCCATCTGTCTTTTCTATTAGCGTCTTTCCATCTGCTATATTATATTAATCCTGCCGATTACTCTTGTTCAGATGGTTAGAAGAGTTCTTTTAAATAGAAAATGCTCTCCGCATAAATATTCTTTATGGCCATATTTACTGCCAAGAGAAGACATTGTGTAGTGACCCAATGATAAGATTTGATACTTGTGGCTTGTTTCTCTCAATTGAGTGAGTATCGTACTCTCAATTGACTCAAGTATTGTCTCGATTAGTATTGAAGCTTTAAACTCAATAGAGGCGTGGTTCTAAGTGGTATGAATGTGTCTAGCGTTGTGCTGTCAATCCTTTCGCGAGTTCTAACGCGAAACTACGAACATGTTCCTTTAAACAATTAATAACAGGCTATTGAGACATGTTTTCATAAACGGTGGAACATTATTTATTGGTAAATCTCACGTACAGACACAATTTGTGTGTATTGTATTTCAATTATAACACACATTACAATATTTAATCCCAATACATCAATCCAGGTTTAAGCTTCACTGACACGTATTTTGTTGGTAGCGCAAAAACACGTAAC
This sequence comes from Brachylomia viminalis, assembly GCA_937001585.2. Taxonomy (NCBI): domain Eukaryota; kingdom Metazoa; phylum Arthropoda; class Insecta; order Lepidoptera; family Noctuidae; genus Brachylomia; species Brachylomia viminalis. Next base: position 11,799,552 of record OW443301.2, on the reverse strand, counting down.
TGTTTTAAAATAGAAAACATGGAGTGACATATCCATTTTGCATATCAATTTGAAAAAAAGCGTCGACCTGAGTAAACTGCAGTGTAAAAAGTTCGTTTTGAGATGCGCAGCGGGCTAACGAATAATGCTAAAGCGAAAGGCTAGACAATGAATTAATGAAATGCACACATCAAAAGAGTTTAGGAATCAAGGTACTAAAAAAAAATAACTTTATAGCCCTTTTGGAATTAAATAAACATGTCTATATGTTTAAGTATGTGTCGATCGACGAAGTACTTTCTGCTTATGCATTAATAAAAACTTCGCGATTTATCGTTAAGCTGTAGGTATTTTTATTGGATAAGTATATCTGGATTGATACTGACATTAAGATGTGATAAAAAAAAAAAAAGGTTTTAAAGGTTTTCATTGTTAACGCGTACAACGCGTATAACACAATCACAGCGACGGCATACTCAATATGATTTCATCCAAATTACGTTGAGGAATGGCCGCCCACGTCCGTTGTAACAGGCGAAAAAAAAAAATTGTGTGTGTAGGGCATCCGTATTTGGCAGAGCTCTTCTTTGAGCATGCCATGGTAGGGCGTTGATATTAACTGCAGCAAGTGTGTTTGCAACGACTCCGGCAGTGTGTGGACGTGCATTATCATGCATAAGCAGAAATAAAGCACCGAACTGGGTCCGCAAAGGGATGACAACATCTGATACAATCGTTTCAGCATAAATCTGTGCATTCAGATTGCCTCTGATCAAAATCAGTTCGGTTCTTCCGCCGATCCAAATACCCGCCTATATCATAATTGTTCCACCACTGTGGGCATGCACTTCCTGGCATGATTTTAAACGTTCTTGGCGTGCAGGGGTCCTCCAATATCGTGTACGTTTAGTATCTGGCCTCATACCAAAGCGAGATTCGTAAGAGAAACATAAAACACCATTCTTCTTCTGCCCAATTACCGTGTTCACGAACCCATTGTAAACGGGCTCTGCGATTGCGGGGCTCAATATGTGGTACACGTAGCGGTCTTCCGGAACGTAGATTGACTTCATGCAAGCGATTTCTTATGATCGCTTATTAACATCCTTGAAGAGCTATGAAGCCTCGAAACCAACATCATCGCGGTCATTATACGATTTCGTCGAGCAGTGTTTTGTATGTATCGAACATTCCCGCGTGTGGTGATGCGAGCTCGTCCTCCATGTCGCTCTGCCACGCTGCCAGTGATGCGGTAACGTCTCCAAAGACGACTTATAACACTGCGTAGTGCCCAGAGCGATTGCCACAGCACGTTGCCAAGAACCAGCTTCCAAAATTCCCCAGGCTCTGATCATTTCTTCTCGGCTCAAATGCCGTTTTCTCTCCATAATAAATAACGTTCTTTTGTATTGATTCCACACAGAAGTGTGGCAGAATTTTTACTGATTTGGCATCAAACCCGTTGCAGGATTAATATCAATACGACTTGACAGAAGATTTTTATCTTTTGACCGGAATTCAAGTCCCTTGACGAAATTTACTGAAAACTTTAAATAGGAGTTACAAAAATATAATAAAAAAACCACATTTTTTGTAACTAGTAAAGACGTACTTGATCCCTAGACACTTTTGATGTGTATAGTAATGCACGGTGATCAAGGTTGTCATTACTACGTAGCTCTCACACCTCGTTCAACATATTAAAGTTTCAGCGGTTCATTGTCTGCTGGTGCAGTCGTGAAGCATTCCGCTCGTATTGAGCGCTTTACAAGTAATACCCACTTTGCATGCGCATTTCTGCTGAGACTGAATAAATTTTGTTTGTAGTGCACACTGATTCGACTGTTTTGCAAAGAGTGTACTTAGTATATTAAATCGTTTCGCACTTTCTTTATGAACCTTTCATTTCCATTATAGTTTGTAATACCGTCATAAATTGCCGTATCGTACAAGTTTTAAATATTATTTGCTTGTTTGGTCGCTATGGAAACGTAAAACGTATTGTTTAATGAGTTCTCTGATGCTTAATTTAGGTTATAGTAGCAGTTGCGGGCTTTTGTTATGAAAGAAGTTCGCCGTTGTAAAGTAGTGTAGACTGAGAGTTCAGTTGTAGCAGAGTTGTACATGGCCACGAGGAAAACACGCTGGCGTAGTGTACGCATGCGCCGTGCGTGGCTGGCGGGCCCAGGGTGGGGGCCGGGGTCACCTCCCCCGCCACCTGCTTGCCTGCGCCTGCCCTGCCTCACACCTGCACTCCGCCGTGTTAAAACCTGCTATATTTCATGGTTTCCGACGAGTGTCATTTATGCCTCTGTTCTCCCAACAATCAAGGAATGGAAATTGAATGTTCGCTATTATTTCAGCCGTACCTTTGAAAGCTTTATTGACTGTCAGTTGTCTTCAAGCGCTGAATAGGAACGTGTTCACAGTTTAGGCAAATTGCTTCGAAGTTGACAAAACTGTCTTTTGAAAAGCGTTTTTTATCTTGGCATAGACTGTTATTATCAGCGATTGGCGAGATGCCAAGTCTAAGGGTAGGGGTTGGGTCAACGAAGTTTGATTCGGAGTTTCATGCACTTACTGTCAAGTCGTGTTCGATAACTTAGAATTGTAATTTCTGAATAGTTATAGGAAATACTATCAAGCAAAGGCCAAAATATATATTGTTCCAGTTACTAAATTAACAATAGCTTTGTTTATTCAGTGAACGTAAACGTAGCGGGTGAACCAACGGAACAAACCGCAGTATTGGTCTATCCGTTCGGATCGCACGTTTGGAGAGTAAATAAAAAGCGAATAGATTTGAGGTGGCACACATTCAAAACAAATACCACCTAGCTATATATCAATAGTCTTGTATATCTACTAAATATGCTTGAGATATTTGGCATTGCTCCAGAGTTTGTGGGGAGCTCCACAAACGTTCCTTAGTTGGTTATCCTGTTGTCAAGAGTTACTTATATTATGTGATAGTGTTTTGTATGCTGCGGCGGTGTTAAAGGAATGGCATTCGATATAATAGATGCCTTTGATTAATCTGATTCTGCTTCAAAGGGCTATGTTGATTTTCGTTTCTTAGTTTCTGAATAACCAGGTCGATGTCCGAGGGTGTCGCTCCTTCATGCTCTATTTGTTATGTTTGGCACTAGAATTAACGAAAAATAGTGTACTGCTAGTCACCTGCCTTTGATTGAATTGGCCGTTTGTTTTTGACACAGGTAAAAAGAAATATGTCGCAAAAGGTAGTAAAATTACGTTGTCCCCTGCAGATCGTGATTTTGCCGTTGTCTTACTTTACCTTTACTTACCTTATATAAATGGTGTAGAGTATGAAATTTTTTATTTTCTAAAAGTACTTTTACGCTTAAATAAATATTATATTCAAAGTATCTACCTACTTTAAATATACACGGTGCTAGGGACATCGAAGTGATGGATTCAGTACATGATTCTGAACCTCCCTTGCGCTAAATTTCTCGTCGGTAATAAAAAAAAAAAATGCTATTACTTACATTATGACCGCGTACGTATTGCACTTTTCTATGAAACAGCAGAAACGTAACCTTTCTATGCTAGAAGCTAGAATGCCTAGAATGCATGGTTACTGTTTGTGCTTCGATGTCCCCACCCTGTATTATAGTAATATTATAATAAATAATTTTATAAAATATACGATAGGCACCTGATGTAATTATTTTAACGAGTTCGATAGGTATCGAGTTCTTTTCCCTAATCTCTCATAAAATATACAGTCACATAGCTACCTACTCAATATTGAAAGGTCAGCGAGTAGGTGGAAGGTTGCTTGGTATAATTAACAAAATAAATATCTACTTTTGTAAAACATTATTTCATTTATTATCTATACTTTGTATAGGTATAAATAAGGTTGTTATCGTAACGATAAAATCTTAATAAGACAACGCATAAGGTCAAAGTATACTCAGTTGGATGTGAAACTATACCCTAAATAGGCCGCAGAATGGGATTACACCTAACTGCGGATTTATACCGAGGCTTTAGTAGAATCCCATCGGACAAAAAGGATACCGCGTGGCTACAGTAGCATTAGAGGCAATGTTTGATAATACGCGCTGTTTGTATTCTGATGTTGGTAGCTTTTCGTTATGACCCTACTTTTGTGTTTTATTAGACTACTGACAAGTGGCCCCATCTGAATGATTAGATTAATACTTTAGGGTTAAAGTGGATGCTTGTAAATAAAAGAATACAGCGTGCATATTCCATAATAGTTATTTTATTTTGAATAACAAAAACTTACAATTACAATAATAATCTCTATTATTATTGTAATTGTAAGTATTTAATAATTGTAATATCTCTATATTATAGACTATAAATAATATATTATTATTTTATAATAGACTGACCGGTTGGTGCAGTTGGTAGCGACCCTGCCTTCTGAGCCGCTGGTTCCGGGTTCGATTCCCGGACAAGTCAAACATTTGTGTACATGAACATGTCTGTTTGACCTGTGTCTGGGTGTGTATATGTATATAAGTATGTATATCAGTCATCAGGTTACCGTAGTACAGGTTCTACCTAGTTCGGGATCTGAAGACCTTGTGTGGATGTTGTCTCATATTATTATTATTATTATTGAGGCTTTTCCTAACCATAACGCAGGAGGTATTATAAATTAACGCCTTACCAACCTACATACTTACGTCATAGTTTTGTGAACTTCCTTCGAACTTTTTAATTAGGTTTAATTTTTAACAAAGTGTGAAGTGGCGATTCTCAATTTAATATTTAGTGCTTACATAAGTAATTGATGAAGGTATTTATAAAATATATGTGTTCCTACTAACTGAACGGTGAAGGTTACTAATGTGATATTTTATTAATTTTTCATGCTAACCGAACAGTTGCGCTCAAATGTAAGTAAAACCTATTATATTAATGTGTCTAGTTTGCTTTGTGATAAGTGTGTTAGAATGTTTATTTATCTATGCATGTACTTATTTAAATGCGCCTTTTGTCGTTTCTAGATCTCCTGTATTTACTAAACCAGACGCTCCACTTTAGAATTTAAACATGCTGGTGCATATATTTTAATAAAATATACAGTATCAGCTACCACAGCCTACGTTACTATAAACTCGCTCAAAACCGCACGAAACTTCGTATGACGTGATAAGCGGATTCTCTGACGTGTAGTCCGTGTAAACTAGTGAATCGTCCCGCACACAAGATAAAAAGTGTGCACTATCCTTATCATACACAGCCGCTACGGCATAATGGTTACAGCACCGGCTGCTACCGTTTATCAAGCGGTTTTTACCGGAAACACCACCAACTTATTTCTCAAAATTAAAACCCTCGCGTTGATTCATGCATTTCATATAACGTATCCATGTTTTAACGGGATTAACCAAGATAGGTATGTCTGTATTTTACATGAAAATTTATGATGATTCTCTCGACAGCGAGTTCAAAATTCGACTAGAAACTAGCACCCATTTCACATTTGCGTGCTTAATTAATTCCTGCGGTTTAGTACCCCTCAAGTAGTACACTTCGATAGCTTAATAATTTGATAGTTTTGCCAAGAGGCCTTCAAACAAACAAACACTACTTGACTTGGTAATGCGTATTTGGAGTCTCTTTGACATTGAAATTGTGGTTTTTCAGATACGGACAATCAGCGAGTGATAATTCACGTAAAGGATGTTAATGATGAGCCTCCTTACTTCATCAACCGGCCGCTGCCGATGCAGACGGTGGTGCAGCTCAACGCAGCTCCGAACACGCCTGTCTTCACTCTTCAGGCTAGGGACCCTGACACAGACCACAACATCCATTACTTCATCGTCAGAGACAGAACCGGGGGAAGATTCGAGGTCGATGAGCGGTCTGGCGTGGTGCGCACGAGAGGAACCGACCCCTTCCAGCTCGATATGGAATACGTGCTGTACGTCAAGGCTGAGGATCAGGTCAGTGCTCACACATTTCATATAGTTATTTAAGGATTGCGAACAATCCATTAATTAAAACATATTGGCGAAACATCGGTGATGATTATATTAAATCCAATTAATATTCGCTGTGATGCTGCGGATTCATTAAAATTGAAATGGTGTGATGATTTCAGTGTTTATTAGTTGGAAATTACTTCGAATTGTATACGGCTGTAGTCAAATTATGTGGGTAGGTACTGCCAACAACTACCTAGGTCTGTTTCTGTTAACTGTAGATACTTACCTACAAAGTAATTAATTTGAATATGTCCATTACATTTAACTGTTTCAACTCGTCTACTAATTTAAATAAGGTTCCTTCTATTCTTTACCGTAGCTTTCCACGCATCTAAATAAAATGTAGCGAAGTACAGAAAGAAACCACGCTTTGACCTAATTAAGTAATTTAATATTTTATGCACATGACACAACATTTTATGAGTCATGCACTCACCATACTACTTTATGGTTACGCTTCACTAACGTAACGTACGGGGCTATCCTTCGAAGTAGGTACAGTATCGTAAGTGAACCAAATGTTTTTTTTTTGCGATTTTTCCTTATCGATAAAATAAATGTCTCTTGAACAGTTTTCCACTGTGATAAACTTTATTGAAAAAGAAACGGGTTTGTCCTTTTTTAAAATATCTACCTGAAACTAAGAGTTTTTATCGTCGCTGTAAGACAAAGTGAATATAAAATTGGAAACATTATACCTACCAATAATGTTGAGAGGTTCTTGAGGGGCGTAGCAACTGGGCTTTCATTGTAGGTAAACACGATGTGGAAACGCTTTTGAAGGTTGCGTAACTGTTAGGTATTTATACTTGATTACAAGTTAGGTAACAGTTCAAATCTTGGTCATTTGTATTGGGGATAGAATTGTAATTATAACTACATTTCGCTTACTCTGTCAGATTGGACAGGTAGGAATCCCTCGAGGTATCGTGTTACGTAGATTCAGTGAGTTTCAGTGGATACCAAATCAATACTGACAAAATATCGTGTAGATTTTATCTTTCTTTCTTCATTGAAAAGTAATTATCTCAATTGGTCTATGAGTAGGTATGTACCTATGCGTTGGTTTGACACTTGCACATCTCTCGACTTTTTAGCTTCACAACGAACCTTTAATTTCGATTAGAGGCGGAATAATTCTTCTCAGATTAAAGAGCAACAACGACACTTTACTTTGGCTTTTTAATTTGCCCATTTTGAGCCAGTGTGGAGTAGGTAAACAAAGTTTATTTAGCACGTCTTGTAGCTAAAAAAAATAGTGTTACAAATTGTTCCCTCTCACTTCATTGACGCGAAAATGAAAAGGCCGGGAATTGTTTCCAAATTTAGACACAAATGTTTTTATTTTTATAAAAAAAAGGATAAGTAGGTATCTGAACCCCTGTGTCTTACCGGACTACACAACAATTTTGGAGGATTACTAATGTTGTTAGACATTTGACACTAATCCTTTGCTATTTTCTGCGTCTTCCAGAACGGCCGTGTTGATGAGAGAAGGTTTCAGTCTACGCCTGAGGAGCGGCTCAGCATTGTCGGCGGCAAACGAGCTCCACAATTCTACCTGCCTAGCTACGAAGCTGAAATAGCTGAAAACCAGAAGAAAGATTCAGAGTAAGATCATAATTATAACTATTACTTTTATTAGTAGGTACCGTATCACCATTGTGTATTTCCCGCCTACTTAAGTGTTCTGATGAATAAACAAGGACAACAGCAACCGATGTTTTCTCTCTTTGAATGTGGCCATACCAAACCAAAAACTAATTGTGTAATTTATAAATTAACTTAGCAAAAAAGAGAGAATGAAAAGCTCCTTAGTTCATAGAAACCGTGCAAAAGAAGAATAGGAACGAGAGCCGGTAGCAGAAACTATTTACTTCATAGAAATTGTGTACTTAATCAAAAAAGAAAACCGAAAACACTAGTTTTCTCCCGGTTTTTATAAAGTTTATCAGTTTTTCTGACGAAGAATGGGAAGGAATAAGAAAAGAGTGTTAAGAACATATTTATAGGTGTAGCTTGCCAGTGCCATACTAGAGAGCGAAAACAAATCACTTGTCTTTGTTTATTTTTCTGGCAAGTTGTGAATTGAGTGTAATAGATTACTCAGCCGTGGTTGGTTGTCCCTTCTTGTTATTTGTTAGTTTCAATAAACAGATTTGATATCTGTCAACAACCCTGTTTTTGGGATGATTAATTCCAGTAAAGATAGTGTTCGTTTTAGCTTTTATCCATATACCTACTAGTATCGCACTTAAATATAAGTGGGATTATCCTATTCATATTCCTCAGAAAATATTTTTTGTTTTGAAGACTCGCCTTCGACTTGCCTTCGTCTAGAGACGAACAAAAAGGCAATCTTCCATTAATTAATTGAAGTCTTGTATCAATCACGCGGAAGACTCACGACTATCTTGACGACAACATGTTGATCTTTGATTCGTCCCAAATGAATACAGTGAATGTGTTGACACATTCAATTGTTGAAATTTCACTAACGGCCACAATGTTCGTTTAAAAACAGAAACTAGGTCAGTCTGATGTTCATTTCCGCGATATGATTGGAATAAACAAACTTGGTTCGGTAATTTTATGTTAATGGCAAGTAGGTACTACTAGTATAAGGCTCAGGTTGAGTTATTGAATTCGATATCAGACTATCCGGTAGTGAAGTTAATCAATCGTGTTTAATGTCGTTATTTATATTTATAGATTTATTTGAGTCACTATTTGTTTTAAAAGATGAAGAGTTTAAATGTTTTATGCGCAGGCTTTTTTAAGTCATTTAACAGATTGATTAGGGACGCTAGGTATCTATTTTATAAGGAGTACCCACAGAACAGATAAAAGAGGTTTTATCTGTTCTGTGGGAGTACCCACGGAATAACGGAACCAATAAGAGCACTCTTGTATCGGTTTCTGTTGAAAGTTATGTGAGGGGGAAAATGATATCCCTAACAACTTAACAAGTCACATACGATCAATAGTTATAGAATATTGACTTATGCCCGCGGCTACATCCGCACGGAGGTCATTAGTCCATATTACTGAAATACCGAATTCATCCTATTCCAGCATAATATCTGTGAAAGCCAAGTCTTTCGCTGATCGCGAGATCCGCTACACCCTAAAGGCTCAGGGTCAAGGAGCAGGCACCTTCAACATTGGGCCGACGTCAGGCATCGTGAAGCTGGCCAAGGAACTGGACTTCGAAGACCTGAGACAACCCCACGTGTACTCCCTCGTGGTGACGGCTACTGAAGATTCAGGAGGATTCTCAACTTCTGTTGAGGTATGTGCAGAATCTTTTTGCTTTTTCCACCATTTACTCCTGCTACTATTCGAGGCTTTTGAAATTTGAAAGCCCAATTCAACAAAGGCTATTGAATGAGAGTTGAAGGGTAATCTTAAAAACGTACTATTATGTACCTAAGTACTAAAATCTTGAGAATTTTAAGAAATTGACAAGTCTCTCAAGATATTAATTACCTACTTCTGAAAATTCCATATAAAAGAATTGCTATAGGGATGCGGAAACACAGTGTAGTCATTTTATTTTTAACTTTCCACAGCTAACAATTCGGGTGACGGACGTAAACGACAACGCGCCTAAGTTTGAGCTGCCCGACTACCAGGCGCACAACGTTGACGAAGACATTCCACTAGGGACCAGCATACTCAAGGTCAAAGCCATGGACGCTGACTCCGGGAAGAACGCCGAAATTGAATACTTAGTTTCAGGTAAATATTGTAGGTCTAAAAATTTCGTCCTCGCAAGTTCATGCGATGCGACTACTAGCGCCATCTAGTGCGTTTCAGTAAAACCGCATGAAACATTAACAAGTCGATAGATGGCGTTGTTAGTACAGATGAACTAGAGGTCGTTGAACTTTGTACGTTTTGCACAGGTGTGAAATTAATGATATATATAAAATTTTAGGCAATTTAGGGATAAGTAGAAATGCGAATACTTTTAATTTGAACACGTCACATACGTTTTTCACTGATGTACATCTCCAGTAACGCATTACGCAACTTTCTTGTTTCTCAATATTCTTAGGACATGAACTATCGTGTTTTGTAACATTACTGTTTACATATTCTTTTATCCTGGTTTACATTACCTTTGTTTTCGTCAGTGTTTCATTAAGACAGTAAACAGTTTACATTAATAATTTTAGATTATAATGTTAACAGATACAAACACATGCGGTTATTTACATATAGGTAACTGAAAACATCTGCCGTATTTTTTTATTATTATATTAGGTAACGACTTGATTTGCACCTCGTTTCAGATGACCACTTCAGCGTGGATTCGAACGGTATCATCACAAACAACAAGCAACTGGACGCTGACAATAACAACGCCTATTATGAGTTTGTAGTCACAGCCAAAGACAAGGGAGAACCAGCGAAAACTGGAACAGCTACCGTCAGAATTTATACTAAGAACAAAAATGACGAGGAACCTAAGTTCTCACAACAAGTGTATACTCCTAACGTTGATGAAAATGCTGGGCCTAACACTCTCGTGACGACGGTTGTCGCTTCGGACAAAGACGGCGACAACGTACGCTTCGGTTTCGTCGGCGGCGGCACTAGCTCTGGCCAATTCGTAATTGAAGAAATCACTGGTGTCATTCGACTACACAACAAGGCGATATCACTCGACAGAGATAAATACGAACTCAATGTCACGGCAATGGACGACGGCGCCTGCTGTGTCAATGGAGATGCAACAATCCATACGTCTACAGCCGTCGTCGTCGTGTTTATCACAGACGTAAACGACAATAAACCCATATTCAAAGACTGCCCTACTTACTTCCCAAAAGTTGAAGAAGGCGCTCCAAACGGTAGTCCTGTTATAAAAGTTCACGCTACGGACGAAGATAAAGGCGTCAACGGTCAAGTGAAATACTCAATAGTACAACAACCAAATCAGAAAGGCACTAAATTCACTGTCGACGAAGAAACTGGTGAAGTATCGACTAATAAAGTGTTCGACAGAGAAGGTGACGATGGAAAATTCGTATCAGTGACGGTAAAGGCAACAGATCAAGGTGAACCTTCTCTTGAAGGTGTCTGCTCATTTACTGTTGAGATTACCGATGTAAACGACAACCCCCCACTATTCGACAGACAAGTAAGCGCAATAGTGTATATATCAGTAGAATTAGGCACAGAAATTGCATGAGATCACAACTAGATTTTCGTTTGCATGAATTTCAGCAATCCACCGCGTTTGTTGACTGTCATTATAATGTGTCTTGCAGAAATATGTGGAGAACGTAAAACAAGACGCCAGTATAGGCACGAATATATTGAGAGTATCCGCATCCGACGAGGATGCCGACAATAACGGGGCCATTGTTTATACTTTGAGCGCACCCTATAATCCTGCTGATATTGAGTATTTTGAGATCCAGCCCGAATCGGGCTGGATCGTTCTAAAGAAGCCACTCGACGTAAGTATGCTTTTACATTTATAACTTCACACTGATCACGTGGTGAGAGTATTTGATAAGATTGATGAATGAAAGGGATCAACTTTACTACAAAGTTTGGTGGATGAGTGCTACCTACAGGCCTTAGGATTCAATTGGCACATACTTTAAGTTCATTTAACTGTAAATAGTTCTAAATTATTAACCGCTGCTGTAAATTGCTGTGGAGGGGTTAATCCTGGCTGTGAGGAGTAGTTGTCCATTGAACGGCAGTGCGGGCGCCCGCGGGCCCCGCAGCCGTCGGGGGCTTGTTCTTCTTGCAGCACAATTAGTTTGAGTTGCCGCCAACGTCGGCTCCGCACTAAATCTTCGTTAAGATTTATTTCCGCAGCACCGTCTTGCATTAACTATCTTACAGATGAATACAACTTGTGTATAATACCTACCTTGTACCAGAAATTATACTGCTGTAAATATTTCACCGTTGAACCTATGTTTAGTTCTAAAACATGTACAGTTTCTGTAACAGCACTTCTGTATATTTCGCACAAACTAGTTTCAAAGTTTTTTTTATTGTAATTAATCGATTAATTGATTTGAGAAGCTTACGCTTTTAACATACCTATCAGTATTATATGTATTATGTACATGTTTTGTTACTAATCTGATTTTATTTTGCGGAGCGATAGTTCCCGCCACGGCCGGTTCGACCCCAGCCGTGCTCATCGCTGTGCTGTAGACGACTACTCATGCAATATAACATCATATGCAATAGTGATATCATGATAATTGTGATTTTTTCCAGGGCAGCAGTGCTATTAATATAATTTGTATAATATTAGTTTAATACTTGAGATGGTCAGATTGCCCACAAGGCAGTTTGGCCATCTGGCCAGTTGTGACATATTCCTTCTGTGAAAGGGGCAACGTTCGCGATTCCAAATTGTACAGTTTAACGTAACGTCCATCGTTTGTAATATATTCATTTCAATGAGTGTCGTTTCGTTGTAGAACTAAGAGGTCACCAAACCATTCATATGACAACCTGACCTTTCCGCCATGTCTTGTATGCAGAGCTGCATGCATTTGCCTGCTTTTGGTTACGTTTTTTTTTAATTTTTAAGATTAGTTTAGTTTGATTACTGTAAAAAGTACCTAATACCTATAATGTACAGTTTGTCTTTCTCCTTATTGTACAGACCAAACTTGTAAAATATGAAACATTTTTATTTCCAATTTATTTCTTGCACCATCTAATATTGGCTACAACAGTAAGGAATGTTCTCTACTGTAAGTACGACAGTGCCTGTGCTGTGAGTGGGAGCAGACGACGTGAGCGAACGTAATGTTACAAGTTTATTCTCTATAGAACCTAATTCCTCTATGTTTTATTTTGGCTTACTGAATGTGAGAAGATGAGTGTAAGCTTTTACTTTTTTAGCACATTATACTGTGAAATAAAACATTTGCAAACAGCCAATAATGTGGAAGTGAACCGTACTTCAGTTTATTTTTTAATTATTTTTTAGCGATGAGTACTTATGTGTTTATATTTTAGTTGTGTTATGTTTTGTTTCTCCCCGCTGACCTCTGACCCGTGTATCTGTAGCGGGACAGGTACCGACTGCGCGTGCGCGCCTCCGACAGAGGTGACCCGCCCTCCTCCGCAGACGTGGACGTTGAATTAGACGTGGTAGACAGGAACAATAAGCCCCCCATCTGGGACATGACCACGTATGGCCCCGTTCACATCAAAGAGAATGTCACAGTGGGTACCGTAGTGACCAGTGTGAAAGCCAGGTTGGTATAAGGCGCAGCGGGCCCAAGGGCCCGCCGCACCTCCACTACTTAACACTACTAACGACGTGGTTTTGTCTGTTTCCATCGACTCTTTCCCCGATAGCGAGAAACGTACAAGTTGGAGGCTATGGCTCAAGACAAGGGTTTCCCGCCCTTGTCCAGAACCGTGGAGGTCCAGATAGACGTAGTGGATCGCGCGAACAATCCCCCCGTGTGGGACCACACGGTGTACGGCCCGATCTACATTCGAGAAAATTTGCCCGTGGGTGCCAAAGTGGTGTCCGTGAAAGCAAGGTGCGTGGGTAACTGTTCGGCACGGGCACCGCACGCAGCCCCGTCACCAGCACGCAGTGTGCGACGCCGCGCGCACGCCCGCGCACGACTACACTGTCGTGCCCTCTGCTTGCCACGCTTTGCTTTTTAATGCTGGTACTAGAACCCGAGAAAATATTCAGGCTCCGGTGTCAGTATCGACAAGCTAAGTCAGTGGGTGATCTGTAGGGTGCGACACTGTTTTACCGTAGAAAGGTGATGTCTGCTGGCGCCGACGCTTTTGATTTCAAACATCGAACTGACAGCTTTTATGTTTGATACAGAAGAGAACGCGTTAATGAACGTTATTTTGTAACGGTGAACCTTCTGAAATTGCCGCATGAGTTTAAACCTTGTTTACTGTTGTTCGTTGTGGTGGTTTGTGCGGACAACGAGGTTTTTTCTGATACTGCAAGGTCAGAGGGTTCTCTTCGTGCAGTAAGCAGGTGCGCCGCGCGCGTCTCAGTATCGTTTGCCTCTCACTTGGTGATCTGATTACGATGTTACTGACATTGTTCGTGAACATCAAATGCATCGTTATGGCACACGCGGACTGTCGTGAATCACCAGCGTGCATTTAGAAGGGCTCACTGCTTACGTGGAACGGGGAACACTGTGCTGTATTGTTCAAGAACATCTATTAGCAGCTCATCTATTAAAGAACGCTTTATTTTTCTTAAGAACACAACCTTTTTTTTGGGCTTCGCCACAGTTGGGGTAAAAACACCTTATAGTTCATTACTGCCTAAAAGCTTCGACGTAAGACGCGCTATTTACGACGGTTTATTTTATATTAATTTCATGTTATATATATAGATGTTTTTGGACAATATTGTGCGAGGTATCGAATGGGTACTTATGTAATTATTGAAGTCTGTGTATCGTATTGCATGTAGGCTGAGGCATCAGTGCATTATGAGTCATTTATATCAAAGTTTTAACAAACAATACGAAATTTTAATGTACGGGTCGAAGTAGCATGTTGAAAAATACTTTTAAAATGTTTTTGTTCGTAGATTGACTGTAGGCAGTTGAACATTCATTAACTTTTTATTTGACTAAAAGTTCATTTCAATGGATTGAAATAGTGCTTGACGATTTTAATTTTTTGGTGTTGTTGACCTAGGGTTTAACTTTACTAGTAACCAGTTTATTTAAATATTTAAACCTCATTTTCAACTCTTAGCGATAATCCAACATGTCAAATGAATAATAATTTTTTGCTAATGCTAAAAACATCATACTCAGGGAAAGGTCAATGATTTAATTGATTAAATGAGCTATACAAAAATCTTTCGAATGGCAACTAAATTAAAAATGAAAAATATTTAGAGTGAATAAAACTTATTATCAACTAATTGGCATGGGTAACTACGTACTTAATGATTATTTTTCTATTTCTGAAATTCGTTGCAATCATCAAAAACTTATAATTATTGTTTCATTTAAAGTTGTTCTCTAAGTATCAATAACAAAATAATAATCGAGTTAGGTAGGTAACACTACTTAATAAAAGTAATATTGAAACCTAATTGCGTTTCAAGCTCAGGTTTCAAGTTTAAATTTCTGGTAGAAATCTATTTTTTGTTACAAATAAATAAATGTATGTGCATCACTTATGTGCTACGGGCTATTAATTATACAATGTAACTGTTATGCAATATTAGTTCAATTTCATAGTGCATCAATCACTGAGTGCTGGTCGATGGCAAGTTTGGTTCACATATCTATGGTCTATCTGTTCGTCCTAAACAACACACATTTCAAACTCACAATATTATAATACACAAAGACGAAACCATTACTAACTCACCTTACTAATTTTAAAAGTCGCCTCAAGTCGAGGCGGCCTCGACCGGGTGCCTTGAATTGAGTGCGCGAAACGTCAAAAAGCACCTCGCATTGAGGCATGAATGGGAGCCATTCTAAATTTTATGTTTTTTGCCGTTGAGACTGTCACTTAACTGTTACAAACAGTGCAGAAGCTTATAGGTAATTCATTTACACTTTGGTAATGTTCATTAAAAGTTATTAAAGTTAACAATCAATTTCATTCGATGGTGAATTCAACGGGGCTCAATTGGGCCTCGATTTAATAAATTAGGTATGAGCACGGAAATCAGGTTAGCTCGCTTCGTTAAAATAGGTTTCAATTTTATCGGAAACAATATGTGTAGTTGCTCTTTTATGAACAGTGTAGGTAGTTCGAGCATTGTACAGGTTTCATCACGCTTTTGATCAATTAGTGTCTCAATTAATACCTTTTGTTTGCGGTGGTTGACGATGGACGATGGTTTGACGGGAATGAATGAAATTATACGATGGTGAATGTGTACTTTTAGTAGTGTACCTATATACAATGTGTAACTGAATTAATACATATTATGAAAGTAGTTTTTAATATAGGTAATTCTTTATTCCAAAAATAATTAAAACTATGTACACACTTCCGCTGTACAGTCAAAACAAACGAAAATGGACGAATTACCAACTACGCTAGACCCTTAAACATGTGCGGCTATTTGCGTGCGTAGATTTGTAATGTGACCACAATTTTCTCTCACAAGCAGTTCAACTAATTTAATAAATAAACAATGTTTTATACATTTAATTGGGGTATTTGGTTGTGTGCGTTAATTCCGGCACATGTTGTATATTATGCACGTTTGTATTCCCCGTAGCACTCCAAGGGGTAAATCAGGCTATTTTTATTTATTCTCACAATCAAACAATGGCATATCAAATCAAACAAATGAGCAACTTATGTCAAGAAAAATATCCTCTACGCAGTGCTCTATCTACGGAAATATTGCACCGAAGTATTTCAGCAATCTATTAAGGTATCCAAACAATTCGGCGGCAAGCCCGGCTTTTCAACTATTTACCAACTCATCGAATGAAAGTTTACGAAGTTTATCTATTCTACCGTTATTTTAGTATTCCTTTGAGGTTTACTCAAGAAAATTCTGTTTTACCAAACTGTAAAGGAGTTACTAGAAATTATCAGCTGTTTATTTTATTTTTTGTGTTCTCTAGTTCAGTAAAAGAAATAGTCTATAATTGTTTGTCCCTATAATGCATTCATTGTTTAGTTTTTATTTCAAATCAATAAATAATTTAATAACATTTGCAATATTTGCTGTCGTCATGTGCATTAAGTAGTTGTTTTTGTTCCGTGATTATGATATTAATATTGTTAGATATAGACAAAGGTAATTATAACGTGTTGTATATTTTCAGTTCGGGTATTGAGAACAACCCGACCGTGTTTTACCGGCTGATGCCCGGCTCCACGGCCCAGACTAACAAATTCCACACGTTCTATTTACAACAAAGGGCCGACAACGGATTTACTTGGGCCGATATAAAAGTTAATCATCCACTCGACTATGAGAGTATTAAGGAATATAATCTTACGATCCGAGTTGAGGTGAGCTTTTAACGTTTATATTTACGTTATGGTATTAAAAACCCATACCTTTGTGTTAGTAATGAAACAAGACCTAATTCATAATGGCGTCCTGAAATTGTGTGCAATGTACCTATCTCTAAACTATATATATTCAGAGTTATTAATCAAATATTTGTTTCGTGTCTATGTATTGTTCGGTTGCCACATAATTCTGTGGTCGGAAGTAATATTTAATTTCGAAAACATTAAGTTCAATTTATTTTGCTAGCGCACATAATTTGGGAACGATTCTGTGAAATTGGAGTTTAATTATGAAAGTTTTTCAATTTCACTGCCTCATACATGAAAAACTCGCCAGTCTACCGAGCGAAAGGTTCTGGGATTCGTTTCAAGATAGAGTAAATTTGACTTTCTTTATTAATGTTTTACAAGCATTTCGATGACGGTTTTTTTTTTCGAAAACCTATACCATCCTTTACATACTTACATTGTGGGGCTCATAACCATAGTAGGTACCCATAACTCTGCAATCAGCGTCCCTTCTGCAGAAAATCTCCTTGGGACCAATTTACAACTTTAAACTCGTATGTCCAGAACAACGGCGCCCAGCAACTGGCTTCAGAAGCGACGGTGTTCATCATGCTCGAAGACGTGAACGATGAGATCCCTCTCTTCACGGAGAGGGAACAGGAGACGGTGCTTGAGGGAGAACCCATCGGGACCAAGGTGACGCAGGTCAACGCTATCGATAAGGATGGAACCTTCCCGAATAATCAAGTAAGATATAATTTAACAACGGGAAACTATCCCTCTGTAAAGGCCTCTTCGAACACAAACTGAACGAGCGTTTAGCACCTGGCTTGCCCAAGGCGTGTTCACAATTAAAAACTGTGTAACATCTAGGTTTCCGCAAAACAGTTTTCCGTGTCAGTGTACCCGGGTAATGTCGGGTACAGATTGGTGAACCGCAACCTGAACACAAATGGGCTGTCCTAATTTATACAATCCACCATGAATTGTAGCACAACAACTAACAACAGAACTCAACAGATTGAGCCGTTTGGGGTTGAAACGCTTGGGTCATTGGGCCCGAGTGCGCGTCTCCTTTTTAAGGAAATTTCTCACCGACTGGGCGACGCTTCACGTGACCAGCGGGCTGGGTTTTATTTGGCCAGAGAATTAGCACTGCCATTCGACGTGGCAATGCTGCCAGTCTTCTGGGCAAGTTTCCAGATGACAGCGATGCGGACGAGTACTTCGACGCCTAAGGCCTCGTTTACGGAGAGGCGGGGCGTCGTGCGTCGCGTGCGGCGTGGCGTCTCGCGTCTCTCTCGCTCTCGACCACACTGTATGAGACCGAGAAGGACGCAAAACGCCACAATGCACGCGACGCACGACGCGCCGCGTCTCTGTAAACGAGGCCTAAGTGTTCTTTTGTTTTTATTTGTATAGTTAGTTAGTCATTTAATTTAGTACCTAGTGTAGATAGTTAACTGTAATCATAATCATTGTTTTAACATCATCCTACTTTGATATCACAAAATAGTGAATGAGAGAGACGAATTTATTACAACGTCCGTTACATTTCATGTTTCACCAATCTGTACCATAAGATATCTGCTGCGGCATAAGATAAAACAGAACAATTCACATTGATACTTGCCAGGAGTCGAAACCGCAACTCCGTTCTTGAGGCAAACGTGGGTCAACACGACACAATAAAAATAGTACCCTCAACTGTGGCATCTTTTCTTTCGTTAAGCAACTTTACCCATGAGTACTATACTTAAATATGTCTCGATTACTAAAAATCTACCGATATCCGATATCGCCGCAAGGTTGCCTGCTTGTCGGTCTTCTACAGATTGTACTTCGGCGAGTGTGCTCAAGAACTCCACGACCTCATTCCACCGGCCCCCTTCTTCCATCGGTCATCTAGACGCACTGCAAGTTACCATCCTTGCCTAGTTGCTATTCCACTAATTCGCACTAAGCGTTTCCAAATGTCTTTTGTAATGCGCACAGCAAAAAAAGTGGAACTCTACCTGCGTCTGTGTTTCCGAACGCATACGAGTACAACCCTAATCTCTTCAAAGTGAGAGTGAACAGGCTTCTTCTGGGTAAGCTCACTCCATCGTCGACCCAATATAAACCTATCTTAAATAAAAAAATATAAAAACTGTTACAAATTGTCGATTTATTTTAAATCTGTATTTTTTATGGTGTACATAATGAAGATTATTATATTCTATTCTTCTACTTTTGTATCGCTTTGATATTATTTGGCGGTAACAGATTTTTAGTAATCGAGAGATATATAAATACAGTATTCATGGGAAGTAAAGATGCCACTATTGACTGTATCTATTAAGTTTTAAGTATCAGCAACATATTTCGGCTGGCAAACGTTGGCTAGCTTTTGTTTTCACTTCTGGTTACCATAGCTTCGAATTTCTACCAATTAAATATGAAACGCAGGAAAACAAAAGCACATCAAATATGCCACGCCGCTGACGTCATTCACCAAGCCGAGTGTGCCAGAACTTACATAGAAAGCTAAACATTTTAAATTGAACTTTAAATATTTAAGCAATCCTATGAATAGCCCAACCGTCCGCGTCGGTGTGATAAAAGGTGACTGAAGGTCACGTCCAATTAACTTATAACGTAGGTCAACGTTGTATCATTGCCATTTTCATAATTTGCGACATGTGTGTATCGTGTAACACATTTCAATCATTTCATTCAAGGTACACACGCAAATTCTGTGAACTTTGTCCCCACTATTATCAACCAGATTGTATTGTATTGTCTTTTGCCATAGTTGATCCATGTAAAATACTGATATTCAGCTGCATACCTACGGTTAGACTGGAAGCCGACCTCAACATAGTTGAAAAAGCTAGGAAGATTAATTGATTTGCCACAGTTCTTGCAAGTTTTACAAACTATCCTCTTGCATTATGAGAAGCTATTTCATTCAGTTCAGTTAAGTTTCTGTTTAGTTTGTGTGTGTGTACCACTCTCTTTAAAATGAGAAAAGCCACGTAGGTACTGAAAGTTTTTAGAAAATTAAAAAAACGGAATGATGTAGAAGCCTGTTAATATTTGTAATGCTATTCGAAGTAGTCTCCGTTCCTTTCTAAGTCAAAGTCAAAGTTAAAGCATTTATTTCAAATATTCACATAAATGGCACTTTTGAACGTCAACATTTACATTTAAATAGAATTGATTCTAGTCGCCCCTTCCAAAAGGTAGTTTCGTATGGAGAAGAATGGGCAAGAAACTCCACCGTTACTCTTTTAAAATGTGCACCGTCAATTCAATCGTGTCCGTGTCAACCGTGTGCAATTAAGCACCGTCGCATGCGATGGAACCTCTTTAGGAACTCTTCTTTAGGGATTTCTTCCACGCCTTTTTTAAACGCAGCCACGACATCTTCAGGGTTCATAAAACGAATTCCTCTAAGTTACCTTTAGTAGTGTAGTTATCTTTTATTTTTGGAAATATATAAAAGTCACAAGGTGCCAGGTTAGGAATGTAAGGAGGATGACTTATTAACTCCACACTTTCGATAGACAAATATTCGATTGTCCGTCTGGCGGAGTGAGCTGGAGCGTTGTCGTGGTCGAGGAGGATCCTGCTACTTGGGCGCTGCTGTCCAACATGTTGCAACACAACTGGTAAAAAATGACTGACATCCCAATCTGCAGTAACAGTCTATTTTTCTTCTAGGACAATTGTTGCGAAATGACCCGTCCGTCCAAAGAATGAGGCAATCATCTTTTTCCCCTGACTTCTCCCCTTCTTTGCTTTTGTCGGCAAATCTTCGAATGGAAATATTTATTGCGCAGATTGTCTTTTGGTTTCGGGTTCGTAACAATATATCCAGCTTTCATCATCTGTGACAATGTCATATACAGCATTCGAGTCACTCCGTCATACTTTTCATGCACTGAGATCTTTGATTTTTTGATCTTCCGTCTAATTATGAGGTATCCATCTAGTACAAACCTTTCCGACGCCTAAATGTTCATGTAAGGCTTTTTGTACTTGACTCATACCAATGCCTAAAGCTATCCGAATCTGTTGATCTGTCACCCTTCTATCAGCTTCTATCATTAGCCGCACAGCAGTCACGTTATCTTCAGTAGTCGCCATAGTAGGGTGTCCTTCTCGCGAATCATCAGTGAGTTTGCTTCGACCACGTTTAAACTCATTAAACCAGTTGTAAACAGTGGCACGGGATGGGGCTTCGTCATTATATTATGCTAATCGAAGTCTATAGTAACATTGTTGTTGAGTAAGACCGCAACGAAAGTCGTAATAAATCATTGAACGAAAATTTTCTCTAGTCAAATCAATTTCGACGCACGAAAGACACTTTTTAAATTGCCGCCAATTTGTAAAAACAAATCGACATAATTATCTACAGATTCCTAAAGAGTTCCTAATTCCGAATTTAAATAAAATTTTTTCGGCTGCTTTTCTTACTGGCCTATTCTAAAAACTTTCAGCGTGACTCACGTGTAGTATGAAAAAAGTTCCTGTTGTGTATGATGCATGTTTTATACCTACAGGCTACAATTAGGATCCGGCAACGACCATATAGCCTATAGACGCCTAATGAGTAATGCTTGATTTTTCGCATCAAAACTATTCTGTCAACTAGCTGAAGTATGAGGAAGCGGGGTACTGCCACGTACTGCGTTCTGATTGGCCCTGCCAAGGTCATTACGTATCACTAGGGATGTGACAGGTTTAAATAAAACACGAAGGTACTTATAGTTTTTTTTTTTAATAATTGTACTTAATAAAATTTAACTTCTTGTTTTTTAATATTATTTAACATTTACATAATGTAAATAATACACTTAAAATGTAAAAAATAAAAACAAAATATCAAAATTCTTTCCGTATTTATTTAAAAAGAAAACATACTTTTCTCGGTGGCTCGTTCATAATGTATTGCAATACCTCGTTAAAAAATGTAATTAATAACATAAAACTAAATTCTGAAAGTCAAATAATTATTTTTGCAATACAATAATGGCCTATAATGTTCCCACTGCTGGGAACGACGCCTCCTCTCCGTGAGAGGGAAATTTTCTGTGTGGTTTGAAAAAACACCTAATTATTTCACAATTATAAATACCGTTATAATCATATTATGATTTGGTGTATTTAAAAAATCATTAATACTTTTTGAAATGCTACGGGTAAAATCGGGTTACTTTCATCGTGGGTGAAAAAGATCTTCAAATTTCATATGAATAGTACCGATAGGTTTTTGCTTTATCGATACTTTGGTCATGATTTGGTTCATCACTAGTCATGTTTACCAAATAATAGAAGAAAAGAGATAGCTAAAAAAATACTTTATGACGAAAGGGACGCAAACATAAAAGACATCAACGAGAGTCCAACAGTTTAAGATGAACTCCGATAAATAATATCAGAAAATAAATCTAATTATGATTCTAAGTAACTATTAACTTACCGATGAAATGTTATGGCATCTTTCCGGAAGTCGAAGTCTGGCTGTTGTTACCACACCAACGTATAGTGCAAGGGGCCATTATAATATTTATTTTCACCAATTTCTATGGATTAACACGGAAGTGTTTGCGGCTCACAGTAGTGGTCGAAACTGAATAGATATTGTTGAGCGGCGACCTATACAAGATCTATAAGTCTGATGTGTTGACAGACATTGGTCGCCTGTTATTAGGCGTCAATGGGGTATGTGATCGTTGGTATCCGGTCAGTTCACCAAAAATTAATTTACAAATTTTTACTTGACAAGCAACGATTGGCAAAAACATGATTTGTTATTTCATCATTATACACAAACAAGTTTGCCAAATAATACACCTAAAAAAATAATTATCCGATAATCTTTTTTTTTATAAACAATTAATATTTTTTTCATTATATCTCTTAGAACTACGTTTGGAATAAAAACGTTTTAAATATTGACTTAGTATTACGCGAATTCCTAAAAATGAAAGATTAGGTTAATTATTTTTTCAATGGTTAGGTTAGGTTAAAACTGTGACCACGCGCGAGCCGAGCGAGCGAAGCGAGCGGTGCCGCGGCAGCGGCCGGCGAGTGCCAGAAACGACTAGATTATATAGAAAAAATACTTTTTCATCCCACCATCTCGGAAAGAGTATTTTTAATCTTCAATATCTGAGTGGAAAAGCCGTTTTTATTCTCTAGAGGATAAAGTAAATTGAATTTAGAACATCGTGTGCACTAAGTTTGTGAATTAAAAAAAATATTAAACCTATTTACTGCTACCTCTATGGTGCCGAATATATCATACAACTTTTTTTTAATTTGTTAAAAACTCAGACTCGGAACCTTCTTGGTGTTCTTTTTTCAATTTGCTTTGTACGCGGTTCTTTACGCGGCATTTTTTCACGTCATTGTTAAACCTTATATTAAAAACAAGAAACTTGAAAACAAGTGAAAAAACTAAAATGAGTGATTCTAGCGACGAGGAAGTTTGCTTGACGCCAACAGAATTGACTGAAACTGTTAATAATGCGCAAATGAGCTTTCTCCCTCAACAATCACGCGAGAAGTATTTAAAACAGTACGATATGTTCAACACGTGGCGACTAGCAAAAGGAGCCAAAACTTTCTCAGAAAACGTTTTGCTGGCATATTTTATAGAATTATCCGAGAACAAGAAAGCAAGCACTCTATGGAGTACGTATTCGATGCTAAAAGCAACAATAAAGATGAAAAAAGACAAACATATCGATACCTATCCTAAATTAGTGGCATTTTTAAAAAGAGCCTCATCTGGTCATCAACCAAAAAAATCGAAGGTTTTCACAGTATCTGATATTGAAAAGTTTCTTAACGAAGCACCCGATTCCGTATATTTGGCGGCAAAAGTAAGTCAGTTGCACATTCAGTATCTACTTAAGTATATTAATCTCAATTAAATAGTATACTTAGTAGATGTTGATAGGCATAATTATGCGTTCATATCAATTTTATTCATTTATCTACTACAATACTCTTTACGTTACAGGTTGTTCTTATTATTGGAATAAACGGAGCATGTCGAACTAATGAACTAACACAACTTAATGTCAAAAACATTGAGAAACATTCAGATGACTTACTATTAATTAATTTACATAATACAAAGACAAAAAGAGACCGCAACTTCGTCATTCGCAAGGAATACGTAACGATTGTTGAGAAATATCAAGCCTTACGCCCGCCTAACACTCCAATCAATCGATGTTTTCTACAGTATCGCAATGGAAAGGGTGTTAGACAGCCTATGGGTACTAATAAAATTGGCAGTATCCCACGAGAAATAGCAACATTTCTTGAACTTCCAGAACCCCTGTTGTACACGGGTCATTGTTTCCGACGAACTTCAGCCACACTTTTGGCTGATTCCGGAGCTGATCTCCTGTCCCTTAAGCGCCACGGAGGCTGGAAGTCCAATGCAGTTGTAGAGGGATACATAGAGGATTCCATCCAAAATAAGTCTAAAATATGTGAAGGCATCGTAGGAGCCATTACACTGAAAGAGCCTCAATCGGATCCTTGGACTGGCCCTTCTACATCAAAAATAAGCCGTTATGAAACACCTAACCATCTCCCTCTCTCTCCAACATTCACGCCAAGGGAATCCGATGAATCGGTACAACTATTAAGTATGACAGATAGTTTACCGAAAAACAGTACACAAGTGACTAACACCAATATTACAGTACCAAACAAAAATATTACACTCAATTTAAATAACTGTAGCAAAGTTACTTTAAAATTTTCTTAATTATACCTTAGTATTATTTTGTTATAATTTAAAGATTATTCTGTAATACTTACCTGTCATAATGTAGTAATTAATACCTAAACTGAAATAAAAGTGTACCTATCTTGTGATTGTAAACGTTTTTTTTTTGCATTTAGTCATTTCCTCGCTGAGGTGGAATGAAAAGTTACGTGTTGCACTCGAGTGCAAAGATTTTTCACCTCGTGCTCTTTTGATTCCCTCGCTGACGCTCAGGATTCTAATTTTGAATCACTCGCTGCGCTCGTGATTCAATTTTAGAATCCTTCGCTTGCTCGGTCATCAAAATTGAACACGCGGTTAAAAAGCAACTTTGCACTCTTGTATAACAAATAACTATAGTAGGTGTACAGAACTTCAGTAGGTACTTACTTGCCTGTAAATTATTTATATTGCAACCATGTAGGATTATTTGTATTTGAATAAAATTATGCAAAACAATACCGTTGTAATCAGTTTGTGACTGGTTTATAAATGTATTATAAAATTATATTTAGTATAAACGTGATTTTTCCAAAATATACTTACTTATTATTAAATGAAAAATGTTTATTATGATCAAATATCGTCCGAAACATTTGTAAAGAGAAACATTTGCCAAATAAATGTTTGTAAAGCGAGTGTTTATAAAATAAAAAAATACCGGAATAAGTTGTTTGTGAAATAAATAGTATACGAAACGTTGGTTGTAAACTAAAAAATTGCAATGGTGTTTTGGTGAAACATTAGTGAACCCTACATTTAGTATAAACCATTTATGCTCATCTGGTGATTTCATGTACTCAATTACTTAACAATATAGGTAACTATGTAGGTATAATGTTCTAGAATGCTATAGGCAAGTGCTTCAAAAAAGGGTAGAAACAGGAATATCGCGTTTATCTCTTTTCCCAAAGTTAAAATTAACTAAAACCATTTGGCTGTGTGTTAATTATTCATTAAACTCCTTTTTATTACCCTATTAACCTCACACTTAAGGTTAGTCTTGCACACAGAGGTACTCTCTGGTTCCTTTCAAATTGGAGGGATAAAAAATAAATTGCCGATAAAAAGAAATGGTGTTACGAGTAAGTGCTTGACCTTAGAATTATCAAAGAGGAATTATCAATTTATTAGCATTTGAAATAACGAACACTCACTAAGCATTTAAGCAAGCTTGCTGATGGATGTTCGATCCTTCTGTTCTTAAGAAGAGTTCTTCTCCCTACAGTGGGGCATTTGCAGGACGATTCATCAACATTACCTAGGCTTAGCAATAAACTATAAATGTAGAATATATTCCGTGTGGGTCCCCGTTAACGATAGATCTTCCTTACCCGGTCTGTGAGGATCGTAAAAGGCGTCTGAGGGATTACGTCGAGAGCATTGGCAGCACTGTCATGTCTGATAATAACAATATTGACTGTGTTCACCGAATCCGTCTATGTACCTTAATACAGTCTCTGTGTACCTATACATAACATACATTATTGTATATGGGTCCTACTGGTTAGTTATTGTAGGACAGGACAGAACAGAACAGACCACGTTATATGATAACTAAACAAATGTATGGTACTTACCCACTTCTATAAAATTACATCGGTGCCAGCGTTTGTCTTCCAAAAACGAATCTAGGTTTAAGACCAAACAGTCTCAATATAGGTATATGTATCAATCAAGTAACTAGTAGTAACACTTTCAATCATACATGTTGTTTGTTAAAACGAGGCGATTAAGCCAATTTAGCATTGCTTGGATTATGCTAGTTTACATTTAGATTAAGATCATTTTGATAACTCGTGTTTACCACTGTTAATAAACACATTTAAAAATAAAAATAATAAATAATCTAGGTTTAAAATTACACTGAGATACATCTAAATTATTAAGTATCTCGTATCTCTCACATGTAAAATATTAATGAGAAATGAGATTACATACTGTCTAATTTACTCGTATTCGGTTTATTTTAGCCTTTTAGCTGACTGTAAATTAAAGCAAAAACGGTATGCTAAGCTCTCAACTCTACTCAGCATTGCATTGACTTAAGGCGAATTACTATAGGTATCTACTATGTATTAGCATGACTAGAGTGTAATCAATTTGCTTGTTTAATCGGTTTAGGAAGAGCTTCTCCTCTAGCGTTAGCAGTAACCAGAAGCAACTAATATATTATTTAGAGAGTAGTTTAGCTTTCATAGAAACTACCCGGAATTAATCCTAAATGAAAATCACTTTTAATATACTTCGAGTGTTGGCGTTGTTTACCTGCAAGTTTTCAACTTCCAACAAGTAATTTTGTTGTCTTTGTACGAATTTTTGATTCTGATCTTGATATAATATTGGAGCTAGAAAGTAATCTTCATAAAAATAATGTACTCTCAAAGAAACTTACTTAGTTTGCTATTAGTTGGCTTACCGCAGGTGTAAAGCTGAGAGCGAAATCATATATTAAAAGGAGTTTACGAACGAGAACACGAACACGAAAGGCAAATTTTCGACACGTGTGGAAGCGGCTCGCTACAGAATACACGAAAGGGCTATTTATGTGCTTATTATACATACTTACTGATCGTGACTTGCTGTTATGTATCATAAAATCCGTGTTGACCTTTCGTCCTAACAGTGCCGATAAGGCCGGGTCGGTACTTGTAACTTTAATGTCAAATGTACTATGTAAACTAAAGCGGGTTTGATATCAACATTCAAGCTCCATGATACTTACTTTCATACGTTTTATATTTTATAGCCTTTTGTGTTTCGTCTCCTACATAAATCCTTTAAATCCTCTCACGTTGTACAATTATGCGATACTAAAACGTCTTATTGTTGGCTGCCGCCCTCTGCTATAAACAGTCCACTCCCTCACAGCGGTTACGATCGATGCTCACTTATATTAATATTGGTTGTTCTTTATTCATCGTTATACGTGCTCTACTGGCGTACATTTGTTGCGTTAAGTATTTCTATATATTTAAACCTACAATTTTAATTAATCCACTATAACATGCAGAGACACGGCGTTGTCGCGAAGCCCGTTATATATTTTTGTACAAATATGCAACAGCTACAATTTACCGTGCCTATAATTTTCAGGAGCGCCAGGGAATAAAAATGCAATTTTCACCCGTTGTGATTGCGCTTTGGATTGGTGCGCGATCGTGAATAATTAAATACATTGCTTTCGTTTAGTATATGTGTGTACTTTGTAACTCGCCGCTGCACTGCGCTGTCATATGAAAATATGTGAATTGCGTTTTGTAACCATTGAGAGCGATGGTGGCCCAGTGATAACGGCCGCGACTTACGAGTTGTAGGTCGTAGTTTCGAACCCAGTTAGGCGCTTTACTTTGTGTAAATTATTTCATCACCACTGCTCTAAAAACGGTGAAGGAAAACATCGTGAGGAAACCAGCATGTCCCAGAACCAAAAATTCGACGACATGTGACATCTACCAACCCGCACTGGGCCCGCGTGGTGGATTACGGCCCGCTCCCTCTCACAGAGAGGAGGCCTGTGTCCCAGCAGTGGGGACATAATAGGCTGACGATGAACCATTGAGTTACGAAACTAGGTACAAAGACAAAATTACATTGTATGTTGTCTTTGCATTATTTAATATTTTCATACGAAAACTTCATCTGTAAAACCACGCTAAAAAGTCACTTCATTTTATGATGTTTCTCTGATTGTAAAGTTCAAGGCACAAAGTAGGTACCCTACCGCTATAATTATTTTCTACGAGAATCTGGAATTTAATTCCACTGCTCATTATTAAATGCCATTTAAAATACCTTCGCAAATATTCACCAATTTCGTGAATTTTCATTAATTTCAGCGGAAGTGGTAGTAATGGCAAGAAAATGAAAATTGCTGGTTATTGTCATAATAATATTCGCTCTGTTGTAAATAGTAATTACTTTCTTAATGGGTGTTAACGGTTAACCTGTTTGTTCCTCCATAAATCAGGGAGTTTTTACGAGCCTTCCTAAATACTTTAGTTACTTACAAAATAATTCTTGTTCTTAACTAAAGTTTTGCTGAAGACTTTAAAGTTGTCGTCAGAAAGAAGTCTGGGTTGTCTGTGGGCGGTAATAGACTTGAGGCGATTTATTTTCTTCGTTTTAAGTAGTCTCGCGGCGATATTCTGTCCGATCAGTTTCATTGAAAGTTGAACGTTATTATAAGTACCAACACTGGCCTGCCCACGATCGTCATCGTTGTCAGAACTGCTTTAAGTATTCACTGCCCCTGATATCGGCTTTTGTCTTGGACATTGATTGTCAATACTTTCATGGACATCATTTTCTACACGTGGACCCAGCGCTGGCTATATTTGGCCATGTTTGAATATCAATCTTTTCTCAAACATGCTTGTAAATTGGAGCATTATTTTGACAACCTTCGTGGAGATAAATCGAAATTGCTGTACTGGCCAAATAAATGCGAGCAGCGGGCTACAAAAGTTGTATGAAAATCCATATCTGTCGTGGTTTAGCGGCCAAATAAATTATATAGTAAACTCATATCTATATCATATCATATTATATCATATCTCTCATAAAATGGAACGATCTTTTACTCCGAAACATGGCAACCAAGGAGGTAACTTATCAAAGGTTTTATTTAAATTTCGAACTGGCTTGCAAATAGAAAGCTGTTTATTGAAAAAAAAAACTAATAAAAATATTGTTGTTCGTTATTGATTTTGAAAAGTATGTACCTAATATTGTATTTTAATTTCCGCGCATTATTTGAGAAAAGTTCTAAACAAGCCTTGGCCACAACTAGGCATTGATGGACTTACGTATGTGTGCCTCGGCTTCGCCTCGGCCCACATTTACACGTTCGTCCATCATTGCCTCTTTTGCTGGCAGCTGCAGTATTGTACCTACTATTATAACTACCTAATCCTATTAGTACAAATTATTTAGCAGTAAAAGCAATTATTGTAAGCCTTGTTCAAACTTAGAGTATTTTACTGATGTGCAGAAGATATATTTATGAATACTTACTAGCATGTTTTTGGATTAAAAAATCATAATTTAAAGAAAATAACGCTCGCCCTTTGTATTTTTTTAACCCGCAATGAGGTACGTTTGAAATTAGTCAAGTATTCTGTTATTCGATTCACTAATTAGGTTGGAGTTGTTATTCTTAAGTTTGAGGTACAGTTTGTAGACGTTCCATCTTTCGGTTGTAGAACACCTGTCTGGAACGGATAGTTAGCAAGATTTACTTATCCTACAACTTTACCATGTTTGGTTCAGACGCTAGAGCGCCTTATTTAGTAGCGTGAAGTTCTATGAGAACCTATAAGAGCGTTTAGATTAAATATTTCAACTTTCTTCAAAAAGTTTGTGCGATTTCTCTTTCAGAGATGCTCAAATGTGAATAATTAAATTTGTAGTAGATGCACTAAACGCTCTATTACAATAAGTAGAATAGGACAGAACAGGAATTCTAAGACGTTCTTGACTCGAAAGCGGTATTCATCTGTCTAGTTTTACATTAAATTTCAACTATTAGGAACCGTGTTAGGAACACACATTTAGCTAGAAGTACAGCATTCAAAGTCTAATAGCCTGTTTCGTTATAGTTCCGAGTTGCATGCATGTATTACAGCCGTCATTAGGGTAGGTATAGGTACCTAAAGTCTGCGTTTAACATCCACTCCAGTGCACAATGTAGCTAGGTGGTGTGTATACATAATGGCTTCTTCGGCAGTTAGTTCTCTTGCATCAAGCTGAACTGAAACCTACGTATTAAAGTCAAAGTCAAAGCATTTATTTCAAATAGGCACATAAAAGGCACTTTTGAACGTCAACATTTACATTTAAA
Source organism: Brachylomia viminalis (assembly GCA_937001585.2). NCBI lineage: Eukaryota > Metazoa > Arthropoda > Insecta > Lepidoptera > Noctuidae > Brachylomia > Brachylomia viminalis. Next base: position 11,768,948 of record OW443301.2, on the reverse strand, counting down.
TAGAATTGATTCTAGTCGCCCCTTCCAAAAGGTAGTTTCGTATGGAGAAGAATGGGCTAGAAACTCCACCGTTACTCTTTTAAAATGTGTTACAATATTTTGTATACATTAATTATATAATTATATGTGAAGACGATGCACCTATAATAAAAATTACCCTACCACAATAGGTAAAAAGAATTTAATAAACGTAGCAATGATAAATAAGTTAATTAAGTGATAGATACATGGTGTTCACATATTTACAAACATTGTAAAAGTATACGATTTCCCAAATTATGTAAACAAGTAATATGTCAGTGTGTGAGTTAAAGTAATCACAGAATGTAAATCAATGTCATAAAAATTATTAACTATACTTACAGTTAAAGTAGCAACAAGTTTAATGTTGTCTAGACCCTAGATTGTCCTATGGAGCTGGACCAGCATGTTTCCAAACATTCTTATCTTTATACTGATGCGTTTAGTGAAGCACTGCTCGGTTAGTAAGACATCATTATTGATACCTACATTCAGTTTGTTATAGTCGGTTTCGAACACAGTGAAGCACATACAACTAATCAAACAAATACGCGAAGCAAATTAAAATGATCAAAATATTTTCATTTTATTTTCCTAAACTGAACAAAAACTTCACCTGTCAGAGTTGTTCAAACAATTTTTTCATTTCAAATCATTTTGAAATCAACACGCGCTTCCGCCATTTTATTTTTCGTTTGACATCATTTTCACCAATTTTTTTTCCCGTGAATAAAAAGTTTGTGAATATAATTGGACACGTGTCAAATATAACGGTAGCAAGCTTCGCTACCAACGAAATCTATATGATGATGCGTAATACTTTGTATACGGCCGGCGGTCTATGGTATTCGGAGAATCTGGAAATCTGCTTGGATGTAGATGTGTACTACCTGACAGCGAGTTCTGTAAAATTCCTTGAGGGCCAGTCATATAGCATTTGCGGATATTGAAACGCCACATTACACAGAGTTAACTGTGATTTCGTGCATGGGTTTCGTAATAAACTCGTGTGTGAATATTATTACCTACTACTTATAATATGCGTTTGTGACATGCCAGCGATACGTTTTATTACGGACGCCTGTAGAAAGAATTTTCGGATTTGCCTGTCCGTACGTGTTTTTATGAAGGGTTCGCTTCTTCTGTTTGTGGGAGTAAACAAAGGACGCGGAAGTCTTAAGATATGCGGAACGTGTATCGGCCTTTATGAATAAATCACTTCTTCTTTTTAGGTATACTACTACATAGTTGACTCGCCGCGGAACGAGGGGAAGGACTTCTTCGAGATCAGCATGCAGACGGGCGAGATCTTCACGAAGGTGGTGTTTGACAGAGAGAAGCAGGGGGCGTACGCCCTGGAGGTGGAAGCCCGCGACGGAGCACCATCGGCGCGGCCCAACTCTGACAACCAACCCAACTCAGGTATCTTTTGTCATTATAATATAACGGCTCATCACTTCGAGCGTACGTAATATCGTAGCCCTATATTAAATTAATGTTAATAAGTGCGGAATTGGGTATAATTAGGGAACAAATGAGGTTTGTGACATTAAAGAAAAGAGTGATATCAGTACATTTATGTAAGTAATACTGAGACTTGAGTTACGTAAAGATACATTATTACAGATCTTCTGCGAACAGCGATTGCTGAAAATAAAATTGCCGCCATTGCTATAATTAAGCTGATATAATACTTGCTAACCCTAAATAAAGCTTCTTCCATTTTAATAAATGAAATGGGCCCATTTATGTCAAAAGAGCCCTGTTAAAACCATGATTTACAAGTGGCACGATGTTTTCAATCGTAGCCGGGGGTTGAGAGATGATCACTCGGGGGACTGCGACGATAGATATACTGAAATGTTGCATTTAAATGAATTCGAAAATGGACGTCCGAAAAACGAACGGCTATTGGCTGCAGCGAATCGACATGTCGGCTTACATACGCTTTGTTTTCCAGTGGGTTTGTCTGTCAAGTATATGCCTACTCACACTAGAACCAATGACCTACTATTTTTGAAATTCCAAAAACCCCAGTCGTATTTCCCCGCGCTCCTAGCACAGACCTTTTTGAAACTCTACTTATCACAAGACAAACATCTAGATGAAACTTAAAGAGCTCTAAAAACACGCACAAATAAACCCTCTGGTTTTACTCCAGATTTCCCTAAAACGATTTTTATTTATTCAGACAAACCGAGGGGAAAAAGTTTAAAGATTATAATGAGGCGGGGGAAGCTATCTCGATTTATTTGAAGCGTAGAGAGAAATAATATTTTTTTATGGTTCCGAAAAAGGAAAATAATTTGTTAATCTGAAGCACCGGTCAACGATCTTAAAAGGCGATTTATTTTCCGAAGGAAAACCGTTTATACTCCTCAATATTATTTAATTTATTTTTAGTCAACTATTGGGTAGGTACCTACTTTTCCGAATAAGTACCTAACTCAATTTCAAGATCTTATCTTTAGGTACCCATGTGCCCATGTACCCAGGTCTTATTTACAGACCTGGCTGTTCAGATTTATTAATAAAATACAATATAAAATAATCTATAACTAGAGTACTGTAAAATTATTAAATAAGCTCATTTATCCATCGCTATTTATTGCATCGACGTCTTGTCTTAGATACCTATGTACGTTACTCGCGTGTAAATGTTTGATATGTCTGTAATTCAGTCTCAAAGTTAGAGTGATTGATACTGTCCTTAAACTACATTGTATGTGGAGATTGTCTCTTTGTCCCGAACCCCAAAGGGTTACACAGACATGACTTACAAACGAAGCACAAATAGTGTACCTTCTATGAACTTGAGCCGAAATGTTGGCAGGATATTACAGTATCAAAAATATATATGTGAACGCGGGTCAACGTCATAAAAATATAGGCTCTTTAAACTTTATTCGGGCATGGCAGTTATTAATGGTGTTGACTTAACAACGCATATGCGATAAATGCGTAAGCGTTTATGGCTCGAAACGTATCATGAATCTACCTGTCAGCCGACCATGTAGCATAAAGCATTATGTAGATTTGAAATGGATCCCCTGCCTATATCGAGGTAAGGGCCCTCGGAAGTTATTTTATTATCCTAAACGACTTAGAAAAAGGCACATACTGTAAAAACGTCGGCAGCTGAAGGAATCGTTCAATTCACGTGCGCAGATGTAGGGTCGTAGGGTGGCAGGCGATCCGGTCCTTGGGCTAATCACAGCCGCGACCCGCATTTAAATGCCTTTTTCTCTCTTGTATATATATGTAATGTGGAAAGTTCGCCGACTGCCTGACGAGTGTACTTGCGTAGTGTTGTGTTCGACTTCGAAGTGGAGGTCAAACCCTTCTCGGCGCTGACACGTGGGTCTCATATTTCACAATGTTTCCCTGGCCCAGTCGCCGGGATTCGTTGGAAATTGATTGTATAGATACGTGGCGTCTATAAATTGTCCATTTTCAGTGTACTCCGTCTATTAGGTAAGGAGGTCGTCGGCGTCGTGTTCCCGTATCGCGTCATCGTAAATCAAGCAATAGAATTATCAGGCGTCGCCGGGCGCCTTAATCCTTTTAAGCTACTCATCCCTATCGGCGTCTCGCGGAGACAATAGCTCGCTTTAGGTTCTAGTATTACCTCTATAATCCGTAATAGAATTCATGCGATGCAATAAATGTTAAAGTAACCGGCTTCCAATCGCGGCGTTGTGTTAGTTCACACGCTCTGAATACTAATTCTCGGTATTTATGTTCGATGAAATAGTGCGTGTTGTAACTGCTGAAATGTGAGATGGATAATATTATCAGTAATGATAAAACGTGAGGTCGATATTTAGGTACGAGCTTGAATATTGTGTCTCCGGGCCACGTACCAATTTCAGCATATTGCAGCTGGTGGTGGTGAGACGTGGCGCGGTACTAACACGCGTGACATGCATATTGATCAGCGTGCGACCACGTGGTGTTAAGATAAGGATTTTCTCATCTCACTGTAATAGGTACCTACAGCCAATTAATCATGAACAACTTGGGACATCGACTTTTGCGCCGCAAATAATTTTATTTTCTGTTAAATGATAAATGATTTTATTTTTGTAAGTAGGTTTGTTGTTGTATGAATTCATGTCAGTTTTTATATTCAGCGTACCGAAATATTAAAAAAAATGTCGCTCTTTCATTTCTCTAAATCACTTTGATACCAGAATAACGATTGATGGGTTCGCGTGAAACTTGAATGTTTGAAACATGGTTCGTATTTTTTTTATTTCGGTTAATCTGGCGCGCAGCAAAATATTTTTTTACGGTTTGTACCTTTATATTTTATTCCTAAGAGCAGAACGTTGAAGAACCTAAATAAATCCGTTAATAAAATATACAATGGTACACTCAGCAAGTTTATGTGTTTTCATACATTTATTTTATTCAAAATTCAATACATTTTTGTTGCGGCTCTGTCTGTCCACTTTATTTGCAGGCGAAATCTTCTGTAATAACTTTTATATTATAACATAGTAGGTACTGGATCTAGTAGTACTACGCAATAAGTCTTCTTTTCGTGTGGGTCATTTCAGCAAGCGAGATAGCAAATATCCGCATTATTTTCACTCAAGTCGCAGTTTTGTCCATTGATGTTTTGATGCGTCTTATTTATTCGAATTTTAATAGAAAAAGTAAATCGATTTCAACAAAAAAAATAACATAATTGTGAGTTAAGCTTGATCGTTCTGCTGCAAACGCTGCAGTATAAATTATTAGCCAACATTGCAAAGTTTAGAAATAGTTCCGTATTTTATTAACTCGAAAAGTGAACGTTTTTACAAGTTTTGAATTGAAGACGGCCACTGAAATAACCAAGGTAATTTTAAATAAGGTGTGAAACTACGTTTTTTTTATTTGTATAAAATGCATTGTAATATTGCTATGGGTTCATACCTGAAATAAACGATAATTATAATCCAAATGATAATCACTTGACTTAAGCCCGTGCTATCTCTTTCCGACTAGCCGAGAATATAAAGTAAATCATAAAATAATAATAATAATTAATTGCGTTTAATTATGAATAGAGATTTATGTTTCTTCAAACCAAATGAACGGTTTGAGTTTTTATGTGTGAATATTTGCGTGTGAATCAAGAAATAGAAAGTGATGATGATTTTTGAGTATTTTATTACGTCGAATAAATGCTATTTGATTCTATCTGACGATTCAAAAATCGGCCCTTAGTATAATCAGCCTATAATGCTCCCACTGCTGGGACACAGGCATCCTCTGTGTGAGAAGAAGTGGGCCGTAATCCACCACGCGGGCCCAGTGCGGGTTGGTAGATGCCACATGTCTTCGAATTTTTGGTTCTAGGACATGCTGGTTTCCTCACAATGTTTTCCTTCACCATTTTGAGAGTAGTTTACAGAAAATAAAGCGCCTGTCTGGGTTCGAACCTACGACCTACAACTCGTAAGTTGCGGCCGTTTCCATTGGGCCACCATTGCCCGTGTTCCTTCAGTTGCCTGTGCCAGGGGCCACGGTAACCCTTTCGGACTTTCCCGCAACCCTGGCAGGCATCGGCCCTAGCGGACCACGTCATTGGTGCTGACATCTCTTTGAAGCGCGCGTGGAACACAACGCGCCGTCGACCCGTGTCTGGTCCTTATTGGACGGCGAGCTACCCATTGCTCGCCATCCGCAAGCCCGCGCCTACGGTGGCCGGGAATCGGCCGGCCGCGAGAGATCGCCACCGCCAACCTCCACCGCATGCTCCACCGTGTCGTCTGGGCGATCCACACAATGGTGACACCCGGACGTTTCCTCCCGGGCCACCACTGCCCTGAGCTTAGTATTATTATGCTCTATAAAAATAATAAAATCTGACGTACTTTCGTGACAACGTAATTAGATAAGTTTGTATCACGAACTTAAGGTGACTGTCACTTAATTACCAAAGAAAACTATGTCAAATAAAACACATAACTATAATTTCAAGTGTATTTGTCTTATTTATCACGTCGATGGATAAAACTATGAACGAAAGTCTGATTATTTATGTTCCTAATGAAAATAAAAAGTTTGTTATGTTAACGGTATTTTTTTTTCTTGATTTGTTTTACCACTTAAGACGAGGTCGCCCTACATTATGATATGATATAAGTATATATATATATACGAGTATATATCGCATATGATTAATATTGCTCTAATTATTAAACTTGAAGCTGGCTGTATTTATTTTCTGGGACAATAAGCTAAAAAATATAACATAGAAACTTCTATGTAAAATTTTTGTACGTCCTTTGTCGGACAGAATTAAAATTTGCGTAAGTACTTAGTTCAGCTACGAAATATAAAATACAAAAAGCTTTTGCGTATTTTTCTGCTGAAATTCAATTCACAAATCGTGTACAAGTATAACAGGATATAAGTATGCAAATCTAAATGGAGACGATTCTAATTTCGTTGAACGACGCACTCGTGGTCAAAAGTCATGATCAATTTTGTCACGCATAATGGGCTTTGTCGTAGTCGAAAACGTCGATACTGCTGTAAACGTGTATTTCCATATTATCCTCCATTGCGGGTAGTCAGACTCAGAATAGCAATTTCTAGCGGGCCTTTTGGGGTGCATTTAGCTAAAACGTGTTCGGTATTTGGAATGACGATGTCGTACTAAATTGGCGTTACTTTGCCGTTTATTATCATCAAATGTGTGTAAAATCTTAAGAGGTAGAAAATCTTGATTAAACTTATGAGTGATACAGAGGCTTATACGCGTTTTAACAGCGATTTTGGTGCGCCTTAGCTGTAATCCTGTAGCTCCGGTAATGGCTTCAGTTGCTTAGGTCTTAAGCACTGAGTACGTAATATGCACCTGCTATATCAAACGAGAAACATATTACCGTAGTGTCGCTACTATTGCATTAATATAGATTCCCGTGCTTAAACGCTCGCAAGCCTGCAGTTAATCTAGAATAGTATATTATCTACTCGTCTTTGGTCTAATGGCAGCCGAGCGAGAGGTCCTAGGTTCGCTTGTCAGGCCGGGGAAATGGTTATTGTGGAATTTATTCAGTATTAGGTAGCCCTAGGCTTGTTTTGGAATTGCAACCAGGCAAATAATGGCAAGAGCCTTATGTTACTCAATGCAGTGGCAGACTGGTTAGACAATGCCCCATGTGTACTGTGAATATAGGCGAAGTCTAGCCTTACTAGAAAATATCTAGCTTTTCCCAGTAAATCAATTAGCCGAAGCCTGTGTTCATAGATACTGAAATATAACGTAAGTACGCGTCGAAATGTAATTAGGTACTCGGGAGCTCGGTTTTAGCTCATGGTTAATTGATTGGCTGTGGCGTAAGCCGGGTATCAATCAGCACCAGACACTTGATGTTGTGATCCTAATCCCAATATTATGCAATACATGATAATCATCGGATAATGTTATTAACATATCTCTATGGATAAACTGCATCTCAAAGCTGACGTAATACGCACCTTTACTTATCTATTTCAAAAGTATTTTTGTCAACTTTTGCTTTCATGAAGAATTAGATTTTACAATATTGATATCAACAATGCCATTAGGCCTGGCAATGCTGCCAGCCTTTTGGGCACAGCGATGCGGACAAATATTTTGGTGCCCAATGAAGCTCTTCCCCTTTTTATATACTCGTACATAATATGATATATTTTAGTGTCTTGTATAATGTATTTAAGCATATTTCACTGAGCAAATAAGCAAATAAAGACCACGTAATTATGAGTGTACAATGTTTCGTGTTTTGAATGATTAGGCAACCTGTGATAGTGGAGCTTGGTAGGTATATTAAATTATATTATGTTATACTAAATTAGATTATATATTATTATGCACCTTTACATGCACACGTGTTCTAGTCTACTCTTCTTTGTAATGTTCTGCACCTCGATGATTAGTTGGTTCTGTTATCTCAGCATTTATGAACATCATTGCCAAAATTTTGTCATTTTCTTTCCCTGAGAACTAAAGATGTACTAATAGTTTGTCTAGTTTTGTTAGTGACATCCCTAAAGATTAGTTAGTTCTTAGGACATTGTAAAAAGTACATAGCTTGCCCAAGACCGCCTTCCAGTACATTCAATTTTATTTTACTGATTTTTACATGGAAGTATTTTATGATTTACCGATTCGATTCGACACGCTGAATTCAGAAAAGCTGCTATGTTACGATCTATATAAAATTTTATTTTTTAAACGAACAAACCAACCGCCATCAAATGTTATTTTTAAACCCGGTCGGCTCTCCTTGGGTCCGTGTTTTGCGGTGTTTTCATTTGACCCCTAGTTCCCTAGGTGACTGTGTTCGTTTATTTATGCGACTGTTTTAATTAGACTTCCTGATTGTTTGTTTACTGTTACGTATATTTGGAATTAAGAGTCTAAAAGTATTTTCGCGGAATAGGACTTATAGGACCTCGTTAGTTTGGGCGTAACATCATGGAGACATAAATTGCCTCCGCGGAGTTTAGTTACTGGCTACAATGCGAGTCCGGACTGAGATGTTCGAGGCAGTGCCGGCGCTGGGCGGAGCTTTGTTGCTATAAGTCGTCTATTTCAACTATTTCCAATTACTTGGGCTTAGAGAAGCTGTGCGATGTCGCCAAGTGACAAAGCAATATTCCGCTTGGCGGGCGGCGGGAACTTGGTGGCCTACATTTAACGTTGCGCCCTCGGGAATTCGTGATGAGGACGCGCCCGAGTGCACTGCCTGCCGAGGATTACTGTCAGCTTCTATTAAATATTGCCCTTTACTAAACAATCTGTGCCGACTGCTACGCTCTGATTGCATTTGTGTTGTAATTAGCTAGAAATATGCTGCAAAGTAGTTGTTACGGATAAAAACGTTGTTTGAGCTGCTATTTGGATGCACAATGGTAATGGCCCTATTACGATTAAACAAAATTCGCCATTGCTGGAAACGATTTACAATTTTAATTGAATCCACTGTTATACATTTTAATTCTATAAATTGAACTGATGGTAAATGGCGTATAATGCCAGTTATCGCAGCCTCGTTATAACATTGTGTTTGTAATATCACAACGTTTCTACAATTTTCCTTGTCGTTTACAGCCATTCACGAGACGAATTCGGGTAATTTGAAAGATTTCTACAGACGATGCGGCGACGCGGGGCGAGAAGAGAAATTTTTGCTAAATCGTCAAGTCGACACGAGCGGGTTTATGGGCGCCATAAGTTCCAGGAATCACTCGCCTCGGCCGTCATAAAAATCACTTACCCCATCTCGTCTGTGTATATTAAGCTCGTCTGCTCTTAACGTAACTCGCGTGGTGACATTCATTACTCGCCTGATTACATTCTAATGATTTTTTGATTATGCAGAAATATTCGAGTTGAATTTGTAGGCTGTAAAAGGGAGATACAGAAAGCTATCGCCGGCCGGGCGTAAGTTTAATTAAAACAGAGCAACGCTCGTCGGCCGAGTGCTCGGAGCGGACGAGCGGAGCGCTCCAATACTGCCTACCGAGACACGCTCTAAGCGACTCTAATTAAAAACAATATAATAATTAATTTGAAACATTTGCATTTACGGTGAAACTGTTATGTCGTCACCTTTCACTGCTAACGTTTACAACTGGCAAGATATCTAGCGCAGCGATATTATGTCTTTGAGTGGAATAAATAATATCTTGAACTACTGCCAAACGAACCAACTTTAATAGTTGTTTCGAATTTAGTGCAAATCCTTTAAAAGTTAAAAGGTTCAACTTTTCCGCAGTTATCGGGCACTTGTTTCTAGGAACTTGTGCGAACTGATCGCATCGTTTTATACAGATAGGTGAGTTTCAAACTTCACTAAAAAACAAAAGATCTACAAAAAGGTGGTTGTGGAGTACCGACGGAGTTGAAAATTAGAAGCGTTAAAGTTTGCGCTCTCTAGGCACCATTAGTTATTTTAATTGGTGTTTTAAATGCCTATTCAAGACGAGGCAGACAGGTGATAAATTAAGAATTTAGAAAGTCACTTTTGGAATATAAAACACCTTTTATTCAGTGAAATAAAAATACACTGTAACTCGCTCGTAACTTGATTCAGCTGAGTGATTGAATTCAGATATTCGTTCACTAAACTATCACATTCGAACCGCCCGATGTTTCTTTGTCTGAGTCCTCACTAAGTAACGGCTCCACTGGTTATTGTCAGACTGGCTGGGGCTGGAGAGGGTATCAGTATTGGGCGTGGCGCCATGAGTAATGGAACTTTGAGCTCGCATGAGGAGGGTCCACTTATGTCACGAGAAATGCTATGATTGATAATACTACCTTCAGTAAAAACACTGCTCTTTTGTAGCGTAACGATGCCATTCATACTTATATTTTATAGATAAATATTTGTACAGTAACGAGCCCCGCTTCGATCTCAGCGTGACGTGTTTGGCTGGGAAATAATAAATAGTAAGTTCGAAATATATTCGAATAATTGAGAGCGGGATTGTAATTTTCCGAAATGTTGTACCGAAACGAGGTATTGGTTTTTAATGCGGGTATAGGGTATATGTGTGAAGCCAATATGGAGGGCTGCGGTCCCGCCCGGTAAATTAGCTGATGTTGAAAGTTTTCAAGGCTTAGTTAATGAGAGAGGCTGTAGGGGGCCAGCGCCCAGCAGTGCGCGCCGATGAGCGGGCGGCGATGTAATGGCTTGTGAAGGAGGGTGTAAGATGGTGTTACACACAAGTTGCCCGCAGTAAATACGACTTTAGAACAAATGCAGCGTTTCGTCAAGTCGAAAGATATTGTTGTACCATTTGGGGCGAACTTTTGCGTGTTGTGTTCGTCGCGAAAATAAACTCGGCGGAAGTACTTTTATTGTTGCAAAATTGAGTTTGTCAAAACGACCGCGCTGCAAATTCTTGGAGTTTATTGCGTTGGACTCATCCTTAATTTGAAGCTTTAACTTATATTTAATCGTTTTAACTATATTTAACTTTTAGGGAACTTTAAAATCAAAAGTTTAAAAGTTATAAATATATATTGGTAGGTATATCTAGATTATTAAGTGTTGCGTTGGAAATAATTAAAAAAAAAGGCACCTAGCCTTTTTTTTGTTTTTTTTTTGTTTCCGGGGTGGAATATCCTCATGGATGTCCGCCGCCCTGGGGCAGGCGGCGGGGTCTGTCAGACTCTTACTGACTAAAAACCACCCCGGTGTTCCATCGCACACCGCGCAGTTAGGTGCCTACCTCAGACTAAATAGAAAAAGTAGACGGAGTGTACACCAACAAAAGCGTTCAAATATGTGAAGCCTCTTATTCCGAGTTCAGTGCCGTGACCTTGTGTGTGTTATGATGTCTTACGTGTTCGGTTTCGCGCGTTGCACTACCACGATCGGCTTCCTATTTCAAATTAGGCTTCCTTCTGAGAGCGCGGTGCTCCGTCTACCTTTATTATTTGGTCCGTGGTGCCTACCAGTAAAATGAAGAATTATTTACTACCTTTACGTTAAATATACCGCTAATTCACAAAACAAGATAAATAAAAGCTAATAGCTACTTTTGACTGACCGGTTGGTGCATTTGGTAGCGACCCTGCTTTCTGAGCCGCTGGTCCCGGGTTCGATCCCCGGACAAGTCAAACATTTGTGTACATGAACATGTCTGTTTGACTTGTGTCTGGGTGTGTATATGTAGGTATATAAGTATGTATATCAGTCATCAGGATACCGTAGTACAGGGTTTACCTAGTTCGGGACCTGAAGACCTTGTGTGGATGCTGTCTCATATTATTATTATTATACCTATACCGTAGAGGTTGTTCCCCCTTCTAAACATATGTATTTATTATTCAAATTATACCATATACAAATATAATCTCCGTGAAATTACCACGTACGCAGTGCGTACCGCCAAAATATGAATCTCGTTTCATTTAAAGGTGTTAGGTAAATAGCAGTGAGCCTACCTCCGTTTTAGGATGTGATAAAAATATATTTTTAATAAAGTTTTACGACCAGTCTCAAGTAGCATTTCCTTCTTTATTATTTGAAATTATTCATATTGTCTGTCTAATTTAATACTGTCCGTTTTAGAATATATATGTACTTTTCTTTGTACCTAATATATTTATAAATTAACACTCAACTTGTTCGCGAGTTGGTTTGTGAGATTTCCAGAAGTGAAATTAGGGGAATGTTTAAATTCTTCAACGTAAACGCAAAGCTGAAGTGGTTGAAGCTTCGCTAATTAATGAAGGAGCACCGCAGCGCTGCGGCGGCGGCGCGGGCGGTGGCGGCGGTGTGCATACTAATAACGAGGATATTATTTTTCAACCGCGACCATTACACAGCTGTCTTGAGTGTGAACCTCAACGCCAAAGGTGGCAATGGAAATATAATCATAATTCATATAAACGTTTCATCTTTACGAAGCCAAAGTGAAAAAGCCCAAATTGTCATTTAATAAGACAAGATTAATATAATAGGCCGGGTTTTTCAATTCATTCATAAAGCGGCACACTACGCCAACGGCAGATCCGTGCAAAGGACATCTCGTAGATTCATTATTAAAACCTGTGAATGAAATAAGAGCAGACCGGCTGCTGAATCAGTGTGTCTATTCAAAGAATCTTCAAAACCAGTTGAAACAAAATTTAAAAGGAATGTTTGTGTCGGCGAAATTGTTCGTTAATTTATCCTGAACGTAAAATTTTACACCTCACAATCTCTTGAAGATTTCAGTTAATTTTGTTGAAATTCGCAGTATCCACGCCACAGCAGCAGGTGTTAAAATATAGAACACAACTGGAGTGTCTTCAATTTCCCCACTACCCCACTACCATTTTCAACTCACGTGCAATTGTAATGTACTCGTAACTGATATGGGGTAAGTTAAAACGGCTCCCCAACAGATTCCGCGTTGTATACTCTAATAACGGACTGAACTAAAATGAAACCATGACAACATGGAATATTTTTGATACGATAAAAATACTTTGTTTAGGCGCCCTGTCTCGCATAGTAAGCACTTGATATAGAGATACTTTCGGCTATCCAACTGGCCACAAATACCAATAGACAATTATTATTGTAATTCCCAATAGAATAGCTCTAGGAATGAAAGAAAAACATACGTTGTTTATTGTCGCACAAAACATTGAATGGGGGGAAAGAGTTGGTGTGGTGCTTGTAGGTTATGATTTAATATTGCTATTATGGGATACTGTGTTGCTATTTTAAATACAGTTGTAATAAATCGTATGCCGCTGCGACGTGTCGTGGTGCAAATGAAAAACCGTAAGACATACGTAATATACGAATGCCGTACATTATTTTACTTTAATGCTATACATCATTTAGGTACATACAAACAACTTGATTCAATCTCTATTTTTTTTTTGAGAAATGCTTTTTGAATTTAGTTTCAAAGGTATAATATTTTTGCACGAGAACTATTCTCTTTGTGTTAAACTTTACAACTGTTCGTAGAATACAAAGTACTGTTAAATTAGAACTTAAACACAGTAAGAACAATATAGCCAGCAAGCACTATTATATCTAGTATCAAATAAATGCCTACGTGAGTATAAAATGGTCGGCTTTTATTAGATTTTCCAATGTTCACTTGACTGAACAATAAAATCGGAATGCTATCGACGGCCAGTCTGTCTGTTTGCAACATATGTTCGACCGGTGCGAAGCAAAAATCAATGAAGAACTCCCATAACGTTTTTTCTATTAATGTTTTTTCGCTGAAATACTAACAAAGAGAGATGAAAAGTCGATTGTCTCGACTGTACGAGGTCTATGTTTGTGTGTCTATGTACTGGCATGTTAGTTTTATTCTGTGTTGAATTTGACTAGTCTAGTGCACTTGGCCGGGTAGCGGAACTACTCGCTTCTCGCTCTTGACAGCCGTTTTTAAAACACTTGGCCGAAATGTTCGCCGTAAGCAGGTGTACCAATAAACGCTGTCTTCGCAAGCCTTTCAGCTCACGTTCCTGGCAAGTCGTAACACCAAGGCACTTCGCTTATATGAAATACCGTCTTTATGGTTACTTATTGCTACGAATATGATCGCCATACTGAACATTTATATATTTTTTCTACGTTTTTCTTTTGCCAAGACGGGTTTTATCGTGTTGTAACCATAAAATACATTGTAACTACGCATGTTATGTCGCATGTAATAAATATGTAATAGTATTGGATTCGTGGTCATCTTGTTATTTTCGTAACTTTTAATAGTGATTTCTTTTTCTGTTTGTAAAGTGGCTTTTTAGTAATTCGGTCAGGTTCTTTGATGTGTACACGAAGGTCGATTTTCAACTGAAACGTTTCCCCTTTACTGGGATCACGTACTCTCTTCTTGTCTACTGTAGGTAATATAGAATTAGAGAGTAAAGTCGGTAACGAAAGTGGATGGGTCGCTGTAATGTGGTTGTTAGGATCGGGTGGATCGGGGATACGTTAGATTAATTGAAGTCTTTAGAACGTGCTTTCTGTTTAGAAAATAAGTTGAAGTTCGTTTTCAGAATACGTAATTAGTACCTATCGAGTAGTATGTATGTGTGTAGAGAGTTATATACGTTGGGCATGACTCCACGGAGCGGCTGATATAATTCTAAGCTCCACAGCGACTCAAAGCGCTTAACCATGTAAAATATGAGCGGTTTGTGTATGAATTGCGCAACTAAATAGTTGAATTTTCTGCTTCGCCTTTACAATTGTCTATAAGAGTAAACTTTGTCGTGCTATGATTCTTAAATCTGTTTAATCCTATCTAGTACTAACGTTATATAAGGGGCGTCTAAACGGGCTATATTTTACGACAATTTGTGGCTGCAATTATTGGCAAACATTGCCCAGCCATCAAAAAAACATTTTAGTGCGTTTTATGGCTGAGCAATCAACTGCAAAAATCAAAAAAAATCAAAGGCCATACTATTGCAGCCATATTGCAACATGTTGCCTGTTGCAATATGGCTGCAATAGTATGGCCTTTGATTCAGAACCCTTTAATGAGCCGGCTACACATAAAAACAATTTGACATACCAAAAAATATGTGGCTATAATGCCGGGCCATCCTTAAAATATTGCATAGTGTGGCTGGTATTGCTAGCAATGTTGCCGGCCACAGTATTGCAGCCACAAATTGTCGTAAAATATAGCCCGTTTAGACGCCCCTTTATGTTTGTGACTGTTGCATTTGTTTCCTTCCTTAAGTTTACCTCTAACCGGATTTTATGCACCGATCATAAAACGTACTTATCTGTTCAGAGGGCCCACAGTTTTACAGAATTTATGTGCAATCGCAGATACCTATGACCGAATCTTTGTACTATTACTTTTTTATATTAGTATGTTGCAGGGAATTTATAGGTATTGATTTGTTTGTTAAATAGCGCCAAGTCTCATAATATGGTTTCATATCACGATGTACGTCATCTGCTTCTTCAGACTGCATTTTATATAAAGAAAAACTACTTCATAAAATGCTCATTTCAGCTGCGTAATGTACACACACATTCCGCCGTAAAAGCACCCAGTAACATGTTTTGTTCTTCACTCCATTCCTAGAACGTGTACATGCCTGAAACTCTTCCGTCTAAGTTTACTGTTGTCGGAGAAAACATAAACAACTGTGAAGAATACTTATTAAAACATATGAAAATAGTTGTTGTCGTGCCTAAAGGAAGGTTAAAGGTGATTTATACGTTGGCGTCCAGATGATAAATAGGTACACAGTGTAAGTGGTAATTTATAGATATGTGATAAATCAAAACGAGAGTCTCTGGGGCACGCGCACACGAAGGTGAACGAATCAATCATGATAAATTATGCCGTGTGCTGGCGTCGAACGTTCATACGGGGACGAATGGACATAAAATTGCAAAAAATATCTTTGATGTTTAGCTAAAATCAATGTCACTTTATGAAGCGTGACACGGATGTTAGTGATCGATAAAGAATATTTTGTAATTCGCAGCTTAGTTTTTACAGCTGAAATAGTCGCTGTGTTAATATAAATTTCTTGATAAGTAAGCGGTTTCAGACAGACGAGATTCGTTTTGCTCTATTGGTGCCTGGAGAAAAATAAAATAAAGTTGTTGTGGGGAGAAATACAAAGAAATAGTTAGTAGTGAGCTCCCCCGTGGCAAATGCCGCCGACAGGTGTTGAGCGCGGCTAATATGCGCGTGACTACCCAACAATGACTTGGGGGAAATGGTATAACTTTATTCCATGCTGTTTTTCTGAACTTTTATTATATTTATAAAATGATTTTACTTTTGTTTTGAAAGTAAAAATAACGTGTTAAGTACTTCTCTTATCTGCTGACTTTAATCAGTGAAAATGATTGCTGAGCAAATTGCTTGTCCATAGATTCATATCTGACTGTCGACTGAAACGGCTATAACACAGCAAGTTTACGTTATAGTGTGTCAATCTCTTACAACAAATACCAATCTGTTACAACAAATAATTTCCCTCACTGTACATTTCAGTCGTAATCTGATTATTCAGTGAGTCAAATCGACTTTCACAGAAAATGTCTCGCAATATGTGGCAGTTTATACACAGATGCACTCTTTAATCTGGTTACTTTGTCGGTGCACCTCGAAGGGAGCTCACGGTGTGATCAATTCCAGGTGTGTTGCGATCGCAGAGCTCTTTCCGCTCAAAATGAAAACTCACGCGAACGAAACACGTACATATTGTTTATAGGAGATACGTAGCTTATTTGGTGCCAAGCGTTCACCATGACGAGTAGAATGTGCTCAACTCTAGCAGACTTGATAGTAATCTACTTCATCGAATCTAGTAAAATTTATGCACTTCATTCTAGCACCAATAAGTTGTGTGGGTGGTATTTTGTTCCGATCGAACGAGCTTTGATTGAATATCGTCGACATTTAAGACACGTTATCCTTATTGCCTTGAAATGACCGTCGTGAGCAAATATTCGCTTCATTTTCCTCAGGTGAAAGAAAGCAGTAGGCCAATTCTCGTACTTAAAAACGTTCAAATTCAAGTCGCAATCTCATCTCAGCGACAATCAATGTCAAAAACCTGTCAAAATTGTATGTAAATTGATTGTAATTTTGACAGATTGAGACTGAGATTAGAATGCGAACGGTCTTAAAATACGGGAATTGCCCCTCAGGTATCCATCAGGATAACCACATGAAAAAACATGCAGCTTTTGCATTTACGTCCCTTTCTGTCACTTATGAATAGGTCAAACGCAAATGTAGTAACAACTTAAGCTGTCTTCTAAACTACCGTACAACTTGATATATTTCTTAAATACATTTCTCGTGAATATCAACAAAGGGGAACTTGTATTACTGAACGTTTCAGGGAAACAGACGGCGTGACTGACGGCGCTCGACGGTAGTGTTGTACCCTGAGATTGCTACAAATCGTTTCCTGTTATATTGACATTGTTATTGCGTCAATGTTTTTTGTTCACATACTAAAATACCTTCATATGTGTGTCTAAAAGCAATATTTGAAGCGTTTGTGTGACGTGTGGTTATGTGGCGATGTTTCGTTTATTAAAGATTTTTTCTTCTCGTGTAGTAAAAGCTTTGGCTAAAGTGGAGTGATATTTATCGTTATTGTACCGCATGTAAGTGATTAATGTTTTATTCGTTCTTGTTTTGCGCAGCGTTATGCTGCTCTGTTGCCAGGGTGGACTAATTGCAAAGAAGCGTTGTTCCATAAAAACGAACAAACTTTTGTACACAACCGCGCTTTGCAAGTTTTAACCAACATTATTTTATACAGGGTGTGGCGTAAATAATGGATAACCCTGAAACTGTCGATTGCCCAGATTATCATCTATCATTTACCCCACTTATATCGCCCAAAATTGCTTAATTCCGTAGAAAAAATATTTTAAATTTAAGAATAACTAATTTTTGCATTGTTATCGTATATTGTAATAAAAAATCTTAAAATATCAATAATTTGGCCGATCGACAGTTTCAGGGTTATCCATTATTTACGCCACAACCTGTATAAGCTCGTAATTGCTGTGACTTTATTGCTTGTGTCGTCAAGCCAATAACGAAGTGAATATCCGAAATGATGCGTAACTATTGAGAAGTTGCCAGGCCATCTTTGAACAAAATCGTAACCTTTTTATACGATGCTTTGATATTGCGCGACACTCATCGGATGGAACGGTCTTTTGTTTTATTTTCAGCATGACATTGAAATCAAAACAATCGTGTTCCATTCTATCCACAGAGCATGTAACCTTTATTTCCACTCATCGTTCACTTTTTGTGGACAAGCTTACTTCTGTTTTTGTTCAGTTTTGTCGCTGTATTTTGCGACATCGCATTTGGTTCTTATGCGTAACCACACGCAGTCGAGCCTTAGATTTTTTTGTTATGGTTTGTGTAGGAGTTATTTACACGCAAGTTTTTACCAGAATTCTACGCCCAGGAGGCCAATTCTCGTACTTAAAAAACGTTAAAATTCAAGTCGCAATCTCATTTCAGCGACAATCAATGTCAAAAACCTGTCAAAAATGTATGTAAATTGATTGTAATTTTGACAGATTGAGACCGAGATTAGAATGCGAACGGTCTTAAAAATACGGGAATTGACCCGCTGGTGTCTTACTAACTCGCTATTTCGCAGGGATTTTCTCTTAAATCCGTAGGTACTACAATTTTATTCATGATCATGAATAATTACCTACTTGCCTATAGATGTGCGTTGATGCCTTTACCGACGGATAAAACGCTTAGGAGAGTTAGTCGCATCGCTGAACCTAAGCTACATCGAAGCTATGCTGGAAAACGATTATTTGAACGGATAAAAAAATCGATTGCGAAATTGCATTTATATAGAGTTCGTTGCAATTGCGTCGCAACGGTTATTTTCTTAGGCAATTCCGATTATCTTTGCGCGGCGAATCATTAGGGGCCATCCGGGGCTTAGCGCGACATTGCGGATTATGCTTCAATCTAGCACAAGATAGTTTTTAGCTCCGTCTCTCTGTAGAATATCTCCTTTATTAGGTCCGTGTTGTTCCTTGGCTATGTTTTATTATTTCCAAACTGTCAGCAATAATGTAGGTAAGTGCTGCGAGGCGGCATGTTATGACTGTCCCGCGGAGATATTGTTTGGCATTGAACTCGGATCTACTTGTGATGGAATGAGGGTTTTCGTACTTGTTTCCGCTTTCCTTTTTTATTCCCGGCCTCTGTTTTGGTTATATAGGCGAAATTCTATCGGGAATTTATTTTATGCGATTTTTCGAGGAAGCTGGACACTCCCAGCAGTACCATACATATTTAGATAAAATACTAAAACAGCTGTAGTAACAGTATTTTTATCGAGTTGTTTTTTTTCAGTTATGGGAATAAAATCTGACATATATTCAATGCAGAGCCTTTTTTTAAATAGTACTCGTAAAAAAAAACAGTAAATACCAAATTGCAAATTGCATTTAATTGTGTAATTACCGGTTTGCCAGTAATAACGTCCGTGTTTCCACAGGATATATGAAGCTCATTTACAACCGACAAATTACGACTGACGGAATAAAATCTATTGAAGTACGAAATGGTTTCAAATATATCGAGTGTTTTAAAATAGTAACAATGGAAATTATATTGTGCGTGAAATACATTTATTTGAAGCTAGGTTTCAGAAGCTTTCACCGCATATAATTTATTATCGTGTTTTGCTCGGCTAGCAGCTCTATAAATAAAGAGCAAACACTTAAAAGCTACGTAGAGTGTTTGAATAACACTATTATGAAAGAGAAGTAGGTATTAAAACAACCTTTTACTTTGAGAGCCTCTAATAATTATGTTATTACCTAACACGAATATTATTTCAAAATCGACGTTTCAATTTTAAGTTCTAGATGAGAGTTTTTATGTTTGTGGGTGTGCTAACATTTTTCTCGATGTTTATTTTTGAATAATATTTTGTTTCATACCTTTCAGAAAGACACGATTTTTATTAAGTATAACATGCTATCTACTATTATTACGGATTATATCTTACCTTAGTTAGCATTCATAATTTTGCGACACCTTACTACGTCGAAACCTAAACAGTATTCGAAATCCCGATACTTGAAACTATTCTAAAAAAAAAAAACAAAAACAATATGTCCTTTTTATTAACTCATATATTCATTCGAAAAGTTATGAACATACCCTTTCTAAAGATCTTTTGTCCATAAAAGTATATTATTAAAGGCGGGTCTTTGTATTAGCAGTCACAAATCACAAATCACCGGCCAATCTACTAAGGCATTCGTAAACTAACATTCCACACGGTGTGTTATACTCCTGCCGGTCGATTCTGTAAAAATCTCACCGTGAAGACTTGCGTGGAGTGAGCTGTCAGTGTCATCCCACTGATGCTAGGGATTGACCAACGTTACATTTACAATCATAATCGAGATTTTAATAATATTTTTTATTCAAATTCTGTTGATCTTTTTATATTATTTCAAAGCTAGTACCTATGTAGTTAAGTTGCTAAACATTACTATTTCCGAGGTTTTAAAATAAAACAGCGAAACCGAAATTCATTGAGAAACTCAATGTAGTTGTTTTTTTTTAGACTCTTCGATACTAGCTTTGAAATAATATAAAATTATCGATTGAATTTGCGTAAAAAATATGATTAAAATCTCGATTATGATTGTAAATGTATTGCTTGGTGAATCCCTAGCATCAGTGAGACGACACTGACAGCTCACTCCACGCTCACTTCACCTAAGTTTTCACGGTGAGATGGTTACGGAATCGCAATGCTGTATACAGTTCCCAAGTCCCCGAATAATATTGCTCTTGCATACTATCTATACACGTACTGTGTGGTCATATACTCTCATATAACTATTGTATGTATAAGTAGGAAGGTTTATGTTAGGGTTTATAGCTGTTCTCGAGAGGCCTCAGGATTCAACAACCAAATCCTTTCGTTGGTTGAAATTTTTTGTATAGGTAATATCAGCATACAGTGTGTGCCCTAAGAGACTCGTATCTCTACCCTTCTTAAGCCCTCGGAGCACTTATGTGGTGGTCTGCTCCGAAACTTATTTACATTGAATTATGCCTATTAGCGTATGAACAAAATTACATGTGTTTTGTAGAAGAGAGCATCATTGAATTAGAACATCTTTGAGTTACAGCATATAACTAGAGCGTAGAAAGGTGACCCCAGTCAATGAGGCTATTTCTAAAGGGGATAGGGGCTGTCTACACATCTGAGGCGGGCTTGAAATTGTGTAGGTATTGCTTATATACTTTCTGTATAGATCTGTAACTTCATTTGGTCGGAATTTATGCGTAGGTCTGCGTATTAGAAATACTTTATTACGGCTGTGTCTACGACTAGACCCGCTTGTAAAATTCCTTAGTTTTTCGGGATTTAAAGTATTCGGTTCTAATTCCGAATCCTTTTTTAGTTTGCACAAAATTGTATTCAAAACCGTTCAGCCATTGGGGCGTGATTAAAACAGGAACAGTATTTTAAAGTAAAATGTTGATAATCTCTTTTTAAATCGGCTTTCATTATTTTTTTCTTGGGAAGTTATTGATTAATATTTTTTGTACGAGATAGGATCAAGTTTTAGCATATTGTTTTTCATTGTGTTTTCTCTCATTTCAGGTAAGCTTCGATTCAATAGTGCCTGAACTTGAGTGAGTACGAACATTATTTTATATATTATTTGCAGAGAATGGAATAGCATTAACTAAGGTATATTATGTGTTCGTGTCTAAGTAGGTACTTTTTACTTTGTTATTTTGGAGATAGACATTATTCTAGGAACCGATCGTCTGGCTCCATTTATCGAGAAGTTATTTTTTATCATGAAGATATATTTACAACGAACATGAATATAACGTAGCACAAAACTAATTTAATTCTCACTCTTACAACCCCAACAAATCACTGAAATAGTCTTATCGGAATCTCGCCGTCGCCGGCAAAACATATCTTTGACATCCGACATGGTAACTCGCTTAGGACGTGAGGTCTTTATTACATTTTCGCACTAAATATCATGGTGGAATACTGCTCTTGTTTGTCTTACGCGACGACGGCAGCTACTAACGCAATCAAACGTGGTAGCTGGCAAGCTATATAAAATGAATAACTCTGCCTTTGATATGACATCACAGGTCGTATATTTAGTATAGCCGAGCCGTGAGATTGCGACGATCGATTGCCTGTCGCTGCCCGTGTCGCCTTCGCCGAACAGAATTCCGCCTAGTAAGCAGTAAAAATAAATGACGGCAAACAGGGTTGGGTACGTACTAGGTAGTATGTACGACGAAACGTTAACAGGTCGATTATACGCGCCCATCGAGCGCGTAGGTACTTGAGCGATCCCGGACCACTCCGGTCGCGTGCCTAATGACGGGTCACGCATTTAAATAGGCGGTTTGCTCCCAACCAATCGCTTATTCCAATACAATAGGTAGGTAAGCTCATACGGAATTCATTCGTTTGAGGACTGATGTTTGCGCGCACAGGAGCTAGCGCGCATGCAGCCGGCACCGCATCGTGTGTACACAGCTTGCTCATGCTAACGCGCTACATTATCGTAGAATAGCTAGTGCTGATTTATTCTGGACATGAATAACAACATTCGTGGCTGTAATGCTGCTATATGTAACTACATAGTATTTTATGTCGGTATGCCTTACCTATTCCCGTTTCCAATTGTACCCAGCTAGGTGTTGTGAATAAGTAAGTGTGTTGCTTACATTTGCGGCCATAAAGTCAGCACTTTGATACATAGTGTTTTATTATACCACCCACCAACGCCACGTTACGAGAAGCCATTTGTTAATGTCGAATAGAGATGTTTAATATGTTTTGCAAATAGTTTAGGCGTGTTGCCAAAATGTTAATAGAATAGGAAACTTATCCGAAGCATGCAGACGCACAACTTCTAACTACTAACTGTAAATAAGTGCACATACTTTAATCTATTTTGTTTAGTCGGAAAATGGTCTGGCTCCTTTCGGTTATTGATTTTTTTTCCTAACATAAAAGCTCATCGTAAAATGTAGATCAAGTTCCTCATTTCGATAATGTCGCTATACAAACGACTAAATAACAAGGCTTGTATCTTTTCAAGATCAGCTGAAAATCAAAATTTGTAAAAAATATGTCGATTCATTTCAAGATAATGAATGGAGTTCAGCAATTCATTGTCCGTGGAAAATAATTAACTGGCTGACTCGACACAAATCGAAGCATCCCAGACTGAAAGTCCAAAGATTATGCAAAGTTATAATCTTCCAGTTGAGTACACCTTTGTGTCAACAGAATTAGGAGTACCATCCACCATTTAGAGCTCTTGAAGAGGTTTGGTTTCAAGATATAATTTTAATTTAAAAATAAACGAGCACTTCACTTGATTTGTTGTAGTCGCTTTGAGATAATTTATATAAAGCTAACAATCCTTTTAGCACGTACATTATAATTGGGCGGTGCAAGCGGGCAGCGCGAGTTTAGCGCGGTCGTCATTGTTTTCAGGCGGTAATTTATATTGTGCTTTCGGAAATTAGCGAGGCGGCCGCCACAGGCTCAGGTGCCACCGCGCGCCATTACCGACCAGATTTACTCGCAGATCTCGCTCTGCTAAGACGAGTAATTTGTTGTGTAATTATTACAGCTCATTAAAAATGTATTAACTACGCTCCCTTTATTTAATTTCACAAACAGATGAATTTGTCGAGTTTTGTTTTATAGCACAGATTTAGCGGTCTTTTGTTATTTGGCCGTTCGAAGGAGTTTTATTTGTGAATGAAAAATATTAATCAATTTATTTAGCCTTATACCTATATCATTACTCATTAATTAGTTAACAGTAGTGTGGTCATCTTCTCTGTTATTACCTGCTTAAAGTTGATATCAATTAACCGATTATAAACTATCTGCGAACCGCTCATTGTTGAATTGAACAGAATTTACTTTGGCGTATTGTGTGCGCTATGAATGGTAGGTCATATAATTATTTGAGCAATTTCAGTAAATCACGGAGAAATCATGGAGCGTCATTGAATATAATTAGGTGCTATTGAAAGCTGGGAGGGAATATTAGTCTCCGGTGTTTGTGATTTTCACAATTTAATTCGCCAGATTATTAAATTTCATCGCCAGATATGAAATAACTATGAACAGACCTACGTTAGACAATGTTTGTAAATCTGAAAGGTCACATTGCGATTACGAAGACTTGCGATTCGTAAACGAGGTATAATAACTTCATAAAATAATATGTCCGCCGGTGGTTTTTGTCGTGCCGCTTTGCAAAATTTCAGCGCGTTTTAATGCGGATCTCTTTTTCCTCTTTTAGCGGTAATGGTGACAGCCTCCGAGTTCTCCCCAGCTACCATTTATAACGAGTTTTAATCGCGACACGGAAATTAGTTATATTACGCGTCTATCCGGCCCACTGACTATATTATATGGTTATTAACTCAGACGCGAGTCACGAGCCTGAGGGTGTACCCTAAATGAAACACGATAATTATGGCACTTTGATAAAAACGACGCTCAACTTCTGAAGCGGGCTATCCAATTAATAAATTCATACCTGAATATACGTTTATTATTTGACGATAAAACTGAACTGCAGTATTATTTTCCTGAAAGCAGTAATGCGGATAAATGGCGCCGATTTTTCTACCAAATATTCTAAACGTTCCCAGCGTATGCGAGTAGGTCTCGTCCTAGTGGCACGGCTGCAAGGAGTATCTATCATTTTTTGAAAGAAAGAAAGAAAATGCGTTTATTTGCGGTAAACATGACGCAAAAAATAACACAAACACAGAAAATATGAAAAGGTTGGGGGAAACATGCGTCACATCTACGCAAAACTTTGTGGAGCTATTTTCGTCTAATGGTTACGTTTGTGTACGTGTAATTTTAAAATAATAAAAACTTTACTGTGATAGTACGCATTTAATTTTTAAGCAGGTTTTTTTATGTTTAGCATGGTGTACACACAGAAAAAGTTGTTTACCTTGTTATAAGACATGGTCTTGAATGCGTAGTCGCCGTAAAAAAAACTCGTCCCCAAAAACATCTTAGCTTTCGCTACAAAGTCGAGATGTATCTCGTACCGACCCTGTGTATAAAATCACGTTTAATTTTATGTTCACGATGGCTCTCAGAAATTAGTTGATACTTATCTGAAATTCTTACCTTGTTAACTTTGCAATTCTTAGTCAAATTGAACGAATCAACAAGAATGGGGCCCAAAACAAAATGTTCGCAGGGTTTGTTCAGAGCATAGTTCCACAACTTTTTTGTTACATTGTTGCTTCTAGTAGTAACCACAATTTTAGCCTGTATGAAACGGAAATTAGTTACTAAAATATGTAGAAATATAGTTTGTTTTTTGTAAAATTTTAATTAAAATACCTACCGAGGTAGCCGGGCAATCCCGGGGAAAGTCCAGCAGGAATACTACGTCCGACATATTATTTTGTGAATTTTTGATTTCAAACTTGCCGCACTCGGCCTGCTTGGGACCTTTACATTCTTCAAACTTCTCCCATTCTATTAGGTATGGACCCTGAAATAATAACACAAGGGTATAATTAAAATTATCTGTTCACACTCCACTTGAATTATCTTGGTGACTATAGAAGATTACCAAAGTAAATTGGGAGTTCTGAATTTATTCCAAATTGAGTTCGATTTACTTTCTTCAATCGCTCTCGTCCTCCAATCTTTAGGTTTATAATGAAAATTGCATGTTAGTCGAGCCCCAACATCTTTGGATTAACAAAAATCCGACAGAATATCGGATTTCACGATGTAATCAGGTGTGAATAGATTTCTGTGAATGACGGATCATTGAGGTGAGCAAATGTCTGGGAAAGCGGATATTCCATTGTCCAAATCTGTAGACGTCACGCTTGACTTAATTGATGGTTACTACTCGTATCTAGGTGCTGAAGAACAGCCTGATAACGTATTAATTGAAATAACTATTAGGGCAACATTTAACGGTGGTGCTTCCAAGCTCTGATTTTAAACAAATAAAGCCCAAATCACCTTTGAGGCTGTAGACGCCAGCCACCCAAAAAGAATTTGGCACATTCGGCAAATGTTAATGTCGGTCAAAGTAAAAAAAACTCGATAGATTTATTCTTCTATAGTAGCTGGCAGTAACTAAATTGTCGCACAATATTGCTCTTGATGAAAATACACTCGTTTATTGGTATGGAATCTACTCGATTGCTTTACACGCAGTCAACGCATCGTCGGCTTAACGCGCTCATGTGCTGTCAAGAAAAATAAAATATATGTAGGTGTGCCGGGAAGAGCGCGAGTTAGCTCGGGGACTCCAGCCGGGCCGCCACGATACCGCGCCGACAGTATACGTGCCGAATGTGCTAATGGTAAACCGTTCCCCAGGCTGAAGTAAATGTCGGCGGAAATTCCGCGTAAGCAAATCTAGCGGGGCCAATACAGATAAACATATAAGTCCCGAGATTCAGCAGTTAGGTAGGTGTTCTACACAAAGGTACTTACATAGTTCTTGGGGTCCGTTTGGCCAATTCCTTTTATAATTAAAGAGAAAAAGATAAGAATATAAACCAGACACTGCATCGCCTCTCGCGGCACAAACAATGCCGACGTACGACTCGTTTTACACATGTCGAGCTTCTGAAAATTTTGTAACGTAACGTCATAACTGCACGAATTATTACTAGTAATTATTGTGATTCTATTTACAAACTCGTCATTAAAAATATAATTTCCGGAGATCTGTACGATTGTCAATAATTGCGGATACCGCGGATATTGAATAACGAAGGAGAGATGTAATCTGATAATGTTAAATCATTATTCGGCTCACATTTTCTTTGTCCCACAAGATAAGCTGTTTACTCGAATAATAGTGTCTGGTTATGTGAATGTATAATGCGCAAAGGAATCGTATAACAGCATTAATCGCGAATGGTCGTTATGGGGCGGGGGGAACGTGGCTCCAGCAATCATTAGTGCATTTTATTTCACGAGCCGCGCAGCACCGCTCAACTTCGTAGGTGGCTTAATGCGTTTCCCCATTACCTGTCACCTCTACCATATACAATCCTTTTAAGCTTAACCCGTTATTGTTTTCATATCGGAGTGTTTCATTATTCTACTACGTGTCAATACGCTAACTCGTATTATATATTTCGTGTACAGATTACATTAATACAATATGTAATTTGTATTGAATTTCAGTATTCAGCATTAACTAATGAAATGATTTCGCACCTGTGCCTGATTTGATTGAATTGCTAATATAAAATATGATTGTTGTGAAAGAATCGTATTTCATTTATCGAATGAAATTTTTGACTTTGATATCGAACTTAATATAATTGCTTCGGTGAAATAATGCAATTAAAGTGTTGTATGTCAAGTACGTTTAAAGTGTCAGTTCTGGTGGTCGACATCGTCGAACTGTTCTTGTGCAGCGAGCACTAGCTAGCTTAGTTGAGTGGTTTGCTCCGCCATTTGTTATACGAAACTAGATACCAGTGAGTGCACTCGGTTCGGCGGCTATATCTGAGTCTTCCCGCAGACCCTCGACCTCTCTGTTTGCCAGCTTATGTGGCGATCGCTGGGCTTAGTCTAAATTGCAATTAAACGAACTTGCGCTTTTGTCCGTTCGCCGCTACGTTATTGAACTGTTTGTAGCTTGGGGGCGTGAGAAAATAAATTTGAAACAGAGAAAGCGAATTTTTCCACTTCGTGAAATCTATAAAACCTCGACGCTCTGTCAGCAGTTTGAGAGATATTATGTTTTCATGGACACTTTCGCCGCTCAATCTTTAGAAATGGCTCGCACGATAAAGTGTTGGAGAACGTCCTTCTGACCTATTCGCCAGTTCGTAAAGAAATAGTATCGTCATCTTTCTCACTAAGTATCTATGACGATGAGGAGGCTGTGTGGAGTGTGTACGGACTCTATTATGTTCCTGACGTAATTTAGTCAAATCGATTCACCGTTTTACGTATTCTACCGGCGGCAGATTTAATAACGTCTTTGATAAAGACGTGTATTCGGGTCGGGTTGGATGAATGTGAGGCCCTAATATGCTTCGCCTTCGTCGCGTCGACGTCGGCCGCTGTCGGCTCCGAATATGTGTTCCACCGTCATATTCGTTGCCGCAGCTCACGCCCATTCATATGGATAGTGCGGCATAGTTTACATATTTTGATGCGCGGCCGCTTTAATAAAGCCATTAATTTTAATAATGCTTCGCTCACATGTTAAACATTCGTGGTCGCGTTTAATAGTTTCTCCTATACCTACACCATGTTACGAGGGAGTTATTAGATGGCTGTTTAATTAATGTCGTGCAAATATTTACATTACGTCAGACGTTCATTTGAGACTAGCTGAAGAAATTAACGAAAAGCTGAGCTCTATGTTGCTGTCTAAATAATATTTTTAATTTGAAAGTAATTAGTACTACTTCGCTGAATTTTAATAAGATTTCTATTTTAATAACATAATATGGTTGCGTACTTTTATGATATGCCTAATTTGTGAAAAAAAAACAACAGTAAAATGTGATCGAAGGTCGTGTAAGTGTATGTCAATCACATATACTTTGACGAACGGAGTGCGATATCTTCCATTCCCGGGCTCTTCGACTCGCACACTTACTAACGATCTCGTGAATCGAACTCCGTATCTAATCTTTATAAGCATGACGAATGACATTTTCCTTGTTCTATACCGGACCGCATGATTATGGATAAGAGTTTTAACGACCGTCAGTTCGGGTCGTAACGAAAATATTTATGTTCATAAAAATTCATGTGTTTGACTTTGGCAGCGGATATTTTACGCACCGCAGCTTTTTTATTGTAATATAATTCAGACTTTAATTTTAATATAAATTAAGTTATCTTATTAATATTTATCCGCTTAATATAGACTTCGATCAAAATAAACACGATCTGAAAAAGTTACTATTTTTATGTTTTAGTTTAGTAGTATTCAAACATTTTTCGTTCTATGCGAAAGTTATATTCAGTTCAGACCTTTAATATGAATTCGGAGAGAAGGCTTTAGAATGGTGAAGAAAATAGAGAATTTATTGAAATGGAAAAATGGAGACGTTTTCTTAAGATCGATACTGAAATGTGGTCTAACTAAAGAAGATGGGATCATCAATCAACACAATTTGCAGTAGCTCTCATATAGCTAATTATGATGATGGGGAGTGTACTTAACAAAATGCCGATATAAGGAGTTGATTATAGTGCATTGAAGCACTTAAGAGAGCTCGAAGTGTGATGAATGATCGTCTCCGGGCGTCGGCAGCAGTGGCGGCGGTGTGGAACACTGCGCGCTCCGCCGCTCACAATATGATTGATAGTGTTTTATGTTACATCAAATTACTTCAACCATATTCTATATATTGATATTAAATTCGAATTCCCTAATACCTAACCTAACCTAGATCTAGCCATATTGAGATGATATTGAATCAAGTTCAAAAGGTTCAGCTTCAATTTAAACTTATTTAATCGCTTTACATTATATGGCAAAAAAATTACCTTGGAAGACTAAACGCCCGCGGCCCTAACTTGTCTCGTACTTGACCTGACTTCAGTGTATAACTCGATTGTCTGGTAAAAGTCAACTTGAGTTTGGCTAGTACTTTATTTCCAGGCGATAACACCAGACCTTTGCCATCTCCGCGAGAAGATACATTTATTAGCTCATACACTTATATATCAACGCGTTAGTGAACAGTAGGTACTGTCGTCATAATAAGAAAGAAGGCTGTAACTGACACTTTGACAAAAATGAGTTATTAACATATTCGGAATCAGCAATGAAAATGCTATCTTATGGTCTTACACACAAAGCTGTAACTCGTATTAGATTACAGATATCATACATATTTTAGCCTTAACTACGGCATAAATTCTGGTTTTTGAATCTGAAAAGCCTTAATTACACAAAGGCCGTTTTGTGTCAATTATAGTTCAAAATAAAGTCTATATTTTTTAACGTCTAATAAAACAAGAATTACTAACTAAAACCATTCAGTAAATCGCGGGCCTTCATTTTAGATAAAACTTCAATTATCTCGGAATCAACGTTGATGTAGTTACGGCCTCCTTTCTTATGACGGTAGTGTAGTTATAGCTAGTTCTGTGAGTGCCGTGCCGGTGTGCGTCGCTCACTCACCTCGACGGCGGAACTTGAGCAAGCAAACAAACAAACGATGCGTAAAATGGACTCGATGCGTTGAATCGCACCTATTTGTCTTACTTTATTTTCTTCGCACAGACCTCGTTCTATTTTGATTAACTCATTTATTTTCGAAATGGAAGTGTGCGAGGAGTGGACCCTCTTGTGACTTTCCTGTTGAGCGAAATTACCCAAGTCGATGATGTTTGTAGTGCGAACGTGTTGAGTGTTTGGCTCCACGACTATTAACTTTTTGCTTCTACTCGCCACTGACCGTTTACTGTCACTCGATACCATTCTCTGAAATAACCACGGAACACTCCAATATCGTATCTTTTTTCGCGGAATAAAGGTATTTCCGGGCTCGATCATCATTTAATAAAATCGTTCGTATTGGCAGGTATTTAGTAGGTGACACGTGAAATATTTTCGGAATGCCGAATTCTCGTAGGTATACAACTGTGTTAAGAGCAGAAGATTGTTTCGGAGAATAAAAGACAGAAGTCAAGGTTAGTTGTCGGCAGGAGATATTTTCAGCGGTTTTACGTGTAGAAATTCACTTAAAGCTTAGGGATATAGTAATACCGTTAGCTTAATTCTATTGAATATTGATACGGAGTCGTCAAAGACGTTCGCAGAGCCACGGGCGGCCAGTTTGCCGGTAGTTGTACGTAACTCGTGGCCACATAGCACATCTAAGCGCCGCTGATTGGTCATCTCTATTTAGGATTCCACATTCCGGTGTTAACCTCGGGAATATCGGAATAGCTCCCATCCCACCTGTGTGGCTACCTCTATATTGAGTAGACCCTTAGACATTGATATGTACCTACCTACATGTAGCAGAGGTAGGGTTGCGCTCATGTCTGTGATATACAGGGTCAAATTAAATTAGCTAGCGATATTCTGTAAAAGTGATGGGTGACGTGAATTTTTATTTTGATCGTGTTTAGATAATAGATTATCTAAAATAAAAATTTAAAAGATTTGTTGCTTTTTTTAGGGGTCAACGACAGCTGGTAGTTTTGTTACATGAAGTATGAGTTGATCAAATATGTCTTATTGTGTTCAGATACCGATACCAGTCTAGCTTAGGGTGAAATGGTAGAAAATGCCCAAGGCATTAAGTCCGCCTTTGTACAGTTTTTACTTGTGCAAGTTTTAATAAATAAATAAATAAAAATACCAATCAAGTCATCGAAGATAAGACAAAAAAAAAACAGATTTTTGTGCGTGGGAAATCATCAAATAACTTCTCCCGCTCTGGGCGGAGCGGGAGGGCGTGCCAGACTCTTACTGACTAAAACCCACCCGTGTTCCTTCACTTGCCTGTGCCAGGGGCCACGGTAACCCTTTCGGACTTTCCCGCAACCCTGGCAGGCATCGGCCCTAGCGGACCCCGTCATTTGGTGCTGACATCTCTTTGAGGCGGTCGGTGACCCCACAAAAATAATCATCATATTAATTTCTGTTTTGTTTTATCATGTTTAGATATCGACACCCATCACTTCTGCGGAGTTTCGCTAGCTAATTTAATTTGATCCTGTAAATGTATGTATGTGAACTATACCTACTGTGGCGTTATGTACACGTACGATTAGGTACTATAATAATCCATGCGTAAAACCTGATCAAGCAAATTAATTATCTAAGATAAGCTGTTGTTGTACAATTTCAGTTGGATATCAGAGAAAGGAACTCTCTAAGCTTACAAAGAAATGCTATTTATATCAAATAAATAACATTTCTTTGTAAGCTTAGAGAGTTCTACGATAAAAATCACTTCACAGAAAAGGTAGGGATTTCTTTAATTAGTCACTTTAATAGTGATAGCGAGAAATTTGTTAGTTGGGTTCACGTTATTGTCGGACAAATTCACAACAAGACATTCATAACGTAACATGAAAGGAATAAAAAATAAAAAACAACAAAATATTCTTAAAAAAACTCATATCGATAGTACACACGGCTACACATCAAACTATACATTTCCAGTTTACACTGACCTCTCATTGTAAGGAAATCCTATACAATGCGAGATCAGCTTATACTGGAATCTTATAGCTTGATCTGTAGCCGTGGGTACATATAAGTACTTATATCAGATGTCTCTGTCCCAAGAATAATTTGAATAATTTCACATTATGCTGAAGAATCCCGCGTGAGAGCTTAGAGCTCATTTTCACTGAAAAGCAAAGAAAGACGCGCGAAAACATAAATCCTTTTATGATTGTCAACCGTACAAAAACAAACTTATCTTATATCCTACATGACGTTCTTTTAACGGCTTTACGGTGTGACACTTGTAAGACTTATCATGAAAAACAGGTAGGTAGGTACCTAGTTAGACAGAATACCGGCAAAGTGCGAGTCGGACTCGCGCACTAGGGGTTCTGTACCACCATACATGAAATGAGGAAGAAAACGATGTAAATTTTTTTTTGGGGCTTCTTGTTACTCAGGACTTTTTATTGTTGTTATTTTCTGGCTAAATAGCAGCTATAGTTTATAAATTATAATATAAATAGCAGATATACAAGGTGTTGTTTTGCATCCTCGTCAAATTCGAGGAGGTAACTATGATAATAATTCTCGACACGAATCAATAATAAAATAAGTACGTAATATTTTTTAATTTTTGGAAATCGTCATGTGTACTTGTGTAGGGCCCGTATGATACCGCCCTGTAACTGCGCTGTAAGTTCTGTAACGCACGCAAACAGTGACATAGTCGTGTGAAACTGCCTACCGCATACGCAACGGGGCGATTGTGTTCTTTGAAAGTGGAGTATTCTGAAATACTGCCAAACTTAAATATCTATAAAAACAAGTATGTATCAACTATTGAGCAGGATCGTAATTTAATTTGATTATTTATGTCTTTCGTAACAGCCTCCTGAAATTTGACGAGGATGCAAAACGACACGTTGTAGTGTTCTGTGTTTTCAACTTGTTAGTCATTTTGGTTTTTAAGATGCAGCCCTGTAGCAAACAGATAGACGACGTAGGCTTAGTGAAAGGGTCCCATTACCACCCTTGGATAAGGAGTCTGTTATTCTTTCTAGCCGACTTAGTTACATCCTTTGTTATATATGTACACTAAAGGCTCCTTCAAACAGGGACTACCGCATGTCGCGCGACGAGCGCTGCCTTAGTGCCGCGTGCGATTCTCGTCTCTTGTCGCACCTGTTTCAAAGTGCCTTAAGGCTGTTTGGACTAACCATTCCCGAGAATTTCGTGAGCCATGCCAAACCTGTAGAATGTAGAACAGGCAATTGCGGTTGTAATAATGAAAATTTTACTAAGTATACACCTAAATAAAGGATTGAATAGACTAAAGCTTTATGAGATCTTTTTATTAAGACAAACAACAAATGTGTAGGTGTCGAAGAGCGTAAGTCGTTTTTTACTTTTTTTTTATTTTGTTATTATCCCTTTCTTGATTTTTAGGGTTCCTCCGTACCTCAAAAGGAAAAACGGAACTCTTATAGGATCACTTTGTTATCCGTCTGTCTGCCTGCCTAGACTCGTTTTCTCAGGCACGCGTGGTATCTAGTTGAAACTAATATCATATATATACATAGGTTCTTGGAGCTCTAAAAAAATCAAGCTTCTAAAAAAAAAACGCAAAATCAACGCAATAAAAAAAGAAAGCTATTTATGCGACATATTTTGATACTCGTAAATAAATTAAAATCTATTGGGGGGGTACCTACTTCCCGTTGACCTAGAATCTTGAAATTTGTCAAGAAGCAAGGTCTCACAGCAAAAGTAAAGGAAAAAGTCCGAAAATCGTTAATTTGTAGTTTTATCTTCTTTTTTGCGATTACAAACTTACATTAGCAGTTGCAGAATTGGCCGTGACGTATATCGATGTATGGGAGAGAATTTTTTCAACTACAGAATTAAGTTATTTTTGTCTTCTTCTTTTCAGTCTCCTAAGATACAGGACTACCTAGTTTAGGAGACAGCGTTACATAACCTGTGTAGATTTATGTAGATATACCTTGCTATTTTGTACATCTGTTTTTGTGTATCATGAATCTTGTGTGTATCGTAATAAAGATTATTATTATTAAGTTGTGTCTGGGGTTAATTCATCTCAACTACGGAACCGTTCATTGTGCGTGGTCCGACACGAACTTGGCCGGTTTTTTTTTTAGATAAAACATCGCCGAAGTTTGTAGAAGCTTAGGTAACTCAAAGATAACGTCCTAAATTAATCTTCTTCGAATCTACCTAATAATAAAGTTTTAATAATTAATTTATACATATTGCTACCATTCATAATAATAATGTTTTTACTAAACCATCATGCCATCTGCACATTTTTATAGATAACGTTTTAATAATATATAATTATGTTTGTTGATTTTTCCAAAAAACATTTAAGTGGTTTATAAAAAAAGTCCTTCACATTTCAATATTGTGTATATAAAAAGAGCGATTTCGAGAGAACATTATTATCTCTATAAATATGTGTTTATACGATATACAAAATGTAGATTTAAATAAATTATCGAGTGTAAAAATGAAACCGGATTACCTAAATATTGTTTGCAGGACCATTTTAACGTTTTCCTTTATCGTCGAAGGCATGTGTGCTAATAATAAACACTCCACCAGTCCTCATGGGTCCCTCCAGGGTCTGAAATTACCCAGGCTGGAAAGGGCAGGGGCCGCCTTGAAGCAAGGTGGCTCCTGCCCAATCTAGGGGGGCCCAAACGCCTCCTCAAATCACGGTTCAGCGGACAGAGCTCCGGCGGGATCTCAGGGCGGCATGGAGAGTGCGATTCTCGCAACCCAGCGCTGGGCACGCCACAATTGCGGCGATAAGTCCCCTCTTTGAGGAGTGGCTAGAGAGGCGCCACGGCGTCCTCACCTTCCGCCTGACGCAGGTCCACGGTTGTTTCGGGAGGTTCCTGTTCCGGATAAGGCGGGAGGAAACGCCCGGGTGTCACCATTGTGTGGATCGCCCGGAGGACACGGTGGAGCATACGTTGGAGGTCTGCCCGGCTTGGGCGGGGCACCTACGTGTCCTCGTGCAGGCGATTGGCGGTGGCGATCTCTCGCGTCCGGTCCTGGTCCAGGCCATGGTATGGAGCGAAAGGGCCTGGGAAGCCGTCACGTCCTTCTGCGAAGCAGTAATGCTCGCGAAAGAGGAGGCGGAACGCATGAGGGAGAGGTAAAATTCGCGTCTTCACGCCCCTAGCCGCCGCAGGAGATGCCCCGGGAGTCGGGAATCGCAGGCCGATTCCCGGCCACCGTAGGCGCGGGCTTGCGAACGGCGAGCAATGGGCAGCTCGCCGTTCGATAAGGACCAGGCCCGGGTCGACGGCGCGTTGTGTTCCACGCGCGCCTCAAGGAGATGCCAGCATCAATGACGGGGTCCGCTAGGGCCGATGCCTGCCAGGGTTGCGGGAAAGTCCGAGAGGGATACCGTGGCCCCTGGCACAGGCAACTGAAGGAACATGAGTGGGTTCCAGTCAGTACGCTCTCCCGCTCTGCCCAGAGCGGGAGAAGTTATTTGATGGTTTCACACCCACAAAAAAAAAAGGATCTGAAATTACCTCATCCATTTTCAGAAAGTTATTTTACTCGTATATGAAACTTTTGGTGATAAGTATTCTGTTTAGTTTACATGAGTGAAACTGAAAAATGTCTTTAAAAATATTCTTTACTGAAAAATGTCTTTAAAAATATTCTTTACTGAAAAATGTCTTTAAAAATATTCTTTATTTGTTTTTCCTATTTATAGTGAAACGAATTGCGTTGTTCATCCGTCTTGATCTATCCGGATACGTCACTTGCAGAGTTAACTTCATCTTAAAACTGTCAGACTGCCTTTTACATAAACTTCTGCAAAAAAGGTCGAGCAAAAGATCGACGCTCTCGAATTCTGCACAAAGAGGATCTGATCTGAAAGAGGATCGTCACGACTTACGAAATGATTACTGTTTCCCGCCAACTTAATATATTGCAATCTAAAACATATTCGACCAAAAAAATTACGTCGTTTTTGTAAAAGTGTGACGAAACCATTCTTTATTTGGATTATTATGAAAATAACATCGAGTTTGCTCGAAATTTACAAACTTCCAAAGAGTTTTCGTAGTTTACTAAGCTGGCGTTCTATTTGAAATTTTAATGAATGCTCTGGCAGTCTAGCTGTATTTTGTCAACGGATAAAAAATTGCGGCAGCTTACTTGACGTCGTAACCTGTTTTTCAGACCTACTTACTTCACGTATTCAAATAGTAAAATTGGCTTAGTTTTTTTTCCAGTTTATCCTAAATATAAACAGAATAATAAAATGCTTTAGTAAGGTATACTACCTACAGGTAGGAAAACGGAACATATTTTTGTAAGACGAAAAGCAAAAAGTGTGTCTTAAAACTGTGATATAACTCGCACCAGACACCAGAGATGTGATATTTTCAAGATCCCTTTGTAGACGTAAAAGGAAATAAGTAACATTTTTCTTTTTGTGTGTCATTCGTATTATTTTTCTGTTTCTCGTCACTCCTGTCTTAGTAAATTCGAAATTTCACGCGCCCAGTATCTTGCTGTTGGGGTAACTCTAATGTAAAATCTACTTCATACGGAAGCTTGTCGTAACATTCGCCGGGTGTTAAGTAAGCTGCGTACAGCTGCATATATATTTCCAGTCTAATTTCAACCATTCCTCGGTTTCGTTTCATCTTTATCCGGATTTGCGGCTCCTTCTTGAGCCAAGTTGATCCATTGCGCAAATTGTGTGAATCATGCCGGCTGATAATGGGCCTCGGTTTGATCGTGGGCCTATTGAAGGCGAAACGAAGTTTTGAGAGTGGTACTTATTCGCGATATGGCGGAGGGAGGTACGTTTTGTAAGAGAACCTTTCTCTATCGGGATCTGCAGCCCAAACTTCATTTACATAATTAATCTGCGTCCGACGAGCGTGTCGACCGGCGCCCGCGTCCACGGGCCTCCATTAACCAACGATATCACAGAAGGCGTTTGTTCACATGTTAATCAACATAGTAAACTACCATTTTATTTAAATTACATTAAAATTAAATTAAATAGGTAGATGAAATTGCAAATCCGAGTGTATTTTCAGAAAGTGCACAGTGGTTAGTTTCAATTAAAAATCAACATTATATTCGAGTAACTTTCCGGCTGTAGCGAAAAAAGACATACAGGTGGTATATAAAAATAGTTCAATGGTAAAAATACAAACGAGATATTATATAAACATTTAATTTAAAGAATATTATTTGCTTTTAGCTAACCTTGTCTACAAAAGCTCGCGATAAAGTCTCTTTATGAATGTATAAACGCACTAGAGAATTGAATTTAATTTAGGTAATGGAAAACACAAGACTCCTTATAGATACGAGAACAAATTTATTTTAGAGGATATAAGGTAGTGAGCGTAGCTATAGAGTGTAGTGTTGTGCTCGTAACTGCTCACATAGAGCAGAAAGGCTGGCATCCCGGCCGGTGCCCGGTCCATGACGAGGGCGCTTCAATTAAAACTGTTCAAGTTTGTTTAAATGTTTGTGTCAGCCCATCGTCGGCTAAGAGTTACAACGCTACAGATTTCACAGTGAATTAACAAACAAATACTTCCTCCATTCTTGGGTAATTCAATTTTAGGGTAACCACCTTAAACCTATTAAGTTTGTTTCAACAAAAAGTGATATTGCAAGGACCATGAACACGGATAGTTCAAAACGTATCCGTGTAAACATTTGACGGTAAACTTTGAACTGGATGAGAGTTTATTTTCTATAGAGGGTTTCACATCATCGAATACAGTGAATAACTCGATTGTCGATACTTTAATACTATTAGGTTGTGGTTGCGGAGAGATTTCGATTTTACCTTGCTTGGGTCGGGTAAAGTTGGGAGCTCTGAGTCGAGCTGACTTCGCCGTTTCATTTGGGCTGGAACTCAACTCGGATTAACCCTTGATGCTAACCAGCCTGACTTTGTTGTCAAACTAATTAGCTGTGCCCGTCCATTTAATTATAAATATTCGCTATTGTATTTCCTTTACATAGGTAAATTTTCCCCAATACAAAAAGATTTTGGGTCGAGATGAACTAAAAGATCTTGTCGCCCCCGTGAAGATCGCTCCGATAGGACCTACTCAAATTAAGCCTACTGGTCGTAGAATTAAAACCGTTTTCTTATTTGCAAGTAGATTCTCTTTGAATATTTATTTCTTCCTTTTCTAGAGGATTTGCAATTTGAAAGTTCAGCGTACCAAACAAAATCTCTTTTAAGAATTAGTCATAATCCAAATATGGTTAGGTAGTCAGTGGAACGTCTGTGATATTTATGTAATTCTCAAGTAAGCCGTTTAATCGTCCATCGCGTATTTAATGTTTGAGCTTCTAAGAAACGTTGAGGGCGGGTGAGACGGGTGGGCCGGAGGGAGGGGGGGGGGGGGGATTCCAAGGGTTGGCCTCGTTCTGCTAACAAATCGTTCGCCGCACCACGCACAGGTAGTGTCACGCCTCATTACTCCAACTTTATGTTGCGAAATCACTCTAACGTCATGAATAAACAAGATTTAGGCTTATGACCTTCAAAAGCACCCTTACACTATTCAGTACAGTTTGCTAAAGGTGTCCAAGAGTATTTTTTTTTCGAGTAACAGTCTCGTTTATGTTGATCTGAGATAGAAGCCGGTGCTAAAGTTAAAGCTAAAATGAATTCCGTAGGTATTTCCGCGTTGTTGCGTGGTAGAAGTGGCACAGCATAAATATTAATTAACTAGCATAATACAGTACTTACATAGGTGCTCTTATTAGTAACATAATCTATTTAAGTGTTTGTTGGTTTGCCACGATGAGTTCACGGATTAAGCAGTGTATTATCGTACTCTGGGAAACAATATCAGGATTAGAAAATATGTACAACACATAATCACATCACATCCGAGAATACATATTTTAACATCGTAAGATGCATAAAATGTAGTTAAGTAAGTTTTCTTTGAAGAGAAGCAACTCGACCCCCATTAAAATGTTCGCGATAAAAAGGTTATTGTTTTCCTTTTGAGGTCCGGAACCCTAAAAGGAACACAACTAACTAAATTAATATATTCTCGGCAGTTAAAGTTTTCATAAAACAAGCGATCTCGGTATTCTTCACTTTTTGTTTTTAAAATTCTTTGCAGTTCTCGGCTTCTATTCCCGGTGTCTTCAGGAATTTAAAATTAAAAGCGTGTCATGCTATGCAAACATTGGAATTTATAAATTAAAAGCATTGTTTTCGTCTCATTTTCTCAGTAGCTGTGTTATGATAGCTCAGTTGGTTTCTAATTAAAAATTAAATCCGTATTTAAATCAAAACTAATATTATTAAGAGAAAATATTAGATTTTTGTATGTTTGTTTGTTACGCTTTCGCGATAAAACGGCCGAACGGATTTTGTTGAAATTTGGCACATGGGTAGACCATGGAGAAGCCAGACCTGGAGAAGGACATAGGCTACTTTTCATCCTGGATTGCAGAAGAAGTCGCGGGCCACAGCTAGAGTTCTATATATATACGACATGTTGTACTATTAATTAATAATTATGCCCATTTTACTCAAATTAAAGCCTACTTCATGTAATCGCTAAAACAATGATTAGTGAAATGACCCATGTCGGGCGCGCCGCGTGCATCAGTGACAATAATTATGTAAATGGATGCTCGGATATCGGGGCTGGGCCAATAGACTATGGCCCGGTTCCTATATCCGAGAAACGACTCGTTTTGCTTACGGATGGTAGAATTGTCTACGAGGCGTAACCCAAAAGTGTTCCTATAAAAAACGTTTCGTAAGCGACGTTACCGTTGGCTTGCTACCTACGGACGGGAGGGTTACCAATAACGATCCGTATTCGTAAAGTATGGAAATGTTGATCTGTGGTGTTCCTATAAAAATTTCGAGCGTCGGTCGAACTGTCAAATCTGCTGTTCGTAGTTCGTTTGCCTACCGGCCGATTTCGGCGGATAGTTTTGTGGAATTTTTCAATTGTAAAGTTATAATGTCGAGTTCAGAAAGT
This sequence comes from Brachylomia viminalis, assembly GCA_937001585.2. Taxonomy (NCBI): domain Eukaryota; kingdom Metazoa; phylum Arthropoda; class Insecta; order Lepidoptera; family Noctuidae; genus Brachylomia; species Brachylomia viminalis. The sequence goes on along the minus strand of OW443301.2, from coordinate 11,728,672 downwards.
GAAGTGAGTGATTTTGAAATTATACGTTTACTAACGGACTCCAGCGACTCTGATTCAGAAGAAAATAATCGCCGCTTATTAGAGTTTACAAACAAAGAGACGTTGGATGATTGAGTTCTAGCTGAGATTTCGGCTTGATAAACCGTCTGTTCAAGAGTTACTGCTAGAAATATATCCCTATCTAAGAATAACGGGAGCCAGGTTAGTAAACCTACCCGTGTTTATGTACTTACTTATTTGATAAGAAAAATTATTGGCAATACATTGTATTTCACCAGTGTTACCTTGAACTCAAGACACGTTTAACGAAATTAACTAATGTTTTACTTGGCCTTTTTAAGGAATCATGGAATATCTCCGATACACCAACTCTTATTAACTTTAAGGTTCTATGCATTGGGAACAATGCTAATATCAGTGGCAGATTTTATAGGAGTGTTGAAGGCATCTGCATGTCGTATTGTTGCTGATGTCAGTAATGCTATAGCACAGCTGTACAGCAGATATGTATACATGCATACCAATACTGAGCAGGATTTTTATTCAGTATCTCGATTTCCACTAGTACTTGGTGCACTAGATGGAACACACATCAGGATACAATCACCATGTAAGTGCATTACACTTGTACCAACTAACTTTAAACTTCAATGGCCTCATTGGTCTGATTGGTTCGATTCCTGGCCTGGGCAGTATTACTGGGTTTTCTATCAGGAATTTCTCAGTAACGGCTCGGAATCTGGATTGATGACCGATTGATGGCAATAGGCTCGCCAATAACTAAACATAACTAGCAAAATGTGGGTGTACCTACTATAGGTGCACCTGCACTGTTTACACGCTGCCTAGCCCTTCAGGGTATACAGGCATGATGTTACGTTAGTATTTTAATCTTGTTTTTAATGCATAATTTTTATTTCAGGTTCTCAGATTGGAGAAGAATTTAGAAACCATAAAGGGTACTTTTAGATAAATGTTCAAGCAGTATGCAATGCCAATTTGCTGTTTATGAATGTAGTGGCTCGCTGGCCAGGGTCTGCTCATGATGCCACAATATTTAACAGTTCAGAACTGAGAGGTAAATATTGATGTTGATATACATATTTCATTATTTGAAAACAAAGTAAATGGGTACTTACTTAATTTAATTCTGTGTTACTAAACTATGATTAAATTTTTCAGCACAGTGTGAGAATGGACAATTTGGGAATAAGTGGCTGCTTGGGGATAGTGCATATCCTTTGAAGCCATACCTTTGTTAAATCCAGACACACGAGGAGAACAACTTTATAATGAAGCCCACATCCGAACTAGAAACACCATTGAAAGGTATGTAGATGTTAAGTCCTTACAGATTTGTGATTGTCTAGAATCCACTTAAGTATTCAAGTTAATGTAATACCTATTTTGTTATAGGTGTTTTGGAGGTTGGAAACGAAGGTTTCCAGTAGTGGCTTTAACTTTATGTTTGAGTCTTTTATGAGCCATTGCAGTTATTATCTCTACAGCAGTACCTACTTCATAACATTTGTATATTAAAACGGCTGGATGATATCCCACCAGAGGTTGAGATTCCAGATGTGTATGCAGTGCCCACATCTAATAATATTGAGGCAAATAATAATCAAACATTAAGAGAAACTTTGATAACAGAATATTTTAATATGTAAGTTATGCATGTATATGTACTTTAATTAAGTATCTCTATTTTTCATACTTAAGTGATATACATTTGTTCAGTTCAGGTGTTGCCACATAAGTATACAGGAAACCTTAATCTAATTTCTGAATAATAGTCCCTAAAATTTAATAGTGCCAATCACAAGACACACTAGGTGGTAAAACTTTTGTCAAAGATTAATCTACAAGGATGTGGGCAGTATCTGTGTAGCTAATAAATTAAATTACTGGGTGGAAGACACCTAAAAAGTGATGTGTACTAAAAGATAATTATTATTATTATTTTCAGTTTGGAGTAAGAAATATTACATCTTTATATTTTCGTGACAAGATCATGAAAATAAAAACAAGAAGCCAAAACAGTGTTTTATATTAAATAAAAGTAAATATTCAGATTTTTATATTCTATAATATTTTGTATAAGTAATTAAAATAAGTGTTGATTAAAACCTAGAATTCAAATTAATAAATGAATATGAAATATGAATACAACTTTATTTACCCTACTTAAGTATCAAATTACTTAATTATAAACTAAATATCATTAATATTTTCCTTATTAGCTAGCTTTAACAGTCTTATCTCTAAATCTAACTTTTCTGCCTTCTTATTATAATAATTTGCTATTGCTACATTTTTTCCAGGCGTCCATCGTCACTTCTTTTCTTTTTTCCTGTAATAAAAATATAATCTGTGTTTATACCTACAATAATAGCTGTACTTGCTGTTAAACATTAGAGAAACACAAAGTATAAGAGAAAATATTTCATAAAAATTACCCTTGTTTTGCAGAGATTTTGACATTGTAGGCATGCCATATAAACAATTTGCTCCTGCATTGCCCTGAACAACCCCTTCTGGGTTCAAAATATTAATTTTTCTCTTTTTTACTGAAAATAAAAGGGAAATAAATTAAACTATGTACTAACAATGACTATTTAAGCTCCGCTACACCACTTACTTCCTCTTAACACATTGTGTATGAGCAGGGTTTGTAAGAATCTTAATTATAACAGAGTTAAGTAATGATTGATTGAGCCTTATTGATCCAACCACATCCAGCCCTATCAGCAGACTACCATTATAACAAATACTCAGACAAATTAGTTCTACTAACTGCTTAAATTATGTAGATTAAAGAATTAAAAAACTTAGCATCATTGCTCCACCAACATGTGCCTTACCTAGCACTTAAATTTTGAAAGGATGGATGATAAAATTAAAGAGTTGATTTATTTAGACATAATAATATTAAGCCTGTGAAGGTAGACCCCATTAGACTTGCCACTTTATCGAGGATTTCATCGGTGGGAATGAAATCTCCTTTTCCACCACCAGTCTGCAACAAAATACAATTTGCATTGTAAATATAATTGAGTAAGTATATGATATTCTAATCCATATATCAATAAATAGTATCTACCTAGTTACAAAGTTGTATCACTTGTCAATAAGTACCAGGTAAACTGAACATATAAAGTGAGCTGAATAATGCAAAATTACTATTTATTACATTAGGTACAGTAGGGATAGGATAAATATTTATTCATTTGCTTAGAGTAGGAACCTACTACTTTATAAATACTATTTAAGCTACTGACACTTGCTAAAAAAATAGTAACTAGGTACAAGGAACTGAATAATGTAAGTAGTTACAGTATATTATATTAGGTAAGTAGGTACCTTAAACATATTCATGCGAATTTGTTGCGTTCTTTTCCTGGCTGCCTTTTTCATTGTCCGATTTTAGTTTAAGTTGGTCTTTTTGTTTGGGATAGCCTCCACACTTTGCGTTAAAGGCAGCCGCCAAAGAGACCCACGCTTGTTCTTTTAGCTTGTTGGAGCTGGCGTTTGTTTCCTTTCTCAATAAAATGCTATAGCTTTGGATTAACTCCACAAAGTGAAACACCTCATCTCTCGTCATAGGCTTTTTGTTCTTCTGTAAACAGGAAAAACAGATTACACAATCAAAAAAATTCCAGTCCTTTACAAACATAACAAAGTAACAATAAACAAGATTACTTACTGGTGTAGTATCCATATTTTATGATATATGAGTTTTTATTCAATTATTCTAATAAATAATAGGTAGAAAGACACAAAATATTTTACCACAAAACCAAAATCACACGAAACGAATTTGGTTTGTTGCTTGGCTTGGCGCTTGCCGACCACAAAACCGTAGTAGTCTTAGCGTTTTGTTCACACTTTAGCAACAATAGCAATTATGTTTAAAATGAAAGTTATAAAGGACCAAAAAAAAATGTTAACTCTAAAACCGCATTCTGTAGAAAGCTAACATTATTTGGTATTAAAACATCTCATAATATTTGAAATCAGGTCGTAGATTCTGAACTACGCATTACATAATTTTTGAAATACCGAAACGCAGAGAGGATCATTGAGGACCATCGGTAACCAAGTAACCGACGACTGTTCGTAGCTGGTAGGCTAGTTAAAAACTTTGTGGAACACCAAGTTACGCCTCGTTATTAGTAACTTGGAAACGGGTGGTAGCTGTTAACGATAACTATTCGTTGAATATAGGAACCCGGCATATGTCGTCTAATTTAATAGGCCAAATAGATCCGACAGTTTTACCACAAAGCAAGCCAACCCACACTAAAATAAAGCGTAATAGACAACACATGTTTAACTAAATGAAGCATAAAACATAGTTTACGAACGTGATATGAAACAAAAACGGAACTGTCCTTTTACAGCTCTACGATGTAATTATGCGGAACACTCGACAAAAGTTTATAATGGTCATAAACTTCCACATGTTTGTGTTGTTCATATTCATGCATACCTACGCAAAATATTAACAAACTCCAAATTAATTTGACCGCAGCTGTGTCCCCAGCAATTTTTTTACGGTTAGTTAAAATTGTGACAAACATTCTGACATTTACAGGGAATATGCAGGGTGGCAGGGACATCACGCGCACGCAAAACATGATACCATGGATTCAGTTCATGATTCTGACCCCCTGCGTAGAAATATTTCATCGGTTATAAAAAAAAAGTATATCTCTTCCATAAATTTTTCAAACAGCGGCTTTTTTTTTTTGATAACTGACTGAACATTTCTACGCTAGGGGGTCTAGAATCAAGTGCTGAATTCATGGTTACAATTTGCGCGTCGGATGTCCCTGCCGCCCTATATTTAACACAGGTTTTGTATAGCGGATACGCCACAAGCTAGATTGTACCTACCTACTTTAATTAATGAAAGCAGAAAGAGCATGCAACGCATATTTTATTTTTGTTAACTAGTATTTCGATGAAAGCACCCAGAACAGAAGTAAAGTAGCGATTGCAAAATGTAAAAGGGAAAAACAAAAAATCGTGAGCTTCATAAAAATAATATTCGTGGGCTAGCTATTTGAATAAAATATCAAGAGAGGGAACCATTTTTCAAAGCGTTGGTGATAATAATGACGCTATTTATCAACGACTCGAAAGGGTGGTAATTATTATCGTAATATTTCGGTTTCGTTTGTTTACTTACATACATTTTGTGCGATATTTTTCACAGTTAGCGACATAAAAGTATGGTCATTTCGTTTGGCTGTGAAGGGATGGCTCTCAATGATTTATTGTTGCGTTGAATATGCACGTCGAGATGAAAAATGACGACGAACGTGCTAGTGGTTAGTGTGTGAGGATCGAGCGGCGGCGGCGCGGCGGGCACGCGGCGGGCACCATGCGTGCCCCACGCCGCCAGCCGTCGCGCACGCCGCCGAACGCGTCACATTGCGGAAGTCGTTAAGAAGATAAATCGCGAACCGCACAAGACCCCGTAATCCTTTTAAAATATCTAAGTGAAACCTTTTTTACTATTTGGCTTAGGAAATGCTGAATATATCCGCCACTATTCCACTTTTATAAGATTAACTTTTGTGTGTTCTTGTTCGTAGACAGTAGTTTAAACGAGTGGTGTATTTCTTCAATATAATATATAATGCCTTTATTTTCATTTCACCACGGAAAATCTGAGAGTTTCGATACAAGTTTCCACCAGACAAAATTTTCAAAGTGTGAGACATTCGCAAAGTGCATCCAAGAGCGAACTTAGAGGTATGGGTACCAGTTTTAATAGTTGCCGAAACAATAGCGGAGAAGTTTTACTTGCCGCTCGCCCTGGTTCCGTACCCGTCCCCGTTCATTAATACGGCTCGAGCACGGCACCATGGTACGTTAACTCGTTCAATTTTCGTGAACACTGCACCATGTTTTTTTCTAAAATAACATCCATCAGGATCGAGAATAGGTTGGCTTTAATTTCCGCCACGAGAACATATCGTTTCAAATTAAGAAGATAAAATAACGTTGCGGTCTTAAAAAGCGAAAATTTATTTTATGGGCACTTTCTTTCAATAGTTTATTGCTTTCGGTTACTATTTCAGTTGAGCTTTCTATTTACATTCTCTTAGACTTTTAAATTGTTAGAGCGACAGTGGTAAACTTGGAAAAAATAAAAACACTTGCTCATCAATTGACTTAAAGTCTGCCCTCGTGAATATTGCTTACAAAAAAGTCCGAATAAAAGTAAAATACTTGCTTTATTGTCTTTGTACGTGTTCATTTAGGGCAGTGGAAATGTAGTAAGCATTGAACACCATGGCAAACATGAATCGACCGGTTCTGTAGCAGCGTTTCGTTTCTCATGTCAGAACCAACCGGCAGCGTCGTCCCTTTCAATTCTGACTGCGCAAACAAACTATTGAACAAACAATTTTACTCCAATTAATGACGTCTCTCCGAAACATTTGTCAGACTGTGTTTGTAGATCGGGCCGACAATAATAAAATCGGTTTTTATATCAGCATCTCATCAAATAATGAACGAACGTACGTCAGATTTGTTTAATAGAAATTGCGCTTTGATATAAACTGGAAACGTGGTTAACTTTAATATTTTTGCGGTGTTTTGTGTGTTTGTAACTTGGTAAATTTTATTTTTTAAATTATTTTTAGGAAATCTTCACATAGGTACCTCTGTAACAAAAATGTATGCCCCTAATATTTTAGATGTTTTATTTTGAAGGAGCTTACTATTCAGTGACAGAATTTTTATTCATGTGGTGCTCCCAAAACAGACGTTAAGCGCAATAGCAGAAAATAGGACACTTTCCACTGCAGGGAAGTGAGCTGAACTGTTTCACGTCACCTTTCGAGTGCGGACTACGAACCGCGGTGCGGTTCTATTCGAACGGAGACTTTGTTGTAACGCAATTCGATTGTCATGATTATTTTCTCCTCTTACGCGACATCAATTGCTGCCATAAACTATATATTACTCGTACCTCTTTCAAAGCATACTATGGCTGAATAGATTTGGTCGCTGGGTAGCACATACTCGTTCCTACTACTTAACTTAAAACCCTCAAATAGGAATATTTCCGAGAATAAAATGTAACTACAAACCATCATTTTTTATCTCGATTCATACTTAGTTCTCGAACCCTAAAAGCAGACACTTTGAAAGCTACATTTGGGTCATCAACATCGTCGTCATTCATTTCGCAACTGGCTGCTGGTTGGTTAAAAGCCATAATTAGTGGTGAACATTATGCAGAAAAATATTTTCTTTCACTCTTCCATTTGATTTTTGTTCTGTTTTATAGTTTTGTATTTTTAGTCGCCAATCAGCAAAAGGGGAAAACGGCAAAAAGCTTTGTAATTAGGAAGTTGACTCGACAGGAGCTTAATAACACTCAGTCCCAGTTGGAAGCCTTTCTGAAATGGTTTCTAAACTACAACTAGTATGACTTCGGGATATTTTGCTTGGAATGGGGTGTATTTTAAATATTTCTATTACGGAAGTTTCGTGTGATAGCTGTGTGTGTGAGAGAAGCTTAAAACATATCCAATCCACTATGTTGTGTGTACGTACGTGGAACAGGGTGTATAGTTCACTCATACCTCCATAGAAAATGGAGGATCCTCCGACCAGACGGGTGTCGTGTCTGGTGGGCAAGTGCCCAACGATTGATGTCGGGAAGTTGTATATATGCTAGTCGCGCAGTAAACTCTGCTTGGGATGCAGGATTTGCGTGATGTCAGTATGACGCGCAGCTCGCATTTAGCGATGTAGATACCGCTACATTATGAGTTCACGTTTTGCGCGCTATTTTCATTTGATAGTTTCGGAATAGGGTAATTTGTTCTTCAATTGCTTTTCGGTCTATTTCGATAAACCTAAACCAGCCAAGCTCGAAATTCCGAACAACTATCAGTCAGCGAACAGTTATTCACTTTATTTAACTTTTTCTTAAAGATATTACAAGAATACCGCGAACAAAAGTATCAAGATATTGTCAAACTTTTGAAAACCTCACGAGCTCCAACTTTCAATATATATTTTTTGATATGTGAGAACTTTAAACTTTCGAAACTCACCGATATAGTACTTTTTATTGAGATTCCTTCAATAGTGAGCGAGCAAAGAGTAGTTTGCAAATAATAAATAATGTAACTTGATAAACAAGCAGGGTAAAATGGAAATTATTCTAGAATGTAAGAGATTTAACAAGCTTAAAAAGGAAATCTAGATAATCCGTTTATTGATGAAACATAGTTCCCAGTAGTTGTAGTTAGCTATAAGTGCAATCAAACAGCCCTCAATAAACGGCGGTATTGTTTTGCCGGTTATTGCGATTCCGTTGCCGAGACACGTCCCGTCCGGAATAAATTAAACTGCAATTTGGGGCCTTTAATATGGAGTGTTGTTCGCGCTATTGGGCCATAGTGGCGTGTGGCAGCGTGGCGATATGAGCGGCATTCGAATGAGTACACAAAGGGGTTCGGCGCCACGCTGCCCATTGGTAATGCAGCCAGGCACATGATTGCAGCGCAACTCTCCAGGGACACCGTTTTGTTACCTACCTGCGTACCTACGCATGATCGATTTACTGTCAAATTTTCGTTGCACATTTCGAATTGGCAGATAGCCCCGCCTTGGAATAGCTGCGAGCGCTGAATGCAATAGTCGTAGTAATTACGCTGAAATGGCTACGTTTAGCGATTCTCAGTTGCAGACATAATTTACATTGCAACAAATCCGATTATGTTTTAGGCAACGCTAAACTGTAGACTGCTAATGTAGGCTTAGGCTGAGGAGATTTCATACTTTAGAAGCAGCAATAGTATCATGCGATTGATGACTTCAATGGGTCTATCACCTACTTACAAGTTCTAATTAAAGAACTTCAGTCATTATAGTAGACGATATTACTTACCTAGCGCACGTGCATGTAAGCTTTGCAACTGAACCTTACTCATCTAAGTTGGATATGACCAATGACCACTAAACTTCCGGTATCGTAATGAAATTAAGGTCAATAGCAGCCAGTGTCAAGATATGGTGTGTAGTAATAATCATTCACGCATAAGCAGAAGCACCTCGGCATCGTGTTTATTGCGTTCGCAGAGTATTCTATGGCACCATTATTGCACGTAGCGAGGCGTAAGGTCTAGTTGCTCGCTCAATTTGTGGTATTGGTCTGAGCTGCCGTCACATAAACAGAGTCAGGAGCTCCTACAGATCCACAATCGTCCCGTTGTTTGTCCGCCCACATTCCTCAACAGAACGCGTAATGGCTCGCAAAACGCAATAGTACTTCCATAAACACCACATCCATTGTGTGAGCACGTTAGACGTTGCAGCCATTTTCAATAGCATTTATACATGCACTTTAGCGACGTACCTGCAGTTCGGTACGTAGTACATGACAGTCGTTCAGCTGATAGCTCCAGTCATTGCTATGAGGTGTGTAAGCGAATGGCATTTATAAAGTCGCTCCCCCGGCGACACTACACTTCAGAGGAGCTCCGTTTTTGTTCCCGAGGGAGATCACGATCAGAATTAACGAGACCTTTACCTTCATTCTCGCAGTTTGGTATTTAACGCAGAGGTAAGCAATCCCTGCTTTTGTACAAATCCGGTTAAACAATGAAGTTTGTGATGTAGATAAAGAATACCTTACTACTTTTATTTTATGTGATGTATTTAGATTAGACACAGCCTTAAGTTACGAAGTCCCTTTGTTAAAATGTATATTTAAATTAGATAGGGCTCTTAATTTCAAGGCCCAAGACTTACAATTAATCGTATTACCCATTTGCCTTAATGCTTAGATCTACGACAGTTCGCTTTTTGTTTGGATCTGGTCCAAATATATATCTATCAGCGGCACTTTTATTATCTTTAATGCGTTCGACGTGCATTTATATACTTAACCTCGTTCCTATGAATGGATTTTATTGCATATTAAAAAGGAGAACAGTCTAGTAAAAACAAGTTCAGTTGATAAAGTCAGACAATAGTTTTTCTTGACTGAACAAGCTGGGTGATTATAGAGCTCTCGTCAAATACTAAATCGAGCACTTGATGTTTTGATCATTAATACAGTTTATTCGGTACCTTCTGCTTTATATGATTAATAATAGTCCACAGAACGTGACGTGACGTGAACGGGAGTGACGTCACGGACGCTTTACGGTACACAACTACTGTTCGTGTCTGCGCAATTGTAAAATTGAACATTAATAGAATCCGTAAACAATTCGTTTACTACGATATCACTTTAGTGGTACTTACGTGTGTGATCGTGTGGAAGAAAAATATAACAGTTCGGAAGTGTAATTTTGTGATAGATCCGTAAAAACAATATAACTTTTTTCGTACTTTTAGACTTATAGGTCAGTTGAAGTTTTTTTGTGCCGCCGGTACCTCCAAAAAGTGTCACTTTTTTCAAAAAGTTTGACCGCTATAGCCGCAGATCTGCGCATGTTGGTCAATATTTTTTGCGTAGCAGGCGCCATCTATCTCTTTCTAGCCACACTACTATGGTGAAGTGTGCAGCTTGCGGAAGGTTTCTGTCGGCAAAAGGGGGCGCTAGCTGTAGCAACTCTGCCTGCCACAATCGGTATCACCTAGCGTGCTTATTATTGCCCGACCCAACCCAGATAAGTGGCGATTGGCTGTGCCCCGAGTGCAAAAAAAAATTGCCCAGGGGAGACAATAGCGCCACACCCGTCAAGGACCTAGGTAGTGGTCCCCCAGCAAAACCAGCAGCAGCGTTGGCAGCGGCAACGTCTCCAGTTCCAGTACAGGTCCAGGGCGCTATGATTAGGTCACCTGTGGCGGGGTCGCAGGCGCAGGGTACTCAGCCTCTCAGCCGCACTGGCAGTGAACAGGGAGCTACTGATGGGGAGCCTTCGCCTGATACACAGCTGACCCTTCGTGAGGAGATAAGGCTCTTCAGATCTGAGCTGCGGGAAGTCCGAGATGAAATGAGGGAGTTTCGACGCGAGATGTCAGGCCTGCACTCTTCAATGGGAATTTGCACTGAGCGAGTTGACGGCCTGGAGGCCAGGATCGAAGCTCTCGAGAGTAGGCAAAGTGCTGCAGTGCCTGACAGCAAAGTGAGTCAGCTTGAGCAGATTGTGCTACAGTTGCAGCTCGATCTAAACGATCGCGAGCAGGATTTACTTGGCTCCGACCTTGAGATCACCAATATCCCGGAGACGCCTGGTGAGAACGTGTTGCACACCGTCGGACTGGTGGCGGCAAAGCTTGGGGTGACGCTCGATGAGCGTGATATAGTGTTTGCGTAACGGGTGGGCCTGCGAGTCGAACGCGAGGTGCAGACGAGCTCTGTGGGCGGCGCGAGTCCGGTCGGCGCAGCAAGCCCAGCGGGAGCAGCGGCGGCGCGCGGGCGGCGCATCGTGCTGCGCCTGACGCGGCGCGCACTGCGCGACGACCTGCTGCAGAGCGCGCGCGTGCGGCGCGGAGCCACCACCGCGGACCTAGGGTTATCTGCACCCCCACGTCGCTTCTTCCTGAACGAGAGGCTCACCAAAGCTAACAAGCATCTGTTTTACCTGGTGCGTGAAGCTGGCAGCCGTCTGGGATGGAGGTATACGTGGACGAAGTTCGGCCGCATTCTGGCTAAGCAGGGTGACGGGAAGCCCACCCACTGCATCCGCTCAGAGGCGGATCTTGCGCGGGTTTTTGGTTGTGAGGTGTCAACTGCAAAGGATGTTTGATTACTTGGCCCCCGTGAATCACTGTACTGTGTGTCTAGAACTTTACTTTTATCTTTCTGTTTTGTATTCACCTAGATTTTTAAGATTGGCTTGTGCGAGGCCGGCTGTTTCCCTGTCTCAGTATACTTTGGTTTTCTCTAGTGGCCCAGTACGACCTATGACTATTTATGTGCATTTTATATGTATCACACTTCAGCTCACTATTATCGCGTTTTCAATATTTTTTATATTTTTGATTTTACGAATTTTATATAATTATACACTTTGGATGACTATCTATATTTCTACAATATTTACAATACTTCACTTTTTATTTTTTCGAATTATACCGAACACCATGTATTTCAGTATATTTACACATCTCATTAAGCAAAACTTCACACTACGTAATACCTCTGACGCTATCTACATTCAAAATATTACTATTAAATACATTAATATTTTCATAAATGATTAAGACAACAAAAAATTTAAAAGTTGGGTTATTTAATGCGGGGTCGCTGGGTTCACGTCATGAGGAGTTCCTAGTTGCTATGGATAACCTCTCGGTAGACATCATGGCGATAAATGAGACCTGGCTCAGGCAGGGAGAGGAGGGTCGCGCGCCGACAGTACCGGGCTACCGGCTGCGGCACGTGCCGCGGCCGCGCTCCGTGCGCGGCGGGCGCGGGGGCGGCGTGGGCTTCTACGTGCGCCGCGGGGTGCGCGTGCGAGCCGTGCCGCACCCGCCCGCGCCGCAGGTCGAGCAGATGTGGCTCCGACTTAACGTCAACTCGCATTCAGTTATTGTTGGTACAGCATACAGGCCGCCGTGGCTTGATGTGAATGCCTTCCTGGATGCGGTTACCGATTCTCTCTTCTCCTTTGCTAACGCGGACAGAGTTATCCTACTCGGCGACTTTAATATTAATGTCTTAAACCAAAGTGAAAATAAAACAAAACTTCTGAATAATTTTATACATTGCTGCAAGCTTAAACAAATTATTACTGAGCCAACCCATTTCACTGATCATAGTGAAACTCTAATTGATGTGGTGTGCACTGATGCCCGTGTGTGTGGGGTCTCTGTATCACATATACCGGAGCTTGGTCAACATGCGATTATATCTGTCGAACTAAACTTCAAATTGGAGAAGCCTTCTCCACACTGGATTACCTTCAGGCCACTCAGAGACATCCTCCCCGAACTCTTTAATGAAGACTTAAACAAAATGGACTGGGAATATATTGAAAGTTTGGAAGATGTGAACGCAATGGTTTCCATGTTTAATCAATACATTCTTACACTTTTCGACTTGCATGCTCCCTTAAAAAAAGTCCTAATTAAAGAGAAATCTTATCCCTGGATAACAGACACGGTCAGGGAAATGATGAGGCTTCGTGATAAGTGTCATTTGAGGTCGAAATCGACTAAATCCGAACATCATATTAAATCCTACAAGGAGTTTAAATATCTTGTTAGAGCTGCTCTTGATAGTGAGAAGTGCGCATATTTTAAGACATATATTAATGATAATATTAAACAACCTAAGAAGTTATGGAGTCATATCAAAACAGCAGCAGTCACCTCGAGAAAGCCAGAGCATAGTCTGCCTCATTTCTGTAGCAACCCAGAATCTATTAACCAACACTTTTTGGATGTACCAGGCAGTGGGAGGGTCACTACTGCAGATTTAACCTATTTTGAGCATCATAGACACGGCAACAGTTGTTTCCAGCTTGAGCCAGTCCAGCGGGATGCAGTGTTGAAGATCTTGCGCAATCTTAAGTCCAATGCACAGGGCTCTGACCAAATTTATCTGGAGATGCTGATGTTGACACTTCCTAGGACGCTTGCAGTGATCACAGCTATCATCAACAGGTCCATTGTCGACTCTTCTTTCCCTGATCTGTGGAAAATGGCAATAGTTAGACCGATCCCAAAAGTACCTAACCCCACTAGTTTGAAAGACCTCCGTCCGATAAGCTTGCTCCCATGTCTGTCCAAGATATTAGAAAGGGTTGTCTCTGACCAACTTAAGGCATATCTTGAGCACTATAGTATCTTGCCACTGGCTCAATCCGGTTTTCGCAGGGGCCATAGCACAGCAACAGCGCTCCTGGATGTAGTTGGTAACATCCTAGAAGCCAGAGACCAAGGTATGGGAACCCTCCTCGTCCTACTGGACTTTTCACGTGCTTTTGACTCAATTAACACGTCACTTCTGCTCTCCAAGCTGTCTTATTATGGGTGTGAAGCTGGAACTGTTAAGTGGTTTGAGAGTTACCTTAGCAATCGATCGCAGTTTGTCCAGGTGACCTGTGACAGCGGAGACACCATGTCCTCTGGTCCGAAGCGCGTGGTCAGGGGTGTACCTCAGGGATCAATCCTGGGCCCGCTTCTCTTCATCCTGTACAGTGCTGACATCACTAACTGTCTGATCAATACCAAGTTCCACCTGTATGCTGACGATCTGCAGTTGTACCTCTCCTTCCGGTCCCAGGACATAGCTGAAACTTTAAGTAAAATAAATGAAGATTTGGAAAGGATCTCAGCTTGGTCTACACGAAACTCCTTGGTCCTGAATCCCAGTAAGTCCAAGTATATTGTGATGGGATCTAGGGATTTCCTGAACAAAATGCTTGACTGCAACTTGGACCTCAGGATTGATGGTTGTGGTGTGGAAAGGGTTCTGGAGGCTCGTAATTTAGGTGTAGTATTTGATGGGCAGCTGCATTTTGAAGCACACATATTGGAGGCTGTGCGCAACTGCTTCTACCGACTCAAGGTCTTGTATCGTATCCGTCCCTACATAAGTGTGGATATGCGTGTCATGCTGTGTGAGTCACTTGTTTTATCCAAGCTGAATTACGCTGACACTGTGTATGGGGCGTGCATACTTGGTAGAAGCGAAAGGCTGATTCAGCGGGTGCAGAATGCTTGTGCAAGATTTTGCTACAATGTCCCACCACGATCCCACATCACTCCTTTTCTAAATAAGGGTAATTTGATGAGAATGTCAGCACGCAGAAAGCTTCACCTGGCTACCCTACTCTTTGGCACAATTCTCACACAGAAACCGGAGTATTTATATAAAAAACTGTCATGGTCACGCGATTTTAACAAAATTAAAACAAGAGCTTCTTCTTACCTAATGTTAGCCTCATCGCATAGAACTGCTGCATTCCGTGGTAGTTTCAAATTCGCTGCCTCCCGTTGCTGGAATGACTTGCCACCTCCTTTTCGTGCTATAAAGACAATTGGTACTTTCAAAATTAAGTTTAAACGGCATTTATTGCAGCTTCAAAAAGATACCACACTTTGAACCTACCCTGGGTGTGCACGCAGATAACAATGGTGGTCCGAGCGTTTGGCAGCGATCGTTCACTGGGCGGGCGCAGCAGTTGTTTCACACCTTGTTCTTGTTTTGAGTTCATTATGTACATGTTCGATGTTTCATTAAATCTAATGTTTATTCCACGCCTTTACTGGCAGCACTTAGAGAAGAATTGTTATTGCTGGCCTACACAATGTTTGGTTCTGTCACTGTTTCTTGTAATATTTGTAACTCGATATCACATCAATAGTTTATTTATTTCATCCATTCCGTTAATTCACTATTACGAATAATGACATGTCTTTGATTCACCACATACCGCGTATGTACATATATCTATATTGTATGTTCACTAGTGATACTGTTCCAATGTATTTATTTATTTTCGTAGGGTCGGCGCGTGCGTCCTTTTGCTTGTCACAGCAATGCCACCACAGACTACTTATTGATATGAACGCCACAGAGTGACACTCAATGGCATAGACAAGCATGTAGGTTACGTCTGGCGCGGATAGAAATGCGAATATTATAATGTTTTATTTGTTATTATTTTACATATATGTATTTCATTATTTATCTATTACTGTTAAATGCCCGTGACTTCACAGCGGGCCCTATCAGAATACCAGCGTTGCGGCATTTATTTATTTTTTAAATGTCGCAGCATCATGCTGAGATAGGAGCCTTTTGGCCTCGTATAGGAATTTCTGTTTCCTTTTTCTTTTGTTACTTTTTGTTTTTATATAGTTTGATTTTTTCTTTTATAATTTAGTTTGTGCACTTCCTGTACGAGTCACAATAAACACTTTTTCTTTCTTTCTTTCTTCAGAACGAGCGACCTATCAAACGCGGACGATCGCCAGACGTCGCTAGTTTAGTGTGCAGTCATCTATGTCCGCGCACTGTGTACCTCCCTAATGAGATTCTATCTTAATTATTTTTCAGTGTTCGTCGTAAATTTCCCTCCCGAGAGTTGCTGAGCCATTCCGTGGCGGAAACATCCTCTTCGAGCTTAATTATTTCCATTTTTTTTACTGTGTTCAATATTCATTCCGATTTTCGTCGAGCAGACATTAAAATTCATAACTCAGCTATTACACTCGTCAACATCTGGCGCCACTTGAACGTTATTATCTTTAACTCTTAGAAAAGCATTAATTAAGAAGTTAATTTTTATGTCACTTGGAAATGTAATAATTTTTATGCGAGTTTATCGGGCAGGCAGCCGGCAGGTGGGTGTGGCCAGGGGGATTGTTTCAATATATCTACCGTACCTATACATCTTTACCTATGCAGCGCCCGAAGTTGTCCCTCGATTAAAGAGTGGTAATTTTACGAGTTTCGCCCCATAACACTTGAGAGCTAGTATCTATTGTTCTATTCGTCGAAGTGGCATTTTATGACGCGGATACACTCGTAACGGGTCGTCGTCTCGAGTTCCGTGTCTGGGCCCACGAGATAAATTTACGTCGGTGGTTCACGCCCACAAGCGTCGCCTACTCGTAAAGCAGTTGACGGCGGGGGTAACTTCATAAATAAGGTCCGGCGGCTCGCCCCGGACACCCGCGCACGCTTGCATACCCCTGGCTTGCACAAATGCACATGCGCTCGTGCACCTACTTATCTATCCCTGCAAAGTGACAAGGATATGAATGGCCAGCATGACTACGACAGAAATATGGCGCTTGCCTCTCCGTATATTATTTGCTTGCGTATATTATTTTAAAAGGTTTTTTTTTTAATAAAAATAAATATCTTTTCGTGTAAGTGCGCAATTTTATTCGCGATTAAAAATGTTAGCATATTTCAAGTAAACTTTGGACAGATGAGGCTGAATGGGGTCTTTGGTAGACTCATAAATAGTACCTGAGCGTTAATTGAATGTGTTGTTGTGCCTTCGTCAGTTACCTCGGATTGGAGATAACTGAGGTAATCAGTGAATTGCACAAACTATATTGTTCGGTACGACTGTACATTTTAATTACTTACCGTGCGATAAATCAGAGCTGCGTTGTGAAAGGAACTGCCGTCGATAATTATCAATTATCGAAATTCTGTTGGAGAATTCTGAAGAAATTTCATTTTAAAATTGTTATAATATTTAAAGAAATATTCCCGTATGTAGTAGGTATACTAGCCAGCGCAGCAGTAGACCGGTGAGTTTCCCAGAGACGTCAGCGGAACACTCGATACTAAATTACATTTTGCGAAGCTACCGATCCTTAATAGCATCGCGTCACTTTACGGAAATTCTCTTTTCTATACAATCGTCACCTGTTTTCTAGTGCTCTTCGAAATGATAAAATGAAATTCCGTTATACTGGTTCATCGCAGCCAATTACACACTGACCTTATTAGGTGATAACAGCAAGCATATTAACTATATTACAGCCAATCTTTTATGATTCAACACGAAATAAAACCCGATAACAGATAGGGGTGCAGTGTCGGAATAACAATGGGATGAAAAGGGGAATGCTGCAGCTCAAGAGACCGAAAAATATGTTATTTTTATAAGAAGTTGTATTTTACGGAACGCTAATCGTGAGCTGCTTTCCAGTAGCAGCCGGTTTTTACGCGTTCGCTCCACTTGGATCCGTTTTACATTTTTATTTTACTCCTTTCAGTCTAATTTAATATGCGGCCTCGTAGAAGAAATTGCGAGGATATATTTTTGCATTTGTTAACTCCACCTTGAATGAAATCAGATTTTACCGGCGAATTTATGTCGAATTGTGTGAGACAGGTAGAGAAAGCTTTGGCTCCACATGCGTATTTAAATCACGTACTGAATTTATGTGTTATTTGTGTTGCAATATCGAGCTTATGTTGTAAGAGCGTGTGCTGCACGGTTCTGACGTCTGCTGCTTTAAAATAATTTTCTCATACGAATTGAGTTGCTAAACTTAAAAAAAATGCGCGAGAAATGTATCGGCGTAGGCCACCAAAATTCAATAGGATTTCATTAAAACCTTTTACAAAAAGAAAAAACCTTACCGTTGCTTGGAATTTAGACAACCTTCTATTGCAAGATTTTTAATTAAATCGACTTTGATCACAGGACGGGAATGTCTCTGGTAAAACGATTAAAACCGGTATAAAACAGTTGCTGTGTAATCTTTCCGCGTAACATCCCCACGTAACGATTTAATCAAATGCTTTTAATCATTTTTTTTTATCTGAAAGTTTTCTATGATGTTTTGTTTCTGTCCAAGTTTATACCGAACACACACATTTCAAGCTTAGATAGGTACACAAAGTAGAACAAAATAAAACTTTGTAGCCTCAATCCGCAGCTGTTAGTTTTCACCGGCTATTCTTCTTTTATGTGACGTCGTCGTCGACTGGAATATAGAATTTGAAACGATGAGTACGTCTTCGTTAGAGCAAATATCAATTAAGGGCGGCTACGTGTTGGCGATAGACGGCGCGTGCGTGACCGACCGTGTGACCGGCCGCCAGCGGCAGCGTAGCCCCACCGACCTACGCGTCGGAGCGCGTAGGCTCGTAATGCATCGTAGACGCTCGTAGCTCCGCGTAGCACTACGT
The DNA here is from genome assembly GCA_937001585.2 of Brachylomia viminalis. Taxonomy (NCBI): domain Eukaryota; kingdom Metazoa; phylum Arthropoda; class Insecta; order Lepidoptera; family Noctuidae; genus Brachylomia; species Brachylomia viminalis. Next base: position 11,710,068 of record OW443301.2, on the reverse strand, counting down.
AGCATAAGTGCTACGTAATGCTACGCGTTGCTACAAGCTACGAACATCTTACTAAACATGCATACTAATTTCACCTTCAAAATTCGAAACGTGCTATAGCTTAAACAGCCACTTACTTATAATAAACTAAGTCCCACTCTGTAACTCGACCTGTTGTTTACTTATTTATTAATTAAGATTAGGTAGGTGGGTGCCATTAGAAATGTACCCAGCGAGACCCCTTTTCAACCCCTATGTTTTGCACATCGTATTTGTGGCAGAAGTAATAACATGGTAACCGTGACGTTGCTTTCTTGGAACAAATAATTTCGTGTAATGCACGTTGCGTAACTTCGCTGTTTGTTCCCATAAAGTTTTTAATAAGGCCGTCGATATGAAATGCGGGACTAAATTACAAAGTTTTTGACCGTATATACGTCACGACTTTAATTAAATTGTAGTAAGTGCTCTTCTGTTAGTCTCCTATTAGACTTTATAAATTGAAATATTATAAAAATACTTTAAATCATTCTCATGCTCTACATTTATTTCATACATGGTTATTTTAATTCCAAATAAAAAATGAATCAATATACAATTGTTCAGGGGTCCAAGAGTACCAAATTATCAAGACAAAATAAAGATAAAAACGTAGAATTCAAGCCACCGAAATTGAACTAAAATGTTACAAAAACACCAAAGCTAACAAACAATTGCTTCGAAAGAATAACCATAATTATAACAATATTATAAATTAACCTTTTTTGCAACTTAATATTCTTTAATACAAGTCAAAGTAACTTTCAAGACTTCAGAATTGTTTGAACTGTAATTTCAGAAAATTATATCAAGATCTTTGATAACAAAAGCGTCTCGCAGGACGTGTCCCGACAATCTACCAACTACCTGGGTACCCTGAGGAGCAATTAAATACTTTAATTAATCTAAGCAAGGGTTGGTTGTTGTAAACTCTTAAATGACAGGAGCGCATGTTCCTGCAACCGTTTTGAAACTTGACTAATGGACGAAAACTTCAGAAGGGCTAAAACAAATTTTATTTCCAATATTAAGTTTTGACTTACAGTCCCGAAAGTTCTTTAGAAGATAAACGATTCTGTTTAAATCTTCAATGTCACCCGAGGAAAGTAGGGATTAAAATGACATACAAAATGGTTAGGTAGTAAGGTACCTTAGTCGACACCTTTCGGGTTTAGGATTTAAAGTAAGTGTTATTTTTATTGAGGTTCTATTTTATTCATCATTACGAGGACATCAGCCTTTAAAGGTCCTCTACTGAGCAAGGGGCGTTGACACTTACAAATAACGGTTATTGAGGATAATGTCATTGTAATCATGCTGGTAGACATACGGATTTGTGATCGCAGATTTTTTATAATAAACCGCAATACGCTGCTTCTGTCAAAGTAGTTGGGCTTTTTGGGCTTTGACTAATCCTCGATTAGAGTAGGTTTTTCTGATTTTTTTAGATGCCCCTTGATAAACGTGACTAATATAACACCTTCATAATTATTAATAGCACAGATTTGTGTTTAAATAAAATTACATACCGAATATTTTAAAATACAACGTTCTGATAAAAAACGTTGTATTTTATTTTTTCACTTTATCCGATCCGAAATCGAAAAATGTTCTTAGGCTTGGTTTTAGTACGAATATCTACACCACTTGCGTCTGTATGTCTGTCTGTCTGAACGCGATAAACTCAAAAAGTACCGAACGGATTTTCACACGGTTTTCATCAATGGACGGCACTCCGTCATGAATCACTATTCATGAGGAAGGTTTAGGTGTATAATTCATTAAAGTCTTGTGGGAGAAGTTATTTGATGACTTCCATCCATAAAAAAAAAAGGCAAGAGATTATACTAATTTACACCATCTCAAACGGACGAAATCTCAAAAATAATCCTTAGTTTCGATCCAAACTGTAGTGTAGAGATTTAAGGAATACCCACAAAAATAATTAAATGTTTAAGAACCTTTATAATTATCAGAGCAGCTGACAACTTGCATTAGTGAACACCTTGCTGAGGGAATGTTTCCAGATGCTCTGAAAATCGCTAAGGTTCGCCTATCTATAAATCTTGTACAAAAACTGACCCGATCAATTACCGGCCTATTACCGTCCTTCCTGTCGCGGTCGTTTCGAAAATCTTTGAAAACGTTATTTATTTGCGATTAGACTAATACCTCACTTCTATTAACTTCCTTTACAAAAGACAGTATGGGTTTCGGTCTCTGTCCAACACTTTATTTATCAGCCACAGCAGACGTAATCACAGCAACACAAACTAATATTATTATAGTTAAATACCAGAAACTGGACTACCTGTACGACAAGCTTAGTTGGATAGTGACTAACGTGGGAGAAGGCACTGCTCGCAGCAACCCTAGACCTAGTTACATAGGACACCTGCGTTTAGAAGTAGCTTCCGTTATGCGACTTCCAAAGTGTGGAATAACCTGCTACCACTTATTCGAGCAACTAACACGATCGACGCATTTAGAAAGAAAGAAAAAGTGTTTATTGCGACTCGTACAGAAAGTGCACAAACTAAATTATAAAATAAAAAACCAAACTATAAAAACAAAAAGTAACAAGAGAAAAAGGAAACAGAAATTCCTATACGAGGCCAAAAGGCTCTTATCTCAGCATGATTTAGTAGACGCCTACGGCAGTACCTACCTCATGGATGTGCAACGGAAGCTAGACATGACCAATTTGAATGTTTCATTGATATGAATTATTATATAGTTATCTATTACTTATCGACGACAGTCCATTGTTTTTTTTGTGCAACCATACCATTTTTTTTTTAAACACGATTTTAAACACACATTATGATCATCTTTTATGAAACAAATATCTAATTGTCTCTATTATTATTTGTTACACATATCTATTTTTATTTAAATATTTACACAGACTATAAAACTGATTTACATCCGTAAGATGTCCTCGTAACATAAGGTCCAGTTGAAAACCAGCGTCAGGCACTAGTTGTCTGGCATTTATACTGAACTAGGCAAATTTGGCGCAGCCGTGAGGCACACTACTATTTTAAGTATTTTCTGTTTGTCTGTTTTTGTGTAATATTGTGTGCCTAAACCTGGGTCAAATAAATTTAATTTCTTTTTTTCTTCTTTCTATTGACCAAAAAAAGATAGCACTAGGCCTTTTTATTCTAAAGAAAGCTTTCGACAACGTTAGGCACGCAGTATTACTACAAAAGCTCTTAGGTGTTTCAGTTATGGCACTAAAAATGATTAAAGTAAATATATAAATAGGAAAATAGGGGGATATCAAAGTAAACCGCACAGCACACATTCGGTGTGTCCCAGGGATCGGTTCTCGGACCACTAATGTTTCTCATTTACATCAATTTCATTTATGATTGATTTAAACACGTTATCTATTTGGTCCCAACAAAGCATCGTGGTTGGGATGGTAAAATAAAATGTTTGAATTGTTATTTATATTTAAATTCTTCCTTTACTAACATAGTTTATAAGCTCCTTTTGTTACTAACCATAATGGGTCATGTTATCTGACAAATAAAATAAATAAATAAAACCTACCTACAATAAATGCTGCTAAGACTAGTCTTAGGTAGTCTAGTCTAAGATGACATATCTAAGTAAATAAATAAATAAATAAATATCGTCTGACATTGCACACAGCACCATCTAGTTCCAAGTTAAGCACTTAATTAAGGCTTGTGTTATGGATACCAGGTGGTTGATACACTACTTTAAATATTTTTTTTTTCGTAAATACATCATCATCATTCATCTTTATACCTAAAATAAAAAAAATACCAGCTCAACCCCCCTTGACCATTGATAATCAAATAATACAGCAAAAACACTGTGGAAAATACCTTGAACTAAGATTAGACTGGCAGTAAAGTGGAAAATAAAAATTGATCACATCGGATCCAAGCTATCCTCACTTTTGGGCTCATTGCGCAATGTTGTTCATCGCCTTCCTCATCGAGTGTGCCAGACCATTTACAACTCGTTAGTGAAGCCACAACTGATGTACCTAATTGAAATATGGGGCAACGTGCCAAAAACTAACCAGGACCTACTTACAGATCGCTCAAAATAAAATTATTATACTATTATTCCACTATGATTAAATTTACAGGGAAACGAAACTTATGAATATTAAACAACTCCATTCATATTGTACCAGCATACCTATAAGAAACATTCTGAACAAGTCCATTCACACACAAATACACTTCACAAAAATACATCAAGTTCACAATCGTAGCAATCTTTGGAAGGATCACATTTTGCTACCGCGAGTGCGAACAGTCAATGGCGAGAGAATAATTATTTTTGCGGGAGGGCAACAATATAATAAGGTACCTAAAGAGGTAAAGATTGCGAACTCGTTTGGTACTAAATTAAATTAAGAAAACTCATTCAAATGATCTAACACTACTACCATAAAAAGACTTGCCCTACTAAAAAAAGACATTGCAACACACGTTGGGCATTAGCTAGTTGAGGAACTAATTTCTTTAACCATCTATAGTAACGAATCATTTTTGTCTGTTTGTCTGAATGTATGTTTTTAATAAGATAAACTCAACTTAAAATATCTCATTCACACAATGCACACACACTCATACACACACACACACTCATACACACACACACACACACTCATACACACACACACACATCCTAAAACTCGCTCGCATACATCACACTAGCGCTTTATTTTATACTTAGATTTTCTTTTTTCTTTGTCTTAGTTTTTGTTTTACAAATGCATAACCGTTATAATGTTAAGTGGAGGGGCGGAGTCACCTATCACAAGTATCTTCTTGCTAAAAGGTGATCTCCAACTCATGTGTGTAAAAGCATTTTATGTAATTGCAATAAATTATTTATTTATTATGTTCCGGGTTGGCGCAAAAACAGCTGAGCAATTTGGCTGAAATTTGGCACACAGATAGTTTATAACCTGGATTAAGACATAGGGTACTTTTAATCCCAGTAGTAAGTTCCCATGGGATATTTTTCGACATAAGCTAGTTTAAAACCAGCAGAGCTAATAATAAGCTAGTTTTTAGTTTAGTTTTAGACCAAATTAAAAGTTTACCGTTGCAAAAATTTTAAAAACGTTTCACAGAATTACTTGTATATGTTATTATTCTGTGCAGAATTTTCTAACAGATTTTTTTTTGTAATATTTTTATTATCCCCTACTTTATATTATATTTTCATGCTATATTAAGGCAGAATGGACATGGATCCTATTATATAATTTAACAACTTATTTTTGTGTACCTACATTCTAAGCAAATAAAGATATATTCTATTCTATTCTAGGGTCCCAGTTATTTCTGTGTATTTAGTAACTTAAGTATACTGGAAAGAGATTAAACACTCAAATTGAATAATAGTCTACATTGAGAGTGGAGTCACATAAATCTAGCCGTTTTAAATTGTTTTTATTTCATGTCTGTTACACTTTCGTATCTCGAATTGTGCGGTACCGCTTTACTTTATTAGTTTCATACTATTTTGCTACTTCGCTTTACGAGGATTTTTTCATTCATTTTTTGTGGAACTATTTCTCAACGAGGTCGTGTATGATTGTTCTTGTACGCTGTAATCGTTTTTGCTTGAAACTTGTTCTTAAGATATCTCTCAGCGCTCATAATTTATGTTTTCTTCAGGATTTGTTGAAGTGTAGCATTTGTTAAAGGTCCTCTTCTGTAAACATAACAGGATTATATTTTCAAAGTTTCTTTATGTTATAGCAAAGTATCGAATATAGATATTGCTAGTTTTACATACTCGTACTAAGAGACAAGAATTTGCATTGCATACATATTTAATTTTGCAGCACATTTCCGTGGCCCTGAAAGTTAAATCCCTATGGTTTTCTTTAAATATTTATGAAGGCCCCGAACGTCCAACGACTTTTAATACTTTGAAAATATTATCATATCCTTGTCATAAGCTTTTCCAGATAAATATTTTCTCCGAACATCTGTTTCTTGAGTAAAGTTAGAGTTTTTATTGTGATATAAAATAATATTGATAGCAGTTTATCTTTCATAAAATCAGGCATGTACCCATAGTATGGGACAAACGTTACAATGATAACAAAGATATACTACGTTTGGACGCGAGATAAATTCATTTGTAGCAGTTCGATGATTTATCAGAGCCGGCAGCGGGAGGTCGCGAGCGGCGTCATCGTCGCAGCTTCCTCGCACAGACATATCGTTTTGATAAATTGCAAAGAATCTCTGAACGAGGTAAAATTCAAAAATAAAATCGTATTATTTCTGGAAAGACTATTGTTTTATATGCGTCTACGTATGTGTTATGTTTCACACGTTAAAGTTTACGGAGGAAAGTTTGAGGTAGCGTGGAGAGAAAATTGTAAGTAGTTTCAACTCTAATGTTGTTTTGCATAGGTGAGCAGTCGGAACGTGCTTTCAGAGGTGCTTCAGTGGTTAGATGGGGCCGTTGAAGATATTTTTATCGAATGTGAGGAGTCGTGCGCTCGTGTCAGGAGGCGGGCTCGCGCCATCTGCCGATGACGTGGCTCAAGCGCCTATTATGCCGCTCGCCTTTTATTTATGATCGGGTTGAGCGGTGCTTATTACGACTGCGGGTGCGGGACATGTTTCATATGCCAGCCTAGTTTCTGCGTTAACTTCCTCCTTGACGCTTATTGAGCCGTACGCTTGCAATAATTCGTTTCGTCTACGGTTACAAATTGCTGATGCGGTGTATATTTATCTTGAGAGTAGTAACGATTTTTAATTTCTAATTCATATCTACTGTTGCGGAGCGCGCGTCAACTAATTACTTGAACTCCTACGACTTGGATTAATTTGTATAATTCCAAAGTTTATCTATATACATAAATCACATGTCAAGTTTTGATGATATCTGCGCCGGGGGTTGCACAAGTTGAGGCATACTTATTGTTATTCACGGCGTCTCTTGAAACTCTGCAGTGATATGTGTTTCACTAAGCCCCGACATATATTTCGCCGTTTTTGTCTATCACTTGGCAGGAACTTCTCCAATGTTTTCTCATTCGCCCGCAGTCTTCCCAAAAGTTAGCTCATTCTTGTCTCGGTGGGTGCCTCAACGAATTACGAACTCGGCACTTAGCCGCCGATGCGTGTAAAATGTCTTTACGACCTCGGTAAATCCCGTGATGTGTGTGTCACCAGCCGTGTCGCCTACTCACTCTCACCATTTATTTAATCAATTAGTTGTTAATTGAAAAACTTTTGAGAGCTCAGAATGTACCCTACTTCAATCTGGTGACCCGCTTGACTTCTTCAGTTACATCACAAAAAAAAGTCGTAACGAAAAAGGTATAAGTTGCAGCGATGTTATCATAACAAAATCAGACTCAATTTTAGTTTAAACTGGGTTACCAGGTTTCAATACATTTAATATTCCCTTTATTGCAAATGGGAATCTGTAAACGTGCAGAAAATATGATAACGAGAATTAGATATATACACGTGTATAAAAACGAATCTACGAGCCTGAAACTATGTTACTTCCTATAAGAATCGATTACTCTGTACCCGTTTCGTGGAATAACTTAATCAAAATGCTTTTTGCTCGGATTTCAATTGTGCAACAGAATAGAAGAAACGAAACAAAAATATTGAATGCAACATGCCTGAGTCCGACTTTTGGATGCGTTTTTTTGTTCGACGGAGTTCGTTTCTACCCGAACTTAAAATATACGAAATAATCCCCGGTCCTGCGCGTCAATTTCGTAATAGAAAGGTTAAAATTGAAAAAGTGATATTACATATTTTGAAACGTCAATTTTCCGGAAAAAATGAACACATATCGTTAAAGAAATGTTACCTGATATATTTTCGAAAGTTTGTTTCACCTTTGTGAAATATTTTAACAAATCCACCAACTGAACAACATTGTTTGTTATCCTGCACCTGTTTAAGTTGTAATATTTGCATGTTCATGTAAATCTGATGATTTTTAGCCGTAAGAACATCTACATATAATTGTGTGGCAGCTTCATATCTAATAATATACAAGGTGTAACAGAATAAACGCATATCCCGAAAGTAGTTTGCTCATAATGGACTACTGAATCAATTTCAGTAACTATTAATATAGGTATTTTTTTTTAATTTTATGTATTTTGCAATACTGACCGCCGATTGAGCCAAAGAAAAAAATCTTATTTCAAGGCAATAAGACTCAATTTTAAATGCATAAAGTAATGCTAGGGTCAACACGATTTTCTTAATAAAAAAAGTTAGCCTTTAAAAAAAATTGTTTTGGTCAATTATGCTTTAAACTCAATATTCTAATTGGAGTGTATGAGGTCTTGCGTTAATTAAGTTACCAAGTTGTATAAATAAAACATGTACCTATGTTTTCGCGGTATTCCGCGGTGCGACGTGACTTTGTCTCAGTCACCTAAAACTGAAAACATTCATAAATATTCATTTAGTGCACACTCAGACACACCTGCAATTAGGTGTGATGGCAGAGGTAATGGATATAATGATAATTAGTTTACTTTAATAATTTTGTATCGTGGTTTTGTAAATTTTACAAATGAACTAAACATCTGTAGCTACGAACTAGGCAATACTCTTTATTTCGGCTATCAGGGCCAAGAGATGAAGTCCATTTTTTATATAAAGTATATTTATTTTAAAACTAAGTGGTTAGCGTCATGGATACTAAAATTAATGGGTGATAAATTACCTACACATCATCAAACAAAGCAAACGGTAAAGATTCATATTTATTCAAATGTTCCAAGAACCGTTTAGTCATTTAGTTTTCTAGTTTCTTCGAACTGCAGTTTTAATATACATGAATGCAAACTTTGAGTAAGTACGTCTTTTATAACTTTATAACTTACATAATATTGAATGTTACCAGTCCCATATACGAGTACTCCTATGTTCCGATTCACTTAACAGTTGTTTGTGTTTACATACTCGTCTGTTACCTAAACTTGACAGGAAGTCGCGCAGCCAAAATAAAATACTTAATTATTTTATCAAAGTTTTACATAAGCGCGATGAGTAGATATTCCCGGCAGAGTCTTTACTCCATTAGACATCAGACTGCCAGTGACTGGCGACAGGAAACGGCCGTCGTCGGCATAACAAGGTTAACATCTTGCAATTCTATCAAAGTCTTGTGTAATAACGTTATCAAGCGTCTCTCGCTGCCTGCCTCCTACCAACAATGCGGCACATTCAACTCTGCATGTAAACACTAATTACAGGTTTTGTGTACCTAGTTAGTGATACCGCTAGTAAGTTCACAGAAAAACCAGGGAACTGTCTCACTTGCCAGATAATGTGGAAACAAATCTGAAAACTTAATTACATTTTATTTGTTCTTTTCCACAACGAGAGGTTTGCCATAATTAGTGCGAGAATGAATAATATAATTGACAGTTTCCTGTTCTATTTGGAGATGTCCTTATATTTAGTGCAATAACTTTTTAAGACTTTCCTATTTTATTTTTACCATGAGACGAAAAAGTGGGTCTAGCAAGAAAAGTGTGCCAAGACTGTAAGCGTTGACGTTAAGTATTCTTTGCCATCTCCGTGAGAGAGCTGGCGTGATGATAATTAGGCGACGCATATACATCGGCGGATTCAAACGAAATGTTGTTTATTATTTTATTTCCTTTTTCGCGTTCATGCTAGACCAAATACGCTCTTACTTATTTGTCTTTGAAGGGAATCTCCGAAAATAAAGCATTTTTACGTAAATAATTATTTCAGAACAGTAGGTACTTTCTAAACAAAGCAATCTATTATGTTTGTTGTTAGCAATGTGTTAATTAATTGTAAGTTAAGAGCAGCTTTTTTTTTGGTAGTTTTGACACCTTTCGCAACGTATATTCAGTCATAGAAGACAAAAATAGTTATTATAAACAGTTTATAGAATTCTTATATTCAATTTTAAGATTTAGATGTCTCACGTACTCGATTTGCATATGTATGCAAGGGAAATCTTGTTCATTCATCTTACGATCCGACTAGCTACACAGTAATGCTTGCTTTAGTTCCACAGACCTTATTCACGGTTGACAAAATTAGTATCTCAGTGGCTTGCTGATTGAATAGTACTGCTAGAAGTAACATACCTACTTCGCAAACCGTGTACGTTAATTTAAAAAAGGGTTAAGATGTATCAGCTGAAATATAAAGGGTGGATGAGTCAGTGGTTCCGGCGCGCGTCGAGCGGGCATCGAGCCACGGATCCGGCAGCGTTTCTTTCGAGCTCGTTAACGAAACAATAAATAATGATTTGGCCGTCTCCAGCACTGCAGGCTATTGTGCGGCCATCATATTTTCCGTCGGGCCGTCGGCATCAGGTCGTTGACGTGACGTCACGGCTTCCTAACCGTCGATTTGTCCATGCTATATCCAAGCCGCTGCCTGCTTCCGGTGCCATTGTTACATTTAATCATGCTTTCTAACTTAAACACAAAGTCATTGGTGTTAGTTTAATTTCCTTTTGTTTGTTACAGGTAAGCTGAATATTTTTAGAACTTCGTTTTTAGTTTTCGCCATCTTGTAAGGTAAGTGGTTCTAAGATATTATTAGCGTAATGACATTTAAATCTGCCCCTTAAAAGATATAATTTCGGTGTGTTTGGATAAACAAGTCACAAAGGCTTAATTTAGCAAAATAAATTAGGTCTCATTTAAAATAATTAAAGAAAAAGTTGTCAACTAAAGAGCCTTGAGAAAATTCATTTGATAACACGTTTTAGCATTATTGTCACTAGACACAAATTAACTTATTATCCTTTTAATCTAGCTTCATATTTTGTTAAAATAATGTAGTTTTTCTCCTTTTCTTGGAAAGTAGTTGGTAGCATTAGATAACAAAGTAATGTTTTTTCTAGACACCGTGTCCTCTTCGTTAGAACACTCTTGTTATAGTAGCAAGTCGTAAAAAATGATAAATTGATCAAAATAACCATAAAAATTCAATAAACGTGTAAAAATTGGGTGCGACACGACCGGAAGATTGCTGCCAATTTATTTCTCACAATAGACAGATAGAGTTAGATTTCCCGCAAACCCGTCACCGGTGAACGAGACGAGTGACTGAATAACATTACTCGTTGTTTACTGCCTCGTTCACTGCACATATTTCCCTATTGTATTATGTGGGTACCTATAGATTGACTAGCTTTTGAGCGTGCTTTCGTCTACAGATTTTTGACTTAGGCATGTTTCTCTATTTGTTTTTGCCATACTACATTTAATACCATCACGTTCATTATGAGTGGTTGATGTCTGAAATGGTTATCTAGTCAAGTTGTTTCTACATTTTAAAAACTTCTCCATAGAAACAAATTTAGAAGAGTTTAGGTCTATTTTAATTCTATCTTTTGCTATTCGGCTCAGCCTGTTTGTTACAAAACGGTTGGACATATGTATGTACCTATATATAGTAAATTCATCCCCACATGACCGCGTGTCACCAACCACGACGAGGCCCGAAACTTGTCAAATGAAATTACACACCCCAACTAAAATTAATTTGGCAGTAGGTAATACAATAGTAGGAAAACTCCATTCTTCGCAAACTTTATGTATTAACCGATAAATACCTGCTACCTGTATCTACCTATATCAGTTCATAAGAATTTCCCGAGAAACGTTATAAATGTTCCAAACTTGGGGAAATTCTCCAATACGTGCGAGGATTCTAGCTTCAAGAAATAATCTAATTAAAAACTCTGTGAAATGTGATGAAAAGTTTGTACTTTTTTCTGAATATAAAGGCATAAAGCTTTATTTTCCTTTCAATGTTTATTTATCAGAGGGCAGTGTAAAATAAAGAGAATTCGAATGGTAGGAACAATTGTTTTTGTTTCGAGTTTGTGTAGGCTTCGGATTGGATATCGCATTGTGTGCCCTATACAAACGAGACACCTGAGGCAACGGATGGAGCATATCGGAGCGTATCATTCTACGTTTCAAAGCACTGCAAGGAGCGTCCGGCGGCGCTGCAAAAAGCGTAAAGCGCATTGTTTTCGTTGGTGGAGGAAACGTCCAGCGCTGTCAAGCGACGGCCGGGTCTAATGGACCACTATTTACTTTGACTGAAGGCTTTTACAATGAAAACAATACAGCATTTGGAGTACACACGCTCTATAGCGATTACAAATTTTTGCTGCAAGAAAAGAACAGACTAAAGCAGCGTGTATTCACTTATATCTTTCATTTAGTATTCTAAGAGAATATACGTACTCTCTTACGTCATAATTATATTATTTTTGGTTTCCTATTGTTGGGTTCACTGTGTCAGATTATTATGACGTACTTCAGGGATTACCGTGACTTATCCGTGTTCGTTGTCTTCGTCGTATCAATAAGCAAATTGCCGCAACACTTCCCTTTGCAACGTTTGTAATCAAATTACTGACATCGAGAGCACCTAACAAAGCTCCTGATAATAAAATTACGGAATGGAAGAAGTATATTATTATTTTATATGCGAACGTTTAACGTTGCTTTCTTTGTAGGTGTTTATAGCCGGGAAAAGTATTTACCGCTTTACATTTAATATACGTTTTCCAAGTAGCGTTGTAGTTAGTTTTGTTTACGTAGCATTCTCTGTACAATAGAGTGGATTTAAATCATAATATTGCACGGAACAACGCGCTCGCATCTTGCTTATTCAAAACTTAGTGCCATCAAGATGCATAGGATATGTGCCAGGGAGCTGGCGGTAAAACTTTGAAATCTAATACTGCCTAGGTTTTTCTTGGCAGGACTTATGTTTTTTGAAGAGGATCAAAGAAAATTGTCTACCCCTGCCTTGTAGTAATATATCTTATCCTGATTGTTAATAAAGATTAGGGTTTGTGTTATCTATGGTATTTCCTCTTAGGAACATGTCTAAGTATATCGAATACCTATATAACGTTAGACGCCCGTGTGAAGTTATTGCTAAGCATAAAGTTTAAGTAACTGCTCGTAAACTTTTATCATTTCGGCGTTTTCATAGTCTTGTGCCAAGATCTAGTTAGCTTGAAGTAATTGGTCGAGCGCTATCCGTTAGTTCTTTCATGTTATTTCCCTCTGACTTCTTCAACTATTATAAAAAACACAGTTTTCTTACTATGTAGAGTGAGTTTTACGTAGGTAATAGTAATTTCTGGTGGCAACTTGGAATAATAATCCTGTTTAGAACTAGGGATTATTATCATTATCATACGAAGCATCTTACGGCTGCTTACGCTTCGGAGGGAGGCCTCTTCTAAGCCCCACACACGGATAAAGTCACAAACTTACTCAACATAAATAACTTGGGTAGGTTTAAGTCACTACTATCTATGGCCAAATAACTACCGACACCCGCTTGCATACTTATTAGTAGCACCTGGAACTCACTTACCCCTCACTTACTTTACATATAAAAAGGGAAGTTGTAGTTTTTGTTTTATTCATTGGTATATGTTGGTAAATTGACTTACATAGTCCCGAACGTGAGGTCGACATCTTTAAAAAACTTAGTATACGTGGGTTCATAGGGATGGGACGCAACCCGGTGGCCGCAGCTGACTTAATCCGGGTGTCGGACAATCCATCCTTGGTATAGGCGACACGTGACGTATGTAGTAAATACGTCGCAATCACGGCTGCTGACGGTATAATTAAACACTAAATAATAGCGACCTGTCGGTAAATCTGACGCTTTGGACTAGCGACCATTAACTTTACATTTTATTGGCGTAACGCATTCAATAATGGTATTTAAAAAAAGAAATACTGCGTCTCGCTGCGCTTCTCGATTTTCCCTTAAAAATATGACTGGATTATTATAGACACACCTACAATTTCAGTTCGATCAAAGTTCGATAATTTTGAGGCCCATAATTTTTCCGTAAGCTATCATGGAAATTGCAAAGTTTAGGGTAGGAATGCAATTAGTGTTGTAACTAAGTGTCACAAAATAAAGACATAATAAAACGTGGAAGCTAGTTTACCGCTGCGAGTGCTGGCATGATCATTTCTTGTAATCGTAATTTAAATATTAAGTATGTACTCAAATTTTTTAATTAAAAACGTGAGAGTTTAGTGCGTAGGGTAGCGCGTGTGGCGTTTTATGCGCGTGTCGGTGGCGTGGCGGGCGTGCGCGCGGAGCGGCGGGCGGCTGCGGCCAGTGGCACGCCAGCCCGCGCCGCGACCACGCGTCCTGTCTGTCCGCGCCGCTTTCCCCCCAACTTTCAGCCGCCCGCCTAATACCGCGAGTTTCAATTCAAAAAACACATGTAAACTGGATTAATGAGGATCGTTCAGTGAAATATCGCAGTGACAGTTGTGATTTTTGTGTGTGATTTTTAATTAACAAAGTAGGTAAATTATTAAAATCAATCCAGTATATTTATTCGTCATACTTAATTTTGTATTTAAAACCCACAAATTATAGCAAACAAAATAATTGGATCAAATGTATAAAAATCATAATTAGCTCTATTGTACTTAACTTGTTTTGAATTCCACATAAGTAAGGATAAGTATCATTATTGTTAAGTAAGTATAGGATTCCATAAAAGCACAAAGCTCCACATAAAAAAGAACAAAGACATTTCCGAACTATTATTTAGGTATAAAAACCGATATTAGCAGCGGCAGAAAACCACGGAAGTGGAAACCCAATAAATCCGCTGTTAGATAGTTTTAAGCTGTAGGTATCTACAAATTTTCTTTGAAGTAGCAGGAGCGGGGCAATAAGACATTAGTCCACCAAAAACCCGTGCTTCAGTGTGTTGGCGCGGCCCTCCGTGTGTCATGTACCTATGCTATCAGCCCGTGATACATGTGTTGGAGCAATTTGGATGCTGTACTAGCCATGTATATCTGTTAGCTAAACCCGAGATTAAGATATTCGCTGCCGGGTCAGGTGATTGGCACGCCCGTCTCTCTTACCACGATCCATCTTGTTTATTGTTCCCGACCTATATACTAAACACTCTGATTAAGAACTTGCCGTAACTATAATTTTGTCAAGAAACTGGGTCGTGCAACATACAAGTAAATGTACCTATGTATCACACGAAATATATGATTCTCGTAAGAGACGGCTTCTGGCCACTTAATAGTTGCCAAAACAAAGAGAGCATTTCGGCGAACTAGAGGAAAAACTTAACAGTGAGCTAACAGATCCAAGTAATCCTTGTGGAAAGAACATCGGCCATTAAATGAGGAAATTCAAAGAAAATGTATGTGCTTGACAGTCTTGTAAACCGCTTTGCTGTTTAGTCAGCAGGTACATAGTTCTAGGTATTGAATACACATTTCAGACTAAATCCCATTAGGGATTAAACACTATGCCAGTAATTATAATCACAGGTTTAGGTATTCAGGTTCAGGTTTGGTATTGGTTTCTTCAGTAGGTAATCTATATGATTATATCTCCTACTAAGCTTGTAGTAGTGGGTAATTAATATTGTGAAATAGATATTTAAATTTTAAAAGAAAGAAACACACAACCCAAAACAAACCCACTCCCCTTCTTACCTGACTTCCCAAATTCAATATTTATGCACTGCCCATAATAAAAATCTTCGTTCCACCAACAATCGTCTTCTACGATGTCCTTCTCACCGTTCTGGTTTCATTCATTCTTCTTTCTTTGTCCAGGCGGTTTTTCTTTGGAATGCGCTCCCTCTGAATATCAGGACAGCAACCAGTCGGTTATCTTTTAAAGTGAAGGCACGTGAACATATCCGTCAGAAGTTGGCTGAAACATCCCAGCGCTGAGTTGCTGGATTCGTTTTCTCCTCTACCGATCGTTATTTCTCCCGACCAAGGTTTATTTTGTTTATATCTAAGTATCTATATATTAGTATTTATTCTTGTATTATAGAGTCATTTCCGAGCTATCTATCCCTTATGTTGCACCTGCCATGGTATATCTCTGCATCACACTAAGGTTGACTGGTAGAAAATGCCTCAGGCATTAAGTCCGCCTTTGTACAGTATTTTTTATTTTACTCGTCCATAAAGTTTTAATAAATAAATAATACGTTTTTATGCGGGAAACATGACGCAGAAAAAAAAAACAAAAAAGAACAATTTGGGGGACAATTAAAACATTTGCTAATCTATTGTTCTACTGAATAAGATGTTCTGACTACAATTTTCAATTGTTATTTAATATAGAAATTCCAAAATGAGTTACTAATTTGAATAAAGTGCCAAAGAACAAGAAATTACCATTTCAACTTTAATTCTTAGAGGAAACGCCACGAAACGCCTGCAAATGACTGTCCGAAGTTATACAAGTTCTGCGTTCTTTGTTATAGCTTCCAAATAGTAAACCTGCATTTTCTTTATTAAATTTATCTAATGGGAAATACTTTTCAAAAGTAACTAATTTAAAACAATTTAGAAAAGTATTTTCATGCGAATGTCGACGCCGTAAAATTCATTCGCTTCTAAACATTCCTGAGGTATAAAAGATTATTCCGCGTGAATGCATGGAAATTGGAAGTAGAGTTTTCTCAGTTTCTCGGTTTCTCGCGAAACGTGCCCATGAAAAAAACCAAATCAGCTTCGTTCAGGTGTATCGGCATAAATTCTTCAGCGCAGCGGAACAATGCCATATCTTGTTACGTTGGTTTGTATCGGTGTACAGCCTGGCTGTTTAATTTATTTAAACTCAGAATTGGATTTCGGCTTCGACATTGTAGCATTTGTATTTCCAAGTCCGGGGAGCACACAATGCGGTACATAGTTTAACAAACGTGTTCAATTCAACAAACACGCCTCACAAAAGCAATACACGTTGACTTATTCTACCAGCACCTCCAGTCGGAGCTGCCGAGCTCGTGAAATAACATGTTTGACCTGACTCCAATTAGGGGCACCTAAACCGTTTTCAAGACCCTGCTGTGTGTAGCCGTTTATCGTGCCCATACTGTTCGGTAAATGGCGATTAGTATTCTTTCTCCGTACTACACGGATAAACTTGTGTCCCTAAACGTCAAATATGGAGGTAAAACACAATTTTAGAGGGATTACGTACTATCCAAGACAAGTTACCTGACTCCGTTCAAAGGTTTTTTTGCTGTCAGCATACATTTGGTGGTATGGACTAGACGGGGCAGTGGGCACATATTGTTTGGGTAAGTATATCGTGCGTGACATACTAATGTAGCCAATTAGGTAAGTAAAAGTTTATGTAGCACGTTTATATTTTGCACATGCTGTGCAACTAAGCACGCCTTTGATGGAATTATCCCAAATTAATTTATGTAATAGTTGGTTACTTTAGTCCTGAAATAGTTTTAGATTACAATCGCGTTCTTCTAATGTCATTTATCAAAAGTTTCGTTTTATATACCTAGTTCTAAATTTAATTAATAAAGCCGAAGATATATGATGCCTAGCTAATAATAAGTACATGGACTCTCCTGTATATTATTAATAAAACGGATTTAATTACAATAACACAAACACAATGGTAACAAATACAAACACCAAAATTTCATGTTCTACTAGTATCTTTTTATGTAATCAGCCTCCTGATAATTATATTATAAAATTTTCCTTAATTCCTCTGTGAGTTAATGATGTAAATAAAACGGACGTAAGAACGGTGAACGGCGGAAGTAAGTAAATGACCGCTAACCTAAACACATAGGAACATAGTAGGTATTGTGTTTTGTATCTAAATGTGTAATTGATTTATCACATTCAGGTACTAAGCAGTTCAGCGCCAATTTGAAATTAATATCGCACTAAAGTAGAATTTGTTCGACGAAAACGGACGAGGTTCGAGTTCAAATATTACTTTATAATGAAATCCACCAGACCGTTTCTAGTTTCGAGTCATTTGACAGTTTTCCATAATACACACAATCATTTCTATTAAACAACGCTTTTGTAAATACCAAAATTTTAATAGTACCTACTGAAGTTTGTGAAATTGAGTCATTTATTATGAAATGTTCTAAGAGCAAAAACGAGTTAATGTAAATATTTAATAAAAGGAACGCGTGAGTGTCTATTTAGATTTAAAAGCTACCGTTGGCAATAATGTCTTTAACACGAGAATAAACACGGCATGACTGTGTGGCTGGAACCTTATCAACTCGTTTATGATTCGCAAGAAACACGTACAAACATTTGCTAAGAAAGCTCTTTTCCTGCCGGTTAATTACAAGGATCGACAAGGTTCAGTGTTCAGTTGATTGGTAGTTTGTTTGACTCGGAAACTGATTGATTGGTTCGCTAATAAAGCTATTGAGAGTATATTTATGCGGCGCAATCGTATCCAGCGCGGCGGCTAATAGGATTCGCTGGTGACATTAATGGCTATTTGTCATCCGTCATACGAGTCACACGTGATCACTTAATTACTTATTTATGAATTACATTCTCGATTCCTGATCCGATATCGATTGACACAAGTTTTATTTAATAAAAGTTGGTCACCCGTAACAGGAAGCGGGAATTTTATTTTGGCGTTGGGTTATTTGCATGTTTTTTAGGTATTTTTCGATGGTATCTGCCTTTATGAAATCACGATCTGCCTGTCGCTGTGCAGCAGATATCTACAAAGAGCGGCGAAGCGAAGGTTCGCTCAGTGAGCTCGCCGGTTAAAACAACGCTCATTTTAGAATCCTGTGTTATAACGTTTTTGTTATCAATACTTACTGTTTCAACGTAGACGAAGTTCATATGCAAATAAATACAGTATTAATACGCAATACCCTCTCCAGTGTATCTTTATCTTCATTTTTGAACATGGCCCGTGTTTCTTTTCTTTGTGACATCTCTTTTATCTTTCGTGTTTTTGTACGCGATTTCGTTAGATCGAATCAAACGTTGTGTAGTATGTGATATTTATCATATTGATGACTAAAAATAACCCAACCGTGCCTACAAAACATTTCACAATACGTAGTTACGATTTCAGAAATATTGGATAACCATGATATTTATGATGTCAGAAATATTTCCATATTTTAACAACAAAAATATTTGACATTTGTATCGTTATTTGTACGCACCTTGTACGTATCTTGTTAAGATTATTGGTCATATATTTAAATATAAACAGTCAAATAATAAAAATTATACATTTTGTGAAAATATCTCCCATGTGCCCGGTTTTTGTTGAATCTGACGTTGGCTTAGCGACTCGTTGAACTGCCAGTCAATCACGAAAAATGCAAAATGTCCGCGGCGGGTCAGCTGACGCCGGATAGCTTATGTGCTTTAAATGCAATCACCTGCAAATCCTGCAAACATAGTGACACGTACATTACCCGACCCATGGAGGCCATGACAGTTAAAATATATCCAGAATAAATCCGGCATTCAGTTACTCGCCTAATACAAATGGACTGGAAATATCAAGTGTGAATTGTAATAAGACCATTTCCTACGTACGTTTGATATCTTTTATCTACTTACGATCTCTTGGCTAAAGTTTCGCATTTGAGCAGAGCTTTAAGGTAGACAATAAGCTTCAGGGCAATGAAGTCTTAGAGAAATTATCGAGAGTTTTTCTTTAGTGATGAAATAACAAGAAGAAAGCTCGGGAAAATATTTACTTAGAGTCTGGTTCGGTAACTTTAAAACATGTTATTAAAAGTAACATCATTTGTTTCTACATGACTAATTAACGTTATGGTTGGTTGGTGGTTATATTCAGTTAAACTTTCTAAAAGGTTATCTTATCTTTGATTACGAGCAAATCTTTTATTTAATCACAAGATGGAATCCGAAAATCTCCTTAAATAAAAGAATCAGTCTCTCTTATCCGATTTATTTTACCATGGATGTTCTTAATTCCGAAAATGACGTTTATATAAAAGAAATCTCCATTTAGGTATATTCTCCCAATAGAATGTTGGATATAAATGGATTACGGTTCTTCCAAATTACGGTTTTGTGTGCTACACCTACGTGGATGAATGTGGCCCCATGATAATACTCTATACCTATTATTTTATTGTGTTGTGTTGAATATTTTTTGTATAAATGTTATTTTTAGATTTATTGCTGACCTATATTGTACAAAGTTCTTACTATAGTATAGAAAGAATATCTATTAAAACTGACAGATTTCATACTTATCTCAATTTTAATCTAATCTATAAATTTTATGTGAGTCTATCCTAAAAATAAAAGCTTGTAAAAACTAAAGCGCCTTTTTTATTAAGTTTTTTTTTCTTCAAAATAAAATGAAGGAAACGTAATTATGTAAGCTGGGTTCAGATGATATTATTAAAAGTACTTCTATTTACATAAAACCTACTCATTTAACTTTCATTTGTAGGTCGTCTGAATAAAACCAATTCGGCCTTATTACAAAACAAGGTTTTTCTTTTGACATGGTTTAAACCATCGAGCCTGTTTTTGAAATAAGAACATAACTGAAATCGAAATACAGTTCCTTTTACAAAACTGTCAACTTAGTCCGGTCTTAGATTGTCAATTTTGTATTAAGAACTTTACTAAAGTCGGCATAAAGTTCCAAATACAAAAACTAAATCGAATGTGTAGGTTGGGGCTAAAGTTAGATCGTGTTTTGTAATAAGACGGTTGGTGTATTTTTAACAAATGTAGTTTGTAACTGAGGGTTTTAAGATTTTTTCAAGAAAAGGCGTCCATGAAATTATTTTTTTAGTGCAATTAAATCTTAACTAGGACATTCGGTGACCAAGTTATAACCACTAGCAGCTATTCATAACTAAAGATTCAGAAACTTTAAATCACCCTTAGACATTGCGTTCACCGAACTAGGAAGAAATAAAATTAAAATAATTAACCCGAATGGAGAATTACTCTGAAATAATTTGTAGTTTTTGTCTAGTTCGAAATACTTACTACTGAAATAATATTCTCTAATGCCTATACATTCTTGATGTATTACCTAATAGATATTCATAACTAAGAGGTACAATAGTGAGGTTGAATTACGGGTTAAAACAAACCAAGGGTATTGTTATCTCACATACATGCTGGTACAAATAGTGACGTCAATAAAAAAAATTAGAAAATCCGAAAATACCCCGTACATGTGCCGCGATTTTTGATAGTTTAGGAGATATGTTTTTTTTTTTTTAATTTTTGGGTAAAATTCTTCGGGGACATCTTTAAAAATGTATAGCCTTTTTTCGACAAGCTCTTTTTAGGATATTTTTTTTGCTTGGGACTGTCATGTATAATAAAAATTATCTTCCTAACATTAGTGCAAGATATATTTTTTTATCGAAAGTGAGAAGTTTACATTCTTACGATTATAAGTAAAAAAAAAAATCAAATCAAATTATTTATTTTTGCAGAAAACACTGTTCCAATGGACAAGATCGATCGATTAGTCGAATTTCTTTTACAATTTTAAAAATGTTAACAAATGTTTCTGGTTCTACTAGTGATTTTTTATACATGAAAGGGTATTTGATTGGTTTTTTTATGCATAATGATTTGACATGATAGGGTAAAAATAAATATTCCTCTTATCTAGTATGAGGATTTTTTTTTATTGACGTCGTTAATTGGACCACCTGTATGTCAGGAATCGTGTCCCAGGATAAAATACACTTTGGCACAAAATATACAATATATATATTTTGTACTTTAAAAGTAAGTAACCGTAATGCTTACAGTTATTTTACAATGAAAATAACGCCCTGCAAGTTTCCAATGTATTATTTGCATATAAATAGAACTGTAGACGCAACGATTTCTTACCTTTTACACAGTTTTCACATAATTCTAAAAAGTTAAATAAACAGATTTTTTAAATATAGCTCCGATTAAATGATAAAAATCGAAAACCACGAAATATGACACTAAATTGCGACGTTGCCACTCATAAGGTATAAACGCTCTTAAACCGGTGGATAATAGTAGATTAATCGTGATTTAGTCTATTTTAATTGCCATGTAGTTATTTTTCACGTTTCAATAAATTCTTTGATATATTTCAGCTGATCCATTTTAAAATAAATGTTTTGTTCTGTAAAAACGATACCGAGCTTTAGTTGTCCGCGTGTAAAAAATAAATAGAAATAATATTTGTTTGCAGTACGGAAATCTTAGTAGATACAGAACTGCGACTGCAGTCAAAATGGGGTTTACGTTTGATCCAGCGCAAATTGGAAAAATAAGAGTAGGTACTTACGTTTTCCTCTGGTGCCTTTTAATATAAAATCTTGTACTATTGCAGAATTTAAAAAATAACAATTTCGAGTAGCTATATGGCCGTCTTCGAAATTGAGATAGTAAAAAATCCAAACGACGTACGTGCTTACAGCCATAATTGAAGGTCGTTGGCAAAGTTTACAATGATGCTAGGAACATAATAATACAAGTTCGCTCGTAAAGTGTAACAGCTGCATGGGGTGTAATGATTCTTGCACCCGAACCGCGCCCGAATGGGATATTGAAGAGGCCATGGATACGGAAAATTCTTGAAAAACGAAGGAACAATAGAGAATAATGCCTGTACCACGTTCAGTGAATAGACGAGAACTCAGTACAAGGATCCTCGAAAGGGTCTCAGTGGCCTGACTGAGCGTTATTATCATTTAATACACAGTAAATAAAACGACTTCCTCGCTATAATCTTGTAATCACCTTTTGTGTCGTTATACTAACTAAGCGCTTTCAGTCAAGGAACTACTAAATGTTTGTGTTGATTAAAACGCCCGTTTGCTACCAGCCTTCAAAGAGTCAGATAAATAGACTTGTGCTTTGACGGCTCGTCATTAGGCATCTACTGTCCTTTATAATATAGTCACTTCAGAATAACGAGGAACCAGTTGTTTGCGTTGGTTTAATTAAGTGCAGAACTATTCTCTCGCAAATATATTATGTTAGTACGTTTGTGTGTATCTATGAAATATTTGCTGTTCAACTGCAAAGTTTGACTTGTTTCCATGGGAACAATAGGTGGGACATTTTCATCGTTTTAATTACTCCGGTGTGTATAACAATTGGCACGGGGCCGGAGGGACCGGAGGGCGGTGTGTGTGACAGGCAGGTGCCATGAAGATGACGTTAGAGCAGCCCCTGGGGCGAACAAGTGCGCCTCCTCTTGTACCTGTCATTAGGTAAAGCGCTCCAGTTCACCGCCTACTAACCAATATATAAGGGACAACCAGTTTCATGTCAAACCGCCATCCTCTCTCGTTTTCAGGTGAAATATCATGAAAATTGCCAAAATGAATCGCAATTAGGAAACTTCTAGCTTACGATTATTTTATCTGAATTTAACTTGTTTGTATCTTATTTAATCGGCACTTGAAAGCTTGAAACTGGAGAGTTTAAATGAGAATTTTCATTTGTTTTCTAATTAACCATAATAACCGCTTCTTTATGTTTAGTTTAGTTTAATTGTTGCTTCTGACAACGGCCATAATGTAATTCACAGTACAGACATTCTGTAGAACGGTTTATTGCTCTTCTGGGGAGGAGCACGAAACTTTTAGATTTCTTATAGTCCAGTTCGGTCAATAGTCACATAAACAGCGAGTTATTGCATAGGGTACAGCAGTTTATGTACGCGTATACACATTCAATTACTTATTTTTATTTGTTCTGCAATTTCATTAATCTAGTTAGTTTACGGTTACTTTAGGGAATGAGACAATCAAATATAGTATATGGAGTCTAGTCAGAATTTAACTTAGTAGATTTGTCGACACCGGTCCGGGCGCGTCTGTTTGCTAGACTCGCAACGGGACATGATTCACTGAACAAATTTGTGAAAATCGCGTTTCATCACGTCATACATTTGTTTTTGCGTATTTTATTTTATCATGAGCCCGATCCGAACGGTGACATTTTTACGGGCCGTGAGCTATGTACACAGGTATAGCGAAAGGGTTAATATGCGAACAGATGTCTTTTTGTATCTGTGACCGACTTTTGGATGTAAATAACATGTAGGTACTGTAGGATAAGTTGCTAAGCGGATGTCGTTGTCGGTGAACTTGAACGTTAAGAAGCTTCTGGTTAATTAGCATGCGAGCCCCCGAGCCCGAGGAACCGTAATGACCACAGCTGTGCTCACTGTGGTACTTCTCGTAAATGAGCGGTTCCCTTGCCTATACTTGTGTATGCTTTATGCAACTTTATACTTTAATTCAAGTCCGTAATAAATTCACATTGACAGAATTAAAAAGGAACTCTTTTTTTTTATTCTACCAATGTAAGAGAAATAAACATCGGAGATACTACTTGTGAGGGAGACATTACTTTGTTGATAAAAAAGTCGTAAATGGTTTGTTGTACCGACTTGAAGACAGTTTGCAGCCTCTTTTATTGTCACAATATGTATTACAATTCCCTTAATCTGTTGATTGCTTGCGATACTTATGTATACCTACTGCCACTTTATACGACTACATAAGTCTTATACAACTCCTTTTAGCTTGAATTGAATTTAAATATTTTCTCGCACGAAACGCAATGGTATTTCGTCTCCACTGGGATTTCTCTTCTAACAAAATCTAGTTTCTCCCGCCTTATGTAGTGTATGCACATACTGCAATTAGGTTCCTATACGGAGTTAAGATTACCTTTTGTGTCGTTACGAGGCTGTATGCTCTGCACTTCCCGTATGCGTTTGAGTATTCCCTCTAGCAACGCGCTCACCCAATCTAATTAGGCTGCAACTACGGAGATAGCAGCGATCGAAACTTGTGGCTTATGAAGACGGCCAACACGACTGACAAGATTACCAAACTTTTAGCCACAACCGATCCCATCTACTGAGCCTTGTGGAACTCCCTATCTGCACCCATCTCAGTTGCTGCTTACCTACTTCTGCGTTAACGACGCAGCCACTTCTCAAAGCATTTTTTGTAAATTGCTTATTTAAGATTCTGCGCGACTCATGACATAATCACCGAGGAACCTCAAGATAAAATCTTTTTGTTGTGAATACTGCACAAAAGACTGAAATTGCTTTACAATTGTGGTGGATGGCTTATCACAAAACGTCCTCCTAAAAAGACTTGAATCAAAATAAAGATCGCTGAGCAAAACGTACATTTACTATTCTGAAAAAGTATTCATCGTAAAAAGTTATTTGTGCTATAAAACGGTAGAACGGGGGTCCGGTTAAGCGCGTACATACATTTAATTATATTACCATAGGCCGTTAAATGCTGTTTTCATAGCAATTTTTAATTGATGAAGCGATGTAACAAATTGGTATATTTCAGCAGTATTATAAAGAGCCCTGACGTACCGTGCAGCAGTTACCGTTGTCCGGCCGCTAGAGATAAATGTGTAAAATTCATTGAAACGCAAACTCACTGATACGACTGGTCCTGTAGAGTGTAGGTACCTATACCAACATATTATGTACATATACATAGATAGCTAATATTATTATTGCACGAGCTGAGCGCTTGTAAAACTTGTTGCCATCACGTAAAAGCGATAAAGTAAAACGATTATTACAAATGGGAATATGGTACTATTCCCATATTGTTGGAAAATAAATTAGATTCACATTAAATATAGCTTTTAATAACGCAGGTTCCTACTAAAGCCGTCGCCTTCTCTTTTTATTATGTCGAATTTTCTTGTTTAAACATAGTCTCCGTGTGAACGTTGCAATACGATTTTGGTATAGCTTTGTGTTGTGGAAACAATGTAGAAAACGCGTGGAATCTTAATTGATTGAGTTTTCCGATATGCAAAGCAAAAACCCGAACGTTGTCAGTCAACAAATATGTACTGTCACCCATTACGGGTTCTCTTTCAAAAGAAATAACATACCTTTTATCTAGGTGTGTGCATCACATTGCCGGTCCCGAAATGGCTTTTATAAATAACCTGATTGTGTTTACATGAGCTGTTATTTACTTATTCTCACCCATTAATAACGGGCTTTTTGTGATGCTGTGTGCGTACGAGGATACATTCGCGACAGTTTGCGTTAAGTTGCTACTCGCTCGAGTACTTAGAACAAATGACACGAATTTGTTCAACTGGAGCGGAGAGCAAGTATGGCGGTGTTCGGAGGCTCCGCTCCTCCGCTCCGCTGCTCTCTCACTACATGTTTATCGCAGATCGAGTTACAAATCGAACTTGTGTATTGTGTGAACGTAGAATTATTACGCCGTATTCATGAGTTCACGACGCCTTGCTCACTCGACCTGCCCTGGATTGATACATTTCAATTTAAGCCAAATCTCGTAGGCACGGATATCGACGCGTAGGCCTACTCTGAATTTCGTTCGACATACTCGTGCAGAAACCACGTTTATCTGTTGAAAGTTTCCATTTGTTATTCTGTTTTTATCGGAATTGTTAGAGCTTTTTCAGGCAAAGGCTTAATCAAAATCCGAGGTAATGAAATCAAGGTATGGGCAGGTATGGGTTTATAATTTAATAGTAACGGAATTTTAATAAAAGCCGAGCAAACAAGTGTGAACGTAAGGAATACTTTACTCTGCGGGTGAGCGGTACAATTTGCGTAATACCTAAGCTAACAGAGGCGATATCAAACACCTTAATTTGGAGATCCCTTAAAATATTTATAAACCGGGGTTCCAATTCAACGGTCTCGAAAATTCAAACAAATTACGTTTGATCGGTTAAATTAGTAGTACTCTTCAAAGAATGAGTTATTTTCAGAGCCTTTTGACGAGAGAAATAATCTCCTAATTAAAATAATTGGAATTTGTTATCATTTGCGTTGCTCGAGCTTTGAGCTAACAATTACCTAAATTATTTGATTATTAAACTAGTTAATAGTTGTGTATTTTTTCGTAGTAGCGTAGTTAAGGAATTATAGAAACGAGAGTTTTCGTTTGGACAAAGTCTTTTTCCTAAACTTTGGAAACAACCCGCCACAATACTCATAAAACCTATACTGGCCAAATTATGATTTATCAGCCATTAGACTATGTGTCTGAGTGTCAGAATCCCTATCTGAGCAAACTTATAACAAAGCAAACACTTTAATACCCATAAAAAAAAAAATCGAAAAAAATTGAGGATGTATGAAGCTGTTTATTTTGTTTCCCAGTAAAGGCTGTTCTTTAAAACGTTCAACGTATCTACTGAGTATTTGTTTTTCATTTCGTTAGAGCTTATTTGCTTTCTTGGAGGTCGTCGGGGCGCGGGCGGCGCAGTGGCGAAGCGGGCGCGGGAGTGGGAGCGGGCGCGGGCGCAGGAGGGACCGGATGTTTTCCCCGACCGATGTTTCCGACATTATACCAAGCCTGTTCTTGACGCATTTGCCATTTTCCCTTAACTCGTTTCCAAAGAGACAAGGAATTGTTTATGTCGTGTCTGTTTTAAAAACAATGCTATCGACACGGTTTCACAAACCTCTCGTGACTACGTTAAAAATAAATGACAGTACCGATAGAGAGGCGTACTTTTATTGTGTCGGATTTATACGAGCGGTAGGTAACTTAGTTTCCATGTTTTCATCGGTCTTTTTCGATTTGTATCTTTCTGCGCTCTAGGCGTTGAAAGCTACCTACTGTGCTATTTGGCCATTGAAAATCAAAGCGATTTAGATTTGTAGCTCGGAACTTAGATTTATATTTATCGGCGCCGAACGTTATATTGCGCTTACTGAACCTGGTTCAAAAATATTGGTTTAGTGTATATGGAATAGTTACTCGTATGCACATACATCGGTACATGAAAGTAGGTAAATAAGGCAGAGGTTATGAATATTGAGCATTTAGTCGTCATTAGTCGTAGTTTATTTGTTACCACTAGCGTGCATTAATGAACGTACAGTGAATTAAGCAATGGTTAGTGTTATTTTGAATACAGCTACTTTGTTAAGCTTTGAGGTACTCGAAGCAGTGTTCAGCGAAGCAGCCATATTTCATTCTCAAAGTCGTCGTCGATGTCACGGCTGAGATGCGATGCTCCGGGACAGATTAAGCTCAAGAATTATGCGAGAGATTGCACTGCTAAGCGCTCGTAGATTGAGTGAGCACAATGCATAAAATGATTTCGTCTCGGCACTTGTCTGCGCTCGAACACACTCGGAACTATGATTGCCGCCCCACTTGTTACTCTCATATACCGACTCGAAAGTTTTCTACGACTTACTTCAAGTGACGTTACATAAAAGAGCTCATGAATCCGACTCAGATGTCGACTTTCCATATTATGACGCATGCCACTGACGTTTATGACTACTTCGTTAGATCTGCGTTACTGAATATTAAATTGATATCCCTTTGCGTCGTCGGAATCTCATTTTCATTGATTTATACTGTTCGAAATTGGTTTATCGAACTACACGATGATTGCATCGAACAATTCAGTTTATTGAACTGTTCAAAATTGAAAAGTTTGTAGCCGCTTGCAATATTTCCCCGCGGTTGGACGTTAGTGATCTGTGCTCAACAATGTATGCAGCATCCTACTATACGATAGAGGTAAACATAATCAAATACGCGTATTTGCCTCTCTTACGCCTTAAATTGTTTTTAGATTACAATTTGAAATGTTTTGGTCTGTCGGCCGTATAACCTGACAATATTTATCCCGCTGAAGTAGGTAGCGAGAGGAAATTTACGCAGCTCTATAACTTTCAAGTCCGCCAGATCTCTTTTAGCTAGAATTTGCGCGTTCCACCTCGACCCAGCTTAATGGGCAGACGAGAGCCGTACAACATCCGCTGTTTTCCATCTCCTTGCTTACTCTGCTTCTTTCATTTGTTCACTACCGACCACTAAAATGTCGTCATAGATTTTGTAGCCAGTTATTTGTTACCTGTGGTCAGCGTCTTTTTTTATTTTGTTTTCATTTAGCATAGAACTTCTGTTTAAAGTGTTTATTTCGTAGAACAAACTTATAAAGTAGATGGAATGCAACATTTCGCGTAAATAAGTTCGTCGAATTAAGTGAATACTAAAGTTTTCCGTTCGTTTAGCTTTCTAAG
The DNA here is from genome assembly GCA_937001585.2 of Brachylomia viminalis. NCBI lineage: Eukaryota > Metazoa > Arthropoda > Insecta > Lepidoptera > Noctuidae > Brachylomia > Brachylomia viminalis. The sequence continues at coordinate 11,681,134 of OW443301.2, read as the reverse complement.
CGCCGTTTGGTTTATATTACGAGTTCGTGGTGAGTAATCCGTCGAAGTTGTGAGCTAGGGCCGGCTACACGCGGTTACTAGCCGGTATGTGCGCGGAAGTTTAGCGCACCGGCACGCGTCGCGCGTCTCGCTAACGACTCTCGCCGGAACGCGCATCATACTTGTCAAATTAAATTCCTCACTAATGCTTTGCTCGAGGACGAACAGAACGCTGAATACAGTGGCAGATTTCCACATCGTTTCCAATTCAATTTAGGACAACTGCACACTTTCAGGGAATGCGATGTTTCAAAAAGGAGTGACGAACAATTCGATTGAACGTGGAGTTCTTTTATTGCATCTTTATTTTATTGCGTTATTGACGGTTTCGTCGGTACTTGGTATGTTCGTGTAACTGAATTGAATGTTGCACGTTACATGACAGATGGTCGCTGTCGAGGCCGCTCGTTGTTTGCTCACAGTCACTGTGTCGGGGAAATGCATTTGATTCGTGTGCGGCCGTGACGTCACACACTATTTTTCTGATTACGAACCTCGAAAAACTAGCCTTAAAATTATACTTGTTTTCGCGATACAAAACTAATCTAGGTAGGTAATGTATCACGTACGCACTAGATATTCAAAAAGATCAATATGTTTTCTTGAATTTGCCATTTTTAAGGAATGAGAGTAGGTACCTACGCATTTACCTGTTCCTGCCACTATCGGATAGTTAAAAGTAAACAGTTAATATTCTTCTCATTATTGGTCCCTGGTGGCGAGCAGTGGCTCAGTGATATCGGCTTCGACTTACGAGTTGAAGGTCGTGAGTTCGGAGTTCGAACCTAGTCAGGCACTTTACTTTGTGTATTTAATTTCATCTCCACCACTCTCAATACGGCGAAGGAAAACATCGTGAGGAAACCGGCCAAAAATTCGAAAACATGTGACATCCACCAACTCGCACTGGGCCCGCGTTCCTTTTACTGAGTGGAGGACTGTGTCCCAGCAGTGGGGACATTATAGGCTGATTATGTATTGGTCCCTTTATCAAATAACCATGTCGAGTTGTTTGTTCTAGATTCTTTTGAGTGCAATTCCTTGGTAACAAGCATGCTTAAAAAGATTTTCCTACTGGAAAAATCTGTAATAAATGTATTTATTTATTTAAACTTTCGCACAAAAGGTACAAAGGCGGACTTAATGCCTTAGGCATTCTCTACCAGTCAACCAAGGGTGGTGAAGAGATTAGATGGCAGGTGCTTTAATTGAAAGGAAAGGATTGATTTTGAGCGATGTTTAACAATGATAAAAAAATAAACTATCAAAACAACGTACACAAATACATAAATAAGTCATATACACATACATACTATTTACTATACTATATACTCTCTCTATGTATCACAAGTTTATGGCTGAGCTTCATAAACTACGATGTCGCAGTCCCTCACGTTTGGTCGGTCAAGGAACGAAAATGTTAAGCAATTTTCTAACAAATTCCTTTCCCACGTGGCTGGCGCATGTCACCTTTACGAACGGAAACTTTCATTCAAAACGTAGTCAGAAAAATAATAAGGTGCAAGCAAAAATTAACCTTATGGTGCTTAACATTTCGTAACTGTACGTACCTACAGTATCGTCCACAGCAAGCTCGAGTGAAACAACCACGGAGCAGAAACAAAGAGGAGGTGTTGTAAAGTCATTCTTCATACAAAAGTAGTGTCGCAGCCTCGCGGGGTGCGGGGGGAGCCCAAACAGCAGAAAGCCATCTAGTGGCTAGTAGCAAAATCAACTCATAGGCAAATTAGACAGATGTCGTAAGAGTTCTGCTATGTTTCATTAAGTGTCGCTTTTATTGTAAGGAGCCGGATTCAGGTTTAATAGTTTTATAATATACCGATATAGTTTTATTTCTATTATGTCCGACCGAAATACATTTTTTGTCTGAAACCGAATTCGAATCCGAACCGAATTTCGGCAGCGGTTTCAGATTCGGCCGAAACCGAAACTTCCAGAAATTAACAAGTGTGTGGGAAAAATAAAGAAAACGTTTTTATAATCATAATTTTATTTTTTTTATCTTTAAATCCTCTCCTCTTCTAAATTTTTCTTCTGAACTTATTTACCGAAACTAAACCGAATTCCGTTTTTTGCCGAAACTAAACATCTATTAGACTTCACTTTTCATATAGCATATATGTAGGTATGTGGTTATCAAAAAAGTCTGAGTCCGGACCTGCAATTTGTCAGTAATTCCGCTACTTGCCGATAGGGGGCGGCAATTACCGAACATTCGAGAAGAAATAAATTACAATTTTAATTTTACTTACGAGTGGAAAGATACCTTTATTCCGTTTGAATTTGATTGATCCATATAACTTCAGCAAGATAAAACACAGCACTTCATGTTAATGCAATGTGTATATCGTTTAAAAGACTAAACAAATACATGACAACCTATCCGCTTCACAACGACAGTTGTACTGACGAAAGCGCCGCCTGGTCGCAAGTAGTGCAACTACCGTGTGACGTAACGACTATATTGGTGGCTGATGGACTACTTTGATTGCAACACCTCCTCTTTGTTTCTGCTCCGTGGAAACAACATATCTCAGAAACCCTTCGAAGATGCCAATTTTGACAGTTCAACGCACATGCATCAAATTAAGGCAGTTATCTTCCGTCCATTAATAGTTCATAATGTCGTATGAATAGACAGCGAATGTCGGATATACATAGTAAATGTATACAATATTTAGTGCTTTGAAATCCGGTGGCATTCAGGGTTGGCCACGACCGACTATTAATAACGTGGCCGTGTGTGTCTGTATCCTCCGAACCGGCCGACCTCTCGACCCTCCGGCCTTCTATTGATCACACTCTTGTCATAAACACATTTCCTCTAATGGACTCCGGCTCCGTCTTGAGACACTATTGTTTTTGTCCACAATCAAGGGTACCCTCCGGCAGACATCCACCATGTATCATCCCTAGTTCCTGCTTTGAATCATTGGTTGCCTATTGTTACGTTAATAAATAATTAGTTTACCGTAGTAAATTCATTAATCATTAATGTAACAATAGGCATGTATGCAGCTTTCCAGCATGAACACTTTAGTGTTATGTAAAGATATTTGCAAGAGAAGCCGGTTGGTTGATTTGATACTTGTTGTATCCGAAGTATATAAATAAATAATGGGGATATAAATCCTTTTATCGTCGACTCTCGATTGATATTTTAATCCCGCTTTAAAGATCCCAATATAAAATAGTATCTTTTGTAGGCTTACATTAATATTGATGGGATACTAGGTTCAGAAATCAAATAAATTGGCTACTTTTGTTGCCAGAATTCCAACGTCTAGTTTCGTAAATTGGTTTGACTTCCCTTTCATCGGTAAACAGAGCGGCTTTTATCGCCGACAAAGATTACTTTATCCCAACGGAAGCGACGAGATTGAACTCCCTACACGTTGAAACCAATATCCTGGGGTATTTCTTCGACGTGGAGAGCGCTAGTCCGGCAACTTTGAGGCGCCACCACCTCTCGCCTCAATCTCAAGTAATTTAATTATGATCAGACGTTGCACACGACTTGCTACGTTGTATCAAAATAAATAGAGAACTGACTTACCCTAATTTCGTTTGTAATATATGGACACTATTTTTTAATGAAACAGCGTACCGTTTATTCGTAATTCGAACTGGAACAGGGAGTGCTTATTATGGACCAAGTAAGTTCAATCTCTTTTATCGTGGCATTATAGCGGGGAGAATTGAACGCCGCCTCGTATCCCAACAGTTCCTATAGCGGGCGCCCACTCTCCCGTAAAATTATGTTAAACTTGTTCTTTGTTTTTTATATCGCTATCATTCTTCTTATAAAATTCTAGTTGATAGTCTTTTCTATGAGGGCGCGTTGATAACATGACGAGAAAATGTAGCCTGGAAGGTCACGTCTCACCCTGATCGATTGCACGCAAAATATTCCTGTCGGAATACGTACATTCTGTAGTGAGTCAGACCGGTGCCAGATCACTCGTTTATCATATTATGTCGGGCACAGGTTTCAGCGGGGAACTTCCGTATCCGCTAGGTGGATGTTTCTAATATTATGGGTATATATTTTCTTTATGACACCGAATTTCCGAGATGTCAGATACATGCGTTTGATTTCCGCAGTTATTATGGGTATCGCGTGTAGCCGAACAGCCGAATTAAAAAAAAGACCTTGCCGATTATGCGGCGAGCCGCGCGGCGCAGTGTCGCAATTACGGCGTCACTCGGCTAAAACGATGAAATAAATTGAAAAGCGAGCTACGGTGAAAATGCGAGCCGGAAAAATATATCTCCACGGCATTTGGGCATCCACTGACACGGACGCAGATAATGTATTTGTTTTTGCTAAAATCTCATTGTTATGCGGGAATAATAAATTATTCCTCCGTGACAATAATTGCATTGTACTTTTACTGAATAATTGCTTCATTAATGTTAATGAAGCTAAGAATTGTCCGCAGCGAGCTGTCTGTTAGATCATTCATTAATCTTTATTTTGAAAAAAAAACTGCCATTTGCCACTTTGAAGTGACCGATAAAAGCGTCATTAATTTATATTATTAAAAGTATTTTTCTCAGTGTTCATCGAATAACGAACATTCCTACTTAATAATGAAAAAGGTTCTGTGATTTAATGTGCTTCTAGATTAATTACATTTCTTTACATAGACCCGAAACTCTTTTTGTGATTGCCAAATATCGTTACGTTACGGAAATTCGGTTAAAACAATTATCAGGGGTATATTGAAAACATCAATCGTCTCTGTAACCGGTGGTAGATAAATTGATGGAGAACTCGTCAAATGTTGAGAGTGATACACTTTTACCGCTTTTTCATACTTACTTTGCTCCCATACCTTCGTTGAGTGCTCCTTATGTATCAATGCCACAAGATTATAAATGGATTTATAATGAGCTCAGAATTTTGGAAGGAACCCCTGTCAACGTAAAAAACTTCACGAAGTCTGTGTATAATGCCCATTTACAAATAATATTGAATTCTATCGGGCCTTCATACTTTTAAATTGCTTTATCTACCAAATGATAGCTGACTTAAACATAGGGTTACGTTACTAGCACAAAAAAAAAACACAATACTTATCTACCTTTAATAGAAAAAAATATAATGCCTTTCGGTATGGGCCACAGGAAATAAACCTCCTACATCATTGTTTTCTACAATAAACAAATTCATTCATATTTAGTACCTACAATTCGTCTTCCGATAATGGAAAAAAGTTGAAACTTTTTCTTTTGTAACTTTTCTACATAATTAAGTTTAAAAATCATCCGTGGGTCGATACCTATAAATGTGGGGTAATGTAACAATATGCCGTTCAATGCTGACATGGAGCACAACAATCGGAGATGATGCAGACGAATCGGTATGCTATGACCAACCAAGGATATAATTATTGCTTCTAGCATGCCTCGTCTTTGTTCAATCCGATATACAGTCCGAATAAGTTATAGCCCAGTTTATGACAGCTTTATATCTCCTTTAATACTAGTTAACGATCAAACTTCGTGACTAAGGACGTGTGAATTTATGGCACATATATTTGTGTTACAGAAACCCCAACTGTACGGTTCCGTTCGTGTAATGGTTGCGGATGCGGCCATTCTGTCGAATTATAATTTGTTTGAACACTATGAATTTTTAAGAGGCGTTAATGTTGGTACACAATCGTAAAACGGTTGCACGTCGTGGTCAAAAGCGACATGGTTGGTGTTATCGGGAAAATGAATGTGTACCCACGTAAAATATTATGTTTTAACACGGAATAATTTATATACGTTGTGCATTTGTTTTTACGAATATGTTGACTTCATATGAAATGCGATTGTGGCTAGATAAATGAAATTTGGTATGCTGTAACAAATGAGGGTCGAACTGCCATCATTAGGCCATCATCACTCGCAAGCAAGGCCTTTTAGTAAAGGTGCGACAAATTCGAAGGATTGATCTTGACGCCATTAAAGCAACGAGTGACATCCTTTATCCCACAAGACAAAGGTGTGTTTGAATGAAAACCGTCATTGTCTTAATTCCTGACAATCTGAATTTCTATTATCATAAGCTATAGTAGATAAAGACAATTGTACCTAAGGAGCGGCCGGCCCTAATTCAGAACCAAATATATTACGTGATAATTTCCTTATTGGTTTGAATTACAGGTACATTTTCCTTGAGTGCTATACAGTGAGTTTATCTTCCTCATTTTTAGCAATAGCACACGAATATTTAGCTATATATTTGTTGGTTGTCTAAAGAGAAAAATACACCATCTAACATCAGCATTAAAGTTAATTTAACTTTTATTTTCTTAAGAACGTTTCATTTTATTTGGTTAGCCAACGCTTTTTCATCACGATTAATGAAACAAAATAAATTTTCTTACGCGTCATAGAACACAGATTGGTTTCGTGGAAACAAAATATTCAAAAGAAACCGAAGAAAAATTGAAGATATTAAGTCTACACAGATTTATTCTGTGTTAATATCTCTAAGCAGAGTTTCGTTTTATTTATACAGCTGAAAAAGGAGGAAATAAACATAAAATGTGACTTTCTGGGCCAAAGGACAGCTTGAGATTTCTGTAAAGAAGCGGGTGCTAATTTAGCAAAACGAATTGTAAAAAAGAATGATGAAACCGCCTGGAAATTAAGCTTAGCGTGCAGAAACCTTTACGATACGGAATCCACTTAGTGTAATTGCTAGTTTTATTTGAATAGCTCAACATAAAATTAATTTCAGTTGAATGTTTTGATTGATGGTAATGTTTTCCTAATGCTACCGTGAAACAAACCCGCTCGTTGTTGTAATCATATTCCTCTTTACGTTATTATCGCAAGCACAAGAGGATGATAATGGCAGATTAGATCTAAGTTATTGTAAATCTCAGAGTGAAATTGCAAACTGGCTCACATCCTCATGAAATGAGAACAGTTATGACCCCCTGAAGATAGATACCTACGTTTTTATTTTACGCAGAACGGCGTGCCTGAGCCGACCACGATAAATTATCTATTGTTGGGCTCTGAATTCAACAAGAGCCGTTTTTGTTCAATTCTTCGTCTCGTCGTCAATGGGAAATTTATTACCTGCTCTGCCGCATTTAAATACAGCCGATTATATCAGCAAAGAACTTAAAATGCTGTGAGCACTCGAGTGAAGACGGTAACTTTCCCATTTTATTTTTCACCTTTATTGGAGGTTATACTGTAGCATATTTTTTGTTTACTTACTTTTCCAGTAATAATCTTAGTAGTCCTCCTTTTGTCTTTAGCTTTATTTCATAAAATGTAACACTTCAGTTACTTTAGTGTTGTTTTCCCGTTTCTAGAAAGGTTTATTAGGTTCGGAGATAGGGAGATGTTCGGAATGAGTTTATAATTCTAATAAATTGCACTTGTTAGCTTCTTACTGTTCTCAATAGCGTTGTAATAATGATTCACGACAGGTTACTTATATCTTTGTAATAGTGTCGAAGTTCACAAACTCGCGATACAAACTTTTCGGTTTCTCCATATTTACATACTTAGTAGTTTGAGACCAAAAATTCGATGAAACTTTTAATTGAAACATTTACCAAAGTACTCTCTTTACCGTGAAGATTAAAGAAACTTCTCAGTTACGTTGAAGTGCTCTTGCTTATAATGGCGCGCGGATCCAGGACCTCAATCGTCCAGCGCTCATTTCAAATCAAAGCAGCTTTTTTATTGATCTTTTGAATGGGGCGGGCGCAGGTTGAATAAAGTTGTAAGCGGTGACCGTAATCTATTTTGTGCTCGATCCCAACAACGTGTGACCGACGTCAGTCGGTTGACCTCAGATATTTCTTCTATTCGCCGGTGCTCGTTACTTTCGTGAACACCGGGATTCCATCTATCATTTTCCTCTCGCACCGATGACCTTTAACTTGACGTCTGGGAGATTTCCTCGTAGAGCGTCTCCGTTCATATTTTTTTATTACAAAAGACTGTTACACAGACTGTTGCTGATTCCAATATGTCAGACAGCTGCCGACAGAATCCACCATGATAGTGGAAAAGGATAGAAAAATAGATGGTATTATTTTAATAAGAGGAGTCTTCCCAACTTAGGAGAGACTAATTTGTCACTCCTACGCACTCTTGATTAACCGTCTGCTATTGGCTCTGAATCGTTTATCCGTTAATCATTACTGTTTTCGTTTCTTGCAGAGTTTGTGCCGATATGTTCTTATTACGTATTGCTTAATAGACCTCGACACGCTACGAGTAGATCCATTAATAACATGAATAAGTAAGATGGCATTTCTACTGACACCGACACCGATATTTCATAATATATGTTGTTTCATTCTAGTTTCAGTAAGCTTGCAACGTTGTCCGCTAAATCTCTTAATTTTGTCTTGATCTCGTTACACGTTTCAACAATTAAATCGATCCGTTGTTTCGAAGCTTTCAGTTGTACAGAATCTCTTAATGTCATTCTAACTGTTCCGCAGTTAAATGGACGCCGTTTCATTAGCTATCTCGCTGATAAAACTGGACAATTAAATTCTTTTCTGAGCTACCTTTTTTATATTATCTCGTGAATTAAGAGATTGCAGAGTAACCACTTAAGAAAGATAGTGAGAATTGGATTCATAGTGAATTTAATGAAATTATATTCTTCAATAAATTAACATTTCTTTTAAATGGAGCGTATTTAAAAGAAACGTTTGCTATTTTGTAACTGATTGCTATTTAGTACAGCCGTCGGAAAAAAAATTAACTATCAACGCCGGGAAAATTACTTGGTGTTTGAAAATGTTTGACAGTAGCCTTCACTCGCAAAGGGATACCTATTAATAATAAATAAGTAAACATAGTAGAAACATGAAAGTCCGTTAGTTTGTCCCACTTTCTCTGGTTGACTGGCTCGCTTTGCATACATATGGCCGTTGTCATAGAAATGAACGCAGGACACTTTGATCTCGGCAGATCAAGTTCGCTAGAGATGTTCCAAAAGCTTATTTTATGTGGGTAAAGCCGCGAAAACCAGATATGGTTCGTATTCTGAGCCAGTTCTAGCCTTTACTGCTAGCAAGTCGAAGTAATTTTACCCCCCTTATCTTGTTATATAGTTACTTGAAGAAAAGAAACTAGTAACTTTGAATAAAAGTATCAGACGAGATACGAGCATGAACTTGCCTGGCATGTTGAGTGTTTGCTAACGTTATTGTGATCAATTAACATACAATTTTTAATGCAATATTACTTGACCCATGTGTAACAAAAAACAAATGTGATGAAAATTTATTGTCTTTTGCAGTAATTCAATTTGTTTTTATTGAATTATGGTTAAGTGATGCTACTGCTCGGTCTTTGACGAATATTGTTTTATTATCTAACCCTAAAAACGTATATAAGACAGCAAACGGTAGAATTTTCAAAATGATGCCTTTTTTTTTTTTTTTTGAGGATGGGAAATCATCAAATGACCCCTCCCGCTCTGGGTGGAGCGGAAGGGAGTGTCAGACTCTTACTGACTAAAACCCACCCGTGTTCCTTCCTTGGCCCTTTATGTTCCGGGTCAGCGGTACCCCTTTTGGATGATCCCGCTTTCCCGGCAGGCTTGGGCCCTAGTGGGCCCCCTCTTCGATGCTGACATCTCTTTGAGGCGCGCGTGGAACACGTACGCGCCTTCCAGCACGGGCCTGGTCCTGATCGGACGGTGAGCTACCCATTACTCACCGCCCGCAGGCCCGCGCCTACGGTGGCCGGGAGTCGTCACGCGGCTCCCGACGCCCGGAGCGTCCACCGCGGCGGCTTGGACGGGAGACTCTGTCCCTCTCCCGTCCCGCCACCTCCTTAGCTAGCATGACTGCTTCGCAGAAGGAGGCGACTGCCTCCCACTCCCCCTCGCCCCGGACCATGGCTTGAACCAGGGCCGGGCGTGAGAGGTCGCCGCCGCTGCCGATCGCCTCTACGAGGACACGGCGGTGCTCCGCCCATGCAGGGCAGGCCCCCATCGTATGCTCCACCGTGTCCTCGGGGAAAATGATGCCTTACATTTGAATAAATCGGTATTTTTCTTCATTTCTCCAATTCAATCGGAGGTAATTAACTTACTAAATTTCATAAACTCAAAGTTAACTAAATAGCCGAATAATTGGTGTTATATCAATTAGTTGAAGTTGATTTTAATTTAGCCCTAGCGGCTGACCGATTTGGAATATTCCACCCGTTCGCGCCTCGTTCGAAAACCAATCGATGATTTTCGAAGCTGGTATTTAACTATCCGCAATTCCGAAAACTGTTTACCGGTTCCTTTGAGTTGAGTAAATACTTTTTTTCTATTTGAGTATTTACGTGAACAGACCCATCGGTAAATCCTAGTCCTAATATTATTTTATTACTTTAATCACAAACTCCGTGAATTCTTTATCCCCTGAAAACAGTTAGTTCAATTAGTACGTTGGGATTCTTTTGTCGAATACAGGGATTCTCGCAGACACCAATTTACTGAATGCCTATTAATTAAATTCTTTCGTATGTTTGAAAGTTATGTTGGACTTGCTCTAGTATTTGTCCTGTTTAGCTTTGGGCACTTGTTACTCATTCATTTCAGTTCAGTACACAAGAGAAAATCAGGGACCTCCGCGATTGGCACAAAACTAGCTGAAAATGTCCGACCAAAAATAAAGTTTGCCTATCACTGAACTTATCCTCCGTTTCTATGTCCAAAAGGGGATCGCCCAACAGTCCTTTAAAAAGTCTGAAGACAATTTTATCAAGAAACGGTACTAAAGGATGAAAATGTCTCCTAGGCTAAATTATAGAAGACTCGCTTCGATATTGGCCAAGATACGAAAGCGTTCGTTTAACGTGTAAGATAAGAATCGGGAATCAGCCTGTTGCAGTCTACTGCTGAATAAAGGCTCTACCTTTCCCACACAAATAGGGATGCATTTACATAATTCATGAATGTATTACTTCCTGTTTATCGTTCCAAACCCTTACTACTCCTTCCATTATTCAAGTTAATATATTCCAAGTTAGTGAGTTCTTCGTGTTTTTGCGACTGAACAGAACCTTTTGATCTATAGACTAATAGTGTAATTTCGATGGTAATCTGAAACGGTCTGATTCAACGTTTTAGTTACAAATGAAAGCGATTTCGGATAGCGTCTGACATGATCAGGTAGTGCCCACATTCTAGGTCGCAGATTATTGCTTCCTACCTCTGAATTATTGCTTAGTAGGTTACTTTGGTAATTGTTCAAATATTCGTATAGCTCGGTGATCGTTCTTGAAATACATATTTTAGTACTTATCTTAATATTTATTATGTGTTCGTTAGTATAATAATATATTCAACTTTAATTACTATAAATAGTCGACATTTTGGATACTGTTTCATGTAAACATCTCTACCAAGTTTTTTGGCAAAAACTTTGCATTAATTAGTAGTACGCAGTACAGAAGTTTATTCGATGTTAAGTTTCCAGAGCAACCGTTAAGACGTGTTACATAATTCTCTCTGAGCGGGTACAATCATGTATATAAACGTGAGTACCTAGCTCTTTCGTTTCAATTGGAGATTCCCCTCCGCATCAGTCCACTCACCTACAAAGTATCTTCCTCGATTAGGCAGCGCTATTAAACTACGATCAGTATTCTGTGAATGGCTCCAATCAGACAAGGGCAACCGCACGCTGCGTAATGGCAGTAAAACGATAATTTTACGATCCTTATAAAACTCTTACAGGATTATTGCTATCGTGCGTGTAATATTCAGGATCTGAATTTATATTTGGTAGTCCCTTTACGTAATATTTAGATTTTGCTGTTCGATTCACCCAACAGATCTTGATATTCCGAATATCGTGATAGTAATAGCAGCATGGCTTCAATAAGCATATTTTCAGTGAGCATATTTTCTCTAAAATTCATCGAATACATCGTGTGCTGTCGTCTGCTATGAGCAAAATGCGTGCTGCATCTCTTTGATATTTTAGACATTATTAGAATTCTGGCTACAGCGGTATTTACAAATACCGCGTTTAGAAATACCACGAGTATTAGATTGCATGTTTTGGGGTCTAATATTCTTCTACATAGAACTTAAGGTTCTTTATTTGTTCTGGTGTTATTTCGGGCTTCAAACGTTGATATAAAATGTCGGTGCATGTACTAAATATAATTAACATCTCCGTCAGTACTATTAGATGATTGCCCAAGTAAATATACATTTGCATCCACTCGTTACCCGACTCGGTAATTGGGTGCGTAAATTACCGAAGCCGCATGCACTGTGCGACCAATTGGTGAGTTATGCGTAATACGAATCGTAAACATAATCTATGAACCTTAACTGACATTATTAATTCGGAACTGATGTGGAACGTCGATTTAGGTGTATTTAGTAAATTTATTCGTGTAATCCAAAGATCCTTAAGGGTTATAGAGTTAAGATGACAGTCGCGTCGCGAGAAACCGCAATTTCGGCATATCAAGATTGAAGAAACTTGTCTTACGGTTGCTAATGAGGGCACGACACTTCCTTAAAACAAAGCGGAGGCTGGCAATAGGAAACCGTTAAAACGAAGAAGAAGGGTCGGGAAAGCAATCTGGTATTCATTGAAGCCGTATTGTACACTCAAGTTGACAAGCCGTTTTGTCTGTATAGGAGAGTAATGGGATTCACTGAAATATATGTATATACAGAAGTATATTTTATCAAGAGACCAAAACTACATAGGGTGAAGAAGTCGTGATCTACTTGTACATTCGTAGTGACAGGTTGCTGGCTGGTTGCACACGAGCTCCATATCAGACCGTTTCCCCCAATTGACCGTCATAACTTACGCGGTTTTGATAAGCATCTGATATACCTACCTAAACATATGTTACTTATGTATATTGTCGGCTCGCTATAAAAATATGGAAACATATATTTATCGTACCGTATACATACAAGTTTGATTAATACAGAAACGAGGGGAAGCCTAATGAAACCGAGAAGTAGATAATATACTACTCGCCGGAATGTGCCAAAAGAAAAAATAAATCAGACGGAGTCGAGATCGACTTTGGCAGCTCGGGGAGTAATTAATCTGCTCCTTGAAGCCGGCCTTACCGAGGCCTTAGCATTTAGCGCCTCAAGTAACGACGACTGGGCCTCACAAGCCTGATTGGCATCTTTAATATGCAAAGACGCGTGATTGTGACCCGCCCCCTCGGTCACCGACCCGCACGTCTTCTGAGATGACAACCTTTAAACTTTTTCGTCTAATTGCCTTTATAAACAAGCCCTAAACTTTATATTAGTACCCGTTATTCAGTTAGTTTAGTCATTTAGTGTAAGATCTAATTAATAATAATTTCCCGACCACACGCCTTTATGCTTACGGAGCTGAAACGAGCTCCATTTTGAATCACTAGCTGTAAATATTATCCCTTTTAAGTAAAGACACAATGTAAGTATGGCGACCGACCCCAGAGAGGATTACTAACGTGAGTTTATCCTTTATCCGTGTCTCTGTAGCTGTGTTTCTATTAAGTGAAACTCAAACGTTGACTCGCTTTTACTGTTCCAACTATTTTGCTTTTCATTAGTTTTCTTTTCATGAAAGATGTTACCAACATTAATTCGTTATTATCTGACCTTAACACAGAGTTCGACTGTATTTAGTTTATTTTTATACTAAGATAATAAAACCTTATGGTGACCGAGATATTATTTATAGGTAAGATTCAGTGTGTAGACAAGAGCTCTGTAAGTTGTCGGCGACTTTCTGACAGTACGCATTGGCATTTGAACTTTGTAATGGCCCTAATATTTCATTGATGTCTGTGAGTAATTAAATTATTTCTGTATTTATTGCCTAATTAGAGACAGGGCAATAACAGACTAAATACTTTGAATGTATTATGTAATACTACGCGTTATTTCATTATACTTCACTCTAAAAAGGAACCAGTTTTAGTTTCTTATGCTCCTAAATATTCACACCACACTAAAATTCTGTCGAGACCAAAACAATGGCAACACAGTTTGAATTGACCCGAAATCGGTTGTCAGTTCCATGAATAATCAAGTTCATGTGGCCTATAAGTATATATATACTGTGCTAATATCAATGTAAATGTCTCCGCGATGGCTGTGGAGCACTCAATGTAATTGTTATGTTGCGACATTCTCAGTTCCAAATGTTAACTGTTACTTGATACTTAATGGACTCACGAGAATTACAACTAATTTACCTAAACAGACTACAGATTTCCCGGAAAAAATCGTTAGCTTTTGCAAAAAAACACTAGCATCGCGAAAAACTATTAGGTAGTTAGCATTTATTGCTGGTAACATCCTGGCCGGCCGGCAGCATACGGTCAGGCCATTGAAAACAGCTGGACATTACGTAAACATGCCCAAAACAACCCTTAAAGACAAAGAACATTTGCCAGTATAATTTTATAAGTAGGAGTATTTAAAGCTCTGTAATATTCTTCGAGGTATAAAAGTACGACGTCACGTTTTTAAATTCGCCCAGTGTTAAATCGCCACGTCCGCGTGGACCACATTCAAAGCATAAAGTTTTGTTGTTTTTATAAAAAGAGGTAGAAAGTCGACGTACCATATTTTCTAGCTAGTGTGTGCGGGCCCCACGAAAACTTTATTACAGAGATAGCATGATAAATATGTGGCTGGGTTGGTTAAAACACTGTATGAATACCAACAGTATCTATAGAGCTTATAGCTACGTACGCCGCAGCTTTCTTCCTCGAGTCCCGCGGAATCTTTGAGCTTGCTTTCTCACTTTTTTGTGAATGTTCCAAATTCTTTGCCTAGAACTTCTTATTTGTTTCCGTGTTCCGAATTATTTCGTTGTTTCCTACAACGGGCGTACCTTCCAGTTAAATAGTTGAACATGTAAATAACCCAACAACAATGTTCCTAAACATTTCGAGTTTTTATAGAGGAGATTTTTTGCTAAATTATTGTTCGTTTTACCTATCCTGAAAAAACAGATTGGTTTAGACCAGAGGTTTATACTGAACTCAATAGATCACAATAAAAAGCTTACGGAAAATATGATTTCAGTATTTGGATATCGAAGCAAAGAGGTCAATATTTGTAAATCATTTGATTACGATTATGGAAATACGTGCGTCCCTTTCAACCAAATCCTATTATATGTAGGCGTACGCGCTGAAGTGTATACCTGACCTGTTTATATTTAATGGTTTCGTCCCCTCATTTGGTAAGCATTTACCGCCGTAATTTTCTCTATTAGGTGCGAACAATTTAATGTGATTGTCGAGCAATTTTGTATTGTTTAACGTGATAAGTGGGTCGGTATCATGTATTCGTGACGAGCGAGGCGTTAGAACTCGGCCAGGGCAGCATGTTTTTATCTTGGCGGTGCAGGCGTGGCGCAGGGGGCGGCGATGGCCCGGGCGGTCCTGCCCACGATTGTGTACTGTAGCTACACTCCAAAGTGCTACCCGCCGGGCCGCGTCACGGCTCACCACACAAATCACAACGACGCACCCGTTTTAAACACTTTTTAAACCGTGATTTATTTTGCGACAGCATTATCCACACTGCTAATCCTCCTGTGAATTATTATTCTGAAACTTTGTTGTGGCTGCGGTTCAAGTAATCTAAAAGCTTCTAGTTTTTATGTCGCTTAGGGGAGAGTTTGTAATCAAGTTTAATCTTGATTATTTACATTACGCCGTTTTCCTGTAGCGATCGCTGTTAAAAGGTTATGGAAGCGCTTCATCGAATAATGTGAATTTATTTTATAGCATTTTAATACTGTTCGAAGCGGCCATTGTTTCAGGAAAATTTCGTTTTAATTACTTTAATTTTCATTTGGAGTTCGTAATCCGATTTTCACTTCATGTAATAGAGGTCGAAATTAATAGAGGTTGTGTGTACCTAATGGTTGAAGTAAAATCAAAAGTAAGTCCTCGTAATGCAAGGTCCGCTTGAGGTGCTCTCGGCTCTTTGTTCGGGTCTTTTCATGCTGTGGCAGTGGCACTCCATCCAACCCGCGCCTGTTTGTATTCCGTTCACGAACTTTCCGAATATATTATTTTGTAGGGTAAGTACAGACGTGAAGGAAACTGATTTAAGAGTCCCCATTCAATAGGGCTCTAAAAGTGCTCGGATATATTCTCTCGGCCTACATGCGTGTCCTTCCAATCGTCCAAGAGTGTGGTTACTATTGTGCGATTGTTTATCAAATACTGCGTATTGTTGTTCTTATATATCTTTTATATCGTTATAAATACATCTGCCTCGTCTTGCTTCATATTCCCTAAAGTTTTCAGTGATAAAAGCAAACTGGAAAAGGTTATTGAATTGATAGTAAAATAACAAATATCATAATATCTTGCATGCCGCACAATGTTTTGATAATCTCACGCTATCCCATGCATACTTATCTAAAATTGAAAACTCCTGACATTGGCTTATTTTGCCGTGTTTCCCCAACTTTTATTTTTATTTCACCGCACTTGGTCGCTGGGTAGACACCAAATATCCATGCAACGGGCTTTCACGGTACCTATTGCAGATAAATACATATATACAAAGAAGAAAAACAGGAGCAAAACGAACTAAAACAATGTAACAAGTTTATTCAGTTTCAGGTAGGTTTGTTTTTCGTAGATTTTGTAGATGAAGCCGAAACTGTAACTCTGCAGTGGAGTGTTCGTTTATACTCGAGAGTGGAAGCAGTGTCCCTGAATAGTTTCTTTGAAATTCAGTTAAAACGATGAAAGGGGATATGTCTGCGTCGCCTATAAATGAGTGTTTAGCATTTTTGCCATGTTTTTGTTTAGCGCCGGCGAGCGCGCTGTCGATCGGCTCTGCCAAACAAAAGAGAACAATTTGCATTTTAACCAACTGATAACTGGACCAGCTCGGCGTCGCGCCCTCTAATTTCCTCTGGAACCACCGGAGACAAGATAATTTTCTTTTTTTGAGTTAAAGATAAAGAAATAATATTAACTTTTCCCATGACGCTGAGATAAAACTTTCCCCCGTTTCTAACTTAATTCCGTAGGCACGATTCATTATAGTCGCTTCATTCAAATCAGACACCTGTAAAACATTCGTTATTGTTCCAATGGTTATTGTTTTGACCGTTCCTCATTCCCCGGCGGCATATTCATGAGCGGAGACCACATGGCACAATAGCTGCGATACAATTCAAACGGCTACGGGGCGTAACTTAATATCATAAAATATTGATCGATCTAGATTCAAAGGCTGAGTTCAACTTAGTGAAAGTCAAGCTCTCTACAATAACTTATGTTCGGAGAATAAAACTATCTAAATCTCGCTTTAACATGTGCTGATAACTTTGACAATAGTAGCTTACGCTGCTCGTGGTTGAGACTTATGATAGTATCTACAGGGCCCCGGGATCAGGGGCGGGGCGGGACGCGCTTCAGGAATTTTGTAGGATTAGTTTGAATTTCGTAGATCCAAGCCTTGTTGAGTAATCTGATGTAAAGGCCTGCTTTGTTATTTTGTTGTTGCATGTTTCATTGTTTAATTTACATTCGAATTTTTTTTTCGTCCCAGCGGATATGAAAAGCATTGTGGCCTTATGAGAACAATGCCTTTTATTCTGATATCAGTAAAATAAAATACATCTTGGACAAAAGATACGTACGTAGTACCTATTCAATGAAAATTAAATATCGTAAGGTATTTTACTTAAAAGTAAATGTTAGTAGTAGGTTAGATATACTAAAAGTAATATATTTCCGGAGTAATCCTAAAGTAATTACTTATACTTAGGTTGAAAGATAACGTTCGTCAGGAGGATAACGTCCTCTTACTTTTTTTTTATTAATATATTACAAACAGTGTCCCGTCATAAATCACAGAGGAGCGTGCATTTATTCAGAACCGTAAATTAAAAAAGTTATCTACGCCAAATTTGAATGAGTTATTGTGCAATATTCAGTTCTATTTTATAGTACACGTGGCACTGAAGCCTTTGATGTTGTGTGTATCGAAAGATAATTAAACGTTCACTATAATAACCAAAAAGCACCACAAAAACGATGATTCCAGTACTTACCGAGTTCAATATTCACCCGTTCTAAAAGTAATTATGCCTCAATTTAATGTATTTGTACACATTAAGGTTTCTGTTTCATATTTATTAATATAATACTTCATTGTCTGTGTGTGTTAATTAAAACAGATGTTATGTACATAACAAGAAAATATTTGCTGAAAGGTTTTGTTATTAACGTTGCTGATAAACCACTGTTAAATAATGTGTGACATTGAAAATGTATTAGTGTCATAGATACATATTTGTTCAACTCTAAAGTGTAGTGGGTGAAGTAAGTCGAGTCCGTATAATTATACAGGGTTACTTGTAATTCGACGTATATCCGTCAGGAGCTGACAAGCTATGGACATAATTAAAAGTACTTAATTCAACAAAATAATTAAACGATGTCAAAACAAAGTTGTTTTAGTTATTTGTATGATTAATGTCATAGTATTTTTTTAACGAGACAAATTTTTTTGAAGCGTATAGTGAAAATATTGGTAAGATATTATTCTTAAATCGCTCATCATTTTAGCTATTTTGTTGACTTAAGTACTTTCCCTCTCACCGAGAGGAGGCCTGTGTCCCAGTAGTGGGAACATTATAGGCTGATGATGAAGTACTTTTTATTATGTTCAAAGCTTAATTGAAGTGCCAGCTATAATATAATTTTTTAACCCTGGTACCCATTGAATATGTAGTTTTTTTATTTGGAATTAAATGTAAAATTTTGGGTAAATATCAAAAACTACTAAAATTCAAATATCTCGAAAACTATTGAATTTCGGCCATACATAAGGGGGGTTTAATTTGTTGCATTTTGACGCCCCTATCAGCTCCTGACGGATATACGTCGAATTACAAGTAACCCTGTATGTACCTACTTACTGTACATCAGCTCGCTTGCCGGTGTTAAACTGCGTTTAATTTCGTACTAAAATACAAATGGGTACACAAGTGTACTAAACTTGTGTCGCCATTTGTTTCACGCTGTTCACAGCAGAAGAAATGAAAGATACCGCTATAGTAGTAATAAATATGACACTCGCACATTATTGGGTAACTATAATCTTGTGCGGTAAATAAGGCTTTAATCTTCCATTAGGTAAAGTCTGTATATTAAACGAGCTTACATAGCTTTGATTTAAAAATAAACTTTGAGTATTTCAGCTGCGTTTATTTTAAAACTAACTACAGACGTGATATTATCAAATCATTATTAAAGTTAACATTTGGGAGTAATACCAAGTGCTCGAGTTTTGGACATACAACATTGTAGGTTTCAGGCAATTACCCTAATTTTAACTTTTGACTGTTGAAATTGAGTCAGTACCCCGAATTTCAAATTACTGTCGAAAGAGAGTCACATCAAGTGGCCAGCATATTGAACATTATAAGAAATGAGATATTATCCAAAGACTTTTGATGTGAAATGTGGATACTTGAGTGAACAAATGTGAAGATAGACTGTCATATTTGGCTTGGTGTGGTGCGACGGCGGCGTCCGATGTGATGGCTCGGATTCGTGTCGGTAGTGCGTGTGCCAGAGAGACCCATGGCTAACTCTCCGGACCTGGGCCTGTTCGCCGCCAGCCTGCTCCGGCTTATCATAGGTAAGTTACTGATGAACATCATGCCATCCCTGTCACACTCACTCATTCGTGTCAGTAGTGCGTGTGCGAGAGTGACCCATTGGCATCCCATGGCTAACTCTCCGGACCTGGGGCTGTTCGCCGCCAGCCTGTTCCGGCTTATCATAGGTAAGCCACCGATGAACATCATGCCATCCCTGTCCCACTCACTTATTCATGTCAATAGTGCGTGGTTGTGAGACACCCATGCCATTGGCATCCCATTACTAAGTCTCTGGACCTGGACTTGCTCGTGACCAGCCTTCTCTGCCTTATCTG
Source organism: Brachylomia viminalis (assembly GCA_937001585.2). NCBI lineage: Eukaryota > Metazoa > Arthropoda > Insecta > Lepidoptera > Noctuidae > Brachylomia > Brachylomia viminalis. The sequence continues at coordinate 11,661,120 of OW443301.2, read as the reverse complement.
TTGTCACTGTTTAACATCATGCCATCCCTGTCCCGCTCTCTTATTTGTAGGAGCCATTGAGATGCTTCCTGACCGGTCTCCGGAGATATGATACTATACAGTTGTAGATACTAATTTAGTTACCTAGCCAACAGTAATGAATTCACGTCGTTAAATTACAAGAATATAGCGCAAGTGATGTTGACTTTTTCCATTAGAAAATTCTCAGAAGCGGCCTTAAGTGTCTATTTGTGCCTGGTTGAAGGCAATGTGCTCGTCCTGTAGCATATTATATGGGACTTGAAACATAATAGTCAAAATGCGAGTGCACCACCGTACACAGCTTTGCTACCCTGTTCAGGAAAATAGGTGTGACGTTATGTTCACGCCAACTGTTATAATTTTGTCCTATTACAGAAGTATGTAGTCACGTCTAGAGATAACAATGAAAGATATTCGAATTGAATTTACGAGTCTTGCACAGTCATGTAGCATTATGTGAGAAATGTTTTTATCTTAGACCTAAAAGGTACGACATGAGAAACAACTTAGTCCCGAGTATAAAAATAAACTAACCGTCTTTTCATTATTCGCCTTGATACTATTTCTAGACAAACATGTGTGCTTTATCTTCATTGATCTATATTATGTAAACTCTTTTGGATCTCATTACTTTAATGTATCAGCAGAGTTAGATAAATTAAATATCTAATTTATTTTTGCTATTTGGCTCACTGTACTGTGTAGCAGAATATCTATATTCAAATCGCAGACTATCTTTTCGGTAGCATCCGGAAAAAATGATACTTTCTTGGAATAAGTTTCATCAGAACATGATCTAAATATTTCCAAGAAGTTTGCCTCAAGTATAGATCCTCATCGCACACGATGTCACAAAATGAGAGTTTTCGCTTCATTTTACCGTGGGTGCGGATGGTGTGCGATAAATGCGGATATTACAGGATATATCACGGCTTCTAAACAGGAACATAAGAACAGTATCTGGTTGAATTCGTTACGTCATACCCTAAGAAATGACGTGAAAAACTAATGCCGACGCATATTGATGAGGGTTATAAATAAGCAGGAGTTCAAACAAACCAGGAAATATGGCGGCTTCAATCAATAGCCACCACACATTTCATTCAACATTATACACGAATGTGTGACATGTTTCTATGAATCCGAATGAGTGTTTGGGATTGAAAGCGCCACCACACATAATACTCATTAAAGAAAGATGAAAAGAAAGAAAAAATGTTTATTCTGCACAAACAAAACGCACATTACAAATAAAAAAAATAATAAAAAAAGACAAGTATACACATCCAACGTTGTCAAAAGCCTCATATTCAAGCATACATATTGCCGACAATTTTGTCCATTGCTTGATGTGTCAGTGCATTACTACATACTATTATCAACTGCTGTATCAAAACCAACTGAATGAAGACAAAACTTCTATTGTAAACTGTATAAATCAATTTCAAATAGAGTATTATTACCTACATGTCGTACGTAATAATATTTCAGTAAATAAACAATAGCACCCCCTAATGTACCTACTCGAGTTTCTGCGAAAGTATACTTGTATTATGTTTTTGTCTCCTCAAAATGTGAGAGGAAATTGGTACCGACGAGCATAAATGTTGCCCATAGCGATGTCTCTGTCACATTTGTGATAATAAACGAGACAAAAGCATCAACATTTAAAATATTAGTTTTTCTCTCTTTTTGTGCTACTTATAGTTGGGTACGTGACTGTTGCCATGTGTCCTAACAAAGCGTTATACAACGGTCATTATGAAGTTCTTCCCTACCCGCTTTTGTTTTCACATTTACATGGTGGAAAGAAATGAACTTGGAGGAAAGATTGCTTTTCTGTCTTTATTTTTATACATGTAGGAACGAAGAAGTATTTAGTGAGGAATGAAGTTATTTTTCAATTTAAATCTTCATCCGGCTAAAGGATTGCAACGTTTACTTTAGAATAAACCAATACTTAGCTGGTTTTATGTTTGGGAAAATAACTTGACCTGGTATTTGGCAAATAAATTCGGAACAAAGTTGTGTAATTCCATCCAAATGAAAATAGTTATTTAGCTGTCATAAATTGGTGAACAAACATTTCACTTAATAGCTAGTGCTGTAATCCAATACATTGAACCTTTTGTTTAGTTATCGTTAAATTGATTGCCTTATTCGATATACCTACGTGAATAATTGTGTTTAGTATGCATGTAGAGCTCGTTCCTATTTACGAAGCATTTGTTGTTGATGACAGTGCAGAGACAGTTGCTTCGCTTCTTTGCTTTTACAAGTTTTAATCTTCCTAATGCGTTCGTCTGGTGCGCACACTTCACAAAACGCTCGCCTCCGCTTATGTTAACCGGCTCTGCTTATGTTTAATATTTGTTTGAGCATTACGCTTGTGGGGTTCTCTAACTAATAATGTTCTATTTAGAAGCCAAACTATTAGGAAAGAGTCAACTTTAGGGAGTAATATGACGATGGGTTCATAATTGTGTATTCTGAAAAAAAAAACATCTTCAGTAGAGACAACACGTTGAAAACAAAATCACATCCTAATAAAAACAAATTAGGTATAAGTGAATCCTTAACAAAAAAAATGTTATTTTGAAATGCAAGGTAACGCATGAAGTTTATATAAATAGTGGTGTTCGTTCTCGCTATGACTAAACTGGGTGCAGGCCCGCGGCACTTGAGCAGCTGTCACCAGCAGCGTGACTAATTCCCCCGCATCAACTGCCATTGTTATCGCGGTCTAGGTGACAAAAACAACTGTTTCGCCTCATATCGCGGCTTACAATTTGACGTGGAACGTTTTATTCAGCCAACGGCATTTGTTCACGTTTTTCAACCTCCCACTGTTATTTTATTCATGTTCCTTTCGAGTTTACCTTTGCCCCGCAGTGACACAAAAAGCTGTATTGCTGTTTTTCTCAGTGCTTTTCATCGTTACTTTTCTAAGGTTTGGTTTATGGGTAGGTATATCGGTAATTTACGCGTTGCGATACTGTAAGGATTTACAAATTCTGCTCAAATCCGTCTTACCCGATAAATCCATTCGGTTTCGATACGAGCGATGCTTACAGTACTACGCTACGCCCACTTCCGCACAGAACATTGATTACCTACTTACGACTTTGCATGTTGGAAACATTTGTAGCATTAATTAGTTTAGGTTTAGTTCGAACTCGCTTTCTGACGTCACATAAACGACGTGATTAGTACAAAGCGAAGTATGCGTGTTTACTGAAATAATAAATGTCCCCATAGGTAGTCTGTCTAGAACTAATAACTATAGCGATTGAAGCTATGTCAGCACCCATTGTCTACAAATGTGCAATAGTTGACATTTCTGCGTTATATTTGTACATAGGGACATAGTTAGGTTCAAAGAAACGGTGTAGGTATAGGGCCATTAATTATCGTATTCTCATTTTATAACATGAATGTAATGGTTTATTAATAAGTTTGTGGGCCACCATCGACATTTTAGATACATAATTGCAACAGTAAATTTACTTCATACAACGTCTAATGAAGTGCCAAACTCAGCGCTCGAGGAACTTTAAAGTTAATTATTAACTTCTGATGATAATTAATATCTGAGCTGTTGGTTGTGACAGCTTCACATGTCGGGAATACAGTAGAGAGATAAACTAACACTGGACTGCGGAATGGACAGAAGTTTCATTCAAAAACTTCATGTATATTCTAACTTAAATTGAAGTTTATTCTCAAAATGTTTAATATACTGCGTCCAACGTGTTCAAACGTATCTACTGCGAGATTGTGTTTACCGTAACATTAAGAGCGTTTATACCTTATGAGTGGCAACGTCACAATTTAGTGTCATATTTCGTGGTTTTCAATTTTTATCATTTAATCGGTTAAAAAATCTGTTTAGTTAACTTTTTAGAATTACGTGAAAGTGTTTAAAAAGTAAGTAACCGTAATGCTTACAGTTATGTTACAAAGAAAATAACGCCCTGCAAGTTTCCAATGTATTATTTGCATATAAATAGAACTGTAAACGCAACGATTTCTTACCTTTTACACAGTTTTCACATAATTCTAAAAAGTTAATTAAACAGATTTTTAAAATATAGCTCCGATTAAATGATAAAAATTGAAAACCACGAAATATGACACTAAATTGCGACGTTGCCACTCATAAGGTATAAACACTCTTAAGCGTGATATTATTCAGTAACAGTAAATAGTAATGTAAAGGATAAAAGAGATTTTATTACCTTTTGTATTAAATTGTCAAAATGGCGCGGCGTCGAACGGGAGTCAAATGATTGAATGCCGATTATGTATGAGGCTGTCTGCGGTTGTCGCTAACGGACTACGGATGTTGGTCACACTCTGGCTCCCATTGATGGATTACGAGTCACCACAAGAAGCTTATACTAGCATTTACAGTCGACTCTCGGTAATTCGAAACTCGAGGGACTCTTAAAATATTACGAATTATAGAGTGTTTGAAATATCAAATAGTTCGAAGTTTAATGATGCAATGAAACATCGCGGTTTCATTGCTTTTCCTATCACTAAGGGTTTAAGTTTTTCCGATCTTTCCGCCTCTTTCTCTCTGCAACTTTGAATTGTCGAGTGTTGGACGCCGATGAGTTCGAATTAACGCGTCGTTTTGTTTGATTTTTTCGTTCGAATTACCAAGTGCATAAAAATGTATTGATTTAGTTCGAAATATAAAGAGATTTTGTAGGGAACTCGTGATAACTTTGAATTATAGAGAGCTTCGAATTATCGCAGGTTTGAATTAACGAGAGTCGACTACTAATATTTACTTGTACTAATATTTAGAGCCCAAAAAAGATGTGTCTGAACTATGTGTGGCCTTAAAAGCACAGACAGTTTTTAACTGTTCTTTATACGTCTAAAAATTCTTACCTTGCCATCGCTGTACATATACGAAACAAATCTAACATTTCATTATACAAAATAGCTACTAAAAGTCATTACAGAAAATTACGCGATAAAAATAAGTCAAAACTCGAAGTGACATAAGGCAAAACTGCACTAATGAATAAATGTATCTTCTGTATGGCCCAAAAAATATTAACAAACCAACTGGAAAAATAAACACGTTTAATCTGGACAATTTCAAAACAGAACTATTAAGAATTTTGATAAATAAATTCTATTACTCACTACAGGAATATATGGACGACAATTATATAAATACTGCTACAGAAAATTGTACATCACCTCACCTATTTTGACGATTTTGACTTTTGTTTGACATTATCATTACTTAATATAACATGTAACTTAATCTATTTGACATTTATCGAAATTGATTGTATTTTAAATCTGTATTGATATGCATGTACAGTCAGCGTCACGATGTGGGTACCCCCCCTCAAAGTTAATTTTAATACAACTGGGGTACACAATTGATGCAGCCCACCGTACCTATTAATATTGACTTTATTACTAATGTCAAAGCTTACATAATTCTACCATAACATATCTTAAAAGTGTTTGTGTTAAAAAGTAAGAAATTCGACAATATTTGTACGCATCTAGGCAACTCATAGAGGATCTACCAATCTGTAACATCTCGCACACTGTTGTAATTTGACCTATGTTTACAAATAAAGCATTCTGATTCTGATATTCTAGACCGGTGGAGTTTAACGTGACGGCAGCACGTACCTACTGGTTGCTAAATGTCCCACCGCAGGGCAAAGGTAGGATACTCAATATTTTTATTGTATTACACATGTAGGTATCTTTAGGTGGTATACTTATAATAAGATCATATGAACCCTGTCGGCCACAGCAAAATAAGTGAGTTAGGAGAGAGGAAACATTTGTTAATTAATTAGTGATATAACATTACTTAGCAAACTATTATACCTAATATTATAATTATGTGTATTTTCTGAGATAAACGAAATAGATTTAATACACAATATAAACAGGTATCTTTAGGAGAGATGTACTTACTAATAATTAATAAATCAAAAAAATTAAAATTTAAAGTCTCGAGTACTTAAGTTATGACTTTACTTAGATATTCGTTTACTCAAACTCAAAGCATTTATTTGAAATAAACCAATTACAGGCACTTTTGAACTGTCAAGGGGTCGATCAGTCAGAAAGATTAAGCTAGTTGCCCATTCCAAAGCGTAGTAGGTACCTATGGAGAAGAACGGGCAAGAAACTGGAAACATGAACGCTCTTTTAAATCAAAATATTGTTACAAAAAAGTGGTTATATCATTCAAGTTGAAATTATACATGTGAGAACGATGTAGAAAGACGTGCACGTTAAAAGCGTCCGTAATAAAACGATTAAAACAATTCAGCAATTAAAATAAGCCGTGGCAGCTAAGAAATGACCAGTGCCTACTGAAGGTGCCCATTCACGAACATGACGTATGGATTGGCGCCATTCGCTCAACCAGTTTGAAGGGAACTCAATGATCCAATACACACGCCACCACCAGCGACACATTTGAGTAAGCATGACATACTCTCAGCTGTCAGGACAAATTCAAGTCAATGAAAAATGAACCCAGTAAGCTTTATAGTAGGTACATAGTGCTCACACATGTGCTATGCAATTATACAATACTAAGAGATTGAATTCATACAATGCAAAGATATATTTTACAACCTTCATCAGCTCCAATAATATTTTCGAATGCTAATCAATTAGTTTTCGCGCCCTTGTGGAGCAGGACTATAGCACTGAGGCAAGCATTTTTGTCAGTGATGTAATCCCCCAACTTATAATATGCTTGGCTGTATAGTTTGCGTCATAGACAAGATTTAAATTTCGTTTCATTCAGTTGGAGTTACCGATAGAGCTTTTATTTAGCAAATACATTGAAAAACATTGTGTAAGTTTTTTTTCAAATATATTAATTTTCTCTTCTTTTTTTATTGGTGCGGGTACTTTATTATATAATTTAAGGGACATTACGCAGGGACTTGTAGAGTGCATTTTTATTCGAGAACTTGATAAGTTTAGCCTAGATCGGTGTCTGAGTAAATAGCGTGTCTGAATGTCTTCACGTTTTGAATAAAATTCTTGATGTTTCTGGACAAATTTGCATGTTTCTAAAATGTATATATACAGGGAAGGGCTAAAATATTACGTTTTGGAAAGAAAGGTTTGCAACTATCTTATATAATGTGTGTTTGGTCAATGTATCTTCTAATACAGAGGTGGAATGATCTATCAAAGTAAAGGTACTTATTTAACATTTTAAATGCAGATTTCCAAACGCTGTATTTCTTTCTTAGCCGTATGCAAGGTTTTAAAAGTGTAACCTGGAGATTGCATAAGCATAATCAGCCAATACAGGTCCCACCGCTGGGACACATGCCTCCTCTCGATGAGAGAGGGCCGTAATCCACCACGCGGGCCCAGTGCATAAATCCATAAATTCCCAGTTTTCCACAATTAGCTCCCTAATCTATTAGGCCACTCCTAACAGTGGGTCTCTTTGTGGCCCATTTTACCCCGGTTATCTTTTCAGCCAGTATGACGGCCAAACTTTCAGAATTAAGAACGCCTTCGGTATCTTGCTTTAAAATGTCGATTCCAACTTCACTTAATAGATTTTTCCAATTTTTATAACATTTGTTCCGTAAAGGACGAGTTGGCGCAGAGCTACTTTATTCTCTTTAATTGAAACTTGGGCAATATCTAAGTAGGGGTTTTATTCTTTTCTGCATTATTAGTTTCTTAATAACAGTGTATTATTCCTTTGTAAGAGCTGTAATTATTCAGGCTGCCGTTATCAATGGGGCGGATGAGTTTATTGTTGTTTGTCGGCGGCTGGCGAGCGGTAACTTTGAGAATTAAGATATATTATTATAAGTTATTATTGCTTTAAGCTTTTAGCGACTATTGTTTTGTAGGAAGTTCAATAAACCTTATGCGGCGTCGTCGCCTCGTTCTATACGGCGCAATGCCATAATACTGTACGATGCACACGCTGCGGAACTGAAAACGCGCTCAGTTTCCACGATTAAAAACGCTTTACGATATACTTTAATGGAATCGATATCTTAAACTTTCAAATTAAAATCCCTAACGACGATCATCAAAACATTCGTTCTTACTTTCGCATCCGTAATAATGCAATTATTACAAACACAGAAATAACAGGCAAAACACAAAATAATTGAAAGATCCAGACAGGGAACGCGGCGCGGGCGCGTCTCGCGTCATAACCGCCGGGTCAAGAGGCTATGACGTGCACTCGACCTGCACCACCTCAACACGGCTTTTAAACTTTTTCGAAACCCTACAGAGGCTTTCATTAAGCCACGAATACTGCCTCTAGTCTAGGCTGCGGTTTTCTTAATATTCACATGTAATTTAACTCAGGAAAATAAAACTAAAAAGTTATTGCGGTATGTTAATTACATATTAAATAATATATACCTACAATGAAAACCGTATTATGATTTTAGGCGTATTCAAAACTTAAAATTAATGTATTCGCATTTAATAGGTACCTAATTAGGCTCAGAATCAGCACTTTTTGAACTTCAAAAGTTACGACCCCTAAACTCTTTATCACCCAAGTGTTTAAGCTGGGAAGAAGGACTGATCAGATTATAATTGAAAATCCTAACTAATATTACCTATGAAATTGCCGTTTAGTACACAGAAAGTTAAAGTCATTTTTATATAAATATTTTTTATTTCTATCAATCAAAATATGCACCCATGCAATCGTTTCATCTCTGCCAGCGCAGTTGTAATTTTTTAATGCCCTTGAAGAAGTCAGGTATACGGGAGCCAACAAACTCTTCAATGGCATTTTGTACTGCCTATCGGGTATTGATTTTTTTCCCTGCCAAAAATTTTCCAAATTTTGGAAAAAGTAAAAGTCTGTCGGCGCAAGGTCTGGCGACCACGGTGGAGGACGCAAAACTTACAACCCTAGCTCTTGTAGCTTAGAGACCGTCTGTTGTGCCGTATGAGGTCGAACGTTGTCGTGTAGGAGCAGCGGGGACGAGCGATTAACCAAGGCTGGCCGGAGATTTGCGAACTTCTCCATCATTGTGTCCAGTTACTCATAGTACACAACTATGTAATGCTGTAACACAATTCCTCACAGTAATGCCCGTGCCATTTGATAAGAAGCTGTGATAGATTATACCGGCACTAGACCACCAAACAGTGACCTTGACTTTTAGGGGTAACTTTTCGTTTGGGGCATTGCTTAGGCGCTGAACCAGGGTTTAACCAACAAGATGACCGCTTACGAGTATCAAAAATAATCCATTTTTCATCGTAAGTGATAATGCGGTTCAAAATCCCTTCTTTTCTGTGTCTGTTAAGCAACGCAAGGCATACCTCAACGCGTTCGTCGCGCTGGCGATCGTTCAGTTCGTGCGGCACCCACTTATCAAATTTTTTTACCTTGCCAATTGGACGCAAATGGACCAATATTTTTTTGATGCTAACGTTGAAAGCTGCTGCTAACTCAGCCGTAGATTGAGTATCGTCAGCTTCCACTATCGCTTTTAATTCGTCGTTGTAGACTTTAGTTTTAGGGTGACCACGGGGCTCATTTATTAGATCAAAATTTCCATATCGGAAACGTTCAAACCAATAACGAACCGTGCGTTTGTCAGTAGTGTTCACTCCGTACACGTAATTAATGTTATGAGCCTTTTGTGCGGCATTGCATTACATAATTACTCGTATATTTATCGTGCCCATATCGATGAAAAAGATACAAATGTAGTGAAAACAAAACACTAATCAATAAACAAATGACTGAATTTGAAAACAGAATTATACCATATTTTTTTTAATAAAATTAATTTGAATTTACAATTTATTGCCAGCCATATATAAATTACGATTCCAAGGGCCAGTATTGTAAAACGGCAACTTCATAGGTAAAGTCCTATTATTATATATGCGAAAGGAAGTTTGTTACGCTTTCACGCTAAAACGGCTTAACCGATTTGGATGAAATTTAGCACATGGGTAGAGCATGACCTGGAGAAGGACATAGGCTTCTTTTGATACTGGATCGCAGACGAAGTCGCGGGCAACAGCTAGTCATTTATAATATCTACCTTCATAGGTGATTACCTATGAAGCCCTGCAGATTTTAGCTACTTAAGCAGATTTGCTTAAGTAGCGAAAATCTGCAGGGCTCACTGAATGATTTCTAACTTTAGTAAAAGCGAAAACCTTCTCCCAGGTAGGTATTGTGTTTTGAACTCTATTCCAAGCATGGTAAAGTTCTTAAAACAAAATTATCAACTTAGACTCAAGTGTAACGTCAGTTTATGGGTCTGAAAGTGTAAAGCTACATCTTGTTTTGTAATAAGTCTGTTTGGCCGTTTGGCCATTGGTGAATTCTTAACAGACTAGTTATATTATGTCATAATTGGATGTGTCGTTTTGTGCGTCAAATGTCCGATTTATATAATATGCTCAAATTTATTAATGCTTATTTTATAATTTAATTTAAATAATACATAATAATAATTTATGTACATAAACAAAATTTGTATGCCTATAAGATTAAAAATAGCGATCCTGACATTCGAATTAGATCTTATTATACTGTACCTTAATAAATAATTTGAGTTTGAGTTTTTCTTGTGATAATATTATGGAGTGAGCTACTCCTTTCCCAACCATGCTTGTGTCGGATTCTAGTCTAACAAACACGACTGTATCAATATTCACTCGGAGCGTGTGCGACTTAACTTCCGCTCTCCAATTACTGGAACATACCGTCGGTACCCTTGGGCTAGAACGGTTGTCAGATGTTTTTGAACTGGTTTCTGATTATCCATCTACCAACAAAGACAATATACTGGCTTTTAGTAAAAGCGAGGGACATACTTTAAGGGATTGTGGTACTTACTAATGAAAATTAACAACTTTAAATATGGGACCAATCCTCACAAAAAAAATAACTCCTGTTTCCTACAAAGTGCAATACCAACAGGATCAAAATTTTGGGAACAGCAGATGTTTTTTCTGACCCTGTGGCCCATATGATGCGCTTTACCTTAAGTTCATTGGTTATTAATTAGTAATTCTCCTAAGATACAGGCCAGACCTAGTTTAAGGGATAGAGTTTAAAATTGTTGTACTCCTATGTTAATGCTTTAATTAATATGTCATCTAAATGTATGCAGTGCAACGTGATCCTTGTTTATGCAATAAATTATTATGTTTATTTATTTTCATACATATAAATACATTTTTAAATATTTATAAAAAAAAAAACATTAAAAACAAACATTTAAAAATATAAAAATAGTAGTCCGCCGGTATCGGGAGCAGGGTCCAAGCTACCGGTGGTCAGGGCTCCAGAGACAGGAACCTCCTCACGATACGAGCCGTATCGAGGAGTACTGCCTTCCGAATCAGGCCCTTGATCCAACCGCCTAACGAGAGCTTCGAGAGATGTTGATGAAGCTTTCGGCCATCAGGCCATTGGCCGATTATTATTATTATTATTGGTTAACTTTTTGGGGGTGTACAAGTGGATTATCTCTGAAAGAACCAAAAAGACCATAGAAAATGCAGGAATGTCTTTTACAGCTAGGTACATCAGAGTTTGTGCTTTGTAAAACGTGTTTAAAACATTTTACTCGGTTATCTTTGTCGTATCGTATTGTCAGACGTTATGAGTAATTTGAGGCTTAACAATTTGTTTATAAGTTACAGTTGTGAAAAATCAATACAATATTAATGTAAGATTTTATAGTCAAAAAAATTTAAAATTGTTACAAGTGTTTCTGAACGGAATGATTGTGATGAATTTATAAACGAAGCATTGAGTGAACGGGGAGTAGAGAGTGGTGGAGTGAAGGGTGAACGAATTACGCAGACTCCTGCGTAATTCGTTCACTCGTAAAATAATAGTGTCCATCTTAGTGGGTCTTAATATATCCTCATATATTAAGACCCACTAAGATGGACACTATTATTTTACGAAGGTGAAGAAAGTTATAATCAATAGAAGTGTTTTACTCAAGAAACTGTATTTAGTTTTGGACCCTTTCCTACATTAATAAATACAATTTTTTACTTATCTGCAACATATGCCAATCTGACTTGCCATGACCCAAGGTTTTAATTGCCCTCTTATTAGTCTCAACAACCTGATAAGATCTAGTGATATGACGTCACAAGTCACAAGGTCATCTTATTATTGATCACCAGTCAATAGGGCTCAGATTTATATTAATTACCTTGTCTATAAAGGGACCTTCGTGGGTAGTTGTTAAAATAAAACGTTTCTAGTTTTTGTAAATCATCTCACATTTTTCTACTAGACTTGTGTGGTAAAATATCTTTGCTTTGAAGGAAGGAAAAATTCTGGAATTCTTGTCTTGATATTTGCAGGTGGTAGTCACAGTTGAAGTAGCATTCTCTGTCTACGGTTGGAGGCCACTTAGATTTGATACTGGCATATTAATCTGTTCCATATGTTTTTGAATTAGACTTATGTCGATTATGACTGATTGTGTTGTGTCACTGTAGAAAATATATCATGTCCTTGCATCCACCTGAAACTGTTTTTTAATCAATTTCCATTAATTACATGTACATATTAAATTCTGATATTTTGCATGACGTCTTAATATTTTTATCCTCACCAAGTTTGTTGATCACAACAGGCAAAAATGCTCTTATAAAACTTCTCGGAAGGATACCCACCAATATAATTTCCATATTTTCCCTTAATAGCCCTGGGCAAGGCCCCTATGATGTGTAACTCAATATGAACTCAATACTGTCACCACATTGTCAAATTTGGGTGCACCATAATAAACACCCTCCGCCTAAACCGTCGGGATCAAAGGATAAACGGTTATGGAATTAAATTTATAAAAAAATATACTCGTGGTGGCGGTGAATTCGTTAAACAGAATACATGAAACGCTCATTTTGTCACTTTTATATTATGTTCTCTTTATATTTACAAAGAATGCGTCACAGATCTTATGCAGCTCATAGGTAATCTACATCGATACTTAATTTCTGAATTCAAAACTGTAGTAACCCTATCCATAAACAAAACGAGTTTGTGTTTGTAGAATTATACGGCTCTAAGAACAGTACAAACGAAATAATCCGCAAAGGTATTTATTTCCACAACCTAAGTTTTTTAATTTGCTCCTCAGCACGCCAGTGGTTTGTACAATTTCATTTGTTCTTTTTCAAAACAGGTCAGACTGGAAATATCTTAGTTATATTGATTCTGTCTTCTAAAGGCAGACTGGTTGAACGAGGGTCATATTGAAAAATAGGAATTTAATATTGCCCTGATTAATCATAAAACTAAACATCAAGCATTAAGGAAAAATGGTTCATAGATAACTCCCTGCCATCACAATTATTTTGTAATAATTTTCTTTAGGATTTATACATATTTTTATACATTACACATGAGCATATATTACGAGTATGTATGCTTAGTAAGTCTTAATAAATGGTCGCATATTAATTATCATGTCATTAAGTATGTCCCTCGTTCAACCAATCATAAGTTTTCGATCGAATACTAAATTACCTCACTGATTATGAGATATTAATAATATACAGTACGTCACGCTTTACTTACGAATTCTCTCTTATCATTCTGTCTATATCAAGGATTTTGTGTGACATGGTCATGAATTATTACCTGATCTATTGTTATGTAGTACACATGTCTGTCTGTCATTGGCGCTAATTAGCGTTAGTATTAACGCTCATTAAGTGAAGCTCACGTTGTCCCTTGTGGCCAAAGATAGTTCGGATATTTGTGTATTTACTAAGGCTCTTTTCACATGGATCTGCTCAAACCAAATAATTAATCAAACGATAGGCAGCCGGTTTATGACTACATTCGAAAGGAACAACGCTGTTGATTAAAATTGTAGTTTTCCGTTCAACACAAAATAGGGGGTGTGGTTTTGACCCTTTCACATGAATTAATTTTAAAAGTACAACGTTTTTAAAACAACAACCGCAAAAGTAATATTCGCTTTCTATTTGTAAACTAATTATATTCAATGACTCCATTGGAAACAGCACTAAGCTAAGCACTGCAGCTTACCGTTGCCTCTTTGCAATGGTCGGGAAAACTATAATTGAGTTTTTCTATCACAAAAATTCTCAGTTATTTTCTGCGGTAAGAGCCGCGAAAGCTCCAGCCTTTATAGCATTATGTTTTAACGCTTTGTCCGAGAATTCGAGAATTCAGAATGTATTTATGCATAAGTACTTAATTGTTGGCCAAGTAACAGGGATATGGACGGACATGACCGCTTAATTAAACATTCAATTTCCTGGTAATATTATCAATTTACAGTTTTAGGAATAGAACATATTTTTTTGTAAAAATAAATGCTTATTGTTAACGAACGGGTTCATGAACGACAATGTGTTACATAATATCATAAAACACCATGGATTTTTACTTTAGATACGTAATTATTGAGGCACACTAAGACAACAAAGTTGATCAGCACAATACTGCCGGGTACACAAAGGACACGGGTGCGGACTAACCGAGTGGCTGTAATTTGGACCCTTTGTGAGTCGAGGAGAGCGTCTGTGAGTGTGTGTGTCAATAGTCATCGAGCCCGAAGATGTGAGGCCTCTCTATTGCCTACATAATGCGAGATTTAATAAGTGCCGGCCGCACGCCTCCTCAGCCTCTCGCTCGCATACAGAATGTTGATGCCCTTTGTACCACACTCTCAAACTTCGCTCCCGAGATTATTCTTCCATGAAGTATAGTCGTCATAACTTATTTTCATGGAATTATATGTTACCCCTAGGGAGGTATGATAGTTATCTGGAGGTATACAAACAAGTGTCTTTGGATTACTCCATTTCTATATTTTATCACTTCATATATTTCCCTGTCGCGTTTTATAGAGTACAGGTAATTTATTCCCTCGGCTCCATTGAATCGGCAACGTGCATGAAAACATTTTATAGTTGTGTCTGTTTTATCTCTTCTGAATGTATAAATCATGCATTCTCGTGACCATTAACGTACAAAAATATATCCTTGACTTCATTTTTAATATAATGTAGCTAAACATCCTGTTTTTCTGCCACGTACAGGAAACATTATCCATAAATATAACTAACCACGTGTGTGAGATTGTTTCAAGAGTGTATTTACTTAAGATTAATAAACACGTGCACAAGGGGGGAGCCCTTGTGCACGTGTTTATTAATCTTATTTCTCCTATTTACGGTAATGTTCAGGTCATATAGGCAAATTGGGGTATTAAGCGCGTCGGTTAGGGCGCGTGCGTGACGCTGCTGAAGAGCAGTGTGTAGCATTTAAGTAGCGCCTAAAGCCGGTATGCGTTTGGAATTAATTAGCAAATCTGGGTCCGAGATGCGACCGCAGATGGCCGTCCGGCGCACTGCGGTCGGGCTGCGCGCGCCCGTCCACCTGTCCGGCCCAAGCTTTCGCGTTCCACTGTTAATTTGATTATCATTCCTCTGTTTCTGACAAAGAAAATAATGCTAATTAGCGTTTCGTAACGTACACTGCTTCTGAGGGATGCAACTTGCATTTTATTCGGAACTGCACAATAGTAAAGCAGTACCAAAGCCTGCGCCAGCGGCTTTATCAACAGAATGGACGCGCTACGGTTCGCGGAGGATAATGTAATAATATGCAGACTCTGTTGCCTCCAGTCGTAGGGATTCTATTTTTATGCAACGCTGACATTAAAATATACACGTTGGCTGTCTGTCATTTTGTTATAATAATTGTGGTACGAGTAGAACCTATTTTTCTCCGCCGGAGTTATGCTGCGCTTTTGCAATTTACATTTGAATATGACAACATTTTTTAACAGAATGTGGTCCTCATTTTGGTTTGTATGTGGCTGACTAGAAATAGCGCTAAAATCCCATTTGATAGATGCAGTACGAACACTAAACTACACAGTGAATGCTGACTCTCAACTGGCGGTTTTTTATTTTATTTCATGTGGTGCCTTCCAACACTATATTTATCCGTGTGCTTGAGTTTCTGCAGATATATCCTTCTCCACATTTATTCCTTCTTTCTTCCTTATTTCGTGACAATATCACGTTTGTTGATTTTCATACGTGACCACTTATGTCAATATCGCACTTCATAGATATTTCAACAATTTATATAATAGTGTTTTCTGAAAGTTTTCATGTATTACTGATATAATCTAACCATTTATTACACATTTGTATTTGCATTCAGAAATGAATTGTAAACATTTACAGGCTGAAGTGCTGATAATGATTTCCATCTTCTCAAAAAACCTAGTCTATGTCAGCACCATTTTTACCCGTCAAAAACCTTTTTGAATTAAGAATTTGATTTGGCAATGTTGGTTAAAAATTATTTATTTCGTGAAATAACAAAAGGGTTTCAGTAGTAGCCAAGTTTCGAATTATGAGTATTAAGTGGCTTAATGTTTTGTTCATAATTAGTTCTAAAATAATCTTCAGAAGCTTTTCAAGTATCATTAATATTAAAAAGATAAGTAACTACGCAAAATGTTCACGCAAAATGATAATAAACATCGCCTAGTTAAATTGCAAACTTGAACCTATTTCCAAGTTATCTTTTTAGCAAATTATTGTACTCTGGCTGCAGTTTTCGTAACTTGTAAGTTCACTGCACAAAAAGTTCTTGTCTTGTAGATAGATTTACGAGACTAAAGTAAATTGCCAAATTGACTAATGTTCCCTGAACAACTTCTGCCTGATTGCACTAATTTGTTTTTAAGTTTTCTTTCCTAGTTTGTCTATACGCTGTGATTTACGATTAGCTAATTGGAAAGCCTTTGTGAATAACCCCTTCCACTCTACTAACTGAAAATCTTTAAACGTGCACTGTTGGACATAAGGAAAACACACTGTGAAATATAAACAGTGATTAATAGAGAACGAGAAGATTTAGCAAAAAATAACTGAGATAGCAAAAAGATTGATGACATATTGATTGTTAATAGAATATAGGAGGATTCTACCTACTGCCCGTTCTTTTCTAACTTTCCCTTAAACATAATGATATTAAATAGTAGATTATTAACCAAGGGGACAAAGCAGTGTCTTCTGTCGCGGGTGACGATTTAAATCGCGAGCGTAACGAAGGACTCGAGGTTTACTCCCGAGCGTAGCGAGGGTGTTAAAAACTTAAATCACGAGCGAAGCGAGGGATTTAAGACGAGTCCTGAGTGTAGGGAGGGATTTAAGTTCACCCAAGACTAAGACAGCTTTATCACCGAGGAAAATACTCTACTTGTCGTACCATTTGCGAAAAAATTAACACAATAATAATATGAGATAAGCATTTATTAAAAATAATGACAATTAAACGTATTTTTAGAACATTAACTTATTTATAAAAATAAATTAAAATAAACTTAACGCGGCAAATTCCTAGACTAATATTTTTTTGTCGGAAAAGCAAAGGCATCAAGCTCATACGGCCTCGTCGGTTTTCGTAATTTTATTTAATAATCCTAACTGCATAATTAAATACATGCGTATTCCTTTTTCAAAAAGATGTATAATGCTTTATATACAAACTCAATGGTGGAAACACTCCTCACCGGACACGGATCCTCACCGGACACGGAAGTTTCGGGAGGTTCCTGCACATCATCAGGCGGGAGGAAACGCCCAGGTGTCACCACTGCGATGATCGCCCCGAGGACACGGTGGAGCATACGGTGGGGGCCTGCCCTGCATGGGCGGAGCATCGCCGTGTCCTCGTAGAGGCGATCAGCAGCGGCGGCGATCTCTCACGCCCGGCCTTGGTTCAAGCCATGGTCCGGGGCGAGGGGGAGTGGGAGGCAGTCGCCTCCTTCTGCGAAGCAGTCATGCTAGCGAAGGAGGTGGCGGGACGGGAGAGGGAGAGAGTCTCCCGTCCAAGCCGCCGCGGTGGACGCTCCGGGCGTCGGGAGCCGCGTGACGACTCCCGGCCACCGTAGGCGCGGGCCTGCGGGCGGTGAGTAATGGGTAGCACACCGTCCGATCAGGACCAGGCCCGTGCTGGACGGCGCGTACGTGTTCCACGCGCGCCTCAAAGAGATGTCAGCATCATAGAGGGGGTCCACTAGGGCCCAAGCCTGCCGGGAAAGCGGGATCATCCAAAAGGGGTACCGCTGACCCGGAACATAAAGGGCCAAGGAAGGAACACGGGTGGGTTTTAGTCAGTAAGAGTCTGACACTCCCTTCCGCTCCACCCAGAGCGGGAGGAGTCATTTGATGATTTCCCATCCTCAAAAAAAAAAAAAAAAAAAAATGGTGGAAACACAGATGTAGTTCAGTATAAATGTCGGTAAGTATTCCAAATTTAAATCACATTCTCCCCCTAGAGGATGAATGAAATTCAGTACAATTTTCTTTCCCTGTTTTAACAGATTAAAAATGACTATTGTTATGTTCCCTTTTTGTGGCATAGAATGTCACTTCACATGTCACACAAAAAGCTTTTTAAAGGTATAGTTAAAGGGCAAGTTAAGTATTTATTTCATCAGATATCAGGGGTAATGAAAGGTAAAATAAGGTAACCCTTAGCGACTACCACGGAATTCTTTTTCGGGAACAATCGACCCAAACTTTTAAAAGCTAGAAATTTAAAATAATCTGTGACAATACTGTTTCTATAATTTTAACGATACGGCATAATGTTAGAGCGGCATATCTAGGCGCACGTAATTTATAGCCTATGATAACATGAAAAGTGCACCATTCCAATGCGATTTATTTCACACCCATTCATATTATTTCTTTCTGTTACCGCAGGATTTAATAATGCTGTAAAAGCTACACAACTTCAGCTGTTTCTTTCCACTGTTAGATTAAATGTTATTTATACGGCAACATTCTTTAAACTTCCTAAGCATGAAAGCAATAAAAGTTTCGCTTATTTCCCGCTCCCTCTAATAGCTATTTATAAACGTTTCACGTAAGTATTTACTTGCTCGTTATCAAGGTTGTCAACACATCAATCACATGTAACGCGTAGGCAGTGATAATAAATATGATTTCGTCTTTCAGAAGTCCTTTCTCACGTTTCAGTGGCGACATCTGTGGAAAATGTGTTGAAACTGAAATAATTTTCCGCCCTCTACAGCGCCATCTGTACTACATTTCCAACCTTTTTGTTTCATAATTCCACAACTTCCTGCTAGATGGCTCTGCCTGTTTTCGTTTCAGACAGCTAACCAGCATAGCGCGCTACTTAACTGAAGTATCTTCCTAAAGATGGCGCGGTGCCTGAAAACTTGAAGAGTTTTTCTGCAAATAGTAAAGATGGCGCTGCTGGTTTACATTGATTGATGATACAACATAGATGGCGTTAGGTTTCATGTACAAAGAACGAGCATGTTTCTGAGGAAGTTATAGCCAGATATGGATAATATAAAGAAATATAGTGTTTATGTTGTTAGTAAACGCTGTTTTGGTGATTTGTGATAGGTAGTTATTTATAATTTCTATTACGTTATGTTCCAAAAGCCGTGATGTAGCAATTTTGCGCATTACCAGAGGGTCATACTTAATATCTTATCGGAACAGAAATCAAATCATCAGAATAAACAATTAGTATTTAGTTGAAATTAATTAATTTATTTATTTTCCAACTTACATCTATCTTTACAGGGTAACATAGTGCGATAGTGTACTAATCTAAAACTCTTAATTAAATCGCTGCGGAGTCAGCAAATTTAATGGCAATTCATCAAAACTGCTTAGGTTTCTGGTGAAGGAAAAGTCACAACCTGTATTGCGCTATTTGACGGATTGGGAGGGAATCTTTTACAGGGATTAACTCAGTGGTGCTGCCTACTCCGGCAGCAGTAGATATTTCCTTGACGCTAACAGATGCATTCTGTAATATAGTAGGTTCTGTATTTATGAAATAAAAGTATTCTGCGATTAACTTCTTTTGCCAGGCGTAGTGATAATGGCAAGATTCCCCCGTGACTTTTTATTGAAGCAATCGAATAGTAGGCCTTTATACAATAGCGAACGTTAACGGCTTGTTCAAAGAATTACGGACCCAAGGGAAACATGAAATTGTAGAAATGCGTAGATCTATAGTCATAAGGTTCTGTTCCATGACAAAAGAATTTAATAAACGTTAGTATTCATTTTCTCCAACATTTATTAATATTGCTATTTAAAACATAATTATAACCATCGTTAATGTTTCGTAACTCCTAGTCATTTTAATTAATTTATGAAGATTCTTGTGCTTAAAGCAATATCGTTAATATAAATTTCCTGGATTAAATTATACCGAATGGTAATAAATAGATATTCATTAATTTACTTTATGATTTTCTAACATTTAGATTGAATTCCTTAACCCGAACAAATGTTGCATACCTACATCAAATGTACAGACTTCAAAGAGTGTTCAATCACTCTGACCAAAGTTTAATATTTACAACGCTTTACCTCTTTACATACTCTATTCAGTGGAAGGAAAACTGTAGCGGAATTTACCGACTTATTCATGAGAGCAAGTAATCAATTATTGTTTTTTGTTTTCAGGTAAGGGGAACCTTTCAGCGAAAACCGAACGCCGCCAATCCGATAAGTACAAGAAATATGTTCTTACTGTAAGTTACCAGCGAACTAGAATACCCAGAATGAATCAGAAATATAGAGCAGATCATGTTGTCGCTATAAGCATCATTTGTCTAGCTTTTCCCAGCTATCTTGGGGTCGGCTTCCAGTCCAGTCGGCTCCACAACCCAGTTACTGGGTAATAAGACACCCCTTGGTAAGACTGGCTGTCAGACTTTCGGGTTTCTGACGACCCGTAACGACTGCCAAAGATCTACGAATGACAGCCGGGACCAACGGCTTAACGTGCTTTCCGAGGCACGGAGGGGTCTTGACATGTAAAGATGGACACCCATCCACGGACCAACCGCGGCTACCGTAGCTTAACCTGATCGACCGACCCTTGCGGCTGTTATTACTTAGCCACAAGGCCCAAAACCCCGCATATTCTCGCTTTCAATGAAATTAAAAATAAATCTGAAGGGCCCGAAGCCAATTTAAATTGCTGAAGCTTCTAACCGATGAAAGGCCTTTCAATTTGTTTTAGTCGGTGCGAAGTTATGTAGCATGTACCTAGTATCAACCAATATGTATCGGTAAGATTTAGGAACTCAGTATAAGTATGTTATTAGGAAGGTGTCGAGCCTAATAGAAACAACACACAATACAGCAACATATACGCACACAATTTCACGCAAAACCATAAAATAGATAGTTTCGTGTCGCAACAACCAAAATGGCGGGGCCAATAAATACATAATGTATATAGCAGTATGGCGACTATTTATAAAAGAAGTGCCCTACATGCTCCTATACAAATATTCGAACAGTCTGAGGCGTTAACAAACAACAAACGTCGTGACCGATTTCAATAAAACAATGTAGGTCGGTAGACGGTGACTACGGACCGACCAAAATCTAGCTTAAACAAATTTTACGGTCTCATCAGCATTATTGTTATCATTCTATGTAAATGTAATAGTATCGTTAAATATTTCTCTAAGTCCCCGAAACAAATGGAATAAGAAAATGTTAAAATGAAATTCAGTAAAGCAAAGTACGATTTTTTAAGTATTAATATTAGTCACATAAATCAAGTTTCATTATGCGTATAAGAAGATTACACAGTCATTATTCAGTCCTACTTTGATAAATGTGAGCAATTTCCAAATACATGCCGACTGTTAGACCTCGCAGAGCAAAAGTTTTAGTATCTATCATTCATTCATACTGTTAAATAGAAGATTAATGTCAATCTCAATCTATACTAAGTTTGTTTGTTTTTCATAATGGAAACGACGACTATCGGCTACTAGATGTACCATTTATATTATGTTATTCTATAATATATATCGAAATTTAGGTAGTTGATATGGCTATGGAATATAGGTACTTACAAATGTAATGGAAATGTCGAAAGCAGAAGTGGTAAAGTGTATTGTTAATAATTAGGGACTACAGTCACTAAACTGTCACCCTTTATTGTCGTGCAAATCCCCATTGTAAAGCTGAGAGTTAATTTGCAGTAAATACCTCTATAAAGTTTGCGATTACATTAATGGAACAAATTGTTAAGCTGAACATCCCGTCCATTATGGAGCGGCCATTTTATTTATAGAATGTGATTTACTTAGTCAAGTCTTAACTCTTTGATGAGTGTCACCAACAACTTCGATTGCATATTCTTTGCTACCATCAAACATTTTATCTTGTGCAAATAAAATTCTCTTTTTGTTACATATCATACGTTGTAGTGTAACTCCACATTCGGTTTTATTATCAAACAACTCTATTCCAACAGCTGTAAAGTTTTTTTGGATAGTGTGTCTAGCATCAACGACAGTTTTAGTCCTTTTATGAAAAAAATAACTTTGATTTTCGTACCTATACGAAGCGAAATACATCAAAGCGAATATATATTGTGGTAGAACACATTCGGGCATGAAACATATATCTTACATTCGGGCACCTGGTCGTTGTCTACTAACTGGGTCACGTAAACATGTATAATGCGTAAAAACTAAAAAATATTCATAACATTGATCAAACAAACAATATTGCCATTTATTATCCTTCAATTCTATAACAAATCCCTTTGAAGCTCTACAAAGCGTTTAGAAATGGTCTTGGCTTTGTTTAAATATTTCCGTTTTAAGGTAAAAATAAAAACATGTTCCTAAAACACGCCTGGATGTTAACCTAAATATAGGTTTACGAAAAGCCTCGGTCTGTTCTAGATCCCGCCAGGTTGTATAGTATTTTTATCGTTAATATTTTGCATGGCTCAATGAAAAAAGTTTCACTTTTCAACATCGCGTGACCTTTACATTTTCCTGCTTAATTTCCAAAGTACACAAACCGCGCGCCGCAATCGTGTTTACCGCACAATATTAAAACATTATTCTCCTTTAAAAGCATTTTCTAAATCGGGTGCCGCAGCCCATTTGGCAGAAGTTGCATTTAAGATTGAATTTTCCATTACATGTGCTTCCTCTGTACATAGCAATAGAAATCACGTAGTTGTAATTCATCCTCTATGTGGTAGCGAAATAAAACAGTTTCTGGAATAATTCGTAGCATTTTCTATTTTGGTGTGTAGCTGGAGTTTTTGTTGGATGTATCGACATGTACGGTAATAAAGGCAGTCCCAGCGCGTAGTGCTTACACAGCGCGCGGTTGACGGACGGGAACACCGATTGTTGCGGCCGGATGCTGCTACCATTTCCGTGTCCAGTGCCCACCATTCACCTGCCGAACGTTTAACGTTGAAAACCACTCGTAATCGAACAGCTACTTCGGTAACTACCGTACAGGACATCATTATTTTCAGCAGCACCTTTCAGTGTTGTTGTTACAGCCATTAGCGCTAATACTAGAACCGAAAAAGTACCTACTCTTGAAAATAAGAAAGCGTGTCGGATTTTTCTTTTTGCCTTTTCCTTATTTATTACAAAGACAATATTATGGTAATTAATAACGTTATTCGTTTCTTTGGCCGAGCTGAAACGTTATATTATCATTTTGCGGTACCGAGCATCTCTGTTCCCCGCAAATATTATTTCTACGAAGCGTCTCTGATATTTTGACGTGCGACGTTAGTTAAAAATGAGTTTTGGCTTTGTGTGGGGATTGCGGGCAGAATAATTATTTTTTGCGAAGCTCGAGGGCGCCGTCCGCGTCCGTGTTCCCATTTATCTAGAGCTAAATGCTTGCATTCAAGCGTCCGTTTCGGCGTGTGTTTGGTTTTAGACTGCGGTACCCAGTCCACAGCTCCACAGCGCTGACTGCGTAGGTACTTGAATTATTTGTAATTACGTAAAGCGTCGACGAGTTAATTAGTAGACAAAGCCGATTGTTTGAAATATTATTCCTACAACATTCGAAATGTCTTTGAACATAAAATATTCAAAGCTTTTAGTTCTATGTTATACCTACGCTCGTATTTTCAAACATTTAATATTCATTATATTCAAATTAACAAAAGTCTGAAAGTTATGATAAGTGCTGTGTTTAACTCAATTAAAAAAAAAACACTAAGAACTGAACGTCAGCATCTAATCACTCCTAATGTTCCACTTTGCCGTTCGTTTTGTTTTCGTTCGTGTATGGTTACACAAAGCGTTGTAGTGCATTTTTAGCTTGCCCTATACTGATGACCTGTAACTCCTGGTGAACTCGGCATGCCTGTGTTTCAGCGCTGGCAGCCTTTCTCGCATAATTACCGGAATGCATTGTGCGCGCGCGGCCGCAGTACGTGGCCCGTTTAGCGCTGGAAATTGCTCAAAACTAGTGAACTATAAAGGCGGAGAATATAAAGCTTATGCCCGAAATTGGCCTGCTATTGTATGTACTGTTCATCATATGGCACCACAGTTATAAGCCCTGACGAGAGCGTAAACACGTTGCGATTTCACCGTGTTTTACACTTTGCTAAGAGTATTACTTACTTACTTACCTGCATATTAATAACACTTTGTATGACTGAGTTTTATGTTAACATTTCTTCTTCAAAGATCTTCTACGGTAATTAGTTTTCACAGTAAAAAATTAAACGTGTGTTCTTACTTAGCATGCATGCATTCAGTTATTGTAAATTTTGCAGTGTTCATATTAAGATATTGTTGTTACGTAGATACAAATTGATTCCTGAACTCGTGCAAGCTTCGGCCTCGAGCTTGTCTCAATGTTTACGGAAACAAAAATAAATGAAAGTCTTGAGTTGACATTAAAACGACGTGTATTATAAAGACGACGCTCGTCACTGCCATCCGTAATTGCTACTTTCTTGTACACAAATGCAGTCTGATTTGCGTGATGTAACGTTAGCGATGCGTGAACAAACATTACACGAATCCGGCTACAAAATTACTTATCCTGGTGAATGTTATTTGAAAACGTAGTGGTGGTAGTTGTAGTAGCGTCAGACGGACGCGGTTTTGGCAGTACCTAGGTGTTCAGCGCAGCGTCGGCGTGCAGTGAACAGGCTCGGTTTGTGAGATGCGCTGAATAGTACCGACCGCAACCGTAATTTCGCTCGTCGAAATAGCTTTATTTCGCAGCATCATAAACCGTCACACGATTTCGGATAGATTTGCGGCGAGCGCGTATCGATCGAGTCGTCCGCGAGTTATGAGCGCGGCTGGCTTGTCTCAGATAACACTTGTCAGCTGTTTATGACGCGCCATAACTGTCTCCTCATAATACTGCGCGCTTTTGCATGCAAATATTAATAATATTTATATAATTTTGTAACTAAGGTGGCCGAGTTGCCTTAGTTTGTTTACACACCCAATCACAATAAGCTGAAATTATTTTCCTCTCGAGTGTTATGCCTCGCGTTGATACGGGTGTTTCGAATACGCCTGTCTCATAATACATACCCATTCTGTGCCCTCCTCGCGGGTATTTAATTTTAATATTGTGGGAACATGTTCTGGTTAAACTTTATAATAGGTCTCTGCCTTTTTTTTTGATGGTGGGAAATGGTCATCTATGAGGCGCGCGTGGAACACAACGTGCCGTCGACCCGGGCCTGGTCCTTATCGAACGGCGAGCTGCCCATTGCTCGCCGCTCGCAAGCCCACGCCTACGGTGGCCGGGAATCGGCCTGCGATTCCCGATGCCCAGGGCGTCTCCTGCGGCGGCTAGGGGCGTGAGGGCGCGAATTTTGCCTCTCCCTCACACGTTCCGCCTCCTCCTTCGCGAACATTACTGCTTCGCAGACGGAGGTGACGGCTTCCCAAGCCATCTCGCTCCGATAGGTCTCAGCCTACCTGTGAAACCAATACCTACATTAATGCAGGTGCTAGATTGTAGGTACCTGCATACATACAATTAGGTTCTGTTAGCTCTAAAGTTCGGAGCGTAAGGAAAAGTAAGATTGGGAACAGTTAGAAAGTCTGCTGACATGGTTCCTCTTCAGCAAGTTGTTTAACGCAAACCTACCTCGTTCATTTATGCAACTCAAATAAAACTTGAAGTTTCGTTGACGTTTCTGTACGCGACTTTATCTGCATATTTTAGACTACGGTGGTGCATGTCGCAAGTTCTACAGACAAATTGAACTTGGTACGCGTCTGAAGATTTATTTTAAAAGTTATTTTCTGAATTCTGTTAAGTTTTTTTTATATGAATTTCTTTCATCATTACTTCAGAGATATACAATTATTTTTGCTTTAATCAAAAATAAAATGCTCATTTTGGCATTTTATAATCAGTCATTCTTATTCGAGGAGCCCGTGAGTCAGAACATCACGTGGCGACGGGTGGGTGAAACATTTGCATACTAAATCGAGTGTATAATTTTTAAGCACCCCACTAAAGACTAATTGCTAACGTTGGGTTAAATACATAAAATATAAATACTGGTAGAATCCGAGTGGTCGTACCGGTGGACAGTTTACAAGTACGGGCGTGGGAGCGGCGGGAGCGTTGGGAGCGGTCGGCTCAAACCATTATTATGAGTTAGTGAGCTTATCAGTGACAGTTTTAAATTCCGTCTCAGTCAGCCGACGCTATATCTGACAACACGACTGTTTCGTTAGTAGTATGCTAAAATAGGTGAACACAGTACTGTGGACAGAGCCTGCTAGGGTCACTGTGCTGTGGATCATTACATTATTATTTGTGTTATTAATATGCAGTGTTTAACGAACTAAGAAATAAGGCTATAATTCTAAAAAAATAAGGCTATAATTCTAAAAAAATAAGGCTATAATTCTAAAAATAAGACTATAATTCTAAAAAAAATAAGGCTATAATTTTAAAAATAAGACTATAATTAAAAAAAAATAAGGCTATAATTCTAAAAATAAGGCTATAATTCTAAAAACAAGGGTATAATTCTAAAAAATAATGCTATAATTATGTATACAGGGTGGCAGGTATATCGACGCGCAACCTTTTACCATGAATTCAGTGCATGATTATGAACACGCCGTTGAAAATTTTTGTC
Organism: Brachylomia viminalis; assembly: GCA_937001585.2. Classification (NCBI taxonomy): domain Eukaryota; kingdom Metazoa; phylum Arthropoda; class Insecta; order Lepidoptera; family Noctuidae; genus Brachylomia; species Brachylomia viminalis. The sequence continues at coordinate 11,634,095 of OW443301.2, read as the reverse complement.
GGTTATAAAAAAAATATTTGCTGTTCCATACATTTTGACCGCGTAGGTAAGTATTGCACTTTTATATGAAATAGCAGTTTGTTTTTTATAACCGACTAAATATGTCTACACTAGGGGGTCTAAAATCATGACGTTGAATTCATGGTTTCAGTTTGTGTTTCCATGTCCCTGCCACCCTGTAGAACTACGATTGATAAATCTGATAAATCCATTTTAATAATGATGTCGCTTCATCGTTACGATTCTATTAAAACTATCTTCGATAAAGAACACAAACTGTAATACCTACTCAACTAAAAGTTGGAAACAGAATCTACCTAGGTATTTCCGCGATTCTCGCCAGAACTATTCTTACTGTATGCCATAGTTTCAATCACTTTCTTTTTCCACTCTCCATGGTGTTGTTTTGTATTCAGCGGTTTTTATGAGTTAAAGGTTAAAATGTAGGTAGTTAAAGTCAGCTCTCGGCGGCTATTTTATGAAACTTCGGAATGTTTTTCCATATTTATTTAGACATTGGGTAGCTATGTTATTCAAAAAATATTTAAAACGCCCTGTCGAATTTGAACTTTATGCAAATTCCTGGATTTATAGATGGGTACTGGTTTTACGGTTTGAAATTTCTTGAATATTAAATTATACAATTTAAATGATTTAATTTTTGGGACTCGTTTACATTTTGATTAGTGCAAATGGGTAGACATACAATTTTCTGAAATGGTGGATAGCAGGAAGACAGCAATACAGCAGTGGTAGCACAGTGATAACGGCCGCGACTTACAAATTGTAGGTCGTAGGTTCAAACCCAGACAGGCGCTTAACTTTGTGTAAATTATTTCATCACCACTGCTCTCAAAACGGCGAAGGAAAATATCTATATTACGATATATATATATATATATATACGATATTTCTTGTATTTTGTATGATAATGATGATGATGATGTGACGTCTACCAACCCGCACTGGGCCTGCGTGGTGGATTATGACCCATTCCCTCTCACCGAGAGGAGGCCCGTGTCCCAGCAGTGGGAACAGTATAGGCTGATTATGAATAAAGACAATAAATCATCATAGTTGCACGCACACTTTCAGTTTTCTTGTCGCTTGCTTGGCTTCTCATCAGACTCTGAACGCACCATCATCACACCAGACATAGGTATTTGATTCAGTTTGTTATAAGATTGCCAATCTCTTACCGAAATGGAAGTGTAAATTGTATAATTTTGTCTCATGCAATTGCAATATTGTTCGACTGATGCTGTTAACGTGGTACTTGCACCGCAATTTCAGCGTCTAGGAGAAACGCTGCAATTTCCCTCTCGGAACATTTTATACCTAAGTATATTGTAGATGTATGTCGTGTTGTCCTGTCGGATTAATCACGTTACAGCTTGTCAGACATTTATTTCGCTACGTTTTAAGAGAAATGTGGCGATTATTTGTGAGTGTTACATTAAGTGTTCACTTACAATAAGTGTGCCTCCATAAATATTTATGATTGAAAACTGTCTAATAGCGAGGAAAATTAAGTCGTTGACGTCAACATCGAGTGCGAGTTTAAAACGTCGAACTAGCGTGGAGTGCAAGCTCATGCAGAAAGGAATGAAAACTTCCGTTCTGTCAAGTCAAGATGGCTGCATCGGAAAACTGAAAAACTTATTCAAGAATGTTTGATCTGCCTTGTGATTGCATTTAGAATATAGGGATTCGATTTTACGAGAAGCGTCTCAATTTCCCGGCAGAAGAGAGCAATTTCCTTGCGTTTGGTGCGACCCGTTGCGTCGTCGTCGATTACCGAGTACGTACCTACGCTACGTAGCCCGGTTCCCCAGTTTCTCTATGCCCGCGGATCCCTCGATGGACATGCTAGTTCACTCGAAGCTTACGTCTTTTATATTTTCTAAACAATTTGTAGAGAACACGCAAGTTCCGAGTACTTCTTGTTATCCAACATTTTATTTGTATGAAGTAGGTTTTATCGTAAAAGCGTAGTCGCGTTGCACTTTGTTTTCATCGAGCAATATTGCTCTAACTCTCTTCAAAGTTTTTGTGGAAATAGATAACATATCTATTACTAAAAAACGTACATTCATATTACTTAATAATGTGCTTGAAGAAGTGATGAGGTCTGGCGGCGTGGAGATAAAACCGCACATTTTTCATAAATAACGCTCGACTTTTTGCGGTTGTCATCTTATGTCTATTTATCCATTTTGGAATGCAAAAGCTGGTATAAATCCCGCTGTATTTTGAGCACATCTGTTCTGATGTCGGCACATAGTTCTCAAATGTCTCCGTAAGTTGTGTGATGATACCAGCAGGGTGGAAAGTCGGTCACTCGAGCACGTCCTATGCTACTAAGCTGGAATTCTAAGCATAGTTTGTATGCACGTTCCCGGTATTTGTTATGTTTGAAATATATTGGGTCTTTCCGATTTAAGCGGCTGCGATAGATATAGAATTTAAAAATAACTATGTGTTTGTGCTTTCAAGCTAAGTAGTTGAGCTTTTACCAAGAAATAAACTTTCGTCGGTTAGTTTCGTGAAAAGAATGACCTTATGTTTTCCTGTGGGTGTTGTTAAAGGTTACTTTGGGATTAGGTCAACAAAATGGACAGCAGAATCTCGTATGTGCTGATAACAATATACTGCTAATACGGGTCTGTGTGCTTAGCAAATGTGGCGATTACGACCATATTAACGCGACCCGTTGTTGTAGCTGTACAGTAGCTAATTACATTAATAAACCATGTTACTGTACATTTCTTTAATATTTTCATCAAGGATAGTAGTATGATAAAGTAGATCTCTATCATTTGAGCGTGATAATCTCCCTTTCGTTCAAAAGGATTAGTCGCGTGAAAGCGGTCATTAGCAAATGCAACTACTGAGTTTAACCATGACACGGTGGCGACCTCCGCCCTTAAAGAAACCCGTTTTATGCTCCGATGTTATCCTTTACTACTCACTCGTCAACCTGATATAATCTCTCAGATCACTCGTTATCATAATCTTAAATAACCGCTCCATTTCACAAAATCATTTTCCGTGTCCACATTATTTTATTGCCTATTTTTGCAAGGTTCTCAAGTTCTCTCTCTCTCGAGTAAAGGGAATATTACTAGTTAATAAAGTAGGATAGTACTTGCTCAGCAGATTTCAGCTCATGTAGCAAGTCTGGCGTGCTTAGATCATAAACAAGGCGTCGGCGCACACGACGTTACTTTTATGGAGATTGCTCTTCAGAAAAGAAATTCGGAAGATATACAGTGTGAGCGTGTAATGTAACATTCATTTTAATGTTAAAGCATATTGTTAAATGTACGCGTTAAGGCTAAATCTCTGCAAATAACGGCATCATAAATACTGACTCAGACAGGTACCAACCGTATTTGTGTACTAACTGACTACAATTATTCGATACGTACAAAATATTTTCCTTGAAATACTTTCAATCCTGGTTTACTTTCAGTAATACCCCAAATTGCCCATAAAACACAAATACGACAGATAACAGCCTATAAAAAACATATGAACCGTAATCTTATTTTATTGTGCACCGAACTTGCACCGAAGTATGTAGAGGAACACAAATAAACAAAATAAATTATTTCAAGCAAACTGATTTGACAAAGTTTTTTCTCATCAGTTTTTACTCAGAAATGCTTTTAGCCACGCGCTGCGAATTTTGAATGCCCACATTTAAATAGAAATAAGAGAAAGAAAACATACCAGAAAAGAAAATTTAAACAGAACTTGGCGACACGGAAACTCGTATAAAATGTGTGTATGAAATGGGTCTCATTACAATTTGTAATACATGCATGTGATGTTTGAATGGGTATGAATTTCATAAAATTCAAGTGAGCACCAGGCAGACGTTTTCAGATAAAGCTTTGTTTCAGCTGTTGACGTTCTTTCAGTTTCAACGTAAACTGAAGAGGGTGGCAGAAGTGCGATGCTGCGGGCTACCCCGCCGCCCGCCGCCGTCGCTAATGTGTCGGGACTACTAGCTTCGGACAATGCGCTAAATTGAAAAATCGCACTCATACGCTGAGCGTTTTTATTTATTCGTGAAGTAGCATCGCACTTATCAGATTACAAGTTAAAAATGAGTGATAGGAAACTTTCTACTCCAGGTTTTTTAATCATTCGTATTTTAACTGATGCGGAATATGCCACAAACATACGAGTACATAGCTACCTACTGCTTACTTATAAATCATATTTCGGATGAACAACATCAGAAGGACAATTAGGATAAAAAATTCCAATGAAAAACTGTGTATTCTCCTTGAAGTATTATTATGATATCGAACTTCCAATTAAGATGTAATCGAATGTGGAGTTCTATAGAGAAAATATAAATAAATACTTTAACTTCAACCGTTCGCGGAAACTCATATAGATAGACCTATGTGATACAATTTCCAATACTTAGCAATTAAAATAAATACCCTTTCTGGAAACAAAAAACGGAAAACTTTTAAAAATATTGCAACGCATTTTGCAGCTTCCTTTGTACACATTTAAATTTTAAAAACCGCCTGTATCAAATATCTTTTAACGGTCGAAATTGTGTAATTTATGAAAATTGTTAACCAGCAAGTAACACGAACATCACGCTCATAAAAAATACTGACAAAATATGAAAGAAAATTGTTTAAAACAACGACAGCTGGGACTGGGGACGTAATTTCGCGAACTTAGGTCACAAAAACAACTTTGGAGATAGAAATTAATGTATGATGCGAGCCGGACTGTCCTCGTTGAATTTAGATAATGTGATTATGATTTCATTTCATCTATTCAGTCGCCTCATAATTACCACGAACCTACGTACCGAATTATAACAGGCACGATAATTGCTAGTTAACAACACATCAACGCGTTGTAATTGGTTTTCATACGTAGTACCTTGTAATAATAAATAATTACCGTGAAATTATCTGACATGACGATTTCAACTTTTGTCTTTAATTGACAGTAAATAAAACATAGCTGGTCGTTACATGTTCCTTGCTTGTCGGATATCCCACTTATATTCAGAGGGCTGATTGCTATGGAACACCGCATTATTCACGGTTTGTGGTTTTTATGGCACGTCGGCATCCGCCGCTTCTTCTTTATGATATCCTGGTACCTAATTTTTATAGACTTCCAGAGTGAAGCCTTTACTGGAAATTGAAACGGTAACACGGTCTTATACGATCGACGCATAAAATAAAGGACATTAAAACATACGCAGATAGGGACTTTTTTAACATAAAAACAAGTATACCTAGCATTTTTTTACAAACGACTATTTCAAGTCTAACAAGAACCACAAAAGCTATAAGAAAGTACAAAGAGTGAAACATAAGTTTAACTAGTTCCTAATAAATTACTCCGGCAGGTTTAACAAATATAGAACTAGGAGTTGCCATTTTTATCTGGAGATGAAAGACTGGCCGTCTTGCAAGTTTGTAAGAGTTGTACCAGGGAAGTAGGTCGTGCAGGCGTTCGAAGGTGGAAGCAACCTGTCAGTAACTAGTGCACCGTTGTGATCCTTAACCTAGTTCGTCCAGTTGAACTTCTGCAAGTTTGACGCATGTAAACATGACATACCTTACCTACGTTAAAGGCTGATGATTGTACTGATCTCTTTATCCACGACAGATTATATCTTAAAAAGCGGAAATTGTAATTATTACGGATTGGTGAAGGATTTAGCTTTACCTACACAAGCAGATTTTAAATCTGTCGATGTAATTATCTTAATGGCCATTTACGACATCCGCGGAAAAAAGGGCTGTTCATTTCTTGTCTGAAACCCTACAGAAAGATACTGTTAGACAGTGCTATTGCGTAAAACACTATTTTGCTCAAGGTTCCAGGTCTGCAGATCGATTCCAGAGATGCGAAGCTCATTATTACTTTCATCAACATAGATTAATGTCTCCCTCTTAACGGTAATGAGGCACAGCCTGCGCCATTTGCCTCCCAGCTTCCTCAGTTTCAATCGCTACAGATACCTGTATAATATACCGTATACATCACACGTGTACACGTACTTGTAAAACAACGCTGCTATGGAAACATGTATATGTAAGCACTTAAGCGCTAATGATATTCTATAATTGCTCCACAAGTATTCAGTCGTTTAAGCGTAATTCATTAATATTTTAAGCGTTATTTTATTGTTTACATTATTATTATTTTTTTTTTATTTTTTTTTATTAATTACAAGTTCCTTACACATAAACAAAGCACACAATTAGACCTCTGGGGTCTGTCTTAGCATGCCATGGCCTGAGATTTGATCAACGTAGGTGCGTAACATACACGGTTTGCCATGGCAGTGCCGAAATTGCCCGGCATGTATGTCGCATTGCTGCTCGTCAAAGCAAACGTGATTGACGGACATACCCCGGTTCAAATTGGGGCAAGTCAGCAATCTACATACGTTCTGTTCGCTGCGCGCTGTTCCAAATAATATCAAAGCTTTTCCTAAGAAAGCAGCTTTGGTATTTTATTACCAGGAAATCAATGAGATATTTATAGTAGCTATTCTACTTATATTTAATAGAAAATTTACGAAAAACATAAGCAAGGCTCAATATCAATATTCACAAAGTCACTTTGTATTTTATTAATGGAATTTTTAGTAATAAAACTTTATTAATATCATCCACCAAAGTGAAACCAGAATGGGAACAGAGCCGGGGCTACCCCAGCCCCCCCCCCCCCCCTCCCCCAATTATAGGCAATAGATTCAATACTCGAGTTTTGCTTAATCCACTCTATTTTCTAATTATGAATGTAGGTATCCAACTTATTCAATTGGTTAACGATGAAACCGCTTTTAAGTAAACAAGCTTAAATAATTTCGTTTTTATTTTTCAACGTTCTAAAGAAGACATAACTATATCCACGCTTCTTTGCCAGCCCCTGAAATTACGGCCGTAAAACCTAATGTAAATTAGTTCCTTTTTACATGATTGACCTACAAAAGGAAAATACGAAAACCCCTTTTAATTTCTTTTCTACAGTTTAGGTACTAAAAGTCTCTTGAATTAATTTGAAATTGTAATCTATGGCCGTCTCCCCTTTTTATTATTTGTACATAGTTATGGGGTTTGAACTCAGTATATCATCTGTAAGTACCTACGGTGAAATAGCCGACTCTCGGCCGCGAGCCTGTTTAGTTAACTAATTTGTGGTATTATAAATTATGAATTGTAAGTTACTAAACCTTGCTAAAGCGTCCTAATGTAAAATTTAATGTTTCAAAAACTAGGAAAATGGGAAACTTTTAGTCTTTACCTACGCGACGCACGGTATGTTCAGAAATCTTTTCCCTTTGTCGCGTCACGCAGGAAAAGTAGGGGCGTGTGATGTTATATATTCCCTGCCTAGATATGTAGGTATGTATGCCTTGCTTGTATTACGAACACGTTGAGATGAGATGGTACTTGAAAAATTCTGCTTTGCCTAAGCTTCAGATGTCGATAAAAGAAGATAATATAATATTTCCAGTAGAAGAATAGAAAAGATTAATGATATTCCGTTTTAGTGGTCGTCGCCCTCCTGATCTGTGATTATTGTAGATATTACTATTTACGTTACAGTTATGTAAAAGCTTATGATAGTTATAGTATTTCTTATTATTTCGTTCAGTGCTTTTGTTTATAGATTGAGTTACCAGTAGTACTAGTAGTTTGTTTTGCCAGTAGGTATTTTATTTACGTTTCTTTGGTTCTTCTTCTAGTTGTATTTATTGTTGTAAATATTGTAAACAAAAGAAGTACCTAATAGGTAAATGGTTGTTTAAACAAAAGTAAGTACATGGAACAATACGTAGACCTACTCAAAATATTAGATAAAATCATTTAGACGTCGTTCTAGTGATAAAATACTTAATCTCCCTAATTTTCATGTTCACTGAAGCATTCTCCGTCGACCTTAATACGTCTAGACTTTAAACTTAAAGGCGAGGTAATAGGCCACGTCGGGTACATTTTTCAGACAAAAGTGCCGATGCGTGCGTGTCGTAATATTCTCACATTAGGGGTGCTCGCGGCCTATCGCGCCACTTTCTTCCGTCATATTAAATTATCGCCAAATGTTGCGTCCCTGATTTATTCCCAGTATGTACGCACGTAGGTACCGCACCGTCTCAATATCGTCGTTCAAACTGCCGATCGTTTAAAGTTGAAGCTCGCATACCCTACACTAATATGGCCGGCATTATCATACGAGTGGTCGAACTCAAGAATGTTTTGTTGATTTATCTGAGAGATAGGTACATAAATAAACATCTTCCGTTTCTGCAGTGTGTACCCAAACCCATTTTATGCACACTACTTTTATATCGTGCTCTGAAATGGAATACACGACAATGAGAATTTGATACAATACGGACGTTTACACAGCGTAATCTGTTCAGTTAATATAATTTGTCGGAGCTTTTACTTAGATAATAAATGAGAGAGAATACGACGCTAGCACTGTTTGATCTTGTCTAATGAGTGCGGTTTTGAGTGTATGTAACACACTTGAGCTTAAGAAAGCCACTCTGTGTTATGTAAACCCTCCTGGTTTATTTGTTATTAAGCACAAAAGCAAACGTATTTAAGCTTATAAAGATATCATTAAACTTATTTCTGGAACAACGAATTAGTGGTTGTTTTGTAAGTCTAGCGGAAAATGGCTTTTAATTTTCTTCCTTATGTTTCAGTGTTGTTATTTTAGAATATTAAAGCAGCAATGTAACATTATGAATGCTTTGAATACAGCTCAGATGTATTTTACTATAACCTCATTTTAATGCTTATATTTTTCTCAACTTGGACCTGCGTGAACGCAAACGCTAGTTAACGCGTATAAAAATTCATCGTTATATAATTTTCATACACAAATCTACTAGGGGCTCGTGGGTAACAGCTGAACGGGGCAATTGATCAGGTTAATCTAAGCTTGCCGCGGTCGGTCAATGGATGGGTGACCATCTTTACACACCGACATCGCTCCGTGCCTCGGGAAGCAGGTCCCGGCTGTCATTCGTGGATCTTTGACAGTCGTTACGGGTCGTCAAAAGCCCCAAAGTCTGACAAATAGTCTTACCAAGGGGTATCCCAGAAATTGGGTTGTGGGGGTCAGATAGGCAGTCGCTCCATGTAAAATACTGGTATTCAGCTGCATCCGGTTAGACTGGAAGCCGACCCCCTACTATTATTGTGATGCCTGAAGAAAAAAAATTGGTTTTATATTTTGAAAAAGCTATTATAAAATATCACGTGTTTACACATACCTTGTACACTCTGTAACATTGAAGCAATATAAAATTATTAATACGATATAAAATTGCCGAAACTCATGAAAACAACATTTACATGTTGAATTTATGGCGTCAGAATCTGTAAAGGTAAATAAATCTGTAATAAAACTTTGATGATATCAAAGAAAAATATACAATATTGATGAGATTATGTTCGCATTTCAGAGAAAGTATAGGAGAGGTAGAAATGTCTGCAAAGTTCCAGAAACTTGCAAATCTAACGGCTGTGAATTTTCTGATATTTATTACCTAATTTCTTTGGAAACTTTTCTATTTGATCGCTATTCCATCTAAGTGATGAATAGATTTTAGTCTTATTGTGTTTAATTTCGGGAAAATATCTGCCAATATTCCTTTTGACCAGTTCTCTTAAACATGGACCTCCTCGAAGTTGTACATATAATTTTCAAATAAGATATTATTTTTAACCTGAGAATGAGCTCGGAAAATATACGTAGTAACATTTCTATTTATATTCTAGACTAAAAATTAACATAATTGTAATATGCATATTGTCTTTGTTCTAATATTTTCATGCATATTTTTAACTATCACTTTCCTGATAAAATTACTTGAAGTAAATCAAAGTCGGTAGGGCGTTTGATAAACTCGAACATAAAAGTAAAGGGAAATTGCAATAAAACGCTAGCAAGATAGGTAATATTTTTTCACATAGGGTCGGGCCAACTCTCAATAAGTACCTATTTACTTTAACGAAAATTATTACTGCATAGGTGCGATCTTTAAAAAATATCAAAGGTTTTACAAACAGATACCGAGCCCCATAATTATTCCGATAAGGTACCTACTTACATAGTTATAAATACTTTCTTTTTCTATGTTTAAAAAGTCTAATTAATTATATTCAGTTCCAATGATTCATTATAATAGGTAACTTTAAACTTCATAAAAAGGATTTAACTATTTTTAGATTTTATCTCGGTTGAGTCGTTCCATTTCTCGATAAGGTAAAGAAATAAATGGCAAGCGATTATTCAACAGAAACACGAGTATTTCATTAAAGTTTGGCTGTGCTCAGGACCACTGACACAATTAAGTACTTAGCGACAATGCGGCGAATGTCTGGCAAACGAGGTCCACAGAGGGCCTGTGCCTGCACGCGACTAAGTGCTCCCTATACTATACACAAAACGCTTACAATTCTGCGGCGGACTGCCGCGATGGCGATGCATGCGCAAACAAACAGTTCTATTAACGAGTAGCCCGTGGCCCCACAATGTCGCCCCCCGAAACTTTTTAGTTTTAAGTTTTAATTAAAGGCATAAGCAGACGAAAGCTTTTTGCTCATTAATCAAAAAGTTTTCACCTCCAACATTCAAGGAGGGCACGAGGAGTACTTTGGAATTTCACAATTCGTAACCCTTAGTCGGTGTCACCGGGTCGTTGCCGTTCACTGTTTAGTGAAACGAGTCGTATCGCGTTATCGATGTTCTGATAATCTGGAAGATGTCTTAGTTTAGATCGATAATATATTGTTCGAAGTTCCAGCATACGGAATGTGGTCGAAGTAGAATCACATTGTTTATAAAATACTATAAATGTTGCTGCAGAATATCGAAACGCGGACTCCATAAGTCGTCTAGAATAAGTTTCCATGCCAAAGTCCTGGCAGTGTTTCACCGCGACCGATACGAGCCAATCCAATTTTCTATCCCCAACCGAAAATCCCGGGTGCGCTGCACAAGGACCATTTCGCCCGTCGACGCCCGACTGACACTGGCAACATAGCCGACATGCATTGTACCCTCCATTCCCGCCTGACATTATACTGACAACACTACCGCCGCGTACCGCTATAGACTTGTTGCTCTGTTATTTGACTTGTTCGCGCACGTCCAATACATGTCATGTTTAGGTACTTAACACACATAGTGACTAATAAAGTAATCCACTCTTCTGATGCTGACAAAATTGTTACAGTTTAGCGACATGTAAGCAACACGCAACAATGTCACTCACACTTACCCCTTTTTTAAGACGTTAAAGTGTAAGCTAAGGCAAGGACACATTAGGATGCGATCCATGCGTAAACATATCGTATCTTTATTCAGCAAACGGATACCTTAAAGAAGGGTACAAGTACAAATCTTATTATCATGTCACACGTTAAAAATCCTTTCACGTTAGTCCGGTCGCCGATCGACGGTCGCTAGGCGGGATGTATCGGCGCGGCGAGACGGTTCCATAGATCACGTTTTATGTGTGACAAATAGTCTCGAGTTAGGCGAAATTGCTTTCCGATCCACTCTGACAAATAATGTCAGCCCACTGACGCGTGACCTTAGTCGTTCTCGTGACGATCACAATTTGCCTATACTCTGATTCCGGATTCGAGGAGGGATCGCATTTGTGTATGCGAATAACGAATGTGTCCGGTCCTTTATTTGCAGTCGAGGTCCTACTCAACTACTTATAAAGTGGAACTCGGAAATGTATTTTTTTCTCCCAAAGCGATGAAGTTTACCAACTTGTAAATAGCAAAAAGTTTCCTTATAGACTTAACTTTTTCCTTGATATTGTTATGTTACAACTTAAATTAAAATATCGATGTATTTTGACACTTTGTTTATGTTGACCCTCCTGAAAATTGAGTTTTCCAACGTTACCGTTCACTAGCATCTCAGGTGCTTGGCGCCGGTACCTTGGCCGTGCGGTTTACATTTGGAATTCATTTTGTTCTGATGTTTTGAGTGTGCAATACCGAACATTGTTGTGGCGCATGTCGTCTGTGTTCACCTTTAAATTAGATTGTCGGGAGCGATCCAGCTATATAATAATACAATGCGGTCGCTAGGCCGCTCACTGAATTACAGTGGGTGCGTTGTCGCTGTCCTATTGTACCGCGGCCGAGCCCGGGATAATATACGAATCTTTTATTCAAGTGCCCTGGTCCCCGAACGCAACAAGAAAATAACACAAAGATGAAGTCAACATTCATTGTGCTGCTCTCAATAGGATTTTGACGGATTTGAAGGGGTCCAGAAACATTTAACGACTACAATACTTTCCTTATTGCTCTTTCTATTAGGAATTTTAAACAATGTTTCAACTTGCTACTTTCCTGAAAATTTTTATCTTATAATTTTCCTACTTGTTGTCATAACGTTTCTCGTTTCTATGATAACGCCGGGCCTTTACAAAATGAATTCAAGATTCGATTTGTTTTCTTTCACTAAAGTTGAATCAATACCGATGTCTGCGCCGGTAGCTACAGCACTTGTAGTTGTGCTCACTAACAGCAATATAGCTGATAATAGATTTCGGTCAATTGTTTTTGTTGTCCTGATCAACATTTATTGCCTTATTCGTATGCGGGACCAAATCTAAAAAGGTTCGGAAACGTACAATAAAATTTTACTTCGTTTTAAGAAGAACGAGCAGATATACAGATTTCTAAGCTTGTTACCATCAACTATATTAAAGATTGTGCGATTCTGGTACAGTGTCAACAAATTTATGGTCGTATTTTAAGGTTACTTGTATAACTAGTAATCTTAGTTTCATTACAATAGTTAGGATGGCTGTGGCGGAATGTTACAGTTGGTCTCCTATTGGTAGTAGTAACTCCCAAGTTTATAGCGTTTCATAAACATGAACCGCCTTCGCCTTTTGACGGGGTTATGACCACCGGAGACAGGGGCTTGAGCCTTTGCCACGCAATTTACATTTAAATCGAGACTAAGCCACGAAAGCTTCACGTTTTATTTATTTTTTATAATGAAGCAAGAGTCACGTCATTAATATTACTTTCTCACTTTATATATTAAAATACCATTTACTGTGATAACTGCATTTCATAGTTCGAGTTGGTGTCATGAGAATGTTGTGGCTATATATATAAGGCTCTGCAGTTTTATATAACTATAAATAGGGTCTGTAATAATCTCTGTATTTGTTTTAAAAGATGGAATTACTAATCTTGTACAAAGAAATAGGTACAAAGTTTATACAGTTTTTATTTATCTTTGTTCTTGTACGCTAGCTCGTATATAAAGTAGCAATAGTAAAATGTAGGCAACAATATTATGGTTGTCCTTTTTCGTGTACGTCTCCCGTCGGAAGTGGGTTGAGTACCTACGACTTAAAAGGTCGGCGATAAAACGAACAAGTGTCATTGCGTTCGTCGAGAACCTCCTGAATCCAGACGTAAGCAAATGTGGATAGCTGAAGTTTAATGAGCCGTGTGCTTACCCCGCATCTAAGTTCGTACAAACTCCTATTTAGCTATCGATTTTTCCTTTACTTTAGAATTAAATAAGTGAAACACCATTTAAACTTCGTAAGTGCTCAATCTTTATACGAGGTATTATATTCAGTCGTGAGTGGCGCCCGGAGTGAGTCCCCTCACCACTCGGGGTCGGCTAGAACAATTACAAATGCAACTGTGTGTTTTAATTATCTGTTTGAGAGGGAAGGTCGGTCTCCTTTAGTGGAAAGGGATAAGAGGATTCCTTTATCTTTCAGAACCGGCTCGGTAGTTACTGTACCACTCAGAAACACTAGTGCTCTCTCTCTCGAGCTCAGTACCAATGACTTTCAATTCTATTTGAAAACTCTTTACTGGAGAAGAAAGTCTGTAGTTTCTTTTAAGTAGGTATACATTAATAATACAATTGAGCTTTTGTACTTTGAAAAATGAAAAAAGTCCTCTACAGGTAGGTACTCGAAATGTCACCTGGTCCACAGACCACAACGGTATTTGCACCTTTTTATATAACTTTCTGAACATTGCTTTGTGGCAAAACTTTGGTGGGATTTTATTTCGCATTAGGCACGCCTGTGGTGCTAATTTGAGATCTATACTAGAATTGAATACGTGCCCGCATAGCCGGGTTATCTCTACATATAGTCTGTTAGAGATTGTCTAAGTTTATATAAGAACAATATGAATACTAGGAAGGCCTTCTCGCCCGCATCTTCGAAGGTAATTTGTATGTAGTGAGTGAGATCACATTTTCCAATAGAAACGTATCCTTATATCCGCGAGTGTTAGTAAGTTTGCGTGGTTACCATTAATCATACATCGGCGCTATCTATCACTGACGTGCTGTGTGACTGTGTGACTAGCGGGCACGCCTACTGAGTACGCAATCAGCCCGCATACACATTTAGCAAACTCATGTATACGTCATTAGCATTCAGTGTATTGAATAATTTACTTATGACATGGTACTACAAAATCGCGTGAACATTGATAATTCTATGAAGACATACGCGTGTGGTGTTATTAACCGAAGTTATTTCAGAATAACTTTATGTGTTAATTAATTTGGCTGCCATTTGTAACACCGTTGTGCTGTCTACTTCCTCGTATTTATTCACGTATTACGTTTCCTGATTTATACATTTATGGGTAGATTTTCATGCAGCATCATAATTTTCAATGTATTGTCATCACTCAAAGCCTTTTCTTTATCAGTAGTTGCTGGCAAAGGTCATAACCGAGCACACACAAAATGCGAATGCTGTCTTATCTCCTCTTAGCACCGCAACGGCACGTTTTCCACTCCTCACACTATTAATTATCGTTACTTCGTGAAGAGTAAACTCAAATAAATTTGGTCGTTAACTAGAATATACATAGAGTGGTGAGCGGAGAAAGTGCCGCGCCTGCTGCCACGTCTTGCGGACATAAAATGTATGGCCGGAGATATTAGATTGATACCGCCTAGTCAGCCGACCCACGCTCGTGTACACTACAAACGCTGCATAGGTACAAGGCTGCCCTCAACTACCCGCACAGAATATATTGCTAACAGCACAACTGCAATATCTATGTCAGTTTATACTCGTATGTCCGCGTCCCCACTAGCTACATTGATAACTGACACACGTGCCTTATTACATGTTACTCGCACTGATTTACTGGCTTTGTAAATGACACTGTAGACTGGCCACTCGTTTGCTAAAAACTGCGTACGAAAAAATATTTTTTTGGTTTTTAATTCAGGTCACAGACCTTGTAGGTTAATCTTCAGTTTCGGTGCAACTACTGTTATTTCTAACGCTCGGAGCAGATTCGCACGGTATACAAAGTGCCGCTTACCAGATGATACTATCACTTACAAGTACCTACACAGAATGTATATCATTTACGCTTACCTTTCACGGTAGCATAAATATACTTCCCCTAGTTGATGGGGCCGTTGATGTTTTTGCTCATATCATGACGTGAGAATTCTGCACAACGAGCACTTATATAACAAGCAGAGAAACATAGTTCCCACTTCCACAGACGCACGAATTAATTAAAAAGCAGGTTTTGTTTGATTTAATTAATTACTTCCATATCTCTCGTTACGAGAACTTTTTACAATCTGATGGTTTTGTTTTCTTGGAAACAGAGTCCATGAATACTTTACAGTAAGTTGGTAGTGGTACCTGCAGTTTAAAAAAAAACAAAAGAAGAATGTTGTATTCCTTAAAATGTAAAGTACCATTTACTCAATGTCTGGTACCTTTGAGGGCTTGGTTTATTTCCTTTTAACGGGTTACAGAGAGTAAGGTATTTGAAAACTTAATTTTAAAACTTAATTTAATGCCGTTGGATCCCATTAGGCGGTCTGTTTGCCGAGCATTGCGGCGGCAGGCTTGGGCGCGCTTGGCGGCTCCTCGCCAGCTCTTGCCTCCGCGACCAAGCTTATTATCCAGTAATGAAATTACTATTCATAGCACGTCTCAACAATTATCTCATACTTGTCAACGACATCAATATTTCATAAAGGCCGCGGACTTATTCCATTGTTAGTGTTGTGAGCTATCAAAATGTTGTTATCGCTGTACACGTACACAATGACGTATTGTAGCAACATTTGCGTCCGTGTGTGGTTATTATGTTGGTAAACGAGCATCTAAATTAAACTAGGATTCACAGTGAAGTGTAGGCCATTGTGTGCGGATTTTAGTTTATGATTGATTATACAGGCGCATTAGAATCCATAATTACTTTCATTCTAATTAATCCTCCGTTATTTCGTTGAATTTGAAAACTCTATTACTAACATTCCTACTATAATGTGCTTTTTCTTCCATTCTAATATTAAAAGTTAAATCAGGATAGAATCGAAGAGGAAAGCCTTGCTAAGATACATCTATTACGAAAATATAAGTCCTATCATTCGTATCACGTGTTACGATCGACCTACTTTATGCGGTGTATAAGAAGAGAAACTTATAAGAGGTTACCGACAAGTAATGTGATAACTATCGGAAACAGTAATCCGGTAACAAATAATAATAATCTGTGCTAGTTATATTGATTCAACGTCTATAATAAAAACCGCAACCGCTACGCAGCTACGCCGTAGCCAAATCCGTAGCAGTACTTTACTACTTGTATGTATGTATCTTTTTGTCGATATATCTAACAATACTACATATATTTAGGTACATAGTGTAGCCGTAAAATACCAATTCATTTTGTGGTATGGAAACCGTTTGCAATATTTTACTAATAACCTGTATCCGGATATTTAAAAGTCTTCATTTTGGGTCTACATTAATATTAATATTTTGGCATGTTTGCGTATAATGTTTTGACAAATATTTCTATTTAAAATATACATCATCTAAAGACATAAATCAAACGTGTTTTTTCCTATCCACATTGATCCTTTACGTTATTTTTTTAAATAAAAAAAATGAGCTAAGTATTCTGTTTTACGTCAAACCAGTTAGTTAGGAAATTGCGCGAATTCTTATTTCACTTGCATTTCGGAGAACACAAAAAAACTGAAACTGTGACAGAAACGTAGGAAATACTTTATTAATTTCGAGGAAGATTTTTCAGCTACTATATTACGACGCAACGTTCAAAAGACATTGCTGAAATGGTGCAAAGATAATGGGCCAAGTAAATTAACGACGTATGCTTAATGGCGGATCTAGGTTTGCGCATCTAGGTTGAATCTGCAGCCTAAATAGTGCGCGGCTGTAGACGGCACGTACCCGGCACGTAGCACAATATTCAGCTCAGTTCCGACATCGCCGCCTCACAGCGTCCAAACTACTTTGAGGTCATACACACAAAATAGTTATCAGCTCGGACCGGCCAAAGCGGTATGCGGTGCCATAGAAATTTATATACTAGCATAATACTGGCAGTCCCGTGTGAGAGAATCTATTCCGATAACAGCACGATGGCGTTCGTATCTCTGTGTTCAATCGTGATCGAGCCAACGGCCGGTTCAGCGAAGCGCCACTTAACAAATAAGGCATATCTCTAATAAATGAAAACAATACACGCAGCGGTACCTACCTATGTTGCATTAACACGCTGGACTTTGAACGATATTTGAAGGTATTTAACGAACTCATTATTCCTCCTACGTCCGCCTGTCCGATTCGCTTTGGAGATTATAGTCGGAGAATACGGAAAATAATTCATGATTAGCACTGATATTTTTGTACAGACCAATAATTCGCTAGTAGCTTCGTAATGCCGAGGCAATTTTCATATTAACGCGTTCTACGCGCTACTTTGTACCTAATCCTCTTTATTGGCCGGAATACTAAGCGGGTTTACGCCTGCATGTCAACGTGAGGTATTATGTAAGCCAAGTATCGGTTGTCGGCCAGGTCCTCGTATTAACGACCTGCTTCGCTACTTCGCCACTTGGCTCCCGCCCTACACCGCAAGCTTTGCGTGATTTCTCTTTGTTTTCTCAAGAATAATCGCAAGAGCCCAGGGGACGAGGGAAACGAGTCACTGCTAAATTAGCTGCAAAGTTTTTTATGTATACAATATACAAGGCCGCAAATATGCTTTAAGATTTTCATTACATAGGGTATTTGGTGGCGCGCACAAACTCTCGATATTATGAAGGTATAAGCCGAAACACATTTGTGTGGTTAAGTTGTACATATAATATTACTTTGTGCGGCCACAGTTTTGGCTCCAGCTAATATACCCGTAGAGTGCGAAAGTGGAGCAATTGTGTGAGTTGAGTCATTAGTGAAGAACCCACTCGTATCCTTCAATGTTATATGAAAGTAAGAAGACAGTAGAGTGTGACTCGTAACGTCGACACACAATAGCGCCTGCTTGAGTCAATATAAAAGCGTCTTTATTTACACAACACGGAAAATGGTTTGTACAAATATGGGAAAATTTTTAGTAAATATATTTACCATCACAAGTTAGGCACACTAAAGAAAATATAAAAGAGTTGCTAAAAGGCTATTGTTGCCACGGCTTATTTAACATTGCGAAACATCACTTATTTTATATTTTCGTACACGCGAATGGGAACAAAATAATTATCTGTTAATGGCAAATTCCTTTACTTTATATACCTACTTATTTATTTAGTTTATGCTACAATTGTAGGTTAAGCTGACTGGTAGAGAAAGCCTGAGGCTTGTCTGAAGCCTCTTAGGTAAATGCCATTGTCGATACAATACTCCGCCATTGTTTCAAAGATTAATTTCCTGTGCTCTAAACATTTTAATTTACAATTAACTTCAAATGTTTACATGTTTTCTTAAATCCTCTGATTACCTTGTAAATATTATCATTGATTCATCGTTCCTAGTCGTGTGAACCGCCTTAAATTCTCGCGATCACATCATTAAGTGAATCAATCACTCGCTCTGTCACTTCTGCCGAAAATGATGTTACAAATATGTTAAAAATTGGTACGAATATGGTATACTTATGGTAAAAATAAGTAAATTATATGATCTCGTGTTTACTCAGGCGGCCCAAAATGAGACCCTCGTCAGCGTTATGGTACCCATGACTTAGTTACATCCATTTTGTCCCACTAAGCGCTCGATGCTTTCATTTTCCATCTCAAAAACCACCTGCTCCAACAAAAGTATGAAAAGAACATTATTAATATTTTGCCGTGTTCATTTCACGCAAGAATCAAACCCGAGATGCTTATTTACAATTTCATTGACACGACGAACTTTGATCTTTGCTGTAGGTATTAATAACGTTTTCCCTTACACCTAGGGGAATAGGAAGCGAAGTGAAACTTAGAAAAAGATCTGTAGTTTGAGAGTTGTGAAAGTCCTCAGATTTATTTGTTATCCTATGCGTGCTCAGCTCGGAACAGTCTCATTTAAAACTGACTTTGGTAACTTTTCAATTTACTCTGAGATACTTTATCGCTGTGTTGTGGCGGTAATGTTCCAACAATTTGGCTTGTATTTAATACTGATTTATGGGGTATTTATAGATTATTCTCCCAAGTATATTGCACTGCAGCATTTTGTTGTAACAGGCTACTTGCACTAAATCTTCCTTCCCAAGGTTAATGTTCTTGGCAACGTCGTAGTGAATTAAAAGAATATTTCTTAAATTGTCGCAATTTTCTTACTTTTTCCCCCAAGTCTCTTAATAAAATGAATAAGCACATTTCCTTAAACAGACTACGTATCTCTAAATCCGCGATGTAACTAACTCGTTTACAAGTACCATAAATATACCAAAAGTTTTGTGATTACTTAGGTTTGCAATCTAGGCGTGGCTGAATATTTTGATTATAGCTACGATACCCAAAATAAAAGTTCAATAAGCGAGTTTGAGGGTCCCAAATATAATAATATTAAATTCTAACCACAATAGTGAACACGGTTCCATTTTGGACCAAGCAATGTTATCTTTCTGTTTATACTCTTGGAGTTTGTTGTTTGTAGTCTCTGCTTTCATGAAAATTTGTTGACCTTGTTAATTAATCGTTTTGTATGCAGACGGCACAATGCTATCCTTAAGGCGATTGTTATTTGACGATCCTCACGGGATCCTTAACAGAGAGTTTCTCTCAGTGTCAGAGTTCAGGCAATTGATCATGTTTATAGTGCGCGTGTGGATGTGTCGTGACTCGTGATATAAACTAGGAAAGGCTATCGTAAGTACGTCCGGCGCGGGTCGGCGAGATGTTTGACATGCCTGTTTATACACGTACCGCGGCGACTCACTTCCTGACTAATGGATCGCCGCACTCGGCGGAACCTGGGCGGAACTGGCTCCGTGATTAATGGCAATCTTATCAGATTCCAACACTGTACATTTTACGGGCCGATCGCAACGGACTTAATCGCCAGACCTGCCGTCCGAAAGGTGCAAATTAATTACACAGATAGCTTTAACTCTCCGATACATTAATCTGTACCTAATTGATTATTTGTAAGGATCGCTTTGATTAAAATCTCCTATAAACCATAATTAATTTCGTGATCGGAATTTATACGCAAACAGCTCGCAGTGGGGTGTAAGCAAATACCGCTCATATTACTATCATGTAATTTGCATATTCAAAACGGGGCAGGCATGAAATAATATTTGAAGTTTTAGGATAGGAAGTAAAATGTTACAGCAAAACATCCAGACAATGTAATAAAGTTAGAAAGTTTGCTAGTTGTTACTTGGCAACAAGTTACTTTTATAGTTATCGTGTCATCGTTAATGAAGATTACGTGTCTATTAGTATTATCGGGGGCTATTTTTATCACTGAAAAATATGTTGGTTGGGGTCGCGTCGTCGGCCAGGCGGGGTGCACGCCGGGCTCGCGTCAGTTCGGATCGGGCTACTCGCCGACCGCCCGCCTCGCGCGACGCTGCCTCCCGCACCCACACTTCAATGATAATTAATTCCGTTCACTCGGAGTCGGAAATAAGACCGCATGTGCTTAGTGATTTAATATTATGAATAATAGTTGTTTACGTGTGCCACCGACTGTGTTTGTGTGTGATCATAATCAACGTTGACAGTTAAAGTGCGCCATGCGGTGAAGCGCCGTCGGTGCTATATGCACGCGCGGACATGGTGGACCCGCTGAAAATATTTTGGGTTTTAACAAATAGCACTTACTTAGGTATGACAGTATTTTTCTTCCAGCTATTTGCACGAAGCAAATAAAATCACCACGGACCACATCACCACTTTAGTTTATTGTCTAACTACTATACTATCATATAAAACCAGTGACACGATTTTTCCAATAATCTTATTTATTTTCTCATCCGTAGAGTAGGTGGGTCATTTATGACTTTTTATGGTCCGTTTGGCATTCGGCACGAAGGCGAGTTTTCGCACGTCGCCTCATGAATGCTACAATTTGAAATTGTACCTGTATACTAACAGGGAACCCTTCTTACAATCGAAGGTACTTATAGGCTGATAATATCTACCATTTAATGTTTTTGGAAACATTTTTTGCTTCTCAATTCTGTATTCAAATAAATGAAAAGTATTGAAATATGGGTCGCAACGAATATAACCATAATTCTTTGCTCCATATTGCTAACCATTATGTCTTTGTTTTACGGTGGTGACATCTAAGATATTTAATTTTACGGAATGCTATGTGGAATGTGCCTTTACTCATGAAAATTCTTTGTATTTTATGTGTCATCTGATAAAAGAAAGTGATAAATCCCAATGTATTCACATGATGCGTAGCCCTATTGTTTTAAAAGTAATTCGGTCAGCGTTTATACCTTATGAGTGGCAACGTCGCAATTTAGTGTCATATTTCGTGGTTTTCAATTTTTATCATTTAATCGGAGCTATATTTAAAAAATCTGTTTAATTAACTTTTTAGAATTATGTGAAAACTGTGTAAAAGGTAAGAAATCGTTGCGTTTACAGTTCTATTTATATGCAAATAATACATTGGAAACTTGCAGGGCGTTATTTTCATTGTAAAATAACTGTAAGCATTACGGTTACCTACTTTTTAAACACTTTCACGCAATTCTAAAAAGTTAATTAAGCAGATTTTTTAAATATAGCTCCGATTAAATGATAAAAATTGAAAACCACGAAATATGACACTAAATTGCGACGTTGCCACTCATAAGGTATAAACGCTCTTAAGTCCATAGTCGGCATTATACCCGCGCCTCATTACAACAAAATTTACTAACGTCAATTTCCCCCGACATTACTGTATATAATAGCTATCTAATAAGGAAATATATACTCCAGATTTATTTCACAAATGATTGGTATCTGCATTTTTGCTCGACGAAACTTGCACCGTAATATTTCGTCAGCAGTATTTCCCAAGTTTGCGACAGTCTAAAAGTAGGCAGTTTTAAAACAGATATGTTCAGATTTGCAAGTAAGGTTGCCGTGACAAGAGCTCTGGATACTAACAGCTTAATTAACTTTAAAAGTTTCTGTTTGTCGGTCGCAGTACCTACAGGCTTAAAATTATAACATAAATTATACGTGGGCTGCACTGCACTGCTCCGCTCTCTTGTATTTTTGATTGAGTTCCCTTGTAAGTTTGTACAAAAGTACCTGTAAGTTCGATAACAATGTTCCGCTAGTTAGTTACACAGAATGAAAATATTCGAAGTTTCATTTAACACAACGTCAGAAGACAACTCGGGGCAAGTTCTCACGATGTTACCAGCTAAAGCTGTGTTACGTACTTGCTGCCATTGAAACTTCACGTATGTAATATTGTGCTAACTATATGTAATATAGTGCTGAGTAAATTAAATAAACTCAACACGGGTGTACATATGAGGAAAGAGTTTGAGAGTGAAAGTAAACTGTATAGGTACTTATTACATAACTTGTAATTTCTTTTCCGTAGGTAGGTACACTGTAAATGCAACGTCTGGGATATGCGATAAGCATAAGAAAAGGACATAATTATTTTTTTTTATTGAAATATGAAATATGTTTTTATTCCAAACTGAACTAATATTTACATAATTTAGAAAGGTAAGTCTTAAAATAATAATATGTGAAAGTATATAAAAAAAAAATCAAAGGGCATCAAAAAAATCGTCCGCGTCGCTGTCAACAGAAAAAGTGCCCAAAAGGTCGGCAGCGTTGCCACGTTGTATGGCAATGCTGATTCTTTGGCCAAAAAATTGGCCAGCCTTCTGGTCACGTGAAGAGTCGACCAACCGCTTGGCAATGTCTCGAAAAACTAGTAACATAATTCAATTAAGGAATATGGAGTTTAACAGGAATGGTGGATAATTAGCACGATATTACCTACCATTCAATTAATTATTTATTTAGTTGACGTCTTAGCAATTAGCGAGGCCTGTTTGCTACATGTCCTTTGCTTTCTTAGGCGGAGTTAATCAACCGATACTTACAACATGTTTGTGTTCGATTCGAACGCTACAAATTAATTGGCAGGTTTAATTTATTACGTGTCCTCATTTATTGAGCCAATTCGTTAATTCAATCCGGTGGATACCTAATCAACTAATCAAATTTACAGATTAATAACTATTGGTTTATATAACCATAGCAAATTATAATAATTACGTTCGTGTGTCGTGTGTAGGTACCTACTGCGGGGTGTAAAGGGGAAATTGCTATTAAAATAAGCTATTCGCTGATAGACAAGACTTTATCCGACGGGCTATCTCTAAATAGCTTTAAACAAAGTTCTTTGTTTGTGTATTCGCTTAGTGCTTCTAAACTGTGCACCGAAATGCGTGAATGAATGGATTCTGATGCGATTTTCGCCACCATTTTGTACAACTCCTTGAAAAGCCGTTATACTGTAGCTACTATTATTGGGCACTGGTGTGTGCGGACAAGTTCCTAGTGTACATGGGTTGGTGTCGGGCAGCAACAATAACCGCGGGGTTCGACCGGGTTTTCGAGATTAATATGCGCTTGCCGCGATTAGTCTGTGTTTGAGTTGCCACGATTCACACCTCCTTACTTTGAAAATGGTTAAACTTTAGATCCCGGTTGCCATATCAATGCCTGCGACAGAGGCAGACATAACGTCATAAAGTCTATGAATATTGCCACACAAAGTAACAAGATATCGAGGGTCGGTCGGCCATCGTTCCGAGTGAAATACTGACTTTCAACCGCTCTTAACTGTACTGGATCCCGATCCCGACATAATTGAGTCAAATAAAGGCTGTAAATGACAGGCATCAAATATCGCACTGGAATTAGACGGCTTATTCGATGGTCAACCAACTACTCAACAATTCATCCGTTTATTGGCATGCAGTATGAGTCCAGCTGTGGACTGCGATAGGCTGTTGACTAAGTACAGTCAGGGAAATAAAATGTTTATCAAACTGACACTACGGTAATTACCCGCGTTAAAGCCTTCATAGGGACAACTGTCAAAGAATGGCAGTCTTGATTTGAATATATATTATCATTGAGCTACGATATATAAGTCAATGGAATATATGGACAATTTAAGTTGGTAGTTAATTCGATAAAAAAAGTATTTTTTGACTTTACCTATGACGATGACAATAATGTAGGTAGGTACATAAAAGTTAATATAAAACAAAATAGGTAATATTCTTATATTATTTATAAACATGAAGCATTGGATCAACGTGATTTTTTTGCATTCAGATTGTCTATGAGAGTGACATAGGCTACTTTTTGCCGGAATATGTGGCAATGAGCGAAGCCGCGAGTAAAACCTAGTTTATGCATATTACTTATACTAACATTAAAAAATATAACTCACGCATGCCCATCGCGTAATAATGTGAACCCTTATCAATCACCAGAACCTTGAGGATTAGGTGTACCTAACATAAAAATCCATTAAAATACGCAAATCCCTTTTACTTGATACGCGTAGGTACAGGAAAATGTTCATGAAATCTGGCTACGTTTATAAAAAAAAAATGTTTGCTTCTATCTAGAGTGTTGAGTAAAGAAACCGTCTTTCTAACAATAATAAAGAAAATCATAATAAAGATCTTTACTTCAGGCAAAATTACACATTTTTTGGCAGTGTAGTGTGTGTATGTGTAATAACATAATTTAATATATTTTAATTAAAAATACTCGAAGAATTTCATAATAATTACGTACATTATTCATGCAATACATACAATTAAAATAACTAATATACTATACTTAGATACACAAACCTAAATATATATATCTATATATATATATATATGTAATTATAGATACATAATTAATTATACACCCAATTAAACACATCTAATAATTTATAAACATATTGAATTTTTTGATTTGCTGCTTAGCCCTCTTCCTCTCTCCTAATTTTGTGCCAGACAGGGTCCATATTGATCTCTAACGGTGTTATACCATCTATGTAATACATATGGAATGCAATAAAGAATTGAGTATTGAGTAGTTAGTACATGTATGTTGACTTGAAAGCATGGTAGTTCAGAGTATGTCATGCTCACTTACTCGTAAATGTCTCACTGACGGTGGCGCGTGTGTCGGATCATTCGGTTCTCTACAAAATGGTTGAGCAGGATGGTGTGTTCGTGAACGGGCGCCGTCGGTTGAGACTGGTCATCTCTTTAACTGCAACGGCTTATTTTTAATCTTATATTTTGAATTGTTTTTTAATATATTTTTTTTACATTGTCCTCACGTATAGAAGCAATGAGAATAATGTTCCCTGGATTTTGTAATTTCTTGAGTTAAAAGAGTGTCCTTGGAGTTTCTTGCCCGTTCTTCTCCATAGAGATCTACGTTTTGGAATTGGCAACAGCTTCAACTTTCCGACTAACTGACCGACTCTTTGACAATTCAAAAGTGCCTGTAAGTAAATGGTTTAATTGAAATAAATGCTTTGAGTTTGAGTACAGTAATAATTAGATACCTACAAACATATAGACAATTTAACTTTTTGGAAACTCATTTCATTGCCCGATGTCTGTCATATATACCGCAATTGATTAGACTCATTCTCGTATCATCTCCAATATCTCGTAGATAGTCTTAATTAACTTTTCATCATTTAGAAGCATTTATAATGTTTTTAAATCCTTGGAAACTCAAAGCATTTATTTCAATTAAACCATTTACAACTTTCGAATTGTGAAGGAGTCGGTCAGTCAGAAATATGAAGCTAGTTACCCATTCCAAAGCGTATAAGTCGGTACCTATGGAGAAGAACGGGCAAGAAAATCCATCGAGATTTTTTTAAATTAAATATATTGTTACAAAATTAATGTTGAATTCAGTATATGTGAGAAAGATATAAAAAAACATACAATAAAAAAAATGAATTAGGAAGTTCATTATGATGAAACAGCACTGAAACCTAAGATTTTTTTTTGTTAAAATCTTAACGTTTTAGATACTGTACTTAAATAACATTGAAAAATATAATTAAACTTTAAAATATTAAAACACCTTGAATGGTTCGTCTTTCACAAGAATCTGCATCTGCAACTGACGTGAGCATCCTGTAAATGACGTGTATTAATTACACATCAAACTGGAACTCTGCGATCATATCGACTTGGACCGATTTTGCGCACTGCTCACATTGAAAAAAAAAACAAGATCGCTAATTTCCAACTACATACAAGATATTACTTACATGTTGTTCCTTTAATTGGCTTCTCAGAATATCGAAATCCTATTGCAAAATATCATGTTTCTATCCAATTTAGAACTAGAACTAATTGAAATGTTATTTCTTATTTTATAGAAAGTAATTCTAATAGACTACGGTTCATAGAAACAGATTTTTGACAGCATAAAGTTATCAGTATGCACCAAACTAATCGACCAACTTTGTTACAAAAAATATATTACTCTAGGTACCTACCATGTGGTAATGTAGCCAGAAAAGCGTTTAAACTGGCCCCTCAACTTTCCTCATACGAATTACCTAAGTACCAATCTAATTGAATTATGTATGTAATATGTATACAGCGTAAACAAAGCAATAACACTGCGACAAACAGCTTCGCACAAAAATAGCAACACGTCTCCATGCAAATCCGTTTATATTAGAAAACCGGCATTAGTGATGCACCTGCGGTCAGACTGAGAGTCGGCAGGCGTCGGCAGGCGCCTTCGCAGAGACAATAACTCAATCCGCGGGGACCGGTGTGTGCACGAATGTAATCGACACAATCCAGCACAATGGCCAATCCTCGACCATCTGAAACCACTTATACTAATGCGTGCTATTGAAAACCACGGTACACTAGCTAACGAGAAGGATCCGGACTGCGTGCGAGTTAGTTTATTCTGATTTATCCCGTTAAATCTCCGTCTTTATTATGAAAGGTGGTCGAATAATATACAGGGTGTGGCGTAAGTAGTGGTCCACCGTTCAGGATTCGATAAACCATATAATTAACTATAGCAATTAAAAAATATTTTTTTTACCCAAGGGTTCCGAAAATATTTCCTTTTTGTCTTTTGTTTACGAAATTTCTACCTTTTATTACAAATTTGTTTGTAGTTTACACAAAAACCATTATTTTTTCATTTTGATTTCTGTCAATTACTGCTGAATACTAGAGCTATCATGATAAATTATGATTTTTTATGTAAATTCAGCTCTTTTGAAGAACAAGTTGGTTCAAGTTCAAGAGCGATTTTTGTAAAAAAAACTTACTACTAAAAATGGTTAAAATTTTTAATTGTTACAGATAATTATCTGGTTCATCGAATCCTGAACGGTGGACCACTACTTACGCCACACCCTGTATATATATACATCCAATAGTATATTTAATGAAAATTCTCTTTGAATAATAATATCGTTTCATTTTGGCTTACGGCGTAATATTCATCTTCGGTGTGGATTTAGAAGCATAATGAATTACTGGCGAATTTTATGAAGAATTTATTTGAAATTTAAATTTTAAATCTTGGTTCTTCATTGAGATATTACTTATTACTTTTTTTTAAATATCGAATTTAACGATTGGTAAGTAAATAAATATTAGGTCAGGGAAAAGGTTCTTTCGTATTTTATATACTTACAAATTTATGAATAAGAGCTCGTGCGGCACCCAAATATTGAGATTTTTTGTATACCCAGACTTTTTCAAATGGGTCAAAACTGTTTTTCGGTCAACCCCATACTCTTGGTCCACTTTTTCAAAAATAGTATCGACAGGTTCCGTAACAGGGCGACCAGAGCGATCTGAATCTTTGACATCAAAATTCCTGGACTGAAAACGCTTCAACCAACTTTGTGCTACTCTTACTTACTGACACTGCGTTGAGTCCATTAACGTCACATTTTTTTTTCGCGGCTTGTGTCGCATTTTTCGCTTTTTTGTAATACAACTTCAAAATGTTTCCAATTTCATCGTTAGATTCAGTCATTTTGGCTGACTAAAAACAATTAAAAAGGCGGGAAATCGTTTTTTACTTTTCTTTTTTTAAATGTCATCTATTTAATCGTATTAAAACCAGCCAGATACAAACAGTGCCTACAGCCAAAGAGATTTTACTACAGCTTTTAAACAATAAAATACGAAAAAACTTTTACCCCGACCTATTGTCATGAAAGTTTGGGATTATGTCCAATTAAGGCTTGTCGGCAGACGATCTTTTAGAGAACTACAACCTACGTACGTACCTGGCCTAGTCGTAGAAATAGATATTTTGAGTTATGATCAACTAACTATTCACTGTAGTTTAGCCTTGGGGCCCAAAACCACGGCAATGACAACGATAAGTACGTATAAACATTGACTGGTTACCTCTGTACTCCTCTAGGTCCCCACTTGTTTAACACGACGTCTTGTTCACCTCTCAAACAAATAAATTTTATTTGAACTACGTTGGTAGCCATATGTTCATCCAGATTAGCCCCATATATAAACAATAAAACTAAGCTATAAAACTGGGCGAGCTATAAAAAATGCAATATGAAACGGGCAGTAGGTACGCGTTTGCACATACATATTGTTTGTTTGTGACAAAAAATTTCGGCTCGTTGTGCGTCGATACAAGAATCTATGAAAAATCAGCTAAAATTCAAACACAAAGCCCGGCATTGTTAACTTGTTTTGTTACTGGGAGCCACTTCGTTTCTCTTAATTGCTGAATAAACCCGATAGTGGAATGCTTCGGTTTACAATCCTTTTATTGAAACCAATATTCCGACCACAACACACGCATGTATTTAAACCGAATAAGGAGAGCGTGATAAAAATATACTTGCAATAACGGAGAGAGGTACGATTACAGCTGCGTAAGACATACCGATATATCACGAACACATAAACGCAGTATCCGAGCGATCCGCACATTTCTTAGGAATGCTACTGCCGCGCCCTCTGCCAAGTAAACACGCGAAATTAGTTTTCTTACAGTTATAGTGGTGCGAAAATATGCCTTTGGGGAAGTTACGGCTTGTAACACCATCGAAATTACGTGAAATATTTCCGATAACCCTCGCGTCACACCTAGCCGCCTGTCCTTTGACGTATTAAAGTAATATAATATTCTGAGCGCGGATGTAAATATAAATAAAAAACGTTAACAACATTATGCGGCGTAATGGTCTATGACAATGCACGATTTCGCAATTAATTCGTTTAAATGCGCTAATAAACGCAATCTAGTGAATCATCATTATGAAAACGTGTCAAGAGGCCGCCACTGGCACGCGCCTCTCTGTATGCTAGATTTTTATGCGGTCCGGTCCCCCCTCGCGGCAGTACTGGAGTGCTGCACTTACAACGCGTTGTTTATTTAATTCACCCACGCGTACACTATGTTTACTATTGCCGCCCACTACAAGACTTCCGAACGTCACGTAATTCGATATCCTTACGTCACAAATTATATTTGTACAAAACCTACCTTCGGTTTCAGCAGTAGGTACCTACAAGTCGGTAATTGGATATATCGGTTTCCTTGAACTTAGGATGTTTGTCTTAAACTTGAACGTCGTGATGGCTATTCTGCGGCGCGAATTGTTGCAGCTCAGTAAGCTTCCCCGCACATTAATATCATGCTAGTGGATTGATATTTTGACCCAATAACTAATATTTGCAGGAAGTTACGCAATTCATCTAATTTACTTGTACCTATCTATTGAAACCCGCGTTCATGTTGGTTTATATTAAATACATATGATAACAGTTTTTAGTGCGAAACACCGTATTACTTGTGCTCACTACGGAAATTAATATTTTCTATTTACTCTATCACAATATTTGCACTAGTACCCGTTTATACCGTGTAGTTAACATTTCTGTATGTGTACGCAAAACAAGATGTGTTTATTTTAGAAAAAGGCCGCTACGATTTTCGAACACGTCAACAGTACCTACATCGTAACTATCCAGGTTTGGAACATCTATTCCTCTGACAAACATAAACAGCCCATGGGACAAGTTAGAGCGTTTACAGACAACTTACGAAACCTCAATTTATTCGGAAAGCTAAGACTAGTTTCGGAATATGTCCAAAGTAAACGCATATCAAACCAGCTCAAACCGAAAGCCATTGCGTTGGTTTTGTTTATAAAGCTCATACTTTCTACCTCTAGCGCTAAATATTTTGAGAACAAATCAAAGTACTCTGTTTATTATTCCAGCTTACCTATTCATTGTCTAATAATAATTAGTTAGTATGTACGTAAATATTGTTTATTTCTACCATGGCAGCCGGCGTACCTCTATTCAAATTTTGTGCCTAATTAATTCCTAGGTTTATCTTATTAAATTTGCATCCATTGACAGGTTTAACAAACAAAGAAAGAAAGCACGTAGCATATAATAGTTCGGGATGTTAGTGTCAAATACAGATGTATTATCATTACAATCCTTTGCAGGGGTGCCCACGGCGCTGCTTCGCAAAGAAATCTATAACATTTTTCATATCCTTCGCTCCTCATCTGAATATTATTCGATTGCTTTCCGCCTGTGAGGTATATTCCTTTAGGAAATTGTTTTTTCTCTCCTTGCCAGAAATATTGAATAGATAACTTCCCACAACAACTTGGATATTTTAAGACGTTTTAAAATCATTCGCTTCATCGTAACGGTACGTGGGGAAGTTTATTCTTAAAGTTTGCCGATTTATTTGAAGTTATATCGACCTGAATCGAATATTGCGTAGTCGGAGCAGTTTGGGTTTATCGCGTACCTTCGTCGTGAAAATGTGAGAATACGGGCTCTCGTAAATATGTCCTGTTTTTCCATTTACCTTTGTATCGCCAATCTTCAGATAGAGACCCGCGTCACGCTTCTGGCGGGACTCCTCGAACGATTCTGTGGCACATCGGGAATGACCGCGATCATACACATGCGACCGGCAGCATTCCTTGGGGAAATCAATACCCGATTTGTGATATTCATCTGTGATTTTTGTTGCTAAGACATACCCCTACCTATGCACCTACTATGGTATGATTCTATCAACAAAGGGAAAAGAAATAACTACCTGAAAGTTTTTATTAACACTTATGCGATTAAAGTTCGAAAAGGGAATTCATGGCTTCCATTTCAAGTTGTAAACTAATATATCTTGAAGGCTGTCTAAACTCTTAGCTTTTACCCAGTTTGTCTACTTGGAAAGTTCGGTTAACCGGTATTCTAGCTCAAAGACAATGACAAACTGTCGCGGCACACCTCGTCAATGAATCCAATTAAGGAATTTTACACTCATCCATTAAACATGGCTGACCCGTTTTGGCAGTTGTAAAGCGTTAAGAATGGTATCACATTTTTCTAAAAATACCCGTGTATTACAGGTACCAATTAAATGAATAGGAATCAAAACTGCGAGGCGAGACAATCGTGGTCTCAATTTAAAGATAATATAATTATAGTTTTTTTGTCATACTGCGCTCAGACGCGCCTTAAGAAGCACGGGTGTATCACTTTCTTGGATAAAAATAAATACGATCAAAATAATAATAAAGTGAGTGCCGTGCTGAATACTGTGGTTGGAAAAAGTTGATAATTTTCGGACCAAAAGTAAGAGTACCAAACTTACTACCAGAAATTGGCTTAGAAATAAATAAATCAAATTCAATACGGCAGGAAGAACTTTTTCTTTTCGACTTTCGATTTTGGAGGTAGTGATGGTTATGAATGTGTAAACAGTCTTAGAATACAAGATGGCAGATGATTTTTTTTAATAAGAAATTGATATGTTCTCCATTTTTGGTGTGGTAATTACCTCTTGTATCTGTTCCGTGGTAATTACGCATGTGTCAGCCTAATCCATCCTATCCCATCATTTTTAAAAATAAATTGACATAGCCATCAATTTTAGGGATTTTTAGGATAGTGATTACGAATGTGTCATCCATACTTTATTCAATCGCGGCGGGTGTCATTTTTTTATTATAAAAAGTCAACAAGTTTATAAATTTTGAAAATTTTGGGGCTGGTGTATACGAATGTATCATCCATTTTTAATTTAAGATGGCGGATGTAATGATTTGATGAAAAGTCGACATGGGTTTTTGTAGTATGATCATCGACATTTAACGTCACTTTTAATTTTTATATACATAAATCGAAAAGTAATCAACTCTCAAAAACTTCGAAAATTTAAATATGTCGTTCATTTGGAATAATTAATAGTTAGAAGCGTTGAAAAAACAGCCTTTACACAAAATATAATACCTTTTACTTATAATTTTTATGTTTATTAAAAATTATGAACCCGCGCCCCAATTTCAAAGGTGGGCAGATTCGGGCGTCACACATTTTTTACTTTGTTTTCTTAAGGGAAATAATAAATTACTGATTTTAATATATTTTACGTAATTCCAAAAATAATGATGACCATGCAGATAATACTAAATTACTGTTACCAAATGCAATAAAGTAAAGGTACCTATTACTAACTTTATTCAACAAAGGGAGTAAAGTTTAAAAAAATTATACCTTCAAGTACCAACATTAGTTAAGTAATGTATAAAATCGAGCGACAGCGGTTTCAATGTGGGCGTGCGCGTAATGTTGTTGTGTTCCGACTCAGATACCTAAACTTGAGTGATTCAAAAAGGTGATATCGTCATTAAATGTTGCGGTGGGTGGATGAATGGAGACGGCGGCGGCGAGGCGGTGCCGGTGGCCTCCCGCCCAATGAAACGAAATAATAATACATGTGGACGAACTAGCCAATAGTTTGTTGTCGAGCCACCAATTACTTTAGCCAAAGATTGATTTATTTCTCGATATTTTGCCAATTATGTAAGCGCGAACGTATCTATACGTCTGTTCGCATGGACACAGCTTTATGTCATGGGCAAAATCGCAAAGCTATACCGTTCGTAGTTTATTGTTTCCGCGACCATTACGATACACACCGTTTAACGCAAAAAGTGAACCGCTGAAACGATCGAAAGCTTCGCAAAAATCCCGTTCCTACTAATAATTGAAACGGGAATCGGAGTATTGAACGCTATGCACGTGTACAGCCACGAGCACCAATATGTATACACTTAGCAAATTCTAAATGTGATTTTCTCCTACTATATTAATTGTAATTTTATGTTGTTACGAACATAGTATTGTGGGACCTATACTGTTATAATATAATAAATAAATTCTTTATTTCGAGTATCTATGACTCATAAGTGTTAGTAACAATATAAATACTTAAGCCTATGTTAGTATTTACATGAAAACAACAACATTAAAGACAATGAGTCATTGCTTCAGAATTCCAGCTGAGATTCTGGAGCAACGACTCACGATACAGCAGTCCAGCCTATTAGCAATCATGCGCAGGATACTGTTGGATCTGGCCCGCACCCTGCTCACCAAGGATGCACATCTCTTACGCATTGTTGCGAAGAAACAATCCGTTCGCATTTCAGCAAACAACCCTGATGCGCTACAGAAGCGAGACAGCCCCATCAGCACCCTGAAAGCATTATTGTACTGTACACGCAGGGCGCTATACGATTTTTGCGTAAAGTCTACCCACAGGCTACACGTATAGAATGAGGTGCAGTATGCTCTAAAAAGTGTTAATTTAACGTCCCTGGACGCTCGCGCAAACCTGTGGGCAACCATGTTCGCCCTTACCGACATCGCCCTGTGCTCCCTCTCATTGTCTGAATCATCACTTAAATTCTCAGTTATAATGTGACCAAGATACTTAAACTTATGAAATAGGTCTTATTTCAAAGTTGCAATAAATATTCCGCGAGAAATTCGCTTTTAAATTTTGCTAAGTGTATACTTATTACTGCTCGTGACTGTACCGGGGCTTATAAAAGAAAAAACAAACGATATACCTGCCGCTTTTTATTTCTGAAAGGTGAAGTAGTATTGAGTTTCCATTTTGAACTGCGCAAGATATTAAAAAAATATTTTGTTAAATCTGTGAAGCGAAATAAAAATAAAAATTCACCAGTTTAACACGTACGCACGGCTACACATCAAGCTATACATTTCCAGTATAAGCTGATCGCGCATTGTATAGGATTTCCTTACAGTGAGAGGTCAGTGTAAACTGGAAATGTATAGCTTAATGTGTAGCCGTGTGTACCTATAATAATTTATTTATATTTAAAATAGATTCGCATCATCAAAATATAAAAAGTTAAAATTAAATATCATTAAAACCGTTGCGGAACAGGTAATTTGGCCTAAATGGAAAGAGATAACGAGAAAACACAGGGTACATCGGATGGCAAATCTTTGTTACACATTTGGTTTCCGAACTAGGGAATCCATTGCAATCGGTTTTAGGTTCGTGACCACTAAATTACGTAAACTTATAAATTAATATTATCTTGAATGAACCTAAGTTATCCTGACAGAAACACTCCTGGTTAAAGATCAACTAGTATAAAAATGATAACCCTGAAAGTACTAATAACTATAATAGTTAAGTGTGATAAAATAACGAGTTGATCCTGATGAACCGCAACCTCAAACCGTAGCACGCCTCGGTAGAATCGCTGGTGATACGACAATCGCTGGTGATACGACAATCGCTGGTGATACGACAATCGCTGGTGATACGACAATCGCTGGTGATACGACAATCGCTGGTGATACGACAATCGCTGGTGATACGACAATCGCTGGTGATACGACAATCGTGGTCCAAAACGGACTTACCGCTATCGAACTCCAAGGTTTCTATGCGACTGAAATAAAAGTATGAAATAAGAGTATGAAATAAGAGTTGAGGTAAAGTAGACGAACATTTATAATAATCGACTGGATTCAAATCATAGTTAACAGCAACTGAAGTTTTTTTCAACCATTAAATGAGAGCCTCGTTAACGTCAATATTAAAAAAAATAAGAATAAAAAATTTATGACCAGTTATATTAACTAGAATAAATAACTTAATAGGCTGAAACCGCAGAGGTCATGCTGCACTACGTAGTACCTATTTAAATGTTGAAATTATAATAAGCTTTTTAAAAAATACTCAAGTTCAATGTATTTACAAGCTTAATTCCAAGTGCCTTCAAAATAAATCTTTATAAAATACAAGACTATCTAGAAAGCTATTCTGTTTTTGAAGATCCCAAAAATACTCAGAGTTTATCACACCGGAGAATAGATTTTAAAATTTAGCACTGGTTTTCAATCGGTTTCACTGAAAGAGAACAATCCCCATTTATCTTCCAAAGTAGTTCGGGCAGATCAGATAAGACGATTGCAGAAGGGACGTTGGATTTTTATGGATTCCAGGCGCGAAGTCGGAACCCCGTTGTTCTAGTTCGTAATCAGACAAGACGGACGGGCGCGGTCCGAACTCGCGTGCTTGTAAGCATCCCAACTAATTGCATTTAATACTTTAAATCCCATATTAAAAAGAGGAAACTACTTTTAAAAGTAGTGAAAGGACTGATTTTTGCTGTTCACATACACACTTCCATGTGGATCAAAACGCTATTAACTCTTACTTACTTGGTCAATAAGTGGATTTGACCCGCAGCGTTCTCGCCTTTTAGTACTAAATGCCATAAACAAAATGGGTTTAATAAGCCATTCGTTGTAACAGATTGCTAGTCCACTGCTCTCAGCGTATTAAACATTTTCCTTAGTCCATTTTTGTAGCCATAGAAGCGAGTTTTATGCCCTTGAAGGGATTTCGGTGGTCCTACATGACCGAAAATTGGAGAGCAACCGATACGGTACAGATTGTCGTATCTACTATGTTTTCATAATCCGGCACTCGACCTTCCGCCAGCCCCGGCGACGTAGAGGCACGTCCCGCCACTCTGTGCACCTCTTGATAAAGAATTTCATTATCAGCACACCGCTGTATGAATGTGTCCTGCAGATAAGCTCCTCGGACAACCTTGCCCGGCTATTTTTAATGAACAAGCTCGCTTCATAGAATATTTAAATCGTTATCTTAGGACCGGTGAAATAATAAAGTCTCCTAACCTAAATGCACACACCTTCTACAAACCGCTGGTTTAATTAGGAAAGTGGGTTTAGTAGATTTTATCGGATTGAAGTTAAAACAAACGGACCTTCAATTTAGTTTTCATATTATTTGGTTTATTACTAAGGCTATAAACCTATAAAAATACGTAACTTTATTTGTTCCTGAGTCCCCTTTGTTTTGCATGAACTTTTGAGATTATGCAAATGTATTTGCAGCTTAGTTTTAGTAAATACAGTTTGATGTATATCCTTTTTGGGCACTAAAACTTTGAAATTGTAATTGCGAAACTCCTAACAACTATTATCCAGTAATATTTAAATGATTCGCGTACAAAGCCACAAGTTGTAAACACCCTTGTTTTTGTTCGTGCTGAAACAGTGTTCCACAAATACACGGACCACTACTCATTTGTAATGATTATTGTTAACAGCAAAATACGTGTTACTTCGGCGTGGCATTAAGTGGTTATTGCTTATTGCCTTAAGTTATGTTTAGATGGGGAACATTTGACGCTCGTTTCAGTAGGCCCACAGCTCACTCATCGCGTCGAAATGGGCTCGCGGCTGTTTGTCATTACATGGAATGGAGATGAAAACAGCTTCATAAACACTCACTAGTGTACACTACTTAAAAACTTAATGCGTACTACACGCGCTTAGCGCTCGTGTGAATGTGCCCTTAGGGCGCGTTGTATGAATATGTCCGCTGATGCCGCCGCGCGCCGCGCTGACATACTCGGTAGGTAACGGGATATTGTTTGTAGGAAGCTCGTTACGCCGCTGTACCGCTGCGTTTGATTGCTGTGCAAGGGGAATACTAATGTTGAAACCTATGCGGTTGATCAAACGGATTCAGTTGGTAACAATAGAGAAACGAAGCTTATACCCAGTGCACTATTTCAAGATTTCTAAACTTGTTATTTGTATTGTGAGCTCCGCCACAATCAAGATAATGTAATAGGTTTTGCTGTAACGTTTCCGACTATAACCGATCCCATAATTTTCATGTTTATTTAGGAACGAAAGAAAAATATGGCAGGTCCCACGGATGTTGTAAATCAGTATGGGAAAGCAGAATAATGTGTTTCTCAGAAGAGATCGGTAACGCTCTACATTATTCACGTTGGTAGAGCCTCAGTATAGTAACAGTGTTAAGTCAGTTAGTCCCTGTTTGATATAACATAATTTTCCGACACAGTATACCTAAGCATGTTGCAGCTTTAATTTCCTGATCAAGCAGCGACCTCACGCAAACACAAACAAGTCTATAAAAGTCCACTAAAAACGTACACTAAAGAGTAAAAAGTATATTGATTTTATCGACTTGGGGTTATTTAATTATAACTGTGTGATACCGGTTTCGTTCTATGCGACCGTTGACAGAAAAGTTTGCTAACAAAATTGTCCCGTCAAAGTTTGGAACAGACCGCCCCTCGCGTATTTGTCAAAAAGTCGCCCCTGGCATCGTTAGACCGTTCTTAGTGTCCCTGATTAGTTTTATAGCAGTCTAATTCAACTCAGCTTTACAGGAAGGGGAAAGCGGTGCGGTGTTTCATGGTCATCCTCCAAGCGGTAGTAAGGGATCACGCCTCGTGCACACCGCCGCTTTAACGTAACGACTCTTCAACAAACTTCCCGAACATTCTAATTTAGTATTCAACTCAAAATTCAACGTTATGTTCTTTTAAACTACAGCACATGGACTTTCCAGATTTATGGTAAAAAAAAACAGCTGTTGCAAACGACATGCATATAACAGTTGGGCGATTTTATCAGTGACTGAATACTATTGTTTTGTGGCTAAGTAACTTTAAATAAATATTCTTTAAAGGAGGTAGCTTCAACAAATTCAAATAGTGCTCTAAAATACCTAGAAATGGGTTTGAGCATAACCAAGTTTCTCATGAAATTAATTCCAGTTATGAGTTTAGCCAATATTTGAAGTTACATAATATAATTTGATTTGTAATTCTGTATTAGTTGGGTGTCCTAAAGGCTTTGTCGCCAATTCGTAACAGATGAAGTCGGTCTAAACGGAGGCAGGTCGGTAGAACCTCCATTGTTTTCCATGTCGCCAGCGGCTTTACGTCAATGAAGATAAGGGCTAGATTACTGATGCTGGGCTTAAAAGCCTCTGTATGCTTGCTAATAAAGCTACCGGACATTTTGCCCAGAGGGGTCCTAATTTATCATTGTTAGAGTGCGCCTCAAACGAAAGCAATTTCCGTCTAGAATTTGCTTTTTTTTTAGTTACGATTTCTCCCGAGATCTCAGCTTAGAGTTCATTTGATGTCATCCAATTAGGATTCTATTACAAAGCTTTAACAAAAAACAAGAACAAATTCATTTATACGAATGTAGGTAGGTATATGTATCTAAATGCAGTAGCAGGTAGGTTAGTTCTTCAGATTTATTTGAACCCATAGATACTTCTCTTATTATTATATTATAATAAGACAACTTTGTTTAAACATTTGGTAGGTAACTACTATCTTTAGATTTGCGCTATAAAGAGATACTAATATATATATATTTTTTTATAAAACTACACTAAGAATATAGCAAGACTGCCAGTCAAAACGGAAATGAACGTAGCGAAGAGCAGTTGAAAAATATACCGATACTATCTCGGGGCTGGGAAACGTGGAAATTAAAGGATTCTATTGTTTGGCTCTGTACTGTTATTCTCTCTTATACCTACTTGTCCTCATTTCGGAGAGAAGATAAGATAATACCTTGTAAAGAAAATAATAAAGGGTGCTAATTCGATCGCGATGCGCCTTAGTTCAGCTTACAAGCGCTTGTCTCACATTTTTTATATCTTAACAATTCATTGTAAACGCACGTGAAGTGGCAGTCTGAACTGAACTCGTGTAATATTCACAAAATGCCAACATTGAAAGCAGCTTCAGAAGTTGAGTCTATCGAGTATATTATATAAACACGTTCAATGCGGGTAGGCACATAAATTCATAGAACTGTGCATAATTCACGTTGACGTACAGTTCCTCGCAAAGGTTTTTACTTTTTACTTATCTATTGGAGCGAGAGACCTCAGATGATAACCAGTGATTCGTGAACAAGTTCTTGTTCGCTGTTTGCCATTTCTTTTGCTATTACTGAATTATTTGGGCGTAATAATGGTAAATTTTTGGACAAATTGCTTTCACAGCGAAAATAACATAATACAATCCATTGAAAATAAACTCTGATTGACTACTTATCGACGTTGAAAATACTTTATAAAAGGTTTCAATAGTTTGGTATTCAGTGCACACCAGCCCTATACGTAATGTCAGTTTCGCACTGAAAGCTTTCTTCTGTTCTCGCGCAATACATCATTTTATTTTATAGCCAAACAAGCGAGAACTATAATATTTCCACGTACGCATAGATATTTTCTCGATATTAGTGTCGCAATATATATATATATATATATATATATATACCTCTGTCCTTTATAGTAAAGTCGGTTTCTTTTTCCAGTGACTAAATTCATCCGCATCGGGATCGCAGACAAGAATGACAACCCTCCGTACTTCGACAAGGAGCTGTACGAGGCAGAGGTCGATGAGAATGAGGATATACAACACACCGTACTCACCGTCACCGCCAAGGATCACGATGAATGTGAGTACATAGCTTTAACATATTACACAAGCTTATAAACTCGTCAATACAATATGACTTTTTTTATAAAACTTGTGCCATTTCTTTCACGAAAACAAACATAGCAAGTAGCGTGTTTATAGAATAAATATACGAGCGACCCTAATACGAGGCAACACTGCAACAAGGAAAGAACATCTGAAACAAAACAAAAAGTCCCGCACATGGTCGCTATATTTTATGCCATCGGATCAAGTTCCGCTTAACTTTATACAAAGAAAATCACTCGCTGTATCCCGAAGATATTTCGCCTTACACACGGATTGTAATCGAATGGTATTAGCTTCGAGAAGAATAATATATAACGCAGTAAAGAAGATATTACGTTCGTACGAACGTCTTCATAATATACTTCACCTGAGCGCTGTATACATAGATTAAGGGTTTCAATCTTGTGCCATTTATTGAATTTCAATCGAGCCGTTGATTGTCCCGTAACTTCCTAAGACCAGATTCTCATCAATGTAACAAAGCCGTGGGGGGAAAGCTTGCAGTATATCCGAGCTATTCAATTCAGAGCCAATTATGTTGTGAACGTGCATCGATTAAACAATAAAAATGACATTTCAATCATGCCAGTAGCTCAGAGCTTGCGCCCGAAAATTGGCAACATTTCCGCGCAATGGATAACCGAACAGTATTATTGAGCTAATGAGTTTTATACAGACAAATTGAAAGAGTTTCTCTTGCTTATAAAACATGTAAAATAATTTTGCAAGTGGCCGACCATCGATAACAAATCTTAACATAATTGAAATCGGAGTCAATCTTTTTGAATGAATTTCGCTAAAAGCGTGGATTGACAAAGCATTTTGTACTAAGTATGTATTTTTCTTTAGCCATTGTTCACACGCTTTGTTCCGCTGACGCTTTGTCCGATTTCTTTTAAGTCGATCTAAGAAATTGTTGACGTAGTTATTATTGTTATTAAAAAGTAAGCATTGTTGTAGTTTCCGTTCTCAATTATTAACCGATTTCATTATAAAAAGGACTTTTTAGGGCATTCGCCTACTAATGCTTCTTGTTGGTAACGCTTACAAATATCATTTTATGTTCAAAGGGATTAACCGGGAAATAAAAATCGCGGCTAGGCATACACCTACAACATTCAACATACCAATCTGTGTATTTTATATCTTATGACGACATTTTCAAGATATTAAAGACATAAATTTTACATTGGGATAAGCCGCATAAGCATTTTCTTTTATAAATAAAGTCGAGAAGGACATTCGTTTAAAATATAATATTCCGTATATTCAGTACGCTTTACGTATTAATTATTATGTATTTAAGGATAAATGGCACACACCAGTGTTATCATTCTGGTTACGTTAATCCTCTGTTTACTTTATTACTTTTGCTCAGTTTCTTTTTTTACGCGACATGCTGAAAAAAAATCACGAGGTTCTTTGTCTGGTAGTGTGTTGTGAGGTATAAGAGCCGTTGGTATAATTTTATTTTAAAAGTATTGAAACATCCATTACCTACGTCACCGAATGGAGGTCCAATACTCCATATTTTTTCCATTAATCTGTTTGTGCTCAATCGTTCTCTTTGCAAAACTATTCGAAACTATGATAAATAATAAGGAGAAAATATGATAACTGAGAGCGCCGCGTACATAATATCCCTTATCCAAGCGTTGATGCTGAATCGGTGGCGTTATTATTTTGTAGTGTCAAGTAGATTCAACGTTATAAATGTTGCTGGCATCGACAGTGTCATCGGGTGGTGCGGGCGGTGGAGCCAGTTCCGAGCACCGAACACGAAAGTTTCACACGAGAAGCGGGAAGTGTGCCTACGTACGACGTCACAGCCTAACAACTGTAGCGCTTTCGTTTGATCGATGAGTTCGCACAGTTGCAGCGATATATTATATCGGCGAACTCCTCCTTCGCTCAGCGCTACTACACGTCGCCGTCGGCGCGGCGGCGTGTCGCCCCTCTGATACGGCCCTTATTAAACTTACAACCTTTCCTGTACCTTTTCATAATGACATTACTGACGCAAATTGTCTGACTTGATTATATAATTAACTTAAGATGGGTAATGCTTTAAATTACTGGCAATCTGGTCATGATGAAAATTCTCTCAGCGAGTACAGGTAGTCGAGACCAGCTATTTTATATCACACGGTAGACGATTTTTGGAGGTGGGTACGAATTGAAAGTATAATAAAATTTTCTCTTACTACATCGTAAATCTTTTGGGGTCGTTGATGTCCAACCGTTTGTTTTCACCAAGTGCTACTCAATAATGAAATTGGATTTATTTTTTGTGCCAGGGACGTACAAAAAACCAGTTTGAAACTCTTTTATCTCTTCGGGCATTTTATAAATTAAAAAGGAATTCTCATCTTCAGTTGCGAAACTATCCATCCTTGATGATATACAGTTAATTAAAAGACAAATAGCAAAAAAGTAGTTGAATCTTATGAAATCTGAAACTACTTTGCCCTCGTTTTCTTTATTACAATGATTCTGGAGCAATTATTTGAATTACTTCAGTTGGTAGGTAGGTATAATTGATGATAGAGCAAGATCTCGTTTTGTAGAAGTTATACATTTATAATTTCTTTTCGTCGTTGGAAAACTTACGTAGCCGTAGGTCCTACAAACGTTTAAGAGCTCTCCAACATTCAGTCGAAAAGTGTTTTCAATCTTCTATTACTTTCGTTGACTTTTAAAGTATTTTTTCTTTTCTTAAGCCATTATCATCAACTGAATAATTTGCTTTGAACACTATGTAGTTACGGTAAATATCGACATAGATTTACATTTACATGATTGTGTTAAATATAAAAAGGTTCGGCTTGAATCTAAAAACAAATAGCTGTACTTGTTTGTTATCATAAACAGATGAACCAAATAGGATAATATTGCTACCTTTTACGTTTCGAAATTATCTTCATGTACGGACAAACGTAATAAAGAACTTATATTCTTTCTTTCGGCCCAAACGTCTGAATCCATATTAGATTTCCACAAATAAAAGAAAACATCGTATTGTTATTTTCATTCCGAAATTAAATTTGGCGAACAGGCAGATAAACGTATGTGCTCACACAAAAGTGTAACTAAGCGTGTCTTTGGTACACAAACTTGCGAGTAGTTGTATTGTGTACATTTACTGCTGTGGCACTCTGTCACAACTTGAGTTATTACTAAGAACAAATGACACCCGGTAAGCTCTCGATGCCATTGGACTATAAACAAAGTTACAATTGCATAAGGGTTCCGTACAATACTCGTACGAGTCTTGTAACAACTTCACGAGAGAGGTAACTATTTAGAAATGGAATCGTCTTGCAACCATGCGCGTCTGTATTGTGTCGTATCGTAAACATCGCAGTCGTTCTGACGCAACGACAAAGAGACTGTAACATAACATCTCATCCCACTAGCTTACTTGTTACTGCTATCTAAAAAATACATCGGGCTGCTCTCAATTTCACAGATACCAATTCATTTAGTAATTAAATTTTCTGAAATCGGTCGAGTTGTAGTGTCAAAGTTGAAGTGATGACCTCGGTCGCCCTTGGTTAGAATTTCAATGTTTTAAAGGTCAATAATTCGGCATTAGTGGAAGTGCTTCAGAAAAGTAAGATTTAAAAGGCGTGATTTCAATATGTATTCTACGAAATCTCGTACTTTGTACCGTCGTAGCATTGCGCTACGCCGCCGCGTAGCAGCGTAGCATTGCCACGGGCGCTTGCTGCTGCATTATTTCGTATTAAAATCTCCGTCCCCAACAGATGTCGCCGAGACATACCGATTCAATCTTGCTTTTAAACTGCCTCCGTTTCTTTTCTAGAGAAAATTAAGCGTGAGGAAGCACGTACAACTAG
This sequence comes from Brachylomia viminalis, assembly GCA_937001585.2. Lineage (NCBI taxonomy): Eukaryota > Metazoa > Arthropoda > Insecta > Lepidoptera > Noctuidae > Brachylomia > Brachylomia viminalis. Next base: position 11,590,178 of record OW443301.2, on the reverse strand, counting down.
CGCCAACACTGCATGTTCATGATAAATTATAATTTTATCTGGCGTTGCAACTGGACCAGTGTAATCATTCTGCGCATTTTCCGGGTTGAAATATAGTCTCATTTTAAATAATGACTATTTGCGCCAGAGAACTGTAAATATTTTTAAAAGATAACGCGCTAGGTTTATTACGTAAGTACGTGCTATATAGCAACTTGGTCACTCCGGTAATAGCTAGCGTGTAAAAATATTTTTGTTTGCGAGACGGTCTGTTTACCGTCTTTTAATATAGCAGGAACTCGTAGCGAGGATCAGCTAGGTACCAGTGGACTTGTTTCTTTGTTACTTGAATTAATAGATACGAGTAATAACGTAGATCTAGATTTAGATTGATTAAGGTGGCAGACAACCTAAAGGAATAACTTTGTCTCCCTCTCCCGTAAATCAACTGAACAATTTCAAGAGAACCGTACCTATCTGAGAAAGCTTTTCAAACAGTAACTTATTCTCGTTAACTTAGTTTAGCAAACGTGGTTTACATTTCGCACGTTGTTTAAGTGAACAAAGGTATAGTATAACAGTATGTAATTTGATACATTTCATGTGACGTCGAGTTGTAAATGCGAATTTCGAAAAGGTCCGTTAAAAAGTGATATCTGTTTTTATTCTTGAATTAATGGTGTCGGTGGTGAGTAAAATGTCACGGACAAAGCTGCCATCGTTAACAATAAAAAGTTGCTTAAACGATATTTTTGTTTGCGACAGGCTGAGCAACAGATGTCGTTGAATAATCAGTTAATATCTGTCCCTCGGAGGATCAATTAGCCGCGCCATTACACCGTGGGTCTGGAAATAAGTGCCGTTGTCTAGGACGAAACAGATCCTGCGTCCCACACCAAGCCCATTACGCTAAAGAATGAAGATTGCGTTCGCTATCCAATTGATTGACCGCATTTAATATAAATTGAGCGAATCGAACATAAAACCGGACTTGTTTTGATAAACTTCACTTTTTGTTTCACTCGTTTCTGCGTGGTGTGTCTGTACCCGATGTGCATTTTTGATTTGTATGAACGCGAGAGGCTTCTTCCTCTCAAACACACACACAAAGAACCACAGTGCCTGAATGGCAGACAAAAACGAAACATTAATTTATCATTATTGAAACAGAACGCTTTTTAAAATTCAAAATATAAACAGTGAGTTAATGTGAGTATGAATAAATAACTACACATTATAATACTCTAGACAGCTTAAATGTTTTTACCAAATCTGATAACATATTTTAACTTAACCAGCTTAAACAAGCCGTCAAAGTAATCGAATTATTAATTGTTAAGTTCCCTAAAAGAAACCCTAAAATCGTTCATCAGTAGGCCCAAATGAAATAACCTGATTTGAGAGATCTTTTTACAATGTGAAGACGACAAAACAGCAATAAATTTATCTGCGTATTTCTAACGCCGTTCCCAGTCTGCTTACGAAGATTCAGTCAAATATATCCAATAGTTTAGTCACTATAGCTAGTCAAAGATTGGTAGACCATAGTCGGCTCATCACTACTATTTATTTTGTTTGAAAAAATCACTTTTTTTTTATTTCAATGCTAGGATTTATTTGATAGTTGCAAATTACTCTTATGCGTTAGTATTGCCCTTGTTTTAATTTCTTGTCGTATTTTTGTCTGCACATTGTAAAGTTTTCGTTTTATAACTTAGTAGAAACATAGGTATAGTAGTAATTTTCAGTAAATTTTAACTTCACTAAGGTTGAAACTATCTGACTGTCACAAAAACCAATAGACCTTGTTGTTTTATGACATGTAAGTGTCATTCAACCTAAGGATGATAAAGCAAATACGAGTTCGACTATACCAACCTACTACCAACAGTCACCGCATGTTCATAGTTTCTATTTGACGTTGTTAGCACCTTGATGTCGTAACAGAAAGCGCAGCTTTTGTAGCTCATTATGCAAAGATCATTGCACAGCGTATACGATCAGCCGTATAAATGCTCTTTTGGCGCGTAGCCCGAATCGGAAATAACGCCGCCATCTTGTTTTTTTGATGCATTCAAACATTTTATACTTTTAGAAATTCTTACTGTGCCCAGCCTATGTTTTATAGGTGAATTTAAAAAAAATACCTGCATAACTATGAAACAGATGAGGAAAGACAGGTGAGAGAAAGTACGCGCAGGAAAGATTTTAAAAACAAAATAATACTCCAACATAGTCCTCAATATCAAGCAGTGCGGATTTTTAACAGGTTGCCATTGGACTTAAAAACTATAATTTACAAGAGCTCATTTAAGGCAAGACTTAAAGCGTTCCTATTGATGAAATGTCTGTATTCGATAGACGATGTCATATCCACGTTTTAAAAATTCCATATTTTAGTTGATGAGAGACTGATTAGTATGCAGTAGCTTGTAATGTTATTGTATTATGAATGTGTTAGTTATATAATTTTAATGATTTCAAACACAATGAGAATTGTTCCATAAATAAAAATAACAATTGCACAAATGTTTACCAACAGCGGCCCCCTGTCAACGTCATTCGAGCTCCAAAAGATACTTTGTTTAAAGTCCTTTCACAGTTATTTCACCTCTGACAACTGCAACCCAATGGCAACCATATTACAACAACAATAAAGATTTTGACAGACTTGACAGTTGCGGCAACCCAACATCAACATTATCGTCACGAGATTAAAGATCACTGTGATATTGACAGTGATGCCAAATCAGAGGTAAAATAACTGTGAATGGACTGTTGTAACTATACCCGTACAATTCTACGAAATTTCATGATATTGTGAACTTTAACATTTTGACAGCTCGTGATTCTATTCTCGAACGTCATATTGATTAACCATAATGAACGTCGAAGCTTTACTATGAGCCGGTAGCTCAAACCAAGTTGACAGATGACCCTAGTTATCGCCCCTCTCAGAACATTACACACAGATTTATACGAACACATGGACTTCCTCATGCTCCCATAAATCTTTTAATTGTTCAATTATTTGAAATGGTTTGATTCTTTGAAATTAGTTTTAACCTGAGTTGAATGCCTAGATAGTACCTAAACACTGTAGTCTTACAAAATAATTCTAAATATAATTTACCGGTATCCTGTCAGTTCACCAAAAATGTATTTACAAATTTTTACTTGACAAGCAACGATTAGCAAAAACATGATTTGTCATTTCATCATTATACACAAACAAGTTTGCCAAATAGTTCACTTAAGAAAATAATGATCCGAAAAACTTTTTTTTAATAACGTGTTATTTTACAAACAATTCATTTTGTTTTTCACTTTATCTCATAAAACAACGTTTGGAATAAAAACGTTTCACTTATTGACTTATTATTACGCAAATTCCTAAAAATTAAAGATTAGGTTACCTATTTTTTTTTAATGGTTACGTTAGGTTAAAACTTTTACCCAACGACTAGATCATATAGAAAAAATACTTTAGTAGGTGTAAAGAACTTCAGTACTTACTTGCCTGTAAATTATTTGACCCAAATATTAATTGCAACCATGTAGGATTATTTGTAGTTCAATAAAATTATGCAAAAAAATGCCTTTGTAATCACTTTGTTACTGGTTTACAAAATGTATTATAAAATAATATTAAGTATAAACGTGATTTTTCCAAAAGATACTTAATATTAAATAAAACATGTATATATGATTAAATATCATCTGAAACGTTTATAAAGAGAAGCATTTGCCAAATAATGTTTGTAAAGCGAATGTTTATAAAATAAAACATTTGCGGAATAAGTTGTTTGTGAAATTAATAGTATACGAAACGTTGGTTATAAACAAAAACATTGTCAATGGTGTTTTGGTGAAACATTAGTAAACAATAATTTACCTAATGTTCAATCAGCAGTTCATCAAGAAGTTACAGCAACTGTCGTAAAAGGATTATCATTTTACTGCGTGGAACTTTAACTACACGAAATTTACCGCATAAACTCCCAACCTAAGCTTTAGTACGTAAGGTTTACAGCACGAACCATCATGTTTTATTTTTATTACTGAAAGCCATTCGACATTAAATAGGAAAGACGATCGATAGTCTATACATATTATAAATTCAAGTCGATTTTGAGGTCTGTCTGTGTGACCTCATTGTTCGTCTAAACTACGCAATAGATTTTAATGCGGTTTTCACTATATTTAGTATAATATATACATTAATATTAGAGTTCCAAATAATAAAGCAATTTCGATGTTTCGTCAATGCGCAAAACCGTAGGAAGCAGGGTCGCTAGTATTATTAAAAGACATAACACATACAAGGTCGATGAACACTCTCATTTCTTAGACAAAACAGCGCCAGTAATAAAGCAATCACGGCGAGAGCACAATGACTAATTAGACGTCATTCCCAAACTCATATTACCGCGCACGTTATTATTCGCGAACACAGACGGTAATGAGAAGCTCGCCGTCTGAGCTCTCTCTCGTCCACCCAGTAGGTACAAGTATTTACTAATATAAACGTCAGGAAATACGCTGCGCTCCTCGCGGAGGCGCGGTGCGCACGCGAGCTGCGGGTCACAGGTAATGAGTTATACATACAGACACTATTCGTGCCTCGAACTCCCACTATTTTGATTGAACTGTGTTCAGGTAATTACGCAAAAAATAAATAACACAAATTACACCACATCACGTAGGTATTAATTTACTTCGTCTACGCTCGTGATTCCACTAAATAAATTATGATGTCGACTAAATTAAAATCTAGACAACCTGATCCTTAACATTATAAATAACGATGCGATCGTTAATTCGTCGTTTATTATCACAGTGCGTACTCTGGGGTCCATCTATAAATTACGTATTTTACGAGCTAAGCTAACCTCAATTACGTCAATCTGAAATTAAATTATAGATTTGTTGTATTACCTAAATCTCATGTTTTATTTATGAAGCTTTATGAATCAAACTAGAATATTCATTGTTAATAATTAATACAGGCAATGGGCATGCATAATGTAGGACCTTGATCTCCATGCGTCGTATCTTGCAAGTGCCAGTGGGTGGGGGTATAAGAAACGTCATTTTCCAGATAAAGTAACAGTTCGCGTGTTTGTTAACGAACGTCCAACCGGTAACAACAGTTGACAGGTAACACAGTAACTCATTCAGTTGTACCTTACAACAATTTTTATCCTCAACCTCGAGAGTGGGTTCTTTGTATTCGCTTTAGAAAGTATCATAAATCACAGTATAATTTTGAGCGTCGCATAAATTATAAGGTTACTTTATATCTAGAGTTAACTCGATCCTCGGATCTGGTAGTATCCTTTCGATTAGACGTTATAAATCATCCGGTAGTTTGCACTATCGGGCATGCGCGTTGTTCTAATTAATTCTGCAGCCGACGCATTTATAACGTGCTTTAATTGTGGACGTCTTTTGCTTCTCTCATCTTTAACTTGCGCGATTACATTCACGGAGAGCTCAGCCCGCCGGCGCTAATGGATGATAAAACCAACGTCAACGCGACAACGGAATAAATTAAGGAACCCTCTGAAATGCTTGATAAATTACAACGTGCCTCTAACCACTCGTATGTTTAAATAGTCGCTCGTTAAAAGCCCTACATTTACCGTTTTGATATAAGTAGTTCATATGCAAAAGTTCTTAATTCCTTTTCGTGATGAATTATATTACGGAGAGACCCAAATTTTAATAAATGAGGGCCTCAATATTTTGGATCACTTTAATGAACATACAGCATCTTGCGAAAACTAAACAACTAGGAATCTGTCGAGTGTCGACTTAGCTAACTGATGAGCTGTAATTGTTGGGCCAGATATCGCTAACTGGTAGCGTTTGCCAGATGACACAGGCGTCGGTCAAGACACATTTGGGTCAACCTTAGCTGGAGGGTCACTCGTCTGGAGTGTTGTCCTCCATTTGCGTCCGCAGGGCCGGTCGAGCCACAGCGTCACGTTGAGTGATTGTCTCGCTAATTCGCCGTGACGTAAACGATCAGAGTCCGACACACCGACGCCCCGCTCACCCCCGCTTGCCCTACATGCTTATTGCTCGAGACCGGTCAACGTCACTCAGCAATAATGGAAAATCACTATATATGTAGACAAGTTCACAGATTATGGAAATATGTGGGTAAACCTTACTCAACTTGTTACCGGGAATCATAATTTAATGTCCAAGTACCACCGCAGCAGAAGACTTAACTTATCATCTGTGTAAAAGCTATTTAACATCAGATTAACTAAATTTAACAAATCATAATTACCGTTGACTAAGCACGAAGCAGATATTTAAATTGTGAAAAGTCATCTTAGATCGGAATAACCAACAAATCTCCATAAGGCTGTTATTTATATTTAAATTACGTATGAATATTAAAAAATTCCAAAGTTTCTCATCTCAGTCTCAAAGAGACATTTGCAAGTTAAGATGGGTAAGTATTATATTTTTAGTAATATTAATTGGTCTCTTTTTCTGTATAGATTGTTCTTTTAGAATATTAAGTCCTTAAAATATTAGTAATGACTTTAAAGATATTTATAGAAGATTGATTTAAAAGGTACACCGTGTCCTGAATACAAAGTAGATTAAATCTAATAAGACATAGAACTGTGCTAACTGAATCAGGGCAATGTCGCCGTACCCATGTCATCAATATGAGCCTACAACACGGTCATGATGCTTGAGTCGTATTCCCTGGCGAAGTGTACGTTTTCCCGTGACACTTGACAAATTACATTATGATTTTGTTTCGGAGTCAGCTCAACACAGTTCCAACTTAATTTTCAAGTTGCGCGCGTTGTTAGTAAACGGGGAACTTATTTTTACGTATCAACGTGAGTGAGCTGTGGGTACTTTGGGTAATGCGGTGAACTCGGGACAAGTTGTGCTACTGGCGCGAGTGACTCTCCCGTGCCGCCGCGTTTGCGGGCGCTGACGCTGTCAAGCTGTCTCAACTTGCCTACCTACTTTGTTTCTCACACCTCCTATACTCCCCACTGATTAATATTCCCACTGCTTCCGCGACATTGTTAGTTTTTCTCAGCCGGATGCATTTTTATGACGGCTAAACTGATACAATAAATTCATTACCATCGTTTCGAATACGACGCCGAATATAAAAGAGCCGTTTGAATAATATTAATGTTACTCACTACGCTATTAAAAACATATTTCAAACGTCGTTTAAATTTATTATCGCTTTGAAATCGGAATTATGTTCGCTTCCGAATATTGAGGCATAGAAGAGAGGCATTCAAATAACTTAAAAGCCGTTACGTATGATTGAAACAAATTAAAGTGCTTTTAAAATTAAATGGTTACTCAACAGTATCGCTCTGTTACGTAAAATTTTCATGAGACACGCTCGTCCGAATATCGTTTACGGTTTTATTCACGGGTTTGTTTTAACTGGCCGGCTATTTCCGGATTCGAAAGAAGCCTTTGTTCATGAGCTCATAACAACACAAAAACTGTGCACGAGCAACGTTGGTCCAAGCATAATTAGTTTTACCGTGCTCTTCTCGTACCACAGAACTAGTAATCGCGTGGATAGACGAACGCGTAGCTGTCTCGTAGCAATAGTAGCACACTAGCAACGTGCTACGAGTATGCTACGCGGCTACAAATTGCTACGAAGCGTAGCGAGTCCTACGAGTAGTTAATGAATGTTCTCGTCTCGTCTTTTTTGATCATTTGATTTGCCAAATATTTTTGTTGAACCAACCCGAGTGAGCGCTTCTACTGCCGCTTGTATAGATAATATTTTTTTGTAATTGTGATTGCTTACACAAACAAACTGTAAATAAAATGACACAGTGGACAAACAATAACATTTTGCTCCTAACACAAACAAACTGTAAATAAAATAACTTCTGATCACTGTGGACAAACAATAACATTTTGCTCCTACATGGTTACATGTAAAAATTTAGAGAACATAAATAATTCTTTGGCCAATAAATGATATGTACAAAATAATGTATACAAAATATTAAAACACATTTTAAAAGATTAACGGTGGAGCTTCTTGCCCATTCTTCTCCATACGCAACTACCTTTTGGAAAGGGCGACTAGAATCGATTATATTTTAATGTAAATGTTGACGTTCAAAAGTGCCTTTTGGCACATAAAAGGCACTTTTTACTTGAAATAAATGCTTTGACTTTGCTAGACTAGCAATTAACTTTTTGGAAACATGATAATGGAGGCAATATTTATATTTTATGATTAGGAAATATTTGGTACAATGTTTTTTGTCAGAAAAACTTATGTTTCGGAAATATTCAAAATTTCTTGTATTACAAAAAAGACAAAAACACGTAAACATTTTTCAAGCATCATTGAAATGTTTTTAATGTTGGCACATTTTTCTTCGTCACGCATTGTGCACATTATATTTTTTGAGCGCGTTATCCGAGCCTGTGGTGTGTACCCACGAGATCATTGAGGGCTAAGCTTAAACGCCTCTTTGACAATGTCTGCTGATAACAATGTACATCACGTAAATGGCTCCACGAGCTTTTCACCGCAAAAAATATAATGAAAAGAGCTCCTAACTGGTACTTTATAAAGCGATGTGACAAGTTATGTTTTTCTAAAATTACTCCGCGAATTATAACGAGATCCCACAATATGTTATTTAAGTAAACTGGTTCCACGTAATCGGCTTACTACTAGGTACGTCTTTCTTATTGTTCCGGACTTTCCTTCTGTTCGAACGCACGAAAGCGTTGATGTAGGCGTAACCGTAACTCCGTAATGCATATGTCTCTTATTATAGCGTACATTAACATATTATTACAATAGACCCTTTATTACTTGCACAAATTTTTCGAACTGTTGTATTACCTATTATAAAAAAGTATTTCATCTATGTTTTATCTAAGGGCAGGTTTGCAATCTATTTCAAGAGTATTCTAGAAACTGGGTTAGGAGTAAACGATGTGGATATTTAGTAACAGCAGATAGGTAACTGAAATCCGTAAGGTAACCGGGATCAAACGATAGTGGCTCCACTCAAATCCAATAGCGAATTAGCCGTATCACAGATGGCGGAATGAGTAGCTATGTTTCAGTGTAACGGTTGCTAAATCATGTTATAGGCTAATTAGTCCTTGATAATCGTCGTTGACTTTAGACACTATAGGGCTGAACAGTAATAATATTCGAGCAAAATTATGTATTGGGTTTAATATTCCATTCAGTTGCGTTCGGATTCCAGTTTCCCAGAAATCACTCCCCATTAAAACCAAAGAATTAACTTACACTACAAAAAACATAACCTGTTCTTTATCTTTTCATTAATTTATGAGAATTGTATGTAGGTTTTACCAAATCGTTAATATTTCGGTGGTTTTATGTTGAAAGCGGGTAGCTGAATCTTGTTTCTCGGTGGTTTCTATCGGGACGGCCATTAATCTCGCCGACCACAAAAATAGCGGGCAATACGAACGTTCTGAAACCACAGACGCCCACGAAATACGAAGAAAAACCATCCAAACATACAAAATAATATGATACTCCAGTGTTTTTCTCGCAACTTCCTCCTGACTTGCTCCACCCTTCTCTGAGAATTAAAAACAACACAAACTATTAATCATTCCGCTGCAATTTGTTATAATCAACTGAAGTAAACAAATTGCTTGAGTAGGTACCTCGTGTTGATAGACTGCCAACCTACTTCACTATATATATACAACTTAACCGAAACTTGTAGCTAAACAAAAAAAAAACAATTTTGTACACGTATTACTTTTGGAGTCGAATAGTGTACCTGGATTTAGGTCCATACACACATTGAGCGTCGATGCCCCTGCCACCCTGTATTGGATTAAAACGACACAAGTAATATGATTTACCAAATAACAAAACTTTAGTCACTTAGTAAGTGTAGAGATGATCATAAAATACAAACAACTGTATTAACAAATCACCGTAATTAAAATAAGAATCCCGAATAGATATTACACCATATTTATAAATAACAATTTATAGCTTGAATCATAATACCGTTAATTCGCCTCCCGCCTTTGGGGAAAATAGTGAAACATTCAATCATTTCCCTTGTAATGACATCGCTCCGATTTTTAACCTCCAGAGAGGAATCCTATTAATCTGTAATCTGGATTATCTTGAACACAATCAGGCTCGAGATAAATACGTCATTAAAGGCGTCTTATGCTTATTTCAGTTTGGGGTAGAATAATCCTCTTGGCGCGGTGTGCGAATATGGTACGTTATTGAATACTGCAGTAAAAATACAAGCGAGGTACGAATCGCTACTAAGTCTTGATTTCTTATGCTGCCGACCTACTGAATATATAAAGCACCTGCGTTACGTTCCCGCTTTTATCATTCATGAATACATCCGATTGATATATCCGATAAGCTTGTTTCGCATGTATCAAGAAGGTTATCAAGAAGAACGGTTTCAATGGTAATTTAAAGTGGGGCTCTTTTTGTTATATATCACGATAGTTGTGTTGTGATTGGACGAAAATCGTGAACGACACATGAGGGTTTAATCAAATAATAGGTTGAATCGATGCGTTGTGTAACTGGGAACACATAAGCGAAGAGAAAGACAGTTCGTGACTTTGCTCACGTAAATCCTATTTTCAACCAGAACTTGAAAAACTTTTTTTTTTTTAAATAAACCAATTAAATGTCTTTGCTCGGGTAATATTTATAAGCTCTGTGCTTAACGTTAAAATCAGACAAGATTTATCTAATTCCTCTTAATTAATCTAAGGGTCTAAAGATCCAATATGAAATGTTGGAATGCAATTATTACATAAATAACCTCAAATCAAAACTAACCCTTAACATGAAAATATTATGAAGAGGTCCCAAAATTTAATTTAATATATTCTGAACAGAAAATAAACATGTCTGGAAAACCGAACAATATCCTCTGAATTAAACTTTGACATAATTTAAACAGCCGAATGTTAAAGCTTATCTCTGTGGTCCTTACTCGGGGATAGTGTTTAGTATGTATTTATTATCGAGATGCTGAAACCTCAGGACCATTATCTCGGTAATTAGACTCACGGAACAGTCGATTAATTCAGGACCCAAGATTTAAGGACCCCAGTTCGTCGAAAACTAATCGGATCCTCCGGATTAAAAGCCATCGGTGACTTATTGGAATTCTTTGCCGAAGGGGAATATACAAATGTACTTTCAATGTTCATTAGATGGGTGATCGGCGCAGCAGCATGATTATTATTATTATCGAGGCTTTGTGTTCGTAAAAAGTTTATGACAGCGTACGGGTATGAAATATTTTTAGAAAGATGGCGGGGTATGCCTGGTTGTAATTTTCATAAAAATACGCGGCGCACGGTTACGACTTACGACTGAAGCACAGGCCGCGGCCGCTAGGCGATCTTCGTAGCGCGATAATTAGCCGCGTCAATATACGCTGTGCGCTCTCTGTTCTCAGTCTACCATTTAATATTTCCCCGCGGGCGAAGTTTGTGGCATGCTCGTTAGAAATGCCGGATAGAGTTTTATTAATGTCCGACATGATAACGACATGTTGTGGTTGCGCTCACCCTCACCACACACAGCAGCTGAATGAATAACTCGCTTATTCTACAACGGGCGTCATAATATTGTATTTCAATTCCTATTTTAATGTTTCATGGCTTGACCCCGCTTTGGTTCAAGTTTCGTAATTTTAATAGCAATTGTTTGACAAAGTTTGGACAGTTAGATGCTAACCTGTTTTGCAAAGCCCTCTGGTGAAATATAAACATAATTTTCTCATTTGAACGGCACATGTCTCCACAATTCGAATACAAAAGGAATAAGAATATTTACGATACGAGGAATGTTAATTTAGAAATGATTAATACATGCGATTGTAATATGAGGGTCGGGAGGCAAGAGCGGACGCAAAAAGCACATTGTCGCGCGATTACGAGACGATGTCACTTCCATCTCTCGTTGGCCCGAAGATTTATGTCGTTGCAATAAAATCTCCTCGTTTGAATAAACATCTCCACGGTTGTGGGCTGTGACAAATTGCTCGCCGGGCCCGCCAACAGTCGAGACGAACATTAGCCGAAATAATTCTTTTTAATGGCGGCGAGTGGGCCCGACTTGCCGCCTAATTATTCATGTGCGACCGGTCCGATACGCCTTGCCAACTTGCCGCCGCCATGCTAGGTCCTATCGTGACGTCGTCTTATTAATTAACTTATCGATTTATTACGAAGTCATTAAGTGAAAAAAAATGTAATTCATTTGTTGTACCTAAGTACTGGGAACTATTTTCTATTACAGGTTATTTTTTTCTCAAACCAATGACTCTTTAGCGCAGCTACAATTTTTACCTAAAAAAGTTTTTTCGCGGGTAGCGATTTGCTATAAAATACTTTCAGCAACAAGATAACATAATAAAACACTTGATAACCAATCGCCAAATGCAATTTCAGCGGTTGGATTTCCGTAAAATTTTATTACATCCGTGTTAAACAATAAATCAATGTGTCAGAGCGCGACGCGCGGCGCCATGTTTGTTTTCTACCCACATCTCATAGTTTTACATTATTTTTTCTCCCACAAATTCGCATTGCTTTTCCTATTTTTCGTACCTAATAAAAATAAAAGTTTTATACCTGCTTTCATTTCTTTGGATACCTACCTAAAGTTACTTTGTGCTAATATCTTTTACCTCTGGTTTCATATTGTGATCATCAACAAAAGTTAAGTCGGTTCGGAAAATTCCTTTTACTTCTTAATAAATATCGGTGAACAATAACTTTAAAGAATTCATAAAGCTTAAACAAGAAATCGGTTGATTTGCCTCTGCCAAAGTTTGTGACTACTTAATTTCCCGTTCCTTTAAAGGCGGGTAGGTCGTTGATCGTCGAACAAAAACTAATTAAACCGAACATAGGCATGTGTTGAGTCAAAGAGTAATGAATACTGGAGGCCGATAGAGATCACCTCCGGCGCTACGATCTCTGAAAAAAGAACTTTAATTGAAGGTGTGCGCTTTTACTACGAATTAATTGAAATCCTATAGCTAACAACCTCATCTCCCTTTTATACATACACTTACTTATTCAAATGAATAAAGTTTAGAACTAATGCTAGAGTTGATAGTATTCTTCTATCTAATTAATGTCTATGATGGTGCGTAGTTTAATTAGTTAAGTTAGACTAGTAGTGTTGGCGGCAGGTGATAGAGATTAGCAAGCGGTGCGAGTCGATCGGGATATGAGTAATTCTACCGGTGTCGGTAATTGAGTCGGCGTCGTCAAATCGTTCATTTCCGCCGTCGGCCACGCGATCCCGACGGACTAATCATACAGCTCACCGTCCTGCGATCGAGTTAATTGAAATATGAAACTTTTACCTGTTATGAACTTCTACTGGTCAACTTTATTACTGTCACCGACACATTTATTTATACAATCTGAAACCATTTAAATAACCCAACCTTATTAACATATGAAAGTTTACATTTAGCCGACACAAGAGATTGCGGTTAGTCGTTTATTCTGGCACTTCCTGCGCACCGTTCATTTACCTAACTTAATTGTACATTCAGCAGACATTACGTAGACAAGCACGAAAACAATAAAACAGAGCTGCAGCGTTAACCGCAGCGTTGTCGCAAAAACCATTCGGAGTACACCGCCACTTTAAGTAATGGTGTAAACTGCTTTTAACTACAACACCTGTTCCTGTGAGGTGCCGAGCAGTCGCGAGGGAATGCCGAGCAAATCGTGACGCGGCGGAATACTGGCGACGCATTCACACGACGTGATAGCAGCCGAGATGGCATATTCGCTGACGCCACGCGCGCGTCACGCGACCCACACCGCCGCACTTTATCATCAGTTCCGCGAACTCAGCTCGCGATGCTCTCTCACGATTCTCACGTCTCCACCCCAATTAACTCTCGGTGCTCCAAACTTCTTCACTCGTTATTTCCATGAATTTTAATAACGTCTCGAAAAATAAGCTTTATTTTTTTTGGCACGCCATACTTTTCCCCGATTGTTATTACTTACAATTGTACCACGCAGCAATATTTAGGTAAAGTGGAAAGATGCCAACTTTCAATAATAAGTACACTTTTACGAGTATCTAGGTCTGAATGCGTTTGAGCTGCTCTAAACTGAACGCTGAAAATCCCGAAAGCAGGAAGTTGTCTTCTTTTACGAGCGTCATTGCTTCTGCCTGCCGTCTTACGACAGACATTCGCGTACATTTCGTGGAAATAAATTTTCCGATATCAGTAATTTATTATAATTTTAGCTCGGAAGTGGAGATGTAGCTTAGCGCGGTTATTGTGTTGGTAAATATGTGGACTTTGTGGAGACCACAAATATTATACCGTATTATCATAAGCTCACGCTTCTATATCCATTACGCAGTATCGCACGTGATTTATATGATGCTGTTGGGTGCTCGGCCTGTAGGACAAAGGATGTTAATAGATACTAACAATATCGTTGTTATAGCACAGTATCGTAGTGCGGTGATACGCTGAATCTTAGTATTAACATCGCTTTTGTAATTTGCTGGTGTTCGGATAATATGCACGAGCGTGCATTGCGCGGCGCGGGGTGGCGGCGGCGCCGGCCCGCGCGTCGCGACGCGGCGGCGCGGGCGTCGGACCCTGTCCGAGCCACTCGGATATTATTCCGGAACGAGCGGACCATCCATGCATATTCATGTGCTCGATCCAGAGGCGCGTATTAATTTGCATCCCTATCCGACACCGGCCTCGTTACATTGTCCATTTTCGTTTCTTTGCCATAAACCCTAGAACGTCGGACAGTCTCGGCGGTGGCTCAATGGATCGTAAAATCGGAACGGTCATACCTTCCGCTTTGAGTAATTTGCAAAACTCAATTTTGAATTCATTGCCCACAAAACGGTTCGCGTTTATCACGGAATTACTATGAGTGCTTTTAAACAGATTGAATTTCCTAAATAAATTACTTTCTCACTGATTTGCGCGTATTGGGATAAGACAGCGGAAAGGTACCTATCTAGCTTAAGAAACCTCTGAGTTTCGTATGACTCCATTCGTATTGGAAGTACCTGCACTGATCATAGGATATCGAGTATTTATTGCTGCGTTTATAATAAATCTGATAACTTGTTTGTTCGCTTCGTTTTAAAACACTTGAGTTGTACGAGGGGACATTGGTTTAAGTGTTCAATAAATCAGCAACGTGGTGGTTTATGTGAGTCAGCAGAGCGTGATTCGTGCGCTTTCGGAATTAAAAACCGATGCGAATTGTGTTGAAAACAACCAGATTATTTACCTGTTTGTTTCAATTGCGGACAAGAATGTTCTATTGCAAGGCATGCTGGTTAATTAAAATTGCAGATGGTTTAAACAGATAGTGGGTGGACACTAGGTAACCGCCCAAAATTTGTTGTTGATTATTTATTACGTAATTTCAATACAATTCTAACATAACACACACTATATTAAAAGCATTTGTAGAGGCTCGTACATACGCGTGCTCTATAAGTCAAATAGAGAAAATAAATAATTTTCTTTTCTATGAAAATGAAATGACGTGTAGCGTATGAATACAAATGTGGACATTTATAAAAGCGTCATGTTCCAATATTTATTTAGTGTTCGCACACATCGTTCATACTTTAGTTTTTAAATTCATGAGCATCCCTTTGCGGATAAAACTATATAAATTACGTTACGTCATTAAAACTGATCATAATCAAAATTGATACCTACTCCATAAAGTACCGACGGAACAGTTTTAAATAATGTGTTTTACTGGACAACTTTATTACCGTAATTATGGTTTTAGAATTTAAACGCGGACAACTGACGCTTCGTTTTATGTACCTACCTTTTAGGATTACGTTTCGGCAAAATTGGCACAAAATCTCGTGTATTTTTGGATTATTTGTAAAATAACGAGATTTATCCTCGCGGGTAGATGTGCGCGCGTGGAGCACGTGGCCCAAATTGTCCACTACTAGTGCTTATTGTTGTAACTGTAATACGGTCGGCGGCCATATTGCGCTGCACATTCATAACGCAGCCAGCCTGTGAGCCTGCATACAGTATTTTCTACGCAAAAATATTTTCAAAGCTCTTACCTATTTCGCCATTTCTCGTTATGAACCGGCACAA
This sequence comes from Brachylomia viminalis, assembly GCA_937001585.2. Taxonomy (NCBI): domain Eukaryota; kingdom Metazoa; phylum Arthropoda; class Insecta; order Lepidoptera; family Noctuidae; genus Brachylomia; species Brachylomia viminalis. The sequence continues at coordinate 11,574,018 of OW443301.2, read as the reverse complement.
TCGTGAATTTTACGGTTTTGGACGGCAGGAGTGTCCAATTAATCTCGTTTTATGCTCCCGTTCCAAATTATCATGGTAATGAGTAGCTTTGGAACGTATTCGTGGTCGGTCATAAACTAGTGTAATAATTGTGGCAGTTAGTTTTATGGTAGTTTTGGTGTTGGTCGCGCAAGGCTCTGGCCGCTGTCGCAGCGTCCCACGCACGAGATAAAGCTACCGCGACAGCCGCGACCGACGTAATCGAGATCACGCACTGGGGCGTAATGACATTTAGGGTGAAATGGTATTGCTTTGTACACGCTTCATGCTTAATTGGCTTGAATTATACGTTTCGTCCAGCGTTCAGTTTTAACTTAATTTTCTGCCTTTGTTAAGCTAAAATCTACTTTTAAACTTTAGAAATTTAAAATCCTATTTTTTTAACATCTCATCCTATGATATGAGATGAAATAAACAGATTTTTATTTATTATTATTTTTAAGAGCTGCTAGTCCCTTATAATGTATGTACATTGTACATGTAGGTACATTCAATTTATGTAAACAAATTTTAATTCCAACCACATAGATACCTGTTGGTAATTATAATGTTATCTGTTATTATCACATTTCCACGTGGATTTAAAAAAATAATTGATTGCTTTCAATAAACGATAACCATAAAACGAACATTTACTTGGCAAGTAGAAGTCACAGTATATCTCTCACGTTATTTGTTTGAATGGGTTCCGTAGCTTTGAGGAAATTTTAATATTGGCCTTTCTGCCGTGTCAGCCAGAATCGCATTCCGGCGTTAATCCAATTTCTTGTGATTTGTTCCAGAAAAATACTTAGATATTTTCCATTTCACTAATCTAATATAGAACCTCTACGTGTTGAACAACTGTTTTACTTTGTTGGGCACTTGTGATAATAAAATCACGTAGTTGGTAATGCAACCAAACCTGTTTGTTTTTGTTACTAATTGCTTTGTTTGAGCAAGAGCAGGTACCTAATCGAGTTGCACGATGTTGTTTGAATGCCTCGCGACGCAAACTTGTAAGTAGCCAACGATACTTGACTACTCAGTTTTTCCTCTTTGTGAGCTATTTTTCTTAGCGAGGCTCAATAGCCTGCTCCGATGCTCGGTAATTTCTTTGAGAGGCGCTGCGCTGGCATCGAATTGACTTCGACAGAAACTAATTAAAAGCGAACATCGCGCAATCTGGCGAACTCGCACAGACACTAATACGATTTTCGATACCAGTTCGCGAAATGAATAAATATTTAAGAACAAGAGAACTCTTGTAATTTATAATGTGTATGCAGACGTGACGAGGATCTGAATGTAATGTTATCACAGAATGTGTGCTCCTGCTCAGTGAATAGATGTGCAATTCTGGATAAAAGCAGCGTAGTAACCCTTAAATATATTTGACCACTTATCGTTCTGTAATTCGGAACGGTACCAGTTATCGGTATCTGAGGGGCAATTCCCGTATTTTTAAGACCGTTCGCATTCTAATCTCAGTCTCAATCTGTCAAAATTACAATCAATTTACATACATTTTTGACAGGTTTTTGACATTGATTGTCGCTGAGATGAGATTGCGACTTGAATTTGAACGTTTTTTAAGTACGAGTATTGGCCTCCTGTTATTCGGAATAATGCTAATTAAAAGGCTTTGAACGGATCATTTATAAAACTACGAGTTACGAATGAATGCGGTGTGATGTCTGCCTTATCATGTTAGTAGGTACCTACAATACATAGTATAGTACATTTGATATGAATACATTTATTTCACAGAAGCGCTTCATTTCATAAATGTTTATTTTTGTTAACGTTTCAGTCCAACTTGAATAGTTATTGCCTAAAATACGTGAAAAAATACCGGTGTGAAGTGTATGCAATGCATGCAAATTTACGCGCATCCTTTGTTGGAAATTTGAACATCCCGGACAGATTTTTCAATACCGAATTTTAGAGACAATGAATTTTTATAGAATATTCACCATGCGGAAATAATAGGTAGTCGTTTATACGTTGTAACATATAAATCTTATTCAAATGCTGTATGAATGTAGGGATTGCTTGTCACAATATTTTTGCCCGAGTTAAATTTATATCTATTCGCATTCCGTCAGTGCATCGATCAAAACAATATTTTTGTTTTAAAAAATTGCGATGGTTTCGAGTTTCTACTTATAGACGACGAGTATTATTGTGTAATAATTCTCGATTCTTTTTAGTTTTTTTTTTCCATTTCAACGATCATATTGAGCGTGTTGAATATCCATCTACAATAAAAAAGAAAAAAAAATCTGCCGGTTCGAACAGAACTAAAGTTTATGATTTAGGATATTTATGTAATTAATATCCTAAACACAATCAATTGTTTTACTCGTAAAATATGAAAGATTGTTAAGTTCGGAGTTGCCATCGTTTACTTATTAAACGTAGGTAGTCTGTTTGAGTGCCAACAAAGTTTAATGTTTCACATCTTAAAATGATGAAGTAAAATATTTGAAACTCAAACTCAAAGCATTTATTTCAAATAAACCAATTACAGGCACTTTTGAATTGTCAATTGAGGGATTTGAAATAATAAATCGTTTCAAGTTGCGAAGTATCGGATATGCTGAGCTGGCAACAGACAAAGTACATAACGATGCGTTAGTGCGGTCGCACGGGAACTTGCTCTCGTTAACAACTTAAGACCGACGTTCATTACGGTGCCGAGTTACCCTACTACCTTCACGTTGCCACCGACTGTCTACGTCTGCATTTGCAATGTAGGTAAACACACATAAAAGTTTCGAGATACAATATTATTCCTCGCACTTTTCAACAGAAAAGTAACGAATGTTTAGCCAATCTTTCAAAATATTCAACGGCAAAGCTCTTTCCATGCATTTCATGTTATTTTGCGTACCTTTTGGAATGCAAAACTACTCCGATACATGTAATTTTCGAATCTTGTTTGCTTATAAATTCATATCACTCTTATGAAATACGCTGCTGTGAACTCGCTACGACTGTTCCTGTCTTGAATTTCAAGCTTGTATTCTTGCGTGCCTAAAATGGGAAGTTTTCAGCGGTAAATTATAATAGGAACAGTACCCGTGTGGTAAATAACTTAATGAATATACAAAGTAGGCAAGGGACGGCGCAACCTATTTCCACGATGCATGTATATTTTTACACAAAAAGTGGGAACTACAAAGTTGTTAGATCTGTCTGAATTGTTTCTGCGAGGCGCAATCAAGCTCGCGAGGGGCTTGCTTAGAGTCACATTGTTTCAGAAGACCTTTGCTCTGCCCTCTTACAAATTCACCGCTGTTTTTATCGTTTTATTAGCTTTGTTTTGGAAGTTTTCTTTTCGCATTCTCTTCAGATTTTTGTTGTCTTTGATGTGCGGCTGTTCGCTTCGCCTTTTTGCAACCACTTCTGTGCATAAAACAATGGTAGAATTTATTTGCTGTTTTTATAAAAAGATTTCTGTTTCGTTCATAGTATGATTTCTTAATGAACAGGTTTACACGAACAAACAACTTGTTTATTGAATGAATTCTAAGGAATGAAATAAAATACAAGCTTTTATCTTTAGATAAATTATTGCTTCATTGTAAACAGTTTTAATTATACTCTAGTTTGGCATTTGAGGTTAACGATTTGTATTTTTTTATTTAATTCATCAATTAATATTCGTCAGTTTTTACAAATTAAAAATTCTCTTGTCTTGACGTGGGTATTTTATAATAATGTCTGCATCTATAATATTCGAGTAGAAGCGCTAAATTCATCAGTCGATGAGGACACCTGTCCGAACAGATTACATTGATGGATGAAACCGTGCGAGCGCTGACGACAGTAATAATACCGATAGCGTACATTATATGCATATTTGATAGCGTTTTCATGCTTTGGGAATTCGGTGTCGGTCACCGAGATAATTCGTATGAGGCCGAACGATTGTATACGCAGTCAGATTCCAGGCCGATAGGCGTAATGCGCAGCTCACAACGCTCACACATTGTTTCATGCCAACAATTTATAACCGCATAAATTCGGACAGACCTGAGCAAGATATTTTGTAAGTCCCGCGCATAATCCCGGCATGCCCACCGTGCCACCGCGTCGCGATAAAAAGTGTGACGACATTTCCCCGCTACACTTGTTCTGAAAAGAATAATGCTGTATAATTTAGGATGAGAGGGGTAGATAAATGGGCAGCTTTATGAACTTTCTCATTTATCCTTTACATTTAACCACTTTTGTTTGGGTGCGCGTTATCTATGTTTGTGTCTCTTAAGGTTGAGCTGCACGGTTACTGACAAATGCGTGCACTGACTGGACAGGTCCACTCAATCTGTGTGGTTCTTTCCTCTAAAGACCATTTCAGACACAAATCTACATGGTCCTCAAAGATTATTATAATATTATTCTAATTATTGTGAACCTGAGAACTACGTCAGTCATTGGTTTTTTTATATTTATTTTTGTATTTTTCTCAGCGTAAACATGATCTGGCAGTTTCAGTAATTTATGCGGCCTACTCAAATGTCCTTTCTTTGGTATTGTTCGTCGAATCGTTGAGCTCCTTGAGTCTAAGTTGAGCTGCACGATTACTGACAATAGCGTGCACTGACTGGACAGGTCCACATAATCTGTGTGGTTCTTTCCTCAAAAGACCATTGCAGACACCGATCTACATAGCCTTCATATGATCTGACCAAGATTTTGTCTGGACTTTAACCTCTGAGTTTGTTTCGGCCTTTCTTCTCAGAGTAGTCAGATAGGAAACGCCGACCTCATCTAGTTAAAAAAAATATATGATTGACGTGTAAAAGTGTTTGTTCAAACCTACTTACAGAAATAAAATCATTTATCATCAGGCAGATTTACAAACACAAAATTGTTACAAGTGCAGAAACTCAATAAAAACACAGACACGAATAGGGATACACACAGAGTACACAGATAGTGACAGGCTTTGCATGTTTCCCTTTGTTATTTGCCAGTGAAGCGGCCGCAGCCCACCGCTCTGGATTAAATACAGGATCAGAAAGTCATTAAATCTAACTTCGTGAAACTATTGTGGTTAATACAGTTCTAGCACAAGCACATTTAGCTAAATTGGACAGGGTCGATAGCAATGTTGTTAGAGACGCATAAAATATTATTGTATACTATCAGATATCTAATGAAATGAGAAAATAATATCCATAAAATTACAAACTTATCCAATCTGCTTTTTATTTTATTTTCAAATTGGATTCTAATAAACAGATTTCGAGCAAAACTAATTATGAATTTTAAAACTTAATGCAAAGGGTTTTATTAGCATAGGACCAATTAAATCAATTCACTCATAGACGTCTCGCAATCCAAATAGAAGGTCAATCCGTATCTGCTTACCTACTTATTTATACATGTGTTAGCTGACATATATGGAGCGTTATTGCATTGTAATCTTTTGTGTACCGGCCGAGCCACGACATATTTCTTTATACCGCCGGATTATGTTTACGAGTGCCATAATAATATGAATGTTAAATGAATATTACGGTGTTTGCGCACACGCCTACACACTTCAATAGTCTTGAATTATTCAGTGGCGATGTGGCACTCGCGTCTAGCACGACGACCACCACCGCCACCGCCGCCTCGCCTCTCTAATGTGGGCTCACCATAGCCAATTGTTTATTCCACAGTGGATATTACCCTGAATTGAATTCTATGTGGTCCTAAGCGATTCATGTATAAAACATTTTCATAGAGTCCATTAGTGTTGCAACATCCCCTTGATACATAATGAGCGATTCATGGAAAATGTTTTAAAAGATTTTCATTGAAAATTTTCATATACCGTACATTGATACTCGGGTTTGTTGAATATTACAACGGGTTTAGTTCCGGAGTGTTAGTTTTAGATGAATAGTTAACTCGGAACATATGGCCGGGTGTCGTATATGTGGGTTCGGATTACCATCGTGTCAGATGGTCCCAAAGTTAAATGGAGTCACGTCGGCGGCGTCGGGCGCCGTGCGTCAGTGTGCTGATAACGCGGCTGTCAGCCAGCATTCGCTGTTGGCCCGCACATATTTAAACTTTTACAATAGCACAGCCCTAAAGCCTACATAAATCACGCGAGCCTTCCTTCACACATCTCGTCTGAATTTAAATAGCGCCCTACACACATCTTTCGTGATTTAGGTTCTACGCTCCTCATGTTAACCACTGGCTTTCATGCTGTATCAGATTTATCAAAATTTCTTTTTCGCTGACCCGCTGCTGGCACGTTGTTATATCGTAAGAACTTACGAGAGAATTAATGAAGCGGCAGCACTAGCTTGTGTTAACGAACCGAGAAAGCTTGGATATATGTAAATATATTTTCATCAAAATTTGCCTCCAGTAAGAAGAAACGCACCCATTCTGTTTTTCTTTGGCTTCACATTTTCTATCCTTTCATATTGACGGAGTCGCTGTCAATAATATAAGTTATGCCGATGATATGGTGCTGCTGAGCCCGTCAATTGGGGCCCTTCGTCAGCTACTGAGAGTCTGTGAGCGGTACGCTGAAAGTCATGGTCTCAAATATAATGCTGCCAAGAGCGAGTGTATGATTTTTGGTCTAGGTGATAGAACCCCTCATGATGCTCCACCCATATTTGTGTGTGTGTGTGTGAAGTATCTAGGGCACATTGTCACCGATGATCTAAAGGACAACAAGGACATTGAACGTGAACGCAGAGCGCTGGCGGTCCGGGGTAATATGTTGGCTCGCAGGTTTGCTCGTTGCTCAGCTGAAGTCAAGGTAGCGCTATTCAAAGCATATTGTTAATCATTTTACACGAGCAGCCTGTGGGTTAACTATACTCAAAGGACGTACGGCGCTCTGCGGGTACAATACAACAACGTCTTCAGGATGTTGTTGCGGTTGCCGCGGTTCTGCAGTGCGTCCGCGATGTTTGCCGAAGCGCGTACGGATGACTTTTACGCAATAAGACGCAAGCGGGTGTCATCTCTGCTGGGTAGATTACGCGGCATCAGCAACAATATTCTGAGGATAATTTCTGGTAAATTTCAGTGTCCAATGCACTCGCTTTGGGTACGCATCGTAATTGGGACGGTAAAATAAAATCTTTTAGTTATAATTAATTTTTATTCCAATTCTAATTCTGATTTTAATTGATATTTTTGTTTTAATATTTGAATTGTAATGATTTCTAATCCTATGATGTAATTTTATTGTTATTTATATTTTAATTATGTACCTACTAACATAGATTTTAAGCTCCTGTTGTTACTAACCATCATGGATCAATGTAATCTGACATATGAAATAAAATAATAATAATAATTACTTAATATTTCAACGTTAAAAATTAACGTTGAGGAGCGTGACATAAAAACATAAGCCACAGTAACTGCGCCTCTTCTGGCCTACTCCGCCTCCGCAGCTCTGCGATCCGACGAATAGGGAGAAACGAGTACTAATGCTTCGGCTTAGGCACATTATTTTGGAATGTAAATGTAAATGTACGGTTATTTGAAGTAGGCATATTTTCCGAAGTGGAGCTAGCGAGCAAATTACAGGACTGTTCCGAGCGCCTACCTCGGCTCCGAGCTATTTAGAGGACTATTAAAACTCCGCCGGGAGTCCTTCTGAGATTTACATGAAGAACGTGAATTATACTCACATGAAGTTCAGTTCCAGCCTTGTTAGTATTTCAGGTAATTACTCGTTAAGGGTAATTCAGATATTCTGTAACAAAAACCGACTAAGTATTAAAAACTTTTCCATAAACTCGTACCCGTATAGGCTCAGTTTTATTACATCAAGCTAATGTTCTCTTTCTCTTTACTGTGAAAATAAAGTTTGCCACAAACAAAAAACAAGTATTTGCTATCTCCATAAACTACATTTAAATACGGGTTATGATCTATAGTTTTATTCTATCTTTTTCGTCGGGCATTGATCCCTAAAAACGGCAAGTTTTAACAGATGATGCCTTTTGTATCGGGTAGCGAAGACAACACTCATGAATAATGTATGAAACGGTCCCGCCAGCGAACCATCTGATCATCCGATAACATTGCTCTTGTTTACATGGGACTGGCTAATCCTGTCTTTCGAATTTTAACAGGGTTTGAGTGATGTTACGAACAGCCGCCAAATTTGCGGGGTGGCTCCCAAAGCTTCCCGATATTACGAAGATATATTGGCTCAATCTTTCTGCGTAATCAACAAACTCGTGGCTGCGATACTTTGTGAGATAAAGTCATCCAGTTAATCAACGTCGACTGTATTTCAGATATAAGGCATGACTAGCTCACGAGAAGTTAATTGACTGCGCTCAAAACTTAACTTATTTATAACTAGCGTCTGTTTCCATCGTATACAATCTATCTGTTTCAAATAAAGCGTTCGCAAAGTTGCAAAACCTTTACTTTATCTCAACTTTCTTGGAAGCTGTTTAGACTGCAGAAAACTCTTCAACGTTTCTCTAATATAGCGCTGCGTATACGTAGGAATATATAAACGTGTATTCTTATGTAAAACGTTATTTTTACTATCATGGTCGTATATTAAGACAGATGGGACAATACGCGCTGACTTCCATCTAAAGTTGAACGGTGTCGGTATAACTGCGCCTGTGGGTACTGCGTGTTAAGTACCTCTACCTCATACCTGTCGCGGTAACAGCATCCGGAGGTGATAACACAATGCGGACCGCTCTAGTACATACAATCTTTATATTACACGCACAAATAAAAGTTGCCATTATCGTTTTATTGTTATTGTGATGTGATGTATGAAAAATGTAATTCTCCCTTTTTCGCGCGGAATTGTACCTATAAGAAAATGAAGGCATTTTTATTGTATGTTCTTCTAAGGACATTACTTCTTTTTGCTTTTTATTTTTTCTTTGTGGTATGTAGGTAATCAAACGTATCAAGTATCAAATATAGTATTGCGGAGCTAAAAATTCGGGGTTTCAAATAACCTAGTTTATGCAGAGCCTATTTCTTAGTAACGTAGGTATTGCAGTGCGGATCTGTAATCACTGGTGCGGCTTTTTCACCGGTACCGGATGGCCGACTTCCAACGAATTATGTTCAATATACACGAAGTAACTTGAAAACGTAATTAAATACCGTTCCGTTAGTGAGCTGTCAATACTTTACTAGCTTTAACCATTGACCCGCGTTTGGTAACACATCGCTCCCAAAGGAATTAAAGTGTTGTTGAATCAAATACGCACTTATGAATGGGATAGTAGTAAGTAGGTACCTAATCTGTTTTGCCTATAAATTGTGTATTCGGCCACAAGTTGGGTTGGTATGTTGTTGCCGGACGCAGTTACGCCTAAATACATCCAAAAAGTTTGGAGCTGTTGTGCGGAATAATTGGCTTCGAAAAAAAGTTTACATATTGAAAACGGAAAAAAAAATCAAACATAAATTCAACCCGGAAACCGGAGCTGAGTGCGTATAGCTACTTGTGTAACGGCGAGTTAACAAACCATGGCCGTGTCCGCCGCCGCCCCCTCAGACGGCTCGGATACTCCATAATGAGCCCGAGACAATCTTTTATTGTCTATTTGGACTTGGATAAATTGTGATAGATGATCTTCTGCGTCTCCCAGATTTGGAGCTAGATCTATCCGTCTTCCAATTTATATCGAGGGGTTTGTTGTGAGCGCTTATCCTCCGCACACATTGAGCGTTTATTACGCAGACTCGTTTTATACTGCAGAAAAAGTCGTCGTTTTCCGCATTCATTTCTCGCCTAATGAAATGCGAGCATCAGGCTCGAATGCTGAAACTTTTTATTGTAAACCCCGGCCGACAGGCTTTTTCAACTGTCCTCACGTCGCGCTTATGAAAAATAGTGCGCATTACCCGCGCTGTTTTGCAAAGAAGCCAGAGAACCATGTGCGCTAAATGGAGGTACGTACACATTTATATAAAATTTAGAAATATGTAAACATTCTCACCTTAAATATTTAATATGTGCACAGCTGTGGTTTACATATTAATTTAAAACTAAACTCTTTATTGTTATTTAAGTCAGTTATAATTGCTTCACTTGTAATGTATCTAAGTGATATAAACGAGAGCAATATGTGTGTTGTGCGTTGATAATGGTCGTTAAACTGTAACTGCCTAAATAATTCGCTTACAGTATTACACATGTAAACACATCAGCTCTGTTATTAGAGACATTAGTAATCACATTAGTCACGTACTTAATAATGAAGCTAGTTGCGGCACATTAGTAATTGCCGAAGCTATGCGGCCTATTTACGTTCGTTTCAGCGAGGGCCATAACTCAGAATAAAATAGCAAGCATATTGTTATTAGCTGGGAGACGTGTGACAAAAGCACCGACACGAATACTTTGTCCTCGTCTGAGTGAATGATGGTCGGAGGCGAGCGTATGAGCGTGTGCGTGTGCAGTAAAGCTGATCATGAAACTGTTCCAGCGTCTTCTTTAGACAAATGAGTAGGCCCGGGGGACGCGGCGAGGTCACGTTGCTCATTGCCGGTGACATTTGACCGAAGCCTCACTTTCACTAAAACACCTCACGCCGGCCGTCTCCCTGCAATTTCCGCCCTCCAAATGACACCCCTGGCCCCTGAGCCCCGTCTGTGAAAACATGCCGAGAAATCCCGACGTTTTACTTTTTTATATCTTTGCTTATCTCGCTACATAACAATGTAGTCGGGCGCATGGCGGTTTTGATACGGCCGACACTCAATCTCACTTTTATGGTGGCGAAGAAATTATTCTGGTGTTAGTACCTATTCGTACCTGCAGCTGCTTGTTTTCTCATGTAAATAAGAAACAGGTAATCCTGCAACCATCTTATCAGAATGAATATATTTTTGAAGCTTGCAACTGTTCAACGTTTTAGAATATTTAATTCCTTGTAAATTCTCTTAATTAAACTTAACCAAATAGACACAATTCTTCCGGAGAATTTATGATAAATAAAACACAAGTAAAATAATTAAATAATTCTCCATGGGCGCCCAGCGTTCCCACAATCACTTCGGCATCGCATACCAGAGCCATTATTAGAAAATTCGAACATACTTCCCTCGATCCCTTGTTTTAACTGAAAACCTTATGTTAAAAATGTATGCTAAAATACACCATTATTGAGTTACCATGGTAATCGTGACCCCGAGAGAGATTTGCCAACTCGCACCAACTTTGTAATGCTATAACTCACAGTCGCTTTAGGATTTATTATCAATTGTAAACCGCATAATGTCTGCGATATATAATTTACGACTGTTCTAATAGCAATTATGGAAATGATACGTCCCTGACCATAATATCTACGGTATAATAAAAGGAATCAATAAACATTGGTTCTTATATGAGCCCCTTTTCGAATACTTACCTTGCGGGGATGACAAATGTTCTATATTGTCTATCGAATGTGTACTCTATTGGAACTTAAGAAAAATATGGTAACCGAAGGAGTGGCTTTCTCAACCAATATTCGTGTAAGGACGTCCGTGGCGCGGGTGATTTACCGAGGCGACCGCGTACTCGCCTTATTGAATACTGTGTTCTATGAAAGAAAATCGTATATTTTGACGTGCCATGAGCCAAATTTACGACTTTCATTTATTCGCCATGACAAATGACAATTAAAAATGGTTGGTCTTCGGACCGTTTGGTGAACCATGACGTTTTTATGTCCAACTCTAATCTGTTCCCTTTGGAAAAGTTACGCTCGAACAATGTTACATGCTTCAATTTGTGGCCGTAATACGATTGAAAAGGAATTCCCTATGAAGTGTTTCAGTCGATTTGCGTTTTATGGAAAAGATTTGCAGAAATGTTCGTTTTAATACATCTTTAAAATACCATAAAATATAAACTGCCAATTCAATGGCGATTGATTTTATGAATAAGTAATTCTATATTATGGTATTACTCAATCAACATAGAAACATTGTAAGTGATTATAATTCAATAAGAATTTACTTGGTATATCTATATGTTTTCCTTTGCAAAAAATGCTGAATGGCTAGATTGGAAAATAAGTTTTCCTCGGCCTCGGGTTTCTCAGCTGAAATGAAATAAAACCACAGAGAAAAATCGCTTTTTTGTTTCGAATATTGTAACTTTATTAAATTATCTGCAGCATTCGGTGAGAATTTATAATATTCACAATCTCGAGTAGAGTTATTCATAATAATCATAATAAAAACAAATGTTCTTTTAATTCCGCGGTTCGGGGCAATCTCGGCGTCTGCAGTGAAATAAACTAAAATAATTCAAAAATAGAAACCGCTCATTAATAAGCTCGATGCTGTTGTAAGTAAAATGAAATTCTGGCGCAAAAGGAGGCAAAGGGTGCTGCTTTATAGGCCAATTAGTCTGAGAATACGGTATGCGTTCATTACTCGGTGTAGACCGAGGTTAAGGAGTACGACATAATGTGCACGTACCGCAGGAATGGCGCACGCGGTGCTAGCGCTGTCACCAGGCGTCCTAACACCATAACGCGCACTTAATTATATTAACTTTATATTACACATATTATGGTTTGTGTTGCGCCATGATACGACTTTCTCATTAACAAATAACACTGTTAACATTCACAGAGGAAGCCCATTTGTGCAATATGATCCAAAAATATACCTTTAAAGTTAAGCTTCATTTATTAAAGCGGCTTACAGGCTGCAAGGGCTGCTAATTGTATAATGACTGCGAGGATACATATTTACTTTGATTTCGTATACAGCTATTATACATACTTATGTTGCTGCTTGTATTTTGAAATGTTTTGCTGAGATAGCATAAAAACCCGTAAGGCCTCCACCTTACGGGTTTTTATGCTATCTCAGCAAAGGAGGTTAATTTATAACTTGTTCAACCGCTTATATGCACTTACATTTACGAAACCGAACGAACGCGAAAGTTTTCAGATTTATACGAGTTTTTATTTATTTAGCATGCACTTCAGTACTCAGTACGTTTCAAAACTTTTTACCATACAACCGTAACTTTACATAGTTTTATCGTAATTTTGGCAAATATTAATCATATCATAATATTAATTTGAAAACATTTTAGGTAATGGATACTAAAACTTTTAGTTAAAGCGATGTCTAAAAGAGTTTCAGTTGAAGAAGGCTTCAAATGTTTGAGGACTTTCGAAACTGCTACTTTATAATATAATTTGAATGCTTTTAAAATTGTTTTTTAATTTTAATTTTCAATATTACTGTGAATTTACTATTTTAATTTATAACTGTACATTATACCACGAATGTGGGTATCACGATTTATTTAACATTGGTGCCGATTCTGTTGTACACCGAACTAAACTAACTAAACTATCACTAAAATTCCTTACTTTTGGCTATGAGAATCTTAACGCTATTCTGCAAAATTAAAATCTCTAAATTTAAAAATAATTTTGACACATCTAAAATCAAATTTGACAATTATTGCGACTCCACGTGGTACTTGTTTGCCGTACCACGTGATTTTTTTTTAGAGCCGTAGGCGCGCATTATGTGCGGCCTCGACTTGTTTTGTATGGAATTTTTTACTTTTTGTATGGAAAATATAAAAAAATATTACCAACACGTTGAGATTTATAGGTTTATGGCTTCACAAAGGGGGTCGAAATTTTCATTATTTTTGCGATACGACACACCGTTTTCGAGATATAAGCAAAAGAAAAGAAAAAAAGATACAGTACTGTTTTTGCATCTGAAGTCGAGGTGTTGGTGTGAATTTTAGTTCATGACAACTAATTTTATTCCACACCTTTTTAATCGCGATTAAAAATAGTCAGATTTAGTTAAGACAATCAAAATTTTAGGTGAAACACGTAAAATTCAGAATAGCAAAATTGCCATTTTCACTAAATTATAATCTCAGTGCCATCTTAGTGCTGTCAAACTAAAATATAGTTAAGTTGTGTCACTTTAGTCAATTTCAGAATGGGAAATCGTCGTTTGACAGGAATAAACTAAATTTTGGTGATTTTTAGTCTAGTTTAGAGAATTTTGTGACAAGAGAATCGGCACCATTGAAAAGTTTAAATATCTATCTTCGATGTTCTTTATCAGATGGAACTTTATTCAAACCAGAAGTTTTATAAATTAAAAAATGGTCGTCTACAAATGAACTTTTTTTTAATATGAAATGTTTATAAATGCTTTTCTGTGCCAAAAACGAGGCTCAAACATTCAATATCATTTATAAAGAAAAGGCAATTAATTTCTCAATTAAAAAGAACATCGTGTATCCCTGAAACGGTAAAATTTTCCTCAGGGGAGCTATATTGATGTCCTCTAGTCAGTTCTCTGGACCATTAATCCGAGGAAACCCGACATAATCCTGCTTTACTTCCCTGAGTTACTTTCGTTAAAATGCACCGAAGTTGATATATACCTAGGTGGAAACAAAGTACCTACCTATAAAACCAAGAGTATAATACATTCAAACGAATCTATTTCAGTATGTACCAAAACCTTTTCACATAAAAGAACTATATGAGTAAGTAAACTTCGTTTTTGCAAGCTAACATACGAGTTCCGTATAAATATATGATGATGAAGGATCTAACCCACTCACCGGAAAGTTTTTGGTAGGCTTTCACCGAGTTACAGCAGTTCGACCAATGGCAACGTTACTTACGCACACTACTTACACTGCCTTTGAGACGTAATGAGATAATACGCATCATCCGACCGACTGACTACAAACCCAACTTGCCGCACAAAAATACTCCCAAATTACGACCAGAGCCGAAATGAAAGCAATCTTCTGACAATCATGACCCGCCCAGATCTTTCCTAGTTCCACAACCGCTTATCTACTAGCCCTGACCATTACTAGTAATGGAAATCGAATTACTATTTAAGCAAGATAAACGGAAAACGTGCGGTTTGAGCGGTCATCGTTCTAACTTACAAAGTTACACACGAAAGCCTCAACTTTACGGGCGATTAACAAAGCGAAATGTTACGATGCGGACACCAGAGCCCTGAAGTAGACCTTTAAACGGTCTAATTCTTTAATGATAAATGCCACTAGCCCGCAACATGGTTATGCGTTGACATTAAAATCTCTGTTCTATAACAACATAACAAACGAGGATTGCTGTCGATCTTGATTGAAGGTAATCACACCCTTGTGAGCCTTCATGTATCAACAGCGCAAATATCTAAGATGTTGTACGCCATCGTGTAATATTAATGGAAATCTCGGAAACCCGAACCAATAATGAGCAGTTGTTGATATCGAGAAATGAATATCAAATCGCATCTTATAAAACCGCCCGAGAGAATCAACGTCAAGTCAAGGGGCAAACTCGTAAATCTGCTAAGATTTTCAAATATTCTTTTTTATTTTATTTCTACCCAATTTATGGAGTACCCGCGCGTTCTCAAGAAAGAGCTATGATATTTCATGCTGTCATTGTGAGACCAACCGTGAAGTTTTAGCTTTATTAAAAGTTAACGTTCAACTTGCCACTTCACATTTAACATATCTCTGTATAGTGAATGTTATCTAGCGAAATGATAAGCCCTTCCTTTACTAGTATTGCCTAGACTAGAATACAAAATAAACGAACATAACGCAGCTAAGTATAAGTATTACGTCGTCGACAGCACTAGAAATTGCTTGAAATTGGTGTTCTAACTTGGAAGTATCTGTAGAGATAAGTTTCGTCGTGTTTCAGTGTTTATTCGCTTTGCGGCAGAATATCGCTCGGGCTTAATGTATAGCCTCTACTTGACTGACATATATATTTTTTTCCTTAACATTTCTGACAATAAAAAAGGGAGAATTGAGGCAAAAGAATTATTGATCGTTGTGATCTGTAAATACATACTCACTCGTACATAATCGTGTGAAGGGGTGAGGCGAATGCATAAATATATAATGGTGTTTATTTTGTTGCAGCGTCGCGTATTCGATACGAGATCACGAGCGGGAACATAGGCGGCGCGTTCGCCGTCAAGAACATGACTGGCGCCATCTACGTGGCAGGCGCGCTCGACTACGAAACTAGGAAACGGGTAAGCCTTCATCTACGTTTTGCATTTTAATATACAATATCAATCCCCCAACGAACATGATAAAAAGTCAATCTCAATAAGTAAAAAAACCTTTTTCAACTTCACGTTTTCACAGAATGGCATTAACGACGGTTCAATGGGTCTTGTTTAAGGAACCGCGAATCATACGTTTAAATGGGCCGCCTTTCAATAACAAGTAAATATTGAAAAATATGGACAAGTTTACACACTAGGTATTCTGTTTCGTAGTTGAATCTGATTGAATTAAAGTCCACTCGTAAGTATCTATGGTTGATGGACGCTTATACGCCAGTAGACAAGTGGTGGCCCAGTGGTAATGGCCCCGACTTACGAGTTGAAGGTCATGGCTTCGAACACAGGCAGGCGCTATACTTTGTGTAAATCATTTCATCACCACTGCACTCAAAACGGTGAAGGAAAACATCGTGAAGAAACCGGCAAGTCATAGGACCGAACATTCGAAGACATGTGACATCTACCAACCCGCATTGCGCCCGCGTGGTAGATTATTGCCCACTCCCTCGAAGAGAGGAGGCCTGTGTCCCACCAATGTGAATATTTTAGGCTGAGTATGCATGGACGCTTATAAATTAGTTTAATTGTTGTAACTACGTCAGAAGCTAAATAACGTTTATCACAAAATGTTTTGAAAGTTAATTTAGTCACCTCGGATTACGGATCCGTGTTAAGATAGATGCAAAATACATTTAAATTTGTGAAAAATAACCGAGATTATATTCATAAGAGTGATAATAAAGCTTTGGAATGTGGGTGTTTTAAAACAATTGCGCGGTTTTATAGTGACGGATGGTTCCCGAGAGGGGCTGTAACCACGATAAAGTGGAAAATAAATAAATCGATATCAGAACGGATTTGTTGAGTCGTGATGTGGGGAATTTATATTTATAGTTTGGTGGAGAACAGTTATGCGAGCGATGTACAGGCAATGCGTTATTTAATGTATTGAATAACCGAGCAAACGAGCTAGCAGAGATATACTTTGCACCAGAATGTTCGGCTTATACGGGTTATTTAAAAATCCTTTTCTCTTTTAAGAGCACTTTCTTGTTTCGTCTTTGTACTTTGTACCCAATAATGCTTTTTAAAAGCTTAGAAACAAAGACAAAGCGAGCTTGAGTTGTACCACGTGGACAGACTCGTCTGTTGTCGCTACCTCGTGTCCAATAAACTTACTATAAAGTAGTCATTTAGCACTAATTAAACTTTAAACATGGACTGATTTCATTCGTTCTAATCCAGTGCTTCATTATGAACCATGGTTTGAATAAGTTATCCACGTAAGTTTCGGCAAACCTTCTGAGGCACTAATAATAGAAAGGAAGTCCACATGAGTAATCAGCTTAAGTTAAAGTTGGGCGACAAGTAGGAGACCTAAGTTCGTCATCAACAATTATGTCACGTGTCAACAAAATCCCTAATTAAACAAGTGAGGGATGACTAAGTAAGCCAGCATAATTAAATATAAACCACTCGTACAAACACCCAGGTGACAAGTAATTATATAATAATATAGCTGTGTGCATAAACACAGAAACCGAAATAAAGGAACACGGGTTTTAAGACAGTTCGAAAACTTCTTTCTTTTTTCACAACAGAGATCCAGATTCTTCAAAGGCCCAAATATTTATAACTTTATACTGTTGTGTAGTAATTAAAGTAGATGTGAGGTAGATCAAAAGAGAATTAATCGCCCTTTGAACATAATTTCGTACTAAAATTAACGGGCGGCGTTGAACGTAAACAGTGTTTCGCTTACTTTTTGCCCCTTGGCGAGTTTCAATTTTAAAACATCGCGTCGTGGAGGCGGTCGCCGCTCGCCTATCAGAACGCCCTCTTTGTTACAGCCTCGAGAAAGTTTCCACCAACTTTTCACGAGATAAATAATTTAATCTTTAATACCCATTTAAGCGAACTGGCGTACTTGTTACCAAAGGCTGTATTGCTATCAAACTGCAGATTCTCACGGAGCTTTTATGGATGTTAACCAGTTTACTCTCAACAGTCCTTTTGCTTTTAAAGGTTTCAGAGTTCGCTTAAATGTTCAGGAAGTATATTTTATTGTTATATATTTATAAGCAAATTACGCTTCTCTGTTGAACAAAAACAATGTGGAAGGCTCGTGGCAAAATTGAATTTGCTTGTCATGTTCCGCTTTTAACGCGTTGTGTCACTTTGTTTCCGCTGTCGATACAAGTTTATTTATTGAGCACCTGGAAAGTCTGACCAGCAAGGTGTATAGGTATGCCTAGTAGCAACTAGGAAATAAAACGAGTAAACCCATTGCTCGAGGTACATACATAAGCTGGAGCCGGCACTGCCGTGACATCTGTGAAATATAGATACGTACCTACCAGGATTTTACTGGAAGCATTAGTCGAACCGAGTGTATGCTCAGCTGCGCCTAGATTATTGCAGTTGTTAATAGACACGAAATCATAATGGTATTTTCCGCTTTTCACAAATCAGAATTAATATGATCAAATGAATGCAGTGCTCCAACTTGTGCAAAGTGTGTGAGATGACTTTTGAAACAAACATTTCCGCCCCGAGTGAGGACATTACTGAACGACACTGACAGATGACACCAATAACTCCCTCGAGTCGCAAACACGCTCACTCTATTTTCGAAGCCAAGTGTGGACTTGGTAAATTTTTGGTAACAATTTGTTTACGCGAACGCAATCGTTAACAGTTTATTCGTTAATTTTTTTTTAATATTTTCCAAGAATCGGCTGATTTTTACCCTAATTTGACACGTTAACTAGACCCGTGAAATTATTTCAGACATAATTATTATTATCATTAAGAAAATGTTTCCTTCATTCCGTTATACAAAGCTCCAAATAAAGTTAATTATCCCTGCTTTTAAATTACTTTTTCTAACTTTCTATGAATTTTTTTAAATTACCTTGTTAAATTGTAATTACAGAAGTCAAAGGAGTTTCTTAATCAGCGAATGGACAAAACTGACTTAATTCAAAATAATAGCAATATAGGAAAGCGTAACGTATCGCTCAGAGATTATAATTAGCACATCGCTAGGTTTGGAAAATATAGTGTAACAAAGGGAAGTAATGTGTTAATATTAATGGTAATACATAGTACGAGCTGAAGCTGGCTGCGTCCGACAACCTGAAGGAGAACTACACGACCGTGGTGATCCACGTGAAGGACGTGAACGACAACCCGCCCGTGTTCGAGCGGCCCACGTATCGCACGCAGATCACGGAGGAAGACGACCGCAATCTGCCGAAACGAGTGCTGCAGGTCCGACTCGACCTCACTAGCGCTGAATTCGATTCTTTATTGAACGGATCGGAGAACCTGCCAGCGATTGTTTCAAAAGAGAATCGAATGAAGCTCCACGGTCCCTCGATTAACCCTCATAGATATCATTAGCTTGCATGGCATGGGGATTTCGTTTGCGACACAATTTTTTTAGTTCGTACTTAGTTTAGTCTTTTTTTTTTTGCTAGTGTATTTGTTGTTTTGTTTTTGCATCCGACTTGTTTATTGCGGCGGGCAGCAGTTCCAGAACAAAGTGGTGAATACTCGTTGCGTAATTGAACGTTTCTTTCAGGTTTTCATGATTTGTCTTTTGTTTTAGTATTATTAGACTTGCAAAATATTTTACTGTAGTCGTATTGACATTGGATTTAACATTAAATGTTTTAGTACGCCATAAAATGAGCAAAAGTACGTTGTGAGAAATAGCACGGCCATTCTTTATTTTTCGAATTCACGGCTCAAGCAATTCAATTTAGTGTATAGGTTAAACAAGCTCGCCAAGGTGAAATGTCACCACTAGCGACTTATTCACGTCGCTAGTAGTTTCCCTAATCCGTTCCACGACAAATATTGAAATCAACGATCAAACATCACTCGAAGTGAAGCTTCGCACTGAAACGAGTACAACTCGGTGAGTCGCGTAATACCTCGTCCGGCGCGCCAACGTCCCTAAAACAACCACTCTGCGGTTATTAATATTTACTTAATATATTAATATTTACTTTACTCGGCTCCATCGGAAGCTAAGCATTTTTGAAATACAATTTTATAGTCAAAGTCGACTTCTCCCATTTTTATAACGATAATGATGAGAAGTTCGGCAGCTGGGCGCGAGTTGCCGAGAGCGTTTGAAATTTGTACTTTTCAATTATTGCACGAAGCCCGAAAGCAAAGTTCTTCGCGCGGCATAAATTAACTTCTTCATTGCGATTAATTCGCGGTGGCTTTTGGCGAAACATTTTCTCTGATGACTTTATTTACTTTAACATAAATATTTATATAGCACAAGGTCTAGTAAAGGCAGCACGCAATACATATAAATCATGCTGTATCGATATGATATATTATACGTAGTAGCGGAATCCGTTAAAACTGCGGCTATGGAATTGTACCGTGGCTTATCTGCAACAAAATTGACTTTTATGAAAGGGATCAAAACGAATAAATCATAAACAACCACATATTTACATGGTGTACTCGAAAGTTACGTGAATAATTGACTTTCGTTCACTTATATGTTGGATGAAACAGATATATCTCTATTTTTTTATTGCCGTCAAAAATAAAGCCATCGCTAGGCTGGAAACGTAGCTACGTGGTAGCGGCGTAGAGTGTGGTGCATGAGCATGGAGAGTGTAAGTGTGCGTGTCGCAGTACGAGCTGACGATGGTGGCGTCGGACGGGCGCAACGAGAACTCGACGCGCGTCTTGGTGCACGTGCTCGACGTGAACGACCTGCCGCCCAAGTTCACGCGCAGCGCATACGTCACGCAGGCGCTCGAGGAGACCGGCCCCTTCCCACACCCCCTTATACAGGTTTATTGAGTTGTTTTTTTTTTTGTTCTTTTATTTTCCCTCTTCCTCTGTCTGTAAAAATACTGTAATTAGTCAGTAACGCAACTAACCTTCTTCGGCTGCCCCAAAAATGTCTTCAAATAACCCAAATTGAACTCGACATAAACATTCCATTCCCTTTACATAAAATTAAATTCTTTTCGGGCATATTACAACAGTTCCCGTCGGCAGCTGCTAACACATTTCAAATATTGACATGCAAATTTAAAGGGATCCCAGCTAGAAACAGCAAACGGTAGTTAAACCGATTTTATTTTTGAGCTTATCTCAGTATCAGGTTTACGTTCATAAGCATAAAAAAGTCCATTTCATAGATAAAACCTGCCGACGCAGCATGTTAATACTGTGCGTGTAATTTGTGCGAGCCACCTCTCTTCACTTCGAAAACCATTAGGAGAGGTCGTTTCGATTGTAATGAAGCGATAAAAATGCCAGCTTTAGATAAGTACTAACTTATACAAGCAGTCACAATTTGTTATTCCCACATACACTTTGCCGCGTTTTAAATTATTTTATGTTCTTTTAATTTAACGAGTGTTTATTTATTTTGGGGTGCAACGGTCTCCTATCGTATATCGACTAACACGAACCTTCATATACGCCATCATACTTTAGAATTAACCCAAATCTGAATCCACAGGTTTCACAGGTAAGTAATAAAGTAGGTAGATTTATCAGGGAGCTATTAGTGAATGCTCCTGCATCAGTACGGTTTATCCGCGGTAGTGTAGTTTCACGGCATGTATGGAATCTATATGATCAAGACGCTTTTACTAGTCCGCAAGTTCTTCGAGTCCTGTCAATAACATATGAGAACGTGAACAACGGGAAAATATTTTGGAAAATATTTGAAATTGCTTTTGCTCAACTTTGTCTCTGTGTTGTGTCTGAGGTGATGTTTCAAATGACAGTCTATTTTATTATTCTATTAATAATGAAATTTCAGTTTTAGTTCCACTAATTGCTTGTCTTCAGACTGCAAACAAGAAATTAAGGTATTTTCTTCAAGTTTCACTTATTCGACTAGATAAAAGTTGGTAAATAACTATAGGTAGGGTTACCCCAATTTAACTATATTATAAAGGCAGGCCCCTGTAAGAGTAATTTAGAACAATTGTCTTCTAAAAATGGTTAAATGTGTGCTTCAAAACAGTTTCAAAGGCAGGTTACCTTGACTTTTATACTCAATCATGAAAATTCACCGTTCTCTAAGAGTGGAGCCCTCGTCCCAAGTCGCTTGTAGTGACAAGCTTTTTTTTTTATAATTGGAGTGAGATTCGCAAATGATCCGAGTAATTACGCAAACGTCGACCCTCTTCATTTCAGACGCTCGAGCCAGTGTGACGTAATTGGACATTCCAGTTGCCATAAGTTTACGTATCCCAATTTTAAAGGGATCAATTTCTCCATTAAACACTCGATAAACAGTTAAGCTTTGTCGTAACTTTGAACACATCTCTGAATGACCTACATGAATGTTTATTTGCCATTTCCGTTTTATATAAAACGTTCATCGCTTATGTTTCCTCTCTAATATTCACTTCACTTCACCGTAAACTCCTCAAATAGTGATAAAATTCCTTCGGCTTTCTCGTCGGTGTCCTTAAAAAGAACAAAGTTTGCGATGCTTCCGCTACTGGGGGCCGATGCAAACAATCCGGGGCGTTGGGGTTCATAAACTTTGGAGAACTTCCGTGGTAGCTTCGCCACTATAAAATACATAGTAATTCACATTCAGCCTGAGATTAAAGTTGTTTGGACATTTTATGATGGCATCATAAGGAAAATTCTGAGAATTGGAATGAGTCAACATACATACTTCGAAATAATGGGAAAGCTTTATTGGATCCGGAATCATTGAATACTAGATAAATAGATAGAGACTGTTATTAGTTTATATAAGTAGCTTATTATAACTTTCCACGAAGTATTAGTAGGTACCTTACTGGGAACGATCTTTTTCTGACGAGGTCGATCGGTGGTCGTTCGTCGTCGTAAATTAGATCAAATATTACTTTCCTTCTTTTGAAAGGGATAATTTTTTGAGTACAATAGGCCTGGGGAGAGGGGTGGCAGTCACTATAAAAAAACAGGTTTTTCGCTAGTTTCTAGTAATTAATCTTCGTAATAATTTAATAATTTCCAGGTTTTTATGCCTATTTTCATGGATGCGTCAGTACAGAAACATTTTATTTTCTGACAGCCTATTGAAATTTGTTGTCAAATCAAATGTCACGTGATTTGATTGGCTGTTATTATTTCATTTATTAATCACAGCAATTAGCATGAGTTTGACAACGTGTTAGATAATTTTGTGTTAATCAGCCTTTTAGAAACCGGGGTTAAGAGTCATTATTATCGGTCTTAATAGGTTTTATTAAAGCATATGTTTGAATTTGAAGGCATATTAAAGTCAATCATTAACTGCCCCGGGGACATTTTCATCAAACGACGCAAGACTTCCCAACTATTGTAGCTATATGATTCGATAATCAAACACAACACAGAGCCGGAGGCAGTTTCGTATTGAACGTCATCACTAACTAGTATGAAGTATAACTATTTGCTTGCTTTTCTTGGTGTTTTGGTTTAACTAATCCCTACCGCATGAGGTAAGTTGAATTCATAACTATATTCCTGAAATATCTATCAACAATGTCGCTTCTGATATACAGGGTCAAAATAAATTAGCTAACGAAACTCCGCAGATGCGACGGGTATCTATATCTAAACATGATAAAACAAATGAATTTGATGTTTTTTTTTTGTTGAGTCATCGACCGCAGTTAATGCAGTCACTTGAAATATCAGTTTAAAAAATCTGTTTTTTTTTTTGTTTAAACTTTACAGACGTGATTGGTATCGATATCAAAGCACAATAAAACAAAAGTAAACAGATTTTCTTTCGCTATCTAATTTAATTTGACCTTGTATAAATCTATTGTCACCTAAGACTAAGATATTTACACATCTCTTTCAAACAGGTCACAGCCACGGATGGCGACAAAGATAGACAACAGAACATAGTTTATTTCCTCACCGGTCAGGGCATCGATCCAGACAATCCTGCGAATAGCAAATTCGACATCAATCGTACCACGGGAGAAATATTCGTCCTCAAAGTAAGTACCTATTACACTCAATATAAAAATAGCGTCATTTGTAAAATAGTCTCGTCTAATAATAGGGGGTGCAGGTACAATCGTACATTCAAACACCTGATGCCGATGCCATCGGAATGAGAGGAGCGAACTTGTGAACAGGGATGGCCGGCCAATAGGACGCACGCTTTGCATGCACAATGCAATCACACATTTATTGCGTTCCATTTGCTCCGTAAGTTGGACACAGATATTCTTGAAATGAGAAAAACCGAATGTCCTCTGAATGATAATTACCTACTCTTTAGAAAATTGGAATACTTTTTTGGTCACCTCGCTACCGAAAAGCGAAGGATACTTGCGACTTTAACTTCTCTGTGAGTTTAGGATCGGTTTGTTTGCAGATCACCAAGTAAACACTATCTCTATACTTACTAAACCCTTTTAACAGCATTTATATAGGTATCACTAATGTGTGCTGTTTACCTACAATAAATAGGACAATGTAATCACAATTAAAATAATGTAGGTACTGCTGTAACAGTATTTATTGGATTAGTCCAATTAACACATGCAAATTAAATCTCAAAAATAACGGAGTAACTTAGAAAATAATAGTGGCAATACTAATGTTTTGGTATATAATTAGGTACAAAAGCCGAAAGCCAATATTTCGTGTTGAATCCGGCGGCATAATTTTGTAATTACAAGTAGGTATGTAACATGTTATTTGTCCACAGCCGTTGGATCGAGATCAGCCTAATGGGCGACCGCAATGGAGGTTCACAGTGTTTGCACAAGACGAAGGAGGCGAAGGTCTCGTGGGATACGCAGATGTTCAAGTCAATCTTAAAGACATTAATGATAATGCTCCTATTTTCCCTCAAGGCGTGTATTTCGGTAATGTCACAGAGAATGGCACAGCTGGTATGGTCGTTATGACTATGACGGCTATCGACTATGACGATCCCGCAGAAAGTAATAACGCCAAACTGTGGTATTCTATTGAGAAAAACGTAATCGAAGAAGAAACAGGCTCTCCTATATTTGAAATTGAACCTGAAACTGGTGTTATAAAAACTGCAGTATGCTGTCTTGATCGCGAAAGGACGCCAGATTATTCGATACAGATAGTAGCATCCGATGGAGGGGGGTTAAAGGGAACTGGTACAGCGTCCATCAGAGTAAAGGACATTAACGATATGCCACCGCAATTCACGAAAGACGAATGGTTTACTGAGGTAGATGAAACAGATGGAACTAATTTGCCTGAAATGCCAATTTTGACAGTTACTGTTCATGATGAGGATGAAACGAATAAATTCCAGTATAAAGTTATTGAAAATAGTGGATATGGTGCTGATAAGTTTACTATGGTTAGAAATAATGACGGCACTGGTTCGTTAAAAATTGTACAGCCTTTAGATTATGAAGATCAATTACAAAGTAATGGCTTCAGATTTAGGATACAAGTTAATGATAAAGGAGAAGATAATGACAACGATAAATATCACGTAGCTTATTCGTGGGTAGTTGTTAAGCTTAGAGATATCAATGACAATAAACCTCAATTTGAAAGAGCTAACATAGAAGTTTCAGTTTATGAGAATGCTGAAGTTGGTAAAAGCTTAGAAACCTTTAAAGCGACTGATCCAGATCAGGGCGGGAAGAGTAAAGTTTCATACGCTATCGACAGGTCATCCGACAGAAAGCGTCAATTTTCGATCAATCAAGAAGGAACTGTAAGCATACAGCGCTCATTAGACAGAGAAGATACTCCCAGACATCAAGTTAAGATTTTAGCTATTGATGATGGAGTACCACCGAGGACTGCGACAGCCACCCTGACGGTAATAGTTCAAGATATAAATGACAATGCTCCAACATTCCTAAAAGATTACAGGCCCGTTCTGACTGAACACATAACACCCAAAAAAGTGGCTGAAATCTTAGCTACAGATGATGATGACCGATCAAAAAGTAACGGACCGCCATTCCAGTTCAGACTTGATCCTGGTGCAGATGATATTATTCGAGCTTCTTTCAAAGTGGAACAAGATCAAAAAGGTGCCAACGGTGATGGAATGGCTATAGTGTCATCATTACGATCATTTGACAGAGAGCAACAGAAGGAATATCTTATTCCTATCATTATCAAAGATCACGGAAATCCTGCTATGACTGGAACTAGTACTCTAACTGTTGTAATTGGTGATGTAAACGATAATAAAATGCAACCTGGCTCTAAAGAAATACTTGTGTATAGTTACCAAGGACAAGCACCAGATACTGAAATTGGTCGAGTTTACGTGTATGACCTTGATGATTGGGATTTACCAGATAAAAAGTTCTTCTGGGAAAGTTCAGAACATCCAAACTTCACTTTGAACGAAGAAACTGGAATGATACAAATGAGACACAAGACCAGAGAAGGTAGATATCACCTAAAGTTCAAAGTTTACGATCGAAAACATACACAAACAGACGTACCTGCTAATGTCACAGTGTATGTTAAAGAAATATCACATGACGCTATAATCAATTCTGGATCCATCCGAATATCAGGAATATCCGATGAGGACTTTATTAGAGTCTGGAATTATAAAACTCTCAGTGTTTCAAGGAGCAAATTAGACATTTTCAAAGACAAATTGGCTGACTTGCTTAACACCGAGCGTGAAAATATTGATATCTTCAGTGTTCAGCTCAGGAAGAAGCACCCTCCAGTGACTGATATTCGTTTTTCTGCGCATGGAGCTCATTATTATAAGCCTATCCGATTAAACGGCATTGTATTAATGCACCGAGAAGAAATAGAGAGGGCCGTAGGAATTAACATTACAATGGTTGGCATTGACGAATGTTTATATGAAAACCAAATGTGTGAAGGATCTTGCACAAACGTCTTGGATATAAGTAACTTGCCCTACATGGTTAATTCAAATAAAACTGCTCTTGTTGGCGTCCGAGTGGATGTGATCGCTGAGTGCACGTGTGGTGCCCGAAATTTCACTCAAGCAGAGACGTGCCGCAATTCTCCTTGCTACAACGGAGGCAGATGTATCGAAGGCAAATATGGTTTGACGTGTTCTTGTCCTCCTGGATATACAGGGCCAAGATGTCAGCAAACATCAAGGAGCTTTAGAGGCACAGGGTGGGCTTGGTATCCTGCTTTGGAAATGTGTGACAGTTCTCATTTAAGTTTTGAATTTATCACGAGAAAGTCGGAAGGTGTTTTGCTATACAATGGCCCGATTGTACCTCCCGAACCAGAAGAAATAATGGTATCAGATTTCATATCTGTGGAATTAGAAAGGGGCAATCCCCGGCTTCTTATTGATTTTGGTTCTGGCACTTTAGAACTAAGAGTTAAGACCAAGAAATCATTAGATGATGGTGAATGGCATAGACTAGATATTTTCTGGGACACAGAAAATGTCAGAATGATTGTCGACTTCTGTAAATCAGCTGACATTCAAGAAATGGAAGATGGAACTCCACCAGAGTTCGATGACTCCACCTGTCAAGCCACTGGAACAATACCTCCTTTCAATGAATATCTTAACGTTAATGCACCACTACAAATTGGTGGCTTGTACATAGAACACTTTGATCCAACTCACTATCACTGGCAATACATGCCCATTGGCAAAGGTTTTGACGGATGCATACGAAACTTGATCCACAACAGCAGGTTATACGATTTAGCACATCCAGGGCTATCCAGGAATTCCGTGGCAGGTTGTCCTCAAACTGACGAGATATGTAATCAAGCGGACACTACTTCGCGGTGTTGGGAACACGGCACCTGTGTCGGAAGTTTCTCTGAAGCCCGATGTCAGTGCCAGCCTGGTTGGACAGGACCTTCGTGTAACTTACCAACTACGCCTACCAGTTTCCGCCCTCAGAGCTACGTCAAATTCGCTCTTAGTTTTGAACCAGACAGGTTTAGTACACAAATTCAACTTCGGTTTAGAACACGCGAACCTCACGGCGAACTTTTTAGAGTGAGTGATCAACACAACCGAGAGTACGGTATACTAGAAGTGAAAGAGTCCCGATTACACTTCCGATATAATCTAAATTCGCTTCGAACTGAGGAACGTGATGTATGGCTGAACTCTGTCGCTGTCGACGATGGACAATGGCATATAGCTCGTGTCAGCCGCTACGGTAGTGCTGCGATGCTTGAAATAGATGGCGGCGAAGGAAGAAGATATAACGAAACATTTTATTTCGACGGCCACCAGTGGCTGCTGGTTGATAAGCAAGAAGGTGTCTATGCGGGTGGCAAAGCTGAATATACGGGCGTTAGAACCTTTGAAGTGTATGCTGACTTCCAGAAGGGTTGTCTGGATGACATCAGGTTGGAAGGCAAGCACCTGCCGCTGCCGCCAGCGATGAACGGCACGCAATGGGGGCAGGCGACAATGGCCAGGAACCTCGACCGGAACTGCCCCTCCAACAGCCCCTGCATCAACGTACACTGCACCGAGCCCTTCGTTTGCGTCGATCTCTGGAATGAATATGAGTGCACGTGAGTTTTTGTTACTCTATTAATATTTTATTATTTACCATCCTATTGGGCTTATAGACACACGGCTGCATTTGCAACTATAAATTATAATTGCAAACTTAGCCATGTGATCCTGGGTTCAATCCCTAGATCTTGAAAATTGTGATGGGTTTAAAACTGTTGTAGGTACCTATGTTAACACATTGAATTGAGCCCGATAAATTGATTGATTGTTTTTTTCTCAACTGGCCCATTCACATAATTGCCTAGAATTTTTCCCCAAAATGTAGAGTAATTCATTTGAATCTACTTTAAATATGATAACACTGATTATCCCATAATTATAATGTTTTATTTTTGTACCATTTATTTTGAAGCGCGCACTGAGTTTCGACATATTATAATTTATCAAAGTTTATTCACATATTATTTACCTACGTATTTTAACCTAGCGTATTATTAACATTTCATAGTTTTAAACACTTTTATTGTTTAATATGCTGGATAATAACTTTATTTATTTATATTCATATACCTACATTACCCTTAATTCTATTAATAATTTATTTCTGTTTCATATTCCTTTTTATCTACCTAACATGTATACAATACTATGTAATAATACTAATGCTTATAAATATTATATTGGAATGGTGTTCAGTTGCGGTGAGGGTTTGATATTATCTCCGGACGGCAAAGGCTGTGTAGACAAGAACGAATGTCTGTACTTCCCGTGCCGCAATGGCGGCTCGTGCGTGAACCGCGAGCCTGGCTACCGCTGCCACTGCCCCGAAGGGTTCTGGGGCGAGAACTGCGAGCTCGTACAAGAAGGCCGCACGCTCAAGCTCAGCATGGGCGCGCTTGCGGCGATCCTCGTCTGCCTCCTCATTATCATGAGTGAGCACTATCGTAGTCACGCTTGCGCGTGTCCCACTAGACGATCATCCCGACGCACTATCACGAACGCACTCGCATCATCTCATAGACCTATATGTGTATATGTAGCCGTGTTTTAGCTCGATGTTATACAGTAGTGCATGCTATATGGGGTGGGGGCTCAGTGCGCGCGCGGCGATGTGTCGCGCGGAGGTGAGGTACAGTACGCACGTGTGTAGGTGCCCCGGGGGCTCGGTGCGGGCGGGTGGCACGTGCGTGAACGTGGACGAGTGCGCAGGCGCGCCATGCCGACACGGCGGCACATGCGTGGACCGCGAGCCGGCGCGGCGCTACGACTGCGTGTGCGCGCTTGGCTACACCGGACACGACTGCGAGCTCGAGCTGCTGGCTTCCGGCGTCATCATGCCCTCCAGAGATTTCATTATAGCTATCATTGTTTGTTTGTTCATGCTTTTAGGTGAGCACCACATTCTTTTTACTGGCATGCAATTACCGCTCTTGTGTACATTTGTGCTATTAAACAACGTTTTGCATAACAAATGCCCACAATAACTTTTTATCACGTTTCATTAAATCCATGTGTGTTCAATGTTGTACGATTATAATTATTATGTGAAATATTATTCACATTCACTTATTTAGATGGGAATGTTAGTAAAATGTATTAAACCAAAACGTTTATTTTTTGTGTTAAAATATTTTGATGACCCAAATTTAATGAATACGCTTACAATTTCCATAAGTATATAAAGTTTACAAAATATTACTGAAACGGTACGGATTAAACCAATTTAATATGTTCATACTGAATAGTGTAGTTCCGCATAGCATTCAATAATAACATTTATTTGATACTGTCGCTACAATTCAATCATAATTTGAATCATACAGTGAATGAAATGATGAATAATTGCGTTAATATAATAAGGAGGTCGGTGTCTAACTGTCTACTCTATTCTGTTATCGTCGTTCCGGTCCCTTCCTTTATTAAATACCTATCTTCCGGAAATTGAAGTAACTGAAACGGTCCCAAACGTTATGGTCCCATTATGATCAATTTCCGAGTAACAAATCGTTGCGCGCCCTGTGGACATTAATATAGAAATTGTCGCTATAATTAATAGATTAGGACAATAAATATGATATATTTAAAATGTGATATTTTTAGTCCTAATCTATTCATTATAGCGACAGTTTCTATATTAATGTCCACAGGGCGCGCAACGATTTGATACTCGGAAATTGATCATTCATTTAATGACAGGGACTAAAAGAGCACATGAAACCTGATAGCATTGTGGAGCTTGTAGAAAAACAAAGCATTAGATACCTAACTTGTACCTAACTTTTGTAATTATCCAACACTGTTTTTCATAAAATATACCCATGGTATCCTATTTAATTAAGGATGTTTATGACAACGCAAGAATGATAACTATTCACTCCTAAATTAAAAAAAAAATTGTTAAAGTCTCTCAACATAAGTTTGACTTGCTCAGAAAATACTTAAAACTTTCTTGTAATGAAAATAACTTCATATCAAAGAATATTGCATTCTGAAGAGTAATTTATTTCGAAACCGTTTTAATATTTGCTGACATCGTCTTTGTATATGCAGACCTTATATAAGTTCAATTTAGAATCTTAGAATGATAAACTATCCTCAATTCAGAATTGTTTTGTGATAACGAAACTACAACTTTTTACTCCTAAAGTAAATCACAAATACGGCTCTTTTATATTTTTGAGAATTTAAATAAAGGTTTTAAAATCTGAACGTAAGTATCTAGAGCTTAAACAATGTAGATTTAACGTTTGATTTAAAGCTATAAAAAAGGATAGCGAAAAGTAAAGTAAATGCTAGAATTTATTCATCTAGAAAGATCAGGTACATTCGTAACAAGAAGCAAAGGTAATAACACGTTTACAAAAGGAATAGGAGCGACCCGAGCTATCCGAGCGACCCGAACGACCGTGGCGGAGCGGCCGCGGCGTCGCTCGGGTCACTCCACTCCACCCTAAACTAACTTAACTAGAGAAATGCACATACCTCTGTGTAGTTATTTTTTTTGTGTTTCAAATCATACTCTATCATTTCGTCGCGATTCTTGACTCTAACTTGCTTTTGCAAATTGCTCAGAAGATTCTATGCTACGACATAGTAGCATAGAAGCTCAGAGCTTTTGAATGATAATAAAGCTGTATTCTCTCGTCACCAGTCCTGGTGTTAGTATTCGTGGTGTACAACCGTCGCCGGGAGGCCCACATCAAGTACCCTGGACCTGATGACGATGTTCGCGAGAATATCATCAACTATGACGACGAAGGAGGCGGTGAAGACGACATGACAGCCTTCGATATCACGCCGCTACAGATACCCATCGGTGGACCCCTGCCTGATCATGCACCTACGAAGTTACCATGTAAGTGAATTTGATGATTTTAATTCCTAGAGATTCTTAATTCTTCGAATCGAATATTATATAACAAGACAAAGGGATTCTATGAATACCAGTCTCTCCAAAAATGATTATTGGTACACAAGACAGTGATACCCAAGGGTAGGTCAGTCGTGAATTTTGTTTTGGCTGTTGATTTAACAGAAATTCACACGAGCGCTAGAGTCTTAAATTCTCGGTTTAAGAATTAACTTCGACTTTATCTCGAAGATTAACCATTGTTCCAGCACTACCCTTCATCACATTTGCATGTGTTGTGCAATGGTTACACGCCCCGTCATTTTGCTCGGATGACATAAGAGGCGATAAATGGATAATAGTGTTACATACGGGACCATATTTTGTTCTGAATGCCTGTGGGGAAATGACTGTTTTATAGTAGACGTTTGTAATGCTGGCGAAAATGTATTATTCGAATGGTATGATGAATTAGTACCGGAACTTTATCATATAACAACTTTATGGGAATGGTGTTTGCACGACTTGTTTGGTTTTTTGCAAGTCACAGAATGTTTGCCTGTTATTCGCAACTAGATCCTGTAATGGGCTTGGGCCTGGGTGTGGGCCCGATGGGCGTGGGCGTTGGCGTCCCCGCGGGCGTGGGCGTAGGCGTGCCTCTACCTGGCGAGACCAACGTGGGCATGTTCATCGAGGAGCACAAGCGGCGCGCCGACAGCGACCCCAACGCGCCGCCATTCGATGACCTGCGCAACTACGCATATGAGGGCGGTGGCAGCACCGCTGGATCACTCTCCTCGCTCGCTTCCGGTGAGTTTTCTAATACCATGCATCACCACCCCTCGTAAAATTAGTTCCTCCAATCCTACTTTAAAATTTATGACGGCGCTTTGCGGCGATTCATTCACAATGTATGAAGCGAAAAATTGAGGCACCTCCAGTCTTCGTGTTCGAATAAATTATTCATATGAAATCCTAATGCGGCGCGCTTGTGTGCTAGGTACCGACGACGAGACGCACGAGTACGACTACCTGGGCGCGTGGGGACCGCGGTTCAACAAGCTGGCCGACCTGTACGGGCCCGACCTTGACGAGCAGCTGTAGGCGCCCACACCCGCCGCTCATTTAGTCAATTGTCTCCCACTATCGTACCACTAAGCCACTGTAACCCTGCTATCTCGCCCACTTTCATTTTGTACATAAACAAGCGCGGCGAGCTGCCGTCACGCGCCGTTACAAAGGTGTGACGCGCCCGTGACGCGCACGCTCCCGCCTCACTTTTACTCTTATCAATTTTATACGACTTTATTAATTTATTGTGGTAGACATGTTAAGCTTAAGTAATTGTTTAAGATACCTATTTAATTGCGTAATTTTTATAAAGTTTAAACTACATCTTCACCAAATATTTGATATAAGTTTTTATTCGAATTAGCCATATTATGAGTCAGTATTTTATTGGAAGTTACGGAGATACAGAGATCTCTGCGGTAGGGCCGGACGTGAATTTGAACAGTGGGTGTTTGTAGATAGTGTGCTATAAATGTGAATAATTTATACGAGTATTTTGTAAGTCCACAGCTTTACGTGATATCACTTAATATGGCGGCCCTCCCGTAGAAATCGTTATAGAATAAAAGAATATGTTATATTTTAATAATGGTAGATAACATAATACTTGAGGTGGTCCACTCGGACGTCGAGTTACATAATGCTCATTCGATATTTTGTGAAGTTTAAACAATGGGGTTGTAAATACAATAACACTCTAGAAACAACTACCCCCGATTTTAATTAAACGTGAAATTATTAATTTAACTTTAACGTGTAAGCGAACTGTACAGTAACCGGTGTTCCTCTCCTAATGTCTCCGTGTAGTGCTAGTTAAATAGTATTTGGAAACGACTACGGTCTACTCGTAACATTAAGTAATTAATAGTAGTCATGGTCGCAGGAGTTTTCGTTTGCGTGTGAGCGTGAGAGAGTGTATTTATGAGCGCGTGAGAGCTGTAGGTATGCGTGTGAGTGCGTGCAAGCGACATTCGTCGAGCGTGAGTGAGTGCGTGCGTCGCATGCGTGCCGCGCCGCGTGTCATGCGCGTGCGACGTGCACGTCGGCAGCCGGCGCGCGCTGGTGTGAGTGGGACTGTGCCAATTTCTTAGCATTATCGATGCAGCTAATGACGGTAGAGTTAAGTGTTTGCA
Organism: Brachylomia viminalis; assembly: GCA_937001585.2. NCBI lineage: Eukaryota > Metazoa > Arthropoda > Insecta > Lepidoptera > Noctuidae > Brachylomia > Brachylomia viminalis. The sequence goes on along the minus strand of OW443301.2, from coordinate 11,539,919 downwards.
CTTTATTTATTCGTATGATTACATATAAATTTAGTCGCACCTAGGAAAATATCAATAACTTATTAAGAGTGTTGTGCTAGAATACTATTTCCATCGATCTTGATGTGAGATAGTTGTTGAAACCTGTAGAAGTCATTAATTTATAAATTAATTTTTAAGAATTTATAGTAAAATATAATAATAATAAAAGGGTTTTAGAAACTGTCTCACTTCGACATCGTGTTATAATCAGTGTAAATTTTAGAATAATACTGAATTATGTTAAAATGACTGATTTTATTATGTGTTTGGAGCCTAAGATTTTGTAGACTCGGTTTAAATAGACTTCTAATAACTTACCTAATGTAAGTTCACCCTCTAGTTTGCACTAAAGACAAATAATTAATATTCAAGTACCTACATCAATATTAAAGCAATTATCGTTAATTACTATTCATGTAAGTAGGATGTCATAGTTATTATTGTTTCTTTGATATCATTACACTGCCAGTATCATACATATAGACGAATTACTATAGCGATTTTGGTCCGATTTTATATTTCTGTCTTATACAACGGTATATTGTAAGTTTTTGAACTATTTTATAAAGCAACGTTTAGTTTCCGCCAGTGCTGCAGTGTTGAGCACGCGCACGTCGCATACTATCTGGTTCTGTTCCTCTCCTCCAAGCTCTGCGCCGTCTCTCAGTGTGTACTTCACTTCTTTATTATTCTTTGCATTGAGCATTTATTATTGTAAGCCACTACGTCGGCAGGTTGCCATGTCGTCGTGTTGTGACAGCATTTGAAAAAATACGGAATCATTTGAAAATGTAGATAGAGCGAGCGACGTCCATAGATACAAACATTACAATCAGTCCTTGAATTTCGGTGCCGGTAGTCAATTTTGAGCTTAAAAAGGTTAGTTTTCACAAATTTGGCTGTCGGTACAGATCAATATTTAAATTGGAATGCTACGTCACTCTTGATCATAGTAATTTGGTGTGAGTGGGTAGTGTTTCGCGGAGCCCCGTGCAGGGGTGACGTCGCGCGTCGCCGCCGCACGGCACACGGCACACCATGCTCGTCCCGCGTAGGTACACTTAGACAGCAGAGCACACAACCCCAGTACAAAATACTAAAGTGCGATATCTCGCTAACGAACACCGAATTGTGTTTTATTTTAGACATTAATTATATAATACCTACATATATAGTTATGTTTTGTTTCAACTGTGATTAATTAGTTGTACAACTCTGACAATTATAAAAGAATGAATAAAATAATATGAAAAATATTGCTGTTTTTTATTTTAATCCTTATCTTTAGGCTATGAGGAAATTAAAATAAACTGTATAGAATGTTGACTTACCTTTATGTATATGTCATATTTTCAGCTAAAGCTACACTGGCCTGAAATTGATAATGGTTTGATAAAAATGTTCTATTATGTTTCCTTCAAAACACATTATTTAACGTACCTTTTGTTTCCCCCTTTGTTACCTGTGGTCATTTACTATGGCAGAACTCGCGGTGATCTGTGGCTACATCACTGACCTCTATTAGGCTACATCGAACAGGGGCCGTATTATGACGTGTTAATTCCATCATTGTTCCAGCGTGGAAGAGAGACGGAGCTATACATGACCGATAGCACTATCTCTTTTTCCAACGGAATCATGATGGCGTTAACAGGTCATAGTACGGCCCCTGCATCTGTAGCTACGTAAGGATTATTTTTTCTCTGGTAAATTTTCTTAGCAAATTAGTAAAGTTTTTTTTAATTAGTTAGTTTTAAAACTCTAGAGAAAGTGAATAATGGCGCTTGTGCTATGATACCCCTAAGCGCGATAGTGGGAAAGAACGCTCTTCATCCTTTGAGCAAAAGGCACCCTTTTCCCACTGCCGAACCGAACAACAGGGCCAAGAGATCGAAACGATTTCCTGTAAGTCGGACCTACGCATTTACAATTGAAGGATTAGCCAAGTAAGTGTTAAATATTTGTTAACATGACACAATTTCCACATTATATCAGTAACCTTAGGTACTCAAAAACACTATTAACAAATTACTAACCAGCTTTTTGCTAGTAAGTATATACTTCATTGTTGATATCCAAACAACCAGGTCGTGTCTAGACAGAAATAATAAGTACCTATATAAAAACTTAGTTGTCAAATAAAAGCCCTCTTCCTCTCTCCTACTTTTGCTATGCCCGACAGGGTCCACAATGATCATTTTTGTAAATCTACCACCTAAGTACACATGTGGAAGCAATAAATATATTGAGTATTGAGTATAAATATTACAACCAAAAGATTTCAGTAGTATGCATTCTATGAATGACACTTGACAAGTGACAGATCCAGCTCGGTGTAACCATAGTTCATCGCGATTCCTGCCACAATAAAGAGATAACGATGTCAGATTAAGAGCACCACAGATAACAAAGGGGTAAAAAAGCTACGCCAATTAAGGTAAGATCTAAGACTGCTTCTTCAACCAATGCTAACAGTTTTTCATAACTGTTTTGTTTTAATGCAAAACAAGTAGGTATATTTTAGTTTTAAAACTAAACCCTACTTCTAATAGTTAAATTCACACATTTAAAAACAACTGAAATTCGGACTTACTAAGTTTGAAGTTACGAAGACACCACGAAAACCGTTTCCTACGGTTTTATTTTAGATTTTGAAAGAAGAATCGGTGCAATAAGTTTCCCAGCGGAATTCAAGAATTGACATACCTTAGTTAATAAACAATGTAAGTACCTATCTATTTATAAAACAAACTAGCTTCAGCTTGCGGCTTCGCCTGTGTCGTAAATTATCCCACAGGGACGCCCGCCGGCCGGCCGGGCGTCGGCCGCTGCCACCCGGGACGGACGTACGGCCCGAACGGCCACTCTGCTAAGATTTATTTTTTCTAATGGTTTTATTTTTAAGATAAGCAGTAAATGGCACTTTTGGATCTATATTAAATGCACAACATATCTAACGTATTTAATTAGATAAGGAATAATACTGCATTGTTTAAAATCACAGAACAGATAAAGAGGTTAGAAGGGCCTTGTGGGCGGGGCAGGCACGCCGCACTTATGAGCAAACGCTCAAAAGTCAACCGAAATTTGTTTCACGGGCTAACAGTCGCGCTCATATTGTGACAACGTACGACGCTCCGTGAAAAACAAAGAATTATGCCGTCTTGCGCTATTATAACGTGTCGGAAAAGAAGACAGGTGTGTAGTGTAGCCCGGGAAGGGATTTCTTTTCACCGGTAAGTCCAAAAACCTTAAAATACAAGTGATATTTGTAATTATTACTATAGTATTATGTAGTTTGTAGATAAAAACGATACAATCGCAACAGTAGTTGCAAAATTATACATTGCTTGCAATGCATGGGTAGCATCTTGTACTAGATCAGTGATCGCGCAATGTATTGCGTTCACTGCGAACGTCGCGTACGCCTAGCCAAAGCTGAAATTCGGCGAAATCCATGCTTATCGATAGTGTTGTACCAAGTTGTAAATAATGTCGATATTAAGTATGGGTGTTTGATACAGCTGATTATTATCAGTAATATTATAATTAAAATAACTTTGTTTACTATCACCAATTATTGTTTATAGTGCGTTTTTAATTTAGTTTCTGAGTAGGTTTTCAATCTCCGGAATATTAACAAACATATGTTGACAGCAAAGATTTTGCGCAGCTTCGTCGGAACTGAATTATTTAGCAACATTAGTAATCATCAGTGTACGAGCATCGCCACATGATTTTAGTTGTTTAACTTTTTACATTACTGAGCATTACATTGTTTCGTTGATTATGCTATTTTACTTACACGCGTAGTCGATGTTATTTAGGTTAATATTTTATATGATTAGTGTGAACAATAAACCCACTCCGGTAGCACGGACACAATACAGTGATTTTATTCCCTATCTACATCCGGTCTGCTGTAACAACCAACTTCACCACAACTCTACAAGCTACAAGTCTACTGTACGGGCTAGCGGCTCGTACATTTTGGTCCTTCGATCCGGATGTGCCTCGCAACTGGAACGACAGTCCTGCACTCCGTCTCAGGTACGAAGTATTTCTATTTATGATAGCGAATCGGTCTGGCTGGTCTCCCACAAGCGGGTCGCCCCAGTCAGATTGAGAAGGCGCACATATCGTATTAGAGATACCTTCTGATCCTGCGATCACAACAGGCGACATCGACAGCGAGTTATCCGGAAGCTATTGAAGTCAACAGGAGTTAGTGTCCCACAACTACAATGGACGCTAAACAACAAGAACTTCTGAAGCGGCAGGAAATCATTGCTGAAGGCATCAGAAAAATCGGTGTCAACTTCGGAAAGGATAGCCCTGACCGCAAAAACACTGCATACATCAAAGTTAGATTGGATAACCTCAAAGCTCACTGGAACGAGTTTGAGATGAACCATAGTATTCTGCAAGGCGCTGAAAACAAGACAAACGAATACTACGCCACTCAAGTATATGAGAGAGTCAAAGGTGAATACCTAACAATAGTACAGAAGTTGCAAACCTGGCCCTCTTATACTGCTGGCGACAAGGATTCTGAAACTTTCGGAAATCAAGGCGAGACCACCAAGAACGTCGGAGTCCCTTCGAAATCTGACGAGCTCAAGACACAACAAGCCACCAATTTTAGAGCTTTCTCACGCTTCACCCGCAACATAATTACTGATAAGTTAACTGAAAAATGGGACATCGAGGACAAACTCAAGACTCTCGAATCCCGATGGAAGGCGATCGACGAAGTACATTGGAAACTCGACAACATTCTCGTCGGCAGTGACGTAAACTATGAGCTTGAGTTTTCCAAGTATGAGGCAACATACGAGTCAACAAAGCGAGATCTTAATCGCAAACTAAATCTCGCGGTACAGCAACGCGACAGTGCCCCGAAGATCGAAATACCGGTGTTTTCAGGAAATTACTCACAGTGGCCAACATTCCTAGATTTATATGCCGCTGCTATCCATAACAACCCTACCTTCTCCAAAGCTCAGAAGATGCAGCATTTGAAGGGGAAGCTAAAGGGAGAGGCTGAGCGCTTGGTGCAACATTTACCTGTTTCTGAAACCAACTACGACTCCTGCTGGGAACTACTTAACCACAGGTACAACAATCGACAGCTGCTTTTCACGAAACAGATGCAAACACTTATGAGTCAGCCGACAATTCAACATCAAAATGCGTACGAGCTGAAGCGTCTACATGACACTAGTCTGGAAGTAGTGCACGCCCTTCGCAACTTGGGTATAGACACTACTACGTGGGATCCCATTCTAGTACACATCCTTGGGGGACGACTCGACTCTCAAACCTACTCCGACTACATGGAAGCGAGGAAACATCCTAGAGAGCTTCCTGTGTTTGAAGAACTCATTCAGTTTATCGAGAACAAGTTTACAGCGCTAGAATCAATAACGAAGAAAAGGAATCCAACAAACTTCAACAAACAAGCATCTTCATCTCAGGACAAGGAGACTACATCATTCCTAAGGGACATGCACAAATACAAACGGGCACCCAAGGCGAATCACACAAGCTCCGACAAAAATTGTCCTATCTGCAAAACAAATCACGTCTTAATTAAGTGCTCAACATTTCAAGAAATGAATCCGGAACTCAAATTGAGGACACTTGAGCAACTGAATGTTTGCAAGAATTGCATGTATTCGCACAAAGAAAATAAATGCAATTCGCATAAAAGGTGTAGAGTGTGCAACAATACACATCACACCATATTACATGACATAGTTCGTGACACTGTGCCAATGACTTTATCGAACGGTCAACGACCCTACAATAAGCCGCCGACTTCACAAGGCACAGCCAATCACGTGTCAGGCAATTTCAATGAAGTTCTACTATCAACTGTCATGCTCAAAGTCAGAGCCATAGATGGAACTTATACAACATTAAGATGCCTTCTTGATCAAGGATCCCAACTAAACCTTATTACGGAATCTGCGGTTCAACGACTTGGCCTTCGGAGATACAACCAAAACTCTACGGTATCCGGAATCGGAACATTTGCCAGTCACAGCAATGGAACAGTTCAGCTGGAATGCGAGTCACTTTATGGGGACTACCGGTTCACAACACAGGCATTAGTTATGGCAAAATTACTTAACAATTTGCCTAACTATTCCTTTGAGAAACAAGACTGGCCTCACATACAAAAGATCCAATTGGCTGATCCAAATTTCAACTTATCTCGGCCAGTCAACATCTTACTTGATGCTGGAGTATACGCCGACATCATCATGAACAATATCCTCCGAGGAAACACACACGCACCGATTGCGCAACAAACAAAACTCGGATGGATTTTAGTTGGAAACACTAAGACATTTAACTGCCATGTAGTGATAAATACTGAGGACATCTCTCGTTTTTGGGAGATGGAAGAGATCACAGCTCAAGACGAATCCTTAACAGTCGAGGAAGACTACTGTGAGTCACTGTACACTCAAACTACAAAAAGACTTGAAGATGGGCGATACGCAGTGAGAATACCCATGAAACAAAACTTTGATCAACATCTGGGACAATCAAAACCACAAGCGGTCGCACAATTCAAACAACTGGAAAAACGATTTGTTCGAGACGAACAGCTTGCATTAAGCTACAAGGCCTTCATTGATGAGTACATAGCTCTCAAGCACATGAGACCATGCACAATGCTGACAACACCCAGTTGCTTCTTGCCTCACCACGGAGTACTACGACCTGAGTCAACTACGACAAAATTACGCGTGGCATTCAACGCGTCGGCGGCCACGACCACAGGAAGTAGTCTGAATCAACTCATGGAATGCGGACCCAATTTGCAACAAGACATTCAAGCCATGATTCTGCGATGGAGAGCGTTCCAATACGTGTATACTGCTGACATCGAGAAGTTTTACCGACAGATTCGAATTCAGGATACGGACCAACACTTACAGAAAATAGTCTGGCGAAATTCTGCCACAGAGCCACTGCAAGAATTTCAACTGACTACAGTGACGTATGGCACCAAATCAGCTCCATTTTTGGCCATGCGAACAATAAAACAATTGATCAAAGATGACGGCGCTGAATTTCCTTTGGCAGCAAAAATGCTCTCAAGTCAGCTGTACGTGGACGATTTGCTAGGAGGCTGTAACGACATAATTACCGCACAGAAGGCCCAACATGAACTAATAACGATGTTGAAGGGCGGCGGATTCAACCTTCGAAAGTGGACTAGCAACAATAAATGCCTACTTGAGAATTTGCCTAATGACCTAGTCAGTCAAGGAATGTTTGATTTCAAAGATACAGAATCAAACAAAACATTAGGCATAACATGGAATCCGCGCACGGATCAATTTACATATAAACGAATACCGCTTATTAACAAGCGTGACGTCAACACTAAGCGCACATTGCTTTCTGATATATCCAAATTGTATGACCCATTAGGGTGGCTCTCGCCAATCACGCTAAAGGCCAAGTTGATCTTTCAACAAGCTTGGAACACAACGACAGGCTGGGATGAGTGTCTTCCATTGAACATACAACAAGAATGGGAGCAATTTCGCCAACAGATGGCCTACATTCACGATATTTCGATACCACGCTGGATTGGCAACACAGAACTGCCTTTCGAAATCTATGGCTTTTGCGATTCATCGGAACGAGCTTACGGATGTGTCGTTTACTGCAAATCCATTGACAAGGAAGGTCAACAGCTGATTCGACTAGTGGCAGCAAAAACCAAACTAGCTCCGCTGAAGAAGCCCATTTCCTTGCCTCGATTAGAGTTATGTGGCGCGGCCCTACTCGCCCAACTAATCAAAAAGGTTGAGGACTCCATCAACACGCAACACAAGGTTACAACCTACTGTTGGACAGATTCGATGGTAGCACTAGGGTGGTTACAAGGTGATGTGAAGCGCTGGAAGAGCTTCGTGGCCAACAGGGTAGCGAAAATAACACAGATAATTCCACCTAACGGATGGAGACATGTGAAATCGCAAGAAAATCCTGCAGATTGCGCAAGCAGAGGAGTCTTGCCAGCCGACCTTTCGAATCACATACTATGGTGGAATGGCCCCGCCTGGCTCCAAGACAATAACATACCCAAACAAGAGATTTTCGCAACCAACGAGGAACTAAGGAACCGGGAGCAAGGTTGTGCAACACAAACAAGTCAAACACCACTTATTGAGTCCCTTTTGGAAAAACACAGTTCGATGTCACGTGTAACAAGAATCGTATGTTGGATACTACGATTTATAAACAACTCACGTGACGTAACGAAGGCCAAACGGACAACTCAACTAACGACCGAAGACATAGAATTAGCTGAATACACAATCATCAAAATTGTACAAAACAATTCGTTTGGCGACGATATTGCAAACATGCAGAAGTACAAGAAAGTACGGGCCACGAGTAAACTCTTGAACTTGTGTCCAATTTTAGACAACCAAGGCATTATTCGAGTGGGCGGAAGGCTTGAACATGCCAAGTTAACTAACACTCAAAAACATCCGATTATTTTACCCAACCACCACAAATTATCAGAACTGTTGATTGAGCGAGCCCACAAGCAAACGCTTCATGGTGGTGCCAGGCTCACCTTGGGACACCTTCGAAACAAGTACTGGATTCTCGGTGGAATGAAAACAATTAAGAAACAATTAAATAAATGCATTACTTGTCATCGCTACAAAACGCAACGCAGCAATCAACTGATGGCGGACTTACCGCCGGCTCGAGTTACGCCGTCCCGGCCATTCACACATACAGGTGTGGATTTTACAGGTCATGTTGAAATAAAAGCCAACAAAGGCCGTGGCATAAAAACAGTAAAGGCATACATTGCTATTTTTGTTTGTTTATGTACGAAAGCAACACATCTCGAGCTAGTGTCAGATCTCAGCACCGCAACATTTTTGGCAGCATTGAAGCGACTTTGTGCACGAAGGGGAACACCGAAACATGTCTACAGTGACAACGGAACAAACTTCGTTGGCGCAGCAAGAGCACTAGCAAAAGAACGCCAAGAGGCATTGCAATTACTAAGCAAGAACGACCTCATAAAAAACATCTCGGAGCACGGCATTGAGTGGCACTTTAATGCTCCATCATGGCCAACAGCTGGAGGTTTATGGGAAGCTGCTGTCAAAAGCATGAAGCACCATCTCAAACGTGTTATTGGCGAACAAAAATTGACGTACGAGGAGTTCAATACCATCCTAGCACAAATCGAAGCCTGCCTGAACTCACGGCCACTTGTCGCTCTTACAAACGACCCCGATGACTTGGACTACTTAACACCAGGGCATTTTTTAGTCGGTGGTCCTGTGCTGGCGCCGCCTATGACTTCAGAATTTGACAACACAACATTAACCATACGATGGCGACTAACAGAGCACATGTACAAGGAATTTTGGAAAAAGTGGTCCCAAGATTACCTTCAGACACTGCAAGTGCGAGGAAAATGGCAAACTCCTACACAAAACATAGCGGTAGGGGATGTTGTCCTTATAAAGGAAGATCAGATACCCCCTGCTAGATGGTTACTGGGACGCGTCACAGAAACACATCCGGGAGCGGATGACTTAGTACGAGTAGTGACATTGAAAACTAAGTCAAATATCATGAAGCGGCCTATAACAAAGGTGTCACGGTTACCCATTGAAACAGGACGCCATACTGAGGACAAACCCACTGAAGAGCCTGACAAAACTAAAATGGAGACGACTTCAGTCACACCACCGCCGCACCGTCGAAAGAGACCTACAACTGCCAAGAAAGGAATCTTCATAACGTGCTTGAGTACAATGCTGTTGTTCATGATGACGTGTGTGGCACCGTCTATACAACAATTAGTAAACGTCACGTCTCTCGACCCATCGCGCCTTGTATACTTCGATAAAACCGCAGACATACAGATAATTCAAGATGAATGGCGATTGGTTATTTATTACAACATGTCGACATACTGGAGAAGTGTTTCCGCTGTTGAACAATATGTCAAACAATTACAAGAACTCGATCAGCGAAATACAGCCTACTTTGCTATATCAACACAATTTGAGCACAACTTGAACGAACTAAGGCATTATCATGAAGTCTTAAAATATGAACACGGAAAACGTATCAGGAGAGGTCTCATAAACGGGATAGGTAACATTGCCAACTCCCTGTTTGGAGTGCTCGATGACAAATTCGCTGAAAAATACAGTCAAGATATAAAATTGATACAAAGCAACGAAGATCACTTGATAAATCTCTACAAGAACCAAACGTCAATCATTGAAGGAGAATACAATTTACTCAAGAGAAACGAGCAAGTAATGAACCGACAGTTCATCGTAATCAATAAACAGCTAAGAGAGTGTATTCAGCAATTGAAAACAGAACAAGACAAGGCAAATTTCATCATAGCCACTGCAGTAGCCGCGAATATGATGGTTGAGAACTTGCGAAGAATACAAGACACATTGATCGACCTTATCACAGATATTCACAACGGCAAGATCGACACTCACTTGTTGAAACCAGATGCATTTGAGAAACAGCTGAACATTATATCAGGACAAGTGCCGAAAGGATTATCACTACCCTGCACAAGCAGTCTCAAATGCATCAGAAAAATGTACAAACTATCAAGTGTTCACGGAAAACTTATCGAAGACTTCCTTATATTTGAAGTAACAATTCCTTTGGTGACAGACGAGCAATATGAATTAACGCAAGTTATACCTATTAGCAAGATAAACGGAAGCTCCATGGTCAGCATAGTACCTACAGCTAAATACATGGCCGTGAACTTGAGAAAGGACATGATAATACCGTTGCACGAACAACAACTTCTATCGTGCACACAAATCAACACCAATCAGCTGTTATGCAATTTCGACCTACCTATATATGAAATAAAAACAGCAACAAGTATTTGCGAAGCAGACATAATAAACAACCGAGTAGCATCCAGTTGCCGCTCAAGAATATCAAGTTGCACGAATGACTGGATTAAGCTACACAGCAAGGACGCTTGGTTGTTTAGGTGTTGCGAGGAATGCACTGTGCGCATTTTCTGTCCAGCTGGCGTTACGTCACAGACACTACGTAATACGGGGACGATCACCTTAGCGATAGGATGCATGATGCGTGGTAACAATCACCTTATTCACTCGCACTATAATCTGCAAAGCAAAATGGAATTGGACAATGATGATGAAATTTACATACCGGAGACAAGCATAAACCATTTAGTTTCAAGTAATAGCAACATTGCCTACTTGACGAACATGACAATAGAAACGCATGAAGAACAACTAAATGACCTGAAGAAGAAAATAGAGCTAATTAAGGATCAACAAGACATACAAACAATACAGTCAACCGACGCGGAACAACACCATTATGTTCTCTATGGTTTCATGACAGTCTGTGGAACGGTTTTCGGCTTATGGATCTTCTTCAAAGTGAAAAACCGATGCTCCTATCTACCTCCAGCTCAAGAACGCAAGGAAGAAATTGAAATGGTGGAACCTCACGAGAGCAGGAGACCGGCAAGGGCGCATGAATCGGCAACAGAAGAAGCCACCGGGCACCTACGAGCTTGCCGAAGCAACATCAAGATGGACTGTGGAACATCTCCTATGTCAGTCAGAGCTGAACCGAGAACGTCTTAATATTTCCTTTATTTGTTTTAATGTATTATGGTTTATTTTTAGATTTACATTTACACAATTACTATGTTTATACAATTTAATATTTCTTAATTCCTTTCTGTTTATTTTTGTTGTTGGCAGGATGTACGAGCATCGCCACATGATTTTAGTTGTTTAACTTTTTACATTACTGAGCATTACATTGTTTCGTTGATTATGCTATTTTACTTACACGCGTAGTCGATGTTATTTAGGTTAATATTTTATATGATTAGTGTGAACAATAAACCCACTCCGGTAGCACGGACACAATACAGTGATTTTATTCCCTATCTACATCCGGTCTGCTGTAACAACCAACTTCACCACAACTCTACAAGCTACAAGTCTACTGTACGGGCTAGCGGCTCGTACAATCAGGTTGGATTATATCCTACTGCAAACCATGTTACAGACCTAACTAAGGCTATTATTGGAAAATATATTAATTTAAGATTGCACTTTATTTTGAAAAAATCGAATTTAAAAGATAGCAAAGCGCATGTTACTTAATAAATTCGTATTATTTCAGGGACAATAATAAAATCAGCATTTAAATTGAGTTTAAATTATTGTTCAATTTTAAAATATTCTAGTATTTTTTAAGTGAAAACTTCTTTAGGCGCGTTGAGCACTTTTTTTGGTGAACAAAATCATGGAACTCGCGTCATCGTCACCGAACGCTTTCCATGAGCTATATGTATACTATGTATATATGTGTACTTTTTGGGTGAACAAAAAGCGTGAAACTCGCGTCATTGTCACCGCACGCTTCCCATGAGCTATATGTATACTGTGTATATATGTACATAGATATATCTCCTTGCGTTATACATTATATATATATATAAATATATTAGCAAAAAACCAAAGAAAATTTGAATTTCGCGGCTATGTTAGATGTTCCCCCTTAATTTGACAGTATTAAGGAAAAATTTAAATCTTCATTAAAAGAGGTGAAAGACACAATTAAAGGACTAGAAATAGGGACCAATTAGTTCAACCGGGTTTCAGACTGGCTAAAGTATGTAGATTCATCCTTCATGGGGTACTGTTTAAAATGTTACAATAAAATACCTCCCCACATATTCCAACTGAATGAAACGAAATTTAAATCTTGTCTAAAACGCACACTATACAGCCAAGCATATTATAAGTTGGGGGATTATATCGCTGACAAAAATGCTTGGCTCAGCGCTGGTCCTGCTCTACAAGAGCGCCTAAACGAATCGATTAGCATTCGAAAATATTGTGAGCTGACGAAGGTTGTACAATCTATCTTTGCATTGTATAAATTCAATTTCTTAGTATTGTATAATTGCATAGCACGTGTGAGCACTATGTACCTACTATAAAACTTACTGGGTTCGTCTTTCATTGACTTGAATGTGGCACAGGTAATTTCTTAGCTGCCACGGCTTATTTGAATTGCTGAATGGTTTTTATCTTTTTATTACGGACACTTTTAACGTGCACGTCTTTCTACATCGTTCTCACATGTATTATTTCAACATGAATGATGTAACCACTTTTTTGTAACAATATTTCGATTTAAAAGAGTGTCCATGGAGTGTCTTGCCCGTTCTTCTCCATAGGTACCTACTACGCTTTGGAATGGGCAACTAGCTTCATCTTTCTGACTGACCGAACCCTTGACAATTCAAAAGTGCCTGTAGTTGGTTTATTTGAAATAAATGCTTTGAGTTTGAATTAGTTATATGTATTTAGGAAGTCCACACTAATTGTCCCCCTCTTCCCGGAAATATAGAGAAAAATTGCTAACTTATAAATTACAGTAATTTTATCGATATAAGTAATCGACCTTTTGGTCGCCGTAACATGCGTGAGAAATAAATTACCTTTTGCGCGTGAGTGAGTGTACGTCAAACGCAGTGTTTGTATTAGTGTGACAACCAATAGCAAACTCACTATCTAAGTGCGTGTGGTTTATTTGTGTGTGTAATACGCGTACGTATTGGTCTCTTGCTTGTAGTGGAGTTAAGGAGTGGGAGACAAGCGGCGACACGCGTTCTAATACAAATCAGGAACTATTTCCTTTCTAACCTGTTTTATCTGTTCTGTGTTTAAAATAGCTTCATAAATAACCCATTTTTTTTTTTGGTAATATGTAAAAGATAAAAATGGTGACTGTGGGTTATCCTTAGGAGATAGACATATAAAATCGCGGACTTTTTTGTAGATCTTAAAACATACAATTCCGTAGTACATTATTTTGATATATCTCGTAAGGTTTAGCAGGCGTTTGCAATGTAAGCGCACAAAAGTATGTGTTTTACGACATCACATTACAAATCTTTGAAATTCTCGGCTTTTCCTTACTATAATAATATGCATGAAAACCTTCGTATTAATTCACTCTGTCTATTGATATAACCGCATAATCTGTTGCGTCGTTTAAAAGATCTAAGCATACATACAAAAAAAAGCGACTTTGTTGTATACTATGTAGGTAAAGATGACGGAGACTTCACCAGCCCGAATATGTTCAGAACTGAGCAATGTCACAAGTGCTAACAAATTAATATAACTGACAACTTAATCTCTAATTAAGTAATAGATTTAAAGCAATTAGAGCTCCGTTTACCGCTGCAAATCGAATATTAGCGACGCTAGGCAATTCAATCAAATAACATACATTTATGAATCTACGTATACCTACCTATAGTACAAACACAATAATCTCACACAAACCCATCGCAACGTGAACTAATACCTAGTAATCTAATAAACATTGCCTGTGAAGGGACTGTGGTTACACAGTAGGTACACGCCAGTACAAATACATATTACTTACACACACAAATTATACACATCTGTTTATTACAATAACTTGTAGGTGTACTTTAAATTGTCCAATTGTAATTGTGTTTAAATTTTCAATTTTTCTGAAACGAAGTGTAAAGGTAGTTTTACATTTCCATAAGACAGTATTAGCCTTAAATAGCTAGTGGTAGGTACAAGTAGGAGGTACGCTTTGAGCGTCAAACGTAGCCACATCTTGACGGTCGCCCACCACGGATCTGTGGAGGTACAGGCCGCGCAACCACAAAACTATCGCTTTGTTGAACTAATATCCAAAGCTTGTTGACGGGACGAAATTAATTGGGACGACTTTTCCATGAATTCAAGTTAATTACGATCCAAACATTACCTAAACGTTTGTTTACCACACCTACCTATTTTGGTCAGACGTCTACGTCTATAAGCACACGGGATTTAAATTTAATCAAAACACATTCGTAACTCGCCGCGGCTGGTTTCTAAAATTATGCAAACGTATATTATTATAACGAGATTTACAGAATTATGTAAATACACATCTACTTTTATGCGAGGGTTGAACGCAACAGCCATAAACTTAGAAATATCAAACCCAACCCCGATATAAACAAGCGGAGCTCTACTTTTATGATCTCCGGGATTACGATCATGCCTAACCTATTCAACCCGACCTAACAACCTAAGCAATTATCATGTGCGGCCTCCGGGCATAGTAGGTGTCAATAGGCGAACACGGGCCCGGATAATGTACTTGTGTTGTATGTACATAAGCTGTTGACCCCAGCTACCCGCCGCCAGCTGTGATGTAGTTATTGTTGGCCGAGACAATTGGGCCGCAGGGCGTCGGAGCAGCACGATTATGTCCTGCACATTGTAGTGTCTGGATAGATTTACCGGACACTTCCAAAGGCTTACTGATGGTTTCTGAAACTTCCTTCCTAAGTCACATACGTTATATATTAAGGAACGACTAAGTATTATCTAGTATTGTTAGGTAATGTTTGTTTGTTTGTTGTACCGACCTTTTTCCTATTAAACGTGTTAATTCTTAGCATGATCGTATCTACCTAATAAAAATGGACTTTCCTACCAAGAAAATTGCCGCTATTAGGTACACGTAGGTTCCCATCTACGTGCCTACCCGTCTGTGTCTCGCTCGCGCCTCTAGCGAATTTAAAACGTTGTAAATGGCAGCCAGTCAAACTGGTCTAACCTCGTCTTACAATACAATTCTTAAATCTCAACTTGTTTTTGGCACACGGAAATTCAAAAGGTTTGGCGCTGGCTCCGTCCTGCTTCCTTTCTACGATAACGATACACATTATTTGCAACGATTCGTTGTACAGAACAGATATCTTCCGCGTAATAAAGCCAAACTCAACGTCTAATCCGTAATTTCGAAAAACTGCCTTGCAAACTACCTCTTTAAAATGTTCGATCATTACGCAAGAAGTAACAACTATGTATGATATACAGGGTTGATATGACAGAGGGGCATTAAATACACTACGTATATTAAACGTGTTTAGTATTAATTCGATACGGCATTAAAAATAAATAGGACCAAAAAAATTTTTTTTTTCAAACAAACTAAATAGCTTACAAATCAGACTAAAACGCAACCATCCTTTGTAATGAAAGTGCAAGAGTGTGTGTATTTATTGCTTCCTTGTTTGCATTGCCATCTTTTTAGCGAAAATATTTGGTTGTACCTACTTGTGACTTGCGTCAGAGCGGCAACAACGCATAGTAGGCTATACTCAGATTTATCGTTAAGGTGCATGACCTATGCGTATAGACATAATCAGTTGTTAGGAAAGATACATCGTGTTAAACGGAGCAAAAACTTAGAAAATCATTTGCGACTAAACTACTGCAAACTCAAACTCAAATCATTTATTTCAATTAAACTATTTACAGGCACTTTTGAATTGTCAAGTGGTTGGTCAGTCAGAAATATGAAGCTAGTTGAATTTCTATTCAATTTTATTTTATTCTATTCAAAAAATTTCTATTTAATCTCCATTCCAAAGCGTAGTAGGTACCTATGGAGAAGAACGGGCAAGAAACTCCATGGACACTCTTTTAAATTATATTGTTACATAAATATTACTTACATCATTAATGTTG
This sequence comes from Brachylomia viminalis, assembly GCA_937001585.2. Taxonomy (NCBI): domain Eukaryota; kingdom Metazoa; phylum Arthropoda; class Insecta; order Lepidoptera; family Noctuidae; genus Brachylomia; species Brachylomia viminalis. Next base: position 11,523,267 of record OW443301.2, on the reverse strand, counting down.
AATATAGGTATAATTATAGACGTACACGTTGAGTGTCCAGTGTACAGCAAATATAAATTTCAACAAAACAATCCATAATAAAATAATTAAAATAAGACGTGGTGGCTAAGAGATGACCAGTCCCAACTGACAGCGCCCGTTCACGAACATGATGCATGGATCTGCTCCTTTTTAATAGATTTTTGGTACAGAGCTTGAAAATGGTACCTAGTATAGGCAGTTTAAAGAAAAGCCCCTCTGTCGTAACAAATCTGTAGACAGTTTGACGCAAAGATGCGTCTTTTATTAACCGATGCATTTGCAAGCGGCAGTCGGTAGGTAAGTAGGTACGACGGCCCTTGGCTCATCACTCATTCGGGTCAGGAGCTACGACATTAAGTAATCGAAGTTTACGGTTAACGGGACGTTAGTGAGGCAATTAAGATAAACGGGTTACTATTGTGCTCTCCAGCGATGGACTAACCACGACTCCCACGGCTAAGCTATCAATTACTGCCTGCACTGTTATGAACTGATGAACTCGAAAGAAGCTCGTTCATAAGAACTTCAAATTCATAAACGAAGCATTTTCTCTTCAAATTTAGAGACAGTACCTATAGCGAAGAAGCTAGAAGACGGTTTCAGTAAAAGAAGGTTTGTAAATGGGGTTAATCTTTAAACGTTTTTCTTTTAAAGGCACATAATGGTCTCACATACTTTCCTGCTTCAGTGATGTGGAATTTCTGTAATGTCAGATGAATATTTATTGTTCATCTCTTCGCAGCAGATAAGCTCTACATAAGTAAAATGCTGTTTTTTGTATTACCAAGAGACCTACCTACTAAGAACGAATAAGAATTTCAAATAATCCCAGCTAAGAATGGTCAAGGCAATATAGGAGGTATATTATTTCATACTTAATTCCATTCCGCCACTGCTGGTCGTGCCAGCAGCCAGGACCAACTTGCTGGCCAAAACCCCTCTAACTCGAGCAATTCGCACCATCAACTATATTCAGGTCAAAATGGATATATTTACATGTCACTGGGGTGAATTCGCAATAGTACTATTGTTTACATTATGTTACAAACAATGATTTTTATGATCCTGAGATGTAGTTGTGACTTATTTTTAATTGTGTGTATGTGACTTCGCTATCGCATTAGGTTTGTAAGACCTGTAATGATAGTTTTAAGGCATTTAAATAAATAAATAAATAAATATTGAAACTCCCTGGAAACAAAGAAGTAGGTATTCCAATTGTGCGTCATCATTTCAAAAAGTTCTAGCAGGCAAATTATATGTTGATAAATCAATCCCTTTTGTGTCTAGTGACGTCGGGGCTTGTGAACCAGAAAATAGTAATAGACAAACGTCGAACGAGTGATAGAACCTCCAATTAAGAATCCCTAAAAATGCAAATCTGTCGACTACCGCGCCATTGTTGGAGTTATTTATAGAATAATTTCAAAGGGAGAGCACAGGAAGCCCGTTTAACTGAAGACGGAATTGAAGTCACGTTCAAGCCATCTACAACATTTTGCTGTGTACAGCAAAAATACCTTTACCCGTATTTTATCATGGTTATATCTAAATATAACTCGTTGGTGGTCATGGTTATATCTAATATATATATATCGGTAGGTATACATCTCGTCTGTGAAATTTCGATAACTAATTCAAGATTAAATTGTAAAAAGTCTTACGAAAATAGTGTAAAGTATTTTATTAGATGGTACGGTAAATGGATAAAGATAACATTTTCAAGAAAAGCGTCTCTGTCTCTTGATTTAATTCGCTACCTTCTTACATTAACAATGGAAGTAGGCTATAGGTAATAGTATATCATCATCATTAGCCTACAGCAGTCCACCGCTGGATATAGGCCTCTCCAATTGCACGCCATTTAGTTCGATTCTCGGCAACTCTCATCCAGATGCTAGCAGCCACCCTGCGAAGATCGTCGCTCCACCAAGCCTGAGGGCGTCCTACCTTACGTTTTCCGATTCGCGGTCTCCACTCAAGAACACGTCTACCCCAACGGTTATCGGTTCTACGGCTAATATGGCCGGCCCATTGCCACTTCAGCTTGCTTATTCTGTGAGCTATGTCGACAACTTTGGTAAAATACTACTACTTAGGTACTTTGGTATAATATTATATGCATAAGTATAATCACAGACTGAAAATAGACAACACATAAGCATGTCCTAAGTTAGTCGGTTGCTTTCAGCGGAAATGTTTATATTCATATATTGATTATATTGCATTCCATATTATTTCTAATAAAGACGTTATAAAAGGCTTAAAGCTAGGTACAGAAATATGGACTCTGTGAGGGCACAGCAACCGGATAAAATTAAAATTATAAGAAATTTTTAAACTAATAATATACTAATATAAAAATAAAAGACTAGATATTTAAAATAATAATATATCGTTTATTTATAAAAAAAAAAAATAAAAAAATAAATGGTGCAGATTTACAATAACATAAATTAAAAATTAGAGGACTCAGTTGCTTATTTGCCTGAACTAGGTAGAACCTGTGTTTCAGACTAGAAAGGTGCTTATAATGTTACAATATAAAATTACAAAAACGGAGAAGACTAATTAAAAAGTAATATTAACTTAAAGACTAAACATGTTTTATTTACAGACAACAAGTAAATTCTCTGTCTCACTGTATGATAGGCTAACTAAAAATTGCAGAATAGTCTTTTTACAGTCGTAGTTATTTAATTTATAGATACTTAATTTCCTATTTAATTTATTGTATAGAAATGGGCCTAAAAATTTATAAAATCTGTTTACAAACACATATTTAGAGGGTGCATTTGACTCGCATACAATATCATTCCGTCTCTTATTAGTACTTTCAATGTTATATGAGAGCATGGTGTGCTGTTTTAATATTAAGTGCGTTATGAAAAGCTGGCGAACGGTCAGCACGTTACAGGATTTGTATAGCAGATCTGTAGGATAGAGAAAGGGATGGAAGTTTGCTACTTTTAAAATGGCTCTCTGTGCTCTTTCAAGAGGCAGTAAGTAGGTTTTTGGTACTCCCCCCCATGAAGTAATACAGTACTGTATTACAGATTGACCTAGGGCCAAGTAAACTTGTGCCACTAATTTTTTATTTGCAATTGCTCGCAATGTTTTAAAAACAAAAATTTGCCTGCGCACTCTTGTAACCAAACTGTCAATATGTGGTCTAAAAGAGAGCGACTCGTCTATTAGAACCCCGAGATATTTTATGTTACATGTTTTGTGGATAAAAGGACACTTACATATTATGCTGACTGAGCGGAGTCCGCAATGATGGGCATACAGATGAGAGTTAGTAATATTAAAATGCGGTTTGCGGATGAAGAAGTGAATATATTTTGTCTTGTCGGCATTTAATGTTAGTAAGTTGCTTTGAAGCCAGTTAGACACAGTATTGAAACCTATTTGAGCATATTCATACAATTCACTATTTGTTTTAGCGGTGAATATTAACGCAGTGTCATCTGCATACGATATAATTTTGCCTTGATTAATATTTAAACTACACAAATCGTTAATATAAATCAGGAAAAGGGTGGGGCCCAAAATACTTCCCTGAGGAACACCAAAACCTGTGTTTTTTTGCTCGTCGCTAATAATATTGTCAATTTTAACACATTGATAACGATCGTATAAGTAGTCGGCAAAAAGTTTCAGCGGCGTTCCCCTTATTCCTAAGAACTCTAATTTGTACAAAAGCGTAGAAACGGAGACCGTATCAAAAGCCTTCGCCAGATCAAGGAAGATTCCCAGGGTCTGGTTTCCTTTACCAAGTTCTTCTGAGACATAATCTGTTAGACTGTGCACTGCATCGGCTGTGGATAATTTGGCTCTAAAACCAAATTGCGCAGATGATAAGAATTCATTTTTCTCTAGATAGTTAACTAGTCTACTGTTTATGATTTTTTCTAGTATTTTAGATATTGAGGGGAGTAATGATATTGGCCGATAATTGTTAACTAGGTAAAATAATGTAACAGTAAAATAGGGACATAAATAGTTATTCAGATTAGACGGTTAAAATCTTTTATTGCATTTATTCATAATTAGGTACATATTGAGATAAATAATAACAAAACAAAGAATTGCTTTGTTTGCAAGTTAAGTACAAGCAAAATAAACTTTTCCTTTAAAACATTTATGTGTTCCTATTTTGTTTACTACCATTTTTCCGACATTTAAATACTCCATTCCACAACGTGAGCTTACTGACATAGGTGGTAGGTTTTACAGAGCCATGGTCATTATGGGGCCTGTCGAGCACAGCAAAGTAGGAGAGAGGAAGAGGGCTTTAATTTGACTGAATAAGTTGCTATAGTAGTTTATAAAAAAAAAAAAATGTGCAACATGTACTTAATTTAAAATTTATCATTTAGATATTCATTGATATTATAATAGCATTCAGACAATATAAATTCTTTCTATACATTTATGCATAGGTATACTACACATTTGTTCATTTTTAATTATTTCCGATAATTTATTAAACACTTTCATTGACATGTACTTGGTTAGTGCATTTTTAGGTCAGAGGTAGGTAGGTTTAATCTATTTTTATGACGTAATGTGTATCTTGACTGTACATTTTCTCTTGTAGTGTAAAAGTGTACTTTGAACAAATTTGCATATTTCTAGAATGCATAGGCAGGGGAGGGTTAGGATTTTATGTTCTTGAAAATCTGTTTACATCTGTCGCTGAATTAACTTTTAACCTAAGCAACCTAAATACTACGCACACAGAAGTTGACTGCCACCCTCAAAATCAACGCCAAAACTACCTGTCCCACCGTTTCGCAACAGATAAATTCCCAGTTTTTTCTTTAACTACCATATCATCCTACATTAAAATATAGCGGGACTAATGAATAAATATGATTCACTGACTATAAAACTAGTAGAATTATTCGAAAAAGAAACTATTATAGACGTTATTTGTGTTACAGAACATTTTCTACAAACGTGTTATGAGGATGTATTACACATCACAAATTTTTGTCCAGCGACTTTATAGGCAAATTATAAAACTAACACAAAAAGCTCAAAATATTCACTTTATAAATATCGCCCAAATAAAATCAAAAGCTATCTGGCAAATAATAAATACATTTTATATGTGTTTACCACAGAAGCCTATTATGTGCGTGAAAAGAGATGATTTGTCGTTTACACACCCAATGGACATTGCAAACGAATTTATCAATTATTTTATTGATACAATTGAAAATAACGTAAAAACTGACATCACGATGAATAAATTTAATATTAATTTAAATGATCAGACATTAAATTCACTATTTATGCAACCCGTAAACATTGACGATATACTAAAAATAATTAGCAGCCTAAAAAACACAAATACTGAAGGATATGATGGCGTTTCTACAAAAGTAATCAAATTTGCCAAAGAAGTACTAACACTGCCATTGGTTCATATAATTAACTTGTGTATTGCTGATTGCATAATTCCAAACAATCTCAAAGGGGTTATAATAAAGCCTTTAGATATACAAAAGAAATGACAAAACAGATTAAAAAAATCACAGACCAATTGCAAAAATATATTTTATATCATTATTTTTTTTCTGAGATTGTCGTCTGTCATTCTTTATATGCCTATTTCGAAAAGTATGAATTATTTTGTAAAGAACAAAAGGGATTTTGTAAGAATACTAGGATTAATATCTATTTATTTCTATTTGATTTATTAGCTAATGTTACATCATCATCATGTTACATTTGTAGATAAGAGAAATCCTGTCTGTGCAATTTATACTGGCATGACAAAGGCAAGGCAAGGATTTTGTGGACCATAAGATTCTGCTACAAAAATTACATAGTTATGGTGTAAGAGGGAACATCCTACAGCCTACAGCTAATAGAATCGTACTTAAGTAATAGGCTTCAATGTACAGAAAGAGATAGAATATGTCCAAAGCCTAAATTAGAAACCATTCATGTATCAAACCCGAGACACGTAAGAAATGGTGTCCCACAGGGTAGCGTAGTAGGACCGCCAATTTAATATATATTAACAATCTCCCGAAAATAACATCAAACAAAATGGTCTTCTTTGCAGATGACAGTACAGCTGTAGTAAAGTGCACAAATAAAAATAACTATGAGAATGACATTAATACTTGCTTACGTGACATTTGCAATTGGCTACCTAATAATAATTGAATATTAAATCTAGGTAAGACAAAAGTTATGCACTTTAATCAACGCTGTGAAAACCCAAACGTTAGTCTTAGGTACCTACCAAGGCTCTGACATTGAAGAAGCAAAAAAAGCTAAGTTCTTAGGTATAGTGATCGACAACAAACTTACATGGAAACCTCATGTTAAAAAATTGTGTAAAAAACTCAGTAAACCCGCATATTCCTCTTTCAACTCTCAAAGAAAGTCAACAATCAGGCTCTTTTAACGGCATACCATGGACTATTTGCCTCCGTTTTGCGGTAAGGTGTTATTTTTTGGGTGCAGTCTACGGATAAGGAGCTTGTATTTAGGATGCAAAACCGATGCATAAGATCAATCTGTGGTGTTAAGACCACAGATAGAGTCTTCCTTACTTAAAATCCTTGAAAATATTAATATTTCCGTCTTTGTTTATATTGGAAACGGCTTTGTTTGTGAAAAATAATCCACATCTGTTTTAAAAATTGTCGGCAGTCAGAAGCAATTCAACGCGAAGTCAATATTATGTCAATCAATTGTGCAAGTTAAATGCAAAACCGCGCTAATGCCATAAAGTTTTTTTGGTATTGCCCCGAATATTTATAACAAAGTAACTAATATTATTGAAACTATGACTATATTCAAATTTAAAAGGGCACTAATCGAAATATTAATGAAAAATTATTACAAAATTGACGACTTCAATAATGATGATGATACCATTTGCAATATATATTTTTTTTATATAACTGTAGCCTCAGTTGACATTTGAAATTATTGTGAATTTTTTACTGTAATTGGAACGATTTGATATTAATTAGTATTTTGTATTTTAATGTATGCTGTGCCCGACAGGGTCCATAATTGTGACTAAAATAAAATAACCCTAACATCTATGTAAACATTATGGTACGCAATAAAGAATTGAGAATTATTTTATTCTACCAATAATTTTTTATTTAAAATTATAATATCTTGTGTAAATTAAAAATAATATGTTTATAACCAATGTGGAGGACTCTTATTATAGTATATCTATAAGCTGATACCCATGTTTCAAACCAATAAATGATTTGATTTGAAAGTACTTGTTCAACATATCAACGGACAAATAAATCACGATCATAAATAAACGATGCAAAAAGGAGCAAGTGAAATGCTACGTAGGATAAATATGTAGTTCGGTCAGCAAACAAAAGTCCATTAACACTTGAGTTTAAAAACTTAATTATGGCTCAAAATATTCATTAGAAACTGAACTGATAAATAAAAATAAGGAGCTGTTAGGTAGTAGGTAATGACATACTGAAACAGTGTAAAAAAATATTTTGTCGGTAAGTTTTACCCTTCTAAATTTTTAAACAAGGCAAAAATTTTTGAATCTGCAGTAGGATGCCAACAGGGTGACCCTTTCGGGCCAGTCATTTTCAGCTTAGCTATTAAACCTAAATTATCCAGAAACTAAATTCAAAATGTAACGTCGTAATGTGTCGTATTTAGACGATGGAACGCTAGGAAGTGATTTAGACACCGTTTTGAAAGACCTACAGCTCCTCTAACAGCAGTTTCAATCTATTGGCCTGGACCTGGACCCATTAAAATGTGAAATTTACCTTTCTGACATTACCGACAGAGAATATTGACCTTAGAGAAATTTAATGCAATTAAAAATTCTAGAAAAAAGTTCACTGCACCTCCTAAGTTTCCTAATTTTAGAAGACAGCTTTTCTCAATTAATCGACGATAAAATTCAAAATTTCAACGACATTTCGGTCAGACTCACCAAAATACATTTATATTCGGCATTCACCCTTTTCTACGCTCTTCCCCTTTATATACAGAAGCAGCCACAGCTCTTGGAAAAAATTGCCCAAATTATTCACAACACACTAACCTCCATTTTAAATGTGGCTTTGGACGACTGAACGTGGTTTCAAGCCACACTACCCATCCGTTTTGGGGGCCTCGGCATCCTTACAATGACTAGTATTAAGCTAATAATACGCGGCGTTCCTGTCATCTGCCCACAGCACTGAAAAGTTGACCGGGAAAATTTTAGCCCCTGGTTGACTCTGAAGTGCCGTGTTTGACCGATGCGGTAAATGCCTGGAAAATAGCTTGCCCGAATACAGACCGGGCCGTGAACCTACCTTCCCGGCGACAGTGGGATGAGCCGTTCTGCTGGTTGGTAAGAATAAACTTGCGTGCCCGCCTTTTGGCTGTGGGTGGGTGGGAGTCGGGCCTCTGGCTTCAGGCGCTACCGTACTAATATAGGCACATGCTGGATGATACCACCTTCCGGCTCGCTACTTGTCTGCGTCTGGGCCCTCCTTGCGTGGCTCTGCATCGCTGCCAATGCGGAGAAGGTGTCGACTGGCTCGGACACCATGGCCTGTCCTGCAGTAGGAGCACAGGCTGGATAGCACGGCACGCTAGCATCAACGACATCATCCGTCGTACTCTTGTCACCGCCGGGGTGCCAGTTGTTCTAGAACCCAATGGATTGGCACGCGACGATGGGAAGAGACCAGACGGAATGACCATAATTCCTTGGAAGTAACAATTGTCATGCGCCATCCCATCTTCCTTGTACGGCGAGCTATGCTGAGGCGGTTGCTGCAGGTGCGGAAAACCTCAAACCGCACAAATATTCTAACCTTATTGGAACTTATATGCACGAGCCGTTTGGGGTAGATACTCTACCCAATCAACACAGATTAGCTGAATAAGTTTTGCGTAAAAGCAATTCTTTTGACTATAAGCTGGATAAAGTTTTTGAATAACTTCTGTGTAAGCGCTTATACAGATGATATTCAAGCAATTTGGGCACAAAATATCTTGCTTCAATTTGGATAACATTTGATTAAAAGTCACATAGCAGCTGAATAAATGTACAACACCCTGAATATCTTCTGCATAAATTCTGATTATTCTTTAGTCCAGAAATTATACATCTTTTATGCAGTTGATAATTTGTGAGTTCAGATATTCAAATGATATTCAAAAATCCGATATCAAGGGAAGTTTTATAAAGAAATTATGCAAGTAAAAAAAATAAACATGTCTTTTTTCATCGTGACGCGAGATTATTTTGTGATACTTAGTAAAAAAAATTGTAATGGAGGTAACGATCGTCACGTCGTCTTCAAAAATTTGGTAAGTAAATTGTTTCATACATTTTAAATAAGTTTAAGGTGAATTATATAAACGCATGGCACTTTACTGTGAATTATCAATATGATTATTGTACATTTTTTGAGCGCCTTAAGATAAAGCTACAATTTAAAAGGTAAACAAATGTAAAATAATATTTAAATTAAATTATCTAATACTTTTTATCAAATTTCAGTCCCGGCAAATAATGAGAATAAAATTTTGTATAACCGCTAATGTTTGCTACTCACTAAACAAGTGTTTCATAAGATAAATGTTGAGGATTTTTATAAAAAGAGGTTATGTCGAACGTTAGTTAATGGAGGACGGCCAATTTGAATAAAAGTGTCAGTTTCGGTGATTATTTTGCATTTTTCTGCATAATGGTTCACATACGACTACATATCCAGAAATGATTTGGTTTATAGTACAATAATTATACATTTCTCAGAAACATCTCATAAATTACATAATGCAGTATACTCTTATGCAGCTTGTTAGGGTTCTTTTTGAAGAACATAAATCTATGAATATTTGAGGTTGAGTTACATGTGACCTATACTAATGTAGGTAGGACCCACTATTAAGTATTTCAAGTTATCTACAGTACTACTATGAATGACGCATTGCGTTATATTTAGTTACACAATTGTTTATATTACCCACTAAAGTTATTTTTTTTTTCAGTTATTTGCTGCTTAAAATACTCACATTTGTAACTGATATTGTTTTAAGCTGAACATAAAGACAATTGTTCGCTTATAGCGCTATAAGTTAGGTAAAACAAGCAGTTTATTTTCAATTATGCAGAAGTTTGCTGTGTAAAGAAGAAAAAATCTAAAGTATTTAGCTTCTGAATAAATTAGTACCATTTCGTACACTATGCAGCGTAAAGAAAATATTTCGTCTAATATTCAGCGTTTTGCTGTTTAACCGCTTTGTTTAAATATGTTATACAGGACAATGCAAAAACTTCAGCTACTGTGCAGCTAATAGCTGTTTCAATTACTTTTATTTGAATATCGCTTGTTTAGCAGATTCTACTCTTGATTACTATTCAGCTTGAAGAAATACCGCGAACTTTATACAGAATTTAGTAAGCTTACAACATTATTTAAATTTAAGAACTCTCTTATTCAAAATAAAGCCATAACGTCAGCTGTAATACAAAAGTAATAAAGCTTGACACTGCTTATTGTCGTATATTTTCGCTACTATCTGGCTTATGTGTTGGCTGGGTAGGGCCATGGGGTCCGACTGCCCACTTAGTTTTTCGAGACATTGCCAAGCGGTTGCTAAAGAATCAGCATTGCAATACAACGTGGCAATGCTGCAAGCCTGTAGGGCTCTTATCGTGTTGACAATGATGCGGACTATTTTTTTGATGCCCTGTGATTCTTTCCTCTCCCCTTTTAAATTCCTGTACATATTATTATTGTTATTTTAAGACTGTTTGCTTTTAAATTATATAAATAACATTAAATATAAATTTTTGGTAGGTATCAGTTTAGAAGATAATGTCAAAGTAACAGTGTTGCTGACTGTACCTACATACGAGCTTATTTCACAGCATATTTTTAGTGATATGAGCCACGAAGTGTTGTTAGCTGTACCCACAAGTAGAAAAAGCAATAGGCGAAAAATGGGGCATAATAAATATAACGAAGAAAGTGGTCTAGGTACCAATTTAGGGATGTCATAACCAGCCTGGGTCTAACCAATATTCAAACAAAATATAGGTAAGGTTCTGGGTTCGAGCCCCATTCAAAACTAAGTTATAGGTACGAAATTGTATTGTGTTGACTCATTGAATCAAAATGACAAAAAGACACGAATTTATTAGTAAACAAGATTAAAGTTTGTGACATCGATGATTGTAAATTACTAATTTTAGTAGAAATAACACTGTTAGTTCTTGAACGATAAATAATTGGAACTATAACGTTCAGGGTCGGTCTGACAGCGTCGGTGAATAACTACTGAACCATGAACTCATTACAATGCTATGTTTTGAACAAAGGCGACAAACGCCGAGTACATAATTGTTAACAAATTCTTGTTTGACGTCTGACTCGTTGGAGAAATCACCACCGCCGCCACTGAGACAAAAAGTTTTATTGACAACGCTTCATTACAATACCTGCCTATAGCTACCTCTATTAATAAATAAACGCTCTTGAGTCGAAGTTGAAAGTCAAAAGTCAAAAGCCGACACCTTAGAGTGATAACCTCGTAAGTGTACAAGAAGTAACTTTTCAAGAGAGAGAAAAAGAAATTGTACGGCGTCTTTTGTTTTTTTATTAATTAATATGGTATTGTTATTTTCCGAGTGACTAATAACTTAAAAGTCGACTAAATGTTTGCAACAAAAAAAATAGAGTGGGTACCATATATAATGGGTTGGCAGCTAATAAGGAGTATCGTAATAAGTAATAGGTAGCATATTAATATATCAGTAATAAGCTCCGTTTTAATTTGTTACCAGGAGAAACTGGATGCAATCTGGTCTTTAGGGCACCCCGACTCGGACAGGTTAGGTTAGAAGGTGGTTATTTTTTTATAAACCACCCAGAAGTAGGAGCCCCGCGAAGCGGGGCTCCGTCGACCAAGCCCTGCCATCGACCATGCATAGAATATTTTAATTAAGGTTTGGTTAGAACTGTGACAATTATGACAAACATGAACGCCCATTTTCTATTTTGTTTTCGTCATTAAGTTTCCGCTTAGATATTAATTCTGTTCCCAAAAGAAAAACTTGATGCTAGTTTAAATTAAAACGGAGCTTATTACTGATATATTAATATGCTACCTATTACTTATTACGATACTCCTTATTAGCTGCCAACCCATTATATATGGTACCCACTCTATTTTTTTTTAAACCTATATTCATTTTACTTAGTTGCCGCATTAAATACATGCCATTAATATGGAAAATTAACCCGCTTTTATATCCAAAACTGTTCGATACTATAAAATTGCGAGTGCGTTGCGAGACTTTCATCCTAGAAACTCAATAAAATAAATTTGAGCAACAATGCATTCCCGAAGTTTTCACTATAAGGCGACGAAGTATAACAATGACTACGATTATTTTCAAAACTACAAGACTTCGCCAACTTTACTACGAAGCTTAAGTTACTAAGCTCATGTTTATAGGACTCGAATGTGGAACTTTTACGAAGTAAGTAGTGATATGGTTTCCATTCTTGTCGATAATGTAGAGATATGTAATAGTTGGAAACAAAAATACCTATGTGGGAGGTATTTCGATAGGTACTTCTAGTACCTATCTAGAGAAAATACATTGCTTACACTCTGTAAAAAGATAGTGTTCTTCTGCTAAAATAGTATTCATAATATACATTCTTTTGTAAGCAATCGTGTGTAGAATATTTAGTAATACCCTCATTTGGTGAATATTCGATAGTTTATGTGTAGGTACTGGCGCAGATCAATATTCGTGCACGTTGCCAGAATGACGATCAAGACGTATTCTCGTTACCAGCCAATACCCAGGTGTATAGAACATTACAATAAATGTATAAGTTTTGTATAATACCAGCACCCTTGCCTTTAATGTTAGAAATATTAATAATACTTTGTTTCAGATTAGCCGATTGAGGTGTACTTACTACCCAGTAGTTACAGTAGTTAGTTATAGGTAGCCAAGTTTGGTAACCGATTTTTTTATATTATATAGTTAGTTAAAATCTTGACTTTGAAAAGCCTAGACTTGCTGAGATACAAAATCGATAAACCTTATTTTTTGCACTTACACAAAAAATAAAGTAAGGAAAGATGATAGAAATTGGTTGCAAAAGAACCACAGAACAAAATGCGTTCAAAACAAAACACCATAATTATCACTTTGTTTAATTGAGACATGTCAAATATTCTTCACGAAGTAATAAACCATATTCTATTCTTCTATTCTATATAATTTTGAATTTGAAATTCGAGTTTGAAGATTGAATTTGAACAAAATTTCTTAGAACAGCAAGCTAACCCTTTATTTTGTTTACAATAAGTTAGATACTGCCACCACCCCTTCAGGATGAAAGAAAATTCCAATAAGTATGCCTTTTGCAAGTTTTTGTTTGTTGCTTTTGATCAAATTGTTTCCTCAATTTCAGATTATATTTTACCAGCGGCCCGGCCCTTGCTTCGTGCGGTTTTTATGACTTGACAAAACATCGGGATGTCTTTATTATAATATTAATGTATTATACATATAAACCTTCCAGAATAAATTCTCTACCTAAATGATGGTGAAAACCGCATCAAAATGCGTTGCGTAGTTGAGAAAAACAACGCGGCAACACAATATATAGGTAGATATATAAAAGATAGACAATAATACTCAATGTTCGAGACATAGTAGAAAAACCATCTCATGGGTTTCAACTTTTATCGTGTGTGTGAAAAAGCACTAAAAAGGACGCGAGTTATGAATGGTGTAAAGTTCTTGGCAGCTTCTGAAGTAAGTTGCGCGTTACACTTGAAAAATTATTAAATTAGCTCCATAGATACCTACCTTGCTCAAGCAATAAAACAACTTAGGAACCTACATAGATAAGATAATATTGCGCGAGGGAATATTATAATAAGTACCTACACCCACATTTCGTGAGGTATGTTGTTCTCAAGACAAGACTCCAACAGGCTGCTACTGGGAATTCGCCAAACATGAGGCTCGAACCTAAGACCCCGGTGGCTCACGGTCGCTCTTGCGACCACTTTACAACCATCGAACAAACAAATACAATGTTAACAAATTACAATGTTAGGTATATTTAGCAATTAAACCAGGTATTATCGTTAACCAAATTACTCTGCATGTTGTCCATTAGGAACGGCGATAATTTAGAAATCATTTACGGAAACCAAATCGGGCAACGTATTATTCGCGAACCATCTGCCAAAGAACGGTTCACCGATGAATATAGTAGCTAGGTAGGTATCAATGTATGTATCCACGTCGCCTGAAATGTATCGAATTAATTAGTAGGTGAATTGAATTTGATAAACTTTTGGAATTCTGTTATAAAACGTTAGCAATACTAAAATATGGAAAGTTACGTTGTGGCGATCTCGAACCTGAATAAAGAAATAAAGTTCCTGAAGAGTTGAAGTCGAATGATAAAACTACGAATTTATGTTTAGAGACAAAACAACCTTGTGAAACATTCATCGACGCACGTACCTACCTACAGTTTTACGAATGTATGTAAGTATCTATAGCTGTTATCGATTTAAAGTAACAGAGTGTCAAGTTTAAGGCCGAGAATCCTACTTTTGATTCCGTGATTCGTAACTTGATAATCAACTAAAACTTTAATAATAAGAAGGAATTTCGGATTGCTGGCAATAAGATGCTTAATCAGCTTAAACGTTTCAATAATCACTTGACGATAAAAATCTTGTTACGAACCGACGTAAGTACTTAGCTCATTTTAATAAGAAAGATCTCGGCTCTCTTGACATCTGCTGAGTTCACTGAACAAGAAAAAGTTAAAAACAGTTTGCGAAGCTGCGCAGGTATTCTTAATGTACCTACAGACGAAAACGATTTAGCCTAACGGCTCGCCTGCTATAATATGCTTTCGACGTAATAGAAAAAGGCATTTAATCGCAATAACCTTATTACGACAGCACAATGCATATAAACTTTACAAGTATTCGTAATAAAAATTCTGTCAAAATTGCATTTTTTTCATTGAATAATGTAATCTCAGTTACCCGCGGTAAAACGAATTGAAAAGGCTTTGCACTACAGCATGAAAACAACAGAGTCGGAACAGTGCATTGTGCGCACTGTGTGGCGTGCCAATATGGCCGACAGTGGCCGGCCGACGATACTTGTGATTTGACTTTGATTTCACACATACATAAAACAAATGTCTATCACCAACTCTTTTCGCATGAAGACTTGATAAATATTTATTGTCAAGCCAAACCATTGACATTTTGTAAACTCTATATACTATTAATACTTAACCGCAATATATTTGTAAGGTAAATATTTTCGTAGTAAAATATTCTCGTAATTTATATTATTCGGAAATTTTCATTTTGATGGAACAAAAAGTTACTCAATAGCTTTGCAAAAAACTGAGTTTTATATTAATAACAATCTGAAACAATACTTACTTTATAATGCAATTTTAATATTACCTTACCACGGTTCTTGGAAATCGAACAAGCACCATGATTTTACTACCTTTAGTTTGACGGCTTATTTACGTACTTATTTGCTACCCCACAATTTAATTGTACCTATTAAGTTCTCAGAACCCTCTTTGAACTATACCTAGATACATTGCGAAATTGTTGTTATTGTTCTTAGTTATACCTATTAAATTTTATTATTATAATTAAATAACCTAACTTCATTATTTTATGTAATTTCTTTTATTTCCATTTGGGTACCCCAAGTAAATGAATAGCATTATTGGCTTCTTACCTTGAATAAGTTTCGAATTGAGTTCTTTTATGTTTCAACAATTCCGATAAATAATTTTGAGTTTATAAGAACTTCGACAGAACGGCAACTTTCAATGAAAGCCTGAATGAAAATTGTTGTGAAATTTTTACTTAAATAAAATAGGATAACATGTTTTAAAGAGAAGGCAGGTAGGTACCTAGGTATAGCAGAATTATGCAAACTTAGAGTATGTGCAGCTTTGCAAGTGAGATGACGTGAACAGTGCACAAACAGCTCGAGAGAACGTGAGACGACGACGCCGCACCGATACGCCACGACTCTATACTTACGCCAATATTTATCTAGAATTTATTGTGGCCGTCACGTGACGCCCGGCAGATGTGAAACATCGAAATTGATGGCAGTACAAAAAAAACGTGTGGTCTCAGGAACGAACTTCCTTACATTTTTTCTTCAACTCGACAAATCTGAATATTTTCACAGCCGCCATCATGGTCAAAACGACACCCATTATGAAATGGGTGAAACCATGAAAATGACCACAATGTTTAAAAAAAAATGCAACAGCCATTTTGGATTTTCACTCTAACCTCGCTTTCGGCTTTACACCCCGAAAACCATGAAAGCGACTCCCATCATGAAAAATTTGAAAATGTTCGCAGCCGCCATCTTGGATATTCAAAACCATGAAAACCATCTGTCCCTCGCTCTCTGTCTCTTTCTATATATTAAAAGGTATAGTTTAGTATGCGCGCACACACAAGGGAGTCAAGGGAGAGAGTTGTAGCGTAGAGGGGGCATGACGGCATGAGAGAGCGTCATGCCGTTCGGTTGATTTCACTCCCAAAGTGCGCCAATAGATGTTTCACATCAAAAACCTTTTAATTATAACTTATAACCTGAACTTATAACGTACCTTTTTCATTCAGTGTATCGGAGTCCAAAGCTTTGTACTGTACCAAATAAGATCTTGTAAACATTACCTACACGGGCAGCGGGTTGGTGACCGCAGAGCGCTCTCGCACCGGTGACGTTGAACGGCAGTACCAGTCACTACGACGTACATTTTGATGGCTTTAAAGTTTGCAACATTGATTGGAATACAGTTAAAACGTCCCTGCTCGATTTGATTGGCATTTGCAGTACTATAGTTAAGTAATCAATCCACTGCTGCACTACACAGTTGCCTAATAAATATAGAATTTTCTTTAATCCAAGAATAAGAAGGAAGCTAAGCTCGATTGCCCAATTGGCTTGTGGTCACGGTCTGTTACCGCTCGAACAAATATTTGTAAGGCCAACAAATATGTTCCGTGTCCGGGTGTTTGTGAATGTGGGATTTATTTTCTTATTGCACCGCTTGCTATACCGGAGAAGTGCTATGTAGGGAACTCGGGCAACATAAACAAACGGTACTTACTCAATTTGAGCTTTAGAATAAACAGACAGTTCATCATGATCATCATCATCATCATTTCAGCTGAAAGACGTCCACTGCTGGACATAGGCCTTCTCCGACCACCGCCACTTCGACCGGTCCTATGCCTCCCGTATCCAGCGGATTCCTGCAGCCTTCACAAGGTCATCGGTCCACCTTGTGGGATAGAATTAGTTGTTCACGAATATTTAGCCAGAGTAGGTAGGTACTCCCTCTCACCGAGAGGAGGCCTGTGTCCCAGCAGTGGGAACATTATAGGCTGATGATGAGGTAGGTACTGTGACTACAGTTATTGTTTCAAAAATCATTATCGTTTTTGATACTTTATAACATCTACGACAAAAGAATTACTGCCTGTAATTGCTTTCCAACTGTTAAAAGGTTTCTTCTGATATTTATATAAGTATGTATATATATTTCTGGTTGGATATCACGCTCCACAGATGAAACGAAACGCTTGAAGCACAATTCATCTCTATTTTTATCCTCCGAAATAGTTACATACCCATGCGAATACACACACAACATTTTTATTTTCTCTCTTTACTTTCTACTTTCGCCTAGATTAGAACGGGAGGAATCTGTACAAATCCCATGTACGAGCCGAGCGCTTACTGCAAGTGCCTCGCGATGAAAAGTACAGGCACACACATACGCCTACAATCCTACATAGATACTACATAGGATGTGAGTATACGTAGACACCGACTCTCCGAAAAGAACCTTCAATGCAATTTATAAATATAACTGCAGATTCAGGGAGACGGAAGAAACGAATGCCGAGCGAAATGGACTGTAGGATTTCGCTAAATATAGCTAGTCTCATCAAAACGATGTGGATGTTATGGTTCGATGAGCATTTTATTTATTGGACCTTTGTTCTGAAGTAGGCTTTTACTGTAGCTTAATTAAAACTAGCACGTCTTTACAAAAAACCCTTATAATATCATTAGGTACGAGAATTGTCCCTTCTGGTATAAACAAGCCAAAATAGCAGCTATGCATCCCCCGAGGCTAGCCCAAGTTTCGAGAATCTTATTGATATGTTTCCCTCAATAAGCCCTCGCCGTGTATTTAAAGTTATTACAGAGTCAATAGCAGCGGTAGCTCCGAGCAATACCACCAAGACTTGTAGAAGTTTACTTAAGATACCTCGCTATAGTTAATATACAGAGCCACTTAGGTACATTTGCTTAACATGCAAACCACAGATTACAATGTTAAACAGTAGCGAGATCAAAGTGAAATCAAATGAATGGTTATCATTGGTATGCAATTACGTCATATACGGGGTGCAGTCGGTGATATACGCCAGTTTCAGTTATATCGAGTCACAGTGAATGTCAAACCGTTGTGTAGTCAGCGAGCCAGTTACTCGTACTTTTATGTTTTAGGAGTCACGGACGGATCACGGCACAGTTTCAATTCAACAAAGGGATTCTCGATACCGTATATTTGCGTCACATATAGGTACCTACGTACTATTGTGCACGATAGGTATTTTCAATGGATGTCCGCTTCAGATTGTATATACCTGTGTAATGTGTAGCTCTGTACTTTCACATTATTATCTACCGATACGACGAAATTGTTGTGTATCAGTAATATATACTCGAAAAAGATATCTTATGATAGGTAAAAAGGTAAAGTACTTACATACATCTTTGATGAGGTACTGTGTTTAATGCTACAACAAAATACCTTGTCATATATTGCAATTGAATGAAAGAAAACTTAAAACCCATATAAAAAGTTCACTGTGTAAACAAGCATATTACAAATTAGAGGATTATATCCAAGATAAGAATGCTTGGAAACATGCTGGTCCAGCTCCATAGGACAATCTAGGATCTAGACAAAATTAAACTTGTTGCTACTTTAACTGTATAGTTAATTATTTTTTATGACATTGATTTACATTCTGTGATTACTTTAACTCACACACTGACATATTACTTGTTTACATAATTTGGGAAATCGTATACTTTTACAATGTTTGTAAATATGTGAACACCATGTATCTATCACTTAATTAACTTATTTATCATTGCTACGTTTATTAAATTCTTTTTACCTATTGTGGTAGGGTAATTTTTATTATAGGTGCATCGTCTTCACATATAATTATATAATTAATGTATACAAAATATTGTAACACATTTTAAAAGAGTAACGGTGGAGTTTCTTGCCCATTCTTCTCCATACGAAACTACCTTTTGGAAGGGGAGACTAGAATCAATTCTATTTAAATGTAAATGTTGACGTTCAAAAGTGCCTTTTTTTCTCTTTATTTATTATTAGGGACATTTATACAATTGTATATGCCAGTCCCATCGGACCTTATATCGTAAAAGTACTTCTTACTTAATAATAAACAAACTTATTGAACCTTATAACGTAAAACGTAATAATACAAAGTTAAATAAACTATAAGCAGCTCCGGAGTTAGGTGTCGACAAAATATGATGACAAAATAAAAGTGCCTTTTATGTGCCTACTTATTTGAAATAAAAGCTTTGACTTTGAGGTATATCTGTCTTGTTGAAAATCATCATAATATCCTGTTGACTAATTTCCAGAAAACTGTAGACTGCAACGGTCATAGAAATACTTGTGGCATTAGGTATATACATAATATAATAATATGGTTTAATATTAATAATATTCAGCCCGGGTGCCTTATATGGGGCACTATTTCACTTACATCAAACCTTATTAGTACACTCTCTGTTACCCTCGACTTCGTTTCCATACTTTGACCTCCCGTTTGACCCCTCAGAGGATGAGCTTCTAAAAATCCTAGACGGTTGCCTACGTTGTTTATAAAGCCTATATGCTAAATTTTAAGCTTGTAGGTTTTGCTCATAGTATAGAGATTTTGTGTGGAGTGAATGGTATTTGGGTTTTATTTATACTTGGTCTTTACCATGACCTCGTGACCTCGTGAGGCTCGTGGCTAAATAATAAGAGCCGCCCGGGTCGATTGACGGGTACGCTAGCCACGGTCGGTTTGTAGATGGGTGACCATCCATTACCTACATATCGAGACCCCTCCGTGCCTCAAAAGCGCGTTAAACCGTCGATCCCGGCTGTCATTAGTAGGTAGATCTTTGACAGTCGTTATGGGCAGTCAGTAGCCCAAAAGTCTGACAAACAGTCTTAGCAAGGGTATCGGGCTACCCAGTAATTGGGTTGTGGAGATCAGATAGGTCGCTAGGTGTAAAATACTGGTGTTCAGCTGCAATCGGTAAGACTGAAAGCTGACCCCAACGTGGTTGGAAAAAGGCTAGGCGGATGGTTCGGTGTTGTGAACTCCTACTCCATAAACGCACATCAAGGACTGTTAGTGACATCTCGAGTCATGAAACAATACCACACGCTACGTCATACTGATCTATCGACCGTGATTGATTCAAAATATTGTTCCCACGCCCCTCTCCTTGAATGTGATAAGACGGCGAATACATAATTTGTTCGTTAAGAACGATGCGTTGTTCGTTTTTCATTGTAAAAATCCTCAACACAATCTAACAAACACGAGTTTTCATCAAATCTCAGCGCTGCTGCTATAGTTTGGACGTTCGAACCAAACATTGGGATATTGATACCTACAAGCTCGCCGAGCCACCTTTGGGTGGGGACCCCTTCCACGTTGCGGATTGAGAAGAAAACGCAAAAGGTTTCATCGAAAATAATACGCAAACGGTGGGGCCAATCCTTATTCCTTTTCATCATCTCCTGAGTTCTGTTTGGTGCTATAGTGTGTCTGTGCTCTTATTTTCGCGAAATTGCCGCATTGTATTTTCGGAATATCGGATTTCTAGTCAATTATTAGCCTGGTGACGCATCAGTGCCGTGTGTGATTAAGCTGGAGATTATAAAACCGTGACTACTCCTCCTTTACCAGAATCGATAGTGACTCTTCTAAATCCCGTTACAAACCTCCTAATTTGCTAAGTGTAGAAAGTAGTGAGTTAGTTCGCGATTTAGTTAGGAAGCGTGGTATTATTAAGGGCAGGCTTACCAAATTTAATGGTTATTTGGAGTCTTTTAAAAGATTGTGATCATGAATTTCCTAATAAAAAAACGCATTGATTTAAAAATGAGGATTTAAGGATGTAGGTACCGTAAACCGGGGCTACTTTGATCAATATTGAACTTTGAAAGTCCATATCTTTTAAATTAGTGGGTATAAAAAAATACAAAAAATGTCTAATAATCGGTTTTTTTATCACTCTCGATTCCTGTAATGATAAGTGAAAAAATATGGCTTGAAATTGAGAAAAAAAAATTAAAATTGGCTGATCAAAGTTAAACGTAGGATGGGGTTACTTTGATACCCCCGATTTTATTGTGTGATTAATGATGATGATGATGATGATGATGATTAAAAAGTAACTCCAATAACAATGCCAATTCAATTTAAAAAACCAAAATCTGCCAACGGAAATAATACATATTGACGTTTTTGTCATATGGGGTAACTTTGATCTACTAAAGCTATTAATAGAGATATATTTACCTTTTTTAATTAAAATCGTTGACGAAGTCTCCGCGTATCCTCAGAAAAGGATATGACAGTTCTTCAGTGTTGATAACATCGAAAAAAAAATTACCAAATTGCGTTTCGTTTAACGCAATTCACGATTTTATACGAAATGGAAGTTTTGATCAGTCATCCTGCAATTCAAAGTAACCCCGGTTAATGGTACTACGTTATTTTCTGAATTTAACGACATTCAAATTAAAATAGAGGAAAGAGTTTCTGATAATGAATCAGGCGAACAATTAAATCAAAGAAAACATTTAAAAGGTAGTTACTACAATTTAATATCACTTGTTGAATTTATGCTGACCACTGATGAGGTTGCTGACTGCTCCAAGTCATGCCATAGTCATAATAACAATCAAGTACATTCTGTGAAGTTACCCACTATATCCATGCCTACATTTGACGGTTCCTATGAGCACTGGCTGGAATTCAGAGACACATTTGCCTCCCTAGTTCATAATTCTAAAGATATTTCCAATATCCAAAGTTTCACTATCTCGAATCGTCTCTAAAATACAGCGCTGAACTAGTTATAGGTACATTTCATAAAATTTTCTAATTGCTTGGGACTTGTTGCTCAACCGACATAATAACTGCGGACTTTTAATGAGCTCCTTAGCAAAGGTTTGTCAAATATAACTGCATTAACCAAAGAGTCGCCTTCTTCGATTAGAAAATTAATAAACACTATTTTGATAATTTTACGCGCACTTAAGGTTCTAGGTGAGCCTACATACTACCGGGATAGTTAAATAATTAATGTCATGGTGTCGAAGTTGGATACAATAACTGAAAGAGAATGGAGTCTCATAAGTGCACATTGTTCCCGAACGCAAACGAGAACAATTCTAAACGTTTATCAGTGGATTTTTAATTAACCTTTTGCTCAACAAAACAGACATGCTAGATGCATTGCAGCGTTCACAAAGGAAATAAGCTCAAAGCACTGACAACAAAAAACAACACTCAAAATGTCATAATATGTCACACTGCAATGTTTCCAGCGGGCCTAGTAAGTCAAATAATGCAACGCGAATCATCCACTGCATACGTATAAAGAGTTTATCGAAAACTTTTACGCGAGCACAACTTACGTGGGTCACACTGTGAAAGTTTTTATAAATTAAAAAATGGAATGATGTAGAAGCCTTTTAATATTTTTATTGCTTTTCGAAGTAGTCTCCGTTCCATTCTAAGGACCATGCGCATGCGATGGAACCATTGACTCAAGCAGTGGGCCCACTCTTCTTTAGGGATTTCTTCCACGGCTTTTTCAAACGCAGTCACGGCATCTTCAGGGTTCATAAAACGAATTCCTATAAGTTTATCTTTTATTTTTGGAATTAAATAAAAGTCACTAGGTGCCAAGTCAGCACTGTAAGGAGGACGAGTTACTAACACCACACTTTCGATAGACAAATATTGGATATTCCGTCTCGCGGAGTGAGCTGGAGCGTTGTCGTGGTGGAGGAGGATCCTGCTTCGTGGGCGCTGCTGTCTAACATTTTCCAAGACAATTGGTAAACAATGACTGACATACCAATCTGCAGTAGTTAATAGTCTTTTAATCTTCTAGGACAATTGTTGCGAAATGACCCGTCCGTCCAAAGAATGAGGCAATCATCTTTTCCCCTTATCTTCTGCCCTTCTTTACTTTTGTCGGCAAATCTTCGAATGGAAACATCCATTGGGCATATTGGCTTTTGGTTTGGGGTTCGTAACAATATATCCAGCTTTCATAACCTGTGACGATATCATATACAGCATACGAATCTCTCCGTCATACTTTTCAAGCATTGAGCGGCACCAATCCAAACGACGGCGTTTTTAATCTTTCGTCAAATTATGAGGTATCCATCTAGTACAAAGCCTTCCGACGCCTAAAGTTCATGTAATACTTTTTGTACTTGACTCATACCAATGCCTAAAGCTGTCCGAATCTGTTGATCTGTCACCCTTCTATCAACTTCTATCATTAGCTGCACAGCACTCACGTTATCGTCAGTAGCCGCCGTAAAAGGACGTCTTTCCCGCAAATCATCAGTGAGTTTGCTTCGACCACGTTTAAACTCATTAAACCAGTTATAAACCATTTCGCACAGGATGGGGCTTCGTCATGAAATGCTAATCGAAGTCTATTGTAACATTGTTGTTGAGTAAGACCGCAACGAACGTCGTAAAATATCTTTGAACGAAAATTTTCTCTAGTCAATTCCATTTCGACGCACGGCTGACACTGTTTAAATTGCTGCCAATAATTTGTAAAAACAAATGACATATGAAGTCATTACCTACACGTCTACAGATTCCTAATTCGAAATTTAAATACATTTTTCATCACTTGCTTTTCTTAATGGCCTATTCTAAAAACTTTCAGTGTGACTCCCGTATGTGAGAATTGCTTACATTCGAACCACTCAGTAAATAATGGTAAGTTTGGGCCTTGTAGACACTGCAATCAAAAACCTAACTTATTAATGCACAATAGTAACGCTAATAGTTCTTTTGCTTTGCAGTCCGCAACGAACACTGAGGCGTCACGTGCTAATGCGAGGGAAGCGCCTGCGCACCTCCCCGCGGCCACACCACCCGCCTCGGACTCCGCAGTCTCTATTCAAATAAACAAGGCACACATGCAAATGCAATCAATTAAGTCTACCTATAGGTGTGCAGTCCGTGATATTGTCAACAGCTATCGTTGAAGTAGCAGATGGACACGGTAGCTACCATAAAGCGCGGGCACTCCTTGACAATGGAAGCCAGCGCTGTTTCATTTCTAAAACATTATGTCAACTATTAAATAGGTGATTCAGTGGTCGCCATGGGATCTGGAGGCAAAAGGCCTCGCGCACATATGGGAGTGGCACGAGGAGGCGAAACGCCGGGGCGTAACTGCGTTGCCGCATGAAATCACGGCACAGTAGACAGAGCTCCGGCGGGATCTCATGGCGGCATGGAGAGTGCGACTGTCGCAACCCAGCGCTGGGCACGCCACAATTGCGGCGATAAGTCCCCTCTTTGGGGAGTGGCTAGAGAGGCGCCACGGTGTCCTCACCTTTCGCCTGACGCAGGTCCTCCCCGGACACGGTTGCTTCGGGAGGTTTCTGTTCCGGATAAAGCGGGAGGAAACGCCCGGGTGTCACCATTGTATGGATCGCCCGGGCGTTTCCTCGTGCAGGCGGAGGGCATGGGAAGCCATCACCTCCTCCTGCGAGGCAGTAATGCTCGCGAAGGAGGAGGCGGAACGCGTGAGGGAGAGGCAAAATTCCCGCCCTCACGCCCCTAATCGCCGCAGGAGACTCCCAGGGCATCGGGAATCCCAGGCCGATTCCCAGCCACCGTAGGCGCGGGCTTGCAAAC
The DNA here is from genome assembly GCA_937001585.2 of Brachylomia viminalis. NCBI lineage: Eukaryota > Metazoa > Arthropoda > Insecta > Lepidoptera > Noctuidae > Brachylomia > Brachylomia viminalis. The sequence continues at coordinate 11,498,112 of OW443301.2, read as the reverse complement.
GGCGAGCAATAGGTAGCTCGCCGTCCGATAAGGACCAAGCCCGGGTCGACGCGACGGTGCGTTGTGTTCCACGCGCGCCTCAAAGAGATGTCAGCAACAATGACGTGGTCCGCTAGGGCTGATACCTGCCTGGGTTGCGAGAAAGTCCGAAAGGGTTACCGTGGCCCCTGGCACAGGCAACTGAAGAAACACGGGTGGGTTTTAGTCAGAAAGAGTCTGACACGCCCTCCCGCTCCGCCGAGAGCGGGAGAAGTTATTTGATGATTTACCATACTCAAAACAATAAAAAAAATTGATTCAGTGTACATTGTTCGCAGGTTTGTAATATCGTTATCAAGTCCTGCGTCGATAATTCATTTACAATTGTTATGTGCGGTCTAAAATTACGGCTTCGATGCCTGCCGTATGTAAATTAAGCGCGCCAGTCTGTATTCCAGACAACTTAGGTTAGACAAACCGGAGTATCGAGACGACAAAAATATTGACATTTTTACTGGCGCAGATTTTATGGTTCTGATGTTCTGGGATCTGTTAGAAGACGGTAAGATTCGTTTATCTAGTGGTCCGTTTCTACAGACCACCAAATTAGGCCGGATTATTTTCGGACCTTTATTTAAATAAACACGCAAAAATAATCATATATTTTTTTTAAGATGGTCAGAAATTAATGCGCGTATGTGATCGTTTAGTTAAGAATTAATTTACGGTAAAAAAACATCCGATTGTAGTTCATAGTAAACATTATTTTACCAATTTATTATTTCGTCACGAGCACATTGAGCTTCTCCACGCAGCTCCGCAGGAATTACTTTTTCTTTTACGCGAATCATGGTGGTCTGTCGGAGGTAGGAATTTAGCTCGCCAGGTAGTGCATACCTGTGAGTACAGGTATGCCCATCATAGGACTAAGGGTCTTACCTCTAATGCGAGTGCATTAGAGGTAAGACCCTTAGTCCTATGATGGGTTACTTACCTAGGGAACGAGTAACACCTAGTCTTCCATTCGTTTGGTGTGGGGTGGATTACGCTGGGTCAGTGCTCATTCTGAACCTCAAAGGTAGGGGTGCTAGGGTTATCAAAGGCTACATTTGTCTATTTGTTTGTTTTTCTGGAGTTAGTTAGTGACCTCTCCAATGTAGCGTATTTATTTACTTTAAAATGATTTATTTCATGCCGTGGTAAGCTTGCAGATATCTACTCTGATAATGGTTGTACTTGCGTAGGAGTAATGAATGATTTTTTAAAAAACGTTAACTTATTGTAGTACTTAGTAATATTTTAGAATTCGCATCTAGTCAAAATATTAAATTCTTTTTTATTCCCCCTTATTCTACGCATTTTGGTGGGTGAGTAGCAGGAGTAAAGTCGAGTAAACACCATCTTCATCGTGGGATAGGTAAGGCGCACCTCATGTTCGAAGTTGTACAGCACAGTATTGGTTCATATATATCGCCGTATTAAATTCCCGACCACTGTCTCCTCTTTCCCCCGATCCTCATGACTTTTCTCCGCTCACTCCCGGTCACTTCCTTATTGGCCAACCACTGACTGCGCCAGCTGGCGATGACCTACGCGATGTTCCTGCTAGTCGTCTGCAGAGATACCAGAGTGTAGATGACCTTCGCCAACACTTCTGGAACCGGTGGGCGAAGGAATACATCTCCGAGCTACAGGTGCGGACAAAATGGACGGTGAATGTGGACGAGGTCAAACCAAACTCCTTAGTGGTTATTAAGGAAAATAACCTCCCACCTTTGAAGTGGAATTTGGGACCCGTTCTCTGCACTATCCCAGGAAAGGATGGTGTATCCCGGATGGCTGATATACAGACGTTATCGGGCGTGGTGAGGCGCGCATTTACCAAGATTTGTCCTCTACTACAGGACGTGATCGACACTGACGCAGTGACTGAAGACCATTGAAAGCCACTGCTTCCAAGGCCGGGCTTGTCGATAAATGCACATCAAGGACCGATAGTGAGACGGCGCGTACGTGTTCCACGCGCGCCTCAAAGAGATGTCAGCATCGAAGAGGGGGCTCACTAGGGCCCAAGCCTGCCGGGAAAGCGGGATCATCCAAAAGGGGTACCGCTGACCCGGAACATAAAGGGCCAAGGAAGGAACACGGGTGGTTTTTAGTCAGTAAGAGTCTGACACTCCCTTCCGCTCCACCCAGAGCGGGAGGGGTCATTTGATGATTTCCCATCCTCAAAAAAAAAAAAAAAAAGGACCGATAGTGACATCTTGAGGCAAAACAATAATACCACACGCTACGTCATACTAACCTCTCGACCGTGATTGGTTTTACTCAACATATTGTTCCCACGCCCCTCTCCTTGAATGTTCTAAGTAAGATGATACATAATTTGTTCTTTAAACTATCGCATCGTTTTTCATTGTATAAATCCTCAACACTATCTATCAAACACCTGTGTTTTCACCAAAGCAGACTGCCGTTGCTACAATAGGTATTTCAGTATCGTATACATACATGATTTACGTCATTTATATCAATTGCAAGACAAGGTACGATTTAATTGGAGGTATGTTATACGCATTAATGAATCTTCCCAGTCAGTTTGTAGTAATTGACGATCGACTATTAAGCTAATGAATGGGAATTTATCTGTGCAATTTGTCGAGCAACGTTCACGGATAGATAGGTCTCAATAAGACTATGTCGTGAAATGGTAGCCGTGTTTACACTAGTCTGGAGTTAGCTTTTAATTAGTCGTTTTTTGTTGTATGCTACCTGGACTCGGAACTTCTTTGTGTAAATCGCTGTGGAAGGTTACATTTACTGTGAACGTTCCCCGGTTAGGTTATAAAGGATCAAACGGTGTGATTTAGATCACGTCGGTTTGCTCGTATGTATTTTCAACACATACCTATCTACGTAGGTACTGTCGAACATAAGAGACACGATGTTTCTGTATATTCATGATATACAGAAAAACACCAAACACAGTTAATGGGTCGACTGTTTACGTTTAAGCAATTAGAGTTAAAATTTGAAAACACGTAAACATTTACACTGCCATAAACTGAAAGAATAAAGCTTATTTTTTGAGGAGCACTACTTTTTTTTTTTTTCTTAAACGTTGCCCCACACTAGGAATTTCTCCTGTATCGTGGGTGCGTTTACAAACATTTAAACTTTCATACACAAACAGCCAGACCCGGAACAACTACTTGCATGTCATACAAATATTTTTTCCGTGCTGGGATCGAACCCGCGACTCGTAACGCAGCAGTCAATCGCTTAACCACTGCGCCAACCGTGCCGTTGTAGGTATAGGGTGAAAAAATATATAAAAGTGCTTTCGCCGACTAAAATATTGTCTCCGAAAGTCTCGCGTCAAAAATGCGTTATTACCTGCTCAGGAATTTATTGTATCTGTTCGCGAATTGATACCGACGCCATCAAATTGGTATTAGATACCTGAAGTGCTGTAACATTTCCCCATTTGTAAAACAATGCACTAAAGTGTTTCAGCTGAATGTCCGTTACAGTTGAGTGAACTAATCCGGCGTCACACGCAGTTATCGCACTAAATCGGGATATCGGCGCGCAACAAATCAGACAAATGCTCACTCTACATGGCACAGTTTTGAGAACTAAGTTTGTGTTATTCCAGGAAAGGAGATGCGAAGTTTAACGGTAAATCATACTTAGTTGAGACAACAAGCATCCGAGGAGGTTGCGAGTGCCGGAGTGCCGCCGCCCGCCCGCGTCCACACCGCATCAACACTCGGCTAGGCATTGAACTGAAGTATGCACATGGAAAGTTTGCACCGACTTCCTTTACTGTTCAGAATATTCTAAGTCATACATAAAAGGCGACTTGGAAAGCTGGATTTAGTTAGGTACCTACTCTTTGTTCACTCCAACTCGGTAAACTCAACTCATGGTCTGTGAAATATACGTTGGTATACAACGTGTAGTTTTGCATCCTCGTCGAATTTCAGGAGGCTGTTATGAAAGACATAAATAATCAAATAAAATTACGATCCTGCTCAATAATTAATACATAGGTACTTGTTTTTTTAGATATTTAAGTTTGACAGTATTTCAGAATACTCTACTTTCAAAGAACAGAATCGCCCCGTTGCGTATGTGGTAGGCAGTGTCGTACGACTATGTCTCTGTGTGCATTATGCATCATTATTATCATCATTATGCGTTACAGTTACAGCGCAGTTACAGGGCGGTATCACACGGACCCTACACATGCCGATTTCCGAAAATGACAAAATTGAAAAATAAATACCTACTTATTTTATTATTGATTCGTGTCGAGAATCATTAGCATAGTTACCTCCTCGAATTTGACGAGGATGCAAAACAACACCTTGTATTTTAAATAATATGAGGACGAAACTTACTTGCATACAGAGCAGTTTCGAAACATGATATATTTTCAATTTCTCATAATAAAAGGTATCGCGACGCTATACTTACATAACGATACGAGAAAACCCTCAACCTTCGATCTATATTCGCACTCGTAACTTTAGTAAGACATTCGAGTGGGTTTTATACGGTGTTTACCTACTAGAAAGCGTTTTTCATGGAAGGTGAAACTTTCTACATAAACAGCTGTTAGAAGCTCAACTCAGCGGCTTCGCGCACGTGTAACTTAGTTCTGATTCCGGTTATCGCCCATTACCTACTATTACCGCTAAAGGTAAGTGGGTATAATTATTATAATATGTGGCATTTTGTAGATCTTTGCATGTTTTGTTACTTACAAAATAATGTAACTATTTATGCAACCCTATCACATAGGGCTCGACCGACCTTCGCGGCTATATACACCAGTTCGTTAAAACACTTGAATATTGCCCCAAGCCACCTTCATTATTTCGTCTTGCAGAGTGTCCAGTGTTCTTCTCTCTCTCATGGCTGATTTGTTTACCAAAGTCGGCCAATCCAGTGATGCCAGACTGGAGGAAATCCTCCCAAATTTGTGTTTTTTTTTAAGTTATGAGGAGACAATTATGGGGATTATATTTTTAGGAGGAAATTTGGAGGGGAAAACTTGGTTTGGATTTGGATTGAGGGGTTTTTAATACCAAAACTGTAATCCGGGAAAAGCCGCGGCTAGCCAAGATGATTAAATTGGTAGTTTCAAAATACATTTTGCGCAGCGTTATCAATTACGTTTTTACAGCTTTCGGCTGTTTCTAATGTATGATTTTGATCCATGATACGAAGGAAAATATTACTAACGCAAGTTATTCAAATCTTCGGGCGTCCAATTAAATAAATAAATATTCTGAAAGCTTTAACAAAAATACACAATAATGAAAGCTTTTGCTGAAATAGTTTAAAATTGTATTTAATTAATGAATAAATATTTTGCCATTTGTGGGGGAGCTTTTCTTCAAATCCTGAATTTTGGACGGATTTCGGGGAAGGTTTAGGGAGAACTCGAGACGGTCATCTGGCAACACTGGTCCAGTCTCATAAAACGTTAAGTCATAGTTGTCAACTCGCGGTTATTTATCAGTCTTAAGTCTTAACCGACGATAAAGGGTTAACCGCAGATTACAAAACAGATAAAAACACAAGCTCTGCGACTCAGATACAACTGAAACATAGATGTCCAATATCTAGATGCGACTGTGGTGGCACTAAACAAAATAACCACTCCAGCGTTGCTGGGAAATACCCAAACACTCCCGCACCACAATTTACAGAGCGGTAGCGATGCAGCGGCAGTCATTGAAGAGGTACAGTGAATTAAATGCGCCACAGAAATAAGATAGATGCCTGTACTGCACAGGTACGTGTTCTGTTTATCGAGTTTCGCACAACGTACGACCGTATTTAAACGTAAACTTTGTATGTTACACTTTAAATCATTAGGAATTTTAGACTCCGTTCCGCGAAAGATAATTTGCTCGTAGTTTTGTCAGTTTGTGTTCTAAAATTGGACCTACGCAAAGATACATATTATGAGGTATATGTGTATATGGTATATTTTTAGTGATAGGTTGTGTTAAGATACTTTGAGAGAAATTTTGAGAGACCAAGCCAATTCAACTCATCTTGCGGCCCAACAAGCGTTGCAATGTGGCTCACCGAGTTTACGATGACCGTATAAGAGGCCTAATTAGAGCTCTAATTAGGTACGAGTACATTCAATCATCAATTCATCAATCGGAGTTTGTAAAGTAGAAAAAAAATGTAAAGTAGGTACTTATCGAAATTACATGGGCCTGTAGCGGTATCTACATCGCCACATGCGAGCTGCGCGTCATACTGACGTCACGCAAATCCTGCATCGCGCAAGCAGAGTTTACCGCGCGACTAGCATACAACACAACAACAACATACAACTACACAACAACACAACTATACAACTTCCCGACATCAATCATCGGGCAGTTGCCCACCAGACACGACACCCGTCTGGTCGGAGGATCCTCCTTTTTGCTATGGAGGTATACACCCTGTTCCTCGTACTTATATAGGTCAGTAAGACACATAATCCTTACTACTACCAAATCAGAGGCTAGTAGTAGCTACCTATATGTTTCTTAAGACGAATTTGAAAGTTTGTGAAGATATTTGTTACTAGCTTCTGCCTGCGGCTTCGTCTTCGTGAAATTTCTTGTTCCCCCGACCCACCCCGTCTCATCACATCGCCGACCCGCACTATTGCTTCATTTTCGCTTAGCGTTCTTTCTGACTCTTTTTCTTTTTGCGCAGCTCCTAAGGGTCTTAGCATGATTTTAAATAGCCTTCCTCAAGAATTGGGCTATAAACTTCAAAAATATTTTTTCAAATCCGACCAGAAGTTCCAGAGATGACCCCTTACATACAAACTTACAAACGAACAAAGTTTACCTCTTTTAGTATAGATTTACCCGATTTGGATTGATTTGGGACACAGACAGCCCATGTCTTGGACTAATTTTTTTTTTTATCTGGGTACATATACATATATAATAGCTCCCCTAGCAACAACTAAGCGACACTATTTGTTAAGTTTATTCCTTACACTTAATATAAACATTTCCCAAAAATTCATCCACCCTTTAAAACGGCTATTGCCTACGGGCCACGTGACGTTTTTATAATATATGTAGATATATGCTTCCCAAGAAAGAAGGTTGAAAATCGCTCGCCCGGACGCATTTGCCACGAAAATTCACATGAATCATATGAAACTTCTGGACAGATTTTAATCACGTTTTCACTGATGTATATTGGAGTGTCCCGACTGTGTCTCGTGGGTTTTATTAGAGGGTCGCATCTCGTTGTTCTAACATTTATCAGCTTCGAAGAAATAACATGAATTGTTAGGACTGTAACGAAACTGCTTGAAAGTTGTTCAGCAGGGGCAAATTATAACCTACTTAATTGATCCCTAGTGTGAATGTGGAAGGCTATAAAAGTAGAGGAAGACCAAAGAAACGATAGATGGACTGTGAAAAATATGATATGGCTAGAAAGGGGGTTACTATCGAGATGACGACTCATAGAGAAGAACGGAAGGAAACGACATGTTGCACCGACCACAAATAAAATGGGATAACCGCAGCAGAATGATGATGATAAATGACCTGTCCGACCTTTTTCAACGTATGGTAAGTAGCGATGTATTCTTCGTTTGTCCCACTGAGTTTTGTCCTACATAAAAAAAAACCTGGGTCGTCCCAAACAATATGCTTCCTTCGTCCCAATATATAATTTTAATTATTTTATTCTCGCTTCATCCTATTATGTATTCCTTCTACGGCCCATATTTTTTTTGTATAAGCCAAAATTACTATTTTGTACAATCGGCAAAAAGGGTTAGTATTATTTAATATTTAACATCAATCAACTATTTGTGTTAGACGTTTTTTAAATCTCTTTGTTTACTGTTGATCCAATTTTTATTTATGAATGTTGATTTTTTAAATGCTTGTTCTAGCCATGATTGTGTAATAATAAAAAAAAATACGACTTTTTATTAGTACTGATTGTTGATTTAATTTTAAATGGTATGTATGTTTATGAAATTTTAATAAATATTGTTTTTTAAACCTTTGTTTTGATATTCTCATTTAATTGTTGGTCGGTAAATTTTGTGATCTTGATTGTGATAGTGGATAATAAAGATGATTTATGCCTAAATGTATAGAATTGTTTTATTATTATATTATTATTTAAAAAAATTCAAATTTTTCTAACATTTTTTTTGTTAACTGTATCTACCTTTAAAGTACCTACTCGTAATTTGGGACAAAGCACAACTTCAATAGTGATATGGGACAAACTAAGATTTTTTTGGAATGTGGGACAAACCTTCAGGACGAACGAAGAATAAATCTAAGCAGCACATACTTAACGTCTGAAAAACCGAATGAGAACCAGAAGAAAACATAAAAAAAAAGGTCTTTGAAATCAGTATTTTACCTCCAGCTTAATCTCACAACCTATCTACCAGATAATAATGCCGCTGCCCTTAGATATTGGGGGGTCAGCTTACAAGTACAACACCCACGGGATGAAATCCATGCCCTATTTTTACGCCCGAAATACGCGACGGACAGAAACTAGTTAAAACTTACTTTAAAACATGTAGGCATGTTGTTAATAATTTCGCGCAATAATAAATAAAGTTCCTTTATAAATATGGCAGCGCAAAACAATCAGGAACACGTATTGCGGCCTGTATGTTAATAGATTAACGTTAAAAACATTATGAGAACAATTTGAATCAACTATTACAAACTCAGGAATTAGTTAGGTATTGATTTTCGTTCAGTTATTCATTATCATCAGTTCGTTAACGTTTACTGTTCAACGCGGCCTCCGTACATGCTGCTAAATAGTTATGATTACCTACACGAGTTATGTTATTGCCACAATCTCCAAAGATCTGTGATTGCAGAAAATCTGCTTCCACTTTTGACAATATTATTCCCAAGTAAATGTGCCCATAATTTGTTAACCACAGAGAATGCGTACTAAAAATGATAAACATACTTGTAAATGACGCTTCCATTGTATAATAAACGGTCGCAAAGTAAGTAAAAAGCGTTTATCAAGCAGTTGCGACCACTCGGTAGTTTAATTAAATTTTTAATTTATTGTGAAGGCGGCGTGTGGGGCGCGCGCCGCTCGCAATTTGCTCCCCATCTTTATCTAATGTAAGTACATCCTATCTGTATACTTAGAATTGAAATATGTACTTTAAGAAAACTTATTTTAAGTCAGTGTCATATATATCATCATTTCCTGTTTGCAAAAAAAGTATCGCAGTACCTAGGTACTTACGTTTCTACTTTCTTTAAACAACATGTATGGTTTTGCCTTAACTTACAAATAACATAGAATCATAATAAATGAAATAACTTCTAAATTAAATACAAATTAAAAGCACACTATAGGTAGCATCCATGGGCCTAAAAATAGCTTCAATTTCAGTTTCAAGCGTACTCTTCCAAATACACAAAACATTTTCCGTTCATTTAAAATTTAAAATATTTTAAAACAAGCAATGAAGCTATTATCTGGTTTTTCATTTCTTTTTTGATCAGTGTACCCACTATGAATAATATATTAATATTTACTTTTCTGAAAGGAAGGAAGGGTTGTACCTTCCTTCAAAATCCAAGATCAGTTGATCACTGCTAGGTGGACCTGGTGGAGACTATGTCGGACCACCGCTATGTGCGGTTCGACCTCTCCACCAGTAGCCCCGGAGTGATGCAGCCCCTCTCAGGGCGATCACCGTTCCCGTGGTGGTCTCTCGCCCGCCTGGACAGGGAGGCAGCGGGGGAGGCGGCGTTCATACAGGACTGGCTGTCGCCGCCTGCCTGGATGTGGACACCGTAGCGGGCCAGCTGAGGGAGTCTCTGACCGAGGTATGCAACTCTAGCATGCCTCGGTCTCGCCGACCACCACCCAAACGCGCCGTGTACTGGTGGTCGGTGGAGCTGGCGGGGCTTCGAGCAGCGAGCGTGGAGGCAAGGAGAGCCTACACGCGGAGTCGGCGGCGGCGTCGACGCAACCGGCCCGACGAGGACCGCCTCTATGAGGTATACGTGGACGCAAAAATGGGCCTCGATCGGGCCATCGCCGCCGCCAAAGACTCGGAGAGAGCCGAGCTGCTAGAGGGTCTCGACAACGATCCCTACGGGAGACCATATAAGGCAGCGCGCAACAAATGGCGCCCCTTTGGTCCACCGGTTGTCGAGACCCTGGATCCCTCATTTCCCTGTCAAGTCCCTGTTCCCGTGCAGGGACAACTTCATCCCGCCAGTGATGTGTGGAGCCCCGTTAGTCTACGAGGAGGAAGAGGAGGCCCCCCCTCCTGTCACGGAGTCGGAACTTGGCGCGGCGATTTTCCATATCCGCGCCAAGAAGACAGCCTCGGGCCCCGACGCTGTCCCCGCAAGAGTGGTGGCGATCGCTGCCACTCAAATGGAGGAGAGGTTTCAGGACCTCTTCAGCGCATGCCTTGCGTCTGGGAGGTTCCCGAAACCGTGGAAGGAGGGGCAGTTGTGCCTCCTTCGCAAGGAGGGCCACCCAGCAGACTCCCCCTCGGCATACCGGCCCATCGTTCTGCTCGATGAGGTCGGCTAAATGTTCGAGGGGATAATCGCGGCTCGCCTAAAGGGCCATCTGCGGAATATTGGGCCGGACTTGTCGGACGCTCAGTTTGGTTTTCGGAGATGAAGGAGGCGATGGAGGCGGGGACGGAGTGTTGGCCGTGTCATTCAACATAGCCAATGCCTTCAACTCCGTTCCCCACTCCACCAGCCTATTGGCGCTCCGATTCCACGGAGTGCCTCGATACATGCGCAGTCTGCTGGCGAGCCACTTGGAGGATCGGGCGATCCTCCTGGTGACAGAACTGGCCAAGTCCGGCGGTACGCCGCTGAAGCCGGCGTTCCGCAGGGGTCAGTCTTGGGACCTCTCCTCTGGAACGTCTGCTATGATTGGCTCCTGCGGCGGCGGCGGCCAACTTGGCCTCGGCGGGCGGATCCTTGGTCGCGGCGAGGATCCGCCGCCTAGGTTTAAAGGTGGCGCTGCACAAGACCGAGGCCGTGCCTCGGCAGCGCCCCCCACCTGACGCCCACATCTTCGTGGAGGGCGTCAGAGTTGAGGTCAAGGCCCAGATGTAATATCTGGGCCTTGTAATTGACAGCAGGTGGCACTTCGGTCCGCATTTTAGCGGGCTGTCGTCGCGCCTCTGAAGGCCGCGGGCGCGCTGTCGTGGCTGCTTCCCAATTTGGGGGGGCCCAGCGCACGATGCCGGCAACTCTACGCCATACATAACATAACGTCTAACATATCTTGAAGAGTATGGCCGTCTACGGGGCCCCTATCTGGGAGGACTCCCTCCAGAGGAAGGAGAACTCCGCCGCCTTGCGGGCCCCCCAAAGGGCCATAGCCCAGCGGGTGGCGCGGGCATTCCGCACGGTGGGCTTCGCGGCAGCATGCGCTCTGGCCGACACACTTCCTTGGGAACTCGAGGCGTGGGTGCTCGCCAGAGTGTACGAATGGACAGCTGGGTGGAGGGCGAGAAGCGAACGCACTGCCCCGGAAGAGCGAGAGGCCGTCCGGCGGGAGGCGATTGACGCCATCGTCATCCATTGGACGAGGGACCTCGCCACCGCAAGCTTCGGCTCGCCGAACCCTCGACGCTATTGGGCCGGTCCTGCGAGACTGCAAGGTATTTGAAAAGGTAATGCTTAATCAAATGCTCATTCATTTTAACACCAATAAAATCTTACACAATCAACAGTATGGTTTCACCAAGGGACGTTGTACGACTGACGCCGGGGTGACCTTAATAAAACACATATTTACGGCGTGGGAAGAGGCCCAAGATGCCATAGGAATCTTTTGTGACCTCTCCAAGGCATTTAATTGCGTCGATCACGAAACCTTGCTCAAGTTTCAAAACTTGAGCATTATGGACTTGGAATACTTGCGCTCAGTGTAGTAAAATCGTATTATGATAGGCAGCAGCTAGTTCAAATAAATGGTGTCAATTCACTTAGTTTGAAAGAAAGAAAGAAAGAAAAAGTGTTTATTGCGACTCGTACAGGAAGTGCACAAACTAAATTATAAAATAAAAAACCAAACTATATAAAAACAAAAAGTAACAAAAGAAAAAGGAAACAGAAATTCCTATACGAGGCCAAAAGGCTCCTATCTCAGCATGATGCTGCGACATTTCAAAAAAAAAATGCCGCAGCGCTGGTATTCTGATAGGGCCCGAGTTTGAAAGTAGAAATGGGAGTTCCACAAGGCTCGATATTGGGTCCTTTCCTCTTTTTAGTGTATATTAATGATCTACTCCATTTATTAAAAAATCAACCACAAATGGTGTTATTTGCTGACGATACTTCTTTAATTTTTAAGGTAGCAAGAAGTGCTACAAATTTTGACGACGTTAATAACGCCTTACTGCAGGTCCATAATTCGTTCACTGCTAATAATTTAGTATTAAATGGAAAAAAAAACTAAGTGTATACGATTTTCTTTACCTAATGTCAAAAGTAGTGATTGTGAGATAGTATTGAATAAAGAGAAACTAGAATTCATCGATAACACTGTTTTCCTGGGGATCACGCTCGACTCGAGGCTACAATGGGGTCCTTATTTAACATCTCTGGCGGGAGGGCTAAGTTCAGCAGCATATGCTGTCAGAAAAATCCGTCAATTTACCGATGTAGATACCGCGAGGCTAGTCTATTTTAGTTACTTTCATAGTATCATGTCTTACGGTATTTTACTTTGGGGACGGTATGCAGACGTCGACTCTGTGTTTATTTCGCAGAAAAGAGCCATATATATTATAATCTCACGCGGCGCTACTCCGAAGACGGAGGAGGGGTCGAAGAAGACGTCAGTTTGACAGTCATTTCCGACTCCTCCCAGGTGGAGGCCAGCAGGCAACGGGTGCGGGGGCACCCTTGTCTGTATTGCACAGGCCTCCACCAGTGTTGGACGGGAATGGCCAGGTGTTCCCGGCCATTCCCGTAGCCCCCCAGCGTGGGGGGCATGCGGATCCCGCCAGCTAGACGGGCATGCGCCGCCCGGGAGGGTTGTGGAAGTAAAGGCTGAGCTGGTTTCCCATGGCCCTCCCATCACGGCGATGTGGGAACACCGCTGAGTTTTAGTGGGTATACTGTCGGTGGCATTCCGACAGGAGTCCCACATACCCCGTCTCGTCCCCCGCGAGCGGGGATGCGTAATGCATTTCTTAGCGACAAAAAAGAAAGGCTGGGGTGCGTTGGGGGGTGCAGGTTGTAGAGCCTCCTCGTGGCACACCCTGAGCAACGTGGGCTCCAATTGCCCACCAGGTTTAGGTGGACAATAAGAGCTGGCGGCTAGTCTTTAACAAACGGGGAAAGGTCATGGTTCCAATCACCGATCATGCTTGATGGTCGGTGAAGGGAACCGGGCTACAGAAGGTCAATACGTCCACTCCTCCTCTGCTTACAGAGGAAGGTAAGTGGCCGTAGACTGGGAAGGACCGCCGCTGCGGTGTAGGCGCACCAAAGCGGCGAGTGTTTCTATCCTTGAGAAGTACTTCTCGAAGAGAGAACTTTCGGCGGGTTCGCTGAGTCGGGTTGGCCGGACAGCGAACGGAGGCATGTCTAATGCCACCGCCTGGGGCTTAGCTTAATTGCCTGGCCCAGAGGAAGGCTACCTCTAATATAAAAAACCACCCAATCCTAAGCTTTGAAGCGCGGTGAGGGGATGAATGGCTGGAGGGAGTCCAGTCGTGAGCGCTTCCCCTGCAGAGCACCTGCCGCATTCTGCAGTATGTAGGCTTACCGGGCATCTAGGCTCTGCCCGGTGGACATTTTTACCTATTATAACTCGTGGGATAAGATATGGAAAATTTAACAACAAAAAATACACAATTTTACGAATTGCCAATCGTGTTGGTCGAGCAGACGGGTGTTCTGTCAGGTGCGGTGTCAGACTCTGACACCGTATCTGAAAAGGAGCTCCGGGCTAGCCTGGAGCGCCTGTGCGACGATGAAGTACAACCGTAGAGATTCTCCTTAACCGAACGATCTCTGAGGAGACTGCAAGGTTGTGGGAGGAGAACAGCCGTCTCCGATCTGAGCTGGAGGACCTCAAATGGGAGTTTGTCACCCAAAGGAATGTCTGGCAGCGGCAGCTTCTCCTGCCACGTCAACGTTAGCTCACACCTACACCACCACCTGCGCCTGCACTTGCCCAGTCGGACCAGGACATTGAGAGGGTTGCAAGAATGTGCATGCTGCAGTGTGGGAGCATGGTGAGTACCCGACTGGAGGCCAGAAATCCTCCGATCCCCGCTTGCGGCGGCTAGGCGGAAGACGGAGGAGTCCACCGGGACGAAGCACGTACAGGTGGCCCAGAAACCTGTGGAGGGGGCCAAAAAGCCCACGGAGGGGCCCAGGAAGCCTGCGGAGGGTGCGTCCGCGCCTTCTTCTAAAGCAAGCGTGCTCGCGGCGACCGCTCCTCCCATCCAAGCGACGGTGGGTAAAAGAGGCCGCCGCGTAAAATAGGCGGCGGGTGCATCCGTGCCCACATCCCAAAAAAGCGCGCTCCCGTCGACCGCACCTCCCACCCAGGAAGGAGACCAGGAGGCTTGGATGACGGTGGTGAAGAGGGGCTGCAAGAAAAAGGTGATACCGCAGGCACCCCCCACGGGACCGGCTCTAGAGGCCACCCAAGGTCACCCCCCACGCTTCGAGGCTGTAGTTATGAAGCTGCAGCCCTGTGAAACAACGCATTTCGCACCAGCCTCTGCCGTCGCGTCCTGTGTAGGTGACACACCTCCCCACTAGATAAGTCCCCACAACGTAGCAGAGGTAGGGAGGCACCCGGTGGTAACATAACGCTTTACTAATGAAACTCCAAGGGCGGGGCGTTGATCGCGTTAGAGATGTACAAGGACACCGCCAGCAACACCTTGCCCTAGGACACCACTTTTTTCGCCAGGACTCTCAGTCTTTTTATAGCGTAGAGCGCCCGTGCCGAAATTTAACTGGAGTTCAGGTTCGGCTTCGCTCTGTACAAGTGGCTGCGATTATCCAATCGCTTGCCCACCTCGTCTAGCAACACTATTGGCCGATAAGCGGTGAGTCTGCAAGACGCCCCGCTTTCCTGAACAGGGCCAGTCGAACTGCTTTCCACTCAGTGGAAAACTGGCCCGCTCAAGGCACGCTGAGAAGAGTCCCATCGATGGGGACTCCAATCTCTTAGCGGCGAGGACAAAATCTCGGCCGGTTACCCCATCGGGCCCCGGAGCAGTATTCTTAATCCGATGCCGCATCACGGCCGACCTCTTCGCAAGTTGTGTTCCCTCTGGGACGCTTTCGCTCTCCTCTTCTTCAGACTCTGCTCGGCTGTGGGCCGCGCGTCTCCTCTGGTATCGCGTGTATGGGTCTGGCATCCACACACGCAACGCGCTACAGCTTAATCTCGGTGGACCATCAGTACAGTAAGCGTCTTGCGGTCTGTGTATGGACGCGTGGCATGGATGCGTTGCAGATTTACATCATCACCCCGCTGAACCACTGTGCCTCCTCTTCTACGTTGATGGGTACTGTCGCTGACTCCCGGACCCAGACCTGAATGATAGTAGCTTCCTCTAGAGCCTCCTTGTCAATGCACTTAACCGCCAAGTTTGGACCGTTTCTTTTAGGGGCCTATTGGCTGCGACCACCCGCAGTCTGGGCGGAGACATCGAAACTTATGTATCACTTGTCCGATAGTGTCTCCACCTCCGCCACAACACGCCAACCACAGACGCGGTCAGCGACAGCGGCGCTAGCAAGCGACACGTCCACTATCAAGCCGCCGGGCGCGCGGCGCCCGCCCGGCACCCGCCCGTCTGCCGCACGCACGTGTAGGCCGAGCCCGATTTAGCACGGCAAGGCCCGTCGAGGGTGGCCTTTTATTTTCCGACAATCACAATGCATACTGTACATTCTTGCATAAAACAATATACTGTAATCATCAATTTGGCAAAACTCTGCCAAGCGTGGTGATTATAGCAATTTCACCTCTAGTGGTATGTTTATTATAGCAGCGATAGGTACCTAACTTGTTACATACAAGAGACATTGCCATTTAAAAAATATTCGCCCTATAGTTAGGATGAAATTACGTGACCTTTAAGTAATTAACAGGTAGCAAAATTAATGCACGTAGGTACTTTCCTACGTTAATTTGGTCGGCAAAAAAAGTAATAGAGCATCATTATAATAGCTTCCAAGAAAAGCTCTTAAGTTGTTTATTATTACGAAAAACGATAGATACATAATACCCCTAGTTAATCAGAATTAATTTTAAAAGGATACTTATTCTTCCTCAATTTCGCATTTATTTACTTATCCTGCGTTCGCAAATTAGTTTCCGAGCATAAACATAATCTGTCCATAATGTTACCACTGCTGGGACACAGGCCTCCTCCCTATGTGAAGGAGTAGGCCGTAATTCACTACGCAGGCCCAGTGCAGGGTGGTGGATTTATGTAGTTTCCAAACATGTAAACAAATATGACTTTTTGGGTAAAATAAGTAAAACTCACACATTTAAAGCGTAGTGTAGTTTGCGCTACAAATTCAAAAACATTTATGAGTTTTTCAGTGAATTATTCACTCTAAAATCAACTTAATTTACACAATTATTTGCAGTAAAAGGTACCAAGAAATCAATGCATTAATAAATATAAGTCTTACTGGAAAACATTGTTGACATCCCTATTTATAAGTTGATTATTATCTATCTGTTTTCACAAACGTCATTAACATTGAAATAAAATGTATTGGTTATACTCAACACAAAACCACGTAACTCGGTACTATATTATTCTTTCTAACATCTAAAGGTACGTGCCCTATAAGTTAGCTCTGAACTTTTGATTTAAACATAAAGTTTATGTCTGTTCGGTGTTGCCAGACATAATTCAGCTTTTCGAGAATTTCTCGAAGAATATGCTATATATAGGTAGGTACTTATTGTTGATAATTTATTTAGGTATTTTAACCACAAAAATAAACTTAAGTTGGTGGGTTATGTATACCTATACTCAACTTGTGATGTTAAACTGTTATTATATACCTGTAAATGTGGCCGGATTATTTAGGCGAATAACAATTGCATGCTTACTCTGTGTTAAAATTAAAATGCAATATTGCACTATTTGCACTCCGCCAAGTTATCGTACATTTTCTACATAATTCTTGGGGTAAAAGGCATTCCATGTTCCTGTCGTGTCAAGTCGGTACGAAAATCTCGCATTATTTAAATATTAAAGTGAGAATAGACATTATACCATTTTGTAGAAAATGCACGCACTTTTAGTGTATAAAAGGCCCGTTACGGCAAACAAAGCACCTAGCTACTCTCACCCAAGCGTTATTCCCGAGTTACTAACACTTTTAACTAAGTACCTACTGCTTTACAATCTGTAATAATTTTCAAGTGCACATTAAATGTTCTTCTAGAAATTTATGGAAACGATTTTTTACCTGAAACCCCGAAATACTTTTCCAATTTCGATTAAATCACAGCGAGGTAGCTTCTCAATTTGATGTAAGCAGGACCAACACTATTAATAAGGACAAGATCGGAGCTACGAAATATGTTTCGTAGAGCGGGTCTGTGGCTTCGAAACTTGGCTCATTGTAAAATATTTTATAAGTAGTAAAACTTGAAACTAGTATTTATTTTTTATGTTTTGTAAATTCCCCTATTTATGAGAATGACCGCACACGGCCCCAAGTGAACTTACCCAGAAACCTAAATTACGTCAATCTAAAAGAAAACAACAAAAAATACCTTACACAGATTGTATGTACAGTCGCCAGCATATCAGGTTATACAAAACTGTCAAATTTCTCCAAATGATTTTAAACCTTATAAAATGTTAAACGTTAAGTTCAAAATCGAATGAGAAAATTTTACAGTTTGTGGTAACTTTACCTGCTGCTGTGTGTACCTACATAAGGACCAAAAAAGACAAAGAGGGATGTTTCTCATAGCAACGAGCGCAAGCGCCAACTACATTACGTAATTTTACAAGGCGTTGTAGTTGCCAGATATTCTACGTCATAAAATTGATTTGCAAAAAGTAATACGAAAAGCACGCAGTAATTTTAAAAGTTAGTACCTAGCGAAATAGTTTTGTATCGATGCCCGCTTGCAATTATGTCAATTTCGAATAAAATAACAAAAGCTTTATTATCCCGACAGGGCAATGCTCTTTGCATCGTCTAATTCCACTACCCAAGTTACCCTAATAATTCATCATAATAATATACAATCGTAAGACAATATTTTATCTGATACAAATTGGTATTTAAAAATACGGTACAGAAAAGAGCAAAAGGGAACATTCTCGTAGCACAGAGCGCCAACTAAATAATGTAATTAAAACTAACTATTACAAACGCATAGTCGAAAAGCTGTTTGTGAAAAATAATACGACAAACACGCAGTAGTTTGAAAAACTTCGTAGTAATCGTTGCTAAATAGCTACGGTGTAGATTAGTCCACTTGCGATGTAGCCCTCTTGCCACGCTACGCTTGCATAGATAATGTGTTTTTGACCACAATGAACTTTGTTAGGTCGCTGGTCACGTCTCTTATTAAGCCCGAAATATATACTACGAGGACAAACCTCGTAGTAGTTACTTAGGTATCGGCACTATTAGCCAATAATTGGGGGAAATAAAGTCACATGGCACTGTGACAGTCGATAGACAGTTTGTGAAATGCCGTTATTCCGCTGGTTAGATCACCGCGGTCAAGTGTAGTGCATTACGGCCCGCACCCTCGCAATGAGTGGGGGCATAAGTCATAGCAGTAAGTTTTTTTTAGTTCATTTAAAAAGCTAAAATAACAGCAAGGAAAATAAGTATAAAAAATGTTCCTTCAAATAAAATTTGTATTATATTTCCTAAAACGTACAAAGTCCATTTATGAGGGAGTACATCGTCTTTTTCCCACGTTTACTCGCTACATGGTGCTTTTTCCGTCACGTATGTCGACCTCAGCGCCACCCGTGGACGTATCTGGAACTAACTAAACAGCACAGAGCAAGCCGCCGCCGTTCATTTGTCATTGTTCGACTCTTAAATAGTAACGATGATGATGGTATATGTAGGTACTCCAAGAAGAAATTATTTGGACTTCGGACGTCTTAGGAAACATAATTCAAATTTTGTTTGCTGGTATTTTTTTTAATTAGGTAGGTATGTGTTCCGTTTTACGTCCGAAGTCCATTTATGAGAGATCTGTTTGTTACCTCCTGGTAGCTTGCTTAGTAAAACGCAACAATGTGATCAATTATTTTAATAATTTTCTATGATAGTATACAGAAAGCAAAAAGCAAAATCACAAGTAGGTTCCAATAAACGAACAGCATTGCTTGATTTAATTATCATAAGTTTACTGTTTGTAAACCATCCAAAAAGTTTCAATTTGTAACTGTAAATAATTGAGAAAGTGACTTCTCTACGCAGTTCTATTATTGACACCTGTATTCCTGTATTAATTATCTCTATAAAATAATATTTTCTAAGAGTATGTTCATGGCGCCAGTTAGAATAACATAGTTTAGCTAGAATAGTGTGCGTTACCCCAGCCAAAAAATGTCGAAAGCCGTCATCTAAGTGCAAAAGATAATTAAGTAGATATACAGCTTCCGTAATTGGTATGCAGATTTTTTAATTTGGTAAACTGATAGTTTTTTAATTATTTTGTAGAAACAGTTCCGGCTGGAGTAACGTAACCGCAGTCATATCTTTTGTTTTCTTACGGGTATGTTGAAATAAATTTTATCTAAATAGTTACATATCAATTTGAAATAAATGTTGCAACTTTATTTGTATTTGCTATGGATGCGAAGATATTTAAAATCCTGCTGCGGTAAAGTTTGCACGATTGCTGCATCTCGGAATTGACTAAACGGATGATTATAATTTTTGTACGGGACATCCGGCTAATTAGTTATAATTTGTTACGCAATAAAAGAATCCACACTAATGCACCGTTTTGAAGTTATTTTAGTAAATAGAAATATGCTTTAATAGGTCCTAGCACTTCCAATAAGCGCTCCAAAGACTAACTTGAAACGTTGTTATATAGGTAATTACTGTTTATGAATGGTACTGAAGTTTAATTAATATCCTGTAAGTAATTAAAAAGTTATGACGAAACGTCAATTAGTTCCGGCCACGGCGCGCAGCTGAGTTATTTGACGATCGATTAACCGACTTTCCTGTAGTAGTAATTGTAACTGAATCTTATATCAATAATTAGATATATTATAGTTCAATTATATACCTATGAAATTTCAGACTTGTACACTAATTAATTAACGAGATAATCGAAAAAAATATTTATGCGTGGTAACCTGACCAAATCTAGAATGTTATAAAAAAGCTGCCGCGCAATACATTTCGATTGCGACCTGAGGCCAGCAACAATATAGTGGCAGCACGCCTAGAAACGTCATAGAAGCTTTGCAAATTTACATCAGTATTTTTTAAGAATTGGATTATTCTTACGTCCCATATTGGCAATTTTGGTGGAATTGATCTAGCAAATGATACAGGTTTCAAAATATGTCTAACTTAATGATTTGACGGAATCTTAATATCGGACATAGTTTCACAAACTGATTGTATAGCTGATTTGTGAACAAGAATAGTACGGTAAGCTAATCGATCCTCAAGAAAATGTTTAAAACAAAATACTAAACCAACTACTAAAACTTACTACATACTAACTTATACAAAATATTAAAATTGTTCATTTTAATGTCCTGATTACGCAACGTACAAATTAAAGTGCTATTAAAATTATTAAAATTAACAGATGTCATTGGTCTGGATTGGATCTGCACTGTTTGTTTGTTTGTTGGACTCAAAAGTTACGGTTTGACCGCTGTGATCGCAAGGGAGATAATTAACGAAGGCTTTATCTAAATAGTCGCAGCAACAAAAAACATTATCAATACATGTAGCTGTAGTTGTAGTTGTTCGGGTTGGTTCTACAAATACATTTGACAAATTGAATGATTTAAACAAATTTAATAATCTACTGGTATTTGAATTATTTTCTAAAATATTAATGTTAAAGTAAAAGGAAGATGGACATGGAGAACCAATTTTGGCAGCAGTTCTTTAAACTGCTTTTTAACATTTGTTAAAAAGCAGTTTAAAGTAGAACGAGCAAAGGTTAATTCAATCACCCAGATCATTAAGAAGAAATTTTATTTTGACTTGTTTCATGAAAATCTGAAGAAACCAAAAAAAACGTGGGATGTAATAAATACGTTAGCTAGGAATAAGGTCAAAGTATTTGTGCTCCCCCTAAACTCATCATAGGCTCGAATATTGTAACAGAAGGTAATGCAATTTGTGAATCATTTAATCACTTCTTTTCCTCGATAGGTTCTGAGCTGGCAAATAAAATAAACATAAAATACCACGCTAATTCAGTAAACACCTTTATGTACAACACAAGCCACACACATGAAAAAACACTCGATGAAATCATGCCATGCACTATAGAAGAGGTTACGGGAAGAATTGACAATCTAGATAACAAGACCAGTACTGGTGTTGATGGAATTAGTACCGAGGCAATTAAATGCATCAAAAATATTATAGCTCAGAGTCTTACGGACTTTATAAACAAATTAAGGATGGTGTCTTTCCTGAATCTCTTAAAATTGCTAAAGTTAGCCCTATTTACAAGTCCGGAGTGAAAAGCGACCCCGGAAACTATAGACCAATATCTGTTCTTCCAGTTGTTTCCAAGATATTTGAGAAGATTATGTATACTCGTTTAGACAAATATCTCACAGATAAAAACTTTATAATCGAGCAACAATATGGTTTCCGATCGAAATCCAGCACCCTTTCGGCTACTATAGACCTGATAACAAAAATGAAAACAGCCATCGATCGGAAAAAGATAGCACTAGGTATTTTATTGATATAAAGACTTTTGACACTGTCAGTCACGTTAAACTTCTACATAAGCTAAATAAAATAGGTGTTACCGGCCAAGCCTTGAGAATATTCACGTCCTATCTACGAAATAGGTATCAAACAGTTAAAATCGGAGATGTATTCCAAAGTGGTCTGCAAAATATTTATTGCGGTATTCCCCAGGGATCAGTTTTGGGAACCTTGCTATTCCTAATTTATGTTAATAATATTAAAAACTTAGCATTGATTGGTCACCTAACCGTGTATGCAGACGATACTGGCTTATTTAATTTGGTAACTCAATTCAGGATATAATAGATGATGCCCAGAGTGATTTAAACTTGCTCAATGAGTGGCTCCTTTACAACTTACTCTTGCTCTTTACCATGGCCTGGACCAAAGCCGGATGCGAGAGATCGCCACCGCCAATCGCCTCCACGAGGACACGGCGGTGCTCCGCCCAAGCCGGGCAGACCTCCACCGTATGCTCCACCGTGTCCTCCGGGCGATCCACACAATGGTGACACCCGGGCGTTTCCTCCCGCCTAATCTGGAACAGGAACCTCCCGAAACAACCGTGTCCGGTGAGGACCTACGTCAGGTGGAAGGTGAGGGCGCCGTGGCGCCTCTCTAGCCACTCCTCAAATAGGGGACTTATCGCCGCAATTGTTGCGTCCCCGCGCTGGGTTGCGACAATGGCACTCTCCATGCCGCCCTGAGATCCCGCCGGAGCTCTGTCCGCTGTACCGTGATTTCTCGCGGCAGCGGAGCTACACCCCGGCGCGGTTTAGCCTCCTCGCGCCACTCCCAAATGTGCGCGAAGACTTTTGTCTCCAGATCGCATGGCGGTAATCCGGCAAGGAGGCTCGCCGCCTCACCGGAGACCGTACGGTATCCCCGGACCAGCCGGGTGGCCCTGACCCTTTGGGGCGCGTTCAACCGGCGGGCTGGCCGCCACCTCAAGGAACGCGCCCACACAGGTGCCCCGTAAAGGGCCATGGACCGCACGACCCCCGCGTAGAGCTTCCGGCAGAAGGCGTTTGGCCCCCCTAGATTGGGCAGGAGCCGCTTCAAAGCAGCCCCAGCCCTTTCCAGTCTGGGAGCAAAACGTCGGAAATGCTCCACGAAGTTCCACCGGCTGTCGAGGACGAGTCCCAGATACTTCATCGTCGACTCGACGCCGATGTGAACCCCTCCTACCGTTATTTGGGAACCCGACGGTGGCGTGTTCCGAGGACCATGAAAATACATGGCCTCGGACTTGTGCAGGGCCACCTCGAGTCCCAATTGCCGGATCCTCTCGACGATTGTCGCAACCCCGCGTGTCGCTAGTTCGGCCGCCGCCTGGTGCGACCTCCCCTGCGCCGGACCAGCGTGTCGTCAGCGTAACAAACCACGCTGACGCCGCTAGGGAGGTCGGCGCGCAGCACCCAGTCGTATCCGATGTCCCACAGATGCGGCCCCAGGACCGATCCCTGTGGGACCCCGCACGACATCTCTTGCCGGTTCCATACTCCCTGGTGACCGGGGTAGATGACGGCCTCGACCACACGACAGAGGTAGGTCGGCATCCGGTGATACCGGAGTGCCTCTCTGATGCAACTCCAGGGCAGGGTATTGAAGGCATTGACGATATCTAAAGACACCGCCAAGACGACCCCACCCCGGGCCACAGCATCCCCCGTCGTGAGGGCCCGCACGCGCATGATGGCGTCCACCGTAGAGCGCCCCCTGCGGAAGCCAAACTGGCTCTCCGCACCAGCCGCCCGACGAGGCGGTCTGCAATGACTTTTTCAAAGAGCTTGCCCACCTCGACGAGCAGCACGATGGGCCGGTATGCGGACGGAGAGTCCGCTGGGCATTACAATTACCTAACACCCACAAAGGAGCTATACACTAAAACTAAATTATTTAACATTACGCAATTATATACATTCAACACTTGCAACCAAGTTAAAAAAAATCAAACTGAAATCTGTTACATGTACTGCAATATGTTTTATGTAAATAATATTACATTTTTTAATTTTTTTTGGTACTTATTTACCTATATTAATGACTTGCCTTACCTCATAAAGGATAATCATGATATAGTGTTGTTTGCGGATGACACTTCACTTTTGTTTAAACTTAAACGTCAACAGCTGGTTACTGACGATGTAAATAGCGCGATCTCAAAAGTAGTTCACTGGTTCAATGTTAATAATTTACTTCTTAATGAAAAAAAAAAACGTATTAAGTTTACACTACCTCACGTTAGACAGGTGAGTGATAAGATAACTAATGTATTGATAAAGGACAAAGAATTTAATCCTGAAGATAACACAGTATTCTTGGGCTTAAGGGGCTTACAACAGCTAAAGTGCGGTCACTGTCGGACTGCATAGAAAAGAAAGAGACGCGCGGTGACACAAAGCTGGTAATTTATTGCAAAATATGAAGCAATTCTCTATTTACAAAAATCGATTGATTGGACAAAAAAATTAAAACACTATCACGTTAATATGTTGCTTAAAGAACAATCTGAAACACGAAACAGAAATATTGGATGTATATTTTTAATCGTTAAAAGATATTTTAAGAGGTATCTTCGTGACTTTTTTCTATCGTGCCAAATTAGTTGTATTATGTTTTCAACACACTATCTAACTAGCATATATCCTGAAGAATATCATATATTTTTCTGATTTTGTTTGATGCAGTGGATCATATACTTTTAGGCATTATAAAACTTGCGTTTAGGTCATGTAGTCCCCTTAACTTTGGATGCTAAGCTTCTGTGGGGCCCACATATTGATAAATTGTCCAAAAAGCTTAGCTCCGCAGCATACGCTGTTAGAAAAATTCGTAATTCAACTGACATAGTGACAGCCCGTTTGGTATACTTTGGCTGTTTCCATAGTTTAATGTCGTACTGTATTCTGTTGTGGGGAATTGCCGCCGACATTCAAACTATCTTAGTTTTGCAGAAAAGAGCTGTTCGATCAATTTACAAATTAAGTCCGAGATACACTATCGGAGAGAAATTTAAGGAGATTAAAGTAATGACTGTGCCTTCTCAGTATATTTTTTTAAATCTTATATGCTTATAATAATATAAAAGTGTTTAATAAATACAGTGATATCCATAACATCAATACCAGGAACAAGCACCAATTTATTGTACCTACAACAAGGCTCAAGAGAATAGGTGGCTCATTCAGATGTCAATATATACGTTTTTATAATAAACTTGCAAGCCACGTTCAAGATCTAAGCCTTAATAAATTCAAATCATTCATTAAACGTAAGTTATGCCAGAAAGCCTTTCATACTGTGAAAGATTAGATATATTGAGGTTTTGTCCTCAGGCTTGGGATTGAATTGCTCCAATATTTTTTTTGGATACTGATTTTGATTGTTTATTTTTCCATACTATTTGACATTTGATCATTTTTATTATAATACACAATGACATAAATACTTACTTTGTGAAGTATAATATTATTATTTTAATTATTGTGAACGTGAGGACTATGTGTGTCATTGGTCATTTTCAGTTTTAATCATGGTCTGGCATGCGGCTTAGCCAAATGTCCTTTCTTTGGTGTTGTTCGTCGAATCGTTGAGGTCCTTAATTAAGCTCTGAGTTGAGCTGCACGATTACTGACACATGCGTGCACTGACTGGACAGATCCACTCAATCTGTGCGGTTTTTCCTCAAAAGACTATTACAGACACCAATCTACATGGTCTTCACATGATCTGACCAAGATTATGTCTGAACTTTAAAAGAGACTATGACCTCTGAGTTTGTTTTGGCCTTACTTTTCAGAGTAGTCCGATAGGAAACGCCGACCTCATCTACCTTTTAAAATATGATTGACGTGTAAAAGTGTTTGTACAAACCTACTTACACAAATAAAATCATTTAACATTTCAAAACACTGAAAATCTGATATATAATTAATCATATTATAAACTGTTTAATTATAAACTCTAACTTTTAAAATGAAACCATAACAGTCTCACAATAATTATAGCTGAGCTACTCAATGTTTTTCATAACTTTTAGTTACCTTTCATAATATAACGTACAAATAAGAATTTTTTAAAGATGTCTATAATAATTGCAATCAGGTTAATCATACAATAACAAATCAAATGAAATAAAAAGTCATGTCTTAAAATGTAACGTTTTTGGTAAGAAAGTGAGACCATATGAAAAGCAAAGCATCTTCATTTAAGACGAGACCGTATTTTACTGCCGAAATAACCAACTGTCAAAAATTCTCGATCTGACTTGTTAAAAATTACCACTGCCATTCTTGTGTAATGCCATTTCACATAACATCATTTTTTCAGTTCCATAATTTGAATTTCTAAATTTCACATACTTGCAACATTTTGAATTTGCAATTTGTACCAAATCTAAGTACATAATATAAATGTCAAATAGATAGGCACTTACAAAAATTACTGAACTATACGACACACTTAGCTCCTTCACTCAACTATAGAAAACAGTTAAAGTTACCAAATTACCTATACTACGATAAACAAGACGTCTTTTCACCAACAACCGTTGGCAGCACAGATAACTATATACTAGTCGGAGAGTTTGGCAAAACAAAAAGGCTGGCAACAAAATTATGCATCATTTTGACTGACACGTGATATTGCCATTAGTTAATAATAAAAAACTCGGTATACCCGAACCGTGAAAAAACAGAGAGTATAGTGCGTTTCATCAAAGAAGTCCCTTCGCTGTAATGTTGGTAGCGCTTAAATGAGTGCTGCCAGGCTGTGAAAATTATATTACCCAGTAAATCAGTAGGTATAAATTGAAAACGAAAATTTATTTTGGTTGTTCTTTTTGTTTGGTCACCTTTCAACAAAGGTCTATAGAAAATTATACCTTACGTGTAAAGATAAGTATTCATAAAATTAAACTCTTAATATAACCATAATAATTATTTATTTGCGAAACTTCTTAATAAGCTGTAATGATTAACAACAAAATTACTTTTTAAAATAACTCTGCTCCTCCAAAGGACCTACACCCGATATAGCACTATCTCCAGGGTCAGTATCGTCTGAAGTATCTCCTATAGTATATCTAGTATATCTAGTCATCTCCTACTTCTATTATAAATCGATCTATTTTGTTATCAACAGTTACTTCATTGTTGAAGTACTTATCTTCTATGGTTTCTACGTGGCTGCATTCTTTTATCCACTCTTCTGGCGTGCTACTGCAAATTGCCACTTCAGTTATTTTTACAATATTTTTTGCTTCCTGACCCACGTTTTTTTCAGCAATCCGCCTTTACAAAAGACTCCATATGAGTTCGATTGGATTCAGGTCACAATGATAAGGAGGAAGTCTTACAACTTTATGACCGTGTTCTTTTAACAATGAATCGACTTCGTAGATAGGTGGTTCTTTATGGTCTTTAATTATTTTAAAAGGTGTAGGTAGGCACCTACGGGGTAGCAGCGGGGACTAGGGAGCATCTAGTTCTGGCAATGGCAACCCTATTTTATGGCGGCGACGCGAAGTCTCACACATTCTAATGGAATTATTGGCGCTTTGTTACGTTTTTCACTCTCACAAAACGTTTTGACTTTCAACACCAACTCTCTCTCGCCACTTTTAAGTGTCTTCGGCGTGATTAAAACCGTAAAACAACTATAAATCTTGGAAAAACTCAACAAAGCCTACGATGCGTCTAGCGTTTGACGTTCTTGACAGTCAGGTGTGCCAATATAACGGCGAAGGGAATTCTTTCGTGAAACGCACTATACCTACACACGGCTACTGACACATCAAGCTATACATCTCCAGTTTACACTGGCCTCTCATTGTAAAGAAATCCTATACAATGCGAAATCAGCTTATACTGGAAATGTATGGCTTGATCTGTAGCCGTGCGTACTTGGGCGAGCTACACATAAAAACAATTTTATTTAATCAATAAATAGACCTTTTTATTTTCAATATGGCAATATATTTTTCATTTTAATACCTTGATCCCTAGACACTTTTGATGTGTGTGCGTACGTACCTGTACCAATATCTTTTACTTTCTTAAATTAAGTTTAACTGCGTTTAGATAGCGCCACCTATCATGTTACGCTTAGACTAAAACAGCGGCAGGAAAACATAGTTGCTTTTATACGACGACGCGGCAGCGGCCACTTGCTTAATATTTCCATGTATACCATAGTAGTCTTTGTATACCACCAACTTTTACGTGCGTCAGCGGTAGCGCTGCTCGACGACAAAAACCGGACTTCCCATAAAAAAATGGTTTCATACACTGCCATTCCATAGGCAAGTCAGTGGTAGAGTAAACACTGGCCAATATCGGCTTTCCGGCGTGGGTTTGTGTGAGATGGCGAGATGGAAAATTTCGTAATTTCATCTACCTACCTACTATTTAATTTATTCTTTGTTTTAAAAATACCTATGTAGAAAGCAACACACAAAAATGACTAGAAAGTTATTGGCTAACCTACAGCTTTTTCCGATCAGTTGGTATACACACTATACAGGTTAAATAAAAAGAACTATCTGAATAGAAATACATAGACTATTAATATAATTAAAAGAATTACTACCCACTACATACGTTAATAAGCTGACAGTCCACAAAAATGAGCAGGGTGCATCTCTATGTACAAATCATATAAATATACCTAACTAAGAACTGGGATATTGACATGAGTCTATGATTGATAGGAAAGCTTGTACCTACCCGTGACGTGATGACTAATTAATCGCGATTAATGAGATGGATACATCGCACCTTTGGTAGAACAAGGGCACAATTGCAGTTTTTGCAATTTTACAGGAGAGTCATTTTAAGATATTTTTTGTACTTAATTTGGTCTAGCTATGTTAATAATGTTCTAAGGTTGTTCTACTTTGTATTTCCATCTGGCGGTTTTTGAAGGAATTAAACGAATGTCTTTGTCCCTCCAGTTCAAAGGGCCTTTTTAAAGCATTTCTGCATATTTAAGTCATTTTGGCAATTTATGACAATTATGCCCTTGTTCTACCAAAGGTGCGACATATTAGATCGATGCGAGCTAATCGGTCCTCAATTCGTCATAATACCTACTAGTAAAGTTATGTATATCGGAAGAGTAAGTAATGCAATGCAATGTCCGTGGCATCACAACGGGCCCTATCAGAATACCAGCGCTGCGGTATTTGTTTGTTTTTCAAATATCTCAGCATCATGCTGAGATAGGAGCCTTTTTGGTCTCGCACAGGTCTTCTCTTTATTCTTTTTTTTTATTGTTTTCATGATTTTGTTAGATTTAATGTTCTTTTTTTATTTTATTTTATTATTATTATTTGCTGTGCGTGTCCCAAATAAAATATTTTTCTTTCTTTCTTTCAATAAGTTTATACATATAAGTTAGGTCAATTTTTATTTAAAAATGTAATTATAATGTATCAATGCTAGCTCTATGCAGTAACATAATAGTCCACTAAAGCACTCAGCATTGTTAAGTGATGGCCTAGGCTGAAACACAGGTTTGAATAAACCTACATCAGGCAGGTCGCTACTGTACGCTGGGCTGCATCAATTGGGTACCCTAGTTGTATTAAAATTAACTTTGGAGGGGGTACCCGCATCGTGACGCTGACTGTACCTATTCATTACGCCTTTAACGAATATTATATAAGTTATACACTAGATTTATTTTAGGCATAGTTTAATATTTTCTTCATAATATTAAAAAGTAACTTTGTAATGATGATGTACTTAACTTCTATGTAATATATATGAGATCTTATGAATATCTTATCTATTATCTATCAGTTTTGAGCTTGAAACATTAGCAGTCGTAAACGCGATCAAACAATTTCGTCAATAATTACACAGTCGACAGTTTACAATAGTGACAGACGGAAACTCCTTAAAATTCGTCACGTAAAAAGATCGATCTCACGGCGCGAGTTCACAGATAATGGGTCTATTTGCAATGTTTTGATTTTATTGTAACTATTAAGAAAGGCAAAACTCAATAAATTTTTGCTTGGGAACCTGGTTGGTTAAAAATGAAGAGCGTAACCAAACGACAGACTTGTTAACAACGTCGAGTGTCTATTGCAGTATTACATACCTGCGTTAAAATGTTTGTAATAGGTATTCCTGCTTCGTTTAAAACATAATTATTCAACCTGT
Source organism: Brachylomia viminalis (assembly GCA_937001585.2). NCBI lineage: Eukaryota > Metazoa > Arthropoda > Insecta > Lepidoptera > Noctuidae > Brachylomia > Brachylomia viminalis. The sequence continues at coordinate 11,467,961 of OW443301.2, read as the reverse complement.
TTTAAAGGAGATTGTTCTGCATCCATACAACGTTCGCCCCAGAACCAACAGCGAAGGAAAATTACGTTGCGTGTTCTAAATTACAAGTATATGCCCATCAAGACAAAGTTTAATGACGGACATCTTGCAGAAAACATTTATTTTAAAAGAAAACAAAGATTTTGAGGTTATATTTAGTAAGAAACAATCCTTTCAATACTTAGAAATACATGCTGGTAAATGTCTGTCACTAATGTTATTTCTATTGCCTGTATGTGGCTAGTTAAGTTAAGAGATTCAGTCAAACATTTTAGTACTTATATACTTAGGTACCTATCTTATTTGGTGTTAAATAAATCAAATTGAATACACTACACAATGTAATTACGAAGAAATGCGAGCGAGTGTGATGTGAGCGCAAATAACTTGACAGTTGAGTTGTTTGACATGACATGACAAGGATTAGGGATGCCCATACATTAAATCCGTATCGATATATTTTTAACAAAATCGATACCGTTCAGTACCCAGCGTGTTATTATATTTCAAATATTACAATGCATCTTACTTAGGGCGTTTATGCATTACCTCGTATTGTGTTCGTATTCGTGATTCGTTAAAATACAATTCGAAATAGCCATAATAACTGTATGGTAGTTCGTGCACTACGTCGTTTTCGTTTTTGTATTCGTGAATTTTACACATCGAGTCAGATTTTACGGATCAAAGTAGTATTCTAACACAAGCAAACTATTTGTTTAAAAGGATTCTCCTCATGGTAACTTTATATTAAGTTAATTAAGATGATGCAATAAACATTTTTATTTTTTATTTTAAGCAGCCATCGTGCTTAATATTGGGCGTTTTGTGCACTCAGTCGTATTCGTGCTTTTCATGAATACGAATCGAATATGAGAGCGAAATGATGCACACATTATGAACGTGATCTCTGCCTACGAAGTGTTTTAGTGAATACTCGAATCTCAGATTGGTATACGTGGACCGCCGTATTCGATTCATATTCGTGTTTATAAAACAGATGAGGAAAAATTCTCCATAACGAAGCAAGAATACGAATCGACTAGTGAGTGCACAGCGCCCATTCGTGAATTTCTGATCCGCTTTTATGCTGTTCGTAAAAAAACACGAATATGAATCGAATAGGAGGTAGTGCACAAATGCCCTAGTAATTGTATAGAAAAAGATAATTAATTACTTAGGATGCATGGATAAAACTAAAATGATACAGTTCCAAACATAGAACAGTAAGCGTCCACAGGTAAAACACGATAATGACGCAATTGAAGAAGTTGAGAGTACAAAATTGTTAGGGATAACAATAGACAAACACTAACTGGAAAGCTCATATTGACGAACTCTTCACAAAGGTAGATAGATTCGTATTCGTTCTGTATATATTAACACGTGTGGCTAGTGTTGATGCGGCACTATGTGCATACCATGGCTACGTGTCATCAATTTTGCGTTATGGCATTATAATATGGGGTAATTCGGTAGAACTCAACAGTGTTTCGAGCTCAGAAGAAATGCATTCGCTCAATATGTGGAGCGCACCCCCTAGACAGCAGTGTTCCATTATTCAAAAAATTAATAATATTACCACTCCCAGCAATATATATTTTTGAAATTTGTATTTTTGTGTATCAAAATAAGCATGAATTTATTCTGCATAATGATGTTGTATTCAGACCTAGCCGCAAAGTCCACATGCTCCGTGTACCTAGACGAAGACATAAACTATTTTCTGATAATGTATTTTGTATGGCGACCAAAGTTTTACACTACCAGACTGTTTTAAAACTCTTAACTTTAGGACATTTAAATCTAAGTTAATCAATTATCTCTTATATAAATGCTACTACTCGAATAATGATTTTATGAATGAAAAGAAAAGTTGACCTAAATAGTATAATAATCGTATTCTGTTATTAATATCTCTTTGACTTAATTTAATCTTGTTGACATTTCCATTTCTAATATTTGATTAATTTGTAATTTGAAAGCTATACTAATTTATTTAATTCAATATTATATCTAAAAAACTTACCAAAACCCTGAAAATGTATTTGTACGCCGGAAACGGCAGAATATTATGAACTTTTAAATCTATGTAACAACTATGTAACAATATTCTGACAAATAAATGGACTATTACTATTAAAAAAAAGGATATGAAAATAGGTTTTTTTGTTGAATTCTTTCACACCTATAAGGTGTATGGTACCTATAAAAACGTCGCACAAGTCGCTACAAAAGCGCCGTACCCTGAGCGTGAAGGTTGAAAAGGAAAGTACGTAGGTAAGCAACTCAAGTAATCTCGCTGTCAATGTGTAAAATGAAAGATTGGGCATCACTAATTAGTGTCATGTCAAATCTAATTGTCAAAGATGGCAGCTTTTTTGATGCCATGTCGTAAATCGTTACATTAATTTTGTTCATTATGGAACGCAGAATGTCCGTTATTTATAGATATTCGCAATTAGTATAAGAAAATATATTTAGAATTATTATGTACGTCAGATGTTTGTTGGTCCTGGGGCCATTTTCGACGAAGTCCTTTACTTGACCGACAATTAATTTTACCCTTAATTTCTTTTTAATTTAGAACTTTTGCGTTTGAGATGCAAATTACTCTTAGAGTGCGGGCAAGATAAGTGCGTGCGACTGGTGGCGTGCTTAATGTTGCCAGCCTAACCAATCTTTAGTCCTTCACTTATAAAGTCGCTTTTTTGTATTTATTTTATTTTATTAGGGAAACTTACAGCTATAATAATAGGTTGAGGAAAAAGTATCTTCGCATTTTTTAAGAAAATTCAAAACATTTTTTAATATAATTTATTTACATTTAACTAAAGTATGTAGGTACCATTTTGTTCGATAACTTTTTTCCATCTTGTAGGTAGGGACATGATCCCATTGCTATAGAAATTTTCGGACTTCTGATCAAAATACCGCGACAAGTGGTTTTGGCAGTCCTCTCGTGATGTTAACCTGATACTGCCTAAAGAATTCTGAAGAGACCGAAACAGGTGGAAATCTGAAGGTGCAAAGTCAGGACTATACGGCGGATGCATTAACACCTCCCAGCCAAACTCTCTTAATTTTTGCTGAGTGGTTAAAGATGTGTGAGGTCTAGCGTTATCATGATGAAAAACCACACCCCTTCTGTTGATTAATCCCGGCCGCTTTCTCTCAACTTTTTGCTTTAATCTCATCAGTTTTTCGCAGTAAAGTTCAGAATCGATGGTCCTGCCTGGTGGTAACAGCTCATAATGAATAATGCCCTTCCAATCCCACCACACACACAGCATCACCTTGTTGCGAGTTAACCCGGGTTTCGCCACAGTCTATGAAGCCTGACCGACTTTTGACCACGACCGTTTTCGCACGTTCTTGTCGTACGTGATCCACTTTTCATCACCAGTTATCAGCTGCTTCAAAAATGGTTCGGCTTCATTACGTCGTAATAAAGAATAAGAAATGAGTACACGGTTCATTAGGTTTCTTTCAGTGAGCTCGTGAGGTACCCAAATATCGAGTTTTTTTGTGTACCCAGTTTTTATCAAATGCGCCAAAACTGTTTTGTGGTCAACTCCCAGTTCTTCAGGTACGTCGTAACTACTGATATGCCGATCTTGCTCCACTTTTTCAAAAATGGCATCCATTTTATCTGTAATAGGGCGACCAGAGCGACGCGCGACGTGCATCTTTGACATCAAAATTTCCGGATTGAAAACGCTTAAACCAAATTTGTGCTACTCTCACAGACACTGCACTAGGTCCATAAACATCGCAAATTTTTTTCGCGGTTTGCGTTGCATTTTTACCTTTTTTGTAGAAAAATTTTAAAATGTATCGGATTTCTTCATTAGATTCACTCATCTTTACGGTACGAAAAACAAATTTAATGAAAATCACACATTTTCCTAATTTGAATTTGGAATTATGTTCTTTAAAATTTAAACTTTCAATGATACCAACACCAGCCAGATACAAATAGTATAGCCAAAGAGATTTTATTACAAGTTCATACATACTATAATGCGAAAAGACTTTTTCCCCAACCTAATATACAGTGTACCTACTTAAAGAATATGCAACTGAAGGCCATTTACAAGTTTCCACAGATAAGTATGTAAGTATGCTTAAATCTTTTAAAGGACGCAACGGATTTTAGTGCGGTTTTTGCCAATAGACAGTGTGATTTAAGACGAAGGCTTTCATTTATAATAAGTACATGTATATTATAGTAGAGAAAAGCTGAGAATTTCATAGATTTGTAATGTGATGTCGTAAAAAACTTATTTTTGTGCGCTTACATTGCAAACGCCCGCTAAACCTTACGAGATAGATCAAAATAATGTACTACGGAATTGTAAGTTTTAAAAAAACCTATAAAGAAATCCATGATGGTTTATGACTATCTCATAAGAATAACCCACGGTAGCCATTTTTACTTTTACATATATAAAAAAAATAAGCTATTTTAAACAATACAGTATTATTCCTTATCCAATTAAACACGTTATATACGTTGTGCATCAAAATTGCCCTTTGCAAATAATTAAAATGAATTTCTTAGAAAATATCAGAGCACGGATATCGATGTATCAGAGGTATGCGGGGGCAGAGTGGCCGTTCGGGCCGTACCTCCGTCCCGGGTGGCAGCGGCCGGCGGGTTTATTTAGAGGCCGTCACTGCTTAACCGGACTATCCTGTGGCTGCCTTAAGCGGACTCAAAGCCTCCAGCCAGGGGCGAATTTCTTAAATTACTAAGCGCGGACTGGCACTTCGTCGAGCAAGGGTCGGGAGGGACAATTACAACGGAGGATTCGCGAGGGACCTCGGCGGCGGTGAGGTTGGAATGACGGCTGGCGTTTTTTGAGCAGTGTACTGGTGGCCCTACTGCTCTCCTGGAGGAGGCTCCTTGGGGTCGGTGAGGACATGGACCTTGACGGACAGGCCATGAACGGCGGACTTTACTAATTTTGGATGGGACATAATAGGCGGCGTCTACAACCAGAGAGTTGCGATTCTTAGCGGCTGTATCGGGGCCCTCAAGCGGCTCAATCGAGACATGCTCATCGCAGCTGCTAACGTTGTGGCATGGCCGGAAGATATTGGTTTCTAGGGGAACTTGCCCGATCCAGAGGAAGAGGCGGTCTGGTTCCGGATAGGATGGTAATGATTTGTGACGCTTTCATGCCCCGGGTCAGGTGCGCCCAGCGTGGGGTGCATGTTGAAGAGCCTCCTCGTGGCGCACCCTGGGCAACGTCGGCTCCAATTGCCCACCACGTCTTGGTGGACAATTGGGGCTGGCGGCTAATCTTCAACAAACGGGGAAAGGTCATGGTTCCAATCACCGATCATGCTTTGATGGTCGGTGAAGGGAACCGGGCTACAGACGGTCAATACGTCCACTCCTCCTCTGCTTACAGAGGTAGTTGAGTGGGCGTAGACTGGGAAGGACCACCGCTGCGGTGCAGGCGCACCAAAGCGGCGCATGTTTTTCTCCTCGAGGAGAGAACTTTCGGCGGGTTCGCTGAGTCGGGTCGGCCGGAGAGCGAACGGAGGCATGCCTAATGCCGCCGTCGGGGGCTTGGCTTAATTGCCTGGCCCAGAGGAAGGCTACCTGTAAGATAAAAAACCACCCAATCCTAAGCTTTGAAGCGCGGTGAGAGGATGCATGGCTGGAGGGAGTCCAGTCGTTAGCGCTTCCCCTGCAGAGCACCTGCCGCACTCTGCAGTATGTAGGCTTACCGGGCATCTAGGCTCTGCCCGGTGGACATAAAAAACCTATATCGACTCGTGGGACTACATATGGACAACAAAAAACAAAAAAAAAACAAAATTGCCGATCGTGCTGGTCGAGCAGATGGGTGTCCTGTCAGGTGCGGTGTCAGACTCTGACACCGCATCTGAGAGGATGAGTGTTGCGAGTGTGGCGAGCGTAAGCTCAAAACGCTCGCGGACTGAGGAGGAGATGATGGAGCGTCCTTCAAAATTTTGGAGGAAGTGCTCTCACAGAGAGGACGAGAGGTGCGCGGGGTTGACAGGCCTCTCTTCTAGCGAGGAGAACCTGCCAGCCAAGGTGGGCAGAAGAGGGCGAGGTCGCGCAGTTGGTGGAGCGTCAGCTCGTTCGACGTCGCGCGACTCTCTAGGGCGCTTTCTCAAGCGCCCCGACATGCCGGCACCCAGCGGAGGAAGTGACCCGGGGGACAAGCAGGTGGAGTGCGCTTCTAGCCAAAGCTCCACCTCTTTGGTCACCACAAAGGGGAAGAGCGACCTGGAGCCCCTGGTGTCGGACCTAAGCGGGGGCTCCACTATGTCCCTGTTGGGAGCCAACAGAGCGGAGGCAAATGCTGCAAAGCGGTCGCAGCAAAAGACGGTCGCGGCTGACGAGGTCAGCGAATTGGCCCGACAGGCCCGAGAGCGGCGCTCTGCCCGGATAACTGCCGGGGGGAGCCTTACAGCGGTGGCACTCAGTCGCCAAGTTTTGGACGGCGTGGATGTGGTCCTGAAGGTTGCCACCAAATCGGGCAACCTGAAGGGCACATTCACGCGTGCTTTAAAGGAGGCAGCGGAGGGTATTAAGGAGGCAGTTGAGGTCCTCCTTAATCGCACTAGCACGGAGGAGACGGCGAAGCTATGGGAGGAGAATGGCCGTCTTCGATCCGAGTTGGAGGACCTCAAGCGGCAGTTCGCTGCCCAGAGGGCAGCTCCCACGGCCTCCTGCTCCACCTCCTCCGCAGCCTTGCCGTTTTCTTCGTTGGCTTCTTCGGTCCCGTCGTCGACGCCTGCACTTGCGGATGCGGAGATCGAAAAGATCGCGCGCATCTGCATGATGCAGTGTGGAAAGATGGTGGGTGCCCGAATGGAAAGCATAGAGGCTAGGCTCCTCCCGGCTGAGACCCTCCGCCCACCGCTCGCTGCGGACAAGCGGAGGAAGGAGGGGGCCAAGATGCCCGCTGATGGGCCCAGAAAGCCCGTGGAGCGCACGTCCGCGCCTACTTCCCGGACAGCCACGCCATTGGCACTCGCACCCCCGCCGACCGCACCATCGGCGACCGCACCCGGGTCCACCAAGGAGACCTGGACGACGGTCGTCAAGAAGGGCCGCCGCAAAGGGAAGACGGCGCCGCCGGTACTCGCTAGAGCACCAGCACCGAAGAAGGCCCAAGGATCGCCTAAGGTCAGAGCCCCACGCTCCGCGGCTGTAGTAATTACGCTGCAGCCCGGAGCCGTCGAAAGGGGCATATCATATAAGGCGGTCCTAACGGAGGCGAGGGCGAAAGTCGCGTTCCCTGACCTTGGCATACCTTCCGGCCTCAGAATGAGGCCGGCGATTACGGGGGCGCGACTGCTGGAGGTGTCGGGTGCCTCTAGCGGCGAAAAGGCGGACATCTTGGCCGCCAAGCTACGAGAGGTCCTCAACCCAGAGGACGTCCGGGTGTCCAGGCCGATGAAGACCGCTGAGCTGCACGTCGATGGCCTTGATGACTCGACGACCGCGGCTGAGGTCGTGGCAGCTGTCGCCCGAGTCGGCGGATGTCCGCCTGATGATGTGCGGTCTGGCGAGATTCGCGTCGACGCTTCCGGGCTCGGCGCGATCTGGGTGCGGTGCCCGGTGGCGGCGGCAAACAAAGTTGCCGACGCTGGGCGTCTGTTGGTGGGGTGGGTGGCAGCGAGGGTGAAGCGGCTGCAACCCAGGGCCTTGCGGTGCTACCGTTGCTTTGACATTGGGCATGTCAGAGCACGGTGCACCGCTGAAATAGACCGCAGCGAGCAGTGCTATCGCTGCGGTAAGGCCGGCCACAAGGCGGCCCAGTGCTCCGCGGCGCCAAACTGCAGCCTCTGTACAGCTGCGGGGAGGCCCGCTGGGCACAGAGTGGGTGGAAAGGCTTGTGGCGCGCCCGCCAACAAGAAGAAGAAGAGAGGGGCTGCTAAAGCTGCCGGGGGCTCTTTACCCCCCCCTCAGCCTGGCTGCCCTTCGGCCGACTCCCGGCCTAGGAATGGTGCGGAGGGAATGGATTGCGCATAATTGCGCTCTACCATTTCCTCCAAGGCAATATCAACCACTGTGCCAGAGCTCAGGATCTCTTGCTCCAGAGCATGGCAGAGTGGTCGATTCACGTGGCTGTTGTCGCCGAACCGTACTTTGTCCCCCCCAGGGATAACTGGGTGGGAGACCTGGACGGTTTGGTGGCCATCATTGGCGGGGCTCTTGTCAACCCGTCCCGAGGTCACGGCTGGGTAGCCGCCCTCGTGGACGGCATTGGTATGGTTGGGGCGTATTTTTCGCCCAACAAGAGTCTCGCCGACTTCGAGAGGTTCCTTGTCGAGTTGGGTGCCGTCGTGGGCCGACTCCACCCTCGCCCTGTGCTGTTGCTGGGGGATCTCAACGCCAAGTCTGTGGCGTGGGGATCTCCTGTGACCGATGCTAGGGGCGAGGTGCTGGAGGAGTGGGCGGTCACGACTGGCTTGACCGTCCTAAATCGGGGCTCGGTCCACACGTGCGTGCGGCAGCGGGGCGGCTCTATAGTGGACGTCTCGTTCGCTAGCCCTGCTGTCGCGATCCGTGTCCGCGACTGGCGTGTCGCCGTGGAGGTGGAGACGTTGTCGGATCACCGTTACATCCGTTTCGACGTCTCCGCCCAGACCAGCGGCGGCCGCAGTTCGATGGCCCCGCAAATGGACGGTCCGCGCTGGGCGCGTCAGCGCATCGACAGGGAGCTTCTCGAGGAGGCCGCTATTGTCCAGGCCTGGTTCCGGGAGTCGGCAACAAACGGACCCGTCGACGTCGAACAGGAGGCGCTGTGGTTCCGCGGGGCGATGACGCAAATCTGCGACGCGTCCATGCCCCGGGTCCACGCACAGTCAGCAAGGCGCCAGGTGTACTGGTGGACCGCCGAGATCGCGCAGCTGCGCGTCGCGTGCGTGGCGGTTAGACGCCAGTACACCCGATACCGGAGGAGACGTCGTCGGGTCCCTGACGAAGAAGCCGCGCTGTATGAGGTGTACCGCGCGGCGAAGGAGGCTCTGTGGCTGGCCATCGGCGAGGCGAAAACGCGAGCCAGGGAGGAGATGTTGGAGAGTCTAGACGGGGATCCGTGGGGGCGCCCTTATCGCGCGGTCCGAGGGAAACTTCGAGCCGCGGCGCCCCCACTTACGGAGAGTCTCCAACCCGAGCTGCTGGAGGAAGCAGTCGCAGCCCTCTTCCCGGTGAGAGCGGAGCACAGTCCGCCGCCGATGGCTGTGCCCACAGCCGCAGAGCCTACAGGAGAGAACGCCATCAGTGTCCCAGAGGTGACACAGGCAGAGATGGAGGCAGCCGTGATGCGGCTCCGGGCCAAGAACGTGGCTCCGGGGCCCGACGGGATCCACGGCTGCGTGTTAGCCCTCGCTCTGAAGGAGCTTGAGCCCCAACTGAGAGGACTCTACACAGCGTGTCTTGAGCGGGGCCAGTTTCCCACTTTGTGGAAATCTGGTCGTCTGGTCCTGCTCAGGAAGGCGGGGCGCCCTGCCGACTCGCCGTCCGCGTACCGGCCCATAGTGCTGCTAGACGAGGTGGGCAAGCTGTTTGAGCGTATTATCGCAGCCCGCCTCGTCGGCCACTTGTGCAGAGAGGGGCCGGACCTGGACGACAGCCAGTTTGGTTTTCGGCATGGGCGCTCCACCATCCACGCTGTGTCGCGGGTGAGAGTCCTGGCGGAGGAAGCGGTGTCCCGGGGCGGGGTGATGTTGGCGGTGTCCTTGGACATCTCCAACGCCTTCAACACCCTGCCCTGGAGTTGTATTCGGGAGGCACTGCGCTATCATCGGGTGCCTCCCTACCTCCGCCACATCGTTGGGGCTTATTTGTCGGAGAGGTGTGTCACCTACGTGGGACGTGATGGCGGAAACCAGCGCCGCATGTCGTGCGGTGTTCCGCAGGGCTCGGTCCTAGGCCCGCTCCTGTGGAACATCGGGTATGACTGGGTGCTGAGGGGTGAGCTCCAACTGGGCGTAGATCTGACGTGTTATGCGGATGACACGCTGGTCACTGCCCGGAGGAGCTCGCACAGGGAGGCAGCGTTGCTGGCGACGGCTGCGGTCTCACAGGTGGTGGGCCGCATACGTCGCCTAGGCCTGGAGGTGGCCCTCAGCAAGTCGGAGGCCATGGTGTTTCATGGCCCCCGGCGGGCGCCGCCGCCCGGCTCACACATCGTGGTCGGGGGGGCTCGGATCGCTGTCGAGTCCACCATGAAGTATTTAGGATTGGTGCTCGACAGCCGGTGGAACTTCGAGCCCCACTTCCGACAGCTGGCGCCCAAGTTGCTGGGCGCGGCTGGCGCGCTCGCAACGCTGCTTCCCAATCTGGGGGGCCCGAGCGCCGTCTGTAGACGGCTCTACGTGGGGGTCGTGCGATCCATGGCTCTGTATGGGGCCCCGGTGTGGGCCTCTGACCTGACGGCCGGCAGCATCGCTGTTTTGCGAAAGCCGCAGAGGGCGATGGCCGTCAGAGTCATCAGGGGGTATCGCACGATCTCCTACGAGGCGGCGTGCGTACTGGCCGGATCCCCGCCCTGGGACCTCGAGGCGAAAGTACTCGCGTCGTTGTATCGGTGGCGCGAGGAAGCGAGGGCGCGGGGCGAGGGACCGATGCAGCGACACATAGAGCTGCGTCGGTCTCAGCTTCGCGAGGTCCTGGTGGCGGAATGGCGGGACAGGCTTTCACGCCCTACCTACCTACCTACCGGCCTCGTCACCATCGAGGCGGTCCGGCCGGTGCTCGAGCGCTGGCTCGGGAGGAGGCACGGCTCCCTGTCGTTTCGGGTGACGCAGGTGCTCTCGGGGCATGGCTGCTTCGGGAAGTACCTGGGTCGCATAAACAGGGAGCCGGACGCCCGGTGTCACCACTGCGTCGACTGCCGGGAGGACACGGCGCGGCATACGCTGGCAGAGTGTGCCGCTTGGGAGGAGCCGCGCCGTGCCCTCATCTCAGAAGTAGGCAGTGACTTGTCGCTGCCGGCCGTAGTTGAGTCGATGGTCGGCAGCGACGAGTCCTGGGACGCGGTGGTTTCCTTCTGCGAGACAGTCGTCTCGCAGAAGGAGGCTGCGGAAAGGGAGAGGGAGATCTCGTCCACTCACCCGGCCCGCAGAAGGCGCACCGGGCGTCGGCGGAGGGCGGACAACGCCCTCTTCCAGCCCCCCTAAATGGGTCCAGGGGCGACGGACTCGGGGACGTCCGTCGCCCCCCACACACCAGGACCCGAGGTGGCGGCGCGTAGTGTTCCACGCGCGCCCCTTTTAGACGTCACGGGGGGAGTCAAACACCTCACTCCCCCCAGACCCGAAGTGGCCCGCAGCGGCGGGCCGGCACCAGTCGGGGGTTGCGGAAGGATCGTACGTTCCCGCGACCCCCGGCGTAGGTGTGAGATGGAACACCGGGGTGGTTTTTAGTCAGTAAGAGTCTGACAGACCCCGCCGTCCGCCCCAGGGCGGCGGACATCCATGAGGATTTTCCACCCCGGAAACAAAAAAAAAAAAAAAAAGGTGCGCCCAGCGTCCTGGTGCGATTTATTGGTGGTCGGAAGATATCGCGCAATTGCGTTTTTTCTGTCTTAGATCCCGACGCCAGTGTCAGCGCACCAGACGCAAACTACAGCCGAGAGCTACGGAGGAGGAAATAGCCAGAGGCTATAGAGTGTACCGGGAGGCGGCAATGGATATCCAACACGCCATTGCGGATGCCAGGTCAAGATCCTGGCGGAAGCTTCTCGAGGGGCTGGACAGAGATCCATGGGGAAGACATTACAAGTTGGTCATGGCCAAATTACGTCCATGGATTCGAGTCTACTGGAGAGAGTCGTAAACACACTCTTTCCAGAAGTTAGGGACAGTCCATTGCTACTCTTGCCTTCTTCAGACTAGTCTGACGAGTTGTGGGTGACTGAAAGCGAGCTACACCGAGCCGTGGGACATTCGGGGGCTCGCAACATCGCGCCAGGCCCGGATTGTATTTCTGGTCGGGCTTGGGTTCTTGCTTTGGGTGCTCTGGTGAACCACCTAAGATGGTTGTTCAACAGTTGCCTCCGTGCGGGTGTTTCCCTCCGGCTGGAAGGAGGCCGGATTGGTCTTGTTGAGAAAGGACGGGACCCAGAGTCTCCCTCTGCATACTGTCCCATTTGCGAGGACGAGGTTTCCAAACTATTCGAAAGAATATTTGCCGAAAGGCTCGTCGTGCATCTATCACGTGTTTGTCCCGACCTCGCCGATTGCCAGTATGGCTTCCAGCAGCAGCGATCTATTGTGGATGCGATCCTACGCGTCCGCTCGCTGTCTGAACAGATGTTGTGCTGGCGTGGGATGGTGCTGGCGGTAAGTTTGGATATCGTCAACGCCTTTAAAATCTCTGCCTCTGGGTTGCGATTAGGGCGGCACTTGTATACCACAGAGTGCCTCCTTACCTACAGTGCATCGTTGGGGCCTACCTTCGCAACCGGCATATTCGCTATGTGGGTCGAGACGGTAGCGTTCATCGCAGGGAGATTACGTATGGGGTTCCGCAGGGGTCAGTTTTAGGTCCTTTCTTGTGAACCGTCGCTTACGATGTAGTCCTGCGTGTCGCCCTCCCCGTTGGCGTTAACGTCGTTGGCTACGCGGATGACACCCTGGCGTTGGCCGGTAGGGACACCTTCGAAGAGACAATGCAGCTTTCCGAGCTCGGAGTGGCAAAAGTCGTGGCATCGATCCGTGGGCTGAGATTAGAGATAGCGCCTCATAAAACTGAGGCACTTTGGTTTCACAAACTGCCCCAAAACCCAGCTCGTTGGCCAGAGTAGGAAATGAGCATGTCCAGGTGGGTCGAGTCGATACATTAAGTATCTCGGCCTTACCCTGGACGGTCGGTGGGGCTTTGAAGAGCACTTTGAGCGCCTGCTTCTCCGCGTCGGGAAGGCAGTGGGTGCTTTGCAGAGACTATTGCCCAATCTCGGTGGACCTCGAGAAGAAGTTCGCCGCTTATACGCGAGTGTCTTGCGACCGATGGTCCTTTATGGGCGTCTAACACTGCAGGACTAAAATCAACAGCCTGCTGCGGAAAATGGCTATTCGTATCGCATTAGGATACCGAACTAATAATTTGAGGCGGCAAAACTCTTCTTGCACGCTTTCCGCCGCTGGACATCTTGCCGGATATGGACGCAAGGGTCTATAACCGAATCCGTGCCATCCGCCAAAGTGATAGTGGCATGCCAGGAATTGCTGATGAGCGGCTCAGGTGGCAGGAACGGCGACACGCGCTCGAGTAGTGGCGTGAGTGGCTGCAACAGCCGCAATATTCGCGTAAGCGCGTTGTCGAAGCCGTCCTACCGCACTTCAAAGCCTGGCTGAAAGGAGGGGAGCGCATTTCTTATAGGCTCACTCAGGTACTATCTGGGCATGGTGCTCGACAGCCGGTAGGACTTAGGGCCCCACTTCCGACGGCTGGCACCCAAGTTGCTGGGTGCGACTGGCGCGCTCGCAACCTGTATGGGGCCTTGTATGGGGCCCCGGTGTGGGCCTCTGACCTGACGCCTGGCAGCATCGCAGTTTTGTGAAAGCCGCAGAGAGCGATGGCCGTCAGAGTTATCAGGGGGTATCGCACGATCTACTACGAGGCGCCTTGCGTACTGGCCGGATCCCCGCCCCGGGGACCTCGAGGCGAAAGTACTCGCGTCATTGTATCGATGACGCGAGGAAACGAGGGCGTGGGGCGAGGGACCGATGCAGCGACACATGGAGTTGCGTCGGTCTCAGCTTCGCGAGGTCCTGGTGGCGGAATGGCGGAACAGGCTCGCACACCCTACCGCCTGCCGGCCTCGTCATCATCGAGGTGGTCCGGCCGGTACTCAAGCGCTGGCTCGGGAGGAGGCACAGCTCCCTGTCGTTTCGTGGGACGCAGGTGCTCTTGGGGCATGGTTGCTTCGGGAAGTATCTGTGTCGCATAAACAGGGAGCCGGACGCTCGGTGTCACCACTGCGTCGACTGCCGGGAGGACACGGCGCGGCATACGCTGGTAGAGTGTGCCACTTGGGAGGAGCCGCGCCGTGCCCTCATCTCAGAAGTAGGCAGTGACTTGTCGCTGCCGGTCGTAGTCGATTCGATGGTCGGCAGCGAAGAATCCTGGGACGCGGTGGTTTCCTTCTGCGAAACAGTCGACTCGCAAAAGGAGGCTGCGGAAAGGGAGAGGGAGATCTCGTCCACTCACCCGGCCCGCAGAAGGCGCACCGGGCGTCGGTGGAGGGCGGACAACGCCCTCTTCCAGCCCCCCTAAATGGGTACAGGGGCGACGGACTCGGGGACGTCCGTCACCCCCCCACACATCAGGACCTGAGGTGTTCCACGCACGCCCCTCCTAGACGTCGCGAGGGGAAAAAAAATATTTTTCATCCCACCATCTCGGAAAGAGTATTTTTAATCTTCAATATCTGAGTGGAAAAGCCGTTTTTATTCTCTAGAGGATAAAGTAAATTGAATTTAGAACATCGTGTGCACTAAGTTTGTGAATTAAAAAAAACATTAAACCTATTTACTGCTACCTCTATGGTGCCGAATATATCATACAACTTTTTTTTAATTTGTTAAAAACTCAGACTCGGAACCTTCTTGGTGTTCTTTTTTCAATTTGCTTTGTACGCGGTTCTTTACGCGGCATTTTTTCACGTCATTGTTAAACCTTATATTAAAAACAAGAAACTTGAAAACAAGTGAAAAAACTAAAATGAGTGATTCTAGCGACGAGGAAGTTTGCTTGACGCCAACAGAATTGACTGAAACTGTTAATAATGCGCAAATGAGCTTTCTCCCTCAACAATCACGCGAGAAGTATTTAAAACAGTACGATATGTTCAACACGTGGCGACTAGCAAAAGGAGCCAAAACTTTCTCAGAAAACGTTTTGCTGGCATATTTTATAGAATTATCCGAGAACAAGAAAGCAAGCACTCTATGGAGTACGTATTCGATGCTAAAAGCAACAATAAAGATGAAAAAAGACAAACATATCGATACCTATCCTAAATTAGTGGCATTTTTAAAAAGACCCTCATCTGGTCATCAACCAAAAAAATCGAAGGTTTTCACAGTATCTGATATTGAAAAGTTTCTTAACGAAGCACCCGATTCCGTATATTTGGCGGCAAAAGTAAGTCAGTTGCACATTCAGTATCTACTTAAGTACCTATATTAATCTCAATTAAATAGTATACTTAGTAGATGTTGATAGGCATAATTATGCGTTCATATCAATTTTATTCATTTATCTACTACAATACTCTTTACGTTACAGGTTGTTCTTATTATTGGAATAAACGGAGCATGTCGAACTAATGAACTAACACAACTTAATGTCAAAAACATTGAGAAACATTCAGATGACTTACTATTAATTAATTTACCTAATACAAAGACAAAAAGAGACCGCAACTTCGTCATTCGCAAGGAATACGTAACGATTGTTGAGAAATATCAAGCCTTACGCCCGCCTAACACTCCAATCAATCGATTTTTTCTACAGTATCGCAATGGAAAGTGTGTTAGACAGCCTATGGGTACTAATAAAATTGGCAGTATCCCACGAGAAATAGCAACATTTCTTGAACTTCCAGAACCCCTGTTGTACACGGGTCATTGTTTCCGACGAACTTCAGCCACACTTTTGGCTGATTCCGGAGCTGATCTCCTGTCCCTTAAGCGCCACGGAGGCTGGAAGTCCAATGCAGTTGTAGAGGGATACATAGAGGATTCCATCCAAAATAAGTCTAAAATATGTGAAGGCATCGTAGGAGCCATTACACTGAAAGAGCCTCAATCGGATCCTTGGACTGGCCCTTCTACATCAAAAATAAGCCGTTATGAAACACCTAACCATCTCCCTCTCTCTCCAACATTCACGCCAAGGGAATCCGATGAATCGGTACAACTATTAAGTATGACAGATAGTTTACCGAAAAACAGTACACAAGTGACTAACACCAATATTACAGTACCAAACAAAAATATTACACTCAATTTAAATAACTGTAGCAACGTTACTTTAAAATTTTCTTAATTATACCTTAGTATTATTTTGTTATAATTTAAAGATTATTCTGTAATACTTACCTGTCATAATGTAGTAATTAATACCTAAACTGAAATAAAAGTGTACCTATCTTGTGATTGTAAACGTTTTTTTTTTGCATTTAGTCATTTCCTCGCTGAGGTGGAATGAAAAGTTACGTGTTGCACTCGAGTGCAAAGATTTTTCACCTCGTGCTCTTTTGATTCCCTCGCTAACGCTCAGGATTCTAATTTTGAATCACTCGCTGCGCTCGTGATTCAATTTTAGAATCCTTCGCTTGCTCGGTCATCAAAATTGAACACGCGGTTAAAAAGCAACTTTGCACTCTTGTATAACAAATAACTATTATACACCTTAAACTATGACTTATTTATAAGTAAATAAAAATCTCTTCTAACTTTTAATTCCCATCACCTAGTGACTCAATATGTTTTATACCGGGCGTCCCACGGGTATGCCATATGGAGGGAAAGTACCTTGAATATTGTAGATGGAACATTTTACTGAAAGAAGACAAACTCAAACTCAAAACTCAAAGCATTTATTTCAAATAAACCAATTACAGGCACTTTTGAATTGTCAAGGGGTCGGTCGGTCAGAAAGATGAAGCTAGTTGCCCATTCCAAAGCGTAGTAAGTACCTATGGAGAAGAACGGGCAAGAAACTCCATGGACACTCTTTTAAATCAAAATATTGTTACAATAGAGTGGTTACATCATTCATGTTATAATTATACATGTGAGAACGATGTAGAAAGACGTGCACGTTAAAAGCGTCCATAATAAAAAGATAAAAACAATTATGGAATTAAAATAAGCCGTGGCAGCTAAGAAATAACCAGTGCCTACTGACGGCGCCCGTTCACGAACATGACGTAAGGATCAGCACCATTCAGCTCAACCATTTTGAAGGGAACTCAATGATCCAATACTCGGTAATGGAGGATTCACTCAATAAATGATAAATGATTTTATTTCTGTAAGTAGGTTTTACAAACACTTTTACACGTCAATCATATTTTTTTTTTAAACTAGATGAGGTCGGCGTTTCCTATCTGACTACTCTGAGAAGAAAGGCCGAAACAAACTCAGAGGTCACAGTCTCTTTTAAAGTCCAGACAGAATCTTGGTCAGATCATGTGAAGGCTATGTAGATCGGTGTCTGAAATGGTCTTTTGAGGAAAGAACCCCACAGATTGAGTGGACCTGTCCAGTCAGTGCACGCAATTGTCAGCAATCGTGCAGCTCAACTCAGAACTTAAGGAGCTCAACGATTCGACGAACAATACCAAAGAAAGGACATTTGAGTAGGCCGCACAAGTTACTCAAACTGCCAGATCATGATTACACTAAGAGTAAAAATACAAAAAAAAAGCAATGACCAACATAGTTCTCACATTCACAATAGTTAAAATAATAGCATAATACTTTACAAAGTAAATACTCTTGTCATAGTATATGTATATAAAATTCATTAATGTCAATGTGTATATAAAATCCGGACATAATCATTGAGGACCATGCAGATTGGTGTCTGAAATGGACTTTTGAGAAAAGAACCACACAGATTGAGTGGACCTGTCCAGACAGTGCACGCATTTGTCAGTAACCGTGCAGCTCGACTCAGAACTTAAGGAGCTCAACGATTCGACGAACAATACCAAAGAAAGGACATTTGGGTAGGCCACATAAGTAAAATAAGCATAAGTAAAGCCAAATAAGTTAAAATCAAGTAATAAAAGTATAATTTTATGTGGTGATTTTAATATTAATATTTTAGATGTTACTCCATTAAGTATTAGACTTCTCAATATATTTAAGTATTTTAATTCAATTAACTTCTTTTTTGAATCATCCAGGATCACGGCATATTCGTCAACTTGTATTGTTAATTGACTGCGATGCCAAAAATAAATTAGTGTTAAGTAACTTAACGTCTGACCACTGTTGATTATTAGCTAGCTCCCATACATAGAACCTTTTACAGCTAATCGCTGAAACAAGTTTAAAAATAATATAGCTTTTAGAATTACACCATCTATAGTAAGTAGAACACGAGAATCTTAATTAAATCTCATCATCATCATCAGCCTGAAACGTTCCCACTGCTGGGACACGGGTCTCCTCTCGGTGGTAATCCACCACTCGGGCCCAGTGTAGGTTGGTAGATGTCACATGTCTTCGAATTATTGATTTTAGGACATTTTGGTGTTTTCCTTCACCGTTTTGAGAGCAGTGGCGATGAAATAATTTACACAAAGTAAAGCGGCTGTCTGGGTTTGAAGTTTTGAACAAACGACAAACGGCAAAGATATGCTCTTAGAAACAGGTACTAATCGAGCCTTAGCAACAACTAGTAAGACCACTAAAGGATATATTGCGCTGTTTATTTGTCTGGCAACCAAAGCTGTCCATTTAGAGCTTGTATGCGACTTAAACCGTTCTGGGTTCTTACGAAGAATGGCAGCCAGAAGAGGAGCGCCTGGGCATCTTTACAGCGATAACGGGACGAATTTTGTAGGCGCTAATAGAATGCTACAGGAAAGCTATCACGATTTCGAAAATATATATGATCGTAACTTTTTCGCGGAGCCAGCAGATGCCCCATCTTGGCCTAGTGCCGGCTTAGAAACAGGTACTAATTGAGCCTTAGCAACAACTAGTACTACCGAAGTCTCATTTTCGCAGCAGCTTAGTGTGACCACACCGTAACAGTTGTTTCGACTACCCCTACTCCGAATATAAATACGTTGAATTTAGATCTTCGTAATCCTAACTTCTTCGCTGCACTTTCTCTTATTAGAGAAACTTGTGATCCAGGGTCAATGAGAGCCCTTAAGATATGATAAGATCCATCAATCGCTGCAACTTTAATCAAGGCTGTAGCTAATAAAACTTCATTCGTTCCTGGGTAATTTTGTGACACATGCGCAGTCATTGCGACATTGTCTTGCGGATTTGGGTCAGCTGTTGTTGTTGTAATTGCAACGCTATTCAATTTTGCGATATATTTTTTCAGCAGGCATCATGTAAAACGGAGTGGTGATTTCCGTCACATAAAATTTGCGACATCGCCTAACGGAAATGCATTACTTGCCATTAGTTATGGTCAAATAAACAATTTTGCCATAATTTCAGTTTTGCGGCTGTTTTAATTTCGCTTCACTAGGCAACTGCAATTTTTTTTCGCAATTGAACATTGCATGTTGTTGGCCGCAAAATTGATATTTGCTGGTTGACACGTGTAATGCTTTTGAATGCAGCTTGTTAAATTTATTGGAAAAGTTGTATCATCTAGCTTTTTGATTTTCAGGAACATCGTTATTTGTATGATTGTTTGATTTAGGTGATGATTGATCTAGCTTTCTGCGGGATGTTTCCAGGCTCGTAGATTTTACTTTCTAAGTAGTCCAAAAAATCCTGCAAAACCGGTAGCTCTCTAGAAATTTTAAGGGAGTCTATGTAGGTAATCTCCGTAGGTATCGCTATCAAGCTAAGCTTCTGTGACAATAAATGCACGAGAAGCGGATCCCAGGTGCTGATATCAATCCTTGAGTTCCGTATGGCATGTGAGCTTTCTACCGCTACGTCATGCAGTTTTTTTTAATATGACCTACTATTTTTTGATGTTGCTTATTAGATAAACCTAGCACAGTATTTATGATTGATGTAAAGATGAGCTTTTTATTGTTATACCGATGGTTTAAGATTTCCCAACAGGTATCATAGTTACTGGAACTTATAGGAAGATGCTGAATGAGTCTTTCTGCCTCGCCCTTGACCTTTCCTTTCAGAAATTGCATTTTTTGAGCTTGCGATAAGGTAGGGTTGCTGTGAATAGCTTCGGTAAAGCGGTCCTAGAATGACGTCCAATGCTGGTAATTTCCTGAAAATACATTTTCGGTGTGGAGTGCTCTCTATGTGATACACTCCAATGGTTTTGTTGATAATTTTCTTTAAATGGATATATGATCGCTCATGCTGTGTATAAACTGCCTCGTAATCATCGTCCTCTCCACCTATCACGCTGTCAATCTCCCAATGAAGAGAGTCAATTTGTGACCAGCGCGCTTGTGAAGTTCGTAGTGCGTCTTCCATTTCCTATTTTTCTGATATGGAGTCTAGGTCAATAAAACCCCCTGATCTCTCGAACGCTTTAAAATTCGCTGCTTGTTTACGTATCATGTCATCTAATTTGCTAGTTGAGCCTCTTGGCTCCACGGTGCTGACTTTTCTTGGCTGCTCATAACCCGATGGCTTGTGGTCTTGTTCAGCTTCTTTTTTCTACTCTTGTGTCGTTTGAGTAGGTACTCCTAACGGTTCTCAAGGGCGTTAGCTTGCTGGAAAACTGCAGGTGTTGCTCGCTGATTAGAGATTCGGCGGCTGTATAATGCTTGCTAACCATTTCACGCTCGGAGTTAATAAAGTACGTGTGATCTTTAACCCCATAATCACACACACATAGCTGATTATTCTGATCAGATTTCCTATCGCACTATCCTTTTTTATATGTATCGTTATTTTCCGGATTAATTCGCTAAGTTCAAGTTGTTTAAGATCCTCCATTTTGCTGCTGTTATATTTTGAATTAAAAAAAGATCTTACTTGAACAGTACTGGCTTTTGACAGCCGCTGGTTGCTATTGTCGCACTCCGAATGCTGATGCTCTGCTATGACTGGACACTGTCATCCTGCTGCTGTAGATTCCAAGTGGTGCTGTTGTAAATACCGATTTGCTGCTTGCTACTCGGGATGCTGATTGCTACGTGCTAGAAGCGCTGATGTTTCGTTGCTCGGGAGGCTCAGGAAAGTTGCTCGTGTTCACTAGTATTGCAACTGCACCCTGTGCTGCTATAGGGTTTTGCTACAAATGCTTTGCTATAGTTCTGCGGTTGCGAAACTATGTCCGCACGTATCACTGTTACCCGATATGCTGATTTCCGAACGAGATCAGTCACAAGATTCTAAATACACGTAATTCCCCAAAGAATAACGAATACTAACACTCGCGAGGTCCCGCCCGATAGCTCGAAGGACCATGTCGAAGGTTGGAAGATAGTCAAAGATACTGCTGCATTTTAAGGTAAAATAAATGTACCTTTTTAACGGACCAAAGTTATAATATAAAGGAGCGAGGGAGCACCGCAAATCGAGTATTAGTTGCTCAATTGATATTAATTAATGAAGTTACGTAAAAAAGCTTAGTCGTCGGTAGTGTAAGGTTTCATCGTACAAATATATTTTTTTAATAAGGGCCTTCGCCGACTTCTTTTACTATAAATCCTATTCGTTGCTTCGAAATCTTGAAAAATATTACATATAGCTACTGCAATAGGAATCTCCTGTAGCGTAATAACGAAGTGTTAGTGCTAATCTTTCTGTGACACAGGTTGCTTTTCTGTATTTTGTATTAGAGATACGAGGAACAGAGCGTAAAGTTCACTCATACCTCCATAGAAAAGGGGGGATCCAGACCAGACGGGAGTCGTGTCTGGTGGGCAACTGCCCGACGATTGATGTCGGGACGTTGTATATATGCTAGTTGCGCGGTAAACTATGCTTGCGCGATGCAGGATTTTGCGTGACGTCAGTGTGACGTAGTTCGCATGCGGTGATGTAGATACCGCTGCAGTATCTTTTTTGTATAGGTACTTTTGGTCCAATAAAATTCACGTGTTCTTCAAAATCAATCGGAGACATGTGCACAAAGTTTTTATATTGTCCAGTAATAATTAGATTTTTTTTTATTGTTTTTAACGA
The DNA here is from genome assembly GCA_937001585.2 of Brachylomia viminalis. NCBI lineage: Eukaryota > Metazoa > Arthropoda > Insecta > Lepidoptera > Noctuidae > Brachylomia > Brachylomia viminalis. The sequence goes on along the minus strand of OW443301.2, from coordinate 11,446,118 downwards.
CAAACCACCAGATACAAATAATAAATAACTTAAATAAATAAGTGTGATGTCCAATAATGTTTATTTTCTTCTTAATTTGGATTTAACAATAATTTAGTAGGATCAAAGACCCCAACAAAACCTCGTCGTCAGACATCTTGACTGTCTTGCCAATCTGGAGCACGGGCGAGCAGAGTTCGACACGAGCATGTTACACGGATTTTAGGACACGGGGTAACGTAACATGCTCGCTGCGAATGGTACCCACCTTTAGTTACTTACATAAAGCAATTATGGATCATATCGTTCAGTCACACAGGGTATCCTAGAATGGACACTAGTCTCTCACAAAGGTCATATTTTATGCATTTCTGTTAAACGCTAACTCTTGTCTTTATAAGAACCTTTGTGAAGATCTATTATTGTTATTATACTCAGCAATATTTACAAAAATATGTAGATTAGAAATAGACACAGATGTAGGTAATATAAAACGTTGCCCCACACTAGGAATTTCTCCTGTATCGTGGGTGCGTTTACAAACATTTAATACTATTAGTGATATTTAAAATTTCAAGGATTTTGATTAGAATAAAAACACGGAACTGTAGATTTTGGTTGTTTATTTCTCAGGAAGCAAATGATTCACAGCATTGGTGGGATACAGAGGTCTGACAATACCGGGCCGAAAAATTCAATTTCCTGAAGTTTGATTTTACTAGCAATAGGTACAACAGCTTAGAATATATAAGTACCCAAATGTAACAACGTGGGAAAACAACGTTATATAGCTGTAGAATAGTATAATTTATTTAGTAAAGCGAGTTTTTTTTTCATATTTTTTTTTATAAACTACACACCTTACTAAATCACAATTTCTAATTATGTCAAAAATTATGTATCACATTTAGAACATTTTGTACAAAGTAAAAAAATAATTTCATACTCCACTAGTACAAAGTAAAGCTGCATAGACATTTCCAACCATTATAATATTATTGTTGCCTATGTAGAAAACGAACTTTTAGTTACACATTTACCAATTTCACTGAAAATGTACTTTGTTGAAAACAATTGAGCTGACGCAAACGGTAAGATAATCCACTTTAATATCACACTCAATTGAACATTCTAACACAATGCAGTATGTAATCATATCAAATCATCTTATTGCATCAACGGTACCAACCACAGGGGCTAGGCTACAGGCATACTTATAAAGTTACAAATATTAATTTACTTTCTCTATGTTTAATCTATACTTCAACTTGTTTTAAATATAGTAATAAAATTGTTAAGATATAAATAACACAAAAGTTACGTTATGTGGACTTACAACCTTCATAAGGAGTGACATATCATGTATCTTACAAAATAAAAGTCCCTTACGGTTCTGTTAACAGTTATACTATTAAATGAATCACAAACACAAATATATTCTCTTTGCATTTCATTGGCTGTGTGTTTAAGGCACAAAACTGCAAACATATTAGATGTGTGACCAGAGAATACAGTAGTGTACAAGCTGCGTATCACTCGGCCACAGCGACAAGACCCAGCACCCACCCATGCGCTTCACTCATCTGACTTGATTAAAAAACATTACTTTTTTATAATTATGCAAAAACAATTAGACAACCCTTCTAATTTCAACTTTTCTTAAAAAAACTGGGACTTTAAAAATGCAAATTGTGATTTGTGACAGTGATCATAGAGAAACAATCGAATATACTCTATAGGGACACTCAAATTATTACAACGTAATTTACAAATATAGTCAATCTCTAAATATTAACTAATTTAACTGAATTATTTACAAAATATGAGCACATCGGATGCGACGTGCCACCTCTCTTACATATTTGTTACTATTTACAATGACTATTATTATAAACATTAATTAAGAGCATTGCATTTTCGTGAGCTTGATCAAAATAATCCCTTGTTCAACTCATAAGTATAAAACGGTTTATCATTACTAGGTACATTCACAACAACGTGTGGCCAGTCAAAATATTACTACAGCTGCTTCTCAACCATTGAACAAACAGTCCTGTATTGTGATAGTGGCCGACGCTCGACTTACAGCGAACATCGATTTTGTATTAGCTTTTAGAAGCCCAATAATTTGCTAGTATTAGAGATCAGTCTTGGGACAAAGGAAACAAATTCAGTACTTTTGTATATAATTCGTCACATTTCGACTTTGAACTGTATATTAAATAGTTTAGAAGTTAGCAACATATTTACAAGTTCTGATGACTTTGACAAATAAAAAAGTATTACATGAAAGTTGTAGGAGAAATTGAAGACAGAGCATAGAATTTTAGGGAATTCCATAGCATCTCAAGTAGATGTATGAGATGCAATGCACCACACAATTATGTTAAGAATGATTGAAGATAAGATTTGGTTTATCCTAACATTATTCACACTTGCTTTTGATTATATTAATAACAATTAAAACAAACACTAGAGTACCTCTACTATTATGTTATTATACTACCTTATAAACCATGTCACTTAATGAAATCTCTTAACTAATCATCTTAATCCAATTTTTCAACTCATACAAATTTCAATTTGTACTAATGTTGATGTACTAAACTCTCATGTGCATTATTGTATAACTTAGAAAGTCAGTTTCATGCTGATCTCCTACTTAAATTACATTTTTTTTTGCTTCTAATCACGATTCCAAATCATTAGAATCATGAATAAAGTTATTTTTGTTTTTTTTTTGTGTTCATTCCTAATGAACTTTACAAAGTATTGGAAGGTTGCTTTAAGGTGCCAAATACTTTGCTAACACCACATAGAGACTCTAGTATAACTGGTTTAAAAAAAAAACTATAGTTAACACTGATGGGACTTATTCACTGTATCATTCTACCACCTAAATAAAATTTAACACTTCATATTTACTAAACATGAAAATTATATTATACACCAATATTATGGCACTCATTTTGAAATGACATGTTAATTATCTATTTGTAATTGTAAGATAATAAAATTGATCAACTGAAATGCTTTGTACCAATTTATATTTTTTAATTTTAAAGTTTCGATAAAAAAAGACCTAATTTAAAGTTTTTGAAGCTGCCAATCAAAACATAACTATGACATAGACGCTGCTGTGTTATGTGGAATTCCCTTAAAATTCTACACAAGAACTTTATGCATAGTAGATGTTTACAAATAATTGCACTTTCGTTTTTGATTCAGATTCGAAATTTTTTAAATGTGTTGTGTTCACAATCGTTTAAAGTTTCTCATCCAGACAGATTTAACAAATTGGTTCTAAATTGAGTTAAATATTAAATTGCCATTACAAATGATTTTTTTTCTAATAAAATGAATCTAAATTTGAAAATTTCAAACTTTTGTGTTCATTCAATAATTTATTCCAAAAAATAACCCACCATATAATAATAATTAAATTATAAACCTTTTTTCATGTAATTTTCTTACACTTACTTGATCAGTGACATTTATGTTGAGTAGTTTTTTGTTTAGGGGTCAGTGCGGACAAAGCAGTAAAATGCTCAACCAGTTTTTCAATGATAATCAACCTAATTCACAACAAGTTAAAGAGTCCAGAATAACGTGCAAGAGACAATTCCAAGTGGCGTGTGTTCGCATAGCTCCCATGTTTCTATTAGACTGCAAAAGATTTACTGCTGTCTGTGTTGACCCTTAGAGCGTTTGCGCACTGCATCCGATCTGAAGCCGAATTCAAACAGAATTGGGAATGTTCTAAAGTCGGACGGACCGAATTCGGATCTACACGAACAATTGTCCGCGACGATAGAACGTAAGGAAATCTATGCAATAACGCACACGTAGGTTATGTAGACTGCCGAATATTTCTGCCATTTCATTGCGGTCATTTCTGTCCGGTGGACAAATAGCCCATCCTTTGCTCAGCCCCTAATCGGATGCAGTGCAATGCTCATAGAGACATATTTCACTTCAGCAGACTATGTTCGCCAAAACAATAGATAAACAAGCGAGAATGTTCGATGACACGACTTAAAATGGACGTAAAAGAGATTCACTGGGTTTACTTTCTTCCACTACATAAAGATGCAAATTTATGGAAAAAAACAAAAATAAAGCATAACAGTAGCCAACAGCGATACATTTAATAACATATTATATAATTATATTGCTGTTGTTTGCCTAAATAAAACATAAAATAAAATACGTGCACCTTTTTTCTAAGTGCAGTTTCGCGTACTTGGATATAATTATAAATGTTTTATATTTTGATATAGTTTGTGTGTGGCTATCAAGTATAGATAGTGTTTTTTTTAATCCGATTTCGTCTAAGGGCGTATTCGATCAAACTTTAATACCTAGTTTAGGTCTTATCCGGCGAATCAATTTTGAATAGTTTTTGTATAGAAAATTTGTCTCGACGCGTCGTCGATTTCGTTCCACGGATAAATGATATCTTATAAACTTTGGTAAAATCAGCCCTCACGCGCATCATACCTCAGTGGTTTAGTAAAGGTGAACTGCATATTATTTTCTAAAGTTTAATAAAATAATTGAATAATTATCATGCAGAATGTAGTACAATGGTGCCGATTCTGTTGTACACCAAACTAAACTATCACTAAAATTCCTTACTTTTGGCTATGAGAATCATAAAGCTATTCTGAAAAATAAAATCTCTAAATTTAAAATAATTTTGACATACCTAAAATCAAATTTCGCAATTGCGACTCCTCGTGGTACGTGTTTGCCATACCACGTGATTTTTTTTTTTTTTGAGCTGTAGGCGCGCATTATTTGTATCCTCGACATGATTTGTATGGAATTTTTCACTTTTTGTATGGACATTACGGAAAATGATTACCAACACGTTGAGTTTTAGAGGTTTAGACGTTTTATAAAGAGGGTCGAAATTTTCATTATTTTTGCGATAGAACACAATACATAGTTTTCGAGATATAAGCAAAAGAAAAGAAAAAAGATACAGTACTGTTTTTGCACCTGAAGTCGAGGTGTTGGTGTGAATTTTAGTTCATGACAAATAATTTTACTTCACACCTTTTTAATAGCAATTAAAAATAGTCAGATTTAGCTCTAAACAATCAAAATTTTAGGTGATAAACGTAAAATTCAGAATAGCAAAATTGCTATTTTCACTAAATTATAATCTCAGTGCCATCTTAGTGCTGTCAAACTAAAATATAGTTAAGTTGTGTCACTTTAGTCAATTTCAGAATGGGAAATCGTCGTTTGACAGGAATAAACAAAATTTTGGTGATTTTTAGTCTAGTTTAGAGAATTTTGTGACAAGAGAATCGGCACCAATTTCTTGTTTAGTACATTCATATTAATTTTACCAGATATTCTAATGCAAACATCAATCAAATAAAATCATTGGAATGTCATCAAATCCAACTAAAATACATCGAAAGTGCAATTACTCTTAAACAATACAGATAGTTCATCCCGCTAATAAATTAGTCCGATAAACGCTCGTAATATTAACGTCATAGATCTACCTAATAACTCATTCTACATCAAAAGAAATCCTTCTGGTTTCACGTTCCAAGGGTTCACATGACGCCGGGTACCGACAGCAGCCGTACGGGCCGACCGGGGTCGATATTTACAACTTTTGACCTCACACTTTGGTACTAATCTGGACAGATCACACAAGGACGTCGCGAAGAGTTCCTCCGGCTACCTACTTGTCGGCGGGCTCGGGCGGCGCGCCGCCGAAGTCCAGCTGGTAGCCGCCCGCGCGCGTCATCTCCTCCATGCTGGGCTCCTTGCACTCGTGGCCCGCGTGGCCCGCCGCGCCGCAGTTCCAGCACGACAGCTTGGGCGGCGCGTACAGCACGGACACGAAGCCGGCGTAGGGCGCGGGCGCGGCGTAGGGAGGCGGCTCGCCGTTGGCGAAGGGCGGCGGCGGCTGGCGGTAGGCGGGCGGCGGCGCGGGGTAGGCGAAGGGGCGCGGGTACTGCAGGAAGGAGCCGGGCGGCGCGGCCTGCGCAGGCGCACGGCGCGGCGCGGGCGTGTCGGGCGGCGACGGCGCGCCGCTGGAGCCGCTGTCGGACGACGAGCGCGGCCCGCAGTACGGGCCCGCCAGTCGCCGCACGCCGTTCAGCTTCTCCAGCGATCTGTATTGCTGCTGATGGACCACGCTCAGTTCGCGTAACCGCTCGTCGCCCATATTGTGCCGCATCTGAAAAGTATTAATACTATTATAAGTGTGTCGTTCATGAGACGCACCTTTCCAAATCACACTGCGTGCAGTCACGCGTTTGCACGGATTTACTCCCATTTGAATTTGCATTGTGTCTAATAAATTGAGTGCTTACAAAAGATCATATAAATACGTATGCAATCGTTTGACTGGCGCTAATAGGTTCGAAGGGCGACGTTTGTGATCGCATATTATCAAGTGTCCAACCAGGCTGCTTCCATGCAAGTACTAATATTCGATCTTTGATTAGGTTGGTGGAAATCAATGAGAACGCGAACCTTGTCTCGCTGGAAAGCAGCCTGCATGCTCACTGAGTAATTTTACAGTAACGCATGATATCGCACATAAATAAACAAATTAACGAAAACTAATAAAATTATCAAAAGGATCTCATCCAGGCAATACAAAATTCATAAAAGTGTTATCTATTCTACAAACGACAACTTGCGTTGCTGTTTTAAGGAAACACAACATAGTGGGAACGACTCTTTGTGGATAAAGATCGCGCGACACCGTGCGGCTAGACTCGCCTCATGTGAAAACAGCATTAATGCAGGAGGCTGCTTGTGGCGAAGTAGTTCTGCTGCAAACACGGCGAATGGGCCGCGTTGGTGCGGAGAGTGACCCACCTCGGCGACTGACAGGCTCTCGAAGTTGGTGGCAAGTTGGTGCGGCAGCGGCAGGTCGGGCGCGCCGGGCGGCGGCGAGCGGTCGCGCGACACGCGGCGGCGCGAGCGCGGCGACGCGGCGCGACTGTCGCCCGGCGACGACACCAGCGGCGACGTCGGCGCGCCACTAACCGCCGTGTAATTTATTACCTGCAACGAGTTCAACTAAACTCAAGAGAGGTTTTAACTAAATAATACAATGTTATAGCAACTAAGTATGGTATAATACAGTCTAAGTGATCCCAGCCAATATGAATACATTGTAAGTATGTGTAAGTAGATAGAGATTATAATTGAGGCAATACTGCACACAACGCAACAGTAGTGATTTTTGTCCAATTAAGTTCCGATTTGCCTCTTGGTTAGGATTACGACCATGAAGTGCTTATCAAACGGAGTGACAATGGCATTGTATGACATAAAAATCTGCATAAATTCACCATAACAATTTTATTATAATATTATGTTGGGACGGTAATTGCCAATTGGAATAATAGCCCGTGTCGGTGCCACAGCATAGTTTTTACTTCATGCTCCTATGAAATTGACTACCTAATGTTTGGATTTTAAAAGGGGAAGGAATTTGTACCCAAGAAGGCGGCAACTAAATTAAACATTGTTTTCCTATGCACTACAATTATTAAGAGAGTGTGGATGAGACTATTTCAGGACTAGAGAATAGGGCCTTTGTGTGTCTACCTGAATGGTGTGAGATTATAATGACTATAACAGCTATTAGGTACCTATGAGTTCACTTATATAAAACTGTTGAAATGTAATCATAAAAAATAAATTCTTAGTTTTCTAACATCAAAATCATAAGTCATAAAATATTCAACACACTAATTCTGTTTCAAAATAGCAAGATAATAAAGTATGTTTTATGAATGTTTTACCTCAAGCGGTTGATTTATAGGAGACACTATGATATTTGCAGGCCAAGTGTTGTGTCCCATGTATTCTGCCATATTGTACTGTGGAAGTGGTAGGCCTGGCGGCGGGTGTGGGACTTCATTCAACATGGGCACTACTCCCCCAGCTCCCGTCAGCACTGGTGGAGAATTGAGTTCAGGCACTGTGTCTGTACTTTGAGGCTGAAATATAATGGACTTTATTTAAACATTACATAAAAGTAATCACAATGAATTTCATTTACTATTTTGTGATGGTAAAGAAGTTTTCATTCCACAATCATGCAAAAATATTATAATGCAATGTATCTCGTTCAAATTAAGGGATTAATGAAGTGTTTTTTTTTTATAACTTATTTGAGTAGGTACTTATGTAAATGTTGACATTATGATGATAAATAATAAAATCCAATCATATGAAACATGAACTGAAAGATACCATGAGAAAATTAGAAATTTAGATTAATTATTCACATTGAGTCATTTTAATGGTAATGCAAACATTCATAGGTGAATATACTTGTTATGATAAATAGCCTTAGTTCCATGAGTGTTGAAAATAAGGAAATATAAATAAGTTTGTTGATTCCATAGTATCATTGAAAGATAGAATCAATAGTTTTAATATGACCACAACCAACATCTATATGTTTTTGTGATGACTATGTATGCTAAATGATTATGATAAATAATATTGATTACTGTAAAAAAAAAGCATTTTTACACATCAAAAATAAATTATGTACCCTGTGAAGACCAAAACAAACTGGAGTCTCTTTTAAAGTCCAGACATAATCTTAGTCAGGCCATAATATGACAATCATGCAGGTATGTGTCTGAAATAGTCTTTTGAGGAAAGAAAAACAAGGATCTGAGTTGACCATTCCGAGTGCATGCATTTGTCAGGTGTAAGAAATGAGAATATTTTAGTCTACTATGGTTTGAGTTAAATCTGCACTGTGAAACAAAGTCTGAACAACAAAGAACAACTTCCTATTTTAAACTCTAACATCACAAAAAGTCAAGCAACTGACTTTCTTGAACGTTAATTTAGACCAAAAGAGATTCCATCCGTATAAATAAATGCCAAAGTTGACATTAACAACATTATCACACATAAATTCTTGTTTAAACAATAACCTTGACTAGAAGAGTGATATTTAGATTCCAATTTCATATATTTATATAAATCAAGCTACATACATACATATAGGGCATGGGGTAGGCAGAAACTACAGAATGCCACCTGCTACGATCCTTACATACTTCTTTTGCTTTGTTTACATTCATACATCTGGACATACACGGACGCCAGTTGGTTTATAAATCAAACTATGAATAACACAAATAAGAATGAAATTCTAATTGTAAATATAGTCCCACTACAAACATGATTACAACAAAATGCTACAAGTAGACTTATTTTGGTAATAGAATAACTAAAGCCGCTTTGTACTTCTAGGAATACTTGGTGGTGTAAAAATATGACAACACTAACCTGCACCCCAGGTGTTTTGACAAACACAATACCAGGCGGAGGCCCCAAGCTAGACAAGTTAGGCGGTGGGATTGACATGTTGGCTGTGATATTTGACTGTGTATGGCATGCACTCACTGGGACTACATTTATATGCTCTTGTGGTTCAGGAAATTGTATCCTCTGATCTTCCATTTTTAATTTGTCTAATATTTCACCAAAATGTGACTTTTGATCAAATGTAAACGCTGGATGATGTAACGCCATCGTATACAGAAGTAGAATTTCTTCCAGGAGATCGCCATACAAGCCTTTCAACAAGCCACTCTGCTCCAAACTGACCATGGCATTGTACAATGTGGTAGCACACGCGAAATTACACGAGCGTAACAACGACACATACAAGGCCATTTTCCGTCGCGTTCTGGGATCTGTGTTAGCGCCTCCGATGTCTGCAGCCAGGTCTGTGGGGTTGTTGGCTCTTAGTTCGGCACCACGCAACTCCTGAAAGTCCCGCTTACCTAGCTCCTCTAGGTATGTGCCAATGAAACGCAGTTCAAATGGCAAACACATATTTAATAACGTACACATCGCGTCTATGCGTTTATAGCTTTCCAATTCTTTAAACCATGATACCACGTCCTCTTTGCAAACCATTTCCAGAACACATTGAAATTTTATGTAAAGAATCAACCGGTCCCCTGCAGCCGAAGCGCGTCCGTTGCTTATAATTTTTGGCACACGCAATTATCGTGACAATGTGATGGTTGTAATCCAAAAATATTCGATTGTAACATTAGTAATCATAAGCTTTTTATCCGTATTTTACAAGTACAGTATATTGGTTAAGCAACTACAGGTACAGGCAATGCTAGTAGTTTAGTCTCGTCTATAGTTTATGGAATAGGCCAGTCAAAGACAAAAGCATGCTTATAGACAAAGGTGCTACGTACAGAAGACAAAGTTAGGAATGAAAAAAAAACCACTTTACCGCCAAGATTATAGAGTTTAAAGTCCTATCTCAAACAAATTTGACAGTTCTGTTGTGAAGATGCCTTTCCGTTTATGGAAAAAGTTGTTTCTGAAAAGAACAAACATTACTCCATCAAAAAAAAAATAGGTTCAATGAGAGTGCGACTAAAACATCGTTTCATTGCATTTTGTATATAACACTCGGCATTCTATATAATATGATAACAGTCGAAGATTCTTCTCAAGCTGCTCAATCCCCAAAGCCTTCTAATAGTCTAGGGTCACCTTAGACGATCAAACTGCATGAAGGACATAATCTGTCGATGTGAGATATATTATTATGTCATCAATTTGACATAAACAACGGGGGGCCAGCATGACCTACGGGGCGAGCACGGCTTCTGTGATTGGCTTCAATCACGCATTTTATCACGGTTATTTCAAACTGTGATAAAATGTGTGACTCAAGCCTATCACAGTAGGCCGTGCTCGCCTCGCTAGTGTTGAATAGATTCCTTTTATCTGAAACGGGTACAGTTTTGTTTTTCATTATTTTGATTGACCATTTTATTGTTTAGAAAGTTGACGCGAATTTTGAAGATCGTTTTATGAAAGTTTCTGCCATTTTTAACGCATTGTTTGATCATTGATCGTGTCCACAACCAGTATGATCAAAGCTGACTCTTGCTATGAAATATAATTTCTGCACTTTTCTGACTTTCCCGCAACCCTGGCAGGCATCAGCCCTAGCGGACCCCGTCATTGGTGTTGACGTCTCTATGAGGTGCGCGTAGAACGCAACGCGCGCCGACCCGGGCCTGGTCCTTAGCAGATGGTGAGCTACCCATTGCTAGCCGTCCGCAAGCCCACGCCTACGGTGGCCGGGAATCGTCCTGGGATGCCCGACGTCTCGTCGTATGCGTGGCGTCTCTTGCGGCGACTAGGGGAGCGTGAGGGCGTGAATTTTGCCTCTCCCTCACGCGTTCCGCCTCATCTTTCGTGAGGATTACTGCTTCGCAGAAGGAGGTGACGGCTTCCCATGCCCTGTCGCTCCATACCATGCCCTTGACCAGGGCCGGATGCGAGAGATCACCACCGCTGATCGCCTCCACGACGACACGGTGGTGCTCAGCCCAGCCGGGCAGACCTACACCGTATGCTCCACCGTGTCCTCCAGGTGATCCACCCAATGGTGACACCCGGGCGTTTCCTCCCGCCTTATCCGGAACACGAACCTCCCGAAGCAACCGTGATCGGTGAGGACCTGCGTCAGGCGGAAGATGAGGACACCATGGCGCCTCTCTAGCTATTCCTCAAAAAGGGGACATAACGCCACAATTGTGGCGTGCCCAGCACTGGGTTGCGACAGTGGCACTCTCCATGTCACCATGAGATCCCAGCGGATCTCTGTCCACTGTGCCGTGATTTCTCGCGGCAGCGGACTTACGACTTACGCCGGCACGGCGTGTCGCCTCCTCGCATCAATCTCATATGTGCGCAAGGACTTTTGCCTCCACAACAGTCTGTGGCAATCCGGCAAGGAGGCTCACCGCCTGTGAAGTGCAGGCTGGAGCGCTATTCTATTTTTTTTTTCTTCTAATTATTATACACCCTAGACTCTAAGGTACACAATAAATAATAATGAAAAAGTGTCTACAAAGTGCAATACACCTCTAAGCCCGAGAGGTCTATTCTAATCTATCTAGAAGTTTTAGCACAATATGGGTACCACAGACCAAATTAGCTTATGGGTACATACCTACTGGTTAACACTAAGCAAATTTCATTTGATGAGTCTCAGAGAGGAAATTAATATCTTCTACTCTTCAAACCGAAAAGAAACGGTTGATCAAACACAAGACATTTGATCAGTTTGGGGGCTCTTAATAGAATGCCGTTGGCAACCAACGGAACCCTAAAAACCTAGTTTGGTTTTCCTTTTTCTGAAATAGAGCATAACACTCCTGGCGCTCTATGTATAGCACTATGATTTATCATACCTGATTCACTCAAGTCTTTTTACAAAAAGCAACTGTTGTTTAGTAGATACAGTCTCTCATGCTTCTCGGAAATGTATCCGAACAGCTTTTTACTTCTAAAGAAAGGTTCCATTCATCGTTCTATGATATTAAACATGTGTTGCTACATGAATCCTACTGAGAAAAAGAGAACTATGGATACGTATTATTTGTATAAGAAAGAGATAGCGTTAACATATATTTTTAAAATAGGTACTAAATATCTTGTTTTGTCTGCTTTAGAACGCTTTATAGTTACTCGGCATTTTTTGACAAAAGGGTCGAAACGAAAAATATTACAATCACTAATTTTGCAGACTTTTGTGATTATTGGGAAAATTATTACAGAGCTATTATAAAATGGCTCCTGCGGAAGATGTTGAGATGAAAAATGTGGAAAGTCCTGCAGCAGCTAGTGATGCAGAAATGCCCGAAGTAAAGAAAGATGCAGATGTGCTTGCTGTTCAAGATTTGAGGGAGCATGTAAGACAGATAGATAAAGCTGTAACTTCCAAGGAGCCGAGGTTTGCTATGCGAGTTTTGAGATCTCTTCCCAGTACCAGAAGGAAGTTAAATGGCAACGTCTTACGTGCTATTTTCAACCAACTTTATCCGTCAAGTGCTGACAAAGAAGTATTGATTGCGTTTGTGGAGATCCCGCTGCCAGGCGCTGTCGACATCGAACCACCTCGCTCGCGCAGTGCGCCCAAGCAACCTGTTCCAGAAGTCGACGTGTACTTGCACCTGTTGGTGCTGCTGCGCCTGCTGGACACCAACAGGTTGGAAGAAGCTACCGAGTGCTCGCAGCAGCTGATGAATAAGGTATTAGCTCAAAACAGAAGAACTCTTGATTTGATTGCTGCAAAATGCTACTTTTACCATTCAAGGGTCTTTGAACTAACTAATAAATTAGATCTTATTAGAGGATTACTTCATGCAAGGCTTCGTACTTCTACCCTGCGTAATGACTATGAAGGCCAAGCAGTACTCATAAACTGTCTCCTGCGTAACTATTTGCATTATTCTTTGTATGATCAAGCCGATAAACTTGTCAGCAAGTCAGTTTACCCTGAAAATGCCAGTAATAATGAATGGGCAAGATTCTTGTATTACCTTGGAAGAATAAAGGCTGCCCGTCTAGAGTACAGTGATGCTCACAAACACTTGGTGCAAGCCTTGAGGAAGGCTCCTCAGACTGCTGCTGTTGGTTTCCGTCAAACTGTCCAGAAGTTGGCTATTGTGGTTGAGTTACTGTTGGGAGATATTCCTGAGAGAGCTATATTTAGACAAGCTCCTCTACGAAAAGCTTTGGCACCTTATTTCCAACTCACCCAAGCAGTAAGACTTGGAAACTTGCAGAGATTTGGGGAAGTCCTTGAGAATTTTGGGCCCCAGTTTCGTAGTGATCACACTTTCACATTGATTCTTCGCCTCAGACAGAACGTAATTAAAACTGCCATCCGCTCTATTGGACTTTCATACTCACGTATCTCTCCTAAAGACATCGCTAGGAAACTAGGCCTAGACTCGGCTGAAGATGCAGAATTTATTGTGGCTAAAGCTATCCGAGATGGAGTTATCGAGGCTACCCTTGATCCCGAAAAGGGATACATGAGCAACAAGGAGAGTTCTGATCTCTATTGCACAAGGGAGCCACAGCTGGCCTTCCACCAACGCATATCATTTTGTTTGGACTTGCACAATCAGAGTGTCAAGGCTATGAGGTACCCACCAAAATCATATGGGAAGGAGCTGGAGAGTGCTGAAGAGAGACGTGAGAGAGAACAACAGGATTTGGAGCTGGCCAAGGAGATGGCAGAAGAAGATGATGATGGCTTCCCTTAAATCTCTTCCTACTCATGTGTTATTTGCTAATTTTGATGCATTAGATGTATAATTGTGCATTAACCCTAATAATTATAATAAAATACAACTGAATGTTTTTGTTAGTATTATTCAAATCATACTTCAGCATGATTTGATATATTAATAGCAGAGGTATAAATTTTTTTTTAGTTAAGTAAATATTTTTTTTTTAACTATCAGAGACTACAATCAACTAGTTTTCTCAACAGGATTGATAGTGGAAACTAATATTTTCTCCCTAGAATAATAGAATTAAATAAATAAATATGTTTATTTTGGAACAAGTACAGATACATTCATAAAAAATAGTTAAACAATGATAACTGCAAAAGTTAATAACTGTGGCGCAGCTATCAACGCCCGACTCCTAGTGAGAGGGTAGTTCGTTCCAGATAAGAAAAATATATTTTAACTATTTATAGGTTATAGATAAAGTAGTTAAAAATATAAAGAAACAATTCAAATAATAAAAAAACAGAACAAATGTCTGTATGTGTGTCTGTTTATGCGTGTGTGTGTGCGTGAGGGTTTGTTTGTATGTGTTAGCGTGCGTGACTGGATAAATATAAAAAAAACCCTTAAAATTCAAATATCTCGAAAACTATTGAATTTCCGCCATACAAATATGGGGGTTCAATTTGTTGAATTTTGGCCGCCCTATCAGCTCCTGACGGATAGCTATACGTCGAATTGCAAGTAACCCATTGACTTATTAGCTCAATGAAGTAACCCCGTATACTAAAGTTATTATTCTAAGCCCGTATAACATTTATAATGCCATACAAAATATACAGCAAAATGAGCAAAATATAGTTTTCTCTGTCTACGAAAACAATAGTACTTACATTACCACAGAATGTTATAAGTAGGTACTTAAAAGAAACAAGAATTGGACCTACTTGCGTATCTGTCTATTTCTTTTTTACTTCGCACTAGCCTAGGCCTAGCTAGAAAAGTATAGTTCCGAACCGTATTGATAGATAGCGCTAGTTAACTGTAACTAGCGCTATTTTGATCAGCGGTTACTGAACCGCTGATCAAAATATTGTATTGTGTTAGGGACTGACTGCGATCAATCAAATCAATCAAAACGGCAATACGACGAGCGGATGAATATTCTAGCCGTGCAGACCACAGAACACTATTACTCCTAGAGGAGGTGCAGACTACTTATTCATCCTGGTCGTGATGTGTTCGTTTCAACTTGTAGTTTGTTCGGATACTGACTCCGGGACCAGTATCTAGCCACCTAGCTTACCTACATAAGCGAGGCAGGCAACAAAAGAAAAGTTCTGCGAAGAACTTAAACTAGGAAACCAAAAAAAAAGGTATCTAATAGTCTACTATAAAATAACTGTTTCAAGCTGAGCGCAGTCGCGCTGATTGTAGGGTTCGATTCCTAGGCTTGACATAGATAATCCTCGTAGGCCGTAGACAGAGAAATCTGTCTACGTCGTAGGCATACCTACCTACCTAACTCAGTTAGGTACCTATAGTTACCATCTACATAATATCGAAATTGTTATTGAACCTGTCTGAAATGGTCTGAACACAATAAGGGGAATCGGTATCCTAGCAACGTAAGTAAACTAAGTCCGTATTTTATCTATGCGTAAGTCTCAATAATGTCTGGTCGTTAGCAACTGTATTGAACCAACAGACAAACGAAACATAAATACCTATTAATTATTAATTATTTTGCATTGTGTAGCAGGTGTTCAAATTGTTTAGGCGGTGTAGGTCACTTGCGTACCTACAGTAGGAAGGCATCAAGATGGAGTTCACACCGGCACATATGGAAAATCTCGTGAGTCTGTTAAGACCACCTGAACCAGAAATTCTTCAAGGAGACGATTTGCCAGCTTCAGGTATTTTAAGTAGAGATGGGCCGACAATGGCTTCGGCCGACTAGTCGGTTGCAAAAAGACCAACTAGTCGCGCCGATAATTGGCACTGTCGTCGTGTCGGTGGAGTTCGAGTGTACCTACTTACAAAACCGAAACTGATTTTACGTTCTTTAAGTAATCCTAATCAGAGTTGTAGTCTCGTGCGGTTTTTTTTTTTGTTTTTTTTTTTTGTTGAAATTATATTTTTCTTGATTTTAGTTTAATAATTAACTACCAAAGGAAGAGTTCCCATTCTTAGATTATACCTACCTAAGGTTGATTTTAAAATAAAAATCAACAATAAAGGTTAGGTACGATTTCATTACAATCACCATATTTTTTAGTAAAGAAATAGGTATGAATAAGAGAGCTAGGTATTTAGTCGACGCTTTTTACCGTCTAGTTGCCCACTAGTCGCACATTGTAGACAATAGTATATCCTGAAGGTTCACCTTCTTTTGCTCTGTCCAAGAACCGAACACATTTGCGCAGGAGTTGCAACTTTCTGCTTTTTACTATAGGTTCAGAGCACACACGAGTAAGACTGCCGGTGCCTTTCTTTTCCTGAAGCAGGTATCAACCCGAAGTATCATTGTAGGTACCTGCAGCGTGTTATTTTTTTCGGGTAGGTAGGTACATAAACATACCCATTATTAAGTACCTAGATAAATATTTTTAAACAATCCAACAATCTTGTAGCAAAAATGTTATCATTTTATTTCTTAGGGTTTGACATAAGTTCAACGAGAGGCAAGATTCCACCAACCGAAAATGCGAAGACTCCAAAAACTATTGAAGAATACGAGGAGCAGGAGGCAAAAGAGATGGAGAACTTAGGAAAGTCTGGTACAGGCTTAGGAGGACTTAAAACTCCTGAGTATACCATGAACTATCAACAGTCTGTCTCCGCCGAAGACGTGTATCTTCAGGTAAGAATTAGGTACCTACTTTCTACCAATGTCCAATATTATCGGTAAGTGAGAAGCTTGAAAAAAAATGTGAGCCCCTCTACAAATCGATCCCTTGTGTGGACAGTATCGGCTAACGTGGTTTCAGATTAGGCTGCATTTAGAAATAGATGGAAACGTTCATGCCTAAGCCTACTGAAGAAACGCTCTAAGTATCTACCTACCGTTACTAATGGTACCTAGGTACCTCCTCGAAAGTAGATAAATAATTCAGTTTAAAATACCAAAGTGTCTAAGATTTCGGCAAAAAAAAACAATTAAATATTTAAAAACTGTCTAGCAAAAACTTTATGGATTTACTTAGGTCATACAGCACGGTAAACATAGGTAGGTTTAAATCGTATCTAAGTAGTTAGGTAGGTACATGAATTGTGTATTTTTGTTGTTACAGATTGGCCCAAAAACACCAGGGTCAGCTAGCTGCGAGAACCTTATCGTCAGAATAAAAATGCCAGGAGATAAGAAAGAAAATGTGGACTTGGTCGTAGATACCAGCACTGTCACGGTGACATCTTCTCAGTATTCTTTGAAGCTGCCCCTTCCACACGAGGTCAACCCTGATCGATCTAAGGCTAACTGGGATGGGGACTCTGAGACATTAGTTCTTACCCTTAAATTGGATAGAGAGTTGGATTTTGTTAATTTTTGATGTAATTATGTAGGTACCTCCTATTCATTTTACATTATGTGTGTATGTCGTAGGATAATTTGATACTTCGAATTTTCGCGAAAATCCTAGGGGTTTTGCGAAAACGCGGATAATTAGACATAGGCGAAAAATTTAGGTTAGGTTAGGTTAGAACAGTGACCATTAGCGCGCGAAGGCGAGCGAGCGAAGCGAGCGTGCCGCGGCAGCGGCCGCCAAGCGCCAGATACCCTTCTATTGTTGGTTAGGTTAGGTTAGGTCCTGACTTTGTCCAGTAAGATTTGATAATTTTTCGCCTATGTCTAATTATCCGCGTTTTCGCAAAACCCCTAGGATTTTCGCGAAAATTCGAAGTATCAAATTATCCTACGACATGTATAAGATTATGGTTGCCGTTTCATTTGGAATTGCCTGATCAGTTTCAAATCTATCGGCGAGTTCACGAGTCAATTTATGTTTATTGCACTAATGCCTTGGAAAATGTTTTTCATCAGCACTTCGTGCATGAGCTTCATATACCTACCTACCATTCCAGTCTATTAATTTGTAAAGACGTGCCTTCCAGACCCTACGCTAGTTGTAATATATGATTAATTATATAAAACATCACGATGCATTTAATTGGAATTTAACCAGCTATTCATAGTGTTATTGTTAGGTAGGTAAGTAACGAATGAAAAATATAAGGAATGTAGTACCTAGTGGTATTTCAATTGTTTCGTTTAACATAAACAAGTCTTTATAGGAGGCCCAGCCTTCATAACGAAGTGCCTATTTACTGTTATTAAATAACCAACAACGTAACGTGTGATCGTCTCGGTTCATAAAGTAACACAATAGTACCTACTGCGATTCAAGGTGTTAATTTAGTTGCACTTGATAACGCCGCGCCGCGCCGTCGCCATCATAATCGGCCTATAATATTTCCATTGCTAGGACACAGGCCTCCTCTCGGTGAGAGGGAGTGAGCCGTAATCCACCACAAGTCTCCAGTGCGTGTTGGTAGATGTCAATAATCTTCGAATTTTTTGGTTCTAGGACATGCCGGTTTTCTCTCACGATGTTTTCCTTCACTGTTTTGAGAGCAGTGGTGATTAAATAATGTACACTAAGTAAAGCGCCTGTCTGGGTTCGAACTTTCGACCTACACGTCGTAAGTCACGGTCGTTATCACTGGGCCACCACTGCTACGCCGCGCCGTAGCCAATAAATGCCGATGGCAATTTTTTTTTTTTTTTGTGTGGTTTGATCTGCGATCAGTCGCAAGACTATAAGCAGATGAGTTGAGTGTATATGGCGTTTAGGCGAAGAGACCAGTGTCTCGACTGCCATCTTAGAACACATCCTTCCTTTTCAGCCTTTTCACCGCAACGGAAGGGTTTAGGAGGTCATAGGCCAGGGTATTTGGATGAACCGAGAGCCGATCAGCATATTTCCATTTGTACTTCTCAATTTCAGTCTGAATAGTGGGAACGCCAAGATATTCGTGGATCTCGTAATTTCTGGAGAACCACGGGGCACTTGTGATGGTGCGCAGAATGTTGTTTTGGACACGTTGGATGCACATGACGTTGCTCTTACTGGCAGAGCCCCACAGTGGGATTCCGTAGGTCCAGATGGGCTTCAACACGGCGTTGTAGATCAGAAGTTTATCATCAATAGAGAGGACAGAGTTTCTACCCATAAGCCAGTGCAGGTTTCGGAACTTATGATTAATTTCATCCCGTTTCTTCTTGATATGATACATCCAGGTGAGCCTTCTGTCTAAGTTAAAGCCCAGATATTTAACATTCTCAGTATGTGGGAGGACATCAGTGCCAAGTTTGACGGAAGGGCAATTTCCCCTTCTTAAAGTGAATGTGATGTGATTCGATTTTTGAGCACTTGCCCGGATGCGCCATTTGCTCATCCATGCATGGGTCTCGTCTAGTAGGTGTTGGAGCTTATTACTAGCCTGTGCTGGGACTTCATCACTTGCGAGGTAGGCTACGTCATCTGCGTATGTTGCTACGGTCACGTCTTCCGATACTGGTAAATCTGAGGTGAATATATTATATATTACAGGGCCGAGTACGGAACCCTGTGGAACGCCGGCTTTAATTTTACGTAGCGTAGATCTGGCATCTCTCTGTTTCACTTGAAAAAGCCTGCCTTCAAGGTAGGACTTGATGATGAGGAAAAGAGAATGTGGAAGTTTATCTTTCACTTTGCACAGTAGCCCTTTGTGCCAGACTCTGTCGAACGCTTGCTGAACGTCTAAGAATGCCGCCGAGCAGTAAAGTTTTATTTCAAAGCAGCGTCTAATCTAGTGATGAACCCGATGCATTTGCTCAATTGTCGAGTGCTGTTTCCGAAACCCGAACTGGTGCTTTGGAATAATGTCGCAGAGGTCCATGAGTTCTTTCAAGCGGACTAGAAAGGTTTTTTCCCATAACTTAGAGAAAACTGATGTTAAGCTTATTGGACGGTATGATGAAGCTTCATGAGGAGGCTTTCCAGGTTTGTGAATCATAATGATTTCCGATACTTTCCAGATTAGAGGAAAGTAAGACGTTCATAGGGTTGTATTGAAGAGTGAAGCAAGAAATGTTATGCATTTTCTTGGGATATTTTTTAGTATTGTAGGAGTGATTAGATCAAATCCGGGGGCTTTGTTGGAATTCAGTCGTCTAATCTCGCTCGCGATTTCCTTTGGGGATGTAGGTTTGAGTGGCAGGCACAGCTGGAGATCCTGGCTGAGTATTTCATCAATATCAGATGCATCGCCACCATCATTCGCCTTGAATACATTTTCCAGATGAGTTGCAAATGCTTCTGCTTTCTCAGCATCCGTTCGTGGCCATGAATTCAAGTGTTTGAGGGGATGGAGATGTTCTTGCGGCTTCCCGATAGTTTTAGCAGCTTTCCAAAGCGACTTTTCGCCCTTTCCCTGAGGTGACAAGCTTTGTAGAGTATTTCGAAACGAGGAGTTTGCCGAATCTTGCAGGAGCGTTTTAAGTTGTTTCGCGGCCCGGTTGAAAGCTGTTTTATCTGCAGGATGCCGAGATTGATGCCAGATTCTACGTAGCCGCCGTTTATCTAAAAGGTTTGCTTTAATATCTGCTGGTTGAGATAACATCATTGGAAGGCGAGTTAAGCAGGGTGAGTTTATCCATGCTGATACTTGTATCAGGTTTGTAAGGTACTCACAAGCATTGTCGATATCTTCTGGAGACTTCATTGGTATGTTTAACTTAATGTTTTCGTCCAAGAAGCTACGAAACCCCTTCCAGTCAGTTTTCCGGTTTGATAAGGAGTCAGATGGTTCAGCATATATGACTGAAGTGCTCAATCAAGGTGAGGATTACCGGCGTATGATCAGATGATCCATCAAGGCTCGATTCTACAGAGCAGTAAAAATGACTGATCCCTTTGGTTACAAAGAAGTCCAGTAAGTCTGGAGTCTTGTTATGATCAGTTGGCCAGCTCGTCGGTTCTCCAGAGGATATTGGTGTAAGGTGGTAAGCATCTAGACAGCTTATAAGTGATCGGCCTCTTGGCAGAGTCATGCGGGAACCCCACTACGTATGCTTTGCGTTCCAGTCCCCTCCTGATATGAATTTGTTTCCAAGACGAGAAAAGTAGTCCTCAAACATTTGATGAGTGATTTTGTGTTTAGGTGGGCAGTAAACGGCGGACAATGTGATTGGGCCTGCTCGATCGTCTAATCTAATAGAGGTAGCCTGGATATGTTGTGTGGCGTATTCCTCCAGTACGGTGTGCTTATGGTTTGATCTTACTGCTATTGCAGTGCCCGCATGAGCTTTGCCGTCGCCCGGATGGGGCGTGAAGTAAATGTTGAAACCCTTCATTCGGTACCGACTATTTTTTGAGGCGTGAGATTTAGAGATTAGAGCTACGTCAAGTTTATTACTACTGATCACTTCTTCAAGTTCAAGTATGTTCGACGATAACCCATTGATGTTACACGTTGCAATACGTAAGGGGACTATGAATGTAATTTAGAGACAACAGTCGTCAATAGGTTCAGGAGGGTACCTATCTGTTGAATGAGTTGGTCTATCTTTACAGATTGTTTTATTAAAAAAAATTCAATGACACTTTGTTGGGGGTTGTTTTCAGTTTCAGAGTCAATGTTAGTGCTACGTCTATTTGCTGCAATATCAGAGTAGCTTCTCTTGTCACGGAGTTGGGAGGTACTAGGTGGTAGCAGGGTTTCGCTGGGGTGATCTTGTGGTTCAGTTGGTTTAGTTACGATTAACTCGTTCTTAGGAGGTCGAAGAGGATGTTTTTTGTTCTGGTTTGCCTTTCTGGACGAGATCTCCAGGTAGACCTGACAGCCTTTATAGTTAGCAGGATGGTCACACGAGCAGAAAGCACACTTGTAAGGTGTGCTGCGATCTTTCTTTGGGCAGTCTGCAGTTTTGTGCCCTTCTCCGCATTTGACGCATCTGTAGGGCCGCATGCAGTTATTCCTAGAATGCTCATATTGCTGGCAGCGCTGGCATTGAACAATTGTTTTAGCTTTTCGAGGATCTTCTATTGTAACTCGCTGATGGTGGATATACTCCATATTTTTAACTGCTTTGTTATTTTCATTTGGTTCCAAGTTGACGAAAAATGTGAAGGATGGAGTTTTGTCTGGGGCATATCGGGCGTTGATGATTTCTCCGCGAACTTTATTGCCAGTAGCTTCTATCGCATCGATTATTTCACTGTGAGGTGTAGTATAGTGTAGTTTTTTTTTATAACTATGCGATATGCCTTGTTTTCTTTCTGCGTGAACGTGTGACCTATCAAGCCTTTGGCCCTTATTGCCGATATCACATCCTTGTAAGTTTCTGGACAATCCACAAGGACTCGGAGTAAGTTTTTGTTAACTATTCTTATTTTAAACAGTTTGGCATCACATACCGCTTCTATAAGTCTTGAGAGTTCATTGACGTCTTCTATTCCTTAAAGAACAATAGGGGGAGGTTTATTCGTTTTCAAGTTTGGGGTGACGTTATTTTCATTTTCAGACTGGACTAAAAGTAGGGGAGTAAACCTGTTTGATACTGCCACAGGAGTGCTGTTTGGTGGAGAATCGCTAGTTCTTTTCCGCTTGTTGGTACCTGGCACCCGCTGCCAGGGTGGTGGTGCTTGCTGGGTGGATGTGTTGTCAGTTAGATCAACTATGTCTCTTGATTTTAATTCTGATTGGACTTCAGGTTTAGGCATATCACTTAGGGAAGCTGAGCGTGGTCTATTAAATAGACCAGGATGAAATACTTGTTGGGTGAGGGTTTTTTTGATTTGTTTTGGTTGAGGTGATTTGATAGGGTTCATTCATATTTGTTCCCACGAGTACGATGGCTATTTGTACCGTAAATATGGGTACTGTACTTATTTTATTTTTCTTTGTTAGGTTAGGAGGAAGAGATATTGTGTGGGATTCTTACCTCACTAAAACCACCCTGGTGTTCCACATCAGTACATGCAGGGGCATTTTGTTAAGGCACGTTACTTACGCATTAACGTCTTAGCTTAGAATAATAGACCTCTACCAGAAATAGAGCAGACATGTGAGACATGCTCTGCATTTACGGCTGTTCTATGCCCTAAAGCAGACATCTTCATGATTTAAGATGAAAACAGAAGAAGATTAGGTACGTGTAACCTAAGCAAAAAAATTGTACATTATGATACGAGTATAAGTGCGGTAAGTTGAAAATTACAGCCGAGGCGATATTGCCAGCCCGAGCCGTAGGCGAGGGATACAAGAAAGCAGAGGCTGTACCTAATTATCAAAGCGCACGTATGTCATACGACGTTTTATAACATATTTGCGAGGAAATAAATAAAATTCGGACTTTCTTAAACGAATAAATCTTTAATCACTTGAATCAGTAATCACGAAAAATTTTACAATTTGTAAAATTGATTATTACGTTGCCAGTTGGCATTTTTAATGTTGTCAAGTTATTATTATTAGTTACAATTTCACCAGTCTCTCTCTCACTCTCTTGAGTGAAAGTAGGAGAAACGAGACCACAGAGCTATGCAGTCGGTGTCGGCGACGGAGACGGCTGCGGCGGCGGCGGCGACGATGGTGGAATGTACGCGTGTGTGATCGTAGATGGTCGAGAGTCAACACTTGGCTCCAAATTTATATAGATAGATATCGCTTTTGTTGAACGAAGCGCTGCGTATTTCTTCACTATGTCGTGAAAAGGCCCCTGTATTGTGAACGATCTTGGAATTTTATTTTTTTGTGTTGTTTGCCAACTCTTGACGTCTATACGCACCTTTTATGCCGAATATTAATACAACCTGAAAAGAGATAAAAAAGTGAAAGAAGTTAATAAAAATAATTTAGTTTCAACTGACCTTTGTTGCCAAATATCGGCAATCCGGAGCTTCTTTTAGGAACTTCTTGACATTGTCAGCCGAAAATACTTTCGACCTTTTACTCACATGGCCACTTGAGCGTCTTTTTAGAAATGCCAGCAAGTTGGAGTATGACTTGATATCAATACCATGTTTTGTTTTCACAGTGCTTTTTAGCATTCAATAGTAGCACCACAATGAGCTTGACTTACCTATATTTTTGAGAAAGTTCGATGAAATAGGCTAAAAACACACTTTCTGAAAATTAATTTGCATCTTTGCTTGTTTTCCATAAGATAAAATTTTGATACGCTTGTTGTAAGTATCTATCGGTAGATTTTTCGGACAAGAGACTTAGAAAAAAAACAATACAGCGAAAACCAAAAAGGGCGCGGAATAAACTTTTACTTGTTCACAAATTAGCGATACGCGCGCTTTTTTTTTTAAGGCAATGGCACAAAACAGCCAGTATTACTAATAAAGTAAATTCATATTTTTTGGTTTTGTTACAGATAAATGGTTGTAATTTCCTGTCAAAATTAATTAAATTTAAAAAAAATAGAATTATGTTTATTTTTTATATATTATCTTCTAAAGTTAATTTTATTCATAAAATGTTGACCATTTTTCTGACATAAAAACTCTTTGTTAAGGTTTAATAAAGTACCGTTCGTTTTAGACGGAGCATCTTGAGAAACCGTACCTACGTTTTACCTTAGTAAAAAAAAAACTCGTGCGTTTTACATTACAATAACGCACAAGTACGTAATGACATACATTACGTTAATGAAATTGGTGAAATAAGAGACCCTTTACGAGCAAACATGTTATAAAAACTATTTATTTAATTACACTGTAATCTAGGTACCGATATTAAAGTAGTAGTAGGTCACGATTATAAAAAGCAAGATTCAGACAGTAAATAAATGTGCGGAACCTTGACCTGTGGTCCATCACTTCCGATTTAAGAATTATTATTCATCAAACAATCGTAAATCACTGTTACCTAATTAGATTTTTTTATGTAAGTACATATAGAAGTATGAGGAACAGGGTGTAAAGTTCACTCATACTCTATGGAAAAGGGAGGATGCTCCGACCAGACGGATGTTGTGTCTGGTGGGCAACAGAGGGCAACTGCCCGACAATTTGATGTCGGGCCGTTGTATAAATGCTTGTTGCGCGGTAAACTCTGCTTGCGCGATGCAGGATGATACGTACTTAGTTCGCATGTGGCGATGAAGATACCGCTACATACATAATAGGACAAAAAATTTTTTTTTTGTTTTTTCTCTCACTGTCTATTGCAATTACATAAAAATGCTTTTACACACATGAGTTGGAGATCACCTTTTAAGCAAGACGATGCTTGTGTTAGGTAACTCCGCCCCTCCACTTAACATTATAACGGTTATGCAATTGTAAAACAAAAACTAAGACAAAGAAAAAAGAAAATCTAAGTATAAAATAAAGCGCTAGTGTGATGTGTGATGTACCTATGCGAGCGAGTTGTACGGTGTGTGTATGCGCGCGTGTGTGTGCGTGTGTGCGTGTGTGAGAGTGTGTGTGCATTGTGCGTATGAGATATTTTAAGTTGAGTTTATCTTATTAGTTTTAAGGTTTCGGTTTACGATTAGGTTTAGGTTAGCCCTGCGACAACGTCTTGGGATCGGAAGAAGCCAGGCACAACTTCCTCCACTAACAACTTCGCTACCGCAGTCCTATTATTTATAGGATAGATTATGGAAGCGATGCTAACAAAGCCTCCATCTCGTCATATTTTATTCTTAAGCCATTCAGTCACAGCTAGTTTACAGTCACGGAGTTTCAGGGGATAGATCTGTAGCTCTTTATTCAGCAGGTTGAAAAGAAATAAAAATCTTAAATTCATGTACAGACGCCAGCACATCAAGCTACTACAATCTGTCAAATTTCTTTAATAGATTTTCAACTTTATCGCTAAAGCATTAAGGTTCAAGGTTGATTGGGAAAATTTGACAGTTTCGGGTAGCTTGACCTGCTGGCGTCTGTACAGTCAAACGGGGTGAATAGGGACGCAGGGGTGAATAGAGACGAAACTTTAGAAGGGATTTTAACCTTGAAATAATATAGTTTATTGCCAAAAAGGACTCATATTGTGTTTATTGTAATATAATTAACGATTAAGTGCTCTTGTTGGGGTCAAACTAAATTATTTCAAGGTTAAAATCCCCTTTAAAGTTTCGTTTCTATTCACCCCTGCGTCCCTATTCACCCCGTTTGACGGTACTTATTCACTGACAGACAACGCACATCCATAACCGCTGGATTCAGAACATAAAATTTTGGTATACAAGTTCCTTGAATAAAGAAAGTTAGCACTAATGAAGGATTTTTGAAAATTCATCCCCAAAACGGGTGGAAAAGAGGAGGAAGGTTTGTATGGAACTTCATAATTTTTGTCGATGGGATTGCCTATCGCGCACAAGGCTTGCAAAGTATAAATTTACGTTTAAGCATACACACATTAGCACACGTGGCATACTTATTATAGCCAGTGGCAAGAAGAAGACGAAGGTATGAGCCGGTACCTATCTATCGAACAAAAGCGGAGAGAAGAATTCGCATGTCTCGAACAGTGGGTTCGCGTTATTTTCACAGCGGCGGCGGCGGACGGCGCGCGGCGGCTTAGCTCATCCGCCTAGAATGACCAAGATACTGGCTGAATGAAAACATTATGAAACATTAATCGCTGATTTAGGTAATTACTTCTTCAGAGAAAACTGTAGTGTTTTTGTACAAGAAACAAGGCTATCGGAAAATGTGTCTTGTAAAATGTAAACTGCTTTTAGAAGATATCATCTTTTCGATGTTTGCATTCAGAATGACGTCCTGATAGTATTTTGAATTTTTTGCGGATATTTTCTGTACCCGACACAAAATATAGATAATTAATCTTCGATCAATAATAGATTGATTGATTGAATTAATACCACCTTTTTGATAAAAACCACACCACATAAAAACACCATCTTACATAATGCATATCTGAAACAGTACCGCAAATGTGTCCTCAAGAGTAAACATCACTACTCAGATATAACCTCGTGCAATAAAGATAGCTAAGATAAGTCATTACAATTGTGGCCATTAATTTGAACTACGTAATATCTGGAAGTTCTCAGTTGAAGCTTCATACGGAAAATAAACGTAGATATGAAAATCTTGCCGCCCCTATCAGCGTCTAGAATGTGCAGTACTGGTACTGCACATTCTAGACGCTGTACCTGCCAACTGAAAAACAAGACATGTCTAACTCGACTCCAGAGAACTCAGCAACCTGAAAAACTGATTTCTCCAATCAAGGGCATAAATTAGGGTTTCAGGTCCCATGTTTTTTTTAATGAGTCGAAGTATTAAAAACTTGTAGTTTTATTAGTTTAGTAAGTATCTGCTAAAAATCATGCCTTTACACCATGCATAGGTACTTATTTTATTTCAGTTACAGACTCAACGTGAGCATCTGAATCATGTTCATATTATAATACTAAGCATAATCTTGGTTACTATGTCCGTTACATTTTAAATTATCTACATACAAATATCTACATTTGTTCAAGATTCGTTTCGTTTTCTGCCTCATCGACTCTTGCTCATGCATCGTTAAATAGCCGTACAGCGACACATTATTTTCTAATGAGATAGGTTACATTATCACACAAAACTAGCTTAATATCACTGCTTCACTTATTTATTTATCTTGCTCCACTTCACTTTGCTTGCTTTGCTTTTGCTTCACTTACATCCACTTAAACAACTACCCACGACATTTTTTTTATAGAAAAATAAGACTGAAACTTTTCTCACGAAAGACAATGCCTTGTTGTATTTTATTTATGGTTTAAAAAGCAAAGAACGATGGGTACCATAAAGTGCATTTCACCCAAATGAGAACACGGGCGGGAACGGCAGAACACATGCTTAAGTACCCATATATACCTATGCATATATATGTGTTCTGCCGTCCCCTTTCCTCCTTATAACATACAAGTACCGACTGCAGATGAAGACTATACCTACAATTGTTCAGTTTGTGATTCAGCCATCCAACACCATCGAAAAAGATATACACGGTCGAAGGTTGTCGGTATAAAGGCCAATGT
Source organism: Brachylomia viminalis (assembly GCA_937001585.2). Classification (NCBI taxonomy): domain Eukaryota; kingdom Metazoa; phylum Arthropoda; class Insecta; order Lepidoptera; family Noctuidae; genus Brachylomia; species Brachylomia viminalis. Next base: position 11,417,987 of record OW443301.2, on the reverse strand, counting down.
TTCTGTTTATTCCCAAAGATACACACCGGAAGAGTACACAAATATCCATTGAATACAAATAAATGATGATAACTGTAAGGTCACAAGCATTGGTACAAAATACTCAGCACCGCGAGTTCCGCACTTCCGTAGTCACAAGAATGGAATGTAGGTATTTAGTAGGAGACATGTTAACAATATACAAGGTGTTGTTTTGCATCGTCGTCAAATTCGAGGAGGTAACTATGCTAATGATTCTCGACACGAATCAATAATAAAATAAGTAGGTATTTATTTTAATTTTTAGTATTTTTCGAAAATCGGCATGTGTAGGGCCCGTGTGATACCGCCCTGTAACTGCGCTGTAACTGTCACGCATGCACACTGCGACATAGTCGTACGACACTGCCTACCGCATACGCAACGGGGCGATTTTGTTCTTTGAAAGTGGAGTATTCTGAAATACTGTCAAACTTAAATACCTAAAAAAACAAGTATGTATTAATTAATAATTATTGAGCAGGATCGTAATTTTATTTGATTATTTATGTCTTTCATAACAGCCTCCTGAAATTTGACGAGGATGCAAAACGACACGTTGTATCACTAATTGAAAATACTAGTAATATGTAGGTAAACTAGGTACTGTATACATACTGAAATAAAGTAAATTAAGAGTTCCTTCACAATGCCAGCATTATTAGATAAGATGCCAATGGCATGGCAGGTATCTACAATAATAATATCTATATGCTCCTGTGACATATCACCATACAACCAAAATAAATGTAGGTATGCGTAAGGTGCAATGGGTCAAGAATGGCAGGCAGAGCCAAAGCTAATTAGGCACTTACAAAAGCGTAGTTCGGGGACAGACCAAATGAATACAGTTCCAATCTTCTTTATTATATCTATGGTTCCAATAAGACCAATGTGTATACTTGATATATAATTATGTTAGCTGACAATTAACTCCATCTAACGCTATGTGCAGACGAAATTCATGAAACGCTCTCAACCGTACTCGGTTTCCTCAATTAGTCTTTCAGAAATTGGTATTATATTGCCTGTACGTAATTAGTGTTTATACTTAAAAACATGTCAATATTTAATCAAAATAACCCTGTTGAACACATTCTGAAATCGTGCATGCCTCGTCAGTCTTTTTTGTATTAGGTAGCTGCGAAATGTTTATCAAGGATCATTTATTTTGTAGTTGCGGCGCGGCGTGGTCAGTATGGGACTATAGACTTGTGCTTATTTGAATTGAAGCGTTCGCGACGCGCGGCTGTGATTGCCACACATTTATTTAACCATCAAAATTCTCAAGAGATTGTAATCAAATAAACATATTATTCGTCGTGAGAATGTTTTCAGTCACCTTTGTTAAGAGGAGCAGTCTCGTGTGATCAACCCTCGGAGTGTGATGTAGACAAATCTGTATTACAAAAATCTTATTATTAATAGCAGTGCCATTATTAACTACGGAAAGTAAGTACAAAATTAGTCAATTCTTCGCTGTAGTTTATTTAAAAAAAACAAAGCTGTAAAAGTTAACAGCAATTGACAAAATTTGTCAATTGCTGTTAATTTTTACAGCTTGTAAAAGTACGATGCATGACATTTAATGTCATGCATCGTACTTTTATTAAATTGAAATTAACGCATATTATTGTTATCTCAAACGCAATAATGAAAATGGCGTTTTCTTATTCGATAATATTGTTTCTTACATTACATTATAGTAGGTACAACTGGAAGTTATAAAGTTTCATAGTCAGTTAAAATAATTTTAATCAACATCGGCACAATGAATCGGTCGTTGGTGCCCTAGTTAGCAAAATCGCACACCACATCTAAATTTAATTGACAATGATTTATGAATGCAATAGTTCATTGCCTTTGAAATTGTTTAATTAAGACCATTTTGAACTGATTAAAGTTGCGTAGAAGTGTATATACTGAAAGTCACGGTTTGATTGATTTAGCTAAAAATATGGCGTGATGAAGTATTACCGTGATTTAACTTTACCTTACATTAACCATAACTTATTTCATTTGATAGCATGTACATACGAGGCGCACTGTTCTTCCAAGTTTTGCTCTTATTAAATATAGCTGTTGAGTTGGAAACATTCAAACCTTGGGGTAACAAACGTAAGTGTCTTTCATTTTAATTGTAAATGTTTTTTTTTTATTGATATGAGATACGTAAAGATTTAAAAAACAAAAATACCTCGTTCAATTTATTTTAGCGCGTCCTTAAAATATCACACATATCTAATCTACCATGAATGATTATGAAGTCGATTTTGATAATTTTGAGTCAATGTTTTCAATACCTTTTTGGTACCTATATCAAGTTTGTTTTGTAAAATTTCAGAAGAGTTCCCACCACATTTAATACCTGATAATGCCTTACATCCTCGGCGGTCAGTAGTGCGAAGAAAAATAGTGCTGTATCATAACTTCTTTCGCACGAAAGTACGACCTAGTGCTGCAAACATGCTGCTAATGGTACGTATCCACTTCCTCTCTCCTTAAACATCATCCTTACATATGTTTTCCTTGCTCTTGTTTCGTGTTTATTATTGTATATTTATATATGTAGATAAGTATATGTTTTATATACCTATATATGTAGTTATTGTATATGTAATTGGTACACCACTGACTGCCTGCAGTATTGCCTCTCCATCTCCCTTTAATCCACCAAAAGGTTGTCTGTAAAAGATTGCTTTTAGCGCTTTTAGCTTTACCTTATGTGAAATTTCTACATTTATATCTGTATTTTTTTGTGTACATAATAATGAGTATTTATGTACCTATTCTATTCTGTTAGAATTCTCAATAGGTGAAGTCATGTGTACACGTGGAACGATCGCATAAACTTATTAAAGATGTTGAGCAGAAAATTTGCTATATGGTGGGTGACTTGTTATTTAAAGTATTCCAGGACATGATAGTGTGACCCATTTGCAACAATTTAGCACCGCACAAAGTCTAAGCAAAAATTCATGGGGTTCGAGAAAACACGACAATTCGTCACTTTGATAGTCACGTCGGCCATTCAATTTGAGAGTTTAGAGAAAAGTGATATTATCTTTTCTCTAAGCTCTCAAGTTGAATGGCCTTAATTGTTATTCTATTGGATAACTAATACTTTAACAAATTTTTCGATGCAACCAAATTCTCTAAAACATCAAACAGTTAAAAATTTTAGGAAGAAGTTTATTATCAATTTTCATAAATCATCTGCATATATGAACTTTGACACAAGTTATCACGAAAAAATTCTATGGCATTAAGCGTACAAAATTACGGGGAAGACATCTTCATTTTAATAGCTATAACGAGGAACAAAACTAAGAAAATATTTAGGGGTGAATATATACCAACACCTACCTAGAGTCAGCCTCAAAAAGATGTAGATATACATCGGGAAGAAATCATTAAACTGTCTACAATCTTCGTATCATAATATTGTATGAATGTGTAGCCACAACACATATTACACATTGAGTATATACACTTTAATACATTATTATGGGATACAAATTATAGGCAATCAAATGAATGATTGTCGATGATTTTTTTGAGGCTTACTGTACCTACTGATCTGTAACTGTAATGACAGAATGTTCAGGAAAAAGAAGGATCAGTACTGAAAGACAGATATAGATAAACTAAACTATACTATAAAAGTACCTTTAAGTACATCATTGCTGAATAAACAACCTTTTTAGGATTCCATGGATACGGTTTTACTCATTTTGGAGCAACTTATGTCATTGTACTAATAATCTTGTAGCCAATTGGTTCAGCTGGAATTTGAGTGATACGTTCTTTGATGTAGCATACCTACCTACTACATCTCTCCACAGTTTCGCATAGGTTTTTTCCATCAAAATGAGACCACGTTGTTATAAATGTAGGTCGACAAGTCCTAGGGGATACTCAACCTGAAAACAATAGATTACGCGAGAATTGTCAATCTAAATCTATTTTAATTGAGTTTAAACATAATACCTAAGCAAGCCTGTCTTTCTCTTTGAAACGAAACTCCCCTGAAAAGGATACCCACATAATTTAATTGATAAACGTAATTTTCTGCCTTGGTGTGGTGACCTGGTGCGAGTTTTTTGAACTTCTTCCGGTTTCACGCAAAGATGAGATAGTAAAGTAGGTACATAGCTGTTCTGAGCTAAGGGTCGCCACACCGGCGGCCGACGCGATGACACGCGGGGTTGCGATAGTCGTGGAGAGGATCCGGCAGTTGGGTCTCGAGGTGGCCTTGCACAAGTCCGAGGCCATGTCTTTCCATGGGCCCCGGAACAGGCCACCATCGGGATCCCAACTAACGGTAGGAGGGGTTCACATCGGCGTCGAGTCCACGATGAAGTACTTAGGACTCGTGCTCGATTCCGATGCTCGACGACTAGTGCTCGATAGCCGGTGGAACTTCGTGGAGCACTTCCGACGTTTGGCCCCCAAACTGGAACGGACTGGGGCCGCCCTCAAGTGGCTCTTGCCCAACCTGAGGGGTCCAAACGCCTCCTGCCGGAGGCATTACGCGGGGGTCGTGCGGTCCATGGCTACATATGGGGCCCCGGTGTGGGCGCGTTCACTGCGGCGGAGAGCCACCCACTATCTGAACGCGCCCCAAAAGGTGGTAGCCGTAAGGCTGATCCGGGGCTACCGCACGATCTCGGGCGAGGCGGCAAGCTTCCTTGCCGGACTGCCGCCGTGGGATCTGGAGGCGATAGTCCTCGCGCGCCTGTATGAGTGGCGCGCGGAGGCACTACGCCGGGGGGAAACCCCGCTTCCGCGGCAAATCGCGGCGGAGCGGACGGACCTCCGGCGCGATCTCATGGCGGCATGGAAAAAGCGACTGTCGCAACCCAGCGCAGGGCACGCCACGATAGCGGCGCTAAGACGCCTCTTTGAGGAGTGGCTAGAGAGGCGTCACGGCGTCCTCACCTACCGCCTGACGCAGGTCCTCACCGGACACGGATGTTTCGGGAGGTTCCTGCACATCATCAGGCGGGAGGAAACGCCCGGGTGTCACCACTGCGATGATCGCCCCGAGGACACGGTGGAGCATACGGTGGGGGCCTGCCCTGCATGGGCGGAGCACCGCCGTGTCCTCGTAGAGGCGATCGGCAGCGGCGGCGACCTCTCACGCCCGGCCCTGGTTCAAGCCATGGTCCGGGGCGAGGGGGAGTGGGAGGCAGTCGCCTCCTTCTGCGAAGCAGTCATGCTAGCGAAGGAGGTGGCGGGACGGGAGAGGGAGAGAGTCTCCCGTCCAAGCCGCCGCGGTGGACGCTCCGGGCGTCGGGAGCCGCGTGACGACTCCCGGCCACCGTAGGCGCGGGCCTGCGGGCGGTGAGTAATGGGTAGCTCACCGTCCGATCAGGACCAGGCCCGTGCTGGACGGCGCGAACGTGTTCCACGCGCGCCTCAAAGAGATGTCAGCATCGAAGAGGGGGCCCACTAGGGCCCAAGCCTGCCGGGAAAGTGGGATCATCCAAAAGGGGTACCGCTGACCCGGAACATAAAGGGCCAAGGAAGGAACACGGGTGGGTTTTAGTCAGTAAGAGTCTGATACTCCCTTCCGCTCCACCCAGAGCGGGAGGGGTCATTTGCTGATTTTCCATCCTCAAAAAAAAAAAAAAAAAGGGTCGCCACACCTATTCTTCTGCGCTATGTGGTTCACGAATGGGAAACTTTACATAATATTTGAGAGTACTAGTAGTCGATAAGTGTACCTGCCTATCAAAACACATTTAAGGGGAAGCGCCAAGTTGCCCGCGAAATTCATATTTTCTTAGGTTATTTACAATTTGCAGGTCAGTTACCTACTGGTTAAGTATGTACCTATTGATGATTTTAATGATTATAATTCTGTTTTCGTACCACTTGCTCAAAAAAGTGACATTCTATGCCACAAAAAGCGAACATAACAATAGTAATTTTTAATCTGTTAAAAAGAGGGAAAGAAAATTGTACTGAATTTCATTCATCCTCTAGGGGGAGAATGTGATTTAAATTTGGAATACTTACCGAAATTTTTACTGAACTACATCTGTGTTTAACCATTGAGTTTGTATATAAAGCATTATACATTTTTTTGAAAAAAGGAAGACGCATTTATTATGCAGTTATGATTAAAATTACGAAAACCGACGAGGCCGTATGAGCTTGATTGATGCCTTTGCTTTTCCGACAAAAAATATTAGTCTAGGAATTTGCCGCGTTTTTGTTTTCTTCAAATACATAAACGTTAAGTTTATTTTAATTTATTTTTATAAATAAGTTAATGTTATAAAAATACGTTATACGGACCAATGTTTCGAATGTTAACTTTTACTTTTAATTGTCATTATTTTTAATAAATGCTTATCTCATATTATTATTGTGTTAATTTTTTCGCAAATGCTACGAAAAGTAGAGTATTTTCCTCGGTGATAAAGCTGTCTTAGTCTTGGGTGAACTTAAATCACTCGCTACACTCAGGACTCGTCTTAAATCCCTCGCTTCGCTCGTGATTTAAGTTTTTAACACCCTCGCTACGCTCGGGAGTAAACCTCGGGTCCTTCATTACGCTCGCGATTTAAATCGTCACCCGCGACAGAAGACACTGCTTTATCCCCTTGGTTAATAATCTACTATTATACATACTTTTTACGGTTGGGAATCATATTTTGTTCAACATACAACCTGACACTGACCTGCAAATTGCAAAAAAACGTAAGAAAATTTGAATTTCACGGGCAACCTGGTGCTTCCCCCTTAAGAGGTCTTCTCTCAAGTAGATTCATTTAACATAGGGTTAAATGAATCTACTTGAGAGCACTTGAGAGTACTTGGGAGCCCGGCTTGATTAGCAAACAAATAGGCGCTCGGGCGCCATGCTAAATATTGAAACACTCAAATCACTTATGTCTATCTGCTTACTACCGTTTGTAGGTACTTCGAGAATAGTTGCTGTCGCCTACTAGAAACTTACTTTCGCATTTATAATATTAGTTATGATTAGATGATTTCTAAAAACTCAAATTGGTCTGTTTTACCTTTATAAGCGAGGCAAAACGGGCCACACAGGCAGGCAAACTGGATTTTGATAAAAAAAGCTGTCAGAACATTTTGTTCACCTCATCATCATCTTCGTTACAACCACCACAAGGACAATGTACCCATAAACAGAGGTCTGGATTTTACACCTATCCCCCACTTGATTTTGAAAAAAAGTTTTCATCGATGGATAAAAATAAACTATCATTTTTATTTTTTAACATCTCTTTTATCACTCTCCTTTCTTGTTTCCTTTTCTAAGAAGTTTCATCAAGTCAGCTGATGTCACCTAATGAATAATATATTTTTATCTTTTTAATTATCTTCCTATTTGTCCGGTCCGTTTTGCCTGGGTCCGTTATGCCTAGGTCCGTTTTTCCTGGGTCCGTTTTTCCTTTTAGCATAAACCACATCAACACTTAAGTTCTAGTTCATGCATAGGTACTGCTATCGCCCATATAGTTTGATATTAGTTCAATCAAAGTAATTTTGCATACAGAGACCGAACATAATTATGAACATGAGCCAAAGCAAACTGTAGGTCGATTGAAAATCGCCAACCCGATTATCAAAACATGGAAAAACAAACTTGCTAAAACCACAGATTACATATATTCATATTATTTTATTTATTTGCGTAAAACATGGTATACAAAGGTGTTACATGAGTTAAGGATAAGATCATACATGCATGCAAATACTGCAGCAATTACTACGCTAAAACACTGATCACGTGGATGGCGGCTTGGCGTATACTTACTGACTAAGAGAGCACGAAGAGCTTCCCCATGACACCACTCATTCAGAGATGGCATTATTCCTTTCAAAATTGTTTACGTGGACCAGCAGTCTTACCTTCCTTTCCTCTACTACATTCAACGTAACTTTTTGTTGTGATATCATTTTGTCGTATGGTTTTCAGACATGGCACGCAGGCGCAGCGCAGCAGGCGCAAGACTACGCAGAGAAATGTATGTTCCTCAGACATAATGACGTCAGAGAAAATACAGTGCCACATCTCGGCACGTGCGGCCAGAATTTGTTTGTAGCCGCACAGAAAACTCCATGGTACGTTATTAATTGTTTCTCTATTATTAATTATTTTTGCTGGCCTCTAAAATTAATTAATTATCTTTTTAAACTTAAGCCGGTTTCCCAAGTTTTTGTCTTTTATAAGAACTTACAAACAATCGTTATTTACATTCTTTGGAAGACGTAGACGTGAATCTAGTATTTAATTTTAATTGTTGTCAGTTTATTCAACTTCTCATTTTGGTAATATTTTATAAAACATAACCCCCTCTCTCAACTTTAATTTGTTGTTTTGCCAAAATACTTAATACGGAAGTTCTAGTGTTGAAACGGAACTAGGCTCACTAGATAGGCCGAATGAAGAGTACCTACTAACGTATTTACTATTAATAGAATCGATAATTGTAAACAATACAACCACGTAAACAAAGCGCTTTTAATTGCACTGATATGTACAGACGCCAGCAGGTCAAGCTACCCGAAACTGTCAAATTTTCCCAATCAACCTTGAGCCTTAATGCTTTAGCGATAAAGTTGAAAATCTATTAAAGAAATTTGACAGATTGTAGTAGCTTGATGTGCTGGCGTCTGTACCTAATCAATAACTATATCCGTTATACATAAATTATAAATGGGAAAGTAGCTATGTCTACCTGTTACTTTTTTCGGTGAAATATGGCCCACGGGTAGAGCATTCGCTGGGTTAGGAACTTAGGACATAAGTTACGTTTTATAACGGTAGTAGCTACCTACGTTCCCGTCGGGTAATTTTCGACATCCACGCGGGCGAAGCCGCGGGAAAACCCAAGTAATAAAAAAAATCGATACTACACATGCTGTTAAATGTCTATATAAAGGTCACAGATTAGACGTTGCCAAGCTTTGATTTAATTAGTTTCAGTCACATTCAGAACTAATTTTACTTCAGAGGTCGTAAATAATGTCAAATTAACTAGCTACAGCCACAGCTACAAAACACGTAGGTAATCCAAGAAATGTGAGACCCGTTCATAAGTTTGAAGTTTTCAAGGATTTAATTAATTTCACACGTTGATTATGGAACGAAAAAGATAAATTATAACTGTGTTTTTTCACCATTAAATCGTCTTAATTTCCTAGTCCCGACGGTCACAGCCTACTCACGATTGTCTGTATACTTCTGTTTTATAATAGTTAATTCGTGAATGGATGATTACACATAATAGTTGTAGGAAGATTGCCCTTTAGAGCGGCACAAACATCCACGAGCTAATTATTGTGACTTAGTAGGTACGATATAATTTGATCTGTCTTACTTGATGGGATAATAAGCTGAGTTTGAGTTACCGAGAGATACCTACACCTCGCTTTGTAGACGCGATTCCACGTTGTCGTATACTTAATATAGTTTTATTAAGACATTCTTATGCAAATTAATAAATACGACTAGTCTGGGTTATTTGTAGACGACGTGATTAAAATTAACAAGCAACTAGCTCTACTAGTTTATAAAAAAGTTAATAAAAACTATACGTTAGTACCAAGTGCTTGTATTAAAAAACTCAATGCAAACATTTTGGTCTGTCGCCTGAACTAAATAAATACAACTACATATATGACTGAGCCACCTAAATACAATTAAAATGATGTTATTATTTATAGTTATATCAACAAAAATGCAATTAAATTACCTACCTAATGGAACTTTGAAAAAAAAAACTTTAGTTATGTTGAAACTTCGCTTTTTCTTCAGGAAAAAAATTGTCAGAGATTTTCATTTCACAATGACTATTTTTGTTTTAAGCCGTGTCCAGATGTGTGAAATGTGATGTACCTATCGTGTAATGTAACGCGAATTCTGCGTGTGGACGGCATGCACTACGAGCATTACATGTAACGCTCGGTCTGGTGCTCGCGCTGATTCATCGGCAGTCGGTTTTAGCGCAAACAGGCTCTCGCAGTCGAATACATACGGGATTCAAATTGAGTTTGTATGCCGTCCACACTATTCGAATTACATTACACATAACACGAATTACGTCTGCTTCGGGCTTTAGACCTTTGAATACCTACGCCTTTATACAAAAATTTAAAAGGTCCAAAAATTCATTATTTATCCATTTTACAGGTTCTTCGCAATTAAGACATGGTTCCTCGAGTACCAAAACTTCACGTATGGCAACCCCACTTACAACCTAAAGACGATTGGCCACTACACCCAGATGGTGTGGGCCACCAGTCATAAGGTGGGCTGCGGAGTGGCCCACTGCAAAGGGGGCCCATGGGGCCACTTCTATAACTACGTGTGCCATTACTGTCCAGGGTGAGTACAGTTCTTGTATTAGGGCATTCAAATACTGTGTCAGATTGAAGGTTAATTCATTAACTTTTTGGAGTCAGTAAAACGCGGCGTTAATTTCTATAACACGAACCTTCATCTGTAGAACCTTTAAAAAGGCTCAGCAATGCTAGTATGTTGTGAACAGAAATAAAAACCATCAGGTACTATTTGGATGAAAATTATACTTTCCTGCAAAGTGGGAGCAGGTGATTCCTGCTCCCACTTTGCAAAGATTTACTTTAGGTTCACAAAATAATAGCTAGTTACCTGCTAACCGTCATAGAAGCCCAGAAGTTGTGCTCTTTAAATTAAATTAAAGCCATTTTTATTGGGCCGCTATTTGCGCAATTAATTATTTAGGTACTTCTTATACCTTCATACGAAGTATAGGTACGCATCAATCATACTGCTTTTCTACCAATAAGGGTTTTTCCTGAAAATATAAATCTCAATTCGTTCGTACAAGTAGGTACTCGTACTTAAATTGCTCTGTTACCTACTGTATTATCTTTAATGTGATCTGTATTTATTCCATTATTCTATACAAATATGGTTATCAACAGTACGTACATACGTGTCGAGGCCCGTGACAGTTGCTTTGTCATCTTTTCCAAGCTCATCTTCATAAAGTATTAGCTCTACGTCGACTGTTGAACACGGTTCTCCTAACCGACATCAGTCGATCCATATTCATGCCTTGCCGTTATCTCAATTTATTTGGGGTCGGCTAAACATGTCTTTTGAACCGATATTAATATACTGTCGAATTCAATTACTTACTTAACATTTTGATTTCAGTGGCAACTACCACAGCATAACACATTATCCTTACAAAACCGGGCAGCCGTGCGAAGAGTGTCCTAACCACTGCTTGTCCAACTCCTTATGCACCAACGCCTGCCATAAGATGGACTTCTACTCCAACTGTCCAGACCTGGTCACCATCTCCAAAGACGTGTGCCGCCAAGGTGTATGTAACGCTACCTGTAACTGTGCCGCTGATAAAATACACAGGAACTATCCTTGGAGATAATACACCTATTTAAGACTATCCAGCCGTGAATATAGCACATAATAACTCCTGGTTACAAAACAAGGTTTTTCTTTAGGTCAGAAGGCCAATTCCCGTAATTAAAAACGTTCAAATTCAAGTCGCAATCTCATCTCAGCGACAGTCTAATGTCAAAAACTGTATAGCACTTACCTACAAGTGCTATACAATTTTTGACAGATTGACACTGAGATTAGAATGCGAACGTTCTTAAAAATACGGGAATTGCCCCTCAGGTTTAAGCCATCGAGCCAGTTTTTGAATTAGGAACACAATAGTTATAGAAATGCAGTTCTTTATACAGAACTGACAATTTAAGTTGGATCTCGTTTTGTAATAAGACGTTTGAGTTTTAGAAAAAGTTGAGCTATGTCTCTGTCACTCACGCCTGTATAAGCTTCTCTTTCTAAAGCTCGATGTGCTTTAAGCTCGGCTACTGTAGGTATACATCTACTGCCAGTGTTGGTTACTAAGTATTCACTTATCTAGGTAAGCCTTTAATAAAAACGTTTGTAAATAAATTTTAAAACATGGATTGATTTTTATTTCTCCTTGTTAGAAAAAAGCTCAGGATGGTTTTAACTTAGATAAATGACTTAAAATGTAGAGCAAAACTAATAAAGTAAGTATGTATCTACTTGACAACTAGCTTGCTATGCAACGCAAGATTGTTAAGTAATTTATCATTAACGAGTATCTAATAATCAGATTTCGCAAATCTTCAAGCATCAATATGTCTGAAAGAAATCTATTGCTCTAATATACTATACCTACCTAAGTATTTAATCTCAGTCATCAAATCCAACACATAGGTATATGTGTTCCACCTTTGTCCCGTCTGGACTTGAGAATTTTCATTGCCTTTTGTGCTATCCGAATCATTACTCTTTATGCCCTGGATGTTCCAAACGACAAATCTTTTTCATTCACTTATTAATTTAAATGATTGGAATTGATTCCATTTTTCCGGTATTTTTGTTTGCTATGAAGGGTTCAAGGGTTCACAACTCTTGCGCAGCAGGTGAGTCAGCAGGTGGGGTGGTTGCCGGTGCGGAACCAACCTCGATGTTCCAACGTCCCTTTCTTTTGAATACTGAGTGTTTTGAAGATTATCTATTAACGGTTCGTAGGAAGTTCGTAATTTTGCTATTCGTTTGATACTGTGATTATGGTATTGGTAAATTTTTGCAAGAGTTCTGATAAAAGCTCCTCTAGGCTTCTGTAATACAGTCTGCACTAGCGCAGGAGTCACGGAATAATGTCAATAAAAAAACAAAGTAGGTACGTGCTTATCTGTTTTATGTAAATAAAATTACCTACTTGTAGATGAGTACTTATCGTGAATTATATTGGTATCAATTTGTATTCAGTCATGTTCCCGACTGACCGAGCAGCATGTTTCCCACCCCCACCACGAGTCCGACCCAATTGTAATGCAGCGGCGGGCGCGGGTCCGGCGCGCACGCATTGTGAGCGCGCGCCCGCTCCCGCCACCACCTGCCGCCGCTCGACATGGTCGCCAGCCGGGCGCTGCACGCCTCATCGCCTCCCGCGCCGCGTAAGTCGCTGCGCCGCCTCGCCTCCACGCGAGGTTTCAAACCCCGCGCCGCCAACGAATATGGCTGGATACGTGTCTTCGAAGGCCTTGAACCGTTCGCCATCGATGCACCCAGCAAGCTCATCAAGGTCACTCTCAATACCACCGTAGAAGAAGTCAACAAAAACGTCGGCTTCAACAATGAGCTATCGCTCTGGATGCAAATCGGTGGAGCGAACGCACGGCGATTGGAACAGGACGAATTTCCTCTGAGGATCCAGGAGCAATATTTAGCAACATGTGGCTGGAGGTCGCAGGCTCGAAGGTTGCGGCTGGCAGTGGATCCAGAGCTCCGACACTCCTTGCGATGGTGTGCAGGACCCGCTCCACGCACAGGAGGAGTACTGCGGTCTGGTACAGTGTATGTGCTGAAAGGACACGTATTTCCGCAATGGAAGCCGAGACCTGCTTACGTAATAGGATCTAGGCTGCATTCTTATGGTTTGTAGCTCTTTGATACTTAAGCTTTTAATGATTTACCTACTTACTGGCTGGCAATATCTTTGTGACCTCTTGAATAATCTTATAAAAAACTTTCCAGGGACAACGTGGGATATGCTGGAACTAAGTGGCGGTAGCATTGAGTTATGTCAACCCAAGGCTCAAAGGCTGGTGCTCTGCGTGAAGCCGCGTTGTCAAGGCAACATTGTATCCGGAGACAACAGTATGAATCATCTCTTCCTCGGATTCGGTACTATTTGGGAGCGGAACATGTGGTTCTGTTGGTTAAAAGAGGTACGTACTGCTAGCATGCGTGTTTAATAATATTGATTAACCTGACATGGAGGGCGCGTGTAGAAAACGAATCAGTTCATAAAGTTAAACATGTGTAAGCAAATTGGTTTATCACGGTAGGTAAGCAGTAGCTTAAGCAGTGTAAGTGGAGCAAATCTTACGTAGTTTGATGCTTAGTTCCGTCGCGCGCTCCACAGCGTGCAGATATGAGCTCTTAGCAGATCATTGAGGATTTGATTCCGGTACACTTCTCAAACTAACGAACCGTCAAGTTAAAAGCGGTAAATTGTTAGAAATCTAAAGCTTATCAAGTTTTGACGTTTCAATGTGCAATTTGACGTCAATCACATTAGGGTTGTGTAACTGCGAATTATATTCTACATGGTGCTTGCTCCGTGGTGCTGTGATATAACATAATATTGTTTCTACAGAAACTCTTTTCACAATTATGGCTCTTGTAGATAGGCTTACAGCTCCTTGGGTGCTATCGGTAATCCTAATCATAGTAGGTATCAATAGTAAACTTGTTCTATTCAACAACTTGCAAGAGATTCTTGTTTATTGCAAATTACTTCGTAAAGTAGCCATTGTTACTTGTGAACATGTGGATAATGTACACAGTTGGTGCGAAGTTAGCTACCTACATTAAAAAAATGATTTATTGATTAATTGATTGACTGATTGATATAATGATTAATTCTAAAGATAAAGTTCGTACACGAAAGAGAATTTGTTAGTCTTCGTGATGGAAGGTTTGAAAAGTGTGTTAATTAAAAGTTGTGTGCACATTACCCTGATAGAAATGTCACGGTCGAGATGTGCAGAGTGTGGCTGCGTCTGCGCCACCGTGCCGGTGATAGCGGCCTGCGCGCACGCGCACGCTTCACAAGTAAAAAGTCACTCGCAGCGGTCGCACTAAGCTCACCCTCAGTGCACAATTCGCTTTCATTACTTGTTGTGCTACGTAACTTATTTGTAAACAATACCGGTGCTTTTAATAAATAGTAGTTCAACTTTAAGTGAACTAACATCAGTCAAATAACTAAAACCATATTTAGCGGTTCTGGTAAATAATTCCATGATCATGGTTTCTAGAAATCAGTATTAATCAAAACGCCATTTACGCGAACAACGCGACGTGAATGGAATAATGAATTGTACAGGAGTTATTCTGTAGTCTTTGGGAATAACAATGCTCGAAGGAGTTCGTCGGCCCCATCGTGGTTACACACCGAGACAAGCGAACACTGACTTACTGCAGTTGCTTTTAAAATGTCATTTGATGTAGCGACAACGATACGTTTACCACAAATCTCTTCAGTTCTATTGTTTGTGTTGTGCGCGAGTGTAAGTTGACTGTGATGGTAGAAAGAAAAACAATGAAGTGTGAAGAAGAGGAGGTCGACAGTTTGGATGTGTTCACACAACCGAGCCCTGAAGACATATTCCTGGACAGCTTGGAACCTAACACGTTGAGGGAAAAATTTGAACTTTCGGTTGGTTAACGTTCATGCTTCGTAAACATAAACTTTCTCACAATTAGTTACTTTGTAATGTAGACAGACAAACACTCTCACATATCGTAATTGTGTTCATTATCTTTATCACTAAGTAGGTATTCATTTTCACTAACCTTACCATAGCGTACACACGAAGTCACTACTTGCAAGCTGTTACATGACCTATGGGCTGAAAATTTCCCAGTATCCCAAAAACATTGAATGAGACAATGTGTTATGTAAACCAATTGTAGTTTAGTATCAAATCTCTGAGCAAACTATTAACCAAATCTTATTTTGTTTAAGGGTACACAAAGCACGCAGCCCCCAAATGTCCTGGACCTCAGTGGGGGTGGTCGAGCGTCCCTCGGCGCGGCGCTAGCACAGCATGCTGCCGGCGCGTTCACGGTGCGCGTGCTGCGACTTCGCAGCAACGCGCTTGCGGCCTTGCCAGCACAGGCTTGGACGCTGCACGCTCTCACACACCTTGACATCAGCGACAACAGGATCACAGAACTACCCCCGGAAATATGCCAGCTGACACAGTGAGTCTTGCTTGGTTCTTCCACATAGAATAGTAGCTTACTTAAAAAAAAAACCTGATGCATCTCAACTGTCATGTTACGTGTCGTGTACTACGACCAAGCCTATACTTCTGAGTACCAGATACTAAATTCGAATTTTCAAAAGTTCCCTATTTATGAAAAGTCGAATTTGGTGATTGGATGAACTTGAATCTAGTTAAATTAGTACTAACCGTGCCGTGTTGTTGAATTGCATGATTGCGTGATGAACTCATGACTTATGAGAGTCAGTTTAGCACAAGTCCAGTCCAGAAACCATAATCTCAAGGGAAAATGCATGAAAGCAGTGATTTAAAGTTGCGTTTACAGCAACAGAGCAGTCATTATAAACAAATAATATTTCTGAAACGGCTGGAAAATCAATTAAAGACTACCTTTTAGAATGACCATAATGCCTTGGAAGTTAGGTCGGCCTTTGGTGTGGGATGCAACATGTGTTGACACCCTTGCGCCATCCCATCTTTCTAGCACGGCGGGAAGTGCGGGGGTGGCTGCTGCAGGTGCGGAGAGCTCAAACGTCGCAAATATTTTAATCTTTTTAGAACTTATATGTTGGAGCCGTTTGGGGTTGGAAGTCTAAGGCCATGGGGTCCGAGTGGCTACATAGTTTTTCGAGACATTGCCAAGCGGTTGGTCGTCTCTTCGCGTGACCAGAGGGCTGGCCGTTTTTTTGGCCAAATAATCAGCATTGCCATACAACGTGGCAATACTGCCAGCCTTTTAGGCTCTTTTGCTGTTGAACACTGAAACAACAATAAGTATAAGAACAAAAGCTTGTAGCAATCAAAAATCAGCAAGAAGCCACTGATCGGTAAAAAAAAATTAGAGTCGATTTTTGAAATTTGAAATATCAGAATTCGCTGAGTAGAATTTATACAAATTATAGGTAGGTACGTACGTAGGTACCTATGTAAAAGAGCATGTTATAATATTGCTTCGAAGCATTTAATTGATAGGCTTGAATATCAAAGCAAAGAGCTATTTATCGATATACCTCTCTCAACTCAACCCGATAGTGTTTAAACAGTATCTCCTATCTAAATTTATTATAGCTCAAACTTTAAAATATAATATTATTTATTGTTACTACAGGGTAGTTTACAAATACAGCTAGCCAAAATTAAAAGTGTCTCTGTAACTTGTCATAGATAGGTGTACAATAGGAAAACCAAAAATATTTAAATAAACTTATCTAGTAGTTCAAATAGTGACGTCAATAAAAAAAATCGATTCCCCATACCTAGGGGTATCCGAATATACCCCATGTACTTATATTGCGCGATTTTTGAAGAGCTTTTGTTCGACAAGCTCTTTTTATGTTTTTTTTTTGCTAGGGGACTATCTTGAAATAGCCTTTCATGTATAAATAAATTATCTTCCTAACATTAGTGCAACATATTTTTTTTTATCGAAAGTTATAAATTTACATTGATTTTCTTTTCTCTTTCAATTTTAAAAATGTTTCAGGTTCTACTAGTAAATATATTCATATCTCCTAAACTATCAAAAATCGCGGAACATAAATGGAGTTTTTTCGGATTTTTAAATTGATGTGATCACCTCTGTGCGACACAAGCCGCCTACTAATAAAATTGTATACACTTCCATTTCCTTCTTTTTAGGCCTTGTTTGTTATTTAATTAAATATTTCTGTACTTTCCATCTTATTTGTGAACTTATTAAATTTTTCTTTTTATCTTTTTATTTGTAACTAAATCAACTAACGATTACTATAACGTCATTAATTAGGTAATCATTAAGTTCTTTGCTAGTGCTGTGCACTTCTGTAAGTGACGTATTCACAATACCTAAAACTGTATGTGATTTTTGTGTTTGTTTTGTGTATGTTTTATGCCCGGTTCCTATATTTGAAAAACGATCCGTTTTGGTTACGAATGGTAGTTTAATCTACGAGGCGTAAGCTAAAACCGTAGTGAGTAAGTCGTTGAGGTGCCTTACCAATAAATAAATAAATGTCACTATTTAGACCACCCTGTATAACATCACGCCAGTATGCCCAGAATGGTTAGGCAGAGGTAGACAGTAACACCCAAATTTCGCCAGTTATGGTTTCGGTCCTAAAATTATTTTATAATCCAAATACCTTACCAAAATCGTGCGTTTGTGAACCCTAATCTCTCTGACTCCTAAAACAAATCTTGAACATGACTTCAGCATCTTTAGAAAGCGAACACAATTGATATTCTACATCAATCCTACGTCAGTTGTACACAAAAACAATACGCGAGGCATCACGCTAAACGCAATAATTTTAGATGTTGGTTGACTGAAGCAGAGTACTGTGTTCACGTTTACTATGCGATCATTACTAGTCCAATTAAGTAACGCTCGGCTGCCGGAGCGTGGCATACGCGGCACCTCTCGCATCAATCTTAGCCTTCAGCCTTTTGTTTCGATATCTCTGTACTTTAGTTCCAAATGGGAACATGATTCACTTGTCAAAACTGTTTCAGTACGTTCCTTATGATCTGCGCTAAGAACATTGTGCCGATCTATGAGGAACATGATTTTCTTCTGGCCTGAGTTTTTTGTAGAAGGAAAGAGTTTTAGTAGTCATAATGTTTTCTTGTAATCAAAGAAGTTTTTTTTCATCTCCTTTTATAATTCTTCCAATTTGAGGCCTTGATACCTCAGTGTCTAAAAAGCTTTGAAGCTATTTATTCTGTGCATTTGCATAGAAGAGCATTTACACCAGAGTATTTTTATACACGAGTTTTTTTTTGCATATAGTGCTGTCATACTTCGAATAGTAACTCTACGAAGTATCGGTTTATGATGTGATTGCTGAAGATTTAAAATTAAATCTGCTTCCATTCCAAGTAGGAACATGGTTGTCGATCATCGGAAACAATTACCACGTTTCTTGTATTTGTGCTGTCCAAGTAAGCAGTCATCATATGTTAGTGTAAGACACGGAGTTTCCGTTGTGTGCTAATTTTTTTAAGTGAGTGCTTGCGTACGCGCCGCGGGGCGGGGCTATCTACATCTGCTCGCCGGACCGTGCGCGTTACGTTCACTTTGCTTCGCCGTACTGCAACCCCTGTTAGCTAATCTATATGGCACACTCGTTCTAACTACTTATCGATATTCAATTGTTTAGCATCCTCCTTTGTTTTATTTACTTTTTATTTATGTCCTTCCAGGATCGTTTTCAGGCAGTTATATCGGTTTTATAGGCATGAGGGAGGATGTGAAGCAGTATTACCTACATAGAGGTGACCCGCCCAGTCTGAGGAGAGACAGTTACCAGGGTTTTTGACAATAACTTTGTGTAAGGATCTCTAAGAAGTATTATGGTATTCTACGTGTATTTACATTCAAATTACTTTAGAAACAACAGACTGACTCTTTGTTCTCGGAATCAAAACCAACTACCCAAGATTTAGCAGTACACCTTAGATGTAAATCGTCATTCTTTTAAATAGATATCCCAATAATTAGCTGAAATAACCTCTAAATAGGGAATGTCGAGGTAAGGCTAATAAAAACAGATACTTAATAACAATTATTTGATCGTATCAACCAGCGAGCGATTGTGAGTCATTCGAAGTATTTATTCGTCCTTTGCCATTTCCGTACATTCTACTGTACCTAATAAAGATTCCGTTTATTTATGTTTTGTTGTATTCGCAATTAAAGTTCTTTGTAGAACGACAATAGTGCCTATAGGTAGTTAACGCCATGATAACTTGTGAACTTTGAACATAATATACATATGTTTTTTTTAGCCAATTCCATATTGATTGATTACTTGTGGATTGGCTAAATTGTTGTATGCTCATAACAAGTACCAGGCACTATTATTAAAGTAATATTGTGTGCATGTATTTTAATATGTGGTATGGTTGTGAAGTGTTTTATTTCTGTTTCTGAGGTCGGATACTTCTTCAACTTCATTTGTCGTATATCATGACCACAACCACTTCTTTAGCTTCAGGCAAAACATCTTGAGAGTGTTATAAAAACAATATGTCGAACTGTCTACCAAAGTTCATCTCAATTTCTCAACGTAGACATTATAATCTGCAAAATAAAATCCGATGAAAGGAAATCTGTATGAAGAAACATGATAAATGTTGGGTAGTATATTGCATAGATTCATTGATAGATAGAGGCACAACAATGCTTGCATGTAACATCAATGGTGGTCGGAGTCGAGTCTAGTTGCTTCAGCTGCGTGGTCAGCGGGGTGACGCCGGCGCAACCGCGGTCAGTCTGCGCACACACTCACCTTACGTTAGCAGCATTATTTGTTTTTATTATTTTAAAGAATAATTCGATTATTTCGATTGCAACACGAATATTTTATCGGTGCAACGTTCATACTTTATGATGTATTGGTGGAATAGTGAATGTGTTTTAACTTGGTTCTGTAGTTTGTTCTACAGTTACGATACGTCTTTATAATTTGATTTTACCTGATACTGGTAAGTCACTTTTGTTTGTCTAATTATAACGTCATTTATTTATTTATTTATTTATTTTTGTCTGTCATGGCTCAATGACAGACAAAAGCTTAACACATCAAAATTACTAATTACTGTTTGAGAAAATTGATCTCGTCATGTCATTTCATCTTCATGTTAGCTAACTCAATCTAATAAAGCCTATTTTCCAAAGTCCATGTTAGCTTTTCTCAAGTAAAAATGACACTACCTAATTATATTAACGGAGAAAATCCCGAAACAAAACAAACAAATTATTCTAGTAGAATTCCTTCCTCTTTTCTCTAACGAAAATTCAAAATACCATATAATTTTCTTTGCCTTAAGAATTTCACGTTACAGCTAAGTCAGACTACCGTAAAGTCCTTTTTATGTCGGTCAACAGTTATGAACTTGTACATAATAATTGTTTACACAGTAATTAGCACGTGTCGCTCTCGTTGCTCCATAAGTCCGCATTGTCACCTCGAGATGACAATCATAGCGTAGTAATCATATAATAAGTAATGTGTTTAAAAAGTTAAAAAGCATGTAACTTAGACGGGGTTTTAATGATGGCTTATGAAACAGTCAAGGTTTTGTTTTGATATGTGGGTACGAGTTTGTTTAGCTGACGAAATTGTAAAGAAAATCCTGAAAGGAATTGAGTTGACAACAATTATATTCATTTCCGAGCATTTGTATTTTATAGTAATTTCCGAGGTATCTATCCCGTACAGTTGCACCTGCCATGTTTTGTCTCTGTATCAATCACCCTAAGGTTGACTGGTAAGAAATGCCTCAGGCATTAAGTCCGCCCCTATACCGATTTTTTTTTGCTTATTTGTAAAGGTTTTACAAATAATTATAAACAAATATTCGAGGTTTCAGCCTAATCCAAAGGACTTTAGAGTTAAATGCAAAGGTTTCATTACTCTTTTACAGAGTTATAATAAGTAATCATCCATAAAAAATATCCCTGTATACATCGTCTAGTAAAAATGCGTTGATGTTTTTACGGGTCACGTTTTAAGTCAACTACATTTGAGAATCTGTCGTTCCTTCAACACGAAGAAGAAAAAGACTGGTCACTTCTAGGAAAATTTGTATTCCGGTACTGGTACTGTTTATAATATCTTATGTTGTTTGAAAAAGGTGTAAATTACAAAAGTGTGTTGAAGAGAGGGCGTAGCGTAGACGAGCTCGATATTTTATAGCAGCAAGAACGGCTACAACAGTTTCAGGACCAAATTTATCTAGTTAGTAGTAGTAGTTAGTTAGTTTAGTGTGTCTAGTGGTAGTTTACTTAGTCTTTATTTATCTATATTTGAGCACTTTTTATATTTCCAGTTTCAGAAACTGAAACCAAGACTGTATTATTCAAAAGTTAATAGAATCAATCAAATTTCAATACCAAGATTAGATAAAGAACTCTTTATAATGAAGGCATTGTTTAGAATAATATATAGCATTTAGATAAAGAAGAACGTTCGAGAGTGTTTCCAGATTACAATCTATTGAATAAGAACATATTTCAATAGGATATGACTTTATTCACATTTCCTGGTAAGCGTAAGTGGTAAATTCTAAGTTATATTAAACTTAAGTCTTGTGTAAAGTCTACAAAAATCAATCGTTGGATGGTTTTGCAAGAGGAAATCGTGGAAGCCATTTGTTAAGTTAATAATTAATTAAACACACGAAACAATACTTTCCTTCCAATTAAAGCGCTACTTAAAATTATTTATAAGAATTATTACAAAAAAAAAGCTTAATTGCATTGGTCACGGCGTCCGAACTAGTGGGCCACAAATTAACATACGCGGTCTCAGTTAAAGAGCTGCGAAATAGTGAAAATCTATTGTTGGATCTAAATGATGCAACGATATTATTGTTATAAAAATATAGTGCATTTAATGATAAGCATATCGTCGAGTCGCGAAAGTTGCACCTTCAGGTTTGCCAAAGACCAATGAAGAGTAGCAATTCAAGCGTTACACAAACTGACAGAATACGAAACACCACGCTGCACTCCAAAACGGGGATTCTAAAAGAAGGCTTATAGGCTGTCAAGCTGAAATGGGGTTGCGTGGGTCACGTCAGCCACATACACAGTGACCGGTGGGCAACAGTCTCCACCCGGTGGGTGCCTGACGAGGGACGGCGGGCGCCGCCGAGGCCGGCCCAAGAAGAAGTGACGAGATGACCTAGACGCGTATTTTAAGGGTTGGATGGAGGTAGCTCTAGAAAAGGATACCTGGAAGGATTTGGGGTTGGCCTTTTCTTAGCAATAGGACAGAGTAGGTCAACTAAAAAAAAACAATTAGCTATAGGTACTATCATAAGATTCATGGTTTTCTTATTTCTGCCGTCATTCAACAAAATCAACTGGCTTGATTTGTTAGGTGAAGTGATCGCAAATAGTAGGTAGTTTCAGGTTTTTGATATTTTACCGCTATGCTGAAGAGGATATGTAGTGTTAATCCTGTGTTATTTAAAACCTAGTAGATACTTAGAGCTTTCTACACAGTTTAAAATGATCCCAAAATGACTTCTAGAACCATTTTAAAGAGCCACTTCCTACCACTTTGAAGATGACACGTCCGAAACATTACCTTTTACTAATTAATTTATTTCTACAAGTACACAGTAATTAACAACATTACTTTCTATTTAGCAGTTGTTATAACGTTCTCATATTGACTTAGCAGGCTTATCCTCAGTCCGGCCGTCACTCCTCGATACAATCTCTGTTACGTCGTTGAGTAACAAATAGACTTGTTGTGTCGGCTCGGTATCTAACATTAATTTACATATAAAGTCATTTGCAGGCACGTTCAACTCTGTGTCTACCTACATGCAGTTTTGCACAATTTACATACTCTGTTGCATTATGCATTTGTCCTGTTTGGAGTAAGATAGCTTTTATAAGTATGAATCATTTTTATTATTAGAAAACTAAAGGATTTTTTCAGGGGCGATGATTTTGTTGTGACACCTAGCGTTTGGCAATTTGTTCACCACGTACTTAATTCTTAAAAATTATGTTTTCGTTATTGGGTTTATGAGTTATAATTCCCATTTATCTTCAGATTAGAAGAACTTCAAGTAAGCGACAACGAACTGCGATCTATAGACTGCGTGCTTCGACTGCCCCGCCTAAGGACACTGGTAGCCACTCGAAACCTTATCACCAGTTTTGGAGTAAGTGTACACACAGTACCTTCTGATACTTTTGTGCTTAGTAAGACTTTTTATTATTCGTACTGTTCCACTCCTGGATGGTCTCCACCATAGTCTTTCTCACATCATTAAGCGTTTTCGCAGTCTATAAAAAGTAGGTACTCCTACTTTGTAGGTCTCTACTAGAATGATTCTAGGCTTACTTGACTTACCCAGAGAACGTTTATTAAACACCTTAACTATGAGCCCTCAATATTCCTCAATGGTCGGGCACTTAAAAGGGTTGCCCAATTTAAATACCTGGGACACTGTGTTACCGAGGATCTCAAAGATCAGGTTGATATGGATCGTGAGCGAAGGGCACTAGCAGCTAGATGCAACATGTTGGCTCACAGATTTGCCCGCTGTAGTAACGAGGTCAAAATAACTCTGTTTAAAGCTTATTGTCAAGCGTTCTACACGGGCGGTTTGTGGGTCAATTATACGCAGAAGGCTCTAGATGCTCTAAGGGTGCAATATAATAATGGCTTCAGAGTACTGTTGAGGTTGCCCCGATTCTGCAGCGCGTCTAGTATGTTTGCTGTAGCAAGAACGGATGGCTTTTATGCCATTATGAGGAAGAAGAGCGCATCCTTGATAAGCAGAATGAGGAGTAGCAGCAACAGTATCCTGAAAACCCTAGCTGAACAACATGATGCGCCAATTCTGAGACACTCTGTACGGTTGCTTGTGCGGCAGTGGTGATCAAAAATGTTGTGTACTTAGGATAGTTACTAACCCTTAGATGATAAGTATTGTACTAACAAGTGGACCAATGTTGTCAGATGCTTTAAATAAATAATAATAATAATAATTAAGCTTTTTTCCGAGTTATATTGTTTTTTCGATTTTTGTATCACATTGACTTAAAATGATTAACATAGTCATTAAATTAATTGGTACATTTTTCATATGAAATGGATCAAAATATCACTGTGACTACTTTCCTCATTTCAGTCCAGCAACAAACCACAAATGGCGCCAGACGACGAAAATAAGTCAGAATACCGCGCCCCTCTTACTACAGTGGACCTGCGACACAACAAGCTCAAAGGAAGCATCATACTTGGCAATTATGAGGTACGTTATTATATCTCTGTTTTGTAAACATTGTAGGTTACGTACTAAATAAGTTCGTATGTCCGTTTGAGGCGGAGGCCATGGTCAGCATGCCGTAGATTCTATCAACACTTGTAATTTTTACATTTAGGCAATTTATCGAGTAGCATCTAACCTAAATAAAAATACCTCGTGTAAAATGTTGCGAAGATCTCACACGCTAATTAAAACGTTTTCTGCTCATGAATTATGAAATTGAGCGCAATCATTGTAATTCAATAATCGGTATAATAGCTACGTTTTCAGATTATGAAATCGTAGCAATGTTCATTGTAAACAATATCATATTACAGCAGAGTTTCTAACATCCTATACGTATTCTTTACCTATCACGAATCCAGGTCCTAATTATGAGGGAGAGGCAAAATTCGCGCCCTCACGCCCCTAGTCGCCGCAGGAGACGCCCTGGGCGTTGGGAATCCCAGGCCGATTCCCGGCCACCGTAGGCGCGGGCTTGCGGACGGCGAGCAATGGGTAGCTCGCCGTCCGATAAGGACCAGGCCCGGGTCGACGGCGCGTTGTGTTCCACGCGCGCCTCAAAGAGATGTCAGCACCAATGACGGGGTCCGCTAGGGACGATGCCTGCCAGGGTTGCGGGAAAGTCCGAAAGGGTTACCGTGGCCCCTGGCACAGGCAACTGAAGGAACACGGGTGGGTTTTAGTCAGTAAGAGTCTGACAAGCCCTCCCGCTCCGCCCAGAGCGGGAGAAGTTATTTGATGATTTCCAACACTCGAAAAAAAAAAGTTCATAATTATGACAGTGATTGATTGACGTCCTAATCTAAACCCTTTATTATCGGGTAGTTGCATGCCATGTTCTGTTCTAAATCCAAGTTTATATGTCCTGTTCCAGCACCTAGTATCTCTGGACCTGTCCTACAACAGCGTGGAAGTGCTGGTAGTGTCAGCGTTGCGAGGACTTCGCGAGTTGTACGCAGCACACAACACGTTGCAGCATCTTGCGTTGCACGGCGCCATGTTGAGAAAGTTGCGTGCTCCACATAACCGTTAGTTATTTAAAATTCTAGTCTTAGAGAAACGTGCTTCATCTGATTAACTTATCATCAGGTTCTCCTAGACTGTACATTCTCCTAAAGGATACTACATACAATGTTGCATTCAAAATAATAAGCGAACTGTTATTTCTCTTTTCAGAACTAGAAACCCTAACAACAACCGTACCACCGATCAATCTAGTCGAAATCGACGTGTCACACAACAAGCTGACGTCACTACCACAGTGGCTCAGCGGCTGCTCCGACCTCACTACGCTACATGCCAGCAACAACCAGCTCACCTCTCTGCCAGAGCACCTGTTCTGCAGCGAACTGTCCAGTCTAAGCAGCCTTCACCTCGCACACAACAAAATATCCTGCATACCTTCCATGCCAAGACTGAGGTCACCTTTACGAGAATTACTCCTCCACGACAACTGCATACAGTCCTTACCTGAAAACTTCTTCTCTGCCTGTGATAGAATGTGCGTCTTAAATCTCACAAATAACAGGCTAAGCCGCCTACCCCACGCGAGAGGACCATCCTCACATTGTTTAGAACGACTCTACCTTACAGCGAACTGTCTCACCGATGAAGTAGCAGACGTTATAATAGCCTTTAGAGGATTAAAGATATTGCACATTGCATACAACTGTTTGACGAACCTACCAGAAACATGCATCAACTTTTGGCCCGATATTGAAGAACTCGTCCTATCTGGGAACTGCCTTTCGAGACTTCCTGAAAATTTACCACAGCTTAACAATATTACAGTAGTTAGAGCTCATTCGAACAGATTACGCTCTGTTCCCATGTTTGCGTGCAGTGCATCTGTAAAAATATTAGACTTCGCTCACAATGAACTTGATAGTATAGATTTACGACTTCTTGCCCCAAAACAGTTAAAGTTTTTAGATATATCGTGTAACAAAAAGTTGCAAGTGGATCCCTCTCAGTTCAGTGCTTACAGGTGTCAACGCCCTCTTAGTTTAGTTGATGTTACCGGACGACATTCTTTACCTTGGACGCAAAAAAGTGGTTACCATGAAGAGTTAAATGTTTTAACACCTTGGACCACAGGATTTTCCGAATGCCCGAATAAATCGTTACAATTGTGTTGTGCTCAAATTCGTCTTCCGGCCTTCTGCAACAGGGAAGGTTTATTTGCAATAATTGATGGTGAAACCGATATAGAAGTGCCAAAAATTTTACAAACGTGCATACCCGGACTCGTGCTTGAGGAGAAATCTATAAAGGAAACAGTAAACGAGTACATGAAATATGTTGTCTTATCCGCACATAGGGAATTAAAAGAAAAAGGGCAGAGGAAAGGTGCTTGTTTAATTTTGTGTCACTTATCGCCCATAACTGCGCAAGAAAACGGATTTGGTCAAACAGCCCGGAAGTATAGCCTGAGACTTGCCAATGTAGGGGATACTAAAGCAGTTCTAAACAGGCGAAACGGACCCTTAAGTTTGGGTATTGAAAATAATAAAAGACTAGGATATTCGACGAGGTATCCCAATACCGTGCCTGATCCTGACGTCATACAAACTGTCATAAAAGAAGACGATGAGTTTTTAATATTAGGGAATGGTAAATTTTGGAACGCCGTCAGTATGGAAACCGCCGTGTCTGAAGTTCGAGCCGAACGTAATCCTGTGCTTGCGGCCAAAAGATTACAGGATCTGGCACAAAGCTACGGCGTAGAGGACTGTATATCCGTGTTAATTATTCGCTTTGATGCGGCTCGCTCGGACGTCGACTTGCTAATGCGAGAACTACGGCAGACTATAAACAGTAATAAGTCAGTGTGTCGATCGGATTGTTGCTGTTCTCGTTTGGAACCATGTTGCCACTCGGTGACGCCGCCGAAGCCGAGCAGTGACCGATCATCTCCAAGCGGCCAGAGTGACCGCCCGCCCAGTGAAGCGGTCAGTCACCAACACTACGCCAGCGTACGATCACAAGCCAAAGCGTCCGAACGTAGGAGTTGTCGCGGGGGCGTCGCTCGCGCCATACGTGTGCGAGTTGAAGAAGATAAGGAGGAAGACCACCGGCACGAGGATGTATCCAACCCCGAGGAACAATTCAAATGTTGGGAGTACATGCTCGAGCAGAATACGCAGATGTTATTCGACAAGGAATTGGATAACCTGTCGAAAGGCATCAAGTCGAATGTCAGCAGTCTTAGAAACTTGAAAGGTTTATCGGGAAGTAGTCCGCAGTTACATTTAACTGGAAAGCAATCAAAAGGAGTGCCGTTCTTGTCAAAACATTTTGGTAGCGCGAGATCGTTCGGCACTGCGCTGAAGCCAGATTTCCGTTTCGGTTCCGGAAGGTTACCGAATGGGGGTCCAAACGCAGCATACTTCGGTTCACTACAGCGGCTGATGCCTTATCACCTGGAATACGACTTTGCTGTGATACAGGAGAAATCAACACAAGACTCTTTAGACCTCGAAGGTCGCATGCAACAGTACTGGGGAGTAGCCACCACGGAACTATAAATATTTAGTAGACCATAGGTACTGATAGCTCATAAGTTGTAAATAAAACTTTTATTGTAATTACATGTACAATTATTTATATAGATACCATTCATCTGTCGACTAGATTTTTTGCACAAAGTATTATAATCACTATGGACTTGCCTATATCAGCTATTATTACTTATATTACATTAATTCTATGTACAATATTGTGATAATTTCTCGAACGTTAAATAAATATTGCGTTACATCTACGTAAATCATATTTTCCTTTGTATTATTATTATAATAATGTACATATAATATAATTGGTATTCTTACATGTTAACATTTATTAATGACTTTATAATTATATTTTATTTACAACAATGTACCTTGCTAGTATAAGGCGTTTAATCATTATCATGTGCTCGTACTTTATGTACATATATTTATATATTTCTTTTTACAATTTCAAACGAACGGCACTATCACAAAGATACACTTAACAGAACATTAATGTAGGAATCCTACTTATACAAGTGTAGGTAAGTACAGGAGATCAAGATGAGTGACAAACAAATTCGAGGGTTTATTGTATGCAGTGTCAATGTAAGTTAAATATCTTATATTCAAAATTGCAAGTCTTGTGGAACATCAAACAATGACAATTACACTCACATCAATATGCAGCCACGACCACCACATTAAAGTCATTCAAGTTCAGTGCATTTCAGTGTATCCTGCTAAAGCGACGCCGCGTTAGCAGTCTTTAAATTGACCGAACCTGACTTTAATATTTGTATGTCAACAATGACAAAGCATAGTGCAACACTTATCTATTTAAGACCTTGACATGTATGATTAATGTATATATGTTCTTCACCTATGTTTAACAAATAAATAATTCTGATTCTCATTCTGATTCTGATTCTGGCAATGAAAGTCCTAACAACTTCGGTAATCTGTGTTCGAGTTGCAGCACATCAAACTTTCACTAACTTTCATTAAACGTCCTGTGCGTGGAAATGTTCAGTGCGGTGCAGTTACAGCTCGCGCTTGACGACCAGCTCGAGTGGTTGCTGTGCAAGCAGGTGTGGGAATGGGACGCGGGGGGCGGGGGGCGGCGGCGGGGGCGCGGGCGGGGTGTGCTGCGCGTGCGCCGGCGGTGGCCGCCGCTAGGGAAAGGCCCGCGGCGAGTAGTGGTGCGCCTCTCCCAGCCACGAATCCGGCGACGGTGGGAAGTCCGGGTACCCACCCGCCGCTGGGGACGATGAACTGCTGAGGTCTGACGCACCACCTGCGCCTCCTGCCCCGCCTATGCCAGCACCGCTCATCGCTTGACCTGATAAATACGAAACTTTTAATTAGTTTATCTACACCCATGATAAAAGTCCAACATTAAAACAACCAGTGTCATAGTAACCATAATATCATCCAAACGAATGTGTGTTATAATGTTGTACTAAATTTCATTATGCAACTCGAACTCGATCCTTCCTTACTCATCAAACAGCCACATTCTCACTACTGAATTCGTGGTATCTTTATGAATTTCAAAAAAAGAACATTGTCATGCACGCGCGCTTCACTACCTACTACAGCTACTAATTAAAAAAACTTTTAATTTACATAGTGATTTACATTTATAAACTTTTAATTTTCTTACAACACCCTATGGTTTCAGAATCTTTTATAGAGGATTCATGTCAGGGGTGTAGATAAAGTCTTGTATGCAAGTGTACATAATTAGGTATTAAAACACTCATGTGATACTATTAAAAAAAACCCACATTCGAGTTTAAATACCCCTTATTATACACCAGCTGCATAAATAACTATTAATGTCAGGAGAGCTCTGGAAGCGGAGTTACAACTGTATGATAAAACTACAACAAGTCACATGATCGCCTAGTCGTTAACGTGCTCGAATCAGAAAAACTTCGCGCTCAATACACATCAGGCGCGTAGCACACGCTACTAGCGTTGTTACGCCCGCGTTGGGTCACTGCTGCCATCCTACATAGTAAGAGAGACTTCTCTTATCGTCTTTATCGTTACTGTTTCATGTCACTAACTTACCAATGTTGGTGTATACGAGATGATCTGGTGGATAGTGGTAGTGTGGATGAGGTGGCGAGTGCGTGCGTAGGTAGGGCGGCGTAGCAGCGTAGCGAGCCCCCCCTGCTGCCGCCCCCCCACCGGCAGGGGAGCCCTCTTCGCCTCCCAGCGCCACGGTACTGTAGCTGTCGTTGCTTAGCTCTGAAATAACACGATGACTGATGTAGTCCAGAAGATAGGTGAAAATGTGGATCTAGATATTTAGAATTGTTCTTAAAACTGCGTATTAGTGTTTGTAGATTCTGCTGAGCCCGCAAGCCATAAATTCAATAGCATTAAATAAAAGAAAATACATTTAAAGGAGTTACGCAGTCACTTTGTAAATCTCTCTCATATTTTGCATTTTCCGAACTATGATGTAGACGTCTAAATTAATTGTAGATTTCAAGCTGCCAAGGTTATTTCCATAAATGCAATTTATGGCACAAAAACCAGAAAGAAAATAAATTTACCGTGATGACTAAACGAGTCCAAGTCGATCTTGAGCTCATCCTTATCCAGCAGCCTGTCGTGTCGAGGAGACCCGCTTCCACTCTTCATAGACCTGAAGTATTGAGACCAGCGCGTGCGCCCCGCGTCTTTTTTTAGCCGCTTTTCTTTTGCTCGTCTGTTAAGTAAAATGTGTAAATTTGATGAAAATATATCTAAATTATATTGAAAGCTGGAGTACTATATAAAGTAGCCTACTAAAGAAAAAAGAAAGAAAGAAAATAATATTTATTATGTTGCACGTTCTGAGTTTTGGGTTCTGAGTTCTAGGTTCTGGCTCTGGGTACTACTAGTAGTAGTACTAAGAACTTTTCACACGATCTGAGGGGCAATTCCCGTATTTTTAAGACCGTTCGCATTCTAATCTCAGTCTCAATCTGTCAAAATTACAATCAATTTACATACATTTTTGACGGGTTTTTGACATTGATTGTCGCTGAGATGAGATTGCGACTTGAATTTGAACGTTTTTTAAGTACGAGAATTGGCCTACTGCTCGCTAACGACAAATTATTGTCATGCAAACCACCTAAGGCAAGCCATTTAAGCACTAGGCTCCAGCCGGGCAAAAATGTTGTAGGTACTGAATTTCATTCTGACCAGCTGGCTTAGAGGATATACATAATATACTGGAGAAGACATAAGCGCAATATTCTGTACAAAAGTCTGTCAATTTTGGCGCAGGACGCGGTAGCTACTACAAAATAAAACAAAAGCTGCTCGCCCGAAAAGTAAAGTCCGTACCATAGGTATTTTTTATCGACATCGATATTCATTTGGAATTTTGACTGAATCCATGAAATAAAACATATTATGCTTTAAATTGTAGTTGAACAAAATTAATAATAGTCTCAATAACAAAATAGGTTAAGCTAAAACAAAAAAAAAAGATTTTCAAATTATAAAACCAATTATGTTCATTCTAATAATGGAAATATAAAACATTAAACATTAAAAAAGAAACACATTTTCTTTAAGAAAAAATTACTACTTAATTCGTATTAAGAAATTATCGACATACTCGTAATATCAATTTTGGTTTCAAACATGACCTTCACCCTTCTGTAGTCGTTTTGGGCGAAAATTAATCCCTCGCTGCACTCAGGGTTCTAGTCTCAATTCTCTCGCTTCGCTCAGGAGTTAACTCAGAGCTCTCCCGCTGCACTCAGGAGTCCTAGAATCCTTTGTTGCGTTCGGGGTCCAAAATAGCGCCCGACACATTAAGACATTGCTTTATCCCCCTTAGTGCATAATCTAGTATTATGATTTGAAAAACAGTAAATGTCACTACCAAAGTCGACCCGCTAGGCAATTGGATCATAACTAGCGACTAAAGCATTTTGAATTTAGGGCAAAAGCATAAATACATCTATTATTTTGGCAAACGTATAAAGACGTGTACAAGCTTCCAGGGGATCCCTAAAAATATTATACTTCTTTAATCAAAAGAAAAACCGCTGATGTCGATTTTTGCAACACCGCAACCCTGTTTATTTTAAACGATGGCCACTTTGGATAATTTCTAAACTTTAATAACACAAACCTAAGACGCAAACTCGTTCTACTAAATGAAGATTTGATCTTCTAAACCCGACAAGAAAATACTTTATAAAAATACTATCTGTTCCTCATAAAATTTTATGCATATTCTATTGATAATTTTATAATAATTGAGCTGTTTGGCTATTTTATTTTAAAACCCCGAAAATAGTAATGTTTAGCCACTTAACTACATACTAGCTTTGAAATAATACAAAATGGTCTATAGAATTTGGATAAAAAATATTATTAAAATCTCGATTAGGATTGTAAATATCACGTTGGTCAATCCCTAGCATCAGTGGGATGACACTGACAGCTCACTCCACGCAAGTCTTCACGGTGAGATTTTTACAGAATCGACCGGCTGAATAAGCAACATTTTGTTTTACGGCGTTCTTATTTATTTATTTATACTTACTTTATTGTACACCACAAAAATATATAACAAATAAGAATTCAAATACTAACTAAAAAATATACAATAGGCGGCCTTATCGCTTTCTGCGATCTCTTCGAGGCAACCTTGGAATGGAAAGAGATTTGCCTGGACATAAAATGGGGCTGTCGTTGATGCAAATGATGAGTAAACAATATACTAAAATAGATACACAGATATACACATATCCTACATAATAGATACATAAATACTTAAGCAACCAAAATAAATGAAGATTATAGATATTCTGAATCAGGATAGGCTGAATCAGGTTTTTACTGAAAGATAAATTTCAAAGTTGCCGTGAAAAATGGAATATTCGGGAAAGTACATTTTCTATGAATATACGAATTATTAAAAGGACAGAACAACGTCTGTCGGGTCTGACGCTAGTATGTACCTAATAAGAAGAATATTACCAGTATTTATTTCATGTATACCTACGCTGTATGGTAATTTTCTAACTTTACATTGTAAATGTAAAGAAAGAAAGAAAAATTTATTTATTTGTCACAGAAACACGTGCATACAAAAAGATAATTAGCTCTAATATTAAGAAAAAAAGTAAGTGTAAGTGTGTGCTGTAAGTGTTAGATATATATATGTATATATAATAAATCATAAGGGTTACACTCATAAACCAATCAATAACATTTGTTCTAAGACAAATTTCTCAAGCGACGAAATTACACCCGATGCAAAAACGACAGAAGCATAATATGCCTTCGCAAAAATCATTCCTCAAACAATAGTTCAGCGGAAATATTACTACAACCCTGTGATAATCAACGATGGGCACTTCGAATAATGAATAAACTTTGATTTAATAACGCAAACTCGTTATAACGCTTCGATTACTTTCGATTTAAACAAATAATCGTATATTCGATGTATAAACAAAACTCCCCGTCGCATGTTTTGCGTGTGTTGTTATTAGCGCACGGCGGGGCGCCGGCTTTCAACAAAGAGCTTGATTAATTAAAGTACCTCCGCCCAGTCCGCTGGGAGGGAAGCGCGTGTTACGATGTACCTCATGCGGATTATTGATACATTGTCCTGAATTGCCTTCTCCGTAATTTGTTTAAGTTAATGGTCCAATCTGAATAAGTCCCCCCTATTGAAAATACTTTAAATAAATAGTCGCTAAATTTGGTGACTATCTAGTACCAATTAGAAAATTCTTTGTAATCCTATGTTCTTGATTTGAAACAAACACAGATTTAATCATTATTAAATAAAAACCTTAGCACGTCTAAAGATAATTATCATAATTGGAGTTTATAAAACTAACTAAGAAATACTTTTTGGAAAACCGCTATGTACGTCGTTAATAACATGGAAACTGGCCTAAGTTGTCAAAAAAAAATCCAAGCAGCCATTTGACACAAAATAAAAACAACAAGAGAAAACTTAATGGCATCCACATTATGTTTTGTAAGAAAATTGCCAGCACTATAAATAAACTGAAATAAAACCTCAAAACTTTAAACTTTTAATCCTTAATAAAATTGCATTGAGATATAGGTACCTAATACATACTATTCAAACATTTGGAACTTCTAAAATAATTATCATTTTAATGGCAGTTAAAAAATGGTTTGGTTTGATGAAAATAAACGCATTAGACCACATTCATTTAGAAGTAACGTTCCTGTTTATAGTTTACCAGCTTCTAGCCCGCGGCCGCGGCTTCGCCCGCGTGGATGTCGGTAATTATCCTACGGGAACGGGAACGTGCTACCGGGACCAAAGTGCTCCTTGCTAAATTTTATCAAAATCGTTCAGTGGTTTAGGCGAGAAAAGGTAATATACAGACAGAGTTACTTTCGAATTTATAATATTATTACTAGGTATATTAATATTATTATGGACGTATGAAAGTATGAATTAGCAATAATATTTAAATAGTTATAAAATAAGAGCATTAACCATCAGCGTGATTCTTTTCATAAACTTACGGAAACCCTATGAACATTTTCACCTACAACAAAACGTTATTAGGTAGGTACTATACAACTCTAAGTAAATAAAGTTTTTGAAAAGGCACACCAATATAATTCGAAACGCTAACAACATGAGCATGTATTGTAGTTATATCGAGCACATAAAGTAAAGAAGTCGAGCATTGTGATATCGCGTTCACGTTTACGAGGCGAGGCCGATGTGCAGGGCGTGACCACCGGCGTGACCGCTGCCGTGACTGTGGCCGGTCGCGCGCGACACAACATAGTTCCGCGACTATGCTCCCAAACACACCAACAAACATTGTCGTAGATACACAATACGCAAATATCCGAAGGACGTGCTTTTGTAAGGAGACCTTTATGACGGGATACGACAGTATCAGCGGATTAGCCATTATCGATTGACATGAGAATGTCCGCATATGGTCAGTACAATCATCATGAAAAACTGCTCAAAATTCCCTTACAATCCTGCAGTCTCTAAATATGGGTTTCAGATGTCAACCACTCTATATGAAATGTCGACAACTTGGACTGAAACAAGCCGAGGTTAAAATAATGTCGTAGTAAAAAAAAAAAACTAAACGACTCCTTTGTATAATACCTACCACTTATCTAGTAACTTATATTACTTAAAATAAATAGTCTCAATCCAGTTGGAACTTTCGAATTTGTAGGTCAACGAGACTATTATAGTCGCCAGTCTGACTTCACGGCAAGTCACGCGTCTGGATTTCTCTTAAATGTTATGTAGATCAATTGCATGGGTGTAACCTGCTGCCTACAACGGTTCATGGCCACGAAATCTTATAAATGCATAGTATTTTACTTCGTTAATAGAATTAAATGAAAAGTTATGAAATGCTATTGAAGCACTTGGACGACCTCCTGCACCAAACGACTTTCCTCGAGCATATTATTCATTTGGTAGATCTTCAGTCATATTAAGGGTTACTTATAGACAAACAGTCATCTACCTTTGTTTTAATTCCTTAAAGTACTAATCAACTGACGCATTTGCTCGTTACCTATATTAATTTTACTGAACATTTTAATGTTTACCTCGGCGTGCCCATAAAAGCTCTAATCTCTCTTTACGTCTTGTTAATTCACTTGACCATTTCAAAATCATTTCGTTAACTCGAACAGCTAGAAGGTGCCCCTGCGTAACTAACATTGATTACAGATATCGAATGTTTCGGTATTCGGTACGGTTAAAGAGGCGTTACATAAGCTTGCATGTCAAATTTTTCAACGTCTTAAAAGAAATAAATGTCAGTTATGACGAATTTAACTCGGTTTATAGTGCCACAAAGTTATTTTAATGTTATCAAAATGGTGGTATGTTAAAATTGCATTTATGTTTTTAGTGGCACCGCACCATTCCCGTACCTATTTCATTTATCCATGACCATAACGATGTACACTTTTGCGACAATAGCTTTATTCTACCGTTACCCGACCTATTTTGATTCTTACTAGAGAACATTTAGGCCTAGTTTATGCGTGTATACTGATATCCCAAAGTGAAGCTGTTCTTATATGATACACAGCTCGACAAAACCATCCTTTCTCCTTCCCCACAACAAACATAAACAAAGGTAAACCAACTGACCTGTTCTGAAACCACACTTGCACCACCCTCATGTCCAGCCCCGTATCATGAGCCAGCTGTTCCCTCACATGCCGCGCTGGCTTCGGACTACTGCTGTACGCGGTCTTCAGGGTCTCTAGCTGCTTCGCTGTGATCGTTGTCCGCGGCCTCTTGCTCGCAGCATCGCCGTCTAAGGAACCCTCGCCGCCTGGACATTGCACATTAGAAGTGATTTTGATGTAGATTTTGCCATTTTCTTTTCCTAAGGAGTGAATAATCATTTATAGAAAAGGGAATAAATAGCAGTTATTTCTACGTATTTATCTATAAAAAGAGTAACTGAACACTATTTCAATAATTCAAATAACACTACGCTAGTAAACTGCTCTCCTCCACAAATTAAGTACAAGTCAATATGCAAGATTGCATACCTTTCGCTCTCGCCGCCTCATAGTCAGGTTTACAGACAAGCTTCCCATCCTCCATGAGATAGAACTCGTCGCCAGTATTCAGCGTCCTTGCGCAGGCGGCACAAGCAAAGCACCGGAGATGGTAGACGTGCGACTGCGCGCGCCGCACCACTTGTGTGGGGGGGATGCCCTGCCCGCAGCCAGCGCACTTGGTGCCGAACCGCCTAGGACAACAGCCGCAATCACAACAACATTATCAACGTGACAGACGCTATTACATAAAGCAAACTACTAAATGGCATCAAAAAAGATTGCAATTTATAAAAAAAAAATATTTTGTGGTTCAATGTGACTTATTTGCTGGACTGGGACGCATAACATCTAGGTTTCCAGACCTTGGTTTTTACTTAGTAGCAGCACCCTTCGGGGTGGAAAATCCTCATGGATGTCTGCCGCCCTGGGGCGGGCGGCGGGGTCTGTCAGACCCTTACTGACTAAAAACCACCCCGGTGTTCCATCTCACACCTACGCCGGGAGTCGCGGGAACGTACGATCCTTCCGCAACAGTAGCAGCACCCTTGAGCCAACTTTAACCACGTAACTTGTCAGATGCAAATAAGTAATTTCAAAGGTCAAAAGCAAACTATAACTGCTATCAGAGCGAATAAATACTGCTAAGTATTTAACTTGTGTTTCTTCTTCTTAAGTTTGTGAGAGAAGTCTCCGTGTTTTCCCGTGTCTTTGTATCTTCTTGAATACAAAGTCACGGAAAAATAACACTTATAAAACACCCAGTAAAAGAGGCTTACTTGAAGAAGTCATCGGTGCAGTAAAGCTGGTTGTTCCTTGCGAAGCATTTCCCGGAAAGCATCGCGCGGCACTCCACGCATCGTAGGCAGCCGGCGTGCCAGGTGCGGTCCGAGACCTTCAGCACGTAGCGGTCCACGATCATCTCGTGACAACCTCCGCATTTCGGGATACTGGCTGCAACACACTCGGAGTTGTTAAACACTGAATATATTAGGTACTAGCGCTTTTCCTGCGACACGTACGCGTGGATTTCCATACAAATTTCAACACAATGACATTCCACGCATTTAGGGATTTATACAGGGTCAAATTAAATTAGCTAGCGAAACACTGCAGGCGTGATGGGCATCAAATCAATATCTAAACACGCTAAAATAAAAACAAAAACATTTCATGTTTTTTTGGGGATTTCGTGTTTTCATGTTACTTAGAGTATGAGTTAAGACAATCTGTTTGTTTTATCATGTTTGGTGTCGATACCCACCTCGTCTGCGGTGTTTCGCTGGCTAATTTAATTTGACCCCATATAAAAAGTATACGTTAATCCTTCCCCAGCTTTCAAGATATCAATAACTTTTATCACATTCGGTTCAGAGCACGGATATCGATATCTATGGTTATCTATGGTTCAGAGCAATATAGTCGTGGAAATGCAATATACCTTTAAACAAATAGAGACACTTTGGTATAAAATGTTAGTTTGGGTACTTGCAACGCGAGAACGTAGGTATCAGCTTTGGCCTGTATTCGTTGTACGTACCATGCTATGATGCGAGATAACCAATAACTCGATAAGTGCCGTGGACGATCAAGTTGATGTACGAAAGACGGCAGTAGGTTTTATCAGTGTTTCAGCAGTGTTTACCTAACTTCTTTCTTTATCAGTGTTCAAGCTTCTGGCTGAATGCGAGGAGCACAGGACCGGGCAATGAGCCGATGCTTAAGATAGGGCTAGAGCATTATTTATTAGCATTGCATATTCCATTACAAAATCCTTCATGGGGAAGACTTTTTTTAACCTTTCCAACACTCTAACGACGCGACAGACGGACGGCAGCGACTACTTGGCCCCATAGGATGAAAACGACTAGGAACGCTTGAAAATCACATACCTATTATTAGAACAAATAATATAAGTAGGTTTATATATTATGTATAATATAAGTAGGTAGCTGCAATCATTTAGCGATTAGAATTGGGGTAGTGAGCCTGTGAGTTCCACTGCAGAATTTGCGACCTGCATATTGTCGTAGTGTCGTTTCGAGTTCTTATGCATAATTACTTGAATATTTTCGAATAAGTAGATTATAATGTTGGGAAAGACGAGTAGCGAGTAGCATCACGCCTATAAAAAGAGTGTCAAACAGATGACAGCCCCCCATTCAGATCCAGCCTGTCCCCAACTTGCTGTCCCCCCCCCCAGCGACGCCCTAAGCCGAGGTTCGTACCCCACAGGGGGTGCCCTTAGGTGATGGTCGCTTAGTTTATAATTAATATTATGCCCCTGGCTGGAGGCTTTGAGTTAGCTCGAAGGCACCACAGGATTGACCGGTTAAGCAGTCACGGCCTCTCAAGGCCAACTGCGAGAAGCCATACACAAAAAAAAAAAAAAATTACAGCCCCTTTTTGCTTGTCAAACGTCGGAGCGTTCACATGTCTCAGCTGTGTTGTACTATTGTCAGAATAGCATTAAAATTGTTCGAAGCCATTATTTCTTTTTTTTAAATAAAATTGACTTCTGGTTCCTAAAAATAATATAATATCATTATTTTGCATAAAATATGATACTTAAAGTCTCACATTCTTTGCTTACTTATTCCAGCATGCAAAAAATTACTAAAAATTACTTAAAATAACATTAAAAACAAAAATACTTCAATTACTACTCCTGAGATCATGTCATGAAAAAATACTTTAAAATTAAATTATATTACTAGTGAGATCATTACTTAGTTAATTTCATTAAATTTAGAAATTTTTAAGTTTTGAAATAATTTTGTGGTAGCACAGATAATTTAATAATTATATATATGAGACAACATCCACACAAGGTCTTCAGGTCCCGAACTAGGCAGAGCCTGTACTACGGTAACCTGATGACTGATATACATACTTATATACATATACATATATTATTACGTATGTAAGTGGTAGCTCTCTTATTTGTGTAGGTATTGTAACAATTGTTCTGAAATAGTGCGCTACATCATCTTGTGACAGCCAGTCGAGTAGAATCTCTCGAATAGATTATTTTATTTTCAGTGGCTTCAATATACAGTAGTGTTTGAAAAAAAAATCCTACGCCTAATCTAGGTAGAATTAGTTATCTTACTTTCTTTAATCTTTATTAAAGAACCAACTCCACAGATTGCTTTGACACATTTTTTTTTGTGTGATAAAGCCTATTTTAGCCAGAGGAGAAATATATACGGAAACGGTTTTGGGCATGAGCCTAACCACCAAGGAGAAACGAAAAAAATTTTTACACTTCTTGCTTCGATTTCAGCTATATTTCTGCAATTAGACCACAGGTTTTCAAAAGGGCGCTTTTTATGTCAACTTGAACAACGGTACTTACCTATTACGCAGTTTGTAAGCCTAAACGATTTTTAGTGAAAGTTGTAAATACAGATTATTAAAGTAGGTAATGCAGGTAAGGTACAGTCGCTAGCACAATAGGTATATGAAACTGTCAAATTTCTGGAAATGATTTTAAACCTTAAAATGTTGAAAATTAAGTTCAAAATCGAATTAAAATTTGACAGTTTGTGGTAACTTGACCTGCTGCTGTGTGTTCCTATCTTTAAGCCCTTTTACTTATATTACGCCAGGTGTTCAGGGGATTTTATTCATTCTTAACTTAAATGCCTATTGATAAGATGAGAAGTCTGCTGTCTTGCAGCAGCAAACAGAGAGGAAAGCTTCCACTGCAAAAGCCAAACGAAGTGATAATATTGTTGCAACGGATGACAGTTAGTTTAACGGGCTCCAAATTTGCATAGAAATATGCTGCTCCCCACGTTGTTTTTCCTTCATGATATCCGTATGTCGAGACGTGTCATCGGGTCTAGACAATTTTTATAAGCTAGCCAACTTCTTGGTGACTGCTACGCGTTAGTGTTGAAGTAATCCTTTCGCTAATTTAAAAATACGTAGGTACCATATTATTGTGCTACATCTCTGCATACCCAGTACATCGCATACGTACTTACACGAGTTTTATTTACAATGGATATTATTCTGGTACATTTTCCACGCTTGTTTTTTATGCTTTAATGATTTCAAATGATTCGTTACAGATTCGCGGTTTCCCGATAAAATTATATTAACCGCAACTATCTGATATGTGAGTAGGTATCTACTTTATGCAGCAGCAACTTCTAGTTCAGATAGTATAATGCGTAGTATTGATTTTAGGAAAACGCGTAAGGCGGGCCCTACACCTACTATAACATTTGTTCGTTGAATAGTTGAGCTCCTTAATTAAGTTCTGAGTTGAGCTGCACGATTACTGACACATGCGTGCACTGACTGGACAGGTCCACTCAATATGTGTGGTTTTTCCTCAAAAGGCCATTACAGACACCAATCTACGTGGTCTTCACATGATCTGACCAAGATTATGTCTGGACTTTAAAAGAGACTGTGACCTCTGAGTTTGTTTCGGCCTTTCTTCTCAGAGTAGTCCGATAGGAAATGCCGACCTCGTCTAGCTGTTAAAATATGATTGACGTGTAAAAGTGTTTTTACAAACCTACTTACAGAAAAAATCATTTATCATTTTGTCATTAACATTGCGCAATACTTTTATTGTACAATAATATTGAATCACTCCTTGCACTTAAACGATCAATTATATTGACGCAATAACATTGACGGCTTGAGATACGGATTGAGCAAGACTTGCCTAGTGTACCGTGAGTATGTCAGGCTTCCAGCCAGGCTTAAAACTATTGCGCAATACTGATCCTATTTTAAACTCGCTCTAACGTTTGTTCAATCATTGCCCAATCTTCAATAAACCCTAGACGGTCAAAAACATTGCGCGATCCGTGATAAAATATAATATAATATTGTGCAATATAACTGATCGTCTAGGGACCGCCTTAGCCTTGTCAAAATATGGTAGTTCCATACTTTACAGCTTTATTAGTATTATGAGGTTCATCACTAGCGCAATATCTAAAACTAAAACCACTTATGCACGAGATGAGGCACTAATTATTTGTCAAAACAACATTTCGATAGGAGACAACATTTTGCTAGAATGACTCACATTTGCTGAAAAACCAGAAAACCTGAAAAGTTGCTGTTTAAATTTATTGAATCTACCTATGCTTAGCTATTTACGACAAGACAAGACAAGCATAACACTGATACAATAAAATCATACAAAGGCCCAAAAGTGTTTTCAAAGGAAAACTTGCATAGGTTCCAAACAGATTACCAAGCTCAGAGATGACAACGATAACAACATGGTGACGGACCGGACTCAGATTGTATATATTGTTGAGAAGTTCTACGAGGAACTGTATGCATCTCAATCTGCAGAGTACTATGTACTATCGAACTACTATTTACCGGGTAATGTCTTTCATTGACTTGGATGTGCCCTGGCGGCTAATAGATGTTATGCTCACTCAAATGACTCGCTGACTGTGGCGCGTTTGTTGGATCTATGGAGGGTAGAGGTGAGGAGAACTATCTATGTCTTAGAGCATTAATCTATGTGTATGAAAAGTGTCCGTTAAAATGTGCTAAATAAGGGTGGCAATACAGTAGCCACCGGGTAAATTTTAAATGCAATCATTTTAGGTTATTATTACAAAATAATGTTGGACTACGTAAATTGTTGAGGTATGGTATACTGGCTTGCCACTAATTAATCTAGTCACAAAAAATATAAAATTTATTTTTATAACTCGGCATACTTCTTAGAACTACCTTCACACCAAATTTGTTGTAAGTTGTATCAAAATGTACCTACTAGCGTCATCTATGTTATGGAATGTGTGAATGTGAAGCTATTGTGTCATAAGAATGTATGTACTATATGTGAAGGTAGATAACAGATAGTTCTCCTTACCTCCACCCTCCATAGTTGGATCAATTAGCTCCCTTCAAAATGGTTTAGCTGAATGGTGCTGATCCATGCGTTATGTTCGTGAACGGGCGCCGTCAGTTGGGAGTGGTCATCTCTTAGCTGCCACGGCTTATTTCAATTTTTTTATTTATGGATTGTTTTAATTAAATTTATATTTACTGTACTCTGGACACTCAACGTGTACGTCTTATTTACATCGTTCTCATATATAATTATAAATTCAACATTAATGATGTAACTATTTATCCAAGTAACAATATAATTAAAAAGAGTGCCCATGGAGTTTCTTGCCCTTTCTTCTCCATAGATACCTACTACGCTTTGGAATGGGCAACTAGCTTCATATTTCCGACTGACCGACGACGTGATAATTCAAATGTAACTGTAAATAGTTTAATTGAAATAAATGCTTTGAGTTTGAATTTGAGCAGAACCAATTCCTTCCGAAGACGATGCTAGAGCACCCCTTATTGAACATCAATACTCTGAAATCTTACCACTTATTTTGGTTATGTATGATGTCCGTACCCCAGAACAATGAAAGAACGTTTTAATCACCATCACTCACAAAAAAGGGGAATTTTCAAAATTAACGAACTAACGTCCCATTAGCCTCCTCTCTCAGATATACAAGCTATTCTCTAAAATCCTCACTAATCGACTTACCCGTGAGCTTGATAAAACCCAGCTCATCGAGCAGGAAGGCTTCCGCAGCGGCTATTCGACTATCGACTATATCCATACGGTAAAGCAACTGATGTTGTGACTGAGCAGTGGTGGCTTAGTGGAGCAGTGGTGGCCCAGTGGTAAAGGCCGTGACTTACGAGTTGTAGGTCGTAGGTTCGAACCCAGACAGACTTTGTCCAAACTATTTCATCACCACTGC
Organism: Brachylomia viminalis; assembly: GCA_937001585.2. NCBI lineage: Eukaryota > Metazoa > Arthropoda > Insecta > Lepidoptera > Noctuidae > Brachylomia > Brachylomia viminalis. The sequence continues at coordinate 11,374,507 of OW443301.2, read as the reverse complement.
TCTCAAAACGGTGAAGGGAAACATCGTGAGGAAGCCGGCATGTCCTAGAACCAAAAATTCCAAGACATGTGACACCCGCCAACCCGCACTGGACCTGCATGGTGGATTACGGCCCACTCCCTCTCACCGAGAGGAGGCCTGTGTCCCAGCAATGGGAACAATAAAGGCTGATTATGAAAGCAACTGATGGAGAAGTGCCAACCTTCGACAGTGTCAACAAGAAGGTCTTTGACAGTGTCGAGCATTGGGCGGTGTTTCACGCTCTCCATCGCTGCCACATCATTTCCCGTTACCTGGATGTGCAGCGGGAACTTTACACCTCGACCACTCTACAGTTCCGCATCCATACCCTATCTAAACCCGTACCGATCAAGCGGGGAGTGAGACAGGGCGACACCATTTCACCGAAACTTTTCACAGCGGTCCTAGAATACATAGTGAAAATTTTAGATTGAGACTATTGCGGTGTTAACATCAATGGTGCCTACTTGTCCCACTTAAGATTTGCAGATGACCTTGTGCTCTTCGCTGAAAACTTCAATCATCTCCAGAAAATGCTTCAAAACCATTATGATGTTTCTTTTATGGTAGGACTCAGGATGAATTTGGTCAAGACGAAGGTTATGGCAAACATCTTCAGGAATTCAAATCCTTCTGTTTAAGTCAGAAATGAAATGTTGGAGATGGTTGACCATTATGTCTATCTTAGCCATATTCTCTCATTTGGCAAAGAGCATCAACATACAGATATATCGAGAAGAATACAGCTTGGGTGGGCTGCATTTAGAAAATTGGACGACATTTTGAAATTGGCCAAAATTCCACAATGTCTGAGGTCCCGCCTCTATAACCAGTGTGTTCTGCCCACCGTGACGTACGGTGCTAAGACGTGGGTGCGCACGGAGGAGGCTGTGGACAGGGTGAGAATTGCACGGAGAGCCATGGAACGTTCCATGCTTGGCATACGGCTTATATACAGAGTTCCAAACATCGAGATCCGAAGACGTACGAAAGTTTTCGATATTGGAAAACAAGTTATGGAACTCAAATGGAGTTAGGCAAGACACCTGGCAAGGCGCAGCGATGGCAGGTGAAGTAAGGCAGGGACCGAATGGCGTCCAAGGACTGGAAGATGAAGTGTCGCTCGTCCGACAGGGATGGACAGATAGAGATGGGCGAGAAAGATGGGCGTACGATATTGTTGTCATCGCGGGTAGAACCTGGTTGAGGCTGGCACAGGAGCTTGGAGATTGGCACAAGAAAAGAGAGGCCTATGCTCAGCAGTGGGTGAAGTCAGACTGTGGATGATGATGATGCTTAGCAATTTTAACTTGGTAATACCTGAAGCACCATCGCACTAATATCGCACGGTTTACACAATGCAATCTTACAGACATAATAATGATTTGTCTCGCTATGTATTTGAAAAGTAACATGCATTTAGCACGTAATTTGAGTCTATGAGTTGAGTTTTGATAACCTTTTTGCCTTGAATATTTTTTTCAGCACGTTTGGCTACAGAGTGTTGCTTCCAATGGTCTGTTCCAGAGGTACCTACCTATCTAATGAAAATTTAAATAAACGAATCAGAAAACCTGTGGATGCCAATGAGGTTAAACTGAAAGCTCGTCATACGTGGACTGGTGTTGAAATGAAATGAAATGTTTATTTCTGTATGTAGATCGTTTGGTCAATCTCTTAAAACTAGATGGCGGCAGCATTTCGTAGCTGACTGACCCCTGATTAGAAATGCCGAAAGAAACTCACAGGTCATGGTCTCTTTTAAAGTTCAAACATTATATTATTAGGACTTTATGTGAGTCTAACAATGCAGGGTCATGTTTGGAAGGGCATTTTGAAGAAAGAGCCATTGCAGCTTTGAGTTGACCTGTCCCAACAGACGGCATGCATGCATCAGTTATCGTGTATCTCAACCCTATTTTAGGGAGCTCTATCTGCAGGACAATTGCGTAGGCCATAAATATAAAATACTCAAAACCGCCAGTCAGTTATAAAGTCATGTATTCAATATAGCCTGCATGGTACACAGTACACATTCACACAGTCAGTTTTCTGTTAGTCCAGCAACCGCCATTGTTGTGTATATTACACACACATTAGGTACACCTATACACAAATTAAACGAAAACTAGAAACATATTAATTCGACTTCGAGTGAAGCATAATTAAAAGACGAACTAAAGAAAAGGGAAACGTCTATCACCAGTAAAAAAGCAGCTTTAGTGGAAAGGTAAATAAATTATGAACTTTTAGTTCTATTTAACATTAAAGTGATTGCGCAAGAATTTAACCTGATTAGGGTTTGTTTATACTTTCATCAGATACTTTTGGAACAGATTATAGACTGCTTCTTGACACAAGTTATAGGTACATTTCAGCTCCCTCTGCATCCATTTCAGCGATGGGAATTCACCTTATGTTATCATTGTTTTGTATCCTGTACAACCAGCAAGTCAGCAAAGAAAGTCGGTTAACAGTTCAGTTTTTAAATTATTATTTAACTCATTATCCTTTTTTAAACGTAACAAATTGTAACTTTGGTATCACAACAATGCAAAAAAGCTACTAGCTCCTAGAAAACTTTTACTTTTCATAACTTCTAAATTAACACACAATTATTCGAAGCTTTTCGCAGAAAAACAGTGTTCATCGGATAATTTTGTATCAATTTAGCTGTCATATAAAATTAAGAGGTTTCTAGCAGATCATTGATTAAAAATAAATATTATGAACCAGCTTTCAAGAGTTTCTTCAGTTTTACAGCTGCTCAGAGAGACAAATAGCTTGTGAATTTGTGATGGATTTTTCGCCTAAATACTAGGTACCTATTTCATGTAATCCGAGATACAAATTTAGGCAACTTTAATTGATGACAATTGACAAAACAATAGCGTTGCTTTCAGCTGATCTGATCATGGAGACGTAAGGTAGTCAGTTTTTGTAAAACTTAAAGCTCTTTTTGATTAATTTCACTATAGTGGTAGATATTTATTTATTTAAATGTACCTTCTTATTTCAGTTTTCAATTATAATTTCTGCAATAAGCTATAGGCACACACTAGGTACATACATACCTACCTATTATAGGTACAGTTGTTTAATCACAGCTTACAAGTCATAAGCGAAAGTTCTGCGAAGTGTATTTGCATAATTATCCTTAAATACTTTTGAGTTTCGGTATTTTTAGGTGCAGAGAAGGGCAGGTATGTACGGAGACACAATGCAGAGCCCTTTATCTATATAGCTGGTACAATCTCGGAGCTAAATGTTTAAGTAAGTACGTTAACTTTGTATCGCATGGAAATACAGTTTTTCGTGGTTTTCACATATGAACATATTGTTAAACGGCACAATTGCTACTAAAACGAGCGCACGCTCAACGTTTACAAACGCAGCACAGAAAATAGCACAGCACACGGAACACTCACACAACGGAACACAACATTACGTACATAGGAATACTTCGGGCAAGTGCTCGAGCTGTATCGGCGGCACTCGCATGTCCTCGAGCTCGGCTTCCTCAGCGCCCGGATACATCATGGCCCCTAGCATGGTGACGCGGCCGACACGGGCCGCTCCGTCCGGCGCACTGCCGCTACCCCGCCGCGCAACCCCCAACCCTCTTATCACCAACATACTCTCATTGGTCGCCGATAACAACCACCACGCCCACCGACCAATCCACACACACACGGCTACACCCACCGATCGATTGTAAAAAGAATTTTCGCAGCATTTCCCACCGATATTGAACACTTTACATCGCTCACGTGTTTACAGATGAGCGCCGCTCCACCGCTTTACTTTTCATGCACCATTCTTTTGCATCAATAGAGGATTAAGGGTAAATCGGAATGTAGCTATAAATATTCATAAATCAGATGTATATTTTACGTTCGTGCTTACTGCAAATTTGAAAATATTGGTGAAAGCTCAGTCAACGTAGCTACGCCTACGTACGTACGTCGTCGTCGTAGCCAAGCTTGGCTACGTGCGTCGTACTACGGTGACAGAGATCTTGTGCTATGACGGGGCGGCGCGTCGCGTACCTACCATCTTCGTAGCCTGCATCTCAAGAGCTACGTCTACCTACTTACGAGTTAAGATAGAGTTCAATATTTTTTTTGTCAGTTTTTCATTTTTGTGTACTTATAATTTTATTGCAAGTGTTTTAAGAGCATTTTATGTGTCATGAATTTAAGAAAAAGTGTCCCTGAAGCTTAATACTTAATTAAATAAATAAATAAATATCGTCTGACATTGCACACAGCACCATCTAGTTCCAAGTTAAGCACTTAACACTTAAGGCTTGTGTTATGGATACCAGATGGTTGATACACTACTTAAATACATTTTTTTTTCGTAAATACATACATATTATAAATATACATCCATGACTCGGGTACAAATGTCCATATTCATCATACAAACATTTGCCCCTACCGGGATTCGAACCCAGGACCATTTGGTTTCGCTGACTACACTTAGCCACTGTAGCCACTACACCAAACGTGGCGTCGTTAATTGTTGGACGTTTCTATCTAGATTTACAATACATTTAGATATTCAATGTAATGAAATGTCCAAAAGTAATATTTAAAACGTTATTCAGAAATAAACTTCAGTCAGCAAGTCATGTCATAAGCCATTTTGATGATTTGTTATATAATGACCTTATTGGTCATGTTCTTGAGAAAGGTCAAGTGTGTAGTACTCGCTACCGGCGCGCATGTATGACCAGCAGTGCTATTCTGTTACCATCTCACCGTAAAAGCTTAGGTGAGGTGAGCGTGGAGTGAGCAGTCGACAGTGTCAATCCCTAGTATCAGCCGGTCGATTCAGAAACAATCTCACCGTGAAAACGTAGGTGAAGTGAGCGTGGAGTGAGCTGTCAACAGTGTCAATTGTGGAATGAAAGGTCACTTCACCTAAGTATTCAAGGGGATTTTTTTTACAGAATAGATCAGCTGATGTATATTGTATGAACGTAAATGAAGCAAAAGGAGTATGTGAGGATAGTAGCAGGTGGCATCTGTAGGTTCTGCCTACCCCCACGGGACAAAAGCGTGTGTTTGTGCATGTTTATTGATTTGTTTAGTGCTATCGTATCGTATCGTATCGAGGTTATGTTAATTGGTAGTTAGTTACAGAAGAAGGTATTCTATATAAATTAATAATCGAGAAATGAATTGGACTAATAAAGCATTATAGCACAAATGAGCGTGAGCATTCGTGGCTTAGTGGTAACAGCCGTGACTTACGAGTTGTAGGTCATAAGTTCGAACCCAGACAGGCGCATTACTTTGTGTAAATGATTTCATCACCACTGCTCTCAAAAACGGTGAAGGAAACAACGCCTGATGTGGTTGCGAATGCTAGATCCCTCTTATATGCTGATGACTTAAAACTATTTCATGAAATAAAATCTGAGCTCGATTGCCAAGCTCTGCAATCAGACATTGATTCAGTATATAGGTGGAGTTTAGAAAATAAAATGGAAATTAATAAATCAAAATGCTATGTGATTTCTTTCGGTCGAATGCGGCGCCCAGTCAACTTTCTATACAAACTGAATGCAGATTCAATTACAAGAACTGATTCCATGAAAGACCTGGGAGTCATATTCGACCGTAAGCTCACTTTTCGCGACCACATCACATCCACTGCGAAGGAGTCCTTCAGGCGCCTTAGCTTTGTTTTTAAGGAACTGTCCTGACTTCCACAACCCCTACGTTATCAAGTTAGTTTATGGGGCATTGGTCCGTAGCAAGATTGAGCCTAGTGCGTGCTTATGGAATCCTTTTGAGAAGCAGTATGTGTTAGCTTTAGAAAAAGTTCAGAAAGCATCCCTTAGATTACTATACAAGCAGTTGTACGGGTTTTATCCTCTCTTGTATCCCACTAAATTCTAGGTTTCAATTCTCTAGAAGTAAGACGGTCGCGCGATCAGATGACTGTAATATTTAAAATTCTTAGGGGGGTTATTGATGTTCCTGATCTGCATAATGAAATCTGCAATCTATTTGTCCCAGACAATTACTGTCGTGACAGGAAACACGGCTTACTGGCTCTTCCAACTTGCCGTACTGTTGCACACTACAAGTCACTAACCCTCGGTCATTAGCAGCTATTAACCCTCTCCTGAACTTAAATACAGATTTTGACATGTTTGCGAATTAATGGGAGATGGTACTGTCAGAATGTTTGAATTTGTGTGAGAAGAATGCATGACTGTATTAAACAAATTATATGTTTATATAGTGTAATTATTGGCTTCGGCTAATAATAAATATATAAATCGTTAGAAATGTTCTGGTACCAAAAAAAAAATCGAAGAAATGTTAAATCTACCAACCCGCACTGGGCCCGCGTGTCGGATTTCGGTCCACTCCCTCTCACCGAGAGGAGGCCTGTGTCCCAGCAGTGGGAGCATTATAGGCTGATTTTGCATTATGCATAGCACAAATGGATTATAACTTTTGGATACGATTGTTTTAGGTTATTAAGTTAATAAATTAATTAAAAATATTTTTATTGAAATATATCGCTCTTTATCATGCAGATCAACTGAACCCATTTACGCCCACTGTCCCTATTTGGGGCCATTTATTTAAGTACCCACGTTTTTAAACTTATTTTAGCTAAGTATCTTTTGTTTGCAGGCAAATTTGTAGTGCCAAAGAGTGTGACTTTTGAATTATATTTTCATATTAGAATTTTGTTTTATTGGATTATGAAATAAGTGATTCTATTCACTTCATTGAACTAATAGGTGTTTGACGAAAGGTAAATCATATTGTTTTATATTATATTTAAAAAGCTATTTTTTTTTTTTGTATTTTTCACTTGGCCATAGTTTCTACTAAGTATATATTAAATACTGCTATCATGTCAAGTATTTTCTAAGATTTTACTTTGTGGGGAGATATTTTATTGTGGTGGCCCGAATGGGTCCCATGGACTGTATACCTACTATTTGTTTTTTGTTATTTTTTTCACAGGTTTGGTTTTGGCGTGAACAAGTGCTAAGCCACCGTTGGATGTTGCAAATGACTATCGAGGACTCAAGGAAGTTATCAAAAAAAAAAAAATCATGAGGATAATCCAGACCCGAGTGTTCTCTCGGATGAAGATGAAGGCGATGAAAAAGATGTCTAGCAAAACATTCTTCTACGTGATATCCCAGGTAGAGTTGAAGTGTTTGAGTCCAGGAACAACGATAAATGGAATGACAGCGATGATGAACCGTTATAAAAATACAGGACAGTTGAAATTCAGGACCTCCACTGGCGTAAATGTGATGTTCCTATATTGACATGCCCTCAACGGTGAATAATGTTCAGAAACGAAGGGAAAGCTTTGTAAATCAGTTCAAAGACCAAACGCCAGTCAACTGCCAAATAACTGTTGATGACCTAGAATTATTTCTTGGCATTCTGCTCTTGACTTGATATCAATCACTTTCACGAGAACGATTGAACTAGTCTCTAGATGAGGACTGCAATGTTAACATTATTTCAAAAATAAAGAAATTCTTGCATTTCTGCGACACTGAAGCTGCTGCCACCGATAAGACCGTGTTCAAAGCACGACCACTTGCTAATTTTCTGATCAAGAAATTCCTTCAGTCTACGAGCATTTATCGGTAGATGAATCAATGGTGAAATATTTTAGATGCCACTCAGCCAAGCAGTTCATAAGAGGCCAGCCCGTACGATTTGGATACAAAAACGAGATTATTGCAAGTGCTGATGGTTATTGTTATGCCTTCGATGTATACTGTGGTAAATCAGCAGGGGGATCTGGTAAGCAGGGGGGCCATTGGGAGCACAAGTGGTAAAGGGCCTGTTAGAAAAAGTAAACGCTGTTCCACATGAGCATATCGTGTAGTTCCACAACTTTTTGACCATTCATTGGTAAAAAAAATTGCTGCCCACTAGTATCTGTCAAGTCCCTTTTGTCTTCTAAAACTACAACAAAGGTATGGGCGAAGTTAATCAAGCTGACCAGTCAATCGTAGTACATCATGTTCAAACAAATAACGAACTCTTATCTTATCTTTTTATACAGAACAGCTACACCAGGCAAAAAACGGTGGTTGGTTCTGTTTACTTAATTCGGGATTTGGCTGTAGCTAATGATTGGCGTCTCTGTGTCCTGAATGTTGAAAATAAACTAGACCAGCTTCAGTTTTGCCGAAGTATGGCCCAATTTTATTGGAGGAGTGTAGGCGCTGAAAGACCCGATGGAAAACGTCGTAAACCTTCTTCGGTAGTGCCAAGTATGAATCTATATGTTGTTAGACACTTCCCCAAGAAACTGCCAAGCCAGCAACGATGCAACGAATGCCACATGAAAGCACGTTGGCAATGTAAAAATGCATCAAAACATTATGCATCGAAAAAGGATGTTTTGAATACATAAGGAAATTATTTTCTTTTCTTTTCTTTATAAAATATCTCACTAGCCGCCAATAGTCAATACAGTTTTTTTCTGAATTTTGCTGGGTTGGTTATATGGGTACCGTATAACACTAATATCATTTCAATTTTATATTATCACAATGGCTTATACTTGTTCACCAGACAGATATGTAATCACACAGATGATGAGTACTTATTTAGAGCCGGTTTTTTAATCCGTAGTTACCTAAACCATTAGTTAAAAATAGTAACTAATGGTTCAATTTTGGCAAAATAATTATGTTGAATTGCATTTTGCCAAAATTTTACCATAGTTACTATTTTTAACTAATGGTTGAATTAATAGTTACATTTTGGAAAAAAAATGTTAATTTCAACACATTTTGCCAAAAAAAAAATTTTTTTAACTAATGGTTGAGCTAAATACAGATCGAAAACCGGCCCTTAGTGCGTAAAAAGTCGTAATTATTATTTGACTGTCGGTTAAATAGGCGGGTCTGGAACTGAGTACCTTTATTCTTCGAAGGGGTAGGCAAGTAGTACACTCTTACATTGCCATTTGCAAGTCACAGGTCCTGTGTAATAGGAAACCAGGCTAGAAAGCGGGCACAAATCAAGACTCCCGGCAGGACCATTTATTCTTTTAATTATTCGCTTATGTCTGCCTAAGACATCCTAGCCCCATAAAATGTTTAATTCTTTATAGAAGGCACTTAATTATTAAGTTGTAATGATTTCTAGTTAGTTGATCATATTATTTGAGTTAAAAAGAATTGAAAAAGAATTGAGAAAAGTTTGAGGTACTTGCAATGCAGTAAAACAATGCAAACTTGCAAAACTTGCAAAACAGTGGGTGACATGCAATGCAAATAACAGTGGGTGACTTGCAATGCAAATAACAGTGACAGGAAGTTGTTAAAACATCGTCAACACACACTAAGTGGAAAAAAATCGTATTATTAAAGCTGACTCAAAAACCACTCATCAGAACTTGACTAAATTTATATGGGACCAATATGGAAGTATATCCTTTCAACCAAAAAAGGATTTATCAAATCAGTTTATAAATTACGGAGTTCTGAGGTGGAAACATGAAAATATAAAAAATACAGCCGAATTGAGAACCACCTACCTTTTTTTGCAGTCGGTTAAAAATCAAACGGCAACAGAAAACAAAGGCGGTTACAATTGAGGAAATTCACTTGGCTTACTGAAAATTTAATACACTAAAAAAAATTACATGGCCATCTGATATCATGACATACCTACATATATAGCACGGTGCATCGTGTATTTGAGCAGAACTTTGGGAGTATATCACAATGACAAGTCGCCGAGTCTGCAACTTAACTTATTGCAAGTTTGGTTGGATTGGGAAGTTCTATTCTCTGTCTGTTTAGTTTGAAAATTCGTATGGTTGTGTGGAAAATTATCTACTGCTGGATAAAATATTGTGAGTTTATTTGTTTATGTACCTACACACGAAGACCTCAATAAAAAGTACTTACATAAACATAGAAAATATAAACAAAAAACAAAACACATAAACATATCAATTTTTATTTAAGAGGAAATCTGGCTCTAATCTGTGTCTGTAAGTTTAGTGTTAGACATAATAAAATATGTTATTAAATTGTGACATACTGGTTTTTACCTATAGTTTGAATTGATGAAGGTTGTACGATGCATTGTATAAATTCAATCTCTTATTATTGTATAATTGCATAGCACATGCGTGAGCACTATGTACCTACTATAAAGCTTACTGGGTTCGTCTTTTATTGACTCAAATGTGTCGCTGGTAGTTGCGTGTGTATTGGATCATTGAGTTCCGTTCAAAATGGTTGAGCTGAATGGTGCTGATCCATGCGTCATGTTCGTGAACGGGCGCCGTCAGTAGGCACTGGTCATTTCTTAGCTGCTACGGCTTATTTTAATTCCATAGTGGTTTTTAATTTTTATTACGGGCGCTTTAAACGTGCACGTCTTTCTACATCGTTCTCACATGAATGATGTAACCACTTTTTTGTAACAATATTTTGATTTAAAAGAGTGTCCATGGAGTTTCTTGTCCGTTCTTCTCCATAGGTAGGTACATATACTACGCTTTGGAATGGGCAACTAGCTTCATCTTTCTGACTAACCGACCCCTTGACAATTCAAAAGTGCATGTAACACGTTGACGACAGGTTTGGTGTAGTGGCTACAGTGGCTAAGTGTAGTCAGCGAAACCAAATGGTCCTGGGTTCGAATCCCGGTAGGGGCAAATGTTTGTATGATGAATACGGACATTTGTACCCGAGTCATGGATGTATATTTATAATATGTATGTATTTACGAAAAAAAAATGTATTTAAGTAGTGTATCAACCATCTGGTATCCATAACACAAGCCTTAAGTGTTAAGTGCTTAACTTGGAACTAGATGGTGCTGTGTGCAATGTCAGACGATATTTATTTATTTATTTAATTGGTTTATTTGAAATAAATGCTTTGAGCTGAGTTTGAGTTTAAGTTTTGGGATTAAGAGGCTTCATATTATTTGGTAACCTCATATTCCATAACACACATACATAAACTCACGTCTTCTTCCCATGGGGTAGAGAGACGTGAGACAGAAATTACAGAACATCATCAGCTACGATCCTTACATTCTTCTTTTGCTTCGTTATGTTCATACATCTGGTCATACACGCACACCACTTGCGAGTAGTACCTACTCGTAACTGGCGCACCTGACATTCCTGAAGAACGACCAGCAATAAAAAAAAAAAATAAAAAAAATTGTACTCGAAAACTCGACCGTAATAATTTTCGCTCGGGGTAACCGTGAAAACTACTGAATTCCATACAGGTATTATCTAAGTACTTAGGACTTGACGGCTTTGTTTTACAATTTGGGATGGCTTGTACATACCTATTAGTCAAATGCAAGAAGTCTATAGATGTTATTTGGGCACGTAAGTAGATAGCTTTGCTCATAATTAACGTCATACGTTTAATTTCTATTTGTCCGTCCTATACATCCACTGATTCCAAGTTCAGTTTTTTAGTCAGGTGCATGGCCGTTGAACTTTTGCCATTATGTAGGTACTTTAGTATAGAGAGTAGCTTGGATTTACTTCACTATCCTCTGTTGACTTCCCAAGCATCTAAGAGCAACCTCATCCAAACGTTTTAATCTTTTGTCTTGCTTTTAAAGCAAGAGAAAACTGAACACATTGCAACGTGATTACAGATAGCCCAAGTCCCTAATAAGACTGTGCATAACGAGCTCCCCTACGTCAAATCAAAATGGGCACGTCACCCATGCAACTTAACAACACACATACCTGGTTACCACGTCCCGTTCGGCTATTTTATGGTGGAGCGATCCTATAAATACTCAATATGAATCGTCGGCTCAATCCGGCTAGTCCGTGGTCAACCATGGCCGCGTGGTTGCTACGATAAATTATCCAAGTGAACGCGAGACCGGCCGTGTGCAACTTTACGACGGCATAAATCACGGCTTAGCGTCGCTGGAACCACCCTAAACGCGTGCGCAGACCAGGTTACAAGGTTATACATTATGAAACGTGAGCGAGCCTTGATTCGGTGTGAGCCACAGATGTTACGGACTGCAGCCAGTGGGTCAACACGATGTTTTATTAATAGTCTGCCTGAAAGTCCCGTTGGTAAAGAACGTTTGCTTGTTACACATGCTGCCGTTCTACATAATGTCGCTGATAAACTGCCTAGTGCGATAAGAAAAATCTTCGGAAAAAAATCTGAAAATGATGACTGTTTTTTTTTTGGTATAAAAAACTTCTAGAAAATCCGAAATTACAATTTTTCATTGAACACTTTACTCCATGCAAAATACACTGGTGCATCATAAAATTATGATTCATAAAAGAAGCGTATTCGAAAAATATATTTTAAAATTTTAAACACACAACCGGGGCGGGCGTAGTGATGTATGTACTTTGTTCCATAAATTGTGTGGGGCGGTCGTGTGCCACCGGTCCCTGGGGCATCGGCGCGTGCGCGGCCCAACGTAATTGACGGTTACCGAGCACTCCTGGAGCTTCTTTCCCTTCAATCTGCACATCGGATGCGACAGCAACCAACTCGCTCGGAAACACTAGGGAAGCATTAGTGCTTCTTCAAAAGTTCCCCTTTCTAAATCGAGTGTGTGTGTTGAAAGTAAAACAATAGCCACACTAAACCTTTATAGTGTGTAGTACCTAACTAAATTTTGAGAAAGTTTTACTACATACCTAATTTGCGGGAATTTGCTGCTTCTGTCATAAAATGGAGAAAACTTTTTGGTTTGTTACGTGTTAGCAGCACCAACAAGCAATATTTAGTGCCAGGCTGGCCATGTTTTAGAGTGAAGTAAAAGTTTATACGACCTATATGGTCCTTTTAGGAGTTAAAGCAATCTTTAGGTACTCAAATAAAGCACATTTTTATACAAATAATAGAACTCACTCACATTGAATATTCGTCGGAATTTTCTTCTCTCACACACTAAACGATCGACAAACTGATGAGATTACTACGATAGATAAAAATTTGTCCCTATTTGTGCGCGACGTATCCGAACTATTCAGAACGCGTGCCGTGCGCTGCGGTGTCCAGTTTCTGTGGGAAACCGCTCCGCAATGGACCTTGACAAGTTCCCATGATCAGCTGACAAATATTGACTACTGATGTTATGTAACTTGTAGCTGTAAGTCCTTATTGTGTTTGGTTAAATATACAGGCTCTTAGTCAACTGAAAATATTTACAATAATAGCCATTAGAATTAGTGTCCGACCGAAGATTTCGTTTTGATTTCGGCCAGTTTCGACAAATAAATACGGTTCCCACCGAAACTAGAACAGGAGCCGAATATACGGTTACATTTTCGGTTTCGGCTGAAAATTGTGTTTCGGTCGGACACAAACTAGAATACCAAGTGAAATGTCACTACCTATATTCCGACAACTGGGTGACCTGCATGATATCTATCCTTATTGGTAAATGATCCCTACAAATCAGTAGTTAGTTTATGTATTATTAGAATTACCATAAAAAGTATCAATTATAAAATCATTTGAAACTTAAACAAAATATGGGCCCTTAACAGAATTACTATGAATTATGACATGCGACAGCGAGGCCGCGATCCCGCCCGCTGTAAAGCGCTTTAATTTCATAATGTCTGCTTGATCTGATTATAGCGGAACCGAAAAATTATATCGTTCCCTAATTAGGTTAAAATGCAATTTAGAGATGCGCCGCGGGCGGCACGCGTCCTCCGAACACTTTTATGGTACTTTAGCAGCTGGGGGTTTTGGAGCAACCCTACCCTGACGTGCCGTCGGATCATACGATGATAACTAGAGATGCGAGTGATTGCCTATTGTTCTTTTGAGCGGGACACTAGCCGTTTTTATTGTTTAATTATTTATGAGATCCGTGGTGTCTCCTTTGCGAAATGTTGTTTTGTGGAAGGTAACACAGATTGGCGTCGTAGTAACAGATTGTTTGCAGGCGCTAAAGATTTTCATTTCAAACTATTGAATAAAATGTGGTAAGATATTAAAAAAAAAATAAGCCGATAAATCACATTACCAAAAAAAATCCTTTCACAGTAACGATAATTTGAACTACATTTCTTAGCAACCTACCAGCATCTGCTGGTAGGTTGTCTACAAACCTGATAACATTATTATTTGAGGCAGTGGTCTCTCTCAAATAATCAAACACACTCGCCTTTTTTATAGGTTATAGTTATAATTTAAGTTTTACATCATTAAATATCTTAATTATTTGACAATAATCGTAAACCACAAGCCAAAAGCACTAACAAAGACCATAAAATCAAACCTAACAAAATAAACCTAGAGCGGGCTGTCGTCGCCCCTTCGAAACGCGACGAACCCCACTTATTAAAATTAATAAGTGGGCCCTTGTCTGCATTAATGATCGCCTTGTGTCAATAGAGATGTAATATATTTGACAAACAACGTTAACCAGATCGTGGCTAACATTCGCCGGGTCGAAGTTTGTTGTTCCGCGGCGACCACTAGCTATTATAGGACTGAGTCGTATCGTAGGGATAAGGTTTTATAACAAACATCCTTATAGTTATGTATTGTAACATCAACAAATAAGAGTCCATTTTATAACAGCCTAGACAAAAATGTAGGACCATTTCTAAGTTTAAAACTAGTTAAAAAACTTTAAAAAAAAACTCGATTAAGGCATTTCTGGAGTTAGAAAACTATAGTGCCACTCATTGCAGGAATATAGAACGAAATTAAGAACCAAAAATTGGGCAGTGTCAGTATAATTCGTCGATTGCTGACAATTGCGTGCACTGACTGGACAGGTCCAGTCAAACTGTGTGGTTCTTTTCTCAAAAGACCAGCTTAGATACCGATCTAGGTAGGTACATGGCCTTCACATGATCTGACCAAGATTTTGTCTGGACTTTAAAAAAGACTGTGACCTCTGAGTTTGTTTTTTCCTTTCTTCTCAGAGTAGTCAGATAGGAAACGCCGGCCTCATCTAGTTAAAAAAAAATATATGTTTGACGTGTAAAAGTGTTTGTACAAACCTACTTACAGAAATAAAATCATTTATCATTTAAATTAAAAACCGCTATTTATTATCCGCAGAAAACAACTAATCTAGTGTGACTTTCTCCCTATAAAATTTTCAACGAGAGAAGTAGGTACCTATCTATACCTAAATATGTCCGCATTAATGGCTCTTCACTTTGAATTGAAGTGCATACTTTGAGTCTTTGATCCTTGTTTGCTCAACCACTGCAAACCCCACCAAGGGTAACTGGCTAACCAAAGGAAGGGACTTAATGTTTGCTAAATAAATATTTTTAATAAACACACTTGCATTATTTGCCTAATAATTAATTATGACAGGATATGTTTGTGATTCCACCATAAATTAATTAATTATTTTTAATGGCATATGGTAGACTGCTTTTGCTCTTACTGCCGAAGCAAAACTTCTAGCAAGCTTTATGGATTACAAAAACATATGACATCTAAAGTAACATAGCAACTATACCGGCATTCTATTGGTTCCCACAACATTTTAATTGTGCGAACTTAAATGCGTTACTTATATAAAATTTTTACTTTATTCGTGGTTCACACCGCTGAAACATAAGTGCCTATTCTGTTAAGCACTGGGCGTCAGATTGCAAGTAGGAACACGACGCGATGTTATTGTTTACGCGGTTTTGTCGGTTAATGAGGTAGGATTAAAAAAGAAAGCATTATTTTTAGCGCTACCTCATTAACCCACAATGCGACCGTGGCGAAGCCGCCGCTGCCTGGGGCTCCGGTGGCAGAAATTGAATCTCGAGCGCATGCCTGCTGCAACGGGTCGCATTTAGTTCTGCTTACATGCAATGCCTCCCATATTATGACTACTACGATTCATTCTTATTGCAGTTTTGTTACTATGAAAATAAATAGCTCACAGGAAAGTAGGCGAGGTCAGTTGTGACGTGATACAGTTAAAACAATGCGAATACCCAAAGGACAATTAAAATAATGCCGCTTATTAGAGACATGCTCTAATTTTTTATTTCTGTAAATAGTTAAGATTGGACTCTTTTTTCAATTTGTCTGTCCATGTTAAACAGGATAATAGACTAATTACGAGCTTATCTGAGAAAGATTGATTGCAATTAGTTTCTGTGTAAAATCATTTGGCATTCACCATTGGACAGCTGCTGCTGAAATTAATGATTTAGTTCTTGCACCAGAAGGAATCATGATAGGTACCTACTTGTCTATAAAATCAACAAGCTTGAAAGAATTTTCTGAACCAACGAAATAAAAAAAAAATACAACTACTTACAACATCTCTTATTAGTAAGAGGACCCGGCCTATTTTTGCTATCTATTTTTTAACCAAAATAAAGATTACTAAAAAGGGTCCAGAACTTTTTTGAGAAAATAGCGCCCATTTTCACACACAAGCGAAAAGAACACCACCCTTTTAAATCGTTTAAAAAACGTGGACAACCCTCGATGACGTTTGATCCGCTCGCTGCGGTGCATTAGTTTCAGTAACTAGGCAAGGAATTAAAGAGTAGTACTACAAATTTGCTTTAAATCTGTTGCTTCCTCGTTTTTTGTGAGTCAACTTAACAAAAAAGTGACCGGAACTCATCGTCCAGTTTGTTTAAAAAACGTAGTATTTTTTGTTAGAATAGTAACTAGTGCGTTCTGTACCGGGCACCGACACACAAAAAATGTAAACAAACTTTTATAGAACCCTCGACTTGAACGAGTCGTGGCTAAATAAAGCGACGTTTTCAATTTTATTTACGTAGTTTTGAATAGTACCTACCTATCTACAGTTAATTTTATTCTGTATATCCTGAATGTTTCAGTGATCCAGCAGCTCGCGAGACTCTTATTAAATTTATAAACGCATCTCGCGTATTTAAGTCTGCAATTTCGATAATGTCTTGGACATTGTTTGCTTATTCATTTTATTATCTAAAGGCCAGAGTTTAATAAAAACTATAAATACGAACATCCGTTTCATATTCTTTTGCAAAACGATCCTTCTGTAATTCTGTACCAGCCTACTTATAAGTTAATTTTCATTATTATCTTAACATTCATCTTCCGTAACTGCCTTCCGTATCTAAAAAATTCTAATATAAAAATCTATTAAACGTGTACCTGGTACCGATTTCAAAGTGGTTAAATACCTCCGTCTTTGTTGAATCGTGGTAACGATTATAAACCTCTTTTGATAGCTTATTAAGCATATTTAGATTACTCGATGAGTTGAACCATCTGTTATTATAATCGCTTATTAAAGATTCTGCATGGTCTATACGACATTTTGATCAATCTGAAAAGCAATTATTCTAAATCCCAACGATCCTGCCTGAATTAAAAAGGGGGGCTAAATTTGTCAACTCACGTTTTCCTTCGTGACACCGCATGAGATGAGAATCAACAGCATAAAAGTTTTGAAGAGAACATAGGATCAGCAAGTAGTTCAAATTGACTCACACACGGTCGTCATTTGTTTGACCGTCTATATAATAAAGACACACATCCAATACCTATGCTTTTAGTAAACATGACCTAGAGATGGGTTCGTCACAATTACTGTGATCGTCGTGCCCTTGTGCCTGTTGCGAGCGTCGCGTGTTACCGCCAGAGCGGTACATTACAGCTAAGGTTAACGCTTCAGATACACGTCCTAAGATAACGATGTGTAGGAATAACGATAATGTAATCATGCAGTAATCACGGCCTTTGTATCGTCTGACCCTAATTTACCGTGTCTGTCTGAAAATGGGCGACGATCGAGATGTTACGTTGACTTTATTTTTTTATGTCTGCGAGTAATATTATTTGTATAGGACAAAAATCCTATTATTTATATAGGTAGTCAGTAGAAGTAGTATTACATTAAACCCTTTTTAGCAAAATTCAGCAAGATTGTCTTTTCCTCTAAACAGAGATATTAGTGGTGATGGGTCAGCGTTAGTAGTGCTTAAACTCCATTTCGCATTTGCGTTCTATTATGTCGTAAACAATAAACAACCAATGAAATCAGCCGAAATCATGGGCTCTGTCAAATTGCTTCCGGAAAAACTACACTTAGGTATGTACTTCCTACACTGCGCTATCAATTATACTGACGAGCAATATAAAAAAGAACTTATCATGAAATATTTCCAAAACCACGAAAGATAGCTTCAGGAAGTGAAAAGCAACATTAATAACGCTTAAAAAAACACCACATTTCAAAAATACATATATATTAATTTAAAGTTTTAGATATGGATACAATCAAAATTTGGACAAAAAACAATTAACTCTTAAAGTGGGTTTACGAAATTAAACTACATTTTTTAATCATTCAATATTTCGTATTGCCGCCGCGTGCTCTACATACGGCTTCTACACGATTTAGCATGCTGAGTACCAGATTCCTCAGCATATGCTGAGGGATATTCTTCCATTCTTCAATAAGTGCATTTTTCAGAGCATTAAGTGTGACTAGAGGTGGATGGTGGATTTAAGGCATTGTTCGATAGGGTTTAGGTCAGGGCTTCTCGCTGGCTACTCCATTTGATGGATTCCCCACGTCGTGGAGGTACACATGAGCTGTGTGGGGCCGGGCATTATCATGGATAAACATTGCATTGTCATCCATTTTAACCACATACGGACGGCATGTTCATTGAGAATCTCGTTTACGTATCTCACAGCGGTCACATTGTCATTTTCTATCGGCACTAGCGTCGTGCGACCATCTGATGGGATTCCGGTCCATACATGTACTGGGGCTTTTTCTTCGAAACATGCTTGTGTGACACGTTCTCCTGGCTGTCTGTATACTCGACGTCTCCCGTCATGATTATACAACACGAATCTAGATTCATCAGAGAACATTACTCTACCCCATTCGCCTCACTCCATTCGATGTGCTCACGGGCATATCTTAATCTTGCAACTTTATGATGTCGTTCGAGTTTTGGGCCATTTGCTGGCTGGTATGGCTTTAAATTGGCTTCTGTGAGATGTCTCCTGACTGTCTACTCACTGATTGGGTCTGCAGTTGTTTCTAGATCGCAACTCCCGTCTGATGTCGATTTCTTAACATCTTTGACATAATGAATCGATCTTCTTGGGCCGTTGTGCACCTTGGCTTGCCATTGCTTGGTCTTTTTAGGTTAAGTCCAGTCTCCCTAAACCTCGGAAGCACTTTTTGGACAGTAAAATGTCTCACACCCTTTGTTCCGGCCATTTTTGTCTCTGGCATCTCCCCAATTGCACCAACCCAGTCGTATCGGATCGCCCGCTCGCGCTTTTATTTTGTTTCCGCTTAGTGTTCTTTCTGAATTTTTTTCTTTCTGCTCGTCTCCTAAGTAGTGTGAGTTAAACCTTCCTCAAGAATTGGGCTATCAAAGCCAAAGGACCTAAAAAAGTATAATGTTAATTTGTAAGCAAAAATTAAAAACATTGCTATGTCAAAAATGTTATTATAGTATCTCAAATTTTATTACAGATAAATTTTGACATTAAATGTAATTTTTTTTTTTTTTTTGTAATCCTGCGTACATATTTTTATTATTGTATGTGTACACATGTTTATGCAAATAAATATCTCTTATCTTATCAATTGCAAAAATATTTTTTTCAAATCTGACCGGTAATTCCGGAGATTACCACCTACATACAAACAAACAATACCTGTTTATAATATTAGTATAGATGACGTTTTTCATTATATACAATTATAACTAATTTTACACCATTATCGATTCTATCACTATTGTTTTATTGTCCTGCCGAAGGGCGAAGGTTGTAGAATGTTACCCAATTATAAAGATATTCAATGTTTTCCAGCAGGAGTTTTCATTTCAGACAGTGATAAATTGATTATCGATTATTATTGTAGCCCCGATTACAATCGATAAATTACTGTCGATTAGATAAAGATTGAGCGGTTAATGATCGATTGTCACAGGCAAGGCTTGATACAGTTAAACGGTTTGGCAGTGAAATGGTCTTGTTGCTAACCGATAATTTTGCATCATTGATAGAATGGCCTAACCTTAAACTATGTACAACGATTGTTTGTTTTAGTAATTGCTCGATTTTACGGTGCAGTGGTTAAGTGATTGACTGCTACGCTGCGTGGCGTGGGTTCGATTCCCGCACGGAACAAATATTTGTATGACCTACAAGTAGTGGTTCCGGGTCTGGCTGTTTGTGTATGTGATTTTAAATGTTTGTAAACGCACCCACAATACAGGAGAAATTCCTAGAGTGGGGCAAAGTTTAAAAAAAAATAACAATCAATATTCCGTAAGAGGCATTTGAGTATTTTTTATCGTCTGATAGATATTTAGAGCAGTAGGCCAGCTGTTCTAAGTTAGAATAAGTTGAGGACTCCATAATTGTTTCTAATCTAATCAAAGTGAAATTAGGATTGGGCCTTGCTTAATTACCTATCAGTACTTACCAAAACTTATAAGAGAGTGAGGAGGTAAGTAAAGACACAATATTTTTTCAGCCATCTATCATCTGAATTGTACTTAATTCTTCACTCACATACGGTCTACTTTTATCTACACTTTTCAGGGGAAGGTACTTTGTCCCTGAATGTAAGATAGCGTTAATCAATTTCTGATTAATAGTGATGGCTACTACAAGCTGCTACCGACAGGAACATTGGAAGCCAGTAAATCAGTATGGGTCAGCTGTTGCGGGGAGATGTGGCGCGTGCTATCGAAGCCCTTCCACCCTGCGGCGGCGGCGCGGGCGCAGGGCTTCGCGTGACGTCAGCGCATCTGCCCGCCAGATGGCGCACCCTCGCTCACCAGATAATATCGCACACCGCACGCACCGACACTTTCCACAAAATCAAAATCAGGTATGAACTCCTGTTATAGAACATTATGTCCGTTTGGTCTATCCATACACATCCAAAACTGTCATGATAATAAACGTTATTTCTATTCGGTAGGAGAAGGTCTCAAACACTCAAAAGAATTTTTTACCACGAACTAATCATGTAGCGTTGTAGTCACGATTAACTGGGTGGGAAAATAGTTCCCTGTGCCCGATTAAGGGTTAAAATCTCTTATTAGTACGTTTTTCTGATGTTGATAATGAGATTTGTGACAAATATGTAAATTGTCTAAATATTACGAATGTTGGAATTACTTAAGCAGATAGGTTTGTAAAGATATACAAACGTAACTGCTCGGTTCCTAATGCTCATTATTTTGTTTAACTAAGCTGACAATACCTACCTACTTCATACAGACCTATTTAGACCTCACTTTTAAAAACATAAACTGGCCGAAGCTGTCAAAAAAATCCGCAGTCGCCGTTTGTCAGAAAAAAACCACAAGAAGAAAACAAACTTAATGGTAACAACAAATTGTTTTTGCAAGAAAATTACCCGCACTCCCATTTCTACCTTATACTCTTACAAATTCTCAAAGTTAAAAACCTTTTCCAAAAAAAAAAAATTAAGTACCAACAGACAATTTTTTATTAAATCCGATAGGTAGAGTGCGCACAAAATAGGTCTGCGCGCGGCCGAACTCGGAAATAATCGTTTGCCGCATCTTGACGTTTATACAACGTGGATCATAATTAAGGCAAGACCTGATACACCCCAATTAGAGTATTGAGTTAAAAGCATAATACAATGACCAAAACCTATATTTATAATTACCGAAATCGATTCAGCAAACTACTTTCAGGGCTTGCGTTTATTTTGTTACACCTTATATAAGAGGGGCAATTCCGGTATTTTTAAGAACGTTCGCATTTCAAATAGAGACAGCCGTTGAGTGTACCTACTTTAGCTATTTAGATATTATATTGTAATGTCGTACGGTATTCTGTTGTGGGGAAATGCCGCCGACATTCAGACTATCTTTGTTTTGCAGAAAAGAGCTGTTCGATCAATTTATAAATCAAGTCCGAGACACACTCTCAGAGAGAAATTTAAGGAGATTAATGTAATGACAGTGCCTTCACAGTATATTTTTGAAAATGTTTTATTTGCTCATAAAAAAATAAACTTGTTTATAAAATACAGTGATATCCATAATATAAATACTAGGAACAAACACAACTTTGTTGTACCTAAAACAAGGCTCAAGATAAATAGGTGGCTCGTTCAGATGTCAATGTATAGGTACGCTTTTCTAATAAACTTCCAAGCCACGTTCAAGATCTAAGCCTTAATAAATTCAAATCATTCATTATACGTAAGTTGTGCCAGAAAGCCTTTTATACCGTTAAAGATTATATTGAGGACAAACAGGCTTGGCATGAGTTGGTCCAATTTTCTGCATACTGAATGTTGTTTTTTTGTGTTTTTTTTTTCTGTTACTTATACTGACAATTGATGATTATTATATACACAACGACTTAAATACTTACCTTGAGAAGTATAATTTATTATTTTAATTATTGTGCATGTGAGGACTATGTGGGTCATTGTTTCAGTTTTAATCATGATCTGGCAGTTTAAGTAGGTAGTTTATGCGGCCTACCCAAAGGTCCTTTCTGTGGTATTGTTCGTCGAATCGTTGAGCTCCTTAAGTTCTGAGTTGAGCTGCACGGTTACTGACAAATGCGTGCACTGACTGGACCGGTCCTCTTAATCTGCGTGGTTCTTCCCTCAGAAGACCATTTCAGACACCAATCTACATGGTCCTCAAAGATTATGTCCGAACTTTTATATACACATTGACATTGATGAATTTTATAAATACAATGACATGAGTATTTACTTTGTAAAGTATTAAACTATTTTAATTATTGTGAATGTGAAGATTAGTACGCAAAATACGCGCATTGACGTGGAGTTGCGGACAACAGCCCGTATTATCTATCTATGTGAAGATTATGTGGTTCATTATTTTTTTTTGTTTTCTCAGTTAGTTTTAATCACGATCTGGCAGCTTGAGTAATTTATGCGGTTTACCCAAATGTCCTTTCTTTGGTATTGTTCGTAGAATCGTTGTGCTCCTTAAGTTCTGAGTTGAGCTGCACGATTACTGACAAATGCGTGCACCGACTGGACAGTTCCGCTCATCTGTATAGTTTTTCCTTAAAAGACCGTTTCAGACACCAATCTTCATGGTCTTCACATGATCTGACCAGAGACAGAGACTGTGACCTCTGAGTTAGTGTCGGCCTTTCTTCTCAGAGTACATAGTCAGATAGAAAATATGATTGACGTGTAAAAGTTTGTACAAACCTACTTACAGAAATAAAATCATTTATCATTTATCAATCTTAATCTTAATCTGTCTAAATTACCTCTAATTTCCGTAAATTTTTGACAAGTTTTTGACATTGACGGTCTCTGAGATGAAAGTGCGACTAGATTTTGGACGTTTTTAATTACGAGAATTGGCCTTCTGGTGTCAAGAGAGTACCTATGCTGTGTTCCGTGTTTTCCAAAGTAAATAATCACCATCATTATGCCGAAAGTGATTAAAAGTGCTGGCTGGGATATAGTCTTGCAGGTCAAACACGCGTGCAGACTTATGTTACGCGCACTTTAGGATTCAAATAATATTTTCTTAGATAAATGATTGGTCTCGCTGTCGAGCGCAGCGAAACCAATCATTTATCTAAGAATATTTTTTTTATTAAAAGAACGTTTGAAAAAACTGGCTTTACAAACCTGAACGCTTCAATAATAATATAATAATAGTTAATTATAACTAACGTTTCTTACTAAGTACTAAGTCATTATTTGTTTCCAGTTTCTATTTTTTTGGTTTTAAAGATGAGTACAAAAGTGGCCAATTTTCAAATGCATCACTCATGCACGCACCACATACTTGCGTGTACCACACAACCCCATTGTTTTTATGGCTGAGTAAAACGGTAATTACCGTAGCATCATCATAATAGTAAGTGATTTGACGTCATGTAGGGCCGCCGTACGCCATATGCTACAACACGCCAGATCCATTAAATACTATATTTATGTAACTGGCTAATTAAGTGCATGCTCATTGGATCATTAATTTATTAATATTACATTACATTATGTCTGCGGCCACGTAACTTAGATTATGGCAATAAATAAGAATGTTCTGTAGGCATTTTATGTCCCAGTCCAAATTGATGAATTCTGCTAAATTAAATACCGTCTATAGATACTTCTTTCAACCGCACAAAGATTTCAAATAAAATTGAACTGCATCTGAAACAAGGAGAACTAGGCGAAGCAAGGGAAAGGAAGATGCTACCCAAGTCAACATTTTCTACTATTTTATTCACTAGCAACACGTTTAGCACGGTTTTTACGGCCTGACAAAGCATGAAGTTTTCGTTATTATATCGTTTATATTTATTACACATTCCTTACGGAATAAATTCTCTAAATGATGTTGAATGCTGCGTCAAAATCTGTCGCGAAGTTTAGAAAAACAACGCGATCACACAGACAGACACGAAAAGCAACTTCAATAATAATTTATAATATGTGCGTGGTCACACTGAAAGTTTTTAGAAAATAAAAAACGGAATGAAGTAGAAGCCTGTTAATATTTTTATTGATTTTCGAAGTAGTCTCCGTTCCTTTCTAAGCACCGTCGCATGCAATGGAACCATTGACTGAAGCAGTGCTGAATGGTAAGTAGGCACCGGGTCTGTCAAATAATAAATTCTTGTTTGAAAAACACCTACTTAGGTGGTTTTTAAAATACCGGGTAAGTTTCCAAGTACTTACTCATAAGCCTATTGTATTACCCTAGCATGCTGCACCAGCAAATAAGATAAAAGATAAAATAGAATTGCTGTCCTCGACCAGCAATAATATAATTTGCTTATTCAAACACAATAAATCCAATAATTGCACCGCTTAACGACACCGCCTTTATCATCTACAAGTTTTACAATGAAAAATATCGGATGATAAATGGTTATGTCGCTGAATAATTATACTTAGGTACCTACCTAGGTAAATAAATGAAACTTGGCACAATATTAATCACCGTATAAAAACGGGTGCTAATTTCTGTAGGTACTTTACCTGTACTAAAAATAACATTAAATGTATCAGCCGGCTACAGTTAGGTACTTTTTCTCTATGACATTGAATGCATTTGTTAATATCCGCGTTCAATACCAAATGTTTAGTATTTTTCCTTATTCCTATTTTAAATGATTAAAAATAATAAAGTAAGTAATAGTAACATAAGTAATTTTTTACATAATTATTTGACCTTGCCTTTTCTGCAAAGTAATAAATACCAATGAAGTAAGTAATTCAAAATAATAGAACGCTTCCTATGAAGTGGATGCTTGTAGGTTTGTCTTTAAGGCACTTTTTCAGCAAAACAGATATTACAAATCCAGTATTCAACTATAAAAATAGGTAGGTACTAATTATCACATTGTTCGATTATTTTATATGACATGTCACGCTCAAATGAAACAGATTTTTGTTTATGTCCGCCAAATGCGGATGTACTTAGGGCGAAAACATACCTACACACAGTTTCACTCAAATGAACAAAAAGAAAATAGCGGAATGAATGAGGTAGAGACAAACAATAAAAAATGAACTAAAAAGTATAAAATAAAAAACTTATTTACAACGTGACGAACGGACGTGTAAGACAATCGTTTTCGAATTGGTGTGGTAGGTAGGTACCATAACTAAAAAGTGAAAAATAAAAAACTTATTTACAAAAAAGAACAACTGACTTCCAAAAAAATAACACTATAAAGTGAAAAATAACTTTAATTTCGGAAGTCGCGGAAAAAACTAAAATACAGATCCAAAGACACTGAATATAACCTAATATTTTTATTTTGAATATAATTATTTTTTACCAATATAATTCAGAATAATCATATCCCATTAAAATGTAACGAATGTTCAATTGTTGACTTTATTGACTTTAATAGTAATGTTTTTTTTATTCTTTTTATGTATTTTATTTCTTAGTTAATATTACTTAATTTAATTTAATGTAGAATATCAGTGTAATTAAGTTATGTTTATATTTTTAATTTAACTTTTCCTTGTGTTCTTTATTCTCGATAATTATTTCAATTGTAATTCAGATTCGTCCTTTTTTTTGTGAATGATGTGCATGCTTATAAGTAACTTATATACACAGAATCCCATCGTAAATGTCTGTACATGTCGTATTTGTAAATAAGTTGTTGGTGTGCCTATATCAAATAAAGAAATAAAGTCAATTGTTTTTTTTTTGTATTTTTTTTCACTTTTTAGGTAGGTAGGTACCTACCTACCACACCAATTCGAAAACGATCGTCCTACACGTCCACGTCCGTTTGAAGGCGATTTTTTTTTTAATAATTTGTTGTTGATTTCTTAAAAACCGCTCGACCGAGATCGATAAAATTTAAATGGGAAGTATAAAGCATTTTCCAAATCATTTCAGGGCCTGCAGTCTCGACATAGTTAGCAATCGTATTCGGTTGCTAAGTCCTAACAATCCAGATGTAAATGTTGATGTAAATGTTTGGTAGTCTCGACACTCAAATTTATCGGTTGTTACGGTTACGGTTAAAGATATTTATTTTCTCAAAAGAATTACAATTCATTATTACCTACCGGTACCTACCTAAAATACCAGTAACAACCGATAAATTTGAGTGTGAAGACCACCAAATATCGTTACATCTGGATTGTTAGGAGTTAGCAACCGAAAACGATTGCTAACTATGTCGAGACTGCAGGCCCAGGCGTCTTCGGGTAATCGGTAAAATATTTTTTTTTTTTAATATTCCGATGAATTCAGAACCTCCTCCTTTTTTGAATTCGGTCAATAAATACTCAACGTACATTAATAAATGATACAGCGAACCAACTTTTCCACGTTATTCTAAATATTCCTATCGCATGAAGCCAATTCGTTCCACTATCATTAAGTTCTGCCACTTTAGAATTATTGCTACAGTAACATTTTGTATTGGTTGTTACGATTTTTTTTTGCAGAATTTAAGCAAAACATGTTAGTCTAATAAGGAAATAGCAACGGTTGATCAATGAGCACGTATCTAATTAAGATAGTTGCAGTAAATATTTCCTAGATTGATTCATTCTGTGCTAAATATAGAACCTATGCCAGTAACAATGCACTGCAATGCAATGTAGTCTAGTACTTAAGTTAAAGTTTTCATTAAATTAATAACACTGTAACTTAAGGCCATTTTTAACTACACTAAGTTCTATGTTCGATTTAATAAGTCTCAAATTCCTTTTTCCTTTAGATAAACAAGAGGGGTCTGTTTTTTTAACTTAAGTCTCGTTCCTGTTCGTATTTATTGATTCATACATAAGTACATACCTACGTCAGTATAGCGACTGTCTCTCGGAGTCGGTACTAAGCAGGTATGATTGGCACTTGGCATAATAGAAGCAAATAGAGCGCCTCCCTCCGCTACCAGTGTGCTACCGCTAGTCATCTGCCATGGTGAGCCATGTTAGTACAACTTATTTTTGTTTTCTGGAAGGGGAGTTTCATTATAAGTAGGTACCATAAAAAGGACAAATAATGTAAACCTTATAATAATGAGTTTCATACTTGGAACGGTCATCACTATTGATGAATCAGTGAATCTAATATCACTTCAAGATGTTATTTAAGATGCTTTTCCGAAACAGCTGTGCTCTTTTTTTCAAGAACACAAATTACTGTAGGCCTTGTGAAGATTTGTTTATTTAGCAGCCTTAATTAAAGTCTAAAGTCTTCGTATGTACAACGAAAAATTACGCGTCTTTCATTGGTCCCTATATCCGCGAACAGCGACAAACATATAACAAGCACATTGTGTTTATTTAATGTTTTTATTCCTCTTTATGTTAAAGTTATTGCACCTAATTAAAACATAATTATTTACCGTGTGTTAGCCCGTATTTAATACCTATTTAAAAACCATCCAAGTACAATCGATAATATTATGAGTTTTTAGATAATAGGTAGAGTGCTGCCTTTTGCCTGAAGTCGAACAAAATACGTTTAAAATTAAAAACCTTCTCCATGAAAAATTATTATTATTATTGTTATTGGTCAAACGGTGTTTATCAATCTCTTATATACCAAAATCTATTGTTATTAGGTATCTAGACGGGTAGGCTATGTTGATACTTATAACTTATAAGTATCTACACATCTTCATACAAATATTTCAACAACAACGTGTCAACAAGGCCCTCGTGTTTTAATTCGTATCGCTTCGTTTTCCATCGATCGTCGCAACGGACGCCATCCATTACTTAATTGCCAAAAGTCATTGAGTCGCTTTAACTGCGCTTGGATAAAAATAAAACTTCTATCGCTTTTCCTTGTTTCCACTCTGGAGGTTTGCATCTTTCCATTTTTAAAGCAAATGAATGCCGCCTTTGCGTTTATGAGTAGTTAGCGAAAAGAAGAATAAAACTTTTCAGAAGTGCTATTCTGTAAAAAAAATATGCAGTTTGGAACACTCAGCGTGAATGTAGAAGTAAGTTAGATAAATATATTTAAATAAAATATAAATTTGTTTATTCTCACCATTAACAGTAACAATTATAAAAATAGACAGTAGGTATACAAAAGACATAGTATATGACAACATTTTGGTGGTGATCATAATAAGGTGCATAGAGTATAGACCCTAGCCCCTGAACTAGGCGGGAACCTGTATCTCAGGGGATAGTGTTCAGTTATTGACATTCTAATATTAATATTAGGACATTTGTGTGTCACTGCTATATGTATAATTCGTCTTAGTAAGTACCATTAGATAACGCTAGGGTTTACTGGCGAGTTTGAAGATAAGAGGTATGATGTGAGGTTTGTGTGATGAGTTGTGAAATAGAAGAATATGTTTGAATGATGTAGTGGAGAAGTAAGTGAGGTAGGTAAGTATATGTGTTTGTGTGGTAGATAGGATTATACATGAAGGGTCATTAGATTTTCAGTGTCTTCGTAATCCAATTGCAGTAAGTACATTTTTACCGTATTTTTGGCTTCTTGACTACTAAGTTTTATTATATTCGTTTTCTCGTTTAATATGTTATATAATATAGAACTTAAGACATAATGTTGTCGCCTTCCAAATTTTGTGTAGTGTGTGGGTGTCTTGGACAAGGTGCTGGATTTCTGCGTCTACCAACATTACCATTATTTTAGATAAATAGTTTTATTACTTTCAGATTAATTTCAGATCTTGGACGAACCTTTCAGACGCAGTGTGACGATTAATGAAAATTGGTGTAGGCCCAGTCGAATAGGATGTTCATGATCATCTTAAAAGTGGTCTAAGAACTTAGCTACCTAACATTTCAAAGGCAGAAGTGACACTATATTTTATTTTCAACTAAGTATGTTTATGAAGCGTTTTTGATGATTCTACTTAATATTCTGACTACATACGTACCTCTCCTTTTGTCTATAAGACCTATAGGGCAAAAAAATCCATGAGTAAAATTTTGCAATTCAAACCTAACTATTTAGGTACTTAGGTATCCTAATTACAGCGATAATTTGGCACCTAGCATTGAAAAAATACTGATTGGTCTATGTGCACTTACTTTTAGCTCCACTTTCTGGAAGTTCATCTTAATAGTTTAATATTGCTGGCAAAGTTATCTAGTACTTACTCCTAGTAGAAACATAGAGTTACTGTGTTAAGGGCACTATCCGTCAATTTACATAACATTTAATTAATATTCATAGATCAATTAACATTAAATAACTGAAGATAGGTAGTACAATGGCGTAATAGCGTTACAATTTTCCTTGTTCCCTACAAAGGGCCCATGAAACATTGATTTCTAATTGAGAGACCTACAAGATAAGTAGGTCCCTACTTATATCCATAAATATCGAAGCCTTTGATGTTCCTGAAATCCTGACACGTCTTGCGCTGCCCTTCTGTTCCTAGCTATATCCGACAAAATATGTAATAGGTACTTCTAATGTAATACATACACAACTTAAAGTATATGTCTAATAAGGTACGGAATAGCTTATTATTCAACATAAATAGAACGATCAAAGTTGCTTTTCAGTAAACCGACTACCAAATTGGTCTTAGCGTACAGGCGCTACTGCTTCAGGAATCTAACATGAAAGCGTACAAAACAAAATAGTGATGTAGAGAAACATTCCCCACCACAATGTTTCTCCATATTAAGACAAAAAGAAAAATGTGCGTGGTTTTACGTAAAAACAATGAACTTTAACACGCGTAGGATCCACGTTGATTTAGTGTAGCTTACTGCGGAATCAAAGCCGAGAAATCGGCTTGCGGTGGAGTTGTAATTGAATTTGGAGAACAATCAGTTTCCCGCGCCGCGTTCGGATACATTCGCAACACGCACGCCAAGCTCGCACCTGTTCACAATTTTATTAGATAAAAGAAACCCAAATATATTTATGGTCCCGGGCAAACATATAATGAACTCCCCTTTTCACTTCTTTTGGGTCTCTAGTAAGGGTTAGAGTGAGAAAGTGTTCCACGATAACTTGTTGCAAGAAATTACGATTTACTTGTGGTATTTGGAAAAAGAGGAACTATATAACGGCACGGTTGGCGCAGTGCTTAAGCCATTGACAGCTGCGCTGCGTGTCTCGGGCTCGATTCCCGCACGGAACAAATATTTGTATGACCTGCAGATAGTTGTTCCGGGTCTGGCAGTTTATGTAGGTATGTGAGTTTAAATGTTTGTAATTTTAATATTTTTTTTTTGTTTGTTTGCACCCACGATACAGGAGAAATTCTTAGTGTGGGGCAACGTTTTTTCAAAAAAGAAAGATATGAGTTATTTATTTTATAGCAAGCTAGTCAACGATTGCTTTTCTCTTTAATTTCCAGAAAAATCTTAATTTAATTATCTGATAGTTTATTAACGCTCAGCTTAACGTTCTTCGAAAACAAAGTCCAAAGTCAACCATCGTCCTTGTCGAAACAGAGGCACGTGGCTATGCTTTTTAATCACGAGAAAAAACAATAAAGCAATCTCTCACAAGTATCGTTTTCACCCGACAATAGAATGTAAGCCCCGCGTGATAATTGAATCGAGAGGGTCTGACCGACCCCACGGCTCACATTAGTGTTACATTTGATTCGTATGTGACCCACACTGCAAAGACATTGTGTCTTTATTTTCTCCTGTATGCTTTATCTTGCAATGATAGTTTTTGGCGAAAGTGAGAGCATATTGTATGAAACAATGTTATTTAATGAGCTGCATGTATTACTTTTTCTTTTTAAAGCAAAAAAGAGAAAATAAACACAGTCCTTCCTGAGTTTATTTTCTCTTTTCTATCTTATTTAGTTACATACCTACGGTAAAGTTTCTTCATTTGTTTTAATTATTGTGTGTAAGTAACATTTAGCCACGTATTAGGCACATTGGATATTTTAAAAGATAACCCTATTTGAAGACATAGGTTAATCGGCCTCAAACTGTGCTAGGTACGCGACAAATTGAATGCCGATCGGAAAGTGCCTATTGACATAAAACAAGTAGAAACAACAGCTTCATCTCTCAGCGGGCTCCAGTTTGTTTGTTCTCCTGTGGGAGGGGGTCATTACTAAACTCCATTACACTTTTTGTGCCAAGTGTTTTGGTGGTATAACAAGGGTGAAAACGACCCTACAAAACGAATGACATGCTCTCACTGTTTTTATCGTTTGTGAGGAAGGAAAGTATTTTGTAGCGACTTTTTGTTAAGAGCGTTTATATCTTATGAGTGGCAACGTCGCAATTTAGTGTCATATTTCGTGGTTTTCAATTTTTATCATTTAATCGGAGCTATATTTTAAAAATCTGTTTAATTAACTTTTTAGAATTATGTGAAAACTGTGTAAAAGGTAAGAAATCGTTGCGTTTACAGTTCTATTTATATGCAAATAATACATTGGAAACTTGCAGGGCGTTATTTTCATTGTAAAATAACGGTAAGCATTACGGTTGCTTACTTTTTAAACACTTTCACTTAATTCTAAATAGTTAATTAAACAGATTTTTAAAATATAGCTCCGATTAAATTATAAAAATTGAAAACCACGAAATATGACACTAAATTGCGACGTTGCCACTCATAAGGTATAAACGCTCTTAAGTAGACTTTGTGTGTTTGGTTGGGTAGATTTTTGAAACTGTCCGAATAAATATGACATTATAAATTCCAGATAGAGGCAGATAACTCTATTAATTTGTTAGATAGAATTATCAAAGCTGTGCTGTGTTGCGATTTTTCTGGCAAAAAATACCATTCATTAAAATTTAAATAACTTTATTAAATTATGTGAATAAATAAATTATCAACAACCATTCACCCTTGGGCAGTTACTGCTAGGTAGGTATGAATATATCCTCTCAGATCGTTATTTCAACCAAGCTTTATGTAGCGGTTTATTCTATGATAAAAACTATTCAGCTATTATATTCCCGATGATAGTTTAAATAACCTACT
Source organism: Brachylomia viminalis (assembly GCA_937001585.2). Lineage (NCBI taxonomy): Eukaryota > Metazoa > Arthropoda > Insecta > Lepidoptera > Noctuidae > Brachylomia > Brachylomia viminalis. The sequence goes on along the minus strand of OW443301.2, from coordinate 11,342,083 downwards.
TAATCCGCTAACGATCAGAATACTCTCTTACATTTATTCTACGAATCCAGCAAAAAATATCAGAAACGCTTACTTTTAATATTTTATTGGCGAGCGAGAGAATTTGCGCAGTGAGAGTAAGCTAATGAAGTGAAGTGTAAACCGAATGGGGGTTCAATGATCTGATAACGATCTCCACCTTAGTGATTAAGTCGGTGAGAATAATTTAATGAGCCTTTGTAGACCGAACAGACGAAGTTGCGAAGTTTTACGTAAAATGTATTCGTTTGTGATCCTCCTACATTTTTAATTGGATTTTCTTTTAGATTAACAGGGTCAGCAGGATAGTTTTCTGATAGTATCACCGATAAACTTCATAGCAACTAGAAACCTGTAGTAGGATTCAGTAAAGAAAGGATTATTTTTTTCATAGGTAAACTATACTTAGGTAAACAAAGTTGCTATAGTAGGAATTTACGCATAATCCATACTTACGGTATTAACATTTCAAACGAATTTCGCGAGCTATTACACTAAGTGATCGCATAACATTTACATGCCCTAATACGTTTGAATGCAGCAAATAGAGAATTGTCATCAATCTTGAAGGGGTGTGGAGCGCCATAATGCGAGCCACATATGGCGTCATCGCGCTTGGCGTTCCGCTCCGTCGGGCCCATCGGACCCACATCGGACCCGAGTGACCCGCAGCGACCTTAGACCATATCACAGCAGATCTCACTGCACAAGTGGACACTAGCCTTTCAAACACCTATTGTAGCCACCCCTTTGTGAGGTACACATCAATGACAAATGTTACATTTACGACGAATTCAATGGATGTTAAACATCCATTTGCAAATAACCCGCATTTAATCTGTATAATCTTTTTGTACGATATTTTAAACAATAACAAACAAGTGTAGGTATGTTTTTTTTACTGCACATAATCATACCTTGGTGCTTCTATGTGATGATCTATGTTATCATACCTGTCGCAAGATAAGCTCAACTTTTGTGGTTTAATAAATAAGCGAGCTTTTAAACAGAAAATTAGGTTTCGTACCAGGAAGCCTTTGAAAGTTATCACTCAAAACTTTGGAAGAGGCGGATAAAATGAGAATGGTTAGAGCTACTCCATTACTCCAACTCTAATTGAATATGAAACTAAATATCTATCAGATCTGTTCTGTATTTCTGGATCATTTTATTTACCGTTATACTAAGAAAAGAATAAAGAACTTGTTAAGTTAACGTGTGTGCATATAAAAATTATGTCTTCGATTAACTTTACGTAATGGTTGCAATAAATATTTATTTATGGGTTCGGATTTAGTGCGCAGTGTGTCATAGATAGCCATAGGTGTAACGCGGGCACGCGGGGGGGGCGGGGAGCCGGGGTGCTAAGTGCCGGGAGGCCACATGTCACTCTCGTCGTGCTAATCTCCAGGATTTGCCATCCAATGTCCCTCGACATTCCCATCTCACTCGCACCAACGACAAAACCATACATCCATTTCACGCAGCTCATTGAATATTATTGCTCCATGGGGATTTTGAAAATATGGAGCCGTTTAGCGAAAGCCGTACATTGTATCCATCCAGTGGAATTATTCATATGCGACCCGTTGCATTTATCACTTAATGGTATTAGCTATTAGATCGTTTAATCGCTCGATTTGCGACTTTATGGCCGAGTTCAAGTTTTACAATTCATGTTCTGGAATTATGCTATAGAGTCCTTTGAAAAGGTTATATCTAATGAAACGAGAAAAGATAAACGGTTACAGTAATATAAACATGAACTTTTTATCCTTATCTTTAAATGACTTGATCCAATTATTATTTTCCACAGAAACAAAAAAGAAATAGGTACCTGAAACTTCTAATTGAAAACAATTGACAGGTGTGCTATTGTTTGGTGTCACTGCACTTTATTAATTAAAGCCCTGTCACGGCACTTGGCAGACATTAAAGTCTATTGAAATAAATCAGTAAGTCAATGTCTATGAGCATAATGATCGCATGGTGCTGTCAGCGCGCCATGCGGCACGGGAAGCACATGGCGGGTTTTGTTCAAACAAGGCGAAATACTGCACGACAAAAAATTGCAAATCGCCCGTCTGACGATAGAATACAGTCGTATTTCCCCCGTCATTTTATTCGCTATGTGCAGTGACGCGCTGGTTTTATTGAGTGCATTGCGGGCCCCGGCTTGTCATTGCTTCCCTCCAACCCTAAAATGATTCCATTCTGCCGCCGGACGAGCCGACAGGTTAACTTTTGTTATTCTACAAAAGCCGCGCATTACAGTCCAATCGTTGGCACAAATGTCGGATATTTATAAAGCATTTCGTGTTCCCTAACGATTATTTCAAGTGTAAGTGAATACGCGATTCATTCTATATTTTAGGGTAATCTTTAATCAATATTAAGGTAAACGATTTCAGTTTTTGGCTTTGCAGAATGATTATTACGTTTTTTGTTTTGATTAATGTCAAGAGAAATACAAAATTGCAATATAGACTCCCTGTGCCTATGACCTCAATCAACTCAGCCTATCGCAGTCCACTGCTGGACATAAGCTCCTCCCAGGCTGCGCCACAACACCCTGTCTTCCGCCTTCCGCATCCAGTCTGTCCCAGCCACTTTCTTGAGGTCGTCGCTCCATCTAGCTGGGGGACGTCCCACGACGTCCACGACGTCCTTTGACAAACATGGCCAGCCCACTGCCACTTCAGCTTGCTTACTCTGCAAGCTATGTCGGTAACTCCGGCTCTTTTCCGGACAGTTTCATTTCATGCTGAGGCCAACCCGCCGAGAGGTTCCATTCAGGCTATGCAGCATCTGGTCTAACTGTTCCAGCGTCTCTGCCAATATGATAATGTCATCGGCAAAGCGAAGGTGTGAGATGTACTCGCCGTTCACGATGATACCCAGTCCAGTCCAGCGTCTTGAAAACGTCCTCCAACGCATTAGTAAACAGTTTCGGGGATATCACATCCCCTTGTCTCACTCCTCTGAGCAGTTGGAAGGGGTTGGTTTTCTGATCCTGGATGTGGACAGTCATCGTGGCAGTGTCATACAAGCATCTCAACATTTCTATGTAGCTCCAGTCAATTCGACATCGTTGCAGAGAGGCCCGAACTGTCCATATTTCGACGGAGTCGAAGGCTCACACACACAAATCCACAAATGCACTACACAGCGGTTGGTTGTACTCCTCGGTCTTCTGTACAATTTGCCGAACAGTATGGATGTGGTCTACGGTACTGAAGCCTTTTTGAAATCCGGCTTGTTCTGGTGGCTGGAACTCGTCGAGTCTCCTGGCGAGACGGTTTGTGACGACTCTCGAGGACAGTTTATATACGTGGCTCAGAAGCTAGATGGGTCCGCAGCACAGCAGGGATTTGTCACCTTTTTTGAAGAACAGAACCACCTCCCCTCTGCTCCACGTCTCGGGCGTTGTACCCTCTTGGATGACGGAGTTAAGGAAACTCGCTAGCTCTTTCAGGACTGGAGCCTCACCCGCTTTAAGGAACTCTGTCGTTATTCCGTCATCGTCAGGTGCCTTGTTGTTTTTTAGCTGCTCGAGAGCCGCCCTAATCTTGCTCTGGTCGACATCCAAGATGCCCTCCGTGTAGTGATGCGTTAATTCGGCTCGGTGGTCATCTGTAATATGTCCCACTGGTTTCGCCGTCCGCGTTGAGTAAAGGTGTCCGTAAAAACCCTCGACTTCCCGGAGTATCTCGGGCTTGGAAGTCACGATTCTGCCATCCGCAGTTCTTAGTTTCTTATGCCTAGCCTATGACCTATAAAGTGAATTTTTTGACGGACCCCAAGAACGAATGATCAAGGCATACTATTTTATTTTATGTTGGTTTAGTGGTCACAACCACAAGTGCTACTGCTGAGCATGAGGTTCTGGGTTCGATTTCCAGGTCAGGCTCAGTCCGGAGTCTGAATTTGTGCCCGTTTGATGGAAATATGCTCGACTTAAAAAAACTAAATTGATGACATGTGGATGTCCTATAGGTAATTAGATGCACCTATGCCTTACCCTTTGGGATTACAGGCGTAACGTTATGTATGTATGTATACTTAGGAACCAGTTTGGGCAATTAGACAAGCGTGCTTTTACTTTGTTGCGGTTATTGGAGAATAGAAGATAGATACCACCTCCTTGACATCTTCCACTTACATGACAAGATACGAACACACACTACATAACATCCAGGGTAGATACATAGATATGATACATACAAATGGTCATGGTAGTTTCTGCCTTTCCCATCCTGCGTCTTTTACGTAAGCCTCAACAAGAAATAGACTGCTATTTTTACAAGAACGGTAACCAAAGCATCATTCTATGTATAAAAGTAAAGTAACAAGATGCATAAAATACATCAAACCTCACTGAATATATTTTTCCCTCTTTTATAAAACCTCTGACTGGGGGTATTGACTTTTCATATCAACAAAGAAAACGTGAAAATATTTCTTTACCAAACGGTAAGTCAATAGAGGTTTGAGGCATTGCCCTCGAGGTGGTTAGAGAGGCGCGAGACGGGCGGGGTGCGGGGTGCGACGGGGAAGGGTAGTACGGTGCGCAGCCTGCGCCAGGGGACGGGGGTACTCTTCTTGATTACAGTGCTCCCTACAACCCCTCCCCCTCCTCCGACCCCCACAGTACCTCCCCGCCCTGCTGCAATACACCTATGCCTACACAATGACAGTCTTGTATAACTTTCATTGTTCAGGTTACAGAAAATATTTAATTTTAACTCACTCGTACATGCGGCTCGCTAGGAATTGTACATGAATAACTTATGTATTTTAGTGAAATTAAATGTTTATATTAGAGCGAACAAGGTTCTGTGGATAACGGCTTAATTGGCTTGATAACATAAAGCAATATCCCTACTATGAGCAGAGCTTACTCGTGGCACACAAATTCACTTGTTCCAGGCCCTCTAATCAGAATCCACCAAACAATTTCCCCGAACTCAACTACTGAAACAAATCTAGTGAAATTCGCTACGAAATACGTGAAGATTCCGCCAGGGTCGCAGGAGAGCGCCGAGATTGTTCGCATCAAACATGCACGAGCATTCGCCCCGCTCGCTCGTAAAAATGCATATTCAAGCGGAAGGGCGGATGCTTTTAATACAGCGCCGTAATGAGCAGCCGAGGTCGGCAGACTCCTTAATTTTCTCTTTACCGGCCTATTCAGGTAAATTGTTAGCTCTTATTAATTGCTTTACAACGGGAAGGCGGGCTCACATAAAAGTTTATCGTGGGGTGTTACAGACGACGTGTCTACCAGGTAACTTTGTTAAATTGGCGATTAAAAGTTAACGTAGTTACGGTGCTTCCCAATATTTGTGAACTGTTGTGTAATTACAGTTACAATATCTTGATTGAACTAGTTAAAAGATTAATATATTGTTTCACCGTACAACACTTATATATACCTATTGTGTATGTCTGATATGCCTTCCTATACCTACACTTAATATAATAATCCTAATTACCTCTTCTGTACACGGTGTGAGACCGGGTTTTCAAGACCTTTGGTTTTGCTCACGAAAGGAAAGAAAATTAGTCTGGGTCACTGTCGCCGGATATGTCTGACAACAGTTTAACATAACTATGTCAAATTTATCAAGCAATCATATCAAAATTATCCCGAAAATGGCGCATCATAAATTCATAAAACACAATTTACTTTTTATCGGCTCACTTCCAATTTACGGTAGTAAGAATCAAAAAGCCGACTACCTTATAATTAGCCACGCGAACCATAAGCGCCCTTCGTATGTTACGTAAGCGGATGGGCCACATGCTGCGCCCATTTTGTTTTTATTATTATGAACAGCAGGGAAAATATTTGTTTAGATAGAGATCATTCATAGCTAATATTGTAATGATGCTCTAAAATAAGTTTAGTAAGTATTAGTTTTGCCAGACAAAAGTTTAATAAGCATTCTAAGAGCAAAACTCACCAACCGCTCTTTGACTATACTTTGCTAAGTAAAGTAAGCATCGCATAGGAATGTGAACACCATTCTGATACAGTGACACAAAAAAAAAATCAAGTAAATATACCATCCTTGTACAATTCAACTCAAGTTGCCAATAAGCAGGGAAGATGCAAGGGTAATTAAAGTTCGTCTTTTAGACCCAGATTGTAATTTGACAGGTGTAATGTCAAACTCCTATATTAAAAAGCAAACACAAAAAGATTCGAAATGTCAGATTACTATCTGGAATAAAAAAACGAACTATAGTTCAGTCACTGCTCTCAAAACGGTGTAGAAAAACATCGTGAGGAAACCGGCACGTCCTAGAACCAAAAATTCGAAGACATGTGACATCTACCAGTGAGCACTGGGCCCGCGTGGTAGATTATAACCCACTCCGTCTCGAAGAGAGGAGGCCTGTATCCCAGCAGTGGGAACATTATACACTGATAAGGCTTATGCTTTTATTTATCGGTACTTATTTATGGTTGTTAGTACGGAACTGATACACCCTGTTGTCGTACTAGTATTTAAAACTGTTTTACGATGGAACAGTTTTCCTCGTTCACTGCAAAGGTAGTAGCAGACTTGTGACAAAATAATTATTTGAGCAAATTATTTAGATACAAGTAACGAAGCAGAGTAGTGCAGAAGTAAAATTAGAATAAACATAAAATAGTGAACTTGTTTTTTTTAATCTTTGTAGATGATCTAGATGTTTAAGTTAACAATGTACCTATATGCAAAATACTTAGATGTTTTCTTTATTTACATAGTGGTTGATTGTACTTTTTGAGGCATGACATTAAGGTTAATACTTATTCATATGGAACGCTTACTTAGTAAAGTCACAGTATGAACCGTGGATCTTGCCCTAAGCACCAACTAAGTTATCTGTGCTGTCCTAATTGAATGGATGTCGTTGACTCCTGTCTTCGTTGTAATGAGAGAAAAAGTCCAGCCGGAGAGTCCAATCTAGACATGCTGTAGTACTATTCTGTAAAAATCTTACTGTGAACACTGAAATGTTTTGAGTTTGAAATGAGCTATCAATAGTGTCAATCGTTAGCATCAGATGGAATGACTTCACGACACGACTTGACGACACGCTTGGCGCAGTAGTTAAGCGATACTGCTGCGTTACGTGTCGCGGGTTCGATCCCCGCACGGAACAAATATTTGTATGACCTGCAAGTAGTTGTTCCGGGTCTGGCTGTTTGTGCATGTGAGTTTAAATGTTTGTAAACGCACCCACGATACAGGAGAAATTCCTAGTGTGGGGCAACGTTTAAAAAAAAATAATAATAAAAAAAAAACTTCAAGCCTACTTCACACTTTTTTTAACGATGACATTTTTACGGAATAGACCGGTTGATCTATTTTGACAGAAGATAATGATCTTGGCACCTAGAAAGTTACCAATCAAAGTTCTACGGCAGATCTTTGAACTCATCTTCGAGATCTTAACAATTTTCTTAACACTCACGATAAAGAACTAAAAACTCTTACCTCTGCCCAACCCAACGTGGAAAACAGGCGTGATGATCGGTCAGAGTTCTTTTTAACCACTCTAGTGTTTTATGTCACCTCGTGATAGCCCAGTTATTAAGGCATCACCTGACATGCACGGGTTCAAATCCTGGCAAGTAGGTACCAATGTGACATTTTCAATTCATATGTTAGTACTTTCTGAGTTCATTTGGACATTACCTAATGACATCGGTGAAGGAAATAGTACATTGTCCACCGAGAGGAGAAAGTGACCGACTATCGTCGAGGGTGTCGTTTGAAGCCCGAGCCGTAGGCGAGGGCTTTAAAACACCCGAGATCGGGAATCGCACTTTCTCTCGAGTGATACATAGTGCTTTATACTACACCTACGAGGAAAATAAAAAACTAAATCTTTACTTCACTATCATTTTGATAGTTTTATTTTACTTTCTACGAAAACTGAATCCTCAAACAACACACAAATTGAAAATGGCGCCAATGGCGTCTGCAATTTTCAATTTTTTTATCCTGCCGCCGCAGGGTCGCACTGCCAGCCCGACACCATCCAACACACAGCTAGTGGCCAGTGTCATTTTGCGAACTTGGAGATAAAAACTCACTGTAAAAACTTTTTGGCTTTTGATATTTAGGTTACCGTCGCATAGTCTTACCCAAAATTAAAAAAGAAAAACCACGTAAGAAATGGATTTTCATACACTTTTCTCTCCCGCTCAGATGCGTTTTCTCCCCGCATATTTGTTCGATATGCAATGACGTACTTTCTACCGTAAATTTGATAAAGTATCAAGGTACTTTCCAAGCAGGTGTAGTATAAAACATCTTAACATATGGACAAACTGGTTAACCGCAGTCTGAAATCGCTAGTCTTAAGCAAGCGTGGTCTTCAATGCTCCTGTCTTCTTCTTTCTTCTCATGCCTGAGAATGAGGCCATCTCTGTAACACGAAAAGGGGCCATCTCTGTATAAGAAGAGGTCTTGTCTGTATGAGAAGAGGCCTTCTCTGTATGAGAAGAGGCCTTGTCTGTATGACAAGAGGCCATCTCTGTAACACGAAAAGGGGCCATCTCTGTATGAGAAGAGGCCTTGTCTGTATGAGAAGAGGCCTTCTCTGTATGAGAAGAGGCCTTGTCTGTATGACAAGAGGCCATCTCTGTAACACGAAAAGGGGCCATCTCTGTATGAGAAGAGGCCTTGTCTGTATGAGAAGAGGCCTTCTCTGTATGAGAAGAGGCCTTGTCTGTATGACAAGAGGCCATCTGTGTAATACGAAAAGGGGCCATCTCTGTATAAGAAGAGGTCTTGTCTGTATGAGAAGAGGCCTTCTCTGTATGAGAAGAGGCCTTGTCTGTATGACAAGAGGCCATCTCTGTTACACGAAAAGGGGCCATCTCTGTATGAGAAGAGGCCTTGTCTGTATGAGAAGAGGCCTTCTCTGTATGAGAAGAGGCCTATGCCCCGCCGTGGGACAGTAATAGGCTGGTATTAGTCGAATTAGGTACTGGCAAAATTAAACAAAATGTTTATATATTCTTTACCTAGTTGAAAACTAAAATCCCAACTTATCAATGTAATATACCAAAAAAGTAAAAGTATACTTTGATCGCCTCAGCCGATATCGAATACGCACTAAGCCCTCGGCTCTGAGAGGCGTACCATTTCTCTGATTGATTAAAACGCTAACAAAGGGATAATGCTGATCACTGCGAGCTTTGTGCCGAAGCCCTTTATGTACCTAAAGCCTCAGAGTAATCAAGCCAGCCCTCTATAAAAATCACCCACGGAAATTATAACTTTCCACCGCTCTCCCTTTTGTGAATTGTGAGTAAAGTATTGTGGGATGGAAATGTATTGAGGTTTTCGTCTCAACAAAAATAATTATTGTTTGATGTTCGACATGTTTTTGCTTGTTTAATTTTGAATGTTCGAATAGATTTTAGTCTGACTTTTGTTTGCGCTTTTTTTGTCTCTTTATATAATAAGTATGTTTTGAATTAATTCTACGTATACTTTTAAAAGATGTAAGTAGTTATCCACATAAACCAACTCAGATCTATCTATAAATCTCAGATCATTTTATGGTTATACAAGTTGAGCTATAGAATAAAACTTTATTCTATGCCTACTAATATGCAACGTTTTTTTAAAAAAATGAAAAAGATAGAAAGAAAGAAACCCAAAACAGAAATAATTAACCGATTACATTTTTCAAAACAAATACAAGAAAATAAATATTTAACAGGCCTTAGAAGGCTACACTTAAAAAAAAATGTATCGAGCATCTTACGAAAGTAACATCTCTACGAAAATCGTACCCCAAATTCCCAAGCGTAGCAGCGTAGGCCCGTAGCCCGTAGCCACCCGTAGGCCCGTAGCAAAGTAATCTTAGCTGATCTAAATCAGGTGAGCTAAGGTGGGCAGAGATCGAGGGGTCGCAGCCCGACAGTGCCCGATGCTCAATGTCCGATGCCCGACAGATGTCGACCCCCGCAGCGCGGATGATGATCGGCCCCCAACTAAAGTATGCCTCATAAACTTTGTTGTTATGAATTATTTGATATTTCAGACGCCAATTACGTTTCTGATGAATGGTATCTGTTTCCTTTTTCTAACTTAGGTGTTATTATTTACAAACTGTTCAGTAAAAAAAAAAATAACATTAAAAAAATACATGTCGTTTTCTGTATGAAAGTATTTTCTGTATGCGGCTATGCAGACCGTGTGAAGAAAAAAATGTAAGAATTCCAATTAATAATTATTTCTTCTGCTTCAATGTAAAAAAAGCTGATAAACCTTCTATCAGAGAATTTAAATTAGCGATTAAAACATTTTTATAAAAAAAACAAACGGACTTCCAATAAAACTATTTCGTTATATACTTTTTCGTTTTAGCTGTGGTACCTACCCCACACAAATTCGTATACCACTACTTGCTATGTAAATAACAGTGACAGAAAGTTATTATAACATCATCAACATCTTCGATCATTTTATGATCGAAGATCAACATACACTAAGTGAAAAAAGACGTATTGTTGAATCTAACTCAAAAACTACCCAAGTAAAGTTAATACAATTTACATGGGACACCGCGCAAGCTTCCTTTAAAAAAGTAAAATAGTTCTTTTTTAAATTGGTTTGACGAAAATATTTTTTTTTTATCACTCGAATTGAGAACCTTCTCTTTTTTTAAGAAGTCGTTTAAAAGCATGAAGACACGACGTCCCGCGTTACAAAACCTCACTCAAGACTCGAGTATTATTTAAAGCTAGTTTCAACCAATCTCTAAACTAATTAGGCTTTAAACTAGTTTTAAGTAATGCTTGAGTGTAGTGAGTGAGGTTCCGTAATACGGGCCTACATTGTCTCATAACATCATGCTCTCTAAACAAATAAATAAAATTGTAATGTCAAAATAACTGCTTTTTACTAAATACTTATTATATACATATATACGGTAGATACTTATAGCAAAATGCAATGTTTATTTTTTTTACTGTCCTTTTTTCTGTTTGTCTGTTTGTTCCGGCTAATCCTCGAAACGGCTGGATCGATTTTCACGGGATTTTCACTGGCAGACAGCTGATGTTATAAGGAGTAACAGGTACAATAAGGTTTTGTCTCGGTAGTACGTTCCCGTTAATTTCCGATATCCACGCAGGTGAAGCCGCGGGCAGCAATTAGTTTTAAGTTCGATCAAAAAACTCCATTTCGAAATCACAAACAAAGAAACTAATAAGACATTATATCAAAATTAAGTGCAGGTTACATTTGACCAGAAATATCCCACCGAACAATAGCTAGGTGTAGTGGAAACCGGAAGGAGGCGATTCGCCGCGCACGCGCCGCCACGTGCTCACTTCCGGTTCTAATGCGATAATATAATAGGAGACATCTCCTCCTCGTTTAGTCAAAATACTTTCTAAATATTTACCACGATATTTTCTCACACTTTTTAATAAAAGTGTTGATTCATCGAGAAAAAATAGGTGACGATTCACACGGCTTTGTAAAACGTGAGTTTATAATGCAGTCACTTTTGCATTGTTTAAAAAATATTATGAATTCATACGTAAATGAAATGACGTCAGTAAAATAATAACAAGATAATTTGCACACATATATTTTATCACATTATTTATAACCCAAACATTGTTAATCTATAAATAAACCCACAATTATCAGATATTTTGTTCTCAGGCAAGGGTACCAGCTGATATACACAAATATTTTCTTAGAATGCGTATTAACAGACCTATATTTATAATAGTCGGAGATTAGTAAAGTTATAATAACCGCGGCCGCCGGCACCGCCGGTTGCCGTCCCCGGCGCCGCCGGCGGCACGGCTGTCGGCCGGACTCCCTAGCCACGTAATCACAGGCTTCAATGTATTATACAAGGGTTAGTACAATACCAGTCATTCATGGACCATTTATTATAGATTAATCTTTAATACGTCTATAATAGCGATCGAAATTACTATTGCAAACACTAAAAGGATTCCTGAAAAAAAAAATCTGCCGTCATAACAGTTGATACTGAACACTGGTCTATAAAAAATAAGTCCTTTTTTTTAAATATAATATCTTGTTCTTAACACAAAATCAGTACTTACCTATGTAATTTAGAAAGACACGGATTTCTTCTCAGTTGAAACAAACAAATGAGAAGTATGAGCCATTCTTATGTGTCCTCTATATTACCTACTGTATACTACTAACCACGGAGCAGAAACAATTCTGCTCCGTGGTAATACCCCTAGAAGAAAACTTATCATATATTTGGTCTTTCCAACGAAAGTAGGCGCCGAGGACATGAAATAACTGAGCACAGTCGTCTTTTTCGCAAAAGCTATGTAGCTTGGTGACAACCTGCTCTTAGGTATTAAAGTCAAATATAACATCCAAGCCTATTCGAATGTATACTAACTGTGGCATTTGTTTTGAAACAAAATCTAAATACTCTGAACATAAAACCTTTTTACAAAAAGAAACCGACTACCAAAAAAAACACTACAAAGTGAACAATATCTTTAATTTCGGAAGTCGGTGTCTTTGGTTTTGTGTTTTTGTTTTTTGCCAGCAACTTCCGAAATTAAAGTTATTTTTCACATTGTAGTGTATTCTTTGGAAGTCGGTTGTTCTTGCTATGTAAATAACAGTGATAGGCAGTTATTATAACCTCATCATTACACACTGATTGGAAAAATACGTAATATCGAAGCTAACTGAAAAACCACCCAAGCAACGTTGGTAAAAATTAATATGGAACCACCCTGAGGCATAGCCTCCCATTTTTTTTATTTTTTTTTTATTCGCTCCACAATTGCCGGAGATAACGCGTAACGACACAAAAAAAACCTACTCCTTTTTGATGTCGGTGAACAAGGAGAAGATTGATCACAACTTAAAAGTACAAAAAAAAAACAGAAAAGCATAGGCCGTACTCGTCAATTTACTAAGCAATAGGTGCGTTATCGACACAATAGTACCAGTGTAAGCTCTTGTCTGGTGTTAAAATCAAAAAAAGCCCATCGCCACTCCTGTGCACTTAACTTGATTATTCGAAGCCGTATGGCGTGCGTGGGTGAACCCCGTAGGAAACAAGGCCGCCCCTACGCGTGGCGCGTCCTTCACTAAACCCCTAGCACGTGCCCATAGGCCTGTAATTGTAGGCTGTATGCATGTCGTCAGATAGTCACTGGGCTCTTTTTTAGCAATATTTATATATATTAAAATAGGCTCGCCTGACTTAAGAGCGTTTATGCCTTATGAGTGGCAACGTCGCAATTTAGTGTCATATTTCGTGGTTTTAAATTTTTATCATTTAATCGGAGCTATATTTTAAAAATCTGTTTAATTAACTTTTTAGAATTATGTGAAAACTGTGTAAAAGGTAAGAAATCGTTGCGTTTACAATTCTATTTATATGCAAATAATACATTGGAAACTTGCAGGGCGTTATTTTCATTGTAAAATAACTGCAAGCATTACGGTTAGGTACTTACTTTTTAAACACTTTCACGTAGTTCTAAAAAGTTAATTAAACAGATTTTTAAAATATAGCTCCGATAAATGATAAAAATTGAAAACCACGAAATATGTCACTAAATTGCGACGTTGCCACTCATAAGGTATGAACGCTCTTAAACATTTCTGGCGAAATGTGGGCGTACTTTAGCCGTAGGTATACAAATGTGATGTTATGTTGTCTAAAATTACTTGGATTCTTTTCTGCTATGCAAGTGGTCTGAGACTGGCTCATCCATCATCATACGTAGGTAGGTATATAATTATAATACCTACTGTCCATTACTCGTGTGTATGCAACGCAAATATATTTATCATTATTAAAATATAATAAATAAAAAAACTTATGAGCATATGATTTTATGTTTTTCATTCGAAGTAATTATCCTTCTGCAATATAAATATGAATTATTTGCAAAATATCTAAGTACATTTTAGTTTAAAATCTCTGTTTTTATGCAATATTTTATAGGTTGAGTTTTATATTGATTTTATAGTACAATTAAATTAAATGCGATTATGTAAGCAAAGAATATTACAGCGCTTTATTAATATTTCCGTATAGCAACAATTTACGATTGCTAGGTATAAAAAAAGACTCGCGTAATAAATATTTCAATCTTGTTCAGTGATTAGGTACTGCAAATAAGCAAGAGATGAAACAAAACACATCCGGCAATTAACAAGATACAAAGATAAAATGACATGCTTAATTACCAGGCTGTTTTTCGCCACTTGCTGATCACTTGATCAGCAAGTGGCGAAACAGGGCCTGGTTATGGTGGTGGTTTAGGCTCTGTAGCCTAAACTCACTTCATAGCTCATCAGTGACGAGAGGCCCCAGACCCATAGTGGTGACTCGTCATAACGTTACCACATTCCACACCACGACTACCCTTAGCACAATGTGTTTTTTTTTAAAGGCCTTCACTGTCTCTTTTTTGGTTTTTGAGTCGGAGCAATAATAAAATCGTATCGATCGGCAAGTAGTAAAACTAGCCTTCAGCAAAGGTTCCGCTGGCGTATTTACCTTCGAGGGCTTTGTTTCGGGCGAGCAGTGCCAGCAACACATCCGGCGGCGGCGGGTCCAGCGGGTGCATGGTGTCCAGCGTGGCGTCCATGGGCCCGTCACGACGCGCTTCACAGCCCGCCACCACCTCACCGTACGCAGCCTCCATCGACCCGTCACTACGTCCCATAAACGCACTGTAAACATCCAACGCCACCTTCACGATTTAGCATCCCGAACGAGTTAACACACACGTAAACAACGCAGACGAACACCTGTGCCTAGTTCTCTCACGACGTGCAGGGAGCGGCTGCAGCGGGCGTCGCGACGCGGCCGAGAGCCGGGGCCACGTGGCGGCGCCGCCCAAGCCCGCCCCTCGCCGCCGCCGCGCCGCCCTCCTGCCTCCCATTGAGAAGTCATTTTTTACCCCCTGAATCTGATAAACCCTGGGGCGAGCGGGGAGGCGCGGCGGCGAGCGCGGCTCCCCCGCCCCGAACTAATTTGCTGGAGTCGTACGACACACCCCGGGTACTTACATCCATCTACAATATTACTCTAGCACGTTATCCCGTTCGCGGGGGCACTTCGTTTCTAGTCATCTAGTCATTGTGATGAAAGAAATTCTGAAATCGTAACCATATTTCTCGTTTTTTTACGCTTAGGATTTAGACTAGCTTAAGAATCACGGTAGCTTCACCCCTTTCTACCTGATGCTTTTTCTTTGCCTACATACGTTGACTGACTTTTTCCCAACTAAGTATGTATAGGACTCACTAGAAATGCAGCTAAACACATCAAACCATTATGAATCTAGTAGGTATGTTCTAGACTCGATCTAAACCATAAAACAAATATTTTTAATCTGATATCAAGAAGTTCAAGAAAAGGAAATCAGTCTTCTTTTTCTTTTTGAGTCGAAGGCACAGGTAAAAATATTGTATTATTTTAGATGATTGGGCTCTGTAGGTGGCCACGTCAATCGCGGCATCAGTGGCGTTTTTAAGGTCCTCAGAAAGGCAGGTGTATGTGGACTTTTGACACTCCAGCATATGGGAAATGGTTAATCTGGAGCACCGCATTCGCCCTGGGTGTCGATTGGGTCAATAATCCTCCATTTCGCTAGGTTGTGCTTGGAGCGGCCTACTTGGGACACTGCAGGTCACGTCCGGGTGACAGGAGCTCCTGAGAACGGACAAAGTTGGGTGGTGTCGGGTGATGTGTTTCACAACTGTATTCTCATCTTTGGCAGTTGGTCTTGGATGACCTGAGTACAACGAAGAAAGTTCTTCCGGCTCTTTAGTCTACCCGAGGATGTTGGATGTTCATAGAGGGGATGTTGGGAAACGGCTTGTTGCATGCAAAGAAATCAAACTGTACTTACACAGGCCGCTGCGCATCGGCAGCTATCTAAAAAAAGTACTCTGTGGTCGGCAGTCTGGCGCAACACGTCACACTAGCATGTCGGTGACGCGAACCCATAAATTTTGTCCCTACCAAAATTCGCTCAAAATCAAAAGTCATTTATTCAAATTAGGCTGAGAATCAGCACTTTTTGAACGTCAAAATCACATAAGACAGTCCCCCCAAAACGCCCACCCTTCACCACTTCCTAGTGCTTTAGCTGGGAAGAAGAAGTGGCGGAACAAACTCCCCAGCAGCACTGCTGTCTGTTCAGTTAGAAGAACTGGATTCTATACATATAAATAAATTAACATTACGAAACACAAAAATATTAAAATTATTTGCCATATGTCAGCTAGCACACGCCAATATTTAAAACTATACTCAAGCAGAAATAAATAATAAAAACAAAAACGCAAACAGAACTTAATACATAATAAAAAGCCTCCTGGCATAAAGGGCGTGCCCGCTTACATATGCAATGCTGCATTATGTTTATATGTATATAGCTGTAACTAGTAGCCACAAATGATAAACTAGGACCTTCGAAGTAAAATAAAGAAACATTAATTTCTAATAACAATAACAAAACCACAGTCAGCAAGCTGACCTGTCACCACAAGCAGCACCCGTTCACGAGCATAACGCAAAGATCAGCCATTACCCCCCTCGCCATATTTGAGGGAAGGAGGCAACCCGACCCCCGACGCTACCGCAAGCATTGACATCTAAGGGAGCATGACGAACTTGCTGCCGGTTGCTCAAAAGAATAATATGATGAACTGTCGAGGTCGCTAGCTAACCATATATTGCAATACAACTCATTAAAAAACATTGAAATGAGTAGATTATGTCAATAATAAATAAAAATTAAATTAAACTAAGGTGACTAATATAGTCAAATAAAATAAACAATTATATGCTCAATGCGGCAAAAGAAGTTTTCACTTCAAAAATTGTAAAAATTTTTACCAACAGCCCCTATGCGAACCTCATTCGAGCGCCAAAATATCTTTGTAGCAGTGACGTGAAATAGATTATTGCGTCATTTTGACAGGAATTGACATAAATATTTGTTACTTTCCTAAGTGCTTTTCAAATCTTGATTTTTATTAATTGTTTTACAAACTAGTTGCATGATGTCGCAATGTAATGATTATAATCCAGACAATGTGTTTAAACGATTCAAGGTTGTTGAATTCCCAACATCTTTCGTTGGACTGTCGACTACACAAATTCTCGATGTGGACGTTGATCTCAGCAGATCGGCATATCTTAAGACAATGTGCGAAGGGCGCCTAATGGTACTTTGTAAAACTAGATAATCTTTCGTAACCCTTTTTGTTCAAGCTGCTAGGTGAGCGTGGAGTCAGTAAATCCAGGGGATGCTTTGCTAATTAATGCTCATCCCAAAATATGTAAAGTTAACAAAACCTCGGCGATAAGAAGCAGACGAAAGTGCAGTGCTCAGGAATGCAAATAAAATAAATTACGGATAGTTCAATTAAATTGCTTTTCTTATTTCAGAATTTTGATGAAGCACGTCTCATTACTGCGTCACATAGAGCTTTCAACATAGAAATCAAAGATGAACATACCGTGGAAGTAACATTTCAGCCTAGAAATGATTGTGTATCTAAAGCAAAACGGAACATGCAATTTGATAAAAGATTTGTTTTTGACTTACGATTAATACAGGTGGATGAAATAAGGTGTTGTGACCTCGAACTTCATGCAGAAATTGGCCGATATTATATAAGTGGCCAATATGAATATTGTAATGTTTCTCATTATCCAAAAATTCTTGACTTTGGTGACGTAGCAATTAATAGTAAAGCAACGAAATATATCCGTGTAAGGAACGAGTCAAATTTAATCGCTGCTAAAATATGGCTTGATAGAGTGACGTGTTTTGAATTTTCACCTATGAAGTTTACGATAGCTCCCAACTCTTCGATACGATTATCAATTTCCGTCAAACCAACGGGTTTAAAAGTTGCAAAGACTTTCAGTTTAAAAATACGAAATCCGCATGACTTATTGTTTGATACGCAAGGTGGGAAAATTCCCGTAGACGAAAATTATATTACTTATGTAATTGCCAATAAAATTAATATATCATACAATAAAATACATAAGGTGCAAGTGATTGAATCTTTACATAAATTGACTGAACAACTTCCATGCTATACTTATCTAAATGGAGAAATGGAAATACAGAAGGGACGAATATATCAAGGTAAAACGCACCTAGAACTTTGCAAATCGGCAATTCCAAAAAAAACGGTGAAAGAAAAATTTACTACAGGCAGAGTTACCTGCTGCACAGACTTATTGAACAAGATTCAAAAACAAGACGAAAACTTTTGTAAAACAATAAAGGATAAAATAACAACCTACGAGTTGTTTGATGTGTTGATGTTTCCGTATTCTGTGGATTTTGGGAAAGTTGCTGTATCGACATACGGAGAAAGTGAATTGACAATTAAGAATAAAACAAAGTATGACATTACCATAAAAATGGTTCACGAAAACTATATTTTTTATACTGAAAATATGTTACCACAGATAGCGATTAAATTGAAATCGTTACAAGAAACAAAATTAGTTGTGTTTTGCCAAGGATTTGTAGAAGGATTTTATAAAGGATCTTTCAATTATATCATTGATGATATTTACCGAGGCAAGCACTCATATTCTCTGGAAGTGGGAAATCCCTTGCTAATGATACAAGAGAAAAGCTTAAAATTTGGAATGGTTACATCAGACTGTTTTATTACTTCGGTCCCCGTACGAATACACAATCATTTTAACATTAAGGTTGACTTCATGTGGGAAGAACTACTCCCAGACACTCCTTTTAAAATATTGCCAATTTCTGGCTCCATACCAAGTCATAGTTGCAAGATTTGTAACGTTATGTATGTTTCTAAACCAACCAAAACAAAAGTCCACGAGGTTGACCTAATTTCTAAAAGTAATACGCCTAGAGCCATACCGATTGAATTAAGCGTCATTACACGAAAGCTTTCCATAAAGTTCTTACAGCAAGGTGTCACATTAAAAAATATACCTTTAAACTTGGAGACTGTAGAAAAAGTAAAATTAGAGAATTCTTCAAGAGAGATTGCTTTTTTTCACGTTGTGGAGCCCTTAATTCCAGGTTTAAGAATGGAACCAATGAGTGGCACAATTCGACCAAAAATGATAATGACCTTTGATGTTATAGTAAAAATATCATGCGTTATAGAATTCTTCTTTGATATTTGTGTTAAGATTAATAATAAAGAAAACGTAATACTGCCTATAACTGGAAACGTTGTTGAACCAAAAGTTTTAATTCACCCCAAAAACGTTTACATGGCACGTATTCCGTGCTTCATGGTGAGTTACGTCCCCATCACTTTCCAAAACCTGGGTCCTGTGAGATCCTATGTCGAGGTTGTAGACACTAACGATGAAAACATATTTGATGTTTATATTGCAATTGGAAATGAAAAACAAAGAGTATACGAATTTAGCATCGAAGCTGGACATTCTAAGATTGTTTATATAAAAGTATGCGATATATTTCGTAGAGAGTACGAAATGTATATTCCATTTAAAATCAACGGATTATTAGGCCCCCCCGATGGAAATGCTTTATCTACAGAACTTAACTATTATATTGGCGACTATGAGCAGTAAGTACTTCTGTTTTAATATTCACGCTCGTAGACTAGTATAGATCGTCTTGTTTAAAATCGCGCATCCCTCCACTGCTTGCTACTTACACAGATAAAGTATTAGTATAGAAAAATTTGTAAAGGGTCGCTGAATGTGATCTAAGACTAGCTATAACTAAATGGACACTCCACCTGTATTACAGGAGGTCGTATTCTTATGAGCACATTGTCTCTTTATTTTGTAAAACGTAAACTCAAATCGCTGTTCCCCTAAAAAACGCTATCCGAAATACCTATTCAGCCGAAAACTGCGTTGGTTAAATGTTTAATTAAAGGCATTGATATTATATTCGTTCCTACGTTTGTCGAAGCCCTCAAATTCTGTATAAAATAATATTCTTCGAATTTCTAGCACCGTTTGGGATGCTCCTCTTCTGTCGTCATCTGTCGTTGTCGAACTTCATTAAAATAGCTTATAGACATTAAGTATTTTATTTTAATGCCTGAAAATAACCAGCCCGTAACTATGAATTCAGGTTTTAATTCAGAAACCTGAATTCATAGTTACGGGCTAGTTATTTTGGGATAGCATTAATTATAAATAGGTATCATGATTTGAAGACATGTCATATTACTAAGCTTACTAAAAGACGATTACTTTTAGGTGTTATGAAAATAATCCAAAAGTTAAGTTAAGAACTCTGAACAAAGATATTAGCTACTGTCGTATTACTGGTGTGATAACTGTATCCTGGATAGAATTTTCTGTTGAAAAATTTGAATTTGATTATGTTCCTGGTGGAACAAACACAATAGAATTTCAAATGACTAATGTATCTAAGTATTACTTATATGTAGCCATAGTTACATCAAAATTAGCGCCTCACTTCAGTTTAGAGCTGCTACCCAATCAAGATGGAAACGAAACCATAGTCGTAACAGAAACTACCATAAAATTAGAACTAGATCGAGAAATGAAAGCACAGTTCGCATTAAAATTCCATCCCAAGGGTCATGGCAAATTTGTAAATACAGCTATCTTGTTTTTGGATAAGCATATGACTACACCTTATTATAATTTGACATTTATTGGGAGGAGAGAGTCACCTCTAATGACGCCCAGTACTTACAGAATAATATTCCCGCCTTGTCATGTTGGAACGGAAATCTCAAGAATAATAACTATTGATATGGAAGCCGCGTCTGGCTTGGATTCATTTAAATGTTTTTTCAAAGAAGATGTTAATCTTACAGTTGAATTCGTTGACCATGAAATAATGGAAAAAGATGAAATATTTCATACGATTGTAACTGTTACGTTGAAAATGTTGACTACGGCTTCTGGTACAGGATTTGTAATGCTTCATTTTAACCACGATAGTGGATCTGCCTGTGATGTAGAAGTATATTTTTGCATCACCTATTGTTTAATTACTTTACATGCCAATTATCTAGTTAAACCTGAAGACAATCCTTATCCCTACTTTCCTTTAAGCAGCCAACAAGATCTTCATCAATACATGGAGAGGTGTTCTAAATTTTTAGAAAAGTGGATGTTTCAGCAAGGATTTCGTAGAGATTTATACCCGGTTATTCCTGATACATTTCATGCATTATCTTCTGCATTATCAACGCAAGGTGGGACAAAAACAAAAGGGATTAATGTATCTTACTTGAATTTCGTCAGAAGGATCGCAGGACCACTTATGAAACACATTCGTAAAGTATCGTATGTATAATAATTAGTATTAATTAAGATATTACATTCGTAAACTCTTCATTTACTAATCTTAAAATTTATTTCAGAGCTCATGATATTAACGATACATTTAAGTTTGTAAAAGAAATCCATGACACATATAGAGAAATACTAAATGTATTGAGATCTCGTGGTGCAAATGTGTTGGTCATACAAGCGAAATATCTATTAAGTCATGACCAGTTTGTCATATATTCTGAAAACGTTACCCCGAAATGCAATGCGGATATTGTACTTACAAAAAAAATTGTGTCGGATATCAAATTATTCCAGAGATTAAATAAACAAAGTTGGCTTGATTTCATTTTACAAAGTTATAAAGTTTTCGTCATGGACAGCTGCTTCTTTGAATGTGTTTGCGTCAGTTCTCAACCCAGAGACATAATCAAAGTGTTAATGGACTGGTTCAATCAACAGATACGGAACCAACATGACAAGCTTCTTGGAAAAAACAAACCAGTAAAACAAATTACCAACATAACGACAGATTTAACCGATGGCATCGCCCTAGCATCAGCAATAATGAGTTACTGTCCATTCCTAATGGAACACTTTTCGTTGTTCTGTGAGGTAGGAGTGAAAAGCAGAGAAGGTGACATCATTAATAATGCTTGTCTTATTGTTGAAGCAATGAATCTTCTGAGAATCTTTTTTCCAATATCAACTAAAGACTTCTTTCAGCCTAACAATTTGCAAATGCTATTTTTATCCATACATTTGTACGTTGTACTGCCGATGTTTGAAACAAAAGACACAATAAAATTTCACCCACCACTTTTAAGGAGTTCTACGCGGTTAGTTTCAATATGTCCGACCAGTCAAGAATCACTTATTTTTTCTTTTTTTATCCTTAGTAACAATACGCGGAATAACTTCCTCGTTGAAAAAGCCCCTGCGGCGGACAACGGAAAGAAAATGTTTTTGAGCGTCAAATATACGGCCAATTTTGTGACCGACGAAAGTTGCATTCTTCTAGTACACGGATACAACAAAACACGAATTTTTGACACGTATATTATATTTTTGCTCCATGGACAAGTCGGCGTATTAAATCCACTGAGAAAATGCAAAGTGACTGGGCCATTATATCGACCGAATAAGGTTGACGTGCAGGTGTCGTCACCATTTGTAAATCCATCTACATTTCAAATTTATATCACAGATGTGGAACCATCGATTCCGGTTCAGTTTGAAGAAATGCCTAAACCGAGGTTTTACTTAAGCCGACTAAACTTAATTGATAAAGAAATCAATTTGACTGGTGCTCCGAAGGACGCTAAGGAGCAACAAGATGTCCCAGATCATAAGCTCTATTTACAAATGATTTGTCTTAGCACTCAAGTAGGGAACACATGGATTTGGTTTATGAGCGACGTTGGTCAATTTTTCATAAGGATAACGACGCAACCTCGCTGGGACTTACCAATAGACAGCCTGCATACGAAGGTACAGTCGTGGCCGATGGACCCCTGCAGCTGCGGAGAGGCTTGCGAGTGCTACAGAACTACTATCCTCATGATACCGCATCAAAATGAACTTATGATTAAAGCATTACGATATGCTTTATTTGAACATGCATCAAGCAGCATGATGCAAATATTTGATCGATTAATCGGTATGTAACAATTAAAATTATTTGTTTACGGACTGTATAATACCGTACGAAATAATCAAATTATTTTTGGTAAACTTGCAGAATCGAGGACTGGTAAAATAATTCTAACGATGTTGTTGGAGGAAGGAGGTACCAACATGACAGAAGTGATGCATATTCTTCGCAACAGTAATTCGTACAGGATCACATCGCGGGCTCTACTGCCGCGCATCGAACGTGTGAAGTTGTTCCAACACACCAATGCTATATTGCCGTTGCCCGTCACTATACCGGCTAAACAAAAATTTGAGAAATATTCCGTTACATTAACTTCAGAGTGTGGCATGGATATTCGCAATTATAGAATATTCTTCATTCAGTTAAGTGGGACTGCAACTGGCGAGTCATGTAGTAGTGAAAAATCCGTTAAATCTTAAACCACGTTGTATGTGATGTGATTATAATGCCTATGAGGTGCCCATGTCTCATGTAGAATAATGATTTGAATATTAGTTTCACTAACTGAAGTCAGATATTTTAAAATAAAATCCGCTCAAAAATGTGACTACTTTTGTCTAGTCAGCAAATCCTGCAACAATTTATTAGTAGGTACGAAGATAATTACAAAGAAAATTCATTAAGTGAGATACTCTTTCGAGGACATTTTTTCAGTGAGGTGTAAAAATTAATGCTGACTTGGTATTTTTATGACTTGTATGAAACCACTATAACGAGACAGTACGCGAATCGACGACGTCTGTCGAATGTCTGTAGTTCATTTGTTTAATTTAAAAAAAAAAAAAAAAATTTATCAAGATTTGTGCTCAAGGGCGTAGTCGGCATAATTGTATTTTTTACGGTACATTTTGAGCCGATAATGACAAATTCACACGGGTATCAATAGTACATTACTGCAGCGGCCAGCAAACGAGGCATTGATGGACGAACGTGTAGGCGCGAGGCACACATACGTTAGTACGTTAGTTCATCAATGCCTAGTTGTGGCCAAGGCTTGTTTAGTACTTTTCTCAAATAATGCGCGGAAATTAAAATACTTACAATTACTTTTTAAAATCAATGACGAACAACGAACAACAATAATTTTTCCCGCGGTAAAGTTGACTTTTTATTCAATAAACAGCTTTCTATTTGCAAGCCAGTTTGAAATTTAAATAAAACCTTTGATAAGTTACCTCCTTGGTTGCCATGTTTCGGAGTAAAAGATCGTTCCGTTTTTAAATTACACAAAGAAAGAAAAATAGATTTATTTGTCACAGAAAGTATTTTTTTAAGTATTTATCCTTTGATTTTGATGGCAACAGGCTATCGCTTCCATTCTGTACCTACCTAAGTAGGTATATCCGGCGGCGTAGAGTTTAAAAAAAACTGTACTTCATTACTTGAACTCTTTTTTTTGTGGTTTAATTTGCTGCTATTTTCGCGCACCGTGCTTTGCATGTTGAAGGAGCGGCAAAGGTTTGAATCCGACATACCTACCTACAGCCTGAATTCAATGGAGGAGTTTAGACGTATGAACCCTGAACCACTATTTATTTATTTATTTATTAAAACTTTATGCACAAGTAAAAAAATAATACTGTACAAAGGCGGAAACTACTACTACTACACTACTACTACTACTACTTACTATTATATAATTTTCTTTATTTATATAGCGACCCAAGTTTTTTAATACATTTTGCCGGACACGCTCTGGTCGAAAATAGTGTGTCTAGGTAGGTACCTATGTATTTACAACTTAAACCTTATTAATAATAACAGAAGAAGAAGTTTG
Source organism: Brachylomia viminalis (assembly GCA_937001585.2). Classification (NCBI taxonomy): domain Eukaryota; kingdom Metazoa; phylum Arthropoda; class Insecta; order Lepidoptera; family Noctuidae; genus Brachylomia; species Brachylomia viminalis. The sequence continues at coordinate 11,317,319 of OW443301.2, read as the reverse complement.
TAATAAAAAATTAAGTAAATTCGGAACTCTACAGACAGTTAGTTACTTTCTACAATATTATAACATCTGTACAAATAAATAAAATGGAAGTGTCTGTTTGTGATGTCAAAATAACAGCTTTTTACATAATGAAAGTATAAACAGTACATAAAACAAAAAAACAATTTTTTATGTTTTGTTTGTCTGTCTGTTTGTTCCGGCTAATCTCGGAAACGTCTGGACCGATTTCGATAAGACTCACTGGCAGATAGCTGATGTTAGAAGAAGGAGTAACATAGGCTACTTAGGAGTAATTAGTAATTACTAACTTCATTCTTATAATAACGTTGACACATTTACAGAGCAAGGTACTTCATCATCATCATCCAGAGCCCGTCTTCACCCACGGCTGGGCATAGACCTGTCGTTTCTTATGCTTATCCCGACGCTCGCGCTCCTGTGAAAGAAATTAACTTACCTAGTCATCTTCAATAAAAATATTTACAAATACCGACCGTACCGTATTAATTTAGCCTTAAAACTAATGTTCTTTTACTTAATTTACTAATTACATATTTACTGGTTAGATTACCTTCTCTTTTTTATCTAGATTTATAAACATTTATTCTAATGGTTTCTTGTGTGGTATACGGGTTTTATAAAGTATTTCATTTTATGAATAAATTATTACTTATTTATTACCATTTTATTTAATACCTATTATATAATTTAGAGCATTATTTATCTTGAAACAGCGGAAGTGCTATTAAAACCATTTATTAAGTACCTACTTATATGATTAGTGATTTTATAGTGAACTTCCGATATTTCATGAAAATTATATAATTTCTTGAATTCTTTAGGTAGCTACCTACATATTCGAGCGATCTTGATCATGATTAACACTCATTTATTTTCTAATAGGTAATGTAACATTTGTTTATTTCTTCGTAACCAAAGTATTTTAATTAGGTATAACCCTTAAAAGTGTTCTAGAAAGATAGGTTGTAACTTACTTAGATTCTGAAATGTGTTTAGTGTAGGTACCTGTTGCCTTATAGCTTTATTTTTGGTGTTCTTAAAATCCGTTGGAAAAAATCTTCGTGGATAAAATTGTCTTATTTCAAACATCTTACAATAACTAACAGGTGCTCAATGTTACCGAATAAGAATGAAAATCTAGGTCGCGTGAGATCCTCTCAGGGTTACTACCCCTGCGGGGGACATGCCTCGAAGGGGTAGGCAGACGTGTTCGTCAAATCTAATTTCGTCACCCAACCTAGGTTAGGTTGGGTGGGTGACGGAATTTAGCTTGTATCCCAGGCATAATTATCTCGCGACCTGAAAAGGCGTGAAATATTTGTAAATAAAAAATGTACTAGGTACCTAATCCATCACGGTCGAAATCGAAAGTCTTCTTACTCATTCATCTTAAAATTTATTTCACCAAAGCATCTGCATTTGTCGGAAACGACAGACGGCGATGGCGCGGGCGCTGGCTCGGTCAATGATGCGCAAACTCATCGGAAGCGTGCAGCTGCAGTGATGCGCCCGCGCCGCGCGCCGCCTCGCCTGCCGCCTTGACCGCGCCACTCATCCGGCACGCTGACTGTTGACCGGTCATGGCAGACGCCACTTAACACACGGAAACTATTACCTTACGGAAAATGAGGTCACATCAAACGTGTTGCGCCGACCCCAAGTAACATGGGAGAAGGACAGAAACATGATGATTTGTTTGTATGTGACCTTGCTTTCCGTTGAAGTTTATCGTAGCAAAGTTAAGGAAGATTAAAAAGTCTGTCATTCAAAAACTGTAGATAAGAAGTAAGTATACTTAATCTAATATTTGTTCGGTAGGTAGGTACTTCTCATTTCCAAAAATTAGGTCCTTCATTACTAACTCGGCCAAGGAATTGGGCATCAAACATCCTGTACATCCGATACTTACAAGGGCATTCATTCACATGATCTGACCAAGACAGTTCACTCAAACTCAAACTCAAAGCATTTATTTCAATTAAACCATTTACAGGCACTTTTGAATTGTCAAGTGGTCGGTCAGTCAGAAATATGAAGCTAGTTGCCCATTCCAAAGCGTAGTAGGTACCTATGGAGAAGAACGGGCAAGAAACTCCATGGACACTCTTTTAAATTATATTGTTACATAAATATTAGTTACATCATTATTCTTGTATATAGGTATAATTATATGTGAGAACGATGTAAATAAGACGTACACATTGAGTGTCCAGTGTACAGCAAATATAAATTCAAACAAAACAATCCATAATAAAATAATTAAAAATAAGCCGTGGTGGCTAAGAGATGACCAGTCCCAACTGACAGCGCCCGTTCACGAACATGACGCATGGATCAGCACCATTCAGCTCAACCATTTTGAAGGGAGCTAAATGATCCAACACACGCGCCACCGTCAGCGAGACATTTGAGTGAGCATGACATCTATCAGCCGCCAGGGCACATTCAAGTCAATGAAAGACATTACCCGGTAAATGGTAGCTCGATAGTACATAGTACTCACACTTGTCCTATGCAATTATATAATACAAAGGAGATTGAGTTTATACAAAGCAAAGGTAGTCTTACAATCTTCAGCAGCTCCAACAGTATTTTCAAATGTTAATCAATTAGTTGTGGTTGTGGAGCAGGACCAGCATTGAGCCAGGCATTTTTATCAGCGATATAATCCCCCAACTTATAATATGCCTGGCTGCATAGTGTGCGTTTTATACAAACTTTGAATTTCGTCTCTTTCAGTTGAAGTATGTGGGGAGGTATTTTATTGTAACATTTTAAACAGTACCCCATGAAAGATGAGTCCACTTTAGCCAGTCTGAAACCTGGTTGAACTAATAGGTTCCTATTTCTGGTAGGTAATATAATTATGTCTATCACCTCTTTTAGTAAAAAGATGTAATTTTTTTCTTACGTACATGATGTTTTCATAGATATATTGACAAGGCACTCTTGTCGTCTATTTAATAAAATTTTATTATTATAAACTCCGGGGCAAGGAGCACAATCCGGGAGTGCTTCAGTGCTTACGGTTTTCTGTTCCAGACCGCTACGTGTGGAGGCGGCGGCGCCCGCCACTGCTGGTTGTGCCAACTGCCAGAACCAACCTACTGGCCAAAGCACCTCTCACGCGAGCAATTCGTACTGTTAACGAAATTCAGAATAGGTTGGATATTTTTTCGTGTTACTTTAGTGAACTTGCAAAAGTAAGTTTCTATATAATATGTTACGAAAGCATCGATTAGTTAATTTTATGTTTATTGTTTCTTTCATTGTTTTATTTTTAATTTTTGACTGTAAAACATACTTACTTAAGTTAATTTTGTGTGAAGATTACATTGTTGTAATTGTAATTATAAGGTTGTATCGTTTTAGATATAAGTAATTTTGTATTAATGTATCGGGTAATTGTTAGTACCTAATAGATGTTATTTAAAATAGTTAATATTAGGGGAGAAGGGGGGAATTGGAGCCTACTAAGGAAAAAGTTGAATAAAAGGCAAATTTATGGATACCTTAGGAACTTTTTATTAGAAACTAAAACCTTATTCATGTGACTATCATTTAATCACAGCGTTAACGTTAGATTATTAGGCATTTGGCCACAGATAAACTTTAAAGAAAAAAACAGAATCGCTCTCATTACCCGACTTTGCGGGAAATGAGAGCCTATAAATTCCCATATGTGTAATGGGAGCTACTTTATTGTTAAATCAGTCTCAAAAATTTCTATGTTAGTCTAAAATCTCAGTTAATCATATAAATTTTAATATAAACGTAATCGTATTACAATTAACTTTAAGGATCCAAGCAAAAAACGCAAATATAATCAACCGGGCTGTCAGAACCAGAACATTCTTTATGTGCCCATTTACCGCAACCTCTGCAACGGTACCACATTTCGTTATTTTTTCCTGTGTCACAGCAAATAGCACATAATGTCTCTTCTTCTGAATATTCTGACTCATCGTCGCAAAGATTCTCAATGTCTTCTTCTTCAGACGTGTCATCCTCAAAAAGTTTATTTTTTGTTGGTTACCTTCTTTCGTTGTTTTCCTTTTCCTGCGGTTTTAGTTTTACATATTAAAAAGCATATGGGTAATTGGAGCTACAAAGGGTAATCAGAGCCTAATAAGCTCTGATTACCCGACTACCACCATTTTGAAATTAAATAAAATGATATACTGAATCTAGCTTGTAACGAAATTATACGCACAGATACTCAAATTTGATAACATTAGCTATAAAATAAAACAGGTTTGATTGTAATAAACGTATAACTTCACACATAGACTCTGGCCAACGAAAGCTGTCCACGCTTTATTTTCAGAAGTCTTGATATGGCAATAATTTAAGACTGTCAAAATTGACACCTTGACGTTTCGTACTTGAGTCATCTTGTGTTTACGTGCATCATATTTTCATTGATTTTGTTTAAAATAATGCCGAAAACAATCAAAAGTTCGACAAGGAAGCTTCTATTTACTATGATTGACAAATATAAAGACATAAAAAGAGATTTGAATCAGAAATCTGCAGAGAAAATACTACGACTGGATTCAATCCTTTCACTTTTAGGTTAGTTTATTGAATTTCTAATGAAACAACTTGATACTTTTCGACTATTTATAAAAAATCGCAATATCTTTCACGGTGTATCTACTTTTCAGGAAGTATTAACAACGAAGAGACAAAACATAAAATTGTGGAAGCAGTAAAGAAAGTGAAAACCCTCGAAAAAATGAAATGGCGACTTCTGAATCACATTATTTAGAAAAGATATCTTCAATGACAGGTATTACTTTAGAAATTATAGATTTTTAACAGTTACTTCGAAGGGTTTATATACATTTATGATAATGTATGGATGGTTAAATTAAATAATACACTATCTTTGTATGTTATTATGGTTTTGACTTTAATGACTGATTAGTAATAATATTATACTGTTACATAATTTACTGTATTTGTTCTCTTCAGATGTAAGTGTGGACACCCTAAGAAGAATTAAAATTGAAGGGTCTAAAAATCAAGGACAGTGGAATGAATACTCCGGAGAAAAATCGTCCACATTCAGCAAGAGTTTCCAATTTGGATATTTTTGATATTTCACCTATAAGAAACAAAATAAACGAATTTTATGGAGTTAGAAAACAAGTCCCAACACTGAGAAGCCTGCACAATGAGCTGATGGAAGCAATTGAATTTACGGGATACCGTGAAACCCTTAGATTTTTTTTACACAAGAACGGGTTTGAGTTTCAAAACAATAAAAATAAACGGGCTTTACTTTCAGAAAAATATGAAATTGCGGCATGGAGACATATATTCTTGAGGACAATACATAAAAAGAGGCTAGACGGTAAACAGATTAAAGACAGATTATTATTATTTATTTAATATTGTGCAAGTTACCATGTGAAACAAGTAAACAAACCCCCTACTATGTCTGATTCTAATCTCCGAATATGGCTTCAAGAGAATAATATTCATTTTGAGAATATCACACCAAAGCTGAATAAAATTAATGTGTTTGGTGAAAGATAATAAACCTGCAGTTGTTTACGAAGCAGAAGTACTTCTAAAAAAACACAGTCATATCCACAATCACGAAATTTTGTTGCTGCCACCGTACCATTGCGACCTCAATGCTATTGAGCTTGTATGGAGTCAAGCGAAGAGAAAAGTAGCAAGTAAAAATATAGGAATACCAGGATCTGAAATGCAAACTTTAACAAAATAATGTTTTCTATTACAGTCAGTTACAGTCAGTTGTCAGTCTGCTGATGACTGGAAGAAGTACACTGATCATGTACTAAATATGTAAAATCAGTACAAATTAAGGGACCGAATTACTGAAAACGAACTTGAACCATTCATAATACATCTTGTGGACAGTAGCAGTAGCAGCGAAGAAAGCAATGAAGCTCATTCAATATTGTCAGGTGTAGAGTTTTTGGAATCCGATTTCAACTATGACTCATAGCCCCTATGTTTTGTACGGCTAAATTACGAATAGTGGCAAGTGCTCATCAATTAAAGTCCTCGACTGTACATAAAATTATGTACTATTTGAAAATAATAAAAAGGCAGAATTAAAAGTACTCTTTTATTTAATATTCTTCATAATACACGCGAAAATTACAGCTCATAAAACATTTAAAAATAATTACTTACTGAATAATAAATAGTATCAACTCCGTTTAAGCAGTGTACAGCCAGGGTTAACAGCTCTTGATTTTTTTAAATTCCCGCCCTTTTTCTTGGACAGCTTTCGTTGGCCAGAGTCTACCTGGCCGATGAAATTTCGTAGTTATTATAAGCGCGGACCAAAAAATCGACAAGCGTCCGTGGTCACACAACACGTGGCACTGGCGAGTCTAGCGCCGCAGGGAAACACGATCGCAGCGTGCCGAAGGCGCCCGAGTGGCAACCGAGTGAATACGAACTGTAGTTTTGTCTCTAGTCGCACCGCTCTCATTACCCTCTGGCTCCCATTACCCTCTGTTCCCCTATAAGTAGTTCTATCTATCGCATTAGGTTCCAAAACCTGTAATGATAGTATATGAGTTTTAAATAAATAAATAAATAAGATTCTGTCTGGACTTTAAAAGAGACGTGACCTCTGATTTTGTTTCTGCCTTTCTTCTCAGAGTAATCAGATAGGAAAAGCCGCCTGTTCTCATCTAGTTTAAAAAAAAATATTGACGTGTAGGTACCTAAAAGTGTTTGTACAAACCTACAAGAAATAAAATCATTTATCATTGAAAACCTGACCATTCATCATAGCGATTGATTTACTATAGCAGCCACGCCACCAAACCTACAAGATACCTAAATAGTCACAATAAAAAAAAATCGATAAATAGGTACCTACAATTTGGATTATGATGCCGTTACTTTTATTACCAACTAGCTGACCCCGCGAACTTCGTACCGCCTAACATTTTTTTTTTTTAATTTTTCTTTCCGTATGAACCATCCTCGTACTTCAAGGAATATTCTAAAAAAAGAATTAGCAAAATCGGTCCATCCGTTCTGGAGTTATAAAATTACAACGAAAAGTGGCATTGATTTTTATAGATAAGGATTTCTACAATTGTTTTCCCGTTGACTAATTGGAGATTTTCGCATTGTACCTATGAAAACCAATTTAGGTACCTAGTCATAATATGCATCATTAATAATTAAATAATCACCATGGCTCCAGAACTGGTATGCCTGTATTTATTTCTGGTCAATGCTAATAATATTTCAGGAAGTGTTAAATCAAAATGATTCTTATTTAAATTACTTTAAGGTAGTTGAATTTGACAGAAGTGAGTAGGTAGGTAACTGAATGAGTTAGCCTCAACTTTTGTCAAATTCAACTTACGATCGATTAGTCAGTGATCTTCAACTCTGCTATAACACCGTCAGATCGAAGGTATCAATAAAATCAATCTGCATAAAAATAAAGTTTATCTTTGAAGTTGAACGAATTATATCTAACTTGTCTGTTGGAATATCCAAGTGCAGTAAAGCGCGTGCATAGTGTCCTTCACCTTTTACAATAATTCTGCGAGCATAGGTCTATAAGGAAGAAAAAATACGGCAAATACATTCACTGTTTTGCTTTATAAATCAAGTTGTGGTAGCAAAATGGTTAATACCCATGTATTTTTAAATATAAAACCGGCCGGCTGAGACGTTACTGGATACTGTGCGTAAGTGGTACGCGAAATATTTTATATAAAAATAAAAAAACATTCATACGTAGGTATTCACTTAAACCTGAACTCCCGGAAGTTTTAATTTAAAATCTAAATTAAGAGAATGTGAAGCTAAATTGGAATATCCTTTAAATTGATAACAGCAAACAGGTTTACTTAAATCTACAAATAGGATCGTAAAGGAGAAATACGAGTTGCTTTTGTGTTCGCATATTTTTTGTTTACTTAGCTATTTATAATTAATAAACATCAAAAACACAAAACACTTATTTGGTTAGCTGAAATCTGCTACAGGCTCTATTCCTCTTTGATTGTTATTTACAGCGAGGATTGTCAGACCCATTTACAGCAGTACCTACCTAGTGTAATATAGACATTTACAGGCTGAAATGATAAAATCGATTACTTAACATCACCGTAATTCCCAAAGACTAATGTTTATACTCGTAATATAGGTACATAATGTGCAAAAGGCTCTTATTAATTGAATGCAACTTTCCGTCTTAATGAATAATTTAAGTAGGTAAACCAAACATCATTAATCCACTGCTTCTCGTCCCGCAAGTTGTAAGAGACGCTGAGAAAACAAGTTATTGTCGTCTTCATAATATGCAAAATCGTCGTGAAACTGTCGCTCTCTACTGCACCTCGTCGAGGAGTCTGATAAACAGGAGGTGTATCAGATCAAACGTTTTGTATGTGAATATATACTATGGCAGGTAAAAATCATAAAATTCTCCACATTCAAACTTATAATTTATCTTGCTGTGGTTCATGACCAAGAAAGAGAAAGATCTTTGATATTTACAAAAAATATTTTAAAAAATGTCGTGTGCATTCTAGAACAATGAGAGAATATGTACACTTATCCATGTTTTCGTGAAGTTTCACAGATTCAGCACTCGTTTTTTTTATGTCACTTTTATTTATTCGACGAGAGATGCACGTAGCAACAAACCATTTAAATGTTGACACCGATATCAAGACTAAACCGGTACTTTTAAAATGTTCGTCCATCTCAGCCTCAGCCGTAACGTCTTACCCCGTGTACTGATACTCAGTATTACTACCGACTGCCGCGGGCGCCTCGGCTGTCGGCAGCTGTAGAAAGCTGATCTGCGCCTATAAATCCACCGGACGCCAGCCGCTACCACCATTGTCTTGCTGATCGTCCTCTTAACTTCAAGTGTCGTATTATCTTTCAACCTGACCATTGTTTTAGAATCAAGTTCTTTTAACTTGTTAAACTATAAAGTTCGTATTTTTTATGAATTAGAACAAAGTGCCTGTGGTGTAAAATGGACGCGCAGCAGTTTCGGGAATTTGGCAAGGCAGCCATTGATCTGTTGGCCGATTATATTGAAAACATCAGAGATAAGTAAGTACCGTTTTCATATCTTATCTTGCAAATAAGAAGCTCGCACGTTAATTATATAATCACTTTGTAGATGTACTGAGGGATCTAATAAGCACTTTATATACCTAAACAGCTATTAGATTTATTTCAATTGAAATAACAAATGACTTTTATATAAATTGCATTGAATCATTTACCTACACTTTATAAATAGAAGATGTTGTAGATTAAATGTAACGACTTCATTTGTCATAATTAGGTACCTATTATGTATTATCTACATTTGCATCATTTTCATTGCATTTGATGTAAAAACAAACAGCTAAATCAAAATAAACATGTTGTTGGTAAACCATTTGACATTTACGTCATTTTACTTTTAGATTAAGTTCCTTCTGGGAAATAATGAAACAGTTACATCGTTGCAATATTGTATGTAAACGTCTTTGCATAAAATGATAAAACGGCTTACCTACGTCTTTGTAAAGAGCTGATGCGGGTTCGATTCCCGTTGTCGTAGAAAGCAACTGTCTACAATTCTGCAAATATCTCACCGTTGAAAGTTTTCTTTTGTATAATGTACTAATTAGTAGTACTGTGCCTTTCTTTAATTTAGTTACATACGATATTTATACCTAGTTATATACGACAAAAGATAGTGGGTTATTTCTATGTAGGTATGTGTTTAGTTGGTAAGCCTATAAATAAATAAAACAAACTTAGGTGAAGTGGGCAGTTATTTCTCCTAAAACCTACTAAGGATAAAAGTTTTCACGGTGACATTTTTACAAAATATTTCTACAGCTGTGTACCTACGTACCTAGAGGAAGTATCTTCTATCAAGTTTAGATTGTCTTTCATTTACAATAATACGCTAAAATAACGGAGGTGTATAATAACATTAATAACCGATGGGTAAACTGTTTAATTATTTGAGATTCAAGTAAACATTAGTGCCATAATACCTAACTACGAGTAACTTAGTAGATGTTCCATTGTGTATATACCTAAATGTTGAACAAGTGGACTGTTTGCTGGCTATTTCTTTAAAACAGAGCTGTGATTGAAATGAGCTGGTAGGATGCTAATATAAATAGATATCTTCACCTTAATAAACTTACTTATTCAATTTTCCTAAAAATATAATATAAATAAATATATCAATATAAGTTCAACCGCATCTTAATTATTTGTATTCATTTGATGTAAATTAGTAATAAAACTATTCAGTAATAAATTTATAAGTGACTGGGTACGGTTAGGTAGGTACATTCGATAGAAATAATATTTTAAGCAGTACCTACATTAAAACAATGAATACTACGTAGGTATGTATATACTAGAAGTAGTCTGGTTTTAGCTTAGCCATCTTAACTTAAAACTCCAATACTGCAAAACAATTATGCAAATCAATATAAATTTCCTTTCAGTTTCATTGTGTGTTTATTAACACCAATTAATTTGCTAATTAATACGATGCGCACTGCCGCAATACCTAGTCATCGGTAGATTCTTCAAGATAATCGCATAAAAAATACTTCAGACACGAAACATTCCATCAATTATACAATTAAACCACAGGTTATGACATAAAAACAAACCAATTGAGAGTAGGAACGTCTCCACAATTTTCCTTCCATTGTTCAAACAAATACATCTTCTTTGAATATTATAAACAGGTGCACGAAAGAAAAACTAAACGATATTTTAGCGTGATTGCATATCCAGTCATTGACTGAAAATAATTAGAATGTTTTAATAACTTTTTTTTAAATGATAGTAGGTACCTAGATATAAATCTTAAGGTAAATATTCTTGATTGAAACAATAAGTAGATAAGCCTACCTACAATCCATCCATACTAACATTATACATTCGAAAGTAACTCTGTCTGTACCTATGTTATATTTTCACGTCTAAACCACTGAACGGATTTCAATAAAATTTGGCAAGGAAATAGATGACATCCTAGGGAAGGACATAGGCTACTTTTTGTCCCGGTAGCACGTTCGCGTGGTATAATTTCCGACATCCACACGAGCGAAGCCGCGGGGAGAAGCTAGTTGTTAGATAAATCCAAGAAGTATCTCAAACACTAAAACTGAACTGAAAAGTTCTAGATTGGAATTGAGTATGTAACGCAGATTTGGTTTTGTATCATGAATCTGGGAATTTCCTTTTCAAATGCATTTCTAGGTTCTCCTTAGATTCTTCTCAGGCTTCTTTGTATTGATTCACTAAACCGTTTAACTTGTCATAGTGTACGACCCCTGGTTTAATATCTATACATAGGTACCTCTACCACGATAGGTATCTAGGTTAGGTACCTATGTACTGCTGTGTACCTACTGTGTGTATGTATCTATGGTTGTTAAACACTTAGATCGTTTAATAGCAACCTACTTTACTTCCAGAGATGTCCTACCTTCGGTGGAACCTGGCTACTTACTAAACACACTCCCTGAAGACGCTCCGGAGCAGCCGGAAGATTGGCAAGAGATTCTGAAAGACTTCAACCAGTCAATAATGCCAGGAGTGAGTACACGGACCAAAATCCTGTTTCTTCGTCGCATTTGTCTCAACATATATATTTATATCACTAGACTTCTCAGTTGTGTTAAATTGGCTTATAAATCAATCATGTGTGTACAATTAGTAAGAATGCAACCTTAATCTAGAACTCGACCACATTTTCTAGTGCGATTAGGTACTTTTTGTTATCGAATACCGTCAACCATTACTTTTCTCTCAAACCACTGAAGAAGTGGCAGATTATTTTAATAATACATCATACCAACATTAGGTAGGTACTTTGTGTAACTACATGGTAAAAACTAATATATGTATAACACGTGCCCAAGTAATTACTCTATAGGCAATACCATCTCTATGTAACATGTATTAACGTTAAAAACATTCTAGATTACACACTGGCATTCACCACGTTTCCACGCGTTTTATCCGACCGGCACATCTTATGCAAGCATCGTAGGAAACATGCTGAGCGATGGCCTATCTGTCATCGGATTTAGCTGGGTAAGTTCGATTGACTATATTAGAAAGTATATTGTTTTTATAAAGAAGAAGAAATAAGCTCTACAATATCCACTTATGTCGCCTAATGCAAAAAATGTTATCCAAATCACTGCCTAATTAATTTACTGTGGATTATTTTCTCTAATAGTTATCGAGTCCTGCTTGCACAGAACTGGAGGTTCTAACTATGAATTGGCTAGGCAAGCTGCTTGGAATCCCTGAGGAATTTCTGCACTGTTCCAGTGGACCCGGAGGAGGTGTCATTCAGGTAAATACTTAAGTTGTTGACAAGACTTTATCTGTGATGAATAGCAGACTTGTAATCAGTAGTAAGAAGTTTATTATTTTCTAAATCTTACAGGGTTCGGCAAGTGAAGCGACACTGGTGGGACTCTTAGCAGCCAAAGACAAAACGGTTCGTAAATTTATAAGGAACGACCCAAGCCTGGATGAGGACGAAATAAAACCTAAACTTATAGCTTACACGTCTGATCAGTGTAACTCGTCAGTGGAGAAAGCTGGCTTGCTAGGATCCATGAAAATGCGACTACTAAAGGCAGATAGTGACGGCCGGCTTCGTGGAGAGACACTCAAAAACGCCTTCGAAGAAGACAGGGCTCAAGGTCTAATACCGTGCTATGTCATCGCAAATGTAGGCACCACTGGAACATGCGCGTTTGATCCCTTGTACGAACTAGGACCTGTGTGCAATGAAGCTGATGTGTGGCTGCATGTCGACGCCGCGTATGCAGGCGCAGCGTTCATGTGTCCCGAGTATAGACACCTGATGAGAGGCATCGAATTATCGGATTCTATCGATGTGAACGCACACAAATGGATGCCTGTCAGTTTTGATTGTTCTGCTATGTGGGTGAAAGATGGATATGACCTTGTTAGGGCATTCGATGTTCAGAGGATTTATTTGGACGATGTCAAAACAGAGAACAAGATACCTGATTATCGCCACTGGCAGATACCACTCGGCCGCAGATTTAGAGCTCTGAAACTATGGACTGTTATGAGGATCTATGGAGCGGAAGGTCTAAGGAAACACGTAAGAGATCAAATATCATTAGCTCAGTATTTTGCTAAATTGGTTCGTGCTGATGAAAGATTCTTAGTTGAGCCCGAGCCGTCTATGGGATTAGTCTGCTTTAGACTAAAGGAAGGAGACATTATAACGAAAAAATTACTAGAAAAATTAACAGAGAAGAAAAAGGTGTTCATGGTAGCTGGTACTTACAGAGACAGATACATTATTAGATTTGTTATATGTTCGCGTCTAACGGTGAAGGAAGATATAGACTACAGCTGGAAACAAATTAAAGACGAAGCCGATTTACTTTGCCCCGGCAAAATACACACTAAAGCGCAAATACCAGCTATCGATCAAATAGTAGCGAGAGAGATTTGTGAGAAATCCAAATAACACGTTAATAGAGGAACACTTCAAGATATTGTGGAAGATACTTGTATACGAATAGGTACCTACTTACTTAGTTGTTTTAAATTCTTTTTACTTGTTTGGTGTTTAGAACACAGGCAAATGCAGACGAATAGAGAATTGGGGTTCACAAAAACTCAAGTCGTAACTTAAGGAATTAACTAAGTAAGTTAATAATTAAATTTAGAATATTGTTATTGTTAATAAAGCGCTTGTGATCAGATCTATGAAATGGCATCCAGGTTCTATTAGACGTAATAAAATAAAATAAACTATGAGATAACTACACGTTTTATTTCGAACTTAAAATTATCATTGGCGTCATACTTATTTACCTATACCTATACTGCTACTAACGACCTCTATTTATATACAACTACAGGTATGACCAACGCAGATGCCGTAAGTGTAGCCTTTCGGAAGACAATGCTCCTGACACACCAGGTCCTCGTTGGCTTCTTCATAATCGCACGACACTCGGCCAGGGATCTTTGATTCTGAAATATAAAATGCAAACTAATTAGCAAGAATACTGGAAACTTCTATAAGTAATACCTTCTACGGGATAGGTACCTACCATTACATATTAGTGCAAGTCATTGTCTGACCTACCTACCAAAATTCAAATTTGAAAGTAAATGCATTTGAATACAATTAGGTACATAGGGATGGATGGCTATTTCTATTAGGTAAAGGAAAATACATATAAGTACTGAATTAGCACAACCACACGGTATTTTGCAACCCAGGAATAACTAGTTTACCACGGACGAAATCACGGTCACAGTCGCTGTAGGTAGATAACTAAATTTACATAAATAACAAAGCAACACGAATAGTTTCAGCAAGGTAAATTGAAAATTAATTTCGCAACTATAAAAACTTATAATTCGTTACCAATCACCAAAAACCATATTTAGATGCCTAGATGCTAATTTTAAATTGATATGACATTCACAAGTCAAATAAAACGCATAGGTACCTGAAATGGTAGGAGCCTCTGATTTCGGCGTGACATCCTCCTTCGGTGACCAGTCCTCGTTACGAATGGGCACAACACTCTGATCCTCCACCACGGAACTGTCCCTCGGCTTCGGCTTGCCAAGAGCAGTTGGTATCAAACAAGCCGATAACGCAATAATCAGAAACACATTTACTGCCTTTAAACCCATTATTTCTTTGTTCGCTTATTATTGCTACAAGGAAATAAACGTCGTTATTGTTGTACGGCTAATTAACAAATAACCGACGTGTTACGGCACAAAAATAGACGAGCACAATGTGATGAAAGGTCAACAGAAGCGGCCTTATATATGTATAGTGCATTCAAATTGACTGGGGACAAGTCAATAGGTATGCACGTAGGTACTCACACAAACGACGCACTCGCTCAATGAGTAATGCATTGATTACTTCTGTGGTAAGACTGTTTCGAGGAAAGATTAATCACACGACTTTGTTTGTACTCAATTAAGAAACAATAATGAATTCGTCGCGATCGCAACTAAGTATGAAACGGATTAGGAGTAGGTACCTACGTGCTTTTGCACCTTGAACTAGCGTTCTTTAACTAATTTTATATTAGTACCTACACACATAGGTATTTGTTACACTTCTGAGGTTTTGGTAATTGATCATTTACTTACTAACGTCGTGACCTTTACCTATAATTGTGACAAGTGACAACTACTTAGATAGGTACATTTTCTATGTATTAAAAGTCCAAAGGTAGGCGACGACGGACGCGGAAGTGAGTGTGGGAGCGAGACAAATCACAAAACATTGGATAAAGATATTCCTATGTAATTCGACTTTTTTTTTTGGGGTACCTAATCTCTGAAAATTAGCTATGTGCTGTGGGTCCCCCATATCACAGCATCATGCTGAGTGGAAGCATTCTTGTCACAGTCATGGCGTGCAGCTGTCGACTATTTCTGTTTTGTGCTCCTGATTAGAGATCTGCTTTTTTTTTACTTTTTTGTTTTTTCTTAATTATTTTCTGATTAGAGATCTGCTTTTTTTTTACTTTTTTGTTTTTTCTTAATTATTAGAGCTAATTACCTTTTTTGTATGCACGTGTTTCTGTGACAAATAAACCTATTTTTCTTTCTTTTCTTTTCTGCAGCTTTATAATGCACATACCTCGTTAGCATAATTAATCTAATTTGCTAATTAAATAACCAATACAAACGATGGAATCCTGTTTTGTCTATATGATTCACACTGGGGAGTTCACTGCCCTCTTGGTTTTCCTACTGAGCGTAAGTAATTATTGTGTTGCGTTTTCAATATTATCTACTCTGTGGCACCGGTAAGTACCTACTTACATACCTACCTACATCGCTACTTCAACCATATAATAATATGTACCAACGTCGCAAAATGCCAAAAAATTGCATTCAATATTCCAATTCCTGCACTATTATTCTATTTTCAACTATAGGAGAGGTATAGTTAGAAATGCAATCAGAGGCAGTTATTTATTATAAATACATAACTCTTATTTGCGTGTGGAAATCCTCCTGGATATCCTACTCCCTGGGGCGGGCGAAGATGTCTCTCAGACTCGAACCACACGGTGTTCTTGCAATTTGTTTTGGCCGGAATGCTGGAAGACATGCGCAGCTCGCCACGCTCCCTCGGCTAGGTAACGCAAGGCATTCATACGGACCCCGTCTCTATATCCATGTCCGGAGAACACCTGTGTCAGGCAAGGTAAGGATGCCATGCCGTCTCTCCAACCACTCCTTCATAACGGTCCCCTGTCATATAGTAACCCTTCCATGCCCTTCCTTTATATTATGTTTTCTTATTGGGAGTTCGCAGAAAGAAGTCAAAAATGAGAGGCGCACGTCATTTAAGCATCAGGTTTTTGCTACTTTACATTTGAATATTGTGCATGCTTGATGGACGAGTTAAATTACCAACACAAACGATGGAATAGGTAGGTTAGGTACCTACAGTTAGAAATTTCGCCCTAGAGTACCTAAGGCATGAACTAAGGCGTTTCAAAAGTTTAGTGGAGACGGGGCAGGCTTTAGTTTCCTAATAGTGAAAATGACAAATACAGAAACAACTAGGTATTAAACAAGGTGAAACTAAATTAGCTGGCAAAACTTCACGGTATCGATATCCAAACGCACGTTGTCGATGGCCGCCGCGCCGACGCGTCAACGGCTGCCGTTCCACACCTAAGAATAAAAAAATAAAAAATGATTTTCCAAACTCAAAATTTAAGTAACTACAGTTAATGAGGGTCATCGGCCGCTGGTAGTGTATTTATCCCTATCACGTCTGTGTTTCGTCAGCTAATTTAATCCCACAATATTAGGTACGTAGGTTAAAGTTTATTAGGTATGTCATTATTACCTAGGTAACTAGGTAAAATCAACATCTTTATATATGTATAGCGTGAATCAATTAACTAGTAACTGCAATTAAAATCATTAGTAATTTTGCAATTTATTTATATTCAAGCCTACTATCATTGTTCATAACGCCATTGTTGAAAGCATACCTAGGTATTTTAGGTACCTACTTATTCTTGCTTGTACCATTTTTTTTTTAATTAATCCTTAACGACGCACTACTGCTATGGCTGTAATTCTCAAAGGATTTGGCAGTAGGTAACTACATACCTCCTTACTAATAAACGTCGTATAGTGTCTGTATAGTTACACACCGATTTCTCTCTTTCAGTCATCAGTAATTTGACTTTCGAAAGAAGAAGACAAAGAGTTGTGTAACTATACAGACACTATACGACGTTTATTAGTAATACCCATAGTGTATAAGTATATCAAGTAGTGTATAAGTAGCAGTAAGATGTAGAGCCGTGAATTATGAATTTAAGACTCATTCAGTCGTGTGTAGGTACCTATTAGATACACACGACGACATATCAAGTTATATATTTCCAGTTTTAGCTGACTTCGCATTATATAATAATAATAATAATAATAACTTTTTTTCAGACCAGGGTCCATAGAAAACAAGAATTACTTACAAATATAATTAATAAAATTAAAATTAAATTAAAATTAAAACAAAATTAAATCAAAATTAAATCAAAATTAAAACAAAATTAAAACAAAATTAAATCAAAATTAAATCAAAACAATAAAAAATAAAAAATAAAAAAATAAAAAAAAAAAAATAATATAGCCTTTTCGTACAATGAGAAGTCAGCTTATTAATTACTGGAAACCTATAGCTTAATATGTCGTCGTGCGTACCTACGCATCGTTTTTTTGCCACCCGGCACTGCCCAGGGGTCACCAATGCCCAGCCCAACACAATAGCACGCAAAAGTACAGGGCTAGCCTTGGATGGGTTAAAACCCGATAAACACCCAGAAAATTGGGGGGATACAGACTTGACTTGATTTGATGAAATTACATTAGAGATGTTAAAAAAAAAATTAAAAGTGATTTTCTATACTTACTAATAGAATAATATAGTATTATAATGAGGTAAAATTTGATGGTTTGCTTGTAAGTTTGTATATAAAATCATAACAGATCCACCGCTGAACGATAAACGGCACTTTTTCCTCAAAACAAGCTGGAATAAAACATTCCCCCAGCCGTCGGTACAGTCTTCGCTGCCCATCATGTGCATGCAGCATAGCAGCATAAATCTGGGTTCGTCGGAAAGCTTTACTCTTGCCCGTTCTTCGTCTCCCCATTGTGTGTGTTCGCGGGCGTAACGTAATTTTGCTACCTGATGTTCCCTTACAAGTTTTGGACCATTTGCTAGTCTATGTGGGGTCAATTTGCGAGTGCAAAAATTACTTTTGGTACCTATACAGCGGAAGTATAGGCACCTACCTATCATAGAAATAACAGATCTATGGTAGGTATCTATACTTCCGCTGTATAGGTACCAAAAGTAATAAGTAAGTAAGTTTCTATGATAGGTAGGTACCAACAGTAGACCGAACGTTCGCTGTGGTAACATAACCAGTATAAACTGGCCTCGCATTCTATTGAAACTAGGTACGCTAGGCCAGCTCAAGGTCATAGTGTCCCGACGGGAGGTCTACTGTACCTAGGTACCAACCCGTGGTCTACTGTACCTAGGTACCGACCCGTGGTCTACTGTACCTAGGTATCGACACGTGGTCTACTGTACCTAGGTACCAACCCGTGGTCTACTGTACCTAGGTACCGACCCGTGGTCTACTGTACCTAGGTATCGACACGTGGTCTACTGTACCTAGGTACCAACCCGTGGTCTACTGTACCTAGGTACCAACCCGTGGTCTACTGTACCTAGGTACCGACCCGTGGTCTACTGTACCTAGGTATCGACACGTGGTCTACTGTACCTAGGTACCAACCCGTGGTCTACTGTACCTAGGTACCGACCCGTGGTCTACTGTACCTAGGTACCGACACGTGGTCTACCGTAGGACCTAGGTACCGACCCGTGGTCTACCGTAGGTACCTACCTAGGTACCGACCCGTTGTCTACTGTATCCAGGTACCTACCAACCCATGAATCGGTATAATGCCTACTCGACCTTGCGAGTTGCCAGGATAAAATCAATCTAGACGCAGATGCTGAGATACCTACCTAATGGTTTATTTCGGATTTGGTTGTCGAATTTGAAACTACCGGGTGATCAATATCCCCAGGAGGACTGATAGACATTTTCAAAACGTTGCTTCAGGTAAGATTCTCAGTCTATCGGCATCCCTGCTACTCGGACGTCGTTCATAGGAAAAAATCTGGAAAATAGGCCATATGTACAGCGCGGGCCTATACTGCGTTCTGCTTTAAGGTCGCGTATCCAATTCTTTTATGCAAGTATTGTTATCAATACCAATATATGTACGTCTTTGTGTACCTCAGCGATTATCGATTTGATGTCCAAATAGGTATTTGTAACACCTCAGACAAACGGAGAGTCTATAAGATATTTTTTATCGACCTCAAAAAAGGAGCTTCTTAAGAGCGTTTATACCTTATGAGTGGCAACGTCGCAATTTAGTGTCATATTTCGTGATTTTCAATTTCTATCATTTAATAAGGAAAAGAAGAATAGACATGAAATACCTACGAAAAAAACGTGCATACCTAAAATGTCAGTCTGGCACAAAGATGGCGGCTTGCGGTAGAGCTGCGCGCATTATAATATCGATAGTTGAATTGCAAGGTGTTTGCAGAATTCAAAATTTTCGAAAATGAGTTTCTTTTAGCTGTCTTCAGTTTAATTTACGTGGTAATGCAAAATGCACACGCTCAGAGTGTCAATTGATTTGTTGTTTTTTTTGTGAGTTAAATTAATTTTAATTATTTTTTTTTATAATTTTTCCTGTGGGCGTAGTATGCGAAAGAAATGGCGGCCAGAACCACTTTGGCGACCACGCTCTGGTGGTTACGAGTATAAAGCCTCCACACAAACTGCCGCTGGCTCACCCCTGGTTGGAGGCTTTGAGTTAGCTCGAAGGCACCACAGGATTGATCGGTTAAGAAGTCACGGCCTCTCAAGGCCAACAGCGAGATGCCATACACAAAAAAAAAAGCCCCCGGCTCAGGTTGCCACATGCGGCTCAAGGTTACTTAGCGCTTGAATTTTTTTTTAAACTTTTCCCCACTCTAGAAATTTCTCCTGTATCGTGGGTGCGTTTACAAACATTTAAACTCACATACACGTTTGTGTAGTAGTTGTTCCGGGTCTGGCTGTTTAGCCAGACCCGGAACAACTACTTGCAGGTAATACAAATACTTGTTCCGTGCGGGAATCGAACCCACGACACGCTGCGCAGCAGTCAATCGCTTAACCACTGCGCCAACCGTGTCGTCATTTAATCATATAAATCAATTAACATTGAGTTTCGTGCGGACTGCCAGTTTCTACGGCTTGTGCCGGGGCATACCTATGTGTAGGAGCCTTAATGGAGTAAGTATCAATATTACTGATCAGCACCTGCATCAGCCTTCAGTACCTGCACTTAATTAGCAATGAAAAGAACAAATAAATACTAAATACATATTTTTTTTCTCGTTTTTCAGTCTACTTATTTCTAATAATTACTTATAATTATTTTATTTTTTATACTATTTGGCTAGATCATTCATAATAAAACGAAAATTACCATTTTACACAGATTTATTAAAAACCGTTGATCCCAGTCTTAATCAAGTTATATAAATACAAATTTTATAAAAATATACACAATAATTAAATAAGAGCACGTTGAGCCCTCAATGCCAGTCATTATATTTTCATGTTCTAAAAATACAAACTTTAGACAAAAATATAGGTAGGTACACAATAATCAAATAAGTCGAAGTATCACGTCGAACCCTAATAAAATTGGCAGTCATTTACTCATTACGGAATAATATGATTTTGTTAAAGTAATTGCGAAATGAAATCTTTTCTGTAGTCTTCTTTCCATAGTATGTATTTAAACCTCAGATCCATGTATTTAAAGTTCGGATAAAACATTTATCTTCAAAATGCAGGGAACAAATAAAAATATGTTTGGTTGTAGTATTCAAATTTTCAATCCCAAGCATATCCAGCCACTGTTCTTTTCTTTCTTTACATGTTGGCAATCTAAAATCATAAAAAAGAAATCGAGGAATAATATTCACCTGTCGATAAGTTATCGATATATTGAAAATGCCGTAGCGAAACTCTATTAATTAGTACGAATGATTTTCTTAAAAAATCACATAATATTAATAGTAAAACAGTAAGTGATTACAGAAAAGCAAGTATATCTGTATAAACTATCCCACAAATAGCAAAATCTTTCAAAATAATAGAAAAAAAGAGATATTTTGAATGAATTCGATTACTTACCTGTGCAACGTTATATTGGGGTGTTTTTTGTTGCTTTTCATGCGGCAGCCTAATACACTGCACCTACCCATAATAAATGCAGTCTTATGCAGTTCGAACACTATAAACAAGCACAATTTTCGTCTAATAACACAAAATTTTCTTCAAAACACTGAAAGAAACAAGTCGTGATGACAACTGATGTACTTGTTGGCTGTGACAAAACATGGCGACCGGCCGCAGTGAGATATTTTGTAGATAATGTTGCAATTTTTGGTAATGATAAGACTACTGTGTCCTTTTTTTACATATGATTACCTACCCTCATAAGTTAAAAAGAGATATCGATATGTCAGTAACTATGCCGTCGAAATACATCACATTCCTATAACTACTGTTCGTTATGCCGAGTCCTTTCTTTTCCATAGTCTGAGTTTAATCGGAGCTATATTTAAAAAATCTGTTTAATTAATTTTTTAGAATTATGTGAAAACTGTGTAAAAGGTAAGAAATCGTTGCGTTTACAGTTCTATTTATATGCAAATAATACATTGGAAACTTGCAGGGCGTTATTTTCATTGTAAAATAACTGTAAGCATTACGGTTACCTACTTACTTTTTAAACACTTTCACGTAATTCTAAAAAGTTAATTAAACAGATTTTAAAATATAGCTCCGATTAAATGATAAAAATTGAAAACCACGAAATATGACACTAAATTGCGACGTTGCCACTCATCATAAGGTATAAACGCTCTTAAGTCGACCCGTAGGTATGTATGTTCGCGATTTTTTCAATACTACGGAACCAATTTTGAAGATATTTTTAAAGACAAAGTCATGTATTCGTCCGATAAGGTAGGTACATAGTTGGTTAGTCTATTTATGTTTAGGACAGATCCGCCGCTTAAAGTGGCATACGAATATTTACAATATTACACGTGGGTATAAAACCTAACTTATAGACTACATAAACTCCAATAAACAAAACAAAAACACTTAGACTAAAGATAAAAAGATACATTTATACTCTATTATAAAATGAAAACAAAAAAAATCCAACATTTGTAAAACTAAATAAATCTAATATGAATTACCCTTACAATCAAAGAAATCTTTTACTGTATAAAAATTATTTTTTTGAGTGGGTTTAATGGTTAATTCTGAGGAGTGTTTGTGTGAGTGTGTTGCTGTGGTAATTACCTAGTTAGTAAGTTCACAATTGGCAGGTTGGTGGTTCAGTTGATTAGTATCCTACATGCTGCCTTTTTCGTGATTGGATGCTCTCTGCTTCCAGGGGAATATAGTTTTAAGATTTAGCAATACCTATTGATTGATACCAATGACTGATATCATAATGATCAATCACCAATCATACATAGAAAGTAAAATGGGTATAAAATGGATGCATCGCTTCAATGACTTGTGAACTAGACAGAGACATCAGAAGATTAAAAAAAAAAAACACTCCTACTGTTTTAATCTTACCAATATATTTTGCACTTACATAATTATTCTGTTCATTTAATCCATTCTTTTGATATTTTAATCAAATATATCGTCGTAAGTCAGTAGAGTCCGCTTGGCGTCCTTAGGCGGAGGCGCGTTGCGGGGCGAGGGGGAGGGGGTCCAACCCGGCGCCTGCGTCGGAGGCCTGCCGCGAGCGACTGAGATACGCCACCCGTCCTCCAGGCCATCCAATGAAGTGAGGGCTTGAGCAGCTATCTCTGGTGTGTCAAAAGACAGGAATGCTCTGGAAAAATAAAAAGTTATTCATACTATATTATTATAAATGCGAAAGTAACTCTGTCTGTCTACCTTTTCACGCCATAACGGCTGAACGGATTTCGATGACATTTAGCACACAGATAAACCATGACGAGGGTTCGGACATAGGATAGTATGTTACCATAGAATAAATTCCGACTTCAAAAGGTAGCTTAAAATGAAATATATAAAATATTGTTAATAGAAACACTCTCTTCCTTAATAGTGTATGATCTGAGGAATACTAGACATACAATAACAGGTTGAGACATTTGGACATTTCAAATATTCAGTCTTAATTAATTACGTAAATACAATACAACCATTTGCAAATAGAATGACCACTCACTTTTCATCATCAGGCTCTTGTGTGAATGAGAAAGGTTCATATGTTGCCAACCGTCTTCTGATAGTTTCTTCGGAGATGCGGGCGCCAGCTACAAGCAGAACTGAATTCTTGCTTACACCAGTTGCTGGTGGAGCTGGGGTTTCTGCACCAGCTGGGAGAGGCGTGCGAGGGGACTTCTCATCTCTTGGACTGGAACGAAAGTTCAAACTCAAAGCATTTTATTTCAAACTAGCTAACCCAAAAGACTGTTCCCATCAGAATTTAGGAGGAAAAAGGTCATTCAGCAGCTCCTAAATTTAAAAAAATTCCAATTTTTCTTTTCATAAAAACCTAGTTTGGATTATTATGAACCTTTTAAAACAAAAATTTGCCTAATCAATCCCGCCGTTCTGAAGTGACACACTTACCAACAAAAGCATTTTAGTTTAATTATATAGATAACCCAATTATAGGTAATTATGATTTGTAAAGGAGCCAGTCAGCCAGAAACATGAAGCTGTTTGCCTATTCCAAAGCGTAATAAGTTCCTATGGAGATGAACGAGCCAGAAACTCCATGGACACTCTTTTAAATCAAAATATTATTACAAAATATTGGTTACATCATCCATGTTGAAATTATAGGTACAGTCAGTGCTCTGTATATCCCAACCCCTCTTCCCTTCCCTTTGTAAGAATGGTCACGTAATGCAGAGTACTGACCGTACATATTGTCAATTACAGATTAGAACTACATTTATAAAAAATGCTTCTTTCTAACCTTCTGTAGTAAATAGTTTTGATGGTTACTGCCATAGATACTATGCTTAGAAAGCAGATATGTGGTCACAGTTTGATTGACATACAAGGGGGAGTGATCTCTGTTCCCTTGACATAGTTGTTTAAGTGTTAATAAAACCCTCTCAGTAAGTTGTGAATTTTAATAAGGCAACTATTTTGATGCGTTTTGGCATAATTTGACCAGTGAATTCTTCATATCTTACCATAAGTAAACCCAATGGCTAGCAAGCTGAGCAAGAAGGTCCCACTTGAACATAAATACTTACTTCTCCCTTGCTGTGACAAATGAGTCATAGAGATACTTGACTCGAGGACTCTGCTTCTCGTCAGGAGGAGGGGGCTCTTGAGAGGCACTAAATGGTTGATAAGAGGCAACACCACCTGCGGCACTTGCTGACCCACTGAGTTTCCTCTCTCTACCTTAAATATTAAAATGTGATTAAAATACAATGTTGTATGAAAATAAAATTGTAATAATTCAATTTTCATCTTTTTTTTTGCAGAAGAGCAGACAGCAATGATGAAAATAAAATCTGATATAAAACCTCTCTTCCAAGTAAATAATTTAGCACATCGTGTATCCAGAAGTAACCATAACAAAATGATACCTGCTCTTGGTCGTTTAAATGTAGCATTTTGAGGCTGAGGCGGAGGACTTTTTATCGCTTGAATAGCTCCACTCTTTATCAACTTGCGAGCAATTTCACGAGCATCGCGTGCTTCGGTTGGCCGCTTCGGTAATATCGGCTTTTCAGGCTCTTGTTTGGGAGCCTTCAATGCTTGTAAAGCCTTCTTTTTCTTTTTCAACTTCTGGTATTTTGCTTGTAACATTAACTCTTCTTCAGTTAAATTAGATGGAAAATGTAGGTAAACCATTTTTGATCCAAAACACTTTTATTTTTCGATCAATTTAACAGTATCAAACACTGCAACAACTGGCAAAAACAGCGAACAATTGCAACAATGCAACAACACTTTAATGTTTTTTTTTATTTTTATAGATGTGTCAAGTGTCAATGTCAAAACTTGTTTGACAATGGGTACGTTCCGAATTGCGCTGTAATCGATTTGAGCGTGCTTACACCCGTTCCGAATTATCGTTAGCGCGATAACGATGTGTCCCGTGAATCGTCATACAACGTGTCCCAGAAATAAACGTCAAGCCGAAAACGGGCAATAGGCCAAGTCGTGACAGCTGATAGAAAAATATAAAAAACAATCTTGGTCATTACTTTTCTTTTATGGATTCAAAAATAAATCTCAAAAAGTGACACCCTGTGATGGTCTTTCAAGTCCTGTGACTACAAATATTAAGTCAGTTTTTTTTCGGCGACGTAACCATGAATAAAATTTACCCGGTGGCCACCCTTATGTAGCACATTTTAACGGACACCTTTCACTTTTTTTTTTCTTTTCACTTTTGGATTTTTTTCTTTTTTCCTTGTCTTTACTCTCCATAGCTCAGTTTGTGATCTTCGTGTGAGAGTCAATATAAATACTTTTTCTTTCTTTCTATTGTATGTAGAAAGTCAAGTGACTATTCGCGCCAGTTTGTGCTCCTCGATTACATACAAGTTAGTTGACACCACTGACCTCTATTAGAATACGCTGGACTGGCTATCGCTATCAATTTCATGTGCCTATTTGAAAATCGCCATTTTGGCGCTGACGGCAGCAGTGTGGGGGAATGGAACTAATACTAGTGATGTATAACAAAACGTTTGTTATCGATAAAAACTTTTCTGATATCGACCACAATGATAGAAATATTACCATCGCTATTGTTACAGATTTCCTATAAATTAAATTGGTTTAGGTAATTATTAACATGTAACATTCGTGTTGTCTTTTAAACGTAATATGTTTTTAAAAACGTGAAATACGTTTTATAACATAATGGTAAGATTTACTAAAATTGTAGATAATTGATTTAAAACAATATAGGCATATATTTTGTTAAATGTTACTAAAACACAGATAAAAAGACATGTCTGCACTAGTTGAGTACCTAACTAAACTAATGAACTATAGATAGTCGTAATAAGCTGATATTTTACGTAGAAAACATAACTTGAAATAGCAGTATCTAGTACTGTTTATGGACTGTAATAATAAGTATCACATGTCCGGTTGACCCCTTCCTTCCTTGTTCTCCTTAATCGGATAACAGTTCACTATAGGATCAATAAATAATAAAATTCTGTAAAATAGTAAATTACTACGATAGAAATAGTAATTAATAAGATAATCCCTTCCTATAAAGAGTGCACAATAAGATATTATTACTAGTCAGATACCGCATGTTGCCATGTGATAAGAGACACAATAACTTTCTATTAGGTCTGTAATTACGGTAATTAACTTGTAACAACTTAATTACCGCAGGGGAGGGGGACAGGGAAATAAAAAAAGCATTCTCAAATCACATATTTTATTAAATTAAAAATTACTGTCGAGCCATTTTTTCAACGTAGTCCGTGACTGATGTTTTAAGAAACAGGTTTCCGTGAAGTGTTTAGAACACAGATAATGATACATTGTCGGAGTCCAGTTGACAACCTTCATATTTTTTAACCAAAGTTTGAGAGTGTAATCGGAGGGGAACCTGTAATTAAAGGAAACATTATAGTAGGTATGGGTAAAAAATTATAAATTATATACATATATCTATAATTATATAGAACACTTAATGAGAATTATGAATCATAAGTGTTAAATTATTTTTTATTGACTCTAATAATAATAAACCTTGAAGTGTTTTGTTATTATTAGAGATCATTATAGTGTGCGTATCATTATTTTAACAATGATGAGCATGACTTTTGTTTTACATCATAATATTACGAAAGTATCGATATGAATTTTGACATCCCTAACCAAAGTTATTGATTATAAAAATGTTCGTAAAATCCCGTAAACTCGAATAGTTTACGTTTATTATTGTAAGAATACACTGTTTTAAGCGGTTTTCTAATAAGTATTTATGTTTTAGATTCACTTACTTGTGAAAACTGACACCACTGCCCTTTTCGTATCGTGTTTTACAATATATGCACGATTTCATGTTGGACGAACAATACAAGCTATGATACAATCACTGTCACTATTATAACACTTTAATTTATATCACAATCACAGTAAACACTTTAGAAAACTTATTATTCCGCAGAGACACTTAGCGTAAAATCAACAAACAACGGCCATTTGCAATCTTATTAGTTCTCAGAACTCTCACGTCTGTCACTGGGGGCGCTTTGAATCGGCACAGCAAATAGCTGTCATTTTGTATGGGATAGCCAGTCCAGCGTATTCTAATAGAGGTCAGTGGTTGACACAATCAGCGTGAGCAAATTTTATCCCGAACCTCGTGTGGGATTCAACTTACTTTGACCAAAACCTTGAATATAGCACTTGTTACTTTGAAAGCAGGCATGCCAAAAAGGCAATATTATTAAGTACAACGCAACAAAGTTCTTTTGACGCATGGCCAAAATCGGAACTAACACCGCCACCGCCCGCGCCAGCTTGTTTTGTCAACAATTTCTGCGACCATTTTCACAAAATGTTTACCAACAACAACAAGTCCAAGGTCCAGAATCAGAATCAGAATTATTTATTTGTTAAACATAGGTGAAGAACATAATATATACATTAATCATACATGTCAAGGTCTTAAATAGATAAGTGTTGCACTATGCTTTGTCATTGTTGACATACAAATATTAAAGTCGACTTTCGTTGGTAGTGGTGAAGGCTAAACACGTGCTTTTGTCAGTTCTACGAATTTTTTCGATTTCTAGTGAACCTTTGTGTGAAACTTGATCGAGACTTTTCCTAGTGATTGTGTAAGGTTAGTTTTATTTGTTATTGTCTTGTGTATAACCACTATTCGTCGTCAAAATGAACTCCAAAAAGCCCCCTGATCCCGACCCCCCTGACCCCGAGCCTTTTGATCTTTCCCCTGTCTTGACTGTCACCCTCCCCCATGACACCCAAATACTCACGCAAGACCCCAAAATGGATACGGAAACTACAAATCGGAAGAGAGTCGCTGTGTCCCCCCCTGCTACTCCAAATATTCCACCCAAAATAGCAAAGAACATAATCGGCAGACTTACCTATACAGCCAGAGATAATCCGCCGTATATTGTCCATGTTTCCCTTAAGGATAGCCAGACTTCAGGCACTGTGCTACAACCGGTCAAGTTTGGTATGTTTTTGATGATAAATAACATCAATAACATACACCTCGATGGGGTCAAACGTATAGGTAGAAATAAAGTATCGGTTGAATTTAAGACTCATCAGGACGCAAACAGTTTTCTAATTAATAACTTGTTGATCCAACATAATTATACTGCCTCCATCCCGCAATTCAATATTACACGAATGGGTATTGTTAGGGATATCCCTATTGAATGGTCGGAAGATGAAATAATTGAAAATATTAAAGTTCCTGAAGGATGTGGTGCTGTTGTGAAGGCCAGGAGGATGAGCCGTAAGGTGACCTCGTCTGGTGTAGCAGAGTGGAAGCCTACGCAGACAGTTGTAGTTACTTTCGATGGACAAGTTTTGCCCAAGCGGGTGTATTGTTTCTACTCAGCTCTTCCAGTTGAGAGATACACATACCCAACAATCCAGTGTTTCCATTGTTGTCGATTTGGCCATACCCGTACTATATGTAGGTCGAAACCACGCTGTTTTAAATGTGGTGAAGATCATCCTGGTGATGGATGTGAAATCACCCCTGAGTTAGGATTATGTGTTTCATGTTCTGGCAACCATTTCGCAAATGACAGTGCTTGTCCTGAATTGGGCCGACAGAAGAGCATCTAAGCTCTGATGGCGGAAAAATCTATTTCATATGTAGAAGCAAGTCGGGTTTTCCCCCCTGTTTCCAGATCATATGCTGATGTATCAAAATCGTCCTCCCGTAGCAAGCTTACAATAAATAAATCCCAATCCCAGTCTTCAAGCCCAATCCCTGCTATTCAAAGGTCGTACCATAAAACGGTATTCCTTAACCCTAAAACCCGTGCCCCCCTTTCTCCTAGCTATAATAAGCAAGCGCATCAAGCACTTACCCAAAATTACTCTTTTTCCCGCTCCAAAAATGGCTGCGCCTTCCCATCGGAAGCCGCCCAGCCAATGGTCTATAGACAGGAGGACAGCTCGAAGAATATTTTAGAACTAATTACAAATATGCTATTTAGTGTTCTTACAAATCCTACCCAATCAATACCTGACCACGTTGCTGTAAAATTGACCTCAATCCTAAATTATATTCACAATGTTCCATCCACTGACATTCCTTCAATGGAACGTGAGGAGTATTACTCCCAGGAAGCCTGACCTTTCTTTTTTAATTAATAAGTATAAACCATCAGTCTGCGGCATTGCCGAGACATGGCTTTTACCTGGGATTAATTTCAGGTTGCCGTGTTTCGGCACTGTTCGTAATGACAGACCTGATGGATATGGGGGATGTGCTTTGCTCATCAATAGCAAAGTATCATTTTCCCCCATTCCTCTACAATTTGTTGGCGATAACATTAATGTTGTTGCTGTTAAGGCTGAGGATATAAATATTTTTTCTTTTTATATTGCGCACCCACAACTCGAATATCTTTCGGTAATTAGAAATTTGTTATGCAGTGTTAGCGGTCCAATACTTGTTATGGGTGATTTTAATTGCCACCATTATCGTTGGGAATCAGATACTTGCGATAACTTTGGCATTGGCTTGCTGGATATATTGGATGATCTTGATCTCTGTGTCATCAATGACGGCAGTGCCACACGCAGGTCTGCACCACAGCAGAGTAATAGTTGTGTTGACTTGACGTTCTGTTCATCCAATATATCTAGTCTCCTCATCTGGCGTCGCTTGGATATGACTTATGGAAGTGACCACTACCCCATCATGATCGAATTCCCTTCTAAAGATGTTCCCATTAAAGTCTCCCCTCCACTTTTAAAATACCGGCTAAACTCAGGAGATTGGGAATTATATTCAAAAATTTTAGATTTAAGAGTATCTTCTCTTCCAAAACCTAACGAGAATAATGCCCGGGAATGTTTTTTGTCCTTTTCCTCCATCGTTTCTTCTACAGCAGATGACTGTTTCCCTTCCAAAAAACCTCAATCTAATAAAATTCCTTCTCCACCATGGTGGGATAGGGAATGCACTGACATGGTCAGGGCCAGGAATGAGGCTGAAGAGGCTGTTAACTATAATATGAACGTGGATAACCTCATCGCTTTCAAGCGAATATTAGCTAAGTCCAGGAAAATACTTAAAAAAAAGAAACGAGAAGGTTGGTCAAAATATTGCAGTTCGCTGAGTCCATCCACTCCGATTTCAGTGGTATGGCGGAAAGTGAAACTTTTTAGGAGTAGTTTAGCACCTACCTCTTCGAACAACCTCTCAGAAGAACTGGGGTATCAGTTTTTCTGCAAAATCGCTCCAGCTTATGTTCCAGGTGTAGAGGACAATTGTGTTGGCATTGAGGATGTAGACCATACGAACGATCCAATGAATATGCCATTCAGCTTCGAAGAGCTAAAAACTGTGTTATCCCGTGTCAAGGACTCCGCACCAGGGGTGGATGGATTCCCTTACTCTTTTGTCGTCAAAGCTGGTTCAAAAACCCACCAATACTACTTGGACTTGGCAAATTTCTGCTTCACTTCTGGATATATTCCCACTGATTGGAAGGTTCAAGTTGTCATTCCGGTATTAAAACCTGGCAAAGATCCTAATGATCATTGCTCATATAGACCTATCGCTCTATCGTCCATACTCATTAAAATCATAGAACATTTAGTCAAGAATCGTTTAGAGTGGTTGGTGGAGGGCAGAGGACTGCTTCCGGCGACTCAGTTCGGCTTCAGGAAAGGTCTGGGCACAGCTGATAGTGTAGGTATCCTCACGTCAGCGGTCCGACTGGCCCTCAGCAGGAATGAGTCTGTGGTGGCTGTCTTCCTGGACATATCAGCTGCTTATGATTCGGTCCTCCTCCCTGTTCTCAGGCAAAAACTGCAAGAGCTGAGAATTCCGGCTAGGATTTGTCGTATCATTGATCGAATCTTTTCCAATCGCGTCATTCAATTAAGAATCCCTGGGGCTGACTCTGAACAAAGAACAGTATGGAAAGGACTACCTCAAGGATCTGTTCTCAGTCCCCCGTTATACAACATATATACAGCGAATTTGTCCTCATCTTTAAATATTGATTGCAAAATCCTTCAGTATGCTGACGATATTGCATTACTGGTCACTGGCAATTCCATCCAGGATGCCGCTCTTTCGATGAATGTCTCTTTGTCTTCATTAAACCAATGGCTCCTTGATCACGGGTTATCTTTAAGTGCACCAAAGAGTACAGCGGTCATTTTTACCCGCAAGCGTTCTGTTCCCCAAGTAGATATAAATATTGATGGACAAATCATTCCAGTCAAGGATAAGGCTAGGTTTCTGGGAATAACGCTGGACTCGCGATTGTCTGAAGTTGACCATATTAACAACACTGTTAAAAAATGTGAACGCTCCGTGTCGGTCCTTAAGGCTTTGGCCGGGGTGTGGTGGGGAGCTCACCCCTACACTCTCAAATTGGTATATGCGTTGACCAGGAGCTCTCTGACTGCAGACTCAGACTCGGACATTGTTGTAGCCCAGTGTTTCTGAATAAAATCCATGTTAGGGACAGTTCCCTGTGTGAATGCGGTCTCGCGGAGGGTACCTTGGACCATATTTTTTTCTCCTGCTCCTTGAACACTAAATCCTTCGATCTCTATCGAAAAATCTCCAAATGTAACATTCCTCTCCCAACAAACTTCCACTGCCTGTTATCCCACTTCTCTCCCAAAATTATTAACCTCTTAACAACTTTTTTAAATGAAAATGATGTTAAATTGTAATTGGTGCGTAATAATTATGTAAATATTAATATTGTATGTCTGTGCTGTTTATCACCATATTTTATATAAGATAGTATTTTAGAATAATATTTATGTTTTACTAACCCCCTGTCCTCGTTTTTTCAGCGACTAACATCTGTAGTACTACCACAAAGTGCAAAGTCGACGGCCCGCCTACGCGCTGCCGTCTAAACGTGAAGTCAGGTTCGTCAAAGACCGGTCCGGCCATATTGGAACCAAATGGTTCCAGTACTTTCCCCATACCGTCAAGCCATATTGGAACCGATCGGTTCCAGTGGCTCCGCGCGGTTTTAAATCTAATTTAACCTTAAAATAAAAGCTAATATTGTTTGTGGGCATTTTAGTCTATGGGCTGTAGTATTATCGTGTGCCATACATCCATTTTAAAATAAAAATACGACCTGACAACATTATAAAAAATGTTTAGAACAGACGCGTCGCAAATGTCAAATCCCTGTGTGGTCGTGCTTACGTGCGCATATGTTTTTAATTGATTTTGCAGGTTTTTTTGTGACTAGTTGAAGGAAAGTGGGCGAATATTCATTTATAAGTGGTTATTACATCGTTGTAGATAATATTTGCACGAAATAACATCGTAAATACTTTTTTGAGTGAAGAAATGTTACGTGAAAAAACCGTTATGCCAATGTCGTAATTATGATGACGAATTTTGTGTTTTACAATGAATTGAGTGTATCTATACGATTTGTGAGGTTCTAAAACTAATAATAACAATGTATTTTGGTCATTCGAGGCGTTTCGTACTTTACTATTCATATTTCAACGATTTACATAGTATACAAAATACCTAAACTATTTTACGTAATTGAGAGGTTGATATCTTTGTTTTTTTTCATAAACATGAGTAAGTATATAAAGTAATACGAAAATATAGTTCGTTCTTGTGTAGTTTTGACTAATATTCAAATTCTAAAACCAAAAATACAAAGTGAAAATAGCAGTCACAAAAAAATTACCGATTTGTTCCCTCTTCAAGATATTGTTATCATTTTACAATTCAAAGTGGCATATTTTTATTACATATAGGTAGTTATCAGTCAATAAAGGTCTAACTAGTATCCCAGTAACAAGTTTTTATTGAAACTACTCAATATAACTAGGATGAGCGTGTACAAAGTCGTGCGATAAACAATACGGAAATCAGAAAAACAGCTGCGCGCCGTATCAAGTTTGAGTTTCAATATTATAAAAAAAGTAAGGTAGGACTCTCAAAAAAACGCTGCTGTTAGATAACTTGTCTATTCATAATGTAAAATGCAAAATTTCAGGCATATTGATACAGTAGTTTTATCAGAAATCGACATAACACAGGAACAAACACACTTTCAGCTAGTACTGTTTATTTATCATTTGTTAACAATAACAAATCTCGATAGACGAGCATTGTTTACATTTTATGGCATGCTTTGTATATTCATGGACCCAAAACACTTTAGAATACGATAACAAAGGGCCTTGGTAATACGAGGGGACCTGTTTTTGTGCGCAACCCGAGCCACTTGTCCGCGCGCCGCGGGGGGGCGGTACTTGACGGGTCATTAATCTGTCAACATGACGGCTGTCGAGCGGTTAAATGTCAAATGCAGGCCTGCGACAGCTTTAGTTCCAAAAAATGCGTTATGGCGCTACTTTCGGTAGCCATGTTGTTGGCAGCCATTTTGGCTGTTGAGTGTTGCGTATAACTGTCAAACGGACAGATTGTATTTTCAGTAATTTCGTAATTTCAGTCATTCGTGTTCGTGTCGAATCTCTGGGTTAGTTTGTGTATTATTCGTTCTCATCGCTTTATTGCTTGAGTTGAGACATAATTATATATAATGGTGAGTAGATACTCTCTCTACAAATAGCCTTTGTTCACATTATCTGCATAGCAGTTGCAAATTATTTAGGATAAAAAGTATCCATCATCATTATAATTATCATAATATCCATCTGTATGTTAGTCCAGGTCATGGTCTAACTGTGTACCAAATTTCATCCAAATATGTTGAACTGTTAAACCACAATTGCATAACAAACATCTAAATCATTGTCTAAACTTTGACATTATTTTATAAATTAGTAGGATTGTGATCCATCAAATTAAGTTGTACTCAATAGCTTTTTTGTTTGCAGATGGAACTATTGAGATGTCAGGACAACACCTAAGTGTAGTGTATGATCCCCCACACTTACTTAAGGGGCTAAGGAACAACCTTCTTACAAAAGACATGTTTTTCAAAAGCAAAGTTGCCACTTGGAAGGATATTGAAATGGTATTTGGTGCTGATTGCCAACTAGGTCATACTAGAATGCATAAAAAACTAACAGAGCACCATATTTACGCAGCAAAAATGAAGAAAATTAAAGTGAGTGTAGCTGCCCAAACTCTGAGTGCAACAACCAGTGGAATGCTTAAATACACTGCATTGTTCAGTAAGTTTTTACTTTGTTATCAATCAATCACTCACTTACTCACTTTACTTTAATTTATTTAGGGTCTCCGACAAAAGAAACACAAGAATTCACACTATACATATTCACTCTTTGTTAAAAAGAATTAGGTTTTTAATAATTGGGTTTTAATTTTTACAATTGAGCCATTTTGACTAATAAGACGTTTGATTTAAACTAATATACTAAGAATAATACCAGTTGCACTTTCTTGTAGTCTGATAGAATGGAAATGGAAACATTGTTTGTTTGTTATACTTATATATAATTATGTATTTCAGAAACTACAGCCTCGGGTCAAAATGTCAGTGAGACAATGGCCACAACAGGCGAAGCTGGAATGGATCTCGAGGGAGTACTGTCCGGGGCAAACTTCGTGGACCAATAAAGCCCAACGCCCATCAAATTTTAAATTTTTGGACAGAAGCCAAACAAATATTAAATAATATTCAATATATTGATAATAGTAGCAAGAAAGCCCTCAAAAATAATAAAATCTATAAGGTTCGAGTTCCTTCTCTTAATGGGTGGGTTACAACTATAGAAAGTTTTGAAAGGTTGTCTAAACTGTTGTTCGAAAAATATGATATACAATATTTTTATCCTAGAAATGTTAATCAGGATCCTCTTGAGAATTTTTTTGGTAGGATCAGAGCCATCAACTACAGGAACGTCAATCCTGATGCAAATACTTTTTTGAATGCTTTTAAATCACTGCTAATGTCCAACGTTATGGGTCCACATTCAATATACGCAAACTGTGAGGATGATACAGGAAACACAGTTGTAGATTTTTTAAAACTCATATCTTCATCCAATGTTGATGAGAGTTCCTCATCAACATTTGATGAAGATAAAGAAAATGCCGTGTGTAGTAGACCCATAACAATGACGCAAAACGTTAGCAGTAACCAATCACTAAATCCAGTAAACGAAAGATTGCGCGTGCACTCTTCTGCATATACAGCAGGGTATATGTGCAGGAGAGTGACAAACAAATTTAACTGTAGGAGATGCTCTGATACTTATACGCAAACAAAAAAAGATGTATTTCATAAATGGATTGAACAACGAGAATATACCCTTTTAAAACATCATAATTTAACATATCCATCAAAGAAGTTTCTAATGTTATATAGGAATATCTCGGGCCTTATACATGATTACTTGAATAAGTATGCATACAAAAAATGTGTAAAAAAACATTTAAAAATAGAAATAATAAAGAAATTTGATTTAAATTGGTTGGGGTGTACAGGTCATAACACCGAAGTAAAGGAATGGTTGCTTAATTTAATGATACGCACCCATGTTCATAATTGGTGCAACATAATTAATAAAATTTTAAAAGGAGGTGTACAAGAAAAACTTGTGAAACAGATGTGTGCACCTCAACAAATTGCCTTTGAGAAATATAAAGCCCATAGGTTAAGACGAAAAAATAAATAAAAAGTAAAATCTGAAGTCTTTTTTTTACATTTCTTTCGTTATATTCGTATCCAATGAACATATAGGAAGAAACATTGAACATTGCAAATAATAAAATTAACCCTATAAGAATATTCCATGGCACATCACTATGCTATCGATATTCTATGCCGGATGGTCAGCGTCATTTTTATAGTACGCTGTGGGTCATCCCTCAGTGACATTACGACACTAGCGCTTGGCGCATATTTTTGGAACTAATCGTCAACCATAGTACTGTCCTATCTGTCTCCGACTAGTATATAGTTATCTGTGGTCAAATGTCAAATGTCGGCTGGGACATGTTACAGAGGTATGAGGCACCTATATTCCGTTGGTATGACCCATTGGCATAAAAGTTTAATGCAGCCAAGATCTGCAACAGACAATAATAAAAAACATAATTATGTAGCTCAGTCAAACAAGTTGATAATGCTTTATGTAAATTATATTGTCTTAGCAAAACTTTACTTTAGAAGTAAGTTGGTAGTAGTACTTACCTTTAGTTCATTGCGAACGGCTGTTTTTCGTTGAGCCTGTGGTAGGTATGGGCGGAGTTCTTCCAAAACCTGTTGGAATCCAGCTTTATTTAAACGAAAATTCGCAATAAATTCTCTCTCTGGCAACTGCAATGGGTTACTAGCGTCGCGTAAGCGGCGTCTCTCAATTCGCATACGACTTTGTTGTCGCTGTTCTTCAGCAAATCCCAGCAATATTAGGCGTGCCATACTTTTGCCACGAATAAGAATCACAATAAAACAACAAAAGACGTAATATTTATAAGCTTCACTTTTTACCGGCTTCGGTGTTAATCACTAGAATCTCAAAAACACTACCTTTGAGTCGTAGACAGAGAATAGAGGTAGACAAGTCCTCAGCGTATGCAGTATGAGATAGCGATAGTTCGACATAAGTACATTTCTACAGCTACGTGCAATTAATATTGCCATACTTAAACTTTTACCCCTATCGTGTGGGTAGTCTGGTACTTACTGGGTATTTTGATTGTACTGAGTAATTCAATTAATTGTCATTAAACTTTCGGGGGGTGAGGTATTTATAACTTTTTGATAAGTATTTAATAGCAAATAAAAAAATCTGTTTCATGATTTTTGTATGTAAAGTACTGTAAGATTATCAGTTAACAGTAGGGTGGCAAACAAAAACGGGACTGTAGGCCAATTCTCGTAATCTATAACGTTCAAAATCTAGTCGCAGTTTCATGTCGGCGACGAACAAATGTCAAAATCGAGTGCGAGAAAATGAAACAGGCACACAATCACTTTTCACTGTTCAAAATTGAAGAAGAGATAAGCTAATTCCCGCCACGAACCTTTTTTTTTTACTTTTAACTTGTGTCATTCGACTTGGGAAGTTCAAACTGCCAAGTAATAAAGACATTTCTTTGCGTTTTTAAATTATAAATGACAACCATTTTATCTGG
Organism: Brachylomia viminalis; assembly: GCA_937001585.2. Lineage (NCBI taxonomy): Eukaryota > Metazoa > Arthropoda > Insecta > Lepidoptera > Noctuidae > Brachylomia > Brachylomia viminalis. The sequence goes on along the minus strand of OW443301.2, from coordinate 11,279,753 downwards.
TTTTAATAAATTAACGATAGAAAACACAGAAGTGATTTTATGGTACCGGAAATGAAATAAAATAACGACTTTAATCTGCAACGTTTTATTGTGCGTGTGGCTGTTGGGCCTTAATACCTTAGTCTTAGAAAAAAAAATACTTTATGTCCTAGGCCATGAAAAGCGATTTTATGTCGCCTACGCACGACATAAAGATGACCTTTTAGAGCATGAGAAGTGAAAACTTATTTTCACCTCAAGGTGTAAATAGTATACTTAGTTAGATAAGACATAATTAGCACATTTATTTACGCGCTTTATCTCAGGCCCGGATAGAATTCAGTTCGAGCGCGTAGGTATTAGATGGCATAAAAAAAACTGTGTTGATCAAGAGTATAGTTTAATGAAACCCTTGAATGATAAAATTATACATAATACAATGGTACTTAGGACTAAAGGTCAACTTCCTTTTGATCTGTGTACTGAAAACGAGCGAGATCATAGACGCCATTTAAAAAAAAATATGTTTGAACCTCAGACCAAATAAGAAGTCAAGACGGAGCGTTGTCAACAATAAAGTGAGGCCGGTTTTGTAAACATGTGTGCACTTAGTGAGGCGTAGTTTAATTGTAGTTTGATGTAAATGTGTGTGTGTGACAATGTGGTGAGCGTGTATGCACAGAGCGAGGCGTAGTTTTCCGCATGCTTCACTATTTTGTCGCTATCGATCGAAGACAGCAAGTCAGCTGTTTCTTGGTTGATTAATGAATGAGTTTTTAATGCCTCAATTACAGTAGCTTGTTCGGCAGTTTTCTTTTGCAAACGCCAGGTCTTAGATCTAAAAGCAGCTAATTTCTTCCTTCTTTTATCACTTAATATTGTCTTCTTTTCCAATTTCCTTATTAACTTCTTTTCACAAGGAGTCATCTCAACTTCCGGCGTTGCTACCGTAGGTAATATTTCTTTTGACTGAAATATAACAAAAAAATATTTGTTTTTATAACAAATACCTATACAAAAATAAAATACAAGTACCGTAAGTAATAAATACTTATAAAAAAAATATCTCTACCGCTTTAACCATTTAAATCATAAGGAAAGTTAAAATGTTTTAAGTAGGTATGTGTAAATGGCTACACAAACACAGCTAAAACTGCAGAAATTGCACAAACTGTTCGATTCACAAGAATCAGTTTCCATCGTAAAGACTGGTCAAGAATAAACTTACCATAGTACTTTCTATTTCTATTTCCATAGCAACTTCTTCTGATGGTAAAGATAGGTGATCATGACTATTTGTCATGGATGAACCCTCAACCTGAAAAATATTATTACTGTTTTAAATTTGTAACATTTATCACCCAAATAAATAGTACCTTTACATAAAAGACTGAATATACGACTTATAGTTATTCTGAAAAAAACATTTAAATAAGTACCGAATAATCCTTTGCTTCCATATCAACCCCCAAAGTATCACAGGTAGAGAAACTCGGTTGGTCTAAAGCCGGTTGGACCTGAAATTTGAAACATAAAGTACACGAACTTATTACGATTAACTGCTAAAATAATCAAGAATTAATGATTTTTCGAATGTTAGTAAGTCTTACTATATCTCCTTTACGTTGTTTGGTAGCCTAATAATTAGGTATATGTAGGTATATTCCACTTAAATTAATTCCATGTAATAATATCAAAAAGTCATCTCAACATTTACAATATTATTTCCGTGTTACACGAAAACAAGCCACAAGAATTTTTTACATATCAAAGTTAATTAAACGTGTAGAACAAATTGATATTGTATAGTAAATTTACTCTACCTGGATGAAAAGTGTGGGTATCGAACGTGGATTTAAGTGAGTACTATTTAATTTCTGTCGAATGCAACTAGCTTCAAAATGTCGTGAGCAGATTCGGGAGTGACGACTTGGATTCCAGTTAATTCGGCCCGTACATTCAGTCCACTTATTTCTTAAAAATGGTTCATTCGGAAAACTAAAAAAAAAGTAAAAATTAAATACGTTCCGTGGTAAAAATAATTAAGTTCTGGTATCCCTGTCATGTTATTATCCGACTATTGGCAAATGACACGAAGTAACATAGATAACAACCTAACATAAAATGCCTCCCAATTTGGTCGGTTAATACAAAAAACAAGTTAGGATTTTATCGTCTTTTTAGATGAAATTATCAATAAATTTTGCTTATTATTGACACAAAACAGTATTTAGCACAATAATTCTTTGATTTAGTTGCTGGAATAGGTAAAAAATGCTACTTACCGATGAAAGGTTATGTTTGGTAGATTTCGTTCACTACGACTTTTACAGCCGTATATACAGCAATTCACCATCACCACACACTAAATATTACCGTTTGGAATATCAATAAGGTCACAAATTACACGAAGTATGCGTTTCACAGTTTTTATCAACGAAAATATTTTGACACCACAATTTGTTTGCCATCAATGACTCGTGATGGCAAACAACAAAAACCGATACGCAAATAGAGATAGCAAAATTATGCTATGTCCTGCTCACACATACACATTTTGACATATGTGTCATCTCACTTTCGCAATTATTATTATTTTAAGAGCATGTCTACCTCTATTCTCTGTCTACGCTTTGAGTAGTGTCTTTCACGAAAGCTACGACAAATTAAATGATTATCAATTTGATGTCCACTATGCTTAGACAATCGCAATCTTTTACGTATCGATACAAAAACATCTGTCAAAATGTGTTACGGTGACTATCAGCCATACTGGGTGCTTATGACGTCATCTTAGTTAGTCACTGAAGATACCCAATACGAAACGAACTGTTTGACAGCTAATCGTTTAACACTTTGCCAAGTGATTAACAATATGAACTGTCAACTGAGATATGCAATAGCCCTGCTGGTATTTTATTAAAAATTTTTGGTGCAACACCAAAGAAGCTCTTTTTCATTAACGCAGTATTGCATTTCAACGTACATAGTTGATTTTCATATTGACTCCGAATGGGGGTCTTCTTAACTGTTGAAAATTTTGTAAATAAATGTGGATTTGATTTTATAAATAATGCAGTTTCTAATATATATATAGCTGGTAATGTTAATATTTTTAATTTCTTAAAGTAGGGAACGCAACTATCTGTTGACTTTAAATTACACATGGATCTTACACACCTTCTTTGCATCCTGAATACCAGTTCCCTATTAGTTGATTGCCCCCAGAAAACAACACCATAACGGAGATTAGAGGCTACAAGTCCATGATAGGCTGTTAACAGTGTTTCAGAATTAACTCTCTTAGATAATTGAAACAATAGATACGCAGATTTACTCAGTCGATTACAAACCACTTCCAGGTGAGGTTTCCAAGTCAACTTATGGTCTACAGTTATGCCTAAGAATTTTGCACTCGTAACTTCTTCTATTTTACACTCATCGTAGGTAATATTAAGGGGTGGATTCTCACGTCGTTGATGAAACTGTACAATTTTAGTCTTACTCAAATTGATCACAAGATTATTATTATTTAGCCAATTAATGACGTTATTTAGCAAGTTATTGATCTCATTTCGATATTCGTTTGGATCAGTGCATTCTATGATAGCTGTACCTACTGTCATCTGCAATATTATTATAAGAGATCATTGATATATATCAAGAAAAGTAACCAACAACAACAACCAACCAACAACAACGCCCCTCTGTCAATATCATTCAATCGAGAAAATATCGTTGTAGCCGTGTTAGCACTCAACTTGATCGTGCTTGATGCATTGTCATTTCTTAGAATAATAAGTAAAGCAGTACATTTAGTATTTTATCTATGGCATTATGTTCGGTTTTTTTTTTTTAATTTTAATGGCTCGGTTGCTTCTGTGGCTTGATGGCAGGCAGGCCCACAGAACATTATATACCCTGACGGGCAGGCCATTCATTGAATTCAAGGCCATCATTTGACACGAGGACGATGCACGTTATATACTGTACTCTTTGATGCACGTGCTTTATAGTCTTATCGCCTTATGACGTAGACAGAGAAAAAGGAGATGATTTATATGAGATACGCCCATAATGGATACGCCTTATGATGAGTTCCCTGACAGTTCTTGTCTGACAATTGTAGTGACGCGACCTAACGAAATATAATCGATTTTTTTTATAATATCGATTCAGTTGGCAAAGAAAATTCAATCGATTTTCGATTTTACATTTTCCAAATATTTTTTTAATAAACTGGTTATCCTACTTCCTACTAATATTATAAATGTGAAAGTTAGTATGTGTGTGTGTGTGTGTATGTTTCTTACTCTTCACGCATAAAGTACTGTACGGATTTTGATGAAACTTTACAGTAATATAGCTTATACATCAGAATAATACATAGGCTACATAAGGCTACAAGACGCACTCGTACTGACGCGACGCGATCGCGATTACTAAATGGCCGCTCCGATTCATCTATTTTTTTGTCGATTAGTGTATTGAGTAGTGTCAATCTCTATTGGCCGACGTTCCGTTCAACGCATTAGACATTTTTAAGATTTATACTTTTTTATTTTATTTACTTAATTTATTAACAGTTAATTATAACTACAATAATTTACTTAGTAATTTACGAAAGGCAATATTATTTTTATCAGTTCTTTTTTAGTTTTTTTGCCAGTTTATTTTTTATTCGTTTAAAGTAGTATGCTTGCCACGGAAAAAAATGAACTGTCAGGGAACTCATCGAAAAGACTATAAAAGTTATTATTCTAAGATCCTAGCTCAGTGGTTTTCTAGTTATCTGTTACCGTTTGCTTATAAGCTCAGAACAATAACTAAAGCATTATAAGCACATTATAAGTCAATGGTTTGCTTGCTTTCCCGATGACAGTTTGTTGACATATTATTACATCAGTCATCTGTGCACTTAGCCAGTGACAGAAAAATTATAAAATCGATCAAAATACGTTGCAAAATGATTCGTTTATCAAAAACTATTATACCTGCGCTTACAAAAACGTTATTGAAAAGGACTAACCAAAGCCAAAGCCCCAATATTTTGATATTCGTGCATGCACAAAGATTATTTTCAGATGCTGGTAGGTAAACAAAGCAAAAAGTTTTCCGATGTTTGATTTTTGCATACACCTACTCATAGATTTCATTTCAGTGACCCTGAATTGATTTTTCTATTAATTCTGTACAACTTAATATTAGTTCAAATTATTTTATACAGTGCAACTTAACACAGGGTTACATTTCCCTTCATGTAACCTATGTCGGCATGTCGTAATTATTATGCAAATTGTATTTAATAGACACCATCCGATAAAATATAAGTGCGTAGAAAGACCTTAGAAGAAACATTCTGTTTACGATAAGTTTAAAGTTGCTAATATACTTCAAACATCCTAATACAGTATTGTAACCTCAAATTGGTTGATTTTTCAGCTGCTTCTGGTAAATTCTCTGTAAAACATGAAGACGTTGGCCGACCATTATATTTTGATGCTCAAGCCACAACACCTATTGTAAGTAATTTCTCTTAACTTCTTAAAAGAACATTGCATTTTACATGTTTATTTTTACATTACTTTATTATGTTCTAGGATCCAAGAGTTCTGGATGCTATGTTACCATATTTTGTAAGTTACCACGGTAACCCACACTCCCGTACTCATGCCTATGGATGGGAGAGTGAGGCAGCAGTTGAAAAGGCCCGAGAACAGATAGCAAATTTGATAGGAGCTGATCCTAAAGAAATAATATTTACGTCTGGAGCAACAGAGTCAAATAACATATCTGTAAAGGGAGTGGCACGGTTTTATGCATCGAGGAAGAAACATGTTGTTACTACTCAAATTGTAAGTGACCTTAAATTGTAAATTTACAACAGTTAGGTACTGTTATGGAATGTTAAAAATTCTATAAAAAAGGTGACAATTGTAATCAAACTGGTTTGTATACTTTCCAGGAACACAAATGTGTGTTGGACTCTTGCAGAGCACTGGAAGGAGAAGGATTCAAGATTACTTACTTGCCTGTAAAAGAAAATGGAATTATAGATATGAAAGAATTGGAGAAGGCACTAACACCAGAAACTAGCTTAGTATCCATTATGACTGTGAACAATGAAATAGGTAATATAGTATGTTACTTTTTCTGTAGTTGGCAAGATCCTAATATTTATTTTTACTCTGAAATTAGAATTGCTCTTGGCATAAGCTCAAAACTTTAAATATTCATAAATTTCTAAATATATTTTGGTACATGTAAACACTCCTTACACTTGCCTGATAGCAACCTCTTTGTGCTTGAATTCCAGTTAATTAATTTTTACAGTATACAGGGTGGCAGGGATATAGACGGGAAACTGTGACCATGAATTCAGCACATGATTCTAGACCCTCTTGTGCAGAATTGTCAGTTATAAAAAAAAAACTGCTGTTTCATAGAAGAGTGCAATACCTACACGGTCAAAGTGTATGGTAAAGCATTTTTTTTTTAATAACGCTATGATAAATTTCATTGCAGGAGGGGTTCAGAATCATGTACTGAATCCAAAGTAGCAGGTTACGCGTTGATGTCCTAGCAACCCTGTATAAAAGCTCCCTCAATTATTATGCTAACTGTTATAAAATAAGAACAAGGATCGTATCATACAATTTAAAATAATGATTTCAGGTGTTATGCAACCCATTGCTGAAATAGGTGCATTGTGCAAGAGTAAGAAAGTATACTTTCACACCGATGCAGCCCAAGCATTGGGCAAAGTACCCTTAAATGTCAATCAAATGAATATTGACTTGATGTCAATTTCTGGGCACAAGGTATATGGGCCAAAGGGTGTGGGTGCCTTGTACATAAGGCGCAGGCCTAGAGTGAGAGTGGAGCCCATCCAAAGTGGAGGAGGGCAGGAGAGAGGAATGCGCAGCGGGACAGTTCCAACGCCACTAGTAGTAGGACTAGGTAATACACACATAATCTACTTTTATATGCTATAAAACTCATAAGGACACTACTCATTAATGTATATTGTTTGTATCCAGGTACAGCATGTGAAATAGCACAACGTGAAATGGCTTATGACCATGCATGGGTGGAACAATTGTCACAGAGATTTTTAGACAAAATAAACTCAAAATTAACTCATGTCATAAGAAATGGAGATGCAGAAAAAACATATTCAGGCTGCCTTAATTTGTCTTTCGCATATGTTGAAGGTATTATAGATAAGATTATTTTTTATATACTTCTGGTTGTTATGACAATTATAAAGTAATAAATATAAATTCTGATATCAAAGCTGTTAACAACAATGCCCTGTTAATAAGATCATTTAAAATTAACATAACCTTTTTTTTTGTTATATTTTTCAGGAGAATCTTTATTGATGGCACTAAAAGACATTGCATTATCAAGTGGGTCTGCTTGTACTTCAGCTTCATTAGAACCATCTTATGTATTGAGAGCTATTGGAACAGACGAAGATTTGGCACACAGTTCTATCAGGTAAAATAATTACTACTTGAGCTTCATACCTTTAAATTGTGAAAATCTTAACCGCAAGATCAAGTCAAGATGTTGAATAGTATAAATAATTCGTACCTAATTGGTGCCTAAATACTTTTACGTAATAGCATTTTCAAAGTGGGCCGCCAACCTGACATCTGGATGGCAGGACCACTTCCAGTTATCAAGTTCCAACAGATGTAATGAGGATGCAAATAGCTCAAGAATTAGTGCATAATTGGTACCTAAGCATATATGTATATATTAATTACGAAGGATTAGCTTCAACCAATTTAGATATATTGGCATTTCGTTGGATACGGTGAACCTGAGCATTGTGTTTGTCACGGTCTTCATGAAAATAGGGGAGGCAAAGAAGGGCTCAAAAATGCAAAAAAAAATTAAATGCCAATATTCTTAATTGGTTGTAGCTATTATAAATACAGTACGATTGATGACCTGATGAATGCCAAAATGTTTAATTACAGATTTGGATTTGGGAGATTCACAACAATTGAAGAAGTAGATTACACAGCTGAAAAGACCATTAAACACGTAGAGCGTCTGAGGGAAATGAGCCCACTTTGGGAGATGGTCCAAGAGGGTGTAGACATCAAAACGATTCAGTGGTCACAACATTAAAATGGCTTGTACTTGTTTAGTGAAGTTATTCCAATATTAGATTTAGGTGATATATTGTGACATGATATATGGAAAAGATCTGGTGATTATAATGACATGTTGGTTAATTTATGTGTGGTTGACCATTGCAGAGTAAATTTGTAATTGTTCGACTTAAAAATACTGACCTGAATTCAAGGAATGTCTTTGTAAGGATATATCAAAACTACTATTTGTATAATTCATAGCCAGTCGTATCAAATGCTTATTCAAAGAAATATCAGAAACAAATGTTTTGATTGATCTTGACCTCAATTGAGAGCAATAAAAAGTTAGGTAACTATTGCGTTATCATTTATTTTAATTATAGAATAGGTACCCCTTTATTTATAAACGTTACATGAAGTTAAGAGATGTTTAAACGTCAAAAATTTACCTATGGTTAAACAGTCGCTAATCATTACATAACTGTTTATGAATAAACCCATAAATTATATGAATTTATCGAAATAGTTGTGCAAGTGTAATACTTGCCTACAACCTCGCTTCTATTTTGAAGGTTTAAAATAGCCAGGTATATTATTGCCCAATCCACCGAAATGCATAATTGTAGAATGATTACACATTTAGTTCAGTACGAAATAGTTTTACTTTTATAGATGTTAAATCGTATAATTACTGGCGTTATAAATGTTTTCCGTATCAATAAAATTATCAGTGTAGGTATAATTAAGTATCTATTTATTTTGTTATACAGATGCATATTCAACATTTAAGACAAGCATAAAATTGATAGTTATATTACAAATCAATGTTTGATATCAACATACTGAAATATTGTAATAGAAAACTTTAATTATTTTTTGTTAACAATAAAGTACAATATATTGAAATTTTATGTTTTTCATTGTCATACAGCAGGATGTTTTGCAGAACATTAAATTATTGTCACAGGTAGTGTAATTAAATAAAACACCCGTAGCAATAACACTAATAAAATTTACTACAATATTGTTATGCCACATTAGTTTATAAAACTGACCATTCAAGTAAAAAAAAATGTGATCCACATAGTAAACATACATAAATAAAATAACTACAGGTACTTTTTAGAGCAGCCAATCAAACCACACAATTGATATAATATACAGGTACATCTCTTGAGTATCTAAAATTATATACTTGGCTCGGAATGATCAACAAAATAGTATATACTATTTAATACTGTTAGGCCATTTTGCTTTAAATACATAATACTTTAGATGAAATTATGTTATACAACAAACTTCAATATAAGTCAACAATCATTATCAAACAAGGTGTTAGTGCATCTTCAATACATAAATTCCAAGGCTTGCTTGCACCACAAATCACTAAATGCATTTAGCACTTGACACATTAAAAACATCATTCTGTCATTGTCATCTTCAAATACTTGACTTATTCTGTTTTTAAGTAATTTAGCACTAAACGTATTTCGTGATCTGTGGTGTTATGGGGTCTCAGGCGCGGGACAAATACGAGAGGTGTGGCGCGGGCACGGCGCCACTTTTGAGTACTTTGATGTTAAGTTTAATGTTTCAAACATTATTACATGTTTGAGCAACATAAGACTTATTTGTGAACTCCTAGATTAGATTGTTTTAATAACATATTTGATGCTGTAGAATGGTAGTAGACCATGGTCTAAACAATGTTTGTTCTAGGAAAACTGTCATTCAAATGTCACCGTGTATATTGCTACTTCTTGCCAAATCAATCTTGATTTGATACAAACATACTTTTTAGAGATTCTTAAATACATAAACTTAGTGACTTAGCAAGGATAGGCATATAAATGAATGAATAAACTTATTCTAGTGCTTGTTTTAGCTTACAGTAATCATCTATACTTAAAAGCTTAGTTCCTAATTCTATTATGCATAATATGCTTGCTTACACTTACAATGCTTAAAAAATAGACAAATTATGTTAATTAAAGCAACAAATAATTATATTGAATCAACAACTACATGGTGGCTCCTCTACTGGTTCAGGATTTGATATCTTGAAACTGTTGTGATCTAAAGTTTGCAACTCAATTCTTGATCTATTTGACTCCACCAGTTGCATTGCAATATCAGTAAACATTTCTTCAATACCTTTTCCAGTTTTACATGAAGTTTTATAGGTGGTGCTTATAAGATTGTGACACTGTTCACTGAAACAAATAAAATATCATTTAGAAATATACACTACAGCATACAAGCAAAGCAAGCAGCAAGCAAGATAATCAAATCAAATAATTACCAAAAAGTTTCAATATCAGCTTCAGTAACTTGGGGTGAAGAGCCTTCTAAATCAGATTTATTTCCGCATAGAAATATTTTAGCATTCTCTGCATATGTTACAATATCTAACAAATGCTGGCTCAGAACATGAAATGAGGATGCATTGTCAAGTGAAAACACAAGGATTGCTGCCTCAGCAAACTTGTAGTAGCTTGAGGTGACCGAAGCAATCCTTTCCATGCCTCCAGTGTCCCATAGTTGTAACTGAAATCGAAATATATTTATTGACCTTATAAGTCATTGAATACCTACAATAATAAAGCGACAACTTTTAGATAGATCTTGTTTTAGATGTTGGCATATTAAGTATCAGAATTACCTTGACGGTTTTGTCCGTAAGTTGATATGGCTTTTCAAAATGATCCAGTCCTAAAGTTGACCTTCTATCTGCATTAGGAACAAATGTATTGTTGATAAATCGACGAAAAATTGAACTTTTTCCAACACCATATTCTCCACACAATATCACTTTCAACACTGGGGTTTTAACCATAGCCATTTTTGGATGATTGAATAACAATAACACTTTAAGTTCAGAGGTAATTAAATACGAAATCTCATGTAGATATCAAACAAAATTAATTATTTAATGCATTCTTAATACGCAGCTGCAGAGTGCACACCACAGCAGAGTAGGTAGGCACTTTTTATATTGGTGCACACATTTTTATTGAACAGTGAACACACCCAGGGTGTGTTATCAAAGAGTATTCAGTATAGTAATATAGATGGAACTATTATTTTTTACCAGTATTAGGTACCTAGGTACATTTTGACTTGTCTGACTTGACATTAATAGAGATGTACAGTGTCTACCGTGAAAACCCCAGACGGCAGCGCTTCCATTTTTAAGTTTTTAGCATTTTATCAGAGGAAAAGGTTTTCAAAAGACCGAGAATCTTATAAATACAATTCTTCTAACAGACTTAACCAAACCACCAGCGTAATTGTAGTACAGTAAGTTGTGTTGTAATCTTTGCAGGCAGCGGGTTGCTTTTCAATGACAACAGTGCACCTCTAAACCATATCAAGTACTTAGTGTTGTGAAACCTTTTAAATGTATCTAATACAACCGATTAATTAATTTAATATGATTAAGTTAATTCCATCTAATTCATTCTTCGCAAGCTGACAGCTATATACTAGACTAGATTAATCCCAAAATTTCCGGCATATAGTACACACGACGACATATCCAGCTATACATTTCCAGTTGTAGCTGACCGCGCGCTGTATACGCTTTTCTTACAATGAGAAGTCCACAGACTATATAGTGAAGAGCTGAAGACTAGTATATAGTTATCTGTGCTGAAGAGGAAGGAGGAGCAGGAAATGTATCGCTTGTAATGTCGTCGTGCGTAACTAGTATAGGTATGTTATATGTATATTTTTATATATAATTTATTGGATATTATCTACTACTCATACCAATAAATCTTGACACGCTTATCAGCGCGCTACATGTGGAATACCTTCTGGTTTTCTCCTATATTATTAAAGTACTACTAGTTTTCAAAGCGTGATTGATGTGGTTAACGCCTGTCACGCACGTGATTGTGATCACAGAACACTCACTATTACTCCTAGCGGAGATTGTGAGGGTCCCCGAAACGTTCATTTGCAATGGTCATTTTTTACGTGTTTGGTACATATTGATGTGGAAATTGATCGTCTACAAATATATGCAATTGAAGTGATTGACATACAAACACAATCATAGACACTTGCAATTGAAAATTGCAATTGATCGTTTTCGTTGGCTGTCTAGACTAGATCTAGATTTACGCGACAGCTTGTGTAGTCATTAAGAGACATTACATATTAAATACAAAGTGGCGCGTACCTTATCAGTATCACATTAAATTATACCACGTAGTATACTACATGGTATACGTATACACTAAAAAAATCTGCTGTTCCATACATTTTGTTACACGTAGCTCGACAAAATGTATGGAAAAGCTGTTTTTTTTTTTATGAATGGATTTTATTCAAATTTTGTCTATCGTCTATGTATACCATGTAGTATACGTGGTATAATTTTTAATGTGATGCTGATGAGGTACGCGCCACTTTGTATATTAGTCTATGGACATCACAATATTTTGCTGATTTGCCGTTAGAGCACTTTACCAGGGAACTACACTTCCGCACTTGTGCTCAGAGTTGTTTGAGTGACTTCCAAGTAAAAGACGGAAGGACATAGTACGGGGAGATGCTCTCTCGATGGTAGATAGACAGTAGGAAGGTCGGGGAAATAGTATCTCCTGCCATATTTTCCGTAAGTACTGACTCTATCGGGCATGCTGTTACGACTTCAGGCCGTTTTTATCTTTTGCGTTAGAAGTTCAGTTCAGGGGGTTTACTCTATAAGTCCGTTAACAAAGTTACGGGCCCGTCCCAAAGTAGTTGATTCCTCAAACCAAGTAACAAATTCAATTATTCGGACAGGCAAAAACTGCTTTATACATATATTGTTCGGAGCTCAGAGGGGCAATTCCCGTATTTTTAAGACCGTTCGCATTCTAATCTCAGTCTCAATCTGTCAAAATTACAATCAATTTTTTTTTTTTTTTTGACAGGTTTTTGACATTGATTGTCGCTGAGATGAGATTGCGACTTGAATTTGAACGTTTTTTAAGTACGAGAATTGGCCTACAGAACAAAGTTATTGTTCTGAGGTTCTGAGGAAAACACATCGGGCATAGAGGCAACTGTCAATTCGTGTTGTCATTCATTCTTAATTCGGTATCCGAACTAATCTTATGGCCGTAGGTAAAATGGAATACGAAACGCCAGTAACTTCGGTTGAAACTACGTACTTCGTTCTTAGGGAGTAGACCCCCCCACAGTTCTGGGTTTTCTTGTGTCAGATCCCTATTGTATGTTCTCACTGCACATCACATAAGCAATTTTACATCGAAATTGTGGATGTGCTGTACCAGCAGTAAGTACCTAAGTTAAGTGGGGTCGGTTTCGATTTATAATTAATTAACAACTGGCTGCAGTCAGTGAAGTCAGTGAAGAAATCGTTTTTTTTTGGGTATGGCGTCTCGCAGTTGGTGTTGAGAGGCCGTGACTGCTTAACCGGTCAATCCTGTGGTGCCTTTGAGCTAACTCAAAGCCTCCAGCCAGGGGAGAAGAAATCGCGTGATTATTCTATTAAAGAGAGACGGAGAAAGAGTCAAATACCATTTTATTCATTCTAAATATTCGTAAATAGTAGACCTTCTAGTAGCTGAATATGATTGATTACGTAGCAGTAAAAAAAAAAAAATATTTAACCGATTTAAAATAAAGGTAACTTGACCACGGGTAATTTAATTCGCAACACTTTTAAACTTTTTTGGTCTAGGTATTGCCAGAACTATTTGGTATAACCTTTTCAAACGTATATTTTGATTTCTAGATTAAAGATTTTAAATTCACGGTATGCCCCGAAGATCAATAACTAGGGTGCCAGGGTGCCTCCTTACGAGAGCTGTAGACCATATTTTTTTTGTAAGAACTACACTACTCCTCTTATTGAGAACACTTTTCCACAGTAGCCGAAAATAATAGATTTTTAATAAAATGGAACTGCACCAGTTTAAAAACCAATTTAGTAACAGTACTCTCCATTATAGAAACAGCTACCATATTCCCATTAAAATTTACAGCCACATCACAAAAATCGAGAACTACCATTTTAATTTCTTCAAAAATATCTAAAAATGGTGAATAATATATATATCTAAAAAAATATATAATGTAGATGTTGTCGTCGTTATTGTATTTTTATTTTATACTGTATATTAATAAAAAATACACACATTAGATTATAGATACTCATCTTTTATTCTAATGTTGTGGAGTTTATATAATATTTAAGTTTGTTTTAATATTTCTACAACTGAAACCAGATAGCTACTGTGCCACTGGCAATGAAAAAGACAGTCAATCAATAGCCCTGAATAACTTTATCTACCACTACCTACCAACCTTGTAACATTTCCTACGAATAAATATTTTTGTTTTGTGCTATTCCTAAAGTATCGTGCTATTGGCTTGGCATGGCAACACTGGTCAGTCGTCATGTAAACGCATTCTATCTATCTATATTGTTGTATTTGTTGTCTTATCTAAAAAAAGTTGCAAATTACAGCATAATAAAAACCAAAGTAAAAACCCGAATACTAAAATGAACCTGAGGTCTGAATGTGTGTAAAGCCTACACAGTATACAATTAGAAGTGTTAATTTACTAATCCATCATGGATCTTCAAACTTCGCATTTGGCCGCAGCGTTGATGTCCGGCCCAACATTACCCATTTATAATAACACGTCTGCTGAGGCCACAGCGACGATAACTGCACCACCTAATATTCCAAATGAAGAAGTTAAAAGTGAGAAACGTAACGAACCGCCAAAAGATCCGCCTGAAGAGGAAAAAGAAGAAATAGCAAGTGGAGAGGATTTCACTGATGAAGTAAGAATAACATAGTTTTTTTTTCTATTTACAATGAATGTCATGCTCATTTCATTCCCTCTGAAACATTACATTACTTTTATATAAAATAAAGACATTTTTACAAAAAATAACAACCGACTTCCAAAATTTTTACAAAAAATAACAACCGACTTCCAAAAAAAAAACACTTCAAAGTGAAAAATAACTTTAATTTCGGAAGTCGGTGTCTTTGTATCTGTATTTTAGCGTTTCCCACCGATTTCCAAAACTAAAGTTATTTTTCACTTTGTAGTGTTTTTTTTGGAGGTCGGTTATTATTTTTAGTAAAAAAGTTTTTTATTTATCAGTTTTTAGTTATGGTACCTACCCCACACCCATTCGAAAACGATCGTCTTACACATCCACGTCCGCTCGAAGGCTGTTTTTTTATTGAAAAATAAAAATTTCGATACAATTTATATGGGACCACCTCTGAAGTATCTGAAGTACCTACCTACCAAACAAAAATAGAATCAACAAAACCAATTCATAATTGGCGGAATGATCATGTAACAAACATACAAAAAAAACATACAGTCGAGTTGAGAACCACCTCCTTTTTTGAAGTCGGTTAAAAATGTAGATGTAACAATGATAAATTACACGTTTACTGTATTATTATTACAATTTAAAAGCGCCCTTAAAACCGAACTGGCGTAATGTTATGTTATGGTATGGCGTAAACTATGCATACACAAACAATCGCGAGACACGTGCTGTCGTTTTTTGAAGATTTCTATCGTCTATGGTTAGTCCATCACCTCCTGACCTGATGATCACGAGACCAAAATGGCAGACGCCCTTTCAATAATCAAAAAAATTATTTATTAAATCAGTTGATGCCTACCTACTTCTTACTGTTAAGGAGTTGTACCTTCCATCATCAGCTCAGCTACATGAGATGATGATTACCATACGCAAGTACTTAAATTACTTCATAAGATTTGCGAAAAACAATGTGTGGGCTCATAAAATTTGAGGGTTGCCCTTGATTTCTCCAGGATCCAAACATCAGATCCTGACTTGATGACTATGGGACCACTTCAGAAGTATCTCCTTTCGAACAAAAAAATTATTTGGTAAATCGGTCCCCAATTGGCGGTGTAATTGCGTAACTAACACACAAAAAAAACACACCGTTGAATTGAGAACCTCCTCCTTTTTTAAAATCGGTTAAATATATTTATAATAATTATATTGAATTTTAAATATGATTAATGGGAAAGGAATGTCCTTTTTGGATGGTTGCAGTACCTACATTCAATGGGTTCATTTATGAATCTATAAGAAACCCTTGCCTTTTGTTCAATTATGTAATTAATAACATATTTTGTAAGGTAAGAGCTGTTACCTTCTGTTGTTAGTCCTTTTGAAAAAGTCTAGACATTTTATTAAAATTTTCACATATCCTAAAAATCACTTAACTATTGTGTCTGGAACTGGATGCATTCTATTTTTTTCAGGAGATGGAAACACAATCAAGCAGTAAGTCCATGCCAGGTAGAGGAGTTACTTTACAAATGCTTTTAGAAGAAAAAATGCTCGAGCCGGGGAATGCAGCTATGACAATTGAGTATCTAGTTAGTATCATATTTTTTTGCCTTACTGATAAAATATATTTTGGACCTTGCACTAATGCATGTCCAGTATATTTGTGATATTGTAATAGTATTTTAGACCTGTTATAATTTGAAATGTTTCTTTCATAATACTTATTTTCTTATGAATTTTATATGTCCTCTGAGGCAAGACCTTATCACTGACATGTCATATTATATCTAAATCTGTATTCCTTATTCTAGGGACAAAAGTTTGTTGGCGATTTGCAAACAGATGGGAAAATAAAGTCTCATGAGACCGAGACAATATTTTGTTCCCCATCGGCATGGGCAATACATTGCAAGCGCATTATCAACCCAGACAAGAGATCTGGGTGTGGCTGGGCCTCTGTCAAATACAGAGGGAAGAAACTAGATACTATTAAAGCTACATATCTTAGAAAAAAGCAGCTACAAAGAGAAAATATGCATTCTGATGGTAAGGATTTTTCAAAAATGGAAGAATTAAAAAAATAACATTTTTAGAAGCACTAGATATAATGCAATGTTTTTACTAAAATTACAGAAGAGGAGATAGAAATGGAAGTGGAAAATCCTCCAGAACCACCACCACAAAGGATTGTAATGAAACACAACACAGTGCCAAACAGAATGATGCAGCAGTAAGTATTATAACAATAATTGTTTGTAACTTTAGTGTGTGTTTAGTTTCAATAAACTTGGAGCAAAGATATTGAGCAGTAAACAGTAATTTTAATGAGCTGAGCGCTCAGCTCTCGTTAATGTTACGTTACATTCCCTTCAGGTACTGCAGATGGGATGTTGTTGTTAAAACAGCAGACTGGCTCCTTGTTTATTGTTTCTAATGCACCTTGATTACCTTTTAAGAATTTCTATAAAAAGAATAAAGGAACTCCTTTTCTTATTTCAGTGATGCCAACATGTTAATAGAAGCTGTGTCATTTTCATCAGCTGGGAAAGTGCAACCATTTCTTGTGTCGGTCAGTTCCAATGCTAGTCTTGTGCTGGATATCCACTGCCATTTGAAAAAGGAAGAGGTTTATGGATATTTAGCTGGTACTTGGGATTTGAACAGTCACAGTATGTTCAATTCTATTATAAGCTAATAATCTTTATATCGATATTCATCCGTATCAAGATCTCAGCCAAAAAAATACCACTGCTGGACTTAGGCCAGCTAGCATTCGGCAAGATAATTAACTATTTATTTTCGAGTTTATTTCAAAGTGGGCAATGTTGATATTTTATAGGCAGTGAAAATTGAGCTTTGCTAGGCCCCAAGAGAGCTTCAGTTCCTTACCATATTTAATTATAACAATTATTTATTTTGTGGAATGTAAATATTTATGGATGGATGATGGGAGGTTTATTTAATGTATTAAATCCTTTGTGTGTTTCAGACGTCATGATAACTCACACATTCCCATGCCTAATCAGTAAGAATGACAAGAGACCGCGAGCTCTAGTGGAGCTAGAAATTCAAATGGAAATAGAGAAACTGGGTCTTACACTTCTGGGCTGGTATCACTCTCATCCAACAAATCCTGCCATGCCAAGTCTTAGGGATTGTGACAATCAGCTGGAATATCAAATTAAAATGCGTGGACCCAGTGAAATATCTTATATACCTTGTATTGGAGTCATTTGCTGTAAGTAAAACATTATTGAATATGATTTAATTGTTCATACTGTCCAAGCTTTTAAAATATGTTTTTTTGTCATTTTCAGCCCCCTACAACCCAGAAAGTCCAGTTTTAGAATCATCACTTACATTCTTCTGGGTGATGCCTCCACCAGAGCAGAGGCCTACAGAATATCCTCGACCACTGCTTCTACAATACAACATGGTGCATGACAGTCACTTATCAACACACGCCATGGAGCAAATAAGGAAAAGCATCAAGTACTACCTTTCGTTTTCTGATGACACCTTCGTCGATTTTATAGACAACTTTAAGCCTGATATCACATACTTGGACAAATTGAAGTGCACCTTGACTGCAAAATTTCCGAGAGAACAGAGTGATGGCTTGCTGTGGCATTTTATAAGGGACGAGTTAGGCTGCTCTTCTGAAGAAGATGATAAAATGGATCTTGATGCTCTATTAGCAGTTCCTCAACCAATACCTGTGTCGAAGCCAAGTCAGGTGACATCTGTCCCAAATTTCCCTTCAGTCAGTACGTTGCAACAGATGGTAAGCCGGCCAGCAGGCGTGCCTCCTATAAACGTATCGTCAAGCATTGGATCAGGCTCGCCTCATAAATTCGAAACACCTCAACTGAACATTCCAGTGTTATCAACGTCCTCTAAATCGTCATCAAAGTCAGCTACCCCTACTCTGCCGTCGTCATATCCTACAGGATTGGATATGCTGACGAGCATGGCTCTCGGATTAGGCTCTCCCAATATGCCGCTACCTATGGGTGCTTCTAGTTTGGAAAGTTTAGCTGCTGCAAACAGCATGCTGACTGGACTCACTCCAGGCATGTCTTCGAGTCTAGCGGCTAGTTTATCGGGTAGCAAACTTCCCGATCCGCCATCTTACGCTGCATCTTTGCAGAATTTGACCAGCAGTATTGGAAGCTACGACAAGACGCCGAGCAGCACCGCTACTAGCACCAGCACCGCTACGGGCACGATCCCCGCCAGTCTCGCCTCCAACCTCATGATGAGTTCTGCAGACATTGCCAATGCGTTATTCTCAGCTAGTAAATACTCCAGTGCAGGCATATTGGGAATACCAGATCCTATGTCTAAGTCGACATTGGCTGCAAATAATATGTTCTTATCTCCATCATTAATGAAAATGCAGGAATCCTTATTGAAACCGCTTTCGACTAGTAGTCCAATATCTACTAAAGCTGGATTAGATCAGAGCATGCTGATGAAATCTCCGCATGACTTATTAAAAGGCAACAAAGATTATTTGCCGCCAGATTTTGGTAGCATTGGAAAAGGAAAATCGGATTCTCTTGAGGGTATAAAGTTAAATGAAACAAGTACTTCTTCGAAAGTAGAAACGGTAAAATCTGACAGTATGGATGCGCAAGCGACTGACTTTAGTATGCCTTCGCGAGTCGGTGGGGAGTCATTTTTGAATCAAATGTTAGAGTTAACTAAAAAGACTACAATGCCTGACTATTTATCGGATTACAATCAACCTCTAAAGTTAACAAAGGCGGAAGATTTATCAACGTCTGTGCCCCCCTCCAGCCATCCTTACATGAGCTCTTCAAGTATTGTGGATACTATAGCACAAGTAGCGATGGGAAACTTTTCAAAGCATGAGGAGCCTAAGGATTATGTAAAGGAGACAGATTACAGTACTAGTAAAGTTGGTTCTTTACCTGGTAATGATAACGAGAACTGATAAACTTTCTAATGTATTTAATTTTACTCAAAGTAACACTAACAAGAGCAAACGAAGTAGCTAGAACTTATCACGAAATACAAACCAGTTCGATGACAAGTAATCTATTAACTGTATTAGATTCGCATCAGACAAAGGATCTGAAACTATCTGAACTTGGCCTGTGATTTTATCATGATGACTTTCTTGAAGTACTTGCGTGGTAGGTACCTTTGTTTGGGATATAGTTTAGTTAGCCAGATTGCTTTTATTAAATAGTATTTCTGGTTACAATATTTTGAAGTCTGATGGTAACTATAAAGAAATAAGATTGTCGCTTTGTGGTGATATAGCATGTTGTGTGCTTACAGGTTGATTCTGTATTAACTATGCAGTTATTTATTAGCAGTAAATGTGGTACCTAATATAAACTGCGTTGCTAAACATTCGAACACACATTCGGTTTCTTAAATATTGGAAAAACTTGCTTGTTTGAAAAGTTTTCACTGACTGCACACGCAACACGAACTCCTCGAAAACGAAAATGTATGTACGTTGTTCGAGGTTCGATAATCGTAAGTGGTACGCACATGCAAACAAAGTTGTTGCGCATCATGGAACGCAACTACTCTTTTTTGGTTGAATCTGTCAAGAAGTGCTTTGGTGTCGTTTAGAAACAAAACTGGTCAAATCCATTCGAGAGCGAGAGGGGGAATCCACGGTTTTCTGTTCTGAGCTCCTTGCACAAGCTTAATATAGAGTTTGAATCATTATGGCTTCGCTTAAGTTGCGTATTACTGGTTCAAAAAAAAAAACATCTATGACCACAGAACTAAAAATTGAAGATATTTGGAATTGAATTTTGGATTTGACCTATTTCGAAACCAAGCTATGGATTTGACTAGTTTTGTTATTGAAGCAGCTGGAATTGACCATGTTTGATTCTTAACACCACGGACATGGCTGATTTTGATACTGAAGTAATTTCATGTCAGAGGGTCCCAACATTTCAGGGTGGTTGGGTAGTAGGTAACAATATATAACAGTAGTAGGTACATAGAATCAGTCCTGCTTTATTACTTATATGTATTACATTTTTAAATTTCTTAAACAACTAGCTGGTAATTCTTCACTGAAATCACATTCTTCAACAATCTCTTCATGAGAAGTAGAAGATTTAGGTCTTGATATTACTTGTTTATAATAATATAAATCTGTAATTTCTTCCCACTTCTGTCCAAAATGTGTGATTAATAATTTCTTCACATCATTTAATTTTTCTTGCTTCACATCAACATATAATTTTGTTACATCCGGGTTTATAACAGAAACTGCCTTATTTCTTTTGCAAATATTTTGATACTTATTTTTAGTATTTTGAGACTCTTCCGCTCGAACATACACATGTTCTTTGTTACAAGTCCTTTTAAGAAAAAATCTTCTCGATTTTTTTGATTGAGAAGTGCATGTTAGTCTTAGTTTTTAATACTTCTGCCGATGATCGTTTCCAGTCGTAAACTTTGACATCAATTCCCAAATAATACAAGGTTCCATGTTCGATGAAAATTTCATTTATAATAATCATCAGGGCTTGGCATTACCTCACGGCTTTTAATTTCTTTTTCAATTTTTGCGAAAACTCTATCCGGTGGCAAAAATGAATGGCCAACAACTGGAAACGGAATTTCTAGGCCCATAATGTGTTTTGGTGCATGGTCTTGTAACCATTTAGCTGCCATACCAAGAATAGATTGGTTTTTTATTTTGACCGCTGCAGCCATCTGCCACCAAACGAACCTGTGTGATATGCTCTAGTCCGGGACTCTGAAAAATTGTATTCAAGCAATGAAATACAGCGCTAGCAATTTCATTCGATGCTTTCGGTAAAACATCTTCAGTCCAGGTGTAAATGAACATGTTATTAATAGTCAATGGTGATTTTGAATTTCCGACAACCACCGTAAAATTGTATACATACAACTGCCTCGAGTAATATGCACTTTGATCGGGAACTTTAGGACATGGTTGATTCTTTCTTTTGGCAGTCAAAACTTAGAATCCATAAATTTTCGCTGTTGTCTTTTATTAGACCATAAAACGCTTTGGCTCGCAATTTGTGAATTCTACTTTCAATCATTAACTGATTTTTCACTTCATTGTTTTTTTATATTTTAGTTGTTCTTGTAAAACAATGCAAGTGGAGCACATATCTGTGCGGGGGGATCCAAAACCTATGTTAAATTTGGTTTTGAATTTAAATTTGGTCAGGGTCGGTCTCTTTTAGCAGCGTGATGATGTACTGGATACTTTTCTTCGTCCCGTCACGCCGGCGGGACACCATCTTGTCACTCTTGTTGAGTAACTGGTACAGTTGCAGCTTTGATGCTGCGATGTCATCCTCGCTGAAGTTCGAGGCGCAGATCTGAACTGCGGACAACTCGTCCATCACGTCCAGTTTCTGCTGCAGGAACGCCAGCAGTTCGTTCGCCACAAGTTTTTGAGTCATGACGATGTTAGATTACGGGCGACGGCTTTCGCCGCGCTAAACGATAAACAAAATTATACATGTCAGCAACACGCCCGCACCGTAACGCTGCTATAGTGCGACTCCAATGTTTTGCCTCTGATGTTTAACAAGTCTTTTGTCCCAATTAACCTTCAGTGATTTAAATACTGCTAAATCTAGCGGCTGTAGAAGGTGTGATGTGTGTGCTGGTGGTTTTAATATAGTGACATTATTTTGTACGGCTAATTCTATAACTTTGGTGTCCACATGTGTGACGTGACCATCATAAATCAATAAGGCTGGGCTTTCTGCTCTTATGCCAGGTATGACGATTTTTGACATATGATGGTAAAATATGTCCGTCTCCATCCAGCCGCGTTTACTTGCGGCATAAGATATGTCAAAATCAAACTCTTCTCGTTGTTCCGCTATCCATTCATCATAACATATTTACCTTTATATTATGTCGTAGGATAATTTGATACTTCGAATTTTCGCGAAAATCCTAGGGGTTTTGCGAAAACGCGGATAATTAGACATAGGCGAAAAATTTAGGTTAGGTTAGGTTAGAACAGTGACCATTAGCGCGCGAAGGCGAGCGAGCGAGCGTGCCGCGGCAGCGGCCGCCAAGCGCCAGATACCCTTCTATTGTTGGTTAGGTTAGGTTAGGTCCTGACTTTGTCCAGTAAGATTTGATAATTTTTCGCCTATGTCTAATTATCCGCGTTTTCGCAAAACCCCTAGGATTTTCGCGAAAATTCGAAGTATCAAATTATCCTACGACATATACAATTAAATTAATTAAAGGTGTAAGCTTTTTTTCAGCTGCGTTGACAGTCTTCAATACCGTTATATTCTCCTTTCCCGTACCAGCTGTTGTTCTAGTGCATGGTTTTCCTACAGCGCCAACAACTTTCGTTTTAGTGGGATCTAAAGACACAGATGTTTCATCTAAATTCCAAATCTTATTTGGATCATCATTGAGATTCAACTCCCTGAGAACATTTTCGAGTTGTTGGAAATATTCGTAGATCATAAATGGATCTGTCATTTTTTTCCGTAAATATTCAACCGGTTGAGGTTTCTTTATAGATAAGTTGTGGCGTTTTCGGAAAGCAGAAAACCAGTCATGACCTGGCTTGCCGTCTTTAAATGGTGTTTTAAGCTTGTTTTTTCTGACAAACTCTGCAGTCAGGTCTAGAACTTCTTCTTTGGATAACCCCCATCCGCATTTCTCGAGCGTCCGAAGACAAGACGCAAGATTGGCTTCCATTTCAATTGCAATTGCGGGTGGCCTTCCGAGAGTTTCGCTTTTTAAGCCTGTCCTCTTTCTAACACGATCATTTAACGTCGATGTCGGGATAGCGTACATTTTTGAAGCTGCGACGTTAGTTAACTCATTTCTTTTTACTCTCTCTATAGCAATTTTTAGATCTTCTTTGGAGTACGAGGCACGTGATGTTTTTCTTGTATATTTATTAGGCATAATGAACTGAAACAAAAATATTGTAAATAAGATAAAGATATTTTCATGACCAGTGATCGCGTATAGTTATAATATTTTGCTGAATATATTATTATGAACATTGCTTGGTTTAAACTAAAAAAAAACATATTTATCACTTTTTAGGTTGCTGATATTGATAAAACTGCAGCTTTTAAATAAGAATACAGTCTTGGCGAGCTCATTTTTTAGTGGGAAATATCATCGTTTTAAACATTTTCTTAACCTACCTACTTACTTACTTTTGAAGATACAAATTCTTTCGTACTATTGAAATATGTAAACACACAAGAAAGTCTCGCCCGTGAGAAGAACCCGAGATCTAAAAGTGTTTGACTTTTTTATGCTCCTAACATAAACATTTAAATTAAAATTTATGCAAAGGTTTGTGAAATACTGACATGTTTGTTTAAGGGAAAGACCGGATAATAATAATCCGATGTTCGACCGTTACGGCAACAACAACACACAGTCAACATACAGTCGACTTTTAAAAACATTTGTAATTGCAAATTGTTAACAACTTTACAAAAATCAACACTCACACAGTAATAGAAAGAAACAATACTCACCAGAAAAGTAACAAAAACCTTGCCGGGTTGAAGATCGGATCTGCCGAAAATCTGCCTATAAGATAATTATGATTTTATTTTTTTGCCAACCAAACACGACTAACGCATCGTAGTGAATGGCGCGGACCGATGGGCGGGGAATAACAAGATGGCGTCTCGAGCTGTGTTGCCAGTACTAAAAAATACGCACGGGTTTAGAAGTAGGTAATTTGAATTATCTGACCTTACCCTTTATCCGAACTTACCCTGATGCACTTAATTCACAAGATTTGTTGTTTTTTACATTATTTACGCTTTCTGACACAGGTACACACGGCTACACATCAAGCTATACATTTCCAGTATTAAGCTGATCTCACATTGTATAGGATTTCCGTACGATGCGAGACCAGCGTAAACTGGTTTTGTATAGCTTGATGTGTAGCCGTGTGTACATTATTCTGATATGAAATGGCTTTTTTAAACTCACGATAATTCGCTGTGGTTATTAGAGGTCGCACATTGCAAGCCTACCTATGCAACCATATTAAATTTCAAAAGAACTTCAAATTCAACGTTATAACATAAGATAATTAATTCATAAAAAAATAATGAAAATCTATATCGCAAACTACATGGTCCATAAAAAACAAAATAAAAAAGAAAGTTGCTAACTTTCATTTTACGAAAAGCCTATACAATGCAAAGTCAGCTAAAACTGGAAATGTTTAGCTTGATATGTCGTTGTGTGTACATACACATAGACATAAACTCACGCCTGTCTTTTGCACATGAATACAAATATTTACGCGGCTATTTCCAATCACCGCTTGTAGTTCTTGGTTGCATACATCCTATGAGCCAGGTCCTTTACTATACTGTTTCTACACGTACCTACCAATCCTGCTCTCAAAACGATTAAGGAAAACATCGTGAGATATGCCGGTTTCGCATATCCTACAACCAAAAATTAGAAGACGTGACATCTACCAACCCCCACTGGGCCCGCGTGGTGGATTATGGCCCATTCCCTCTCGCAGAGTGGATGCCTGTGGCTGTGTCCCAGCAGTGGGCACATTATACAACCAGTTTTTTTTTTTTGAGGGTTGGAAATCATCAAATAACTTCTCCCGCTCTGGGCAGAGCGGGTGGGCGTGTCAGACTCTTACTGACTAAAACAAACCCACGCGTGTTCCTTCAGTTGTCTGTGCCAGGGGCCACGGTACAATATACGACCCTGACAACCCTGGACATGAATGAGGCAATTTGACGGGGTTGGCGCAGTGGTTAAGCGATTGACTGCTGCGCTGCGTGTCGCGGGTTCGATTCCCGCATGGAACAAATATTTGTATGACCTACAAGTAGTTGTTCCGGGTCTGGCTGTTTGTGTATGTGAGTTTAAATGTTTGTAAACGCACCCACAATACAGTAAAAAATCCTAGTGTGGGGCAAAGTTTTTATCTTCTTGAATTACTTTTCTCTTTACCAAACTGTTGCAACAGAACACTCTTTGCGTGAATCCGCACATGGCACGTTTTTTTTTTAATACGTCCAGCGTTAAAAGCCAACAACATATTCCAATCAATGAAACCCTTTCACACATGCAAGTTTTTCCAAAAACGAAGACAAGTGCTCGAATATTTTACAAGATAGTGTATTCAGTTTTATTAAGATTATTAAATATGAGTAGTGTTGTGATTAATCGTCTTTCTCGAATTTTGTGTCGTCTGTATTTAAGAGTATAAATGCTTATGTATTAATAGATTTAGGTTTACTTTATTTTTAATATTTTCTACCTATTATTTACAATATTTATTTTATATTTAGATAATAAACTTTTGATTGTGACGCGTCTGATATCGTTTCCTTTGGACCTAGTAAAAGTACATAGATTATTTTAATCATTGATTTCGTTATCATTTCTGACGCTGCCGTACAAATTGCTCGATTGTTAAATAAAATACACCAATAAGAGTACTTGTTGACGTTGTAAATGTTAAGTGTCAGCTCTTGATGTGGACAGTATCTGTATCGATAGATCATCCACGCATGTACTTATACCATACAGGAAAAGGATATACCTTTTTCAGTTTCCCACCATATTTTAAGTATAACTGTGTACGTTTTTGTGCAGACATTAAAAACTATTCTGTAATAACATAGCGATGACTTCAGATAGGAGTCATTGTTTAATAATGTAAAGGATGATCGTATAATTTGATAATAATTTAAATCAAAGCGCGATTGATCTACGATTTTCGATAATGTACCTAATCAGCCGGGATATCGTAATGACGGCCGTTTGATATGAGGAATATGTTTAAACGGGCCAGTCGACTCAGTGTATTTACCATATCCTCGTTTAGTTTGGCAAGTTTCCGGTGATAATACAAATATTCTGCTATTGTTTATGAGAAAGAATTAGTTGTGATATAGCTTTGATTGTGACAAATTGTGTTAGTGATTATGTGTGTCTAAGAATCATTGTTTGAGGTAAGATTATTTTCCTTCATATTTGTTTTGGGTAAAATGCGACATGTAATAAACTGCCACTGCTGCCGCTACTTTAGGTGCCAATACGTGATGACATCTCGGGACTAAAATGTTCCATTCTTAACCTGTCACCCTGCGAAGATCGTCGCTCTATCCTACCTCAGGCCAGATTGCGTTTGCAGATTTGCGGTCTCCACTCCAGAACACGTCTACCCAAGTCCCCAACGGTCATCAGCTCCACGGAAAATTTTCATTATTTTGTTTTAGTTAAAAAAATGAGGCCAATTTTCTTCCTATCTGAACCTATAAGTACATTTTAAGCTAAGTTTAGTACTGTCACGGAGTTTAGAACAGTACCAATAATTTTATTGTTCCAGATAAATATCGAATGGCGACGAAGCCCAAGACTCCTGGGTTCACGGGTTTGGGAGACGACAGTGAAGATGAGTCGGAGTATACTCCACTGTATGATGACATCGACGATTTAGGGTAAATACATTTTTTATTGCGTGGTTGAGTTTAGGTAGTATAGGTAGGTACTATGATAGCTTAGATACACTTGGGATACAAACGGTCGAATGCTCTAATCAACTCAATTTTATGTCGCCGTTAGGTCTATGCTGTCTCAGTCGCATAAAGGTGTGTTGTACAGATAAACACTTTTAGGCGTTTGAGTAGTCGGGTTTGTTAGTACAGTCAACTTCTTGGAGGTGTAGGTATTTTAGCGTGTTAGCGCATTTTTCAAGTTCACAGTGCAGTCCGGAGTCTCGGCATGAAATGTCCCCAGGCGTCACGATTACCCAATCCTCTAAATTGCACCACAAATTGTAGTTATATGTCCACTAAAGTACCTACCATAAAACAATGACAATCATGATGGATGACACTCGAGCCTTTACCGCCTCAGACGAACATTGCCGTCATGAGTACCTACAGTCGTTGTAGATTTAATCAAGTGGTTTTGAGTGCAAGTTGCACTCGTTAATGCTAATAACAACACGCAACGCTGTTGTATCTATCAAAAGTACCTTTAACACAGGATCAGTTTCACTATAGGGCTGGATAGGCAGTAGGTATATCTACTTATTGTACGTAGTTACATTACGAATAGACTCACAGACATACAGATTTGCAAATTAGCTGTAGTTATGGAAATGTCTTTTTTAAATAACTAATAAGCCTCAAATGCAAAAACAACACTAGTAACTCGCTAACAATTTCTACAGACAAAGAACAGCTCAAGAGACGAAAGGATGGAATCTGTTTCGGGAGCTTCCCGTGAAGAAGGAGAGTGGGTCTATGGAATCCACAGCCTGCATAGACACCAGTGTGAAGATCCTTAAATTTCTATCGTATATCTTCATATTTGGCGTTGTGCTTGGATCCGCTGTAGTATCTAAGGGGACTCTGCTTTTCATCACATCACAACTGAAAAAGGGCAAACAAATAAGTCATTGTAACAAAGCTTTAGGTGAGTGTTACACCCTTTCTTATGATCGTTAAGAGTCTTTACGTAACTATATAGGTTGTATTTTGTATCACCAGCGCTCGATCAGCAGTTCATAACAGTCCACTCGTTGGAAGAACGAGTAACGTGGCTGTGGGCAGCTTTCATCGCATTCAGCATACCAGAGCTGGGCATATTTTTAAGATCACTCAGAATATGCTTCTTCAAGACCGCTGGGAAGCCTACGTTTGTACAGTTTTTGTTGGTAAGGCTCAAAGTCGTAAATACTTATTGTTATTTACTTGTTATTGTTAGTAATTACTTGGGCAAGAATTCGAATCTGATGATGTCATAATTGACGATGTGACTGAGAGAACACATTAGTCTTTTTATAGTAAAAATACCATAACGTAGAGGTTCAGCAGGATAATTGTGAGCATCATTGTGCGATATCGATTAACGATAACAGAATGTGGTGATTCCCCGAATTCAAGTCTATTAATCTATCACCACGATTAGTAGGAATCCTTTATATGTCAAATAAATAATCCCCTGAACCGAATTTCACCAATGCAGTCAACAAACCAGAACCGCATTGACATTCTTTTAAATATTTAATATCAGATAAGATAATTTACGCCAACAATTATATCAATTTTATTTCTGTTTCAAAAGACAAAGAATCAATGTTATCTAAAACAATAAAGTGAATGACATACGTACCTAGTTATCATTGCCATCTATTTTGGTTCATGCTACCCTGGGCCACGTGTGTCGCTTGCGTACTAGGGTTTTCCCGGCTTGCCGACAGCTAAGGATTTATTCGACAAATACATCCTCTCGGTACACAGCTTTTCGCATTTTCAACAACTTGTAAAGTATGTCTAGGATAATATAATCGTCTGCCTAATCCAAATCGACCACCTAATCCAACTCGACCACATTTTTTGATCAGTAAGTATAGGTACCAGTCTACTGATGAAAAAATTACACTCCAGGCGCGGTTGTGTAAAATAATGATTTAGAATTTTTTCAAGGGACATATGTTATTAACGTCAATAAATTGTTTCAGTCCTTAATAATCGAAACACTGCACACAATTGGAGTTGCGTTACTCGTGCTGATAATTCTACCGGAGCTAGATGTCGTGAAAGGAACAATGTTAATGAACGCGATGTGCTTCGTGCCAGGGGTTCTGAATGCCCTCTCTAGGGATAGCACTGAGCCTAGATACATCTTGAAAATAATCTTAGATGTACTTGCTGTTTCTGCTCAAGCTACTGCATTCGTTGTTTGGCCTCTCCTAAAAGGCGATTATGTTTTGTGGACCATCCCGGTAGCATGCGTGTTCATTTCACTCGGTTGGTGGGAAAACTTCGTAGGCTGCTCAGGAAAACAATGGTCAGGTAAACAATGCGTCATTTGTTTATTTTATCTATTACATGTGAGCATGGATATTGGATACTGTCATTTTCAATATCGGATTACAAATCTACTCTTGTAGTTACGATAGTTACGAAATTTCTCAATGAAAAGCTAATGGGCAAGGTGGTAAAAACCTAGACTTTACCTACAGTTTCATATCTTAATCTCATTTGATGCGGACACTTAACTATATCATATCACTCAATAATTATTTCAAAACAGCTTAACACCACTTGCTAGAACAAGTATATGGAATCCCTGTCCTCTTGAAACTACATTTACACTTATTTATTGCAGTCCTTCAACCTTTGCAAAATCTCCGCGACGGTATCAAAAGGGGTCGTTATTACTCGCAGAGAGTGGTGTCAATATGGAAGATCTTTATATTCATGTGCTGTATATTGATATGTTTATACACCCAGGACGACGACCCACTCGCTTTCTTCACGAAAGTAAGCAGTGGCTTTAGCGATCGACTTTACACCGCTAATGAGGTAAGGCTTAATGTCAGTTTGTATCACAATTTGAAGACTTTTCGCTTATTAATAGTGATCAGGATATTGATGGTACGATGCTTTAAGTTGGAGACCAATTTGCTACCATTCTCCATTCTATGTTTTTTTTAAACAGGTTCAAGCAATTCAGGATGAATTCCAAGGTTTTTTGGGTTATGCAGTGATGGGAAAAATATATGAAATACCAGCGGCATGGGCTACCCCACTATGGGTGGTACTCATCCAGGTCGGAGCCGCATACGTCTGCTTTGCCGCTAGTAAAACCGCCTGCAAGATCCTCATACAAAACTTTAGCTTTACATTTGCACTAAGCCTCGTTGGACCAGTCACTGTTAACCTGCTAATTGTTTTATGCGGAATGAGGAATGCGGATCCATGCGCATTTTATCGAACGATACCTGATTATTTGTTCTTCGAGATTCCACCGGGTAAGTTAAGCAGTTCAATCGCATTTCATAATTAAGTTAAATAGTTATAAACTATACAGGGTGTTATGCTAGTTTCGTACGGTATTCTGTTGTGGGGAAATGCCGCCGATATTGAGACAATTTTTGTTTTACAAAAAAGGGCAATTCGTTCAATTTATAAATTGAGTCCCAGACACTCCATCAGATACAAAATTAAAGAGATTATTAAAATGACTGTGCCTTCTCAGTATATTTATGAAAATCTTTTGTATGCACAAAAAATAGTAATCTGTTTAAAAAATACAGTGATATTCTTAATATAAATACTAGGAACTAACACACATTTGTTGTTCCTACAACCAGGCTCAAGAAAATAGGTGCCTCGGTAATGTATACGTTTTTATAATAAACATCCTAGCCACATTCAAGAACTAAGCCTGAATAAATTCTCTTCTCTTTTGTATAATGTGCTCTTCTCCCCTTCCACCCCTCTATCTTAAGAAGCTTTCCAGTTTCTTTGCGACTCACACACGAAATTTCTAAGGTCATCAGATAACTTGAAGCTTAAAATGCCTATGCATTCAACAACTTTCCTCGACAAATCCTTTACTGTCCAGGCCGCTCGTTCGTGGAATGCATTGCCAGTTGAAACAAAACGCGCGCCGTAATTGCTTGTATTTAAAAGACTCGTGAAGGAACATTAGGCACTTGTCGTTGTGATATTGTTCTCGTAATTGTAATTATCTATGGTCTTCATTTATTTTCGTTGCTTATATATTTAGTATGTACTTATTTATGTATCTATTATTTAGGATACGTATATATCTGTGTATCTATTTTAGTGTATTGTATAGATAGTTATTATTTGCACCAACAACGCTGTCGTGGTTCCATTTTATGTATGTTTTGCCTCGAAGAGATCGCAGAAAGCGATAAGGCCGTCCATTGTATATTAAGCAGGGATTTTTTTTTTTGTTATGTTGTTTGTGGTGTACAATAAACAATATATAAATAAATAATACGGAAACTATGCCAGGAAGCCTATTATACTGTCAAAGACT
The DNA here is from genome assembly GCA_937001585.2 of Brachylomia viminalis. Taxonomy (NCBI): domain Eukaryota; kingdom Metazoa; phylum Arthropoda; class Insecta; order Lepidoptera; family Noctuidae; genus Brachylomia; species Brachylomia viminalis. The sequence goes on along the minus strand of OW443301.2, from coordinate 11,247,992 downwards.
CTATTGAGGACAAAAAGGCTTGGGATTGAGCTGCTCCCATTAATTTACATAGGGAATGTTGTTTTTTTTTATTTTACATGGCTAACTATTTTACTTTTATTCTTTGCTATAAGTATCTATACCTTTTTACATATACAATGACATGGTTACTTACTGTATAAAGTTTTATATTCTTTTAATAATTCTGAATGTAAGGACTATGTGGGTTATTGTTTCAGTTTAAATCATGGTCTGGCAGTTGGAGTAGTTTATGCGGCCTACCCAAATGTCCTTTCTTTCGTCGAATCGTTGAGCTCCTTTTGAGTTAAGCTGTACGATTACTGACAAATGCGTGCACTGACTGGACAGGTCCCCTCAATCTGTCACCGATCTACATAGTCTTCACATGATCTGGCCAAGATTTTGTCTGGCCTTTAAAAGAGACTGTGCCCTCTGAGTTTCGGCCTTTCTTCTCAGAGTAGTCAGATAGGAAACGACGACCTCATCTAGTTAAAAAAATATGATTGACGTGTAAAAGTGTTTGTACAAACTTACTTGCAGAAATACAATAATTTATTATTCATCATTTAAAAGACATACTTTGAGTGAGTCTAGTTCATGAAAATGAACTACTTTAACTTCGGGAGCAACCCTGAAATATGAAAAAAAAAATAATCGGCTGTACCCTATATTAAGATCGCGTAGGTAGCAAACAGATGATGATTATTTATTCATATTTCAGTGTTTCTCCGGTGTTCTCCCATAGTAAAAGTTGTTAATTTTCATGAGTACAACACTCATTTAAAGTATGTCCCTCGTTAAATTTCCTCGTTTCTCGTTTAACGGCACGGTTGGCGCAGTGGTTAAGCGATTGACTGCTGCGCTGCGTGTCGCGGGTTCGATTCCCGCACGGTACAAATATTTGTATTACCTGCAAGTAGTTGTTCCGGGTCTGGCTGTTTGTGTATGTGAGTTTAAATATTTGTAAACGCACCCACGATACAGGAGAAATTCCTAGTGTGGGACAACGTTTAAAAAAAAAAGTGCTTGACCAGTGTGCACGAACCATCGTATTTTTATAAAGTTGTCGTGGTTTCATTGATCGATATATAATTCTATATGTTTACCGCAGTTTACTTCCTGAACGAGTTCATAGTGGAGCAGATGTCGTGGATATGGTTGCTGTGGCTGGTCTCCCAAGCGTGGGTGACTGCTCACGCGTGGAAGCCACGTTGTGAACGACTGGCGGCCACAGACAAACTGTTCTCCAAGCCGTGGTACTGCAGCGCCATCATCGACCAGTCGATGCTCCTGAACAGGACCAAGGATGATGATTATGATATATCACTAGAGGTGATAAAACCACCACCTTTTGATGATGGTACATTAAGCCTTGTTACATAAAGACTTAATAAGCGCTATTTCTTACTTGTATTGTAGGATCTCAAAGATGAAGATGACTCGTCTATGCTTAGCGGAGAGAAAGAGTCAAAACAAGACATCAAGCCATCTGACAACATCACAAGGTAAAAGTTACACGTTTGTGAAGGTCCGAAGAATTATATCATGGCTTTGCAAGAAATTGCAACTACATATATCACCTATCAATTTATTACATTATACAATTTATATGATATAAAAGCTTATCGTGAGATTTACCTGTGTAAACAAACAAGAATACAATATGTAACTTGATCTTGATACAAGTAATTCTAAGAAATAATGTAAGTAATATGTATATTTCATAAAATAAATTTAGACGGGTAAATCTCGCAACAAGCTTTATAATTGTATAATGTAATTGATGGGTTTGATTTGATTTAAAGTTTTTGAGGTAAATAATAGACGGAAAAAAACAGTAGGTATCACAACTTTGTTTACCTTTCGAGAAAACTTTGCGGTATCTATGACGCTATTGACGATTTCGTAGTCTTGTCAATTTACTTATAAAATCATTTACACACATTTTATTACTATTTGGTGCAGTTATTAATAGGAAATAGATATTATTTTTATCAAGTTTCAAATCTGATTACCACCTCCGAACAAACGTGATAAATTTTTCATAATCATATGTCAAAACTATATTGATATTTGTGAGAAAATGGGTGCGCCCGTATTTGCAAATAAGATTAAACGTCAAGAAATTATGCCGCATGTCAAGAAATTATCTCACGCCGCCGCTGCAGTGCTAGCATTTAAGACAACACGGTTTTATCGCCCAAACTGTGATAAAATACGCGACTCAAGCCATGTCACAGTAGGCCATGCTCGCCCCGCTGCTTTATTATTTGTATATAGTGTCGACAGTGTACGTAGGATGTGAAGGGAGAGGTTTGGCACGTTAGCTACGCGGTTAATTTGTGTACCAGCCGTGACCTTGCCCACTTTGACCCACGGGTTGCAGTGGACGATCCCGACATTTACATTGTAATTAAATAATAATAAACAATATGGTTCAGGTTATGGTTAACCAGGTCAATAATGTTAAATGGTCGGGAGCTCTGGCGGACTCGTACAGGTTGGAGTGCGGGGTGAGCAGGGAGGATTGAGCTCACCAACGCTCTTCAATCTGTATATCGATGGACTTGTTGCCGAGCTTAGCAGCCGGATGCCATGTTGTTGATGTTTGCTTTAACAACATCAGCTGCGCTGATGATATGGTGCTGCTGAGCGCGTCAATAGGGAGACTCCGAGAGCTAATAAGCATTTGCGAAATGTACGCTCATACACATAGCCTAAAATATAACGTCAAAAAGAGCGAGCTAATGGTTTTCAATGCGGGTTCTAAGTGTCCGGCGGAAGTTCCACCGGTAAGGCTATGTGGGGTGCCCTTAGAGCGGGTACATACTTTTAAGTATCTGGGCCATATTGTGACGTCCGACCTGAAGGACGACGCTGATATTGAGCGAGAAAGGAGGGTGCTGACGGTGAGGGCGAGTATAATTGCCCGCAGGTTTGCTCGTAGCTCCAAAGATATGATGATCACTATGTTTCGAGCCTATTGCACATCTTTTAATACGAGTAGTCTGTGGGTGTCATACTTGCAGAAATCCTACAGCGCGCTCCGCGTTCAATATAATAACGCACTGAGGGGGCTGCTGCGGCTGCTTCTGCAACGCATCGTTAATGTTCGCGAGCGTCCGCATTGACTGTTTTTGTGCCAGAATATGCAAGAGAATATACCTCGATAGCGAGTAGAGTGCGGGGCAGCGGCAACAGTCTTCTTACCGTTGTTGCTAACAAGTTGGACGGACTTTTCATGCAGCACTGGCAGGCATTACATGCACACATATTTCGGGCTTGGGGCTGGTAAAAATGTAAAATGATTACCATAGATTTTTTTTTGTAATATTATTATTTATTTTTAATATTATTTTGAAATTTTTATAACATTTTACAATTTAACAATTTTATATTTGATATTTTATTTTTTATTGGGGTACTACTCCCTTTCTTCTCCTAAAAGTGTTAGTCCGAAAATCATTATCCATAACACGTTTGCTATAAACTACAGTAACCATAATGTTCAAAAATTCGAAATTTTGTTTTACATAATTATCTTTACTTCTAAAACGATTCTGTCATAATATCGAGTACCTACTATAATAATTGAATCTCCTAATTTTGCATGAAATAAAGTCATATGTCCTAAGTATTGATATAATGTTTATTATTCCGAATGCTCATTTATAATAAAATTGTTTTCTGCATGCATTTGCTAAAAAATTGGTTTTAGTAACAGAAACGAAACGCTGTAAATCCGACTCCACGCAGTCTTGTATGCCCTACCCCTAGAGTGTAATTTAGAATCGCGTAGGCGCGGAGCGCCGGAGCCGTGACAGAAACCAGGCCTACTGCATGTTGACCTGCAACTTATAACTTTGATTGAAAATGGTTTTATGGCTTTTGTATATTATGGATAGTAATAATTTTATTATGACAAACAAATTTAGGGCATATTGTATTTAGAGATTTAAATTTTATGGCATGCGATATTATGTGACATTATGTTCGGACAAGTTATCATTCGGACAAATGATAATTAGGAGAAAAAAAATTATGGCACTTTAGATTATGGATAAAAAAGTTAGGGAACTCAATAGAGAACCGGTGATTGGATTATGGGTGCAAAGCTTTAAGGCGAAGACACTACAGACAATTTAGAACCATTTAAGCCATGGTTGACTTAGACGAAGTCTTACCATTTTTTTTTAACCAAGTTTTTGTGTTTTTTCGAAAATTCCCAAAATTTTAACTAAACTGCTTATTTATGGCCATATTGAATGCTAAATGAATTCATTTTTCTTTATTTAATTAAAGAAATGTGTAAGAAATCTAGCAAAACATGATTCAGGCCTCTGTGTTGTTAGACATTTTTTTACAGACAAATACAGTTAATAAAAAAATTAAAAATTCATAAATACTTTTTGTAAACCAATTTTTTTTTAAACGGAGTATGCTCTTTTTGTTCAAACCTTTTTGTAAACATTTTTGATAATCGCTCTTTCTTTTGAGGTATCATTTACGCGGATATCTTACAAATTATTGAAATTAGGACCTACAAACCAATTTGAGGGAGAAGTTTTACATGTTAGGCAGACTAATTAAAACAACAGTTGAATTTAAATTATTTATATTTGATGTTCAAATGTCTGCCGTGATTCCTAATACAAGCACGGATCCGTCTTCTCACTTCTATTGTTGTTATTTTCAACAACATCTCCAGTTTCATTGTTTCAAACGCTGAATTCATTCTCTTATAGAGGTATGAGGAACTGGGTGTAAAGTTCACTCATACCCATATAAAGGAAGGATCCTCCGACCAGACGATTGATGTCGGGGCGTTGTGTTTAGGCTAGTTGCGCGGTAAACTCTGCTTGCGCGATGCAGGATTTTGCGTGACGTCAGTGTGATGCGTAGTTCGCATGTGGCGATGAAGATACCGCTACACTCTCTATGAATTCTTCTCTCGTGTTTATTTCAACATTTTCCTTGGCCCGGCTCCACACGAAAAAGTCCAGCGGGGTCAGATCTGGTGAGCCAGCGGGCCAAGGGATGGGTCCATCTCTGCTAATCCAGCTGTTAGAAAAGCAATTATTTAAGTGTTCCCTTACATTTAACGTCCAATGCGCTGGACAGCCGTCTTGCTGAAAAATTTCTGTTCGGTCTCTTTCGTATATCGGGAATAAGGTTTACAAAAAGTATTTATGGATTATTAAATTTTTTATGTACAGACGCCAGCACATCAAGCTACTACAATCTGTCAAATTACGTTAATAGATTTTCAACTTTATCGCTAAAGCATTAAGGTTCAAGGTTGATTGGGAAAATTTGACAGTTTCGGGTAGCTTGACCTGCTGGCGTCTGTACATTAAATGTCTGTAAAAACATGTCTAACGACAAAGAAGCCATTTTTTTTTATTTGAGGTTGGGAAATCATCAAATAACTTCTCCCGCTCTGGGCAGAGCGGGAGGGCGTGTCAGACTCTTAGTTACTAAAACCCACCCGTGTTCCTTCAGTTGCCTGTGCCAGGGGCCACGGTATCCCTCTCGGACTTTCCCGCAACCCTGGCAGGCATCGGCCCTAGCGGACCCCGTCATTGATGCTGACATCTCTTTGAGCCACGCGTGGAACACAACGCGCCATCGACCCGGGCCTGGTCCTTATCGAACGGCGAGCTGCCCATTGCTCGCCGTTCGCAAGCCCGCGCCTACGGTGGCCGGGAATCAGCTTGCGTCTCCTGCGGCGGCTAGGGGCGTGAGGGCGCGAATTTTGCCTCTCCCTCACGCGTTCCGCCTCCTCCTTCGCGAGCATTACTGCTTCGCAGAAGGAGGTGATGGCTTCCCAAGCCCTCTCGCTCCGTACCGTGGCCTGGACCAGGGCGGACGCGAGAGATCACCACCACCAATCGCATGCACGAGGACACGGCGGTGCTCCGCCCAAGCCGGGCAGACCTCCACCGTATGTTCCACCGTGACCTCCGGGCGATCCACACAATGGCGACAGAAGCCTAAAACATGTTTTGCTAGATTGCTTACACATTACTTTAATAAAATAAAATAAAAATGAATTCATTTATCATTCAATTTGGTCATACATAATCAGTTTAGTTAAAATTTTGGGAATTTACAAAAAAAAAAAAACATAAAAATTAGGGTAAAAAATATGGTAAGACTTCGTCTAAGACAACCATGGTTCTAAATTGTCTGTACTATCTTCGCCCTAAAGCTTTGCACCCATCTTCCAATCACCCTTAGGCCTTTCACCTTTTATTTCCCTTTTTTGTGTTTTTGTCAATTTTAATTATTTTATTTTTGAACGAGTCGTTGAATATTTAAATTTAATCAATCACAATTTTATTTTGGGTTTTTATCTGTTTAAAATTGAAATGTATGAGTGTAACTATGGACTAGAATTATGTCTGAAATAAATATATATATATTTAAACTGCCCCACACTATGAATTTCTCCTGTATTGTGGGTGCGTTTACAAATATTTAAAATCACATACACAAACAGCCAGACCCGGAACAACTACTTGTAGCTCATACAAATATTTGTTCCGTGCGGGAATCGAACCTGCGACACACAGCGCAGCAGTCAACCGCTTAACCACTGCGCCAACCGTGCCGCAAGTTTAAAAAATTTCAAAATTAATTATTTATTGTCATAAAATAAGATATAGAACATATCCTAGAATTCTCTGACTCCTGTGCTAGTTAAAAAACTGTGTGCTCCCGTATAATAACAAGACACAATTTTGCTTTTTCATGATAACACAAAGGAAAACAAAAAAAAACTTTTTACAATCTTTTTCGTAACCAGGATCTACGTGTGTGCAACAATGTGGCATGAAACAAAAGAAGAAATGGTTGAGTTCTTGAAATCTATTTTCCGTATGGACGAAGACCAGAGCGCACGTCGCGTTGCGCAGAAGTATTTGGGGATTGTTGATCCTGACTACTATGAACTGGAAGGTATGTAGCGAAGTAAACAATTGTATCCCAACGGTATCAAGTATCAATATACCTAGTCCAAAATAACATCATCATTCGGTAGTTGTCAAAAAATAATACACAGTATTTTTTATTTCTTTAAAAAATGATGCACACTTGGCTCTATCATACTCCAACCGTTACAGTGCACATTTTCATGGATGACGCGTTTGAAGTATCGGACCACAGCTCAGAAGATTCGCAGGTGAATCGTTTCGTGACGTGCCTCTTAGAGACCATCGACGAGGCGGCCTCAGAGGTCCATCTCACAAACGTAAGATTAAGACCACCCAAGAAATACCCCGCTCCATATGGAGGCCGCCTAGTTTGGACACTACCAGGAAAAAACAAAATGATATGCCACCTCAAAGACAAGTCCAAAATAAGACACAGGAAAAGATGGTCTCAGGTAAGATACTGAATTTGCATATTATTGTTCTTGAAAAATTATGTATTACCTACTCATAAATAATTAGGATATGATAAGCTATCGTGATAATGGAATGTTTCGACTTCAGATACTTTTGTTATTTATTTCCTCTGTTGAGCATGAGTATTTATAAAATTTATCGATCATCTTAGATTCGGGAAGATTACGAATTAAACGGGTTGGAAATTAATGGAAGCGAATTCGTTTTTTAATCAACCTTCGCATAATTAATAAATATAAAAACGTAATACATAACTTTTCTACAAAGAACCGAAATGATTGCAGATCTTTTGCACACCTTCGTATTGGTAAAATATCCCCATTCATCGTTTTTTTGCTAGCCTATTTTAGTTTCCCACTGCTGGGAAAAGGCCTCCCCTTTTCCTTCCAAACCTCGGGATGTCTTGTGCGATCTCTGGCTATGTTGGCACTGCAAACGTTATCAGATCGCCACACCACCGTCGCCGTGGTCTACCTCGGCGGCGATGTCCTCCCTCAGGCGTACAGTGAGAAACGATCTTTGCCCATCTATCCGGGTGCATTCGTGAGACTTGTACAACCCACTCCAACTTCAGCCTGGCTGTTTTTTCTCCAACATCCGCTACTTAAGTTATGGAGCGCAGGGCGGTGTTACTAACTCGATCTGTAAGCTTGACACCTATTATGCTGCGCTCCATTGCCCGTTGACAAATCTTGAGTTTGGACTTCTGTTTTTCAGCAAGTGACCAAATTTGTGCACCGTAGGTTAGGACTAGCAGGATGCACATGTCGGTGACTTTTCTTTTTAGTGATATAAGGGGACTACCTTTAATATGTTCTTTAAGGGTCCAGTAGGTCTTCCAAGCATTTTATTTATTTATTTAGGCAAACCAACTAAATACACACAAAGATATAGTACATATCATTTACAAATTCAATAGCATTGCATGCATCTAAATTAAAGGTAAGCACAGCATTTTATTTAGATCTCACTATACAATAATAATTAATATAAAGACGGACAACCATGTAAGTAGGCCTAATATCAATATTCTGTTATACTTAAACTTCCTTGACTTGTCTGTTCTTGAAACTGACACTATCTGGCCCAAGTAGGTGTACTCATCGAGATATTACAACCCATGTCCGTCTACCTCGACCCTATGTTTCGTGCTGTTGGTCATGACCTGTGTCTTGGATCTGTTCATTGAAAGTCCAACCTTTAGACTTGTCGTGCTTAGATCTTGGAGCACTTCTTCTGAAGGTGATGTGGAGAATAACACTATATCATCTGCAAAGCGGAGGTTTGTTAGCTGGTGGCCAAAAACATTTATTTATTATATTATTATGATTGCAGGCGAACACAAAGTCAATTTCGTTTTTGGTTCTACCATCTGGTGAGACCCATGTCCATCGACGCTGTGGCTTTTCAGGGAAAAAAACTGTTAATTATTCTGAAGAACTCTTGTCCAAATGTAAACTGGATAAGTGCATTTTCTCGATCATTTCTGGTTCCTACGCCACGTGGACCGATAACTGCTGGGCTGGGATTCTTTCTTTCTTTCTTTGTGTGACGATGTAGGTCCGTAAGCTTGGACAATGGTTAAACTATGTTTGTTTTGAAATTCAATGATATTGTTCTTTCACTTTTTAGCCAGGGTTATTTGTTATACGTCGGCAATTCATTAAGGGGATGTAGGGGAGGTCATTTGCAACCGGCGGGGCGAGCATGGCCTACTGTGATAGGCTTGAGTCATACATTTTTATCACAGTTTGGGAGCAAAAACCGTGATTAAATGCTTGACTCAGGCCTATCACAGAGGCCGTGCTAGCCCCGCAGATGATCCCTATGCAAATGTCAACCATTTTCAAGTATTTTACATTTTTTTGAAGATATCTGAGGGGTAATTCCCGTAATTTTAAGAACGTTCGCAGTCTGATCTCAGTCTCAATCTGCCAAAAATACAATCAATTTACATACATTTTTGACAAGTTTTTGACATTAATTGTCGCTGAGATGAGATTGTGACTTGAATTTGAACGTTTTTTAAGTACGAGAATTGCCCCTCTGGTATCTTATTGTATCTCGTTAGATAGCTGAGAAATTGTACATTTTTTTTTAATGTTCTGTCGATAAAGTATAGTAGTGTATTTTGCAGAAATCAAGCATTTTTGTCAAATAACCTGCTCAAATTGATGAAAATTGTGTGTTCTGATTTAAAAAAAATATTAAAGATAATTGTCATTTAATGGTTGATTATTATGTATTGAAAAAGAAGCAGATGATAATAATTTAAAAAAAAAATCATGCATTGTTTTTTTTTTAATACATTTTCAAAGTTGTATTGCCCCAAAAAAATATAAAATGTCAAATTACTCAGAAACGGTTGACATTTGCATAGGGGTCATAAGGGGTCATTTGGTTGCAAATGACCTCTAAATCTCCTTAATGGATTGCCGACATATTACCAATAACCTTGTATATCTCATCCCAACTTATTTCTTTTAATGCGTTTTCCAACTAAAGTAATCATTCTTGTTGTGCTAAAGTAATAGTTCATGTTGCATTAATGTGCGTACATTATAATTCAAAATATTCAGGTTAGTATCGGAGTCCATTTTCGTAGCTGCTGGATTTTGTTGACCGAGGATCGATCTCACCCGAGGATTTTTAGCACCCCGTGCTCTGGGAACCCGTTGACTGCCGTCATTTTGGCGACGTTCTCCAGAGCTGCAGGGCACTTGGGGCCTGAGGTTATTTTGTTCTGTCATGGTTTGGACGTTTATAAAGGGGGATTTGGACTATAGTCCACCACGGATCCAGTGTGGGTTGGTGGACGTTGTGCCAGAGCCTCATTCGTTGGACAGCAGGGTGCACTACGGGCAGGTGAGGTTGGCTTGGGTCTTTTCTAAGATGTTAATAGGACCCCTTACACCCCAATTTGAATTAGTTTGTGATATTTTTTTACTGACTTGATTGGCATCGTATCTAATCATAAAAATTGGAACATTCAATTAGTACAAGGAATCGAGAGACTAGCACAAGGTTTATCGCACACAACTCGTTCGTTCGTTCTCTCTGTTCGTACACAACTCGAACGGCGCGGCGGCGTTGATCAAACACATCAAAGCTTTGTAGAAAGTGTGGAAGTGTTATCAACTTTTCTGGTTAGCCACACAGCCTAACTAGTAATTGACTGGATTTTTTTATATGAGATTTTGAAACCTAGAAAAAAGCCACAGTAAAAAAAAACCGGCCTGGTGCGTGGTTGACCATGCACAGTCAAGGGTTTCGTAGATGGGATGAATTTATCACAAGAACTTTGTAGTTGCAAAAATGTTTTCCAATACACCACATACACATATGCGTCACGGTCAATTCTCCAAATGTAATTGTAAGTTTGTAATCGCAATTTCTTTTTACATGTAAAAAACTACAAATTAACGATTTTAGGACTTTTTTCCGTTACTTGTGTTGTGGGACCTTGCTTCTTACCAAATTTCAAGATTCTAGGTCAACGGGAAGTACCTTATCCGTCTTATTACAAAACACGATCCATTTTCCATCGATTTTATTTATTCTATCAGAAATCGACTTATTTAGTAACATCTTTATTATGTATTAATTCATGTAAATTTTTTATAGTAGTCAAATACCCTATGGCTTCCTCCTTTATAGGTGATGTACATGTACTACTTCCTGGGTCACCGTCTGATGGATCTGCCGATCACCGTGGACCGTAAGGAGGTGATCGCCGAGAACACATTCTTGTTGGCTCTGGACGGCGACATCGACTTCAAGCCGATAGCGGTCACGTTACTAATCGATCTGATGAAGAAGGATAAGAACTTGGGGGCGGCGTGTGGACGTATCCATCCTGTTGGCTCGGGTATGTGTTCCTAGTATTCATATTTTGAAGTATTGTTAAGAATCATTAGCAATATCGTCATCGATTTTCACGAGTTTCTGTTCTACATAAAGTTTGGTGAAAACTCAACTTTAACTCTTAAGTACATACCGCGTTTTAAATTCTTGAGCCGAGAGATCTAGTTTTTGATCTTCACTGCAGGATTTTTTCGTATTTTATCATTCTACAAACTGAAAAAGTGTAAAACTACTATTAAAGTTCGGCCTCCCTGATCTTCCCCCCTGCTTGCTCTTATAAGACCGAATGTTTCAGGTTTCATGGCGTGGTATCAAATGTTCGAGTACGCTATCGGTCATTGGCTGCAAAAGGCGACTGAACACATGATTGGCTGCGTACTCTGTAGTCCCGGATGTTTCTCCCTCTTCAGAGGGAAGGCTTTGATGGACGACAACGTCATGAAGAAATACACACTGACTTCCCACGAGGCTCGGCATTATGTGCAGTATGATCAAGGTTTGATATAGCCTACCTTTGGTTACTTTACCTCGGTCTAATAAAGTCAATGATGGCCGCGGCATTTTACTAATAGAATACGTGAAAGCGGTTTTGAAGGTTTAGATACAAGTGTTGGTTTTGTACGGAGAGTAACTTTTTTAAATTGTCAGGTTTTGTATCTGACAATTTAAAAAAGTCGCTCTAGTATGTACCTACACTTAGACCTATATTATTTTATTCAATCAATCTGTAGTGATGACTTAGTTAATGATTAATGCTGAACATAATTTACACTCAGCATTTACACGCAGCTTCTCCTGAGATACTTCTCAGAGCCGCCATGTTGAGTTTAATAGATTTTTAATAAGGACCTCAAGTAATATTACAAAAATATCCATAATTTAATGAACAGAGAAACCTAAATCCTAATTTCCCCACACACAGGTGAGGATCGCTGGCTATGCACCCTGCTACTGCAGCGAGGCTACCGCGTAGAATACTCCGCCGCCTCTGATGCGTACACGCACTGTCCCGAACATTTCGATGAGTTCTTCAACCAGCGCAGACGATGGGTGCCGTCTACTATGGCCAATATCTTCGACTTATTAGCAGACTATAAAAGGACTGTTAGCATTAATGATAATATTTCCATGCTGTATATTTGGTATCAGGTGTGTATTTTTTTAATAATATATAAATATAATATGTATAAACATTTATTATGTTTATATATTATTTTATATACATTTATTATATATTAGTTTATATATATTTGACGACACGTTTGGTGTAGTGGCTACAGTGGCTAAGTGTAGTCAGCGAAACCAAATGGTCATGGGTTGGAATCCCGGTAGGGGCAAATGTTTGTATGATGAATATGGACATTTGTACCCGAGTCATGGATGTATATTTATAATATGTATGTATTTACGAAAAAAAAATGTATTTAAGTAGTGTATCAACCATCTGGTATCCATAACACAAGCCTTAATTAAGTGCTTAACTTGGAACTAGATGGTGCTGTGTGCAATGTCAGACGATATTATATTATATTACATTAACTTACCTCTAAACAGTGTTTAGAAAAATCGCTTGTTTGTGTTTTGCTTGATGGATTTTGATGTGGTTGTGATGATGTAATTATTAAATGTTCAGGGTCTTTTGATGTTCGGTTCGGTGCTCGGTCCAGGGACTATCTTCTTGATGATGGTGGGTGCGTTGAACGCAATCACTCAGATCAGCAACATGCATGCTATGATTCTCAACTTGGTGCCTATTGTCATTTTCATCATCGTCTGTATGACATGCAAGTCCGAAACTCAGGTAAGTGTGCCTTATTGTATTAAAATAATGTAACACAACATTACGCCTGTTTTCCTCGGGTTAGGCAGAGGTGTACATACCTATAGTACAGCCACATTTCCTCGTGTTAGGCAGAGGTGTACATACCTATAGTACAACCACATTTCCTCGGGTTAGGCAGAGGTGTACATACCTATAGTACAGCCACATTTCCTCGTGTTAGGCAGAGGTGTACATACCTATAGTACAGCCACATTTCCTCGTGTTAGGCAGAGGTGTACATACCTATACTACAACCACATTTCCTCGTGTTAGGCAGAGGTGTACATACCTATAGTACAGCCACGTTTCCTCGTGTTAGGCAGAGGTGTATATACCTATAGTACAGCCACATTTCCTCGTGTTAGGCAGAGGTGTACATACCTATAGTACAGCCACGTTTCCTCGTGTTAGGCAGAAGTGTACATACCTATAGTACAGCCACATTTCCTCGTGTTAGGCAGAGGTGTACATACCTATAGTACAGCCACATTTCCTCGTGTTAGGCAGAGGTGTACATACCTATAGTACAGCCACATTTCCTCGTGTTAGGCAGAGGTGTACATACCTATAGTACAACCACATTTCCTCGTGTTAGGCAGAGGTGTACATACCTATAGTACAGCCACGTTTCCTCGGGTTAGGCAGAGGTGTACATACCTATAGTACAGCCACATTTCCTCGTGTTAGGCAGAGGTGTACATACCTATAGTACAGCCACATTTCCTCGTGTTAGGCAGAGGTGTACATACCTATAGTACAGCCACATTTCCTCGTGTTAGGCAGAGGTGTACATACCTATAGTACAGCCACATTTCCTCGTGTTAGGCAGAGGTGTACATACCTATAGTACAGCCACATTTCCTCGTGTTAGGCAGAGGTGTACATACCTATAGTACAACCACATTTCCTCGTGTTAGGCAGAGGTGTACATACCTATAGTACAGCCACGTTTCCTCTGGTTAGGCAGAGGTGTACATACCTATAGTACAGCCACATTTCCTCGTGTTAGGCAGAGGTGTACATACCTATAGTACAGCCACATATCCTCGTGTTAGGCAGAGGTGTACATACCTATAGTACAACCACATTTCCTCGTGTTAGGCAGAGGTGTACATACCTATAGTACAACCACATTTCCTCGTGTTAGGCAGAGGTGTACATACCTATAGTACAGCCACATTTCCTCGTGTTAGGCAGAGGTGTACATACCTATAGTACAACCACATTTCCTCGTGTTAGGCAGAGGTGTACATACCTATAGTACAACCACATTTCCCCGTGTTAGGCAGAGGTGTACATACCTATAGTATAACCACATTTTGCCAGTTATTAGTTTTCTGTTTATGATATTTATATTACACGTGTTATTCCGAGTGTGGTCTTAGTAATAGTTAAATTATAATGTAAGAGGTAAATAAAAAATGAATTCACTTACATTTTCAGCTACTACTCGCCAACCTGATAACATGCTTATATGCTATGGTGATGATGTTCGTGATAGTGGGGATCATTCTCCAGATCGTAGAAGACGGCTGGCTGGCTCCATCCAGCATGTTCACGATTCTGATATTTGGCTCGTTCTTCATCACGGCTGTGCTACATCCCCAGGAATTAATATGCTTACTGTACATAGCTGTATACTATATAACTATCCCCAGTATGTACATGTTGTTGATTATATACTCGCTGTGTAACTTGAACAATGTGTCGTGGGGAACTAGGGAAGTAGCGCAAAAGAAAACACGCGCGGTAAGTCCGTTTCTGATTTTATTACTTTAAAATAACGACAAAAATGTTAGCTGCAAATTTTGCAATAATGCGTATAATACCGCTCGGTGCTAATATCGAATGCGGACTTTTATTAATATGTAAATTTCTTCACTTACTTTTGTGCTATTTTACAATTGGACAAAAAATAATAGAAAATTTAAAGTCATAGTAATCTTTAGGTACTACTACAAATCTAATCAATTAATAGGAACTTGCAATGGAAAAACAAGAAGCTGTGGAGGCTAAGAAGAAGTTGGACGATCACAGTATAAAGAAGTGGTTCGGTAAGGGCGAGGAGACGAGTGGCTCGGCGGAGTGCAGCGTGGCCGGCCTCTTCCGCTGCATGTGCTGCACCAACCCCAACGACCACAAGGACGACCTGCATCTGCTACAGATCGCCAACGCTATCGAGAAGATCGAGAGGAGATTGGATACGCTGTAAATATATTTATTCTTGTACTAGCTAACCCGACAGACGTCCTCTCCAAATTCCAATAACTCACAATTCAATTATTCACTACGAAGTCTAATAAAAAAGTAGACTGAGTAAAGTATGAGTTTTTTCCCGTTTTTCCTAAGATACAAGTGAAATAGTCCAATGGTATGCCAAGCTCTGGTTAAATGATTGCTGAACAATTTAATTAGATACCTAAGTAGTTGGTTAGTAGCTCATGCTGGAACCCATGCTTATTATTAATTTATTATTATTAAGGCACATCAACAACACAAACACAAACATTTACAAATAAATGAGAACAGAGACATGGACTAGTGTTTACGTCATTTACAGACGTGCACAGCATTCACAACACAATAGAAGAAAAAAAGAAACACGTTACAAAAATAAATAAAAAAACAAAAGCAATATAGGACAAAAGCTCTAGCTAAACTCTCGGTAGTAGAGAGAATACCCTCATCGACATAAACATTGACAAATTTTTTATTTTTTTATTTTGTTGTCTTCAGTCCCCTCATTGTGTGCCTCATTTATGATCTTAGATCTAAAATATTATAAATTTTATATGTTGACTTAACTCCTGTTCCTTAGCGGTGCATCTGAAGAAACGGAGCCATTGAATCGGCGCCGCTCATCAGCAGCGGTGCTCCGACGCCAGTCCTTGGATACCCTCGCCAGGCTGCCCGAGTATGAAGATAGCGAGGTTTCTACCGATATACCCAGGGTAAATAAAACAATATTTCTACGCAAGGTTCCGAATTGTATTGAACTGCACTATCTGGTGAATTTACCAGATATATAATAGTAGTTTATACAACACGTGAGCGAGAGATACAAAGAACGAGATTTTTTTTTTCACGAGTTTTGTACTCTACTTTTTACTTATTTATTTATTTATTTAACCATTTATGTACACACTTCTATAAACAGACAAGAAGAAAATAACAGAAAAATAGGTACAGAGGTGATGCTTATTTCTAATGAAATCTCTTCCAGCATACCTGCGATAGGATAGTAGAATTACCATTGACTGCGAGAAAATAAATAGTAGCATAGTATTTATATTTATCACATTTTATTATATAATCGTATTAAGAGAACACAGGAATAAATAAACATTAAAAAATTAGAACAGTTATCGAAATTCAGTGTTATATTCTTGTTTGGTTTTGAAACGGTCGTATTAGATAAGACCGTATTTTGTGGTTGCTGTTGCTGAGAAAGCTGTAATGTAGTCGTTTCACAAGGTTTTCCTTTCGATGTTGAAGGGCGCGCCGGAGATAGTGGCGCCCAAGGGTCAACAGTAGACGGTTTTAGATTTATACTGCCTACTATTCGGCTGCATCTTTTTGGATCGAATCCTCGATATCGCTTTCTGCTACTGTGCTGGACCTCCACCCACCGTGGCGATTCAGTTCTGTAAGATCAGCACCTGAATTTGCTAAAAGGGTGGCAGAGCTTCTACGGAAGCAATGTCCTCTGTACTGTTCGGGATTTAATAGATTCAAGAATATGGGAATCTCTTTTGGCATCGCACCTATTTTGAGGCTGCCGAGTACATTTTGCGCCCTGGTATTGTATGAAAAACCTATCGGTTTTTGTATTAGTGGGCCGTAAGGTTGGTTTCTTTCGACGAAATTTACGTATTCTTGCCGTATTACGAACGTTCTATCAATTTTTGTTTTCATATTAGTTAACACGATCAGTAATACATTTTCCGAGTGTTTTTGGATGTCGTTCATAGTTGTCTTGAATAACTCATTATTGCGACAAGCCCCATTCACGCCGAAAATTAGCACAACCTGTGAACAATAATTAAAAAAATATGTATTCACACGAAAACTTTTAAAGTACAGTAGGTAGGTTTGTAGATAAATAGGTACTAAGTACTTACTTTTACGGCCAGAAAACTGTGGTCAGGCGCATCGTTTAGAAAACGTTCAATGTTTTGGCAAGCTATCACTCAAGATTTCTTTGGCTTATTACCCTCGGATAGCCGTTTTAAGCACGTCACTAACTTTGAGTAGTTTGATATCAATGTTGTGTTTGATTCTCACTGTGGCTTTTAGCATAGAATATAAGCTCCAAAGTGTCGACGGCTTCTTAGTATTGGTTAATTCGTTGAAATAGTTAAGAAATACGGACTCTGAGAAGAAATTGGCGCCAATCGTATGTACCTATGTATAAATTATATGTTTTCAGGTACAACTCCCGAGATTTTGGCGGCAACAAAATATCTACTATAATTGCTGCTTTAGAACGAATTGATTCCGGAGTCAGTGTCTCATTTTCGTCACTGGAAGAACTCATTTTATTATAATTATGTTAATAGGTTTTCCAATGACATAAAATAACCATGATAACAGATAAAAAAGAACCAAACTAAAATAACTGTATAGCTCTATGGAATAGCTCCATTTAGCCAGCCAGTACTTCCAGGACGTTTTATTTGTTTTTTGTACATAATTCGTGCTTGTTCCAAATTCAAAATGTTTGACTAACTACAGTTAAGACTCAGTTACTAAAAGAGAGTTTTATTCACTGTTATCGTAGAGAGAAATGCCCTTTTTCGAGTGGCAATGGTAAAATAGTATATTATGCAATTAGTGAATAAAGGACGGATTTAAAGCGAGGGCCATAGATGAATCACGAGCTAGTGAAGGATTCTAACGACTGAATCACGACCGTAGGGAGTAGCGAGTGATTCAAGTATTAGAATCCTGAGCGACGCGAGTGATTCATGGCCCTCGATATAAATCCGTTTTATTCAAGAGTTGCATAGGTACTATACTTTATACCATGACTACGAGAAAAAGAAAGATTTAAGCGAAAATAAACAGTTAATAAAGAAAAAGGAAGCTTAAATTAATTAAAATGCACATTAAAATTAGAACAATTACTAAAATTAAGAGTAATTTTCTTGTTATTATTATTAGGATGGTCAACTTGTGTAGCGATATAACAGTGAGTAAAAGTGCTTTTTATTCACTGTTTTCAGTGAGTAAAATAAGCTTTTTAGAGGGGGAATGGTATAAATATGTTTTTGTGACCAATATTAAAACAATGTTAAAATTGTAATGATCTAATAGTATCATAATGATAACATCACCAATTAAAATAAAATAGATATGTCCATAACAGGATGAGCGTGACGATTTGATCAACCCGTACTGGATAGAAGACGTGAACCTTCAGAAAGGAGAGGTCGACTTCCTCACCACGGCGGAGACCGACTTCTGGAAGGACCTCATTGACACCTACTTGTTTCCTATTGATGAGAACCCAGAAGAATTAGTATGTATTCATTATAAACTATAAGGCAGAAATGCCTAAGCCCGTTTTGTGTACTTTTATTTTATTTAAAATAAATACAATTTAAACACACGACAAATGCTTTATTGTGTCTGCTGTTTTTTTGCAGACACAATAAAACTTAAACGAGTATGTGACTTACGGCAGGTTGATAGGTCTTTTTACACCCGTAATTCTGTAGTAAGCTGACTTTATCATCCTTTTCTCAGAATCGTATCAAAACTGACTTGAAGAACCTACGTGACAAGATGGTATTTGCTTTCTTGATGGTGAACACGCTGTTCGTGCTGGTCATCTTCTTACTGCAATTGAGCCAGGACCAGCTGCACTTCAAATGGCCTTTCGGGCAGGAGTCCAGCATCGAGTATGATGATGATCTCAATCTGGTATGTTCCTTTGTTATTATTTAAATATACACATATCTAAACTTTAACAATATTTTAATTATTAGTTATCATAGATTTTTTTTAGCAAAGGACCTTTTTACTTTTAGATTAAACATATATTTAATATTGATCCGAATACTTTCTAATTTCCCTGAATTAAAAATATTTTGTAAACCAATAAGTTATTTTTGTTAATTGTTAAGTGTAAGGCTTTGAATGGCTGCTGCATCATTATTTCAGGCTGCACTACCCTTGCCATGACCACGCAACGTCATTTAGCTATTAAAGAAATGTCATCGCCAAACTAAACGTGTAAACAATACTTCCAATTCGCAATTTCGGCGTTCAATGTTACAAAACGTGTGCTACCTGCGGTAAAGTAACACTCGTTATAGATAACAATCTCCAAAGCAATCAATTCACCTGCTCACGGCTACGAAAGCATTAAATGTTTAATTATTACCGGCGGCACGCAAGGGTTTCGTTTACAAAATTATAGAAAATTTTACAACACCCTGTGCATGCTGTTGTACAAATACTTACCTTACCACTTACAAGGACTTACCTTACTACTTGTATTTCGATAGAAAAAGCACAAAAAAATTACAATTAGCACAATAGAATTATCGCGGGCAACAGATTATCGTGTCGTAATATAACATGTCATCAGCACCATTTAAATATCGAAACTTCGTCACTTTGAACAGGACGACAATCTGTCGTCTCGAAACAGTGGGAGATGGGTCTAAGTTAAACCTTATTTCCTCACGTCAGTTCACCATAACTCAAGACTACCTCACGCTGGAGCCGATCGGGTCGGTGTTCCTCATATTCTTCGGGACCATCATCGTCGTCCAGTTCACCGCGATGCTGTTCCATCGACTTGGCACGCTCTCCCACGTGCTTTCTACCACTCACCTCAACTGGTACTTTAGTAAAAAGGTAAGTCGGAAAATAACACCTGATATCTGTTATAGGGATATGGAGACCTGAGAGACCCTGGAGACCTGAGTCTATGGAGACCTGGAGATTGTACTCTGGACTGAAGTATTAACTATAGTGCATTATGAAAGTCTTAGTCTTTGACAACACTGTTCTACCTGATAGATCGAAATGGCAGCTTAGCCTTTTGGTCAGCTCTCAGCTCTCATAGCAATTCCTTCACCAATCTATACCCTTCGTCAATATCAATAATACATTATACTGTTAACAGCCGGACGATATGTCAGATAACGCCCTAATAGAGGCTAACGCGTTACTAATAGCCAAAGACTTGCAACGTCTGAACACTGACGACTTGGATAAACGCGACAACAACCAGCATGTATCCAGAAGGAAGACCATACATAACCTGGAGAAAGGGAAGGACACCAAGCAAAGCGTTATCAATCTCGATGCTAACTTTAAGAGGAGGTTGACTATACTGCAGAATGGAGATTCGGGTAAGTCCTTTAACACTGTCTTGTCGATCTTTTACATTATTTTAATCCTTACTGCCTTTTTCTCCCGCTATAGTTCACCATTGCACTACCTATGTCAAAAAGCTTCTAATAAAAAGGTTGAATTTCCAAATAATTTTAAAATGTATTATATAAATTTCATGAGCCTGTGCTATCACATTAGGTACTGAAACCTGTAATTAAAGTTACAAAGTAGACAAATAAATAACTTAAATAGAACAACAGGAAGTTTAGTCATCTCCGACATCTTCTGTCAATTATGGTTATAATAACTCTAAATATCTATGCTTAGGTGACTGTTAATCTGCCAGGGTTGCGGGAAAGTCCGAAAGGGTTACCGTGGCCCCTGGCACAGGCAACTGAAGGAACACGGGTGGGTTTTATTCAGTAAGAGTCTGACGCGCCCTCCCGCTCCGCCCAGAGCGGGAGAAGTTAATTGATGAATTCCCACAATCAAAAAAAAAATTGTTAAAATAGTAAAAATAGTTGCATATATAGTTGTTGTTGTTATATAGTTGCTGATACCAGTAAGTCAGGAATCATTTTGTAAGAATGTATCAGTCACTGTATCAATGATGCACATCATTGATACAGTGACTGATACATTCTCATCATTTTTCATTGGCACCAATGTGACACAAAAACAAAGCGAATTTGTTTCGCTATAAGAATGAAGTATTTTTTTACAGGTCTAGAGTATCAACCGACGGTAAACACAAAATATTTTTTGAGCTTTAAAAGTATACTGTAAAGTAGTTCAAAACTCTACCTAATCACAAAAACTAATCTGTTTGAAATGTATTGTGCGCGGTGTCTAGGTGGCGCCATCTGCTGTCTCAGATAGCGTAATATTACATATTGAAGGCAATGCAGGAAGTGGTCCTTTACACAAATGTTTGAGGTCGTGTGGTCCACTTCCGTAAGTGTGACCATCTTTGAAGATTTCCTTTAAACGGTGCGCAGGCCTGATATCCCGCCTGCCGTCGCTGGGCGGCAGCACGGCGGCACGACGCGCCACGCTGCGCGCGCTGGTGACGCGGCGCGACTCCGTTCTGGCCGAGCGCCGCCGCTCGCAGTTGCAGGCTGCCAGGGATTCCACTAACGACTTCATGTTTATCACGCCCGGCTCAGTAAGAGTAAGAACACAATTTTACTCTATATTGAAAATATAAATTTAACACAGGCAGGTACCTACACAATACAGGGTCAAATTAAATTAGCTAGCGAAACTCAACAGATGTGATGGTTTCGATATCTAAACATAAAACAAAAAATATAATATGATTTGATATGGGTTCGTATTTCATTGACTTGTGCCCTGGCGGCTGAAAGTATGTCATGCTCACTCAAATGTGTCGCTGGTGGTGGCGTGTGTATTGGATCATTAAGTTCCCTTCAAAATGGTTGAGTTGAATGGTGCTGATTCATACGTCATGTTCGTGAACGGGCGCCGTCAGTAGGTACTGGTCATCTCTTAGCTGCCACGGGTTATTTTAATTCCTGAATTGTTTTATCTTTTTTATTACGGACGCTTTTAACGTGCACATCCTTCTACATCGTACTCACATGTAGAATTTCAACACGGTTTTTTTGTAACAATATTTTGATTTAAAAGAGTGTCCGTCGAGTTTCTTGCCCGTTCTTCTCCATAGGTACCTACCTACTACGCTTTGGAATGGGCTGACCAACCCCTTGACAATTCAAAATTAACTATAATTGGTTTATAAATAAATGCGTTGAGTTTGTTTTTTTTTTGCAGTTACTTGAATGTATGAGTTGAGAAAGTTACTTTATTTTGTTTTATCATGTTTAGATATTGATACCCATCACGTCTGCGGAGTTTCGATAGCTAATTTAATTTGACCCGGTTTATACAAAAACTAATTTTATTTTAATTTCACCATACTTATTTACAGTTTTGTTCATCTACACCTACAGCATGTTAAAATAAATCAAAGTACCTACACAAAATATTAATTGATTTCTAGTTGGGATATATTGAAAGCATGGGCAACGTAGATGACAGAATGTATGCGTTCGAGTCTGCGGCGTGACCAAGTCTGCAGCGCAGAGAAAGACTGTATAGTAGTGTATGTTACATCATTTAATTGTGTGTGTGGTTGTTCCATTTGACGTACAGTTTGCGGTGCAGGCTGTCATCTGCGTGCTATAATATTTAAGAATCTTGTGTTTGAAATGGTTTTACAAATGCTTCTACAAGATGTAATTGACATAACTAAAAACCTGATACCGAAACGACTTAAAACTCAAAACCTGAAAAAGATGTCTGAAGTTTAAAGTTATTTTGATTACACCTTGTATATGAGTTTGTCTACGTTGAGTGAAACTAAGGTAACTAAGACATTAGGTCGACATAAAACCATTATTAAGTAATTGCAATGGGACTCTTATCTCGGTTAGGTAAGATATGAATTAGGATGATCGCCGAGAATTTTATCAATCAATCACGGCAATAATTCTAGTTCAATATTTTTTAAATGATCGACTAATTATTATACGTCATTCAAATTTGATCGTGAATGTCCTACCTTAGAAAGCATCAGCAGTATCTTCAAATTCCAAATGGTTTATTATGTTTACGTGTAGTTGGATGACATGAGCGGTCGTCCATCGACGGCGGGTGCGTACGTGAACCGCGGCTACGAGCCCGCGCTCGACAGCGACGGGGAGGACACGCCGCCGCCGCCGCGACGCTCCACCGTGCGCTTCCACGACCACTACGCGTAATGCAGCATATTGTTATACAGTGGCGGGAACGTTCAATAACATCCACAAATACCCAAGAAACGATATTGTGCTTTTTGGAGTCATGTCTTTGAAAGTACCTACTTAAAAAATATTTTGAAATAACATTAAACATAGCCCTAAAAATGTTCTTCATACATAGAAATAGTGCATATTGCGATATCAGTAATGTTAAAAGTGCAACTATCGAGCGCAGCGCGTTTTTCGTAGACTGAATACTCGCAGTGTGCAGTTCTGAATGGGTCTTAGATAAGTTCAAACATGGAACCAATTATTGGAAAATAAGCTTTTAAATGTAAATCAAGATCCGCCACTGCTTTGATCACCTGATGTATTCCTCCGGTTTTGCATTTAAACGGAACTGCTTGTAATTAGTGGTTGCTGCGCGACACTTTATTCTTGCATTTATTTATTTGTATTTTTCTATATGTTATCATTTATAAAAAATATATTATCAATTTAATAGAACTTATTTTTTATTACTACTAATCTATTTTTCAACTTTGTCTCACCTATTACAAAAGGCGATTCCCTTACAGGTGTTTTTACGGCCATACCCGGAATCTTAATCTTAATATTTGACCGTATGCAACGCAAAACATATTTTGGGGATCGAATCTGCGACCCTACAAGCGCTTACGCTTAGCAAGAGCGTGGACCGTATCCATGACAACAAGAGCTATTTTCTTTTGCCCCAAAGCTCCCAGTCGATTGCATCCTGCATTCTATCTCTTGCCAGACACTTCATGTATTTATACCATAAACCTAGCAAAACCCCTGTTTTCTTTTAATAATCTGGGAAATCCCTTAAGAAAATCTGAGTTGTCTCAGGCTCAGGTGAGTCAGTAAAGACTCAGCCTATTTGGTGTGAAGTAAGGGGTCGTTAGCAGCCAGTCCGCCAGTGAGCGCGCGGCCCGCCGACCGAACGCACGCGCGAACCATGCGCAGCGACGCTGTCCCGCGAGTGCACTCCACGCTTTACCTCAACATTGTGAAGTGATACACAGTACACATACGGATTACGACAACGCTAATCTTCTCAGGATACATAAACGGTAAGTTCAGTTCACAACTCATATATCTAAGCCTTATTCTGACACGGACATGACCTTTCAGCCCTCGATGGAGTTGAACACGATCAGCTGCAAAAGTGTGTGAGGGTGTGACTGTAAGGTTCCTTGCATAATGACCACACATGACTGTATTTTATTAATCTACCAATTCCTGCAACTTCTCTTTTAGATATCAGCTGTAAAGTCCTAACATACGCGAGACTACACTGGTTTCTCTTTCGAAAGTTTCGTAACAACATTTATGTAAAGTGAGACTGACCATTCAAAGAACGTGTCTAATATGATTCATAATGTGTTATTTATTCAAAATTTGGCGAAGCTGTGGTCCTTATGGTACCCGTTCCAAGCTTGTCTCGTAAACAAAAGTGAATGTAGGCGGCATGAGATTGATAATGGGAAACAAAGACCGCAGTATTTCCTTAGCTGGTCGACAAACGACCTCTAAATACCAACTGTAATAGATATGCTGAAGTGATACATAATTAAATTACATAAAAAGGTTTAATACATTGTGTAACTCGTACCTTACGTACATTACATAAGGCCAGGTATCATATCTACCAATCTCTACGTAACTTTATTCGGTAAATTGATGAAAAGTAATGTAACTTTGTTCGGTAAATTGATGAAAAGTAATGTCAATTTTCAGTTGGTCGACTGACTTCACTATTATCGGTACTAGTTATTTCAATTAGAGCATAATACAATAATTATGATGCTCTATTTATGTTGGTTGGGTGTGGTGCAGATTTTTTTTTATTATATTTAAACTGCCCAACCTTAAAAAAATACTGGCAACGGATTTTTTCACATCAAAATTCTCTCCTCTCGATTTCAACGGCTTAAAAAAAGCTATTTTAAGCCTATGCCTAGCCTAGCCTAAATCTATACCCAGAAGTGCAACTTTGATGGGACGACTCGATTGTCTGATATTCTCATACTCAAGTAATTACAGCTTCATAACAGTACCAGTAAGTATATAAACACTAAAGCCGAGCGTTCAGGCCTCGCTCACATCCGCAGCCAGAGGGTCGTTCTCACTAGAACAAGAACAATTTGATGGTTTCCGCAATAGTGCCCACTATTACGTTAGCCAAGTGCAATTAACTAATTAATAATAATCTTTGCGTTGCGCAGGCGCGCTTGCAATACAAAGCGTAATTAAAGGTTTGTTCAAGGCATTTTCGTTTTTGCTCCTACTTATTTACATTATGAGAGTTGTGTGACGGAAATTGGGCTAGAGGCTGGATATTGTTAGTAAGAGTTACATGCGAAAGTGTAGCACATAAGGATCTGCTTAATCGCCCACAAAGTGCACTATATCGAAATGCCTTCTCGTGTATTGCGACACATTCATCACGAAATATATGAGAAATTGAGCTCATGCCGTGGTGAACTATCATCTGTCACAGTCAGTCGAAATGCCTAAGTGCGAATTTCACCAAAATTTTTTACCTATAATTTAGTACCTATAAATCATTTTGAATGTTTCACAGTTTTTCCATACTAGAACTGTCAAACGTCAATTTTATTCCACGGATAAAATATTACGAGAGCAGTGGTGGCCCCAACGACCATGTAGCCTATGTGGTCGTTGGGTGGCCCAGTGTTACCGACCGCGACTTACGTGTTGTAGGTCGTGGGTTCGAACCCAAGCAGGCACTTTACTTTGAGTAAATTATTTCATTACCACTGCTCTCAAAACGGTGAAGGAAAACATCGTGAGGAAACCAGCTTGTCCTGAACCAAACATTCGAAGGCATGTGACATCCTCCAAACCGCACTGGGCCCGCGTGGTGGATTACGGCCCATTCCCTCTCACCGAGAGGAGGCCTGTGTCCCAGCAGTGGGTACAGTATAGGCTGATTATGTGTATAAAATATATCTGACTTTGGTAAAATCAGCACTTACTCATAATTTTTGGAATGTGGTTGACGTTTGTTATTATTTCATTGTGGATGGAAACTTGGTCGAAGCATCAAACATTTTGTTAATTTGTTTTCCCAGTTGATATAGTACAATAGCTGTCAACGTTTTCAAATGCCTTGTATTCAATAACACAGAGCTTTACCAAGTGCTAAATAAAAACTTCGTGCGTGTCGCAAGTCTCAAAAAACCACGTTACAATGTCCATTGCGCTCTCGCTGCTACAGTTGTCAACGCACAATTGTAGAAATAACTCAACGCAACATACAAAGGAATTCAGCCACTTTCTTGCACAATCCTTGAGTCGGTTTCCGTATTTGTAATTTCGTTTAATATTTATATCCGACTTATTATTTCCTGATCGTAGCTAACAGTACATAAAGGCCCATTTTATCTATATTTACGTATGTTTATATTTTCTAAGCATTCCGACGTATTTCATAGTCGTTAATAATGGTTTGACTGACCGGTTGGTGCAGTTGGTATCGACCCTGCTTTCTGAGCCGCTGGTCCCGGGTTCGATCCCCGGACAAGTCAAACATTTGTGTGCATGAACATGTCTGTTTGACCTGTTTCTGGGTGTGTATACATATATAAGTATGTATATCAGTCATCAGGTTACCGTAGTACAGGCTCTACCTAGTTCGGGACCTAAAGACCTTGTGTGGATGTTGTCTCATATTATATTATTATTAATTGCTTACTTTCATTATTCGTTATTAAGTTGTCAAACGCAAATTGTTTACGAGCAGACCTTGACTGCTTTGACCGGAAGAAAGTGGGGTGCGATTAGCATGTCGCTTACGTACCAGAACGGTTTATACCTATGTACGTATCTAACGGTAGATCAGTACGTGAACATTTTTATCATTGAGTAACTTTGAATGTGAAAGAGATACTTTTGTTACTTAGATTGATTTTAAGTCACCAACTAGTTTAATCAATCAAATTAAACAAGTCGCTTTCGATTTCTAGTTAAACTGACAGCGTTTTCAGAACTACGAGTAAGAATGAAGTTTTAATTTTCTCTGAAACCAAGCTCATGGTTCCTTCGACAAAATTCACCCTGTAAGTATATTAATTCTAATAATGTTATATAGGTGTAATAAAACTTTAATGTCAATATAAACACCATAAGCAGACACATAACAAGTATTAAGACAGTAATAATACAGGCATTTTGCAAAGCATGCAATTATTGTAAAGTTGCTCTACAAAAGACATCAACGCACGCCCACCGCTACGAGAAGTGGAACGTCAGTATCGTAACAAAGTAGGTACAGCGTTTAAATAAACACAACTATGTTACTTATATAGTTATAAAGTAGTGTAACTAAAATAAATGTATTAAATAAATTGTGTGGGGCAACTTTAAAAAAAAAAATTTTTTTTCGTAAATACTTTATTATTGGTTTGAAACATATTTGCACAATGTTTACTTTATTTAAAGTATTACAATAAAAGTTTTACGTGTTAGTGACGTCATGTAGGTATAATTAATTTTATTCAAGCCGTAAGTAGGTGTTGCTCAATCAGAAAAGAATGTAGCGACAATGCGGCGTACCTAGCTGGTTAAATAATATCAACCAGTTTTTTATAACATATGAACTTCATAAGTATGTATTTCCTATAAATGTGGTAGCAGCTATAATTAATAAATAATTGGGAATTAGCTAATCTGTATATAATTATATGGTAAGTTGAATCACTTCACCACCATTTAATGAGTCGGTCTGAAGTAGGCTGGGGTTGACACGTCATCTTTCAGAAAGTAGGTAGGGGTATACGTATAATATATTTCTGGATGCGGTTAAATATTAGCAATTTCCACATGCCTCTACTGCTCGACCATTGCATCTCAATAATTGGATTATCTTCTAACCAGGAGACATAATTATATTCTTACAGAGGTATCAAATTTTCTTTTATTTTATATGACTAGCTGTAAAAACGTTAAACATTCACATTAAACCATCAAGTAATGACTTGTCCGCGTGTTCTCGGGACATAAAGGTTTTCATCAATCCTAAGACTGACTGGATTAAAGTTGTTTATGTTTGTACAGTAATCATCAACGACCTTCTCAAATATGTAGATAGGTATCTGTGTGATGGGCTGATTAACCTTCTGTGATAAGTATCATTTACGAATTCACATGTTCAATTCACCTAGTTACAACTACTTACTTTTCTTTTATTCCCAAATTATCATAAATCTCACATCAAAGAGAAAAAACTATGAAATCTCTCACAAATATTTACATTGAGTTGGCCTTCATTTGGAACAAGTTGAGTTAACGCAGGCGACTGAAACAAAAAGACAAGTTGCACGGCCTACCATAACAATTGCGCTAATAAACCTCACTTTCTGTTTTTTTGTGGAGATTTCTCGTGTCTGCATCGTCTATTAATACTTACGTGAGTACGTAACGGTCGCTTATTGTGTATAATAGAACTCATGTGATTCAATAACATTATGTATAGTTAGCTTATATTATTTATACCTTCGGCTTTCTTCTACCAATCAGTATTCCGTCCCCACTGTTTGAATCCAAGCAAATAGGCTGCTTCCAATACTTACTCCAATGCTTTCAATATTATCATATTTGCCACGATAAGTAAACTGTACTTGACTTGTACTGTACTTGACTAACTGTGGGCTGGTCGAGATTGTCAGTCTATTGACGTCATTTGATTTTCTTTCCCAAAACCTGGCGTAAGGTAACTAGTGGTAACTAGGCCAGGTTTTTGGAAATAAAAACAACACAAAAATTAGCTAACAAATTGTTAACCGCGCGTAACCTGCTGTGATTGGTTGAATTAATAATTAACAGCCAATCGCATCGCTTGTCTAGCCTTTTTTGCCGCAGTCGATAATTTTCGTTCCAGAAACCAGTCGTTAGTCTCCTTCTAATCAGTACTATAGTAGATAACTATTTAGTCAATCCTCAGGTTGCATGGATGCATGAAATTAATGCACAGTTTCTTACGTAATGAAATAATTTGATTGACATGGTTTTTTGGATTAAATCGTGCATGTAACCTTCACTTTGACCTGGAATTTATGACAATATACAAACATTTATCTGGTACAATTAAATTGTTTCATTGATTAGTGATTGAGTAAAAACGAACACAAATCTAATAGGCATCAAATAGGATATATATTATTCTCGTCGAGGCTAGCTACGCTAAAGTAGGACAGAAATACGTTTAGATAGATCCATAATGCAACGATCGAGCGCTTGTTGCTTGATTTCATAACAGTTCAGCGACTATTTTTATTTGCATGGCTAGAAGTTTTTTTAGTCTGGTATATTTTCACACAGAGAAAATAAACGATTTTTGAAGACGCGACAGAGAACTTTTTCTTATAAAAAGCTGACAACGATACAGGTTCTTTGCACCTAAGCCAGTTTGTTGGAATTGGTTTGAATCGCATCCGGGTTTGTTGGAACTGCATAAATTATTCTAGGAATATAGCTCCTTGTCTGTAGATGACAAGTCACTTGGGTGTAGATTGGCTCCGTCGGCGTCGCTGGCTCGAGGTCGCTCCGCCCCACTCCACCACGCTCCGGCGATCCAGCGTGATACTTACTTGTCTTACATTAAGATCGTTACGACTTGTTTATTGACTCGGTATAAGAACGATTAAATGATAATTTTATGTCCCAAAAATTATTTGGGTGATAGAGCTTTTCCGACAACTTAAAATGATTGAGGTTCCTGACTTCCTGTTGATTCTAATTGTTGGTCATTTTGTTGGTAAAATCAATCATTATTTTAAGACCAGTAGTTACCCATTAATAACATATTTTTATGACCAACAAATTAAGTACACATCCATCTAAGGGCCGGTTTTTTGAACAGTAGTTAACTCAACCATTAGTTAAAAATAGTAACTAATGGTTAAATTTTGGCAAAATGTTTTGATTTGGTCAACACATTTCGGCAATTTTTTTATTTTTAACTAATGTTTGAGGTAACTGGGGTCAAAAAACCGGCCCTAACTCTTTTTAAAAGAAGAGCAAATTAAAAATTTATAGAGTTGAGGCATAAAATATGAATGAGCTTAGAGCTATACCAATTTAAAATCTTTTGCATTCTGGGAAATGTTTTTTTTTTGTAGCTAATATTAAATCGCAAACACGCCTAAAAACAAGAATTTTTTAAAATTCATAGCTTATTCGCATCCAATCATCTTAGAAACTGGTTTCACCAACTCTTGTAATTAACATCAATCGACACTCCTTAAAAGCTGAAGATTACCTAGTCTCCCATTGGGCTTGTGAATTAGGCTCGCATTAGGCAAAGCATTCTTGAACGTTAACTCGTCATCTTGTGCAAGGCATGTACCTGATAGCGACACTATGTAAAACTACGAAAGTACGAATATAAGGCAGTGTTGCGCAGCAGTGAGGAGGACGGAGGGGCGGTGCGGGGCGGGCTGCCAGCTGACGGCCTCTAGCAGTGAAAGTAAACCTGCGGCCCTCGCCACCAGTCCGACCACATTGGTGCTTGTAATACGATTTAAATTATGATTTACTATTGCATTGCTTTGATGTCATTTACAATCAATGTATGAATGTGCATTGTATTGTAACAATCAATCTATTGATTGTTTTTATTACATTACAGAGATAATCGTAGTCGTTTTTAGATTCGTATTCCGGTTCTCAGCCAATCCATACACAGCTCTATCTCACACTTTCAGAAATATATTTAAAAGACTTTAGTTACTACTGGTATTCAATTATTGACCAAAAAACCCAAACTTTTTATTAATTTATTACCTTTTATATACGAAGTCTGGTTATTAACCTTATTCAGGCAGGTAGAATACTACCTACATTAGCTCATACATAATATGTGATCGTTTCCGCTTATTAAAAATTACATCAGACTTATTACAACTTAAATTAATTAAAGCGTAGAATGTTAAGACATCAGTTTTAAGTGCATTCTTTGTAAATACCAACTATTCGTTTAGTTTTGTAAAACATATTTGAGTTATGGCTCGCAAAAGAAAATCAGAATAAGAACTGGCATTTCTTGTGTTTTCGCTTGAATTTAATAATTCAATAGTCTTGTAGTCACTCATTTCAACCCATTCAATTGTTATAAGTAGTGAAAATCTGATTTAAAATCATTCATGATTTTATCATATCTGTATAGTATACTAAAGTTGTTAAACTTTCAATTGGATTCCAATAGGTACCTACTTAGTCAGATTTTGTAGACAGTCTGTTCCAACGCGACGAAAGCAAATAATAACAAAATTGATATTCTCAATACAGGTCGTAGCCGTTGCGTGCACTATCTTTATTGAGTCCAATAAGTGTTGAGCTACATAGGATTGCTTTTTGTTTTAAAGTGCTTGTAAGGGTGAGGTCCATTGTCCAACTGAGGCCGAAGTCGCTGACCTTGCGGGCGTCGCTCGGCGCGGGCGCAGCCTGCTGCCCACAGTGCCCACTAGCGCCATGATCTGATACCGATGGACATTGCCTGTTCAATGCAATAACCCAGTCTAACAATGTTTATGACTTCTTTGTGTTGGTACCTTGAAAGTGTTACATACGCGATGCTTGCCACGTTCTGCCTATTGTTATGTTATATAATATTATATTTTAGTGTTGCGATATTAATTGAAGAACAAATAGCTAAGACTTCAATAGTTACGAATTGTAAAAAAAACTGAGGGGCGTAATCGTTATACTTATGTTGTAACACTTTCCTTAGTAACATGTTGTTTCCTTGTGAAAAGGTTGTTGTACCTATCTTCATCTTCCTTACGGAAACGTGAATTGTTTGAAAGTAAGTATAACTAACAGGAAAACTTGAACTCCATAATATTGACGAGATAATTACGAACTTAATCGTGATTCTGAAAGAAACAAAATCAATCATATCTTTCTTTTGAAATGCACTGTGGTGTA
The DNA here is from genome assembly GCA_937001585.2 of Brachylomia viminalis. NCBI lineage: Eukaryota > Metazoa > Arthropoda > Insecta > Lepidoptera > Noctuidae > Brachylomia > Brachylomia viminalis. The sequence goes on along the minus strand of OW443301.2, from coordinate 11,215,812 downwards.
GACATATAAAATATGTGGTTAGGTGCATATGAATGAGCAATAAATCACTGGCGAATGTCCATAACTCTGCGAGGGATGAATGACCGGCAAGGTCGAGGGCTCTCGGTGGAATGCGCGAGAGTTCTGCTGGACAGGCTGTGATTCACGCATTGGATATATTCTTATTCTCCGAACAGCTCCGATAATATTTACCTTCAGGGTGTTAAAGAGACAGTCGTATCCTTGAGACAGATTTATCTATTTATTCTGAACATTCTGATTACGAATGGTTTTTTGTTTGATACAACGGTTTACGACTAAACATAAGCCTTGGCCACTAAACAGTTAATTTATTACAACTAAGAAGGTGAAAAGCTACAGCCTCGATGGTTATCAGCGTGCAATGTTGATTGTTTTACAAGGATTTCCTACATATTTACAAATAATTTTAAATTATAAACACTTTGTAGGTAAGACTAGGTATATTAGCATGCGATATGAAATAAATAGGATCCGCGGTTAAATACTTAACCTTTAACTGAAAGGTCAGCCGTGCGCTCACTTAAGAGGGAACCATAAATTAGGATCAGTTTATAGATCGTTTGAAAGGTTAGCCTTTAAAGTATCTTCGTGCCTTTGTTATGGTCTAGCGTCGTAGTAGGTAAGCTAGTTTATCTGCGCTACGAAGGTGCTACGTAACTTTCTTGCATACTTATTTAACAATATTTAGAGCGGTAATATTAGATATTATTGACCATTCATTTGTTCGTACTGCTACCCGACAGTGATAATGAAGAAGTTGCACTTAAAATAGGTACCTACTACATTCTAAATATTTGGCAGTTTATGTATTTGTGTGTGTTTTTCAAAAGGTCGAGTCACAACCAATCAAACCAACCTATCGCAGTGCAGCCAACTTATTGACAAAATTCAAGCTAATTCATAAACTTCAAGCTTGTTGATATTCACAGTATGACACAGTCAGATTCACGAGTCCAACCCACGAGTCCGTAAAAGCGTGACAGTGGACACAGTTGGAGCCGTCCAAAATGGAAAGTCGTGATGTCGACAATTTCTCTGTTAACGGTTCTAATAAGTAGGTACGCGAAGACACTACACATCTGCTAATTACGTTTTCTTGGCCGAATGATGAGTCATTTAATAATATTGGTAAAACTACAGACATTTTGATTATTCAATAAAATGATCGTGTAAAAATCGTGGTCGCAGTAAAGTCGTATCGAATAACCTACTCAAAATTCAGCGAGCACATCAACTATTTTCTTGTAAAAATAAGAATATAAGGTATTCCAAAGATTTAGCCTAAGTTTCATCACCTAGTGATTTTCTTACTATTTTTGTATTGTTTCCAGAAAAAATAGTAAAAAATGGCGACGTCGGGAGGGAAACCGCGGCGCGAGGAGGCCAGCGACAACTCCGACGACGAGCTTACACCGCTCGCTAACGAGATCTATGGTGGCAGGTGCGTACAATTTTTTTTTTTTCTTTTCAGCTCTTTGGCTGGGTTTTGCAACATTTACGGACCGAAGCCAAGTAAATGCAGTGTGTGGTGTGTTATGTTGAAGATGTGTTGTGATGAGGACCTATTTCGTTTTCATCTATTTTCATGAACTTTCTGACAATGCGACAAGTATTTAAAATTGCAGCTTTTTGTAGGGTGATAAAGAGGGTTTCTTTTAGGTTTAGTAATTTAAAGCTATGGAGAAGGTGATTTGGGATGACGCCTGTTACGGAGAGGACTATAGGGACTACGTAAACTTTTTGTTGGCGCCATATTCTAATTACTTCATCTTTGAGTTCCGCGTATTTACTATTTTGAATGTTATGAGTGTTGGGGATGGCAATATCTATTAGGTAAGTAACTTTATTAATTTTATCCTGTAGGGTTATATCCGGTCTATTGTAGTGAATTGTCCTGTCGGTGAGAATGGCGCGGTCGTAGTAAAGTTTATGTGTGTCATTTTCAAGGATAGTTTGTGGTGTGTAATTGTAGTAAGGAGTGTTTGTGTCTTGTATGAGTGTGTATTTGAGTGCTAATTTTTGATGAATTACATTTGCTACCTGATTGTGCCTATATGTATAGTCTGTCTGCGTGAGAGTTGTGCACGCTCCTGTTATGTGCTGAATTGTTTCTGGTTGAATGTAATGTGACACTTGCGACATTTATCATTTGTTACTGATGGATATTTGCTATTAAATTTTCTGATTTTTTTTGTGTTAATTATCTGATCTTGTATCGCAATTATAAATCCTTCTGTTTCTGGGAATAAATTGCCTATTTTAAGTAATTTATTTTACGCTACTTGGTTTACATGGGATTGCTCTAAGTCATGGGGATGTCGGCCATGAAGTACCTTTTCTTCCAGTCCTAAATTTTTTGTTTCTGCGGGTCATTCTTGGTAATTTGTGGAGTATCTAGCTGCTCATTTAAGTTAAGTGGGGTGTAGTTAAAATCATTTTAAACAATGGCTTTATGAATATTACTAGTGCGAGATTATGACTGAAATAATGTTTTTAGCCGACAGACTTGTTTCCGGCAATGGTGCTGGATGTCGATTAGGCCTCTCCCTCCATTTTGCCTTTTGATAGTAAGTCTTTCTATTGCAGATTTAGGATGTGAGTTGTTATGTTTTGTAAGAGTGGTGCGTGTGAGAAGGATGTTGTGAATTTTAAGTTTTAGGCAGCATGTATGTTATACCTGTTGCAATAAAATCGGATAGGTATATTTTGACGTCCTAATATAATTTCTGTTAAGTTTTTTGCAATGGGTTTGTTAGTATAATGACGTTAACTTTTTGTACCAAAAATTGTGTATTTTATCGATACCAGGAGATTTCCAGTTATGTAATCTGCCTGTTATAATGTGTGATATCAGATTCTGTGATCTCTACAAATTCAATTGCATGCATTCCCCGCCATTTTGTATCTTCTTCTGTTATCCACGTTGCTCTGTCGTTATGTTGTTCTTGTTCTTCCCAAATGCTAGACCAATATGTTTCTACACTCTACAGGTTTAGGTAGGTAGTTAAAAAAAGGTAAACAAATCGTAAAAAAGGCTTTCTTTTATATTTGACACTTTCTTGTTAAAAAATACAGTAACAAAATTAAATTTATTTTCGATCACAGGATAGTTTCTTCTTTTATTGTAGTATGTTAAACTTTATCATTTATTTTTAAACTACTCTTCTTAGATGTAACTGCTTGAGCACAAATTTTTTGTTGGATTTATTATAATGATATAATATTTTGTAATCAGTCTATTGTAAAGAGCCCAAAAGGACAGGTTCCCCAAACCTTTTAGAAAATACAACGAATTAGATAACGTTGCTAAATTGAAGAGCACAACAAAATAGTGTCACAGTGTTGCGCCTGCCACCATATCACTGTGAGCTCAATCCAATTGGGTTAATATGGGCTCAAGTTATATGGGGTTTGTAGCCGAGAAAAATAAAACTTTTAAAATGGCTGACCTATAAATTCTTTTGCCAGAGGCTTTAGCTATTGTGACTGCTGAGAATTGGAAAAATTGCGACGGTCATGTAATAAAAGAAGAACAGAAAATGTTTAAATTACACAAAATAATTAATGATACCACTGAACGCTTTATTATTAATGTGACAGATAGTTCATCAGATTTAGATTCAGAATAGAGCCTATTAGTATGTGAATCTGAGATTTATGATTTTAACATTTGAAATAAAAGGTTGGGCATCTATGAGTCATGTGGTTTTTTTTGTTTACCCTTTTTTAACTAGGTACCTAAACCTATGGAGTATAGTTGCTCTTTTGTAGGTTGGTCAAGTGCGTCCGTGTTATTTTCATCATTTGTGTCGGTGTTTGGTTTGTGTAGATAGGTTTCTATAAAATATTTTTTCATTAGTGGCAAATATGGCATTATCGTTTTTTACCCCCGGGCAGCGGCCCTATACGTTTAATTTTCGATCGTGTCTCCATTTTTATTGGGTTTCCAGAGCCACGTTAGCCACGCCAGTAATTTCTCATTCGTGTGTCCGCCCTCTACGTGATTAGATGGACAATCAGGACGTGTGGTTGTTTAGGGGCTTATTATTATTATTTTAATATACCTATTTCATTATTGTATTAACTTGTTTCACTGTATCGTCAAATTGTTTATGACCATTGTGCATGTTGCATCTATAGAAAAAGATCTGTGTTTAAGAATGTTAAGCTAAAGATTTCGATTCGAATCCTTGTCATGGATATTAATATGAATAATTTGCTAGGAATTTTAGCCACACATTAGTTAAATAGCTCATCGCGAAAGGGTTAAAAGCCAAAGACAAAATTCACATCACACATTAGTAGCATCTATAAAATAAAACGTGGAACCATTATGAGCAGAAATCTTAATATACAGATACAGATAACATATAAAATGTAGCATTATTAACTAAATAACTTTATCTCTAATACAAAAGCTCGCCTAAGAGTTACGTTACAACCGGAACAGCCTCCGTAACGTATGATATCACTCGTCCCAATCAAAGCGATACGTCATCGGCAAGCAATCATTCAGTGGTTGTTCTCATGTATGTGCTAAGTACATACACTTTCACCTTTGCCAAGTAGGTTACCGAGTAAATAAAGAAATAATAACACTCTTTGATTTGCTTGTGAATGAAACTTTTCAGTATTTAAAAACTATTTTAACCTAGTCATCGTTTTATATTATTTCAAAAGCTCTTTCAGAAGTATCAATGTTACATAATGTGTTCGTTATTTTCATAAAAGCGTGAAGATTATTGTTATAATGTTTCAAGCCGTTAACTGATTCATCCAAAGAACTTTGATTCATGACACCAATTTCTTGTGAAGGCTATTTTAACGAAGTGACATCCAACATTATATTTGTGAGGTCAAATGTGATCATAACGTTAATATAAGACCGTATTTGAATGTGAACAAGCAGTCGCAAATAAACAAATCGAATTTTATTATAAAATTATTCAATAGGCATTGCAGAATATTCGATCACCGATGAATTGATTTGGTCGCATAGAATGATACGCTTATACAAGTAGGTACCTAACTAGAAAAAAAAAAAAACAACTAGAGTAGAATGCCTTAAAGGTCTTATTAGTGGTCACAACTATATTAATATGGTGTTCTACGAACAATTAAGTGGTTATGCATGTCTAAGCGGTGGTATTTAAACATTATTTTCCCATCATAACTATGTTGAGTAATTCAAAAGCAAATCAGGTGAGTCAGATTCGTTATGATGATAAATTCTTCTATTGCAATTTTCCCGCCCCAAGAGATTTGACCTTTACAATCTAGATATTTAAAGCTTCTTCTTCTCAACTTTAACTATTTGAAATACTCATTGATGCCGCGGATCAAATGATCAGATTTAAAATCCAGTCGGAAGTTTGAGATTGTAGATTCGTGAAAATATTTTTATGGAAAGTTTTAAACGCCAATAATAATAATAGAGAATCAGTGGATTTGTCAGTGGTTGTTAAAAAAGCAAGCTATGAAGTTTTTATTAACATACGAAAGATACATAGAAGTATAATGTAAAAGATCATTGTTTAGTATAAAGTTTTATTTAGCCAGAGGTCGAGTTGCTCGCGCCGATCGGTCACCGCGGCCCGGAACCCGTTCAAATGCCAAGGTTGACAACTCTGACGACACAACTTTCGATCGATCGACTGCGCCACATTTTTGCGCCCCACTTCGCTCTAAGAGGCCTCTACGCACCATATTATAGGGACTATAATGGGCACTTGCGATGGTTTACTTCTTGTTCCATGCCTGCCAAGTCTAGATGAGAAATTAAGGTCTAACCTTGAGACAATCTGATGATGTTCTTATATCCTGTTTTAACTTCGTAAGGCTCCACATTCTATCTGCTCACCAATAAAATAATATTGTGCTAAGATGCATCTAGATTTAAAGATTTTTATTCTGTCTGTTCCAGATCTTTCAATGCTTCGGTTCGTTATGCCACGTTATCTTATAATCTGTCTATACTTTGATTGTTAGCTTAAATCTGAATTTGATGAATATGAATCATGGAATACTAAGAATCGAGTAAAAAAGTCTATTAATTCGGTTTAGGTTGAGGTTGAACGGATTGAACGGTGTCTAGCAGTAAACGCTTTCGTAGGAGGCAGCTAAGACGAGCGGGGTCGAGCGTGATCGGAATACTGGATGGTACTGGCTGACCGATGTTACACTTACCGATTGTTTTAGACTCAAAACAACATTGAAGAAATTCAACAAAAATCACATCTACCCAAGAAACACTCTTATCGAAATCGGTGAATTGATAAAAATTGTTAATTTTGTGTTGCTTGTATTATGCGGTCGATTAAACTATGCTAACACATTTTTTAGCATGTTGCAAGAGCAAAGGTGACCTTACTTTAAGCACAGCATCAAAATATAGTTTACTTGTAGGCACAGTACTGAAAATACCGGCCACTTTATTCAACTTTTTCAGAAAAAAATATATTAATAAGTATCGTCATATTCCGGCTAAAAATATTCAGTCACAGTTAGATTTTGACCATCTATTTTAAACGAGGTATTATGAGTGTTATGGCTACCATAAAGTAATGACGTAACAAAGCTCCGGTAGGATTACGACAAACATGGAAGTAAGCGACGCGACGTGTGCACAACATAATGCTCCCGTCCACACCATGGTCGATGACCTCCGACTGCGGTGGACATTGGGCATGGCCGGGAGTAGCGGTGCGCATATCAAAGAACATTACCTTATGATGGCCATCTGAGCAATGTCAAAGATCAGGTTTTTGATGCCTAAAACCCAATGTATATTTATTATTAGACTTGGAACATAGATTTTAAACAGAATATTCATTACCTTGCGACATTGAGTCATCGATATTATTGTAACAATAAAAATGAAAATAAATATTAATTACATATTTTTGCTATAAATAATAAAGTCAGAATTTTATGCAAAATAAAAATAGTAAGTCTGATAAACTGTTTCTTAACAGATTACAACAATCCATTTTATCTAACTACTTGGAACTTGCAGCTATTAGGTACTTTGTGAAACACAAGAATCGCGGCCAAAGAAATAGTTGTTTTATTGTTATGATATTACGGGTTACTGTTATGTTACGACACCGTGGCACCGGTGCACGTGCACGCGAGGCGGGCGAAGGCTTTCGTAAGTTTTCGTGAGGTGTAGCGACATTGAGCTATCTATTGTTCTGACTAGCGAGCTTCGTTGGCTGCGCTCGCGCCGACAAATACCTAATCCATCTAGACGCGGCCAATATGACTGTCGACAGTCTGGATCGTGTGTGGAGGAAGGTCACTACACACGTACATTTGATTTAAATTCCGACCTCGCGTATAAATGTTAGCGACTGTGACTGCTACCTGCCAGCTCAGGGTGAAGATAAAATTTGCAATAGGTTAAATAGGTAAAACAATTTTGCGTGTTACATTTTTACACACGAATAATAATAAAATGACATACCTAAGTTTCATAAATACTATCCAAAGCATACCTTCTTATATGTAGGTACAGGCTGCTACGAAAACTTTTACTGATTTTTATCGAGCTTTCCGAAAATACCTTTATCGAACACAGAGGTATCGGTAGAATTCAGAAATACATAATATACCTACTGGCTGTTTCGGTGAGTCAGCTTAATTAAATATTTCAAAACAAGCACTTTGTACGTAATTTAACTCTCAATACGCAGTTGGTGCACAAATATTGAAACTAAAGAACTGGTTTTATAGAGCTAAACCTTGTATATTTTTATATTGTTATTTGGATGTATAATGAAGCGTACAAATATGGAAACTTTTTCGCTTCCTCATGTAGAAACTATGCATATGAGGACCTGTTTATCTACTAGAAATCGACAGGTTTCAACGGTCAGTTGTCGATCAATCGAACCAAATCTAGGTATTATGTAATGTAAAGTTAAAATAATCATCGTACTGCCGGGAACATTTTATGTTTATGCAAGTCTGAAGATATTTACTTAGTAAATAATAAGAAATATAGAATTAGAAAATAGAAAGCGATAAGGCCGCCCATTGTATATTAAGTAGTGTTCAGTTTAATTTTTGTTGTTATGTTTTTTGTGGTGTACAATAAAGAATATATAAATAAATAAATAAATAATCACTAGAGTGAAAGGGACAAACCTATTCTTTCAGACCTCATTTCAGACATGTCCTTTGGTTTTTTCTTCACAACAAAAGACCCAGACACGCTTAGTCCATATTGGAACCTATCGCTTTACTTAAAGAACACAAACGCAGCTTTTCTTAATTTAAATGCACTAATTAGACGTCAACCATAATACTTTTGTGTAAGTAGGTAATAGATTCGGAAACAATTTGTAGTGTTTTAGTTAACTGATTGGAAAGTGTTGAAACAAGGGGCGTCACTCGTTGGCGGTGCGGTGCCGATGCGATCATATCAATTAGTGAGCGTACGATATAATTTCGCGTGCTCACCACTGCTGAACGAAGAACTCTCCGCACAGTGGGTAAAACTTGGAGCAAACTGATTGACCGAGCGAGACAAAATGTTCTTTAAAAAAAATTGAGTAATTTATAATAACGACATTCTGGTTGTCATTTGATTTCTAGCGATCTCGGATTTACCTAATGAGATGGGGAAGCCACAATTTTTTAGGTTTTTAAATATGTGTATCACAGTCGAAATATATGTTTTAAAAACTTACTCTAGTTATATTCAAACCAAACACGTTTTACTGGGAAATACTAGGGGTGCAAATAAAGCAACTATCCCTGTATGGTGTCTTGGTAACCAATATTGATTAGTCGTGCTCAACGTTTGCCTACGCTATGGACACAATGATACAGTCTAACGCCAGATGCATGAATATCGATATAAAACAAGATTAATGCATACATGTACCTACAGGATAAACGCTAAGGATCATAATCATAACTTAAATAAATAAATAACCCAATGGCGCATTAAGCCTCCTTCAAACAAAGGTCGCGCTCGTCGCGCGATACGCGGTGCCTTTGTGTCGCGTACGATGCGCGTCGCGTGTCGCGCCTGTTTGAAGGAGCCTATAGGTGCCTATTTTGATCTTACCCCGAAATTTAAATAACTATTATTCAAGCCCTTCAACCACTGAAAGTTCATGCATTAAATCGGTCACTTTGAATAGTTTTTCTAATTTTATTCTGCTTTCTATCACATACACTGGTATATCTTATTATTATTTATAGTGAATTGTACACTTGTGCCGTATCATGGCGAACATAAAGCATTATGAGTGTATAGGAATTTGGGAGAGATCAATCGAGAGCCTTTCTAACTGAGTATTACGTACAAAGTTTACTTCTTCAATGCAGTTATGCAGAGTTGAGTTTTAGTGTATAATTTGATCTTACTGACGAATCGTTTGTTCACTGTATGTACATAGTTCAAAATAATTCCCATAATTTAAGATCCCTCAGATCTCAACTCTGCTGATCACGAACACATAATTACGTCACATAAGTAGGTACCTACCTGACTATTTCCCGCAGCTACGACCAAAGTATCTTTGACTAAAATTCTCATGCTGCCTACTAATTTGCAAACGAAACCACGAACCGGCAATTTTGTGTAAATAACGTACCTATCCCATATATTGAGGAAATTAATATTCATACTTTGTCCAGTACGAGACAATAGCGTATCACTGGGCGACGCGATGCCCAAGCAGTCGTTATTGCGATCGCACCGTTCGCTGTCCTCATAACAATCGATGAGTTCTACTATACTATTCGCACTGACTGGACATTCCGGTTGATAATTTACTTGTAATTTCTGAAAATAATTTTCATACATTTTCTATGGTGATGTGATTTTTCTAAAAATGTTAACCCAGTGACGTGTGTAAATATGAGTGACCACGATCGAAAAAGTCATTACGAAAGGGACGATGCCGAGGAACCGCTTTATGCCGCGAATAACAATAATTCGATTTATAGTAATGGGACTTTGCATTATTGTAGCATTTACAGGTAAATGTTGAAGTAAAACTATATTTTTAGTCTGTGGAACTATGTGTAGTTTGAACTTAACGTTTGAATACCCTTCTTTGTGTCGTTTCAAATGATAAATGATAAATGATTTTATTTCTGTAAGTAGGTTTGTTACAAACACTTTTACACGTCAATCATATTTTTAAAACTAGATGAGGTCGGCGTTTCATAACTGACTACTCTGAGAAGAAAGGCCGAAACAAACTCAGAGGTCACAGTCTCTTTTAAAGTCCAGACATAATCTTGGTCAGATCATGTGAAGACCATGTAGATTTGTGTCTGAAACGGTCTTTTGAGGAAAAACCATACAGATTGAGCGGACCTGTCCAGTCAGTGCACGCATTTGTCAGTAATCTTGCCGCTCAACTGAGAACTTAAGGAGCACAACGATTTTCTTACGACATCATCTGAAAGAACCGAGGCGTTGACACAAGAGACGACTTTACTTTAATGACTATGTGATTACATCAAGTGGATGTGAAACAGATGCATACAGCAAAAGTATAGGTATCCATACTCTGAAATCATCGTAGTGAGGGAACGTGTTTGCTTCAGGTTGCAGAGGTCAGAGGTAAATGAGAACTGCTCGTATTGCCACCATTGCGGAAGACCCCATGGATGTAATTTATTTATGATCTCCATAGACAAAAGTATTTGCATATTTCTTTCCAACTTGCTAGTTGATAAGGAGCAGCGGTTGATAAATGCGTTTAAAAAATAGTGGTATACCATTTTTATGTGCTTAGGTATTGTACAGGTCTCGTTATAACAATTCAAATGCAGCTGTCTCGTAAATCTACTTCTTATGTATTCCTTAGATTGTGTGCGTAATGGCGGCGTTACGCATAATTAAACAGTGTTCAATCAACAACTTTCTAAGCCTTACATGGATCACAGATCCGCTCAATCATTTATTGTCATCGAAAGCAAGTTTACATACGAATGAACCATTCCTTTTTTAATCATGTTTGAAAAATGAAAAGTAAGGAAATATCAGCGCTCTTCAAACTTTTGATATTAAAACTTATTCGCGAATTTCAATAACGCTTATCTTTTTCTGATCTGCTCTACAGTACAATGGCCAAGAAACAGTACGAAGTTTTGCCAACTCGCCAAACTAGACGGCCGCAACAGTTAATTGGGTCACCTACCACCTTCGTTGGTTAACTTACGTAAACCCCACTGTCACAACCAGTAGAAGTACTATGTGCATATGTGTTGCAATAATAAACGTTGTAATGTAACGGTTTTCTATCCACGTTAATATGCTGCACACGCGAAGGTCATCATCGCGAAATATTGCCGATCGGAAGGAAGCTGCGCTTGCGCCGGTCGGAACGCAACATTGCTCGAGATTTCTCTCTCAACTGAATAGCGTGTGAAAGTTGTTTTTCTCGCTGCAATGTTGACTCTAGTTATCGAGCAGGTGTAGAATTTTGCACACTCTGCACTAGCTAAAAATATATAAATGGGAGATGCCAAAACTATTTATGATGTTTAACCCACTGGAAAACATATTTTTTGACTATTTGATGTTGAGATCGTTATAGCGAATGAGCATGCAGTGACAAAATTAAAACACTAGGAATGTATTACTTATTACATATTTAATCTATTTCAGCCAAAGGACAGTACAAGAAACGAAAGGATGGGACGTGTTTCGGGAGTTCCCGCCGAAGCAAGACAGTGGGTCTATGGAGACCCAGAAATGTTTGGAATTCACCGTGCGGCTGTTCAAGGTGGCGGCGTATCTAGTCGTCTTCGTCGCGGTCCTCGGCTCCGGAGTCGTCGCAAAGGGCACCACGCTCTTCATGACTTCACAGCTAAAGAAGGACAGGCGAATTGCGTATTGTAATAGGAATTTAGGTACGTCGGACTTAACTTTAGTACGTATTTTCCGATTAAAGCCAAACATTAGAAGCCTATCAAATACCAAACATTTAAGGAGGTCCGTACATTAAACAAGATCCGGTGTGGTGCAGCCGCGCGCGTTCCACATTCATTTTGGACTTAACAATCTATGTCGCTGTACACATGTGGCTTGTTTGCCAATAATATTATTGGATTATTTCATTCCAAACTACAAATATGTATTGCGAGAATTTTATTGAAGAAACGCAATTGAAGTCATGTATTCTGAATTCGACCATTTATTAAGTTATCCGAGGCCATACTTTCACGACCGTTATTAATCTTTCAAAATCATTCTGTTGTATGGACCAACAATTTGGCTTACTTACATAAATCTCTTTCATATTTCCAGGTAGGGATAAACAATTTGTAGTAAGTCTTCCAGACGAAGAGCGAGTGGCGTGGATGTGGGCTCTCCTAGCAGCGTTTGCCATCCCAGAAATAGGAACACTCATACGTTCAATGAGGATTTGGTTCTTCAAAACTTCAAAAAGACCAACTAGTACACAATTTACTGTGGTAAGTAGTTCCATTGAAACCCTACATAGTAACGCTGTTTTACTCTAATCCGACATCGCCGGTTTTTAAAACCGATCTGTTGACTTGGACAATTACTAGTTTAAACTATATCCGCAATTAACATGCATTTTTTTTGTTTAATGTAAAAAGAAAAATACATAAAACTCATAGAAAACCAAACTTCAGAGGAGTTTAGTTTTTTTTAATAAGAAGTGTATTTATAATAGGATGATGAAAATGAGAATGAAGAGCAGTGGTGGCACAGTGGTAACGGCCGCGACTTACGTGTTGTAGGTCGTGACTTCGAACTGAAGCAGGCACTTTACTTGGTGTAAATTATTTCAACACCACTGCTCTAAAATCGGCGAAAGAAAACATCGTGAAGAAACCGGCATGTCCTAGAACCAAAAATTCGAAGGCATGTGACATCCTCCAACCCGCACTGGGCCCGCGTGTTGGATCACGGCCCACTCCCTCTCACAGAGAGGAGGCCTGTGTCCCAGCAGTGGGAACATTATAGGCTGATTATACTATACTATATCTGCCACGTTTTACCGTCACACATTACATTATTCCATACTTTCTTTGGATTGGCATGAGATTTATAATTTTTATGACAATTCAACTCACGACTTTTATGCATACATATTGAATATTGCGTGCAAAAACGCGCGCTCTTCGGTTATCCGAGAGCTAATATTTTAATAAAGGAACTTTAAATTCTTTTACACTGATTAACTAAAAATCGTTTGACATTGGCCTATAGAAATAATGTCAAGTTAAAATTTTCTATTATTCTGTTTAAGGTATTGATAGCAGAATCGCTACACACGATAGGGATGGGCCTGCTCTTCTTTATGATTCTACCAGAACTAGACGTGGTCAAAGGAGCCATGATCACGAACTGCCTGTGCATTATTCCTGCTATACTCAGCTTCCTCTCGCGAAACTCTCGAGACTCGAAGCGATTCGTGAAAGTGATCGTGGACATTGCGGCAATAGTAGCACAAGTCACTGGCTTCATAGTGTGGCCACTGTTGGAGAACAAGCCTGTCCTGTGGTTGATACCAGTTTCATCGTTATGCATATCTCTGGGGTGGTGGGAGAACTACGTCACACGACAGAGCCCTATAGGTAAGAATGAGAAATACCAAAGATGCACGGCTAATGCAATACTTATTGACTTCGAACTTTTGCTCACTGTTTTTTTTTCTTTCTAGGTATAATCAAAAGTTTGGCCAGATTAAAAGACGAGCTGAATTTCACGCGCTACTACACATACCGTTTCATATCGGTATGGAAAATCATGTTGTTCCTCATGTGCATCCTCTTCAGCATATGGGTTGATGGTGATGAGCCTGCCATGTTCTTCCAACTATTCAATACCGGGTTTGGACCACACAGTATCGTCGTTGAAGAGGTTTGTTAAATAAGTTAATTCAAATTGAGAATGGAATTTATATGTATCCTATTTTAATGGTTCTTCTCTCTTTCCCTCTCTCTCGGTTAAATTCTTCTATCTTATTTCAGGTACAAATCCAACTAGGTGGAACAGTAATTCCTGACTTAGCTAACGTTACTCTAACTGGAGATTCAGTAGAAGTGGCTGCTGCTTACAAATCCGCATTCTACGTGATGCTTATCCAAATATTTGCGGCGTACATCTGCTACATATTCGGAAAGTTCGCGTGCAAGATCCTCATCCAAGGCTTCAGTTATGCGTTCCCTATCAACCTCGTCATTCCGTTGGTGGTCAATTTATTGATAGCTGCGTGTGGTATTAGAAATGGTGATAATTGTTACTTCCATGGAACGGTGCCAGATTATCTTTACTTCGAGAGTCCAGCAGGTAACGTTTCGGAAATTCTTATTTGATGCGACACTTAACGATTGATACGTCTATAATATTAGTAACCTCTATTATTTTGTTTCCAGCGTTCACACTTAGCGATTTCATATCACGCCAAATGGCATGGGTATGGTTACTCTGGTTGCTGTCACAAACATGGATCACCATACACATCTGGACACCTAAAGCAGAACGTTTGGCGTCTACGGAGAAGTTATTCATAATGCCGATGTACAACGGTTTACTAATAGATCAAAGTATGGCTCTCAATAGAAAGAGGAACGACCAGAGAGATGTTAAAACTGAGGTAAGTCACAAAAGATGTCGCATAGATAACGTGTTACGTGATCAGATCACACCAAGCTACCTTACTAATGCACTTAACCGATTAAATAAGAAATAACAAATTCTAGTTATTGACAATTTATTAATTTATGAATTTCAGGACCTTGCAGAAATAGAAAAAGAAAAAGGAGACGAGTACTACGAAACCATATCAGTTCATACGGATAACACCGGCTCGTCTCCAAAGGCTATCAAATCATCAGACCAGATCACCAGGATATACGCATGCTGTACTATGTGGCACGAGACTAAAGACGAGATGATGGAGTTCTTGAAGTCTATCCTACGGTTGGATGAGGATCAGTGCGCTCGGCGAGTCGCTCAGAAGTATCTACGAGTGGTTGACCCTGATTACTACGAATTCGAAAGTAAGATTTCAAAGCTATTTTTAATACACAACACGATACTGATATACTAGATTAACCTCAACACATGTATGCAATAAAGGATACTTAATTTTCTGTCTATTCCAGCGCACATTTTCTTAGACGACGCCTTCGAAATATCAGATCACAGTGACGATGATTCCCAAGTCAATCGATTCGTGAAACTCCTGGTGGACACTATCGACGAAGCAGCTTCTGAAGTACATCAGACGATCATCCGGGTTCGGCCACCGAAGAGGTTGCCAGCACCTTATGGAGGACGTCTGACGTGGGTACTGCCAGGAAAGACGAAGATGATCTGTCACTTGAAAGACAAGGCGAAGATCCGTCACAGGAAACGGTGGTCTCAGGTAGAACTATTATCTACAAATTAAGTAAACAGATTTTATGTAAAACACATAAGGTAATATGTTCTAGGATCATAACATCACAACTTATGTCTCGGTTATTCCCCAGGTGATGTACATGTACTATCTTCTCGGTCATCGTCTAATGGAGCTGCCTATATCCGTGGATCGTAAAGAAGTTATGGCTGAGAATACCTATCTGCTGACCTTGGATGGAGACATTGATTTCCAACCTCATGCTGTACGATTGCTTATCGATTTGATGAAGAAGAACAAGAATCTAGGAGCTGCCTGTGGCCGTATTCATCCTGTAGGATCTGGTAAGAAAATATAAGATTGATACGAATGCTGCTATTTATTTTTTCGACTTAAAAGCCTATTAAAATGGTCTTAAATACAATTTGTCCATATTTCCAGGACCCATGGTGTGGTATCAAATGTTCGAGTACGCTATCGGTCATTGGCTGCAAAAGGCGACTGAACACATGATTGGCTGCGTACTCTGTAGTCCCGGATGCTTCTCCCTCTTCAGAGGAAAGGCTTTGATGGACGACAACGTCATGAAGAAATACACCTTGCGATCTGATGAAGCTCGGCATTACGTGCAATACGATCAAGGTGAGAAAACTTCCAAACTAGGAAGAACATAGTGGAAAATTTTGTAATAGAATTAAATCTTATTGGTTTTTTTCTTGTTACAGGGGAGGATCGTTGGTTATGTACGCTGTTACTTCAACGTGGCTATCGAGTAGAGTACTCAGCTGCCTCCGACGCCTACACGCACTGTCCCGAAGGTTTCAACGAGTTCTACAATCAACGTCGTCGCTGGGTGCCTTCCACCATCGCCAATATTATGGACTTGCTCACTGATTATAAAGACACCATCAAGATTAACGATAACATTTCCAGTCCTTACATCGCATACCAGGTAAGCTCTTTTAGCGGTGGTACTTTACAGGCTACTGCTTTAAAAAAAATATATAAGTACATCAAATTATATTTTTTTTCTATGCTCAGCAAATTAGTTCGCAGGCACAGTTTTTTTGTATGTATCATCTATATTCTATATTTTTTAGTTTTCAATGTTTTCTGGGTAGATACTTAATTTTTTTTCTTTTGACAGATGATGTTAATTGGTGGTACGATCTTGGGTCCCGGAACTATATTCCTTATGTTGGTGGGTGCCTTCGTGGCCGCTTTCAGAATCGACAACTGGACTTCCTTCGAGTATAACTTGTATCCCATCATGATCTTCATGTTTGTCTGCTTCACGATGAAATCCGAAATTCAAGTGAGTAGTACCTATCTCTTTTAATCGGGCCCGTATTGACATGACATGTATTTAAGACATCATTGTTGGTGTGTGTATGAGAGAGAGAGAGAGAGACAGATGGATTGATTATCGTCATCCCTCTTTCGCAACACAATAATGATGACCTGTTATCAACATTTCTAATACTTGCACTATCTCGTTTCAGTTAATGGTGGCTCAGATATTATCGACGGCATACGCCATGATAATGATGGCTGTGATCGTCGGTACTGCGCTCCAGTTAGGCGAGGACGGCATAGGATCTCCATCGGCTATCTTCTTGATATCACTCTCAAGCTCATTCTTCATAGCCGCTTGCTTGCATCCGCAGGAGTTTTGGTGTATTGTACCCGGCATAATTTACCTCTTATCTATACCCTCTATGTACTTGCTTTTGATTTTATATTCTATTATAAATCTGAACGTAGTATCTTGGGGTACTCGAGAAGTGGCGGTCAAGAAAACGAAGAAGGTTTGTATACAACTGGTTCATTTACCTTTATTTCGTCAATAGCAAATTACTAACACTTTTTTGACCGTTTTAGGAAATCGAAGCAGAAAAGAAAGAAGCCCAAGAAGCAAAGAAATCAGCAAAACAGAAGACGCTGCTAGGTTTCCTTCAAGGAGGGAATAGCAATGAAGACGAAGGCTCTATCGAATTCTCGTTCGCTGGCTTATTCAAATGTCTGTTATGTACGCATCCCAAAGGGAATGAAGAGAAAGTGCAACTAATGCACATAGCGTCTACTCTTGAGAAGTTGGAAAAGAAGTTAGAAACTGTTGAGAGGTTAGTCATTTTCCCTGGCAACTTATTTTTACAATTCTATAATATAGTAAAATAAATGCAATAAATTCTCTAAATTATGGTGAAAATGTAACAAAATCTGTTGCTCAGTTTAGAAGAAAAACTCGGTCACACAGACAGACTCGAAAAGCGACTTTAATGTATAATATTTTTGGAATAGATATATCGAACTGAACATGTCTCAATCTCAATTGAATGTTTTAGGGCTGTTGATCCACATGGCATGAGTAGAGGACGTAAACTATCGGTGGGGCCGAGAGGTAGTACCAGTGGAGACCATGGGTTGGACGCTCTAGCCGAAGGACCAGAAGAAGACCACGACTCCGATTCCGAAACCGATACCCTTTCCACATCACCCAGGGTAAGATATCAAGATAACATTTTGTTCGAAATAAAAGCAGACTTATAATGGCCGTTAATCTATATTAATTACTATTATAAATGCGATAGTAACTCTGTCTGTTACCTTTTCACTCCTTAATGGATATTGATGCAATTTCGAAACGGATAGACAAGGACCTGGGTTAGGACATATGATACTTTTTATCCCAGTAGTACCTGTGGTATAATTTCCGATACGAACGCGGGAGAAGCCGGGTGCAAAAAGCTAGTACCTATAAGATAAAATAAAATAAAACACTATAAAACTTATTTTGTGATTACAGGAAAAGAGAGATGATCTAATTAATCCGTATTGGATAGAGGACCCCGAATTGAAAAAGGGTGAAGTAGACTTTTTGAGTCCCGCCGAATTATCGTTCTGGAAAGATCTCATTGACAAATATTTGTACCCTATCGATGCTAACAAGGAGGAGGAGGTAAAAACAATTGAAGACACGGTGTCAGTATTCCTGACACCGGACTATCATTTACCAAGTTATAAAATCATGGCTTACATCGGCTTTTGTTTTTTTATTAAGTATGGGTAAAACCATACAGTTTTCTAGTGTAAAATCGTTTGTAGTATACTGCGTTATTCGAATAACGAAGAATTGAGAGACCTTCAGAATGTGAAAAAAACCTTGTGTTTATATGTGTTTTGTATGAAAACATGATGATTTTAGCTATTCACACTACACTGCAAGAAATGGTATGCCATCCATGCAATTACTGGAATTTACCGTCATATTTTAAACTATGTGCATTTTTAATAAGCTTTTATTTCAGTTATTTAATTTGATCTCACAATCATATCTATCATAATGTCATAATAAATATTCTTGATGATAATCTTCCCCTAATTTTAGGCCCGTATCTCGAAGGATCTGAAAGAATTGAGAGATTCGTCTGTTTTTTCTTTCTTTATGGTCAATGCCCTCTTTGTATTGATTGTATTCTTGCTACAACTGAACAAGGACAACCTTCACTTTAAGTGGCCCTTCGGAGTTAAAACTAACATAACATACGATGAGGTTACTCAAGAGGTAACGTGAGAGTCCACTACACAGCGATCTGCATTCAACGATGACTCGGGACTGCGCGCTACAATCCGAGATTCGAAAGTACCTAACCTTGGCCATGACCCCAGTCACCCTTGAAAGTTGATTCGAATTATTTAAACATATTTGTTTTATTAAATTTTACAGGCTCGCATTGCAGGAGATTTGGTTGAACTTCGCAATAAGTCGGTTTTCGCATTTGTTATGTTCAATGCTTTATTCATATTGATAGTATTTTTATTACAACTGAACAAAGATCAACTCCACGTGATTTGGCCTTTGGGAGTTAAGACAAATATTACGTACATCGAGGATACAGGCGAGGTATAGCCAAATATTACCACTCAAGTGTGTCACTACACAATCCTAACGACCTTCTTCTAACCGGTCTGTCTGGGAGGGCACACCAGCATGGCGTCCCGGTGACACTGAAGACTTAACAACTCTGATGGTGACACGTCTAATCAATATCCAAACCCGGTGTCCTTATGTTTTGGTTTTATGGAAACCCCGTGTTTTATCCACAATAACACACGAAAATTCGACTACGGTGTTACGCCAATACAGCTGAATACCTACACACTTTATGATTGAATTCCTAAATCCAGTATAGGATATCCATTCCCGACTAGCCTTTACACTGGACACAGATACCAATCCAGTAACCTCCTTTTCTCCAATCCAGTTCCGATTTGAGACGTAGCTTAAAAAATACAGATAAAAGCATTTCTTTTTCATTCGCCGTAGTCGAATCCGAACCCGAACCATGGAGTTTTTAGATGTGATGACCGTTCACTTCCCCAATATGTGCACACTTTCCAATCCAATTCACCGAGGAGTAACTTAATGTTTCTGTTCTGTCTATTAAGGTGGCGGAGTTTCTTTTAATACACTAGTAACAGGGACTCTGGTTTCCTTTGTACATACTTAATTGTACACCTTAAAGGGTGTGGTGATTTGCTTAACACGTTTTGTAGCTCTCAGGATAGTACTGGAAATACACCTACTGCGAGACAAAATTTTGCATCGAAATGTTTGTGTGATTTTTGTGTAAACTAAACCGTGTTTCACTACTTCAAATGTTCATGTGGATCGGAAGCAGAAATACATTTAAATGTTTCACATAACGTCAACACTTAAAAATAATGCACTTGTATATAACAAAACGAAAATTCTTCATAATTAATTATCACAAATACTTTTGTTTTTAATGATTCGTTGTCAGAGATGTGCTTTTAAGACTTACAAACTTACTTACTTGTTCATTTACAAACGATTTTAGTAGCTAAATAATCGCATTCAAATTGGAAACGGCCTGAAAGCACATGTTTGACTTCATATCATTTAATTTTGATAATATAACTCATTAATTACTTTTGAATTTGATCTTATTGCATCAAGAGGGCAAATTTAAAGCAAACTTTAACATTTTCAGGTTTTAATTTCAAAAGAATATCTTCAACTGGAGCCTATTGGTCTAGTGTTCGTATTCTTCTTCGCCTTGATTTTGGTGATACAGTTCTCGGCTATGTTGTTCCATCGATTTGGAACCCTCGCGCACATATTAGCGTCTACAGAACTGAATTGGTTCCGTTCCAAGAAGGTAAACATCTAGTTCGAAAAAAAAACCTGTCGTAAGACAATTGTATAGAATGTTTATAAACCTCGTTTTTTATGTTTCCAGTCCGATGACTTATCTCAAGACGCACTGCTAGATAAGAATGCAATAGCAATAGTGAAAGACTTGCAGAAGTTGAATGGTTTGGACGACGATTATGACAATGATTCGGGCTCGGGTCCGCATAACGTCGGCAGAAGAAAAACCATTCACAATTTGGAGAAAGCGAGACAAAAGAAGAGGAATATCGGCACATTAGATGTGGCCTTCAAGAAGAGATTCTTCAACATGAACGCGAATGATGGACCAGGTATATTATGAATTAAGAATTCGTCTTCACCACTAAAAATCTGCAACGTGAGCGCGATTGATTTTTATTTAATTGTTTTATAGGTACACCAGTACTTAACCGCAAGATGACGTTGCGACGAGAAACTTTGAAGGCCTTGGAGACGAGAAGAAACTCGGTAATGGCGGAAAGAAGGAAATCACAGATGCAGACACTTGGTGCCCATAACGAATATGGAGTGACTGGAATGGTAATGTTACAAAAATCTTCCTAAAATTGAAGTGCACTGTACTGCTTTAACGCAGGTGCCGTTCGGATACCTAATAGAGCGTGTTTGCTGGAAGCTTGGAGATTTTAATTGGATGAAACCTTTAACAATATTTACTATTTTATTACAGCTCAATAATAACCTAGGTGTCGTGCCTCGGCACAGAACATCGACTGCCAACATATCAGTGAAGGATGTCTTCGGCGAACCGAACGGAGGTCAAGTCAACCGAGGCTACGAGACCACGCTGGGCGACGAGGACGACAACAACTCAATCAGATTACAGCCTAGACAAAATCAAGTTTCCTTCCAGGGTAGATTTTAATAGAGAGTTGCCAAACTAAAAAGTGTCTAGGTTTAAACAAATGTAGATATTAGAAATATAGACTGTAGTATTTTTACAATGAAAAACTCAACAAATGTTTGTGTGAGTAATGTATTGCTTGTGATATATACTTTTTTTAAGATTGTGGCAGCAGAAAGTGCTGTCATTAAATACCAACATTCGACAATTTACAGCTTTATTGTAAAACAAAACATACGAATTTACACTGCCACTTAACTTTACATTTATTGATCTTTTTATACCTATTAAAATAATATCTTTGTATTAAAGATTTTTATTTTAGTTCTTATGAATATAGACTTCGAATTAGTGTTGTATGTAATAAATGAGATTAAATTAATATGTGTATTTAACTTGCTTTCCCTGGTTTCAGTTTTTCACAAATTAGGTACAAAGGGCTTCAAAAAACATTGCGTAATTAAGGATGAGAAAATGTACTAATCTATTGATAGCTAAACAATTTTTACAAGAAGTATTAATTATAGACATACACGGGACTTACTTAATTTTCTAAGAAAGAAACAAACTCAGTAAGCTTGAACAGTTGATCTTCACTGGATGTGTGCAGTGGTGCAGGTTGGGTGGGTGGTGATGGGCTGACGGTGACACCATCTTCATGCAGCATCCACTTACGGTCTCGGCAGACATGCAAAACTGCATCTCTGCTCAAGCCAGTCATTGAGACTACTGTATCCAATGATATTGAGCTATATGAATGACCCACCAGGTTGAATGTGCGCTCCCTTACTTTATCTGGAATAGCATAGCAATAATAACAAAGTTAGAATATTTAAGAAACAAATAGAACAAGTTGAAAAAGTAATGGTCCTTCTTCCACATAATATACCCAACTAAAATGTTGTATGATCAGTTTAATGGTTTAAGTTTTTGGGGTAAGAATAAAGCTTCCACATGTTGTACCCAAACAATTTACCCAGTTAACCCATTTAGTTAGGTCTCTGCTCACTATCTCTTCTTCTGTCATGCTAACCATCATGAAATTAATCAGAAATTATCTGTTGGAAAAACAATAATTATGTAATAAATTTGTAATATTTTATATTACCTTCTAAAGCTCGGATGATATTAGCAACAGGCTCAGTCCAGTTGAATGCGGCTAAGGCATGGTAAGTTCCAGGCAGGTCTTTCTTCCATAACTTCTGGCCCACGGCCCAAATTGCTGCTATTTCTGGATTACTACTTGTTATGTTCTGGGGGATTCTCTTCCATAAGAATTTTGCATTACACCTGAAGAACATTAATAGACATAACAATTATTATTTGGCAGGTAGATTACTTTAAATAAATAACAGTGGAAGTAATATTTTACAGCCTAAAAATTGCTTTGAACAATACCTATTTGCCTATCAGCTAGTCATTATTTTGTTGTTGTAATGTTCAGAGGATAATTATTAAGGCACTTGATTTATAACCATAAACTAAAGTGATTTTATTTAAACTGTTTCTATTTGTTATTTATTGTCTATTGCTGTTACTGATAACCTGTATCATACCACTGCTGGGAAAAGACCTCATACCATGACTTGCTGGCTTGTGATGCATGGCTAATATGGACCACTGGTTGGTTGTTATAATTGTCCAGCTTGTCTAATTATTCACTAGCAAAGGCAGCAATTAGAAAATTCTTCACATTGAGATATCCAATTTAAACCCTTTGGAACCTGTTGGCTTTGAACTGCATTGTGGTGATACTTGATCAAAAACAACTCATTAAATTAGGTACCATACTCAAAAGTTTCATTGTAAGTATCAAAGCCCTCTTGGTAAAACAATATCTAATTCAAGTCATACTTACAAATCATTTTGATATAAATATATTGCCAACAGTTGAGCATATGTAGAGGCAGATGCTACACCGGTTGGGGCCTGCAATATAATATTTTTAATAAGCAATTTTTTTGTTCTAAATAACCTATAATTTTAGTTTTTCACAAAACTATTAGAAATAGGTACCTCTAGTTCTTGTTTTTCTAGTTCACCGCATAGTTTATCAAAGTTAGTAATCATTTTGCAAATTCTAAGTTTTATAAAATAAGAAAAATGTTCGTAAACAATTTCAGCGTTTCGCGAAGCTTACTTTGACAGCAAAACAAGCCGATTCGACAAATTGACAAGGACAGTGACAGCGACACAATGACAAACCATTTTCATTATTACCAGTTAAAAAAAACTGGAGTTATTCTAAGTTGCCATAAGTAAATAATGTCAAACTGTCTGTTTCTATTGTAAGTATGGACTAACACACTGATTATAAATCTAACTGATGATTATTTACACATTTTTCAGGACAGGATCACATCACCGGGATGCCACGGCAGCGCAGCCAGTTCGCACTGCCAACATTTATGGTTGGTTCGTATGGGCGTCGTGGTGAGGTAGGGCTCTAAGCTGTTGGTTCCAGTAGCCATTTTTTTAAGAATACAGAGTACCTTAGATGATAATTTGACACGGCCGGACGTTGGACGGACGGTTGTTTTTGATAAGGACTATTATTGTGTGCCTTAACCTGGTCAAATATAAATATTTTTCGTTCTTATCTTTTAATTGTTACCGGTTAATCAGAACCCTATTATTTTGTAGGTATGAGAATCGGTATAACCTAAGGAAAAAATCACCTGTGACTGGTGGGTGTGAGGAATTGAGGACTGAACTTGAGCCGCATCTGGTGAGTTTGGAATGAGTTTGTAAGCAGGCCAACTTTGATTAGGTAGGTACCTACTTTATTTTGAAGTACCTCCTACCTACATAATATAGCTTTATCTTTTGGCTAGTTTTGCTTACTTCCCAGTAGTTATTTGTTCATTACATCTTTCTTCTTTACGTCTTCTTCCGAATAAATAAAGACTAAGTTAAAGTTAAGCATGATCATTTGTATGGCATGTTCTGCTGCTATAATTAATTTATGACCAAGTTAGAGGTTGAAATTGAAACAAAGTCTGGTGTCGACAATGTGGTCATATCTAACTGTGAAAAAATTACCTAAGGCCACCTTTGAATTGGAATAGCTTTACCTACAGGAAGCTGTTCAATAAACTCAACAAGACACAGGTTTTCTCATTGTAGCCATTCAGAGATTGTAGCTAGGTAATAATACAATTATGATCAAACTACTTACAAAACAGTCTTATTATATTTTTTGGAACAAAGTTCTTTATCGGCTTGCAGTAGGAGTTGACTATAAGAAAGTTATGCCCGCGCTATGCGACTTTCTCTCGCTCTCTCTCGCAGTCTCTTTCTATCATATAAAATAGAAATATAATTAATCATTTATATTATATAGAGAGTTTCCATAGTTTTTGAGGGTGCTAAAGCGGATAGTGAGGTCAAAATGAAAGTGCAAGCTGGTTACAACTTTAAGAGAGCTTCCCTTTTAGAAGCTATCATAAAGTATATCTCAGTCTTATAATAGATAGCTCTGTATTAAAAACGCGTATTAATTTCACACTTTCTCTTTCTCTCTCTCTTTCTATTTTATACGAGTGCGTGAGCGTGCCAGTATCGATATATTAAAAAAAAACCAGTATCGACGCGTAAGGAACTTCGTTCCTGACGGAGGTCCTCCGACCGCACCAGCACACGTTTTAATTTCTTTCGAGGTATTATCCTAATCAAAGGTGACTTACCTACCTAAATATACACCATCCCGAACTGATATAGGACGGTAGGACCTATCTAGATATACCAACCTACTTAAGTAGGTACTTAGGTATCCCATTAACATTGTCCTAGATTCAGGTGCTTATAAATACCAATGTCTTTTCTAGTCCGATGAATACCAGAAAGAAAATATCGGATGATTATGGATTAGTACTAACTACGCATCAATGACTACTAGAGCATGGGAAGTCTCGACTGTCTCAAAGTCTCGGGCCACGAGACAACACACGATCAAAGTCCTGGGACGTCCCGGGTGTTCAAGACTTCTCAGAATAAAATTAGAATCGACTTAATTTTGGGCCAGATGTATCAATTTAAAAAGCAATTTGTTTGTGATTTTTGTAATAAATGCCACCGGACAAGCAGAACTCTCACTCGTTTTCAACAGATGTTGGTCTTATTTGTGTTTCAAGCTTTGTAAAGTAGTACCTACCAAACTTTCAGTACGTTTTCCAGTTGCTTCAAACAACTAGAACTCCTTTTTTAATGTTGCTTTTGATTTTTTTGCAAGGCTTTGGGGTACCTACCTACCTTTTCTTCTTTTTTTTAAATTGCCTTTTCCATTTGATTTTGAAACGACTCTTTGGGTTCTTTATGTACTGTAGAGCTACTAGTACCTACTAGGTTCGGCGATCATTAATTCCAAATCTGGCGTTTGGATACGAGCGATATTTTTCAAAAAGTCTGCAATACTGTTCTTTCGCAAAAGCAATAAGTGCAGTATTAAAAATCTAATTCGAAGTACAAACATCTGTATTTTGGGACTGTACGCTGTGGTGGCCAGGGTCTCTCTCGACCCGAACGACTCGGGACCCGAGACACGAGACGTCCCGGGACCCAAACCCTAATGACTACTTATTTCCTACATTCCATTTACCTACTTACTTTGTTAAGTATTTTATCGCGTGATTAGTAGAATTCAATCCACGATGATTAACCACAGAGTTACGACATTTAGGTACAGTAGGTACAGCTTGTTCAAAAACTATCTTGCGTACTTACACCTACTGACCAACGACGGTACGTACTTACACTTCGAATGACTTATGAAATGTAGGTACTTGCCACCAGTGTGGGTAGTTGAGTTTTCTTACTGTCACCTTAATTTAATAAGCTTCATGGCCTCGATTTTTATAATCGAATTTCACGGCTATTGATCGAGGGCTTGGGCGGGCTTGCCAGTCGACTTGTCTACTCGCCTTGCTATTACATTGCATCACAATAGCTCGGTGAGCACAACCGGAGCTGATGGGCTGACGCGCTGACTCACTCTTCAATATTGTCGCTCATAATGCTAATTTTCTCGTTATGCATGTATCAATTTGCATCTTAATGCTTTTTGTTGTATATAGTCGGTCTTATTTGTTTATAATAATACCTCAAGGAAATTAGGTTTGTACTTCAAAAGTAGGTGCCGTCGTTCATTGACATTTGTAAGGTGTATGCAAATTGTAATTATCTAGTTGCTTATCGTAGTTCGGGCTTGAGATTATGTTAATTAAACCAGGACCACAGCAGATAGTTGGCGTCGGCTTACATGGGTGCTTGTCTTGTAACCCTAGACGTTAAATTTATACAATTTATTGATTTGTTCAGAGTACAAAGTTGAAAGATCCTAGAGGAATTGCCATTTTTTAAGAAAAGTTTGACACCAACCGAGTTTTTCACTACTTCATTTGTAGTAGCGTTCTGCGAAGGCCAGTGTGTAGGTACCTACCTGTATCAAAGGTTCGCCAGAGGCACCTATAGTACATCTACGTACCTACATTAAGTCCTGTCTCACGTAATAGGGACCAAAGCTACGAGCACGATCCCGATTTGGAGTTGTTACTGAGAAATTTCTATTGGAAAAACCTCCCGTCTTAATGCGACCCCATGCTCAGCAGGTGCACCTGGGACCACTAAATTGACAAGGCGGTCAGAAGATGATGGAAGTTGGTAGGTACCTAAAAGTTTAGCAAGTACCTACATAATAAAGGTTGTTACCGATTTATAGTTACAGTTAAGCAATTTAAAAAAACTTTCAAGTTCCATGTTTTAATTATTTTCTTTTGGCTTTTATAGTAGAAAAAAAATGTTGTTTCATTATCAGAGATTTTCCTTTATAATGTTTATCCTTTATAAGTATAAAACGTAGACTTATGTATTTTAATTATAGTTAATAATGTTGGATTAAGGTTTAATAGTGGCCTAATTGTCGTAGTTAATTTTGCCCAAGGTGCTTCGTGCAAGGAGCGTTTCGTCACTTTCACTGTTGGTTGGATTGTCCAATGAAACTTGTCACGCTCTGGCGACGGTAACCAATGGGTATGCTCACCGCCCCGCCTCGGAACAGAGGCGTGTGCTGCGGCCGCGGCTCAGATGCCCACAACAATGCCATTGTCCCACGATGCTAGACATCCACCTGAAACGGCGCGTAATAACTACGTACTAGTCGTCGGATAACCAATGTCCTCGCAATATTCAAATCTGCGATGAAAGTACTAAAATACGTTTGAAGTCAAAGCTCCTCTGCTCTCCGGTGACTTGACTGCAGTCCTGACCATAAATATTGGTGTTATGCGTGTGTAATGAAGTTGTTTTATATTTATGCACTAGGTCGATTGGTAGTGCCCTCTCCCACGTTTATAATACCTAGGGTTGTCACGAATATGAAATGGTGATAAATTTTTAAATGTCGTTAGGTTATTTGGACAGTACTTATTTGTTGATAAAAATTATATAGATTTATATATATATATAAATATATAGATTTGTTTAATATTGTCCCTGACGAAATGTATACAGATAAAGCTTATTGTGAATGAAAGTAAATTTATGTAGTCCAACCCTAACATGCTCTCTGCGCGGTTCAAAATTAGCATAGAAAACTTAAGATGGACGCTTTTATATTACAAGACATTACAACGTTTATTGCGTCGTTAATGCTGATGAATTCTTTTGACCGTGTTCAATTTCTCGATCAATTTTATTTTCTAAGTAATAGGTACAGGTGCTTCTGAACCCCTTAGTGTAGGTAGGTTCCTATACATTAGGTATAACGGGGTTGTAAAGACGCTTAACGAAGCCCGAGTGTCACTAGTACTCCACGTCATTGGGATATTTTATTTTGTATTGAACCATACCTGGGAACCTTTTGGTTACGGAGATATTGAAGGTAATAGTTCCAATTGATTTTTCACGAAGTCAGTTTTTTATCACTTAACTTTAAATAACCCACAACTACCATTGCATTCACCCCCAAACAACTTCTGTACCGTTGAATGTACCCCTAAGCACAATGTTTTGCGTGCGTTCCATTGCGTGCTGTTGTAAACGGTGATTTTTCTCACTAAAAATAATTCAAGCTAAATTTTTGCTCAATGTATGTATCTTAGATAACGGCTACTTATGTGATGGGTCTCTTTACATATATTTATATCATTACTTACCACGTAGATATAATGTAAGGTTTCACTCTAGTAACGCTGCAAGTGGTGCAACACGGCCGGTTGGGCCCCCGGCCTGCATGACCCGGGCGCGGGGTCACCGGGCCCATCGCCGTCGCTGCACCCGCGCCGAGAGCGCTGTGCAAAATCGCTAATTACATTCAAGACCGGTGCCTTCACGCTGGCGAGAATACACGTGTTTACATTGCTCTACAATTTTCACTTACAATTAAATCTAAAATTCCTGGAGCTTTGCCAATAAATTTATTAATACCTATAAATTTTATATCGATAACAACGGTCACCAGTATTTCTAGAATTGATTACCTTTTCACATGTTAGGGTATACACACAACATTTATTTTTAACTTAATAAGTAAGATCTGTCTGAGAAATCTGGGTATGAAGGGGCATTAAATAATGTAGCCTGAACGTAACTACACTCGAGAGCAATGAATCCGGGTCACTTAAAGAATGTTAAAAATCTCGGAAACTAAAAATGATAGGTTAATGCAATAAATTGTATTTAATAGACAATGTAATACTCCTTAAATGAAAGTAAAAAAAAATACATTTTATTAACACAAAATTACATAAAGAAAAAAACTGCTGATCTCTCCTTAAAACAAAAATAGGAAACATGAAATTTTTGAACTTTATTACGATTTTCTTGAATTTTAATACTTCGTATTGCCTCCTCGTGCTTCCATTACTGCGTTTACGCGGTTTGGCATGCTGTACACCAAGTTCCTTATACGATTTTGGGGAATATTCTCCCATTCCTCTGTGAGAGCAATTTTGAGCTCACGAAGCGTGATTGGGGGAGGGTTTCGTTGTTTTACGCATCTGCCTAGCTCGTCCCAAGCATGCTCGATCGGGTTGATATCCGGGCTGCGCGCTGGCCACTCCATACGAGTAATGTTCATCTCTTGAAGGTAGTCATTCACAATCCTACCTGTATGAGGTCGGGCATTGTCATGCATAAATATAGCATCCTCACCTAAATTGACCATAAATGGACCAACGTGATCATTGAGGATTTCTTCCACATATCTTACGCTAGTTAAAGAGCCGTTTTCTATGATCACCAGCTCTGTGCGACTTTCAGAAGAAATTCCGGCCCACACAAGTACAGACCCACCACCGTAGGCTACTTTTTCTTCGATGCATGCTTGCTTGAATCTTTCCCCTGGTCTTCGATACACTCTGTGTCTTCCATCGTGCTTGTAGAGCATAAATTTTGATTCGTCGGAGAACATAACTTTTGACCAATCTTCAATACTCCAATTTACGTGGCTCTGGGCATATCTTAGTCTTGAAATACGATGCCCACGCTCCAGTTTAGGGCCGTTTGCAGGTCTAAGGGGTTTTAAGTTAGATTCAGCAAGCCGACGTCTTACTGTCCATGCACTTGGGTTACTTCCTCCGAGGCGTCGAAACTGATTGGTGAGTTCAGTTCCTGTGAGCAAGCGATTTCGAAGCATGGTGTTCACCAAGTATCGGTCTTCTCGTGCTGTGGTACACCTGGTTCTGCCCGTTCCTGGTCTGCGTAGGTTAGAACCAGTTTCTTCGTAACGTCGGAGAACTCTTTGTACTGTTGACAGCGACACACCGACAGTCCTGGCTGTATCGCGCTGACTCCGGCCGGTTTCCAGCATTGTAAGTATTCTGGTGCATTCTTCAGGCGTAAGCGACATAATTTCAGCTTGAATAATGAATATAGAGCACTATCAACATGGTTTATGTACCCACATAAATGACAGATTACAAACAAAAGCAAAACCAAATGCTGTAATTTCGTAGTTCCATCTTCGAAAGTGGCCCTTTTTCAAATTTGATTTTTTTATGATATAACTTTACAATAACTAAGAAGTTTTAATACCTTCATTTAAGGAGTATTACATTGTCTATTAAATACAATTTATTGCATTAACCTAGCATTTTCAGTTTCCGAGATTTTTAGGATTCTTTAAGTGACCCGGATTCATTGCTCTCGAGTGTACTTGGTTACCTACTATTATATAACTAACTTTTCCTGAATCTTTTTGCAGGGTTCCACTGCAGTTTCTAACTGTACAGGGTGGCAGGCTGGCAGGGACGCAAATGTGAAATCAGCACATGGTTCTAGATCCCTTTTTTTGTGGGTGGGAAATCATCAAATAACTTCTCCCGCTCTAGGCAGAGCGAGAGAAGTTATGTCCCCGCCATCGCCAGCCTGTTGAGTACAGGGTACCTGTAACGGCTGGCCTACCCATCCAAGAACCGACTGCGGCAAGCGTAGCTTTACCTTCGATCGACTCGTGCGGCTGTTATTAGTTAGCCACAGGGCGACTAATGCTAAGCTAATGGGTAAGCTGGAGAAGAGTCTCCAGCTTACCCATTAGTCGCCCGGTCGTATTAATACGACAAATGCTTTCGTGCCCGAGCCACCTCAGTCGTATCTATACGACTGAGAACCTGTCTTCGGTTCTTGTTATTTATTTCATTGCACGACGAGGCTGGTGGTTACAGCTACAATGAACTAGATGGAAATGGATGAAGAGTCCGCCTTATGAAACACCTCTGTGCAGGTAAGAATAAATGAAAATATCGTTAAATTAACTAACGAGAGTTACTACACACAGACATACTACACACTAACTACTACTTATAGGTACCTATCACGTTAAATTAAACTGAAACAAAAGTTCCTCCCTCAATATAACAATAAGTAATCATTATTAGGTCCTTGCTGTCTAAAAAGTTCTTCAAAATTGACTGGTTTATTGTCGGTTATAACTAGAAACGGAAACATTCTAGGGATGTTTCTTTTGAATGTAGGTACCTTCTAGGACAATCGGAGTACCTATAACTATTAGAAAGTCGAACTAAGTATAGCCTATAATATAACAACGTGGTCAAATATTAGGTAGGCTCTTATACTTAGGTACTTACCTAATGATAGTTACTTAGTTTGGTTCACGAATTTTGTTGAATTGCTGTAGGTAAACGAGTAGGTATCAAACTATTGCAACTTCCAGAATATCACAAATTACACTAGAGGTACCTACCTACCTACTCACATTATAAGTTCATGAAAAATCGAATAATAGGTCTTTACCTATGAAGTTGCGGTTTTACAATACCGCACAAACGGCTCGCAACATTAATTACGTGTACAGAGTGTGCACTACAAACAAACGCACGAGTCGTTATTGGTTTGAACGCTTCCGACATGGACATTTTGATCTAAGAAATGAACCCCGAGGTCGCCTGAAAACTAAAGTCAACAACGACGAATTAAATGCGATAGTGGAAGCTGACGATACTCAATCTACGGCTGAGTTAGCAGCAGCTTTCAACGTTAGCATCAAAACAATATTGGTCCATTTGCGTCAAATTGGCAAGGTTAAAAAACTTGATAAGTGGGTGCCGCTCGAACTGAACGATAGCAAGCGCGACGAATGTTTGTTAAAAAAAATTTTGATTGACACAGAAACGAAGGGATTTTGAACTACATTGTGACTTGCTATGAAAAATGGATTCTTTTTTATAATCGTAAGTGGTCATCATGTTGGTTAGACTCTGGGTCAGCACTTAAGCAATGCCCCAAACTTAAACTTACCCCTAAAGAAGTCATGGTCACTGTATGGTGGTATTTTTTTATTTTTTTCTTTTCCCACCCGTGTTCCTTCAGTTGCCTGTGCCACGGGCCACGGTAAGCCTTTCGGACTTTCCTGCAATCCTATCGGCCCTAGCGGACCCCGTCATTGGTGCTGACATCTCTTTGAGGCGCGCGTGGAACACAACGCGCCGTCGACCCGGGCCTGGTCCTTGTCGGACCTTGCCCATTGCTCGCCGTCCGCAAGTCCGCGCCTATGGTGGCCGGGAATCGGCTTGGGATTCCCGACGCCCAGGGCGTTTCCAGCGGCAGCTAGTGGCGTGAGGGCGCGAATTTTGCCTCTCCCTCACGCGTTTCGCCTCCTCCTTCGCATCGCAGAAAGAGGACTGTTTGGTGGTCTAGTGCCGGTATAATTCATCACAGCTTCTTACCAAATGGCACCAGCATTACTGCGGATGTGTACTGTGACGAACTGGATACAATGATCGCAAATCTCCGGCCAGTCTTGGTTAATCGCTCGTCCCCGCTGCTCCTACACGACAACGCTCGGCCTCATACGGCACAACAGACGGTCTCTAAGCTACAAGAGCTAGGGTTGTAAGTTTTGCGTCATCCATCGTACTCACCAGACCTTGCGCCGACAGACTTCTACTTTTTCCAAAATTTGGATGACTAGAGGCACTACAAAATACATTTGAAGAGTTTGTTGGGTCCCGTACACCTGACTTCTCCAAGAAGGGCATTGTAAATTACCACTGGCAGAGATGCGTGCATGACGATGATGGTGCATGTTTTGATTGACTAAAATAAAAAATATTTATATAAAAATGACTTTAACTTTCTGTATACTAAGCGGCAATTTCATAGGTATAACCTTACATTTCAGAAAATAAAGTCGTCAGTTTTTAAGATTAACTTGACAGCAAGTTAAGCTCTACAGATTAACTTGGCTATCGTTAAATAAAAGAAACTACAATTACTTAACTTGCAGTGATAAAAGTATAAGGTTAGGGCCAATAAATGCTTATGGCTAATTTAATAGGCTGTAAAACAAATAGGAATGTACTTGGCTAGTGTATGTTTTTCACATACCTATATTTGTCTGAATGCAAACGGCACGAGGTCAAAATTAAGAAAAGAAACAAAATGACAACAGCTTTAACGCATCCAAAGTTAATGGACATTAATTAATACAATTAGCCCACGGCAAATTGCGCCTAAAGACTGAAATAATGAGCGTAAATTGAGGCAACTTTACACTTCTGATTTATTGTCCTGCACTTGCACGATTTCGTCGAAAGAGAAAACGGACCAGTTCCGACGTATATTACGAACAGTATATAAAATTGATAATGAATATTTATAAAAACTTAATCACTGCTTACTGCGTTTTCCAGAGGGGTCAGCAGGAGAAACTATTAATCAGAACATTTCCACTTAATCATGTAAGTGCACTTGTTGTCTTTCTACTTACCCCGATGACTCTGATGTAGGTAGACATTATTAATTTTTGCTTGTAATCTCTTGTTTTTTTAATGCACCAACGAGTTGTTGCATAATTTTAAAACTGGGCTAACAGCGACTCTTCAAACATATAAAAGCTCCGATTATATAATCAACTATTCTAAATCACGTTATAGTGTGACTGTGTGACCAAATATGCATAGATAAGCAACATTATTATTATTTATATATTTATTCGTTATTAGAATAGTGGGTGGCAGTGCGACAGTTATTTTTGCATGTTTTTATTCACATTTTATTAATGCAAAATTCAAATGTGATAGTGCTTGGCGAAGGAGAGCTCCACGCTTTAGCTGTGTATTTTGTAAACGCTTGTAGATTCAAGGCCTGCGACATCTCGTTTACCGAAAGTCGTTTAGCTTACATTGTAAAATACCCGTTTGTTCGCTGTTTGAATTTTGTAACTCTAATTTGGGAATAATTTTATAATTTTGTCATGAATAAGCTAATGAGAATGAATTGTCTGCAGCTGTCATGCTTATCTATTTATGTTCATTGCAGCTTTATACACGATTACCTACCTACCTTGCTATTTGGTACCTATTATAGATATATCTACTCGAATATCCGATTGCAGTTTGCAAAGATAGTTTATAATTGGAATAGGTATCCCATTACCAATTAATAATCACACAAATCTAAAGTTTACGTTATTTCTCAACAACAATGAGCTCTGCCTTTTTGAACGTGGTATCGTGCCTGTATTGATTTATTATCCTATTTGATTTAAGTTGAACATTTATTAGTTAGACGTGTTATAGGCTCTTAACATAAATAACTACCTACATATTAAAAAGCTTAACATAACTAACTACTTATTAAGTTTAATGATATTGAAGTCTTGTGTTTTAGGCTTGGAATATTAATGGCAACATTAATGTAGCGACATGAATAGTGTCATTATCTTCGGACAATTAGTTGGAAAGTGCGAATAATAAAATTGATATACTAGTGTGGATCATAATAGTAACTCACGTTTATGTATATTCCCCTCAACTGCACGCAGGATGACTTATTCTAGAACATAATCAGCGAGCACTTCTTCTTCTTCTTAATTATTCCTTGTATCTTATAAAAGAACTTAATATTGTTTTATTTTAAATATACTAGACCGCGAGAAAGCGGATCGGTAACAAAAATCTCAATAACTTCCAAAATATTGGAGCTAGCTTATGAAATAAAGACAGACAAGTCTATAATACATAGACAATTTTATAGTGCTTCAACCAATGTCATAAAAGGTCAAGATTATAATGTTTATTTTGAATAAAAGTAAGTTATGTAAAAATTACCATTTTCACTAGATTTTGATAAATGTGCTACGGTATCAAATATGAAATTTTTACACATTTTAATATTTTGTATTGCCATCATGAGCTGTTAATACAGCTGTTTTATGATTTGGCATGCTTTTCACCAGATTTCTGAGCCAATGCTGAGGAATATTCTAGAGGCTTCTGTACTGTATGGTATTGTTCGTGGGGATTTCGATTGTATCGATCTCACGAGCAAACTATGTTATGCAGTTCCACGCACTGTTAATATACGTAGTACCTATCCGTGCAGGTACCCTATTTGCTGTCAATTACCTGTCGAACTAATTCTGGTTTGCACTGCCCTATCCGTCAAATGTTTGAATCTTATAATTGTAATTTTGTTAATATTGATATTTTTCTATGCTCAAAATCCAAATTTAAATGTAAGGTTATGAAAATTATTATAAACCAATAATATTATTAGGAATTTAAGCTAGTCTAGATTTGATTATTTATTTGTTTTTAGTGTTAATTTGGTACTCTGTTGCTATTATCTGTTCTGTGGTTGCCAAGCAGTCACTTAGAATTTCTATTTTGCATGACATAATTAATTAAGTATTATTAATGTGATGTAATTATTTATTACCTATCTAGTGGCACTCTTTATCATATTTTCTTTTGTGTGCTGCAATATTGTTTAATATTTTGTATGATCTTTTCTCTGTTCCAACACATATTGTAGCTGTTTATTGTCCCTGAATAAAATAAAATAAAATTATTCTTCCATTCCTCTATTAGTGCTTCTTTCAGTTCACGAAGCTTGATTGGAGGGGAGTTTCGCTGGCGTACAAGTCGTCCCAGTTCGTCCCAGGCATGCTCGATGGGGTTCAAGTCTGGGGTGCGTGCTGGCCACTCCATGCGTGTGATAGCGACATCTTCAAGGTAGTTAAACACTATCCGAGTTGTATGGGGATATTGTTTAACTACCTTGCACAAAGATGGCGGTCTCGCCTTTGTTTTCCAAAAATGGGCCAACATACTCAATTAAGATTTCATTCATGTATCTGTCTGCAGTTAAAGTGACATTATCTATCACCACTAGCACGGTACGGCTTTCGGAAGAAATTCCAGCCCACACGTGTATGGAGCGGGTTCCCTCTATATGGGAGAATCTTGATGCTCTGAAATTACTTGGCATAACTAATCTTCTTTAAACAAATATTTCTATGGCATAAAAATTATTTAATATAATTATTGTTTGGCCGAATGTTTATTTGTCCGAATTTACAATGGCATACTTTTAAGATGGCAGAATTTTATTTGGCATAATTACCTTTGGCTTAGTTAACATTCCGCATAATTTCGTTTAGCATAACTATAACTTCAACGATTATTTGGTACAGTTTCATTTGGCAGACTGTGAATGTGAAGATGGCAAAGTTGCATTGGAATAATTTTATTAGGCATAATGCCATTTCTATAAAATATGTTGCAGGCATTTTTAACCTTAATTAAAATAAGTACTGTCTTAAAAAGTCAATATGTTTTGCTACAAAAGTTAGTGACAGAAACGGATCGCTGCAAAACCGACTCTACGTAGTCTTGTCTGCCCTACCCCTAGAGTGTAATTTCAACCCGCGTAGGCGCGGAGGGACGAGGCGGCCCGCAAGCTGAGGAGCAAGGTGGTTTCAACGCTCGCTGCCGCGGCTGATACTCGCAATAAAAGATTAGATTAGGTTACAACTGCAGTTTCAGGCGACGCAGGTACTCTCGGGGTATGGCTGCTTCGGGAAGTACCTGTGTCGCATAAACAGGGAGCCGGACGCCCGGTGTCACCACTGCGTCGACTGCCGGGAGGACACGGCGCGGCATACGCTGGCAGAGTGTGCCGCTTGGGAGCAGCCGCGCCGTGCCCTCATCTCAGAAGTAGGCAGTGACTTGTCACTGCCGGCCGTAGTCGAGTCGATGGTCGGCAGCGCCGAGTCCTGCGTCCTCCTTCTGCGAAACAGTCGTCTCGCAGAAGGAGGCTGCAGAAAGGGAGAGGGAGATCTCATCCACTCAGCCGGCCCGCTGAAGGGGCGTCGGTGGAGGGCGGACAACGCCTTCTTCCAGGCCTCCTAAATGGGTCCAGGGGTGACGGACTCAGGGACGTCCGTCGCCCCCCATTCAGCAGGACCCGAGGTGGCGGCGCGTAGTGTTCCACGCGCGCCCCACTTAGACGTCGCGTGGGGAGTCAAACACCTCATTCCCCCCCAGACCCGAAGAGGCCCGCAGTGGCGGGCCGGCACCAGTCGGGGGTTACGGAAGGATCGTACGTTTCCGCTACTCCCGGCGTACGTGTGAGGTGGAACACCGGGGTGGTTTTTAGTCAGTAAGAGTCTGACAGACCCCGCCGCCCGCAACAGGGCGGCGGACATCCATGAGGATTTTCAACCCCGGAAACAATATGGAACACCGGGGTGGTTTTTAGTCAGTAAGAGTCTGACAGACCCCGCCGCCCGCCTCAGGGCGGCGTACATCCATGCGGAATTTCCACCTCAGAAACAAAAAAATAAAAAAAAGATTATATAATGGATATGAAATGTACCTATGCGAAAAGATGATTCTAATTGTAAACTTTCTGAGATATGATAGTTCGTCCTTTTAATGACTATCGATATGGAATGTATGCCAAAAGACGATTCTGACTGTGAACTTTCTGCGATATGATGGTTCTACTTTTTAAATAATAAGGATATTCAATTTATGCCTAAAGATGATTGTGACTTACAAAATTATGGGTTTTGAATGTATGCTATATTATTATGAGAGTGTGTGCCAAACGATTTTCTGCGAAATTAAGTATAAGCTATTCGGTGTTCTGCAAAATAAAATATTATGACATAAAAAGTTCTGCTAAAGGGTAGACCCGCATGAAGCCTCCATCATATTATGGCACTCTCTCTTCAATGCAAGTTTGGTTATAGCGCCTTCTGTAGACTCTTTGCCTCCCATCATGCGTGTATAGCATGAACCTCGACTCGTCCGAAAACATTTCTCTTGACCAGTCATCCAGACTCTAATTCATGTGTTCTCTAGCGTAACTCAGCCTTGAATTTCGATGCTGCCTTTTGAGTTTTGGACCATTTGCAGGACTAAATAGCTTCAAGTTTAAGACTCTTTCAAGACGCCGCCCGGTTGCTCCCTCCAGCACATAGAAGGTGATTTTTGATTTCAACCGCCGTTTGAAATCGGTTTCTCAACATTGTTGTCACCATATATCGATCCTCCCGCGCTGTAGTACACCTTGTTCGGCCTTTTACTGGTCTGTGAATATTGGATCCAGTCTCTTTAAATCGCTGGAGCACTCTTTGAACGGTTGATAGCGACACACCAACAGTTCTCGCTGCATAACGCTGACTGCGCCAACCTTCAAGCATTTCAGATTTCTGGTACACTCTTCAGCGGTTATTGGCATGTTTTAAATTGAATTTGATCAGAAAAATGAATTTCTGCATAAGCAATGTCATATTTATAAACAGAAACAAAAGTAAAACAAGTAAGTAAGGTTTCAAAGTTGTTAAAATTTTAAAAATTGTCTTTATTTTTTATTTATGTTTTTTTTAATACAATCAACAAAAGATATAAAAGGTTTTACTTCCCTCCTATATTTGTAAAGAAATAAAATTTAATTTGGTTTTTATTTTAATAGTATCGCTCAAATATTTTAAAAGTTATCGATTTTTTTATAGCCGACCCGCTTTCTTTGCGGCCCAGTGTATATTTTCCATTTAAGTGTAGCAGTCTTTTTATGTGTAGAATAGTTAGTATAGAAGGCCAATCCAAGTCTTGCTGTTGACTAAATTGATTGAATTCCTACTTCTGTTACTTTAAACGTTGATCCAATGTTGGGTGTTGAATATGATTCGTAATATTTAACATTTATCAATATATGATATACTGGGATAGAATAACAGCCGATAAACATAAAGCATTTTTAATGTTATTAGGCTTGGTGTCAGTAATGCGACAATCTTAATACAACGCGTGATGTATGGCCTACATGGTTTGGCTGCACGATCAGCGGCTTATGAGAATCATTTTTCTATTCTATTACTATAGGTGTAACGTAACTGATCGATCGCGCCCGAAGCTCGTTTAACACAATCGATGCTAGTGACAGTGAAAAAGCTAATACAGAAGCGCGTGTTTTAGAGTGAACTAGTGTCGCAATGGTGGGCCGTAGCAGCTATAGGCGAACATTTAATGAAATGAGTGTCGATGATGGAGTGGCTTCAGTAAACGTGCCAAGGGTCCGGCCATTACCACCTGACAGGCGGTGAGCGATCGCCGCCGCGGCTTCCTTCACGCCGCGCGGCCATTGTCACTAAACAATGGACACAGAGCTATCTTTAATCACAACAAAATGGATTCTAATTGGATCCGCAAACGGCGCGGTGTGTTTTTTTGTTTTGTCATTGTAGGTACCGTATCCGTTTTGGACGTTTAATTAAATTTGGCTAAGGACGTTACGGAGAAGTAAATACATAAACTACAACATTCTGTTGAAGCAATGCGTACAAGCAAGTGTCGCCATAGTTCAAAAGGTACATGCATGACGCATACTACCTGCATTACTAACATTTAAAATATCAAGATTTTCGGGTATTTTGCGCTGCCAATGCATCTGGGGTAATATTTAAGTACTTCTTGCTTAATTAAAATATACGATGTCTCAAATAACAACTAGCTATGTAGGTTGATACGCTGTATGCCATGATTTTGCCTCATTAACTTTATTTATGTGCATTCGGGTCAATTTATCGATAAATGTTCCGGGACAGAAGAAAAAATGCGAATTAAAAATTTCACATTGATTACATCGCTGTACTCGTAAACTCGTAACTACCTATGGGTTCGAGTGAACTTAATGTAATACTTCAATATAATTTTGTAAAGATCACTTCAAAGTGTTGTATGATCCATCAGATAGAGCAATCCATTTTAATTTATCGTTGAAGTAAAATATGTCATTTTATTTCCAGTTACATGTAACATGGCAAGCTTAACAATTTATAGAAACCCAAATAGATTCATTATCATCTGCCTAGCAACGATCGCAAGAAAAAAGAACTGACCATCAGCTCGATGGACATGGAATATCAAGCATTGGACGAAGATGGCACAATACGCAGAGGATGAATTGACTGGGAGCAGCAGTGTAGATCTAGCAAAAAGACAGGTTTGTAGATACAGACTTACATGCTAGCTATACAGCATGGCGCCTGAAACATACGACACAAACTAAATACGGTTCAGTAGAAGTTATGAACAGGCCAGCGACTATTTCCCAGTCCGCTTCTCAAAGTTATAAAATCATCTCATCAAAAGCATCTCGAATATATAAAACTTATTGCGTGTGTATGACATCGGCCGATTCAAAGCATGATCGATCGATGCCCGTGCGCACTTTCGCACATCGGTGCGTAAGTACCTGTGGTGAAATATTTTAATCCGTAATTTAAGTGTAAAATTGTTGTAACAACTTCGAAGTATATCAATAAATAAAATATATTAACTAATTACGATAAAACTGAATTAAATAAAGCAGGTAAAATACCAAGCAACTTTGGAAACATATTAAAAACAGCGTGAATCAAATTCGAATCTATTGCTGGCTAATCCTTCACCACTCTTATCAGCTAAAAATGTAAATAACTTTTTTGTAAATGTTGGGAAAATTCTTGCCGAACAGATTCCGAATTACTGCGACCAACCATCTTTCCAAAAATCAAGCAATAGCTGTAACCCGAAATCTTTTGCTATGTTGGATACTGATGAAGATGAAATAACCCGAATTATTTCTGGGCTAAAACATGACTGTGCATTTGGATGGGATAATATAGGCAATAAGACCCTTAAACTCTTTAAGCATATTTTGGTACCTCCCTTAACGCATATATTTCGAATCTGTCTTTCCGAACGAATTTTCCCTAGTTGTTGTTGTAGTTGTCCCTATCTTTAAATCTAGAAGTAAAGACGTAGTTAATAATTATAGGCCAATATCCATACTCCCCTCAATTTCAAAAATACTAGAGAGAATTATAAACAGTAGACTAGTTAACTACCTAGAAAAAAACAACATCTTATCCCCTGCGCAATTTGGTTTTAGAGCTAAACTGTCGACAGCCGATGTGGTGCATAGCCTGACTGATTATATTTCAGAAGAACTCGGCAAAGGAAACCAGACCCTGGGAATCTTTCTCGATCTAGCCAAGGCCTTCGACACGGTGTCTGTTTCTGTTCTTCTGAACAAATTAGAGATCATAGGAATAAGGGGAACGCCTCTGAAACTTTTTACTGACTATTTAGACCACCGGTACCAATGTGTTCGAATAGATAATATCCCGAGCGATGAGCAGAAAAATACTGGTTTTGGTGTACCTCAGGGGAGTATTCTGGGCCCCACCCTCTTCCTTATTTATATTAACGACTTGTGTAATCTAAATTTTGAAGACGGCAAAATAATATCATATGCCGACGACACGGGCCAAAGCCAGTAGCGGACTGATCGAAATCGCTCAACTAGATTTTAATACTGTGACTAATTGGCTTCAAAGCAACTTACTAACATTAAATGCCGACAAGACAACATATATTCACTTCTCTATGCGCAAGCCTCAACTTAACATTACTAACCCTTCTCTATATGCCCATCAATGTGGTAACGAGCAACATAAAATACCTGGGGGTAATAATGGACGACACTCTCTCTTTTAAAAAATATATTGAAAGCCTAGTTAAAAGAGTGCGCAAACTTATATATGTTTAAAAAAAAGCGAACATTAGCAATTCAAAATGAATCACACAAGTTTATTTGGCCCTATGTCAATCTATAATTAAAGCGGGAGAAGTTATTTGATGATTTGCCACCCTCAAAAAAAAAAGGCAAATTAGCAACTGTGCGCTATTTCAATTGTTAAGATATTCATTGTAAATGTATCCCTTTTTATAAATAAACGTTTTATTATTATTATTTTAAGTAAACATACATTGGACATGACGGCGCGGCGCGGCGCGGCAGCGTGAGCTTGGGTGTTTTGCAGATTCGCTGACTCTTCTCAGTCGGATAGATACAAGTACCTAAACTACGTTACAGAGTCCATTAGTAGCTCACAGAGTTAAAAGCTTGTGAATGATCAATGTTATGTTGAACCGATTTTGTGTTACCAGAATCTATATTTGTACACATTCTCATGTTCTGTTTCCGGTTTTGTAAACTCCGTTTTGTGAAGACAATTTTTCCTGTCTTTTTCACATATCATACCACCACATCGCATGTGTGAATGGCGTGTGTGGACAGTCATGTCATCTTTTGCCTCATCTCAACGTCTTCTTTGCGATGACATGACGCATAATGTGTGTCTGTGTGATTCATTGAATAATAGAATTCACAAATAGCAAGCAAAATTGTCTACTATTGAATTGCTCTACCTGACTAAACTATTTCAAGAACTTAGGATGCGATTTGAAGAACCTGTTTGTTGATGCTTATCTTTTATTAATGGTAAGTGCAAGGCGCTTGAAATATAGGATTTGTAAGGACATATTAGATACAAACAATATTTTCATAGAGATAGTTGCAGCAAACGTGGCGTGAAATGGCCAGTTAGTGAGTAATATCATG
Organism: Brachylomia viminalis; assembly: GCA_937001585.2. Lineage (NCBI taxonomy): Eukaryota > Metazoa > Arthropoda > Insecta > Lepidoptera > Noctuidae > Brachylomia > Brachylomia viminalis. The sequence continues at coordinate 11,173,187 of OW443301.2, read as the reverse complement.
TTATTTGGAGGCGACGAGGCGAGGGCGGTCGTGACGGTACGTCGGCGGCGCGCAGGCCTCGGTCACGAGTCGCTCTGCTGACCCCACAGCCTGCCTCTCCTATGAGCCAAAACATACTTTATTTACATAAATGGTTGATTCGTATATGTGATGCCAGTTTAGCCGCTGTTTTTTGCTGTTCATACGACAGTAAACTAGTTAATTCAGTCTGACAGTTTTTCATGAAAGTATTTACTTAGTCTTGTCAGTGACAGCCCTGCATTGGTATCACTGGGCCGTTTGTAAACAGGTATCGTCGAAGCTAATGAACACTCGGATCTCTTAATATCAGCTACTTAGTTATGAAAAACACGAATGTATTAGACGAAACTCTGGCTTCACCGGCTCTAACCGGGCGCATTAACTATAATGTCCGTTGCATTCGTCGGTAATTTTATTAACATTTTAGTGAGGGCAGCCATGCCTGCCTGCGCTCGCGCTGCGAGGCTACACAATCAGCAATCAGCCAGCAAGTAAATTGTATACCTGTAATGTGTTTAAATTACTGAAGTACCTACCAAAAATGTTATTCAAAATTTCTGATAGGAGAAATCTTGATTGTGAAAATTTGTTTTACTCTAAACTTACATGTTTTGCTTGAAGTCGTGTTTCTGTAGATAAGCACAGCTCGACTGTACAAGCATATCGTTTATATTTCAGGTAGTTTTGTGCGGGGCTGCGGTTAGACATAAGGCGATACTACCGTTAATCTCGGCGAGTAATCGGATGCAACAGAGGCGTTCTTGATGTATGGATCACTTAATAGGGGCAGGCTGCGCGCACGCTTTCTTTAGTCTCTATAATAAATTATCACGAAGATCATGTTCCAGTGTTGTAGTCTTGTGCCGGCGTGTAAGTAGCATGGGAACTTAGCGCCCGATAAGTAAAGCTTCTGCAGACTGTAGCCGCTATTGTGAATCTTATACAAATACATATAAAGATCAAATCTGAATGCCAGTATAATTATTTATCTGCCTAATAACTAATATAGCGCTCCTACGATTTTAAATAATGACACGGACGCTATGCTTTGCTCTAGTAATCTTAATAGCTTTTATAAGTAATAATTAATAGCTATTAAATCGGTGTATCTGCATATCAATTCGTGTCGTATCTACTCGTGTAATATTTTAGAAAATGATTCTGAGTAAACTTAATATAACTTAATCTAACACGAACTCATCCACTGCACATCTCTTTAGAATTAAATTTTGGAGGTCGACTACTACCTAAACGATGTTATGCAAAAATATTGAAAGAAGCGCAATAAATAATATGTTGCTGTATAATTTCCGAAACAAAATTGTATGTCATTCTAGGGCGTGGTTGAGACATGCGTAATTATAATTTTGGTGATTTATTATTTGACATTGCCGCAATAAACTCCAGTTTATGCGCTTTCCTTGTCGAAAATCGGTGCATATTGCGCAACGATCATGAATATAATGTATCGTACGGCTCGTCGCACCGTCACGCGCGTAATCTGTTACAGCTACGCGCGAATCTTGAAAAGCTTTTAAGGGGCGTGTGTTATTTGGGAGCTTTGTAATGCATTTTTGCAAGCGGTGGCGGACCGCGCTCGGCGATGTTACGCAAGGATGCTCGGAGAACTGGTCCGACCGGCTCCAGATCTGGGCCAGAGCCATCTCTCGGCTAAGATATTACCGCTAATAGATATTGAACATCCAGCCACTAGACCCGCCGCCTTCTGAGCCACCGACTCGGACGATGACGATTTAATTTTACTTTTATTTAAAGGCCCCAAAAGGAGTTTTATTTCTAGGTATTAACATCCACATCTATGGGCAAATGTAGGATTAGCTGAATTTGTTCTATCTACTGTCAGTTCATCTCGAACTTCCGCTCACGTTTAAGCACATTTTCTCTTCTCGAATTTGTGTCAACCGCCGATTTATGTATTGCCAAATTCAATCACAAGTGCTAGAGCAACCATTCCCATTGTTTTGTTTATTTCGTAAACAGATTAATTTTGGAGGGCAGGACGAGAACTCGGCTCACCTTACACAATACAGATTTCACTAAGTGCTGACATTTCATTAAAATATATTGAAATCGTGAAATGGGGCTTGCATCCCATTGATTGGAAGCGGTGCGGCGGGCGGCGCGTGCGTCGGTCAATACCCGATATTGATTTGCTCCGTGTTTCGAAACAGATTATTATGTTTAATGGTTGTACGTGGTGCTATTGTGAGGAGTCAGGTTAGCAAGCACTGGAATTATGGTTTGCTACGAAAATCGCAAATGTGTACAGCCACTATACCTACTTTGTGTTTAGATAGATTAGTGATGAAATACCGAATAGCCAGGTAAATGAGGCAACTACAAATACAAAATGTTTATTATGTTTGTTTGCCTATATTACAGAACTAACTAATTTACCTACTATAAAAAAAATATCTGTCAGCTTTGACATAAATATCTTAAAATCTATTTCAAAGAAAATAAGTATCTACGTAGGTCGCTGATAAATCTAATTTATTGGCAGCTCGTGCAATCATGCGCATGTACCCAGTAAACACAGAGTTTATCTCGGTAAATAACTAGACACCGGGGAGATTCATTAGGCGTCGATCCGTGTCGGGCTGTGCTGTAATCGAGCAATTGTTCTCGGGGGGAAATTCAATTATTAGCTCGTAGAAGCCGCGAGCGCGAAATATCGGCCATTGGGCAACCCGCTGCGTCGTTAGGAGTTAGAAATAATTGCTCGCGATTTATCTTGGTGGTACTGACTATAATTAAATGCTTAATAATTGAAGGAGCGCGTCGGCTGGTCCGGCCAATAAATCGCGAGCTTGGGCATCGTCGCGGCTCGGGCGGCGCGGGCGCAGCTCGGTGCTCCGGTGCGATACTGCCGCGGTCGTGCTTCGTGCTCGTTGTAATTTCGATTAGAATGGTCCGTCGAGGGTAGTTCGCTCTCACGCTTCCAATGACTAAAGTAATCGTTTTATGCGACGTGTTGTTGAATTAGTTTAGCCGTCAAATACAGTTAACTAAACGTGTAATTAAGTGTAAGTAAAATACCAAACTATTAACCTATTAATATTTTAATGAATCTATGATTACGTATGCGTGCAAACATTTCTATCTTTGAAATGAGTGAGACAAAACTTGTTTGTAAAGAACTTTTATTTTTTAACCGTTCAAAGAAAGGATTACGTAACATTCAAGCTTTATTTGTTAGGTTTGTTGTTGCACTTGCCTGAAGTATGTTGCTGAAAATACAACTAACAAAAAGCGTAAGTAGGTACTATGTAGTTGTCCCAAGAGACTACATTTTAAACGATACACCATCTCTATTTAAGAACTGGGTGGTAAAGTAAAAACTTCAAAAAGTAGACCGGATTGTTAAGTTTGCAAATTATGCTGCATTATGCTCACTATTTAATTCAGGTTTCAGTTTTTAATACCTAAAACAATGTATGGAATTGTTAAAATTGCACGTAGACACTAACTTCCTTCGTGTTGTTCTATTATGATGTTGCCCCTGTCTGCTGCAAAATACAAAAGCAAAAAACCTGTTAGTCTATAACAGGTTTAAAATAACGACTAGGGTATCATTTGAAGGGGTTCTTTTCAAACAATATTAACGGTCAGTTAATGGTTGTTGGGATAAAAACAATTGAGTTTTTCATAGTCTTTTACCCCTTGTAACTTAGTATCGGCAGCAGTTTGAATATGTAGTCTGGAACTAATAAGCAATGTAAACCATTAAGGTCCAAGAGATACGATAGCGTCGCTGTAGGTGAAGTGCGTAAAACCAGAAACTTCACGTGTTTGAATAAAGACCCTGATAGATGATAAACGACCACTTATTTTAAAACAGATTTGACCCTAACATGCAAATACAGATAAGTACCGCGTTATTGTAATCAGATTAAACTAAACGATTAGATATGTATAGGTATAGGGCCAAAGAAGCAAAGACTCTATAAACATTCCTAACTTCCCATTTTGGGCCCAAGATAGTACAGTCAGTGATCAATATTGCCTAACCCCCCTTGAGTAATCATGAATTTAGGCCTTAGTGCACTTATAATTAAGCACCTTTTCATTAAGTACGATTGGCCACCGGCCGCCGCCGCCGCCGCTGCGCCGCCGCGCCGCCGCCGCCGCCGCGCCGCCGCGCCGCCGCGCTTGTGCGAAAGACCATTTTAATAGCGTGATTGTGCGACAATGAACTTTGGGTTAGTTAATAAGGAATAAATGCTTGCGAATATTGTTTGAGGATCGCACGTAATTTTTTTTTTTAACTTTAAAACATTTCAAGAATTACATTACCGTACCTTTGGTCTAGAGGTCAATGTATCGAGTATGATTCCAGTATTGAGCAGTCCGAGATTCAAAACCTACTCGTAGTATAGGTAGGTACGAATCGACTTTTAGTTCTGAGTTTTTTTTTATAAATTTCTTTTTCTTTAAAGAACGGAGTCGGCAAGGGTGTTTTAAATAGACAATTTGCTTAAAATGGAACCAAATAATTGAAATAAATGAAAATGTTTATTATTATGAATAAGTAAGTGAATGCTCATTTGGTTTAAACTTTTAATTAATACCTACATTTCTAATTAAATAAATCATATTCACACCTATAACTTGTTGTCGTTAGTTATTATACGAGAGGATGGATTAATAATTTGTGAAATGTTTTATATGTCCAAAGATAGATTTCCATTTATAACTATATCATCACCACAGAACCTGTAACTTTGTTTTTGGTTTAGAAATAAATAGTTACAGTATTCACTTACTTATTTTATCAAATACAGATACAAGCGGCTCACTTATTATGTTCCAACACTAATTGTTACGTCTCATTATGTTCTCATGGATGACACGATCTCAGCCAAATTTTCCTTAGTTCGCATTTCGATTGGGTCTCAATTTAAAAACATTTGAACCTATAAGTTTTCTATGGGATTTAAGTTGGGACTTATTGATGGCAAGAAAATTACTCATACAGTTTCTTAGGCTGGATATTTCGGTTCCCTATCCATTTGCATAAAAGTTTAAGACCTAATATAACTTGGCATACTTTTGTTTGTCCTAATTATATTTTCGCATAAATTATTTACGCATAATTTCTCTAATCATAATAATGATTAAGCATAACATTCTAAAGCATACCTTTATTAAGCATAATAATAATAATAAGCCGTAGTCGACGGCGCGCGGCGCCCCGCTTCGCGGGGCCCCTATTTCTGTCTGCAGGGTTTAAAGGAACCTAACACGAAGGGGATGACGGGGGCTCGTTCGCTCGCTCCGCTCGCTCACTTGAGCCCCCGCCATCTCCTTCGAACCTAACCTGTCCGAGTCGGGGTGCCCCAATTCCCGAGCTCGCTTCGCTCGCTCTTGCATCCTAAGTTCTCCTTGCCTTTTTACTAAATCACACACCATCCAGGATTTTACTTTTTTGGCAAAAAAGATTGTTCAAGAAATAAAACACCAAACCATTGAAATAGATAAACTTGATGTCGGAACATCACCAATTCCAAAAAAGTTAATACCCATTATATTCATTAATAATACCATTAATAATGGCCAATATAAATGGCCCTAATAGTCATTAGGCCTACTAACGTTATGCTAATAGTCATTAGGCCTACTAACGTTATGCTAATAGTCATTACGCCTACTAACGTTATGCGAATCAAATTTATGCCAAAACAAATTAGTCTTTAAGATGATTATGCCAACATAAAATGTATGCCTAAAAAAATTATGCCGAAGTATTATTATGCCAAAACAAATTGTGCCAAAATCGTTATGCCGAAGTATATTAGGACAAAGAACATTATGCGAAAAGAAGGGATCCCGGATATTTCCTGTCGTTTTTATCCATAATCTGACAGTAGTGTCTAAAACAAAAAACGAAACCTGATTAACATTTTTGAGAACGGCCACACCGTTCTCAAAAATTTATAATATAGTAAATTTTAAAGTTATTTAAAAAACTTATCGCTTTATTAAGTCTCAACAAACATAATCACATCAATCTCTTTGATTCTAATATTATCCTCATATAGAAAGGTTATTTTCTATTTTGTGTTGCGACAACTGCTTTGGTAAAATCATAATATTGAACAAAAGGACTTGTCTAAAAGTTACTTTTCGTGATTTACGTAAAATGGATACAAATGTTTGTGCGTTGTGACCTAAACGCAAGTTTTATAATACCTAATAGTATATGATCCACTGCAATAAACAAAATCAGAAAAATATATGATAGTCTTCAGGATTTATGCTAGTTATTCATATTCATATTTATTTGCATTCCATAATGTTTAAGAGATGTTAGATAGTGTGTTGAAAATATAATGCAACTATATTTTAACGATTAAAAACCATACTAATATAAATGCAATCATTACGTTTTTTTTTTCAGACATTTTTTTTTTTTTTTTTTTTTTTTTTTTACCAATGCAACTATATTTTAACGATTAAAAACCATACTAATATAAATGCAATCATTACGTTTTTTTTTTCAGACATTTTTTTTTTTTTTTTTTTTTTTTTTTTTTTTTTTTTTGTTTTTATTAAACAATGTCACATTAACGTGACATTGTTTAATTGTTTTTGTCCAATCAATAGATTTTTTTGTAAATAGAGAATTGCAATAAATTACCAGCTTTGTGTCATCGCGTTTCTCTTTCTTTTCTATGCAGTCCGACAGTGACCGCGCTTTAGCTGTTGCCAGCCCCTTAGTTAGACAGTTAGCTATATTGTCACTGAAGCAAGGGGTTTTTTTTATCAATACCCTCTTTTTGTTAAGTTTTAGTAGACGTGTAACGTGTTGCTTATTAATGCTCTTTAGCCTTTCAAGTTCAACCTTAACGACAACCAGATAATGATTAAAATTGCTTAACAACATGAATTAATGAAATGCACCAAATTCGCGATAAGGTTCAAATTGGTTAAACCTAAAGGGGGCTAGGTAATGTTGATCACAGACTGTAGAAATCGATGCATTCTTGTCGACATTATGCACGAACCTATAACAATAAACTGTTAGTATGCAGGTGTCATCTTGAGAACCACCTCCTTTGGCTCCGTTCTCGAACTCGGTTAACAAGTACAATTGCATGAATTTTCTCGTTGAATTATTCGCCCTGCAAGCGTATAAGTTCATATATGGGCACACTATTTTGCTTATGCTGAGCATCCTACACCTTATTCCCCAATAAAGATCCTCTCGTGGAATACAAAAGAGCCCTAGACGACAGTCTTATTGTAAACAGCCAACAATATGGTAAACGTGATAGTAACTGTAAAATTTATTTGTAACATGCGGAGTTAAACGGTGCGCCTTATAAATAAATTTCAATTGTCTGTTGTCATTAAATATTCGACGTTATAAATCAAAGCTTTATCGGAGCTGGTCGTCGTAACGGTTACATCGCACACGCTCCGGGAATATAATTTAATGATATCGATAGGGGTGTCTGCCAGAACACGCGCAGCCTGCCGGCGTGCGTTAATGAAGTGTCGCTACACTAATCTACTAGCCCGTTATTTATTATACCATGCTTTTTAGTTTGTTAGTTTACTCCGTCTGATAAACATAAGATACAACAAAAGATTCGGCTGCCATTTTACCACTGATAATAATTACGATGTGCGAATATTGCGGTTCCTTAGATTATGCTTTGACAAATCACGACTTTGCAATTCCAATGCATCAGATTTAATGTATGGGCGGCAGTTTGCATTCTAACCGCGACCCGGCAGGCCACCTCTTTCCTAATGCACGCTTATTTGAGCTTTTTAACCTTTCATCTGTTGTTGGGTTTAAGCATTGAGGGACAATAAACACGATGCAGATACTTAATGTAGTTATTGTTCCCCATAAGCGTAGAACAGTGAAAACTTTGAACAAACGAAGCTGCGGACTCATTGCTGATGTTCCGAAGGATAATTCATGCAAAATTAAATGTTTATCAAAAAGTAGATAATTAGCACAATAAATGAAATAGAGTCGATGTAGCGCAGTCAGCACAAGTCATTTATGGAGATTAATAAACCTTCAATGTATGTGAAGGCTTTTTAAAGAGAAGTAAGTAGTAAGTAAGGTACCTTAAATTACTATTATAAATAATGCTCTTGCGTAACTAAATTAACATAATTATGTTACATTTCTATATTTATATCTGTAATTTTCTGGTGTAGGTACATAATAAAGAGTATTCTATTCTATTCTAATTGTGTAAGAATACCTATCAGACGAGCAGAGACAAAAGTTTATCTAATAGGTACCTAATACATAATCAATACTTTATTTAAATAACATTAATATTTAAATGTTTTGACAGTTTAATTATTTAATTGGTCGCCTTGGTTTTCATACCATTATCTGAAAACTAAATTGATACCTATTTAGAATTAATGAATATAGTATTTGTAATAAATACCAATATTTTAGGAAAATAGTTATTTTACGACCCATATAACATTTAATTAAACGCTTATTTTCTTTTATTGATTTGCATACTTCCAGTAAGTGATGCAATCAAGTGACTCGTAGCTGTTTATTGATAAATTCCAGCTTACTATATAATTACAGACAAATAAGACGCCATTCCATTTAATTAAATCAATTTGCAGGTAATCATAAAACACTAGTCGCTAATACAGCATAAAGTTTAGTTAGGGTTGAAATTGAAAGGTACACCTAGAGTTAGCGATCAGTTGTTTTGTAAGCGTCGTTTTCATTATGATCACGATGGGGCAACGCCCGAGGCGAGGCTCTATTCTGGGAACAGCGTGATGTGGTTGTGAAATATTGAGCAGTGTGGTACCCTCATCCGAGGGTAGGACGGAAGGTTGGCGAGGCGGGGCGCCGCGGGCGGGCGGCGGTGAAAGGGCTGGGCGGAGCGGCGTGCCGGGCGCCGCCCACCGCACATTTCACCACCGCTGCACCGCCGCGGCGACGCTCGGCGGCCTACTTCTCTCGACATGCTCGCTCTTGGTGTTCCATTGTGTGCCAACACTGCCAACCTCTGCGAACAATACTATTGTGAAACGTTTAGATAACATCCCCGCGGCACGTAATTTAGACTGTTAATTCAATTCTGAGTACAGATTAGGAGAACCTATTTTAGAGTCGGTATGTGCTTGTAACATAATTTGGGAAAGTATTTAAGATTGTGTTGGATTGAGAACCTACCCACTGCTTCTAAATGGAGCACTGCAGCTGAAGAGGAAACTTGTCACAATTCTAGTGCTTAAATGGGCTACTGGTACGTCACCCTGTTATCACCGACCAAGCTTGTTAGCAGTATGTAGATGTTATCATCTACATATTGCTAACAAGCTCGGTCGCAACTTGGTGTGCTTTTGTAGCACTTCTCTTTTTAAATGAATGGGCGTGCCTGTGAATTTTGGTAACCTACTGAACCATTTCATTTGTTTAATGTTAGTTGCAACTGTGGCTTTTTATCCCAATTTCAAAAAAAGTAGGAGATTTTTTCCTTCCTCAAACAGCTCTTAGAGTTTACAAAACGGTACCGTAACTATTAGACTTAAGTATATTCTATGCTATTATCTTTCAATCAAGTATCGTCTATATGGATCGCCATGGGCTCGAAGAAAATTGTTGACTGAAGTAAATATTGTAATTAGCTATGTAGAGCTAAAATTTAAAGTTTTAACTGCAGTCTTTTAGAGAATATGACAAAACAAAACCAACATAAATAATCTTCCATTGAATAGTTTATTGAGTATAGCTACTATGACTCAATAAACTATAGATGGATTCTAGAAAAATGAGCGAGAATGTACCGGCTACGGAAGAGACAAATAAAACAATCATCGACTATATTCATACACAATGAGTCTGTGATTTGTGTAAACGGTACATTCGATAGCCATCAAACAGCTTGTAGGTGCTATGTTAATGTGAGTAACTTACAGGTTTGTGCGAAAGGAAGTCCATACTTGATTTGATAGTCGGCTGCTAAACGCGCCGTTGCTCGCGGAGGTAATTGCGCTGAAAGGCTTCAATTTGAGCCGTGTTTGTGCCGCGTTTGGCTCTAAATAAGACGTCTCTGTACGGAGTGGTAAAGAGGCCGCATTACTCTTATTGAGGCCTGGAGCCTGCATTATCTGCTCGCCGAGGGGGCCGCGCGCCTGGCTGCGGTGTCCGCACGACGCACAACTCGTAAAACTAAAACCCACTTAACTCTGCTGTGTCTATGCAATGCTATCTGTGTGCTTGTGCCTGCGTACACGCACAACATGAAATCTGTAATGAACTATTGATGTAAAACGAAATGATATATTGCCATGCGTTAGTAGAATGCAAAGTTGACCTCTGAAAACGTACAAAGGTGAGACCTCACCGCATTGATGTACATTTAAATGTATTTAGACAAATGTTATTAATATAAATAATATAAGTGGCTTACGTAAATCTTTCAGTCTTTAGGATACCTACCTATAATTTTAATCACTCGGGTAGTTAAGCTTTTTGATGAGGTAACTGTATTTAACGTGTAGTAGGAATGTTATACGATAATATTGTAAGTTGTAAAATCTAATCTACTGTCGATGACTAATATATAACGTCATTTCAATTTCACAAGTTGTTACTCTCATTAGAAATTCAACACTATTGCCCATTAATCTGAAGGGGCGTAGCGTGGCACGAGCGGCGCGCCGGTCGCGTCATCAGCTGCGCGCGCGCTGCTCCACGTTGCGCCGAGTACGCAATGTGCAAGCTGTGCTGTGCTGTGCCCATATTTTCGCGGCGATGTCACAGATCCCAAAAGGTCGGTGAACCGAAACCCCATTGTTTTGAGTTGCGTCAACGTATCGTCTGCCGCGAGCTACGATGAATTGAATTTGTACCGTATTATTGTTACAGCAATGTGTTGCCAGACACACAATACTCACCATTATATTTAAGGTGTAATTTTGGTTTTGTAAAACTAATACGAACTAAAACTTATTTATTTATTTAACCATTTATGTACACACTTATATAAACAGACAAGAAGAAAATAACAGAAAAATAGGTACAAAGGTGATGCTTATTTCTAATGAAATCTCTTCCAGCATACCTGCGATAGGATAGTAGATCAATAGTTAGTTAGTTCGATTTCTAAAGGCATATTAACATAATGTCTATGTTTTTACTCCCAGTCGTAAATGCCTTAGGGCGCTAAATAATTAGTTTTCATAACCCTTTTAGATTTGACTAAGCACCCAAACAATAAAAAGTTTATAGTCACTTAAGTACCAATGCGGCTGCTCCTGGTGTCTTAGTTATAGACATAAGTAGGCACTAGTTTTAATGGTTATTTGCAGAAATACATTTTCATAACGTTATGTTCTTATAGTATTCCTGCAATTAAACCTGAACATAAGGCGTGAAATCTGGCTATTACGTTTCGCAAGTTGAACGATTATTATTTTAGTATCTGCTCCGTAGGTAGACGAAACGACTCTTGCAATCAGTTAATCGTATATAATTACATTAATAACGTTCAATTTCTCAGTAATTTTTATTAAATTCTCTTAAAACGTATCTTTTGCCAAATAAAACTATACCGAGAGAAAAATCAATGTTGCTTTCTTTGCGAAAATTGGATTTTAAATCTTACAGAGACTTATGTTTGTGCTTTTAGTGAATAATATCTTTCAAGCTAACTTACAGAAATTCTAGTGTTCTGAAAAGTCAAAATTATCGTCACGTCTCTTGCGAAAACGAAATTCTAAACATAGATAGTTGACCTGACCCCATAACTCAGTTAAACTGTAAATCGTTAAAATCAGAACATATAGCTTATTGTTGTTATCAGAATTTAATGAGCCTTTCACTAATACAATCCTAAAGACCTCGGTAACCGGATTGGATATGTATTTAGTGCATCATATATTAGACGAAGAACATTTTAATTTAACCCCAAAGGGCAAAGAGCAAGTGGAGGCACGGATACAAGCTAATTAAATTAAAATCTTCTTATTATGTGATGATGGTATACGTAATAAGATCCGGCAATGTTAATTTTCATCAATCTGTAGGCCGAAATTAAAGTAATGTAGTATGTACTACGTGTCGGTAACATACGAGCGCATGATGATATAAAAATTCTGAGAAACGCCGCCGCGCCCGCCTCGTAATCGGTTCGCGCTGCAACCATTGATCCATGATGATTGGCGCCGCACTTTTACTAAAATCACTTATTACCGCGCAAGTTGTACTACGCTGCAGAAAACTCTGCAACAAGCAAGGGAAACACATTATCTGAAATCTCAAGCGTCAGTTAACATTATTTATTTCATAATTATAGTTCGGAATTATTTATTTGCTTGTTTGTGTTTTACGCGGCCCAAGAATCTGCCAATTCACAAGATACTAGACAAAACAATATGATCCAACAAGCCGGATAGCATTGTTCCCGTGTCTCGTATTTCTCGAAGGCATCATCCCGGCGACAATCACCCTTCGAACAAAGACGTTTATCTTTCGGAGACTTCTTAAATGGGTATAATGTTTAGGAGCGCGACGCACCGGTGAGCACGAATTGACAATAAGAGCAAAGTTCAGCGCGGTTCAGGACTCGAGAGGAATGTGGGGGCACGGAGGAGCGGGGCGAACGCTTGCGAAGGTGCTACGGTACTAACGTCTCTACAAAATCACGATTAGGCACTATTTATATCGACATTTCTAAAATACCTATACCTACATCAGACAATATTAAGCACCCAGTATTAGGTACCGTATTAAGCAACTTTGTAATCTTAGCTGCTTGTAAGAAACACCTGTGTTATAGTTCTTCACACGAACTTTAAGAATACCCTACATTCCGTTAATACATAAACAACGGTTTTTCGGTAAATATGCTCCTTTAAGCATACATTTTCTAAGTAAACTACACTTAAAAATTTCGTAAAAAGCTCGTACATTTGCTGAATCCATTCAAACATATAGAACGTTAGAACGTTAGAAACGTTAGAATCTTATTCATCAGTTGGAGAAACCGTTTTATAAATGACTGCGGTACATTTTGAAGTAGATGTAATGAACAAAATGAGTGTTTGGCTCTCTGTTTTAACATAATTGACAATAAATAAGGGACTCGTTGTCGGGTTAGTAGGTCGGCACAGTACACTAAACGAGATCGTCTTCTTAGAGACGCAGTGTTGGCGAAAGTAACGGCAGAATGCTACAAACTATGTTCACGCATGACCCGCGGGTCAGCCGCACACATTCTGACACATGTCAATTAAGGGGCTCACCGCCTCGAGGCGCCGATTGAGTGCTTGGACATGTTTGTGGAAAACCTTCGTCAGCCAGATTGATTCATTACTACGTATATTGAATAAAATTTACTGTTCGCCAAACATTGAGCACTCATAGATGTCGTGCTGCTTGTCCATTTTCTAATGAAGATTCATTAGAAGGAAGACTTTAGGAGTCGTTGGATTGCAAATGTGTAAATAAATAACTGAAGTACATAACTGGCGACAAGTAAATAGAATAAAAACAGACAGCGCGGAGTGGTAATTTGCATTGACAAACTGACAATTACAGTGTTTGTTGTACAAGTACGCGTGTTAGTAGTGAGTATACAATGATATACAGCTGCTTCGTTATTTCACAAGTGTGTCTGCAGTTGGCAATTTACCGCTCCGCAGATCGATCAGCTCCTATTATTGGAAGAGGTCGGACGTGTACAAACATCGATTTCGAGTCGTTAATGTGAGTCTGCGTCCCCAGCGAGGTGAGAGCCGACACTGAGGCTCACCTCACGTACCGCACTCAAGATAACGACATGTAATCATAATGATACACTCTAATCTGCAAAGATATAAACACGGACTGGTGCTTGTTGCATCCTGCCCTAATTGTTCACCATTATGTCGTTAAAGTATAGATCTCACGTCGAATTAAAGTTCGGTGTGTTCGCACTTTTGTTTTTATGTTTTACTTTGCAAAACAAATTAAGATGTCTGTCCTGCACGTATAGTTGCTGCGATATACTTCCGTGCCAATATTTAAATTAATCTTTAATCAAAATGTCCAAATTTTAATTAGCCGGCGATAAAAAGTTGTCACCATTGTATTATAAAATAAGAATAATTTCATATTTCCGGCAACTGAAATGTTGGACACAAATATACGAATAAATGGTCTCACTATTTATATAGATATTAAAAGCTGCGTTATTTTCTATATTTATTATTTATTCACTTTACCATAAAATGTTTACTTCCTACATATAATTATCTAGGTTTACTTATCAGAAAATGAAATCTAAACCTAATACAGGGTTATTTGTAATACATCGGCAATCCATTGAAGGATGCAGGGATGTAGGGGAGGTTCTTTGCAACCACATTACCGCCTATGACCCCTATGCAATTGTAAACCATTTTCCAGTAATTTGACATTTTATATTTTTTTGAAGATATCCGGTATCTCTGTGGTCTGTGTCTGTGTCTGTTGATAGCTGAGAAGTTGTACATATTTTTGGAATGCTCTGTCGATAAAGTAAAACCATGTTTTTTTTTTTTTTTTGCAGAAACCATTTTAGTCTAATAACCTGCTCAAAATTATGAAAATTGTGTGCTCTGGTTAAACAAATATTAAAAATAATTGTTATTTTATGGTTGATTATTAGAAAGCAGATAATAATTATTTAAAAAAAAACATGCATTATTATTTTAAAACAAATTTTCAAAGTTAAAAATATAAATGTCAAATTACTAGGAAATTATTGACATTTGCATAGGGGTCATAAGGGGTCATTTGGTTGCAAATGACCTCCCCTACGTCCCCTTAATGGACTGCCGACATATTACAAATAACCCTGTATATGTAATTTTGTGATTATTATTAATTAATAATGTAAATGCAAAAATTTAAAATGTTGTTTATCTGGCGGTACTACCAACTCCTCAACTGTCGACTCAATAGAAAACGTAATTGTGTCTCATTAGCGACAGTTGGACACAATTACTTTTTCTATTGTTACCGAACTTAATCAGCTCGATCGACAGATGGGGACTTAAAAAATGGCTAAATATTTGTATACTTAGATACAAATATTTTTGTATTGCATGATAAAGGAGATCTTCTAATATATCAATCGTCTGCCTAGCCTTTCCCCAACTATGTTGGGTCAGCTTCCAGTCTAACCGGATGCAGCTGAATACCAGTATTTTACATGGAGCGACTGCCTATCGGACCTCCACCACCCAGTTACTGGGTACTACGATACCCCTGGGTAAGGCTGGTTTTCAGATTTAGATTATTTCAGATTCCAATGTATAGCATAATATAAAAGGTAAACTACAAAACCCGAAAAATAACTTAAAAGTTTTTGTCAAAACCAGACACAATACCATCGACAGCTTGTAGGAGGTCACATGTAACAACGCTAGTTTGAAAATATTGTAAAAACGTTAACTAGTGTAGTAATTTTATCATTCTATTTCCAACTTTATCGATACAATTTTAAGTTGAATGCTTGGTTAGAGAAAATCAAACGCCAAGAGCTCCAGAGTCCCGGCACAGCTTCCGCCAAGCGCTCGGTTGTAGCTGCTAGAGTGGTACCCGCCCCGGCACGTTCGCTCATAGCGCGTGATTGCGGCCAATTATTTTCTGTTTATCTCTAATTACGCATGCGCTGCCAACGTCGGCGGCTTATCGAAGATCTGCCCTTCGGCCCGAGATCCGATCGTTTTCTAATCAGCTCCCCATCCGCAATACGTGGAACATCACTATGGTGAAGATAAATCGGGTCAAATTTGTCTTTGCAACCACCAAACTGTCGACTTTCACGAACATATAGGAGATTCGTTCCGTTTGTCATTTTGATTTTATCGAAGATAACGTGGTCTGAGTTAAGTGAATTCTCGGTAGTAAGTTTTTGTCGAGAACATGAAATATTGCCGCTTTGCATCTGTCGCTCGGCAGTCGGCAGTCGGCAGTCGACAACATGCGCGCGACAGGAGGACTTGCGCGAGGATCGTGCGTGTCTTACTCGCAGGAGCACTCGGACAGTATTAATTTATCGGCAAGTCGTGCAAACAGAATGACGTGCCAGTTTTTCGGTGCGCGCTCACGGCGGGCTTGTGGTGAAATTAGGGTGCATTAAAGCAACAAGGTCAATTCGCAGCGGCCGCTGTGTCCTGTCCCTGCGGTCAGCCCGACTTTTTAGAAGTCCGTGAGCATTGCGGTTGATCATTTCCGCATACAATTTAACAACAATGCACCACGCATGTTGATTACGTCATAATAAGCATAATATCAATACTTACGTAGTTAGAAAATTAAATAATACAACAGATAGACTTTAATTAAGTACATATTACGATTTATGTCGTAACAATTGTATGGCGTTAGTCATCGTCGCCGAGTTATCTTAAGCATATATCTATTAGCTGTGTGAGAAAAAGCCAATCAAGTGAGCACCGCTGAGCGGCTGAGCGCGCAGTTATAATCCTTCAATGAACACTCGGAGGTGACTAACAGCGCAGTTATGAGTGACTGTTTAGCCAGACGAGTGTAGTGATCCGAATACTTATCTGACAGGCATCGACTGCCTATCGTTACCTTGTGCAATTTTAAACAGGGTTGAAGTTTTGTTAGGCTACAAAAATGAATAATTTTATCTGACAGTAAAAATTATCATTCATTTTTTGGAGCTATTATATTAACTATGAAAAAATTATAATAATTCATTTATTTATTTTAGGTATAACCCAGATTACAAAGAAAACAGATTTAAATGAAAATAAAACTGATAAAACTGAAAAAAATATATTGTGAAACAACTGAGTTTTTAATTTCTTTTATTACATTACATAACATTTGTTAATCTCCAGTAGAGCAGAGCGAGTGATACTACAATCAATAAAAAACACAATTACAAAAATTTATAATTAAGGATCCTTTTTTAATTTCTCAAGTGTAGTGCTGCGTATTGCTACGAAACGCTACGGCGTAGCAGCGTAGCGGCATAGTACGCACCGAAAGTTTTAGGTATGGTAGACAATTTAGGGTCAGGAATTTATTTCAGTTTTTTTTTGTTCAATACCTACAACTTATTATGCCGGTGACGAAGATGATTATATATACAGGGTTATTTGTAATACGTCGGCAATCCATTAAAGGGATGAAGGGGAGCTCATTTGCAATCAAATGATCCCTTATGACCCCTATGCAAATGTCGACCATTATCGAGAAATTTTACTTTTTTTTTGCGGTACATAATTTGCAAAATGTATAAAAAAACTAATGAATGATTTTTATAGTTATTATTATCTGCTTGTACTTCAATACTTAATAATCAACCATAAATGACAATTATCTTTAATACTTTTTAAATCAGAGCACACAAATTTCATCATTTTAAGCTGGTTATTTAACTAAAATGGTTGATTTCTGCAAAAAACATGGATATATACTTTGTCTACAGAACATTCCAAAAATATGTACAACTTCTCAGCTATCCAACGAGATATAATAAGATATCAGAGGGGCAATTCCCGTATTTTTAAGACCGTTCGCATTCTAATCTTAGTCTCAATCTGTCAAAATTACAATCAATTTACATACATTTTTGACAGGTTTTTGACATTGATTGTCGCTGAGATGAGATTGCGACTTGAATTTGAACGTTTTTTACTTACGAGAATACTGATATCTTCAAAAAAATATAAAATGTCCAATTACTGGAAAATGATTGACAATTGCATAGGGGTCTTAGGGGGTCATTTGGTTGCAAATGACTCTACATCCCCTTAATGGATTGCCGACGTATTACAAATAATCCTGTATACCTTTTTTGAAGCTTCCATAGTATAATATAAACTTACCCTGACCTCGACAATGTTAGAAATCTTGAAGAAAGACAATAAACGCCAATAAATCAAGTTCACCCTATACTATGATTGTGTATACTGAAAACAATTTATTTCTGTGGATTCAAATGACCATGAATTATTATATTTTATTATCACTTCTGTAATACAACATTTAATTAAGTATGAATTAGATTTTTTTCAACTATGACATTTAAAAACGATGGTAAAATGGAGTTTGGACATCTTCTGTTTATAGCCCGTAGTAATTTTACTACGGGCTATAAACAGCCCGAGGCCAAACTAATTAACGCCAATGCACATTTGTGCATTGGCGTTAATTAGTTTGGCCTCATTAGTCGAATATAACCCTTAATTTGAAGAAAATTATTTACGAGATTAATGTTCATCATATTTATATATATATAAGTTGTTAAATTGTAATATGCTGGCTGTTTTAGGACGTACTAAATATAACAATAATGACGGTAACTAAATAATTAGCTAGCTTTATTAACATGTTATTTATGTTGAAAGTGTGGTAAAAGGTACATTCTACCTACTTATTGTTAGTTTTTTTTGTAGTATGTTTTTACTAGTTATTTTCGTAAACCTAACCTAGCTCTGGAGCCAGGGTCTCAAATGAATCTGTAAACGGTTTTTATGGCAATAAAGAATTTATTATTATTTATTATTACTTAATAAATAAATCCACTTTTACCAAAACGAACAGCTAAAAATATTATTCGTGGGTCCTATTCAGTCTATAGAACAACTGGGCCAAGTACCTAATGCGCAGTCTAGACACGTATTAGTGCGGCGGTCGATAGATGAGATTAGTAAAATCAATTATTGAGTTCTCACGGCGCGGCGCGGGCGCAGAGCTACCGGCGGAGCTTCTCTGCGGCTACTTTCAATGTACACGCGTCACGCTTCACACACGTGTGTCTTTTGATATAGGAAAATGTAAAAAAAAAACGTTTCTGTTATTAGTAAAGAATAAAATGGTAAAAAAATACACGTTCCTTCTAAAGTAAGTTCAGCTATTTTTCTCTAGATTACTTTTCCCCTCATTTCGGTTTACGATTTCATTTACCAATAGCTACAAAAATTTATTGGCAGCTACGATGACAAGTCTTACAGCTGTTTCTAAATAAACATTAATTGCGAGTAATCATGGATTTAATTAATTTAATTATTTATTAGTACTTATCGTAGTTATCGGTCTACCAGTTTATCACTTTATGTACTGTGTAACCACCATCTTTTATATCTTCGCCCGAGGGCCTGTCACATTGGCGAGAAATAAATACACAATAAGCCCCATTAAAACGAACAAGTACACAAATATAAGTCAAATAAATATTCACCGCCTCCTATAAAAAGATTTGCAGCTGCGGCGTAGCGTTTATGTACACAAATCCGTGTCTCGCGTTCAGATTCGCTCATTACGAAAATTACTCATCGCGTATTACTAAAATCTTGTCTGCTAACGTAGTAATCAAACAAGGTATAAAATATGGCAATAGTATGAAGATGGCGTCACCTCCGTCGCGCCGCGCGCCGCAGTCTCCGTTTTGGCCGCACACTAACGCAACGAGCGCGCTCTGTATCGGGATTGTCCGCTCCCACGATACACAGATAAGATTGCGAATGACTGATGCGTAGGACAATATGTAATAGATCAGCTGCAGTTTAGAACGAAACTACTCGCTTCAAATAATAGCTCATTTATAGAGATAAGTGTCAATGTTAACTCCATTTCGTTTCGGAGAAATGACTCGTGTTTTAGTCTTCCTGAGAAAATATTAATGCAAGAATGATGTTTGAAGGTAGCATTATCTCGGAACAGACAGAAGTAGAACAATCACTAAGGCTAAGGCTGTCACTCAAGGTGCAGTCATGTTATGAAATTTGGAACATAATAAATATTAATTGATTGCAATTTTGATTTAAAAATAAATGTGTTATTATAATTACGATCATTTCGTAGAGGTTGATTAATATTAGAACACTGGGAGCTGGGCATGCTAATCATAGCATGCCCAGCTCCCAGTCCAGTCCAGTTATAGAAGACTCGTGTTATACGAACCACGCCTAGAAAACTAAAAAATCTGACATGATTTATATGTCTAGATTATTTATATAATATAATGCCTAGTTCGCACAGGTATTTTATTCTACTGTGTCTTCCTATTAGCATAAAAAATAAAATGATGTAAACAGGATATAATTTTGATTTTGTATCTATTTCCATAGAAATTATATTTTAAACGATGTGAGGCGCTTAAAGAATTGCAAGGAATAATACTAACAGAACTCGTGGCTACGTGCCACAAACCTGTGTAAGCTCTTAGTTAAATAGTACAAAAGATAGCTATTAAAAACTTATTAACTAAGAAGTATGCAGCCTGCAAGATACAGCAGTATTTCATCAACATGGATATGTTTAATACATTATATGTTCATTACCACATGTTGCAAAATATTACAAGTACTTAATGCAACGGACAATCATCATTAAATTTGAGAGGGAATAACACTGCTTTACAGATAAACCCTAAATATTTAAGGCCTTTCATTAGTGATTAGAAACGCAAGTTGATTGGTTCTGAAATTAGTATCTTTGGTAACTGCATACCGTAATTATGTTAGTATGTATTTGTAATCAAGGTAGGCTGAAAACCATATGAGCGAAAACAGCTTGCTTACGTGCTGAACGCATACTTATAGAGAAGGCACTTTGATCTAGCTTTTATGAATCTTATATATTAGAGGTACCATGTGCACGGTTTAGAAGTAAATAGGATTTAGAAGAAATGAGGAGGAAGAAGAGAGGAGTCGACGCCCGACCCGGACATCGAGCTCTTTCAAAAATATCTGATAAAAACGTAAACAAACGGATCAGAAAACGTACCGTCGGATGCCAATTTGTAGAGTTACTTACAAATTGATTGCTTTGATTAGATTTGACAATAGAGGTTGATTTCTAACCTCAATTTTCGTCGTTCATTTTTATTACAATTTAATATTGTTATTCAAACAATAAATGTTGGAAAAAGTGGTGAGATATAAGGTTGAAATTTTCTAAATGCACCTGTAATGGGTGTGTTACTAATTTTCTATAATGAGTGATTACGTAAGAATTTAGCCAGAGCAGGGTGTGTTTATAATTTAATCAGATACCTTTGGAACAGACTATAGCTATAGAGGACTCCACGCTCACCGGTGGTCACCCTTGCGACCACAGAACTAACTAAGTAGGTACCTATATTATAAATGCAAGAGTAGGTACTACAACAGTAATAAAACAGTCAGTAAATTCAGCGATCGGCGGCTACAGGTCGATACAGGTGTGGGGTTGGAGTAGGACCGTGAGATTTGAGCGGCCGCTTACCAATCTGACATGGTATGACTACTTTGCTCAGTTTATTTGGAACTATCGGCTGATTAAACACTTTCGGTGTTTTACGCTACATCAAAGACGTCGGGTCATTTTTACTACACATGTGGTACCTAATGGTAGTGAACGTGTTAATAATATATCTCCAGTTTTTTCCTTGTTCTTACGTACTGATTTCATTGCAACATAAACCACAAACGGCTGAATGATACAAATACATATTTACCCTAATACGATTGGCATCTAAATCTTTTCCATTTATCATATTTCATTATCATAATATTATGTCGAGTACGCTCGACCAAGTACACATAATTACTAATAATATTGAAACAACACTAGAGAAGAAGAAGGTGTGCCCCACGGTTTTCCTCGATGTTGTACAGGCTTGCGATAAAGTATGACATGATGGCCTCATTTATAAACTAAGAACAATGCTGCCTCAACAGTTTTGAGACATCATAGAGTCCTATATATCAACCAGATAAGGCAAAGAAACGTTGTTATATAAACAAGTTGAAAAGTAAAGCCTGTATGGGCCTAGGGTATTAAGCTGTGGGGCTGCACCAGCCAAATTAATCGTCAAATTATTCAGCGATTCCAAAACAACGTGCTCAGGGATATAGTCAACGCGCCCTGGTGCTTAAATTCGAAACAGCGACTTCCACCGGGATCTCAAGATTGATGTCGTAAACATAATAATAAAAAAATATGCAGAACCTCATGAACACAGACTTCATCATCACGTGAATGTCGAGGCGACCCAACTCCTTGACATCACTGAACTAGCGCGAAGACTACAAAGGGTAAAACCTTTTGCGTTAGTCTATGTGCTATGTGAGTGAACTTAAACTGCAGTGCAAGTGCTGACTAAAGAACACGAGAGTTGAGTGTCTTCCCCTTAATATAAGTGAATAAGAAAAACGTTATTTGACGATTAGTTACTTAGCAGTTTAGGTAATAATTAAACTACATAATAGCGAATAGGCTAGATTGTAATTTGAATGAAGTATCACTAACTGTGATATAATTAATGAGGAAATATTTTTTTTTATGATTTCTTCTTAACTACATAAGAAAATGAAAAAAATGTTTATTCTAAATGCATAGGCATAGCTTTTTGTGGGAATCGTGAGAGGCATTTTTAACATTACCTACATATGCACGTCGCGCGTCGGTTACGTCACTGTATTTAGCTGATGTGAATCACAAAACTTATTAATATGCGCGAAATACATATTAATACGTTTTGTGATATATATTTCGTGCTATTTGCATAAATGTATAATTAAGGACACGTGACTGATCTCATAACGAACCAAGTGAAATGTTGCATCCGAGATAGATTCGACGGCACCTTTCTAGTTTCGGTCATTAGCGAGAAGCATTGCTGCAGATATGGCTTAAGGTCTGCAAAGTAAGAGGTTACGTAGTTACTAAAATCTTAGCTCAGGCAATTAATATGACTTTTGATTAATTTTATAGTATTGAAAAGTAAAAAATTTGATTAGCTAATTGCAACTTTAAAACTAAGGTTAATGTGCATTCAGACGTTTATAAGTGCTCAAATATTAAATCACAACCTGTTTTTGTTGACACTATCAGCGGCCAATGCAGAGGCGATAAACAACCGATAATAAAATTCACACTTAATTGAAAGTGGATACCATAAGGAAGACAGTTTCTAGAAAATTTGTCGGAAATATTTTTCATGTAAATTGATACCAATAACGAGCATAAAAATAGCATCAAGTTGAAACATTTTACGACTCTGAGATGGAATAAACCTCGGATGACAGTAGTTCGATGTCCGTTTTATGTGTAAGCTCGCAAGCCCGTGTGGGGTACATACTCGTAGGTACCTACACCGCACCGTTACTACAATGTTAACCTCGTTGCAGCGATGATGCAAATTTGGCCGAGAAATCGTCTCGTATCGCACACTTTCATAACAATCCGGTGATTGATTATATAAATTTGAATACTGACGCCGTTAAAACCAAATTAAAATCATCCGCGGCATCGGATAAAACACGTCGCGACTGACTGATAAATTACCGAAATGATGATTAAACGACTATTGCGTATGTTCACTTGCCTGCATCTCCTCGAGTGACGCCGGCTATCATAATCTCATGTGAACGTTACAAACTTATGCGACTCTAGTTGATATTCAATTTATATACTTTCAATTCATTGTTCACGTACCGTTTTGGTGTAACTTTACTACCAAGTTAAGGGGAGGAATGTACCACGTTGCATTCAGCAGGACATCACAAATTAGTGGAAAGCGGTGGAGCGTAGCACGTGGCCACAAAGGGCCCCATATTTTGGTCTTATTATAATAATTAACTGTATATAAAACCGCCTCACAATTATTTTAATGCTTATTAAGCACGTGTGTTGAAGTGGAGCGTGAGTTTCGGTTGGTTTTCGTTCCGAATACATTATCGCCATTGATTCTGCGGTTTGTCAATACCGCATTATGAAAAGCTGGCAGGTGCAGGCTTTGGGCACATAGAATTATAAACGTTCCCATGATTTTTTGATTTTATAGGGTCTATCGAAAATAGACGTTTCCGACTCTAATTTAGATTCGTACTTAATTATTTTACTAGCTAATTGCACTTTAGGCAATGTGAAACAGTTTGTTTTGTGTTTTTATTGTTATCACGTCTGGTGGCGTATAATGTGCCGTAGTGTTAAATGATTGCTAAAATGCTGCACATGTAAAGTCATGTTTTATTCCAGTAGCTACTCAGACTTGTGCTACTGCACTTGGAGTTAAACTATAGCCTACTATTACAATAACACTGTCTGCTATTTCTTTGTACACTATTTTATAGTGATTTTCTATTATTCGCAAGCAAATCTTTTTGAATAAAACTTTCGAAATGGTCTATTCAGAACATGAATATATCGTAAAAGTTTATTCACATTACTTTACATATGCTGTGGTCCATTAATATTTTACATCAAAAATAAGATCTCGCAATTTTTTTTTATAAAATACTAAATAAACTACCTATACATAGGTTATATGTATAGTTGCGTGCATTTTAATTTATTTAAAATATACTTTGGTGTGCTATTCAACATCTTTGGCTATAAATATAATATAAAATCCAGTCGTTATAAATTTTATATTGACGAGTAACCGAGATCCGAGATTGGCGTGTTCATTAGCATTGGCACGAATAGCGCTATCGACACAAATAACCCGTGCGATGCGAGCGGCAGCACTGGCAGCGCGCGAGTCGCGACCGACGCGCCGCACCGCCGCACCGCCGCACCGCCGCGCCGCCGCCGCGCCGCTAACACGGCTACGTATCTGTATGTTAATTAAACGCCTGTCATTTGCTACAATAATGGAGGCTTTGTGGAGCTTTATCACGTTTTAATGTTCTGTAAAGTTTGTCTTCACCGACAGCAGAACAACATAAAGCTTTCTTAATTAAGTAAAATGGTACGTTTATTAGCTACATATACGTTGCAGACTGCAATGCGCATGCGATTAAAGAAAATAGTATTCACTCGATTGGGTTTTGTTTAACACGGGCAGATAGAACATCAAGCGAAACTGATTAGTGTATTGATCATATCGCTTGAATGCACATGCAGGAATAATTTATAGTTTCTCAAGGTGTTCAGTACACGCGGTTAATTTTCAGAGAAGAGACAAAGAGGCAGACTATTATGGTCAGAACTGTTTGAAAAAACAAACACCGCGCACTGCGAGAGTCGTGTTAGGTATTTGGTCTCATAGAAAAAAGGTTTTATTGACAAACAGTATCATAAATTAACTTCGCTGTTTTATAACTATTATAAACAATACATGTAGGTACTTGGGATTCGGATAGGCGATAAATAAAGAAGTGAACCATTAGATACTGACTCCATTATAATTGGCGCTATAAATAATAGCGTGGTGATAGATGGAATATGGATCATTGCGAAGGCGGGGGCGCACGCGCAGCCTCGGCATGATCGAGCGATTCGATGTGCTCTTAATATTACGTACCTTTATTGTGTGCTATATTAATTTAATTAAAGAGCATGTGGATGCATTACAAAAAGGCATTTAACATGTTAAACAGGCCTTTTTAGATATACTTACTTGACTTATAGTCAAAACTTTCAAGCATTTTTTTTTTTGTCATATACAAATGACTCAAAATGCCACACGTTTTGCGAATTTATCGCCTTTTCGTAATTAATTTAAATCCCGAATAGCCTAAGGCCCAAAGTCACATTACGTCACTATTGTCCATCTATTAACGGAATGAATATCACATTACATCGTGAGAGTAAAATTGTTTTTTAACCTGCAAGTAATAAATAGGCATTATAATTATGTGTGTGTTATTATCGAATAATCAAAGGCGTCAACGTTGAGCAACGGCTCGGTAATGACGCTCGTCCATAAAGTGTTGTGAAACGCAGCCCGAGGGCGCTGCGAGCCTGTCGGCTGTCGTAAATAATTGGAAGCGCACTGTTTGTACTAATGTACTATCTAAACACATAATACCTCTTTCTGAATTGAGCCATAAATTAGTTTCAGATACAGCATAATTTGAAAACGTTTGTTTCGAACGTGGGCAGAATCGAATTCCAAAATTAATTTATAGATATTAATGTATTTGGTATGTACGCCAAATTACATATTTGTATTAGTCAAGATGTTGCAGAATATTGTCTCATTCGATGCAGGCATTTAGTAAAGCGATAAATGTTGTAAATAATCAAATAGAAGCGTGCCAATAGCCGTGTCGTCCGCCAACGCAACATCTAATATTTTGATATGGTTTTGAGCAATTCTAACGTTTGTAGTTTCTTGTTTGTAACAATATTGGAAATGTAAACCTTGTTCTTATAATTCGTATAAGTAAATAATTTATGAATTTTGTTTTGTAGGAGGTATACTTCAACCAACGAGTTTGGCCTAGAGCTTTTCTGGCGAACATCTAAACACTTAATTAAAGTGACACTTTTATTAAGTGTTTAGATTAAGAAACGAAGGTACGTGTCTTCAAAATAATGAGATTGACTTTGTAGAAACTATAGTACATTGTTCACCGAGAGGAGAAAACACCCGAGATCGGGAATCGCACTTTCTCTCTAGTGATACATAGTGCTTTATACTACACCTACGAGGAAAATAAAAAACTAAATCTTCAAACAACACACAAATTGAAAATGGCGCTAATGGCGTCTGCAATTTTCACATGTTCTTTTTTCAAATTGTTTATCCTGCCGCCGCAGGGTCTCACTGCCAGCCCGACACCATCCAACACACAGCTAGTGGCCAGTGTCATTTTGCGAACTTGGAGTTAAAAACTCACTGTAAAAACTTTTTGGCTTTTGATATTTAGGTTACCGGCGCATAGTCTTACCCAAAATTAAAAAAGAAAAATCACGTAAGAAATGGATTTTCATACACTTTTCTCTCCCGCTCAGATGCGTTTTCTCCCCGCATATTTGTTCGATATGCAATGACGTACTTTCTACCGTAAATTTGATAAAGTATCAAGGTGCTTTCCAAGCAGGTGTAGTATAAAGAATATACCTTAATGTTCTCATGTCCAAGGACGTAATTTAAAAAAAATCTTAACACAATATAGGACTCGTGGATACACGATGGTTGTCGTTTTATGTAAAATGCTTTTATATCAGTCAGTAGGTTTGTATAAACACTTCAATCATATTTTAAAAACTACATGTGGTATGGTTTTGCAGAGAGAATTGGCACTAGATTTTCATCACATTGGACGATGGTCGCCGCATAGGCGTTGATGTTGCTTAGATGCCGCTACGCGGCATCAAAGCTACGTCTCTTACTGACGTGTAGCAAAAGTGTTTCTTTGTCAGAATCAATTTAGTTAGTTTTACAAGTTTTTTTTAAAAGTAATTTTTGCGAGGTCTGGTCGTTCTCAGTCCTCGCAAACATTACTTTTATTTAGAAAACCGTAGTTCTAATGCTGAAAATATAACTTTTAGAGTTTAGGTCTGTTTGTCTGAATGTATATTCCAGCATCTCACGCTAAAAAGACCGAATAGATTTGGTTCAAATTTTGCGTAGATATTCCCTATAAGTTTTGCCTATCGCAGATTTTGTAAAACATGTACAGACAGCAATAAGTGGCCAATATTTGAACAAAAAAAAAAACTGCCAATCTTTCTTACAATTTACAACTGAGGTTTGAGTACTAGAAAAGTCAGAAATCACAAAAGAACTTCCCATACATTTCGTAGGAAATGAGACTGAGATGAAAGAGAACACAATGTACCAATGTATGACAACAGTCGCATTATTCCATTAATTCACTGGGCTGAACAGGGAACGAATATAGCAGATAGTTACAGATTTAACCTTTTAAATGAGTATCATCCCGCTATTCTTTATGGAGTCAATCATGACTTAATAATTTTAGAAGGCAATTATACTCAACTTTCAACAAAGCAAATAGCTTACTTAGCGTTTCGACGACTGCTTTACAAATCTATGTTCGATTCCCAACAATTGATATTTTTTGTGCTTCTATTTTTACATTTTGTTACACTATTATATTATTATAGTTCGTAAAAAGTACACAGAAAAACATAAAGTTTAGACCTCTTCTGTTATCTTTGGTTATAATAAAAATTAAATATCTATAGTGACTGTTAATGAGGAATCACTTGTGTTTATAGTTCCATTGAAGTGATAGCTGATCGTCAAGAATAATCTGTAGGAAATTTCAGTCAGTGTATCAGTGTTGTGCCAATAGGTAGTAGGTATATACAGGAACGCAGGCGTTCAATAATTCACAAAAAACGAAACATTTCGCAAGCAATGGGAAATTACTACTGAAGGCTGCGGATGTCGAGCTGCTTCTCACACGGATCACTGTCCGTCGCTTGCTCCCGCTCTGACTCTCTTCATATTTTGGCTGCTGTGACCAGATTAGAAACGTAGAGGGTTTTATAAAAATGTGGCTGTTATTTTAGTATATTGTGGTGTCTTTACGACTTCCAGGCGGACATAGTCTTGGGCAGAAAGAAGCTAGTCTACAATAAATATGTTGTCATAACCATAACCCTATGATTACGATTATTATTATTATGATTACTTCATAGACGGTTTGATGAAATTTCGATATCTCAGTAATTACCTATGTAATAATAATATAATATGAATTACCTAAATTTATGTGTGGCCATGATACAGACTGACCTGGGTACTCAATACTGTTAATAATTAATTGATCTGTCAAACATTTTTATTTTGTAATAAAATTAATATACTGCATAATGTCTTAATATGTTTTAATTACGGACCATCTCAAATGCATCTCAGTATAACAGGATGCGGAATACTGTTAATAAAAACCAATTTCCGTTAAAACCAGAAATAATGTTTTATTGATAACAGTTATATTTCGGGCAGCCTTGGTGATTATTATTTTTAATCCATTTACATTGGCGTAGCACGAAGCTGATAACTGTTCTAAATAAGTTTTCAACAGCTTTGTGTCTGGCAAGTCGCCTTACATCACGCTTCTGCTGATAGTTCTTGAATATTAAATATATTACTTATATGTTAGAAGAATAGTAGCTTGGACTTAATGACCTTGATTTATTCATGATGATTCATAGTTACATAGATACCTTCTAACAAATTGAAAACCCCGCACAAGCATCTGTATAATTTAAATGACAAAATATTGATAAATAGACAGTGATTAAACGGCAACATGCTAAGCTGGTTTTAAGTGAAGCCAATCACATTAAAAAAAATAACACCACCTAACAAAAACAGACCAGACACATCGATACGATCGGATAAATCACCACAGTTCACAGTTTCAGCATAGGTAAGTACCGTACAAAAAATAAAACAAAATGAATTTTCGTTAATACCTCTAAAAGTAGGCAACACGAAAATTGATGTTTGCGATGCAGCGGCAGCGTGTAGACCAGACACGTCCGACTAGAACAAGTTCCACCGATTCGTTCTTGTAATATCGGTGTAATTTATTTAATGTTAGAAATATACTTCGCCAGCGCCACAAAGAATATTGGCTTTCACAACGGAACCTGGCAAATTTATGTGCCGCGAGATTTTGCCAACAGTGAGCTCGCAACGGATCACGAGAACAAAGCATTACTACAATCTGCCCAGTGTCGGCGGTGTGTCTCGCCTTGTTTATAACACGTTAACAACACGACGGACGATCTTGCCTGTCTTAGCGCTGCGCTCCTACTATTAATTACGTACTTATCTGTATCGTATTTGTCATAAAGTCACAATCAGTCAGACGGTGTTGAGCTCGCGGGAGCAATGCTAATGCAAGATTATGATTGAACTTGTTGCACAAGCTACGATTAGAATTAACAGAACTGTAAATTGAACTAGCAGAATTAACCGTTCTGTTTCATAATTGCTATTTCTGTGTTTCGGAAATGAAAAAGCTCGTTACAAAAGATTTATCGCCTACGGCCTAGAACTGCAACTTGCATAGATCCACCACCTAGAAAATAATTATTAAGCCATTATGGGAATACTGACGGACATGATTTTTGTTAGTTTTTAGTAAGGCAACTCTTGCATCATGTACCGTAAAATAAGAATATTGAGACCGCAAGGAAGTGTAAGTAACGGTGACGTTTCCTTGCCAAATTCTACCAAGGAATTCAATAACCGGGTGATCGGTAGGCAGGTACTTAATAATTCCTCATATACCTACTTTATCGTAATCAAAAACAGAGCAGTGGTGTCCCAGTGGTCGCGGGTTCGAACCCAAGCAGACGCTTGTCAAATGATAAATGATTTTATTTCTGTAAGTAGGTTTTTACAAACACTTTTACACGTCAATCATATTTTTTTTAAACTAGATGAGGTCGGCGTTTCCTATCTGACTACTCTGAGAAGAAAGGCCGAAACAAACTCAGAGGTCACAGTCTCTTTTAAAGTCCAGACAGAATCTTGGTCAGATCATGTGAAGGCTATGTAGATCGGTGTCTGAAATGGTCTTTTGAGGAAAGAACCACACAGATTGAGTGGACCTGTCCAGTCAGTGCACGCAATTGTCAGCAATCGTGCAGCTCAACTCAGAACTTAAGGAGCTCAACGATTCGACGAACAATACCAAAGAAAGGACATTTGAGTAGGCCGCACAAGTTACTCAAACTGCCAGATCATGATTACACTAAGAGTAAAAATACAAAACAAAGCAATGACCAACATAGTTCTTACATTCACAATAGTTAAAATAATAGCATAATACTTTACAAAGTAAATACTCTTGTCATAGTATATATAAAATTCATTAATGTCAATGTGTATATAAAAATCCGGACATAATCATTGAGGACCATGCAGATTGGTGTCTGAAATGGACTTTTGAGAAAAGAACCACACAGATTGAGTGGACCTGTCCAGACAGTGCACGCATTTGTCAGTAACCGTGCAGCACGACTCAGAACTTAACTTTGTGTAAGTCATTTAATTACCACAGCTCTCAAAACGGTGAAGAAAAACATCGCGAGGAAACGGGCGTGTCCTAGAACCAAAAATTCGAAGACATGTGACACCTACCAACTCGCACTGAGCCCGAGTGGGATTGTGTCCCAGCAATGGCAACATTATGGCTGATTAAGCTAATCAGAAAGAACTGGAGTCAAGCAAATTATTTATTAAAGAACATTAAATGGCAAGTTTAAAATCTAAACGATGACGAGGATATAACCATTTCTAGTCAAGCTGTTAAATCCACCTGTAACTACGTCGTAAGATCAGAAAATGATTTTCCTAATGCACAATGTATAATTTTTGCTAGTAAAGTAGCCGACCAAAGGTGCTTAGAATTACCCCAGGATCTATTATGGTGAACCAGTAATTTTGCTGCCTAGTAGCACGTTTCCCTAGTATCGCCTTAAGCCAATGCCGTTACTAGGAATTATGAGTGGTCGATGTTTTACACCTGCCCGTAGAAACCGTTCTCGTAATTCCGCTAATTGTTCCACTATGTACGTTTCATATATAGAAATATTAGGCTAGGAACCGACTTAACGTCGCCTGTGTTTTTATCCAGCGATAGTTGAACAATTAATTACGCGTAAAAATATTTTTTCGAACAAGTTCTGTCGAATAGTAAACAATTTTTTGTAGCTTAGGTTACCACTTTGTTACATTGTATACTTAGAACTTTTGTACCGCACTAACTGGAAATTGTAACACATTAATATTCCGACATACGCGTACGGCAGGTATCCTAGATATAATGACCGTCCAACAGACGTTAACAATACCTGTAGGTACTCGCAGGTGTCTGGTGACGCAGTAGATAATCGTATCCGCTTTTCAGATAGTAACCTATTCACAAAAATTTTACAATATATAATAACTTCGATAGTAATTACGATCTTCATCTTTAAATACTCGTAGCATCGTTATCGCGTGTCCAGTGGTCTAACTGGTTTCTACGCAAGATGCTGTCAGCTAGTTGTAACTAATTGACGACAGACGAGGCGTTACAATTATTGTGTGTCAAGTTGGTAATTGGCATGATCGTAGAGCGATCTTGACCTAAGTCACAAGGCGGGTGCGCTGAGTTCCTGTGCCTGCGCACGCCGCGCCGCCCGCCGCGCTTGCGCGTTTCATCGCGTGCCGCCGTGTAACGGTCCCAGCAGCTGATCCTCGCTATTGTCCTTTAATTACACTCAATAGCGCAGTTTTGCAAATATTTTTAGATATTTATAAGGATGGCGGCGTATATTTACTAAGAAAAATAAAGAAGAAGAAATGTTTGTAGAACACGAAAAATGATGGCATTTATGTTTATTTATTGGGTGGACTAAGTGGCCTTAATATGTCTCATTTTGCATGCATTAAACTACTCGGTTTCAGATAGTACGTGGGCATTAAGATAATCATGTTCAGGCAAGTGCACGGCGGGCGTCTGTATGGAGCGGCGTGGGGTGCTCGGGGGCAGGCGACGACGTTGCTTTGTCTAATTAAGCGCGGCTCGGGCTAATTTGACGCGTGAGCGCCCTGCGCCCGCGCCGCCTAATGAATGGTATCGCACACGTTCATCGCACCACGTCTCTTGACTCGTGCACAGCGCCCGCGCACACGGAAATCTAACCACTGACCGCCGATAAAAGAAATTATTGCGAAATTAAACAGGTCGTCGAACGTGCTGTTTAGTTCAATGTGCACCCACGTTATGCACTTACAGGGAAGTATGACATAGCTAGATGTTAGAATAGACCCATTTTGTATGCAGCCGACTCCGGAAAACTGTGGCTGGCTAATGCTTATTCAGAGTGCTTGCATCAGTCCGTAATGTTGATTATAGACATCGGTAGAAGCTTTGTGAGTGCAGTTTCTAACGCACTGATGCAGTTGTGCATCTACAAATCATTGTGCAAATTACATAATTGATACATTGGTACCTATGACACAGGAACCGGTAGAAACACACTAATAGCATTCGTTTGTGAATCTCATTAATATACAGGGTTATTGGTAAAACACCATCAAGCTCTTTAGGGGTCATTGAACTCATCATTATGAACAACTTTTACTATGGGACCAACAATGAAATCGCGAAAAAA
Source organism: Brachylomia viminalis (assembly GCA_937001585.2). NCBI lineage: Eukaryota > Metazoa > Arthropoda > Insecta > Lepidoptera > Noctuidae > Brachylomia > Brachylomia viminalis. The sequence continues at coordinate 11,140,318 of OW443301.2, read as the reverse complement.
AAAATCTGCTGTTCCCTACATTTTGACGAGTTCTGCAAACATAAATGTAGGGAACAGCTGATTTTTAATAATGCATCTAATCGATTGAAACCAAATTAAAATCACGGACACTTTTGAGAATTTTATAAAATCTAAAATACTCGGATTTTGAGGTTAAGTAATTATTTTTACTAATAAATGATAAGTTATGTTAGCGTTTGTATGTGAAAATACGTTATATTTTATCTTTAAACGTTTCATTACATACGATTAGGTAGTCAGAAGTTCTTTTTTTATACTAATTTGTTTTTTTTTTTTGTGTTGTTTGTAGATATGACTAGTTTAGGGTTATGGCTGTTTCGTTTTTGTGTCATTTAGGAGTAAGTATTGCATTTTCTACGCATACTACGTACATAAAATCTCGCTCGTTTACTCAAAAGGCTTAGACAGATCTAGAGGTAGGTAGGTATACCTCTTGTGCTCTGTCTAACCCTTTTAATATCCCTTCTTTATTCTATTTGATTTCTTCTTCGTATGTTTTTGATTCCATGTAATAGGGGCGAGTCTATCACCATATTCCAAGCGCTCATAGACTCCAGGCTGCCACTGAGAATTTCGAAAATCCCAATAACACTACTCGACCTAGGGATCGAACCAAGGACGATAAGCAGCCGCGCTTACGACCATTAGACGTTAACACCAATTTTAATTTCTGAAGATTTTTTGAATTTTTTTATATGGGATCAATCTAAATACTTCATAAAATAAAACAAAACTGTTTTGCATCAGAACATGTTTATTGAATAATACCGACATTACATGATCTGGTCGCATCAGGTCGGATGGTCTATATTTTCAGTGGAATCACTTGATGAGAACGTGCAGGATGTGGCAAACTTGACAGAGTGCACATTCTTTATCAATGTGACATACATTTGGGGTGCTTGGTGTAGCCCTGGCTTCCGTGCAACATGTTGTTCAAATAAGATCGTGCACTTGAACCTTGAAAAAGATTGGAATTACTAAACAGCCACCACTAACCACCACCACCAGTCATCGTTATCATCAACCTACTAATGCTCCCACTGCTGGGACACAGGCTTACTCTCTGAGAGAGTGATTGAGCCTTAACCCACTGCGCTGGACCAGTGCAGGGTGGTTCAATATCAGCATCTATAATTCAAAAAAGGAATCAGTAGAGATAAAGAGAGGTTTATTTACCTAACAAGGAGCAGTGCATTGGTGTATACAAGGAAGAATTTGCTCATCTACCAATACCATGGAACCAGAAGCTGATTTGCGGTCGACACAAAATACAGAAACAAATTCCATCTTAACTCAGTAAAGTCCGTTTATTAAATGGTTCTTAAACGTTCTTAGTAGGTCCGTATCAGTCAATCTATGCCAGAGGTCGATATTTCAAGAGGAAATCACAGTTCACGCGAAGTTGTTAGATAAAATCGGAACAGAATACCAAGAAAATGCAATCACATAGCACGGAGTGAGAAATTGACAAAATAACGGACTGTCATTACTATCAAATACCGTCTGTCAATTCATCGACTGTCAGTGTCGACGTTGCTCGTATCACACAGCGCTTTCGATCGCTTTATTCTGTTTGTAATTAAACACCTTATTCATAGATCAAGCGCTGAGAGTGCTGGGTTTTGTAAGGTGCACAACAAACCGCTGAGCATAAAGACTTGGCTGTATGAGCTACAATTCCTGTAGCCTATTCAAAACGTCTATTTGAAACAAAAAAATAATGTCACCGGGGAATAAGACCGAAATGAATTACTTTTATAAATGTTTTCGAAATTATGAAGTGTCCGTTCTATTGTAAATTATATTTAAAAAATAATAGTAATTATTGTAAATGTCATACGTATTGGAGGCATTTTTTACAATGTCCTTTGTATTTTAATACCCCTAACTTAACAAATGCTGGGTTTCTCATGCAAACTTGCATCCCTTATATCACCCCCTTTAGGATTATTTTTGAAGCAAAAAGTATGCAATAAGCAGGGTTAGTCTAGTCTTTCCTCAGGGTGCCACCTATCTCCTTGCCAAATTTTATCGAAATTCGTTCAGGGGTTCAGGCATAAAAGGGAACATACAGACAGACAGAGTTACTTCCGAATTTATAATATTAGTATGGATTGTAAAAATGGCTACTGACTTCACGATAGAACCTGATTAGCGACCAATATAATGTGAACTAATAACACCTACTTACGTCATTAAAAGAGAATTGCTGAAGAAAAACTCTCTGCATTTTCTTTAAACGACTGTCAGTAGAGCGTTTGGACATAAAAACCGACCAAGTGCGTGTCCGACCACTCACATTGAAGGGTTCCGTAGTTACAATGAATTCATCCCAAAAACAAACTTAACGTTGTAGTTGAAAAACATATTCTCCCATATACCTACATACATACGTCACGGTTCATTCTCCAACTCTCAAGTTTGTAATCGTAATAAAATATTTTTTTGTGAGAATATACTACAAATTAACGATTTTCGGATTTTTCCTTTATTTCTGCTATGAGACCATGCTTTTTGCCTTTCATGATTCTAGGTCAACGGGAAGTACCCTATAGGTTTTCATTTATTTGCGAGTCGCAAAATACCTATGTCGCATAAATAGCCGCATGTTTTATTGCGTTGACTTTTTTTAGAGCTCCAAAGGACCGTAGACGATATTGATATTAAGATCAACTTGATACCTCAACGCGTTCCTGATAAAAGGGCTCTTGACAGACTGACAGACAGACAGTCGGATAACGAAATGTTCCTATAAGGGTTCCGTTTTTTCCTTTTATGGTACGAAACCCAAAAAACGTGCAACTGAGGCATACAATTAAAGATAGTCATTTTAAAAAATAGAGTGAAAGCTTAAAATAACTTTACTGTTTAACGACTTTCCTACGTAACCTGTACCTACACATGAAAAATCGTGCACTTATTACGTAAATTAATTCTAGTCATAAAAATTGTAAGCACGAGCATGGGTGTCGTTATTACACCGTTAATCTTTGTCAGTTTCAAACTAAGTGTTTTAGTTACAATTATTAATGTGGCTCTTGTTAAATAAATTTCTGTTTTTTTATACTATTAACGGTAAAAACTGCCTAATTAACTTAGAAATTACAAAAGAGAACAAAGGACTATCTGTAGTGTAATAATAATAAGCCACTGCGTCTGCGCAGGTTCTCCGTCTGTACGCGATGCTATCGCACTCACCGGCTGCTCCATAGTTTTTTTTAATTATTATTTTTACTTCATCAATAATTACCACTGAAGACAACTACTACGAATGGCCGAGAAATTATTAAAAGACAGTTTTTTGTACCGATGTTAAATGATGTTGTAACTTGGATGTTGTCATAACCTCTCTATAATAGGGACAATGAGAGAATAGAGGGTGTATTATTATTTACATTAAAAACTATTTCTGGTAATTATTTAAAGCTTACGGAGGAATAATGGCTTGTGATTATCAATAAAACGCTGAAAAGACTAAAAATAATGGAAATCTATCGCTTTTCTTTTTCCAATGCGTTTTATTGTCGTTTTAACTAAGTATTGTTAAATAGAAAACTGATCACGTTCATTCATAAATAAAAATAATGTTAATAGTCTTGTCGTAGAATAATATACAAGTATCTCTCGGAAATTTTCCACAATGTTAAGGATAAAAGAATATAACCGAACACCTTGCAGACGAATATTTAAATGAATGCATTTCTATAAGATGCTGAGTTTAAAACAGCTTGTAGCAAAATATTATTTATTTATCCATTACTACTTGTCGCTGATTATATTACCAATTTATCATTTATTTCAACAGTTGATTATATTATTATCAAATTAACGTTGCGAAATGCATCATTGAAAGTTTCTCGCATTGAAATAGTAATGTAACTTGTCTTAAGTAGCCTGTAAGTAAAACTATAATAGTATTACTCATAAGCAGTTTATGTGTAAAGTAAAAAGTGTACAGCAACGGTTTAATTAACGCGTTGCAGTTAGTAAGACGTTACATTTTTTGTTTCGCTTTTCAATTATTTATAACGTTACAATACAAAAAATATAATGCTATTAAAATACTCGCCATGAAACAAAAAACAAATATAGGTACCAAAACTTACAGTTCCTAACGTAGCAGTCGACCGGTGTCGATTTGCCAACGAATGACGATCGCTAACCATCAAGTTCAGTCAGGTATTGACGTCTGAAGGTTTCAATCAATATGTTGGTATATAAGTAGGTACCTGCCGATCGAGTTTAGCCTTTGATAAAAACTTTTTGTTTAGTATTCACAAATTATATATCGTAGCCAGCCTGTTTGTTATTTAAGTTTATATAATAACTTACAAAAATTGCACGTTGCAAATATTGGATGGCCTTGTGCGTCTCGTTTTTACTGCCATACCTAATTCCTGTTAAATCGTGCACTACTTTTGTTTTTATATTTTATATTACTTATGGAAATATTTTCCTACCGGATCTTAAAACTGTGAGCTGAATATTTGGTTTCGGTAAAGGAGCCAGTGGTTCAAGATGACGTCACTGGCCCGTGGTCTCGACAGATGCGTCTGAGCGACTATCGTATGCAGCAACACTGCGTCTGGTTTACTCGTGACCGATATATTTATCTCACAGGTCCTTATCTCACAATTTGTCACAATACTGACAACGTTTTCGGCTAAATGTCGTCAAAGAATAAGGCTGCAATCATGAGTGGGTACAGTCTGTTTATTAGTCCATTTTCATAATTACAGCGCGGCTCATGTTTTTTTTATCGTAATGGCGTTACATTTTCTACACTCTTTATAGTTTTCTAGTGTTTTAATTGGTTTTAAATGGAAAATTTATAAAAAAGTCAACAATATGCAAGTATGAGCTGATGCAGCCCGAGGCGTTGTAGGAACTAGCTGTAGGTACAATAACATATAACAATCCATTGCTTGTTTGCTTGCTAATTGACAAAACAACATAATGGTATAATGCCTTTTTTTTTCTTTTTTTTTAAGTTAGGAAAACTTCAAATTACTTCTTCAGCTCTGGGTGGAGCGAGAGGACTCTTAGTGACTAAAATCCACCCGTTTTCCGTCAGTTGCCTTTGCCAGGGGCCACGGTAATCCTTTCGGACTTTCCCGCAACCCTGGTAGATGGTAGGTATATTGCCCTATGGTCTAAATTGTCTAAAACCAGTATGGAAGGCTGCCTATGTTCACACACAAACGACACGACTACACGCGACACTGCGCTTGCACTATTTACATGGCTCGGCTATGTGGTAACAAAGTCTAAGCCTGCTTGTGCGATCTATTAAAGATCATACATGATTAGATTACCTATAGTATGTTTTAACAATAATAATATATTCATTCGTCATGATTAAGTATTTGGATTATAGAAGCATAAAAACAATATATATATATAGCCCAATCATCGATGGACAAGTAATAGAGCTTAGTCTACAGCACTAACTCAAAATAGGATTAAACTAAGAACACCCATCGTTACAGCGAGCTGTAAATCTGCGCGACTTAATTAAAAACGGCACCTACGGTCTGTACGAGTGCTAGCTGGCCGGCTCATTGTCCGGTACGTCTTACATTACATGTTCTGTGGCGCGGCGCGGCCAGTCGCACAAACAACTCCGCGGCTAATTACTCCGGCGACGACTCACGACTCTCACCCCGTTAAAAAGCTTTAAGACTTTAAGCTGCGTCATTTGTTTGCGACCATAATGGACTGATAACAGATAGGATTGCCGCTTTTGATATCTACGCTCACACCCGAAATCACATCGGACCCAAATATGTACAAAAGCGAAATCTTTCAAAGTAACTTATTGGCCTGTTACGTGTTTACTGTGAGTAAATGACGCCTTATTCGCTAAAATAATTTATACAAATTTGAAAATTAATTACTTTAATTATTTAAACACATTTTATCAGAGCGGTGTTCTCGGTTAACGGAGTGTAATTAAAATCAGTACTTTTACAGAAAGGGCATTTTTTTCTGTCATATATGATTTTCTTGGCAGCAAAAAGGACAAAACTATGCAAAACGAGAAATTAAGCACAATAAACATGCGACACCATGTATGTAGACAATCAAGACGCCTACCAAATATTTAATGAATTTACGGTTACTTAAGGGCGTGATATTGTGACATCCATTTAATTCTGAAACAGAATTATAATAATTTCACTTAATTACGGCATTTATTCCGCTGCGAGGCCGTGCGGACGCACTCTATCTTGCGCACGAGCATTATCGCTTGTTATACTCGTACTTCGCTGTTTATATCAACGACAATGAACTTAAAAGAAAAATAAAAGCTTTTCCGTGTTATATTTTTCCGCAAAGTATAGTTCAATCAGTCTTAAGATAAAAGCGTTAAGCGCAATCTCGCGCGCAATACATAATATGTGAATGGTTGTTGTCTTATTATTAACCCATAAACTTTTAGCAGACAAAGGACCTCTTGTTACATGTTTATGAGTCTTAACCGAATTATTCGATTGTTTTATTAGACAAGTGATCATAAAGTGTAATGTTTTAGTGTGCGACAGGCAGCGCTTGCGCTCCCCGCTTCAGCGCCGTACTCCTCGTAAGAAGTGATTTTTGTGTTCGAACACTTGTTCTTTAAGATAATAAACAGCTGATTTTATTGTTTTGTTATGACGATAGGGAAAGGGAAAGGAAGGATAACGCAGAGTAGCAAGGTGAGAATGTGAGAAGCATATTATACTTCAAATAGAATACTCGTGTTTTCACCATCGCAGCCTTTCTCGGACTTGATTCAAATAATGAGATTCTATTGAGAGATGTTTATAGTAAAATATTTATATAATTAACTAAATACCTAGGTATTATTTCTTAATTACTAATCTTGAAGTATAAAAAGTAGAATGTGGAGTAGCTGCTAATCATGCCACGAACGCAGAAGTCAACTATAGAAAATAATTACTGTTTTGCAGCTAATCTATAAACTGACAACCTGTCACTACATTTTGCAGTTTTATCACCTTTTGACTGAACTTATTAAAAGTCGACGAGGTTTTTAGAACGCCTTGGCACTAATTTTAGCGCTAAGTTTGTTGTAGAGAAAAAAACCTATTTAGAAATGTAATACAATAATTAAAGTGTTCAAAAACAGTGTCAATGACACCTCCACGCACACAGCTACAAGTCGTAAGATCTATTACCCCCAGAAGCTGTACCATCACTTTATATTATCGCGTCAGCAATCTCATTTCGGAAGCTCACAGAGATTACATCGCCCAATATCGAAGTTATTATTAATTTATTTTTCTAACCGATAGTCATCGAAGTAATCCGGAGTGAATCAATGACGATTCCCACGTTACCAATATAACTGTGCCATACATTTACAGATAAGAAATTGAATAGAAAATTAAATGTACCATTCAATGAGACCGTATCTCGAAAACATTATGTGTTACAACTAATAGGAAGACTAATGCGGTGTGCTATTCGGTTTTATTGAAATTTGATCCTTTGGGTTCAGTATCTATTAAGTTAGCATACACGTCCTCGTGTGTGTTTGCATAATGTACCCGCTGTATTGCGACACAAGCAGATATTTAGTAGAATACATTTCAAACGGCATGTGTCGAAAATTAGACGGTTGAGATTTGGTCGAGTTGAGAATATTATAACATAAAATGAATATTATTCGTAGTTTTATTTTACAAAAATCCATTAAAATAAAATTATTATGCGATGCAATCTGGTTTAAATTGCGTCTTCGTGCTATTTTGCAAGTTTCAAATCACTGTTACTACCTAGCTGCATACTGATATGCATATGCAATATGTGGTAGACCTTGATTTAATAGTAGGTATAGATACGAGTAATAGATCTCAATTAGCAGTTGAACTACCTATTCATTAAATCGTTTGTTGGCCAAAATCACACACGTATGGTTATCTACGAATAGGTTTCATAATTACAGTAACAATAAATCTCCAACAGTGGAATCACCGATACCTTTGTGCGCCTGAGGCATAATACTTACCAAAAAGCTCTCCGTCATTGGTTATAATTTATAGACTCGGTACATACTTCCTATTTACCTCGATATTTTTGACGCTCCAACTGCACTGTTTCGGCGTGTGAAAAATATATAAGCGCATAATTTTATTATTGAATGTTTTTTTTTTTATTGAATATTTTCCAAAAAATTCATGCTGCACATAAGTTATCCTGAAATATGAAGAGCACATGTCTGATTTTAATAACTTTTATCGTGCGTATTATCAAGGCTCCACCATAAAGTCCATACATTACGTTCTCAGCGGGAACACATGTACGCTCAGTAGATATGCGTCGCAATATTTCGACCGCTGTACATTTTTAGCTGCCCTGCTGTACATTCTTTTCACCGAAAAAGTCGGGGTAAAATGTGAATCATGCTCACTGTCGACAACCCGCTTAATCGTCGGGTAACTTAATACGCCCGTCTTCCGTATACACTCATATACGCGTATCTAGTTAAATGCAATAAAGTGGAATTTTTATTTGCAGCAGTATACTTTGTCGTACAGACACATATGTACACAATAAAACTGTAACGAGGCTATGTATTTATATTCGGATAAAGCTGTAAATAAAATACAGAAGCAAGAACAGTTTTTTTGGTTTTTCTTAACAATATGTACCGAGCAGGTGCTCTAGATACCGTTTATATCATGTAAAGGATCATGCAGTTAGCCGATAAAGCTGAAAAAGAGAAAACTCATGTTTAGTTCTTCTCTCATGCACTTAGAAGACCCGAAATAGGTTCGGGCGTTCTATTCTAACGCTAAACTTGTTTGTTCGAAGTAACGTTACATCGAACTTTACACCGACGTATTTTTGTTATTGATACTTTGATACTTATTGCATCGATAGTCTAGTTCGATTTTGTAAAAGTACGCACGCGGGTGCCGCGGAGCGTACCTTGTATAGTAATAAGTGTAATAACGTAGGTATATTTGATAGCAAAGATTCGGACAATAAGTAATAATAAGTAAAATTGTTTACATATGAGATGATCGAAGTATCGTTACGTCGAACTCGTGTCGTCGATGTAACAAGACAGCAGAAAGATAGTATCGGGGCAACGTGTTCGAAGTAATGAATTTCGATCAAAGGACCTTTTCACTAGAATAGTACACCCGTATTTTTCAGGAGTCCAATCAATTTGGCTGAAATCCTCATACGGTTTGATTGGCAGCTAGCCGAAGCTGCCACCGTTCTTTTGCTAGACACCGACTGTGCTTGTTAATTATGTGGTTTGTTTATTCAGTTTTGTCTCGAGCTCCACCGGATTACAAAAGCAAGAGAAAGGAGATCGAGAGGTATAATTTATATTAAATGTATGAAAGACGACGCCGGTAAGGTCCAAAGATGACGAATTAAAAGAACGATGGATGGTTTATTTTGAAAACTAATGAACGAAGAGAATAAATGGAATGGTGGGCTCAAAGCAGTATAAGTAAATATGGGTTTGGTGACGGAAATTAGCATGGATGAAGTAAGAAAGGCAGTTCAAGGTATGAAAAATGTAAAGGCTAAGGGCCCAGATGATATACCAGTAGAAGAATGGAAGTGTTTAAAACATGATGGATGTATGTGTCTGACTTTATTCTTCAATAAGTTGTTGCATGAAGGAGGGATCCCACAAGAATGGTGCAATAGCTCGCTAGTGCCCATCTTCAAGAATAAAGGTGATGTACAGGACTGCAACAACTGTCGAGGCATAAAGCTCATGTCACATAGTTTGAAGGTATGGGGAAAAGTAATAAAGAAAAGCCTGCGAGAGGAGAGTGAGATTACTCCGAACCAGTTTGGGTTGATGCCAGGTCGAGTAACAATGGACGTCACTTTTGCACTCCGTCAATTGTGCGAGAAGTATAAACGTGCACACAAGAACTTGCACATGATGTTCATTGATCTGGAGAAAGCGTATGATAGGGTACCTCGGGATGTGTTGTGGTGGGCCTTGAAAGGGAATGGTTTGCCAGGGAAGTATGTAGAGTTAATTCGTGCTATGTACAGTCAATCTCATACCTACGTCCGGTCGGCTGCTGGCAATACCGACGAGTTCAGTGTGGCTGTAGTCTTGCACCAGGGTTCCGCTTTAAGCCCTTACCTCTTCCTGTTGATTATGGACGCTTTGACGTCGAACATACAGGAAGAAGCACACTAGTGCATGCCGTTTGCCGATGACATTGTTCTTGTCGGTGAAGACAGAGACTGAGATCCAGAGCAGATTGCAGAAATGGCAACAGAAGCTGGAGAATATTGGCTTGAAAATCAGCAGAACCCAAACTGAATAATTATATGTTTTGCGATTTCGGCGGTCTCCCCAGTTCTGGACCCATAGCGTTTGATTGCGCGCTTCTCCCAGTCTGCTCCGACTTTCGGTATTTCGGTTCACTCGCGCAAAGCGATGGCGAAGTAGATCGGACGATTGAGCACAGAATAAACACTGGATTGATGAAATGGTGGCAGGTCACGGGAACAATCTATGACACCCGCATTCCCCTTAAGTTTTCCCTGCTGTCTTGTATGGATCAGAATATTGGGCCACAAAATGGATGAATAAAAGGCAATTGCATGCAGCTGAGATGAGAATACTAAAACGGATGTGTGACAAGGAGGTGTTACACGAATGGATAGAATAAGAAATGATAAGAGGAAGTCTGAAAGTGGCACCGGCGTAAACAGAGAAATCTCTGTCTACGGGCACCGCTGACTGAAAATTTGTGTGGAAATCGGTTGTCATGGTCACGGACATGTGACACGGAAGAATGAGGAAATAAATTAATGTCACTCTAGCAATTAAGTAATTAGTGATATCATAAAGTTGAACTCGTTACCACGCCTTCTGAATTTTCCTAAATGTTCTGTGTCTTCTCATATGCATAGGTATAGGTATATGATTATTCAGTAGCAGGGTTCACTGATATATATCACTACACATATATTATATAAATTTATATTTATGTGGATATATGTCAATTGATATTTATTGCCAAAACTAGAAATTTAAGAGATTCAAAGGTTAAACTTTCCAAAAAATTGCAATTTTGATTAAGTACCTTTCCCGAAGTGTCAATCTTATAATAAGTTTCGACCGATTTCGGTAAAATTTAAATGGGACCACCCAGGTCCCACTTAAATTTTACCGAAATCGGTCGAGCGGTTTAAACAAAATCGACAATAAATTATTTTTAAATAAAAAAAACCGCCTTCCGACGGACGTGAACGTGTAAGACGATTGTTTTCGAATTGGTAGGTAGCTACTCTAACTAAAAAGTAAAAATTTTTTTACAAAAAAAAAACAACTGACTTCCCAAAAGAAAACACTACAAAGTGAAAAATAACTTTAATTTCGGAAGACGGTGGCAAACAATAAAATACAGATCCAAAGACAAGCATAAGGCTGTTATCTTTTCCCAAAACAACATTCTACCATGTTGTCTGATGCGTGATCTTTGCGTTATGTTCGTGAACGGGTGCTGCTTGTGGTGATAGGTCATCTTGCTAACTATGGTTTTGTTATTGTTATTAGTAATTAACTGTTTCTTTATTTTGCTTCGAAGGTCCTAGTTTATCATTTGTGACTACAAGTTACATCTACTTAGATAAACCTAATTCAGCATTGCATATGTAAGCGGGCACGCCCTTTATTATTATTATTTTATTTCATATGTCAGATTACATGGATCCAGAATGGTTAGTAAAAATAGGAGCTTAAAATCTATGTTAGTAGGTACATAATTAAAATATAAATAACAATAAAATTACATTATAGAATTAGAAACAATTACAATTCAAATATTAAAACAAAAATATCAATTAAAATCAGAATTAGAATTGGAATCAAAATCAATTATAACTAAAACATTTTATTTTACCGTCCCAATTACGATGCGTACCCAAAGCGAGTGCATTGGACACTGAAATTTACCAGAAATTATCCTCAGAATAATGTTGCTGCTGCCGCGTAATCTACCCAGCAGAGATGACACCCGCTTGCGTCTTATTGCGTAAAAGTCATCCGTACGCGCTTCGGCAAACATCGCGGACGCACTGCAGAACCGCGGCAACCGCAACAACATCCTGAAGACGTTGTTGTATTGTACCCGCAGAGCGCCGTACGTCCTTTGAGTATAGTTAACCCACAGGCTGCTCGTGTAAAATGATTGACAATATGCTTTGAATAGCGCTACCTTGACTTCAGCTGAGCAACGAGCCAACATATTACCCCGGACCGCCAGCGCTCTGCGTTCACGTTCAATGTCCTCGTTGTCCTTTAGATCATCGGTGACAATGTGCCCTAGATACTTCACCTTTTTCACTCTTGTGAGAGGAGACTTTATGCCTGGAGGCTTTTTATTATGTATTAAGTTCTGTTTACGTTTTTTTTATTTTTATTATTTATTTCTACTTGACTATAGTTTTCAATATTGCCGTGTGTGCTAGCTGACATATGGCAAATAATTTTAATGTTTTTGTGTTTCGTAATGTTAATTACTTATTACTGTAGAGAATCTAGTTCTTCTAACTGAACAGACAGCAGTGCTGCTGGAGTGTTTGTTCCGCCACTTCTTCTTCCCAGCTAAAGCACTAGGAAGTGGTGAAGGGCGGGCGTTTTGGGGGGACTGTCTTATGAGATTTTGACGTTCAAAAAGTGCTGATTCTCAACCTAGTTTGAATAAATGACTTTTGATTTTGATTTTATGGTGGTTCCGCAATGAAAAATAGCAAGTGGCTGTTTTTTTTCCATGTTTTTGAATATTCTTCAGAATACATAATAGTTAGTAATATTAATTTTATACTGATGATAACACAGATAAGTAGGTACTCTACATAATGGTTAAATAATAAACACACTATGACTGCACATTTTTGGGCAATGACGTGCTTAACTTTCAACTTTCTTTAAACTGCTGTCCTGAACCATTACCAAAACTAGTTTCTAGACCATCTATATATCAGATATGTTGATATTTATTATAAATATCGGTTTTTTTACGAACCCAGTAGTAGTACCTACTCAGAAAGCTAAACGCTATCGTTTTCTGAATGATTCATAATCATAACAATCTAACGGAATTAAAAGTGAACTACAATCACCTATAACGTTCTAAAAACAACTTTGTTGATGTACTTACTACGTCTAAGGAAATAGGCTCTGATAAAAGCTTTGTTGTATTTTATTCAGTCAATAACACTCGTCAAAGAATAACAGACAACAATTAAATTTAAGTCATGTCGTACAATCGAATTGTATGATAGAACATGGCAGACAACATGTTACAAGGCCAGGTCGGCGTCGGCGTCGCATCGTGTAACGAGCACGGATCTGCACTCACCTGCGAATCCTTGACCGATCCAGAAGAGGCTACTCAAACAGAATGCACCTCGGTCCTGTCGCCGTACCTAGATAAATAGGTATTTAAAATACCACTCGGCGTGGGAACCGTGACGGGCGCCCGAACCGCGATAACCCTGTGCCTGCGCCGCGCCGTTCGCTGCGCCGAAACGCGCCCGCGCACATGAAAACAACGTGAATCAAACAATGAACACAGATATCGAAAGCCATTTGGTTGCTTAATTTCGTAACGAGGTACCTCTATCTGTATTTTTTATCTACGCTTTTATTTTCAATAACTGTAATAGAAATAAAGTCTAAAGTACTGTAGGATGTACAGCTCGAGTATGCAGACAATGCAAAGTGAACTCTGCGTGGCAGGCCGAAGGGCAGTCGGCGTGTGCGATTAGAACGGAGCGCATAGAGTGAGACTGCACGCTGCGAGATGTCATCTGGACCCCCGCTGCGCCGCGTGAACAATATTGTCTCTGCTATAAACGCGTTGTGAATTTTAAAATCAATTCATATTCACTGCAGCGAATTGTTATATACTGATATGAAATAAAACCTTGCATAAATTTGAATAATGTGTGTGTTTAAAATCCATTAAATAACGTGTTATGCCCAAATAAGAGGCGATTATCCAACAAGCTCGTTTAAAGAAATAATATATTAGACTGGTTCAACTTTGTTTTGCCTTTGAATATTATAATTTTAAACAACATACCAAGATTACTATAAATGCGATTTAAATTGGATTTTTCGCAACAATTATGTTAATTTCTGTCACATTCTGTGTACATACAACGTGTGTTTTGGATAAAGAACCATTGAATGGTTAAATACGAACATAACAGAATAATATATTAACAAATACCTAAGCAAATCTATTTATATTTGGAAGCCGCGTGACAACTTGAAAATTGACGCCTGTGCAGTCTTATAAACATGTCAAAATAGGTATTGTGATAGGATTATGCATCATCTCGCATGAATTCAGCCACAGGTAATACACTAATATCACAGATCAAAGAATCTAATATGTAGGTACTTATACAGCTTATCTGAATTTGGTGAGTTATAATAGTGCTGAAACTGGTATTATACCTATCTACAGACTAGATCAAAATTTAAGTTTGCGTGAATGAAAATGCTGGTTTAAAAAATGTTGCATTCTTGTTTGAGATACTTGCAAGACATGGATCCCTGTCAGTAGTACCATGTATCCCGTTATTGCAAATTAAAAATATAAAGAAGAAAAAGCTAATCAAAATATTATCTATATTCTCGCTCCTAAGTGATCTAAACCGATCAACAAGTGTTTCCCCAATAATTTTCGCTCACAATAGTGTGGGGAAAGGCTTATTAGCTGGTCATTGTTGATGTTAAATACTAACACAAAAAACACTAGGTTTTTATATTATATCGTTCAATGGGGCACTAGTTTTACACGAAATAAGATATTTATCTTGATAAGTTGCATAATAAACAGACTAACCTATCTGATAGAGTTATAAAAATAAAGTCTGGTTTACACTTGAAAGTGCGAAACAGGTTATCTTTCCGAGCAATTACCATTTAACAACAACGTGATTTGACGTAAATGGCTATCGACGCTAAATTTGCGCTTTATTGTTTTCCTGCCAGCAATTTGCAGGCAAGACATTGTGAGTATGAGGCAACCAACAAAACATCCTCTTTGACGTGTGTATGTGTGTCAACGAGATACCAGTATCAAGCAACTTTGTGCCGCGGGGAAATAGGAAAATTGACTCTGGCTAGACTTGTTAGCATACCTACAAATTTTCGTGTGGTTAGGTACTTGAAATAGGCATGTTTGTAAAGACTTAGTTACTGACATAAGACATTGTGAATCATTAATTTAATTGCCATCTTTCGCTCATAGCCCTTTATGTTGCGAAAGCAGTAGGTACAACAGCAATAAACTCTCATTATCCTTTATTACGAAACTTATTAGGGTTGGTTCCAAACAAAACGTGGAGACAACAGACCGCAAATTGCTAGGTGTTGTCTCGAAATTACCTGTTTAGGCGTGGTCTCCCAAATAAAGTAATTGCTCAAAAATGACTATAACTAGGTATAGAAACACAATTGTATAGCTAAACGGGTCAGACTAGGATTAACGGGACGAAAGTGAGAGATGCAACATAAAGATATGGCACCATCGTATCATAAAGCAACTCATAAATGTTTTTAATGCGTTCCGACGATTGTTATCTACGATTTTTATGGCATTGCAAATGGATTTTTGAAAGTAATATCTGTATTAAAGAGCTAAACTAAACTGTACCATTAATCAACCGGCACAATAGAAAATATAGGGTCTTTCACCACCTCGTTTTGGAAGATAACGCCTACTGATAATTTTCGTATAATTTTGTTTAACAGTTTCTATATTATGTCCGCCTTATTTTCTATTTAACGATCGCAACACGATTGCTTACATTGTTAGCGTTGCTATCTTAATTATCTACCTTCAAATTCGCGGCATCTTTTATCAAAGCATTAATAAGATAACGAATTCACAATAATCATTAATTAAAGGACCGCTTTAATATTAGTATTCTTAAGTTTAACGAATAATGTCAACAAGCATTTTAAAGTAGCTTTAAAAGTTGTCAAATAAGAAATATAAATTTGAAAATAAAATGAAACTCTTAATAGAATTAAAAGTGATCGTTTTTTAATAAAGCTGGCCGTTAAGCTAGAGTAACTCATCAAAATAGCCGTTCACCTGCGCTATCCCACGATCGCTCGTCTCGATTTATAGATATCGCACAATCGAAAAGCACTTCGTATTTTGCATAACGCTTATAAGTTGTACCACAATAGCCCGTAGCGCACAACTAAATAACGAATGTGCGCCTGCGATGGACCAAGTTGGCTCAAGGGACGCTCACTCGTATACATCCCTGCTACCGCAATTACTCCCTCATGTCCATTACGAAATGATATTAAATTAATATTTTAACATCAAAACTAAATGATTAATTGCAGATACTAATTTCCTACTTCGATTTATGCAATTTCTGTAGGTTAGTGTACTAACATTGAACATTGTAGGTATGTATAAAGCCACGTTTTCACTACCCTGCCCAGCGAACATTTTATTTTGAGTAAATGTTTGCCGTTTTGCCGATGTTCGCTCAAAACAGAAAAAATCTGTTTTCATTACAACGTCAAAAAGAACAGTAGTTCTAAACGAAAGCTCGTAAATAAAGATCGGATACCAACCGGCACGTCCAATGTCGAGCGAATGCACAGAGCAACTGCTTGCTCGCCGGTGACATCGTTTTAACTGAATGAGTAAGCGAGCGACCATTCGTTCGCTGACTCCAACCGATCATCACTGAACAAACGTGTTCGCTCGCTCAAGTGTCTTTATTTACCGCGCGAACAAACGCATTCTCGCTCAGAACTGTTTAGAACGCTAAGTGAAAACGCAGCTTTACTAAAGACACTATAGAAATTATCATGTAAATATTTAACCTATTAATTACATAGAAACTGAACATTAAGTTCTGAGACCCCGATACTTACCTCTCGCAAAAAACATAATGACTGATATGAAACTTTAAAAAAGTAATCGAAAAACACATAAATCTTATTGTTGTTCAATTGGTTTAACTTCCTGTACCGACCAGTCTCGGTGAGCTCGCCACTTCCAAATAGGTGTTCTGATATTCTTTTTCTTCGTGAATAAAAATAGAGCAAAAACACAAGTCGCAAGTTTTTTTTTTGTACCCGGCGACCTTGCAGCTGAGTGGCTTACTGATTGTGATACACAGTTACTAAAAAACGAAGAGTGTGATAAATCGTAGCTATTAAAACGATGATCTCCGGAGCGAGATTGTGAAGGCGCCGCCGCACCGCGCACTCGGGCGGACCACATGCTTGCGTTTGTTTTGCAGTTATTGGGCGATTGTGCTCGAAAACTACTTTTTGTGGCTGCTTAAAATTCGAACGGACAATCAAAAACCACTTTTTGTGGGCTCTGACTTTGCACTTCACTTGAGGTCTGGTCGCGGCCTAAAAAACAAACAATAATTAATTTTAACGTGCATTTCCTAGACATGTGTGGTAGCTCGTCTATCAATCAAAAATCCTCTTTAAGGATCGAAGAATCGCCTTTGAGGATCCACTTTTACTTTTATTCAATAACACACCTATTGAATATTTATGAGAGAGCTGCGGTTAATAACGTCATTCGTTATTGAATGTTTCGACATTATTATTTTGTTCATCAAGTGTCTGTCAGTGGGTACGAGTGTGCGGAGAACATCGCGATTTCTTACTCAGATTTGGATGGACATGTTCGCCTTGTTCTCATGACGCAGCACCATGTGAATATAATAATTGAGCCAGAAGTATATGTCCGTCAGCTGTTTCTCCAAATAGAGTATATATTTATGCAAGCTCAATACAAATTAGGTACAAGATGGATGATTAAGTCCTTGAACGGGTGACGCAAATGTAGTATAAATAGAAAACAAAGCTGCATATACAAATAAGCTTCCTGCTCAAAATGGATTCGTTTATCCAAATAGAAGTATAATGTTCATACGGACATCAAAATACAATGAAACAAGACACAAATAATAGAATAAAGATAAGTTCAGGTAGTATTTAATAACAGCTTCATCTGTGTGAACCGAAAGCGTGTTACGTCAGTAGAACAAGAAAGCTGGTAGCGTTTATAATTTTTGTTGATTACCGTCAGTCAATCATCCATAGTTAAACAATCAACAAATATGTTAAACTTTCTTTTTTAAGAACAATATAAAAGATTTTCCGTCGGTAGTGTCTTTAACTGATTAAAAATTTTGCAAGGTGCTAACGTCCAATTGTCGTACCGTGTCGATCGTAAACCGTTAACTTCGTAAGGTATGTTGTTCCAAGAAAATGTTTAATAGCTGATCATATAGTTATAAGATTTCCAAAGAATTTAATTTACTTTGGTATGCTGCAACCGCCTACGTACCTAGGTACTCGTAGGTAGGTAGGAGTTTGAAAAGTTTTCCTCGAGGTAAACCAACGTCAAAAATACTGCCTACCTATAAATATTGCCTATTCAAATACTACTACCTAAAAATCAAAAACCAAAACCACAGACAATAATAAAACCACCTGTTGAATTAAAAACTGTACAGTTACATAAGTGATTTAATTAATTACAAGTGGCTAGTCCATCGCTTACAAGCTCTGTAATTTCACTTAATTATCTCGCACAATTGCAGGGCTTAAAATTATCTTGCGAATCGTATTCTCAGAGTTCGAACTTATAATTTTAATACCAATTACCTACCAATATAAACATAATAAGGACTGGACGAAAAACAGAGTGTCATTGAGGCTTTCTCCTCATTTCCCGAAAGAGTATGAATGATCGATGAATAAGCTGATTATTTCGGCTATTGTCAATGATCTGCAGTTTTGTATGCGCGGGGCGGGCGCTGTATAGCGTGAATTGGACAATGTAGCCTTCATCGAGTTTGTTATGATTTTATCTTGTTAATTAGCTAATAGCAACTCGTGATAAATATATTAAACGTGTATTGATAAACAAAAGTGCTCTTGTATTTTGTGTTTTTTTTATTAAGTAGGTACTAGCTTTTGCCCGCGATTTCGTTCGCATGGAAGACGAAAGACACCACAATAAATTAAATATGAAGAGACCAGGACTGGTGACGGGGGACCAAGCGACGCGACGACGCGGCGACACGTGTAGGTACCTACAGTTGTCCGTGTGATACGCAGCTCGTCCTGAGGGCGACAGCCGCAGCCTTCAGCAATAACTTACGAAGTTTTTAGTAAATTAATAAACGCCTACGTTCCTGCATGTATTACCTAATAACACACATTTTCGGGTTGAAGATGATCCCAAAATCCATCCCATAAGGTTTTGGCGCGGTATGAATTGACTATTTTTAAAAGTTTTGTTTTACGTCTTTGACATGTTTTAACATTGAACTAGGTACTCTGGCAGCTGACGCTCAGATATCTTTTACACTAACGAAAACTATTTTCGGTATGATTTTCAGGCGGAATAAAATTACCTTTACAAACCAACGAAACTGTCCGTACTATTATGTCATGATTGACTGCTTAGCTCCTTAAAGGTATAGCGGGATGATAATCATTTAAAAGGTTTAATCTGTAACTAACTGCTATATTCGTTCCTTAATGAGCCCAGTGAAGTAATGGAATAATTCGACTGTTGTCATACACTGGTATGGTATATTGTGTTCTCTTTCATCACAATCTCATTTCCTACGAAATTTATGGGAAGTTTTTTGCAATT
Source organism: Brachylomia viminalis (assembly GCA_937001585.2). Classification (NCBI taxonomy): domain Eukaryota; kingdom Metazoa; phylum Arthropoda; class Insecta; order Lepidoptera; family Noctuidae; genus Brachylomia; species Brachylomia viminalis. The sequence continues at coordinate 11,120,609 of OW443301.2, read as the reverse complement.
TCTGACTTATCTAGTACTTAAACCTCAGTGGTCTCACAGAGTTTTTGATCATTACAAGAAACAGGAGAAATTGGCATAAAAAAATGTAATTGTGAAAATTACCTATTTTCATGCTGACTATTTTTCTTTTCAAAATCTGTGTTTGATCAAAATGTTACAACTCGTAAGACCGTTTTCTTGTAGCGACAACGGTTAAGGCCCTTATTGCTTCATCTCAAAATATATATGTCGTGATTGACTGCTTATCTCCGTAAAGGTATAGCTTGATGATAATCATTTAAAAGGTTAAATCTGTAACTATCTGCAATATACAAATCTTTTGGCTCGTCATTTTACAATTTGCGGTAAACTTTCGACTACTTTATAGGAATACGAATAAATTGCAATATTGCTCATACCCCATAATAAAAAGGGTGATAATTTATAGCCTACAGACTGACCAGACTTATAAGAAATATCTGTGCAAAATTTAAACATACATACAAACATACATTCAGACAAACAGATCAAAAATTCAAAAAATTGTGTTTACACCATTAGAATCACCCCACATTATATTTTCCCCGATTAAAAAATAATTCAGTGTACAGTTTTGACTTCGCTACGTTTTTATAATAAGTGTGTAAATGTAGCTATTTTATTCAGAAATATTGTCTTGATTACCAACCACTAATAGGTACCTATCGTTAGCAAAACAGATTATTAAAACACGTATTTTACTCATTTGTTATGGTAGCCTCATTTTGGCCTACAACTAGAGAGATGTAAACGCTCACTGAGCCGAAGCTTCCCACTCACAATTACTTTTGTAATTTCAACAGGGGCAATTTCACAAGCTGTTTAAAAATAAGAAGGAAATCTGTTTAACCCGGTAACTCATAAACTCGTAAACCGAGTAACATAATGGTATTTAAGCGAAAACGACGACTAATTTATAAAACAAAGAGTTTAATCACAGAGAAGAAAATTACCAACTTGCAAAGGTTCACATAGCTGAATACTACTGACAGGATGGTTTATTGTTTAGGTAATAGGATTGCAAACATTTATGATCTTAATTGAAGTGCCAGCTACAATATATTTTTTAATGGTACCCATTCAATATGTAGTTGTTTTATAATTTGGAAAAACATGTAAAATTTTGGGTAAATATCAAAAAACCCTTAAAATCTCGAAAACTATTGAATTTCGGCCATACGGGAGGTTCAATTTGTTGCATTTTCAGCTCCTGGCGATTACAAGTAACCCTGTATGTAGACAGTGATATTATATCATATGTTTCAGTTTAATCTCTAAAAGCTCGTATATAGGATTATCTTGGTCACCACTGGGTACTTACTAACTAAGCTCTATTTTAGAGGCAGAAAGCAGGCTACTGAACATAAAGAACAACATCGTGAGTAAACCTGGATTTAATGGTTTCGAATCGCCAACAAGAGCAAGCGAGCAAGAGTGCTTATTGATACTCTTTCCTTATCTGTATGAGAAGCAGCCTTTGCCCTGTTGTGGATCATTATCACGGCTCACAGCTGATATGTCAAACGTGTTTTTTTCTACTTTTCTAATACATCTTTAATCGTGCGAAATAGTGCAAAGAGAAATTGTTTGAAGCGTTTGCGTTAAAAGCTGATTCTATTCATATTATTACATCATTAAAAATACAATACATTATTATATTTTTCAATGAGAGTCCATTATTCTGTGCGATCCCGTAGTTCGTAGTCACCGAACGGTTCGATACTGCACAATGGCTCGGCTAGAAAGTCGCTTATCAATTCAATTGTCAGGCCCCGCCCGCGCGCGTCACCGACACATGCCTATCTCATTGTACCGATAATTCGAAACGCCTATAATGTAATGCTGTGTAAAGATACTGTTACTACAAGGTTCAGCAGAGGTACAAAATATTTTTCTATATATAGTCCGTTGCATACCTATCACGTTTATGGTAAATAACTTAAAGGACAGGTAATTAATAGGCACTTAGGGTTGATTTCGATACAAAGCTTGTATAAATGCATAAACATGCATAATAAGCCATGCCTATAATGTTCCCACTGCTGGGACACAAGCCTCCTCTCTGTGAGAGGAAGTGGGCCGTAATCTACCACGCGGGCCCAGTTCGGGTTGGTAGATGTCACCTTTCTTCGAACATTTGGTTCTAGGACATGCCGGTTTCCTCACGATGTTTTAATTCACCGTTTTGAGAGCAGTGGTAATGAAATAATTTACACAAAGTAAAACGCCTGTCTGGGTTCAAACCCACGACCTGCAACTCGGTAAGTCGGAGCCGTTACCACTGGGCCACCACTGCTGTATAAATGCACAGTTATAATGTTGAAGTTCTCCTTTTAACAAAACACATACTTACATATGTAGCTATAAATAATTCATGATTCAAACTTCATGTGGTGTTTACCTTTAAGTAATTGTTACACTGTTCAAAGTTTTAAAATACATATTATTTTTTGTCAAGATGTTAGTGTAAACAATTGTTGGTGAACCAAATAAATAAATAAATAATTGCCTTAGCGAAATCATAATGTGTCACATATCGCGGAAGTTGAGGACAGAAAGAGGCAAATGATCTGTAGTCAACTGATTAATCTTAATGGAGAAAATCAGACTGATTGATTATGCTATAAAATGAATGAGAAAAATAAAAGCTCAAAACAAGTGACTTAAAAATTTAACAGAAAATCATCGTTTGTGGTTTCTTAATTGGTATCAAAGCTGTTTTAATTTCCTGTTTCGTTTCGATGTGTTAGTGTTGCGCTGACTTGATTCCTAAACCAAAAAACAATGCAAATACTGACATCCTGATAGTCATCGATAATTCAAGGTTGTATCGGAGAAGCCACTCGAAATGATGTCTGTATTGACAAGGCCAGGAAACACGAGGCCACCATATAAATACTTATAACAATAATCAAATAATTACCGTTTCAAATAAACCACGCCGTTACAGGTTACGAAATGGAAGGTAGGTACTTGTTGTGGAGTGACGTACTTACCACAATTAGCCTCTACTGTCTGCTGTACTCGGGGAAATACAACGAAGCTTAACCGGAAGACTAGGTAGTTGATTCAAGGATGAGCTCAATTTTATTTTAAAAAAATATACCAGTGATATCGGCCTGTCAGCTTATTAGACTAAGTAAATTATATTTTATGTCTAAGGTACGCATCAGTTACTTTTTCAACAAAGAACATTAAAAATCCATTTTGATGGTTTATAAATAAACAGAATGCGTTAATACCACAGAACATGAAACTACAAGTGCGTTGATGTCTTTTGTACTGAACAATGAAATAAAGTATTAAAACTAAAATTTTGCCACGTGCTGTTTTTAAATACAAATGTTTTCATTGAAATCGATAAAATTAAATTGAGTTTCGTTGAGTCATGCCCTTGTCTAGGAGTCATTTTGTGCGAATGTGAATTAATGAGCTTGTTTTAAAATTGCTATGCAGCACACCCATGTTGATATCGGAACCTGTCCGCGAGCAGTCCGTTGCAGGAGCGACCGTTCTTTGTCCGAGTCGTCCTAGACAGCCGCCGCGCGCCGCATTCATGCATAGTAAATAATTACAGTGATCAGCGGCAGGTGGAGACGCACGCGCGCGCATAGAAATAGAAAGGCACATTGCAGTAATTATTTAGTACAGTTATCCGTAATGGGCCGTTTTGCGAAAGCTGTTAAGTAAATAAGCAGCGTCCTGCGGTTCCTGCCGGGTGCGCGCGCGCCGCACGCCACACGCGCGGCCACCGCTCCACATTAATCGCAAATGCTTCATAATAAGAATTCCATACGTTAAGCGGCTCATTTATACTTAACTAGCCCACGTTCCATTGGCTTTCATGATATTCTAGTTTTTTGTGCCGTTAAAAAATACCTATTGCATTTTTTATTACAGGCGATTAAAAATATGTAGGTCCTTATATCTAATAGCGGTGCGTCATATTTTAGTGCTATTAAATTCATGGTTTTCTTTTTATCGGGGTTGAACTCGAGTTTCAGAAACGAAGCAAAAAAAACATCATTCGAACAAATATTACGGTATAGCTGGTGGCCGCTGCCGAATAATTGGCATGTTGTGTTATAGTGAGGGAAATCGTCACGTTCGCTGGAGGGAACTGAGCGACGAGTATCAGCGCGACGGCGGCGCCTCTCGGGCAGTCCGGGCCAGGCCGGGGCAGGACGGGGCACCGCGAGGCAGTGCGGCGCAGCGCTCCCGGGCGCGGTGTGGCGGCGGGTCAGAGGTTAAGCGATACTTTATTTTGAATAATTTATATGTCGTAGCGCGATAGACGGCGTGCCCTCCGCCTTGTACTGTTTATGGTAATGCGGGATATCTCGCATTGCAAATGCGCTGAATGTGTCGCCAGCCGAAGCGGCCGCTCGCGATAAGCACCGTTCGGAATGTATTTCTCTCTGAAAATAACCATGTTTCGGGACAAATACTTCACAACGCACCGTCTATATTTCCGAGAAATACAGTGCTGAGAGTTTGCGATTTTAATTCCTTTTTGTGTGCATGCACAACAGAATTACAGGACCAGTATACAAGACGCTTTGAATAATACAAGTTGCAAATGGAGAAGTTAATGTAAGATGATATACGTTAGCAGTACCTAAACGACAACTGGTTTTTATTTAAATTGCAATCGAAACAAGAACAATCGGTCAGAGAGCACCGAGTTAATTAAAATGTAGAAGGTTCGGCCATCGACGGCAAGACAGGTCGCGCTCGGAGATAGCAAGTCAAAAATTCACTTTTAAGAAATTGTCATTAATCAAAATTAATGGAGTTATTATCGCACTGGAACTTTCAAAAAAATATTTATTACAGACATAAATCAGTCTTAAGGGCCGTAACGAAGCAGTGCGGTGAGCTTTCTAGGACGAGGCTGGTGAGCAGGAGCGCAGCGCAGCGGCGGCGCGGGCGCAGCGCAATTACCGCCGCGCTCCCTCATAGCCTGACGCATAGCCTCGCGCGCTCCATAAAAAGTTTCCTTATGCCTTCCTACGTCCACCTAAATTACTTGCCTCACGTAACAAGTAGGCAGATATGCGCAAAAACTATAATAAGCTATGTACGGGTATACAGGTAATGCAATACATAAGTGTCATGGGACCGGTCCAATTGTTCTCCTATATATGACTGCTTATTAACTTCCAGCACGTTGTTAAGGAAGGAATAACGTTTCTTATCATGTTTACTGTCGGTAACATAATTATTGTTTTGTATGTACGGAGGGTTGTTCTTTTAATATATATTCTTTATTTGAAATAGCATTCTTAAACAAAGCAAGCCTAAAGCGGATTTTGTTTCATAAAACGGAAACATATCTTCTAAGTAATTCGTTTGGGACTGACAAATTAACTGTTAACCAATTTTATTTCGATAACTATGTTTATGGCACCATAAAACATCGTATGCTATATAAATCAAAGCACCAATTCCGTTTAAATATCTTGCCAGAAGATTAGAGCTAACTCGTAGCAAAGCGTTGCGTGGCGTAGAATGGCGTAGCGCAGCGTAGCTTTACACAATGTTTGATCGAATCTACTTTAAGGTAGCAAAGAAACAACTTGAAACCTCAAGAAATCTTACCTAAAATAAGCTGTTAGTAAAGATAAAAAGCTAACCATTTGCTTATGCAAAAGAGCACCGTTATAGTGCTTGAATCATTTCGCAAGTGAGCCGAACACGTGAGAGTTGAGAGTTTCATAATTACTATTGTTGTGATTTATTGGTGTTTCGAGATATTCCCCGATAACGAGACGAAGCCGACGCGGAAAGTAACTTTATACAAAATAGCGAACAATATGACGTGATATTTTTAATAGATAATGATGTTGATGGACGACAGCGCCCCGCCACGGCCGCGCGTACCGTGGGAACTATATTTCGGTTCTACGATCTCTACGTTTTGCAATCGCCACACAGATACTTTCTTATTGTAAACATGAACTATTTTGTATACAATCATTGTTAAGACGTAACTATGGAAAATTGTCCAAACGTGGAATGAATATTTTTATGCACCAAATATGGAGGTACTTTTGTAATAAAATCAGATATTTATATTAAACGAATGACGAATCTCACCAATAGCAAACAAATCACAAAAATACAAAACCTCCGAGGTTCGCGTAAATGATCTCTGCAGATATACGGAAACGAGCAGATCTGGTTGATTTAAAAAGATTAAGAAATCGATATCGTAGCGACTGGCAAGTGCACGTACTTTGATTATAATTGGCAGTATATTAACAAACAAAGTAGTGCCGGGGGCGGGGCGCCGACATGTTTATGTGACCCGCGGTTCAAGTGACCCGCCGAGTTGCCAAATTAACGAAAGCTCACGCAGGTCGAGACACTTTCTACTGGCCTGCATGCGTACCAACATTTTCATTATCGATCGCTTTCATAATTCAACTGACATTTTTGTTCCATTCAATTGCATCGCTGGAAAAAAATTACTACAGGCGCATTTATTAAGAGTTTTAATCGTCGCTGAGGAACCCGTATTTTTTATCTCGCGTTACAAAATACGGGCCGCACTGAGTACTGTAACGACCCAATATATTAAGAATAAATAATGTCTTCTGGGTACATTTAAATTATAATCTCGTACATAATTGATTCATAGAAACACTTAGTTCTGAATGTGTCTACTATTGCAAAATTTTATTTTGGTACCTATCCGACTACTTTGATTTGCATTTTTCTGTAACGACATCAATGTCTTGGCTTATACATATTTATTAGTATAATTTATTACGCCATTTATTTTAAATCATTGAAAGTCTGAGTGATTTAAATGTACGTTTATATAAAGCGGCTATTGTGTTTTCATTTCACTAAAGAATAATTGCAAGCAAGTAACTGGACCACGACTTTGTATTTTATTTTCAGTGATCAATTTCTACGCTTACGGCGTTCTGTGGTGATTTCCGTGACGTGGTGATTTATTAGTCAGCGGACCTGTCCTTAATGTTATACCTTAACAACGACCATTAAGATTTCAGCTTGGAGTTTTATTTACTTTGTTGAATCTTGTCGTTAATTATAACTGCGCGGGAACAAAAGGTAACTAAATATGTTGGGTCTTTAGTGTCAGTGGAAATACTCGTAGCTCGTCGATAAATACAGACACGTCAAGCTAGCATTTGTTTGTGTGTTAAGAAATTTTAAACAATATGTCCGTAAATGTATAACCTATTGTTGCAAATATATAGTTGGCAGGTATGCACGTACAACAATCTGATGAGATTTTCAGTTTCATCAAAGAATGAATGCACGAATTTTCGTAGAAATCGTCTAATACTTCCTAGAGCTAGCTGCATATGATCCAAGGTTATTTTTATAATCTGAGAATTCCCATCTGCTTGCAGCGAATAGTTTCGGATCCGAGGTGTCGCTTCCACCTCGCCTTTAAAATAGCCGGCCTGAACGTCACCACAAAGCCGACCTCGCACGTAATCTTTTTTAGTTTCTTTATTTGTCTCACCGCACCTACACGATATTATAAATAAAGACAACGTCTTTTTATTTTACTTGTGCAGTCATATTAATGGGGAAGTTTATAACTAACCTGACATTTATTATTGCCACCTTCCTGTGATAATTCATTATTACTTGATTATGACGGTGACATAATTCCTATAATAATGTTAGATAATAAAAATATATCATGTGCAATTCCTAAAGATGTCAACTAGTTTATCTTTCATATAAATAGTTTAATAAGCCGATTAGATGGCTATCACTGAGTACTTAGCAGTCACATGTGTAAGTAATGTGCTAAGCGTGAAACAGCACTCAATATTTTATAGGTAAATATTTCATATTTCATAGTTCAGATGCTAAGTTCGCACCCAATAAATGTTAAAAAAATTAAGTTACCCTAGGCCTAAAAGTGGTACAAATATCCGAATATTATCTTAAACAGAACTAAAGCTCAAAAATATAAGATACCAGTATTTTATTATACAAGCGAGTAAAGTATTTCGCCAACGTGCGAATGACCGAAGTATTTCAATAAAATTTAACGCACCTTTTAACTCGCGAATATCCACCCCATCAAAATGTTTCTGTCTTTTTATGAAAAATGTTTGTTTACCCGCCATTACCATGGCATGTACGGCGAGCTCATAATTACGATTATAGTGGTCACAAATACTAACGACAATGTTTCTGCGAAGGGAGAAAGTAGGAGAAGTATGGAGGAATAAATCATCGCAAGGTACAGCGACAAGGTTGAGATAAGACCATCGATGAAATAGCGTCGATTGTGCGAACATGAGCAACAACATGTGACATGGTGGCAGCGTCGTACGTTGTGACGGAGCCAGCCTGCTGCGCTTACAATCACCTCCGTGATATGTTATGATGGTATATAACCCGCCTTTATGCAGTCGTGGCTTTGTATGGAACTCCTCACATATTTTCTATACTACTGCCGTGGAAACACAACCTAGACAACGGCGCAAACAAATAGCTACCTAATTCACGTTTTAATTAGTTTTCTATAGCAGTTTTAGTATCGATAAAATCGGTAGTATCTCCACGTTTAAGTTACGACCAATTTGGATCTCTTTGACGTTTAATTAGCCCCACCGTAAACCTAAGAAAATTAAGTAGTTTGTTGGGAAATACTTTAAATCGGTAGAAGTGCTAATTAATGTAACACTCAGTTAGTAAATTAACCCATCACTCCACATTATGTCGTAAAAAGTGAGTGTGAGTGCCAAATCATTGGAATTGACAATAATCTGTATCATAGCTTGACCAGGTACGCACTTAAATGATTACTTTATATAGGTCCAGATTATCGGCCACTTCATTCCCGCCAGTAAGTGTAGAAAGGTGGCCCTGGAATAGGCAGCTTTATACATTCTCCTGTCGGCTAATGATAACATACGGTTGATTATTCATTGAGGAGGTCATTGAGAGGCCTATGCCATATTTAACCACCAGCGCGATAGAGATGAACAAAAAGAAGCCCATAGTCAGCATAGTACATCTTCAGGCTGATGTTGAAGACCATGGAAGGATTAGCGGGGCTATGACACATAAAATGACAATCGATCGCAATACCTTTAATTTTTTTTTCTGGTACCTTTAAACAACTTTTTTTTTAACGTCCCTTTCTTCATACGTTTGAAAATTTCCTCTGCTTGTAGCGGTATCTAAATCGCCACATGCGAACTACGTCACACTGACGTCACGCAAAATCCTGCATCGCGCAAGCAGAGTTTACGGCGCAACTAGCTTATATACAACGTCTCGACATCAATAGTTGGACAGTTGCCCACCAGACACGACACCCGTCTGGTCGAAGGATCCTCCCTTCACTATGGGTATGAGGGAACTTTACACTCTGTTTCTCATGCCTCTAAACTGGTGACCCCAAGTATGAACGTCAGCGTAGCCTTCGTGCAACTACATCAGAGTTACGCCATTCATCACTTCCTTAAGCTTTCGAGCGGCGAGTCTCAGCCAGCCAGCACCCATGGCTTCAAACGGATATCCTGACCACCACCATGCAGAGAACGCGCGCATTCTTGGTCATCACCCCCAGCCTCATCAGCAACCTGGGCACAGCACACTGCACTTGTCAACAAGCAGAGCCCTTCACATCTCTCTTGGTCGACGCCAGCAGTCAGCCTCAAACCGGCGCTGTACCACATCTGACGCACTGGAACATAACGCAGTGCCACCCCAACTCACTGGGGAATCACCGCAGACTGTTCCAATTCACCGTGAACTATGGGGCTCCCGGTTCCGACCCACTGGAACCTCAACTGGCACTGGCAAGCATCGCAAGATACACGACTCAGCCCACTACCTACCTCCGCAGCTCCGGTCTCCGGAGGGAGTAATGAAGCGGAAATCTACATCGCCACATGCGTCACACTGACGTTACGCAAAATCCTGCATCGGGCAAGCAGAGATTCCCGCGCAACTAGCATAATATACAACGTCCCAACATCAATCGTCGGGCAGTTGCCCACCAGACACGACGCCCGTCTGGTAGGAGGATCCTCCCTTTTCTATGGAGATTTGAGCGAAATTCACACCTTGTCCCTCGTACCTCTCAACAACGTGGCTGAACAGACAAAATGAAAGGCATCGCGATCGATTGCCAGGTTATGTGTGTTATGCAATTAAAAAAAAAAAACCTCGCTGGCTTACTATTTTAAAAACATAGCCGGGCTGTTCGTTTCTTGTGGGCTATTTTATTCATCTATATTTAAAGACTAGTTTCGTAATATAAACTTTGCTTCAACGTCATATTTCAATCACCATCACAATTGCCAAGCGTTAAGCGCAACGATTACGGCGCGCGGTGGTATCTCACTACGATACGATTGTTCATTCGCTGTGAACATTACCTGTTGATTCGATGTTAATTGCCGTGTTCAGAGAAGATGATTTTGATTTTGTTGTGGTTATTTTGTTTTTCTATGTTTTATTTTTACTAACGTATTCTGAGTTTCCAAAGGCTTTTTTATTGAGATTTGCGGTTTGATGGCGGTCGTTTCATAAGGAAATTCACCCTAAATAACATCACGGGTCACCTTTGTCGGATGTATGTGTGTGTAAACGGTGTAAACAGACCGTTAGCCAAGTCGTCGACACACCTTAATGTGCTTTATTGTAAAAGCTCCAGCTTTTGCACGTGAAGATTTACGGACGAAACTCATAATTTACGGATAGTTCGTGATTAACAAATTAAAACGTAATAACTTTGGCTGTCTGGCTATTATCTGTCAGACGTGAATGGTTTATATCCAGTCTATGGGAACGTCGAACACCTTGGCGTTGGGTCCACTCGGTCAAATGTCAATAAAACACGTCAATACTAAAGTTTAGATTACGTAAATAGTGTAATAACGAAATAAAACAGAGAATTTTATAGCTAAATGGGTTTAACAAATTAACATTTTTAAATGTTTGATACCACAGACAGCTGAAAGCTTTCAGATTTCGTAGCGCAAGTTTCCATCAACATGAGCATTTTGAATACCAACCTTAATAGTGGGTCTTTTAAATTACATGCGACATTATTTAAATTAATAATAATTACGTAACAAAATTAACCGTTGGCATTGTGGAGTGCAATTTTTCAGTTGATTACTTGGAATGCGATCACGAGTAGGTAAAAATAATTAAGCACTTCTCGTTAACGATCGGTTAACAGATATTATGCATGAAGCGAAATTCAGTTTCCACAAACAAAATGAAGTAGGTGAATCTGATATAAAATGGCTATTGAAAAACGAAACCATAGGAATAATCTGAGCAACGCAAGAAGGTCGAGTGTTGCGGCACTCGCGACAGCCGACAGGCCGCCATATTGTATTCACAGGGAACGTTTGCAAAGAAATGATCAATAAATTTGTGCCGTCAATAAAGATATCGATCAAAATTACAGGGTTCCGATGATTTAACAAATACGAGTGGATCGCCTGCGCGCGCACAGGGTGGCCGCGTGGCTCTTCCGTGAAATTGTAATGTTATGGCCCTTAACAACCATTTAGCTTACCCAGGAAAGCTGCACCAATTTCTTTAATTACCAGCCGAATTGAGCCGTTCGAGTCTCTTAATTAAACATAAGAACCTCTTTATTTGCAAACAGATTTTATGACGCTATTCTGTTTACAGCAACGCGTTTATTAAGTTCGCAAGTAAATACAATCAGGGTTAATGACTCCAACGCTTTGAAAGTGTAGTATGAAGGAAAACAAATAAAATGTCATAAAACCACTTGTAAGAACGTAAATAAATATTTTATTATTGCAAACATGCGTTATATACATTCGTATTTTACGATAAATAAAAATGTAAGTCCGTGCCGAATCAATCAACTGTTGAGTCACAAGCTAGACAATGTCCGTGTGCAATCATTTTAATATAAGATTCGCAGTAGCGGCATAATAGAGTATTGCGCGGAGTGCCGGTCGATAGGGTCGGGTGTCGGGTAGGAGCATGCCACACTGTCACAATGGTCTGGGGCCACCCTAGCCGCCCGCGTTACTCCCAATAAAAAGTTGAGTGCGTCTCATTAACGCCTTGCGCAAGCTCGAAAGCGGCCCTTGGGGCACTCGTTGCCAGAGACAAGCAACGCAAATTACTTTGGCACCGTTTGACGGCGGGAAATTTCATTACCACGAGCACATATCATTATTATCTTGCCGGCAATCTACATATTTTACTCGGTAATAAATGCGCGGGTAGTTTCACTTTCGGACACTGGTTTTCGAAAATGACCCGACTTTATAAATTTGCTGCGGTTCGGTTCTTGTGAAGGGCGTGTTACAGTTTTAAGTGAATTTCTTTTTGACCTCTTGCTCCAAGGTGTTGTCCGTAATTACTTGGACACTGCTATATAATTTGGTGTAAACAACGTAAACTGATATTTAAATATGTGACAGCAGCTGCAAAAAGATACAAAATCTTATTAAATATTAATTAGTAGACATTCCAGTAATTGTAAGAGTATGTTCTATCTCATTTCCATTCACAAGATTCTCGGTTGTATTGTAAATATATTTTTCTATGGTGCCAAGTTAATATTTACCCATTAGAAACATATCTCATTAAGTACATGTGAAGAAATATTTCTGCAGAGAAATAGTAAGTAATTGCATAATTCAGAGGTATGCAAGTTAAAGTCATGTGTTTAAAGATTAGTTCTGAATCGATAACATTATTACATATTCAGAAATGTCGCCACTCATCTACATGATAGATAATTGGCCCTACGCCCCTACATGAAACTGAACGTTAGGCTTTGCGTCGTGGAATTCGTTCAGGCGAGTGGGGGCTCGTTAGCCAACCGCCGAACACCGACAGCGTAATGACAGAACACGCCTCTTGTAATCACTGTGCGTGATTTTACTCCACATCGCACTTCTGAGACGTTTTGCGAATTTAATTTTTGGAGGTTATCAAAATCCTCACACGTTTCACCTCGCCGCCCGCTAAGCGTATCATTACGTGAACTGAAGCCTGCAATTACTTACTTGCGTTGGTGTAAAAGTCTTCACAAAGTAGCACACGTTCTTTAAGATTAAAGGATTGATTGATTATTAGGTACTATGTGCGTGATATGTTCGGAAAGTAGACCCTGGACAATTTTAACGAATCTCTTGATTCGATCTCTGTAATGTAGGTACGCGGCGGCAGGTGGCTTAACAAGGCTTATGAAGCCTGAAATAGCTTCTAGTAGCAAAAAAATACCAGAAAAAAAAAGTGAATAAACACATTTACTAGCAGCTTGAAAAGGGCCCTCAGTAAAATAACTTTGGCTAGGTAGGTAACGGTTCATTCGAAAGATATATCTATCAAATTATATTAACATGGAACAAAAATAAAGAATGCTGGCAGGAGCTTGCAGTCGGTACAGATGGCCATATCATTCCTTATATCCTGCCGCTGTAGTATCAGATAGGCAGCGGCGCAGCTGTCATCGCCGAGTTGCCGCGTGAACAGTTTCAAGTTGCCGTCAGTAATTATTCCACGTCACCGAAAAATTAAAGCAAGGATACGATAAACCTTAAGTGCAACGTGAATAAAAATCTGGCAGTGAGAACACATCAAGCGAAATGGAACGTCAACGCGAAGGTTGATGTCGTGTCGCCGAGGGCGCGGAGAAATGACGGCTCAGTCCGTTGAGCAAACCCGTACATGTACAAATCGATTACACCCGTGTTCTGTAGGTGCAGACTGCAGAGATCGCGTGACGGGCATTAATTACAGGAGGTGTCGATTCGAAAAACGGTGTTCAGAAAACAACTTCGGAATTGGAACAGATCATAGTCATTATACCAATTTGCTGAGTAAAGGCTTTTTATGCGTAACCCTCATATATTGTATGTAGTCACCCGTTCCGTGTCAATTAAGTAATCATAGAGTTCAGTACTATAAATACCGGCTTAATTCTTACATAAATACTTCCTAGATAGCGTGGAGCTGATGGCTTATATTGTCACAGCCTCTCAGTCCAAACAAAAATAGCTAATTAGGTATTTTTCGACAAGTTAGAACAATAATTATAATGTTTGATTTATAACCACATGCATAATATGTTCAACATTCCAAAGTGTTTATTTATTATAATGAACGATCATTTTACTAATACGTACGCTTGATATGACTTTTTGACTGGATATAATTACAACAGACAGACAACATTTCAACATTGTCGATGAGGAGAAGAATATTAATAAGACATCACTTTAGGGTTTTGTAAACAGATTAGGCAAGGCCGTAAAATGTAAATAAAAGAGTGATTTATGAGTCTGGGTCCGGAAAAGAACTGGAGTTACCGACATAGCTTGCAGAGTAACCAAGCTGAAGTGGCAGTGGGCTGGCCATGTTTGTCAAAGGACCGATGGCCGGTGGAGCAGACGAGTCTTGGAGTGGAGACCGCGTATCGGCAAGCGTAGCGTGGGGCACCCCCAGCTAGATGGACCGGTGACCTTAAGAAAGTGGCTGGGACAGACTGGATGCGGAAGGCGGAGGAAGGGGTGTTGTGACGCAGCCTATGTCCAGCAGTGGACTAGGCGATGGGCTGAGTTGATTATGAGTCTGGGTTAGATTCCCGGGTTGAATATCAACGCCTTATGAATAGATCGATTTCAAGTAGGTACATAATCTAGCTAGAAGGCATGTGCCCAGTAAATGATAGTGGCTCACCAGCCGATCTATTCTGTAAAAATGTCACCGTGAAAACTTAATTAAAGTGAGCTGCCATTCCACGATGCTAGGGATTGACACTATTAGCTTGCCGTCCGATAAGGACCAGGCCCGGGTCGACGGCGCGTTGTGTTCCACGCGCGCCTCAAAGAGATGTCAGCACCAATGACGGGGTCCGCTAGGGCCGATGCCTGCCAGGGTTGCAGGAAAGCCCGAAAGCGTTACCGTGGCCCCTGGCACAGCCAACAGAAGGAACACGGGTGGGTTTTAGTCAGTAAGAGTCTGACACGCCCTCCTGTTCTGCCCAGAGCGGGAGAAGTTATTTGCTGATTTCCCACCCAAAAAGGTTTAGTTCACCGAAGTTATCACGGTAAGAATTTCACAGAATAGATCGGCTGTATCGGTAAGTTTCGGATCAAAGGATGTTCAGGAGTGCGTTTCCCTAATGTTTTGGAGTTTACATACATCGTTCGGTGCTGTTAAATGCGTAAGAATATCAACCAAGTACTGACTTTGTAAAAAGTTTCCACTGTGTCCTACATTTATAAGGAGTATAGTTGTATTACATTCGTTAGTACTTTGGCGGGGTGCTAGGTGCTGGCCCGGCGCGGACGGTATCGAGCGCGCTATCTCACGCCCTGTTGCCACGCTTCTCACCTCGGGACGCCACCTCCGCGCACTTCGCCCGCCTTGATGCTTTATCGCCCGCAATCGCACCACTCATCTATTACACGAACCTTACCTACTAAACTGAATGTCGATGACCCACTCGACCTTATCCTCCTTATGAGGAGTTACGAGTGACAGCGCCGTGCAAGCCTGCTCATGTGCATTTCTTCATTATTTTTATCGATGAAATATCAGTAGTTTTATATTTTTATATTAACTAACTTCATAAAGAAGCAATTTATTAAACGAGTTATTATGTTCGTTATTATATTCCATAACCGCTAAACGTATTGAATTTCACAAGAAAATTGTTTTAGATAAGTTTAAAGTAGTTAGTTTAAGTTTAAGTTTTTTTTTGTTTTAGTTGTGTGTTTTAATTGTTTTTGTTTTGTGTTGTTTTACAAAAGTGGTATTGATGTCTCAAATTCGAAGCAACAGTGAATGATAAGTTCCTTTAATCCATTTATTATTATATATTTATCGGACCCGGTCCCTGGGAAACTGGCATTTAATTTAGTTGGCTATCTAGGCTGATCAGTCAAGCAGTAACATCTAGATTGAAAGGTTTTATTAATCTAATCCTAATTCAATAACGCTTTTTGCTTGACGCGCTGCGGCTGCTGCATTGCATCCTGTTCAGCTGAGACGTGCAGACACTGAACACTTTCACGACTAATTGTTATGAATGCAACGTGATCTAGTTCGCTAGTGTAATGTCAACGTGTCTGCCACATTTCGTGCATTAGCTTTAGCGCTGATATTTACACATCAGCGATGCAAGTTTGGCGACTGCATTAGCCCGTTTTGCATTTGATTATATTTTTAGATGGCTTTTAAACATAAGCTAGCCAGTGTCGTAACAAAATCTAGCGCTTGAATTCACACCGCAGTCGTACGATTAACAGACCACATATTTGTGAATATGATAAAACTTGTATATTTATTATTTTTGTTGCAATTTCGTCACACGCCTTTGAATGATTTACACAGGCTTCGATTGGTGTCTGGTAATTTATATCTCCTAAGTATCATGATGAAACTTTATCAGAGTTCACGTTGCGACACCCGATGAAAAATCTTTTCATAACGACTGCGTTCCAGATACATCAACCTTATGAATGATACGAGTATTTATTCTCCTCTTAAATTAATTGTCTTGAACAAGAGAGAAATCCAATCATTGGTTTAAATATAGTTGGTTTTCTTGCTGCTGTTGAAATTATATAAGAACTTTTTGCTAGTTAAATGCTCCCTGCGTTATCAAACACTTGACTGTTTGTGTGCAATGAAAATCCTTTGTTAAATTCCAACTACTTAGTATCGAATTGAGTATTCAGCTCAGCTGTCTACATTAGTTTGACTACTTCTCATGTGATCCTATTTGAGCGTGCTCAAGCAGCCGACTTGAATTCATACGGTCTGAATACAGCGGCCATCACAATGCATCAGCGCCTGCGCAAGTGAAGGGCACTCGGAATTCTCGGATTATTTTAACTTGTCTTTTTCAATGTCAGCGTTTAAAATAATTGCATCACAATTTTAAAATGCGAGGCTTTTGCTTTTAAGACGGTTTTAAGCGACGTATAATAAGATTATTTCCTGGAAGTCATGAGACACTTCTTTGTCGGGCGCTGCTCTTAATGTATGTAACAATGACCATCTGTGTTGATTGTTGACACTAATCTACAGATTTATTAGATTAATAGAATAATTTGTATATGATCCTGCATATTTTTGGACACTAAATACATAACAACTTAATACAAAGTCTTGTAGATTGACACATACCTATTATCTATCAAACTCCTTTTTTTTGCCATATAGGAACTAGTTTCGAATGTAACAAAGCGACAGTGGAATGCACATCTTAACAACAACAAACCAAGTAAGAATATAAACGCTCAACGTAAACCGCAATAACTACAAAATCAAAACAAGTTGATGTAATACGAAGAGACAATTCTGCGTATCGAATAATAAGGAGTGCAAGACAAGAGGACGCACGTTCGTGACCGACCGAAGGCCTTCCACTCTAGCGGTCCGCAATTATTTATATTAAAATTACGGAAAATCACTCTCTCCCGACTAGCGAGCTTATCGACCATTGTTTCATGTCGGAACTATTTTGACAATTGACGGTCGGCCAAGCCGTGCGGTTAAGTGCGCAGTGAGACAGTGAAGCACTCGCGTGGGCCGTTCTCTATTGTAATTCGATTTAAACATAGGTACCATCGTTCCGGCGACATTGAATGCTTCTTGGAATTAGATTCAGCTCTAGATAGTTACGGATGTTGTTTCGATACAGTTTTGAAATACCAATCTCTCGAAGCAACGTAAGTTATGAAACGTTAAATATTTCACCGATTGCCCAATATAGTCTGAATATCGTAAGATGACATTACTTAGCGGTTTACTTATTTCGGTCTTTTATTGAGAGCTTATCAACGTATTAAATTGTAATTGTTTATTACTTTGGATAAACTCTATCTTAACAGTCAACCCATTCACTCGGCGGTATCCTAAATGCAAATACAATTAACCATGCATCATCAAGAACCACTTTTTACCTCAGGTAACATTTAACACGTTTTGTAGAATAATAATAATAATATATATTACAAAAAGACAAACATAACTAGGACCCAAATATATGCACATTTTTATTTTTCCACCAACTGAAAAGGTATTCAAAGTCAATATTACTCCTAATCATGTGGGTGAGGCAGGTTTTTGTCAATAGAAACGATATTTACTTGAAAATGTTTTTAGACAAAATACGTTCAGTCGCTTCTTTAATTTGACTGGTTTGTTTGTTAAGCAGCAGTTGACGAGGTGTCGGTGTCTGTGGGAATTGCCTGCGGCCGACATGCCTAGCTCATTTGTACAAATGAGTATAGATAATTTGTTGCAATATGACGGGCCATCATCACGTCGCTGAGCGCGGAGGAGGCGAGCCGTCTCAGCCGGCCGTCATTATCCGCGCATCGGCAGATCTCGGCGATGGCCGACACCGTTAGTGCTGCAACAGTCACACTGATGCTGATAAAACTACACAAATATGTAACAATTGCGCAAACATCTTATCTTAAGCTATATTTTGAGCTAAATTTCATAACATTCACATATTTAGCGACCAACATTTGTAAAGCGTCGTGATTGTTATTCGACATGCATATTACTGAAATGCGGACTGAATAAAATTACACAAGCGTTATAAAACACACAAAGCTTACAATTTAACTTTCATAATAAAATTCAGATATGCATACATATTGATCACGTTTAAAATTGCATTCTTGATAACCATGTATTAAAATCGAGTGAAATCTGTAATTCGTGGGAGAGTTTGTCCGAGTAACATGACTTGACACAAAGTGCGCACAAAAAGCGGTCGGACACGGGTCATTCATGTCATCATTATGTAAGGACAATATTTCGTTGTTGCTTTTAACTCTTATTCAATAACAACGGTAAATACATTGGGTCTAAATAAAAGTATAATATAAACGTTTCTATGCTTTTACTTAAGACAAGACAAAAGCGGAAAGAGCAAGAGACAAAGATTATGTCACAAATAATGTTAAGCTTTTTCCAATTAAATTACATATAGGAACTTCTAGTCTCAGAAGATGAAGTTAAATATATGTTTTCCCACGATACGACTATTCTTCGACCTCTGCAAAGCAATTACTCGGAGATACCGATGTCCTAACTTTAGAACGGATATAATATAATTGTAACCGGATCAATTCCGTCATTGAAGAAAATACTAGCGGTACCCGTGGCTCCGCTAACATTTTGTAATATTAGTTTAAGTTTTTCCGGATGAAAAATACCTAACCCATATGTTTTCCGAGGTAGGTTACCTACCTACAAAATCTATCGAAATTATACCTACTCAGTTTGGTTATCTGTATTTACGTAGAAAATTGTCAGATCGGAAAACTTAGTCACAAAAATTATTATGGTTTCGAAATAGCGATAGCGGCAGGATTCTCACAGATAGCCGAATGTGATACCTGTTGCGTTAAGGAAAAGCTTACATTTATCTAGGATGGATTCTAACCATAGCTATTTTAAACATCAAAATTTTTGTGTTATTTTTATATTTAAAACATAACAACATAACTACATTATTCGACTAACGCTACTCTAACCAACTCATTACAAAGTCAATTTATCAGCTCCCGTTCATCTGTTATCTTAAGTCATTTTTAAATGTAAATGATTGATTCTTTCCTAGTAAATGAATAGGTATATTTTTTTTCTAATTAATTATCATCGACTTAAGTATCCGCATAAAACAAAACTCTGGCAAAGACAAATGTTTATGTCACGTATATAAAATTTATGCCTACTTCATAAGACGGCAAAACAATGAGTGAGCGGCAAGTGGTGGCGCATTATCTTTGTTAGATATTTGACGAATGCCAAATACAGGTATTACCTACATATAGCCTGAGGCTACGACTAGTGTAAAATAAGCTTTCGAAATAACGAGCTGTATTTGCGATTTGAAGGAGCGCCTAAGCTAATACTTTCCGGGAAATCTGTGTCAGAGGTCGCGCAGAACACGCAAGATTCGCGTGTAACTCGCCGCTGCCATACAAGGTAATTAATATAGTGTTTAAGGGGCCAATTAAAGGACTTTCATTAATTATGTGAGATTAACATCTAATTGATTAATAAATTAATTTACACTGTTAAACTCTCTTATTACTGCTTGGTTAGGATAGTAAGCGATGAGCTTATTTATGGTTCCCGCCGTTCTGTTAGCCTTGTCTATTATTTGTAAATGTCACTAATCCGCGGAAATGGTAGTGTTTCAGTGTTTGAATACTAATTCATACAAATTATCTAAAAATATAAATTGATTTTACTGTTTCTAATATGTTTTGGTTACTAATTTGTCAACTCCATTTGCCAATTTAGTGCTTTGTCGTGGACATTTTCGTAATACATGATTTTTTTTCAAAATCTCCAGGTTTGGCAAACCATTGGCGATGGCAGCATTAGTAGAAGACTGCAATTCTCTTGATACCATACATAGCTCAATAATCGCCTTAAGACACTCTTTGATCTTCCACAATGAGTGACTGTCTTGTTTTTCATCTAAATGCACCTAATTCATGACTGGGCTCAATCTGTATGGTTTTTCCTCAAAATACCGTTTCAGACACCAATCTACATGGTCTTCACATGATCTGACCAAGATTATGTCTGGACTTTAAAAGAGACTGTGACCTCTGAGTATGTTTCGGCCTTTCTTCTCAGAGTAGTCAGATAGGAAACGCCGATCTCATCTAGTTTTTAAAATATGATTGACGTGTAAAAGTGTTTGTACAAACCTACTTATAGAAATAAATCATTTATCATTTAATAGTTAAAATTCTATTTGGCAATTTTGACAATTTTATTCTCAAACCAAATAAGTCATCCAGGTCCTATTTGTCGGTGCCTAAAGTAGCTAACTAAACCATGATACGGACTGGCAGTAGTGTCCAGCGTCCACACGGACGCGGACGCCATGTGTAACATCACACTTAGGGTTGAGAGGTCAGACGGTAGTCGCTACTAGTAAAACTAGAAACTCTACATATCAATAATGAATGAACTGGTCGTGTGTTCATAGTTACCGCACAACCAATTACTTCTCGTAAGTACTTTGAACAAAGTGGACTCCGGCGGTAGGCAGAGAAATGTTACAAAGACTAATGCGTGGTTCCTATATATTACGAACCGTTTTCTTTACAATGGGGAAAAACAGTTCGTTATATGTATACGGCCGTTGTATGAACACGTTTGTTTATGCCAAGTTTAGTTTTAGATTTTAACGGATAGAGAGACTATCAAGATGAACTAGAAACAGATCATTCTTGATAGCAATGACATAATGGGTGGTAGAATATATCATATGGCCGATTATGATGACATACTTTGCGCAGTTTCAAAATTGCGTTTTTGTAAATTTAACTGACATTTAAATGTTTCTCGCCATACGAATAGCGGTTGGTAGTGACGGACATGCACCGATCACGAGGAAAGGATGGTGGGTAAATAAATATTTAGACCATATAAAACAATCGCAAACGATAGTCATGACAAATGAGGGTACCTCTCCGCTAATCGTTGTGCTCATCGCCAGCCATCAATCTTCATTACCTTGTAAGAGGCGCCTTGCGATTCATTTTACCAACATGTAACGTACGTGAAAGTTGCGTCATTACTGTTTCATGTGAACACGTCTTACTATAATATTTGTTTCCTATTATTCTGGTCAGTTTTAGATGCGTGTTTCTTGCAACTGTAGGTACAGATTTTCATTTGCAATTTTCCTCATTGTTTTTGCACGGCTAGGTATATTTCCTGCTGTCAATAACTCTGAAATCCTATCTTTAATTCCTGAAACCATTAACGAATATCAAATCGGAGGCAAGCGTGTAATCAGTAACAGTCATTAAAAAGAAATTACGTCAATTAATAACAATGCATTTCATGAGAAGTTGTATTTTGTTTGCGAGAAATGATTTTCCTCTTAGTAATTATTCTTAACATTGCAGGTAGTAAAAGTTTCCAGGGTCATTTCTTTCCGACGAAAGCGATGGCAAGGCAAAGTACCTTCAAGTTAATGACATTTCGTGCTTCGCAGCAGAAAAATGTCGGCTATAATTGGTTACATACTCACAATAAAAAAAACGGAAAATGGTTCAGTATAATTAATTTAAGTAGACAGTTACATAATTTAAATTCCAATAAGATATCAAACATCGACGGCATAATGTCTACCTGTATTCAGTATAGTCTACTGGTTAGATCTCCTATAGGCTGCCGCAAATAAGCAGGCTTTTTCTGTAAAGAGGAATCCCTAAGCCTTTGGAGGCCGAAGAGTTACGGAGCACAATTCAGGGGTTTCGACCGCCCAGTCGGGTGATCGCTACAGTCGCCAGACCAATTCATTGACAGGGACGCGGGGTGTACATGTGCATTAGTACTGTATCACTAAACCATCTCATTAGTAGCGTGTACTCAAACTCAAAGCATTTATTTCAAATAAACCAATTACAGGCGCTTTTGAATTGTCAAGGGGTCGGTCAGTCAGAAAGATGAAGCTAGTTGCCCATTCCAAAGCGTAGTAGGTACCTATGGAGAAGAACGGGCAAGACCATGTTGTAGTAGCAACTCGATTTAACACCTTCCCCTGCAAAGCCGTACGAAAATACCTATGTACATAATAATTAATAAAGTATCACACTTACACGTATTTATAGGGACCCACTAAAGTTCATAAATTACTTTAATGTCAAGACCACACCGTATGCTCACGAATAATAAGAACGCAGAAAGAAAAAACTTATTAAAAAAAATTCAATCATAACGAAACAAGATCACAGTTTTGGGTCATTGTTTTTGTTCGTAAATCCGGTCATTCTGCGCATGCGAAACAGTCCGATGCTATGTCGTCGGCGCGGCGCGGCCCGTGCTCGCGCGGGCGCCTTTCACCGCAGGTCGTAGGTCAGGGCGCGCTCAGGTGCTCCGCCCTCGGCACCCCCCCGCCCCGCGCCCCTGTCCACCCGCGCCGCACTAACGGCCCGCCACCACTGCCCTATTCAGCTGTCGTCGCGAGAACAACATCGCCGCCGCTAGGAACAACAACACTTATGAATTATTCCACCGCTCTGTACTGCTTAGAAACAATTACAAAACAATACGAATTCATAACATAACTTTCACAATGCTCTTTGTGTGCCTTCAGCGCTCCATGCTCTCGTTCGCTGCATTATGGCAGGCGAGCGGTACGCGGAACATCTTCGCCGTCCTCTTAGACAGATCGTGTAATATGCATGCATATATAATACGAAACACTAGAAAGTCGCACCAGCTCGGTACAAAAATGTTGGTGGCAATGTTTTGCGGCATCAACATGATAATTTCCTGTTGCTAAGATGACGATCGAATCAATTTGGCTTGGAGTGTGCAGCGCGTTGCGTATGGTTGCGGTGGCGTGCGAGATGCATCGTTAAGTTAATGCGGCCGTAACGGCGGAAGCTGCGCATAGCGTTAGCGAGCTTTCGGCGGTTCCCACGGCGCCCCTCCCGCGACCGCGCGGTTACACAATGCGAGGTGAACGCGGATCTAAGCAATCGCTTAACCTCGCCCACAGCGCGCGCGCCGCCGCCGCACCGCCGCGCGCCGCGCCGCTTCAACGCCGTACCGCGATGCACCTCCAATAAGACACAGTTTCATAAAACACCGACAACTATTACACTATCGGACTGTTACACAAGTTGTCGTATTAAACAAACTTATTTTTTTTAAATATTTGTTCTAACGTCCATTTGTAGTAAATGATTTTGTAATGCGTAATTTAAATTCAAATCTATTTGGATTTAAATAAACATTGTTTTCTAAATATAAACAAAAGAAAACTAGTTTGTATTGCTATAAGTAAATTGGTATTTACCTGCCGACTTTTTATTAGTTGTTTATTCAGAATGTGTAAAATAGTTTTTTTTTAATGCTTTTTTGCCCCTTCAAGTAAAAATATGGTTTACAATAGATTTAAGCCTGAGGTAAGTAAAGTTGTATGTTAGAGTTGCAGCCAATACCTAAGCTAAGATAACTTAATATCTTGTAGTTATAGGTACCTACCAGCGCCCCCACCCTCGTTATCATTATAGCCGATGATCAATAAAGTATAAAATATGTATTTTAATTACCGGAATAATTTGAAATATCTAGATAGGTTTAAGTTATAATTATTTATAATAAGTTGAATTTTAGATTGTGGTTGACATAACATCTGCTAACCATTCAATGCCTATCGATATTTCCATGAAGCACTTTAGAATGGAAAATTTAATAACGGTCTCACGATAACAGCGTATAAATTTTTTCGACTTATGACACTCGATGACGGACGTAACGCAGGCCGGAAGATTGCAATGAGTACTTTCTTTACATCCGGCAGTTCAGGCGGGGTCACGACCGATCTTTTTGTCCAGCCTCCAGGCTGAATGCACGTGACCCGTGCGTGATTACGTTCGACGCGCTTAATTATGCTGTCACATCGTCACTTGATGGGCGATAGTGAAAGCGAACGATACTTGCCGTAATAATAGACGAAAATAAAGCCATAATATGAGCGTGGACCGCTTGCAGACGCAACCTCGCCGAGTCGCCATACCATCATCACACAAACCGGTGATTTCTTAACAGCATTAAAAGTTGTATCACGTTGTTAGCACGTGCATATAAATGAATGTTTTTTCGGTAGATTATTCAGTCTAGTCGTTATACATACATAATAAGCGACGGAAAAAACCTACTTAAGTAAGTTTTCGATCACATTATTTTAACGAAGATAAATCACGTAAAATCCAACAGAAGCGGTGACAGCCTCGGGTGTGGGGTATCGGACAGAAACGAGATACTGTGATGTCGCGGTTTCAATCCCGGCCATGTATCAATGTGTTTTTTCAATATATTTACACAATTTATGACTGACTGGAAAGGTAAAGGAATATATTGTTCAGGTTGCACATCCTTAATATTACGGCGACAGG
Source organism: Brachylomia viminalis (assembly GCA_937001585.2). NCBI lineage: Eukaryota > Metazoa > Arthropoda > Insecta > Lepidoptera > Noctuidae > Brachylomia > Brachylomia viminalis. The sequence goes on along the minus strand of OW443301.2, from coordinate 11,095,659 downwards.
TACTGCCATCATTTTTTATGTATACTTTGGACACACAAAATGGTTTAATATGTGGTTAAAATAATAATCCACTTTCGATTAACAATAGGTAACTTCTGCTATGAAATATAGGTATCTAAATATGGTAATAACTTAGCTTTGATTTGGCTAAACTTGTGGCTGACCTTCACAAGTTTTTTGACGAAAAAAGAAGAAAAAACTATTTACTTCGTTTTACATTTTACGTGAAAGGCTAAGGGTACCTAAAAATAAATTGTAATTGTATTTCAATAAATTTATTTTGAAGCTAATTGCCTGCTATATATATTTTTGTAAGCAGCAAACCTACAAACGGGTTCATGGTTACTTACTGTAAGTGCGCCATTGTTGTCGGCCGACTCTACTCGACTCATGCACATAATTTTCGAATAATTTCCTACTGAATTTAAATTTTTGATATGAAATTACGGAAGCTTGTCTCAAAAATTGAAACCGTATCATAATTTACTGTAACTGTAGGCGAAAACAATCTGCCTACATTATTCGGGTTATTTCTCTGTTCGATGTCTGGACAAAAACGAGACAAAGTACATTCGCTCTTAATTTAAGTATTAAAAAGAACAGTTCTCGATTCAGCCGATGTGAGCGCAGAATTTCCATGTGCGGGTTCGGTTCCGGCTTCGAAATAGTCCGGTCCTCCTTGAGACCGCCGCAGAATCCGACGGGCTCGACCGCAATCTTTTAGATCATCGTCTATATACGTACTTACCTACTATAACACGTTTTATTATTTACGACAAACCAGGTTTGAATAACGGAGAATAAATTCGATTTCAACCAATATTGTTTGCGGTGTTTAGTTTTACACATGTCCGACGACCGTCCATCTTTTTCCTTTCGGTTACGCTTGAGAGCTTGTGAGAAATCTTCTATAATTAGGAAACGTTATGTAAACAGAGATGTTATGTAATTATCTAGTATAGCCGAAGGTCCTCGACCCCGCGACAAAAGCTCCGCTAGATCGATGCTGAATTGTGTAAGCAAAAGTTTTTACCAATTGTGTGGAGATGACAGAGTGACGCGGCGAGGCGTGGGTGACGAGCGCGTCAAGTGTGCAATATGCTTCATTTATTCAAAGGTACATACCAATGAAACTAATACATATTATATTTCAATGCGACGCGTAACAGAATAAATTGTTCGGAATAATTATGTTAATTGAGAAACGACATTCGATCTAACTTGTGACAGTCTATTTATTTTGCGGCTAAAAGTTTTTTATCATTTTCAGATCGCGCAATGATAGTTTGCTTACAACAATGGCTTTATTTTAAAATCGTGCAATATTTTTCAGAACAACAAACTGCGCTTTAACTGTACCATAAACTTTGACATCAAATATTCAGTGATTTATGAACTGTTTTTAAAAAAAGCTCTCTTATTTTAACGTTATGGAGTTTATGTTCACTTTTAAGATTGCAGTAAAAGATGTTGAACTATGTCAATATTTTATAATAATTATAGCAAATGCGTTCTTTTGTTATAAATATCAAATTATTTTCATGACGGCACATCACAGTTACTTTTCGAGTTTTATACTCAAAAATACATTCACAGACTTGTCTGCATGTCTATATCCGGATAGCAATGAGTAGTCATTAAATAAATAGTTCCATTGAAGCCACGCACGCCATTTACCTTGTAGGCTGCCTCTATTCTAACTAGAGATCAAGCCCCATCACTATAATGATATAAATGCCGACTACGACTACTCTACTATTGAAGTTATAAATGTGCAATTTAAAGTTACCAAGTACAGGAACTAGGGAAGAACTGTAGCTTAAAAGATAAGCATGTATGTAAATAAGTAGCTACTTAAACTTTATGTTAAACGCACTTATTAAAAATGAGCTTCGCCTTAAGTAGTTGTCAATAGGCAGTTTTTGTGAGTTTCGAGAACTAGGTAAAATGTATATCCCTGTACTACTATTTCTGAACTTACATAAAAAATATTATCAAGATGTTACTTGTAAAGACGCTGGAGGGTTTCCTGTACTACTATTTTGAACTTAAATAAAAAATATTATCAAGATCTTGTAAAGACGCTTGTGGGAAATACCTTGACAACGCAACTCAAGGACTTGAAAAAATTGCTGGCGAAAAACCCTGATTTTCCCAAGAAATTGTAAACAATAATGTCGCCGTGTCTGTGAGACTTGCGACTTAATAAAACACTATTTTATGAGTCAGCTCTACTACCTACAGGTAGATGCTTGTGGAAATTTATGCAGTACAGAATCACCAGGATACAGGATCTAGAAAATAATTATTGTTATTTCAAGCAGTTAAATGTACAACCGGAGCTTGTGGAATAATTGACCCTTTGGAAGCTCAACAAGATTGTTTTTCAATTAGCTCGCACGAAGGTATTTTGAAAAATGCCTTAGTAGGATTGCACAGCAAAAAAAAGGCGTCAACGTATTTTTTTTTCGAAATAAGTTCTACTTTCCTATGCGTTTTCAAAGTAGAGGTGAAAAATGGAAAAATTTACACATGATTATTAATTATTTTCAACAGTTTATTTTCTAATTTTCTAAACACCAATTCCATGGTTATTTTTTGACCAAACACATGAAGATTAAGTACATAATATTTTAGTATAATACATTGTTGGGTTGCTGTAAAAAGAATTGACATCCCTTAGGACCCTCAGTATTTGTCATGATGACGCCATGAAAAAATCACATGCACATTACACTAACTCATTACACGCACTCTTGTATTGTTGAGGTTTTTAAAGGGGGGAGGTATGTAGGGACTACAGGTAGCAGTAACGCTAGCGGTACTGCTGCCTGTAGCCCCTACATACATAGCTGCAGCTCACTATGCTTAAAACAAACATAAATCCAAAGCAACGAATTCCAAAGAAAGATAGAACTCACCTCAAAGAAACTTGAACACAAAGACGAGATCATTATCTAAGTTCATGGTTCACATTACTCATTGTTCGCTTTGTGTCGCAAATACTCAGTGCGTATACACCAACTATAATCTACTCGTACCTACTTATACTTTTTTTTTTTTTTTTTTTGAGGATGGGAAATCATCAAATGACTCCTCCCGCTCTGGGTGGAGCGGAAGGGAGTGTCAGACTCTTACTGACTAAAACCCACCCGTGTTCCTTCCTTGGCCCTTTATGTTCCGGGTCAGCGGTACCCCTTTTGGATGATCCCGCTTTCCCGGCAGGCTTGGGCCCTAGTGGGCCCCCTCTATGATGCTGACATCTCTTTGAGGCGCGCGTGGAACACATACGCGCCGTCCAGCACGGGCCTGGTCCTGATCGGACGGTGAGCTACCCATTACTCACCGCCCGCAGGCCCGCGCCTACGGTGGCCGGGAGTCGTCACGCGGCTCCCGACGCCCGGAGCGTCCACCGCGGCGGCTTGGACGGGAGACTCTCTCCCTCTCCCGTCCCGCCACCTCCTTCGCTAGCATGACTGCTTCGCAGAAGGAGGCGACTGCCTCCCACTCCCCCTCGCCCCGGACCATGGCTTGAACCAAGGCCGGGCGTGAGAGATCGCCGCCGCTGCCGATCGCCTCTACGAGGACACGGCGGTGCTCCGCCCATGCAGGGCAGGCCCCCACCGTATGCTCCACCGTGTCCTCGGGGCGATCATCGCAGTGGTGACACCCGGGCGTTTCCTCCCGCCTGATGATGTGCAGGAACCTCCCGAAACTTCCGTGTCCGGTGAGGACCTGCGTCAGGCGGTAGGTGAGGACGCCGTGACGCCTCTCTAGCCACTCCTCAAAGAGGGGTCTTACCGCCGCTATCGTGGCGTGCCCTGCGCTGGGTTGCGACAGTCGCTCTTTCCATGCCGCCATGAGATCGCGCCGGAGGTCCGTCCGCTCCGCCGCGATTTGCCGCGGAAGCGGGGTTTCCCCCCGGCGTAGTGCCTCCGCGCGCCACTCATACAGGCGCGCGAGGACTATCGCCTCCAGATCCCACGGCGGCAGTCCGGCAAGGAGGCTTGCCGCCTCGCCCGAGATCGTGCGGTAGCCCCGGATCAGCCTTACGGCTACCACCTTTTGGGGCGCGTTCAGATAGTGGGCGGCTCTCCGCCGCAGTGAACGCGCCCACACCGGGGCCCCATATGTAGCCATGGACCGCACGACCCCCGCGTAAAGCCTCCGGCAGGAGGCGTTTGGACCCCTTACCTACTTATACTTAACCTGTCAATTTCCAGATTCTATTCATACATCACACGGAAGTTATCGCCGATCGAATGTGATGGTCTTTAATGTGATTTCATTGAACATCGCATCCACGTTTAGTTCTAATGATATCTCTTAATCTCATTCTGAACCGATGGGTCTATATCAATACACAAATTCGAAAGTAACTCTGTCTGTCTGACTGTGTTTGACAGATTTCGATAAAATTTGGCAAGTATATAGGTGGCATCCTGGGGAAGGACATAGGCTTTTTGAATAAAACATGATACTAAAAGGGGGTGATATGGGAAATATGAAAAGTTGAAGGGGTGAACGTTTGTATGTGAAACTTAGTATTTCTTAAGTTAAGGATATAAAAACTTAAATTTATGCTTTTGGAATGAAAAATAAAGTTGTTTAAGCGTTTTTGTCAAATCATCTTCCGATGGAGGAGGGGTATGGGGAGGGTAAGTAGGGGATGAATTTAAAATTCACATGACTATTGAAATTTTTGTGTATCGCTTTGGAATTGGAAATGTGGTCAGAACCCGTATCTTGAGGTATTATTTATTTTAGTATTTTCATTTAAATCGACCGGCCCGCTTAAAACTTATTACAATTTGAAGTTATATACTTAATAAGTCAGCTAACATGTAGGTAATACGTGGTCAATGGCGGCGCTAGAGTTTCAAATTAATGATGATAGTATTAAAATTAAATATTATTATTTTTAAGTTCGACATTTGTAATCGTAGAAACGTGTTTAATAAAATACAAAAAAAATATTATTTGCATTTATTATCTGCCTGTCTGTTACCTTTTTACGCTTTAACGGCTGAATGTATTTGGATGATAGGATGCTATGTATCCCTGTACCACGTTCCCGTGGGGTAATTTCCGACATCCTCGCGGGCGGAAGCCACGGGCAGGAGCTAGTATACAGGGTTATTGGTAAAACACCATCAACCTCTTAAGGGGTCATTGTACTCGTCATTATGAACAACTTTTACTATGGGACCAAATGTGAAATCGCGAAAAAAAAAGCAGATGGTCCCAACATTTTGACGAGTTCTGCAAACATAAATGTAGGAAACAGGATATTTTTTTTCGCGGTTTAAGGATTTTAATAGAAAAAATATTGTTATAAGGAGGTGAAAAGTTAGACGAAGAGGACAGTCTGCTTGATGACATGGTAAACGCGCAATATGTGTTTGTATAACTACCTGCTCGGCCAACCTAGAGGCAAAGTTTAAATGTCCTTGTAATTTTGTCCAGACACTGAAACACAGCGATATTGCTCAAAGTTAGAAATACGTCGATTTTACTATACCATGGTTGCCCCTTTAAAATTTGTTTACTTACCCAGTATTTTTTGGACTGAAACATGGGCCTCCTCGACCTTTTTAGAAACCTTATAAAACGGCCAGGAAGGCCAGCATCCTTTGGATTTACCTAAATAATGGTTTTCTGTTTGTAAACAAAAGCAAAAACTTTATGGAAAATAAGGTCTAATAAGTGATATTATAGGGTTGTAGGTAGGTACTTTTTAATATGTATTATAAAACCAACTCATAAATAGAAAAAGCGTTCTTAACACAATGTAATTATAATAGGTGTGTCACATGCCCACTGTGTGACACTTCAATAAAATATTGCACACTTATTGTGTCTGTACTCATACATTTTGAGCTTGGCACTATTAAAATGGAAAACAACAATCGATACATGGAAATAAAGTCGATATTCTTACTCGATTTAATATTCGAGTCGAAGACAATGGGCAGAAGTATTATGTATTCATTCGATTTATATGTTGTCACATTAGTGCTGTGGAAATGTTGTAGAGTTACCGCTTCTGGTCACAAGAAATATTGCACGTCAGGCAACATGGCGGACGCCTTGCAACGGACACACACACAAACAGCCTATATCTATTATGTAAAAATGGCATTCATAAATCATCTGTGTGATCAATTTACAGTGTACGGCCACGCAGTGTGGGCAGAATGAGTTTAGGCGATAAATTTGAATAAAAATAACAGGCGGCCCATGTTCTAGTTCCTTTCGAAATAACAAACGGTCACATATGAATATTTAAATATAATAATTTGTTATCATAACTATATTGAAAGTTTCTCTACCTGTCCAACAATAGACCGTATGTTGTATCGAAATTGCATTCTCTAATAGCGACAAACAATTTAATTACCGGTTTAAAGATAAGTTATTGTGAAGTGTTGTTAAATTGTGTACGAGAACATAACAATCCTCCCGGTACTTTCAGCGTTCCACAAACATTAAGGAAGTCTGTAATTGGTGATAGGTATTAGAATATTAATAAATGAGTCTTTCTATATAAATGCAATGAAAGTAAACAAGCAAGTGTACCTAATAAAATAACGAATATTTAAGCATCGGTAACCGCCGTACGGTGACGCAACCCCAATAACTTCCGCGCAGAAAATACAAAACATACAGAGGTGAGAAAACTTTAGTACTTTGTACTTTAGCGTATACAAATTGTCATAGTTGATTACGGTATTTATGTACGGTTGTGAGTAGCCGCGGTGCGAGGCGCAGCAGTGAGAGGCCACCGAGCCTATCAAACCGATACATCATTAATTAATACCGAACTGTCATGGGAAGTGTTGCCCAAGACACTTTGTGGACAGAGTTAGGATTGATGACCCACCTGAGTCGAACCTGACAATACCTTGCGGATGAGCAGATTAACATAATGTTACTAAACAAAGATGCTAAACGAATAATGAAATTCGTGAAATTGCAGCGCTGTGATTGTTTAACATTTGTTTATTTTGCGATTTATTCTGTGATTCCGAATTATTCAGAATTCATTTTTAGTTGCGTAATGTTGCCAACAATTTGTCTGGCGTCCCAAAATCAGTCAATTCTGAAGTAATAACCTGTCTTGAAGAGCCAATCATTTACATGAGTAATGCTGTTTACCGTCTGCTTGATTTGCATTTTTTATGTGTGCATGTTCAAATCAGTAGTTTAATAGCGTAAGACAATCTAAAGTTAATAGGCTCTAAAGTTACTTCCATTACGGAGATGCATACACGTTTCGTCACCGCAACTTGTTTCTAAGCGGCTAAGTTAATGTAAAGTTATTAGTCTTTCTTGTTTAAATTTTCTTACTACACACATATTCTCACTCATTGACCAACACGTGATTCATCACGCTAGCTACTTACACGCGCTTGCATGAATAAACCTGCATAGTTTAATAATTATGTACTGAGCTCCATTTTCAGTATACACAAAGATTTAATTGGCTTACTCATATATCACATTTTATCTTACGTCAATTTTGGTTATTTAGTAACAGTTAATTTAATAACAAGTTGACGTCCTGGGAACCTTATGATAGGTCATATCGTGCGCTTACTAATGAGAGCACGGCCGATTCTTTGAGCGCAGCGAACTACATAATGGACCGGAAATCGTTCTAATAGGGAAGAGTAGTCACACTCACTCGCATGAGCGTAGAGTTAATCTGATGTACTCGAGTATTGTCAGTCATCGTTGGCAATCATAACTTCTGCGATTTGCCGGTGATTCAGCACTTCGTGTCACCATTCTAGGAACATGTTTGACAAGTATTACCAATACAGTCACAGGTTATTTAGCCTGAAATGAATATTGCAATAAAGTATTGTAGGTATGTTTTTTGGTAAATCTATTTCCAAACATCTTGTTTTAAGTCATCTCAATGATAAGATGGATCTTAGAAATCAGTAAGATAAAGCTAGATATTAAGAGGCCCCGATAAACCTACATTTATTATATCTAAAGCTGTTATAATTTCTGCTAAAATATCAGAAGCCCATTTAAAAGATCGTATCTCAGCACAGCCTATTAACAGTTCTCTAAGCATGGCGTTAGAAATCTACCCACATCCGTATCTTAATAAACTAAATGCAAACCACTTTATAATTTATTCTTAACTAATAAGCGGTAAACTTTTGATTATTTTGATAGACTATTAATGTTATAACAGGTGGAGTTAAGAGCTACTCGATACAATGCCACAGCTGATTATAATGTTTTTTCTTTCAAATCTCTGTAAATGAAAAGGCCAAAGTAGTAATTTATAATAATTTATTTAACAATAAATTATGTGACATTTAATCATATACGAGATAAATTAAGTGACATATATGGCGTAGCTGGTCGTAGCCGTAGCATCGCATAGCTTGCGCTACGAACAGACGGTGTGGTTGTTGCTTCTTACATGTAAGTATGTAAAATAATAACTAGGAAACAATTAATCATATACTCATTATAATATCCACATACTTAGGTATTAGTTTTTCACCTATGAAGTGTAGAAACCAACCCTAAGGGTTGTTCGTAGCACTTCTGCGTAGTAAATCTCGTAGCGCGCTACGATGACACAAATTAACATCAACAAAGATTCGCCTAGCTGTTGATGACTGAACTTATACTTCAGTCTCATATACTTTACCCTCTTTGGCCCATATCACCGTTGGTAAGTCCCGTAATCAATCAAATCCCATTTGTTTAGCGACTAGACTTATCTAATGTTAGTTTTTACACAACTACGAGTAATTCTTAGTATAGGGTTTCCACCAGAAATGTAAATTCTAGCTTCTTCAGATCTCCACCCATGATATATATTTTTAACTATTAGGTTTAATTACGTTCTGTAAGTAAAAGGGATTATAAAGTTACTATTAGTAGGTCCTTCCAATTCCTTTATTTCATTTAGAAATTACTAATTTTACATGAAGTACCTAGCTCTCAGATCAGCATGGAAAAATATAATAAAGCACGAATGGCTGACGTATTACGTAAGCATATCACTTGATTTCATTCCTCACTCGTGACTATAATGAAAATGCGCGTAACTATTCCATAATAACTATATAATCGTAAGTTAAAGACAGCGTCACACTGTATCATGTGGGAAATATGCTGCCCCATGTAAGGAAACATATATGTACGCTTGATTGTCAATATTCACTGTATCTAATTGCTAAACGTTAATATAGGAATTAGCGTGCAACTTGTTTGTCATAAAATATGTCTTTGTAAACGAATGTGATTATATCGGTGATTAAAACATAGAGTATGCCGCAATACGTCTGTATTATTTATCGGCGTATTTTTTCACTATGAGAATGTGTGTCAGCACATTATAATAGTACTTATTTATGTACTACCTTAGTACGTGTCTAGGTAATAACATTAGTTCATTACTCAGAGTCAGGTGGAAGCTGAGTCGTCTTTTAGTCGTAGCTATAAACTATAAATAATTGCGTGAATTAGGAATCGTACATGGATTAAATATACAAATATAGGTATTAACAAATCAATGGATGGCTACGTTTTGCATGGTTCACTATAGAACCTATTTTCTTAAATGGTTTCAGTAAAGAAGTTGATAAAACGCTACATCGTTGGATGATTGGATGGATTGATTGCTGTTGTGTCAGTTTAATCATCAAAAGTGATTCCTGACAGCTCTTTAGTCTATATACCCAAACTCGAACTCAAACTCAAAGCATTTATTTATTTACAATACATACTTTGTAGCCTGCAATGCCAATGACTATTTTTGTAATGTTAGAACACAACATAAAAGGTTTCTGGTATCACAGTGACAGCAGAACACTGACTCCTAAGTCACAGGATTACCTAGTTTAGCAGTCAGGGTTAACCTTATCTGCATGACCTTTGGTTAAACAAGTAAATTATGTCCTAGTTTTAGCAATGTCAAAGGTTTTTGTATGAATAAAGTTTTTTTTTTATTTATTTTTTTATTTAAAATAAACCAATTACAGGCACTTTTGAATTGTCAAGGGGTCGGTCGGCCAGAATGATGCAGCTAGTTGCCCATTCCAAAGCGTAGTAGGTACCTATGGAGAAAAATGGGCAAGAAACTCAACGGACACTCTTTTAAATCTAAATATTGGTTACACCATTAATATTGAAATTACGCATGGAGTAGCACCGATCAGCTCAACCATTTTGAAGGGAGCTAAATGACCCAACACATGCGCCACCATCAGCGAGATATTAGAGTGAGCATGACATACTCTCAGCCGCCAGAGCACATTCAAATCTATGAAAGACGTACCCAGTAAATGGTAGCTTTATAGTATGTACATAGTACTCACACATGTGCTGAGCAATTATACAATACTAAAAGATTGAATTTATACAATGCAAAGATACTTTTTAAATATCTTCAGCAGCTCCAACAGTATTTTCAAATGCTAATCAATTAGTATATGCGCCCTTATGGAGCAGGACCAGGGTTGAGCCAAGCATTTTTATCAGCGATGTAATCCCCTAACTTACCTCAATTATGCTTGGCTGCATAGTGTGCGTTTTATACAAGATTTAAACCTACGAAGATGTATTGTGTTCATTCACTCAAAAGTAACATTCAGGAATAATTTTTTAATCATTGGTTAGTCGTTACACAGATAACTGTGCATAGTGTGAGTTCACCTCATATGCAAAAGTTCTAACACGGTTGTAAAGGCTAATGAAATAGTCAATTTTAGACTCGCTAACTGAACCCACTATTTGCTGTAAATAACTAAATACCTCTTCTAATTATCCCTTTTAATGTTAGTCGTGTAGGTACCTGGAGCTGTTACATGTCAAATAAATATTAAACTGTATAGCCAGAATTCCATCAAAATTATGCACATTACGAATTAATTCATCATTACTCGTACAAATGTCTAACAGTGCCCAATAAATAAAATCATGAATAGAATCTATTAGGAAAAAAAGAAACACAATGGTGCCGATTCTCTTGTCACAAAATTCTCTAAACTAGAGTAAAAATCACAAAAATTTTGTTTATTCCTGTCAAACGACGATTTCCCATTCTGAGATTAACTAAAGCGACACAACTTAACTACATTTTAGTTTGACAGCACTAAGATGGCACTGAGATTATAATTTAGTGAAAATGGCAATTTTGCTATTCTGAATTTTACGTTTTTCACCAAAAATTTTGATTGTCTAACTAAATCTGCCTATCTGCCTAATTCTGTTGTACACCGAACTAAACTAACTAAACTATCACTAAAATTCCTTACTTTGAAGGAATGAATTCCTTTTGGCTATGAGAATCTTAATCTTAATTCTTAATCTTAATCTCTTTGCAGCCTCGACATGTTTTGTATGGAATTTTACACTTTTTGTATGGAAAATATGAAAAATAATTACCAACACGTTGGATTTTAGAAGTTTACGGGTTTCATAGAGGGGGTCGAAATTTTCATTATTTTTGCGATAGGACACACCGTTTTCGAGATAAAAGCAAAAGAAAAGAAAAAAGATACAGTGCTGTTTTTGCATCTGAAGTCGAGGTGTTGGTGTGAATTTTAGTTCTTGACAACTAGTTTTATTCCACACCTTTTTAAATCGCGATTAAAAATAGGCAGATTTAGTTAGACAATCAAAATTTTTGGTGAAAAACGTAAAATTCAGAATGGCAAAATTGCTATTTCAACTAAATTATAATCTCAGTGCCATCTTAGTGCTGTCAAACTAAAATGTTGTTAAGTTGTGTCACTTTAGTCAATTTCAGAATGGGAAACCGTCGTTTGACAGGAATAAACTAAATTTTGGTGATTTTTAGTCTAGTTTAGAGAATTTTGTGACAAGAGAATTGGCACCATTATCTTGTTCCCCACTACATCAAGAACAAAAGCCTAGTAAGTACTGAAAAACAAGTTAGGTAGGTACAGGATTCGCCGACACCCTTTCTTTTTTGAAGTCGATTTAGTATCACCTTTTCTTCCATAATTACACCACCAGCCGTTATGTCAGTTTTCACACCCTCCTTCTCAGCCATATCTTACTTCACAGATACTATAAATATAGATAGGTACCGAAGGAGTTTTGTAAAAGGATGCTAAAGACCGGACCGTGCTCATAGGTGTTGGCCGCCGTTATTATATCATCACTAGAGGTTTCACTATGTTGTTAAACAAAATTACATTATGCAATCGAGTATTGACTATCTTCACATGCCTCCACTTTTTACTTCCTCAAAGCGTTAGTAAATCTTTTACTTTTTTCCTCTTCATAAGTAGCCGAAAAATTATATAATTTACATAATGATTGCCTAATTATTTGTAATGACTCACACCCCATGTTGAGTCTACCGTTGTGCTAAGTACATGCACAAAGTGATTATAAACATATGCATTACAAGTTGGCTCAGCGATAGTGTTATCGTTCTTTATTTGAAAACATGTGATCTATAAATAGAATATTCATACGACCTTTAATTATCGTGAAATAACTGGATCAGTTAATAATTCAAGCTCATTAGTGCCGGGCGGCGCGTGCGCTGGTATCGGTCAGTGTCTGGTTTAGGTATTTTTAATAGTAGTGTCAAGGGGTCATTGACTGTCTCCCAATCGCTATGACATCAGCATCACTACTTAGGATTACAAAACACTTATACTCTCACTCACGTAACAACACAGCTACGCTAGGCCTTACCTACTGTAAGAGTTTCAATAAATTTTGTAACCTCATTAGAACCTGGCAGCATCATTGTGATGCCTGATGAGACATAACTTTCATATTTAATGTGTTTTGAGATTTTATCAGCACTTTTCAATGGACACTCACTACAGATAGCTAAGAAGTGCTTATTACGAATGTTTATGTTATGTGTTGCATTATAAAGACCATATTCCTATTTGGTCCCTCATAGACAAGTTGTCTTGTTTGTCAGCCGAATTGCTAATACTTATTGTTTCAATATCTATAAGGATTGCCAAGTTTATTGAAGCAAGTATTATGTCGTATAAACTTTTCTTAGTAGTAGTAGTAGAAAAAGTTTAATATAACCAAGTACTGTCAAACGGGGTGAATAGAGATGCAGGGGTGAATAGAGACCGGTGGCGATCTCTCGCGTCCGGCCCTGGTCCAGGCCATGGTACGGAGCGAAAGGGCTTGGGAAGTCGTCACCTCCTTCTGCGAAGCTGTAATGCTCGCGAAGGAGGAGGCAGAACGCGTGAGGGAGAGGCAAAATTCGCGCCCTCACGCCCCTAGCCGCGGCAGGAGACGCGCTGGGCATCGGTAATCCCAGGTCGATTCCCGGCCACCGTAAGCGTGAGCTTGCGGACGGCGAGCAATGGGTAGCTCGCCGTCCGATAAGGACCAGGCCCGGGTCGATGGCGTGTTGTGTTCCACGCACGCCTCAAAGAGATGTCAGCAACAATGACGGGGTCCGCTAGGGCCGATGCCTGCCGGGGTTGCGGGAAAGTCCGAAAGGGTTACCGTGGCTCCTGGCACAGGTAACTGAAGGAACACGGGTGGGTTTTAGTCAGTAAGAATCTGACACGCCCTCCCGCTCCGCCCAGAGCGGGAGAAGTTATTTGATGATTTCCCATTCTCAAAAAAAAAGGGGTGAATGGAGACGAAACTTTAAAAGGGATTTTAACCTTGAAATAATATAGTTTGATGCCAACAAGGGCACTTAATCGTTAATTATATTACAGTAAACACATCAAGAAACCTTTTTGGCAATAAACTATATTATTTCAAGGTTAAAATCCCTTTCTCTATTCACCCTGTTTGACGGTATTACGTATCCTATAATAGTGACGTTACAAGAGTGTGCCGTAGAAATCCCTCGATCTTATATTTAAGAGCATACCTACATAACTAAGCGTTACTACTCGATTTAACACATATAATTTTAGATCAAACCATAATGCAGTAGCCACTTATCGATAGTTTAAGTGTCATCAGTACAGAATTTTTCCTTTTCTTCAAAGCCCAATCCAGAATTTTTTGATAGACCATCGTTTCTGAAACTGGTGCTACTTTTAACTTTCATAGATATATTTCTGTGTTAGGTAATACGGGCTGGTGTCCGCAACTCCACGTCAATGCGCGTATTTTGCGTACGGTATATATTTACGGTATGTATTTCTGTGTTACTCGAACACTGTGAACCAGTACCTACATAAGTAAGCTAAGAACCTTTTTTGCAAGATCGTCTTTCGAAGTCCCTGTTCAGCCTCTCGTTATGTAAATAGGTTTACACTTTTAGAAACCGGAAGAGCTTAAGGAGGTTTGAACACAGTCCGATGTTATTCAGCAAAAGATGAGAGAAATTAATTAGTAGGTAGATACTTACCCGTAAAACCTAATGTTTGATACACAAATAAACAAATGCATAGATTTATTTATTTTGTAACACTTACCACTTTGAAACTATATAAATTCACATTGTGAGAGCTGGTGACTGATGTAGGTTTTAGAAAAAACCTGAGTGACAGGTCACCACGCCCCACTTCATAAATCATAAATAATTAATTGCTCATTTAAATTGATATTCTAATCACAAGTAAACAAAATATCTATGCGTGAATAGTTTATGAACTTCTCCATATAGATCTGAACGAAACATTATTATACCTGATAAGTGTGATGTCTCAAAAATAATGACAAGCATTAATAAAAGACGAGATAACCCGAAACCTAGCCTAAGGCATAGTTACAAACATAATCATAGAAGTTAAAAAGTAATCAATCCATTCTCTTTGGCAACGCTTACAAATGTCTTCAATGGCTCGTAAAATCTCATGACTCTCACTCAAGAAAATATTGTGTAATGTTTTAAAGATTCACCCGATCAGCCATAATCACAACGCGCGTTTAATTTACAACAATAAAAATAGAATTTGAAAAAATATGCTTGAACAGCTACCGCTGCTATAAAGCGCGAGTGTAGCGTTATAGTTATCAAGAGAGCGTAAAAAATAGGTAGGTAATACTAGGAGATCTACGCGGTATGCATGTCCCGAACAACATGAAATATAATCACATTCTTATTGTGTAGCAATCGAGCTATGTCAGTAGATGTGTTTACCAACACTAATAGAATAGAATTTATGAGATGTCAAGTAACAACTTAGGCCAATTGGGTTATTTAACGTAGGTAGTCTTAGACCATTTGGTCTAAGACTATGAACAAACACACAAGTCACGAAAAAGGCCGTCATGTTATCAGAGTTTACATCTGTGGACACCGTTCAATAAAAACCGATTATTGATACAATGTTCGTTCATTTGCAGTAGCGATGTATAAAATACATATTCTAAAAGAATCCTATTGGAGTTGCAAGGATCATCCATCCTTGTATCATACTTTTTAGGCTTATTATTTCGTACTCAGGTAAATTAGCCTGAAAATTCCAACTTGAATTCAAATTCAAATAATTTATTTTCCCTTCACAAACAATGGGCATCATATTAATTGTGACACTAGTTTGTGAGAGACAGGTGTCTGCACCAGGAAGACCTGTAGAACCGATCACGAGGGTCCCACTACACGGTATGTAAACATAATCAGTTATTTAGTAAATGAGAAGGGATAGGGCATAATATAAAAATCAATGATAAACTCACAGATTAAAAACAAAAAGAGAAGAAAGTGGATAAAAAGCTTGATCTATTGTGTGTAGGGAAATTAGAGGGGTGGACTATTTTGGATGAGTACCTACCTAAGTAATTCCTCAGTTGCTTTATAATCTATTAGTTGTTGCCCGCGACTTCGTCTGCGATCCAGGATGAAAAGTAGCCTATGTCCTTACCCAGGTCATGGTCTATCTGTGTGCCAAATTTCATCCAAATCCGTTAATCCATTTTGGCCTGAAAGTGTAAAGACTCCGCAAATAGGCGCAACACGAAAGCGCGACGTGACTCTTGTAGAACTATTTTCATGAAGTTTTCATTGAAATTGTTCTACTAGAGTCGCGTCGCGTCGTGTCTGTTTGCCTTAACAAACAAACTTACTTTCGTATTTATAATATTATTTAGGATAGTTAAGAAGGATTGGAGCCATCCATCTAGAGCACTCTTACAAGCCTTTGTTTGATCGTGGTAATACGATTTATTTTATTATACAGGGTGTTTGGTGCATCGTGTGCCAAATTGAAATGGTCGACTGGGGGGTCATCTGCTATCCTTTCAGACTCCTAAACACTTCTCATGCCCTGTGGGTTTCTTTTAATTGACTTTTTATCGTTTTATTAAAAAATACCCAAATTTTACATTCAAATAAAAATGCCACTAATTTTGAATGTAAAAGTACTGTAGGTAATACAATACACATCTAAATAAAATTAAAATTCAAAGTCTACGACATATACTTTTTTTTTATTTGTATTTGAATGTCCACAGGGCATGAGAAGTGTTTAGGGGTCTGAAAGGATAGCAGATGACCCCCCCAGTCGACCATTTCAATTTGGCACAAGATGCACAAAACACCCTTTATAAGTGCGATTATTTTCTGTGTTTCTCTGAGACAGAGGGTAGATCAAATGTTAAAAGGAGGAGTGCTTCTTGAGAACATTGTATAAAACAAAAAGTTGCCTCACTGACAAGACTTTGAAGTTGTAAAGTTTTTAAAGATCTACAGTAGGATACAAGTATGGCAGAAAACAGGCCACCTTTAGTAGCACCCTTTGGGCTGTTTCCAATTTTAAAATGTTCGAATTTGGAGCACCACCCCATGATTTTATGCAGTATGTCGGAAGCTTAGAATAATAATTATTATTCTAAGGTCGGAAGAGACTGACACAAAGCATAGTAAACCCACCTAATAATCCCCGCTTCAGCTACGTCGACCTCTACCTGAAAAAACGGATAAACTTCTTTATCGGACATAAGTAGTTCTTTCTAGATAATTTTGAGAAGGCTGTCACATCAAAATATCTTTACAGCTGCTAGCAGCTGCTGTTCTCTTACACCTTAACCTGAGTCACCAGTTAAACTTGTCTTAAAAAAAATAAACAATGGTTCCACATCACCACCATAAAGTGTTTATGTTATTTCAAACACTATTTCCAAGTGACGATGATATTAATTAGATAAACATGAATGCTCAATTAATGGGCAATTTACACCCATAACATTCCACGTAATCTAAAAGTTAAGTTTATTATATCTTGTTTATAAGTACTTGAACCTATTTATGGATTTATCTGTGGATAGATAAATCATACAATAAGAGTGCAGGTTACAGTGCCTTCGCACTGGGCGTTTTTTCAGCGTTGACGAAGCATAGGCGCCTCGTAGAAGCTGCGTAGAGGCCGCTCAGGAGCTAAGTTCCGATGCATAAATTGATAAAACAGTTATTTGTTGAGAAAAGACTGCCTACTGTTTGTTTGCTTTGTTAGGAAATCATTATAAAGACGAAAGTATAGGTATCCAAACTTTTGAGAGTATTTACCTATTGTGGAGTTTTCAGTTAACTGAGTGACATTAATATTTTGCTAACTAATACTATTGTACAGATCAATTGACATGTTTTTCTGTGAAAAATACAGCTGAGTATTCCACCTAGACTGGAATTAGATCCAAAAAAGCAGAAAAGTGTAACAGATACAATAACCTCATAATTAGAAAAGATTGATAAAAGCTCATCACTAGACAATGAAGCTAAAAGATTCATCCTTGAAATATTTGGCAACGTCGGACCAACTGAACAGGTATCAACGCGATTGTCCACAATGTGACCTCCACTTGATCGATTAATATGCTAATTTAGATTATTTATTAGGCAACAATCGACCAATATTTAGAACTGTTTTGCTCATTCTAGTTTTTTTTATGTATTTTTTTTATTTTTGCGAATGGTCTTGCTTAAACCTTTCCATTTTGAATTGACAACAGTTAGTCTATCAGGGAGCCATGGCTTATAAATTGCTATTGCATATTAAAAAACATTCATGCATTCGTCAAATCAGAGCACCTCGAAGGCACACAGTCGCATAGTCGGTTAGGCTTGGCCCTACCTCTTTATTTTAAAACGCCAAGGCAGTAGGTTGCGGACGTCTCCCATAATGGAACCATTGTTGGTAACGAGTAGGTAAAAGTGCACCCAACCAGGTGTGACTACCCAAGTTAATGCCATTTTAATTCAATTTGTATAATAAATAAAAGGTTCGTCATAAGAACATAATATTCCAAGATCTTAAGTTTGGGATTAAAAGGTGACTCTCCATTTTGGAGTAAAATACATCATCTTGAGTAGATACAAATCTTGTTCATTTGAAAGTAAAAACCATTTAAAATCGGCGCTTTGTACCAAAACCAGCGTCCGAGCTTGTAATATTACAACTTATCAAACTAGAACTAAGTAAATAGTAGTTTATTCTTACTAAATATTCTACTATTTGTTAAATAATTGTGCCAAAAATAGAACAAGGAATGAATCTCGGATCTCCTTATATCGGAATGTATATGTATATATACAGTGGCTATAAAAATATTAAAGATTTTGAAAGATTAATTGGATATAAAGGTACTTAAATAAAAAATCGCTTTTAAAACATTTTTAAAATCAAATAAATATACTTAAGAATTTTATTTTGTCTATCAGGTATAAATTATGCTACTCTATCAAGTACGGATATTTATTTATACCTAGAATATCCAAACTAAATAGGTACGATTTACAATATCCAAAAGATTATATGAAATTATTAATAATATTGACAAAAATGAAAATCGATTTATGCCTACAATTTAAATTGTCGCTCTAAACATAAAATTTGTGCGATAATAAATCATATGGGATTACTTTGAAATACCAAACGATTTTTATCTAAGCACTTAGTAATCAATTCAGATTGTGCCTATCCAACTATAGTTTTAAGACCTATTGACCTACGAGCTTTGAGCTACAAACATAGATTGGTGATACTTATTTCACGTAATATTGATCCATATAACGGAGTGTGGAACTTGACGTCATCACCCGGGGCGCGACGCAGCGCCGCCGGTGCAGCATCAGACGTCTGAAGACACGGCGCGGCGCGGCGGCGAGCGCGACCTAGCGACGCCGACCGAGGCGGACGACCATTGACGACCGGTGTGATGTGTAGGCAGATTCGTCGCACGACAGCGCGACAAGCTTCCATATTTATTTATCCAGTGCCAAGTAACTTACCGGTTTCACACGAGTGGGTGCTACTAGTTCTTTTTCGTATGTTAATTGGACTAGTATCTATAGATATACTATCACATTCTATTATCCTCGACAGTCCATGGATTTCTGTTGTGCCATATAGGTACCTATCTTTTAATACACGTCTGAACAACAACGGTAGATACACTTAATAGACTCGTCTGCTCGACGGTAGCTACCAGTAGGTAATACGTATAGGAACCGCAATGCCGTTCTATTATTACATGGATGATCTTCCTGTAATAACAGTAAACAACGCTTGCATTATACTGCAGTACGAAGCATGACTATCAACGCAGTACTGCGCATGTGATAACTAAATATACTGCCCGACATCGTGCTAGTTGCTTACTTGGAAATAATTTTCCATAGTGGATAATCTAATCTTACATTATACATCCATTAACAAATGACCCTTTCCGAGGCGCGTATCGGTATTGATACTGTACCAAGCATGCTCAATGTGGTTAGTTCTATGGCATGAAGAAATCGACTCGGGACGAGATTAAATTAAATTGGCGGCTAAAAGTAAAAGATACTGTGCGACCTTGGGGCCGAGTGGTTTGTTCCGGGTTCGGTCCTCCACCCACCGACCGGTCGCTGCGCCTGCGCCTCTCCGCTGCACTCACCTGTATCTACCTACTAAACATACGTGTGTCGGACTTAAATTGATTGCAACTGAATGCATTATAGACAAGACGGTAGATGTCATTAATTCTGTAGGTAGTCTGGGTGCCAACTCGGTGTTATAAAATACCGCTTAGGATACCTACAAACGGTTAATAAAATGTATTGATTACAAAAGAAAAACGTTAACTAAGATATAATAATAAAAAAACTGGTTACTTTATTCTAACATAAATCTAGGTGATGTCAACACGGGTATGTGGTGAGTAGTCCGTTCACGTGCTAGCTCATGTAACATAGTTATCGGATGTAAATATTAACAATGATGCGCAAATAGCGAGGTTGCTGGCCCATCGCGCATAGACACGCGTTACGTAACCTCCTTACTTGACTAACGAGTTAACAACTCAAGTGAGAGGACACCCACTGTTCTTAATTACCAAACAATGTTTTAAAAGATAGCACATAAGTACTTTGAATTAGGACACTTTGACATCTGCATATCGCTGCAATAATCCATAACTGGTTGGCTATTAAACTTATGCTAATGAACCATAATCTTAAAAATAGATGTGACGTCATGTGCCAAAGAACAATATTCTAAATCCTACTCAAAACGAAGCTGTTGCAGTAAGGTTTTCTGCTCACTGCCTTTTATCTACTCCTATAAAATGTTTCCTACAGTCAACTTTCACGAATCTGCTATAAATACGAACTTCAGTTGCTATAATCTCCAAAGGGTGGAACTGGCCTAGATCAGCAAGAAAATACATCTGGGTAAAGGATAAAGTATCTACGTAACAAATAGAAGAATACGAAAAATACTGCTAAAATAATTTATTAACTTTTAGCAATGTTTTAATGAATTAAATAATAAGGCAATCACGTGGTATTTGATGCAACTATTAATGAGTATGAAGTTAAATTACAATATCAATACAAGCAAAAGCTGAGATTAATATACCGATTCGGCGTTTTCACCTATCACAATTTCTTTGGAATAAAAACGTACTACTTATTCGTTAGCACTCGACTCTTCAATTGTAGTCATAGTCGGGTCTATGGCAAGGTCTAAGTGCGATTTGTTAATGTGACTATTTGTTAAAGAATTAGTATTTGTATCTGCATCCGAATCAACACCGTCATCTTTAGTTTCAGGTTCGTTCGGCGTTTGTTCTGTAGCAGTGGCGTTGGATTCACTCAGTGCAGTGGCGCCTTCCTCAATTTCAGGTACAGTTTGTGCAAGCGTTGGAACTTCGATTGTTATAATCTCATTTTCAGTTTCTTTGGGTGATTCCGCAAATTTATTCTCTTCGAGTGGTCTAAATATTTCTTGCAGCGATGAAACTTTCTTTTCCGTGGGAATTATTCTATTTAAATATACTAATATGTCTGATAGAGAAACAATTCCTACTAGGTTATCTTCTTTATTTACTAACAATAATCGATGACTCTCAGTTCTAACTATAACTTCTAAGGCCTCATATAAAGTAATACTTGAACGACATTTTTGTAACTTTTCTTCCCAGTCTTTCTTTTTATTTCTTACTTCAGCTATCGTCAACGACAAATTCGAATATAATTTTTCACTCACTAGATTTAACACTTCATATTTTGCATAAACATCAATAAGCGTACCACTGTCGTCTAAAATTGGCAAAGCCGAAACATCTTTCTCTAACAACAACTGAAATGCTGTTTTAATACTTGTTTCTTCAGTTACCGACACGATATCATCGTACGTGCCGATTTTCAATTCTGTAAGTGTCTTGTGAAAGAAAGTTAATTCAGGAAATTCATTAAGATAAACAAATAAAAACCTCAATATTCTTTTGTGAGACAAGATGTATAGAACATCACCATTAAAAGGATCAATCATTAATAGACGATGGACGCGGTTTTTATGTAGTAAATTAATGGCGTCATGTAGTGATTGATCGGGTCCAGCACTACATAAAGGCTTACGCGTTGATCTTAACAACTTCCTCCAAGTATGAAGTGTGTGTTGCTCTAAATCTTCAACTGATAAGTTTTCTTTATCAAGATACAGAAGAATCCTTATAAAATCTGTAACAGTTATCATACCTACGAGTAGCTTTTTAGTAGCATCCCAAAGCGGTGCAGAGCGAATACCATGTGATATAAGAGTGGGAAATGTTTTTCGGACGAAAAATTGTGTATCAAATATAATAACTTTTGCAGACTTTGGTAAAATTTCATAACATTTATGATATTTAAAGAAGTTCAGTAAGAGCCTAGTTTTATCTCTACCTCCTATGGATATTTGCACAATTGATAAATAAGGGTCATATTTAGGAAGACCGCGAACCTCTCTAAACATTTGTTTTGCTTGCGTTGGATCTAATGAAGCGTATGAGTTTTTATGGTAAGTAGGTGAAGTCGTCTCAATAGAAGAACGACGAACTTGTTTTGTAGGTTTCTTCTTCACTGGATCTGCAGTAGATTGACTGCTTTCAGGATGAGGCTTGCCGCGAAATATATCCATTACCCTAGTAATGGGACTGTACTTTCTAGAAGATGCGCCAGTCACCGTATGGTAATACTTCTTATGAGAGTCTTTGTTGTCAGCATATTGTTGGTCATCTTGAGTTTCAGCTTCTTGGCTTTCCATCGTTTTCGCCTGTTTCGGTCCATATTTCTTAGCATCACTTTTTCTTCTTAAACGGAATATATCAAAAATAGAGCTCCGTGGACTAGACGACGTTCCGTGAAAAGTTTCGTATCCTTTTTCAGGTGCCGTTTGGCGTTCAGCACTCGATGCTCTGGATGTGTCAGCATTTCTATCTCCAAATATTGACCTTACATGGGGCCGTTGTGACTCGACTCCACGCGTTCCAAAATGGACCGTATGTACATTACTATCTGCTACTCTAGAAGGAACTTTATCTTCTGTGTTCGATAATGTGGTAACAACAAATTTCTTTCGCTCACCAACAACTGTTTGATTTTGCGCTTCCGATTGTTTCTTCTTTTTATTCTTATGTTTTGCTTTTCCATGTTTACTCGGTGATTCGGTCGTCGCAGATTCATTTTCTAGAATTGGATCCATATCCAAATATATTTGCAAATGAAAGTTTTATACCTTTATCTTGTAGCATAATCCAGGAAATTGTTTACCTGTAAATGAAAAAAATAATATTAAAAACATGACATAACCAGCTACTATAACATTTACAAAGGGAATATAAATATCAAATTCTTTTGTATCAAATCAATTCTTGAGTATTGTTCTAGAATACGGGAATATAACTTAATTTATTTAAACTTTATAATTAACACTTTCAACGACATTGATGGACGTAATGTAACATTTTTGAAATACGATTGAGGTCATATTCTGATTAGGTATATTATTTACATAACTACGGCAAAACCAACACAAAATCCATTGATATAATTATTATTTATAGAAAAAAAACCTTTAATTAATCTACACGTTCACTAACCAGTGCCCCTGCACATACGCCGACTGTTGTAACTATTTCGTATGCTTCACGAACAGTTTAATGTGTAAAGATTATTTAATATGTGTCTGTTATAAATTAGTTCTACCAATAAATTCACTTATCTCCAGTGAATAGTTTAGATTAGTGATAGCGATATCGTTATACCCAAGCGGCTTGTTCTACGCTTACCCCACCACTCCTAACTTCATGCCGAACTATCTAATCACGTATTCTTATTCATCAATCGGAGTTTTCTTTATCGAGAAATACACCTAATTTAAATATACACAAGCTGCATTAAAAACTCAGTTTGAAGGAGCAAGCATAGAAAAAATTCTATAATTTATTGGCGAACAATTGTAGTCATAAATAGCATAACAATCACATGTAGAAACAATACTATGTTTGTGTGTACTTGAAAAATCGATGATGTTATGAGTCATTAGCGTACATCACCACAAGTTGGCGTGTAATATGCGTGGTCTACACAGACCTGTGGTGGTCTATCAGATATGTCCCATCGCGTTTTATCTGCCGCATAAAATAATATTATAACACCTTATGTCGTTGCTAGGCAACGCAATGCGCCAAATGCACCCATTTTACTACATGCGTTAGCTATTTGCTGTTGCATTGCGTAATCTACAGACTACGTCCTCGTTGCAGTCTCAACAGACCATCCCAATGAGTTTAATCAATCTTTCCTACGCTAAACACCAGCAAATTATATTATAACATTCGGCACATTAACACGCGCAGCTAAGTCTATATTTGACACCATTTCGCTGATCAATACTTTTGTAGAGCGAAAACTATGCAGTATTGAATTAATTCAAAACATACCTGGCTTCACCGAGAACTTCATCTTTTTATTCCAATGATTTTCACGCACTGATTTGTAAAGAGACGGTTAGTTTTGTGTTTTGTTCGGACTGAGCGCTATTTTACTGGGGTCGCGTGTTATTCCCGACGATATTGTGTGCGGCCATATTGGTTGTCAAATTACGCGAGGGTTTGTGGGGCGACATCTGCCGTCGGGCGAGGAGATCACTTCGTAGGGCGGCCCGCCAGCCAAATCGGAACGGATGGGAATGCTATCATTGTCTTTAGCTCGCAGTTAGACTTTCAATTCGTGAGATGTCATGGCGAACTGATTTCAGATTAGAGTCATCAGGTACCTATTTATTTTGTGAAATATGCAATAGGGTAGGGACCGTTGGTAATTAAATGGATAGTTGTGAAGGTATACTTTTTTAATATCTTTGTTTGTTTTTTTTAAATACACTTTTAAATTTGATTGTTAATAGAATACACAATGACATGAATATTTACATTGTGAAGTATAATATTATTATTATTTTAATTATTGTGAATGTGAGAACTATGTGGATAATGTTGTCTTTTTGTCATTTAGTGTTATTGATATTCTGGCAGTTTGAGCAGTTTGTGCGGCCTACCCAAATGTCATTTCTTTGGTATCTATTGTTCATCGAGTCGTTAAGCTACACGATTACTGACAAATGCGTGCACTAACTGGACAGATCCACTCAAATCTGTGTGGTTATTTCCTCAAAAGACCATCTCCGACATTAACCTGCATGGTCCTCATATGGCCAGTCCAAGGTGTTATGTCTGGACTTTTAAAGAGACTGTGACCTCTGAGTTTGTTTCAGTATTTCTTAGAATAGTAAGTTAGGAAACACCGAACCCATCGAGTTTGAAAAACATAATTTAATTGTGACGTGTAAGTGTTTTTCGAACCAATTTACAAAAATAAATATGATGTATCATCAGCATCATTTATCATCAAATACAATGTACGATCGAAAGTTAAAAAAAAAACTTAATACTTGTACTAATTTCCCTTAGGGTACATAAACTACTAATACAGCTACATTTATGTCAGCATTTGTAATAACGCCCCAAGAAGTCAACAAAAACTGTGATTACTATCAGCACTACTGCAAAGCTTAGAATCTTAGAAACATCTAGATTGATACCTATTGTAACAGGGTCACCTCTGTCATATGACATTATTTATAGTTACAATAGACTGAACACTATAATCGAATGCTCTGATATTGAAGCTTCAAAACAACATACCTAAAACTAATTAAAATTCAGGACCCCTAAATGAACAAACAAGGCTAATTTAACTATTAGAGTGCGCGCAAAATAAGTCTGCGCGCGGCCGAAATCGGAAATAACCGTTTGCCGCCATCTCGATTTATATCAGGTCAAAATAGAGTGCCGTGTTCCGAGTTTTGCAAAGTAAATAATCGCCATTATTATGCCGAAAGTGATTAAAAGTGCTGGCAGGGATATAGTATTTATGGTCAAACACGCGCGCAGACTATCTTGCGCGCACTATAAAGAGTACCTAATAATAACAACCAAGGGAAAAGAAGCAAACGTCATGTAGACCCTGACACTGTAGCTGAATATCACCTTGAAGATCTTAGAGACAGTTGACGAAACTAACTCAGAAGCCAAACAGACGCGTAAAAGAAGAAATTCAAAGGAAATTTCCATCGTTTTAAAAACATACATTTTCTTTAAATAACAATTTAAATGTGTTGTTGTATGTATCTGCAGACCTGAAAACTAATTTCAAACAAATCAAAAGCTGCTTTTCTAAAATCAAGTTACAAAAGTGGGTTGCAGCCATCAGTCCAGCTTGGATATTACTTTCAAGTGTTCAACTTAAATTGAATGTGCAAAAGCAAAAGCAAAATTGAATGCAACATGCAGCAAATATAAATACATCAACCAATAAAAAGAGTAATGAGTAAAATTGTTTGAAGGGCAAAACAAATGAATTTTATTGGATGAGAAGTACCTACGTACGTAAGTATTTGTAATAAACCAAATGTTATGTTATGGAACATCGTGACGAATGTCGCGTCATTGAAGAATCGTGCGTACGAAAACAAACGTTTTGTAAGCCGCTAAATATACATTCAGGCAAAATTAAATATTTTGCTCGCTGACATATTATTGTGATTACAGAAGTATCCACAACGGCAGATAACAAAATATTTCAATGTGACACACAGTTAGTACGAGTTATCAGTCTAGGTTCAGTTCAATCAGAATTAATATGTATGCATACTGGCGAACTGTTTATTTGAACCTAGCTGTAATATCTCCCGGATGTCTTCTGTTCTGCTGAACAGGGCCTTTTCGAAGACAATTTACATTCTTGGGGAAAATACCGTCATACAATCGCCGTGCTTGGTGAGCAGAATGGTGATGACAGGTATGGCATCAATGAGATACACACAGTGTACAGGTGAACGCTACTACCGCAAAATTCTTTTAAAATTCTTTCTCTACTCAACACCCGCGTAAAAGGGGCGTTTCACTCTGAAATTAAATTTTATCAATGGAGCTAGGTACCGCGAAAATTCTACACCCACGCACATTGAAGTGTTTAAAACCTTTAGATATAAGAAAATATTTTTTGCGATATTACAGAGACTAGATACAAGATATTCGAAGCAGAGAATTCATATATTATTATAGAAATCCACTACACGCTCTAGAAGAAATAAGTGAGAGTGAGTATCAAGTTATCCTACTTACATAGCTACAAAGTACTTCCACTTATCTCTGTATGACGGCATCGCAGTCTAAATTTAGGTAAAATTTGCCCAACAGAATGCGCATGCGGGGAAAACGGTGACGTAGGGTTTCGTCATGAATGAGTGACGTCACCGTTACAGAGGCACGAGGCAAATGATGACGTAGCTAGCGGGGAGGAGGGCGGTGGCTGCCCGTGCGATCGATAGCCACCCGCTGATTATGATATTCCTGTAGTTCAGTGACGCTCGACTAATAGCGGCACGGGAGTAGAAACAAACAGCCTTTTGATAAAGCACGGGTCGGTAGCTCACGTGCGACATCGACTTGCACTACTCACATTAAATAATGCACAGGTCAGTCGTTTGATCGAACAGTTCACAAGATGCGCTCACATGACATTCTAGTGGACCATGAACCACTGAACCGTTGAAGCTGTGAACTGCTCTGCTTCCTAATGATTTTATATTTCATGGCTATGCTTTATGTGATGGCTGAATGTGACATTATTAATATTCCATCATTCCATTCCATTCATTATTATCCTTACCTTTTCATCAAATACTTAAATATCAATTCTCCTAGAAAATTATTGGCTCTCAACAAACTATAATTCCTTATTCAAATCTATTTCATAAGTTAAAAACACGTTCCACAAATCGCTGGGAATATTTAGCGGTTCCTGAACAATTTTTATCTAGAATTGGTGACGCTCAGATTAACTCACGGATCGATTTGTGATACAGTTCTATTATTAGACAATTGACGCGTTTAACAGATCTCGTAACAGATTTTTTATATTCGTATAAATGTAGGTATAGGAAAGTGCCATAATCATGCTACCATTATACGGTCTCGGGATCATGTTTATGTTGGAGCAGTACCTATAATAGTTATGTTTCTTGAGACAAATTGTTATAGACTATAGATACGGTAAAGATCTACTTTATTCAACGGTTCTACAATCCGGTTACCTAAAATGTTAGTCAAATATTAAACAGCCAAACAGCCGAACAGAAATCTAAAGTGTACAATTTTAAAATCCAGTCTATAAACAATGTAGGTAATCGAATCTTGTAAACATGTTCTCAATACATTACGCTAAGCCAATGGTCGTAGTTAGGCAAAATTAGTAGTATAAAATTCGAATCAACGCTTATCTACAGCCGATCTACGGAATAAATGAAGTAATCATGCCGGTGTAAGTGATTAAGCTATATAATCTGAATTGATAAACTGGCTCTGTCACGCCGCTTGGTTCCAACTGATAGATTTGGACAACATAGCAAACAGTCACCAGTCACTGGATTAGGTATCCTAAATATTTATGGACTCAAGTCATCTGTGCGGATCAAGCGGGTTCTTTATTTAAAGATAAATCTTTTATAATATTATTTGATACGATAATGATTATTGGATACGCGGTGGTACTAACAATAAGAATAGTTCAACCAGACAAGAAACAATATTCGTTTCCAATGTAGGTATGTACGTATGTTATTAATTCAATGATACTACCTCGACCTCGTCACCATTTTTTCATCTAATAGATAAATAAATGCACTTCTAGTGCGCCCGCATCACGTACATGTAGGATTGTAGGTACAACATCTACATGTAAAGCCCTATGAAACTATAAAAAGATTAAGATAACCAGTTCTGCAGACTCTTAAGATATTAAGAAATCATCAGTCTCGTTTGCTCAAATCTCGACTAATCCCGACATCTTCAGCGACCGATAACGTACCTACTTACCTCACGAGTGCGTCAATTTATAAGTAGGTGCTTACTGATAATGATTAATCATGAATTGATAAATGAATAATCTTTGAATAAGTGGAAAATATTCGGAAATTAACTTATCAAAGACTCATTTAAAAATTTCAATGTCAATTAATATGTTCAAGTTTCTGTTATTGATTGAAGTTAAGGCTTAATAACATCGTGTTACTTGACTAGAAACAAGTAATTGACATCTCAAAGAACCAAAGACCATTTTTGATCATATTTAAATTGAAGCAAATCCGATGAGAGTAACCTGTTTTAAACAAGAAACAACCACGCAAGGCAATTTTGTAGCAGCGAGGTCTAATCGGTGTAGTTACTTACATACATAAAAAACATACAAATGGTAAATCTCTTGTTTTTTGTAGATAGATAAAAACATGCTAGGTATCTTTCCACTTTTAATGCATAAGAAAACATTATAATCAAAGCACTAAAACCCTCTGTGCACGTTTTAAAACTTTTTCCGTAACTGTACCCTAGTTCCTCAATCACATGGTGATTAGACCTAAACAACAATATACGCACCAGGCCATGTGGCGTACAATTTGTAAATCTGTCTAAAAATACGGGCTCTCATCTGTACCCAGTGGAATTTTCGTGACGAGCACTTTTAAACATAACCTCAAAATGTTACACAATAAACGCCCGTCCTATTTGATTATTTTAATAATGTTAGTTTAATAATTTTATTGATGCAGATAGTATACTCACAACACAGAGATCATTACGCTGAACCCCTCTAGCACTGACTATTTATGAACACTTCACACACACACTCGCAATCTGCATAATGCATCCAATACTAGCGAATAGTTTCATAGGCGTCGTGTTTGCGTTAAACCGAACACAGGTAGTTCACTGGTCGATTATGCGGACGTTGTATAACATGGGCACTGGGATGGGAATTGATGGATCCACTGTTTTGTCAGCGGAGACCGCCATACCCAATTAGTACAATTTACAATCGAGCCACAGAGTGTTCCAACAACGCGCTGACGGCATCGAAAGAAACAAGCGAGTCGCGTTCACGGTATGGAATTCTCTCGCGGCCGCGGGCCGTTGATGCGGCTGCGTTCGCGCACCGATATGTGCCCGCACCCACACATGCGCGCGCGTATCGCCTAAACACACACAACCCACGCATCAAATGTATTATAGATGACGCTACCGACGGCTAACTAAGCCATAACCACGGGTAAAATATTATGTCACTTTTCAGTCAATTTGCACAGGTAAACATTGCTTTTTATGTATAAAATCGTATAAAATTTTCAAACAGTACCAGTAAAATGACAATACAAATTAAAATGAAGAAGTCACTGTCATGGTGATGACAGTTATTTTCATGGATCCTAAAAATAGTGAAACCTCTTATGTATTATCGAAAGTATTTCAAAACATTTCAGTGACACGTTTTTGTAGTTAGCGAAAGCTACACAGACTCCTTCTTATATTTTATTTGTAATTCTATTACTAGGTACATAAAACAAAAAGTATTTAAATCAAATCAAATCAATTATATTGCCTAAATATTGTGATACCTATGAATTATTATTGTATTTTACCAGTGTCATAAAAATTATATTTGTTCCTGCAGTACGGTCTCAACTAACTTACACTTTGCCGTAGAAGTCTGCGTAACAAAAAAATTTATATTTATTTTATACTTAGCTAGTAAAGTACAAAATACCGAACCCTTTATTTTTTCATCGAAATTATACCTATTGGCGTAGTAACATACATATAAATAAAACTAAATAGTGTTACACCTAGTTAGCTACCTAATTTTATTGGTTCATATAACTTCCAATGCATATAAATTGACGGAAAAAACTAAGTAGGTACTGTCATACAAACATGTAGGTATCTCGTTAACAACATAAAGGCATCAAGTAGTAAGTTCATATCTATGACTACTTCCTCTAGTTGACCTTTGAAAATTGCGTGGGACACTGACTAAAACACGCTTATGTAGATATGTATATTTTGCTACAACTAGGATTATAAACTACCTAACATGAGTCTGCGAAAATAAAAGCCTACGACTTTTTATCACTCCCTCTCAAAAATTTACGAAGTATCATATCATTACTTCAGTCATCACATCACCAAACGTTTAGTCTATGGTTCTATTTATTTCCACACTTTTCATCATACATACTCGTATCTATGATTTACTTGGCCTATTGCCACCCACAAACGGCTTTCCCTAACATCGTGGAAAATGATTCATCCGTAACTTTAAAAATTCTTTTTTGGTTTTCACACAAAATAGGTAGCCGTTTTCTGATAACTCTTAAGGAAGATGGATTTTTGTGTAAGGTATCACATGTGGGCGTCCCAGCACATCCACTTGATACAATTCATTAGGCGCCTTATCGACACCTACGGTTCGCTTCGGCTAAGGGAAACCTATTCTTAGCGGGACCCTACGGCTCGATGTACCTTACCTACATCTGTACCTATAGGCGTTGAAATATTAGGTATATCATGTCATATTCATACACGACTACGTTAATTTATCATTAACGTCCTCGTATAATTTTCCTGTGCGATACCGATTACGTGTTTGATGTTGTTGGTTTCCTACATAGGTTCGATTGGTTGGTTGGTGGTTTGGTACATTTCCAGTATAAGCTGACTTATCATTAATACGAAAAAACTATACAATGCGAGGTAAGCTAAAACTGGAAATGTATAGCTTGATATGCCATCGTGTGTACTTACTTACAATATTTACAGTAATGTCTACGTTATGGCAAGAAAATTGTACCTAGTCTTGCACGTCTAACTGGTGGAGTATGGTTAAAGGATAATTATATCTTCAATAGGCATCACAAACTGCCAATTTGGCATGCTGTGAGATTTTAACAGTAGTTAGTAGCATCACGTGATTTTTAGCACTGCTTGTTAGTAACAAACCCGTTCTTTGTTAGGATTTCGTAGCCAAATCACAAAATCGGAAGACTTATAATTTTGTCATGTCCGTCTGTCCCTCCGTCCAGATGTTACACAGACATTTTACTCGTAAACTATTTGCACTATAGGTACCTATCTATGAAAATTTAAAAGAAGGTTTTTTTTGTGCATCGCTAAACAATGCATGCCTACTCCGCCTATAATGTTCCCACTGCTGGTACATCGGTTTCCTCTCTTCGAAAGATAGTGGGCTGTCCACCACGCGGGCCCATAGCGGGTAAGTAGATGTCACATGTCTTTGAACTTTTAGTTCTAAGTTCTAAGACATGTCGATTTCTTCACGTTTTCCTTCACCGTTTTAAGAGCAGTGGTGATGAAATAAATTACACAAAGTAAAGCGTAAATAATGATAAAGTGAAATTACAGAATAAAAAATGGGTTCAGTTCCCTCCATACCTACATGTGAAGAAAGGATGAAAATATTAAATCTATGCTCATAAGCGTTGTGGGTATCGCTGAATCCCATAATAAAAGATTATGATGTTTCTAAATGACTTTTCTATTTGAGTCAATATTTTTTGAGATAGGTACCCACCTTATGAGATCTTTTGTTTACATCCGCAATAATAAACGTAATAACAATAATAAACTTTACGTATTTTTTTCGAAAAATTGTATGAAATACAAACGTATTATTGCGGCCGATAAAATCGATAGGTACTGTGTAGATATGCGTAAATGTTTGTCCCAACTACTGGACCCTTCACTGTGCGTGGTCCGATACGAACTTGGCCGGTTTTTGTGTAGATACACATATCCCCACCTCAGGCTACAAATGACTAGTAAATAGATATGTATGAAATTGAAGCTGAAAAACTGAAAACGTTTTAAGGCAAATTAATATTTGTTATCTAATAAGTATTTTATTTTAAAAGCCCTAAACTACTATAAATTATATTTTTGCGATCTTCCTCTTGTGTGGAGAAGTAATCTAAACCTTGTTCCAATTACAATAAATGTCCAAAAGCGAGACGTCATGTTGTGTCCTTGAAAAGAGTCATAGAACCGTTAATGTTACCTTGCTCAACTGGCCACACTACCTTTACCAAACAGTATTCAGTTTGTTTGCCGAGGCGACGTCAGTCAGTCCTCTGATTATAATTAAAATAGCTTCTGCCTGCGACTTCGTCCGCGTGCAATTTCTTGTTCCCCCGACCCCCCGCGTCGCATCGCATTTCCCGCTCGCGCTCTTACTTCATTTTCGCTTAGCGTTAGGGCCGTAGCGGGATCTTACATAGCCTATATATAGCCTTCCTCAATAATTAGGCTATCAAATGCAAAAATATTATTTCAAATCTGACAGGTACTTCCAGAGATTAGCGCGTTCAAACAAACAACTCTTCAACTTTATTGTAGATAGTTGGTATAGATAGATAGATAAATCAAGTGTTTTTATTTAGGAAAAAATTATAAATTTGAATCAAATACCTATCACATATCCATATTGGTGCCCAAGATACAGGCTTGCCTAGTTTGGGGCCAGTGTAAAACCTCTGTACCTAATATTTTTCCAATAAAGTTTTTATTATTAATATATTAATATTATTTTAACGAAGAAATTACCTATAAATTGTCTATAACCCTTACAAAGCTTTTTAGGTTAAGCACCTTTTTTCACCGTCACGACTCATGGTCAATATCTAAGTAGCTTAGTCTCCACGTGTTCCGTGTTCAGGTTGATTAAGGTACAAGTCCGTAGCCGACTGCAGGCAGCAGCAGCAGGCGACGTATCGCCGCTACACTACTGGTTTCTATGTATTTCTATAAAATACCGTCCGTAGCTAGCGACACGTCGTTTTCATAGAAATACAATATAGAAACCAGTAGTGTCGCGGCGACGCGTCGCCTGCTGCTGCTGCCTGCAGTCGGCTACGGACTTGTAACTTTAGACTCAATATTGTCTTCATAATAGAATCATGATACCATTGACTAAACTTAAGACCCTAATACCATAATCTACAAAATAAATAATACCAACATACCAAAGATAATGATAATGTACCTACCTACCATACCTATTTTGAAAAAAAAATAAAAAAAACTGTAATTTTTAAGTAATTATGAGGTTCGAGTTACTGCTAACAAATCAGAATTCTAGAATTGAACAATGCTTATTATTCTATCATTTTCATTAGTAAAGTTGTAAACACGTTGTGTGAACTTGATCCTGAACAGGTTTTCACTTTCTGTTTTTGTTTATCGCCTTTGACGGAGTGGACTGTTTATCAGAAAGGCGTGTCTTGACTCCTCTTATCTACTTATTTATATATACTTATGTGAAAGATTGAACTTGAAGAAGTTATTTATATAAATTAAGTAGTAGTAACTAAAAACAAATAACAAAAATTCATATATGTATAACTATTTATGTATATATTATGTTTTCTTTTGTTATTTGTTTTTTTTTTGTTTGTTCTACCTATTTAGTTATTTTAATTACTGTTTCTTGTATATTTACTAAACTGTCATTGGTTGAACAAAATTAAACATTTCAGCGGGGTAATTGTGTAACAGACACACAATCCCAAAGAATTTGACAATTTACTATAATATTATATTTACCTATTCATTGCGTTATTTACGTTGTTGAGCAGACTAATTTTTTAAACACATAAAGCAATGGATTGTGAATTTGCTTCAAAATCCTTCGAATTGTGCTCATTGATTGCGAATGAGTGTGTTATGCAATTGAGGTCAATTTTCAATTTGGACATAACCTGTTACCGAAACTTGCCTCCCGTCAAATATTTTCTCCAACTTTTCTAACCCATTCAAGCAAATCAGCGAAAACTTCCGTATATCTCGGCTGTGACCTTGATTGCTTAGGTATGTACCTAATTTTCACAATAAACCACGATCTATTACTCGATATAATTGCACAGCTGGAGAATCCATTGTTTTATAATTTATCAATGAATCACAGTTTCTGCGTTATCACTGCGATATTGTAAGTAGGTATGTGAAAAGTGAATCAACAGAGCAAACAATGTAACCACTGTAGTTAACTTAAAACATAGTACACACAGATTCTAGTTTTACATGCTTGACGAAAAATAATAATTCAAATTAGCATTTAGGAAAATTTATCCAGACTAGACAAAGTTTTGTTTTCCAACAGCCCATACTTATTTATCTATAAATTATAATAGTAATAATAAATTAATAAATACCCCACCGCCGTATCTCTATGTTGACAGCGTGGTGGGGCTTGCGCGTTCCGAACTCTAGGTTTGTGCCGGTAGAGTTTACTTAGCTGGAAGCGGTCTAGGGTGAGGAGCCAGACCAAGAGATAAATGATAAATGATTTTATTTCTTTAAGTAGGTTTGAACAAACACTTTTACACGTCAATCATATTTTTTTTTAAACTAGAAGGGGTCGGCGTTTCCTATCTGACTACTCTGAGAGATACCGAAACCCGCAGGGCAGCATGTGGCGAGCTGTTTGGCAGTAGCGACCCCACGGACCCTATCTCTCGGGAGAAGTCTTGTTCCTCATCACTGGCTTGCCATTACTGACCGGCTGGAGTGAACACTGACGAGGAACAGAGCTACCACCTCTTTCTTGCCTTTATCGGTCGGCTTGAGCGAAGATTCGCAGGAGCAAACGTGCTCGGGGGAAGAAAGTATTCCAGTAAGTGCTGGTAGCGATATTGACCATCTTCGGGGTTCTGGGATTGTTCTGTTAGCCGTGAAATACCTCTCCTCTCCTCAAGCATCTCAGGGCTTTTTTGTCCCCTTGTCACTACGTCACTAAGTGCTTGCGACAGTTTCCGGGGGTCCATTATTGAGTGTGCAAGTCACCTGCCATTTATTCCATGTAAAATAAAACATTTATCAGATAGGGACCATAGTTCTTCCATAGTTCTAGGTAACCGGTGCAGGTTAGCCATCCAAACACATACATATTCCAATATCTTTGTTTCCATATCCTGCAATAGTCCTACATCAACCGGGGCAGCCCCCGGTTCACACTAAAACTATGCACCCAAGGACAACTCCTTCGGTGCATAGTTCGTTCAGGGATAATCTACGGTTGGTTCCTAATTTAATTAAAAGCGTCTAACGGGTCTCTGCGAGTTGGCTTCAGCTCCTCGTATGCCTTCTAAAGGTCCGGGACTCCAGGGTCCCGAGATATGTAAAAATATAAAAATAATAATCATATATTATAATAAAATATAATTTCCAGAAATCACACTGGCTATGTCACCACACCACACTGCCCAGGAAATATATTGATTCTAAATAAACTAAATCATTGACAATAAACAGCAAAGATTTTAAAGTTAGGTGGAGTTTATGTAAAGGGAAGGGTGAAGGATTTACTGACCTGGCAGCCTCTGGGATAAGATCAATCTCATATAGATTGGTGTCATAACATAATAATAAATACGTACCTACATTCATAAGTTTACTCATTTGTAAGCTAAGTAACAAATTATACACACAGAAGTAATCAAAATCTGTCATTCTAAACTTTGTCGCTTTTATGACACAAGTGGTAATTTTCTTCTTGCGACATAGGTTGTTTAGGTGTTATATTAGCAAATAAGTGACGGCAGCAGCTTCTGATGCGGATAGGTAATGAGCAATAAATTAGATCCACAAGTTTTATTACAGGTAAATAAAACAATATATAAACTTATTTGACGGATGGATAAGTCTTTTGTCGATGAGTCGACGATACAACGACATCGATTATAATGTAAAATTAGAATAACTGGACGGTTGCCCGTTCTGCGAGCAGCAAATAGTACTGGGGCATGCGACCAATCGTAACAGCCGCAAATACATGCACCGCGCTGAATGCGGACACACCGCGGAAGACAACAACACCCCACAGCCGCACTCCACCCGCTGCACGTCGGTATTATGTAGTCGCAGGCTCGCGCGCCACCGCTGCCACCGCCTCCCGCTAGTGCCGTCAGCACTACGCCAGCTTACGTAATCACCAGCCTCACGCAAGCCCCTTTTATCTTATACAAACCACGCTCTACACAAACTTACTTTATTTTCAAACCTAAGCAAATAGTCCTCTTATCCGTCATACTAACAAGGCGTCATATTGTGCGTGCAATTCAAACAAATAAAAGCTCGTTCATAGTGCTGTTCACGAGCTACCGATAACTTAACTTACATCAATCGGTGTCCGAAACGCAACACAAATATTAAACGCGCTAACTGAACAACGCGGCAGATTTCTCGTTCACACACAATCAAGTTTGAAGCGTACAAAAATGACAGAATGTAGACAGTAATGCCTCATCAGTTACGCATACATAAGATGAGAAAAGTTGTCCGTGGTTTTCCAAGCACTTTTTGTGAATAAATTAGTTGAATTAAAAGTGCGAGGTCTGAAAGACACCTTTTAATAGCTTACCATATATTGAAAGACTGTTGCTTTTTAGTGGCTCATAAGACACCTTTCATTCATTCATTCAATCAATCAACTCAGCCCACTCAATATGCGGTAGGCCTTACACCTGGTTCCCTAACCAGTCAGCTAGAAAAAATAAATTTGTTTAGTCATTTAATATGAGACATAAATTTTTCTTGCATGAAAAGATTTTTTCAAATACATTTTGGTGATCCTAGAGGCAGACAATGTTAGCCCACCTAGTACTTTATGAGATAGACCTTATAAAGGACAAGGTACTTTGAGAAAGGACATGGTAGTGTTTCTACATGCCCATTTCTTTTCGAATGTGTGAACCATAAAAAGCCGGAAAAGGTGCTGGAAAATCTGTCTGCAACTAAGATTTTCCGGCACATTATCCGTTTTTGAACCGTTTCAGCCATTTTGGGGTCTCTAGCTAGCACCAACACATAGCTGGTCGTGTCCCAAAGAACGCCAAACACTTTAGTGACATTTCCGTCCAACAAATCAAAAGAAAATTTAAAGGACTAGGATTGCAGATGGTATCTAGAGCAACGGTTGCAAATTTAATCTCGGCGACACACCAATGCAAGTCTGCAACAAGTGTTCGAACTGCGCTATAAGTGTCCTCCGTGTGACGACGGCTACAATCAATGCGGAAACGTTCGCCAGTCTGCCCCGAATGGGAGCACGGGATGCGACGGGATGGACGTCGCCGGCACCCCCGCGCCCCCCGCGCCACACTACACCCCCCCGCCGGCCCGGATCAACGTCACCGACACATTTGTCTCCACGCACCACAATAAACACTATACTTACCTACTTATTGTATTTGCTCCTTTCTGGAACACTTATACATAGAAAGCAATTAAACGCAGTAATCCAATGTGATGAAGGATGGATGACAGGTAGTTTTGCTCGTACATGGATGTTGTATAATAGCTCCACGATGTACATTTTGGAAGGAAAGAATATGACGACAGATGAAATTTATCGAACGCTGATGGTCTGACGTATTGTCGCAGGAAAATGATGAAACAAAACACGAGGCAGAGGGGTGCCATGGGAGAAACGAGGCTTGCACGCAAAAGTTGGTTACGTTACGAACTGAGAATCACGATATGAATGAATTCCTGTTTTAAAAGACTTACCTATGTCACCTGATAGGTTTGCAGGAACCTATGCATTATAAGCAAAGGAAAAAGAAATGTATCTTATTTCAAAAGCGAATACTTAGCACTTATTTTGCGATTAAAAGTTGTCACGTGCATATTTTAAATCTAAACCTTAAGTTTAGGCGATAAGAGCTTTTGCCTCCAAAGCTTACCAAGTATTAACAGGTGGTTCGGACAAAATTAAAACAACTTAACTCGTAAATAAATGTAAATATAAGCTGGTTATGATTGAAATAAAATTATCGCCACCCTGAATATTAATTTACGTACAGATAAATGTGAAAATAATTATGATACCGGATTGAAAGCCTTGACTGAGTAAATCTGTACTGCAATGAAAATCATTGCCGAAATTATTTGACCTGGCTCCCGAGCTATCGTGATCATTATTGTAGAATTTTATTAACGTCAACACGCCTTCTTTGTTGCATTTCGCACAAAATGAGGTTATAGGTACTACTCGATGGTGTAATAAAACTTAATCGTAAAACAAGTTAAAACGGTGATTTAAAAACCGTATAAGTGCATATAACATAACTATATTTAGTACTAGCTTTTGCCAGCGGCTTCGCCCGTGTGAATATCGGAAATTATCCCACGAGAACGTACTACCGGGATAAAAAGTACACTATGTGTTAATCCAGGTTATAAACTATCTGTGTGCCAAATTTCATCCAAATCCGTTTAGCAGTTTTTGCGTGAAAGAGTAACAAACGGCCATCCATCCATCTTCACAAACTTTCGCGTTTAATAAAGTAGGATCAATGTCGCGTATCACGAGCCAACGCGAAAATTGGGCCCTATTTGACTCAGTTGGGGGGTGATTTTGGAAAAACTATGATACACGTGATTCATAATTTTAATTGAAAAGTATGTGTACCAATTTTCGAGTCAATCGACTCAGAAATTAAAAAGTTTCACAGAAAATTCAACCTCCTAGTTCATTCTCTTCATTGCGGACCCACCATACCACTGGCCATATCCCTGGTGGTATGGTGGGCGCAGTTGGTAGGGACCCTGCCTTCTGAGCCGCTGGTCCCGGGTTCGATCCCCGGACAAGTCAAACATTTGTGTGCATGAACATGTCTGTTTGACCTGTGTCTGGGTGTGTATTATGTATATCAGTCATCAGGTTACCGTAGTACAGGCTCTGCCTAGTTCGGGATCTGAAGACCTTGTGTGGATGTTGTTTCATATATTATTAAATATAATTTAGGCTAATAGAATTAAGTCGGCATTCGTAGAATCCGTTCAAGTTTTCCTTCAGTAAAATAATAATGTGCAGAACACACAAAGGAATGTAAGGAATATATTCACATAAACTGATTCTACAGTCTACATGAGTACCTATGTATCGCTTTCATACAGAACCCAAATAGGTAAATTATATTTAAGAAAACTCTAGAACCGTGTGATTAAAACTCATGATAAATATTAATTATTCTATGAACGTTTATAACATTCGTTATAGAAAATTGTTTCAATGAACGTCAATCAAAAAGGAGCGCAACCTGAAGCTCTATATTTAGCTTTCATGTAACATCTTATAACGTCATAAAAACAACAATCGCTATTGTGAGATGTTCTCGATTTTTTCAGAACCTATTTGTTGAATGACGTACATTTGTAATAGTAAACGCTAATACTAGTGGAGGCTCGAGTTGGGTCGAGGTAAGCTCACACACAGTGAGGCAGGAACGAAGTAGCGGCCGGCGCGGGCGGCGCGGCCGTATGAAAGCTTCGTCTCGTACTAGCGATGCCGTTAGCGCAGGCTCGGGCGGGCGGCCGCGGCGAGGCGGCGGCGGGCGGGCCGTGGGAGGTACCGTTAATGACGTCACATCCGTGACGTCGCCGTCGTGACGTCAGACGGCGCGATATAGCCACCAGCCTCGGCGGCGGCGGCCTCAGTAACGCACCGCCCGTTCGCCAGCGCGTACCTCCGCGCGCCCTCTCGCGACCTGCCCGCCGCAGCCGACTGACTGAGTGAGTGAGTGCGCGTGCAGTGAGTGGAATGTGCCCGGCCGCATGAGGATCCTGCTGAGTGAGCTGGGACTGTCCGGCGCTTGCTTCGGTCTGACGCTGGAGCCGCGCGCCTCCTCGCTGGACACTGCCAAGCCTGCGCCAGGTCAGCGCCCGCACGACCATCCGACATCCACTTCTGTGTTTATTTTCGCTTTCGTTGTGTAGAACCTCTGGGTGTAGTAGACTGTGCGGAACTGTTGTGACGATGGCCATCGGCTAGAATGCGAGGTGCGTTGCTGACGCCCTCCAGCCAACACTGTGGCCTTAGACAATTCCAACACACACGTACGTACCTCCCTTTTTGTTTTATTTTTTATTTTATTATAATTTAATTTAAGAACTTTATTTTATTTTATTTTGTCCTGAATGGTTTACCCAGTGCTTTCTTTATATCCCTCTACCAAAACATGCCCATAGAACAACTGTCAAAACTTATATTGAATCAGAGCTTTTGATTATTTTGTTAAACTGAAACGTACAAAGTGGTATTTCTTAGTTACTATTATGATAAGCAATTATAGGCCATTTATTTTGAAACCTAGGTCATGACCTGCCGGTTACAGTGCGTAGTGAAAATTGACCAACGAAAACTTTAAGGACAAGCTCCCTCATACCTAACCTAATTAATTTATGATTATTATTTTAATAAGATTGTCACACGTTTTAGGAATTGTAACCATAAATAAGATTTAACATTTTAATAAAAGTTCTTCAGAACTTATGACTGCTCGAAGCAGTTGCAGTTCAATCCCTTTTTTAATACAGCAGTTAATTCTAATTCCACAAGATTTGGTATTTTATACTATTCGGTATTATTTATTATTTCATAACCTATTAATACTCTTTTATAAGAATTAACTACGAAAAGTAAAGTAGGCACTTATTAGTTAAAAAAAATAAGGAAGAAATCAAGGAAAATTATAAAATATAGAAACTTGTCTCTTTTTCAACAGCAATAAAACATAGTGTACGACAAACGCAGATTACCGGTTATATTAGCTCGCTAACAGAATTAATCAGATATATATGTTTTAGATTCTCGGAGTCGTGTTAATCGAACTTGTCAATATTTTTAAGACAGGCAGTGAATAATTTGAATTTATGTGAAACAAGTAGGTACCTAATGGTGAAATATATTTCCACACCGGTAGGGCCGGTTTAGGATGACACACCGGTAGCATATATTAAGTCATACTTATCGCGTAATGTGTCCTAACAGTCATCATCTGCATCCAAAACTGTTCAGAGAGCATTACCGAGTTAGCTAAACCACTCGATAATTGTTATTAAGTCGATTCGTTAAATTATAATCGGATCTGTTTTGAGTGGAGGCGCGTTGGGTAACTTTGAGTATAATGTGAGATGTTTATGTCGCGATCGGCTGCGTCCGATGGCCTCAGCCGATGCCTGCTGCCACTTACCCAATCGGTTGTCGCAACCGGCAGACGTTGCACCTGTCGAGATGCGAGCCTGTGCAAATTGCCGACGCACATCTGATGCCTACTATTGTACCATACAAGCCCCACATATTATCAACTACGTAAACATCTTGAATTGTTGACGCTCTATTCATAGTTCCAAGTTTCTTGCACCTTATAACAACGATCTTAACATAAACGCTGAGGTGCCAATGAATTATCTAAATTGATGCTAAAATAGAATAACAAACTTTCACTTTTTGTTTTCATAAGCGTGTGCTTAATATTGGACGAAAGCGTTTCTATATGTCATACGATAACGTTTTTGGTCAAAGTGGGGCATTGTATTTTTGGTGGAAATGCAAACTCGAATAGCATTTGAAAAGTTTGTCATACTGTCAATTCGTCAATTAATTTAGTGATATAATAACGTAGGGAAGGTAGGTTGACACTCGTCGGAGTATTGATAAACCCGCTATCAGCCGCCAGCTGACGTGAC
Organism: Brachylomia viminalis; assembly: GCA_937001585.2. NCBI lineage: Eukaryota > Metazoa > Arthropoda > Insecta > Lepidoptera > Noctuidae > Brachylomia > Brachylomia viminalis. The sequence continues at coordinate 11,053,527 of OW443301.2, read as the reverse complement.
GTCACGACAAGCCCGACCCGGAGCGCGTCACTCTCACTGCCCCCGAGCCTCAGGCCGACCCACCCCTGCCCTCAAATATAAAGATACTGCGATTTCCCCCTTCCATCCGCACAGCGGGAGAGTTCTTCCGTTGATGTTTCTAATGGATGCTTTTATCGCCATTATTTCTTAATTTAAATAGTGTAACATAAAAACATAATTAGGTATCTAGTGTATTTATTTTAACATCATATTCAGCAGTAATGTGTAGTGTCGTTATTACTCAGTTGATCGAAAAACGTGAGGCCAAGAAGTGTCGGTATAACGTCTAGCTCATTCCTTCAAGGCGCTATTTTTTAGACGCTGAATGCTTTCAGTTTAATAGCGTGGTTGCGTCACGAGTCTAAAAATATGAGGGTGGTGTTGGAAGCGGCAGTGTGGGGTGGTGGGCAGAGCGTCAGGTGGCGCGGTGGGTCTCGGTCGGCCTCGGCCTCCGCATCGACCGAGCCTGTGACGTCATGGAGGCGTGACGTCACGCATCGACCGTGCGCCTCGCTTCAAGGACGCCCTTGCTTGCCGCCCAACCGGCTACCGACTTCCTCCTAACTTAGAATCACTTTACGCAAACAACAAATATTAAAACACGAGTAGTCGGTAAAACCATAATTTGCATCCGATAATATTGACCCGCAATGTCAATATACTTACATGATCAGCAGTAGACTGGCCACATTATGTGCGTGTTTAAGTAAAACGACCTATCAAGCTTTGACGACCGATAAAACGATTCAAAACATTGCAGTTCAAGGAAATCTATCAAAGATACAATAAAGCTCTGATGATAACACTAGGCCATTTCACAATGTTGTCCATGATAGGGGTGTGACCGGCTCAGGGGCACCGTAATATTCCTGGGTAGGTGTAGGTATAAAACTGTAATTATATATTTTTCTCTTTTGAAGCTAGTCATGCTCTGCGGATTTAATTAATTTAGTTTATACTTATCGTTTCTGTTTGTTTAAGCAGGTACCTCCGTTTTTAATACTGCTTACAGTTTTAATATTGTCTTCTGCTTCATTGTTTGTAGGTTACTTGTATCTATATCTAGGTAATAGGTATAAATGTTTTAAAACTACTTAGGTGAGTACATTAATTCGCGTAATTTGTGAATTACCGCTGTACCGTAAGGAGAAGGAGGCGTTTGAAGTTTCGTCACCATTTTATATTAGCATGAAAATAAAATAAATTGATTTATATGTAAGTAATAAATATTTCGACGTCTTAGAATCACTTAATTACACGGTTACTAACCAAGGCCAAAAAAGAACGTATGTTCGTAATATTATTTTCCAAACTATGTGCAAATGCTACTAATTATATTGTATTTGATTTTCAAAGAACAATAACTGGGAAACACGAAAACGAAAATAGAGAGAGGTTTCTCAATCCAATACTTATTGCTGACAGCACATTTTAGATCGAATTATTTATCCATTAAAGTCACAAAATATCGGTTTTAGTTCATTTTGGAGTCCAACATATATTCCTACAATATAAAGGAAAACCTACCTCTATAGGTAGGTTTTCCTTTTTCTTATTATTTTGTTAAGGGTTTTATTTCTATATGTAAGATCCGCTTGTGCATATAAGCATTATGCTCCTAATGACTAGTTCACAAATAACCTCATATTTACATCAATACATCGGTATCTATAAAGATAAGTATAGTGTATCCATATTCGCGTGTATACCTACTTATCTGTATCAATGTAAATTCAACTATTAAAAGTATCTGATTAAAACAAGGAAACTAAAGTTGTCTAGGCGATATTAAGATAGAAAAAAACTATATTTATTCATGTCTGCTTCAAGCTAATAATCATAATGTATTCAGAGGAATTAAATTAAGCATCTGAAAAAAACGTTTAGACTTTATACCTAAATGCGAAAAACTAGCTTTTCCACTACTTGAGCTAGACGGTAAGGAATAGTCTCATGCATGGCTCCCGGTAAATAAAAGGAAACGTAACGTCTTGCTACCCCAGTGTCGTTTAATCACATAAGTAAAAAGCAGTTTAACCATCAGCACCATATTCCAGTGTGGACTTAAAAACAAAGAGCAATCACTAGGCATCTGCCAAACATAGGGCCAGGCCCGGGTCGACGGCGCGTTGTGTTCCACGTGCGCCTCGAAGAGATGTCAGCACCAATGACGCAGTCCGCTAGGGCCGATGCCTTCCAGCGTTGCGGGAAAGTCCGAAAGGGTTACCGTGGCCCCTGGCACAAGCAACTGAAGGAACACGGGTGGGTTTTAGTCAGTAAGAGTCTGACACGCCCTCCCGCTCCGGCGAGAGCGGGAGAAGTTATTTGATAATTTCCCAAACTCAAAAGGCATCTGCCAAACATGGTGTTCATCACAATTTGTCCTGCGGTGGGTGGTGGTAGAAAAAAAAGGCCAAGGGATACGGTTCATTTAAAAATGTTTATCTAGGAGTACGGATACGCCGATTTTCTAATAACTCGTCTAAGTATGTTCCAAACTAACAGTCTTAATAAACTAAAGAAAAACAAACTCAGTCCTTTAACCCTAAAAATCTTAAGTACTTCATCACAATATTTGCGCAATAGCTGTCCCATTAAAATCAATTAGGACAGAACGCTGTCATAATCACCACGCTTGACAAACATATGGATATTTGCAACATGTTCATCCACTTTATATTATTACCCTTTTGAACATTCTCAACACCCACAATTAGAACCTGTTCCGAGGATCATACAGCGTCAAGAACGTTTCGTAGCGGAACTCAACAATTGCGCAAAGGAAATAAACTGTTCGTAGCGGAAGCAATGTTTTCGTAGCAACAACCGTAGCGAGCTAGAGGGCTGCTTATAAAATTATCAATATAATGATGTAGAAAACCGCTTCTTTTAAACGCCAACTTTAGTTTATTATTTCTGTATAAATAACTTTCCCAGTAGACTATACTTAAAATACGCACCACCTTTGTACCTATTTTTATGTTCTTTTCTTCTTGTCTGTTTATATATTATGTGTGTACATAAATGGTTAAATAAATAAAAATAAAACCCGTTGAACTTATACTTTCGTAGTAATTAGTAGCTATCGTAGACAAGACAAAAAAAATTGTTTATAACCGTTTTATCTATTTTCAGTCGCTTTATACTTAATACACGTTACTCATTAGCAATATTTTGCCATATTTCAGCATTCGATAAATAAAATGAGACGTGGAACAGGGGCGGTATCAGGCGGTATGTTCAATAATGTGTACCTGCAGACGTGAGAGGTGGCGGCGGAGGGTGGAGGGTGGCTATGACGTAGATCCCGATGACGTTACCGGTAAGCCTCTCCCGCCCACGCCGCCGCAACAGCTGATAATTCCACCGAAATCATGTTTATTTGATAAAACACACGCGGGTGACGTCTGCTGCCCTTACGACTCGACTAGACGCTGTTACGTAGACATAACTTTATATCTTTTTGTAGTATCTTTTGTATAAGTCATGTTCATTGTGCAAACCCTGGTGCTAAAAACTATTCAGTATCTTTATTGCAACAATATTATGTTATAGGACCGCTGACGCGAAACTTTAAGTTTCTTATAAGCTGTGTAGTCCTAACACTCCGAGCTCTTGAAATTAATCAATCTAACACGTGCATTGAAGTGTAAGTCTCAACCTGTTTCTGTTAGCTATAATAATTTATTTAAGTAAGGAGTAATATGAAGGTTGCTTGAACAGGTCAGCAGTGGTCCGTAGTAGCTGTAGTAGTAGGTACCTACTTATAGTTCCCGCGCACACAATTTATGGCGGGAAAATGTAAGCGCTTAATTTAAGTTTAAGGGACTATAATATTTAGGATATATTTAATCGCTCATCGTGCCCAAACTGTTACGCATGTTTTTAAATGACCAAACTTTGCACAACAGCTAATCTGTGTACATTCGTCACTGACGTGTTTACGCGCAACTATTACGCAAAAAGCTACACGCAAATACGTCATATAATGAAAGCTCATAAAAGCTTGTTTGCCGATAACGCATGTCTCGTACGTACGTCTACTTCAAACTGAATCGATGACGAATGACGTAGCTGGTCACACCAACACAAACTCTAAATAATCAATATCTCTGCTCACACCATCCTACCGCCATCTGTCGGATAGTTCGTGATACGATTGAACGCAATGAAACCTCCTTTCCAGCGAGGTTCCATCGTTCGTGCGTATCTTTCTCGAGAATGTAACTCTTGTAAAGTCTAACAGAGGGCATAGAGCTTTCCATCAAATGGTTTCAAAGATATCTTTAATTGGAATTTAGGATTGGGATGTTGGAAAAATGGACAGTTCTACTAACATTAGATACAGATTTTCACTTTCAATACCTTGCAGTAAAGAAAATCAAAAAGAAAATTATGGACGTGGCATGAATGACAAATTTACTTATACGAGTATATAAAAATCACTTGCTGCTCGTTAGTCTAGCTTAAACTCAAAAACGGCGTATAACTTGTAACCGAGTTTTTATTTGGTTTTGTTCGTTCTAAAAAAAGTTGTATTAAAAAAAGGCATTACAACGCATTAGCTAGTACAAATATGGCAGTAAATAAAACAAATTTGCAGCTTTGGCATTTGTGTCCGTAGGATCTACGACGCACGTAGGCCTGGCGGAGGCCTGACTGTGCGTGAGGTTTAATTTGTACTACATAATATCGTTTTAAATAATTACGAATACTTATATCCCGAGATTTTTTCTACTTTACGTTAATTAAGTTGAAATAAGTAATTTTAATAGCAGAAGCACCTTTTCCAATAATAATTATAATAAATTAGTCTAACTTAATGGCTGAACCCTATCTCCTAAGATACAGGCCAGATCTAGTATAAGGTATAGAGTTTAAAATAATTTTACTCAAATAAATGTATGCAGTGCAACGGTGATCCTTGTTTAAGCAATAAATTATTATTTATTTTATTCCATCCTTTTTTTTTTTGGTAAATTATAATTTTACTGGTATCGAGGTTATATTTATACATATTTTAGGTATTAAAAAAATCGCGATTCAATTATTATTCTAAATAACAATATATATTTAAAATTAGAATCCAGTGAATCGCAAATGTCTGTATTTAGAGTGCAATGACAAACTTTGCACACTTAATATATTGATTGAATCACGAATGTTTATAGAAGTCCACATAATTATATATTAATACTAAGGCCACGATTTTTATTCATTACATAAATATATCTATGTACCGCATGTATCGTTTGATTTGATTACATTTATTAATTAATAGGTGTCTGTCATTCTAATAATTTATACTGTAATAACAATATTGTGCAGAGATACCAATTGTTTGCACAAAGCTTTTTATTTTTAATTCGTTTACAGTAGCTTATGGTAGGTACCTAAGCTTAGGCAACATCACTAAGGGCTGATTTTTCAATAGTCAGATAACTTTAATCTAAGGAATAAATGTTACGGTTTGACAGCTTTTGTATAGAGAATATGTCAAACTGTCAGATTTATTCTTCAGATAAAAGTTATCTGACTATTGAAAAATCGGTCCTAAGAAACATTTATCTCAAATTAATAAATTGTCCGTGTTAAATTAAAAAGCTGCAAAACTTTTTTCTAACTAGGACAATTATTATTAGTTGCAGTGTTTCGTAGTACAGTATTTTCCGTATACGAACGAAATTATGAAATAAAAAAAACAGTAATAATGTCGAATGAAAGTACTTACTCTTAACTTATAAGTTACAACATGCTAGCTGTGCCCCGTGGTTTTTCCCACATAAGTTTCGATCCCGTAGGAATATCGGGGTAAAAGTATCCTATGTCCGTACCTTGGTCGTGATCGTCCAACGGATTTCGATGCACATGAGCATCAAAATCCTAAAAAGGTAACAGACAGACATTACTTGCACATCTAGGTATATTAATAATAGCAATGAAATGCTCTGTGTTGGTAAGCGACTAACTTGAGAACGGTTGGACCGATTTGGCAATATATATTTTTTTTGTTCGTAGTTGTCCGAATTAGGTTTTTAAGGATGAAAATTGTATGTATGAACTATGAACTATTGAAATTTGGACAGGACAACGTCTGTCTGATCAGCTAGTTTATATTAACAGTAGGGATGATGTCAAACTAAATGATTACTCAACTACGACAAAATAATGTAGAGGAATGTACCTATTGGTCACTTTTTGTGACAAGGAATATAATTAAAAGCGGTTTATTGTACATACTGGGCTTAATTACTTCTTAATGAAAAAATGTGTTGTTCACTCACATGAGTGGCAGTCTGATTATTTCGTATAGAGCTCAAACTAAATATTTTTTTCCTTAATTCCTATAAAACTATTAGTATTAGAGATGTATCGGGTCATAATTTATTGTAGTCGGCGACTAGTCTTATAATAATACTTATTAAAAATAGGATAATTAAAACATTGTTGTTAATCATCTTTATTTTAGAATTAGCTTTACAGGCTTAAAAGGAAGAGTTCTTATTGCTACATAAATATTTTGTAATATTTAACTAATCCACTCTCTCTTCATTTGGTAGTCAATTATTGAACTAAAATCAATAAAAAAATAAAAATGCTAAACGGTAGCTTCTATAAGATGTCTAACTTATCGGATGTAATTTATTCGGTGACAACACTTCTCTTGTTTGTCTTTCTGACATTTCAACGATAGTCGTGCTATTCTTTCAAAATGGTTTTCAGCGAATAATCTTTTACTCGATGCAAATAGAACTAAATGGCCTAAGCTCTCATTACCAAATGTACCCCGCGGGATCTAAATTTAAAACTTGATGGCAAGAAACTGGATGCTATTACGGAAACTGTATTTCTAGGAATTACTTTAGATTCAAAATTGCAACGGGGCCCGACATTAGAGTTTTTTCAGGTATATTAAATTCAGCTGCATATGCACTAAGAAAATACGGCCGTTGACTGATGGCCTCTGTGTTCCACAGCATCGTGTCTTATGACGTTCTGTTGTGGGGATCGGCAGCTGACGTAGATTAAATTTTCATTTAGCAAAAGAGGGCAATCCGCACGATATAGAATATTATGGGCCCTCGCGAGTCTCTTAGAAACAAATTCAAAGAAATTGATATGTAGTACATATCAATTTCTTTGAATTTGTTTCAAAGAAATTGATATGTACTAACTCTGCCTTTCTCTTTATATCTTAGAACGGTTTCGGTTTTGTAACATCCTTATCTATAAAAATCAATGCCACTTTTCGTTGTAATTTTATAACTCAAGAACGGATGGACCGATTTTGCTAATTTTTTTTTTAGAATATTCCTTGAAGTACGAGGATGGTTCGTAAGGAGAGAAAAATTTTTAAAAAATGTTAGGCGGTAATAAGTTCGCGGGGTTAGCTAGTAAATAATAAAATATATTCATTCTTAATTTAAATATTATCTAGGACTAGGAAGTCCTCCTTTGTAAAGCAGTGATCCGTGTGGCGTCGGCCAAACCATAGTCGATCTTTTTGCAACCGATTAGTCGACCAAAGTCATAGTCGGCCCATGTCTAATTAAGTAGTAGTAGGTATCTAATCATTAAATTAAATCTGCGAATTTAGAAGAATCAACTTTAGGTTTACATTCAAGTAGGTATAGGTAATTATATAGGTCCTATAGATAGTAACGCAAAGTCAAAGCACATGAAATACTGAAAACTTGTCAATTTTGTTGTGCTAAGATGAGCTATGCCAATATATTATCAAATAAACTAGCTAATAAAAATTATCCTACTGTGACACATTACCTGGATAAAAGTATTCAGATGTGTTAATTCAGGACACGGTATATCTGCGTGCCAAGTTTCATACAATTCCGTTCAGCGGTATAAGGCTTGATTGTACAAAACTCATCTTCAATTCAAACTTTCATATCTATTCTTTAAATTTAACGATAAGTACCTACATATTATATATTTATCTATACCTACATATAATAAAATAGTAACGAAATCGAAACTGTACATTGAACATTTTTGATAAGTAAGTAATTACCACGAACGTGTCTGCTGCCGAAAATATAGTTTTTTGGAATTTTTGTCCGTTTGTCTCTTTGTCTAGATGTAAGTATATTCCTGATTGGCGCAAAAACAACTACTTAAATGGATTCGAATGAAATTTTGCACACATATCTATAGTTTATAAAGTCAAAGTCAAAGCATTTATTTCAAATAGGCACATTTATGGCACTGCTAAACGTCAACATTTACATTAAAATAGAATTGATTCTAGTCGCCCCTTTCAAAAGGTAGTTTCGTATGGAGAATAATAGGCAAAAAACTCCACCTTACTCTTCTAAAATGTGTTACAATATTTTGTATACATTAATTATATAATTATATGTGAAGACCTAACGTGTATAACCTGGATTAACACATGCTAACACCTACTTTTAATCTTGGTAGTACGTTCCGGTGGGATTTTTTCCGACATAGATACACGCGAGTGAAGCCATAGACATAAGCTAGTATTCAATATAAATGGTTAGTAGGATAACGTCTCTAAGTGCGACAGTAAGTCTAGTGAGCCTTATGACCGTCTGCAGTATTTATATATACATACCTTTTATAAATTAAAAGTCGTTTTTCGTGTCTGTCTGTGTGACCGCATTGTCCTTATAAACTCCGAAACGGATTTTGATGCGGTTCTCACCATAATTTAGAGAATGAATTCCGGGAGGTTAATGTGTATAGTACATTCATATTTAGACTTAGGTACACGTGATAAATAAATCTCGATATTTTATTATGTCGTAAATACCATGCGAAGTAGGGACGGGTCGCTTTTAAACAAGTTATTTGCAATTTGATGTGTAGTACGCAATGCTACAAATCAAGCTATACATTTCCAGTATAAGCTGAGCTCGCTTTGTATAGGATTTCCTGCAAACGTATAGCTGGATGTGTAGTCGTGTGTACACCTCCCTCAGTAATTTTTCTGAACTTTGTTATTATTCTAGGGCCCGTACCTACGTTTGATTTGCTATAAGGAAACTCTCGTCTCAATCTATATTTAGGAGTTTTCACTTAGGTATCAAGAGTTATTATTAAAAAGCTTTTTTTCTTTATAAAAGAAATAAATAATAGATACAGGAAATGGAATTTTCAATTTTATTCTGTGTGATATTAGTTTTTTTTTTTTTATATTGAACTTGAAGCTTGGTGTAGGAATGATGTAGAATAATAAAAAATAATTAATTAACCTACGTTTTTGTTAAAAGTTAAGTGTTTGCCTAATGAACAATTTATTAGATACAATTTCCATTACACAAATAATAAGAGTAGGTACTATGGTATAAAATCATTTTATCAATATTGGGTATGAAAAACGTCAGCTATAAAAATCAGCATCAAGTAAGCGTGACTTCTATTTTGCGCGGTTTCTATTTTGTAAAATTAAATACAGCAGTGAATCTTATTATTTCAAACCAACTTTTTCAAACGCAAGATACGATACGATACCTATCACACTCGAGAATAAGTTATTATTTTATCATTTTTTGGTCTAGAAATGTTCAAAACAAACTTACGGTAACAAAAGCTTGTTTTGTTTATAGCTTAATAAGACTGGAATTAATGGTTCTTAACATAATAGAAACTGCAAATGCCACTGATTTCATAACCTCCCAAGAGACCCATCGCCTTTTCGCCCCAAAAATTTTCAAGCGAGAGTGCTACGCCGATGTAAGCTCTAGTACCTTACATTAGAGGGGAAAATTAAGTTTTTGTTGTTGCTTGTTTGCGACGTTGTTTTAATAGACCTAGATGAGGTGTATACATAGAATTCAATTTTCTGGGCGTGGCGAATCAAGCACCGTGACACAATGTATTCAAAACGCCAATATTTGGTTGGCGAAACTGCGGTATAAAACGAGAGACCTTTCCTACCCATCTTCATTGTTAGTCGTACAAGGGTAGCGATCAGCACCGATCAGGGTTCCGATACCAAGCTATAGTACGTAGGTAGATATCGATTAGTCCGTAACGAGTGCTTGTGGTGAAGGAAGAACCAAAGTATGTTCGCCGAGGGTAAATATAAATGATGCATGGCTCGAATAGCGTGATAGTTCAAAGGATGGTGCCGTCAATATCATGTCTACCGGCTCCCCGGCGCATTCACAATCGGCCTTTCGTCTAGGTTGACTGTTTCGCGTTGGCGTAACGGTTGAGTCTTAGTATTTCGGACATCGTTTACGCAAAAAATATCGATGTTTAAAGTTAGTAAAATAGTTGTGTTTATTGGCTCATACTGAAGTGATAATGTTTGATTGTTGCAGGGCCGAGCGCCATAGAGTCGCGCTCGCCAAGCGCCTTCACCCCCAACTCCTCCAGCATGCTACTGCTGCAGACACACGTGAGTTTTACATTCATTCTTTTCATCGAAGTCGTTTATGCTAAATTTCAAGAGGGCATTTTGAAATTTCTTACAGCAAATATCATCGATATCATTTCCTTGATCACGTTTTTTCAATTAACCTCATTCAAATTTACATTATTGATTAGAACATCGTGAAACACCTGTATCGATTGACAAACAGGCGGCTACACAAAGGCCCTATAGACACAAGTAGACAGTTGAACAAGCACGCCATTGGATAGTGACGGCCGCCCCTGACGGCCATCCGCCGCCTACCACTACTGCGACGCCTCCATTATTGATTGTCATTTCTATTTCAGAGCAACTACGGTTCGTCCTTCACTGATCTATTGTCGCCCCAATATCAAGAAGACTCTACTGAAATCTTAGAAGAAAATCTAGACCCGTTCCCGGACGTCGAGTTTCACGCGCCGATCCCGCCTGAAGTTAAATCTCAGCGCACTACTCCTATTAGTGAGGCTTCATCGCCAACCCTAGGCCCAGCGTTGCCTAGTTTTGAAGAAACTTATTCAGTCCGTTATCCTAAACAAGAAATGGCGGAATTTGGAATAAAAATGGACGAAGACTGCTATAACGTTAGCGCATATCAAGGACACACGTCCACCCAACTACTTTATCAATATCACCAACCATCAATTCCTTATGTGCCGTCAACATATTATGCACCGTCGCAGCAGTGTAGCCCGACGTTTGACACCGGTGGTGTTACACCCAATCAAGACTCCTACTCTTTACCTCCCTTTCCAAGTTCAGTGGACCTACACATATCCACGGACCAAAGTGCACGGCAGCGACGCGCTTCCTTGCCGGTGCAGCGATCAGAATCTACCAGCTCTAATGACAGCCCCAAAGTTCCTGGTGGCAGAGTTCACTGCATGCAAGCGTCTGCACCCAGCTCCGCGTCGAGCTCGCCGGGCGTCGCACCCGAGGGCGCCGGCCCCCGCGCGGCGCCGTCGTCGCCGAGCCAGCTGTGCGCTGTGTGCGGAGACACCGCGGCTTGCCAACACTATGGGGTCAGGACTTGCGAGGGGTGCAAAGGATTTTTTAAACGGACTGTGCAGAAGGGTTCTAAATACGTTTGCTTAGCTGAAAAATCATGTCCCGTAGACAAAAGAAGACGGAATAGATGCCAGTTCTGTCGATTCCAGAAATGTCTCAATGTCGGAATGGTCAAGGAAGTAGTAAGAACTGATTCCTTGAAAGGTAGACGAGGTAGACTGCCCTCCAAACCGAAATGTCCACAGGAGTCACCTCCAAGCCCTCCTATATCACTGATCACAGCGCTTGTGAGAGCTCATGTCGACACTTCTCCGGACTTTGCCAATCTTGATTACTCTCAATATCGAGAGCCAAATCCCATGGAGCCACCGATGTCTGACTTAGAAGTGATTCAACAATTTTACACTCTTTTGACAACATCAATCGACATGATTAAAGTATTCGCTGATAAAGTGCCCGGTTACATCGATTTATGCCCTGAAGACCGTGAGCAGCTGTTCGCATCAGCTCGTCTCGAACTATTTGTATTACGACTCGCATACCGTACACGTCCAGAAGATACCAAGTTGACCTTCTGCAGTGGCGTCGTGCTCGACAAGCGACAGTGCCAGCGCTCGTTTGGAGACTGGCTTCATGCTGTGCTGGATTTCAGCAACACTCTACATTCAATGGATATCGACATATCTACCTTTGCGTGTCTTTGCGCATTAACTTTGATAACAGGTGTGTATAAGTAACTACTTGTTTGTTTTATGTTTAATTTTTCTTGACGATTAGTTTTATTTTGAAGATACACAATTGACTAAAGTATTACTTAACAGATTTAGGGTCAATTTCACCAATGAAACCATTGAGATAATATTATAAACTAATGAATGAAACTGACTTAACGTGATCAACACATCTAAACCGCGTTCAAGAACAGTCAGGTGCCTTAAATGTTGAGGAATATTAACGCTGACAGCTCTTGTGCTGATCGCTTTCAGTTTTATTGGTGAAAGTCAGCCTGACTTTTACTGTTGCATCAGAAACGATTACCTTTAAAAGAAAAAAGTATTAAGAATTTTTCATGTTTCCTGTATTTTTTTTTTCAAATGAGATTTTATTTTTGTTATCAGATCGACACGGTCTCAAGGAGCCACACCGTGTGGAGCAGTTACAAATGAAGATAATAGGCTGCCTGCGCGCTCACATGCCGGGCGGCGGGAGCATGGTCGGCGGGGGCGCGCCGCACTTCAGCCGCGTGCTGGGCGCGCTGCCCGAGCTGCGCTCGCTGTCCGTGCAGGGCTTGCAGCGCATCTTCTACCTGAAGCTCGAGGACCTGGTGCCGGCGCCGCCGCTCATCGAGAACATGTTCCGCTCCAGCCTGCCCTTCTGAACGCCCCGCGCCCCTCCCTTGAGGACCACTCCCGCCTTCGAAACTTGTTCTCCTTCTGTTTAGAGCCGAATCCGTTATTTTTTTAAGTGTTTAGATTATATAAAATATTTTTCTAGAGATTAGGTGGACGTTAGTTAGGACGCGATCTCCCACGGAATCGGTTCGTGCTACTCGTATGAATTTAATATTAAGTATTTACTTAATGGAGACAATCTTACCATGTAAGTCCTAAGTTAAGATTAATTTATTAAAAATGTTTAGGAATTTGTCTTTTGGGTGTGATTTCGTTTAATCTTACAATGTTGTGTATTTAGTAGTCTGCATTTGAGTTACCGCTCGTGATCGATGGCATCTTGTCGTACAAATATTCCTATGTTATTTACTTACGTATTACTTAGATAGGGAAAATCTAGTCACAAGACTTAGAAATGTTATAAAATTTGCTCGTAAAAATCGGGCTTTTTATTATAGTTTTTTTATATTAAGTAAAAGTTACTTTAAGATCGGTAGGCATTTAATGTCCTTTTGTACGAATGTGAGCGACGGGCAGTGTGATGGCGCGACGGTTCGCCGAGCGCGCCGACGCCGACGGACGGGCTCGCCCGCAGCCCCGCAAAGCGCGCCCGAGTCAGCGCCGCCCGAGCGCCCGAGCGCCCCCGTCTGAGTGATGTTGATCCGAAGTTAGCGTCACAACGACACGATTGTTGAAGTTGGAAGTTACCTTTTAGTTTTAAATTATTTTGTAATATTTTAGACGCTAGGACACTAATGTAATTTGTTATGATAATTATACCTAAGGCCTGAGAAAAAGTTCAGCATGTTTGACGTCCCCAATGTAATCCTTAATACAACGTGTCTTAAAGAGTACCTTTATAGGTAGATAGTGTAGATTTTTCTTATGTGGACCTTTTATATGCTTACTATAATACATATTATATATGTATTGAGTAAATATTTAAACATATCACGATATTATTTTAAAATTGTGATTGCACTTTGTATTAGTTGATATCCTTTGCATCTCATTTAATCTAGGCCATTTTAAACAAATTTACATTAAATTAAATTGCTAATAAAGTCACTGTGTATTTTTGCTCGTAAGTATATCTATTGGAAAACTACTGATATAATCAGGGTAGATGTCTGTATTTTTATCTCCTGCATTTTGCGCAAATATGAATGGACTATGTAAAAAATTCACTGGACCAAATACCTAGGTGATAACAAAAGTCCGGTGCGGTCTGTCTGATAAAAGCTGTGCTAAAATCCTATAATCCATAATCTATCAATCGTCGAGTAGATATTTTATATGTATCTGCCGGCGTGGAAACAATGACAGTGTAGCTGAAAGTTGCCTTGTATCTCCTAAAAGACTAGATACCTGCAGCAGCTCTGTAGGTATAAAATGATTACGGAAAGTATGCTCGTACCTATTGTACCACTTGCACTGGGTGCTCTGTCCAACCTTTAACTACGGTTAATAACTTAGGTAGGTACATTGTATAGATAAGTCAAGGAATTTAAGATTCATACCTGACATAACTATTGAGTAGATGGGTGAATAAATGTTACTTATGTACCTAAGCAACATTTATTCCTAAATAAAGAGAGTGATTGTTAAAGTTGATGTCCTTTTAAATGGAATTAGTGATAAACGTTGTCTATTACATCGTAGAGTTTAAGAAAATCAAGACGCATGGAAAGAAATAATTTTATACAAAGAATTGATAGTAGATAACCTTAATTATTATAATGCTGGACTTTTTACTCGAATGCCGCCACTCCCTTCTAATATTATTAATTTTATAGATTTATAAATCGTAGTCAAGGAAATTATTTGTCGTTAATTTTTACAATTCTGACGAATTTCGTAATGAATGAACATAAATATTGTACTTATTTAATACTTCGGTTGTGCTTGAAATATTGTTACCTACCCTTCATCCAAACCGATATAAGTAATTAATATTGTCCATGTAACAATCTACATGAATCAGCAAGTGACATTCCTACATTACAACCCTGTTACCTATGCCTACTAATTAATTGAACACAAACAGCGTTATATGTACTTATAAGAAATCACCCGACAGTCGGATAACGTCGTCGTCGCATGTGAACTCCTCTAACTAATAAATAAATGAAGAACCGCCCGTAAAACAAACCTGGGCTGCATTAGTACAAGCTAGCCATTTAATATGTATACCCCATGCAAGCCTTGTTATTGTTATAGGTCATTTCCAATCGACATTTCCAGAGCTGTTGCCCGCTCCGCACACATAAGACGACGTACCTACGTATTGGTTCACACAGTTCTTCAATAATTTCTACTTGGAATACAATGAATATTTTAAGTACTAGATAATACAGAATTAGAGGTACCTACAGAAAAAAATAACAAATGGAGAGCTTACAAGATACCCTGATCCTACAATAAAATAATAAAAATGCAGGCAATAAAATGATTCTCATCAACATATTTCCCTCCATAGCTGCGTGTACCTGTACCTTATGCCCAAGTCACAAATGTTAATGTACCTAATATTATCTTTTCTTCTTTAATGTTTGTAATGAACTGCATTTCTTAAATCTCAACATAGAAACATAAATGTGCTTTTGTTATGATATGTTATACATTTTCTTTGTAAATATTTCGTGAAAATAATATCGATGCAAATGCGTCAATGAATGTATGCCTCTTTTATTTCTTTTCACACAAAGTAATCCTTCTACCTGTATTTACTTATCTTCTTATTTAATTAGGTATTTGGAAGACCAACAGCAACAAATGATAAAATTTGGATTAGAGGTATTTTATAGTTGCATCATGCCAATATAATAGATCACCTCTCCACCAACTCCACACAAAAAACAACCACGCCTAAAAACAAAAATGCGAACTAGTCCAAACAAAGCGGCGCCGCAGCGACGACGGATCCTGTCTGAGATCATACATCCCAGGGGATGTCTAGAGGGGGGAGATGAAAATTTCATAATTTTATACCTAAGATGTCGATTTTTTGAGATATTTGAGAAAAAATCAAAGAGAGGATTTCAAATTCCTATTCTAGTTTAGGCTCTTTAATCCCAATACCAGCGAATGTCCTCAATACACACGCTGACACGACAAAGCGACATACACGAAGTTCATAAAATTTCTATCTATGACTTAAACAGTTTTTTTTTTGACGTATGTCACGGTCAAGGTCAATTACAAGGGAGATGAAAATTTCTGACCTAAGACGTCTAGTTTTTGAGACATTTGCGAAAGACTCAAAAACCGAGGGTCATGTAATTATATTATGAGGGGAAATAACAATTTCATTATTTTTGACCTAGGATGTATAGTTTTTGAGGTAGGTATTTGCGAAAAATTCAAAAAGGAGATTCCAATTCCAAGTAGATAGGTTCAGTTTTAAGGTCCTATCATTAATAAGTTAATCGAACTGACAAGCACTTGGCAGCTTCAGTGATTTCAGGGGGTGCCATGACCCCGCGCCCTGGAACCACTCTACTGTATACTGTATTGTAGGTCGACATTGTAGATAGTTCGGCACAACGTTTTGATTTTCTATGAGAGTTCGGATTGGATAGCTGTCACATTTTGCTACTCGTACTTAAATGTTGGAAATTTGTTTGGCGAACATGGTACAAGTAGGGATGAAGCTTTACACTTCATGTTGACGGTATATCAACAGATCAATACCGTCAACATGAAGCGTAAAGCTTCATCTGAAGCTGAAGGCAGGTGAATGGGAGTAAATGTCTCGAGAACCTGGCTGGAAGGTACATCGAAGGCAATTCTCGAGAGGAGATCAGGACAATCTGCAGATCGGTAGAATATTCAACATAAATGTGACAACTGTAGCTTCATGATGTATAGTCAATGAGAGTATGAAAAGCCAATGAACGAGATTAGTGTCTTGTTTTTTCGGCGGCTATTTTTCCATGTTCAGAAATTTAGAACCAACGAAAGATAATCCGTAATATACCTCCGGCTGTACGTGTACCGTGATTTGAGTGATTTCAAGTTTTAGTATTGTTTGAAAAATAATTCATAATCTTAATTTCATTTTCATTCATTAATCTTTCAACATTTTTATGTACCTACTTACTTGTTTTTGTGTAAGTACTTTATTTTTGTGTGGACTCCTTATTGACAAAGAGAGCATCGTAGAGATTCATGGGAAATAGAGTCAAACGCCTAGGAGTTGTCTACAAAGGCTACGTAGAGCTCTTTATTGTGTCATCTTACTTCTCGATAATTGTGTCATCGTGAAAATGTAGTCGTTTGTAGAGAAGCCCGATCTAAATCCTCAAGATTGCTTGCTTGCTGGCTCTCTAGTTTGGTTTTGTCTAAGGTCTTTGAGATCCTTTTTAATATTAAGTTTGTCAATAATTAGTATACAAAAAATACAAATAAAGAAATAACTCCGTAGGTATCAAAAAACAATGATTGGCTAAAAAAAAGGTGATGAACTGATGACAGACAGTAATTTTACATAAAAACAGTTAAGTTTGTACTTCACATTTTTTAGTTTGACCGTTGATCCCCAAACTAAGCAGGGGTTGTATCTTGGGGGTCGGAGTGCGAATCAGCAGAAAGAAATATGTCGGTTTTCAGGGCTAGATAAGTAAAGCGCGTATTTTAATACGAGTGTGTGATTGTGTGAGCGTCTGTGAGGGTGAAAGTGTGTGTGTAGGTACCTATTTGTTGGTACCTACCTCTTATTACTCCGCTGGCTGCGGGAAGCACAGAACCGGTCGAAGTAGCGGTGCTTGGGGGAGGCCTATGTCCATGCAGTGGACGTCTTTCGGCTAAAATGGTGATGATGATGAATGTGTACTTTAGTTTAATTTCTTACTAGCAGTGAATTCTGTGAGTTCTGAGAATTTTTCTACCCTTAGGATAAAATTCAATACCTAACGTACAATCTATCTGTTATTACTAGGTTCACGCATCAAAAGTGTCTAGGGATCAAGCACGTTTTTGCTAGTTACTAAAAATCTAGTTTTATAATTATATTTCTGTAACTTTTAAGCTTAGAGCATTTAGGTACTTTTAAGATACTTTTAGTCAATTTCGTCATTTGAAAAGGGAATAGTTTTTGAATCTCTGTCAATACCTGAAAATCTTCGGTTTGAGGCCAAATCAGTAAAATTTCTGGCATACTTCTGAGTGGAATCAATACAAAATAACGTTATTATAGAGAAAAGACGTCATTTGAACCGAGAAGAAATTATCAGAGCCGTGGGAATGTTGGACGCTGGCAGCGCTCTGGCAATCTAGCGCATGTTCGGCGGTCATTTTAGTTGCTCTAGAGACGCGGACCTAGCGGCAGTGTGTGTAATGATCCTGTGGCATCACATGAGTAGGTACCTAAATATTTTTTCGTTCATACTTTTTGTCTCAAGTAAGTATTTTTGGTTTTACGAATATGGGAGTTTTACTAATGTGTTTGTAATTTCTGCAGAAATATTAATCGATGCAATTTTAACGCTTTGTACAGTATATTTTTTTGGCATATGATCAAAGTTAATTCAAATTCAAAAACTTTAATTCAGACAATATGAGTCCATAGAGTTAGTATTACAAAATTACTTAAAGGCTAGTGTTAGTAATTCAAATAAGGGACCTCAACTAGTGTGGATCTTTATCCAGTGGCACAGCAGAGGGGAGTCCCACCGGTCTCGGAACACGCTCAGGAGACTAGATTAGTGGCGCGGTGCGCAACCGGCCGGCCATGGATGCGATCCTTTTTCTTCTAATGGCGTAAAAATCATCTGTGCGCGCTTCCGCAAACATACCGGACGCACTACAACGCCAGGACAGCCCCAACAGTATCCTGAACGCGTTATTGTATTGGACACGCTGATCGCTGTGTCTTTTGCGTAAAACTGGTCCAAAGACTGCACGTGTAAAAAGACTGGCAGAAAGCTTTAAAAAGCGTTACGTTTACTTGATACGTGCAAATCTTCGAACCAGCATGTTACATCGAACAGCCAGTGACCTACGCTCCCTCTCTATGTCTATATTGTCCCTAAGATCCTCAGTGACCCAGTGATTCAAGTACTTAAACTTAGCCACCCATGTTAAAGGAGCGCCACAGAAACACGAAACACTGGGGACATCCGAATAGTTTATGTCACGCGCTGTAAACATCATAATTTCGCTCTTCGTGACATTGTACTTGAGCCCCCGATTTGTGAGTCCTATGCAGTGGCCCATGCCACTGCATAGGACTCACAAATCGCCACAAGCGTCCTCAAAGCGCCGATTGATGGGCTCAGCAGCACCATATCATCGGCATAACTAATATTATTTATACAAACGCCCGCCGTCAATATGACATCCAAGTCTGTTGGTGCTGAGTTCACCGATCAGCCGGTTTATGTATAAGTTGAAGAGGCGGGGTGAACTTAATCCCCCCTGTATCAGCCCGCACTCCAGCCTATACACATCCGATTGTGCACAGCCCATCTAACAGTATTCCTCTGGTTGTAGTACCAGTAGCGAAACAAGGATGTAATTTAATTTGGTAGTGTAGTCTCACTCTGCAATTTGTCCCATAGTACCTCTTACAGCTCGCGCGATAAGAGTTTGGCTTTGACCTTCGGATTTTTGAACTTTTGATTGTACAACAGGAGTGCGCGGTACGTCGTATCGATGCGAGAGGCAGGGAACGACTGGAGCGCCAATCAGAGCACCGCGTGCGCCTACACACCCGCCCCGCACCCCGCTAATTGCCCGTTGATACCCAATTTCTGATTTCTGCGCAATAACGGTCAAAGCCAAACTCTTATCGCGCGAGCTGTACGACACAAGGTCGAATGCCTTCGACAGGTCCAAAAAACAAGCAAAAACAGGTGTTTTTCTGGAGGTATATTATTGAACAGTTTGCTTGAGGCACAATGAGTTTGCTTGAGGATTAATGTCTTTGAAACGGGGTAAAAAGTGCCTTTCAATCGGGGTCAGTTGTGCCGCGGCATAACAAACTCCCAACTAACCTTTAATAACCTATATTGTTTTGTTTGATAGGATGAGTACATACACGAGAAAAACACAACGGGGAACTACTTCCCAGGATCTTCTACAAACGGCTGCTGATGCGGTCATTCAGCGTATGTAAGAATTGGGCACATTTGCAATGTGTGGAAGATGAAGAAAGCTTAACATTTGTATGTCCTAATTGCTATTCTGATCAGTCGTCTGAAGAATTAGTTTAGTTTTTGAGGTTTAGTTTTTATTGTTTTTAGATTTTTTAAATAGAAGTTCATTGTGAAGACCAATTTGAGAGACTGATTAATAAGATAATAATCTGAACTCAGTTACCTTAGGTATTGGGAGAAAATTTTATAAAACCTAGTACCTTATTCTGTAAAGGGTTATTTTTTAATATTTATGTTTAATAGATCTCATTTATATTAAAATAAAGTAAAAGTTATTAATGTAGAAGATACTTCCAGTATCAGATAATTAGAAGAGTAACAGGTTTTTGTTTTTTTCACTGATGTTTAGTATAAAACCTACTAAAGTTTATAAAACGTTGATGTTTTTATAAATTTAATTTCAAATAAATATAAAGCTATCAATTGTTATGGTTTTTTATTCCAAAATCCATATTAATCCGTGTAAAAAGCCAAACATTATGAACGGCACAACCTGACCTCAGCTGCGACACAACTTGCCCCTGCGAGGGGTCAGTAGTGCCTTACGACCGCTGTTTAAAAATATAATTCTCTATATAAAACTATTAAAAAAGCACAAAAACTGGTTATAAATTTAAAATCTAGCTATAACTATTAACCGTAGCATTCGTTTTATCCGATTTATCTAGGGATTTGTCAAAATCGGCACGTTCAGCCCCACTCTCCCCTACACTGTTTAAACTGGAGAATCCCTGAACGTCAAGAACGTTTAAAATTATGCCAGGAAGTCCATGCATACAGTGGTGGAACAATCATGATACCTATGGGCGTATACTTGGATCGGCGGAAGAACCATGGGCGTAGCTAGGGGGGGCAAGGGTGAGCAATGCCCACCCTAGAAACTTCTTTGCCCTGAAGAATTACTTACTGCTTAAACGCTTTCTAATAGGGTTAAGTACCTCAAAAGGAAAAAAACGGAGCCCTTATTAGGATCACCCCGTTGTCCGTCCAT
This sequence comes from Brachylomia viminalis, assembly GCA_937001585.2. Lineage (NCBI taxonomy): Eukaryota > Metazoa > Arthropoda > Insecta > Lepidoptera > Noctuidae > Brachylomia > Brachylomia viminalis. Next base: position 11,032,557 of record OW443301.2, on the reverse strand, counting down.
CCATATGTATGTCTGTCAAGACCTTTTTTAACGAGATATCAAGTTGAAATTAATATCAAACAGGTAGGTCTACGGTCCCTAGCAACTCTAAAGTAATCAAGGTTCTAAGTCAACGCATTAATAAAATATGGCCACCTAAGCCGATACGATATTATGACGACACGTTTGGTGTAGTGGCTACAGTGGCTAAGTGTAGTCAGCGAAACCAAATGGTCCTGGGTTCGAATCCCGGTAGGGGCAAATGTTTGTATGATGAATATGGACATTTGTACCCGAGTCATGGATGTTTATTTATAATATGTATGTATTTACGAAAAAAAAATGTATTTAAGTAGTGTATCAACCATCTGGTATCCATAACACAAGCCTTAATTAAGTGCTTAACTTGGAACTAGATGGTGCTGTGTGCAATGTCAGACGATATTTATATTTTATATGCGACATATTTTGATACACGCAAATAAATCAAAACCCCGAATAATCCCCGATAATTCCTGTTGAACTAGAGTCATAAAATTTGGCAAGAAGCGAGGTCTCACAGAACAAGTAACGGCAAAAGTCCAGCATTATTTATCAGCCTATAATTTTCCCACTGTTGGGACACAGGCCTCCTCTAGGTGAGAGGGAGTGGGCCGTAATCCACCACGCGGGCCCAACGCGTGTTGGTAGATGTCACATGTCTTCGTTTTTTTTTGTTCTAAGACATGCCGGTTTCCTCACAATATTTTCCTTCATCGTTTTGAGAGCAATGGTGATGAAATAATTTACACAAAGTAAAGCGCCTGTCTAGGTTCGAACCTGCGACCTGCAACAAAAAAAGTCCGAAAATAGTTAATTTGTAGTATAATTATCTACATAGGTATAAAATGTGATTAAAAACTTATCTTTGCAGTTGGAGATTTGACCGTGACGTACGTATCGATGTGGGAGAACCTTAGAATCTTTATATAATCAAAGCTTAGAATAATACATCTAAGGGGAGAACATTTTTTTAAAGTTGATTTTAATAAATAATTGTACAGATATTTAGAAAATTTATTCTGCAACAATGAATGCGGAAGCTGTTATATTGAAATATATATTATAACTCGAAAAACTCGAAAAAAACAAATAAATGTGAAAATTTTACGAATCCATAGTCAAAAAGAGTTCTATCTAAACGTAGGTCACTGACTTCTATTAAAATACGCTTTAATAGAGGTCAGTGACGTAGGTATACAAACTACTCCAGGCAGCAATATAGCGCTCCCAGCCGCCCTCCGGTTGCGAAAGGAGTTTCTCTGGTGCGGCGGATAAAAACCTGGCTGGGGACTCCAAAATCGTTTTATAGAGGTCAGTGACGTAGGTATACAAACTACTCCAGGCAGCAATATAGCGCTTCCAGCCGCCCTCCGGTTGCGAAAGGAGTTTCTCTGGTGCGGAGGATAAAAACCTGGCTGGGGACTCCAAAATCGTTTTTCGAATATGTCTCTGCTAGTTACAGAAAATGAAACACTGAAGAACACAAAGTACTCCTCTGTGACAGAGTACTTTTACTAGTGAAGAATGAAGAATACGTAGACAGAGAAAACTATGTCTACGGAAGAATCTCAGAACAATAGGAAGAATACGATAACCCCACAGATTACTAATGTGTACCAAGCTAAATAGGTAACACCTGAGACAGTGTTGAACCGATTCAGCGAAAAACAGGAAGCTTAAGCTTATTAAAAGCGAATAAAAAGGAAATGTAAGTCTTTGTGTCTCCATTCTAATTAAAAAACAAAGATTATAATTAGCTTTGGAATTATACATATTTTCCCGCGGTCAAAAGTAGGTACCTACCTTCCCCGGGAGATACTATTATATCTTCTTGCCAAACTATATCGAAATCCGTTTAAGCGTGAAAAGGTACCAGTTACACATACGTAGGTATGTACTAGAATTTCTTTTGTATTTTTATAATATTAAAAAAATATAAAGCTAAAAGACGTAAAATTTTACTAAAGAGTTCGGAAAGACGCCACGTGGCGTGGTAAAAAGGAGAGTGAATGAACTGCATTATCGTAATGATTATCGTAGACGTTAGACGTAGACAGAGAAAAGCTCAGAACAATATTATTGTTCTGAGGAGAAAACTAAAGACGAGTCAAAAACAATAGGCAGGGCACTACCTACCTTTTCTCGGAGCGTTTCGTCGTCTTTTCAAAGCATTTGGCCTGGATAATGCTTAAGAGCTAAAATTTTCAGGATAAGATGTAGTTAGCAGACTTATAATACCTAAAGTATAAAACACACTAAGTTTCGTTTGTCTAGCTTATAAAAGCTAGTTACACCTATTATAGAGTTACACACACCAAAAGTGTCTAGGCATAAAGATATAAATAAAAAATTGCCTTACTGAAATCATAGAGCAACACGGACGGTCCGTGTTGCTCTATGACTGAAATTCAATAAAAATGTATATTTAGAATAATTAAATAAAATGTTAAATTAAATAAAGTATAAACTTTGGATTTTATTAATACTTACCTAAAAATACGTCCATTTCGTGATCGCGAAAAGTCTTCTTACCAGAGAGTAGGTACTTCGTCGATCTACACATACGAAAACATTTTATTTAATTATTCTAAATAGTCATTTTTATTGAATTTCAGTAAGACAATTTTTTATTTAAATCTTAATGCCTAGACACTTTTGGTGTGTGTAACTTGCCAGGGCCTGCAGTCTCGACATAGTTAGCAATCGTTTTCGGTTGCTAAGTCCTAACAATCCAGATGTAACGATATTTGGTGGTCTCCACACTCAAATTTATCGATTGTTACTGGTATTTTAGGTAGGTACCGGTAGGTAACAACCGATAAAATTGAGTGTCGAGACTACCAAACATTTACATCTGGATTGTTAGGACTTAGCAACCGAAAACTATTGCTAACTATGTCGAGAGCAGGGCCTGATAAATCATCACTCTCCTGCTCTTATCCCAATTTATTTGGAGTCGGCACACATGTCTTCTTCTCCCATACTTCTTTATTAGTCATCATCTCGATAGTCCCCTCCCCAGCCACATAATCTTTCATACAGTCCATATCCATTGTTTCTTCGATCAATCATCGTTTCTTTGGTCTTCTTACAGCCATCGTTATACTTATTCTCAGATTTTCAATAGTGTCCTACTTTCCATGTAAACTGTATGTACATTTTATTAGAAAAGGACACAGTACAGAACAGTTTTCTCTTTCAAGGCCGACTTTTTGGTAGTTGTTATCATTTCAGTTGTATGTACTATATAGTACAGTGAGCGGCATCAATTGGGTACCCCAGTTACCGGGTTAAGTGGTTATGGGCGCATGAGAGTTGAAGTGCTTCGTTGATTTTACGTGTTTTTGTAAAAATAGTACAAAATTAATAGTGATTTAGTGTAAATCGCAAAGCTTAAAGATTAAATAATGTCCTGCATTATAGTGGGATGTAAATCACATTCATCCCGCAAAGAAAATGATGCGGAAATCATAAGCTTCCATCGGTAAGTAATCAAATATGGTCATTTTATCGGTTTTGTATTCTCACTGTAGGTTATTTTGGCATTTCTTTCAAATTATTTGAGCTTAGTGTACACGGTAGTGTTTTGAAATCAATATTTTATGCAATTAAATAATTCGATTCTAGGGAAAATATAAATTTTAAATCGGCATATAAATATTTTGCAATAGTGCTTGCAAAAATAAACTATCGATAGAATATCGATAGAACTAGCGTCATGTAAATTATTACATTATTTTTCTTTACACGTAGTTTTGGGAAGGATTAAATATTTAAGAGTGAAATAAATACCTAAATACCTACGGTCTTGCCAGCAAATCGTACGTATGAGTAATGAAATGACAGTGGTCAAAAATCCGTGTGGCTCATGGTATAATAATTTAAACTCACGTGTGGCTATGATTTTTTTGTCATTTCAGATTTCCCTCCGATATTGATATGAGGTAAAAATGGATCAACGCTATTGCACGTAACTACTGGGAATGGAAAAAACAACATCGTATTTGTTCCAAATATTTCAGCGATGACTGCTTTATTAAAATATTGCTACCAACGTCAATTTTTGGTGATTTACTCGAACATTCATTCGATAATGATGTATTGGATGATCATAGAAATTTGTTGATTAAATTGATAAGCAAAGAATATTTAACAATTAGATTTCATTATATCGCAAAATAATTATCTTCTCCTGTAGAAAAAGTAAGGACATTTCTAACAAAAACTATAATTTTTAAAGGACAGTGATTTAAATTTTTTGTTACTTGTTCCGTGGCTAATCGCTCTTTAAAAAGTATTGCGTTTTCTTGGTAATTTCAATTTGTTAATAATTTATCCTGTGTTTATAAATAAATAAGTTGATCAGACAGAAGTGAGTTCTTTATTTCACCTTAGCATATTTTAGATTTAAGAGCGTTTATACCTTATGAGTGGCATCGTCGCAATTTAGTGTCATATTTCGTGGTTTTCAATTTTTATCATTTAATCGGAGCTATATTTTAAAAATCTGTTTAATTAACTTTTTAGAATTATGTGAAAACTGTGTAAAAGGTAAGAAATCGTTGCGTTTACAGTTCTATTTATATGCAAATAATACATTGGAAACTTGCAGGGCGTTATTTTCATTGTAAAATAACTGTAAGCATTACGATTACTTACTTTTTAAACACTTTTACGTAATTCTAAAAAGTTACCTAATTAAACAGATTTTTTAAATATAGCTCTGATTAAATGATAAAAATTGAAAACCACGAAATATGACACTAAATTGCGACGTTGCCACTCTTAAGGTATAAACCTCAGAACAATAACTAAAGCATAGAAGGCGCTTTAGGACATTTGAAGTGTACGCTGTCATAGACAAAAGAGTATTAGCTAGAGATGTGACTATGCATAAAATAAATACCGATATCGACTTCTTAGTTTATGGTATCGCTCCTTGGCAATAAGAGCGTTTATACCTTAAGAGTGGCAACGTCGCAATTTAGTGTCACATTTCGTGGTTTTCAATTTTTATCATTTAATCGGAGCTATATTTAAAAAATCTGTTTAATTAAACTTTTTAGAATTACGTGAGTGTTTAAAAAGTAAGTAATCGTAATGCTTACAGTTATTTTACAATGAAAATAAGGCCCTGCAAGTTTCCAATGTATTATTTGCATATAAATAGAACTGTAAATTCAACGATTTCTCACCTTTTACACAGTTTTCACATAATTCTAAAAAGTTATTTAAACAGATTTTTAAAATATAGCTCCGATTAAATGATATAAATTGAAAATCACGAAATATGACACTAAATTGCGACGATGCCACTCGTAAGGTATAAACGCTCTTAAATCTAAAATATGCTAAGGTGAAATAAAGAACTCACTTCTGTCTGATCAACTTATTTATTTATAAACACAGGATAAATTATTAACAAATTGAAATTACCAAGAAAACGCAATACTTTTTAAAGAGCGATTATCCACGGAACAAGTAACAAAAAATTTAAATCACTGTCCTTTAAAAATTATAGTTTTTGTTAGAAATGTCCTTACTTTTTCTACAGGAGAAGATAATTATTTTGCGATATAATGAAATCTAATTGTTAAATATTCTTTGCTTATCAATTTAATCAACAAATTTCTATGATCATCCAATACATCATTATCGAATTAATGTTCGAGTAAATCACCAAAAATTGACGTTGGTAGCAATATTTTAATAAAGCAGTCATCGCTGAAATATTTGGAACAAATATGATGTTGTTTTTTCCATTCCCAGTAGTTACGTGCAATAGCGTTGATCCATTTTTGCCTCATATCAATATCGGAGGGAAATCTGAAATGACAAAAAAATCATAGCCACACGTGAGTTTAAATTATTATACCATGAGCCACACGGATTTTTGACCACTGTCATTTCATTACTCATACGTACGATTTGCTGGCAAGACCGTAGGTATTTAGGTATTTATTTCACTCTTAAATATTTAATCCTTCCCAAAACTACGTGTAAAGAAAAATAATGTAATAATTTACATGACGCTAGTTCTATCGATATTCTATCGATAGTTTATTTTTGCAAGCACTATTGCAAAATATTTATATGCCGATTTAAAATTTATATTTTCCCTAGAATCGAATTATTTAATTGCATAAAATATTGATTTCAAAACACTACCGTGTACACTAAGCTCAAATAATTTGAAAAAATGCCAAAATAACCTACAGTGAGAATACAAAACCGATAAAATGACCATACTTATTTGATTACTTACCGATGGAAGCTTATGATTTCCGCATCATTTTCTTTGCGGGATGAATGTGATTTACATCCCACTATAATGCAGGACATTATTTAATCTTTAAGCTTTGCGATTTACACTAAATCACTATTAATTTTGTACTATTTTTACAAAAACACGTAAAATCAACGAAGCACTTCAGCTCCAATGCGCCCATAAGCATTATACGAAAAAATGCGATGAACAAAGTCATAGACAAAAACCTGAGACGTTAAGTAGCTTTTAAACTTAGTATCATAAAGGTAGCCAAGGTAGCCAAATTGACGTTTGCTTTGTGACGATTTGCATTTTGAGCAACCTACATCTGTCTCTTTCTAATGCTGTTATGAGTGTGTAAGAAAACAGAGACGACTATATTAGTTAAATTTAGCTTCCTTCTATGCTTTAGTTATTGTTCTGAGGTATAAACGCTCTTCATGCCAAGGAGCGATACCATAAACTAAGAAGTCGATATCGGTATTTATTTTATGCATAGTCACATCACTAGCTAATACTCTTTTGTCTATGACAGCGTACACTTCAAATGTTCTAAAGCGCCTTCTATGCTTTAGTTATTGTTCTGAGGTAAAAACCCATGAACCGTACCTACGTTTTCTCTGTCTACGGTACGCCCATTGAGCTAGGATGGGTACGCCAGTCATTGGGTACGGGCACAGAGGGTACGGGTACGCCCCACTGACAAGTGCTGTCGCTGTCAGTGTCAATATCAAGTCAAACGTCATACTGTACTGTCAAAAGTGTCAAGTGTCGTAAAGTAACTTCAAACTTGGTGGTTAGTAAAATCTTTTTTCACGAATTAATATTTACTTCGTGTTCAAAACAAGTAATTTTTCAGATTCAGTCATTCAGTATAGTCACCGTCTTGTATATTTGTGTCCATTGATCTATTGAAGTTAATTTTCCAAGTTGATTGAACGAATAAAAGCTGAATTGTTGTATTTTTCCTTTGATTTTTCAAACGTAATCAAACTAACTTAATCATTTAGTTACTCTAAATTACTGCTTATACCAGCTAATGCAACATGTCGGAGTCTACGGATATTAAAGACGTGATGGACAAAAATCTTGAAGACTTTGAAATACAAGAAGTTCTACGAAATGGAACAGACTTACGAGAATATGCATTACAGCTGGATAAAGGTATTAAGGATGCCGAAAAAACCTCTGTGGCGGATTACTTAAAAGAGAGTGAAAATATAGCCTCTCTACACAATCAAATTGAAGATTGTGATGGGATCCTCGCGAAAATGGAGAGCATGCTTATGGTGTTCCAAGTAAGTTATATAGCTTCTTGGACCACACCTACTTTTAATTTATATTTGTTAGCAGACTTACAGTTGACATATTTTACAGAATGATTTGGGTAGTATCAGCAATGAAATTATAAGTTTGCAAAAGCGTTCAGTGAACATGTCAGTGCAACTCTCTAACAGGCAGGTTCTGAAGGGACCCCTCTCTACTTTTATAGAAGATATGGCAGTTTCTGAAACACTCATATTGTAAGTAGCTTACTCTTCAGATTTTTAAATTGTACCTAAAATAATATTACTATAAGTACTAAGAACACATTGAATATTTCAGTGGCATCAATAATGTTCCTGTAACTGACAAGGAATTTATGGTCCAATTGGCAATTTTGAACCAAAAACTCAACTTTGTTAAGGAACAAGATTTTAAAGAAACAAAAGCTTGTCATGATGTCAAAGATGTTCTGGAAAAACTGAAAATAAAAGCAGTATCTAAAATAAGAGCTTATATTCTGGAGCATATTTATAAGTTTCGCAAACCAATGGCGAATTATCAGATACCACAAAATGCTATGCTTAAATATAAGTTCTTCTTTGAGTTTATATTAGCCAATGAGAGAAATGTTGCTCAAGAAATATGCAATGAATATATTGACACCTTGAGCAAAGTATATTACTCATATTTTAAATCATATGCATCAAGACTAGACAAATTAAAATATGAAGAGACTCCCACAAAAGACGACCTAATGGGGATAGAAGATGGTTCAAAAGGAGGCTTCTTTCAAAAATCAAACTTAAAAAACAAAAGCACAATTTTCACAATTGGTAATAGAGGAGATGTTCTGGCACAGCAACTTGAAGCCCCTATTATAGTTCCTCATGTGCAGCAAAAAACTAAGGTAGCTATCCCATTTTGTATGTTAATCCAATAGCAACACAGTAGGAATCACCCAGAACTCTAGTGGCCTAGTGGTAAGGGCACCAACTAGATGCAGTGGGTGGCCCAGTGGCAAGTGTGATAATGGCCCCGAATACGAGTTCAAACCCAGGCAGGCACTTTACTGTGTGCAGTTTATTTCATCACTACTAATCTCAAAACGGTGAAGGAAAACATTGTGAGCAAACTAACATATTCAAGAAACAACAATTCGAAAACATGTGACTTCCACTGCCTGCATGGATTATGGTCTGTTTACTCACACAGAGCGGAGGCTTGTGTCCCAGTAGTGGAATCATTATAGGCTCATTATGCTATACCTACTAAGTATTTTTATTTGTAGGAGTTTGAATAAGTTGTGGGCCAGAGGTAACGGCCGCAACTTACAATCTACCAACCTGCACTGGTCCTGCGTGGTGCATCACGGCGTACTCCCACTCGAAAAGAGGCCTGTGTCCCAGCAGTAGGAACATTATAAGCTGATTATGAATGATGTTTTTTTTTGTTCCAGTACTCCTATGAAGCCCTATTTAGGAGTCTTCAATATGCACTTGTGGACAATGGTTGCAGAGAATATTTATTCACAACGGAATTCTTCCATGTAAAGGGAAATCATGCTCAGGAACTCTTTGACAGGATCCTAGGAAAAACTTTATCCTTACTTGTGGTATGGAATAATAACTTATTATTAGCAGATATTTATTTATTAAATACTCAGCACACAAATGTACAGAGGTGGACTTAATGCTTTAGGCGTTTACAGTTAAAGTTCTGAGTACTACCAAAACTGACATAAATTACTTTTATTTTCCAGAAAAATGTTGAGAACTATGTGCTTGAGTGTTTTGACTGCCTAGCATTGTACCTTTGCATACAACTTATAAACAGATACAGATGGATGTGCCACAAAAGAGCTGTCGCTGCTTTAGACAGGTATGTATACCTGCCAGTACATGCCAGCTAGTGCCTTATTAATTTCATTATAATCATAACTTTATAAGTAACTAGCTCTTCACCTGCATTTTTTTCCGTGAGCATTTCGTACAACTTTTCGTTCAACGCCCCTCCCACCCCTTTTAAAGGGTAGTTTAAAAATAAATATTGTAAATTGTAATTTATAGTGAATATGATCTCAGTCATGTAATGAGCACAGTCTACAACCATCATCTTATATCCTTTAAAAAAATATTATTATTACTTTCAGTTATTGGGATTCATTGCAAGGTACACTATGGCCAAGGTTAGAACATGTGTTGAAATTAAACATACAGAGTGTGCGAGAGTGTGATCCAGCCAAATTATCAAATAAAGAATTAGGACCTCACTATGTATGTATTCTGTTGTTAAATAGCATAAGTATTTTAGTAAATCATTGCAGCTTAACCCGTAATATTATTAAGACCATCATAATTTATCTCGTTGGGCTACTGGCCGCAAGTGCTACTGTTGAGCATTAGGGCCTGGGTTCGAATCCCAGGTTTGGCAGTGTTATTAGGGTTTTCCATAAAGAAGCAGCAGCAGAAGTATCGGCCTGGAGTTTTGGATATGTGCCCGGATGATGGCAATAGGCTTGCCCCCTATTACATGGGACATAAACATGACTGGGTAGGTTGTAGGCAGGGGGATCAAACCCCTCCTCCCCGAACAGCCATAAAAAATCTTGAGAATCAACATGGGACACTCACAACTGACTGGATTGGCCTTGATGACAGTTCTTGAGACCGTTGTTCCGCGCTTTATTTCTGATGATCATCCAAAAGGGTTGCTTTTTGTATTTCTGTAAAAATAAGCTTATTTGAAAACAAGCCTATAGCCACAGAAATGAATTCCTGGCTGCAGCCTTGATGACTGGCGATATGTGGGTGTACTATTGTTACACTTCTGCCGAGTCATTCAGAGAAAACAGGCGTGACGTTATGTCTCATAATTTAACTTTCTTTTATTTGCAGATTACTCGGAGATATGCAGAATTCTCAGCTGCTATGCTTAGCTTGAGTGAACAATTTCCTTCAGAAGAACTTAGCAATATTCTGCTCATTCTACAAGATGAAGTTCATTGCTTCTTACTCAAAATGGCAGCTGAATTTCCACAAAGAATACAGCAATTAATTTTTCTCATCAATAACTATGACATGGTCTTAAGTATACTAATGGAAAGGACAAGAGACAATACTAAAGAAGCAGAAAGTTTTAGGGAGCAGCTTCAAGCTAGGAGCTCAGAATACGTTGAAGAGATTTTGAGTCCACATTTTGGAGGAATGATACAGTTTGTTAAGGAAGGAGAGCAATTACTTGACTCTGACAAGAAAACAGAACTAGCAAATTTAGAAAGAAAGTCTCTTACTTTGGTAGCCTCATTTAGTTCTGGATGGAAACAAAGCCTTGAAGAAATTCATAGAGAAGTTCTAATTTCCTTTCCAAATCTTGTAACTGGATCTGGTCTACTACAAATGGCTCTTACCAACTTCGTACAATATTACCACAAGTTCGCAAAATTGCTTACTCCTAATTCGCGGACGCAATTAGTCAATATTCATGTTATTATGGTAGAAATAAAAAAATATAAAACGAATTATTAACAATAAAATACAAACAGTACTCATCAAATTATGTATTATATCTTTCATAATTCCAAAAATACTAAGATAGTGTAAGAGATTATTTAATAATTTTCTAGTAACAATAACAGTACAATTTCTATGCTATCGCGAATAAAGAACAGCTGTTTCCTTCATTTTGTCAAATGTACTTCAACTATAAGCTTACTTTCTACGAGCATAAATTCGAGGGGTGAAAGGCTATTTGTTTGAAGCGACATTTTACGAACTTTACAGGAGAGCCATTTAAAGATTCAAAATTTAGAAAAAAAATCGTTATGAAAAAACTACTGCTCTTACTTTAATGGGGATCGCAAAACTTCATTGCAAAAAAATTCCTTAATGTTTTTGTATAATTTTCAATAAAAAAACAGTTATGAGTTCCAAGATAAATGTCGCTTAATACAAAATGATCTGTATCGCTTTATTTTTAGAGTAAGGAAAAATGATTCAACTTCCAACATTGTCACTAATCAGCAGCAGGCAAAATGGTTTAAGTAACTTTACAGTACTTATGCAGGAGAAAGCAAAATGATTGAATCGACGTTACTCAATAATAATAGGAATAGGCTATTTTGTTTAACTACCAATTGGGTTTTATTAACGATACAGGCAAGTTTGCTTAAGCAACGATGAACATTCTTAATGAGTTGTTTGATGTCTCAGGTTTTGAAAGGAGTTTATATATACAGCTCCAAACAGAGTGCAAAACAGTTGCAGTGAAAAGGGTTGAACCGACATGTCTTAATGAATTTGGCTGACGGCAAATTGGTTGAAGCGACATTGCATAGTGTAAGTAGTCGTAAGCAAAATGTATGAAGAGACTTTTCATCTAAAGTTAGCTATATCGAAAAACGATTGATCTGCCATCGAATTGAAATTTTAGGACGAGAATAACGGCTTATGCTTCGATTCTCTGTTTTTGTGTACAGCTTAAATGAAATACTAAAAAAATATGGCAAATTTGATGTCGGATCATACATCATGTTTGAGAAATATGCACTAAAATTGCATTGTTTTAAGCGCCATAAAAGTGCTCAGAATTGTACGAAACCCGGCTCAGCCGACACAGAAAAATTCGCTGAATCCGAATATGTATATAAGTCAATATCGTCCAAAATGTCGCTTCAAACAAATAGCCTTTCACCCCTCGATATCATTTCTCTAGCCAAATAATCGTTTCGACGACTAGGTTTTATTCTTAGAAATTGCCATGAGTTAACCAAGCATCAAGTTATCCGACTTCTCATAACACACTGGTTGAGAAGTAAACTTGATTCTACTCTCGGATGTGGAATCCTCACGAGAACACCTATACTCTCAAGCTAGAAAAGGAACTTCTTTCTACAAACGTAGATTTGGGTAATATCCTTACTTGTTTCCTACCTACCTACTCGATTTTTGCTACTTTCCTTTTTTTTCCTCCTGCATAGCTTTCACAAACATTTGATACGCTTCCGTGCCTAATTGAAGATCAATCCATGTTATCGGAGTCAACTCAACGCTGTTCACTAACCAGAAAGTCGATTTTTTTTACAGTTTAAACCAAATAGACGCCCCTATTCTTCCGACAACTATTTGCAGTTGGGGACTAGGCAAATCAAGTAACCGAAAATGTGTCATTTTCGATTCGGAAGCCTGTCGAATTAAGTGAATAGCTATGCAGGTCCGACGAGCTTTCGATCAACTTGTAACTGCTTGCAAAAATAGTACACGAAACCATTGACGCTCCTAGTTTACATGACGAGCTTTGTCAAATTGTTTAACTATTGCCGTGCGAGGCGGCATTTGTTTATGGAGCAGCGTTGTCGTACGGTTGCGCGACAAAACCTACGTCCTAACCTATTACTTATAAGTCAATGGTCCTAACTAAAAGCGATGGTGGCGCGAATACTCGATTACGCGATCGTTTACCTGAATAATGACGATCATACGCAACTCGATTGATCGCGCAAGTACGTAGGTATAGTCGTGTTCATGTCACTCATGCTGTTAGGATGTCTTGCGATTGGCAAGAAGACTGAGGGAAAGGGTTAATAATTATTATGTTGTCACTATTAGTAATGCATACTTTATGGTATGTGTAGATATCCCATAAATTTAATAGGGAATATGCTCGGACCAATTAAAAAATCAAGATATAGATAGAGCTGCGAAGAATACAGTGAAGCATGCAAAACTACACCTTGCTCTGTGCATACACGCTCACACGCACATATTTACAACCAAACTACACCCCACTAAGAGTTATTATTCTAAGGTGCACACGTTGTTATTTTATGAAAGTAGATAAACTGATTGTGAAAGAAAATTGTGGTCACATTACAAATCTGGTATATGTGACTACATACTGCCGAAGCAAGTACCTACAAAAATATCGTATTTTTAAACAGATTTTTCATCTAATTGCACTTCCTACAGTCTTTGACCCACCTATTCTGTCATATACAGGGTGTTTGGCGCATGGACCGACACAATGTTTCCAGGGATTTGGGGGGTCATTAGCTAGGTTCTACCCATACACCCTTTGTCCCAATTTTGTTTAACGAATTTAGAAGTAATTGTAAAATTTCATACATAAATAAACTTTGGAAGCTTGTAAGGAATTTTCTTGAAACCAGTTGTATAACTGCCACTACACCCACGAACAAAAAACTTACTATTTCGAATAAAAGGAAATATTTTGGGTGTTTTTTTCATTAAAAAAAAAATCATATGTAACCAACCGTGACGTTTGGGACAAAGGGTGTATGGGTAGAACCTAGCTAATGACCTCCCAAATCCCTGGAAAAGTTGTGTCGGTCCATGCGCCAAACACCCTGTATATATATTTTTTTTTAAATTAACGTGATAATTTCGATATTTATGTCATCGCGGACTTTATACGTACCTAACTTTTCTAAAAAGTCTTTTATTTTTGAACTCAATTAGATGGATGTCTACTGAAAAAAAACCGACCATTTATCCGAATGGCTTAGGCTGCTGTGCCGAGATGCTTCAGCAAACAAACCTTACATCACAAGTTACCGGATTTGTGAAAAACATTTTAATGTACACGACATACCTTCAACAAATCGCAAGGTTTTAAAAAAGAAAGTCGTCTATTTTGGTTTGTTTTGTTTTGACTGTACAGCGGAAGTGTGACTGTAATTTACGTAGATTTCATTATTTTTTGGTATAAAAAATTACCGACATTAAAAATTACAAAAATCGATTCTAAACATTATGCAAACTTCTTTCATAATGTGCATTAATTCAGTATCACACACACACAAATACACAAACATTCATTTCATTTGTGTATTCATACACAAATATTTAAATTTAATAGCAATTAGTTTCTTGATTCCTATACAATGTACCTATATTTAAACAATGAAAAGGTTTTGAATTACTTGCATATTCCTTGTTGGCTTTATGTCGTGGTCCACTGCGTCCCACTCATGCCCGCCGGAACCGGGCGTGCAAACCCTGTCATTGTAGTCGTATAACGTAAGGTAAGTGAAAATTGTTGTCTAACAAAGATGCCATGCCTGCACGGGTGCAATGATCTAAAGGTAAGAATTGCGCCCGCGGAGGCTGTACGGGTTGGGAATCCGGATAATTTAAAGAGTTCCAGTTTCCAGTATTGTATAAAATTTGGGTACCTATACACGGTTTTCGACAAGGCACGGGGCAAAATCGTAAAAAACATAACTTTTATAGGTAAAATTATTTTTTTTTTTGTTATTTAGAATTAAGAAAAATGTAATATCAACTGCAAACTAAGTAATTTATTAAATAAACTAAACAAAGCCTATTTAAGTTGATTTATATTTTTTCAGACTAGTGTTTTATTAAATCTGCCTTAGCGTCCCGATTTTACCCCACTTTCTGTCTAGTAAAATTGATTTATATTCTGTCAAACTGGTGTTTTATTAAATACCTATTTGTCTTAGCGTCCCGATTTTACCCCACTTTCCCCATACATACTAGCGAGTAATCGCTCGTCGCCGTCGTGTACTCGCTGGTAATTGCTCGCCAACTCGTTGTTTTAGTTGTTAGCTCTATTTACACGCTTCTCGTTGATCGCCGGCGGCGGGACAGGTGTCTTAGGGGGATCTCATACTGCAACGCGCCACGCAAAGGGGCGCGGGAACGTGTTTTTATTGAATTTGTAGGTAGGTACAATAGAAACCATGAGCGGGGCGCGTGTACCCGGTACCGGAGCGTGGCGCGTGGTAGTACAAGGCTCAAATCACACCGAGATGGCAGCGGCCGGCAGCGAAGCGGCGAGCACTTTCATTCATTACCCATTAATAATAATGAACCCATTTTGATCCAGCCTGTCCCCAACTTGCTGTCCTCCTCCAGCGACGCCCTAAGCCGAGGTTCGTACCCCACAGGGGGTGCCCTTAGGTGATGGTCGCTTAGTTTATAATTAAGCAGTCAAGGCCAACAGCTGCGAGATGCCATACACTAAAAAACAAAAAAGAGGCGTTTTAAACTTGTTAGTTTACTGGACCGTGCAACAAGTGCATAAAAACAAGTTATCCTATTAATTTTTATATTTAAAGTTATTTTTATTTTGTTAAGTGTTTTGTTGTATATTTTTTTTTTGCAAGAGTTAAATAAGTAATTTTTTTTCGTCATCCACAAAAAGGTGGGATGTTATGAGAAAAAATGTCCCAGGGTTAACTTTAAAGCCTTTAAGTGAGACAAGATGGTCCAGCAGAATGGATGCATTAAAACCCCTTTAACTTTATTTAATTAAGGTTTGCGAAAGTCTTCTAGAAGTAGCTGAAGATAATTCCTTTCACATTGATGCAAGATATAAAGCGAGTTCCCTCTTAACATCTGTTCAAAATGTTCAATCTATTTGCGGAATTATTATTAGGCATGACGTTTTATTTCATATAAATATTGTCAGCAGACAAATGCAAAGTGCTACAATTATTGAAGTATGCCAAACCTACCTAAAAAAATTTGTTGATAATTTCCAGCATTATAGATCTGACCAATCATTTCAAGAAATTCTTGTACAAGCGAAAGAAGTAGCATCCTCTCTCGAAATTGAAGAAGACTTTCCACCGTTGCCAACGGTCAGGAGGAAATTTAAACCAAAACTGTTTGACTATGAACACCGAGATGAGACTCCTCATGATCCAAAAACCGCCTTTAAAATTAGTTTTTTCTTAAAAATTATAGATCAAACTTTAAGCTCCCTAAAAAAGCGATTTGACTTATTAAATAAGTATGATATATATTCGGAATGTTTAGCGACATATTCAAATTAGGTGATAGCGATCTTATTAAACGTTCAGCTTGTCGATTCTGTAAAAATCTCACCGTGAAGTGAACACTTAGGTGAAGTGAGCGTGGAGTGAGCTGGTCTCCAATATTTTTAGTTGCAATTACAAGACTCCACCTTATATTAGATTTCAGGCTAGGTAAGTAATAACAGAAGTACGTGTCGATCGACCAGGTTAAGCTACGCTTGTCGCGGTTGGTCCGTAAATGGCTGACCATCTTTACATACCGAGACCCCTTTGTGCCTCGGAAAGCACGTTAAGCTGTTGGCCCTGGCTCTCACTCGTGGATCTATGACAGTCATTACGGGTCGTAAGAAGCCCGAAAGTCTGACAACCAGTCTTACCAACAGGTATCGGGATACCCAGCAGATATGGAGATCAAATGATCAGATAGACAGTCGCTCCACGTAAAATACCCCCGAAAATACTTGGAATAACGCTAGGTAGATGATGACTAGATTTACCATAAGTCCTATCTCTAAAACGTTCCCTTTATCTTTTAAGCGGTCGTCGCCTATTAGTATGCAAAATAGAAGTCGCGCGCCGAGCGCGGTCCTTGTCCTTTACGCCGGGCGCCGCCCGCCGCGCCGTCGTCGAGTGGAAACCGAAGACCCAGAAGACCGTCTGCAGAACACGCGCGTCGTTAGCGTCGTGTCCCGAAGCGTGCAGTGAAGATACGGAGGGTGCTGGTGCTTTGCTTCTTTCGAAGCGAACCGGCGAACGTGTGCGGTGTTGTGATGACGCTCGTGCCGAGTCGGTGCTATCTTGTTTCTTTGACTAAACTCGTCTTTTTCAAGATTGTTTCTTGCGGGCTGTCAAAAACGTGGTAAGGTAACTGGTTCGGTGGTATGTGGTAACTGCTTTTCTGGTGACTGTGTGACAGGTGCTGTGTCACTCACTATAATCTTTTATTGCTCTTTGGAACAGGAATCGAATGATGTAGGTATTTAGTTTTATGGAATTACAACTATGATTGTTTTAAATTCCAATGTCCGACGCCTTATAGGTATAGGAACAGACTACTTCTAAGCCGGAACCGCTCGGCACCTCCGAGGTGTTCGGCGGCGCGGCGACGACGTCAACGTCACGACGTAAGCGCGGTGACGCAACCCCGACGCGACGTAAGCGCGGCGACGACACCCCGACGCGATGCTGAACGGCTCCAATTGAGGCGATACCGAACCCGAACTGGTATGTGCGTGTAGGACCAAAAGGACAGGCCCGTACGAACCGAAGTTCGTGCCACTCGACGACGGCTACGCCAACGTAAATTATGTGCGACTGTCATTACGCTCGTTTAGGCTAATCCTTGGGTGATTTATTTATGCTAGACCGAGCCCGAGTCGTCTCGATTTGTAGCAGCAGAGCCTCGGACGGAACGCGACCGGCTCATGATCTACTCTACATCAAAATATGTTCTTATTGGTTTCAAGTCCGTCCGCCGCCGCCGTGTAGCTTAATTAACTACATCAAAATATTATGTTCTTATTGGTTTCAAGTCCGTCCGCCGCCGCCGCCGTGTAGCTTAATTAAATCATCTGTCTGTTATTTAGGTTTATTTATTTGTTAAGTTATTTAGGTGGTTATCCAGATTATGATGTTTACGCACGTAATATTTCATTAGAGCAAAATAGGGAGACAATAATTCATGACTTATAATTATAATAGAATAGTTCTGAAATACGATCTGCATGTTATATAAATATTTATAATGTCCAATAAAACTCTGCATTCAAAACGATACAATGTTATGTTTTATTTAGTTTTATTTTACTTTAAGTTTAGACATGGTCTTTATAAGTAGGTACTTATGTACACAGTGAAGATTGATATGGGTAGGTAATTCTAATCACTCACTTTACACTATTTTATGTACAAAGAATTTTGTAAAGTATGTAAATTTTACATACAAAATCTTTTATTTAGTGCGAAAAACATTGTTCCGCCGTGTCTTTAGTTTTATCCCAGGACCGCGTTTCATAGAAAATTTGGCGGTGGACCCCCCATAATATCACCAGCCGTACATACATCCGGCAAACATGGCGTTCTCCCGTCTCCGCGTTACTTACTATTAATAACATTATTTCTTAAAGCTTTAATTAATGACACAATTATCCCTAATTTTTACACGTGGTGCGCTGTTACTCAGATACGACTAGACCTGAATGCCCGTTTTCACCACCGTTCCCTAAATTTAGGGAGGCACCTAAGAAGTTAAGTGTGACGTTTCATTTTCACCATCACTTAGAAGACACCTATGGTCCTAAGAGATCCCTTAAATTTAGGGGCCCGATATTCGGCATCTTAGTGCTAAGTGATACTTTATTTAGTTGACGAACGTGCATATTGCTGCGAAATGGAAGATTTATTTACAGATTAGAAGCTATCGAAACTGTGGATTTTGATACGAAACAAATTTTATTCAGACGGCCACATATTTATCGCGAAAGACCGGATTTTTCACGAGACTTCTTAAAAAGATTTAGTATGAATATAACACTGTTTAGAATATACAGATAACAGGTATGATTTTTTTAAACTAATATACAGGAGGGCAGGGACTTGGACGCACAACCGGTTAACATGGACTCTGCCTCCCCTGCATTTAAATTTTCAGTTGGTATTTTTTTTTAAACATTCTTTGCTATTCCATACATTTTGACCGCGTAGGTGTTGCATTTTTCTACGAAACAGCATTTTTTTTTTATCACCGAGAAAAATTTCTACACTAGGGGAGGACCTAGAATTATGTGCTGAATTTATGGTACCAGTTTACACGTAGATGTCTTTGCCACCCTGTATACTTATAAAGTAGATACATAGTTGTTTACTTCTATTCGTTTTTCTTATTTTGTTTTAAACACATATACCAACTTATCTAATACACCGGTGATTAGGTACTATATTAACATTCATAGAATATCTATTAGTACTTATTAATATCACGATTAACGACTCACAATACCTCATTATTGTTTTTTAATATTTGCATGAATAAGTCAGTAAGTACCTCCAATTAATCAGTTGTTATGTACTTGAGGTTTTTCGCAACTGGAAATCATCAACTCGCAGTGGCTGATATGGGAGGAATCAGTGTAGCTACTTGTAGTTAAATAGTAAAAAGGGTTTCTCAAGTTATTGTTGCACTATGAACTGAATTTATAAAGTTTCCAGACACCAAAGAGCAAACAGTCTATATTGAAGGATTTATACAAAATTGCTCGCTTATCAAATGTTTAAGGTTATATAGATTGCACACATATTAAAATACAATCACTGGGTAGGAATACCTAATTGAATTAGTTTATAAACCTTTAGAACCTTAGAAACCCATAGTAAGGAAGTGTTTGAAGTAACGATGGTTAAAGAAACCCTTAGTAAGGAAGTGTTTGAGGTAACGATGGTGAAAGAAACCCTTAGTAAGGAAGTGTTTAAGATAACGATGGTGAAAGAAACCCTTAGTAAGGAAGTGTTTGAGGTAACGATGGTGAAAGAAACCCTTAGTAAGGAAGTGTTCGAGGTAACGATGGTGAAAGAAACCCTTAGTAAGGAAGCGTTTAAGATAACGATGGTGAAAGAAACCCTTAGTAAGGAAGTGTTCGAGGTAACGATGGTGAAAGAAACCCTTAGTAAGGAAGTGTTTGAGGTAAAGATGGTGAAAGCGGGCATTAGTCTCCTTAAATTAGAACTACGCTACGTAAATATGCAGAGAAACTTAATTTTTAATTTTCACATTTATTGAGATCATTTTTTTTATCTTATGTATGTACTCATTTCAACTAGAGATCACACAAAAATGAAAGATTGTCCTTAATGAACCACACTATGCCTTTAATGAGTGTCTCTTACTAAATATGAGACGAGTATAGAATAATTATTAAATACGTACTTAAATTTAGTAGGTAATAAGAAATCAATCCAAATTTGCTCTTATACCCACATATTACGATACTAAATTATTCACATAATACGACTGTTCTTACATAGGTACTTGAATCACAAAAACTTTCCTCCACTTCTTAAGGTGAGGAAACATACACTACAGTACTAATAATTATACTTTACAGAACAGAATACAACATCAGTCACTGCTTAAAAAAAACTGCCTTAATTTAATATCAAAAACCAACGCCTGGTTTCTCGAAAGAAACCTAAAAAAGCGACTACAAAGTGAAAATAATTTAATTTCGGTAGGTAGTCGCTGGCTTTAGTTTTGTTTGTTTTTCCGAAACTAAATGTACTATTCACTTTTTTTGGTGGGCTGCATCAATTGGGTACCCCAGTTGTATTAAAATTAACTTTGAAGGGGGGTACCCGCATTGTGACGCTGACTGTACTAAAGTACCTACGGTACAACTATAAATAAATAAATAAATAAAACATGTCACAGAAAAACTGTGATACGCCATCTAGCATAATATAGCAAAATTAGAGCGGCATCCTAGCGTATCACATTAGACTGAGGGACTTTTGCCCACTATGGCAAATGTCTCGGATTACGGTTTTGTTTCCTGACCCGTCTATTGTTAAGTAAACAATTTAAAACCTTGACATAGACGAACTGGGTTAAAAACTTATTAGTGAAGCTAATTTGCTGAAGCTTATTGTAAGTGACCACCTCGCGGACGTCTTCTAAAGAAATAAATATATTTGTTGAGAAAATTATATCCTATAGCTATACAATGGCTATTAGAAAATTGTCTGTTTATAACGGTCGTCATACGCGGTTATACTTATAACCCGTATGTTCACCGTTACGCCGCCTGCGCGCACCGGTTTGGCCACGTCGCTTGCCATGCAGGGAGCGTATCAGCACCGGCAAAATATTCTTGCCGACATTGTCGTTGCTCAGTGCTTGTGTGTGGGAAAATTAGTCTCATACTTTTCAATACAAACAATATTTTTTGTCTGAGATGTTCCTAGCACAGTCATGGTATGTTACATGTTACATTGTAGAGGGCAGACTCCTTAATACTTTTCTTGGGTTTTTATAGGGATAGTCATTTATTAATTTAGTGAAATAATTGACATGCATATTCCCTATTGAGTAAAATTGTCTTCCATATTTTCAATGGCTTTGCTTTTACGTAATCACGAATTGAATTTTCAAGCTCTAAGGACATAGGTTTCATTTTACGCGACAAAAGCGTTTTGTTGATACTACGTTGATCGTGTCTGTTGATGTACATCATACTCGTGATGGCCGCTTCTTCCATTTCAGGCGATGCTAAAAAAGATAAAACAACCATTATTAAACATTTAAAACATGCACCTAGTCAAAATAGTATTTTTTTTTTCTTAATATAAATTAATATATCATTTAAGAGTCCGGGAAATCAATTGTTCAGCAAATTGAGTATAGATAGTTCAACTAATCTGTGCGCGTGGCGCCATGTGTGCGTGCGCTTGTAATTATACAGCTTTGTGTGGCAGTGACGCGTAGAGGTGGGCAAAGTGTATAATTTTTGCGATTGGATCATTTGCATCTGGATCACTGAAATGATCCGATTCACTGATATGTCTCATTTGGCTCATTTGGATCGTCGTCTCAAAGGATATAAATTACATAATGTTGGGTTGGGTATACATTACGTTGCGTCGCGGCCGTTTACTACTGAGTCAGAGAAATGTTATGTGGCAACAATGTTTCGTACCTAACGGTTTCGTACCTAACGCACTATTGTCATACAAAGCAAGTAGTGTTTCCGGTGATTACCACTCTAACATGAATGCGGAACCTATGAAAAGTGGTTAAAAGAACGTCTGGTACCGAATCTTCCATCTAACTCTTTGGTTGTGTTTGATAATGTGTCATACCACAATATTCTAAATGACAGAGCTCAAATTCTAATAAAAAAAAATAGAAATACAGAAATGGTATTTCATATCTAGATTAGGTATAAGCTATATTTTTTTTGAGCTGATTTAAAAAAATAAAGTAAACCATATTTGCTATAAGATTGACGACATACTTCAGTCATATTGCATAAAAGTTCATCGGCTGCCATCATATCATCCTGAACCCCATAGAAAATGTATGGGGAATTAAAAAAACATGTATTTCTTCGCATAATGTCGAACAGAATGTGACAGGAATAATGAAACAAATAAATCACTGTTTAAGTCAAATTGATGAAGTGATGTGGGATGTTACTTGTCGACATGTAAAAAATAAAGAAGAAGAATACTATCGACATTTTGACATGGAATCAGAATTTATAATTAACCTCGGTGAGAGCAGCAAATCCGAAATTTCATCATTTGATTTTTGTAGTAGCAATACACAATAATATGTTCAATCAAACTCAAACTCAAAGCATTTATTTCAAATAAACCAATTACAGGCACTTTTGAATTGTCAAGGGGTCGGTCAGTCAGAAAGATGAAGCTAGTTGCCCATTCCAAAGCGTAGTAGGTACCTATGGAGAAGAACGGGCAAGAAACTCCATGGACACTCTTTTAAAGTCAAAGTAAAAGTCAGTTAAAGTAACTCAATAAACATGCATTTACCAAATTAAGTTTTTTTTTTTTAAGAATCTGTATATTATCAAACACAGCAGGTTACAATAACCTTAAGAATAAAATAATCTAAACTAATTTACAATAGTTACTACTCGTCACCAAGTTATTCTTTTTTATTCCAATTTAAATAACTGTATTCATATTTTGTACTTGACTGTACCTCTTGTCACGCACATACAAGGTTTACCCACACATAGCGCCGCGCGTACAGATGAGTTGAACTATCTGTACCAACTTAAATTGTCCGTATATTCAAATCACGGCTGTCATTTTTGACAGTAGTATGATATGGCTATAACACGGTAAATTGACGTAATTAATGTGCCAATTTTATAAATAGTCAATTTCCTTGACTGTACTCACGGTTATTGTTAAGAATATCCACAAGTTGAATTATTGCTATTTCGCAATGTACTTTCATATCAACTGGGTAGGGTTTCATCAGCGGTCCAATCATAGATACACAAAACTCCTTCACGTAGTTTGGTACGTTCTCCTTCTCTATCATTGGTTGAAGTAAATTTTTGATTATGTGATTTTGACACCACTTCGGCCCGTTTCGTTTTGCAAGAATAATCAGAGCCAATCTTAGCAGTTTCTTTTCATGTGAAATGTCTGAAAACACCACATTGTTAATTGAGAAGTAATTAATGCACACGAGACGAAAATATTCATTTAGTATGGCCGATATTGTTTTTTTTTTTTTATTGTAGAACTATTTTGCAGACGAAAAGCAAATGACTAAAATGTATGCAATTGCTCCATACATTAATTGCACTTAAAAACATTACTAACGAAATATTGTCGTAACGAAAATCATGTAAAGCCGTCTGAACCGAGTTATACAAGGCGATTTTTACGATGGCGCATCAGGGCTAAATCCGTGACTAGATTTGGGAGGAAAATAACACTGTATTTTTTTGTTTTTTGAAAAAGTCCCAGCGTTAACCAGGTATCCACCCGTTTTGAGCTTACAAAAACAGCACCCTTTTACCGATAATGGTAAAGATAAAATGTTGCGAACAAGAAATGGATTTTTATTAAAAAAAATACAATTGTAAAAATTGGCACTTCTTTGTATTTTACAAATAATATTGCTTTGCAGTATTTGATCCTTATCAGTAGGGAGGGACCAGATTTTATTATTGATTTGTTCGCGTAAGCATTTGTACATTTTCGCTATTTTTTCAGGTTATTGCACATTTTAAAAATCACCGTTAAATAAACTGAAAAAAAATTGTACGGACTGCTTTTCGTGGATATCCTTACGACCATATTTCATTAGTATTTCAATATTCCTTTATTGTACCTCTTTTTAAGTTTAAATTAATGGCCGCCCAGGAAAAAAAGCACCAATTAGTTGAGTCATTGGCTTTTGAAATAACTGAAACCTGAAAACGGGTCATTGCCTGACAAAATGTATGGAAATGGAAAAGCGTTTTTTTTTTTGTAATGATTGTAAGTTATTTGTTATGATGAGTTCAATGACCCATTTCCATGTTTTCGTCACGATGCCACACCATCGGGTTGTGGCCGAGCCTTTAGGGCTGACGCAGACCTGGCGAAGCCCAGGGCAGTTTTCGCTGGCAAACAAATATCCACTATGCACTTTTTGAAATAAACTTTAAAATAAATAACTTCCATTAGTTCGAGAGAGCATCAACACGGACGGTACGCGGTTAAGGTTATTTATTTTAGACTTTATTGTGTTTGTGGCAGTGTTGATATTTGCTGGGTAGGAAATACTGTGCTTCACTTAGCTAGGTCTAAAACCAAAGGGAGCCATTAAACCTGTCTAGCAGTAAGCTAATTTGCTTCGCATTGATTATATTGAGGAAACAAACAGTGCTGCGGTGCGCTTTGTGGAAGTATAAAAATTTCAATACCTTTTAAGTCCTTGATATAATTTTTAAACATTTCCAGGATTTTCGTTTCATTCCAATTTGTGATTTGATAGTGATAACGCTGGCGTAATATGTTTCTTATCTCGTGCACTCTATTCAATTTGTCATCGCACTTATAGAAATGAAGAAGATAGACAAAACAAATCACCATTGGGCTTTTTGCTGAAACAAAATAAAACGTAAATTTAACTAACCAAATTACAATATAAAATGAAAGCACTAAGCCCACGACCAAAATACTTTGTAAGTGCAAAAGCATATAAAAGCGTTACGATCAGTTAGATGATCTAACGGTTTAACGGTCGGATAAATAATTTACAGATGTTTTAGGCTGAAAAAGGCGGCCGTTCACACAGCGAGCTGTCCTGTGCATTATTTTATGGTACAAAATTGGGATCACACTTGAAACATCCCAATGTTCATACGGTAAAAAACAAATTCGGTATGAGACTGCCATGTCCATAAACAGTAATTTTTACTGAAAGCTCGTCATAGGTGGCAGCACAGTTCAAAGTCTACAAATCGCCATTGTTTTGTTTATGTTTGCTTTTGTATTGATCACAAATTAAACGAAAACTAGATAAGTATGAGACTTGGAGTGTATCACCATTAAAAAACGAGAAGAAAGCGTCTACCACGGGTAGAAAAGCAGCTTTAGTCGAAAAGACAATAAATTATGTATGTTTCATAATTTATAGGTTATCTTCTGTTTGTTAATTTGAAGTTCATTTTTTGGTAAAGACTGGAGGCGTACGACAGGAATAACCTGATCGAAGTTGAAAACCAACTCGAGGATAATCTTCCTGGCTGAATAACTTCAGAGATGTTAATTCTAGCACTGAGCTAAAATAATAATACACACACACCTTGACTATAATGTATGTAATATCACACCACAAGTGCCTGTAGGTAATAAAACCGACGCTCTTGTGAGCATCACCTGTATACGAATTTCTGCCATAGTCTTAAGGTTTAAAATAATAGCACATAGTCTCGATGAAATGTCATGTTTTCCAATTGTTTTTCGGAAAGCTTTCTCCCACAATTTTCGTCTTTTAACATCTATAGCAAATACATGGGTGTACGTTTTTGTGCAGTCAACAGCTGCGTAACGGGGAATATTAATTAATTATGAGTAAAAGAGTCGCTTGTTTACAAAAAAATATGGTTAGTGACAGCTAGCTGTCAAATTCTTGGACTTTAGATAGCAGCGACATCTGAAGTGAGTAAGTGGCAGTTTTTATCCCCATTGTACAGATATGCATTAAAATATCGGTACTGATCCACGCTGTGTGAAAGGGGCCATAGTGGTACGCTGACGTCAGTCGCCGATGCGCTCACGATAAATGGGCGTGCAAAGTGATGCACTGTCGGTTAGCAAGCGAGTCGATATAAATCGACACGGGGTCAACGCGGCGTCGGCGTAACGCTATTTCCAGCTTCATTGATTTGTAGAATTATTTATTAATCAGTAGTTACTTTATCATAACTGTCGTGAAACACATTTTGATTAACTCCACAAAGGATAATCTAATTAACAGTATGTAGACACAAACATTGTTATGTTTAAGACTACATACTTACTGTTAATTTGTTTATCAATCTCTTGCGGACTCAAATCAAGCGTTGTTCTTCAACTACCTTTGGCCGGAGTGCTGGAAGACATGCGCTGTTCGTCACGCTCCCCCGGCCAGGTATTGGCACGCGTGATTCCCATGCGGACCCCGTCACCCTCGGCGGCTTATACGGCCGCAATTCCTCCAAAGAGGCGCGCGCGGAAAATTACGCGAATCCAGCTGAATACCAGTATTGTATTTACATAAAGCGATTGCCTATCAGCAGTAACTAGGTTCACTGCTATTTACTAGGCAAGATATCTATCGGTCAAACTGATAGTAAGATTTTAGGACTTAAAAAGGATGCATGCAAAAAATGGGGTAGCATTCAACAACGCCGCCTGTGTAACTGGAGGAGAAACTAAAATATTTTTTTTATGATTCAATGATATGATTACTTACCAATTCGCCGATGTGGTAATGGTATTAATTCCTTCCAAACTTCTAGACACTGCTTAATTAAGGGCACAGATTTAAATTGAATACAATACATGGCATCTAACATAAATAGTTTCAAGCGGCTTATTGCATTATAATTTTTACAAAGGAGTGCATAGAAATGGGATGTACTTTCAACAACATCAAATTCTGGTGTTCTATTCAATTTAAAAAGTGTGAATTCTATGCTTAGCAGAACAGCATTCACAACAGTTGGCCAGTGAGTTTCCAGTTGTGTTATGGCATAAAGCAGAATGTGTTCAGCTTTAGTCATAGCTGCAAATGGAGAAATTACTACTTTTCCTAATAATTCAAATTTTCTTTCTGGCTTCACTAAAAACTTCATCAAGCCCGCTATAAAAAGCTCGAAGTTAAGTTTTCGCAAATCTGCAACGAAATCATTCATGGCATTTAAGCTGTCGTTTGTTTCTGTTATTGTTGTTATGTCATGTTCAATTTTTTCGCAAACTCGGTTGATTTTATTATCTGAAATAATAAATGGTTTAATCATATTAGTCAAGTGGAGATGATTCAACAAAAAAAAAACACAAAACACAATATTAGACTCAAAAAAAGATTGTTTGCTCCAAGAGTAAAACCCAACAGGACAAGCACTATGGGCCTGACGCTTGCTCACTGCTGGCTAGGCCCAGGGGATTTTGAGCCATATCTGCTCTGAAGTAGGTGGTTGGCAATGATTTTAAACTGTTTTTTGTACTTTTTATACATCATACGGTTTCGTTTGAAATAGTTTGTCTTACAGGATCAAGACAAACAATTCAGACAGACAATTAGACTTAGATTAGACTAAGCCGGTTGTCGCTAAGGTAGCCTTAGTTTAGCTCACGTAGCAGGCTGTGGGCATGTAAAGAGCTAACACATCATAATTATGTAAAAACCGGCCAAGATCGAGTTGGACGCACAATTAGGGTTCCGAACCAACCTACACTGAGCAGTCTATAGGACTGCCGCAAAATTTTAATCCCTAGATTCCTATGTTGCTTACATCTTGTGAAAAAACCTCTGTGACAGACGGACCAAACCTTTGTAGGAACCCTAAAAATGCCCAGCTGGCCGAACCTGAGGAAAGACACTCGGATAACTAAGGAAAAAAATGTCAAAGCGAACACAAACTCCGAAAGTCCAAACAGCCTGGAAGCCAATGTGTAACCGGAAATCAAAAGTGTAGTGTTTTTAATGTGTTAAAAACACTACACTTTTGTTCACACATATACTCAATGTTCGGTACAACAATATTCGGTGTCTGAGTAACAATACTTTTTTAGTTTTCAGTAAATTGGGATTTTTTTTAAACATACCTGATATTTTCTTGCCGTGTGATTTCACAGCTTCCCTGGCATGTTTCTCTATCATATAGCACAAAATACTCTCTTCTGGATGACAAGCTGATGCGTCCTTATTTACTTCTCTTACTTGAGCTGACATTTTCATATCAAGTTGTATGTCTTCAGAAAATACATCCAAATCTCCATAGCTAACAACATTATTGTTGTGACGATCAAGTTGCAAGCATTGTAAGGTACTTTCATTATTAAATTTCTTGTCACTTTTATTTGTACTTGGGCCCATTATTGATTTCCTGTTACTTTCATCGCTTGACTTAGATAGTTCATTGTCTTCCGTGCTCAATCTTGTATGTATAGGAGCACTACGTAATACTCTTTTATACTGTATAAGTGGTTGGTTACAAGAACGCCTGCGACTTTTCCTTAATGGTTCATCAGATGATTCGTTGCCCTCTGCTCCCTTATGAGTCATGGTATTGTTTTCTTCTTTTGCTATTACGGGAGCCGACATTTTCTTATCAAGATGTATGTCTTCAGAAAATACATCCAAATCTTTATAGCTAACATCATTATTGTCGTGACGATCAAGTTGCAAGCATTGTAAGGTATTTTCATTATTGAATTGCATGCCACTTTCATTTGAACTTGAGCCGATTATTGATTTCCTATTACTTTCACCATTTGACTTCGATAGTTCAATATTGTCTTCCATGCTCAATCTTGTATGTATAGTAGCACTACGTAATACTCTCTTATGTTGTATAAGTGGTTCATTTGAAGAACGCCTACGTCTTTTCCTTGAAGGAAGTTCATCAGATGCTTTGTTGTCTTCTTCTTCCTGGGTCATGGAATTGTTATCTTCATTTGTCCTATGAGCTGTGGTATTGTTATCTTCTTGTGCTATATGATTTGTGGAATTGTTATATTCTTCTGTTCTATGAGTTGTGGCATTGTTATTTGCATTTGCTCTAGGAGTTGTGGAATAGTTATCTTCTTTTTCTCTAAAGGTTGTGGAATTCTTATCTTCTTTTGCTCTATGAGTTGTAGAATTGTTGTCTTTCTTTGCTTGATGAGTTGTGAAATGGTTATCTTCTTTTTCTCTATGAGTCGTGGAATTGTTATCTTCTTTTGCTCTATGAGTTGTAGAATTGTTGTCTTTCTTTGCTTGATGAGTTGTGAAATGGTTATCTTCTTTTTCTCTATGAGTCGTGGAATTGTTGTCTTCTTTTGCTCTATGAGTTGTGGAATTGTTATCTTCTTCTGCTTCATGTGTCGTGGAATTTTCATCTTTGCGAGGTAATAATAATAATGGATCTTTTATCACAGAATAAGTGTCGAATAGTTCAGAAAACTTTCTCATACTTGAAGTTGTGGTGAGGCAGTCTTGAAGTACCTGGTTATCACTACTGCTGTTAATATCTTTTCCCAAACAAGCCGTACGCGTTGGATACATTATAACTTTAGTGTGTTTATGTGATTTTGCTTTGGCACCCTGTTGCGACTTCATTTCTGCCATAAATTTTACGGCTTTTTCATAAGCATCTTTGTCATTGAGAGATGCGGATGTATCATTTACTGATACCTTCTTTTTAATGGGGAAAAGTTGTTTAGATTTAATTCGCATGTTCTCTGGTTCTATTTTAATTTTATACTTTGGTTTAAACTTCTTTTTAAGCATTTCCAATTTGGTATTTTTTTTGTTTTTAGCTTTTTTCCCAACACTATTTTCGATGGGTGGTTGGTTTATCTCTAAGATATCTCGTGAACATCTAACACTGTCAGTGACTTTAGATATTTCACTATCCTTCGCCAATTCCTCAGAAACAGAATGGTTAAGAAATTGTTTTTGGTTTTCTACCCATTTATTTCCTGAAATATTTGTATCTCTATCAGGTGATGATGGATTCGATATTGTTTCTACTGAATTGTTATCATCACGAAGCAATTGATTCAGGTTTCCATTTTGTAAAATGGACAAAGACACATTTTGTGATAAACAATTTTCACCTTTTTTGTTTTGGAAAATCTCAGTTTCTCTTTCTGATTCTTGGTTCGATATTGATCCTAATCCGTTAAAATTATGCGACAACATGCGATTGTCTATACAATCTGATATTTCTTTGTTGGAGTTTGTTATATGTTTAGAATGTCCGGCCAGGATTTCTTCAGATTTTGAGATAGATTCGAAAGTCGCAATTAATCTGTCGCATTCATTTACAATAAAGCTATTATCATCGCGATCCTGGCTTAGTACCAATCTCATAAGTATTTGCATAAAATCAACAGTTTTATAACACAAGAAACTGCACCTTTTAAACTTTTCATTGAGTACACTAGAACTGGATGTAGAATCTACCTCGTGCATCAATGTTGGCGTTCTCGGAATAGGCGACACAGCGTTGTAATCAAGTTTCATTGTACTAAATATATTTTCTAACTCCAGGTCAGTGTGGCTTTCACGTTGCAACCTATTATTCATTTCCAGACATTCTTTTTCTCGTACACTCTGAATGTGTTTTTTTGGACTAACTTTGTCAGAAGTATCAACACTATTGGAAACTTTGCTTGCAAAATTGGTCTGATTAACTGAACACATTAACTTAGAATAGCTCTTTCTGTGAGACATACTCTTAGCTTCGCAGGCATTTTGGTTTTCATTGTGTTTAACGATTGTAACAGTTGGAGTTTCAATTTCTTCTAACAAAATTGGTCTTTTTGTCATAGTAGCATCTTTGGTTTTTGCTTTATTTTCAATGATTTCTCCATTTGAAGGACTGCAATTTAAGAAGTATTCTGGACTGTGCAGGCCCTTGTCAGTATCAGAGTTAGCAAGAGAGGATCCTCGGCCAGTATCAACGCTGGCGACTTCATTACTATTATCATTTTCAGATTCGCATGTAACTGCAATCGGACATTTCTTGGACTGCAGAACAGAGAAAACATAATTAAGGATATGTATTGCATCTCTGTAAAATTAAATTCAGAATCTTTCAAGTTTTGGAAATGTAAACTATGTCATACCCTTAACCCTACATGTCAAAATGTCAATTACAGTAATTGACATTTTGACATGTAAGTACCAAAAAAAAACACCAAAATCTTGTATAATGACCTTACTACACAATCAGCCTACAATGTTCCCACTGCTGGGACACAGGCCTCCTGTCGGTGAGAGGAAGAGACTCGTAATCCACCACGCAGGCCCAGTGCGGGTTGGTAGATGTCACATGTCTTCGATTTTTTGGTTCTAGGACATGCCGGTTTCCTCACGATGTTTTCCTTCACCGTTTTGAGAGCAGCCTGTCAGGGCTCGACCCTACGACCTACAACTCGTAAGTCGTGGCCGTTGCCACTATGCCATCACTGCTCTCACCTTACCACAAGGAGCTTAAATATATCTGGAGTGGTTTCTGTTTTTAAATTGAAAATCGAATCTAAATTTAAGCGTCGGATATAACGCTTTTATTTGCATTACCAATGGACGTACAGAAATAATGGTAATAAAAAGGAGAACATTGATCTGTAGTGTGTCCCTCTCGCACTATTCATTAATCTCCTGAATTAGTGTTATTCATAGTCATTTGTAAAAGTAAGGTGAAAATTCGGAAAATTAAATCTTCTACCTATGACTGTCAAAGTAAACAATAACACAAATAATAATTTGTCTGACTATTTATTTACTTTTTAGGGTTTGTTTAAATATTTATAAAAAAAACGTACGGAATAAGAGGAAATGTCCTGGTGTTAATAGAATCGTACTTAAAAAAAACCGTAAGCATTATGTAGAAATTTCACAGGTAGATCCGAGAAAACTAAATACCAAAGGGTCTATAGGTCACGTGATAGATCAATCTCATTTGGTGTACCACAGGGGAGCGTGCATGGTCCCCCTCTATTTATACTATATATAAATGACTTGCCCAAAGTGACGAAACATCATTTATGACTCTTTTTGCTGATGACAATACAGTTACCATTGACTGTACAAACAAACAAAATTATAACAATGAAGTATACTACTATTAATACTATACTAATAATAGTATAGGTGTACTATTCATTCAATAATAAAATGTGACAATTACATTCTTAATTTTTTGAAATATTCTTTTATAACTGATTTTGCAAATTGTTTCTCATCATCCCTGTGATATTATTTAATATATCCAATTCCAAATAGATAATAATTTTGCTTAATGAAATAATTGTTGGGTTGAATATTGGTACGTGAGTTTTTAGGGTTCCTTACTAAAATGGAGGGACCCTATTTTTTTTTTTTTGAGGATGGGAAATTATCAAATGACCCTTCCCGCTCTGGGTGGAGCGAAAGGGAGTGTCAGACTCTTACTAACTAAAACCCACCCGTGATCCTTCCTTGGCCCTTTATGTTCCGGGTGAGCAGTACCCCTTTCGGATGATCCCTTGGAGGGACCCTTACAGTATTATTGAGATATTAAGTTATCTTAGCTTAAGTATTGGGTGCAACTCTAACATACAACTTTACTTACCTCAGGCCTATTTCTATTGTAAACCATATTTTTGACTTGGAAGTTGCAAATATATAGTTATGGTGCGACATCTTGTCTGTCTGACCGTCTGACACAGCTATGTATTTGTGATATTATTTAATATATCCAATTCCAAATAGATAATAATTTTGCTTAATGAAATAATTGTTGGGTTGAATATTGGTACGTGAGTTTTTAGGGTTCCTTACTAAAATGGAGGGACCCTATTTTTTTTTTTTTGAGGATGGGAAATTATCAAATGACCCTTCCCGCTCTGGGTGGAGCGAAAGGGAGTGTCAGACTCTTACTAACTAAAACCCACCCGTGTTCCTTCCTTGGCCCTTTATGTTCCGGGTGAGCAGTACCCCTTTCGGATGATCCCTTGGAGGGACCCTTACAGTATTATTGAGATATTAAGTTATCTTAGCTTAGGTATTGGGTGCAACTCTAACATACAACTTTACTTACCTCAGGCCTATTTCTATTGTAAACCATATTTTTGACTTGGAAGTTGCAAATATATAGTTATGGTGCGACATCTTGTCTGTCTGACCGTCTGACACAGCTATGTATTATATACCTGATAAGAGTGACTTCAAGCATTATCTAATGTTTGAAAAATAAGGCTCAATGATTTGTGTGTTGCTAGACTTGGCTAATAGTTGATGGTACTTTTTCAGAATTTCTGCTAATTACATGCAGAGAGATTTTCGATGGATAACAGCTATGAAACATGATACTAAATATAAAACTAACATAAGACTAAAACCTCAAGCAATTGGTCATTTAATAATTATCAATAAAAGCCATGAGACTTGATAGTACTCTTGGTAGCAAAGTCTGAAGTTGGTGGTGGCTCTCCGTAGTAGTCTTGGTAGCAAAGTCTGAATGTGTTTGTGGGGACATTTTAAAGACGGTTTTTGTTTGTCAATACATGTATGGAATACCTGCATTTCTCTGTGTTTTTGTTTTATTTCATAAAAGCCGTTAATAATGTATAATAAATTCATAAACGACCTTATTCTTTCCATCTGTAATTTTCACCAATACACGGTTCAGTAACGTATCTATCCATTGCCGCGTTGTTATCATATTTCCTACTTACAAGCTTGGTAATTCTTTTTTTCAACCTTTACCTAGGTACTTAATACATACATTCCGTCAATAACGTAATGTTCGTATCTTTTCAGTCGGGTCCTACTTTGGACACACTACATTTCAGTTTTCTCTTACAAGACCGACTTGCCGTGCTTGTAATCACTCCAGACTTATTATTTCAAAATATAGTAATTAATTTTTTTTTAATAGACGACATAACTTGAAACATGGAAATAAATGTAAATTATCTATGATTCTGTACTTACGATAATAGTATCATTTCGAGTAGGCGACAACCAAAGATCTTCAAATACGTTATTTTCCGCTTCACTGTTGTCGGTCCATTCGCCTTTTATATCGGGTAACGACTTATATTTTCGTGTTATATTAAACTTCGGTCGTGATTTACCTGTAAGTTGTAAGTACTTATAATATATGGTAGAAAATACCTATGGCATTAAGTCCTCGTCTGCGCATTTGTGTGCTTAAAGTATTAAATAAATAAATAAATACGGAGTCCTACAGGGTCAAAAGAGACTGGGCAAAGGGCGTAAAACCGAAGTGGCATAGGCACCCCATCGTCATTTTGAATTTTTTTCAAAGTTGCGGCGCACGGTGAACCTGTCATAAGGTTGCCGAGATTTCTGAAGAATAGGCCGAAATTCGTTTCACATTCGGTTTAACCGAACTGGTTTGAACAGAACTGTTTTGGCAGAAATTCGGTTCAAATTTCGATTTACCTTATTGGCTAAACGACATAAGTACTTTTCTATGAATTTTTTACTTTTCCAAGTACATTTTATCCTTGGTAACTTGGTCAACTATTACTCGTGAACTTGTAGAGCCTACTTAGCTGTGATTTTTTGCTTTTAACTTCGTAATATATACTACCATCATAAATACTTTTCACATAACCAAAAACAACGGTTTAACTAGTAGAGACAAGATTCTCACAAAAATTACCACATTGGAACATAATAAATACGGTATGATTAATATCATATTGATACCTGTCGTTCGAATTTGCAGAAACATATCTCAAGTAGTAAAAATTATTAAATAAAAACAAAATAATCATCATTTAACAATATTAAACACATCTCGATTGGTTCATTCTAGTTTTGCCCTGTCTCCTTTATTCCATACAACCTTTAGGAAGCGTCACGAGAAGCAAGTAAATTATGGAAACAAACCACGGTATTAAGAGATACTGTCTTCTATTTACCCTTTCAAGCAAAAATAGAACCGCTGTGTAAATGGAGGAAAAGGTGGGTAATGTTGTTACAAATTAGGTAGGTAATATATTATGTAATAATGTATATCTACTCATACCATTGGAACACAAGAAACGGTGTATCAGAAGCAGTGGTGAATACTGAATAAGACAAACAAGCAAGATTAGGTGAAATTGAATTAAAATCATACCTTTTTCTGTTGTTGTTGAGGTGAGATCAGTCAGTTGAGTTTCAATATCTTCCCCCTTATTTGGGATTTTAACGATCTTTCTGCTAAGAGCTATATCTATTTCGAGTTTTGCGTTCTTGATACAAAGAGTTTCAATGTCTTTCTCCAAATTAGAGATTTTAATGTTTTGTTTGAAAACAGTTTCATTCTCATTCCCCAACTTTGTGATTTTTGCATTCTCTTTGCGAAGGATTTCTATTTCTTTCACCAACTTTGGGATTTTAACATTTTTGTTTTGAAGGTTTTCTATTTCTTTCTCCATATTTGGGATTTTGACATTTTCTTTCTGAAGGTTTTCTATTTCTTTCACCAACTTTGGGATATTGGCATTTTCTTTCTGAAGGTTTTCTATTTTTTCCACCAACTTTGGGATTTTGACATTTTTGTTTTGAAGGTTTTCTATTTCTTTCTCCATATTTGGGATTTTGACATTTTCTTTCTGAAGGTTTTCTATTTCTTTCACCAACTTTGGGATATTGGCATTTTCTTTCTGAAGGTTTTCTATTTCTTTCTCCATATTTGGGATTTTGGCATTTTCTTTATAAAATAGTTCTATTTCTTTTTCTAATTTTTGGATTCTGGCGATTTCGTTGTGAGAAACCGAGTCCGATTTTGAAAGTAGGCTATTCTTTTTGCGAAGATTTTCAATTTCTTTCTCCAAGTTTGGAATTCTGGCATTCTCTTTGCGAAGTTTATCATTTTCTTTTTCCAAGTGTACAATATTGGCATTATCTTTGCGAAGAGTTTCTACTTCTTTTTCTAGCAATCCTTTTTTTGTATTATTGGTGACACTAGCTTTGCCTTTTTTTATTTCAGCTTTGACAGGTGTTGATTCTTTTTCGTTCCTCTCTTTACCTAGTATCTAAAATATTTAGCATAAATAATTATTTTAACCAAAATAAACAATTTAAATCAATGTGGAGACAATAATAATATTTTTTTTTTTAAATAAGTACTCAAAACTAAGTTGATTTCTTATATTTTAGCTCACAAATACAAAATTCATAAGGTATTTTTCTTACTATCAACTTGCCTATTTAAATTAAATAGCGTTATAAAAAAGATTTTTATAAATTTTATGTAAATATTTTCCTGAAATATTCATATTCTGTATTAATTAGGCCACATGGGACATTATTAATCGGTTTAAAAAAATTGTCAACAAGTCTATTATGTACTGTAGCTAAAGTATATTTAATTATGAACACACTACCTTTAACTGATTGATAACTGTTTCTAGGGCTACAATCTTGTTTTCCAATTCGCAAATTGTTTCGGTCTTTTCTCTTTCCCGATTTTCTGCTGCTTGAATTTCCTGAAACATACATATGTGTAAAAGTGAAAAAAAAACTTGATATAAATCGGGCTTTAAAATATTTTTGAGTAATAAGGATATTTTTTTGCTTTAAAAAATCTCTTCCTTCGCTTCTCTCTTCGTCATTAATGACATATAGTTTATTTTTTTAACTGGGACATGGGGAGATACGGAGAAACTGTATAATTATAAAACAATTTGTTCTGGAGTAAATATTACCAATTTATTTTATAGCTCATCGACTCAGTTTTATGTTAGGTACATTTCATTGTATGAGAAGAAAAAAAATCTGAACAGCAGAAGTGGATCAAATTGAATTTTTTTTAAATCATTCAAGTTGTAAGTAATCTCATACCCAGACCCGGATTTTCGCCTAGACCTACGGGCTCAGCCAGCCTAGGGGCTCCACCCAGCTACCCCAACCAGGTAGCTTGTCTGAGGCGGACAGGCCCGGATTAACCACATAGCAGGTGTAGCATATTATGCATAAGATTCACCTGCTACGCCGCTAGGCTTCGCGCTCGTATCATGGTACCTATACCACCTGCAGGTCCAATGGAATATTATCGCAAGCAAGAGAAAGAGTCGCATGGATAACGCTTTTTCCTTACGTGACGATTTCTACAAGTTACCTACCGCAAGCCGCGTTAACTTCCAAAAACAATATACGAAATATTCTATAAATTATGTTATGTGTTGCATTATAAAGACCATATTCCTATTTGGTCCCTCATAGACAAGTTGTCTTGTTTGTCAGCCGACTTGCTAATACTTATTGTTTCAATATCTATAAGGATTGCCAAGTCTATTGAAGCAAGTATTATGTCGTATAAACTTTTCTTAGTAGTAGTAGTACAACGTTAATATAACCAAGTACCGTCAAACGGGGTGAATAGGGATGCAGGGGTGAATAGAGACCGGTGGCGATCTCTCACGTCCGGCCCTGGTCCAGGCCATGGTACGGAGCGAGGGGGCTTGGGAAGCAGTTACCTCCTTCCGCGAAGCAGTAATGTTCGCGAAGGAGGAGGCGGAACGCGTGAGGGAGAGGCAAAATTCGCGCCCTCACGCCCCTAGCCGCCGCTGGAGACGCCCTGGGCGTCGGGAATCGCAGGCCAATTATCGTAGTCGTAATCGTAGGCGTGGGCTTGCGAACGGCGAGCAATGGGCAGCTCGCCGTTCGAAAAGGACCAGGCCCGGGTCGACGGCGCGTTGTATTCCACGCGCGCCTCAAAGAGATGTCAGCACCAATGACGGGGTCCGCTAGGGCCGATGCCTGCTAGGGTTGCGGGAAAGTCCGAGAGGGATACCGTGGCCCCTGGCACAGGCAACTGAAGGAACACGGGTGGGTTTTAGTCAGTAAGAGTGTGACACGCCAAATAACTGTTCCCGAACAAAAAAAAATACAGTTGTTTAAACCGTTATTTAAAAAAATATTACAGCCGCCAAGAAAATACGCCACTTTCTCAAGAAAATATTTTTAAATCTCTATATAGGACCGTTTTGCTTTGCCTACAACAGTTAAGGTACCTACGCTTAGTGCCCCATCTCAAAAGTCCACTCTGTATAGTTACCAAAATGTAAATAAATTCAAGCAGATATAATCACTTATGAAGATTGTGAATATGCAATAAAAACATATAACAGTAAGAATTAACAGACTTTACCATTTCATTTGGTGGGGGCGTTGATATGCTAGAGCCATAATAATATAATTATATCACACAGTTTGTCCACAAAAGCAGTAAAAAGATACTCACATTCTCTAATCTGGTTACTTTTCCGATAAAATAGCTTATTTCTATAAGATGCTGACCGCATTGCTGTTTAAGTTGCATATGACTATTACACAAATCTTCATTTTCTTTTTTTACAGCTTTAGAAGCTACCGTTAGTTTGCTGAAAAGGAAAAAAAAATTGTCAAGTATTGATAAATCAAAAGTAGATTGAGATTAATTAAAAATAACTATTGTTAACAAGTTGCAATCAGTGGCCATGTTATAAGAAACTAAGACAAAAAATAACAAACAACTTCAAAACAAAACAAAAATGCAAAATAACTTTTTGTTTTCTAGGTGTGGTATCCCACACAAATTCGTGTACCATTTTTTGCTATGAAAACATAACAACATCGAGTAAAGGCCTCTTCTCTCATGCATGAGGTTGTGGGTTCAAATCTGGGCAAGCATCAATATGACTTTCAATCCATATGTAAAGTACATAAGGTTTATCTTGGACATCACTGACATCAATGAAGGAAAACATTGTGCGGAATCCTGGACTAATAACCAGTATAAGTCTGAAATTGCCAACCCGCCTTGAGCAAGTGTGGTGAATTGGTGATCAATGCTCACGCCTTCTCTGTATGAGAAGTGCATTTGCCCTGCAGTGGGACAATAAAAGGCTGGTATTATTATTATCTACATGGATGAAACCGATTGAGGGAGCTAAACAGGATGTATGGCAATATTACTTTTACAAAGTGAAATAATGATGATTGTAACACTTCTGCAGCACCTGCTAAACTAAATAATTGATGATGATAGTTTGATACTCACTCTATTTTAGTTATTCTTTGTTTCAAGTAAATAATGGATTTTCTCAATCTATTAGACTTTGCTTGAAGATCAGCCTCCTGAAATAAAACAAACACAACCCTATTAGGAAGTGGATTTTCTCCTTTGATTTCTGGGGTGATACTGTATCACCCCATAAAGCAAAGGAGAAGATATGGAGGAACCTTTAAAGAAATCATTTTCTTTTATTGTTTCTTATTTATAATACAATTCATAATTTATTATTCAAGACTGTACTTTGAAAACAATTGATATTGTTTTACGATAGTTGAGTTGTTAATAATCCATTTCTTCTGAATAATTACGTTCAACAAGAAATAACCACTAACAGAACCAATTTTATTTTCAAGTAATTATTTATAACCTAAAACACTCACCGCGTTATTAGTTGAAGGTTGATTAAGAAAATCTAAATCAAAATCGAACACTGTATTCTCATACGAAGAACTCATTTTAAAAACTCAAAAAACATCAATTGCTAAAAGAATAACGTATCAAACACATTTTAGCACTATTTTCACCGGCGCGGCATTATATTAGCAATCACATCACACTCACAGAAAATTGATTGATTTTGACCACAGATGACAGAACAGAACATAGATAAAATACCTCAGAACAATAAAATACTATAGTGCGTTCACTGACCTCTATTAGAATACGCTGGACTGGCTATCCCATACAAAATGACAGCTATTTGCTGTGCCGATTCAAAGCGCCCCCAGTGACAGACGTGAGAGTTCTGAGAACTAATAAGATTGCAAATGGCCGTTGTTTGTTGATTTTACGCTAAGTGTCTCTGCGGAATAAAAAGTTTTCTAAAGTGTTTACTGTGATTGTGATATAAATTAAAGTGTTATAATAGTGACAGTGATTGTATCATAGCTTGTATTGTTCGTCCAACATGAAATCGTGCGTATATTGTAAAACACGATACGAAAAGGGCAGTGGTGTCAGTTTTCACAAGTGAATCTAAAACATAAATACTTATTAGAAAACCGCTTAAAACAGTGTATTCTTTCAATAATAAACGTAAACTATTCGAGTTTACGGGATTTTACGAACATTTTTATAACCAATAACTTTTGTTAGGGATGTCAAAATTCATATCGATACTTTCGTAATATTATGATGTAAAACAAAAGTCATGCTCATCATTGTTAAAATAATGATACGCACATTACAATGATCTCTAATAATAGCAAACCACTTCAAGGTTTATTATTATTAGAGTCAATAACAAAATAATTTAACACTTATGATTCATAATTCTCATTAAGTGTTCTATATAATTATAGACATAATTATGTATATAATTTATAATTTTTTACCCATACCTACTAAAATGTTTCCTTTAATTACAGGTTCCCCTCCGATTACACTCTCAAACTTTGGTTAAAAAATATGAAGGTTGTCAACTGGACTCCGACCATGTATCATTATCTGTGTTCTAAACACTTCACGGAAGCCTGTTTCTTAAAACATCAGTCACGGACTACGTTGAAAAAATGGCTCGACAGTAATTTTTAATTTAATAAAATTTGTGATTTGAGAATGCTTTTTTTATTTCCCTGTCCCCCTCCCCTGCGGTAATTAAGTTGTTACAAGTTAATTACCGTAATTACAGACCTAATAGAAAGTTATTGTGTCTCTTATCACATGGCAACATGCGGTATCTGACTAGTAATAATATCTTATTGTGCACTCTTTATAGGAAGGGATTATCTTATTAATTACTATTTCTATCTTAGTAATTTACTATTTTACAGAATTTTATTATTTATTGATCCTATAGTGAACTGTTGTCCGATTAAGGAGAACAAGGAAGGAAGGGGTCAACCGGACATTGTGATACTTATTATTACAGTCCATAAACAGTACTAGATACTGCTATTTCAAGTTATGTTTTCTACGTAAAATATCTGCTTATTACGACTATCTATAGTTCATTAGTTTAGTTAGGTACTCAACTAGTGCAGACATGTGTTTTTATCTGTGTTTTAGTAACATTTAACAAAATATATGCCTATATTGTTTTAAATCAATTATCTACAATTTTAGTAAATCTTACATACAAATATAAACATACGTTATAAAACGTATTTCACGTTTTTAAAAACATATTACGTATAAAAGACGACAAGATTGTTACATGTTAATAATTACCTAAACCAATTTAATTTATAGGAAATCTGTAACAATAGCGTTGGTAATATTTCTATCATTGTGGTCGATATCAGAAAAGTTTTTATCGATAACAAACCTTTTGTTATACATCACTAGTATTAGTTCCATTCCCCCACACTGCTGCCGTCAGCGCCAAAATGGCGATTTTCAAATAGGCACATGAAATTGATAGCGATAGCCAGTCCAGCGTATTTTAATAGAGGTCAGTGAGTGCGTTTCATCAAAGAAGTCCCTTCGCTGTAATGTTGGTAGCGCTTAAATGAGTGCTGCCAGGCTGTGAAAATTATATTACCCAATAAATCAGTATAAATTGAAAACGAAAATTTATTTTGGTTGTTCTTTTTGTTTGGTCACCTTTCAACAAAGGTCTATAGAAAATTATACCTTACGTGTAAAGATAAGTATTCATAAAATTAAACTCTTAATATAACCCATAATAATTATTTATTTGCGAAACTTCTTAATAAGCTGTAATGATTAACAACAAAATTACTTTTTGAAATAACTGTGTTGAGAAGCACAGCCCCCTAAATCTGTCTAGATAGGTATTAAATAATTGTTGAAAAGCACAGCCCTCTAAATCTGTTAAGATAGGTGCTAAATAATGATGAACGACTTGGATAACGTATTTTTATATAGATAAATGTCACCAGTAGGCATTACACACCTATTTTTTATGTATCACCTTGTAACTTCTTATAACAAGAAATACGAGTAAATTTAATGTGACAAAGTTCTATCTGTTAGAGTAAACAAACCCGTTGATTGGTCGAAAGGCGCCCATTGTATTCCACATCCTGGTTCCCACGATCAAACTAGGTCACAGGGGTGAAGAGCGGGGAGCGCGGGGTAGGGTATAATCGACTCTCCCACTAGCCATTGGATAGTGGGCGGTCGTGATAAGGGGACCGACCACTACTTGCGCTTACGTTGGGGGAAATAAAATGGGCGCCCACGGGCGTAACGATACAGTCTTCCTACAACAGTCTTCCTACAACAGTCTTCCTATAGTCTTCAAACAGTCTTCTTCAAGTCGTGATAATTGTCTTAAATGTAAATATTGTATAAGTGTGTGACTTTAATGTAAAAGTATCTTGTTAAATCAGTGTTAAAATCGTTGAAGTTTAAATATAATATTTAGTGCACTCATCTTGTTCGTGTTTTCATTCAACCCTGCGTCCTGAATCGTGTACAATTTTTGGTCCTTCGAGTGCCGGATCGTACGGAAGATAAACAAGATGAGTGTTAGAAGCACAATTACGACACGGAGTAAGTTGCGCAAAATAGAGGCCGACATGAACAAGCGACGTGAGTTGGAGGCTGACTCTGGCGTGCCGTCTGAAAAGGCACCAGGCTCAGTTTCAGTTGCACCGATTACATCGTCGGTTCCTGTACCTGTAATCCCACTGGCGGGAGGTCGTGTTATCGACCACAGAGATATGTTCACGCCTGTGAGATCGGAGACAATCCAGAGGGCAGGTTCCGGGACAAGCCACGTCTCCTCGAGGAGCGGCCAGAGAAGTGCCGACTACCTTCGACGGAGGGTTGAGTACGAGGCTGAACGAGAATTGGTACGCATGAAGGAGCAACTCGTCAAGAAGAAGCTTGAAGCCGATCTCGCTGAGATTGATGCCGCTGTTGAGGAAGACTCAGAATCAGAAGGAGAAGGGACAACGCGGCGAGTGGAAGCATGGGTCGAAGACTCGGCTCCCGCTGTCAGGGAAACACACACGCTCGCTGTGAGTCGCGATCCGCCGCCGCGTCAAGTGTCCGCGCCCTCTCGTGATGTGTTAGCACCAGTGCCGCCGCCCAGTTATATACCTGCGCTCCAACAGTGTGCGCCCGCGTCGGTACAGTTTCGCGAACCACCGTACCTAGGGAGCGCTACGCCCTTAGCTACGGCCAGTGTTCCACGAGCCAGAGAACAGGCTAGAAGAGAGCCTGAGTGGGAAAACGCGTTCGCAGACGACAGGGACAGGAGCAGGTCGCGGGACAGAAAGATAGATCAGTTGGCAGACGCTATCACAAACCTAGCGCGTCCGCGGCCGGTACCAAGACAGGCCTATGAGTTGCCATTTTTCAAAGGCGACCCAGCTGAATGGCTGTCGTACAAGAACATGTACCACGACACAACAGTTATGTACGAGTTCAAGCCGCATGAGAACCTAGCGCGCTTGAAAACATCGCTGCAGGGAGACGCAAAGTTGGCCGTGGAAGATTTGTTGCGCACCTCGACTAACCCAGGTGAAATTATCAAGACGCTTGATGAAGAGTTCGGGCATCCTAATCTAGTGCTAGAGTGTGCTCTAAAGAAAGTGCGAGCGTTACCTAAAGTGACTGAAAGTGGCCGTGAACTCAGAAAGTTCTCAACAACGGTGAGAAATTGTGTGTCGCTGCTGAAGAGTGTACAAGCTAACGGATATTTAAACAATCCACAACTGGTGAGTGAACTTTTGAACAAACTTACATCTGTACAACGTGCTCAATATGGTGATTTTGCTATGGGTATGGCAACGACCCAGGGCATAGATGTGCGAGTTTCACCGAGTCTAGAAATACTCGCAGAGTTCCTGAGTCATCTAGCCCGAGCCACGTCTTTTTATGTTCAAATGGAGATGAGTGCGCCCACATCATCGTCTAGCACGGCTAAGCCCCGAGCACCTGTACAGATGTTCAAGCAGTCTAGAAATGTTCAACGCTTGCACGTTCACTCGGATAATGACCAGCAAGCTAAGGCCACAGAGGAACCATGCACATTATGTGGAGACAAACATAAGTTACCCAAGTGCGTCAAGTTCACCGAGTTGAGTGTCGACGAGAGGTGGCAACATGTTAAGAAACATAAATTATGTTTTAA
Source organism: Brachylomia viminalis (assembly GCA_937001585.2). Taxonomy (NCBI): domain Eukaryota; kingdom Metazoa; phylum Arthropoda; class Insecta; order Lepidoptera; family Noctuidae; genus Brachylomia; species Brachylomia viminalis. Next base: position 10,988,380 of record OW443301.2, on the reverse strand, counting down.
GTGCATCATAAAGAAGCACGGGAAGAACTTTTGTCGTGCAAGTAGGTGCGCGTCGTGTGATTACGCGCACCACACATTGTTACATGCCGACAAGAGGAGCGAGAGCGTCACGAACGTTAGTGACTACACAGGGAAGGCGTTATTAAAGATAATGCCAGTGTGTGTTACAGTGAACGGTGTTGACAAACATTGTTATGCCCTACTGGATGACGGGGCAACCGTATCACTGATAGACGACTCGTTAGCTGATAACGCCAGTGGAAAGCAAGTTCCACTAACTCTGCACAGTGCGCGCGGTCAAGAGATCATTGACAATACATCAAAAGTAATCAGTGTATCAGTGCGTGGACCGAACGGGTTAACACATAAAGTGAAGTGTCGTACATTAAAAAGCCTGGACTTACCCGCGCAAACAGTGTCCGCCGCAGTGTTAACAGAACACGCCCACATTCGCGACTTGGGTTGCGAGGAAATGAGAGGAGCCAGACCACTGCTGTTGTTGGGCCAAGACAACTGGGAGCTGTTGGTCAGCCAGGAGACTCGCCGAGGAAAATCCGGTAAGCCAGTTGCCTCTTTGACCAGTTTAGGGTGGGTTGTGCACGGACCTGTAGGTACTCATCAGAGTGTTAATGTTCATTCACTAAATTGTGTAGTAGAATCAACTATCGACTTGCACGAGTTAGTCAAAAAACAGTTTGAGCTAGAAGCGATAGGAATTTCAGAGGTGCCTCGAAAGCACAAGGATGTGGAGAGAGCTAAGGCTATTCTAGACTCCACTAGCCGTCAGACAGAGAGCGGCCAGTGGGAGTTAGGGCTACTGTGGCGTCGCGACGACCCACAGTTACCTAATAATTATAGGTACGCACGCCAGCGTCTAGCCGGAATTGAGCGTCGGCTACATAAGGACGCTGTGTACACCGCAGCCTATACAGCGCAGATAGATAGGTTGTTGGCAGAAGGGTACGCGAGTAGGGTAGAGGGCGGTATCAAGTCCGATTCGGTATGGTATTTACCCCACTTCGGGGTAACGAATCCAAACAAACCGGGAAAATTAAGATTGGTTTTTGACGCCGCGGCTAGCTACAATGGGACGTCTTTAAATGACAATTTGTTGACTGGACCCGACTTGCTTAATTCCCTGTTAGGCGTGTTATTTAAATTTAGATTGGGGCCTGTAGCTTTTACTGGGGACATAGCCGATATGTTCTTACGAGTTTTTATAAGAGAACAGGATCGAGGGGCACAGCTGTTCCTTTGGACGACTGACGGCAATAAGGAGCCTGACGTGTACGTCATGAACTCCATGATATTCGGGGCCGTGTCGTCGCCAACGTCGGCAATTTATATTTTAAATAAAAACGCGGAACAGTTTAAAGAAACGTGCCCCGAAGCGGTAGCCGCCATACACGAAAAACATTATATGGACGACTACCTGGATAGTGCTTGGTCTGCCACGCAGGCCAATAGTTTAATTGAGGAAGTGACTCACATCCACGCCAGAGGCGGGTTTAATATACGGGGGTGGGTCACCAACTCTCAAGAGCTGCGCGATAAGCTCAGAGTAGATATGCCTGACCGGGTTTCCTTAGATAAAGGCGAAGGTGCGACGGAACGCACGTTAGGCATGATCTGGTCACCAAGCTCGGACCAATTAGCTTTTGACCTATCATTTAAGAAGTTGCCTAAAGCCATAGTAGAGGGACACGTGGTTCCAACAAAACGGGAATTCCTTCGATTTATCATGTCAATCTTTGACCCACTAGGTTTCTTGTATCCGTGTGTCATACAGTCGCGCATCCTTATGAAACGGATATGGCACACGGGAATTCAATGGGATGAGAAACTGAAAGAGCCAGAGGCCAAGTTGTGGTTTGAGTGGTTGCAAAACCTGTACCACCTTAATAACATATTCATACCTAGGTGGTACGGCCTCCAGCTAGAGCAACTAGAGTTGCATGTATTCGGTGACGCGAGCGAGTCCGCTTACGCAGCAGTAGCCTATGTAGCGGGGTTAAACACAGAAGGGGATAGGGATGTCGCGATAGTGATAGGTAAGGCGAGAGTAGCGCCACAAAAGGTGACATCCATTCCACGTCTAGAATTACAAGCGGCTGTGTTAGCCTGTAGACTAGCCGATACAGTAGTCAAGGAATTAGGAGCAGTTATTAGTAGCATTCATTTATGGACTGATAGCAAAACTGTCCTCAAGTGGATAAATTCAGACGCGTTAGAATTTCAAAGGTTCGTGTCACACCGTTTAGCCGAGATAGACAAAAGGTCAGAGAGGGACAGCTGGCGCTGGGTTCCGTCAGCGATGAACCCCGCAGACAAGGCTACCCGGATGGACTGGCCTAACAACAGCAATGAGTGGTTGTCGGGTCCCTCTTTTCTTCGCTGTCCACAGGAGCAGTGGCCGGCCGACATCAAGCTCGACGCGGTGGCAGAGCAGGACCTTGAAAGAATACAGCGCGTGCACACCGTTGCAGTACAGACTGAATCACTGCTGCAGTATGAGCGGCTACCTACGTGGACGCGCGCCGCTAACGTCATGGCGCGTGTGCATATTTTCATAGATCGATGCCGCAAGCGGCGTCAGACATCCCTTGTGTCGACAGATGACCTGCACGAGGCCGAGATGCGCCTCCTGCGTCTGATACAGGGGGACAGCTACACGGAAGACATCGCTGCGCTACGAGAGGCTCGCCCATTGCCTCGCAACAGCAAGTTGCGGGCACTAGACCCCATGTTTTATGAAGATGGGCTGGTGAGAGTACGCGGCAGGCTGGGCGCCTGTAGCGAGCTCAACTTCGGGGAGCGCCATCCTATCATCCTGGATGGGAAGCATGCGCTCACGCGGCGCCTCTTATTCAAATACCACGTGGAGGCGCTGCACGCCAATCAAGAAGCTGTGGTGAACAGAGTCCGTGAGAGATTCTGGATAACAAACTTGCGGTCTGCGGTAAAAACCGTCACTGCAAGCTGCCAACGGTGTCGACTGGAGAGGGCCAAGCCGGTGACACCCAAGATGGGTGACCTCCCGGTGGCCAGACTAGAGGTGACGAGAAGAGCTTTCGTCCACTGTGGGGTCGATTATTTTGGCCCCATGGAAGTGGCTGTCGGACGACGCAGAGAGAAGAGGTGGGGCGTGCTATTCACGTGCCTCACCACACGCGCCGTCCACCTGGAGCTGGCGGCATCGCTGAGTGCCGACTCGGCGATACTGGCCCTGAGGCGCTTGATTGCGCGCCGCGGGCGTCCGTCGGACATGTATTCCGACCGCGGCACAAATTTCGTCGGGGCGCACGCCGAGCTACGCGCAGCACTGCGCGACATGGACCAGGACAAAATGAGAAGCGAAGTGACGGGACGCGGAATTGCCTGGCACTTTAACCCCCCGGCATCTCCACATATGGGCGGGTGCTGGGAGCGACTAGTGCGCTCAATCAAGAACGCACTAAAGGCAACGCTACGAGAGCGTGCCCCTCGCGAGGAGGTACTTTACACACTCCTTGCCGAAGCCGAGCTGATCGTAAACAGTCGGCCTCTCACATACGTGAGCAGCGACGTCGAGCAACCAGTGGTTCTGACCCCCAACCATCTCCTGCTGGGCACAGCCGCGGGAGATGCACCGTGCACGCGTCGGCATGCCGCCGACCTGGATTCCCGCCGCATGTGGCGACGGGTGAACGCGCTGGCCGACCTCTTCTGGAGGCGCTGGCTGCGCGAGTACCTGCCGACGCTCCAACGCCGTAATAAGTGGTTCAGTGACGTTCCAAATGTGAAAGTGGGTGACGTGGTAGTGATCACAGACGCGAATAAGCCACGAAACCAGTGGACCAAAGGGGTCATCCAAAGTGTATATCCTGGCGCGGATAATATAATAAGAGTGGTAGACGTAAGAACCAATCATGGGGTCCTGCGTCGACCTGTTGTAAAGGTGGTTGTGCTTCCGACAGACGGGAATGTAGTCGGATGAACCCTTCTACAGGGGGTGGAAATGTTGAGAAGCACAGCCCCCTAAATCTGTCTAGATAGGTATTAAATAATTGTTGAAAAGCACAGCCCTCTAAATCTGTTAAGATAGGTGCTAAATAATGATGAACGACTTGGATAACGTATTTTTATATAGATAAATGTCACCAGTAGGCATTACACACCTATTTTTTATGTATCACCTTGTAACTTCTTATAACAAGAAATACGAGTAAATTTAATGTGACAAAGTTCTATCTGTTAGAGTAAACAAACCCGTTGATTGGTCGAAAGGCGCCCATTGTATTCCACATCCTGGTTCCCACGATCAAACTAGGTCACAGGGGTGAAGAGCGGGGAGCGCGGGGTAGGGTATAATCGACTCTCCCACTAGCCATTGGATAGTGGGCGGTCGTGATAAGGGGACCGACCACTACTTGCGCTTACGTTGGGGGAAATAAAATGGGCGCCCACGGGCGTAACGATACAGTCTTCCTACAACAGTCTTCCTACAACAGTCTTCCTATAGTCTTCAAACAGTCTTCTTCAAGTCGTGATAATTGTCTTAAATGTAAATATTGTATAAGTGTGTGACTTTAATGTAAAAGTATCTTGTTAAATCAGTGTTAAAATCGTTGAAGTTTAAATATAATATTTAGTGCACTCATCTTGTTCGTGTTTTCATTCAACCCTGCGTCCTGAATCGTGTACAAACTGTGCTCCTCCAAAGGACCTACACCCGATATAGCACTATCTCCAGGGTCACTATCGTCTCAAGTATCTCCTATAGTATATCTAGTCATCTCCTACTTCTATTATATATTGATCTATTTTGTTATCAACAGTTACTCCATTGTTGAAGTACTTATCTTCTATGTTTTCTACGTGGCTGCATTCTTTTATCCACTCTTCTGGCGTGCTACTGCAAATTGCCACTTCAGTTATTTTTACAATATTTTTTGCTTCCTGACCCACGTTTTTTTCAGCAATCCGCCTTTACAAAAGACTCCATATGAGTTCGATTGGATTCAGGTCACAATGATAAGGAGGAAGTCTTACAACTTTATGACCGTGTTCTTTTAACAATGAATCGCCTTCGTAGATAGGTGGTTCTAGGTCTTTAATTATTTTAAAAGGTTTAGGTAGGCACCTACGGGGTAGCAGCGGGGACTAGGGAGCATCTAGTTCTGGCAATGGCAACCCTATTTTATGGCGGCGACGCGAAGTCTCACACATTCTAATGGAATTATTGGCGCTTTGTTACGTTTTTCACTCTCACAAAACATTGTGACTTTCAACACCAACTCTCTTTCGCCACTTTTAATTGTCTTCGGCGTGATTAAAACCGTAAAACAACTATAAATCTTGGAAAAACTCAACAAAGCCTACGATGCGTCTAGCGTTTGACGCTCATGACAGTCAGGTGTGCCAAACTGCCAATATAACGGCGAAGGGAATTCTTTCGTGAAACGCACAATAAATAAATGTTGACAGACCACCACAGACTATAATAGTGTAGCTTTCGGTAGTAGTATTCGTAAAATAAGTATTGTAGTAATAAGCACTGATAACTATAATATACTAGTCGGCTAGTACTATTTTGACATGGTCTGGTTCATAGAAAATATACAAAATCAAATCTGATGAATAGATAAATAATAGTAAAAAAAAAACACGCTTTTGTAGATAACCGAACTAAAAAGTAGAAAATAATGTTCAATAAGTTCATAATAAGAATAGAGTGATTAACAAAAAAAAGGTATCGTTAAAAAGCGTGAGGTGCTTGGTGTCAATTGTTGTAAATATTTTTGTGAATGTTTGTAAAATTTGCGTTATGCCCCCTCCAAGAGACCTTCCTCTCTCTCTTTCTTACTGTCTCTTTCTATTTTATACGGTTTTATGTGTGTGTGACTGTGCGAGTTTTGATATTATATCGTTGGCCATAAGCATTGTGTACGGTCAACGATATAACCTCAATGAGGAAGAAAACTGTTTTTTTATCCCGTCAGGTGGCGTTTCGTCAACTGTGCCTAGTGAGCTGTCAAACCCAATACAAAAAACGTAAACAAAGATAGTTTTTTTGGTTAATATTGCTTGAAATGACTCAATGTTCTGCATTTGGTTGCAAAAACAAAGGTATTCATATATTTCCTAAGAATTCTAAGCGTCGCAAATTGTGGGAACGAGCCCTTAGAAGGAAAAATTGGAAAGCGACTAATACGTTAAGGCTATGTTCAAGTCATTTTAAATCTGATGATTACTATGGAATAAGTGCATATACTGGTAAGTAATTTCACACTGAAACCCTGAAATTACATTAATTAAATACCCAGGTAAAGAATTGAAAATATAACTACGTTTTATGTTGTTTATAGGGAATGAACCTCTAGCCAAATTTCTGAAGCGTACTGCTGTACCAAGTGTATTTTCTTTTTCGAAAACTGAAACTCCACTAGCCAAAGATCGACAAGCTCGCATTGAAAACAGAAATCGGAGAAAACTCTTCACGTCCACCGAAACGCCAACTACGTCCACCGAAACGCCATGTACGTCCACAGATAACTATATACTAGTCGTGTACGTCCAGCCATATAGAAAATGTCGAAGAGTTAAGTACAGTTGCTGGTGGCGACCTCTGCAAATAGCTTTGCGTTTTGTTCCTCATTCTATACACAAGTGAATATCATACAGGCTACTTTTTTATATCTTATAATTCGCTATTTTATATTTAATTTTGCATAAATTACTATTTTCCTAAAATGTTAAATTAAATTTATTCGTTTTTTTTACTGTTTATTTGCAGATTAATCTGGCCAACTAAAAAAAAAACAATATGGAGGGTAGAGACAAGGAGAACTATCCAATGACTAAAGACTAAGAGAGGACATGAACTAAAAGATCTATATAAATTATACATTATGGAAATATCATAATATTCTATACAGAAATAAAAAAATATACATGTTTCTTTCTAACTTATGCAATTCTGCAAGTGTCAAAAAGAGAAAACCGTATTTTGTCAGTTTTCTAAAATTGCAATATTGAAGTATGACGTCACGGAAGCCCTGCCCATCGGCCGGTTCGCCATTTTAGTTTCTGGTTTTGAGTACTTCTCTGAGTGTACATGAAGTGTCATTTGGCGTTATCGTGCGACTAAATATTAAGTTTTTTTCCATTTTGAGAACATTTTGAGTGCTGTAAATTTGACTGAGGCTGTCTGTGATAGAGGAAACCATGCGTAAGTGTTGTGTGAGGGGCTGTGGCTCGAATTACAGTAAAAAAGCGCCTCTGATATCCCTGCACAAGTTAGTCGAAAGAATTCATAGATTATTAAGTTTCCTATATAAATTTATACCAATTTCTAGTCTCAATTCATGTTTATTACTGTTCGGTCATAGATTATTGCCTATTCATAGTCTTTCGAACGATATATTTCCTTATTTTGGTTTTGTTTACTACGTATTTTTATTGACAAATATAGTGTTGTGATTGTGTAATTTGCACAACGAATCGATTTTGCATCGATAAAAACCAAATTTCGTTTGAATATTTAGCATGAAAGAATATACACATTTATGTTAGTTTGCGTGTTTTGTTTGTGTTTTTAGGTTACCAAAAAATGATAAACTTAAAAGTAAGTGGCTTGAATCATTGGGTCAAGAAAATATCGACTCCAGCCAGGAAAAAGTATTTGTTTGTTCACTACATTTTGAAGAGTCTTGTATTAATAGAAGTCTTGATATAGTGAGACTTCACGACAATGCAATACCGACAAGGCTCCCTAAGGTAAATTATCACATTTTCATTGTAAGCCTACATTTACCCATATATTCGAAAATAATGTTGGAGCTGATGAAGATTGTACAACCTATCTTTGCATTGTATAAATTCAATCTCTTAGTATTGTATAATTGCATAGCACATGTGTGAGCACTATGTACCCACTATAAAGGTTACTGGGTTCGTCTTTCATTGACTTGAATGTGCCCTGGCGGCTGAGAGTATGTCATGCTCACTCAAATGTGTCGCTGGTGGTGGCGTGTGTATTGGATCATTGAGTTCCCTTCAAAATGGTTGAGCTGAATGGTGCTGATCCATACGTCATGTTCGTGAACGGGCGCCGTCAGTAGGCACTGGTCATTTCTTAGCTGCCACGGCTTATTTTAATTCCATAATTGTTTTTATCTTTTTATTACGGACGCTTTTAACGTGCACGTGTTTCTACATCGTTCTCACATGTATAATTACAACATGAATGATGTAACCACTTTTTTGTAACAATATTTTGATTTAAAAGAGTGTCCATGGAGTTTCTTGCCCGTTCTTCTCCATAGGTACCTACTACGCTTTGGAATGGGCAACTAGCTTCATCTTTCTGACTGACCGACCCCTTGACAATTCAAAAGTGCCTGTAATTGGTTTATTTGAAATAAATGCTTTGAGTTTGAGTCATAATACATTATTATTTCCTTGTACATTTATTGTAGACAGGCAGACTTTATTGTATTTCACATTATTGGTGTACTTAATACTAATTACAAACTGATATTATTGTATCTACACACATCAAAAGTGTCTAGGGATCAACATATATTTTTGCAATAACTTTTCTCCTGATTGATATTAATTAAAATTTTCTTTAAGGATTCATAAAATAAAGTGTTTTCGTTTGTCACAGTAACGATAAACCAAGTCACCTTTGCATTAATAAAGAAATTTGCCATTTTCCTAATAAAGGGATTTTTGACATTTGAACCACTAACACAAAAGTTCGAAAAAAAGACTGAAATAACAGTTTTCTTTAAAATTTTATTGGGTAACTTAAACAATTAATAATCCGTGTTTCTACCGCGAACACTAACAACACAAGAACATCGGTTTGGCATACTCAAAATGAGTTCATCCAAATCACGCTGTGGAATGGCCGCCCATGTTCGTTGCAACAACAAAAAAAGGTCTTCTTGCGACTGGATACCCTCCATATTCGGCAGAGCTCTTCTCTGTAGCATATCCCATGCATGCTCAATCGGGTTCAAGTCTGGCGACTGAGCAGGCCAGGGCAGGACATTGATGTTAGCTGCGGCGAGAGTCTGTCTTACAACTCTTGCGGTGTGCGGTCGTGCATTATCATGCATTAACTGAAATAAGGGACCGATTTGCACTTGTAGAGGAACGATGACGTCTGATACAATCGTCTCAGCATAAATTTGAGCGTTGAGGTTGCCTCTGATCCAAATCAACTCAGTTCTTCCGCCGATCCAAATACCCGCCCATACCATGATGGTTCCACCACTATAAGGATGGACTTCCTGGCAGGATTTTAATCGCTGTTGGCGTCCAGGGGTTCTCCAGTGTCGTATACGTCTTGTATCCGGTCTCATACCAAAACGAGACTCATCAGAAAAGCACACGAAACGCCATTGTTCTTCTGCCCAATTTCTGTGTTCAAGAGCCCATTGATATCGAATCCTACGATTGTGCATTGCTATAGGTGGTACCCGTAGCGGTCTTCGGGAATGAAGGTTCACTTCATGCAAGCGGTTTCTGACTGTTTGGTCGCTAATTAAGTTCCCTGAAGAGTGATGAAGCCTCACGGCTAACATCATGGCGGTTATTGTTGGAGCTCTTCGAGTTAAGATTTGAATGTATCGGTCTTGTCTCCGTGTGGTGCAGCGATACCGTCCTCCATGGCGCTCAGCCACGGTACCAGTGCTTCGGTAACGTGTCCAAAGTCGACTGATAACACTCTGACTTGTATTCAGAGCTAAAGCCACAGTACGTTGCCGGGAACCAGCTTCTATCATTCCCACGGCTCTGAGCATTTCTTCCCTGCTTAAATGCCGTCGCCGCTCCATAATAACGTTGGTTTTAATCAGTAGTAGGGAAACAGTAGCACTAATAATGTCTTCAATGCGTTGTATGTTTTTATAGGGAAAATATTGACAGCTGATTTTCATCTTTTACTCGAATTTGATTCACAGTTCCTGATTCAAATTATGAAATGCACCAAAAAGGATCCATATAAATTTATAAAATCATAAATTTATTACAAAGCCACATCTTAATCTCAAGAAATCCGCATAAAAATGCTTGATCCCTAGACACTTTTGATGTGTGTATTTGAAATAAAACGGTTCTCCCATTAAATGCATAATATCGATTTCTGTTGTTTTATTTTGTTAATAATCGGTGTAGTTTTGAATTCCTTGTTGCAGTTTAATTTACTCTTCTTCTAGCTTGATTATCACGAGCAACTATTAATCATAGAGTAAATAATATCAAGTACAATTAATTTTAAATGAACCGCCAAATTGATGATTTTTGCAATTTTTCAGTCAGATTACGCAACAACAGGCTTTTTTGTACTTAGGTAATCCATAATGCGACGTCCTAGAATGAGAATCGAATAACAACCTACTTACCTACTATCTACTTAAAATCAAAAACCTTATTTTAATGTATGTGATTTGGATTAATCGATTTGTAATCAACACGATGAACAAAATCATTGCAAAGAATGAGCAGAGGACAACACTAGGTAATGGGCGGAGCCTACGCCATTTTACTTTCCACGCGGGCACGCGATACGATCTTTTAGTTCATGTCCTCTCTTATTCTTTAGTCATTGGAACTATCTCGGTGTATCACTGACACTGACCTCTATTAAAATACGCATGGAGGTCAGCGGTGCTGTGTATGAAAAGTGTCCGTCAAAATTTGTTACATAATGGTGGCGTTACCCGTGGGCGTTACAGTAGCCACCGGGTAAATTTTAAAAGCAATAATTTTAGATTATGTTTACAAAATAATGTTGGACTACGTGAATTGTTGAGGTATGGTATAATGGATTATCACTAACTACACTAGTCACTAAAAATATTAAATTTTCTGACTCGGCATACTTCAATCCGATAACAACTGCTACTACATTCATACCACACAATTTTCCTACGCTAGCGCAATTTCGGAGGGTTTTTGAACAGTTGGACACATTTTCAACTTTCTCCCCTAGGAGATAGTTCTCCTTGTCTCTACTCTCTCTGGCGAAAGTACTACCTAAACATTTTTGAATTGACATAATGGAACATAACATAAAATATACAAATTAGAGGAAGAGTTTAATAAAGGAGGACTGCGCTTTTTGGGTGACAAGAATACCTACAGTAATATACACACACAATATATATATATATATATATATATATATATATATATATATATATATAGTGCCAACATTGATAGCACTAATTATTACGAGATGTTGTGACTCGTGAGTAATTTTTTTCAGTTCGACAAAGTCAAAAAAATCCTTGCCATATATATATATATATATATATATCGCAAAGAACTTCAAAAAAATTGTTAATTCTGAGGATCCTGGCAAGGATAACGGGATAAACTATTTAAATTATTGCATTGTCCTTGATAAGTGTGCGAAGCGTAGACAGTAGTTTTCTCTGCAAAGAGTATAGTAATGTATCTCTGTCTACGGTGCGAAGTTTCAAATAAATCGTCCACAAAACGTCGGTTTTGAAGGGGATGAAAATCCAGTTCAAAAGTTTTGTTGCTTAACAAGCTATAAGCGTGCTTTTTTTTTGACTTTGTCGAACTGAAAAAAATTACTCACGAGTCACAACATCTCGTAATAATTAGTGCTATCAATGTTGGCACTAGTAACAAATATGAAGTAAGACAACGAGACGATCGTAATTAACGCATCATATAAACAAACAGGATGAAATTATTTCAGATTTTGTATACAATTACACAATTTGACAGCCCTGCAGCAGCCAGCACGTAAATTAAAATATTTAATGTACTCTGGGACTCTGTGGTAACAGCTTAATAAAAACACGAAAAAGGATGAGCCCCTGAAAAAGCGATCAATCTGGTATCCAAGCTAATGGCACCGATGTGTAATGTGTGCAACACCGGCCATCAGTTTTTCAATCCGGGTCAATCTGACTGTTGCGAATCGAACTCATTGCAGCATATCACCTTTTTGGAACGTATTCTAAATTCTAGTATGACTGTCAGTTTGGGCCCTTGTCACCTTTTTTTCCTGTGGCTTGATGTTTCATGATTTTTGTATTTTGTTTGTATTGTAAAATAAACTGTGGCTACTTACCAGCGCGTTTCAGTTACTTACGTACGATCAGTAATACTGACACTGTCCTTTGGTTGTCTCTCATGTCTTTCAATCTCACAGAACATAATATAATATTATACTCTAACGATCAATCTGATAAAATATATATGTCGTAGGATAATTTGATACTTCGAATCTTCGCGAAAATCCTAGGGGTTTTGCGAAAACGCGGATAATTAGACATAGGCGAAAAATTATCAAATTTTACTGGACAAAGTCAGGATCTAACATAACCTAACCTAAATGATACAACAACAATAGAAGGGTATCTGGCGCTTGGCGGCCGCTGCCGCGGCACGCTCGCTTCGCTCGCTCGCCTTCGCGCGCTAATGGTCACTGTTCTAACATAACCTAACCTAAATTCTAACTATCCGCGTTTTCGCAAAACCCCTAGGATTTCCGCGAAGATTCGAAGTATCAAATTATCCTACGACATATACACTGATACAAGGTTAATTTGGCGCGCGGTCAAAATGGGGAAGGCAACTGTCAAAATGTCGCTGCAGTAGCTAGTTCCCAAAACAAGCTATAATACAAGGTGTGAGGTGATTTTATTTTATTTTTGCGAAACTGACTCGGTTTTGTGTTCCTAGATACTCTGAAATTGAAGTCCACCATTTTCCGAAAGCACCTAAAATTATGAAAAGATGGCAGCTGCGAAAATTTTCAAATATTGCGTCATACGTGTCGAAGTTCATGGTCTTCGAGGGTGCTGACTGCTGAAGCCATGCTGAAGCCGTAGACAGAGACTGTCTACGGCTGAAGCCGACAGTGACGTCAAATTGACAATCCATGATGGTGGCTGCGAAAATTATAAAAATGTTCGTCATGGGTATCGTTTTCATGGTTTTCGAGGGTGCCGAAGCTGATAGTGAGGTCTAAATGAAAATCAAAACGTTGGCTGCGTAAATTATCATATTGTAGTAATATAATATTAACTCCTTGGTCAATATTGAACGCCCTATTTATAGAAGAAACTAAGTTGTCAGGATTGATTGTGTCATTGTATCAATATGTTGAATTTTGTTAAATAAAACCTAAATATTACGGGTATATTCTTTACTTCAATTTATTTAACAAAATGGAAAAATATCTACGACCAGAACGCTTTGACGGAGACCCGTCCTCAAGTCAAGATCTGTCCCCTCAGTGGACACATTGGAAAAACACATTCGAAAATTTTCTGACAGCTATAACTACGAACGAGAAAACTATTGCAAAAGAGACTAAATTCCGATTACTAATTAATCATCTGTCTTCTACAACTTTTGTGCACATACAGAATTGCACTGATTACGATACTGCTATAAAGAGACTGGACGCACTATTTCTGAAGCCACCTAACGAAATATATTCCAGGCACAAATTAGCAAAACGAGCGCAACAACCAGGTGAGTCCATCGACCAATATCTACAAGCCTTGAAACTGCTCTCAAAAGAATGCAATTTTAAACAAGTAACAGCTGAACAAAACGAAAATGATTTTATTAGAGACGCTTTCATATCCGGACTTTCGTCGTCCATAGTACGTCAAAGACTGTTGGAAAATAGCACACTCACTTTAGACGACGCATTCAAGCAGGCCCGCGCTCTAGAGATGGCGCAAGTACACAGTGATGATTACCAGAAATCTAGTATGAGTACCTTTGTCAATGCGGTCCCCAATAACAATCAGAGAACTCACATCCAAGAACTATGCTATTTCTGTGGAAACAAGAGACATCCTCGGCAAAATTGTCCGGCTGCTGGTATAACCTGCCTCAAATGTGGAAAAAGGGGGCATTTTGCAAAAGTGTGCAAAAGTGCAGTGACTGCGCCACCACAACGGAGTGCTTTTACTAATGCTATAGATGAACCGAACAAACAAATGGAAAATGGAGAGTCGCAGAAATTGTTTTCATGTATCGTGGCCGCTACAACTGATCTCGATAAAGCTATGATACTGATTAAAATAAACGGATTATTTGTAGCCAGAGCATTGATTGATACAGGGAGTACTGCTAGTTTTATAGACAGCCGACTAGTTTGTCAATACAATATACAAAAGAGCTCATGCTACCAACATATCAGTATGGCAGCCTCAAATCTAAAAACAAGGGTAGATGCACTGTGTTCCGTCAATATCGATCTGCAAGGTCATAGTTTTCAAGTGAACTTATTAATAATGGAAAACTTATGTACGGATGTCATAATCGGCCATGATATTCTTAAGAAACATAATACATTAGAAATGCATTTCGGTGGATCTGGAGCTCCATTGAAATTATGTGCACTATCTCAAGCCAACGTTGATCCAATCTGTCTATTTCCGAATCTCTTACCAGACTGCAAGCCTATAGCTGTTAAATCACGAAGATACTCAGATAGTGACATGCAGTTTATTCGTACTGAAATAAAGAAATTACTAGCTGAAGGTATTATAGAACCTAGCTCGTCACCATGGAGAGCACAAGTCCTTGTAACTACAAATGAAAATCATAAAAAAAGGATGTGTATAGACTACTCTCAGACAGTAAATAGATACACGCAACTAGACGCTTACCCTTTACCAAGTATTGAACAAATAGTCTCCAAAGTAGCTAAACATAGTGTCTACAGCAAAATTGATTTAAAAAGTGCGTACCATCAGATTCCGATTCTTGAAACAGAAAAACCTTATACAGCATTTGAAGCAGAAGGTAATTTATACCAATTTCGAAGAATACCTTTCGGGGTTACCAATGGAGTAGCGGTTTTTCAAAGAACTATTAATAATATAATTGCAAAAGAGCAACTTGAAGGAGTATACGCGTATTTGGATGACATAACAGTCTGTGGAACTACCCAAGCTGACCACGATCAAAAACTGCAGCGTTTTCTTGATATTGCCAAACGGTATAACCTTACACTGAATCTTAAAAAGAGTGAATTTTCATTGAAAGAGATAAGTATTCTAGGATATACTATAAACAATGGGGTAATTAAACCCGACCCAGATCGTCTACGTCCACTATTAGAGCTGCCTCTGCCTTCAGACTCGGCATCGCTCCGGCGAGCATTGGGATTATTTGCTCACTATTCTAAATATGTGCCAAGATTCTCTCATAACCGCTAGGGCGCAGAGCGCAGCAGAGCGCGGGAAAAATAATCGAGACTATGCTATCGCGGGAACTCTGTCACAAGAAGGTAGACCTGTTGCGTTTTTCTCGAGAAGCCTTCACAGTAGCGAACGGAATCACCCAGCCATAGAGAAGGAGGCCGCGGCTATAGTCGAATGTCTTCGAAAATGGAGACAATTCCTCATCGGACGAGAGTTCAAACTGATAACTGACCAAAAATCGGTTGCATTCATGTTCAATAAGCAGCATGCGTCAAGAATTAAAAATGATAAAATACAACGTTGGCGATTAGAACTTTCTGAATACAATTTTGACATAGTTTATCACCCTGGAAAGGAAAATAATTATAGCAGCCGATGCTTTATCAAGAGCACCATTAGTAGCCTCTATAAATAGTTCAGAAAACGCTCTCAAAGAACTGCATAAAACCTTGTGTCATCCTGGTGTAACAAGAATGCTCCATTGGTTTCGAAGCAAAAATTTACCTTACTCCACTGAAGAGATCAAACGTATTACTGCGAATTGTTCCATATGTGCAGAAGTAAAGCCTCGTTTTCAACAAAGCATGGGAAAACTAATAAAAGCGTTGGCTCCATTCGAAAGAATATCGATAGATTTTAAAGGTCCACTTCCCTCAGATGGTACTGGGAACAATCGATATATCCTTACGATTGTGGATGAATATTCCCGATTCCCATTTGCATATCCTTGCCCAGACTTGAGTACAAACACGGTAATTAATAAACTGACTGATTTAATTTCTATATTTGGAATGCCAACCTACGTACATTCAGATCGTGGCACTTCTTTTCTTTCAAAAGAGATGAAAGACTTCCTTCACCAGAAGGGCATTGCTACCAGCTATACTACACCGTACAACCCTCAGGGTAATGGACAAACGGAGAGATACAATGGAATTATTTGGCGAACAGTACAATTGGCTCTCAAAAGCCATGATCTACCTTTAACCAAATGGGAGTCAGTTTTAACTCAGGCTCTACATTCTGTAAGATCACTTCTTTGCACGGCTACAAATAGTACGCCCCATGAGCGGATGTTCTCTCACCCCAGGAGATCCTCAACTGGTCAGTCAATGCCTACATGGCTAAACGTGCCAGGAAAAGTGTTAATGCGAAACCATAATCGAACTAGTAAATACGATCCATTGGTTGAAGAAGTAGAGACTCTGGAAAGTAATCCTCAACATTCTCGTGTGCGTTTGAGCAGTGGTAGAGAAGTTGTCGTATCCAATCGACACTTAGCTCCTGCTGGGGAATCTTCTTTAGAACAGGATGAAGCTGATTCCAATGATGACGACGAGTACATCGATGCAGTCGATGGCGATGAGCGTGACACAGAAGGCCAGCGAGATTCCCAGAATGAGATAGTCCAGCCACAGAACATCATGACAGAAACTCTGCGTCGTTCTGAAAGAGTACGACGTCCTCCTGCTCATCTAGCTGACTACGTAGGATAATAATTAAGCCCAGGAGAATGTAGTAATATAATATTAACTCCTTGGTCAATATTGAACGCCCTATTTATAGAAGAAACTAAGTTGTCAGGATTGATTGTGTCATTGTATCAATATGTTGAATTTTGTTAAATAAAACCTAAATATTACGGGTATATTCTTTACTTCACATATTTGTCGAGTTGAAGAAAAAGCGTTTACCAAATAAACATTTTTAATCATTAAAGTTACCGTTTCGTTGTTTCCCCTAAACAAACCTTCTAACAATCGACTTCGATAGCGAATCTTTTTTTTTTTAAATTTTAATGGCCTGGTTGCTGTGCGGTTGTGAACATAGATAAAATACTAACAAGTTGTGAATAGCTAGCTTGTCAGAATCAAATCTGCATAATTATGTCAAAGTCACGTCAAAGTCAAACAAACAAAACTTTGTTTGCAAACATTTGTTGTAGGTCTCGATAAATACGGGTGTTGTCAATTTAACAGCAATTTATTATAATTTGAAAGTACCGTAATCTATTGAAAGTTTTCCTCTTAGATTATTGAAACATAATTTTATTGTTGTTTCTTTTGAGAATTTTTAGGTAATAGCAAAGTTTGTTTCGCATCTCATCAATCGCATCCCTACCAGTCGCGTGATCATCTCAAGTTCAAGGTTAAATAGTTGGATTTGAAAATAAAACTGTGCTGAAATAAGGTATGCCATCTTTGTGTAAATATAATTACGAACTCATGCATTATGTCTCGGGTCACATAAAGGCTCCCAAAGAAAAGTTAAAAAGTGTTCCACATAACTGTATTGCCTATTAAAATTAGGTCTTTGACCCTAGACACTTATGTTGCACGTCCTCGTAAAAATTATAATAATTCTTCAGAAGTGTGTGATAGGTATTGGATAAAACTGTTAAAAGCTATTCTAAGTACAAACTGTGAAATATAGTATGATCTTGGATGTTACTAGAAAACCTGTTCTGTTAGTTCTTGCTTCAAAATAAGGAATAAAAAACTAAAACATGTAGCCTATGTGTAGCAAAAACCAAAGTCATTTTAATAGCCTTTTATTTTTTGCAGATGGGCTACCTGAAGGCTGACCAATCAACTTATAACCAAACAAGTTTATATGGTCGTGTTAAGAAGCTGTTGGTATCATATGAATGGAGTGACTGCAGTTTTTCTGTGGCAGGAAAAAAAATCAAAGCACATAAGTTGATCCTGGGCATTAGTAGTCCTGTATTTGAAGCTATGTTTTATGGACCATTATCATCTGATAATGATATTCTAATAACAGACATTCAACCTGATATTTTTCAATTGATACTTAATTACATTTACACTGATACTGTTGAAATTAGTACCATAGATCAAGCCTTTGAATTATTATATGCCTCAAGGAAATACATGCTGGAACACCTAATTGAGATGTGTATTGCATTTATTCAAGCAAATATCAGTGTTGACAATGTGGTTGAGGTGTTGAATTACCCAGACTATTTGCAAGACAAACAACTTATCACCTTCTCATTGAAGTTATTCTGTGAACATGCCAATTATTTATTGCAAGAGAAAAAAAACTTGATTACCTATTCTTGTCTGAAAGCTTTTCTTGAAAGTGACCAAATGAATATATCAGAAAAGGATCTTATCAAACATGTTTTTGAGTGGTCTACATATTGCTGCAAACAGAATAACATTCTGGACACATTTGAAAATAGACGTGATGTACTTAAAAATAATGGTTTATTGCAATTGTTGAGGTTTTTGACACTGACTGTCAATGAACTTGAGGAAATTGTAACTGATATGAGCAATCTTTTATTGCCATATGAATTTGAGGCTATAAAAAAATGTATTAAGAGTTCTAATACGGATGACAAAGATATGATTGGGTCTATTGGCTTGACTGAAATGCCAAGAAATTTATTAAAACTACAATGGCACCTATGTTACCGGAGCCCTATTAGATCTGTGGCTCCAATTGTTATTGATTCAAATAATTACGTCATACAATCTAGAATAAAAGTTGACAAGTCTATATTTATCAATTCACTTTGTGTACCAACAAGGATGGCACCGGCAGTACACTTCCGGAACAATACAGCTAAAGTTTACTCAGAGCAGATGTCTGTATCTGTAGAGTGTGAATCAGATAATAGTGATTTTAAACTGACCAACTTTATAAAAACAGTTGAATATGATTCAATGGTTGATATAGAGCTCACAGAACCCTGCTTTATAAAGAAAGATGAATGGTACAAAATCAGTTTTACGTGGCCTTGTAATAGGCTTCACACATTTTCATATGTTGTAGAATTTAGACACAGACATTTTAATGGGCACAAAGTGTCTTTTGAATTTGATGATCTTTCATTTAGTTCTGGAAATGGTGGTAGTTTTCTAGGTGGGTTAAAGTTTTGTTTGTGATGTTGTCTTACATCACTTACCTAAAATATTACCTCATTCATGCTGAACAATATTAATTTTGTTTCAAATATTTGTTGTTTAAGGTTGGTCATATTTTATTATGAAGTGTATTAAATTATTATATTTGAATATTTAAAGTAAATGAGGCATAACTAGTAAAAATAAAATGGTATTAATGTATGTAATGAACTTTAATTTTTTAAATAACACTCTTCTGCAATAACATAATCTAGAACATTTTAAAGTAGGTAGGTACAAATTACTTTTCTATTAAAGCAATGTTAAGGCGGAAGCGCCAGGGTATCCTACGAAATTCAAATCCAAATCCAACAGTGCCAGTCCTGGAGGGAAAAAGTGAACTCGAGAGTATAAGCAGGTGTAAATTGCCCCATCAAAATCAATTAGTGGGACGGACACAGAGGACGACGAAATTGTGAACATTTCGATGCCAGGGTCGGGCCAGTTTTATTGGGTTTTTACATCAAGACTTTCTCAGTAGCAGCCTGGAGTCTGGACTTGTGCTCCGTTATATTTCAAACATTATATTAAAATTAAAACAACTACCGGTAAACCGGGGCTAATAGAGAAGCAAGGGTTAATCGGGACGAAACTTTAAAATGGATTTTAACGTTGAAATAATATAGTTTGTTGCCAACAAGAGCACTTAATCGTTAATTATAATACAGTAAACACATTAAGAGTCCTTTTTGGCAGCAAACAATATTATTTCAATGTTAAAATCCATTTTATTATTTATTTATTTAACACTTTAAGCACACAAATGTACAGAGGCGGACTTAATGCCATAGGCATTTTCTACCAGTCAACCTTTGGGTGATGCAGAGACAAACAGTGGCAGGTGCAAATTATAATGATATTTTAGGTTAAATAATTTTAAATAATATATAGACACGTATAAACTTATTTAGTCTATAAATACATATAATACATATAACTAATTAAAATTTCGTCCCGATTAACCCTTGCGTCTCGATTAACCCCGTTTTACGGTACATAACATCACGTTTGTATTCCCCAAAGGGTTAGGCAGAGGTGTACCTATAGTACACCCACATTTCGTCTGTTATGTTGAAGTCCTACGAAACAGGGGCGAGCCTATTACCATCAACCGGGCACATATCCGAAACTCCAGGCCGATTCTTCTGCTGCTGCTTCTTTATGGAAAACCCCAATAACACTGCCCGACCTGGGAATCGAGCCCAGGCCGTAATGCTCATCGGTAGCACATGCGACCACTAGACCAACGAGGCGGCCAAATTAAAACAAGTCACACTGGTGCCGATTCTCTTGTACACCGAACTAAACTATCACTAAAATTCCTTACTGTTGTCTATGAGAATCTTAAAGCTATTGTGCAAAAAAAAAATCGTCTTTAAAAATAATATTGATAACTATAATCGAATTTGACAAGATATCGCGACTCCACGTGATAGGTACTTGTTTGCCCTTTAGTCATTGGCCCTACCCCGTGAATTTTTTTTAGAGCCTGAGCACTGGTCTGAAAATCGAGCTCGAACTCATAGTGTACACGACAGTTTCTACGTGTCATACCCGACAGTTTCTACAGTGAATAAGAAACTTTTAATATTAAACCTTGGATTACTCCTGGACTAATTCGGTGTAGGTATAAGACGCAGAGATAAACTTCAGAGAACAAAGAGATCCCCTGATAATTTAATTATTCAAGTCACCTATAAAATAAACAAGAATTTAATATGCAACAATCTCCTAAAGAATTTAAAAAATAATTACGATAAAAATGAATTAAATGGAGCAGGTAACAATAGCAAGCAACTTTGGGAACACCATAAAAACGTCACTATGTCTAAACAGCGTGAATCAAATTCTAGTTTACTGCTTACTAATCCTTCACCACTATTGTCAGCTAACCGCTTGACCCATTCTAACAACGTAAATAACTTTTTGGTCAATGTTGGGAAAACCCTTGCCGACAACAACAAACCTTTCCAAAAATCAAGCAGTAGCTGTAACCTGAAATCTTTTCCTATGCTGACGAAGATGAATTAACCCGAATCATTTCTGGGCTAAAAGACGACTGTGCAATTGGATGGGATAATTTATGCAATAAGATCCTTAAGTCAACATATTTTGGTAGGTACCTCCCTTAACACATATAGTTCGAATCGATCTTTCCAAAGGAATTTACCCTAGTTGTCTAAAAAAGGGAGTTGTAATCCTTGTCTTTAAATCTGGAAGTAAAGACATATTTGACAATTAAAATTACTCCCCACAATATCTAAAATATTAGAGAAATTTATAAACAGTAGACTAGTTAACTATCTAGAAAAAATAATATCTTATCCCCTGCGGAATTTGGTTTTAGAGCCAAATTATTCACAGCCGATGCGGTGCATAGCCTGACCAATTACATTTCAGAAGAACTCTGTAAAGGAAACTGGGAGTCTTCCTCGATTTAGCCAAGGCCTTCGACGCGGTGTCTGTTCTTCTAAACAAATTAGAGACTATAGGAATATGGGCAACGCCGCTGAAACTATTTGCTGACTACTTAGATGACCGATACCAATGTGTTATTTATTAGAATATATAAAATCACGAGCGATGAGCAGAAAAGTACTGATATGGTGTTATTCAGGGAAGTATTCCGGGCACTACGCTATTCCTGATTTATATTACCTAAGGACTTGTGTAATTTTAATATTAAAGACAGTAAAATAATAATATGTATATGAAATAAAAATATGACGACGACACGGCGTTAATATTTACCGCTAAAACCGGGAGCTAACTGTTTAAAATTGAACAACTAGATTTAAATACTGTGACTAATTGGCTTCAAAGAAATTTACTAACATTAAATACGGACAGGACAATATATATGCACTTCTCCATGCGCAAGCCTCAACTTAATATTACTAACCCGCATAATATAGATACGCCATCAATGTGGAAACCGTTCAGTCAACACGTGTTCATGTTGTTCTTATATATTCTCAATTCGATCAACATAAAATTCTTCGGCGTAATAATGGACGAAACTCTGTCTTTCAGAAAACATGGAAAGTCTAGATAAAAGAGTGCGCAAATTAATATATGTTTAAAAAAAATTGCGAACATTTGCCGATTCAAAATTAATTACACAAGTTTATTTAGCCCTGTGTCAATTAATAATTAAATACTGCACCACTTCATGGGGTGGCGCTCCAAAAACTAATCTGCTTCCTCTTGAAAGAGAGCAATTTTTTTTTGTAGTAAACTTCCATACCTTTTTCTTTGCCACAAATCTGCTATATAAATCCTGCAACGTGCAACCGTTCGCCAACTTTTCATTTTGCACTTAAGCGTTGAGGCACCAACCGACGATTATCCCTGTATGCACTATGCAAGTGCACCCAAGGACAATCCCCGGTAGGTGCAGGACTATTGCAGAATATGGGAACAAAACATATTGGGCTATGGGTTTGAGTGGCTATAGTGGATTGATTACCTAGAACTATGAAAGGACTATGTCCCCTGCCTGATCAATGTTATGTAATACACGGATAAAATGGCAGGGGGTGACTTGCACACTTTATAATGGGCCCCCGAAAACGGTCGCTACCACATAGTGACGTAGCAACAAGGGGACAACATCTTCCTGAGGTGCTTGATGAGTGGAGAAGTATTCCACGGCCATCAGGACAATCCCGGAAGTACGGCCAGGATCCCTACCAGCGCCTTACTGGAATACTCCTTCCTCCGAGCACGCTTGCTCTTGCGAATCTCTACTCAAGCCGGCCAGAAAGACAAGCAAGGCAAGAAAGAGGTTGGAGCTCTGTTTCTCGTTCGTCATTGTTCACTCCAGCCGGCCAATAAACGCAAGCCAGAGATGATAAACAAGACTTCTCCCGGGAGGTAGGGTCCGTAGGGTCGCTACTGCCCAACAGCTCGCCACGTGCTCCTCGCCGTAGACCTGTTCAAGCAAAGTAAACTCTACCGGCACAGACCTAGAGTTCGGAGCGCGCAAGCCCCACCACGACGTCCACATAGAGATACGGCGGTCGGTTTCTAGAACCTTAGTCAAGAATTTAAAAAAAATGTAATGTGTCTGCTATACCTCCTTTTACGTGGTCGTAACATATGGATGGATTCAGTAGCTCCACGCGTGAGAAAAAGAGTTTCGAGTTTTTTTTGTTGTATGCATGGGAGAAAACACTTAGGTAGACGTATTTTTTTAAATTGAATGGAACTAGGGCTGGTGCTCACACGAGTTATTGTACAGACGCCAGCAGGTCAAGCTACCCGAAACTGTCAAATTTTCCCAATCAACCTTGAACCTTAATGCTTTAGCGATAAAGTTGAAAATCTATTAAAGAAATTTGACAGATTGTAGTAGCTTGATGTGCTGGCGTCTGTACCATACACGGCGATCAAGATGACATGCATGCCACCCAACATGCATGCATCGTTGGGTGCAGCTAAGCGGGTAGTAAAATTTTGTATTTTCGATAAGTATTTATTTAGTAGGAACAAAAAACAGTTACATGCTACAAAATACAGAAAAATACTTAAACTAAGATTTAACAAGCACGTAACTCACACGAGGGTGGAGCGACCAATGTATGACAATTTTTTTATTTTTTGGAATTCCTATTTTGCGGGGTTATTAAAAGTTGCCAATAATCTTTAGCATTACGTCATGTAAAATATTTTCCGGAACAAGCCATTAGAAGTAAAAAAAATTCAAAAATATTGAAGTTTTCATAGGGTCATTACCTCAGAACAATAATAATTTATTGTTCTGAGGCAAGTACTCTGTGTTCTGAGGTCATTACGAAGCAAAGTAATTGACTTAGGTACTGTCAATTTTTAATGTAAAATCATTAGTAATCAGACACAAAAACCAATATAAAACAGCAAAAGCCACATTATGATTGCGACTCGCCTCTAAAATATTTTCTAAAATCTCGATATTTGGCGCGTTAAATCACTTCACGCGATGCACTTTATGCCCACTTGATGCCCGCTTATGTGCGGTGCGTGGGGCTGGGAAGCAAAACCCCGACCTAGCTAAAGTGTCAACTTATTGTTTTTAGTGAGAATTAAGATCTGTAATTGATTGTACGTCACTTTCTTTTGCTAAAGTACGGAGTTTGGTCTGTGGTTTGCTGAACGTACTCTTAAATAGTGAGTTTACGCAGTGGAAATAAGTGTCCTATATTTACATCAGGAAGGGAATTATCCAAGAATACGCTGCCTACTTACGAAATGTCATAGGGTACTTCATATTGCTTACCCAAAGTACACAAAAACGTCAAGATCTTGTCAAAAACACATCGGCAATTACCGAAATCGAGACTATTTGGAGGAAAGCTCCTATTCCCATTATTGAACATCGTACTATAACAGCTCGGATAAGATCATTTCACGACAAATACGGCTTAATTTTAAAACCTTACCGAGGTAGAAAAAAATTATGAAAATTATATAAGTACGTAAGTTCAACATTTACAGGCTGCGACAATCAACATAGAAGCACCTACTATTGAACGATCAAGTTCTTCTACGGAGATAAATTATTGAAAGAAGCTGTGAAACTATAACTGACATATATGCCTTCGACATCTTCTATTGTATCAAGTATCTCCGTGCTACCACGAACGTCATATGTGGCGGTTGCTAGAACTTTGTATCGTTTCGGAGTTTCTGCTAGAGCTGGTGCTGCCATAGTCTCTGCCACGCTCCAAGATTTTGGTTTACTGACAAATAAATGATTGATCGGTCCAAAATTCGCCGAGTTAGATCGACGACAAGAAAATCTCTAATAGAGAAAAGTTTGACTGACTTTCAAGATTATATTGGTATTTCGTTTGATGGCAAAAAGGATAAGACATTAGTTCAAGAAGTAGATAGAAGGAAAGTCATAGTTGAAGAGCACATAACCGTTTTGAAAGAGCCAGGGTCTAAATACTTCGGTCACAGCTCCTTAAAGTCTGGGAATGCTAGAACAATAGCCAATAAGTTGTATTAGTTTTTTGTGGAAAACTCAATTAGTTTGACAAAAGTAGTGGCTATTGGTTGTGACGGAACCGCCGTCAACACTGGAACCAAAGCTGGAATTATTAAATTGCTTGAAAGCAAGCTGCAACGTCCACTACATTGACTGGTATGTCAATTGCATGCAAACGAATTGACTTTAAGACATCTTTTCGAACATTTAGACGGTACTACCACGGACCCAAAAAGTTTTAGTGGGCCAAATATGAAAGACACTAAATAATTGTGAGTGCCTACCAGTCAAAACCTTCAGTGCCTTAACATGTTGTTTGCCAGACATAACGAAGACGCTAGACATCTGATCACGGACCAATTATATCTATTAGAAATGTGTCAAGCAATTAATAAAGGCCAGTGTCACGAAAGTTTGGCTAAACGTAAGTCTGGCAAAATATGTCGCTCCAGGTGGCTAACTACGGCAAACAGTATTCTGCGGCTCTACGTTTCGACCGAAATCCCATCTGATAATCTGAAAATATTGTCGGAGTTCGTGGTAAGTCTACGCTCCTATGTGGTTCCGTATTATAACTCAGCCGCATTGCATTTATGGTGCCAAACATTTGTTTGATACAATTAAACTTTCACGATACCTGCCAGATAGTCTTAGGCAGGTGATAGATCCCGTGATACAGCGAAATGGGTATTTTGGTCATTGTGAAAATATATTAGTTGCCATGTCAACGGACGATCGAAAACACATAAGAGAAATTGCCCTTCGACGAATATTAAAGATACGTGATAGTTCTACTGGCTTTACTCCTTTGCGTGTATTAAAATTACAACAATTAAATTTTGGTGCAAACAATTTTACGGATCTCATACATTGGGAAAACCCTACGGAACCTCATCTATACTGAAGTGATATTAGAAGCGTTGCGTTGGCAGATTACCGTAAAGTGGATTCCGAAATTTTATCAGTTTTTCGCGGGATCCCATGTCACACTCAAGCAACCGAAAGATGCATAAAACTAGTTACAGAATCTTGCTCAGCAGTCTGTTAGAGTCGTGTCATAATATGTCTGACGCGTGCACTCCGTACGCTCAACCTCATAGCGAGTGAGACGGACTTATTCTGTTGTTCTCTGGGTGAATTCACAAGGAATGCTTTGTTTGTAATTAGTTATAGGTATTAGTTATAAGTAACAATTAAGTATTCGTTAAGGCGCATTTACCGCATTGGTTAGCTGTAATGGTAGATGTATGTTGTTAAATAAATAAATAAAAATAAATAAAAATAAAATAATAAGCCCTCGTTCAATACCAAAAAAAAGAGTACAAAACTGAATTTTTGTTTTTTTGTCACTTCGATGTTGTAAGAAAAGAACTAAGTAATTCGAATTATTATATTTTTTTGTTTATTTTAGTTTCCTTACATCTTGTCAAACAGTAAACTGTACTATAATATAAATAATTAAAAAATATTGCGTGGAATTTTTATTTTATTTTTCTATTGACCTAGCTTTCCCTTTTTTTTTTGAAAAATTCAAAGTTCTTGGGGCAGTACTTCCACTAATTTAATTTAATTGTCCCCATAATAAGTTTTAAACCTGATACCAAGATGCCACTTTTCCGCTATCCGCCATTACTAAAATCTAAAAAACAAAACGCTCCACCAATGTCCACGTTTTAACTAAACGTTAGAAGTGCTAAAGACCTACTCAAATGTCCTTTCTTTGGTATTGTTCGTCGAATCGTTGAGCTCCTTAAGTTCTGAGTTGAGCTGCACGATTGCTGACAATTGCGTGCACTGACTGGACAGGTCCACTCAATCTGTGTGGTTCTTTCCTCAAAAGACCATTTCAGACACCGATCTACATAGCCTTCACATGATCTGACCAAGATTCTGTCTGGACTTTAAAAGAGACTGTGACCTCTGAGTTTGTTTCGGCCTTTCTTCTCAGAGTAGTCAGATAGGAAACGCCGACCTCATCTAGTTTAAAAAAAGAAATATGATTGACGTGTAAAAGTGTTTGTAAAAACCTACTTACAGAAATAAAGTCATTTGTCATTTATCATTTACCGTCAAATGGGGTTACTTTGATACTACGGGGTTACTTTGATAACAACTTTAGGCTTATGAAAAACTTAATTTTATAATAACTACAACGCTATAATACAAAGAAACTATCAGTAGTGCCAAGTACTGATAGTTTATTTTTTAACTGGTGTTGTAGATATTATAAAATTAAGTTTTTCATAAGCCTAAAGTTGTTATCAAAGTAACCCCGTAGTATCAAAGTAACCCCATTTGACCGTACCTAAAAAAGAAAAAGAAAAATAAAACAATAGTCGCTAGGTACAGTCAGCTTCACGATGAGGGTACCCCCCTTCAAAGTTAATTTTAATACAACTGGGGTACCCAATTGATGCAGCCCACCGTACCACAATAATATTGCTGTGTTACTTAGCTTAGCTTAATTTAACTTAAAATACTTGCAAAACAAAATATCCAGATACATTTTCTTAAATTATTGCTTAGATAGACAAAATTATCCAGTTCAACAAAATGCGTGTTGTAAGAATCAACAAGGCGACGAAGAGGTGCACGTTCCGCAGCGTTAGTCCTGCATATTATGTCTGTATGGAATAGATGAGGGGATGTATGTGATTTTTTAAATCTTTGACGTGGGTATATCAAGTTGCCGTTCGATTTACTTATATTATCGTTAGTTTATAGCCTGCTAATGACTTTTATGATGAGAATAATTAAAAACGATACCTATTGATTGATTACTTTTTTTTACAAAATGACATTCCAAGAACTAAGTACCTAACTCATTTTTGATAATCACCGTTGAGTTCTAATTAGATAATAAAGACATTACTATTACCAGTTACGCTCTAGTGGGGCCAAATAGAGCCCTAGTCATAATATAATTATATTGTCTGTAATATAGAAATAATAAAGAGAATAGCGGACGTGAATGAGGGTAGTTGTATAAAAATAGGACGATTGGGCTTAATTTTATCAGTAGCTCTCACCATACGTGCTAACTTATTATGTTCTATTTGTTATTGTATGATGGAAGGTTTTAGTACCAATTTGGACATTTTCATGTTTGTGGCAAACAACTGTTGTTTTCCACAGCCTTTTTTTTTTAAAAAAAAGGGTGTTATTTGAAGTTTTTGAGAATACTATTGATTTGTCCGGAGGAATTGAAACATTTCTGTCACACATATGCATAGATAAAATATTAAATGTACAACACTTATGTGTGTTCGTTGAGGAACAAATTGACCTCGTGTTATCGCACGATACGTACATTCATAAAAAAGTATTAGACATGACTGCAATTAGGTACACATAAAAAGAGAGCGAAGCGAGCCCACGCTCGAGACAAGCGACCCAAGTTAGCACACTCACAGAATATATAGAGAACTACAGCACACTCACCATACTGGCAGTACCGGCTCTGGGGTAGAGCGAGAGGAGCAGTCGTAGACAGAGAATGCTTCTCTGTCTACGGGAGCAGTCGCTCTAGGCACCAGATGGCAAACAGGCCAAATGCAAATTTTATTATATAGCAGTAAGAGCTTTCTTAATGTTAAAGAAGCAAGAGTATACTAATCAGAGCAACTTAATTTAAAGTGTCGACATTTGCAATAAAAGTAGATTTTTTAAAATTTGGGAAATAATACGGGCCTTTTAAACACGAGATGAGCGCGTGAAGCAAGCCCCTCACAAGGCAAGTGAGCGAGTCTACTTTCAAGACGTACTGGCATAGCGAGCCGACCAGCTCACTTACGATTCTAGTGAGGGAAGTGCTATTACTTACTCATGAGCCAAGTGAGCCATCTCACGAGCATAGATCAAGCATGTTAAGACTCGGTCTCAGCTATTCGCTCGCCAGGTATTTTTTAGTATTTAAATCAAAATACAAATTGGTCAACCTCGTTTAATAAAACGAGTCTTAGAAATTGGCATCATCATTCACACGGATAACAACATAATTATAAACAAAACAATAGAAATACAAATCTAAAATGATTCAATTTTACGCAGAAACTTTTGGAGGACCGTCGAATTTCTTCGTTAGTAATATAATACGTTCGGCTTCTCGAATACCACTCAATCGCGCTCCGTGTGCTGTGGCGAAATATCCGGGCACTGTCGCTTCACCCGCAAATAGCAGGACGGGTGGCCTCGGGTCACACGGACCAGGCACTGGCGTTCCTAATTCGCATTGGTGACTCACAGTGGAACAACAACTCATGTAAGAATATGCCCCGCAGAAATGTGGATCCGACGCCCATCGAGACCGTAACATCATTTGTGGATAAGGAAGGCACGGGTTACCAGTAAACCTGCGCAGTATCTGGGTCAGTCCTTCAGCGACATCGTTATCTGCCATTGATTCCATCGTAGCCGCTTCTTGACCTGATATTATAGCGCATAGTACATGTTTACTGCCTGGTAGTTCATCTATTGCACACACTCCTCGTGTCCAATCAGTTCTGCATTGTAATTCTTCTGCCGACCAAGCGAGTTTTAGGTTACCTTCCTGGCACACCCAAAAAGGTTCGGAATATTCTAGAAATACTTTATCACTTAGACCAAAACCTAAATTACATATCGCGTTTAATTTACAGCATGGTAGCGGAGGAGCAAATAATTTATCGGCTTGACATTTAAGGCATCCAAGAGATATTGTAACTATAACATAATCAGAGTACAATTCTTCTCCGTCACAACATTTAATCATTGCACGTCCTTCGCCAGTTGCGCCTTGTCCCCATCGAATTACGCTCACTGGCTTATTATAGCGTGTACAATTGTCTGGAAGGCCGCGCAGTAATGGTGCCATCACTCCGACATATCCTAAAGGTACTCGGACGCAGCCACCAGGTAGCTCAATGTAACTGCCGTACTGATCGGCACTGACTAAGGACAGATCATCTCCACACTTGTTCCTTAAAATATTAGTCAATCCAAACATGACGCGTGCGGCGTCATACCTTTGATCTTCTGGAAAATTGTGTAATTCTTGTTGTATACGTAAACCGATAAAATTTAACAGAGTTCCATGTTGCCTTTCCCCACCGAGTCGAAATAAACTAGCTGCTTGTTGTTCTATTTGCCTAAACGTATGATAAGCCGTAATCGTTACTGGCAAGTCAACTGCTCGTCCTTCGCTGGTACAAAACAGGCCTCTTGATGCATCCAAGCGAGGTAACGGTTGCTGTAAAAGCCTATCTTGTGATGCTAACGTGTATACAGAGTTCGGTAAACATGCACCAAAAATCCACTCGGCTCCCATTTCGATAACCGCATCTCCAAGCCAACACGAATGAATTCGTCCTCCAGGTCTGTAAAATATTTTTATTAGTTAAGATTGGGATTTTATTGGAATTCTCTGCTTAACTATAGGGATCCAGGGTACGTCTGGTCCTTACTGCCTCAAAGTTACTACGGTTAGTAGGTTTGACCTATGTTAGTAGAATGTTTGACAGATTTTGGTATTCCGACATTGAGTCAATATGTGTTCGTAGCTAAACAATAAAACAATATTTGGGTATCTATTTTTTGCGTTCTAAAATACTAACTTACATAATATATAGCATACCTTTCTTTAGCTTCAAGAACCAGGAAATTGTTTATACCGCACTGTGAGAGTCGATGTGCTGCTGACAGGCCTGCCATTCCGGCACCCACAATAATGACACGTGGTTCCCGACAGTTGGGATTGATGCTGCACGAGTCTAGAATACATTGTTCTTGTCCCGTTGTGCTCACCGCACTACCAAACTGTCTTTGACCACTTGCCAACGCTCTATTTGAATCGTGCCCAGTCCTAAACCTGCGATTCTTTATAAAATTCCAAATATCCCTATTCCATATTAGTTTCATACGTGTCAATTTCATTCTGATATTGCAGATATAAATGCCATCTAAAACTTAAAAAAATTACATATCACTCTCGAATTTTGAAAGCTTTTGCATAATGTAGTGACGTTTAGAACATCATAGAGCGACAGAAGCGAAAAGAAAATCATTTTCTTCTTTATTTTCGTTTAAAGAGCGTTTGCAAGACCTACAATAAGGTTGGTTTGCATTTATGTTCAGCGATCGATAATAGTTTAGGAGAAAACTTAGATCAAAGGGAAACATTTTGTTCGTTACAATTCATTTTAGATGTTCAGTTCACAAAAATGCAATTAATTTTAAACACTCATAAGAAACACCGGACCCGGACTCCGACGGGTCCGACGGACTTTGTGATTATGGAGCCTACGGAGGTGGGGGCCTACTCCCTAATCACAAAGTCCGTAGTTTCGTATCACTTACCTACCGACATAAGATTAGTCCGGGGCTCGAACTAAAAACTTATGACAAAACGATTTGACAGTTGTCCCTACTCCCGCAGTGTTTGAATTAATCGGGAACAGGGTTCACTTTTAAGTAACGAACTACTTTCGGACGGGTCCGTATCTTTGTTAACGGACTTAGAGAGTAGGCCCCGTGACACGAAGTAGTAATCGCCCGTAACTTCGGAAGAAACTAAGGACTTCGTGATCTTCTACTAGCGGCCCCCTGAGACGGGCCGCTAGTAGGAATACGAAACTAGTAGGCATAAGGCTCAGTATAAATAAATTTATACTGTGCATACGGGCTGGTGGGACACTGTGTTGAATAGGTACATGTTCGAAATAATATTCATGATAAATGTTTTATGATATTGTTTATTACGCAGTAAATATAATAAATAACAAACAGCTATATTTTAAATAGACACATATCTATACTTAATAAGTTTTCTTAAGTAATTTAAACATTACACATCGACAATCTAAAGGGTAGGAAAAGTACTTTGTTTTTTTATAAATAAAAATAAATAGGTATATTTAACAATAAGTAGGAATGTGGGCTTAAGGCGTTTATCACACTGCCACGCATCACGCTGCATAATATATTGCGTGTCAACGCACCTACGTGCGTAGGTACTTAGGGGTGCGTGTTTTCTATACAAACGGAGTTTTTTTATAGAAAACACGCACCCGCAAGTACGCGCGTAGGTGCGTTGACACGCAACATGCACCGTGATGCGTGACAGTGTGATAATCGCCTAAGGCTCCCGAAAGTCGCGCTGTCACGACACGCCTGTCTGCGGGAGCCTTAATGAGGTGTCGTTAGGCGAAAAAAAGTAGAATAGGTACCTTTATTTGTAGAATAAAAACCGCTAAGAAGAAACAAACTGGTAGGTACCAAAGAGTTTTGGCGGAACCTTGAGTAGGTAGGTACGGGGTACAGTCATGAGTAGACGAAGACATCAGTAGTAACACTTGCACTATGAAAACTGTCCTTACGCTATAAGATAAAAGCGCTGTCGATGTCAAATAGTTAGGTACAACTGGCATTGACTGCACTATACCTACCTACGCTTGCAGACGACATAAGGTACAAGTCCGTAGCCGACTGCAGGCAGCAGCAGCAAGCGACGTGTCGTCGCGACACTACTGGTTTCTATAATATGTATTTATATGAAAACGACGCGGCGTTGTGTCGCTAGCTAAGGAAGGTATTTCATAGAAATACATAGAAACCAGTAGTGTCGCCTGCTGCTGCAGCCTGCAGTTGGCTACGGACTTGGACCTTTAAGAATATTCAATGGCTCCGTCGTCGTGTCATGTACAAGAAGTACTTTGAACACAATGTCTGAATTATCTAATCTAAACTAATATTATAAATAGAAAATATTTGCTTTTTTGTAGGTTTGTTTGTTACGCTTTCACGCTAAAACGGCAGAACGGATTTGGATGAAATTTGGCAAATGGGTAGACCATGACCTTGATTGATGACCATGATTAAGACAGGATACTTTTTATCCCTATATTCCCACGGGATCGAAACTTATGCGGGTGAAACCGCGGGGTGCGGCTGGTTTTTTAAAACAACATTTGGTCGCATTGGTCTTTCAATAAAGAATCAATTAAGAATCAATAATAATAAATTATCACAACTCACTCCCCATCGATAGATAGCAATCGACACTGTTATAACAATAACTAATTTTATGTACTTACTTATTTAATACATATGAATGTGACGATCTAAGAAGTTCTATCGCTTTTATAAGTTGGTGTAACAATTGGCGATCATTATGGCAAAATGAAGAGTAGGTACGGTCAGCAACAAAAATCGATTAGCACTGTTAATTTTAAATATCAACAAAATAAACACAACGTTATCGATACATTGCTTCTCAGCTTATTGTAGGTGATAGTTTGTATTATCATAAATTTACATCAGTTTTTATTTTTTTAAATATTGTGTCCGATAGGATGATTAAAAAATGTAGTCATAATCGACTTTTGTTGCTAACCGTGCTTTATGTGGGCCTGTTGTTAAGAACACCTAGGCAGTACCTAACCCTCTGATAACATCCGAAGTTAGGGCAAGGTTCACAGACCGCACTTTGATGACTTCCCTTGCTAAGTAAAGTAAGCAATTCATAGAAATATGCACCTTATTGTTATGAGTATAATGTTCATTTTCATAAACTTAAATGGCAAAATGTGGGAACTATAGGTCACCTCTGCGTTTGCCCAACCATTCGAAACCAGGCTTGATGTTATGTTTATAACGTTCATATTCGTAAGCGAATGTGAGCAAGCGTTTCATACGAATATGAAGAGTAATAAAAATACAAAGATCGTTTTCGTATGAGACGCTTACTTTACCTACTTGTAATGTAAAGTGAAAGTGCGTTCTGTGAATCTTGCCTTTAGAAGTGAAATACATCAGACGTAATAATTATTAATTTCCTAACGGACTTATTGTCTTTTACGGCAATTCAATATTTTCTTAAACACT
The DNA here is from genome assembly GCA_937001585.2 of Brachylomia viminalis. Taxonomy (NCBI): domain Eukaryota; kingdom Metazoa; phylum Arthropoda; class Insecta; order Lepidoptera; family Noctuidae; genus Brachylomia; species Brachylomia viminalis. The sequence goes on along the minus strand of OW443301.2, from coordinate 10,954,418 downwards.
TATATTATATCACAGGTATTATAGTTATACTGTGCTTCTAATATAATAAAGTCTACATAAAATATAGATAGATATTTCAATAACTTTCATTTATAGGTCACAACATTTATACGTTAACATCTATAGTGACGGCTGCACTAATTCGTTACCCCCTTTCCTTAAGTAATTGTTGTATGAGTGAGGGGTGCCCAGTTAATGCAGGCGTCGGTACCTATAGGTAGCACTTTGATAAGTAAACAAGTGATAAACCTGAACATTGACTTGTAAAGAGCATTCTAGTGAATGTTACATTAAGTAAAACAAAATGCTTACTTGAAATGAGCATTTGGTCAAACAGGAGCATTCTAGCAAATCAACAGCCTTCGTTTACTTCTAGGTTTTTAACGTTTGATATAGTGGCTCTATTCGTTGTTGTTTAAAACGAATGCTAATTGTTCTGTTAGGTACTTACGAGAATGCTCAGGTTTATCAGCATCTTTAGGGCCTATCCAGTGTCCACACCATGCGTCTCACAATGCGTACATCCCTCCCCACATCACTGATAGACAGTAAATACATGTTTTATTTTTTTGCAAACAGCCGAAATTAAATTTTCTATTTATTGGAAGTAGCCGCCGTATTTTTTTAACGTCAGGGTTATTGCTGAATGTTCAAATGCAAAATATTTTTAACGGCCTTTGAGTAATTCATCAGCAGCTGCCTTTACCTCCTCCCAAGATATATGAATGTCACTCTCTTCGCTGTAGCGGGAGCAAATCGCTACCCTAAGGAAATAGGTGTCGTCAATTTTAGATGGAACTAAATGAATTTTGCCTCTACCATTTATACGCCTAAGTAATTCTTCGTTCTGCTCGTTACCGCCTTTCAGCCTAAAGCAGACAAGCCCCATAGTAACTTCCTCGTATATTTCGAACCTTTCGTCAGCACTGCATAGCTTTTCAAAAAGATGAGCCAATGCAATGTGTTTTCTGATGTGTTTCTGAAGATTTTCTACGCCGTACAGACGTAGAACAAACCACAACTTGAGCGCTCTAAAACGACGTCCTAATGGTATTTGCCAGTGACGGTAGTCAGGAGCTGATCCCTGCTGATCGTGTTTCAGATATAATGGGTCAACGTTGAAAGCATCGACAATCCAACGCGGTTCTTTAAGCCACATGGCGGAACAATCGAAGTTAACCAGTAACCATTTGTGCGGATTAAAATTAAAGGAATCCGCTTTATCAACGCCCTTCATGAGGTATCTGTATTCAGGACATATGAATGCAGAGCCGGCGTAGGCTGCGTCCACGTGCAGCCAAATATTCTGCGAGGAGCACACCTCGCCGATTTCTTCTAAGGCGTCAAACGCGCATGAGGATGTTGTACCCAAAGTAGCCACGACCTGCAATATTGATGTTATAGGTAAGTATCATTATTATTTTAGTCTTAGTGTTTACGAAATCGATAAAGCAATAAAAACATACATAGAAGGGAATGAGGCCGTTGCGAACATCTTCATCTATGGCATCCTTAAGAGTATCACCACGAAGGCTCCTCTTTCCGTCTGGCTGTAAAGCGCGAAGCTTCACACCGCCCAAGAGACCAGCACGTTCCACAGAAGAATGGGCTTGCTCTGTGAATAGAAGTAAAAAGAAATGTAAGTATTGCTAGACTGACTGCTAATCTCGTTTAGCAGTTTTGTATTTTCGTAAGAAATGTTTTCGTTGACGATTGTTAGTTCTTAGCTACAACGAATCCAACGTGATCTCTTTTGGAAGCACGTTTACTACTTATGTATATTAAAATCATATTATATTACACAAGAGCTCGCACTAACAGTAGGTTCGTGGATGGGCGACTATTCATTACATATCGAGACCCCTCCGTGCCTCTGAAAGTAAATTTAGCCGTTGGTCCTGGTCGTGGATGTTTGACAGTAGTAAGGGGCCTCAGAAAGCCGAAAGTCAGATAACCGGTCTTAATAAGGGTATGGTGTTCCCCAGTAACTGGGTTGTGGGGGTCAGACAGGAGATCGCTCCATGTCAAGTAGGTACAGTTAGACTAGAACTATGTTGGGGTCGGGTTAAATCATCATCATCATCAATTGCCTAGGCAAAGGATGATGATTTATTTTATTTTATGTACAATGGACACTTACTGTTACAATATCCGACGAGTTTAGACAGAATCTCGGTGTCGGTCCATTCAGGATGTTGTTCCTTGACGCGTAACATGGTGCGAGTCTTAGCTCCCAGTAGAGCGACCAGCGTGGCTTCGCTGGCCGTGCCTTGGATGACGCCGCCGGCCTCCCCTCCCGAGCGGGCTAAAAACGACTCGGGCAGGCCCAACATCTGGCCCAGCCAGTCGAGCATCACCACCTCTAGCTCTGTACACGCTGGACTCGCAATCTGGAATTTGCGAAGTCTTATCATTATGTATAGGTATATTATCATATAATATATATGTATCCTATCTTATCATCACGTGGTTACGCCTGTACTTCTCGGAGGAGTATGCAGAGGTCTAGATGTACACCCTCATTTTACCAGTTACGTATCTAAAAGGGCGCGAGCCTTTTGCCATCAACCGGGAACAAATTTGGACCCCAGGCTGCTATGAAGTTAATCCTAATATAAAATTCAATAACGCTTTGCTTGACCTGGAGATTGAATTGAACTCAGAACGTCATGCTCAGCACTCGTCTTTGTGACCCCTTGATACTTGAACTTCTAACGAAGCAGTCATTAATTTCAACGTTTGAAACGATACTATGCACAGCATTGTATTTTGTATGTATTATAAGTGGTAGGCATAGTGCTCCCCCAACTTGTTCTTTTTGGTGTTTGTGTTTTTGTTGGCGTCGCGCGTCGTGTTTACTAAAAATACATGTATTTTCCTTCTTTCTTTCTTTAGGTAGTTATTCGGGTGTGGATGTTGGAAAACAATATACTCCGCGACTCCTGTAAGCGAGTCCCGTACGGTATATCGAATTACCCTTGAACGATATAACTGTCTACAGAAAGCATGGTTCACCGACGAACGGTAATACGAGAAAACTATTAGTCGATACCATTATTTAGCGACAGCACGTTTCGCCTAATAACGCTACATAGAATGAATGGTTGGCAGATACCAAGATTTGCCGATGTCATGGTTCGCCGGAACACGCTTGAACTAAATAATCCTTTATCGATAGCAAGTTGCATAGTTTAATAAAATAATATTTATTTCTGGCTCCTCGCTCCGCTCGTCGCGCTCGCGCTCGCTTCGCTCGCATTTGAATTGTCTCTCGTTTTCTGTCAGCCATGTCGCCGCTCGCGCTATCCTGCGCTCGCTCCTTTGTGTCAGCTAGGTTCTTGATACCCTGGGTGGCCCCTCGCTTACGCTCGGGGTTCATACAAATACCTCGCAGGTGATGCATCAAGACAATTATTTTGGATAGGCGGTGTAAGAAAAGGTGCTTTCGATGCAAATTGCTATCGATAAAGGATTATTTAGTTCAAGCGTGTTCCGGCGAACCATGACATCGGCAAATCTTGGTATCGACCAACCATTCATTCTATGTAGCGTTATTCGGCGAAACGTGCTGTCGCTAAATAATGTTATCGACTAATAGTTTTCTCGTATTACCGTTCGTCGGTGAACCATGCTTTCTGTAGACAGTTATATCGTTCAAGGGTAATTCGATATACCGTACGGGAATGCCTGTAAGCAGAGTTTTTAGGTAAAAGTAGTACGTAAGTCAATGGCAGGCGGCCAGACGATCGGCCGCAGCCCTCGGCCGTCATAATATGTGCAGCTGGGACAACAAATAATCGAATCGAATCGAAGCACAAAAGGTGTAGGTACCTTATGTGCTTCGATTCGATAAGTGTATACTAACTTTCATTAGTTCTAGCCACGTCTATATTACCAACTTATTCTGTTTACGCAAAAAATACCTACGAGAGAATATGACATGCAACCGGTTTTCCTTGTTCGAATTACCTACCATGTGCCGCATGTGACATTGACACTGGCTTCGGTACCTACTTATGTATCAATGCAGAATTGTATGCCAGTATGGGCACAGGAGACAGTAAACTTAACGTATAATAATAATTTTACATTAATTGACATAATATAATGTACTTACTTATTTACTTAAGTATAAGTGTACCCTCTTATTGGTCTATAATATATATTTTAAGCTTGAGTATGAATTACACCGTACCCAAGTAAATCCAATGCAGGCGATGGCACCGCTCAGCATGTCAGCCACGATGGCCGGGTAGGAGTTAGCGGTGGGGAAGTACGCGTGGAACCGCGGCGAGTGCCAGTGGGTGACCCCGGACATGACCACGCGCTCGATGTCGGCCATCACCGCGGTCCAGGGCTCCGCCTTCTCTGGAGCTTGCTCAGGCACCAGCGGGCGTAAGTAGCCCGGCTTCACCGACGGGACTACTTGCCTGAAAAATAAAGATAGTGGAAAGTAAATAAAGACTCTTTTACCTTTCAATGCAAATAATGTATTTTACTAATTTTATATTTATTTTATTTAGGGTACATAGTAGAGTAGTTAGGTGTAGGTATACTTTAAACTCCATTCGGGTATCTAGATAAAGCTGTTTGAATCAAAAGAAAAGATTACCTGTCTCTGATGTTTTCCAAATATTCGGCAATGTAATCAGTCATCGCCTTCGCGAAATCTTTGAAATCTCCGGACTCCATCGTTTCTGAAATAATTAAAATAAACAATTATTTGTGTAACTATTAACGTTAACTCTTGTAATTATACCCCATTCTAAGTGACTTTGGGACAGTAAGCAAAACAAGGACCCTGATCCTGGTGGAGCCTGTACACCGACCTTGGTAAACGGCTTATCATCCGCACACATAACATAACATACAGAACATACTTAGTCCGTACTGACATGAACAATTGTACATTATGTGGCAAGTAAGTAATAAAAGCATACTTAATTATTTGGTCAATGCGGGAAACAGGGCTATACTCTTAACATAACACAGAATTCAATAAGTAGGTATTATGGAGCGTTAACAAAAATAAATACTACGATATCAGGTAAATCCAAGCTCAGTGATTCATGCATTATTTCTATTATTATTGGCTTTTTTTCTTGGAAACATTCCCAAGCAGAAATTAAAAGGCGAGAAGGAAGGAATAGGAAGGCATAAGAAAATAAAGACAGAATAAGCTATAATGAGATCAATTAATTAAAATACCTTCCCGATGTGTCGAGGAAGGGGTGAGACTAAGAATCTAGGTACCTAAGTAGGTACTAAGCCTACTACCTACAAGTCCCCCTGGGATTACAAAATATAATAATCCTGACAAGGAGCATAGGTAGTTGTTATAGGTAAGCGTTAGATTTAGCACAATAATATATTATAATATACATTATGTAATCTAATTTTAAATAGGCGTTTATTTTTGTCGTAATAACTAGGTGATTTAAAAAAAAAAATATATTATCACGTTCGCACGTACCGACGTATAAATATCGCGGTGGGATTTTATCGCGCACTGGAATTTCTACTCTCGGTGTTGAACCGAGCATTGTGAATCCAACAGAGTGCAGCAGTGCGTTGAAGGTTGAAGACCCAGTGCGCGAAAAAATCCCGCCGCGATATTTGTACGTCCGTGCGAATGTAGACTTAATACTAAGGTAGGTACCATTTTAGTGCTTACATTAGGTACAAGCATAACATAACGCTTAGCATAACGTTTAAAAAAATATATATACAGGATGTTTGGCACATGGACCGACACAATTTTTCCAGGGATTTGGGAGGTCGTTAGCTAGGTTCTACCCATACACACTTTGTCCCAAACGTCACGGTTGGTTACCTACATATGATTTTTTTTTTTATGAAAAAAACACCCAAAATATTTCCTTTTATTCGAAATAGTAAGTTTTTTGTTTGTGGGTGTAGTGGCAGTTATACAACTGGTTTCAAGAAAATTCCTTACAAGCTTCCAAAGTTTATTTTTGTATGAAATATTACAACTTCTAAATTCGTTAAAAAAAAATTGGGACAAAGGGTGTATGGGTAGAACCTAGCTAATGACCCCCCAAATCCCTGGAAACATTGTGTCGGTCCATGCGCCAAACACCCTGTTTATATTGTTTTGAAGCATGTGTACAATTTAAATACCTATACGTAGGTACTTAGTTTATAACAATAGGTACGTCGCGTAGCTAGGTACTATTTACTTTACACTTAATGCATGAACAATTACCTTATTGTTAATAAACGGAATCGAAATGGCAAATGCAAATTAAATAAGAGATAGCAATATTTAAAACATTTAGGTACTCAGTGCATTTTTTAACACAAACCGAATTTGAGTTTTGTGTCCTGATCCGACATTGTGGCAGCTAGAAAGAGAAAATGATGTTGAATTATTGAGGTAAAACAAAATCTGTTTATACCGGTACCTATTACGTAAGAATTTATAGGTTAAGACTCTGGACTAGTTATTTAAACATTATGAGGAAACGTAGAGACCATTTTTCTAGTCTATGAAACATAACATCGCGCCTGTAATTTGCGAAGACGTGTACCTATGTGGTACCTATAGTACCTACACCTACATTTCCATTATTGTCTTTTAGACGTCGCACTCGCACGTAAACTATCTAGGTACCTACCTACCTAAAATAGTTATTTGTTATACAAGAGTGCAAAGTTGCTTTTTAACCGCGTGTTCAATTTTGATGACCGAGCAAGCGAAGGATTCTAAAATTGAATCACGAGCGCAGCGAGTGATTCAAAATTAGAATCCTGAGCGTTAGCGAGGGAATCAAAAGAGCACGAGGTGAAAAATCTTTGCACTCGAGTGCAACACGTAACTTTTCATTCCACCTCAGCGAGGAAATGACTAAATGCAAAAAAAAAACGTTTACAATCACAAGATAGGTACACTTTTATTTCAGTTTAGGTATTAATTACTACATTATGACAGGTAAGTATTACAGAATAATCTTTAAATTATAACAAAATAATACTAAGGTATAATTAAGAAAATTTTAAAGTAACGTTGCTACAGTTATTTAAATTGAGTGTAATATTTTTGTTTGGTACTGTAATATTGGTGTTAGTCACTTGTGTACTGTTTTTCGGTAAACTATCTGTCATACTTAATAGTTGTACCGATTCATCGGATTCCCTTGGCGTGAATGTTGGAGAGAGAGGGAGATGGTTAGGTGTTTCATAACGGCTTATTTTTGATGTAGAAGGGCCAGTCCAAGGATCCGATTGAGGCTCTTTCAGTGTAATGGCTCCTACGATGCCTTCACATATTTTAGACTTATTTTGGATGGAATCCTCTATGTATCCCTGTACAACTGCATTGGACTTCCAGCCTCCGTGGCGCTTAAGGGACAGGAGATCAGCTCCGGAATCAGCCAAAAGTGTGGCTGAAGTTCGTCGGAAACAATGACCCGTGTACAACAGGGGTTCTGGAAGTTCAAGAAATGTTGCTATTTCTCGTGGGATACTGCCAATTTTATTAGTACCCATAGGCTGTCTAACACACTTTCCATTGCGATACTGTAGAAAAAATCGATTGATTGGAGTGTTAGGCGGGCGTAAGGCTTGATATTTCTCAACAATCGTTACGTATTCCTTGCGAATGACGAAGTTGCGGTCTCTTTTTGTCTTTGTATTAGGCAAATTAATTAATAGTAAGTCATCTGAATGTTTCTCAATGTTTTTGACATTAAGTTGTGTTAGTTCATTAGTTCGACATGCTCCGTTTATTCCAATAATAAGAACAACCTGTAACGTAAAGAGTATTGTAGTAGATAAATGAATAAAATTGATATGAACGCATAATTATGCCTATCAACATCTACTAAGTATACTATTTAATTAGTTTTTTCACTTGTTTTCAAGTTTCTTGTTTTTAATATAAGGTTTAACAATGACGTGAAAAAATGCCGCGTAAAGAACCGCGTACAAAGCAAATTGAAAAAAGAACACCAAGAAGGTTCCGAGTCTGAGTTTTTAACAAATTAAAAAAAAGTTGTATGATATATTCGGCACCATAGAGGTAGCAGTAAATAGGTTTAATGTTTTTTTTAATTCACAAACTTAGTGCACACGATGTTCTAAATTCAATTTACTTTATCCTCTAGAGAATAAAAACGGCTTTTTTACTCAGATATTGAAGATTAAAAATACTCTTTCCGAGATGGTGGGATGAAAAATATATTGTGTCTTTGGAGGCTAGCTATATTTTTCATCTACCGGTCGTTTGTCGGTATTTTATATTAAACTAGCTTTTTCCCGAAGCTTCATCCGCGTGGAGGTCGAAAATAATCTTGTAAATTATAAAAAAATATAGGTAAGTATACATAATGTAAGTGCCAATTTTCATGGTATTCGGTCAAACGGTGTTGGAGTTCACTCTACTCACAAATTTAATTACTTTTATCTATAATTAACTCCTAGCACATTATTACAGTTTCTAATAACCTAAAATTCAATCATGATTCGAAAGGCACGTAGCGCCATCTAGCGTCGTAAAGCAATTGTGTCCGTCGAAAAATATTGTTCTTTCCCTCGGGAACAGATTTTTTTTCTGTGTTCTTTTCTGTACCCCTGACAACGTATATGCAAAATTTACACACATACACACACACATTACATTTACACATTCTTTCGCATTTATAATATTAGTTAGGATTTTTTGATAGACTAATTATTAAAAAAAAACTATCTTGTCGAATGCTTTTACATGGTGACCAGAATCAATCAGAAAAAAAAAACATTAGGAACTTGTTCCTGATAGTGAAATAAGTCTATTTTTATAGACAGGACAACACAACATTTATGCTCGTTTAGCTGATCGATGACAGTAATGATTAAGAACTAATTACGACACTGATCTATTATCTTGTCCTATCAGTCTGCTGGTGACATTGACCGTATCAATATCACATATTACATCAGAATAATTATGTCACACGTTCAATGTCAGTGTGAAATGTGTGTGTGGTTGTCAGGTAAATAATGCGTGTAGACTTGAATTGGTGGTCCTTGTTCAATGCCGAGAGAGCGGCGCAGGCGCAGGCGCTCCGTGCGCTTGCGCAAGCTGCGAGCGTGCGCCGGCGAGCAAGTGGTGCGAGGTTATGCATGGACCTCGTTGCCTCCAATGGCCACCGTATTTACTAACAGTTTTTGACTCAAACATTACTGAAACGTTATTTTGACTATATCGCTTAGAATTTGCGCCCTTACTTAAAGGAGATACCAACTCTACTACCTACTTATTATGTCTTGCCTATTGGTTTATGTCAAGCGATCTGACATCATTTTGAACTCCACGTAACCTATTCGATGTTCACGAACTAAGTAAGTACTTAAAATTTGCTATCAGCCGTTTAGGGTTCGGTGACTCCCGAGTCCCGATCGACAATGATCGGCAATGTCACTTCATAATAATTATGAGAACTGACTGTTGGTAATGTACCTAAGTTTAATCTAAAATTCGAATCGTTAAATTCGATTTGGTCGTTAAAATACTTATTATTTTCACGCAAACGTAATATGTACAGAGACCATTTGATCGAAATTTCAATATTTTAGGCTGCTCTCCACAAAAAGACAAACGGTTATCACCGAATTCAAGTATTTTTACCAGTGTACTTAACTATACATTATACCTACCTACCTGTTTATAGGTCTAGTACAAGGTCGATCCATATTCATATCCTTAAAAGAGACGAATGTCATAAACCATAGCCTTTCCGCAGTGACTCTAGGGAGTGAACGGATGGGCCCCTGACGCTAGGTAAACTTCTTCAAATACTAAGGTATATAGTACCTACTCTAGAATTCTTGGATACTTAAGGCGATTCAGAAAATAAAAAAGAATAATAGAATAGGCAATAGAAGTACCTATTTGCAAAGCAGAGCGTGCGAAAACCCAACGATGGAATTTATTAAGCTAGTCAATGAGATTGTGGCCATAATTCACTACTCCACTAGTTTTATCTTTTCCCCAGTCTGAGGGATCCCACAACAGCATGTTTAATTCATCGAAACGTATCAGATTCACGGCATCGATCGGTAGGTTTAGGGCCAAGGCAAGCCGACGCTCACGCGATCGCTGAAAAAGTTAGCGAAGCGGGCGCCTCGCTCATTACCACTGATTCCGCTAAGGTCATTTATTTTCTGCGGTACCTCTATTAGGTTGTGTACATTCATTATTTTACATATCTACCACTCAGAGCCAGTTATTATGACGATTAGAGAAGAAACCATAATATTATACTCATACTGTACAAAAATAAGTAAAACTGCTGAAGTATCCGTTTGGAAACTGCGGTCGATGGACTTGATTTTTGGTTCATCTTGAATTTTTTGAGGTCTAACGAAAACCGACTGGACGCTCTGGTGTAATATCAAGAAAATTGCAAAAGAGTTTACTACCTTAGCTCCAATTAAGGTCTTTCAGCGAAACATTTCAGTCTGGGGAACCCTAAAGTAAAGTCAATGCAAGACCGACATTTCCAAGATCTCGATGACGACGCTTTAATTTAATTCAATTAATAATTATCCCAATAACATTATTGACGTGGTAGACGAGTTTATAACTCGAGGTCACATCTGTCACGTACTCAAAACAAAATAATAGATGTTTTTTTTTTTAACCAGCGGAAGTATTGTGTAGACACAGGATGTTATAGTGCTGTACCTCATCATTATGTTTTTTTATTCGTTTAAATCATTAATTGAGTTTTAATTGCAAGTCGCTAATAGGGTTATTGTGTGGTGCATTTAACAAAAAGCCTAATAATTTTATTGTAACTTTCTATGAATATCTACTTAGGCAATTTTATACCGATTTAGGTATATTTTTTTTTATTTCGGATTTCGGTGGCAAGCAATGAAAAAATAAAAACCAAAGACGCGGACTTCCGAAATTAAAGTAATTTTTCACTTTGTAGTGTTTTTTTTTAAACGGTATTCTTCATTAAAAACTCAGTAGCACCACGAAGTCTATAAGTATTTATGTCCGGTTTATCATCGATACTTTAGAAAGGGTTTATTTAATGTTACGAAACACCTCTGCCTCTCATGGGGTATAGGCATAACGTGAAAACAACGCCCAAGATCAAAACATTTAAAAGGTCCTGAGCAATGAGAACTAATAAGAAGGTCACAATGTTATGGCGATCGCTAACAAAAAGCCCATTATATGCTATGGTACCGAAGCAAACGCATATTTAAAACAAATCAGTTGCATTGTCTTCGGGAACCACTTGGCAGTAATCAACGGAACTTAATTTCGCATTGCGAGGATTGAAGTCCTCGACAAAATACAGACAGCAACAATTTAAGGAAAGTCGAGACCTCGTAACTCTTCGTCTTAATTTCGATGACGTCAATGCCGCTTCTACTGACCATTCCAATAAGTGCAGTTAGACATTGTACATACAAGATAATTTATTTAGATATGAGTTTCTATATACAACTTTCCTCTTTTAAGGATTGTGTTAAACTAGCTATTGCCTGTGACTTCGTCTACGATCCAGGATGAAAAGTAGCCTATGTCCTTCTCCAGGTCATGGTTTACCCATGTGCCAAATTTCATCCAAATCCGTTCAGCCGTTTTGGCGTGAATGCGTAACAAACAAACAAACACGCTTACCTTCGCATTTATAATATTAGTTAGGCTTAGGATAGTTAGGATATTGCGAATTCTGTATGAGGAAAAACCCTCTATGTGATGCTGGGTACCGGTTAGTTCCCAAACGGGGAATCCCTCATTTTGTGGCAGCAGCAAAACTTATTACTTAGAATGAATGAATCAGCTGAACGTCGCGCGTCGGTGGTTTTTTCCGGTGTATGCAAAGTTAATTGACGTGACAATAAAACACCCGTAAAGTCAAATTGAGGATATAAAACGAAAATTATGTTAAATCTTATATAGATCTAAGTATCGTTGTTTAGAATCTAGAACCTGTGTTTGATTTATTTTCATTATTATGACCTTTTTCAATGCAAGTGGCAAACTATTGGTCAGTTTAATTTAGGTACTTATTAAGATAATCAATTTTATACAGTCTTATAATTTTATAGAGAAATGTAGCTCTTGAAGGAATTGATAGAAAATGTAAAATACCACCACGCTTTATTAATCGTACCTATCATACAAATCGCAACGCGAAAATGTCAAGTGTGTGGTTCGAACTGAGATCGCCATCAAATTGAAGTGTTATGTAGAGCTCTCCAATTGCAGCTAACAATGCCCTCGCATCCTCGAATGTCCGAACCATAACCGAATCAGAATTAAGTAGGTACTAACAACATTTCAAATCATTGCATAAAAATCCTTTAATTGATGTGATGTTTTAGCAGAGTTCTCGATAATGGAAACTTTAACGAACCTATAATGGACTTCTAAATTGTCTTTGAAATATGTTTCAGAAGTTGCTCGCTGCTCTAGTTACCGAGCCCGATATAGGTCGGACTCGGCTCTCGAACCAAAGGGCTTGTTAATGACCACAGAGAGTTATGCTAGCTCATTATCCTAATTAACAATAAGTAATTGACTAATTCATAAAAATTACGATACCTAAAAAGATAAGTGAAGCAGGAAGAATAATAAGGCAACTACTTTGAATAAAAATATGCAAACTAAGTAACTGTAGTAATAAGGTACAGAATAACTAATAGCCTAAGGTTCGTCCTAACGTACTACTGGAAGGTATTTCTTAGTTAAAGTTACACAATCACCGATCGCTAAGGGAGCAATAACAATATATGACAACCCATTAGATAAAATCAAGAGAGAAGGTGCACTGTGAGGAAATAACAGAAGGTAATTTAATCAATGGGACACCAGGCAGATGACGAATTGTGCAATTAATTTAACACAAGTCCTTATTTCAACAAGAAATAAAGTTGGTTGACCTGTCCTGGTGCTACAAAGAACTTATACTTATCGTCCATATATTTAGTCCTTACTATCACAGCGGGAGAGCAGCAGTCTTAACATCGATACAACTGGATTTCTTTAAATAACCAACTGTTGAATTCGTTGCTTCTTCGGCGAATTTAAATAGAATGGCTAGTTCACTTACTTCACAGTTGTTTTTAACAAGCAGTTAGACTGACTCGGTACTGAAACATGTTTTGGAATAGCTAGCCTGTGGCTGAGTTTGTTGCAAAATTAGGTAAGTAAGCTAGGTCTATTTTATGGTCTAGATTTCAAACAGTATAGCGTGGGCATTTTGAAAGATTCGCTAATGCTCTTTAGTACCTACTTAATGATTTTGCCGTCGACAAAACAAAATCACTTCTTCAGGCTTGGTTTGCAAAACCACTTCAGCTCGATCCAGTACTCGTTGTTTTCAGATATTTATTTATATATTCTTTATTGTACACCAAAAATACATAACAAATTTTTTTTTACACGTAGTCGCTTTCTGCGATCTCTTTCAGGCAACTATGATATATTGGCAGATATTGCACTTTATCAAAAAAATTATATAGGTGCCTACTGAATCTTTTGGAACATTTAGTTTGCTATTTACTTATATTAATTAATCACTTGTGGATAGTACGTAAATTATGACTGGTGGCCGAGATTGAAGAAAATATTCAAATAATATGTACCTACCTATAAATTACTTTGATATTTGCACTATTGACATAACCTTGATATTATACGAACGTCATGGCGGGGTTAGAAAAGTTTGAAAGTTATATTACAGCAAGGCCAATAACCTAGTTAGGTACTTTACTAATTTAATGAGATCGCCTAATTAAGTATGAGTTAATTTAGATCTTTTCATAAAAAGTAAAATTGTGTACAAAACGTGTGCCTTTTATGTGCCTTCATAGCGATTAATATAAAAGACACACTTTGTGTTTACGGTATTATCGTACTGTGTTATTGATTGATATAATTGATATTCATTGCGTAATTTAATACTTCAAGATAAAAACTATTCGGTGCTGCCCGATATGATACATTTCATCGTAGCAAGTAAGTGAACCGGTTAGTTGTACTGAAGGAACTTAGACGCATTTAGGAAGTTTCATAACAGCGGAGTATATAGTATGTAAATAAATTGTTTAAAACTTAGTATAGGTATGTTAGTATGTACCTATGTACCAATAGCACACCGTACCAATTACTTAAATTCTATATCTGATAATAATTACCTTGTGCCACCAAGAAAACCCAAGATTAGTAATGCAATAATTATTAGAAAAGTTACGAATAATATTATTGCAGACCATTGTCGTTTCAAACACTTACCAAATGTGTCAGGTGAAAAAGCTTGAAACACAAAAACAGCAGACGTTCAACAAAAACACAGTCTCGTCACTTACTTAATTGTTACTGATTTTCTTTCGGATAATGTCCGTGAATTTTCGCGATACTGTGTGGTCGCGAGAACGCGGTGCGCCCAAGTCACTGTCTGCGTCAGACTACGCCCGCCGCCGCCACTCTCGCAACCTTTATATACTCGTAGCTACGATACGAGGGTACTGTTCACTATGTAGCTGACTCCATTTAGAAGATTAGCCGCGGCGCATGAGCCGTCAAGTCGAATGCTAATAGAAGAATTGAATCTGTGAAGTACTTTGTATACTCAGGGGAGTTAGCATTACAAAAGCTTCCCAGTTTGTAAGAGCGATTCTTGTTATTAAAACTTTTTGTATTGACAGAGTAACTGAGGAGTTCCGTGACAATTCTGCTCTATTGAATTAATATTGATCTGAGTAGTCTTGAATGATATACTAATGTTCATGACGCTACAAATTCTTTATGATAGATAACCCACATGAACAAAACGATCTTTAGTAAAAGTTTTATAATCAAGGCGCAGGTTTAACTAAGTTACCTATACTTATTGCACTAGTAGGTATTATAAAAACAACGGTAACAATAAATTATTGTCAGACCCTGATTTAATCAGATTAGACGTGAAACACTCCTTGACCTAGGTTTGATTTAAGTTCTACCACGTTCGGTTTTTTTCTTCAATGTTAATCAAACTGATGTATTAATAATTTAATGCACGGTAACAAACTTATCATGAATTCGAGCATAACTCAATCGTCACGCGTAAAATAAGAGAATAGCGTCGTTAGCGTTAGATACAAGTAGGAACTTTGTTGGGTCACAAGGGTAGGATTTCCTCGATAATTTGGTACCACAGACCCAATTTAGTAAGTACATAAATTATTAACTCGGTACCGGATTTATCTAAGACAAAATTCGTAAGTACCTATCCTGAAATGGTGGAAAAAACGAAGCACCAATCGACGCCAATAATTAATTTTCCAAAGCAATACATTCATGACGTGGTTCACTAATTCTTGAAAACGGAGAACGGGTTCATTTACTTAAGGAAAGTTCGTCAGCTACATTTTTAGATGTATAAAGGCTTCAAAGTTTCCCCAGCTATCTCACACTCATATCAAAGTGCCGAGTTTTGGAAAATGTGAAAAGTAGCAGTGGCAGGTACCTACCTACCAGACAAAAAACCTCGTCTGCGATTGGAGGATGGAATTCGTGACGTGTTCTCTTACGACATAACTGGGTTGTTGACATTGAGTTTAAGGCAGAATCAGTAACCGGAATTGGTAGTAGGTAATTATAAAGGTACAGCAGCGGTAGCAGGCGTTGTCTGCCAAACATCGAGCATGACCGTGTCATCGGTCTAGAGCTTACAAGCGCAACTGCTGAACGTGGGTTACTGGGTTAGATTTCGCGAGGTCAAATTGGTATAGAATTTTTCCATCAAGAATTTCTCCGGTGTCTGTAGCTATTTGCGACCGCGAAATGTCAATCAATCAATCTTTCGTGAACACAGGTATTACAATAAAGGTCTTACGTATGACATATGTAGGTGTAGATCTTGTTACCCCTGGCTAAACTAGCAACCACGTCACGACGGCACGGTTGGCGCAGTGGTTACGCGAATGACTGCTGCGTTACATGTCGCGGGTTCGATTCCCGCACGGAACAAATATTTGTATGACCTGCAAGTAGTTGTTCCTGGTCTGGCTGTTTGTGTATGTGAGTTTAAATGTTTGTAAACGCACCCACAATACTGGAGAAATTCCAAGTGTGGGGCCACGTTTAAAAAAAAAAATAAAGAACCATTTTGAGGAATACAGCGTGATGTTTAAATAATAGAATAGGAAATATATTTATACGGCAAAAAAAACACAATAATGAGAGCAGTGCAAGGAAAGAATAGATACTATAATGATTTTACAGATGTGAGTAAATAATTATGTATGAAAACCTGTCATTCGAACCTTACAAAAATCATCAATAACAGGAATACTAGTAATTTAACCATACAAAATAAGATAATTCGACTTAATTGCCCAAGTTATCACGTATTTCGTAATCGACGTCGGCTGATTCGTTTTCTCGTATTTTTTTTACAAATGTATTTGTTACGTACCTACAGATAAACAACAAAATATTTTTTATCACTAATTGCGAAGTAGTTATTTTGGGAAAGCAAACGAGCACGAGGAAACCCGTTTTTTTACGTATGTTACGGAGATTATTTATACATACTTACATATTATAATAAAATCGTAGCGAGGACAATACTTACTGGACATTGAATTTTTTTTTAAGTAATTTTAAGAGGACTAACTACTATAAAATATATTTTTCACTCCTCTTGCTCAAAAAGACCGTCATTGTGGCGTACCAGAGCGAAGAAAAAATAGCAATTCCTCCTCTAGAGGAAAAAGTTTTTTTTTTTTAATTTTTGTGTGTCAAATGACAATGAGCCTACAAAAACGAAAAAGTCTTTAGTCATAAGTAGAATAATCATGAATATAGACTCGACTTATTACTGTTTCATAAAAAAAGAACTTCATTTTATTTTTGAAAATGGAACTAAAATCGGCGATCTCTTTGGTAGAATGCATGCAATGCGTTGCGGCTGCAGAAGAAAAAACAAAAAAAAGACATTGGCGCGAAATCTTTATTTTTTCTTAATTTTTTTAAATTGTAAATTGAATTGGTAGTGACCGTAATTAATTTTACTGTTCTGTATATAGCCCATGATTGGACGAATTTGACATGGAATGTCTGTATGCGCTCGCTTAGTCGCACGCGATTGGCTATCCCGTAGCCATGAGCGACCACACTATTTGCTACAACGCGACGAGCGCACCATCTTCAAAAAAAGGAACGTGCCCGCGCGCGACCAGTCTGACTGTCGTCGCCATTGGCCCATGAACTATCAAGTTTTTAACTCCGTGAGTGAAAATTGATAAAACCAGGACAAATTGTGCATTACCGTGTGGTGCTACTCGTGCCGGTTTCCGTGGTCAACGGTCTACTCGAAATACCGCTCAGATCAATTGGGAGCCAGCTGCAGCAGGAGATAAGGTGAGTTGCATTCTAGCCATCTCTCTGTTGAATTGTTTCCTGGATTGGGTGAACGGCGAACTCCGTTCGTACAGAACTACCTAATAATATTCTTCAACCAATCGAAATTCTTACAGTCCACTCCTCTATTCCACATTCTGGTCATTCGAGCCCGGATTTTCTTAATTTCATTTTGCTAAAACCACGCTTCCTAAATGGCGGAAGTTTTAGAAATGAAACGTAAAACGTTACTAGTTAGAAAGGAATATTTATTTACGAAGATACAAAAACTTTATGACTATTCCAAAAAGTTGGGAACTGATTCAGATAAGTTTCAATTGTTTACGGTATTATTGTCGGAAATGGAAAGTGTTCGTGCGAAGTTTGAATCCGCCATATTTGATTTGTACGAAATAGAAGTGCAAATAAAACCTAATGCAAAAATGTCGATTAGTGAACTTGAAACATTTGACGAAATGTATAATCAATGTCAGTTAATCGTTAGTAAACGTTCAAAATCAGAATCTGACTGCGGTGCTGCATTAGAAAAAAATGATTTAGTAGTACCAGCGTTACCAAAGATAACATTATTTCAGTTTGACGGAGAAGTTGAAAATTGGTTAACGTTTTATGACACGTTCTCATCATTAGTTCACAATAGAAATTTCTCAGATATCGATAAATTCCATTATTTACTTTCATGCGTTAAAGGTCCTGCTTTAAATATCGTTAAAAATCTACCTATCACTGCCGCTAATTATACATTAGTTTGGCAAAGTTTAGTTGATAGATATCACGACCACAGAACATTAGCATGTAGGTATTTCGAAAAAATGTTCAACTTTTCACCGTTAACTAAAGATACTACGTCGAACTTAATTTCATTTGTAGAAACCTTTGATCATTCACTTAAAGCGATTCAAGCATTGAAAATAAATAACTTAGACGATTTCTTATTGTGTCATTTGGCATTACAACGACTCGACCCTCATACGAGAAAATTATTCGAAGAAAGCCGTGAGCAGAAGTTGATACCTACGTTTGCGGAACTAATAGCTTTTGTCAACAAACAAATTAAAGTTCTGGAACACACTTTTACAGACAGCTCGTCGAATAACATGTCGAAATATAGTAATAATAATACACAAAATAAAAAGCAAATTAAATCTTCGTCTAAGTCGGTTCTTAATACGGCACGAGCTTCGAATAATAATAACAACCGTAACAATAATAAATTAGAGTTGACTTGTGTGATTTGTAAACAAAATCAT
This sequence comes from Brachylomia viminalis, assembly GCA_937001585.2. NCBI lineage: Eukaryota > Metazoa > Arthropoda > Insecta > Lepidoptera > Noctuidae > Brachylomia > Brachylomia viminalis. The sequence goes on along the minus strand of OW443301.2, from coordinate 10,935,788 downwards.
ATGATTTATCGATGTGATCAATTTCGTAAATTGTCGGTCGATGAAAGAATGAGCCGTGTTCATTCGCTAAAACTTTGTCAAAATTGTCTTAAATCGGATCATCAGTCAAATGCTTGTAAAAGTACAATTAATTGCGGTGTATGCGCATCGTCGCATCATTATCTATTGCATAAAGATAACGCGAAGGATGAAAGCGCGGGAATATCATCCGTGGCAAACTCCCTGACAGCGCAGCCGTCTCATTCGCACACGCAGCACGCGTTAGTGTCGTCTCACTTCGTAAGTGACTCAACACACACACCCATACAGCAAGCATTAATTAGTAATAACTGCGATTATGGAGTAGTCTTAGGCACTACACTTACGCATGTTATTGACTGTGTTGGTCAATATCAAGATTGCCGTGCAGTCATTGATTCTGGCGCTCAGAGTTCATTTATAACTACTGAATGTGCTCAGAAACTAGGATTAAAACGTAAAAAATGTCCGTTTACCATTCACGGTATAGGTGGGGGCATAGTTAAAAATCAAGGCATGGTTACTTGTACATTAAAACCAAGACATGCGAAGGGTCCAACATTTAGTGTTAATTTAATAGTTATTTCAAAGGTGTCTGCGGATATGCCTAATGTCTCTTTCACAGATAATGTCATTAAAGATTATGACACTTATGAGTTAGCGGATCCACTGTTTTATAAGCGTTCGCGAATAGATATTTTGTTAGGTAACGACATAGTGCCAGATATCATTAGAGATAAACCATTAGTAATTAAAAGGGGTATTCCTAGTGTGATTAAAACAGTCTTTGGTTATGTTATTAGCGGAAAATTATATCCACTTATTAATAGTAGTTCGCAAAATCTTAATTTATCGGTTTCATATGACGAAGAACAGTCGATTGAAAAAGCTTTACGCAGTTTTTGGGAAATTGAGGAAGTGCCGTGCACACCGTCAATAAATCCGATGGATCAGTTAGCCGAGGAGATATTCTCTAATGAACATACTCGAGAGTCGAACGGGCAATACGTAGTTCCGCTGCCTTTTGCGCCCGAACGCTCGCCGCTAGGTGCAACGCGTGCCGTGGCTGAGCGCCGTTTATTGTACACGGAACGAAAGCTCGCGCGTACTGCTGATTTAAGTAATAAGTATAAGGAATTTATGCGGGAATATGAAGACCTCGGTCATATGGAACTTTATCAGGGTGACAAACCTAGCAAATACATTATTCCACATCACAGCATTTTGCGACCTACTAGTACCTCCACTCCGTTACGTGTAGTGTTCGACGCGTCGGCGAAGAGTAGCAATAACGTGGCTTTAAATGATATTCTATTAGTCGGCCCTAAGCTGTATCCGGATATTGCGGCAATCATTTTGAAATTTCGGCTATTTGAATATTGTCTGGTAAGTGACGTTTGTAAAATGTATCGGGCTATCTCCTTAAGAAAAGAAGATCGTTTATATCAACACATTTTATATCGGGAATCGCCTAACGATCCAATAAAATTATACGAATTAAAAACCGTGACTTACGGACTTAGTTGTTCACCGTTCTTAGCAATTCGGACGCTACTTCAGTTAGCTAACGATGAATGGAAACGTTTTCCATTCGCTGCTCAGGTCCTCCGTGAGGGGGTTTACATGGATGATATTCTATATTCCTGTAATACTTTTGAACAAGCTTGCTTAGTACAGGATCAATTAATTGGTATTTTTGAAAGTGCCAACTTTACCTTAAAAAAGTGGATGAGTAACAGTGAAAGGTTACTACAACGCGTACCCTCCGAAAATAGGGAAAATTCCGTAACGTTCGTTAAAGATGAAAACTATAGTACCATTAAAGTTTTAGGTCTTCAATGGATTCCAAAATCCGATAATTTCATTTTTTCGGTTAATTTAACTGACAGCGAGTCAACCAAGCGATCAGTACTAAAACTGCTAGCGTCGATTTACGATCCCGTGGGTTTTATCGCGCCATGCACTTTTGTCGCGAAGCAGATCATGCAAGAACTGTGGAAGCTAGGCATCGGTTGGGACGAAAAGTTACCGGATAACGTAAAAACATCGTGGCAAAATTTTATTTTGGAACTTCCTCGGTTAAAGGAGTTGCGTATCGAGCGTCACATGCTGTTACCAAACGAGACGGAATGCGACTTAGTTGGATTTTGTGATGCTTCGTTGCGTGGCTACGCAGCATGCGTGTATGTTATCAGTCGCGATCAAAAGGGTATCGTAAAGGTGCGTCTAGTGACCGCGAAAGCTAAAGTTGCACCAATAAAACCCATCACGATTCCTCGGTTGGAGTTAATGGGGGCTGTTTTGTTGAGCAAATTAATAAAGTTCGTAGTTGATACATTTACTCGCGTTAAAATTAACAAAATAACAGCAGCTTCAGACTCGACAGTCGTACTGTCATGGCTTCAAACGGAACCTTATAAGCTGAAAACTTTTGTCAGTCATCGCGTTACGAAAATTATTGAAGTATTACCCCCTCATTTTTGGCGGCATGTGTGTAGCGAACATAATTTAGCCGATATTTGCTCTCGCGGAGCGTCTCCGGAACAACTAGTCAGTTGTAATCAACGTTGGTTACAGGGCACTGACTGGATGTATCAAAATTATATCGACTGGCCCCTGACGGTGTTTGATAATGAGAGTAATAATAAAGTACCGGAATTAAAAATATCTGTTAATTTCTTGACCGAAAATAAAAATAATGATAATTTGAATGAATCTAGAACAGAATTTTGTGAAAGAATCTTTCAAAACTTTTCCTCATTTTCCAAATTGCAAAGATCATTTGCCTGGATTTTAAGATTTAGACCAAAAAGGGGTGACATGAGCACTACTCACAAATCGGGAGTATTATCAACCTGCGAATTAAACGAAGCTCGCGATAAGTTGATAAAATTAGTTCAAAATGCCTATTTTGAAGCGGAATTAAAACTGCTTAAAGATAAGAAACACGTTTCTTCATTAAGAAAATTATCTCCATTTATTGATGCCGACGACTTCCTCAGGGTAGGGGGTCGCATCGGTCATGCCGAACTCCCGTATAATACTAAACATCCACGGCTTCTTCCGAAGCACAGTTTATTTACTAAACTATTGATCAATTATTTACATAAAAAATATTTACATGTAGGACCGCGAACCTTACAAAGTATAATAAATGAAAATTTTTGGATATTGTCTGCTCGTAGCGTCATTAGATCCGTTTTAGCTAAGTGTAAAACGTGTTTTAAATGTAAACCGTCTTTACTGCAACCCGAAATGGCACCATTGCCACCAACTCGGTTGATACCTAATAAGGTATTTTCTAACGTCGGAGTTGACCTGGGAGGCCCATTTTTAATTAAAGAAAGCTTACGTCGTAATGCTAAAGTGACAAAAGCGTATTTGGCACTGTTTATCTGCTTTTCTACAAAAGCTGTACATCTGGAGGTGTTATCTTCTCTCTCCGCCGACTGTTTCCTCGCGTGCTTAGACAGATTCGTAGCTCGTAGAGGTCTATGCGCTGTTCTCTATTCTGACTGTGGTACTAATTTTGTTGGTGCAAGTAAACATCTGTCTGAAATACAAAGGTTTCTGCGCGAGAGTCAAGACGACATTTCCGATGGCTGTTGTAAAAGGCAGGTTGATTGGAAATTTAATGTCCCTAGTGCTCCACATATGGGTGGTCTCTGGGAAGCGGGAATAAAGTCAGCAAAATATCATCTAGTGCGAAGTGTAGGTGAAAAGTCCTTAACGTTTGAGGAACTTTCCACGATATTTTGTAAGGCAGAAGCCATTTTAAATTCGCGTCCCTTATGTCCGCTACCTGCTAGCGATAATCCCAACGAATTTAATGTCTTAACCGCCGGACACTTTCTTATTGGTCGAAGCTTGACGTCTATACCCGAGTATAACGTTCAAGAGGTAAACATTAACAGATTGTCACGTTGGCAGTATATTCAGAGGTGTTCCCAACTTTTCTGGAAACGTTGGAGTCACGAATATTTAAATACTCTCCAGCAGAAGGCTAAGTGGTTTACGTCTTCCTCTAACCCAAAGGTTGGAGATTTAGTGATAGTAAAAACCGATAATGCTCCCTCCTGTAATTGGCCTCTCGGCAAAATAGAAAAATTACATCCCGGTCCCGACGGGATAGTTCGGTGTGTGACACTGCGCACCGAAAAAAGTGTCTTACAAAGACCAACCAATAAGCTCTGCCTATTGCCTTATACCAATTAAATTCAAACAAAACGTTTTTGTTAGTTATAGGTACCTAGCTTAGTGTTTATTTTAGGATTTTTTCTTCATGATATAGGTAATAAGGTAATCGTAGTTTTCTAGAAACCATCACTATGGTTTCGGTAGGGGGTATGTTCTGTATATAGCCCATGATTGGACGAATTTGACATGGAATGTCTGTATGCGCTCGCTTAGTCGCACGCGATTGGCTATCCCGTAGCCATGAGCGACCACACTATTTGCTACAACGCGACGAGCGCACCATCTTCAAAAAAAGGAACGTGCCCGCGCGCGACCAGTCTGACTGTCGTCGCCATTGGCCCATGAACTATCAAGTTTTTAACTCCGTGAGTGAAAATTGATAAAACCAGGACAAATTGTGCATTACCGTGTGGTGCTACTCGTGCCGGTTTCCGTGGTCAACGGTCTACTCGAAATACCGCTCAGATCAATTGGGAGCCAGCTGCAGCAGGAGATAAGGTGAGTTGCATTCTAGCCATCTCTCTGTTGAATTGTTTCCTGGATTGGGTGAACGGCGAACTCCGTTCGTACAGAACTACCTAATAATATTCTTCAACCAATCGAAATTCTTACAGTCCACTCCTCTATTCCACATTTACAATAGTGAAAATGTCATCATCTGTGGGAATGGAGACCCTAATTTGCAAATTGAAGAGAAAGGAAAAGAAATAATTTTAATAAAATAAACTACATAAAATATGTATTTCATATTGTACTGTTTTATTTTCTCGCAATCGTAGTGAAAAGTAGAGTGTAACACACGGCGCTAAAAACCCATTAAAACTCGGTTTCTATTTACTCCCTCGCTAAAGCTCGGGAGTAAAACTACCTCGTATATAATGGGTCATTTTAGCTCCTTGTATAACAATCTACTATTTCACTCCTCTTGCTCAAAAAGACCGTCATTGTGGCGTACCAGAGCGAAGAAAAAATAGCAATTCTTCCTCTAGGGGAAAAAGTTATTTTTTTTTTAATTTTTGTGTGTCAAATGACAATGAGCCTACAAAAACGAAAAAGTCTTTAGTCATAAGTAGAATCATGAATATAGACTCGACTTATTACTGTTTCATAAAAAAAGAACTTCATTTTATTTTTGAAAATGGAACTAAAATCGGCGATCTCTTTGGTAGAATGCATGCAATGCGTTGCGTCTGCAGAAGAAAAAACAAAAAAAAAGACTGGCGCGAAATCATTATAATTTTTCTCTAATTGCAAATTGAATTGGTAGTGACCGTAATTAATTTTACAATAGTGAAAATGTCATCATCTACTGAGAATGGAGACCCTAATTTGCAAATAGAAGAGAAAGGAAAAGAACCACTCAACATTCATCTTCACAGAGGACTGAAATTAAGTTACCGGGAAAAAACATCTCTTAAATATCCAGAATTGTACATTTAATTTTTAATAAAATAAACTACATATTTCATATTGTATTGGATTGTTTTATTTTCTCGCAATCGTAGTGAAAAGTAGAGTGTAACACACGGCGCTAAAAACCCATTAAAACTCGGTTTCTATTTACTCCCTCGCTAAAGCTCGGGAGTAAAACTACCTCGTATATAATGGGTCATTTTAGCTCCTTGTATAACAATCTACTATTATAGATTTTTTCTGTTTGTCTTTTTGTCTGAATTTATATTCCAGCGTCACGCAAAAACTACCGGATAGATATTGATCAAATTTTGCATAGATGTTCGATAAGGGTCTGGTCAGTCTGTAGGCTATAAATTATCACGCTATTTACTATGGCGTTTGTTCGTACTCCTCTATAGTTTACCGCAAATTATACAAAGACGAGCCAAAATATTGCAGATAGTTACAGATTTAACCTCTTAAATTATTATCATACCGCTATACCTTTAAAGAGCTATGCAGTCCATCATGACATATTTTAGGATCGGCTATTTTAGTCAACTTTAAACAAAGCAAAAAGCTTACCGGTTCGTCGACTGCTATGCAAACCCATGTTCGATTCCCAACATTTGAAAAATTTTATGCTGCCTTTTTTTAGGGTTCCGTATCCAAAGGATGCCAAGGGAACCCTATTACTAAGCCTCCGCTGTCCGTCCGTCTGTCTGTCAGCGGGTTGTATATCATGAACAGTAATAATAAATTTTCACAGTGTGTGTTTGTATTGCCGCTATAACAACAAATAATAAAAATAAAAGAAAGTAAGAAATTAAAGGGGTCCCCAGAAAAGAAACGTGTTTAAAAAAATGTAGTGTTAAATATTGTACGGTGGTACGGAGCCCTTCATGTGCGAGTCTGACTCGAACTTTGCCGGTTTTTACATTTTGTTATAGTTACATAATATAATAGTATATTATAATATTTCGTAAAACGTAAAGTAAATACAGAAAAACATAGAGTCTAGGCCCCTTCTGTCATCTTGGGTTATAGTAAAAAAAAAATTGGTATATGGTTAGGTGACTGTTAATGAGAAATCCCGTGGGTTTACAATCTACCGTTTTGTTATATTATTGATAGCTTTTCGTCAGGAATAATCTGTAAGAAAGCATCTGTTATTATCAGTGTTGTGCCATTATCAGGTAGTATATATACCTACAGGAACGCAGGCGTTCATTCATTCCCTAAAAACGAAAAACTTCGCAAGCAATGGAAAATTATTACTGAAACCTGCGGGTTTCGGCATCAGGACGAGCCGCTTCTCACACGGAAACTGTACGTCGCTTGCTGCCGCGTCACCATTCCTGACTCTGTTCATATTTTGACTGATGTGACCAGAACTACAAACGTAGTATAGGTAGGTACAGGCAAATTTATAAAAATGTGGCGGTTATTTTAGTATTATTTATTATTGTTTCAGACTTCCACGCGAACGAAGGTAATTATAGTAATAATATCGGATTTAAAGCCTTCATGAGGTAGGTATATAAGGTAAATTAGCACAATCATAACTAAAATATAATCATTTATTTTGACATAATAAAGATTTTGTAGTAAGTAGGTACATGAGGGACTTACAGAGTATGCATTATTAATTACATGGTGTTCACGCGAATTGTTGACTGAAGCACTGAAAATTTTGACTCCCTATTTCAGTATCTTATTAATCAGTTTTTTATGCTTTTTGTGTGTGTAAGTGCGTGTGAGAGTAGATAACTATAACTATTCCAAACCAAGAGAAGCTAAGGTGAGTCTATTAGGAGTATTAACAATTGGATTAGAACGGGCCAAATTCGATGCGGTTATTTTGTCATAATATAAGTACGTGGTTAGGAAATTAAGAAAAAACATTTCTGTCAGTGCAGTGCACGGTGGTACCGCCTTAGGTCATAAATGCAAATATTTCATCATCAATTACGCCCAATTTAATTACCCATATTGATTTACTGATAAACAAGCTACCCAAAAGTATAAATTTATGTCACCTAATTATCACTTATTTTACCTAATTATCACTTATTTTACCTAATGATCACTTATTTTACCTAATTATCACTTATTTTACCTAATTATCACTTAATTTACCTAATTATCACTTATTTTTCGACCTCCGAAGTGAACACATCATTACGTTGCGCTCGCCCTATCAGTAACTCATTTAATTAGCACTATTGTTTGTGTAACGGTGAATTGTCAGAATTGCATTGTTTTTGAGTGGTGTTTGTGACATGGATTTCCAAGATCAAGGTAATATGTTATTACTAATCTATTTAGATTTATAATATAAAAGAAAGTCGTGTTAGTTACACTATTTATAACTCAAGAACGGCTGAACCGATTGATGGGGAGGTAGCTTAGAACCAGGAGACGGACATAGGATACTTTTTTTCTTTTTTTTTTTGATTATGCCATATTTGTTTTCTTTTATTAAACCATTCTTTCATACTTATTTACTATACTATTTTGTATCTACGAGTATCTTTATATATGTAATCTTAAATATAATTCTTCTGTACGTGAGTTTGTCACCTATCTTCTCCTAAACGGCTGGACCGATTTGGTTGAAATTGTGTATGTATATTTCAATGGGTTCCTGGGTGGTTTGAAAACACAATTGGACCCGGTAGGTGGCGCTGCTGTCGGCATGTCACCAAATTTGATTTGCTGTACCTACAAGAGAACATTACATAATTTTGAGCGGTACTCTTTATTGCCTAGCTAGAAAGAATAACACAAAAAAAAAACATTCAATATGCAGAAAATTGGAGCAACTCAATCCCAAGCCTTTTTGTCCGCAATATAATCTTTAACAGTATAAAAGGCTTTCTGGCACAACTTACGTTTAATGAATCATTTATGTATTGTTATAATGTTGATGTTATTGTGATGGATTGTAAACAGTTTAACAACATGAAAGTACAAATTAGGGTACAATGTGACGTCGCCGTGGTCCGAGGACGAGGGGGAAATATTGGTCGTCGTACACTAATTTCTCAAACGGTTTACACGTGGCGATTAAATAGAATCGCAGAAGAACGATTAGCGGTAAATGCAAGTGTAAGAGACCAGATTGCAAGCACACGTGCAAATGAACGACAAGAACATCACAATCAACGCCTTCGGGCTAATACATTGAGGCAAAGACAGGCGCGTAAATTAAAATTATTAAACATATGAAAAATAAATAATAATAAAAAAATAAGTTACTGTTATATAATATAAGAAAAATGTATTTATTCCAGAAACAAAAAAGCGGTATGAAAAAACATTGCCACAATTGTGGGCAATGGATGCCACTAAGAGCTTCGCAAAAAAAAAAATGTGAGCATAACAATAAAAAAATTACACTAAGATTTAATTCGCCAACGAACATCAACAGTAGCTGCATTGAATGCGTCTTCGTTAATATCATATCCCTAAACTTTAAAACTTTAATCATTGTGGCTTGGAAACGACACATTATATAGAACGCAAAAAAAGGAAGCAAAGGAGTTTAAAGAAAGGAATCTCGCCAATACTTCCAACATAGAAGACTTGGAAGAAATAGAAGAAAATTTTAATATTTTAGACATAGGACAATAGTAAACAGTATATATATTTTTGTTATCAAAAAATTATGACTCAACCGTAGATTGGTTAGAAGTCATTATAGAATCGCAAAATTAAAATGTTAAATTTATGACAAGTGAAGCTGCTATTCCGGGCATTTGTCTCTCATTATTATTGTGTTTTTTTTTACTTTAATGTAACAAAAAAGTTAATATAACTCAGCTAATTACTAAACACCACATTTCTAAGGCGGTACGAAATTCGCCGGGTCAGCTGGCTAGTTATATTTTTAATTTTATTTGACTTATTATGACGTGTGTTTTTAGGTGCTATGCCACAGTGTATGATCCACCAAATATTTATCTTATACTTGACTTCACATAGACTTACAACTAATTTCAACCATAGTCAAATACTCTCATATATCTTAAATTAAAGATTGAACTGTCTGTTTTGAAAATATAAAAGGTTTTTCTGCGTCCTTTTGCGACTTTAGTTGCTATATCGCCTCTACGACTACGTAGGCTCAGGCGTAGTACGGTCTACGAAACATACGTAAAATATCCCAAAAAAAAAAGCTTATATACAAGTGAGGTGCTAGACCTGTTACAGGTGTAGATAAGTATATTGTAATATTAGTATTAATTATGTATAAGATTTCGCTAACAGTCATTTTGTAACTTGTGTTTTTAGTCTTAAGTTAAGATAGTATATTTTGTTGATTAAATATAGTTTACTAATATTTTTATTTATTTTATACTAGGTTTATGATATAACTATTTAGCCATAATTAAAACCACATCAATGTGTATCTAATAATTGTCTAGAAAATTTCTGAATATAAAACAGAAATATTTCACTTTTGTGTGTAAATGTACTAAATTAAGTAGATATTGTTTTTATATTATTTTAAACCTAAAATGTAAAAAAAAACTAGCGCTATTGAATGTTAAATATTTATGACCGGCTTTGTACGGGCGCTGAACCACTGTGCAGTGGTCCGAAATGTGGACAATGTGTAGCACAATAGTATTTTATTTCTCTTTTTTCGTTGAAGTTACAATTTTATCATAAGAAACAAAAATAGATAACGACAACAAAACAAATATAGGTAAGTAGTCGTTCGTCGAATACATATTTTGTTGTTCATGATTGCATTGAAACGCATCGGCTGCTGTAAGCACGCGCAGAGCAGTGGTGGTCCAGTAGTAAAGACCTCGTCTTATACATACGACTGTATATGCAGTGGAATGGTTGGTTCGTACCCAGGCAGTCTTGCGCTTTACTTTGTGCAATTGGTTTAATTAAAACTGCTTCCATTACGGTGAAGGCAAAAATCGCAAGGAATAGCATGGCAAATGGCATCGCATGTCTGAAAAATAAAAATTTGAAGACGTTATGACATCCACCACGTTTTTTTATCGTCTATGCAAGCCTTCGCAGCGTAGCGCGGCTGCTACGGTCCCCCTACGAGGCGACTACGCAGCGTAGCACGGTTGCTACGGACCTTATACGACGCGCCTACGCAGCGTAGTGCGAATCTACGGACCCCCTACGACGCGACTACCCAGCGCGCAGCGTAGCGCGGCTACCACGCACCTACGACGCCCCTTCGCAGCGTAGCACGGTTGCTACGGACCTTCTACGACGCGCCTACGCAGCGTAGTGCGAATCTACGGACCCCCTACGACGCGACTACCCAGCGCGCAGCGTAGCGCGGCTACCACGCACCTACGACGCCCCTTCGCAGCGTAGCACGGTCGTTAGGGACTTCCTACGACGCGAGTAAGCAGCGTAGCGCGGCTACTACGCATCTCCTACTCCTCATCATCCTCGACTCACCTACGCACCGTAACGCGGGTGCTACGGACCGCCTCGCGCCTACGACTCACCCCTACGCAGTGTAACGTGTGAACAGATTGCGCCCACAGGGGCAGACACCAAATGACAGAGTGAGTACACAAACCTCAGTACTTATATTTTGGTACAGTTTATAGAGAAACATAAATCTGGGAGAAGCTACTATTTTTTACACTTTTTCAGTTGGTTGGTGGTTTTTTTTCGTTGAGGTGGAGGCTTGAAATAGAAAACATAATATTAATTATAGAACTTCCAAGTAACTACTTTTTAACGAGTACCTAGTTATTAAGTATCTGAGGTTGTATTTACATATCCATAGTCACGACTTGAGGACGGCAATCGACAATCACATATTGCTTATTAATTAATACAACCAATAGGTATCGCAAACTCAGTTGGTACCTGGGTAAATTGTTCATAATTAAGGTAGTAAACTGATATATACAGCAAAAGTTTTTATCTTTTACAGTTAGTTTGTGATGCACGTACGGATTATAAGATTTCCAGGTGTCAGAAACGTGACTAGAAAATCAAAATGAATGCATTTAATGGAATAGCACACCTACATTTACAAACTGTATAATCTTTTTATTTCACAAGAGTCACAATAACTAATAATCTGTATGTAGTCTGATAATATGTAATAATAATATCTAGCCTACACCAACCGGAGGTTGTCCTTGGGTGCACTTGCAAAGTGCATACAGGGATAATCGTCGGTTAGTACCTCATAACATTTGAAAAGCGTTTAACGGGCTTCTGCGAGTTGGTTTCGGCTCCTCGTACGCCCTCCAAAGGTCCGGGACCCCAGGGTCCCGAGATTATGTCAAAGTCATTTTAAATAATAATATCTTACCTGATATTATCTAAGTTGACTGGTAGAGAATGCCTAAGGCGATAAGTCCGCCTTTGTACCTACAGTATTGTGTGCGAGAAGTTTAAATAATAAATATCTAAGTTACATACAGGAGTCGAGCCAATTAGATTTATTACGACCTCCCACGGTTCTAGGCCTAGTTTCAATGTCGGATATCCGGTTATGTTACGTACCTATGATTGTCATTTGTCGTTATTGGATATCGAATAATGCTTTCATTATCAAAATCAAAAGTCATTTATTCAAACTAGACTGAATCAGCACTTTTTGAACGTCAAAATTACAGAAGACAGTCCCTCAAAACTCCCGCCCTTCACCACTTCTTAGTGCTTTAGTTGGGAAGAATAAGTGGCGCAATAAACTCCCCAGCAATTATTAAAATTATTAGCCATATGTCAGCTAGCACACGCCAATATACCTACCAACAAAAACATTGAAAACTACACTCAAGCAGAAATAAACAATAAAAACGTAATATAACTTAATACCTAAATAAAAGCCTCCAGGCATACAGGGCGTGCCCGCTTACATATGCAATGCTGCCTTGTTATAGTTGTAACTTGAAGTCACAAATGATAAACTAGGACCTTCGAAGTAAAATAAATAAACAGTTAATTACTAATAACAATAACAAAACCATGGTTAGCAAGACGACCGGTCACCACAAGCAGTACCCGTTCACGAGCATAACGCAAAGATCAGCCATTGCCATAATTGTAGCTCGTACGCTGACGCTGTATGTTCGTGCCCCACTTTAGCTAAAGCTGACCATTTGAAGTATCTAGGTGTCACTATTGATTCCAATCTAAATTTCCGTAACCATATCTACTAGAGTGCGCCAATTAATATACGTTTTTAAGAATTTACGGAGCATAGCAGATTATAAAACAATTGGACAGGTTTATTTAGCTTTGTGTCAATCCATTCTTACCTATTGCATAACTTCTTGGGGTGGTGCTGCAATAGTAGATTGTTATACAAGGAGCTAAAATGACCCATTATATACGAGGTAGTTTAATAGAAACCGAGTTTTAATGGGTTTTTAGCGCCGTGTATTACACTCTACTTTTCACTACGATTGCGAGAAAATAAAACAATCCAATACAATATGAAATATGTAGTTTATTTTATTAAAAATTAAATGTACAATTTGTACAATTCTGGATATTTATCGAGATGTTTTTTCCCGGTAACTTAATTTCAGTCCTCTGTGAAGATGAATGTTGAGTGGTTCTTTTCCTTTCTCTTCTATTTGCAAATTTGGGTCTCCAATCTCACTAGATGATGACATTTATTTTTCACTATTGTAAAATTAATTACGGTCACTACCAATTCAATTTGCAATTAGAGAAAAATTATAAAGATTTCGCGCCAATGTTTTTTTTCGTTTTTTCTTCTGCAGCCGCAACGCATTGCATGCATTCTACCAAAGAGATCGCCGATTTTAGTTCCATTTTCAAAAATAAAATGAAGTTCTTTTTTTATGAAACAGTAATAAGTCGAGTCTATATTCATGATAATATAATATAATATTCATAATCTATATTCATTCTACTTATGACTAAAGACTTTTTCGTTTTTGTAACAATTTTTCACTCCTCTTGCTCAAAAAGACCGTCATTGTGGCGTACCAGAGCGAAGAAAAAATTGCAATTCTTCCTCTAGGGGAAATAGTTTTTTTTTTTTAATTTTTGTGTGTCAAATGACAATGAGCTTACAAAAACGAAAAAGTCTTTAGTCATAAGTAGAATAATCATGAATATAGACTCGACTTATTACTGTTTCATAAAAAAAGAACTTCATTTTATTTTTGAAAATGGAACTAAAATCGGCGATCTCTTTGGTAGAATGCATGCAGTGCGTTGCGGCTGCAGAAGAAAAAAAACAAAAAAAGACATGAAATTAAGTTACCGGGAAAAAACATCTCGTTAAATATCCAGAATTGTACAAATTGTACATATAATTTTTAATAAAATAAACTACATATTTCATATTGTATTGGATTGTTTTATTTTTTCGCAATCGTAGTGAAAAGTAGAGTGTAACGTAACACACGGCGCTAAAAACCCATTAAAACTCGGTTTCTATTTACTCCCTCGCTAAAGCTCGGGAGTAAAACTACCTCGTATAAAATGGGTCATTTTAGCTCCTTGTATAACAATCTACTATTACTTCCTCTAGAGCGTGCTCAAAGAGCAATTCTAAAGGTTGCTACTTTTCGCCCTTTTAGATTTACTACGCACCTGCTTTACATAGCATGTAATGTACGAACAGTAGATACGGCAATTATTCATCCTAAGCATAGCTACACCGGCACACTGCAGTTCCTTTTGACCCAGTAGCTTCACACAAGAGAAGGAAGGACTAATAAAACATGCGTTTGCTAATCGATTTTATGTATTTTTAGGACCTTTCCTGTATAATAGGCTCAACAAGGTACTAAGCCTCTATAGTGTACCTAAGCTATAAAAAATGTAGTATAAGTAATGTTATCAGAATATTTAGCGACGCTTAATTGCACAGACACAGAAAAACTTCTAGAAATGTTGTCTTGATGATACTTTTAGGTAATAATGTACCACTACCAATATGCTTTTTCTCTTCGATTATTTTTATATTAGTTTTACTTCTAATTTTCATGCCCCATTTTAATTGTAATGTAAAGTAATGGCCTGAAACACAGGTTTGAATAAACCTAGATCGGGTGGGTCGCTAATTTAAACTAATTCCGAACCATTATTAATTGCACCAGTATTAGAAATAGTTTAGATTTAGTTTATTAATAGGCCATTAGAATTGTATAGGATATTTACTACTGTTTGGCTAAATGTACACTTTTGTAAATGTTTTTATTTTTATTATTAAATAAATTATTATTATTATTATTGCCCCCCTCGTCATATTTGAGGGAAGGAGGCAACCCGACCCCCGACGCTACCGCAAGCAGTGACATCTATAGGAGCATGACGAAATTGCTGCTGGTCGCTCAGGCAATATTAATATGATCAATTGTCGAGGTCACTAGACTAGCTAACCACATACTGCAATATAACTCATTAAAAAAACATTGAAATGAGTAGATTATGTCAATCATAAGTAAATGAAAATTAAATTAAACTAAATTGACGTATATAGTCAAATAAATAAACAATTTTATGAACTCATATAACTTGTCAGTTGGTAGGCTAACTTTGGAGAAAGAACATAAACATTGTCTTGAGTTAATCACAGCGACCAACTATTCTTATCGTTTAAGTAGTCGTTGATAGAATAGTATGGTTTCTAGTGTTATAATATGAATATCACTGTTTGGCTATCATTGGTTTCATGTACCTAAATAGCTACATACTTTGTCATGTTTATTACAAACATAGTCGTTACATTTGCTAAGTAGGCAAGAATTACGGAATTGTAGCTGTTTAGTGTGTTAAATAAATCATCGTGACGCCAGAATGATGCGTAGTTCGCATGTGGTGTTGTGTTCCATAATTATGTAACTGTTACCGATAGTAAGGGGGTTTAGGTTAAACACATTCCTACATTGCTAAAGTATGCCACTTTCTGCACTTTCAGTTCATGTTTTTTTTCTAAGATAGTATCAAAGTTAATGAGAGCAGGTGGTAGATACTGGCCTTGGCCCTTGCGGCTCACACCAACCTTAGCCCTCCACCTCCACCCGTCATGACCACCCGTCAACAGAGTGTGTTCCCTTTCCCTTGCAGATCGTATGATTGTGTTGCCACGTTAATGTTGATTATTATTTGCAGCGTCGTAGCTAGGGGCTAGCCAGGCGGGTAGCTGCTAGGGGCGCAACCTTTAAGGGGCGCACTTTGCAGACCCACAGCCTGCCCCCATTTCTGTATGAATGGCCAAAAGAAAACCGAACCTATCCGAGATGGTGCAATAATATAATTGAGAGAATTTATATAGTAGGTGTACCTTGAGCATTTAATTTAATTCTAGTATTGCACCTTTTAGACCTTGATTACACACGAGCGAGACGGGCTCGCTCAATTAGGTTCCGTACCAAATTAAAACCTACTTTCACTAAAAACTATAAGTGAAGGTAACATTTCTCTAAGAAAAAATTACAAACTTAACTTTGGCAGTCGAGAAAACGTTTTTACATACTCGTACATACATCAGTGTAGGTACAAACATAACGATCGGAACTCATGTAAGTTTGTAATCGCAAAAAGTACTTAGTATTTTTATGTGATACAAGACTTATACTTATCTACGAATTTTATTATTTGGCTACTTATAGATACGGTGAGACCTTGCTTCTTGCCAAATTTCATTATGCTAAGTCAACGGAAAGTACCTACCCTCATAGGTTTTGATGATTTCTATATTATGTGACATAAATTATCGTATCTTTTGATTGCGTTGGCTTAGAAACTAGATTTTTTTACCCGTTAGGACCGCAAGCCATAGTATTTGATATTAATTTCAACTTGATACCAACAGACGGACAACAAAGTGATATAGCGTACAAAGCAGAAAGAAGTACAGCCCCTAAAACAAAGTACCTAGCTTCTATAATAATGCAAGTAGTAGTACCTACTCGAGGAACCCACCCACTCCATTCTCGCTCGCTAGGACGGAGCACTGAATTGATTCAATTCCTTTTAAACCCGACGCGAGGACTCGACAAAATCCGCTCTGCTGGAAGTGTCCCATTTATTGAAAGGTTAGAGCGAAGATAAAAGGCCAACATTAGATATTTTATATGGTCGACGGATATTCTTTCTTTCATACATAAAACGTTTTTAACAATCATGTTGTTAGTATGTACCGCATGTTCACTTGGGCTATTTTTACTACAACAATTATTTACAATAACAATTTATGTTGTTATTTCTGATATCTTATCGAATATCAACTATACCTACAGGGAGGCAGGGACATCAATGCGCAACCGGTTACCACTAGATACGGATCCAGTACATGATTCTGAACCCCACTTTTTTTTTTATTTGTTGGAAATCAAATAACTTGGGCGGAGCGGGAGGGCGTGTCAGACTCTTACTGACTAAAACCCACCCGTGTACCTTCAGTTGCCAGGGGCCACGGTAACCCTTTCGGACTTTCCCGCAAACCTGGCAGGCATCAGCCCTAGTGGACCCCGTCATTGGTGCTGACATCTCTATGAGGCGTGCGTGGAACACACGTTGGAACACAACGCGCCGTCGACCCGGGCCTGGCCCTTATCGGACGGCGTGCTGCACAATGCTCGCCGTCCGCAAGCTCGCGCCTACGGTGGCCGGGAATCGGCTTGTGATTCCCGACGCCCAGGGCGTCTCCTGCGGCGGCTAGAGGCGTGAGGGCGCGAATTTTGCCTCTCCCTCATGCGTTCCGCCACCTCCTTCGCGAGCATTACTGCGTCGCACAAGGAGGTGACGGCTTTCCAAGCCCTCTCGCTCCGTACCATGGCCTGGACCAGAACCAGACGCGAGGGATCGCCACCGCCAATCGCCTCCACGAGCACACGGCGGTGCTCCGCCCAAGTAGGGCAGACCTCAGAGGTCGACGGCGCGTTGTGTTCCACGCGCGCCTCAAAGAGATGTCAGCACCAATGACGGGGTTTGCTAGGACCGATGCCTGCTAGGGTTGCGGAAAAGTCCAAGAGGGTTACCGTGGCCCCTGGCACAGGCAACTGAAGGAACACGGGTGGGTTTTAGTCAATAATAATAATAATAAAAATATTTTATTGACGTAAAAATACAGGTATTACATACTCTTTTGAAGCCCTGGCTCCTGAGCTAGGTAGAGACCTGTGTTACAGGAGCCAAGTCAGTAAGAGTCTAACACGCCCTCCTGCTCTGCCCAGAGCGGGAGAAGTTATTTGATGATTTCCCACCCACAAAAAAAAAAGTATTGTTATAACAAATTATACTACACAGATAGGGAAAACAAAAGAGTTCAATAGGAATCACTAGTATCGTAATCGATATAATTATCGATACCTGGGTAGGGGTACCTAAATAAGTAGTACCAGAGTAATTTTATTTTTTACCTAATCGATAATAATTTTCGTGCTTTTCACACGATCTTTATCAATTAACTCGGGATCCTTCTGTCGGGACCTGTTACTGTTTATTTAGACTGGTAGTGTGGGTGTTGTGTTAGTCATTTGTGTAGGTATATCTTTAACTAATAAAGGTAAATTTTTTGCCAACCTGACCCGCAGTACACCTTGACAGGGACCCTTATAAATCGTGATAGATTTCATTGACTATAATCATAACCAGTCATAAATTGTCAAATTACGAATTTAAATACGTCCATAACTACATACCTACCTAGGAACCTATTGTTGCACAAATGCACCTAGGGCGCCCCTAATAATCTCTATTTAAAACTATAATAATTTATGACGAATTGACACACAAAAGCATAAATTTGAAAGCCATAGCAGCGCCAGAACTTTGCTAAAACAATTTCCT
The DNA here is from genome assembly GCA_937001585.2 of Brachylomia viminalis. NCBI lineage: Eukaryota > Metazoa > Arthropoda > Insecta > Lepidoptera > Noctuidae > Brachylomia > Brachylomia viminalis. Next base: position 10,917,389 of record OW443301.2, on the reverse strand, counting down.
AGTCATGAGAAATCGGGTAACCGTAACGGAAATGAATTATTGCCTTAACGTCTGACCCTACAGCTACAAAGCTCTGTTCCATCAAAAGCTTTAGATGTGTAATTACCCGCGATGACGCAAGCTCTCTCGGCCCTCGACTTCACAAGAGACCGGGAGGTCTCGGGGGTGGGAGGGTAGAAAAGAGGGTGAAAGAAGGTGGTCGGTCGCACCGTATCCATGGTTACCGAGCAGGGAGGCTGACTATTGCAACAAGTGGGACTTATCACGACATTTATTCTCAGCTTTTTCGTTAGGGTCTTGTTCAGAAGTTTTATGTTATAAGTAGAGCAGCCTTTGCGAAATATAGTAGATAGATATACCTAGAGGTGTATCTATCAATATACGATACCTACTGCCAAAGAAAGGAAGGGCCAGGGAGTAATGTGATGCATACTTACCTATTGCCTACTAACACTTCCTGCCCACAAAATAGCCTAAATAATTAGGGGCAACACCTCCCCCCCTGACTGTGTGTGTATAGATGGCGACTGAGAGATTAAGTCAAGCGGATGGACAATACGGATTTAAACTAAAATAGATACCTCGAAAACGTAACTAGTGCGGAGTAGGTATTCAAGATTTCTGCTCGCTTTACAATCAGCCCACTGTCTTACATTACCTACCTTTTTAATAATAATAGTTCTTTATTTCTCCTCACAATGTCTTATTCTAGGTTTCACATTATTATAGGTATTTTATTTATTTTTATTAGCAATGTGAGGATCTGGTGTCTGAGTTAGGCATGAAATGCCTGCATTACAAATCACCAGGTCCCCAGCCCACGGAAGAACAGAACGTTTTACTTAAAAAATATGTTATTAAAACTTAAATTATTATACTTATGGGGGTAAAAGTTAAAAAGAAACTATGTAAGTATAAACAAAAAGTTAATCAGTGCGCCTGTATCTGTGTGTATCCATGAGAGTGCATAATGTTAGTGTGTAGTGTTGAGTGTCAGGTGTAATGTGCCGTTGTGTACGCACGGCTACAGACCAAGCTATAAATTTCCAGTATAAGCTGATCTCGCTTTGTATATGATTTATTTACAATGAGAGGTCAGTGTAAACTGGAAATGTAGGGTCAGGTGGTAAACAGTGGCCCAGTAGTACACAGTGCACCACCACTCACATCCCGAAAACGCGACGTTGCCAAACCGTACTGCAAACGCGAAACAACTTGCCTTCTACTACCTCCCGCACTCCCCGGTCGACGTCACGCTCCCGCCTGTAACGGTCGTACAGTGCATTGTTTTGTCGTTAGAGCCCAAAAAAGTAAGTACACGTGTTTTCATTTATTTTCTTTCTAGAATCGTTGTATATTTAGTTAAATTATATTGCACCGTTTCCATGTGTAAAGTAACTATTCCTTAATAACTTAGACATAAAAATATCCTTTGAATTTGGTATGTGTAATAGTTATGTAACCTTATAGGTTAAAAAGTGGTGGCTGCACACAGTGGCTCAAAATCATACGGTACACAGTAAACCATGGTTCACTGTGTACCCCATGATTTTGAGCCATGTTTCACTGTGTACCAATAATTTTGTTCATTATGTCGGATACAATTTATGCATAAACTTTTCAACTGTGATTGTAATCAACAAAAAAAGGCGTTAATAGAAGATCTAATACTAATAATAATAATCTTTTTGTTTTAGAATGGGTCGAACTAAAAAATATTATTACGTCGCAAAGATTTTAGAAGAGTCTAATGAACCGGGGTATGACTATTTTGTATCCTATTTAAAACTAAAGAGTAAGGTTTTTTATAAATTAGCTGAACCTGTGGAACCAGATATGGCAGGAGTTTGGAACAATGACGTAAAATTTATACTTCCTGACCCTAAAGTTGAAGGCAGTAGTCGCCGGCAAGCAACTTGTACATTCCCAATAAATTTGTCACTTTTGTCTTTTCCTTTTTGATTTTGTTGGAAAACAGTTTATGTAGATTTTGTTCTTTTTGAAGATTTTAATGGGTATCATTTAAGCTATTACCAATTTAATTAGTTTTGTGTTTCTTAAATAATAGGGTTTGTCCTCCAAATAGTAGATCTGTCACCAAAATGTAGTCACCAAACAATGCAAAATCAGTTCCACAATAAATCACCTAAAATCCTGAGATATCAACCTGGGAACAATTTTTGTTTATCTGAGAACGAAAATATTTCGTGGCGATAGATCTATTTATTAGGTGATACAACTTGATGACAAATATAAATTTTGGTGATAGAAAATATAGTTCCCGATTTTAATGTCAGAAGAAGATTAAGAGAGATTTAGGTACTACCTTTAAAGATTATTCGTTTCATTAGTCTATTATGTTTATTTTGATATTTTTTGAGTTTTAAAAGACTGGTATTAACGTTAAAGACTGTTAATTTTAAGTAATACTGGTAATTGGAGTGTTCCTTACTAGATTTGTAAGTTATTTGTATGTTAAATTGTGCCTAATAGTTTGTTTTGTGATGTTATGTGATCGTTGCTGACAAATACAAATATATAAACAAATTATTAAATATTACATTACTATAGTTTTATTTAACGACATTTCTATCAATAAATTTGTTTAAATATGATATAAAGGTAGGTAATTAAAGTGATGGTTCACTGTATACACATTGATCCACTGTCGACTCAACCCCGATTCACTGTGTACTTATACTGGTACACAGTGAACCATTCGCCATCTTTTAAAAAAAACAATATTACCAATAAACTATTAGAATTGGTGCTGAAATACGTGAGAGGGTTTTGGTGCAAGTTATAAAATTATATCGTATAATTTAATTTGAATGAAGTAAGCTTTCTGAACTGTAAAATTATAATCCAAATTTTTTAACCAGTCCGAAACCAAAAACCAAATGTAAGTACCTACTTACATTTGGTTTTTGGCAAGGGATATAGCGATAAGGCTCGATTTACCTTATTATATAAATTTGAACCCTGGTAGCAGAAAAACCGATGTGCAAACTTAGTTTTGAATGACGATGAAGAACAGACTGTATGTTTGCGACACTTGTTTCTGACCTTTAATTTCCTTACACCTTAAGTTTTTGAGGGAATTCTTCTATATAGATAGTTTTAAATTCTCAATAATAGGTATACCCACGGGCCAAGTTAAATTAGTTAGAGAAACTCCACAGACTTGATGGGTATAGATAACTATAAAAGTTAAAACAAAAAAAATAATATTTTATGATTTATTTCGCGGTCTAAATAGTAAGTAAGTAGTACTTAAGTAAAGTAAGTGGCCGGGAATCGGCTTGCGATTCCCGACGCCCAGGGAGTCTCCTGCGGCGGTTAGGGGCGTGAGGGCGCGAATTTTACCTCTTCCTCACGCGTTCCGCCTCCTCCTTCGCGAACATTAATGCTTCGCAAAAGGAGGTGACGGCTTCTCAAGCCCTCTCGCTCCGTACCATGGCCTGGAACAGGGCCGGACGCGAGAGATCGCCACCGCCAATCGCCTCCACGAGCACACGGCGGTGGTCCACCCCAGCCGGGCAGACCTCCACCGTGTCTTCCGGGCGTTCCACACAATGGTGACACCCGGGTGTTTCCTCCCGCCTTATCCGGAACAGGAACCTCCCGAAACAACCATGCCCGGTGAGGACCTGCGTCAGGCGGAAGGTAAGGACGCCATGGCGCCTCTCTAGCCACTCCTCAAAGCGGGGACTTATCGCCGCAATTGTGCCGTGCCCAGCGCTGGGTTGCGACAGTCACAATCTCCATGCCGCCCTGAGATGCCGCCGGAGCTCTGTCCGCTGTGCCGTGATTTCTCGCGGCAGCGGAGTTACGCCCCGGCGTTTCGCCTCCTCTCGCCTCTTCCATATGTGCGCGAGGACTTTTGTCTCCAGATCCCATGGCGGTACCTAATCCGGCAAGGAGGCCGTACCGTATCCCCGGACCAGCCGGGTGGCCATGACCCTTTAAGGCGCGTTCAACCGGCGGGCTGGGATCTAATTTGTCCCTGTGCAAGTTTCATGGCTAAATGATTTTAAGCAAGGCAAGGCAAGATAGGCAAGGATTTGACTATGTTCAAAGTGGGACAAAAATTACGCCTTTGTTAAATATTTGTAGAGAGAGCACAGCGCAGCGTGTGGACTCTAGTATGAGGGCCGTAATATAGACAAAACCGGACTTCGGGCCTCTATGCCGTGTTACCACTTCAGTACCAATCATAGGTTATTTTTAGTTTTTTACTATCTGCCAAAACGACGATGTGAACAACAAAGTCGACGGCCAATTAGCACGTACTTACGTAGTAACTATACGTCAAATCTACATCGATTTTGCGGGTAGCACATAGTGTGTGTGACAGACCTTACTCATAGCTATTTTTGAGAAACGTGCGCGATTCCTTCTCAACTCGTGTATTCCCGTTATTGCTTGCTTGAAACTAGTATGTATATAGATTATTCAACAACCCCATAAAGCAATGTCTTCTGTCATTGGCGCTTTGTTCAAGATCGCCCAAGACGAAGACACCTTTATGTCCAAGGAGCAAGGAAAATACTCTACTTTAACACCTGCGCGGTAGGTTCTTTTCTTAGGTAGCGACGAAGTAAATCTATAAACGTTTTTATTGTTTTTTTATGTGAAAAATCGTTCCCCGTCTTATCGCGTCCTGGGAACAACGCTTTCTTTACTTGTTCCTATGTCGCATGTTACGAAAAAGTAAGTTTGGTGCCGATTCTCTTGTCACAAAATTCTCTAAACTAGACTAAAAATCACCAAAATTTAGTTTATTCCTGTCAAACGACGATTTCCCATTCTGAAATTGACTAAATTGACACAACTTAACTATATTTTAGTTTGACAGCACTAAGATGGCACTGAGATTATAATTTAGTGAAAATGGCAATTTTGCTATTCTGAATTTTACGTTTTTCACCTAAAATTTTGATTGTCTTAACTAAATCTGACTATTTTTAATCGCGATTAAAAAGGTGTGGAATAAAATTAGTTGTCATGAACTAAAATTCACACCAACACCTCGACTTCAGATGCAAAAACTGTACTGTCTTTTTTTCTTTTCTTTTGCTTATATCTCGAAAACGGTGTGTCGTATCGCAAAAATAATGAAAATTTCGACCCCCTTTGCATCCCGCAAACCTATAAATCTCAACGTGTTGGTAATATTTTTTTATATTTTCCATACAAAAAGTAAAAAATTCCATACAAAACAAGTCGAGGCCGCACATAATGCGCGCCTACGGCTCTAAAAAAAGATCACGTGGTACGGCAAACAAGTACCACGTGGAGTCGCAATAATTGTCAAATTTGATTTTAGATGTGTCAAAATTGTTTTTAAATTTAGAGATTTTATTTTGCAGAATAGCGTTAAGATTCTCATAGCCAAAAGTAAGGAATTTTAGTGATAGTTTAGTTAGTTTAGTTCGGTGTACAGAATCGGCACCAGTACCTACTTATTAGGTATTCTCAATGCAGATCTTTATTTACGGTAAACTATAGGCTCGAGCCTCTAGTCTCAGTAGTTCCGTTGTTCGAGTTCGTTGTTGGTTCGGGGCCGGACTACTGAGACAAAATTTTCTCATTAGTTTGGTTATGACGTCAAACCGAACTGTTGATACTAAAAAAGATACCAGTAGGTAGTCCGGATAAGGATGTACCTAAACATAAAAAGCTTTTATTATAAATCAAATAATCAAACACCTCTGAAATCACAGTTTGGTAGTAGTTAATTGTCAATGTCAATAAAGAATTTATTATTATTATTAATTAATAGGCACTTTCATAAAAATACTGACCGGAGAATACTGAAACATTTGTTTTTGTAAAATAATATTTTCTCTTCTTTAAAACATTAGGTACATTTTCTTACTTTTTCACTTACATTGAATCCATGGGCATTATTTTAAAGGGTCCTACAATGACCCTTTAAAATAATGCCCATGAATTCAATTTCATCCTGTATATTATGATACTTCTTCTTCTGAGATATTCATTGATACATTAAGCCTCTCTTCCTAATGCTTCCATGTTAATTGCTATTAGCCATGAAACAGTGTTTATAATAAAATGAAAATATTTTAGATTATGTTTAGTTATACCTAAACACCTCCAAAAATTAAAAATCTGTCGAAACAGAAATACCAAGAGGTTAGGTACCTATAACAAGTTCGTATAACATAAGAATACATAAGACTAGGTAGAAACTCTTGATTTATGATACTATATGATATGATAAAAACTTTTTTACAACGATAGTTGTGTTTTACATCAATAACTGAACTACAGAACAAGTCTCATCAGTTCGGTTTGATGTTATAACCAAACTACTGAGACCAAATTTGTCTCAGTAGTCCAGCCCCGAACAAAACAACCTAACTACTGAGACTAGAGGGGCTTGACAAAGATAAAATTAAAGACCTATTGATATAAAATAATTTATTAATATAACATCCTTCGTGTACATACATAATACAAAGGCAGTTTTAGTAGTTTTCAAGCAATCTCTATCAGAATTCAACATTCATTATATTAAAATTTATAATTTACACTGGTATAACTCTCATGTATCAAAATGATTATTTTTGATGTCCTACACATCTATGTACTTACTCTAAGTAATATTCACTTAATCTTATTAATGAAAATGATTTATAAATATTCACACAAAACAAATTAAAAGTGATAAATATCAAGTGGCATAATTGCACAATATGACGATCGGAACTCTTACATACATCACGAATTTACTCTTACAAATACTTATCAAACAGTACCAACTGGATAAATAGACAAACACACAGAAAAGGGCCACGAATTTTGGAACAAGTTAAAAATATTCAACAAATTATGGCAAATTTAGTTTTTGTAGAATTTCTTGCCATCCCTGGCCATGGCCACAAGAGTTTGAGCGGGCTTGAATGGTGCTCCGTACAGGCCCTGGAACTCTTCCATCTTCTTAACCAGTTTATCAGCACCGAATTGATCCACCCATCTGGAAGACCACAAAACATACGTTATTATCTAGGTTGCACAAATTCATAACATAAAAGTACTGTCTATTATTTTTTATTTTATTTTATTTATTTATTTTATTTGGTTCACCAACAATAGGCTTGTGTCAACTAACAATGAAATCAATGGATGAATGTTTCTAGACGTAAATTGTAATATTTAAACAGGGAAAACCGAAATAATTCCACATAAAAATTAATGATTATTGTTATTTTTACAAATTAAAATCAAATAAATACCCCCCCTGGCTACTCCGCTGTGAACGCCAATCAGAACGTATTACGTCACATAGTGGTATGCCGCCATTATTGTTTTGACGCTTGGTTAACTTTTTCATACAACAGCACAAGTCACTTCGTTTTTATTCTATTAATATCATTTTTCGATAAATTGAGTGTGTTATTTTTACCTATATCGAATAATACTAGCATAAACTACCATGGAACCTGGATTTAGCAAAGCGAACAGCAATAATTTACCTAAAATTGACGCTGTTATGCTAGGCCAATTTTTCGCGTCGAACACCGACTTTTGTTCATCGGAATTTCGTAATGTTAAAACTTCTATGTAAGTATATACAATACTAAAATACTGCTTATTATCATTTTCACTTATATTTCATTTTAGCACGTAGTCAATTAATATTTGAAGGAATGTATACCAATTGCAAATTAATTGATTTTGAGGTTACAATTACAATGTAAATATATAGAGATGATGGAAAGACACTACCCTGATTAAAGAAAGGGATTTGAATGACTAAAAAGAGATTAAAAAACATTTGTTTTTCATGAAATCAAATCTTTTTTAATCTCTTTTTAGTCATTCAAATCCCTTTCTTTAATCAGGGTACTATGTCGTAGTGTCTTAAGGCCTATCGCAACTTTGTGAAAGGGAAGGTTTTTAATTGCTTATTTCGAAAGTAAGAATAAGAAAAAAAATTTTTCTTTGCACCCAGGGTAACAAATAAAAAATATTAAGAAAAAGCTAATATCAAATTATATTTCAGGTCTTCAAGAGCTTCGTACGGTGACGACGCTATAAGCTACGTGCAGGTAAAGCATGACGATAAATTATGCACTGTCAAGTGCAAGATTTGTCCTGAACACAAAGTACACGCAAAATTGTATGGATGCACACTTGTAGTGGATGAAGAAGAGGACATTATCATCTCCATTCAATGCCATGACTGCGTGGCATCAAAGGGTGGCTGCAAACATGCAATAGCCTGCCTGATGTGGATTCATCGCCGTAGTGAAGAACCTTCTTGTACCGCAGTAGAATGCTACTGGAAAAAATCCAAATTATCAAGAGTTGGTTCCAGCTTAAAATCTATGACAGCAAAAGAGCTATCAAATGGTAATTCATTATTACCAGCAAACATATCAGTGCTAACAGAGTTTTTGGACGAAGCAAGGAAGAGGAAAATTCAAGATTGTGAATTTTTAAAGCACCAAAATGATTTCATTTTAAGTGACACACATGCCATCTCGATGCATCATCTTATACGCAAATACAAACACAAAGGCGTTGATGATTTTTTAAAAGACATATGTCTAACTGAATCTTTAATAAATAATGTTGAGGAAGAAACAAGAGAACAGCACAAGTGTAATTTATGGTATGAATTGAGATATGGCCGCATAACTGCTTCTAGAGCATATGAAGTAAGTCGTTGTAAGACAGCAGATGGCACACTTGTATCACTTATTTTGGGAGGAAAAATACCCGACACGGTAGCAATGAGTCGAGGCAGAGTCCTAGAAGATGAAGTCAGGAAAACAGTGGAAATTAAACTAAAAAAAAAGATAAATAAATGTGGACTTATGTTAAGTGAGAAATGTCCTATAATCGCAGGATCTCCAGATGGTATATTCCAAGATGGTATTATTGAAATTAAATGTCCCAGCAGTAGCAAAACTTACATAAATTATGTAAAAAATGGAGAACCTACAGAAAAGTATTTTGCTCAAATGCAACTACAAATGTACTTAACACAGAAAAAGACATGTGTTTTTTGTGTAGCAGACCCAGACTATGGTAATAATAAAAAAGTGACTTTGATAAATATACCATTTAACTTGGAATATATTGAAAATTTAATTAATAATAAGTTAATAGTTTTCTGGAAAAATCAAATATACCCTTTATTATATAAGAGTGTAGAGTAAATATGTGTACTTATATAGAAGTGTAGTTAATAAATATTGCTGGTAGTTAATAAATAATGCTGGCTCATGTACGTGTATAATAAAAAAAACAATCATGAAAGTTTTAGTTTTATTTTATTAAAGAATCTTGCAGATTTATCAATGCACATGCAATAATAATTATATCATCCAGTATCTTAACAAAATTAAAATTAAGGCAGGCATGTGGTCTTAACATGTGAAATTCTCGAAGGCGCCGAATCACTCTTTCTACATGTATGCGCAAACTAGCAATTTGTTTAGTTTCTTTGGCCTCGCTTTTACTCATTTGAGCTCCTTTTTCTACACTAGGAGGCCTTACTAGTGTTATACCTGATTTCTTAAGGTATTGTTCTATATGCTTAAAGCCCCTATCAGCCATGATACACATGCCACTATTTAAAGATTTTATAAAATCACATGATTCTACCACACACGTGTCAGTTGTTCTGCCACTAAATCCGGGTGAAACATAATTAACTAGCCCATTTGGAGTACATGAAATTAAATATTTTATAGTGTTGGCCTTCTTATATTCTGACCAAGTCATTGCTTGGTTTACGGCCTTAGATGGCTTTTGTATCTCTATCTCAAGGCAGTCTATAATGCAACTTACGTTGTGATATTTATGCCTGAATGCCATTGGTAGATTAATTTTTATAAGATCTTTATCTAATGGCACAATAAAGGGACGTAAAACACTAGCTATTAATGGCACATTTTTTGTAAATACCTTACTTAAACTAGACGCATTAGTTCCAAAATCATCTACTAAAATATTAAATGTACAATCTATTCTTATTTTATTTAAACATAACAAAACATGATGTTTGGGAATGTCTAATTTGTCTTTAATTATATCAATTAGGAAATAACAATTTTTTGGCACACCAATATATGAACGGGGCTTTTTTTCTATCTTACTTATTGTTCTCAATAAGGTCTCGGCTGTTTCTATTTTCCTGTCTTCTGCAATAAAATCACTACAGTCCGAAGATGATTTCACTTGTAATGAATGCACTGATGGGCTTGTGTTAGTAGATGCAGATGGCACAGACGGTGTGTATAGAGAAATATCACTGTCACACTGTTCTTCTGGAATCAGTATATTTCTAGTAATTTTCTTTAGGGTAGATGAAGAAGGTCTTGATTTTTTACAGGTTGTAACTTTAAACGGGGATGTAGAACTGGATGTCATTGACAGCTTCAAAGGTGATATTTTTTGATCTCTTGTTTTCACATTGGTCTGGGTCGCTTTACTTCTATATTTATGTGTAATGATAACTTGAATGGATTTATCTGCTGTCGGCTTAAATACTTTTGGTGTATTTTCTCCAATGGTTTCAATACCTGCAAAAATTACAAGATATAAGATAAGAATCAAATATCGATTGATTGGTAAAGAGTAAAGAATGTCATATCCAAGACTGGGGCTTTTTTTATTAAATTTGAACATACTCATAAAATGTTAAAATAGTGTGTGTTATGTGATATAATATTTTTAGTTTATTACATACCTGCTGAACTTTTTTGAGGTTGTTGTTCTAGGGAAGTACTTGGTGTAAAATTTTCTTGCAGTTCAATGGACGTACTTGGTGTACAACTTTCTTGTTGTAGTTCATTGGAAGTACTAGGTGTACAATTTTCTTCAAGACACTCTGCTACTGTAGCCATTGTCTGTTTTTTTATCATGTATGGCCGAGTGCGGGTTTGTTTTCTTCTGTCTTCTTGACAATCAAATTTACTTGGTAAACAACCTGGTTTCATTCGCACATAAGCTACCTTTCCCATTATATGGTACTCGGTATAATTCAGCATCTCGTTTGGCAACTGGAAAAATATAAAGGCTGTGTTTTAACCTAATACAAATTTGAGGCATCCTAACCTCAAACCAAATGTTGCATTATTTTAAAACAAATAAAGCTTTGGTTTTTCTTTAGATTTACAAGTTGAATATGTAGTCACTACATTTTTAAATAATACTTACATCGAAATGATCTTCACAAAAATACATTCTCGATGTTGTTGATAAAGAATGAGCATCATCCCTCCTTGCCAGTTTTAACCACTTTCTTCGAATTTTTTCGTTGACCGGAACACGTATGAATAATTTATTCGGAGTTTTTATACTTGTATTTATACACTGGGGCACTATACAGTTTTTAAAATACGAGATTTCCATTTTTATTTCAACAAAACAAACTTTTGCCGTAAGTGAACACAATCGTTTGCCACTATGTGACGTCATTCACGACGCCATGACACTTTCTTGTGTTTTTACGCCAGATTAAAAATATTTTCTTAAAACTTAAAATATGTGTTTTAAATATAATTTTTATCATGAAATATTATTTTTTTGGGGTAATACAGGTACTAAACTAACGAAATAAGCCATTTTTGAAATTTACGACACAGGCCTATTGTTTGCACGGGTTGTATGCTAAAAAGTAACATGCAGAAATATAAATGCAACAGTGCAACAATCACTTAGAGGTAAACTCCGCATGCATAAAGGAGTTGTACAATTTTATAATATTAATCTAGTTTAAAAAACGAAAAATACTAATCTATAGGACTAAATAATATAACAACTTATGAAACTAATAACATTTAAATATATTATATATTCTCTCTCAACGAGAAAATGAAAAGTTAAGAAAGATACAATTTATTCTATTAATCTAGTTTATAAAAAAAAAAAATACTAATCTTAAGGTCTAAGTTATTAATATAGGTAACATCGTAAGGAACTTAATTATACATATCTATTCTCTCTCAAACGAGTCAATGAAAAGTGAAGCTATTTAGCAAGATGCTTAAAAAAATTGGCCTTCAATCTGCCCAGACTTTCAAAGTGCAAATCAATTTGATCACTGCAGCTATTTACAACCTTGCATAATCTCGCATAGGGGGAATTGGAGCCTAGAACCGTTCTTATCTGCGGAGGGCAGAGTGGTGTAATCACACTGCGAGGAATTCTTGAGGGTGCACAGAAATTAAAAGTGTGCAATATTTGTGGGCAGTCAATTTTGTGGTGCATTACTCTGCACACAAACATTGCGTCATTAATGCGTCGGCGATTGTCAAGCGAAACCATTTTAAAGTGTGTAAGTCTGTTGCTGTACGAACATACTTTTTTAGTTATTCCGCTAGAAAACGCCAAGTGCCATAGAAAACGCTTTTGAACGCGTTCTAGACGCAACGAGTGTGTGGCATAATGTGGACGCCAGATCACGCTACAATATTCCAACATACTTCGTATTAAGTAATTGTATAGCAAAATTTTAGTCTTACAGCTCCTAAACTGTTTGGAATTCCTCATGACAAATCCCAGCATCTTAGAGGACTTTTTTATTATATTGTCTATCTGGGGAATAAAAGTTAACTTACGGTCAAACATAACACCAAGGTCTCTTATTGTATCCAGTTCCGCAATCTTTACTCCATTGATATAATAGTCTTGGTCTATTAAATTATGTTTTCGCGTAAATTTAACATGGTAACATTTACTAGAATTTAGATGCATCTTGTTGGCTTGACACCATTGCACAAGCCTGTCTATTATGAAATGATACCTGAAGGGTCCACCGGTGAACGGCGGGAATCCAAGTCCGAAGACAGCACCGACATCTCCTTCCAGAGGGCTGTGCAGAATCTTCTCTTCCAATGAGAGGACAGCCTCATTTACAAATCTGAAATAGAAAATATCTCGTAATAACACAAATAATAACATTTTTAGTTGTCACAGAGAGTAAACATTTATATTACAAGCAAATATAATTGTTAAATTTTCTATGGTCTTAAAAATAAAACGAAATAACTAAAATGTAGCATGTGAAGCTTTTACCTAGACACCATTCGCAGTTGCTGGTCCTCTGCAGTGTTGGCTCCGCGGGGCTCCAACGGGTACCTCTCCTTCAGGATGTTAACGGCCTCCTGGTTCACCTCCTTGCTCTTAGATCCCTTCTCGTAAATATAGAAACCTTTGCCAGACTTCCTGCCTAGGAACCCAGCTTTGACAAAGTCGGGCATGACTTCCAAATTACCTCCGCTGAAGCGGTCACCAAAGGCCTGAAAATATTCAAAACGTTATTACATTTTCCGATTTTTTTTAAATAAAATTCCTTTCACATGTACATTTAAATGATAGTTACAGTGATCAGTCATAAATGACACATCAAGCTTTCGAAAGAAAAGACGACGATCTACAAAAGCGATTTTTTTCTAAATCTCGATGTCATCATTTACGATTGCTTATTGAATATCAAATGATTTGAACAGAACCTTAGCTAAATCGACGGCGATATGTGAGCCGACATCAATGCCGACTTCGTCAGCCAATGTGACGGCACCGACTGGGAATCCGAAGTTCTTAGTCAGGTTGTCCAGAGTCTTGGGGTCCACGCCTTCTTGTAACAACCTGTCATAAATAACAAGAGATAACATTCATAATGAGCAATTTCGCATACCATACAAGCCCAAATGAGATTCCAAAAAATTAAGCCTATTATTGCATTATTAATTCGAACCTGTTAGGTGAACTTGAAAGTTTATTATAAAAGCGTATACATTGACATCTGAACGAGCCACCTATTTTCTTGACCCATGTTGTAGGTACAACAAACTGTTCCTAGCAAAACTTAGTTTAACCCACAATATCTATACATTAAATTGAAGTCGCTTTTCGTGTCTGTCTGTGTGACCGCGTTGTTCTTCAAAACTTCGCTTCAGATTTTGATGTGGTTTTCAACATCATTCAGTGAATTTATTCTGGAAGGTTTATGTGGAATAAATAATAATAATACCTAATTCCTAATACCTGGAATGAATGGACCATGTAAATGTACCTGACGGCTTCACTGAGCATGGTGGAGAGGATGCGCGTGGTGTAGAAGCCGGGCCCGTCGCCCACGGTGATGACGACCTTGCCCTGGCGCAGGCCCACGCCCACCGCGGCCGCCGCCGTGTCGTCGCTGGTGCCCGGGTGACGGATGATCTCCAGCAGCTGCATCTTGTCCACGGGGGAGAAGTAGTGCATACCTGTGTGTGAAAACTGTTCATGTCAAATAGCGTTCTGTAATCTCAGAGGTATATAGGTAGTATCTATACTTGAAGCTAGATAGTATATGGTCTAGAGATGCTGTCATTTGGGGATCTTTGATAGTTGTTACTTCAGAAGCCTGAAAGTCTAACAAACAGTCTTACTAAGGGTACTTACTGTGTTACCCAGTAACTGAGTTGTGGAGGTCAGATAGGCAGTTGCTCTATGTAAAATACTGGTATAAAGCTGCATCCAGCTAAGACAGTTGGGAAAAGGCAGATGATGAATCTCAGAGGTAGTACAGCGCTATTATTGGAGTTCAGTCTTTCAGGGCCTGAGTCACCAGTCTTGTTGGCTCGCCGATAAAGCTCGGATTATCGCAAGACCGCGGTTTTCCGAATAAAACCTTACCAGTCTTTACCGTAAGCCTGTGGCCTCGCCAGCCGATCAAGCGCTTTAGATTTTACGGTCTATTTATATAAATGCCTTTAAGATTAAGAAAGTATTCTATTAATATCATTGTTTTTTTTTAAAGTTGAGTAAAAAAACTCGCTGAACGTGTACTCGATTGCACTCGTTTAATAACAAAAATTACAACTTACCAATAACCTTGTCGGGACGACTGCTTCCAGCCGCGATCTTGGTGATGGGGATAGCGCTGGTGTTAGTAGCAAGGATCGCGTGTTTAGGGATCACAGCTTCCAGCTCCTTGATGACCTTGTGCTTGATGTTCACATCCTCAAACACAGCCTCAATGACACAGTCGCAATTCTTCATCTTATCGTAGTCCAGAGTTGGCAAAAGATTAGACAAGTACTTGTCCCTCTGCAGGCTGCAAATAAAAGCAAATTACAGATTTATTGGAGCTTTTCAGAATCTACTATATTTACCACAAATGTTTCAATCGCAAATGGTTCAAATGAAACAGTTAAATTATTCACACAAATTATTTACCCCGACATCCTCTTCCGTTTAACAGCGGTAGCTAGTCCATTTGAGATCTGTCCCACACCTCTGAAGAGACCAGGGTTGGTGGCGTCCTTCATGACTACATTGTAACCTTTGTTGATGGACACTTGCACAATACCGGCTCCCATCAGACCAGCGCCGAGCACTCCAATCTAAGCAAATATGAACATTATTACTTAAAAGTTGAAGATATTTTTAATATGTTGAAAGATGTGCTTGAAAACTACTGTTTTTGAGAGTTACAAATGTTTCGTACCTATAGTATTCCTTGATGTAGTATTGAAAAAAGAAAGCAAAATGATAAAAGTAAAGCTAATTAACATAATTATAATCAAAAACATCATTAAAAATGTCTTCAAAAACTTACCGTTTTGACATCAACTTTGGACTTTCCAAACCTGTTTTTCTTGCACTCAGTTTGTCCTCTGAACAGTCCAATTAGACCTTTGCTCTGAGGCGTGACGGCGAGCTCGCCAAAACCTTGGGCTTCTGCTTCATAGCCAGCAGTGGAGCCCTTGTCAACACCAGTTCTTACTACTTCTAGGATCTGAAAGCAAGATGGTTTTTTGATGTAAAGACTCTGCGTTTTAGTACTCTGTAGCATTGGATGGTTTTAACATTGGGCACCAGGTCCACCCATTTCAATATGTTTAGTAACTAGCCTGTTAAAAAACTAGTATTTATTAGACAACGTACTTTCAATGGTGCTGGGTAGAGACCACGAGAAGCTTTCATAACCTGCTCCTTGGCTTTCTTGAAAATCATGTTCTTCACGACATCCATTTGCATTATGTTATCAGTGATTTTCTGTACTAATCCTTTTTTGGCTCTATCTATTTTTATTTTGCCATTTGCAATGTCTCTTGCAATTTGAATTGCTACATCTTCTAAGTATTTCATTGTGCTATCTTCTGGTAAACTCAAGCCTATGGAAAGAAACAAAATAATTTCATTTTCTTTCTTAATTTTTGGAAAATAATCATAAATCAAACCACTAAACTAAATGTTGTATAGGTGGGTATGTAGATACATAGTGTAGGTTTCCTTCATAGTAGTAGACATGACTTATTTAAGTTTTTATATAACATGAATTTAATTTACCTGGACCAAGAGGGGAAACTAACAAATCAACTATTCCCAACTTCTTGGCTTTATCGGCTTTTACAGTTTTGCCAGTGAGAGCTAGGTCCAAAGTTGTAGGTATGGATGTAAGTACTGGCATTCTGGAAAGAAAACATAATTTCATGGTTAACATTTTTGAATTAACCATTATGAAATCGTCCTATATGCCACCAAATCGTCATATAGTTGATCAGTGAGTTCATTCATGTGACCTGATCTAATTTAAAATAGCCGCATATGAACTGATTGTCAAGTACATTCATGTTTAGATGTAAATGTACTCTGCAATCAATATGAGCATACATAGTGCTTAGTTACATAAATCATTTGATTAAGAATATTTGGCAACATTGCTCAGAATATTATTTCATTGCCAAGTGTTATATAACATGATCTTCACACAGGTCATGGTTACTTCCTTAATAAAATTTCTATTGCTATTATGTTCAGCTGAAAAAATTATATTCATTGACTTTTAGCTAGGGGCAAATTTGAGCGGATTTTCGCGTAATTTCGCTGATTGGGGCAATCATATATTATGTTATTTGACTAGAACTGGCACTGTCGTTAAATTTTAACATGTCTCAGAAATTTTCAGCGTTTTCCTATTTAGATTTTTCTCTAGCCCTAAATTGTAAATATTTTTGGGAATAGGGTTTGGATGACTAGAATAAACTTTTGTTGAAACAAAACTATTATTGGTTCTTCAAGGCCGCATAAAATAAAGCCTCTACCTGCCATATGGCAATTTATAGGGGAGTTGTTTAAAGAAATAAATGCTACATCAATATTATTTTACCTTTGTGTTCCGCCTCCTCCGGGTAGCAGTCCTAACATAACCTCGGGAAGACCGAATCCAGTCTTAGGGTCCTTAACAGCGATACGATAATGACAGGCGAGGGCAGTCTCCAAGCCACCGCCGAGACAGCTTCCCTGGATAGCCGCGATGATGGGCTTACGTGACCTTTCAATCCTATGGAAAATTCCATGACCTGTACAACAACAAGATGATAAGAATGGGACAATAAGTAACAAAATATTATATTTCAAGAAATCTGGCTTTGTAATAAAAATGTACTTATTTTAAACTTTAAATGCAAGTTTTTTTTTAAGGTGGTTTTTATTTAATATATTAGTTATAGTATAAACTGTGAGTTCATATTTCTTTATTGCTTGTTTCTTAACTCAATATTTAATAAATTATTACAAGTATAACTATTATTAAATGTACTAAGCGTTAACCAAGAATGTGTGTATAGACAATTAAATTAAATGATTATTAGGTACTTATTTTTTAGATAAGTAGGAAAATTTTAATATAATTTGGGTATAATAATGTGTCATTATCATAGACCATAGGTTCTCAACCGTATTAAGCCCACCTTTGAGAATATATTCTTTTTCTAGAGCCCCCAATCTTTTTTACTTACCACCAGTCGCGAATCTGAAACAGCTATTGCCACAATTATATATACCTCAATGCACCCTAATTTTGTCTGGGTCTTCAATTGCCCCTCCTCTGAAAGTCTAAAACGCCCTCGAGGGGGGCGTTTTCGCCCATGTTGGGAAGCGAGGCCTTAGACTTTGTAAAATTTCCATTGTGTCTTGCGTAGAGCTACATTCCAGCATCGAAAGGGTTCATCCGTTTAATACTAACAATATTTTAATAGTACTCACCTCTCTTAGACAAGTCAACAAATTCTTCTTTGGTATTGCAGGCTTCCAGCATGGTAATGTCAGCACCAGCGATGAAGCATCCTGGCTTGCCTGATATTAATACTGCTGCTTGGATTGAGGGGTTGGATTCAATCTCATTCAGTACTTGACTCACCTCATCCATAACAGCAGTGTTTAATGAATTCACCTAAAACATATAATTAAAGTGAACAAAGGACTTGGACTCCTTGGATTTTGCATATACATTTAATTGAAATAGTTTTATTGAGCCAGGCAGCCAGGGCAGTATGGGTAAGGTGCCTTAATCATTGTAGTTACGGGAAAACGGTCTTATAACTTTTTGAGAAATTTAGATTGGTATTCACAAATTTGGAAAAGAAATTAGTCAGCATGAAAATGGGTATTTTCACAACAAGTGTTTTTGATGCTATTTATTGGACCCTGTTTCTGATAATGATCCAAAAAAACTCTATGGGACCAACTGAGGTTTGAGTACTTACTACAAAAGTCAGAGATCTCAAAAACTTTTCCCATGGTGTTTTTTTTCGCCGTAACCTGGTTTATGATCTGTCTGGCGAATTTAAAGCCCTCTATAAAACTTTTCCAGTTTAATCTTTTGGTGATTTTTAATATAGGTAGTTTAGTGATTAGTTTTTTTTTAAATGTAGACAAATCTAATAAACTGTTTATAAATAAAAATGTAATTGTTATTGTTCAGCACACCCACCATTTTTACTGTGCCCAAGTATTAGTTTTTTACAAGTTTCAACTTGTAAACAAACATTGATAATGCAGTATTTAATTGAATATGTTTTACATTAAGTACATTACAGTGCTTTGTTTCATATGTTCATTTTGGTGCAAAATATGTTTGGCACAAAATTCAAAAGATTGTGCCCAACATATTTTAACATAATTATAAGATAAGAAGAAGAAAGTATATTTTTTACTAAATATAACCCTATTTTCCACTAAAAGAGTTTTTAATACTTACCCTAAAAAGGACTTTACTTTGTCCGGTTTAAGTACACAACAATGGATCTCACACCATTAACCAAATTGTGCCATTACAATATTGTTTTCGACATATTTACTAAAAAATGAATAAACAACTAGGTACTTACTCTAATGAATATATGTTAGAATAAAACTTAACACAGGAATTTATGCCCTCGAGTCGAAATTCCTGTGTTAAGTTTTGATTCATTACCAGCAGCCCAATTTCGTAGCAAACTATCGATCACAGTTTGAATGATTTTGAAAGATATTGCTAATCCATTGCATTATGTTCAAAAAATTTGTCTGCTCAACAACGTAAATAATTCAATGAATATTATAAATTAAATAACAGCCATTCCCACTGTTAGTGTGTTAACCCGCAGGACACATGTTGTCCCCACTATTTATTACCTAAAGTTTTGGTACAAATTTCAATACAATAAAGTGTCATTTTATTAGATATTTTGATCCTCATTAGAACCAGCGAGCAATACTTGTAGCTGCTACTATAAACATTGAAATATTGATCTTTTGAATAGCAAGTTCCAATATCCGTTACATCCCTTCATCACTGTTTTCTTTGTGGAAATGACTATTGGGACAGAAATGGACACAAACTGGGTAAACATTAAATAAAACCCATATACATAGAGGCAAAGTTATTAAGATGGATGGGGTAGCCCACAAAATTCAAATTTTCTTAGGTTTTTTGCAATGAGCAGTCAGTGTTAGGTTCTATTTTGATCAAAATATGAATCAGGACCATAACAGACATACAGAATTATAATCAGTAGAATCATCAATACAATACATCTCTCTAAATTAGAATTGACCTCGAATGTCATAATTTCATGAAAAAGCCATTCAATGGATTAATTTGAACTTAGAAAGTTGTATTGATGATTGTAATAATAATTATTCTATAAATACAATGTGATACCATGCAAATCAATTTTATAAATATACAACCTGATGCTGCACATTGCAAGAAACTTAACAAAATTTTAAATTTGCGAGTTACCCTGAAGAAAGTTTAAGAAAGCTATAACAAATATGAACTTTTAAATGAACTAAGTCATCATTTGACTTTGTTATACAACCTAAAATTAACAAAATGAAACTTTGATAAAAATATTTACTTTAAAGTAAGCTAGCTTATTGCATATTTTTTATGTTACCAATCTACAATGATTATTTATTTAGAAAGAAAGTTTAAATAATGTGTTAACTTAAGAACACATTCACTGCCTTGTCGTTTTTGAGAGACCTGAATTATTATTATACCAATATCATCAGCCTGATATTTATGGATATAATGATCTCAGTTCACCTATCAGGATATTTCGACTTTACAAATGGAATCCATTATTTTTATACTTCACACCAATTTGATTTAGTTATTAGGTACCACTTCATTATTAGGTTATTCAATTTATCAAAAACAAGTGTCATTATAGAAATAAACACTAAAATTCAAAATGGATGAGTAATTCCCGCTAAACGCTGAGCTAACAACCAGGCCTATTCAACCTGATAGTGCAGGTCACTTAGGTCTTATAGATCCTATAAAGCACCAAATTTAGCAGATCAGACCTATGCAGTGTATGTGCCAATATGTAAGTTTGGTGCGTAAAACAGTAAGTAGTAGTCTCATTCATGGTAGGTTTATGTTAAAAATAAGCATTTGTATGTGTTGGTTATTTAACTAAATGTTTTTATCTTACCTTTGTATTAGGAGAATCAAGAGTAACCACATAAATGCCATTGACAATTTTACATTTGGTATGAACTTGACTACCTGCAGCAGCATAGGTTCTGCTGTGTGAACCTAAAATATGATGATGAAAACCTTAGTAACATCATTACAATTATAATACAGTACAAAAAATCAAATATGATATTTATTGATAAAGTTTGTCGACAAATTAAATTGCCGAGAAAGTCACTGAAGTAATACTTACCAGTTAAATATTTCAGATCCTTGCGGGTTCGTAAGATCTTAAGAGCATTAAATATCTTACTGTGCGACATGTTTGAAAGTTTTATATATTAACAAAAACTAAATAAACGATGAAAAGAATTAACTAATTAAATAATTTTGGACCCAGACTTTGAACCTAAACTTTCGTCGTGATGTGGGGAATTAAAGGGGGTGAAGGATGAAGAGGGCGCGGGTGAAAACGTCAAATGAAGACCATAAAGATACACTAGTTTTTTGGGAAATTAGTATTTGAATAACCATTTTTTGAGTCTATTATCAGAATCTATCTGAGAGTAATTTTGAGTAGGTAGATGTCAACAAATTCATGATGTTAACAGTTTATGCCAAAGTACCCACAAGAACATACGTCCAAGATATGAAGTTCCACCACCTTATAAATAAATTCGTCTTCTTTTGTTATGAAGTTCTTTCTGGTAATAGGTACTTTTGCCAAGGTAGGTGCGTTCATTCGATACCAAAGACTACCATTAAACTACCAACTATACTTAGTCACGTATAACTGTTTTTCCTAGCTCAATGCGTACAACTTAGTTTTAGTTACTAGCGTTTATACCTTATGAGTGGCAACGTCGCAATTTAGTGTCATATTTCGTGGTTTTCAATTTTTATCATTTAATCGGAGCTATATTTTAAAAATCTGTTTAACTTTTTAGAAAGACATTTTGTACTGACTCTCGGGTATTCCCTGCCAAAAAGTTGTCCAAATTTTGGAAAAAGTTGGCCGGCGCAAGGTTTAGTGAGTACGGTGGATGACGAAAAACTTCCAACCCTAGCTCTTGTAGCTTAGAGACCATTTGTTGTGCCGTATGAAGTCGAGCGTTGTTGTATGATTAACCAAGGCTGGCCGGAGATTTGCGACCTTCTCCATTATTGTGTCCAGTTCCTTACAGTACACATCCGCAGGGTGATATTTGGTGAGAAGCTGTAATGAATTATACCGCGGCACTAGACCACCATACATTGACCTTGACTTTTTTAGGTGTAAGTTTTCGTTTGGGGCATTGCCTAGACGTTGAACCAGGGTCTTACCAGCATGATGACCGCTTACGATTATAAAAAAAAAACATTTTTCATCGCAAGTGACAATGCGGTTCAAAATCCCTTCGTGTCTGTGCCCTCCCTAGAGTAAATAAATGTTCCTTGTTTCTGTGTCTGTTACACAAGGCATACGTCAACGCCTTACCGACTAGTATATAGTTATCTGTGTTATAATAAAGAAGGAACAACACGTTCGTCGCGGTAGCGATCGTTCAGTTCGTGCGGCATGCGGCACCCACAGCCGTCGGAAATATCTGCGAACCTGGCTCAATGACGTCATGCAAACTGGAGACATAGCAAAAAAAATCGAGAGGTAAAAAAAAAAAATTGTTTATCTATTTTTTTACCCTTTTTATTATTAGGTCAATCTGTACATTAAAGGGTAAAAAAAAATTAAAAAAGTAGAGAGAAAGTGGCGAAACTATTCTGGAACAGCCTCAACACCAGACAACGTTACGCTATCGTCGTCGTCTTCTTCTTCTTCATTATCACTCAAAATGTTGTCTTCGGTTTCGCTGTCACTGTCTTCTCCTAATGAAATTATTATTTCGCGTTCTTCATAGTCATATAATTTGTCATCATGCCAAAACTTACCTCTTAAGCGATCAACATGGTTGCATTCTTTTATCCATTCTTGCGGGGTTATACTTTGTATCGCTTCCTTTGTTAATCTTTCTATATATTTTTCTGATTGGTCTATATTTTTGTCTGCCACCCTTTGCTTCATCAAATTCCAAACATTCTCAATAGGGATCGCAATGGTAGCGTGGCAGACGTTATACCTCATGTCCATGAGCTCTAAATATTTCATCGATGAAATATACCTTCTCGGGCTTATTTCTTTTAATCAACATATACAGTTCTCTTTTAGTCATTTTAACATCAAATTCGATTGTGTTCTTGCAGCCACGTTTGCATTTCGTTTTTACGAGCACTGAAATTTGGCGGCTTATTCGCCTGCTTACTATGATAGGGCGCGTTGTCCATGACAATTATTCCGTTGGGTGGAAGATTCGGTACCAATTTCTCTTTGATCCATTTCGTAAAATTGGACGCGTCCATTTCGTCATGGTAATCACCGGTTGTTGATTTACACATAAAGAGGAGCTCGGCTCCTGGTATGAAACCGTTCTCATTACCTGCGTGTACCACAATCCAGCGCTGACCAGGAGAGTAATTGGTTCGGACGCTGGAATCACTACTATTTTGCCAACATTTTGAGACAGTATAGTGTGAATGTATCTTCGGTACCAAGTTCGTCATTTTTTCTCAGTCGCCTTAGATATTTTGCTCTCCAGGCTGCAATTTCAGGTCTTTGCGCTAAAAAATCACGTTTACGTTTAAATTTTTTAAACCTGTACCCCAAAGGATACAGAAGAATGTTTCTTAGGGCGTCTTGTTGGCCGGGAAAGTTGAGCTCATGTTTGGCTATTCCCAGAATCTTTTTAAAAGTAGGTAATTTATTTTTCATCCCACCATCTCGGAAAGAGTATTTTTAATCTTCAATATCTGAGTGGAAAAGCCGTTTTTATTCTCTAGAGGATAAAGTAAATTGAATTTAGAACATCGTGTGCACTAAGTTTGTGAATTAAAAAAAACATTAAACCTATTTACTGCTACCTCTATGGTGCCGAATATATCATACAACTTTTTTTTAATTTGTTAAAAACTCAGACTCGGAACCTTCTTGGTGTTCTTTTTTCAATTTGCTTTGTACGCGGTTCTTTACGCGGCATTTTTTCACGTCATTGTTAAACCTTATATTAAAAACAAGAAACTTGAAAACAAGTGAAAAAACTAAAATGAGTGATTCTAGCGACGAGGAAGTTTGCTTGACGCCAACAGAATTGACTGAAACTGTTAATAATGCGCAAATGAGCTTTCTCCCTCAACAATCACGCGAGAAGTATTTAAAACAGTACGATATGTTCAACACGTGGCGACTAGCAAAAGGAGCCAAAATTTTCTCAGAAAACGTTTTGCTGGCATATTTTATAGAATTATCCGAGAACAAGAAAGCAAGCACTCTATGGAGTACGTATTCGATGCTAAAAGCAACAATAAAGATGAAAAAAGACAAACATATCGATACCTATCCTAAATTAGTGGCATTTTTAAAAAGAGCCTCATCTGGTCATCAACCAAAAAAATCGAAGGTTTTCACAGTATCTGATATTGAAAAGTTTCTTAACGAAGCACCCGATTCCGTATATTTGGCGGCAAAAGTAAGTCAGTTGCACATTCAGTATCTACTTAAGTATATTAATCTCAATTAAATAGTATACTTAGTAGATGTTGATAGGCATAATTATGCGTTCATATCAATTTTATTCATTTATCTACTACAATACTCTTTACGTTACAGGTTGTTCTTATTATTGGAATAAACGGAGCATGTCGAACTAATGAACTAACACAACTTAATGTCAAAAACATTGAGAAACATTCAGATGACTTACTATTAATTAATTTACCTAATACAAAGACAAAAAGAGACCGCAACTTCGTCATTCGCAAGGAATACGTAACGATTGTTGAGAAATATCAAGCCTTACGCCCGCCTAACACTCCAATCAATCGATTTTTTCTACAGTATCGCAATGGAAAGTGTGTTAGACAGCCTATGGGTACTAATAAAATTGGCAGTATCCCACGAGAAATAGCAACATTTCTTGAACTTCCAGAACCCCTGTTGTACACGGGTCATTGTTTCCGACGAACTTCAGCCACACTTTTGGCTGATTCCGGAGCTGATCTCCTGTCCCTTAAGCGCCACGGAGGCTGGAAGTCCAATGCAGTTGTAGAGGGATACATAGAGGATTCCATCCAAAATAAGTCTAAAATATGTGAAGGCATCTTAGGAGCCATTACACTGAAAGAGCCTCAATCGGATCCTTGGACTGGCCCTTCTACATCAAAAATAAGCCGTTATGAAACACCTAACCATCTCCCTCTCTCTCCAACATTCACGCCAAGGGAATCCGATGAATCGGTACAACTATTAAGTATGACAGATAGTTTACCGAAAAACAGTACACAAGTGACTAACACCAATATTACAGTACCAAACAAAAATATTACACTCAATTTAAATAACTGTAGCAACGTTACTTTAAAATTTTCTTAATTATACCTTAGTATTATTTTGTTATAATTTAAAGATTATTCTGTAATACTTACCTGTCATAATGTAGTAATTAATACCTAAAGTAGCTGTAGTTTTTTTTTTTGCATTTAGTCATTTCCTCGCTGAGGTGGAATGAAAAGTTACGTGTTGCACTCGACTGCAAAGATTTTTCACCTCGTGCTCTTTTGATTTCCTCGCTAACGCTCAGGATTCTAATTTTGAATCACTCGCTGCGCTCGTGATTCAATTTTAGAATCCTTCGCTTGCTCGGTCATCAAAATTGAACACGCGGTTAAAAAGCAACTTTGCACTCTTGTATAACAAATAACTATTTCATCCCACCATCTCGGAAAGAGTATTTTTAATCTTCAATATCTGAGTGGAAAAGCCGTTTTTATTCTCTAGAGGATAAAGTAAATTGAATTTAGAACATCGTGTGCACTAAGTTTGTGAATTAAAAAAAACATTAAACCTATTTACTGCTACCTCTATGGTGCCGAATATATCATACAACTTTTTTTTAATTTGTTAAAAACTCAGACTCGGAACCTTCTTGGTGTTCTTTTTTCAATTTGCTTTGTACGCGGTTCTTTACGCGGCATTTTTTCACGTCATTGTTAAACCTTATATTAAAAACAAGAAACTTGAAAACAAGTGAAAAAACTAAAATGAGTGATTCTAGCGACGAGGAAGTTTGCTTGACGCCAACAGAATTGACTGAAACTGTTAATAATGCGCAAATGAGCTTTCTCCCTCAACAATCACGCGAGAAGTATTTAAAACAGTACGATATGTTCAACACGTGGCGACTAGCAAAAGGAGCCAAAACTTTCTCAGAAAACGTTTTGCTGGCATATTTTATAGAATTATCCGAGAACAAGAAAGCAAGCACTCTATGGAGTACGTATTCGATGCTAAAAGCAACAATAAAGATGAAAAAAGACAAACATATCGATACCTATCCTAAATTAGTGGCATTTTTAAAAAGAGCCTCATCTGGTCATCAACCAAAAAAATCGAAGGTTTTCACAGTATCTGATATTGAAAAGTTTCTTAACGAAGCACCCGATTCCGTATATTTGGCGGCAAAAGTAAGTCAGTTGCACATTCAGTATCTACTTAAGTATATTAATCTCAATTAAATAGTATACTTAGTAGATGTTGATAGGCATAATTATGCGTTCATATCAATTTTATTCATTTATCTACTACAATACTCTTTACGTTACAGGTTGTTCTTATTATTGGAATAAACGGAGCATGTCGAACTAATGAACTAACACAACTTAATGTCAAAAACATTGAGAAACATTCAGATGACTTACTATTAATTAATTTACCTAATACAAAGACAAAAAGAGACCGCAACTTCGTCATTCGCAAGGAATACGTAACGATTGTTGAGAAATATCAAGCCTTACGCCCCGCCTAACACTCCAATCAATCGATTTTTTCTACAGTATCGCAATGGAAAGTGTGTTAGACAGCCTATGGGTACTAATAAAATTGGCAGTATCCCACGAGAAATAGCAACATTTCTTGAACTTCCAGAACCCCTGTTGTACACGGGTCATTGTTTCCGACGAACTTCAGCCACACTTTTGGCTGATTCCGGAGCTGATCTCCTGTCCCTTAAGCGCCACGGAGGCTGGAAGTCCAATGCAGTTGTAGAGGGATACATAGAGGATTCCATCCAAAATAAGTCTAAAATATGTGAAGGCATCGTAGGAGCCATTACACTGAAAGAGCCTCAATCGGATCCTTGGACTGGCCCTTCTACATCAAAAATAAGGTGTTATGAAACACCTAACCATCTCCCTCTCTCTCCAACATTCACGCCAAGGGAATCCGATGAATCGGTACAACTATTAAGTATGACAGATAGTTTACCGAAAAACAGTACACAAGTGACTAACACCAATATTACAGTACCAAACAAAAATATTACACTCAATTTAAATAACTGTAGCAACGTTACTTTAAAATTTTCTTAATTATACCTTAGTATTATTTTGTTATAATTTAAAGATTATTCTGTAATACTTACCAGTCATAATGTAGTAATTAATACCTAAACTGAAATAAAAGTGTACCTATCTTGTGATTGTAAACGTTTTTTTTTTGCATTTAGTCATTTCCTCGCTGAGGTGGAATGAAAAGTTACGTGTTGCACTCGAGTGCAAATATTTTTCACCTCGTGCTCTTTTGATTCCCTCGCTAACGCTCAGGATTCTAATTTTGAATCACTCGCTGCGCTCGTGATTCAATTTTAGAATCCTTCGCTGGCTCGGTCATCAAAATTGAACACGCGGTTAAAAAGCAACTTTGCACTCTTGTATAACAAATAACTATTCTTGCGGTATAAAAACTTTCAACCAAAGAGCGTATCGCGCATAAATCAAAATTATCTAGATCTATTTTCTTTTTGTATTTTGTACGCTTTTTCCCTGGTGTCGAGAGCTTGATCTTGATAGTGTCCGTGGCAACTGAAGCTGAAGTACTAGGTTGTGGATCTTCTTCTAAGGATGTCATGTCTTCCTGAACATTCGCCTCCCTCGCTGTTTCTGCCAAAGCTTGTAATTTTTTTGCTTCTCGTTTTATTGTCATTATTGTCGTTTTAGCAAAACCAGTTGCTGCACACGGCCCTTTTTGTTGATTGTTCAACCGGGATAGCGAAAGAGCCGTTTTTTTCATTTTCAAAAAATTGTATTACTTTGAGTTTAAATTATGCTCTGCGTATAGTCCTACCCATCTTCCAACACTAAATAGGTAGTTTATTAATATTTCACCAAACAGAGAAACAATATTGCGATTACGAAAAGAAAAAATAATACAAGTGTGTCGGCGCTTGCGTTGGGGCAACGGTACTGGATAGGCGAAAACGGGGCGAGGTGCGGGGAAGCGCGAGGGGAAGCGCATTCCAGCGAGGTTCGTAGATATTTCCGACGGCTTGTATAAAGTTTTTTTACGTTGCCAATTTGACGCAAGTGGACCAATATTGTTTTGATGCTAACGTCGAAAGCTGCTACTAATTCAGCCGTAGATTGTATATCGTCAGTTTCCATTATCGCCTTTAATTCGTCGTTGCTGACTTTAGTTTTCGGGCGATCACGGGGTTCATTTCTAAGATAAAACAGAATCCATGTCGGAAGCGTTCAAACCAATAAACGAGTAGTGCATTCGTTTGTATTGTTCACTCCGTACAACGGTACAAGTAATAATAATGTTGCGAGCCGTTTGTGCGGCATTGCCCCAATTTGTTCTGTGGGGATTGCTACCGCGACGGAACTCTTATTCCATAATTACTCGTATTTTTATATCGTGTCCATATTGATGAAAAAGATACAAACATAGTGAAAACAAAATACTAATCAACAAACAAATGACTGAATTTGAAAATAGAATTCCATATTTTTTTAATAAAATTCATTTCACAGATAACTATATACTAGATTTGAATTTAGAATTTATTGCCAGGCATAAATAAATTACGTTTCAAATGGCCAGTATCGTAAAACGGCAACATAAGTGAATACCTATAATTACAGGCACTGATTATTAAAATGCACAAATTTAAATAGAGAAAGGTGTCAGGTTGTTGTAGGAATGTTGTTATGTAATAATAATTTGTTCCACTTATTGCCGTGGGACTTCTTTCGTGAAACGGACTCTACTGAGCGTTCTGCACATGTATTCACACCGCACCGCACGATTAGCTATAGAAGTAAATTATTATGTTACGAAATACCTAATATTAATAATTTATATACCACATAAACATTTTCTAATATAAAAGTTACCACTGTGGAGCATTCTCCTAAAAGGGGATGCGCCAGGTTGCCCGCGAAATTCAAATTATCTTGAACTTTTTTACAATTTGCAGTTTGGTCAGTGTCAGATTATATGTTCAACAAATATGAGTCGCGACCGCAACAAGTATGTATTTACAGAATTATAATCATTGAAATCATCAATACAACACTCTGAGGTCATATAATCCTATTGATTGATTTATGAAAGAGCCACTGGATAAAAACTGCCATTTGCTCACTTCAGATGTCGCTGCTATCAGAAGGGCAATTCCCGTAAATGGGGAAATTACCGGAACCATTTGGTTCCAATATGGCTGGACCGGTTAATTAAATGGGTAGTTATGCCATTTCAAACTAATGTTTGTGTTTTAGATAGGTACTTAGTGAGTGCGGTAAAAAAATAGAAAACAAAACCAACATAAAGGCCCTCGGACCACTTAAAAATCACATAAACTCTAAATAAATGTAATAATATCACAGCTCCAAAGTGACAAATGCCATAATGTTTCTAAGAAAATGCGGAGCCGGGACGGAAGCTAGAATTCTGAAAAATTTAGACGATAGAGGGATCATCCACGGGAATGGAAGCTGCTGCTGGCTGAATATTAGTTGGTATTTGCTAAAATTGGTAAAACAGTGCGTGAATTGAACTAAAGTTCTGTGGCGGACTACTAAGGCTACTCACTGCCTAATATTGAAGTGAAAATTCAGTCTCAGTGGAAATATGGGCAATAAAAATAAAATGTTGCGAAAGAGTTTTACAAGAAAAAGACGAAAAACTCGAAAAAATGATGGAATGTTTGGGTAAGTAGGATGATTACGGTATTGTATCATAACATTTGAAATTTGTATTTAGTTTAGTTTACTTACGAAACTGTATAAATCTATAGAAACGGCATTGACAATTTCTACAAACATTTTGCTAAATCCAAAAACAAATAGGTGCACTCTATTTTGATGTCTATAGAATGCATATTTGAATGCGCCTAGTGCAAACGTCTCTGGTCGAAGCAACCATCGAGGCGATAGCCATATTGCAATAGTAGGTATAAGTAACAAAAACAAACTTGCAGATAAATCAGAGTGCGTTCGTAATTATTATAATAATATAAATACTGCACACTAGTTATATATAAAGCATTTTGATTCTTTTGTAAGATTATTTTTATAATATTTATTGAGTCATTAGACCAGTGCCGATAATTTTTGAAAACGAAAAAAGTCACAATAGGCTGAAACCCATTGGAAAAGAAAGAGAATATAACAAAAAGGAAAGGAAAAATAATTTACGGGCGATCCGAAGTCTGGAAGTGGGGGTTTAAGGGTAAAAAGCGGTTTATCTCGATTTCCGGCAAAACTACAAGTCTTATGGAAAAAAGTGTAATAGCAAAGTTGTAGGTAATAAAAAGATCTACAACTTTTGTATTCACACTTTTTTCAAGTAACCTCAAAATTTATGTGAAAAATTCAAATAACCAAGTTCTTGGTTTTTTATTTTTATCTTTTACACAGCAATTATTTTTTTTACCGAGTTTTTAAAAAAACAGATATGATTGAAAATTAGGGTGCTTTTTCGATATTAGGTCAAAATAAGGTGAAAAAAACAAATATTTTAAATCAATAAAAATACAGTGTGCTTGAAACATAAAAAGGTAAGTATTCGGCAAATTTCGCGAAAAAAAAAATGCTGTGTAAAAGATAAAAATATAAAACCAAAAACTTGGTTATTTGAATTTTTCACATAAATTTTGAGGTTACTTGAAAAAAGTGTGAATACAAAAGTTGTAGATCTTTTTATTACCTACAACTTTGCTATTACACTTTTTTCCATAAGACTTGTAGTTTTGCCGGAAATCGAGATAACCCCCTCTCTTTCTTTTCCAATGGGTTTCATCCTACTGTGACTTTTTTCGTTTTCAAAAATTATCGGCACTGGTCTAATGACTCAATAAATATTATAAAAATAATCTTACAAAAGAATCAAAATGCTTTATATATAACTAGTGTGCAGTATTTATATTATTATAATAATTACGAACGCACTCTGATTTATCTGCAAGTTTGTTTTTGTTACTTATACCTACTATTGCAATATGGCTATCGCCTCGATGGCTGCTTCGACCAGAGACGTTTGCACTAGGCGCATTCAAATATGCATTCTATAGACATCAAAATAGAGTGCACCTATTTGTTTTTGGATTTAGCAAAATGTTTGTAGAAATTGTCAATACCGTTTCTATAGATTTATACAGTTTCGTAAGTATACTAAACTAAATACAAATTTCAAATGTTATTATGATACAATACCGTAATCATCCTACTTACCCAAACATTCCATCATTTTTTCGAGTTTTTCGTCTTTTTCTTGTAAAACTCTTTCGCAACATTTTATTTTTATTGCCCATATTTCCACTGAGACTGAATTTTCACTTCAATATTAGGCAGTGAGTAGCCTTAGTAGTCCGCCACAGAACTTTAGTTCAATTCACACACTGTTTTCAGTCATAAATTACTTGAAAACTACAATCGAATTATGCACAGAGCGTCCGGTGCCAACCATCCAAGTCGAGCGCTGCCCGACGAACGACTAAAGTATGACCGCGTAAACTATTGTCACCACTATGGAGCGTCAATAAGATTGAAAATTGAAAATGATATTTGTGTTGAAATGTGACGTAAGCTGCGAATGGGCATTTATTTTACTGCTTTTCTTTAGATTATTTAAAATATAGACATAAAATTAAATAATGGTTTGGTTAAAGTTTTAAAAAAATGGAAAACCTACTAAATTCTTAAAAAAAAAAAACTGTTGTTATCGCTGGAAATACAGAGATCTTCGACGTCAAAGTTTATTTTTGTGCTACAACTTCCCAATTTTTTATTGGGAATATCAAACTATTATTTATTATTCTGTTCGGTTTAAATTCTTCTTTATACCCTTCTCTGTTCACTGTTTTTTCGCGTTACTTATTTTTATTACATTACGTCATACTCGACGTTCTAAGAAACCAATTTTTGGGAATATTGAGATTACACCGCGCTTTAAAATCAAAAACCTTATTTTAATGTAGGTATGTGATTTCGATTAATCGATTTGTAATCAACACGATGAACAAAATCATGCAAAGAATGAGCAGAGGACAACACTAGGTAATGGGCGGAGCCTACGCCATTTTACTTTCCACGCGTGCACGCGATACGATCTTTTAGTTCATGTCCTCTCTTATTCTTAAGTCATTGCATTTTACCATTGAGCTAGGAAAAACACATTTTACCAATGAACCATTGAGCTAGGAAAAACAATGAACCATTGAGCTAGGAAAAATTTTTAACCCCATTGAACCATAGACTTATAATAATACATTGAACGCACCCATGGATTGTCACATTTGACAACTTGTTATTTGACAATAGAGAATAATTGAGAATAATAGCGACGTCTCGTCTGAAGTCGTCTGACTCTGCGACTGTTTGTGTTTTGTTACTGACACCGACATGTAACAACAAAAATATTGTCATTATGTTTTCATGATTTTCAGAAAATTATTTAGGAAGGTGTATTTAATTTAATCTCCTAGTTCCTAGATACTGCTCATAGTAAATACCATTGAGCTAGGAAAAAAATTTAACCCCATTGAACCATAGACTTATAATAATACATTGAACGCACCCATGGATTGTCACATTTGACAACTTGTTATTTGACAATAGAGAATAATAGCGACGTCGAGTTGAGAAAGCGCGGGAAACTCTAAACTTGGCGGACGCGTCCTTTTTTAAATAAAAATTTTAAATTTTAAAATCCTGTAATATAAGATCAGTAGTATAGTTTTTAGTGTTCTATTTTCTTTTACTTGTAATTTTAGTTTAGTTTTGTATATTTTCTTCGGTAGAGGTAAGTTTTCTTTGCTTATATAGTGCCAAAAATGAACGACCCGCCTGACCCGGGGGACTTCGTTCCCCCGGCAGGCAATTATGTAACAATCTCTAACGAATCCGGCATGGATACGGATGGGTCGTCTTCGGCTCGTCAACTTAAAAGAAGCCGTATGCATGTTTGCAAGCACTGCAATAAGCGCCGCCGTACTCGCAAAAACCATGGTTCCGTGTCTTCGGGTTGTGACTGCACGGACTCTACAGCTACATTAGAAAATAATACACCGGTGCCTAACTGCCCCGAAATTATCGTTCCTAACGAAATTGCAGGTAAAATTTCTGCTCCATCCGTTGTTCCCATTCCGATAGGTCGAAAAACATACGACAAAACGGACAACGCACCGTATGTCATTCATGTCCAAAAAAAAATGATTTCACCAGATGATGGTACGACATTGCACCCAATTACTTTTGGAAAGTTTCTAAAACACAACGCCTTCCAAAATATTATCAACGGTAGCGTCAAAAAAATCGGCCGCAATAAAATTTCTTTATCATTTTCCAAGTTCCTGGACGCAAATTCCTTTATTACGCATAATAGTCTAGAGACATATAATTACAAAGCTTTTATTCCTACTTTTAATGTTACCAGAATGGGTTTAGTGCGTGGTGTTCCTGCGGAATGGTCTCCGGAGGAAGTTATTGATAATGTAACTGTACCAATTGGTTGCGGGCCAATTTTAAAAGTCAGACGCCTCAATTTTAAAACCATAGTTGATGGTACATCCATTTGGAAACCATCCCAATCCATAGTTGTTACATTTGATGGGCAGATTCTACCGAAAAGAATTTTTATGTGCTATAATGCATTACCTGTAGATTTATATATTTTCCCTACCGTACAGTGTTTTAATTGTTGTCGTTTTGGTCACACTAAAATTCAGTGCAGGTCCAAACCTCGTTGTTATAAATGTGGCCAAGGCCACACTGGGGACAATTGTGAAAGAGAACAAGAAAGTGCATCTTGTTGCCTTTGCTCTGGTTTTCACTATGCTACTAATAAGTCTTGCCCAGAATTTTCTAGGCAAAAATTAATTAAAACATACATGGCACAAAGTTCAGTATCTTATGCTGAAGCATCAAAAGTATATCCCCCAGTAACTAAATCGTATGCAGATACACTTTTATCTTCTCCTTCCAAAAACTTTTCACAAACTCCATCAATCTCTTCACCTAATAGAATGCCTGCTTCAAGTAGCTATAAAAAGACTGTCTTCCTCAAACCACGCTCCCATCCCAAATCTGTACAAGGATATAATAAAGAGGCTCACAATGCCATTATTAAAGATTTCGACATTCCCCAACCACCAAATGGTTGTGCTTTTTCTAATAATCCTAATAATGATAAAAATGACACAAATTTTTCCATAAACGATTTTCTTTCTGCATTACACAATCTTCTCTCTCAGTTCAACATTTCACCGTCCAACGCTGCCCCATCTTTCAATGTATCTCAATCCATTCATAATGGACCACACATCCAAAATAATCCAGTGGAACTGCCGCAGTCTAGTAAACAAAAAGAGTGATATTATTTATCTTTTAAACAAATATGAGCCATTTGCCTTTGCCTTAGCAGAGACTTGGCTCAAACCTAATCATATTTTTAAAATTAATGGTTATTTAACCATTAGAGGGGATAGATCTGATGGGTATGGTGGAGTAGCTATACTTATAAAGAATTCTATCCCCTTTTCTATCATTACATTACCTCCTCATAGTGAGGAAATTTCAATTGTAGCTATTAAAGTGAATCACACTTGTCTTGTTTCTATTTACATTCCTCACCCTTCCTCTTCTGTTCTTCAAGAGATGAACAATCTCTTTTCTTTTCTTCCAAAGCCATTCTTAATATTGGGGGACTTTAATTGCCATCACCAATCATGGGGTTGTTCAACTTCTAATTGTTATGGTGATGAATTACTAGATATAATAGACTCACATAACTTATGCATATTGAACTCAGGAGTTGCCACACGTCGTTCAAATCCCACCCAAAACCAAAGTGCAATCGACCTTTCCATCTGTTCCCCAAACTTAGCCTCTTCATTAACTTGGCATACTCTAACCTCTACTTATGGTAGTGACCACTTTCCAATAGTGATTTCTTATCCTCTTTCCAAACCAAATGCACCATTAAGGAGATCAAACTTAAAACATAAACTACCAAATAGAAATAATAATGACTGGGACAAATTTAGAAACATTGTTGACAGTAAGCTTTGCTCCTTGCCTGTTATTTCTGATGGCAATGAAAATAGTTGTGCTGAAGCTTTAGCACTCATATTAATCGCAGCGGCAGATGAAGTTTTTCCTGTAAAAAATAACAATATTAGTAAAATTCCCTCGCCTCCATGGTGGGACTCTGAGTGCACAGAATTTATTAACAAACGTAAAGAGGCTGAATATAATTATAACCTTGATATGTCTGATGTTAATTTTGAAATCGTTACGAACTTAATTAGTGATACTTGTAAACTTTTTAAGAAGAAAAAATTTGAATCTTGGCGTAACTTTTGCTCATCAATTACACCGAATACTCACCCTACGATTGTCTGGCGCAATATTCGTAGATTTAGGTCCATTTATAACAACCCTTCTCCTATTCCTGATTCTTTAGCCAGTGAATTTTTAGATAAATTAGCTCCACCTTGGGTGCCCGAGGCTATTAACCTTAACCTGTCATTCGTATCCAATAACCAAAACACTCATACGACGCTAGATCTTCCATTCACTCTCACTGAATTAAAGGGTGTAATTCATAATACTAAGGATTCTGCACCAGGCATTGATGGCATCCCGTATTCCTTTTTTGCTAATGTAAATGATGACGTCCTCAGTTATTATTTAGAGCTTATTAATTCTATCATGATTACAGGAAACATCCCTGTTGAATGGAAGCGTCAAACGGTGCTGCCATTCCTTAAACCAAATAAAATTCCATCTGATGCTTCCTCATACCGTCCCATAGTTTTATCTTCAATTCTGATGAAATTAGCGGAACATTTAATTAAAAACCGCCTAGAATGGTATGTTGAAAGTAAAGGTTTTTTGGCAGAATCACAATATGGCTTTAGAAAAGGTAAAAGTACCACTGACTGTTTAAGTATTTTAACAGCCGATATTCGGTTGTCCTTCTCTAATAACCATTCCACCATTGCAGTGTTCCTTGATATTAATGCAGCTTATGATAACGTTGTATTATCAGTTTTACAAAATAAATTAAAAGCCTTACAGGTTCCATTGAATTTGTCGAATTTCATTATTAATATCATGACTGAACGCTCTGTTAACATGTTAATAGGAGATCATGAGGTATCTCATCTTGTATGGAGAGGTCTCCCACAGGGTTCTGTCCTCAGTCCCCTTCTATACAATATTTACACTTTTGATTTAGACTCATCCTTAACTAACCATGTTAAGGTTCTTCAATATGCCGACGATTTATTATTATATTCTTCAAGCCAATCTGTTGAACAGGCTAGCTATGCTATCAATTCTGCTTTATCTACTTTGGAGTCATGGCTACATCTAAACGGCTTGGATTTATCCACGTCTAAAAGCGCGGCTGTTTTATTCACCCGGAAGAGAAATATTCCCTTAGTAAACCTCTATTTTAAGGGAATACCTATTTCAGTTAAAGATAAGTTCAGATATCTAGGTATAATACTTGACTGTAAATTAAGTAGTGTTCCTCATTGTGATTACATTGTTAACAAATGTGAAAATCACCTAAACATGCTTAGATGCCTCTCTGGTGTGTGGTGGGGTGCACATCCATTTTCATTAAAACTTATTTACAACGCAATCATCAGAAGCACTCTGGATTATGGATTGTTCATTCTAGAACCTGGTAGTGTTATGGCTTTTGAGAAATTGGATCGCATCCAGTCTAAAGCATTACGAATTATTTCGGGTGCCATGAAGTCTAGTCCCATTAATGCACTCCAAGTTGAATGCGGGGAACCTCCTTTATATCTTAGAAGACAATTCTTATCTGACAAATATTTGTTCCGGATTCTTCAGTTCTCAACTCATCCTCTCATTCCTAAACTGGACTCTTTTGTGTTGCAGATTGAATCTTCAGATTACTGGTCCCATAAACGTGCTCCTTGTTTAGTTGTAAGCTATAAAAAATTTCTTTCACTCTCTTCTCCTATTCACCGTTCCAATAAACTTCCCCTATTTAACAGTAGTTATGAGAGTTTACATTTCAGCCCCATCATTAAATACTGTGTAAGTAAATCAGATCCCGATTGCCATTCAAGTTTTAATCATTTTTTGGCTGAACATCTAGAGTACCACCATATATTTACGGATGCTGCCAAGCGTTCTCCGACGGGTTGTGTTGGGATAGGTACTTACCATTCTCAATACAACATCGTACAAAAAATCAAACTGCCTCCGGAGACTTCTGTTTTTACGGGGGAATGTTTCGGCATATTAAAAGCCATAGAATATACTCGTGTTTTAAAGCTCAAAAAAACTGTAATTTTTACTGATTCTCAAAGTGCTCTTCTAGCCATCAATAAATCCCCTTTCGAACACAAATCGCAGTTACATATAATTTATTTAATAAGAGAATTTGCGTCCAGAACCATCTCTGAGGGTAATACACTGCAATTTGCGTGGATTCCGTCCCACGCTGGAATCCATGGCAATGAAGTGGCTGATAAACTTGCTGGTGATGCGGTGCAGTGTGGGGACTTAGTTCCTTATACAAATTTTACTATAGACCTGATGACATTACCAAAGACTTTTCTTCGGGACACCTGGAAGGTAGCTTGGGGTATCGGAAGTAAATTGAAGGGCCGTTACTTTTCAAGTATACAACCCGACATTCCGGAAAAACCATGGTTTGGCAGGGCAAAATTTGGCAAGATGGAGACCTCGGTTCTTATACGGATGAGACTGGGTCATGTTTGTTCTCCAGCCCATCTTGCCAAACTACATATCATTAACGACCCCATTTGCTCCTGTGGCACAGACGTAGGTGACATAAATCACATTATTTTGTCCTGTCCCCTATATGACCGTTCTTCTTTTCTCCGTACCCTCTTATCTCTCCGTATTCCTTTTCCTACCTCAATACTTTCTTTACTTTGTACAAATAGCTTCCCTGTTTATAAATGTATAGTCTCATTCATCACATTAAATAATATTAAGTTGTAAATTGTCGCCATTGTAATTTGCTCATTATTCACTATTAGTATTCACCTTTATAAAATACACTGATCCTATAAATCGTCCAATCCTAAATCCCGTTACAATTGATCATAAATATTTTATTTTTCTTTCGTTTCCCTACCTTTGTTCTCGACAACTAAACGTGACATTGGCTAAATGCACAAACCGTGCGAAGCCAAAACAAAAAAAAAAAAAAAAAAATAGCGACGTCTCGTCTGACTCTGCGACAGTGTGACCATTTACAGTAGATTGACTACTGCAACAGTAGATTTTCGTTGTAAAATTGATAGTGCAGTAGATTTTCAGTATTTTTTTAAAAAGTAGCGGATTTCAGTAGAATATCCTGGCAATATTTTAAACTTTAGCAAATATTTTTCTCATAACACGGCAATATCGAAAAAGTAAACAAATTACCTCTGACAGCTGTCAGTGATTCGTTTAACTCGGTTGGCACCACTGCGAATCACGTCGAACGGAGGCATAGAGTGTTCATTAACGGGGAATCCCCAGCTCTCTTACGTCCGACCAAAATGCTCACAGTATCAAAGGCAAAGAGTATAGTAATATAGATATCAAAGGGAATTTACCCCATCATGTTATTATTATTTAATTGTCTTGAAAGTGATTGCCAAGTAAACAGCATGAAGCGTAAATTTGAGCAAAATTATCGGGCTGAGTGGGAACAGAATCCGTTATTTTCGTCGTGGTTGTGTAAAGATAAAAACAGCAAGAATCATTTTATTTGTGTGCCAGCATTTACCAACTGACATACTTACCAGGTCAATTGTGTGGTATCGTGTCGTGTTTAAATAATATTATTTTAATACCTACCTATATTTTTTTTTATTTTTACTTACTGATCGTTATATAGAAAAACATTTTAAAAAATTAACAGCGATAACCGTTATATGACATATGTCAAAAAATCATAAATAATTAGTACCTACTATAACCACCTGTAAGGATATTACGGTTTTCCTTGCTGTTTGCGAGATAATTAACTTTTTCATACTAGCTTCATACAAATTTTTCGTAAAACAATTATAATTCCTTCGTTTTTGTCCAGAATTAATTCGGGTGTCATTTTTGAATATAGTAACAACGAATAGAAGCAATATCCGGCAAAAAATCCGGCACTTGCAGATTGAAATCCCTAAGTCTATGAAAGCTGATTTTCAGCCCACCGTGCGTCAGTACAATTTCACTAGGTTTTTCCAAAACGTTAGTAGATTTCAGTAGAAAAGTAAGTTACATCTAGTAGTTTAGCGGTTTTTGAAAACGGTCACACTGCTCTGCGACTGTTTGTGTTTTGTTACTGACACCGACATGTAACAACAAAAATATTGTCATTTTGTTTTCATGATTTTCAGAAAATTATTTAGGAAGGTGTATTTAATTTAATCTCCTAGTTCCTAGATACTGCTCATAGTAAATTATAATATAGGTAGGTATAGACCTACCAGTCTAATAACGGCGATGACTCCCTCCTTTTCAGCTCTCACAGACAATCCTCCCCCAATAATAAATTTAATAAAATAATTTATGATATGTTTCTCTATTTCAGACAAATCCATCCAGCAGCTTTTAGTGGTCCAGCAATGGTGGATACAAGAAACAAAATATAGAGATAAAAAGATCCTATCATTACTACAAAATGCTTCTTATCATGAAACTAGAGTTCATTAAAAATACGCAGTTGAAAAGGTTTTCAGAACATAGCTTTTATATAGCAATTACCTTGCTACTTGTACCTGCATTCTTGTTTGAATTATGTGTTGTATTACCTACATTGATAGAGCAGTGGAGCTTAGCCTTCTTCTGTCATCTTGGTTGTGCAAGCTTTCTGTTTCTTAATATTATGGGTAATATGATTTATGGAATGTTTACAAATACTACGATTAAAGGTAAAAACCTTGAAGGTTTCAATAAAGAGCAATGGGCTTTATGTAGCGTGTGTGAATGTTTGAGACCACCTCGTGCCTGGCATTGTGAAATATGTAATGTTTGCATTTTAAAAAGGGACCATCACTGTACATTTCTTGCATGTTGTGTTGGGTACTTTAATCATAGATATTTCATGTTGTTCACATTTTATGTCTTCGTGGGTATGATGTATTCTTTCTACTATAATATTACATTTCTATCCCTTTTCATCACATGGAACCATGGAATTATATTGTTTAAGTTTATTTGTCCACTTGCTAGCATTGTGATTGACTTTGGTGATGAAAGTCTCTATGTTGCCCTAATAGAGTTGAATGTGATAGTTGGACTTGTTTCTGGATTTTTATTCATCTACCATTTTATTAACATACTCAAAGGTAGATTAGTTCCTGAAATAAAGTTTTACAGTAAAGATTTTGTTCATAACAAAGGGTGGAAGCTTAATGTGATAGAAGTATTTGGTTCTAGATGGTACTTAACTTGGATGTCTCCTATTATTCACAGTCAATTACCAGGAAATGGTATTGAATGGCCTATAGATAATAAGTGCAAAATATTTTAGGGAGAAAAATAGAAAAAGACTACAAGCACTAATTGGCTGCCAATATTTAAAAACTATACTGATTGTTGTTATTTTAAAATTTGTGCAATACAAACAAGCCAAACAGAAATTAAAACGAATATGGATATTTCTGCCGAAAATTGCGGAAAGCCGAAAACGAAATTCGGTCGGACTAATGGCTCATGAACACACAAGATGTGATATAATGGTGCCTTATCAAAACATTGATGAATTCTTAACTCATAAAATTATCTCTAAAGAAGTGTTATGCAATGGCTTAATTAATTATAACCCTAAACCCACTTTATCACATAATATTTAATAGCATTTAAAACATTTTAGAATAAAAAAAATTGAACTTGTTATTCATTGTATAGTGTTTTAATCCACCTCCACCAGTGTAAATGTAAACTATAGTGTTGTTCATTCCCCATGACACTCCCAACACCACCACAGAACACTTATTACTCCTAGAGCACCACTACCACAGTAGGTACCCTCTACCCTCCATACACCACAGCACAGACTACAATATAGTATAGGATACACCACAGTCTTCTGTCATGGGGAATGAACGGAATAACTATTCCCTGTGACACCACCTACTATTAGGTCCAGGTATAGGTACCCGGAGGGTAGAGGTAAGGAAAAATATCTGTGTATGAAAAAGGGTCCGTTAAAATGTGCTACTTAAGGAGTGGCGCTACAGTAGCAAAGCAATAATTTTAGGTTATGTGTACAAAATAATGTTGCGACTACGTAAAATGTTGAGGTATGGTATACTAGACTACATCAGGACCCGAGGTGGCGGCGCGTAGTGTTCCACGCGCGCCCCTTTTAGACGTCGCGGGGGGAGTCAAACACCTCACTCCCCCCCCAGACCCGAAGAGGCCCGCAGTGGCGGGCCGGCACCAGTCGGGGGTTGCGGAAGGATCGTACGTTCCCGCGACCCCCGGCGTAGGTGTGAGATGGAACACCGGGGTGGTTTTTAGTCAGTAAGAGCCTGACAGACCCCGCCGCCCGCCCCAGGGCGGCGGACATCCATGAGGATTTTCCACCCCGGAAACAAAAAAAAAAAAAAAAAAATGGTATACTAGACTGTCACTAACTAATCTAGTCACAATTTTTTTTTTTAATTCAGCCCTGCTGACTCTGCTGACTACAACTGCTACATTCATACCACACCATTTACATACGCTAGCGCCATTTTGGAGGGTTTTTGAACTATTATTTACTGTTTAGCTGGACACTCAACTTTTTCCCCATATGAGATAGTGCTCCTTACCTCTACCCTCCATAGATCCAGTCCAGCTAATGTATTTTAACATAATAATAATTTATGATGATGTATTTTACCTAATAGGTAATAGGTTTCTAATAGGTTATTTACTTAATACAATATATTAACATTATGTTACTGTTCTGAATTTTGTTTTGTTAGAGGAGAAAAGCCGCAAGCTGCAGGTTATAGGAGAATGAAAGGTGCCATTGTAAGATACAGATACAATTTAATGGGCTGGATCAATTGGGTACCCCAAATGTATTAAAATTAACTTTGAAGGGGGGTACCCGTATCGGGACGCTGACTTTACATATATCTTGACAAACACACTCTTCGTCCTCTACAGTCATCATCATACTGCTGGATCACACTAGCGCAACAAGTGTATTCTGGTATTTTGTTTAGGACTAAGTAACGTCTGTTCCAAAAGTATCTGATGACAGTGTCAACATACTCAGTGCGCGTTTTATTTACGGGGACAAATTGATTTGAACTGAATATAATGTATTTCATTTCTTACTTTTTTTAATACTGACCAATTAGTTTTTTTTTTGTGTCCTACTTTTACTGTTCTAGTACCGATAGCAGCTACCTACTACTTCATTCAAAAAGCCCGTTCAAGTGCGTGTCGCACAACGCACAGTGAAGGGTTACGTAAAAGGGATCAATAACTATTAAATCATGCATAATATTGATTTTATCGACAGCAAAAAATTGATTGTATTTCACAGTAGGTACCCACCTACTTATTTCAAGGAAACTGAAAAACAAAGTTATTTGTATGGTTGTTAATTTGCTAAACTTAAAACAGTTGTTAAAAAACTACACGACGCAGTAAACTTTTTACACTTTGATATTTTCTTTTATTGTTGATTATAAAATTAAAATAAGTAAATTCATTAATATTCTATATCTAAATGACGTACACTGGAAAGCAAATAAACCGGGTCAGTCGCTACCTTGGAACAGTTTGAACTCTGATTCGATTTTCTCAAAATGTATAAAACTTACAAACAACTATAAAGTTATACCTACAGAAAGCGAGTTTCATGCTGATTAAAATGACTATACATTTATTCTAAAGTACCGTCAACTCACATTGTAATCAAACAACAAACACAATGCTACGAAATGATTTGCTCTGTTTTGAGTTGACTAGAGTTCGCGATTAGCGTTATTTTTTTCTACAGGGTAGTCGGATATTTCTTATCATTTCTTTAGTTTTTGTCTTTCGTTTGCTCAGACGCATGTATTTTGCTACTTTTCGGTCAAAACTGGATACACCTCAGGAAGCAGCTCAAGCTGTAGCACTACTTCAAGCAGGCGTTGCGCAACGTGAGGTCCCTCGAAGACTTCGAATCAGCAGATCTTCGGTGCAACAAGATGACAGATGATACCTACAGGGTGGAGCATTAAATCGCCGTCCAGGTACGGGCAGACTTAGGGCAACTTCAGCAGCAGACGATCGTTATATCCAACTTACTGTTCTGCGAAATCGCTGCCTCAACGCAGTTCAAGTCCAACAAAGTCTGCCCAGTATCTACGCGACGTCAGCATTCGTACGATGGACTGGCCAGCTCGAAGCCCGGACTCGAATCCGTTAGAACGATCCGAACACTTATGGGATGAGCTGAAACGTCGGGTTCGAGCCCAGGTACCTGCTCCAACAAGGCTTCCAGAGCTGCGAATCGCAATTGAAGAGGAGTGGAATGCAATTCCTCAAGATTTCACTGTCAGGCTCGTGAGGTCGATGAATGAAATGCTGAAATGATGAAATGCTGACAGTTATCCGAAATACTGAATACTGATTACTGGAGGGAATACTGAATACTGACCAATAACTTTTTTCTGGGTTAATTTTTTTTTTTCATTAAATGTATTACTAATGATTAACACAACTGCAAAAGGACTCTTCTTTGTAAGATCCTTGATCCTTGATTAATCCCAATGAGCTTCCAATCATTTTAATCATCATAAAACGCACTTTAAATTTGATTGTTGTGAGTTTTATAATTTTTGAGAAAATCGAATCAGAGTTCCAAGGTAGCGGGTGGCCCGGTTTATTTGCTGTCCAGTGTAGGTACTAGGACAACAATTATTTACAGGTACCTATGATAGCAACTTTATATCAGGTTGTCTATTGTCTTTCTGAAACATTACTGCTTGGCAATATTTGTGATAAATATCTACTGCGTATTCTGTCAGACTGTTCTTGGGCGACGTCTCGTGCGTTAATAGACTGATCTAGCGACTCCGACGGCGGTGGCGTCCTCGAGTCAGTTTCTTCTTGGTCTGTATAATCCTCATGGTCTAATAGCTTTGCAGTTTCGTCAGTTTCCCTGGAATTATTGTCATAATAGTATTGTTAAAAAAAAATTAAGTGCATGCCAACTGAATATTACGAAATTAATGCTTGATGCACTTGACATTTTTTGCCGCTGTACCTATATATTAACATGTTCATTGTCTGGGCAAACAATCGCCATGAATCATTTGTGATCATGGGACAGTATAGGGTTAAACAGTTTACTTGTGTAATCAGAGTACCTATGTATATTATATTTCTATAATATATTGAGCACACACTACACACAACAGTGCGACAGTGTTGCATTCACATCAGCTTTTACTATCATTATGATAGAAGATGTAGATACTATTAAAAAAATATCTTAGTACCTAAACCTCTAGATTCTAGAAACCTCATACGTCTGCTCTCCTCACTAATGAACTATAACACTGTTATACAGTGCAGCATTTTACTTAGCAGAAATATTTAAAACAAGGCAAAACTTACGTCTTCGTAGAATCCCTCATACTCGGTGACA
This sequence comes from Brachylomia viminalis, assembly GCA_937001585.2. Taxonomy (NCBI): domain Eukaryota; kingdom Metazoa; phylum Arthropoda; class Insecta; order Lepidoptera; family Noctuidae; genus Brachylomia; species Brachylomia viminalis. The sequence continues at coordinate 10,872,651 of OW443301.2, read as the reverse complement.
TATTAAGTACACCATTGTTTGCTGAATCAACAATGTATATGAGCACAGCCGCAATTAGGGACACTAGAAAAATAAAATTTGTTATGAATTCAAATTCAATAAGAAGAACCTACCAAAACTAAATCTTCATTTTATAATTTTGAATCATACCAAAGAGACACCCCAGGAAGAACATTTCTAACATCAGGTATCCATATGTATCAACAATAATTCCAGCAAAGATAATAACAGTAGCTAGGCCCATGTTCTGTACCGCTTGACATCTGAAAAAAATAAAAAAATATGCACATTAATAACTTGTACTTGCACTTCAGAACTATTGCAATCTGGATGCCAACGCTACGCGTGCCCTTTGGGCCAGCGCATATCGGCGGAAAGCACGGTAGAGGATTTATACCTAAGTAATCGGGATATTACCATAACCTAGCCCCTGTGTTCCCCGGGGTAGGCAGAAGTGTGTAAACCCACGTTTTGCTAGTCATGATAAAATCGTATTGTCATCAACTGAGCACAAATACTAACTCTGGGCTGGCATAAAGAAATTCTAAATGGAATTATCCAATAAATGTATGCTCATTCCGACAGATAGATTTCGATTAGACAATTATTATTTTACCTACTGATAACTACAAAAAATCCCCGAATGTACTGTGACTGTGGTCCTATTCACAGGACACTAGGGGATTTTTAGGCACCGCAGCTAATGACACGTGTGCCGTTTATGGCTGGCTTATTATTAAAGAGTAGTATTCAGTGCATTCTAGCCATAAATAAAAAATCAAAATAGCCTTACATTCCATATGCAGTTCCCAATTGGTTTTCTGGAACTATTAAAGCCACAAGTGGCCATAAACCACTGGCTAACAGGGAATAAGAGATACCCAGCGTAATCTGCAAAAGTAAGGTCTTGTTTGAACCGATAATAAATTATAACTTAGATATTGCAATAACAAAGAGGGCTTTTTTCTTACCACTCCAACATATGGACTGAAGAAAGTGAAAGCTAACATAAAATGAGCACTAATCGTCGTCACAATACTTATTATAACCCATGTCATATTTCTTCCTGTCTTGTCTATGAGAATACCGAAGAATGGGCTTAGAGCTGCTGATAGCAAATAAACCATAGAATTTACATTGTTTGCCTCTTGTGGCAAGAAATCGAATTTTCGCTCATAGAATAATCTGTAAAATCATAAGAGAAATTTAGAAATGTTGTTTGTTTAGTTAGAATTTAGATCAACAGTACCTACAATTTAATTTATGAACAGGGTTGAACATTGGTGTAACAGAAAAAAGGAAAATCCAGGTAGTTACTCACTTTCCTAAGGCAATAAACGGAAAAATGGCTAGGTAATATGCCACACAAATTACAGACAAAAGCCAAAACACTGATTTGAAATGTCTTATGTCTGTTAGATGGAAGGGTTCACTATTGCTTTGCTCATCTTGCCTTCCAAGAATTTTTTCAGCTCTGTAATCCATCCAGCCAAGAATCACGCCACAAATAAGGGATATGAAGCAAGTTAGTGAGGCTGAAAAGATAGATTACTTTAATAAAGAGATGACAAGGAGTTATGAAAACTAACAATAAATAATAACTTGACACAAACCAATGAACAATGTAACCCCTAATCTTTCATATCCTCCATAATATGTAGATACCCATCTATACACTGGTTCCATGACCCAAAAGTTAACAGTACTTCCAAACCGTGAAAATGATAACTGTAGTCCAAATACCATATTGAGTTCCTTTCCTTTGAACCAAAGTACTACATAGTTGTTAACAACAACTTGTAAGGATTCTCCTCCAATCCTGAAATAGATAAAATATAACAACCAGTGAAATAATAAAAGGAGTATTTATTTGTAATGATCCAAGCATACACTATGTGGTTTCTGCCTATAACAATCACGTCTTTTCTGAAAAAGGCGTGATTGCTTTGTTTCTCATTTCTTGTTTCTAGCTTTATATGTGCAAGCTGTACATACTTACCCAAATACAAATCTGCCGAGTATCATCAGCCAGAATGCATTAATGTATACTCCAAATGCAAATATTACAGCTCCAATAAATACAATCGTCATGTAAATTACAGTGCCCAATCTTACACCAAAGTACCTGAAATAAAATAAAATAAAACATAATTATCAAGATTTGGGCAATTCAGTAATATAGATGCCAATAAATGAGGGCATGCAATTTAACGACATTGCAATCATAATATAACATTCCCAATGTTTTATAGATATAATTGGACTGAATAAGGTCAGAGATATTGTAAACATCATATCATGTGCAGAGGTCTACCTATAAGTATTTATAATGCAATGTGTGCATATTGATCTAAATTCCTAATGATAAAATACAATTTGTGTTCAGAGGATTACAGACAACATTGTACATACAGAATTCCTCAGTTTTATGATATTTTCTCAATATAATATATCAAATCATTTCAATAAGACATTTTAGAGATTGATCTTCTGTAAACTTCGATGGTTGGAAATGTATCATTCATTTTAGTTAAATGATACTACTAGGCCAATTTTTATAATGAAAAATAATGTGGTAAAAAGCAAAGATAGCTTGTTACTGGTAAAAGCAGATTTTTGATCTTTTAGTGTACCCAGACGGAGTCACTGGTCGCCAAGTCACAAGCTATAAACCTAGTTTGGGAGCCAGCAGATAATACCTTATGCGCACTATTTTTACTTATTATACTGTACTTGTAACCTCTGTAAAAAAAAAAACCTCACTAGGTTTTTACATAAAACAATGCAATCTATTACAAAACTTTACAGTAAAAAATGATGATAAAAATACAAAGAAACTTATACTATACTTACAAAATACTATTAATGTTGCACTAATATATTGTGGAAAATAGACTTAGGTTTCATAATGAACAGATAAACAATAAACTTATTACATATAAACGTACCTATCAACAAGATAACCGCCAATGAAACACAATACCACATTTGGCCATGAGTATATAGAATAAAGCAATGCAAACTGGGATGTGTTCAAGTGTGAGTCATCCTTGAAATTGTCAGCCAACGCACCAGGAGTATCATAACAAAAATAGGAACCTGAAACAGGAAAATTATAAACCCAATGTAATTTAGTAATCTTCAAAAAAATACCAAAATATATATCTGATTTTTTAGCATAGTAATCATAATTCCTTATCCAATTTTTCTTTTTGCATTGTGATTTGCCTTGTTTAATACATTAAATTTTATGTGGTACTAGCTTTTTCCTACGGCCCTCTTGTGGGTCAGAAATTATCCCATAGGAGCATACTAACAGGGTAAAAAATATCCTATTTCCTGCCCAGGTCATAGTCTACCAGTGCGCCAAATTTTATCGAAATCTGTTCAGCCTAACGCTTGAAATGGTAACAGATAAACATAATTATTTTTGCATTTATAGTATTAGTATGGATATTTTGTTTATTTGCTACTGGACTTCTAAAATGTGGGACTATTGTGTGTAAAGGGATTCAATAGATCCGCATTTTAAAGAGTTTATTTCATACGATAGTCAATTCTATTCATACAATTCTTAATAATTTGATTTTAGCTTACCAAAACAAAGGAAGCACATTAGTAATAATGCAAAGAATCGATGCACTCTGTTTGCAGGATGGCACCATGATGTCGGCTGCACCATGTTGGATCGGCTGCTTCCACTGGATTCTGGGGCTTCCATTCTGCAGACTTTACTTCACTGGTCGGAAACTAGAATACCTCTAAAGTGTATTACGGCAATCTTTATCCACTGCGTAAAACCTTCTATGATAGTTTCTCTTGTCAGGGTGCTAGAGCTGATAGTTGGTGTCCGTGATTCTGTTCGGACAATTGTTAGGAAATTCAAATATTTGACGATTTCCAGGCCCAAGTCAAGTTACGCGGAAATTATGGTTTTAAAGTCACATTATTCCGTTTTCATTTCCAACACAGGTATTACTCGATTATTGCAAATATAAATGTTGGAAGATACAACGCCTGATTGTACTAAGTTAATGCAGTAGTGTTATGTTCTCGATGAATGAGAAATAATTAATTTAATAACAAATAATCACGTAAAAAAGTGAGACGTCAACATACAACAAAGTTATTTTGATTTCGAACTGTCATTGTCAGTGATCTGTCATGATCACCGTAATTACTAATTCCATGACATTGAGATAAGAAATATTATAAGTCAATGTTCCATGCCATGATCTGCTGCTGTATCTGCAGTGAGTATCTGCTGTGAGTGCAGCACACTCTCTTGACACCTGATTTAAACGTCGCGATGGCGGCAAACGATTATTTCCGATTTCGGCCGCGCGCAGATTTGCGCGTTCTTTACTCTTGATCAAAGTGTTACCAGATTCCACCGTCGCGTCGCCGCGTCGCACAGTGGATCCATATTGAAAATTAGTGGACATGGGCAACAAAGTTCCAATATCGATTCGATATTTTTTTATGTGATTCTTCATGATATTCCAGACAACTTTTACTCTTGTGAAATTTCTTCTAAAGTTGATCGTTTGTCTGAAAAAAAAAATTAGATTTTTTTGTATGGAGTGAATAACGTTTTTTTTTTTTTTCTTCAATTGTACGAATATGTTAGGTGTATGGCGTGAGTATATGATAGCTAGGGTCATTCTCTATCCACGAAAAAATATATCAGCGGCGGCCATCCGCGGCCGCGCGAGTAATCATTCGGTAAAAAAATAATATTTTCTATGAAATTTTTTGCCTTTTAAAATCAATTCAAAGTCATATATTCTGTCTCACTTGGCTGTTTTCACCTTTTTAGTTAAATATATAGTTTTAATAGCACATAGGTACTCACAACTAGTAATTCTGGCAGAAGTTTAGTTATTATTGCATGTTATCGGTGGCACCTGCATTGTGATTGATGACTCATTTGTTTGTGCGCTCGGCTAAGTGCATAACAAACGAGTCACCGAAAAATAATTGTCTCTGATTGGCTGTTATTTTTTTTACTACCTGCACATTATCTATTGTTATCGGTGGCACCTGCATTGTGATTGATGACTCATTTGTTTGTGCGCTCGTCTAAGCGCATAACTAATGAGTCATCGAAAAATGCTCGTCTCTGATTGGCTGAATAATTTTCAGTCATGTTAATATGTTCACTACTTGAGTAATTAACACTGACTATAAATACAAAGACATTCATTAAGTCCCTCTAGTGCCGCAAGGCAGCTGCGTATCGCCGGCGTGTTACTCACGGTACACCGACGACATCCCCACAACCCCGGACGCGACGCTCGCGCTGTACGCTGACGACGCCGCGTACATTACCACCTCGCTTAACGCGAAGTACGCGGCCGTCAAAATGCAGCGCGCCCTAGACCTGCTTCCCGGATGGTTGTCTAAATGGCGGCTGTCGGTGAACGTGGGTAAGACGCAGGCGTTGATCACCGGATCCGCGCCTCTCCCGCCACCCTTGAAACTACAAGGAGCCGACGTCGGATGGTCGCCCCGGGCCAAGTACCTGGGTGTGACTATCGACCGTCGGCTATCGATGGGGACACACGTCCGCAAGGTCGCTACGCAAGGTAGGGTCACCCGCAACCTCCTTCGACCAGTGCTCTCGTCCCGCATCCCGGCGCGCGTCAAGTTGGGCGTGTACAAATTGTACATACGCCCAATCTTGACGTACGCCGCCCCGGCATGGTTCGCCCTCACGAGCGAGACGACCAAAAAGCTGCTCCGCGCGCAACAAAGTCTTGCGCTGCGGACGATATTGAACGCCCCTCGCTTCGTGAGGAACGATATCATCCAGAGGGATCTCGGGATTGAGAGCCTGGATGAGTATGTGCGGCGCCTCGCGAAAGGGATGTTCGCGCGTGCCGACGCATCTGCTTGGCCCCATGTCAAGCAGATAGCGCCTTGGCATACGCGCCCCCCTGACGCGAGACCCCTACCCCGCGACCTGGTAGCGGACGACGACCCCATCGCACCGGACTGACTCCCGAGTAAGCCGCATCCAGGTTACACGCGGCTTACTCGAAACAACTGAACTCCACAACACTACATACATCCGTTGCGTAGCGTGTGCTAGGTTAATATAGGCACGTTACGTAAACGAAATACAGACACCCACCTCTATACAGGCGCCTAAACACACACGTGAATGCGCGGCGCGGGCGGCGATTCACGTAGACACTGTGTGGAATAGAGGAGTGGACTGTAAGAATTTCGATTGGTTGAAGAATATTATTAGGTAGTTCTGTACGAACGGAGCTCGCCGTTCACCCAATCCAGGAAACAATTCAACAGAGAGATGGCTAGAATGCAACTCACCTTATCTCCTGCTGCAGCTGGCTCCCAATTGATCTGAGCGGTATTTCGAGTAGACCGTTGACCACGGAAACCGGCACGAGTAGCACCACACGGTAATGCACAATTTGTCCTGGTTTTATCAATTTTCACTCACGGAGTTAAAAATTTGATAGTTCATGGGCCAATGGCGACGACAGTCAGACTGGTCGCGCGCGGGCACGTTCCTTTTTTTGAAGATGGTGCGCTCGTCGCGTTGTAGCAAATAGTGTGGTCGCTCATGGCTACGGGATAGCCAATCGCGTGCGACTAAGCGAGCGCATACAGACATTCCATGTCAAATTCGTCCAGTCATGGGCTATATACAGAACATACCCCCTCCCGAAACCATAGTGATGGTTTCTAGAAAACTACGATTACCTTATTACCTATATCATGAAGAAAAAGTCCTAAAATAAACACTAAGCTAGGTACCTATAACTAACAAAAACGTTTTGTTTGAATTTAATTGGTATAAGGCAATAGGCAGAGCTTATTGGTTGGTCTTTGTAAGACACTTTTTTCGGTGCGCAGTGTCACACACCGAACTATCCCGTCGGGACCGGGATGTAATTTTTCTATTTTGCCGAGAGGCCAATTACAGGAGGGAGCATTATCGGTTTTTACTATCACTAAATCTCCAACCTTTGGGTTAGAGGAAGACGTAAACCACTTAGCCTTCTGCTGGAGAGTATTTAAATATTCGTGACTCCAACGTTTCCAGAAAAGTTGGGAACACCTCTGAATATACTGCCAACGTGACAATCTGTTAATGTTTACCTCTTGAACGTTATACTCGGGTATAGACGTCAAGCTTCGACCAATAAGAAAGTGTCCGGCGGTTAAGACATTAAATTCGTTGGGATTATCGCTAGCAGGTAGCGGACATAAGGGACGCGAATTTAAAATGGCTTCTGCCTTACAAAATATCGTGGAAAGTTCCTCAAACGTTAAGGACTTTTCACCTACACTTCGCACTAGATGATATTTTGCTGACTTTATTCCCGCTTCCCAGAGACCACCCATATGTGGAGCACTAGGGACATTAAATTTCCAATCAACCTGCCTTTTACAACAGCCATCGGAAATGTCGTCTTGACTCTCGCGCAGAAACCTTTGTATTTCAGACAGATGTTTACTTGCACCAACAAAATTAGTACCACAGTCAGAATAGAGAACAGCGCATAGACCTCTACGAGCTACGAATCTGTCTAAGCACGCGAGGAAACAGTCGGCGGAGAGAGAAGATAACACCTCCAGATGTACAGCTTTTGTAGAAAAGCAGATAAACAGTGCCAAATACGCTTTTGTCACTTTAGCATTACGACGTAAGCTTTCTTTAATTAAAAATGGGCCTCCCAGGTCAACTCCGACGTTAGAAAATACCTTATTAGGTATCAACCGAGTTGGTGGCAATGGTGCCATTTCGGGTTGCAGTAAAGACGGTTTACATTTAAAACACGTTTTACACTTAGCTAAAACGGATCTAATGACGCTACGAGCAGACAATATCCAAAAATTTTCATTTATTATACTTTGTAAGGTTCGCGGTCCTACATGTAAATATTTTTTATGTAAATAATTGATCAATAGTTTAGTAAATAAACTGTGCTTCGGAAGAAGCCGTGGATGTTTAGTATTATACGGGAGTTCGGCATGACCGATGCGACCCCCTACCCTGAGGAAGTCGTCGGCATCAATAAATGGAGATAATTTTCTTAATGAAGAAACGTGTTTCTTATCTTTAAGCAGTTTTAATTCCGCTTCAAAATAGGCATTTTGAACTAATTTTATCAACTTATCGCGAGCTTCGTTTAATTCGCAGGTTGATAATACTCCCGATTTGTGAGTAGTGCTCATGTCACCCCTTTTTGGTCTAAATCTTAAAATCCAGGCAAACGATCTTTGCAATTTGGAAAATGAGGAAAAGTTTTGAAAGATTCTTTCACAAAATTCTGTTCTAGATTCATTCAAATTATCATTATTTTTATTTTCGGTCAAGAAATTAACAGATATTTTTAATTCCGGTACTTTATTATTACTCTCATTATCAAACACCGTCAGGGGCCAGTCGATATAATTTTGATACATCCAGTCAGTGCCCTGTAACCAACGTTGATTACAACTGACTAGTTGTTCCGGAGACGCTCCGCGAGAGCAAATATCGGCTAAATTATGTTCGCTACACACATGCCGCCAAAAATGAGGGGGTAATACTTCAATAATTTTCGTAACGCGATGACTGACAAAAGTTTTCAGCTTATAAGGTTCCGTTTGAAGCCATGACAGTACGACTGTCGAGTCTGAAGCTGCTGTTATTTTGTTAATTTTAACGCGAGTAAATGTATCAACTACGAACTTTATTAATTTGCTCAACAAAACAGCCCCCATTAACTCCAACCGAGGAATCGTGATGGGTTTTATTGGTGCAACTTTAGCTTTCGCGGTCACTAGACGCACCTTTACGATACCCTTTTGATCGCGACTGATAACATACACGCATGCTGCGTAGCCACGCAACGAAGCATCACAAAATCCAACTAAGTCGCATTCCGTCTCGTTTGGTAACAGCATGTGACGCTCGATACGCAACTCCTTTAACCGAGGAAGTTCCAAAATAAAATTTTGCCACGATGTTTTTACGTTATCCGGTAACTTTTCGTCCCAACCGATGCCTAGCTTCCACAGTTCTTGCATGATCTGCTTCGCGACAAAAGTGCATGGCGCGATAAAACCCACGGGATCGTAAATCGACGCTAGCAGTTTTAGTACTGATCGCTTGGTTGACTCGCTGTCAGTTAAATTAACCGAAAAAATGAAATTATCGGATTTTGGAATCCATTGAAGACCTAAAACTTTAATGGTACTATAGTTTTCATCTTTAACGAACGTTACGGAATTTTCCCTATTTTCGGAGGGTACGCGTTGTAGTAACCTTTCACTGTTACTCATCCACTTTTTTAAGGTAAAGTTGGCACTTTCAAAAATACCAATTAATTGATCCTGTACTAAGCAAGCTTGTTCAAAAGTATTACAGGAATATAGAATATCATCCATGTAAACTCCCTCACGGAGGACCTGAGCAGCGAATGGAAAACGTTTCCATTCATCGTTAGCTAACTGAAGTAGCGTCCGAATTGCTAAGAACGGTGAACAACTAAGTCCGTAAGTCACGGTTTTTAATTCGTATAATTTTATTGGATCGTTAGGCGATTCCCGATATAAAATGTGTTGATATAAACGATCTTCTTTTCTTAAGGAGATAGCCCGATACATTTTACAAACGTCACTTACCAGACAATATTCAAATAGCCGAAATTTCAAAATGATTGCCGCAATATCCGGATACAGCTTAGGGCCGACTAATAGAATATCATTTAAAGCCACGTTATTGCTACTCTTCGCCGACGCGTCGAACACTACACGTAACGGAGTGGAGGTACTAGTAGGTCGCAAAATGCTGTGATGTGGAATAATGTATTTGCTAGGTTTGTCACCCTGATAAAGTTCCATATGACCGAGGTCTTCATATTCCCGCATAAATTCCTTATACTTATTACTTAAATCAGCAGTACGCGCGAGCTTTCGTTCCGTGTACAATAAACGGCGCTCAGCCACGGCACGCGTTGCACCTAGCGGCGAGCGTTCGGGCGCAAAAGGCAGCGGAACTACGTATTGCCCGTTCGACTCTCGAGTATGTTCATTAGAGAATATCTCCTCGGCTAACTGATCCATCGGATTTATTGACGGTGTGCACGGCACTTCCTCAATTTCCCAAAAACTGCGTAAAGCTTTTTCAATCGACTGTTCTTCGTCATATGAAACCGATAAATTAAGATTTTGCGAACTACTATTAATAAGTGGATATAATTTTCCGCTAATAACATAACCAAAGACTGTTTTAATCACACTAGGAATACCCCTTTTAATTACTAATGGTTTATCTCTAATGATATCTGGCACTATGTCGTTACCTAACAAAATATCTATTCGCGAACGCTTATAAAACAGTGGATCCGCTAACTCATAAGTGTCATAATCTTTAATGACATTATCTGTGAAAGAGACATTAGGCATATCCGCAGACACCTTTGAAATAACTATTAAATTAACACTAAATGTTGGACCCTTCGCATGTCTTGGTTTTAATGTACAAGTAACCATGCCTTGATTTTTAACTATGCCCCCACCTATACCGTGAATGGTAAACGGACATTTTTTACGTTTTAATCCTAGTTTCTGAGCACATTCAGTAGTTATAAATGAACTCTGAGCGCCAGAATCAATGACTGCACGGCAATCTTGATATTGACCAACACAGTCAATAACATGCGTAAGTGTAGTGCCTAAGACTACTCCATAATCGCAGTTATTACTAATTAATGCTTGCTGTATGGGTGTGTGTGTTGAGTCACTTACGAAGTGAGACGACACTAACGCGTGCTGCGTGTGCGAATGAGACGGCTGCGCTGTCAGGGAGTTTGCCACGGATGATATTCCCGCGCTTTCATCCTTCGCGTTATCTTTATGCAATAGATAATGATGCGACGATGCGCATACACCGCAATTAATTGTACTTTTACAAGCATTTGACTGATGATCCGATTTAAGACAATTTTGACAAAGTTTTAGCGAATGAACACGGCTCATTCTTTCATCGACCGACAATTTACGAAATTGATCACATCGATAAATCATATGATTTTGTTTACAAATCACACAAGTCAACTCTAATTTATTATTGTTACGGTTGTTATTATTATTCGAAGCTCGTGCCGTATTAAGAACCGACTTAGACGAAGATTTAATTTGCTTTTTATTTTGTGTATTATTATTACTATATTTCGACATGTTATTCGACGAGCTGTCTGTAAAAGTGTGTTCCAGAACTTTAATTTGTTTGTTGACAAAAGCTATTAGTTCCGCAAACGTAGGTATCAACTTCTGCTCACGGCTTTCTTCGAATAATTTTCTCGTATGAGGGTCGAGTCGTTGTAATGCCAAATGACACAATAAGAAATCGTCTAAGTTATTTATTTTCAATGCTTGAATCGCTTTAAGTGAATGATCAAAGGTTTCTACAAATGAAATTAAGTTCGACGTAGTATCTTTAGTTAACGGTGAAAAGTTGAACATTTTTTCGAAATACCTACATGCTAATGTTCTGTGGTCGTGATATCTATCAACTAAACTTTGCCAAACTAATGTATAATTAGCGGCAGTGATAGGTAGATTTTTAACGATATTTAAAGCAGGACCTTTAACGCATGAAAGTAAATAATGGAATTTATCGATATCTGAGAAATTTCTATTGTGAACTAATGATGAGAACGTGTCATAAAACGTTAACCAATTTTCAACTTCTCCGTCAAACTGAAATAATGTTATCTTTGGTAACGCTGGTACTACTAAATCATTTTTTTCTAATGCAGCACCGCAGTCAGATTCTGATTTTGAACGTTTACTAACGATTAACTGACATTGATTATACATTTCGTCAAATGTTTCAAGTTCACTAATCGACATTTTTGCATTATGTGAATCGTACTGGTTCAACACTCAAAAGCAGGGATTTTCAAATATAAAAAACACTTTATTTTGCAGATCAGCTTTATTACTTATTACTTAGTTATAAATTATAAATAACAGTACACAGTTTCTTAGAAATGCGAGTGACTAGCACCGATGTCGAAACCCGAATGCCTCGGCATGGCGGGCATGTCACTCAAATGCCCGCCGAGCATTTTTTTAATCCCCGCCATTTTTACTTACTTATGATTGGTCGATAACTGTCAAAGTCTCGGCCAATCACATGAACTTAATACAACTACTTTTGATCAACTAAATTCCTACAAATGATTGTAATTAGTCAACAAACATAAATTATTACAGGCATAATTTAAATATTTATAACAGCTCGGCCATCCGACTTCCAACGAGTCCCTCGTTGTTATGTATTCAAAAAAAAAAAAAAAAAAAAGAAAACATTACTCTATAATACATCATATATTAGTTATACCTAAATGTTATTTATTTATTGATACTTTAATTAAGCACACAAATTTACAAAGGCGGAATTAATGCCATGGGCCTAGATAAATAACCAAACACAAAGCAAAACAATTAATATAAATTAAACAAAAACATCAATTAACCATAAATTATCTCATCAGTCCTTAATTAATCATTTTGACTATAAGTCATCATAGTAGCATATTTTAGTATCTAAATAACTCTCAAATTCAATTATTTTACAATAGATTTACATAACCTCAACAAAATGTACATAACCTTGGAGGATATCGGTTACCTGATATCCTATAACTCAAACTATTTTGTCATTATAAATCATTATAGATAGACATTACATTAAAGCTCAGAAACATTCGCTCTACAATATTATAGATTTACTCCTAAATTTATTAATTTAAATCCATGACTTTGATTAACAAAATGCTTAGTCTTTAAGGGTGTCGGTTACCTGACACTTCAAACTTTATCTATCTATCGACACTAGAATATCCATTGGTCCATGACCTTGACCAGTAGATAAACTGATACACCAATTGCTAAAATGAGAGGCATCCGTTACCTGATACCCCTCACCAACTCATTAGTACGTGACCCTAACCAATGAATCGGCATTTACTAGTCCATGACGTTGACCAGCAAATATTTCAGCCATTAATACATGGAATAATTTAGATGATACATGACATTAATCATCGAAACTTAAAACCACATTAGCATTACTTTTTACCATGACATATCAGAAATATACAATGTAATAATTTGACGGTGAAACATTTGACTTAGTACACTAAGTCAAATGTTTCTTTATTCAATTACTTGCTCAATTAATTATATGTATAATATTCATCTTCATTAATGCGAATGAATTTACTATATATCTATTTATAACTCTTCACATTCAGATTCACAATCATTACGCTCGGATTCACAATCGGTTGATACGGGTTCGTTAAAGCAGATCCATGGAAATATTTTATCAATAGCTACCACAGCCTCGTACCTCTTACTAGTCTTTGTGAGGGGTGTGTCCTCAACCACGAACCTATCGTTGGGGAGCACCTTCTTAATTCTGTAAGGGCCTTTACATTTAGGTTCGAGTTTCTTAGACTGCCCCTCTATTCCTGTCACGGCTCTTACTACTCTAACCAAATCACCTTCTTTAAAACGCATTCCCATTTTCCTGTACCTATCATACCGTTTCTTGTCCTTGTCCTGCTGTGTCCTAATAAGCTCACCAGCCGTGGTCCTAACATCGTCTAGACTCTCCCGGACCTCAGACGTAACTTCGTTGATTACGTCATTCAACAAACCTTCAGATGGGTTAGTTAGGTTTCGACCAAATAGAAGCTCCGCTGGAGTCTTTTTGGTGGTGGCGTGTACAGTCGTATTGATACCCAACTGTATGTCTGGTAAATGTTCATCCCATAAACCATTAGGTTTGTCGTGGTTCATTGCCCCGAGCGCTGCCAAAATGGTGCGGTTGTACCGTTCCACTTGGCCATTCGCTCGGGGTGTGGCGACAGCATTGAGCACGTGCTTTATACCACATGATTGAACAAATGTTTGAAACTGCCTACTAGTGAAGCTTGTCCCTTGGTCTGTAATCAAACGGGTTGGCACTCCGAAGTAACTAAAATGCTCTCTGAATACCCTAATGCTTGTAGCTGATTTGGTATTTCGCACAGCGGTGATGTCAACAAATTTAGTAAACGCGTCTATGATAACAAGGATGAATGTATTGCCACGTTTGGTGCGGATAAAAGGACCGAGATGATCCGCATGTATGGTATGAAATGGTATGGTAGCTTTAGGGATGGGATGTAGCTCACCGGGCTTGGCACCACTTGGCAGTTTGTGATGTGCGCACTGAAGGCAAGCCGAAACGTATTTTTTTACAAACCGTCTCATCTTTGGAAACCAATAAGTAGCTTGTAAGCGTGCCAAAGTTTTGTCAAGCCCGAAGTGTCCCACATCATCATGATTGGCTTTCAGTAATTGCCATCTGGTGCCACTTGGAACAACCCAACGGATAGTATTTTCGTCAATTATACGATATACCCGCCCATTTACAAGCTTGTAATTTTTGAATATGTCAACGGCATCTCTACATTTTGAATCGCCTAAAATATTTGCGATATTTTTAATGTCCTCGTCTGTCTGTTGCACCGTTGCAAGCCAATCGTCAGTACCTACTGTAAGTACATCTAACACATGATCAACGTCTGGACTACCTTCTATAGCACCCCTGCTAAGGGCATCTACGTGTGACATTTTGTCACCAGGGCGGTATTCTATTGAGCAGTCGTATTCTAAGAACTGCAGCCACCAGCGAGCAATTCGTGGGACTAAGTCACGTTTACTTAAAGTGGTACGCAAAGCGTTGCAGTCTGTAACTATGGTGAATCTAATACCTAGTAAGTAATGCCTGAACCTATTCAATGAGGTAATGATAGCGAGGGTCTCTAACTCGAAGGAGTGTAGTTTTTGCTCATCCGGACTAGTTTGCCTGCTATAATAAGCAATAGGTTTGAACACCCCAGGCTGGTCCTGTTGCAATAATATGCCGGCTACCCCATACTTGCTAGCGTCGGTGTGGAGTTGGGTTAGTGCACCGGGATCATAAAGTCCCAGAACCGGTCTTTGTACTAAAATCTGTTTTAATTTCTCAAACGATTCCAGCTCTTCACTACCCCAACCCCAAGAAGAGTCCTTCTTCAATAGACTAGTCAGAGGACGTGCTATTAAAGCGAATCCCGCGACAAACCTCCTGAAGAAGCTAGCAAGCCCTAAAAACCTCCTAACTTCGTGAACATTCGTTGGCGTAGGGAATTTAGATATGGCGTCTGTTTTGATTGACCCTGGTCTAACACCCTCTGAACTGACTTCGTACCCCAGGTAGTCTATTTTGTCATAAAAGAAATAACATTTACTCATTTTGAGTGTTAGACCGCTCTTTGCCAGCAACCGCAGCACCTCCTCCAAACGTACCATCCCCTCATCGAATGACTTGGCAGGAATTAGGATATCATCCATGTAGACCAATGCATACGATGAAGCAGGTGAATTGTGGATGATCTTATTCATTGTACGCTGGAAGACTGATGGTGCGTTTACCAATCCAAAAGGCATCCTGTTGTACTCGTATTGACCCTGAGGGGTCACAAACGCAGTCTTCTCTCGAGAACCTTCAGCTATTGGTATTTGATAATACCCAGACGCTAAATCGAGGGTAACAAATAGTGAACTACCTGATAATAAGTCTAACTGATCCTCGATACGAGGGAGGGGGTAGTGCTCTTTCTTTGTTTTACTATTTAGAGCACGGTAGTCCACACATAACCTCTTCTCCCCAGACTTTTTGTTAACTAGCACTATAGGGCTCGCGTACGGACTGTTAGACTCCCTTATAATGCCGCTTTCTAACATTTCCCTGATCATATCTTGAACTAGTTGGCGTTCAGTAAAAGACAACCGATATGGGCGGTAAACTACAGGATCCGGGTCATCTAGTTGAATCACCATTTCAATTTCCGTTGTAAACCCAAGATCTTTCAAACCACTGGAAAAACAACATTTATATTTACCCAACAAGAACTTTACCGACTCTTTTTGATCCTTTGTTAAATTTTCTCCGCAGCTGATTGGTGATTCATCTAAGGGTGACTGTTCACTAAAATCTAATTTTTGAACTTGTAGGCTCTCAGTTAAAGTGTGGCTCCTAGTGATAAGACTACCCTTCCCTATAACAAAATGGTTGTCACTGATATTCTGAACGAGAATCCTACCCGCACCTTGTGTTAATTGATACTCGCCGGGCAGCAAGTAATGTTCATGACCTTCAATATTGCGCACGGTTCCATTCACGTAAATTTTTCCCGAGAAAGAATTACGCGAGCTAACTGGGATCGCCTTTAATTCGCCACGTCCTATGCGCGTCTCCTCCATGCATATAAGCGGACAAATCAAAACAGGCTCCTCAGTAACCCGCTGGAAAATGACATCTGATTCTGTCTTTACTATTTTGACCGAGGGTCTTTCGGTGAAAGTGTGGCCTAATAGTACAGGGCAATTTATTAAGTAATCACCTACTACCAATATCTCCACTTGTCTTTCTACTACACCCTGTACTTCGATCGTGACGTTAGCCTTGCCAAGGGGGTTATATGGAACATTACCTATTCCTCTTAATAGTGGTACTTCGCCTACCTTCCAATCGAGTCCTAAACGCTGAGCTTCGCTGAGACGGACCAAAGTACCCTCGCTTCCCAAATCAACAAGACATTCTGAAAACAAGCCATTTATTTTAATAGGCATTTTATACTTGGCGCTTGAATTGCCTGTGTTTTCTACTTTCAATATTGCTTTTGGTTTATCATTGGTACTTTGCTTTGTCCCAGGGCACTCAGTGTCCTTATGTCCTAATAATTTACATTTAGAGCATTGAATCTTCGGTTTTGTACATCGAAAGAATGGGTGACCGGTTTCTTTGCAATTGTAGCAGACCATGCTGGATCCGGTGGACTTTTGGGAACTGTGACCTACTTTATTACCCGTAAATGTGCTATTTTGTGATCGCCTATCTCTATCCTTAACCTTCTGTTGCTCGTTTGTGGACCTATCTTGACCTACTTTTACCGTCTTCAAAAATTTAAGTAGTAATTCCGGTTCCGTAAATTCTGCTCCCTGTGCTCCCAACCTAACACCACGATCTTCTATACCTGCTATAACACAGTCAACTGCACGTTTTCCTGATATTTCGCAACGATTTAGAAGATTCATTTTAGCATAGTAATATATTTCCAATGACTCCCCATAGCGTACCTTTTTATTAAGCATTTCCGTTAGTAAATCTGCATAATTATCCCTAGTTGGAAAAGATTCCTTCAGCTTTAACTTCCACTCTGGCCAAGAAAATAATAGCGAGGGTAGACCCTGATACCAGGTTTTAGCTACCCCTGTTAATTTCGGTAGGGCATAATGGGCTACTTGTTTATCGTTCCAACTATAGATCTGTGCACATTCGTCAACTTTATGAAGCCACGTATCAACAGTTTGTTCCTTACATAGAGGGTCAAAATCAGGAATTACATTATTTAAAACTGGAAACCTATCGCGATCTTTCGTATTTTTCATACCTTTAAGCGCGTTAATAAAGCTCTTGATAAACTGATTATTATTTGACTCACACTCACGATGCGTTTCTTCATGGGACGGTGTACGAAGGCGAGAAGCTCTGCTCCTAGGTGAATGCCTGGATACCGCGTGGCGCGTCTCGTGCCGCCCTGGCGTGCGCGACCGTGTCCTGGAGCGCCCAGCACGACGACTTGGCCGGGAAGGAGACCGACTAATCGTCAGTCGCGATCGTCTTCGTTTCGCCCGCCTGGACCGCGACAGACGGTTTCGAGTGCCACTGTTTTCTTCAGGTGAACGCGTATGCCCTCGGCCCCGGCTTCGGCTTCGAGTTGCATCACGACATCTTAGTGGCGGCGTCATCGTCTCACGAGGGGTCTGTCTAGGTCCATCACATTCTCTTCGAGAACTAGACCTACGTTCATCCATGTTCTCGCAGCCTCAACATATATATAAAAAAAAGAAACACCAGATTTAATAAACCGTGCTATATTAAACTTGTAAACAAGATTTTAAAGCCAGTCACATACTTTATTATAGATCGTCAAACATGTCCATCCCCAGGAAGTACCCCGGCAAGATTAACATGCATGACTAACCATATAAACCTCCGGAATTTCTCCGTTACGGTAAATACAGTTCATTTCCAGAAGTTAAATAAGACTATTGACTCATTTAGTAGTCTGATAAAGAGAGGCAAGCAATCGTGAAGGAAAAGACATAAAAGAGAAAAAAAATACGTTACAAGAATAAACTTGTAACCTACTTTCTTTGCTTTGGTATTGCAAATTGCATTAATATGATTAATGAGTGTAGGTAGCACAATAAAAATAAACAAAGTACACTTACGTTTTCTACGTACGCCCAATTATTAAAAGCGTATCTCCGATCCTTTTGTGGGCACTAGGTTACTAATCCCACTTCTGAGATGTGAATCGTACTGGTTCAACACTCAAAAGCAGGGATTTTCAAATATAAAAAACACTTTATTTTGCAGATCAGCTTTATTACTTATTACTTAGTTATAAATTATAAATAACAGTACACAGTTTCTTAGAAATGCGAGTGACTAGCACCGATGTCGAAACCCGAATGCCTCGGCATGGCGGGCATGTCACTCAAATGCCCGCCGAGCATTTTTTTAATCCCCGCCATTTTTACTTACTTATGATTGGTCGATAACTGTCAAAGTCTCGGCCAATCACATGAACTTAATACAACTACTTTTGATCAACTAAATTCCTACAAATGATTGTAATTAGTCAACAAACATAAATTATTACAGGCATAATTTAAATATTTATAACAATTAGGTTTTATTTGCACTTCTATTTCGTACAAATCAAATATGGCGGATTCAAACTTCGCACGAACACTTTCCATTTCCGACAATAATACCGTAAACAATTGAAACTTATCTGAATCAGTTCCCAACTTTTTGGAATAGTCATAAAGTTTTTGTATCTTCGTAAATAAATATTCCTTTCTAACTAGTAACGTTTTACGTTTCATTTCTAAAACTTCCGCCATTTAGGAAGCGTGGTTTTAGCAAAATGAAATTAAGAAAATCCGGGCTCGAATGACCAGAATGTGGAATAGAGGAGTGGACTGTAAGAATTTCGATTGGTTGAAGAATATTATTAGGTAGTTCTGTACGAACGGAGCTCGCCGTTCACCCAATCCAGGAAACAATTCAACAGAGAGATGGCTAGAATGCAACTCACCTTATCTCCTGCTGCAGCTGGCTCCCAATTGATCTGAGCGGTATTTCGAGTAGACCGTTGACCACGGAAACCGGCACGAGTAGCACCACACGGTAATGCACAATTTGTCCTGGTTTTATCAATTTTCACTCACGGAGTTAAAAATTTGATAGTTCATGGGCCAATGGCGACGACAGTCAGACTGGTCGCGCGCGGGCACGTTCCTTTTTTTGAAGATGGTGCGCTCGTCGCGTTGTAGCAAATAGTGTGGTCGCTCATGGCTACGGGATAGCCAATCGCGTGCGACTAAGCGAGCGCATACAGACATTCCATGTCAAATTCGTCCAGTCATGGGCTATATACAGAACACACTGAGCGGTGTTCACACAGTACAATACCGCTCACACTCTCACGACGGCTCTCTAGTCCCAACCGTAACCGGCTAGCTCTGGAAGCGGGGGGGGGGGGGGGGGGGGGGGGCACACACCTTATCTGTAGGAGCGTCGAGTCGGCACCTTCGTCGCTGGTCGTCTCTCGCTGGGCCTCCCCTAGGTAACTGGGGGTCTCACCTGGCGGGGACAGACCGCCGAGGTGTCGTGAAGATAGCGGCGCTGTGAAACAGCGCCGTGGCGCGCCTACAGAAACATAATAGCAATCACTCACATGGGCGCGCGTAACTATGCGCGCGCTCAAACTTCGTCAGGCCAATATGGCACATAAGATGAGGGGCCCGTATTTACGGGCCACCGTGACGCATCCGCGGCCGGGGGGCGATGCCCCGTCACCGCTCGCCGCGCCCCCTTGCGGGGGCGCAGCGACTTCCAACGAAGTCCCTCTAGTTTCGCTCTTGTCGCTTATTTGTGAACACAGTGAAATAGTTTTATTTTTATATTTACTTTAGAACTATGGCTGGACCAACCTAGATCTTTTTGTGAAATTAAGAAGTGGTGGTGATCTGAAAAATTATATGTTTCTATATGAAAGTATAATTTCTGTTTTGAATACCACAGTTTCTGAAGAAGACAAAAACCTAATCAAGGAGTTCTGTCGGCTTTTTTGTGTAAGTCTAAATAAAAAGTGGGTAGAGTCAAGTAGAAATCAAAAAACTTTTATGAATCGTGTAAATAATCGCAAGTGGTTGGAAAAAAACATCAACTGGCCTGTTTGTGACAGTGTTGACCTGAGAAGTGAGTTGGGCTTTTCGGACGCAGCCTTATCTGAACCAGTGGATATGAATTCCCATGTTCCTAATCTTGCAGTATGTACTACGGAAGCGGGAACATCTACAGAAAAGGAGCACAGAAAACCGTTCGAAGACTTAAGTAATAAGCAAAAAAAAGACGTTCTACTTCCATAGTAGAAGAAAATTCCGAGGAAGAGTTGCAGCACTGGTACTTAACAAAACTGAAAGACAACGGCAAAACGAATCTGGCAAAAGTGGTCGAATACCTTTCCAGTAATCCAGAAACGCTATCCGAAGTACACGAGCGACTATTCAAAAAGCAGAGCCTAAGTACTGTCTCTGAAGATAAGTGTTTAGCTCTTTATACATCACTTGCGCTCTCGAGACGGAAGTACTTAGCTGTTCGACAATTTCTGAAAGAAGAAAACTGTGCTGCCTTTCCATCTTATCCAAAGCTCGTTAATGCCAAGAAAAGATGTTATCCACCACAAGAGAGTATGGAGATTACCGAAAAAGGAGCTCAAATTAAATTGCAAGCGCTATTGGACCACACTGTGGAGAGGATTTTACTAGATGTGAATTCTGTTGATAGGTCTCAAAATGAAGAACTCAAGTTGACCTGGAAATGGGGGCTTGATGGTTCT
This sequence comes from Brachylomia viminalis, assembly GCA_937001585.2. Lineage (NCBI taxonomy): Eukaryota > Metazoa > Arthropoda > Insecta > Lepidoptera > Noctuidae > Brachylomia > Brachylomia viminalis. Next base: position 10,851,607 of record OW443301.2, on the reverse strand, counting down.
TCGTCGCAGAGTAACTATAAACAGAAAACGCCAAACACAGCTACAGAGTTCGGTGATTCATCAGTAGTCATGATAAGCATCGTCCCTCTTCGGCTAGTGTCTGGCTCATCATCTGGGAATGAAAATATAGTTTGGGAGAACCCCACACCTTGCTCAACTCTGTACTGTCGACCAGTGAAGTTCACATTCACTTCGGAGACAGCTGATTTTATAAAGTCTGAAGAGTCGGAGATGAAAAAACAAATTGATGAACGAATATCTACACAGTGTGGAAATATTATTGTATCACATGAATTGCATATGACCATGATTGATGGAAAAGTGGCCAATATTATTGCTGAAGTACCATCATTTGCAATGTGCCCCATTTGCTTGGCAAAACCAAGCGAGATGAATAATTTAGACGCTTTGACTTCCAGACCACTTCGTGAAGATATTTACAAACAAGGAATTTCTTCACTGCATATGAAGATTCGGTGTATGGAATGTCTTCTTCATATATCTTATAATCTGGATTTTCAACGATGGACAGCTCGAGGCGAACATAAGGCTTTGAAACAAGCAAAAAAAAATACCACGCAACAAGAGTTTCGTGAGCAAACTGGAATGCTGATTGAATGCTGATGAATGCTGATTTGTAGTGTGTTAGGTAGGTTAAGGAAAACCTATTAATTAAACACTACTTGAGTATTAGGTATAAATGTTTATTAACACGAAATACTTATAATAACATAAACTAAAACAATAATGCGCGGCGCGAATTATAAAAATGGCATGCATTCGCCGTAGAGGTTTGTAGCGGACTGCTGAGGGCGTCCGAGGGACGCGGCCGTGCGCGGGAGGCGCGGGCGGCGGCGCGGCGATCCGATCGTGGCTTGTTTGTTCCACGCGTAGCTCGTAGGTATCGACGGCGTGCGGCACAGCGCGGGCGCAGGGCTCCGCTAACCGTGGCGCGCGGTCGAGCGGTAGGTAGGCAGTAAGGCGGTGTACAGACTCATGAATGTTTTAGGCCGTGTACACACGATTGTGAGTATTTAATTAAGAGTAGTTATTATACATATTACTATAAGTTACATGTGTTTATGTTGTGTGTAATAACTTGTATGTAAGTATGTGTTTAATATTTATATAAGTATGTGTGTTATATGTATGTATAGCCTACATCACTCCCCCGCTGAGACCGGTTCACGGGCGATAGTGACGCGGAAATCTTACTGTTCTTCCGCTTCTTGTTTTTATTTCCGGTGATGATGGTGCTTGCGAAGATGGTGGTCGTGGTGGAGCTTGTGGTAAAGGTGGTGGTGTTTTCGGAGACGAGCCATCGTTGTTGTTAGCCATGTACGCTGGTTTAAGCCTATCAATGGTAACGGTTATGTGTTTTCCTTGGACGTCTATTGTAAATGTCTTTGCTCCTCTTTCTACAACTTTGTGCGGACCGGAGTAAGGTGATTCCAATGACTTTTTTAACGGTCCTTTTCGCAGGAAGACATAGCTGGCTGTACTAAGTTCTTTAGGTACGTAAAACATTTTCTCACCATGGGTGGATGTTGATGCAGGTGACAGTTTCGATATATGTCTTCGTAATCGTGCTGCGAAATCTGCTTCATCTATGATGTCATGGGTGTTTGATGGTTTCAAGAACTCACCAGGTAATCGAAGAGGCTCGCCGTACACCAACTCAGCTGTAGAAGTTTGGAGATCATCCTTCCAGGCGCTCCTCATTCCTAGGAGTACAAGAGGAAGTACCTCCGACCATTGCGTGTTGTTATGGCACATTATGGCGGCCTTGAGCTGTCTGTGCATTCTTTCCACCAGACCGTTGCATTGTGGGTGGTAAGCTGTCGTAGGACAATGGTAGGCGCCTATAATTGACGAGATGCACTGGAACAGTTGAGAGTCGAATTGTTTCCCTCTGTCAGTTGTAATCTTCTCCGGACACCCGAAGCGCGCGACCCAGCCAGAAATGAAAGTGCTAGCGCAGGTCTCTGCTGTGATGTCTGCTAGAGGGTAGGCTTCTGGCCATCGAGTATACCTATCTATAGCTGTAAGGCAGTACCTGAAATTAGAAGAAGGTGGCATAGGGCCTATTATGTCAAGGTGGACGTGGGAAAAACGATTGGAAGGAACAGGGAAAGATGAAATAGGAGATTGGGTATGGCGGGTAACTTTGTTGCGTTGGCAATCAGTGCATTGTTGAGCCCATTTTCTGCAGTCTCGACGAATCTTAGGCCACACAAATCGTTCTGATACAAGTTTAGCTGTTGCATTGGGGCTTGGATGACTGAGATTGTGTAGGTTGTTGAAGATTGCTTTTCGAAAAGTTGGTGTTAGGAATGGCCTAGGACGAGAAGTAGACTGGTCACAGTATATGTATCCGTCCATAGCTTTAATTCTCTCTAACTTTAATGCTGTGTTGCTATTTAGCAAACTCTGTAACTCACGGTCATTTTCCTGTTCATTTTGAAGTGCTTTGTAGTCGATGGTAGTGTCGATACTTTCCAGTCGTGAAAATGCATCGGCGACTACGTTGTGATTTCCTGAGATATGATTGATTTTGGTTGTAAATTGAGAGATGTAGTCGAGATAGCGGTGTTGACGAGGTGAGCAATTGTCTCTTTTTGTAGTGAAGGCGAATGTGATGGGTTTATGATCGGTGAACACTTGAAATGTTCTCGCTTCGACCATATACCTAAAGTATTTTATTCCTTCGTAAATGGCGAGCAATTCACGGTCATACGTGCTATATTTTGACTGAGCAGGAGATAACTTGCGGGAAAAGAATCCTAGCGGTTGCCAGCTGTCATTGGTTCTTCTTTGTTGTAAGACAGCTCCGATGGCCACGTCTGAAGCGTCGGTAAAGAGTGCTAACTCAGCTTGTGTATCTGGATGCGAGATGAGAGTGGCTTCTAACAAGTTATTTTTGCATGCGTCGAAAGCTTCTTGAATCTCAGGTGTTATAGTGATGGGCGTGTTTCCTTTAATTTTTGGACCACTTAAAGCTTGATTGAGCGGGCCTTGTATTTGAGCGGCGCCAGGAAGAAATTTTCTGTAGAAATTTATCATCCCTAAAAATCGTCGTAACTCCTTAGCATTTTTAGGGATGGGGTATTCTTGAATCGCCTTTACTTTTTCAGGCAGGGGTCGTATTCCAGCTGCAGATACATGGTAACCCAAGAATGTAATTTCGTTAACACCTAATACGCACTTATTGGTGTTGATTACCACGCCATACTTTTTTAATTGTTCAAAAAGTTTTTGTAGGTGTCCAATGTGCTCTGTCTCCCCTTTTGAGAACACGAGGATATCATCTAAGAACCCAAACGTAAATTCGAATCCTTGCAGAATTTCGTCGAGGAACCTTTGGAAGGTCTGCGCAGCATTTCTTAAACCGAATGTCATTGCGGTGAATTCAAAAAGTCCGAATGGTGTTGTGATGGCTGTCTTTTTAATATCGTCTTCGAATACTGGTATTTGGTTAAATGCTTTTACGAGGTCAATTTTTGAAAAGATGGTGGATCCTGACAGCTGGTATGCGAAGTCGTGGATGTGCCTGACTGGGTACCGGTCAGGTATTGTTCGCGCATTTAAAGATCTATAATCGCCGCATGGCCTCCAGCCGTCGTCTTTTTTAGGTACCAGGTGTAGTGGAGATGACCATGGACTTTCTGAACGACGAGCTGTGCCATTTTGTAACATTTCCTCAAATTCTTTCTTCGCGATCTGTAGGCGATCTGGTGCCAAACGACGCGGTCGTGATGTTACTGGAGGACCGGATGTTGTCCTAATATGATGCTTTGTGTTATGTATTGGTACACTATTTGAACCAGCTGGTCTGGTTATCTCTGGATAACATCGTAATAGGTTGAGATATGTTGTATTACCAGTAAATGTTTTCAAGGACAGGAGTTCGTGTGTTATTTCGTGAGACGAAGGTGCGCCGACGGTCAGATTCGTAATCGAGTCGATTAACTGTTGTCGTCTGCAGTCGACTAATAAATTATAAAAACTTAAAAAATCGACGCCTATTATAGGTTTTGAAACTTCTGCTATAATGAACTTCCAAGTAAACTCACGACGTAATCCAAGGTTGAGATTAAGTTGGTATGTACCGTATGTAGGTATCGGAGTACCATTTGCAGCGACAAGTTCGTAGTTGCATTTAGTATGATAGCGCAGCTGATTACGTAATAACGATTTAGGGTAGGCGCACACGTCTGAACCTGTGTCTACAAGAAACTGTATGCCGGTACGTTTATCTGAGATAAATAGGCGGCCTTTACAGGTAGAGCAGTCGTCAGCCGCCATTACTGACTGCTTTTGCAGTTTTCCGACTTAAAATCGCAAGGCTGAATACATTTGGTGGCCTTTGAACCAAATTTAAAGTGGTACCAACATGTTGGATATTTATTTCGTGAATGAGATCGACTCTGGCGGGATTTTGATCGGTCGTCACGCCTTGTTGATCGGCCTGCGCGGGAAATATGGTCCACTTTTTGAGTTAGTAATTGCATTTGTTTTGTAAGTTCCATCATTTGTTTCGACAAAGTTTCCATGTCACTCACCACATTTGCTGATGTCGAAGCCACTTGATGACCTTTCGGCACGACGTCGTGAATTCTGTCGGCGAGATCGGCTAATTCATCGAGGCGTGTGGATACCTGAGACGCGATTATGGGCTGTATGTTATTAGGCAGCCGGCTCGACCATATTGTCCTTAAAAATTCTTCAGGCACTTTAGGACCGGCGAGGTGCTGCAGGTGTCTGAGAAACTGCGATGGTTTCCTATCACCCAGCTCTTCGTGTGTCAGTAGTTGGTGAACTTTCTTCTCGCGGGATTCTGAGAGCCGCTTTATAAGTTCTGTCTTCAATTTGCCGTATTTATCTGTCGCTGGTGGATTCACGATGATATCTTCGACCTCTGTTGAATATCGCGGGTCGAGATGACTGACGACGTAGTAAAACTTTGTTGTGTCTGCCGTAATATTAGATATCGCGAACTGGCCTTCTATTTGGGCGAACCAAATCGCGGGCTTCTCGGGCCAAAATGGAGGGACTCGCACGCCGACCCGAAACACGTCATGTGATGTCGGTGATCCAGACCGCTTCGTATCGTCCATGACCTGTTCGGAATCACTCATTTTGTTGTAAAAAGTTAAGTTTTTGTTCACTTTTGAGTCCACACACTCCGCACTAAAGTTCCAGGTAGCACTAGCACGTGTTTACTGTTCGGGGTCACCACTGTAGTGTGTTAGGTAGGTTAAGGAAAACCTATTAATTAAACACTACTTGAGTATTAGGTATAAATGTTTATTAACACGAAATACTTATAATAACATAAACTAAAACAATAATGCGCGGCGCGAATTATAAAAATGGCATGCATTCGCCGTAGAGGTTTGTAGCGGACTGCTGAGGGCGTCCGAGGGACGCGGCCGTGCGCGGGAGGCGCGGGCGGCGGCGCGGCGATCCGATCGTGGCTTGTTTGTTCCACGCGTAGCTCGTAGGTATCGACGGCGTGCGGCACAGCGCGGGCGCAGGGCTCCGCTAACCGTGGCGCGCGGTCGAGCGGTAGGTAGGCAGTAAGGCGGTGTACAGACTCATGAATGTTTTAGGCCGTGTACACACGATTGTGAGTATTTAATTAAGAGTAGTTATTATACATATTACTATAAGTTACATGTGTTTATGTTGTGTGTAATAACTTGTATGTAAGTATGTGTGTTGACGCTCTTGTGTAGAGCAGATTTGCTGGCGGGATGTTCTTGAGGAGGTGCGTAGAGGTGTACGTCGGTGCAGTGATTAAATAACACTTCTTCAGGGCGAATAAAACACTATTTCTTCAGATAGAGGGTTTCTTCTTTATTTTTCTTGTTGCTCGTAACACTGCTGGATTCGGAATGCCTGACCACGGAAAATGCACCCTTTTTATAGGTGGGTTCTGTAGTGCCTGACTAATCAGACCCCTACAGTTCGTATTAATGCCCCGCCCCTTGACCAATCAGGGCGCAGGTGACTTTGTATGGGAAACTTAATTTGCGTGTTTTCCGTGGTAGGACATCCCTTACATTATTTTCTTATGTATCTAACCCTAGATATGGTTTGCCTTTATTATATACATAAGGATCAGTCTCGAAAACCTTAATTAATACCTTAAAATAATTAAAATACGGAAACGGTCCTCGTTGAGGTAAAGTTCCTTAGTACCTAAGCTAAAATATTGATCATGGTACAAGTGGCGCCTCTGGCGGCCGGAATGTACAACATATTATCGACAATTTTATAAGAGAAATATCGCAACGAAAGACAACTTAATTAATATAGTTAGACATGAAACACTTAACTAACAACTACATATTATCGTTGCCAACATTCTCCCCCACGGTGCGTAGCACTGCATCCTCTGGAGGCGACGATGCCGCGGGAACCAGCACGATGACCCGTCGAGTTGGGCGGCGAAGTGTTCCTCCCGATGTCCGCACGTCCAGCACTCTGGTTCTTCCGTCTGGTCCAGGATACGTCTTGACAACTTCTCCGCGGGGCCATGAATTTCGTGGCAATGTAGCGTCTACTATTAGCACGATATCTCCTTCTCTTGGGTCTTTGGTTTCTTTGCCTTCAATTTTCCTTGGCATTAAGAGTGGTAAGTATTCTCTGATCCACCTTTTCCAGAAGTGGTCCGCGAGTCTCTGGGTGGTTCTCCAGTTGGCCTTCCCGATTAGCTCTGAGTCGTCGAATTCTCCCGGCGCCATGGCTCCGCACGACCTCCCCAGTAGGAAATGGTTTGGTGTCAGGCCCTCTTCGTCTTCTGGATCCATGCTGACTGAGGTGAGAGGTCTAGAATTGACGATGTGTTCGACCTCGGTCATCAGAGTGTGAAGCACTTCTTCGGGTGGGCTTCTTTCGTTGAGAACCACTGCCAAAGCTGTCTTGACTGATCGCACGAGTCTCTCCCAGGCGCCTCCCATGTTTGGAGTCCCCGGGGGGATGAACTTCCACTTGATGCCCTTTTCTTGTGCGGCCTCTTCTAGCTCTCTTTTGGCCCCAATAAAGTTGGTCCCGTTGTCGCTGAATATGGTTTTTGGGGTTCCTCTTCTAGCTGCCATTCGTCGGAGTGCCATGATCATTGAGCTAGTGCTAAGAGAGGGCACTAACTCGAGATGTACAGCCCTGGTGGTGAGACAGGTGAACAATGCCCCCCAGCGCTTCTCATTTCTTCTCCCGATGGTGACTTGCATAGGCCCGAAGTAGTCTACGGCCGTGCAAGAGAACGGGAACTGATGATGCTGCAGTCTCTCGCTCGGTAGGTCTCCCATCGGTGGTATCTCCGGTAAACTCTTCTTTGTCTTGCACCATTGACAGCTGTGTGCGACTGCCTTCAGAGTTGCTCTTAGGCCCAGGATCCAGTACCTTTGTCGAATCTCGTTCATTACTGTAGCAGTATTTCCGTGAAGGAATTTCTTGTGGTAATGTTGTATGATGAGACGCGTTATCTTCTGTTTCCCATCTAGGATGATGGGATTCATCTTCCTGTCGCTTTTGTCGTGGAACTTCGTTGTCCTGCTTCTTAGCTTGATAATTCCGTCGGCCCCTATATAAACGTCGATCTTCTTGAGCCGACTTGCGCTTTCTAGAGGTTTTTCCGTCGTCAGGTTCTTTATATCTGACGCGAAACTATCGTTCTGGCTCATCTTCATCAGTAACTCTTCGGCCTTCTTTAAGTGTTCTTCTTCCAGGGGTAGGTACTGTCGCTTGTTTTCGTTTCTGTTGGCAGCTTGATTCGAGTTTCTAGCGTCTTTCTTCTGGGTTTTCTTCTGGGGTTTCCAGGAGTCGTCGTCCCGGCGCATGGCAGTGGTAGTTGCTTTGCGAGCCTTCAATAAATGGTATGTGAAGGCAACCACTCTGGCTGTAGTGCGTAGTAGTCGCTCCCAGCTCGAGAACCTCTCAGGATCCAGAAGAACGTCTTCTGCAGCTTTTATTGCCATCACCTTTTGCTTGCTCTTCTCTTCTGGCATGGTACCCTCTGGTTTGAAGTCGTGAAACGGCCACTCTTCTTCTGGTTGACGGAGAAATGACGGGCCTTTGAACCACCTGGCATTGTGGTCGAACTCGACTGGGACGCCCCTCGTGGCGTCGTCAGCTGGGTTTTCTTTGGTCGGCACCCATCTCCAGTCTTCTGGCTTGGACTTCTCTTCGATTTCTGCTAGTCGGTTGGCCACGAAAGTTTTGAACTTTCTTGGTTCCGCCTTTATCCACTGCAGTACTGTGCTAGAGTCGGTCCAGTAGACTTTCTTCGATATTTCAAGCTCTGACTCTTCTTCGATTGTGGCAGCTAGTCTGCAGCCAAGCAACGCCGCTTGTAACTCCAGCCTCGGAATTGATACTGGTTTTGTTGGCGTTACTCTAGCCTTGCCGGCGATCATGGAGATGTGGACCTTTCCCTCGGGCTCGACTGTCCTCCAGTAGACTACTGCCGCGTAGGCTTCTTCGCTCGCGTCGGTGAATGTGTGCAGCTGCCCTTTTCTGCCACGGGGCGAGACGCACCTTGGGATCTTCAGTCTTGCTAGCGCCGACACTTCTTCTATGTAGTTCGTCCAGGCTTCCTTTTGGGATTCGTTAATTACTTCGTCCCAGTCTACTTTTGACCGCCAGATGTCTTGAATTAGCTTCTTTCCTTGTATTAAGACTGGTGTTGCAAAACCCATCGGGTCAAATGTAGACATCACGGCGCTCGTGACTTCCCTTTTTGTTGGAGTTCTTTTACCCTCTTGAAGATCTTTCGACGTGTTGCGCAACCCAACATTGAAGGCTAGTGTATCTTCTTTAACCAGCCATCTTAGCCCCAGAGTCTTCTCTTCCTTTGTCAGTTGCAGGGAATCTTCTTTATTGGTGTCTTCTACTTCTGATAGTACCCCCGAATTGTTACTAGCCCACCCCTTCAGATGAAAGTTTGCCTTTGCATGAATATCTTTGACTTCTTTCGATATCTTCTTTGCTTCGGTCGTAGATGCGAAGCTCTGTAGATAGTCATCCATGTAATGGTTTCTGTTTATTGCTTTTACTGCTTCGGGATGAGTCTTCTTGAATTCTTCTGCGTTCTTGTTCATTACATATATCGCTGTCGCTGGCGATGACGCTGCTCCGAAGATAATTGACGACATTCTATACTCTTCGGGCTTGCCTGTTCTTCGGTTTCCGCGCCACAGGAACCTGAGACTATCTCGGTCATCTTCTCTGACCTTGACTCTAAGAAACATATCCTGGATGTCAGCCATGACAGCCACGGGTCCTTCTCTGAAGCGTAGTAGCACGCCAAACAATGACTGTAGTAGATCAGGGCCGGAGAGCAAGGCGTCGTTGAGGCTCTTCCCTCCGAACTTGGCGGCTGCGTCGAAAACTATTCTTGGCTTCTTCTTAATTGGATGTACGACGGCGAAGTGGGGTAAGTAGAATGTTCTTTCTTTGTTTGAAGTTTCTGGGGCCTTCTCTGCATATCCCTTTTCGATTAGACTCTGGATCTGAGTCTCGTAGTTCTCTTTAGCTTCTTGGTCTCGATCTAATTTCTTTTCGATGTTGACTAGTCGACGGATTGCTTGATTGTAATTGTTGGGTAGGGCTTCGTTTTCTTTCTTCCACAGGAGTCCCGTTTCATATTGACCACTTGGCAGTTTCTTCGTAGTTTTCTCGAGGATTTCTAATGCTCTTCTATCGCTGTCATTGGTTGGTGACCGATTCTGAATCCCAAGAGATTCTAACTGGAAGTGTTCTCGGACGATTTCTTCTATGCTTTCTTCATTCGTGGTCGATCTGCCATAGTGAGTGAAGTTTACTAAGGCAGTTGCCCCTGTTTCGCATCCGTGTAGCACCCACCCTAGGTTGGTGAGTGAGGCTACAGGATCGGATGGTTTGCCCTTCTTTAGTCTTCTTGTTACTATCAGCCCCCAGTTGTCTTGGCCTATTAGTAGTTTGGGCCTTTCGGTGACGTAGAGGAGTTGATCTTCAATTGCCCTTAGGTGCTGGCAATTCTGCACGGTGCCCTTATTGATGTGTTGTTCTGACAGCTTCAGGTCGTCGATGGTTCTTGCGACGATAGTTCTTTTATCTCTTCTATGAGCCCCTTTTATTTTGAACTCTATCTTCTGTGAACTATCTTTTCTTAGCACCTTCCCGCCGACGGTTTCGATTGTGAGTTTTTCTTGCTTCCCTTCAACTCCAATTTTCTGAGCAACTGATGCGTCCAGGAGTGTGACGGTTGATCCCTCGTCCAGCAGTGCGAGTACGCGGACTTGACCTTTCGGACCAAAAAGATCCACTGGGATAATCTTCAGGTACGCCTTCTCTTCTCCTTTTGTGTTGTGGATTGAGGCGATTTTCTCTCCTGAAGTGCTTTTCTGGTCTTCTTTGTTTACTTCTTTCTCTGCTGGGACTGGCGGCTTGTCGGTGTGCAAGATGGTATGGTGCCATCTCTTACACTGCTTGCAGACTGGAGCTTTACAGTTGATTCTTGAGTGCTTGAACTTAAGACACTTGAAGCATATTTTTGCCTTCTTGATCATTTCCCATTTTTCGTTTATATTAGCTTCTTTGAACTTCTTGCATTCCATTGGGAAATGTTCTTCATCACAGAATGGACACGACTTCTTGTATCTTTCTTGTGACCTTTCTTGTGATGTTTCTTGTACTGAATGTATGGGTCTTCTTATAGTCTTCTTTTGCTCCGAAGACACTTCAGGTGGAGCAAAGTCCCCACACATGTCAGCTTCTGTTTCTAAAAATGCTTCGACGTTTAGTAGTTCTTGGGTTTCTTCATCTCTTCTGCTTCTGTGATAAGCGTACCAACGAAATTTCATGGATGTTGGCATTTTGTCGACTATAATTCTCAGTGTTTCGGGAGAACTGAGATATTGCGGTTTCTTCAGGGCCTTGATGGTTTCAACAGCATTCTTCACTTTGCTTGCAAATATGCAGATGTCGCTTGGGTTCTCGCCGACTTTTGGCAGGTTCTTCATTTTTTCTAGTTCTGCCAGTGCCAGTGCTCCAGGTCTACCAAATCTTGCTTCCAGTCCCTTGATTATTTCGCGTGGGTCTTCAGCGGTGAACAGCAGGCTTTGGACGGCTTCTCTTGCTTTTCCTTGGATCGCGATTCTGAGGCGCGCTAGGTTCTGATTGTTATTGAAGGAAGCGGCCGTGTCTTCGTATGATCTCTTGAAGGCTAACCATTCTTCACAGGACCCGTTGAAGTGAGGGAGTTCGAGATGCTTCGATGACACGTTGTCACGTGACTTCTCGGATAGCTTAAGTATGACTGAAGCTAACTCCTGGATGTCGCTCTTCTTTTCTTCTATTGCGATCGGCCTCTGATCCTTAGGCCTTTCCCCGGATCGGATGAACCACTGCTCGACTTCTTGAGTTTGTTCGTACAATTCTTCTTCTCCATCTGACCCGGCGGCGAGAAGCTCTAGTTCAGCTTGAGCGACTTTTGATCTTGCTTTTGCCAGTTCTAATTCCCGTAGTGCCACTGTCATTCTTGCTTGCGCTTCTGCTCTCTTCCTATGCGACGAGCTAACGGAATGGGTGTCCGGATCGCGGGTCGTCTTCTTAGGGTGAGGCCGCTGCAGACTCTCTTCTCTGGACGTTGGTATGCTTTCATTGTCCAGACGTGTTTTCACGGCGACACTTCTTTCTTGAGTCTGCGGCGATGGGTGACTCTCTTCTTGGCGAAGGGGAATTGACGCTTCAATAGTGTGGGTCGGTGGGGTGGTATGAGCCACCTTCCCTGGTGTTGATTCTTCTCCAGCGGTGACCTTAGGCTGAGGTACGGGTTGCCGACTTCCGTGGACGCTGCTCGGCGGCGATCTTCTTGTTAGTGTCGATCGATTTGAAATCGACGTGTCTGTCGCGCTTGCAGATTCGCTTGGAGTATTCATACTCCAATCCGTCGTACCGGAACCCGACGTGCCGGTGCCCGTAGTATCTGTTGCGTTGCTTTCGCTCCTTATAGTCCTCGACTGCACTGATCTTGCTCTTGTGTTCGTAGGCATCTCCCGGTTTTCTTGAACCCGATCCGGCTTCTCGAAGGACCAATGTTGACGCTCTTGTGTAGAGCAGATTTGCTGGCGGGATGTTCTTGAGGAGGTGCGTAGAGGTGTACGTCGGTGCAGTGATTAAATAACACTTCTTCAGGGCGAATAAAACACTATTTCTTCAGATAGAGGGTTTCTTCTTTATTTTTCTTGTTGCTCGTAACACTGCTGGATTCGGAATGCCTGACCACGGAAAATGCACCCTTTTTATAGGTGGGTTCTGTAGTGCCTGACTAATCAGACCCCTACAGTTCGTATTAATGCCCCGCCCCTTGACCAATCAGGGCGCAGGTGACTTTGTATGGGAAACTTAATTTGCGTGTTTTCCGTGGTAGGACATCCCTTACATTATTTTCTTATGTATCTAACCCTAGATATGGTTTGCCTTTATTATATACATAAGGATCAGTCTCGAAAACCTTAATTAATACCTTAAAATAATTAAAATACGGAAACGGTCCTCGTTGAGGTAAAGTTCCTTAGTACCTAAGCTAAAATATTGATCATGGTACAAGTGGCGCCTCTGGCGGCCGGAATGTACAACATATTATCGACAATTTTATAAGAGAAATATCGCAACGAAAGACAACTTAATTAATATAGTTAGACATGAAACACTTAACTAACAACTACATATTATCGTTGCCAACAATGTGTTTAATATTTATATAAGTATGTGTGTTATATGTATGTATAGCCTACATAGTCAAACAGGTATGTATTTAGTTCTTTTTATGTTTTTTGTGTATTATATCTCTATGTGTCGTATATTACAGTCTTTTTTCCCCATTTCAGGGTTTTGGAACTACAAATGACGGGAATACTGCGAGGCGCTTTTTCCAAGATTACAAAACATCATCCAGAATAACAGGAATTGACGAAAATCTAATTTTCAGATTTTCCGTTATTCTACAAGCCATATCATCAGGCAATGTATACGTGCAACACTATTCGTGGTACTACATGCCAGTTATTAGTGTACATAAACTTCTAATGCACGGTGCAGACATCTGTAACCACTTTGGTGTTTTGCCAATCGGTAAGTAAAAAATAAATAGAGTTTGATGTATAATTTGACTCGATTGCTTTTTGAAATTAAAATGCATGTACTTATTTATTTTAGGTACCTTATCAGAAGAAGCTTCGGAAGCCCGTAATAGGACTTCAGAAACGTCAGAGAGAGACACACTCGAAAACGGACAGAATAGCAACAAACGAAGACATCCTCCATGGACTTCTAATAAGCTCTGATCCTCACATATCCTACATAAGGCCTAAAATAACGAAACAGGTTCATAGTGAGTTGTTGCCTGAAGCAATTCAGTTGTTACAGACTACCGAGCCTCCCTGTGACAGTGAGATTATGGAGGAAGAAGAATGCCTCATAGCAGAGTCCGAAAATTTGCCGGACCCACTTCTGGAATAAGAAATAAAGTGATCCGGCTATGGACTATTCCCACAAAAGCCCATCAGGGCTGGGAATATGACAAACAGCCCTTTTCAGGGCTACAATTATTTCACAACTTCCTTTCGATCATACGTACTATAACTTATACTATACTTTACATACGCTTGATTATGTAGATAATGATTATCAACGTCTTGCCCGTAAACATTCAAACTATTTCACGTATATTTGATAAAATTAGTATACCCAGAAACTTATTACATGTTTATTTTACAATAAAATAAATACGTGCAGGTAGTAAAAAAAATAACAGCCAAACAGTGAGTCATCAATCACAATGCAGGTGCTACCGATAACAGTAGATAATGTGCAGGTAGTTAAAAAAATAACAACCAATCAGAGACAATTATTTTTCGGTGACTCGTTTGTTATGCATTTAGCCGAGCGCACAAACAAATAAGTCATCAATCACAATGCAGGTGCCACTGATAACATGCAATAATAACTAAACCTCTGCCAGAATTACTAGTTGTGAGTACCTCTGTGCTATTAAAACTATATATTTAACTAAAAAAGTGAAAACAGCCAAGTGAGACAGAAAATATACTTTGAATTGATTTTAAAAGGCAAAAAATTTCATAGAAAATATTTTTTTTTTACCGAATGATTACTCGCGCGGCCGCGGATGGCCGGCGCTGATATATTTTTTCGTGGATAGAGAATGACCCTAGCTATCATATACACACGCCATACACCTAACATATTCGTGCAATTGAAGAAAAAAAAATAAACGTGATTCGCTCCATACAAAAAAATCTAATTTGAAATTGAAATTTCTTCTAAAGTTGATCGTTTGTCTGAAAAAAAAAATTTTTTTAGACAAACGATCAACTTTAGAAGAAATTTCACAAGAGTAAAAGTTGTCTGGAATATCATGAAGAATCACATAAAATAATATCGAATCGATATTGGAACTTTGTTGCCCATGTCCACTAATTTTCAATATGGATCCACTGTGCGTCGTGCTGTCAACTATACATTATGTTGCATTATTTTGTCTAGGCGTTGTTCAGACAGAGACAGTAGGTACCTAAATTCTACAATGTGACATATGTCAGATAGTGAAATACTGTCAACCACCTGTCAACGGACAGGTAATACCATTGACTTATACTAGCTCAATGTGTAATACAGCAATCCGCAACCGCCACTGCCTCTGTTTGACCAACGCATAGTACAGCTTCCATGGTAGATATGGGTACCGGACTAATACGTTGTTCAGATGGGTGCGGTAAAAGTAGGAAAACATTTTTTTCTATCTTAGCCTATCTTAGCTACACAATTGGACAAAGTAAAAATAAACTGTTGATTATAGATAAGTAAACAGGCCTCGATTAGGGCTCTGCCTCTTATTGGAGTCGTTTATAACCCCAGTATTAGTAAAATCGTATTTTATCAGTTTTATCAAAAATAATTATTTCCTAAAATACCGCTATGTTTTCTTTTTAGCTACTGGATCTTGTGTAAAGCACTCTGTAGCTAGTTATGGATATAGGTCGCATTTATACATGCCACAAAACATCTTCATGATTATTCTTATATTGCCTGACCGATAGCTACTTTCAAGTTTAGACTAATACGCGTCAGGCCCACCGGAACCGGGCGAGCAAGGCGTGCGCCGCACGCGATTATCACGATCAGGGGGTGAAGTAAGTGATTTGATATACTACAGTTTTTTAAATTATTTTATAACAACAAATATCAAATAAAAAACTGTAAAGAAACACCAGGTACGAACCTATTTAGTTTTTCTAAGAGAATACATGGAATACCTACCCTTTATTTTTTCTAGTTTTGTATCAAAATGGTATCCATCAAGCCGTCCCCAGAATTGATGTATATGATTTGAATTTAATGAATGATTTGAATTTATTAAGGCTTAGATCTTGAACGTGGCTTGGAAGTTTATTATAAAAGCCTATGTAATACATTGACATCTGAACGAGCCACCTATTTTCTTGAGCCTTGTTGTAGGTACAACGAAGTTGTGTTTGTTCCTAGTATTTATATTTTGGATATCACTGTATTTTTTAAACAAGTTTATATTTTTATGGGCATATAAAAGATTTAAAAAAATATACTGTGAAGGTACAGTCATTACATTAATCTCCTTAAATTTGTCTCTGAGAGTGTGTCTCGGGCTTAATTTATAAATTGATCGAACAGCTCTTTTCTGCAAAACAAAGATAGTCTGAATGTCGGCGGCATTTCCCCACAACAGAATACCATACGACATTACACTATGAAAATAGCTAAAGTACACTAAACGGGCTGTCTCTATGTCAGTTAAATTACGAATTTTTCTAACAGCGTATGCTGCGGAGCTAAGCTTTTTTGATAAATTATCTATGTGTGGGCCCCACAATCATATAATATATGCATACAATCGGAAGTGTATCCATAATGTAAATCGTGAGTTACCGTGCTGCAAGGGTAAAAATACGGTCTTTCTAGACAAAATTATGGTGCATCTTCTTAAAGTGTAAGTACGTGTAAACTACCGTGTAGGTAATTTATCAAACGAAAAAATCCCGAATATATATTTGCTATTTAATTTCCAAAAAAAAAAAAAAACTTCCATGAAAAATTTAACATAGGTTATATTATCGGGAATTTGACTCTCCTAGCACGACAGTATCTTTTTCGTAAAAATGTTTGTGTCAACGTTTCATTAGTTGGCCTGAAATCAATACAGTTTTTGCAATTTCTTTGATTGATTGCTGGGTTTTACGCAGTATATGATGAAATATTTACAACGTAATCTCAACGACTCGGTAATACCTTACCTATTACCTTGACGGTAGATTAAGAGAGAGTAAGACCAGAATACGGTGCATCTAAGTAACTCCTATTTCTGTAATAGTAAAGTATAAAATTTTCTCCCTTACCGTTATCCTACAGATCTGCTATACAAGCAATCAAAAACCCTAACAGTACGCCAACTATTTATCCAGAACACCCTACTAAAACAACACTCACTACTCACCTAGCACCCATCAATGACACATGGTAAGAGACGATATAATCCCGTAAGTCGTACTCATTCTCCCCTTTCGACAGTATTCTCCAACCGCTTCTTTTGCTATCTGGGACGATTCTTGTACAACAAAGTCAATAAAACTCAACTGATTTTTAACCTTATTATAGGACACTGTAAAAAGAAGCTTGCCACGTGGCTCCAGCGACTCAATTAGGATGACACCGAAAAACTACTTACCAGTATGACTTAAATGTATACCAACTGCTATTTAATAAACCCTCACCCACAACCTCTCACACACAAATACGCACTCTCACACATAAACACACGAAACACATTTTACTCACGTCCTCACTACTTGTTTAGGTATTAACAATTCTAACACTATACAAACCATATACAAACACATCTTCACTTTTTTGTCTGTTTTGTCTTTTAATGTTTTTCCATTCATATTATATATTTTTTAAACACCTTATGTTGAGCTACAGACCCTAAAAGGTGTTGTACAACCTCCTTAATCAAAATTTGTTAAATCACTTTTTATTATTATTGTCATGCAATGTATAGAACTGCTAGAGGGCGGAGACCTGAAACACATGCCCTTAAAGCCTAGCTTAGGCACCAGTCTCCCACAATATTAAAATGTTGTCCGACTCTGATACCATGTAATATGTATTTTGTAATATTGTGGTGAGAAAATAAATCTTATCAATATCTTATCAAAATCTTGTTATACATAATCATAGTTAAAACATTTAGTTAGATACCCAAAAAAATTATATTTCTATTATTTTCAAAAAACCGGAAAAGTAAAAATAGAAAAGGATTTATATTTTTGAACAGTACTTATTAAATAGAATTGATTCTAGTCGCCCCTTCCAAAAGGTAGTTTCGTATGGAGAAGAATGGGCAAGAAACTCCACCGTTACTCTTTTCAAATGTGTTACAATATTTTGTATACATTAATTATATAATTATATGTGAAGACGATGCACCTATAACAAAAATTACCCTACGACTGGAAATTGAATGTTTTTTTCGAAGCTCATAGTAAGCCCCCTGCTTAGCGCCGAGAGTTGAAAATCCAACAGTGTGTTTTTTCGACGCGTTGGGATGCACGCTGTTGAATTCTCAATGCTCGGTTCAACACCGAGAGTCCAGTGCGCGATAAAATCCCGCCGCGATATTTTTACGTCCGTGCGAATGTGGTCTAACGGGGGATACAAGCTCAGCCCAGAAATGAGCACAAATATAACAAAATGTATTATAAAGCTATATTAGTATTTAATAGCCCTGTATATTTGTGTTCGTCGTAAAACTTTGTGGCGGGATATAAGACTCTTCCCAAATCTGATGGTTTCAAAACATAAATTCAAACTTGTCGATCGCGGAGTAATCAAATGTCGTCCAACAAATTGAATTTCACTCAAATCCTTCAAACCTTCATTTAAAATATGAGAAAAGTGTATACTCAAGCAATTATTAAGACATTTTAATTTAAACAGCCTCCTTCATGATGAACAATATGGCTTTACAAAAGGTCGTTCGACTGCAGATGTGGGTTTTGCTCTGCAAGAACACATGTTTAAATCATGGGAGACGTCGCAAAATGCTATTGGAGTTTTCTGTGATCTCTCCAAAGATTTTTATTGTGTTTACCATGACACGATTTTGCGTAAACTACGTTATTATGGTGTTCAAAACGAAGCTCTCAACGTAATACATTCATATTTACATAATAGGCACCAATGTGTAGATGTTAATGGTCTGTAATCTTCTGGGCTACCAGGTCAGTTAGGTGTACCTCAAGGCTCAATACTGGGTCCATTCTTATTCTTAGTGTATATCAATGACGTACCATTTTTAAAGGGTATCTGTGACGTTGTACTGTTTGCTGATAATGCCGTTCTTATCTTTGAAACAGACACGAATAGACAAGATTTTGACGACGTAAACAGTGCACTATTACTACTAGAAACAAGGACAAACTACGTGCTCCTTTTCACCGGATTCATAAGGTTCGTAACTCATTTGTTGGGCTTTGTATAACCTTTTATTACAAGCTTCCCTCTTCTTTGCTAAATTTGCTTTTTACTGCGTTTAAAGCTAAAGTAAAATCCAACCTTTGTTCAAAGACATACTATTCAATCAACGACTACTTAAACGATAAGAATAGTTAGTCACCGTGATTAACTCAAGACAATGTTTATGATATTTCTCCAGAATTAGCTTACTTACTGACAGGTTAAATGAGTGTTCATGTAGGTAATTTTTTATATTAATTGACTATATACGTCAATTTAGTTTAATTTTATTTTCATTTATGATTGACATAATCTACTAATTTGAATGTTTTTTTGGATGAGTTGTATTGCAATACGTGGTTAGCTAGCGACCTCGACGATTGATCATATTATTCTTGCCTGAGCAGCTGGCAGCAAGTTCGTCATGTTCCCTTAGATGTCACTGCTTTTTTTTATTTTTTTTTGTGGATGGGAAATCTTCTACATCTGAGTCCTCATCGTGACGAGTCTTCTGTGCCTTTTTTTTTTTTTTTGAGGATGGTAAATCATCAAATGACCCCTCCCGCTCTGGGTGGAGCAGAAGGGAGTGTCAGACTCTTACTGACTAAAACCCACCCGTGTTCCTTCCTTGGCCCTTTATGTTCCGGGTCACCGGTACCCCTTTTGGATGATCCCGCTTTCCCGGCAGGCTTGGGCCCTAGTGGGCCCCCTCTTCGATGCTGACATCTCTTTGAGGCGCGCGTGGAACACGTACGCGCCATCCAGCACGGGCCTGGTCCTGATCGGACGGTGAGCTACCCATTACTCACCGCCCGCAGGCCCGCGCCTACGGTGGCCGGGAGTCGTCACGCGGCTCCCGACGCCCGGAGCGTCCACCGCGGCGGCTTGACGGGAGACTCTCTCCCTCTCCCGTCCCGCCACCTTCTTCGCTAGCATGACTGCTTCGCAGAAGGAGGCGACTGCCTCCCACTCCCCCTCGCCCCGGACCATGGCTTGAACCAGGGCCGGGCGTGAGAGGTCGCCGCCGCTGCCGATCACCTCTACGAGGACACGGCTGTGCTCCGCCCATGCAGGGCAGGCCCCCACCGTATTGTCCGTACCGTTTTGGATGAGTTGTATTGCAATACGTAGTTAGCTAGCGACCTCGACAATTGATCATATTATTCTTGCCTGAGCAGCTGGCAGCAAGTTCGTCATGTTCCCTTAGATGTCACTGCTTGCGGTAGCGTTGAGGGTCGGATTGCATCCTTCCCTCAAATATGGCGAGGGGGTAATGGCTGATCTTTGTGTTAAGCTCGTGATCAGGTGCTGCTTGTGGTGACAGGTCGTCTTGTTGATGGTATTGTTATTATTAATTAATTGTTTATTTATTTTACTTCGACGGTCCTAGTTTTTCATTTGTGACCTCAAGTTACAGCTATATGAACATAATGCAGCATTGCATATGTTAGCGGTCTCGCCCTTTATGCCTGGAGGCTTTTATTTAGGTAGGTATTAAGTTCGGTTTACGTTTTAATTATTTATTTCTGTTTTCAATGTTTTTGTTGGTATATTGGTGGGTGCTAACTGACATATAGCAAATAATTTAATTTAATGTTTTGTGTTAATTTATTACTATTGTATAGAATCCAGTTCTTGTAACTGAACAGACAGCGGTGCTCCTGGGGAGTTTGGTGCGCCGCTACTTCTTCCCAGCTGAAGCACTAGGAAGTGGTAAAGGGCAAGCGTTTTTGGGGACTGCCTTATGTAATTTTGACGAAACTGAAACTGAAACTTTTTAAATCAAAATGTGGATTCCATTTCGATTTAAAAAGTTTATTGTATGCAGAGCGGGCTTCGAGTTAACCACTATATGCGATATATGGCGTTGAGCATATATTACAATTTAGGGGACTATATACAAGATATGAATGCTTGGAAACATGCTGGTCCAGCTCCATAGGACAATCTAGAGTCTAGACAAAATCAAACTTGTTGCTACTTTAATTGTATAATTTATTATTTTTATGACATTGATTTACATACTGTGATTACTTTATCTCACACACTGACATATTACTTGTTTAAAAATTTTGGAAAATAGTATACTTTTACAATGTTTGTAAATATGTGTGCACCATGTATCTATCACATAATTAACTTATTTGTCATTGCTACATTTTTTCATTCTTTTTATCTATTGTAGTATGGTAGTTTTATTATAGGTGCATCGTCTTCACACATAATTAAAATTGATGTAGGTAAGTATACAAAATATTGAAACACATTTTAAAAGAGTAACGGTGGAGTTTCTTGCCCATTCTTCTCCATACGAAACTACCTTTTGGAAGGGGCGACTAGAATCAGTTCCATTTAATGTAAATGTGGACGTTCAAAAGGGCCTTTTATGTGCCTACTTGAAATAAATGCTTTGACTTTGAGCAAAGTTCGTCATTTTCGATTTTCCGCAGAAGGGTGTCACCCTTCAGCGGAAAATATTGAAATTTCTGTAAAAGTTTTTGTAACAAAATTGTCGGAAGTAAAGTACTCAATACTCAATTCTTTATTGCATTCCACAATGTAGGCTTAGGTGGTAAACTTATATTTGGTAGGTAACAATCGTGGACCCTGTTGGGCGCAGCAAAAGATATAGGTAATAAATAAATGTGGAGAGGACTTATCATTTAAGTATCTTATAAATAACAATACAACTTATTCTAAAAACATAGACATATCTAACATTAGAATTAAAATTGCAAAAGACTTTATTTTTCAAGTTTTAGAGATTTATCACTTAAATATTCGTCGACACTGTAGTAAGATTTTTATAGTAATAACTTTTTTAATTTATTTACGAATACATGGAGTTTTTTTTCTTTTCTTATTGTTTCTGGTAGCACATTATATATTTTTACTGACATTACCAGAGGACTTGTAGAATGTATTTTTAAGCGGGATTGTGGTAGGTTGAGTCGTGTTTTGTGTCTGAGTGTGTACCTTGTTTGTATGTCTTCTCGTTTAGTGTAAAAGTCTTGCAGCCTCACAAATAAACGTGGTATAACAGTTGTTATAACAGTTGTTGGTGTTTGTGAGCAAATTTGCATATTTCAACTTCAAGTATGTACATACAAGGCAGAGTTAAGATATTTTGTTCTCTGTCTGTTATCTGTCTGTTGTATATTTACCAGGACATGGATAAGTTTCTTTTGAACGGTGAATAGTGTCGGGGCGTCTGTACTGTATCCCCACATAATGATGCCGTAGCTAAGCCATGCATAAGCATAGGCGTAGTACATAACCAGAGTAGTCTGTAAATTTGTGGTTTTTTTAACTTCCCGGAAAGCATATAAAAATTTCGATACTTTTGATTTTATGTTTTGTATGTGTAACTTCCAATTTATATTTTTGTCTATGGTTATACCTAATAGTTTGAATTCATTAACTGTTTCTAATACATATGGTTATTGAAGGAAAAGAGTACATTTAGAGGAGTTTTTGGTGGGGATGGAAAGGTATGAGTTTAGTCTTTTGGAAATTTATTTCAAGGTTGTGTTCATTCATCCAGGTTATTATTTTCCCGAGAATTTCATTAAGGGTACCTACTGTTTAAGCTCGTATTGTCATGTCATTGGGTGAGAATGGAGATGTCGTCCGCAAATAAAACGCAAGGTCCGGTTTCTGCAATAAATTTTGGGAGATCATTGATGTAAATAAGAAACAAAAGACATCTAATAACACTACCCTGTGGTATTGATGCGCTTATCGCCTTTAGGTCAGATCAAAACTTTTGAAGTTCGTTTATATTGTTATTGAAGTATTCTATCTCTACTAGCTGTGCTCTATTTTCCAGATAAGATTTGAACCATTCGTATGCTTTACCGCGGATCCCTAATCTATCGGCTATACTCTGGACCTGGGTCATGGAATATTTTGTTCTGGATTTCTCTCTAGAAGTCTCATTTCACTCAACTTCTCACGCAGTACTCCTAAACCGAATCTAAATTTGAAGGAAAACTTTATGTCCGACTTCAAAAAGTAAGATCATCTCTCAATTCAACTGTTTTTGGGGTTCCGTTGCCAAATGGTACATAGATACGGAGCTCTTATCATTTCGTCTCGTCCGCGTCCGTCTGTCCGTCCGTATGTCACACAGCCAATTTACTCGGAGGATTGTTTTAATTTTGAGTCTTCTCCTGAGATGCTCCCGTTTAATATGGTGAAGATCTGACACTTGAACTACTCAATAACGTATAGTAGGTACCTACACGTATTTTGATTTGGTTTATTGTACACACGGCTACACATCAAGCTATACAAAACCAGTTTACGCTGGTCTCGCATCGTACGGAAATCCTATACAATGTGAGATCAGCTTATACTGGAAATGTATAGCTTGATGTGTAGCCGTGTGTACATAGATCAAAGAAAATTACTGGTAAGTTACTATCCGTGGTCACCTGATTATGGACTTGGAAAGTAAGTAGGTAAGTACCCACTTGCCCCATGGAACTCCTCATCGACGAGCAGTACATATTATTGTGAATGGGTAATCGTACGGAGAAGAAACACAGTAGCTGGTTAAGTACTTGACAGTGGTCGACTGATCATAGACAGCGAAGAAACCCTACTGTCACGAAACTCCTCAATGACGAACAGTATAGGTACCTATACCTACCTATTGTGACTGGGTTATCACTAGGAATGAGAAAAGAGTTGCCGAGTATAAAGTAGTACTTACACGAATTTGCGTGAGATAGGTACCAAAATTTAAAAAAAAATATAAACTTTTTACCGTTTCAAAAACAAAACAATACAAAGTACAAGTCAGAGATCTTTAGTTTCGGTAATTTCTTGCTAACGACTTCTTAACTAAAGTTATTTTGTACTTTAGGAAAGCGGAAACCTTATAGAAATCACTTGAGTTGTTTGATGATACTTAAACGAGGAGAAAGAATTAGGCACCTAGGTACTTAATATTAATGACATATAGGTACTTGACGCCAAATTATTATACTTCACAGGAAGCATGGGAATTGGTTGAAGGCCAGTAGCTACTTCATCCTATCTCTTTAAACAGGCTACCTAAGATATCTAATAATTTGGGTGATGTAACTATGGTGTCGGCGACGAGACCCTATCTGAGCACTATGGCGCAAGTAGTGGCGGGACCGCCGTGCAAAAGTAACGTAGATTATTAAGTTCACTAGTTAGAAAAGTTTAAAAAAGGATTTATTTAATGTTTCTATATTCTAATTAGTTTATTTAACTCTCATTTATTATTAGTTTTTGCATTCCAAACAAATAAGACTGTATTGAAAGGATTTCTTACAAGAATAATGTTGTTCACGTATAATTACGTAAGTTGAAAACTCACTTTTTTGTTTATGGACGGATTTTGATAATTTTTGTTTTTAAAGATAGGTTTAGTCACAAAACTAATATATCCGTTTGAATTGTAAGAATCGGGCCATTAGTTTAGAAGATATAAGGGATTTTCTATAGTGAAAATGTGCCAACCTATGTTTTTAACAGTTTTTGTTCTAGAAACTTTTTATTGTTAATAGTTACGTTCCAAATTAATGTTTAATTAGATTAAGGACATAATAAGGTATGATATATACAAAAATTGTAAGGATATATCGATAAAATATAATAAAAAACGGCTTGACAGATTTCGGCTAAAGGGAAAATTACAAGCAAAAGGGCCTCAAAAATCGCGGTCCTCATTAAGGTAACGTAGGCCGGCCGCTCCGTGTATAAATTCAGGGCCATTTGCCGGCAAAAATCAGTCGCAGCTCAGCCGTCGAAGAGGCAACAACTACCAAGAAGCCGAAATCTGCCAACAAGAATTAAGAAGAAATTCTGCATTTTATTCACCGCCTCTTCGCTGCCCATCTCTCCGTGGTCCTCCTAGTGGGTGTACCCCTACTAAATCTACGCATTCAGGGGTGCGTGGTGACGTGTGTCGCCAGCGAGGTAATAGGGAAACATACGTCAAAAACGTGGGAGACTGTCCCAGGCAACCGTAAGGTACTGGGCATACCCCGGTAGCCACAACAATTGGTCCTTCGAGCGTCGGATCCCTGCAAGAAGAAGACAGAAGATTGTGAGAAGCCTGCAAGATGCCAGTAACCAGGTCACAGAAGGATGCCCCCTTACGGCCCCCGTCCCGTCCTACCAATGTGGGCGCGACAGAAGAAGGTTCAGGGTCAGAAGGGGTCACGTCTGCGTCAGCGTCAGCATCATCAGGCACGTACACATCATCGGGCACGTACACTTCTTCGGGTGCAACGACTACGGCGGGGACCACGATAACAGAAACCACGGTTGAAACTGTGACCACAGCATCGTCCAAGAAGAAGGAAGATGCAAGAAAGGAGACGACAAAGAAGACCCCAGAAGATGCCCCGGAAGAGGGTGTTCGCAATTCAGGCGGAACCCTAAAACCGATGGGGGTCAGTCGTCGTGCCAGGTCTACGAAGACCACGAGCTCCTCAGCCAGAAGACGCGAGCTGGAAGCCAGAGAAGAATTAGCACGCCTGGAACTGAAACAAGCACAGGCTGCGGCGAAGCTAGCCCGTGTCAGACTGGAGATGACACAATATGAAGATGAGGACTCCGTGGATGATGATGAAGACCAGGCAAACAGAACAGCACAGGTGCAGAACTGGATTGAGTCATCAGTATTAGGAGATGGCAACAAGAAACAACCAGAGCAGCGAGGTCAGCACCCTACAGAAGAGCCACAGAAGGTGAAGCCTGAAGAGAACTCTTCAATGAAAGGAGCTACGATCGAGATTCAAGCGTTGGCGACTGCATTGAAAGAAGCCTTTTCCACAAGAGGAGGACCAGCAGCGCAGCCAAGCTACATCCACGAGCTACCCTTCTTCGATGGCAGCAGCAGCGAGTGGTTGGCCTTCAAGGTTGTTTACGAAGATACAGCACCGATGTTCAACGAAGTCCAGAATATGGCGCGTTTAAGAAGAGCGCTGAAGGGCACTGCAAGAGAAGCTATCAAGAGCCTGTTGTACTCCGAAGCCTCTCCGTCAGAAGTGATGCAAGCCCTAAGAAGAAGATACGGAAGACCTGATGCACTGGTGTTGGCAGAATTGGACAAGGTCAAGGCGTTACCGAAGATTTCAGAAAACCCAAGAGACATCTGCATCTTCGCGAGCCAGGTCAACAACAGCGTAGCAGCAATTAAGGGTCTGAAGAAACCACAGTATCTGCATTCACCTGAAATGGTGAAGCAAATCTTAGAGAAGATGCCGACGGTGCTCAAATTCCGATGGTACGACTTCACTGCAGCATCAGAAGAAGGCGACTTCTCCGACCTGACGTTAGTATCCAGTTTCCTGAACACAGAAGCAGACAAATGTGGAGCCTTCGCGACTTCAGAAGAGAGGAGCGGGTTCAAGAAGACCAACCGACAAGCGACACATTCAACGAAGGAAAGGAACTTCAAAGAAAAGGATGCAAAGCAGCAAGAGAAGACTTGCCCTATGTGTGAGGGTGAACATTTTCTCGTCGAATGTCAGAAGTTCCAGAAGACGTCGGTGCAAGATCGGTGGGCAATAGTTAAGAAGAGTCGTGTCTGCTTCAAATGTCTTCAAGGGAAACACAGGAAGGAGAGTTGCAGAAAACCACCTTGCAAAGAATGCAAGAGGTGGCATCATCATCTGCTACACGTCGAATCAGAAGAAAGGACCTCGGAGGAAAAAAGGGAGACACCGCAAGAGGCATCAAGCGTCACAGCATCGGTGAACGCAATCAACAACACAAGGGCGTACCTGAAGATAGTTCCAGTAGAAGTCTTCGGGTCAAAAGGATCTAAGAAGATATTGGCTCTTATGGATGAAGGGTCAACCGTGTCACTCCTAGATGAGAAGGTGGCACAAGAAGTCGGCGCTCAAGGAAGCAAGGAAGAACTAGTCATTGAAACAGTGGGAGGCAGGTTGATAAGGAAAAAGGATTCTCAGAAGCTGGACCTCACGGTGAAAGGGCTTCATCAGGGAAGCAAGAAGACCTTGAAGAGAGTCCGCACTATCGACGAGTTGAAGCTTGCACCACAGTTTCTGGACAAGAATAGGATTCAAGATTATCCACACTTGAAGAAGATCGCCGACTCTCTGTATTACGAAGGGGAGTCACCTCAGTTGCTCATAGGTCAAGACAATTGGGAGCTAATTGTGACTCAAGAAGTAAGGAGAGGGAAACCAGGGGAACCAGTTGCTTCAAGAACAGGACTTGGATGGGTGCTCCACGGGTCAGACATCGGAGGTGCAAGACCAGTGCACTTCCTGAACACATGTCTGCATGTCAGCACACCAGAAGAAGAGATGCATCAAGCCATCAAGGATCACTTCGCAATAGAAGCACTTGGTGTGCAACCAAGAAGACCTACTACGGATTCAGAAGGAAGAGCACTCACCATCCTAGAAAAAACCTGCAGAAGACTTGAAGATGGTCGATTCGAAGCTGGACTTCTGTGGAAGAATGAAGAAGAACAGATGCCAGAGAGCTACACGTCTGCCAAGAACCGATTGATCAACATTGAAAAGAAGATGGACAAGGATCCTCAATTGAAGGCGGAATACAGCAAGCAGATCCAGCATCTAATCGACAACAAATATGCAGAAGAAACACCTGAAGCACAAGAAGAATCCAAGAAACTATGGTACCTCCCTCATTTCTCCGTGGTTCATCCACTGAAGAAGAAGATAAGGATCGTCTTCGACGCTGCAGCCAAGTCAAAAGGAAGAAGCCTCAACGACGCTCTACTGCCTGGACCAGATCTACTACAGTCGCTCTTCGGTGTACTACTGAGATTCAGACAAGGACCTTTAGCAGTGGCGGCTGACATCAGGGAAATGTTTCTGCAAGTTCGCATCAGACCAGAAGATAGAGACAGCCTGAGGTTCCTGTGGCGCGGGGATCATCGCGACGTGTCACCGAAGAAGTACAGGATGACGTCAGTTATCTTCGGTGCAACATCATCTCCGAGCACAGCCATCTACGTAAAAAACCGAAACGCAGCGGACTACAAGGAACAGTATCCAGAGGCAACAAGGGCAGTCGAGCTGAACCACTACATGGACGACTACTTATATAGCTTCCATTCAGAAGAAGACTTCAGAAGGGTAACAGCGCAGGTAGACTTCATACATAAGAAGGCGGGCTTCGAACTCAGGGGATGGGCATCAAACCAACCTGAGTTACTGCAAAACGTGAAGACAGAAGCAATCGAAAAGACGGAAGTGGACCTTGGTGAGAAAGAAGAAAAGACACTGGGACTACGCTGGTTCACAGAAAGGGACTCCATCGGCTTCAGGGCAAACCTCCGGAACACTCCAGAAGAAATAGCCAAAGGGTTCAAGGTGCCTACGAAGAGAGAAGTCACCAGTGCAGTCATGTCAACTTTCGATCCACTGGGATTAGCATCACCAGTCCTCATCCAAGGCAAGAAGCTGCTTCAGAACATATGGCGGAGCGGCGTCGGTTGGGATGAAGAAATAGAAGAAAAGGAATATGAAGCATGGAAAACATATCTAAAGAAGATGGAGCTTCTACAAGACCTTCAGATCCCGAGATGTTTGGCGCCACATCGCACCGAGGGGGAGCTGCACACTTTCACAGATGCGAGTGAAACAGCGTATGCAGCTACAGTCTACTGGAGAACAGAAGACACAAATGGAACATACCACGTCAGCTTGGTGGCAGCAAAAGTACGAGTCACTCCATTAAAACCGGTATCGATCCCGAGATTAGAACTGCAAGCGGCCCTCCTTGGAAGCAGACTGGCTCATTCAGTAGAAGAAGAAATGGATCTGAAGATTGTCAAGAAAACGTTCTGGACAGACTCCAGCATCGTGCTCTCCTGGATCAAGACAGACCCGAGAACATTTAAAACGTTTGTGGCTCATCGCTTGGCAGAAATAGAGGATCTTACCAAGCCTCAAGATTGGAGATGGGTACCTACAGCGCAGAACCCTGCAGATGACTCAACGCGTGACGTACCAGAAAACTTCGACTACAATCACCGATGGTACACCGGCCCAGAATTCTTAAGAAATGAAGAAACCTACTGGCCCGCAGCAAGAACATTTAAGAAGGAAACCACCGGTGAAGAGAAGACAACAGATGTCACAGCGGCAGCAAGCACCACTCATCCATCACCAGATCCTGAGAGGTTTTCATCCTGGAAGAGACTTTGGCGAGCCACAGCAAGAGTACTGCAGTTCATACAACTCTGCAGGACAAGAGAAATGGTCAACGTCAGCAAGGAAGATCCCACCTGGAGAAAGACTAAAGGAAAGAAGACAAGGGTAGTCGAGAAACGACATCAGTCTTCAAGAAAGATAGCAAGGAATTACATACCATTGAACGCAGACCTACTGGAGCAAGCTGAAACTCTTCTACTGAAAAGAAGTCAAGAAAAGAGCTTCAGAGAAGACATCAGACGTCTAGAACAAGGAAAGCAGCTGGAAGGCAGCAGCAAATTGAAGAAGCTCGACGTAGTAATCGAAGAAGGTCTCCTGCGTTTAAAAGGAAGGATCGACGCGATACAGGGCGTAACCAGAGACTACAAACGTCCCATCGTGCTCGACAGCAAGGAGAGGACAACACGACTCATCATAGAAGAATTCCACTGCCGCTTCAATCACGGAAACCACGCGACAGTAATGAATGAAGTGAGGCAACGCTTCTGGGTATTAGGTCTGAGGTCAGCAATCAAGGCAGTTCAGCATCAATGTCAGTGGTGCAAAACGAAGAAGGCAAGACCACAAGAACTACCGACGGGCGACTTACCCAAAGAGAGGCTGATGCACAGTAACCCTCCCTTTACGTGCACCGGCGTAGATTACTTCGGCCCAATGACGATCTCCGTAGCAAGACGTCAAGAAAAGAGATGGGGTGCTCTCTTCACATGCCTAACCACAAGGGCTGTGCACATTGAGCTCACTCCTTCCCTCTCCACCGACAGCATGATCATGGCGCTACGACGATTCGCCGCGAGAAGAGGAATGCCGAAGACCATCTACTCCGACAACGGGACCAACTTCGTCGGCGCAAATAATGAACTTCAACAAGCGCTTGACGACATGAAGAAAGAAGACCTCACCTCAGAAGCGGAGAAGCTCGGCGTGCAGTGGCTATTCATCCCTCCTGGTGCGCCTAACATGGGCGGCGCATGGGAGCGTTTGGTGCGATCAATAAAAACCGCACTAGACGCCACACTCAACGAAAGGCATCCACGAGAGGAGGTACTCCACACCCTCCTATTAGAGGCCGAGCACATAGTCAACTCTCGGCCTCTCACCCACCTCTCCGAGAGCCCTGAGGAGGAAGCACTCACTCCAAACCACTTCCTCCTCGGGCGATCCTGCGGCGCGGCGAGAATCGGCAACTTCCAAGACGACGAGCTGGTGGGCCGGCACACATGGAAGACCACGCAGCGACTTGCCGACCACTTCTGGCAACGTTGGCTGCGCGAATACCTGCCCACACTACTGCCAAGGAAGACAGCGGGAAGAAGCAGCGCCACAGACCTGCGCGTCGGAGACATCGTCCTGATCGTCGACCAGAGCCTACCCCGATGCACCTGGCCACGCGGCAGAATCCAGCAGGTGTATCCAGGACCAGACGGGCGGATCAGAATCGTCGACATCGAGACGCGAGGAGGAGTGCTGCGAAGACCCAGTTCGAGAGTGGTGTTGTTGGTGCCGGGAGTTTCGCCGAGCCTGGAGGACGGTGCTGCGCACGAGGGGGAGAATGTCGGCGACGAGACCCTATCTGAGCACTATGGCGCAAGTAGTGGCGGGACCGCCGTGCAAAAGTAACGTAGATTATTAAGTTCACTAGTTAGAAAAGTTTAAAAAAGGATTTATTTAATGTTTCTATATTCTAATTAGTTTATTTAACTCTCATTTATTATTAGTTTTTGCATTCCAAACAAATAAGACTGTATTGAAAGGATTTCTTACAAGAATAATGTTGTTCACGTATAATTACGTAAGTTGAAAACTCACTTTTTTGTTTATGGACGGATTTTGATAATTTTTGTTTTTAAAGATAGGTTTAGTCACAAAACTAATATATCCGTTTGAATTGTAAGAATCGGGCCATTAGTTTAGAAGATATAAGGGATTTTCTATAGTGAAAATGTGCCAACCTATGTTTTTAACAGTTTTTGTTCTAGAAACTTTTTATTGTTAATAGTTACGTTCCAAATTAATGTTTAATTAGATTAAGGACATAATAAGGTATGATATATACAAAAATTGTAAGGATATATCGATAAAATATAATAAAAAACGGCTTGACAGATTTCGGCTAAAGGGAAAATTACAAGCAAAAGGGCCTCAAAAATCGCGGTCCTCATTAAGGTAACGTAGGCCGGCCGCTCCGTGTATAAATTCAGGGCCATTTGCCGGCAAAAATCAGTCGCAGCTCAGCCGTCGAAGAGGCAACAACTACCAAGAAGCCGAAATCTGCCAACAAGAATTAAGAAGAAATTCTGCATTTTATTCACCGCCTCTTCGCTGCCCATCTCTCCGTGGTCCTCCTAGTGGGTGTACCCCTACTAAATCTACGCATTCAGGGGTGCGTGGTGACGTGTGTCGCCAGCGAGGTAATAGGGAAACATACGTCAAAAACGTGGGAGACTGTCCCAGGCAACCGTAAGGTACTGGGCATACCCCGGTAGCCACAACATATGGCTAGGCTACCTATTGTAGGTAGGTACCTAGTTAAGTTACTATTACCTAAGTTACCTAGTTAAGTGTTACCTAAGTTTATATTTCTTTGTTGTAGGTACAACAAAGAAATATAAACTTTCAACAAAAAAATTAATAAAAATAAAGACAAAGTAACAAGACAAAGTACGTATAAATTAAAGTTCTTAATGAGAACATGTCCATGTCATAATACCATCACCGACATCCGAAGCCTCTTAAGAATATGTTTATGATCAGTAGTCCTCATTCAGTTATAAGTAGAAGAGTAGTTAGGTTATTTTTGTTACTTAGGTTACGAATTGGAATAGGTATACACATGTATAAAAAAAACGTAAATAAATAGAAAATATTAATTATCAACTATCCGAACTGTGTGATGAGTACACCTCTACAACAGTAAGTAGGTACGTACGTAGGTTCAATGAACCCCTAACCGTACAGTGTATTCTTTAGTATGGCGCTATACGATTTAGCTTTTTCGGCATTAGATGCAAAACGCAATTGATCAAGTCTACGATACTCAAAAGTTTATAAAAGGCATTCTATTTTACTATCAAATGATCAAAGTAGACAATTCCACGCTCGAGTCTTTGTGTACCTTGAAGTTTTGTGACCAGCCTACTGCTTCCAAGCTCCAGGGTCAAGCAATAGTGGCCAAGGCACTGCAGACCCACCGTACCCCTGGCCGTACCCCTGGTGGTACGGTGGGTTTTTTAAAGTTAAACGATACCACTGTATGAAGTGAACATAGTGCTGTGCTGATGAAGATAATAGACGGACAGAAAATGATAAACAGTTATCTCGCATATTAATGACTTATTCATTAGTTAGGTAGGTACATAAATTGATGCGGCAATAATGCATGTTAAGTACTGCCGGCGCAATTGTGTAACTCTTTAGTTAAACCGTACATACTTAATACATTTTTTTGAGTTTGAGTTTGAAAAAGTTAATTAAAGAGATTTTTAAAATATAGCTCCGATTAAATGATAAAAATTGAAAACCACGAAATATGACACTAAATTGCGACGTTGCTACTCATAAGGTATAAACGCTCTTAATTCTAGGTTTTCTTAATTCAATTTTGTCTCGTTGTCTTGCGTTAAATGTGTTAGTTTGCTTTTTAAAGTTACGAATGTGTGTAATGCGTTATTATGTTGTGTTTTAGATTTCATGTTTTAAGTTTATAGAGTTAATTTTAAGTATTTAGATTAAAGGCATATTGTTTTTAAGATTTGTTTTGTAATAAATTATGAATGAAATGATTAAATAAAATGGTTGCTGTCGGGTACGGCCAGGGGTAGGGGAGAGTAGCCCAAAACGGGTAAGCTAAGGTTGATGATAAAAAAAAACAATTTATAGATACAAATTGAACATTTATTTGTACATTTTGAAATATTTAGTTATCAAGGACTATAAAATAAATGACATATTTAGTAGTTTTGTACATTAAGAATAAAAAAATAACAAGAATCTTTACCATTCGAATTACCCGTTTTGCCCGTAGGGGGGGGGCCTAAAGCAGGTAGGGCTTTTGGGCAAAGCGGGTAAGGACTAAATTAAATGAGATCAACGTCAATCAATGACTAGAACTGTTTTATAACAATCATAACTCAAAGTTTCTACTTATAATTAACAGTTAGGGTTCACAACCATAATCATAATCAGTCTTCTGACATATTTTGCAGTCTCAATCATACTTAAATTATTCGTGACACATGTCACAGTAATACGAACCTCTGCCAGAGTATGACGTGCAGGCCTCATGAGCCCACATCTCGCAATCATCACACTTAATCCAGTCTTCTGCTGGTGGCTCTCTGTAAAGCTCGCTGCATACCAAGCACCGGTACTCCGCTTTATCTTTTTTATTATATTTTGGACCTCGTTTGGAGATTTTTCTCTCTGTTGTCGACCTTTGTGCACTCGTAGTAGGTTTTAAATGTTTTGATCCTTTTAGATTCCTTTTCGCCGCATCAGCTTTTTTGATTAAATCTCTTTTTTTAGCCTCTTTTTCCCTTTGCTGGTCTTTTGTAGGAGTGCTTGTCAATATTTCTGCTTTCTGTGTTTTACGTCTCCGAGCGGTTTTGTTAGGTTCCATTTTAGGTGATGGCCGAATATCCATTGGGGTCACATGAGATGCTGCAGTTATAATTTGCTCATTCATAATTTGTTCATAGCTTGTGTCAATATTTATGAAGCCAATGGGATTTTGAGTCTCTAGTCCATCATCTGCTGTCGGCGTTGGAGTTATGCAGGTATAATGGCTTTCTATGATTCTGTCCAGAACAGATGGTAAAACAGTGCGGTCAGAATCAGTAGATCGAGGAATTTGCAGTCTTTCTTTTGTATTTATTAACCACCTGCCAAAATAAAAGAACTAATAAGCAGTCAATGAAATTATACAGGGCAAATCGGGTATGGGCAAAACGGGTACCCGCTTTACCCCTACCCTTTTTGCCCAAAAGCACGTATTTTTTTCAATCGATTCATAACCTTAAAACCATATAGTCATTGCTTAAAACCGAAATAATAAACGCCAACCTATTACACAAATAAAACGTCTATTTATTGCAAAATAATAACACAAAACTAATAAGAACATATTGTAAACCATTTTCGAGTATTCAAAAGTAATGTAACTCAATTTTTTTTAGTGAAAATAGCAAAAAACTTCGTTCTTATCTTACCGTGAACTCGCGTCCGCCAGGTAAGCGCGCCGACTGCCTGTAATTGGCGAGCGGCAGGCGCCGCGCACTGCACGCACACATTCGTAATAGCAATAACGGTGCTTAATTTAAAATGCATACCCGTTTTAGGCGGGCTACCCGTTTTAGGCTTACCTCCCCTACGGTGGGTCTGCAGTGTGCCAAGGCGAGGTATACCTACCACCTTGTTGTGGTCTTTGGTTGGTATTGGACAAGGCGAAGGGTTATGCATGTCAGACCTTTGCAGGTTTCTTGGATAAATGATTTTAAATTTCAATAGAATGTACAAAGTTTATCTATGGGATCGTTTTTTTATTACCTATTTCGTTTATTATCAATGAGCTATTATCCTGTATTTAAATTGCCCCTGGCGTGATAAGAATTTCACTGGCATATTAGAACTTATGTATTAATCCTTATGTTTAATAGGGAGATTATTTTGGATGGAAACCGCTAAGAAGGTTTAGCGTCGCCGAGTGTGCCTCCACCGGGGGGACGAGATAAAAACGATTGGCGGCACAATACTATCGTTTTAAAGGATTGCGCGCTCTTTGTAAGTAATTTGCTGATAAAGAAGGATGCTGCCCATGCTTTTGACAATTCCTTAATGGCGTCGTAATACAAAAAAAGAAAAATGGGTTGATATGAGCCACCAATTACACCATATAAAAAATATTGAAGTAGACACAAAGAGGAATCCAAGTTAAGCAGGTACCTATGGAAATCTTGGCACGGAGCTGTACCAGATCACCAAGTGACCTACTAACGGAGGTAGCGATCTCAGTATCCCTGGCGAGCCATGTCTGAGGGCCAAAATCTACAAATTTAAGTAAAGTATACTTTTGTATATGTAACAAGATTTTTATGTAAGCAGTCAACGCCGTGCGCGCAGGTAATGTCATACTTTTCATCCATCGTAGTTACCTACATTGTAGTGTTAGCTGTTACAGTTTTATTCGGGGCAAGTTATCTAAAAAAGCAGTATTGTAAGTTGTTGTGGCGACGATGTGGCGGTAGCAGCGGGTTCGGCGACGGCGGGCTGCGCTGCGTTGCGTACGCAGTGCGCAGGGCGGGCGGGGCGCGGCGGGCGGGCGGCGCGCGTGCCGCGGGCGCGCAGTGCTCCTCGCGCAGGACCGGAGTGGTGTTCACTCGGCGGCGCGCCACGGCGCGACATGCCCAGCTGATGTTTATTTATACCGCGAGCTCGGTGGAGGGTGCGCGCGGGAGGCCCTCCCCTCCGCGGCACCAAGGTTCCGCGTGATGCAGCCGAGCGAGCTAGCCGACGCCGCGCACGCCGCTAGCGGAAACCCCCCGCAGCGTGGCCTCAACGGTGGCCGCTTCGACTTTGACGATGGTGGAGCTTATTGTGGTGGATGGGAAGACGGCAAGGCCCACGGCCACGGTGTGTGTACTGGACCCAAAGCGCAGGGAGCTTACGCCGGCTCCTGGCACTTCGGCTTTGAAGTTTCCGGTGTCTACACCTGGCCCAGGTGAGATAGTGACTTCGCCCGGGCCTCGCACACGCCCGAGCGCAAATCCGCGTCCGAAGCCGCTCCAAAAATAGGCTGCTATTAATAATTGAGTTCGGTGTTTCGCTAGAAAACGCGTGTAACGGCGGTGAAAGTGCCTCATG
Organism: Brachylomia viminalis; assembly: GCA_937001585.2. Taxonomy (NCBI): domain Eukaryota; kingdom Metazoa; phylum Arthropoda; class Insecta; order Lepidoptera; family Noctuidae; genus Brachylomia; species Brachylomia viminalis. Next base: position 10,815,995 of record OW443301.2, on the reverse strand, counting down.
GCCCAATCTCAGCGAAAATACTCATATCGATCGGTAGACGCTGATAACAACACGTGATAACAGTATCATATCATAGTCGAGTCCTGGTGTCGATTGACTTGTCATTGTTGGAGACAGATCCATTAGGCAATCTATGGATTGTAGACAAGGAAACGCCATTTCATAAACCTTGATTGGAACTATTTAGCACAATTGCCTAGTCGACATTGATTTAAAGCAAATGACAAAATTTTATCTAGAGTCTGAAGAATTTGTTATGAAAATATTACGCAAAACCCAAATATTCCAAAAGACAATACGAAGATCCATTATAAACAATGTAGGTACGCTACTGCTCATAAGAGTTTATGGTGTCACGACGTTCACGTGGTCGTACTTTCACGTTATCCATCGTTTTAACAAATTATTGTAACGACTTAATTGTTTTATGTAATGGTAATAGGTGTGCTGTGCACAATCCATTAGAGAATAGCAAGGTGGTGGCGGTCGCAGAAGTGTTACTATGCGTATCAATAGTCAATAGCCAGTGTCTGCGAATTAACCCGTCGGTCGACCTAATTCTCATCTTAACAGTTAGCCGCTTTATGACTTCTTCTACTCTTATTTTAGATGGAATACCAGAATAAAAATCATCGTCATTTCGAACTCATAATTTCATAATGAACTGAAATACTAATGATGCGTTTAGCTGACCTCGGTACCTACGTATTATTATAATTATAACGTTTATTTTAAAGGTTTATTTATGTTATTTGTCATAAAATGTTGATTCAGTAACTACCTACTACGAAAATACCTAATGTATGTACCCGAACGTTCCAAAGAGCAAAAGCCATGGTAAATAATTAATTTCGATCAGACTAGGTAATATATTGATCTTGACACCTTCCTCCATTACTGTCTTATAATGCAATAAAATAGTACGTGTCTAGCTACATTATAATGTAAATGAACACACGTTAATGTATCAACTGATCATGTTTCAAGATCATCAAGCGGTCTCGGTAACTTGATGTTCACACAATATGAAGATACAAGTCAGCTTAATTAATTTAACTAAGCTGACTTGGGAATCTTGAATGGAACGATAATCCTAAATATTGCGTTCCAGATATAAAGAAAAGAAAATAAGAATATGACAGAGGTATCCTTTTTCGTCGGTGCATTGACCTAATGAAAGTTCGCATTGGGATAAGTTTGCTCTGATATAACCGGAAGGTCTGGCAACGGCTTCGCATTTTATTCTGCCTTGTGTTACACATCATGCATGCATCATTTCAGGCAGTGCCTAATTGTCAATAATATCGGACGAGTTTTGATATTGCTAAGTAGATAATAATAGAATAGAACTGAATAGAATCGAATACTCTGTATTATATACACCATAAAAATTACAGACAAAATTAAAAATTACATTACATATTAATTATCATTTTACATTAAATTACATTACACAATGGACGGTCTTTTCGCTAAAAGCTATCTTTTTCAGACAATCTTTGGATGGAATAAAGGGAGAAGGACAGACAATACTGCAGGTAGTCAGTGGTGTACCATTTACTTAGACAATAAATACATACATACCTACATAAAACAATAATCAATAATAATCAATTTATAATCAATAATCAGTCCATTTTAATATTTTACTTACGTTAGCAGTTTTATTTTGGTAGGTACCTAGTTTACTACCCAAGTCAAAAGTGTGACTTTAATATTGTTCCTTTATTGACCTGCGATAACATCAATCTCCAGTTTAATCGGAATTTTGCTTATTTTTGACAACTAGGCTGTAGGTGTGAAGTGAGCATTACAATTGAATATTTAAATCACAATCTGTGTAGGTATTCGTAAATTATTTATTTCGTTTCAGCCCTTCGGACTGGGAAGCTGTGGTTTCTTCTACATTAAAATTGTATGAATATGATGATATTAATTTAATACGTCTTTCAAATAAAACAATTACATTTAAATTTTTGTAGCGAGGAGAGTCCTATAAATCCCTGAAACCTTACTAGGTACTAACCTCCATAATATTAAGTTGTAGGTAAATACATATATTATATATAAATATAATACATACCTTAAACTGTTGACAAAATTCTCCAAAAACAATTCCAACAAGCTTAATTAAATGGAAAAGCTCTCCAGGGAGTAATTGGAACGCAGACTAATTTTGCTTATTAGGTAGGTGCCGCAGCTATGCCCATTTCTTTTAAATTATCGTAGCTTTTCCGAAATCTGAATTAAAACATAAGTGGAACACACACACACACACACACAGTGGAAAATTTGTCAAAAATTTGGCCATTCACGTTCTGATGGTGAAGTCATTGTTGAGGTGTAATATTCAGAAATAGCGTGTGATTATTTTGAATAATCAAATCGTGTATGTACACACGACGACATATCAAGCTATAAATATCCAGTTTTAGCTGACCTCGCGTTGTATAGGCTTTTCGTACAATGAGAAGTCAGCTTATACTGGAAATTTATAGTTTGATATGTCGTCGTGCGTACGTTCTTTATAAATCCTACGAGTGCGTGACCCCAATAATCAGATCAAATGGGTATTAACTATCTACGTAGACGTGAAAAAAATTTAAGTGCAGTGAATTTTTTTTTAATTTTTTTTAATTAATAAGACTTATTTATTTGAAATAAATTGTAAACCCAGAATTCTTAGGGAAAGTTACCCGACGTGTGATGATGAACTGGACATTTACAGTTTGGTTAAGCAATTACGACACTCGCAACTTTACAATACTCGCAATAACAAAAGTACCTACTGACCGTAAGGACTGGGCCAAATTTTAATAGAGGTCAGTGGGCCAAATGCATAGACTTACTAGCTCAATGGGCAAATGTCCCTTGTTTATGTCAAATTCTATGGTGACTCCTTTTTAATGTATTTCCATAAACTAGAGCGAGAACCTATGTAAACCTCCGCGAGGTTCCTTCGCCAAACTTTAGATAATAAGATTATTAGAACTCAATAAAAATGTTATTGGCACATCGCATAAAACTAAAACAAAAACTTTACATGTTACGAACTGAAATTCTTGAGAACAAATGTATTGGAAGATAACTCACTGGCCAGATTTAAAATGAGCAATATAGGCGCAACATTGTCTTATTTTAACGGGGCATGAATGACCACTAAAATGTGTAGGTACCTAAAGACATAATGATGACTAATGCGCTTGCACTCAAATTACATTTTATTCGGAATTTGACTTAGGTTTACACATGTCCATACAAGTACTTCCTTCGCCTTCATTACTCATAGTTTTGTCTTATGTCTGACTAATTCCTCGCGATGTACTTTCAATACATTTGATTCATAAAATAGTTTTGAGACGCAGAACTTTAGTAGGTACTTCTATGTTCTATAATATGTTAGGGGGTTTTGGTTTCCGCCCTTAGTCCTTCAGGAGGACCATTGTGCGTGGGCCATGGCGGCCGTTGGTGGCCAACCACCCCACCTCCCTCCAGAAGTTGACTAGGTCACCTAGTTTGTTGAGAACATCTGTGTAAGTTCTGGATGCCCCGAGGGTTAGTAGGTAGGTACTTATGTAAAACACTCTTACAGATCACAATAATTTGGTTTTTCTGTCTAGATGCTAAGTTATCTGTATCAGAGATTCAGAGTCAGCTCTACTCGTTCGTGATATTCTTTAACATCAATTTTATAAACCTCATAATTTTGATCATGGTAATCATAACTGCTGGGTACGTCCACGTCCTCAGAGCGCTGATGAACCCAGGTAAGAAAACGAACAAGTCAAAACAAGAAAGAGCTTTTGGATAAATTAAACCTGTTATAAAAATTGGGTGTATTGTTTATAATTGTTTGAAGACTTCACACCCTAAATGAGTGATCAATGGTGTTTCACGCCATACTAGCGAGATTTCCACAAGGTTAGCTCTGTCTTTATTAGCCGTATTTGTGCAGAAAATCACGTTGATCGGTAATACCTACGGTACTCTTTTTGTCTAAGTAAATATTGGCATGTTCTACCGCTTTGCGCATATCCCAAGAGATTTCATTCCAGCCAGCCTTTGGCAAATCTGTTTTCCTTATTATTTTGTTTCTAACCATAAAAAGTATGATCACGTTTCCAACTTTCGCAAGATACTCAAGGGCTCCCCATTCGACTTCGCAGGAACTCTCGGATATTGTGTCTGCTATTCAACCTCCTTCACAATCCTAAAACGCCATGCTATATGCGGGAGCGTTTTACCTACGCCCGACCTTCAGATGCACCTTGGAGGTCGCATCTTAGAAACCTCCTTAATTCTCCTCCCCACTCCACCTTCTTCTACTCCTACTCCCTCAGCCTACTCCTTCACTGTGCACGCGGTTGTGGTTGTGGAATTCGCTTCCGCCTGACAGTAGGGACTGCCAAACTGTTGCATTTTTTAAAAGAAGAGTGAAAGAAGACTACCCTTCCACTTCGTCATAGTTGCATATATATTAATATTCTAGTGATATTTATTTTATATGTATGTAGGTATATTGTATTGTATTTTTGTATGTATGTATATTCTCATATTATTTGTTTTATTTTATTAAGTGAATTGTTTCTGATTTTATGTAGTTGTTGTAGTTTATAATAAAACTTTGTCAATGTAGGTGATTTTAGTAAAAGAATCAGGATGCAACAGCGAGCGAAGCGAACCTTAAAGTTCTAGCACCTCGGCTACGCTAGGTTTTCTTTTGACCATGCATATGCATAATCAGCTTATAATGTTCCCACTGCTGGGACACTCACATAGGCAATTCGTCTTCCAGTCCTTGGACCCCATTCTGTCATTGCCTTACTCTACCTGCCATCACTGCGTCTTGCCAGGTGTCCTACCCAACTCCATTTGAGTTCCATAACTCGTTTTCCATTATCGAAAACGTTCGTACGTCTTCGGATCTCGATGTTTGGAACTCGGTCTATAAGCCGAATGCCAAGCATTTAGACTCTAGCTAGAAGATATGTTATCTTGTTCATCAATCATCACATAATTTTATTCTATGCGCATTCATTTAAAATGTGTGTTTTTCATAATGAATTACTATACAGTTAAACACCGTCTGGGCTTCTTTACCCAGAGTTACAAATTGTTCACAGGCATAAAACGCCAGTTGTTGTTTTCGAGTGGCTTTTTTATAAACTCGTTTGTTGGACCACCCACTAGGTACGATAGATACAAAGTAGTCATTTTATTAAATTTTATTTATATTTTTGAGGAGTTTTAATGGGTAGTTAGTAATACGCGCTGGTGTCCGCAACTTCACGTCTGATGGGAAAATCGATTATTCGATCCACCCCAGCTCCTCAAGGAAGGCTAGCAACGCCTTGGTTACTTACAATCTCATGGAGGGTACCTGGGTTACCGAAGTACTTTGCCCCGTACCTATGTGGCAACCACCGGGCACTATGGAAGCACATGAGCTGCTGTCTCGTCGTCCTCCATCCAGGCCAGTAACTGGTATGATAAAGAGGTGTTTATTAAATGAATATAAGTGGTATACTCAAAATTCTAACATATAATTGTAGTCATTTTTATTGAATTAACTGTATTGATCTAATTGCTCTAAAAGTCGAGCAATACGATTTTCTGTTAGAACATCTTTAGTTTTAACCCGCATTTGGAACTCTGCCCAATAAATGGTCTAACGAATCATTGTTTTTTATATATTGTGACTCATTATATACATAAAATAGTATAAATAACTACAAGGTATAGTGCAGAACCTAAACCCTATCCAATCTAACAATACATAAAATATCTACATGAGGATTTTCCGTACAGTTTTCTTTCATCTCTGTATGAACAAACGCGCTATAGCGTCATGCAAATCAAACCATAAACTATATTTTATTGGCCCAATCGCTGGTTCATTGTTCAATTCAGTCGTTTATAACATAAAATATGTATCTATACGCACTCTAAACATACATCAATCGTGCGTAATTCAGTAAATATTGTTGCGCCAATGAAACATCGAAGTTTTCTGTTCAAGATAATATTTGAAACACCTCTCATCACCTTGATTACTTTGAGGCTTTGACTCAAAGTAATCAAGGTCAATTATTAAAGATGCAATGAACCGTATTATCTACTTTACTACGACCTTTTGTTTTGTAGGTAGGTACTCTATTATTCTATTTCTTACGGTATCTTTGTTTTTCATGTACCTCTTTTCTTCATTCATGATACTTTGCTAAATCTATGTATGTAATGTAATGACGGAATAACTGGCCACAAATGATTGTGAAATCGCTGACTCAGGATCAGTTGGTTCCACGAAGTAATCTAACGTAATTTCTTTCAGTAATAGGTACAGTTTTCAGTCTAACGACTACCCTGATGCCATTTGACTGATTCATATTCATATTTTCTAATTATGAGAAATGCCCTGAGTAGACTAAAATTATTTTTATCTGTGACCTAAACTCAGACCCTGTTTCGCAGGAGCATATCCATTACGTAAAAAAAACAATTAAAATACACGTATTTTGCTCTGAGAAGTTAAAAATCTCTAAACACTTCGCGGTAGAGAGGGGCATTTACAAGAGGGCATTACATTTTAAATGCAATGAAATATCGTGAATATCCGTGAAATTTGCTCCGCCATCTTTAGTATTATGTGCTGTCATTAATGACAACTGACTGACTGACTTATGACTTTTCTAGTAAAATTATAATTTTATAATTATCTCGTGTCTTGGTTCTGGTAAAATTATTTTGTAATAGTCTTTTTTTATGGTGACAGATAGATATACCTACATAGGTAAGTAGGTAGTACAGTAGGTAATTTCAAATACATAACTGGCGAAATTTGAGTATACTTACAATCAATCCTCAATCCTTCGGGAAATACAGGCGTGATGTTATGTTATGTGTAAGTTCATTAATATTATGTTTTGATATATATATATATGTTTACCTACATAAAGTTTAATTTATTTTTATCCGACGTAATTCTACTCCATAGTTTTGCACTCATACATTTAAATTACAAACTTAAAATATTATTAATAATATGTACATGTATCAGGGTGTTCGGCAGAACGTTGAACATACGAAAATGGCAGATATTATATTATACGACAATGGCAGTAATTAAAAAAAATCTAAATAAAAAAATCTATGGGGCCTAGGTCAAATCATTTGTGCTGGGTAGATAGCAGACGACCCCACCTATCTGCCATTTTCGTATGTTCAACGTTCTGCCGAACACCCTGTATAAAAAAGACCGAAAATAGGGCATCCAAAAATTCGTCCGCGTCGCTGTCAACAGCCGGTCGATTCTGTAAAAATCTCACAGTGAAGTGTGAACATTTAGGTGAAGTGAGCGTGGAGTGAGCTGCCAGTGTCATCCCACTGATGCTAGGGATTGACCAAGCATTACATTTACAATCATAATTGAGATTTAAATTATATTTTTTTAATGATAGTTCTGTTGATCATTTTATATTATTTCAAAGCTAGTATTTAAGTGGTTAGCCACTTAAATACATTACTGTTTACGGGTTTTTTTTTTAAATAAAACAGCAAAACAGAAATTCAGTAAGAAACTCAAATAAGTAATTTTTTTTTCCTAAACTAGCTACTAAAGAAAATGCGCATGGACATTGTTTGTTATTGTTGTCGTTTTCATGGTTTCCGAGGTTGCTAAAGCCGGAAGTGAGGTGAAAATGAAAATAAAAGTTGGCTTCGATTCTTTGATTTTCATTCAAAGAAACAAAATTGACTTTCTGTGTTGCTGTTTTATAAAAATAAAACTCTAAATAATAATTTGTAAACACTTAAATACTTGCTTTGTAATTATATAAAAAGATCAACAGAAATAACATTAAAAAATATAATTAAAATCTCGATTATGATTGTAAATGTAATGCTTGGTTAATCCCTAGCATCAGTGGCGACACTGACAGCTCACTCCACGCTCACTTCACCAAAGTTTTCACGGTGAGATGGTTACAGAATCGCAATGCAGGACAAGTGCCCAAATGGCTGGCAGCATTGCCACGTTGTATGGCGATGCTGGTTCTTTGACCAAAAAATAGGCCAGCCCTGAGGTCACGTGAAAAAAAGTTAATTTATTATCCCTGTAGTCTGGGACTATGTTGCTCAATATTGCCACGAAAGTTATTTTCCCAGCTCTTCTTGCGAAAACGCGCAAACAAAAGATCACGAAACAAAAACGTTGCCCTATTCAAATTACCTAACAATTTCCTTTCCTTAGAATAATTTGGTTGAATAAAGTACTCTTTCGCAAGAACTCAAAGTTTCTCAAAGAATGATGGAATGAAAACAAGCTTTAAGTTAGAAAATTTCGAAGTTTCACTTTCAAGTTTACTGTTCTTCATATTGTAATGAAGGCTACAAAAACATGTAAAACTGTATGAGCACATTGAGCACCTTACGAAGGGCGGTTTAAAAAAGTAAATATCTATATTTTATTTAATAAACTCTGCCGCTAATGTAGTAGCGTACTTTACTATCTATTGCTGATGAAAAACCAGGCCGAAATCTTTGCCTTCTGATCTATGCTCCAGCTGAACCACAAGGCAGCAAGCAACTAAGAAAACTGTAGGTCATAGTTAATGTTGAATGATTACATACATATTGATTTTGGATAAATAGTACATTACTGCAGCGGCCAGCAAAAGAGGCAATTATGGACGAACGTGTACCTAAATGTGGGCCGAGGCGAAGCCAAGGCACACATACGTATTTCCGTCAATGCCTAGTTGTGGCCAAGGCTTGTATTTACTTTTGTGTTGTACTTTTCTCATAAAATCCGCAGAAATTAAAATACAATTACTTTTCAAAATCAATGACGAAAAACGAACAACAATAATTTTTCCCGTGTTAAGGCTCCCACAAACAGGCGCGACCCGCAACGCGACACAAATGTACCGACTGTCGCGCGACGAGCGGTGAATTTTGTCGCGTGCGATTTGCGTCGCGTGTCGCGCTTGTTTGTAGGAGCCTTTGATAAATGAATGATAAATGATTTTATTTCTGTAAGTAGGTTTGTTACAAACACTTTTACACGTCAATCATATTAGAAAAACTAGATGAGGTCGGCGTTTCATAACTGACTACTCTGAGAAGAAAGGCCGAAACAAACTCAGAGGTCACAGTCTCTTTTAAAGTCCAGACATAATCTTGGTCAGATCATGTGAAGACCATGTAGATTGGTGTCTGAAACGGTCTTTTGAGGAAAAACCATACAGATTGAGCGGACCTGTCCAGTCAGTGCACGCATTTGTCAGTAATCTTGCCGCTCAACTGAGAACTTAAGGAGCACCACGATTCGACGAACAATACCAAAGAAAAGACATTTGGGTAGGCCGCATAAATTACTCAAGCTGCCAGATCGTGAAACTAACTAAGAAATAAAAAAAAATAAAAAAAAAGCTTTAAAGTGTTCTTTTGTTTTTTTTTTTCAATAAATCGCTTTCTATTTGCAAGCCAGTTCGAAATTCAAATAAAACCTTAGATATGTTACCTCCTAGATTGCCATGTTTCGGAGTCAAAGATCGTTCGATTTTAAATTACACGATAGATATGAGTTTACCTACTATGTAATTTATTTGGCCGCTAAACCACGACAGATATGGATTTTCATACAACTTTTGCCCGCCGCTGCTCGCATGTATTTGGCCAGTACAGCAATTTTGATATATCTCGTCTTCGTCTTCTTAGGTTGTCAAAATAATGCTGAAATTTCCAAGCATGATTGAGAAAAACAAGTTTCCTAAAAAAGATAGGTGGAGGAATAAAAATGGAAACATATAATTTTCTTAGATTAATCAATCTGCCTGGCCTTTTCTTAGTCTACCGGAGGCAATTGAATACCAGTATTTTACATGGAGCGACTACCTATCTGCCCTCCACAACCCAGTTACTGGGTAACATGATACTCCTTAGTAAGTAGTTTTTCCATTTCTACTTACTTGTAGGTAGATATCCTAGCTTGTTAGCTTACAGAAATTTTAATAAATTCGTTACTGAGAAATGCCACAGTGGCATCTTTACTTTCCATGAGTACTGTACTCAAATATCTCTCGATTACTAAAAATCTGTTACAAATTGTCGCTTCTTTAACTTTTTGTATCGCTTTGATATTAAATGGCGGCCACAGATTTTTAGTAATCGAGAGATATTTAAGTACAACACTCATGGGTAAAGTTGCTCAGGGAAAATAAAGTTGACGGTACATAATTCAATTATAAGAACCAAATAGCTTTTTCCTGACATTTTTTAACACTAACGAGGCAAACGTAGAGCAGTCACGAAGCTCATATTATTACCTACTATATTAGCTGTACATTGAAACATAAACAGGATCCTTTTTGTGTTACAGAATTTAACTTATTTTCTCGCCGAGTAGAAAAGTCGTATGTTGTATTTTGATTTTTATCGTTTTCAAGAAGTAAAAGTACCTACCTAACTACAGTTGCCTAGTTTTACTACTGGTATAATTTATTCCTAAATAAAAGCAGCTTTTTGTTGTAAATTATGTGCTTTAGTAGTATTATCATACACTAGCCTTTCACCCGTGACTTCGTCCGCGTGAAAATTTCTGTACCCTCGTCCCACCCCGTCGAGTCGAGTCGCGTAATTTCTTCGATTTCGCATAGCGTTCCTTCTGACTCTTTTTATTTCTGCTCGGTTCCTAAGGGTCGTAGCGTGATGTTTAATAGCCTATAACCTTCCTCAAGAATTAGGCTATCAAATGTAAAAAGACTTTTTGGAATCTGACCGGTAGTTCCAGCGATTACCTCCTACAACCTCACCAACTTTACCGCTTTATAATAAATAAATAAATAAATAAAACAAAATTCTTAAAGTAAAAAAATAATAATAATATCATACTACTTATACGGTTTATAGACAACATTTGTTCCGAGTAACAGCAAACTATTATACGTAATGAAGATTATGCCGGATATAATAATAATAATAATTAATGGTTTTATTTTATTTGGGACAACATAGGAACCATTTTTGTTAGTAACAAAATATAAATGCAAACAAGTAAGTGAATCATGTGCTTTCGAGGCATTTCATGCGGACAATGATTCCGCATGAGGTCATGAGGTGTCTCATCACAGGAGCTCTCCGGTCCTCAGCCACGACTTTCAGATGCTATTGCTACTCCCCTGAATCCTCCTCACAAGCGATGCCACCTTTTTCCTGATGATAGCATGGAAACCATCTGTACGCGATTGGGCAAACATCCCCGAGGCACTACAGAAACGAGGTCGTTTCAACATCATCCTGAAAACATTGTTATATTGGACGCGGAAGGCATTTAGACATTTATTATGTAACGAATTTAACAGTTATCCGGTTGCTACAATCTACGTACTAAGTTAACACAGTTGATTACAAGCAAATTATGTTTTAAAACTGCCTTTAACCGTACTCGTTTTCAAGAGAAAGGTGTCTGTCTTAAACGTAGTGTATGTACTTAGTAGTAGTTACGATCCAGAATTAAAATAAGTGAGAGGTTTTCCGGGACTCGTTTTCACTGCCTCTTCGTACTTCTCCCCTTCTGCCCCTCTCCGCATTGCCAATACGCACAGCCAACAATTAACTACCGCTCACATTCACACACTAATATGATACCAAAATAATGCCTGCTCCAAAAGTATTTGATGAAAATGTCAACAAATTGATCAGAAAACGTACCTGTTCATGTCAATTTGTAGTGCCACTTGCAAATTGAGTTATTTTGATTTGATTATTTGAATACTTGGTCCCGAAATTCTAATTTTAAAGCACCCTATTTTACATTTGGCAATTTAAGTTTGTGGTTTACTAATTCCTTTTAGTGAGTGATTGCGTAAGAGTTTAACCCGAAAAGGGTTTCCTTACACTTTTGGAACATTCCATATTATCTCCGCTACGTCTCACCAAGACGTGCACCAAATCTGCTCTATTAGGTATATTAAAAGAACTTCGAATTTGCAAAAAATCTTAATAACTTGGTACTATTTATTATTATTATTTACGGTGACAAAATATTTACGGTGAGATAAGTAACCATCAAATCAAAATCTGATTACTAAACAAACTGCAAACGGAGCCTTCAAAAATAGCAAATGCCTAATATATCATATTTGTGAGTATTCGAGTGCCTTATACATTTTCAACCAATATAGAAAGCAGGGGGAAACTTTTTGAAGTTTATGGCCTAAAGCAACACATGATTATTACAAGCTTTGAACAGTATGTTGCAAAATATTCTAAAACTTTTAAAAGTGTGTGCAAAATAGTTAAAGCTCTTTATATTAGCAATAAAATAAAATCAGCTGATGATAAAATAAAAACTACCTGGCAAATAATAAATAATGAAACAGGTAGGAAAAAACACCGTAATACGGAAATTAATTTAGAGACTGCACATGGCCTCATCAGCTCAGATGTAGAAATAGCTCGGGAATTTGAAAACTTTTTTGGTAGTATTCCCCCTCAAAACAACTGAAGCTTTAAAATCTTCGCCCGCGCTTTCTGCTGCCTTACTTAGAACGAATGTAAAGGCATGCCCTTTGGAGTTTATGTTTCAGCATACAAACCCCCAGGCTGTTATAAAAGCCTTTAAAGATCTAAAAATTAAATCTACTGAAGATCTCTGGGGAATGTCTGTAAAAGTCTGTAGATCTATCATTGAAACCATTGCGCCCTATTTAGCATTCATATTTAACACCAGTGTAGACCAAGGAGTCTTTCCGGTTCTCATGAAACATAGTAAAATAGTTCCTTTGTTCAAATCCGGTGATAGTAAAGAACCCAACAATTATAGGCCTGTGTCAATTCTGCCAGTTCTCAGTAAGGTGCTTGAAAAGTTGATGCTCAATCAAATGTTACGTCACTTTAATAAAAATTCCATCTTTCATGAACAACAGTACGGTTTCACCAAACGGCGTTGTACCACTGACGCTGGTGTCACCCTAATAAAGAACATTTTTAACGCCTGGGAAGAAGCACAGGATGCCATTGGAATCTTTTGCGACCTCTCTAAGGCGTTCGATTGCGTAAACCATCAGACACTTCTGCTGAAACTAGAGCACTATGGGATTAGAAATACAGCTCTTGATTTACTAAGATCATACCTGAAAGATAGAAAAGTTACAGTTCAAGTAAACGGCATAAACTCATTAGGGTCTGAAATGGCAATGGGCGTTCCTCAAGGTTCGATATTGGGTCCATTCCTCTTTTTAGTTTATATTAATTATTTACCCCAATTACTTCAAAATCAACCGAAGAAATATCAATGATGTGTCATCTGCAAATAACACCATTAATAATAATAATAATAAATTGTTTATTGATCAAGAAGGTACAGATGGTGCGAAAAAGAACTTAAACTAGTAACAGCAAGATAGTTTTACAAGTTTATGAACTCTATTATATGATTAAACAAATTTATGAAGAACATGGTACATCTGTTGACAATATACGTTTCCCTGTCTCTTAAACTATGTATACCTGTATCTTAAGAGACAGTTGACGGCCAAAAGGCTAAGTTCTTATATTACATATTTAATAAGTGAGGACACTGTCGATATATCCATCCACAAATAAACAATTATCAGAAAATGATAATGAAGACTAAAATTAAATAGTTAAATTGTTGATAGTCTTGTGAGTGTGTATGCATGTGTGTGTGTGTGTGTATGTGAGTGCGTGTGTATATGTGTGTGCGTATGTGCATGAGCGTGCAAATGCTATGTTATGTAAGTTAAAAGTGATTCTGTGTGATCATAATCTTGTTGGAGTAGCCACTCAGTGAGTTTCTGTTTAACTTCCCATTTTGTCAGATCAAGTATATTTAGATGTTTATGAATTTTTCTGTAAATGAGAGAGCTGAGAATAAGATATTGATGTTTGGCAAAGGTTGTTCTATGAGGAGTACTTGGAGGGATAAAGGTACGTTTTTTCTGGTTGGGAGGGGGTAGGGATGAATGTTTTTTAAGGACCGAGTAGAGCACAAAGAGTTGACGAACTGTAAGAACTTTACAGTCGGAATACATTTGAGTTGTTGGGTATCTGTAGGGTTTTCTGATCATAACTTTAAGTATAGCTCTCTGTGCTCTCTCTAGTATGAGAAGCAGTGTTTTACATGCCCCTCCCCACACCGTAATACAATTATTGTACATTATTTACAATTATTGTACAATTTTTAATATTGTACAATTATTGTACAATTTTTAATATTGTACAATTATTGTACATTATTGTAATACAATTATTATACATTATTTGCAGATGACACAGATCATTGATATTTAAGATAGACCGACGGTCACAAAATCTTGACGACGTGAATAGCTCCATTCTTCAGGTCCATGATTGGTTTACGGTAAATAATTTGGTACTAAATGGTAAAAAATCCAAATGCGTTAAATTTAAATTACCTAATGTAAGAAGTAGCGAGTGTGACATCATGTTGAATGGAGAAAAACTGGAATTTATTAATCACGCTAGATGAGAAATTACAATGGGCCCTCATATAACATCTCTTGCGGGGCGGCTAAGCTCGGCCGCTTATGCTGTTAGAAAGCTAAGACAGTTAACAGATGTAGAAACCGCGCGTTTGGTCTACTTTAGCTACTTCCACAGCATTATGTCGTATGGCATTTTACTGTGGGGTCGGGCTGCTGCTCAGAACAATAACTAAGGCTGCTGACATTGAATCCATCTTTATTTTGCAAAAGAGAGCTGTCAGAGCCATTTATAATCTACGTCACCGCGAATCTCTCAGGGAACTATTTAAAAGGATTAATATTATGACGGTACCTTGCCAAATCATTTATGAAAATATTATGTAGGTACGTAAGAAAAAATCTACATCTTTTTAATAAAATAAGTGGTAGACATCATTTTAATACAAGAAATAATAGATCAACCATTTTTCAGATTAGCTAAAGTACATACATCTTTTATGGGGTACCTACTGTGTTAAATGCTACAACAAAATACCTTGTCATATATTGCAATTAAAAATGAAAGAAAATTTAAAACCCATATAAAAAGTTCACTGTGTAAACAAGCATATTACAAATTAGAGGATTATATCTAAGATAAGAATGCTTGGAAACATGCTGGTCCAGCTCCATAGGACAATCTAGGGTCTAGACAAAATTAAACTTGTTGCTACTTTAACTGTATAGTTAATTATTTTTTATGACATTGATTTACATTCTGTGATTACTTTAACTCACACACTGACATATTACTTGTTTACATAATTTGGGAAATCGTATACTTTTACAATGTTTGTAAATATGTGAACACCATGTATCTATCACTTAATTAACTTATTTATCGTTGCTACGTTTATTAAATTCTTTTTACCTATTGTGGTAGGGTAATTTTTATTATAGGTGCATCGTCTTCACATATAATTATATAATTAATGTATACAAAATATTGTAACACATTTTAAAAGAGTAATGGTGGAGTTTGTTGCCCATTCTTCTCCATACGAAACTATCTTTTGGAAGGGGCGACTAGAATCAATTCTATTTAAATGTAAATGTTGACGTTCAAAAGTGCCTTTTATGTGCCTATTTGAAATAAATGCTTTGACTTTGACTTTTACTTTAGAATCGGTTCATTTGCGTCTCACCAATAATTTCAAGAAAATATTGCGGTGCGTAGTGAAAGGTACGTACTAAACTAAAACATCAAAAATCCGTTCCAAATTTGTATCTAAGGTACTCAACCTTAGATACAATTTTCCGCAGATTAAAAGTAACGTCATATCTATGGGGAAGGTAAAGAGCTATTTTTTCTAAACATAGTTTTGTAAATACTTGTTCTGTGCTAAAATATTATACGGATATACTCGTATACACGCGTTATTCGCCTTAATATGTAAACAAAGTTATTGTTTGTATATTCAAATTCGACCACGCTTGTTCATAACAATGCAATGCAATGGTCTGAACTAACTGCGCAGCGAGCTTTTATTAAATTTGTAAAAGCGTACGATACACGAACCTCTTTCCAGAGTAACTGAAAGTTAGTGACGGATAGGAACCTAGTTGGATTTTAACTATTCTGTATAAGAGGTCAAGGATTTACCAGTCCGATAATTTTACATAGAATGTAACATGTTTTTGTGGACAAAAATGCTTTTATTGTAAACGAAGCATCACCAAAACCAACCACTTGCTGATAAAAAATATTCGAGCAGACCCGTTTACTCAGAATCTAATTAAGCACCTACGTGTTCGTAGTACCACATGCTGCATTAATATAAATGTGCATAATAATGAACTTCCATAAAGGTTAGCGCAGCAAAGCTAATTTTTACTATAATATATATTATGCTGTAGACGATGTAAGTGTAATGCCAGCACATTTTTACATAGGTAGTTTAAGTACTTATTCCTTACTCTGTCTGAAATACGAGGGGTGATTCAATCGATATCAAAGTGGTGGTCGAACTGTTAATATTTAGTTGTAAGACCAACAAGTTGTTGTTGTAGGTACCAACAGTTTATCGACATTGACAAATTCCTACGAAATTATATTTAATTTAATATAGACTCTGCCACTGGTAAATGAACATAGGTTTAGCGACCGGCCCTCATTTGTGTGCTCAAGGTCGATTCTCTTTACAGTGAAGTCTGTTGGTTTTACTTGTAATATTCAGTTACGTTACCGCAGAACGTTCGTGTAACGTGCGATATAAATAGAGGTTAGGCTCGAGTTGTTCCGACCGTACTCATGTGCATAACAGACCAACCCATTATCTTACAGCAACGAATAAAAACTGAAAGGAATTTCACTATCACTGACACGTGTTGATTGTTGCAATGCTATATTCAACTATGTATAGCAACGGAACTTACGATCCAATCAATGTACCTACGTTAGTCTCTGGTCAACTAATTGCTACCAACTTTTGATTCTATAAAAAAATAGCTTTGGCAGCCGGATCGGTTTGTCTTTCACCGGGAAAAGATTTGTTCTATTGTTAGTACTTGACAAGTGTGAGGACGACTCATTGGACGATACGAGGTAAATGTGTTCTCTCACGGCTGACCTCATGGCGTGTTCACCGACCCACGGTGGGTTTGTGTGTACCAATCCGATTTCTGCGCTAAGAATTGATGTAATATAATAGTGGGTACCTATACTAGCCGTTAAAATTATAGGGTCGTGAGACTTTTTACCGTTGTCGGTATAGCAACGCATTGGTAGTAGCCCTTTTAGTGTTATAGGCGACGGTAAACACTTTCCCTCAGGTGGGGCATTCTGTTTGTTTTCTAACGCATAACATACCTACTTACAAGAAAACCAGTATGACCCAGTTTTGGTACGGGGTATGCTATGTTTGTCGGAATTATACCCTACCATGGTTATTTTCCTAGCTATGCTGCAATTTGGCCACGCTTGTATTTCGTCATACGCTACGCTACGATCTTTTGGGCATATGTATATTCACAAGCGTATTAGTGAGCTAGGTTTTATAGGGCATTTTCCTATGCCGCGTCTTTCTTGTGGGCAGTCTCGATATGCGTGACCAACTCTTGTGTGGACAACACGGTGTTTTGCTCAGGTATTGACATGAAGCGACACGTGTCGACTGTCGATCAACACTTCAGTTTTTATATTGAGCATTACTTCAATAATTAAGATACAAAATTAAACTAAATAAAGAAATATTAAAATATATTTTAGAAAATAATTATATTTTATTAAAATCGGAACAGAAGTAAAATAAAAGAGTGTTAATTCTTAGCTATTATACATATAAAATACTGAAATAGGTACAATGTCTCTAACAGTTTGGATCGATTTAAATGATCTGTAGAAGCAACATCGCTGACCGTACACGGTAACAAGTTTAAGTGGCGCCTATTTTATCAGAGTACAAACATAATAAGGCGTGGGTGTGTACTTGGGAAAATGCATAAACGACTCCAGTTATGTTTAGCGTTTATCTGGGATCCTGCATGATTCTGATTAGTGCTACGTGGCATCTACGCTTTTGATTACAGCCCGCGCAGCTGTCGTACATGGGGATAAGAACAAAAGCTACTCGTAGCTTCTGGGTCGCCATCACTATATTGCCGAGGTACGCACTAAAATGACCCTTTGCGGTGATAACGTAGAGGGCTACATTTCGCGCTACGATTTGTCATAGACGCATCTCGTTTCTGGATATCCGAGTTCACAAAATACCGTAGCGTGCGAATAATAAAGGCGAAGTTAGGATCACTAGCTATGTTCAAATATATAATGTAACTAATGTAAATAATGTACTTCAAACGCGACTTGGTTCGCGTGGATTTCTTGGATTTCCAACTCAACACACCTTCACCTCCTGTAAAAGGTTGTTTTCGTCATTTAATGATTTTATGATCTTTATTATTTATTTAGATAACTAGTCGAGCCAAGTTGTAAGTAATTTTTCATATAAACTGTATCTCCCAATTAAATTTTTTTTAAATCATAAGTCATAGTCAATATAGTTATTTCACTTGAAGATTATTTTTACCAGTTCCGAATTAATCAAGCCACGGAGTAAAATCCTCACCTATGTATGATCATTTTTCACCCCGTTAGGGGTTGATTTTCTAAAAACCCTGAATCACGCAATTCTTTCCTTTTGATCATATGTATTAACACCGAGTGACGACTTAATCAGATCGCGTTAAAGTTGGGTGGAAAGTTGAAGCGGGCTCTGGAGGGGAGTACCTTAGATATTCATGCTATTTTTTACGTTTGTATTTTGTTTTTTTGAGGGTGGGTAATCACCAAATAACTTCTCCCGCTCTGGGCAGAGCGGGAGGGCGTGTCAGACCCTTACTAACTAAAACCCACCCGTGTTCCTTCAGTTGCCTGTACCAGGGGCCACGGTATCCCTCTCGGACTTTCCCGCAACCCCAGCAGGCATCGGCCCTAGCGGACCCCGTCATTGGTGCTGACATCTCTTTGAGGCGCGCGTGGAACACAACGCGCCGTCGACCCGGGCCCGGTCCTTATCGAACGGCGAGCTGCCCATTGCTCGCCGTTCGCAAGCCCACGCCTACGGTGGCCGGGAATCGACCTGCGAATCCCGACGCCCAGGGCGTCTCCTGCGGCGGCTAGGGGCGTGAGGGCGCGAATTTTGCCTCTCCCTCACGCGTTCCGCCTCCTCCTTCACGAACATTACTGCTTCGCAGAAGGAGGTGACGGCTTCCCAAGCCCTCTCGCTCCGTACCCTGGCCTGGACCAGGGCCGGACGCGAGAGATCGCCACCGCCAATCGCCTCCACGAGGACACGGCGGTGCTCCGCCCAAGCCGGGCACAACTCCACCGTGTCCTCCGGGTGATCCACATAATGGTGACACCCGGGTGTTTCCTCCCGCCTTATCCGGAACAGGAACCTCCCGAAACAACCGTGCCCGGTTTGGACCTGCGTCAGGCGGAAGGTGAGGACGCCATGGCGCCTCTCCCATGGATAACATGGCGGTAATCCGGCAAGAAGGCTCGCTGCCTCACCGGAGACCGTACGGTACCCCCGGACCAGCCGGGTGGCCATGACTCTTTGGGGCGCGATCAACCGGTGGGCTGGCCGCCGCCTCAAGGAACGCGCCCACACCGGTGCCCCGTAAAGGGCCATGGACTGCACGACCCCCGCGTAGAGCCTCCGGCAGGAAGCGGTTGGCCCCCCTAGATTGGGCAGGAGCCGCTTCAAGGCAGCCCCGACTCTTTCCAGTCTGGGAGCCAAACGTCGGAAATGCTCCACGAAGTTCCACCGGCTGTTGAGGACGAGTCCCAGGTACTTCATCGTCGACTCGACGCCGATGTGAACCCCTCCTACCGTTATTTGGGAACCCGACGGTGGCGCGTTCCAAGGACCATGAAATCACATGGCCTCGGACTTGTGCAGGGCCACCTCGTCTCCCAATTGCCGGATCCTCTCGACGATTGTCGCAACCCCGCGTGTCGCTAGTTCGGCTGCCGACTGGTGCACCTCCCGTTTTTATTTTTTTTGTTTCCGGGGTGGAAAATCCTCATGGATGTCCGCCGCCCTGGGGCGGGTGGCGGGGTCTATCAAACTCTTACTGACTAAAAACCACCCCGGTGTTCCATCGCACACCTACGCCGGGGGTCGCGGGAACGGACGATCCTTCCGCAACCCCCGACTAGTGCGACCTCCCCTGCGCCCGGACCAGCGTGTCGTCAGCGTAACAAACCACGCTGACACCGCTAGGGAGGTCGGCGCCCAGCACCCAGTCGTAGCCGATGTCCCACAGATGCGGCCCCAGGACCAATCCCTGTGGGACACCGCACGACATCTCTTGCCGGTTCCATACTCCCTGGTGACCAGGGTAGATGACGGCCCTGTCCGTCAAATAGGCCTCGACCACACGACAGAGGTAGGTCGGCATCCGGTGATATCGGAGTGCCTCCCTGATGCGACTCCAGGGCACGGTATTGAAGGCATTGGCGATGTCTAGAGACACTGCCAAGATGACCCCACCCCGAGCCACAGCATCCCCCGTCGTGAGGGCCCGCACGCGCATGATGGCGTCCACCGTAGAGCGCCCCCTGCGGAAGCCAAACTGGCTTTCCGACAAATCCGGCCCCAATCCCCAATCCGGTCTGCAATGATTCTTTCAAAGAGCTTGCCCACCTCGTTGAGCAGCACGATGGGCCGGTAAGCGGACGAAGAGTCCGCTGGGCACCCCGGCTTCTTGATGAGGACCAGTTTCCCCGTCTTCCAACGAAGTGGGAACTGGCCCCTCTCCATGCATGCGCTTAGGAGCCCCCTTAGTCGAGGCCCGAGAGCCTCCGAGGCCAGGACCCAGGTTTTCCCAGTTAAGTCGTCGGGTCCTGGGGCGGTATTTTTGCAACTCAGCCTACGTACCGCCACTCGCAGCTCTACCTCGGTCACCCCCGGAGCATCGTCGTCGTCGTCGGCGCGCGGCGGTGTGGTCCGCATTCATGCTATAAATTTTTACCTAAAAGAAACATTACATTATTTTCAAGTAAGTATAATTGCATTCCTGTATTTCCGAGAAGACGCTTTCCCGAACTAGACATCGAATCAACAAAAATGCGATTTTTTTTTATAGCACCAACCGATACTGTAAATTTTAAGGATAAATATATGTAATAAAAATTATACAATTTAACTGGGTAAATAATGAATATTTTCTGTTAGGCGCCCCTTGACCTTATAAATTTGTAAGTAGGTACCTAGATAATTGCAAGATTGCATGAGGCCGTGTATAGATACGTTATGTTTTTTAAACTTAAGATTCTAATATTTGTTGATTGATATTATTTGTTCCTTAAGGTTGATCCTTTTGGATGGTGTCATAAAAATATCTACAGGTGTTTTTTTTTCGATTCGATTCGATTATAGTAAGACTTCCATCGATTTTGAATAATTAATACTAACAAAACCTACAATAAACTGAAACATATATTTATATAGTTGTCCAAAACCTACCTTTAAAAGTAGATACTTATTTACCTATTTATTTTGGAAACCAGTTGCATTTTGACATGTCGATAATAATAATAAAAAATATATTTAATTCTGAAAAATATTCGTACAAAGGTGCGTATTTGAAAACGTAATTTTCTGCAAATTTTCCATTTTTCCAATGCGTACAATTCTCAAATACTTACTTGTTTTATCCAACACAATAAATGTCCGAAACATGTAAGCCACGATGCATAATTATTATTAAACACCATAAAGAAGTTATGAACGTAAGTAATGGTACCCAAGGTACCCAAAATGTGTAATCTGAACTATAGTTAAACTAAAAAATTACGGGTTACCACAGGGTTAAAAAAATAAGGTTACAAAACTACCTTAAAAATATCATAGAGCAAAGTCCAAAATAGTTCAACATGAAATCATGCATAGTTTATTTATTTATTTATTTTATTAGGTCTACCAACAACTGTTTACACTAATTTACAAAAAAAGATAAAACATGCGTTTAAACTCTACACAGTGCAACAATTACTTAAAGGTAAACACCACATGGACAAAAAAGAAAACAATAAAAAGTTAGTAAATGTAAACAATAAAAAGTAATAATAAATAGTTGTAAGTACTTATGTAGGCTAATGATGATTAAGGAACCTCTCCGCGGCGAGCGCGGCGGCCAACGGCTAAGCTGGTTGCAAGCTTCGCTTTATAAGAAAAAACTTTGCCAAAAAAAACACTACCAAGTGAAAAGTACCTAACTCTAATTTCGGAAGTCGGTGTCTTAGGTTTTGTATTTTCATTTTTTGCCAGCGACTTCCGAAATTAAAGTTATTTTTCAGTTTGTTGTGTTTTTTTTGTAAAAACTTTCTAATTTTCACTTTTTAGTTGTGGTACTCAAACTCAAAGCATTTATTTCAAATAACCAATTACAGGCACATTTGAATTGTCAAGGGGTCGGTCAGTCATAAAGATGAAGCTAGGTGCCCATTCCAAAGCGTAGTAGGTACCTATGGAGAAGAACGGACAAGAAACTGCATGGACACTCTTTTAAATCAAAATATTGTTACAAAAAAGTGGTTACATCATTCATGTTGTAATTATACATGCGAGAACGATGTAGAAAGACGTGCACGTTAAAAGCGTCCGTAATAAAAAAATAAAAACAATTACTTATGGAATTAAAATAAGCCGTGGCAGCTAAGAAATGACCAGTGCCTACTGACGGCACCCGTTCACGAACATGACGTATAGATCAGCACTACCCCAAACAAAGTAAGTAGTAAACCACTACTTGCAATAGTTGCTACTTGCAAACATGTGTGTGTTAATTATTACAACATAATCAATATACATTAAGTGGAAAAAATACGTATTATTGATGCTGACTCAAAAACAACTCATTAGAACTTGACCAAATTTATATGGTGGTCCCATATAAATTCTGCAAGTAGCCTTTCTAATAAAAAAATAATTTCCTAAATCGCTTGATAAATAACGGAGAACAAGGTAAAAAACGTAAAAAAAAAAGTAGGCGGGATCATCCACTGCCACGCGCCACGCTACGCACTAAACACGTGCTGGCAAACAAATGAGCCGTGGCAAAACTCTCCGTGCACCGTCCTAAATAAATACACTTTACTCAACTCAAACTCAAAGCATTTATTTCAAATAAACCAATTACAGTCACTTTTAAATTGTCAAGGGGTCGGTCAGTCAGAAAGAGGAAGCTAGTTGCCCATTTCAAAGCGTAGTAGGTACCTATGGAGAAGAACGGGCAAGAAACTCCATGGACACTCTTTTAAATCAAAATATTGTTACAAAAAAGTGGTTACATCATTCATGTTGAAATTATACATGTGAGAACGATGTAGAAAGACGTGCACGTTAAAAGCGTCCTTAATAAAAGGATAAAACAATTCAGGAATAAGCCGTGGCAGCTAAGAAATGACCAGTGCCTACAGACGGCACCCGTTCACGAACATGACGTATGGATCATTCAGCTCAACCATTTTGAAGGGAACTTAATTATCCAATACACACGCCACCACTAGCGACACATTTGAGTGAGCATGACAGACTCTCAGCCGCCAGGACACATTCAAGTCAATGAAAGACGAACCCAGTAAGCTTTCTAGTAGGTACATACTGCTCACACATGTGCTATGCAATTATACAATACTAAGAGATTGAATTTATACAATGCAAAGATAGTTTTTACAACCTTTATCAGCTCCAACAATATTTTCGAATGCTAATCAGTTAGTTTATGCGCACTTGTGGAGCAGGACCAGCGCTGAGCCAAGCATTTTTGTCAGTGATGTAATCCCCCAACTTATAATATGCTTGGCCGTATACTTAGTGTGCGTTTTATACAAGATTTAAATTTCGTTTCATTCAATTGGAGTACTCGTATGTGGGGAGGTATTTTATTGTAACATTTTAAACAGTACCCCATGTAGGATGAGTCTACTTTAGCCAGTCTGAAACCTGGTTGAACTAATTGGTCCCTATTTCTACTCCTATAGTTGTCTTTCACCTCTTTTACTGAAATGATTAATTTTTTTCCGTACGTACATGATGTTTTCATATATATATTGACAAGGTACGTTCATGATGTTAATGTCTTTAAACAGTTCCCATAGAGAATCGCGCCTGCGGAGGCTAATGCTCTGATGGGTCTTTTCTGCAGAATAAAAAATAGACTCAATATCGGCAGCCCGTCCCCATAATAAAATACCGTAAGAAATGATACTATGAAATGAAAATAACTGAAATAGACTAGCCTCGCAGTATCTACATTAGTAAATTAACGGATGTTTCATACAGCATATGCTGCTGAGCTTAGCCGTCCTGCAAGACATGTTAAATGAGGACCCATTGCAGCCTTGAGTCGAGCTTTATCCCCAGGAAAACAGTTTTATCGACAAAATCTAGTTTCTCTTTATTCAATACTATGTCACAATCACTATTTTTGACATTCGGTAAATCAATTATGCATTTAGTTTTTTTCCCATTTAAAACTAAATTATTAGCAGTGAACCAATTGTGTACCTGCAGTAGGAAATTATTTTCTTCGTCAAGATTTGATGCCCGTCTATTTATCTTAAAAATGAAGGAATTATCGTCAGCAAATAACACCATTTGTGGTTGATTTTTTAATAAATGGGGTAGATCATTAATATATACTAAAAAGAGGAAGGAACACAATATTGAACCTTGTGGATCACCCATTTTTACTTTTAAATCAAATGAATTGACAACATTTATTTGGACTTTGTGTTGTCTATCATCTAAATAAGATTTTACTAAGCTAAGTGCGAGTTTACCTAGTCCGTAATGCTCAAGTTTTAAGAGCACGGTTTCGTGATCACCGCATGCCTTGCCGAGGCTATGCCTTGGAGAGGTCACAAAAGATCCCTATGGCATCTTGGGCCTCTTCCTACGCTGTAAATAAGTGTTTTAATAAAGTGACACCGGTATTAGTTGTACAACGTCCTTAATTAATTTATTATTTATTTTTTATTGCTGATCGTGTAAGATTTTGTTGGTGTTAAAATGATTAAGCATTAGATTGAGCATTGTATATATAACATACCTTTCCGAACACCTTGCTAAATACCGGCAACACGGATACTGGTCTATAATTGTTGGTGTCTTTGCTGTCCCCAGTTTTAAAAAGTGGTATAACCGTACTATATTTCATTAAATCCGCGAAGACTTGATCTACACACAAATTAAAAAATATGAAAACTAAGTATGGTGCTATAGTCTCGATTATGGATGTACAAACTTTGATAGACATTCCCCATAGATCATCGGTCAATTTTATTTTTATTTGCCGAAAAGCTTTTTTAGCTATAATAAATGATAAGTAAATGATTTTATTTCTGTAAGTAGGTTTTTACAAACACTTTTACACACCAATCATATTTTTTTTTTAACTAGATGAGGTCGGCGTTTCCTATCTGACTACTCTGAGAAGAAAGGCCGAAACAAGCTCAGAGGTCACAGTCTCTTTTAAAGTCCACACAGAATCTTGGTTAGATCATGTGAAGGCTATGTAGATCGGTGTCTGAAATGGTCTTTTGAGGAAAGAAGCACACAGATTGAGTGGACCTGTCCAGTCAGTGCACGCAATTGTCAGCAATCGTGCAGCTCAACTCAGAACTAAAGGAGCTCAACGATTCGACGAACATAGGTTTTATATGTTTAAATTGAAATTCAACCGGGCAGTCTATAACGTTCGCTCGTAATAAATCAATTGAGACATCGGGTGAGGTAAAGCTTCCGTCGTTTTAGATGGTATGTTAATAAAGAAATTTACAAATTCTTGAGCTACTTCTAAGTTAGAGGGTATGGCACCACGTGAAGTCTCCAATGTATAATCAGTGCTTCGTATTTTTTTCCCTACTAACTAGTTTCCAAACTGTATTTATGTTATTTGCTGCTGATTTAATCTTGTTGCTAATGTACTGACTTGAGCTATCTTGCAGGTATTCCTAAAAAAATTGGATTATGTAGCAACATACTTCTTAAAAGTTACTGTGTTAATGTAGGCCTTTAGGCCATACAGATCGAACAGTCTTTCCCTACTTATCTCAATAGAGCTATTGCTGCTCTAGTTGACCAGTCACTAAAAATAAAATTAGGGCAAATATTTATTGTTTTCTTTTCAAAAGTTTTATTGCAGTCATTGTGCACTACTGAAAATAAATCCTCATACAATTTATATGCATCGTCTATATTATGGCCCAGAAAGTTTTACTTATTGTTTAGGTATTATTGAATCTATTTAATTTCCCAGTCGTACATTGTATTAATTGGTCCAAATTGTATTTGCACTTTTTGCAAAGGTGTTTTAAACTTAAAAGTTACCGTTTGTGCACTATGATCAGATAATTTACGATGGCTGACTGAATTTACCTGAACCGCCTTATTGTCTATGTTTTCTTCTTTTGGGGTCAGCCCTCCTAATACTTCACTACCACCATGTACGGTTGAGGGACTCTTAACCGCATTATTGTAAAAAAAAAAAAACATCAATAGGTAAAGCTTCTTTGGTTCATATATCCACTTACTAAACGGTTACAACTTATTGACAAATCATACAATGTCGATATGAATGTTAATGTTATTAACGCTGACATAATTTACTTGACAGTGGCAGCGCATTCGAAGGTCAATGGCAGAATGGCAAGCGGCACGGCCTGGGCGTGGAGACACGCGACCGCTGGCTGTACCGCGGCGAGTGGACGCAGGGGTTCAAGGGCCGCTACGGCGTGCGCCAGAGCACCATCAGCAACGCCAAGTACGAGGGCACTTGGGCCAATGGACTCCAAGACGGATACGGCTCCGAAACATATGCTGATGGCGGTCAGTATTATCTCATTTCTTTCATTGCCAAACTATTGGAATTCAGACGAAAATACATTACGTTTACATGGCCATGGCATTCTTCGCTATGTAGATCCGTTCGTTACGAGAAAATACAATATTGTTAATCTGATGATAACACCCAAAGCTATTGTTTTAATCCGAAAATAAACTCTTGAAATCCGGGTTAGTCCGAGGCGCTACTTGCATAGTTATTTGTAATAAATTAATTTCATAACTAGGTATTTGTTGTACGCGCTGTTAGCCTCATGACCCAGATTGTAATGGCGTGAACTAGGAAGGAAACCCTTTTGCTTATACAATGTTTGCTGTTGGAATATAATATCTGTAAACAACACACCGTCAGGAATATAAATTCTTTCTGAACATACCCAGGAGTAGGTATACTACGTAGTTTGCAGCTCTACGATTGCTTGCTTTAAAAACTCACGCGATAAAAGGAACGGAGAGCGACCCTAGGTGGACTTATGTGTTTTGTTTCTTATTTAAAGATTTCAATAACGCATGCACCTAGCAATATCCACATCACGTGTATTGCACGTTCGTATGTCGTTCATTGTGCCAAGTGACAGATAATAATAACAATCATTGGTGGCATAATTTACCCAGTAACATACCTAAGTCCAAAGTTAGACTTAATTTAGGTAATAGTTTGCGAGCGTTGCGTATGACAAAACGTCATAATTATGTTTCTTGACGGCATCCCGTTGACTCATGCTCTCAATAAAGATTTGTCATTCATAAAATTAAAATGACGAATCCAGTGATTTGAAATAAGAATTTCGCTTTTAACAATATTACGACTCTTTTTTATTATCTCATGCCAAAGCGTTCGGTAAAGTTTTTTTTAATGTAGTGGCAGTGATACCTATAAATATTCCGAAAACAACTGACGAGAATAAGTGTCTACTTAACTTTAGCACCGTACACACATGCATCGTCCTTATATAATTTACGTACTCTGAGTTTTGACACACTTTATAGCGATTTAGATCAACTGATCATAATATTAACATTTACTTATAGAGACATCTTACAGAGCTGTATTATAAATTATAAACATGTTGATTTGAATTTACCAACGACTCTATCAACTTTGCGTAGCCCAGTTACTCGTATGCAATGAAAGTTTTCAGTAGTTTTCTCGATGAATGATCGGAGTGAAGCGGCCCTGTGCTCTGCGCGCCAAGCACGGCCCGCGGCCCTCGCCGGTTAAATATAGCACAGGCACGCCTGCCGCGCCGCGCGTCGCCTCGACACACAATCATGTCGACCACTCATTTAATACTAGGCACAACAAAAATTAACTATACAATCACACCCTAATTACACGGACATAATTTTCTGTTAATCTGTAGAGTCATCGCTATATTTCCTTACCTAACTTACTAGTGTCCCAAACAGACCTTTCTGTCGTCTCTACAACTCGACAACTTTACGAAATAGTGCGTCCGGAATTATTTTTTGTGACATTTAGAAACGGTTTGATGCTTAATAGCTTTTTGTAAAAAAGCAAACGTAGGCTATATTATATATAGGTACAGCTGATAGGGATGATGTTATAAATACAGGAAATATAAAATTTGACACAGTTACACCTTTTAGCACGGAAAACGTGCTAGACATTACATTCATGAATGCCATTGACGTCATACGGTGCTTGAACATTGACGATAGCGAGATTGAGTATGAGAAATAAGTCGAGCCATAGAGTAATACTTCATTCGTATTCTCAAGTGATTGATGCTGAGCATCAGTAAAAGTAAATTTTACACTACATATATAACATGTTTTAATTTAATTAAAAGCTAGAAGTTTAGACATCTTTACGCATATTTTTTGGCTACTATCATTCTTTCTCTCTCAAATCTTCTTTTCTTAGATTATGGCTTTCATTAATTCAATTTGTTCCTTCTTTTTCTTTATTGTTTTCCTGCTCATAGTCACATCTGCTATTGCAAAACTTCTTAAACCATAGACAGGTATAATCTATTAGAAATACTATAGATAGAACATAATCCACGTTTTGGAATAGGGCATCGGTGAATCGCGTCATTTAAAAGCATTTCTCTTGACGTGTACTGGCGATAGATTAGAGCAGTTTGCCCGTAATATTTAAAGACCTATCGGACTCGAACTTATGACGTCTTTACATCGCATTTGCTGCTCAACGTTGATGCCATTATTGTGCGATTACAGATTAGCGAGCGATGAGTATTTTCTTTATCTCTTTTCAACTGCATCTAGCTAATGGTATTATGATAAAACCCTTGTCAGGCTTCTGTCGCACTTAAGTGGTTTATCTCTACTACATTAAAGTAGTAGTCGGCTTCGGGTGCTTATCTAGTTATCATGCATGTTTTCCCCTGTTACAATCGTTATGCAATAGTGATAATAAGCCCACAAAGGTGGCTCTGCCAGAAGCAAACACGTCCAAAACGAAACCTTGGCCATTGTATTTCAAGTGCTTTAAAGTAGCAATACACCTTGTCCAATTCATTAATTATTAGATTACTACTCTACTCACTATAAAAGCGTCAAAATTCAAACTCAAATTTGAATAGGCTTTATTAACATACATACCTTACAATAAACATTCTATAGTTTTAGTATTAGTATATTAATATATATAATATTATAAAGAGGTAAAACATTGTTTGTTTGTAAGTTTGTATGTTAATAAAGGCATTTGCATTTGATAGCCCAATTTTAGAGAAAGGTTATTAAACATCACGCTACGACCCTTAGAAGCCGAGTAAAAAGAAAAAAAGTCAGAAAGAACGCCAAACGAAAAAGAAATGATAGCGCGGGCAGGCGATGCGATGCGACGGGGTGGGTCGAGAGAACAAAACAATACACGCGGATGATGCCCTTGGCAGAAGCTAGTACTGAATACATTAGACATCTGTAATGAGTTTGTTTTGCTTTCCAGCATAGGTCCCTCTCAGACCCTTCAGCAGTTTTCGATCGTAAGCTTTCCTTCTCTATACCATATATCTCACCTGCTGTCGATCTAAGTTCGTCCTCGTACCTACATACCGGTCTTCCTCTTCCCTTCTCTCGGATACCATTCTCATTACTTCCATCTTTGGCCCATTTCTTTGCCCACTACCATTGTATTTCTTTAGTGGTGAGTAGTGTCGCAGAGATAATTTATCCAAGGTAGGTATATTCTTCGACATATTCGAAGTTGCGATAGTTAATAAGGATTGGTTCTTTTCTAAGGTTTGTACTTTCCCTGTGGAACTGTGCAACATTTGTAGGCGTTTCGGGTTTTCGGTAATAAGGATGAGATTATCACCATAACGTAGATGGTTGAACGGTGCAACGTTTATTTAAATTCCACAACCACTCCAGTCTAGATTTCTAAATGTCTTTACTATAGTGGCAGAGAACAGCGTCACTTGACTCATCATCAACAGAGTAGTAGATTTTGGAAGTCAGGTCTAATTATGATTCTGTTATTCAGAATGCTAAAACCATCCAATATGATTCCAGGCACGTACCAGGGACAATGGATGCGTGGGTTGCGGCATGGCTACGGTGTGCGCACGTCGGCGCCGTTCGGGCTGGCGTCGCACTACCGAGGCGGCGCGCGCGGCCACCGCGGCTCCATGTCGTCACTCAACGAAGGCGGTGCCGACCCCTCCGAGCTGCGCTCCACGCGCATGGACGACGCGCGCGGAGGCTTCGTGCTCACGGTCCGCTCCGACCAGCCGTCCGGACGCCGCGGATCGCTTGTCGGAAAACCTAAAGGACTGCTACATGTAAGTTGAGTCTGCAATCATTCTCTCTACTGTCCACTACCGGACCTCTTCTCGAAAGAGACCTCTCTTTCGAGAAGAGATGAATGGTTTGGTGAATTTCGAGAATTGGATACCTATCCAATTCTCGAAATCACCATGCTGGGCACGCCAGCCTGATCGTGAAAGCAGTGCTTTTTGTTGCTGGTGACGTTACTTCTTGTCACTTTCTGTAATGGGGTATTTAATTTAAAGATGTTCATACTTTTCTTGTTATTCTTCAAAAAGAAAAATCATTATACTGATGTATCACTTGGATCAAGCTGGCTTTAAGCTTGGAATTAAGCTGCAAATCCCATCGTACTTTAACCTAAATGGAGCTGCTCTAACAGACAATATTTTAGTGTAAAGAGACAATTACGAATAAATCGTCCTTTCGTGAGTATTTTAGGGATGCACCCAGTCCTAGATAAACAAAACCAAAATACAAAAGAGATGATTTAGTAGATCCCTTAAAATTGCCTAAGCTATTGAACTCCACTTACTAAGACGACGTATAATGTTTTCAGAAATGGCGCAAACAGCGCAGCGTCGGCGAGCTGGACGGCACCGGCACGGGCTCGGTCCACTCCGGGGGCTCGGGGGGCTCGGGCTCTTCGTGGGTCTCCTCGGTAGACAGCACCCACTCCGCTATGACCCATGCCTCTTTGCACACAAACTCAAACGCAAGTTTCGTTGTCGAGGTGGGACTTTACTTATTTGGTTTAAATCACAAATTTATCACCCACATAATCGTTCGCATGTTGATGCAATGCCATCTTGATGCCCTCCACCCCCGGGCCGATCCCTCGCTAGCATGGCTCCACACGAACAAAATTATCTATAGCAACCCATTAACAAATATTGCTCACACATAATAAGTACGTGTAGATCCAGTCCTAACTAAAATAAACATGTTGTCATCTTTGTGACACACCAATTCTAACTCTAAAACCTATAATACTCGTATTTATTAACAATTACACTCTCCACATCCTAAATGGAAAATCCTGAGTGAAGTATGTATACTATTCACAGACATTTTACTTGTAAATAAAGGTTTTCGATAATATAATGTGTGGAATGCCATTAAGACACGATTATAAGTTTAGGGAGCAAGACAATTTACTCATTTTGAGACTTCGGTTCGATGTTATATTTACGTCTGAATCAATTTAACTCGACAAGCATAATTATTGATATGTGGGGATTGATATTTTGCGTTTTGGTTTTGTTTAATAACCAATACATGAGGCTTGGTCAAAAATACAAAAAAAAACAACGGTAAAATGTCATTTTCTTTTGGCAGGATGAACACTTGGATGCGAGCGTCACAGAAACTTACATGGGCGAATGGAAAAACGATAAACGTACTGGGTTCGGTATTAGCGAGCGCAGTGACGGCCTTCGGTACGAAGGAGAGTGGTCGGCGAACAAAAAGTATGGATACGGCGTTACTACGTTCCGAGACGGTACGAGGGAAGAAGGCAAATATAAGAACAACGTCCTTATAACAAGCCAGAAACGAAAACATTTATTCCTCATGCGGTCCGCTAAATTTCGGGAGCGTGTTGACTCAGCAGTAAACGCGGCGCAACGTGCATCCAAAATAGCATTACAAAAGGCTGATATAGCTATCTCCAGGTCAGTGTATATCAGATATATATAATATATATATAAAGGCCACAATTTTTAATATACCTAAAAAAATATACTTAAATATGTAGTTCACTGAGAAAACCTTTATCATAATTGTTACAGAACCGCCACGGCTCGAGGGAAAGGTGAACAAGCCGACGAAGCGGCAGACCAAGCAAAAGAAGACTGTGATATAGCGCAAGCTACTGCGAAGCAGTTCGCTCCAGATTTTAAGCACCCAGGCTTTGACAGAATAGGATTAAGAGAAAAATATAGACAAAAGGTTTACGATGCACAAATTGCAGCAAACGTATCACAAGAATCTGAAAAGATCTTGGACGGAAAGAGCATTCCAAATCATATCCCTCCGATGCATTCACAGATTCCTCAAAATAATAGAGCTCCAAATGCAGTATCCTCCAGGAGACCTTCAACGCAATATCCTAAACCCGTAGATCCACGGCTCGCAAACAGTTCTAACTACAATACAGATAATAGAAATCTTGGACTTCCACACGATCCATACTATTCGTCAAATCAAGATAACTGGAAATCAGCAAATACAACGCCTCAAATTTCGCCCGACAGTCAAAAATCATACTTACAAAATGACCAAACAAATCCTTATGGACCTATCTCACAAGGTGGTCAGCAACAACAGCAAGCTTCCTCGTACAGATTCAATCCACCAAGTATGGACCAAAGTGGCCAGCAATACGTCACCCAAGATCGACGATTGTCCTCGGCTAACAGACAACAACCATACCAAAGACCCCAACAGCAAGAATGGAACCCCCCTCAAGCTCCTCCCCGACGACAGAGTGTGCTCGGTCAGCCATCTTATGACGCCCAGGGTAACGCGTACGTTGAAACCACCTCTTCGTATGGACGAAATGAGCTTCGAACCGGAACCGTACACTCTGAGGGCCCTCTCGACCGACAAGCAATGCCGACGAATCAGCAACCCTATCGTCCAACGATCGATACCCAAGGCTATAGACAACCGCATGATCAACAAGGGTATACCCAACCGCAAGATCATACACATCGACAGCTGCCGAATGACAATCAGGCATATCGACAAACAGGCTCTGCTGATCAGGGATATAGGCCCAGTGCTACTACTGAACAAGATATTGTCAACGGAGCACGGCCAGCAGGACCGCGTCCGTCTATTGACTACTTTGATCACTACAAAAGACCCCCTAGTCGAGACTCAAGTGTCGATCGGTACGGACGGCGGTCACGGCAGCCGTCTGTGGAGGCGGCTCCAAGCGGAGGCTCCCGGGCAGGCTCCGTGGCTCCGCAGCCTGTGGTGCCATCTCGGCCGGCGTCACGAGCCGCAACACCTGCAGGCAATGGGCATCTAGCGTCTGGACGCGGCTCCATATCATCTCGTGCGGGTTCGCGAGAACCTCAACCATTTGAGGACTCACTTATGAGAAAACGGACACTCGGACAAGATATATCACCGTCACCTTATCAGCCCAAACGTACTGAAAGTTTGTATGTGGCTCAAGTACCAGAACCACCACCGCCTGCACCGATGAGAAGTGCAGGAGGTGGTGGAGGAGGAGGAGGCGGAGGAGGCCGTAAGGTAGGTTAATACAAGAATAAGCATGCGTAATGTAACTTTAGTATAAATAGTACGATTCAACAAAATGAAGGCGCAAGGCTGCTCATCCAATTTTGAAGGTGGGCCACAATTTTGGTACCGTGTCAGCCGGCAGGCCATCCAGTAAATAAAACTTGCCTACAGTTATGGCAATAATGTTTATACCTAGCTAAAGTCTGAAAATATGGTTTATTGTTGGCTAATTGCGAATGGATTCATATTGTTTAGACCTGGTTTGAAGTCCTGAAATCAGTTCTTAGTTAAAAGACTATCGCCACTTTCACACTTAAACTAGCATTTACGAGTAGCGTTTTTTCTAGGTTTATTTATTATTATTATTATATTTTTTGTCAAGATGCGATGTCAATCATCTGTAAAATATCGATTAGGCTGTCTGGTGAGCGGTTTTCTTAATCTTCTATGTATGCATCTTCCTCCTCTTATATATAAATATCAATTGCCGTTCGTTAGTCTCGCAAAAACTCGAAAATGGCTCGACCGATTGTTATGAAACTTTGGCAAGTTGTTGTGTGCGCGCCGGAGAACGTTTTAAAAGGCAATGGTACGCATGATGGGCATTAACTAGTCAACTCAATAAAAATCGTAAATTCATTCATTCAATGACAAACACCGCGCAGCCTAGAAGCACAAGGGTTAGTTTATAACACGTTGAAGGAAGGATTTTTGTGAATCCATCCATCAACCCCTTAAAGGAGCTAAATAGGCGATGAACGTTTCTATGGAAACTTCGTCATTTTTGACGATAGGGAATCCAATTTGGCACAGCTTGTAATATATAACAAAATTAGTTAATTTTTAGAGAGCGGTAAGTTTTGCGACTCTGGGGTTATTCTACAAAACTACATTGACTACAATATACCAGCAATACTACGCAAATGCCATTAATAAACAGATTTTTTTCTACTATTCTATTTTTAAATAAACCATAGGTACAGTATAATATAGGCGGACCTAATGCCATAAATATGAACCTAGTGTAGCTAGATTTAGAAAAAGGTGAAACTCAGAGGATCAAATTGCACTTTTAATACTATTATCTATTGGTACTGGTACTAATCGTGCACGATTGTTTAAAAAAAGCGACAAAAATAAGTCTCATCTTAACCCTGGATGGTCGCGCCTCAAAAAAGGACGTAAGTGGTCGTGCGGATGACATATATATATACAGAGCTTATACGACAGAGGGGCTTTCCTTTAAACTGCCTATACTAGATACGATTTTCAAGCTCTATACCAAAAATCAATTAAATAGGAACAGTAGTTTAGTCGCAAATGATTTTTTAAGTTTTTGCCCCGTTTGAACACGATGTATCTTTCCTAACAGCTGATTATGTCTATACGCATAGGTCATGCACCTTAAAACGATAAATCTGAGATCTAACCTACGATCCGTTGTTGCCGCTCTGACGCAAGTCACAAGTACAACCAAATATTTTCGCTAAAAAGATGGCAGTGCATACACACACACTTGCACTTTCATTACAAAGGGTGGTTGCGTTTTACTCTGATTTGTAAGCTATTAAATTGATTTGAAAGAAAAAAAAAACTAATTTTTGGTGCTTTTTATTTTTATACCGTATCGAATTAATAAAGTCTAGATTCAATTGAACCGTTTGTTTCAGTTTGCTTGAGTTTGGTTCCATTTATAACCACTAAACATGTACCTACGTAGTGTAATTTAATGCCCCTCTGACCTCTGTCATATCAACTCGGTATACCTAATCCATTTTAAAAGAAGAATAAAACTAGGATGACATTAAATCAGCCGGGTAATTGCGTAACGCATTTACAATTTACATTATATGTATATAAGTATGTATATCAGTCATCAGGTTACCGTAGTACAGGTTCTACCTAGTTCGGGACCTGCATTGCGATTCTGTAACCATCTCACCGTGAAAACTTAGGTGAAGTGAGCTGTCAGTGTCGTCGCACTGATGCTAGGGATTGACCAAGCATTACATTTACAATCATAATCGAGATTTTAATTATGTTTTTTAATGTTAGTTCTGTTGATTATTTTATATTATTTCAAAGCTAGTACATAAATAAGTGTCTAAATATTATTATTTGGAGTTTTTTTTTATAAAACAGCAACACAGAAATTCAGGCAGAAACTACAAGTTTAGGAAATCAAAATAAATGAACTTATTTGAGTTTCTAACTGAATTTCTGTTTTGCTGTTTTATTTAAAAAACCCGTATATAGTCATTTTTGGCCACTTAAATACTAGTCTTGAAATAATATAAAATTATCAACAGAATTAGCATTAAAAAAAACTCGATTATGATTGTAAATGTAATGCTTGGTCAATCCCTAGCCTTAGTGGGATGACACTGACAGCTAACTCCACGCTCACTTCACCTAAGTGGTTACATGCTCTGTGCCTAAGTGTTCACTTCACGATCACATTTTTACAGAATCGACATACTGAAGACCTTGTGTGTATGATGTAAAAAAAAATGGCAATGTCTTTCATTTTGACAATTCAATAACATTGATTGCATCATTTACTTTGTGGAGCTATTAGCAATGTCCTTCTAAGTTCATCCAATTGTGATTGAAAGTGTGACACAATTGGGGTGCAGGTTTTTTTTTGTTTTTAATGCATGCATTGACTAAGTACTTATTCCTTATTATTTAAATGAAAATAACTTTAAAAAATTTGTTAGATAGGTATGTACTTCAAAATAAACAAATAACTACTGCGTATTTTAAGACAAAAAAGGCACATTGGTTTCAAATTAAGATCAAACCTTTAAAAAATCTATCACTAAACTAATAATTGGTTTTTAAACAAGATAATGGTGCCGATTCTCTTGTCACAAAATTCTCTAAACTAGACTAAAAATCACCAAAATTTAGTTTATTCCTGTCAAACGACGATTTCCCATTCTGAAATTGACTAAAGTGACACAACTTAACTATATTTTAGTTTGACAGCACTAAGATGGCACTGAGATTATAGTTTAGTGAAAATGGCAATTTTGCTATTCTGAATTTTACGTTTTTCACCTAAAATTTTGATTGTCTTAACTAAATCTGACTATTTTTAATCGCGATTAAAAAGGTGTGGAATAAAATTAGTTGTCATGAACTAAAATTCACACCAACACCTCGACTTCAGATGCAAAAACAGTACTGTATCTTTTTTTCTTTTCTTTTGCTTATATCTCGAAAACGGTGGGTCGTATCGCAAAAATAATGAAAATTTCGACCCCCTTTGTCTACCCGTAAACCTATAAATCTCAACGTGTTGGTAATATTTTTTTATATTTTCCATACAAAAAGTAAAAAATTCCATACAAAACAAGTCGAGGCCGCACATAATGCGCGCCTACGGCTCTAAAAAAAGATCACGTGGTACGGCAAACAAGTACCACGTGGAGTCGCAATAATTGTCAAATTTGATTTTAGATGTGTCAAAATTATTTTTAAATTTAGAGATTTTATTTTGCAGAATAGCGTTAAGATTCTCATAGCCAAAAGTAAGGAATTTTAGTGATAGTTTAGTTAGTTTAGTTCGGTGTACAACAGAATCGGCACCATTTACCTACATTTACATAAAATGATCTTATTACAACAAAAAAAAAAGTTACTAATTTTGTCCGGCAAAAACACTCACGTAATGAGTCGCACGGATAACAATACAATAGTAGGTACTACGCGGACTTCAAAGAGCTCCTGGAGACCACCGCATGCGCAAATATTATCAACTTTGTACGAGGAACGTCAATAGTTTTTCGGTAATATTTAATTTTGCAACAGTTGATTGATATTGTAACCCGCACGACCGCTACCGCTGCAGGGTTAACCAATCGTTACGCGCAATTTATGAACAAGGTCTCCCAGGTTATTGTACGTTACTTGCGCACCTAAATAACTAGGCACTGATTATGCGGTATTGCTAAATGGGAGATCGCAACATGTATTTCATGGGAACCGTCTGTTTATAGATAAATATCACAAATATGCGAGGGAATGGAAAGTTTATTCAGATTGATTTGACAGCTTTAGCAGTTGAACGAAGTATTAAGGCCTAAATATAATATATGGCTGAAATATGAACAAAAAAGCTTTATAGAAGAAAATCTGTATGTCAACACGCGATGGATGTGCGAATGGCATTGCAATAAGTTTAGTAATGACACCGCGGTAGGCGGGCGGCGGGCGCGCGCGGGGCTCGGGGCTGCGCTCAGCCCGTTCTATTTCTAAATTGAGACAGTCACTCGCTGCCGCTTTCCGTGTATCGCCTCTTCGCTATATATAACTGAAATACATTAAATCTCAAAAAAAATCTTTGCAAGTTACTCACAAGACCGATTTACTCGCGTTTAATTGTAAAATGATAATCAATACGTAACGTAAAACGGTGCCACTGTACCTTTATATAAGTCAGAAAAACATGTTGAGAGTTAGTGAGCCGTGATTCGTATACTTGGATAAAATTGTGTAATTGAAAATGTGGTATCAAGGGGAGGAAGATGATGAAGAGGATCTTGCGTGTTCCCCGGCGATCCTCGCCAGGCGAGCGTCCGAGAGCTGGATTAACGTACCTCCCGTGGAGGTAAACTTACTCGCATAACATTTCTACTGATGGGTACTTTGAGTAATACATAATAAACTTAGCAATGATAAATCTAGACCTTTGTTACTCGCTAGGCTCTAGTCTTATCAATTAAAATGACATAATGTTATACATGTGCGCTATACTCGAGCCTGTGATAGTTAAAGGTCAAATAGTAGGTATGCATCCACACATATATTATTTATTGGATTGGTGACACATATGTTAGATATTGGTGTATACGCAAATACTTAAACGCTTTTCTTTCAATTTAAAAGTAATTGGATTTGTTTGTGTATACCGTCAGATAAATCAACTTGTTTTTTCTAAACGTCCGTCGCCCGGAGCCAGATCTCCGGCTCAAATCTAAACAAAACAATTTATATTCCTCGTCCATTCTCCTGATTTAAAGCTGAAATATTATATCGTTTACTACTTCATACATTTATTATGTCAACGGCTCATGCAGGGATGCCAAACTTAATCCGTTTAGCTGTAAAGTGTGTTGTAAAATCGAAACAATCTCGTACATTATTATTTCAAAATATTAGATTTAAAAAGAAATCCAGCTGCTGGAATTCTGAAATCACCACCTCCAAGCTTGTTCCAAGAAATTATAACATGTAACCTTGTTAAAGATAAATTAAACATTTCCACAACTTTAAGGAAAATCATACGTACATAATAGAAACAAAACACAAATACAGACCTCCTTGTCTAGATAAAGTTAAGTAATGTATAATTTATGTACAGATGCTAAGCACGCCGCAGACCCTTCAGCGTAAGAAGTCGTTGCCGGATGTGGCGGGCATGCCGCGCATGCCGGACGGCGGCGGCATGTCGCGGGAGGAGGTGTCGGCGCTCGGCTCGGCGCGGCGCGAGGAGGTGCGCCGCATGCACGAGGAGACCGAGAAGCTGAGGGCCAACCCTCTACTCTACCTAGTCAGTCCGCAAGTCAAGGTTAGATACTCACTCATTTTACCATTTTTATAGGTCAATATCCTAAATGGAGAACATTATTCAACTGCTACGAAAGTGCTACGCAAAGCCTACGAATGCTACGGCGCACTTCATCATTAAATGTAGGCAAAAATGATTGATCTTCGTACTTATATCAATGTAAATATGTTGTGTACTGTTTGCAGGACTGGTTCTCCCGGCAGCAGCTGGTGATCCTAGTGCTGTTTATCAACATCTCTCTGGGCATCATGTTCTTCAAGCTGCTCACGTAGCATCGGCGTGTGGCGCACGTGCGCCTTCTCTTCCCGTTGCCGTTAACGACACTTTTGTAAATATTTGTAATTTTTGAACCAGAAATAGTCCAAATATTAATTGATGTGCGACAAATGTTTAAAATAACATTTATTCTTTATTCCTTTTCAATACGAGAGTTACATTTACACATCCAATGAAAACGTATTTATTTGTCTATAAGGACTTCAATTTGCTAGTGTACTTTTCTTTGACGTTGTGAAAGTGTGCAAAGAATGACGATATAAGAGTGAAAACATTATCCAAATATTTCGTCGAGCTAATAAATTTCGACTTGTTTTGTGCGGGAGTGAATTGAACCTGTTTTGTGTCCGGTAATCGGAAACTTCGAATGTAAGGAGCACGTTGTTCTATAAACCTGCATATTGTAGGTTTATTATGCCTTCTATTAAGAAGCTTAACGCCTTTAATGTAATTTTAACAGCTGAGGTGTTGTTGAAAGCAGAGAGTTTTCGAAGAATTCATGGTCGCTTGTTCATGTGGGAAGAAAATATATATATATAAATAATAATAATGACGGCCCGAGGAAGTCATTTGTTTCACTACACGACACTGCACTCACGACGTTCTTTAGCAGCTGTCGAGAGCTGGCAGTCATGTAGCATCCTATTTCATTCAGATTGTAGAGAATGACCGAATTAGGTATCTGAAAACTATCCGCTACTAGTGAAGTCGGTAATGGGGACGTTATTATTACTAAATGTTATCGTTGCTAATTCAAAGTTTAAATAATTAATAAATTATATTTGTCAATTTTTTATAGTTTGTGCTGGTTATTAAGAGATTGAAATATTACGTACCCTGAGTGATAATAAAGGCACAAAATATGTTAGATATAGGTATCTACTTGTTTCGAAAGTGTATATAAGTAATAATGATATTAATTAAAGTTTTACAAATACTACACAAAGTACGCATACCTACCTATAAGTAGATACGTTGTTATGC
Organism: Brachylomia viminalis; assembly: GCA_937001585.2. NCBI lineage: Eukaryota > Metazoa > Arthropoda > Insecta > Lepidoptera > Noctuidae > Brachylomia > Brachylomia viminalis. The sequence continues at coordinate 10,775,283 of OW443301.2, read as the reverse complement.
TTGCAATATGTACAAGACAAAAAATAAAATGCATGTGCATTATTTTCCTATTCTATAAAAAAATTAGCGATGAATTCTGAAATTTTTATACAAGATTTAATCTTCATTTTATACCTATGAAGTCAATTCTCTCGTAATCGAATTGTTTATATGGTTAATACTATATAAATGGTATGTTAGATACTTTATTAATATTGGCATGGAAAGCGTGCGTTGAAACTGTTGATTCGTATTATATACACCTACAACGATACTTATTGAAAGCGCACATTCGTTGTACGGTTATATATACAGTTGGTAAGACAATTATCACAGTTTCATTATTATGTAAAGAATATAAGTTATGTCTCTAAGAATTTTAATTACTTGTATCGATTTTATCTACGTTTCAGAAATAAAATATTTTAACAAAACAATTATGACATTTATTTTCTCAATCCTATGTTTTGCCCAACGCTGAAATGGAACCCACACCTCTGCACGAGAAGCGGATGTCTCGCCACTTAGATTATTTGAAATATTTGGTACCTAATATTTATTACTTATGTACGTACAAAGACGTACGTACAGTCCGTTTGCTAGAGAAAAATCCCTTTTTGAGGGCGTCAAAATTTTACTCAAAAGTTTTTGCAGCTTTCTTCAACTAGAAAAATATTAAGCTAAGGCCCTGAGCGTATAGCTTATGGCTATGGGGTAAGGCAAATTTGACCATTAATACTACGAGTGGTCATAAGAAAGTCTAACCTATCTGAGGTGGCACCATTTTGGAGCTCACTGCGCTACACCCTGGGTTCTTTTACTAAAATCACCGTTATTTGTAGGTAACTTTACTTGCTAATATAATTCTATCCACGAGTGTTGCTTTGACAGTCAAAATAAAGTTTTATTCATGCGTAAATAAGCGTCGGGTTGCTGAAACCCACGCTACGCACGCACGCTACAAGCAACTACAACAAGTAGAGACGACCTACAAACTGCCATCGGTAGTAGGTACTGTGCACACCATTGCAACGTCGTTAGAACGTAGGTACTCATCCTGTATTGAGTTACAAATACACACATCAAAAGTGTCTAGGAATCAAGCACGTTTTTGCTAGTTACCAAAAATCTGGTTTTTAAATTAAATTTTTTGTAACTCATATGGTACTTTTTTAGTAAATTTCGTCACTTGAAAAGGGAATAGTTCGGTCAATAGATGAAAATCTTCTGTCAAGTCGTATTCCTATATAATCCTGCCTGGTTTGAGGCCAAATCAGTAAAATTTCTGCCATACTTCTGAGTGGGATCAATACATAAGAACGTGATTATTGAATGGCCTCCGCTGCCGCCATAATGGAGGCCGTGGCCGCGGATATGGCCTTGTCTTTAGATGACTTAATCCTCTTCACGGCCACATCCTTTATTGTGGCTGCCACGACCTCCGCAAACCTGGCCGCTCGCTCCGAATTGGAGCCGCCAGCGGCGTCCGGCTCGCCACCCGAGGACTCTGAGACTCTTGCGGCTGGTTCTTCCAGGCTGGTTACCTTCCGAGGCGAGTCTTTCAGTTCGCTGGGCCGGCTCAGCCAGGCTGGCAGAGCGCAGCTCATTAGTCCTCTGGGTGGCGAGCCCTCTGCCCAAACCTTTCTCCCGGGCCCCACCCCGCCGGCTGGACTGGATTTTTTGGGCCCCGAGGTCCACTCTTCGGTGGACGACCCCTGGCCCTCCCCCGATCTGGGGCGCTTCTGGAAGAACCTTCGGTTCCTTACAGCAGCCCCCTCCACTTCGCGCTCCGAGCTCTGGCATGAGCCCTTTGCACCAGATGCGTCGTCGGACTCCGACCCCGCATCACTCCTCTCCTCTTCATATTTTTTATTTGTTGGGTTATTTCTATTTTTCATACTTAATTCCACGAGTTGATATAGGTCACAAATGTCCGGGGTGCATGTTGAAGAGCCTCCTCGTGGCGCACCCTGGGCAACGTCGGCTCCAATTGCCCACCACGTCTTGGTGGACAATTGGGGCTGGCGGCTAATCTTCAACAAACGGAGAAAGGTCATGGTTCCAATCACCGATCATGCTTGATGGTCGGTGAAGGGAACCGGGCTACAGACGGTCAGTACGTCCACTCCTCCTCTGCTTACAGAGGTAGTTGAGTGGGCGTAGACTGAGAAGGGCCGCCGCTGCGGTGCAGGCGTACCAAAGCGGCGCGTGTTTCTCTCCTTGAGGAGTAGTCCTCGAGGAGAGAACTTTCGGCGGGTTCGCTGAGTCGGGTCGGCCGGACAGCGAACGGAGGCATGTTTAATGCCGCCGCCGGGGGCTTGGCTTAATTGCCTGGCCCAGAGGAAGGCTACCTCTAAGATAAAAAACCACCCAATCCTAAGCTTTGAAGCGCGGTGAGAGGATGCATGGCTGGAGGGAGTCCAGTCGTTAGCGCTTCCCCTGCAGAGCACCTGCCGCACTCTGCAGTATGTAGGCTTACCGGGCATCTAGGCTCTGCCCGGTGGACATAAAAAAACCTATATCTACTCGTGGGATTACATATGGACAACAAACAAAAAAAAAAAACTAAATTGCCGATCGTGTTGGTCGAGCAGATGGGTGTCCTGTCAGGTGCGGTGTCAGACTCTGACACCGCATCTGAGAGGATGAGTGTGGCGAGTGTGGCGAGCGTAAGCTCAAAGCGCTCGCGGACTGAGGAGGAGATGTTTGAGCGTCCTTCAAAATTTTGGAGGAAGTGCTCAAACAAAGAAGACGAGAGGCGCGCGGGGTTGACAGGCCTCTCTTCTAGCGAGGAGAACCTGCCAGCCAAGGCGGGCAGAAGAGGGCGAGGTCGCGCAATCGGTGGAGCGTCAGCTCCTTCGACGTCGCGCGACTCTCTAGGGCGCTTTCTCAAGCGCCCCGACATGCCGGCACCCACCGGAGGAAGCGACCCGGGGACCAAGCAGGTGGAGTGCGCTTCTAGCCAAAGCTCCACTTCTTTGGTCACCACAAGGGAGAAGAGCGACCTGGAGCCCCTTGTGTCGGACCTAATCGGGGGCTCCACTATGTCCCTGCTGGGAGCCAACAAGGCGGAAGCGAACGCCGCCAAGCGGGCGCAAAGAAACGCTGTCGCGGCTGACGAAGTCAGCGGGTTGGCCCGACAGGCCCGAGAGCGGCGATCCACTCGGATGGCTGCCGGGGAGAGCGTATCAGCGGTGGCGCTCAGCCGCCAAGTTATGGACGGCGTGGATGTCGTCCTGAAGGTTGCCACCAAATCGGGCAGCCTGAAGGGCACGTTCACGCGCGCCCTAAAAGAGGCGGCTGAAGACATCAGGGAGGCGGTTGGGGTCCTCGTTACTCGTACGAGCATGGAGGAGACGGCGAAGCTATGGGAGGAGAATGGCCGTCTCCGATCCGAGTTGGAGGACCTCAAGCGGCAGTTCGCTGCCCAGAGGGCAGCTTCCACGGCCTCCTGCTCCTCTTCCTCCGCAGCCTTGCCGTTGACTTCATCGGTCCCGTCGTCGACACCTGCACTTGCGGATGCGGAGATCGAAAAGATCGCGCGCATCTTTATGATGCAGTGTGGAAAGATGGTGGGTGCCCGAATGGAGGGCATAGAGGCAAGGCTCCTCCCGGCTGAGACCCTCCGCCCACCGCTTGCTGCGGACAAGCGGAGGAAGGAGGGGCCCGCTAAACAGGGGCCAATTACCGTGGCTGCAGCGTCAATCCGAAACGGGAAGGGGCAGGTAAAGCCCGCGGAGGGATCCAGAGCGCTCACTTCCCAGGCGGCTGCGCCGCCGGCGGCCACGCCCGGGCCTACCACGGAGGCCTGGACGACGGTCGTCAAGAGGGGCCGCCGCAAGGGGAAGATGGCGCCGCCGGTACCCGCTAAAGCACCGGCACCGAAGAAGGCCCAGGGACCGCCTAAGGTCAGAGCCCCACGTTCCGCGGCTGTAGTAATTACGCTGCAGCCCGGAGCCATCGAAAGGGGCGTCTCATACAAGGCGGTCTTAACGGAAGCGAGGGCCAAGGTCGCGTTCCACGACCTTGGAATACCGTCCGGCCTCAGAATGAGGCCGGCGATTACGGGGACGCGACTGCTGGAGGTGTCGGGTGCCTCTAGCGGTGAAAAGGCGGATATCTTGGCCGCCAAACTGCGAGAGGTACTCAACCCGGAGGACGTCCGGGTGTCCAGGCCGATGAAGACCGCTGAGCTGCGCGTCGATGGCCTGGATGACTCGACGACCTCAGCCGAGGTCGTGACGGCCATGGCCCGAGTCGGCGGATGTTCGCCCAATGACGCACGGACGGGTGAGATTCGCGTCGACGCTTCCGGGCTCGGCGCGATCTAGGTGCGGTGCCCGGTGGCGGCGGCGAACAAAGTTGCCGACGCTGGGCGTTTGTTGGTGGGGTGGGTGGCAGCGAGGGTGAAGCGGCTGCAACCCAGGGCCTTGCGGTGCTACCGTTGCTTCGACATTGGGCATGTCAGAGCACGGTGCACCGCCGAAATAGACCGCAGCGAGCAGTGTTATCGCTGCGGTCAGGCCGGCCACAAGGCGGCCCAGTGCTCCGCGGCGCCAAACTGCAGCCTATGTACAGCTGCAGGGAGACCCGCCGGGCACAGAGCAGGCGGAAAAGCTTGTGGCGCGCCCGCCAACAAAAAGAGGAAGAATAGGACTGCCAAGGCTGCCGGGGGCTCTTTACCCCCCCCTCAGCCTGGCTGCCCTGCGGCCGACTCCCGGCCTAGGAATGGTATGGAGGGAATGGATTGCGCATAATTGCGCTCTACCATTTCCTCCAAGGCAATATCAACCACTGTGCCAGAGCTCAGGATCTCTTGCTCCAGAGCATGGCAGAGTGGTCGATTCACGTGGCTGTGGTCGCCGAACCGTACTTTGTCCCCCCCAGGGATAACTGGGTGGGAGACCTGGATGGTTTGGTGGCCATCATTGGCGGGGCTCTTGTCAACCCGTCCCGAGGTCACGGCTGGGTAGCCGCCCTCGCGGACGGCATTGGTACGGTTGGGGCGTATTTTTCGCCCAACAAGAGTCTCGCCGACTTCGAGAGGCTCCTTGTCGAGTTGGGTGCCGTCGTGGGCCGACTCCACCCTCGTCCTGTGCTGTTGCTTGGGGATCTCAACGCCAAGTCTGCGGCGTGGGGATCTCCTGTGACCGATGCTAGGGGCGAGGTGCTGGAGGAGTGGGCGGTCACGACTGGCTTGACCGTCCTAAATCGGGGCTCGGTCCACACGTGCGTGCGGCAGCGGGGCGGCTCTGTAGTGGACGTCTCGTTCGCTAGCCCCGCTGTAGCGAGCCGTGTCCGTGACTGGCGTGTCGTCGTGGAGGTGGAGACGTTGTCGGATCACCGATACATCCGTTTCGACGTCTCCGCCCAGACCAGCGGCGGCCGCAGTTCAATGGCCCCGCGAATGGACGGTCCACGCTGGGCGCGTAAGCGCATCGACAGGGAGCTTCTCGAGGAGGCCGCTATTGTCCAGGCCTGGTTCCGGGAATCGGCAACGAATGGACCCATCGACGTCGAGCAGGAGGCGCTGTGGTTCCGCGGGGCGATGACGCAAATCTGCGACGCGTCCATGCCCCGGGTCCACGCACAGTCAGCAAGGCGCCAGGTGTACTGGTGGACCGCCGAGATCGCGCAACTGCGCGTCGTGTGCGTGGCGGTTAGACGCCAGTACACCCGATACCGGAGGAGACGTCGTCGGGACCCGGGCCAAGAACGTGGTCCCGGGGCCCGACGGGATCCACGGCTGCGTGTTAGCCCTCGCTCTGAAGGAGCTTGAGCCCCAACTGAGAGGACTCTACACAGCGTGTCTTGAGCGGGGCCAGTTTCCCACTTTGTGGAAATCTGGTCGTCTGGTCCTACTCAGGAAGGCGGGGCGCCCTGCCGACTCGCCCTCCGCGTACCGGCCCATAGTGCTGCTAGACGAGGTGGGCAAGCTGTTTGAGCGTATTATCGCAGCCCGCCTCGTCGGCCACTTGTGCAGAGAGGGGCCGGACCTGGACGACAACCAGTTTGGATTTCGGCATGGGCGCTCCACCATCCACGCTGTGTCGCGGGTGAGAGTCCTGGCGGAGGAAGCGGTGTCCCGGGGCGGGGTGATGTTGGCGGTGTCCTTGGACATCTCCAACGCCTTCAACACCCTGCCCTGGAGTTGTATTCGGGAGGCACTGCGCTATCATCGGGTGCCTCCCTACCTCCGCCACATCGTTGGGGCTTATCTGTCGGAGAGGTGTGTCACCTACGTGGGACGTGATGGCGGAAACCAGCGCCGCATGTCGTGCGGTGTTCCGCAGGGTTCGGTCCTAGGGCCGCTCCTGTGGAACATCGGTTACGACTGGGTGCTGAGGGGCGAGCTCCAACCGGGCGTAGACCTGACGTGTTATGCAGATGACACGCTGGTCACTGCCCGGGGGAGCTCGCACAGGGAGGTAGCGTTGCTGGCCACGGCCGCGGTCTCACATGTGGTGGGCCGCATACGTCGCCTAGGCTTGGAGGTGGCCCTCAGCAAGTCGGAGGCCATGGTGTTTCATGGCCCCCGGCGGGCGCCGCCGCCCGGCTCACACATCGTGGTCGGGGGGGCTCGGATCGCTGTCGAGTCCACCATGAAGTATTTAGGATTGGTGCTCGACAGCCGGTGGAACTTCGAGCCTCACTTCCGACGGCTGGCGCCCAAGCCGCGCCCAGCGTTGCTGGGCGCGGCTGGCGCGCTCGCAAATCTGCTTCCCAATCTGGGGGGCCCAAGCGCCGTCTGTAGGCGGCTCTACGTGGGGGTCGTGCGATCCATGGCCCTGTATGGGGCCCCGGTGTGGGCCTCTGACCTGACGGCCGGCAGCATCGCTGTTTTGCGAAAGCCGCAGAGGGCGATGGCCGTCAGGGTCATCAGGGGGTATCGCACGATCTCCTACGAGGCGGCTTGCGTACTGGCCGGATCCCCGCCCTGGGACCTCGAGGCGAAAGTACTCGCGTCGTTGTATCGGTGGCGCGAGGAAGCGGGCGCGGGGCGAGGGACCGATGCAGCGACACATAGAGCTGCGTCGGTCTCAGCTTCGCGAGGTCCTGGTGGCGGAATGGCGGGACAGGCTTTCACGCCCTACCGCCGGCCTCGTCACCATCGAGGCGGTCCGGCCGGTGCTCGAGCGCTGGCTCGGGAGGAGGCACGGCTCCCTGTCGTTTCGGGTGACGCAGGTGCTCTCGGGGCATGGTTGCTTCGGGAAGTACCTGTGTCGCATAAAAAGGGAGCCGGACGCCCGGTGTCACCACTGCATCGACTGCCGGGAGTACACGGCGCGGCATACGCTGGCAGAGTGTGCCGCTTGGGAGGAGCCGCGCCGTGCCCTCATCTCAGAAGTAGGCAGTGACTTGTCGCTGCCGGCCGTAGTCGAGTCGATGGTCGGCAGCGACGAGTCCTGGGACGCGGTGGTTTCCTTCTGTGAGACAGTCGTCTCGCAGAAGGAGGCTGCGGAAAGGGAGAGGGAGATCTCGTCCTCTCACCCGGCCCGCAGAAGGCGCACCGGGCGTCGGCGGAGGGCGGTCAACGCCCTCTTCCAGCCCCCCTAAATGGGTCCAGGGGCGACGGACTCGGGGACGTCCGTCGCCCCCCACACACCAGGACCTGAGGTGGCGGCGCGTAGTGTTCCACGCGCGCCCCTCTTAGACGTCGCGGGGGGAGTCAAACACCTCACTCCCCCCCCCAGACCCGAAGAGGCCCGCAGTGGCGGGCCGGCACCAGTCGGGGCTTGTGGAAGGATCGTATGTTCCCGCGACCCCCGGCGTAGGTGTGAGATGGAACACCGGGGTGGTTTTTAGTCAGTAAGAGTCTGACAGACCCCGCTGCCCGCCCCAGGGCGGCGGACATCCATGAGGATTTTCCACCCCGGAAACAAAAAAAAAAAGGTCACAAATGTCCACCGGGCAGAGCCCAGATGCCCGGTAAGCCTACATACTACAGAGTGCGGCAGGTGCTCTGCAGGGGATGCGCTAACGACTGGACTCCCTCCAGCCATTCATCCTCTCACCGCGCTTCGAAGCTTAGGATTGGGTGGTTTTTTTATCTTAGAGGTAGCCTCCTCTGGGCCAGGCAATTAAGCCAAGCCCCCGGCGGTGGCATTAGGCATGCCTCCGTTCGCTGTCCGGCCGACCCGACTCAGCGAACCCGCCGAAAGTTCTCTCCTCGAGGACTGCTCCTCAAAGAGAGAAACACGTGCCGCTTTGGTGCGCCTGCACCGCAGCGGCGGCCCTTCTCAGTCTACGCCCACTCAACTTCCTCTGTAAGCAGAGGAGGAGTGGATGTATTGACCCTCTATAGCCCGGGTTCCTTCACCGACCATAAAGCAAGATCGGTGATTGGAATCATGACCTTTCCCCGTTTGTTGAAGATTAGCCGCCAGCCCCAATTGTCCACCAAAACCTGGTGGGCAATTGGAGCCGACGCCGACGTTGCCCAGGGTGCGCCACGAGGATGCTCTTCAACATGCACCCCCGACCGGCCGGCCTGACATCAGAATATAACTTTAACAAAAAATAAAAATGCGCACAAAGTAATAATAATAATAATAAACAACAGGTTCGTCGTTCCCGAAAGGATCTGTCGACATGTTGGATAGATTATAAGAAGGCCTATGACTCGGTGCCGCATACATGGCTCGTGAGGGTGTTAGAGTTGTATAAAGTAGACTAGTTGTTGCGTGCTGCGCGAGCTGCAAGCAGCTCGCGTCTAGTGGTGGTAGCTCTTACACATGTAAAACCAAAGTAATTCGCCAAAGTCAAAAAGTCCCAAAAATTACGAAAATGAAAAACAAAACCCCTGAGGAACCCTAAAATCGACCACATGTTCAAACCCCTCAATGTAGTAAAATTCCTGAAAACCCCTTAGACAACCCTAAAATTCATGACAAGTAAAAATCCTCTTTCGGTCGAAACCGTTTGAACGAACTCAATCGGAGACTATTGGTTTGCGTGCTGCGCGAGCTGCAAGCAGCTCGCGTGTTAGTGTGGTAGCTCTTACACATGTATAACCCCTAAATGTAGTAAAAATGTAAGCAAAACCATAAAAAATCGTCTAATTAATCAAGTCCCTGAGTGTCGTGAAACGCCAATCAAAACCCCTGAGGAACCCTAAAATCGACCACATGTTCAAACCCCTCAATGTCGTAAAATTCCTGAAAAACCCTTAGAGCACCCTAAAATTCATGACAAGTAAAAATCCTCTATCGGTCGAAACCGTTTGAACGAACCCAATCGGAGACTATTGGTTTGCGTGCTGCGCCAGCTGCAAGCAGCTCGTGTGTTAGTGTGCTACAAAAATTCCCTCAAATCCTCAATGTAGTAAAATTCCTAAAAAAACCCTTAGAGCACCCTAAAATTCATGACAAGTAAAAATCCTCTATCGGTCGAAACTGTTTGAAAGAACCCAATCGGAGTCTTTAAAATTTCCCTAAAGATGGGGAAATTATTTGCACCAGGCAACACTCCCCAACCAAGTGTACAACCGGTTCATACAACACAATCCAGTCGGGCGATGCCAACTGTCTCATTTAGCGTGTCGAAAATCACAATCTTAAAACTGGAAATGGCACAACCGCCATCTTGAATTTCTGAAATGTCCTAATTTTCCTGAAGAAACCAGGATACAAGCTACCTACCAGTGAAAAAACGGTGGCTCTACGTTGACTTTGGTAGAACAAAGTAATTCGCCAAAGTCGGGTCTGACCCAAAATTTCAAACCCCAATGGATCTCGTGTTGGCAGCTAAAAGTGATTAAACCGGTCAAATGTCATTTGGGGCACCCCGTTCTTGCCGGTTACGCAAACTCCCCATTAAAAAATCTCGCTATTTCTACTTTTTACGTTTTCAGGGAAAATCTGGAAAACTACCCCAAAAGTGGGAAAATTTCCTACACCAGGCCACACTGCTCAACCAAGTATACAACCAGTAAACAAACTCATGCACCTCAGTCGGATGAACCGTTTGAACGACCTGAATCGGACAACTTTTGCAAAACCGGAAATGGCACGGCCGCCATCTTGAATATCTGAAATGGCAGAATTTTCCTGAAGAGACCAGGATACAAGCCATCTGTCAGTAAAAAAACGGTGGCTGTACGTTGACTTAAGTAGAACAAAGTAATTCGCCAAAGTCGGGTCTGACCCAAAATTTCAAACCCCAATGGATCTCGGGGTTGCCAGCTAAAAGTGATTAAACCGGACAAATGTCATTTGAAGCACCCCATTCTTGCCGGCTGCGCAAAGCCTCCATTAAAAATGTCGCTATTTCTACTTTGGATGCCCACAAACACGATTTTTAAAACCGGAAGTGGCACAGCCGCCATCTTGAATTTCTGAAATGTCATAATTTTTTAGAAGAAACCAGGATACAAGCCAAGTGTCAATAAAAAAACGGTGGCTGTACGTTGACTTTGGTAGAACAAAGTAATTCGCCAAAGTCGGGTCTGACCCAAAATTTCAAACCCCAATGGATCTCGGGGTTGCCAGCTAAGAGTGATTAAACCGGTCAAATGTCATTTGTGACACTCCATTCTTGCCGGTTACGCAATGTTCCCTAATGGGAACATTGCGTAACCGGCAAGAATGGAGATTTTCGCCGTCGAATCGTCGTCGTCGATCGTCGAATCGTGATTTTCGACACACTAAATGGGACAGTTAGTGTGTCGAAAATCACGATTTTTAAAACCGGAAATGGCACGGCCGCCATCTTGATTTTCTGAAATGTCAGAATTTTCCTGAAGAGACCAGGATACAAGCCACATGTCAGTAAAAAAACTGTGGCTGTACGTTGACTTTGGTAGAACAAAGTAATTCGCCAAAGTCGGGTCTGACCCAAACTTTCAAACCCCAATGGCTCGCGGGGTTGCCAGCTGAAAATAATGAAAATGGTCAAATGTCATTTGGGGCACCCCTTTCTTGCCGGTTACGCAAAGTTCCCATTAAAAATGTCGCTATTTCTACTTTGGATGCCAACAATCACGATTTTCAAAACCGGAAAAGGCACGGCCGCCATCTTGATTTTCTGAAATGTCATAATTTTCCTGAAGAGACCAGGATACAAGCCACCTGTCAGTAAGAAAACTGTGGCTGTACGTTGACTTTGGTAGAACAAAGTAATTCGCCAAAGTCGGGTCTGACCCAAAATTTCAAACCCCAATGGATCTCGGGGTTGCCAGCTAAAAGTGATTAAACCGGTCAAATGTCATTTGGGGCACCCTATTCTTGCCGGTGACGTAAAGATCCCATTAAAAATGTCGCTATTTCTACTTTGTCCCATTTAGTGTGTCGAAAATCACGATTTTAAAACCGGAAGTGGCACGGCCGCCATCTTGAATTTCTGAAATGTCAGAATTTTCCTGAAGAGACCAGGATAAAAGCCACCTGTCAGTAAAAGAACCATGGCTGTACGTTGACTTTGGTAGAACAAAGTAATTCGCCAAAGTCGGGTCTGACCCAAAATTTCAAACCCCAATGGATGTCGGGGTTGCCAGCTAAAAGTGATCAAACCGGTCAAATGTCATTTTGGGCACTCCATTCTTGCCGATGACGTAAAGTTCCCATTAAAAATGTAGCTATTTCTACTTTTCACGTTTTCGGGGAAAATCTCGAAAAGTACCCCGAAAGTGGGGAAATTTTCTACACCAGGCCACACTCCTCAACCGAGTAAACAACCGTGTCACACAACACGATCCAGTCGGGGGTTGCCAACTGTCCCATTTATCCATTCGAAAATTGCGTTTTTTTGTCATTTTCACAAAATGGCCGCCACACCGTCCGCCATCTTGTTTTTCTGAAATGTCAGAATTTTCCTGAAATCTCAAGGATATACGCCATCGATTACTTTACTCGGTGTTGCCAGATTTAAAGTTTGGTAGAACAAAGTAATTCGGCAAAATGATAAAGTCCCAAAAATTAAAATATTCCATTTTTTTTGGGGTGACCAATTAAAACGGACGAAAATGGTCAAATGTCATTCGGGGGACCCCAATGTTGCCCGCCAGTCAAAGTCTCTATTCAAAATGTCGCTATTTCTACTTTTCATGTTTTTGGGAAAAATCTGGGAAATTACCCTGAAAACGGGGAAAAATTTCACACCAGGCAACACTCCCTAACGAAACACACGACCGCTCGGTACAACTCGAACCCGTCGGATGTTGCCAACTACCCGAAAAATGAGTTTGAAAAAAAACTAAAATTCCACATTTTTACAAAATGGCCGCCACAGCGTCCGCCATCTTGGTTGTTTGCAATGTCATAATTTTTCCTAAATGTCATTGAAGTTACCTACAATCGAGCATAGAGAAAATTATATTTTTTTTAAATCTGTTGAACAAAGTAATTGGTCAAAGTCGAGCGAAAAAAGTGGCAAATTTCAAAACCCCGTAGCGCGGCCGCCATTTTTTTTTTTTTTTTTCTTACTTTTTTTTTAAATCATTCTCAATCCTCTACAAAATCTATGGATCAAAATCTTTCCAACTCTTTTCCCTACCGAGATCGGAATTCGCATGGCCGCCATCTTGGATATGACGTCATCGCTATAATTTTCCTCTACTCGCCTGGTGTTGCCACACATTTCCCCAAAACAAACCCCCAACCCATCTCGCACCCATTTCGAGAAAAGGCATGTCAGTGAGTCAGTGGCTCTGCAGTTTAATACAACTCTTCGCACCTTCCTAATGTCATGTATGCGGCAATGGAGGACGGTCCTTCACTATCCAGGATGTCGAAATATTCATGGGAATAGCGAACCGATAAGGATCGAGCGAGGCATATTTCAGGGCAATAGTTTGAGTCCGCTTTGGTTCTGCTTAGCCTTGAATCCTCTAAGCACATTGCTGGAGGATTCAGGTCTAGGCTATCGGTTGAGGAGAGGTGGTCAGGTTATATCGCACCTCCTCTACATGGATGACCTAAAACTCTTTGCCCCCAACAATTTGCAACTGATGGAGCTACTGAAAGTAACTCAAACTTTCAGTAGCTCCATCAGGATGGAATTTGGTGTGGACAAATGTGCAGTCATGCATGTAAAGCGAGGGGAGATTGTTGAATCCGTGGGAACCCAACTCTCGGATTCCACAAACCTTAGAGCCCTCTCCGCATCCGAAACCTATAAGTATTTGGGTAGGTATGTCGGAAACGTTAGGCATCAATGTTACTGACATGAAGCAGTCGTTGAAGGAACGCTTCTTTGGCCGCCTGAAAAAAGTACTTAATAGTCTTCTATCAGGCGGAAACAAGGTGCGCGCCTTCAACGGTTGGGTCATGCCGGTTTTGATGTACTCTTTCGGCATACTCAAATGGACTCAGACCGAACTCGACGCCCTGGATAGGAGGGTCCGTACGCTGCTGACTGCAAATCGAATGCATCACCCACGATCATCGGTAATGAGGCTGTATATCCCGCGAAAGTGTGGAGGTCGAGGCTTTTTAAACGCTAAGACCCTCCACAATCGCGAGATATGCAGTCTCAGGGAATATTTCCTAGAAACCGACGTGGGTATGCATCGAGATGTAGTCACGGTGGACAAGGGCCTCACCCCGCTCTCCTTGGCTAAAGAGAACTGGCGCAAACCTGTAGTGCTTGACACTAATTATCGCATGGAGGTATGGCAGAGTAAGGAGCTCCACGGACGCTTTTTCCGGGCCCTACATGGACCGGATGTAGATCTACTAGCGTCCGTTGCCTGGCTGCGTTTCGGTGACCTCTTTGGAGAAACTGAAGGTTTTGTCTGTGCAATTATGGACGAAGTTATGATGACGAACAATTACCGGAGATTTATTGTGAAAGACGGCACGGTTGACATCTGTCGGGTATGCCACCGGCCGGGAGAATCAATCAGGCATATCATCTCCGGGTGTTCTCGTCTAGCTAACGGAGAGTACTTGCATAGACACAACCTTGTAGCCAGGATAATCCATCAGCAGCTTGCTCTGAAATACAACCTTGTGGAATCGGAGGTACCGTACTACAGGTATGTGCCCGACCCAGTTCTCGAAAATGGTAATATCACATTGTACTGGGATCGATCCATCATCACTGACAGGACTACTGTTGCCAATAAGACTGTTAAAGTGGTGGTGGATCGATTGGAGTGACGCGCAATGATTGTTGACATAACCATCCCGCATGATGAGAACCTCGTGAAAGCCGAGAAAGATAAACAAATCAAGTATCTTGACTTGGCTCACGAGGTTGTCGACATTTGGAATGTGGACTCAGCGGTCATTGTGCCGATAGTCGTGACAGCCAATGGGCTAATACCCAAGAGCCTCGACCAACACCTAAGGAGGCTCTCGTTAGGCAACTGGATCAAGGGCTTGATTCAGAAAGCGGTACTTCTGGACACGGCCCGCATTGTTAGGAAGTTTCGCTCTCTGGAGCCCTGACCGCCGGTAGCTTGGACCCTGTTCCCGATACCGGTGGGCTACTATTTTTTATATTTTTAAATGTTTTTGGTATCTCTTTGTTTATAAAAATATTTAAAAATGTAATTGATATGTATGTAAATGAAATAAAGGAAATAATAATAAATTTGTTTATTTATCCAAAATAAATACACACAGACACAGTTCCGAACAAATCAATACCTACAATAGATTAACCATAAAAACATAGCTTGTGAACAGGAGATTTAGGTTTACAAAAAAACTTCTATGCATAGAAAAAATAATGAACCCTGTCTCTTAAACTAGGAAGAAACCTGTATCTTAAGAGACAGTGATCGGCCAAAATTTAAATTTAGTAAAACTAAAACTTACAAGAGTGAAACTTACAAGAGTGAAAGTGTGTCGATTACCATTACTAATGCATATTAATATTAGTGTTAGTGTTATTCAAGTATGTGTGAGTGTTGAGGTGTATGTACATACACCTCAAGGGAGGAGAGTGAACCGATGTATGTGAGGGAGTGTGTATGTGTGTGAGTGTGTATGTGTGTGTGGGTGTATGTGTGTGTGGGTGTATGTGTGTGTGAGTATGAGATCTTGTGGGTGTTTTTGAAGTGGTTAATTATGTCAAGCGATGTGTGATAGTAGTATAGACTCTGTTTTAATATAGTCCTGCTGTATGAGCCAGTCAGAAGTTTTTGATTTGACATTAAATTTATTTAGGTCTATTATGTCTAGTTCTTTCTGTATTCGTTTAAAAACATGATGACTTAGGACATAGTATTGACGTCTTGCAAAAGTGGTTTTGTACTGTGCACCTGGGGGAACATATGTACGATTACATATATGTATTACTCAGATGGGGGTAAGCGGGCATGCATCCTCAGGACAGATTGGAGAATGAAGAGCTGCCGAACCGTCAGCACTTTGCAATCAGCGTAAAGTTGCGCTGTAGGGTATCTGTAGGGTTTTCTTAGCATAACTTTAAGTACAGCCCTTTGAGCCCTCTCTGCTCTTAGGAGATAAGTCTTTGCTGCCCCACCCCATACAGTAGCACAGTATCCAATAATCGATTGGCATAATGTGAAGTACACCATTTTTAGAGTGTCAAAACTGGCGGATTCTCGGAGAGATTTGAATATGTGAATAAGACGTAGTGTTCGAGAAGTTAGTGTATCGAGTTGTTTATCCCATTTTAGTCCATCGTCTATATGCACACCCAAATATTTGACACCTTCTGCTCTGCTATAAAATGCTTTCAGAACTGCAAGTATCATATTTATGCCGATGACGTTCAACTGTATTTGTCTTTCAGACCAGATGATTATGAGTCGGCCATTAGAGACCTAAACGACGACCTTGAAAGAATCGCTGCCTGGTCAGATGAGAATTGTCTGGCACTAAACCCATTGAAAACTAAGTATATGTTGTTTGGTACGAGGCAACAGTTGAAGAAGATACCTTTAAGCCTTAATTTAACCCTAATGGGTAAGCCTATTGACCGTGTGAACGAGGCGCGGAACCTTGGGTTATGTATGGACAACAGCCTTAGATTTGAGAAACACGTAGCTAACTCCGTAAGAAACTGCTTCTATCGTCTGAAACTGCTTTACAAAATGAGGCCGTTCTTGTCAGAAAAGCTTCGCGAACAGCTAGTCGAAACCCTTGTTCTGTCAAAATTAAACTACGCTAATACGGTTTACGGCCCACGCTTGCTGTCTCGTACCGATCGACTTATACAAAGAGTCCAAAATGCATGTGCGCGCTTCTGTTACTCTGTTCCCCCTAGAAGTCATATCACCCCCTTTCTTAACAAACACTTTATTCTCAAGATGAAGTCGAGACGAAAGTTACACCTAGCGTGTTTGCTTTTTGGTGTCGTGAAGTCTGAAAAGCCGAAGTATTTGTACGACAAGCTTAATTGGATGGCTAGTAGACGAGATTGCGCGCCCAGGCAATGTGCACAACAACTTTCAACACATTCTCATAGGACAGCGGCTTTCAGAGGCACTTTCCGATACGCTGCATCTAAGGTGTGGAATAATATACCACCACCAGTAAGGGTTCTGGGCACTATCCACACGTTCAGAACACGTTTGCGGCAGTATCTGATAGATTCGCAACAGAAACTTGACATGGTCGCGCTAAATGTTTCACTTATATGAAATGCCTATAGTACTTAGTTTAAAACATAATTCCTGTTGTGTCGCGAAAATATATATGATAATTATGGCGGCGCTTTCGGTGATTTTCCGTCCTTTGCTACTTCAAAATGTCCCCGACCCGATGGCGTTGCTGTGCCATTCGCGGCATCAGGGGGCCGTCGCAGTTGTGAGACCTGTGGGAAACATAAACGGATACATGATTTCATTTTTCCTATTTTTTTTTCACTTTCTCTGTGTTTTCGTTTTATAAGTAATTATATTTGATTACTAGTTCATTTATTTATTTATAAGTATAAAAATATGTATTATTTATTAGGTATTTACCTATGTCGAAACTGTTTGTACTCCCCGTCACTTGTCCCTAAAGGTTCATTAGAAAACCAGCGTCAGACAGCATGTGTCTGGCATTAATGCTGAAATGATCCTTTTTGGCGCAGCCGTGAGACATACACTATTGTTGTTAAACCGTTATTTTCACTTTTTATTTTGTTACTTGTATTCTGTGTTTCACGAACAGTGTCTAAATAAACGTTATTCTTTCTTTCTTTCTCTGGCAATGAACACGATATTAGCTGATTCAGGCATGAGTGAGCCGTTATCGTGAAACTACTTGTAGGTTTCGTGTTGGACCAGATCGCAAAGGGCAGGTAATAAGTTTTCTTTAAATTTAATGTCAGCAAGTTTAGGTCAAGCCAGTTCATAATTGAAGACATTGCAAATTCCGCCTTTTGTTTAACATCTTCCCAGGAGGTCCCATCAACCAGAATCGCTGTGTCATCTGCATATGCATAGACCTTGCAAGCTGGTATTGACACTCTACAAAGGTCATCTATGTATATCTGAAAAAGGGTGGGGCCTAGAATGCTTCCCTGGGGAACACCGTACAGTACAACCTCTTCATCACTGTAGCTAGAGCCAATCTTTACCAGCTGGGTGCGATTCCTCAGGTAGTCTTTGAAAATTTCCAAAGCCATGCCACGTACACCCAAACGCTCTAGCTTGGAAATCAGTTTGGGGACAGAGACTGTGTCGAAAGCTTTTGACAAGTCCAAGAAAATACCAAGGCACTTTGTTCTATTGTCCAGAGTCTTAGAAATAGATTGCGTTAGATCCAATACTGCGTCTTCAGTTGAGACTCCAAAGCGGAAGCCGTACTGATTGTCCGCTATAATTTTGTATTTATCGAGAAAGCTTCTTAGATTTTGATTGAGGATCTTCTCGAGGATTTTAGAGAGCGATGACAGTACTGATATAGGCCTATAATTATCGACACAGCCTCTGTAACCTCCCTTAAAAATTGGATGTACTATGGCTCTCTTCAGAGAATCTGGAAAAACTCCTGTCTCAATGCAGAGATTGCAGACATATGTTATAGGGAATACTAGAATATGACGACATGACTTTAGGAGCGAGGAAGATATTCCATCCCAGCCTACGGCACAGTCATGGCGCATCTGGAGTATAATAGTTTCTATGTCACATTCGTTAACTTTTTGGATAGCAAGTGAATTGACAGGCGACTTCAAAGTCTTGTTATTACCACCTTGAATGATCCCGCGGTTTAAAGGCACTTTAGCTGGGTCATTAATTATTTTTGCGGCCATGTTTTTACCTATGTTGCTAAAGTAAGAACAGACATTGTTGAGGGAAGATGCAGGGCTATCGCAAACTTTGAGTAGTTCAACAGGACTAGAGCATATTTTACCTGTATTGGTTATCTCCTAACTAAAAGTGACAACTAACAATGATATTTATTAATCTACATATAGGCTCCAACTTATCAATAATTAGACTAAGTTATAATGTGTATAATTATATGCAATTTTGCTTTGTGTAGGCGTTTTTATCATAATACACTAAATAGGTTTTATGTCTTTTGAGTGGTTTAACTAACGATTTTATATTCAATGTATGTATGTTATGCTTATCACAATTACTTATCAAAGTTACTTATTTTAAAATTATATTAATCGTTCACTATATTAACTGATCAATAAATCAAATAAAATTATAGGTCCAGTTGTTATATCTTGTAAATATTAGAGATTTGGTAGTTATATCATATATTACTTACCCGAAATACAGACTACTAATCGTTATTTTTACGCAATAAAAAACTTTAAAACATTTATTTTTATCTTTTAATCACATTAATTTAATGTTAGGATCAACTAAGGTGAAATATCCAACATAAGCAGAAATCGCGAAAAGTCATAATTATAATAAAAAAACAAAAGAATAGACTACTTCGTCGATCTACACATACGAAAACATTTTATTTAATCAATCTAAATAGACATTTTTATTTAATATCAATAGGGCATTTTTTTATTTATCTTGATCCCTAGTACACTTTTGATGTGTCGAAGGTTTCATTCAGCAAGTAGGTGAGCATTAGCTTTGGCTGACACTAAAGCTGAACGATAGTAGATACAATACTATTGCATGCGTAGGTAAGTTCTTATTAATTTAATTAATACTTTATGGCTTCTTCCCGTTCCACAAAAGACTGTCAAACTGTAACGTTGAACGTGAATGGTACCCATTTTACACGCGTTGTTTATGCCTAAATACTGTTTATAGTGAGTGGTTGAGTGAAATGACGAAGAATGGCAGTAACACAACTACTTACGGCACAGAAGAGAAACTATCGGTATTTATATTGTAAACATTTGTATCAGTTTGTAAACATTGTGACTTCTTTATGCGCAGACGAAGCGTGTGACTAATACAATCAAAATCCAATTCAATTTAGCATCGTTATTTGATCCACAGTTTCACTACGGTTGAATTAAATTAAATTTTCAGAATGGATACCCATAATCGTACTAGCGTGTTGTTATTCACCTAGATATAATATAGATATTTTGCGAGTTTGAAGTTAGCTATTAACTCAGGTTAATGTTTTTCAACCTCTGTCTACAGAAGGATTTTCATGCTAATTTCAGACCCGTACCTACTTCAGAAAAAGTATCAAAATAACCTAATATTCAATCATAATTTCTTAAGGCGGATGAAACGCATGAAGCCATCGATTTGGACGATTTGCTGCCTAAAATCGGGGAGTTTGGTCTGTACCAGAAGCTTCTGTTATGGCTTGTCTGCCTACCAGCCTGTTTACCCTGCGGCTTCTGTGCGTTTAACCAGCTGTTCATGACGGACGTCCCTGACTACTGGTGCAGAGTTCCTGAACTAGAGCGACTCAATCTTACGCAACAACAACGTAAAATATTATCAATTCCACGAAAGGTATTACAAGAGGAACTTGTCGTTATCAGCTATTTCATCGTACTTATCATTATTTTATCAATCGCACGTCGCGGTTGTCAAAAGATGGCAAAAGAAAATTATCACAAATAAATTAAGTACCAATAAGTTCAACTCCAAAATCGATAATAATGTTTTTATTCGTCCACCAAATAAGCACCAGAAAAACCCAATATGAAAGTTTAATCAAATAGCTATTATTTTAGAATGACTGTTACCAAAATATGGTCCTCAGATGAATTAGGTCAGTAGGTAAATCCTTATTTCTTTCTATACTACTTGTCTACCTATGTACATATCAAGAGTAAGTTTATGGTACTTGTGCCATGTCGACATGGCAAAGGTGAAACACACTTTTTTATTTACCAATACCGTTCAACAAAAAAATATTTAAAAAAAAACAAAATACTGCAACTGGCCGTTTTCATTCGAATTAATTAACGAAATTAGAGATTATTTTCAGTTCTTTATCTTCCCAAAGGTTTTTGACGATTGGATAAAATTGATGCAACTATTTTACTGCTTCTTCTTAGCGTGTCGAGGGCAATCTATATACAGTCAGCCCAGAATATTAGGACACGAGCTTGGCACTTGCAGTAACGTCCATCAACGCTGGACACGATATTAAGTGCCCCATTGTTTGTGAGACATTTTACTTTTTTGGCATGGTCTCCCAAACTGGTCCCAAATATAATAATAGTGAAATTGATTCCGAGAATTCAGTTAATCTCGTTACTTTGCACAATTTGCACATCCTCTAATACTTCACATAAAGCTTGCTTCAATCATGTTCAATCGCTCACTATTTATTACGTGCATTATTTTCCAATCGCAAATCACAATTTTATCAAATGCTGAACATGAACCTCCCCTCCCAGTGACAACTTTCTAATAAAATAGAAACATTGGTGCCGATTCTGTTGTACACCGAACTAAACTAACTAAACTATCACTAAAATTCCTTACTATGAGAATCTTAACGCTATTCTGCAAAATAAAATCTCTAAATTTAAAAATAATTTTGACACATCTAAAATCAAATTTGGCAATTGCGACTCCACGTGATACTTGTTTGCCGTACCACGTGATTTTTTTTAGAGCCAGAGTCACGCATTATTTTGCAGCCTCGACATGTTTTTATGGAATTTTTCACTTTTTGTATGGAAAATATGAAAAAAAAAATTTTTTTTTACCAAAACGTTGGATTTTATATGTTCCGGGGTCTTATAAAGGGGGTCGAAATTTTCATTATTTTTGCGATAGGACACACCGTTTTCGAGATATAAGCAAAAGAAAAGAAAAAAAGATACAGTACTGTTTTTGCATCTGAAGTCGAGGTGTTGGTGTGAATTTTAGTTCATGACAACTAATTTTATTCCACACCTTTTTAATCGCGATTAAAAACAGGCAGATTTAGTTACGACAATCAAAATTTTTGGTGAAAAACGTAAAATTCAGAATAGCAAAATTGCCATTTTCACTAAGTTATAATCTCAGTGCCATCTTAGTGCTGTGAAACTAAAATTTGGTTCAGTTGTGTCACTTTAGTCAATTTCAGAATGGGAAATCGTCGTTTGACAGGAATAAACTAAATTTTGGTGATTTTTAGTCTAGTTTTGAGAATTTTGTGACAAGAGAATCGGCACCATTGACTGACTGCAAAGCGCGATGATTCTTTTTTTTTTCTTTCTTATATACGTTGCCCCACACTAGGAATTTCTCCTGTATTGTGGGTGCGCTTACAAACATTTAAACTGACACACACAAACAGCCAGACCCGGAACAACTACTTGTAGGTCATACAAATATTTGTTCCGTGCGGGAATTGAACCCGCGACATGCAGCGCAGTAGTCAATCGCTTAACCACTGCGCCAACTGTGTCGCCATTCACGTAATTCAGATTGTACTTGTACCATAGTTAGAATTTTCCCGGCAGTTTATTATATAATTATGTCAAGAGGAAGAGCGCAGTGTCCTCATTCCAGCGAATAAAATCAAGGTGTGTTCATCACCCGTCTGCTGGCTAAAGGGTATTTAAATGTAAATTTTCAGCAGTGATGAGCAGCATTCGGCATGATTTCATTAAACTAAAACCTGTTTATTTTCCAGGACAACACAACCTTTGAAAAGTGCTCACGATATGCCATAAACTGGACCGAAATTATAGAAATTGTTGGAAATTTAGAAGTCAATGAGAGTTGGTCTACCGAACACTGTATTCAAGGCTATGAATACGACACCTCTGAAGTAACATCGTCTGTTGTTATTGATGTAAGTTCCAACCTTTAATTCGGTAAGACAAATCCATGACATCTCTTCATCGTCTGCCTAGCCTTTCTCAGCTATGGTGGGGTTGGCTCGCGCACTAGGGTAAGATAGTTCAGAAATGAAACTAAGCGTAATCATAATCACTGAAGCGTAAACTTATCATAGTCCACACTTCTAAATCAATGGTCCACACAAAGATTTTGACATCGCTACTTAGTGACAAATCGGTCGGCTGTCATAATCTGTGTTTGGTTGTGCTATATAGTACATACTAATTCCATGTTTAATGCTGTTTCCCCTCTGTATCATACTCTAAGGGCTCCGTACACTGACCTCTATAATAAAGATCAGTGGCTCCGTACCACCAAAACAATTATATTATGTAGTTTACCTTCTTATTAAGTTTCCGAAGCCAGATGGAAAAAACAGAACCTTTATAAGTTGGTCCTGTCTCTCTATCCGTCTGTACGTATGTCAGGCAGCAAATTTACTCGTAGACTATTGGCACTATATCAATTAAATCTTGAAGGGAGGTGTATTCTACAAACCACTAAATAAAATTTTTTTCGCCAAAAAGAAATATTACGTCGCGGGCCGCCTGGCAGATGTGAAACATCGAAATTATTCTATGTGAGTTTTCGTTCGATAATTACATGTGTTAACATTCATCATTTTAAAGTTTAAATCTTACCTAGAAAAGAGAGAATCAAAAGTGGTGGCGAACGGTCATTTCTCTGAAAGCTATCTAGCAACCTCTGGAATCCCGCAAGGTTCGCATTTAGGGCCGATTCTTTTTAATGCTTTTATTAATGACATAACCGAGTGCTTCAAACACTCCCGTTTTTATTTGTTTGCCGACGACTTAAATTTAATGAAGCCAATTCGGTGTAACTTAGACTCCAAAATGCTTCAAGACGACATTAACAGACTTGTAGACTGGTGTAAAGTAAACAAAATGCTTTTGAATATCAGTAAATGTCACTACATCCAGTTCACTCGCAACATAAAAGTTCTTGAGAACAAATGTTACATAGAGGGAGTTGAAGTAAAAAAACTGTGCATAATCCGCGACCTAGGAGTTCAACTTGATCAAGCGCTAAAGTTCGATGTGCATATCCTGAAAATTGTCTCAAGATCCTTTAGGGTACTGGGATTTGTTTTGCGAAATAGTAAGGAATTCAAAAGACCCGCTACAAAAATAAAGCTTTTCAACACTTTAGTCCGTCCAATCCTAGAATATAGTTCTGTGTTATGGAATCCGCATTATGAGGTTTACTCCAAGCGCCTAGAGTGTTCAAAAGCGGTTCCTTTACCATCTGAGCTACGGAGATCACTTGGCTAAACAACTCACTAGCTACGCTGACAGGTTGAAGCACTACCACATGGAGACACTAACCAGTCGTAGGAAGAAACTGGATTGCATCATCCTCCATAAAATATTAAGTGGAACCATAGATTGCAGTGAACTTTTGAGCTCATTAGATATTAAAATTCCGACGCGAATTCCCAGGCCCAACACTGTTGACTTATTTTACATCCATGGCTCAAAAACTAACCTCGGTCATCGCCGCTGTGCCAAGACTTTGTAGGCAATACAACATGTTATCTAAAACTACGAATTTAGACATCTGCGAGTCTCTGTCTAAATATAAGAAACTCTTAATAGATTCAGTTTGAGTACCAATATCTAAAGGTTTTATCTTCTTGTAATTTTTTTGTTTACGTTTTGTGTCCATTAATTAACTTTTCCAAATTTTAACTTTGTTAGCTGTTTATTTAACTTTGTGCATGTTGTGGTCTCCTATAAGTGAAGGAGTACACTTACTTATTACCTGATGTAACTCTTTATTTATGTGTCATGTATTGTGTACATCTTTTGTTGGAGATCCTAAATAAATAAATCATTCTACGAACCAGTAGTTTGCAATTGCAAGCATAGATGGCGCTATCCATAATTGTAACGCTTGTGTAACGTTACGATTCGCGATCACCACGCAACCGCCACTCAAACTCCCCACGCTTTACGTCTTACGCTTTACGTCACGTATAGATGTTTCACATCAAAAATATTACGATTGACACTTTTTGTCACTCCGCATCGTAACCGAGGAATTGTTGAAAATACAGTTTTGCGCACGATGTATAAAAATCCAGGTATGGAAAAAAAACAGTTATAAATTTTTCTATTCCTCGTTTTATTCGGGATATTGTTGTATCTTGGATCCCATAATTAAGAAGATTATGACTTCCTAAGTCACTCTTTTATTTTAGTCAATTGGTGGTGAGATATACGCTTCTAAAGTCTCAAAAAATGTGCCCTCTTCTCCAAAAAAATCTGAAAAAAAAATACTAAGACAATTGATTTGAAGAAGATACGTACGGTTCAGTTCTTGAGATGTTTTCGCTAACACGCGTAGAAACAACTTATGTTTCACAGTTTCTTTGAGAAATGCTTTGAAATACAAACTTATTTTTTTCTATCGATTAAATCAATATCTTGCATGCGTAAATATTATGCCAATTCGGGTACCCTCCAGTGTGCGTGGTCCGACATGGCCGGTTTTATTATTTGGCTGAGAAACAAAAGTCGTATGGTTCGGTAGTAGGGTACCGCTGACACCTTTTGGGTAAGGAATCCTAAAAAGCATTAGATAAATGTTTTACCTATATCATGCGTATATTCTTATCGTAAATAAAAATGATATAAGATTACATTCCTTTCAGTTTGATCTAGTCTGCGAGTACGACGTCTACCCTACTCTTGGTCTGGTTGCTTTAAATGTTGGAGGACCAGTTGGCGTGTACACGTTTGGGATTTTAAATGATCGAATAGGACGCAAGAAATCTTTCTTTCTTTGTCTGAGCACACTTCTACTTGGAAGCTTAATGACTGCATATGCTCATGAGTTCTGGTTCTGGACAATGGCACGAGTTATCGTAGGACTAACTATTCCTGCAGTTTATCAAATACCCTTCATTATTTGTAAGTAAATATGTATACATGAAAGAGTAAGTGATGATCTATAAATATATTTCCATGTATCCATACAAAGAGATTTAATATGAACACTTAATCCTTTCAGCTTTGGAGTTAGCAGGTCCAAACTACAGATCTTTCGTAACTGTAATGACTTGCGTTTTTTACACGTTGGGTTTGATATTATTATCCATAGTCACATACTTGCTAAGAGACTGGAGAAGCCTGGCCTTAGCTACATCAGTACCTTTCTTTTTCTATTATTTATATTGGTTCGTACTACCGGAGTCCCCTCGGTGGTTACTCATGCGTGAAAGGCTGGAAGAAGCAAACAATGTTTTAAAAACTATTGCAAGAGTCAATGGGAAGGAATTACCGGAAGAGTTTACGAATAAACTCCAAAAACAGGTTATAGAACAAAAAGAGAGGGGAGTTACAGAGGCTAAAACTGTGAGCGTGTTCGCTCTGTGTCGAACTCCGAACATGAGACTTAAAACATTTCTGATAACTCTAAACTGGTGCGCATCAGAGATGGTGTACGTGGGTCTCAGCTACTACGGGCCGGCTATAGGCGAAAACCAGTACATGAGCTTTTTCCTGTCGTCAGCAGTTGAGATACCAAGCTACCTGGTCTGTTGGGTGCTGATGGACCGTATTGGACGAAGATGGCCCCTCTGTTTGTCAATGGTTATAAGTGGAATTTTCTGTATCGTAACTGTATTACTTCCCAGTGGTAAGCATTATAATTGTAATACAACAAGTTCCCTTGTAAATAGTTACTTATGTGTATAGAACCAAAATAATTTTCCAGATGCTCGAATGGAAACCCTAATCCTCTATTTAATATCCAAGTGTTTTATATCTGCATCCTTCTTAATAATATACCCTTATGCCGGAGAACTGTACCCGACGGAATTGAGAGGCGTTGGTATCGGAACATCGGCATACATTGGCGGCTTGGGTTTGATTATAATTCCTTTTATAAACTACTTGGTAAGAATGATAACCGAAACCTAGTCAAACATGTTGGCAGAGCTAGAAAAATATAAAATAAAAATTCCCAGGTATCTGCTCGCAATCACAGTAGATATGTTTATGTAGGTATCATCTGATACGTTGCCGTTTTATTTCATAATCTTTTGAATATCTAACATTTTTTGTCCAACAAAAGCCCAAGCGCGTTGTACGAGTATTTACTCACTATTTTTAATAAACATATATAATTTAGTAAAACTGTGTAGAATAAAAGTACCTATTGAGAGCTTTCAAGCTAATTACAACACTTACCGTACTGGAGTCCTACATATTTATAAGTATTTAATTATATAATTGTATTTTTCTCAAAAATGCTTGGAAATTTGAGCATTATTTTGACAACCTTCTTCGAGATAAATCGAAATTGCTGTACTGGCCAAATACATGCGAGCAGCGGCCGACAAAAGTTGTATGAAAATCCATGTCTGTCGTGGTTTAGCGGCCAAATGAATTACATAGTAAACTCATATATATCGTGTAATTTTAAAATAGAACGATCTTTTAGTTCGAAACATGGCAACCAAGGAGGTAACTTATCAAAGGTTTTATTTAAATTTAGAACTGGCTTGCAAATAGATAGCTGTATAATGAAAAAAAACCAAATGAACAGTTTAACGCGGGAAAAATTGGGGGAGGTCATTGATTTTGAAAAGTAATTGTATTTTAATTTCCGCGCATTATTTTGAGAAAAGTACTACACAAGCCTTGGCCTCAACTTGGCATCGATGGACTTACATAAGTGTGCTTCGGCTTCGCCTCCGCCCAAATTTACACGTTAGTCCAGCAATGCCTCTTTGCTGGCCGCTGCAGTAATGTACCTACTATATTTTGCTTTGATTGCCACATGTGTAGTCTATCCACGATAGGTTGATAAACACGAAAGTGCGTAAAATCGTAAAACACTTCTTATATTTCACTGACATGTTTTACATTAAATAAGTATAATTGTTATTTATATGCCTAATACTTACTTCATTTATTATAACATTACGCAAGTAAGACCCATTCAATGAAATAAGTAGAAAATAAACAACGTGTTTCCTTTTAGCAAGAATAATCTTGCTGCTCTTTAAGCCTATGTAGGTAACGAACGGTCAATCAAGATAAGCGAAACTGCATTTGAAACTTGTGTTGTTAGTTTAAATGGAGTAAGTAGGTACCATAACGCAGTTAATATAAGTATACATTAGAATGAATGAGTTTATACAACCCTCGGCACAGTTGTATAAATCTCACGACATCATTCGAGTTTTTCGTTTATTACAATGAAGTATGAGTTACATTGCAATGACTTACTAATGGCTTTGCGTTTTTTTTTTATTCGCGCCTTTTCAGGGCTCAAGTAACCTCGTCCTGCCTCTGGTAGTGATGGGCGCAGTCTCAGTCGTGGGAGGGCTGAGCGCGCTGCGCTTGCCTGAAACATTGCACACTTCGCTTCCACAAACGGCTGAGGAAGGAGAACAGTTTGGCAAGGATTGGACTTATGCTGACTGCATGGCTTGTGGTGATCAAAGGTGAGCATTAAACAGTAGCTACCAATCAGCAAAATCAACGTCATGAAGAACGAATGTCAGATTTATCAGAAGTAATAATGTAAAAGATTAACACAAATTAAACAGACATTTATCTAAAGCGCTTTTTTTTTTTTTGAGGATGGGAAATCATCAAATGACCCCTCCCGCTCTGGGTGGAGCGGAAGGGAGTGTCAGACTCTTACTGACTAAAACCCACCCGTGTTCCTTCCTTGGCCCTTTATGTTCCGGGTCTGCGGTACCCCTTATGGATGATCCCGCTTTCCCGGCAGGCTTGGGCCCTAGTGGGCCCCCTCTTCGATGCTGACATCTCTTTGAGGCGCGCGTGGAACACGTACGCGCCGTCCGGCACGGGCCTGATCCTGATCGGATGGTGAGCTACCCATTACTCACCGCCCGCAGGCCCGCGCCTACGGTGGCCGGAAGTCGTCACTCGGCTCCCGACGCCCGGAGCATCCACCGCGGCGGCTTGGACGGGAGACTCTCTCCCTCTCCCGTCCCGCCACCTCCTTCGCTAGCATGACTGCTTCGCAGAAGGAGGCGACTGCCTCCCACTCCCCCTCGCCCCGGACCATGGCTTGAACCAAGGCCGGGCGTGAGAGGTCGCCGCCGCTGCCGATCGCCTCTACGAGGACACGGCGGTGCTCCGCCCATGCAGGGCAGGCCCCCACCGTATGCTCCACCGTGTCCTCGGGGCGATCATCGCAGTGGTGACACCCGGGCGTTTCCTCCCGCCTGATGATGTGCAGGAACCTCCCGAAACTTCCGTGTCCGGTGAGGACCTGCGTCAGGCGGTAGGTGTGGACGCCGTGACGCCTCTCTAGCCACTCCTCAAAGAGGGGTCTTACCGCCGACTTATCGTGGCGTGCCCTTATCTAAAGCGCTTATATCTCGGCATTACTGAAAAGCATGTTGGTACTTTTCTGCTACGGTATTACGTACCTACAGATATCCAAATCCCAAAATATACATCCTGAAATAGAATTTGACCAAAGTAGGTAGTTGCAAATCCGTCCATACTAACACTATTACCCCGCGTCCTAACCAAAAATTCTTCGCTCGAATACGCGGTCGTCTCGTTCATATGACACTATTTACAGTACTATAAAAGCCACAAATCGCAAACGGGCTCGGATCATTTCGTAGTGATCAATATATTAGTATAAAAATAAAATTATATTCAATATTATTAGGAGTATAAATTAATACTATAAATGCGAAAGTAACTCTGTCTGTCTGTCAATTACCTTTTCACTGAACCGATCAGTAGACGTGCCGGAATTGTAATGGTTGCCTTAAACCAGCCCCGGTATGAATGATGTATCCACTGACTGGTATTGCGCCTCCAAACATTCGCAGGACCATAGTCAGCCACATCGAGAGGGCGAAGCTACAAACTCACCCAATGCACTCACGTCACCCAATGCACAACAACGTCGCAGTGCCCCAGAGGCTGAAGAGCCGAAAAAGTTTTCATGAGTGCTAGTCCGGTTAAAAGTAACGCTTCCACAGCAAGATGTAATCTATGGTGGGAGCTGTATAAATGCCCTGCCAATTTTATCGAACCATCTGAGAGCCTTCCGCCTGGGCACGCGTTATCCGCGGCCGACTTGGAAATCTCTAAATAGACTTCGAACCAGCAAAGACAATCTCCACCGATAGGGATTCACGGACGACTCAGATCCCAAGTGCGTAAGCGGCACCTCCCCACAGATAATGGCCCACCTTCCAACCTGCACCGCACGCCCTGTCAACTGTGTCCTTGATGATCTTTTATGACTGCGTTAATGAGCGGAGTTCGCGCAGCTGAATTTTGGGCAAAAGATTTTTGAACTTTTTGCCGTCGATAAGAAGAAGATTATGAAATTTGACACATAGGTAGCCTGGGACCTGAAAGAAAGACAAAGGTTACTTTTAACCTGGATATTTGCTTTAAAAATGATGACGTACAAAATACGGCAACAGCTAAACAACAATCGTAATACTTCGTAGCACCCTCTACAAAGACGGAGCTACAAAGTGCTACGATTGGCCTACGAAAGCGTAGAGGCCCCATAACTAACAACAGTATTTTTTTGTTTTGGCTTCGCACGGGTTGTGCATTTAGCCAATGAAACGTTTAGTTTTAGAGAACTCTACCGAAGAAAATATACAAACCTAAAGTAAAACTACAAGAAAAAGAAAATAGAACACAAAAACTAGTACTACTACTAATCTTATAATAAAGGATCTTAAAATTTAAAATTTTATCTCGCAAAGGACGCGTCCGCCCAACAACAGCATTACCTACTGGGACCATACCACTACCACAGATTATATAATAGTTACTACGTAATACATTCAATTATGGAGGGCTGAGACAAGGAGAACTATCTCTTATGGGGAGAAAGTTGAAAAAGTGTCAAACTTAAACAGTAAATAGTAGTTCAAAAACCCTCCAAAATGGCGCTAGCGTAGGCAAATTGTGTCGTATGAATGTAGCAGTTGTTATCGGACTGAAGTATGCCGAGTTAGAAAATTTACGGATTGAAGTGTGCCGAGTCAGAACATTTAATATTTTTAGTGACTAGAGTAGTTAGTGATAATCCAAATAACTCAACAATTAACATAGTCCAACATTATTTTGTAAACATAAACTAAAATTACTGCTTTTAAAATTTACCCGGTGGCTACTGTAGCGCCACCCTTATGTAGCACATTTCGACGGACACTTTTCACACACAGAGATAGTTCTCCTTGTCTCAACCCTCCATACTTTCAATATAAGGGCGTTGGGTGAATATTTCTTGATAGGTATATAAAGTTATATTTCTCAGAAAATAAGAGAGAAATATCTATAAATATCTGTTATAATCTGCGGCGTAGAACCAAATAACTAAATATTAGAAGACATATAAATATATTATTATGCTTTTAAAAAGTAGTATATGCGAGATATACCTTGCCCTTTTATGTATGTCCATTTCTTTGGCACCCACAGTAGAATGGTGATGATGATGAATCTAATTTCTAGATTCATATTAATGATGTGAGTGACCATGCAGCGTCATCCGAAAGAGGATATGGATAATATAAATTAGGTTAATGAGGTTAGGATATGGATTATCATATCCTTATTTCGATGCCTAGACTCATATCGTTGAGCTCCTTAATTAAGCTCTGAGTTGAGCCGCACGATTATTTTTATTATTATTTTTTTTTTTTTTACTGACACATGCGTGCACTGACTGGACAGGTCCACTCAATCTGTGTGGTTTTTACTCAAAAGACCATTTCAGACAATAATCTACATAGTCTTCACATGATCTAACCAAGATTATGTCTGGACTTTAAAAGAGACTGTGACCTCTGAGTTTGTTTCGGCCTTTCTTCGAAGGGTAGTCCGATAGGAAACGCCGACCTCATTTATTTATTTAGAAACTCAACAGCGTCTAATTAATTTACATGAGTTATGAATGTTCACCCCACTATCAATGAACAGCTCAATGCAGTTGCGTCAAAGTTACAGCGTCTTACAGTCTGCATACAATGCTCAATTGATAAAGCTAGGTATGTAACTAGAAAGTAGCGTGAGAAAACAAAAGAAAGATCTCAAACAAGTAAAGCTATCTATCAATAATAGGTAAAATGAGAATGTTGACACATTACTCACATTTAATTAACTCTCTACACTCATCTAGCTTTTAAAATATGATTGACGTGTAAAATTGTTTTTACAAACCTACTTACAGAAATAAAAATCATTTATCATCATCATTTATCATAAGTACAAAATAATATGAAACAATTTTTTTGGTTAAGTACTCAGACTTAACAAAAACTTACTTATTTTCAGAAAAATATCAGATGCGGAGTCATATGAAAATTTAGATCAACTGGAACTCACTCATGCACCATTTGTTGAAGATGAAGTTCCCAGTATTCCGGACATAAGGCGCAATTCAATGCGCAAACTCGTGCGCCGCCAATCCAGCATCGTTGAAACGCAACGCGATAGCGACGGAAATATGAAAATGACATATTGGTTTTAAGATGTACGTATTTTTCAGAGTATCTATAAAATAAATAACGGGAAGTTGAACGACGTATTTTTTTAGGGTTCTGTACCTCAAGTATGACAACAGAACCTTTTTACTAAGCCTGCGCCATCTGTCTGTCTGTAAATATTTTCACAGATGTGATATATGCATGATATTTATGTGATACTATGGACAAAATTTATTGACAAAATCAAAAAACCCGACTGCAAAAAGAACTATAAAATTCAAGTTCCAAGCCTTACTTATACAAGTTATTTTAACTTCAATCTCGGATTTGATGCGAACTCGTTCTGGGGCAGTCGAGAAGCAAACTAAAAGCTTATCCGAATTTAACTAAAGGTGATCTTCTACTGTAGGATCACATGCTAATAAAATGAGTTATATAAAAGACAACAAACTGCGACCACCTGTGCTGTGAGAGGTAATGTTGACACTCAGTATCGATGCAAAACGGACTTTAAACGTTTGAACCCATTTGGTTTTAAACCGTCTTTTCGGTTTAAAACACTTTAAGCAACACTTTAACGGTTTAATAATGGTTTAAAATGTGTTTTTAAATAGTCTAAATTATAATTTATTTTTAGCTTTAAAACACGAGATTATAATGTACCTATGGCTTTTAAAATGCCGTGACATTCCCCAGTAAAAACAGAAGTCCCCGGAGGCAGTTTGTACATTTGTTAGTATTTTAAGTTTGTACATTTGTACAGTTTGTTAGTCTGTACGTGTTAATAAAGGTTGATTATAAAACAAATTTTTATTTTAATTGTTCTTGAGATATATAATTATATCCTAAATCAGGCAGTGGGTGTGGTCTAGATCACTTCTTGTAAAGCCTCAGTGGGAACCTACTGAGGCTTTACAAGACTGACTGCTATACTGGTCTTTCCTGTGGTGCCTTTGAGTGAACTCAAAGCCTCCAGCCAGGGGCATAATATTAATTACAAGCTAAGCGACCACCACCTAAGGGCACCCCCTGTGGGGTACGAACCTCGGCTTAGGGCGTCGCTGGGGGAGGACAGCAAGTTGGGGACAGGCTGGATCAAATTGGATTCATTATTATTAACAGGGGAGTTTAAAACTACTGGCTCAGCTTCGCCACCAGCTGGCTCTGATCCGATCAAGAGACAGGGAGGGCAATTAATCGGGGACGAACGCGGACGCGGAGGTCCTCGGCGGCGAGGTCGAAATTTCGATTTGTGTCTGTGTCTGCTGTATAATGTACTGGTAGCCCAACTGCTTTCCTGGAGGAGGGTAATGGGGTCGTCAGGGTCGGTCAGTGCATGCCTTAGATGGCGGATTTTACTGATTCTAGAGGGAACATAACTGGCGGCCTTCACAACCAGAGGGTGGCGATGGCTGCAAGCGGTATCAAAGAAACGCTTGCAAACGCGTTTCATGAATGGCTGAAAGGTGGGGATTTTCAAATCTAAGTGTAAGTTTTTATTACGAACGAACCCGTTGCTTTACGAAGAAAACGGTTCTGTAGGGTATGCATCCTATGGACGTGTCGGGGGTGTGCCTGTGCGAAAACAGCACAGGCATATGTCATGATGGGGTGAATGCACGCTGTATAAATGCGCAATTTGCACCTGAGTGACAATTTACTGCGTGCATTTAAAACGGAATGTAGTCTACCCAGAGCAAAGGCGGCTCGTGAACGAACCACTCTCTGAGAACGAGAGATGTCTGTCCAAAGTCACCACCAGATATTTGGCTTGCTTCTCCGGATTGGCTTGCCAAACATCTTGATCGGACGGGGGTCGTCAGGTCTGTGTTTGAGTCGCGGTTTCCAGAAGAGAACCGCCTGACTCTTGTCGGGGTTGACTTCGATTCTCAACTTTCTAAACCATGCGCCGATCTTGTCGACTGTGGTTTGGAGAGTACGAGATATCGAGTCGGGGAGGAGATATATTGATTCTGATTTTGGGTCTTCTTATATAGATTTTAATAGGATGCAGGTTGTGGGTGAGGCTACCAGTTACAAAATCAAAATCTCAGCTCTCACCCAATCACAGACGGTCTACATTTGTGGGCGAGGCCAAGTTGCCTCGGTCAAGTCGAAACCTGCTCCCGACGGCCCACAATGTATCCTAGTGTGTTTACGTGTTCGTGCGTCACGGAATCTTCCTCGATGGAAGTCTTTGGAATATGTTACGTTTCTTAACATTGTGTTTACATGTTCGTGTGTCATGGAATATTCCTCGATGGAAGTCTTTGGAATACGTTACGTTTCCTAACATTGTGTGTACTTACATGTTCGTGCGTGTTTATATGATCTGAGTTCGTGCGTCGTGGGATTTTCCTCGCTTGTCGTTTAACATCTACGACTGAGATTGCTGCGCTTCCTAACACCATGATTGGTGATGGCAATTAAAGTCCCCCAATAATAAGAAAAGAAAAGAGATTATTCATCTCTTGGCGAACAGAAGAAGAAGGGTGAGGAATGTAAATGCAAACAACGCAAGTATGATGCACTTTAATAGCTACAAATGCTACAATTGAAATTTCCTCACTATGAGGAGGAAAGGCAATGATAGTAAAAGGAATAACATTCTAAATAAGTATAGCTACCCACCACACTTATCAGATAATCAACAAGTTAAATAACAGTTAATTTTAAAAATATGTTTATATTTGAGCCAAGTGTCTGCTAGGGCAAAGGCCAATGGATCATATTTGTTTAAAATATATAAGTATGTATAATATCACTCTTTTTGTATACTAGACTGCGGCAATTCCACTGGATTACTTTGGATGTGTTGTCCATTATGAATGGATTGAGATACATTGAAAGATGTGGCAGCGTTGGACGGTGAAATGTTGAACTGAGAGAGAAGATTGTGTAATGCAGAAAGAAAATCGTTTATGGAAAAATTCGTGTAATTCTTATCATTAATAGGATGATTAGAAAAAGCACAACCATTTGGTGGTTGGGGAATGTCGAAATCTTTAATAATGACATTGTGAGCCTCTTTATTATATCCTTGTACAGATTTGGAAGGGGAGCGTGGTTTGATAAAGACAGTACCATTATAACTACTTGAAGCAGGCGTTCTATTAAGTGAAGATATCGATGTAGTAACCGCAAAATTTTTGGAAGGAGAAGATAAAATTGTATGATTTAAGCCAAGTACCATTGCAAGCTGTATACAAGTTGTATTTCAGTTCGTTTTTATACCATAAGCTGTATATTTAGGCTGTGTAAAGGCTGTATAAGCGCTTATACAGACCTTATAAGTAAAAAAATGGCCCATATTATACAGCTTTTTTGCGTTAGGTTAGCTGTATAGTAGCTGTAGAAGCAATGGAAAAGCTGTATTAGAGCTGTTATTCTCTGTTCAAAGAAACCATTACACTACAGATATTATTTTATAAGTACCTTGTAAAGAAAAGTGTTTCTAAATAGGTTTTTAAAGAGAATTACAAAAGAATAATAATCAAACGAACTATTTGCAATGACAAGAAACGTACTGAAAGGCGACATTATTATTTATATAATATTTATTAGTAAGTTTAAGATAATATTAGACTTGGATATCTGATGGTGTTAATTGGACTTGAAAGTGCATATTTAAATTTTGTTAATTATATGGGATAGAGAGCTAACTTCACGTTTTAGTTTATATCGCGCGACAGCAACGCCGCCCTGATAGTAAACGCATTTTCTTTCTTTCTTTTTTCTTTTATAGTTGGTGATCGAACTAGTCTCTCTATAAGTCTATAGATAGATATAGATATATAGCATTATTTGGTATTTTCGTACTTGAATGGTTGAAATTAATGTGTAGGGTCAGGTGGGCAACAGTGAACCACAAATAATTCAAAGTTGTGTCATGTACTCAAATTCAAAGTTATCGTTTCTCATACATACCATTAAGTGTCTAATGGACTTAAGGTTTCTTTACAAATTTAAGCTCAAAAACTGATAGGTTAGACAGTATTAAGTGTTTTAAAAAAAATGGGAATTGGTTCACTGTGTACACTCTTTGGTACACACTGATCCATGATGAAGTTCACAGTGAACCACCGTTGGACACAGTGAACCATATCAGAATAAAACGAAGTTAAGAACATATTTTAACTGGACTAATTGGGGTAAATCGGCCATCAATCAAATATTCATCATTAAAACAAAGTTTTTTCATTTATTCAAGAAGGTTTATTGCTTATAATGTCAAGAAAAAACAAAAAATAGAATTATAACTTAATCACGATAACATACACAGCACATGTATTTAGAAATAATTGTTAAGTTGGTATACAAAACCTTTAAATTTCTGTAGAACAGTAACGTAACATAAAATATGTTATGATAAATAATGTTATATAATATTTAAGGCTAAAAATAAATCAATTCCTCCATATGACCCTCTAACAATAAATGATATCCCTCTACAGCAAAAACCATGCGAAAAATACCTCGGTCTAAGAATGGACAGCTCACTAACGTGGAATGCTCGTATTGATCATATAAAAAGTAAACTCTCGGCACTCTCCGGGTCAATGCGTAACATTGTTCGTTGTATTCCACCAAAATTGCGGTATACTATTTACAACTCCCTAGTAAAGCCACATCTACTTAATTTAATCGAAATTTGGGGCAGTGCTGCTAAAACAAAATTATCAGAACTTCAAATTACCCAAAATAAAATCATAAAAATAATATTCAACTACCCATATCTAACATCTACCAGCAAAATTTATCAAGACACAAAAATAATGAACATAAAACAACTTTATATTTACAACACATGCATTTTCATCAGAAATATTCTCAACAAAAGCGTTCACTCAAACATAACTCTCACTCAATATAAACAAGTTAGTCAACGTAGCACACGGCGAGCAAGCTTGCTAGTTTTACCAAAAACAAGAACTAACTATGGCAAAAAAATACTAACTTTTGAAGGAGCACAGCTTTATAACAAATTACCGTCCTGTATAAGAAATATACACTCTTACAATGCATTTAAAACTCAACTTAGCCAGCACATACTTGCGGATTGATCACTTCTGGAGAAATTAATGCATTGGATGGGTAAAATTAAATTGTAATACTGATGACGAACATATTGTAATCTATATTTTTAGTACTGTTCTCAAGTAAGTGACTTATGTCTTTATTGGGAATAAAGTTTCTTTAAACCGAAACCGAAATATAATATTCTAAAAAAACAATCAAAGCGGTTTTTATTAATTGAGATCCATGTAATCAACTTATTAGCTACCCTACTATAAAATCAGTCTCCAGTCTCAAAGTTGCGGTAACAGCCTCAATAAAAAAAAATCCTAATAATTCTTTTAAAAAAAAACCTAATAAGTGAACTTCAGAAGTGAAATATTGACGGGGAATTTAAACGTCGCTTGGCGACGACTGCTTCCATCCACTTTTGGTATAGGCAAAATATATTTGATATCAGTTTTCCGGACTTCTGCACAATCTGGTTCAAGAGGCTCGGAAAACTTATGATACACTTTACTTTTTAATTTAAAAAACGACACATAATAATCACAGTCATTTTCGTCAGGTTCTTCTATAATCCTAACAATATAAAATAATTTATTTTTCTTCTCTGTTTCAAGTAAAATTAATACATAATCTCCTACTTTTGGGTCCCGAGGTAAAGGCAAGAAATTTTCAGTTAAAATTATTTCTCCTTCTTCTTCATCACTAATAAAATCTTCTCCTACCGAAGAGGAACCACTAGCTATGAAAATCTCTTCATCGGTCGTACTATTACTATCGCAATCGATTGAAGTTGTTTTTTTTTCCTTTGAAAATATCTCTTTTTTTCACGGTTTTAGTGCATGTCTTTTTCTTGTTTTCTATTTAATTATTTTCAGGAGTATCAGTTGCGATCATGCTTTTTCCTAGCTTTCTGCGCTTCCTGATTTTACGTGGTGCAGCTTTGATTGGTGGCCTAAACATACCATGCTATATGAAAGTTCCATGTCCTCTAGAAGTCGACGGTATATCCAGTTGATTATCATATTTTTGTGGTTGAGCAGCGATGTCACTTGTAGCAATCGATGGGACATATAATGGGTTCTGTAGAGCAGTGTCTGTGACTGAGCAATTAACATCGTGGTTTGGTGTTTTTTCCTGAGCATCAAAAAGGGATGATATAATTTCTGAATTGTCCTGAGTCATTTCTAAGAGTGATGGTGAGGCACAGGCACGAGGATCTTGTTCTTCAGTTGGTTCAGAAATCGTTAATTCTGGATCAGGTCTATCTGTGACAGAACTTGGCAAAAAATCTACATCTGTGAAGATCGAGTCATCGAATGGATGAATCCCACATTTTCTAAAAGCATTTGTGATATTTATAGGCGTTATTGCTTTTAAATAAGCTTGTCCAACACTAGCTACGTGATATATGGTCAGCATTTGCCCTGGGTTACGAAGCAGCCACGAATCAACAGCTGCGTTGTAGAAAGATTAATAGCAGCATTTAATCCAACATCTAATGGCTGGAGTTTTGCAGTTGTGTGTGGAGATAAAGTAAGCACGGTAACACCTGAGTTTTTAGCCAGATCCAGAGCTTGTATTGATAAATGGCTTTCGTGGTTATCTAATATTAGAAGTGATGGGTTGTCTTTTGAGGAATACTCAATACTCAATACTCAATTCTTTATTGCGTTCCACAATGTAGTCTTAGGTGGTAAACATTTTTAGTAACAATCATGGACCCTGTCGGGCACAGCAAAAGTAAGATATTTGGAGAGGGCCTATCAAGAATCTTAAATCATTAAATAATTTATTTCTTTGCAAATATGGGTATACAAATTGCATTGATGTTGATAAGGAAGTTAGTTCTCCATTGTTCTGCCGTTACATGAGCATGCAAATCATTGTCAATTAATATAAGTTTAAATAACAATTAAAATATTACTAAAATTCATGTCAAATAATTAAAATCACAATAAATATAAAAATGTCGTAATTTTAGGATGAAGTGTGCTTCACAAAATGTTTCATCACATCAACAAAGAGGTCTGCATTTATCCATCCGGAAGGTGCGGGTAAGCCCAGAGTACCCGGCGGAGCACCATGCAGCATATGGGTTTTGAAATTTTAGCGAGGAAACACCATTGCAGGAGGCAAAGCTTGTCCAGATGCGGATATAATGGCACAAGTCGTAATCAAAATGTCTCGTTCACCACTGGTAATTTTACAGACGTTAAACCCTTTTGGTGCTAGCACTTTCTGTGGCTTCTGTACAGTTGTTGTTGATGTCTCATCTAAGTTATATACTCGCATGCCATCACCGAAGCTAGGATGTCGCTGCATAACTTCTTTTAAATTTGAAAATAATTTTTCAACATTGTCCCTATTAAAGGCTGTGGCTCGAGCTAAGCTACATGGCTCAGGTTTTTTAAGGCTAAGATCTTGATGGCGTGTTCTAAACGATCGCAACCAGTCTTTTCCAGCTATTCCATTTGCTTCCCAAGATATTGGTGTTTTAATTTTGTTGGTTTTTGCCATTTGGTATGCCACTTGACGAACTTCTTTTGCCCCGAGCCCATAAAACATTAAGGCGCATTGTTTTATGTAATCTTTTTTAACACTAGTTCCTGGTCCTGGGAAAATACTGCATTGACTTCGTAATTAGGAACTAAGTTAGCGTTTTCATCCGACTGGATTTTTTTAGCGTACCTCCGTAGCGTAGGATATGCCAAGTGGCACTCTTTAGCGGCCCTGCTTATGCTTGCACCATCTTTTATAAGCTGAAGTGCTTGCACCATATCGTCCTTGCTATGCCCCCCAATCTTTCTTTTCAGTGCCTTAGTTCGACCCATCCTGAAGCAAAAAAAGTTGTATCTATTTAACTAATCTGACGTTGAACTTTGGTACACACGAACCACGGTTCACTGTGTACCCTGCAATACTGAGTCCCTGTATACCACCTACATTATTTGACATTTGATGTTGAAAAAACGCAATTGATCAAGGAATATGTTTAAAACATGATAACCATATTATTGCTAGATAGTGACTTAACATGTATATAAAATATGGTACGAAAAGCTCCGAAAACACGACTTTGAAGAAGAAAAGCAAAACTTACCTATTTTTTACTTTTTGCGCGGGAAAACACAAATCGTCGTACCACACGACCGCTTACAACGGGCGCTCGCCCTCAACTGGGGAGTGAGGGAGACATAACGAAACACGTTGCTACGTGTCGGTTTCATGATCCGGTAACTACTAGTTTTGAATATAATAATACCGATTCTCTGTGTACCACTGGCTCACTGTAGCCCACCCTACCTATTGTAAATTCTACTAAATTGAATAATCGTGAACTTCAATTTAGCTGTTGATTTACAATACACATAATAACGAAACGATACGACGACACGATACGAGACGTTATGAACGAGAAAATTATATGTAACATACGAAGCTAATTGGTCTGTGAACATACGCATCAGTAACGTGCCGACATCTTTCTTAGGGTGGCCAGCACACACAATTCACTAAAGCGACAGAAGTTAAAAATTTTCATAAAAATGAGAAATTAAACGATTATTATTGTCTTAAAAATAGTTTTTACATATTTATTTTCTGTATAAATTACATATGTGTTCTACTTTTGAAATAAAATTACTTTTATGTGCCGAGCAGCATAATTCATAAATAATATTTTTTAAGGATGACAACCTCTTCATTTTGTTACAACACAATCACAGCTAGATGGCATTATTTTCCATACTTTAACCCCTGTCACCAAATTTTGTACTAAGTCGGCACAGCATGCGATAGTTGATCGGTAACTCCTGGCAAGCGCGTACGCATCTCGTTTTTTATCATTCACTCGCGTCGCCGTCGTCTTCGTATAGTAGTCGTTTTACGTATAGTAAAGCCAAGAGTTAACTGTTTCATTTTATGCCTAAGTAAGCTTATTGTATGTTGTGTAAATTATACCTGTTTAACTTTATTTTCAGGAAAATTATTGAAACAATAAGGAAAGGCCAAAACAGGCTTTGCACCAAGTTATTAGGAATCGAAAGGCGAGTTAAGATGGCCAAGAAAGCGATTAGATGTCAATAAATTAGTGAAGGATGAAACATCTCAGCCTTTAGATAATTGGTCCATCTCAAAATGCTCTGTGAAAAGGCTATCATTATCGTCATAATTATGACGAAGCATCCCCGATACAAAATTTCATCAAAATCAATTAATGCCCGGTTTCTGAAGTCCCCAGATAAACTCTCATTAGCTATTGGTTCAATAAAGTTTATCTTAACATAAACGTCGGTTAACTGTCACTGCGTTTGTGGATACGCAACCAACCATTCATTAACTACAGATAACTAGTTTTTTAGTTGCCGCTAGATGGATCTGTATAACAGTTTTATTAATAATTATATATTTTCGAGGGTAATTAAGTGGCTTAAATTACTATTAGAAAGTCGCTGACTTGCTATTATTTCTATAATAAATATAGTGCCTGTTTGTTCTGCAATCAGCAAAAACAATGAATACCAGTGTTTTTTTTTAGAAGTATTGTTTTTTTTCTTATTTTTTTTATGATACGTTACAGGAGTTAATTAATTTACTTTTGAAGTAATTTTACTTAAATAAATGCAATAAGACTTATGACAAACAAGACGTCAATCATCATATCGACTCTCAAAATAAAAATCAAACATGTGTTGAACAGCTTAGCTGTGAAACAATGGGACGGTCGACCTTTAATAATGACCAGTACTTATAGTTATCGAACCGATAAACGGCAAACATTGGTCAGTTAGGTTAACTTAAGTTTAAACGGAGCTTGTCCTACATTGCGGTGTTCGGAAACGCATTTTCGCAAGGTATCGAACCAATAGCGCTATTGGATAGATAAACCACCGTTAAAAGTGCCTCAGAAACCGGGCATAAGTGGTTTCGGAGATTACCTCCTACATCCAAGTAATCAGTTGTAAACTCTGATCTTGTTAGTAATAATGTTCCACTTTTGTTATGAGTGTGATTTAAAAAGTAAACTTTTATTTACATTATATTATTCTATTATATAACTTATATGAATATTAATATTTCTGCCTAAATTTTCAAATTTTAAAAGCTACTTAGGAAAAGGAAAACCATTGGATTGGTTTAAATTATTGTTATTAAATTATTTATAAAAGGATAGGATGCTATATTGTTAAATAGTATCGAATTATTTTGTATAATTTACTTTATTTTATTTGGGAAAACAAACAATCGTACATTGTATATATATACAACATGTACCAAAATTCAACGATAAGCCGGCACCAGAGGATGGACCTACTAATGACTACTCGAGAAAAAAAAAGAAAAAAAAATACCTCTACTTTTTTTTAAATTACTTAAAAAAAAAAGGAAATTCTTCGAAAATGTCACACACACACACACACACACACACACTCACACTTTTAACTACCATAACCACAATTTTTCAAATATTTCAGTTTTTTTGTTTGTATCGGCAACCTAAGTAGTACTATTCACCATAATCTTTGAAAATTACAGAATTTTCGTAGTTTTATACAAAAAAACAACCAAAAAAAAATTATTTCCCTAAAATTTTGAAAGATTTTTACGTTCAGTACACTTTAACTCATCGTAGTGTAAAAAAAAAATATGGACACTACTATGGCAAGTTTTTTTAAAAATTTGCGCAACTAACCTAATCTAGGTTAGTTGCGCTAATTTTTAAAATGGTATAATACTTTAGGAAAACAAGCCACAAAAAAAAATTATGACACTTTTTCTAATCAAGAACCAAATGAGAATGGGCAAAAATGTATGGAACGTGGTACCCGCTCCAATAGTCATCATTAATATATCATTGAATAGACATTTTGATGCAGAAAAACGTCTACCATGGCGCCTGTCCCTATTCACGTTTGGAAAGCAGTAATCTCACTCCAAGTTTTATAAATGAGAATTTACTACTAACTGCTTATATTAGTAAAATAAAGCTGGAATAAGATAGACTTAGACGATGATATAACACACTTAGAACTCTATTACCTATGCGGTATCATGAGACGTTTGGGAGGTAAAGAAGTAAGAAAACAAGCGTTCTTCAAATAAAAATCATATATTTTAGCAATAAGTGAGTAGATTTAAAACATTACATGTCGGTATCAACTATAACAGCATTGAGGAAAGATGCCGGAGCAGTAAATCCCGTATGCCTCGCATAGCCTAGGTACCACACGATGGACACTATATGTGCACAAGTGCCCATCGTACGTCGCCCGGTTAAACATGTGCAATACTGTTGGACAATATTATTTGTACTGTTGATCAATATGTAACAAAAATATGTTTTTATACGGATATGTCGCGACTGGATTCGTCCACGCAAAAGCTAGGCATCTTCGTGTATGCCATAGTCTGGCAGATCTTCAAGTGCTCCCTCTCTGTACGTTTCAATTATATACAGACCATTTGATAAATGCTCGGCACAGTAAGATCTTGCCAGCTTGAGTTGGTAGGTACCTAGCGCTAATAGAATTATATCCTCCTCCGTCATTGAAGGGAAGTTTTCGATCTGGCTCGCTTCCATCCTCTGAAAATCTACTCTTCTGTGATTAAGCCGTTTTCTCTACATACATATGCAGAAGATTCGGGGTATCTATTTTCTGCCTTATGATATTGACGAATTCGTCTGCGTGTACGCTATCCACGATGGGTTGCTGGAAGTGATTCGTGATAGCTGCGGCAATCTTAAAATCAGTGAACATATTGGGCAGTGACTTATTAAAATATTTTTGCCGCAAGAGCTTAAAATCACGTTTAAACCGGCCGTTTACCACTTCCACAACCCACCGGCATAGCGTTACCGATCGAGCTTCGTTGGATTGTTCAGTGGTCAGCTGTGTCTCTTGGCGGTTCTATGTTGGTGGGACATAGGATTCATACCCACATTCATCAATGAGGTCCAAGCTGTCCCTAAAACCTCGATCTAATATAAAAGCATCGTTTGTTCGGAGTAAGCAATGTAGTGGATGTTGTCCATCATTCATAATGTCGCCCATTATTTGTGCATCTGTTTTTGTTGCAGCGTATGTATGCGTACCCATTACATCTAATATGTATCCATCAGTACATACAAGTAGGAAAGGTTTCAGTAGATTCTGAAACTTATGTAAACTGTAGGAGAATCTTTGGAAT
Source organism: Brachylomia viminalis (assembly GCA_937001585.2). Classification (NCBI taxonomy): domain Eukaryota; kingdom Metazoa; phylum Arthropoda; class Insecta; order Lepidoptera; family Noctuidae; genus Brachylomia; species Brachylomia viminalis. The sequence goes on along the minus strand of OW443301.2, from coordinate 10,731,469 downwards.
AAGAAATTCGAGCGTTTATTTATGTAAATGTAAGTACCATCGCCAATCAATAATAACTTATCATTATTTTCATTTCCAAATAATGCTTTTGGTATAGTGAGATTTTTTCCAATAATTGTGGTCTGCCAATGTGATCCACTCCCAAATGCAGCCCAACGTAATTGTTATTGAGACACTCCCTTACAATAACCAACAAACGTTCAAGCTTTCGTCGTGACATGTTAAATAATGTCGCAAGTCTTTCATCTGGCTCCCCGGTACGCAGTTTTGTAAGATAAATACCTAATGCAGTTCTCGGCTCTCTACATCTTTCATTTAGTGTAGGTGTTTGTACCAACATAGCATCAAACTCTTCGCACTTGCGTCCTGTCCAAAAGTGCATCTCCTCGTTGGTTAAAGCGCCTCTCGTGTTGAAGTCTAGCCGAGGTCCACGTTGTAAGGCCATTCTTAACATGTCACAAATGTCAGTAAACTGGTCTGTATTAAAATCATGAGTGACATTACATGTTTGAGGTAGCTCATCCCAAACATTGTTCTCTAAGTGCTGTGTACACACTCTTGCACAATTTGGAATATAAAGCTTATATTCACAAAAGATGTGAGTTTTTATTGTTATTGGGATTCGATGGCGAGTTGCGTTTGGACAGTCGTTAAATATACAATGCCGTGGTGTGTTTGGAGCACGTGTATACTCCGAAACTTGAAACTCCTGAACATTTTGCACTACTTGCGGCACTGCTTCCGGCATTGCTTCCGGCATTGCTTCCGGCATTGCTTCCGGCACTGCATCTGGCATTGCTTCAGACACTGCTTCAGGCATTGCTCCGGGCACGGCAGGGTTCGCAAGTCTTCTCACTGCATTATCAGTGGACTGCCAACATCGGTGACACACACGTCGTGTGCCATCGAATACCACCTGTAAGTAGTAAAAATATGATTTAATGTTTTTTTTGTATAAGTACTTTATTTTTTTGGAACTAAGCTAAAAAAAACTGAGAAAACAATATCACGTAAATACAAAATATTAAAGTGTCGATCGTAACCTAACAACATTTTTGTTATAGTAAGCGCAGATTCAACAAAGTCGTCGGGCCATAAATCATTTCTCTGTGTCCTTCTCGCTTGCACTTACAGAGCTTATGGAACGCTAATACAAAATAATAGCGCATTAGAATAATAGAAGTGACTTTCGAAGGTCCGATGACTCCACACGTGCGTACAGTGTCCAGGTAGCTAATATCGAGTTAGAAAGGATAGGCCCTTTTGTTTGTACTGCTAACCTTTATCTATTGTTATTGGTAATGACCGTCTTAAGTCTGCTTATTTAAAATGAAGAACATAATATACTTAGAATAAGAGAATAAACGGCACGGACGAAGGGATGGTGAAATAAAACTACACTTAGATTATAATAATGGAAGTGCTTACCTCCAGAACGGCATGTTCATGAATAAACGCAGCGAACTCAGGGCGCGTTCTTGACATATTAGCTGTCAAAACATGTTGTTGGTATCTTCTGGTATATAAAGCTCGCCGACACATTACACAGTTGAGACGTTCCATTGCGATATTCCAGTTCGAAAAGCAAATCAGTATAGTCCACAACACTAGCACAGGTCAACGTTAATAGCGGGTAACAAGTCCAGTAGGAGCGCAGGGGTCAGTAGTGAATAAAACCAAGATAGGAAAGCACAAAAGAAACTCAAACAGCAGCTAAACGTCGTCACTAGCGCAAAACGAACGAGCGACTGACGCTCTGTGGACTGACGCGGACACGGGACACCGACGCCTCCCCCACTGCTCCTGCGCACACCCCGCGCTCGAGAGCAGCGGGGCTCGAGTTAAAAGGAGGGGTGCATGGCAAAGTCTTACGTAAAAGCGATATTAATAGAAAACATGAACGGAAATGCAGAAAATATTACCTTGGTACTCATTTTCTTACATAGATAAGTGGTACCTAATATACTCGTATATGTATGTTTATCGCAAGAGCCACGGGACTGTCTAAACAGGTTACTGTGGCCCTGGAACGCAAAGGGCAACCGAAGGAACAGGGTTTTTATTAGTTAGTAAGACTGTCGTTTATCTCCAAACGCAATCAGATTTGAGGCTGGCGGCCATAGTAAATATTGTTCCTCTTGCTAAGACATTTTAAACGACACTACAATCATATCTATTGGAGCCGGGTACCAGCCGGGTACCATTTTGCCCATTCTCCTTTCATAAGTTGTTGTTAATAGTAATCACTTCTACTATGTGCCCAAAATAGATTTCTTTCGCAAATTCTTAGAATTTGGAAGGGACATGTGCGTAGTCAGTGAAGTTCAGAAGTCAGAAAGAGATAGATAGTATACGTTAGAGAGATAGATAGAGAGCGATTATACGTTAGAGAGAAATAGATAGATTGCGATTATACGTTAGAGAGAGATAGATAGATGTTTGTTGTTAAATAACAATAGGGCAGGTAGGAATGTTGCTGTTCTCTACAAAGTACAAAGTCAGTACGCTCTGCTTCTTTGTTTACTGCGCACCGTTTCGTATTCAATTGATGTGACTCTCGTACAAACTACTTTTGGCTTGGCTTTTTGGACTGGATTAAGTGATCTGCAAACTGTACTAACCTGGCATTATTTTGAACTGGACTGTGTTTTGTGAATTGGACTTTTGGCGTATTTTGGACTGTTTAGCGTTTATCATGCCGCTACCATACACACCGTTGGAATACGCTAATATGCACCTCATTTATGGAGAGTGCCGATGCTATGGTAGCGCTGCTAGCAGATTATATCGAGAAAGGTACCCAAATGCTCAAAGATACCCGAATTATCGAGTATTTATTAATGTGCATCAAGCATTTTCGGAGGGCCGTTTACCATCTGACAGGAGAAATGCTGGAAGACCTAGATCGGAACGCGACGAAGAAGTTCTCAATGAAATTGAAAATGATTCAACTACCTCGGTACGTGCCATAGAAATAGCTACGGGAATCCCAAAAAGTACTGCACATCGAATCCTAAAACGTCACAGACTTCACCCATATCACTACAGGCGTGTGCAGACGTTATTGCCGCGGGACTATCCACTACGAGTCGCATTTTGCCGTGTGATGCTGCAAAAGCACAGAGAAGATCCCCAATTCTTGGATAATATTCTATGGTCGGATGAATCAACCTGCAAGAGAGATGGCTATTTAAATCTTCACAACCTACATAGCTGGAGCAATGAAAATCCGCACCTGATGAGACAAGACAAATCCCAATATCAATTCAAGGTTAACCTATGGACGGGTATTTTAAACGGAAAAGTGATTGGGCCTTTTGAATTACAAGGAAACTTGGATGGCAATAGTTATTTGAACTTTTTACAAAATGACTTGCCAGTATTATTAGAAGACATGCCCATTGGTGATTAATAAAACATATGGTTTCAAAATGATGGTTGCCCAGCTCACTATGCCCGTCCTGTGCGAGAATACTAAAACCAAGAGTATCCAGGGCGTTGGATAGGGCGACTTGGTCCTATTTTATGGCCACCCCGTTCACCCGATCTAAACCCCCTGGACTTCTTCTATTGGGGTTGTCTCAAAGACAGAGTCTACTCGAAACCCATTGCAACACTGAACGACCTTCGCCAAAAAATCACTCAGGCTGCGGATCATATCAATAGTAGAAGATATGCACGACGAATAAAACGATCTTTTTTAAGGCGATGTCGTGCCTGTATTAATGCCGGTGGTAAACAGTTCGAACATTTATTATAATATTATTAATAATGCAATAAATTTACATTTATTGACACCATTTGTTTCATTCATTCAACATTTTCCAACAACATAAATCTATTTTGGGCACATAGTAGAAGTGATTACTATTGACAACAACTTATGAAATTTGGTTCTTGATTAGAAAAAGTGTCATTATTTTTTTTTTGTGGCTAGTTTTCCTAAAGTATTATACCATTTTAAAATCTAGGTTAGTTGCGCTAATTTTTAAAAAAAAACTTGCCATAGTAGTGTCCATATTTTTTTTTACACTACGGTGAGTTAAAGTGTACTGAACGTAAAAATCTTTCAAAATTTTAGGGACATAATTTTTTTTGGTTGTTTTTTTGTATAAAACTACGAAAATTCTGTAATTTTCATAGATTATGGTGAATAGTAGTACTACTTAGGTTGCCGATACAAACAAAAAAACTGAAATATTTGAAAAATTGTGGTCATGGTAGTTAAAAGTGTCATAAGGGGTATACATTTTCGAAGAATTTCCTTTTTTTTAAGTAATTTAAAAAAAAGTAGAGGTATTTTTTTTTCTTTTTTTTTCTCGAGTAGTCATTAGTAGGTCCATCCTCTGGTGTCGGCTTATCGTTGAATTTTGGGACATGTTGTATAAATACACCGTATGCTATAAGTAAATGTACAATCCCCTACTTTACAATGGTACGTTATAATGTTTTTGCTACGGAACCCTCTTCGTTGGACTTCGATGGAATTAACGCTTGACCTTGACTCTTGTTGGTTGTCCGATTTATTATTGATTCTTGTAGGTAATTTATAATATCCAAATATTCCCTTTCAATCCTCATCTTGACTGCACCAGATCTTTTACTTTTTTTCCACATATTGCATTTGTTAATAATCAAAACATTAATTCATACAATCGAGAGACTGTGTCAATAATACAGACTAAAGATGTACTAGGTATAGCTGTCATTAATTTTTTCAGTTTTAAAACACCCTCTTAGACAGCAGTCATAAAATCACTGTATTTACAAGAGTGTACAATTACGCCATAAAAATAAGTTTGGGAACGGAGTTTGAGCATACCATTGTACAGAAACTAGTATCAAGTGATACTATAAAAACACTTAGAGCTGTAATAAGTAAGTGATTACATGCAAAACGGCATAACGATAAAACCAGATTGAAGTATCACAAAATACTTAAAGTTTTATAACAGAGTTTTAATGTTCTGTTTAAGCACCCTAAGCTTACGCAGATCTTATAATAAAGATTTTATACAGTTTGAGCTGTACTCACAAATCACTCTTATAATGACAAAATATTTTTTGCACTCTTGTACGTCTTTAAAAGAACTCTAAGTTCTAAATAGGTTGGTATATTGATGTTGAAAACGCTTGGGTGTTGCTTGGGCTAGTTACTGGCAGATATACTTTTGCCGCTTCAGCATAAGATACTGAACTTTGTGCCATACAGTATACTAGAAAATTCTGGGCAAGACTTATTACTTTATTAGTAGGCAACATAGTGAAAACTAGAGCAAAGGCATCAAGATACACTTTCTTGTTCTCTTTCACAACTGTCCCCAGTGTGGCCTTGGACATTATCAACGAGGTAAGGACGCGCTGAATTTTAGTGTGACCAAAACGATAGCAATTGAAACACTGTACGGTAGGTAGAGAAAAAATATAACTCTACAGGTAATGCATTAATTTTAATAATTTTATATTATGTTGACACCAAAAATATTAGCATGACTACAACCATATTCCCTTAGAATAAATTATTCTAAGCATATTCCATTGTGTCACCCTATGTAAAATTTCTACGTAAGTACCTATATATTTCAAATTTTTATGGTGTAAGTACCTATCAAAGAGTTGGTTTAGTATTCTATTCTATTATCTATTCTATTGCGTAAAAAGGATTGTAGGATGTAGGCTATAAAGAAAACAATACAACATGGGAGCATCTGCAGCCGAACTAGGTGAAAAACCTGTATCTCGGCATATATAACAACTATGGATTGGGATGGTTACAAATGGTTGTACCACCAACAATGGTTTTAAATTAAAGGCGTCTGGCTTTTAAAGTTGGACCGCAACCAATTGGTACCACTATTATCAATAACTTCCTTCAGAGACCATTCCGCAGGAACACCAAGCAATGGTGCCGATTCTGTTGTACACCGAACTAAACTATCACTAAAATTCCTTACTTTTGGCTATGAGAATTTTAACGCTATTCTGCAAAATAAAATCTCTAAACTTAAAAATAAATTTGACACACCTAAAACCAAATTTGGCAATGGCGACTCCACGTGATTTTTTTTTTTAGAGTCGGAGGCGCGCATTATTTGCAGACTCGACATGTTTTGTATGGAATTTTTCACTTTTTGTATGGAAAATATGAAAAATTATTACCAACACGTTGGATTTTAGAGGTTTGGAGGTTTTATAGAGCGGGTCGAAATTTTCATTATTTTTGCGATAGGACACACCGTTTTCGAGATATTATAAGCAAAAGAAAAGAAAAAAAGATACAGTACTGTTTTTGCATCTGAAGTCGAGGTGTTGGTGTGAATTTTAGTTCCTGACAACTAATTTTATTCCACACCTTTTTAATCGCGATTAAAAATAGTCAGATTTAGTTAAGACAATCAAAATTTTGGGTGAAAAACGTAAAATTCAGAATAGCAAAATTGCCATTTTCACTAAATTATAATCTCAATGCCATCTTAGTGCTGTCAAACTAAAATATAGTTAAATTGTGTCACTTTAGTCAGTTTCAGAATGGGAAGTCGTTTGACAGGAATAAACTAAATTTTGGTGATTTTTAGTCTAGTTTAGAGAATGTGACAAGAGAATCGGCACCAATGACGGTCTTTTTGAGCAAGAGGAGTGAAAAATATAATTTCACCACATGATTGACAGAACGACATTGCACCCACATTGGCAAGTTCTTAAAATCGGGCGCAATAAAATATCTCTATCTTTTTCCAATTTCGGACTCAAATTCCATTATTACGAACAATCTTGTCGTGAAACATATAATTATAAAGCTTTTATACCTACCTTTGATGTTACTAGAATGGATATATTGGTGCCGATTCTCTTGTCACAAAATTCTCTAAACTAGACTAAAAATCACCAAAATTTAGTTTATTCCTGTCAAACGACGATTTCCCATTCTGAAATTGACTAAAGTGACACAACTTAACTATATTTTAGTTTGACAGCACTAAGATGGCATTGAGATTATAATTTAGTGAAAATGGCAATTTTGCTATTCTGATTTATTATTCTATTTTACGTTTTTCACCCAAAATTTTGATTGTCTTAACTAAATCTGACCATTTTTAATCGCGATTAAAAAGGTGTGGAATAAAATTAGTTGTCAGGAACTAAAATTCACACCAACACCTCGACTTCAGATGCAAAAACAGTACTGTATCTTTTTTTCTTTTCTTTTGCTTATATCTCGAAAACGGTGTGTCCTATCGCAAAAATAATGAAAATTTCGACCCGCTCTATAAAACCTACAAACCTCTAAAATCCAACGTGTTGGTAATAATTTTTCATATTTTCCATATAAAAAGTGAAAAATTCCATACAAAACATGTCGAGTCTGCAAATAATGCGCGCCTCCGACTCTAAAAAAAAAATCACGTGGTACGGCAAACAAGTACCACGTGGAGTCGCCATTGCCAAATTTGATTTTAGCTGTGTCAAAATTATTTTTAAATTTAGAGATTTTATTTTGCAGAATAGCGTTAAAATTCTCATAGCCAAAAAGTAAGGAATTTTAGTGATAGTTTAGTTAGTTTAGTTTGGTGTACAACAGAATCGGCACCATTGTGGCGTACCAGAGCGAAGAAAAAATTGCAATTCCTCCTCTAGGGGAAAAAGTTTTTTTTTTTAATTTTTGTGTGTCAAATGACAATGAGCCTACAAAAACGAAAAAGTCTTTAGTCATAAGTAGAATAATCATGAATATAGACTCGACTTAATACTGTTTCATAAAAAAAGAACTTCATTTTATTTTTGAAAATGGAACTAAAATCGGCGAACTCTTTGGTAGAATGCATGCAATGCGTTGCGGCTGCAGAAGAAAAAACAAAAAAAAAGACGCGCGAAATCTTTATAATTTTTCTCTAATTGCAAATTGAATTGGTAGTGACCGTAATTAATTTTACAATAGTGAAAATGTCATCATCTATTGAGAATGGAGACCCTACTTTGCAAATAGAAGAGAAAGGAAAAGAACCAATCAACATTCATCTTCTTAGAGGACTGAAATTAAGTTACCGGGAAAAAACATCTCGTTAAATATCCAGAATTGTATAAATTGTAGATTTAACTTTTAATAAAATAAACTATGTACATATTTCATATTGTATTGTTGGATTGTTTTATTTTCTCGCAATCGTAGTGAAAAGTGGAGTGTAACACACGGCGCTAAAAACCCAACAACAAACAACAACTCGGTTTCTATTTACTCCCTCGCTAAAGCTCGTGAGTAAAACTACCTCGTATATAATGGGTCATTTTAGCTCCTTGTATAACAATCTACTATTTTTGAACTTGAATAACAAAAGGCGCACTGTCAGTTTTATCGTAGGTTTTTCTACCAATCTGAGTGGGAACAACTAAGGACGAAGCAGGAATATCAAGCATTTTGTTACTAGGCATACCGTTAGAAATAATTATATCAGAGCCTGTTAGGCTCCGATACAGAAACTAGTGTAAAGTCCGTGCAACCACAACTCGAAAACTCGGCACCGTGGTTTTTACGCGTACTGTTATAGGACGCCACAGATTCGTCTTTTTAAAAAAAGACTTATTTAACTTAGGATAATATATTTCAGGATAATACAAGGACACGTGTAATTTAGGGATAATACAAGGATAATACGCGAGACCCTTGGGCAGAACCGTCTGCCATGAAGGTTGAGTGTCAACTAGCTACCGAAACATGACGTCTCTAGCCGATAAGTATATAGATAGCGGGCAGCGCCTGACAAGGCGCTGATCTAGCATTAACCCCTACAGTTTTAGGGTATAACACCTCCCCCTTTAAGAAATAACTTCGGGTTATTTTGAAGTTATGTAATTGTTTATAATATGTAAAATCAAAACAATCGGGTAATTTTAAACTCTAGTTCTAATAGCTGGAAGGGAGGTTTCCTCGTTATCGGAGTTACTGTTTTCTGTATTAATTTTACAAATTGATTCAGGTTTTGATGAGAAAGATACTTTATCTGGTGTTCTGCTGCCGGGTCGTATACATTTATAGACTTTAAAACATACATAAGATACTATAAGTACAGTAATCAACATAGTGATAATAGAGTAATGCATCCCATATTTTATAATGTGTGATTGATTGTCAAGGACGTTATCTAGCTTACTTAATTGCTTTAGAAAGATATGCTTATTAGATTTCAGATCATCTAAGTCAGTATTTAGTAGTTTAATAGGGGATACATTATTGATTGATTGGTTTAATCTCATTACATTACAGCAAGTGTCGTTTAATAAGTTAAAGTCAGGAAAGGCAATAGGTGTAGATATATTTAATGCGCTATATTTTGGTATGAAAGTGGTACCCTTACAGTAACCTATGCAGTTTTTAGGGATTGTAAGTATTCCGGTACCTAAAACATTAATTTCTAGTAATTTTGAGTTTCGGCATTCTATTGAAACTCTATTAGACACTGACTGTATGTAAATCCATTTATTATTTTCTATGGGTTTCCACATGTCTAAATTACCATAAATAAATTTAGTTTCACAATATTTTGGAGTTTCACTGATCACTTTTGACATATATTCACTTTCACAAATAGGTCTGATGTCTGACGCATACACGGTTGTTATGTCGCACACATATTTTCCTGCGGTGATAATTTTGCAACTTTCCAAATTGTTTAAAGTGCTGTACTGGCTTTTGTCTTTGGTCATTGCGATGTATTTAGAACTGGGTAAAATTAAACTAAAGGTATAAGGTTTACTTAAATTGTGTGGAGTAGGCAAAGCAATGTTATGAAATAATACATATTCTTTAATGGATACTAAAGGTATTTGTAACACAAAAAATATCTTATTGCTAGCATAATAACTAATTACTCTAGATACATTTAAGACTAAATGAATAGAACTTAAATCTAAATTAACAGGTAGTTCCAGGTCATTAGGTAAGTATTGATAGTTATCGGCAAGCTCCCGAAATAATTGCTGTGACGTAATCATCGATGGGTGTAGAATATTTTGATTACTAAATAAGACGGCGTTTGTTATGTCTTCTAGTTGGAATGACATAGTTAGGATTGAAACTTCTAGATTATTAAGTATATGAACAATTTTTAATCGTAGCGATAACTCATTTGTTTTATTAGTTATATTTATTAAGTTGATCGAGAGTTTGTCGATAGCTTCGTTTAAGTTGATTTCATTAATTTTAATTTTATTAATGGAGTCATTAAATGATGAAATAGTCGATGTGGTTAATAGAATATTTTCCTTCATTAATGAAACCAACTTCTTCTCATTATTTTGAAGAACATTTATAGCATCATTAAACCTGAGACGTTTTCATCCAGATTGCCAAATATTTGTTTAATCAAAGTTCCTAGTCCTCCTACCCAGGCACGTTTCGACCGTTTTTCTAACAAATGTGAAATAGATAAAAACTCTTTGTACATGTCACTGTAGCGGGCATTTAAGGGTTCTATTATGTTAATACAACTATTTTCTATCAGACCAATTCTTTCACATAGACGTCTAGTAGTATTAAGAGCGGAGTTTATGTTTTCAATATGCGGGCCGATGTGTGAAATATCTAGGGGCATCAAGACGTTCAGTTGTCCACTGCTAATTTTCAGTGTGCCGAGGTAATCGAAATAGAGGCCAGGACTTGATTTTATTTGCTGGGCATAGTAGTCCTGCTGGCTTCGAGCCTGACTCGGAGTTCTGCAAATTAACAGCTACGTTAAACGAATATATGAGTACTTATATATTACTATACCTACTTTGTGTATTAATACTTAAGTTTAGACTTATAACTATTTAAGACACTACAGGTTACTTCCAACATCAGCTGGCTTTACCTCGTCAAAATGATGGGTGACATGACGCCGATTAATAAGCAGGGTAAGTGTATTATTACTATTAACTTTTACTATTTTATAAGGACCTTTCCAGAGAGGCGAGAGAGCTTTACGTAATCTCAAATGATTTTTGAGATACACAAATTCACCGACTTTATAACTAACTGAGCGAGTACGGTTGTCGTAATAAGACTTTGAAGATTCTTTGGATTTCCTCATGAAGTCTAATGCTTTTTCACGTGAATATTTCAGTCGGCTCTGTAGCATACGGACATACTCGGGGTAAGTAGCTCCTGGGCATTCATCATAAATAGAATTAGGTATGAATGGTTTACTACCGAACATTAGTTCATAAGGTGTAAAGTGAGTTGTGGAATGAACGGCAGTATTATAAGCGAGCATGGCTGTGTATACGTAACGAGGCCAATTTGATTGTTCTTCGTTAATATAGGACTTGAGATATTCTTTAAGAGTTGAATGGCTTCGTTCCAGGGCGCCTTGGGTTTGCGGGTGATAGGGTGAAGACCACAGATTTTTTATTTTAAGGAATTCACATGTTTTCTTAAAGAGATCTGATGTGAAATTGGTGCCCTGGTCGGTAAGAATCATTTTGGGGATGCCAAATATAGATATATAGTGGAGCAGACATTCACTTGTTTCTTCTGCTGTAGTACTACGAATAGGATATGCGGAAGAGAACTTAGTAAGGTCATCTTGGATAGTTAATATAAATTTTAATTTTGCAGGACCTGCTTCGGGGAGCGGACCTACGATGTCCAGAGCAATTCGTTGACACGGTTCAGTCGAAGTGCTGGTAATTTGCATCGGCGCGCGATTGGTTTTCCTAAGTGCTTTATTTTCTTGACACGACTTACATTGTTTTACGTATGATTCTATGTCACTACGCATACCTTTCCAATAATACGTTTGTTTTATTCTGTTGTACATACGTGATGAGCCTAAGTGACCTGCTATGGGGATGTCATGATTGTCATGCAAGATCTTTTTAATTTCGATTGGAGTAGGATATACAATGTTGTTATGATATATATTGACCTTGATTTGTGTGCCGTGGAAAAGGTAAGTAAGTATATTATAAACTTTAACGAATGAATGTTTTTCAAACGGATTTTTCAAATCAGATATGCCAATTTCATTAACATTTCCAAATATTATTAATTCATTTCTTATTCTTTTCAGGGTTTTGAAGATTTCCGGATACGAGGCTTCGTCGAAGTGATGGACTTTGGTAAACATCAGGTAATATATTTTTCATCCCACCATCTCGGAAAGAGTATTTTTAATCTTCAATATCTGAGTGGAAAAGCCGTTTTTATTCTCTAGAGGATAAAGTAAATTGAATTTAGAACATCGTGTGCACTAAGTTTGTGAATTAAAAAAAACATTAAACCTATTTACTGCTACCTCTATGGTGCCGAATATATCATACAACTTTTTTTTAATTTGTTAAAAACTCAGACTCGGAACCTTCTTGGTGTTCTTTTTTCAATTTGCTTTGTACGCGGTTCTTTACGCGGCATTTTTTCACGTCATTGTTAAACCTTATATTAAAAACAAGAAACTTGAAAACAAGTGAAAAAACTAAAATGAGTGATTCTAGCGACGAGGAAGTTTGCTTGACGCCAACAGAATTGACTGAAACTGTTAATAATGCGCAAATGAGCTTTCTCCCTCAACAATCACGCGAGAAGTATTTAAAACAGTACGATATGTTCAACACGTGGCGACTAGCAAAAGGAGCCAAAACTTTCTCAGAAAACGTTTTGCTGGCATATTTTATAGAATTATCCGAGAACAAGAAAGCAAGCACTCTATGGAGTACGTATTCGATGCTAAAAGCAACAATAAAGATGAAAAAAGACAAACATATCGATACCTATCCTAAATTAGTGGCATTTTTAAAAAGAGCCTCATCTGGTCATCAACCAAAAAAATCGAAGGTTTTCACAGTATCTGATATTGAAAAGTTTCTTAACGAAGCACCCGATTCCGTATATTTGGCGGCAAAAGTAAGTCAGTTGCACATTCAGTATCTACTTATGTATATTAATCTCAATTAAATAGTATACTTAGTAGATGTTGATAGGCATAATTATGCGTTCATATCAATTTTATTCATTTATCTACTACAATACTCTTTACGTTACAGGTTGTTCTTATTATTGGAATAAACGGAGCATGTCGAACTAATGAACTAACACAACTTAATGTCAAAAACATTGAGAAACATTCAGATGACTTACTATTAATTAATTTACCAAATACAAAGACAAAAAGAGACCGCAACTTCGTCATTCGCAAGGAATACGTAACGATTGTTGAGAAATATCAAGCCTTACGCCCGCCTAACACTCCAATCAATCGATTTTTTCTACAGTATCGCAATGGAAAGTGTGTTAGACAGCCTATGGGTACTAATAAAATTGGCAGTATCCCACGAGAAATAGCAACATTTCTTGAACTTCCAGAACCCCTGTTGTACACGGGTCATTGTTTCCGACGAACTTCAGCCACACTTTTGGCTGATTCCGGAGCTGATCTCCTGTCCCTTAAGCGCCACGGAGGCTGGAAGTCCAATGCAGTTGTAGAGGGATACATAGAGGATTCCATCCAAAATAAGTCTAAAATATGTGAAGGCATCGTAGGAGCCATTACACTGAAAGAGCCTCAATCGGATCCTTGGACTGGCCCTTCTACATCAAAAATAAGCCGTTATGAAACACCTAACCATCTCCCTCTCTCTCCAACATTCACGCCAAGGGAATCCGATGAATCGGTACAACTATTAAGTATAACAGATAGTTTACCGAAAAACAGTACACAAGTGACTAACACCAATATTACAGTACCAAACAAAAATATTACACTCAATTTAAATAACTGTAGCAACGTTACTTTAAAATTTTCTTAATTATACCTTAGTATTATTTTGTTATAATTTAAAGATTATTCTGTAATACTTACCTGTCATAATGTAGTAATTAATACCTAAACTGAAATAAAAGTGTACCTATCTTGTGATTGTAAACGTTTTTTTTTTGCATTTAGTCATTTCCTCGCTGAGGTGGAATGAAAAGTTACGTGTTGCACTCGAGTGCAAAGATTTTTCACCTCGTGCTCTTTTGATTCCCTCGCTAACGCTCAGGATTCTAATTTTGAATCACTCGCTGCGCTCGTGATTCAATTTTAGAATCCTTCGCTTGCTCGGTCATCAAAATTGAACACGCGGTTAAAAAGCAACTTTGCACTCTTGTATAACAAATAACTATTATTATTAATTTCTATTTTCAAAGACGAGAAAAGTTCTTTCTCGGAATTATGTATTCTAGTGCAAGTTTCGAGGTCAGTCAATATATCTTGGATATACGGATTAGATTCGTCTAAATCAATAGATGTGGGAACTAGAATTACTTTTGCAGGACATTTTAAAAGACTTTCATTATGTTCTACAATTTCTGTATTAAATAATTTATCTTTGTTAACCATAGATTTCAGGAATGTAGGATAATCATCAACAGGGGCATTTGGACTTGTACTTGTTGACGGTCTGGGACTAAGAACAAGTTGGGGATCGGAAGCCGTTGATTCGTTCAATGGAGCGTCAGGTAATGTGATTGCTTCATTCTCGATTTCTTCTCTGAGGGTGTCTGGGACATTAGAAGGTAAGTTTATATCAGGTAACGGCAAGAGGTCTTCGGTCGGATCGAGAAGATTCGGAGAAGTTTGGATATCTGCGTCAGGATTGAACGAAGGTGGGTCTATTAGTAAATCCATTAAGTCCCTATCTAACTCTTGGGTGGATTCTTGTTCACCAAGAGGGTTAGAAGACACAGGACCCGTTTGTTGGACAGGATTTACCGGGAAACGAGATAGAGCGTCAGCGTTAGCGTTAATCTTTCCCTTTTTATATTGAATATCGTATTCGAATTCCTCTAACTTTAAACGCCAACGGACAAGTCTAGATCCAGGGTCTTTACAGTTAAAGAGCCATTGTAATGGTTTATGGTCTGTAAGGATTTTAAATCGATGTCCGTAAAGATACGGTCTGAATGTTTTGGTGCCGAAGATAATGGCGAGGCATTCTTTTTCCGTGACGCTATAATTGTTTTCTGCTTTATTAAGCGTGCGGGATGCATATGCAATAGGACGGTCTTGTCCTACTGGTCCCTGGGATAAGATAGCGGATATCGCATAATTTGAGGCGTCGCAGGTTAGAAGGAAAGGTTGCGTGAAGTCTGGATATGCAAGGATTGGGGCGGAAATGAGCTTGGACTTTAAGGATTCAAAAGCAAGTTGATGCTCATTCTGCCATTCGAAGGTAACGTCCTTTTTAAGCAAGGAAGTTAATGGTTTAGCCAACTTGGCAAAGTCGGGTATAAACCTTCTATAATAGGATATTAAACCTAGGAAAGATTTTATGTCTTTCGGTGATTGAGGGACTGGATACTCTGTCACCACACGAATTTTTTCGGGATTTGGTTGGACACCGTTTTCGTTAATGATGTGCCCCAAGTAAGCGACTTCTTTGCGAAGAAATTCGCACTTCTCTGGTTGTAACTTTAAATTGAATTTACGTAGTCTGTCAAATACGGCTTTTAGGTTATCAACGTGTGAATTTAGGTCGTATGAGTGGATCACGATGTCATCTAAGTAGACAAAGCATCTTGTACCTTGGAGGCCAGTAAGGCAATTATTCATTAATTTTTGAAATGTGGATGGTGCATTTTTTTATCCGAACGGCATACGCGTAAATTGGAAATGACCTTGTGGTACGGAAAATGCAGTTTTGGGTGCATCATTAGGAGATATAAGTATTTGATGGAAGCCGGATGTGAGATCTAATGTCGTGAAATATTTACTTCTTCCTAATTGATCAAGGATCTCGGATATTTGCGGTATAGGATATGTTTCACCGATAGTGATGTCGTTCAATTTCCTATAATCAATTACTACTCTCCATTTTCTTTGTCCTTGAGAGTCTGCCTTTTTGGGAACTATCCAAATCGGCGAGCTCCAGGGTGAGGATGACGGCTCTATAATATTTTGCATTTTACTCATTTGAGTCTCGACTTCCTTTTTATGACATTCCGGAAAACGGTATGACTTTGTATGAATAGGGATATCGCTACTTGTTTTGATTTGATGCTTAAGGGCTGTAGTGTGAGTTAACTGATCATCTGGTAGATAAAAAATATCAGAATATTGAGAACAAAGTTCTGTGAGGGCTTTAGACTCTTCTCGATTTAGATGATCAGTTCGTAGTGAATTTAAAACTTGAATTGTTCTATTGGATGTTTCATGAGTATTCATGCTGACCTGAAGGGCAGCATGTAAGGGCTTGATTGCTAATTTTAAATTGGGATCAATTTTTATGAATGACCCTGAGGTATTGGCTATCGTTAAATTAACACGATGGTTATCCTTGACCTTTACGATACAATTAGATATTAGGACACATTTTGATAAGTGTTGATCCATAATGATACCTTCTTTCAGATCGGTATCCTGTACTGAGCATTCAATAACAGTTTCAGTACGTGGCGGAATAATATAGAATGGATCGTGGAAGTATAATTTTACTTCGGATTCTCCCATTTTAAGGGTATCGGTTGTATAATCGATTTTACAGCGGAAAGAGGTCAGGAAATCTGATCCTATGATACCATCATAGGGCAAATTTATGTCTTTAATGACATGAAACTGAAAGGTCGTGACTTTATTATCATTTAATTTTAACTTTAATTGGAAATGACCTTCGGTTGGGGTAGGCTCGTCACCGCGGTCAATGCCCTTAAGTTTGATTGGTTCTTTCACCAGTCGTTGATTTTCTTTGATACAGGATAGCTTTAATAGGCATATGACGGAGCCTGAATCGACTAATAAGGATAAAGGGGTATCTGAAACTGATGAGTATAAAAGTACATGTGGTAGGTACACACGGCTACACATCAAGCTATACAAAACCAGTTTACGCTGGTCTCGCATCGTACGGAAATCCTATACAATGTGAGATCAGCTTATACTGGAAATGTATAGCTTGATGTGTAGCCGTGTGTACCTCTTGGATGTGTCTAGGTTTATTTCGTATATCTTAGTACTGATCTCGTTGGATACTGGCGAGACTACTGGATTTTTAGTTCCGTGACTATCGATTCGGGGCTGA
The DNA here is from genome assembly GCA_937001585.2 of Brachylomia viminalis. Classification (NCBI taxonomy): domain Eukaryota; kingdom Metazoa; phylum Arthropoda; class Insecta; order Lepidoptera; family Noctuidae; genus Brachylomia; species Brachylomia viminalis. The sequence continues at coordinate 10,714,441 of OW443301.2, read as the reverse complement.
TTACCCTCTCGTTTGACCCCTGATGAATCTAGGTTAAGGTCGTCGGTTCGGGGCTGGTTACCCTGTCGGTTGACCTTCTTAGTATGAGGATAAGGATTAGAACTGTCAGTTTGGGGCTGGTTACCCTGTTGGTTAGTTCTGGATGAGTATAGGATAAGGCCGTCAGTTTGGGGCTGGTTACCCTGTCGGTTGACCTTCCTTGGATGAGAATAAGGATTAGGACTGTCAGTTTGGGGCTGGTTACCCTGTCGGTTAGTCCTAGTTAATATTGGTTTTTGTTGTTGGGTGCCGACAGTTATGCTTCGTCCCGTGCGGCACCTTCGCGAGACTCCATTTCGTTTAAATCATTGGAGCCATGGACATAGGGTGAATAGAAATCATCTGTGGGTTCCTCATCGGATGTTTCGCGAATATGGGTGATTTTATTATTATTATTCCGATTATTATTATTCGGTTTGAATTGAAATTTGTTATTATAGAATTCGCGTTTTTTACAGTCTTTTATCTCGTGACCAGCAGTTTTACAATACCGGCAAAATAATGCATCGGTTTTATTTGGATTTGGCGTAGTGGACTGTGTGTAAGAGTTTGGCCTTGAAGGCCCTGGTTTCGGTTTGTTATTATTCACAAACTTTTGTTCAACCTGTGGACGCTTATACAGGCTTTGTTGAATACGTTCTTCTGAAATCGCAAGGTTAATGGCTTCATTTAATGTTTTGGGAGATCTACACCTCACAATGTTTGATATACGGGGATGTAACCCCGTAGTAAAATGATGGAGGGCTAAGTCCTCCATGGCTGCAGTACGACCGGGTAGTTCCTTTGCTTTAGTATTAGATAAGGATATTTCAGTTAACAGTTGTGAGAGGCAGGTCTCCACGCGAAGCGAGAATTGGCTAACACTATCCTGCGGGCTTTGCTTGCTCTCCTGGAGATCGGTGAGTAAGTGAGCATAATGTTTTCGCTCACTAAATTGAGCCTTTAAAAAGTCTTTGAGTTGTTCCCATGATGTGAACTCTTTTATGGAGCAGGCAATTTCCGCTTTTCCACCCAACTGGCTGAGAATGTATTTAAAAAGGATTGGTCTTTGTGCCTCTGATGCAAGGTCATATGCATTATTACAGTTTATTATAAATGAGTTGACAGTTTCCCGGCTGCCGTCAAATGATTTGACGAACTTAAACAAAGTGTTTAGATCTAATTCGACCATTGTGCTACGTGCAATAGTAGCCCTTGTGACCCTGGGACTAGGAGGTCTAGTAGGTGCTTTCTCTGTATCACTTTGGGATTGCTCTGAAATTGGGATATCAAGTTTTAACGTGTTTCCTTCTGATTTAGGAACTGTTGGCATAATTATGTTGTTTAAACGTAAATGAAAGAAAACGGGTCACGGATAGCATAAGATAATTACAGTATATTAATTACGTTAATAAGTCACAAGTAATTAGCCTTGGATAGAATATTAAATAGTATCTCAGCTTCGATAAAGCAATGACCAAAGACTCACAGTACTAGCAGTGCGTGGGCGACGGATGTTATGGCGAACAGGAACATTCCGCTGCGATAAGCCGCGTCGCTACGGCCGGAGTCTGAGTCGTCGGGATCTTGAGTAAGTATAACGGGTCAATTATTTGGTATTGACCTCGGCTTTGGATGTGTGATTTGGATGACAGGAACAACGGCTACGCGCCGCGATGACAGGACCAACGGCTACGTGCCGCGATGACAGGAACGACAGCTACGCACCGCGATGACAGGAATAACGGTTACGCACCGCGACGCTCAGGATAGCTGACCTGATGATATAGTCCACGTCCACTACACGTGAAAATCAACTGGCACACTTTTACACAGATATTGACTGGTACACTTTAAAACACTTGGATATCAGCTGGTACACTGGCGAGTTTTTAGGACACTGGGGATTTTCGTATCCCACCGCTGCCACCATTTGTTATAGGACGCCACAGATTCGTCTTTTTAAAAAAAGACTTATTTAACTTAGGATAATATATTTCAGGATAATACAAGGACACGTGTAATTTAGGGATAATACAAGGATAATACGCGAGACCCTTGGGCAGAACCGTCTGCCATGAAGGTTGAGTGTCAACTAGCTACCGAAACATGACGTCTCTAGCCGATAAGTATATAGATAGCGGGCAGCGCCTGACAAGGCGCTGATCTAGCATTAACCCCTACAGTTTTAGGGTATAACAGTACGGTGGCGCACGGACACGACCCATCGATATCCATGCCCGATTCACTGTCTAAATAGCATCAAAATTGCCTGCCAGGGGAACAGTCCCCGGGTCAGGTGGGTCATTCATTTTTCGCGCTAAATAAGTTAAAAAATCTTATCGCTACCTACCGAAGAAAATATACAAAACACAAATTAAACTATAAATAAAAGAAAATAGAACACTAAAACTACGACTACTGATCTTAAACAGGTTTTTAAATTTTCTCTCTAAAAGGACGCGTCCGCCAAGGGCGCCAAGTTTAGAAGTTTCCTGCGCTTTCGTCGCATGTTTAGTTTTTAGTTGTCAAAAATAGGTAGGTAAGCTAGGTACGTAAAAAACTCTTTACTTATCAGTCAAATAGTTTATACGATTGACCACAGTGTTGTATAATTGACATAGCCTTGGATTTAATTACGATTTAAAAATAAATTCGATTTCAACTATATAAAAATAATGAAGATCTCTAGGAACGTAAAAATTACCCTCCTTTAAAAAATAATTTAATTGTATCCAATGACACGTTAACAATGTAAGTACTGTAGTACCTACATTGTTGTCATATTCATATTTCGTTCAACGTTTCATAAAATAACATAGTTTTTAATGACCTTCAAATGATCTCTATAGCATTTGACGACCTCAAAACAAACAACGCATTGGTAATTAGAATCACGTATAACATGTTACAATTAAATAGGTACTTAAACATTCCGACGACCCACTGACCCATTAGGTACCTATTTATTTTCCTGTGAACTACTTTTCTCCGTTTACTTTCGATGTTGATGGTACGCGACGCAAATTTTGGCGCGAAACAGTTGCCTCTAGCCCAAAGATAAAATATACAACACTAGCCTAAGTAGCCTAGCCCGACCGGTCGCTCAGGTGATGCTTCAAAGATATGTGTCAATTCAATATTAACGGACATTTATCTTGCGTCGTAATAGTAGATTGTTGCATCGAGCGCAAAGTGAGTTATTAACGCACGAGTGTTATGTTCACAGAACATAATATACCCTGACGGGGTTATGTTGGAGCCCGAGCGCACGCGAGTGCATTCAGTATACTGTACTCTTTGCATTAATTACTCACTTTAGCAAGGTGCGTATTCTACTTTTCTTTCAACTACCAATATACCTACTCAAAATAAAAACTCAAGCTAATGAAAACCAAGTTTAATTCATCTTCTCCTCAAACATTAAAAACTTACAAATTATTAAAATAAGTGCAGTTATTAAAAGTGAAATTTGCACTTTTACTTCGAACATTTATTCTAGTATTTGTTTGGTTTAATTGTGAATAATAATAATTCTGGAGTTGAATTCATACGGCTATCGCTGTCTATTTCCATGTTTTTAAACTTTTCTTGCTAAATATGAAATAACAAAGTTTCACAATGCAATCACAATGGTACAAAATGCGCGCCATTTGTTTTTTTTTTTTTTTTCACCGAGTGGGTTTTATTTATTCAGCCGATTTTTATTTACAGCCAGTATCTTTTTGATCTAATGCATACATTTTATCTACGTTTTATGCGTATTTTAATAGAGGTCAGTGGTTTTATATTAAATTAATGGGAGACATTAAACATCTGTGGTAAAATTTATCCAATTATAAAATAAAAACAGTGCATTCATGAAAAACTGTGCAACCATGAGATTTCATATAACATTTCTGCGTGCATTTCTGTGTTTTGGTTCTAAGCAAAAAATACGTCGTTTGTGATCGGTTTTGTAGTGATTAATGATAACCACAGAGTACTTTTTATAATTAGGTAATAATAATAATATTAAGCTAAGTAGGTGATTATAACATTACTAGTTACGTAGGTAGTTGAAAGAAAATATCTTTTCTATGCTGCCAAAGTGATGTCAGATATTTTCGATCACAACAAAATATCACATAATCATTAAATTTATGTATTATTATTGAATGTGCGAATCGCATTTTGATCAACTTGCGCGTAATACACCGCTTTATTTTATAAATATTATTATCTGTGCTGCGATGGCTTCGAAGTACTCGTGCCAAAAGTAGGCTCCCGACCGAATTTCAGTCACGGCGGCCAATCTCAACGGATATTAGCCAAGCTCGCAGGAGATATTAAAGTGCACAAGTGTGTGCGCAAAATCAGGTGCACTCCCTTATCCCTCATTCCTATAGCCGAAAGTACCTACTAATTCCGTGGATCATGCTGTCACGTCATTTATGTCAATTCTGTCATTCTGTTCGGTTCTGTACCTGTCATTCAGTCAGTCATTCATTCATTCGCATTGTGGTGTATTGTGTGTACAGTTGTCGGAGGGAATCCCAATATTCTGTAAGAATGTTTTACCCTAGTAAAGCGCTGTTACTACGTCTTATTCTAGCATGTACAATAATTGTGGCATTGGGACATAGTCATAGCAACTCGCATGATCATTCTCATGGAAATGAACCGCCTTCATTCAAATATTCCAAAACTGCAAACGAACAACACAAAAACGAAGAAGTGATAACTGAACCAGATTACGACTTATACGTCAGAGCATTGAGTTCAACGCTCTTTATTAGTATAGCGCCGTTTTTAATACTGTTTTTTATACCTATTGACGGCACTGTGGAAAAACAACCGTTACTCAAGATTTTGCTGTCATTTGCTTCTGGCGGTCTTCTCGGCGATGCATTTCTGCACTTGATCCCGCATGCGCTCATGTCTAGTGGCAGCACCGAAGGGCTCAGCCACAGTCACTCACATGACAGTGAGCAACATGAACCACATGACATCACTGTTGGGCTTGGTGTGTTAGGAGGAATTATTACGTTCTTAGTGGTCGAAAAAACTGTTCGGTTATTTGATGGAGGACATGGCCATTCTCATGGAGCAGAAAAGAAGAAATCTGATGATAAACAAAGAAAGAAGACAAAGGACAAAAAAGAAGATATAAAGATTGCTGGATATTTAAACCTTGCTGCAGACTTTACACACAACTTTACTGATGGTTTAGCAATTGGAGCATCTTATATTGCTGGTCAAAACATTGGTCTTATTACAACTGTAACTATATTTTTACATGAAATCCCTCATGAAATTGGAGATTTTGCAATTCTTGTTCAATCAGGATGTTCACGAAGAAAAGCAATGATGTTGCAGTTGCTCACAGCATTTGGTGCAATATCAGGCACAGTTTTGTCTATATATCTAAGAGGTTCAGGAGACGGCCTTGTTTCATCTCTCATTTTACCATTCACTGCTGGAGGCTTTATTTATATTGCTACTGTGTCTGTTATCCCTGAACTTCTTGAAAGTTCAACCAAGTTTTCTCAGTCTGTCAAAGAGATAGTAGCTCTACTAGCTGGAGTCTACATGATGGTACTTATTGCACAGTATGAATAATTGTGTATGCTTGTGTGACATGTAATGTACATATATATTTACATTGTTCTGTTTTTTTCAATAAATCAGTAAACATCACATATTAATAAATTTATGAGTCTTTTCTAAAACTTTCAATAATCTAGTTTGATTTTACCTTATTCGTTTGTGTAAATCTATCTTAAATGAAAGTTATGGATATGTAATAATTATACAGATAAATCTTCAAGTCACACCAATCACTAGGTACTAATGTTATGAATTATGTATTGTTTATTAGATTATATCTATTGTGATTTTACAGATGTATGTTATATTGGGTACCTACCTCACAATTTCTCTTAGGCATATGAATAGATAGAATAACTACAGTGATTGTGCTTAGTAACTTAATACCTAAAGTGAGATCAAATGGAGTATCAAATAAAACTTAAAAAATGCAGAAATTATGTTTTATTTATTTAGATTACTTCTTCTTAGATACACCAACAGTTCTTCCTCTCCTGCCAGTAGTCTTGGTGTGCTGACCACGCACACGCAGACCCCAGTAGTGACGCATACCCCTGTGGGCACGGATTTTCTTAAGCCTCTCCAAATCTTCACGAAGCTTAGAATCCAAGTTAGAAGATGTCAACTGGCTGTACTTGCCGTCAACAATATCTTTCTGCCTGTTGAGGAACCAGTCAGGGATTTTGTATTGTCTGGGGTTGGACATGATTGTAACAATCTTTTCAACCTGAAAAATTACAAGATTTTGTATTCTGAGACAAATTTTAATACAACTGAAGTTTGATAAAATAGAAATGTGATACAGTTTTACTTTGAGAATGAAGATCTGGGGTGCCCAGTTAACATGGACATGCATGCATGTGAGAAATTACAACTAGATACAGAGTTCAGTGTATTTTGTTTATATGCCTACTCTGGATGAACTCATCAAGAGTGTTACGATGTATGCATTTACGGTAGTCTCATAGATTTTGTGAAGACAACAAAAGCAACTGGCCAACTACCATGTAGGATAGGAAAACGAATCAAATACTTATCTACCTATATTTCTATCAAGTAACCAAAAACATACATACCTCTTCTTCAGTACATTCTCCAGCACGCTTGTCAAGATCAATGTCGGCCTTCTTCAATACGATATTAGAGTATCTGCGACCAACACCCTTGATCGCGGTCATGGCAAACATAACTTTACGTTTGCCATCAATGTTCGTATTCATAATACGAAGAATATGTTGGAACTTGTCTGGAATTACCAGCGACTGAAACAAAGTTGACACTCATTTTATAACGCCGATTGAAGCAAAATATTGAGAAAACTCGCACCATGTATACTACAAGATCACATTCAATCACAAAATTTCAATTTTGATCTAGTGATTAGTTGGAAATTATAAGATTATTACCATTTTTGCAAATATTGGTTAGTCAACCACCACTAACAACAAAGGTTCATGGGGTAAAAGAATGACATTGACAACATTTCTAAAGAGTTGCCATTTTACAAAACTTATTTTTGCTCCTGGCAATTTCTCCCTGCGCATAACTTCTTAGGCTTGGTTCACATGCAGTGACTATAGTCGCTAGCGATTTCAAAATCTCACGTCCATACACAAATATTCAAATCACTACCGACAAATTGCTCTCCAAGTGTATGTAGACGTGAAATTTAAAAACGTCAGTGAATCGTCACTGGCGACTAAAGTCGCCGCATGCGTACCTAGGCAAACCTAATGGCAAAGAGTATAATAATAATATGGGAGCGTAATGGACTGGGTATTCACAGCGAGGCGGTGGTGGTAGCGGCCTGATTATAAGGTATCCTTCACTATTCAGTAATAACCAAGATAAACTCAAAGTATAAATTGAATTTAAAAAGTCACATTGCTTGTTGCCCACAACCTCGTGCAAGTGAGAGGGAAGGCCCTAGGCCGTAGACAGACTGTCTACGCCCTAGGCCGTCCCTAGGCTATCACCATCCATCAGTACATCCTTACTGACCATAGATTTACAATACAATAATGTAGTAGTAAATATGTAATAAGTAGTATGTAAACTAAGCATTATTAACCCTTTGAAGGTTTGACCAGTTTCCACATTTTTTTTTAATGTTGTTACGAATATATATAATATTTTGGAAGTTATACTGTTATGAAATAAGTCTTATTTCAAAGTTGCAATCAATATTCCACGAGAAAATCGCTTTTAAGTTTTGCTAAGTGTATACTTATTAGTGCTCGTGACTGTACTTACGGCAAGAGAGAGAGCTCAGCTTGGATTGCACCGCCATTTATACTCTCTTGTTTCGCGTCGCGTAGCAAGCGCGGCGAGCCGTCGCGCGTCGCGCCAGTGTGAACGGTGTTGCGACGCGATAATTGTTGGAGATGACGGTGGACCAGAAGACGAAGTTTTTCCAAAAAGAAATACGTGTATTCACAAATAACACAAGAACAAAAATAAAATAATGTATTAAAAACAACCACGAGATTTTTCCCCTTTTTTGTTCTTGACAAAAGTGACAATCAATAGGTATACCGTTGCTTGGTAACCAAATTTAAGTTCCAATTTTAATATCTCCTCTCAACAAATACCTATTAGGTCAGAGATCTTTCTGATCCTTGGTCTTGCTAGTGGCTTGGTGAGGATATCTGCCAGCTGATCTTGACTAGATACCTTTTCGACTTTAAGCTCACCACCAGTCACCAATTCTCTCACAAAGAAATGTCGAACCCGGATATGCTTAGTCCTTCGATGGAATTCGGGATTTTCAGCTAGCCTGATTGCAGCTTCGTTATCCACTCTTATGCATGGAATCTCCTTAAGAGCGACAAGATCACTCATAAGCCGAGATAACCAAACAGTCTCTCTGGCTGCTTCACTAGCGGCTACTACTTCAGCCTCGGTGGTCGATATTGAAACGCTTGTCTGTCTTTGGCTTAGCCACGACACCGCTCCTCCTGCATACATGCACAGCACTCCAGTAGTGGATCTACCAGTGTTGATATCTCCTGCGTGATCAGCATCACTATAGCATTCCAAAATGCCTTGTTTGTATTCTCTCTTGTACATGATACCTAGATCTGGCGTGTACTGCAAAAATCGCATTATACGCTTCAGTCGTACGCAGTCTGCTTCTTCTGGCTTTTCCAGACTTCGTGAGACCACACTTACAGCATATGCAATGTCAGGTCTAGTACATACCATCAAATAAGCCAAGGCTCCAACAATTTGCCTGTAGTTATCTTTCATATAACTCATGTCCACCTTCTCGCTCCATGTACCGTCTTTTGCAATCGGCGTCGAAACCGGTTTGCAGGTGTCCATTCCGAATCTCCGCAGGATCTTATGTACATACATACGACGTTTGGAATATCCTAATTCCATCTCCTCTGTTTTCTATATCTCCCTCCAAGAAAATAGGACGCAGCTTTCGTGGTTATTTTGAAACGACGTTTGAGCTCCTCCATCAACTCGTCTATCAGTGCGTCATTGGATCCGACGACCAGACCGTCATCCACGTACAGAGCTACTATAAGCTTTCCACATCTTCTCTTTCGTATCAGAAGACAAGGATCTGCCTCACTTGCCTTGAAACCGATTTCTTTGAAATAATCTAGAATGCACCGGTTCCAGCACCGTGGTGCTTGTTTCAGCCCATAGAGACTCTTCTTTAGGAGACATACTTGACCGGAGCCGTCATTATAACCTTCTGGTTGTTTCATGAAGATCTCTTCATTTAACAAGCCGTACAGGAAGGCAGTCGAAACATCAAACTGTCTCATCGACATACCTTCGCTCGCTGCTGTACTAATCACTGAGCGAACAGTTGCCATTCTAGTCACAGGGCTAAAGGTCTGCATGTAATCTATACCTTTCTTTTGATGAAAACCTTTTATCACCAATCTAGCCTTGTACTTATCTATGGAGCCATCAGCATTCATCTTGACTTTGAAAACCCACTTACTAGGTAAAGCTTTTCTGCCCTTGGGTAAATTCACAAGCTTCCATGTGTCGCTTTCATTCAAAGAGCTGATTTCGCTATCCATGGCCTTTTCCCATAGCTCTTTATCTGGGCTTCTGATCGCATCTTTATACGTTTCTGGTTCATTGTATCCCATTATTGCGTTCATAACAAAGTCTTTGAATCTATCTGGAGGTCGTAACAAAGAACGGTCTCGAAGGATCATCTGTTCCGGGAACACATCTTCTCGTTCATCTGCGATAATTTCATCATTGACATCATCTTGATATTCATCAACAACATTATCATCTTCATTAACGTTTCCATTCCCCTCCGATTCAATAGACTGTTCAGTTATATCTTCTGCGTCGTGAAACTCTTCTCCGACATCTGGATTTCGATCACGTATATCCATGTCAGTTTCACCAACCCTTTCAGTATTAGGCATAACAGAAGTTCTTTGTCCGTTATCTCTCAAAGCATATCTACCAAGGTCTACTTCAATTTCATTTTCGGACTGCAGACTGTTTCAGAGTATTCATTCATTAAAGTCTCTAGAGCTTTCTCATCGAAAATAACGTCTCTAGATCTGACTAATGAATTTCTTTCCCGATTCCAGAGTCTGTATCCATCATCATTGTCGTATCCAATTAAAATGCACCGTGTAGCTTTTTTTTGTAATTTCTTTCGCTTCTGCTTGGGTACATGCGCAAAGCAAGGTGAACCGACTATCCTCAGATGCTTTATCTGAGGCTTCTTGTGAAGCCACAGTTCATAAGGCGACTTGTGTTCCACTGAAGTACGTCCTGTCCTGTTTAGTATGTAAACAGCAGTGTTTACCATCTCAGCCCACAAATTCTGAGGAATCTCCTCATGCGCGTACATCATTGCTCTAGCAGATTCGACTATAGTGCGATTTTCTCTTTCACTACACCCATTTTGTTCTGGAGTGTACGGCATAATGAGTCTTTGCTTTATTCCAGCTTGTCCAAGTAGATCTCGTACATTCCTGTTATCATATTCGCCACCATTATCACTTAAAACCTCGATAATAGTATGTCCAGCATTTCTAGCCTCAGACATCATCAGTTTTAATTTTTCGGGAACTTCAGATTTATTCTTAAGGAAGTATACATATCTGTATCGTGTGAACTCATCCTTAAACAGTACGAAGTATCGATATCCAGAGACACTCCGAGGAAAGGGTCCACAGACATCTGAGTGTATGCGCTCACCAGGTTTTGTTGCCTTTTAGCGAACACCAAATGGTTTCCTGTGCGCTTTACCAAAAATACAACCTTCGCATAAATCTCCACTGTTAGATGTCTTTACTCTTAACTCATTCTCTATCAATCTTTTGATATGTCTCTTGTCTTGATGTCCCATACGCTCGTGCCATAATTGCAGCGTATCTCCATGCTCAATTAAGTTGATTGAAAAATCAGCACATATGGCTTTGCAGTCTATTTTGTACAAACCGCCATACCTTTGCCTTTTTCCTGTTAAGACAACCTTACCATTGATCTTCATGGAACATGTTGTAACCCGCGACTCAAAAATACTTGAGGGGTTCTTGTCCTGTGCATTAAGCACAGAGAAAAGGTTCTTGCTAATCTGGGGAACATACCAAACATCGGTTAATAAAAAAAAATCATTTTTTTCTTTAACATTGGCCTCTACACGGACTGTGCCTTTTCCAACAGCCTTTATCATGTTTCCGTCAGCCGTAGTTACTGTGTGAGGTTCTTTAAAATATTTGAAATCTTGAAAGAGATCTCCTCTACTTGTGACGTGATGTGTCGCCCCATTGTCTAAGTACCAATAATCACAATCACGGTTAGTGTCAGAATCTGTTGAATTCACCGTCAGTAACATCATGTTGGAACTGTGAGCTTTATTTTCCTTCTCTTTCTTGCCATTTTTCGGGCAATCCTTCTTAAGATGTCCAGACTCTTTGCAAATAAAACATTTGTACCTCTTTTTATTTTCCTGCAGGTCTCTTTGGTCATTTCCTTTAGCAACCTTTCTATTAGTTTTCACATAAAGCGCACTTTCGCTCATTTCAGCGTCAGCCATCGTTGCAGTCAGCGCTTTTTCATGTGCACACAGTTGGGCCGTAATATTGTCTACTGTTCTTTCCTTCTTAGACATCAATAGCCAACTCGATTTGAATGAAAAAAAAGTTTCCGGCAGCGTATCCAGGATCTTGCAAATCAAGAGAACTTCAGGCATTTCCACGTTCTCCTCTTTCAGCAGTTCTTCCTTCAGACTGTGCCATAAATTCTTCAGTTTCGAGACATGAGTCGACATACTGTCTGACGGATCCCTTTTAAGTTTGAAGAAGTCCAAACATAAGTCGTAGAGCCTGCCCTCATCAGGACCCTCATACAGCCTATGGAGTTCTTTCCATACTTCCTTGGGAGTGGACAACCTTATTACTTTCCCTAGTGTCTCATCTGTTACATTATTTGTTATTAGCAGTAGGGCTGTGCTCTCCAATGTAACAAAATCTCGTAAAGTTTTATTGTAAATTTTAACTTCGGCATCACCACTACCTTCCGCAGGCTTCGCCGGTTTTTGTGCCTTGCCTTCCACAATCTCCCAAATTCCGTTTATGCCTTTTAGTAGGGCAACCATTCGGTATTTCCAGGCGACCCAATTGTGGCCATCAAGTTTTGTGATCTGTATTTTTGAAAGCTCCATTTTACAGTTCTGGGTTCTGGGCCCATAACCTGTTGGAGATGACGGTGGACTAGAAGACGAAGTTTTTCCAAAAAGAAATACGTGTAGGTATTCACAAATAACACAAGAACAAAAATAAAATAATGTATTAAAAACAACCACGAGATTTTTCTCCTTTTTTGTTCTTGACAAAAGTGACAATCAATAGGTATACCGTTGCTTGGTAACCAAATTTAAGTTCCAATTTTAATAATAATATCGCAGAATCGCCACGCGACACGTCGCCGCGTCGCGCTACTAGTCGCGCCTGTGTGTACGAGCCTTCACCCGAGTAACTCTGACTACATTTTCATTCATATTAATTTTTTACAACTAGTAACATTTCATCAATGAGTGTTCTTCCGTCGGTGGTGTGCCGGTTTCTAATTTTTATTACGGATTCCAGTTATTATCTAGAGTTTTGAAGTAACAGTGAATACAATGCATACAGAAACGACATTAACACTTATACAAATATTGGAAAAGACTGTATCACCGGGTAAGAAATCACATTTATTAAACTGTTCATGTATGGCGCTTCAGGTCGTCAACCGACATATCACCTAACGTAACTGTTTCAAATTGTATTTTGTCGAAACAGTCCTCAGAAAGTAATCCTGCTACTGAATCTTTTATATTTTAGCACGGCATACTACTAGATAGTCGTTGATAGAATGTCGATGACAAAGATGCTTAACTGTCATGTAAGGAAAATTCTAGGTTCACCTACGATTCAAGTTTTACAATACGCGGCAATGATGTGCCTACACAATTTGACATTTTGACACACATCTTAAATTATTTTCCATTTGCTATTACTTTTATTCCCTGATGACTGGTGGTCTTTTCAAGTTTTGAAGGTTATAAATCTGCAATCTTTCACAACTTTGACATTCCAATTTCCATTCGTGTTCACACTAACTAACTAACATAGCTAAGCCTGGTCTCTAGGCATAGCTTATGTACTATGCATTTTCCCCAAAGTCAAATGTATTATAACAAGTAAATTAAGACCAGTTCATTACATTACTACTTTATTAAAAATGCACTATACAGTAGGAATCAACCAACTTCTACAGACAAACATTGGGCTTATCTAAGTCAATGCTCCAAAATTAAGTAAAAATAACTTAAACCATATTTTAAGTAAACCTGGCTTGAGGATTGGTTATTGGTTTTGGTTGTAATAAATAAATCAATGTACTTGTTAAACTGTACTGTAATAAGCAACTCTTTGTTCTTATTATAGTGATACATGCTATTGTACTACAGTTATCTGAAACAACTCATATCAGTAGTTCTGCCTAATTATAATAACAATATTACTTATGTTATGGATGATAATATTTAACACTGTTGAGCAAGATTGTACAAATAATTATTTTGTGTTCTATTCTGTCTTCATTCACCATGTTATTTTAATTTTGCAGATCGAAATGAATTGGAAGCTGCAGAAACCTACCTTGAGCATGCAGCTGGTACCAATTTCACAACATTTATCAAAATGTTGTCTGATGTTCTGGTTGCGGGGGGGAACAGTCAGGTGGCTAGGATGGCTGCAGGTTTACAGCTAAAAAACCACCTTACTTCTAAAGACCCTACCCTAAAACAGCAACACCAACAAAGGTGGCTGGCACTACCTGAAGACATCAGACTGTATATTAAGAAAAATGTAGGTTATATAGTATTTATTATCAACATTCTCATTACACCTAATTTTAAGAAGGTTAATATAATACTTTTGTTTTTTAGATTCTAACAGCAATTGGAACAGAAAACAGCAGGCCTAGTTCAGCTGCCCAGTGTGTAGCTTATGTAGCAGTAGCAGAACTTCCTGTGGGGCAGTGGAATGACCTCATACCCATGCTTGTAGAAAATGTTGTCAATGCTCAATCCACAGAACTTAAAAAAGAAGCAACATTAGAAGCAATTGGTATGTAACATTCTTAATCAATCTTTAAACAGACTGACTGTTCAAAATATGTTGAGATTTTGTGCAAATGATGGTGATATTTTTACATTGTTTCCATTATGGACCTATTTTATTTGACTTAGAATATTATAGCTAAGATCTGATATTTTATATTCCTTCTTCAGGTTACATCTGCCAAGAAATTGATGCTGAGGTGTTAACAGAACAAAGTAACCCAATTCTAACTGCTATCATTCATGGCATGAGATCTATTGAAACCAGCAACCATGTCCGGCTTGCTGCCACTCAAGCTTTACTTAACTCATTGGAATTTACTAAAGCTAATTTTGATAAAGAAAATGAAAGGAATTTTATAATGGAAGTTGTATGTGAAGCCACACAGTCCAGTGACATGAGAATCAGTGTTGCGGCTCTCCAGTGCCTAGTAAGTAACATAATACTAGTTAATTTATTTAACACTTTAAGCACACAAATGTACAGAGGTGGGCTTAATGGCATAGGCATTTTCTACCAGTCAACTACTACTAGTTAATTCACATTACATCACTTTTATATTTGTATAGATTATTTGATTATTAGTTTTTGAATTATATAAAGTAATGATTGTTTATTTCTAATTTCAGGTTAAAATTCTCTCTTTGTACTACCAATACATGGAACCTTACATGGGTCAAGCATTATTCCCTATCACTTTAGAGGCTATGAAGTCTGATGTGGACGAAATCTCACTTCAAGGCATAGAGTTCTGGTCTAATGTTAGTGACGAAGAGATTGATCTTGCAATTGAAGAAGTAGAGGCAGCTGATGCAGGTATGATAAAAATTTTAAAGTTTGTATTTTTACACCTGTTTTTTATACAGAATTAAGATCTTTCATGTCCAACTGCTTTTTACAGGACGACCTCCAGCGCGTACGTCTAGATTCTACGCCCGAGGAGCATTGCAATACCTTGCTCCTGTTCTCATGCAGAAACTAACTAAACAAGATGATGCTGAAGATGAATTGGAATGGAACCCCTCGAAAGCTGCATCTGTCTGTCTTATGCTTTTGTCTAACTGCTGTGAAGATGAAGTGGTTCCTCATGTATTACCTTTTATTAATTCAAATATTAAAAATGAACATTGGCGATACAGGGAGGCTGCTTTGATGGCATTTGGTTCTATTCTTGGTGGACTTGAAGCAAATACTCTGAAGCCACTAGTGGAGAAGGCTATGCCAACCTTGATTGAAGCCATGTATGATTCTAGTGTCGCTGTGCGAGACACAGCTGCCTGGACTTTTGGAAGGATTTGTGAAATTGTTCCTGAAGCAGCTATAAACGAAACATATCTGAAACCACTCTTAGAAAGTCTCGTAAATGGATTAAAAGCTGAACCACGTGTAGCTGCTAATGTTTGCTGGGCCTTTACAGGCCTTGCAGAAGCTGCTTACGAAGCAGCCGATTGCGGAGATTCCAATCAACCTAAAACCTATTGCATGTCAAAGTATTTTGATTTTATTATTCAAAGGCTTCTTGAGACTACAGATCGCCAAGATGCTGCGCAACATAATTTAAGATCAGCTGCATATGAAGCTCTCATGGAAATGGTTAAAAACTCTCCTACTGATTGTTATGTTACTGTACAAAAAACAACTATGGTGATTTTAGACAGGCTTCAACAAGTTTTGCAGATGGAGAATCACATTTCAAGTCAGGCTGATCGTTCACAGTTCAATGATCTCCAAAGTCTGTTGTGTGCCACACTGCAATCTGTACTTCGTAAGGTAACTCTAGAAGATGCACCACAAATATCAGATGCTATTATGACCGCCTTGTTGACTATGTTCGCTGGCAATGCAGGAAAAGCTGGTGGTGTTCAAGAAGATGCTCTTATGGCAGTATCAACTCTTGTTGAGGTTTTAGGAGAAGGTTTCTTAAAATATATGGATGCTTTCAAGAGGTATCTTTATGTTGGGCTTAAAAATCATCAGGAATATCAAGTATGCATAGCAGCTGTTGGGCTCACTGGTGACATTTGTCGTGCATTGAAAAGCAAAGTAAGTTTAACAATGAATATTTATTTTTTATGTACCATATCCTCAGAAAAACCCTGACTTTGGGTGATCAAAGAGGTAGATGCTGTTTTCACACACAATATTATGTCAATAAAAATATTATTGTTACAGGTGCTACCCTATTGTGATGAAATCATAGTCTTGCTATTGGAAAATCTTGGTGATCCTTCAATTCATCGCTCCGTAAAACCACAGATTTTGTCTGTGTTCGGTGATATTGCCCTTAGCATTGGTCCTGATTTTGCTAAATACTTCGACGTCGTGATGCAGATGTTATTACAGGTAAAAAATCAATATTGCATTATAAATAAGAACAATAAAAATTACCTTCTATTTTACGTCAAATGTTTTATATTACAGGCAAGCAACGCTCAAGTAGATCGTAACGATTATGACATGGTCGAATACTTAGGTGAACTTCGCGAAAGCGTGCTCGAGGCTTACACTGGTATCATCCAAGGCTTGAAAGGATCCACGGGCGAGGTTTGTTGCACTTTAATTCAGCTATGACTTAGTGGGTATATTGCTAAGCTAACAATGAACATGTGTAATGTGGCAGGTGCGTTCGGACGTGGCGCTGGTTGAGCCACACGTGCCGGCCATCGTGACGTTTATGATGCAAGTGGCGTGCGAACCCGAGCGCACGGACGGGCACATGTCGGTGATCGCGGGGCTGTCGGGAGACCTGTGCACGGTGTTCGGCCAGCGCGTGCTGCCGCTGCTGGAGACGCGGCCGCTGCTTGACCTGCTGCAGGCCGCGCGCCGCTCGCGCACTCCGCGCACCAAGGCCCTCGCCAACTGGGCCACCAAAGAGATCCGCAAGCTCAAGCATCAGACGCCTCTCACTAGCTGGTATGTACCAAACAAAGCGTTTTACAAGTGTTGTAGTATATGAAGTTTTCCAATAAGTCGTGCGATGGAAGCCAACATTTCAAAATATCATGAACCTATAGGATTTCCTATACTTACCCACATTTGAATATCGACGAAATCAGACAAAATGCAAAAACCTTTAAAAAAAAATTTTTTTTTCTTTTTTTGTTTCAGATTTGAAACTATTCACTGCCACAGTGATGCAACACAGTTTCAGATAACTTGCTGCTGGTAAACTCAACTGTGCTGGCAGGCATATTATGTCCGTATTAATAAGTCGTTAGGTGCATTTGTTTAGAGGCCTGTATTGTTTAAAACTATCTTCAACAATTATATAGTAGTTATTTTGTGTTCATGGGCTAACACTCTGGCCTTTTTTTATAAATAAATATTATTACATTATCTATGATATTATATGAATATTTGTCTACTTTAGTAACATGTTACCATTAATGTAGCATAGTAACATTTGGAACTATTTCTGTGTTTAATTTACAAAGTGTATTGCCATGACAAAACAAGTCTATGAATTTTGTTAAAACGATAATAAAATAACAAATCAAAAGTGGATGAATGTTTATAAGCAAGCAAAATGTTTTTATGTATTATACAGGTAATAACTGTTTTTTTTTTGCATGTTAGTGAAGTGCTAATTTGGTTACGGCTTTTTCTTCAGATCACCAAGTGATTTTTGGCCCCAAACAGTGCACTTAGCGTAACATTATTGAAACTGTTAAATGTATGCCTGACCATAATCTTTCCATAATTATCTTAAAGTTGAAGCATTTTTCCTATTTGGTATTATAAATACAGACAGTGGCTGTGGTATCTTTACTTATGTGAGATAAAGTGATAGTTTGAAAGGGATGTATGAAAGGTGATGTATGTTACTATAGGCATGCACATGTGCAAGGGATTATGAATTTTATAAATTATTATTATGTTTTGTAAGAAGTATGCAAGAATTTTATGAATGGGTAAGAATGCATTTGTAGATGCGTGCATGATTATCTCAGATATTTTATAAACTTAGGCATTGTCGATCATAATGAAAATTCGGTATATTAATGTATGTTAAGATTCCGTCGACGTTACTCGAGACTGAAGGACGCCATATTGGCGACGATTCTTTTTTATTCATCGCAATTCAGGTTAATAATAAAAATATTGAAGATATCGCTTAATAAAAGCTAAACAATAAAAACGATGACCAATGGGTAGACTTATATGATAACTATAAATGCTAAACAATAATATACATAATATTATTATATGTACTAATTGTATTAATTATGAAAGTGCAGCACATCTACAGCGCAACTACATTGATGAGATAGTACAACAATAGTCGCTTAGCAAATAAACAATGTTGCACTATAATATAATTTAGAATACTGAGTAACTACATAACTCAAATGGACAAAATCTTTGGTCAAATCTTCCTTTGTGATGAATGAAAAGTGTCTTTGCCTTCTGATCTCAATATCACATTATTGTACATATGTAATTAAAGCGTTTTTTTCCTTAAGATATTCCGAAATAGTAATAATGCCCTGAAAGTAAATTGAAAAGACAAAAGACCATGCGGACCTTTTATAACATAGGCTGAACAGTTGCTATCAAATTGATGCGTTTCGATAACCATAATAGAAAAAAATCAAATGGGTATATTTCACCAAACCAAATTCATTTGTAATTTATATATTTTCTTTTTATGTTATTAGACAAAATTCTTATCGCGGAAACCTAACGTAACATTTATTTAATGTTTCTGTGGCTCAAGCATTTTGGCAACTTTCAGGTTGTTGTCCTTTTTAGCGTGACCGTCATAAAACTATGAGGCTTCTCCATGTCGACGAGCTCAAAAGCATAAATAAATTCGCGTGTCGCACTAACTGTTATGGTTAATAATAATATTAGATAAAAAACATCCGACTCGGTCCGCGCAATTACTTGTCATAAAATATACTGAAATATTTGTTTCCGATAATTGGTCAATCACACTTGCGTTTATGCTGACTATCAGTGCCTTTAACGTGTACGAGAACTAAACCTGAACTCTGTTATCGATGTCCAGTTTCATTAGGTATTCGTGAAGTCGTGACTAATTTTTTTATCAATTCGTTCCGTTAGCACGGATGGAACTCTTTTTATACCTACTGTTCAAGTTTAAAACTTAAGTGTGCTAAGATTTGGAAATACCTTTGTATGTTATTTAATTTCAATTGACGTGTTGAGTGTGTGCTAGTCTGTGAGCATCACTGATAGGAATGATGTTTGCGCGAATTATGCAAGAATTTATTACGTGAAGTGTGTCATTAGTACCACTAACTTGTTTTACGTTTTACATAAAACCATATATATTTGAAAAAAGTAAACAATTTGGATATAAAAATAATATTAAAAATATTCCAAATGTCATACAAGTTACGTATGTACTTATATTTAAGTATGATAGGAGAATATGTGAGGACTAGTGCCATGCCATGAAAGGTTCTGATTTAGAATCATAGGCATCGAGTCAATGAATACCACCCACTTTTCCTGCGCGAATCTAAAATCAATTAGTTATTTTGTTACGGCGTATATTTTCATTAGTTTTGACTATGACTATCTGCTACCCTGTAAACTATTCTATGGCGATTAAACAATTTAGAAGTTAAATTGGTTTCTGATTTTGCTTTATAAACCTGTTTTTGTTTGCTTAAAATTTTGTTTCAATGTGGCCTTATTTTTAGGGTTCTGCCACTAAATAACAGAACCGGAACCTTTATGGTTTTGTCGTGTCCGGATGTCACACAGCAATTTTACTCGGAAACTATTTGCGACATATGGATGAAAATGGGAAAGTATCCTGCGCACCGCTCAATGGTGTAGTGAAATTAAGTAACAAATAATTAGGGAGCTCCCCATAAATATAACAAAATTATGAAAAAAAAAAAGTTCAGAGCACATAAGCGTGTGGGGTATTGTTGGATTCCTTAGTTATAGATATTTAAGTCAATAGTTTTTGATATTTTCGGTTGTACCTACCGCAGAAATAACTTTGATGTTAATAGTTTTTTCCAGAAATATAATAAAATACAAACTTATTTTGCGGCTGATACAATCAATATTGTGCATGCGTAAAAAAATAATAGTCCATTTATTTTATTTTACAAAATATTCATTAGGTCATCACGCTGCTAGAGAAGCGATTTCTATTTATGTTCAAAACATCTGAAGAGCCCAGCTCAGTTAATCAGAAATCGACATCCAAGCCAATGAATAAAGGGCTGAGCCCTCCCAATATTCTATTGGTATTATATAATAAATTAAAATAGGTACTCAACAACTGTACATGACATATCTGTAACCAAAGCCCATCCAACTGTTTTGGACATTCTGGACATTCTTTCTGATCTCTGGTTAACCTATTACTTACAAAGCGCAACCCAGTATGTCGTTGAACATTCAGAGTACTTACCTATTTAAAACAGAATCGGTATAGGCGTAGGTGACGGGGCCGATTGTCTACGGTGTCGTACTACCAGGGGCATCGTGCCTCCTATGTTTATGCAGTGTTCTTCAACTCATGAAAAATATTTCGCTAAGGCCATTTGGACCATTCATAGCAGTCTACTATGAATGGTCAAAAGAAACTACTCTAAACCTATCCCACTTTTGTTCCATGCCCATATAACCCTTATGCCCTTTAGTGCCAATAGTCTCTCAATAAAATGGTTGTGGCATACGAACGGATGAACAGACAGGACGAAATAATACCTAAAGGTTTCGTTTTTGCCTTTTGGCAACGGAAGCCAGTGCGAGGGCAATACCTACTACCTACAGTCTTCGCTTTACAAAATATCATAATTAATGAAAGAAAAGAAAGCATAGTTACTATCAGGTTCTATACCGACCAAGGGTGTCGCGGGGGGAGTTGATATTATTATTCGAGAATGGGGAAACGTATGAATTGTAGGTACAGTCGCACAACACATGAAGCTTTGCAGTTGTAGTGCGATTCTTACCTTACGTAGATTGTAATACGAACGGTACAAAGTCCAATGTGTACCTAAAGCTCCACGAGCATTTGACTGTACAATAAATAAAACTTGTAAACAAAGTTATAAGTACAATTTATTAGAAAAATAGAATAAAAATAATCATTACCGACTCCACGTCACACCTGCGGGGTGAGCAAGGCCTCTGTGATAGGCTTTAGTCACGGTTTTTGCACCCAAACTGTGATAAAAATGTATGACTCAAGCCTATCACAATAGGCCGTGCTCGTCCCGCAGGTTGTAACACCAGTACATGTGACGACGAGTCTTTTTTTTCCTCGTCGTCACACCGCTAGTTTTACTACACATTTTGTATCACAACATTAGTGTTGTGCTTGTAATACTTAGATAAAATATAAATCCCCCATCTACCTATCCTATCTAACGCAAATTGGTCGACTCAAGTACTTTTTCAAGTTCTTTTTCTCAGGTACTTAATTTTGATTTTACGCTAAAATTAATCGAATAAAAATAAAATTAATTCGATTCTCCACTTTCTAAACCATGCGCCGATCTTCTCGACTGCGGTTTGGAGAGTATCGATGGTTTCGAAATATCGGGTCTGTGAGAAGCCCAATGTAATAAATGGCCGTATCGTCTGCGAACAGAGCTAACACTTGGGAATATCGCTGGTGAATAGGGTGGGGGTCAAAGTATGAAATTGACATAATTGACACACACAAAATTGACATAGAACCTTCATGGTTTGAGATTTTTGAGTGAATTTTTTTTCACGTGGTACCTCAGAACAAATTATATTGTTCTGAGCATGGTACCTATGAAGTTCTTCTTTTAAAAAATGTGCAACATTTGATTATAGACTTTCAGTTGTTTTTTTTATTCAGCTTAGACAAGAAAGATGGATACTTCGAAAATTCGAGTTATTTTTGAATACCGTCAAATGGGGTTACTTTGATACTACGGGGTTACTTTGATAACAACTTTAGGCTTATGAAAAACTTAATTTTATAATAACTACAACGCTATAATACAAAGAAACTATCAGTAGTGCGAAGTACTGATAGTTTATTTTTTAACTGGTGTTGTAGATATTATAAAATTAAGTTTTTCATAAGCCTAAAGTTGTTATCAAAGTAACCCCGTAGTATCAAAGTAACCCCATTTGACCGTACGAGTTCCGACGCGGAACTAACGCGGCAGAAACAGCTCGAAATATCAATGTTGCGTTTGGAGAGGGGACTGCATGGGGACTGCTAATGAACTCACCGTGCGATTTTGGTTTAAACGTTTTCGTGATGGAAACTTTGATTTGAAGAACAAACCACGTGGAAGACCGCCCACACAGGTGAATAACAATGAATTGAAAGAGATGGTGGAAGCCGATCCGAGCCAAACTACCCAGGAATTAGCGGCATGGTTTAACGTTACCTTATGAACAATATCGACTCATTTGCGTCAAATCAATAAAATAAAAAATATGAGAAATGGGTGCCTCATGATTTGACTGATCTGCAGAAAGAAACTTGTGTTCCCTTGTTGAATCGATACAGAAATGAAGGAATATTGGATCGAATTGTGACATGTGATGAAAAGTGGATTCTTTACGATAACCGTAAGCGAAAAATGCAATGGCTGACCCCAGGTCAAACGCCGCAACAGTGTCCTAAAGCAAAGCTTACCAATAAAAAGGTAATGCTAACTGTTTGGTGGTCTCAGCGTGGTGTTATTCACTATATATAGCTTTCTCCGATCTGGTCAAGCAATAACGGCAGATGTCTACTGTGCCGAACACCGAACAATGATAGCAAAACTAGCAGTGAAACAGTCCCGACTCATGAATCGATCTTCACCATTAGGTATAGCTCCATGATAACGCGAGACCTCATACAGCACGAGAAACCGTTTTAACTCTACAGGAACTGCAATTAGAAACCATTCGTCACCCTCCGTATTCGCCAGACCTTGCCCCAACGGCAAGACTACCATGTTTTTCGTGATTTGGGCAATTTTCTATGTGATAAAAAGTTGTCTTCTCAGGAGGCTGTACAAAAAAAAAATAAGTACTATCACACAGTTTGTCGAATCTATAATAGATCATGAGAGTTCTATCGCAAAGGCATAAATGACCTTCCTATTAGATGGTAGCAATGTATAGATAATAATGCTAATTATTTTGATTAAATAAATAAAAAAATTCAGTACAAATCGGCAATTTCATACTTTATTTATTTATAAATAGGAGAACCAACAGCTGTAACAGATGTATAACAATTGCATAGGTGACACAAAGCCCACAGGTTCTCACGAGTAAAAACAGAAAAAGTAACCCCCCCCCCCTAAGTTAACCCCTAATATAAGGGGAGCTAGCACAGAGCCTTGAGGGACACCTTCGCGGATAGGATGGGGGGAAGATAGTCCCCTTCGATGCGATAACGAAAGGTGCGCTTAGCCAAAAAGTCTCGTAGGATGAGCACGAGACGGTCTGGCACACCGAGTTTGTAGAGCTTATATAATAAGCCGTTGTGCCAGACTTTGTCGAACGCTTTCGCTATGTCGAAGAAGACAGCACCCATCATCAAACCACGTTGGAAACCAATGGTTACGTGTACGATGATGCGGTGAACCTGTTGGACGATCGAATATTGGGTTCTAAAACCGAACTAATAGTCGGGGATGAGGCCCTTTGTTTCGGCAAAATCTCTGAGACGATTATAAATAAGCCTAGATTCTGCCCAGAACATTAACCGACTGATGGGTCGGTAACAGGTGGGCTCGGTTTTGGGCTTGCCCGGCTTTGGTTTGCCGATGACAGTGGCCTTTTTCCAAGCTTGAGGAAAAATGTTATCGCTCAGAGCACCATTGCAGATGATGGTCATAAGCATTATGAGGTTGGCAGGGAACAGTTGGATCATCCTATTCGTAATTCCGTTTGGGCCAGGGTCTTTGCAGCTCGTCTGGGGTGACGGGATGCAGAGGATGATCTGGGTCTTCAACGGTAGGAAGGGAGGCACTACGTTCGACTTCCGCGTCGACCTCAGATAGGTGAGCTTGGTCTACTGGTTGAGAGCTGGGTGTGATTGGGCCTCAAGACTGTCGGCTAGGCACTCGGCCTTGTCGATATCATGGAAGGCGATGGTCTTATCGGGGCGGACCAATGGGGGCATGGAAGCTACTTGCTGGGACTGGAGTTTCCTGTGAAGTTCCCAAAACGCCTGGTGGTTGGGCTCTAACATGCTCAGCATCTTGTCCCAGCCATCGTTACGCAACTTCGCTTCGCGTGTCTTTAAAGATCTAATAGCGCATATGGGCTTTGTTAGCTTGGCAGGGAAATTGAAAGTAAGCACGCACAGCCGCGTTCTTCTCATTCAACAGTCCACGTACACCGTCCGGCAATTTCCAGCGACGGTCATACGTCGCTGGAACTTCCCTTGAACAATCGTTCAGACTGATTGTACGTGTCCAGTGAATGAGTCGATCGCTGCCGACGTGTCAGCGATAGAGTCGAAGTGGTCGGGGATGGAGTCCAAGTGGGGGGACGTGTTGGATTTCAGGCAATCGCTTACTTTGCTCAAGTCCGTTACCACTTTGGTGGACGGGGGTGGGTTGGGGTCAGGGAGATCTGTGCGGGGGGCCAGTTTGATGACAACTTGACGGTGGTCTGAGGTGAGCTCTTGCACCGGGCCGCCTCTATAGAGTCCAACCGTAGGTTGACATTCTTTAGAAGCGCTACATCGAGGACGTCGGGGGTATGGTTAGAGTTATGGGGGAAGTGCGTGGGAGTCACCGGGGCGATGACATCAAAATTAAGGACGGGACAGAGGTCAAACAGGTGTTTTCCTCTGGTGGAGGTTCTAGAGCTGTTCCAGGCTGAATGTTTGGCGTTGAGATCACCCGCTATAATAACGGAGTCACTCAGGCCAAACAGGGCAGAGAGGTCGTTGGATAGGAGTTGGAAGTTCTCCGAAGTATTAGTGGGGGAAGGTAGGCCGATACTAAGGTGATCGGTTGATGGCCTGACATGCCTAGTCGACAGACAGACACTTCGAGTCGTGAGAGAGAGACTGCCCACCCCACCATTCAGACCGGTATTTATAAACGAGCGACGTGCGCGCCCGACGCAACGTCACAAGACTGTTATCGGTTTGTAGCGCGATATAAATTGGTCTCTACATACACTACAGACGGTTTTTGCCATTTGGATACAGAATTATCTCAGCGATAATCAGTTAGAAAACTTGTCAAACATTTCGCCACATTATAGGTATTTTGGACAGATTGAGACAGATTATACAGTGAACATAAAAAAAAATATAGTTCATTCACTCAATATGACAGCAAATGTGATCGTTGTGGAAGGCATAGATTTTTCTTGCGACCTACTTGTTCTGAGCGACCTACACAAGTAGCGCCACAAATGTGACATAAAAGGAATACCAAAACTATATGACACGTCACAGGGCCATGGTTGTTTACGAATTTCTCCCATCAAAGTCTTCTACATAGCTATTCACAACAATCAATGTTATCGAAGGAGTCCTTGAAACGCTGTTCACAAATCACTGTTGACAGTTTATACCAATCCGGCGACTGCTATTCATCCGACAGCTATATAAGCTGTCAGGGACTACGTAAATCAAGTAACCGAAAGTGTGTTATTTTCGACTCGGAAGCCAGTCGAGTGGTTGTGATGAGCTATGCGGGTTTAAAATGTATGGCACATAGTCTCGACGAATTAGTTTCATTTCAGGGGTTTCCACTTTTTCTTCGGAGAGCTTTCCTCCCCAGTTTTCGTCTTTTAACAGCTTTGGGAAATACACGAGTCCCCGTAATTTTGAAGTCGACGGCTGAGCAACGGGACATACTAATTAATTAAGCGTAAAAGAAGTCGCGTACAAAAAAATATGAATACAGCTAGCTAAAAAAAATCTTGGGTTATTAAAGTAGCAATATCTGAAGTGAGCCAGTGGCAGTTTTTATCCTCATTTGGTTGGTTTGGCACCCCTCGAATAGATGCGATTTTCTTTTGACCATTCATAGAGAAATAGGAGAATGCAGGAAAGTTTATGAAACGTTTGGGTTTTGAAATCTATGCGTAGCAGTTTGAACCTAACACACGAGTGAGGTTAGTTTTAAGTAAACTACCAACAGTCGTGGACCCTACAAATATATCATCAAATCAACTTTATAGGTACATACATATTTTGTTATATCTGGTTTATTAAAATTAAACCTGATAAAACAAAATAAAAAATTGATTCGGTTCCCATCACGTCTTCGAAGTTTTGCTAACTAATTTAACTTGACCCTGTTTATCTGACAGTAGTGTGTCGAGATAATGATAATACCTACTGGTACTGCACACTATTGCCGAAATGTCCATAATAATAATATATTTATGCTCGTGACTGTACCGTACCCGTGAATTCTGTGAATCTGTAATCATCTGTCGCAGAAACAGAATCGCATTTCTCTATTTTAGAACTGTCTGTGGTCAGACGAGGTCGTCTTGCAAGTTATCAGTATAATTTGGTGTCTTCTTTGGTGACCAATTTTGTCTTTATAAGTCAAATTTACCACACAATTCCCTGACTTCGAAAAACTAGCCAGTGAAGCTAGGTTATTACATACTTTGCTAATATTTTAACATCTCACACCATGAAGCCACCGTATAAAATCGGTAAGTAATTTTACTTGTCTTTTAGTAGGAAAGTAATTTCTGAGCGAGCAAAATAATGAGTATAAATATTAATCGTTTTCAAATACAGCTGTTAGAGCTAATTTCTTATTTTCTTTTACAATACATAGATTTTTATAGGTTATCTTAACCATGCGACTTAGACCGAGACAGACCGGCGCTATTTTGTACTGCTTATTTACTTAATTACTTTCATTCACGATAATGTTTCTTATCACATTATCAGCAATTATTGCTGCTCTGATGAGACCTGTTATAGTGTTTACACCGATAAAACAAAATTTGTACCTACGTAACTACCTTACTTAACTTAGTAAACAAAAAAAAGATATTATTATGTACCTATCTAGGGTGCTTGTAAAG
This sequence comes from Brachylomia viminalis, assembly GCA_937001585.2. Taxonomy (NCBI): domain Eukaryota; kingdom Metazoa; phylum Arthropoda; class Insecta; order Lepidoptera; family Noctuidae; genus Brachylomia; species Brachylomia viminalis. The sequence continues at coordinate 10,687,226 of OW443301.2, read as the reverse complement.
TGGTCCATATTTATTTTTTATAATTGCGAAAGATATTTTGGCTATTATTTATAATTCAGGTTCAGGATAAAACACCTCATAGAGAAGCATTTTGTGTGACAAAATTCTTTTCAGATTTTCAGTCCCCAAAAATTAAATAAAGGGAATATGGCAAACCCCAGTACTTTTGTTGAAAACTGTTATGGAGCGTAAAAAAAGCAAGCCATCATAATCATCTGTTTTACGGTTTTTCATTTCTTACAAATAGGTCTTGTACCATTATGATGTCAACAATTTTGTCTAAATTGAGCAAATTTCCCACTTGAACATGAGGTTGTCAAATACATTTTGTAATTTCATCACTTTTGCTTATGAATAATCTTTTTATTTACTGTACATTTTTTTTTAATTACAGCTACATGATAGAGATTTTGTCTAATAAATAGTCAAAAACTATCTGGATAATAAATAACTTATTAGCTATTTGCATTATAATTTTTAATGCTTTTTTTAGGTTTTATGTAACTAAATTAAGTACTTTACTACTTTTTGTTTTATGTCTACAGCTATAAAAATTACTGTATTGGTAGGTACCTAATATTGATGGCTTTTAAACTTTTTTTATTCAGATGTTTTATTATGAAACTTCTAGATATTTTATTCATTTAAATATAAATAATCAAGAAAGATTTAAAACCTTGACATTAATTTAATATTACAGCTGATGAGAAGTTGGCTGAGCTTGGCCGTAAAGAGATCATGCTGGCAGAGAAGGAGATGCCAGGACTGATGGCCTGCCGCCGCAAGTATGCTCCGGGTAAAATCCTCAAAGGAGCTAGAATTGCTGGAAGTCTTCACATGACCGTGCAGACTGCAGTCCTTATTGAGACACTGATAGAGCTTGGTGCTGAAGTAAGTGCAGTTCATTTATGCATTATAACTACATGGTGACATTTGAATCACAGTTTTGCTAGAACAAACGTTGTTCAAACCATGGTCTACATGTTCTACAGCATCAAATATGTAATTAAAACAAACTAATCTAGGAGTTCTTAAATTAGTCAAATGTGTAATAATGTTTGAAACATTAACCATAACATCAAAGTACTCATCACGGTAACGATATTGCATTCAAGACGCGAGAGCCGCAGCCGCGCGTCGCAGCCGCAGTGCCTGTGTTGTAGGTCGAAACGATAATCCCGACATTTTAAACATTGCCTTTTTTCTGTTTTTTTCGAAAACCAATAACGTTTTTTTTTCTATTGCATGCTTTAGAATGGTTGTAGACCATGGTCTTAACAACGTTTGTTCTAGCAAAACTGTGATTCAAAAGTCACCGTGTATTTTCCAATATATTCACCAAATCACCAACCCCAATAAAGACCCCTCTAAATAAATAAATAGTTGGGAAAGGCGAAGCAGATGATGACTTACCTACCTACCTATCTAATTCAAACAAGTGGTAGTACTTAGTTGAAATTTTAATTTTAAATAACTTATTTTCTTATAAATCCATACAGCTGTTGCCTTTACACGCTTTAACGCCTCAATGGATTTTGATAAAATTTGGCACATAGGTAGACCTAGGTTAGGTTAGGACATAAGATACCATTTATTACAGTTAGTATGCTCCCATAGGATAATTTCCGTCCTCTACGCGGGTGAATCTGCGGGCAAAAGCTAGTATGTCTTATATTAATTTCCTGGTTGCAAGTAATATATCATTTTCAAAGATAAATGACTCTTTAAATCCAGTATAGATCTAATCACGGAATGATAAAATTGATAAACTGAGAAGTATATGAAATTTCGACATTGGTGATTAAATTGTTACATTTATTTGTTATCTGCCAAGTTTTTAGTTTAAGGAAATTGATACCTACTATTATCTACGATTTGATTTGCTTAGTAACGTTTAGTGGAGCGTTCAAACCGCGGCGCAGCCGATTATGACAGAGCACTAATGCGATAAAATATATATAAGCATGGGAATAGCTATCGCAACGTCCTTGCATTCTAATAATATCTTGACCAACCGTCTACTTGTGACGGTGCACAAAATAGAAAAAGTAAGCAAGTACGAGTTGGGTTCGCTCGTCGAGGGTTCACTATTAGATCACCAGAATAACGTTGAGGGTTCAATCTAAAAAACTCTAAGATTTCGAATACCCTGGCGTTACCTACCATTCGAATAGTTAAATAAAATGAGGCGACTACTCCAGTAATACCAACCGTTTTTTTTTTTATAAAATCGAATGATTTAAATCAATACTTTTTTACTGCAACCAAATCAGCCAAAATGTGTCAAGGGCCTTCCCCAGACATACAACTACGGTGCGCACACACACGTGTCCAATGCTGTTTATCTACACCGTTCGGGGATACCTCGAAATTTAAACTCGCGATCGCGACTGAATCCGTCCTATTAGTCTTTGGCGCGGTCATTCGTGTACCCTACATTGTTAATCCAAAACTGCCCCAAGAAAAGTTGTCGACCGATGAAAGCGATGTACCCTCGCAATTTTTGCAAGAAAATTATGGAGAGATTGGAATCAGTTTGATGAGTAGCATTATTCGTTTGGATGCAAAAGTTGAGCCTTTCACGGGAATATTATTCGATAAACAAGTCATACAGCAAACTACCCCTAGTGATTGGTAGGTAGCAATACATAATATGTATAACCAAAGAAGAATTGGATATAATCAAGCAACTGCTAAGTATGTACAGTTGCTTCTTCCGCTGGGGTCGAAAGAATATTATCGGCATTAAATTTGGTGCACAGCAAAATAAGAAATAGAGTAGGCACCGAGAAGACAGCCAAATTAATCTTCCTTTTGAAAAAACTAAACTAATTATTTTCCTTGTTCATTAAAATTACTGTTGTTTAAAAAAGTGATTTGATTTTTGATGTAATAAAAAAATTTAATTAAGTAATAATTAACCGACTTCCAAATTAAAAAAGATCAGAATGTAAAAAAAAAAACTAAAAAATCCGATTTAAATCAAATTAATCCGATTTAAATCAAACAAATCCGATTTTTTTGTTTTTTTTTTAATCGTGATTATTATCAACCCTTATTTCGACAAAATATTACGTTAAAGAATAGCTAGCGAGAAACGACAATACAGTGTTGCGTATGCGACACAGATACTTAATAGTAGTACTGCTATAACCATGAGTTTGTGATAGGGTACGGAGTTTGGACCTATCTGTTACGATTTTTTTACATGTTACTACTCGAAGAGCATAAGATTATTATGTATGTTATTTCAAAACAAAAATAAGTAGGTACCTATCACTGGTAAAACTAACGCTGGTTGCACAGTATAATTCAGATTTAATTATTATGAAACTTAGTTATGAATGCACTTGAATGTTCTTTTAGATACCTAAACTTGACTACATATTATGGGAGATGGAGAATAGGCATGGAGGTAGACATCTCGTATCGCTATCCATTAAAGAAATACAATTCATACCTACCGATAAATAGCAAAACTGTATAAATATTTTTAAGCGTATTACATGAGTAACATTGTGTTGTTATTTCGTATGGATATTGAAATGTGACAAAGATTAAATCATTGTTTGTTATCTTATTTCTGTGAATACATGTAAGAATTGTGCTGATATGTATCATCGTCTGTTGGCCTCTTTATCTTTAACCCCTGATCTGTTATGAAATGTGTGCTACTATTATGAAATCATTTTTGCAATTCATGATTGGTATTCAATTGCTTAGTTAGACTACTTAATAATTGACGGTAACTACTTGGCTTACAACAACCTAAACCATTTACTTTACACTGTTACACAGGTCCAATGGTCGAGCAGTAACATCTACAGCACGCAAGACGAGGCTGCTGCGGCGTTAGTTGCGCTTGGAATACCTATCTATGCATGGAAAGGAGAAACCGAAGAGGAATATGTATGGTGCATTGAGCAGACATTAATATTCCAGGACGGAAAGGTGGGTTTTCCTACACTAACATTTTACTACCTTCTCCGTTGAGGAAAATGTCATTTACCTTTTTGCTTAATTATTTATATTGTTGTTATTAAAACAATTAGCAAAGCTTCTTAGATCTAGATAGAATATTAATAAAAACATTTCGTGTTGGTTTTATTCGTAATTTAATATACCATATAGTATGGTAGCTCGTCTAGCAAAATATAGAATAGACTACAACTACCCATAACATATAGTTTAATGGAATTAAAAAGCGTGAGGTTATGTTGACGTAGTCGGTGCTTGGTGATCACGGAAAACTACAGTTAACCAATCCATTCCCGGGACACGTTTGTTGTACTAGTAGCCCGGCCCGTTGGGAGCGTGCAAGGCTTGCGATACATCCGGGCGCCACGTCTGAGCTGGGCAGAAAATTTTACGATTTTGTATTATATTTTGAAATGATTTCTTACCAACTCAATCTTGGCTTTATTCATACTATTTTCTTGACATTTAATTTGTTTTTTTCATTTCAGCCCCCGAATATGATCTTGGACGATGGTGGCGACTTAACGAACTTGGTTCATAAGAAATTCCCACAATATTTAGAAGGTATAAGGGGTATCTCTGAAGAAACAACAACTGGCGTACACAATTTGTATAAAATGTTCCGTGAGGGTGTATTAAAGGTTCCAGCTATCAACGTAAATGACGCAGTAACCAAGAGTAAATTCGATAATTTGTATGGATGCAGAGAGTCATTACTTGACGGAATTAAAAGGGCCACAGATATAATGGTTGCTGGAAAAGTCTGCGTGGTTGCGGGCTATGGCGATGTGGGCAAGGGCTGCGCTCAAGCTTTTAAGGGATTCGGGGGTCGAGTCATTGTCACTGAAATCGATCCCATTAATGCTCTACAAGCAGCTATGGAAGGATTCCAGGTAACGACCATGGATGAAGCTTCTGAAGTGGGACAGATATTTGTGACCACTACTGGATGTCTCGACATCATTTGCAAGGAACACTTCCTGAAAATGAAAGATGATGCAATTGTTTGCAACATTGGTCACTTTGACTGTGAAGTAGATGTTGCCTGGTTGGAAAACAATGCTAAAAAAGTAAACATCAAGGCACAAGTTGACCGTTATGAGCTTGACAATGGGAATCATATTATTGTATTGGCTGCTGGACGTCTAGTTAATTTAGGATGTGCCACAGGGCATTCATCATTTGTTATGTCCAACTCTTTCACTAACCAAGTGTTGGCTCAAATTGAACTTTGGACAAGACATAATGCATACCCCATTGGAGTACACACATTACCTAAGAAATTAGATGAAGAAGTAGCTGCTTTACATTTGGACCACCTTGGTGTTAAACTAACTAAGCTAACACCGAAACAAGCCAAATATATTGGCGTCCCAATTGAGGGACCATACAAGCCAGACCATTACAGATATTAAATCGTGTGTATCTGTGAATTTTGGCTTTTCACACCTTTTCTGTAAGTTGAACCATGTTTGATTGTAAGAATTACTTGGAGTTAAATACTTAAAAATACACCAATGCAATTATTTGTAAATCATTATTTCCTCATAATATACTTGAAGTACTTTTGATTAACAAATAAAATTAACAGTATGGGTGTTTATGAGAAAGAAAATACATAATTATATAATATTCAAGAGCCTTGCCTTTCATTACAACTTATTTGTTTATTTATTTGGGACAAACAAACGGTAACACATTATATCTGCGCAAATAATATAAACAAAGATATTAAGTACTTATATAAATGTGAAACTCACATCGTTATCCACAGCATATAAAATTCATATACTTTACTAATGAACAATATATACGAGTAAGACTACAAGACTGTTCAAACGACTATACATCAGAATCCTTGAGTTTCTTTAACCTTTGACCGCCACGTCAAAAAAGAAAAAGCGTGAAGCTATGAATTCATCCTTTAACAAAGCAGAACGAAATCTGAACAAAAATCATTAGTTTTTGCACAAGCGACGTAGAGGCGCCCGCAGACCAGCATTGGTGCGGCAATGGGACACAGCAAAAAGAGGACGTGCGCGCACGGGACCTGCACTACTAGGTGGGACACAGTAGCATATTTTATTAGTAATCTCAGAGCAGTTATAGCATACGTCGAAAAGAAACATAATTTATATGAACGTCTAGACTTCAGGCTCATTAGATTGTATTTATTAAGTAGATTTTTATAGGTTGGGAAATTGTAGGAGCACCTATAGTGCATCGATCTGAGGAATTTGCGCTGCACTTTTTCTAGCATCTCAACATATTTATTATAAAGAGGGTTCCACACTACCACTGCATATTCGAGTTGAGATCTAACTAGTGTTATAAAGAGATGAGAATAAGTGCTTGCGTGTTTAAATTCAGTAGGTAGCTAATCTCATAACGAACCCGTACATACGATAAGTCTTTTTGGTGATGATATCAATATGTTGATCAAGGTGAAGTTTGTTATCTAGCAGTACCCCTAGGTCTCGCACGGATGGAGCTTTCAATAGAGTTACATTGTTTAGATTATAATTATGAAATAAAACGTTTTAATTTTTTGTGAATGATATCGTTAAACATTTAGAAATACTAAGGTAAAGTTTGTTTTAAACACAGTATTCAGAGAATCGGTTTAAATCTTCTTGTAACTGACAACAATCTGCAGGTTTTCTTATAGCTTTAAAGATTTTTAGGTCATCAGCATAGATCAAAAATTTTGAGTGTCTGAAACAATTTACAATATCATTTATGAACAAAATTAATAAAAGAGGTCCTAAAATTGAGCCCTGGGGTATGCCAGATGTTACGACAGTAGTCGCCGAGTGGAATCCTTTGATAACAACCCTTTGTGATCTATTACTAACGTACGATGCAAACCAGCGAAGCAAATCTCCCCGTATGCCTTTAAATGCAATTTTGGTAAGAAGCAAATTGTGGTCTACTTTGTCGAACGCTTTTTGAAAGTCTGTGTACACTGCGTCTACTTGTACTTGTTGATCCATATTGTTAAAAATAAAGTCGGTAAATATTAATAGATTAGTAGTTGTAGACTGACTTTTAAGAAATCCGTGTTGTTGTTCTATTATAATTCTGTAAAATATCTTATGTATTTCCTGATGAACGAGCCTTTCAAAAAGCTTCGACAAAGCAGACACAATTGATATGGGGCGATAATTTTCGAACTCTTTTTTTTTTTTCCTAACTATGGCATCTCGTAGGTGACCTAGAGAGGTCGTCACTACTTAACCGGACTATCCTGTGGTTGCCTTAAGTGAAACTCAAAGCCTCCAGCCAGGGGCATATTTTTACATACTAAGCGACTATCACCTAAGGGCACCCCCTGTGGGGTACGAACCTCGGCTTAGGGCGTCGCTGGGGGGGGGGGACAGCAAGGTGGGACAGGCTGGATCAGATTTTTATTATTTAAGCTTGATGAGGTCGGCGTTTCCTAATTGACTACTCTGAGAAGAAAGGCCGAAATAAACTCAGAGGTCACAGTCGGGGTTTTATAGTTACAGGCTCAGCTACGGCGCGGGCTGGCGCTTCGTCGGGCAAGGGTCGGGGGGGGACGATTACATCACGGGGTTCGCGAGGTACCTCGGCGGCGAGGACGGAATGACGGTTTGTGTTTTTTGTGCACTGTACTGGTGGCCCTATTGCTCTCCTGGAGGAGTGTTATGGGGTCATCGGGGTCGGTGAGGACATGCCTTGGGCGGCGGATTTGACTGATTTTAAAGGGGACATAGCCTGCGGCCTTGACAACCAGAGGGTTGCGATGCTTGTCGGATGTGTCGAAGAAACGCTTGGAATTACGTTTCATGAATTGATGGATAGTGGGGATTTTGAGGTCTAGGTGGAGTATTTCATTACAAACATACCAAGGGGAACCTGTTGCCCTACGGGGGACACGATTTTGTAGATGGATGTGATGGGGTTTGGCGTGTGCGAAGACAGCACTGGCATAGGTCATTATTGGACGAATACACGCTGTGTAAATGCGTAATTTACACCTGAGGGACAGTTTGCTGCGTGCATTCAGAACGGAGTGGGCCTTCTTTATATGCTCTGCGAAGGATAGGTGCTCATCGAGGATGACACCGAGGTATTTGGCTCGCTTCTCCCAAGGGATCGGCTTGCCGGACATAGTAATCGATTGGGGGGGGGCTGAGGTCGTGTATCGGTCTTGTAAATATGACCGCTTGGCTTTTATCGAGATTTACTTCTATTCTCCACTTTTTAAACCACTCGCCGAGTTTGTCGACTGCGGTTTGAAGGATACGAGCTATTGGAATTTTGCTGTTACCGGTGTAGTAAATGGCCGTGTTGTCTGCGAACAGAGCCATTTGAGCCCTTTTGCTCTTTGGGATGTCGCTGGTGAAAAGCGTGAATATGAGCGGGGCAAGCACAGAGCCCTGGGGGACTCCTGCACGTATGGGATGAGGGGAGGATAGCGCGCCTTTGATGCGATAGCGGAATGTGCGGTTTGTCAGGTAGTTTCTCAGGATGAGGACGAGACGGTCTGGCACACCAAGTTTGTAAAGCTTGTATAATAAGCCGTTGTGCCAGACTTTGTCAAACGCTTTGGCTATGTCGAAGAATACGGCGCCCGTCATCGAACCACGTTGGAAACCAACGCTTATGTGTTCGACAATACGGTGGACCTGTTGAACGCAGGAGTGTTGGGTTCGAAAACCGAATTGTTCGTTTGGGATGAGGTCCTTTGTTTTGGCGTAATTTCTGAGTCGCTTAAAAATAAGCTTCTCATAGATCTTACCGAGAACATTGAGCAGGCTGATGGGGCGGTAGCTGGTGGGCTCGGACTTTGGCTTTCCGGGCTTTGGGATACCGATGACAGTAGCCTTTTTCCACTGTTGTGGAAAGATGTTGTTGCTTAAGGCACCATTGAAGATGGTAACCATTAGCATTATTAGGTGGGCAGGGAATAGTTGGAACACCCGATTGGTGATTCCGTCTAAGCCGGGAGCTTTTCGGGGTTTAAGTCAACTGGTTGGGAGCTGGGTGTGCATTGAGCCTCGAGACTGATGGCGAGGCGTTCAGCCTTGTCGACATCGTCATAAGCGATGGTCTTATCGGGGCGAATCAGGGGGGGCATGGAGACTACTTCTTGGGATTTGAGTTTCCTCTAAAGGTCCCAGAAGGCCAGATGGGTAGGCTCCAGCTCGCTCAGCATCCTTTTTTTTTTTTTTGTTTCCGGGGTGGAAAATCCTCATGGATGTCCGCCGCCCTAGGGCGGGCGGCGGGGTCTGTCAGACTCTTACTGACTAAAAACCACCCCAGTGTTCCATCTCACACCTACGCCGGGGGTCGCGGGAACGTACGATCCTTCCGCAACCCCCGACTGGTGCCGGCCCGCTACCGCGGGCCTCTTCGGGTCTGGGGGGGGGGGGGGGGGGAGTGAGGTGTTTGACTCCCCCCGTGACGCCTAAGAGGGGCGCGCGTGGAACACTACGCGCCGCCACCTCGGGTCCTGGTGTGTTGGTAGCGACGGACGTCCCCGTGTCCGTCGCCCCTGGACCCATTTAGGGGGGCTGGAAGAGGGCGTTGTCCGCCCTCCGCCGACGCCCGGTGCGCCTTCTGCGGGCCGGGTGAGTGGATGAGATCTCCCTCTCCCTTTCCGCAGCCTCCTTCTGCGAGACGACTGTTTCGCAGAAGGAGACCACCGCGTCCCAGGACTCGGCGCTGCTGACCATCGATTCGACTACGGCCGGCAGCGACAAGTCACTGCCTACTTCTGTCGCTCAGCATCCTGTCCCAGCCCGCAGTACGCAGCTCTGCTATGCGTGTCCTTACAGATCTCTGTAAGTAGCGCATGTGGGCTTTGTTCGCGTCGCAGGGAAAGCTGCTGTAAGCACGGACAGCTGCGTTCTTCTCATTCAACAGTTCACGTACATCGTCCGGCAATTTCCAGCGACGGACATCCGTCGCTGGAACTTCCCTTGAACAATCGTTCAGGACTGATTGTACGCGTCCAGTGAATGAGTCAACCGCCGCGCCGTCGCGGCGGCGCACAGTGGATCCATATTGAAAATTAGTGGACATGGGCAACAAAGTTCCAATATCGATTCGATATTTTTTTATGTGATTCTTCATAATATTCTAGACCACTTTTACTCTTGTGAAATTTCTTCTAAAGTTGATCGTTTGTCTAAAAAAAAAGATTTTTTTTGTATGGAGCGAATCACGTTTATTTTTTTTTCTTCAATTGTACGAATATGTTAGGTGTATGGCGTGAGTATATGATAGCTAGGGTCATTCTCTATCCACGAAAAAATATATCAGCGCCGGCCATCCGCGGCCGCGCGAGTAATCATTCGGTAAAAAAATAATATTTTCTATGAAATTTTTTGCCTTTTAAAATCAATTCAAAGTATATTTTCTGTCTCACTTGGCTGTTTTCACCTTTTTAGTTAAATATATAGTTTTAATAGCACATAGGTACTCACAACTAGTAATTCTGGCAGAGGTTTAGTTATTATTGAATGTTATCGGTGGCACCTGCATTGTGATTGATGACTCATTTGTTTGTGCGCTCGGCTAAATGCATAACAAACGAGTCACCGAAAAATAATTGTCTCTGATTGGTTGTTATTTTTTTAACTACCTGCACATTATCTACTGTTATCGGTAGCACCTGCATTGTGATTGATGACTCATTTGTTTGTGCGCTCGGCTAGAAGCGCATAACTAATGAGACATCGAAAAATGGTCGTCTCTGATTGGCTGTTATTTTTTTTACTACCTGCACGTTATCTATTGTAAAATAAACATGTAATAAGTTTCTGGGTATACTAATTTTATCAAATACAGGGTGTAAGGGGAACGCTTCCGAAGCCAGAACGTAGATTATATACTACCTAAATGCAAACGGATACCAATAACCTTTCACTTTAAATTGGTTATTTTCAAGACTTCATATTTCGTAAACACGCAATGGAAACCGTCCAAAACGTGAGGTCACTGACACGCAACGCAACATACGCGCCACCTTGCGTCCGCGTGTTTCGGGCGCCGAGCGCTCCGTACGGCCGAGTCACGGGATTTATACGGAATTTACAAACATCACTTTCAAAATGACTACCTTTACAACACTTCACAAAAATTATGAATTTTAATCGCATTATTCGTAGCCCACTGTTAAACATTAAAGCTGACAGAGGCATTTTACGTACCTGTCTAAATCCTTTGCGACCTTAAGAGGTTTGGCTCGAACTGCGCTCCATCCCTTTCAATACAAAGTCGGGCCCGTCGTTGTGTCGACCCGTGAACACGAGGCAATAGTGTAGGATCCTCAACACATTCTGCACGAAGTCTATCGAAAACACTCACTATTCTGCCCCGCATTTCATCAGCACTGTCACATTCCCGATTAAAAACTCTTTCTTTCACATAACCCCACAAAAAGAAGTCCAAAGGTGTTAGGTCAGGTGAACGAGCCGGCCAGGCGTGCGGCCCCATTCTTCCGATCCAGCGGTCATCAAATACACTCGAGAGCAATGAATCCGGGTCACTTAAAGAATGTTAAAAATCTCGGAAACTAAAAATGATAGGTTAATGCAATAAATTGTATTTAATAGACAATGTAATACTCCTTAAATGAAAGTAAAAAAAAATACATTTTATTAACACAAAATTACATAAAGAAAAAAACTGCTGATCTCTCCTTAAAACAAAAATAGGAAACATGAAATTTTTGAACTTTATTACGATTTTCTTGAATTTTAATACTTCGTATTGCCTCCTCGTGCTTCCATTACTGCGTTTACGCGGTTTGGCATGCTGTACACCAAGTTCCTTATACGATTTTGGGGAATATTCTCCCATTCCTCTGTGAGAGCAATTTTGAGCTCACGAAGCGTGATTGGGGGAGGGTTTCGTTGTTTTACGCATCTGCCTAGCTCGTCCCAAGCATGCTCGATCGGGTTGATATCCGGGCTGCGCGCTGGCTACTCCATACGAGTAATGTTCATCTCTTGAAGGTAGTCATTCACAATCCTACCTGTATGAGGTCGGGCATTGTCATGCATAAATATAGCATCCTCACCTAAATTGACCATAAATGGACCAACGTGATCATTGAGGATTTCTTCCACATATCTTACGCTAGTTAAAGAGCCGTTTTCTATGATCACCAGCTCTGTGCGACTTTCAGAAGAAATTCCGGCCCACACAAGTACAGACCCACCACCGTAGGCTACTTTTTCTTCGATGCATGCTTGCTTGAATCTTTCCCCTGGTCTTCGATACACTCTGTGTCTTCCATCGTGCTTGTAGAGCATAAATTTTGATTCGTCGGAGAACATAACTTTTGACCAATCTTCAATACTCCAATTTACGTGGCTCTGGGCATATCTTAGTCTTGAAATACGATGCCCACGCTCCAGTTTAGGGCCGTTTGCAGGTCTAAGGGGTTTTAAGTTAGATTCAGCAAGCCGACGTCTTACTGTCCATGCACTTGGGTTACTTCCTCCGAGGCGTCGAAACTGATTGGTGAGTTCAGTTCCTGTGAGAAAGCGATTTCGAAGCATGGTGTTCACCAAGTATCGGTCTTCTCGTGCTGTGGTACACCTGGTTCTGCCCCTTCCTGGTCTGCGTAGGTTAGAACCAGTTTCTTCGTAACGTCGGAGAACTCTTTGTACTGTTGACAGCTACACACCGACAGTCCTGGCTGTATCGCGCTGACTCCGGCCGGTTTCCAGCATTGTAAGTATTCTGGTGCATTCTTCAGGCGTAAGCGACATAATTTCAGCTTGAATAATGAATATAGAGCACTATCAACATGGTTTATGTACCCACATAAATGACAGATTACAAACAAAAGCAAAACCAAATGCTGTAATTTCGTAGTTCCATCTTCGAAAGTGGCCCTTTTTCAAATTTGATTTTTTTATGATATAACTTTACAATAACTAAGAAGTTTTAATACCTTCATTTAAGGAGTATTACATTGTCTATTAAATACAATTTATTGCATTAACCTAGCATTTTCAGTTTCCGAGATTTTTAGGATTCTTTAAGTGACCCGGATTCATTGCTCTCGAGTGTAGCTCAGTGAGACGCTCGCGGACAGGGCGCGTAACATGCGGTGGAGCACCATCGTGCTGGAACCATGCTCGACGAAATTCAGCCAACGATACATCATCTAGCATATCATCTAAATGTTCGTTTAAAAAAATAAGATATTCTGATCCATTGAGGCGCTGCGGTAGAAACACTGGTCCTAGAATTCGTCCATTAAAAACACCAGCCCATACGTTGACGGACCATCGGGTCTGATGGCCGGTTTCTTGAGTGGCGGACGGGTTCACGTCTGACCATACATGAGCATTCCTCCTGTTCCACATCCCGTTCCTCGTGAAAGTGGACTCGTCCGTCCAGATAATGTGCTCAATAAAGCCAGGCGCACGTTGTTGTTGATCTAGCAGCCAACGACAATACGCACGACGACGAACGTGATCGTTAGGTAGCAAAGCTTGTACTTTGTGTATTTTGTAGGGCCGCATTCTGTTCCGGCGCAAGACTTTGTGAACTGTCCAGTGAGAGACTGTCGGTTCGCCCCGGCGCCGCAATAATTTCGCTGCACTTCGTGTGCCCAGGCGAGGATTTTGGCGAATCAAATTTAAAATACGCTCCTCTGTCTGAACATTCACTTGTTGTCCACCACCTGCGGCTATCGGAGCAATCGGTCGATTTTCTAAAACTCGCTGAAAAGCTGCCGTTATCATGCGAGAATCAGACGGATGCCGGACGTTCGGAAATCTGTCTCGGTAAATTCTCAACGCAAGAGAAGCATTGCCACGGGCTTCTCCTAAACACATTAACATGTTGCCGTATTCACGAGCACTATACACGTATGCATCAGGCATTGTTAAACACAACAAAACTGTACTATAACTAAAAAACAATAAAACAACACTAAAAACGTAACAATAATAACTAAATACAAATTTAAAACTAACAAAACAGTATTAAATACGGTTCAATACCTATCGACCGATTAAACGTAACGCGCGTTCGCTCACGAACTGAGTCTGAAAGGAACTAACTAGATTACTAAGAAGTACTAAGAACATCAAACATGCCGCCTGGCCACGTGCGGCGGCGCCGGCCGACAAACGTACCGCCGCGCGCCACGCGTGTGTGCGTGGACGGGGAATCACATAGGTAGCGGTGTCTTTTCATGTGCAAAGATCAACAAATTACAGAAAATGTTAGAAGAATAATGATAACCAGAAACCAATTAATTTTAATTGATATGACATTGTACTTTAAATGCTTTATAATTACAAGCTGTTTTCATTTTCTAACTTTTAAATTAGTTTTAACGAGTATTTTAGATTAAATTAATTAAATTATCCACTTTCAATTGATTGGTATTACATACCTACTTAATGAAGGATACAGTTATAGCAATAAACGAGTGCGCGTCGTGTGACCCGTAATTACATTGACATAAAGTTCAAATTTAATTGATTCACGCGCGCTATTTGCTTGAAACGGTGCACGTGATGAAATTTTTTTTGTCATTCACAGGTAAAGTCGGCGATTTTTTACTTTATTTCATTCACTATCGATTAACGACTTACATACAAAACTGTTATTAAATGCACGACACGGCCCATTAATTTAAAACATTTGGAGCCTCTGTAATGTTTATTTTTCTTTATTTTGGCGGCGCTTTACAAAGGATGTCTAGGTCGCCGCCCACGCCGCGCAATAGTCGTCGAAGCTTCTCTCTATCAAGTGAAGTGACCCGGGTTCAAATCTCGGCCAAATACCAATGACTTTTGTAATCATTTACCTTGATTATCAGAATTCGACCGAATGTCACAATTATCTCTGTACCTCGCTGGAATGGTCCATCTCGCTTCCCCCTTCACCTCCCCGTGTTAGCCTCGTCGCGTGACTCGTCGGCCGTCGCCTCAGTACGGTGAGCCTCTTCGTTACTTATACGCGTCTCGTTATTTTGCTAATTTTTGTATTATTATTGTTTTGATTTTGGATAGTTATTGTTAAGTTTGCCGATATGAAGTCGTCGACCCCAGATCTAGAGATAATCTGACCATGATGTAGGTAGGTAAACATTTCAATTTTCTTACTGTGCAAAATTTTATTGAACGAATTAACGAAAGTGCTCTTTCCCAATCACAGTAGGTATCTTATTATCTCTATTCGACATGGATCTCAAGGTTAAGCATAAACATCTGGATTTTTCTGATTTGTGAACATAATTTGCGAACATTCGGATCAAAATTGTAACCCGGTTCAAGGGGAAAATCATTACGAACCTTGCATAAATGGAATCCGAAAGTAGATATCCCAGAAGGTAATAGTGAACTGAAAAGATATTTGCTTCAACTTTGACGCACATCAATCGCGTGAACAAAGGGGTCGTTGGCCGCGCTGCTGTCGGCAAGCGCTCGCGCACTTTGAACTCGGGGCTATGCGCGATTGTCAGCTGATATTTATTTACGAATACATTGCTTGATAGAGTTGTAAAGAAAAAAAAATTGTTTAATGGCAAATAATGGTTTCATTTAACTGTTCTCACCGCATAGTGTACGAAAAAGCTAAAAAAAATTAGTAAAATTGTAAAAAAAAAAAACTGTTTTTTTTATGGTATCGTATCGAGAATCACTAGCCCTATCACCTGTCTTCGTTTTCGGAAGCGTTTCCCTACCACCCTGTATACGTGAAATAGTTTGAAATTTTACGGACAATACGTTGATAATCATTACCTACATAATCAAGCGTATGTAAAGTATAGTATAAGTTATCGTACGTATGATCGAAAGGAAATTGTGAAATAATTGTAGCCCTGAAAAGGGCTGTTTGTCATATTCCCAGCCCTGATGGGCTTTTGTGGGAATAGTCCATAGCCGGATCACTTTATATATCTTGGAAAAAGTGCCTCGCAGTATTCCCGTCATTTGTAGTTCCAAAACCCTGAAATGGGGAAAAAAGACTGTAATATACGACACATAGAGATATAATACACAAAAAACATAAAAATAACTAAATACATACCTGTTTGACTATATCAATCAGCATTCCAGTTTGCTCACGAAACTCTTGTTGCGTGGTATTTTTTTTTGCTTGTTTCAAAGCCTTATGTTCGCCTCGAGCTGTCCATCGTTGAAAATCCAGATTATAAGATATATGATATTAAGTAAAATTAAACCTTCTGCTAACTGTGTGACCGTTATGGGACAGCCTATCGAACGAGTCTACGAAGCACGTAATCTAGGTGTTATCATGGACACGGAACTTCGTTTTCATAAACACGTGTCTGAGTCAATCCGTAATTGCTTTTATAGACTTAAGATATTATACAAAGCCCGTCCCTATCTTAGTGAAGAGTTGCGGGTCTTGCTTGTGGAGTCTTTGGTTCTATCTAAGTTAAATTGTTAAATTATGCGGATACGGTCTATGGCCAACGACTACTGTCCAAAACTGAAAGAATGATCCAAAGACTTCAAAACGCCTGTGCACGCTTCTGTTTTAAAGTTCCCTTTAGGGGACATGTTACGCCTTTCCTCAACGAGCACAACATTTAAAAAATGAAAGCTAGACGTAAACTCCATATGGCAAACTTACTCTTTGGTGTTATTAAGTCTCAATCTCCTTCTTACTTATATGAAAAATTATCGTGGACAAGAAGACACAGAATCGGCGAGGGAAGAAAATGTTCTCAACAGCTTTCCATCCCACAGCATAAGTCGGCGGCTTTTAGAGGCAGTTTTCGCTACGCAGCTACTAAATGCTGGAACAATATCCCTCCTCCCATAAAGTACCTATGTACAGTAAAACTTGCTCGACTTTTAAATTGAAATTAAAAGAATTCCTTTTAAGCCATCGAAAGGATTTTGAAAATGTTCGAGCCGACATATCTGCTATATAAAACCATCTTTTGTATCAATTTTATAATTTTTATTAATTTTATCAACTTTACCAATTATATCGATCTCGTAATTAAGGGGAACAATGCAGTCACACAATTCTGTCCTATGGGTATTTTCTATTTATTTTTTATATAGGTAATACGCACATATTGGTTATTTATTTTACTTTTTTTTTTCACTAATCACAATACAACACACACACATGTAGGTATGTCACAACATTTTATTTGTTTTTGTATGAGCTTTTCTTTATGTACTATCACATTTAATTAATTCTATTATTGTATTAAAACGGACACAAGCTTCCCTATGTTTTGTTATTCTAGCGTATGGCACTCGTGGGTTGCAGCTGAAAATCAGCGTCAGGTGGTACACCTTGTGTTGTCATCTGACATTATGCTGAGCTGAGGCCCGTTTGGCATTATAATTTTTGTATTCTGTTTTTATAGTATTAAGGTGTATTTATTTTGCTGTAATGCCATTAAACGCGTTTTCTTTCTATATAGAAACGTTACGAACTATCACAGACACTTACCTCTACACAGGCGCCTAAACTCACACGTGAACGCGGCACGGGTTCGCTTTTCGCGTAGACACTGAGCGGTGTTTACACAGTAGAAGTGTGCTCACACACTGTGTTTATATGATCTGAATCACACACTCATGACGGCTTCCTAGGCCAAACCGTAACCGGCTAGCTCTAGAAGCGGAGAGGGGGGGAGCCACACACCCTATCTGTAGGAGCGTCGAGTCGGCATTCTCGACGCTGTTCGTCTCTCGCCGGGCCTCCCCCATATAACTGGGGGTCTCACCTGGCGGGGACAGACCGCCGAGGTGTCGTGAAGATAGCGGTGCTGTGCTGTGTAACAGCGTCTCGTAGCGCGCCTACAGAAACAAAATAGCAATCACTGACATGGGCGCGCGCAACTAATGCGCGCATTCTATTTCTACTGCCCTAAGGCTCACTCAAACAGAGGCCCATTTTTACGGGCCACCGTATCGCATCCGCGGCCGGGGGACGATGCCCTGGTACCGGTACCTTACGGGGGGGCGGGCGTCGCGACTTCCAACGAAGTCCTAGACGGCATTACCAACATTTTAACAAATTAATCAGAATTGGCATGACATCCGGTTTTATTTAAAGAAACCTTTTTCTTACCTCAATTAAGAAGTGATCTAGCCAGTGTTATACTATTTTCGAATCCAGACTAAACGCGCCATCTTTTAAAGTCACTTGCCCAAATAGCGTAGCGCCATTTTGTTTACAGTAAATTGGTTGTCGGGTGATGTAATTATTTTGAATTCAATGTTGTGCAAAAATCTAACATTTTATTTTAAACTGAGGATTGAGGTTGATGTTCTATTTTTAAACTGTAATATACAGAGGGACAGTTTGTGGTTACATTACAGGAAAAAAATCGAAGTAAAGTAAATATTAATGGTCACAGGACCAAAAACTGACACCCCGTGATGATCTTTGAAAGATCATCACGGGGTGTCAGTTTTTCTGATTTATTTTTTGATACTTATAACTTGAAAGTACCTACATGACAAAGATTTTTTTAAATATTTTTCTGACAACTGTCATGACATTATATCATATACAGGGCGTCCCACGGATATGCCACATGGAGGGAAAGTACCTTGAATTGTAGATGGAACATTTTACTGAAAGAAGACAATTTGAATTTCAAAAACAATTTAAACTGCATTCATAGATATTTAAATAATTACATGGTTGAACCGGAAATCGAACCCGTTATATAAAAAAATAATCACTCTGTAGCTTTATCATACCGATCGAAAAGCTCATCATAAGGATTATTTTTTGCTAAATAACATAGTGTCACAAATAAAAGGAAGACCATGAATTTTAACATTTGATGTGAAATTTTGTTCAGAAAAATGAAAAGCTGACAATGCCATAATAATAGGACATACAACTAACATTATCATAAGTACCTATTACTAATAAATGTACCCTCTTGAGAAGTACGCATCATTTCCCTATTATAATTTAAGTGCATGATAAAATGATACGTAATTAGTAGGTACGGTTGTATGCAAATGCAACCAATCGAAATAATCAAAATAGTGCGACTTTGTATTCAACAGGAAGAGACTCATTTTGAGCATTTGAAAAAATGATTAATTTTGTATTAAAAATTTTAAAATTTCATGGTCTTCCTTTTATTTTTGACACTATGTTAAACCTTATGATGAAGCCTTTCGATCGTTATGATAAAGCTACAGGCTGATTATTTTTCTCATGTTACGGGTTCGATTTCCGGTTCAACCATGTAATTATTTAAATATCTATGAATGCAGTTTAAATTGTTTTTTAAATTTAAATAATGTCTTCTTTCAGTAAAATGTTTACATCTACAATATTCAAGGTACGTTCCCTCCATGTGGCATATACGTGGGACGTCCCTGTATATTATCACCTGTTTCCGGCTTGACATTGATTTCTGGGACATCATGTATACAGGGTGACTGGAAAATAGTGGCGGAGCCGTTAAGGGGATGTAGTCTAGGGTTATTCCGACAGATATAACTATGAGACCTACCGTCCTTACTTAACCCTTTCCAAGATATTCCTACTTAAAGAGTGAAACCCAAAAATTCGTAAAAAAAAATTTCAAATAGTAATAAATCCTAAAAAGAAGTGATTTTGGCCTACTTTTTTTTTGTTTTGCATCAAAGATATTCTAAATAAGTAATATTAATTGTTAAATTTCCGCAACTGTCATTATTTTATGCAAAAACTGCTAAACAAAAACGGAAAATGTAAAAAAAATACTTTGATGGCTGATAAAACATCATTTTCTTTAAAAATTCACGATTATTACGTACAAAATAACTAAAAAACTTCTACGTTTCGTTCCCTTTCAAATGAGATATTAAAATCCAAAATCGGTTAAGGAACCATCAAGATAAGACTAATAATAAAAATGAAAGAAAAAACCAAACTGCTGAAGAATAAAAATTTATTGAATAAAAAACTGTCTACAGTTCATTTTCGAAGTGCCCACCATTATTTCTAATACAAGCTCGTGCTCTTCTTACGACACCCGTTTTTACAACCCTTGAGTCTGTAAGCTCCATTTGCATTTCCTGCGCTGCGTTGATTATTCTGTTGCGCAAGTGTCCAATCAAGCGGTTATTAATTATACCCATCCACACATTTAGATTAAACCTTCTCTGTGAACCTTTTTGTCTTTTTAGGTGTGGATTACCCATGGCTCCTTCACTCCAGTAATGAGCATTATGATAATTCGTAATGCCGTCCTTATCAAACTTGGACTCGTCAGTCCATAAAATTCTTCTGAGATAATTTCTATCTTCAACGTCCGCATTTATTAAAAATCTGCAAAACTGCATTCTTCTTAAAGGGTCCCCTTCTTCTATGGCCTGAACAGGTGTGTAATGGTAAGGATGGAGGTCATTTCCGTGAAGAGTGTACCACACCTTCCATTGAGAGCGTCCCATACGGCAAGCTATCATTCGTGTAGACAGCGTAGGGTCTCTTTGGAAATAATTTAAAATTTCCTCTTCGTCGTCCCCGACATCCAGTCGAGGTCTACCTGCGTCACCTAAAAACAAAAACATTTTTATAGCGCATGTATGGAAACTAGCGGCGGCGCAGTAATGTAGAGCGGCCTGTACAGGAAGGAACTACATTTTGTATGGAGAAATCTCTGGTTTGAACATGCTTTAATAATAATAACTTTCTCTTACCTTGGTATCTTACGACGGTTCCGCGCTCTCGCACCCGCCGGAAGGTTCGGGAGAATACGCGGGCATCAAGGCAGTCGACGATTAGGGAATACTTCGCCATATTCACGACGAGCTTGTTCAGCGTTTCCTCTGGCAGCTCCGTAATAAAAAAGAATATCTGCGTATTCTTCGTTACTAAACGATGTTCTTCCTGCCATTATTGGTCCGATAAACCACACAGCCAAATCGTAAGGAGTCACAGAAAACAGGGCACAGTCCAAGTTGTCGGGAAGAGAATCAAATACAAAAGTCCAGGAAAAAGCCAAGTCGTTAGAAAAATCAAAACTGAGAGAAAGTAAGCACATCCGAACACAGTAAACCGTAAGAGCGGCCTGAGCAAGAGGGAGGGGCAAGCTCGACTCGTGCGCGTCGACCGAGTCCTTTGTTCTCGGAACAAAGGGCTCTACGGGTTTTTTCCATTGACCATAATTATCTTCATTGTTCCTTAACCGATTTTGGACTTTAATATCTCATTCGAAAGGGAACGAAACGTAGAAGTTTTTTAATTATTTTGTACGTAATAATAAAGGCTGAATTTTTAAAGAAAATTGATGTTTTATCAGCCATCAAAGGAGAATGGGCAAAATCGTACGGCACTTGGTCTATCAGCGGCCAGGAACATTTTATTTTTTTTTGGTTTAATATCACCCTACAATAACGGGTTCAAGAAGTTTTATATCTGTAGTGTCATTATTAATGGAACTAAATACATTTTTATTTTAGATATGTAAGCCTGTGATTTAGCGTATTAATTACTAAGATTTAGTCTTAAAAATAAGGAAATAAAATAAAATGACTTGTTTACTTCAATACATTTATTTTACATACATTTACATACATAAACTCACGCCCTTTTCCCATGGGGGTAGGCAGAAACCACAGAACGCCACTTGCTACGATCCTTACATACTCCTTTTGCCTCGTCCACATTCATACATTTAATGTACAATAATAGCACTGAGTTCTGATGCCGGTAATAAAATATCCTCGTCTTGATGTCTAGCCCATGCCAGATACCACACTACACACATAACGTGTGCGCAACAACCGATTGTGCGCCTTCCACTCAAACAACTGCAATAATAATGAGCAATTGCTTCTCTATTTTGTCTTTGTCGGTTAATTACAATATAAGAATAATATATTCTGGACCTTACATGTCTAGATTATATTCGCACACGTAATAACCAAATATCTTCTTCTTCAATAAAATCTCTGAGCTGACTTATTTGTCGCTCCCGGTATACTTCGATATTGTATAAGCCTTCAATTAAGTGTTCAGCGTAGTAGCTGCGAGCCAACTTGATTTGGTATGTGCCAAGTGCAAACAGAATTAGGTCTTCTTCAGAAAAAACCGGAAAGTCTTCAAAAATAGGTTGGTCGCTGCTGAGTCTTTCAAATGATGCCCTCTGTCTATTTATGTTATGACGGATAACATAGTCCGCTAAGAGGTTCGGTATTTCAAAACGTTCATTAATTATATTTACGAACGATGATGCATGAATACTATCTTGTATTGGTGTTTGGAACGCATTGATGAGTGCCGCTGCGTTTTGAAAGTCCTCAAACATGTGACTTAAGGCGCGATTAAAATATTCTTGCCTAAACAATTTGAAATCTCGCTTGAACCTGCCATTTATAACTTCCACTACCCAGCGGCATAGAGTTACCAGCCTAGTTCTATTGGCCTGTTCAGTAGTAAGCTGGTCTGCACCGCGGTCTTTGGTTTCTGGCATATAGGCACTGTAGTTGCATCGCTCCAAATCGCCACAGACGTCTCTAAACCCACGATCTAAAATGAATATGTCGCCAGCCCGGTAAAACCAGTGAAATGTGCCTTCTTCGTCATTTATAATTCTTTCCAAAATACTGGCATCTGAGTCGGTAGCAGCATAGGGCCCGCAAACATCAATTATATGCCCATCGGAACACACCATTAAGAACGGTTTTAATAGATTTTCGTATTTGTGTAGACTGTAGGTCTGTCGCTGGAACGAAAAGTTGGAGCTCTTCTGTATATAAATATATGTTCCATCCATGATTGTTACTGCCTTCCTTTCTTCTGGAGAAGACTCGGGATTTCCAAATAACGCGTTTGGTACAATAAGATTACGGTCAGCGACCATTCTTCTATTTAAATGGTCGAGTCCCAGGTGTCGTGGCTTAAAATCCAGAGATATAGCATCACGCGCGGTTTTTAAATGCCTTTCTAGAGTCCTTCTACTTATGTTAAAGAGCGTGGCTAATCTCTCGTTGCTATCACCAGTTCGCAACTTCATTAAATAAATGGCTAGTTTTGTTTTGGCGTTTGACTCAGACAAAGAAGGCGTTTGTTCCAAGATTGTATTGAATTGATCTCTGCTAACGCCCAATCGAATATGAATCTCATTAGGATCCATATTTGCAATATCTTCAAAGTCCAGAATATTTTTATTTAAAACAGCTTTTTTAAAAAGCTCTAGTATTTGCACAAAATGAGAGCTGTTAAAATCATGTCTGAGATTTGGACTATCAATGAGCTCTTCCCAATCATTTGATGTTAAATGTGCATCACATATTCTGGCACTGTCTGGTATGAATAAGTTAGAATGTAACATAAGAGTAATCCTTACATTCTCAGGCATTCGACGACGTGAAACACTACGGCATCTGTCAAACATACAGTTTGCCGAGGTGCTAGGCACTCGTGAATATTCTTCCACTTGAAGAACACATTCGTGCGGGGAAGGGTTATTGTTTGGCTGCACAGCCCGTTGAGCTCGTTGCCAACAGGGTCGACAAACGTATTCTCGGCCGTTGTATTCAACCTGAAAAGGAAAATAGTTTATAACATAGTATTTAAAACTCACAGCAGTTTCAGTTAAATCATGTGTTGTATAGTAGAACATGCCGAGCTCTTTTTCAACGTGACGAATGAGTCATGCTCATACGCATTGTTAATGAGTGGTTGGCCTCTATTATATTTCGAAGCTAGATAACGTTGGCTCTGTTTCCATATGCACCATGTGTGTAAAAGAGAGAGAAGATCTGTTTTGACTATAACTTAAGTATTGTTAGAAAAGAACCATACGCTTAAGGAAATAACATAATTCACTAAAAGGACGTACATAAAAATACAATCAAAACTGTAACGTGGACTTTCAATAAAGAGCCCACACTTCACCCAACGATGTGTCGCATATGCACATCGTGACACAATATTATGAGGCCATCACCGCTATAGGGTGCTTACATACGGGTAAAAACAACCAAAAAATAGTCTAAAAATACTTACTTGCTGTGGAGCTATAGCTTCAATAATATATTGAGCATTGGCAGCATTTTCCTCAAAAAGAGCATGGGTTATTTCTAACCTTCTTCTATTAACCACTGATCGATTGCACAAAACACATATAGGTCGATTTTCTGCCATTTTTCAATAATGTTCCGTTGGCGTACACAAGTCCAGAGTCCAAGTACACAAGCACAAACGTACAGAAGTTCAGAGTTAATAGCCAGGTTATCAGGTTAGGAAGAAACACAGTCCAGAGGGTAGCCAGGGTCAAAACGTTTGAAAAAGAATCCGTAGATGAGCGCACAGTACACAACGTCACAAGGGTAAGCGAAGGACTGCGCCGAGTGACGCACACGCACCCCACACCTCGGCTCTTTTGTTTGCACTCGAAGCTGATTGGGCCGTTCGAACTCAGGTAGTCCATGTAGTAAACCCATTGTTGAGCTGAGTCTTGTAAACGGTATGCTGACAACGTTTTGAAATACTTTTGAAGACATAAACTAATGTTAATAAGTATTTTATAAAATGGGTTTGCACATTTTCTTGCACTTATTATCTAAGTATTTTACCTATATGTATTTTTTTTTCTAAATGAGCTGCAATGTTACGTTCATAGTAAAAGTTAGTCCTTAGTAATAGTACTTTCATTTAATACCTATTTCGTTGTTGGCCGCTCATAGACCATTTTGCTCTTTCTCCTTTATTTTTTTACATTTTCCGTTTTTGTTTAGCAGTTTTTGCATAAAATAATGACAGTTGCGGAAATTTAACAATTAATATTACTTCTTTTTTGGATTTATTAGTACTTGAAAATTTTTATTACGAATTTTTGGGTTTCACTCTTTAAGTAGGAATATCTTGGAAAGGGTTAAGTAAGGATGGTAGGTCTCATAGTTATATCTGTCGGAATAACCCTAGACTACCTCCCCTTAACGGCTCCGCCACTATTTTCCAGTCACCCTGTATAAAGAAATAAAATAATTATTAAATCTAAGTACCTATTTTATTATCAATGATTATTCTTTATTTCACTTTATGTGTTGTAGAATTTCAGCAATTCTAGATTTTTAGGTTTAAGAATACATTGATCTTTCAAGTTTACAACCCATCCAGGCTCCAATCCATAAAATATTTGTCTAGGATCTTTCCTTTCACATAACATTTTGTAATTTGATTCATTTTCCATGTCTGGTAAACTATACCCATATTTTTGAGATAATTTGAGCCGTTCCTTGGATATTTCTTCTGGATCAGCCAAATATCCACGCGTTTGTGCACTGGTATAATATTCAATGGCATCAGGTGGTGGAATCATCCTCCTTGGAATAGCTTGCCCCGACTCAAAAAACTTTTTAGGGTTCTTGAGCAAGAAAAGACTATGTGGGTCATAATAAGCAGTTGTAATAACTCCACCGTTTTTCTCAATAGCAGCAATGACTTGTTCACTAGCCCATTGTACTTCAATATTTATCTTGGCTGCAAACAGATCTGCTCCTTCATCAGTGAGATGAATACCAAACTGCTTTTGGTCAGGGAAAAAATTGTAAATGCCTGACCTAATAATAGTTGCAATATCTATAGGTTTGTTTACATCCAAGCGGTCTTTATCAATTATACTCTGCAGCTGGTGTAAGGTCAGTGGTGGATATTCCCTTCTTAGGCTGAAAAAGAAAAGGAAATAAATTTTACTGTTTTAATTAATTGACACTAAATAAAATCAAATGTACCTAATTCTGAACAAGTTTTAGTTCCCGCTAATAATTAACAAATTTTGAACGTAGGTACTATTTGATATACAGAATGAATATTAGACTTCAAACTATGGACCATAGAAAAGTAGTCAGAGGGTTTACAGGAATTTAATCTCGAGCAGGCTCTGATGATTATGTTAAACAATAATTTGGTGACTTACTGGTGGCCTCTGTAGTAATGTTCTTGAGGTACCCGCAAATAAAAAGGATTATTTCCTGTTTCATAACCTAGCCTCATAAAATTCTGCCGCTGACCTGAACCTTTATTACCAGAGCCGTGCTTATCACCACCATGTTGGGCCCGGCCCCGTTTTGCCTGCAATGCAAAAATGAAATCTTAAATCTTTGGTAGGAAAACATTTTTTTACTTTTTTTCTTCACAAATGCAATGGTACTTACAGGTTTCTTTGAATTAGGATTGTCGCGAATATTAGCAAGTGATATCCTTGGTAGGGACCTCAACATAGAGAGAGATTTCTCTATAACTTGACGGGACCCCATCGTTTAATTTTAAATTTCACTTTCAACTTATGCACTTAAATTATCTTCGTAAAAACATCAAAACCCCGCACATTATCTTATCTAGACATTTAACTCAATCAAATGACAGCTCAAATTAACGGTGGTTATAGGTTAGGAATAGAGATAGGGCGTATTTACTTTAACAGGTATGCGCAATAGGTATTTCTCTGGACTAGACCGCACCTAGTTCGATTTCCTGACAAAACAAAAATTTTATGAATAGAGATATTTATAAAAACCATTTGTGTTGATAGGAACGATGTCAATCCTCAAATATGCGTGTTGGAAATACCTTGCTTTTCATTAAATAAAAAATATTCCTCCGATTCCGGACGCAATCCAATCGCGTGGTATTGAAGTATTTGGTAAAGAAGTTCATAGCATTTCGCTATCAATGATAATATAACAATTGCAGCCTGTTAACAGTGCCCAAAGGCCTTTGCCCCTCAGTAGGTATGTGAAGAAGTCATTTCCCACTGCAGGGCACAGGCCTCTTCTCATACAGAGAAGGCAAGAGCATTAATCACCACGCTTACTCAAGGCGGATTGGCCATTTCAGTTGTTGTTGTTGTCTTAACCACGGGGCCATCCACCGACTGGTCACGCAACAATTGCGGCGTAAAGTCCCCTCTTTGATTATTGGCTAGAAAGGCCCCACAGCATCCTCACCTTCCGCCTGACGCAGGTCCTTGCCGGACACGGATGCTTCCGGAGGTTCCTGTTCCGGATAAGGCGGGAGGAAACTGTGTCCTTCGGGCGATCCACACAATGGTGACAACCATTGTGTGGATCGCCCGAAGGACACAGTGGAGCTTACGGTGGAAGTCTCTTCGGCTTGGGTGGAGCACCGCCGTGTCCTCGTGGAGGAGATCTCTCGCATCCGGCCCTGGTCTAGGCCACGGTACGGAGCAATAGTGCATGGGAAGTCGTCACCTCCTTCTGTGAAGCAGTGATGCTCGCGAAGGAGGAGGCGGAACGCGTGAGGGAGAGTCAAAATTCGCGCCCTCACGCCCCTAGTCGTCACAGGAGTCGTCCTGGGCGTCGGGAATCCTAAGCCGATTCCCGGCCTCCATAGGCACGGGCTTGCGGACAGCGAGCAATGGGTAGCTCGCCGTCCGATAAGGACCAGGCGTAGACAGCGCGTTGTGTTCCACGCGCGCCTCAAAGAGATGTCAGCAACAATGACGGGGTCCGCTACGGCCGATGCCTGCCAGGGTTGCGGGAAGGTCCGAAAGGGTTACTTGGCACAGGCAACTGAAGGAACACGGGTGGGTTTTAGTCAGTAAGTCTAACATGCCCCCCGCTCCGCCCAGAGCGGGAGAAGTTATTTGACGAATTCCCACATAAAAAAAAACTAAATAGAAGGTATGGATTACTTAGTATGTATGCTATTATTGGTATGCTAGAATTGGTCATACGGTAACGTAGCAGCAAAGAATAAAAACTGAAAAGATTAGAATACAGTACATAGGTAGTTATCGATGTTTTGACGGTTCCACTTTCTGTAAAAACATGCATGTGCATGTCTGCATGTTTAACTATGTTAAACATGGAGATCTTGCGACTTAGAAACCTGGAGGTGTCGGGTGCCTCTAGCGGCGAAAAGGCGGACATTCTGGCCGCCAAGCTGAGAGAGGTCCTCAACCCGGAGGACGTCCAGGTGTCCAGGCCGATGACGACCGCTGAGCTGCGCGTCGATGGCCTGGATGACTCGACGACCGCGGCTGAGGTCGTGGCGGCTGTCGCCCGAGTCGGCGGATGTCCGCCCGATGACGTGATGTCTGGCGAGATTCGCGTCGACGCTTCCGGTGGCGGCGGCGAACAAAGTCGTCGGCGAACAGAGTCACAAGGCGGCCCAGTGCTCCGCGGCGCCAAACTGCAGCCTCTGTACAGCTGCAGGGAGGCCCGCTGGCCACAGAGTGAGTGGAAAGGCTTGTGGCGCGCCCGCCATCAAGGAGAAGAGAAGAGCTGCTAAGGCTGCCGGGGGCTCTTTACCCCCCCCCCCCCCCTCCCAGCCTGGCTGCCTTTCGGCCGACTCCCGGCCTAGGGATGGCGCGGAGGGAATGGATTGCGCATAATAGCTCAGGATCTCTTGCTCCAGAGCATGGCAGAGTGGTCGATTCACGTGGCTGTGGTCGCCGAACCGTACTTTGTCCCCCCCAGGGATAACTGGGTGGGCGACCTGGACGGTTTGGTGGCCATCATTGGCGGGGCTCTTGTCAACCCGTTCCGAGGTCACGGCTGGGTAGCCGCCCTCGTGGACGGCATTGGTATGGTTGGGGCGTATTTCTCGCCCAACAAGAGTCTCGCCGACTTCGAGAGGTTCCTTGTCGAGTTGGGTGCCGTCGTGGGCCGCCTCCACCCTCGCCCTGTGCTGTTGCTGGGGGATATCAACGCCAAGTCTGTGGCGTGGGGATCTCCTGTGACCGATGCTAGGGGTGAGGTGCTGGAGGAGTGGACGGTCACGACTGGCTAGACCGTCCTAAATCGGGGCTCGGTCCACACGTGCGTGCGGCAGTGGGGCGGCTCTATAGTGGACGTCTCGTTCGCTAGCCCTGCTGTCGCGAGCCGTGTCTGCGACTGGCGTGTCGTCGTGGAGGTGGAGACGTTGTCGGATAACCGTTACATCCGTTTCGACGTCTCCGCCCAGACCAGCGGCGGCCGCAGTTCGATGGCCCCGCGAATGGACGGTCCGCGCTGGGCGCGTAAGCGCATCGACAGGGAGCTTCTCGAGGAGGCCGCTATTGTCCAGGCCTGATTCCGGGAGTCGGCAACGAAACGACCCGTCGACGTCGAGCAGGAGGCGCTGTGGTTCATGTGGCTGTGGTGATGACGCAAATCTTCGACGCGTCTATGCCCCGGGTCCACGCACAGTCAGCAAGGCGCCAGGTGTACTGGTGAACCGCCGAGATAGCGCAGCTGCGCGTCGCGTGCGTGGTAATTATACGCCAGTACACCGGATACCGGAAGAGACGTCGTCGGGTCCCTGACGAACAAGCCGCGCTGTATAAGGTGTACCGCGCGGCGAAGGAGGCTCTGTGGCTGGCCATCGGCGAGGCGAAAACGCGAGCCAGGGAAGAGATGTTGGAGACTAGAGGGGGATCCGTGGGGGCGCCCTTATCGCGCGGTCCGAGGAAAACTTCGAGCCGTGACGCCCCCACTTACGGAGAGTCTCCAACCCGAGTTGCTGGAGGAAGCAGTTGCAGCCCTCTTCCCGGCGAGAGCGGAGCACAGTCCACCGCCGATGGCTGTGCCCACAGCCACAGAGGCTACAGGAGAGAACGCCATCAGCGTCCCAGAGGTGACACAGGCAGAGATAGGGGCAGCCGTGATGCGGCTCCGGGCCAAGAACGTGGCCCCGGGGCCCGACGGGATCCACGGCTGCGTGTTAGCCCTCGCTCTGAAGGAGCTTGAGCCCCAATTGAGAGGACTCTACACAGCGTGTATTGAGCGGGGCCAGTTTCCCACTTTGTGGAAATCTGGTCGTCTGGTCCTGCTCAGGAAGGCGGGGCGCCCTGCCCACTCACCATCCGCGTACCGGCCCATAGTGCTGCTAGACGAGGTGAACTTTTTTCTGAACCACATTTAAATCTGATACTTAAAACCCAAATAAGTTAGACAGCTTGCCAGTGCCAGATGGTGTAGGTTTCTACTTAAGGCGTATATTGATTTTAATAGGCGTAGGATATAGTATAAGGAAATACTAGTAGTTTATTAAAAAAAAAAAACATGTATTTACACTGGATTAACATTCATAATAATAGGTGAGCATGAACCTTACATTACAGGTACTTTTAGACAGCCTTTGTCAGCAACAAAAGTCGATTAGCACAGCATCATGTAAATTGATACAAAATGATTTGATAATCTCCTTTTTAGCATTTTGTAAGAGTTAATATTCTGTAAATTTTACTTCAGTTCCAATTTTAATTAAATGTCTTGCTAAATAATTAAGATTTAGAAAACTGAAGTGTTAACCGAATTTTGTTGCTGACTGTACTTAAATATAATTGGAATTTTCACACAAGTAGTTTATTTACTTCTTCTGGTTTTCTGCGAACAATAGTATGTGGATCAGCATAACCATTTACTGGGTCATGAACTGCTTGGTACAATTGTGCATATATAGCAAATATTACTTCAAATGCTCGTTTTTTTACTAATGACTTGTGAGTGTGACTCAAGAGCAAATTGAGTTGCGGTAACATGTACACATCTGGAGATACTAAGAACATATCAAACTTGTTTAAAAATGTCTTCAATGTGGATGTGTCCATTCCAGGTATAGCTGATAAAGGACCACTTAGTTTTTCTTGAAGAATAGTATAAATAGGCCCCAAATTTAAATTAGCAACAAGGAAGCTAGCCTGTTCAGAAGTTAAAGTATCAATTTGGGCTTCAGATTGAGCTTGTAGCCTTTCATTATATTCATCCATTACTGTGTACAGAGATAACGTACACTGAATGTGATAAATACAGTTTAACATATATACTGACATGTCAGAAGAACTCAAATGGCATGCAGTCTCATTTATTGCGTGTAACAAGGGATCTAATATATGAGTAATTATCATCTTTCTATCAGCAGTATTTATATTATGGGACACATTCATTATGGCCAACAAATCACGAAGGAAACTGACCAAATCAGTCACAACAATTGAAGGGTTTAAATCTACTGGTGGAGCTTTGACCCCATGGCTTAGTTCCTTTTGTATTTTACTATCCAGAGTAATAAGGAAAACTTCTTCACTTTTCTTCAGTAGCTCCTCAAATGTATTTATTAGATGACCATTTGTGAGAACAGCCTGTATGATATCCTTATAATAAATTATTAGATTAGTTATAGACCACAAAACAAGGGGATCTTTATCAGGTTTCAATATGAGTTCCGCTCTAACTTTTAGCAGAGGACAAATGGCTTCCATGATATTCGTCAGAGCATCAATAATAAGTTGTTTCTTTTCAGGCATATTGCAAAATTTAAATAAAGTTGCAAGATTTTCTTTTTCTACTGGTATTACCTGATACACCCATGTCAAAATATCTCCGATGTACCGTTTAGCATCATTGGCATAAAATTCAATGGGTTTTGAGCCCTCTGTACCTTTCGTTAAAGCATCAATAAAGAGTTGCACAATCATGGCTTTGCGAGCTGAACTATACTCATCAATAATATTAGAAAATAGTACTTGTCTATTCTGAAATTTTGCTAAAGCAGTAGGCACCAGTGCATTATTTGGTGAATCAGTACTTAGGCAGGCTCCAATAGTCCAATGATACAATTTCTCAATAGCAACTTCTTGTTGCAGCCCCACAGTCTCCATGATATCAAATGCAGAAGTCTGATGCCAACATCTGATAAGGGTTTTACAGTTACTATACAACTTTTCTATTTGGGATAGTGTCCCAAAGAAATCATGTGTTAGTGGCGTTTTGACTGAAACATTGTATAGGTATTCATTTTGTTCTGGAGATAGTTGAAATCCTTGAACAAAAGCACCGACCCAAGTCTGCTTCTTTTCTGTTTTTTTTCTTTCATCTTTGAGTTTAGTTGTTTGAGTTATAAGATGGTGGGTTTTATTTTTGGAATCAGATAGTCTGCTTGACATATCTTTGACTGCCACATCTAAAGATGACAGAGAATCAAGCAGCACTTGCAGCTTATCTTTTACCTTACTATATTCTAATAAAACAGCTTTGTTTACCAGCATATCCCGTTTTTCAATTTCATTTACAATTATTCTTCTTGTGTATGCAGAATTTGATGAACAAAAGCCAGACACAGAATGTAGCGCATCTGTATTATCAGAAAGGATATGACTGTCAAAGATTTTATTTATTCTTTGTCTTATAGGATTATTATAAGCAGAATCCATCGTATTTGTTGTGTAAACGATCAACGATTTATTTCCGAAACACCACTGACTGACTGATGATGATGACACAGAACTTGCACAGAACACTATTACTCCTCACAGACTACAATATAGTATAGGATCCAATGACTAAAGAATAAGAGATAGGATCTCAGAACAATAGGTAACTGTTCTGATTTTATAATGTACTCTGTGGTTCTGATTATAGCAATGACTAAAGACTATAGTCATTGGATTATAGCAATGACTAAAGAATAAGAGAGGACATGAACTAAAAGATCGTATCGCGTGCCGGCGTGGAAAGTAAAATGGCGTAGGCTCCGCCCATTACCTAGTGTTGTCCTCTGCTCATTCTTTGCAATGATTTTGTTCATCGTGTTGATTACAAATCGATTAATCGAAATCACATACATTAAAATAAGGTTTTTGATTTTAAGTAGATAGTAGGTAAGTAGGTTGTTATTCGATTCTCATTCTAGGACGTCGCATTATGGATTAAGTACAAAAAAGCCTGTTGTTGCGTAATCTGACTGAAAAATTGCAAAAATCATCAATTTGGCGGTTCATTTAAAATTAATTGTACTTGATATTATTTACTCTATGATTAATAGTTGCTCGTGATAATCAAGCTAGAAGAAGAGTAAATTAAACTGCAACAAGGAATTCAAAACTATACCGATTATTAACAAAATAAAACAACAGAAATCGATATTATGCATTTAATGGGAGAACCGTTTTATTTCAAATAGATACAATAATATCAGTTTGTAATTAGTATTAAGTACACCAATAATGTGAAATACAATAAAGTCTGCCTGTCTACAATAAATGTACAGGGAAATAATAATGTATTATGACTCAAACTCAAAGCATTTATTTCAAATAAACCAATTACAGGCACTTTTGAATTGTCAAGGGGTCGGTCAGTCAGAAAGATGAAGCTAGTTGCCCATTCCAAAGCGTAGTAGGTACCTATGGAGAAGAACGGGCAAGAAACTCCATGGACACTCTTTTAAATCAAAATATTGTTACAAAAAAGTGGTTACATCATTCATGTTGTAATTATACATGTGAGAACGATGTAGAAACACGTGCACGTTAAAAGCGTCCGTAATAAAAAGATAAAAACAATTATGGAATTAAAATAAGCCGTGGCAGCTAAGAAATGACCAGTGCCTACTGACGGCGCCCGTTCACGAACATGACGTATGGATCAGCACCATTCAGCTCAACCATTTTGAAGGGAACTCAATGATCCAATACACACGTCACCACCAGCGACACATTTGAGTGAGCATGACATACTCTCAGCCGCCAGGGCACATTCAAGTCAATGAAAGACGAACCCAGTAACCTTTATAGTGGGTAGGTACATAGTGCTCACACATGTGCTATGCAATTATACAATACTAAGAGATTGAATTTATACAATGCAAAGATAGGTTGTACAATCTTCATCAGCTCCAACATTATTATCGAATATATGGGTAAATGTAGGCTTACAATGAAAATGTGATAATTTACCTTAGGGAGCCTTGTCGGTATTGCATTGTCGTGAAGTCTCACTATATCAAGACTTCTATTAATACAAGACTCTTCAAAATGTAGTGAACAAACATTTTCCTGGCTGGAGTCGATATTTTCTTGACCCAATGATTCAAGCCACTTACTTTTAAGTTTATCATTTTTTGGTAACCTAAAAACACAAACAAAACACGCAAACTAACATAAATGTGTATATTTTTTCATGCTAAATATTCAAACGAAATTTGGTTTTTATCGATGCTAAATCGATTCGTTGTGCAAATTACACAATCACAACACTATATTTGTCAATAAAAATACGTAGTAAACCAAACCAAAATAATGAAATATATCGTTCGAAAGACTATGAATAGGCAATAATCTATGACCGAACAGTAATAAACATGAATTGAGACTAGAAATTGGTATAAATTTATATAGGAAACTTAATAATCTATGAATTCTTTCGACTTACTTGTGCAGGGATATCAGAGGCGCTTTTTTACTGTAATTCGAGCCACAGCCCCTCACACAACACTTAGGCATGGTTTCCTCTATCACAGACAGCCTCAGTCAAATTTACAGCACTCAAAATGTTCTCAAAATGGAAAAAAACTTAATATTTAGTCGCACGATAACGCCAAATGACACTTCATGTACACTCTGAGAAGTACTCAAAACCAGAAACTAAAATGGCGAACCGGCCGATGGGCAGGGCTTCCGTGACGTCAATTGAAATTGAATTGCAATTTTAGAAAACTGACAAAATACGGTTTTCTCTTTTTGACACTTGCAGAATTGCATAAGTTAGAAAGAAACATGTATATTTTTTTATTTCTGTATAGAATCGTATGATATTTCCATAATGTATTTAATTTATATAGATCTTTTAGTTCATGTCCTCTCTTAGTCTTTAGTCATTGGATTATAGGTATTATGATCACAGAACATATATACCCTGCTTATGATCACAGAGTACTTTTTTTCACAGACTACAATATAGTATAGATTATACTATGATAATTTTCTTTAGTCATTGTAATTTGTAAACTTGTTGTAAACCGTTGTAAACATTGTGTTGCAAGAGTGACATTTGATTTTGTTTTTTTTTTACCTTTCGGCTTCGCACGGCTTGTGCCATATAAGCAATGAGTATAATAATAATATGGGAGGCCATAAGTGCCCAGACCAATTTACCTTCATAAGTGCATGAGCTTGGCCGACTTTAAGAATCATGTTTTCTGCTGGCAGAAAATTATGATTTTTATAATCGTGATTCGTAGTAGTCGTAGTAACATGAAATTAGTATGTACTAAAGATTCTTGTTATTATTTTGTTATTATTATAATTAGTCACGTAATGTGTTTTCTGTCTTTCAAATTGTGAATAGAAATAAACTTACAGAATGAAATAAAGTTTTTAGTACATTGCCAATGAAGTGTTGAAATGAAGAATATTGATCAGCAGTGCGTACCTCTCGCACAATGTGGCACTCTTCATGAAATCCACTGGAACTCTACTCTGTACTAAGTTGAATGTAGTAATAATCACAGAACACTATTACTCCTAGCGGAGGTAGTAATTCCATGAGAGTAGTTAGTAGTAATTTTTGTCTATGGTAGTAATGAGTTTAGCCAGAAATATAAGTCGAATTGTCTATGGATACATCATATGATCATTGATCACCCACTTCAATTGATTTCCATAGTCTGTCTGTCTCTTTGGGGTTTTTACTGATTTGAGTAGCCTGGATTTTCAATAACAGCGTAAAGTTATACTGTTTTAGTGAAATTATTTCACGAGCAAAATGAAGGGGTGCATTTTTAACATTGATTCTGGGTATTTGGAAGGATTGTGCCGTGGTTTCAAGTGTGGTATCCTCAAGCAAGCAGACTACCTGAACTTGGTGCAGTGCGAGACACTAGAAGGTAATTAGACAATACGAGATCAATAGGTCATTTTTGAAACCACTTGTGATAGAAATGAACAGATGTAATACCCAATTTTACAATAACTTAATATGTTAATCATTTGACATTAATCAATGTTTACAGATTTGAAACTTCATCTGCAGGGTACTGACTATGGTAGTTTCCTGGCCAATGAGCCCAGCCCTCTTGCCGTCTCCACCATCGACGATAAGCTTCGTGAGAAACTTGTCATTGAATTCCAACATCTTAGGAATCACTCGGTGGAGCCCCTGTCTACCTTTTTGGATTTTATCACATACAGTTACATGATCGACAACATTATTTTGCTGATTACTGGTACTTTACATCAGAGACCCATTTCTGAGCTGATTCCGAAATGCCACCCATTGGGTTCTTTTGAGCAGATGGAAGCTATCCATGTTGCTGCTACCCCTGCAGAACTGTACAATGCAGTCCTTGTTGACACCCCTCTGGCCCCATTCTTTGTGGACTGCATCAGTGAGCAGGACTTGGATGAGATGAATATTGAGATTATTCGTAATACTCTGTATAAGGCATACCTGGAAGCCTTCTATGATTTCTGCAAGCAGAATGGTGGTACTACTGCTGATGTGATGTGTGAAATTTTGGCAGTAAGTGGTTTACCTGGTTTATGATAATTTCTAAGGTAGTATAGTTTTTAATTAGTATCTTTTACAGTTTGAAGCAGATCGCCGTGCTATTATCATTACTATCAACTCCTTTGGAACTGAGTTGTCCAAGGATGACCGTGCAAAACTATACCCACGCTGTGGTAAACTGAATCCAGATGGACTGGCTGCTCTAGCCCGAGCAGATGATTATGAGCAGGTCAAGGCTGTGGCTGAGTACTATGCAGAGTACCAAGCATTGTTTGAAGGTGCTGGCACCAATGTTGGTGACAAGACTTTGGAAGACAAGTTTTTTGAACATGAGGTAATTTTTATATGATTCAATTACTTTTTTGGTCTAAGTTACTTTAATTTGCTACTTTTAATACTTATTCCATCATCTGAGAATTATGAAAGTTATTGAACATAATAATATTTTTAGGTCTTTACCTATGAAATTGCCGTATCATAGTCATTGTTATATATTTTTTTATTTATTTCTATCAATCAAAACATGCACCCATGCTATTGATGCACCTCTGCCAGCACAGTGGTAATTTTTCAATGCTCATCTTGAAGAAGTCAGGTGTACAAACGCCAACAAACTCTTCAAAGGCATATTGTACTGCCTCTCGGGTATTGAATTTATTCCCTGCCAAGAAATTGTCCAAATTTTGGAAAAGTACAAGTCTTTCGACGCAACGTCTGGTGAGTACGGCGGATGACGCAAAACTTCCAACCCTAGCTCTTGTAGCTTAAAGACCGTCTGTTGTGCCATATGACGTCGAGTGTTGTCGTGTAGGAGTTGCGATGACGAACGATTAACCAAGGCTGGCCGGAGATTTGCGAGCTTCTCCATCATTGTATCCAGTTCCTCACAGTACACATCCGCAGTAATGCTGGTGCCATTCGGTAAGAAGCTGTGATGAATTATACCGGCACTAGACCACCAAACAGTGACCATGACTTTTAGGGGTAAGTTTTCGTTTGGGGCATTGCCTAGGCGCTGAACCAGGGTCTAACCAACATGATGACCGCTTCCGATTACTAAAAAGAATCCATTTTTCATCGCAAGTGACAATGCGGTTCAAAATCCCTTCGTTTCTGTGTCTGTTAAGCAACGCAAGGCATATACCTCAACGCGTTCGTCGCGCTGGCGATCGTTCCGTTCGTGCGGCACCCACTTATCACGTGTTTACCCGAGTGCGCCAGAAGAAGGGTTATGTGTTTCGAGTGTATGTATGTCAGTATGTGGCCCGCTCTGTAGCACGCCAGTCTCTGTTGCACGCCTAAACGGCTTGATCGATTTCAGCTTCAGAGGTGCCGTTAGATTCGTCTTATTTGTGAGTGACACTGCATAGCAAAATTGAACAAAAATAGGGCGATTTTTGGCGCCACATAGTCTTCAAAAGATTTTTTTTTCACAAAACCTATCGAGTTTAAACCCTTTATCAAAATAAAGGGTTTCATAAATAGCTTGCAAAAATGCATGCAACTTTTATGTTTCCATATAATTCGGAATGAAAAATTCTAAAAAATAAAAGGTCAAGCCTATGTTGCTTTGAGCAGAGTTTGGACGCTCGAATGCTTGTTGGCTATTTGTGCACTTGATCCCAAAAAAGCTTTTAAATAACCCTCACGACCAAAACTCCTTGCAAGAACTAAATGGTCTGCAAAAGCTTTCACATTAATTTGTAAACTAAAAAGCTGGAAATAAAAAATAGTTACTTAATTAAAAAAAAATCCCGACTGCGGTAAAAAACTAAGTTAATAAAATCTGAAAAGCTAAAAACAAGCCCATTTTAAATTAAATAAAAGTTGGAAGACAGGCAGGCAGTTGGCAGGCGGGGACTCTTTCATTTTATTATATTTTCAAACTCAAATGGGTCCCGCCTGCTTTCAACTTTTATTTAATTTAAAATGGGCTTGTTTTTAGCTTTTCAGATTTTTTTAACTTACGTTTTCTACCGTAGTCGGGTTTTTTTAATTAGGTTATTATTTTTATTTCCAGCTTTTTAGTTTACAAATTAATGTAAAAGCTTTCGCAGACAGATACTTGTCCAGCGCAAAAATCAGCGGGGCCGAGGTTCGTTCCTTGAGAGAGGCTATGGTAGAGCGCAACTGATTTGACATTAAGCCTTGTCTCCCAGTGGGGTGATGACAATCTGGTCTCTTTTAACGCCACCAAAACACAGGCGTGTTTTTTTACTGCAAAAAGGAGTCGTTTCGACCAAGCTTCTTTTCGGGGTACATCTGTTCCTGTAACTGATCGGCTCGAGCACCTAGGCATGGAGTTGACATCAGAGGGGCAATTCTTGTATTTTTAAGAACGTTCGCATTCTAATCTCAGTCTCAATCTGTCAAAAATTGTATAGCGTTTACCTACATTTTTGACATTTGATTTGATTGTCGCTGAGATGAGATTGCGACTAGAATTTGAACGTTTTTAATTACGGGAATTGGTCTTCTGGTCTCAACTTCGGTGCCACCATCGAGTACAAAGCCCAAACAGCGGCCAAGAAACTGGGCATCCTAAATAGAGTGAAGCGATACTTTACGCCTGGACAGCTTTTGAACCTTTACAAAGCGCAAGTCCGATCCTGCATAGAGTATTGGAGCTACCTTTGGGATGGCTCAGCAAAGTACCAACTTGCCGCGCTTGACTCGGTGGAACGCAGAGCTAAGATGCTCATTGGCGACGTATAACTGGTGGATGCCAAGCTTCACAGCTTGGCTCATCGCCGCAAGGTCGCCTGCTTGTCGGTCTTCTACTGATTGTACGGTGGGCTGCATCAATTGGGTACCCCAGTTGTATTAAAATTTACTTTGAAGGGGGGAACCGACATTGTGACGCTGACTGTACTTCGGTGAGTGTGCCCAAGGACTCCACGACCTCATACCACCGGCCCCCTTCATCCATCGGTCATCTAGACGCACTGCAACTTATCATCCTTACCTAGTTGCTCTTCCACCAATTCGCACTAAGCGTTTCCAAATGTCTTTTGTTATGCGTACAGCAAGAGTGGAACCTACCTGTGTCTGTTTCCGAACGCTTACAACCCTAATCTCTTCAAAGTGAGAGTGAACAATGAAGAGTGAAGTCTCTGTCACCACTGACCTAGACTAGAGTCAAGAGCAAACCCATCTTTAATAAAAAATAAAATTGGCTAGTTTTTGGCAATTCAGTTTTTTTTACTTTAGTATTTTACCGCAGTCGGGTTTTTCTGTTACCTTGCCAATTTGACGCAAAAGGACCAATATTGTTTTGATGCTAACGTTGAAAGCTGCTGCTAACTCAGCCGTAGATTCAGTATCGTCAGCTTCCACTATCGTCTTTAATTCGTTGTTGTTTGTTGACTTTAGTTTTCGGACGACCACGGGGTTCATTTTTTAGATCTATCAAAATTTCCATGTCGGAAGCGTTCAAATCAATAACGAGTCGTGCGTTCCGTTTGTAGTGTCACTCCGTACACGTAATTAATGTTGCGAGCCGTTTGTGCGGCATTGCTACCGCGATTGTACTCTTATTCCATAATTAGGTAAGTAGGTACTCATATTTTTATCGTGTCCATATTGATAAAAAAGGTACAAATGTAGTGAAAACAAAACACTAATCTTAATCAATAAACAAATGACTGAAATTAAAAATAGAATTCCATATTTATTAAATAAAATCAAAATCAAAAGTCATTTATTCAAATTAGGCTGAGAATCAGCACTTTTTGAACGTCAAAATCACATAAGACAGTCCCCCCAAAACGCCCACCCTTCACCACTTCCTAGTGCTTTAGCTGGGAAGAAGAAGTGGCGGAACAAACTCCCCAGCAGCACTGCTGTCTGTTCAGTTAGAAGAACTGGATTCTATACATATAGTAATAAATAAATTAACATTACGAAACACAAAAATATTCAAATTTTAAAATTATCTGCCATATGTCAGCTAGCACACGCCAATATTTAAAACTATACTCAAGCATAAATAAATAATAAAAACAAAAACGCAAACAGAACTTAATACACATAATAAAAAGCCTCCTGGCATAAAGGGCGTGCCCGCTTACATATGCAATGCTGCATTATGTTTATATGTATATAGCTGTAACTAGTAGCCACAAATGATAAACTAGGACCTTCGAAGTAAAATAAAGAAACGTTAATTTCTAATAACAATAACAAAACCATAGTCAGCAAGCTGACCTAAAATTAATTTCAGTTTAGAATTTATTGCGAGCCATACATAAATTACGTTTCAAATGGCCGGTATTGTAAAACGCCAACTTCCTAGGTAAAGACCGTAGAACGAGAAAACTATTAAGACTACTGCTCAGCGTGTCGCTGTAAGGGACAGAAAATCAAGGTACCTGAAACTTTAGGGTTACCCCCTTCAAGGTGATTTTACCCCGAATATTCACATGTTTTTCAATTTCTAATATCTACTTTGTACAAACGCACAGGCTTAATAAATAGAAATAACACATCAAAGTCAAAATAGTTTATTCTTAGTAGGAATTCTTTCACCTACGGGAAAAAGGACATTTAAAGAAAACCTGAGATACAGCATAAAAAAAATCATATTACCCGATTTACAAAAAAAGGTATAACTTTGTTATAATAATATGAGACAACATCCACACACACAAGGTCTTCAGGTCCCGAACTAGGAAGAGCCTGTACTACGGTAACCTGTTTCTGATATACATATACACACCCAGACACAGGTCAAACAGACATGTTCATGCACATAAATGTTTGATTTGTCCGGGGATCGAACCCGGGACTAGCGGCTCCGAAGGTAGGGTCGCTACCAACTACACCAACCGGTCAGTCATGTTTCATTAAATCTAAACAAGTGAAACATATTTTTTAACGACTTAAAAAAAAAGAAGGAGGTTATCTATTCGACACGTATGTATGTAATATTATTGGAATTGCAAGATATTGACTTACGATAATCTATTAGGGCTTCCAATCAAATGTACAAAATGTTTGTCCACGCATTTCTCCAACACTATTCATCGGATTGTGATTGTGTTTTTTTTATTGGCTTACATTTACTTCAACTTAGGGAACAGTGTAATTTTGTTCAGTCTCTCCATTGGTACCGTGGACGTAGACGCAACAGTGCTTGCTGATTGTAAGGCCTTTAAATAAAATAAT
This sequence comes from Brachylomia viminalis, assembly GCA_937001585.2. Lineage (NCBI taxonomy): Eukaryota > Metazoa > Arthropoda > Insecta > Lepidoptera > Noctuidae > Brachylomia > Brachylomia viminalis. Next base: position 10,645,890 of record OW443301.2, on the reverse strand, counting down.
ACCACAATATTATCAATAGATGATGATTTTGATAGAGTAGATATTTTATCAATCACATTTCTTTCTTACCTCAATAGGAATAGCTTCAGGATGTAAATATGTTTTATTTCCAACTTTCACAAAAGAAGTGTTATGAAAGTGTTGGCTGCAAATTTTAGAGCTTTTCTTTGGTACCCCGTTATTTCTTGTAAGTTGCTTTTATCCATAATTCCCGTGATTCTGGTTTGGCGGGAAATCTGAAAGTATTTGACACTTTAATACCAATAATAAATAAATACACTTGAATAAATACAATATTTTATACTATAAATAGGTACTAAAAGGTAAAGATGTATTATTACGCCCGGCGAAAAGTGGAACAAATTTGCTGCCAGCGCTATAAGTACATTATACATATACATCTAATAAAGCATTTATCAGAAATGATTGAAGAAGGTAATTTATTGTAATATATTTTATTGGTGTACTTACTATTTTCCCCTAAAATGGGGTTGTATCCGAGTAAAAAGTAGGCAGCACTGAGTTTGGAGGTTATGTAAATCACAATTTATGTAATAAGAAAAAAAAGCGCGGGAATCATCGAATTTGGCGGACGTGACTTTTCTTTCGTTTTCTTTTAAAAATTACTAAACGCTTAAATTGGAGATAAGTTGTGTAAATATATGAAGATATTCATTAGATTAGTTAATTTCATTGTTTGTATATATCGTTCTTCATATTTAGGGTAAGTTTTTTGTATTTTATTTTTTTCTGTCCGGAATGGACAATGAACCGCCTGATCCGGGGGGCGCAGTCCCCTCGGTCGGGCAAAATATAATAATATACGAATTTAGTATGGATACCGATACGTCCATAACTAGGTCGGAACGGAAAAGGACTAGAACTCCACGTAAAGTGTGCAAAAATTGCAACAAAAGAAGGCGAAATAGTCACTCGCACAATACAACAGAATTAAATAAAGGAACACATTGTCATTGCGACAATGACTCAGTTACAATTAGTTCAAAAATAGCATCAAACGTACCGATACATCCCATTTTAGTTCAAGAAACCACCCCACGTTCTGTGGATGGTCCCCAGACTGAAAACCTCATAAAGTCTGATCTTCCCCAGAAGGCGCCACAGGTTGCTAGGACTTTGTATGAAGCCACAGACCTGAGGGGCAATTCCCGTATTTTTAAGACCGTTCGCATTCTAATCTCAGTCTCAATCTGTCAAAATTGCAATCAATTTACATACATTTTTGACAGGTTTTTGACATTGATTGTCGCTGAAATGAGATTGCGACTTGAATTTGAACGTTTTTTAAGTACGAGAATTGGCCTACTGTCGTCATACGTTGTACACATCCAAAAAATTGTTGACACACAAAACTCTGCTCAAACATTACACCCAATAACTTTAGGGCACTTTCTTAAAAAATGCAGGTTCAACAATATAATTAACGGATCATTAAAACGCATTGGTCGTAATAGAATTACATTAAGCTTCTCCCGTTACATAGATGCCAACTCTTTCTTAAATGACCCAAGTTTGGCCAAAGAAAAATTGAAGGCATTTGTTCCATCAATTAATGTGTGTCGCATTGGAATTGTTAAAGGCGTACCTACCGAATGGTCTCCGAAGGAAATAATGGAAAACATATCTGTCCCTGCTGGATGCGGGAAAGTCATCAAAGCAATGCGTCTCAATTATAAAGTGCACTAACCGACCCCTGTGTGGAAACCATCGCAAACAGTCGTGCTCACCTTTGACGGACAAATTTTACCAAAACGTGTTTTGTTGTTACAATTCCATGCCAGTGGAATTGTATACATTCCCAACAATTCAATGTTTTCATTGTTGTCGTTTTGGCCATACAAAGGTACAATGCAGGTCGAACCCTCAGTGCTTCAAGTGTGAGGAGAAGCATTCTGCTGACACTTGCAGTATTGAAGATGAGAGTAGTAGTAAATGCTGTCATTGCAATGGCTTTCATTACGCCATCAATAAAAAATGCCCAGAATTTGAGAGACAAAAAGCAATTAAGCATTATATGGCCCATAGCTGCGTGTCTTATGCTGAAGCGTCACAACTACATCCACCAATCTCAAAATTGTATGCAGATGTGGTAACATCTGCCCCATCACATACCACTAAAAATACTTTCTCTTCACAACCTTCGCCCCAATCACGTAACACACCAATTGTTTCCTCACAAAGAAAAAACATATTTCTTAAACCTCGGGATCCCCCAAAAACAGCTAAGGGGTATGACCGGGTAGCTCATCAAGGATTAATCAGTAACGAAGTTTCTGTGTCAGGGAATGGTGTTGCATTCCAAAATAAAACAACAGATAATAATGAGAGCCAAATTTTAAATTTAATAATCATGCTAATTAATATAACGTTATCTAAAAATAATAATATTGAACCGTCCAACGTTGCCACTGTAATTGATACTTTGTTTAACTTATTTAACCTTAATCATAATGGATCCAAATCTTCCCAAGATGTCCAGTGGAACAGTCGCAGCATTGTGAATAAAAAATCTGATCTGTCCTACATACTGAACAAATATGAACCCTTTGCAGTCGCTCTCTGTGAGACATGGCTTAAACCAGGGATCTCTTTTAGAATGCCTGGCTATGCGTGTCTAAGAACAGACAGAAGCGATGGGTATGGCGGTGTCGCCATACTTATTAAAAGTAACTTGTCTTTTCAATCTTTTCCTCTTCCAAGTCTCACGTGACGAAATATCTGCTGTCGATGTCGCTGCTATTGTAAATAAAATCTGTTTAGTATGTATATATTATTCTCGTCCCACTGTAAAATATTCTTTCTGAAATAAGTAATCTTCTTTCAGTTTTACCTAAACCATTTTTGGTAATGGGCGACTTTAATGCGTTGTGCATTAAAGTCAATGTTGCATTAAAGTAAATCAGTTCTGGGGTAGTTCTAGTTCCAATTGCCATGGGGAAAAGTTGTTAGAAATTCTAGACTTTAATAATTTGTGTATTTTAACACATTTCTCCCAACACGCCAAATGAATCCAGATGAGGGAATAAGCGCCCCTGACCTCTCAATCTGCACACATGAGTTAGCATCAACATTATCCTGGTCTCCTTTATCGTCTTCTTATGGTAGTGATCATTACTCTTTAATAATATCTTTTCCACATAAAAAACCAACTGCTTGCAATCTAACACCACGATTAAAGTATAGACTTCAAAATGTAGATTGGGATACATACAAAAATGATGTAGAAGAACATACAAAAATGATGTAGAAGAAAGAATTCTTGGTTTAAACTTAGAATAATAACGCATAGAAGCCGCGTCTAGTACAAAACACCAGCGATATCGCGTGTCAAATTCATTTTATTTGTGTGCGTGAGCCGAATGTGTCTACGTTCCTCAAACGCACACAGATAAAACTTTCAGTGATACCATTACCATGCCGTTACCCACAAAAAATGGGAAAACGCACTAATATGTTACTGGATCAAATCCAGACAAGTATTTTATGTTATCAGAATCTGGATAAGATGTAGATGATTTTTCATGTAATATGACGTATTTTTACGGAAGGTAAAATTAAATTTATTTAAAAACAAAAATAAACTAACTAAACAAAAATAAGAACAAAATTTTATTGTAAGCAATATGGGTATTTTTTTCCTCACAAGTAGCAACACTGTATTGTGACAAGTTAGGTTAGGTTTAATTTTTGTTTAATGATCGAATTACGTAAAAATAATGTATAAAATGTAAGTTCTTACCTGTGAAATGTAATTTGATCACATTTTTTATGTTTTTCTGAAGTGCTATGACATCCCTTCACGCTACAAACTGTCATTTTCAATTATTTTACTCGCGAGTTGTGTTCGACGGATCGTGACCTTGAGTACTGACAGCTCGCCGAGAGAAGTTTGCCAATTATGGCAAAGTTTTTGTTGCCTAACTTTTTGCACGCGTACTAGGTTTCTATGCGTTATTATTCTAAGGGTATAAATAATTCCTTACAACTACATGATCCTCAGTTATTATCTAATCAAATAACAAGAATTTTAATAGAGGTGGCAGATAATACTTTCCCTATTAAGAATGGTGCTACAGGCAAAATTCCTTCACCACCTTGGTGGGATGCTGAGTGCACTCAGGCCATTAAAAAAAGAAAAGAAGCAGAAAAAAATTATGGTCATACTATGACTCGTCACAATTTTGAAATATACCTAGAAGCTTCTCGTACAACTCGTAGGCTCCTTAGGAAAAAGAAATTTGAAGGTTGGCAAAGATTTTGTGCATCTATCTCGCCAGAAGTTAACGCATCTCTAGTATGGCAAAATATTAGGCGATTCAGGTCAGCATTTAGTGACACAAGGGCCTCAAAACTGCAATTAGAATTAGCCAATGAGTTTATGGATCATTTAGCTCCTCCTTCAGTCCCAGAACAGAGATCTTTAATGCACTATCCCTATGTTCCTATTCCTAATTCTGAGTTGAATTCCCTGTCACACTAAATGAGTTGAAGGGAATCCTTTCACATGTTAATGATTCAGCTCCTGGTGAAGATGGTATACCATATTCATTTATAGCTAATTTGTCCGACTCTGTTCTTTCAATATATTTATATCTCGTCAATACAGCTTTGATTTCTGGCAACATTCCATCAACTTGGAAGTCTCAAACAATTATTCCCATTTTGAAACCAAACAAACCTTCCTCTAATGTTACATCTTATAGACCAATTGCACTTTCTACAGCTCTTGCTAAATTGTTGAACATCTCATTAAGAATCACTTGGAGTGGTTTTTTTGGAAAGCAAAAAATTGTTAGCTACATCACAGTTTGGTTTTCGGAAGGGTAAAAGTACGATGGACAGCCTTAGTGTGTTCACAACTGATATTCGTTTAGCCTTCTCTTCTAATAACTCTGTAATTGCTGCTTTCCTGGATATTAGCTCAGCTTACGATAATGTCCTGGTACCGATCCTAGAAACAAAAGCTGAATTCATTATAAGTTCCATTAATGCTGACTAAATTCATAATTAACATGCTTTCAGAGAGATCTTTAAATCTTCATATTGAAGGGTACACATTTACCCGTTTAGTATGGAAAGGTCTCCCTCAAGGTTCTGTAATTAGTCCAATTCTCTACAATTATTACACTTATGATTTGGAATCCTCTCTAAATGAGTCAGTACAAGTTCTTCAATATGCAGATGATTTACTTCTTTATTCATCTTGTCATTCTGTTGAGAATATTTGTACTTCCTTAACCTCTTCTTTATGTTTACTGAAGACTTGGCTAAAAACCAATGGTCTACACCTGTCAATTGATAAAAGCAACATTGTCTTGTTTACTACAATACGTAAGCCCCCTATAGTTACAGTAAGGTATAATAATATCCCTATGCCCGTTAAAAACCAGGTAAAATTTTTAGGCCTTATTTTGGATACCCATCTTAATGGTTTACCACACTGTGATTATATAGCTGCTAAATATGAACGTAATATCAACATAATTAGATGTCTTGCTGGTATTTGGTGGGGAGCACATCCCTTCTCATTAAAACTATTGTACAACACCTTGATTAGAAGCGTATTGGACTATGGGACTTTTTTGCTGGAACCTGCTAATGTGGCTGGTCTTAAGAAACTTGACAGTGTTCAGTCAAAGGCACTTAGAGTGGTTTCAGGTGCAATGAAAAGCAGTCCTATAAATTGCCTTCAGGTGGAATGTGGAGACCCTCCACTTCATTTAAGACATCAATTTTTAGGTGATAGATTTATGGCTCGGTGTTTGCAATTTACACGTCATCCTTTGCGAAATAAACTTTCCATTCTCTCTGAAGAAGTAATTTCATCCACTTACTGGAGGCACAAAGCTACTCCGTGTTTAGTTAAAAGCTTTAGAAAATTCAATTTAATTGAAGCTTCCTGTCACCAATCTCAATTTCTTCCTTTATTTCACTGTAATTACAGTTCATTAATTATGTGACCAAATATACATTATAACTTTATAACCTTAACATTTACCGAGATGACGTATGTCATAACCATATCTTCAACTTCACTTTGGATAGAGACTGGAAGGGCTGTCAGCTCTTATTTACAGACGCTTCGAAGCATGGAAGAGACTCATGTGTGGGAGTAGGTGTATACCACTCCCAATTTAATATCATCCAAAAAATAAAACTTCCGCCCGAAACATCTGTATTTACGGGTGAATGTTACGGTCTATTCAAAGCTGTCGAATATATACTTATGATGGGCTTACGGAATTCACTCATTTTAACCGATGCAAGGAGTGCCTTACAATCTTTGGCCAGATTCCCTTTCTATTCTCATAATCCTTATATTATATTTGAAACACGTGAACTCCTTTATAGGTGTTCTATTAAGGGGTATTCATTGCATTTCGCATGGATACCCTCACATTGTGGTATTTTAGGTAATGAGAGAGATCTGACCAGTTAGCTAATGGAGCCGTATTGTGTGGAGACGTTTTTCCGTACAAAAATATCACCCACGATCTGGCAGCTCTGCCCAAGGTTTATCTACAGGAATCCTGGGGTCAGCTTTGGTCCGGGCAATCAGTAAAAGGGAAATTTTATCGTAATATTCAGCCATCCATTTTTGTTAAACCTTGGTTTAGCAAGTACAAACTAAGCAAAAAGATTACAACAATATTCATATGTATGCGATTAGGTCATGTGTGCACTCCTGCTCATCTTGCCAGGCTTGGCATTGGGCAGAACCCTGAGTGTGAATGTGGCGCTGAAGTGGGAGATTTGAACCACTTTATTTTTTCCTGCCCCCTTTATGACCACTCCTCACTTTTCCAGTCTTGTTTCCCTCCGAATCCCTTTTCCCACTTCTATTGCATGTATTTTATTTTATTTTAATGTAGCTATCTATAAAACCATAGCTTTTTCCTTGTAAATAATGATATATCTATCTAAACATAATTTATAAACCTCATATTGTACAGACGCCAGCACATCAAGCTACTACAATCTGTCAAATTTCTTTAATAGATTTTCATCTTTATCTCTAAAGCATTAAGGTTCAAGGTTGATTGGGAAAATTTGACAGTTTCGGGTAGCTTGACCTGCTGGCGTCTGTACATACCATGTAGTTCTTATTTTACGCACCGAGTCGGCCTTTTTGCTGGGCCACCTGGTGGCGTTAAATCGTTACTTTTCTTTTAAATTGTATTCCTTTAGTGTTAATTTGTTATAACTTATTATTTTTATATAACAACTAAACTAATCTCCTTTCCATTTCCAAATTTCCCGTTATAATATTTAATCATTTCGCGAATACTTGATTCTTACGTTTTGTTATAATATATCAAATAAAATATTGTCAGTGGCAATAAGCACGAATAGTGCAACGCCAAAAAAAAAATTATTAAACACATAATTCAGCACTCATTTTATCTTAAAACAGCTGTATATGTCGTTTAACAGTTTATAAACCATATTCGTTGAAAACTTCCACGGTCTTCCACCGAATAAATCGAAATATTTAGCTGCTTACGAATGAATGGACAATCCGGCAATTTTCTTCCCACTATCACTTTTGCAACCAAGAACACTGCACCGTACCATTTTGCAGCAATAGCTAAAGTCAATCCTCAACAATAAACACAAAATCGTCCGTATTTTTCGAAGTAACAAATTAAATAATTTAAAATATCGTCGCAACCACTTTTGAAACGTCAAACTTGGTTTACCATTTGAAGTGCTCACCGTAAAATACGTGACACGCGTGGGACAAAAAATATTAGGCTCTGTCTCTTTTCCTTACAAGCATCTTGTATATATTTTTCCTTTTCTTGTGTAAGTGAGATAGAAGATGACCAGCGGTCTATAGTTTTCTCTGTCTACGGTAAAGACCTATTATTATTTTGTCTTATATTAGAAGAAATAGATACGTTTTTTACTATTCCTGACTTTTCTAGTATACTCAAACCTCAGTAGGTCCAGTACATTTTTTTGATCCTTTGAAACAGGATCGATTGGAATCATAAAAAGTTTTTGTGAAAATTGCCCACTTTGTTGCTGACTGATCAATATTTTCAAAATCTGTGAATGTAGATTAAAATATCTCAAAAAGTAAGGACAGTCTCCAAATACAGTTTTCGGTGCCTGGGCAGTAAGGCACCGAAAACTGTATTTGGAAACACAACAATAATCCAATCTGACATATAAGTGGCGGTACTTTAATTTTTTTTTTGTTTCAGGTGAGCCTCAATGTCATGGCATTCCTACAACAATTCCACTTCGGCGTATTCTATTCATACCTGAAGCTGAAGGAACAGGAATGCCGAAACATTGTATGGATAAGTGAATGCGTGGCTCAAAAGCATCGTGCTAAAATTGACAACTACATTCCCATTTTCTAAACAGTCTACATAAAGCATTCTGAACTTTGAGAATTCCCTTTAAATTACTTTTTGCTTTGTACATCCGTATAGATAATATTGATCAGGCCAGACAAATGTACAGTAGGCTGCACGTCAGTGGTAACAAAACCAGTATAAGCTGGCTTTTTATTCTATTGAAACTACTACGCTAGACCAAGTCAAGGTCAAGGTGTTACCACCACGTGCGGTCGACTGTACTTATGTATACAAAATACTGTATAATGTAGAAAAATGAGAATTTCAAAATTTTATTCACTTATATGTATAAAACTTTAGGTAAATGTTAGGTTAACACATTCATTCTGTATTGTACTAAACTGCTGTATATCAGCTATTGATAATTCATAAATATAAGTACATATTATTATTAACCAACTTCGAAACAGTATTTAAAAGTTTTAAATCTCTATTTAGAGGTTCAGCTGGTTGATGACGACATCTTATTGTTAATATATTTAATGTCCTTATAAACACGACTGGCACGAAGGTTTATGTTGGTTACTCAAGTTAGGCGCTGCGCAGATGGAGCAATTTTGATTCTCGAGTTTCGGCAGCACCGGCAACCCACAACTATGTTTGTCCCGTTTTCCTTATAATTTCAAGAAACTGCGCAGGCGTAGATTTGCTGCAACTGGCGACCGTTAACGGAAGGAAACCTTTCAACAAGTTGGCAGTTGCGTTTAGTTTTGTTTTAATTAAAATTATGTTACAAATGAAAAACAAATTATACAAAATAAATAACTTATTATTGTTATCCCTATTTAATTACATACCTATTGTTAGAAAAGTAAAAAATGGATGGTATAATACTGTTGCAGAGTCAAAGTAAGCGGCAATTCCGCCTAATATAAAATTACTTACCTACTCCTTGTTTGTAGCATAAGCACAGTAGTATGTTCTCTTATTTACTTTCAAATCGTGGTGATAATTAGTTTGAAAATGTATGGCTACCTATTAAAATCGTTGGACACCTATTTAATGTTATATAGTTAACTAAATAAAGTATTCATATTAACCAAAATTTGATTGTGATCATTTTAAATAAAATATTCTCTTTCGGTGTTATTACAAAATAAGGTTTTTCTTTAGACATGGTTTAAACCATCGAGGATGTTTTTGAAATGAGAACCTAACATAAATCGGAATACAGTTCCTTTTACAAAACTGACAACTTAGTCCAGTCTCAGGTTGTCAATTTTGTACTAAGAGCTTTACTAAAGTCAGCATAAAGTTCGAAATACAAAAACTGGCTCGACGTTTTAGGCCCGGGCTATAGTTAGATCGTGTTTTGTAATAATACCGCTTAAGTTTAACATTGCTGTAGAACTTCATATCTGGGATCCGTGAGTGACCCAATAACCCTTCGATCAAAAGGTAACAGCATGTTCTCACGCTTGGCAGATAGATAGGTAGGTACCGGCAGTAAGTTATTTGTTAGTCGGAAATGGGACTTAAGCAGAGTGTAAATTAATTATTTGTGGCTCTGCATCTACAGAATTGGTGCCGCCTGCGCCAAAATAATTCAAGCAAATAGAGGTGGGAATGAAACATGCAAAAAACATTGAAAAGCCAATAATTATCTGAATTGGTTGAAGCTATTCAATTGTAACAAACAAACATGCTTACTGCTTAGGTATATAGGTAGGGTCCTTGAGGTATATATCAATAACAACAACTAATAAGTTGACATAAAATAAGGGTGGTTTCATACAAATTACCATACAATTGCAAAATATTGACAAAATAGTGAATAAACAAAATAATACACCTTTGCTCAAATATCAATAAAATTGGGCTTGACTTCCAATCTAACCAGATGCAGCTGAATACCTGAACTTTATAGGGAGCAACTGCCTGCACTGCTACTGCACAACCAGTTAGTGGGTAATAAGATACCCCTTGGTAAGACTTTACTAAGTGCCTACCCATAACAACTCAAAGATTTACAAATGACACCCAGAACCACAGCCATGCTTTCTAAGACACAGAACGGTCTCAATATGTAATGGACGGATGGTCACCGATCGACACCTGCAGCTGTTAGGACGAAGGAAAGTAGGAGGCTGCAAAAAAAAAAGTATTATTGCATTAATTTATTATTCTTTAATACAATTTGTTTGTTCTGCAATAATGTCGGTGATGGGACCGTTATACATCATACTGTCCTTAGACTTGTTTAATAATAAGCCTGAGTGCTCCTTCCAGAATCTATCCTTTAGCATATCATCATGTGTATCTGCTATCACATTACTGTGCTTATCTAAATTATTATGGAAAATGGTCTTCCGGATTAACAATGTTCCTTTTTTGAATATTTCTGGCTCATTATTATAATTTATTAGGAATTCTTTAAATAAAATTTCATTTTTATCTGCAGATACTGTCCCACATAAACGTTTCTCAGCCTGAAATAGAAGTTTTAGCATTAGACACGGGCAATACATAAAAAGTAAATGGACAGATGTATCATATTTTACATAATAATTTGGGAGTTAAGTATATTGAGTAGAATACTCTTTAATTAATACAAAAACTCACACCATTTTACAACAGCCATGAAGGTAGGCAGAAGCCAAGGAATCAAAGGTCTTTTAAGATTCTTTAATTATTATATAGATACATCGTTTTGTGAATTGCTGTAGTGATTATACAAAAATAATAGGTTGCTTTAATTAACTTACTTGTGATGGACTCAGGTTTCCTTTTAAAACCAAAGTCCAAAATGTGGTGTTATATAAATTGTTTATGTGCACATCGGCTTGTCTCCACTTCATGTAATCTATTAGATTCTCATCATTGGGATAGATTACTATACGACCGTCAAATGTTGGCGGGTATTTTAGTGGTTCTTCATCAAAAAATTTTTTCCAGTAGAATACGTAAGATGAAGAAAACTTGCTGTTTATAGTTGTCAAAAGTTTTGCTGACCGTCGTTTGTACAAGGTAGTACTTTTTTTGAAAATAAACGAATATTCGTCGCTTTGCCCAAAGGCCATTAACAAGTCATTGAACTCACGGAGCACGGTAAACGCGGCATAATTCATCAATTTCAAAGCCCTGATATCGTTCGGTTTTGTGAATTCATGTTCTTGCGAGAATTTGTGGAAACATTTTCCATCTAGCCTTACGACTATCCAACTATTAGGCAAAAGAGTATCGTCTAGTTCGAATTTTTTAACGTACTCAAATGAACTTTTTGCCATTTTATGAATATGCAGCAGTGCAAATTGAGAGAATGGTTTTCTTAAAAAATTAATAGCTATCATTACATCTTCCAAAAAGTTTCCCGAACTTCGACCCCGACGAAAAGTAACCTAAGGCTTTTTACAATCACTTGAACCTTCTGTTGTTGTAAAAATAAAACAAACAAAGTTGCAAACTTGCAAGTCTTCAGTCGAAACCGTAAAAGTACAGCTGGAAAGTGTTTGTTATGCGACCGTACGATTCCTAATTTCCTATCCTATTTCTCATTTCAGCATCGTGTCCAGTCCACTGTCATTACTGTCAATCTGTCATCAATGTCAAGTTGTTAACCTCATGGAATTAGTATGTACTATAAAGTACAACATCAATCTACAAACTATTTACAGTGCTACAAATATCTTTTGGCGCTGGAATGACGTTTACCGGGGGGTGCTGGGGGCTTACTATGAGCTTCTAAGAAAACATTCAATTTCCAGTCAGTTCAAAAGCAGGCCTGCTAGTGAATTGATATAAAGCTCAGAACAATAACTACACACATCAAAAGTGTCTAGGGATCAACATATATTTTTGCAATAACTTTTCTCCTGATTGATATTAATTAAAATTTTCTTTAAGGATTCATAAAATAAAGTGTTTTCGTTTGTCACAGTAACGATAAACCAAGTCACCTTTGCATTAATAAAGAAATTTGCCATTTTCCTAATAAAGGGATTTTTGACATTTGAACCACTAACACAAAAGTTCGAAAAAAAGACTGAAATAACAGTTTTCTTTAAAATTTTATTGGGTAACTTAAACAATTAATAATCCGTGTTTCTACCGCGAACACTAACAACACAAGAACATCGGTTTGGCATACTCAAAATGAGTTCATCCAAATCACGCTGTGGAATGGCCGCCCATGTTCGTTGCAACAACAAAAAAAGGTCTTCTTGCGACTGGATACCCTCCATATTCGGCAGAGCTCTTCTCTGTAGCATATCCCATGCATGCTCAATCGGGTTCAAGTCTGGCGACTGAGCAGGCCAGGGCAGGACATTGATGTTAGCTGCGGCGAGAGTCTGTCTTACAACTCTTGCGGTGTGCGGTCGTGCATTATCATGCATTAACTGAAATAAGGGACCGATTTGCACTTGTAGAGGAACGATGACGTCTGATACAATCGTCTCAGCATAAATTTGAGCGTTGAGGTTGCCTCTGATCCAAATCAACTCAGTTCTTCCGCCGATCCAAATACCCGCCCATACCATGATGGTTCCACCACTATAAGGATGGACTTCCTGGCAGGATTTTAATCGCTGTTGGCGTCCAGGGGTTCTCCAGTGTCGTATACGTCTTGTATCCGGTCTCATACCAAAACGAGACTCATCAGAAAAGCACACGAAACGCCATTGTTCTTCTGCCCAATTTCTGTGTTCAAGAGCCCATTGATATCGAATCCTACGATTGTGCATTGCTATAGGTGGTACCCGTAGCGGTCTTCGGGAATGAAGGTTCACTTCATGCAAGCGGTTTCTGACTGTTTGGTCGCTAATTAAGTTCCCTGAAGAGTGATGAAGCCTCACGGCTAACATCATGGCGGTTATTGTTGGAGCTCTTCGAGTTAAGATTTGAATGTATCGGTCTTGTCTCCGTGTGGTGCAGCGATACCGTCCTCCATGGCGCTCAGCCACGGTACCAGTGCTTCGGTAACGTGTCCAAAGTCGACTGATAACACTCTGACTTGTATTCAGAGCTAAAGCCACAGTACGTTGCCGGGAACCAGCTTCTATCATTCCCACGGCTCTGAGCATTTCTTCCCTGCTTAAATGACGTCGCCGCTCCATAATAACGTTGGTTTTAATCAGTAGTAGGGAAACAGTAGCACTAATAATGTCTTCAATGCGTTGTATGTTTTTATAGGGAAAATATTGACAGCTGATTTTCATCTTTTACTCGAATTTGATTCACAGTTCCTGATTCAAATTATGAAATGCACCAAAAAGGATCCATATAAATTTATAAAATCATAAATTTATTACAAAGCCACATCTTAATCTCAAGAAATCCGCATAAAAATGCTTGATCCCTAGACACTTTTGATGTGTGTATATTGTTCTGAGATATTATAAAGTCGTACTATGACAGTATTATAGGTGAACGACTATTGAACGAAGTTGAATGGTAATTATTGTCTGTGGCCTGCTGTAATGTGTTTGTCTTTTAACGTAGACAGAGAAACCTGTCTACGCTTTTTAATAAGTAACGTTCAAAAACGTAATTTAAACGTAAGTTATATTTACACTTTACCAGTTTTTGTTTTTAAATAATAGAAATATATTTTTTTTTGGGTATATACATATTTTAACTATGATTATGGTTAACAAGTTACATTGATACATTATCTAAAGGCATCAAAAAGCTAAATTTTTCCTTCAAAACAACTTTATAATTTGAAAGCATGTCTGAAAGATTCAAAGTGATTTTGAACGTGTGTGGATATCCTGGGATATCCACACACGTTCAAAATAATTGTCATGCAACTATGTTGGTGGCGCCAAATAAATGTTTGTATTTTATCCACGATTTTTAACAAATTCTAAGGATTTCCATTTCCCTGTCCATTTCCTGATTTCTCAGTTAGTCCGGTCAGTCAGTAGGTCGTTGGAAGTTGTTCTTTATATTTCGTTGCAATTTTTTATTATACAATATGTAACAAAAACCCTGTTGTTCCTTTTAGGGACGTATACATTTACCTACAAGAACAACATTGATGAAATTTTTAATATGCTGATGTGCATGCAGACTCTACCAAGAACGTTTAGCGAGTCTACCATTACCATCGGCTTGCAAGTGTTGGACTTGCAAGATCACCTGATCTGACGCCTTTAGATCTTTCCTCTGGCGCAGTGTAAAGCAACAGCTGTTCAAAAAAACGTGCGATACGGAGTTCGAAATGCGTTCACAGATAGTAGCAGCATTTGACCACATCAAGTCCGATACCTCCGTTCTGCGGAGCGTACGTAGGTAGGCGTCAAAGACATCATAATACATTAATGCATTCAAATAAACATAAGGTTTTAAGTGACAGCCGCGGCGACTTTGTTTTTTTTAAATGTAGTGAAGTGTTAAATGTAGTTTTAACAATTATTATCAATTATGCAAAATACCGTGTAAACCAACATTTTCAAACATTCATTCGTTAAAGTGAAAAACAACAGCTGACAAGGTCACGAACTTTCGTAGAAAAATAGGTACTAAATATTAAATATTAAATTAAAATTAAATATTTATTTTAATTATTTTTTTGAACAGTTTTTTATAAATGACTGGCTTTATTACGTATGTATACCGATTCTTAAAACGTAGGTAAAAGGAACAACAGGGTTTTTGTTACATATTGTATATCCTCTTCACAATGTCGTAAGTCTGTTTACCTTTAGGAAAATATCACAATGGTGTACTTACTTTACAAAATGTGGCCTAACAGATAAATTTTAATTAACGTGGTGGTTTAATTCTTAGTGAAACACGACGAGTCGTCGTGTTAGTATGACCCCACCAACTGCTTCACCTATGGGAGTTCCTAAGTTGCTATCAAATCATAGAGAAATTGCAGTTGGGTATAACAAATCCACCCAAGGATGGGAGCATAACAAGCGAATGTGGAAAAGGGCTGCAGACATTTTAAATTCTGCTGGCGAAGAACCTGTTAGGTCTGGGTCCGAATGGTTAGAGAAATAATAAAGTGTTGTATAGGCACGTATGTTATATTTTTATTAACAACGACTTCACAACCTCATCAAATCGACAAAAAATTAGGTGGGTCCCCATAACAGCTTACCTCGAACCTCGAATTACAAAACCATTTTGAAAAAGCTTATCTAATAGTAACTTTTTCAAGATGGTTTATTTTGACGGTACAGCCGTTCAATAGTCGTTTTGCGGTTGTCAATTAGCGCGTAATGATATGAAAAGTCTATACAAAAAAAAGGTGAACGGTTTTCGTAAATGTCAACGCAACAAGCCTGCGGCAGGCCTGTGAGATGTCATAGGACAAAAAAGCAGGACAGTCCGACTTCTGCCCTGCTATAAGAGCTCGTGGTTAGCCCCCTGTTGGTGAAAACACCCATATCCCAGTTACTGGGTAAAACAACAGCCATTGGTAAGACTGGTTGTTCGACTTTCAAAAGTCGAGAAATTCATTGAAAGAAATCGAACTCGTTGATTCTTTAGACATTTCCACCTCCACGATGTTATATTTGGCTGTTCGATAAGGATATTCCTTTTAGATCCACAATTCTTAAATTTAAAACATAGATCATGTAATTCATGTAATATACAGGTCCGGCTCGAAGGACCAAAATGTTAAGGACCTAACTAAAGGTTTGTAAATGAAAGGTAAAACAAACTGTAAACACTTATAATCTGGTAATCAGTACAATGTTGGAATGATATATCGGGACAACAAGTAAGTGCGTGCGTCGACGACTATGTTCGGTACTGGAGTGAGGTGCGTGCGGCGGCCAGCCCGCTGCCACAGTGTCGTCCCGCACCGCGCCGCGCTCTCCGCGCGTCCCCTGGTGTGGACTATGATTCACACCATGTATGCGTGAACATCCTCCCCAGGTTGAAGCATTCAATCTAGAGGAAGTGGGCAAATATTATTAAAGGAACGTAGTAACGTCCCCTTCTTAGTCTTCACCTCGACCACACGCGTTGTCCCGTCCTTCCCCGGGAAGACCTTCGTGACACGTCCCAGTGACCACAGCAATGGCGGTTGTCCTCTCTCCTTAATGAGAACTAACGTTCCTTCTGCCAGTTGTCCTGTAGATGACGTCCATTTTGTCTTTTGTTGGAGCAGAGAAATATATTCTAAACGGAACCGCTTCCAAAAATGCTGTTTTATATGCTCCACCCTGTGATAGCGCTCCAAGCGGCTGATGTTTATGTCAGTCACCTGTGGATGCGGAGCAGCCATAAGTGATCGTCCAATCAGAAAATGTGAAGGAGTGGGGCAGTGAAATCTAGTGGATCAGAGGAAAGTGGTGTGAGAGGACGTGAGTTAAGAAAAGCTTCTATTTGGGTCAAACAAGTGATTAATTCTTCGCATGTGAAATGTGTTAACTGTAGTAGTCTTTTCAATTGGTGTTTAGTAGAACGAACGGCAGCTTCAGCAATGCCGTTGAAATGTGGAGAGTATGGAGGGGCAAGATTAAATTCAATGCCTCTTTGTGCAACTACATAAGAAATAAAATATTTGAATCTTGTTAAAATTGTCGCAATTCATTCATTCATACAAACGCAACGCTAACTCCACATTATCAGGTATAAACAAGCAAACATCTAATAGCACACAGTCTTGTAGATTTACAATTCAGGCTGGGAATGGTGGCTACAGGGAGACTGTCACTTGTATCATATTGCCTGAAATTACTAGGATATTGCCATCTTCAGCTATGACAAATATGGTCTCATTCGTGTAGGAGGGAGAATTGATAATTTTCCTTACGATTACAACATCAAGCATCCAATTTTGCCATGTTCTAAGCATCATGTTACTAAAAATTTTTTTAATAAATATCATAAAGATTTGTTACACGCTGGCCCTCAGTTACTGATAGCAAATTATATACGACAAATGTATTGGCCTCTTGGCGGCAGAAACCTTTCTAAATCTATTGTGAAACACTGCATTAAATGTTTTAAATATAAAAATCAAAATGTTCAACCAGTCATGGGACAGTTGCCTACTAGTAGAACTCACTTAGAGTTCCCATTTTTGAATTGCAGTGTAGACTATGCTGGGCCAATATTGATAGCGGATCGAAAGGGGCGAGGGTGTAAGCTTGTGAAAGCGTATCTATGCATTTTTGTTTGTCTTACAGTTAAAGCTGTTCATATCGAGCTCGCTACAGACCTTACTAAGGAAGGCTATATGGCTGCTTTATACCGTTTCGTTGCTCGTCGTGGCAAACCCAAGAGCATCTTATCAGACAACAGTACTAATTTTACCGGCACTTATAATGAATTGCGACAATTCTTACAAGATTCAAATATTTCTTATGTAGTTGCACAAAGAGGCATTGAATTTAACCGATCAACACCCGTCATGTTGACAGATTTAATATCGAGTGAGCGAGTGAGCTTCACAGGGTATGAGAAGCGTTTAGGTGTCTGAAAGGATAGAAATAAAATACATTTCTTTTGCTTTCACCATTGAGTTGACCTAGGATGTCTATGGCTGACTGCCGGGAGGACACGGCGTGGCATACGCTGGCAGAGTGTGCCGCTTGGGAGGAGCCGCGCCGTGCCCTCATCTCAGAAGTAGGCAGTGACTTGTCGCTGCCGGCCGTAGTCGAATCGATGGTCGGCAGCGCCGAGTCCTGGGACGCGGTGGGAAGGGAGAGGGAGATCTCATCCACTCACCCGGCCCGCAGAAGGCGCACCGGGCGTCGGCGGAGGGCGAACAACGCCCTCTTCCAGCCCCCCTAAATGGGTCCAGGGGCGACGGACTCGGGGACGTCCGTCGCTACCCACACACCAGGACCCGAGGTGGCAGCGCGTAGTGTTCCACGCGCGCCCCTCTTAGACGTCACGGGGGGAGTCAAACACCTCACCCCCCCCCCCCCCCCCCCCAGACCCGAAGAGGCCCGCGGTAGCGGGCCGGCACCAGTCGGGGGTTGCGGAAGGATCGTACGATCCCGCGACCCCCAGCGTAGGTGTGAGATGGAACACCGGGGTGGTTTTTAGTCAGTAAGAGTCTGACAGACCCCGCCCCCCGCCCCAGGGCGGCGGATATCCATGAGGATTTTCTACCCTAGATAAAAAAAAAAAAAAAGATGTCTATGGATGCCTGTCACTTGTCATAATTGTCATTTTGAGTTGCTTGTTGCCTTGCCTTGTTTTCACGGTTTTCACTCAGCAAACACAGAAAGGAAAGAACGAATTGCGTTTTTACAGATTCAGAGATTCTAAGTCTGGTTTTGGATTTATTTGTTTGAACTATGTCTCGTGTTTATTATTTAATGAAAATTCTCCCAAAAAGTAAGTGTCATAAATTATGATTAATATTGTATTCGGTACAGCGAGTTGTCAATATTGACGAAGTAGTTTTTTTACTAAGCAACTTATGCCATAATGCACTCCTGAATGGCCCATATTTTACCGGCTGTGTAGCTACCAAACATTACTAGCACTGTTTCAAGTGAGGCTCAGTAATACTTTGAATATTGTTACAATTAATATTTAGTTTGACCACTCCGGCAACTATTGCTGCAACACATCACTTAATACATTTTCTGCACTGAAAATGTGGCTGGTATTACCGGGCCATACCCGAAACTGTTTCCGCTACACATTGCAGTGAAAGTATAGCCAGTCTAGGAGCACCTTAACATATTACAATTTTAATCAGAACTTAGAAAAGCCACCTGATGTAAATAGTTCTCGAAGAGAGAGAGTGCATAGGCACAGGTGGACATAATAATAATGAATATCATTTATGCTGTATTACTGAAGCTTCTATAAATTTTTTCTATTATATTACAGATTTATCATCTGTAAACTTATCACTATACAAGTATTCTCATAATAAAACAGCTGAAGAGGCAGAACAAATTGAAAAGCCTGGAGATGAATCCAAGAGGCCCCAGTCCAAAAGAATGGCAGAATTTAAAAAAAAGCTGAGGGAAACTACTCCCATTGATGATCTTGGGGACCAACCAATGATGCATCCCTCTCAAAAGGAAGAACCTTTTCCTGCATGGCCCAATGACATCAACCCTCATACAGGAGAAGTAGGTGGGCCCAGGGGACCTGAGCCTACCCGATATGGAGATTGGGAAAGGAAGGGAAGATGTTCCGATTTTTAAAGATATTTAGCCAAACTTGTACTAGTTAGGTAGTAAAAATTGCTTGTTAGAATGAAATTATAATGTCAATGTAATCTTAATGCCACAAATATTTTGGCACTAAAATTCTTACTTTTGTAGGCTAGAAGGACTCTTATTGAGATGTTTGGAGTGTAAGCTGCTTTAGTGGCAGTGGGAGAGGAGTGTCATTACATTATTATTTAGTATTTAAATTAGTATTTAGTACAATTTTATGCATACCTTCATAATGTAACATGAGGTTCCTATACTTACCTGTATATTTTCTGTCCATAGACAAGAGGTCTGTTAGACTAACCCAGTACCTTTAGTCAGCCATACTGTCCCAATGTAGGCAAGGGTGGGAGATCCATAAGAAGATTAACCCATACCAGCATAGTGAAAATGTTAGAGGAAAGATGTTGAAGATTATAGTTGGGGTTCGTTTTTTTTTAATAGTATTTTGTTTAGAACTTTTTGTGCTAGATTGTACCTATTGATTGTTTGTTAGTAATTTATAAAGAGGAGTTATTAGAAAATAAATACAATTTTGAAATGTAAGTAAATGTTATTTTTTATTGATTGGAAGATTTACCAACAGTTTTAGGCATCTTCTTATTTGTGGAATCTTCAAGTTCTTTGGCTTTATAATAATGCGGAGCAACTTCCAAGAGCCATTTACTTTCTATTTCTGTAACTTGCCTCATAAATTCTTTAGAAGTAAATACTAATTCATGGTAAATCACCCATCGAGGTAATTCTTCAAATAGAGCACTATTTGGGTGAATCATTACAGTCTGAAAAAAAAAATAACTTAACATAGCTAATAATTTGGCTGAGCGTTGCGCCCGCTACGAGATGAGTGTGCCTCTACATTGGTATGTAAAATATGCTTAAGTCATGCGTCGGTAAATAATTTATAATATGGTACTGCAAGGATTTTTTAAGGATACCTTGTGCCACGCAGTATTGGAAAAGCACGAGCCAATTAAGGTACACTTCTGATGGCATGCTGCAGACCGCAGACGGCAGCGGCGTTGCGATTGATAATAACCGCAAGCGATATGCGTCACTTATTTGTCCTAATTTAATTATGTAGGGGAATAGCTTTATCCTTGGGGGGGGGGTCTGTATGTATGCTTTCGCGGTTGCGCAACAACATGCTTTGCTTTGCTTGGTAGTATAGATGCAGGCCTACCCTGCCGCTTCCTTCAGAGGTGATAGGGTGGCGGGGTCTTGAGGGAGAGCGCTAAAGTCGTGATGATTCTCAAGGCAAGTTCTTGGTCTAATTCCTTAAGAAATAGACGTAACAAAAACCTCCAGGCGCCATTTATTTTAGCACATCCCTTCCCCAGATTCCTCATCTTTCATCCTACCCACATCCCCATTCCTCCCACCTCCATCTCTCCAATTCCCACTCCTAACCGCGACCCCTCAGTGACTGGAAGGGTGCGGGCTCGTCCATCACTAAAATAAGCTGATGACGGGTAGGAGTAAGTAGTCACCTGCGCTAGGACCTGCGCAGTTGAGCGCCGTGAGCGGGGATGAAGGAGTCCTAGGGGGTTGAGCCGAGCGGCTCTGGTTGTAATGTGCCCGTAAGGCAACACGCCCCCTTTGGTCTGGATTTCAAGCGAAACGGTGGCCCTACCCATTAGCCAGGGATAGGGAAATGGCCACTGTGTCCCGTCAGAGGGCCACAGGCGAGGTGCGTGAGGTCCGCTGAGGTCGTTTTCGGACGGCCAAAGCGGTAGGTAAAGGTCATGCTGACGGTGTGAGGGTTGATCAGTTCGTTGGGGGTGGCCCTTTGGACACCCTACGCCAACCCGATCGAGCACCCGATGTCGCACTGTAAGCCAGCCTTGCGCCCCTATATCTCTCTGGTAGTCCTAACGTTCGAGCTGTTTATTAGTAAGACGTTCCGAGTTGCGGGCTCCATGGAGGGTGGGAGCCAGATAGACGAATTTAAAAATCTGAATCATCTGAATCATGAAGAATTTAAGGCCAGTTAAATCAACAAACCTGGGAGTGGAGGCGAAAGCCAATGAGACTCCCAAGGGAGGTGCTTGCACTTCCCTCGCCTCTGGTGGCCATGCGGCTAACGCCGTGGGTACCAGCGCGGTGCTAACACCAAAACTAAAAAGTCCCGGAATAAATAAAGGACGTCGGCGCTGATTGGGACCAGTACCGACCCTTCCAATACTCAGGCGAAGACGGCGACGACTAATACCACTGCCGGTCCGACCCTCCCCACACAGACTGCGGCGCTGGGTAATACTAGCACCGGGCTTCCTGCCAAACATCCTCATCCTTCTGTAGCTCCTCAAGCCTCCTCCCAACAGGCGGCCATAACCGGTCAAACGGAGACGGCTAGCTGTGCCGAAGACGCTTTTACACGCGCCTGGCAGATTCAGAAACGCAAGGGCAAAAGTAAATGCAACAAGCCCGTTGCCCTTGCACTGACCCTTCAGTTCCATCTGAACAGGGTAAGAAGGAGGACAGAGTGACGAGGAAGGAGCGCCACCAATCACGTTGGATGACAGGTAAGGGCTCCCGTAAACAGACTACTGCCGCTAGGTCGGTCAAACCGGCAAGCGGCCAGCTGAACTTCTCCGACGGGAAGCGGTCGCAGGCAGAGACCGGCGCAAGCCGGCCAGCGCCCAGCCGACCGTTAACCAGTGTTCCGGATAGACCGGCTGAAGGTAGCAACAAAACATAGCGACCCGATTGGAAGGATCAGGCCGCGGCCAAGCGAGCTCTCAACGAGACTTTGACACCTCGAGGGGAGCATAAGCGGCCGCGGCATGATCAATCCAAGAGGGTCGATCAACGAAGCTACCCCCAAGCTGCAAGTGCTACCCTTGACGTCGCGATCACCTGCGACCGCACGGGGATCCTCAGCAAGGACGTATCGGACCAGGTACTCGCTGCTATCCAGAAGCAGATCATACCCGAGGCCTGCGCCCCTAAACAAGACACTCCAGGGCCGACCTTCAACGTCAAGCCGCTGTTCGCCGGGGGTGTCCTGAAGCTGTGGTGCGGTTACGACCACACTAGGATGGCTAAGAAAGACTGTATCCGACCTTTCTCTCCCGACTAGCATCTCGTTGGTCGTCAAGAGTCAGGCGGAGATCATGAAACGTGCTTGATGTCGGATCGTGATTCCAGAGGAGCAAGGGGTATTTAGTGAGCCGACCAATATTGGGTGTGCTCTGTTACCAAAACCCCTGGGTCGACATCAAGAGGTGGGTGCTCTTGCATGCCGACAAGCAGGCCGCGGCGTGGTTCGTGATGGTTGGTATCCCTGAGGACCAAATCCCGGCCGTGATGAAGGCCGGACGCCGTCTCTCAATAGGAATTGGGGCGGTGTACGTGAAGTTCCAGGGTCGGAACGGCAGGTTCACCGACGTCCCTCAGGGATGGGACCCCACCACGGGAACCATTGGCGAGGCGCCAAATGAACTGCAGACACCAGCAGGGGAGTCCCCTCCCCCATCATCATGCAACCCGGAAGCATCCGCGGCCGCAGCTGCCACAGCAGAGTTGGCCGTGTTTGATGCCGCCACCGTGGGAGCCGTCCCTTCATCGGGCGAGGAGTTGGACGACATCACCCTGTCTCCGACTTCGGGCCAGGAAGGGGACGGTTTCGACGAGGGCGACCTGTTTGCCGGACTCAGACTGGAGGGGGACGAGGGGGGTTCGACCAACGATGTCGTTCCCTTCGTCGACCTGTAGAGTCCTCCATGCTAACCTCCACCACAGTCAGACCGCGACGGCTCAGCTCCGCAAGTGGCTGGAGGTTCAGCACACGGCCATTGCCCTGATCCAGGAGCCGTGGATTAGGGCGGGCCGCATACAAGGACTCTCAAATCTTGGCGGTAAGCTCCTGGTCACCACAGATCATGATCACCCCAGATCGTGCATCTGTGTCACAGGTAACCTTAAAACACAGATCTTAACTGACTTCTGTTGCAGAGATGTCTCTGCAGCAAGAATGCGTATACAGCGTGACAACGCCACGGAAAGGGTGATCGTTTTCGCCTCGGCCTACATGCCTGAGGCGGAGGCGCCGCCTCCACACGACCTCGCCCGCCTCGTGAGCTATTACGAGACAGGTGGGCTTGAGGTCGTCGTCGGGGCCGACGCCAACGCTCACCACCAGCTGTGGGGTATGGACACGCAAAACGAGAGGGGTAAGGCATTGGTTGACTACTTATTCTCGACTAACCTATCCTTACTAAACACTGGCTCCGAACCAACATTCGTAACCAGGAGAAGCCGTACAATCATAGATCTCACTCTGGTATCGGAGGGCGCGGCGGAACTTGCCACTGGGTGGCGAGTCTCCAAGGAGGCCTCCTGCTCTGATCACAGGTGGATCCGCTTCGACATCCAGGTCTGTGTTCCACCAACACCATCACGGCGCATTCCGCGAATCACGGATCGAGCCAACTATACACATAGCCTTGTATTCAAGCTTACGACACTAAACAATCCGACGACATTTGCCGATACGACACAGATTGAGGTACAGGTAAGCCAGCTTACTAAATCAGCTTACAGCTACCATACTGCCTGTCCAGAGACCACCCCGCGTAGCACTCCGGGTAAGCAACCCTGGTGGGGCGCTGATCTGGAGCGCAAGCGCGGTAAGGTAAGGAAAGCTCTGAACAGAGCCATGAACACATGTGCGAATGAGGACTGAGACAACTATTACGCAGCTACAAAAAATGCATCAGATTCAGGAGTACCACGGGATGGCGCAAATTCTGTGGTTGCATTGAGTCCTGTCAGCAGGCTAACAGGGTAAGGAATGTACTGTCACAGCAGAATACACCTGGGCCTGTTACACTCCGCAAACCGGACAACACACTCACTTCCTCGCCAGAAGAAACGAGACGCGTCCTTATGGAAACACACTTCCCTGGTTGTACCTTTGCGCAGGTAATCGACTGGCAAGATGCAGTCCAAACACCATCAGATAATGAGTGGCTTTATGCAAGTAGGGTGATCACGTTGGAGAAACTCCAATGGGCCATCCGTAGCTTCCATCCTTTCAAGGCAGCCGGTCCTGACGGAGTGTTCCCCGCCTTACTACAGTGGGGTGGAACCGCTGTCGCAATAAGACTGGTGCCCCTAATGAAGGCGTGCCTAGCCCTTAGATACGTTCCTAAAGGTTGTAGGGAAGTGAAAGTAATATTCATCTCCAAGCCAGGTAAGGGAGATTACACAAACGCCAAATCCCATAGACCCATAAGCCTCACCTCCTTTCAACTAAAGACTGGAAAGGCTGTGTGACAGGGAGCTGAGGGACGGCGCTCTGAAAACCATACCGCTACACGGTAATCAACACGCATACAGCTCGGGTAAGTCGACCGAATCTGCCCTTCATCTAGTAGTCAGCCAGATAGAGGAAGCGATTCATCAGAAAGGCACCTGCCTGGGCACTTTCATAGACATCGAAGGTGCCTTCGACAAAACAAACTTCTCCAGCACCAGCGGCGCCCTCTATAGAAATGGCGTTGAACAGGTACTAGCGGACTGGATTACTAACATGCTAAGTAGTTCGCCTTGAGGATGAGCAGCAGCTGGCCATGATAGCCAGAGGCTGCCCCCAGGGTAGGTGCTGTCCCCTCTTCTGTGGAATCTGGTGATTAATGATCTCATAACCAAACTCAACGCCAATCGTTATTACACAATAGGGTATGCAGATGACCTCGCAATCCTTGTGTCGGGGAAGGTGACGGGTACGATCTGCAACCTTACTCAGCAAGCGTTACGAATCGTAGAGAGATGGTGCAGGGAATTTTACCTATCAGTGAACCCCAATAAAACTGAACTGGTTATGTTTACCCAGAAACGAGCATTAGGCCCGTTCCGTCTACCAAAACTTTTCAATACAGAACTTCAGTTGGCCAACGAAGTCAAGTATCTCGGGGTCATTCTAGACAGTAAGTTAAACTGGAGTAGTCACTTAGACAACAAACTAAACAGGGCCTGCATAACCTTCTGGCAGTGCAGGAGAATGATAGTTAAGAAGTGGGGCCTATCCCCTAAAATTATTCTATGGCTGTACACCACAGTGATACGCCCCATGATCACCTACGGGGCCGTGGTTTGGTGGCCCCGTACAGAGATGGGTACACTACAACGCTTGCAAAGACTAGCCTGCATGGCCACTACAGGCTGCATGAGGACCACTCCGACTGCAGCACATGCTGCTGCCACAAGCCATGCTGGGACTACCACCGCTCCACCTGTTCATACCGCAGGAAGCGACGATGGCGGCGGTTCGTCTAAATGCACTAGATCTCTGGGGTAAGAGAGACTTACCACACACCGCGCTGCTTGAGGGACTCAACAAGGAGTTCCCCATTACGAAAGCCATAAATGACCAGGTACCCAAACGATTTGTATTTGATAAAAAATACAAAATACAACTTCACGAGGATCGCCGATGCGAGGGCTTGCGCCCGTGAGAGCTGCGCATCTTCACGGATGGATCCAAAACAGGTAGTGGCACAGGTGCGAGAATCTTCTCGGAGGACTTCAACATACGCATCTCCACACCATTGGGGGTCCATAACACAGTGTTCCAGGCCGAAAGCATGGGTATTTCTCTAGCCATCATAGGCCAGAGAAGTTAAAGAACACTCGATCCGCATACTCTCAGACAGCATGGCCGTTCTGCAAGCGCTGAACAGTCACACAGTTGATTCTGGGCTAATATACGAGTGCCACCAGCGCCTCAACCAGGTGGGCAACCTCAATAACATAACCGTTCAGTGGATCAAAGGACACAGCGGTTCGCTAGGCAACGATGCAGCCAGTGGGTCCCGAACCCATCGTGCCACTCCCCTTCGGGTACATACGCACTCTGGTAAGGAAACGCACCAGGGACCAACATCACAAACAATGGGTGGACCAACGTGAGTGCAGGCGGGCTAGGGAAGCACTCCCCACAATCGATGGCCGCTTCACGAAACAGGTTCTCCGACTAACCAAGCAACAGCTGCGTACAGTCACAGCAGCCGTAACTGGTCACGGGTCATTTAATAAACACCTCTTTGTATTAGGAGTCACGGACAGTCCGCTGTGCAGGGCCTGCATGGAGGAAGACGAGACAGCAGCCCATGCGCTTCTAAGCTGCCCGGTGGTCACCACATGCAGGGCAAAGTACTTCGGTAACCCAGGTACCCTACGTGAGATTGTCAGCAACACCAAGGTGTTGCTGGCCTTCCTCGACGACCTGCGGTCGATCGAATAACCGATTTTCCCACCCGTACGCAAAATACGCGCATTGACGTGGAGTTGCGGACACCAGCCCGTATTACCTATAACCTTCATCCTTGGGAGTGTCTGCCCGTGTAGCCTCTTATATTTTGTTTGAACTGATGATTTGGTTGGAAGAGACGACACCGGCACTTCTCTTTTACAGTTACGCGAAAGTAAGAAAAAGAAAAAACTACGTCTAGTCACTCTGTTAGTGAGAACCACGGACAGGACTACTAGTATGCCGTCTGCAGTCGCCGCTCGACCGCCGCAGCAAGCGGCAATTTCGCCATCTACGGAATCGATTTCATAGAGTTACATAGAAACAAGTAGTGACGCTGCGGTTTGTCATATTGTGGTTGGACGGTATCCCGCTGCAGTTTGCGGTCTGCCGTCGCGTTCAGAATTGTAACATTTCATCTTGCCAAAGTCGCGTCGTACTGTCGCGCCAGTTTGCGTAAAGACTTACTTGGTTATGTTTCACAGTTTTGTAATGGCCTCCTTTTGAAAATTTGGCTATGTGGTAAAAGTAACCAGCAGTTATAGCTTTTCGAATGTTAGTGTCGTCACTGAGGCTTGACACCATTTCAATTTCCACTCTGTCCATAAGACCAGCTAGCTGTTCTCGCACATCCCGCGCTCGCTTCATTGATCGGTACTGTATAAAGTTTTCATAGCACCACTGAACTGAGTATTCAGAGCCAAGCCATTGGTTATACACATTCATTAGTGTCAAGTGGTCTCCATGTGGATGGAAGAAGTTTTTCCTGGCAGTATCTGCATGTATTATCTTATCTTTAGGTCTATAGAATACTGAGCTATTTACTGATAACATAGCTGCAATAGTGACAATTTCTTCTGAGCATTTATACCTGAAACAAAGTATTTTATCATTATTGGAAAGTAACAATGTTACAAAGAAAAGTAACAAAACCATAGAAGTTACTCTTTATAATGTTGTGGTCATTACAATCATCTGTTTATTATTAAAAAGTTTATTTTCTGCCTAAGAGGATGTGCACCAAATCTTATTTTGGACAATTTTGTTCAGTTTGTTTATTTTCTTATTGTTTTTTTTTTTTTGATAGATTGTATAGAATATTATGATTTGAACGAGTCGAATTCTTAGTCTTGCAGGTGGCTTGACAAGATTTAAAGCCATTTGTTTTGATTTGGCATAATAAGTTTGTTCGCTGTACTTAATTGTTACCAGCTACATTATCGGTAAGTAAAATAATACAGTGCTAATTTTGTATCAAAAAACGGGTTTCCCTTCTTGGTCCAGGCAAAAACATAAAAAAATATACAAGATGTAGGTCATGTTTCCTTTCAACGTTGGTCTACTACCTACCCATAGTTTTGGATTTAGCTCTTACGAGCCATCGCAAAATTCACCCTGTATAAATTGATATATAACTCAGTTAGGACTGACTATTATGATTTAGGTACTGTAATACAATAATTCATAGGTAAGCCGGGTAGTAAGCCTCGCTGCCAAGAAAAAAATAACCCACCAAGTGTGTGTTGGACCACGCAGTCGTTGATTTTATCGTGCGCAAAAATTAATTTCTATTTCATAGCACTACTCGAAAAAACGATGAAAATCAAAGTTATTTCTGCGGTTGTAAGTTTGTACCAGAAAATATCCTATACCTCAAAAACTATTGACTTTAATAGCAAAGTCACTTAGAAACCTTCTTAATTATGGGATCCAAGAATACCCGATACGCTTATATGCATTGATTTTTTTTTCATCCCTCTGTCCTTTGTATGGGGGAGTGCCACCCCTAATTATTAGTTTCGTAATTTCACTGCACCATTGTTTAGCACAGAATAAGGCTGTGTGACTTGCGGACAGACTGTCATGACGATATTATAAGTATTTGCCATTTGGCTACAGCCGGCACTCTAAAATTACACCTTTGCTCCATACATTTTGGTAATTGGCTTTATATTTTATGAAGATACAATATCTTCCCTAAGTAATTAACCATATTTTCGAGTGCGTAAAGCTACGCATTGAAAATTGTTACAAAGTACATTAAGAGTCGCGTCGAGCCGCGCCGCAACGCAGTAGGAAATTGTTTCAGACAAATTCAAATTTGACGTCATCTGTCTCACTTGCACCTTACCATTCAGCTCTTACACACGGTCATCTATTCATCAACGTTCCATTCCTACACATATTTTCGAGAGCGTAAAGCTAAGCATTGCAAAATTGCACCAAAAAACATTAGGAGTCGCGTAGGGCCGCGCCGCAACGCAGTAATTGTTTCACATAGATTCAGATTTGAACTGTGTCCAGCCCATTGCCATGCGCCGCACCGCAACGCATTTCAAAAATCCTCCATCACCATTTTTGTACATTTTGTGTTAACCGTCGCACACTATATGCGGCCCGGATCGCAACGCATGACAGCGACCGTAAAAATACGCTGGACGAGCGATCCGGCAGTACGTCGCGATTCGGCCCGACCCAATCTGCGTTATATAGGCTATATAGTCACACAAGACTTCTATTTCAATTATTTTTATCAAAATTATTGGGTATTTTTTCGTGCATGGCTCCCAAGGAAAAAGCAATTAACATATAGTAAGACTGCTCGAATAAAAAATTATATGTCACAATTATGAATTTATATGATTTGTTGAGACAGGAAGTCCACATAGAAGTATTAGTACAAGTATAACTATTGACTCCATGCAGGAATCTAACCTGCTTCCCAATCCCCAAATCATAATTCTTGTATACTTGCTTCTTACTACTTTCTCAGCTCAACTTCTTTTATGTAACTTAAGGATGAAGATAACACTTACTTTTCACTTGCCAATAACATTTTAGCAAGCATAGGGTCTGTGGGGAACTCGGCCATTCTTCTACCAGCTTTTGTTAATTCACCATGATGATTAAGAGCTCCCAAAGCATATAGTTGTTCTAGGGCTAACACTAATGTTTCATGCGGTGGTGGGTCCAAGAAATCAAAATGGATTAGATCATTAATCCCCAAAGCTTTTAGTGTGAGAACAGCATTGCCGAGATTAATCCTCTGTATTTCTGGAATAGTGTTATCTTCAAGTTCATATTTGTAAGCCCAGGCTGTGTATAGGCGGAAACATTTCCCAGGTGCCACCCTGCCAGCTCTACCTGCACGCTGGTTTGCTGAAGCTTTAGAAATAGGTACCACCATTAAACTTTCCATGCCTGTTTTAGAGTTAAAATTATTCTGCTTTGCAAATCCAGGATCAATGACATAAATAATATTATCAATAGTCAAAGAAGTTTCAGCAATATTAGTGGCTAACACTACTTTACGAGCACCTTCTGGAGTAGGCTCAAATATCTTAGCTTGCATATCACTTGGTAAGTTTGCATACACTGGTAATATAAGTAGTTCTCTTAACTTTTTGCCAATTCTTTTTGTTCTTTCTTGTAACATTTCAAAACAAGTCTCTATTTCTTCTTGTCCTGTGAGAAAAACTAATATGTCTCCAAGTGGTTGTGTGGCATGTATCTGTAATACAGAAACAACACTAGCATCTACATAATCTGCTTCTGGTGCTTTTGTGTAATATATATCAACTGGAAATCTTCTTCCAGGGATTCTGAAGATGGGAGCATCATCAAAAAAACTTGAAAATTTCTCAGCATCTAATGTGGCACTTGATATAAGCAATTTCAAATCGGGTCTAAACCTAGTTATATCCTTGACAAGGCCAAATAGAATATCAGTGTGCAGTGTTCGCTCATGAGCTTCATCAATTATCATTACACTATAAGAGGCTAAGTCAGGCTCTGAGAGAAACTCTCGATGCAGGGTACCATCTGTCATATATTTAATGACAGTTCTGTCAGATGTGCAGTCTTCAAATCGAATGCTATAACCAACTTCATTCCCGAGTTTAACATTCATTTCCTGAGCCACTCGAGCTGATACAGACATGGCGGCTACTCTTCTTGGTTGTGTGCAGCCAATTTTCTTCCCATCTTCAGTGAAACCAGCATCATGAAGATATTGAGGTATTTGAGTAGTTTTACCAGATCCTGTCTCACCTTCTACTATTAATATTTGATAATTTTTTATAGCTTCTATCAATTTTTGCTTAAAAGGGTAAACTGGCAGCGACTTCTTTGTTTCTTCAATGGTCATACGTATTTTCTGGTACTCAGACTTTTCTTCTTGCTCTTTCTTTTCTTTATTACCTTCCAATTGCAGAGCTTGAATGAAATCAATCTGCTCATCCAGTAACAGCTCATATTCATCATGGGCTTTTGCATCCTTTGCACCAAATTTAAAGAAAGCCGATTTTATTTGCTCTTGTTCCCATCTTTGTTGTTCTGAGTGTGGTAATTTTTCTCTTTCATCAACTTCAACATATTCTCCTGTAAAGTAACAAAATTTGGTAAATTTCTTTTAACAAACTGCCAAGAAAATTAATATAACATTAAATACATAGAATTTGAAAGTTTATATAATTTTCATTGTATATTAAGTACTGTTCAGTTTAATTTTTGTTGTTATGTTTTTTTGTGGTGTACAATAAAGAATATATAAATAAATAAATAAACCTTTAGCATCTTTCCCCAAATCTTGTGGCATATGATATCTCTGGACATTCTCCAACTCTCGGGCTTTTTCATGTTCTTTAGCTAATTTTAAAATAGTTTTTTTGTGTTCTCTTTCCAACCTTTCTCGTTGAGTTAAGCTGTAACAAAAACAATATATTCAGATACAATATTAAACTTTAAATTTTACTACTTAATTCAACAAATCATAAATTCATTCCTGTACTGACAGATAACGCACGCTGTACAGTCTGGTTTTCACTAGCTATTTGATGCTTCCAGCATCAAATTCTCACAACAGTGCCATAAATAATGAAGGTGAGCATTAAGGGTTTTTGAAAATTCATTCCCTAAAGGGGTTAAATAGGGGAAGTAAATTTGTATGGAAGTATTTCATTTTGGTTTGTCTACTTAATAAAAAAATCATAAATTCATTTATTCATTACAATGTACAGACTAAACTGCTGGGCCTTGAAGCATGAAATTTTGCAATCGGAGTTCCATAAACATGTATTACATAATATAATGAGGTAAGATTATTGAAAATTCACCCCCTTAGTAACTTAGGGGCTAGTGATTTGGGCATTGTCATCAATTGTCAAGTTGGTACATATACCCGGTTTCTGAATTGAGAATTTGAAGTTGAGAACATCCTAATCAGTCCTACTTAAGTATAACTTTAAAATAAATTTGTTTCTTAATATTTTTTTTAAACTCTACAAAATTTGAGTAATATAACATCATTTACTCAAATTTGACAGAATGCATGCTTAACTCATGCTTAAGGTCGTCAGTAGCGTTTTTGAACTAAGAAAAACGTGTTTGACAATACTCAAAGCATTATAAACATCAAGTAAAGCAGTTGAATGTTGACACACCAATTTCGGCTACTCAAACTGTATTCAATCAGCAGCATTCTGTAAGTGATTTTGATCATAATGAGTTACGACGATACCTCCCTGTTGTCTTTGGAGATGCCTCAACGCGTACAACTATGCAGAAGAATGAACAATTTAAGAGTTGGTTCCGCTTTACAAAGGATTTGGTTACATTTATTTTTAACAAAATACAGCCTAAACTGTTGAATATGATGAACATGTACAAGAAGAAAGTGATGAACGATTACCTCAAGTGTTAAACAATGAATTATAAATATGTGTGCATGTGAACAAACAGAATGTGTATATTCTCTATACCTACTAGGAGTCAGTGTAGCTTAGAGTACGTAGGTAATATGATATTCCCCGGTGGAGGCCAGCAGGCAACGGGTGCAGGGGCACCCTTGCCTGTATTGCAGGGGCCTCCACCAGTGTCGGACGGGAATGGCTAGGTATTCCCGGCCATTCCCGTAGCCCCCTAGGCTGGGGGGCATGCGGGGCCCGCCAGCTAGGCGGGCATGCGCCGGGAGGGTTGTGGAAGTCAAGACTGAGCCGGTTTCCCATCACGGCGATGTGGGAACACCGCTGAGTTTTAGTGGGATGCATAAAGAATTTCTCAGCAACAAAAAAAAAAAATAAAGAAGGTAATATGATATTGAACGTAAGAATTATCTTATTATATAGTAACTGGGTAATATTCTGACATTCTTTTTTTTTGTTCACATTCTTATTTGCAGAATCTTTTCTTGCATGATGCTTGATATTATTATAAAAAACGTTTTAGCATTGTTTCATCCCTAGGCCCAGTCGTGCAGAGGCTATTGTACTCTTTCGTAATGGACTTCCAGGCTTCCTGTTTCTCTTGAATATAGTATGACAATGTCCTTTTGCACTCTATTACACTTTGGTATCTGAAGCAATAATAATCACAAACATCTAAATAACTAATGTGGTGAAACATAAAATTATGTTATGGTAAACATTATAATAATTATGTTATTATGTACTTACTTGAAAGAGGCTTTTCTTTTTCCTCTAGAGTATAGTTAAGCAATCTCTTTTTCTTATCTTTATCCATTTTAATTGGTACAATAGGTAGTTTAAGTAAAAATACTAACAGAATTCCAATAAAACCTGTGTTTATTTACATACAGTTTGACATTCATATTTAATTGCTAAAATATGCAACTCTAATAACATAAATTTGTTGAAATTAATGCCATACTAAAATATGCAACTCTAATAACATAAATTTGCTGAAATTAAATGCCGCTCTTTAAAATCAACTTACTTTTGAAGTCAGTTTTAAATGTATAACAATAAAATGGTTTAATACCATGAGTTTTTGAAAATTACCAATATTTTTATGTAAATTGGAATGTGTTAGCTTTGATCAGAAAACCTAAGTAAATGATCAGTTGATTATGGTTTAACGAAATTCGATTTTAACTTGTGAAACACAAAAAACTTAAGTATTTGAGAATAATCAGTTGAGATTTGCTACTTTTCTCAAATCAGAAACCGGGTATTAGACTTTTGTTTTGTAGTTAGTTGTATCAGTGTTTTTGAAGTCTTCCCCTAAGGTGGTCAAATAGGGCATAAAAGTTTGTTTAGCAAGTTGGATCCATTTTAAGTTAGAAAGAAAAAAATTGCTATTGAAGCTTCTGTTTATAAACAGAAGTCAGCTGAAGCATCTTTTTTGGAATATCATCCCCTAAGGGAGTCTAAGTCTAATCTTAGTATGGATAATGATGTGTGTTTACAAAATGCTTCTTCATGCCAACAGTTGTACAGGGTTGTACTAAAGAAGCTTCTGGGCAGAGGCGGGTTGTTGTCTATATAAGGTGGAAAGTTAAAGCAGGCCCTGGAGGGGAATACCTTAAATATGTTTTTGTGGTTTTTAAAATGTTTTAGGTTATTTGGGAATAACTACAACAGAGTCCAGTTGCGGCTAATGCTGGTTATGATGCCACTTTATACGCTTTGTTAATAGGAATCGACTTACCTGCTTTCATCAAAGAGGTATTCATCATCAGCTATGTCTGCTTCCAACTCAATAACCTTGTCGTCTTTCCTCTTTTCTAAGTATTTGCGACGTGAGTGAACGCGCAACTTGGGTAATATTTTTTCTCTGTCCTCTGCTTCCAACTTTAGACGCTTAGCTGCTTCTTCGTACGATCTTTTACTGGAAGACTCCGTTACTTTTTTTACTTTTTCTTCATCGCGTTTTTTCAATCTCTTTGTAAATTCATCACGTTCTCTTATGTCTTTTAAACGGTCTTCTTCAGCACTATCGGAACTCGACGAATAACGTCTTTTATTCAATTTATCCATTTTTGCAGAAAGTATTTACAAACAAACTCGTGTATGTTTTGAATAATCAATATCAATCGTACCGATTCATAGTTTCATACATTTACCTACGTTCTCTTCTAAATTCTAATTGTCAGTTCAGTTCTGATTTCTGAAGTTCTCACTGACAACTTGACCACTGACACTAGACAGATCTGACACACAGAATAGGCCAATGACTAAAGAATAAGTTTAGTCATTGGAATAGGCAAATACTATTAGAAGTCAATGGGCAAATAGGACCTTTTAGTGTATTATCTATGGATAGGACCAGTGTTGCGAAAGTGAGATTTCTTTCAAATCGAGAGCTGAAAATCGTGTGAAATTATGTACGGAAATTATGAGTTTATTTTTACACGAAATTAGTGAAAGAAAAAACTGTCAAGTTTTTTTTTCGAAAATCTACTAATTGTTCATTACAAAATACAATTATGAAACCTTTTTTGCATGGAAATGTTATTTTTTTAAACTTCTTCGAAAATCGAGTGAATTTTTCAGACGGGGCAGGAATAAGGGCAGTTACCTTAACCGTTGTAGCTGCAGGAAACCGGTCCTTGCTTCCCCGTCTCAAAATCCACACGCCACCACCCCTAAAAAAATCTGAAACTAGGACTACAATGCGATATGGTCATTCAGAGGTGCGTAC
Organism: Brachylomia viminalis; assembly: GCA_937001585.2. Taxonomy (NCBI): domain Eukaryota; kingdom Metazoa; phylum Arthropoda; class Insecta; order Lepidoptera; family Noctuidae; genus Brachylomia; species Brachylomia viminalis. The sequence continues at coordinate 10,610,713 of OW443301.2, read as the reverse complement.
ATTTTTTAGTCAGGGGCCGTAAAAACATAGAAATTCGGGGGCGTAGAATGTTTCACAACTAAAATATAATATTAAGAAATTGTAGCTTCAGGCGCTCCCGTCACCCACCATAGGCACTATGATGGATGACTCATCGTTTCGGCTCGCTACGTGTCCCCCTTGGGCGCACCTTGTGTTGCTCCGGATCGGTGTCACTGTGGTGAAACTGTCGACAACGATATTATTCGTCGAGCCATTGTCACCGCCAGCGTACCACCAGACGGCATGACGTTGTGGCCTTGGCAGGTGGGTAGGCCTCTGGCGCGGCGTGGGAAGCACCCTGTGTCGACACCCTTGCGCCATCTCATGTTCCTAGCACGGCGGGCTGTGCTGGCGCCGCTGCTGCAGCTGCTGAGACCCTCAAGCGGCGCAAATACTGTAACGTTATGGGTAGGTAACTACAGTTTTGAGCCGTTTGGAGTTGAAACGCTCGGTTCATTGGGCCCGAGTGCGCGTCTCCTTTTTAAGGAAATTTCTCGCCGACGACTGGTCGACACTTCACGTGACCAGAGGGCTGAGTTTTTCTTTGGCCAAAGAATTAGCATTGCCTTTCAACGTGGCAATGCTGGCAGTCTTCTGGGCACGTTTCCGGATGACAGCGATGCGGACGAATACGTCGACGACTAAGTGTCCTTTTGTTTTTGTATTTATTTGTACAGGGTGGCCCAAAAGTCGTGGATCAAACGCAACTAGGGGTTAGGTGGGGTCATCAGCTGCAAAAAGTTGTTCTACGGGAGGTCCTTAAGGTCAACCCCTGCAGAGTATAATTTATTTTGAGTTTTTATGACAAAATACACTTTTTTTAACTACTGTAACTGTACTGTACTGTACTAACTGTAATTATAAAATAAAAATATTAAGAATTCCGTGCACGAGATGATTCCCCAAGGCGTGTTTTCTCACATGCTCGCGTATATTTAAATTCACAAGTTGATAGAAATTTGCCGCTCATTGGGCGTTTCAGTCGCGCATATACGCTTTTTACCCAACTGCGCGACAGCAAATACAGGGTTTTTCACCCGTATCTATGTATCTTTGTATGTGGGATTGTTTATACCCTCGAAGCATCCTCTCGGCTGAATGCTCGGACCAATTAGGTAGGATAATTCGTCCGAGCCTGAATGACATGCTTATGAACACGAGGTGTCTATTTATCGACTCATTTAGCTGACGTTTGGATGGTTAAATGCTAGGTTTTCTTTTTAACCGACTTCAAAAGAGGAGGAGGTTCTCAATTCAACTGTATGTTTTTTTTTGTATGTTTGTTACGCGATCATTCCGCCAAGTATGAATTGATTTTGTTGGTTATTTTTTGTTTGGTAGATCATACTTCAGAGGTGTACCACCTCTGAAGTATTTTTTACACATCACATTTAAATTTTATTGAAAAAAAAAACAACTATAAATTATCCGCATCTAACCAATTTAAGTACCAACAATAAAAACCGCCCTCAAACGGACGTGGACGTGTAAGGTGAGTATGATGATGTTAATGAAGGTGATGATGGGTAGGTACCATAACTAAAAAGTGAAAAATAAAAGTACTATTTTAAAGTGAAAAATAACTTTAATTTTTGAAGTCGGTGTCTTTTGATCTGTATTTTAGTTTTTTCCACCGACTTCAGAAATTAAAGTTATTTTTCACTTTGTAGTGTTCTTTTTTGGAAGTCGGTTGTTTTTTTTTTGTAAAATATATTTTATAAAATCAACATGGCGCATTTTGACGTCAATAAGTTCTCATGAAAAATAAGATGCGTCAGAAACGAAGTTACTTACGCGATGCTCGCACGCAATACACACTCTCGTATATAATAGAAAGAGGCAGGGATAGAGAGAGAAAGTGTGAATTTGATACGCGTTTTTAATACAGAGCGCTATATTTTAAGTTTTTTGAAGCTCTCATAAAGTTGTCGCCATCTGGGATTTTGACCTGGCAATCGGCTTCAGCACCCTCGAAAACAGTGAAAACGACCTTCATGAAGAAAAAATTGTAAAATTTTGCAGCCGTTATTATTGGATTTTCATTTTGACCTCACTGTTGGCTTCAGCACCCTCGAACACCATGACAACTATCTCTCTCTCTCTGTCTCTTTAAGCATGAAAGTCGCATGGAGCTAACGCTTAGGCTTAGGCTTAACGCTTTTTCTTTACGTGACGATTTCTACCAGTTTTCTCCTACCGCAACCGGCATTAAAAAACTTCGTTCTAAAAAGCGCTTGAGGCGACGATTCTAAAAATATGACACACTAAAAGGTAAAAATTCAAACCCCGCTTACCCATCTTCACAGATTTTTACGTACCTACATAGCTTCACTTTTTGCGCTTATTTTTCAAGCAATCTGATGAAGTTGGTGGTAGTTATTTTAGTTCAATCTCAGATTTGACGCCACCAGCTGCATCAGACTGCTTGAAACGTGAGCTAGTTTTTTATTTGCTTATAACCTACACCATTTATTCAAAATCAAATTTAAAAAAATGTAGTAAAATAAATAAACAAAATCTTTATGCATTCGTGAAAAAATTGTGTACAAAGGCGCACTTATTGCCCGAGGAATTTTTTACCAGTCAACCTTAGGGTGATGCAAAGAATTGTGTGGATCGCCCGGAGGACACGGTGGAGCATACGGTGGTTTGCCTGGTTTGGGCGGAGCACCGCCGTGTCCTCGTGGAGGCGATTGGCGGTGGCGATCTCTCGCGTCCGGCCCTGGTCCAGGCCATGGTACGGAGCGAGAGGGCTTGGGAAGCCGTCACCTCCTTCTGCGAAGCAGTAATGTTCGCGAAGGAGGAGGCGGAACGTATGAGGGAGAGGCAAAATTCGCGCCCTCACGCCCCTAGCCGCCGCAGGAGACGCCCCGGGCGTCAGGAATCGCAAGCCGATTCCCGGCCACCGTAGGCGCGGGCTTGCGAACGGCAAGCAATGGGCAGCTCACCGTTCGATAAGGACCAGGCCCGGGTTGATGGCGCGTTGTGTTCCACGCGCGCCTCAAAGAGATGTCAGCATCAATGACGGGGTCCGCTAGGACCGATGCCTGCCAGGGTTGCGGGAAAGTCCGAGAGGGATACCGTGGCCCCCGGCACAGGCAACTGAAGGAACACGGGTAAGTTTTAGTCAGTAAGAGTCTGACACGCCCTCCCGCTCTGCCGGGAGCGGGAGAATTTATTTGATGATTTCCCACCCTCAAAAAAAAAAAAGGATTATGCAAAGAATAAACGTGGTAGGTGCAACATACGGGATAGATAGCTCGAAAATAACTATAAAATACAAGAATAGGTAATTACTAATAAATAGATACATACAATAAGGTCCAGTTGAAAACCAGCGTCAGGCACTAGTTGTCAGGCATTTTTGCTGAACTGGGCCTTTTTGGCGCAGCCGTGAGGCACACTTTCCTGCTAATTTCTTACATCACACTTTTTATTTTTTATTAGCTGTATGTTATGTTGTGTGCCCTTTAGTCGGTAATAGATAAATGTATTTTATTTCTTTCTATAAACAAAATAAACTTTTTTGGGAGAAATAACGACCGATAAAGGAGAAAACGAATCCAGCAAATCAGCGCTGGGATGCAGGGCCCGATCTAGCTATTTAGCCGCTCCGGGCAACGATCATTTTCGCCGCCCCTTACATACAGAAAACCATATAAGTCATGAGCTAGTTTTGTTGGGGGATGCTAAGTATAAAATACGTGATACTGTTGGGATTATACCTACCTATAATATTCACGTCAGTCTACTGGGCCTTCTGCAGAAGTAACCTATACGAAAGTTGATGAGTGTTTTTATGTTAGTATAAAGCCTCGTCCCCACTAGGAACATTTGTCGAGCGACATGTGTCCCCGGAGACATCGGGCGATGTCGCCCTACATCGCCCCACGTCGCCCGATGTCTTGTCTCCGTCCACATCAGTTCAGTCGAACCTATCATGTCTCCGGAAGAGGTAGTGTTGTACAGTGCGGCTTATATAACGATGAATGCACCAAGAACAAAAAAGAAGAGAAGATGGTGGATTAAACAGTACTTGCGAAACAAAAAAAAAAAAAAATATATATACGATATAGTTCAATAAGTCGCAGCACTACGTCGTCCGACCACATTGTCGCGGGTTGCACGCACGTCCACACTATCACTACTCTTCATCGACTGTGCGACAACAAAACAGTTTCAACAATGTCGCAGTGATGTCGTCCGACGTCGCCCGACATCGCTCGATGTCACCGGGGACACATGTCGCTCAACAAATGTTCCTAGTGGGGACGAGGCTTTAGTATACAGTGGTGCCGATTCTGTTGTAAACCGAACTAAACTAACTAAACTATCACTAAAATTCCTTACTTTTGGATATGAGAATCTTAACGCTATTCTGCAAAATAAAATCTCTAAATTTAAAAAAACGAAAACAAACGAAATAAACTTAAACTTACATTTTGACACATCTAAAATCAAATTTGGCAATAAAATTGCGACTCCATGTGGTACTTGCTCAGAACAATAACTAAAGCATAGAAGGCGCTTTAGGACATTTGAAGTGTACGCTGTCATAGACAAAAGAGTATTAGCTAGTGATGTGACTATGCATAAAATAAAATACCGATATCGACTTCTTAGTTTATGGTATCGCTCCTTGGCATTAAATCTAAAATATGCTAAGGTGAAATAAACTCACTTCTGTCTGCTTAACTTATTTATTTATAAACACAGGATAAATTATTAACAAATTGAAATTACCAAGAAAACGCTTCAATAATTTTTAAAGAGCGATTGGCACCGGAACAAGTAACAAAAAATTAAAATCACTGTCCTTGAAAAATTATAGTTTTTGTTAGAAATGTCCTTACTTTTTCTACAGGAGAAGATAATTCTTTCGCGATATAATTAATTCTAATTGTTAAATATTCTTTGCTTATCAATTTAATCAACACATTTCTATGTTCATCCAATACATCATTATCGAATGAATGTTCGAGTAAATCATCAAAAATTGACGTTGGTAGCAATATTTTAATAAAGCAGTCATCGCTGAAATGTTTGGAACAAATACGATGGTGTTTTTTCCATTCCCAGTAGTTACGTGCAATAGCGTTGATCCATGTTTGCCTCATATCAATATCGGAGGGAAATCTAAAAATTAAAAAAAAATCATAGCTACACATGAGTTTAAATTATTATACCATGAGCCACACGGATTTTTGACCACTGTAATTTCATTACTCATACGTATGATTTGCTGGCAAGACCGTAGGTATTTAGGTATTTATTTCACTCTTAAATATTTAATCCTTCCCAAAACTACGTGTAAAGAAAAATAATGTAATAATTTAGATGACGCTTGTTCTATCGATAGTTTATTTTTGCAAGCACTATTGCAAAAATTTCTATGCCGATTTAAAATTTCTATTTTCCCTAGAATCGAATTATTTAATTACATAAAATATTGATTTCAAAACACTACCGTGTACACTAAGCTCAAATAATTTGAAAAAATGCCAAAATAACCTACACTGAGAATACAAAACCGATAAAATGACCATATTTGATTACTTACCGATGGAAGCTTATGATTTCCGCATCATTTTCTTTGCGGGATGAATGTGATTTACATCCCACTATAATGCAGGACATTATTTAGTCTTTAAGCTTTGCGATTTACACTAAATCACTATTAATTTTGTACTATTTTTACAAAAACACGTAAAATCAACGGAACACTTCAACACCCATGCGCCCATAAGCATTATACGAAAAAATGCGATGAACAAAGTCATAGACAAAAACCTGAGAAGTTAAGTAGCTTTTAAACTTAGTATCATAAATGTAGCCAAGGTAGCCAAATTGACGTTTGCTTTGTGACGCTTTGCATTTTGAGCAACCTACATCTGTCTCTTTCTAATGCTGTTATGAGTGTATAAGAAAACAGAGACGACTATATTAGTTAAATTTAGCTTCCTTCTATGCTTTAGTTATTGTTCTGAGGGTACTTGTTTGCCGTACCACGTGATTTTTTTTAAAGCCGGAGGCGCGCATTGTTTTGCAGCCTCGACATGTTTTGTATGGAATTTTTCAGTTTTTGTATGGAAAATATGAAATATTTTTTTTTTTTTTAACAACCCGTTTTATTTTAGAAGTTTCGGGGTTTTACAAATGGGGTCGTTTCATTATTTTTGCGATAGGACACACCGTTTTCGAGATATAAGCAAAAGAAAAGAAAAAAATATACAGTACTGTTTTTGCATCTGAAGTCAAGGTGTTGGTGTGAATTTTAGTTCGTGACAACTTATTTTATTCCACACCTTTCTAATCGCGAATAAAAACAGACAGATTTAGTTACAACAATCAAAATTTTTGGTAAAAAACGTAAAATTCAGAATAGCAAAATTTTCACTAAATTATAGGTAATCTCAGTGCCATCTTAGTGCTGTCAAACTAAAATTTGGTTAAGTTGTGTCACTTTAGTCAATTTCAGAATGGGAAATCGTCGTTTGACAGGAATAAACTAAATTTTGGTGATTTTTAGTCTAGTTTAGAGAATTTTGTGACAAGAGAATCGGTACCAATGTATGTCTTTTAAAGAATTTCACAGAAATTAATGAATGGATGGATTGATATATTTTTTTTCGACACACTTTACCTTTCAACTTTATCATCATCATCATCAACCTATTGAGACTCACTGCTGCGTATGGGCCACTGACCTCTATTGGTATGGGCCTATTTTCCCTTGACAACATTTCCATTTTAATACTGATAAAAAAACAATTAGTTATGTCACTACAAAACAAATCAGTTAAATATTTTTTAAAATAATGAAATTGTGTAAATTAAACAGTTTTTCGGAGAATATTAAATCCTACCTCGTAATTATAGTAATTTTCTTCGCACTTTTTGTTCTGCATAATCTTTAATTATATTATTATCTGATAAAGGATCATGGCAGAATTTGTACAAAAAAATTAAGATATTTAGAGAAGTTGAAATTCTGGCTCTTGTACTCTTGGGTACCTGAAGAGTATCTTCAGGAATTTACAATAATTTTAAAACCCCGCAATAAAAATATAATGTTAAAAGTAAATAGTTTAACTAGGAGCTCATTATTTTAGAACGAAACAGCCGTTGTCAGTGTAAGACCGCCAGACCGCTTTTATTTTAATCTGTGGGACAGACTATCTTTGATCCTTGCTCCATAAAACTAATATTTAAAAATAAAAATTGTTCCTTGCTACTAGTTTAGTAATCTGTGCTTTGATCGTCGACTGTCATCGACTGTCTTGCGTGTATTCTTGCTTCGTTGTTATTTTCGCTTTCTTTAACGGTTTTTAGCTACTTTCTTGGACGTTTGATTTCTGCTTTACCCTGAAAACTCGGCTTCTACCACGGACTTTTGAATTTCACGCTTATCTTTGACTTTGTGCTTATATTCTCGACACTGGATTTTGATTTACACAATGAGGTGTATCAACTGTAACCTCGATCTTCACCATTCCCGGCGTATACTCGTTTTAGAAGAGTTAGACACAAGAACAATCTCAATGATAGCAGAATGGATTTCTCCTGTCATAGTAAGTACCTATTTTCATTTATTCACATAGTTCCCCACGTGTTAGGTAGGTATATATCGCGATGGCTCGCCCCCTATTACATGGGACTTAAACATAACTGCCGAAATGTGGGTGTACTGTAGGTACACCTCTGCCCAACCCTTCGGGGAAACAAGGCATTTTATGTTATATATTGTTATAATTGTTGTAATGTTGCAGGTAACTGAGACGGACTGCATTTATGTGTTCAGTGCTGGGAAGCAGCTATGAGGGCTATCAATGAATCATTGAATACTATGGAAACTGCTACTGACAGTCATCCATCTGAAGCTGGCTCTAGCAGCGTAAGCCAGCCTCAAAGAGTTATTGGACACTCAAGAGTCTGCATTACATGTGGGTGCTCTGTTTTAAGGATTCCAAGTGAACTTGTAGTGCGTACAAACCCAACTGCAAGGCAACAACAAATACAACTATTGATCTCAAACAATATTGCACCTCATCAGGTTAGTTCTTTACATAATTATAAATAGTAGTAGTGTTGATTCTGTACTTTATGCTTACCACCATGCAAAAGGTGTGAATTTAAGCATGGTATGAGATTATACTGATCTAAGTACATATTTATAGTTATTAGTAAACTATAGTGGCAAACTATACTTTAAAGGATGTTGGTCTTTAGTTTTGAATTATTTCTAGGTGAATCCATTGGATCGCTTGTGCCACAACTGCTACAGAGCAGCTAGATGTACTGTTGCCCGGATGCCGCATCAGACCCCAATCCTGAGCAGAGCAGAGCCAGAGCAGCAACCGCAAGAAGATACAGTTGTAGTACCTGGGGCCGTCTATGAGCTGTTAACGCCATCATGATTCCATTGAGAAAAAGAGATAGTGCTATCGGTCATGTATAGCTCCGTCTCTCTTCCACGCTGGAACAATGATGGAATTAACACGTCATAGTACGGCCCCCTGCACTGCACTTAATTTCTGATCAGGAGTTGTCATCACAGCCCAGCTCTCCACCATCGTCAGGTTCAGAATGGATACCTGCCAATGTACCAAATGTACCTCAAGAAAATACGCCTACCATTCTATTACCTAATTACAAAAGGGCAACCGGAAGCCCATATAACTGTGCACTACCACAATGCAACAACATAGATACTCACACTATATCAGAGTCATTGAGTATTAGGTTGCTACAAGATATTTCCAACCCATATTAGGATTTGTAGTACTCATCTTATAACCAATGAGTGGGATGCACTGTATAATTCCAGTACTTCATATTTCAACTCGCAGCAAATTGAGCACATATTTTCTTATATACTTAAATCACAATCAGACTTACAACTTTGAAGAAATTCTTAACATAGATGACAATTTGTTGCAATATTGGGTCGGGTTGACAAGACAAAACTTTAAGTTTGTTGGACCTGGTTCCAAGGCTTTCTGAAGAAAATATGAAGACTGGATTATCGGCCCTTTTAATTAAATATAGAAGTGGTGAATCTGATGAAAGAATAGCAAGCCTCATGATGTTCCGAGGCGTACACTTGAGGGCTACATGAATAAGGTCAGGAAAATCATGACAGAGGAGTTTGTTCCTAGACATTTAGGTATATCCCATATTACCAGACAACAGATGCTATCACACAATGTATTAATTCCTAATGGCATTTATGGCCATAACGTTAAACCCATTTTTATTTGGGATGGCACCTATAATTTTACTTACAAAAGTAGCAATTACAGCTTTCAAAAAGACTCTTATTCTTTGCATAAGTATAGGAACCTATGATGGTAGTTTTATGTGATGGATATATTTTGGATTGCCTGGGTCCATACAAAGCTACAACCTCAGATGCTGAGATTATGTTGTCCCTTTTTAATGATGAAAATGATGCAGTAAGAGCATATTTCAGAGAAAATTACGTTTTCATTTTGGATAGAGGTTTTAGGGATTCAATAATGTTATTAGAACAGTGTGGTTATGAGCCCCATATGCCACACTCCTTAATGCAAGGAAACAATCAATTAACCACACAACAAGCTAACCAAAGCTGTTGCGTCACTATTTTTCGCTGGGTGGTAGAGGCAGTGAATGGTCACATGAAAAGAGACTATAAATTATTTAGGCATGAATTTAATAATAAAGCTCTGCTAGATCTCATGCAGGATTTCAAGATAGCAGTGGCTTTGTACAATAAGTTTGCTGTGCGGTTGAAAGATCGTAGTGATGCTCAAAATATTTTAAATGTTATAAATGAACGATTTCAATTGCATACTAACTTGTCAGATGTGGTGGTCTCATTGAACCTTAATAGGCGCTCATCTGACTTTATAAGTATCACAGCTGATCGGGATAATATATTATTCTCCCCCCGATTGGCCTATGATGATTTAATATGATGATGTTTGGTATTTGGGATGGGCAAGGTATCAGGATAACATTTTATTACCAGCTCAGCATTAAAATCATGTTTTTGTAGAAGAGGAATAAAGACATTAATCAAGATGTTGTTTTTTATTTTATAAGATGTAACCTGATGTTATTTACATAGATAATTTTTCATATGAACTTATTACACTTTCAACAGATTAATGCCCATCAACACAGAGCCCATCAATATTTACACAAGCTTGATATTAATTTGACGTCTTCTTACGGTAGACATAATATATACAATATCAATAAATGCACCCTCAATGTAGACGGTTGGTGTCGTACTGCTGCTGCGGCTGGCTTCTTTTGTCCTTATCGCAGTTTATAAGTTAGTAGTGTGCCTAATTTGTCTGTCTTGACTCTTGGATGCCCCGTAGCCTTCATCACAGTAGTCACACCCTTTCTACTGATATAATGATACTTTTTCAACTCATAACGCCACTGTAAACGTTACCTATATTCTGTAAACAAACTATTCTCTGCTGTTCCGTAACCAAACTATTCACATGACTCATCTGAAGTTGTCTGTCAGTTTGACAGATCCGTCATTGTCACGTCGTTTTTTTTTATTAATACAGCAAAATGGGCAACGATGTTGAAACGAAAAACTGATATTTTCATTTCGAAATATTTTAATTATGCGGGGTTTTAAAATTATGATAAGTAGATCAATCTACTCCTCGTAATGTATTCTCAAAATTGGAAAATATTTTGAACCCTCTAAATGAATTCATTTTTTTGTACAAATTAATGTACGGACCTTGCCATGATTCTTTATACTGTCGCAAACCTTGTGTTCTATTGAAATCATAGCCAATCCAGCCGGTCGATTCTGTAAAAATCTCAACGTGAAGTGAACACTTAGGTGAAGTGAGCTGCCAGTGTCATCCCACTGATGCTAAGGATTGAAAAATAATATAAAATGATCAACAGAACTAAAATAAAAAAAAATATAACTATAATCTCGATTATGATTGTAAATGTGATGCTTGGTCAATCCCTAGCATCAGTGGGTCGACACCGTCGACACTGACAGCTCTGAGCTCACTCCACGCTAGCGATGGGCGATTCCGAGATGTTTTAACAATCGAAAGAATCGGAGTCGTTAAAATAAACCATCGAGTCAACCATCGACTCGCCGTTCTACAAAACAATCGAGATATTTTTCGATTGTTTCGAGTCAACGGAATCGACCGCTAGTTTTCAATTGTTCGAATCAGTCACTCTCACTCACCGAGTCTCGCTCGCACGTCACCGCGGTCAGTCGATTGCATGCATCAAGCCGAGGTGCATGTTATGTTAGTTAGTTAGAGGCGAGAGCGTGCCAGACTCGAGTCGAGCGAACCTTTGTGAAAGTTTACCTTTTTTTAAATTCGTCAAAATGCCCCGAATTCTAAAAAGATCAATAGTGTGGGAGTTTTTCGCAATCACAACGCAAGTTAAGAACTCGTGAAACTCTAAACTATCGAGGATCAACTGGCGAATGAACGTGCCATGCACCAGTCGCAATAGCAGACCGAGTCGGACTCGAGTCCAAGTCGAAACAATCGAGAACCATCGAGATGTTCGAACAATCGAAACAATCGAATAAAACCTCTCGCCATCGCGCATCGCTACTCCACGCTCACTTCACCTAAGCACAGAGCATGTAACTAGCACCTAAGTTTTCACAGTGAGATGGTAACAGAATCGCAATGCTGATAGGTAATCTATTCTGTGTCATGGTGGGTCGCAGATAATTTTTAATTATTTTTAATTTAGATAAGCTTCTTGTTTTTCCTATCTCAATGCTTCTTTCACCACTTGCAACTGTTACTGGTAAGGCTATAAGGATCCTGAGCGCAATACTGATATTTGGACCAAATCTTAAATCGGTTACAAATTTCAAAACATCTTGAGTAGATAAATTACTATTTAAAAACATACATAGGACTGACAACTCCTCGCAAAGTTCTAATGCATTAAGTATATCGCTTGAGTTCTCACGAGTTAAAATAGCCTCGAGGTTCTTACAATGTTCTAACAATCATCTTTTGGGAGTTCTCATAAGGCATATATGTTATACAAAAAAGCAAAATGTTTACAGTGCACAGAAATCTGGGAAAATCTTAATTCTAAGGAGTTTATGGCTGTATCCATAATGTGAAAAAATACTTCAATTTTATATTTTTGACGAGGCTTAATGATTGGTTCGTCAACACACTCATAAGTAAATAGCTTTTTCTTGGATCGTGCATGAGGTCTAGCCACATTTTCAAAGTCTAACAACTCGCAATCAATTTCAGAAGCTAAGGCTTTGGCGTCTTCAAGAACTTGAGTAAAATACTCATCTTAACGTGATTTTTTAAAGAAATCTATTGTATTTTTAAGTAATTTAATGACGGAAACGAAGTCAAAATCTTTACTTTGCATTAATTTACTAACAGTGTTTATGCGATTCAAAGTTTCGTACCAAATTATAATAGAACATAAAAACTTAAACTGTTTAATTTGGTTCAACAAACCCGAAGCTTCGTCTCGTGTGGAGGTATCCATATCTGTGTTTTGGTAAACACTAAACAATGCACCGTAAACTTGTCCTATTTGATGTCTTAGTGGTTTTATTGCTTCGATTCACTAAGATTGCACTAAGTGGTTTTAGAGTAATACCTTTTACATTCTTCAAAAGAATTGACCACCTTAATGTTGAATTGGAAAAAAAAAACATATATTTTTTCCACAGTATTAAAAAAAATTGTAGCTTCCAGTGAGGACTTTGCCATGTCGTTTACCACTAAGTATAAAGAATGACTACTGCAAGGAACGTAAAATGCCCGTGGATTGATGTTTTTAATCCTGGCTTGGACGCCACTTTGAATACCTTTCATGTTAGATCCATTATCGTACCCTTGCCCTCTTATGTTTTCTAAAGACAATCCAACTGCTGATAATAGTTCCACGATAATTTCTGTTAGTGCCAGACCTGTAGATTTCTCGATTGGTATAAATCCTAAAAAAACTTTAATTTATTTTTTCATTTTATTCAACAATCTCTGACGTTCTTGGATGGTCTTGGGATTGAATAATAAATTTATACCTAATTATCATGGTCATCTGCTCAGTTTTGCTAGCGTCTGGAGTACACTAAACATAATCCGCTAAAACCCAAATCGAATGATGTGACTTAAATTTTGTTAAAAGTATCGAGTACCTACTTATAAAAGTATCGATACCTCAAAAATATCGGAACAAACGTATCGTGTCCAAATATACTTAGTATCGAAATGAAAGTATCTATAAATAAATAAATATATAATAAATATTGGACAACGTCACATACATTACTCTGATCTCAACGTAAGTAGCTAAAGCACTTGTGTAATGGAAAATCAGAAGCAACGACGGTACCTACCACAAACACCCAGACCCAAGACAACATACAAAACTAATGAACTTTTTCTAAATCCACTCGGCCGGGAATCGAACCCAGGACCTCGAAGTGGCGTACCCATGAAAACCGGTGTACACACTACTCGACCACGGAGGTCGTCGATACTTGTAGAAAAGAGGTTGTAGGATTAAAGTAGATTGTTGATATTCTTCTTTTCCTTAGTCTGAGTATTGAACTCGGTTTATTAGAATGTAAATTTTAGACAGACGTAACAAAATCATACAATCTATATCTATAAAAATCAATGCCACTTTTCGTTGTAATTTTATAACTCAAGAACAAGAACGGATGGATCGATTTTGATCATTCTTTTTTTAGAATATTCCTTGAAGTACGAGGATGGTTCATACGGAGAAAAAAAAATGTTAGGCGGTACGAAGTTCGCGGGGTCAGCTAGTACTTTTTATAAATAAAATCTATCAAAACACAAAAGAGATTGTGTTTATCCCAACAATACTACTCAGGTATCGGTACTTTTTGCGGATCCCTACTCTTTCTTTCTTTCTTTCGAACTAAAATAATTCAGTTAAGTATAAGGGCGGGTCTGGCCGTTTGTGTACGTGAGTTTAAATGTTTGTAAACGCACCCACAATACAGGAGAAATTCTTAGTGTGGGGCAACGTTTTTTAAAAAAAAAGGGCGGCCGTACACGGACTGCTCGAGCAGTTAGCGGCTGAGCGACGTACACGGACCGCTCGAGCGGTCGGCGTCGACTGCTCGAGCTGTCGCTACCAACCGCTCGAGCAGTTGATTTTCTAACACAGTCGAGTCATGGATTCTGACGAGGAGTGCTTCCTCGCAGTGCTCGCAAAGCAGTGCTTGCTTTTGCTGCTTCTCCTCAAGCGGAGACGACGGCGACGGCGGCGGCGAAGTCAAAAGAGAAAATTTTGGGTTCGTCCAATTTTGGAATTAAGAGAACAACATGGACAATTCCATCATTTGTTTATGGAACTTAGAAGTGATGAAGAAAAATTTTCAACTATTTTAGTTTAGAATGTCAATGGTGCCGATTCTGTTGTACACCGAACTAAACTAACTAAACTATCACTAAAATTCCTTACTTTTGGCTATGAGAATCTTAACGCTATTCTGCAAAATAAAATCTCTAAATTTAAAAATAATTTTATTTTGACACATCTAAAATCAAATTTGACAATTATTGCGACTCCACATGGTACTTGTTTGCCGTACCACGTGATCTTTTTTTAGAGCCGTAGGCGCGCATTATGTGCGGCCTCGACTTGTTTTGTATGGAATTTTTTACTTTTTGTATGGAAAATATAAAAAAATATTACCAACACGTTGAGTTTTATAGGTTTACGGGTTGCAAAGGGGGTCGAAATTTTCATTATTTTTGCGATAGGACACACCGTTTTCGAGATGTAAGCAAAAGAAAAGAAAAAAAGATACAGTACTGTTTTTGCATCTGAAGTCGAGGTGTTGGTGTGAATTTTAGTTCATGACAACTAATTTTATTCCACACCTTTTTAATCGCGATTAAAAATAGTCAGATTTAGTTAAGACAATCAAAATTTTAGGTGAAAAACGTAAAATTCAGAATAGCAAAATTGCCATTTTCACTAAATTATAATCTCAGTGCCATCTTAGTGCTGTCAAACTAAAATTTAGTTAAGTTGTGTCACTTTAGTCAATTTCAGAATGGGAAATCGTCGTTTGACAGGAATAAACTAAATTTTGGTGATTTTTAGTCTAGTTTAGAGAATTTTGTGACAAGAGAATCGGCACCACTGTCTTCGTTTGATGAATTGAATAGTATACTAAAGTCTCAAATTAAACGTGAAGACACAATTATTAGGAGAAAAGTATCCAACCAGAAGAAAGACTAGCAGTAACATTGAGGTTTGAAAAATATATAGCAATTGTTAAAAAATAAATTCATTAAAAATATTGGAAATTACACCATCGGACATTACTGAAGATGATGAAAGGTCATCAAATTTAAAATTTTGGTCATCAGCCACTGATGTAGAGGGGCCAGTCGCTGATCTAGAGGGGCTAGGCACGGATGTAGAGGTAGAGGGGCCAGCATTATAACCCCATTCTCCACGGTAATCTAATGATTACCGTGGAGAATGGGGTTATAACCCTAACCCTAACCCTGTCACCATAACTCGGAAGGATATGTGTGATTTGTCATCCCTTTAAAGTATTTCATTACGTTAAGTATTTCTGTCTTAGCATCTAATTTATACTGCTCATTATTTTTTTTTAATTCGCCAACTAATGATGATAAAAACAATTTATCTTTATCTTCATTATCAATGCGCGAATTCTGCGATTTTTCATCGAAGCGTTTGGATAACTTTTCAATTAAGACGTTCTCATGTGATTGTAGTAGTTAATTTTCTTTTGTTTCTTTCTTTGTTTATTTTATTTTGACGATTTTCGCTTTCTTCGGACGTAATTTCAGCGGGCTCACTTTCTTGTAAACTGTTTGTTTTGTCGGGTCTATCTTCTATTATTGCCTTTAAAAAAAAGAAATCTGCTGATAATATGCATGTGGCTGAATGTTGAGGGCTGCTGAACCACTCTTTGGTTTAATTTTTTTAGCATACCTGGTGTACCCATCTCTTAATGTTTTCCATTTTTTCTGTATTAACATGGCTGTAACAACAAAAAATATTTATTAGTATAATTGATTGATTTAAAAAAATATGTTTATACAGGTATTTGGCAACTGGATGTTACATTTATGGATTTGCAATATAGTTTTAGAAAAGCATCAACAACATTAGGTAAGATAGTGAGGGATGTTTGCAGAAATATATGGATACCTACATATGAAGGATATGTGTATGGAACAACTAACTGAATATAAATGGAAAGACATAAAAATGGTTTTAAAAAAACTGCTCAGTTTCCGAACTGCCTCGGTGCCATTGATGGCAAACATATTAGAATAATACAACCCGCGCAAAGTGGATCGTCATATTATAACTATAAAAAATATTTTTCGATAATACTTCTAGTAGTATCTGATAGTAATTATATGTTCACTTTCGTGGATATAGGCTCATATGGAAGGCACGCTGACTAGACTATTTTCGAAGAGAGTTGTCTATATAAAATATTACAAGAAAAAAGTTAAATATACCTCCACTTTCTGCAATATCGCAAAATGGACCTTTATTACCGAATGTGTTTATTGGGGATGAAGCGTTCAGCTTGCAGGAAAATTTAATGCGTCCATATGGTGGCAAGTATTCACCAGAGAAAAGAATAATTTTTAACTATCGGTTATCACGTGCGAGGCGATATATTGAAATAGCGGATCTTTCATAGACCGTCAGTGTTGATTTCGCAGTGGATATAGTAAAATCATCATGAGTTCTTCACAACTACGTAAAACAACGAGATGGAAATAAATTAGAGGATACGTTTGAGGGTCTTCCTCATTCTATAATACATTCAACCCAGCAATTTCCTCCAGGTGGACCTATGTTAACAACAATCCGTGAAGAATTTGCTAATTACTTTGTGAGCGAAGAAGGCAAACTAGATTGGCAATGGAATATGATATAAATCAATAAATATGGTGTGTGACTTTATAATATGACATAAACTTAATAAATGTGTGTATAAAATGACGGACTTTTTTACTTACCGATTTGTTTTTTTTCTTGAACTGGTTTTTCATCAAAGTTCTCAATTACTTGGGCGCAATTAATTGCCCATGCATTGTTCTTCTTTATTTTGTCGCTGTGTTCCTTAAGTTTATAGTTCCAAATAAGTTCTTGCGATTTAATTGCACTAATAAACGCATCACTATCGCACACACCCTCCATGTTCAAAGATCAGTCGACAAATGAGACGAGACAGACAGACGCCGCGAGGCCATAAGGGACGGGGGGGAAGGTCGGAGAGCTGTCGACTGCTCTAGCGCAGTCAACGGCTCGAGCAGTCAGTGTATGCCTCGCGACCGCTTGCGAGCGGTCGACGGCACAATGGAATTTCGTCATGCAGTTGACGGCTTGAAGCGGTCGCGACTGCTCGAGCAGTCGTGTGTACGGCAGCGAATCGATGACTAAAGTTCACCGCGCGGTCGCGGCTTTAAGCAGTCGGTCTCACTGCTTGAAGCAGTCCGTGTACGGCCGCCCTTACGAATCTATTCACGTGTAGATAACTTACTGGTTGCCGTGCTGATTGTTTTAATAAAACATCCCTGTTGACGGAACGTAGGGTTTATTCCACACTCAGACTAAGGAAAAGAAAGGACTTGGCATAACGAACACTATACAGCATATTTCACTGCGGCCGGTCGCCACGTTTTGTCACAGAACAAGTAGGTACATCAGTTGTCATAGCAACTTGTTTCTTTCAGTGTTTTGAAGAAAATTTTGATATTATAATGCGCGCAGCTCTACCGCAAGCCGCCATCTTTGTGCCAGACTCACAGTATATGTAGGCACGTTTTTTCGTAGGTATGTCATGTCTATTCTTCTTTTCCTTACATGGCATTCCAAACATTGAGAACAATTCGGTTAAGCTTTTGATAACACTGTCTGAGCTTGTGTCTTTGCAGGGGTATGCGAATGGGAATCTCGAATATTCATCAATTATCGCAAGGATATATTTGTTTGCGGTGGAAGATGGTATTGGCCCTTTAAAATCTAGAGATAAACGTTCGAAATGTGCTGTTGCTTTTATCAAAGTGCCGGTTAAATTTCTATTGAATCTTGGTTTTTCTTCGGCACATACTTTGCAAGACACGACTACGCGTTTTACCTCTTCCGCTGAATAAGGAAGATTTTTGCATCTTACCCAATGTATCATTCTTATTATTCCAGGATGGCACAAAGATTAGTGTAATCTCAAAACATCATTATCATTTGTATACAGCTTTATTATGTGACAGAGTATCGGCTACAATGTTTTCTTTTCCGCATCGATATTTAATATCTATCTTATAGTTAGCAAGCTCCATACGCCATCTCTGTTTTTTTTTATTCTTTATTTTACTTGCATGTCCATTCATCATAAACGCCACTGATTTTTGATCAGTTATAAGGTAACATTGCCGTCCGAGTACGTAGTGTTTCCATTTCATCAGGCTTTCAACGATCGCACATGCTTCTTTCTCAATAGACGGGTATTTTTGTTCACTTTCACTTAGTGTCCGTGAGAAAAATGCAACAGATCTTTCGTTTTGAGTTAATGATGCAGCTATTGAATGTTCTGATGCATCAGTTTCGATTTTGAATTGCTCCTTTGGATCAATTGCCGAAAGAGAAGCTTTTGATATGATTTGTTTCATGTGAGTCTATTTTTATTCTGCAGAAAAGAGCTATCAGAGCAATATACAGCCTCCGCAGGCGAGATTATCTAAGGGAACTGTTTAAAGACATTAACATCATGACGGTACCTTTGTCAATACATCTATGAAAACATCATGTACGTAAGGAAAAATTTAAATATTTTCAGTAAAAGAGGTGAAAGACACAACTATAGGACTAGAAATAGGGACCAATTAGTTCAACCAGGTTTCAGACTGGCTAAAGTAGATTCATCCTTCATGGGGTAAGTACCTACTGTTTAAAATGTTACAATAAAATACCTCCCCACATAATCCAGCTGAATGAAACGAAATTTAAATCTTGTATAAAACGCACACTATACAGCCAAGCATATTATAAGTTGGGGGATTATATCGCTGACAAAAATGCTTGGCTCAGGGCTGGTCCTGCTCCATAAGGGTGCGTAAACGAATTAATTAGCATTCGAAAATAATGTTGGAGCTGATGAAGATTGTACAACCTATCTTTGCATTGTATAAATTCAATCTCTTAGTATTGTATAATTGCATAACACATGTGTGAGCACTATGTACCCACTATAAAGCTTACTGGGTTCGTCTTTCATTGACTTGAATGTGCCCTGGCGGCTGAGAGTATGTCATGCTCACTCAAATGTGTCGCTGGTGGTGGCGTGTGTATTGGATCATTGAGTTCCCTTCAAAATGGTTGAGCTGAATGGTGCTGATCCTTAAGTCATGTTCGTGAACGGGCGCTGTCAGTAGGCAATGGTCATTTCTTAGCTGCCACGGCTTATTTTAATTCCATAATTGTTTTTATCTTTTTATTACGGACGCTTTTAACGTGCATGTCTTTCTACATCGTTCTCACATGTATAATTACAACATGAATGATGTAACCACTTTTTTGTAACAATATTTTGAGTGTCCATGGAGTTTCTTGCCCGTTCTTCTCCATAGGTACCTACTACGCTTTGGAATGGGCAACTAGCTTCATCTTTCTGACTGACCGTCCCCTTGATAATTCAAAAGTGCCTGTAATTGGTTTATTTGAAATAAATGCTTTGAGTTTGAGTTTGTTCTGAAATGCTGCGATTTGTTTATCGTTTAGTGGATACACTTCTACTTCAATTAGTGGTCGTAGTTTGTTTGAAAAATCTGGTACCCATTTCGAATAATATGAGAAAAGACCAATGGTACGTCTCAAAGCAGCTGAATCATGATCTTTGTTCGGTTCGGTTTAACCACTCCATCGTTAATGTTATATCCCAGAATGTTGAGGTTCTTCACTGAAAATTCACTCTTTTCTTTGTTATCAACAAAGAAAAGAGTGAATTTTCAGTAAGGTTATATTTTTCAGCCATCTCCATGAATTTTGGTCAGTTTTAGATCATGATCTTCCTGATTTACTCCACAAACTGTAATATCATCTAAGTACGAGTAAACACTATCCAGGTTTGACAGTTGCAGAATCGAATCAATCATTCTTTGGAAGCAAGCTACGCCGTTTGTAACTCCAAAAGGTATACGACAAAATTGGTACAAATTCCCTGCTGCTTCAAAAGCCGTCATTGGCTTAATCTTTGCCGGTGGTAAGTCGATTTTAAGTCAATTTTGCTAAACACCTTGAACTTGGATACCTTCGAAACCAAATCTTCAATATTTGGGAGAGGGTAGGCGTCTAGGTAAGTGAATTTATTGACAGTTTGTGAGTAGTCAATGCACATTCGTTTCTTGTGGTGGGCGCCCGACGTAACAAGTACCTGTGAACGCCATGGAGAAGTACTTTTTTATATTATTCCGTCTGACAACAGTTTCTTTATTTCAGTTTCGATATATGCTTGGTCATCAGGTGTGTATCTGCGAGATTTGATAGCAATCGGCTTACAGTCAGCTGATAAGTTCTCAAATAAATTGACAGGTTCTATGTTTGCTGGTCCCAATGCACACAGTCTGAGCTTGGGCTGGGTTCCACCAAACTCTATGGTCAGCTCGGCATGATGCTTTAAAATGTCATGACCCAATATCACTTGAGTGCATAGATCCTTCATCACTCGCAATAGAGTGTTTGGCATTTCGTGATCGTTTATCTGAAAAGATGCATAAAATATTTCTTTTATATCATCCTGTAAGGTCGAGGATGCCATCAAAACTTTTTGGTTCCATGGTTTTGTTTGCAATCCATACTGTCGTATCACGTCCTTGTCAATAAAACTGGCGGTACTTCCAGTGTCTATTAAGGCTTTTACTGGTACTCCATTGACGTGAATTGAAATGATACATTTCTGAAAACCAGTGGTTGATGCCAATTGAATACATTTCTGCGGTGTCATCAGTTCATCACCCTTGTGAGTCGTTGTCGAAGTAGTTTGGCTTCTGCAAACTTTTGCAAAATGTCCATTTTTGCCACATTTTAAGCAGCTAGCATTTGCGCCAGGACAAAAACGGCGAGGATGTCTTGATTTGCCACAAAAATAGCATTCGCTTTGATTTAGTTTCGGTTGAAGTTGCTTGCAGCGGCAAAGGGTGTTACTGTTTCTACAGATTGAGATGCATAACCCGCTGTTTGAATTTTAGCCGATTCTAAAGCTCTCGCTTGATTACCTGCTTCCTCCAAACTCAGCATCTGATTTTCCAGTAATCGATGTCGTATGTCCGGAGATGTTATTCCAGCTATAAATGCATCCCTAATAAACGCCTTTTCATTTTCAGCGGCTTGAGTGTCCTTGAATTGACAGTCTTTGCTTAGCAAATGTAGAGCCTGTATATACTGGCCGATAGTTTCGCTTCTGCTGCTTCCTTGTTGCTAACTTGTACAGACCTCGCAAAAATTTCACTCTTTGGCTTTACGAATAATGCTTCTAAGGTTTTTATGGCCTCTGTGTAGTCCTCGCATTGTTCTATGTATTTATACAAACCCGATGAGATATAATTTACTAACAGTTGTTGTTTCGATGCATCTGAAGGATTTTTATCGTTTGTTTCAAGAAAATTTTCAAATGTTTTTTTTCCAATGTTTCCACTGAGACGAAATATCGTTAGCTTGCCCCGACAACGCGGGGTCTCCGTCGAACCGCTCTGGACGGAGATACTTTTCCATGTTTCTAAAGTCTGATTAGATACGATTCATAGAGCAACACGGACCACCGGCGGTCCGTGTTGCTCTATGATACGATTAGATGTGGAATAAATTGTTGTAATAAAACATCCCTGTTGACCAAAGACATTAAATTATACTAGCAAATTTAATCTCTTTGCTGTTGACGGAACGTAGGGTTTATTCCACACGTAGACAGATTAGTTTCTCTGTCTACGATTCCACATGACTACCTATCTAAAAAAAGTACTCTGTGCACATGACATAAATAACTAATGACATAAAGCTCTAGGCCTGCGACAGCTTTAGTTCCAAAAAATGCGTTATGGCGCTACTTTCGGTAGCCATGTTGTTGGCAGCCATTTTGGCTGTTGAGTGTTGCGTATAACTGTCAAACTGACAGATTGTATTTTCATTTTTCAGTAATTTCAGTCATTCGTGTTCAAAGACATTAAAATTATGTCGAATCTCTGGGTTAGTTTGTGTATTATTCGTTGTCATCGCTTTATTGCTTGAGTTGAGACATAATTATATATAATGGTGAGTAGATACTCTCTCTACAAATAGCCTTCGTTCACATTATCTGCATAGCAGTTGCAAATTATCTAGGATAAAAAGTATCCATCATCATTATAATTATCATAATATCCATCTGTATGTTAGTCCAGGTCATGGTCTAACTGTGTACCAAATTTCATCCAAATATGTTGAACTGTTAAACCACAATTGCACAAACATCTAAACTTTGACATTATTTTATAAATTAGTAGGATTGTGATCCATCAAATTAAGTTGTACTCAATAGCTTTTTTGTTTGCAGATGGAACTATTGAGATGTCAGGACAACACCTAAGTGTAGTGTATGATCCCCCACACTTACTTAAGGGGCTAAGGAACAACCTTCTTACAAAAGACATGTTTTTCAAAAGCAAAGTTGAAATGGTATTTGATGCTGATTGCCAACTAGGTCATACTAGAATGCATAAAAAACTAACAGAGCACCATATTTACGCAGCAAAAATGAAGAAAATTAAAGTGAGTTGCAAATTATAATTAAAATTACTGCCCAAACTCTGAGTGCAACAACCAGTGGAATGCTTAAATACACTGCATTGTTCAGTAAGTTTTTACTTTGTTATCAATCAGTCACTCACTCACTCACTTTACTTTAATTTATTTAGGGTCTCCGACAAAAGAAACACAAGAATTCACACTATACATATTCACTCTTTGTTAAAAAGAATTAGGTTTTTAATAATTGGGTTTTAATTTTTACAATTGAGCCATTATGACTAATAAGACGTTTGATTTAAACTAATATACTAAGAATAATACCAGTTGCACTTTCTTGTAGTCTGATAGAATGGAAATGGAAACATTGTTTGTTTGTTATACTTATATATAATTATGTATTTCAGAAACTACAGCCTCGGGTCAAAATGTCAGTGAGACAAAAGCCACAACAGGCGAAGCTGTGGAATTCATGGACAAGCTCTTTGACAGCGTGAATGGATCTCGAGGGAGTACTGTCCGGGGCAAACTTCGTGGACCAATAAAGCCAAACGCCCATCAAATTTTCAATTTTTGGACAGAAGCCAAACAAATATTAAATAATATTCAATATATTGATAATAGTAGCAAGAAAGCCCTCAAAAATAATAAAATCTATAAGGTTCGAGTTCCTTCTCTTAATGGATGTGTTACAACTATAGAAAGTTTTGAAAGGTTGTCTAAACTGTTGTTCGAAAAATATGATATACAATATTTTTATCCTAGAAATGTTAATCAGGATCCTCTTGAGAATTTTTTTGGTAGGATCAGAGCCATCAACTACAGGAACGTCAATCCTGATGCAAATACTTTTTTGAATGCTTTTAAATCACTGCTAATGTCCAACGTTATGGGTCCACATTCAATATACGCAAACTGTGAGGATGATACAGGAAACACAGTTGTAGATTTTTTTAAACTCATATCTTCATCCAATGTTGATGAGAGTTCCTCATCAACATTTGATGAAGATAAAGAAAATGCCGTGTGTAGTAGACCCATAACAATGACGCAAAACGTTAGCAGTAACCAATCACTAAATCCAGTAAACGAAAGATTGCGCGTGCACTCTTCTGCATATACAGCAGGGTATATGTGCAGGAGAGTGAGAAACAAATTTAATTGTAGGAGATGCTCTGATACTTATATGCAAACAAAAAGAGATGTATTTCATAAATGGATTGAACAACGAGAATATACCCTTTTAAAACATCATAATTTAACATATCCATCAAAGAAGTTTCTAATGTTATATAGGAATATCTCGGGCCTTATACATGATTACTTGAATAAGTATGCATACAAAAAATGTGTAAAAAAACATTTAAAAATAGAAATAATAAAGAAATTTGATTTAAATTGGTTGGGGTGTACAGGTCATAACACCGAAGTAAAGGAATGGTTGCTTAATTTAATGATACGCACCCATGTTCATAATTGGTGCAACATAATTAATAAAATTTTAAAAGGAGGTGTACAAGAAAAACTTGTGAAACAGATGTGTGTACCTCAACAAATTGCCTTTGAGAAATATAAAGCCCATAGGTTAAGACGAAAAAATAAATAAAAAGTAAAATCTGAAGTCTTTTTTTTACATTTCTTTCGTTATATTCGTATCCAATGAACATATAGGAAGAAACATTAAACATTGCAAATAATAAAATTAACCCTATAAGAATATTCCATGGCACATCACTATGCTATCGATATTCTATGCCGGATGGTCAGCGTCATTTTTATAGTACGCTGTGGGTCATCCCTCAGTGACATTACGACACTAGCGCTTGGCGCATATTTTTGGAACTAATCGTCAACCATAGTACTGTCCTATCTGTCTCTGACTAGTATATAGTTATCTGTGATGGTTACCAAGAAGGTAGTATAAAGGCATTGAGATAAAATACTACGTAATAATAGTTCTATTTAAAAAGGTAACATGAAAGCCTTTGATATAATCAAAGATGAAACCTAATCACTGATGTTTAGTGGGAGCGCATTCCAAAGAAAGACCACCTGGAGAGAGAAAGAAGAGTGAATGAAACCAGAGCGGTGAGAAGGACATCGTAGAATCTTCTACGATGTCCTTCTCACCGCTCGGGTTACTGGTGGTGGTACGAAGATTTTTAGTACCTATGGGCAGAGCATATTATGAATATGAGAAGTCAGGTAAGAAGGAGAAGTGGGTTTGTCACGAATAGAAAAAAACGTAAACGTTTATCTTGTTTAGATGTGGATATCCATCACGTCTGTGAAGTTTCGGCAACTAATTTAATTAGAAACAGTAGACATAAAAAAGTCTTACGCGCCGTTTTCACAGCAGCGATTGTGCGTGCATGTCATAGCATGAGTGAAACGGTGTTATGGTGCGCGCAAGATAAGTCTACGCTTGTTTCACCTTCAAGACTACACATCTCTCCTATCATCGAGATGGCGCCAAACGATTATTTCCGATTTCGGCCGCTCGTAGACATATTTTGCGGGCACTTTAGTGCATTGTATAGACAGAGGCGAAGGCGATCGAGGTGGTGGACTGATTTAATGTAGGCCGTGTGTGTTTTAATAGCTCTCTGCTCCATATCCTATAGTAAATTACAAATGTCCGCCAGTGCAGGCCGCCTTTATCTGAAAGAAGTATTTGAACTGTCCTAGACTATGGAAACGTAACGCGCTTGTTGCATATCGCCTTAACTGTCTGTGATTTCCAAAATTACCTAGATCTCGTTTTCATGCGCGGTAGTTGTTTTAAGTTGTTTTACACGGACACTGCGGTACAGCCGTGTCTGATCGTGAGATTTTGAAATCGCCAGCGAGTCGTTCCGGGTGTTACTTTTTCTATAGGTTAGGGTGGTAAACAGTGGCTGGGTTGTACACAGTGAACTGTCGTGCGTACATCATAAACGCGACATTGCCAGCCCGTGCTTGTGTGTATGAAGCACGAACGGACTTACTTATTACCACGTCCTTCGTCCTCAGTGACTGGCTCACTCCCGCCGATAACAAACGCGTCGCGAATGCGTTGTTAATTACGTAAAAAAAAAGCAGGAATAAATGTAAGTACTAATTTGGTTTCTCAAACTATTGGGCTACGAATTTTTAGGTTATGTAAAATATAAAATAAACGTGTTTTTAATGTATTACGATTATTCCACTTACTACGAGACTACATATACCTACATGGTTTCGCATGTCGTGCGCGTGTTATAAGCGTTTATTTTATATTTTACATAACCTAAAAATTCGAAAAGTGTAGTTGGTAGGTATACAGTTGCCCACAAAGGTATTGTAAACAGTGAACTTAAGTTTTGCGAAAGAGTACCTATGTCGTGGATTTTGATGTTCTGTTATGAGCTCAACTGTCGCTAATTAGACACAATTACTTTTCTATTGTTACCGAACCTAATAATTTCGATCGATAGTTAGGGGGAGTGATGTTTTAAAATTTATTCGATTAGGTATTATCATCAGATACATCTCATATTTCAAAATGTCTCGAAGTAAGGAGGAAAGAAGAAAATTGGCATACCAAGGAAGAAATTATTCAATAATAAGTAAAACGGATTTTTGAAGAGTATAAATATTTTAGTATATAAAATAATGATTTTTTGTTACCATTCCTATAATTTCGATTAAAAACCAATGACAATGTTTCATTTGTTTTATTTTTATTTATTGGGTGGTTCACTGTAGACCCTGCTTCATAGTTCACTGAGTACCTACCTACTTATAGTTGGAAAAAGTGAAACATTTACAATGTTTAAAAAATAAACTTATCTATATACGTGGTTTTAGCTGATGATGATTGATAAAATATATGAAATAGCAACTGAGTTAGTCAAAAAAGTTTATTATTACATTATTTACACACGATGGTGATTAAGCGTCGGAATTTTTTGTGGTCCACTGTTGACCACCATACCCTACCAAGTAGATAACTAGGTACAGGATTATTCTCATAATGATAATATTACAAGCCACTAATAAAAAATCATAAATTAAAAAAAAAATTAGGTACCTCTTTATTGTGACATTATTACAAAAAAAGTAAGTCAAAACGAAAGCAAACGAAAGTAATTACTGCTATAAGCACAAATTCAATAATAAAAGAGTTCGACTGTAATTTGAAACGATGTTGCGTTCTTATTTTCGCTGGTGAGTATTAAATTCAAAAAATTAATAGTGTGTCTAGGACCTATACATTTGATATCCCTACCCTACGTACTTGCGACTAAAGGTATCCAAAGAATGCAAACATATCTCAACCGAACTGACGATTGAAAAATCAGTCCTTAGTAGGTAGGTACCTAGTTAAGCTACGCGGATATTTAGTAAGGTAGATGACTTGCTGTTTCTATGGAATGTTGACCACATGAGCTTAATATAATCTACAACGACTATTCATCCATCAATCATGAATTACGAATGACTGATGGAACGGAGTACCTACCGTTCTAGCTGTTGATCGTATGAAATAAGAGCTTTGGAACATTGTAACAAGATTTATTTTTACATTTCATATATTTGTGCTATGAGATTACTTGATGTTCGAAAGCCGTCGCAACGCGTTCAGTACGAAATATTATTAAGCAGCCAACAGGCTCCGTTTGCGTGCTCTTTCTCTGCTAGCCGCTAGCCGGTCTGCCGTCTCTGTGAAAAAACAAGCGCTCTCTGACCTTGCGTCTATTTATACTGTGCCTCTGATATGCTACCCCCGCGGGCTAAAGTAATGTGAGTTTACCACTGACTTCAATGGACTTTACGGTATTACTACCGAACTATCAGATATTTAGTTAAAGTAAGTAGGTAGGTACAATTGTTACCTACTTCTAAGAATGGGTCTAATGTTTTCGGTTGCAGTATTCCCGATAAATTAAAACATGTGGATAAGCATTTTATAAATACCCTAGCCAAAAAGGGAACGCTAATCGACAATTATTTAAATACTCTTGGAAGTAGTCTTGATATAATTAAGATTCATGGACCAACTGCGGATCAGGTAAGATTGCTGATGTTCAATTTTGTGTGTCTGTCAGACTCTTACTGACTAAAAACCACCCCGGTCTTCCATCTCACACCTACGCCGGGGGTCACGGGAACGTACGATCCTTCCGCAACCCCCGACTGGTGCCGGCCCGCTACTGCGGGCCTCTTCGGGTCTGGGGGGGAAGTGAGGTGTTTGACTCCCCCCGCGAGGTCTAAGAGAGGCGCGCGTGGAACACTACGCGCCGCCACCTCGGGTCCTGATGTGTGGGGGGCGACGGACGTCCCCGAGTCTGTCGCCCCTGGACCCATTTAGGGGGGCTGGAAGAGGGCGTTATCCGCCCGCCGCCGACGCCCGGTGCGCCTTCTGCGGGATGCAAGTGCACCCAAGGACAACCCCCGGTTGGTGTAGGGCTATTGCAGGATATGGAAACCAAGATATTGGATTATGGATTTGGGTAGCTTAAGTGGACTAGTTATCTAGGACTATGGAAAAAATACTCAGATATAATGGCAGGCCGCATGTTAACGTGCGCACTCATTAATGGGCCCCTGAAAACGGTCGCTAGCACATAGTGTCGTAGCGACAAGGGGGGCAACATGACCTGAGGTGCTTATGCGGAGTGGAGAGGTATTCCTCGGCTATCAGGACAATCCCGGAAGTACGGTAAAAATCCCTGCCAGCATCTTACTAGAATACTTCCCTCCTCCGAGCAAGTTTGCACTTAAGCCGGCCAATAAAGGCAAGACAGTGGTGGGAGCGCCATTCCTTGTCATTGTTCACTTCAACCGGCCAATAAAGGCAAGCCAGAGGTGAGGAACACGACTTCTCCTGGGAGATAGGGTCCGTGGGGTCGCTACTGCCCCTTAGCTCGCAAAATGCTGCCCTGCGGGTTTCTGCATCTGTCTTGGTCTGGCTTCTCACCCTAGACTTGTTTCAGCAAAGTAATCTCTAACGGTACCGACCTAGAGTTCAGGAGCGCGCAAACCCTACCACGACGTGTGGCGGTGGGTTATTATTATATTGAGTTCTTTATTTTTCTTCTCTTTTAAGAGAATTTACGACCTTACACACGGGCCGGAACCAAGTGTGTAAGAGGGATTTTAATTGAAAAGGTGGATGATAATATAAAAGAAGTTAGGAAGTTTCGGGTGATGTGACAGGTGTTGAGAATGGTGGCTTTTTGGTGCATGTAAAGTGTGTGAGAAGGCATATTATTATGTAGAGTGTTAAGAAATTGTGTGAGAGCCTTCGCTACTACACCGGTAGATGAGAGTATTATTGGGATTGGGACGATATGGACGGTTTGTGGATTCCATTGGGTTTTTATTTCTATGGCGAGGACTTGGTACTTACTAAGTTTTGTGGATATTGTTATTGAATGTTGTGTCAGTTAGGTTTATCTATCAACTAAACTGTTTTATTAATTTTGTCGTAAACGGTGATATCAGGTCTATGGTAATGTATAGTTTTGTCTGTAATTATTGTTCGGTCCTAATAGATTTTCTGATCCCTGTTTTCTAAAATGGTTTCGTGTTTGTATTTATATCTAATATGGAATCATCTCGCCTATAAGTTTATATTTGTGTGCTAAGTACTGGTGTATGATTGCGGCAACCTGGGTCATGTCAGTGTATATAATCTGTCTGTGCAAGTGATTTCCAGGCCCCTGATATGTGTTGAATGGTCTCAGAAGCGCTGTTTCAATGTCTGCATGTGTCAGACAGCTGATTAGGGTCTTTTATTATGTACTTTCTGTAGTTACGAGTTACTATTATTTGATCCTAGATCGCAACCATCAAGCCTTGCGTTTCGGGAAACAATTCACTTCGTTTGAGCCATTCATTCGACTTAATTTTATCGACGTGTGGTTGGCTCAGACAGGCTCGGTGTCTTCCATGTAGCGTTTTCCCAGACCATGCTGCAATGTTTGTTGTGTGCTGATGAGAATTTCATTAATTT
Source organism: Brachylomia viminalis (assembly GCA_937001585.2). NCBI lineage: Eukaryota > Metazoa > Arthropoda > Insecta > Lepidoptera > Noctuidae > Brachylomia > Brachylomia viminalis. The sequence goes on along the minus strand of OW443301.2, from coordinate 10,580,910 downwards.
GAGTGTTTCTTTTTTATAAGTTGAGTGGTGTATGCTTTTTATCTGCTTTTTGTACATGTTTGTGTAGTGACGAATGTTCTGATTTGTTATGGAAGTAAGATCAGCCGAGCTATTCTGTAACAATCTCACCGTGAAAACTTAGGTGAAGTGAGCTTGAAGTGAGTTATCGATAGTGTCAATCCCTAGCATCAGCCGGTCGATTCTGTAACAATCTCACCGTGATAACTTAGGTGAAGTGAGCTATCATCTCACCTGCCGGCACAGATAACTATATACTAGTCGGAGACAGATAGGACAGTACTATGGTTGACGATTAGTTCCAAAAATATGCGCCAAGCGCTAGTGTCGTAATGTCACTGAGGGATGACCCACAGCGTACTATAAAAATGACGCTGACCATCCGGCATAGAATATCGATAGCATAGTGATGTGCCATGGAATATTCTTATAGGGTTAATTTTATTATTTGCAATGTTCAATGTTTCTTCCTATATGTTCATTGGATACGAATATAACGAAAGAAATGTAAAAAAAAGACTTCAGATTTTACTTTTTATTTATTTTTTCATCTTAACCTATGGGCTTTATATTTCTCAAAGGTAATTTGTTGAGGTGCACACATCTGTTTCACAAGTTTTTCTTGTACACCTCCTTTTAAAATTTTATTAATTATGTTGCACCAATTATGAACATGGGTGCGTATCATTAAATTAAGCAACCATTCCTTTACTTCGGTGTTATGACCTGTACACCCCAACCAATTTAAATCAAATTTCTTTATTATTTCTATTTTTAAATGTTTTTTTACACATTTTTTGTATGCATACTTATTCAAGTAATCATGTTATATAGATATATTCCTGAGATATTTAGATAGATATTCCCGAGATATTCCTATATAACATTAGAAACTTCTTTGATGGATATGTTAAATTATGATGTTTTAAAAGGGTATATTCTCGTTGTTCAATCCATTTATGAAATACATCTCTTTTTGTTTGCGTATAAGTATCAGAGCAACTCCTACAATTAAATTTGTTTGTCACTCTCCTGCACATATACCCTGCTGTATATGCAGAAGAGTGCACGCGCCATCTTTCGTTTACTGGATTTAGTGATTGGTTACTGCTAACGTTTTGCGTCATTGTTATGGGTCTACTACACACGGCATTTTCTTTATCTTCATCAAATGTTGATGAGGAACTCTCATCAACATTGGATGAAAATATGAGTTTAAAAAAATCTACAACTGTGTTTCCTGTATCATCCTCACAGTTTGCGTATATTGAATGTGGACCCATAACGTTGGACATTAGCAGTGATTTAAAAGCATTCAAAAAAGTATTTGCATCAGGATTGACATTCCTGTAGTTGATGGCTCTGATCCTACCAAAAAAATTCTCAAGAGGATCCTGATTAACATTTCTAGGATAAAAATATTGTATATCATATTTTTCGAACAACAGTTTAGACAACCTTTCAAAACTTTCTATAGTTGTAACCCATCCATTAAGAGAAGGAACTCGAACCTTATAGATTTTATTATTTTTGAGGGCTTTCTTGCTACTATTATCAATATATTGAATATTATTTAATATTTGTTTGGCTTCTGTCCAAAAATTGAAAATTTGATGGGCGTTTGGCTTTATTGGTCCACGAAGTTTGCCCCGGACAGTACTCCCTCGAGATCCATTCACGCTGTCAAAGAGCTTGTCCATGAATTCCACAGCTTCGCCTGTTGTGGCCATTGTCTCACTGACATTTTGACCCGAGGCTGTAGTTTCTGAAATACATAATTATATATAAGTATAACAAACAAACAATGTTTCCATTTCCATTCTATCAGACTACAAGAAAGTGCAACTGGTATTATTCTTAGTATATTAGTTTAAATCAAACGTCTTATTAGTCATAATGGCTCAATTGTAAAAATTAAAACCCAATTATTAAAAACCTAATTCTTTTTAACAAAGAGTGAATATGTATAGTGTGAATTCTTGTGTTTCTTTTGTCGGAGACCCTAAATAAATTAAAGTAAAGTGAGTAAGTGAGTGATTGATTGATAACAAAGTAAAAACTTACTGAACAATGCAGTGTATTTAAGCATTCCACTGGTTGTTGCACTCAGAGTTTGGGTAGCTACACTCACTTTAATTTTCTTCATTTTTGCTGCGTAAATATGGTGCTCTGTTAGTTTTTTATGCATTCTAGTATGACCTAGTTGGCAATCAGCATCAAATACCATTTCAATATCCTTCCAAGTGGCAACTTTGCTTTTGAAAAACATGTCTTTTGTAAGAAGGTTGTTCCTTAGCCCCTTAAGTAAGTGTGGGGGATCATACACTACACTTAGGTGTTGTCCTGACATCTCAATAGTTCCATCTGCAAACAAAAAAGCTATTGAGTACAACTTAATTTGATGGATCACAATCCTACTAATTTATAAAATAATGTCAAAGTTTAGATGTTTGTTATGCAATTGTGGTTTAACAGTTCAACATATTTGGATGAAATTTGGTACACAGTTAGACCATGACCTGGACTAACATACAGATGGATATTATGATAATTATAATGATGATGGATACTTTTTATCCTAGATAATTTGCAACTGCTATGCAGATAATGTGAACAAAGGCTATTTGTAGAGAGAGTATCTACTCACCATTATATATAATTATGTCTCAACTCAAGCAATAAAGCGATGACAACGAATAATACACAAACTAACCCAGAGATTCGACACGAACACGAATGACTGAAATTACTGAAAATACAATCTCTGTCAGTTTGACAGTTATACGCAACACTCAACAGCCAAAATGGCTGCCAACAACATGGCTACCGAAAGTAGCGCCATAACGCATTTTTTGGAACTAAAGCTGTCGCAGGCCGGATAGCTCACTTCACTTAAGTTTTCACGGTGAGATTGTCACAGAATCGACCGGCTGATTGAAAGTATCTGTTTGTAGTGTAAGTTGTGTACCTATGTATATTAATCCTATTCCTCGTTCTTAGCGTGGCAGCGTAAGTCGCTGTATGCATGATTTAGGGTGGGTGTTTCCTGTGTTTGGTAAAGTGTGTATTGATAGTCCGCTGTAGATTTCTAATATTGGTTTTGACCATCGTATAATTCCGAAAGAGTAACTACATAATTATATAAGAATATGCATTGCGAATGTGTTGATAGCTTTTATTATGTTTCTGGAGTTGAGGTTAGTTTTAAAGATTAGGCTATGGCGACGAGTGGATATTTTGGCCAGTTCTTGTTTTGGCATCTTTTGTTCTATCTGTCTGAATTGTTTGAAACCTAGGTATTTGTAAGTACTGTGTTCATCCATTGGCTCATTAGATTTGACTGATCCAAGTGTGTAACTGTTATTTTGTGTTGTTCCTTTAACCATTGACAAAATTTTGCATTTGTCTACCCCGAATTGCATAATAATATTGTTAGATTTTTTTCGTACCACTTGCTCAAAAAAGTGACATTCTATGCCACAAAAAGCGAACATAACAATAGTCATTTTTAATCTGTTAAAAACAGGGAAAGAAAATTGTACTGAATTTCATTCATCCTCTAGGGGGAGAATGTGATATAAATTTGGAATAGGTACTTACCGAAATTTATACTGAACTACATCTGTGTTTACACCATTGAGTTTGTATAACCTCTCGTCCAAAGCATTATACATCTTTTTGAAAAAGGAATACGCATGTATTATGCAGTTATGATTATTAAATAAAATTACGAAAACCGACGAGGCCGTATGAGCCTTTGCTTTTCCGACAAAAAAATATTAGTCTAGGAATTTGCCGCGTTTTTGTTTTCTTCAAATACATAAACGTTAAGTTTATTTTAATTTATTTTTATAAATAAGTTAATGTTCTAAAAATACGTTTAATTGTCATTATTTGTAATAAATGCTTATCTCATATTATTATTGTGTTAATTTTTTCGCAAATGGTACGAAAAGTAGAGTATTTTCCTTGGTGATAAAGCTGTCTTAGTCTTGGGTGAACTTAAATCCCTCGCTACACTCAGGACTCGTCTTAAATCCCTCGCTTCGCTCGTGATTTAAGTTTTTAACACCCTCGCTACGCTCGGGAGTAAACCTCGAGTCCTTCATTACGCTCGCGATTTAAATCGTCACCCGCGAAAGAAGACACTGCTTTATCCCCTTGGTTAATAATCTACTATTTCATATCATCTATTATATAAGGTGTGTTAATGTGAATTATGTGTTATCGTTTGTCAATGTAAATCCTGTGTTAGTTATATATATATCTAGTAGGTGTGAGAGTGGTTTGAGTGCCATGCAAAACCATAAAGGACATAAAGCATCGCCTTGAAAAATACCACGTTTTATGTGGATTGGTACAGTGGCCAGAGTCGAGGAGGCTTGATTTATTTTAAGTACCAATTACAGGCACTTTTGAATAGTCCAGGGGTCGGTCAGTCAGAAAGATGAAGCTAGTTGCCCATTCCAAAGCGTAGTAGGTACCTATGAAGAAGAATGGGCAAGAAACTCCATGGACACTCTTTTAAGCCAAAATATTAATACAAAAAAGTGATTACATCATTCATGTTGAAATTATACACGTGCGAACGACGTAGAAAGACGTGCACGTTAAAAGCATCCGTATTAAAAATATAAAACAATTCAGGAAATAAAATAAGGAACTCGCTGCGCTCGCATCTGCGTTATAGTTCCTCTTATTTCTTCTGATTTTCTGCATAATATGTCGACAAAGCAACTCCTATTTTTAAATTATTTCCGAGGCGGGGGTGCAAAAAATTTTTGAGCTCCCGTCACCCACTATTGCATCTTGTTACTCGTTAATTCTTAAGCTTTCTGGCATAAGTCGACAAAGTAACTCCTATTACTGTATGAATAGTCAAAATAAACCTAACCTATCTGAGCTGCTTAGATTATCGAGCTCGCTTCGCTTACTCTTACATTCCAAGTTCTTTAAGAATGATCACCGTTCAGTCACTGCCAGCTATGCGAAAAATCAATCATGTAGGTTTTTAACTTTGAAGCCTTAGGACCATAATGATTTTTTTCATTATGTTCCAAGGGCCAAAACTGTTAAAAATTTTCTGCCCTTACTATATTTATAGCTCGACTAGTCGCAAAGTGAGTGACCTAAGCAAAGATCTATACGCTTTTTTTGCATTACAATTACTATTGTGTATTGTGACACTAAACGACATTTAGTGGCGAGTAGTGATACTATGTATTGGACAATGTACTATCTATTTCTGCTACCCACTAACAGGTGGCATTAGTTGTAATTAAATACTTGGGAATTTCCACGTTGGTTCGAGAAACTTCTGGTTCTGGCTAGTGTATTCCGATCACTTCGAGATGGCAGTAATTGCATATAAAAAGGCTAGCGGCGCAACCGCGAGTCAGTGGAGGCTGGAGGCTTTGAGTTAGCTCAAAGGCACCACAGGATAGACCGGTTAAGCAGTCACGGCCTCTCAAGGCCAACTGCGAGATGCCAAACCCAAAAAAAAAAAATAACCGCGAGTAAGTTTGCGTAGGAAAGGCGAAGGAAGCGAAACTGTCTATTGTGAAATAAAGTACACCCGTGCATAACAGTATTTTGATTTGACTTATTGTTTTTATGTGTGATTTATTAGTATGTAAAAGAAGCGAAAAATAGACAGTGAATGCAGAACGTTCAAATATAAATGGAACTTGCAGTATTTTGTGATTGAGTCCAGTAATAAGGCGCTATGTTTAATAATTTGTAATAAAACCACAGCTGTTCTCAAAGAATATAACATTAAACGACACGCGACACTATGAATCGAAACAACTTCAAAATTACTCTAAATATACAGGAACTTTGCAGACGGATAAATTTGAAGCTTTGAAGCGCGGACTGAAATCGCAGCAATCTTTGTTTATCAAAGCGAATACTGAACAAGAGTCTGCAACTCGCGCCAGCTTCGCGTGGCTCTTGAAATCGGAAAACGTGGAAAACCTTTCACTGATGGAGAAATGATAAAAGAATGCTTGATTGCAGTAGCCGAAGAATTATGCCCCGAAAAGGTAAATTTATTTAAAAGTGTCACTTTGTCAGCAAACACCGTGGCTCGGAGGGTGCAAGACATCGCAGAAAATATATTATCTCAACTGTCTGACAAAAACGGACATCTTCATTGGTTTTCTCTAGCCTAAGATGAGTCAACGGATGTGTCAGATACTGCTCAGGTATTGTTTCTTTTTTCGCGGAGTAGCTATAAGCTATGAAGTGTATGAAGAACTTTTTGATATTGATAGTACCTATTCACGGCACGACAACTGGGCAGATATTTATAAGGGAGTTGAAGATGCCATTAATAAAAAAAACCTTCGATGGAAAAACTTGAAATCTGTCACAACTGATGGAGGCTAAAATACGCGTGGTAAAAATAAAGGAGTGGTGGTTGCACTTGTGTCAATGGCTGTAGAAAATGATGGTGGTTCAAAACCATTAGTCTTACATTGTATCATTCATCAACAGTCCTTGTGCGGAAAATGTTTGAATATGTCTGAAGTTCTAAAACCAGTCATATCAGTTGTTAATTTCATCAGATCCACTGGGCTAAATCACCGACAATTCCGCGAGTTTATTAAAGAGATCGGAGAAAATTACTTACCACATCATACTGCCGGCCGCTGGTCTAGTTGTGGAAAAGTCCTTAAGAGCTTTTTTGAACTTAGAGCAGAGATCAATTTTTTTTTAAATAAGAAGCGTCTCGCTTTTGCCGATTTAGAGAATAGTGAATGGCTGTGGAAGTTAGCATTTTATTTCGATTTGACAAATCATAAGAACGAACTGAATTTGAGATTGCAAGGAGAAAATCAGCTTCTCCCTGATTTATACACCAATATCAAATCCTTTAGGCAGAAAATAATACTATTTCAATCGCAATTACTTAAAAAATGTTTCACACATTTTAAATCATGTGAAATTTTCAGCCACATTTTACAGAGACTGAATTTCCCGTTGATTTTGCAACCGAAACTTTCGAGTGCTTTAAAGATAAGTTTTGATACTCATTTCTCAGACTTTGTTGTCATTGCGAATGAAATTAAGCTTTTTCAAAATCCTTTTGATTCTGACATTGAGACCCTGGCTCCAGAAGTCCACATGGAAATTATTGATTTACCTACAGTGCAAATTCATCTTCGTTGGAACTCTAAAAGAGTCTTCCACTGGTACAATTTGATAATTTGCATGCTCGTGAGTTGTTTTCTGTTTTTGGTACTACCTACTTACTTACTTGTGTAAGAAAACGTTTTCCAAGATGAAGTACAGAAATAATGTTTACAGATCTAAATTAACCGATGAGCATCTTAAATGTCTTTGAATAAAAGGTAACAAGTAAAATTGATCCACAACTACAAACTATTGTTGTTGGAAAATCACAATTACGTAAATCTCATTACCTAGTGTTTTTTGTTTTACTGTGATTAGTGGGATTCATTTCAATTATTTGTTAGTTATTAAGATGCTTAAGCTTAGATACTTACGTTTTCTGCTCAGAAACTCGGGTTTTATTTAGGTAGGTACTAATAAAACCGAGTAGGTAATTATCATTGTATTTTCTTCTTCAACTGTAGTAACAACAATAAGACATTGGCTGTCGCGGGCCAGATTGATGACACTAGTCTGAAGCTGTCACGGGCCGGATTGATGGCACTGGCGGCGGGCCGTGTTTGGCCCGCGGGCCGTAGTTTGGAAACTCCTGGTTTAAAAGAAAGTAGGTACCTACGTTGTTTTAAGTAGGTAACTTGAGGGTAAAGGAATACGAGAAAAATAACGTCTTTGTTTCGATAGAACTTCGATTTCTGACGACTGTTGTTATTTTTATTTTCTGTGCTAGTGCATTTTATTTGCTGGCTTCTTCAAATGTCACGTGCCTAGGGGCCCTGGGTCTCTACGTCCGGGCCTGGTAGGCGACTGATACTGACAAGCGTCGACGCGTGGCACGCTCTAGCATGCTCGCAACGGCCGGCGTAGCTGCGAGGTCCATTATTTCGGAATTATATCTTGCATGTTATTTTCAACTCTATTTCTGTTGAATTAAGTTCATATTCAATTAATAAATGATAACTGCTCGAGCCTCTTGCTGCTCTTGGTGACCCTAAGCGTGTGCTAGCTCTAATACTCTGGAAGTCAAATTAAATCAAGCCAGTCGCATCTCTAAAGTTAATTTGTATGGTTTATTTATGATTTTTATACCTAATATCTATGATATAGCTACAGGATGGCCCGTGAAATTAGGTCGAGATAAACTTTTTAAAAGCCTCTCTCCAAGGGCTTCCCACAAGACCCCAGCCATTATTTATAGTTTAGGAGCTAGATGTTTTTTTATATTTTTTTGGGAGATTCTCACAAGACAAATTTCTTTTTTTTTTCTAAGTTTTTTTTGCGTTGCATGGGCCATGTATGTTTTAAATACGATAGTTTTGCCTGCGGTTTGACCCGCGTGAAGGTCGGAAATTATCCCACAGGAATGTAGGTACTAACGGGATAAAAAGTATCCTATGTCCTAACCCGGATCATGGTGTACCTGTGTGCCAACCATCGAAATCCCTTCAGCCGCTAAGACGTGAAAAGATAACAGGCAGACCGACAGACAGACATACCTACTTTCGCATATAAGGAGTATGGATAGTAGTAGGTACCAACCTGAATATTTATTTTTGCAGGTGATAGAAGATATTGATTTGTCTAATAAAACATGTTTGATCACGGGTGCGAATAGTGGGATCGGATTGGAGATGGCGAAGTGTTTAAGTTCTCGAAACTGCAACGTGCTCATGGCTTGTCGCAATCCTTACTCGGCGAACATTGCTAAAAATGCTTGTGAAAATAGTCATCTTCTGAAATTGTACGAGCTCAATCTTGCTTCACTAAGATCTGTGAAAAAGTGCTCCGACGAGATCCTAAAAGAACAGCCGTAAGATATTTTTCTTTAATCTAACAAATGGCAAAGGCGCTCATAAAAATGTATTAATACAATTTTACTTTTTTTTTTTCTATTACTGTAATATGTTACAACAAACCTACTTTATCTATTAAATATTTGCATGCTCATTACATGGCGGTATTTGTCTTTACACTGAAATTTTATGTAACATCTTTTGTGTACACCACATTTTATGCAAATAAACGAATTTGATTTGATAAACGGGCAGCAATGTGGGGCTGCAACACATTGCCAGCAATATTTCAAGAGTGGCGCGGGCCGTCCCGACATAAGGTACCTTCTTAAAATATTGCTACAATACTCGGCAATATTTTCAGTGGCTACTCCGATTGCAAGGAGCTATTTCATCAGCCATTGTTTGCCGGAAATATTTGTTGGGGTTGTTTGGAAATTACTACCGGGCCCGGGCCATATACTTTCTGCAATAAAAGTAGGTATACATACCTACTGTAACACAAGCATAAAAAGCAAACAAGCAATAAGCTTGCAAATGTTTTCCCGTTTAGGAGCGCCTTAAAGATATATTCACCATATACAGGGTGTGGCGTAAGTAGTGGTCCACCGTTCAGGATTCGATAAACCAGATAATTAACTATAACAATTAAAAATTTTAACCATGTTTAGGGTTCCGAAAATATTTCCTTTTTGTCTTTTATTTACGAAATTTCTACCTTTTATTACAAATTTGTTTGTAGTTTCAACAAAAACCATTATTTTTTCATTTTGATTTCTGTTAATTACTGCTGAATAGGTACTTGAGCTATCATGATAAATTATGTTTATTTATGTAAATTCAGCTCTTTTGAAGAAAAAGTTGGTTCTTCTCTAATTTTACCCCTAATTTTTAACACACCAAGTTCAAAAGCGATTTTTGTAAAAAAAAACTTACTACTAAAAATGGTTGAATTTTTTAACTGTTATAGTTAATTATCTGGTTCATCGAATCCTGAACGGTGGACCACTACTTACGCCACACCCTGTATATTGTAAATTAATATATTTTAAGTTTTTCTTTTTTAGAAAACTTGATATCGTAGTTTTAAACGCAGCTGTATTTGGATTACCGTGGACTCTTACGGAAGACTCATTGGAAACCACATTTCAAGTTAATTACTTGAGTCAATTTGTGTTACTAACGAACCTTGAACATATACTTGCCCCAGATGCACGGGTCGTACTTGTATCTTCGGAATCGCATAGGTAATTTATTTAAATTAGTGGTGTCTTTGTGGGATTAATTTGTTATTAAGTTCAGTTGTGCCAAAAGTGGAGATACCGTTTATTTTTCTCAGGCACGTAAGCTGGGATTTCAACAATCAATTAACACCCACTGAAGCGATGGTGTCACTGCCTGAACAAGAGTACACTTCTATAAGAGCCTATAACATCTCTAAGCTGTGTGGTATTCATTTAATGCACTTCTTGAGTTATCGCTGGGTGAACACGGGTAAGTCGGTGTTCTGCGCTCATCCTGGATCCTTTGTCAAGACTAGACTGTGTCGAAACTGGTGGCCGTACGAATTACTATACACAAGTATGAAGCCTTTTTCCAAATCAATTGTAAGTTTCCTTTATTAACATTTAGACAATTTCTCACGGTCTTCAGTCGAAGTTAGTCTTATACATTTGTTACGTTCAAACAAATCCTAAAAGCCTCTGACAGAGGCAGTCGATGGTGTTATGGACGTCGAGCACTACGTGGTCGCGACCTCGAGTACTTGTGGTCGTCGACGCAACCTTAGTCGCAAAAGCTGCGACCAAGATGCGGACGTTCACAGTAAACTACCTACACAAAGTTTGGCCGCAACTAGTCGGCCGACGGTAGGTTCTTCGTGCGACCTGAAATTAGTAGGTACTATTATGAGGGAAATAGACAAAAGGAAAGTCAAAAGCTACAATTAAAATGGTATAAACAAGACATCGTCACAGAATAACATCGGTTACCGTATAACCGTTACCGGAGTCAGTCACACGTCCTTACTAAACATGTCATAGGCACAGATTAGATACGTGTGACTCCGGTGCCGAAGCCCTCTGAAACGAAGCCCTCCTCCTTTAGCTTAGTCTCGCAGTCGGGTAAACACCGCAAGGAACATTATTAATCTATCATTATGAAGTTTGTCAAAAACTGCCAATTAGCCTATTAGCAGCACTTACTAGCCTAGTTAGGCCCGTTGTATACGGCACGGCGCGTCAGCCGCACCGCAGAATAATCGTGTGAGCTTGTACATGACATGGCAAACCACCGGTTGTATGGTAGGTATACGGCTACGGCGCAGTGCCGTAGTGCCGCCGTGTCTGTCAACAAACTTCCATTGTGATCCATAAAACACTGAGAACCATGCCTACACACGGCAAATGAATCGTTGGTTTTCATTACCTACTTAGTTACTAACTTGACGACACGTTTGGTGTAGTGGCTACAGTGGCTAAGTGTAGTCAGCGAAACCAAATGGTCCTGGGTTCGAATCCCGGTAGGGGCAAATGTTTGTATGATGAATATGGACATTTGTACCCGAGTCATGGATGTATATTTATAATATGTATGTATTTACGAAAAAAAAATGTATTTAAGTAGTGTATCAACCATCTGGTATCCATAACACAAGCCTTAAGTGTTAAGTGCTTAACTTGGAACTAGATGGTGCTGTGTGCAATGTCAGACGATATTTATTTATTTATTTTATTTAACTTCTACTCGCGACTTCTTTCGCGTGAAATTTCTTGTTTTCACATAAAATATAGCATCGCATCGCCCGCCGGCGCTATTATTTCGCTATCGCTTGGCGTTCTTTCTGATTTCTTTTTTTTTTGCCCGGCTCTTAAGGGTCGAAACGTGATGTTAAATAGCCTATAACCAAACAATCCGTCTGGTAGTACTTACCAGAGATTCGTGCGTTCAAATTCAAACAAACTCAAACTCCTCAGCTTTATTATACTCGTATTAAGTAAAGATTTGGTTTCTAAGACTGAGAATCTAATTGTAGTCTGATTAAATAAAGTGTATTATTATTGTCGTATCCCAGAGGTTAAAGTCAACGCACACATATTAGAGGGGCAATTCCCGTATTTTTAAGACCGTTCGCATTCTAATCTCTGTGTCAATCTGTCAAAATTACAATCAATTTTACGTAGACAGAGAAACTAATAGACGAAGGGACCCTGTAACCGCAGTCGAGACAGAGATAAATGTCAATGTGTGCGTATAATGTTGCCACAGTAACTGCATTCCCCTGTTTTTGGAGTGTTATTAGATGAAGTAGGGTAAATTATTTTCAGGATTTAATTGAAACGAAACGAGTTTTTTAATTAAGATTTATTATACTACTTAAATGATAAATGATTTTATTTCTGTAAGTAGATTTGAACAAACACTTTTACACGTCAATCATATTTTTTTTAAACTAGATGAGGTCGGCGTTTCCTATCTGACTACTCTGAGAAGAAAGGCCGAAACAAACTCAGAGGTCACAGTCTCTTTTAAAGTCCAGACAAAACCTTGGTCAGATCATGTGAAGGCTATGTAGATCGGTGTCTGCAATGGTCTTTTGAGGAAAGAACCACACAGATTGAGTGGACCTGCTGTCCAGTCAGTGCACGCAATTTTCAGTAATCGTGCAGCTCAACTTAGACTCAAGGAGCTCAACGATTCGACGAACAATACCAAAGAAAGGACATTTGAGTAGGCCGCATAAATTACTCAAGCTGCCAGATCATGTTACGCTGAGAAAAATACAAAAATAAATATAAAAAAAAAACCAATGACCGACATAGTTCTCACATTCACAATAATTAGGATAATATTATAATAGTCTTTGAGGACCATGTAGATTTGTGTCGGAAATGGTCTTTTGAGGAAAGAACCACACAGATCGAGTGGACCTGTCCAGTCAGTGCACGCATTTGTCAGTAACAAGGATTTGATTTTAAGTTCCGAAATAATGTCTGATAATTTAGCATTTCGTTTCATTAAGCGCCTATTTGTTTGCCGGAGAGCACGTATTTTTTTTGTAAGATTTGCAACAGCCTCAGTTTTTTTCTTTATATCTGCTTTTTCTTCTAATGGTTTTTATTTTTGCGTCATCTTGAAAATTGGCACTTGAAGATGTGGATGGTACTGGATCAGAACTCTCCTCAGGTGTTGAAATCTAAAATATTCAATCAAATTATTATTAAAGTTGGCTGTTGCCTGTTGGCTCGGAACGCATATTATGAATAAAATTAAATATTAAATTAAAAATTAAATATGAGATAACATCCACACAAGGTCTTCAGGTCCCGAACTAGGTAGAACATGTACTACGGGTAATCGATGACTGATATACATACTTATATACATATACACACCCAGACACGGGTCAAACAGACATACATTTATATACAGACAAATATTTGACTTGTCTGGGGATCGAACCCAGCTGGGGACCAGCGGCTCAGAAGGCAGGGTCGCTACCAACTGCACAAACCAGTCAGTCAAAGAAGAATGTCAAAGAAGATTCAAGAAAAATGTCAAATATATTGTCAATAGAAGAATACCTTGATGAATTTTTCTGGGTCTTGTGATAATGACACTGAAGCTGACTTTGATATTAGTTATCACTTTCAACAACTTGTATCTGCAAGTTAAACCATAAAGTTATGAATTATATTTAAAAAAACACTATATTATTTTATTTTAATAAATTCTTACCGCAATATTGGTACTGCATCAGAATGCAGAACTGTTTTCTTTTTCTTTTTTAGTAGTACATTTTCTGGGAAATGATTGCTACATATTTTACAATATTTTGTGGGAATCCAATCTTTTCTTCCAGTTGCTTCGATCCATTTTATACGTAGGTCTGGATCGTCTGGGAAACTAACGATAAACTTAGCTATATTATTAATACTCACAGGTACTGACTGAACGTCATTCCATAACGATAGATGTGTCATTCTTATTTGATCAGAAATAGGAGAAAAAATAAATTAAATTAATATATTTATAAATAACGAAGCTTCCCCTAAAAGATACTATGCTATTATTTGATCCAATATTTTTTGTTTTTATTACATTGTAGAGCCAATATTTTTTATCGTGACTCGGGGCATTTTTGAGCTGACGCTGGCAACACATACATGATATAATTTATTGGTTATGAATGTTAAAAACTCGACAAAATCCTATTATCTTCAGTTTTAATGAGACATATCGTTCCGTCATGCTATGGCATAAATAATCATCATTTAAGAAACTATAATTAGGTACAAAACCGTCGTACTTACGCGTGAAAAGACACACCGGCAATTTTCTTCTCACTATCGCTTTTACATGAAATAACACGACAACGCACCATTGTATCATCGTCGATGTGAAATACGGATAATTTCTCTGTCTTCTCACTGGATTAAAATCGTTTTTTATCATAAAAATAAGCAAAATTTTAACACCAAACACAATGACGGCACGAAGTGTCAAAGTTTGTTTCGCAATTTGAGTTGCCGACCTTGAAAAAACAGGTTACACGGTAAGAGACAAAAAAATTGATAGTTGTATCTCTGTCTAAAACATTCATAGCGTAATTTTCGCTCTCTTTCTTGTGTAAGCGAGAAAGGAATCGTCACTGCGTCTATTAGTTTCTCTGTCTACGCAATTTTACATACATTTGTGACAGGTTTTTGACATTGATTGTCGCTGAGATGAGATTGCGACTTGAATTTGAACGTTTTTTAAGTACGAGAATTGGCCTACAGCTCGGCACCGGATCCGCATCGCGTCAACTCGAGCCGTTCAAATCAAATCTAAACAATAACTATCACGGCATCGATATTGATGTGTGCGATGACTTTAAGACGCCTGCCGAGCTATTCTGTAACAATCTCACAGTGATAACTTAGGTGAAGTGAGTTGTCGATAGTGACAACCCCTAGCATCAAGTGGAATGATAGCTCACTTCACCTAAGTTAACACGGTGAGATTGTTACAGAATCGACCGGCGGCTGCTCGAGTACGAGGTAAAGTAACTTCTTCAAATTCATATGTAATTTCTAAGTTTATTTTGGATATCACTCAAATACGGCGAAGGAAAACATTGCGAGGAAACCAGCAGATGTATTCTGTAAAAATTTCACCGTGAAAACTTATGTAAAGTGAGCTGTCATTCCACCTGATGCTAAGGATGGAACTATTGACAGCTCACTTCAAGCTCACTTCACCTAAGTTTTCACTAACTCAGGTGATGTGAGCTGTCATTCTACCTGATGCTAGGGGTTGGAACTATTGATAGCTCACTTCACCTAAGGTTTCACTAACTCAGGTGAAGGGAGCTGTCATTCCACCTGATGCTAGGGATGGAACTATTGTCAGCTCACTTCACCTAAGTTTCACTAACTCAGATGAAGTGAGATGTCATTCCACCTGATGCTAGGGATGGAACTATTGTCAGCTCACTTCACCTAAGTTTTAACTAACTCAGGTGAAGTGAGCTGTCATTCCACCTGATGCTAGGGATGGAACTATTGACAGCTCACTTCAAGCTCACTTCACTTAAGTTTTCACGGTGAGCATTTTACAGATATAACTATAAGACTGAAGTCACCAATCCATATCGGGAAACTGTGGTGATCAATGGCATTCTCTGTATGAGAAGAGGCCTGTGCCATCTAGTGCGATAGGCTGGTATTAATTTTTTTATATATGGCCGAAGCCAACTCGCAGAGGCCCCTTAGACAATTTAAATGAAATTATTATTATAATGTAAATCAAATCAAATCAAAAGTCATTTATTCAAACTAGGCTGAGAATCAGCACTTTTTGAACGTCAAAATCACATAAGACAGTCCCCCCAAAACACCCGCCCTTCACCATTTCCTGCTTTAGCTGGGAAGAAGAAGTGGCGGAAGAAACTCCCCAGCAGCACTGCTGTCTTTTCAGTTAGAAGAACTGGATACTATACAGTAATAAGTAATTAACATTACGAAACACAAAAACACTAAAATTATTTGCCATAATATGTCAGCTAGCACACGCCAATAAGTGAAAACGCGAAAGCGTTTTGTTGATTACGACAAATGTGTTCAGTCTCTTAATTTATTTGCACAGAGCCAAGCAGCCAGTACGCCAGTATACTGCGCCGCGTCTCCCGACCTGCGTGGCCTCTCCGACATCTACTTCAAGGACTGCCGGCGCAGCGAGGTGAGCGACCTGGCGCAGGACTTACACCTGTCCTTCAGAATCTACGATCTAACTAAATCGTTGCTCCGCGACCGCATCGTGGCAAGCGCTGACGTCACCAGAGTTAAAGAACCAGTCGCCTTCCCAGATATTGATGAAACAACATTGGTGGCTAATTACTCCGGTTAATTTGTGACAATGGTGAATGAAATTTATTTTTATTATGATTAGGTCTGTTTTGTTGGTTTTAAAATATAATAAAATATGCTATTTGAACTCATTTTTTCATTTGTATTTATTTTAATATAGTGTAAAGTATTCAATATTGGGTAAGGTATATCATTGTACAACACGTAGCATTATAAAAAAAACATTATTATAACATTATTTAATAACCAATATGCACTTATATATAACAATAAAAAATAATAAGAGCCAACTGCAACGTTAAAAACAAGTAATCGTATCGTCACGACATGTTTTACGTTTTATATTGTATTTCCATATTCAAAAATACATAGGTACGACATATAATATTTAATTTTAACTTGACAACCAAAACCGCCAGATATTGTTGTACACAAAAATATGCAAATAAGTGTGAGACGCACTGGCAAGTTATATTTTAACATCGTATGTAAGGCCGCGTCGTGTAACGCACGTGTAAAATAGTTACTACGTTTTAAAAATTGTATCTTATTTTATTTAGCGCTGATACATAAATGCACGAGGCGATGGAAATTCATAATGATTTAATTAAATATGAATAAAATTAATCGGTTTTAAACGATAAAAATTGAACTTAAAATTACATTATTAAATTATACGGCATGAAAGTAAAACAGCAGTTGTAGCCGCAGCTAAACAAACAAAACATAACGATGTCCATTTTGCGCAACATTCAGCAAACGGTAACAAGATGCACGTAACGTTAATATTATACAGTGACGTTTTGGGGATTCAATTTAATAATGTCTCTATATCAGCCTTACTGTGTAAATGCTGCTAACAAGATGCACGAAGCTTCATAAAGATTACGTTCGAACTTTAAACCCGCAAAGTTTGTGTTTCAACAACAACTCGCATCTAATACGTTGACACGAGGAAACAAAATATCATGGATCAGAAAACAAAATAAGTACTGTACTTAATAGGTGCTTATCATACAAGTGTTCTTTAATAAATAACGTTGGGTACTTATCTAAGCCATTATAAAGAAAATCAGCCTTATAGTATTGAACCCTAAAGCTAAAGGCGGGCGCCTGCTCGAAGAGTATCATGATAAATAGCTGCCTCGATGTTCAATAGAGCAGGATTCGCTTCTCGACCTGCTTGCGGCAGATAGGGCACACGGTGATGCGGTCGCCGCACATCTGGCACATGCCGTGCCCGCACAGGAAGATCATGTTCTTCAACCGATCCAAGCAGATTGGACACATCGTCTGTAACACACGTTATTACAAATGTATCATTTTGTTAAACTATCTTCGTGGGTTGTTTTCTCGTTACCGGGTGTGTACCCTGCTTGTCAGTTAGGTATGTCAAGACTGGCAGCCGGTCAGGCAAAATCATTACAAGGACCGGCCAAGTGCGTGTCTGACTAATGCCACGTGTAGGCAGGGTTCCGAGGTCAGCACTGATATGGGCATCGCATGCCGTTTGTCATGGGTCGATTTTTTTCTTGTCGATGTTTTAATAATGTAAGTTGTAATATCAATTATTATAATGAAAACAAGAATTAATGTGGAAATACGGGAATGCAAAATGACATCAGCTTCGCTATAAATCCAACATGCCCGAGGCGGTATCTGCACGATGTCACCAAAAATATTAAAGCCAGAAAAATTGTAGTGCTGACCTGTTCCTTGATGTCCTGGAGCTGTTGCTGTAGCTTCTGCACGTCGGCCACGGCGGGCGCGGAGGCTGCAGGGTTCGCGGGCGTGGCGGGGCCGGCCGGGGTGCTGGGGGTGGCGGGGGCGGGGCCGGGGCCCGCGGGCGCGGCTGCGAAGCGCGAGCCGTTGTTCATGTAGTGCGGTGCTGACTGCGTCGGCACCGGCTGTCCCTTGTTCACCTGCACCTGCGCCAGGTTGCTGCCGCTCTCCTTCTCCACTGCGGATATGCACAAATTCATAACTTATCAGGTATTATCTTTATTTTTGATCAACAGGCGGATATTGTCTCGAATGATATTTACAATCAATCTTGTGCGGCAGCGCCGGCGGCAGCGCCGGCGGCTGCAGCGGAGCCTGCGCCGGCGCGAGCGGCGTGCGGCACTCCACGCACTTGCGCATGAGCGGCGCGCAGGCGGCGCAGGCGCACACGTCGCCGCACGGCCGGAACACCACGGTGGCGGGCGCCTCCGAGCACACCACGCACTCGCCCACGCGCGCGCGCGACGTCACGCCCGCGCGACAGATCAGGCACTTCTTCACCTGCACACAAAATAATATCTACCATGTAGGTTTCGGCTACGGTGACTATTTCTGTTTTTTTTTTGGCGACTATAGGTTGCGAGCTTGTGCTCTGATGTGGCTAATGTACCCTATCTTGACTGTGAACGTACATACCTACGTGCATAGTGCAGACATGTTTAAATACCGTTATGGTAAAGATATGTTGGTCTCTTGGAATAGGTAGATAACTCTTGAAATTTTACAAAAATTTCATTGCACTAAATTCTACGCTTATTCTTGCGAATGGACTTTTCACACTAGTAAATTCCTCTTCCGGGTGACAGAAAGAGACAGAGAATAGGAAAATGCTGATCTGTAGGTGTATTTATTATTTCACCATAATGTGCAGATTACTTTGACAACTGGTCTAATCATTGGATATTTATCGATTTATTCTTCGTTTGTACCACTGAGTTTTGTCCTATATAAAAAAATCCTGGGTCGTCCCAAACAATATGCTTCCTTCGTCCCAAAATATAATTTTATTCTCGCTTCGTCCTGATAAATATTCCTTCTACGGCCCAAATTATTTTTGTATATACCAAAATTACTTTTTTGTACAATCGGCAAAAAAGGGTTACGTACCTATTATTAAATATTAAACATCAACCAACTATTTGTGTTAGACGTTTTATATAAGGTGAATCTATGCATACACGAAATATATTAAGGGGTCATTGTACTCATCATTATGAACAACTTTTAATATGGGACCATACCTGAAATCGCAAAAAAAATATCAGCTGTTCCCTATATTTATGTTCGCAAACTCGTCAGAATGTACAGTTAAAATACACAGAACAGTCAGATCACAGACCTGACTGATCTAGTAATATAATAGTATTAATATAAAATATAATATATTAAAATAAATAGTAATGATAAGATGATTATTATACCATATCTGTGATCTTGATTGTGATACTAGATAATAAAGATGATTTATGCCTAAATGTTTAGAATTGTTTTATTATTAAATTATTGTTTCAAAAATTTCAAATATGTATTTTTTTTTTTGTTAACTGTACCTTTGAAGTACTCGTTATTTGGGAAGAGCACAACTTTAAATGTGATATGGGACAAACTAAGATTTTTTTGGAATGTGGGACAAAACTTCAGGACGAACGAAGAATAAATCTATGTATCTCCCAAATTGGGTCATTATGGAAAACGACAACATGTTGCGCCGACCCCAAATAAATTGGGATAAGAGCAGGGATAAGAGAGGTCGATGCCAATTGGTTTATCCTGGCAAACGCTTCCTATAAAACGGAGTGTTCCAGATTCAGATCTAAGTAAGCCTGGGAGGGTCCCAGATACTTTAGAAGCAGCTAGAGAGATGATATAAAGTGGAACTCGTTACCCTCGCTGCGCAGACGTTACAGCAGCAGATGTGTCCACAGGGGCGGAAGAGTGTGTCTCGCTTGGCATCGGAGCAAACGAGGCACTCGTCCGCGGTGGGGTCGTGAGCAGGGGGCGCGGGCGGCGCGGGTGCGGCCTGCGCGGGCGCAGACTGCGCGTGCGCCGGCTCCGCGGCCGGCGGCGGCGACGCGCTGCCTCCGGACACAGCCGCAGCGTTCAACGAGCTCGGCTCGTTCTCTGGTGTGCCTTCGCCACCCAAAGTTGCTCCTTCCTTGCGACAAGATGTCAAAGTCTTGCATAGATTCGGATCCGGGCATAAGTCCAGCGGCGTCTGACCTAGAAATTGAAATATTCAATTGAGTAATAGCATTTCTATAAAAGTAAAATATACGCAGTTGCTTATTAAATACATTCTTAATTTGGCTGGTAGCTTATGATAACACGTGGAGAATTGCAGAATAACTATGCGTTTGTGCATCAGCGTGGTTTGGCAAGGTTTATACCACACATACTTTGTCAGCATGTCGTGTTCTTTGTCTTGTCGTAACTAGTATTATAAATGCGAAAGTAGTTTGTTACACTGTTACGCTAAGGACACAGGATACTTTTTATCCAGATAGTCCATATGCCAAAATTCTCAGATTTTAACTAACTTGTTCAATGTGTATTTACAGTTATTTTTTCGTGTTATTGTAAACTAACATTTTTGTGGTTCTTACCTCTCCAATATAGTCGCCAGCAAAATAAATATGGATCCCAACGAAATAAGCAGTTTGGCTTTGTTTAAAGTTAATATATTTGGTTTTATCGAAATTTATTTTGAGACTAGCGACCACATTCGCGTGGAAACTCTTAGGACCGTACAATAAAACACCATATTTTTACAAAACTTCCCTCTGCACCACGTTTGTAGTTTTGGTCTCAGCAGCCAAAATATGAAGACACCCGCAGCCTTCAGTAGCAATTTCCCATTGCTTGGGAAGTTTATCGTTTTAGTGAATTAATGAACGCCTGCTTTCCTGCTTAAACTACCTACTGGGCCAACATTGATCTCTGACTGGTACATTCTTACAGATTATTCGTGACGAAAAGCTATCACAAATCACAAAAATAATATAACAGTAGATTGTAAACACACGGGATTTCTCATTAACAGTCACCCTAACCATAGATATTTATTTTTATTATAACTAAAGATGACAGAAGAGGCCTAAATTTTATGTTATTTATTTAACTATTTATGTACACATACACATATAAACAGACAAGAAGAAAATAACAGAAAAATAGGTACAAAGGTGATGCTTATTTCTAAAGAAATCTCTTCCAGCATACCTGCTATAGGAAAGTAGATAAAGAGAAGTAGACAGTGTGTGTAAGAGTAAAAGAGAAAATAAAATACATATAGTCAAAAATAATTCACTTAATAAAATAAAACAAATAATAAGAGAATATACTTACATACAGACATACAAAAATACATACATACATGCTTCTAGAATAAATACCTAACAATAACTAATAATAATTATTATTATTTTATGTAATACCTAACTATCATATAATAGTACCTAGAACAAAATGTAAAATAAGGAGTACAAACAATATCAAATGTTGGGAATCGGACATTTAAGCTATTTGCTTTGTAGAAAGTTGACTAAAAGAGCCGTTCTTATATTATGTCACGATTGACTGCTTAGCTCCTTAAAGGTATAGCGGAATGATAATCATTTAAAAGGCGAAATCTGTAACTATCTGCTATATTCGTTCCCTATTCAGCCCAGTGAAGTAATCAACTGTTGTCATACACTGGTATATTGTGTTCTCTCTCATCATTTCCTACTAAATGTATGGGAAGTTTTTTTGTGATTTCTGACTTTTGTAGTAGGAACTCAAATCTTAGTTGGTGCAATAGAGTATTTTGATCTTTATCATCGAAAAAAGTTTTTGTGAAATTTTTCAATTTTCTTGCTGACTGTACAATTGTTAAAAATCTATGAATACATGTCAAAATGTTTCAAAAAGTTAAGGACAGTCTCCTAAGACTGTTTTCTTGTAGCGACAACTGTAAAGAGCCCTTATTGCCCCGTCTCAAAGATCCACCCTATATGTCATGATTGACTCCTTAGCTCCATAAAGGTATAGCGTGATGATAATCATTTAAAAGGTTAGATCTGTAATTATCTGCAATATTATAACCTTTTGGCTCGTTTTTTTACAATTTGCTGTAAACTATAGAAGAATACGATCAAAATACAATATTGCTCAGCCCCCATAGCAAATAGCGTTATAATTTATAGTCTATAGACTGACCAGACTTATGGAATATAATTATATGCAACATTTTAACAAAATCTTTCCGGTAGTGTATGAACATACATTCTAGATTCATTCTAGGTAGATGCTGGAACATACATTCAGACGAACAAATAAAAATAAAAAATGAACAATATTTTCGGCATTAGAATCGTCCCCATACCTCATAGCAAAAACTTTTTTTCAATCATAATCAATGTAAGTATAGTTTTGACGTCGCTAAGATTTTTTTGTATGTATACAGACTATTTTATGCCCGCCATTGGTTAGTAGATGCCAATGAGCTGCTAATAGGTATTACTAATGATTTCTGCAAAAAGAGTAGGTAATTGGTTCGTCAATGTTAGCTGGTAAGTCATTGATATATACGATAATTAGTAAGGGTCCCAATACACTACCTTGGGGTACACCATATTTAACTATTCTGACCTTCTAGTTGTACAGAATTATTTGTAATACTTCGGCAATCCATTAAGGGGATGTAGGAGAGGTCATTTGCAAATCAAATGACGCCTTATTACCCCTATGCCAATGCCAACCATTTACAAATAATTTGACATTTTTTTTTAAAGATATCTGGCACCTTATTGTATCTCGTTGGATAGCTGAGAAGTTGTAAATATTTTTGGAATGTTCTGTCGATAAATTATATCCATGATTTTTGCAGAAGTCAACCAAAGTCAAATAACCTGTAGGCCAATTCTCGTACTTAAAAAACGTTCAAATTCAAGTCGCAATCTCATCTCAGCGACAATCAATGTCAAAAACCTGTCAAAAATGTATGAAAATTGATAGTAATTTTGACAGATTGAGACTGAGATTAGAATGCGAACGGTCTTAAAAATACGGGAATTGCCCCTCTGCTCAAAATTATGAAAAATGTGTGCTCTGGTTTAAAAATTTATTATTAAAGATAATTGTAATTCTATGGTTGATTATTATGTATTGAAGTAGCAGCAGATATATTAATAAAAAAAAAACGCATTGTTTTTTTTTATAAATTTTCAAAGTTGTATACCGCCAAAAAATATTAAGTGTCAAATTACTCGGAAATGGTTGACATTGGCATAGGGGTAATCAGGGGTCATTTGGTTGCAAATGACCTTCCCTACGTCCCCTTAATGGATTGCCGACATATTACCAATAACCAAATTTCTGTTTTATTTGAGCGCATAATTTCGATATTTGTGTTGTCTGTGGGCTAACAGATAAGATTTTATTTTTATAAATGGCATCTCGCTGGGCAACCTAGGAGGTTGTCAGCTGCTTAACCGGGCTTGCCTGTGGTTGCCTTAATAAATTAAGGTGTCCAGCCAGGGCTTAAAAACTTATATACTAGGCGAGTATACGCTAAGGGCACCCCAGGACCCTGTGGGGTACAGACCTCGGCTTAGGGCGTCGCTGTGGGAGGGCAGCAAGGGACAGGCTGGATCGGAAAGCGGCGCGCGCGCGGGCTGGCTCGAGCAAGGGTCGGGGCGGACGTGGATTGGAGCGCCGCGGCAGGCCTCGGCGGCGACGACGGAAGGACAGGACGGCGGTCTGTTTCTGTCTTTTCTGAGAGTACTGGTGGCCTTACTATTCTCCTGGAGGGGAGTAGTGGCGTCTTCGGGGATAATTAAGGTATGCCTCGGGCGGCGCATCTTACTTATGCGGGAGGGAGTGTACCGGGCGATCGCTTTTGTCAGGGGATTCGTGTGCTTTATGCCACAGTAAAAGAAACGCTTTGCAAGGCCCTGTCATGAACTGCTGGATGGTGGGCATTCCAATGTCTAGGTGAAGGCTCTCATTACTGACATAGAAGGGGGCTCCAGTAACCTTTCTGATAAAACTGTTCTGGAGGGTCTGCATTTTTTGAAAATGACATGGCTTTCCGTGTGCAAATACGACGCAGGCATAGGCATGGGACGGATGACTGCGGTGTAGATGCGCAATTTTCACTTTAGTGACAATTTGCTGCGGGCGGTTTATATGAAGTGAAGACTACTGAGAGCGAAAGAGGCGCGCGAACGACTAGTCTTTATGTGCACACTGAAGGTAAGGTGATGGTCAAGGATCACACCTAGGTATTTAGCTCGCTTATCCCAAGGGATCGGCTTGCCATACATAGTGATCAGGCTAGGTATCAGATAAGAATGATTCTATAAGTTCATAGACATTTTCTCTAATTCCATATTGTATAAACCAGTCTGTAAAAATGTATAAAGCCTTATTTACATGTTTGTCTCTTCTAAAACCGTATTGTTTACATGATAATCTGCTTTTCAAATAGCAATGCCAACCATTATACACGGTGACATTTGAATCACAGTTTTGCTAGAACAAACGTTGTTCAGACCATGGTCTACAACCATTCTATAGCATCCAATAGAAAAAAAAACGTCATTGGTTTTCGAAAAAAACACAAAAAAGGCAATGTTAAAAAAGTCGGGATTATCGTTACGCCCTACAACACAGACACAACGGCCGCGACGCGCGGCACTCGCGTCTCATTAAGTAGTTGAATGCCATATCGCTACCGCGATGAGTACTTTGATGTTACGGTTAATGTTTCAAACATTTGAGCAACATAAGACTAATTTGAGAACGCCTAGATTAGTTTGTTTTAATAACATATTTGATGCTGTATAATAGTAGTAGACCATGGTTTAAACAACGTTTGTTCTAGCAAAACTGTGATTCAAATGTCACCGTGTATATCACTCTCACAAAAATCTTTGTAATTTTTGTTGCATTTTCGGGCTCATCCTTGTCAAGGTACCTATTTAAGGTAGGTAGGTAGGTGCCATATTTTGTGCTGCTGTGTGCGTGCTATTTTTTATATGCTCGTGTTTCTGTGACAAAATAAAGATTTTTTTTTCTTTCTTTTCTGCATTTCTATTAAAACCGCATACCTAAGTAGAAACATTTTCTTGTACCTTTCTTATTCTTAATGGTGAGGTCAGCGCCGTGGGCGGCGAGGAAGCATGCGATAGAGGCGGAGGACTTTTTGTCGTGCGCATGCGCAAGGCCCGTAAGCAGCGCCGCGTCGCGCGCGTCCTGCAGGCGCCGCAGCTGCTGCAGCGTGTGGTGGCGCAGCGCTTCGTGCAGCGGAGTGTCGCCGTCCTGATGGAGTTTTTGTTATAGAGTAATGTTCTATGGGAGAATATTGCCAAATTCGCACTGTTTTACACAAACACTACTTATGAGTGCATTGATGAAGGATGTATCCCAAAAGGCGCAAAATAATAACGGATTTGTCTTAAAGGTCACCTTATCGCAAATATTGAGATTCGCTCCATGCGCGACGAGTAGACGGACGATTTGCGTGTGTTGTCGTTCAACGGCGAGGTGTAGGGCTGTTTGCAGATTTGCGTTCTGGAGGTCGGGGCGCGCGCCGCCGCGGACCAGCAGCTCGGCGACCTCCGCGTGGTTGTTCAGCGCAGCCAGGTGCAGCGCCGTGTAGCCGTCGTCCTTCGCATCGTCAACGATCCACGGCCGTGGCAGCTTGCCCAGCATTATTTTCATTGCACTGTAAACAATGCAAGGACTTGTGTAAGAATGGCACGTAAACACAATAAAAGCAAAAGCCTACATCTAAAAGAAAATAATTATTGTTCTATAAAAGACAACGCAAAGTTTTTAATAATCCATTAATGTTTGATGGAGATCCGTTTTCGAGCTTAAAGTGTTTGCTTTGCCAAGACGCTATTTACCTAGTGAACGTCCCTTTTAACCCTAGGGCTGTTGTGCCAGCAACACGAACAAGAAGAAGGGTTTTGCAGACAACTTATGATTTAGTACTTTTGTACTTTCTATAAGTTTGGTTTTGATTTGTGCTTCAAAGGTGTACGTGCCCTGACAGAGTCCATAACTATATCTTAGCTTTAAGCCTATTTGTAACAACTAAATTCACATTATGGTAGGCAAATAAATTAAATAAAATGAAATGCGATAAGCTAAATGTATAAAACGCCAGCGGGCCCTTTTTCGTTTCACGGGTAGTAAAAAGTATAAGTATTATTTCTGCATTACCCACCTACATGTACACATGCATTTCTGCATTACCTATAAATTATTGACGTTTTAATTTTTAAACTTCCAGCGACCTTTTTTCAGAATTTGTGTCGCTTAAATTTACTTTGACGTCGAGTGTGTGATACCCGCAGTACCGGCATCCTAATTGCGTAACACTCTTCAACCAAATTCCGATTTTGAAGAATTTAATCCATTGGTTCATATGCTTGGAAAAAATAATTTGTTCAACAATGTTATTATTATTATTTTTTAAACGTTGCCCCACACTAGGAATTTCTCCTGTATCGTGGGTGCGTTTAC
The DNA here is from genome assembly GCA_937001585.2 of Brachylomia viminalis. Taxonomy (NCBI): domain Eukaryota; kingdom Metazoa; phylum Arthropoda; class Insecta; order Lepidoptera; family Noctuidae; genus Brachylomia; species Brachylomia viminalis. The sequence goes on along the minus strand of OW443301.2, from coordinate 10,554,320 downwards.
AAACATTTAAACTCACATACACAAACAGCCAGACCCGGAACAACTACTTGCAGGTCATACAAATACTTGTTCCGTGCGGGAATCGAACCCGCGACACGCTGCGCAGTGCGCAGCAGTCAATCGCTTAACCACTGCGCCAACCGTGTCGTCGTATGTAAATAACGCAATGAATGTTGTTGGACTGCCAAAATGAGGTAAGTGTTTTACGCATTTACCCCGCAGATATCGAAATGCTGTCTCCTTGCGAATAGATTTTAAGAACGTTCACAGGTTGAGACTGAGATCTGAGGGGCAATTCCCGTATTTTTAAGACCGTTCGCATTCTAATCTCAGTCTCAATCTGTCAAAATTACAATCAATTTACATACATTTTTGACAGGTTTTTGACATTGATTGTCGCTGAGATGAGATTGCGACTTGAATTTGAACGTTTTTTAAGTACGAGAATTGGCCTACAGATCTCAGTCTCAATCTGTAAAAAATACCTCTAATTTCCCTACATTTTTCACATTGTTTGTCGCTGAGATGAGACTGCGACTAGATTTTGAACGTTGTTAATTACGGCAGTTGGTCTTCAGACATGAATGCCGAACTGGCCATGGTAATATATTTATGTTCGTGACTGTACATAGTACAAATTAGCCGCGCATTTTATTAGCAGCTTTTAAACTGCTGGCGATAAAATTTCACAGTGTAGGTACCCCGGAGCATATCGTGTTTGTACCAATACAAGTTGCTTTGATACCGTTCGTCGCAAACAACGTAATTCGATAGTCTAGATTGCGATGTGAGAGCAACTTCGTAGAGACTATTATAGTGACCTCTTTTCTCGGATAACTTTCGCAGTTCCTACTAGCTGTTTAGGTAAGTAAGAGCTTACCTAGATAGACTAGGATAGTTTTAAAGAAAAAGTTGAATGAATAATTTGAATGAAACTTTAATATAATGATTGATTTATTCCAGTTCAGTGAAGCATGTTTTTCAATCGTGAAAATAATACAAAATGTAATCTGCATAGATATTTGTGTTCATCAAGAAGAGTTTCATACTTCTGTGTTTTCTTTGACTTCTCTATTTTTAGGGTTCCGTAGTCAACAAGAACAGTTATAGATTTAATATAAAATTGTAATTTAAAAAATACTAGCTGCGCCCCGGGGATTCACCCGCATAAGTCTCGATCCCGTAGGACTATCGGGATAAAAATATCCTATGTCCTTTTCCAGGTCATGGCCTACCCATGTGCCAAATTTCATCAAAATCCGTTGAGCTGTTTTAGCGTGAAAACGTAACAAACAAACATAGGTACAAGAAATTAAATATTTTCTCTTTATAATATTATTTTAAGTTTAAACGAGCAAATACAGACTGATTGTCAGTTATCTATTCAACATATCTAATTATTTTGGCTGTACATGGGCAACGTTAGCTATCTATATCTATCTTTTCACCAGCCTATACAATCTACGCATGCAGAAAATCTGAAAACCCCAGAAATATTTATGTTGGTTTTATTCTAAGTACCTATGCATATGCAAATTTATGTAAATAGTACGTTGTATCCAAAAGCCGTTGCCGACATCGCACGCCGGTGACAAAAATTTTCAAAAAATAAATGAGATTAACACCCCCGCGTATTCCAGGCGATATTCCCTGGGATATTCATAGACTGTTTAAGAAAAAGTGGATGTAGCGCATCCCCCGCTGAGCCTCGCTATTATTAACTCGTATGATGGATTCATTAATTATGTAGGTATGTCGTTTTAAAATTGCGTAATTATAAAGACAGTATGTGTTTTTTTTTGCATAATAATATTCATGGACCTTCCTGCATGCGTAACACGACCACTTCTATCTCTACGCTACGAAGAGAAGACAAATCACTTTCTTAACAAAAATTCATTCTTTTTTTGAATTTTGGCATCGCGCCGTAGAAATCTTTCTACAATCTGCCATTTTGTCTTCCGTTTCTATAGTGGCCATGCTACGCATGCTGGAAGTCTTGATCATGAGATAGCGTTAAAGTTTTGGAAAGTAAGTAGGTATGGTCTTCTACAACTTTGTAGAAGCGCAATTTGTTCGGTGAAAATTACTGATGGTCAGCCCCATGCTTACTTGGTTAGTATGCTTAGGTAGGTAGAGGTAATGATTAGAACCTGAAATTTGGGAACAAGGTTAGGACGATGATGATAATTCGGTATATCATAATACTATAAATATTATATTATAAATGATATACTTACCGAATTATAATATAATACTATTATAAGGATCAGCTTGGCGCCGTAGCGTAGGTATGTATGATACAGTTAAATATATGGATCCGGTTTTTGTTAATACTCTTCGGTACTTTGTAACATTTATTTATTTATTTAAACTTTTCGCACAAAAGGTACAAAGGCGGACTTAATGCCTTAGGCATTCTCTACCAGTCAACCAAGGGTGGTGAAGAGATAGGATGGCAGGTGCTTTAATTGAAATGAACAATGATAAAAAAATAAACTATTAAAACAACGTACACAAATATATAAATAAGTCCTATACACATACATACTATTTACTATACTATATACTTACATAAATATATATATATATATATATATATAAATAAAAATTCAAGGAAGAGAGATGTTGAGATGACTCTACTCTATTTATTTAGAAAATAACTCTGCAATTTCCGCTTAAGTGCATGCCGACTGGTAGCCGTCCTGATATCAAGAGGAAGCGCATTCCAAAGAAGAATGGACTGAATATGAAAGGAAGAATGAACAAAGTCAGAAGTATGAGAAGGACAGAGTAGAAGAAGATTGTTAGAAGAACGCAGATTCTTAGCGTGAGAAGAACATAGGTATTGGAAGTGAGACACGAGATAAGGAGGAGTGGGAGAGTTGAGAAGGGATAAAAAAGCGTGGTCAAAGCACGCAAACTTCTTCTTTGGCGAATGGACATCCATTTGAGCTCAGACCTATAGCTCGACACATGGTCATATTTTCTGAGGTTGAATATGAGCCGGATACCATAGTTAAGCAATCTGTCGAGCTTATCCAGCAAAACCGCATTCAAGTCAAAGTAACACACATTACCATAGTCGATCACAGGGAAAATCAAAGTCTGCACAAGCATGGTTTTCGTCTTAGCGGGCAAAAAATTTCTCAGACGATACAGGGATCGCAGAGTACCGTTGACCCTTTGACTAACACCAGATTACATGAAATCAAGGCGCAACATTACAAGTTTTGAAACCCCAAACTCGAGCCAAGTAGGTAACGAGAACGCAGTGAGTGTATTTTTTTTTGTATGCCACATAAATTTGGATCACTTCCTGTTCTTTATTAGAATTTAGTGCGAGTAAATGTTCAGTAAGAAGGCAAATAATTTATGTAATCTCAGATGCAGAAATCAACGACGATGTCGAGGTGGGTAAACTCCAAACAGAAATAGCCCAAGAGTAACGTTGCTACATCTACATCGTAGATACAAGGTTTATTCTACAGGAAAAAATTACGATCGCTTCAATAATCTGAACGAGAACCTAATATTACTGCAAATTCTTACAATCCTAAGGACCGCTTTAATTTTGAATTAAAGAATAAAATAACTACCTACACTCTGATGTGGTCATTAGTACAATATAGTGATCGTGATCGTTATGATAGTAGAGTTAGTTAAGAGTTGACAACATTAACCGAGTGGATGGCAACAATGAATTAGACGGTTACACATTTTAATATGCTACGTTACATTCAAAGAGTAAAAACGAACGAACTAATTAAATAAGGTCAAACGTCGACAGCGGCGGCGCGCGGCGGCGGCGGCGGCGGCGGCAGCGCGGTCGCTCGCTTGCGCGCACGCACAGCGCTCGTCCTACGCGCCAGCAGTCCGCGACAGCGCGCCGCACGCCTCGCCCCGCTCATCTGTCACTGTGTCGCATCGCATCATCAGTGATACATTTATGCACTAATCTAGCAGTTCTCGTTAACTTGTACACAAAGTGACTGAATCACGAAGACAGTGCTATAACGATACCGACTATTATTAATTAGTTCAAGAATGTCTTGCTTTGGCGTACCTAAAGGAATGGAGTATAGCAGTGGTAAGTTTATTTACTTCGGTTTCAGTTCAATGTCATTACAAGACACAAAATTATAAAGTTACAGTTTAGTTGTGGACATGTAGGTATCTGAATAGGTATTATGCATGTAGGTACCAACGTCAATATTTGTAAGCATGTAGGTACCTCGACCTTCAAGTAAATTAGAAATTACTGCTCAAATCATTTTTATTTTAAATTGATATTTGAGTGGAATAGGTACCACAAACAGCAACCCTTAATTGTATATTTTCTGGGTCTTGTAAACAAACTGTTTATGATATTAAATTGTATTTGATTCAAGCCACCAACGGGTTTTCGAAAGCATAGAACAGTGTTGATTCATCAGATTAGTTTGAACGAACAGAAACTTACACATACAGAATAATGTAAGTGTATACGGATTTAATTAATACATTGCGAGTTTAATAATAAGCGACGAGTTCAACATTACTTGTGTAAACAGATCTGGCAACACGTCACTGAGTTTTCCAAGATTCTGGAAAGGATTTTTTTTGTTATTAACCTTTTGTTGGCCCACTGCTGGACCGACCACTGTTTTGTCTATGTACATAATACACGTATATATGCATTTTTTGTAGCTTAGGTACTATGAATATACTACTTAGATATGTAAAATGAGTTAAATTTATCCATCATCATCAATCAATCAAATTATACAGCTATCTTCGATCAGTCCCAAGCTTTAAAAAGAAATATGATACTGAAAATCTTTTCCTAGTCTAGTACCTACCTATCAATATTCGATACGGAAGTTCAGTTTGTGCGTGAGTGAAAATCTAATAGTAAACTTGATAGCACAACAGACTCCAAAAAGACACAGTAATGCAAGTATTATAAATCTCATAGGTTTTATCACACTGACGCTGAAAATAATGTGATAAAGGTTACTACTGAACAACCTTTACATACTATGGAAAAGGGTTTAGTTTTAATTATTTTTGCATGGATTCTGGACCTACAACTACTCTTCAAAATGACCACTTACTAAAATGCTGTAGATCATCATTTTGATACTTTTTCTATCCAATGTCAACGAAGTTTCCTCGTGTAGAGACGATGCCGGCTACAGCATCGGGCCATTTCTTCCAAATAAATGTTCTTATACAAACAATTTCAACATGACAGCCAAACGTAAGTTGTCCAAAATTAGGTTGCAAGAATTCTTCTTAACATTCGAACAAGTGAAGCTAAATATACGGTTGTAATAAGGTACGTATACAAATTTTCTAGCGTCTCTCTATCTGTCTGTCATAGTCGATTTTCTCGTATACAATGTGACGAAGGAATTTAAAATGTGTCAGAATGTAATTTATTCAGTGGCACTTATTTTTATTAGGGGTGAGTTAGCTACTTCAGAAGTGTTCATATTTTGAATGGTGGTTGTAGGCGTAAGATATAGGTAATAACGAATATCCTACCTACCTCCTATGAGGGATTCTAAAAATACATTAAGATGTTTTTATGAATTAATGAACTGATTTTAATAATAATTATAACTAAAATGTACGGGAAAACGCTTTGAAGTTCAAGTTTCTAAAATATTTTATCTGATAAACCTAAATTTTCGATGCTACCATGGTCCGTATCGGTACATTAGTTCACTGGGTAGGTATTTGCTCAGTTGGGCACGGTGCCCCCTATTATTTGCTGATGGTGTCTTCGGGGTGGTTTTAGTGAGCCAATAAGAATCTCACTCTCCCCAGTCTTATGCCCGAAGCGCCTTTTGAAGTTTTCTGCCCGAAAAAAGGTATTAGCTAACGATAGCAACGATGACTGTCGATTTTATACTGATCGATTTCATAGCTAATCTACAAAAATAGTTCCGAGTAATTAAACGATATTCATGACTGTATGAAATATGTAAATGAAGGGAACAGGAAATGTATCTACCGCATTATTTCAGTCAGCTTGGGAAGACTATCACATTTACCTACTGTTACTAATGTGAAAAATTCGATCGAGTGTTTGTTGATAAAGTTGTGGGCACCTACATACAGAATCATGATAGTGTGAGTCCGACAAGCTCTCGACTGTTTTTAATAGTTAGTTTTTGTGTTGTGTAGTACCTGTACTTTTCTTTTTGATAATGTATAGGTATTGAGTATCTACCTCTAGTAGGTGACCACAAAAGCGTGCGGATGAGCTCAATACTTAGAGAAATGATCAGTCAAGTCAATGTGTAATACAAATGTTCATACAGAACCTACAACAACATTGTGCAATAATTTTATCATGCAATATAATATCCACCCAAACGATCTTCAATCTTTACCCCCTTCTAAAATCCGTCTTAAATCTCAGGCATATTAACGATTTAATTCTTGTGGCACTCCCGGCCTGAAATGTCGCGTGCTGACTGCTACACATTTACAAGTAACACTGATTTCCATTCCAGGAGTCCCGGGGGGACCTCATCATTTAGTGAACACGCGCGGCGCGGCTATAGTGAAGAAGGCGAACACCCAGTCCTGATAATGTTCAGCTACATAATTGAACACTTACTCAATATTTAAATATTGGTAATAATTGAACACATATAACATAATATCATACGTTATTTTAAAATGGAGTATGTATTTGTAATACCAACAATATTATCAGTCGTTTTGTGGAAATATGTTCAATAAGCATCGTGATGTGCCGAAGGCGACGTCTTAAACTCCATTTATAACGGCTGTCTCAACTTATTACTGGTGTCTCTTAAGTGATAGCTTCAAGATAAGTAAGTAGAGCTCCAATAATTACCAAAGTTTGAAGCGTGTCGTGGAACGCGTATATAGGACAATAATGGTGCATTGTTAGCTAGTCTCCTACGAGTAATCCGTTTTAATTAGACTAACGTTAAGAGTTTACGAGCTACAACGCGTTTCGTTTAGTAATAGAGTAAAATTTCAAAAAGGCGTTTACTTATAAAAATTGTATGCACGGTTTTTATGGCCTGAACGAACATCAAATCAATTTAATTTCTACACTTTAATTGGACTCGTTCGATTATTAGTACTCGTTAGATATTTGACTTAAGTAATATGATACCTTTCCTATTTCACCTTTTACAAACATTTTAGCGATACACATAACATCACGCCTGTATTCCTTGAAGGGTTATTCAAAGGTGTACCTATAGTACACTTAAATTTTGCCAGTTACGTTTCAATCCCATGAAATAGGGGGCGAGCCTATTGCCATCAACTGGGCACAAACCCTGACAACGGGCTCCTACTGTTACTGTTAATTAACAATATACGTAAAATAATCGGTTTTCATCTAAACATAATTAATAATAAATAATAATTATTATAATTAATAATTATTATTAATATTCTAGTGTTATTTATTTTAGAAGTATGTATGTATGTATATTCTCATACTATTCGTTTTATTTTATTAAGTGAATTGTTTTTGATTTTATGTATTTTATTTTCTATTTTAGTCTTACACACGCTGTCTACATATCTAAATCTGCTATCCTATCGCAGGTATGCTGGAAGAGATTTCATTAGAAATAAGCATCACCTTTGTACCTATTTTTCTGTTTTTTTTCTTCTTGTCTGTTTATATAAGTGTGTACATAAATGGTTAAATAATAATAATAATAATAATTATGTACTATCAAACGAGAGGATATTGTTTAACACACCAATAAAAATGTTGATCTATCCATCTTACAGTATGTACTTAGTGTCTTCGTAAATCGTGCACTTCTTTATAATTAATTTTTGATCTTTTCCACAACTTTGACTTCTTACTGATTACTTACTTTTATATCCAGTAAAGTTACATTATTTATATTTCTGATTCATAATTTTATTTTGTTACTGGAAAAATATGACTCAGTGATCTAAAATTCTAAATTGAGCTGCCACCCAGATTTTCATTTTAGGCATACATATTTTGGTATAGATACCTACCTATCTATTACCGATGTTGGTTGAGAATGACTTTAAATAAACATGAATTATTTTTAATAATTTTTTGATCCTCTTATAGCGAGTACTCCAGTAAAAATATTACATACTTAAATCAAAACCTAGCTACAGTGTGGTCAGTCAATTACCTAAATAATAAATTGTACTCTCGGTGGCGGCTACATGAAATCATGAAATGTGCACAAAATATCAATTTAATTCGATTTCGATCGTGCTAGAAACTCAAAATAGTATGGTAAGTTGACAGTTTTTTTAAGTTAGTCTGCAGCGAACCCTACAAAATGTGCTGTTCTTATAAAAACAGCAAACACACAACTATTATGGCAATAGAAGGAGGGGACCTTTTAACTTGAAACGACTTTGATTCAACTTAAGTAAATCCACCGAAAACAAAGCAGCGGAGAGCTGCTTAGAATTTTGAATGGAGAAGTAGGTTTAGGATAAATAAATATAAAGTGAGCATGCATTTTTAAATTGTATCGTCGTCGGTGGAGTTCTGTTAACGATTAACATTGGACGCGTTTAGTTCACTGGTTGTTTACAATCAGCGACAAATTCAATAACTAGTGGAGCGTACATGACATTTAGTGACGTGATGTGAAACAATCGGGCCGTGAATCATTGGTTGCCGCGTTGTCACAGAACTAAGCATCATGCGGAGTATTCGAGAAGGCAGGCTAAAGTTGCCGTCCACTTATAGATTCTGTAATGAATAATGTAATGTATTGTCGCGACGGACCACAATTTACAGGGCAAATATGAGTGGCCCAAGTGATCATATTCCTACATAGTGAGCTGATTCCCCGCGGATCCAGAATAGTAAGTTATGGAAATGTGCGATTGGGGCAGCAGCGGGCACTAGTGGCCAATAACAATGTCGCATTAATATTCAACAGGCGCTCTTTGGACGGACGGCTGCTCTGCGGACAGCATCGCCGCCTTTCTTTACTCAAGAGATGTCCTCGGAGCTCATCTTATAAAATTACATTAGATAACTACGTACCCACTATAATAGTTACGCGATGCATTTATTATCTATGAACCTGCAAATTAAACTTAGCCCCGTTACTATTCGTCTTCTTAGGTCTGCAATAGAACAGCCAAGTATATACTTAAATGATTTTTTTTTTGCATCGTCGTTTTGAAGCGTATCGTAATTTTTATATGCATGTACCCATATATCTATGTATGTGACGATACATTAAAAAAAAAACAAAATATGGCATCAAAAGTAGAAAAAAATCTTTCCGCTTTAATATCTCTTTTATTTTCTTATGATTTTATTTTACTTGACTGACTGCCATTAACATTAAAGATACGTATTTAAACATGCAACTTTCTACCCATTATCATAGTAGGAATAAACTACACTGGTAATTCAATTTCAGATATAATGAACATGTTCATTAAAACTTCAGCTAGTATCTATTACCTAAGCCAATTTTTATAAATATAAAATAAAGGATATTAACTTATTATTATTACCTACATTTAAATTGGTTTAGAATACAAACCTATCAACTTTGGTTTATGAAAACAAAAGAAAGCAAAAACAAAAACCCAACAAATATTTTATTTTTACGAAGGAAATAAACTCTTTGAAACATTGTGGTATCGAAATGCTAACAGAACCATGTTGCTTTCAAGCAGACAAAAGATGAGTTGGCTGTCGTCCCACTTGTTTGTCTACGAAAGTTTGCCAAAATTCTTTTATTGACTGAGTGTACAGAGAGGCGAGCTTTACGAGCGGCAGCGGGATGTCTCTACCGCGATGCGGCTGCCACGTTCTCTTATACAAATGCACCTAGCTAATATGATACATAGATTAGATAGACGCGAAACTGGTAGCAATAATAAATTACTTGCTCAATATTGCATTAATGAATATCTCCTTGGTACAACTACGAGTCGCCTACTGCAGAAATTAGTAGAGCTTTAAAATCACAAGAAAATGCATTGGTTTATTTATTAAGTATATTATTAGGTATTCTGGAATATTGACCAGGTACATTATATTTTATGTTGTTTCAGGGGAGGTCAGTGAACGCTGAGGATCGCCAGATCCCGTGATCGGAACTATGTATAGCTCGACTACCCTGCGGGAGGTGACAGTGGTGGATGGTGTACAACTAATAATAGCCTCCCCTCCAGCGCGCGATCATTGGAACGCTGACGGGAGCGCGCACATGTGGCGCCCGTCGGCGTCGGACTCGGCGTGCACGTTTATTTTCGAAGCGGTCGTCACGCGGCGCGGTTCACGGTGTTCCTTACATAAGAGCGGCCCGGTGGCCGGCGGCCTCCGGCGAGTCCGCGCCGAGGTTCAGACGTGCACTTCGTCCGGTCCTCGCAAGCTGCAGGTCGCTGCACGGTCGGGTAACCGATCCGATGGACGCACGCCGCCGGTTCTATTTCGGGAAAATACAAATTTGGAATGGATGGTACTCCCGAGTCGTAAGCGAACTCCGCCGGTTGACTCCATTTTTAGAGCTGGTCTGCGCGTGCGCAGCGAGCGCGCTGCCAGTGCTCAGCGAGCTGCCACCACGCCGCGTCGCTCGCCACCCCCACGTTGTCGTCTACTGTCGCGTTGTGCTTCCATCACCATCGACCAAGAGATGGCGTCACGCACCTTACCATCGCCGCATATTATTCATGTGTAACAGGTAGTTGCTAATTGCAACTGCACAGGATTGCAGTACACTCAAGAATGAAGACACAAAGCCTTGCGCGAGTTCCGTGCTTCCTTACTTCCCATAGTACTTATAATCGTATGGAATGTAAAGAAGTATGGAGCAGCGCGGGCGTGCCCGCGGGTCCGGAAATCGCATCATCCTGGTTCACATGTGTGACAGAAGCTTTGTCTTGTTATTTGTGATCACGGTTTAAGTGTTTCATTTTAATTAAATTGTGTGATATCTGTTTATAGTTCAGAAGCGACGTGTATATTTGCCATGGATTTCTTGTTTTTCAGTCGGTGAAACGGAACAATAACTAACTTGTCACTAATGAATAATGCTACTTGTAGGACGAACAGTGGTAAATATTATTATTTTATTAATTAAATCTTGAAACTTAATCTATAGTGGCGCGTATTCAAAAATGTTTCTTCATTAATATCTTAGTGTTTTGTAACGTTTGAAATCAAGACATAGGGTACGTTTGGAATTTTAGTTCTTTGGGCTATAAAAGTAAGAGAAGAGAGAGATTGTTTATTCGGTGGCGAACTGTCGTAAAATAACATCTGGCGTAGGTAACAGTTCTGACTAAGGCAACATAAATAAACGCGAGGCTAACGCAGCCCGGAGCTTACAACTCAACTCCTAACTTTAAATTATGTGAGAATTATGGGAATTAACTGAGGTAAATAACTATAGATTCAAAATTATCAAAATAATAATTATTGAATAGTTGAAATTATTTTGTTTTTTCGAAAGACATTAATCTTAATTCCTAAATTACCAATTAAGTATCATCAATTCATCAAGTGTAATCAAATTATAATAGCAGCCAATGCTTTTTTATTAACCTAATCTAAATATTTTAATAATTCGGTAAAGCAAGGTTTAATTTTTAAATAATAAACATTTCAGTACAATTATAGTCATTCGAGTGATCTCGTTAAACCGTTTTCAGTTAATAGCTTTATAAGTAGGTAGGTGTATGTAAAATACCACATTTTAAATACCTAGATAGAATGCCAAACTCATAAGTAGTTTAATTAATGAAAGTGTTTATTGTAATGAAAATGTCTTAATTTCCAGGGATTTATTATTTTTTTGAACTAACTTTTTTGTCATAGTACCGACCTATCTTCAAGATTACTCTGAATCTAAGACGTCGGATGTTATGTGTAAGTAACCAGCATCGCTAAAACGTTTATCTGGTGAGTGGATTGCAAAAACGGGGAAACAAAAAACGGCAGCGCGTTGGGGCCGCGCCTGCGCCACATCTGGAGGAGCACTGCATCTCATTATGCGGATCGGTCGCGGCTGAATGGACGCCCGAGCTCGTGCCCTCGCCGAACAATGCTCCTAATATAACTATATTATTTGGACATTACATTGTTTCTTGCTTTTATACACCTATATTGTTCGTCAGTTCCGACTTGTAACTTATAATGAATGTGCCTTTCGTGTATTTTGATTTCCATGACTGGCGATCCCGATCCGACGACGAGACTGAATAAGCAATTATTTTATGTTGTATTTTTACTTCGGTGGTTTCATGTCGGTAAACGATTCGGTACTTATAAGGAAGGATAGAAATGAGTAATGCCATAATACCTTGGTAAACTATGCGCAGAGTACCTACGTAATTCACTAATATAGAATTTGTTAGCTTATAAAACACGTTATAACGTGTTTTATAAGCTAACAAATTTTACAGATTCATCCATTCAAATACCAATTCCTACTAATCTAATCCGTCGTTAGTAGTTTGAGCCAGACTCAAAATGATAGGACTATTTCAAGAGATGTAAAAAAATAATTGGTAAATTATAAGCATGTTGTTTTTTTAACTAAGTTATTTCACGTGAGCCTTTATAGTCGTTGTCTTGTTGCTAAATTAAAATATTGTATGTCTAATAAAAACGTAAAGATCGTAATAATGTTGTCTGCTGACTAGTTTTTGGGTGTATTCGGAAGCTAGGTAAGTATAAAACATTATAAAAAAAGCTGTGAAAGTTAAGTATCCACTTATAGCTTTTATGTAAGGAACAACAGGGTGAGATCGTCATCTTCAGAAGTACAGTTTATACAAGAGCGGGCACATACCTATATCAGATAGTTTAGACTAGTACCTTTTTGATACCGCATTTGTTAGCATCGTTTTTATAAACTCCTTTGGATGGAATATATGTTTTTCAAATCCTCATTGAATATTCAATCACCAAAAGGTAAATTTTAAAATAACGCCGAAAACAGGGCGATCATTAACCAGGTTCCGTTCATTGTTTCAAGAGGCGAGGGGGCAGCGGCGAGACTAGGGCAATGACAGCGCGCACGCATTACGATCAGGATCACACACACATAGGTAATTGAGCAGGCGCGGCCAGCGACCAACTCGATGCACCAAGAGACCAACCCGACACTCTTCGTCCCTTCAAGAAAGTGAACCCAGCTTTACTCAATGCCATATATTAAATAATAATTACCCACAAATCAACATTCTACCCGATCCGCGCCCTTTAATAGCGAACGCCTTTTACTATGGCACAAAAGAGTGTTCTATGAGAAAGGGATCTTGACCTACCAGTTTGTTCGGTACGTTCGACTCTCAAAAACAATTTATTCATGCATCCATGCAACGACGACGACCAACAAAAGAGTTTAAAACTAGACAGGGGGATAATGAATACTAGACAAAGGGCATTTTAATAGAGTTACTTGCGTGCAATTCGGTTTAGTGATTTTATTGAAGTTGAATGTAAGAACGGGCTTGTAAGAATATAATAGAAACGTGCTGTATGAATGATAACATGTGCGTCACAAACCTTGATGTAAACCATTTTTTATACACGATGTAGGTTTCTCATAGACTATAGTTACAAGACCGAATCGGTAGATGTCTTGTTATTTGTGGATGACGTGCGAAAATAACCACCAGACGAATCGTTGGCAGCGCTCCAGAGGCCACTGAAAGTCTCCGACGCCGTGCCTCACTCTACATATATTTCCATATATTATGCGTAGATACAATTAAAACTTGTTATAAATTACAAATTAGTTAATCACACCTAGCCGTGCCATAGAACAGTTTGCACAAACCTACAATATGTGTTCAAAAACCAGTGTAGGTACCCAGCAGTTGTTTTGATGCAATTAATGATGTACGAGTAGGTAATAAAAATTAAGAAATCATCTAATGATTATGTCCTTTAATAATTTTGTAACGCGTAGTCCGCAATGAAGCGTTAAAGATTTAGGTAGAAATACTGTAGCTCTATTTTTTCTATAAAAGCTTTAATAGGTCTGAATCTCTGAATTTTGAAAGTACCTACCTACACCCACCAACATACTTCATAATAATATACTATTAATATAATACTATTTTGACAGTTTTCAAATAAAAACATAACTTTAAACGTTTCGTGATTTCGTTTCTTGACTTTTTCGTACTTGAAATAAATAGAAAGTCAGAATTTAGCAAGTGAGTTTGCAAATTATTCAATATAATATTACCAGCTATTACTGTCCTAATTTATGGCAAAGGATTATTTAAGTATTCAATGTAATCAACATTACACAATAATTAATAATCGAAAAATATAATAATTTCAATGTAAGTAATAAAGGGTATGTAGTAATAAAGGGGGCCTGTGTAACTTAATTTAAAAATGTGGGGAAAAAACCCTACATAACCGAACAGTCTCTTAATGTATCAATTAAATAATTAGTAGTCACACTCAATCTTCAATCACCTCACTCACTTCAATCATACATGTTATGTTAAAAATATGTGATTTAGCTATTAAACATTGCTTGGGTTATGCTAGTTTACATTTAGAATAAATCTTTTTGTTAACTTGTTCCCTTCTGTTAATTAAAATCATTAAAAATCAATAAGTATCGTTCGTTTTAATGCAAAGAAAAAAAAAATGCGATAGGTATTAATAATATTGATATCGTATTTCACTTTCGATAGGTTGCGATCTACCACAATGATATCTTTAGCGATAGATTGTTAAACTATCATCACGGTTTTGGCTACGTACACTAGATGGCGACACATGTGTATAGGACTATTGGGAATTTATAGTGAATCACACACGCATCTAAACTATGATATCAACGTAATAAGTCAAGTAAGTGTAAGTCTCCATTTATCAAGAAAAAATGGTTTTAACACGAGGATTAAATGAATAATAGTAATTATTTTATATAAGCGAGAACGCGATTGAAGTTTAAATTGTGTAAATGAGTTAACGACAATCGCTTCAGTTTGGATGCACTATCTGAAACTTACGCATCATAGATTAAGTAAGTGATGATGAGCTAGTTTTGTAGAAGCCAACATGTTGTAGAACCAGGGGCAATTCCCGTATTTTTAAGACCGTTCGCATTCTAATCTCAGTCTCAATCTGTCAAAATTACTATCAATTTACATACATTTTCGACAGGTTTTTGACATTGATTGTCGCTGAGATGAGATTGCGACTTGAATTTGAACGTTTTTTATGTACGAGAATTGGCTTACTGAAATCTCATAAAAGTGTATAGAGAGCACAACGCGTAAAATCAAATACTTAATTGTTAAGAGCCAATTAACTTCCAGTCTAATAATAAACGATACTGAAACGTATACAATGAGTAGAAACTTGGTTAATGAGATCACAGCATTACCATTATTATTTCTGTCTTTGTTTTCTTGCTCCATATTTGTTTTCTCTTCTAGTTCAATCAGCACGAATTATAAAGCACTTTACGAAACAATTTGTTCTGGCACTTTAGTGGTCTTATAAACAGCCGCCGCGTTTTGCTACTTACAATGTGTCAATTTGTGTATTATGTATGTATGATGTTTATGTATGACAGTATAATGCACAACGAATATTCATGTTAATATTTCAAACGATCTAACGAATTGTTTAGTAACTTAGTTTTGTTTTTCTGGTTTTAAAATAAAAAAGATCTGTATAATATGTTTATTTATTTATTCTTATAGGAGCTTTTTATCCGAAAATTAAGCAAACTAGTTTCTAATAGGATTACTCTGTTGTCTGTTTATCCGTGGAGACACTTCAGGAACGGTTTAATGTTCTCATACCCAACATTCGAACAATTAGATATTTAATAAGTAAATTCAATCCATATATGTATATATATATAATAATATTGTATAGTTTACATCAATTATTACATACTGAAACACTCATTGAAGTGTCCATAGCGAACTTCCCATAAACAAGGATTTTTCATAATGGTCTATGCGTGGGTGAATCGAACTTTGTATTTCAACTTTACATTTTGCGAAGCCTACGTTCTGCGTCAGAACCAAGAAAATTACAGTTTACGGCTGAAGGCTAAGAAAAGAAAATTGACAATTTCCTTTCCAATTAAAAATAAACAATTTCAAATTGTTTACTGCTAGTTAAAAAATATATTTTAGAGGCCCACCACGACTACTGGCTGCCGCTGTGTCGTGCAATTTGCAATTTGTATGGCTGGGGCTGCATCCCAAGGCAAATGATAATGTTTCAAAATCATATTAATTTGTTTTAGTGAAAGATAAAATAACTATTCACTACAGAAATATAATTGCGACTCATTGACACTTCGGAGCGTAGAAACTTTGTTGGTAATTTGATGATTAACAAACATCTGCTATTATAAGACTTCCTCGTTCTTATAGTCATTACAGCTATTATTTACTTAACTTTTAGCGAAAGTGAATAAGTAATTAGTGGCATATGTGCGTGGGGCCGGGCGGCTGGGCGGCCGGGCGGTTGAGCGACCCTGGGCGCCATCACTAACGTGCCCATCCCGGCCGGCGGCCACAATAAACCGCCACAAAATTATCTTTTCAAACAATTAGCTGAGACTTATTGCCCAACAAAATGTTCGCTCCGCAGAAATATCGGCGTAATTAAACAAGCTGTAATTAAACCAACGTTTTTAAAAGACATGAATAATAACGTTAAACGTATTTAGATTACAATTTCGCAAACGAGTCTGCCTGTAGCTAACTGTCTGTTTTGGTTAGGCACATGTAAGCTTTGTATATTATGCTAATGCTTTTTTACTAGTATCATTTTTTTAGACGATTCCTTTAGCGGCTACCTAAATTGGCCTTCCTGGGTGTTCAGCAATTTTTGTGGTGGTACGACCACAATTAAATTAAGTGAACCAATGTGTATCACTCTATAAGACGGACTCTCTTTTATATATATTTTTCTATTTGTACACCTTCTCGCCTTAATTGTTTCACATAGTAAAAGTAGTTTATGACTAAGATTAGAAATTAGGGTTTCTTCATCTTCAGAAAAAAAATCAGACCTCACTTTTTATTCCTATTATATTGATTTCGGCATAATCAAAAAAACTCGTCATTAGCAAAGTCAAGAGTTCTATATTAAGAAATAATAATATAAAGTATAAAAAATCGAAAAAGTTTTTCCTTAACCTTAAAGTCACGTTTATTAAATAACATATAATAATTTAAAACATACATATCGACATAGTTTCACGGAATAGTCTTCAAAATATAATTTCAATGATGAGTTTATAAAAACTATTATACAAATAACTTTTACTTATAAACACAAGTGTAAATACCAACTTCCACGTTTCTAACTTAAGTAATGACGTACTTCCATACAAACTTTAATTCCCAGTTTAACCGATTTAGGCGATGAATTGTCAAAAATCCTTCCTTTGTGCTCACTTTCGGTATATAAAGAACTCTTGTGCAAATCCTTCCTTTGTGCTCACTTTCGGTATATAAAGAACTCTGGTGCAAATCCTTCCTTTGTGCTCACTTTCGGTATATAAAGAACTCTTGTGCAAATCCTTCCTTTGTGCTCACTTTCGGTATATAAAGAACTCTGGTGCAAATCCTTCCTTTGTGCTCACTTTCGGTATATAAAGAACTCTTGTGAAAATCCTTCCTTTGTGCTCACTTTCGGTATATAAAGAACTCT
The DNA here is from genome assembly GCA_937001585.2 of Brachylomia viminalis. NCBI lineage: Eukaryota > Metazoa > Arthropoda > Insecta > Lepidoptera > Noctuidae > Brachylomia > Brachylomia viminalis. Next base: position 10,536,646 of record OW443301.2, on the reverse strand, counting down.
TGTGCAAATCCTTCCTTTGTGCTCACTTTCGGTATATAAAGAACTCTTGTGAAAATCCTTCCTTTGTGCTCACTTTCGGTATATAAAGAACTCTTGTGCAAATCCTACCTTTGTGCTCACTTTCGGTATATAAAGAACTCTGGTGCAAATCCTACCTTTGTGCTCACTTTCGGTATATAAAGAACTCTGGTGCAAATCCTACCTTTGTGCTCACTTTCGGTATATAAAGAACTCTGGTGCAAATCCTACCTTTGTGCTCACTTTCGGTATATAAAGAACTCTGGTGCAAATCCTACCTTTGTGCTCACTTTCGGTATATAAAGAACTCTGGTGCAAATCCTACCTTTGTGCTCACTTTCGGTATATAAAAAACTCTGGTGCAAATCCTACCTTTGTGCTCACTTTCGGTATATAAAGAACTCTGGTGCAAATCCTACCTTTGTGCTCACTTTCGGTATATAGAAACCTCTTGTGCAAATAATGATTCTAGACCCAGCGGTTTAGTCTGTGCCTTGTCTGTCAGTGAGTGAATGAATGAATGAATTTAAGATTTCTATGTAGATTATTTTGTATTTTGTGAATGTGAGATCGCGGTTGGCCTTGTAGGTATATAATCTACGATTTGTTGACCATTTTCTATTTTGTTTAACGTTTTTGTCCCTTGTACAGGTAGTACAGGCTTGTACTTAGGTATTGATAGGGCTACACTGTCCTCTCAGACCTATTAACACTCTAATTGAAACCATTGTAAAAGCTAATTATTAAAAAAAGAATAACCGTGGAGTTTCTGGCTGGTTCTTCTTCATAGGAAACGAATAATAGGAATCGTCCACCTAGCTTTTGACAGTTCTGACGTTCCATAAGTGCCCAGTAGGTTGGGGAAATAGGGAATGAAATTTTGTATGTTAGTTCGTTTATTTTTCCCGATGGGAAATCCCATGGGGCACATGGGTTGATCGATATTTTAGAAGACAGATAAATTGTAACGAAAAGTGCTACAAATGACAAATATGCAAATATTTTAAAACTAACAGTTTTAAAATGTTTGCGAATTTCTCAGGCTCATCAATCACTCATCAACATTTGCTGTCGAGCAAGAGGGTTGCAAGAAAACAACAGTGAATAGAACATTTCCAGGGCTATAAAAAATAGAAGCTTGTGCACCTGGCATAAGACATCATAAAACATCCTCGAGAATGTAACGAAGATAGCGAGCACTACGGAATATTTTTAAGGAAAATTCGTCAAGATCTTACTTTCGACCGAAAGGAAAGTATTTTAAAATAAGCTTGAGCTCTGATTTTCTATATAAATAACGACGATATGGCCTGGCCACCAGGTGTGACCAAAACAATAATAACGAACCAAGTATACCGACCCGACGAACACAATCTGCCGTCGTATCGTAAAGGGGCCTCAGTGCTATGCATTCGCGTATTTTCCAGGATTCAGTCCAGTTCCAGATTCCAGATTCAACTGTCATAATTATCAAAAAAAGTGTTTAATTTTATTCTTTTATATCAAAAAAGCTCACTCACTTTACTTTTGAATGTACATACATTCAAAAGTAAAGTGAGTGAGCTTTTTACACACACTGCCGAGTGTACATACACTCGGCAGTGCTTTACATGACGTTTACCAAAAATATGGCCCTATCACTCATGTACCTACGGGGTCGGTTTCGTTTGTCATTCTGTTATCTTTTCGTGTCTAATGACTATTAAAAATATAAACCCAGTAGCGGTTTCTCGAGGATATTTTTGTTAAAGAAGTTTATATTTCTTAGTAAGTATATTTGTCTGTTTGTGTTTTGTTGTGTGTGTTCGTGTTTTCCTTCAAGGAAAACAGGTGTGTTTTTATGTTTATAATAGGAAATATGCGAGTAATTCAAAACCTTTTTCAAGATTGAAATACACATTGTATAGGAGTCAAGGAAAAATTGTATTTATATTTTTTATTTAAGATGGGTGGGATGGGTGTGGTGACAGAGACAGAGTCGACGATGGAGTGATTTTACCCAGAAGAAGCCTGTTCACTCTCACTTTTAAGAGATTATGTATTATTAGGCCGGAGATTTGCAAGCTTCTCCATCATTGTGTCCATTTCATCACAGTACACATCCGCAGTAATGCTGGAGCCATTTGGTAAGAGGCTGTAATGAATTATACCAGCACTAGACCACCAAAGAGTGACCATGACTTTTTTAGGGGTAAGTTTTCGTTTGGGGCATTGCATAGGCGCTGAACCAGGGTATAATCAACACGAGGACCACTTACGATTATCAAAAACAATCCATTTCTCATTGCAAGTGACAACGCGGTTCAAAATCCCTTCGTTGCTGTGTCTGTTAAGCAACTCAAGGCATACCTCAACGCGTTCGTCGTGCTGTCGATCGTTCAGTTCGTGCGGCACCCACTTATTTTACCTTGCCATATTGACCCAAATGGACCAATATTGTTTTGATGCTAACGTTGAAAGCTGCTGCTAACTCAGCTGTAGATTGAGTATCGCCAGCTTCCACTACCGCCTTTAATTCATCGTTGTTGACTTTAGTTTTCGGGCGACCAGGGGGTGTATTGTTTAGATCAAAATTTCCATGTCGGAGACGTTCAAGCCAATAACGAGTCGTGTGTTCGTTTGTAGTGTTCACTCCGTGCACGTAATTAATGTTAAGAGCCGTTTGTGCGGCATTGCTACCGCGACGGAACTCGTATTCCATAAATACTCGTATTTTTATCGTGTCCATATAGATGAAATAGATACAAATGTAGTGAAAACAAAACACTAATCAATAAACAAATGACTGAAATTTAAAATAGAATTCCATATTTTTAATAAAATTCATTTGAATTTAGAAATTATTGCCAGCCATACATAAATTACGTTTCAAATGGCCAGTATTGTAAAACGGCAACTTCATAGACAAAGACTATATTTTAAATAAAAAATTATTTTCAAGACGTCTAAACTAAGCAGCATCGTGGCTAATGACGTCACATCATGGCCATGACAGTAACTGTGAATACTTTTCTTGGGTTTATATTACAGTCTTTACATGCATATTCCCTATGATGTACTGGGTTGTTATACTTCTTGCAACCCTAAGCCCCTATCCATATTTCCTTATACTAATAGGCACTATACGACCAGCCCCAACTTCGCAAGGTTTTAACGACTTAACAATACATCGAGATATCTTTATTATAATTATGTAAGTTTAATATTGATGTTTTATAAACTTATACCTTCCAGAATACATTCTCTAAATGATAGTAAAATCCACATCAAAATTCATTGTGTAGTTTAGAAGAACAACACGGTCACACAGTGAAATATGTATAGATATATATTTATTTTAGTTAATATTATAATTGACATTATTGAAAGTAACTTCATCTGGTCTGTCTGGTGTTACCTTTTCACGTCTAAACAACTGAACGGATCGTTATGAAATTTCACAGATAGGTAGTCTGGGACCTGGAGAAGGACCTGGACTTCTTTTCATCCAGGATATTTGTATAACAAAAATGATGAAATAAAAAATACGCACAGACGAAGTTGCGGGCAACAGTTGGTAGTTAATAATTTCCAACATGAATGTCTACCTATGAAATTTCAAAGGTTTGAAAATAATTTTCCTGTCATTTCATTCCATTCCATACTAAACATCTTTTTTATAACCAAACCTGTCAATTACCGCTATAGTAGTGTAGAACCTACCCTTACTAACGAACCATCCGGTATAATATTCATCTTTTCACTGATTTTATTATGTTTAAAGCGAAATACCACTGAATTACAGAGCTTATTCCGACGGTCGATTTCTTGTAAGTAGATTCCGACCTTTCGTTTTCGATTTTATACAATTTTAGGCCGACATATCTATACATTTTCGAAAATTTTAGTTTACGGACGAATCCGATTACTGTTTATGAAAAATTAAGTGTAGGCAAATCGATACTTCTAATTCATTCATCAGTAAAAATCGATAGTTGCTAACTAAAAATGCAAAATTGGTAAATTGCTTTTTGTCGAGTATAACATCCGATTGCTTCTAAGAAAAGTTTGTACCTATAAAGTTTCCTGTGGTTTAAGTTTAAACGGTTCAATATAATGATTAAAATATTGATGCTGCATTTATTTTTTACTATTACCAAGAAAAAACAGCGGCAAAATCGTGTGTACTCGAGGGACCGCCCGTCAAGACCCATGTTCCTTACGCTTTTTTTTCAACTCGACAAATTTTAAAATTTACGCAGCTGCTATTTTGGATTTTCATTTTAACTTACTATCGACTTCAGCACCCTCGAAAACGATAACTATGATGAAATATTTTTAAATGTTCGCAGCCGCCATCTTAGATTTTCATTTTGAGTTCACTATCGACTTTACCACCTTCGAAAACCACGAAAGCGATAACCATGATGAAGAAATTGAAAATGTTCGCAGCCGCCATCTTAGATTTTCATTTTGACCTCAGTGTCAAGTTCAGCAGCCTCGAAAACCATGAAAACTACCTCTCTCTCTCTCTCTCTCTCTCTGTCTCTATGATATAATTAAAAGTCGCATAACGCTTTTTCGTTAGTTGACGATTTATAAAAAAAAACTAAAATTTTACTCCTATCGCAAGCTGCGTTAAAGAACTTCGTTCCAAAAATATAATTTTCGGTTTAACATCTGTTTTTGGTCGAACTCTACTTAGAGGTAAGTGAAACGTGACCTAAAACAAAATGTTGTTTTTCTTATAATTTCTATCAATATTAGATTACATTACAATTAAGAGTACCTACCGTACAACTATTTGTTGGTTATTGACATTAAATTCCATTAAAGAATAGAATATGTTTATTTGCATTAAAACTTATTGTGAAGAAAAAATAATCGTTGGCACTTGCATAACTATGTAGATATAATTATGTATATGTTAAGAAATCGAATATAAGCACAAGGCCCCGTTGAAAGAATATTACTCGCACTGTACGAGTTTTCTAGCTCATATTTAAATTAAAAGCAAATTCAACTATTTGTCTTTCCAAACAAACGTTCAAGTTAGTTTTGAGAACTAAGTCTAGTTACGAGGTGGCCATAAAACAAATAGACCTCTTTATATTTTCTTGGTAGATGATAGCAGTCGTTAGGAGGAAGTGGCCTTCTCAAAGAGACCCGTGGCGCGAGCTATTGCGCGAAATGACTTGGATGTACTGCAACAGCGCACACGGGACTACAACTAACTGCTTTCAAAACATTGAAAGTGGACTTCTGTTGTATTTGCTGTTTATGTTTCAGACAGTGTATTGAAAGGCTACGATGACGAACATGTTTCTTTATACGCTACCAACTACAAGATATTAAAAAAAAAAACTCAATGAACACACAGATAAAGTAGGCTACTACAAACATTAGCTTTACCAGAAGATATAAACTAAATGTCCACCTTCAATGGACGTTTCAATTCGATTATAGTTCTCAACAGTAATAAGACTTGGAATGGAAAACTTAGGAATCAACGAAATTCAGACGGCTTATGAAAATGTTTTAGCAGAAATCACGATCATGTCTTTTTCCAATGCTCGATACTTCACCATCAAACCAATAAGCGACTAGGAATTTTCAGGACAAAAATTGCAGCAACTTTTCAGAGTTTGTCGTTTTATCTTTATCTAGTAATACCACAAAGAAAACATGAAGTTTTCTTTTATAACAGGAAATATCTAAGAGAAATAATGTTCCTTCTAATTTTATTAATAACTAGTCTGACCACAATTCTGTTACAAATTAAATTCCAACATTTTTGTATAGAACAATATGTAATATTATAACTGAAACTTCCGGCCACGAGAAAATTCGCAATGTCCGTGGAAAATTTTGCCACTACTTAACCTAAATATTTTTTTGGAAGACTTAATATTAGAGAACGATTCAAACAGTTCATCTCGTCATGTCCTTCTACAATCTGGTTCGGATTTTTAAAATAGATGTGATGGCCAGACAGGTATTGAGTTTCCAGTATTCCAAAGGATAATAATGATCGATCATTTCTATCAGAAAAAAAAGGTTATTTTGTCTTTATTTAGGAGAGGAGAAACAATTTTAATATCCCATACTTGCCATGGTATATAACGTATAAAAAAAAGTTTTGTGTTACAATAAGATTTTAGTTCATTTGTAAAGAAATCACAAGACCTCCCGTGGAGCACACACTGTCAATAGGTACCTACTGAAATAAGTATTAGTACGAAGATATACATTAATATTTATTTTGTAGACGTACCTTATTATTACGAATTCGAATGGTTATCTATATAAAGACGAGTCTTGATGAATTGAAACAGATCGAAAAGGTTCTCAAGGAATTTTATGTTGGGAATAATCCCGAAAGCGGCCGACACAATTCTTCATTTCATTCACGTTCCCTTGCGATGAAACTTTTTCTCTGCAATTTTTCTGTGGAGGGCGGGGAGTTATCAGGTGGGGCGCTTTGCGAGTCCCAGCACGTAGCGGCCCGAGCCCCGCGCTCCCGCCGCCGCCCGCTGAATACAAACTTCATTAGCCGTTTGATAATTAGCCCGTTAAACGCCCCTCACTCAACCAGCTACTGTCTCTTAAACCAACGATATCTGTACATGTTCTAACACCATGTCTTAAATTAATTACACTGAAACACTAATAGATGACGTTAGGTGGGTAGGTACTTACAAAGGAAACCATACTTTTATTTTGTCTTCAAGCACAAATAAAAACAGAAAAGTTAGCCGATTAGATGGAGCCTGATTATTACCGTTAATTTTTCCTGAAACTTATTTCGCAATTGGGACCGAATTTAATCGAGCTAAATACAGATGTAATTCCTTTTCACTGTTCATGAGTACCTAGTCGGTAAATATTCTGACTTCAAATTAATATGAAAATATTAAAACGACGTCAAAGCAGTATGAATGCGGGATATAAAATGAATCGGTAAATTATTTCGCTAACCTCTACCAAAGAGCATCCCTGCCCAGGGACGGATAATAAAAGTGACAATTTAACCGGAACATCTCCGGATGGAAAGGACGATACAAAAGAAGCTCCAATGAGCGAGGAGTAGAAAGAAGTTAGAAAAATTAGGAAACAATGAAGCAGGAAACGTGTTTCCTCGGCGAATGGCAATGACGCGGACGGACGGCGGCGCGCGGCGGCGCGGCCGGGTGGCCGGGCGCGCTCCCAGCTAACGGGGTTAGCTACTCGCTCGCCTCAGTCTGATCGATACATGTTATCGCTACGAGATTTAAATTGATACATCTTAATAATCTCAACATATAGGTATTACATCACATATTCACTATGTTTTACATAAAAAATATACACATTTTTAACTAAATAGTGGAGGTAGAATATCTTGAAAAAAAAACTCTACAATTCCTTTTGACGTTACGTAGCCGTACATTCGTATAGGATATGGCATTTGTTGCATTGTTTTATAATTTTCCTGCAAGGAACTGACTTTGATAAACGATATGTTATTCGATTTATCTTCTCACGGAATGTATGTAGGTAATACAAATTTGAAAGATTTTTAAATCACGTAATAAGTGCAACGTCCGCTCGGTGCGTTTTACAGGTGTTATTTCTATAAATAGTATAAAACTAAGTAGCTCCGCTTAGTAAATTCTGAACTACATAATGGATTTTAATGAGGTTTTCACAATCATTTAGATAATTTATTTTGAAAGGTTTATGTGTATTACATTAATATTTTAACTTAGATACCATAGCATAGAAATCTCGATGTTTTGACATGTCGCCACATCAGTAGATTGCACCCGTGTAAATCAGGGGCGGGTCGCTCGCTAGTAAACATTGACAGTCGGCTCTTAAATAAACACAGCGAAGAGAAAGTTAACATTTCACTGATATAAACGATATAGAACTAGCCAACATCAGCTGACGTTATGATTATAAAGAAGGCTGAATATAAATATTCGCAAACCATTCAAATATTTATTCTGTTTGGGTGTCGAACCCACACACAGCAGGCCAACAGGTAAGGTATTGTGTGCATGGGCTCGTCAGGTACATGGTTATGAGCTAAAGTTGCCCCTGTAGTACAGAATGGAATGAAGATTTTTCTAACAGATCATTACGAGTATATATGTAACTGCACAATGTGCATTACCTAGGTACATAGATGATGATGATGGGACTATGTTATTTCGGTGATTAAGAAATCCTGATAAAGAAAGTGTTTTGTTATTACTCAGTAAATTTCTTAGCACAGTTTTTGTTAGTTCTTGTAACTTGGAACGTCAACATTGATGCCAAAAATGTTCTTTGCCGCAAAAGGACACAGGAATTGTGCAGTGGCTAAGGGAGAAAAAAAAGGAAAATACGTGAAATGTAGGTTGTAAGATGTGAATTGAAATAAAATAATACTTAACCGTAATTACAAACGTTCACGTGTTCAAAATCTTCCGATCAGCCGGTCGATTCTGTAACAATCCCACCGTGATAACTTAGGTGAAGTGAGCTATCATTCTACCTGTTGCTAGGGATTGACACTATCGACAACTCACTTCACCTAAGTTATCACGGTGAGATTGTTACAGAATAGCTCGGCTGTCATTCCACATGCGGGGCGAGCACGGGCGTACCGAAGACGTTTGTGTGTATGGTAAATTATGTCATGTCTTACAATCTGTCTTAAATGCAAGGACGGGTCAAAAATGTGACATAATCTACAGGCGCGACATGTCTTTCTTGTTGTTGACTTCATAGTGTGACACAGTAAATTAAAAAAAAAATGTTTATGACCATCTGAATGCGACCAAATAAAATATTACGTCTTAAAGAGCGCAGTTCATACATTTAAACAAGTTTTTAATGTTGTTGGGAACTAATTAATTTTTGACTTTCGTGTTTGTTTGGTTTGATAATTTTGTGCAAACGATGTATTTTTGTTATTATTACAAGCATTTATTTAACTTTCAATGTTTGTATGTATGTATGTTAGTTTGTTTAGGTCTAATCTTGCAAATGAATTTTTAAACAGTTACCCCCAACTGATTGAGCTGAATTTTTGCATACACGTTTAGTTTGGATGACAATGCATGGTTAGCTAAGTAACTCCCAAAATGGTTATATTAAAAGTTATTTTTAGGCACCCCTATGATATGGTACTAAATTAAAAGGGTTTGCTAAGACCGATACGAAAAAAGAAAGAACGTGTTCACTTAAAATTTAAAAACATGTTTTATTTTAATGCTATAAAAAGAAGAAAATTAATTTTAAATTAAATCAACCCCATCAATTTATTACACTTTACAATTTATACAATATAAAAGCTTGTCGCGAGATTTACCTATGTAATTACGTACTAGCATTTAAGACAAAACGGTTTTATCGCCCAAACTGTGATAAAATGTGTGACTCAAGCCAAGTCACAGTAAGCCGTGCTCGCCCTGCTGATGGTGGCGATTAACAGCTCACTTTAAGCTCCTCTTAACCTAAGTTTTCTCGGTGAGATGTTTACAGAATAGACCGACTGGTCACAATCTCATCTCAGTGACAACTAATGTCAAAAAAAAAAATCAAAAATGTAGGTAGATAAGAGATGAGAAGGTGACAGAATGAGACTGAGATTAGAATGAGAACGTTCTTAAAAATAAGAGAAAGCCCTTCTGGTGTTTTCAGAAAAGCTTTTTCCTTTTCAACATTTTCAAGAGTACTATTTAAGACAGATTGAATCAGAATTTAAAGTAAATACAAAGTGTTATATAAACATAATAAAAGAAAGGTAGGAATATCGGTGAACTTGAAATATAACGTTCCAAGAACACCAATAGATGGCGCCCGCTCCGGTTATAACGTTACACATAAATTAACAGTACGCGCGCAATTATCATTTCGAGTGCCGAACCCATTGACATTCTTCATTAAGTACAATCGCCGAAGGCAAGGATTTGGCGTAATGGGAGTAAGTTCACGCATGTACACTTAGTTATTGCCATCCTAATATATTTTTAAACATGTATATTTACAAGAAAGTCAAAGAAAGGAAAAAGGCATCTAACGAGTCTTGCCATGTTACCTGCCGGCGACTATATCTGTGTTTATTTTCAACACAGATCACACATACATCTCTGTAATACTTTGTAGTATTTCATATATCTTTCACTATAATAAAGATTTTCCTGTACACTATCCCGAAAGGAGCTAAGCTTTGAAATATAAAAAGCGGATAACTCTACGGACCGAGTGTTGTGGACAGGGCAACACGATAAATGATATTATCCTCAAACTGATACAGAAGAGCTGTAGCGTGTAGCGGTTGACAATAACATATGTATCCACAGCGATAAAATAATCCTACTATCGATTTGATTTTAGTAGATAAAAGATTTCAAACTTCGAACTTATGTAGAGTATATTTTTTAGTGTAGGAACGCAAATAAGCCAGGACTTTCCCTGCATGTTTACACTCACAGTATGCAAAATAAACTTTGTTTCATAAATCCATACTAAAAAGGATTAAGTACTCCAATTAGAATGGGCGGTAATTGATTCCTGTTAAGCTTAACATAGATTTGTAATTTGAAATCGTGGAATCGGTTTGTTTTTATCATTAATGGGGTTTGCAATTTGCAATAAAAAGTGGATCGAGGCTCGGTGCGGTGTGAAGAGTGACGCGCGATGCGGTGTGGCGTGCGGACACAGCGGCGGATATTTCGACGTAATTAAAACAAACAGGAGGAGGCTCGCCACTCCTCTCTAATTGCGTTCGTGTTGAAATAATCACGGAAACTGCGACAGGGTGTACTTCGTGTATCGGTGCTTACTGATTACGCAGATGACACACCGAAGCACACACGTGGAAGTAATTATCGGATAAAATTCGAATAAGTGTAAAATAATAATAATAATATCCTTAATTATTATTTTACACTTATATATCACAGTTCTGAACGCCAGAAATAGTAGAGAAAGAGAAGTCAAGAGAGAAAACTTAAAGAAACCATACAATTCTTCAATTTAAGTTTACCTCTACGGTTAATGCAAGAATAAATGGAAATAATAAGAAAGGCTTTAAAAGATCTGACGATATAAAATGTAATTGCTTTGGCTAGGAACCGGGAACCGCAACGACCTCTAACTCCACTCACTAGTAATACGAAAATAAAAGAAAGAGATAAGAATGAAGATATACCTACCCGAATAACGTCTTTTATATATTGAATTGGGCTACGGGGGAATCAGGGCTAAATTGTTAACGAAATCGACCTTCGAGGTTAAGCAACCTTGTTGCGGTTAAGTCTTGGGAGGGTGGCCGTTCTGAGAACATCGAAGCTTGCTTCGTCACGGAGGGTAAGTTCAGCCGATGGTCCGTGACGTAGGGATGTGGAAGTAGAGAAGTACTCGTAGTTGGTAGGATATAATAGAATACTCTTTATCATGTTCTCCGTGTAAATTACAGATAATGAATAAAGAAGTTATACATAGTTTAGCTAAAATGATCTAAATGATAGGCCGGATAAAAAACATGATACCTACTGGATATCACCTCATAGCACAGTAGCTAAGCTTGACTTGGATTAAATCAGTGTTACGTGCTGTACTATACGATGTTGTAGGTACGACACCTATCGCCATCCCATCCTATGTCATACTTATAGTAAGCAGTATACACAGATTTTTTTAAAGTGACTTAACAAAATCTGAATCATTGTTTAGTAGCTATGGTTCTGCGGTTGGCAAATATTTGAATACATATCTTGGCTGTCTTTTTTTCGCGGCAAACAAGAACATTAATTGTGGAAGTCTTTGTACTTTCAGAAAGATTTTTTCTGAAACATTAAGTTGAGCGCAGGAATAGAGCAGTTTGGTGTAATAGCACTAATGTTTAAGATGAAAATTAGTTCTGAGGATTAATTTAAGGGGAGACCTCAGGTTGCCAATGCAAACATGAAATAAAATAAAACTACCGAGTGGGACAACAAGTCATAAATGGGAACATTTTTGATAAATTGCTTCAACATAGCACTGTTTGTAGATCAAAAAAAAAATAAGTCAAATTGTTACGTTTTTATAAAGTGATTTTTCGACTGGTGATGTGCTTTAAGAAGCTCTTGCGCTACAATTGGCAGTCCTCACGCGCAAATCAAATTTTTGTATGTTTATATTGTTAAACAAGATGCAAACACGAAAAAATTGGATGCAGGGGTAACGTTTAAAAAAACATATTCATTGTTGTCATAGCAGTTACAAATACAGGACTGGTATTTAAGGTGAGATAGCGCTGCATCGACAGGTCGCCGTAACAATTGAAATCACATTTCAGTTGAAGTGACATCGAGCTTAGGCTGCTACGACACCGGGTTTGGGAACTAACAATATTAAATTCGAAAACATATCACATTTACGGATACATAACTATATGAAAGCTATCCTAACTAATAGTATAAATGCGAAAGTAAGTTTGTTTGTTTGTTACCTTTTCACGACTCAAACAATGAACCGATCATCATGGAATTTTAATTATACGTCGTCTAGGGTACAGAAAAGGACATAGAGTACCTTTTATCCAGAAAAAAGTACTGTTCCAGAGGGAAAGAACACTAACTTTCGACAGTCACAATTGCTTTAGGACGCTAGATGGCGCTAGGTGTCTTTCGAACAGTGATTGAATTATATTATTTTACATTTCTACATTTATATCTATAATTTTTTGGTGTACATAATAAAGAGAATTCTATTCTATTCTATTATTAGAAACTATAATAATGTGTAAAGAGTTAATTTAAAAAAATTAAGTTATACAATTTGTGAGTCTAGAGTGAACACCATGAAAGTTGGCACATAAGTAGTTAAGTGACAAGCGGTTGGTCGACTCTTCACGTGACCAGAGGGCTGGCCAATTTTTTGGCCAAAGAATCAGCATTGCCATACAACGTGGCAATGCATCCAGCCTTATGGGCACTTTTCCTGTTGACAGCGATGCGGACGAATTATTCGATGCCCTTTATTTTTTTTTTATATACTTGTACATATTATTATTTAAAGACTGTTAGCTTTTTAAATTATCTAAATATTAGTTCAGGTTGTTTAATATTATGATAATAATAAGGGTCAAATGTTTTTTTTATATAATAAACTGTATTATTTCAGAATTATGCCTCCAAAAGTAGGTAAGTATATAAATATGTATTTTAAATGTAGAAGGATTTACAGGATCCTTTTCGGCAAAAGCTAAACCATATAATAAAACACAACATAATAATGTAATATTATACAGACGAATCACAATTACGTTTATTAATCTTCCCATAAATTCGTAGATGAACAAAAGAGTCGACTCAGCGAATGGATATCTGTGACATCAGCCTAAAAGCTCAAAGCTCTCCCACTTTATTGTTAGTCGATAGACATCCTATGCGGACATCGCTTTTCCTGATATTTGAATGGTAGGTAGGTTTCATTTTTTTATTCGGTAGAATTGTATGGAAAATTCCAAGTTGGTCGGACGAACAACGTGACATTGTCGTTTCCGTCGGAGAATTTTTAATGCTGTTTCGTAATCATAATTGATAGAAACAGTTATTATTGGGGGAACATGCATTAATTTTGAAAACATTATTATTTTTATTGGTCGTGTTCACTAACTTTCACGACGGGTTATGTTGAATGCACAGACTTAATACATCGTCACTCACGCCTACGAATAAAATCGGGGACCATTCTAGGAGAAAATATATAATTTTTAATGGGTACTTATGATGCCGCGCAGTCATTCTTGAGTAGATGCAGGCGGCCGCGGCGAAGCTAGATATTTTATTCCAAAACAGGCTCCACATTTGGTCAAGTACCAATATAAAAAGTGAACCAAAGCAAACACTTAAACAACAATTAAAAATATGATCTTGGGAGGAATTTACTGCATAACCAGTAAGCTCACGTATTGTAGAATGCCTCTTGCTTTCATTTTGTAATTACGATTTATGGTTTGAAATAAATTCTTAAAGATTACGAATCACTTCCCTAGATACTGACATAATTCGCCGCTACAGACGCCCTGGGCATCGAGAATCCCAAGCCGATTCCCGGCCACCATAGGCGCGGGCTTGCGGACGGCGAGCAGTGGGCAGCTCGCCGTCCGATAAGGACCAGGCCCGGATCGACAGCGCGTTGTGTTCCACGCGCGCCTCTAAGAGATGTCAGCACCAAATGACGGGGTCCGCTAGGGCCGATGCCTGCCAGGGTTGCGGGAAAGTCCGAAAGGGTTACCGTGGCCCCTGGCACAAGCCACTGAAGGAACACGGGTGGGTTTTACCCTCCCGTTCCGCCCAGAGCGGGAGAAGTTATTTGATGATTTCCAACCTCAAAAAAAAAACAGACATAATTAGTAGATAGATACTATATTATGTTTTATGTATTTAGGTATTGTATATGTAAATGGTACACCACTGACTACCTGCAGTATTGTCTCTCCTTCTCCCTTTAATCCATCCAAAGGTTGTCTGTAAAATACCGCTTTTAGCGATAAGACCGTGCATTGTGTCACCCTATGTAAAATTTCCACATTTATATCTGTAATTTTTATGGTGTACACAATAAAGATTAATAATTATATAATAATAATAATTATAATCTATTCTATAATTATTCATCATTATCTACCTAGCCTTTTCCCAACTATATTGGGGACGTCTTTCAGTCAAACCGGATGCAGCTGAATACAACACACACATAATAGACAACAATAACAACATTATTACTATGCATTCTTTAAAATCATTTTAAAAGAGTGACTATGGAGTTTCTTGTTCGTTCGTCTCCACACGAACTACTCCACACAACCTTTGGAAAGGGGTGCCTAGAATCAATTCTATTTTATGTAAATTTGGACATTTAAAACTGTCTTTTAATGGCCTACTTGAAATAAATGATTTGTCTTTTTTGACTTCTAGGCAATAAATACGTGTTCACGGAACAGCGTGTAGTTTTTTTATATCATCCATTAGAAATTAGGAAGGCATTTTTTTCTTATTAGGTACATAGGGAGTTTGCGTAGCTTGTGCTTCTTTATGTTGTTTTTAGTAAAAATGGCTACTATTAGTTTACCAATCCCTGAGGGGCAATCCTCGTACTTAAAAAACGTTCAAATTCAAGTCGCAATCTCATCTCAGCGACAATCAATGTCAAAAACTTGTAAAAAATGTATGTAAATTGATTGTATTTTGACAGATTGATACTGAGATCAGACTGTGAGCGTTCTTAAAATTACGGGAATTGCCCCCCAGTTTGCTACGAGAAGTCAATAAACACGCACGAGTCCTTGTGTTCATACATTTCGGACGTTGTAGTGCGTAATTGCCTGCGTTTTATATCAAGAGCTACATGCAAGAATAAATAAATAAATTTTACTATGTAACTAGCCTCTCCTCGCGGCTTCGTCCGCGTGAAATTTCAGCCCTCAACTCACTGCGTCGCATCCCATCCCGCGCTATTAGTCTGTTTTAGCTTAGCGTTCTTTCTGTTTTTTTTTCTTCTTTTTGCTCAGCTCCTAAGGTTCGTAGCGTGTTTTTAAATAGCCTAAAACCTTCCTCAAGAATTGGGCTAACAAATTGCAAAAATAATTTTTCACATCTGACTGGTCGTTTCAGAGATTAGCGCGTTAAAAAATAAGAACAAATTCATCTTTATTATTTTTATTAGTGTAGATAGATTAAGGTCCTTGTCGATTGATCTGAATAATTCTTTGTAACATATTGAAAGGGTATTTTGTTTTATAGCTTTGTCACTAGATGCGCTAGCCGTAACCTACGCGGCTACGAGCTTTTGGCACTTGTATGAAGGAGGAAAAATGTATTAAAAGTTTTTATTACTTCGATACTCGGAAGTAAGTACCTATATCACATCAATAGACATTTAATGCATGTCGTAGAACTCAAAAACATAAATAAAACACGGTGCTACGCTGTCATTTCTACTTGGCTACGGTGCTACGCGCACAGTGCACAACGTTTCCAAAGAGTTTTCCCGTAGCGCCTAAGTTTAGTATTTTCCTTTACTGTCCCAATTAAGTAAAACACTCTGTGTAGGATGTGCAAATATAACATATTTGGTCAATCCGGAGATGGATTGCCATAATACATTCTGTGAATGAAGTACTTCATCCTTATATCATTTATCTGTTTGATTGATAGTATATCAATATACTTGTGCCTATTTGTGCTTGTGCCTACTTGTGCTTAATTCAGCCCAAAACAGTAATTTCTGAACCATTTAAAAATATATACAACAGCATTAAACATTGAGCTCTCTGGTGGCTGTGCACCGTGTAGTCGCATTAAGAGATTAACGTGTTGAAAACCTAAGGGAATCTTAATTGGGGTTATTAAAAAGAGCATCAAAAAGTCTCGGGCGAATCTGAAATATAAAAAAGACATAGGACGTACAGATGAAGTAGTCTGTCATTGGTAAGATCTGAGGTAATATTTTAGATGAGGCAGGTATATGTAGCTGTGCGGCGGGTGTGTGGGCCTGTGGGCTAGCATGCGCAGCAGGCGGCAGCGCGGGCCGGCGCGGCTGCAGACGCGGCAGACAGTGCGGCTCGGCGGCGGCGGCGCCGGGAGTGCGGGGGCGCGGTGCGCGGGGCGGCGCGGCGGCGCGATGCTGCGCGCCTCTCAGTCGAGACGCGAGGCCCGCCCGCCCTAGCCGCCCGTGCTGCCGCCCGCCCGCCCCGCGCACTCGTCACGCGTCGCTCTCCACGATTCGGTCTACCTACGATCGTTAATTACATCCCTATTCGCATGTGTACTTAATGAATTATCACATTCGCCAAAATTTTAAGAATTATCTCGTCATTATTTGGGCTTACACGCGCGTATAGTTGTCGAGGATTTTCGAAGCTTTTGGATGGACCGGAAGGGGGGGGGGGGAGGGTCGACGGATTCGGAGGGTCGCGGGGCGCAGGGCCCCTCGCGACGCGGGGTTAGTAGGTTCGCGATGTCGCGTCGTCGTCGGTCGGAATGCATTCGCGAACGTAGAGCGGCGACCTGAGGTGCCGCCGCGGTTCTCACCTGGCCACTCGGGGTCGGTCACCTCTTTTATTAATGAAACTTCACTTAAACATTTCGCTCCATTTCGGAATTTTTTCCCGGCTGCCATCTTCGAGCATAGAATTATTTTTGGGTTAAACATGACGAGATGCAAGGTCAAGCCTGCTAGGTGTCAACGAACCCCTCGTCCGGTGCCTACGTCAGGTCGATGACGTTTAGGTTGACAGTCCAAAACTTTTAACATTATTGTAGCACCAACTACTAATGTTTCCAATCTCTGAACTGAAACTTTACTGTGTTGTGCTCTCGTAATATAAAGTAACGGACCGGAAGAAAAAAAACTGAGTGTCGACGTGAAGAACGAAGACGGAAGTGAGTTACGACTGGTGGCGATCGGGAGGCCACCGCGTTAACCCTGCCCGAATTAGTGCACCGGACGAGACTAAAATAGCGAGGCGGCGTGTACGGTTACATGCGGCGCGTCAATGTCGGCGCGCCGGCACCGCGTGCTCCGGCGGCTCTCGGCGGGTAAGCTTACACTGCGTCTGATTGCAGAGCGGGCTGAGGCCAGCCCTATATGTGGAGGCGCCGCGGGCCGCCGCCGCCGCCGCCGCCGCCGCCGCCGCCCGCACGCCCTCGCACCTCGCTCTACTAGTTATTCCTGGAGACATCTGTTCCACTGTATACGCTAAATTTTACACCTTTCTAAATATACATAAATTAAGCACGCCGATGATACAAAGCTTTATGAAACCGAAATTAGTATTCTCTGTAACCCACACATGTTACGTTTATTACTCGCTTAATATTATATTTCAAGAGCCGAGATGAAGATGTACGTCGATGAATATACTGTAATAACAAGCGAAGAATTTGAAAGACGTGAAACGTGTGAAGATTGTTGAAGAGGTCGCGGCGTCGCCGTGTGCGTGAAAGTGTAAGCGTTGTTCGCTTTAGCTGGTTGACTTCGGGTCAAATTGTAATTTTGATATCATTTGGTCCCCTTCAACCAGCTGTAGTTGACATTTGTTTCGCTTTCTTACCGCATCACTCGAAGATGAGCTGCACTAGTTAGAAGCAAGCAAAAACCTCAAAATTGAAAGGAATCTTTATTAAAACTGTATCACCTGTTTTCTTTAGGTACCTACTCCATTAGTTTGATTAAGTCAAACCATTTAATTGTATGTATTGTACCAAGTGTAAGATAGAAATTGTTATAATTAAGATGTAGAAACGTTATCTAAATTGTAATAATTTAAATAAAACATCAATATTTTTCACTTTCATACTTAATTGCAGTTAGCACACACATTTAATTGAAAACCACTTTTTTAGATATCGCATCTTTTAGACCAGAATATAGTCATATTAAATTTAGTCCTATTAATGTAAGCTGTGCAAACAGTGGCCCCATAAGCATAATTAATTAATTAATTAAATTTAGTCTCACCCCGCCCGATGCGACACGAAGAAACTTGCATTACTTAGTGGAAAACAACGGCTAATGAGATGTGTTATTGTTGTTGGCGAAAAGGTCGCGACGCACTGTTGTACGCGAAATTGTTCCGACGGGAAAATTACGTACCATCTTTTGTATACCTACTTATTAATTTTTACCACATATCATGTTTTTTTCAATTAATAAAAGGTATAATATTATAGCTTTTATTAATTCCTTGAAGAAAACTAAAAGAAATATTGTAAGCTCAATAAAATAGTTGCCCAGTAGTAACGGCGCGGAGTTCAACCTGCCAGCTGATAACTGGATGATATCATGAAGTATCTCTTATTCATTTTGGAACCAATTTTCTCTTGCCACTATTCTTCCAAACATAATTTAATAATTAAAACACTATGTGACAATCAAACTTTTCGATTTTATTAAATATATATATGAATCTCTCCGAGTTCCAGGAAGCTAGGTAACCTTCATGGATCTCATCAAAATCAAATATCTTCTTTTTTATGGTTTACCTAATTCACGCTGGTTAAAATAACAATTTATTTGTAACGAGAAATAGATCCAACACGAAACTTCTAGAGAACTTAATACCTACAAAAAATAATAGAAAACTAACAATAGCATCATTATTATTATTTTACATGATAGAATCTAAAGACATATCATTTTACTACAAAGCTGTTACATGTGGCTTTTATCTCATCCTTATTTTATACTGTTACACGTAAAAGCAAAACAATACAATGATAAAAAAGAATCTAACATAAAAGGCAAGGGATCTAAAAATAATATCGAAGTAGCGAAAGGAGAATAAAAAGATGGCTTTTAAAAGGTAATGTAACTATGCGTCTCGTGAGTCGTGAGCCATACCTGGGGGCTCTCTAAGTCCGTCAACGAGATTACGGGCCCGTCCGAAAGTAGTTCGATACTTAAAAGTGAACCCACCTTCCGATTAATTAAGTTTTCCGGACGGGAAAATACACCGAGAGTCTAAACGTTTTGTCATAAATTTTTAGTTCGGGCCCCGGACTAATGTTATGTCCGTAAGTGATAAGGAGTAGGTTATTTCCGTAACTTCGGCCGAAACGAGAGACTTCGTGTTTAGGGAGTAGGCCCCCTGAATTTAGTGCGGACGGTTTGATGGCTTTACAGATTTTTTTATCAAGGGGTACCTTTGGGAAAACAGGCTTTCAGAAAGAAGTGGATAAAGTCGTTTGTGCCTGTGCGGTCATGATATTGATTGAAGGCAGTAAGGTTTTCGGAGTTCGCACGCGAGGGAGAATCATACCACGCAACGCACTTTGATATTATAACGAGATTATTCGAGGAACCGCTAACGGGTTGCCACTTTGAGCACATATCGCATGTACATGTACCTATTTACATATTGACTTCGAAACTACAGCAATAATAATATAATTATGTCGTGTAGTGTTCCGGTGTAGTATTATAATTCAGAAGAAGAGTTTAATTAGTCTCGACTGACTTTATAATTATTTATTTGCATCAAATACTACACGTAGAGAAAGCGTGTAGTATTTGATGCAAATAAATTGAATTGAAATGTAAAGTTAAATAAGTAATTCAAATCGACAACGTTTCGGTGTTGGAATTATAATCCGACACTTTGTGTCCCACACGCAATGTTTCGATAGTAGTATTATAATTCAGAAGAATAGTTTAATTAGTCTAGACTGACTTTATAATTATTTATTTGCATCAAATACTACACGTAGAGAAAACGTGTAGTATTTGATGCAAATAAATTGAATTGAAATGTAGAGTTAAATAAGTAATTCAAATCGACAACGTTTCGGTGTTGGAATTATAATCCGACACTTTGTATCCCACACGCAATGTTTCGATAGTAGTATTATAATTCAGAAGAAGAGTTTAATTAGTCTAGACTGACTTTATAATTATTTATTTGCATCAAATACTACACGTAGAGAAAACGTGTAGTATATGATGCAAATAAATTTAATTGAAATGTAGAGTTAAATAAGTAATTCAAATCGACAACGTTTCGGTGTTGGAATTATAATCCGACACTTTGTATCCCACACGCAATGGTTCGATATTTTGTTTACTTAACATTCATACTGTAATTTAATTACTTACATACTGATTGAATTTATTTTGCAGCATGATTTAATTAAAATTATTTGATTACTTACAAATTCGTGAGTCTAGATGAAAATTTTAATCAGTCAGCAAGACTTTTCATTTGGCTAGAGTTTTATAGAAAATTACACAATTTTATTGTAATAAGTCATGACACAATATTAGTAAGTAGTAGTTAAAATAATAATTCGTTTCAATTTTTCATTGTTTCATTTCAATTCAGTTTTTAATTGCAATTCCAATGATAAAATTTAGGTTCAAGTTAATTTTAAACTACTTAACTTTAGTCATTCCTGAATCAAAAATGATTATTATTCTTTCTAAAACCGTCAGTGCCGAGTGCTTTTTCAATAATTTTACTGGGATGTTTTAAAACGTAATATTATTACGGGTTTAAAAACCGCATAATCGCTTTAATAACCTGAAACAATGTAACTACAACTCTAATATTGTTTCTCCTACTATTCGTTTTGAGAAATACTGGATGTTTATTGCATACTCATTTTTATTATGTATTAAAATTCGTTTTAAAAAGGTATTCCGAACGAGATAGCCGGGAAAAGCACCTTATGGTGTGTTTCCACGCTAATTGTTCACATCAGGTACGATTGATATTGAGTATCTTTTTTTCCGTTGTTTATCCCATGGTTGTCTAGCACGCGGAGATCGTTGATTTCGATACTGCTGCCTTTTGTGCTTTTAATGTATACTTTGATGTATTTCTCTTTGAACTTATTACATTAGCGAGTTCTTTATCTGCATGTATTTACGAGTAGGTATGCATATATTTGCTATACCTACATTAGTGTTCTCAACAATGCAATTTAAATCAAAGTTAAGTAAACTATTTAAATGAAGCTAAACTTCTTGAAATTTCAATAACATTCCTAACTGCTCTACATGATTAGTTTTTGTTGGGCAGGAAAGTGTGACTGCTGAGAGGGTGGTGGGGTCACAAAAACCCGGAGGCAGTGGCTGCAGCCGCGCCGGCGGGCGTCGCGCCGCTCTGCGGTGCGACTTTGTGCCATAAATCAAAAGCACCCGCAGGAACCCTCCCATCGTATAATGTAAGTATGTATAAAACACTGTATCACTGATGGAAATACAAAGGAATTTTAAGTAGCCGGTTAATAGGGATCAAACGAATGATGTTTGTTTAAATCTTGTGAAATAGGTAAACCTTGATGAACATAAAAATATAGATAGGATTAGTCATTTACACGTTTATCAAAGTATACGTCTAACAGAAGTACCTAGAGTCCCTCTAATTTTCGAACTCGGAACTCTGTCTTTGGCATAATTTTGGTCGATAGATTCACCCTACCGCTTCAAAAGATGGTCACATTTCTGTTTCGTTT
The DNA here is from genome assembly GCA_937001585.2 of Brachylomia viminalis. NCBI lineage: Eukaryota > Metazoa > Arthropoda > Insecta > Lepidoptera > Noctuidae > Brachylomia > Brachylomia viminalis. Next base: position 10,514,669 of record OW443301.2, on the reverse strand, counting down.
TGACACACAATGACACAAGTGACCTGATTGACTGTCACGGAATCGCTAAATATTTACACATGAGAAGTCTTTCTTTTAGAATTTCTTGAGTTGATGGTAATTTTAACATCCTTTTTGTGTTGGATTTACTAAAAACAATGAACTTTCTCTGGCGTGTGTCATGCACTGCTTTCTATGAGCGGATGTTTGAGCTTACAATATCAGTATTGACACTTCTCGCGCGATCTAAGTTCGATGAGGGATAATCTAAGGGTTTAAATATTTGTTGTTTAGTAGTATACTTTCGGAAATTATTATTTACTTTGGTTATCGCTAAGCTAAGTGTAAGCAAAAAGTTAAACATTTAGAGTTGTTCCAGCGACATTGGCGTGTTAAGGTGGTGGCGCTTTACTCGAAATACGGCTTAGAAGGAAATCACCTGGCAGGCCATTAACCTAATTCACGGACGCAAAGACAGGGCGGAGACGCGGGTGGCGGCGTAGCGCCCGCTTTAATATCGCCGCGCTGCCGGTAATAAGATGGAAATAAGGCGGTGGCAAGAAACCGGGCCAATCATTGCCGTTCGCAACTTGACACCGCCAATGTACATACTTCGATAAGTATAAAGTAAATTCACTTTGGCTTTCAGGTCGTTTAAAAAAAAGTCACTACGTATATCCCAAGAATTGTAATGAATGTCTTAACAAAAATTTTCCGGGCTAAGTACTTCTAACATCGCCTGCTTCGAGCAGTGCTGTCATCGTCGGTATATTAAAGCTTCTATAAAATACAGGCTGTGCCATGTCTAGATATTGCTACAGCTATAATTTAACTCAGTTTTCACTCACGTGTCGTTTAGAATATATCATGCTATAATTGTTTTCTTGAAACTCCTAAAGAAGACAAAAGTTTCTGGGACTTAAGAGTTTAAGAGCACTCAAAGTACAAAAGTTTTATTTTAGTCGGTAAAGGATAAGTACTGAATAATAATTTTAAAGTAGCGGTATTACCAGCTCATTTAAAATTCAGGGAATACTCGGCGCATGGTTCGATGTTTGTCATGGCAAATAAAATTATAATGGTACGGCAGAAACGGCAGCACGCCCTACTGCCCCCGCGTCGAGTTTCCTCCGCGAGAAGCTACACTATACCAAGTTTTTGCTTTTTTCCTCCATTTTCTTAGGGTTGTGCATCTAGTTGTTTGAATTTTCCACAGATTATATTTGAACTTTTTTACTTAGTCTATGACGGACAAAAGCTGTGAGATTTCACAATATTAAGGTACTGATTAGTTATTCATATTCAATAAAACATGTAGTACAACTTTGAGCACCTTTACTTCAACTAGCCGATTGATTCATTATTGTCCTTGACAAGTTTAATATTAAACAGACAGCGGTACTTACTTCGATATCTGTAATTCTTTCACATGAACAAAATTTAAAGTTGTATCTTAAACGTATAGTAAAACTAGGCTGTTATTTTCCCGCTGTAGAGAAAGGCTTATATAGAACATGATTTATTGTTAAATAGTGCAGTAGTTACATTATAATTAAATTATGATGCCAGTGAGCAAAGTTGCTGACCGCAAGATGCTCAGGCGTTTCAAACGACGATTTTCAACACACATGCGTTTATTAAAAAATTAAAAAAGAGTTTATTAAATTAATTATGTACAACAATTGTAAAATATGGCCCGCGTATTCCATTTATCGCACGCTGTGTCTCTGCAGGATGAAGGAGAGGCAAAGGCAAGATGCCGTCGAACAGTCTAATTGGTACTAAAATTATAAAACTGAATATTTGTTTAGAACACCAAAGAATGTTAATTTTTAGAAAAAAATTAATCATTTGATGAAATATTATGTTAAATTATCATATTTTATTTATTTTCACAGTTTACACATATATTTTATTTTATTTTATATATTTACAAATATTTAGGTATAAAAACCATGAAGTCTGTTTGATGAGTTTTAAAAAGCGCACATCTTCGCAATAGTAAATAGTTAACTGTGGCGCATATTACAGCACTAGTGCTGAAGTATAATGTAAATAGCACACGTGTTTATAGACTGCATTATGAACCTAAAAGCGGTGTTACAAGAGCCACATTACGAGCAAGTGTGTTGAAAAGCATATTTTGATTGATCTGCGGTAGTTAAAACTATTCTTACGTTATATACGTGAAGGAATATTTATTTCTCATACTATCGTATTTTGTTGCCTACTTACACGTTGTGGCAGCAAATATTATCAACAATTAGTAGTTTATGAAACTGTACATAACTGGGGTTATTAAAACACGAGTGTGAGTTTACTAACCGAACTGCAGGCGAGGTTTAAAAATAGTATCACACGAGTGTTTTAATACCTAGGTGTATGTGCTAACTAAACTCATGCAATTTCAACAAAAAAAAAAATATATATCGTAAAAGTGGCGCCCAAACCTAACTTTCCACCGCGGGGGGACGCTCCCCAGCAACCTGCCCAGCTAATACGCTACGTTCGTTGAACACTGTATTTTAATAGAAAATAAGGTATTTTATCTACACTCATGTTAAATTCTTACTTCAAGACATACGTTATAATAACTTTTTTATATTAAAGGGGAAGCGCCAGGGTAGCCTGCGAAATTCAAATTTTCTTACGTTTTTTGCAATTTGCAGGTTAGGTTGTAAGATAAGATAACCATTTATTTGCTCAAACATGGGTACAATAGATACAACACAATTTGTCAGCGCGCAAGAGATGTTAAAAGTAAAGATAAAAGCAGATCATCACGTTTGCCATAATCAATGGCATGCCAATATTAATACAATAGTTTTATTTTATTTATTTGAACAAAATTAGATTCGCAACCGTAACAAGTATGTATTAACAGAATCATAATCATTATAATCATCAATTAAACCCTCTAAGTTCGTATAATCCCATTGAATGACTGGCGCTTCCGCCTTAAAGTTCAATTTCCAATGATCATAGTGCTATTTGTGGTGGAGCTGAGGCGCGTATCTCCGCGGACGTGTTATTTTGGTTTGGCGCCATATTTACGATATTACTTATTGTGTTTTTGATGAAACTGCACACACAGATATTAAAACACTCATACAACAGGGGTTTAAATAACCCCTGTTATGTTTCAGTTTCATAAACTGGTAATAAGGCAATAGGTATTTTGTCAGAAAAGGTGTGTTTTAATAAAACTTTTTAATCCTACATGGGTAAAGTCTGTCGTTGAGGTACTATGTTTTCGAAATAAGAATGTTACAATATGAATGTATATAAACTTTCCATACCAACAACTGAAACTCTGAAAATGAGATTGCCTCATTTTAAGAGGATGCGTTCTAAAAGTTGGCAACGTCGCCAATTGCTGTCAAACATTTCGCTATTTAAATTAATTTGTCAATATTACTTTTATCGCTCTCAAGTGCAATAAAATATTGATTATGACTTTCAATAATAACACTGAATTAGATGTTGTAACAGTTTTAGGCGTACAAAAAGCCCTCTTGTAAACCAAATATTCAGGGTAACGATAAGTATTAACTATTGCAAATAATATTTTAGTTTTCTACATGGCGCAATTTCATAATTTTCAGAATGCAGCCTCTTAAGCTCAGCTCTAAAAAAACCAGAAAAACATATTCCTAATGGAAAGCATGATGGTCTAAGAGTTTTTAATACGGCGCCTAATCTTTAATGCTGAATGCTATTTGTAAGGCCACACTCTAACACTACGAGAATATTTTATTTATATGTATTTGCAAATAGAAATAGTTAAAACAGGTATGCGCATAGAGATTCTTGCCCTCGAAGAGGACTGTATTTTCTGACTGATTTCCCAAATCATTAGGATAAAAATAAAATAAATGTAGGGGTAAAAATAAAAACGTTACAATTCCATAGCTTCCAAAAAAATTACCGTTGCAATCTAAATCAACACAAAAAATCACTCATCATCAGTCTATAATGTTCCCACTGCTGGGACACAGGCCTCCTCTCGGTGAGAGGGAGCGGGCCGTAATCCACCACGCGAGCCCAGTGCGGGTTGGTAGATGTCACATGTCTTTCGAATTTGTGGTTCTAGGACATGCCGGTTACCTCTCTAACTTTTCCTTCACCGTTTTGAGAGCAGTGGTGGTGAAATAATTTACACAAAGTAAAGCGCCTGTATGGGTTCCTACCTACGACTTACAACTCGTAAGTCGCGGCCGTTACCACTGGGTCACCACTGCTAAAAATTCCCTCAATCCGACCTAATCATAAGTTATAATGATTTGTAGATTATACTTTACTTAGAAGTTGAAGATATGACGGTGGTGAGTTATATGATGAAATTCGTATAGTATAGAAAGTGCCATGAATTTTCATTTCCGGTGAATTAAAGCACAATGGCTGGTCTGAATTAAATATTTCAGGTGGTGCGCTGTTCTCGCGAGTTAGTGCCGAGGTTGATGAAACGACATACTCCGCACTCAGCGCCGAGGGAAAATTTAATTATTGTTCCACGACTACAGCGCCACACTTTTAAATGGTGAAGCACATTTCTGTGACATTAAATGAGTTTTCATGTTGAGTTATTATAATTACATAAAGAGTAACAGTCCGCTATGATGCTGTCGAAATACTTTATACGTCCCTAACAGGAATGACTGATATCATACTTTACTTTTGTAATCTGTATTTGTGTTGTTCCGTAATACGCACCCTGCTTATCTGTACCGACTAACGGTAAATGCCTGTATATACCCCACACTCTAAAGTAGCTATTATGAACTTATAATATGCTAATAGATAGATATAAGTAAATGAACACATATTGTACTTGTAAATCGATCAGCTAATGGCATATGAATGAAGCGGGCGTGGAAGTTGCGGCGGCGGTACACACGCTGGATCTAATGGAATTCACTTGTACGCAAACAAGCCGCAGAACGCCCTCGCCCCACCTGAGCGGAGCAGACGTAAGTATCCGAGGCGACGGGCTCACGGGCTGCATCACCCCGCGTTTTATTATATTACATGCGTCACCTTTAATGTGTGATTGGTGTGATTACACACAAATGGCGAGGGAATCCATTATGATTTTTTTGCTTTAAGAAAATTTACGAAACAATGAAATTCATTAATTACAGTACCTACCTACTTGGTACATGTAGCGCTACATGGATGCAGCAAGTAGGTCTGTGTACGCTAGTCGTCATAGACTGACTACAAATAAGTTGACACAAAGCTACTATTCTCAAACAAAACCGATATTATGTGGTAGCTATTTACTCACCGGCAAGTAGGTAGGTACAGGTACTGTCATTATGCTTACTATTTTCATGATACTGTAGGTATGTAAAATTCGTACCTGAAACAAAATATATATTATTAAGTTACGTACAAGTAAGTAAGTATGAAAAAGAAAAATAAAGGAAAAGCTCGTAAGAGAAAATATTCGGCAACCACTGATGTCCTTTCATATTTCACTATAATGTAGTTATATTAGGTGGTGTCGCAAAGACGAAAGAGACTCTATGTGTGTAATATTTCAAACTAATATAAGTATCCACTAGATAGGGACAGTGACATAGTGTCATAAAAATGTTTACCTAAGCGAAAGACATGAGCCTGGAATAAAGTTAGCTAGCAGGAAAGAATACATACATTTTAATTTATTATGCACATGTCCCATTCTAACTTAAATAATGTTTGTTTTAAAATTCAACGTTAAACCTAAATGTAAAGCGGAGAGCAGCGAGTGCGAGTCTCGATTTAGAAAGTCGTATGTACTTCTAAATATATAAACACGAGGGATGTAGTACGTGCGGCGCTACTCGAGTCGCATAGCTTTGGGTATTAGTAAGACGTTGAATAATATATCTATGTCGAGAAATACCGAGCAGATTTCTCGGAAAGCCTTAGTTGGCCTTAAACCAGATTGAAGCGCTTAGAATTCCTTACATAAGCGCTCCGCTATAATATCGGAAAAGAGATCAGAAGTTAATCTATCGGCAACATTCCTCGCGTTTCGCCGGAAGGCAACGCCGCGCCGAGCCGCCCGCCGCCCGGCCGCTATGGCCCTCGTGCACGCGACCGCGCCCCCGTACTAACTAATCGATCCTTTGCTTTGCAACTTAACTATGCACTAAATAAATATATTAACAAATAGTAATACCTACCATTAACACAAGTAAAGCTTAAAATCTAAATGTTTTAACAAAGTAATTTTTATCCGTGTCTAAAGCAGTTCAGTACGGAACCATAACTACTTATGAACGTAAGCTTGGAACCACTTGAAATTTGACTCGATATCAATACAATAGCAAATAGTAGGGAACACATTTTGGATATAATTAACGTAAGCTTAGATGGGTATCATACTAGGCAACTTCTCTTTGTCTGGCTATCCGCTTGTGCGCTTAAAACTCGTGAACCACTTACTTATTCGATTTACATGATTTCTACCACTAAGGTGGCTTCTGATCGAAATAATGAAACTAAACGTTGAGCAGTTCATTTGCAATTCTGATTAAATAATAGGTCGGGGCTAAATCTCTTTGGCTGTGCTGTTTGTAACTGGCTTATTTTGATACCATTAAATACACTTGCGTGCAAAGAAACTGGCCTATCCCATATTCTCTATTTGAGACAAGATATCTCAAAAATGTTAATGTACTTATATTTTAATTATTTGGTACGCTGTAAAGGTAGGTACGATAAAGTTTATTTACATAATCCAATACTTTGAAAAAACAATATTCTTGACCAGATCGACTCGATTCTTCAGATTTCGTCATCACTCACTAATGCTTGGAAAAACTGCGTGACTTTTTTTGTCAGTGAAGTTGATAAAAACTTAATTTTGTTTATTAAGTACTGATCGATTATTGATCAAGTAACTTTAATATTTAACCGACTTAAAAAAAATGAGGTTTTTAATCGACCCGTATGTTTTTAAGTTCGAGATTATCTCAAAAACTAATGAATCTGTTTTGAACATTTTTCACAGACGTAATCTACATACATGGTATTGTATTACCCAGTAACTGGGTTGTGGAGGTCAGATAGGCAGTCGCTCCATGTAAAATACTGGTATTCAGCTGCATCCGGTTAGACTGGAAGCCGACCCCAACATACCTAGTTGGGAAAAGGCTAGGCAGATGATGATGAATCTACATACATTTAGGGAGATTTTAGTACACAAAATATTAGGCTATTGTTAATTAAAGTTGTTGAATTATCTTGTTTCAAATCGATGCGAACGGAGTAGATCGTTTTTGTTTGCACGGAAGTGTAGATGACATTTAAAAAAATAATAAATAAAAAGTAAAAACGATTTGGCGTCATTTTTCAATTGTTTTTCTGACCGGCAATATGCGGAAATCTAATGTAGAAATTGAAAAAAAAAAGGGAAAAATGCGACACAAGCTGCGAAAAATATATGTGACGCTTATGGAGTTAACGCAGTGTTAGTAAGAGTAGCACAAAGTTGGTACAAGCGTTTTCAGTCCCATAATTTTGATGTCAAAGATGAAGCTTGCTCTGGCTACGGAATAAATCCGATGCCATTTTTGAAAAAGTGGATCAAGGTAATATTAGTAGTTACGACATAGCTGAAGAGTTGGGGTTGACCACAAAACAGTTTTGACCTATTTGAAAAAGTCTGGGTATAAAAAAAAGGTTGATATTTGAGTGCCACACGAGCTCTTAGTCTTGAATTTGTATATAAAATACGAAAGAACTTTTTCCCCGACCTAATGTTTATCTCTAATTTACCTACTCGTATTAAATTCGATGAAATATTATTAAATATTCGCTAGACAGGTTTTATTTCAATTAAGTCTATTGTCGATTAATTTAATATGTAGGTATTAATTGTTAATTTAAAGCTGTAAAGGATTATGTTGGAAATAAATTAGTTAGAATATTTAGGTAAGTAAGTACCTACAACAGTCTAAATGGTTGTCTCGTTGTTTTTAACCGACTTCAATAAAAGAAGGAGGTTATGCATTCGGCAAGGCTTTTTTATGAAGAAGAACTTAATTAGGTAAGTCTAAGAAATGTAGTTATTTATAGAGGTAAGTTAGAACGTCTCGATACAATTCTTTAAATAGACAAATTATCCTAGTTGATATTTAGGTGCTCCGTGTGAAAAACTTTTTACACGATTTCTTTCCACTTCACACATATTTGTGTAGTTAATTTCCATGATCATTATATATTATCTTGGTGGTGGTACCTAAAGATCACAATTTTAGTAACATATTATATATAGTTATCATCATATATTTAGCACGATATTTAATTTTATAAATACAACCATGTCCCACAAACTTATCTGACAGGCACCCCAATTGAGTAACTCACTTTTAATCACAATCCAAAGGTTTTTATTTTTTCATTTCGCTGTCAAAATGAAATTGCATGAAAGCTAAGGCAAAGCATTGCTATTGTGAGTGTGTTACCTAATTACCGTGGGTTGGCTGAAAGAGGAACGAACGAAATCAAATGATAAGTGATGAGGTCCATCATTTTTTGTTCTTCTGCAAAGTATCAAGGCAACTAGTATTACTATATGCATATTTATACGGACATACGGAGCGGGAGGCCTACGCTCTAAGTACGTCTACGAAGATACGGGCCCGTCCGAAAGTAGTTAAATGTTTGGAGCGAACCCAAACCCCGATTAATTATCTTTTAAACACATCGGGAGTAGGGATAAATATGACATCGTGGTGCCATTCATTCTTACGTCGGGCCCCAAACTAATCTTATGTCCGTAGGTGATACGGAGTAGGAAACGCTACCAACGGTGGCCGAAACTACGGATTTTGTGCATAGCGAGTAGACCCCCTGAGACGAGACTCGGACAACATAGGTGAAACAAGTACGTCACCCGATCAGGTTAAAGGGCGTCTGAAGCAAGCTTGCCAGCTGTTCATTCTCGCTGCTCTTTCAACCCGAATGTGTTTATTTACGGCTGCTGTTTAAACGCTTACCAGAAATGTACACATTGTACGACCATAAAGATAGAGAAGAACCATAAAAGCTTACAAAAAAAACATAACCTAACCAAATTATTTTTAAAGTCATTAACTTGTAAATTGTAACCTTTATTTACCGTAGCGTGTCTTGCATTCAAGACTATTATGCATATAGAAATAGTCATCTTTAATATCGCTTAAAATATTTACAAGATAATAAACTGTGTGTTGCTCATCTTAAATAGATTTGGATGTTTACATTCTTACAATGTAATGCGGCGAAAGTAATATTTTGCCTACAGACCATGCTTATAGTCTTCGTATTAATGCGAACACATAACTAAAGGAAATGTTACATCTCGCCTGTTTTCCCCTGTTGATACAGACACACTGAGATACAGTTGCTGGAAGATTATATTATATTGATCGTATTTAACTACAAGAGGGTGTAAGTATATAGATATATACGTAATAAAATCGTAGCGAAGTTAAAACTGTACATTGAATTTTATTTTTTTATGGCGAGGTCTGGGAACGATTCTAATGCCGAAAATATTTATATTTTTGTCTGTTTGTCTGAATGTATGTTCCAGCATGACGCAAAAATTATCGGATAGATTTTGTTCAAAGGAGATGTTTGATTTTGGGCCACCATTATGTACACTACATAGATAAATAGGAAAAAAATTGGGGAATGTCATAAAAATACTAAAAAAATAATTTGAAGTAGGGTACAGTGGTACAAAAATGATAATTTAAAAAGTTGTTTAATAAGATAATCCTAATTTTAGGGCAGCCATGACAGTTGTGTTAGACATGAGGTTTGACAGTTTAAAGCACAGCTCACTCCTCTCCTATGAATTATCGAAGTCCAGGGTATATTGATAGGCACTAAAGAATGAAGCAGTAGGACTGTTAATAAACAAAACGTTCAAGCCTTAGTTACGTTTCTTGCTCATCTTGACACCGATATAACCAATCTCTATCTGCTCGCATAGGTGATAGAAGATGTGCTGCCGCAGTCGAGTAGAATACCCTGTAGTCTTATTATATCGAAACCGAAACCCAACCCAAGATTTTCGAAATTCGTATTGTTTTGTTTTATGGCAGCTAATACACGTCAATCAAATGTCATTGTCAAAATGAAATTTTTCGCATGCTGCTAATCTGATCCACCATGTTTAATTTTATGTTGTGTTGCTCTCCTTGGCCAAGTTAATTTGAGTATACTTTAAAACGAAGTGAAATTAAAGAAAATTAACAATAAAAAACGGTTACAGTAATACATAGCGATATTTACATATAGTGTACATAGTGCTGGCCCAGGCTCCATACATTTCTGGAACATCTCCTTTTGCATACTTATATACAGGGTTATTGGTAAAACACCATCAACCTCTTAAAGGGTCATTGTACTCATCATTATGAACAACTTTTACTATGCGAAAAATCTGCTGTTCCCTACATTTATGTTTGCAGAACTCGTCAAAATGTAGGGAACAGCTGATTTATTTTTCATATTTGGTCCCATAGTAAAAGTTGTTCATAATGATGAGTGCAATGACCCCTTAAGAGGTTGATGGTGTTTTACCAATAACCCTGTATACTTAGCAATGCTTAGGCACTGAAAGCTAACTGACGCTAAATGTATGAGTACCTAAGAAGTATTTTAAGTGTGAAGAGGAGAATCAAACTAACTGTACTGTCAGCGACATAAATTGTTTAACATAGCTGACTTTACTGTTTCGTAAAACCTTCAAAAACGCTCATATTGTGGAAATTCTAATTATGAAATCAAAACTATTCAGTTAAATTCTTTGTCTACCCGCATTAACAGATTTTTGTTTCGTGTTATTTACTTAGGTGTAATTTCCTATTTTATTATTGTTGAGCATGTTAAGTTTTATTTTACTTTAATAGTAGTTTATGATACTGTTACTTAAAAGGGGTTATTAAAACACGAATGTGAGTTTATGCACCGAGCCTCAGACGAGGTCTATTTTAGTATCACACGAGTGTTTATACCTAGTTATGTACAGTTTCATACAATACTTTATCTAAGCTCATGCAATTTCATCAAAATCACAATAAATAATATCGTAAATATGGCGCCCAAATCTTATATTCAACATGAGTTGTGATAAAGTAGTCTATGGCGTCCATTACACGCTCACGCAAGCGTCACTCATATCCAAAAGTCATGAATGACGAATGACTGATGGTGAGTTATGGAATTCTATCGACATTAGACGCTCATTCTGAGTGATCGTCAGTCATACCCAAGATATTAGGTACCGAGAATACACGTATTCACTCAAGACAATAATTATGGATATTCGCAAAAGAAAAGCCTGTACCTATTGGTATTTTGATTGGGATGATAAGCAAAAAATGTGTAAAAAGAAAGCGTTGGGTGAAAGATTGATACGGGATCTGAAAGAGGACAAGGATTATATGCGAACTATTTTAGTTCATTTTAATAATGATTAAATAAAATAATTCAAATTAAAAAGTCATGACTGATGGTTGCATAATCAAAATATCTAGATTTTCGTCAATCAATTTCATGAAACCATCAGTCACTGTAGTAGACGACAGGTTATCCATCAGTCACAGGCTTGACTGCGGTTAAACTGACAGCAAAACACCTATGATACTACACATAACTAGGTGTTAAAGCACTGGTATGATACTATTATAAACCTCGTCTTCTGCTCGGTTTATAAACTCACATTCGTGTTTTAATAAGCCTTTATATGAACAGTTTCTTAAACTACCATAACCTCACACAAAAAAAAATGTCCCGTGCGTTGTTATATTGTAGCCCTAAGAAAGGGGTTTTTGGAATGTATATGGGTGAAACTTTTTACGAAAGTTCGTCATCTTATGTAAAATCAATGTAGTTTTAGGGTTTCGGTATAAAAAAGGGACACAATTGTTCCAGGATTTTTCTAAAATTTTACCCCAAGAGGGGGAAATACCGAAATCCGAAAATTAAGTAAGTCCGGTAAGTAGTCGTAGGCAAACTGCTAGTCACTAATATAAGGAAATCCCAACCATATAATGAAAAGTAATAAACTAGTTCATACTTCTAACTTTTATTATATTTAATATTCAAAACTAGCTTCTACCCGCAGCTTCGGTCGCCTGGAAGTCGTAAGACACCACAATATACTAAAATAACAGCCACATTTTTATAAAATTTTCCTGTACTTATAGATAATAGTTTTGTAGCTTTCGTATCAGCAGCCAAAATATGAAGAGAGTCAGAACTGGTGACGCGGGAGTAAGCGACGTGCAGTTGTCCGTGGAGAAGCAGCTCGTCATGAGGTCGACACCCGCAGCCTTCAGTAGTAATTTGCCATGCTTGCGAAGTATGTACTACCTAATAGCACAACACTTACACTGACTGATGCATTCTTACGGATTATTCCTGACGAATAGCTATCACTAAAATAATATAACAGTAGATTGTAAACCCACGGAATTTCTCATCAACAGTCGCCTGACCATATATATTATTTTAATTATAATCAAATAGGTCAGAAGAGGCCTTAAAGTTTATGTTTTTTTTTGTGTACATTCTACGAACTATCATATAATAGTATAACATAATGTAAAAAAAGAAGCCAAGTGCGAGTCGGACACGAAGGATCCCGTACCACCATACAATAGTTAACACTACTGTTAGAAAGAATCTTGTGACAATTTCAACTCTGGTATAAAAGGAGCGCGCGCACCGTCATTTGTGCATTTGTCGGGTGTCACTCGTGGCGGCAACATCGCTCAAAGGGCTGTGAGTCTTTTAATTATTGTCTTATTGTTGTTATATTCGATTGAACTAGATAATTAGGGGTTAATTCTATTAGTTATTACCAGTGGTAATTTATGTTTGTTTTAGTCGTTTTAATTTGGTTCCTTGTTTAAGAAAATTAACGGTTGTAATAATTTAAAAACGTGTGTATTCAAATTAATTGATTATACTTGTGATTTCATGTGCTGTGTTGTTTTTTTAACATTTCCACTTACGATTGCTAAAATCAGAAGTGGGATAAAGAACTTAAAAGCCCACTAAGGCATAAACATTCAAGGAACAAAATTATAATTGTGTTTCTACCTTCAAAGTTTACTTGTTTATTAGAGTGTCATCGTTGTTTTTCTGTGTGTTCATTTAAATTTAAAAACACCGTGATACGATATGCCTAGAAGGCATGACCGCCGTCGTTCCCATAACCGTTCACGAGACGTTCCGCGAGGCAGGTCCACTAGTAGTGAAACCGTGCGTAGCTCGCGTCATAGATCACGGCAGAGCCGTCGTCGTGAACGTAGTAATTCAAAGGATAGCTCGTATTCTCGTCGCCGTGACGCTCGTGATTGCCACCGTTCTAGGTCTAGATCAGTGTTGACACACTCGCGCTGTAGGTACCCACCTACTGCGCCTAATGATGATAGCTCGTTACAAAGCACCTTGGGTAACATCATAACCAGACTAAAGTGCTATCGAGCGCACCAGTACAAATGTGATTTCCACAGCTAATATCTTGAACGCTTCACAAAGTAATAATCATACTGTAACTAGTCCTGAAGACCCGGTTCGTGAAATCACTTCGCGTCCTCGTAGCCCCGTAGACTTGAGCGATGTTCCGCAACGAGTTCGTGCAAACAATTCCGAGGGCCTTTCAACAATCACTTGTACAAATGAACCAATCGTTCGCGGTTCAGACGCCCCGTCGACTGTAACCATGCTCGCGGAAGCTATTAGATCTTTGCAGCCTATGAGGTCGCATACTTACTATGTTTCTAATTTCGATCCAAACATAAATGACATCGACATGTGGTGTGACGAAGTAGACCGTGCAGTAACCGCGAATGGTTGGGGCGACTACGAGTGCTTATCACGAGTAGCTTCCTGTCTCAAAGGTGATGCTAAAGTTTGGCTGAATGAGTGGGTCACCAATGACCGCACTTGGTCAAACTTTAAGCTTGAATTTAAGCCGCTCTGCCCTCGGAAGTTAGATTATGCCAACATTCTATTTGAAACAATGAACATGACATCCGACAAATTCACCACATACGCCGAGTACGCCCGGCGTACCTTTTTGCGTTTACGAATTGTTAAGGGCATTTCTGATGAATTGCGAACTCTTATAGTTATACGCGGTATCGATAACCCACAAATAAGGGCAGCCGCAGCAAACGCAAAATTGGCCACCGAAGACTTAGTCTCATTTCTTTCGATATATGTAAAACCAAATCGCGCTAAGCTCGAGTCTCGTGGTGGTTTGAATAAGAAGCACACGCTTCCGAACTCAACCATCGACCGCGGAATTAAGTGCTACGTATGCAGTCAGCGCGGACATTTAGGTCGTAACTGCCATAAAAAGCCTCGTAAAGAATCAACTAGTGCTTCTGTTGCCAAGTCCGGTACACCAGATCCAACTACTGGCAATACAACTGCCAGGTCTGGAAAACAGTGTTCATTTTGTAAGAAAAAGGAACACACTGAAGAAACGTGCTTCGCTAAGAGTCGATCAGAGTCTAGAAATCAGCGAAGCGTTAATTTGTGCACAGATATTTCAGGTAATAAAAGAGATGTCGTTACAGCCGTAGTTCAAGGCATTCCTATGGATGTACTCATAGATAGCGGAGCTCAAAACGTATCGCTGATTTCTTCCGACGTTCTAAAGCACCTTTCTTGCCAAGTGAAACCAACACATTGCGTATTAAAGGGTATAAGCGAACGGGAAATTATATCTTCGTCTTTTGTGACGGTAACCATTGAGCTTAGCGATATTTCCATAGAGGCAGATTTAGTTGTAGTACCGAAATTATGCATGAATACTTCGATCATAATTGGAACTGACGTTCTTAACCGCGACGGCGTTACGTACGTGCGTACAAAAGATAGACAGTACATCACTCGAACTGGTGGTACTCACGTCCAAGTTAATGAAGTTCAAAACTTTGATCAAACGTTAGTTAACGCCTCGTTACAAGGTGCTCTACGTGATTCTTTGATGTATCTGGTTCATTGTTTATCGGACTTTCTCATCTCGGGTACAGCGACCAGTACCGTCACAACTGGTGAAATGGAAATTAAGCTCACTAGCACTTCTCCTATTGTATATCGACCGTACAAACTCTCTTATAACGAAAAACTTAAAGTACGCGAGATAATTAAAGATTTGCTAGACAAAGGTATCATCAGAGAATCACGATCAGAGTATGCCAGTCCCATAATCCTCGTGAAGAAGAAAGACGGGACCGACCGAATGTGTGTTGATTATAGAGCACTTAATCGAATTACTGAGAAAGAAAGATATCCTCTGCCTTTAATAGACGACCACATTGATCGGTTAGGACGTTACGCCTTCTTCACCAGTTTAGACATGGCAACGGGGTTCCACCAAATACGAATTAAAGAAGGCTCTATACACGTGACAGGGTTCGTCACACCAGAAGGGCACTACGAATATCTGAAAATGCCATATGGTTTAACGAACTCTCCGATAGTTTACCAGCGCATTATCAACCAAACCCTTCGCGAATTTATTGACGCTGGAAACGCTTTAGTCTACATCGATGATGTTCTCCTTTTGAGCAATACTGTAGAAGATGGTATCTCTTTACTTGAAAGTATTTTACAAACACTCACTAAAGCAGGCTTTTCAATCAATTTAAAGAAATGCTCTTTCTTAACAACGGAAGTCGAGTACTTAGGAAGGGTAGTAAGCTTTGGTCAGGTGCGACCGAGCCCGCGTAAAATAGAGGCTTTAAAAAATTCACCGATGCCCGGAAATGTCAGACAAGTTCGTCAATTACTGGGGCTTGCAGGATATTTCCGCAAGTACATTAAAGGGTATGCGACAAAGACTGCGTGCATTGCCCATTTAACCAGAAAAGGGGTTGAGTTTCGTTGGGGTGAAGAGCAGGAACAGGTCCGTCAAGAGTTGATACGTTGCTTAACTAGTGAGCCTGTCCTTACAATATTTAAGCCTGAACTCCCCACCGAAGTTCACACAGACGCAAGTTCTGCTGGCTACGGAGCCGTGCTCTTGCAGACGCACCCTGATGGTGACAAGCATGTGGTGGCATACTTTAGTAAAGTTACGCAGGGAGCAGAGAGCAAATACCATAGCTATGAGTTGGAGACGTTAGCGGTCGTGAAGGCTTTGCAGCATTTCCGCCATTATTTGGTGGGCCTGCTGTTCAAGGTCGTCACAGATTGCAATGCTCTCAAATCCACTGAGCGAAAGAAAGATCTGCTCCCTCGCGTCGCCCGTTGGTGGATCTATCTACAAGATTTCCACTTTTCTATTGAATATCGAAAAGGAGTTATGCTGCCACATGCCGACTATCTCAGTCGGAACCCGGCCGTCTCGGTTAATCAAATATCGAAACCTCGTAACTGGGCACAAATAGCACAAGCTGCAGATCATGAAACGAGAGATTTAATACAAAAACTCTCGGAAGGACAGCTCGATCCAAATCGCTACTCCTTAAGAAACGACATGTTGTATTACAAATACACGCCAGTCGGTGAAGAACCGCGTTTCCTTTGCTTCATACCTAAGGGCCACCGACTGAGCCTGTTACGGATCTTTCATGACGAGCACGAGCATATCGGTCCCGATAAAACTTTGTTCCTTATTCTAAAACATTTTTGGTTTCCCGGCCTCCGTCAATTTGTTTCTAAATACACTTCGCATTGTTTAGTATGTATTTCTAAAAAGCGAGTTCCCCGAGCCCCACTACAGAATATTTCATCTTGGCCAAAACCTAATACGCCGTTTGAAACTATACACGTCGATGCCCTGGGACCATTACCTGAATCGGAGGGCTACAAATTTGTCCTAGTATTGGTTGACGCCTTTACAAAATTTTGTCTCCTGTATCCAATTTACCGCCAGGATACCGGTGAATTAAAACGAGTGATGTCCCAGGCCGTTTCTCTATTCGGCGTTCCTAAAATGCTGGTCACTGACAGGGGTAGAATGTTCGAGTCAACGGACTTTGTTCAGTGGATATCTGAACTTGGCTCTGACCTGCATTACATCACCCCTGAAATGCACAGCTCGAACGGCCAAGTAGAGCGCTACGTAAGAACCGTACTCAACATGCTTCGCATTGAAGTAGGGCACAAGAACGCATCGTGGTCAACTACGCTTTGGAAACTGCAATTGGTGCTGAATATCAGCAAGCAGAAGACCACTCAAACATCAGCGATCAATCTAATGATTGGCACTGACGCCTCTACTCCAGCCATACGCTCACTAGTGCGAGACTTAGCCGCAGACACTCAAGATACTAACAGAGAAGCCTTGCGGGAGGTATGCCGAAGCCGTGCCAGCCAACTCCTGAAAAAAAATCAAGATGAGCAGGATGCCTCAGTCAACCGGTCCAGACGCTCGCCACGTAAATACGAGGTGGACGATCTTGCATTTGTGATAAAGTACTCGCAATCAACAGGGAAATTAGACCCTGGAATGCGAGGGCCGTACAAAGTAACCAAAGTTCTACCTAATGGTCGATACGAACTTAAACTGCTCAGTGGGGGCCGTGGGAAAACTACCCAAGCGGCCTCCCAATATATGGTACCCTGGAAAGGAGAATGGTGTCCTGAGACATGTGCCGTCTTTTTTGAGAGTGAGTACACTTACGACTTTTCTAATATGCCTGGTTTCAGAAGCATATCAGCGCTGGGATGTGTTCCCCTCAAAGGCGTGTGTCGCCCAACATGTGGATGTGTTCCCCCTCAAAGGCGTGTGTCGCCCAACATGTGGATGTGTTCCCCCTCAAAGGCGTGTGTCGCCCAACATGTGGATGTGTTCCCCCTCAAAGGCGTGTGTCGCCCAACATGTGGATGTGTTCCCCCTCAAAGGCGTGTGTCGCCCAACATGTGGATGTGTTCCCCCTCAAAGGCGTGTGTCGCCCAACGTTGGCGTTTATCGCCTAGACAGCGTTAGTTGCTGTGGTAAAGTATTCGGCAATAATATAGGATGGCTGGGACGCTGACCATCTTATATTCTTGTTACATTGAGTTATTATTTTGAATTTCATATAACCAGTTCCTCATACGATAATCATCATATACCTACCCTTTCAGATGATGAAAATGATAACGCTGACAGCGGCTCAGATCCATTTTTTTTTTTAAACGTTGCCCCACACTAGGAATTTCTCCTGTATCGTGGGTGCGTTTACAAACATTTAAACTCACAAACACAAACAGCCAGACCCGGAACAACTACTTGCAGGTCATACAAATATTTGTTCCGTGCGGGGATCGAACCCGCGACACGTAACGCAGCAGTCAATCGCTTAACCACTGCGCCAACCGTGCCGTCAAAAAATTAGAAAGCAACGAACCTGTGGCGGTAGGACTTTCCATGCCTGTACTTGATGCAGATGTAGGAGCTGTAATGCAGCAAAATCATCTCGTTGAAGTCAAATCCCAAAACATTCAAGTCGAGGACGCCTTGGTATCAGGAGAGGCCGTGTTAGAAAGAATCTTGTGACAATTTCAACTCTGGTATAAAAGGAGCGCGCGCACCGTCATTTGTGCATTTGTCGGGTGTCACTCGTGGCGGCAACATCGCTCAAAGGGCTGTGAGTCTTTTAATTATTGTCTTATTGTTGTTATATTCGATTGAACTAGATAATTAGGGGTTAATTCTATTAGTTATTACCAGTGGTAATTTATGTTTGTTTTAGTCGTTTTAATTTGGTTCCTTGTTTAAGAAAATTAACGGTTGTAATAATTTAAAAACGTGTGTATTCAAATTAATTGATTATACTTGTGATTTCATGTGCTGTGTTGTTTTTTTAACATTTCCACTTACGATTGCTAAAACTACATATAAAAAAAACACGTTTCTTAAGTGGGTCCCCAGTTTTTTATTTTTATTATTTTCTTTTTTAGCGGCAATAGAACACACTGTGAAAATTACAACAGTCTACCTATTACGGTTCATGAGGTACAGCCCGCTGACAGACAGACAGCGGAGGCTTAGTAATAGGGTCCCGTTGGCACCCTTTGCGTACGGAACCCCATAAAAGGAAACACGAAAAGTATTAATTATTAGGAATCAAACACAGATTTGCAAAGCAGTCGTCCATTTTTTTAAGCTACACACGTCAAAAGCGTCTAGGGATCACGTTTTTACTTGTTACAAATAAAATAGTTTTTAATTATATTTTTTGTAACTCCTATGGATACTTTTGTAAATTTCGTCTTTTGATTTTCATCAAAAGAAGAAAATCTTCTGTCAAGTCGTATTATTCCTATGTAATTTTGCAACCGGTTTGAGGCCAATTCTGCCATACTTCTACAAGATCGTTACATACAAATTACTGCTATTTTTAAATATATACTGCGGTATTAAATTGTTATTTTATACTATTTTTCCCTTTCCTTTCTTTTTCTTAAAATATAATATGTTTAAAAGTAAATCTGACTGTTAACACGAACAATAACTTGGCACGTTTCGCAGTTTGTATAATCCCTATTTTTAAGTAACTTCACAGCTAAACACTGTCTCTTAAGATACAGGTTATCCTAGTTTAAGAGGCAGGGCTCACAATATCTGTATAAAGACTTCTGCAGCGTAAGTTAGCATCTTGTTAATCAGTGTATACTAATGTATGTTTCTTTATGAGAATAAA
This sequence comes from Brachylomia viminalis, assembly GCA_937001585.2. NCBI lineage: Eukaryota > Metazoa > Arthropoda > Insecta > Lepidoptera > Noctuidae > Brachylomia > Brachylomia viminalis. The sequence goes on along the minus strand of OW443301.2, from coordinate 10,495,047 downwards.
CTATTATTATATTATTATGCTCGACGAAATTGAGCAATGACCGCGATGATGTTGGTTAAGAGGCTTCGTAGCTCTTCAGGGAAGTTTAAACCATAATAAATCGCTTGCATGAAGTCAATTTCCGTTCCCGAAGGCCGCCACGTGTTCCACCTATTGAGTCCCGCAATCGCAGAGCCCATTTACAATGGGGTCGGAACACAGAAATTGGGCAGAAGAAGAGTGGCGTCTTGTGTGTTTTTCTGACGAATCTCGCTGTGGTTGAGGCCAGATACTAGACGTACACGATATTCGAAAACCCCAGGATGCCAAGAACGTTTAAAATCATGCCAGGAAGTCCATGCATACAGTGGTGGAACAATCATGATATGAGCGGGTATTTGGATCGGCGGAAGAACCGGATTGATTTGGATTAGAGGCAATCTCAATGCTCAGATTTAAGCTGAAACGATTGTATCAGATGTTGTCATTCCTTTACGGACCCAATTAGGTGCTTCATTTCTGCTTATGCATGATGATGCACGTCCACATACTGCCAGAGTCGTAGCAAACACACTTGCTGCAGCTAATATCAACGTCCTACCATGGCCTGCTCAATCGCCAGACTTGAATCCCATTGAGCATGCATGGGATATGCTTCAAAGAAGAGCTCTGCCAAATCTGGAAGCCGTACACACACCAGAAAATCTGTTCCGCCTGTTACAACGAACGTGGGCGGCCATTTCGCAACGTGATTTGGATGAACTCATATTGAGTATGCCGAATCGCTGCGATTGTGTTATACGCGTTAACAGCGGAAATAAGGACTACTAATTGTTTATTTTACGCAATAAACATTTTTAAAACTTTTATGTTTATCTCATTTTAATGTCAGGATTAACAACGGTAAATGTAAGAAAAATCGCAGAAAAGTCTTTATTAATGCAAAGGCAGAGAGTACTTTGTCGATCTACACATACGAAAGCATTTTATTAAATCAATCGAAATAGACAGTTTTATTTAATTTGAATAGGGCAATAAAGTATATTTTTAAATACAATGATCCCTAGACACTTTTGATGTGTGTATTTGCTTTCTTGAAAGTTGACTAAAGTAGCCGTTCTTTTATTAAGTCGTGATTGACTGCTTAGCTCCTTAAATTTATAGCGGAATGAGAATCATTTAAAAGGCAAAATCTGTAACTATCTGCTATATTTGTTCGCTATTCAGCCCAGTGAAGTAATGGAATAATTCGACTATTGTCATACACTGGTATATTGTGTTCTCTTTAATCTCAGTCTCATTTCCTACGAAATTGATGGGAAGTTTTTGCTTTTCTTATTTTACTAATAATCAAACCTCAGTTGGTCCAATTCAGTTTGCTGACCCTTATCATAAACAGGATCGCTGGGCATCGATACTTTTTTTTTTGTAAAAATTGCCCATTTTCTTGTTGACTGCAATTTTTTTTTTCAAAATCTTTTAATGCATACCAAAATGTATCCAAAAGTTAATAACAGTCTCCTAAGATGGTTTTCTTGTACCGACAACAGTAAAGGCACCTGCCCTTATTGCCCGATCTCAAAAATCCACCCTGTATATGTCATGACTGCATAGCTCTATAAAGGTACAGCATGATTATAATCTTTTAAAAGATTAAATCTGTAACTCTGCAATATTCTAACCTTTTGACTCGTATTTTTACAATTTGCGGTGAACTATTATAGAGGAATACGAATACATTGTAATATTGCTCATCTAGATAGCAAATAGCTCAGAGTGACCGTAGACTAACCAGACTTATAGGGTATACAGGGTTATTGGTAAAACGCCATCAACCTCTTAAGGGGTCATTCTACTCATCATTATGAACAACTTTTACTATGGGACCAACAACAGTAATTAATGGAACGAAATTGAACGAATTGTACTTGCCGTTGTTTCACCAGCACACAGTCAGTCGAGTATCACTTGTTTTCCAGCTGAGATAACAAACAAATGCTACGGGGGTAGGCGACAGGCGTGTTTTTGAAAACTTGACATTCGTTGTCGTCGTAAAAATATAATGGTGTAACTTTTGTTTTACGAGCGGAGCGCTAGAAGTCTCGATGACGAAAATGGGAGTTAGCGTGCGAGCGTGTTGCTAGAATACTTGAATAATAATTAGGTTTTCGGCTCTTTAACATTTATTTCTGTTCTTTTGTGACCTTCAGCAAAATACAGTAATTATTCTTGTGATTAATTGAAAGGAAGTGATAGTTTTTTTGATACGGCTGTAGTTTTAGCGTTATAGAATCCTCAAAGCATTTATGTGTTCGAAAATGTACATTGCGGGCGGTATTGCGCACGGTTCAGTAGAGGAAATAGATTCCTTTAGTCACATTTATGGGTAATATATTCATGAAAGTTTCACAAAAATATTTGAGCGTTCTCCCGTCTGCTTTGTTATGAGCGCGACAAACAAAACACACACGAGCCCGTATCAACTTCATATTGAGACAAGCTCGCTTCCTACTTATGATGTCTTTGTGTAGGAATATAAGAAAAGTGACTTATAAGATGCTTCTCGTTGTCCTCAGCCGTATTAAGTTCAAGTAGGTACCTACCTACACATCTTTGTAGATTTTTAGGGTTCCGTATTTCAAAAGGAAAAAAACGGAACCATTATAGGATCACTTCGTTGTTCATTTGTCTGTCTCTGTCAGTCTGTCAAGACCCTTTTTCTCAGGAACGTGTGGAGTTATCAAGTTGAAATGAATATCAAACACGTATGTCTACCGTACCGTCCCTTGGACCTAAAAAGAAAACAAGCTTGTAGGTCAATGCAATAAAAAAATACGGCCGTTTATGCGACATATTTTGATATTCGCAAATATATCAGAACCTATAGGGTACTTCCCGTTGACCTAGAATCATGAAGTTTGGCAAGAAGCGAGGTCTCACAGCACAAGTAAAGAAAAAGTCCGAATATCGTTAATTTGTACTTTAATCTCATTATTTTGTTTTTTTTATCTAAACTTACATTTGCAGATGGAGAATTGACCGTGATGTATAACGATGGATGGGAAGACATTTTTTCAACTACAAAGTTCAGTTTGTTTTTGGGATAAATTCATCCCAACTACGGAACCCTTAATTGTGCGTGGCCCGACACGTACTTGGCCGGTTCTTTTTTAACCATTACTGCAGAGTAGAGACTCGAAACTTGCAAAACATTTTAAAATTTAACAGTGACTTGTAAGTATTTTCTGTGTGTGACACAAATTATTTCGACAGAAACTCAAAGTAAAATATATCAAATGCTTGGAATCCAGCAGTGTAAAAGATTTTGGGGGCGTACGAGGAGAGTAGCAAAATAAAATAGCAAGCGAATAGAGTGCACGTCACGGACACGCGGCGCACGCGACGCGCCGCGCAATTTCCGCTTCGCTATCAGATGCGACGCTCGCGCCGGCCCGCGCCGCCCGCACTTGCCACCATGTGAACTCAACCGAGAACGTGAAACAGGGTGCTGGCTACACGATGTTGCATTCTCCACTGAATAAAAAAGCATTGATACTGAGAATCTGAACGACATGATACAATGTGAAAAATGTTTAAGATGCCATGTGCTTTCAAACGTAACTTTCAGTTTATGGCTGTAGATAAAACAATGTCATAGCGCCCTCTGATGAAGAAAATAACTTTTAATTCATAAGATTATTTATGTCACTCGGCGTCTACGAGAGTTATGCGACAGGTAGATATTATGTGGTTGGGTTGTGCATGAAATATCTTAAGAATATTGTGTAAACTTGCCCTAAAATACATTTCCATCAAGCTATTGATGTTAATGTGCATGGTTCACTAGGTCCGGTAGAGCTTTTTATTTGGGTGTGCCGCTTTCTTGGCGAGCTCGGAATGGATTTAATAATTATGGGGCAAAGAAGCGAAGCGTGTGGGGTCTCGACGGAAGGATGGAGTGAGGCAGGGTGCGATTAAATCGCAGGCGTTTCGGCATGTAACAGGAAGTGGGTCAAGCGGCGCCGCCCGGGCTATTTATTGCGTTTCCGAAGAAATTGCAACCGCTATCTGGTATTTTTTATTTAAAGTATCCTTCCTAAATGCATTTCTTTAAGACACATTCACCTAAAAACATTTGATGTGATTATTAAGTTTCCAATTCAAGTGCGAGCACCTAATTGGTAGTGAGTAAGGCGTCGTAAACAAATTCATAGCAGGATACATTGCGTGTTAGGACTTGAGGGTTATAAAACTGAGGAGATGGAAGTAGGTCGAGATAAGTTTTGCGAAGCCCATAAAGGTTCGACAAAGGCATACCATTAAAACTTTTTTTATTCGATAACGCCTGCCGTTCAGTCAGGGTAAAGTCTTAGTCGCTCTGCAATTACAGACAAGTGCCTTTAAATGAACCGAGCTCTCGAGCACGGCGCATCGCTTCGCACCCGACTGCGCCCACTCCGCCGCCTACCCATTTCCACACTAACTGTGTTAATTTCATTTAAAAGAGTATCTTCACTCATTACCCGTGCTTACGATTGCTTGTCAATCATAAACTCTTTACTTATACTACTGAGTAACAAAATGGAGTTTGGCGTAATGTATTATTAATTTATGAGTGAGTATATTATGGTCTTTCTACAGTAATGGACCTCCTTAGGACAGACGTTGATCTACGGCAGTAAGGCTGTTCCTATTGTGTTGATCTTATGGCAGATAATATTTACGTACTGTAAATTCCACTCAGAAAAGAAATGTCTTCGGAAAGATTTATTTTTCATGTATTATTCATTTACGTGTCCCCGAGCGTTTTCATTTCGACGTGATATTTCGGTCGTACGATAATGATATTTGCCATAAACCTGTGATATACTTTAAAGTTATAAATGAATTCCAAGTTTAGATATTTTATTCGCTTTTTAAAATAATGAATGGGTGTAATCATTTTGTATAAATCTTTAACTTTAATTATCAATCTAATTCTGTGCAAATTTCGGAGATAAGCGGGGTGTTTAGACATTGAAAAATCAGTTTAGACACACTACTATAAAATACAAACAAATAATGTTGATCTATGAAAAATATCATTGGCATCTACTCATCTACAAAGTCTACTGCACGCCGTGTTTTCGGTAAGATTAGTGCAAAATGCGCGACGGCCTGTGTATCCGAAGATATTGATTTTGGAAAGTAGCCAAAAAAACTCCTAGAGCAGGCACGCGTCAACTGCCGCGCTGCCCCTATCCCGACGTCAACCCTTTTACGAATATTAAATTCTGTTTTGCCACTTCGCGATTCCACATTTCTCTGAAAAAATATGATCCGATTCGTAAGGCCTTTGCATTATTCACTGTTTTCGGCGATGCGCGCTCTCCCACCGGTGCGGTTGGGAAAACACATGTTAGCTTTACAAGGATTCATGTGTCTGTCTGTACGTTTGTAGCGCTCATTGCGCTTTTTAAACCAATCAAACATTTTTGCAACGTAATTTATCTTGTTTTCTTTTTATTAGCATGACGTAAGATACAAAATTCTTTTAAGGATACCCTTGCAGATAAATAGATTATGAATTTTCATTTCAGAGTTCAAATTGCTTGAACCTTTAATTACTTTAAGGAAACTTGTACAAACGCGCTCTCGGCGAAGGGTTAATCCGAGCTTTGCTACGAAAATAGAACATTTGCCCGATTACAGACAAAAGGTGACGACGTTGTTGAAAGGTTCCCCTAAGAAAAACATAGATGTGATGTTAGAAAATCATTGCGTTATGTTGATTCAACTCTTTTAAGTTATAAAAGCGCGTTACGAAACAAAGTTAATATTTACCCATATAAAATGAGCGTTATTTGTTAACAAAGATTTACTTACTTTACAGATAGCTAAGGAGTGACTCCCCACAAAGTTTTCTGTTGCACAGAGCGTCTACCGTCTACTTTTCTCTATGAGCGAGTCCGTTTCCGTTTATCTTTGGTTGCTTTTTTGTTAGTGTCAGTTTCTTTCGTTTCGTTTCTCATATTCCACGGCTACATTTGTCGTATAGAAAGAAACTAAAGAAAGCCACTGTTGTGGAAATAAATATAGATGTACAATATGTCTATAAGACTCTGGGAGCTTTTTGTTACATGTATCTATATTTCAGTAGTAGCATATTAGTAGCACAATGAATAACATATTTGCTTACGATTTCATCATAATACGTAAGTAGATAAATCGTATACAGTTATACAATTGAGTAGGACTCGTACCGTTAATTGACGCCTGGCTGGGTTCGGTCTTAAATTGGTGTAAATCCTCAAGGCACAGATCATGCCAACCGAGCGGCGGCTCTCAACGTGCCTCCTCCAATTACTTTAATTAAAACAATACCACGGCACCAGTGCTTCGTCGACTCACCGCGTCTGTTTCCCATTTCCCTATTTAAATACGAAAACGAGCTCGTAGCTCGCGCTTAGCATGCAAGATGTTGCTATTCAACTGCTACACGAACATACATAGAGATATTTAAATACATTCAGTTAATTCTATGCGAGGTATTAGTATGTTTAAGATTGCTACTCTTGTTCATTAGATTGAATTTAAGTTAAGCCAAGAATAATAATGTGGAACTGCATCGATGCTGTCTTCAATTTTGCGGTAGTCATTTATACTCATTTGTGTCTCAAGCTCTTAGGCGAGTGGTTTGAAAATCGATTAAGGAGTCGGGTTGATTCAGCGACTTCGAAGCTAGTAATTTACTCTCGAGTTGGCTGAAGGCGACACCTGTCGAGCGAAGTGACGGTTGATAATACGACGCGAGCGCCATTCACGCGCAGTGGAGTGCGAGGACGCGAATCCTTGAGCTATCCACGGCTTTTACTTCGCCGAACTGAACTCATACGATACAAATGAAAATGGGTAGATAATCCCAATGTATTTGAGCACATTGGTGGAATATAAGAAAGAAGTTAGATACGGAAGATAATTTTTATTCGTAGATATAAAGATGCGATAAATGTCTGATCTGTATCTTTGGTTGTCAAAGACAACATTTATCAAACAACTTCTACCGGAGGTAATATAAAGCTGCTAAATCCTAGCATCATCTGAGGGATTAGAGTTTACACGAGGTCGGCAACGTCGCGAGGGCGGCACGGCATAGCACATCTCCGACGGGAGGCAACTTTACCAACTTTCTTAAGGGCGGTTAGCGAAGTTTGACGTGCACGCGCCAGCACCGTAAGCTCTGGGATTCGATACTTGGTAACAACATCCAATAAAGAGGCAGAGCACGCATGTGTTTACGTAAAACGTTGCAGCAAAAGCAACCAGCACTTTAGTTCTAAGGTCTCGGGACCGTTATCAGTTCGAAGTTCTTCGTATGTGTACGCGTTGAAGGAATTAACATAGTTTTGATAACACCAGTGAAAGATTAAGAAGTATATGCTGTCAGTAGGGCCAGCAATAATCTGGCGGCATTATTAAAGTTGCTTATAAATAAAAGACTTCTCTTTACTATGCTGTTTATTAAACGCATCATAATTGATAGTGTTTACAGTGTTATAGTGTTTACTATGTTACGGCACATAAGACAACCTGGTGGTATGAAAATTTCGTATAATTGGCCTGACTTCAGTCCGGTATTTTTGACGTAAAGCGAGATATACTACAAAGTAACGTGTCAAGTCGATCTACTGGTAGGTCAGATATAATGTCGGTATAGCATCGTGTAATGGAATAACAAAGAACAGCACCTAATCTTTTAGCTCACTAATTTTCTCTCCCACAGTAGAAGAATGCTAAACCATCATCTTAATATTAATACCTTAGCATGGTTTGCTTGCTCCAGGTAAAAAACAAAAAGAGTTGCAAATGTAATTATTCACAGTCATCTTAATCGTGGTGGTGAAAGCAGTCGACTGTGTTATTAAAAGGTGGTTGGTGGAGCGGAGGTTCAGGCAGGCGGCTCTCGGGGAAGGGCTCATATAACTTCAACTTTTCTATCGTGGGCGCGTCCACCGGCGGCGGCGGTAGGAAGCTACCTCGAGTTTTATGAGTTTAATCAAATCGTTTTAGGGGTGTCAGGGCGTGCCCTAACGGCTGATTGTATGTGCGGAACACGTGTGCTGACCCGTACGATTTCAACTCAATACGTACAAACATAGTTTGGCTAAAATGGAACTGTAACAAAAATGCTACTTTTATTATACACACCGGGAGGGGAACACGCGAAACGTGTATTAGAGTTGAGGTCGTTTTGCTGGCAAGTGCGACGTTTGTGCGTAGCGGTCCCACCTTGGGGTTATTTTGTTAAGATAAAATCTGAAAGTGACGCAACTGGGTGTGCTCAGTGAATATTGGTGCTTTTGATATTTAATTTATTTTATTACAAGCCTTGTTATCATTGAGTTTTGTTTCCGAAACTAAGTTAATAAATATGATACAAAATCATTAATGCACTCTTTTTTGTACTATTTTTTTTTTGTTTAGTTAGGCAATGTTTGTATTCGAATGCAAATGAACATCATCATAGTCAGCAAACACCTCCGTCGTAAAGTACATGTTGTTTAATATGTAAGCCTATCTCGGTGGGGCGGGTTGTAGTAATTCTTTTCTAAGCAGCGCGTAAAGTTATTCAAAATATGTATAAGTTACGTCCTAAGCTGGTCGTAAAATGGTATTACAAACGTTATGAAGGCCGGGGTTCGGCCGGATCTCATCACTTAGGGTTGTAGGCTGAAGACGACTATCTTTCAATAAACCCATAAAATTGCCTCATCCAAAGCGAGTTCCGACCTCGCCCGTCGTCCCGGCTGCTTGTTGTTAACAATGCACACGTCAATATTACATTTTAGGCGAGGTAACAATATATAGGCGTTCAAATTTTAAGGGTTAATATCCTATCCTTATTCGAGGTTTCGACGTTCGCCCTGAGATAATCTTTTACTTCGATACTCGTCCTCCAAAATATATGCTTCAAAGGCACTACGTAATACTGCTTGGTACGAAATATTATGTAATTACATCACTTTGAAAATTAGCTATCGTAATCATTTTATAATGACTTCAGAGTGAATGGTGGACTTGGTTTTGTAATGGTAGACGAAGGCGGATAGATAGAATAGACGAATCCATATTATGGTATGTCAAAAAAGTGCAGTGAAACGTGTGGCATATTGCGATGTAGCTAGGTGTGAAGCGGTAATGAGATGCGCGGCGTGACGCGGGCGGTGCCGGGTGCGACATGCAAGTTAGATGAGCCGTGAGCCGTGCTCTCTCTACAGGTGACGTCCGACTTATTTTTAATCCACTACATCTATTGCAATTTGTTGAGACTCAAGAACTCGTTTATAAAGAAGGATTTACTTACGAAGCGTTGTCTGTCGTTTCATCTTGTAGGTATACGAACCGAAGCTTGTAAAATAATGGATATTTAAAACTTGTGCAGGTGTGCAAAGCATTGTGCGAGGAAATAAAGTAGTATTATACTCACATATCATAAATTCAACTACTTTTAAAAACAATTCGAATGGTAAAAGAAAAAATTAAACAAAGTAATAAATATAATAAATTATAATTACCAATAACAAAAAGCACTTCGTGCTACGCTCGTAGCGCTCTTGCTACGCGCCTGCTACGCGAGGTAGTTTAAACCAAAATGCGTTGAACAGATTAAATAAATAAATGCATTAATAGTTATACTTAAGCGCAACGTCTCTGTGAAAACAGTAGCAGTATACGATTGTTATATTACGTTACGTCGTTAGCTAAAAGAGGATAAGGGTTATTTCAAAACAAAATCAGTCGCATTATCAGCAGACGAATGAGAATGACATGAATGCCAATGAGATACAATTGGTACTCTACACGCGTACAAGCACATCTAGTATAAATAAACACAAATAGATTACGAATTAGATAAATACCTTGTTCATCAGAAATGTGTTACGACGAGAGCAAACAGTTCAGGTAGAAGATTCGTTTAGTACAAGGATAGAAGACAAATTAAAAGAGCACTGAAACGCTAATTCCATTACGATTCGATGGACGGCAAAAGTCGTCTCCGTTGGACTCAAAGCCGGTAAAACGTAATTGCGACTTCACTAAGCTGGGCTCCGCGCGGCCCGATACGGACGAAAGGGGACCTCTCTGTAACGGCTGATATAAAAGCGGCAATAAATTTAACAGGATGAACGCACTACTTACACAGAACGAGCGCGGGCGCCGCGCCGCCGGTGCCCGTAACGAGGGGGCACGCAACCACCGCTCTGTGTTTTAACCCGCCCCCGCCCTTCGTTTTTCAGGCTTCCCAGGACATTTTTATTTTAAACCGTTTTATTAATGACCTGCGGTATTCTACTATACACAAACTTTCCTATGAATTTAATTTTCGTTCAATATTGATGGGTCACATCACATATGACATTATATTTTATGTGTGGGTGGTATTTGGGCTTCGCTAGTACTTACTTACACCATGATGCTTTCAAAGTCGTGGGAAGTCTTGTAAAAGATTACCACTTTACGCCGTGGAAAGTTGCTGAAATGCGAGAAACAATCATATGGGGTAGACGGACAGCACCAGTTTGTACTCAATTATTGAAATCAAATTAGGCAGTGATATCTATTCCCAAATGGCGCTCTGGTGAACAATGTGAAAGTTGATACTTAGACTTTTGTTTTATAAGTTAAACTTAGTCGTATCATCGTTTTTTGGAAACTCATCTCCTAAGGGGGTTAAATAGGAGATGAAAATTATAATGTCAGTTCGTCATTTTTGAAGTTAGAAACGTGGAAGTTGGTACTTAGACTTCGGTTTAGGTAATAGTAAAAGTTGGTTGCATCATCGTCCTTTTTAAGGCTTCTGAGAAGTTGCCGATGGAATTTCCCACAAAGCAAAACGGTTTGTTATATAAATAAGTAGCTAGGCTTTTATGCGCTTTTTCATATAAGATCCTACTTATCATACCTTATCGTGAAATACGGCTAGTTGAAGTGGCCCAATGAATGTTAAATATGGACAATTCAGATTTACAAGTTCAACAGAAAACAACAGTTGAACTGTTGTCACGCACACAATACGGTTTTCAGCCCAATAAGTCCACCTCACAGCTGTTGTCTAAATTCACGGATGAGGTCAATGATTCTCTTAATGATAAAAATAATGTAATTTTACTATTGATCGACTTCAGCAAGGCGTTCAATACGCTTAAACACGACACGTTGCTGACAAAATTAGATAATTCTGCAGTTCGAGGACTTATACTCAAATGGTGTGACGACTACCTCAATAACCGCAAATACAATGTCAAGATCTGTAATGAAACCAGTGACGCCATTGAAGTCACTGAAGGAACAGTCCAAGGTTCCGTAGTTGAACCCTTACACTATCTGACATATGTGAATAATATGGAGTATGTGGTCAATCACTGTTCCGTTTATTAGTATGCAGGTGACACATCCCTTGCTACCCACACAGACTTACAAGTGGCAGCTTAATGGTTACAGGAAGATTTTACTCGAGTTTCCAAGTGGGCCAGTTGGAGTGGGAGTTACCATGCTGGACTGGTCCCTAAAGCAAGCAAGACAAAATTCATTCATATCCACTCTAGCCTTCTAAAGCACATTACTTCTTTTAAGATAATCGCACACAGTCACAGTGGTCTTCACTCCTCTCTGCCAGGTAAGTACGTCATGTCGATATGAGGCAATTGGTCAAGTAACGCACCACACCTACCTTGGATTAGTCGTGGTTTTAGCGGGACTTTTCACGTGGACTCAGTCTACCACTATATGGACTATGCTGGCAAAATTCTAAATTTTGAAACATAAAGTTCTGTTTAAAATACTGCTCAACATGTACATTGCTTTAGCGGAATCAATTATAACATTAAAATCATATAATCATATAAGTACTGAAAGAATTTCCAAACTGCAAGTTAGACTTTTAAAACTCCTCGTACCCAGAAAAATATAACACCAATATAAAGATCATCTTCGAATTATTTAAATATTGTAAAGTTTTGCCAGTACAGACTAGACTTAACATGACCCCTTTTGATGAGCAATTTAATAACAAGTACATATAACAACAACATAATAATATCAGATAAAATAATCATAAGAAGTATCACCAAAAATAAACTAACAGTACCTCAGACTAGAAATTATTATGACAGGCGAACAGTACAATTTTTAATTCCCATAATATTAAAAAAGAAACAATCTATAAAAACGTGAAAAATAAAAGGGAAAAACTATAAGCAAAAATACAAAAACGACTATTACAACTATATAAATAACTTAAAAGAACTAATGAAATAAATAAATGCGAAGCAACCTGTATAGGAATTTTCACGTTGACTAAAACCGGTTTTCTAATGGGCCGCTAATTATTAGCGGCCCAGTAACAAGCAGCTCAGATTCAAAACATTACATGTGACTCACGTACTTATTGTGTCCAAATAAACATTATTCTTTCTTTCTCTTTCTTTTCTGTTTACGGCTTAAATAGTTACGTGAAAAATATTATTCATGTACCTACAATATTTGCTTAGTAGTTTAAGCAGTGCTGTAATAGCGAATTTGAGTACCAATACAAACCCTTTCTGGTTTAATGGTACAAAACGAACATGAACATGTATTAATACTGTATCTTCTTAAATATCTTTATATCTGTTGATTTAAGTTTTATCAATAATTTTCATATAAAATAGGAGTATGTGAGGGAGCGTGATATAACATTGTTTAAATCAAACATAAATAATCAACTTTTCCAATAATTTTTCATATTTGTAAATCAATTTGTAAAAGTATACATAGAGTGTATTTTTAAACTAAACATAATGTTTTTTTTTTTTTAATTAGTTTCTGACGGAACAGGCTAAGGTCTGAGGCCATGCTGCCTAGTCATCAGTTAGCATTTTTCTTCAGTTAGTTTATACACTTTAGTTCCGTTTGTCAATTGTGTGACATTTATCACCACCTGAAGTCATCTTTTGACTTTTATGAGAACACTAGATTGCCCCAATATGTAGATTTCTAAGAACTAAAATGAGCTTGATTGAATTAGTAGCATGCCATCTGTTTAAGCCAAATAAAACGTTTTTAGATGTCTACAATTTATTTACGGTAGTTGTTTTCTGCGCTCTTTTCCTTGGTTCCTGTTCTCTGTTACAAATCGCTTTAGCAGAAGTGAAAATAACCCGAACAATGGGGAAGGGAAACAATCGTCACAAGAATTTTGTAACAAAAGCACATAAAAGAAAAATAGTTAATGTCGTTATTTTGGATACACATGTTTATTGCTATGAAACATGGCAGCCTCATAACAATCCCTTTCACTCTCCACAAATTGGAAGGAGCGCGTAAAGGAAAACATGGCTATAAATAAAACTGGCAGATCAACTAGATAGGCGGCCATTACCCGAGATAAGCACGACTTATATACGCGATACGTTCTTCGCTTCGGCAGATTAACGGAATAGGACAGGGTTTGTTTGCAGATATCGACGTTGAAACATTTTGGCAAGTCACAGCTCGGAAATTTATTGTGGTGTTCAGGGAGATATCTTCTTACGGACTCATTAAAAAGGAGACACGTCGTACATAAATCAGGGGCAGGCGTCGGCAAAGGCACGGCGCGGCGCGGGCGCGACCGCCTCGGCGGCTCTTATCGGCACCGAGTGCGCCGGCAATAGGCGCTATCCGGTTCCGTCGTCGACGCGCCATCGCTCCCATTGTATCTGCCGCTCCACTGTGAGCTACCTAGCGCCCGACCACCTAAACTTATTACATTATCCGGTTAAACGATACTTGATTTAATATCGAGCAGACACCAGCACACGATGTAAATTCATATTAACCAGATTATTTACAACACTTGTGCATACCATCATGATCCAGTTTTTGTGTAGATGTCACACATAAGAAATTGACAAAAATAACACAAAGAAAGATCAGTCAGTCCTCGAACCTCCAATAATAATGTAAGCCTTGGCGCAGCATGCATTGTAATTCGCAAGTCAACATTAATGTGTTGGTCAAGTCAACAACTTAAATTTTGTTTCAAGCTAAAAGATAGGTTTTACTGAAAAATTTTGAGTAAATTGGTATTTATCTTTTCAATACAAAGAGGCTGTACTTTTAAACGAATATAATGTACTCTCCGTCATATTTTTTATGCATGAACAATTATATAAAGTAGCGAAATATTTTGTGTCCTTACGAATTACGATTGTCATAATTAGTATGGCAAACATAATCAAAAAAATTCTCTACCTTCCACAACATTATGATATCTAGTAAATCAATTTATGTGCACAGTAGTGATTTACAGTACACTTATATGTACGTTTTTAATCCCCCGAGACTGTCAAATTCGGCCGACATTCGAGTATGAATAATCATTGTAACTGTCACTTTCACAAATTGCACAATCATCGTATTGTTTCACAAACTGTGGAAAAACAGAATTGCTTTACATTCATTCAATCAATTCTTTCTACATAAATTGTTTACAGAAGGAAAAATAATGAAGATATTGTTGGTTTTGGTTGGCACTTCTTTATCGATACAATTATATAGGGTATTTACCTACCAAGTATCCTCGCGCTAAATATAATGCTTTTTTTTTTGTTAAACATTATTGCAAGTAAAATACGCGTAGGTAGGTTAAGTGGGTATTTATTTCAATGCAGTAAAGTCGCAAGCGACGTAAACGAGCGACATTAGTTAATGATAGTTTTAAGTGATAACTGTATAATATTTCTGGATTTCCAATCTCTACACATACATAGGTATTTGTTTTTTATTTGTTTTTGTTATAAATGTCTTAATTAAGGTAACAACTAAGCATGGTAAAATTTAAAGCACTTACGCACATTAAGATAAGGATTCAGTGAGCGTTACTAGTTCACTGGACCCGGAAGATCCCAACTTTTCGGAGTGCCCTGGAAATTTCCAACATTACGACCACCCGCTCCCCTTGAATTATTGGACTTACACACCTACTTACATGCCACCGAGAGTGCAAAGTTTTGTTTCTTGTTTGCATGAAATTTCGTCGTTGTTATTTTAGTTGTCGCTTAGCATGCAATGGGTGTAAATAAAAATATTTTTACAAGTTAACAATCAACAAACGTTTTGATGTTCCATCCATGGTGACAAATTGATCAGCGTGGACGGTTGACACAGGCAGTTAGACGCGTACACCGTACATGTGTTGTGTATATCGTTACACGGGAGTATCGTGCCGCGTGCCCGAAGGGTGTACACGAGTGGATGGCTGAACAAATGACAATAATTGGCGTGCAGAGAGCAACGACATAGCCGCGCTCACTGGCGGCACCGACTTTAATTGACTGGTGATTTCAATTAATGCACATCGGTGAATTCACGAAACTCCACTATTCCTGGTATAATGGCACCAGATATTCACTCAAAATGTCGTTGGCAGCTCGCTCGCTGTAAATTTATGGCACTGACGACGACCAATGAATACAAATTTTATTGTTTATGGCAGATTTAACGGCAGTGAACTCTTTTATCAATACCGTAAACTCTAAAGTGGTCCGTGCACATCCGGACGGACAAATTTGTTCACAATGCACGCTCTGTAAAGGGTGTGACAGATCAGTGCCGTTGAGCTACGAAGGTCTAGTCTAATTTCAACAATATTAAATAATCATTTCCAGTAAGAAATAGGTACTACCTATTAACTGACATATAGCAGCTTAGCAATCTGAAAATTAAAAACTAGGTAACAAAACGAAATATGCACCTAACTGTTACTTTGTTTTTAAATACACTGGCCTTCAAAACTAGTACCACACTTTTAAAATTGCAATAACTTTTAAAGTAAGTACACAAGATATATTTTCAAAATAAAAAGTATTACAAAAAGAATTGATTTTTTTATATAAAAACTTTATAGTCGATAACCTTCTTTTCAAATTGCTGTCTTTCTTTTAACTTTTTTGCTTCTGTTTTTGTTTTCACATGTATTTATTGATCGATGAATTTTGATTTCAAAGCCGAGGTGTTTTCAGCACGTAAACTTTACTTATCATCCCTCTTTCACCTGAAAAATATGGAAGAATCATGGCTTTTCTGGAACCATGTATCAGTATGCGTCGTACTGCAAGAAGAGTGGGTGTAACATTAAAAACGGTCCGGCAGGTTAAGCGAAGGTACGAAGAAACGAAACCATCTGAGGGGACCTTGTAATGGCAGACCCAGGTGCACGAGTACCCGAGAAGACAGCTATATTGTCTCCGCTGTATTGAGGAATCGTCAACTTAATGCAGTTGAAGTCCAGCAA
Source organism: Brachylomia viminalis (assembly GCA_937001585.2). Lineage (NCBI taxonomy): Eukaryota > Metazoa > Arthropoda > Insecta > Lepidoptera > Noctuidae > Brachylomia > Brachylomia viminalis. The sequence goes on along the minus strand of OW443301.2, from coordinate 10,478,774 downwards.
CAGCTTCTTTAGACCGAAGACTTGCTGAAGCAAACCTGAACCCCAAAGGCCAGCAAGTAGCCCCAAACCAAAGATGGCACGAGGCCAGTATTCACAAACAGTTCTCCGACTTTATTTACTACAACTCCCACAACAGTCCATTTCAATCCGGTTTCAGGCCCGGGCACAGCACCGTTTCAGCTCTCTTTAAAGTGACGCACGATATAAGGCGGGGAATGGAAGACACTAAAGTTACAGTCTTAGTGCTCATTGATTTTTCCAATGCTTTTAATACCGTCAGTCACGAAGTCCTTTTATCCATCTTTTCCTATCTTATGGTCCCTCCGGAGGTACTGGAATGATTCTCCTCTTATCTTCGGGGACGTCATCAGTCTGTTTATGCTGGAGACTCTGTCTATTTAGTTTATATGTAATGTATGTACCTATTAATATTTATTCTTGTATTTATAGTTATTTCCGAGCTATCTCGCATTTTGCACCTGCCATGTTTTATCTCTGCATCACCCTAAGGTTGACTGGTAGAAAATGCCTCTGGCATTAACTCCGGCTCTTTGTACCGTTTTTTTTACTTGTGCATAAAGTTACAATACATAAAATAATAATTTAAAAAAAATTGTTAAGATATTAAACTATATAGCGATAAATGACGTGATTGAGTTTAGATTTTATCAAATTCAGCAGAAAAAGAGATCAGACGAGGCTGTGTTCCGTGTTCGTAGCGGTTAATAAAGGTTGATGAAGGCTCGGTAGCGCCGGAATCTGTAGTAGGGGCCAGGCACAGATAGAGAACGCGGTCTGGTCGGGTACTGATAAGGCTATTAAAAGTTACGCTCACAGACCGACGTCTGGATTAAACATAATTATACTATACCTACCGATATCAAAGAAAAGCTTTTAGAAGAAAACAAACCAAGTAAAGCGAAGAGATTGCAATAACAGTAGCTTCTCTAAAATGGTAACCGCCACTGTAATGTAGCAGCCCAAGTAAAAGAAATAAGTACCTCCCAGATGTTGTTTGTTTCAGAAAGCGTTTCACTGATTCAAGTTTAAGAGGATCGATCTTGTTTCTTTTCATTTTCAGGAAGAAAAGAATTGCTCTTGTTATAAAATGAGCGAAAAAATCAGTAGTTTGATATAAGTATGAATGTTCAAAACTGCTTTGAAACCAACGCGCGTCGAGGAGCTACGTTTGCTTTTGAACCTTCCTCATACGGTAACCGTGGCCTGCAGCTTTAGGTCGTTACTGATATCATCGGAACGCATAGGCTATAAGTCTAATCTATTTGTTAACACAAAAGGAAGTTAGCCAAATCATAAAACGTCCACCTAAACAAGTAAACAAACTAACAAATAAAACTAAATAAAAGCTTCTAAAAATGTATCTCTTTAATTATACGAGTATATGCTGTGCGGAGGTGTCGTAGAAGGGTCCCACAAAATACCACAATTTTATTGCATGTTTCCTATATTATAAAACAAGTTGTGTGGACTCGAACAAAAGACACGTGCGAGAGAATTTTGTTCAAAGCAATTATTGTGAATAGTGCTCACTTCAGCGACGGTAGAAATTCGCGTATAAATCGCGTCACAGACCACAAACAAAAACGTGCATGTGGACCGGCGCCCATTATTCTCGACTGCATAATCGCTTCGTCCGACGCCCGCATCGCTTCCCTTGCTATTTTATTTCCTCCCGGCATAGTTGTGTTTCGACTAGGCGGAGCTTTTTCAGCGTAGCGTCAGTAGGGAAATTAAACCATGTTTAATTCTGTTTAAGGTCTGGTTCCGGTTAGTAGATGTAGGGAGCCGATGCGACCGGCGACAGACCAAAGCCACCACGCTACAATTCTGGCACAATGTGTGTCCGTTTTAATAGGATTAAACTCATTGTTACATACGATCTGAAAGGACCATGAGCGAAATGAAATTGTTTCTAACGAAACCGAAGAGAATATTGCGGACACCGCATTTCGATTGGGGAAAACGGAAACTCATTCCTTTCAGCATTCATATGAAAAGAAAATAAAAGACAGTCTTTTGGCTTGTCAAGGAATACCAGTTGTTACACCATAAGCTTTAAAACGAGTGCATTAAGCAATTGAATACAATACACCATTAACATTCTTTGGGTGTTTTGTAACGGTAATCGTTGTTTATCTGTATACACTCGAGAGCAACAAATTCGGGTCACCTTATTCAAATTAACAGTATTTTATAGTTGATTTCATACTGTTCCAATAAAATTATATACTCTCTTAGTTGTCAATTGTGACTACCCCGTGGTCGCAAGCGCGACTGCTAGGTCCTGACTTCGATTCCCAGGTCTGGGTAAGTGTTATTGGGGTTTTCCATTAGAAATTTCTTATTAACAGCCCGGAGTTTGGAAGTTGGCGGTGTGAACCCCTCCGGTCATGTCGGATTGCCGTCCCATCGAACTACGAGAGTGAGGAAAGAGAGAGTGCACCTGTGTCTGCTCACACACCTGTGCACTTGAAAACATCGTCAAGTCTTATCGTCGCCTATTCCGCAATGTTTCAATAATAAGGTCTCCAAAAAGTGCATCCTGCCCTTTATGACATACGGTGCCGAAACTTGGACACAGACAATTTGGGCTGGTTCACAAATTCAAGTTCGGTCAGCTCTCTATAGAGCGGCTATGCTCAGAGTTTCTTTGAAGGATGAAATCAGAAATGAAATTATCCGGAAAAGAACCGAAGTTACTGACATAGCTTGCAGAGTAAGAATTGGTAGTGGGTTGGCTGGTTTGTCGAAGGAGCGATGGTCGGTAGAGCAGTCCTGGAGTAGAGACCGCGAATCCGCAAGTGTAGTGTGGGACTCCCCCAGTTAGATGACCTTAGAAAGGTGGCTGGGACAGACTGGATGCGAAAGGCGGATGACATTGTTGTGGCGCACCCTGGGAGAGATAGGCAGAGTTGATAGATTACTTTCGTGCGCTATTAAATACTGTTGCCCTGCGATTAGGCATGCCGTACACCAAGTTTTTCAGGTGATGTTAGGGAGTATTCTTCCATTCCTGTGAAACAGCAGGGTCAGTCTGTGTATCGTTGTCAATAGTGCAACGGGTTGTTCAACAGTCAAAGGAAACTGGCTCTAACCTACGCAGACCAGGAACAGGCAGTTCCACGTGTACGAAAGCATAAAAACCTCGATACATGCTCCGAAATCGGTTTCTAACGCGAACTGTACCTACTGACATATCAGTTTCTACTGGACTGCCTCGTTGACCTCGAGGTTGCAGTCACGACTGCTGAGCGTGGAGCCTGGATTTGATTTCCAGGTCGCGCAAAGCGTTACTGGGTTTTTCATTAGGTATTTCTCAGTTGCTACTGACCCAGAGTTTGAAAGTTGGTGGTGTGATATGCCTCGGAAAGTACGTTAAGCCGATGGACCTGTGCCTGATCTCTCCCTAGTCGTGTCGGATTACTGCCCCACGGACTATGAAACTAAAGCAACAGAGTGCGCACCTGTGTTTGCGCACACACTTAAGTGTACTAAAACTCGGTCGGGAGGTCTGTACTAATTAACTAAACTAATTTTAATCCATTTACACCCCGCCACCTGAACTGGACAGTGGGCAACGTATTGCTAGGCGGAGGTATGCAAGAAAGAATTGAATAGGACTTTTGAGGATTGGTCAAAGCTCATGTAGACAGTCGAATCAGAATGTATGCTGTATAAACACGATGAAACGCTAAAGCGGGGTAAAGTTTGGTGAAAATTAACATGAAATGTGCACACGTTGAAACAAATTCGCCTTGTAGTTGTGTTACATTGTATTTTGGACTGCTAATTTGGTTACCAACAGAAAACGGGGAGAACGATAAAGCAAGCCAGTATTGAAGAGAAAGTTGCATACAGTGGCGGCTTAGTACTAGTGTTAGTTGGAATTGTTTCCGAATTGCTTCTGACAAAAACGGCCCTTTGAATAGCGAAACGTACGTAGAGGAGATTCTAATGAGCATAATGTTCCATGTATGGTGACCATGAGATTGCAGTTTTTATGCATGACAATGCCCGTTCCCATACTGGTGGCATAGTGAATGACTACCTCCAAGAGATGAGTATTCGTCGCGTGGAGCAGCGAGCGCCTAGCCCTGACCAAAATCCTAACCAGCATCTGAGACGAGCTCGGGCGGTGTGTGAGGCCATGAAACCAGCGAGGTTTCATGGCCTCACACACCGCCCGAGCTCTTCGAGCCTCGAGCAATTACGCTTTGTGAGCAACAAATTGTATTGATAAAGTAATGGGAGAATATTCCCCAACATTGCGCATAGCCTCAGAAACTTTGTGTACAGTATACCTTATCGCCATAGATATAATTAATAGTTCTGTGCTTATCGCAGATGGAGATAATACAAAAAAAAAAACTTCTCCTTAATAAAAACCATAATTAACAGTCAGTAGTCATATGAGCCATCCTAAAAAAACCTAAAGCCTAATGTAAAACCTAGTGTGACACTATACCGAGATCGAACAGGTTGCTGCTACATCTGGGCACCTGGCGAGGCTCACGTCAGCTACTATAATAGACCAAACTTATTTCATTTTAATAATTTTCCAGATATATCGATGTACTAAAATGTGAGAAAATGATATATCTGTACCTAACTAAATATGGTTATTTTTATAAGTAAAACAAATGATAACTGAGTACCTATATGTATATATGAAATACTGTTTATTTTAATAAAGTTAGCAATCCCTCGTTTCAGAGATATCGAGGTTTCTGTTTTTGACCCGAATTTATTGCTCTCGAGCGTAGTAATCGAAATTTTTGTATTTTAAACCCAATGCTAATAGACTCTCAATAGTGTGTCGATGAATGGTCCATAGGTCATTTTACTTGGCAGGTTCTGGTCGGAGGTCATAAAACATTGCAACAATACAACAAGCATGTTGAGTTTGAATGTTATGGTCTGATCGATGATGTTCTCGATTCTTAGATCGATGATTTGATCCTATGAATAAACCTATTAATAAAACAAACATGATCCCAATGACTTTGGCTTTTGATATTCCGATTGTTTCATTCGTCCGAAGGTTCAAAAGTAATAGGTTAGTTTAATTTAAAATGAAATATTATATTATTAAAATATTACACGTTATTATTAACAAGTAGCTTTTGCCCGCGGCTTCGCCCGCGCGGGTATTTGAAAATAGCCCACGGGAACGTACTACCGGGATAAAAGTACCCTATGTGAAAATCTAGGTTATAAACTGTCTATGTGCCAAATTTCATCCAAATCCGTTCAGCCGTTTTTGCGCCAATCCTGAGCATACAAACAGACAACCAGAATAAAATTCTAAAAACTATATTTTCGGCACCAGACTCGTTCCCACACCTCGTAGCAATCACTTTTCAAAAATATTCAACGAACAGTTTTGACTTCGTTACTATTTTTAAGAGGGGTATTATAAGTTTAACGTATGTATCTGTCTGCGGCATCGTAGCTCCCAAACGGCTGAACCAATTATGTTTTTTTTTATGTTTGAAAGATGACGTGATCGAGTGTTCCTAACTAAAAAAAGAAGAAGAAAGAACATCTATCTGTACAGTCGGTTTTAGAGATTTTTGTTTGTGCCGGGGTTTTGTTTTATTTGAAATGTAGCTTGTATATTATATGTAGGTATAAATATTGCATCACTATGAAAAACAATATCCATGAATTATTACTTCGCATTAAATAAACCGCTAGTGAATGTGATTTATCTGTTGCAATCAATGATTCCGCTTTCGTTAACTATGCTAATTCACAAATTTGAATAGCCAGCTATTATTGGAAGTTAGCCGCAGTCTGAATGCTTACGTTTCTAGTTCCATCCATTACGCATTCAGATTAATTGCTCACTTAATGCTGCTCGTAATAAACTAAATCTGGTGCCGTGACCCATCTACTTAGACGTTTTAGCTGGAGGAATTGTTAAGCGAGTAGGAGAAATTGAATTAGGCTGAGCGGGCGACGTTGTCAGAGCGAGCGGAGCCCGACCGCCCGGCAGGGCCGCCCCGCGCCCTTCTTCCTACGTGCTCATCTAGTAAAGCAACGCAGCACGCCATGATGTATTCAGTTTATGTTTGCAATTCCAATTGTACAAATCGAATGTTATGTTATGTAAATCAAATTATACGCAGGCACAGTAACTATCAAAAGCCTATGATCATTGAAAAAGTATAAAATGAGGTTCACGAAGGAAAACAAAAACTATTTAGGAATGAGGAAATGTATTAAAACTGTGTTTTTTTATTTGATTTGATTATTGTTCTCCGAGGCAAGTAATTAGGTACTTAAGTTAATGTTATTTACTTAAGCTGCTGAACGTACAGTAATGTACCTATACGGCATGTACTAACATTTTGTTACTGCCGTATGCCGTGTCCCACTGTATCAATTCTAGATATCCATAGAATAAATTATGTGTTTATTTCGATACATACCAGCTTATACATACATACATACATCTGGGCTCTATGTAGCTTTCTGAGCTTACTTCTCACTAAAATTATCGAAATAAAGATCAACCACGTCCAGTAGTATCCTACCTACAAGCACGTTGTGTCAACGATAAGAAAGCAAAAAGCAAATAAAGTATGGCAGGTTGCTCTGGGAGCAGAATGGAGCAATCAGGACGAGAACACTTTGACACAGCAATTTGGACGGCGCGCCTCCGATGTGTTATTTTGATTGCGCCGCTTTTGTGCGGTGTTGTTTGTGCGTCCGCTTCCTTCGTGCTTATAAAAAATATTTATGACTCCTATGAGACATGAATATTGCCTCCTACCGCCTTAATAACCTTGCTGGTAACAGAGAGCGACAGTCTCCTGAAAAGGTATTATGTCGTAACAATTGGCTGCAAAATATACGCACAAAAACTAACACTTTCTACCCTCCTCCGGCGAAAACAAATGCAGGATAATAACATTCATGCGTACGTATGAGGAGCTATATACATTTTTGATCAGGTGAATTTGTACAGATTTGGGTAAACTGGGTATTGTTGAACTTGAAACAATTTATTTTAACATGCTTGTTATTTTTACTGCAGGATTATCTGAAGGACTATTTCATGCTTACACACACAGCACTCATATGATCTATCGTATCTTCCCGTATCGATAATAGGTATAGATGATTGTTTATGTCTATAAAAAAAGTGGTATCCAATACAAAAGCATCACGTAGTATTCGCAGCTGAGGCACAAACGCCTAGTAGGAAATAGCCCCTCTCCGGAAATTGAACCATGCATGCGAGAGATAAGCTGCAACTATTTCAAACGGATCGCTTTGATATGTTACAGTTATGGTTTTAATAGAGTTTGTTAGTAATTGGGCGTTTTTTTTCTTCACTTTCCTTAAAAATTACATTGACCAGTGTTATTAGTACCTAGGTTAGTACTAGTTTAATTCGTATTTAGACTAGCGACAATATATTATTTTTACTGTACTTAATCTACTACCCGAATCCATTTATTTGGCCCAGCTCCTCAAAAGTTACTAGGTAAGTACAGTACTACTCTTTAAGACTAGGCAATATACGGAATGCGTTAATGTCATAATCGTGCATTTATAAACCACTTGCAATTAATTAAACTACGTCAATTTACTCAAACTGCAAGCAATTATTTTAAAGCATGAATCCAAATATCATTAAGTAATTATTTAAAATAACAAGCGTCACGTGAAATCTATTTGTAGATTCCATATAACATTTTCATTATTTGCCGTATTGATTGGTTCGCATCAATCGCGATATGCAAATATTAGCTTCGCTCGCTGACCGGCAGGCTAGTGATTTACGCGTGTCCCGACGCTACGTTATGCAATTACATCGCTTATTAAAAATTTACCAGCATGCTGTAACCAAATTTTGCGACTTTAGTTAGATTGTTTATTATGGAATTATGATTGTACGTTCGTTGGAAGATATGTTTTGCACAGCACAGCTGCATGTACGGTACAATAGTGCGCGAGGTGCGCTGGGCGGCCGGGCACGTAAATCAGCGCGCGCCGCGCCGCGGGGCGCCCACTGCACGCGACACCAGCTACCAACTAGCTCAATATCATTGTTTATTTCTTTTACTTTTATTAGTATATTTTATTTTTATCATTTTGTTCGATTCATTTAAAAGAAATAAGCCATAACAATTTTGTGATCATCATTAGCACTTCAGCTTTTGCAACTTTATCCGTAGCTAATTAAAATGAAAACAGAAATGGACCCGCTGGTCCATTTCTGTTTTCATGTGTGCCGCCATATGGAGCAAATAAGAAGCCTACAGTATAATGGTGTCCCCGCATGGGGGTATCATTAAAAACCTCACAAAAAGTCGCAAGCGGAGCTGAACGTAATGGTGAATATAATGTATGCTAATGAGGGCGCGGGCGGGGCGGGACGTGATGTCACGCGTCGGACCGCAGCCGCTGCCACTGCTGGCCGGCGGCGGGTGGCGCCTAACGAGCGGGTGTGCATTTTCAATACTCGAACCACTGCTCCCATACTTAACTATTTCAAAGGCAGCGTTCATTCATGAAAAGAGCACTTGCATTTATTTACAATTTACAATTTTTATTTTACTAGTAACACGCTTCATTGTAGCAGATTGTAACATTGTGGCAGTGGCACCTATGTAAACCCGCCTACAACTAGATAGGATATTACAGGAGATGGAGCAGGCAAAGCCATTCGCTATAATAAAAACAGCGCGAGCGGTACAAAAATAATAAAAGTTAGCGCTGTGCGCCCGCGAGGCGCCGGCGGCGGGAGGGCACGGTGGCCCGGCTCGGCTCGAGCTGGCCTCGTCACGGGCCCTGTTTACTATCACTCCCCCGGGATGCTTATTTCTTTTTTGTTTTAGATTTCTTTTACTTTGTAACACCGTAATAAGAGTCATTCACACCCTTACGACCGCTTATTGTGTACGTACAGTCATTTGTCTGTTCATTAAATATTATGTATTCACGATTTTCTATCAGTACGCAGATTTCGATCAACGTGCTACAGGCAAAGGCAAAGTGCTGCAAAGGCATACATTTAAATTGCCTACAACGTTATGTTTTCTAAAACTAGGAGTTTATTCGTATACCTAAGATTCGTGCCTGTAGATTTGTCTTCCAAGAAAAATCATTGGAATGACAATGATTTTTTTTTTAATATGGAACGTGAAATTCGCAGTATAGCGTCATGAAACGGCAATTCAATTCAATTCGTTGCTGCACTTTATGCCTGTGGGCTGTGATGATCTCACAAATATCTAGCAAGACTATTACTTTTATTAAAACGAAAATCAAGAGAAAATCCAGTAAACAATAACAAATAACTATAATCAAAGTTATCGTACCTATCTAAAGACAATAAATTCACAAATATACACAAAACATGGTAGATTATTACAGTAATTGTTTCCGAATATCAACAAACTCATTCCAATAGCGAGCAACGCGAACGCCGTGTATTTATTTTTAGTTCATTATATAAAATTGAATTTATTTTGGTGACAAAATTGCTACAATTATGCAGTGCATCTACAAATATTAAATGTTTCGTCTATAATTCATTTAGCATTAATTATTCGGTGAACGCTTTTGCGCGTTCGTATTAGTGCATAAGCATAAATTTATTTTAACAAATGATTTGTGTATTGTTTTGCCTTCACACAGTTATAATCTGATAGCAGTACCTCACACTCCAGTTCCTGTGTGATGATCAGGGTGGAGCTGGCGCGGTGATTAAGCTAATTATCTCTCTTTGCGTCGGCAATACGGCCCATAATAATAAACCATGCATAATCATATTTTAATTATAACGTGTATTACGTTACTGTTGTTTGTTTTCATAGTAACATCTTTATGATATTGAAGCTTTGGTTTTCTTATAGCTAATTTTTGCGAGCAGTGTTGGCCCAGTGGTAACGACTGCGACTTACGAGTTGTAGGTCGTAGGTTCGAACCCAGACAGGCGCATTACTTTGTGTAAATTATTTCATCATCACTGCTCTCAAAACGGTGAAGGAGAACATCGTGAGGAAACCGACATGTCCTAGAGCCAATAAAAATCGAAGACCTGTGACATATACCTAACCGCACTGGGCCCGCGTGGTGGATTACGGACCCCTCCCTCTCACCGTGAGGCCTGTGTCCCAACAGTGGGAACATTATAGGCTGATTATGCATAGCTAATTAACCGACTTCAAAAAAGGAAGAGGTTCTCAATTCGGGGAATCTTTTTTTATTTTATTACTCCTTTACTCGATGACGCCTGAACTGATTTGGCAAATTCTTTTTTTGTTTCAAATGGTACACTTCCCCGGTGGTCACATTTAAATTTTACCAAAATCGGTCGAGCGGTTTTTAAAATATCAACAATAAGTTATTTTTTAATAAAAAAAAATCGCCTTCAAACGGACGTAGACGTGTAAGATGATAGTTTTCGAATTGGTGGGGGGTAGGTACCATAACTAAAAAGTGAAAAATAAAAAACATTTTTACAAAGAAAAACAACCGCCTTCCAAAAAAAAAAACACTACAAAATGAAAAATAACTTCAATTTCGGAAGTCGGTGGAAAAAACTAAAATTCAGAACCAAAGACACCGACATCCGAAACTAGTTATTTTTCACTTTGTAGTGTTTTTTTTCATCGAAGTCGGTTCTTTTTTTTTCTTTTAAGTTTTTTTTTTGGTAATAATTTTAAAACATAATCGCTTTTAGGTACTCTGAACGCACTATTGGAAGCGTTGATTAGAACCAAACTATGTTAGATAGAGGGGTTATGCCCACTGTTTTTCTATCAAGGAAGAGTCATCTATCAAACGGTGTAGACTGATTTATGGCAGGAGGTCGTGGCAGCGACACAAGTAATGCCTACGCGCGATGACGACGCGATTAAGTCGGCAGCCGGGCCCAGGGAGCGCTCCGAGCGCTACGACCTACGAGAAGCTACGTGATCATCACGTGACACGCGTCTCACTCACTCTTATTTTTCCCGACTCGATAGCTTACGTCATACTATTATTGCAAAGTTCCTGAGAGTCATTTTTCACGTTTACGTCTTTGTGAAATGTTTATTTAGTTATTTGTTTTACATGGAATGCATTTGTAGGTGATGATAGTTCTTTTGTTGTGGATAGTTGAAATAAAATGGATTAATCTGGTGAATCATGCTGATTTTGCTTATCGATAATTCTACCTATCGTTTGTTCGTTTCATGACAATTCCCCTGACCAAAATCCACCCGTGTTCCTTCAGTTGCCTGTGCTCGGGGCCACGGTAACCCTTTCGGTCTTTCCTGCAACCCTGGCAGGCATCGGCCCTAGCAGATCATTGGTGCTGACATCTTTTTAAGGCGCGCGTGGAACACAACGCGCCGTCGACCCGGGCCTGGTCTTTATCGGACGGCGAGATACCCAGGAACAGGTAACCCTGAAATAAACTTAAAAAGTACATGGAAAAAGTAAAAGGACATTGTTGTAATAAAAACACCATACCTACTGATTTTCGTAACAACTTGAACAGCAACGATGTAGTTATGATGTGCGAGTTAGCTGACCCGGCAGACGTTGTCCTGTCCAAATATCAGTAATTCATACAAAAATTCGAAAGAAGAAGGTACTTTCCGTTTTTCCCGAATTTTCCAATTTTTAGGGCTATTTTTCCAAGTTCTCTTTCTGTAAAAACTTTATTCGGAAATTTTCTAAAAATAAACTAACGAAATCGGTCCAGGAGTCTCAAGTGATGCTCTTACCACGAACAGAATTTCATTTTGATTTATAAAGATAGATTGATACCCTGTTATGAAATACAATCTTTACTTGATGGTTCTGATGAAAAATCTATGTAGGTACCTACTTATGTGATTTTGATAACTAAACGCAGCTCTAATCCTTTATTATTCTAGTTGAATGAAATAGGAACAATCTTTATAATACCCAATTCTGCAGGACCACCGGAGAGTTGGTTAAAATAACTAATATCATTTATCATGCGGGTCAAAAGTTTCCCGAGTTACAAGGCTATCGTCCCCGTGATCCCGTGAGAAAATTGCTAGTATTCATCATAATGCGTGACATTTAAAATTACCGCCGGCGCGCTCCACAGCCCACTATAAATCAACGCAAACACTAGTTTCGGCGAGTGGATTTCTATTATTAGCTCCTTATTTACATACCTAATTGTTAAACAAAATACAATATGAACAAAATATAATCGCATTCATAAATTCTGATACCGGAATTCTTGCTTGAAAATATTCTACTTTTACTGGAAACTCTCCTGTGTGCAATAATTTAGGCGCTCTGGTTTGCTGATATTTATAGCATGGTTCACGTGGTACTGGTTTTATACGACCGAGTGCGTATAATGTGCATTTTGGTTGTTTAATTTACCTACTCTACTATGATGAGATCGATAGTAATATTATTCTGTTTTGAAATCATTTGTGTGCGATTTTATAGTGACAGTACCTATTGTAGTTTTACGAGTATAATGATTATTTCAACTGTGAAGAGATAAAAAAGGCTATTGGTAAATATAAGGTCGTAGACATGTGCCGGCTAAATGAAAATGAATGCTGTTTACGTATAAGGAAAGTGCGGTAGGCGGGCGGGCGGCGCAGCGAACGGGTACATGCACGTTGCAGTCGTCACAAGAGCCCTAACGAGTGCCGCTGCCGAGGCGGCCTCGTCTCGCTCGTCGTCGGCCGCGGCCGCGGACCACCCTCTTGCATTTATTCATGTCGTTACCGCTAACGATAATTTTATCGTGTGCTCATTTGCCGGCGCGGCGCCAGTCTCGCGGCCATCCGTCAGCGAGTCCAAATCGACAATTTGTGCAACACTAAAAACTTTATTGCGACATAATTGACCCCGGTTGTAAATAACCCTCGACCGCAACATTTTATTGCTGGCTTATTTTGTACTAGTAAGGTGATAAAATTTTTAGAGATACCATTCGATGGCATTAGGCTTATTCAGGGTGAATTTGTGAGACAGGATTTGACGGTTAATGTTCTGATGATGAATGACAGCTATTTTGGTCCTTGAGATTTCAACATCCAATAAGCGTTGCCTGATTTACCGACTGATGCGTTTGGTTAAGCTGACAGCTTAGATTTGTAACTAAAATATTGAAGAAATGGCTGTTATCCATTATGTAGTAACCTACTGATAACCTACTACACCAGTCAAACTCAAACTCAAAGCATTTATTTCAATTAAACCATTTACAGACACTTTTGAATTGTCAAGTGGTCGGTCAGTCAGAAATATGAAGCTAGTTGCCCATTCCAAAGCGTAGTAGGTACCTATGGAGACGAACGGGCAAGAAACTCCATGGACACTCTTTTAAAATATACATATTGTTACACAAATATTAGTTACATCATTAATGTTGAATATAGGTATAATTATATGTGAAACAGTTTCAGTATTAAGAAACTACCGAACGCTACGAGATAGGTATGTTCAACATCTATCATGATAATATTCTATTCACTTGAATTTCCGACAAAAGCTTCTTGTAAATTCCTCTCAGAATGGTGTAGGTAGGTAATTGAATAGCAGCAGAAGCCAGTGCTCGGTAGTTAAGGACGTGGCCGGCCACCGCACGACGGCGCAGCGGCTACGGCATAATTGCACAAACTTTCATGTGCTTCGCATACATTTTCATAATTAAAGGGGCAGTTCGCACCAACTGGCGAAACTTATTTATAGCCACTTACCTCAATAATACTAGTCTGTCTTGTTGTACATTAATTACCAACTTATTGTGTGCTACATTGTGACACAAATTATGGTTGCATGCAGATTAACATGCATTGTGCTGTCATATTTTACTTTATTATGAGGACCTAACGCAGACGTTATTTTGTATTTATTGTACTCACTTTAAGTGTAAGTACTTTTATTGTTATTACCCATTCATCCGATTCTGCCAAGTGGTTTGGTCATTAGGTAGAGGTTTACCTGTGCCAAAATACATTCTTGATTGGTATTAGATCCGTGATCAATGAATAAGGAGAATTTTCATATAGGTATGTATGAAAGAAGAGACTATCAATATCATAGAAAAAACCAGTAAAGCTACACATATCAAAACTAAGATGAGAGCCAGATAATATCCATTTTGTCAAAAATGTATAACATACCTAAAATACCCTAAGTTTCGTCATCGTTAAGATAGAAGATAAAATTAGACCTTTCACAATTATTTAGAAAACAAAATCATGGAATAAAAATATAAGTATATCTAATGAGCAAGAACACAAACAAAAAGAAACAAAAACAGAAAGGGTGAACTAGAATAAACAACGAAGACTGGAGTTACCTAATGAACTCGTGAAAATTTGGCGCAGGGTGTACACGAGGGGTTGCTTATTAGATATTCTCATCTCGAAAGCCAAGTCCAGTGGCGACAGCGGTATACGGGACATGGTTTTAAATATGACATATGGCGCCAGCGTGACATTATATTTAATAAAAACAATTTCTTATTATGTTGTCGTGTTGTCCTGGATATGGATATAAGAATATTAAATATACAGATAGAAAATAAGATAATTATCATAAAAATCTACGATACAACGATACGTATCTAACGAACAAGGGCGAGCTAAGCTAACATTAATGTAAAATCAAACAACACCGGGATCGTATAATTTTCAGGAACGGTTGGAAGCCATAACAAGGAAAATGTTAAAGGAAGGTCTTTTCACAAACCCGAAATAAATATCTCGCTTTTCCATTAAGGACATAAAAGCAATTCCGCGAGAGTCGAATAATAACGAGGGGCAGCGTTGTCCAGCCGTGGCCTCCTCCGAATTTTATTTGCATCGCGGGGCGCGTCTCGGGTTTGGCCTCGCTCGCCTCGATTGCCCCAATAATCGCTATTGTGTGGACCGCGACGTTTGCAGCGCGAGCGAGCGCGCGGCCGTGCTAGTGAAGGTAGCGCGCTCGGCCGCTCGCTGCCGCCCGCGCGCGGCTTGGCCCGCCGTGCCTGGGCCCTACACTCCAAATCCGTTTTTGAAGAAACGAACCCGTCCGAAAGTAGTTCGATACTTCGGAATTAACCCTACACCCGATTAATTAACTTTTTCGGACGGGCAGTAACACATCGGGAGTAAGGACAACTGTCAAGTGGTGTTGTCATTCATTTTTAGCTGGGGGCTCGAAGTAATCTTATGTCCGTAGGTGATACGGAGTAGCAAATGCCCGTTACTTCTGCCAAAACTACGGATTTCGTGCTTGGATAGTAGACCCCTGGCCCGTGCGCCCGCTCGCTGTCGTGCAACTCCGGAATTGCATGCGCTAAAGAAAACTTTTACCTTTGAGAAATTCCAAACGCTTCGAGGTGCTCTCAATGTAAACTTGCAATAACCAGATATAAACCTTCTACAATTGGCAATCTATTTATAAGATATTTCTACTGTTGTCGTAGGTATCTACATATAAAACAATACCTACTATTATTTATTGTACCTACTAAATGTGTAGGTTTCCGTTTTCGATTGTTTGATTACCATACTTATATTCATCAAAGCGAGACAACTTTAACATAAGACTCACATGCCGGACCCAAAGAGTGCCAACGGCACCCTTCTAAGACTAAGTCGTTTATCCGTCTGTCAAAGGGGTGTGTCTATATATATTGTAAATATTATATCAGTATTGAAAATATAAAGGCCAAAACTAAATAAAGTATTTTCCAAGGTTTTGTGTTACTTTTCTTTATATTTCAGCCAGTTTTTGTTTTAATAAATACATTTTTTTACAAAACAGTCTACTTGTACCTAAACCCGGACTTGGCTGACCAAGGACAGCTAAAGTTGTCTCATAAATAATGTCGTGATAAACATTTCATAAATTGTTTCCCAGAAAGATACACTAACTTCTGTCTTTTGTTGATATCAGAGTCACAACCGCCAAAGAATATAAAAATGTGCCATGTCTTCTCCATTATCAGCAAATAATATGCGATTTAAAGATATTCCTTTTTTTTTCAATCTTTTTATCGGATTAGGGTGATTGACACGTAAACATACTAAAGCCCGTGCGAATCCTTCAGTAGTATTTTCACAGTTAATTTTCTTTGAACACAGCGGCGGTAAGAAATAAAGTTAAAATTAAGACGCGAGTTTATGGGGCGTTACTGGGGTGGAGGGCACAAGGTGGGCCCGAGGAGGTGCGGCGGTATGAGAGGCCATTCGAATTCACCGCGCGAGCTGCGCCGTAGATAGCGGCAGGCGGGACACGTACTTCACTTCCACTAACTCCAACTATTGACAATATTAATGCACGCTTAGCAGGCCCAAGCGTCGCCGTGCATCGCCTACAGAACACTCCAAAAAAGTGCCGAATCTGAAAGCGTCATGCATCTTCAACAACAGAAACCAATCGTGAGCTAGCATACATTTTAATTTGGTGAGTGTATCGCAATCTTCACTTATTGGCACTAATTTATTCCTTTCTTAAGAGAAGTCTCCGGAAGTAACGCAAATATTAGACGAGGCTGGGCCCACGACGGCTGCCATTAATTCCAGAATTGAAATCTGGAATTGCGGCAGCGGCGCGCGGCGGTGGCGAATTTACATTCATCGCGGTAAGAACTTAAATCAAGTTCTCAGTTACGATTCAGTTGCGATATTATTTTATTAAAATATGTAAATGACGCCGTTCCACCGCGTAGATACTACGGTAAGGACCTTACAATTGCGGGGGAGGATATCTCTAACGACGCAATATTTTCATTAGTGAGACTATTACCTACGAGCGTTATCACAATTTTATACAGCTTCACAATAATTACGTCACATGGCTTGGGATTAAGAATGTTTATTACGTTGCTTACTCCCCATTTTACGTTTTCAAAATAATAATTAGGTTCTGAAATTGCTGCTAAAATAACGGTTCGATTCTCATCACATCACAATAAAACCTACTTTAAAAAATATTCTTCTCTACCCATTTTTACGCTCAATGTGTATTTTATTCCAATTTCTTAATATTGTGAACCTCTTTTTTTCTAGCTAAGCTTAAGCTTATGGTATAAACTCTAACTTAAAAAAAACGTGTGCGGTCGGGGGACTCCCGTCAGAAACAAATTTCCTTACGCGATACTCGTACGCACACACACTCGTGTATAAAGAGACAGAGAGAGAGAGAGAGAGAGAGATAGATAGAGAGAGAGACAGTGTGAATTTAATACGTGTTTTTAATACACAGCCATCTAGTATCATTATTTAGAAGCAGTCATGAAATTGTCGTTATCTTGGAATTTCATTTTGCCCTCGCTATCGGCTTTACCACCATCAAAACCCATGACGACACCCAAGATCAAAAACTTGAAAGTTTTCGCAGCCGCCATCTTGGATTTTCATGTTGACCTCACTATCGGCTTTAGCACTCTCGAAAACCACGAAAACGATACACATGATGAAAATTTTGAAAAGTATCTCTAAGTCGCGTGGAGATAAACATAAATGCTTTTTCGTTACGTGACGATTTCTACCGGTTTGCTCCAACCGCAAGCCGCATTAAAGAACTTCGTTCCAAAAACACAACCCGCAGATTCATCTGATTCCAAGCACAAAGCAGTTTTCAATTTATCGGGAATAAATGCTTCGGTTGGCAGCTCAGACACCCAATTACCGCGCACAAAAGCTGATTACCGCGCGGGTGCGGGCGGCTGGCGGAGCGGCGCGTCGTCGTCGCGTCATCGGTGCGGCGCCGCTACAGCAGCGGTGCGCTCACGGGATATTTGAACGACTTGTGAGAAACTTTTCATTTACTCTCTTTGCACAAGTAGATGGCACTGTAAAACGGTTCCCTCTGCTTGAAATCGACGTCACTAAACTTAAAAAAAACATGACCTATCATAATTTGGTATTTTTATCATAAACTAGCTGGTGCCCGCGGTTTCGCCCGCGTGTTTTCGGATAATATCCACAGGAACGTGCTACCGGGACAAAAGTAGCCTATGTTATAACATCGGTTGTCTGCCAGTGAAAGTCCCGTCAAAATCGGTCCAGCGGTTTAAAGATTAGCCGGAACAAACAGACAGACAGACAAAAAATTTAAAAATTGTTGTTTTTTATAAGTACCTACCGTATATGCTTTCATGCATTTCGTAAAAAGCTGTTATTTTGACATTACAAACAGACACTTTATTATTTTATTTACATATTTGTAGATTACAAACTAAATTCTTTTATAAGTTTTGGTGATTATGAATTAAAATTGCCAATGATTGTTGGGCAATTGCAATGTATATCGTTTATTTTTTATATTTCTCACGTTAAAAATGTGTTAACATGAATTCTATAGGACGGTATTTACTCCCCGCGAGTTTTAATCACGACTTTGTTTTGCAAACATTCGTTGTGCGAGCTTTGGTTACGGCGAACATTCTTTCGCGAGCACTGCTATTAGAATATGTTTTTGGTGTTTGGATTCACGTGGTTTAGTCACCAAACTGTTCTTTTCGCGAAAGAATCTTCATCGCGTAGGTAGGTTTAGACCAAACCACAGTGGTTCCGCGCCCTAAGAGAGGCGGTCATAGGGTTTCGCGAAGGTAATGACTGTCGTTATCAATACTAATTATTATTATTATGCTTTTTTGTAATACTTTACGTTATAATAAAATGAAAATAACCGAATTAATGTTAAAAAAAAACTTATTTTATTCGAAAAAATAATGCGTATATTATACTTGACGAGATACTAAAATACAAGAAAAGAATTGCAACTTAATAACTAATAAACTTAAATATTTACATTTTTATAGTAAATATAAAGTAAATACCTAATTATTACATAACTAAAAACACAGAAATCGACAAAAAATATATTTACAGTTACATAATAGGAGCTTTATCTAAAATAATGTAAATCTAGTGTTTATTATATAACAATATACATTTTATGCTATACCGACAACAAATTCAACACCTCTTTAGATAGAATAGACTTCTTCTTCCGTGGTAACCTTCTTAAGCCAGAAATATAAGGATCCGAATTAAGAAGAAGTCTATGTATCAAGTCGGTGTTTGTGACAACCCGGGACATTTTCCTCGTGTTGTCACGCCTAAACTGTTTAACTAACTTATTGCAAGATTCAGCGGCCTCTTCCGAAAGCTCACCTATTGACAATAATGCGTGGTCAATTACTTCCGAACCATGAATGAGGACCTTATGTACAGACGAGGGCAGGTTATACCATGGATAGGTAGCAACAAGCTTACGTGCTGTGTCTAGAGCATACTCTTTAAAAGCCGCGTTATTAATTTTGTATCCCGACGAAAGACACTGCAACAGATTATGACATCTGTCAATAAGTTCTTTGTCTAATCCGGTTATTTCCGCTGAAATTGCTGAATTAGAAAAAAACCTTCTGGCAGTGTTTCCATCGTTGGATGTGCCACTTCCTCCACTTCGCGGTTTGTCGACTATTAGACCAAGTTGCTGCCTAAACTGTTGCTGGACATGTTGTTTTTTCTGTGCAAGAAGAGCTTTATCGTCTGATGAACGCGCCTGCCATTTTTTGAAATCTAATCTATAGGAAACGTGAATAAAATATTCAAAGAATCGGATATGCGAGTGAAGAGGAGATAGTCCAAATTGATATTTACTACTGTCTACAGTTTGGCTACGCGATTTATCTATATCATTCATGTCTTTTGGAGTTAAACCGCAAATATAGCACCTACTACAAGATGTATTACTCAGGGCACTGCACACTTTACCATCAACCATGGTTAATTGTAAAGAATGCCGCACCTTTATTTCACATCCGTTGTGAATGAAAGAAGATGGCTGTAAACTGTCAATTTTAGTCTTAAAATAAGCTTCTTCTTGCACAGAAAGGTCTTTCGATTCTTTGGCAAATTGAAATCGAATAGGCCTACAATACCTGGTGGAGGAAGGGCGCGGGTTTTTCCAAACTATTTGGTCTGGGTCGGAAGTGTTTGACTTACAAACTAATTGGAGAGGACAATATGAAGTAAGAAACATACTGCCATCATCCTCGATACCAGAATCTCCAAAACACTGTTTATATTCGCTGTGCCCCGTACTCCCATCGAAACCCCATTTTCCAATCAAAACAAATTCTTTGTTAAGGTCAATATTATTCAAAACGTTTTTTTGGGATTCTAGTATCCGGCATGCAGTATGATCCAACAATGATTGTAATTCTACTTCAGCAGATGATTCCGTGATAAACTCTTGCGATGGATAACACCGCTTCTTAGCTTCCAACACTTTTGGATAAGATGGTAATGCATTCGGTGATTTTGCATTAATGAAGTCTTTTACCATAAGATACTGATGTTTAGTCAATTTAGTCTCATTTATGAGAGACAAGACTTCATCAGTGTTGAAATTTAAAGAAGCGGCGTTAGATGATCGACTTGAATCATCCAACAAATAATTTATCGCGGAACTGTCTACTTGACTTAACTGTGCAAGCCTGCGGCGTTTTGATCGCTTGCTACACTCCTCGAAGTCCTTCCTGTGCTGATGCTGTTGAGTGCTCGTCAAAGCCTCTGCAACTGGCCGTTGAGTGTCGTGGCTCCCTGCTGCTGCACAATTTGGCAGAACGCAAACTTCAATTTCGTTCAGCCAGTCTCCGTACTTAGAGATCATGCGAGAATGCTTGCGAGAGACTTGCTTCCAAATAGTCACAAATCTTGTACAAAGATTAGTAACTCTTTTTTCTAAGTCATCAGCAATAAAATTCTCAACATCAGGCAGCAACTGTATCAGGGCTTGAAAAACTTGACGCCACCGTTCCAGTTCGGATTTGCTGTCCTTAATAGACAGCCAAGTATCTAGTACAAGCATTCTTTTGAAAGAACACTCAATACTAGTACCTAAAACAAAACAAAAAACAGTTAAATGCGCATCAAAAACAATACATATTTCGTAGCAAGTGCTACGCGCCCAGGCGCTCGACGTAGACCCTGGCTGCACCTTACAGCTGCAGCATGCTGCAAATACATTTTTAAAAATCTAGTAGTAGAGATTTTAAGCGACATTTTCATATATAATTGAATGGCACAAGTAGATACAAACATAAGTAAAAGCTTCAACATAAAAAAAAATACAGAAATAAATACGTAAGTGATGCTGCAGCGTAGCACTCTATTTAAAAAAAAATGGTGGATTGAAAATGCAAAATAGTAAAGTAAGTTAATAATACATACCTGTAACTTGAATGTCCATTGTAAAATAACAGGTCACAAACAAGTCGGAACTTGAAAACACGCGTCGCGTCTTAGACTAATTAGCGCTTGGTGATAACACGGTTGATGACAAATTAGATGTGTTCACTTCTGATGCCGAAAACGGAATGTTGCGAACAATAGATTGCAAAACCTTTTATAGCCTCAGGTAGTATGACAACTAGTGGGTAATTGAACCAGATATCATGGCTTAGCTCAATCATTGCCATCGGAGGCTTATGACCTTCTACGTGACCACTGTGCAAACGAGCGAAAGCTCATTCTATCCCTACTCCATCAAATTATTTTAGTGTATACAGAGACTGAGCATTCTTTCGCTGTCCTATCTTGTTTGCGGAGATTCTATGGAATGTTCTAAGAATGCTCGCTCACATTATGTAAAAGCCGCACGAGTGCGCGAACAGTTGCCTAGAGCGTTATTTCGTGTTCGGACGTGCTCGCTCCTCGACGCGGTCTCTTCAAAGCGTTCTTGTTCTAGTGACTTGATCGATAAATATGTTATTTAATTATGCATTGGTCTCGAGAAAAATGTCTACTTATGATAGAAGTTACTTGTAGTTACTTCGCATGTCCACCATTGTATCACCCACATTATCCAGTGTCCTTCTTTTAGATTTTAATTTAAATGCATCACCCACCAACGTCTCTTCCTTCTTTTCTTTTTAAGTAGGTAATTGAGACAGAATTATAAGTGCAGAACATACAATTACAATTTCACTGTCAGCAAAGAGATTAAATTGCTAGTATAATTTAATGTCTTTGACTGTCAGAGTCAGACATAGTGTGCCTAGTCTACAAACTGCCACAGGCCGCATCGCGTTACATGCCTTTCCTATAGTAACAATATTTTTTTTGTTTCGGTTGCCTTAAGGTTATGCTAAAAATTTGCAGAAACTGACCGTTCACCTCTTATCTCCCAGGTTTCTAAGACAAAAATGTTGATTTTAATATT
Organism: Brachylomia viminalis; assembly: GCA_937001585.2. Lineage (NCBI taxonomy): Eukaryota > Metazoa > Arthropoda > Insecta > Lepidoptera > Noctuidae > Brachylomia > Brachylomia viminalis. Next base: position 10,456,574 of record OW443301.2, on the reverse strand, counting down.
TTACAGAACAATTATGGCCGTTTTCGACAGTGATATAGCTGCTGAAAAAAAAACACAAAGATACCAAAAATAGGACTACTCACGAAAGCCTTTTGTCCTATGTAGGATGTATCCTCTTCAAATAGATAAATAGAGCAGAAAAAAAAATCCGCACCAATTTGCATGTAATCCAAAACTCACATGACAGCTGTCAACTGCGAGGTAGCATTATTCTGACCACGGCGAAACTTTTTTACTGTTGCGTGTATACAATTATTATTATTGTCATCCTTTTTTTGTTCAGTCTTTCCTTTCAGATGTCTGAGTAAATAATGTACCTACAGAAGTGGGCACGAGCGATAAAATTGCCTTAGATAAGTTATTAAATAGATCTACTGTAACGTTAAAGGCAAATATTTAACGAGCTAGCGTCTACATTTACATCTAACATCGTGTATAGCACGAAAGCAGTGGTTGACATGATTGCAATAAGGCAGCGCCACGCGCCGGCCGCCGAGTAACCTGGGGTGCCAACTGCAGTGGGTCTCTGCGTTGTCGACTGTACGCCCGACAGAGAACGCCCTGGGAAATCATGACCGACGCCTCTCCACCCTTATGGGCAGCGACGAATCCTGACATCATAGCGACTGGCTTTATGTCCCAGCAAAAACATCTAATTTGGATCTATTAAATCGCATTTAGAATGTTGATACGTATTTAAATAAATAAATGTGTTTATCTCCAGGATTTAATAATTAAATAATATGCCGTATTGTAAATGCATGCAGTTTTTGTAAATATAAGCTGATGCAGCTCGCCCGTAGCGCATAGTAATCGTCCTTCATTAGCAGTGTAAACCTCTATTCCGGTTGAATTATGGCGGCGTGTCATATAAGCTTAAGACGTGTGCAAACAAGATTTATGTAATTAATTTAGGAGATAAGAGCAGGCGCGAGAGTACACACGTTATAGAGCACAAAGGATGCTACAACACAGTCGCCCTGTTTGTTGGCCTAGATTCCGAAATGTGATGTTATCATAGTGAGGCTTACATATCTACTGAAATACTGTTTACGAATAGAAAAACAAATTGTAGGTATCATTTTTACTGTTATCGTGTCGTGTTATTTGTGTGAAAATTAATTCCACCAACTCTGTGTACACAATAGCTGTAGATGTTATCAGTAGCATCATTATGAAGGGAGAAGACAAACATAAATGTGAGGAACGGGCACAAGCACACGGGCAGACCGGGGGCGAATACTGCCGAGTTGCCGACACCGACGGCCGGAGATATTTACGTTTATCTTCGGGTAACGGCTTCATCGCAAGCTTTATTACGACATCCACTCACGTAATCCTCCGCCGACGTCATAACTCCTCGTTTGCTGGCCCGCTACAATGTACTACACCGCTTTTCCACTAGCGAAACACGGGCAGTGCACCGTGCGGCCAGCCACTATTGCAACTAATAGGATATTTTCATAAATGTTCATATATGATATTATATAGCGGTAGCAAGGTCTTTCAAAACGAATGAACATTAGGGTAAAGGGTAAGTATTAAATAAATGCCTTGAAAATAAGGTTTTTATTGAAATTTTTTTCTTTGTAAATTATAAAACGTTGTCTTTGTATACATACGAGTAACAGTATGTCTGTCTATTAGTGAGTCTGTTGCTACAGAATATTTATACAAAGACAAGTTTGAAAATAAAGTCATAGGGCGTTTCAGTGGCGCTGCGGGCGAGAATTCAGAAGTTGTGAAAAATCCATTTCAATGAAAAATATAGGTAATATATATTTTTTTTTATTGAAGTTGGGTTTGATCTTCACTCTAGTCTAGGTCAGTGGTGACAAATACAGAGTCGACATTAGACACATAGTTTTGTCTCTATTTTAAGTTACGATCTAACGACAAATTATCGGTTCCTATATACCTACAATTTATTTATAACATTATCATAAAATAATGGAAGCGCTTTTTTAATAGTAGGTACCAACGCATATACAAAGAAACGCTTAGTAATTACTTTACTACGACTCCTAACGTGTTTTGAACACAAAATATTTGAAAATAGGTGAATCAAGAAGTCATTTGAACTTTCTGAAACGCTCACATAGGGGTTGGGTGCGGATCCGACCCCGCTATAAATGAATATCGGATATGGAATCCATAAATACTCAATCTAAATTCGTAAATTTTCTCCGAGGATCGTAAAAAATGAAGACGTAATCCGAAATCGGCTTACGGATGCGGTACAGTTAAAACATTTCCATCTCTAAAGCAATTTATTAAGCTGGTTCATCAAAACTGAGTCTCGTTCCGGTTTTTAAAGACTGACTGAAAAATAATTACGAGTTCGTTAGTTATAATCATTTGTTCACTAAAATGAAATAACGTTGCGAACAACTTTATCGCGAAAGTGTACTTACACCAAATAGGCGAAGGATGAATGGTGTTGCAGAAAGGCCGAAATTGAGCGGGGGGGATTTGAACACGCCAGCTTAGTGCAGCCGCCGGAAGTAGGCCTCTAACCGCCGCCGTATAATAGCTCCCAAATTGACCCTTCCACTTCGGCCTTAGCCGCCGCCGCCGCTCGCGTCAGCATTATCACTACATTTCATGAACAATTATTATAGTATTTTCAGTATGCGATGTTTTAAGCCATAAATAACGTGCTTTATTATTTTAGAATAAACAATTTGTTACTGTTGCGAGCCAAATGCCTCAAGTAAATTAATTTTCATACAAAGGCATTAACGCGAAATCACATCGGAAGTTTCGGAAGTGTTATTTCCTTTTATAGCAGAGGCAAACGTCAACCGACCGGTGGCGGGACCGGTATGAGGATAGTCAAATACATAAAAGGGATGAGTCGCGCGAAATACTGGCATTGTAGGATCCTAAGCCCTGTTTAGATTAGATCAGACCTTCGAAATAACAGTGAATGAGGACGTGGATTAACTACGGTCCGGGGCACTTCGGCCCGTGCGCTTAATGGGGCACCGTTACGGGGGTAATGAAGGGTGCGGGGATCGGGCGGACCTCGTCTTTTGCCTTACTATGCCTAAGCCCAGACAGCTGAAATTATTTATATTTCAAGTCTAGCAAATACGCTGCTATTCTGTGATTTATTAACTAAAACACTTGCATCATTGACTAGCTGAATTCAAAATCATAAAAAAAAAATCATATACATATTAAAATGATGTGGGTGAGTTTGCTCCCGATCGATCCGATCCGATCTGTTTGATCCGATCGGTGCTTACAGATGTCCCAGGGCGGCTGAAATAAGGGATAGAAATTCATTTTTCAATGTCAGAGAAGAAAATTCATTAGAACTTTGAAATTACTGATGGCTAAACGGACGGAGTAAAATTTGCTCTTAATTTGTACCGAAACTTTTTCGCCAATTTTAAGAAACTTCAAAACGACTTTTGAAGTGAGAAAGATGGGAACAGTGCTAATGATTACAGTTGCGTTTCTTATTTATGGCAATTCATTACGGTTTGCGGGTTTGCAGATTATTTATTTATAGAAGGAAATAGGGTTTTAGCACAGAACAGATAAAACAGGTTTTAGCACCAAGATATAATGCAAGGTTGTGAAAATATAAATCTTAGAAACTTCATATTACGTCCAATATGGGGTAAAAACATACTTAAGTATTTGACATTCGTAAATGGAGTGCACATATTAAAAGTAATAAATCTGTAGCAAAGATGACGTCTCGGTCGGGCTTCAGCACCGGCCAGCGTTCGTCGCCATCCCCAGAACAACCCGATATTAGTTTACTTTTCCTCTCCAACTTGCTTTATTAGTTACCCGTCCGCGAAAGCTGCCGGTGATAGTTTTCAAGTTATTGAGAAGTCAAGAAGACGCCCAGTATGTGCTGCTATATACATGAACTAACCTTCTCCTAAATGAAAGATCTTTATAAACTCGACATTGAATCGCTGATGAATTATTCATTTTGACCACAACACGAAAATGTCAGCTACCTCTTACCAATAGGTACTGTAAGCCTTGTGAAGGGACAGATATACAAACAGACCTGTTGGCTGGGTTATAGAATCTTCGATACCTTTTCTATTTACGGAACCCTAAAAATAAAACGTTTTAAACTGAGCTTCTATTTTGTTCATCATTGAAGGACTGGGGGCGTCGTAATTATGTGGATCTAAAAACACTCAACATCTATATTAAGCTTCGGAAACGATGACAACGAAATCCATGATAGACTAAAAACAGGTCAGGCGGCTTTTCGTTGACAACAACAGCTTTGTTAGGGAGGATTTTATTGGCACAAATATTGTTCAAGTCGAGCTGCGGCGCGCAATTCTCGTGATTTACCGAGCTGTTTACGCGAGCCTGCCTATCCCGATCTACCAACATTTTTACAGCACCATTTGCCCGAAAGTCAGACATTTTCTACAACACAAATCATTTTAACTATATTTTTATGCAAATTATACGCCATCAACTGAGAGAAGAGACTCGATGTTTCTAAAATACTGTTTTGATCTCATTCCTATATCGGAAGATAATGTTTATTATTTGAAGTCATCGATACTGGATAAGTAGGTACTTACGTAACTAAGCAACACGGTTTTTAGGTATTTCTTACAAGAACTAAGTTTCTGATTACCTACAACTAAACAGTCGTTGATGATAGTTTCTATGGCCTTTCTATTTGATGACATTTCTAATGTAGCAATGAAAGAGGTTTAAAAATACTAAGCACCATAAAGTTAATGTGACAAACTCTGTTCCTAACAATAAAAATAGCCCTTAAGCCATCGAAACATTAACAAAGTTTTTCACGTTAACTTTTTGTATAAGTAGAAAAGTTGTGGAGGCATTTTCCAATCTCTGAGCGAGGGCCGACGTCGACGGCTCGCGTCGAGTCATTATGGCGCGGCGCTGAACCGTCACGGGATACAATCTCACCTTCACTCCGCTCCGGGGTACATAATCATACAAAAACAAACATAATCTTATCGTAAAATTTAAAAAATAACATTTTGTACTGTTAGGTTATATGTGCTGGGGAACGAAAATATTGCCATGAATTTTTTTGTTTTTGATATTCGATACTGTAAAATACGCACGAATTTGCTGAGTGGTAGACGTAATGTAATTGTGAGTACTTTGTAAAGGGGAGTAGAAAGTCTGCTAATCCTTTTATCTCAGCTCAGCACGCGGTGGAGTTGGGAGAATGTGCCCGTAGTTTACCGCCTCTCGCACCTGTTCGGCCACACTTGAGCCGAGCCGAGCTTAATCTGCCCTCTTTTTATTATGGCCGCGTTTCAGTCGCTTAATTAACGAACCGCTCGCTTCACCAACCTTCCCAAACTGACGTATTAAGTTTACTTACATCGTTAGTACGTTTCTCTTTTGCTGATAGCATTTTAAATCGCCCTGTACCAGCTCACTCGTCAAAAACATAACATTTTCATTCCAATATGGCATGAGAGGACCATAAAAATTGTAACACCTTCTTCTGTTCTAGGAACATTGTTTTTTTATTTTATTTTGCTAACTACTTTACTTTCTTTTTTCTATACCTTTACCTTGTTACTTCTACTTACACATATACTGTAAAATGTATTATATTATTTTAATTATTGTGAATGTGAGGACTACGTGGGTTGGGCACGCCACAATTGCGGTGGGCACGCCACAATTGCGGCGATAAGTCCCCTCTTTGAGGAGTGGCTAGAGAGGCGCCACGGCGTCCTCACCTTCCGCCTGACGCAGGTCCTCACCGGACACGGTTGTTTCGGGAGGTTCCTGTTCCGGATAAGGCGGGAGGAAACGCCCGGGTGTCACCATTGTGTGGATCGCCCGGAGGACACGGTGGAGCATACGGTGGAGGTCTGCCCGGCTTGGGCGGAGCAACGCCGTGTCCTCGTGGAGGCGATTGGCGGTGGCGATCTCTCGCGTCCGGCCTTGGTCCAGGCCATGGTACGGAGCGAGAGGGCTTGGGAAGCCGTCACCTCCTTCTGCGAAGCAGTAATGTTCGCGAAGGAGGAGGCGGAACGCGTGAGGGAGAGGCAAAGTTTGCGCCCTCACGCCCCTAGCCGCCGCAGGAGACGCCCTGGGCGTCGGGAATCGCAGGCCGATTCCCGACCACCGTAGGCGCGGGCCTGCGAGCGGCGAGCAATGGGCAGCTCGCCATTCGATAAGGACCAGGCCCGGGTCGACGGCGCGTTGTGTTCCACGCGCGCCTCAAAGAGATGTCAGCACCAATGACGGGGTTTGCTAGGACCGATGCCTGCTAGGGTTGCGGAAAAGTCCAAGAGGGTTACCGTGGCCCCTGGCACAGGCAACTGAAGGAACACGGGTGGGTTTTAGTCAGTAAGAGTCTGACACGCCCTCCTGCTCTGCCCAGAGCGGGAGAAGTTATTTGATGATTTCCCACCCACAAAAAAAAAAAAAAAAAAAGGACTACGTGGGTCATTATTTCAGTTTTAATCATGGTCTGGCAGTTTAAGTAGTTTATGCAGGCTACCCAAATGCCCTTTATTTGGTATTGTTCGTCGAATCGTTGAGCTCCATAAGTTCTGAGTTGGGCTGCACGATAACCGAAAAATGCGTGCACTAAATGAACAGGACCACTCAATCTGTGGTTCTTTCCTCAAAATACTATTTCAGACACCAACTACATGGTCATGGTCAAGATTATGTCTAGACGTTAAAAGAGACTGTGACCTCTGAGTTTGTTTCGACCTTTCTTCTCAGAGTAGTCAAATAGGAAACGCCGACCTGATAATTCTTATTAAATATGATTGAGGTGTAAAAGAGTTTTTACAAACCTACTTACAGAAATAAAATAATTTATCATTATCATGTAAATACAAAGGCGTATCTACATGCAATAAAACTAAATAAACCGCCAAAAAACCCGAACCGATAAGCCAATCTGAGTCTTCGCAATAAAAGTTAAAATTTATTGATACGTACAATTAAGACAGTCACACGTCGAATAAGTAGTGGATACCCAAATCAAACATAAATGAACTAAAATTAAAAGAGGGCTTTCTGACCGGTATTGGCCGGGTGCGCCAATGTAAACGAAGGTACCCAAATCTACACAAATATTTGTATAGATTTGAGAGAGACGGCTTATACTTACTTTTTCCGTTTTTTACCTTACCTTACTTTATGGGTTTCATTTCTTTTTTCCTCCTTGTTGTTAATTACAAGGAAGCAATAAAGTAGCCAAGAAGAGTTAGATCTAAAACAAGTTCCTTCTTAATCGAGCCACGATAAGAAAGGTACATTAAAAAGGTCTGGCGTGACAACAAATCTAAAGGAAAAATCTCCGCCTCTGAGAGCCCAACGGTGATAAACGAGAAAAACTTTGGAACTAAATGGAGCATTCGAGACGGCGGAGCTGCGCTCCTGTCGCAGAATAATACTTCTCTCGAAGAAATAACACTTATAGTCCGCGAGGCTTAAAATCAAATGTCTCCGTTCTCTAGAGTTTCAAGCGAGCACGCCGAAGTATCTGACAGAAAATAATGCTGATTTTAATCCGAACTTTGAGATTTATGTCTAGAGATAGTGTTATTGGTATGGTTAACTAAAATTAATAACAGTACCTTTTTCTCGTACAAATGCCCAATTGTGGACCTTTTATTCACACCTTACCTTGCTCAGAGGGCAGGAGACCACCAGATTTCACCATTCTAAGATGTTTATGAATAAGGCTGCCGGGATTATTTCCAATAGACTTACTTACCGTTTTATGATTCGCTTACCTGAAAATAAAAAGACAGATTATAAACAAAAATTTAGGAATAATAAATTCGAAATTAGACATTTTTTTTTTATATTATTTATTCTATATTTATCATTTAAGTTTTTATTACACAAATGATGAAACTACTCATGTGACGAACTTAGAGTTCAACAGCAACGGCAGGTTCACATACTTTTAATACATATGAATCTAATGACTTGAGTAATGTTGAGATGTTCATGACAAAGTTCTCAAACCAAATATCTAAAAGTATAAAGTCTAAAATATAGATCTAACATTTACTGTGGTAAGTTATACTCTGCATGGTCGAGGACAGGCAAATAAGTAGGCAAAATTTCGCTTCTCTCTTCAGGTCTTTCGACACCCGTAAAATGTTCGCATTAGCAAAACACAAAAGAAAACTGCCAAGATAATCTTACAAATCATAAAAACACCCGAGAAAATGTAATTGGAAAGAATTGTGCTGCTCTTTATAAAAATGAGTTAGTAAAAATATAATGACGAGGGTGGCCTCTGCTGACGAGAGAGAGCAAGGACAGGTTACTCTAATTAACATTAATATGAGTTTTCCGGAGACAGTGACGAGGCAGTGCGGCGGCGTGTCAACGAGCGATGTTCAGTAAGCGTCGGGTCCGGCCCGCCGCGCCCGGACGCCGGACGTCGGACGCCCGGATGCCCGGACGACCGGTACCTCCAAATCACGCGTCCCAAGAGAACACACCTCGCAACGCCCCAGGATTATGTTATATGAAAATAATTGTCGCGGCGCGTCAGTTAACGGGCCGCCACCAGCGAAATTACCTTCGCTGAATAAGGGTCGATGTGTTGTTTTGTTGCAACAAACTTTATTAATTTGATTAATTTTAGTGTGGGGATGCCGTAACGGGGGTACATTGGAATAACACTCTCCATACCATCCGGAGTTCACCAAGCGTAAATTATTATTTGCGTGAAGTTGTGTATGTACGGTTCTTAGAGTGGAATTGTTTGTAGGTACTTTTATGTGAATTTGTTGTCTCATGAGTTGACACTAGTATACTCTCTTGGCGGATACAACGACAGTTTTAAATGCCTTATGTTCTGTAAGGTTAAGAGGTTTAGAGGATACCTTGTGCGAATAGTGTAAGTAGTGGTAGGTATATGATCAGTGGAGCGTGTGCGATAGTATCGCGAAGAGTGGCGGTGATCGGCACGTGCGGCGCGTCAAGTGCGGCTGTGCGGCGGCTGTGTCAGCGAGCCCCAGCTTAATGGCGCTGTGGCGCCGTAAGTGCCACAGCGTCAATTATGTACCTGATTGACAACTTAACTGGCTACTGCTATAATGTTCTAAGCGGGTATTGTTCAAGCTAGGTAAATGTATAGTGAAGTATCTACGACGGACGATCAGTAGAATGATCAGTTGCTCCAAAAATCTAAAGGAATCTAAAAAAACCTGCAAGTTTAAAGAATCTAAGTGTAGTATTAGTAATACTACATGTTATTTATTTAACATGCATCCTTCTTTTTGAATATATGCACCTCATTTTTTTGTCACTCTGCTGAACCCATGCTTTTAAACCAGGTATTTTATTTTTTTTCAAATAAATATTTGTTTTGACGACTTACGGTATTGACTCGAAAAAAACAGAACTTGTTCAAAATTCGTCACAGCCGACGACGGGTGGAATTATTTTTTACTTTGGAATCTATGCGTTGATGTGATCATGATCTATTAAATCGGGGACGTCTCTCGACTAAAATTGGCAAGCCGTTGCTTTAGTAAGAAAGCAAAGCGTGAATTCTTCTTTTTTGTTTTTCTGTTTAAGTCCGAAGATGTGTTCGTGATATTTTGAATCAGGAGCGTCCCTCTTCTAAAGTCGGCGAGTCGTGGCTCCTGTGAGAGAGCAAAGAGTTAAATTTCTTCTTTTAGTTTTTCTGGTTTGGGTCTTAAGATTTTACAATCCGACCCATTTAGCTCTGCCCCTCCAGCCATCTACCATTTTGCAACTGACGGAGCCGCGGTATAGAGCGACCGGTTTCGGGAGGCCGGTTTACCAATCCTGAAGTTTGGGAGGTCATCAGCGCGGCACTGCGGCTACTGACACAGAGTCACGAGCGACAGAATCGCGTCGGAGCTTCCAGGAGAGGATTTGGCGGAAGTTTAATGTTTTTTTTTAACTTTACGCCTAATTTATCCTAAACAATGATCGCGCGGTTCAAAAGTTACTACCAGTCTTTGATTTTTTTTTATGTAATTACGATTTTTTTTTAATAAAATAGAATGCAGCAAGTTCGATACCTTTTAAAAAAGCAGCCTAATTTCAGTCTCGTGGACGTAGTGATAAATTTTGGTTGCAACCCACATTTTTAAGCTCGTCGCTTTGCGCGATTTAATCTTAACAATATATTTTATGGTACGAAAACCTATAGTATTTCTTATTGTCCTTAATTTTTTATAAACCCGTGGGTGTAATGTGACAAATTACTTTTTATTGTATTTTCTACTCTTTTATATTTTTTGTTTATTTTTTTTATATTCGGACCTTATCCAATATACAGGGTGTGCCGTAAGTAGTGGTCCACCGTTCAGGATTCGATGAACCAGATAATTAAATATAACAATAAAAAAATATTTTTAGTAGTAAGTTTTTTTTTACAAACACCGCTCTAGATCTTGATGATGTGTTAAAAAATTAGGGTTAAAATTAGAGAAGAACCAACGTTTTCTTCAAAAGAGCTGAATTTACATAAAAAATCATAATTTATCATGATAGCTCTAGTATTCAGCAGTAATGAACAGAAATCAAAATGAAAAAATAATGGTTTTTGTTGAAACTAAAAACAAATTTGTAATAAAAGGTAGAAATTTCGTAAATAAAAGACAAAAAGGAAATATTTTCGGAACCCTTGGGTAAAAATGGTTAAAATTTTTAATTGTTATAGTTAATTATCTGGTTTATCGATTCCTGAACGGTGGACCACTACTTACGCCACACCCTGTATACATTAAACATGTTCAGTGGCGAAGAAAAACTGTGATTTACTTTTTTTTTTCGCTACAGTAGGACGGTGCTGGAATAGTTTTTTTTAATTTTTTTTTTTATTTATTTATTTAAGGAACTTATATGGAATAGTTTTTGCAGGCGGGCAAACTATTATTTTAATTTCGCAAAATATTGTTTTCCATTAAATCCTAGCTAGTTCCGTAACACGCGAAATACTTGCTGGTAAAATAAACCTTATTAAAACGAGAGACACAAAAACTAGTTACATCATTATGTAGTGGTAGATGTTTTCATTCACGAAACAATTAGGTATATCAATGTTTTTCGAGTAAAACAAATACAATACGGTTACTTTGCATAAATATGATTAGATACTGAGGGAAAATTAAGTAGGAGTTGCGTTGAATGATGTTCGCGCTTCGTAAAGCTCAAAAAGCCACTTTCATGTAGGAAGATATGAAACCGAATTCACTTGAGGGCAATATCATAATGGAGACTGCGGTTATTATGTGAGTAGGTGAATCCAACATTCAACAAGCTGCTAGTATATTGACTAACGCTAAATAAACGTAAATATCGATATTGCTACGAATAACGGTTAATAAAATACTTAGCACTATTTAGAGACGTTTAATACTTTTAATTATTATTAAGTAACAGAAGCTTCAACAAGAAGACAGGATGCGGTAGTGTATTCTGAGATGCCCACCGCACTACAGATAAAGATCAAAGGAGACGTGTCATGACGTGACGCATAGAATTTCGTGCAGAATGTGACAAAGTAATAATAATAATAAATATGAGACAACATCTACACAAGGCCTTCAGGTCCCGAACTAGGTAGAGCCTGTAGGTAATACGGTAACCTGATGACTGATATACATACTTATATACATATACACACCCAGACACAGGTCAAACAGACATGTTCATGCACACAAATGTTTGGCTTGTCCGGGGATCGAAACCGGGACCAGCGGCTCAGAAGGCAGGGTCGCTACCAACTGCACCAACAGGTCAGTCAATAATATCATGCTTTATGTGGCAGATCCGTAACCTTTTTCAAAGGTGGTGTGGCGATTTGAAAAATCTTATAGTGTAAGTTTACTCGGAATGTTTTTTTTATGATTATTTTAAGACGCGTTTTAGAACAGCGAGTCAATTTTAATACTTAAAAATGTCCGATTTCGTAAATGTCAATTTATGTTACGATCGAAACTAGATGTACAATTTTCATCATCAAATTTTAGGTACATCGTCGCGTGATAAAAGGTCCGTTTGAGTCAGATTCAGTCACATACACCAATTACATCAACACACAACATCATACAAACATCAACACAACAACATCCTTTACACAATTTTTTGTCTAAATATTTTGCATATACTTAAAAATAAATAGTTTTACCCACCTTACGATTGGTAGTAAAGATACTAATGTATTAATTAATACCGAATACTGATTTATGTCTCCAAATATTATGTTCACTATAAAATGCTTAAGTGTGTGATTATTGGAGAACGAGGAAGACTGACCTACCGTGATACAGTTTTTACTAGTACGGAGGTCAGTGTGAATTACTCTCTAACAACCATATATCCACGCACGACATAAGATCGTATTTTTATTTTATTTTGTTTTGTATTCTTTATTTTCTACATACATATAAATTGTTATTCTCAAGGTTGTTATTGCGCTGTTAGAAATAAATGTTTTTTTTTTTTTAGATACTAGTCGGGCAATCCCAAAACTGACAGGTTAGTAAGACCTTCCACCTTCCGTGATCGTGAATGTCTCCGTCAAGCTATGATATAAACAAAAACCTTAAGCCTATTTTTTTTTTTTATAAAAAACGTTGCCCCACACTAGGTATTTCTCCTGTATCGTGGGTGCGTTTACAAACATTTAAACTCACATACACAAACAGCCACCTATTACAATTTATTGCACCTTTTACAATTGTTCACAGTATTCTGCACAACCATCTGGTATGGAGGGGTAACTGTGACGGTAGTGACTGGGAACCAGATGGCTTCACTGACTTTATGTTATGTTGAAGGCATAGATTACAATCAAAATGAAATAACATCATATGAATAACCGAAATAAAGTATTGGTTATTCGTTTAAACCGATATGAGACGCTTCACTTTTTATTATTTTTTGCTATTCACTCGAAGCGAAACGTCTGAACACAATGAATCAAAAGTGAAAAATTAATTGAGTGAACCGGTCCAAGGATGTCGGATTTCGAATCTCGATCTTTTACTCGCCTACCAAATGATCGAAAAATGAAATTAAAGGAGCAGGTGAACGTTCATTCCTTTATAACTTTGTCGGTGTCGTGTGAACATAGAATTAAACAAATATCAACCTTCACTCGAGTGAACCGTTCACTTGAGTGAAGCGTCTGACATGGGCTTTATTACAGACATCCAAGGGGTTTAGGTAATAATACACACATCAAATGTTTCTACGGATTCAGGTATTTAAAAAAAATATTTTATTGCCTAATAGAAATTGAATAAGAATGTCTGTTTAGATTGATGAAATAAAATGTTTTCGTATGTGTAGATCGACGAAGTACACTTTTAAAGATTTTATTTTTGCATTAATAAAGACTTTTCGCGATTTTTGCTTATGCTGGATATTTCACCTTAGTCAATCCTCCATTAAAATGTGATAAAAATATAAAAATAAAAGGTTTTAAAGGTGTTTATTGCGTAATGTTAACGCGTATAACACAATTGCAGCGATTCGGCATACTCAATAGGTATGAGTTCATTGAAATCACGTTGCGGAATGTCGTTTTTAAAAAAACGCCCACGTCCGTTGTTACTGGCAAAAATGATTTTTTGGTGTGTGTACGGTATCCATATTTGGCAGAACTCTCCTTTGAAGCATATCCCATGCATGCTCAATGGGATTCAAGTCTGGCGATTGAGCAGGCCATGGTAGGACGTTGATATTAGCTGCAGCAAGTGTGTTTGCTATGACTCTGGCAGTATGTGGACGTGCATCATCCATCATGCATAAGCAGAAATGAAGCACCTAATTGGGACCGTAAAGGAATGACAACATCTGATACAATCGTTTCAGCTTAAATCTCAGCATTGAGATTGCCTCTAATCCAAATCAATCCAGTTCTTTCGCCGATCCAAATACCCGCTCATATCATGATTGTTCCACCACTGTATGCATGGACTTCCTGGCATGATTTTAAACGTTCTTGGCATCCTGGGGTTTTCGAATATCGTGTACGTCTAGTATCTGGCCTCAACCAAAGCGAGATTCGTCATAAAAACACACAAAACGCCACTCTTCTTCTGCCCAATTTTTGTGTTCCCGAGACCATTGTAAACGTGCTCTGCGATTGCGGGGCTCAATAGGTGGTACACTTAGCGGTCTTCGGGAACGGAGCTGGACTGCATGCACGCGATTTCATATGGTTTGATCGCCTATTAATATCCCTGAAGAGCTATGAAGCCTCGTAAGCAACATCATCGCGGTCATTGTTCTATTTCGTCGAGCAGTAATTTGCATGTAACGATCTTGTCTGCGTGTGGTGATGCGAGCTCGTCCTCCATGTCATTCTGCCACGCTGCCAGTGATGCGGTAATGTGTCCAAAGTCGACTTATAACACTTTGCGTAGTGCCCAGAGTGATTGTCACAGCACGTTGCCGAGAACCAACTTCCAACATTCCCACGGCTCTGATAATTTCTTCCCGGCTCAAATGACATCTCCTCTCCATAATAACGTTCTTTTGTATTGATTCCACTCGAGAAGTAAGGCAGACTTTTACTGATTTGGCCTCAAACGCGTTGCAGGATTATAAAAGAATACGACTTGATGGAATATATTCATCTTTTAACCGAAGTTTAAAAAATATTTATTCCCTTTTCAAAAGACCCTACAAATAATACAAAATATTAAAAATATTATATATAATAAAAAAAACAGATTTTTTTGTAACTAGCAACGTGCTTAAGCCCGAGACACTTATGATGTGTGTTATTACTCATACACCCAAAACGAATAAGAATGCCACATACAATGTAAAAAAGCGAGCATACTACGGGCTACTGATTTCATTTAAACAAGTCCCTATCAACCGAAATTCAGAGTGTAATTTGTTAACAAGACAAAGTTTCGCCTTATCACAGTATTCCACGTGGAGTGTTTTGTCGGAATACTCTACTTTATTCTGTGACCAACAAACTTTTGGCATTATGTATATATCACGTCGCAACAATTTCAAGCCTTCAAACGATAATATTTGTATGAACTTTATACAGAGCAAGAACATTGCAAGTTTATTTAGTACCCGCACGAGACTGTCATTTAGAAATCCAAGATTACTATAATATTTGAAACGCTTTTGCTTTTGCATGACATCATATTAGCGAGATAGGTATATAAAACGTTATAATGTAATTCCGTAAACTTTCACGGCGAAAAGAGGGCATTCGAAAACTATCCCAATCGACTCATTTTGTCAAGTTGCTTAACTTCCACTCCAGCAAAATGTTTGCTTTAGTTCACAGGTACCCAAGGTTTAGTTTAAACAATAACTAAACTACACCTATTAAACGGATTTCACATTGGAGCTAGATTTTATAAATTTACCTTATATTTCTTAAGTAAAACGTAACTGACTTTTCTAGTTTAACTAGTAGTAGCTCAAGAGTATCAAAGCAGTATCGCTTAGCCGCATTTATTTAATAAATAAGGTACACCTGTATTTGCTCCGTGGGTACACCACACAACTTACAGTATACTATGAGAAAAACTAAAACCAATTTTGTGTAGCAACAAGTTATCGGAGTTATAACACGGATGGTCCAGATGTTGGTGGCACGTCCCGGTAACGAATGGAGCGCAGCGTGACTCCGGCCCGCTACGGCGCCGTAGCGTAATTGGAAAGACGCTACGTGGCACTACGACTGCTGAGCGCCCTATCATTAGCGTCACTCACAATTTGTTTCCTGCCACCGATTCACACTGTCGCTATCGTTTACCGTGTCTATTTAATTTATATAGAAACCTAATCATGTCTTCGAGACAGTTTACAGTTATCCTAGTTTTTTTTACGTTAAATAAAGCTATAAAATTAGACATAACGTGTTTTTGCTACGATCCTGTATAATATAGGTAGATCACATGGTGGTTAGTTTTTAAATTATAATCTTTTGACGAAACGCACAATATTCCAAAACCATTATTTAATGCTACACAAGTGCTACGAGGTCTACGCGTAGCTCTACGTAGCCATTTGTACCAAATGTTTTTAAGCTTACAAAGTGTTATAGTCTAATTAGCGCAATTTAATTGAAAATATTATTCTTTACTTATATTTTAACTTATATATTGATTTGAGCTTAAAGTGTTTGTTACGTGAAAATGATAAAATACAATTAGGTTGTAGAAACTGGTTTTCATAACAATAAACCTTTTTGATGTAAGGGATTTTGTTTACCGGCTGACATATTGTCGTGTACACTGTTTTTTACTGTCGGCGTCTTGGGACTGTGGTTGATGTTGAGTATCATTATTAGTATTTTATTACGAATGCGTAGCATGAAAATGTATTTCGTTTTATTAGAAAGTAGGTCGGATGCCGTATGACTACCGACGACTGAAATCTTATCTGTCAGTCGAAAATGTAGCCTTTCATATGGACAATATCTTCATGACTTATCCTATTCGGGTAGGCACGGTTATATTTTGTAGTGGAATGTTTTAATTTCTTCTTTGTACTGTTTTAAAAGATGTATTATTATAATGAGTAATAACATTTTCACGGCTGCTGTAGTATGGCACTGGCCACAGATAAAAGTAAAACAAAAGCTTTAAGTTAGCGACTAGGTAAGGTTAATAAAGTACATGTAGAAGAAAGCGTTTTGCGTAATTAAACGTTCGGGCGGCAGCAGTTTATGTGACGATTAGTGAGCAGGGCGCGCAGAAGGCCTGGCCGTTTAATTTGCCGCTTCACTTGACACAATTCGACGCCTGACTCGGGGACAATCGCACTCGAAGCCCCGTCGACCTCCTTATCTCCCGCCGAGGTAATCTTTCCTTCCCTCGGCGGCAATAACTCCAAGTGGGCAGGATTACCTGCAAAGGGGCTTCGTAAGGCAACCACCTCTACAAAGGTTATCGATTTAGACAATGTGTGCACGCGTCACTTACTTCACTTATTTATTTTCTCTTTTTCCCACGGGTCACAGACACAAATAGGTATAGAGAATTGGTTAGATTTAAACGAACATCGCAATAACCATAGAAATACATAAATCCTTACGCTAAAACGAAAAGCATACCACCAATCAATGAATGCATATTGTATTTTGGGAAATTCCCACCAATTTCAGGATATTGTGAAATTTAATTGTGATACAGAATACGTAACAAACATTCAAATTATGTCGTTATCCTTACTTATAAATAACTTCGTCTAATTTCAAAGTCTGTTCTTAACAATCTGCCAAACATCTGTTTATATTTCCAAATTTTACACGAAAAATATCTTTTCTTTTGAAATATAAAGTGATAATTTCATTTCGAAGAGAGAAACCTTAAAGTGTGCTAGGTACGAATCATAAAATATAGATGAATCGCTCGAGGTACCATTTGCAAATAATTTCGTTGGCATGTAAATCTGCGCACGTAAATTCCGCTGCTGTCTGCGCACGGAAATTGAATCGTTCGAGAACCATGCCAATATATAATTTTTAGCGAAATATGACCCGACCCGGTTCGGGTCTACCTACCTACTTGAATTATGAAATTATGACTACCGAGCGGCACAAGAGCGTATAAAGCACTTAGCCATTTAGTATTTGGATTTTTTTCCACGGGGCATAAAATGTGAGTTTGAAGAAGTAGGTAATATCTTATTGGAAATAAGAAAGTACATCATGTTAGCGTGAGCATTATCAGTTCATTTTGAGGATATGTATGTGTGAAGCGGGTGGCCGCAGGCGAGCGACTGGCATGGTTCTCTATGCGAGTGGTGAACGTCGTGGCAGCGGGGATATTTCAATTTGGCCAGAGACGCGACCCGAGAGGCCGCGCGCTCGCCACACGGCTCGCTGAACCGTAAGCCCGTTGCGGGCTCCGCCAAAGAGCAAACACCGCCTCCGCAATCTTGTGCCACGTGGACCATGCCGAACACTCGACCACGACAATCTACTAGTACAATTACCCACACCCCTCTAGCTAGAAACAGAATAGTGCACAGTACATATGTTGTGCAACTTATAAATCGAGTACAGTGATAAATTGTACACGAAGTTCCTTGTGTGATCTTTTGCATGGCATCGCCGTAATTATTTCATCACATAGAATAATTTCGAATAGAACAGTTCTGAGCCAAACTTGTCGGTTGAGAATAACAATGAATTTGCGCAGCTCGTAAATCAAGCAGGTGTGCGCTTGTTATTGAATAGACTCCGAAAACGCGAGACTACAATGATAGCTATGTATATGGGAAATAAATCTGCCTTTAGACAGATCTTTAATGAAGACCAGAACGGTATTCGTTAAGGTACACTTGGTTTAGTTACAGGTAAGATGATCTTAAAATGCCATGATTGATTGTAATTGAATGTAATGAACCATTTATATTGTCTGAGTTATCTATGAGAAAACGTAGTGTAGGTATCTATTTTCCTGTCATCTTCTATTTTTCAAAAAGTAACGAACTGTGTAATTGGAAACTGCGATTGTTCTGACTCCGATGTCTATGCGCATTACGTTTGACTTAGATAAATGATTGGACATATTATTATCTACAGAAATAAATAAAATTAAAGTGTTGGTTTGTAATGTCAAAATAACAGCTTTTTACTAAATGCATAATATGAAGTGTATATAAGGTAGCAAAAAACTTTTTTTTTAGTTTTGTCTCTTTGTCCCGTCTGTTTGTTCCGGTTAATCTCCGAAAAGGCTGGACCGATTTTGACGAAACTTTTACTGGAAGATAGCTGATATTATACCTAAGGAGTAACTTAGGCTACTTACTTTAATTTTAGAAAAACTATTAGGGATCCGCGCAAAAAAAATAAAACTTAAAAATAGAAAAAAGATTCTTACTTTTCAATGGAGGAGTGGTACCTACACCTTCTCTAAGCTACACATGCTTGATACCCGTCATCCACGCGAACGAAGTCGTGGGCACAACCAGTTTTTAACAATAATCTAGCACCATCTGTAACTTTGACACCTACTATTTCGAAAAGAGTCTGACGATTTCGAGGAAAAAAAGAACACACGACTTGTCAGCTCTTCATCATCCAATTTTCAATAGTGTAGCACAAACGCACGCCCACAATTTTATGATGGTCTTAAAAGCAAACTTTAAGAATCGACCTGAATGGCAAAGTTTGGTCTACATATCTGTCTTGGATCTTGATTAAATAATTTGCTTTGCGTTAAATTATTTTAATGATAAATGTTTGACGATAACATTGTTTTTGAAGACACATTTCATTAAAATAGTCTAGAGTCGTAAAGAGAAGTTAAAATTAGTTAGTCAATTAAAATCTTATTCCAATAATTGCACGAATCGGGTGATTTAAATACAGAAGTATGTATGTCAAAGGAGCCAGAATATTTCCAATAAGCCAGTAAAATTTTACGCCGATATCATGCGTCACCGCAAACCAGAAATGTCATATTTGAACTTTCTTCACCAATACTGCCAACTGGGGTTCACTCATGTGTTTTGAAGAGCTTGGTTTGTGATTGTGTGTGTCTGATTAAATCAATATACTAGTTAGAACAAACCAGCAAATAACATTTTGAATGAAGTTTTTCTTTGTACAGTGCAGACTGCGATGGACAAAGGGAAAACTTTTGAATTGTTGCAAAAAGATGCTTTTAAAGTTGCAGTCCCGAAGGTGTACTCGATCGTAACAGGAGATTGCTGGTAACTTTACGTAAGTATACGTGTATTTTTGGTGCCTTACTCGCGTGCGTTAGGCGATACAAGAATTTAACATCACTCAAGATGGATACATTCATTTCTTACAATGGATGATAGGTTATGGGCGCGGGCCCGTCCACGTTTGCTCTTCTATTCAATAAATATAGGATATTAAACCGCATTCGTAGAATTTTAACATATTTACAACTCAAGCAAGTAGGTTACCGTTTACTTATATAATAATTAGTTGTCTTATTGGTTTGGCACTGACTCTAAACAGCCTCATTCTGCGAGAAAATGTCCTATACGTCTGGGTCACAATGGCCTGAAAGAAATTCGATTCAGGAGTATAATTACTTAATCGATATTTATGTGAATAATTAAAGTAGCGTAATACGTGACATGTTATTTTTCCTATGGAAACAGATAAATGTGCGTTCGTAAAACTACAATAAATCCACGAGTCATATAAACGCGCTGTCGACGTCGGCGAGCGAGGCGTGTGGAACGCGCGGCTCGGCGCGGCGCGGGGGACGCAGAGGGGCGCGGGGGGGACGGAGTGCGGCAATTTTTCTCTCCGCTGACAACATGATGTAACGCCAATATCGCACGCTGAGCGATTAAGCCGCGCACGCCGATATTTCAGACTTGCCCCTACTAACTGTCAAAGTGTCGGCAAGAACTCTGTATGCGATGTACACAAACATGTACGGTACGGTACCAAGTATGCTCTAAGCAGTTTATCATAATTTTGTATCTTCAGAAAGAAGCGTAAACAAACCTTTTAGTTATTCGTTCACAAGAAAAGTTTTGACGGCTAAATATATATCTGGATAAACTTGCGTTATACAATGTGTATAGAATAAATTGAAAAACACGATCGATATTGCGAGTCTTTTACCCAGCGATCGAACAGTAATCACGAGGATTGTAAAATAGAAATAAAAGCAGCTAATCTCAGGAAAAGAACGTTCAGATCGGTTCAAAAGATAGTTGGCAAGTCGGATCACGCAGGGAGGCAATCACTCGATAATAAACGTGGAGCGAGTCGAGTGCGCCGCACTACGGCCGCACGTACTGCTGACGCCGTCTCCGGATGCATTGCCAGTGCCTCCGACTTCCATCTACAATATACCTCTACTAGCGACACCACGATAAATCTTACCATGAAACATGTCGCTGATTTTAGAAACATCATTCGAACGAGTGAGCTACGGTGATTAATAGATTGTCGTTTGACACGCACCAAGTTATCAAGCAGGTACTAGTTTTATTACATAGGTAGGTACATATTTTAGGTAAACTTTTAATACATATTATGACTTCTTGACTATTTTATCTACATGTCCATAAATAGCTAAGGCTTGGACACGATCGCGAAGCGATGATAAACGACACGGAGCCGGCGCCTGAGCGTCGGCCGCTGGCCGCGAAAAATACAACTGTCATCTTGAGTGATGGTAAAATAACGCCTGCGTCATGCTCCGCTCTGCATGCCAACAGCTTTTGTGCTCCTTTTTGTAGACCTCTTCTTATGACAAGAATTACATCAAGGCGGGCCAAGCAACGTGAGTAAACATAAATATTAAAACGAGATTATTATTTGCGCATATTGTCACTGTGTATATAGCTTATTTTATCGGTGAGAGGAAAGTAGCAATATTTTGCTGTAGATACCGGTTATGTGCATTATAAATGCTTTACTAAGGGTCAGCTCACACCGAGACGCGACGCGACGCGACGCGACGCGACGTGACCAGTGATTTCGCGCTGCGCCGCGCGGCGCAGCGCAACGTCGCGAGGCGCATCTTGAAATCGTTGGCAACACGACGCCTCGCTGCGCCGCGCGGCGTCTCGCTGCGCAGCGAGACGCCGCGCGGCGCAGCGGAACGTGTAGCTGCATTCGCCACGATCACCCGCCCCGCCCGTCCACCCGCACTCTACCATTTGCAAGCGCATGAGAACGACGTATATTTGGCGGGTGCATTATGGAGTATCATTAGAGACATTAGAGACATATATTAGTCTATCATTATAATTTCACTCGAGCACTCGACCGAACTGCATCAATTCTACACGAAGTCTGGACGAAAATAGTTCGCCACGGTGACCTCGGCTGCGCCTCGCGGCGTCGCGCTGCGCAGCGCGGCGCAGCGCTGCGCCGCGAGGCGCAGCGCCGCTCCTGCACGCCGCGCGCACCGGCTGCCTCGCTCTACGCCGCGAGGCGCAGCGCGGCGCAGCGCGGCGCAGCGCGGCGTAGCGCTGCGCCGCGCTGCGCCGCGCAATTCTCACAATGAAATGTGTATCTTTTCGTGTAGAAAATAAAGTTGTATTTTGAGTCGCTCTTTTAAAATGTGCGCGCAGCGTCGCGTCGCGTCGCGTCTCGGTGTGAGCTGACCCTAAGATAGTTATACATAGGAACGGTGTGCATAAATGGTTAAATAAATAAAGCTGAAATAGATTACAATCAATACAATGTTAAAAGGAGTTGGAAGGAACCTCGTATGTTATACAGACCTTTAAAATAATAGAAAAAATCACTGTTCCGCAGGAATACTGGTAGGTGTATTGTGAGTAATAAAACAGGAGCCAATTGATTATTGCTATTGCGGTCACGTCGTTCAGTTACTGTTTTCACGTCTGACGTAATAACGTTAGCAACTAAGTTATGGTATATACGTGACCCGTTAAAAGGTGCCATTCTTTACTCCATCTCATCTCCTCCAAGATTCACTTGCGAGGAAGTAGATCATACATTAAAGTCAATGAACTTATCAATATGACGCCGACTATGTATTGGTTTTTTTTATTATCTACTTGCACATTCTTTCTAACAAAGCTAAGTTTATTGTAATTAAGTTACTACCTACCTAAATTATAAAACACTAGCTGCACCCCGCCGATTCACCCGCATAAGTCTTGGTCCGGTGAGAATATGTTCAGAACTCTTATATACGTCGTTCCGAGGACTATCGGTAATCACTTAGACCGTTAAGATATATATATGAGTATACATATGAGTTCCTTAAAATTATTTATGTTGCGCTAGTCCAGTCAGTACTTTCTTATTGCATACCTGTCTGGGGTGGTGCAGCCACAACAAAATTTCTAGCGCTGGACAGGGCACAGCGCGCTCTTATCAAGTGCATGTATTTTAAAAAAAATATTTTACTGAAGACTTACTTCGGCTTAGTAACTTGCTCTCAGTCAGGAAACTTTACATTATGCAAATTATATTTAAAAAAACATAAGTCACTTTCCTATGATGCTGGCATACTAACAAAAAGAAGGAAAGACATACTATTAAATGTCCCTAGGACAAGGACTTTATCTGTCAGTATGCAATTTAGCAAACGATCTGCTGCGCTAAATAACAAAATCAATAAATACATCTACATTTATCCCAAAAACTACTATGTAAGCAAAAAACATTAATGGAATGGTTACAAACCCTTACAATGATACCGAAATACTTTTGAAATCTTGACACATACACAAACTCACACTCTCTCTCACTCACTCACTTATACTCACACACAAACCTACACCCACTCATACACACTTTTGTTAGTCTTAATTAGTTAGTCTTAAATTAGTTAACTTAGGCCCGTTTGCACCAATATTCACTAAATACAATTATTGCTAAACACATTTAAAATATCGTTCTGTCTCTATCATTTTCGAATGATTGACAGAAATAGAACGATGATTTAAATTTGTTTAACGCTAAATGTATTTAGAAATTTGCGGTGCAAGCGGGCCTCAGTTAGTCTTAATTTAATTAAACTTAATTTAATTTCTAATTTAAATAATGTTAGCATAAAAACATAATACGTTTCGCTCTTTATATAACACGGTTTGCTATGGAAGAGCGGACTCTCCTAACACAGGCACTATCTGCCTAAAAGGAGGATCCAATCGCAAAATTTGTTAATACCTTTACTTGTTCTACCAATTAACTATTTTTTCATATATCCAGGTCATGGTCTACCCGTGTGCTAAATTACAAACAAACATACAAATACAGAAAAAATCAAATATTTTCTCTTTATAATATTAGTTTACATTATTTACTTTTGCATTCTCAACATCAACTATAGGGTTGATGTTGAGAATGCAAAAGTAAATAATCTCATAGGTCATAGGAGCACCATAGTTTTTAGGTTTAACATAAAATTATGAAAGACAATATAAAACGTAAATACTACATAAGTCAACTGAGTTTGCCTATGTTTACGATGAAATTATTTGAACTCCTCAACAAAGAAATTAGCGAATGGTTGGCACAGTGACTACACCTGTGAATGATGGCCGTGTCTGTTTCACTCTTCGTGCGAATATTTCATTAAGCGAGCTCCGTCAGGCCACGCCATGCATCATAGACTACGTTCGGCCAAGCCACGCTGACGCCGTGATCCACTCAGCTTAGTAAAGATATTAATACGTGGCCTCATGTGCTATATTGCGGCGGGTTAAAAACGACACCACACTAATATACGCCATTTTCATCGATGATGCTACAATCTAACTTCGTGGTTTCGGAATAAAACTAGTTTACATATCAGTCTATCTGGTTTATGACCATTTATGGTTTAAGCCACCTTTCGGACGACAAACTCGTGTCAGTGTGCAGTGGTTCAAAATCAGAGGACCCAGCGGTAAAGGCTCTTTAAAAATCACCAGGTTGTTTAAAGACTTTTCGTGGATGTAACTTGCTAAACTAAAATAACAAACGTCTCAAAGGATCGCTAACACTATCTGCGACTAAAAGTTTGATATGTGAACGAGGTACAAGGCAAAGTAAGTAGCGCAGTAGCTCGAAGAGACGCGGCTGCGCTGCGTCTGAGGTGGGGGGAGGGGGGGCGACACGTACCGAACTCCAGGCAAATCCGAGCACGACACTCGCCAAGAGTTTATTACCTTCCTCATATTTACACAATTTGAGTGGGTGTTAGTGGTCTTGTCACCCGACATCGCAGACATGCAAACTTCTTTGAAAAATCGCATGCCAAACCCTTTTATACATCCAAACAGAGACTAATATATTTCTTACTGGTGGTAGTTGAAAAAGTTAAAATATGCATGTTATAGGCAGATCACAGAGGTAGCTGCATGTCAACTATTAATTTCAGAAAGTTAACTTTATGGTCAACAATAAAATCTTTCTAGCTCTTGATAAATCTGTAGAAAGGATGTAATGAATGAAGAGAACAAACGACTTAAAGAAATGCGGGGCCAACTCGGGTGATTAAGTGTCTCATTTAAATGCAGTCTCCCAACGCGGACTTCTCAAACGCAAAGGGAGCCCGCCACTCGCGGAAAACGGAAGACGAGTCTCTTTACAAAAGGAAGGCGAGGTATTTAAATTAGCGTAGTCGCTGAAAAAGTGCACTAACAACATTAGAGAATGGAACAATAGCAAGGCACACAAAGAGACGGAACGCGCTGACAAAACCTTGTATGCGAGGGCGGGCTCCGTGTTGGTGCCGCGAACAAATGCGACTACCTTATATATCATCGAACAAAGTTCCGCTTCGTCAAACCGTTGAGAGGAATAATTCTGCTACCAGATATGTCGCAGAGCATCCTGCAATCCGCTGGGGGCTTTAACTTATGTTACGAACTGAAACTTTTGTCGATTGTACACACACATGGACCGACACCCGCATTCTTGATCAAAACTTGCAGCAATGAAACATTGCAGATCCACGTATTTGTCTTAGGTAATCATAGCCGCTCCACATAATATATGTGGCTACGTTTTAATAGTTAAGTCGAATGTGACGCAATATATTATCGGAGACGAGCTTGGAGTCTCGTCATATAGGGCTATACGCTCGTCGTTTCATAATCAAGTTAAATTACCATTACATTTAGAGTTATTGTTATATTTTTTGCTACTTTTTTTGATCAATTTAAGTTTAGGTGAATTAACAATTAGGATTTAGATTTTCCTACTGGCAGTGGATTTAAACTTATTATATCTAACATCAGACAAAACATGATAATGATGACAGCTATTCATACGTGTCCCTTAGCATCACCATGAAGAACTTATTATCGTGTTTCATCATCATGATCATCAGCCTACAATGTTCCCACTGTTGGGACACAGGCCTCCTCTCGGCGGGAGGGAGTGGGCCGTTTTGAAGGCAGTGGTGATGAAATAGTTTACACAAAGTAAAGCGCCCGTCTGGGTTCAAACCTACGACCTACAAGTCGTAAGTCGCGGCCGTTACGACTGGGCCACCACCATTTTCGTGTTTACGTTTTTTTTTATATTTCAGTTACATTTCTGATGATGTCTTCCAATTAAATAATTTTGTAGTCTAATTACAACGGAGCTAGCCTTCGACCACACTGTCGCTGTATTATTATTATGTAAATATAATAAAATTATGCAAACACATTCCCATTGTACACTTGTTACATAACATTTTTGATACCGAACTTTGAATGTGTAATAAGGGACAGCGCGGGACTATTGTTAAATATAAGTTTACAGACCAACAAGGTTAATCCGCCCAAACAAATTATGAACAACATTAATATATCCTCTGTATCCGGCAACTTCCCGCAATAAGCAGAATGTATTAGTGTTATTTATCTTAGCTCGAAGCGCCAACAAAGTTTTAATTGCAAGCGCCGATACAATTTGCGTACAAATGAATTTATTCGCTGAATCCGTAGTGCAATCGTGTGCGGGCCTGAGTGGCGCGGGCGGCGCGACGCGCGGATTATCCGCGTGTGTAGAGCCGCTAATTGCGGGTAACGACGAGCCAACCACCGCGCGCCACAGCCGCTGCGCCGCCACCGCGCCACATTCTCGCGCACGATGCACCTACCACCAAATCACCGCGCGACGTCCAATCGGTATATGTCGCACGCTCTCATGAATTTAAAATAAACTATGCACTCCGTATTCCGCAACTAAACGTGAGTGCTATGCATACCTACTCCAATTATGAATAGTGTTCTTTCCAATATCATTGATATTTTCTGCAAGAACATCACTTTATTACCGTGTAATTTACAGAATGGAATAAAGACCGTATGAGGATTTTAATATATTAGGCTTTGGGCTTACGAATGTTAAACAATGCGGGCATAAAAATGTAAATAATTTAATTAAAAAGGTGAAGGCTGAAATGATAGTAAGCCCACAAGGGGGCGAGGGAGGTGAACACCAGTAAAGAGAGCCTGCATTCGGGCTGGCGGAACTGGCACAGCAGTCGGTATCCGGCCTAACAAAAGGGTGATAGCGGTACGTGCGTAAATCAAACGTCGCACAATAACAGAGCCTCCCGCGACCACCCGACCCTTCTCCACAGTCCCTTCTAGTTATAAGCCTCCCCATGCCTCTATAGCCGTCGGTCGGTTCTCATAAATCTGCCACACTGAAATGTGCTCCGCTGCCAGCCAGTCCTGTGACGGACGCCGTCGATATCTGTGCCAATAGGTTTTCAATGTCAGTGTACCCGCTGTTTCGATTCAGTTAAACCCAGTGGTCCGTCAGACGTGCCCTTATACTATCTCCCCTTGTATAAGCAGCCCCCTTTATAACGCTCCATAACTTTTTGCTTGCAAGAGTGTATGCCATCAAAGCAACAATTTATCAATTTAAATACCGCACAGCACAAACATGAATGTTAATATCAGAAACAGGACGTCGTGTATTGCGCGGTTCACGTGTTTACATCGCACACATTATTCTCATGAGCTACACACTGAAGCAGTCGACAGGGCATTACATTTCTCGTTCGGATGGTACGATACCATCGTACTTCGCTCCACTCGCTGCAATTAACGCTACACAATGACCATATAAATCTTCTGCGAATGCTCTGTTCGTTCTATATTCCACGTAGTGCTTGTCGACGCAGTCCAGCTTATACACTAGCAATGTACATTATTCGTTACAGCTTACACAAGATTGATAACAGAGATAACATTGATTAAAATTAAGCCAATTAGAAATGGTAAATAGCAATTTAAGTAAAGGAAAGAGTACGGAGATCGGGTGGGTCCTTGGGTATGGCTTGAGGGCGCGTAGCTTAATCTTACCTATACGTCTCGAGCCTAAGAACAAACAAGCCGCGAGCTGAGATTACGCTCCGAATAAATCAATGTTACGACGCGTTAAAATATTTAAGCTCACGATTAATGCCAGGCGTGGAACGCGTCTTATCGAATGAGTAGCAGATGTTCACCATGCCGACAATTGGTCGATACCAACAACTTATTAATCAATTCTTATCTTATGTTCTACAGTTAAAGTTGAGTACAGATTTGTTACATTTCTTTTAAACGACAATCCCATGTAATAAACATTAAACGAGATTAAAACGAATACAGAACATATGAAACCACATGCTAAATATTACAGTGTTTCATAACACCAGTTTCATCAAAATATGAGTATTAATAAATGACGTAAATTTTTCATGCGATGCACGATCCCATTTTGCTGTAAATAATACCACGTCATGAATTTACCATCAGTTTATCGAGTCACAGTAATGTATCATGATAATGCTGCAGAAGTTTTACAGGGGCTCGTTAGTGGGGCTGTAACGATAGTCGCAGCTGATAACTGTTTCTAATCAGGCGTAATAACATGGCGTGGCCTTTATCACCGTCACCACTATAGCCTTGTTTAAATAAGCAGGTTTAATCTTTACATACAAAACGAATGAAATTAACCCTAATAACATACCAGCGCGGTATCTTTTAATGATTATAGTTAGAAGTTACAAATGCGATCGAAGATAAACACGTTATAATTAAGACGCTGAATGGTATTCAACCCGTTTAGTACAGTAAATATCTCCCCAACCTAGGAGGACGGGTGTTTCTGATATAACGATATACTGGCGGAAGTAATAAAATAAAACGATTTTACATCTCCAGGGGGAAACGAACGTTTTTGTCGAATGGGAAAAGTCGCGAGCGACTTCTCATTCCGCGATAAAATCAGGAACGTTTTACGACAATCTTCTATTCGATTACCTTCCGTTAAACAACAATCTTAAGAGAAAATCGTGCTCGGCGTTTTTTTGTATGACAATTACAAAATCGGAGTTTAAATAGATCTAAACGAACATAGCTGTTTCAAAAAATAATATGTATTTTATTTGACAGGATAAGTTCGTACTTCAATGTCCCACACGGGACTTTGTTATTTTCGGAGCTTTAAAAATAACCCATGCTCAACAAAATCGAAGCCGAACAGTGATTTAAAAGAAATCCGAGAGGGTCTGTGCGTGGCCACACGTTCTGTTGTTTGTAATACGCGACGCCGACGGACATACGAAAAGTGTCGCTTGGTGGCGAGGTGCTGCCAGGCCTGCCGGGGCCGGCCGGGCTCTGTGCCGCCGCATAATGAACTGGTCACGTAGCCACATTTCGTATTATTTCCGTGGGACGCGTCACGTGACTTGAATAAATGTGGGCCTCCGCTATCCAGCGTCTCCTCGGACCCTCCACAAATAAACCGCTTTACGCACGATTCGCCAGCGGAGATTCATTATTCTAACTCTTACCGATTCATAATACATTACCAAAGTTTTCTTTTTCATGGATCAGTTTTATCTGACCACCCTTAGGGGTCCCTGGGTTTTTCGATCCAAATATATGGCATAACTGGAAGCTTTTAAATTCTTTTGTATAATACAGAGGACCGTATATTGCAATGAAGATTGTTGTTTGAAAGTGATGACTGTTCTAATAACAATCGCTATACGATATATGAAGGCTATTATCTCATAACTACCCGGTAGGACTTGATTTTATGTGAGATGGACAACGATTTAAAATTAAAAGCATGGCTGTAAACTAATAAAAAATCAATTTTTAGGACGTTTCCCTGGCGCTATGTAGGAAACAACAACCGGAAGTATGTTTTTCAATGTGATACTACTGCTAACGCAAGAAGTTAAAGCCTGCTACAATAACCACAGCATAGTGATTCCGTTCGAGCTACGCCGTCCGCTACACTGCTACGCAGCCTACAGTACGCTACAGCACGTGCTACGTTGCTACGATACGCTCTACGTTGCTACGACGCTTGCTATCTGCTACGCCGTAGGCTACGCAAGTGCTACGCCGTAGGCTAAGGGCCTCACGTTTGCACAGCAAGCATTTGAAGTGTGGGCTGACACTCCACTGAGAAAAAAAAAACAATAATAAATAGGTTCCTTATGTAAGTTAAGTTAAGAGAACAACCGATTAATATAAAAGGTATAGGTTAATTTTCTTCTGCTCCACCACGGTGGGAGTGTCAGCCTTAGTCTTAATAGATATAAGTAATATTAGCTATTAGCAGTCCACTGCTGGACAAAAACCTTTTAACAGTCCACAGTTGGGCAAAACCCTCTCCATTGCATGCCATTAAGCTCGATCCTCGAGCTAATAGGTAATACGGGCTTGTGTCCGCAACCCATGTCAACGCGCGTATTTTGCGTACAAGTTATCAAACAAAAAAATACTATGTACCGTCCACAGTTGGGCAAAACCCTCTCCATTGCATGCCATTGAGCTCGATTCTCGATCCAATAACACACTGGCCATTAACCATTAAACCTATACAGGGTTACTTGTAATTTGACGTATATCGTATCCGAGCTGATAGGGGGGCCAAAATGCAACAAATTGAATTCTAGTCAAAAGTACTTTTAATTATGTTCATAGCTTAATTGAAGTGCCAGCTACAATATATATAATATATTTTTGAATGGTACCCATTTAATATGTTATTTTTATTATTTGGAATTAAATGTCAAATTAAATATCAAAAACCCTTAAAATTCAAATATCTCGAAAACTATTGAACTTCGGCCAAACATAGAGGTTTCAATTTGTTGCATTTTGGCCCCCCTATCAGGTCCTGACGGATATACGTCCAATTACCAGTAACCCTGTATAGATCCCAGCTTTTATTTACTAACATAAGCCCGTATAATATTCAAGTGCATCTACAAAACTTTATATTTACTTTAAATAAAACACTAAACTATTTTTCTCTTGGAAGAAAACCATTATAAGACAATATTTACTTCTTTCACCGCGATAATCGCAGCTTCGTTCTACGAAATAACGTAGACCGTAGTTGATGTGTTAAATCATATATTTAGAAAAAAAATTGTATAGTTTTATGATACCTACTTAATTGATATAGTACGAAGTTATCAATGTTAAAATTGTAGTACATATAGTTTTTTGGGAAAACGTGCCCGGCGGCATGTCGGCAGCAATAAAGACATCACACAAGGCTGCGCCACACATCCTCTCTGCGCGCGGTATTAGACGTGTAAGCAGTTTATTGTGAGGCAAGCTCGCTCATAACTACCCATTCTCCCCGAGATAACGTCGGACAAGCGACGTTATGTTTATTTCAGACTAAGTCCACGTTATAAAGGTCCCGTGCACAAGTGGCCGCATATTATCTTCACCCGAACATCTTATATTAATCAACGATCATAGAGTTGTTTTTTTTTTCATCTGGAAAGTATTGTTGGCAAAGTAATGCCTTTAGTCGTATCGATTAAACAATATTTGTAGAGAATGTTGAGAAATAAGAAAAGTTAATAACTTACTTCACGGCTCCTATTTGTTTTGAAGCTATAAAGAATATTCTATTTAGGAGCTAGACTTAAATGTTTTACGTTACCTTGGATTGCCTCGCAGAGCCGCATGGTGTAACGCGTTGAAACCATTGTTATTCGTGAGAGTCATGTCGGCTCCATGCTCCAACAATAAAGTCAACATGTCGTCACGTTTCTTCGAAATGGCATCATGTAAGGGGGTGTCGCCTTCGGAATCCTGTAACAGGAAAATACAATAGAATATTAATTTTGGCTTACACACATAGATTCCCTGCGAGGAGAAGTAGTAGCGCACATATGGACGAATTAGGTCAGATGCACTTGAATCAGTAGGTAAAGGCGAGCCGGCGCCAGCTGTGACGATATTCGCTACTGAATTATAAAGCACAGCCCGTCTTGAGCATCGCGACAATTTTCTAAAACATCAAACCGCTCGAATGAATAATTGAGGCGGCGGAGAAGGCGTTTAGGGCGTGGATTATGGCGACTTGCATAATTTATAAGCGTCTCGGAGTGGTTAAGGCGAGCAGCGAAAGGCAAAGCCGAGCGGGTGCCGGAGCGCTGCTGGGCGCGCGACAGATATCAGAGAATGGTGTCGAGTTCAGTAATATAGGACGAACGGCGCAAAAAGCGCGGCTAGCGCGTCATTATCATAATCACCACTGCTGCGTGCCGCTGCGGTGCCGCCCAAGCCGTTTTGCTTTGTGAGCGTGCATTAAGAGAGCCGAGCGTTGTGCTCTGTCATTCCTGCAATTAATTTGCAAGGGTCCGTAAGATGAGTGTTTTCACTTTGATGTAATAGCATTCATTCGGGTACAGGCCTTCTTATTGCTTTATAGAAACAAAAACATACATTATTGTTTATATAACAGCCCGTGACAGTCATAACCGATCATATTACGTTTATAAGTGAACTATAGATAAAATCATGAGGCCCGGCCACGTAATATGTTTTATTCTATTTAAGCATTCTTAACGTGGGCATTTATAAAAATTATATTTAAAAAAATTACCAAATAAATTGTATGTATTACTAACTTAATTCATACAACCTAACTTACTACTACTCACTATAGAAGCACCAAGCTTAGATTTAATACAGCGAGATAAATATCAGGCCGCACTCACAGGTATATCAGGGGGATGACAAAGCATCCGACACCCATTCAGATGCAGTAATTCAGTGCAAGCTCAACCACAGACACGGGGTAATTCCGCGCAGAATAGCAGCATTAAATATTAATCGTATTGGCATATAGATGGTCATTAAGGCCTGTAATTCATGACATCGTGTTGCGGTGTATGCATTACATGCAGCGCTAATTATATGATTGAACATCATTATGTGTGGGTAGTGTTACTGTTTAGCACAGGACTAGTAATACATATTATGAACGGAGTAGTTTGTATAATTATGGCAAAACAAAGAAAACAAATGTCGCCATTAGATACTTTTTGATAACATACTTAACTGTGCAATCTCAGTTGTTTTTGGTTGCTGTTATTGAGCTGTGCAAATTAGTGAGTTTAGTCAATAATTTAAATATCTCTTTGAAATGTATCTTAAATCACTCATCATCATCATCACTAACTTAAACCACTATGACATTATTAGTATGTACGATATATATTAAGAACAGACTATCCTGGCATGTACCTATTCGCCACACAAGGATTAATGAAAAAAAATTTTAATATAACACGTTAGGTAAACACGCCCTGGCAGAAATAAGTGTTGAGGCGAAATAAGAAATTTGATTTACGCGGCAATATCCGCAGGTGCACGTGAGATGCACCTGCAAGCCGTGTCGCGGTATAAATATCTTTACGAATATTATAGCCGCCTAGTTGACGGCCTCATAACACTCGCCGTACACATATTTTAATTTAAAGCTCATACACGTGAGAACTGGCAACCAATCACCACTTTTATGGTACGCCGGTTTATTAAAAATGCTAGGGTAATGTTGGACTGATTCTAGACTGATAAAATCTACGAAAACTAGTTTTCGACTGGATATTAAATAAAGTGTTAATTACTTATCTATAAAACTTCTTTTTTATTTTTAAACTTAGTTTTTGATAGGTACCTAGAGAAATATTGTAGAAAAGAAAACAATTACTGCGGTACTACAGTGATCATGAAATAAAACAGAAAGCGACTTGGAAGCCCGAACAATAAAAACAAAACAACAAGGTAATTACTCAAAGATAAGAACAACGCTTCGAGCACGAGAAGTGGCGAGGCGTGCTCGTGGAGGCGGGCGGCGGCGGCGACGGCGGCGGCTGATATCGCGCAGGCTCTTACTAAGGTTAAAAATTCGTTAGCCTTGATTAAAACGTCTGCTCGTCGCCTTACTGTGGATGAACAAAGAGCTGGCTTATCAGACGAATTAATACACGAAACAGTAAGAATAAACTTTACCCGAAATCAGACATTAAAAAGCAACGGCTGCAAATAATAACTTATATTATTTTATATAAAACAATTTAAGTGCACACTTCTTGCGGAATTATTTTGTAAACATACATGGACGTTTCAAGTTTTGAAGAGATAAAAACACGATGAAAATCTTTATAACGCGAATGGAAACTTTCTCAAACAACGGAACCCATTCAGTGGTATTCAGGCGAAACTTCATCATTGACGAGGCAGAAAGAAAACAACTAATTGTTTAATTCCAAGCCATTAAGTCGAGTATTACGGGTGGATTATTCACGGGCCATATACCGCAGCATCAGCGCAGGGCGCGGCGCGTACCGGCTCGCCACCACACCGCCACCACCACCGCACCACCGCTGCCGCCTCCGACCGATAATGCCTACTTTTGACACTATACTCCGCGTTCACTTCGAACTATCGTTTAAACACGAAACATTACACACACAAAAGCCTCATTTCTGGACTCGAAATGCCCGCTCTATTTATCACCAAATATTTCTGTGACGGGCTGGATACCACTGAAACATCCATTATTGATTGTACAAAAGTGAATAACGACCGCAATAGTTAATGGTCGGTGAAACAATCAATGTAGATGCCGACTATTTCAAATGTCCACGAAAATATCGTTGCATTTATCGTTGCTTACTTTAGGTAAGTGTTCTATAGGAACTGTTTACTAAACATAAATAAAACACTTAACTGACTTGTTATTAAACATTGCAATGAGTTCATACACCAATTGCATTATAATAACAATAACAGGTGTAAAAACTCCGGAGTCATATCGAAATATATATATAGCAATATATATCGTGTTAAATTGCCAACGCGGAATATTTGATTTTCTTTATGTAAATTTTTAACAAGATAAAAAGTGTTTGTTGAACGTCAACGTTCAACGTGGGAGTTGCAAAATAACTGATTTAATTTGCCGGTCCATATCGATAGCAAATATATCAATAGACTCACTAAATTACATAGTGCTGATTTTACACTCACAGACTGCACCCTCATAAGTCGCCTTGATTGATTGTGCGGCAATAAACCCAGCTTTCGTTCCGCATCTACATTCACTCACTTATGGATATTATATTACGAAATGTATGAAACACTAGTTCTGCCACGCACAGCTCATTACTTATACATACAATGTTCATAACGACGAGCAGCTTCTGGAAAGCTTCATAAATTCCGCAGTCCATTAGTGTTCCGATATCTCAACCACGCAATTCTTTGTTATTCAACTGGACCGCAGCCGCAGCGAGCGCTATGCTTTAGATATCGGAAAACGCTAATGTGCTCGTACTTGGTGAGATTCAGCGCTGAGCGGTGCTCTGCCGCTATGCGCAACCCCGTGCTATTGTAACATGACCCACCGCTGTGATTATATATACGCTAGATAGAATATACAAACAGACCAGTGCTCCCTAGCGGAAAATAATATTTCATAAATTATCATATTCTTGTAATTAAGCTTAGGTATACACTTCGGTTACTTTGTTATTAAGTGGCCGAGGAAATGAAACAAGTTAAAATACCAAATTTAAAATGCGTCCCCATTTAATAATGCTTTTATTTAAGCTTGAAAGCATTCGCATTCGCAATAAAAGAATGAGGTAGGTAGATACGTAAAATATTCGGAACCACGGTTTCAATAATAGTTCTGGAACTATCGATAGTGGCGCTGTGAATATTGGAGAAGGAAAGTATTTATTAGGTGAATATTGGCCCGGTGCGAGTGTGCGACATTACGGTGCGAGGATAGTTTTTCCGTCCTAACGCTGCGGGCCACGCACAGGTGTCGGTAATGAGGCACAAATCGCGCTTCGGGACAAAAACACCAACTCAGCATGTTATTTAAGCGCAGCTATTTCAGTACGTAACTAAACGGGGCATGAATGTGTATAAGAAACTGCGTGTTCATTTAAATGTTCGTCAAGTTTAAATTTTGTTATTTATTTAAGCACAGTGCTACCTACTGAAAAACTCCCTGTAATAAGAAGTTATTAAAGGGAGTTTTTCAGTAGCAGCCATCAGTTTGGATAAAATACCAGTTAATGGGGTTATCTTCTCTACACATAATGGTAATCCCCGCGGGGAATACGGGCGTAATTAGGGAATTCAAACACGATATTTATTTTCGAGGTTCAATCTCATAAGGGGCTTGTGGATAAGTAATAACAGCCTCACTGATCGATCGATCAGGTTAAGCTACGCTTGCCGCGGTTGTTCCGTGGATGGGTGACCATCTTTACATACCAAGACCCCTCCGTGCCTCGGAAAGCACGTTAAGCCGTCGGTCCCGGCTGTTATTCGTGGATCTTTGACAGTCATTACATGTCGTCACAAGCCCGAAAGTCTGACAACTAGTCTTACCAAGGGTATCGTATTACCCAGCCACTGAGTTGTGGAGGTCAGATAGGCAGTC
Organism: Brachylomia viminalis; assembly: GCA_937001585.2. NCBI lineage: Eukaryota > Metazoa > Arthropoda > Insecta > Lepidoptera > Noctuidae > Brachylomia > Brachylomia viminalis. The sequence continues at coordinate 10,420,435 of OW443301.2, read as the reverse complement.
GCTCCATGTAAAATACTGGTATTCAGCTGCATCCGGTTAGACTGGAAGCCGACCCCAACATGGTTGGGAAAAGGGTACGCAGATGATGAATCTCGTTGGAAGAAAATCTCATTCCATATCTCGAAATTTTAAGAACGAGCGGGCACGACTTAGCACACAATGCTTCTTGAAAAGCCATTTCCAAAAGAATAATTAATGGACGCGTGTGTGCTAATTTGTTGCGTTATGTGTAGTGCAAATGATTGTTACTTCAACAAACATCGTGCTGAGATTCAATTACACACATCAAAAGTGTCCATCATATTTTTTGTGATTCCTATGGATATGTTTTTACAAAATTTCGTCATTTAAAAAGGGAATAGTTTTTGAATTTCGGTCGGTCAAAAGATGAAAACCTTATGTCAAGTCGTATTCCTATATAATCCTGTAACGGGTTTGAGGCCCATTCAGTAAAATTTCAGTGTAATCAATACAAAATAACGTTTTTATGGAGAGTAGTAGTCATTTGAGTCCAGAAGCCGAGGATCAGAGCCGTGGAAATATTCGAAGCTGGTTCTCGGCAACGAGCTGTGGCATAACAACTCACTGCGTAGTGCCCAGAGCGATTGCTCTGGGCACTACGCAGTGAGTTGTTATAAGTCGACTTTGGACACGTTACCGCGTCACTGGCAGCGTGGCAGAGCGACACGGAGGACGAGCTCGAATCACCACGCGCAGACAAGATCGTTACATACAAATTACTGCTCAACGAAATCGAACAATGACCGCGATGATGTTGGTTACGAGGGTTCATGGCTCTTCAGGGATGTTAATAAGAGATCAAACCATAAGATGAAGCTTGCATGGAGTAATCTGCGTTCCTGAAGGCTACTACGTGTACCACCTATTGAGCCCGTCAATCGCAGAGCCCGTTTAAAATGGTCTCGGGAACATAGAAATTGGGCAGAAGAAGAGTAGCGTTTAGTGTGTTTTGCTGGCGAATCTCGCTTTGGTATGAAGCCTGATACTAGACGTACACGATATTGGAGCACCCCTGGACCCCAAGAACGTTTAAAATCATGCCAGGAAGTCCATGCATACAGTGGTGGAACAATCATGATGTGGACGGGTATTTGGATCGGCGAAAGGATCGAGCTGATTTAGATCAGAGACAATCTCAATGCACAGATTTACGCTGAAACGATCGTATCAGGTGTAGTCATTCCTTTGCGAACCCAATTTGGTGCTTCATTTCTGCTTATGCATGATAATACACGTCCACACACTTGCCGTAGCTAATATCAATGTTTTACCATGGCCTGCTCAATCGCCAGACTTTAATACGCACGCATTGAGTACGCAGAGCTCTTCTTTGAAGCATATCCCATGCTTCAAAGAACAGCTCTGCCAAATATGGAAGCCGTACACACACCAGAAAATCTTTTTCGCCTGTTACAACGAACGTGGGCGGCCATTTCGCAACGTGATTTGGATGAACTCATTTTGAGTATGCCGAATCGCTGCGATTGTGTTATACGCGTTAACGGTGGAAATACGGACTACTAATTGTTTATTTTACACCTTTAAAAACTTTTATTTTTATCTTTTTATCTCATTTTAATGTCAGGAATAACAACGGTGAATGTAAGCTAAAATCGCAGAAGTCTTTATTAATGCAAAGGCGGAGAGTACTTTGTCGATCTACACATACGAAAACATTTTATTAAATCAATCTAAATAGACCTTTTTATTTAATTTCAATAGGGCAATAAAATATATGTTTAAATACCTACCTTGATCCCTAGACACTTTTTATGTGTGTATTTCATGTTATGTCAAGTAAACAAAATTCTGAGGTTACTGGTAAGTTTAATGGTAATTACGCTTAAGCAGAAAAGTAAAGTTTAAAAGTAGGCGAAATCTCGGTCCCCATGCCAGGTTGCAGGGCGAGATCCTTAATGGCCCATCTCGATCCCAGACTTAGCACGCGAGATCCTGAGTTGCCGATCTCGACTAGAGATTGCGTTCCCTAGATGTGTTGCCTAATACCTAATTTTTTAAATAACTAGGCGAACTTTTTATTTAGAAACGTTTCTCGATAAAATTCGGAAGTAGGTACAGAAATATTAGAATGAAAAATAGGTCTGATTATATAAATATAACATAAATTTTGTATGCTTCTATATATAATATATATCTTATGATATAAAATACCCAAGTTCTAAATATAAAAGGTGAGTGCCGAAGAAAGAAACCATAAAATTTCAGGTGACGTCGGCCCTTCCATAAATTTATCGACAGCTCGTGGTAACAGGCAATAAGGAAAATATTTATGAAGTAGAACAGCGCCGGGCGCGATTTTCATTAGCTAATTATTAATCTACCGTTCTAGCCAGGACAACGTGGGACTGTTTAAAAAAATCTTCTGTTTCTTTATAAGAAGATTGGAGGTTTAACGAACGTAAAGCAAAAGATTTTCCACAAGGGGTCTATTTTACTTTCATAGAAAAAATGATGTTGGCTTCAGACTTATCTCCGTGTGCATCACACGTTTAACAGAGCTCCCTCCAAGTTAATTAGCACGTTTAATTGAACGCCTGTTTCAGTCATTACCGTACAGGACAACAGTTTATTGGCAGTAGCTCGACGTCCGGACACACAGATCGGGACGCGTCACGCTACGTGCCGCTTATCGAAATGTTGCCATCTACTGGCGTAGCACTTTGTGACACATAGCATTTCGTAGTGCGGCTACGAAACGTTAGGCTATGCTCCTTCCATTGTCATATCGAGTTTTGTTTATGCGGTTATATGTTTCATTTGTTTTTTGTAACTACTTAAATCAGCAATAGATATTATCAGTTACTTGTGTATTTAAAATAAAATACAGTAGCTCGTTTGTATTGTAATGCATACTCATTTTTTTTTAGATATAAGCAATGACTGATAGATTGATGATGTTTAAGATGATTAATAATTTTCAACACAAGAACTCCATCGGCAAAACACTGTATGATAATGTGACACCATTTTTAAACGACATGTTTTATGAAAATATTTTAGGAAATATCATTCTCTCTGAATGTGACACGACCAATAAATCGCATAATGGTGTCGTAAAATTTCGGCGGTATTATCTTGGGAAAACCCGGCTATTTTACATTCACCTGCGAGGTTTCCCTCCACGTCCAATTTATGTTAGTGGGCACAAAACGAACGCTGACAAATGTGGAAATAAAATGAACATACGTTTTATCTCTACGCTCACGGAGTCGGTTTTCGAGCTCGTGGCGGTGCGCGGTGTAGGGAGAGCGCGGGCGGCGGCGGCGGCGGCGGGGCGAGCAAGCGGCGCGCGCTAGGGGCGCGGACACGAGATGTGGACTTTTCTCTGTACCGAGCTTGGGAGGGACTTGTTCCATAAGAATCCACGTACAGTTGAGATAAATATTCGACAAAGCGTCACCTGATATGCGTTGTAAGTACACGCATCGCGGAAGGAGATAATATAAGAAAATTTTCTGATAATCTGCCTACTGTGTAATGCAAATTAAATACTGGCTTTGCTTTAGCGAGTGTTTCGTTTTAACCGAATTCAAAAAGAGATTAATATCTGAGGACAGCAATATCTACTACTTAGAAAAACAATGGAACAAGTGCATGGTAATGAATTTTCGATCCATCTTTGTATATGACACCACGGCCAATTGATTAGCCCACTACACTTTATGCATAGCGAATGCTTTTCAAGGCAACTAAATTACCATATGAATTAGGGGCAAATGATAACTCCTGCAAATCCCCATCTTACATTTATTATGAAACGTCTTAAAAGCGTCCCTGGACTTTCCCAACCACTCGCGTAGTTCTTACTTAGATACGGTACGACGACGGACGAAACTAAGTGGAACTTTTCCCAGGTTGTCGTACATAAAAAGAATTTTTAAAAGATACTTCACATCGTACCCTGCAGACAGACTTTGAACTTAAAATCCATGTGTAAATACACGAACGTCATAGGTAGTAAATAATTTAAATACTTGCAGTACTTACTTAAGTACTGCTCTGCGCGTGAAGAGTTCTTAATTTCACAAAATGAAAAGCACACGTGATAAAAATGTGTGCATCTAAATTAAACAAAATACAATGGAATAATAACTGAACCAGATTTATGGTGAATAAAAACCTAGATTTCTTTCTCGTTGATTCCCATCTCCAATCGACGAATTATAACAATTAGCTCGACGAATATAACTTGATATGATATGATAAATTAAGTTACTATTTCATTCGCCACGCGAGACGACATACAAAGCTCTTAATTTGTAGAGGAGGCGAAAGATAACGAGTAGCAACGAGATGTATTTAATTCATACAGGTGTAGGTACGGGAAGTAACCTCACAGCGAGATGGAGCCCGCGCCGTAGATAAATACATCTCCCTCCCACACCCTGCTTCGACGCACACTTCTGATAACCGCGCATATCGTAAAACTTTATTTACCGCCTCCACTCCAATTTGTCTTTGCGAAAGTTCCCAAATCAGATATGACGATAACTTTCAGTTGTTACGTATATGGAACGTCCAACCCAACCTACGCTTAGATAGACACGTGTTAGATATTTTTTCTCAGATTGATTTGTATTGACTAGCAAGGGAAAACTTGGCACCATACTATATAAACATCTTCTTAATTAAATATGTAACGATATTTTTAATATTGGGTCTTTTTCCGTGCGCAATCGTTATATCTAGGGATACGAAAAAAGTCTCGTTATTTTTTATCTGGTTTAATTTACTGTAATAACACAAAAGTGCTTTAGCGCCCGGTGAGCTATTTCCCATAGTCCCCGAGTAATTACACGGCGCGGCTCACAAAGGCCGCGAGGCCGAAGAGCAGGCGCGCAGTAGGCACAGTTGCAAAGTGTCTAATGCATTGCCAATATGTACTCTACAGGCGTCGTCTGTATTATACTATGTATACGCTTTAATTTTATGATAGCGTGCTCATATTCGACACTTTTTATTTAAATCATATACCTAATAAGCATTTCTGAGACTGTCTTAATCAACTTTAAATAAATCGATATTTTTATTATTTCGCCTAGTACGTACCTATTCGCTTCTCGTTAAATTGGAGTTAAGCTATCGTTTGTTCTTCAAATATTACGTTCATATATAAATTGCCCGTTAACGAAAAATAAAAGTAACAGAGGGTAGATAGAAGCTAAGTATAAAGCTTAAGTTACTTTAATTGAACGAAGAACAGTTAGAGATTTCGGGAGCTATAATGACTGGAGACGCATGTAAGATACTTGAATTTTGCCTGAGGCGCAACTCATAATAAACGGAAAACCCGGTATCAAAGTGAAGAGTAACATTAATTTGTAAGACGTTTATGCGCGCTGTAATATTAAATACTTTATACTGTTTCAAACAGACACTTCATTCAAATATTCTTCTGAAGAATTTAAAGTCATTCTATTGAATATGTTAGTGAGTGTATTGAAATAATAGCAACATTACGAGGCGCTGTGTGCAATCACGCTGTCTTAGCGGCACGAGGGCGATCGTAGCGTGCGCCGCGGAGCCCCGGAGCCCCGCACCCGCAGTCCTAATGAAGCCGTAACGAAGCGAGCAATGGGAAAACCAACACCGACTCACACCGGCACAGCTGTTGTTATTGTTATCATCACTATATAGAGAGCATTTCAAAACAATACGCTTCTTAGAAAATTACCTACTTGAGATTCAAAGCTTCTTTAACAAGAGAACTTTTCGTATTAAAGATTAGGGATTTAAAATAGGGACCGTTTTCAGCCAGATTTTATATAAAAACATTGTGAATAAACCGACCTTGCAGACTGGCTAATATGTTTACCACGGCATAAGCTTTTGCCAATACGAGATGAAAAGAAGAACTGCTATAAATACACAATTCAACATGATTTCATTGACTACAATACTCTGCATTTATTTTCCAAGTGTTAACGAAAAAAGTAAAGCAAGAGTATAACGACACAACTGGGATTAACTAAAAAGCAGATTCAGATCACGGCGCTATGTTAACCAGCGCACGAGTTCGATATTCGGCTGATGGTCCCCGTGTTGCCGGCCCGCACTCCGTACTTATAATCTAATATTCGCAATTTACGAGGATCGCAGAAGGGTTCCACCGGGAGCCATAGCACTGTCATCGCGCACGTACCTGTCTATTGCACTTACTCTGCCGTTATCTATATCTTTGTAGTGTCTATGTTTTTTGGGGAACATGATTATGTTCACCTTGTTTTAATAATTGGTAGGTACAGACCAAATTTCTTGCTTTGGAAATTTTAATTATAGGCTAGATATTACATTAACGCATTTATAGGTCTAAAACACTAATGATAAACCAAATTATGTTGGAAATTTGATAGTGCAAGTGCTGCGAAACTGTGAAAGCAAAATAATACAAGTAAAAGATGAATAGAGTGTAGGCGAACTATTACTAGATGTTCTAACACCCATTGTATGTGACGCCGGGATCCGATACTAAAGCTCCGGCACAAAGTCTTCTCCGGATCTCGTCACACTTAGGTAAATCTCCAATATCCGGCGCTATCGGCTTCAGAAAAGCCACATGCATGAATATAGTTCCAATGTTACGTATGAATAAGGCATATCAGATTATCATTGTTTCAGGAAACTTGCAGAATATTTGAACACATATTTAGCATTCATGGAAATATTTTCCAGATACGAATGTCAGAAACATAACAGCGATATTACGTTACTAATTACGTCATTTAAAGTACCGTAATAGGAGTATTATCTAAACAAAATTGTTTTTCTCTCCAATAATCTTCTTTAGGTTGACTCATTATAAATGTATGTGTAGCTACCTACCTACATATACATTGTACATACAAAGACCCTAAATATATGTTAAATCCAGAACACACAATTTAAACGACCTTTACAATGCACACAAACAATACGAGATAACAAGCGGACGTTCACGTTCAAATTCAAAATAGCCCAAAGTAAATGTAAATACAAAAGCGTAGTACAATAAGAGGTCGGCGGCGACATATTTACTCAAATTTGAATCCGGGACGTGAGGAGTCAGTCTATTACGTGACCTTTAATAGCGTTCAGGCGGGGACCGGGCAGAGCCTCAGCTAGCAGACTAGTTCCTCTGGCCGAATCGTTACTCCGAGCCCGGGGCGGGGAAAGATCTATAAATTACTGGAACGACAACTCGTTCCGCGCCAGATAAAGCTACGCCGCAAAACAATGCCCCGGACGAATGCTTTAGTCGTTAGCAAAGAGAATCGTACATCTTTATGAACTGTTTACTCGTCGGGTTTTGAATTGTCTTTCGTAATTGTCGTTACTGTTCTTTTGTCCGGAATTTCAACGGTACACTCGGTACAGCAGACGCCCAGTCATTTCTTATTTATAGCTTTAAACTCTACTTCTGCCGTGACTCCGTAGAGGATAAATACTTTTCTGTAACTCACGACTATCCCCAATTTTGTTTCAGAATTCACGTTCAAAGGCGAACGTTTCTGAACTTCCAATAATTTAATAAAGAAAGTTTAGGAAGCGTGCGTGGCTGGCACGCTCGCCGCAAAAAGCCGAAAACTTTGATTCAATTAAAACAGAAAGTTGGACGAAGAAGTTACGAGCGCGGCCGAAAGTGTTCGGTCGGGTATCGCGCTCGGCGGCAGGCGCAGCGCGGGCGGCGCGCGGCCCGGCGGAGGCGGCTGCAGCGAGGCGCTGTCGGCGCACTACCACCACTAAATCATAACTTAAACTCAGTTCCGCTAGTTCCTGAACGTTTAATGTATATACTACGGATTTATGGAAAACTAGCTTAACTGTGCATTCGTGGTTACGGAAAATTTATTAGCTTTGTATTAATGTCAAGGAAACTTGTCACTGGACAGATTTTGAGCAAAAAAAGGTGTTGGGTCCGGTGGGACACAGCGGCGTAGCCTGTGAAAGTCGCTGGTGGGGAATAAGGGGTGACGAGCATTGTTATGCAAATTGAGGTCGTTATTTCGCTACGAGTGAGGAAAGAGCGCGACAGCGGCCGCCCTGCCTGCACCCCGCGACGCCCCGCCCGCGCACCGCAACGCGGAAGACGCTTTGCATAATTGGTAATACAAGTACGTACATACAGAAGCACAGCAAGTACAACTGTGTGTATCGCTTTAATGTTCAAAGATTACTTCGATAGCAACATTTTATGATTTCGTTTGTAGTTATTTGTACCTGTGGCTACCCAAGTACCCAGTAAAATAATAAAGAAATCCGTCGTTGTTAAATGAGAATTATACCTCACCAAAAATTTTCGGGAATAACTCTTTACTTGATCTTTTACTTTTAAGGGTAGGTCATGTAGAGATTTTTTATGATCGTTATTGTAAATAAATAAATCTGTAGGCACGATTAGGTTAATTTCCCCGAACAAATTACGGTGTCAGAATGCCTTGATAAGGTTCCTATGTAATCCTGTACCAAAATGCAACGCGCGCGCGGTTGTTTTGAGACATTCCCGGGCCACCAGATTAGTATAGCTACCAATTTTTTTTTTCTGGTCATATCTTTTGCAAAGCAATCTGAATACTGAGTAAGATAATTGTATATTCCAAAGCATTTAAGCTATTTGGATTAAATAATTAACTCTTGCAGAAATATGATGCTTCCTACAGTGCAATACAGCTACTTATTCTTAAAAGTTATTTTTCCGCGTATTAGGCAAGAACAATACACGAGCTTCATCTACAATGTGACGTGATCCTCTAGTATGAATAGTTTGGGAGATCAGCAAACGCAATCAAAAGGAATACGCCTACTAATTAAAAATCATGAAAATAGAGGGCATTTGTTTCTAGCCCTTCATTCGCTTTAAAGAGATATTTTTTTATCTCTAAGGTCAAATTCGACCAAACTTTTATCCCTAATATACCTTTACTTTATCCCGTGGGGAAATCGTCATGGATACCCTCCGCCTGGGTAGAACAGAGGGTTATGTCAGAAACCTACCGACTAAAACCCCACTGTTCCTTCTACTACCAAAAGTGGGGGGCCCGGGATCTCCCGACGAATGCACAATGTATCTACATTGTGCATTCGCCGCAACCCTAACTGGTATCAGCCCGCCATGCCTAGCAGGCCCCATCACCAAGTGCGGCCGATCCCACGATCACACGTCCTCCCATAAAGGCGCGCATGGAATACTGCGTGCCACCTATTTGGGCCTTGCTGTTCTAGCGACGACACAGCCCCAATTTTGCCGCCCGCAGGCTTCTCCTTATCCTTATAGTGGCCGGAGTTCGTTAAGCGCCCTTCGCAGCCTGACTGCTATTCTGCTGCGGGTGGAGTGAGAGGTATGGTCATTCTCCCTCTCCACTACCCCTTTGCATGCATCGCCTGATCGCAAAAAGGGGCGACAACATCCCACGCGTTTTCGCTTCCGACCATGGATTGAACCACGGCCGAAACCGAGAGATCATCCGCACCAAGTGTCGCGATGAGGGCGCAGGTCTGTTGGGCTTAAGCTGAGCACTCGTACAGCATATGTTGCGCCGTGTCTTCAGAGCAGTCCACACATTGATGACAAGCGGGCGTCCACCCCAGACCTATGCGACGCAGGTACATACTGAATCATCCGGGTCCAGTTAGCACATGCCCAGCCGGAAACTGAGGGCGACATGCTGCCTCTCCAGCCATTCCACCATAACAAGCCTCACCGCCTCTATTTGGCGAGCCCCCACCGGGGTTGTGCAAGTCGCTCCCTCCATTCATCCACTAGGATCTGACGGAGCTCGGTCCTTCGCGCCTTGAATTCCCGAGGAATAAGAAGCTGACCACCCGCTAGCTTCATCTTCCGCCAGCGATTCCAGATCCCAGGGCGTTGATCTGGCCAGGAGAGTTGCTGCCTCGTAGGAGATTGTACGGTATCCCCTAATCACCCTAACAACCATCGCTCTCTGCGGCCTTCGCAATATTTCAACGTTGCAGGCCGTCAGGATGTCCGCACGATGCCCACGTACAGCCTCCGAGCTGGGGCGTTGGGCCCCCCAAATTGGTAGTAGTCGCGCAAGAGCAGCTGCAACGCTCATCAATCTGGGGACCAGCCGCTGAATGTCCGGGCCGAAGTCTCACTGGCTGTCGAGGACGAGTCCCAGGTACTTTATCGTCGACTCGACACCAATGCAGGCGTGTCCTACAAATATGTGTAAATCCTGAGGTAGCTTGTTCCGACGCCTATGGAAACCGAGCCTCAGACTTGTACAAAGCTACCTCAAGACCCAAAACGCCGGATCCTTCCAACGACCTGGCAACCCCTACCGTGGCTAGTATGGCCGATTGCCAATGCGTTTGCCCCCAGGCCGTCACCAGTGTGTCAACGGCGTAGCAGGCTACGTCGACGCCGTAGAGAAGTAAACAGCACAGCACCCAGTTGTAACCAATTATCCAAAGCAGCGGCGTAAGGACCGAGCCCTGAGGAACACCGCACGTCTCTTGCCGGCACCATCCTTCCCGACCCGGGTAGATTACGATTAGATTTAGAAAGAAAGAAAGAAAAATATTTAATTTGGGACATGAACAGGCAATACAAACAGTAAAAATAATACAAAAAAATAACATTTAAAACTAACAAAATTAACATTAAAAATAAAAATAACAAGAAAATATAAAATAAAAAGCCTGTGCGAGACCAAAAAGACTCCTATCTCAGGGCCCGCTGTGATTCTCAAGGCGGCATGGAGAGTGCGATTGTCGCAACCCAGCGCTGGGCACGCCACAATTGCGGCGATAAGTCCCCTCTTTGAGGAGTGGCTAGAGAGGCGCCACGGCGTCCTCACCTTCCGCCTGACGCAGGTCCTCACCGGACACGGTTGTTTCGGGAGGTTCCTGTTCCGGATAAGGCGGGAGGAAACGCCCGGGTGTCACCATTGTGTGGATCGCCCGGAGGACACGGTGGAGCATACGGTGGAGGTCTGCCCGGCTTGGGCGGAGCACCGCCGTGTCCTCGTGGAGGCGATTGGCGGTGGCGATCTCTCGCGTCCGGCCTTGGTCCAGGCCATGGTACGGAGCGAGAGGGCTTGGGAAGCCGTCACCTCCTTCTGCGAAGCAGTAATGTTCGCGAAGGAGGAGGCGGAACGCGTGAGGGAGAGGCAAAGTTTGCGCCCTCACGCCCCTAGCCGCCGCAGGAGACGCCCTGGGCGTCGGGAATCGCAGGCCGATTCCCGGCCACCGTAGGCGCGGGCCTGCGAACGGCGAGCAATGGGCAGCTCGCCGTTCGATAAGGACCAGGCCCGGGTCGACGGCGCGTTGTGTTCCACGCGCGCCTCAAAGAGATGTCAGCACCAATGACGGGGTTTGCTAGGACCGATGCCTGCTAGGGTTGCGGAAAAGTCCAAGAGGGTTACCGTGGCCCCTGGCACAGGCAACTGAAGGAACACGGGTGGGTTTTAGTCAGTAAGAGTCTGACACGCCCTCCTGCTCTGCCCAGAGCGGGAGAAGTTATTTGATGATTTCCCACCCACAAAAAAAAAAAAAAAAAAGGGCCCGCTGTGATGCCACGGACACACCTACGGACATATATAAATCCCACTAGGGAAATACAAAAAGAAAATAATGTATAATAATAGTAAATACACACCATTATAAGTATGTATGAGTCATCGACCCACGCCCGACGCTCCAACATCACCTGTCAATGGTACAGACTCTATAGTCATGTCACATGTCTATAGTCTAAGACAAGCGAAAAGACGCGGGCGCAGCCCCGATAGGAGTAATAGTGTTCTGTGAGTGATAGTGATCTGTGGATTCTGTGGCGCAGCCGCGCAGGCGACTGGCCACAGAGTACTTTTTTTATTGCGACTGGTTGTCAATAAGTTTATTAAAAGAAAATAAAGTAATGATACAAATATAACAATGAGTGAATAATAGATACGGCAAGAAAGTGTTGCAGATAAATAAAGTGAAGTATTGTGGTGTATGTGTGTATGACTGACTGTCTTGAGTTGTGTAAGTCGGAAGAAAAATATTCAATCACCGGGCAAAACAAAGCCATCGAAGTAAATCATGCTGCACAACTCTCCGCCACGATCACCAATACCAACTGCGAGCAGTCCCAGGGTGAGTTCAGAAACTGGTGTCCGTTTGTACTCGTAACAAGTGTTGTTTATATTTAATACTAAAAGTCCGAATTGTTTTTATAGCTCGAAATAGCAAGTCGTTCCAGAAGCGAGAAGCAGCTAATTTAAAGCTTTCACGAAATGCAGCAGTTTTGTGCGATGAGGCCAACAGGAGGTAAGTTGATGCTCTTGTTTTAATTTTATTAATATCTCTAGACCAAGTCAATTTCTTATAGAGATATTCTGGAGATTTAAATTAGAGTCCCCGATAATGCGACGGAGGCAGGCAGGCACACGATGATATACGAGTGCCTCCCTTATGCAACTCCAGGGCAAGGTGTTAAAGGCGTTGGGGATATCCAGCGACACCGCCAAGACGACCTCACCCTGGACAACTGCTTCCTCCACTAGAGCTCTTACACGCATGAGCCGGCGTCCACGGTGGAGTGCCTCCGGCGAAAACCGAACTGGTTATCCACCAAATCTGGCCTCACGCCAGTCAAATGCCGGACGAGGCGGTCAGCGGTTATTCTCTCTAATAGCTTGCTCGCCTCGTCCAAGAACACAATTGGCCTGTATGCCGACGAAGAGTCTGCAGGGCACCCTTTTTTACTCAGCAGGATCAGCATGTCAGCTTTCTACCGCCGTAGAAACTGACCCCGTAGGCCTTTTTGCCGCATAGACAGACCGCATAGATAAGGCCAGTGCACGGCCTGGTACGCCTTCCGGCCCTGGAGCGGTGTTTTGGCTTGTAACCGCAACACCCGGCTCTCAATTCTACCTGGGTCATTTCAGGTACGTCGTCATCTTCATCGCCATCAACTTCGACGGCATCCTCGTCGAGCTCTGCACGGTGGTAGAGTCATGGTGGAGGAATGTGCTCTGCCATTGAAGCGAACAGCCCAAACTACCAGATCGAGGAGTTATGGTTGGAGACTATGGGTAAGTCGTGGAGCCCACGGGGGAAGTTTACTCCTAGCTACCAGGTAAGGTCGCTCCCACGGATCTTGATCCAGAGTTGCCAGCAACTCCTCGCAAGCCTGAGTTTGAGCCCTCCTAATCCACGTCTTAATTGCTATCTTCGCAGCTCTGTACTCCTCAAAAAGTGAAATGTCCACTATCGACCCCCTCGCTGACGCACGCACGTGAGCACCCACGGCCCACTGCACTAACACCTGACCCCGTGCATCTGATCTAGGAGAACCCCAGGTGGTGGATTTAGCATTGAAGTCCCCAAGGGCCAACACCTATTTGGGGAGCGGTACACCCCAACGTCTACCAAATCCCCAAGGTGTGCGTGCTGTCACGAATCCCCGCACCCGGGTGCCCTAAAATACGGAAATCCAATGGAAGCCCGTAATATGAGAACTTCCAAGCTGTTGGAGTCACTCACCCAGTCCATCCTTGGGTAGGACAAAGGACGGTTCTGCAACTACAGCAACATGGATCGACCACACAACTGTACTCTCCATCCATCGTGGCCATTTGCGTGGCCTCTGTACCAGCTGCCTTCTGCGACGATGACTGTGAGGCAGACATTGCTGCCTTGGCCCTTTATCGACCGATGACATTGCCCTTGAGCACTGCACAGGTCTTACTGCCTACCCGATGTCCGGCTGGATTCCCTGCTGCCGCACAGATAAAGCAGTGCAGCGCGGCCTTACAATTCCCAGTTATTTGTCCAGACTGACTGACTGACCGCATACCTAATATACCTGTCTTATCCCGCATAATTTTTTTTGACATCCGATAATTTGATTTATGGAAAAAATTTCGAACCTCCCAAAATCATTCGCAAGATAAGACTTATACCTACTAATACAACGTGTTGTTTTGCATCCTCGTCAAATTTCAAGAGGCTGTTAGGAAAGACATAACTAATCAAATAAAATTACGATACCTGCTCAATAATTAATACATACTTGTTTTTTTAGATATTTAAGTTTGACGGTATTTCAGTATACACCACTTTTAAAGAACAGAATCGCCCAGTTGCGTATGCGTTAGGCAGTGTCGCACGACTATGTCGTTGTTTGCGTGCGTTAAAGTTACAGCACATTTACAGGGCGGTATCACACGGGCCCTACACATGCCGATTTCTGAAAAATATAAAAAATATAAAAAAATTACCTACTTATTTTATTACTGATTCGTGTCGAGAATCATTAGCATAGTTACCTCCTCGAATTTGACCAGGATGCAAAACAACACCTTGTATAAAAGCATAATCGAATTCAGCATTAGCCGAATAAAATACGAAAAATAAAAAAGCGTGTGCGGTCGGGGAACCTCCGTCAGGAACGAAGTTCCTTACGCGGTACTCCCACGCACACATATAATAGAAAGACACAGAGAGAGTGAGAAAGTGTGAATTTAATACGCTTTTTTTAATAACAGAGCTATCTAGTAAAGTTTTTAGAAGAACTCATAAAGTTGTCGCCGTCTTGGATTTTAGTTGTACCACACTATCGGCTTTAGCACCCTCGAAAACCATGAAAACTATCTCAGAAAATCACATGGACGGGACACAAGCCCACGTACCCACCGGAAGTAATAAAGTTGCGGCGGAATAAAAACGCGCAGCGCGATTTTTTCCGCCTTCAATAGAGTCTACGAACGAGCGTTAAAAAGTCACTTATAACTGATTCGTCGTCTGGCAGTGCGGACTTAAGATGGGTTCCGAAAAATTATTTGCGGTAGCCACTTGTGAGGCCAGGAGACCACAAAAGAGGCAAAGAAAGTTTTGGATGCATCCTTTGAATAATGAAATATATTTAAAAGCCCAATTTTTGACGCTGTGCAATGATATAGGAAAATATCCAGAAAAATTATAATACTTAATTATCATTCAAATAGCATATTTATTACATTGTATTGTCTCAAATTAAACCCGCTTATTGTTTACTTACTTTATTTATAATAATCTCCACCTATGCTCTATAACACAAAATATCGGGCAAATATCCAATATCATTTATAAGTAAATAAAACTATGATTTTATAAATTATATTTTATTATCTTGATTTACAAGCGTTCTTCGGCTTGGCATCGCCTTGCGCCACGGCCTTGAGCATGCGACACGTCCGCCCCCTACAAGCCGCGTGTCGTACTGACCAACGCGCGCGATTTTTTCGCGTCCGCAGGAACACGAGTACAGAACTTCGTACCTATGTCGTATTCATTCAACGCTCAACGCCTAGCGTTGAAAATCGAACACCGCGCGATAAAGAATCCCGGCGGGGAAAATTCGCGACCGTGTGAACAGAGGGGTACCTAATTCTCGTAATTTTAAGAACGTTCGCAGTCTAATCTCAGTGTCAATATGTCAAAAATACCTCTAATTTCCCCATATATTTGACAAGTTTTTGACATTGACTGTCGCTGAGATGAGATTGCGACTAGATTTTGAACGTTTTTAATTACGGGAATTGCCCTTCTGATGTACCGCTTTCTATTTGTTCAATTCCTGGCGCCGCACGCGTTTTTATTCCGTCGCGATATTTTACGTCCGTGCCTACGCGGGCTGACGCTTTATCGTTACGTGACGATTTCTACCAGTTTATTCCTACCAGTCCTACCGCAAGCCGCGTTAAAGAACTTCGTTCCAATAAAATGAGAAAAAATTACCAATATTAATTTTGGCCGTTTTTTACTTTTTATATTAAGTAGATGGCTGAATGTGAAAAATCGACCTTCTTTTTTTCATGTTCCCAATAGAACCCAGTTACAAATTGAAGTGATTACTTAGTATGCGATGCCTAGCGAATTGTCATTAATCGACGGGGTATGGAATTACTTGTAATTTTTACAGCTTCCACGACTGGTCTTGGTGTATTTTGTAAGTTCCCAAAAACAGCCGAACGGAGAGGTCGCATATCTGATTCTATTTCTTCTTCTTTCTTTTTTTATTTGACACCGATTATATCAGTTATGCTATAACCGTTTACATAAACAGCACTGTGTAGGAATTGTTCTTAAATTTGTCCGATTTTACATATTCATATCACCACAGCTACGTTTATGTTTTACAATTTTAGAAAACAATTTAGGGGAATCAGCTGTGTAAATGTTGCATGTGACAAGTTTTGTTATAATGCCTCTACTGTGCAAACTTTATCCGTAAAGTAGTCGACGCCACCTCATGCTAACTTTATAATAAAGAGGATTCTCATAAAGCCTTAATCTGGGCTAAACGCCGTAGGAGACCGTTTTTCATGGCGTAATCGACAGAATTTTTCTGCCTTTCGCTAAAATTACTAAAGTTGTGGCCATCATATTCATATTTTCGGCCGAATTATCCAATATAATAAGTTTCAAAAGAGTAAGAGACGACTTTTAAAAGGAAAAGTTCTGCGAAAGCACGTAATGGCTCATCCCGCTCACGATTCCTGCGCCCGAGGCGGAACAGGCGGACCGGCAGCGTCAAATAAGTTTCTAATTGCTTATATTACCAAGTTATATTCGCTCTTGGAAGTAATTAAGTCACGAAGTTAAAACCACATTCACGTATTTTCAGAACTTAACAGATTTTTCCTCTCACCAACTACAGCGAAAGAATATTTTCAAGCAGTCATGAATTAAAGCTTTCCAGTGCAAACGTGGAAACGAAAGCACTTTGATATAACTCAGCGGCAAAGGTTAGATACCTCGCAAACCTATTGAAGCAAAGCGGTGAAATGCATCCGCGTGGAAAAGTCATGAAAAATACCCTCTCCTTTTTACGGTGTAAGCCTCTCGAAGAGGTGACAAAACGTTCGCTCGCGGCCTCCGGCTGCGGTGTAATAAAAGTGTCGCACACGTGGCATGGCCCGCCACGCCTCGCGACTCGCTACCTGCATGCCGACTAGCGATGCTCTTCAGAATAATAACAATCTCCCTCGTGTTATCACACATTTGGAGAGACAGATCAACCAAACCGCTATGAAAATTATGTGAAACATTATGAAAATCACATCAACTAGTTTTCCACTACATATAAGTTACGTCAATAGAAAAATAGTACCTACAATAGGTACTTTTATACGCCCACAAAATGTTTTATTAATATATTCATATAATAAACGTCAACCAGCGAAACTTCTCCAATAAAAATATAGACCATGGAAAAGTCTGTATAAAACTCGCGCCTCGAACGAGTTGTATAAAAAGAATATAATGTAATGTTAGAGTGGGCAGACGCTTAAATTCAGGAGATATGAAGGAAATGTGTATGCTATTCTTGCTTTCAAGTTGGCAATAACGCGGTGGATATGGAGCGTGCTTGTGGCGTTACCGTGGCAGTAAATTAAGTACGGGCACGGGCGAGGGACGCGACTCGAGCCAGCTATCTTACACGAGCATCGTACACTATCTAACACCGCAACCAACCAGGAAACCTTTTAATGTTGCAAGTGCACTTATATCAGTTTCCAGTTTGCACAACCACATCGCATGTAGGTACGTGTATTATACAGTTTGCTGTTTATTCTTATTTAGCTCTCCTTCTGCATAATTAATAACTGTTTAGAAAGTTGAAACTTTCATTAAAACGAAGGGACTACCTAATAAAAAGTTTTGACTAAAAAGGGAACGATATTTTTAGGAAAGGAAGACCATCTTCCGTCCTAAAAGAATTTCTGGAGAGAATATAAAGGAGGGCAACTTAAATTTAGTGTATCGGTCTGTGAGTGTTTACGAGCCAGGCCCCTAAAATAAACAAACCGACAGTAAAGCACAAAGGCTAGGGTTCTGGGAAATGGGCACCCATTCTGTATTTCATCACTACTGACGAACAAACGGTGCTGAGTACCTACATGAAAGATATTTGTAAGGAAAGTTCATGAAGGTTATTGATAACATAAAACTGAGAAAAAAGTCATCTTTGATTATAAGCAACATAGTTATTCCCATATAAATGTTCCCTCTTTTTTTCGATTACAAGGTTCTTGGATTAACATACAACAAAATAGGTATCCTAGCTATCAATGTAACTAACCTTACTAAACAACACTACAAAATACAACCCGAGGCAACCACTATATTTAACAATGTAAGGTCTTTACACTCGTTTTGTGCTGAGGTGAGTAAAAACTAGAAGTTGTAAAGGGTTGTAATGGACACAATAGGGTGTGAGTTTGCGGCGAGGGGGCTGCGGCAACGGCCGGCACCAGCTCTCACTGCGAATAGCTACGAAAAGGCAAAGTTACGTGCGCCCGAAAACTCCTAGCAACATATGTGGAAACGAGGTCGGGCTCTGTCAATACCACTAAACAAATAAATATGCTCCGTGTATTAAAATATTAGCTTTGCCGGCCTGGGATTAAACAAAACCTTTTATCTTGTACCACGTCACCATACGAAATCACAATACATAAAAAAAGCTTGTAAAAACAAATTAAAAAAGTTTTTTACATCGCAATCATAAACTAATTATTATTAAACATACATTTATATTTGAACATGTAGCTTCCTACAGCAAATACAAAAGCGTTAATGTTAATCGTAAAACGACAAATAATGATGGGCTGAATACGGGACAGAACCAAATTAAAACATTAACAATAGGTAATCCCCACGTGGCTAACGAGCTGGTCGCGTCATTATCACACGCCTCTGAAGCTGGATTATTTTATTGTTATTATCGTAGTGTCCATTCATTGCCTGCGTAAATATCAGACCGTATTATTTTCACGAAAATGATTATATGGTGGTAAGTATATGTACATTTTGTATAATGGAACTTACACTTGAAACTATGTTTGTAGTACCGTTCTTTTTTTGGGTAGTATTTAAACGAGTAACTGTAAATTAAAATTTAAGTGACAAAAATAATGAATTTACGTTATAATATTACTAAGTGAGCGACTGACTGCGGGTGACGAGAAATCAACTGAACAGCGACTTTTGAGTTACTTAAAATATAAAATGAGAAGCTTTATAATATTTGAGCGACCTAATATTTATTTCAGTGATAACGTTACTTCCTGCATTTTTTTTTTTCAATCTTTGGCAAATGATTTATTTATACTGAGCGGCATTTTATCTTAAATGAAGTGTTTTGAATAGAAAAATCACTTAGAAATATACTACAATGAGCAGATTTTTTTAAAAACTATACTAACCTAACCTCAATTGGAAAAATCGTCTCTATCTTAATATTGAAGTTGTATTTCCAGTCGCTCACTTAGTCATCTAGTCGCACGGTTAGAATTTTAAAAATCTGAAATGGATTAATCACAACCCACTTTTAGTAAGCTCGTTCTGGATTTTATTATTAATCAATATTCGTCGTTAGTTTAGTTAATTTTTCGCATACTCAAACTCAAACCGCTCAAGTTATTAAAACAGTATCTCATCATCAGTCGCAAAGTTTTTTTTTATTCGTTCGTTTTATAATTCCCCTTTAATTTTACAAGTTAATCATGATCATTCTGTATGTATAAGTTTGCTAGACGATGTGCTTTTTGTTAAAGGATAGCGAACAGGCTGACTGCCCCCTCATAAATTAGTTATTTCACTTTTAAAAATGTATTATGTGGTTGTATTGGTGTAATCAATTGTTGATAAACCTAATAAAATAAATAAATAAAAATCTGTTAGGTAGGTACTAAAGCCTGTGGGTGGACATCTGCACCACCCAGGGGATTGCATATCTTAGAGATAAAGTGATCAAGTCTCATGTGTCTCACTCATGATACTTAGGGATGAGCTCTACTAAATCAACCTAATTATCGTTAGTTTTTGTATCTACTTCAACTCTACGCCCGCCGTTACATTTTCTCTTGTCTGTCTGTATTGTAATAATGTGAGGGTCATGAACAACTTACATACAACGACGCAGTTGACATAGAGGTGCTTTTGTTAGTGATTTTACCTGAGTTCCAAATAACTGTGTTTTGTGTTCAGCTCACATGAAGAAACTAATCAAACAAAAAAGGAAATATAGGATGAGGGAAAATGTGTATCCATAAAAACAGTGAGTTAGGAGACGGCGCTAATGAGAGAGCATAAAGCGTGACGTCGTAAAGCCAGCGCATTAAGCGCCGCTGCCAGAAGCTGCCCGTAATCTATTCGGAGCTATTTTAATTAGCATCGTAGTAATAATAAAACGGGGGTGAAGTTTTTGTGGCATCTCGGGCGATGTTTCCCGAGTCGTGGTGTCGGAGCCGCCTGGCCGCCGCCGCGCCGCACTAACACACCAGCCTCCGACCACTCCTCGGTAAGGGAATACTTAAAACAACTTTTCGTTTACTAAACTTATAAAGTTCAGTTCGTTAAAACTCTAATGGAAATTATAAACTGAAAGTTCACTCACGTAAATGGAACAGGTAACACGCGACACACGTGTATAGAGCAAAAATTGTTAGTATATCGAATAAATGTTTTATAAATATAAAAAATCACATAATATTTTATTAGACATAATATTTTTCATACTGTCTTAGCTGCATATGTATACAGACGCTAAAACACATTTTATCCACCAAAGCTTTTATAACAAGTACTCAACATTTTTGTAGGCGAAACTAGCGTTTTATAGATAACGTTATACATGTATTCTATTATGTAGGAGGGAGGACCGTGACACAAAGAATATATTGCTCAACCTATGCGAAACTAAATAGAATATATTTGAATATGAATATGCCTATTTTCTATTCTATTCGCCGGGAGTATTGGGTTAATGTCTCTGCCTGGTTGCCTGGTTTGCACTGTCAACACTGCATTCATGGAATATATGGCCCGTGACAGCGTTCTTTATGTGTGCCTAGCTACTGATATTATCCAACGTTTTTCTGGTTACGAAGTTATTTTGCACTAGGTTATTTAGGTTCTTCCAGCAGCAACAATCCTAAAGGATGGCACGAACATTGGTACAAATTCACTGGGAATTCAACATATAATATTCACCGCATGCAGATCGACATGAACAACCTACCAATTAAGTAGTAAGCAGAATCTTATCTTAGTAAATATTCAGAGATAGGACATTATTATGTTATAGACAAATTGTATAGTAATTCAGCTTGGACGATTGCTAATAAAATAAAAACAAAACGTGTACAAAGAAGACGTGTACGTGTAGCTGTAGTGTAGCTAGATAGCGACGAACCAACGTTCCGTACCAAGAGGTTGGACATTAAAGTGGAGCGTATCTCTGTAAACTAAATCTAGCCGAGCACGGGCACGATAGCTCCACAATCGCTTTCCTACTACCTCTTGTTTCACGCACCGGCTGTGACTGTAGCGGTACAATAATACTCCTCTCTTGGCACATTTTGCGGTATCACTATCTATATATCCGCTATATATCCAATTTTCGAAAGTACTTTTATACTTAGGTTATAGTCTTACTTTATGTTTGGAGATAACTTGCAAATACTTTTAATAGCTATTTTATAACACTGTTTTTGTTTCCTAACTCAAGTCTTTCTATCTTATTTTTAGAACACAGAAAATGAACACAGTACTAAAATAAATATGAGACCAATAAAGAAACAAAATAGTCAAGGTTTCTGATCCGAACAATTTTGATGTCCTATTTTGGTCTCATAAATGTTTGTCGGTTTCTAGAAGTGAATAAGTATAATAACCTCATACTTCGAGATATTTATGTCTCCATACGCTAAAGTGTGAAAGC
The DNA here is from genome assembly GCA_937001585.2 of Brachylomia viminalis. NCBI lineage: Eukaryota > Metazoa > Arthropoda > Insecta > Lepidoptera > Noctuidae > Brachylomia > Brachylomia viminalis. The sequence continues at coordinate 10,398,696 of OW443301.2, read as the reverse complement.
AAATGAAGCAGAAAGTGTATCGGTTTTTTTTTTTTTTTGAAAACGTAGTCGTAGACGTCAAGTAACAAAAAGCATTTCAAAATGTATGATACAACAGCCTCCTATATGAAACTTCTTCAACCTTCAAAATAAGAAACACAAACAAAAGTAAATATGTGCCTAGTCTTTTATGAGAAAATCAAATGAAAATGGGAAAATGCCTACCTTCGAGGAACCCGCACCCACTGCGGACCTTTCTAAACACGACTCCGATAAAAGATAAAATTAGAAATAAAGCTATCTTGAAATAAATGTCGGTAGGTACATTAGCTTTAATGGATTTAAAGTTAATTTATTAAATAGAAAAGCAACGCTGGACCATAAGATTCGAGATAGTGTCGTCCAAAGGGAGGGCCGAACCTCACAAGCAGAATGTCCCCCAGGACGGCATTACATTTCGCAATAAATTTATCCGTAGCTCGGCCAGGAACACAATTCTACTTGCGATTCTTTCATACAAAAAGCCTTTTGTTTTCACTGTCTCAGATAGGTGTTTCCGATCGGAGGGACAGCCTGTAACGCTTGATATTAAAAAAGTTTTCCTATAAGGACTTCGTCTTAGAAGAGAGCGAGGATTCCATTGCAATTAAACGCAACCGTAAAGTAAAATTCCAAAGAACGCTAATGTTTTTTATTGAATTTCAGCATTTCTTCAAACAATATCTTAAGTAGACAAGACGGGTAACGAAAGTATCAAAGAAGTTGTGCGCAAAATAGAAATATAATACTTGTGTACTGCTATTTCTTCGCTATGAATATTATTTCAATTATAACGTTGTTTGTGAATACCACAGTTTTTATTTCATTTTGCTGGGAGGGGAAAATTAACGCGTATATAAGAATATTTATAAATAGGGAAAACACAGCCAACAACGCGTCCCGTTCGCGTAATCAGTGTTCCGAACAAGAATTTTGTCAATTTTGATATGACACATAATTATAGTAGGTTGAACCGTCACTTAACTCAGGGCTGATTTTTTAATAGTCTGATAACCTTTATCTCAGGAATAAATATTGCGATTTGACAGCTTTTGTATAGAAAATATGTCAAACTATCCGATTTATTATTCAGATAAAAGTTATCTGACTATTTAAAAATCTGCCCTTAAAGAAACTAGAATATCAGGGGATTTTTCACACTTTCACTGAAATAACCATTTAAAAAAAAGTTTGTAATCCACAAAAGTAACTCTTGCCCGATACCTCGACTACATTTAGAAGAACTCGTTTAACACACGCGGTGCTACCAGCCACGAAAACATTAATCTAGAAAATGAAAGGGAAGCAATTTTTTTTTTACAGATGAATTCTGAACCCTAAAAATATAGGAGTGGTTTCCTCTTGATGTCGTAGATATCAGTTATTACTATTAGTTTACGAATCGTAACCGAGTTAGAATAAGTATCCAATAGAAATGGAGGCAAAGAGCCATTTGTCCGGCAAAATGTCGTTCGCTAGGTCAGGTGGCACACGTTGAAAGCGTTCATAAATTTACGCGAGACGAGCTTGTGCTGGGCGCAGGTGGTGCCATATACGAGCTTCGAGAGAAAGCCTATATCCACGACTCGGAAGCGGTACGTTAATAATAAATTTGGTGTAAATATCGCCATATATCTCTGTGTTAGCACATCACACTTTTACGGAGAAAACTTGAATCGATTTGAGCCAACATTTCTACACGATGCTCTCACTTCTCGGAAAAAATATTTACTTTCGCGAATATAACACGATCAAAGTTCGTTGAAGCAACGTGTGTGCGGGTAGAGATAGAGACTCGGCTAACGAAGTAAACAATCGACACAGACTCGCGTCCGACGAGTGGGCTAACAGAGCGGCTCTACGACAAAGGGCTGATGAATTTGATTATTTTGTTCCACTGTCTTTACCCTCCATGAAATCTGAACAAACGTGGATCCTGCTTCAAAGCGTATCCTTAAGAATGACTGTTTGTCTTGACAAAGCTAGCTGGATAGAGAAAATTTGTACAGTTGTAGAAATTGAATTTGGTCAATCTATGTTCAATTGATCTTCTGTTTTACAATTTTTCCCCTTTTTAGCTGAAATCATATCTGAAAGCTGAGCAGAGTTATTAGAAAATTTGAATACACGTTTTCACGATAACTCCACGAGCTCAGGTAGTAACGGCATGGCGATGTAACAATAAACCACCGGTTGACATCAATTTCACGTGTGTGCCTACTCGACAATGGCTTGGGTATAAATTATTTGGACGATGCGAGGTGTAACCGTAGACTATTCCGCATTCCGTACGTATGCTTGCAGCTGCGAGCATGGTTTGCCGCCTGCGCGCTCTCGAACCGACAACGCCGACACAACACTGAGTGGCACGTCGCCTGCATTCCACTCCGCTGCTTCGATACAACACTTCCAGTTCAATTCTATGTGGATATACCGGGTTTTATTACTAATTCGATTCCTAACGCAAATAAACTACGTAATACTTTTCCGTATATCCAGGCAAGAATTTAAAGTAAGTTACGAAACCTAACATGTAGCTATACTACTGAACTTGTGCTAAAAACATAAGATTACAAGAATAAAAATTATGGTATACGAAGCAGTCTTTGTTCAAGGCTGTGATGGGTCCGTTCTACGACGATACAATTTTGAGAGGTTTTTTAGGAAAATAGGTAATAAACTGTTCCAAAGGTTAACAGACCCGTTTTCAAAAATGTAATACCTACAAGTTTTATTACTTTTGTGGGTTTAAACTTTTCTTCTCGGGGTGTCAAAAATGTTCATCCATGGACTTGCAAATGTGTAAATACCATTATTGAGAAAAGGGTTTCTCGAATACGATTATTGACGATCCATGGTTTCCGAATAGCGGTGATTGTGTAAAATTGTATCAGACAAACCGCTGACTGTGTCGAATAAAGTTAAGACATGGTTCTTCAAAGGATAAGAAAAATGGTCTTTAAAATATGTGCATAAACAGTGCACAGATAAAGTTAAATGATTTATTACTTCAGCTAGCAAATTCGAAGGTTCTCTTCTACAAGCAGAAGAAGGGAAGCACGAATGCGACGTGTTATTTACGACCAGTGATTCCGGTGCAACTAGGATTGTGCAGGAAATCCACCTGCAGCTTGATGTTGTTCCCCGAGCATTTTCACAGACTTATTTTTTATTGTTTGCTTTACTGGTTTAGTGTGCATTTAACAAATCTACGAAGAGAACATTTTCGGAGTATCAAAGATGGATATTTATCAAGGGAGCTAACCTGCAGCCGTTCCAGGGACATAAAACGTTACTTAGCGAGCCACAAATCCTCGTAACGCTAAGCTGAGATAAAACACTAAGCTCGCGGCACAACGAGGCCACGCTCAAATTTTTCACCTGGGGCTGCGCACCGGCGCCGCCAGAGAATGTGTGCCACACGAGATATTACTCACACATGAATTATGACGTTCTATAATGAAACTCTGGCTAACTTACCAGACCCACTATAACACCTTGGCTGAATTTAACTTTATGTGCGTGATATTTTATGTAAAAAGGTACGTACTTCCTTGTTCGTATAACATAAAACTTGGCACAAGAATGTATAATCTTAAGACTTTCAGGCAGAATCGCAAATGTTGAAATTTGCTGAAATACGTAATGTATTCGTACGTAGCGTACGAATACATTACGTATTTGCCAAACCGCTGATTCAAAAGGGCTTTTCGGCTGTTCAAACGGAGTTGTGGACGCGGACGGAGCTCGGCATCCGAGATCAGCAAACAGAGAAGAGTAATAAACCCATTAATTCCGCTTTACGTGCAAATAACATAAATCAGACTGTAGCGCCTCGCGCCGCAAGACCGCTCGGAGCAGCACGCAGAGGAGCCGTGGGTAAATTAAGCGCCTGTCATACGTCCTATTGCAGACGAGGCGGCACAGCAGCGGTACAAATTAAACCAATCGGCTTTAAGTATTAAATAAAAAGCCCACAAGCTAACATAATATTATGCAAATTATTGTGATAAGAAGGTACCTACTTACTTTTCATTAAGTATTCATTATGAAGAAATGCCCAAAAATTTTTAACAATTTATTAAAAAGAGGCCTTCTTAATGATTAGAAAAACAAAATGTACGTCTGTTGGGTAGGATACCGCCCTATTTGAATATTGGAAGTACCTATCCAAAATAACAGTATTAGTCACGTTATATTGGTAGACTTCGTAATGACCAGACATTGTGATAAATGAGTGAATTACAAAAAGCAATCAGTACTTCATATTGCCTCCGTAAATCCGTACCAAACATAAGCACCCCATCCGTGTAAATAAACGTGTGATGTACACAAACATTATCATAGCGTTTCGATGTTGTGGACGAAATGAAATGCATTCCACAGAGTAATAACAACGACAATATTATTGGCAATGGCTTCGCTTCCCCGGGCGGACTCGTTCCGAGGATTAACGAAAATTAGATTTCAATAAGACGCTTGAGTCGAGGCTTGGAACAAACCTAAGTCGAAGCCGGTTAATGCGCAGACGGTCACGCTCCACCTTTTAATGCAATGTCAGCAGCCCGGCTTCGAGCGAGCGCTGTGAGATCTGCGCCTCCCACTACATACACATTAAATAAACACTTAATCCTATGTTAAGCTGATACATGTACAAATTATAGCTACCGTATATGCATGTAGTATTTACTGAAACAATTTTCAACCCTCAACAGAAACAGTTAAGCGTTTTGTACCCGATTAAATTACATTTGAATATACCTATACTAAATATAAAAGGTAGAAGTTAATACATAGAAGTAGCATAATATAAATAAACAACAGCTTTGGGGTCGCAATTTAATTTAGGCTCTCGAGTCCGAAACGACCGAAATAAATTGGAACAATATACACACAGGTATGTATTTCAACTTTAGTTAACATCTTTGGGTAGGTGTACCTTAGTTAGAATGTAAAATTATTTTAGGGCGCTCGAAACATAAATAGGTTTCGCTTGTATCAATGTTGGCTTCAAACAGTGACCAAATAACTAACAACAAGGAAAACACCCGGGGACGTTAAGCATAGAGAGCTGTTCTGAATATAAAAGTAGCTTTCCAAATAAATTATTCCCCCAATTCGGCCGTTTCGATTCAAATTGAAAGAGCATCTCAGTATAGAGATTTCTCTAACCGCGAAGGAAGAGAGAATACAAATAGGCATATAAACGGAAATGAAATGGCTTCATGAATCGTATGGACGAGTCACATCGGAGGACAGTTTGTCAAGGGAGGAGATTACAAAGAATTTATTGTATGAAAAATTGAGCGTGAAAGCTAGTCGAGCTCGATCTGTGTTTTATGTAAGTAACACACACCGACAACGACACGTTATCTACAAAATTTACTTAGGTTCACCATATTTGTGTAGGCTTTTATTCAAAAGAACCACGGCTCACACGATGGCACTACAACACACTTCTTCAATTTCCTAATTTACCTGCTAAATTGTCCCTCAGTAGAAAAAGCTTCCATTTATCCTTTACGTCAAAAATAATAATATTTCTTGTGCAAAATTTCAGAATTCAGATTAAACATTGAATAGTTTTAGAAAAAATCGCGTATAATGACCTAGAGAGATTGGTGTACACCGAAGCTATTTCCAAAATTTTCCTTTTTGCTTTTAGCAAAACTATCCATCAAAATAGAAGTTTAGAATAAAAAGTAAATAAAAGTAAGTAAAAAAGTAAAAGTAAGTAAGTAATAAAAGTAAGTAAGTAAATAGAAGTTTATATTTTGATGGATAGTTTTGTTTTTTTGGTTTTGTTTTTTGTGAATAGACTTTGGCACCTAAAGACAGAATTGTCTTTAGGTGCCAAAGTCTATTTGTAATTAGGAGACCCCACAGGTACATACGCATTCTCCAACAGCTACCTACATCAATGTACAAACACAAATAGCCATAAAAAAACGTAAGCACGCAGGCGGAGCGCGGATGGGTTCCTAGTTCATTACATATTCGCACGCCGTCCACGTTCTGTATAGATAGCTAGCATAATTCTCACAGGGACGCCGCGTTGCCCAACGAAACAATAGCAGATTATCAAACAAAACGACGTAAATAGTCCTCGGAATAGGAGAAATAGGGCGCGGGTTAAGGGTCCGCGGGGTATCCGTAGCGCGACTCGAATGCTAGATGAGGCAATCGCCGAACTGCTCTTGTTCTCCTAATATTATCCAGAAACTAACCTTTCTCGTCTCCAATACACACACAGTAGTCAAACAGATGTCTAGCGTAGAACATCGCATATGCAGTTTAGTGCAGCGTTCGATAAAGACGACTAACAGGCAACGTAGTTTTTCTTCGCGTTTAGACGATCGCATAGAGAAACTTAAGCCCCAGAGACTCTCCGTAAATGTCGACTTAAGTAAAGTGGCCTCTTACCTGTACTATATAACTGATAGTAGCTTTTCCTATCCTTTTAAACTAAAAAGTTTGTTGTTTATGTGTAGTTTGATATGACACGGTTTTTTTTTATTAAAAATTTGGAAAGCGAACCTTGTTCAATCATTTAGGTTCATACAAGTTCTACCTTCAGATTCGTTAGACTCTAAATTGGGATACAAAAACATTTTCACAAATGGAACCGCCGCTCGATAATGTGACTGTTTTAATATAACCTTAGAAATGCCGTTATGGGACAAATGTTTTAGTGTGACAATTCAATTATCCTTTAGTCCGGGCGACGCAATCTGACTGCCTTTCAAAACAAAAACCCTGCTAATAGTATCGCGCGGCGGATAAACTGCGCGACACAGAGTTTGTGTTGAAAAAATAAACACGCGACGACGCCCGAATAAATGAGAGCTGCGATAAACAGGAGGATCCGTACCGAGCGGAGGGTCGATACCGAAATACATTATTCCCCGATCCGAGTGTTCCGATTCAAATTGAAAGAGCACCTCCAACATGAGATTTCTCAGGCGGCGAGTGGGCGCAGAATATAAATCGACGCATAACCAGAAATGGAAGGGCTGTGAATTTCCGCTTCGCGGTGAACGGTCGGGCTCAACTATTACCCTTAAACAAATAGATAATTACTTGAAATATTGTTAATTAAAACATGAAGTTTGCTTAATAAAAACTAGCTCCACGCTAGACACCTCAACGATTCAATATTCAATTTGTAATCACCGAGTACTTACCTGCTTTACGCGATCGACATTAAGTATAGTGAAGTCGTTGAAGCAGGAGCAATGTCAAAGAAAAGCCTTTAGTGCTGAAAGTCTCTTTTTAAGTTTAACGCAGATTAGATTTTAATGTGACGTCAGCAATATTAGCCGTCTCTCACGCCGTAGTTAGATCTGAAACTACCGGATTTATAATGAGGACCTATTTTTATCGACCACACTTAAAAAATTAAATACTCGTAACGTAGTAAAAAACTATCGGGCGCATTATTGAGTTTTCTGTCACGTATAGAAGTGAACATAAACTTATTTTAACTCGTTGTTGAATACATTTACTTATACAAAATAAACGGGACATACTTTCGTCCTCCCCTCATCGTGTATTCTGTCCTATTCGCAACACGCCCAGCCGATATTTACGTAACAGACGCCTTTGCTGACTTCTGACACCGTCTTCTAAGCGTAACAAAGCAATGTAATATTGAGTACACATAACAAATCTGCACCGTATACATCTCCGACTGGCTGAAACCCAATTACAATCTATTTGTTGTGCGAATAGATGCTCAAAGCATTATTTTGTTATTTTTTTCATGGTAAGGACTAATTTTGTTTGTTTCAGAACCAATTGCTTAACCATCACCAAAAATATTGTATGGTGATTTGATTGGAAAATAAACTGCAATACCGTGTATTCTTGATCGAAGACAAAGACAGTTAATGGCACATGCTACAATGTAATTAATTCAATTAGTCTCAATGGATCTATGATTAGACAATCAAAGTAATTACTGTCCCTTTGTATGTCTAATACAAATACGCACGGCCCATTGCACATAAACTAGGTAGCGGGGTGTAAAGAGGTTCGAGAAAGGCATTTAGCCCGTACAAGATGATTTCGAGAGTCGCCCGAGGCAGCGGTGGGTGGCCGACAGAATGGGTGTCCGCGAGCGACGGCACTCTAACTTTATTAAGGACGAGACTCGCTGAATCAAGGTGACGCGCGTTCACAATGCCCTATTCAGATTTAAATAGCTTTACGCCCAATTGCGCTTCAATATGGCTGTAGCTCGAGAGAATAGTTATATAATTAAGCAAAGATTTTAGAGATAAGTTCGCGTCGGAATACTTCACGAAACAATTTAACGAACTTCATAAGTTTCAAGATCCGAAAATATTTTTGAGCTGTGTAAAATATAATATTATCACAATTTATTGAGGTTCCGAATTAAAAAAAAGAACGATACCTATATAATATCGCATTTTGTCTGTCTGTCACAGAGGTTTTCCTCATCTATGCAACGAAATAATTTACATTTTGGCATAATGTTTAGGTCTCGGTGACGCGCACATAGATCGCCAGTCAAAGAACAATTTTTGTTTATTTAACTGGGAAGTCAGTTCGATCTTAGGAAAAAAAAGTTATCGTGTTAATTGATATCGTTTAAAAGAGCTTTAGTTAACAGAAAAATATATAATGTTTGGTTTAGCGGCCTAGTTTGGTTGAGTGCCTTAATTGTGTGAGTCCGACTCGCTCTTGGAAAATTTTAATTATAGCTCACGGCAGAAAACGAAAAGATTTCTAATTAGGTACCTATAATAATAATAAAAAAAACTCATAAAATAGAGATAATGTGAAAGCGAGAAAGAAAGTTTTTCTGATTCATAAACGTTAATTAGCTATTTAAGAAATTCAAGAGCTTTAATATTAAAAGTACCTACCTACCTACTTAAAACTGATATAAAAAGAGTTGTCTTTAGAAATCTGTGAGTATTCTAGTTATTTAGAAAACGTATTAGTACTTAGTTATTAATATTAGTCGGTCGAACGGCAGAGCTCTGTTTCTGAACTCTTTATCTAATAGATAATAGCTACATCTACATATTATAGCCAAGTTATTCGGCTTCAATGATGGAGCAGCTAACTGGATAAATCTGATGTGGATGCGGCCGACGAACTGACAAGACGTCGATTGCAATAAATACTGATGGACAAAAGAGCTTACTTTATCAGTTAATTAATCAATAATTTGACAGTACTATATTTATAGATTATATGCATAATAATAAGTATAATATCTCTATTATATCAAGCTGTAGTATAATATCCCACCGGCCCCTTTATAGCATGGAGAAAAAACGAACATTGATTAGTAAGCTTGCCCTCTACATGTCGGGATTTAAAAAAACATTTAGTCTATGGACAGTATTAATAAACAGCTTAGAATAATAACAGTTATTATTCTAAGATAAACAGCTTCTCATTTGATGGGATTGTTTTTGGCATTTGGTTTGGTTCACGACATGTTTCTTTTAAAGGAGTAAGAAGGGTCAATAAGAATTAGGCATTTTTGTGACTATGCTCAAACTAAACGTGGAGTTAATTAATTTGCAAATCGAAACGGACATCGAGTCACCTAATGTAGATATTAGTATGCAAATCGGAAGGCTTGTACGAACGATCCATTTCAGTCCAGAAAATAACACGAATTAAAAAAAAAAAAAGACCTCACAGCTTGGTCTTGTGAATAAAATGTTCAACATCATCGCAATTGCACTCGCCTAAATAGTTTCGATTCATAGAAATAGAAAGACGTTTTAAATTCGTTTAGTGCTAATCGTATATATGTAATTCAAACGGGCCTGAGTATCTTTAGCATGTTAATTGCTACGTTGATTAAACGGTGGGTAGGTACCTAAGTGCCGATTAGGTCAGTATTTTAGGAAAGTTTGGAAAATTCTTTATTTTAAGTTCAAAGCCAGTGCCTATTTACTTTGACCTAGGCAAACAAATGAGATGTGACAATAATTATGTATTATGTATACTTAATTAAGTAGGTTTTATTCACGAATTCTTGATTCTTGTCCACCAAGGCTAAAATACGACTTTTAGCCTTTTACAATTTATTTACGTTGCCAGGTACCTGGATGAGCATAAGCCGCTCCCTCCATTCCCGTGGGGGTCATAAGAGGCGATGGGGGATTATTACACGTTGATGAGCAGCAATATCCACCTTAACACGGATACACATCATACTACTACATATTTTTTACAATGACATGAATATTTACTGTATAAAGTGTTATATTATTTTAATTATTGTGAATCTGAGGACTATGTGGGTAATTGTTCCAGTTTTAATCATGTTCTGGCAGTTTGAGTAGTTTATGCGGCCTACCCAAATGTCCTTTCCTTGGTATTGTTCGTCGAATCGTTTAGCTCCTTAAGTTTATTTTTTTTTCAGGTAGATTTCGTTCTGCTTTGTTAAAGAAACTCAAGGATTCCGATGTATAGTTGTTTGAAAAGTCTTGTAGTCTTACTCGCCTAGATTGTTCATTAGTAAAGTTATATCAATTGTATATGCTGTGGATAACGGTGTGAGTTTCACATGTATATAATAGGTATCTTTGTTTATATTATTTGCGCAGATATAATGTGTTTGTTTGTCCCAAATAAATAAATAAATAAGTTATGAATTGAGCTGCACGGTTACTGACAAATGCGTGCACTGACTGGACAGGTCCACTAAATCTGTGTGGTTCTTTCCTCAAAAGACCATTTCAGACACCAATCTACATGATCCTCAAAGATTATGTGCGGATTTTTATATACACATTGACATTGATTAATTTTATATATACTATGACATGAGTATTTACTTTATAAAGTATTATATAATATTATTTTGATTATTGTGAATGTGAGAACTATGTCGGTAATTGCTTTTTTGTATTTTTCTCAGTTAGTTTTAATCATGATCTGGCAGTTTGAGTAATTTATGCGGCCTACTCAAATGTCCTTTCTTTGGTATTGTGCGTCGAATCGTTGAGCTCTTAAGTTCTGAGTTGAGCTGCACGATTGCTGACAAATGCGTGCACTGACTGCACAGGTCCACTCAAATTGTGTGGTTCTTTCCTCAAAAGACCATTTTAGATACCGATCTACATAGCCTTCACATGATCTGACCAAGATTTTATCTGGACTTTAAAAGAGATAGTGACCTCTGAGTTTGTTTCGGCCTTTTTTCTCAGAGTAGTCAGAAAGGAATCGACGGCCGCATCTACTTTAAAAAACTGTTTGACGAGTAAAAGTGTTTGTACCTTAGAATAATAACTAGTTTGTACAAACCTACTTACAGATATAAAATCATATAATTTATCACTACGTTCACAAATCCAGATGGCTAGCAAATGTTTATCATTGTTTTTTGTGTCGGTATATGAAAAGCAAAATACGCAACATTAATTGAATACGTGCTAGTGGTAAAGGTAGGTAGATAAGTAAATATATCACATTGTGAAAACCCTAAATAAGGGAAGGCTTGAAAGACCCGTCTTAAATAATAAAAATAATGGTGCTGGAATAGGGAACTAAACGCCGTGGTCATGGCCTGCTAGGGTTGCGGGAAAGTCCGAGAGGGATACCGTACCCCTGGCGCAGGCAACTGAAGGAACACGGGTGGGTTTTAGTCAGTAAGAGTCTGACACGCCCTCCTGCTCTGCCCAGAGCGGGAGAAGTTACATGATGATTTCCCACCCTCAAAAAAAAAATGCTCGGTCGGTGTAGTGACGACACAGTGGCAACATTTTCAGATAGCTATGAACACGAACAGGCTTCGCATACGTGTGTCAGTGTGTGCATGCCTGTCTTACTTACTGCGTAGCAAGAGATAATTTATAACTGTATCGAACATAACCATCCTTAATTTAGTGTGAACTTACAAGTGGCGTTGAGTACAGGCTTAAGGCATCTACCGCACGCGTTACCATGCGAACAATGGCGCACGACAAGCAGAGGGGCGCGGGGTCTAGGGCGGCACAAAGTTTGGCAATTATGGCGACCGCATGTCTGCGAGCGTCGCTACACTCATTACCGACTGAAACTCGACTCGTCTAGATTAAAAGTCTAAGAGACACGGGTCCCGGGAAATACCACGCCAAGCGCTGAATAAGATGGGGATTAATGTTCGAGACTGCGTCTAAACAAATAGCGTAGTTAAGACTTACCCGATAGTTAAAGTGCCCTTTGGTTTAACAACGTAATCAATTATTCGGTTCAAACGGAACGATATACAGTGTTCATCGTTTACCCGTTGAATAAATTCAACGAAAGCGAGTAAAAATGTCTTAGGATAATTAAATCACGAAGTCTGTAAACAAACGGGTAAGTTTAATAAGTAGCAAGCTAACTGTACCACGCCAACTGCCTCGCTCCGTGTTCGAGAACATCTAAACAAATAACGTAGTTAGATTTCCCCTCTTCTCGAGTACTCTTAGGTCGAATGCGAAAATACAGGGAAACTTATCACAGAATATCCAAGTACCTACCTACCTACCTAACTTTAGTAACCTCGTATCGCTCTAAATGGGATTCTGACCGGACGGTATTACGTAATGTTAACATCGAACATCAGTTATTTTAGAAGGATAAGCTTTTTCAAAAAGAGTGGTCTAAATAATGAAAGAACTCAAGCTTTCTCGGCCCAATACACCCGTAATCGACTGAAGAAGGAACAGGTATGACTCACTAGGGTTTTAGACCATAAAGTCAAAGTTGGCCAAGAGATAGATCAAGTCTGTCTGTGATAGTCCATGGGGTTTATTAGATTAGTTCTGCTGCGGCCACCAAAATTGGAGAGTAGAGTAACCGCAGAGGAAGAGGCAGGATAATATTGAAATATTATCAAGGCTTTGAAGTTTGTATCGAGAGATCAGGTTTTTTGCCGGTGTGGTGAAGTATAGAGGCAGATGTAATTTTCTACTGGACTATGTATGGTAAGCATACCTACCTATTAAAGCACGATATAAAACAAAGCACGTTGCATCGTTATTCAGCTCTCGTCCGGGAGTAAAAAGGAATTCTGGACATTGAGTGCCAGTAAATCAAACACAATTTTTTTACAAGTAAGAAAATGAACAACATCTTTATCACATGTACCTACTAAAGTTTTTTCGTTTATTTAGGTCGGATTATCCGTGTCGAAAAGACGAATAACACGTAGATTAAGTTTAGTCGTGTATAAGTTACCACGTTGTATGCCTTTGTGATGGTTCGGCGAAGTTGAAAGAAGTTGTCGAAGCGCCCGAATCCCGGTAAATACACACATCTAGTTAAAAATCGAGCTAATATAGCGTCGTCATCATGTGGGTTTTGCACATAAAAAGTACAAGAATAATAATAATCGAATTCAATTAAATTTAACTAGAAAACTATTTGCGTTACGCATAGCATGGCAATGCGATATTAAATCACAGAAAAAATTAAAAGATATCCTGTTCCACTATCACAGAAGCATTTTCCCCGGGAATTATGAAATGAATGAATAAATTACAAGTCTTATTCATAGCCAGTTCGTAACACAAACAGTTTCGGATAGTCAGACACACACTTCTGAGTAAAGACCAACAAGGAAAGTTTGAGTGCTAACTTTACGCGAACGAAGCTGCTGTTGAGCTACTTATTATTCTAAAAGGAATATTATTTTCGGAGAAACGGTTACTTTACTCGATTATTCGCCCTCTGTAGTTTAATGTTTACAAGCAAAACACCAAGTTATATTTTCATAAATGGCACTGAAAACCATTTTGGTGTTATGATCATGAAAGACGGGTGAACCATCTAATGCGACTTTTTCTGCGGACCGTTTATCTTGCATCCGTCTCTTATTTTTTCCATGAATGAGTTAAGGTCATGGAAAAAACACTTCGAATAGAAGTGAATCCCCGGCATCCGCAAATCCGAAAATTCCGCCATTGCCTTACAATTTCGGGGCGTATAACACGCCCAGTTGCGGTATATCTAATGTAATGTTCTGTTTTATGCTTAAGTGGAGGTTTTGCTAATCATTTATCTATATTTTAATAGGGCGCTGGCACAATCGTAGAGCTTCAAATCCACTGTTCTTCGCCAGTCTCAAATAGGATCGACACGCGACTATTTCGTTCGCCCATTTCACGGACGACCGACATTCCTAATTCAGTTCTTGGCCACCACAAATCCGTATGGCCAACTGCGCGCTTACGAAAACCACCCTTACTAATACGAAATTTTGTGTTATAATATTAACCTCATTATAAGTAAATTTGCTGCGCCCTTTGTTTTTTGTGCGTAAAATCGTCAAATTTATTTATTTAACTTCTCTCGGCGGAGCGGGATGGCGTGTCAGGCTCTTACTGGCTAAAACCCACCCGAGTTCCTTCAGTTGCTTGTGCCAGAGGCCGCGATAACCCTTTCTGACTTTCCCGCAACCCTGGCAGGCATCGGCCCTAGCGGACCCCGTCATTGGTGCTGACATCACTTTGAGGCGCACGTGGAAAACGACGCGTTGTCGACCCGGGCCTGGTCCTTATCGGACGGCGAGCTACCCATTGCTCTCCGGTGGTGGCGGGGAATCGGCCTGGGATTCCCGACGCCCAGGACTTCTCTTGCGGCGACTAGGGGCGTGAGGGCACGAATTTTGTCTCTCCCTCACGCGTTCTGCCTCCTCTTATGCGAGCATTACTGCTTCGCAGAAGGAGGTGACGGCTTCCCATGCCCTCTCGCTCCGTACCATGGCCTAGACCAGGGCCGGACGCGAGAGATCGCCACCGCCGATCACCTCCACGAGGACACAGATATGCTACGCCCAAGCCGGGCAGACCTCCACCGTATGCTCCACCATGTTCGTATGCTCCCGCCTTATCCGGAACAGGAACCTCCCGAAGCAACCGTGTCCGGTGAGGTCCTGTGTCAGGCGGAAGGTGAGGACGCCGTGGCACCTCACTAGCCACTCCTTAAAGAGGGGACTTATCGCCGCAATTGTGGCGTGCCCAGCACAGGGTTGCGATAGTCGCACTCTCCATGTCGCCATGAGATCCCGCCGGAGCTCTGTCCGCTGTGCCGTGATTTCTCGCGGTTGCGGAGTTACGCCCCGGCGTTTCAACTCCTCGCGCCACTCCCATATGTGCGCGAGGACTTTTGCCTCCAGATGCCACGGCGGCAATCCGACAAGGAGGCTCGCCGCCTCACCGGAAATCTCCGGTATCCCCGGACCAGCCGGGTGGCCATGACCCTTTGGGACGCGTTCAACCGGCGGGCTAGCCGCCGCCTCAAGGAACGCGCCCACACCGGTGCCCCGTAAATGGCCATGGACCGCACGGCCCCCACGTAGAGCCTCCGGCAAGAGTCATTTGAACCCCCTAGATTGGGCAGGAGCCGCTTCAAGCAAGGCAGCCTCGGCCCTTTCCATTCTTGGAGCCAAACGTCGGAAATGCTCCACGAAGTTCCACCGGCTCTCGAGGACGAGTCCCAGGTACTTCATCGTCAACTCCACGCCGATGTGAACCCTTCGCCTTCTGCGGCCGGGGAAGGGAGTCGAGATCTCTCTCTCCCATTCCGCAGTTTTCGCAGTCGTGGGACGCGGTGGTGTCCTTCTGCGAGGACGTGATGTCGCAGAAGGACACCACCGCGTCCCACGACTCTGCGCTACCGACCATCCTCCGCACTACGGCCGGCAGCGACAGATCGCCTCCTACTTCATTTGTGAGGACACGGCGCTGCTCCTCCCAAGCTACACACGGCGAGCGTGTGTTGCGCCGTGTCCTCCCCGCAATGGACGCAATGGTGGCACCGAGCGTCCGGCTCCCTGCCTATGCGGCACAGGTACTTGCCGAAGCAGCCGTGCCCCGACAGCACCTGCGTCACCCTAAACGACAAGGATCCGTGCCTTCTCCCGAGCCAGTCGTCGAGTACTGGCCGGATCGCCTCGACGGTAGCGAGGCCGGCGGTAGGGCGCAGAAGCCTTAGCCGCCATTCCGCCACCAAGACCTGATGGAGCTCCTCTCGGCGCAGCGCGATCTGCCGCTGCACCGGCCTCGAGCCCCGTGCCCGCTCTTCCTCGCGCCATCGATATAATGACGCGAGTACTTTCGCCTCTAGGTCCCAGGGCGGGGATCCGGCCAGGACGCAAGCCGCCTCGTAGGAAATCGTGCGGTACCCGCGGACGACTCTGATGGCCATCGCCCTCTGCGGTTTGCGCAGAATGGCGAGAGTGCCGGCCGTCATGTCCATCGCCCACACAGGGGCCCCATACAGGGCCATGGACCACACGATTCCCACGTACAACCGCCTACAGGCGGCGCTCGTCCCCCCAAGTTAGGAAGCAACGTTGAAAGCGCGCCCGCTGCACCCATCAGCTTGGGCGCCAGCCGCCGGAAATGGGGCCCGAATCCCCATCGGCTGTCGAGCACCAATCCCAGATACTTCATGGTGGACTCGACAGCTATCCGGGCCCCGCTGACCACGATGTGTGATCCCGGCGCCGGTGCACGTCGGGGGCCATGAAACACCATGGCCTCCGACTTGTTTAGGGCCACCTCCAGGCCCAGGCGCCGGATGCGGTTCACCACCTGTAACACCGCAGCCGTGGCTATCAACGTCGCTTCCCTGTGCGAGCTCCCCCGTGTCGTCCGCATAACACGTCAAGTCGGCGCCCGACGGGAGCTCGCCTCTCAGCACCCAGTCGTAGCCGATGTTCCACAGGAGCGGTCCCAAGATCCCTGTGGAACACCGCACGACATGAGGTGCCGACCGGCACCGTCACGTCCCCGATAGGTGACGCATCTATCCTCCAGATAAGCCCCTACCGTACGGCGGAGGTAGGGAGGCACGCGATGGTATTTCAGAGCCTCCCGAATACAACTCCAGGGTAGGGTGTTGAATGCGTTGGAGATGTCTAGACACCGCCATCACCACCCCACCCTGGGACACTGTCTCCTCACGCGCATGATGGCGTCTATGGTGGAGCGCCCCCGACGAAAACCGAATTGGTTGTCGTTCAGGTCCGGCCCCTCCCTGCACAAGTGGCTGACGAGGCGGTCTGCGATAATGCGCTCAAAAAGTTTGCCCGCCTCGTCAAGCAGCACTATAGGCCGATACGCGGACGGCGAGTCCGCGGGGCGCCCCTCCTTCCTGAGCAGGACCAGCCTGCCAGCCAGACATGCCATGAAGAGCCCCCTCAGCTGGGGCTCCAGCTCCTTCAGAGCCAGGACGAGAGCTCGACCAGGAACTCCGTCGGGTCCGGGCGCTGTGTTCTTAGCCCGGAGTCCCGACACGGCCGCTCTCGTCTCTGCTTGCGTCACCTCGGGGACATCGGTGCTCTCCTCTTCTGGAGAGTCTGTGGCTGAGGGCGAAGCCATCGCCGGGGGAACGTGTCCCGCTCGCTCAGTGAAGAGGGCCGATACTATTGCCTCTAGCAACTGGGGTTGCATGCTTTGCACCAGTGGAGGCGCCCAGGGACGCATCTTGCCCCGTACCCAACGGTAGGGGCGCCCCCACGGATCCCGATCTAGAGACCCCAGCAGCTCTTCCCTGGCACGCGACTTAGAGTCGCCGATGGCCAGCCACAGAGTCTCCTTGGACGCGCGGTACACCTCATACAGCGCGTCTTCCTCAACGGAATCCCGTCGACGTCGTCTCCGGTATCGCGTGTACTGGCGGCGAGCCGCAACGCACTCAACGCGCAGCCGCGCGATTTCGTCGGTCAACCAGTACACCTGGCGCCTTGCGGACTGTTGGCGGACACGGGGCATGGACGCGTCGCAGATCTGCGTCATCGCCCCGCGAAACCACAGCGCCACCGCTTCGACGTCGACGGGGCCGTCCGTCGTCGACTCCCAAATCCAGGACTGGACTATGGCAGCTTCCTCGAGTAGTTCCTTGTCGATGCGCTTAAGCGCCCAACGCGGGCCGTCGTTAATCGGGGTTGTTGGATGGCGGCCGCTCGCGGTCTGGGCAGAGACGTCGAACCGGATAAACCGATGGTCCTACAGCGTCTCCACCCACACGGCGACACGCCAGTCGCGGACTCGGCTGGCGACAGAGGGGCTAGCGAGCGAGACGTCCACTATCGACCCGCCCCGCTGCCGCACACACGTGTATTCCGAACCCCGATTCAGGACGACCAGATCAGTCGTCACCGCCCACTCTTCTAGCACCTCGCCCCGAGGGTCAGTGACCGGAGATCCCCACGCCGATGACTTGGCGTTGAGGAGATCTCCGAGCACCAGAACGGGACGAGGGTGATAGCGGCCTACGACGGCGCCCAACTCGACAAGGAAACTCTCGAAGTCGGCGAGACTCTTGTTGGGGGAGAAATACGCCCCCACAATGACGATGCGATGACGATGAACCCCTCCTACCGTTACTTGGGAACCCGACGGTGGCGCGTTCCGAGGACCACGAAAACTTATGGCCTCGGACTTGTGCACAGCAAATTTCCGGAAATTAGTACTCGAGGTGTCCCCCTCGAGAACTAATTTCCGGAAATTTGCTGCGGCGTAACACGTTCATGTACTCATTAGTTTAGTCTAGTCTTATTTTGTAACTTTGTTACATTGTGCAATAAATTAGTAGACAGCTCCACTCAAATGTATGTGGTTCTTTCCTCACAAGAGAATTTCAGACACTTATCTGAATGGTCCTCACATGACTTGATTAAGATAATGTCTGGACTATAATAGAGACTGTGACCTCTCGAGTTTGTTTCGGTGTTTCTTCTCGTAGTCGGATAGGAAACACCGACCACATTTAGTTTTTAAAATATTATTGACGTGTTTGTATAAACCTAATTACCGAAAAAAATATAATAATGTGGTTTAAAACTCAAATTGTTACCATAGAAGTGTCGTGCCAAGAAAAAACAGAAATCTGACCTGCAAACTAGGGTGCACGGCGAGCTGCAACAAAGTCCTGACGACGCCGAGGTGTCCCTTATTGACGGCGATGTGTAGCGGCGTCTGCCTCCTGCGGTTGCGCGCGCTGAGGTCGGCGCCGGCGCCGGCGAGCGCGCGCAGGGCGGCGGGCTCGTCGCCGAAGGCCGCGTGGTGCGCCGCGCGGTCTCCGTCGCGGTCCTCCGCGTCCACGTCCGCGCCCGCCTCCACGAGCGCACGGATCACCTCCACGTGACCGTTTTGGGCTGCCGCCTGTCATAGTTGATATTATAGTATATTTATCCGTAAAAAATGAAATGTAACCGACGTCCGATAAAATGATGACAAGAAAAGCGAGTCCAAAGGAGGTCCTTGTACCATGTATCCTAACAAAACAATTGAAATCATATAAAGACTGTGTTTATCACTTTAAACTCCAAAGCCTCACCAATCGTAGAAAAGTACTAGATCTTTGTTTCTAAAATATATGTTACCTACAGTAAATAAACAAATAATAAAATAAAATAAAAATAATAATAAATTTAAAAATTTAAAAAAAAAAATTGTAAATAATTATATGTGAATGTTCCTAGCAGGTCATAAACCTACAATCTGTTGAGACAATCTTTGCACAATACAAACTTAGGTGGCATTTCTCCCCATACGAGGGCTACCAACAATTGTAGGTGTAGGTGTGCTATATGCCGCAAAGCTGAAATTGATATCAATCACAAAAGTATTAACTCTTTTAAAAGGAAATTATAGAAGCACTTTCAGTTGTAGGACATTTGACTTATCATTCCAATAATTAAATAATTTATTAATTTCAATATGTATTATTATTTATAAGTACTTCTATTTTAAACTTTTTTTATGTTTTATTTCATAAACTTTTGAACATTAAGAGCGTTTATACCTTATGAGTGGCAACGTCGCAATTTAGTGTCATATTTCGTGGTTTTAAATTTTTATCATTTAATCGGAGCTATATTTTAAAAATCTGTTTAATTAACTTTTAGAATTATGTGTAAACTGTGTAAAAGGTAAGAAATCGTTGCGTTTACAGTTCTCATCATCATCATTTCAGCCGAAAGACGTCCACTGCTGGACATAGGCCTCCCCCAAGCACCTCCACTTCGACCGCTTTTGTGCTTCCCGCATCCAACGGGTTCCTGCGGCCTTGACAAGATCGTCTGTCCACCTTGTGGGAGGCCTTCCAACGCTACGTCTTCCGGTACGCGGTCGTCACTCTAGAACTTTCCGGCCCCATCGGCCATCTGTTCTGCGAGCAATGTGCCCTGCCCACTGCCACTTAAGTTTGGCAATTCTTCGGGCTATGTCGGTTACCTTGGTTCTCCTGCGGATCTCTTCATTTCTGATTCGATCACGCAGGGAAACTCCAAGCATAGCCCTCTCCATTGCCCTTTGGGTGACTTTTAGCCCTCTAATAAGGCACATTGTGAGCGACCACGTTTCAGTACCATATGTCATCACTGGCAACACGCACTGGTCAAAGACTTTCGTCTTGAGGCACTGCGGTATGTGGGACGAGAAGATATTGCGTAGCTTCCCGAACGCTGCCCTTTCTCGAAGTTGGACCTACCTAACTGGACAACTTGTCCTAAGTACACATACTCGTCCACGACTTCGAGTGTAGCGTCGCCGATCTTCATGAGAGTGGGTGTTACATGGGCATTTAACATGACCTTCGTTTTTTCCATGTTCATTTTAAGACCCACTCTTTCGGAGGCTCTACTGAGGTCATCGAGCATTATACTGAGGTCCTCCATAGTCTCAGCCATGACTACGATATCGTCGGCAAACCGTAGGTGAGTTATGTACTCGCCATTAATGTTAATGCCAGCCCCTTTCCAGTCCAGAACCTTGAAGACATCCTCCGAAACTGTTCACCGCTGCACTGGAGGCAGTGCAGCGGTGAACAGTTTCGGAGAGATAACGTCTCCCTGTCTCACACCTCGCTGCAGAAGGATAGGTTTCGAGGTCTGATCCTGGAGTCGGACTGACATAGTGGCGTTTTTGTACAGACACTTCAGCACCTCGATGTACCGATAGTCAATCTGGCACCGTTGAAGAGACTGCAGTACAGCCCATGTCTCGATCGAATCAAAGGCTTTCTCGTAGTCCACAAATGCTAAGCAGAGAGGCAGGTTATACTCTTCGGTCTTCTGTATAACCTGTCGCAACGTATGTATGTGGTCCACGGTGCTAAAGCCTTTACGGAATCCGGCTTGTTCGGGAGGCTGGAAGTCGTCAAACCTGCGCGCGAGACGGTTTGTGATGACTCTTGAAAACAGCTTGTAGACATGGCTCAGAAGTGAGATGGGCCTATAGTTCTTAAGTAGGGCATTATCGCCCTTCTTAAAGAAAAGTATCACCACACCTCTGTTCCATGCCTGTGGTGTTTTACCCTCGAGTATGACGGAACCGAACAGCTTTTGGAGGGCCCTAAGAACGGGTTTTCCGCCGGCTTTCAGGAGCTCTGCCGTAATTCCGTCATCACTCGGTGCCTTGTTGTTTTTGAGCTGCTTCAGAGCCATCCTTATCTCGTACAGGCTGACGTCCGGGATGTCTTCGGTATAGTGTCGGGTCAATCTAGCTCTTGGGTCGTTAGCCAGATTCGTAACGGGGTTACTTGTTGATGTGTATAACTGTCCATAGAACCTCTCGATCTCTCTCAGCAGCTCAGGTTTGGCGGATACGATCCTGCCATCATCGGTCTTCAGTTTAGTAAGCTGGCTCTGCCCAATAGACAGATCTCTAGCAAAGACCTTAGAGCCTTTATTCCGCTATCGCGACCTCAATACGGTCTGTATTGAAGCGGCGAAGGTCACTTTTCAAGGACTTAGAGATCCGTCTATTGAGCTGCCGGTACTTCAGCGCGTCATCTGAAGACTGCAGGATCATTTCGCGCCTCTCCTTCATGAGCCGCAAAGTAGGATCAGAGAGCTTCTTTTTTGTGTTCGTACGGCGGGTCTTAAAGATCTTGGACCCGACCGTATGGACAGCTTCCACGAACCCATCGTTATATTCGTCCACGGAGCTCCCTAGGCACTCGAAACGATTTCGAAGTTCGAGCTGAAAGCTCTCGGGGTTTTGGACTTGGATCGATCGGTGCTGGGCGGAGCGTAGACTTCATCAGTCGAGATCTTTCCAGCTTAATATTTAAGTTCAATGTGCCTCTTACCATACGGTGATCACTTCCGGTTTTACCGCGTTGATCACAGAGACATCATTGAATAATTGCTTCTTCGTCGACATAATGAAGTCAATCTCATTTTTTGTTTTGCCATCCGGGCTCTGCCAGGTCCACTTTCTGTGCTCCCGTTTTCTGAAGAAGGAATTCATCATAAAGAGGCCTTCCTTCTCCCTAAAACTGGCCAGTAGGTGGCCCCGGTGGTTCCGACGTCCAACTCCAAATTGCCCCACTCGCAGCTCATCATCGCTTCGTTTGCCCAGTCTCGCGTTAAAGTCCCCCGTCGCGTTAAAGTTTACAGTTCTATTTATATGCAAATAATACATTGGAAACTTGCAGGGCGTTATTTTCATTGTAAAATAACTGTAAGCATTACGGTTACTTACTTTTTAAACACATTCACGTAATTCTAAAAAGTTAATTAAACAGATTTTTAAAATATAGCTTCGATTAAATGATAAAAATTTAAAACCACGAAATATGACACTAAATTGCGACGTTTCCACTCATAAGGTATAAGCGCTCTTAATTCATTCTAACATAATACTACTGAACATCAAGTTAATGCTTGGTTTTATTGTATTGTATTCATGTTATTTTCATTTTTATTTTATTTTATTATTTTTGGAAAACTTACAGCTAATCAGACACAGTGGTTACAAATATAATAACAAGATGATGGCCAATTACAAGTTTTCACATGTAGAAATAACATTCAACTATGATGTACTAGGTAGCAGAGAGTGTTACTTTCGCGTTCTGTTTATTCTTATACATATAATGCAAGGACTATGTTATTTTATCGAAAAAGTGATTGCAAAGAGCCTTCTTCAATTTAGGCACAATAATCTTTAATAATAGCATAATAATTCTTTGTTTTTATGTATTTTTAATTTAATTATGTATTCAGAGCACACCACAGCACACATTACTTGATAACGTCTAAGCCGTTACATGTAGATAATTGAGGGTACATTTCAGGATAATGTATACTGTACGAGTTTTAATTGGGTATGTAATATATTATATAATTACAAAATGTCTAATATTTAGAAGATATAACTAATGAATCTATAATTTTATTTCACTTAATGATCAGTTAATATAATAAACGATTGATATAATTTTAAAATAACGATTTTTTTTATGCATAACATTCATTGAATATAAAATCGTTGGATATACCACTCAAAAGACATAAAACCTATTTAGTCTAATATGATAAAAACGCCTTGAACCGTTTTGTAATTTCATAGTTAGTAACCTCAGTAGATATACCTTTTAACTGATTACCACCTGCCAAGATAGCACCAACAATAGAGAGGATCTGGCGCTAGGCGGCCGCTGCCGCAGCACGCTCGCCTTCGCGCGTTAATGGTCACTATTCTAACCTAACCTAACCCAAATGATTCACCAACAATAGAGGGGGTCTGGCTTCTTTTCTTTTTTTTTTTTGTTTCCGGGGTGGAAAGTCCTCATGGATGTCCGCCGCCCTGGGGCGGACGGCGGGGTCTGTCAGACTCTTACTGACTAAAAACCACCCCGGTGTTCCATCTCACACCTACGCCGGGGGTCGCGGGAACGTACGATCCTTCCGCAACCCCCGACTGGTGCCGGCCCGCCACTGCGGGCCTTTTTGGGTCTGGGGGGGGAGTGAGGTGCTTGACTCCCCCCGCGACGTCTAAGAGGGGCGCGCGTGGAACACTACGCGCCGCCACCTCAGGTCCTGGTGTGTGGGGAGCGACAGACGTGGGGGTCTGGCTTCTAACCTAACCTATCCGAGTCGGATTGCTCTGAATCGGGGTGTTAACCATAATGATGGTGTCAATATATATTTTAAACGATAGACCCAATGATTTTCGATTAAATAAACGTTATATCCAATAACGTTATACGAAATAAGTTTTAGAGTATATAAATGTTATATGTAAAGAAATTATATCAACGGTTGGTTTATCTCACGTTTATTACAAATATAATATATGTTCCGTGCGGGAATCGAACCCGAGACAAATTAATTTTAATTAGTTTTAATTTTGTAAAAGATAATTGTGATGTATCTCTCGTCGGTAATCCTTAAATATATAAAGAATAACATTGACAAACGGCCAAGGTTTGACGGTCAGGAGGATGTGGTTCAGGATGATGACCTATATGCTGATAATTCCCTTACTCTTCACGACACTTACAGTGTTAGGTGGTAGTCTATACTTTGTCAGAATATATCCCTCTAAGAGAAATTTATATTGTTGAATACAATACTGAATATAGTTCCGGTTTTGAGACTTAAATTCTAGTATACCTGTAGGGCAGTGTGTCCGCCATAGAAGCCGTTAACATCAACATGTGCCGCATCGGTACGGCCCAGGATCTCGGCGCAGCGCGTCGCGTCACCGTTGGCGGCCGCCTTCACCAGCTCCTCGTTAGCGTCGCCCGTCACGTGAGATTCGAACAACTTCTTCAAAAGCGCCGACAGACGTTCTCCTACAATAACGATACGTTATTAAGATATGAGAAACCGATATTTGTTAAATCTCACACAAAGACACTCATCGAAAGTGGGTCAACTAAAGGGTGGTGCGGTTACTGAGTTGTGAGCTTGTTATGTACGGGCTTTTATGTACAAGCAGGGAAATGTATTGTTCAGCAGATTGGCACACTACGTCAATTTGCCGTGCTAAAGCCATTTCATTATATTGGTGACAATTGTGATTTGAATGAACAGACAATAATTTAAGTTATGGCCGATTCCTATAATTTACGGACCGTTATCCAATAATTAAGCAAATACTTTATACAATTGCATAGTAGACCCTCCGACCACAGGTAAAATTAGCTTACGAATCTATTTATATGCCTTGTTTGGCAATAAAAAAAGCTACCATTGATAAGTAAAACTATTGGTGTTTGTTCATAGGAATCGACCAATAACAATTGATTTGCTTCACAATCCTTTTCCCTGCCTGTAGAACATTTCTCCGACACTGACCCACGTTCTACGTGACAGTCTTTTTACTTAAAATAAGAGCAAATATGCTTTGTCATCGCTAAAATTAACCTTGTTTCACTTGTGAGTGCCGTCGGCGCATCCCCCACCCTTTTTTCTATGCAATAAAATTCACCTTACTGAAAGTGTAATGTTTAATTTCGCTCACATGCCATTCATTACAAAGGGCTGACACGAAAAAAACTTTATTAAGCCAAATTAAAGGCACAAAAAGAAAGAAGCTGAGCGTGGCGCGGAGCGAACAATTACTATAGCTCTGATCCGCAATCGATTTACCGGTGCCTCTCGAACGAACCGTTCATTAACATTCTAGCTTGAGCAACTCAGAAATGAAAACTAAAATATTTATCATCATGTACGCGATTAGCAGAAGCGTGTCTTAGATTAGGCCTTGTTTATAGCAAAAATATAATTTGAAACAGCAAAATCCGCTTTTTATTAAATCGATGTATGCGTATTAGTCACAATGAAGCAAATAAATGTTACCTGACGAGTTTCCAGGAATACTTCCATCAGATGACGCGACTTTAGTTACAGCGTTAGGATTGTAAGTCCACGATGTGTTGCACACCTCCACTTTGAGATCATTGTCGTGGTATATTTGTTGAACACGACCAATCTTGCCGAGTGTCTGTGAACAAAAACATATTTCATGCGGTCAACTAATCCGTTTTTTTATTTTTACAATCGGTCTAAACTGCTTACTGAGTCAGAGGCTAGCTGTTTTAAAGATGATCTCTCCAAAAGTGAATTATGAGAAATCAATAAATATAAGACAGCATATATTCTGTTAAAAGACAAATGACTATTTTTCGAGATAAATGTACCCTGGACTTCTTAGTTAATGGTACCACTCCGGGTGGAAACGGGCGTCGTTTTGCTGCTTAAATGCGTAGCATGCTGCGTTCGTACACCATTTTTTCTTGGACTCAAAGATTGGTTTGTAGAGAATGCCAAATGGGATTCAGACCCTTTGGCTCCTTAAATACTAAATCTACTCAAAAATAACCTTAAATTCACTAATTCACTGACAGACTACTCACAACCTAAATTACGGGGTCTAGAAACATGAACTTTTGCCCGAGAGTTGCTTATTTATCGATAGGAAGTACTAAGGAAGGGTTTATGAGAATTCATTCCCTAATGTGGTTAAATAGGGGATGAATGTTTGTATGTAAGTGCGTAATTTGTCAATAGGAAATCCTATCGGGCACACGGCTTGTAGGTACAGTCGCCAGCACATCAGGTTATACGAAACTGTAAAATTTCTCCAAATTAATTGAAATCTTAAAATGTTTGAAGATTAAGTTCAAAATCGAATGAGGAAATTTGACAGTTTGTGGTAACTTGACCTGCAGCTGTGTGTACCTAAATAAATTTTAAATAAAGAGTACTAACGGGCGCCATGGCCTCTGCCCACTCGCCGTGGCCGCGCTGCAGCGTCTTGACGCGCTCCTGGTCGGCGCACACCTGCACCAGGTCGCCGACCGCGAACCCGCCGCCACTAGCGCCCGACGAAGACGCCGACGCACTCAGGTTGCCGCTACAAACCTGCGATGCAAACATACATACATCAGTACAGGGTGACCTATTATTTTAATATTTTCATTCTGTGCTTTACTTTTTTGCATGAAACAACATTGCATCCTTTGTATCTGAAAGGCGTTGCTAGCTGCGCTACACTTTATTCTATTGCAGCTATCATCATAATTAGTCAAATCATCAAATTCATTCGTTACTTGAACGCACAAAATACTTTACCTGACCACCACCCCGGATTGAGTGGTTGAGAATGCCTAAGACATTTACTTTCGGCGCTGAGCTGAACGTTTTAAAACCAAAAGTGCGCTTTTATTTAGGCATTCAATTAGGTTTCGTACGCCTAGTGTTAGTGAAAACACATTTTGTGCACATATTTGCTGCATAAAGCTTAATTATGTTTACAAATATATAAATTCGTGCCCAACATCAGCGTCAGAGGAATTCAGACCTTACGGCTCACATACGCCGATGTATTTAAAAACAAAACCTGCGTCATTGATATGAACGTGTGTGATTCAGTCCAATTATTATTGGAACACATAAGCATGTTTTGACAGCCCAGTCAATGCCTAACGAAAAATTTTGAAGATACTAAGATTGCCAACCTTTTTACAACCAAACCAATAACTTTAAGAGGGCTATCACAATTTTTCTTGTATTTGAGTGTTTGAAGAGTCACACACTCAAATGCAAGAAACAATGAGATATTTATTTGGAAGACTCCCGAGAGAAATAATCAAACATTCTCATGCATATTTTTATTTTATGGCTTAGATATCGCCACAAAATTAAAAAAAATATATGCTTGAGATAGTTGGATTATATCTCTCGCGAGTGCAAAATAAATATCACATTTTTTCTTGTATTTGAGTGTGTGAAACTCAAAAACTCAAAGCATTTATTTCAAATAAACCAATTACAGGCACTTTTGAATTGTCAAGGGGTCGGTCAGTCAGAAAGATGAAGCTAGTAGCCCATTTCGAAGCGTAGTAGGTACCTATGGAGAAGAACGGGCAAGAAACTCCATGGACACTCATTTAAATCAAAATATTTTTACAAAATTGTGGTTACATCATTAATGTTGAAATTATACATGTGAGAACGATGTAGAAAGACATACACGTTAAAAGCGTCCGTAATAAAAAGATAAAAACAATTCAGGAATCAAAATAAGCCGTGGCAGCTAAGACATGACCAGTGCCTACTGACGGCGCCCGTTCACGAACATGACGTATGCATCAGCACCATTCAGCTCAACCATTTTGAAGGTAACTCAATGATCCAATACACACGCCACCACCAGCGACACATTTGAGTGAGCATGACATACTCTCAGCCGCCAGGGCACATTCAAGTCAATGAAAGACGAACCCAGTAAGCTTTCTAAAGGTACTATCGAGGAAGTTCATATCTAAGCAGTTTTAGAACAAAATCCCGTGAACACGATGACCGCATCTGTTTTACGTTAGTTACTGTTAGCGCCCGAGCGCTACAGGGAAAAATAGTCCTAAAGGTGCATAGATATGAACTTCCTCGATAGTACATAGTGCTCACACACTATGCAATTATACAATCTATTAATTCAATTCAATTCTATCAATTATCTTTGCATTGTATAAATTCAATCTCTTAGAGATTAAATTTATACAATGCAATCAAATGCAATGCAAATTCAATCTCTTAGAGATTGAATTTATACAATGCAAAGATAGATTGTACAACCTTCATCAGCTCCAACAATATCTTCGAATGCTAATTAATTAGTTTACACGCCCTTGTGGAGCAGGCAGGCCCTGAGCCAAGCATTTTTGTCAGCGACGTAATCCCCCAACTTATAATATGCTTGGCTGTATAGTGTGCGATTTAAATTTCGTTTCAATCAGTTGGAGTATGTGGGGAGGTATTTTATTTAAACATTTTAAACCTTAGAGCATTAAATTAATGCTCTAAGTTTTAAACAGTACCCCATGAAGGATGAGTCTACTTTAGCCAGTCTGAAACCTGGTTGAACTAATTGGTCCCTATTTCTAGTCCTATAGTTGTGTCTTTCACCTCTTTTACTGAAAAGATTTAAATTTTTCCGTACGTACATGATGTTTTCATAAATGTATTGACAAGGTACCGTCATGATGTTAATGTCTTTAAACAGTTCCTTTAGAGAATCGCGCCTGCGGAGGCTGTATATTGCTCTGGTGGCTCTTTTCTGCAGAATAAAAATAGACTCAATATCGGCAGCCCGTCCCCATAATAAAATACCGTAAGACATGATACTATGAAAATAACTGACAGACTAGCCTCGCGGTATCTACATTAGTAAATTGACGGATTTTTCTTACAGCATATGCTGCTGAACTTAGCCGTCCTGCAAGAGATGTTAAATGAGGACCCCATTGCAGCCTTGAGTCTAGCGTTATCCCCAGAAAAACAGTTTCATCGACAAATTCTAGTTTCTCATTATTCAATACTATGTCACAATCACTACTTTTAACATTCGGTATAGCAAATCTTATGCATTTAGTTTTTTTTTCCCATTTAATACTAAATTATTAGCAGTGAACCAATTGTGTACCTGCAGTAGGGCATTATTCACGTCGTCAAGATTTGATGCACGTCTATTTATCTTAAAGATTAAATAAGTATCGTCAGCAAATAACACCATTTGTGGTTGGTTTTCTAATAAATGGGGTAGAGCATTAATATATACTAAAAAGAGGAAGGGACCTAATATCGAGCCTTGTGGAACACCCATTTTTACTTTTAAATCAAGTGAATTGACACCATTTATTTGGACTATTTGTTGTCTATCATTTAAATAAGATTTTACTATACTAAGCGCGAGTTTACCTAGTCCGTAGTGGTCAAGTTTTAAGAGCAAGGTTTCGTGATCAACGTGTATCCTTCGTTATCGTGTATTCCTTGGAGAGGTCACAAAAGATCCCTATGGCATGTTGGGCCTCCTCCCACGCTGTAAATATGTGTTTCAATAAAGTGACACCGGCGCGGCGTCAGTCGTACAACGTAATCAAACACTGAAACTGAAACATTACAACGTAATGAACAATATTGATTTTCAATAAATATGGTCAATATTAGGTACCTCAAGCAATGTGCTACAGTTATTATTGTTTGATTACAACAATCAATAGTTTTACTCACATTACTTTTCTGTGATTCATCTATTACACTTAAGTTTAGCGATGATATCCTTCCTTGTTTTAACTCTGCGGTTTTTACCAAGGGTTCCTGATTTCAATGCTAATTTGTTGTGTAGTTTACAACAATATTGTGATGTTTAATATCGACGACGAACTACCAATATCTTATATTTATTTTTAGACAATTTCAACACAATTACATAGTACTTAGTTATTTTTCTACTTAAATTTAAGAGATATTCGCAGCAAAATTAGCGTCTTATAAATTAGAAGTAATTTCTATTAGTGTTTAATAGGATAAATAGTCAAATATCGTGTTTGGAGGTTTTGCCAGTACACGCGAAATAGCATTTAACGTCTATTAGCATTAAAAACTAAAATCGAAAAAAGGTAGAACTTAGAAAGTATAGGTCGCATCGTGGATATGGTGGTTATATTCTTACTAGCTCTTATTGCTGGGGTCCTAACGGTCCTTGCGTGATGTTTAGTAGCCTTCCTCAAGAATTGGGCTATCAAATCCAAAAATATTTTTTCTTATCCGACTGGTGGTTCCAGAGATTAGCGCGTTCAAACAAATAAACAAACCTGTCAACTTTGTTATTAGTATAGATAATAGTATCTCGCCTTTATTCTCAGAAGGGGTAGGCACTGATGTACATTCTTATTATAATATCATCACTATATATTTATTTGATGAATTCTCATGTATTTTTAACTTTTTCCAGTAGTAACTAGTACTTTCATACCTTGGTAAGCACAGCAGGGTTGAACGTCCATCTGTTTCCACTGGGGTACGTGACCACGATGTCGTGGTCCTCGTCAATGCCGACCACCGTGCCCGTGGTGCCGAGGCACTCAAACATGCCATCTGTCCAGCCGCCGTGACCGTGTTGCAATGACTGTACTATTTCAAGGTCCAGGTCCACATTCACCTGAAAATAACAATAAATTCTTAGGAGTAAGTTACTAGCAACCCTGAAGAAATAGGAAATTGGAATTACTTTAATCAATGAGGTAAAAAACCAATTTATACAGGTATCTTCTATCAGTGATAGTCACTGAGAAACTTACATAACATTGTACAATAGCATATATTTTTGCCTTTCTTTGCATTCACTTGTGGCAGCCTTTTTTAAATAAGCAATGACAATATATAAATATATCGTCATTGTAAACTAATGCTTAAAAAATCTATGATGTTTAGATTAATGCTGAGATGTGTGAGCTTTCAACTTCTATGGTTTCCTTAACAAAATGTCAATTATACATACACCCACCTGATCACCCACTTGCAGGCCATGCGGCCCAGTGCGCCCGGGGCCTAACTCCCCCAAAAGTGGTAAATGTTCTTTATACACATTTTGACCTTTCACATCATTTACAACCTGAAAATCAAAACATTTTTTTCAATTGATCAATGTTTTTAAGTATTACATTCCCATGTGTACATTGTTACTAAGGAAAGCATACAATAAATACTGTATCAAATAAATTGACATGGTTTTATGGGACTATGTTTTATTTTTAAAGGGATGTACTGAAATAAATAAATGATTCAAACATAATATAGGTATTGGTGTATAACAACAATAAGGAAAATGGATTGAAATACCTTTAAGTCTGCCATGCCCTCAAATCCAACTCTGTAGAGATTCTTGGCTCCATTGTCCCATACAACATAAGCAGCAGATCTAGGACTTGCAGCTGACCAGTCTTGTACCTCATTGACCTTTCCTCTTCTTCCATTCCCACCATCCTGATCTTCCCATTGCCAGTCAACCTATAAAATAAAGCATAGTGTATATCCATGGACAAATCAAAAACTGTGTCACTCAAGTCGGCCAGCTCGCTGTACCTGTAGCTGTACGGTCAGCATGCACACATTCACACATCAGTCGGTCGGCCATTACGCGCGCAAACGGCAACATTCACACATAAACGGGACTCTGTTTTGCCTTAGCAGTGTTTCATCCGACTTTTTTTGTTTGTCCATGTGTATACAGCTCGCGCGATAAGAGTTTGGCTTTGACCTTCGGATTTTTGAACTTTTGATTGTACAACAGGAGTGCGCGGCACGTCGTATCGATGCGAGAGGCAGGGAACGACTGGAGCGCCAATCAGAGCACCGCGTTCGCCTACACACCCGCCCCGCACCCCGCTAATTGCCCGTTGATACCCAATTTCTGATTTCTGCGCAATAACGGTCAAAGCCAAACTCTTATCGCGCGAGCTGTATCAATATAAGATTGTCATCCTTTCACAAAAACATCTATGTTACTTTTGGTCATATAATGGGATTCTTTTTCAGTTCTTCTCAAATTGCACTTTTTCAGTATCACAACCCTTTTTTCCTTTTAAATTTCTATTTTTTACAAGACCTTAGGCTGAGAGGCTGTCTCAATCGTTTATAAAAACTTTAAGACAATATAAAATAACATACCCCTCTCACAACTCTTGCTCCTGGAAAGATGCCTCTAACAGCTTGCTTTTTGCTCTTGCGTCGAGGTTCAACAAGACACCTCTGGGCCCCTGGTGCACTTATGCGGTAGAATCTGTGTCTGAGATTGTGTTTGTCACCATGATAGCAAACTGAACACAGATCATAGTTACTGCACTCAGCACACTTCCAACGTATGCCTAGAAAGTTTAGAATATTTTTCATGAATTCAAATACTCTGTATTTTTATATATGTTATTTTATCATCTTGATGCAAATTTCCATTGGAGTTTATTTACAAAATATCAGATAAACCTGAATAGCGAAGGAATGTTTCTACATGAATGACTCGTCTGTTGTAATAAAAACATACACTTACCAAATATAGGTTGCTGTCTACAAGTGTCACACATAGTGCCTTCATGCTTGACACCAGTTGGGGCACTATCAAGTATTCGCAAGTCATAAGCTCCAGAGCATCTGTAATTAGCAGCCGTCCCATTGTCCCAAACAACAACCACCTCCTCAGGAGATTCAAAGTTCCTCACAGTACCAACATGACCCTCCCCACCATCCTGCAAACAATAATAGTCATCAAGTGCTATGTACAATAACTTGCATTCATAAATAGCTTGATTCAGTCAACAGTGGCTTGGAAGTTTATATTCTAAAGAAAAACAATTAGGTAATATTTATGTTGATACCACTTTTGTTTACATTAATTTGTTATTGATTCATATCAGAATAATTATGCAATTGCGGCACATTGACTTAGAAACCAACAATATTGTAACACTGACGTCTTTTATAGTGATAAATAATACGAAATAAATTATATTTTATTACTAAACATTCACCTACACTGTAAAAATATCAATGAAAGATAGACAGAAAAGCAATAGGTTAAGACGATATTTCTTTGGCCAATGGACAGGAACATCTTCTATGTTTCCAACAAAACCAAATATTATTTCGAATTTCTAGAAACATTTAATAGAAAATATTGTTTAACAAAAATAAACAGTGTTAATTCTACCTGTTTGCCCCATTTCCAATCAGGACCCCGAATTACACGACCCCCAACCCCTTCCATCATAAATCTAGTGGCCCTTGAAGATGTTGACGATCCAGGTATATTAGGTTCCATTGAAACAATAATAAGCAGTTGTATAAGATTGCAAAAAGTTATTTATTCACTCCACCTAGCTTCAAAGATAAATGTCAAAACTTTTGGTTTGACAGTCGAATTTCGTCCAGGAACGTATTCCAACCAATGACTAAAGACTAAGAGAGGACATGAACTAAAAGATCTATATAAATTAAATACATTATGGAAATATCATACGATTCTATACAGAAATAAAAAAATATACATGTTTCTTTCTAACTTATGCAATTCTGCAAGTGTCAAAAAGAGAAAACCGTATTTTGTCAGTTTTCTAAAATTGCAATTCAATTTCAATTGACGTCACGGAAGCCCTGCCCATCGGCCGGTTCGCCATTTTAGTTTCTGGTTTTGAGTACTTCTCAGAGTGTACATGAAGTGTCATTTGGCGTTATCGTGCGACTAAATATTAAGTTTTTTTCCATTTTGAGAACATTTTGAGTGCTGTAAATTTGACTGAGGCTGTCTGTGATAGAGGAAACCATGCCTAAGTGTTGTGTGAGGGGCTGTGGCTCGAATTACAGTAAAAAAGCGCCTCTGATATCCCTGCACAAGTAAGTCGAAAGAATTCATAGATTATTAAGTTTCCTATATAAATTTATACCAATTTCTAGTCTCAATTCATGTTTATTACTGTTCGGTCATAGATTATTGCCTATTCATAGTCTTTCGAACGATATATTTCCTTATTTTGGTTTTGTTTACTACGTATTTTTATTGACAAATATAGTGTTGTGATTGTGTAATTTGCACAACGAATCGATTTAGCATCGATAAAAACCAAATTTCGTTTGAATATTTAGCATGAAAAAATATACACATTTATGTTAGTTTGCGTGTTTTGTTTGTGTTTTTAGGTTACCAAAAAATGATAAACTTAAAAGTAAGTGGCTTGAATCATTGGGTCAAGAAAATATCGACTCCAGCCAGGTAAATGTTTGTTCACTACATTTTGAAGAGTCTTGTATTAATAGAAGTCTTGATATAGTGAGACTTCACGACAATGCAATACCGACAAGGCTCCTTAAATTCAATCTCTTAGTATTGTATAATTGCATAGCACATGTGTGAGCACTATGTACCCACTATAAAGGTTACTGGGTTCGTCTTTCATTGACTTGAATGTGCCCTGGCGGCTGAGAGTATGTCATGCTCACTCAAATGTGTCGCTGGTGGTGACGTGTGTATTGGATCATTGAGTTCCCTTCAAAATGGTTGAGCTGAATGGTGCTGATCCATACGTCATGTTCGTGAACGGGCGCCGTCAGTAGGCACTGGTCATTTCTTAGCTGCCACGGCTTATTTTAATTCCTTAATTGTTTTTATCTTTTTATTACGGACGCTTTTAACGTGCACGTGTTTCTACATCGTTCTCACATGTATAATTACAACATGAATGATGTAACCACTTTTTTGTAACAATATTTTGATTTAAAAGAGTGTCCATGGAGTTTCTTGCCCGTTCTTCTCCATAGGTACCTACTACGCTTTGGAATGGGCAACTAGCTTCATCTTTCTGACTGACCGACCCCTTGACAATTCGAAAGTGCCTGTAATTGGTTTATTTGAAATAAATGCTTTGAGTTTGAGTCATAATACATTATTATTTCCCTGTACATTTATTGTAGACAGGCAGACTTTATTGTATTTCACATTATTGGTGTACTTAATACTAATTACAAACTGATATTATTGTATCTATTTGAAATAAAACGGTTCTCCCATTAAATGCATAATATCGATTTCTGTTGTTTTATTTTGTTAATAATCGGTATAGTTTTGAATTCCTTGTTGCAGTTTAATTTACTCTTCTTCTAGCTTGATTATCACGAGCAACTATTAATCATAGAGTAAATAATATCAAGTACAATTAATTTTAAATGAACCGCCAAATTGATGATTTTTGCAATTTTTCAGTCAGATTACGCAACAACAGGCTTTTTTGTACTTAATCCATAATGCGACGTCCTAGAATGAGAATCGAATAACAACCTACTTACGAGGGCGGGTCAATAAGTCCGTGACTTTTTGAATTTCTGACCTCTTCACTGAAAAAGCAACACTACTACTGTCAACAGGCATCTGTCAGTTGACTCCTATCAAAATTTGAACTTGCTGCGTCAGTTAGTTTGTGTTCGACAGCTATCTTTATCAGACTACCCAGTAATTTGAGGAAAAAATGGAAAAAAGTGAATTTCGTGTGATTATTAAGCATTATTTTTTGCGAAAAAAAACCATTACCGAGACCAAGGCTAAGTTTGATAAATATTATGGGGACTCTGCACCATCGATTTCAATGGTAAAAAAGTGGTTTACTGAATTTCGTAGTGGCCGTACAAGCACTGAAGATGCCGAACGTCCTGGACGCCCAGTTGAGGTCTCTACACCCGAGACAATCGAAAAAATTCACGATATGGTGTTGGCCGACCGAAGATTGAAAGTGCAAGAGATTGTGGAAGCCGTACGGATCTCGCATGGCTCAGTGGTTTCTATTTTGAATGATCACTTGGGCATGAGAAAGCTTTCCGCAAGATGGGTGCCGCGTTTGCTCACAGTCGACCACAAACGCAATCGTGTAACAACTTCACAGGAAGGTTTGGCGTTGTTTAATCGCAATATGGAGGAGTTTTTGCGCCGTTTTGTAACCGTGGACAAAACATGGATCCATCACAACACACCAGAGACCAAACAACAGTCAAAACAGTGGGTTTCTAAGGGTGAAT
This sequence comes from Brachylomia viminalis, assembly GCA_937001585.2. Classification (NCBI taxonomy): domain Eukaryota; kingdom Metazoa; phylum Arthropoda; class Insecta; order Lepidoptera; family Noctuidae; genus Brachylomia; species Brachylomia viminalis. The sequence goes on along the minus strand of OW443301.2, from coordinate 10,362,578 downwards.
CGGCTCCAAAGAAGGCCAAGGTGGGTTTGTCAGCCAATAAAGTTATGGCGACTGTTTTTTGGGATGCACGTGGGATAATCCACATTGACTACCTTCAAAAGGGAAGAACAATCAATGGGGAATATTATGCCAACTTATTGGACCGCTTCAATGACGATTTGAAAAAAAACCGACCTCATTTGGCCAAGAAAAAAGTTCTTTTCCACCAAGACACTGCAAGGGTGCACACATGTGCAGTTGCCATGGCAAAAATCCATGAATTGGGCTATGAATTGCTCCCTCATCCGCCCTATTCTCCAGATTTGGCTCCGAGTGACTACTTCTTGTTCCCAAACCTGAAGAAATGGCTTGGTGGAAAAAGATTTGACTCCAATGATGAAGTCATCTCGCAAACAAAGGCCTATTTTGAGGACCTCGACAAATCATATTTTTTGGAAGGGATAAAAAATTGGAGAAGCGTTGGACAAAGTGTATAGAGCTCAAGGGAGACTACGTTGAAAAATAAAATGATTTATTTATCAAAAAATCTGTGTTTTATTCCTAAAGTCACGGACTTATTGACCCGCCCTCGTACCTACCATCTACTTAAAATCAAAAACCTTATTTTAATGTATGTGATTTCGATTAATCGATTTGTAATCAACACGATGAACAAAATCATTGCAAAGAATGAGCAGAGGACAACACTAGGTAATGGGCGGAGCCTACGCCATTTTACTTTCCACGCCGGCACGCGATGCGGTCTTTTAGTTCATGTCCTCTCTTATTCTTTAGTCATTGATTCCAACCACTATCCTGTCATCTTTTTTTTTTTTTTTTTTTTTTTTTTGTTTTGTTTTGGCTTCGCACGGTTTGTGCATTTAGCCAATGTCACGTTTAGTTGTCGAGAACAAAGGTAGGGAAACGAAAGAAAAATAAAATGTTTATGATCAATTGTAACGGGATTTAGGATTGGACGATTTATAGGATCAGTGTATTTTATAAAGGTGAATACTAATAGTGAATAATGAGCAAATTACAATGGCGACAATTTACAACTTAATATTATTTAATGTGATGAATGAGACTATACATTTATAAACAGGGAAGCTATTTGTACAAAGTAAAGAAAGTATTGAGGTAGGAAAAGGAATACGGAGAGTTAAGAGGGTACGAAGAAAAGAAGAACGGTCATAAAGGGGACAGGACAAAATAATGTGATTTATGTCACCTACGTCTGTGCCACAGGAGCAAATGGGGTCGTTAATGATATGTAGTTTGGCAAGATGGGCTGGAGAACAAACATGACCCAGTCTCATTCGTATAAGAACCGAGGTCTCCATCTTGCCAAATTTTGCCCTGCCAAACCACGGTTTTTCCGGAATGTCGGGTTGTATACTTGAAAAGTAACGGCCCTTCAATTTACTTCCGATACCCCAAGCTACCTTCCAGGTGTCCCGAAGAAAAGTCTTTGGTAATGTCATCAGGTCTATAGTAAAATTTGTATAAGGAACTAAGTCCCCACACTGCACCGCATCACCAGCAAGTTTATCAGCCACTTCATTGCCATGGATTCCAGCGTGGGCCGGAATCCACGCAAATTGCAGTGTATTACCCTCAGAGATGGTTCTGGACGCAAATTCTCTTATTAAATAAATTATATGTAACTGCGATTTGTGTTCGAAAGGGGATTTATTGATGGCTAGAAGAGCACTTTGAGAATCAGTAAAAATTACAGTTTTTTTGAGCTTTAAAACACGAGTATATTCAATGGCTTTTAATATGCCGAAACATTCCCCCGTAAAAACAGAAGTCTCCGGAGGCAGTTTGATTTTTTGTACGATGTTGTATTGAGAATGGTAAGTACCTATCCCAACACAACCCGTCGGAGAACGCTTGGCAGCATCCGTAAATATATGGTGGTACTCTAGATGTTCAGCCAAAAAATGATTAAAACTTGAATGGCAATCGGGATCTGATTTACTTACACAGTATTTAATGATGGGGCTGAAATGTAAACTCTCATAACTACTGTTAAATAGGGGAAGTTTATTGGAACGGTGAATAGGAGAAGAGAGTGAAAGAAATTTTTTATAGCTTACAACTAAACAAGGAGCACGTTTATGGGACCAGTAATCTGAAGATTCAATCTGCAACACAAAAGAGTCCAGATTAGGAATGAGAGGATGAGTTGAGAACTGAAGAATCCGGAACAAATATTTGTCAGATAAGAATTGTCTTCTAAGATATAAAGGAGGTTCCCCGCATTCAACTTGGAGTGCATTAATGGGACTAGACTTCATGGCACCCGAAATAATTCGTAATGCTTTAGACTGGATGCGATCCAATTTCTTAAAAGCCATAACACTACCAGGTTCTAGAATGAACAATCCATAATCCAGAGTGCTTCTGATGATTGCGTTGTAAATAAGTTTTAATGAAAATGGATGTGCACCCCACCACACACCAGAGAGGCATCTAAGCATGTTTAGGTGATTTTCACATTTGTTAACAATGTAATCACAATGAGGAACACTACTTAATTTACAGTCAAGTATTATACCTAGATATCTGAACTTATCTTTAACTGAAATAGGTATTCCCTTAAAATAGAGGTTTACTAAGGGAATATTTCTCTTCCGGGTGAATAAAACAGCCGCGCTTTTAGACGTGGATAAATCCAAGCCGTTTAGATGTAGCCATGACTCCAAAGTAGATAAAGCAGAATTGATAGCATAGCTAGCCTGTTCAACAGATTGGCTTGAAGAATATAATAATAAATCGTCGGCATATTGAAGAACCTTAACATGGTTAGTTAAGGATGAGTCTAAATCAAAAGTGTAAATATTGTATAGAAGGGGACTGAGGACAGAACCCTGTGGGAGACCTCTCCATACAAGATGAGATACCTCATGATCTCCTATTAACATGTTAACAGAGCGTTCAGTCATGATATTAATAATGAAATTCGACAATTAATTCAATGGAACCTGTAAGGCTTTTAATTTATTTTGTAAAACTGATAATACAACGTTATCATAAGCTGCATTAATATCAAGGAAAACTGCAATGGTGGAATGGTTATTAGAGAAGGACAACCGAATATCGGCTGTTAAAATACTTAAACAGTCAGTGGTACTTTTACCTTTTCTAAAGCCATATTGTGATTCTGCCAAAAAACCTTTACTTTCAACATACCATTCTAGGCGGTTTTTAATTAAATGTTCCGCTAATTTCATCAGAATTGAAGATAAAACTATGGGACGGTATGAGGAAGCATCAGATGGGATTTTATTTGGTTTAAGGAATGGCAGCACCGTTTGACGCTTCCATTCAACAGGGATGTTTCCTGTAATCATGATAGAATTAATAAGCTCTAAATAATAACTGAGGACGTCATCATTTACATTAGCAAAAAAGGAATACGGGATGCCATCAATGCCTGGTGCAGAATCTTTAGTATTATGAATTACACCCTTTAATTCAGTGAGAGTGAATGGAAGATCTAGCGTCGTATGTGTGTTTTGGTTATTGGATACGAATGACAGGTTAAGGTTAATAGCCTCGGGCACCCAAGGTGGAGCTAATTTATCTAAAAATTCACTGGCTAAAGAATCAGGAATAGGAGAAGGGTTGTTATAAATGGACCTAAATCTACGAATATTGCGCCAGACAATCGTAGGGTGAGTATTCGGTGTAATTGATGAGCAAAAGTTACGCCAAGATTCAAATTTTTTCTTCTTAAAAAGTTTACAAGTATCACTAATTAAGTTCGTAACGATTTCAAAATTAACATCAGACATATCAAGGTTATAATTATATTCAGCCTCTTTACGTTTGTTAATAAATTCTGTGCACTCAGAGTCCCACCATGGAGGCGAGGGAATTTTACTAATATTGTTATTTTTTACAGGAAAAACTTCATCTGCCGCTGCGATTAATATGAGTGCTAAAGCTTCAGCACAACTTTTTTCATTGCCATCAGAGATAACAGGCAAGGAGCAAAGCTTACTCTCAACAATGTCTCTAAATTTGTCCCAGTCATTATTATTTCTATTTGGTAGTTTATGTTTTAAGTTTGATCTCCTTAATGGTGCATTTGGTTTGGAAAGAGGATAAGAAATCACTATTGGAAAGTGGTCACTACCATAAGTAGAGGTTAGAGTATGCCAAGTTAATGAAGAGGCTAAGTTTGGGGAACAGATGGAAAGGTCGATTGCACTTTGGTTTTGGGTGGGATTTGAACGACGTGTGGCAACTCCTGAGTTCAATATGCATAAGTTATGTGAGTCTATTATATCTAGTAATTCATCACCATAACAATTAGAAGTTGAACAACCCCATGATTGGTGATGGCAATTAAAGTCCCCCAATATTAAGAATGGCTTTGGAAGAAAAGAAAAGAGATTGTTCATCTCTTGAAGAACAGAAGAGGAAGGGTGAGGAATGTAAATAGAAACAAGACAAGTGTGATGCACTTTAATAGCTAGGTACAATTGAAATTTCCTCACTATGAGGAGGTAATGTAATGATAGAAAAGGGGATAGAATTCTTTATAAGTATAGCTACTCCACCATACCCATCAGATCTATCCCCTCTAATGGTTAAATAACCATTAATTTTAAAAATATGATTAGGTTTGAGCCAAGTCTCTGCTAAGGCAAAGGCAAATGGCTCATATTTGTTTAAAAGATAAATAATATCACTCTTTTTGTTTACTAGACTGCGGCAGTTCCACTGGATTATTTTGGATGTGTGGTCCATTATGAATGGATTGAGATACATTGAAAGATGGGGCAGCGTTGGACGGTGAAATGTTGAACTGAGAGAGAAGATTGTGTAATGCAGAAAGAAAATCGTTTATGGAAAAATTAGTGTCATTTTTATCATTATTAGGATTATTACAAAAAGCACAACCATTTGGTGGTTGGGGAATGTCGAAATCTTTAATAATGGCATTGTGAGCCTCTTTATTATATCCTTGTACAGATTTGGGATGGGAGCGTGGTTTGAGGAAGACAGTCTTTTTATAGCTACTTGAAGCAGGCATTCTATTAGGCGAAGAGATTGATGGAGTTTGTGAAAAGTTTTTGGAAGGAGAAGATAAAAGTGTATCTGCATACGATTTAGTTACTGGGGGATATACTTTTGATGCTTCAGCATAAGATACTGAACTTTGTGCCATGTATGTTTTAATTAATTTTTGCCTAGAAAATTCTGGGCAAGACTTATTAGTAGCATAGTGAAAACCAGAGCAAAGGCAACAAGATGCACTTTCTTGTTCTCTTTCACAATTGTCCCCAGTGTGGCCTTGGCCACATTTATAACAACGAGGTTTGGACCTGCACTGAATTTTAGTGTGACCAAAACGACAACAATTAAAACACTGTACGGTAGGGAAAATATATAAATCTACAGGTAATGCATTATAGCACATAAAAATTCTTTTCGGTAGAATCTGCCCATCAAATGTAACAACTATGGATTGGGATGGTTTCCAAATGGATGTACCATCAACAATGGTTTTAAAATTGAGGCGTCTGACTTTTAAAATTTGCCCGCAACCAATTGGTACAGTTATATTATCAATAACTTCCTCCGGAGACCATTCCGCAGGAACACCACGCACTAAACCCATTCTGGTAACATTAAAAGTAGGTATAAAAGCTTTGTAATTATATGTCTCTAGACTATTAAGCGTAATAAAGGAATTTGCGTCCAGGAACTTTGAAAAAGATAAAGATATTTTATTTCGCCCGATTTTTTTGACGCTACCGTTAATAATATTTTGGAAGGCGTTGTGTTTTAAAAACTTTCCAAAAGTAATTGGGTGCAATGTCGTACCATCATCTGGTGAAATCATTTTTTTTTGTACATGAACGACATACGGTGCGTTGTCTGTTTTGTCGTATGTTTTTCGACCTATCGGAATGGGAACAACGGATGGAGCAGAAATTTTATCTGAAATTTCGTTAGAAACGATAATTTCGGAGCAGTTAGGCACTGGTGTATTGCTTACTAATGTAGCTGTTGAGTCCGTGCAGTCACAACCCGAAGACACGGAACCGTGGTTTTTGCGAGTACGGCGACGCTTATTGCAGTGCTTGCAAACATGCATACGGCTTCTTTTTAGTTGACGAGCCGAAGACGACCCATCAGTATCCATGCCGGATTCGTTGGAAACTGTTACAAAATTGCCTGCCGGGGGAACGAAGTCCCCCGGGTCAGGCGGGTCGTTCATTTTTCGCACTAATTAATTAATGAGACTTACCTCTACCGAAGAAAATATACAAAACTAAACTAAAATTACATATAAAAGAAAATAGAACACTAAAAACTATACTACTGATCTTATATTACAGGATTTCAAAATTTAAAATTTTATTTCAAAAAGGACGCGTCCACCAAGTTAGACTTTCCCGCGCTTTCCACCCTATTTATAATGTACTCTGTGTTTCCACCCCTGTCATCTTTGTATTGCCGAGTTGTCACTATGTTACTGCTGAACGAAACTGTTGAAACCAGTCAAGTGTGCGTTGCGACCATGGAATTAGTATGTCCTAGGTAATAGGTAACGTAATAGCTTTCAGTTTCGAAAGGGGAAACTCCTTGGAAAAAACGGAATACATTTACTTACTTGAAAATTGGGACACGATTGAAAATATAAGAATTAATCTTTATTGACAGACTGTAGGTATGTATTAGTAGGTAAGCAATGGAAAAAAATATTTTCATGTATCAAACAAAGAAAATGATTAACAAAGCGGCAATGGACACGTTGTTGAATCTTGTCAGAAAAGTGAAATTTTCAGAAGGAAAGAATAAAGTTAGTTTGTAGGTTACATTATAAATGGATTAAGAAATAAAACAAAACCACAGAGAATTGAAGGTATGACTATAACAAATGAATTTACAATATTTACGAAAAATTCGTCTAAATGTCACCACAAACACATGCAGGATATTAATACAATACTATCAAGTTTCATAGCTTATACTACGAGAGGTACTGCTCGATAATTGCGATGAATTTAATTTCTACTAATTAGGTGTTTAAAATGCAAAGTGAGAGTCAGTCGCCGCAGCCAAGGGGAAATGCAAAATTACAGCATTTCGGAGTTGTAAAAAAACTCATAAAAGAGGTAAAGCAACCATACTATAAAGAATAAAAAGATCAGTATGAATTTGCCAGACTTGTCAATAGCAGCAACCCAACAGCAACCATAATACGTTGAAAATAAAGATCACTCAGATCACTGTGATTTTGACAGAGGTAAAAGAATATGAACCATTGACTTATATTTCCTAGCTCAATGATATGAACAGACCACACTATCCACTGTCAACGCCGCGCTGCCACTCACAGGGGGCGTTCCGAGTTGCACTGTAATCGATTTGAGCGCGCTTACACCCGTACCGCATTAGCTTGAGCGCGATAACATCGGGCGTCGTCCCCATCATAGATGACGTCATGAGATGCGCCATCTTGCGATAACGCCGACCATGCTCTAAATTTAATATCACCGTGAGCGCTGTCAAAAATCACAGATGAGCTGTTCGCATCATAATATATTTAAAGTGAAGTGGCATTTTCGTAATTGTACCGTAAAATCCAAGACGTAACAGATTACCTGAAATGAGTTTTAAGCTCATGCGCATTAATTATTGTTGCATCTATGTTATTTGTAATTCTTGGTAACATTAAGAGTGTAACTGTATTTTTAATTATTTTTAACATAGCAATAATATTGACATACATATAAATATTGTACACCCCATGGGTATGTTACAATGATACAATGATGATAACTGTATGAACTTTCTTTTCATCTGTGACAAACAAAAAAATAATAAATATTAACATGCACTTTTCTTTGGGGTAGATAAATCTTTGCCGGGAGCATGTAATTACGCTAATATAAGCACTTCGTCATGCATTTAATTCCTGGACGAATCGTTATTCTCAAACTCAAAATCTGAGTTATCGGAGTCGATAGAGGAAAGTAATATTGGAGTCGACCAACAAAATAGAAATGCCAATGCGTTGAATTACCATTTGCAGAAAAATATCTAATCGACCTTTTTTGGACAAGGTTTGAGGTTGACCTTGAGCGACCACTTCCGAATTGTTGACAGTTCTTTGCTGTCATAATCATCTAAATCGGAACGCTATTCGGAATGCAGGGTATACGTATCCCCGTCAGGGTAGGTATATATGTTCTGTGTACGTATCTGTCTGTCACCACAGACTATAAAGAGAACTACTACGTTTCTGTCACTTTCAAAACCGTCAAAAGCAATGAATTATTTTATTTCGTGGAACAGGTGGATTATTCTAAATAATAGATAATTTTGATCTTCAAAATGCTTCAGTCTATTTGATAAATATTGTGTTACTTCTTTGAAGTCTGGAACCGTGCGGTGGTTTATTTTTATTTTGGGTGCTTCATTACTGAAGGATTCGAGTGTGCTCACGTTTCTTTCAGTAGAGCTTACATCATTTTCGCTACGATGTCTAGCAATCGCAATAAATATGAAAAAGCTCGAAGACGTCTTGCTGCGGTAACATTTTTATCAAATATATCATTAGATGGCAAGATAAGAGACCCTGATTTAGTTCAGATAGTGGAAAAAACACCGAAAAAAGACAAAACTGATTCGGGATCCAAAGCGGTTGATATACTCAAGGATAAAGAAACGACTATAAGAAACAGTGTTCGAAATAAAAATAAGGCACTCAATTCAAGTCCAGTGCATCGTATCGGTGCTGATAATCATTCTTTAAGTTCAGACTCTGAACACACAAACACCATTATCACACCTGTGAAGGGTGTTAATACATCTTTCATCAGGGAAAGGTACTTTTATCAGCATTATTTATTATAAATTCATAGACGTCATGTCTAACTGATCATTGACCATTACCATAGTAGCATGTCTTAGGAATAAATATAAATAGGTACATAATAATATCAATTTTATAACATTGTATTTTCGTTATAAGCTATGTGTTTACTAAAAAAGCATAGAGTTCTCTGTGCTCTTCATGTTCAATGTCTTGAGAGCTAGTGTTTTTGACAGGGTTTGCAAGAAATTGAAAATTAGCAGTTCTTTTCTAGAAAGTGTTAACAATTCATAAACAATTGATACTAATCTAAGTATGTTTGCTGATGTTAATGTTGTACTATTGCCTTAGAAGTGTTTATATATTATTGTACTGATTAGAAACCATTTATTGTGCTAAGTTTTCTTTGCCTGAAACCTGTGACATTTTAATTTTAATACTTATTTTATAGGTGTTCTTCTGGAACTACAGAATCGTTTAAAGATAAGCATGGCTCATCTAGATCTAGAAAAACTCATCTTATTACCCTAACTGGTCCTAATGCAGATGAGAAAAGCAGTTCAGAAAGCCTTAATTTTGGTAAATAATAAATTGATCAGTATCAGATACTATCTAAAACATTATTATTTATCGGCTTGAAATACAATTAAAACGAATTGTGCACTGTATTAACTGTAAATGTGATTACTTTTACAGGCAAATTCAGAACAAGTAATACATGCATCCCAGAACATCATGCGTTAACAAAAGAAGTGCGCATGGTACGTCCAAATAAAGGAGTATCGTTCAGGGATGAAAGACTTGCAATAGTGCCAGGACAGGGTGCTCCTTGTGTAATATTTAGCACTATTCCATACTCTAAGACTATTCGCAATGCACGGTAATTTATTTTATGTTATAACATTTTTGTTGTTGCTATACTTATATTAGATGTTCCAGTGGTAACGGGCGCGACTTACGAGTTGTAGGTCGTGGGTTCGATCCCAAGGAGGCACTTTACTTTCTGTTGAATTTTTTCATCGCCACTGCTCTCAAAACTGAAGGAAAATATTGTACGGAGATCGGCATTTCCGCCGCGTGGTGGATTACGGCCCACTCCCTTACACAGAGAGGAGGCCTGTGTCCCAGCAGTGGAAACATTATAGGCTGATTATGTAATTTTATACTTAAATTACCTTAGTAAAATTATGTTTAAACTCATAATATTTCCTTTAGGTCTGATCTGCGAAAAGATGGTGTGAGAAGGAGGAACACATCAGGGCCAAGACCCCTTTCTGCCATCACTGACAATGGTATGGATCCCTTTGACCTTCTTGGCCTAGAGAAAGAAGAAAATGGCCAAGAAATATCATATTCAAAATTATTGGTGCCCTCCAAAGTTTGTACAAGGGAACAGTACAAAAAAATGTATGAAGGGGAAATAACTGAAAAGGCTAATTGGAAACTAGTTAATCGCCATCCACATGTCATAGCAAGGTAATTATAATACTTTTCTTCTGTTTTGTATTTGTAAAGTTTGGTTTGTGTGAATCTATTTTATTAATGTATAGGAGTTAGAAACGTTTGATGCAAGTGGTAGCATTTATATGCAGGTTAGACCCATCAATTAAGATCCAGCCACTTTTTTGTTGGAAGTCTTATATTCATTTAATTTGTCAAATATTAAAGATTGATAGATCTCTACATGATCCATGCTGTGCATGTTATTGAATGTTTTACTTCCTTCAATAATACTATTATCATTACAAAAATGTGTCCTATCTTCTCTATCTACATTTTCCTACTGAATATGTATATTATTATAAATATTGTGAAATTATGAGGACAAATTGGAAGAGACATTTGAATGTTGCTAATTCATTTATATACTAGACTTACAACAACCTTATTCACTGTTCTGTAATTAAAGTTATGAATTCCTTCATTATTAAATATTTGATTACAATGAACTCATAATCTAGACAAATATAATTGCAATGCTCTCATTCATAGCGAACATACTGATCTGTTAATACATGTCATACATTAGCCACATGTAGGAATGCCAGATGTCCGGTTTTTGACCAGACAATCCAGTATTATTTATGTTGGTCCATAAAATCTTTAATTTATAAGTGTTAGTTGCACTGCGATGTGGGGGGAGAGGAGGGGTTAAGTAAACAACATGATGTGTATTACTCCAACAGTCAACTGCTTCTCCTCCTTTAATTGGTTGAATATATATACATAGATAGTATGTGACACTATGCTAATACTAAGGCTACGAAAACAGCTTATTTACCTTAACTTAAACTATGTACTATGCGTGATGTGCTGATGAACAATATATGTGACTTCACACCACAGCACTGTATTCAAAGATCTCTGATAATAAACCTTTATTAAGCAGTGGCATCAAATGCTAAAATGCTATGTAAAAAAGTAGGATAACTGTTAATAAATTAGCATAACCGCAGTAAATTTAAGTCTATAAAATTTTTTAATTAATCCTGTTTCTTCAACACATCTGGCAACCCTACCCACATGTTCACACACGTTTCCATAATTATTCTACATATTTATCACCAACTAGTACTTCATGCATTATTATTAAATGCATTTTGAACTCATGCAATCTTCACAATCATTTCATCACTAACAAATTTGACTTTCAGGACTAAGTTATTGACGAGGCACAAGGATAAAAAATGGTAAACACTGAACAGATTAAAATCTGCTATGCAACACTTAGATTTGGCTAATGCTACTATATCCCTGCTAAAAAATATGGAGTCATTCTGTATATTTTTTTAATATACATTAGGATAATTTGTACTATTTTATACTGCTTAGTTTCAGTCAGTAATCAGAATCATATTACCAGATTACTTTAGGTGTTGTGCAGTGAATACTTTTATGCTTGATATTTGGGAGTAATTGGTTTCTAATGAAAAACTTCAGTATATTTATCACTGTCTTGATATTTAATATTATGTAAATCCAGGCTACAAATACTATGTATGTAAAACTCACCTCACCCACTAATCACATGTCCATGTAATAACCTGGCTTTTTTGTGATCTGGAAGTCGCTGCTAGAACATAATATAACATTATGAAGTATGCATGAGTTTCGTTGGGAACATAGAATGAGATGGAGGGGTTTAATACAATAATATAAACATTAAGTAAGACCTAGTATTTAGAATTTTAGAGCATGTTACCAATCCACTTCTTACTGACTCTCTTTTAATGCATGCTGATTTAATTGGTTCTAACATCAAAGTTATAACAGCCTGCACATGTATAAAATATGTTTAGCAGAATAATGACAGTTGTTATCTTTGTAGGTGTTTCTCTTATGAATCATCGCAGAGGACAGCAATACCATCATCACCACCACACTCCTCAGTTGATATGAAATCACTCGACTGGGAAGAAGGACCAGTACTCTCTCAAAAATATGTATGTATGCATTGGATTTTACGACGGCACGGTTGGCGTAGTGGTTAAGCGATTGACTGCTGCGCTGCGTGTCGCGGGTTGGATTCCCGCATGATTTCTAATATTTGTATGACCTACAAGTCTGGCTGTTTGTGTATGTGAGTTTAAATGTTTGTAAATGCACCCACAATACAGGAAAAAAACATTGTGTGGAGCAACAACGTTTAAAAAAAAAAACCATCATTATTATTGTTTCAAAATATTTTATATTATCCTCAATAGCAACTGCGAAGCGCCAAGCGATTGTGTTTTAGATTACTGAGTCACGCACGCTAAGTGTGTGTGTGTGTGCCATGTAGGCCTACATAAACCTGATGCCCTTGATATATACAGTACATAACACCTGAATGTGTAGGGATATTAATATTGAATATTTATTTTCTTACAGGTTCAATACTGTCCCAATGTATTAGACGATCCGGAACTTATTGCTGGAAAACATAGAACACTTCTAACATTCACATCCTACATGACGTCTATTATTGACTATGTCCGACCTCAAGATTTAAAAAAAGAACTAAATGACAAGTTTAGGGAGAAGTTCCCACACATCAAGTTAACTCTCAGTAAATTAAGAAGGTAATATATTAACAATAATATTTGATTCAAAATGTTTTGGATATTTACTGAATCTTAATTTTGCAGTATCAAGAAAGAAATGCGCAAGATTGCCAAACATGACAATGGGGGAGTGGATTTGCTGTCAGTAGCGCAGGCCTATGTTTACTTTGAGAAGTTGATTCTGGCAAATCTGATCAACAAAGATAATAGGAAGTTGTGTGCCGGCGCTTGTTTAATGCTCTCTGCCAAACTCAATGATGTAAAAGGAGAAGCATTGAAGGCGCTCATAGAAGTAAGGCAATGTTTTACAAATAGTTATATATTTATTATAACCTCAAGGTCTTAAGGTAGTCTGTCTGCCTAGCCTTTTCCCAACTATGTTAGGGTCTGCTTAACCTGATGCAGCTGAATACCAGTATTTTACATAAAGCGACTGCCTATCTGACCTCCACATCCTTGTTACAAAGTAATACCCCTTGGTAGGACTGGTTCGCAAACTTTTGGGCTTCTGACAACCCATAACGACTGTCAAAGATCCATGAATGACAGCTGGGACCAACGGCGTTACTTGCTTTCCGAGGCACGGAGGGTTCTTGGTATGTAAAGATGGTCACCCATCCACGGACCAGCCGCGGCAAGCGTAGCTTAACCTGATCGATCAACCCGTGCGGCTGTTATTACTTAGCAACAAGCCCCACCTACAAGCCTCGTGTACTAAGGTAGTTTTGTTAATTCTTTCAGCGCATTGAAACGACATTTAGAGTGAACAGAAAAGATTTGATGCGATTCGAATTCGCCGTCCTTGTGGCGTTAGAGTTTGGGTTGCACGTGCCGCCGTACGAGGTGTTCCCGCACTACCAGCGCCTGCTACACGACTCGTGACCTTGGCGCCGACTGGCCTTCGAGCCATGCATCCGCGTGTGTCACAGACGACGCGCCACCATCGTTGACAATTTAAGAGCCAGTGCCTGGATGTAAAGTGTTGAACGACATGTTCTTGAGAACGTTCTGTACGTTGTTGATAGTTATAAAGTGATTTATTAATAATCCTACATGAGTAGTGGTTTTTGTAGATATAACGGTATTGCGTAGTATAAAGTAATCTTAATGTCAATGAGCCGCGTCGGCAAAACAGGGAAAACGCTGCATCTAACTGGAAAACTGGTTCCTAAGTTTCTTTCAATTTCTTCCATAGAGCTCCATTTCTTTTAATAATATAATATGGCCGCCATCTGTTGTTTGTAACCAGCTAAACAAGCTGAAAGTAGCTTCGTCGGTTCTGCAAAGCTTAGTAAAATATCTAATTCTTAAATCGTAATAGATAATTAATCATGTAGCCTGCCTAATAGTAGTTTCTTGTGTTAATAAGATTACACATTTACACTCTATTTAACATCGACAAGAATCTTAACTAGGCCTTAAAAATATTTAGATTAAAATACCAGTGTTTAATTATTACTTGCCTAGCTAGAATCTTAAAAGAATTTCGTTCATATTTATAAGTAGAAAAATTAAAATAGTAACTAGGTAACTACAGAATAAATTGTAAATCATGTACCTAAATCTGTTGGTAAAACTATTTTGGTATTCGAAATGGTAAAAAAAGGATATTTTCACAAACTAAATAGACTGGCAATCAATGGCTCTATTTGCCCCCTAACTGACTTGTCTCAGAATTTAAATGCTCAAGCATACATTTACTCATGAATAATATTAATAAAAAAGCCCCACTATAAGATACAACAATCTAAGCATAATTCCTAAGCTCAGTAAGCTCACAGTGCAAGACGCGATGCAAATATTAATATGTATTAAAAAAAAACTCATCAGAAAACCGTAAAATTGTATGTTGATACTCGACAAGTCTGTGAAGTTTCGGCATTTTTTTTTTTTGTCTATAGATCTGTAAGTATAAATAACCTTCATCACTAGACTTTGACGGTTTTTTTATGATGCTAGCTTGACAGCCAACCAAGAGGTTGTTGCTCAATCTAAAGAAGTTCGGTAGTCTCGTTTGGTGACTCGAACATAAGCTCCTGCGCAGCTCGCTGCCTCACATGACGTGCACTGTATATCGCGGCCCTATCTAGCTATAGCATCAACATCTTGCCAATATACTTAGATATAATATATGTGAGATTAGTGTAATTATAGCCAAATGATGCAACTGTGATATGAACACAATACATGTATATAAATAAACTAAAATGTAAGTAAATTATAATGTGTTATGGAAGTAATTTATTTTCGGTATGTTTGGGTAAAAGAGAGTGCTGACTATGCATTACAATGTACGATATTGTAACTTGTTCACAGTAGAAACGTAGGTAAGACCTACTCATCTTTCGCAATTTATTGTATTTAAGTACCTTTATATAAGTGTTATGTTATTTTAATATTTAGGGTGTGAAATCTAATGTTTGTTTTAATAAAATCTTAAAAATAAAATATTGTCTACTTTTATTTCAAATTATTTCCTCTGGTTTTAAATTAAATTAAAGTTTAGGTGTCGTTAAATCTGCGTAAATCTATTCTTATAACAAAATCGTAGCGAAGTTAAAACTGTACACTGTTTTTTTTAACCGACTTCTAAAAAGGAGGAGGTTTTTCGATTCGACCGTATATATATTTTTTGTTTTTAAAATGTGTGTTCGCGGATAATTTCGTCGTATAAGAACCGATTTTGATGATTCTTTTTTTTTTGTTGAAAAGGAGATATCCCAAGGGTGGTACCATCATAAGGAAACTAGGATCTGATGGCATCCCAGAGAAATCGAGGGGAACCTTCGAAAATCGTAGTGGCGACGAGTGCGTTTGTTTTTATTTATTAAATATTTTAAAGCACTGCTATTGACTGAAGGTCTGGCTGGAGCCGAAAGACAGTTTAGGGAACTGCTCAACAATTTAGAGCAATTACCTGGTGTTTGAGGGCTTGAATAATTTGTATTGATGAGAACTTTACACCTAGATGGGTTGTGACTGCCTAAAAACTTAAAAACTTTTACAAAAAACAAACACCCGGCTTCCAAAAAATAAAAAATACGAAGTGAAAAATAACTTTAATTTCGGAATTCGGTGACAAAAAAAGAAAACACAAAACCAAAGAACACCGAGTTCCGAAATTAAAGTTACTTTTCACTTTGTAGTGTTTTTTTTTGGAAGTCAGTTGTACTTGGTCAGACCATCGTGTCGACGACCGGCCCCGTGCAGAAAAGTAAGAAGTACTCGTACGTATTTTTAAAATAATTGGTATTATATGGCTATTTTAAAGATTCAAAAGCCATCTTTTTGAACTTAAAGTGTGTAAGCGCGAAAATGTCCAATGAAAAATAAAGAACTTTGTTACAAAAAAAAAAACACAACCGACTTCCAAAAAAAACAGATCCAAAGACAACGACTTCCGAAGCTAATGTTATTTTTCACGTTGTACCTACTTAGTGTTTTTTTTTAAGTCTGTTGTTATTTTTGTAAAAAAAGTTTTTATTATAATATCTAATAATATTATTTACTAAGATTAATCACCAGCAACTTGCTTTAAAATATAAACTTGTGGATACTGAGGTACTTACCGTATTACAAGTATGCGCCCGGCCCAGTTCTCGAAAATTACCAAATCACGCCGTACTGGGATCGGTCTCATTACTGACGGGACTATTGTTTAAAAAAAGAAAAAGAATAAGCCTGTTAAATTGGTGATAGATCGATTAGCACGCCGCACAATGATTATCGATGTTACCATTCCACATGACGAGAACCTCGTGAAAGCTGAGAAAGAAAAACAAATTATATATCTCGACTTAGCACACGAGGTTGTTGACATGTGGAATGTCAACTCGGCTGTCATTGTGCCGATTGTCGTATCGGCCAATGGCCGGATGGCCAAAAAGCCTCGATCAACATCTCTCGAAGCTCTCGTTAGGCGGTTGGATCAAGGGCCTGATTCAGAAGGCAGTAATCCTGGATACGGCTCGTATCGTGAGGAGCTAGGTTCCTGTCTATGGAGCCCTAACCACCGGTAGCTTGGACCCTGCTCCCGATACCGGCGGACTACTATTTTTATATTTTTTAATGTTTTTTATAAAAATATTTAAAATGTATTTAATGTATGAAAGTAAGCGAAATAATAATAACTTTATTGATACTAAATACCTTTGTTACAACAATTAGTAAATGTAGGTTACAAAAACAATTGGTTGTAAAAAGGTGTCTGCAATGGTGGAATCCCTGCCTCCTAAACTAGGGGAAACCTGTGCCTTAGGAGACAGTGTTCTACTGACTTCGTGCACAAATAGCCCTTTTCATCGCACCTTGTTCGCAGTGAACCTAATTGAGTACATGAACGGTGTAATAAAAGAGAAATATTAATGATAATAATAAAAATAAAAAGGGGAACAAAAGAAATTTTTTATGAGCTATATGAATATTATGTAATTTGTTACATTGACTGCTTGTGTAAGTATGCATGTGAATGTGACTGAGTGCGCGTGTTTATGTGTGTGTCTGTATAAGTGTTGTGTGTGTGTGTGTGTGTGTGTGTAATTGCTGTGTGTGTGTGTGTGTGTGTATGTAAGTGTTGTCTGTGTTTGTTAAATAACTACTAACATTCACAATTATGTTTGAGTGGGATGGTTTAATTTAGCCAGACCAATAAATTTGTTTAAGCATGTTTGATTACAAGCGTAGTGGAGTGTGATTGTTTATTTAACTGCGAGACCAGTGAGGAAAGATGAGTACCTAGCTCTTCTGTTTTAAAATAGTCCAATTCATACAACCCAATTTAAAATTTAGTTTTTGCTTCATATCTATTTAACATAGTTATTTGAACTTTTTGCTGATCTTTCTAAAGATAAGAGAACTTGCAACATATAACTAGTTGTCGACTAGCTTAGCGAAGGATGTTTTGTGGGGTATTGATGAGCATGATGTGATTAATGATCGCTTGTTAGGATCCGGAGGGGGGATCCGGCTGTTTCCAAAGGGTGGCTCGAAGCACAAAGAGCTGTCGTACAGTAAGTACTTTACAGTCCGCATATAATTGGGTTGTGGGGAACCTAAAGTTAAGGGTAAAGTGGTGAGCTAGATAAGCATGTTGTAGCATGTTGTAGTGTGCGTTTACAGACCCCCTAATTATCAGAACTTTTCTTTATTTGAGTCAATAATGGAAGCTGTGCTAGCGAAACTTGCATCCAGTAATAAAGCTGCAATTATTTGTGGTGATTTTAATATTAACATTTTGGAAATTAATTCAAATAGCAGTAGATTATTAAGCCTTTTTAAATCGTTCAATTTATCGAATAATTTTACTGAACCAACTAGAGTAACTCCAAGATCTGCTACTTGTATTGATAATGTCTTCTGCGATTTTGATTATTTAGTGAAAGCCATTGTAAATTATTTGCCATCTGATCATAGTGGACAAACGGTAACTTTTAAGTTTAAAACACCTTTGCAAAAAGTGCAAATACAATTTAGACCAATAACGACAGGCAAATTAAGTAGATTTAATTTAGTACCCTAAACGATAAGTTAAATGTTCCGTATATGGACGATGCAAATAAATTGTATGAGAATTTCTTTTCAGTAGTGCACAATGAATTCAATAAAACTTTTGAAAAGAAAACAAAATATATTTGTCCTAATTTTATTTTTAGTGACTGGGCAACTAGAGGTATTAGGATTAGTAGGGAAAGACTGTTCGATCTGTACGGCCTTAATAATAATAATAATTTATTTGTCAGAAAACAATGATCCATAGTATGGTTAGTAACAATTGAAACTTATAAACTATGTTAGTAGGCACAAAAATCACAATATAAATATTACAAAATTAAATAAATTGGATTCACGATTTAAAATAAAATTGTAACATTAGTCTGTACGTGAACCATACAGCAGTGGTTCACGTACTGACAGTCAAAACGTTCAGAAAACGCACTCAGGATACTGTTGCGGCTGCCCCGCATCCTACGCACCAGGGATGTGCACCGTTTGCGCATGATTGTGTGGAAACAATCCACACGAGCTTCGGCAAACATCCCCGACGCGCTACAGAAGCGAGGCAGCCTCAAGAGCACCCTGAACGCGTTGTTATACTGGACACGTAGGGCTCTGTACTGTTTTTGCGTGTAATTCAACCACAGACTGCCAGTATAAAAGGACGTACAGAATGCCCTAAACAGGGCTATTTTGACGTCCCTCGAGCACCGAGCAAATCTGCGAGCGATCATATTCGCACGAACAGACAGCGCCCTACGTTCCCTTTCGATGTCTGCATCATCTTTCAGGTCAGAGGTTAATAAATGTCCAAGATATTTAAACATGTAAACTCTTTTAAGTGGGCATCCGTTGAGCTTAATTGCTGGTAAGTAATTTGGACTCCCCCTGGCCTGAAAGACCATGCATTCGCTCTTGCTCGTATTATACAGCAAACCATGTTCTCTTGCATATTCTTCACAAATGCCAATCAGTTTTGCCACTCCACAGACAGAGGCGCTCAGCAGCACCATATCGTCTGCGTAGCTGATATTGTTAAGGCACACACCGCCAATATGGCAACCGACATGCATGCTGCTGAGCCTCTCTATCAGTGCATTAATGTATAAGTTGAAGAGCTTCGGTGAGGTTAGCCCCCCTTGCCTCACACCGCACTCCAATCTATACGGGGCTGAGTAAGCCCCCGACCATCGAACAACATTGACCTGATTGCCGTACCAGTATTGTAACACACGGATCAGTTCGTCTGGCACTGCCGCTTGCTGCAGTTTTTGCCACAGCAGGTCATAACAAACCAGGTCAAATGCCTTCGACAAGTCGAGGAAGCAAGCAAACACCGGTGTACTTCTATCAGTGTAGTACCTGACAGTCTGCTTTAAACACAATATGGCTGTTTCTGTAGAGAGACCGGCTTTAAAACCAAACTGGTTATCATGAAAAGTTAGCCTTACATTAACACTGAAACTTTCAACAAGTATGTTGCTACATATTCAAAATTTTTTAGGAATAGGTACCTGCAAGCTAGCTAGAGCCCAGTACATTAGCAACAAGATTAAATCAGCAGAAAATAAAATAAAAACAGTTTGTATAGTTATAAATAACGAAACTAGTAGGAAAAAAAATACGAAGCACAGATTATACATTGGACACTTCACGTGGTGCCATAAGCTCTAACTTACTTAGAAGTCGCTCAAGAATTTGTAAATTTCTTTACTAATATACCAGCTAAAATGACGGAAGCTTTAAATTCCTCACCTGATGTCTCCATTGATTTATTAAGAGCGAACGTTTTAGGCTGCCCGGTTGAATTTCAATTTAAACATATACACCGTAAATAAATGATAGTTATAAAAGCATTTCGGCAAATAAAAATCAAATTGACCGAAGATCTATGGGGAATGTCTATCAAAGCTTGTACATCAATAATCGAGACTATAGCACCATACTTAGCTTTAATATTTAATTTGTGTGTAGATCAAGGAGTCTTCCCGCATTTAATGAAATACAGTAAGGTTATACCACTTTTTAAATCTGGGGACAGCAAAGCCATCAACAATTATAGAATAGTATCTGTGTTGCCAGTATTCAGCAAGGTGTTCGAAAAGGTAATGCTCAATCAAATGCTTAATCATTTTAACACCAACAAAATCTTACACGGTCAGCAATATGGTTTCACCAAAGGACGTTGTACGACTGACGCCGGTGTCCCTTTATTGAAACACATATTTACAGCGTGGGAGGAGGCCCAAGATGCCATAGGGATCTTTTGTGACCTCTCCAAGGCATTTGACTGCGTTGATCACGAAACCTTGCTCTTAAAACTTGAGCATTACGGACTAGGTAAAGTCGCGCTTAGTTTAGTACATTCTTATTTAAATGATAGACAACAAAAAGTGCAAATAAATGGTGTCAATTCACTTCATTTAAAAGTACAAATGGGTGTTCCACAAGGATCGATATTAGGTCCCTTCCTCTTTTTAGTATATATTAATGATCTACCCCATTTATTTAAAAACCAACCACAAATGGTGTTATTTGCTGACGATACTTCTTTAATCTTTAAGATAAATAGACGTGCATCAAATCTTGACGACGTAAATAATGCCCTACTGCAGGTACATAATTGGTTCACTGCTAATAATTTAGTACGTATTAAATGGGAAAAAAACGAAATGCATAAGATTTGCTTTACCGAATGTTAAAAGTAGTGATTGTGACATAGTATTGAATAACGAGAAACTAGAATTTGTCGATGAAACTGTTTTCCTGGGAATAACGCTAGACTCAAGGCTGCAATGGGGTCCTCATTTAACATCTCTTGCAGGACGGCTAAGTTCAGCAGCTTATGCTGTAAGGAAAAACCGTCAATTTACTAATGTAGATACCGCGAGGCTAGTCTATTTCAGCTATTTTCATAGTATCATGTCTTACGGTATTTTATTATGGGGACGGGCTGCCGATATTGAGTCTATTTTTATTCTGCAGAAAAGAGCTATCAGAGAAATATACAGCCTCCGCATGCGCGATTCTCTAAGGGAACTGTTTAAAGACATTAACATCATGACGGTACCTACCTTGTCAATATATTTAACAAAACATCATGTAGGTACGTAAGGAAAAATTTAAATATTTTCAATAAAAGAGGTGAAAGACACAACTATAGGACTAGAAATAGGGACCAATTAGTTCAACCAGGTTTCAGACTGGCTAAAGTAGACTCATCCTTCATGGGGTAGGTACCTACTGTTTAAAATGTTACAATAAAATACCTCCCCACATACTCCAACTGAATGAAACGAAATTTAAATCTTGTATAAAACGCACACTATACAGCCAAGCATATTATAAGTTGGGGGATGGGGGATTATATCGCTGACAAAAATGCTTGGCTCAGGGCTGGTCTTGATCAAGATTGTACAACCTATCTTTGCATTGTATAAATTCAATCTCTTAGTATTGTATAATTGCATAGCACATGTGTGAGCACTATGTACCCACTATAAAGCTTACTGGGTTCGTCTTTCATTGACTTGAATGTGCCCTGGCGGCTGAGAGTATGGCATGTTCACTCAAATGTGTCGCTGGTGGTGGCGTGTGTATTGGATCATTGAGTTCCCTTCAAAATGGTTGAGCTGAATGGTGCTGATCCATACGTCATATTCGTGAACGGGCGCCGTCAGTAGGCACTGGTCATTTCTTAGCTGCCACGGCTTATTTTAATTCCATAATTGTTTTTATCTTTTTATTACGGACGCTTTTAACGTGCACGTGTTTCTACATCGTTCTCACATGTATAATTACAACATGGATGATGTAACCACTTTTTTGTAACAATATTTTGATTTAAAAGAGTGTCCATGGAGTTTCTTGCCCGTTCTTCTCCATAGGTACCTACTACGCTTTGGAATGGGCAACTAGCTTCATCTTTCTGACTGACCGACCCCTTGACAATTCAAAAGTGCCTGGAATTGGTTTATTTGAAATAAATGCTTTGAGTTTGAGTTTGAAACGGTTTGCCAAGCATCACCTTAAGAACAGCCCTCTGTGCTCGCTCTAAACCAAGTAGTTTAGTTTACCAGTGCCACCCCACACCAGGATGCAGTAACCAATAACGGACTCGCAAAGCGCAAGGTACACCATCTTCAGCGTTATTGAATGCGCACACTTTAGCTTCCTAACTTTCGAAACAAAATTATTGACACGGGTGTACCACTTCAGCCCTTCATCGATCGCTACACCCAGGTATTTGGTGTGACTGGCACGAGATAGTGTTGTGCAAGGACATGAAGAGGAATATTCCTATATAGGTATACACGGTGACATTTGAATCACAGTTTTGCTAGAACAAA
Source organism: Brachylomia viminalis (assembly GCA_937001585.2). Classification (NCBI taxonomy): domain Eukaryota; kingdom Metazoa; phylum Arthropoda; class Insecta; order Lepidoptera; family Noctuidae; genus Brachylomia; species Brachylomia viminalis. Next base: position 10,339,869 of record OW443301.2, on the reverse strand, counting down.
CGTTGTTCAGACCATGGTCTACAACCATTCTATAGCATCCAATAGAAAAAAAACGTCATTGGTTTTCGAAAAAATCACAAAAAAGGCAATGTTAATAATGTCGGGATTATCGTTACGCCCTACAACACAGAGACTGCGGCTGCGACGCGACTAGCGGCGCTCGCGTCTTGAATGCAATATCGCTACCGTGATGAGTACTTTGATGTTACGGTTAATGTTTCAAACATTATTACACGTTTGAGCAACATAAGACTAATTTGAGAACTCCTAGATTAGATTGTTTTAATAACATATTTGATGCTTAGACCATGGTCTAGACAACGTTTGTTCTAGCAAAACTGTGATTCAAATGTCACCGTGTACATATCTGTCTGTATGTCTGGGTGACACCACCTTTCGGCTCGATACTTGTCTACGTCTGGGCGCTCCTAGCGGAGCTCCGCATCGCTGCCGGTACGGTGAAGCTGTCGATTGCCTCAGACACCATGGCCTGTCTTGCAATAAGAGCGCAGGCCGGATATCACGGCACGCCAGCATTAATGACATCATCCGTCGTGCTCTTGTGACTTCTCACAACCAGTGCCAGCTGTTTTAGAACCCCACGGCTTAGCACGCGACGATGGGAAGAGACCAGACGGAATGACTATAATGCCTTGGAAGTTAGGTCGGCTTTTGGTATGGGATGCAACATGTGTCGACATCCATGTGCCATCCCACCTGCCTATCACGGCGGTCTGTGCTGCTGCGGCGGTTCTGCAGGTGTGGAAAACCTCAAACGGCGCAAATATTCCAATCTTATTGGGAGTTATATATGTTCGAGCCGTTTGGGGTTGAAACTAGGGATCCCGGTATCGGCTAATACTAGGATCCCGGTCATTATTTGTAATTTTTCAATACCGGTATTGAAATGTCCAATTCCGGGACCCCGGTACCTACTTATATTAATAATTCCGGTTAATTTTCTATACGGTATTAATACCGGTATTCGAAACACCTAGTTGAAACACTAGGGCCATGGGGTCCGAGCGCCCACTTGGTGTTTCAAGACATCGCCAAGCGGTTGGCCGACTCTTCACGTGAGCAGCCAGAGGGCTGGCCAAAGAATCAGCATCGCCTTACAACGTGGCAATGCTGCCAGCCGTTTGGGCACTTCTCCTGTTGACAGCGATGCGGACGATTTGTTTGATGCCCTTTGAATCTTTGTCCTCCTTTTTAGGGTACCGTACCCAAAGGGTGCCAACGGAACCCTAGTACGAACTAACTAACTCTGTCCGTCCGTCCGTCTGTCTGTCAGCGGGTTGTATCGTCTGTTATACATTATGTAAATATTATCTTGTTTGATTTTATAAATTTAATAAACAATGTTTTATACATTAGTTAAAAATATATTATAGATAAATAGATATTGTATGTTATCATTATTTGATTCTAATTGGGGTGAATAAAAAGGGTCCGAATTAATTTGCTAGCGAAACTCCGCAGACGGCATGGGTATCGATAATTATCTAAAGATGAAAAACAAAAAAAAATGATGTTCTTTTTTTGGGGTTACGACGCGGCGACGTAGTGTAGTGTAGTTAGGTACTTACTTGATGTAGTTGAGAAAATCTGTTATTTCTTCATGTTTTATCATGTTTAGATATCGATAGCCATCACTTCTGTGTCAGTTACATTTATTTACAATTTGAAATTATTAGAGACTTTAACCTTTTTGTTATCTCTAGTGCAACAGAGGCCTCTAGCGGGAGAAAGTGTTAAGGTTCCCTATTGGCGTAGTAATATACGACTTCAAAAAATGAGGAAGTTAACATTCGCCAATTTTTTTTTTCTTGTAGTTTTGTACTTACACCGGTTTTTCCTTATTCATTTTTAATTACTCGGATTTACGTGATTATTTTTTCATTTGGTAGAGGAAGCTTGCGTGGTGTTCCAATATAAATTTTATTCATCTTGCTTGGGATTCTGTTTAGTTACATAATTACTACTTGCCGTCCGATAAGGACCATTGCAGGCCCGGGTCGACGGCGCGCGGCGCGTTGTGTTCCACGCGCGCCTCAAAGAGATGTCAGCACCAATGACGGGGTCCGCTAGGTCCGATGCCTGCCAGGGTTGCGGGAAAGTCCGAAAGGGTTACCGTGGCCCCTGGCATAGGCAACTGAAGGAACACGGGTGGGTTTTAGTCAGTAAGAGTCTGACACGCCCTCCCGCTCCACCCAGAGCGGGAGAAGATATTTGAAAATTTCCCACCCTCAAAAAAGAAAAAAAGGCATACGATTTTTGGTGGGAACCCCCTTTATCTACCTATAGTATTATTTTTGGAGGACAGTGGTTTAAAAAAAAAGCATTATCAATTAATTTCCTTGACCGTATACTTATTGAATGTTTCGGTAAAACCTGTTCTATAGAACGAATCAATGCAACCTATAAGCTATTAGTGAGCGCCCCACGCGTGCTATGCCGCGTGTCACTGAACCACACGCTCGAGCGCACGCCATAAACGCTCTGTTCCAAACACTCAACACGGTAACTAAACAGAAACACCCGGCAACATTCTCACCAGTCTCTTAAGGCTGTCTTTTGAGGTACCCAGTGCCTTCCTTTATAACACTGCACACAAAGTTTCAAAGCTTCCATTTGTCCAAAGTGATGACTCATAAGTACAATTAGTTACAGCTGTTCTCTATTCGGTTCCTTCCTAATTAGAAGTGCATGCTATATTTACGATTATGCTTCGCCATAAGTGCCTAGCCCCTAGGCCGCCTAGCTACAGAATACGGATGGCATACTAGATGCCACAGATTTCTATTCCGTAGTTGACGCAGTGGCTGAGGTTCTGCGCTTTAGTTCGCAGGTTTGATTCCCGGACGACTCACGTATTTTTAATACCAATAGATAGTGGCTCCATTCGTGTCCTAGGTACACACGTAAGTTTGACATGAAGAAATCCAATATTATTAAAAACATACAACACAAGTACTGTCGCCAGACACTGGCGACAGTACCATAGTATTAGGACGCCAGACACTGGCGAACACCATAGTATTAGGTATTAAGAAATAACGGACATGCAACTTCAGCCTGCAATTCGAAGAACCTTCGCCAATTACAATAATAATATCCTTATAAATAACAATTAATAGAAGTGTGTAACTGTTCGATACCTGTATAAAAATAATAATACTCCGTAACTGGTTTACACAATGATTATTTGGATCACTGAAATTGCTTTTACATCGACCGTAGCAATTAACATTGTCGGATCTACATTTTTGCGATTTTCATTTTATTGCATTAAAAGTCTTAGAATAAGTTTATAAAATGCCCCGCAAAATTAATAAATTCTTAAAATCAACCATCTTTGTTTTTCCAAGTGGAAAAAGTAGTAAGTGTTCAGTGCGCACGATTAATATTGTCGCATAGTACATTGAGACATTTGCGGCGGGGCGCGGGAGGGGAACAGACGCGAGCGCACGGCGCGGATCTTCCACTTCGGCCAATGTAATTAAATAAGTGGTATCTATATCATAAAATATTTATATCTTACAGGCAAAAACGTATTAAGTGGCACATCCAACATAAATGAGATTTCAAAGTCCAGCGAATACCGTGGGTTGTGCCACATCCGACCAAATTCAGAAATTGTAGTTCAGTTAATAATGTCAGATCTGCCATTTCCGACAAAATTTTGTATTATTTAGCGGTTAACAATGTTGCTTGTGCAGTTTCTCATATTTCCGATACACTTTTGATAAACTTGCATATACTACTACGTCAGGTAATTAATATTTATACGTCATACCAAAATTGGTTGAGGTACATTGACTATTGTTCACTTTATACATGTTTAAAACTTTGAACGGCCGTACCCTAAAGTAGCGATTTTTCACATACGACTATGTTAATTGCTACGGTCGACATTATCGTATGTCCTAACATGAAACCTCGTCCGCTCCACATTGTTTAAGTGGAAATAACCGATATAAGTACATGTTTTATATTCCTTCACGTTTAGAAATAAAATAGTACTCGAACGCCAATCACGTAGATCACTTGTATTTTGAGTTAAAATGAGTGCTAAGGTAAATTTTGTTGTGTTAATTACTTTAGTGACCGAAAATGTGCCGAGTCGGAAGTGAATATTTTATGTCAAGTGTCACCTCTGATTTGGATATGAATTTTCTATTTGCACCCGCGAAAAAAGTCTAAAGAGAGTCTCTTTCTTTTGCTTTGAGCCTATTTAACGGCTCTGCTTATGTCAATAGGTACAGTCAGCGTCACAATGCGGGTACCCCACTTCAAAGTTAATTTTAATACAACTGGGGTACCCAATTGATGCAGCCCACCGTACCTACCTATCGTCAATTTCAAATGTCTTAGAACAGTAGGAGGTAGGTATTTTCCCTCGGTGCTTCCCGTGCTTCTTATCAGTCGTCACCATGGGCTGGGAGTGCGACTACTGGGGAATGCCATTTCATGCCTTATTCTTCTTGCAACAAGGGATTGCCCTACCGCGCCCAGACAACATTATAATAAGGATGAAACATCCCTGGCGCTCTCTGGCCTCCGAGTGGCAAACTGAATAATGTTTCCTCGATTCTCTCATAAATCACGCTGCCAACTTCTTTGACTTCTACTCGCAGTAGCTGGCGACTCGATCCGATCTCAAGACTTAGAATTAGGGCGAGGTGGATCGGAAATCGGATTTGGTTGCCGTGAAATAGATAGATAGGTATACCTACCTACCTTAAGTCCTCTCTATAAGACTTAGAGTCAATATTAGGAGGATGATCAGTGTTTTATCGGAAGTTTGACATTTTTAAAATGTTTTGTAAATAATATTAAATCTTTTCTTCTTCCATTTAAGGTATCAATTTCCTGTGCAGTATTGTGCATCCTCAGTTTGTGCTGCGCGCACGAGAACTCGACCCAAGAGCTGGTGACGGAAGGTACATCAAACGAAACACTCGATTCGGATTCCAACGAGTGGATATCAGATGACAATGACCTTGATCAAGAAGCGAGCATATGGCAATTATGGAGGCCGTTCAGGGACTGGGGTCAGTAAATTTTTATAAATACCAACATTTACATTTCTACGGTTTACGTTCCATTAAAATTTAAATGAACACTCGTATCTTCGCCTATGTGAAGTTGCTTATATTCTAGATCTAGAATATCTGAATATGTACCTACTAGCCTTTAGGAAGCGTGGTGATTAATGATTGAGCCTTTTCTGTATCAAAAGAGACTGTACTGCAGTAGGACAGTAACAAGCTGGTATTAGTTACCTACTATTATTTAGGTGTTGTTACAACACCGTACCGTGCGGGACAAGTCAGTGTCACCGCGCGGTTCCACGTACCTAGGTACTTTTCTCACTAATTCACTATCTACTGCTACGATTAAATTGGTGACCAAAAGCATAATAATAAAACCGTATAATAATTATATACTTCTATGAGGATAGCGAAACATGAGAATCGGGTTGGTTACTTTACTATACTTACCGACTATTTTTGTGAGTAGGTAACACCAGAAGAGCTGCGGTGTGTTGTAACTGTACCTATTGCTTGTTTCTTTCAGGTCATTCAATGTTTCATAACAAGTTTACACGTTCCCCTGCGATGAAGGAGAGCGAACATGGTGGACTACATTATCATCGTGACAGACCTAAACGCAAGCTTAAAAACAAAATAAAATTACTTTTCAAATTAAAACAGTTTGAAATGTAAACATTTTTTTTTCAATCCAGTTTAAAGTCGTTTAGGGAACCTGATTTATAAACAAATTAACTAGGTATAAACTTTAATTGTCATCATCTTCTTGCCCTTGTCCCATGTTACTTGTGGTCGGCGCTACACGTTTTCTTCTTCAATTTTCCCCTGTCAACCGTCACGTTATCATTCACTCCCTTCTCTTTCATATCATTCCTCAGACAAACAAACAATCCATCCATCGTTTCCAAACTTCAACATCAAACACACAAAATCACAACTGTAACCTTTATTAAAAAAATATAAAGAAAGAAAAAAAATCACTAGTTCTTCGCACGCGACTACGTCCGCGTGAATTTCGTACTTTCCCCATCGAACTTAAACACCTCTTCCACCACCTTTATAGGAATAGTATATACATAAAATACAATTTATCACTACGACTTTTATCATTTACCTCGATAAGTATTTGTGCCAAGTTTCAGGTTTCTAAACTGAAGGAATGAGATTTCTCATACAAACTTATTCCCCCTTTTCACCCAAACTGGGGCTGATTTTTGCTAAATCGTTTGGTATGTTTCCAATATTTAGGTAAAAACTTGATTACCCCTTACTACCCCGACAGGGATTATAGAACAGAATAAAATATAATATATTTAATTGCTTTAAAAAACATGGTCCCTTAGGGTCATAGTAATAGAATTGTGATCTTACCTAGATACATGTTTAGCCATGAACTGGCATATTTAAACATGTTAAACAATTTAAAACGACACATTGATTTGTTAAAATTGTTATTCGAACACGTCAAATAACGCTAACGCTGATTATTGATAAACTCAAACTCAAACTCAAAGCATTTATTTCAAATAAACCAATTACAGGCACTTTTGAATTGTCAAGGGGTCGGTCAGTCAGAAAGATGAAGCTAGTTGCCCATTCCAAAGCGTAGTAGGTACCTATGGAGAAGAACGGGCAAGAAACTCCATGGACACTCTTTTAAATCAAAATATTGTTACAATAGAGTGGTTACATCATTCATGTTGTAATTATACATGTGAGAACGATGTAGAAAGACGTGCACGTTAAAAGCGTCCGTAATAAAAAGATAATAGTTATTTGTTATACAAGAGTGCAAAGTTGCTTTTTAACCGCGTGTTCAATTTTGATGACCGAGCAAGCGAAGGATTCTAAAATTGAATCACGAGCGCAGCGAGTGATTCAAAATTAGAATCCTGAGCGTTAGCGAGGGAATCAAAAGAGCACGAGGTGAAAAATCTTTGCACTCGAGTGCAACACGTAACTTTTCATTCCACCTCAGCGAGGAAATGACTAAATGCAAAAAAAAAAACGTTTACAATCACAAGATAGGTACACTTTTATTTCAGTTTAGGTATTAATTACTACATTATGACAGGTAAGTATTACAGAATAATCTTTAAATTATAACAAAATAATACTAAGGTATAATTAAGAAAATTTTAAAGTAACGTTGCTACAGTTATTTAAATTGAGTGTAATATTTTTGTTTGGTACTGTAATATTGGTGTTAGTCACTTGTGTACTGTTTTTCGGTAAACTATCTGTCATACTTAATAGTTGTACCGATTCATCGGATTCCCTTGGCGTGAATGTTGGAGAGAGAGGGAGATGGTTAGGTGTTTCATAACGGCTTATTTTTGATGTAGAAGGGCCAGTCCAAGGATCCGATTGAGGCTCTTTCAGTGTAATGGCTCCTACGATGCCTTCACATATTTTAGACTTATTTTGGATGGAATCCTCTATGTATCCCTCTACAACTGCATTGGACTTCCAGCCTCCGTGGCGCTTAAGGGACAGGAGATCAGCTCCGGAATCAGCCAAAAGTGTGGCTGAAGTTCGTCGGAAACAATGACCCGTGTACAACAGGGGTTCTGGAAGTTCAAGAAATGTTGCTATTTCTCGTGGGATACTGCCAATTTTATTAGTACCCATAGGCTGTCTAACACACTTTCCATTGCGATACTGTAGAAAAAATCGATTGATTGGAGTGTTAGGCGGGCGTAAGGCTTGATATTTCTCAACAATCGTTACGTATTCCTTGCGAATGACGAAGTTGCGGTCTCTTTTTGTCTTTGTATTAGGTAAATTAATTAATAGTAAGTCATCTGAATGTTTCTCAATGTTTTTGACATTAAGTTGTGTTAGTTCATTAGTTCGACATGCTCCGTTTATTCCAATAATAAGAACAACCTGTAACGTAAAGAGTATTGTAGTAGATAAATGAATAAAATTGATATGAACGCATAATTATGCCTATCAACATCTACTAAGTATGGTTCTCTATTTAATTGAGATTAATATACTTAAGTAGATACTGAATGTGCAACTGACTTACTTTTGCCGCCAAATATACGGAATCGGGTGCTTCGTTAAGAAACTTTTCAATATCAGATACCTACTGTGAAAACCACCATTGGTATTCATAAAAGTAGAACACGGCTTTATGAACTGTACAATGAAAGGACCGTTTTAAACACTGCTGAATTTAATTTATATGTTAGAAATTATTCAAAATTATTTAAAAAAGTTTGTTGTATGGCCAAGTCCCGTTATTTGAGTTCGAAGATTAAAAACAGTAGTAATGTAATTAAAACGACTTGGAATATTGTTAATAGTGAAACGGGAAGGTCTAGTAACCGAAATACTGACTACAGCCTGTCCATTAAAGACAACATAATAAAATCTGACTCACAAGTCGCCGCGGCCTTTGAAAATTTCTTTTCAGATATTCCCGTTTCAACTACTAAATCACTAAACTCATCACCTTCTGTTGCTGAGTATTTGCTTAAAGAAAATGTTAATGTTTGCGATTCGGAATTTCATTTTGAACATATTACTTGTAGAGATATAATTAAAACCTTTCACACTTTAAACGTAAAAAAGACTGCAGATCTGTGGGGTAATTCTGTAGAAGTTGCTAAGTCTATTATTGACATTGTAGCACCTACTTTAGCTCTTATTTTTAACAATTGTATCGACTGTGGAGAGTTTCCTGACCTCATGAAAAATAGTAAAATAATACCTTTGTTTAAATCAGGTAGTACTACAGACCCCACAAATTATAGACCTATTTCAGTACTACCTACCTTTAGTAAAATTTTTGAGAAATTAATTTTAGCCCAATTGCAAAGATTTTTTAATAAACATAAATTATTACATAGTAAACAGTTCGGTTTTACAAGGGGTCGTTCAACTACTGATGCCGGTGTTGAACTTTTAGGACATATCTATAATGCATGGGAAGATAAATGCGATGCCTTGGGCATTTTTTGTGATTTGTCCAAGGCGTTCGATTGCGTTCTTCATGAAACGCTAATCAGGAAACTCCGCCACTACGGGATCCGGAACACCGCTCTGGATCTTCTTACTTCATACTTGAATAATAGGGTTCAGAGCGTTGACGTTAATGGTAAAAGATCTACCGGATCTATAGTAACAATGGGAGTCCCACAGGGCTCAATTCTTGGTCCTTTTTTGTTTCTTATTTATATTAATGACTTGCCTTACCTCATAAAGGATAATCATGATATAGTGTTGTTTGCGGACGATACTTCACTTTTGTTTAAACTTAAACGTCAGCAGCTGGTTACTGACGATGTAAATAGCGCGATCTCAAAAGTAGTTCACTGGTTCAATGTTAATAATTTACTACTTAATGAAAAAAAAACCAAATGCATTAAGTTTACGTTGCCTCACGTTAGACAGGTGTTAACTAATGTATTGATAAAGGGCAGAGAATTGAATCCTGAAGATAGCACAGTATTCTTGGGCTTAACTTTGGATGCTAAGCTTCAGTGGGGCCCACACATAGATAAATTATCAAAAAAGCTTAGCTCCGCAGCATACGCTGTTAGAAAAATTCGTAATTTAACTGACATAGAGACAGCCCGTTTAGTGTACTTTAGCTATTTTCATAGTGTAATGTCGTATGGTATTCTGTTGTGGGGAAATGCCGCCGACATTCAGACTATCTTTGTTTTGCAGAAAAGAGCTGTTCGATCAATTTATAAATTAAGCCCGAGACACACTCTCAGAGAGAAATTTAAGGAGATTAATGTAATGACTGTGCCTTCACAGTATATTTTTGAAAATCTTTTATATGCCCATAAAAATATAAACTTGTTTAAAAAATACAGTGATATCCATAATATAAATACTAGGAACAAACACAGCTTCGTTGTACCTACAACAAGGCTCAAGAAAATAGGTGGCTCGTTCAGATGTCAATGTATACGCTTTTATAATAAACTTCCAAGCCACGTTCAAGATCTAAGCCTTAATAAATTCAAATCATTCATTAAACGTAAGTTGTGCCAGAAAGGCTTTTATACCGTTAAGGATTATATTGAGGACGAAAAGGCTTGGGATTGAGTTGTTCCAATTTTCTGCATACTGAATGTTTTCTTTTATTTCTGTTACATACACTGATAAATTGATAATTATTATAACAGAACGATCAATTATTGTGAATGTGAGGACTATGTGGGTCATTGTTTCAGTTTTAATCATGATCTGGCAGTTTAAGTAGTTTATGCGGCCTACCCAAATGTCCTTTCTTTGGTATTGTTCGTCGAATCGTTGAGCTCCTAAAGTTCTGAGTTGAGCTGCACGGTTACTGACAAATGCGTGCACTGACTGGACAGGTCCTCTTAATCTGCGTGGTTCTTTCCTCAGAAGACCATTTCAGATACTAATCTACATGGTCCTCAAAGATTATGTTCGAATATTTATATACACATTGACATTGATGAATTTTATACATACAATGACATGAGTATTTACTTTGTAAAGTATTATATTATTTAAATTATTGTGAATGTGAAGATTATGTGGATTATTACTTTTTTTATTTTATTTCTTAGTTAGTTTCACGATCTGGCAGCTTGAGTAATTTATGCGGCCTACCCAAATGTCCTTTCTTTGGTATTGTTCGTCGAATCGTTGTGCTCCTTAAGTTCTCAGTTGAGCGGCAAGATTACTGACAAATGCGTGCACTGACTGGACAGGTCCGCTCAATCTGTATGGTTTTTCCTCAAAAGACCGTTTCAGACACCAATCTACATGGTCTTCACATGATCTGACCAAGATTATGTCTGGACTTTAAAAGAGACTGTGACCTCTGAGTTTGTTTCGGCCTTTCTTCTCAGAGTAGTCAGTTATGAAACGCCGACCTCATCTAGTTTTAAAAAATATGATTGACGTGTAAAAGTGTTTGTAACAAACCTACTTACAGAAAATAAAATCATTTATCATCATTTATCATTTATCATTTATAAAACCTTCGATTTTTTTGGTTGATGACCAGATGAGGCTCTTTTTAAAAATGCCACTAATTTAGGATAGATATCGATATGTTTGTCTTGTTTCATATAGGCTGTCTAACACACTTTCCATTGCGATACTGTAGAAAAAATCGATTGATTGGAGTGTTAGGCGGGCGTAAGGCTTGATATTTCTCAACAATCGTTACGTATTCCTTGCGAATGACGAAGTTGCGGTCTCTTTTTGTCTTTGTATTAGGTAAATTAATTAATAGTAAGTCATCTGAATGTTTCTCAATGTTTTTGGCATTAAGTTGTGTTAGTTCATTAGTTCGACATGCTCCGTTTATTCCAATAATAAGAACAACCTGTAACGTAAAGAGTATTGTAGTAGATAAATGAATAAAATTGATATGAACGCATAATTATGCCTATCAACATCTACTAAGTATACTATTTAATTGAGATTAATATACTTAAGTAGATACTGAATGTGCAACTGACTTACTTTTGCCGCCAAATATACGGAATCGGGTGCTTCGTTAAGAAACTTTTCAATATCAGATACTGTGAAAACCTTCGATTTTTTTGGTTGATGACCAGATGAGGCTCTTTTTAAAAATGCCACTAATTTAGGATAGGTATCGATATGTTTGTCTTTTTTCATCTTTATTGTTGCTTTTAGCATCGAATACGTACTCCATAGAGTGCTTGCTTTCTTGTTCTCGGATAATTCTATAAAATATGCCAGCAAAACGTTTTCTGAGAAAGTTTTGGCTCCTTTTGCTAGTCGCCACGTGTTGAACATATCGTACTGTTTTAAATACTTTTCGCGTGATTGTTGAGGGAGAAAGCTCATTTGCGCATTATTAACAGTTTCAGTCAATTCTGTTGGCGTCAAGCAAACTTCCTCGTCATTTTAGTTTTTTCACTTGTTTTCAAGTTTCTTGTTTTTAATATAAGGTTTAACAATGACGTGAAAAAATGCCGCGTAAAGAACCGCGCACGAACCGCGTACAAAGCAAATTGAAAAAAGAACACCAAGAAGGTTCCGAGTCTGAGTTTTTAACAAATTAAAAAAAAGTTGTATGATATATTCGGCACCATAGAGGTAGCAGTAGTGCACACGATGTTCTAAATTCAATTTACTTTATCCTCTAGAGAATAAAAACGGCTTTTCCACTCAGATATTGAAGATTAAAAATACTCTTTCCGAGATGGTGGGATGAAAAAACAATTATGGAATTAAAATAAGCCGTGGCAGCTAAGAAATGACCAGTGCCTACTGACGGCGCCCGTTCACGAACATGACGTATGGATCAGCACCATTCAGCTCAACCATTTTGAAGGGAACTCAATGATCCAATACACACGCCACCACCAGCGACACATTTGAGTGAGCATGACATACTCTCAGCCGCCAGGGCACATTCAAGTCAATGAAAGACGAACCCAGTAAGCTTTATAGTGGGTACATAGTGCTCACACATGTGCTATGCAATTATACAATACTAAGTGATTGAATTTATACAATGCAAAGATAGGTTGTACAATCTTCATCAGCTCCAACACTATTTTCGAATGCTAATTAATTAGTTTACGCGCCCTTGTGGAGCAGGACCAGCCCTGAGCCAAGCATTTATGTCAGCGATATAATCCCCCAACTTATAATATGCTTGGCTGTATAGTGTGCGTTTTATACAAGATTTAAATTTCGTTTCATTCAGTTGGAGTATGTGGGGAGGTATTTTATTGTAACATTTTAAACAGTACCCCATGAAGGATGAGTCTACTTTAGCCAGTCTGAAACCTGGTTGAACTAATTGGTCCCTATTTCTAGTCCTATAATTGTGTCTTTCACCTCTTTTACTCAAAAGATTTAAATTTTTCCTTACGTACATGATGTTTTCATAAATATATTGACAAGGTACCGTCATGATGTTAATGTCTTTAAACAGTTCCCTTAGAGAATCGCGCCTGCGGAGGCTGTATATTGCTCTGATAGCTCTTTTCTGCAGAATAAAAATAGACTCAATATCGGCAGCCCGTCCCCATAATAAAATACCGTAAGACATGATACTATGAAAATAGCTGAAAAAGACTAGCCTCGCGGTATCTACATTAGTAAATTGACGGATTTTTCTTACAGCATATGCTGCTGAACTTAGCCGTCCTGCAAGAGATGTTAAATGAGGACCCCATTGCAGCCTTGAATCTAGCGTTATTCCCAGGAAAACAGTTTCGTCGACAAATTCTAGTTTCTCGTTATTCAATACTATGTCACAATCACTACTTTTAACATTCGGTAAAGCAAATCTTATGCATTTCGTTTTTTTCCCATTTAATACTAAATTATTAGCAGTGAACCAATTATGTACCTGCAGTAGGGCATTATTTACGTCGTCAAGATTTGATGCACGTCTATTTATCTTAAAGATTAAAGAAGTATCGTCAGCAAATAATACCATTTGTGGTTGGTTTTTAAATAAATGGGGTAGACCATTGATATATACTAAAAAGAGGAAGGGACCTAATATCGATCCCTGTGGAACACCTATTTGTACTTTTAAATGAAGTTAATTGATACCATTTATTTGCACTTTTTGTTGTCTATCATTTAAATAAGAATGTACTAAACTAAGCGCGAGTTTACCTAGTCCGTAATGCTCAAGTTTTAAGAGCAAGGTTTCGTGATCAACGCAGTCAAATGCCTTGGAGAGGTCACAAAAGATCCCTATGGCATCTTGGGCCTCCTCCCACGCTGTAAATATGTGTTTTAATAAAGTGACACCGGCGTCAGTCGTACAACGTCCTTTGGTGAAACCATATTGCTGATCGTGTAAGATTTTGTTGGTGTTAAAATGATTAAGCATTTGATTGAGCATTACCTTTTCGAACACCTTGCTGAATACTGGCAACACAGATACTGGTCTATAATTGTTGGTGTCTTTGCTGTCCCCAGATTTTAAAAGTGGTATAACCTTACTGTATTTCATTAAATCCGGGAAGACTCCTTGATCTACACACAAATTAAATATTAAAGCTAAGTATGGTGCTATAGTCTCGATTATTGCTGTACAAACTTTGATAGACATTCCCCATAGATCTTCGGTCAATTTGATTTTTATTTGCCGAAATGCTTTTATAACTATCATAGGGTTTATATGTTTAAATTGAAATTCAACCGGGCAGCCTAAAACGTTCGCTCTTAATAAATCAATAGAGACATCAGGTGAGGAATTTAAAGCTTCCGTCGTTTTAACTGGTATATTAGTAAAGAAATTTACAAATTCTTGAGCGACTTCTAAGTTAGAGCTTATGGCACCACGTGAAGTCTCCAATGTATAATCTGTGCTACGTATTTTTTTCCTACTAGTTTCGTAATTAATACTTTCCAAACTGTTTTTATTTTATTTTCTGCTGATTTAATCTTGTTGCTAATGTACTGGACTTTAGCTATCTTGCAGGTATTCCTAAAATTTTTTGAATATGTAGCAACATACTTGTTGAAAGTTTCAGTGTTAATGTAGGGCTTAAGGCCGTACAGATCGAACAGTCTTTCCCTATTTATCCTAATACCTCTAGTTGCCCAGTCACTAAAAATAAAATTAGGACAAATATTTTTTGTTTTCTTTTCAAAAGTTTTATTGAATTCATTGTGCACTACTGAAAAGAAATTCTCATACAATTTATTTGCATCGTCCATAATATGACTCAGAACATTTAACTTATTGTTTAGGGTACTATTGAATCTACTTAATTTGCCAGTCGTTATTGGTCTAAATTGTATTTGCACTTTTTGCAAAGGTGTTTTAAACTTAAAAGTTACCGTTTGTCCACTATGATCAGATGGCAAATAATTTACGATGGCTTTCAATAAATAATCACATACATACATAAAGTAATAGGTATAATGAAAACTCAGTAGATACCATAATTATTATTTATCTGTTACTTTTTTATCAATAAACTCTTTCACACTATACAAATAATTATCAACAAGCCATAAGTATAGGCATAGTTTGGATGTAAAGTGTTTCCCTTATTTCATTTGGAATATAATTGACTATTTTAATTGCTGTGATAATGCTATTTTTATGGCCTAATGTGCTTTGATGTCAAGGAATTCTTAACCGTGTTGGGTCTCGACGGTTATGCTATAAAAAATTAAAGTGCCCTTTCACAAATATACTTGCATTAAATTATAGTAGGTACTTACATTACTGCAGCGGAGTGCAGCGGCCAGCAAAAGAGGCACACATACGTAAGTCCGTCAATGCCTAGTTGTGGCCAAGGCTTGTTTATTACTTTTCTCAAATAATGCGCGGAAATTAAAATACAATTAAGTAGGTACCTACTTTTCAAAATCAATGACGGAACATCGAACAACAATAATTTTTCCGGCGTTAAAGTCATAAAGTGTTCATTTGTTTGTTTTTTCATTAAACAGCTTTCTATTTGCAAGCCAGTTCAAAATTTTAATTAAACCTAAGTGACCTCCTTGGTTGCCATGTTTCGGAGTAAAAGATCGTGCCATTTTGAAATTACACGATAGATAGGTATGTGATATGTGTAAGATATGCAGGCGCAAGGGTGGAAAGAACGTTGAAATTAATAACAAAATGGGCAGTAAAACTATAATCGTGGAAACACTAATAACTAACTTGAAACACTGAAGCTAAACTTAACTTAAACTATGAACTGTACTGAGGTATGACGTAGAACACTGCTGACGACGCTTTGACTGTGACTTACCTCTCCATGTCTGGAGTTATACTAGATTACATATGTGTTTGTGACACTCTGGACTGTGTTTTTTGTGTATGGCATCTCGCAGTTGGCCTTGAGAGGCCGTGACTGCTTAACCGGTCAATCCTGTGGTGCCTTCGAGCTAACTCAAAGTCTCGCCAGGGGCATAATATTAATTATAAACTAAGCGACCATCACCTAAGGGCACCCCCTGTGGGGTACGAACCTCGGCTTAGGGCGTCGCTGGGGGGGGGGGGAGACAGCAAGTTGGGGACAGGCTGGATCAAAATGGGTTCATTATTATTAGTGGGTAAAACTAATGGCTCAGCTACGCCACCAGCTGGCTCTGCGGATCAAGGGAGGGGAAGGGGAATTTATCGGGGAGGAACGCGGACGCGATGGACCTCGGCGGCGAGGTCGGAACTTCGATTTGTGTCTGTGTGTGCTGTATACTGTACTGGTGGCCCTACTGCTTTCCTGGAGAAGGGTGATGTGGTCGTCAGGGTCGGTCAGTGCGTGCCTTGGACGGCGGATTCCACTGATTCTAGAGGGGACATAACTGGCTATATTGAAAAGGATAAGTAATGGGCCAAGTATGCCGCCTTGGGGTAGGTACTCTTGACTTGGTTTGACTATATTGAGAACTATAATTATGATGTGAGCTCGTTATATTCGTTTATTGAGCTTACGTCTACTTTTTTACGTTGATGGTTACATCAATAACTTGTAATCCAATCATCATTTTTATCCTTTTCCTGGCCTTATCCCAATTTATTTGCGGTCGGCGCAACATGTCTTTTTTTCCACACTTCTCTATTAGTCGTCATCTCGGTAATCCCCCCTTTCTAACCATATCACCATTCACACAGTCCATCCATCGTTTCTTTGGTCTTTCCTTACTCTTATGTCTTACATTCGTACTCAAAACTTTCCTCACGACATTTTCCTCATTACTCCGTCTCACATGCCCATACCATGCCAACCGATTTCCACACAACTCTCTCCAGACACCGGTGCCACTTTTAGACTTCCTCTTATGTACTCATTTCTTATTCTATCCATTCGTGTAACACCACAGATCCCTCTTAGCATTCTTGCCTCAGCGGCATGCAACTGCCTTTCATTCCCTTGATTCAGTTCATTCCTTTCATCCCCTTTGTGGCCCAACATTATGGTCCATACAAGACAGCAGGTCTTTTTTTTTTTTTTTGAGGCTGGGAAATCATCAAATAACTTCTCCCGCTCTGGGCAGAGCGGGAGGGCGTGTCAGACTCTTACTGACTAAAACCCACCCGTGTTCCTTCAGTTGCCTGTGCCAGGGGCCACGGTATCCCTCTCGGACTTTCCCGCAACCCTAGCAGGCATCGGCCCTAGCGGACCCCGTCATTGGTGCTGACATTTCTTTGAGGCGCCCGTGGAACACAACGCGCCGTCGACCCGGGCCTGGTCCTTATCGAACGGCAAGCTGCCCATTGCTCGCCTTTCGCAAGCCCACGCCTACGGTGGCCGGGAATCAGCCTGTGATTCCCGACGCCCAGGGCGTCTCCTGCGGCGGCTAGGGGCGTGAGGGCGCGAATTTTGCCTCCCTCACGCGTTCCGCCTCCTCCTTCGCGAACATTACTGCTTCGCAGAAGGAGGTGACGGCTTCCCAAGCCCTCTCGCTCCGTACCATGGCCTGGACCAGGGCCGGACGCGAGAGATCGTCACCGGCAATCGCTTCCACGAGGACACGGCGGTGCTCCGCACAAGCCGGGCGGACCTCCACCGTATGCTCCACCGAAGACAGTAAGTCTAACCATTGTTTTATATATCTTCTCCTTAAGTTTAGGAGGAATGCGGGAGTCGCAAATTGTTCCCGTGACCTGCCGCCATTTCATCCATGCAGTGTTAATTCCGGTCTACTGCGCCATCGCTTTGCACGAGTGAACCGATATACCGAAGGTCGGAGCAGACTGGGAGAAGCGCGCGATCAAGCGCTATGGCTCCAGAACTGGAGAGACCGCCGAAATCACAGAACATATATTCAGTTTTGGTTCTGCTGATTTTCAAGCCAACATCTCATCTTCTGTTGCCATTTCTCCAATCTGCTCTGGATCACAGATCGGTCATCGGCAAACAGTACCTATGCACTAGGGTGCCTCTTCCTATTTATCCGACGTCAGAGCGTCCATAATCAATAGGAAGAGGCAAGTAAGGACTTAAAGCTGAATCCTGGTGCAAGCCCACAGCCACACTGAACTCGTCGGTATTTACAGCAGCCGACCGGACGTAGGTACGAGATTGACTGTAGGTACATAGCACGAATTAACTCTACATAAGTGATTCCCTGGCAAACCTTTATCTCCAGGCCCACCACAACACATCCCGAGGTACCCTATCATACGCTTTCGCCAGATTAATGAACTGAATGTGCAAGTTCTTGTGTGCACGTCTGTACTTCTCGCACAATTGGCGGAGTGTAAATGTGGCGTCCATCGTTCCTCGACCTGGCATCAAACGGGGTAATCTCACTCACCTTTCGCAGTCTTTTCTCTATTACTTTTTCCCATATGATACCATCATACTGTGTGACATGAGCTCTATTATTGAAGATGGGCACTAGCGAACTATTGCATCATAGAAATCCAACTAATTCCGTAATAATTGTATTTTTGGTTAATTTTAAGAAATCCAAAAAACAAGTAAGACATTTTTTTTTGTTAAGATCAAAGTTTCAAATTAATTAGACCGCGCGTTCCATACAAACATTAACACCCCCCAGAACACCCTTTGGGGGGTTAATTTGAAGAATTAATAATGTCAAACCTTATTATTTATTTAAGTAGGTACCTACATATTCATCTGTACCAAGTTTCAAGTTTATAAACCAAAGGAATAAGATTCATCATACAAACGGAATCACCAATCGATTCACCCCTTTAGGGATAGAATTTCCAAAAATCGTTTGTGGATGCCTACGTTGTAAAAGGAACCTACTGCTCAAAATTCGAACTGAACCGGACCAGTGTTATGAATTAATAAGGGCGGGCCCATTCCTTTACAGGATTTGTACAGGAGGCCATTGTGTCCGAGGAGTGGGAACATTATAGGCTGATTATGTTGGCATGACAATTAAATCAACAATAAATTAATTGACACAAGTTAACACAAATCTACGCAATTATCTTTTTCGCTGAGTCGCTGACCCTTAATTTCTAGTGTGCTCTGCTGAACAAACATAGAGTTAAAGATTAACAACTACTTAGTTTAAATTGTACAATTATATTTGAATTGAATAAATTGTACTATTTATATAGGTACAATTTATTAACACAACAATTTAGTAACGTAACAAGTATGTATTAACAGAATTATAATCATCAATACATCCCCCTAAGTTCATGTAACTCTATTGAATGACTATTTCTTAAGGTCGCGATGTCGCGCATCATATTTTGTTCAACATAAAACCTGACACAGACCTGCAAATTGCAAAAAAACGTAAGAAAATTTGAATTTCGCTGGCTAGCCTGGCGCTTCCCCCAAAAATTGTCCCTACCGAATCGAAAAATTAAATGATGCATAATGCATAGACAAACATAAAAATCTATTTCGTTATAAAACATTATTTTTTATGCGTTGTCATAG
The DNA here is from genome assembly GCA_937001585.2 of Brachylomia viminalis. NCBI lineage: Eukaryota > Metazoa > Arthropoda > Insecta > Lepidoptera > Noctuidae > Brachylomia > Brachylomia viminalis. The sequence goes on along the minus strand of OW443301.2, from coordinate 10,320,476 downwards.
TGCCAATTTTTTTGTCCACTTCATGATTTGTCTGCGCAGTTGTTGAATTTACGTAACATTCAGTTTTACATTTTTTCTGTTAGCTTGTTGCCGTATATGCAATTAGTATTACGTTTTGGAATTTATTATCTAGACATCATGTTTTATGTGGATTCACAGCGAACAGTTACACGTCGTGACAGTTCTCTGATTGTGCACAAAAGACATGGACAAGATGTGGACTATGAAACGTGGTTTACAACGCAAGGTCATCTATCTAATGCAGCGTTAAATGATTCTGTGGCCTCCGTGGCAGTGCGTCCCAAGGGTTCCGTGAGAAAGGAATTGATAACAATGATGTTTGATTCAATGCTTGACTGCATTGTAGAATCATGGGAAACTATTCAGCCACATAAAGCAGACGACAGCTCTCGTCATCCTTCTTTAGATTTGGCGAAGACACCTAGCGACACTACAATTTTGGGCAAAAAGAAAAAATCTGCTTGTAAGTCGCAATTTCTGGGTTGGTCCCATATTTAAAGTTGTTCGTGACGAGTACAATGCTACCAACCTTAAACCCCCTTAAGAGGTTAAGGGAAAACTAAAACTAAGGTTGTATAGTGTGTTATTTTAATTTGCTTAAACATTGCCATGCATTTGGGGCAGTAAAAGGATCCGGGATTGCTGTCAAATATTTTGTTTTAGTTTTCTGTAAAATCGAGCTACGTAATGACTCCATCAACCAATTTTCTCTAAGTAGGAAGGTAGGTATTTCTGTTTGTTCCTGAAGTCCTATCTCAAAAACACCCTGGCCCCCAGGCACGGTAAGATAAATTACCGTGCCCCAGGTATTAAGTCAGGCACCTTAGTAGATAAATGAAACCGTGATTATGCTTCACACATACCTACCTACCTACCTAAGAAGGATAATTACTTACTTTATATTCTAAGCTGCTGCACGACGACTTTCAAAAGCGACGAAACGAAGCCGTTCAAGAGTTGATGTACAGGGTGAGGTAATAACGTATTTTCTTAAATATTTAAGACCTTAAAGATTTGTATCTTAATGTCGATGTGATGGTGAACAATGAAGTTGTAACTTATACTCCTACTGTCTGGGTAATAATTTGGATTGAATGTCACGTCTAAAGCAAGTGTGATGAAGCGTGCACTATCATCGACCATAAGTGATTATGTAGATGACTAGGTACATATACCTACATAATCAACCCTGAACCTTTCACTGACTGATTCATCAACGCCCATCCCAAACCCTTGGACCTAGAAAGCTGTTTTTTTTACAGACGTTCCTTTTATGATGTAGCCTAAGTAGCCTATGTATAATAGAACTGGAAATACCCACGGGGTAGGGAATATAAGTCGGATAAAGTAGATCGCAAAGCGCTAGTTATAAAGGTAGGTACTTATTAAACCTTCTGTGAAATATGCAATTAAATACCAATTTGCTCAAGTTATAGAAGATCATCTACTTAGCCGGATTCAATATTCACAGAACGACTTGTCTCAAACTATTTGGTGGTCTAGTCCTGATGAAAAGGCTATTATACGATTCCGAAACGGTAATATGTATGAAGGAAATATTTCTTCAAAATGTATGCATGGCGAAGGTCGGTTTCAATGGGCCGACGGAACCGTCTACCTAGTAAGTTAAAAACAAAAAGTTCCATTCTTTTTTATGTACCTATACTAAATGACTTCACTGACTGAAAGTTGTCCGATTTTAATTTTAGGGACTTTTTCAAAATAATGAAATGCACGGAAAAGGTACAATTCAGTGGAAAAATGACACGTGGTATGAAGGCGAGTTTGTCGGAAACCTACGACACGGTAAAGGTCTGTACGTGGATTCTCGCAGTCAACGCTCCTATGCTGGCGGCTGGCATTGTGGAACTAAGCATGGAGAAGGAGTTATCTACTATTCTAAGGACTTTAAGAATTCATATGACGGGCAATGGATCTACGTATGTATAAAATTAACTCTTACCTGTAATAAACCTGGAATAGGTTTAGACATTCCAAAGTTAAACCTAATTAAATACCTACTTGTGTATGCCGTGTAGGTAGGTAGGTAGGTATCTTTACTCAGGGTTTATTAATAAGGGGATTAGGAATATGGATAATATTGTAAGAAACAGTAAAGAAACTTAGAGTAGAACTTATAACCTACATAAGCTTGCGTTCCGGTTCCGATCTGTCACAAAATCAGTGCATTTCGGCGTGATTTTCGACAGATCGAAACAAAAGTTTCGTCTTTGTATTCCATAAACTGATCGCACGTTCTTCAACCAAATGAACCGGCATAGAACATGGTGTAAGTATAGAGTGCGCAAGATAAGTCTGCGCGCGTGTTTGATCTTCAAGTTCAAGTCTATATCCCTGCCAGCACTTTTAAACACTTTCGGCATAATGTTGGCGATTATTTACTTTGGAAAACACAGAACACAGCATACTCTCTTGACACCTGATATAAACGTCGAGATGGCGGCAAACGATTATTTCCGATTAAGGCCGCGCGCAGACTTATTTTGCGCGAACTCTAGTAGCGTGGAGCAAAGATACCAGCGAGCGGAGTGATCGCAATGCGTTTCATTTTGGCAGTTCAGCCACGTTCATTGCGTTAGTTACGTTGTTGAGCAGACGCAATTTTCAAACCACTAAAGCATTGGACTAGGAATATCCTTCAAAACCCTCTGGATTGTGAGCGTGATACTCAATTAGGGTACAGATCCACCAGAGGTCTATGTCCAACTGACCATCGTAAAAAAATGAGCTGGTTGATTTTGTCAGATTCTTTTATTAGTAGAATAAGTGCTTAATTCAATATTCATTTAGAATGAACGATACGGGTATGGATCTAGAGAATACTGCGAACTAAGTGGATATAAAGGAGACTGGGATAGAAACGAGAGGGAAGGTAAAGGATTAATGATATGGCCGAATCATGACGTAAGTTTTATTAGATTATTTCATAATCAATAACACGTACTCACGCCATAGCAGCCACACGCTATTATTTACTATTAGGTACCTACGTAGGCACTTCCACTACCTACCCCTAAAAGTAGGTCTAATGTCTATCCAATAAGCAGTTGTGTATGAGTTGGGGCTTCTATACACCAGGAAGTAACGACCGTCAAGAGGAATACCTACCTACTCGAAAATGTCCATGCAAAGTGCTACTCTTTTCTGTCACCCATAAACCTAGTCAAATCAATATAAAAAGTCATTTATTCAAACAAGGCTAAGAGTCAGCACTTTTTAAACGTCAAAAGTAACTATGTATCTAAATAATTTTCTGCTAGGATCATTACGATTAAATAGGTATCTATGTTGATCTTTCGCTAGATAAATCTACCTGGAGTAGGTACCTAGCTAGCTAAACTATGACTTGGACTTGGAGTCTAGAACCGAACGAATGCTGTAACCAACATGGACCACCTTGCCACCTACCTGTAGTGTTTGTGAAAACGGGCATATGAAGCTAAGAAGTTTGATATCCTTCAGCTTCAGTAACCTAAACTTTTATTAAGAAGCTATGCAAAGCTTCCTATAACAGATATAATGGTGATCAGACTATCGAGTCATGGGCTTCTATAATTACCTACCTACTACCCATAACGACTGGCTTAACGTGGTAGGATTTAAAGACCGACCGAACGAGAATTGGAGACCTTTTCGAGCTTTGGTAATTACCAAAGCTCGAAAAGGTCTCTAATTCTCGACGTGTGCAAAACGATCCACTATCTATACCTACACTAAAAATATATAGTTACCTATTATACCTAATAATGAAGTTCTATTGTAAAACTATATCTACATGAATTTTTCTATCCTTTTAGTTTTACCGTGGAGGGTGGCAGAATGGAGTGATGTCCGGTTATGGTATTTACATATGGGAAGCTTGTTATAATAACACCATGGCACTGCCATCAATTAACGCATTTCGTGGTATGTGGGAAAAAGGTCAGCGTAACGGGTATGGTATACTTAACCTCGGACTCGGCTTAGGATCGCATTATAAGGGAGAGTTTAAAAAAAATAAAAAACATGGCGTAGGAAAGTTCGTCACAAATAATGGATTAATCATCCAAGATAGAAACCTTTTTATTGATGACAATTTAGGACCCTTGCATTCTACTGGTACGGTAACCAGATACCCTCAAGACACTAAGAAAACTGTAACTGTGAATGAACCCTACCAATTTGAAATATGCGACAGTACTGTCGGCCTTATTTATCATATAGATCAAGCGCTTAAAAATATAGATAAACAAGCTGAAATTAGAACGCATATGGTAAATGACTACTTGGAAAATAATAAAATAGCGGAAAAAGATTTTCCACAAACAACTGGAAAAGAGGAGCATTCGTTAGAAGAAGCGAATAGACTAGAGAACATCGAAGACTTGTTCATGTTTGAGGAGGGTTCATTACGCCAGACGTTGAAATGTTACAAGACCGATTTGTTGAACATTTATTATAAATATGCGACCATATGCAACACCGAACAAATAGCGTTTACGCCTGTGCTGATTCGCTTGTTTTTATGGCAATTGTATTACGACTGTAATGTTCACGAGAGAGGCTTGACACTCATCGAGATTGACAAGATATATCACCAGAATCCTGAATGGCTCGCACGGAGCCCGCATAACCCGTTCGAGAAAGTATACTTTTGGCAGTTCTTACATAGTCTGATATCAGTTGCCAGTAAATTATATGCAAAGAGAGAATTGCCGGATACAAAACCTGATACAATTCTAGCAAGTGCGTTCAGAAAGTTTATGGATTGGGATGTATTACGGGGATCTAGTCGTCAAAGAGGTAGGGTAGTATCGAGAAGTATTTTTAAACAACCAAATAGCTAGGTAATTTGGAAAAGTATATTTATTGGAATATTATTTCGTTTTAAGGGCATTTAGTAAATGGTTATGGTAAATGTATACCTTTGCACGCAACCTATGAGTTGTACCGTAGCCTGGGAGAGCCACACACAGTGCGCACGTTTCTTTGCGCCGTCCGTCGTCCGCCACACTGCGTAGAGCGTCCTCAACCCGGCCTCGTGGAAGTGCCCGACATATGCCTGCCACTAGGTCGTAATGTTTATATTTTTGGAGATGAATTAACCTTTGTTGTTGGTAAATAATATTATATATATTTTTTTAATTATCCTTTTTTAAGCGCTAAACAAAACCATATCTCGTTACTTTTTTTGCAGATGATAATGAACTCCCTGAAACCTTTGAAATAAACGAAGACGTTGAAAACTTGAAACTTTTTAACTTTGGCAATTTATCAAGCAAAACCATTATAAATATATTTTCAAGGATGTTCCCGAACCTATGTGAAGGCGATAAAATTATGGATCTTGATATCGAACTATCATTCTTTGAATTTTTTGAAGCATTTGTTATGTGCGCGATAGAAAGTATTCGTGTGAGAAACGAAGAATTAAAGTGGAGGAATAAATTCGCTATGAATAATGAAATGTTGGTGCCACCAAGTACTCCAGCGGGACACGGGGCTAGATCGAAATAGTTATTTTAAAGATAGCGTAGCAGTCGCAGCACTCTCTACCTACAAGATTGTACAGCAGCTATTCTAACAAATTGTAAGGTAAGTAGGTACCTACCGAATTAATACCAAGGTAGGTACTATACTTTTAAACTCATGATTAAAATAATATAAACCGTTTTATCGTAGTGGTCCGTCCCATTGGTGCATGCTCTCTGGCAGAAGTGCAGCACCACTTTAAATCAATGAATACCACGAAAGTACAAACAAAGTTGGTACCTAACGCAATTTCTAAACCAAATTGAATGATTATAAGATACAGTGAAGAGAATGGATAGGTAAAGTTAGAAATGAAGTACCTACTTATTATAGGTACCTACCTAAGCGTGCTTTTGGCTAAGTAGGTATTCCGCACTGTGCCACAGATAACTATACACGTAGGTACCTAAGTGTTAACGCAAGACGCACGAAAAAAAATCCGCGAGCTATGTCACATGAGTATTTACTACTCATGTGCTATGTTTCACAAACATTCGTTACGAAACAGATGCCTACTCATTATGTTTATTAATTGTTATTTATTTATTCTCGTAAAAATGTAGGTACTGCGGATAGATAGATAGATAGATATATATATATATAGATCGATAGACGGAGGGTTAGAAGAAAACCTAAGAAAAGATGGGTGCATTGTGTGGGGGATGATATGGATGATAGCGTGGCGGTTGAGTGTAGAAAAATCGATTTGTGCCGACCTCTAATAGAAAAAAGAGCAGGCAGGTGCAGCAGGAGGTGCGGTAGCAGCCCAAGATTTCGGAAGGGTGGCCAGTTCATAATTGGCACCGGCAGGATGAAGATAATAATAATCGTGTCATAAGAGCCAGTTCGACAATTTCAGCACCCCGCCTCGGATAGGTTGAATTTTGTTTTGTCTATTCATATACGGCTCAACACCTACAGCAGAAAATCCAGGGCGAGTCCGAACGTGGGCTTACATTCGTCATTATTCAGAAAAGGTCACGAATACTGAGAATGTAGAATGCAAGAGCACTGCTACTAATCAGGTAGGTACACCATGGGCCCGCGGTGTATGGGAGGGAGGTTCGGGAGGTGTGCCAAGTCAACAAGGACTGACCTAGAAGGGAGGGTTTTAGAAAACTTTCAACCTATCCGAGACGAGATGTAAAATTTTTTTTCGATAGATATCCAGGAATGGGAGAACTTACTTTTTCAACTTATGTAGAAAATCTTAATTAAGCTCGTGTAGCAGGAGCACTTAAAAATTATGAAGCGTTAAGTTTTGATATCTGGCCTTAACTTTACCTAGACCTGCAAATTCTCGAGTTTGCGCCGCTCGTATATTACAATATAATTTTTTATTTCTTTGTTTTTTTCTAAGTCGTTACGCCCAAAGCTCTAGTAGTTCAAATTTATTAGTAAACCTTAGGGGCTCTCGCCATCTTGAACGATTTCGTGGGGGTCATGAGCTCATGACCTCCGAGAACTAGCGACCGCGCAAGGGCATGCAGGAGGAAGAGCCGCTACGCTTCGATATTATGTCGAACCTGCCTGTGTAATTGCAGGCGTAACTACCGCGTAACCAGGCTCCGCTTTCCGTCGCGTATTTCAGTAGATTATGTTGGTAGGTACTTCAGCAGACATAGGTCTGTGTGGGTGATCGCCTATTTCTCAAACAACTTGATGTAGGTACCATTGAATTAAAAAGACAATCAATCGTAGACAGGTTTTCTCTGTCTACGCATTCAATATTATTTTTTTGCCGAGTTAAAAACTCATTGCCGCAGAGCATAACAAAAAAAAAACGTTACAGTTTTTATTTTCCACCATAATTTAAAAAAAAAAACAAGTGGCATATATATGTGACATTAGGTACCTACAAGGTTTTTCTAAAACGTTTAACGGAAGTATTTGCAAATATTTATTACTTTCATACAAAATAAAAGGCTTCGTCCCAGTAAAAGTACTCTGTGGGTTCGTCAAAATGTTTTTTAAGAATCCTATGGCGAAAAAGCCACAACAGATATTGTTTTCCAGAAATAAATATGGACTAAAAACAAAAGTAGAAAATTGGGATTTCGCTATTCATGCCGAAAAAAAGGATAATTATGCATATCGCGACAAGTTGAGTAACCACATCAGCACTTACAACCGCTGGGGGACGGAGGACCAGGGAACTAGCATGACCGAAACCCGCCACATGCTAGCACAGATATTCACCAAAACTGACCCGATATATTCCTTCAAGCCACTTGTAAATTTCACATCTTATCCGTGCACAGAGTAAGTAGAATTAGTTTTGACCCACGAAATCTATTAATTTACGAACATAGTATAACATCACGCCTGTGTTCTCAGAGGGATTACGCAAATGCGTAGGTATGAAGGTAGGTATACCTACCTACCACTACATACATTACACCTCACCAAAGAGATTAAATTGATTATTTTAATGTCTTTGCACCTCACGCACAATGACACCATTTTATAATACCTATACCTAATTCTCGTGTAGTAGAGGCGAACCTATTGCCATCAACTGTGCGCAAATCCTGACTCCGGGCTGCTGTAAGAAATTGTAATGAAAAGACCTAATAACGTTTGGCCCGGCTGTGGGGATAGAACATAATTATAACCTACGCCATGCTCAGCGGGCGCACTTGAGACCACTAGAGAAACGCGGCACCAATAAATAGAACTCCAATAAACAAACATAAGACAAGCACGTTGCGCTTAACTTTGTGTCGTGTCTCGAAAACATTGACAGCAGGGACCTAGTACCTGCAGGTCTACCTAAGTAAGTAGTAGGTACCTCTCCGGCTCCTAAGTTCGTTGGTGCTATTTCGATTGTACAGACTATGTGGGGACCCTTCATGTTTTAAAATTCGTTCGTGGTATGCGTTCATTTTATCTAATAACTGAGTTAATGCATACAAAGTATACATTAGTCAAGACTTTCGTATTCCCGATTGGTTAGGCAGAGTTATACATATAGTCCACCCACCTTTCGCCAGTGAAGGCTCCTTCAAACAGGCGCGACACAAAACCTGTCGCGCGACGAGCGGTGCCTTTCTTTGAGTCGCGTGCGATTCTCGTCGCGTGTCGCGCCTGTTTGTAGGAAGGAGCCTTTTACGCAAGTTATTTTACTAAAGTTATTACTAATATTAAGAACAAACATAGCTGTTCTTTAAAAACAAAATGCTAATACAAAATATTATGTAGGTAGCAATGAATAAAAATATAGCCGTCGCGGGACGCCTGGCAGATGTGAAACATCGAAACTATTCTCTGTGAGTTTTCGTTTGACAACGACATCTGTTAACATTGTAGCGATTTATCAACATCATTCTACGAACCAGTAGTTTGCTATCCATAATTATTGTAACGCTTAATTGTGTAACGTTACGCTTCGTGTTCACCACGCATCAGCCACTCAAACTACCCACGGTGAAACGCGTAGGTTTTTTTTAAATTAAAGATGGGTTTGCTCTTGACTCTAGTCTAGGTCAGTGGTGACAGGGACAGAGTCGACGATAGAGTGAGCTTACCCAGAAAAAGCCTGTTCACTCTTACTTTGAAGAGATTAGGGTTATAAACGTTCGGAAATACAGACGCAGGTAGAGAGTTCCACTCTTTTGATGTGCGCATAACAAAAGACATTTGGAAACGCTTAGTGCGAATTGGTGGAATAGCAACTAGGTAAGGATGATAAGTTGCAGTGCGTCTAGATGACCGATGGAAGAAGAGGGCTGGTGGTATAAGGTCGTGGAGTTCTTAGGCGCACTCACCGAAGTACAATCTGTAGAAGACCGACAAGCAGGCGACCTTGCGGCGATGAGCCAAGCTGTGAAGCTTCACTCTATTTACGATGCCCAGTTTCTTGGCCGTTGTTTGGGCTTTGTACTCGATCGTGGCACCGAAGTTGAGACCTGATGTCAACTCCATGCCTAGGAGCTCGAACCGATCAGTTACAGGAACAGATGTACCCCGAAAAGAAGGAGCTTGGTCGAAACGACTCCTTTTAGCAGTAAAAAGACACGCCTGTGTTCTGGTGGCGTTAAAAGGACCAGATTGTCATCACCCCACTGGGAGACAAGGCTTAAGGTCAAATCAGTACGCTCAACCATGGCCTCTCTCAAGGAACGAATCTCGGCCCCGCTGGTTTTTGCGCTGGACAAGTATCTCTCTGAAGCAGTACTGTCATCTGCGTATCCAACAATACCAGACTAAAGTAGGTCATTGATGAGCAGCTGGAAAAGAGTTGCAGAGAGAACAGATCCCTGAGGAACTCCGGCATCAATAGCCATAAGGTCAGAGGAGCAACCGTCAACGACTAGGTAATCTGATCGACCGTTCACTAAGGAAGTCTGATACCTATCCAGCTACAAAAATCAGCTGGGATGCCATAAGCAGGAAGCTTGCTGAGAATACCAGCGTGCCAGACCCTGTCGAAGGCCTTCGAGATATCAAGCGATACAGCAAGTGCTTCACCGTGTTTCTCGATGGCCTCGCCCCAGCAGTGCGTGACATACAGAAGAAGATTGCCAGTTGACCGTCCCTGGCGAAAGCCATATTGACGGTCACCGAGGAGATCATTGTCTTCGAGGTACTTAAGTCAGCAACTTACTGTTCAGTACCCTTTCCATAACCTTACATAGGATGGAGGTAATGGCGATTGGACGGTAATGGGCAGGGTTTGCACGGTCGCCCACTTCCAGGATTTTGGCACCGTTCTTTTATCAAGAGAGAGGCGGAACAAGCGTGTCAATACAGGAGACAATTCAGGCGCACACTGGCTCAACACTCTCGGCGGAATGCCGTCAGGCCCGCTGGCCTTGTTCACGTCTAGACTGCACAATACTCTTCGGACCTCTTTTAATGTAAACTGCGATCTCCGGCATCGAAGAGTCACATTGAGGTACAGTAGGTAGAGATGTTTCACATCAAAAAGAATTTTAGGTTTACGGTTTTATTGACTAAAATTGAGGAAAATAGAAAAGCGAACCAAACACTTAAAAACATTAAGTTTGTAATGTCAAAATTCAAAATATAAGTTCGTTTCTGGGAATTGAACCTCCAATCATAGCCGCTACAAGCGAATTTAAAACCTCCGATCTACTTATCATATAATGTTTTTGTAACAATACAATGCGTCTTTAGGTACCTAGGTACCCTCCATCTGAGTAGGCCAAGTGTGTTTAACATCGACTGTCGTTGTAGATTTATTTATTTATTTATAACTTTTCGCACAAAAGGTACAAAGGCGGACTTAATGCCTTAGGCATTTTCTACCAGTCAACCAAGGGTGGTGAAGAGATTAGATGGCAGGTGCTTTAATTGAAAGGAAAGGAAAGCATTGATTTTGAGCGATGTTTAACAATGATAAAAAAATACTATCAAAATAACGTACACAAATACATAAATAAGTCCTAAACCTACACATACATACTAGATAGATAGATCTACTAAGTAATTTAATTAATGTGGTACACTGGAACACTACTTTAATTAAATTAATTAGCAGATGTTTAATCCCATAATATGAGTTTATAGTAAAAAAAAATGATTTAATTACTTTTACGTTATGTAGCACTCCAGGACGAAATAAATTAATGAAGAACGCAGACTTGGCTCAACTTCCTGCAGATTTCGGAGTGATGGATTACCTTTCCACTCAACAGGACGATTACAGGAACCCTTTCCCAGCAGTGACAAAACCGGTATGTTATTCAATTACTGCTGAATCAACTCTATTATGGACTCCTCGTAGATCTAAAATGATTTGTGCTAAGCATACCAACGTGTCATTCCTGATGGACCGACGAACTTAAAAAGATGGCTACGATAGACTGGATGCGGAAGGCGGAGGACAGTGTTGTGGCACACCTTAGGAGAGGCCAGTGTCCCTCAGTGATCTGCGATAGGCTGAGTTGATTGATTCCTGAATATTCCTGATTCCTCAAGTGTCATTAGAGACGATTTTTTTATTAGGACGTGCATCTTCTTTTTCTACGTTAATTACGTCATCTCCGGCGATGGGTTATCTAACCCTAAACGCCTTTAAAGCATTAGGTTATTTGCAGCGATCTATGCGCCAGCCGTGGCTCAGTTTGCAGTTCAGAACAGCTTATGTTCACCCGCTAACTATCAGTAGGAAATATGCCGATTATTATGAGCAACATATCTATCTAATCCAAAATCGCCGTCAAGTATCTAATGCATTCTATGAAAAACATTGATATTAACCACTCTCAAAATTAGGTACCACTAACTTGTACTAATAACTAAATGTTGATAATTAATTTCAGTTGACGATGTCATCTCCACCCTGGCTGTTGAACCGCGTGATCCGCTCGGACCTCACACACAACCATGGCACTGCACCGCCGCGTGGCGATTACCAGTGCCTTGATACACACACACCAATTGGACACATTCGTCACATGAGATTATTCCGCTATCAATCTTTCGATCCTTCAACGTGTCTCCAAGACTTTCCCCACTTTAACCAAGTCGTAAATAAATGATGAACCCAAAAATTTATTTATGCAACCTTTTATTACAATTATTCCATACAAAAAATAAACAAAAATGAAATTAAACACAAACAACAACAAAAATACAATATACATACTCAAACAGAACTTAAATTAATTTATTGTTACCAAAGAAATTTGTCGTACATGGTAATACCTACAAACCTTCGTAAAATAATTTTCACGCTCATGTCACATTTTTAAATGAAATCCTTTTTCAAGATTAAAATAACACAACATTATTTTAAGTGTTTCAACAACTTGATCATCGACTTCTTTATTTGACTTTGTCGTGTATCTTAATTTTTAAACAACATGATTTACCTTATAATGAAATTTTAAACTTAAATTTGTTTTTTATTTTTATTCTTGCTCCCATAAATAGCGATTGATTCATGGTTGCCGCTGCCAGACTAGCAATACCTACTGGCTTTTGGTATAATCTCGTCAGGGCTCGGAACCGGTTTAAAAGGAGAGGTTATAATGTTGATTAAATACCGGTAAATATATCGATTCTTCATTTACCAGTTAAACAAATGCAACTGTTTTTAAGTAACTCAAATGATCAAGGTTACCGGTTACATAAGCACTAACGGTTTTTACACCCAAATTAACCGGTTGTATAGGTATTTATTTCATCTAGTTAATTGACACTTCCTACAAGTTATAGTGACATTACTCTAGAAAGTACTATGAAGAAAAATTAATTCGATTTTTCACTATCATAACCAAAATTCATGAAAAACCGGTGTTCCGCATAAACCGGTTAATACCGGAAAAGTGCACCCTTTAACCTAAATCGATTTCGGTTTGGGGTCAATGACCGTAACCGGTTAAGAATTTCAACCGAGCCTGATCTCGGTACATTGGACATATTATAATCTTACATATCTTGTGAATTGTAAAATAAACAATGAACCATTACACAAAAAATATACAACGTTATCTACTAACAGCGTAGAATGTATAACAACGATCTTTGAGGTACCTAACATAGACCAAAGGTAGCCATAATATCAAGCCACGCGGCTTGTAGGACTTCAGTCCGGAATTCAGGAATGTACAGCCCGGTTCCGTTCGAAATGTAGCTCTGCCGACTGCAGACTGTGCGGGCTGCGCCTGACCCTGGCCGACAGTGCCAATAATCAATGTTCTCAAAATCTTATACGCTCGAACTGTAGCGGTCGTTGAGAAAAAGCCCGTGTCTTGCAGAGCATGTTAGCAGCTGTGCCCGTAAAAATTCAAGCTGGCTGGCCGCATCTTGGCAACTATTGCTTGAGCAATAGTAGTTAGCGCTACTTTTCCTTTGCTGAAGCGAGCAACTACCGTAAACTAGATTTGCCCAAGCGTAGGCGCTTGTGGACCGGGACAAACCACTAATAATTTGATAGTTAGTGACATTGACTCGATCACTTCAGAAGTAGACTATATTATACTCATAATCTTGGTTTTGTAGCCATGCCATTGCATCCTCACAGATAGTTTAATAGCCCAAAGAACAGTTTAAAGGCACAGCTGCGAAAACAATCCTAGTAAAATATTTTCACCGGAATTACGATAGTGGTACTAATGCTTTGTGAAAAGTCCTTTAAGACACCGTGTGCAAAAATAAAAATATTTGCTGTCTAAGGTCCCGAAGTTAGTTTTTTGCTAAAATCTCATAAGTATTGATTTTACGTAAATGTATGTAAGTAGTTTATTCCTTGTTAAATTCTGCACCTCCATAACACAAAATATGTCCTCCATAACATTCAAGTTGGTTCTCGAGATAAAATGCTAATAAAAAATCGAGAAAAGCGTATAGGTTATACGAACTCTGTAATAAATTTTTGCGAACAGGTACAGTAGTGTATGCTAATAAATTATGCTTTTTTATGTTCAAGAAAGTCGGTTTAACACACTCATATTTTTGAAGGTATGTCAGTCATGCCCTACGATGTATGTTGAATACTTACACGAACTGGAAATAAGCGATACTGAAATAAATCCAATACAAAAACAACATTTTGCTACTGACATTATAAAGAGTTGTGAAAATTTAAAAAAATTATAGACCAAACGAAGTAGAGAAATAAGCAAATGACTTGCAATTAATAAAAATGCTGTCAAAAGTTATAATTAAAAATCTATGCGAATGGCCAACAATATCAAGCATAGAAAATCGCGCTTTTTATCTCATCTTAAAGATGGTGCGGAAACAAAAGCATCACTAACCCTAACTTTTTTGAGCTGTATATTTTGAGATACATACAATATAAATAATCAATCATATTAAAGTTTTAACAAATTACAGTCATCACGGTGAGGAATCTTCACTAGGATTTTTTCCGTAGACAAAATCTTATTTTCTTGTGCTATAAGGCAAAATCCTCTACGTAATATGATCCATCTTGAGACATGTAGGTACTCTATTCACTATCGCACAAACTATCCAAGAACCTACGCACTATAATTTTGCGTAAAGATGAACCAGTCCATATTGACTGCCCACAAAACATGTTCGATAGAATCAAGATTAATTTAAACGGGATAAGGTCAGATGTCCAAGAGAAGGGAAAGAAAAAGAAGAGAAGTAAGGGAAGAAGGTCTATGTAAGTTATGCGTGAACTTAGATATAATCTGTACTAATATATTATAATAAAAATGAAGAGTTTCGTTTGTATGAACGCGCTAATCTCTGGGAACTCTCAGCCGGATTTGAAAAATACAATCTGTACTAATATAATATATTATAATAAAAATTAAGAGTTTCGTTTGTATGAACGCGCTAATCTCTGGGAACTCTCAGCCGGATTTGAAAAATTGATTTTTCATTTGATAGCCCAATTCATAAGGAAGGTTGTTGGCTATTTAACATTACGCTACGACACTTAAGAGCCAAGTAAAAATAAAAAATAGTCAGAAAGAACGCCGAGCGAAAACAAAGTAATAGAGCGGTGGGGCGATGCGCAGCGACGCGGGTGGGTGTCGGGGTTCAAAATTTTACGCGGTCGCGGGCACAAGCTAAAGTTGTGTACAGGACGATTGAGAACTCCTTTTTTGAAGCTGGTTAAGCGAGTTAATAGTCGACGTCGATCGACGATAATCTAGCTGCCACACCGCATCGGCCCGAACAGTCGATATCATCGATCGAACGCAGTGTGGATGCACTTTCATGGATCGTGTACGGACGGAAAGACAATGCATGCATAAACCACATAGATTCGCACCGTGGGGCATGCATGACAGGAAAAGTATATACGAAACGATAGAAAGCGGGCGGCGCGGGCCAGGAGGTCTAATCCGTAAGTACGAAATCCGTAGTTTTGACCGAAGTTACGGGCGACATCTACTCCCGGACATAAAGATTCGTTTGGGCCCCGACCTAAAAATGAATGACATCACGATTTGACAGTCGTCCCTAGTCCCGATGTGTTTTTGCCAATCATGGCCCTACTCTCTAAGCACGGCAACAAAAAAACTGGCCTGTCCAAAAGTAGTTCGATACTTCGGCCGGATTAATTAACTTTTTCGGACCGAACACATCCGGAGTAAAGATAACTGTCAAGTGGTGTTGTCATTCATTTTTAGTTCGGGTCTCGAAGTAATCTGGTCCGTAGATGATATGGAGTAGATAATGCACGTACCTTCGGCCGAAACTACAAAGTCGTGCTTAGAGAGGACCCCAGGTATAAGGTTTACTCCTTGCCCGTATCTTCATAGACTTATAGAGTAGGCCCGCAGACACACACGCGGCCACAAATCCACATGATAGAAAAAAGGCTCTAAGAGGTAGTTATAAAATTATAGTAGTTCAGTTGATGACCTATGAAATGTACATAACAGATAGTTTTCTCTGATAATATTCAATGTCTTTTAATCTATGCATAATGTAACTTGGAATAGTATTTTTATTTAAAATAGGGAGAGTAACTTATTGTTTAAATGAGAATTACCCTGTGCCCTACCTTGGCTATCTATGTTCCCTTTTATATACTTATTGGAATTTCAATGAGTATTTACAATACCTACTTGAATTTTGTAACAGTTATTTTATAGTAAGTATAATAAAGTATTTCAGTTAGGTGAAATAAAATTTTTCGGAAGTAATGCATTACAAGAAACTAATTAACAAAATATTTTCACTAAAGCATAAATAACACAATCACGGTAAGATTGCCAAAATAATAATATGTTACTCTAGTTGCCAATTTAATGAAGTGGGTTGTTTTTCTAGTATTGTTGGGATATATTCAACAAGTCCCATGTAAATTATATCAAATCAAGGGTCTAGTCTCATTGGGTACGCCTTCTTTTGAACCCTTTACCTTTCTTAGACTTCAACTTGTGTTTCCGAGGCTGGCGACTACTGCTTGTACCTGTGATTTCATCAGCAATCATTCCTACTGTTGATAACTTTTTCCTGCGGTTTTTCTCCGCTTTCGTAACTGGCAGACGAGTTAAATAATTTTCTTCATACTCAGTCTTTTCAAGTTCATATTTAGATATTGACTGCTTAACATGATTTCCTGTGCTCACTTCCAGTGGTGCTTCAGAATATTCATCACGCAGTTCACGCATTATACTTGAGTTAAGGAATTGCTTCTTTGACTTCTCCTTGTTCTTCTTGTCACTATCAACTCTTGAAGTGCTTTCATCAAAGTGTACTGCAGCTAATTTAGGAGGCACATAAATATTTGGTTTACTGCTCTTTTCTTTCTTGTTCTCTCCCTCATCTGAAGATTCACTAGATTCCTCAGCAGACTCATTTATTTTACTCACTAAATTTGCAGGATTAGCATGATATGCCTGAGGATCATCTTCAGATGTGCCACCAACAACAGCAGTTTTAACAAGTTTATCAATTTGGTATTTTAATTTCGAATCTATAGGACGAATTTTTTCAAGAACAGTTCTTAATTCAATAAGCCTCTCAATTGATGGATCTGATTCTATTCTTTCACCAGAGCACTTTCTTAATACAATATAAGTTAAATTTATTAAATAACTAAGTAGCATTTGATATTTCATTTCCAGAAAACTAAGACCTTTATCTGTTGACAGTTCTCCACTTTTGACCCGCACCAGCATGTTATCCACAAGCTGTGACACCTGCTGGACATTAGTGTTCATTTCTTTGAGCAGTTTAACAGCTTGAGGCAGGTCAGGCTGCTCCATTTCCTCTGAAGCCTGTAAATAAAATAGCAATGACATTAATACACTCCAATTCACTTTACCAATACCATAGGTATAGTTATTACTAGCTTCCGCGCGCGTGGTATGTCGATAAAAAGTAGCTTATGTGCTTCCCCAGGGTTACAAGTATCCTCATACCATATTTCACTAAAATCAGTCCGGCCATTTCGGAGACTAGCCGGAACAAACAGGACCAAAATTTATAAAATTGTTTTTTTGTTTGTACCGATACGTTTTTATGCATTTAGTAAAAAGCCGTTATTTTGACAATACAAACAGACACTTCAATTTTATTTTGTATGTACGGATTTTTTGCCGATACCATACAATATCCCATCAAAATGTTAAAATATGACTAATCACATGGCCTAAGTAAACTTCAAAACAATCACCTGCACCATGATGCTATGTAGTTAACCTCTTCCGTAACTTTGGCTTACAAGATCACTTTTATAATAACTTGGACTGCAGCTCAGTCTGTCTGTTGCAGGATCGAAATAACAAAAAAAAACACATAAAAATAAAAATAAAATAACTAGGTATTCTCTACGAATATTGGGTGACTTAGCGACGCACTTTTTTTATAGAGTTATAGACACAGAGTATTCAGGTATTCAGAGCGTAGACAGCACAGAGTACTTTTTTTAGGACAGGTAGGTAACTAACGATCGGAATATATGTGTTCTGTGGTAACTATAGACAGCTTTAAATTATTATAGCACAGACAGCTTAGGCTATCCTATACTATATTGTAGTCTGTGGCTTAGGCTAAGAACTTACGTAGCGATTTTCATCCACGCCCGCCGCGGTTGCGGGCCCACAGCTCCTGTAGAATGCAAATATAATATATTATGTAAAAAAATTGCACATTTCACGACGCGTTTTACTTTCGCGTCCGTGATCGGCGAGAACTCGAATTCGAATAATAATTTAATTTATACTTTTGAATAATTTGTTATTGTAAAATATTGGTAAAACTGAAAAAACATGAACGAAGCCATAGCTGAACGTCAAACTTTTGTGAAACAAAACGTCAAACTGATTTTATTGACACAATTGACAGATGGGAGACGAAGGAAGCGATCGTAGAATGATTATATTTTCCTTTAGTTTTAACTGAATAATATTTATTAAAATATGTTGTCGGTGCGTATTCCAGTAATGCAACTATGGTAAACTTGTTTCGACTATTCGAAAATATAATGTATTGTTTTTTTCAGGTTCTTTTACATTGCTTTTTATTTAGTAGCTTCATTCACTTTAGCAATGGATTCTATGTACCCGGGGTGGCTCCGGTGGAGTTCAAAAAAGGCCAGAGAATTGAAGTGAAAGCCGTCAAAATGACCAGTATACACACACAACTTCCATATGAGTATTATTCTTTACCTTTGTGTTTACCCAAGAATGGTACATTTGTATATAAATCAGAAAATTTAGGCGAGGTGTTACGTGGAGACCGTATAGTAAACACACCGTATGAAGTCCATATGGCGGAGAATATTAAGTGCAGACTTCTATGTCACCATAAAAATAACCCCATAAACTGGAGTGTGGAAGAATCTGAAAAAGTGGCTAGCCGCATTGAACATGAGTATTTTGTGCATTTGTGAGTATTAATAAAATTGTTAGTTGGTATATTATTATTTGGACTTAAATATCATTTGTGTCAAATATTACTTGCTAATTTATAAACATATCACATGAACCTTTTCAGGCTTGTTGATAATTTGCCAGTGGCCACCAGAATTATAAACACTGACACTTCAGAAAGAAGTATAGAGCAAGGTTATCGTCTTGGTTTTATGTCCAAAGGCAAAGCATACATCAATAATCATTTGAAGCTACTGCTCAAATACCACAAGCATAGCCAGTAAGTATGTTTCTGTTTTATTATATTTTGCTTTCTTATTTATGAATATGTAGGTACCGGTCCTGTGAAAAAATATACAAATTTTAATGTAAATTATTTACCTACTATTTTAATTCCCATTATTGCATACACTATTAAATTTTTTTGTTGAAAGTGGGGGCAAATGTTGGTTTCATTTTAGACAAGTGAGTATTTCTCTGGGATTCAAACTGATATAATATATCAATTGGGGCATAGAATACTAGTGGTTGAATAAATGTTAAAATTATTAATAGACAAAAATAGCAGTTAAAGAGCGTTTATACCTTATGAGTGGCAACGTCGCAATTTAGTGTCATATTTCATAATTTTCAATTTTTATCATTTAATAGCTATATTTTAAAAATCTGTTTAATTAACTTTTTAGAATTACGTGAAAGTGTTTAAAAAGTAAGTAACCGTAATGCTTACAGTTATTTTACAATGAAAATAACGCCCTGCAAGTTTCTAATGTATTATTTGCATATAAATAGAACTGTAAACGCAACAATTTCTTACCTTTTACACAGTTTTCACATAATTCTAAAAAGTTAATTAAACAGATTTTTAAAATATAGCTGATTAAGTTTAAATGATAAAAATTGAAAACCACGAAATATGATACTAAATTGCGACGTTGCCACTCATAAGGCATAAACGCTCTTAATCTTGCAAAATGTTATATTTTCATACTTGTTTCCAGGGACTCTTACAGAGTGGTTGGATTTGAAGTGGAGACTATTTCTGTGGATAAAGATGATCTAACCTTTGTGGATGATTCTTGCCAGTTTACATCGGATCCTAATCCACAACTGGTCAATGAAGACACAGGCACAAAGTTATATTTTACATATTCTGTTGAGTGGGGAGAGTCTGATATAAGCTGGGCATCCAGATGGGATATATATTTAGGCATGAAAGATGTACAAATCCATTGGTTCTCTATTGTTAATTCTATTGTAGTGTTGTTCTTCTTATCAGGTAATTAATTTGATATTTTTTACATTTTATTTATTTATTTATGTAGACTT
Organism: Brachylomia viminalis; assembly: GCA_937001585.2. NCBI lineage: Eukaryota > Metazoa > Arthropoda > Insecta > Lepidoptera > Noctuidae > Brachylomia > Brachylomia viminalis. The sequence continues at coordinate 10,300,314 of OW443301.2, read as the reverse complement.
TATTGTACACCAGGAAAAAACAAAATAAAAAAACATTTTACACTACAAAACATACAACGGACGGCCTTATCACTTTCTGCAATCTCTTCCAGGCAACCTTGGAATGGACAGTGATTGTATGGACATAAAAATGAGGTTGTCATTGGTGCAAAATAATTGCATTGTGCATTAAAGGTTCCATGGAGATATGTTCAATAAATAAGATGTAAATTATTACACTTTTACTAATCTAAATCTTAATAAAATATAAAACTTATAGGTAATAAGAAAGAAGATTTAATGAAAGAAAATTATGTTACATCATCAAGCCCCATATAAAAGTAAAATCAGCCACTATTGAAAAACATTAAAAATTTTGAAATTTGCAGGTATTTTGACAATGATAATGGTACGCACATTAAGAAGAGATATAGCTCGTTATAATTCAGATGAGAGTATTGATGATATGATGGAAGAAACTGGCTGGAAGCTAGTGCATGGAGATGTTTTTCGCCCACCGCCCAAAAGAATGTTGTTTGCTGCTGTTATTGGTAGTGGCATACAAGTCTTCCTGATGGCTCTCATCACAATCTGTAAGAAATCAAAAATATTTAGCATCCTTTTTGCATAATTTGGAACAAGCATGGTTTCAATATATTTGTGTTAATGGGAGAACCGACTAAAGTATCGATTTTTGCTAAACTAGATAAAAAAACAGTTTTTCTTGAAAAAAACGAGAACTATTTAATGGTAAAACCCACTTTGAAATATAATGCATAGTTAAAAAGATATTGAATGGGAATAACCACTAAAATAGGACTTTTCATAAAAAAATAGATTAATAAGCAAATATTACAACAACATATTCTCATTTTATATTTTTGAAAAAAAGGTATTATCCTAACAATATCTCTTTTTCATGCTGACTCAGGTTTCATTCATGTTATCAGGAGTTAATTGTCTTTGACTTTAGTGAAAACTTCAAACCAGAACTCAAATAAAGAATTAATTCATACTTAACCGAAATAGTACTTTTTACTCGGCGATAGTTTTGATAATGCTATATATAATAGAATGGCAATTCTGATTACCTTTTATTAGCAGTTTTTACAGTTAGAATTGACTATTATTACGTTCGAAATAATCTACAGGGAAAACCAACTACACCTCGACTTATTGTGTTTTTGCACTGATTCATTCGACGCGTACGCATACTTAGTTGTAGTACAATGGCGCTTACAAGAACGTGCTTTGTTTTTTTTTTTATATACAGGGTGATTGGAAGATGGGTGCAAAGCTTTAGGGCGAAGATAGTAGAGACAGTTTAGAACCATTTAAGACATGGTTGTCTTAAACGAAGTCTTACCATATTTTTAACCTAATGTTTAGGTTTTTATTTTCGATTATTCCTAAAATTTTAACTAAACTGCTTAATTATGGCCAAATTGAATGATAAATGAAATCTGTTTTCCCATTAACACGACGATATTGGTGTCGGTAAGCACAGCAAGCTACTTGAATACATTACAAATGTAATGTTAAATATTTGGAGCTTATCATAATTCATATTTTATGAAAAACCGCGGTCACTGTGCTTTCTTTATCAGTGCCATTCGAAAATACCATTAAAATTTTACATAAGATAAAATTTTAATGAGGTAAAATTGTAATAGCTCAAAATTAACAATGTGTTTCGTGAGGAAATTGATTGTAACTATGTATAAACATTAAAAGCGCTTTATTTAATAGCTTTACATTGTATATAATATTGGTGCTCAACTAATAAGTTTATATACTTTCCAGTTATCGCTATGCTCGGCATGTTGTCTCCGGCGAGCCGGGGTGCGCTAATGACTGCTGCTATATTTCTTTATGTATTCATGGGTCTCATTGCGGGCTATTACTCGGCGCGCTTATACAACACTATGAAGGGAAAACAATGGAAGCAGGCTGCATTTCTGACGGCGACACTATATCCAGCTATTGTTTTTGGCACATGTTTCTTTTTAAACTTTTTTATCATGGGTAAACATTCTAGTGGAGCAGTTCCGTTCTCGACCATGATGGCTTTATTATGTCTTTGGTTCTGCATTTCATTGCCATTAGTATACATGGGATATTATTTTGGGTGTCGGAAACAACCATTCCAACATCCAGTAAGAACAAATTTTATTCCAAGAAAAGTCCCTGAACAAGTCTGGTACATGAACATCTTTATTTGGTAAGACTCTTAACAACTTTATACTAATTATACAACATAGCATGATTAATTTATGCATGCATGTTACAGAATTCCTTGTTTGTTGATGTAGATGGAGTATATCACTGACAGCAGTTTATCAAAATAAACTATTGAGTGATTGAGTATTTGGGGTCTAATAAATTAAATATAATTATAATATCAACGTCATTATTTCATTAATTAAGCTATAGTTTATCATAGCACAATTCCATCATGTTGGCCTCAATGTGTATTTTGGGAAATTTCTACTATATTCCTGTTTGTTAGGCTGTGATAATATACCTACTTCAAAATTGTTTCAGCATTTTGATGGCGGGCATTTTACCATTTGGAGCTGTGTTCATTGAACTGTTTTTCATTTTTAATGCACTGTGGGAGAACCAATTTTATTATCTCTTTGGATTTTTGTTCCTCGTGTTTTGTATATTAGTGGTGTCTGTATCACAAATATCAATTGTTATGGTATATTTCCAACTCTGCGGAGAGGTAATGACATATTCTTTTATTTTGTTTTGTTATTTTTCGAAAATAATATAAACTGATTCCAATTGGTATTTATTGTGGTTTTCTGTGGTTTACAGGATTATCATTGGTGGTGGAAGAGTTTTATCGTCTCAGGAGGTTCTGCTGTCTATATTTTAATATACTCCATATTTTATTTTTTCACGAAATTGGAAATCACAGAGTTTATACCGACACTGCTTTATATTGGCTACACAGGTAATTCAATTCAAAATTTACTTTGCAGCAATGGAATAGCGCTTTTATTTATATCAAACTATACAGGGTGGCATTCACATGGATGCGCAAACTGTAACCATTAATTCAGAACATGATTCTAGACCCCTTAGAGTAAAAAAATTACGTCGGTTATAAAAGAAAAAAACAGCTGTTTCATAGAAAAGTGCAATACCTACGCAGTCAAAATGTACTGATCTGAAAGTGCAATACCTACGCAGTCAAAATGTACTGATCTGAAAGAATGTACAGAATCATGTACTGAATCCATGGTAACATTTTGTGCGTCGATGTTCTTGCCACCCTGTATACTTACAGAGAGTGGTGACCCAGTGGTAACGGCCACGACTTACGAGTTGTAGGTCGTAGGTTCGAACCCAGACAGGCGCATTACTTTGTGTAAATTATTTCATCACCACTGCTCTCAAAACGGTGAAGGAAAACATCGTGAGGAAACCGGCGTGTCCTAGAACCAATAATTCGAAGACACATGACATCTACTTACCCTCACTGGGCCCGCGTGGTGGATTACGACCCAATCCCTCTCAGCGAGAGAAGGCATGTGAGGTCTGTGTCCCTGGAGTGGGAACATTATAGGCTGATTATTTAGTTACTACTATGCTTGCTAGACTATTTCATAAGTTCCGAGTCCCCGCTTCATTCTACAGCCAAGTAAGCAGTAGTGCATTGTCCCAACAGTTATTGCCATCGTCCACAATCAACTATTTATTGCTGCTAATTAGAACCTTGCAGCATAACGATTTTATTTAACACTATATTTTACCCGCGGCTAATCCCGCGGGAGGTCGCAAAATCCTGTAAGTCGTTCTCCATTAAAAATACATATAAACTTACCCATGTGCCAACTTTCATGGTGTTGGAGTTCACTCTAAGACTCGCAAAATATAATATTAAAAATAAAAATCTCTTAACAATAACTAAAGTCTATAATACTATAATTCAATTATGATTCGAAAGATACGTAGCGCCATCTAGCATTCTAAAGCAATTGTGACAGTCGACAGTTATTATTCTTTCCCTCGGGAATAGTACCTTTTTTCTGGATGAAAGGTACCCTTTGTCCTTTTCTGTACCCTTGATATGCAAAATTTCATGATGATCGGTTCAGTGGTTTTGTCGTGAAAAGGTAACAAATGAACAAACAAACGAACTTACTTTCTCATTTATAATATTAGAATATTCTAAGGAGTTGCCGTACAAGTGTACCGGATGGTACACTTGTACGGCGTGCTCTGGGCAGTCCGACTGCCAAACTTGCTGACTTTATTTACATTGGGATGAGCTGTAGCCAGCAATAGACCGTCAGATAAGGGTGCGTTTCCACTGCGGTGGAGACGAGCCGACCAGAGCGTAGGGAGAGGAGACGAGCAGGAATCGACCAATCACATTGCGCACACAAACGACATCACATCGCATCTCTCGTCTCGTTTACGTCTGTGATTGGTCGATTTCATCACATCTCCGTCACAATGGAAACGCTCTCTAAGGCGTGGACTAGCGTGCGGTGCCGCTTGGGTCAGCGCTTGAGTTATTAATGTTAGTATATTTTGTTACAGGTCTTATGGTGTTAACATTTTGGCTTCTCACTGGCACCATAGGATTCTTCGCAGCATACACATTTATAAGAAAAATTTATGCGGCTGTAAAGATTGACTAAGTTTAATTTGTAGCTTATTTTATTTAAGTTGGTATGAATGACGAATGAATTGAACAAAGATCTTTTGCTGTTTAAACATAATATTATGCATTATCATTTGTGTAAATAGGTACGTAGTTTAAAATTGCATTTTAAAACACAATTTTATTTGACTATTATAATAAGATTGATTTTGTATTATTTCTAATGTTAAGATTCTTATTTATAAAAACGTAGAAATTTTAAACACTGCCTGCTTTCTTCATAAACTGAAAGAATCTATTCCATTTGTACTTTTTTAGATTTTAATTATTGATAGGCTCATGTTTGATCACTATCTCACCTGATGGTCAGAGATTGGCTTTCCGTGGATACAGATACCTACTGTATCAAACGGTTACAGTCAGTCTCTCAATAGGATCATGTATTTTAATCATTGAGGTGTCTTATTTTATTTAACTGTCATTATAATTTTTAAACTTGCATAGTGGCTATTAAATCTCCTTATAATGTTCAAAATTTTACTTATATGTATGTAAGAAAATTAGACAAAATAATAAAGTTGTTTCATTCATAGTTCATTAAAAAAAAAAACAGTAGGTACCTACCTAACGTAAAAAAAAAAGGTTTCTTCGACTCAACAAATTTGAAAATGTTCGCTGCCGCCACCTTGGATTATTATTTTAACCTCACTATTGGCTTCAGCAGCCTCAAAAACCATGAAAATTTTCAAAATTTTCTCGGCCGCCATCTTGAATTTTCATTCTGACCTCGCTATTGGCTGCAGCACCCTCGAAAACCATGAAAACGACACATAATATGGAAAACTTGTAAATTTTCTCAGCCCCAGTCTTGGATTTTCATTTTGACCTCGAAAACCATGAAAACTATCTCTCTCTGTCTTTTTCTATTATGTATAATAAAGAGTATAGTATGGTCGCGCGCAAACAAGGGATTCGAGAGCGATGGCATAGAGGGGGAATGACGGCATGAGATAACGTCATGCCGCTCGGTCGATTTTACTGACAAAGTGCGCCAATAGATGTTTCACATTAAAACAAGTAATCTTCGCCCCTCAGCTGACCCTCTCGAACTAACTTTCGTTTTGGCAAGTGACGAAATGTAAAAAAAAGGGATTCTTTGATAATATAATCATCTGTAGGTACCTATTTATCAAGCAATAATGATCTCCAACGCTATTAATTAAGCACTTTACCCTTAGCTCACAACTATCAACTTACTGCGTTCATTGGTATGTTACTCTAATTTCGTCAGCAATGTCATACCCTATCACATGGGCGAGCCCAGACGAGCCTATTCTTATTACCTGGGCACAGAAGTTGCTTGGTGGAAAGGGGAGTTTACAATGTTTGAAATAAACAATGAATAAAAGTAAACCCTAAAACAAAAATAATATGGACCCCCAACCCAAAGAACTCAACCGTAAGAGAGATTATGGAGGAGAGATGTGGGTTTGATTATAGGCTAAGGGTTGTTTTATACAAGGGTTGCCAGATGCAACAAAGGGGATTGGATAGCATCAACACCAATCTTTATCTAGAACAGAGCAGTTAGGCCAGCACACACCTGTTTTTTTTTTCTTTGGTTCTTCTTGAAATAAAACGCGAAGTTCTCTATAAAATCCGCCGTGCTATGTTGAAGCAGAGTTATGCGACGTATTAATTTACGTGTTTCCCTAGCGAAATTGGCAATAGGCACTTAAGAGGGTCGAAATATGTAAATTGTTTTTTTTAAGTTTGAGCTCTCGACGCTATGAGATAGGTGAGTGGCTACCCAGGACGCGCGATAATGGTTCGACACTAGTTCCATTCGCTGTTCAAGATGGTCGGCTGCTCGATATGTGTATCGCACCAACCCCACAACTCACGAAACTAAACGAAGACGGCGCGAGCATCCTCTCCCATTTGAGATGTCGCCATGTCGATGTCGTAGGGTTTTCGAAAGAAAGGAAAAAGTAAATTGATTAAATGATGGCGACGGGGAAGCAACAATGGATGTCGATTCTCATAAGGTAAGTACATGAGTGTTACTGATGAACTGATGTAGCACGGGTTCGCTGGCGGGATGTTGCTGAGTAGGTGCGTCGTACTAGGAGGCGAATAAAATACTTCTTCAGAGTTTCTTCTTTATTTTTCCTTAGCTGCTTCTTATAATAGGTACTGTTGGATCCGGAATGAATCACCACATTTTTTTTTTTTGGAATGGCGTCTCGCAGTTGGCCTTGAGCGGCCGTGACTGCTTAACCGGTCAATCCTGTGGTGCCTTTGAGCTAACTAAACCCTCCAGCCAGGGGCATAATATTAATTATAAACTAAGCGACCATCACCTAAGGGCACCCCCTGTGGGGTACGAACCTCGGCTTAGGGCGTCGTTGGGGGAGGACAGCATAAGTTGGGGACAGGCTGGATCAAAATGGATTCATTATTATTATGGGGGTTTAAAACTACTGGCTCAGCTACGCCACCAGCTGGCTCTGCGGATCCGATCAAGGGACAGGGAGGGGAATTTATCGGGAAGGAACGCCGACGCGAAGGACCTCGGCGGCGCACAGTGGATCGACTCCATACAAAGTTTCGGACATAGGATTTTTAAATTACACATTTCCGATTTTTGAAAAACTAGTGATGCCAAACTGTTCTCCTATATGATACAAGACCAAATCATTTACATACATTTTTCGATTAAACTTCAATTTGAGAAGATATTTGACTTTAAGTGATTTCAATGTATGAAAATGTATAATCAAGTTAATGTATCTTCTGATTTTCTCACATTTTCTCCTTTTGACTCATATAGCAGATTTGTAGAGGTGTTTAGCAAAATTTTTCCCAAACACACTTGTGCCCCCCCGGGCCCTCCTTAGAAAATATTAAATTATTTTACAATAAAATTTATTTTGATCAATTAATTAATCTACAGCAGTAAATACTAAGTACAATTAAAATTTAAGAAAATATTACTTAAGATTAAATTAATTTTATCAAATATTAACTCAAATTTAAATATAAATTAGGAAAATATATGAAAATAAACTATTATCTAAAAATCCAGTTTTAAGTTTGAATGGAAACAGGAACAACTTAAGTTTGGCTATTCCTTGCCTGACTTACAAAAGTTTCCCAGCTACAAAATTTTAGTTCTACTGTTTTCTTTGCAATTGGTGAGTAATGATTCTTTGAGCAAGCAATTCATGAACACTTGGAGGCATGTTATACCAGGGATATAATTCCATATACAACTTGTTTGTTTCCTGGCAGAATTGCTTAAACTCTGGGATCTTAATTTTTTCACCTGATGAAATGCACTGTAGAATAACTGCAAATCTTTTCACAAGACCAACGTCTAATCCAGTCAGTGAAGCAGTTTTGTCAGGATCTCCAAAAAACCGACGAGCGCTGTTGCCATCGTTAGTAGTTCCACTACCTTGTTTCACTACATCAAGCAGCAATCCAGTTTCTCTTCTGAAATCTTCTTGGATTTTCAGTTTCCTGTCATTCATTTTTTTCTTATTTTCGTCTCCTCTAGCCTGCCATGTCTTAAATTCCAGCCTGTAGGCAATATGAAGAAGACACTCCATGCATCGAATCCAAGCATGCAACGAACTTAGTCCATATTTGTACATATCTTCATTTGCTAGTTTGTCTTCAACTAACGCCAATTCATTCATCTCTCTTGGTCGAGCTTCACAAATGGTACTAGAGGATGTGGGAATGTCTGAAATGTACGATGCTATTTTGCCATCAATCATCGTCATTAGTAGCTGGTGTTTGATATGGCTGTTCCGGATTATTGTAGGAGTAAGTTCTGAAATTTCTGTGTCAATCTCACTCTTTACAGACAATACGTTTATTATATAGCTTTATTTTCTTTCATAAACTTCCACATTATTGGACGGCAATATGAAGTTGATGAAGGACGCTCGTTTTGCCAAATAACTTCACCGTCTTCCGTAACTAATTTCAGTGGCACTAAACTAGCCATAAAAACACTTGCCATTAGGTCTTCGTTACTTTTCTGTTTATAAATACTTTGATCGCGAGCGCTATCAAAGCCCCATTTACTGATTAGTATTAGTTGTTGATCATCAATTGTGTTACTATCAACCAATGACTCAAACTGTCTTGCTGTAGTTAGGTCTAAAAGAGCTTGCAAATTGATTTTTGCTGATGTCTCTGTAACAACAATATTACTTTTGTCGGGATAACACTTTTTCTTTTCTTTTTGTAGTTTGTAATAACTTGGATATTTACTTATGCCTTCGTTCATGCTAAACTCTCTAAGAGTAATGTAGCGCCATTTAGATAGTTTCAATTAATATACAAGGCTAACGCCTATATTGCTGGTATTTCTATTTGTAAATTTGGAGATTCTCCATCGATGTTTCTTTTGATGGCTGAAACAGCTTGTGGATTCTCCAGCATATATTTTAATACGTCAGCAACTTCATTATTTCCGGTTGACTTAAGTGCTTCTACAGTGAAAAACGCTAGTTCGTTAGCTTCACTTTTCGTACGTACTCGTGCGTTCTCTGAAAGGCGTCTACGCTTCTGACGTTCACTGAGATCATCAAATGGCTTACGGGGCAGTTTCTGTGTAGACGTGGAGGCATCTTGCTTAGGTGATATATGATGTTCTTGTTTTGACGTTGATTCACTAGTATCCGGTGGTGACACAAAGTCAATTTGCTCGACGCTTGCTGCAGGTGCTGTTGCATTTTCCTTGTTGAACAGCGGCCATTGTATATCAGACACAAGCCAGCTAGAATTTTTCTTGATAAACTTGTCTTTGCAATGCTTAGACTGTTTTGATTTTGCAAGAAGGCGATAAAAAAATTGGCGGCACCATATTTGTAACTCTGTTTTCTCATCTTCACTCAAATCAAAATTAGAGTTCGATATCAAAACATTGCACAAAAATAAATGATCGCGTATATCTTTATGGTTGCTCAAAGCAACATAAAGATCCAAGTAAGTCACAAAGCCACGGAAAGACATAATGATGTCACTCGAAAGAAATTGCAGTGTAAACTAAATAAAAAAAAGTAGCTGGGAAACATTTTGTAAGTCAGGCAAGAAATAGCCAAACTTAAGTTGTTCCTGTTTCCATTCAAACTTAAAACTGGATTTTTAGATAATAGTTTATTTTCATATTTATGTTCCTAATTTATAATTCAATTTGAGTTATTATTTGATAAAATTAATTTAATATTAAGTAATATTTTCTTAAATTTCAATTGTACTTAGTATTTACTGCTGTAGATTAATTGATTGATCAAAATAAATTTTATTTTAAAATTATTTAGTATTTTCTAAGTGGGGCCCGGGGGGGCACAAGTGTGTTAGGGAAAAATTTTGCTAAACACCTCTACAAATCTGCTATATGAGTCAAAAGGAGAAAATGTGAGAAAATCAGAAGATACATTAACTTGAATATACATTTTCATACATTGAAATCACTTAAAGTCAAATATCTTCTCAAATTGAAGTTTAATCGAAAAATGTATGTAAATGATTTGGTCTTGTATCATATAGGAGAACAGTTTGGCATCACTAGTTTTTCAAAAATCGGAAATGTGTAATTTAGAAATCCTATGTCCGAAACTTTGTATGGAGTCGATCCACTGTGCGGCGAGGTCGGAATTTCGATTTGTGTCTGTGTCTGCTGTATACTGTACTGGTGGCCCTACTGCTTTCCTGGAGGAGGGTAACGGGGTCGTCAGGGTCGGTCAGTGCGTGCCTTGGACGGCGGATTCTACTGATTCTAAAGGGGACATAACTGGCGGCTTTCACAACCAGAGGCGATGGCTGCCAGCGGTATCAAAGAAACGCTTGCAAGCGCGTTTCATGAATTGCTGAATGGTGGGGATTTTCAGATCTAAGTGTAACTTTTTATTACGAACGAACCCGTTGCTTTACGAAGAAAACGGTTCTGTAGGGTCTGCATCCTATGGACGTGCCGGGGGTGTGCCTGTGTGAAAACAGCACAGGCGTATGTCATGATAGGTCAGATGCATGCCGTATAAAAGCGCAGTTTGCACCTGAGTGACAATTTACTGCGTGCATTTAAGACGGAATGTAGTCTACCCAGAACAAAGGCGGCTCGCCAACGAACCACCTTTATGTGCTCTGAGAAGGAGAGAGGTCTGTCCAGTCACACCCAGATATTTGGCATGCTTCGCCCAAGCGATCTATTTTATTTTTTAATATTTATATATATTTTTTATTTTATATATAATATACTTTAGCTGTTTTCTGTGGGGAAACGTTCCTTACAATGTTTTGCTTATTTTGAATACATAGGAATTGACTTATTTTAACTAATTACAAAAACCTGTATCAGAAAACCCTAATTTAAACCCATAAATTACAAAACTCCAACGGCTCTCGTTACGGTAAAGTTTCATAGTTAAGCTTACGTTACATCAATGGTACAAGTGGCGCTGCCTAGCGCGATAATAGGTAACAATAACAGTAATAACGATTAAAATAATAAATAATAATTCGTTTTCTAGCTATTACATAGATCTGTGAAAAGTAATAATATTAGAGGTGCTGATTGACCAGTGTTCTCCGTAGGGCAACAGCCTCCCCCAGACCTCAAAATCCCCACTATCCATCAATTCATGAAACGTAATTCCAAGCGTTTCTTCGAAACCGCCGACAAGCATCGCAACCCTCTGGTTGTCAGGGCCGCAGGCTATGTTATGTCCCCTCAAAACTCAGTCAAATCCGCCGCCCAAGGCACGTCCACACCGACCCCGATGACCCCATAACACTCCTCCAGGAGAGCAATAGGGCCACCAGTACTGTGCACAAAATACACAAATCGTCATTCCGTCCTCGTCACCGAGGTACCTCGCGAACCCCCCGACGTAATCGTCCCCCCCCCCCCCCCCCCGACCCTTGCCCGACAAAGCGCCAGCCCGCGCCGTAGCTGAGCGTGTACTGTGACCTCTGAGTTTGTTTCGGCCTTTCTTCTCAGAGTAGTCAAATAGGAAACGCTGACCTCATCAAGCTTAAATAATAAAAATCTGATCCAGCCTGTCCCACCTTGCTGTCCTCTCCCCAGCTACGCCCGGGTTGGCGACAACCAACAATCACAATAAGCTAAGCAATATCTACGCAAAAATTGTGCGTCGAGCGCGCGTCTTGTGACATGACCTTGAACGCGGGTGCACGATGCTTGAGCCCGAGCGAGGAGGCCCGCCCCCAAGCGCAGGTGTATGCGCAGAACAACAGAGTATCGCCCCTGCGCATGCTAGTTCAGATGTTGTGATAGACATGATAGCCGAAATTTTAACGGATAAAAAAAATCACCGTGTCCCCTTTGTCCAAATTTTGTTATAACGCACAGTAACGTTTCAAATAACAAAAATAAATTGTCTATGGCGGACGTAATTCGTCAAGGAGGCGAGTGGAAGGCAACGGATTGTGATCAGGAAAACCCGCCATGACAAATATAAACCCGCTGAAATAAAAATATCTTTGTTTTTGTCTAACGTACAGACGCCAGCAGGTCAAGCTACCCGAAACTGTCAAATTTTCCCAATCAACCTTGAACCTTAATGCTTTAGCGATAAAGTTGAAAATCTATTAAAGAAATTTGACAGATTGTAGTAGCTTGATGTGCTGGCGTCTGTACATAAGGATACTTCCGAAAATGATATTATTGAATACATTGTATCAAAAACAAAGCAAAAGATAACTCTTCGGAAGATTAAAATGAAGACGGAAAAGCCACATAACGCTTAAAAAATAGTTGTGAATAGAGATGCATTAAACATAATTATTTTTAAACAATGAAGTCTGGCCTGACGGTGTTACCTGTCGGCGTTTCAAGCCATATAGAACTACCGTGCACGACGGCGAGTAAGCGGTCTTTAAGGATCTGTACAACACAAATTTTATATCGTTCAATTGTAAAAGTATAAAACAATCAGTCAAAGGGGTCAAAGAACTGTGCGATTTCGCTGATATTATTGCATTACAGGAGACGTGGCTCATGCCTCATGATTTACCTTTCCTTGATACAATTCATGCAGATTTTAGGAGTACTGGTACATCTGCGCTAGATACAACAGATGGCATGTTGAGAGGCAGGCCGTACGGTGGAGTTGCGCTGCTATGACGTAAATCAGTTTTTCAAAGTGTGTCAGTGATATCCTGTGCAAATCCGCGAATATCGGCAATACGTGTTACGATGAATGATTGCTATGTGTTAGTGCTTAGTGTATACATGCCCGTCGACTGTACTGAGAACTTACTCGAGTTTACAGACTGCTTAGGCGCTATTAGTGCTATAATAGAGGATAGTAATGTCGATTCAGTGCTTGTGTTGGGTGATTTTAATGCACATCCTGACGAGCGCTTTTGCGATGAGCTCCTGAACTTTTCATACGAGCAAAGTTTGATCTGGGCAGATCTGAAACACCTTAACTGAGATACTTTTACATTTATTAGTGAGGCACATAATAAGTGAAAGGTGGTTAGACCATTGTGTTGTTACCCAGGCTGCCGCCATGAGTATTTCAGATATCTATGTAAAACATGATATATATTGGTCTGATCACTATCCACTACTCATTAAGTGTAATCTGAATGAGATATTGCCTAAAACAGAAGTTAAAACCCCTCCACGTAATTATGTTGGGGGGGGGGGGGGGGATAGAAAAGGAGCTCAAGTTAATATATACCATGATATATGTAATTCAAAGTTAAAATGTAATGACTTTCCGATGGAGTTTCAGTATTGTAGTGAAAAACGTTGTGATATATATATAGCCATAAGCAAATAATAGATATGATGTTTTTAAATGTAGTAGATATTTTATGTGAGGCGCTCATATGTTTCAAATACAAGTAGTCGTAAAAAGCTGTTAGCAGATGGTATAAGCATGTATCCGAGGCCTATAGGAATGCTAGGCTTAAGCTCACAATATGGGTATCCAGTGGTAGGCCAAGTCATACTGATACATATAGTGAGATGTTACAGGCACGTAAAGAGTTCAAGTGTAGATTAAAGCGGTGTCAAAATAACCAGGATCAAATCAAAATGGACATAATAGCCAAGCACCATGCTAAGCCGATTTTAAGAAATTTTGGAAACGTACCAATAATGCCAATACTAAGCTTAGTATTCCTGTAGGTATCGAGAGTTTCTCTAGTGCAAAAGGGATAACCAACATGTTTAGGGAATATTACTCCATTAAGTCTCCGCTGGGTCCGCCATGTCGGGAGTTTGATGATATTTCAACGATCATTCTAGTAAAAGATGTCAAAATTGCTATAAGAAATATGACAGGTGGAAAATCTTCGGGCCATGACGGGCTTAGTGTCGTACATCTGAGAAATTCTAGTATCCATCTACCTCGTGTGCTTGCCATGATCTTTAAGATGTGCGTAAACCACGCATACCTTCCTCACGGACTGATGCAGACTCTGGTGGTTCCTATACCCAAGAACAGGACAGGAGATATGGCGGACAAGACCAATTATAGGCCAATTTCCTTGGCGACAATTACTGCCAAGGTACTTGATAGTGTGCTCAACTCACATTTCTCCAAACATATTAATTTGCATGACGCCCAGTTCGGGTTCTGGCCTGTTCGGGCCTGGGTTGTCCACAGAAACTGCAATATTTAGTTTGAAGCACACTGTCAAGTATTATACGGATAGACATACTCCTGTGTATGCCTGTTTCCTGGATCTCAGTAAGGCCTTTGATCTAGTGGCATATGACGTTCTGTGGCAGAAGTTAGCAGGGACCGGGGTGCCATCGGAGTTGTCATCACTCCTGAGGTATTGGTATCTCAACCAGGAGAACCGTGTGAAGTGGGCGGGTGAACTTTCGGATACGAGCAGGTTGGAGTGTGGGGTGCGACAGGGAGGGTTGAGCTCACCCTTGCTCTTCAACCTGTACGTAAACGCCCTGATTGAGGAGTTCAGCGGCATGCATGTCGGATGCTATGTGGGCGGTGTTTGTTGCAACAATTTCAGTTACGCGGACGACATGGTGCTGCTGGCCCCGGAGCTCTCCGGAAACTACTCGCAGCTTGTGAGTCTTTTGTAGCTTCACACGGTCTCATGTATAATGTAAAGAAATCTGTTTACATGGTTTCCATCAAGTCCCAAGACTCCACCTGTACAACCACTTATTCTGAATGGTGAGTCTTTAAACAGAGTATACCAGTATAAGTATCTCGGGCACTGGGTGACCGATGATTTAAAAGATGATTTTGATATGGAGAGGGTACGCAGAGCGTTGTCAGTTCGGGCGAATATGTTGGCGCGCAGATTCTCCCGGTGTACAGCGCAGTCAAAATTACCTTATTAATGCGTATTGCACCTCACTGTACACGGGGAGTCGTATACTGGACTGTCACTAACTACTCTACTCACTAAAAGTATTAAATTTTCAAGTACTTCAATCTTATAATTTTCTAACTCTGCATACTTCAGTCCGTTAACAACTGCTACATTCATACCACACCATTTGCCTACGCTAGCGCCACTTTGGAGGGTTTTCGAACTATTATTTACTCTACATTATTATTTACGCTGTACACTTTTTCAACTTTTTCCCCATAAGAGATAGTTCTCCTCGTCGTCGGGTAGAGACAAGGAGAACTATAGTTTTTTTTCAAAAGTTATCGTGCCTACTGTTTTATACGAATACTGCCTATCACATTGAGCTAGGATAAGTCAATGGTATATCATCACTTACGTTTATACATATAAATACTACTTGAAGTGAAAAAGGTGTTTTTATTTTGCTACTAAGTATATATTTAAAAAAATATAATGTAATAGTAAAATAATAAGTACTTAATACTTATTTATTATTATTTAGTCTATTGGCTTTCCTATGATTCTATAGGTACAGACGCCAGCACATCAAGCCATCAAGCTACTACAATCTGTCAAATTTCTTTAATAGATTTTCAACTTTATCGCTAAAGCATTAAGGTTCAAGGTTGATTGGGAAAATTTGACAGTTTCGGGTAGCTTGACCTGCTGGCGTCTGTACCTATTTAAACAAAATAAATATTCTGCATAAAAATATTTATGTATCAAATACGTTTTTTCTTAGTTGATCCAGGGATACCCAACCTAGGAGGCGGAACGCGTAAGGGAGAGGCAAAGTTTGCGCCCTCACGCCCCTAGCCGCCGCAGGAGACGCCCTGGGCGTCGGGAATCGCAGGCCGATTCCCGGCCACCGTAGGCGCGGGCCTGCGAACGGCGAGCAATGGGCAGCTCGCCGTTCGATAAGGACCAGGCCCGGGTCGACGGCGCGTTGTGTTCCACGCGCGCCTCAAAGAGATGTCAGCACCAATGACGGGGTTTGCTAGGACCGATGCCTGCTAGGGTTGCGGAAAAGTCCAAGAGGGTTACCGTGGCCCCTGGCACAGGCAACTGAAGGAACACGGGTGGGTTTTAGTCAGTAAGAGTCTGACACGCCCTCCTGCTCTGCCCAGAGCGGGAGAAGTTATTTGATGATTCCCCACCCACAAAAAAAAAAAAAAAAAAAAAGGGATACCCAACCTAATTTTTTTTTAAATTTTCCTTCCTATTTTACTCAGCTTTCATTAGGCAGACTCTTCATTTCGTTAGAGATTTCGTAGTTTTCTCTGTCTACGTTTCGTTAGAAGCCAATTTATGGAACTTGTATTCTTTGATCTGTGACCCCAGGTTGTGTATTCCGAGTTACGCTGTAATCGATTTGAGCTCGGACCAATAGGTAGAGTTACATGCTCTGTGATAGGTAGGATAATTTTATTGGTCCGAGGATTTGAGCGTGATTGATAAGTGTGATAACACCCGTTCCGAATTAGCGTGAGCGCGATAACGATGTCCCGTGAATCGTCATAGATGTTGTCATGACATACGCCAAATTAATATCACCGTGAGTGCTGTCAAAAATGAAAGTTGTGCTGTTTTGTTTCGAGTCGCATCATATCTTTAATTTAAAGCGGCATTTTCGAAATTGTGCTGTAAAATCCAAGACGTAAAGACGAAGACCTGAAATATGTTTTAACTCATGCTCATTATGTTTAATTATTGTTGCACTATGTTATTTGTAATTCGTGGTATTTTTGTTCGGGGTAAATCTTGCCGGGAGTATAGAAATACGCTATATAAGCACTTCATCATCCTCATCATCCCTGAACGAATCGTCGTTCTCAAAATCAAAATCTGAGTTATCAGAGTCGATAGAGTCAACCAACAAAATAGAAGTGCCAATGCGTTGAACTTCCATTTGCAGAAGAATATCCAATCGGTCTTTTTTGTTTAAGGTTTGGGGTTGACGTTGAGCAAGCACTGTGAGCGCGTTCACGAGCGTCCCGAATTGTTGACAGCTCTTAGCTGTCATAATCATGATTATCTAGATATTGTAATATTCGTAAATCTGAATATTGTAACTCTGCCTTGTTTATATATAATTGAAATATGCAAGTTCGCTCACAAACACAAAGACTTTTACACTAAACGAGAAGACATACAAACAAGATACACACTCCGGCACAAAACACGACTCAACATACCAACATCCCGCCTAAAAATACACTCAACAAGCCCTCTAGTTACGTCAATCAATATTTACAATATGTTACCCGAATATATAAGAGAAGAATGAAAACTACATCTACATAATCAGAATCACAAACAAATTTAAAAAGTTATTATGAAGTTATTATAGTGTCGACGAATATTTAAATGATAAATCCTTAAAACACATGTGTATAATATTATTATTATTATAAAAAAAATATTATTGTAAAAATAAGTCAGATTATAAGGTATGTAAATGATAAGTCCTCTTGTCCACTTAAACTTTCTTTTGCTGTGCCCGACAAAGTCCATGATTGTTTCTTTTGGCAAATATTTACCACCTAAGCCTGCATTGTGGAATGCAATAAAGAATTGAGTATTGAGTGGTGTTTGATAAATCGGAACGCAAATTCTTCATGTGATCGCTGTGAGCGATTTTGGATTATGGTCATATTCGGAATGCCAGGCTGGTGCACTGTCAACTTGGTGTCAAAAATGACCGAAATACCGAAATGTCATTAGGCGCATTGATAAAATAAATATTTATTTTTACATAAAAACGTAGTATTTTCTACGTAATTAATATTTTAAGTTTCTAAATTTCTATGTACAAAATGGAAACCAAAGTAGCAATAGTAACGGGAGGCAACAGAGGCATAGGATTCGAAATAGTGAAAGGGCTGTGCCAAAAGTTTGATGGTGCTGTGTACCTTACGGCTAGAAACGAAGACAGAGGACGACAAGCCGTAAAGAAATTACAAGACTTAGGCCTAAAACCTCAATTCCACATATTGGACGTCACAAGCGAGAAAAGTGTTCAAGACTTAGCTACACATATTTCAACACATCACTCTGGCATTGATGTTTTGGTAAACAACGCCGGCATCCTAGACTTTGATAAGGCTATCTCATCACACGAAGACGCTAAGAGACTCATTGATACGAACTTTATGAGTTTGTTGTCAATATCAAAGATATTATACCCTCTACTCTCAAACACAGCCAGAATAATAAACATTAGCAGTGATTGGGGGTTACTATCTAATGTACGTAAACAAGTGTGGCTAGACACGTTGGTTAAAGAAGATCTCACAGTTGAAGAAATCTTAGACTTTGTAAATGAATTTTTGCAAGCAGCTAAAAATGGTAAAAGCTCTTTTGTTTCAATTGCGGGCCAATTTGGAGATTATAAAGTGTCTAAAGTGGCTATGTCAGCACTAACATTTGTTCAGCAGCGGCAGTTCCTCGAACAAGGCAAAAACATTTCTATAAACTGTGTGCACCCTGGATTTGTAATGACTGATATGACCAAAGGCATGGGTGACTTCACCCCAGAGCGAGGGGCGCGAGCTCCTCTGTACTTGGCTCTAGAAGCGCCCCAGTCACTAAAAGGGGCCTTCATATGGCACGATTGTCATCATGTTAATTGGGATGACTAAGGATGTAATGGCTTTTTAAATTGTTACTGTTACAACCATGTTAATCCTGTGATATCAGTGTCACATGCACTTTAAACAAGAATACATGATTTCTTCTAGTTTACATGTTTTTATTTGTTACATATTACAAACTGAACTATTGTGTGTAATATGTACTTATATTTTCCTGTATTAAGGTTGTGAATCATTTACTTAGCAGCACATGTATATTTGTTGGCCTATTTGTGACTAATGTAAATTCTTTATACCTGATCACTTTTAAAATGCCATCATCCCTATGTTATGGATGATGTAAATTAATCAATCTATTTGTTAGTAAAAAGTATTCAAATCAAAACGAATCAACTGTTTTCTTTGATGTATTAAGTTCCTTATATGTATATGTATTGTCCACTCACTCTCTCATTATCATTGTTTATTATTTTATTCTCCTTACCACTATTTATTATTTTATTCCCATTATCATTATATGTATCGTTCACTCACTCTATATTATTTATGTATGTATTGTATAATATATAAAACTGCAGAGCCACCATACTTACTACATGACTAACAATGTTTTCAGTATCTTTGAGTGAGGTAGAATGTTATGGTGAACAATTAGTGAAAGCTCTTAGGGGAAATTATTATTATTTCTTAATATATGTAAAGAGGAAATGCAGAACAAATGTGTTCAATATTAAGGAAAAAGCTTGTTGTATTTTTGTGAAATTACTGTAATGTTATGTGGAATTATGAAATGTTTAATTTAATTTCTCTGCAAACACAAACCTAGTTTTAGAAAGTTCAAGGAACCCGATTTTGTACAACCAAAAAAAAAGGACAAACATGTAAACATGAAAGACTGTAAGCATAACATAATATTATGTCAAATGTGTTTAGTAAGTACATAATATGTTTAAATGAAACAAGGCAATGAACAGTAAAATAGTGGTATGATAACCTTTTGATAACTTGTACAGTTGATAAAGTAATTCAGTGGGGTTGATGAATCAGTTCTGTACTTTAAATATTTATAGAGAACATTATTATGAGTTAGATATATTAATGTCGTTAAAAATGACAAGTTATAAATGCGGTATTGTATTGCAATTATCTTCTAAAGAGCCCTTTCTGTAAAACATGAACCACAATATTTTCGTCATGTCGATGTCGGTCTGTACTGTCCGTATGTCGGTCGATGAACCCGCAGATAACGTACCTATGTGCCAAAAACCCATCACCAGTAGCAACGATCCAGAAAGTTAATTTCCGATGTTGTGTTATAAAATCTAATAAAAGTACAGCAAAAGCTAGTATCAAAGTTTATCAGATCTCTGTCAGTAGGCTAGGTACCTATAATGTAGGTAGGTACATAGCAACTGCACACATAGTCTCAGCGAATGTTATTGTAGGTACTGATTTCAAATTCACGAAATAAATGTAAATATTTTCTATACTGTGGATTTTTATAATTAGAAATATTAAAGGTAATAGTTGATACAGAAACCCTAACTGTGGGTACCGACTGGATAATACAACCCACACTTAAACAAACGAGATAAGTAGGTAGGTAGGTGGTGAGGGCTGCCTACCTATATTGCACTCCTTACCACCTAAGCAGTCATCATGACTCTCCGCTTTAAGCTATGACTTAAGTAGATAGTCGCAGCAGTGAACTACAATATTCGTTTCATTGACATACATACCTACACGAGACCGCTTCAGCAGTACCTAGCAACCGCTTTAGCTGTAGCGGCAGCTCCGAGCGTCAGTAGCATTTCTGTCATGCGGCCGAGCAGTCGCAAGACATAGGTACTGCTCTAGCTCTCGAGCTGTCGACTGGCCTGGCGCAGTAATCCTCCTCAAATTCCATATTGCAACAACAGTTTAATTGTCTACTCCTATAGCGATCGAAAACAACTGCTCGAGCAGTTGACAATGACTACTCGTGCGGTTCGTGTACGTTCCAGCTACGCGTATAATATGAGGGCCGCTAGGGGGGTACGACGTTCCGTATTTGTGTAGGTATCAATAAACAATCGTGCCGGCCGGCGGCCGTTAGGTATAGGTTTGTGGTCATACCTCACTTGCTAAAATCTAAAATATACTTATCAAATAGGTAGGTAGGTTACACATATAATAATTCAGGCCTACTTCTTAGCAAAACCCAATAAATCATTCTCTTAAAGGGTAGGCAGACGTTATTTTGGCCAGCCAATCAGGTACAAACGCCAACGTGAGATCTGGCATCAGATTTTCTCATCAGCTATCTAGTTGATTTAATGATGCTATCGCCCTCTTATCTCCGCATCACCGTTGGTATCTAATCAAAAGTACCTAAGCGTTGATTCGCATAAAAGCAACGCGACCTTCCGTACCCACCACCTATTACCTTCCGTAGGTACCTACCTACGTAACACACAAGCTTAAACAACTACAACTCTCGCACGCAGTTTATTCTGTCTGTCTCTTTTCTACACGATATTATCATGTAGGTATTATATCTACTGACATACCTAAGTAAGTGGTACTTACCTAGATAACATTAAATTAAGACCTCTCTCCACCGATTTACGCATCTTCTGCAGCTCTAATGGTATAACAAGTTATTAAATTGCAAATTTAAAAAATCTCGATCGACTCATCTAGGTTTCACACCGCTATACCGAGCGTTGAAAAACTTAAAGTAGGTAAAAAGTCCAATGCGTGGTAAAATAGCGACAGGGAAAAAAGCGCTTGTTTAATAATGTAATAAATTAAATGTAAAAAAATAATGTAGTGATCGAGGTTGATCGGCGCTGGCGCGTAGCCTACGCTACGCAGCGTCTACGCCACACGCTACTTGACGTCTACGCAGTGTCTACGAACGCTACGCAGCGCGCCGTTCTTTGTTCGAGGCTACTGATGATTTGGATAGAATCAAAATAATTGTATCTAATAGCTAGGTAATTTAGAGCCTACCTACTTATTTCAGTTAGGCATTTTGCTGCATTCCGTAAGACTGGAAGCCAATCCCAACAGTCAACATAGTTGGGTACAGGCTAATAATAATAATAAATTTATTTATTCAGATAACTTTGATCTATACATGAGACATAAACTAGTACAAAATAGTAAGCAGGGACTTGGTCCGCTGCACTAAGACCCATGTCAGGGGACAATCGTGCCTAGCAGCAAGGGCACTCAAGATGCCGTGGCGACTTCCACGCAACCGGCTAATGAATGACGCGGTCTTTTTGCGCCATAAAGCTGCAAAGCCATCTGTGTGTGCATTAGCAAACTGCTGATGCGCTACAGAAACGTGGAAGCCGCAACAGCGCCCTGAACGCATTATTAATTAAGTCAGATGAAGATGAGTTAGTCATTTTACTTAGGTACCGGTACTTAGGTAAGGTGAGCGGACCATGGGCCACCATAGCAACTAAAGCGTTTTATTTCTTTACTAGCATCTGCCAGCGACTTCGTTCGCGTAGAAGTCGTAAATTCGCAAGCGCGTAGAAGTCGCGTTTATGATTTTTAATTTTTTTGGGTAGGTACGCAATCAGTAAAATTCCCTTTGACTCCTAAAACACTTTAGCCATGATTTTTCCGGCAGACGGAACGACATTGAATTTCTTAGAGGGCGCAGTACCCTTCATTGTGCCACTGCATGGACTCCTGCTTACTTTCAGGGTCATAATGATGAATCCACGTTTCATCTCCAGTAGGTAACAATTTGGTCGAAAATAATTGATGGAATTTCGCCGCAGAGCTCTAAAAGTCTACAGCACTCGATTCGCACTTTGTTTGAGTCTCCGTGAGCATTCGCGGCACCCGTCTTGTATTGACTTTTGAAAGGTAAAGAAGGTCATGAAGAATAGTGTGCACGCTACCAACGGAGAAGTGGGTCGTCTCTGCTATCATTTTCATCTACATTCAGGCATCCTCCAGTATAAGCCTCTCAATTTGTTTAACGTTTCCTTCCGTCGAGGCAGTAACCGGGCCGCCGCGCCGGAGCGAGTGTTGTGTGTAAGGAATTTAATAACAGCGCGGTGCTCGATTTCTTCAACATTGTCACGTTAGCCATTCCAGTTGCCGCTAACTAAGGATAACTAGCAAACTAATGATCACAACTATATGAAATTTGACCTACAAATAAATAATGTACTTAATTAAATTAATTTGTCAAATTACCCACATTATTAGTAAATCATCCTCAAACCGAGAATATCTACATTGAACGCCCCTCGTTACCTAATAGCACAATTACACTGATACACTGACTGATGCCTTCCTACAGATTATTCCTGACGAACATCATTATAATAGTAGGTATTATAACAGTATGTTGGAAACACACGGGATTTCTTATTAACAGTCACATAACCAAATTTTTATTATATCCAAAGATGACAGAAGAGGTCTAAACTTAAAGTTTTTCTGTATACGTTTTACGAACTATCATGTAGGTAGTAATATAACAAAATGTAAAAAAAGGAAGCATATAAAATATCAATTGTTGGGAATCGAACATACTGCTCGATTTTAGCGACCAATTTAATACCAAATAAATTTAATTTCTAGTGGTAGTTTAACATTCAATAATCATGAATGTGAGAGTCACTCGCCGCACGTAAGGGGGAATCCAAAGTTACAGCAACTCTTTGTAAAAAAGACTTATAAAAAAGTTATTTCATACCGCGCGAAAACCTTATGGGGGGATTTTACAATCAATTTCAACCCAAAAAATAATGTCAGCTGAATGGAAGTAGGTATGTCAGTCGCGTAAGTGAAGATCTCAGATCATATAAACACAGATGAAGATGCTTGTTGCGATGGCACATCAGGCTAGCTTCAAAACTATGGGTAATAAGGCAAGGTTGTCAAAGGAACCTTGATCTCAATTTTGACGGAAAATGTAACTGCATTCGTTGTAAAGTTATGGAAATATTTGTACGCCGATAGGTACTTACGGCTAAACATGATTGGACTGAAACGATGTATGTAATATCTTGCATGCTCTTGTATGTATACAATGTTTAAATAAATAAAGAAATCTTATCTTATCAGTTTTATTATTTTAAAAACTGCCTGAGTCAATTTAAGAATCGAACCAGTTTTTTTGTGTCTGTATACACAGCAGGACCCTACGTTTAATCCGATTGAAAGCTATAGTTTAACGTGCGTAGTATTTAGTACCTTCCAAATCGTAGGTATATGTAAAAAATAGTAGGTACTTACCTTAATTACTACAGCGAAATCTTAAATTATTTTCCAGCAGGACCCTCCGCTGTTTGAAGGTCTTCAGACCAATCATAAACGGTCACGTTTAGCGGTGTATTAGTACCTCCAAAATACCTTACTTTTATTTTAAAACAATTATTATTTTATGAGGAATGCACCTGCAAAACTTTATCAAGCCAGCAGGATCCTGTTTTGTTTTTTACGTTTTCAGCCGAGACAGTCATATATCTTATTAGCATTTTATTAGTACCTACTTTTCAAATAACATTACGTTTAATTCAAATAGTTTGTATTTTAGCAGACAATTTGTTTTAAAACTTTTAGTACTTTTTTAGCAAACGAACTTTTAGTTTGGCTGATGTATGAGCTTTCACAGCTTTTAGTAGGTATGGTGGCGTTAGTAAATTTTTTTTTTCAATACTTTATTTCAATACTTATTAAGAATTACGTCATAATTTAATCTGGAATCTCCTTTTAAGCATAGAACAATCACTCATCAATTTTCTGTATTATTAAGTTAGTATAGAGACAAAAAAATAAACAGCACCCTATTTTATTGCACTAATCGATAGTGTTGGGGGTTAGATCAAATGCTGTGAGCAAATATAACGTGTCAAAACAAAGGAAATGGCAATTAACTACGGAGTTTACTAAACTCCGTGCAATTTACCAAATTTTTCGTAATTTATGTAACATGAAAATTGATAAAACTGCCACTTCCTTGGATTTTACACAAAGCATTCCTATGCAGTATTTGAGCCTTGTCAGCAACACTATATCGCTCAGTATAAAAAATACAAGTTGCTTTTTGATGAGAGGAATCGGGTTCAGGCAGAAGCTTTTACAAAAAACAGAAAAATGCTATGCAACAGCAGAATTATTTTCTTTCAAAATTGAGGTAATGGTTCCTTAGACCAGTGGGTCCTACTATCCATTGTTCAGAATTTAGTCCTGATGTACCTACCACCGCAACAATCATGTTCATTTACGTGACTGACATCTAAGTCACACTTATGCCTCCATAGTCACACTGAAAGTTTTTAGAACATATAAAATGGAATGATGAATCGAAGTAGTCTCCGTTCCTTTCTAAGCACCGTTCCATGCGATGGAACCATTGGCTGAAGCAGTGGGCACACTCTTCTTTAGGGATTTCTTCCACGCCTTTTTCAAACGCAGCCATGGCATCTTATTTATTTTATATATTTATTAATAAAGGTACACCAACAGCTTCTGTATACAAAATATCAAATAACAGTAGATAATAGTTGAGGGCTTATATAGTTGCCAATAATAGGTGAACCAACATTCTCAAATACAGTGATAGCCTAAGGTAAAAACGAAATGCATAAAAATTAAGTGGTAACAACTATATAAACAGAAATATAAAACATACATATATAAGATTGCAGATAACTTTTATCTGAAGAATATATCTGACAGTTTGACATATTTTCCATACAAAAGCTGTCAAACCGCAATATTTATTTCTCAGATAAAAGATATCTGACTATTGAAAAATCAGCCCTAAATGAGGTGGCGTAATTAAGCACCTATTATTAGTTATTGTGTGTTTTAGGCTAAAACACACAATAACTAATAATAGGTAGGTACTTAATTAGGGATCCCTTCTTTTCGCATAATATTCTTTTTCCTACTATACTTTGGCATAACAATTTTGGCATAATTTGTTTTGCCATAATAGTACTTTTCCATATTTTTTTTGGCATACAGTTTATGTTGGCATAATTATCTTGAAGGCTAATTAGTTTTGGCATAAATTTAATTCGCATAACGTTACTAGGCCTAATGGTTATTAGCATAATACCGGGGCACCCTGACTCGGACAGGTTAGGTTCGAAGGGGATGACGGGGGCTCAAGTGAGCGAGCGGAGCGAGCGAAAGAGCCCCCGTCATCCCCTTCGTGTTAGGTTCCTTTAAATCCTGCAGACAGAAATAGGGGCCCCGCAAAGCGGGGCTCCGTCGACTATACGCCTTATTATTATTTTTATGCTTAATAAAGTTATGCTTTAGAATGTTATGCTTATTATGCTTAAAAAAAATATGCTTTAGAATGTTATGCTTAATCATTATTATGATTAGAGAAATTATGCGTAAATAAAATTAGGACAAACAAAAGTATGCCAAGTTATATTAGGTCTTAAACTTTTATGCAAATGGATAGGGAACCACTTAATTACGCCACCTTACTTGGCAACAGCAATGCTATTCTGTATAAATCTCACCGCGAAACTTAGGTGAGGTGAGTTTGAAGTGAGCTTTCATTCCACGTGATACTAGAGATTGACACTGTTGACAGCTCACTCTACGCTCACTTCACCTACGTTTTCACTGTGAGATGGTTACAGAATAGCACTGCTGTACATGCACTGCGCACAGGTGCCCCATAAGGCGGCCCTCAGTCTTACTAGCAACAACGCTCAGAAGACAAAAATCCACACTGCGGGGTAATTGCATAACACACTAACAGTAGGAATAGTTTTCATTTTGACAGGTCAACAACGTTCATTGCGTTATTTACGTTGTTGAGCAGACAATTTTTAGAACAATGAAGCAATGGATTAGCGAAATCCTTAAACATGATTTAGATTGTGATTGATAGTGTGTTACGCAATTAGGGTGCTGTACATGTCATGATTGACTGCTTAGCCCCATAAAGGTATAGCTTGATGATAATCATTTAAAAGGTTAAATTTGTAACTATCTGCAATATTCTAACTTTTGGCTCGTCTTTTTACAATTTGCGGTGAACTATAAAGGAATACGAATAAATTGCAATATTGCTCATCCCCCATAGCAAATAGCTACAGACTGACCAGACGTTCATAGAACAGTTCGTAGAACATACAATAAGAAAAACAACAAAAATTAAAAAATAAATATTTTCAGCATTAGAATTAGACCTATAAAAAATTACTTAAAAATACTACAGTATTGACTTCGCTACGATTTTATTATAGATCTAAAGATTTACTGGGAAAATAAAATGAACTTAGTTAAGTCACACTTTGTTTCATTATTTAAAAAATAATAAAACAAAAGAAAATATACACAATTACTATGGAGCTTTTAAATCTCTATAAAAATTGATATTTATTTTTCAAATATGGGTAGCTTAAAAGTAGGAGTGGAGTACCTATTTATTTATCTAATAAAGACCTACATATACATTCAATATCAAAATTTAGTTTTACTAAAGTCTTCCAAATGGCCTTGTTAGGAACCGGGCTCCATAAATGATAAATGATTTTATTTCTGTAAGTAAGTTTGAACAAACACTTTTACACGTCAATCATATTTTTTTTTAAACTAGATGAGGTCGGCGTTTCCTATCTGACTACTCTGAGAAGAAAGGCCGAAACAAACTCAGAGGTCACCGTCTCTTTTAAAGTCCAGACAAAATCTTGGTCAGATCATGTGAAGGCAATGTAGTTCGGTGTCTGCAATGGTCTTTTGAGGAAAGAACCACACAGATTGAGTGGACCTGTCCAGTCAGTGCACGCAATTGTAAGTAATCGTGCAGCTCAACATAGACTCAAGGAGCTCAACGATTCGACGAACAATACCAAAGAAAGGACATTTGAGTAGGCCGCATAAATTACTCAAACTGCCAGAACATGATTAAAACTGGAACAAAAACACACATAGTCCTCACATTCACAATAATTTAAAATAATGTAATACTTTATACATTAAATATTAGTGTCATTGTATATGTAAATAAGTATAGATACTTATAGCAAAGATTAAAAGTAAAAATAGTTAGCAAAATAAAATAAATTAACATTGCCTGTGCTTTATTAGAGCAACTCAATCCCAAGCCTTTTTGTCCTCAATATAGTCTTTGACAATGTAATAGGCATTCTGGCATAGTTTCCTTTTTTATAAAAGATTTGAATTTAGCTTAGAATTTGGCTTAGTGCTTGAATGTGGCTAGGAAGTTTATTATAAAAACGTATATACATTGGCATCTAGACGAGCCACCTATTTTCTTGAGCCTGGTAGTAGGAACAACAAATTTGTGTTTGTTCCTAGTATTTAAATTATGGATATCATTGCACTTTTTAAACAGATTAATATTGTTATGTGTCGGTGTCGGTAATATCGGTGGCATTTCCCCACAGCAGAATACCGTACGACATTACACTATGAAAATAACTAAAGTATACTAAACGGGCTGTCTCTAAATCAGTTAAACCACGAATTTTTCTAACAGCGTATGCTGCAGAGCTAAGCTTTTTTGACATTTTATCTATATGGGGGCCCCATTGAAGCTTGGCATCCAAAGTTATGCCTAAGAATACTGTGGTATTTTCGGGTTTCAACTCTTCACCCTTTATGAGAATACTTGTTTCTACTTGTCTAACATGAGGTATCGTAAACTTAATACATTTCGTTTTTTTCTCGTTAAGAAGAAAGAAGGTTATTAACATTAAACCAGTTAACTACTTTTGCGAGGGCACTATTTACATTGTCAGTAACCAGCTGCTGACGTTTGAGTTTAAATAAAAGTGAAGTGTCGTCTGCAAACAGCACTATATCATGTTTATCCTTTATGAGGTAAGGCAAGTCATTTATATAAATAAGAAATAAAAATGGACCTAGAATTGAGTCTTGAGGGACCCCCATTCTTACTACCGATCCGGGAGATCTTTTCCCGTTAACATCAACTCTCTGAATCCTATCACTTAAGTAAGAAGTAAGAAGATCCAGAGAGGCGTTCCGGATTCCGTAGTGGTGCAGTTTCCTGATTAATGTTTCATGAAGAACACAATCGAATGCCTTGGACAAATCGCAAAAGATGCCCAACGCATCGCATTTGTCCTCCCATGCATTATACAGGGTGTTTGGCGCATGGACCGACACAATTTTTCCAGGGATTTTGGAGGTCATTAGCTAGGTTCTACCCATACACCCTTTGTCCCAAACGTCACGGTTGGTTACATATGATTTTTTTTTAATGAAAAAAACACCCAAAATATTTCCTTTTATTCGAAATAGTAAGTTTTTTGTTTGTGGGTGTAGTGGCAGTGATACAACTGGTTTCAAGAAAATTCCTTACAAGCTTCCAAAGTTTATTTTTGTATGAAATTTTACAACTTCTAAATTCGTTAAAAAAAATTGGGAAAACGGGTGTATGGGTAGAGCCTAGCTAATGACCCCCCAAATCCCTGGAAACATTGTGTCGGTCCATGCACCAAACACCCTGTATACATGCCCTAGAAGTTCAACTCAGGTTCAACTCAATCAGTAGTTTAACGACCCCTTGTAAATCCGAACTGTTTGTTATGCAGTAATTTATGTACAAAATCTTTGCATTTGATTTAAAATAAGTTTTTCAAAAATTTTACTAAATGTAGGTAGCACTGAAATAGGTCTATAATTAGTAGGGTCTGATGTACTACCCGATTTAAACAACGGTATTATTTTACTGTTTTTCATAAGATCAGGAAATTCACCACGGCCAATACAATTATTAAAAATAACAGCTAAAGTAGGTGCTACAATATTTATAATTGACTTAGCAACGTCCACAGAATTACCCCATAAATCTGCAGTCTTTTTGACATTTAACGTGTGAAAGGTTTTAAGGTGCGAAGTGAAATTCAGAATCACAAACTGGAATGTTTTCTTTAAGTAAAGACTCTGCAGCAATGGGTGAAGAGTTTAGAGATTTAGTAGTCGATACGGGAATCTCTGCAAAGAAATTTTCAAAGGCCGCGGTGACTTGAGAATCAGATTTAATTATATTGTCATCAATAGCAAGGCTGTAGTCACTACATCGGTTGCATGACCTTCCCGTTTCGCTATTAATGATACTCCATGTCATTTTTATTACATTACTACTATTTTTCTTTTTGAACTCAAATAACGTGATTTAGCCATACTACAAACTTTTTTAAATAATTCTTAACATATAAATTAAATTCAGCAGGGTTTTTACAAGTTCGTTCATCATACAATTCATAAAGTCGTTTTCTACTTGTATGTATACCAATGGTGGCCCAGTCACTGAAGGAAGCGTTATGTATTAACCGAGAACGTCTTTGGAATGAATGTGGTACCTATTGAATAGTGTGCAATATATATTAAAAAAATCATTATAATGTTGATTAGGGTC
Organism: Brachylomia viminalis; assembly: GCA_937001585.2. NCBI lineage: Eukaryota > Metazoa > Arthropoda > Insecta > Lepidoptera > Noctuidae > Brachylomia > Brachylomia viminalis. The sequence goes on along the minus strand of OW443301.2, from coordinate 10,270,340 downwards.
ATCATTAGTCACCAAAAATGGTAATTTACTTAAAAGTTTAGGTTTAAATGTATCCAAGCGATTAGTCGTTTTTGGGTTAACAGTGATATCTTTTTTAGTAACTTTTTTGTTTATATTTGAAATAGTTATTAATTGTCCGCAATGACCTGAGTCTATTAAATTAATAATTTCTTTGTGAGTTGGTACAACATCTGTATAAATGTTATCTAGGCATGTGGCACTAGTGGGAGTTATTCTAGTTGGCTACAGAAATTGGTTAGCAAGATTGTATGACTGAAACAGACTTATAATTTTAATACTTAAACCAGAATTTTCTAACAAATTAACATTAAAGTCACCACAAGTGATGATAGACTTGTTTGAATTACAGATTTTGTGCAACATAAAAGGCCGATATACCCAATAATTCAGTAATTTTAACTAAAACTAGCGAAAAACAATCAGAGATTTCGGTAATACCTAAACTACATTTAATAATATTTTGTTTAAGTAGAGCGAAATCGCGATCACACAACAATACCTGCGATTTTTGAAAATTGGCAAAGAGCAGGGCCTTAAATGGGTCACCCACAATATAAGTTTGTTTTAAAATTTGATAGAAATAACCTTCGTGTTTCATTAAAATTTTGTTTTTGTATGTACCTAAGTACCGATACAGCACCTACCATCTACAACATATTTATGTTGTAGATGGTAGGTGCTGTATCGGTACATAGACAAAAAAAATAATGTTGTGTTGGCTGGGTACCTACATATCTCGTAAAATCTGCCGCATTCTACAAATTAAACCAAACAGACATGACGTTCCATATCGGTAGCGTTAACGATTGTTTTATGTTTTTAAGGATATCCTAATAGTGTATAGAAACCGCCCACAGAAGCCGTATACACCTACACCTCAGATATGGCGCTAGTCGCCCAGTAGTACACTACCCCTTTACCGTCCGCTATTACGATTTTTTAATACAATTAGGGAGTAAGGCAGGGATCGACATCGACAATAGAATCCATACAAGGCGCTGCTTGTGCATTGGTACTACCGTAATGAGATTGGTTGCTAAGTATCGAAGGGTTGACACGGATAAACAAGTAGGTATAAATAAATCGACATACCTACCTACTAAGTAGGTAGGTATACATATAAAGAAACTGGCGAAATGTCAACTCTGTTTAGGTGGATATCAGCAATCTGGTATTTTTAGGAATATGTGGTAGGTACCTAACGCTAACGCGGGTATTGTCTAATCGACATTGTACAATACGATCCTACTGAATTTAAATAATTAAATAGGTGTTTTTGTAATAAACTTGTTTTGATCCTCAACAATAATGGGTTTAGGATGTCGATGGGGTTGCCGCGATACAGTAGTGCATCGGGGATGTTTGCGGAGGCCAACACTGACTGCTTTAGAGCAAGAGTGCACAAGAGAGTGACCTCCCTGATGCGTCGTGTGCGGGGCAGCTCCAACGACCTCCTAAAAACCATAACGGAAAGGGTTGAGTGTCCTATTACACTATTATATTTTTGTGGGCACTGGAATAAGGTACCTACACAGTTCTGGTGGTGTCCTTTTTAATGTAAGGTAAATGAAGAACATTAATTAAGAAGGTGTAAGGTACACACATAGTTTTAAACTTTACCAACAATTTTATATGGAACTATGTTCTGAAATAAACTTTTAGATAAATAAATAAATTATCTATACACATCCTCATTTTGTATAAGTACGAAGGTATGTATGTACCTACTAACGTCTTACATTACGTCTCATTTTTCTCAACCATAGCAGAAAACAAAAATTTACTAATTTTTGTCAGTCCATAGATACTAAACACGAGTAAAGTTTGAGGAAGTCAAGATTACCTAATCTTGTTGCATTCATTAACATCATCATCTGGAACAAGAATCTCTTCTCTATTGCGGTAGAATTTTAGTTTATTGTGCCACTTTCTTGGGTACCGAGCGTAAAGGCACCATGAAGCTTTTATAGAAATTGTTCTACTAGAATCGCGTCGTGCTATCGCGTCGCTCCTGTTTGCCTTAACGCTTCTTCATAATTAATTCTCTGATATTTTACATACTTAATCTGAATAGGCACCTTGAAGGCACCTTATAGGTTTATGTAAGTAAACATAATAAAACAAAAGTTGAAAATAGGTAGGTATCTAAACAATTGAATCCTGGATATACCTAAGGTATATTTTTCGAATTGGTAAGTTAACAAGGTGACTGTCTCGACAGTGTCATTCGATTAATAAAGCTATTAAAATAATTGAGTCGTACCAAATTACAAAATTCTTTTAGTGTCACCTACAATATCTACAACGGAATTGATAACTATCACGCGACACTCGTTATTTTGATTTCCTTAGTACATTACCTCTTGGATACGAAATGAAAATGCTTTGATAAACACGATTAATTCCGAATGACTTGTGTTAGTTCTCATGTACGTAATGTTCATTTCATATCCCGTAATTGTTTGTTTACACGGAGGCGTCTAGTGGCAGCGACGATAACTTTCAGTTGATTGTTGATTTAATTTTGGTACTTTAATAGATAGAAGTAGTTTAGTATGATAATTTTTGCTGATTCTGAAATATTACGTTATTAAAGATCCAGATTTGATTTTAATTTCATCAATAGGTACGTACAAAGTTTGCATGGTTGCTTTGATAGTTATTATTTGACTTTTATAATCTAGAAGAGGCACGACCGGCTAGAGATTTTTTTTTTAAAGTATGTCGAGGATCGCTGCCAACATGATCTTTCCCATTATAATTAACCCTGGTATCTAAGCCACCCCTGGCTTTGAAGCTATTCATGTATGTAAAAGGTTATCTGCTCGGAATAAAAGAGTCACGTATTTCTATTATTTTAGTCAAGTCACCAGTCAAACTTCTGGCTCGTTCTGAATCTAAGTTGAATAATCTCAAAACACGAGAAAAATCGGAAACATAATAATATAGGCCACTTAATTACCCTCGAAAAATATAATTATTAATAAATGATAAATGATTTTATTTCTGTAAGTAGGTTTTTACAAACACTTTTACACGTCAATCATATTTTTTTTAAACTAGATGAGGTCGGCGTTTCCTATGAAACGTTTCGTTTGACTACTCTGAGAAGAAAGGCCGAAACAAACTCAGAGGTCACAGTCTCTTTTAAAGTCCAGACAGAATCTTGGTCAGATCATGTGAAGGCTATGTAGATCGGTGTCTGAAGTGGTCTTTTGAGGAAAGAACCACACAAATTGAGTGGACCTGTCCAGACAGTGCACGCATTTGTCAGTAACCGTGCAGCTCGACTCAGAACTTAAGGAGTTCAACGATTCGACGAACAATACCAAAGAAAGGACATTTGGGTAGGCCACATGAACTACTCAAACTGCCAGAACATGATTAAAACTGGAACAATGACCCACATAGTCCTCCCATTCACAACAATTAAAATAATATAATACTTTTCGTACCACTTGCTCAAAAAAGTGACATTCTATGCCACAAAAAGCGAACATAACAATAGTCGTTTTTAATCTGTTAAAAACAGGGAAAGAAAATTGTACTGAATTTCATTCATCCTCTAGGGGGAGAATGTGATTTAAATTTGGAATACTCTTACCTTACCGAAATTTATACTGAACTACATCTGTGTTTACACCATTGAGTTTGTATATAAAGCATTATACATCTTTTTGAAAAAGGAATACGCATTTATTATGATTATTAAATAAAATTACGAAAACCGACGAGGCCGTATGAGCTTGATGCCTTTGCCGACAAAAAAATATTAGTCTAGGAATTTGCCGCGTTTTTGTTTTCTTCAAATACATAAACGTTAAGTTTATTTTAATTTATTTTTATAAATAAGTTAATGTTCTAAAAATACGTTTAATTGTCATTATTTTTAATAAATGCTTAACTCATATTATTATTGTGTTAATTTTTTCGCAAATGGTACGAAAAGTAGAGTATTTTCCTCGGTGATAAAGCTGTCTTAGTCTTGGGTGAACTTAAATCCCTCGCTACACTCAGGACTCGTCTTAAATCCCTCGCTTCGCTCGTGATTTAAGTTTTTAACACCCTCGCTACGCTCGGGAGTAAACCTCGAGTCCTTCATTACGCTCGCGATTTAAATCGTCACCCGCGACAGAAGACACTGCTTTATCCCCTTGGTTAATAATCTACTATTTCGTACCACTTGCTCAAAAAAGTGACATTCTATGCCACAAAAAGCGAACATAACAATAGTCATTTTTAATCTGTTAAAAACAGGGAAAGAAAATTGTACTGAATTTCATTCATCCTCTAGGGGGAGAATGTGATTTAAATTTCGAATACTTACCGAAATTTATACTGAACTACATGTGTTTACACCATTGAGTTTGTATATAAATCATTATACATCTTTTTGAAAACGGAATACGCATTTATTATGCAGTTATGATTATTAAATAAAATTACGAAAACCGACGAGGCCGTATGAGCTTGATGCCTTTGCTTTTCCGACAAAAAATATTAGTCTAGGAATTTGCCGCGTTTTTGTTTACTTCAAATACATAAACGGTAACTTTATTTTACTTTTAATTGTCATTATTTTTAATAAATGCTTATCTCATATTATTATTGTGTTAATTTTTTCGCAAATGGTACGAAAAGTAGAGTATTTTCCTCGGTGATAAAGCTGTCTTAGTCTTGGGTGAACTTAAATCCCTCGCTACACTCAGGACTCGTCTTAAATCCCTCGCTTCGCTCGTGATTTAAGTTTTTAACACCCTCGCTACGCTCGGGAGTAAACCTCGAGTCCTTCATCCCGCGACAGAAGACACTGCTTTATCCCCCTGGTTAATAATCTACTATTATACAGTAAATATTCATGTCATTGTATATGTAAAAAGTTATACTTTTTACATTAATATAGTTACTTATAGCAAAGATTAAAAGTACAATAGTTAGCAAAAAACAATAAAATAAATCAACATTCCCTGTGTAAATTTATTGGAACAGCTCACTCCCAAGCCTTTTTGTCCTCAATAAAGTATTTGACAGTATAATAGGCTTTCTGGCATAGTTTCCTTTTTATAAAAGATTTGAATTTATTAAGGCTTAGTTCTTGAATGTGGCTAGGAAGTTTATTATAAAAATGTATACATTGACATCTAAACGAGCCACCTATTTTCTTGAGCCTGGTTGTAGGAACAACAAATTTGTGTTTGTTCCTAGTATTTATACTATGGATATCACTGTATTTTTTAAACAGATTAGTATTTATATGTGCATACAAAAGATTTTAATAAATATACTGAGAAGGCACAGTCATTATATTAATCTCTTTAAATTTTTCTCTGAGGGAGTGTCTGGGACTTAATTTATAAATTGAACGAATTGCCCTTTTTTGTAAAACACAAATCGTCTGAGTATCGGCGGCATTTCCCCACAGCAGAATACCGTACGATATTACACTATGAAAATAACTAAAGTATACTAAACGGGCTGTCTCTAAATCAGTTAAACCACGAATTTTTCTAACAGCGTATGCTGCAGAGCTAAGCTTTTTTGACATTTTATCTATATGGGGGCCCCATTGCAGCTTAGCGTCTAAAGTTATGCCTAAGAATACTGTGGTATTTTCGGGATTCAACTCTTCCCCCTTTATGAGAACACTTGTTTCTACCTGTCTAACATGTGGTAACGTAAACTTAATACATTTAGTTTTTTTCTCGTTAAGAAGAAGGTTATTAACGTTAAACCAGTTAACTACTTGAGTTTAAATAAAAGTGAAGTGTCGTCTGCAAACAACACTATATCATGTTTATCCTGTATGAGGTAAGGCAAGTCATTTATATAAATAAGAAATAAAAATGGACCAAGAATTGAGCCTTGAGGGACCCCCATTCTTACTAACGATCTGGGTGATCTTTTTCCGTTAACATCAACTCTCTGAATCCTATCACTTAAGTAAGAAGATCCAGAGAGGTGCCACGGATTCCGTAGTGGTGCAGTTTCCTGTTTAATGTTTCATGAAGAACACAATCGAATGCCTTGGACAAATCGCAAAAGATACCCAGCGCATCGCATTTGTCCTCCCATGCATTATACACATGCCCGAAAAGTTCAACTCCGGCATCGGTAGTTGAACGACCCCTTGTAAAACCGAACTGTTTGTTATGTAGTAATTTATGTACGTTAAAAAATCTTTGCATTTGACTTAGAATAAGCTTTTCAAAAATTTTACTAAAGGTAGGTAGCACTGATATAGGTCTATAATTAGTAGGGTCTGATGTACTATCCGATTTAAACAACGGTATTATTTTACTGTTTTTCATAAGATCAGGAAACTCACCACGGTCAATACAATTATTAAAAATAACAGCTAAAGTTGGTGCTACAATGTTTATAATCGACTTAACAACGTCCACAGAATTACCCCGTAGATCTGCGGTCTTTTTAACATTTAACGTGTGAAAGGTTTTAATTATATCTTTACACGTGACATATTGGAAATAAAATTCAGAATCACAAACTGGAACGTTTTCTTTAAGTAAAGACTCTGAAGCAGTGGGTGAAGAGTTAAGAGATTTAGTAGTCGATACGGGAATCTCTGCAAAGAAATTTTCAAAGGCCGCGGCGACTTGAGAGTCTGATTTAATTATATTGTCATCAATAGCTAGGCTGTAGTCACTACATCGGTTGCATGACTTTCCCGTTTCGCTATTAATGATACTCCATGTCATTTTAATTACATTACCACTATTTTTAATTTTTGAACTCAAATAACGTGACTTGGCTATACTTACTACAAACTTTTTTAAATAATTTAGAATAATTCTTGACATACAATAAAACTGTTATACAGATCCTAGCGGCAACTAAAAAACTAGATATCGGTTTCATAGTTATTGAATGGTTGGTTGCGTATCCAGAAACGCAGTGGCAGTTAACCGACGTTTATCTTAAGCTTAACTTTATAACCAACTATTGCGCTATTGGATAGATAAACCACCGTTAAAAGTGCCTCAGAAACCGGGCATTAGTGCGTCGAGCGTACAGTTAACTGAAAGGTAACGAAGTTATATAATATACGCCCGACGCATCTTCTGTCAGATGTGCGACCACCCTTAGTGCTATCGGACTTTCAATGCAACCTGCCATTAGTTTTCAGCTAACCCTAATCACTACTCATGATTAGGCATGTACTTTTGATTGTTTCCGATTTTTCTCGTGTTTTGAGATTATTCAACTTAGATTCAGAACGAGCCAGAAGTTGTATTGTATAGTAGGGTTGGGAACCCAAGCTTCAACCCCAATGATGCTGGGCTAGGGTCTGAATAACATGTAATAACTTAGAGAAATAAAATAATTCTTTGGCCAATATAATTATGTGTTCATGGTTTTAATAATATACCTATGTGACCCAAATGAGTTCTACGCCGAGTTCTTTTCACTATTAAACACGCAATTAAATAACACTTTTCCACTAAAGACTACAAGTAGGTATGTAGGTATACAAAGTTCTTATTTAATGATTGGGCGACTCCAGCAGTGCGATTCTGTAACCATCTCACCGTGAACACTTAGGCGAAGTGAGCTGTCAGTGTCATCCAACTGATGCTAGGGACTGACCAAGCATTACACTTACAATCATAATCGAGATTTTAATATTATTTTTTATGCCAATTCTATTGATAACTTTATATTATTTCAAAGCTAGTAAGTAACTAAGTGTCTAAAAAAACAACAACATTGTGTTTTCAAACTGAATTTCTGTTTTGCTTTTTTATTTTAAAACCCCGAAATTAGTAATGTTTAAGCCACTTAACTACATACTAGCTGTGAAATAATATAAAATGATCAATAGATTTGCATACAAAATATTATTAAAAACTCGATTATGACAACGTTGGTCAATCCCTAGCGTCAGTGGGATGACACTGACAGCTCACTCCATGCAAGTCTTCACGGTGAGATTTTTACAGAATCGATCGGCAGGTATTCGTAAAAGCAGGGGGAAACTTTTTGAACTTTATGGCCTAAAGCAACACATGAATAATACAGCTTTGAACAGTATGTTGCAAAATATTCTAAAGCTTTTAAAAGTGTGTGCAAAATAGCTAAAGCTTTTATATTAGCAATAAAATAAAATCAGCTGATGATAAAATAAAAACTACCTGGCAAATAATAAATAATGAAACAGTTAGGAAAAAACACCGTAATACGGAAATTAATTTAGAGACTGCACATGGCCTCATCAGCTCAGGTGTAGAAATAGCTCAGGAATTTGAAAACTTTTTTGGTAGTATTCCCCTCAAAACAACTGAAGCTTTATATTCCTCGCCCGCGCTTTCTGCTGCCTTACTTAGAACGAATGTAAAGGCATGCCCTTTGGAGTTTAGATTTCAGCATACAAACCCCGAGGCTGTTATAAAAGCCTTTAAATATTTGAAAATTAAATCCACTGAAGATCTCTGGGGAATGTCTGTAAAAGTCTGTAGACCTATCATTGAAACCATAGCACCCTATTTAGCATTCATATTTAACACCAGTGTAGACCAAGGAGTCTTTCCGGATCTCATGAAACATAGTAAAATAGTTCCTTTGTTCAAATCCGATGATAGTAATTAAAGAACCCAACAATTATAGGCCTTTTTTTTTTTTTTTGTGGGTGGGAAATCATCAAATAAATTCTCCCGCTCTGGGCAGAGCAGGAGGGCGTGTCAGACTCGTACTGACTAAAACCCACCCGTGTTCCTTCAGTTGCCTGTGCCAGGGGCCACGGTGACCCTCTTGGACTTTTCCGCAACCCTAGCAGGCATCGGTCCTAGCAAACCCCGTCATTGGTGCTGACATCTCTTTGAGGCGCGCGTGGAACACAACGCGCCGTCGACCCGGGCCTGGTCCTTATCGAACGGCGAGCTGCCCATTGCTCGCCGTTCTCAAGCCCGCGCTTACGGTGGCCGGGAATCGGCCTGCGATTCCCGACGCCCAGGGCGTCTCCTGCGGCGGCTAGGGGCGTGAGGGCGCAAACTTTGCCTCTCCCTCACGCGTTCCGCCTCCTCCTTCGCGAACATTACTGTTTCGCAGAAGGAGGTGACGGCTTCCCAAGCCCTCTCGCTTCGTACCATGGCCTGGACCAAGGCCGGACGCGAGAGATCGCCACCGCCAATCGCCTCCACGAGGACACGGCGGTGCTCCGCCCAAGCCGGGCAGACCTCCACCGTATGCTCCACCGTGTCCTCCGGGCGATCCACACAATGGTGACACCCGGGCGTTTCCTCCCGCCTTATCCGGAACAGGAACCTCCCGAAACAACCGTGTCCGGTGAGGACCTGCGTCAGGCGGAAGGTGAGGACGAAGTGGCGCCTCTCTAGCCACTCCTCAAAGAGGGGACTTATCGCCGAAATTGTGGCGTGCCCAGCGCTGGGTTGCGACAATCGCACTCTCCATGCCGCCCTGAGATCCCGCCGGAGCTCTGTCCGCTGTAGCGTGATTTCTCGCGGCAGCGGAGCTACGCCCCGGCGTTTCGCCTCCTCGCGCCACTCCCAAACGTGCGCGAGGACTTTTGCCTCCAGATCCCATGGCGGTAATCCGGCAAGGAGGCTCGCCGCCTCACCGGAGACCGTACGGTATCCCCGGACCAGCCGGGTGGCCATGACCCTTTGGGGCGCGTTCAACCAGCGGGCTGGCCGCCGCCTCAAGGAACGCGCCCACACCGGTGCCCCGTAAAGGGCCATGGACCGCACGACCCCCGCGTAGAGCCTCCGGAACAATTATAGGCCTGTGTCAATTCTGCCAGTTCTCAGTAAGGTGTTTGAAAAGTTGATGCTCAATCAAAATGTTACGTCACTTTAATAAAAATTCCATCTTTCATGAACAACAGTACGGTTTCACCAAAGGGCGTTGTACCACTGACGCTGGTGTCACCCTAATAAAGAACATTTTTAACGGCTGGCTTAATTTATATTTTTTATCTCTTGCGGGGCGGCTAAGCTCGGCCGCTTATGCTGTTAAAAAGATAAGACAGTTAACAGATGTAGAAACCGCGCGTTTGGTCTATTTTAGCTACTTCCACAGCATTATGTCGTATGGCATTTTACTGTGGGGTCGGGCTGCTGACATTGAATCCATCTTTATTTTGCAAAAGAGAGCTGTCAGAGCCATTTATAATCTACGTCAACGCGAATCTCTCAGGGAACTATTTAAAAGGATTAATATTATGACGGTACCTTGCCAATTCATTTATGAAAATATTATGTACGTAAGAAAAAATCCACATCTTTTTAATAAAATAAGTGATAGACATAATTTTAATACTAGAAATAAAGATAAAATAGTTCGACCATTTTTCAGATTAGCTAAAGTACCTACATACATATTTTATGGGGTACTGTGTTAAATGCTACAACAAAATACCTTGTAATATATTGCAATTAAATGAAAGAAAATTTTAAACTCATATAAAAAGTTCACTGTGTAAACAAGTATATTACAAATTAGAGGATTATATCCAAGATAATAATGCTTGGAAACATGCTGGTCCAGCTCCATAGGACAATCTAGGGTCTAGACAAAATTTAAAACTTGTGGCTACTTTAATTGTATGGTCTGTTATTTTTATGACATCGATTTACATTCTGTGATTACTTACACTCACACACTGACATATTAATTGTTTACATAATTTGGGAAATCGTATACTTTTACAATGTTTGTAAATATGTGAACACCATGTATCTATCACTTAATTAACTTATTTATCATTGCTACGTTTATTACGGTTTGAATTCATTTATTTCTAAAGATTACAAATCACTTATACAGAAATAAATACTAAAAAATATTAGTTTATACATTTTTGTTTTCCAGGAGTAATAGGAGCTTAGAGTGTTTTTATGTTTGAATGAAATCTAAAGAATCGTTTACACTAGAGGCAAATGAGTTAATTAGTTAAATTGGTTATTTTATTTTATGACCCTTTAAGATATGGCACTGTAGTAGCTTTTTAAATAGTAATAACGATTGCGTATTTTTTATATCTTTTGGTAATGAGTTATAAAGTTTTACTCCCTCGTAAATTATTGTTTTTTTTCAATAATTAGTTCTAGTTCTAGGTATATGCAAGTCTTGGCGCGCCTCAGTACACGTTTTTGTACCTGTATGTTTTTTGTGAATGTGATTTGTGTGTGTAAGTCTTTGGAAAGAATTTTACGAACTAAAATACATGTGTTATATAAATATATATTAGAAATGTTAAATATATTGGTATCTTTGTAAATTTTGTGTGTGGGGGTCAGATAGTGGTAGTGAAATAGGACTTTTACAATTCTGTTTTGCGCTCTTTGTAGCTTTTCTAGGTTGGTTTTAGCTGCTGAACCCCACAGTTCTATAAGATATTCAATGTGCGGTTTCACCAGTGAATTATAAATAGTGAGGCGGACCTTAAGAGGAAAGCATCTCACAATTCGACGTAACGCCCCCGTTAGGCTTAATATTTTAGAACAGAGGGGCAATTCCCGTATTTTTAAGACCGTTCGCATTCTAATCTCAGTCTCAATCTGTCAAAATTACAATCAATTTACATACATTTTTGACAGGTTTTTGACATTGATTGTCGCTGAGATGAGATTGCGACTTGAATTTGAACGTTTTTTAAGTACGAGAATTGGCCTACAGGTTTTCTCGATATGTGGTTTCCATGTAAGTTGGTTATCCAGAATAAGTCCGAGATATTTTTCTGTGTTGACTTTATTTAAATTGACTCCATTAATAATAAGAGGTTTATGATTCGGGATTTTTTTGTTTTTAGCTGCAAATATTATATAGTTTGTTTTGGATGTATTTATAGTTAACAGGTTATTTAGAAACCATCTTTCCAAGATATTGAGATCATCTTGTGCGTCCTGTATAATTGAGTCAATTGAGTGACCAAAATAAAAAAAGGCAAGTGTCATCAGCATATAAGGAAATATGCCCCTTCAGGCCTATCTTGTCTATATTGTTAATGTAGATTAGGAATAAAAGGGGACCACAAATCGAGCCCTGAGGCACGCCGCAGTTGATTATCTTAGGTGCGCTAACATTGTCACCTATTTTAACGACCCGTCGGCGTCCCTGAAGATACGATTCAAAATTTTTTCAAGCATTTCCAGTTACACCGATCGAGGCAAGTTTATTTAATAACAAGCTATGGCTGACGGTATCAAAGGCCTTTTTTAGGTCGATGAAGATCCCTAAAGCAATGTGTTTCCTGTCTATATTAGTTTTAATAGTTGTGATTAAATCTGTTGCTGCTGAAAGAGTATTAGATTTTGGTCTAAAGCCATACTGTCGTTGAGAAAGGTAGTTAAATGAAATTAGATATAGACTGAGCCGATTGTGTAATAGCTTTTCAAAAATTTTAGACAGCACAGGCAAGACTGAAATGGGTCTATAATTACCGGGGGACAGTTTGGAGCCCGCTTTAAAAATAGGGGTAACTTTGGCGTATTTTAATGTGTCAGGGTGACCTTCGCTAAAACATTTGTTGATGCATTGAGTTAGACTAGGTAAAATGAGATTCTTTATGCACTTGAGTGATTTAGCACTGATGCCGTCTATACCTGTGCTGGTGTTTGCATTCAAGTCATCAATTAGTTTCCCAATTTCATCTGCCGTTGCTGGTGCTATCTGAGAAAGTGTATCTGTATTTTCGGTTTTGTTTAGCGTGATAGTGTTAGTCTGGTTATTATGATATTTAGCAGGTATCTGATTAGCTAGAAGTGTACCTATTTCTGAGACTATTAAATTCTTTTTACCTATTTTGGTAGGGTAATTTTTATTATAGGTGCATCGTCTTCACATATAATTATATAATTAATGTATACAACGTACTGTAACACATTTTAAAAGAGTAACGGTGGAGTTTCTTGCCCATTCTTCTCCATACGAAACTACCTTTTGGAAGGGGCGACTAGAATCAATTCTATTTAAATGTAAACGTTCGAAAGTGTCTTTTATGTGCCTATTTGAAATAAATGCTTTGACTTTGACTTTGAAGTATTATAGCCAGTGGCTGTTATACCTCATCCCGTAATTTCTTCCTATCCCGATAACAAGATTTTCCTGACGTGGTCATTTGTATCCAATGTTTGTATCAAATTTGTATACACTAGGCCCTACACTGCACGACACACGTATGTACCATTTTGGTTAACAGTAGTTCCACTATACAATTTATAAACATAGTTACATATAACATTTATTAGAATAAAAATAATTTGGGACAAAATTGCCTCAAATGGTCTGACCATGATGAATGAGTGAATAGATTAATTTTAGAAAATTACAAGTTTTGTAATAAGTTAATCTTATAGAGGCACGAGGAACAGGGTGTAAAGTTCACTTATACCTCCATAGAAAAGGGAGGATCCTCCGACCAGACGGGCGTCGTGTCTGGTGGGCAACTGCCCAACGATTGTTGTCGGGAGGATGTATCTATGCTAGTTTCGCGGTAAACTCTACTTGCGCGATGCAGGATTTTGCGTGACGTCAGTGTGACGTAGTTCGCATGTGGCGATGTAGATAACGCTACATTACTCCCCTCCGCAGACCGGAGGTCGATAGTAGGCTGAGTCGTGTATCTTGCGATGCTTGCCAGTCCCAATTGAGGTTCCAGTAGGTCGGAACTGTCTGCGGTGATTCCCCAGTGATTCGGGGTGGCGCTGCGTTATGCTCCAGTGCGTTGGATGTGGTACAGCGCCGGATTGAGGCTAACTGCTAGCGTCGACCAGGAGAGGTGTGAAGGGCTCTGCTTGTTGACCGGCCGAAAGTGCAGTGTGCTGTGCCAAGGTTACTGATGAGGCTGAGGGTGATGACCAGGAATGCGTGTTCGCTGCATGGTGGTGGTCAGGATACCTGTTTCAAGCTATGGCTGCTGGCTGGCTGAGACTCGCGCTCTGAGAAAGCTTGAGGATGTTGATGATGTCACGCTGAACTAGCTGCTCGAAGGCTGCGTCGATGTCCTTGTTCGGGGTCACCAGTATAGAGGTACGAGGGACAGGGTGTAAAGTTCACTTATACCTCCATAGAAAAGGGAGGATCATCCGATCAGATGGGTGTCGTGTCTGGTGGGCAACTGCCCAACGATTGTTGTCAAGAGGATGTATCTATGCTAGTTGCGCGGTAAACTCTGCAATCTCTGGAACTACAGGTTGGATTTGAAAAATTATTATTGTTTTGATAATCCTAATCCTTGAGGAAGGCTGTTTAACATCGAGTTAGGACCCTTAGCAGCCGAGCAAAAAGAAAAACAAGTCAGAAAGAATGCTAACCGAAAACGAAGTAATAGACGATGCGATGCGACGGGGTGGGTCGGGGAACAAGAAATATCACGCGGACGAAGTCGCAGGCAGAAGCTAGTTAAACATAATCTTCGGGTATTTTGTAAGTTTCTCGAACATTTTATTATGAAAATCTTGTTAGTTTTCATGAATAAGTTTACTGTGCACACTCATCATAGCCAGAGCATTGAGGCGATTTTCCCCCATAGTGCTTCTTAACCAGGTTTTGAGTCTGTTGAGGCTGCTAACGATCACTATACCGTATACGTTGTGAAAGGTAGAGCGATCAAAATTTTCAATGGTTTTTCCGTTTCGGGAATGGCTTTTGCCTCTTTTTGGACATCAACAGCGGATAGATTTGTTGGGTTGGGTTTATCATATTCGATTAAATTATTATGTTAGATAAATCATAAAAAGTGAAAAATAAAACTTGCCACCGCCTTCCGGAATTAAAGTTATTCTTCACTTTGTAGTGTTTATTTTTTTGGAAAATGGTTGTTTTTTTTTTGTAAAAAACGTTTTTTATTTTTCTATTTTTAGTTATGGTTTAAATACAAAATCGCTAGGTATAAGTGAGCCTATAAAATTTTAGAATTTCCCTCTATTTACATGGGATCCCCTCGTCAGATTCTGACTTGGTGACAATGGGATCACCTCGAGAGCATACCCATTCAAACAAAAAGAGAATTATCTAAATCGGTCCACAACTGACGGAGAAAACGACACGGTGAAAATAAAAACATACATACAGCCGAACATAATATAATGTATAACCTCCTCTTTTCTGGTAGTCGGCGCCGGGTGTTATTTTGATAATGCGAATGTTAGAGTGTTTTCTTCAGCAAAACATACCTTCAAGACATGTAATAATGGGGTCCAAGTATGGTATTATTAAATGACTTCTTCAAGGATTTTGAAGGACTATCTGCTGGGTGGTGCTTCGATGACGTTGTTCCCCAACAATGCGCGGCATTGATGTGATGTCTTCCTCCAGTCCGACTTTATCCACAACAACAGTAGCATCCTTTATACATACCTGTGACCTTTTCGGGATTGTCACGGTGGCTCTTAGGCAATTGCAAAATGCGTTTAATGTGTTGCGAGGTTTTGATCATGTCCAAGGCTATGGATATAAGCTCCATCAAAGCCGAGTCAAAATCAAAATAATGCCAAGAGTAAACGAAATTCTGCAGCCACGAGAAGTTGAGAGGCATTTTTTCGAGTCGCACTATTTTCTTCACGTGATAAGGTTTTTAAGGCCTACAATATAATAGGAAAATTTTCCTTAAAAACTCTGATCGTTATGTATTTTTCATTCCATCTTGTTTCGTAGAGCCTGGAAATATTAGATATAAACTTCTTTCTCAGAACTGATTCCCGAAAAAAAAAATATCTTTGGTGGTCCCCATTGAGTTTCAAATTTCAGGAAGAGTGTTGAGATCTGGGACAATCTATGAAAGAACAAACCTTCGGTGTATTTATGCGTAGGATTGCTTGTACCCCACCGTGACATTTTCGAACAATCGTCAAATCCAAAACCAACGCATTTATCTGGATTGAGGTCTACTTTTGTCAGAATCTCACTGATGTTATATGCAACAGATTTCGCATCCAGACTTTTCAGCTCAACAAATTCGACAAACATTTCTTGGACTTCGTTAGTTTCCTCATCAAAATATATCACAGCTTAATCGATAATTGTTCAGTGCTAGAAATGTTAGCTGTTTCGTCTTTTAACACACTATATGCTTCTGCTTCTTTTAGCTAGCAAGTCAAGTGAGTGGACTTTGGTTGCTTTGCCTTTGGCAACATTCTCTTAAATCACTAAGGCGGAGGGGATGACGGGGACGGGGACTGAGCTGCCCCTTCCTGCCTCCCTTGGCGATGGCCTTGGCTGGGGCTGACAAGACAGCTTCTTTGACAGGAGAAATAAAAGGTACGCTACAGGGTACAATACAGGTAGATCTACGATACAGGTGGTCCCTCAGAACGGTGCTGCTTTGGTTATTTCTTCTTCTTGCTCCCTACTTTTAATTTTATGAGGACAGATGTGGGTCAGATCTTGTTATATTTTTTTCTTTAACCTTTCGTGACCTCTAATCGCAACATCGAATCGGACATAAAAGGCATTAGGTCGTTTGATAACTATTTATTATTTCTAGTAACATTAAGTTATTTAATTTCTTTGTTCAAATGAGGCAGCTGGGACATACGTTAACCATAAAATATATACCTAGGTACCTACCTACTCAATTTGTACCTACTATCTACATAATATCCGAGGCGCCTACTTATATAATCACTGCAATGTTTTGCTGTAGAGCTTTGGGATATAAAATAAAACATCCACGATATTTCATAAATATTTATATTGAACTGGCCTTAATAAATTACAACTTAAAACCAAACTTATAAAACTGACTGACGATTCCACTTTTAAGCAAATGGGTGATGACTATATTAAAATATGTGTGTCCAAAACATTGAAGGGTAGTAAAACGGTTTAACCGCAGTACTTTACCGTGAAAATTTGATATTTTTAATAGGTAATATACAAAGGTCATTTTTAATAAAATACTTATTCTAAACGCCTCGATAATGCTGCTCACATTATTCAGTCACAGTTCAAGTCGTAAGGTATGGACGCATCAATCGTCGCTGACCGCTGTACTCTCTTTGGTGTTCTAGCCGTTAAGTCTTCACGTAACAACGTAACTTTTACAAATGAAAACAAGCGACTGTATGCTATACCTATCTAAACATAATAAGGTACATCTGATTTTTACAATAACATAAAATTTCACACTTCAATTACATTGACATAAAACACTTGTAAACCGTTTTTTAATACACATTCAAAAAAATTGTGTTTCTGTTTAATTTTTAGTGCAGTCTCATAAAAGAAATTAGGTATAGCCTCTAATGAATTACGTCTATATTTCTCAATATCTATAAAACACAACTTATTCCTAGAGTAAATGCATTATGACAAAATATACATTAATAATTGCATTTGTTTAAAACGGTGACATAGGTATTAATAGTAGGTAATATAGTCGCCATATAAGTACGATGCTACTAAATAGTTCCTACGTTGCTGCTTCGCTAAGTTTACATGAATATCTATATATTACAACATCGGCTAATAGTATCTAGGTAGGTAGTATCAGCAACGTAGAGAAATCGATAAGACAACTGTTTAGGGAGGTTTTCCTCCACGCAAAGGTGTTTGGTAACAGACCAATGAGTGGTAACACGTGAATATCTCATTTGAGTGGTAAAGTGATTTGTATGGTCACTTGAATAATACTTACTTTATTTTTAACTCTTGGAAACAGCTGAAACTGATTAGTGCTTAGAATTGAATAAAGCTCTAAACGCCAATGACATTAGGTATTTTGAAAATACTAATGTTTAAAACTACACAAGTAAGTACCTATATTATTTCGAGGCTCATGTGGCGTTTCGAGTCACTTATCGTAGGTCAACATATGAATAAATAAACTAAAATATATGACGCCTAATTAAAACGCCTAGTTCTAGTCTAAATAAATAAAGCGTTTCACACTCGACTAAATAAGACACTTTACTTTGGTATTATTAGACTACATATTATTACTTACTTTATTGTATACCTGGCTGCTGTCAAGTAATGGTGAACAAACTGTACCATTACATATTTATTCTAGGTATCACTGTATCAAGGGACGGACATTTTAGTGTTTCATAATAAACATATACATATTAATCGAACTACTCGTAGTTCCCTTTAGAACATGGGTAGGTAATTAGTAACAACACATTTCACAGGTTTTTCTTAAGGCACTAAAAGGTAACAATTATTTTTATTTACACAGACAACCCTTCATAAATACATCCATCTGATTCTGGCACTCTATAAGTCTTACATTATGTTATGACTTAGAGAGTTGCATACATGTTAAAGATGTTTTAAGAGCTTACGCATCAATCGACGTCATCATCAGGCATAACGTACTAAGTTTCACTGAAAAATTCAGGCTCGCTCATTCATGTCAGGAATATTCTGGTAGGACACTTGCGCGAAAGATATTTCCGCGAAAGCCACTTGCGCGAACCCACTTGCGCGAAAAGACATTTCCACGAATGACCTTTTGCGCGAACGGACAAGTGTCCGATCGCGCAAGTGCGCGAAAAGACATTTCCGCTAATGGACTTGTACGCGAACGGACATTGGCGCGAAAAGACATTTCCGCGAATGGACTTGTGCGCGAATGAACAGTTGCGCGAAAAAGTGCGGAAATGAGATTTCTTCATAGCATCATTCAAGTTATATACAGACTATAATCTAAAGATAGATATACAATAGAGTAAACAGTGCAATTAGGCGTCAATAGTAATCGTCGTCATTTTTTTATTGTACTTTTTTATTTGTTTTTACACTGCCCAACCCTTTGAAAGAATACAGGCGTGATGTTATGAAGAAATCTCATTTACGCAACTTATTCGCCCTACTGTCCTTTCGCGCAAGTGTCCTTCACGCAAGTGTCTTTCGCGTAAGTGTTTCTCACGCAAATATCCATTCCTCTAAATGTCTTTTTGCGCAAGTGTCCCTTCGTGAAAAAGACCATTCGCGCAAAGGTCTATCGCGCAAGTTTCCGAGATATATATAGGTCCGAATATCCTACCTACAAATACACTTAAACATATTTGTACAAATAGTGGAACTATAGGCTGCTGTTGCTGCAGCTGTGAATCCAAATTGATATTAATTGGTGATGACTGGGGTGAGTGGTGCCGAGGGTTCGTCGCCGTAGTACCTGTAGCGATGGGGGAGCTCCAGCGCGGCGGGCTCGGCGGCGTCCGCGTGCTGCGAGTCGCGATGGTACCTGTAGCGGTGAGGGACCTGCAGTGCGGCGGGCTCGGCAGCTTCCGCGTGCTGCGAGTCGCGGTGGCGGCGCAGGTCCACTTTGCGCTGGAAGGCCTTCTCGCACAGGCCGCACGAGAAGGGCTTGTACCCGGTGTGCTTGCGCATGTGCGTGATTAAGTTCGAGCTCTGGCTGAACGCCTTAGAGCACACTACGCACTTGTGCGGCTTCTCACCTAAAACAAAAGAATTTATTTTACATTACATTACATTTTACATTTACTTACTACTACTTAATTATTTTACTTACATTTTACATTTACTTACTACTTTTTTATTTTACTTTTTTTTTTACATTTTTATTTTTTTTACATTTTATTAAAACCGTTGCGATCAATTACGACTTTTCTTTGTTCGTTTTTAAAAACGTAAGCTATTTAAGTACTTTACATGATTTCTAAGTAAGAGTGAGCAGGTGCCTCTTGATGGTGGCTCTACAGTTTTGTAAAAAGTGTATGTAAAACATTCAGAGCTTATCATGGTTTTTAATTAACTTAACAGAATCCGCCTAAAATAGATAGAAACTTATATCTATCAAATAACAAAGCACAACATCACAGCAGAGTTTTAATTACGAAACAATTTTATAATTCCTAAACGACTTAAAACATTACGTATCACTTTGTCAAGTAATTAAGGCTTGTATAAGTGGAGCAATACTTGTCATAATCATTGCTATTTATTATTTACGGTGAGGTTCCCGAACTGATTTAATATGCAACGTCGCCTTGTACACCGGTATTTATTAACTTTACCGGTAATTGTCTGTAGCTCGATATAACGATATAACACCGACCAGTTTCGTAAAACTTTATTATTCGGAGGGTTAAGGACAGAAGGATCTTCATGACATTAATATTATTATTTTTTAATATTTTTTGTATGAATCACGTTTCAATAAAAACATCAAAACCATTGGCAAGTTTACCTGACCAGTTACTTAAAATCTCCAAAGATAGTTGACGAATAAAATTATAGCAAAAAATGCAAATGTCATTTTATAGATAGGACAGGATTTAAGTTTACTTTTTGTTTGTGCCGTGATCGGCGTGCACGTGAAGGCCTGTGAAGGCTGCGCGGCTAATTGCAGGCCGAGCCGCATTTTGGAATATTGATGATGAGGCATTTATCGGGAGGACGAGCACCATGTAAGGCCGCTGTAAATCATTCGCAACAGGGCAGAGACGTGACGAGATGTCTCCGGCCAAGACAAATATGTCCGCCACATTTTTTAGCTACTATAATTCGTCTCGTTGAGCTTACTGGAAGTAGTCGGACCATTGAAAAACGTATGAGACATTTATTTTTCTTACAGTTCGTCCATTTTTTTTTTGAGCATCTATGTATATATTCATTGTGTGATAGGAGGCTTTTCTCATTCACAAGTTCTTTTGTAATCATTTTAATTTTGATTTTTATTTTTGAGAGTTAGTATTCAGGAATCTTTTATTTATGTGAACGAGACGTTAGGTACTATAATAATCGTAATACTCTACAAGCCGACGAAAGCTCGGAATATACTGTCAAGCAATGCAAGTGCATTTTTTTGCTTATTGGAAATTCATTAAGTGCAGTGGACGACGGGCTGCGATTTGCCGTCGAAAACGTAATTGCAAAGCATTTAAATATTTAATTCCCAAGGCATCGTCTGCGATGTGTCGCGTGATTGCTTTTATTGGACGACTGTCTATATGTTTTCCATTTAATGAACTTGTTTCACAGTAGAGAAGTCTAGGCTGTGCCTCGGTTATAACACTATATCATGTACTTATACAGCTTAATAAATCGACGAGGATAAAGTCGGATAACGTCTTCAGCAGCTGTTTACTGTCATTCCGATTAAAAGGGCAACCGTCGGAGATTACCTATCATTACACGCTCGACACGAACGTACGTGGGTATCGCAGGCGACTAATTGAGAAAGTAAAATTTTATGTGAATAAATAAATTAACAGCTACTTGGTAATGATACAAATTCTTAAAAAGGACGACACGATTGATATTATGACGGTGAAGAGTAAAATAATGATATCGGATTTATTCATCGCAATAAAACGTAGGTAGGTATAACGTTCTTTTGCTGCGAAGCTGACCTATCTAGATGCTGTAGCAGCAATGAACACCTTTTCATGAAGTCTTATTTGATAACTCGGGGTCTATCTTCGTTGGAGAATGATGTTTACAACATAATACGGTTAAGCTTGGTATAAAATAATATAAAATAGTTTAAAAGAAAAAAATTGAGGTCAACTAAATAGCGACCTGAGAAATTAGGGCTATTCTAGCCTCTAATCCATTATATAAGTTACTGAAAAAAAAAACTACATAGTACAAACACATTTTTAACTCTTTATTAATAGACGTTATCCATATGAAGGTAGCAATAAATGTTTCAAATGAAATGATAGGTCTTCGTAAAGTTGTGTAATAAGGGGACGCACTGACACTTCCTTACGTGAAACAGTTGTCACAATAATTTGAGTTTCACACTACTTGGAAAGGAATAAACCATGTAATTTAGTGCCCGGTTTATATCTTTGACAAGAGAGTAATATTGTTTAATAAACCTTTTTATTTGTATGATTTTAGAAACAACGTTTTTTTTTAAGTTTTTGTTAAATATCTACCTAATTACCTAATTAGTCCTTAGCTTGTTTTATAAGTCAAAAGTATCTGATTTTTTTACTTAAAATCGAAGGAAAGTTTTTTAAGCCAAAAATTAATTTACCGCATCATATTCATATCAATAAAATCAAATTTCAATTTTGCTAAATACACGTACGTACCACGGAAGTAGTCTTAACTTCTTAAGTACCTTCTAGTAGGTAGGTACGTTATTGAGATCCTGTTACTAGATTAAGATTGTTACAAAATTCACTATCGCTACAGGCAGTTCGCTTTCGTCACCCAACAAATAGGTACCTACAACACGATCAAAATGAAACTGAAACTATGTTTTGTCAATACTTACTCAATAAGTCCTTGAATACAATCATTTTAAACGAAAATGTATTTTTGCGCAGTTGCAAAATGCACCACATTTGTACTGGGCAAATAGGTAAATGAACACTTATCACCTTCAATTTGCCTTGCGTTCAATTTGTTTCGTTAAAATTCATACGTGGGTTTATATTTATTTATATCAAGTACCTGTAGAACTATGTTTTTGAAACTTGTTGAAATCATTAAACTACGATTACTATATTTACCTATACTAGTGTGCTCTGAAAAAACTTTAAAGAAAAACACTTCTAAATGGGTAGTAAGTATTTACGACGAGACGGTTTGCTTCTTGTCAACCAGGCGCCACAATTTTCTGCAGTAACAAAAGATTATTCAAGCAAATGCTACGTACTGGAAAACTGAATGTGGACTAACAATAAGCACCTCAAAGTGGAGATATTTACTAATGTGGAGTAAATCAAAAGTGAACACAAACCTGTGTGTATGTAGGTATGCTTCTTCATGTCCGACTTCTGGTGGAACCGCTTGCCGCAGTACTGGCAGGGGTAGGGCCGCGTGTCCGAGTGTATCAGCAGGTGCGTGGAGAGTGTGCTCGAGCGCTTGAAGCACTTGCCGCACTGCTTGCACTACACCAACAAACAACATACGTATCAAGTAATCTAATATATTTATTAGATGCCTGTCGTCAGCAAGTCGCCGATGCTAATAACCTATAATAGTACCCTTTGACTGACGTGTAAAGGAATATTGCAATTCAGTCACTTGACCCCACGACGATTGCTTAGAAATCGGGTGAAATATAGCCAAGTAGGTACGACACTAGATATAATTATAAACGTGGCGAGGACACCGTCCATCACCTTCAGTTAGACGGTGACAGCCAGCAATAAAGTAATAACAGGGCTCTACCCCTTTCTACACTTTTCTTTGATTTCCCATCTAGCATCGGCTTTGAATTTTTTTTCATTGCCTAGTAATTAGCGTCTATTAACCGGTTATTATCCGTAAGTAAGTCTTTTTCACGAGAATCACTAATAACAGGATACTTTTAATGAAATCAAATGTAGGAACGTAACGTGATGGGTACATTTTATTGATTTGTGTGTCAACACAGCGCGGCGTCTCCGTGGTATGTTATTTATTTTATTCTTATTTTAGTTGGCATTGCTGTAACGTAATTTACATACCAATTGTAGATACCATATTAAGGAATTTGTTAACAGATTCAAAACATATTAGAAACATGAACCCACTGATTCAATCGTAAGTTGAAGTGATACGAGCTTTCTTGATATAAAACCAGTAATGCAGTACATATGTCCCTACTTAATTGGTTTCAGAATTCCACATAAAGCTTGAAAAACAAACAGAATGTCTTCTGTTCACCTTTGTCTGTGAGACAAAAGATTTTTAACTAAGTAAGTACTTGCAGTGACTTTGCTTTAGATTTATTGAATCAGATGTTTTTGGTATGCAATGGAATAATTCCGTTACTAACTTACATTACTTAGTCGACACACGTTTATGGAACGTTAGATATGGATTGTGTTGAAGGAGGATTTCACAATAAGCCATTTTGTATCATGTTCGTAGATTGTAAAAATTTGCGAGAAACTTATATTTTAATTTATTGTTTTAATATTTACATAATTTAAAAAGCTAACAGTTTAAAATAATAATAATAATATGTACAAGTACTTATATAAAAAAGGAGGGTAAATAATCATAGAGCATCAAAAAATTCGTCTGCATCGCTGTCAACAGGAAAAGTGCCCAAAAGACTGGCACCATTGCCACGTTGTATGGCTATGCTGAATTCTGTGCTAAAGAAATAGACCAGCCCTCTGGTCACTTGAAGAGGACCAACCGCTTAGCGATGTCTCGAAAAACCAAGTAGGCATTCGGCCCCATGGCCTAGTGTTTTTTATTTAAATTGGTTATTAATAAGTTCAACAACCCCTTTAGTATCTACATCCACTATAGGTGGCCTAATTGTAGCATTTTGTAAAGTGATGTAACGGAGTTACGGCCTTCAGCCAATTGTACACACACGTTTTTCTTGCCGTGAAAAACTACGGTTTATTCGCCGTGTGTTGGGCACGGTTCGACAGTGTTGTATGGAAGCTTGTTGACCGACACGTTTTTTTACCGTACCTAATGAAAACGTGCCGTGTACAAAGGGCGTTACGGTTTTATGAAAATTTTAAAGAATGTTCGTTGGAAAATTCGCGAGTTGATGTGCGACTTTTAGTAGTTTTTTAAAAGTTTTGTGACGTTATGTCAATAAAGATACTCATAAGAAGAGATTTGCACTTTTCATGTGCGGAGACACCCGGCCATCCTCGTAGTCGTAACTATTCGCAGGCTGATATAAAGCATAAGAACGGGAAAATACGTTGTACGGCTATTAGTCGTCGTTTGGTTAGTCGTTAAGTATGCGGCGCATGATAATCCACGGCACAAATCCGCGTAGCGGGCCTGTGACAGTTGGCCGGGCAGCTGCAGCGCCTCGCGCCTCACAAAAACCGCTACTTTTTTGGTTGCCTTTTTATACAATCGATGCACTCTCTTATAAACAACACAGGTGCTAGGGTATGACCGTCCACATATGGTTATCGGCTTGTACCACGTAGAGAGGTGATTTTTTATGATAGCCGTTTGAATTTAAAAAAATCTAGTGTCGTTTTTTACGACACTGGCTTTTTATTAACGGCTTTGTGAAACCTGCTATGGTCCCTCGCAAGGGGTAGAAATTACTGCTACATCTAAAAACGACTTATAATGATTACTAGAAAACTTTTTAATTGTCCCCACATTAGTTTTATCTCGATATTTAATTAAATAAAGAACACATCAAGTACTATATTTTCCACAACGACCAATGAAATAAATTTAGTAACTAAACTTTGAAACTTAATACATTTTTCAGGGAACTTTGAAACTGAAACACGTTTGAACGTTGAAACCTTTTACAGGGAAGGTTCCCGAAACATCCGACTCCATTTAGCTTATTTTCTTTTTTTAATATGACGAGTAAAAGTGATTCAAATTCCTATTTACAGAATAAACCATTTCATTTCGTAATAGACCAATATAATTTACATAGGTAAGTACACACTAGACGAAGCCTTTTTTTTATACGTTTTAAGTACCCAAGCAAGTCATTACTTTATATCAAACTAGCTGGTACCCGCGACTTCGTCTGCGATCCAGGATGACAAGTAGCCGAGTATGTCCTTTTCCAGGTCATGGTCTACCCTGCGCTAAATTTCATGAAAATCCGTTCAGCCGATTATAGCGTGAAAGCGTAACAAACAAACTTACTTACGCATTAATTGTAATATTAATTAGGATTAAGTCATATTTCACCCAAAAAAAGGAAAGAGGATGCGTACCTGTACCTACTGTAAAATTTGTGAAAGTTATCGATAAGTTAAAGCGGCGCAAGGCGCCGCTGCGCTGGCACGCGGCTTTTCTTCTACAACTTTCAAAACAAGAACAATATGCTAAAAGATGAATACCGAAAGAAAATAAGCGAAAATGATATTTCGGAAAATAGCTCCGAGAAAATTGCTATGTATTATTGTAGTGTTCTGTCATTTCATGTTAGTAGGTATAGCAAAATTCAAGTCTACTTTTCAGTAGGCATAACCGTGATTTTATGTGCTTTTATAACGGATTTTAATGAAGTACCTAGTAATATTTAGTCGTAAAAGTTTGAAGTACAGAGTGCGGTGAGGGAGTGGCGCGTGTCAGGCGCGTGGCGCGCACGCGCCGGCTCTCTCACCACCCGCCATTGTTCTACTACGTGCACTTATTAATACGATCATAATTACAATTTATTGTTCCGCCATAAATTACAATTAGTCAATATAAATACCTACAAGGGAATGACCGACTTTTTTCATTACCTACGGGAAAATATTAATATTTATTTATTGACAATGATTGTCTTCGCGAGCGGTTATTAATTCCATCTATAATAATTAAATTGACTTAAAACTTTTATTTTCTCTGTTGTTCGATACAGGTAGTAGTCGTGTCACTTTTAATTATGCACGGCTCGGTATCGATGATACCTAACAAACGCTCCACACTTTATTTAAATGATAAAGTGTGGCATCGCGGAGAGACTCTACAACATATTTATCGTCGTATGACACAAGGGAATTATTCGTCCAATTATAATCTGCCGCGCCGTGATATTAAAAGTTGGAATTTCGATTAAACCCGATGCGGATTTTTATAACGGCGGCTCGTAGAAAAAACGAAAGGCACAAAAATGGCGAGAAGACGAGCCAGCAGGCTCCATGACGTGAGCCGCTAGCGGACGACGCGCCTGCGCAGCGCGACCCGTTCCGATACGCGACTACTTATTAAGACAGGGTAGTTTTTGCTATTTGATTTGTTAAAGAGGCTAAAACGGATACTGGTTTGCTATTTTAAAGCGTTTTGAACGGAAACTGTACAGTTATTCTGAACTTGTTAAAGGATATACTATCTTGATGTTGGAGCTATGTAGCTATTTAGAATTATTGCTATAAATTACTTACTTGGAATGATTTTTCATTTCTGTTTTCGTTTTTGAGGAGTAGAGAGAAGTTGAGATCTCCGGCTGTCGAGGGTTTGATGGGGTAGGTGTGGTGCGCGGGCGCGGAAGGGCAGCGGCGCGGTTCGGCGCTTGGTGGGCGCTCGGCCTCGTCCGGGTTACTGCGGCATCTCTTGACTAGTTCCAGAGGCGTGTCCGTGTCGTCGTGGCCCTCCCATCGGGAGATCGGTGACTCTTCTCCTACTTCCACTTTCTCACGCTCACATGCGCTTCCCGGAGACCAAATCTGACGGTTTTTTGTTGATAAGTTAAGAGGAAGCTCTTCCTCGTCATCTGCAAACAAGAGAACAACATTGTGCAAACTGCTTAAGTAGGAAATACATCGTTATTATTGTACCAACGCAATACCGTGTCCACAGACAGATGAGTGCTATCAGTTTCTCTTCGACTGTTCTTCACGCTTCTGTAAGTAAATTTAAAGTCGGACGAGTCAAATCGGGCGTCTGTGGAGTGACTTATGAAATCTGTACAGGTGCGCCAGTGTTTGCCGACGGTAACGTCATTGTTTGCTCAACAATACATTAAAAACTTGCATACACTTTCGTCTACATTCACGGAAGATGATTATCAAAAGAGTCAAATTATTTTCGTGATGAAACACATATATGTACCAAAACAATAGAAGTTGTGATTTCAGAACTGAGTCTCACTTTATAGAATAGGTACCTATACCTACCTACCAACTAAGTACAAAAATGAATTAGTGCATTTTGAAATTCTCAACTTAACCTAACATATTTTATCAATCTCAAACTCACAGCATTTATTTCAATTAAACCATTTACAAGCACTTTTGAATTCTCAAAGAGTCGGTCTGTTAGTCAGAAAGTTGAAGCCCATTCCAAAACGTAGATCTCTACGGAGAAGAACGGGCAAGAAACTCCGAGGACACTCTTTTAAATCAAGATATTACAAAATCCTGGGTACATTATTCTTGTTGCTTCTATATGTGAGTACATTGTAAAAAAAAAACATTTAAAATATAAGATTAAAAATAAGCTTTGGCAGTTAAGAGATGACATAATAACAACATAATGTTTTAATATACATAATTATGTACACTGGGCCGCAAAGCAAGCGGGTCGGTTATAAAAAATGCGATAACTAGTAAATATTTGAGCAATCCTTTTAAAATAATAACAAAATGAAAATTTATTTAGTTACAAATATAGAAATAAGTAAACCTTTTTATTTGTGTTGGTCATTGTATTAAAAACCATAAATAAAAAATAAAGACGATTTAAAAAGATTTAATAACTTTGAAACCATTTGTTTTACTTTTGTTTCTGTTTATGATTATGGCATTTCTTGTGCAGAGAATAATTATTCTGATCAAATTCAATTGAAAACATGCCACTAGTCCCTGAAGAGTGTACCAAAATTCTGACAATGCTTGAAGGCGGGTGTAGTTCAGCGTTATACAGCGAGAACTGTTGGTGTGTCGCTATCAACTGTTCAAAGAGTGCTCCAGCGATATGAAGAGTCTGGATCCAATATTCACAAACCAGGAACAGGCCGAACAAGGTGCATGACAGCGCTGGAGGATCAGTATATAGTGTCAACAATGTTAAGAAATCGATTTCAAACGGCTGTTGAAGTCAAAAATCACCTGCTGGAGGTAACAATCCGAGCACGTGTACAGTGAGGCTGCGTCTTGCTGAAGCAAACTTGAAGCCAATTAGAACTGCAAATGGTCCAAAACTCAAAAGACAGCATCAAAATTCAAGGCTGAATTACGCTAGAGAACACATGAATTGGACTCTGGATGACTGGTCAAGAGTAATGTTTTCGGACGAGTCGAGGTTCATGCTATACACGCACGATGGGAGGCCAAGAGTCTACAGAAGACCAAGACAGCGCTATAACCAAGCTTGCATTGAAGAGAAAGTGCCATACGGCGGAGGCTCCATACACGTGTGGGCTGGAATTGCTTCCGAAAGCCGCACCGTGATAGTGGTGATAGGAAATGACACTTTAACTGCAGAAAGATACGTGAATGAAATGTTAAATGAGTATGTTGGCCCGTTTTTAGTAAACATGGGTGAGAACGCCATCTTAATGCAAGATAACGCTCGCCCCCATACAGAGTGTTTGACTACCTTGAAGATGTCGCTATCACACGCATGGAGTGGCCAGCACGCAGCCCAAGCTTGAATCCATCGAGCATGCCTGGGACGAACTGGGACGACGTGTAGATACGCCAGCGAAATTCCCTTTCAATCACGCTTCGTGAACTGAATGAAGTACTGATAGAGGAATGGGAGAATATTCCTCAGCATCAGCTCAGAAATCTGTTGCAAAGCATGCCAAATCGTATAACAGCTTAATAGCTCGTGGTGGCAATACAAAATACTAAAATGTGTAAAAATTGCATAATTGATACCATAACACATTTTTTTAAATCT
This sequence comes from Brachylomia viminalis, assembly GCA_937001585.2. Taxonomy (NCBI): domain Eukaryota; kingdom Metazoa; phylum Arthropoda; class Insecta; order Lepidoptera; family Noctuidae; genus Brachylomia; species Brachylomia viminalis. The sequence continues at coordinate 10,241,138 of OW443301.2, read as the reverse complement.
AGTGAAAATTTACATTTTTACTCAACTTACTTTTATTCAAAATAAACTTCATAATCCTAAACTTTCATGACATTGATTGAAGCACTATAAAATTGTCTATAATACAGTCTTTATTTCATAAAGCTAGCTCCAATATTTTGGAAATGATTGAGCTTTTTATTACCGACCCGCTTTCTTTGCGGCTTAGTGTATAATAAGGCATTGACAAGGTACCGTCATGGCGTAATTTTTGTTAAACAGTTCCCTTAGATATTCACGTCTGCAGACGTTGTACAAGACTCGGAGAGCCCTCTTTTGCAGAATTAAGACAGAATCAATACCTGCAGGCCGTCCCCACAGCAAAATACCGTAAGACATGATGCTATGAAAGTAGCTAAAGTAGACCAGTCTCGCGGTATGTTGATTGACAGAGTTTCCAAACAGCGTACTGCGGTGCGGCATTCACTATTCCTAACTATGGAGGGTAGAGACAAGGAGAACTATCTCTGTGTATGAAAAGTGTCCGCCAAAATGTGCTACATAAGGGTGGCGCTACAGTAGCCACCGGCAAAATTTTAAAAGCAATAATTTTAGGTTATGTTTACAAAATAATGTTGTACTACGTAAATTGTTGAAGTGATGGTATACTAGACTGTCACTAACTACTCTAGTCACTAAACATATTACATTTTCTGACTCGGCATACTTCAATCCATTAATTTTCTAACTCGGCATACTTAAGTCCGATACCAACTGCTACATTCATACCACACAATTTGCCTACGCTAGCGCCATTTTGGAGGGTTTTTGAACTATTATTTACTGTTTAAGTTGGACACTTTTTCAACTTTCTCCCCATAAGAGATAGTTCTCTTTGTCTCTACCCTCCATACTCCTAACATTCGATAACGCGAATCTTATGCATTTAGTTTTCTTCTCATTTAATACCAAACTATTTACAGTAAACCAATTATGGACCTTAAGCATACCTAGCGTTATTTACGTCGTTAAGCTCCTGTGCATGTCTGTTTACTTTAAAAATCAGTGATGACAACATTTTTGGTCGGTTTTGCAGTAAATGAGGTAGGTAATTCATTTATATTTACATACTAAAAAGAGGAACTGACCCAATATTGTGTTAGAGATTAATATAGACTGTTGTAAATACATACGAGTACCTAATTACCTATCTATGTTTTCAGTTACAGCTCACAAACGGTAGAGTTTATTAGCTGAAGCTATCACTTCACTTTTATTCACTTTCTTCTATTGAATTTATTATCTGCTAAGTTTGAGGTTACTAAAAACAGGTTACGCTTTCAATTTGCAATTACCTAAAACTGATAACATACAAACCACTTCATTTCATTGTTCTTAATTCAATCTTCCAAATAAATGTTCTTATCGAAAACAATTAAACGTCAGTTCGTTAAAACATTAGTCTTAAATAAATAAATAAAATCAAGTAAGTACCTACTTATTGTGGTTCTTACGCCCTGTTTGTTAGTTATCTACGAGGTTGCGTCGTAACCGGTACCAGTACGGATAAGAGACAATTAGAATACAATTTCGTTTGGTGACAATGAGTGGCGGCGGTACTTCGTCGCTTTTCCTTGGAGTGTAGGAACAAGCGCGTTGGCTCCATTGGCTGAGGTAAACGACATGTAAACGACGACATATCAGCGCCTCGAGTTATTAATCGGTGCCTTACACTGATAGCTATTCTAATGAGTGTTATTCAGGAGAAGCCACGTAAGGAGGCCGAGGCGAACGATGTTTCGTAATGCCGCGAACGTATCTTATTACCATTTTTAGGATTCTTGAAACACGTAAACACTTTCAGTGCGAGCTGATTTACTCAGTTTATATGAATTCCGATGTGAAAACATACAGTAGGTACAGCGTACACAAACATTAATTCTTCAGACTTTGATTCAAGCACTCGATCGATTTATAGTAATTGCAAATATGTAAGTAGGTCAAGTATTGACTGAACATGACTTTCAATACAATGTTATTCTAGTGAATTACAAATAAAATATTACTAGCTAAATACATGTTATCTATTGTCAGCTGCAACATGTCCAGACACTTAGACACAGTGTTCTAGAATAAAACTAGGCTACCGTGAGTCACATACGATTTAAAAAACTTTTTAAAACTCTACCAGACTGACAACTGTCAGTAACATGCTAGGTAAGTTTATAGATTACAGTACTTAAGTAGTTACTTTCAAGGTGGCATTTCATGATGCGGTTAAAAAAAACATGATGCCATGATGATTTAGATTCCCTTCATCATTGGCAACTAACAAATACAACTAACAAAAAATCGCTTAAAAGTTGCATGGGTGAAAATAGTTATTTGTTATACAAGAGTGCAAAGTTGCTTTTTAACCGCGTGTTCAATTTTGATGACCGAGCAAGCGAAGGATTCTAAAATTGAATCACGAGCGCAGCGAGTGATTCAAAATTAGAATCCTGAGCGTTAGCGAGGGAATCAAAAGAGCACGAGGTGAAAAATCTTTGCACTCGAGTGCAACACGTAACTTTTCATTCCACCTCAGCGAGGAAATGACTAAATGCAAAAAAAAAACGTTTACAATCACAAGATAGGTACACTTTTATTTCAGTTTAGGTATTAATTACTACATTATGACAGGTAAGTATTACAGAATAATCTTTAAATTATAACAAAATAATACTAAGGTATAATTAAGAAAATTTTAAAGTAACGTTGCTACAGTTATTTAAATTGAGTGTAATATTTTTGTTTGGTACTGTAATATTGGTGTTAGTCACTTGTGTACTGTTTCTCGGTAAACTATCTGTCATACTTAATAGTTGTACCGATTCATCGGATTCCCTTGGCGTGAATGTTGGAGAGAGAGGGAGATGGTTAGGTGTTTCATAACGGCTTATTTTTGATGTAGAAGGGCCAGTCCAAGGATCCGATTGAGGCTCTTTCAGTGTAATGGCTCCTACGATGCCTTCACATATTTTAGACTTATTTTGGATGGAATCCTCTATGTATCCCTCTACAACTGCATTGGACTTCCAGCCTCCGTGGCGCTTAAGGGACAGGAGATCAGCTCCGGAATCAGCCAAAAGTGTGGCTGAAGTTCGTCGTTAACAATGACCCGTGTACAACAGGGGTTCTGGAAGTTCAAGAAATGTTGCTATTTCTCGTGGGATACTGCCAATTTTATTAGTACCCATAGGCTGTCTAACACACTTTCCATTGCGATACTGTAGAAAAAATCGATTGATTGGAGTGTTAGGCGGGCGTAAGGCTTGATATTTCTCAACAATCGTTACGTATTCCTTGCGAATGACGAAGTTGCGGTCTCTTTTTGTCTTTGTATTAGGTAAATTAATTAATAGTAAGTCATCTGAATGTTTCTCAATGTTTTTGACATTAAGTTGTGTTAGTTCATTAGTTCGACATGCTCCGTTTATTCCAATAATAAGAACAACCCGTAACGTAAAGAGTATTGTAGTAGATAAATGAATAAAATTGATATGAACGCATAATTATGCCTATCAACATCTACTAAGTATACTATTTAATTGAGATTAATATACTTAAGTAGATACTGAATGTGCAACTGACTTACTTTTGCCGCCAAATATACGGAATCGGGTGCTTCGTTAAGAAACTTTTCAATATCAGATACTGTGAAAACCTTCGATTTTTTTGGTTGATGACCAGATGAGGCTCTTTTTAAAAATGCCACTAATTTAGGATAGGTATCGATATGTTTGTCTTTTTTCATCTTTATTGTTGCTTTTAGCATCGAATACGTACTCCATAGAGTGCTTGCTTTCTTGTTCTCGGATAATTCTATAAAATATGCCAGCAAAACGTTTTCTGAGAAAGTTTTGGCTCCTTTTGCTAGTCGCCACGTGTTGAACATATCGTACTGTTTTAAATACTTCTCGCGTGATTGTTGAGGGAGAAAGCTCATTTGCGCATTATTAACAGTTTCAGTCAATTCTGTTGGCGTCAAGCAAACTTCCTCGTCGCTAGAATCACTCATTTTAGTTTTTTCACTTGTTTTCAAGTTTCTTGTTTTTAATATAAGGTTTAACAATGACGTGAAAAAATGCCGCGTAAAGAACCGCGTACAAAGCAAATTGAAAAAAGAACACCAAGAAGGTTCCGAGTCTGAGTTTTTAACAAATTAAAAAAAAGTTGTATGATATATTCGGCACCATAGAGGTAGCAGTAAATAGGTTTAATGTTTTTTTTAATTCACAAACTTAGTGCACACGATGTTCTAAATTCAATTTACTTTATCCTCTAGAGAATAAAAACGGCTTTTCCACTCAGATATTGAAGATTAAAAATACTCTTTCCGAGATGGTGGGATGAAAAGATACATTTGTGATTTATTATCAGTAATTTTTAGATTGTGCGCCTTTTCAACGTGTTTTCAAGTTATCTTGCAGTTGAAGAAAGCTTTGATGCTGTTGGAAATAAAGCAAGGTAGTTACCATCTCTGGGCGGGGTGTGCCTGGCGTGGTCGATAGGTGGTCGCACGAACTGCGGGGAGGCGCACGGCATCAGCAGTGGCCAGACTCCAGCGCCACTGTACAGTGCTCCTAGGCCACTGCAGTACATTAGTGCTCCCAATTCTGAACACAAAACACTAGCTGGTGACACAAGTTCTTTTCCAAACTGGATGGAAAAGAATGGAACTGCAATCAGGAAGGACAAGTCCTATTGTCAACTTGTCAAAGAGACGAATGAGATATTTGTTTTGAACTGAACAGGTCAAAAAGGTCTTTTTAATAAACGGGGATTGAATAAGCAGTGAACACGTACCAGTAGCTCGCGCGTATTGCTTGAGCGCTCTCCCTGCTATCTCAATGTCTCCCAACTGGAGTAGATCCAGTCGGTGATGTGAGAGCGAGTCGGGTGAGCGCGGGGGTGAGTGCGGTGACGGCGGGGTGCGGGGGGAGACGCTGCCTTCTGGTGACGGGAATCGGTGAGCTGGTGGCGGTGGTGAGGAGGGCTGGAACTGCTCCGCCAGCCGCGACAGCAGGACGTGCCGAGACATCCTAAGCAAAAGAACAAAAAAAAGTAATGGTTAGATGCCAAACATTTTGGCGCTGCAGATTCTGGAAGCTATCTCAAGAATGCTAATTTAAAAACGAATACGCTGAAGGTTTCTTCGAGAAAATACCGTGAAAAAGGCAACCAAATTAAAAATACCTCAACTAGCAATCTCTTTTGTTTTCACGCAGCTAAAATAACAGAACGTGAATAAATTACAGGTAATAACGATTCTTTAACAATTAACGCCTGCACCACAATGCTGAGTTCCATTATGCATCCAATTAGAACAAACCACCTGAGCTTTTGAATTGTCATTGACTAGAGCCTTATCGATCGATGGTATTGCAACCATTCCGCTTTCCCGTGGGAACCTTCATTTTCCTGAACAGCTTTAGGTATCTACAGGTTTTGTAATAAGCTTCATATTTACATTAAAGAATGCTTATTTTATTTTTAAAGTGACACAATTATTCATTCATAAAAAGGTTTGAAGCCCGCTAAGGGAAAACTGGATATCTCAACGATTTCTCGTTTCTGCCTGTTGCTGTTTTTTAAAGTCAATGGCATCTAGATTTTTACCAAGGACACACACTAAACCTCAGCACTTCAAAAATAGGTTTGTCTTTTAAAAACAACATACCTAAGTTGACGTACTTATAACCCAATCACTATTTACCTATTAATTAGGTATTGTCTTACTTCACGTAATAAAACACTACATAATTGCCATAACTTCATAACACTTAACCGATAACGGCGGCGGCGTTGTCAGTTACCTTGTTCACGAAGACAACTCAATATGACGGTAAGTTGGTACCGCATTTATCAAGATTTTACGGTCAGCGCGGATCAATTCAAAAGTTGCGATATCATCTTTGTTTTACGTCACGGACGTCATTAGTGTCCATCCGACTAGCTACACATACGTACGTATTTGTTGACAGCCCTTGCTGATTAATCCGACCGCTTGTGTGTTGACAGCGAATCGTATTAAAAGCTCAATCAAGCAAATGAAGAATCAGAATAATGGAAGTGGTCGGCGGCGGAGCGCGGCCGGCGCCCGCTGCGTACGCGCATTAATAATGCACGTGTCGAGTAAAACAATCTTCATTAGACTAACACACATTACATATTTACAGAATGGATGACCGCGTGTTCCCATACCATTTCACCGCGCTTCCATTAGGAATTAAACCCGAGGAGCTCACCAGCACCAGTATAGCCGGAGACATTACATTTGTCGTCGTAAATTAGAAATAACGATGCCGGACAATGATTTGCAAAATTTCCTAATTACAATAATGCCCAAACAGACTCATTAACGAATAGTTTACGTGTAGATATCGATCACCTGCATGGTATCTACGGAGGGGCAGTTCAATTTTCTTGTCTTACAAATGCAAACCAATTGATTCGTGCTATTACTATTAATTGGCTAACAAGCTGGCTATCGCGAGGGTTGTGTGTCGCAATTCCTTGTTTCAATAAAGCAAGGCTTTATTTATTAGATTGTGAGTAGCAATTACCTACCGCGCGATGACTGCCACCTATTTTTTTTTTTTTGCTTACTGTACAGTGGGAACTCGAGCAAATGTTGAGAAAATCAATCAGCGCAAAAACTGTCCGTAAATTATATTGATGTTTACTCTATTTCTTCATGTCTATTGACTCTTTTAAATCTTTACAGACACCTGTGTGTGAGTTATAAAATGTCGTCCGCCGTTTGTTATCTTTTGATTTAAACAGGTGTTTCTTAGAAAAAAAGATTAATTCAAAATCTGACTCTGATTATTTGAACAGATTTCTTAACAAATCTTCTTGTCAATGTCAATCAATGTTATTATTTTACAAAATTGTATGACTCTGTTTTAATAATTACATACAGGGTGCAATGACTAATTACACTTTAAACCTTTGTAGAAGCGGAATGCTGCACTCGATAAGTCTATAAGCTTACAGCTAGTAGCCTGCCAATACCTACAGACTGAAAATTAATTATTTCATCGATATTCGTGGTTTTGTTTTCACGGCGCAGCTCGCAGGTTGCAAAGTGAATTACGTTGCTTCCGTGTAATTTAAACGAGCCAGTTCATAATTTAAAAAGATCACGAGCTTAAAAAAAGTGTTTTTTTCATATTAAGTACATATTAATTATAGGTAAATCTAGCTACTTTTTCCGTTGTTTTTCTCTTTAACTTTTATTATAATTCAGAATAGTTTTTTATGTATAATAAAAGGTACCTACGTAGGTACCTAACAGTCTACCTAATGATAATCATTACTATAATTCTTGTTTTTCAAAAAACGTGATATACTTTTTATACCAGAAGTCCAAAAGAAAATGGTAATATCTCAATTAACCAAATTAAAAAACGATTGATTCGCAGACACAGAAAATATTTCACCACCCGTGGTTTCGTTTGGCCGGGTTGATCTCGTGTTCAATACTTCTAGGTATTAAACATGTCGGAACACATGTACAAATTTGGTTTCGCTTTGTTTGTTTATTGCTGTGAGAATATAGAATTGCAGATTATTTGCACGGGACTGCATCTCCAGACGTGTGGCTTAGCGGCTGCGTATTACATTACAGTACGTACATTGTTGCTTGTGTAAACATAGACATGAGCAAACATGTGAAAAGTAGGACTTTCAGAATGCAGTTCTTGCTTCTGTAAATTGCGCATGATTTAGATTTTCTTGTCATGTTAGTGTCAAGTTAGTGGCAAAATGTTCAGCGCGCTCTTCTAACATAGAGCTGTAGTTGATGTAGGATTTAATCATTGTAGGTACAGATTTTCAGCTCTTTTTCCTTTTCTCGGATAATTTAACATTAGTTTCATGAAGTAGGTATACTTAGGTTTTTATCAACGAAGAAACATAAGATTTAGCATAACTTATAAAATATCATACCCTTACCTACACAGTTCAAAATGTGTTTCGTTTTTGGAAATAACAAAGATCAAGTTTTAAGAATAAGAATGAAAATTATAACACCTGTCATTGGCAGAGACGTTGAAAGAAAATGATTTACGTATTTGTGTAAATTAAGTTTTAATAAAAGTTATTTTACTAAAATGAAAAAACGTAAACGTAGATTAAAGAAATTTACAATAATGTGCATTGTGGGAAGGTAGGTACAGTTAGTTATAAAATAAGTTTGAAGTTGAAAATATTTTTTTTAAGCTTTTGGGGATAAAAATATATTCATAATAGATATCTTTAAAATAACGTGATACAATTAATTTAACAGTGATTTGTTTTTTCCGATGACATCATCAATCACACAAAAATGTTATGAACAAATACTTTTAATTGGAAAACAGTGTTAGGAATTTGTATTCTGCTACAGTTTATACCTTAAAATAAACATTAATTACGTAATAATTTAAATAATAATATCTAAAACGCTTACCTCAAACGGAACTTCTACGAAGCTACGAAAATCTATTTCACTCACTGCTACGAAACACTAGGTCTACGAAAAAAATGTTTTTTTAAATCAATCCAATAAACACCATACATTTAATGTCATTTTACTTTATGAAGACAAATAAAATAAAAGTAATAATAAATGCAGCGAACGATATGACGTCGCGAAAATCGTAAGGCTGCGTAGGGTCGGAACCCGTCACTGGCTGCTACGGTGCGTCGCGTTTGGCGCCCGGCACCTGACTGAAATAAGGCTCGCGCGCCCCGACCTACCCGATTGCTCTTCCACAATAACGTTCTTTTTTCAAAACTCTGCTAACAAAAAAGAGGTCGGACGGAGGCTGAGCAATAAAGAAATGATTTGATGAAACAGGCACTTGACAGGTGGCTCGCGTCGCATCCTCGCAGCCAGCACTTAATTGTTGGTTGCGCTTACGTTGACGGCACAGAGGATGCACTGAAAAATGGCTTTTAAGTATTAATGCTCACAAATAAGCGGTTGCTCCCTATGTGACATTAAAACCTTTGCATTAAGAATTTTAAAAGTTAGTTGCGCATAGACCGGTCCACTACTTGGACGAAGCCTCAGGTTGGTTACATACATGTCATGTTCCTGAATTAACTATGTACTGGTGAATACTAGTTAATTTGATTTGTACCCGAAACTGAGATTAACTAAATGCACGGCTTAGATTTCTCGTAGCGTCGCGCCCCGCCCACCGCGCGCTATTGGTCGCCATCTAGAGCTGGGCGGAGCGTTGCTTAGATACTAACTTAGAAGCCTTTTTAACGTAACAATCTAATATTATTTATTTACAAAACGATTTGTTCAATTATTTTAGAGCTTTAATGTAAATTGAAATACCTTGAATACTGTCAGACTAGGGTGTGAATTAAATGTCACGTCGGTCATAAAAATCTGTTCTGGGTTAGGTACCCCAGAACAGATTTTTACCTACTGGAATTTGAGGGCTCTATGTAAAACTAGATAGGGCCCGTTCACACGTACCACATCGCAGCGAAAAGATGTGGGGAAGCAGTGGTTACGTGTGAATAGTGTCGCTGTAACTTCTTGCAGTTGCGTTGTCGCTTGTAGTTGCGGTGTAGTTACGTTGTATCTTGTGTTTGCAGACACAACGACTCCGTCTGTGACAGTGTCGTCGAGTCGACGCAACGTTTTGAATTTCATATCGCCCACACGGTAGATTTTGACGGCCAAATGTAGTCCGTGTGAATAGACTATTCATTAGCATACACATTAGCGCTCGTCCACATAGTGTCATTGTGGTGTTGTTGTGGTACGTGTGTTTGAACCCTAAGTGAAAACTTTGCTAAGTATTCAAAGTCACCTGAGAGGCAGATTTAAATTCAACAGTTTTGTTGATTTGGAAAATCTGATGACGCCAATATATTGATCTGCGACTACCCTCAGGTCTCGTGGAAGGACTGGTTTGTGAAAATAAGACAAAAGGACTTAAAAGTTACAGCAATTAATTAGTATGACTTAAAAAAACACATTTACTTGCATGCGGAGACTTATTTTTACTGATTAAACGCTGTAAGCCCGAAGTAAAAACTGATTAACTTTGCATAAATAGGTAATACTTCTTGTGAATTGCCCATGGCTTGACAGATGGAAAGGTGCTCTACGAACTTGCATGAGAAATTGGCGATCGATACTTTACGTGACACTTTAAATGCCTTATTATGAATTACAGTTCCAATTAAAATATTCGATAAAAACTATATATGTGACTAAAAATAAACTGCAAGTTGATAAAGGAGTTGCATAAATTATTTTTATTCTTTGATCAGGAGAAAGATATAAATATAAGGTATAAAATGTAGAGCTTTTGATTAGTAGTGAATTGACTGTTTAATGTTAATTAAACTGGTGTTTTAATTTGTAGTTTACAGATTAATGCAGTTTTTTTTAATACAAAAGCCATACATCTCTGGCCAAATTTTAAACTGCAACATAGAATCCAAGTATTTAAGTTTTTCCAGTAACGCAACTACCAATTCTCAGCTTATTAGAATATTGTCTTTCATTTATCACATTTCCACCTGATCAAGCGATTGTAATAGCAATCTCGGGAAATTCAATTAGGCGGATAATCTGCTTTGGTTGCTGCGTGTTTTGTTACGCGAGGACATGTAGGGCTTCAGTGGGGGAAGTGCTTCAGCGAGTGCAGGCGCGGGGGAGGGCGCGTGCAGCACGCGGGGGAGGGGGAGCAGGGGGAGAGCCATGGGGGCTGTAAACATAACGGAGAGCGCGTGTCGGGTTGCGGGGGGCGCGGGGCGCGGGGGCACGGGACGCGGGGCGCGCGTCACGGCCCGTTAGCGCGGATCCTCGGCGCGTGCACATGTCGCCCTGGCACGCGCCCGCGCCTCTTTTTGTCCTTCTTTTTTCTGTTGCTGTTTTTGTTTTCTCCCTTTGTTCAAAATACAAATTAAAGCCTCCATTTCGATTTCTGGTTGAATTAATGAAGCCGGGTTTAAGATATCACGATCGAAAGATATCACTGATACGATTTTGTTATTCATTCATAGTTCGTTGGGACTTTTATTTTTGGATGTTCCCGATTTTGATAGTTTATCGATTAAAAAGACACACGTTATGGCACTAGTCGTTGCCAATATAACGTTAGGTCTAGGTGCTAGGGGGTAAAGCATTAAGCCGGTTATCTATCTACAATTTATATTTTAGTCGAGTATCCCAAGATTGGTATTAGTAATTTCTAAAGCCTGAAACTAAAAGAGAACAGGTAGGTAGTGCGGGAAGGTGTACAATAATGTACATGTAGATAAAACCATGCAAATCCTTAAACACGTTCATAAAGTATGCGAGTACATGGTTGATAGATAAGTAAATCAAAATAAAACAGTTGAAGGGTAGATACGTATGTATGTTTCAGCTGCAGGCGTACAGAACCGGTCGCAGGCGCGCGGCGGTGGTGCGGTGCTGCGCCGGCGCAGGCGGCTGACGCTGTCGCCGTGCGCCATTCCTTACAGTCAACTTTTATTAATTGGGCAGATGAGAGCCACGGTTTCCATGATGAATGCTTATCCCTTATACGGCCAGCAGTTCGCGAAACCTTTTATAGATTCTCAATTAAAAGTGTCTATTATAGTTAATAGGACGATCAGACATTGTAGCGTTTATAGAAACGAGAATATTTGCTTTAAGTATTTATAAAAACAGGTAATATAACGGAAAGGACGATTATGTGGAATAAAATATAGTGTAGGGGTGCGAGTGGCAGGTGGCTGCGGCTTAGGGATGCTCCTATTGTTTCCACTTAGATATCGACAAGCAATGTGATTTGGAGACAAATAACTCAAGTCTGATTGTGGTTTCTACGTATTGTAAATCCTATCCTGTTACGTTTTGTAAATGTTTATTGTAGGTGGAAAAAGTATTTAACTTAAGTACTTTCAGAGCTTGGCTTTGCACCTTTAATCAGAAAAACTTGTATACATCTAAATTCTATTGATTACAATAGATATAAATCACACATCAAATAGGCATGAGAACCTGAATTTGTGAGGTGTTTTCAGAAGTGGATTACGATTCTCAGCATCGAATTGAGTCAAATCACCTTCGTGTGTGAATGCCAACATCTTTAAATCAAGACGGAACCCTAATGAAGATGTAGTTAATTAATAACGTGCTTGACTGCTCGTATTGGTCATTGGGTTCCATTCCAGCTGGAATTTTTCACATTCCTTTTTGTGACCTTGGCGTATAAAAAGTAAGTGTATGAAATAAGAGAGGTTATAAATCTAAATGATTTTTACAAACAATCCGTTTCATTAAGCATACAATTAACATTATGAATTTAAACAAAAGTTAAAATTAAATAGGTATTTAAGTTATCTTAACTCGATCATAGACACGGAATGAGCTACTTACGCACGTAATGCATTGCTTAGGATAGTAATAAATCATTCAATTACCTATTGACAAAAACTTACTTAATTATTTGGTAACTAACATCTAACCCGACTTCTTGATTCACATATTACGGTTTGACAGCTTTTGTATAGAAAATATGTCAAATTGTCAGATTTATTCATCAGATAAAAGTTATTTGACTATTGAAAAATCAGCCCTAAGAATGTTATATTTTGTTAAATTTATTTTTTCTACACGGCAGTAAAGAACAGTTTTCGTAGAGCTTTCTTACTAGCTGCTACGAGCTACGCAATTTTCTACGGTCGCAGCAATAATAACGTTACATTAAGAAACAAATAACTTTAAATAGGTACAGTTTCTAACGTTAAAATCTAACCGTCGATAACTGCGATCGACACATGGCGCGTCTAAGGAGCACCCTCAGTGCTTGAGACAAGATTCAGCACGCGAGTCGGCACGATGCCTGCGCCCGCGCCATGTGCCCTAACGGATTTATTGGAGCGCCTGCGTGTGCCGTGCGTCATCCATTCGTGTGCATCGCCTTTATGTGTTCAATGCATGGGACTGGGTGAACACTTTCTCTACGCTTTGTCGAGGAACCGATTAAGAAGACGGTAGTATTGAGTAGTACCTGTAAACTAAAGGTTTCCAAAATGCAAGCAAAAGTCGTAGCACCACGTCATTTGGTTTGCCTTGCAATACCTCAAGGAATATTTCAGTGTCGAATATGTGGGTAGTTCATCAGAATTTTAGGATTGACACATTTTCTTATTTAGTTTGCTGATGCAGTTCAGGATTGATAAAGAATAATTTAGTCGTATGCTTACAAGTAGTACGAAGACAACTAGACGGTAGACGAAAATATCACAATCAAAAATATTTCTTACTTCGCGCCTCAAACCAAATAATAAAGGTAGACGGAGCACCGCGCTCTCAGAGTGAAGCAGATTAAAGGAAGCCAAATTTGAAATTGGAAGCCGATCGTGGTAGTGCAACGCGCGAAACCGAACACGTTAGACATCATAACACACACAAGGTCATGGCACACGACTCTGTATAAGAGACTTCACGTATTTGAACGCTTTTGTTGGTGTACGCTCCGTCTACTTTTTTATTTAGTCTGAGCTTCGCGCAGGCAATTTTCAGTTTTTCAGTAAAGTAAACGTAAAAAGTAAAGTAAATAAAAAATCAAAGATATCCAGCTAGGATATGTTTGATTTAATATTATTACTACCTATAGTTAAGAATTAGACATTGTCAGACTTTATGTCGTAGCGGGCAGCTATCGTAGTTCAAGTTTTACCAATGACGTGCAGTTGACTGTACATACTAAGGAGATAAAAATACTTGTTTGTTTACCTAAATGCTATATATGATTACGACAAAAACAAGGAATTCATTTTTGAGCTGCTCAAAAATAATAACCATGCATGTGTTTATTCTAAAGCAACATAAGGGAATCACAAAAGGCAGTGTAACATTTTATCGCCTAAACATCCGTTACGAACGGTATCAATTTGCATATAATATATATATATATATTATATTTGGTATATTTGCAGTTGGAGGCCAACATTTAGGAAGCCTACAGTTAGGAGGCGACTGCAGCGAGTCATATGGCGGGCGTCGGCTGAAACCGTAAAAGCTTGTGGAGTGTGCGCTTTGTGTGCGTCGTGCACCGCGGCGGCGGTGCGGACGACACGCCCGCTCATTATGACGAAAAACTGCGCTCCTCTCCGCTAATTGCGATCATTCTTACGCCGTACGCGCTCCCATATTGAGAGAGCACATGTTCCCGAAGCCGAGGCCACACCGCGCAGGCGCGCACTGCTGCTATGTTGCGGTTTTCGATTACTGCGTGTGTAATTGTGTAATGAGTGCGCGAGTCCTCGGCAAAAACTTACGTTTCAGATATTATATTTATAGCTTTTATTAATACATTATTAAATATACAGCAGTTAAAGTTTGCGGTAACCGTCTACTGGGCGCGCTCGAGAGCTTGCGTGTGCGCATAAGTAGAGCTTTACAATCGCGTCTATAGAGTTTTCAAAAGCACACAGGCATTCACTTGACTTTTGATTATTTGAAGCTATCAGAGGCATACACAGGCATGCGTACGTGTATTCTTTGACAATTTAATAGCATATGCGCTTGCACCTGCCGTTGCAAAAAGTAGGCGCACGCTTCAGGCAGTGAAGCGCGGAATTCGTCGCCGCGGTCGTCCTCTAGCCTATTTTATACGCTATTTATTGGTAATTGATTGGAAAGGTGCATTAAGCCCCCGCGTTATGTTTTTATAACGATTTACCATACTTGGATTTGCTGGGTCTTTAGCCCAGACCTAAACCTAAATACTTATGTATAATATTTCTTGTTTTCACATTTCACGTTCACCGACATAGGTACCTACCTGTCCTGCTATTTATATTATAATTATATGCCTTTGATAGGCAAGGCTTTCCTTTTAAGTCACCCTTTGCAAACAACAACTTGAATTAGAATTCGATCAATCGGAAAATGTATCCTGCCATGCAGTCGCTTAATTACTGTGTCGTCCCTATTTTCTTAATTTAGGTACCTATGTCTCAGAAGAGAATCTATGCTCCAAGAACAATGTTATCAGTACACATCACTTTCCAGAACTAAAACTAACAGACTGCTTTGTTGGTATAGTGGTGGCTACGCGACTCCTACTGAGCATTAGGTTCTGGGTGGAATCCTCAGGGCGGCAAAGTGTTTGTTACCCATTAGATTTTTCCAACAGAAACTTCTCAATAGTAGCCCCGCCTCGACTATTGATTTTTTAAGATGTAAAAAGGGAGAGCAATGGTGACCCAGTGGTAACGGCCGTGACTTACGAGTTGTAGGTCGTAGGTTCGAACGCAGACAGGCGCTTTACATTGTGTAAATTATTTCATCACCTCTGCTCTCAAAACGGCGAAGGAAAACATGGAGAGGAAACCGGCGTGTCCTAGAACCAAAAATTCGAAAGACATGTGACATCTGCCAACTCGCACTGGGCACGCGTGATGGTGCGTGGTGGATTACGGCCGACTCCCTCTCACCGAGAGGAGGCCTGTGTCCTAGCAGTGGGAACATTATAGGCTGATGGTGTAAAAGGTTGAGTCTTGTTAAATGGAACTGAAACTTGAAACATAATTGTCGAAATGTCGGTGTGCTAGCGGTACACTTTAGCCTATTCTTTCTGGGAATATAAGTCATATGAAGTGATACCCAGTCTACACTCAATGTAGACCAAAACGGGGACCTCTCCTTCCCCTAATTGGTACGATACTATTGCATACGCCAAGTTTTCGTAACAGATAGAAATTCGTAGCACAGTAGGTTCCTATACCTACATCTACTACGCCGAAGTTTTGTGCGCCTACGAGATGGCTACACAAACAAATTCAAACAGATTTTAGTTTCAGTTTTCTTTTACGTCATCCGTCGAAAAACTATTTTATTGAAGTTGTTCTTTGTTTTTGAGTTTGATTGTTTCTAAATTCTAGTCACTGTGTGCCGTGTTGATTCAGATTTTGTTATGCTTTGTCTCAGAATTTTTTTAAATGATGAAATTAAAAATTAAAATCTTTTGCAGTGCAAACTGAGAATTTTAAATAACTAAATTAAATAAGCTCAGGCTTTATTTCTGTGGGCAACGATCAGCCTGATTTGGGTGACTCGCAATATTCGCAAACGCTCAGTGAAGATGTCTGGGCGAGTTAACGCGTGCCCCGCGGCGGCGGCTGCGGTCGCCGCTCATGTCCGCTTAATGAGTGTTTTAACTACTGTTGGTAAATCATGCTTTTACGTCCTTCGGGCTCAGATATACGACGCCGCGACTCAGCTGCGCATCATGATTCAGAACTTAAAGGCAATTATCGTATGCAATCGAATAATATCGACAACAGAAAGGTTGTACGCGGAGATCAATAAAACTCACAAGATGTCTCAAATATAACCTATATTTTTGTAAAATCGTCATCAACACGGAATTAAATGGCATGTGCAAAGCTATATTTTTATTTAACGACATAATATTTTTATCCATACACACGACAATCGAAATAAACTTCGTAATGTGGTATCCCGAGCGACCACTCGAAATTGGGATACAAAAAAATTGGGTTAGCGCAATTAACCGCCAAAGGTGCCGCGATTTTGCTGGCGGATAATGAATGGGCAATCACGCGCCTTTGATAAGTGCGCAGGGTGACCAGCTAGCGGTAACCCTTGGCCGCGCAGGAGCTGCGTCCCGGGGTCCGGCTGCGCGCGCGGCGCGGGGGCCGCGGCAGCTCGCGCGGCGGGGAGCGGCCGGCAGGTGGCGCGAAGGCCACTCCGGGACCGGGAGCGCGTCGCCTCCAGTTAATTGATTCCAATCTGAGAAGCGGTTCACGATAATTCACTCCATAAGTAAGTGTGTATCCACTCTCGCTCTTTGGTAATTATAAAACGGTCGACAGGTAACGGCATTTCTTATTTCTATTGTTTTTGTATTGATTGTTACATTCAGGTTGCGTTCATCTCAATAATTGACCTTTACGTTAACATGTGTATGAGACGAAGATAGTTTTTCTTCTTGCTTAACCTCTTCCATATGTATTGACTTTTTATAGTAATTTTATTGACGCGTATTTGTATTTTGGTTCTACAGACACCTCTGAAAATCAGTGTAACTGCCAAGTAATGAAAGACATTTAGCATAAAAACCTTTAAAAAAATGTATAAAACTTAAGTTCAGCAATTTATTGAACACAAATGCCAAGTCTTCGAGACACAAAGATCAATTAGATCGAAATTCAGGTTCTTATTCAAGTCATGGATCATGATATTACCTATTTATTCTGTATAAACTTATCATTTTGCGAATGCATACCTGCCTATAGATTACAGAACCATTGATTTTCATTAAGTACAGTCTAGAAGACGGTGGCATAGTAAAAAACGAGCATTTGGACCGTCCGCGAAGCCGTGCGCCGCGCGCCGGACTGAACCGATTTAATTGCCGCCATTAATCCGTGGACAAGACCGTTTCCTCTGCACAGTGCACAGTGGCTATTTCGAGTGCAGATCGCCATTTTCTGTACATTTTGTTCAAGTAATAATAGGTATCGATATTGAAAATGACTTAATGTTAATATTTAACGACGCGACCAGCATGGAAGAAAAAAACTGAGTTGTAACAATCAAATGTTTACTTATGAAATAGTTATTTATCCAACATGCGAGGAAAGTTCGTTTTTCCTATGAGTTTTGATTTTGAGTCTTGAGCGAACGAAGGATTGAAAAATAGAATCACGAGCGCAGCGAGTGATTATAAATTTCAATCCTGAGTAAGCGAAAGACTCAACAAAACGAATAGCAAATGAACTTGCTCACATGTTGCATACAAAACTTTTCACCACTCCCAGCAAGAAAGTATTCAGTCATCATAGGTAAATAAATTAAATAGTCACAAAGCAAATCAAAATAATTCTTTATTATAAAATAAAAAGAGCTGTTATTCATGAAAATAATATTTTTTTAAATATCTTTAAAACTTAACATAAAAAAATCAGGCAAGGTTAGTTTCTGAACGGGATCATTACTTTCCTCACTGTTCAAACAGTGAGGAAAAACCAACTTTCGTCACTGTTTTTGTAGAGGAAAGACATTTCTTTCGTGCGGGAGTGGTGAAAAACCATTTACTTTTAACACAGATAATTGACAATTCATAATTGTTTTTTATTGACCACTTTAGAACAATGGACCGAATGTATTAATCTACGTAGGTAGGTAATGGTAAGTATCTTACATAACCACTCTTAAGATGCGGATTATGTTAACTTTTTACTTATACACACAGAAGATTATCTACATCTGCAGTTATAAAAGCTTTGATCAAGACTAAGTCGTAAAAGCTCTAAATTGATTTTGACTGAAATACTTACATAGAATTTGTCTAAGATTGGACGGCAAAACTCGGGCATACATAGCGATAGTCCGACTAGGGACGAAAACTGTCTAATTCGGCTAAATATCGATGTTTATTCAGAAGAAGGGTGCGTGTGTTCGATGTCAGTTGACAGAGGCACAACCGTGTGAACATTTTAGAGGTTTACACGCTTGGTCGTTTTAAATTATGTTGTTTACTCATGAAAAACGACAGCAGCCAATGCATGATTTATTACTCGTCAATGCTCATGTTGGCAGGTAACAAAACATACGAAGCATTTTAGTCGTTATTGATAAAAAGCTACTGAGTATAATAAAACACTTTGTTAACTAGTGTGATTAAAATCAAACACAAAAAATGCTAATCAAAGGGTGAGTGTGTTCTAAAGTAGCTGTTTCCATATATGTAAGCAGACAGCGGGTAGCGGGTATCGGCGAACGGTGCGTGCGACTTGCGCGGAGAGCGCACGCGCCTAGTAATTACGCGCAAAAGGTCGCGCGCGCACATTGCGTTCGCCCGCGCCGCCTGCGCATGCCCCATTCCACCACCATTACACCGTCGCCTCGGGCTCATCTTCACTTTCAAGAAACATTAAACGCGCTATGTACTGACGTCATTAGATCCTGTAACATGATCCGTCGTCATTAAATCCTACGCCGTCCCGACCGTTGCTAATGGCTTGCTCAATGCAAATGCCAATGTGGAACGTCTCTACCATAGCATATATTTCGGCTAACTTTATTCGTATTAGTGTCTTTATATTTCAATTAGGTTTACTTATAATTATTCCACGGATTTTTATGTTGTAGAAATTCAGCAATGCGATTCATAGAATTTGCTTACTGATAAGAAATGAAAATAGGAAATGACAACAGCACATTGCAAACTATCACCTTCTAATTGCTACTCGATCAAGAGAACTTGTTAACTATCGATCGCGAACTCACGATACTCGAATTTCGATAAACTTTGTCTGCCAGTTGTCTTATCATATTGTCAAGTAGGTACGTAAGTATTTTTGGTGGACTATGATCTAGCTAGTAATAACAAGTGGTAGCTGCAATTGACATGGTTGTCTGCGCTAACGTATTGCCCTATGTTACTTGCTAGTTCAGAAGTTACTTACCGTCTGGTACGTACGGTTACGTACCGTCCGGTCTGTAACCTTTGTTTCGGGAGGTTCCTGTTCCGGATAAAGCGGGAGGAAACGCCCGGGTGACACCATTCTGTGGATCGCCCGGAAGACACGGTGGAGCATACGGTGGAGGTCTGCCCTGCTTGGGCGAAGCACCGCCGTGTCCTCGTGGAGGCGATTGGCGATGACGATCTCTCGCATCCGGCCCTGGTCCAGGCCATGATACGGTGCGAGAGGGCTTGGGAAGCCGTTACCTCCTTCTGCTAAGCAGTAATGCTCGCGAAGGAGGAGGCGGAACGCGTGAGGGAGAGGCAAATTCGCGCACTTACGCCCCTAGCCGCCGCAGGAGACGCCCTGGGCGTCGGGAATCCCAAGCCGATTCCAGGCCACCGTAGGCGTGGGCTTGCGGACGGCGAGCAATGGGCAGCTCGCCGTCCGATCAGGACCAGGCCCGGGGCGACGGCGCGTTGTGTTCCATGCGTGCCTCAAACAAATGTCAGCAACAATGACGGGGTCCGCTAGGGCCGATGCTTGCCGGGGTTGCGGGAAAGTCCGAAAGGGTTACCGTGGCCTGGCACAGGCAACTGAAGGAACACGGATGGGTTTTAGTCAGTAAGAGTCTGACACGCCCTCCCGCTCCGCCCAGAGCAGGAGAAGTTATTTGATGATTTCCCACATTAAAAAAAAAAAAGTTGTAACCTTTTCATGAAAATCATGAAGAGCAGAAACCTCGATAAGTTAACATAGAAATGTTTGTTCTGTACACGATCATGAACGTTTTATCCTCTGTCTTATGCAATAAACGCAAAAATACCATAATTATGCAAATACCATAGATTTCATTTAGCGAATGAAGAAATAATCTCTACCACATAAAGTGATTCCCCATTCACTCACTATGCATACGAGATATTTATGTAAACTACCCATCGCATTATGGCTTATGGACAAGTCTCAATACCAGCAAGTTATTTGAAAAATGCAAGCTTATGTGCAATTACCCGTATTAATTAGGTATCAAACCATGCCTGCTAAGTTAGAGAATTTAGTAACCGTATCAAAGCTGCATCATTCCGTACGTACGTATGTTCTGTGCCACTATTGACCGCTTAATCTTCTTGACAGAAATTATGCTGTACGCTTCACAGCAAAAGGGTTTACTGCAATAACATTTTATAGTAAAAAACAAGTATTTTCGATAAACCAATGATATTTTGCTTGAGGTAGGGTTTATTTTATAAATATATATATAGCGTTATCTTAACAATAAGAAGTTCAAATATCCTAAAACTAAAAAGTTTCTGAAAGTCATTTCAATATTAGCCGACCTACCTAGATACAACTTTACTGTCGGGTTTGAAAAATAGATCATCAACATCTACGGCCTTATTACAAAACCAGGTTTTTCTTTAGACATGGCTAAAACCATCGAGCCTGTTTTTGAAATAAGAACCCAACAGAAATCAAAATATAGCTCCTTTTACAAAACTGACAACTTAGTCCGGCCTTAGGTTGTCAAATTTGGGATCCTGCCCTTTTGCCGAAAAGATTTTGCCAAAATTTCACTACCCAAACAAATTTTAGCAACCTTTTTTTATTTAATTTATACCAATGCAATGTTTGGAATTATTTTAGTACGCACATTGTCATTTGGTCATGATTTATTACAGCAAACAATCTTTAGAGTTAGACAAAAAATTGATGTCATTTGCGTACTTCTTGGTACGAGTAAGTTTATTTGCTTGAATTTGTCTGAAACAAGTCAAAATTATGGTTACTTATGGAACTAGCTAGAGTAGGTTAATTATATATATATTTTTTTTAAACGTAAATAATTTTTAAAAATGGGTAGGGTAGTTTAAAACTGTGACCTCCTGACGCACGAGCCGAGCGAGCGAAGCGAGTGGTGTCGCGGCAGCGGCCGGCGAGTGTCAGAAACAACTAGATTAGAAAAAAAAATATGGAAAAAATTAGATTATTTTTAGCAGGCTATCGAGAACCGATCTTGTTAAACGAGGTTAATTATTTGCCAGAAACGACTAGAATATATAGAAAAAAAATATGGAAACAGGCTACCCGAAACTGAATTAGTTAGACGAAACAAATTATTTAAAAAAAAATGCTACTAACTAGAAAAACATACTACCAGAATAGTTAATATTAATACTATTATTTGGCAAATTTTATTTTGCGTCAAATGAGTTATTCCAACTGAAATATTTGACTACATAAAAATTGATAAAAATAGTAGTTGATAAACAAGTTATTGTTTAAACGTTCACTTGCCAACCTTGCGTTACAATTATTTGTGAAGAGATTTTTTGCTAAGTAATAATTTGGCAAATGAAACTATGCGGATTTTTTTTTGGGAAGTGATAATTTGGCAATTTCTTTTCGATGAAACAAGGGAGACCCGGCAAAGTATTAAGAACTTTACTAAAGTTGGCATAAAGTTCGAAATACAAAAACTGGCTCGAAGGTTTAGGCTCGGGCTAAAGTTAGATCGTGTTTTGTAATAAGAGGTCTAGAGTTTTCTGGAAAAAAGGAATGCGCTTAATCAAAGTATCATCAGATTCCTCCAGAGCTCCCATTTGTCGCCAAAAACCATTTTGTAGACGACAGTATCAACACAATATCGTAAATGCTTTTAACGATTCCATTTAAACGTACGTAAAGATATGCTAAAACGTAAGCTGAGTGCCAGTGTTAAGCTTTCATATTGCCATAGTAAATTGTATATAGGATGACGCTATTCGAAAATGAAGATATTTTTAAGATTTTATGGGTACCTATGGGTATAGCACGGTCTGCACGGTACCTGCCATGATTGCATTTAGTATTATGAGTCCTCCAATAAATTAACATAATATAGCAATAATTATTGTCGATCGACTTATAAATTACCACCTAAATGTACGCGCGGGAACAAGCAACGCCGACGTTCAGGGCAATTTATAAGAGAGTTATGCATAATATTCTGTGATATTATACATATAATGACGAAGAAGGATACTCTATCAAAACTGTTTATATTAATATCGTATCTCAACATGCAAAGAATTTAAATCAATGTAGGTATCGCAAATACATTTTCTGGTTAAATTAAACGAACCAATTACCTACATAGGTAACATGACCAAGGTAAAAAAAAATGATAGTAAGTTATGTTAAAATAAATATATTTTGTTGTCTGAAATAAATAGGTAGATATGTTGCAGTGTTCGTAAAATAGTTGCTTTACTAACCTAAACTGCTGCAACGGACAATAATTGATGGCTGTGTTTTCATTTCAGTCTATATGAATGTAATACAAAATATTCTTTTGTCATACCGCTAAATTCATTTACACAGCATATTCATATTATTCATTGTATTTTAGTCGGTGCATATTTTTCAGGAAATGTACACGATGTTTGAAAACTCTTTTGTGGCACGTGATTTTACTGGTTGCACGGTTGAATAAATATTTTAATAATTGCCAGCAGCAAGTGGTGTGTATTTGAGAACCGTCTGACTTTGGTATTTACTCGTTTCTAGGTTAGTATTTAAATTTTAATACGAATAAAAAACTTAGGTAGGACATGAGTTCATATAATAAAACAATGCACATTCTTTGTTTATCAGACGCCGTCAACAATATAATAAAGATGTTTTCCGATAAATTGTCGGTTCGCCACGATCACGCTCTGGCCGGTTAATTATTAAAGCCAATTGCAATTAAGTGTCGGCGGCGACGGCATGTGGTAGTGGCACAACAAAGCCTACATTAAGTAGGTACGGCCATGAATTTCATGTGTTATGATTGTGCGTCAGGTTCTCGCGTCGTCTGTCGCACAGTGACGCGACGCGTCGCGGCTCACTGCGTCTACTAGTCGTAACATCTGCCGCCGCGTTTATGACCCAACGGACGTCACTTTAACCTGTCTAGTAAACAAGTCTTACTGCAGTCCTATTCATGAAATAAAATCTATAAAAATAAAGTCCTGGTTTTCTCTACATACCTACAGCTATAAAAAATCTAAGACAGTAAGTCAGTAGGTAGGTACTTTGATTCTCTCAAGCAGTTATTAGAACTGTCTGTGTCTAGGTATAAGGTACTCGCTAGCAGAGATTCTGCATAATCATAAAAATATGAGTATTTTAATCCCTGATTACCATTCTTATTACAGCAATTAACAGATGAAAAGAGTTATTTAATTTCAATGTTACTTTGACGGCGAGTTCATATCAATGAAGATAAAAAATTTACGATTTCAATTACGTATAAAGTCATAATCTGGAAGCACTCATAGCAAGCAATTAGGTATTTAATAATCACAATTTAATATCCACATCTGAACTGAATAAAATAACTTTATAACTTTGCGGATTATAAAAACCAAGTTTTAAACTCTATAGTTAATAGGCGTTTTATTGCTTACTTGTGGACATTAATTGATTTCCGTTATCCGGAAAAGGATCTCATGTATTTTTGAATAATATTTAGACCCTGTTATTGAATGTATATTAGACTATATAGAAAGAGTTTTTTTTTCGCCAAATTGCAACTGTGCTCATTGCGGATAATAGCTGAGCAGGTTACGCGGTTATAAATAAAACTTTCGCACGGCGCAAGCGCGTTAAATCGAATCCGACGATGGCTGGAACTCGTCCTGGCGCACCTGCGACAATTTTTATAGTATAAATTTGCATTAATTCATTTAGTCCTGTTTTCAACACGGCGTATAAATGGGTTAGCCGGTAAGTGGTGGGATCTAGCCGCTGCCGGCGAGGCGCGGGCGCGGGTGCGAGCCGCCCGGCGCACGTCGCGTGTCCCCATCCACCTTTCAGAGTTAATCGAGAGGCAACAAGCCCACGCGCCTACTGTATTTTCTTTTGTTAAGTCTGATGTACATAGGTATGACTTGAGTTAAAATGGTTTTAGTTAAAATGGGGTAGTTTATTTTAAGTACATACTTACTTAACAGTTATAAAATGTTATAAGAAAGCGGGTGAGTAGAATGGAAGCTGATTTCAGCAGACCTGGGAGAAGAGTATTATAGATTCAATCTTGTGACATTGTACGTAGTGGGGTAGTAAACAATTTACTCTGTCTGTGTCTTATCTGTTCTAAAAACCCGAAACTCCATTAAATGACACCGCGTTACGTAGACAAAAAATTGCTAACAGCAGGCAGACCTGAGAAAATCTATGAATATTCTGTATATAAAGCCTGTCTACTTACTGAGATCGCATCTGTAGTAATTACTTATCGACTGTCAGCTATCATCTCCGTAAGACAACTTGCGTGCGTTTATTATGTAAATATGTTTCAGATTTTTACTTATTTTGCCTTCTGGCTGTATAAAAGTACTCTTCTGCGGTTTTAGATTCGTTCCATAAAATGTTTTTATTTGAACTTATGTATACAATGTAAGGTTTCAATATAAAAAGTGCAAACAGAAAGAAACTTGATGGCAAACTGACTTTAAGTTGAACATTTTCTTTGTGTCTCTCTGAAATACAAAGGATATGTTAGTTATTTGTCGTACCATTTGAACGACAAAAATCTACCCCTGTCAGAGTTAATTTCCCATGTCTTATCAATGTATCATACACCAATCCCCGATCCCCGGCCTATCAATAGCAAACGTAATCCTCCCAGGATCGATTACAGTAGCGGTTTGTGGTATACTCCATGTATCAGTGAACATTTACGGGCCGATATGATGAGCATCCGCTCACTTTCCATTTCATATGGAGGAGCATAAACAGGTTCTCTTCACACCCAATTTACTCAGTGGTTTGATAAAATACACACGTGTTTCGTACATGGGAATACACTTAAGACTGCTGGTTATGTCACATACGTACATGCATAGTTTATATACCCATAATGACAATATAACATTAGACGTTACAAGGATCCGGGCTAACCGTCGCGTCGTCGTAACGTTAGCTTTGTTTATTTATTCATTTCGTGTGCACTCCACATTTTCCCACGGCTTAAAACGTGGTGACGTCATTTCAAGTTTTACAGGTTCATTAAACCAGAACTAATATTCAGCTTAGACCATACGCTCTGAGCTAAATATAAGTTGCTTTCATGCCCTACAATCTAGTCTCATAAAATTCGACTAAATAAATAGTAAATGCATGAATACCATAATAAAGTGATTTATGAGTGCAATTCTTATAAGTGTGGGTCAATTATAATATTGCTAACGAAAACTACTTAGTCATAAATTAAAGGGACGATTAATAACTGATAACAGATCGGCATAACTTATAGTTCAATGTTAATAATTTTATTTTTTATAAAAAGTTGTTTTATTATAACTTTCCTGAATATATCCACCAGGCTACTTACATATATGCTAGTATCCGTATCTGTGTAAATGTTCAAGAGTGTACTAAAATGCCCGCAGTACAAAAGACATCAACGATCTAATCGTTATGTGTGCATACGCAGTTTTTATGACTCAGCGCATTTCAATAATTTTCATGAGGATTAGTTGTGGATTATCTATAGGTATACGATTATTATGCTACTTTCATGATTATAATTATAATAATTGACAAAAACGTTGAAAAAAAAAATGGAATGGTATTAGGAAGCATTATGTGGTTTAATAACAATGCCTATAATTTCGTAACGAATTATAATAGAAATCCGTTTAGGATTGTTTTTTTAAATTGTTTTTAATAACTTTTTTTGAATCTACAAATACTTCTAAGAAACTTTCTCCTCGTACAGTCATCTGTAAAACAAAACCGCGACAGTTTTTATGAGATGCCTTATGATGTTCTAAAAAATTCAAGAAGTTTTTCGTTATTCAAAAAAGTCGTGGGGTTGCACTCCGTTTACGGCTAAAGTTACTTTGTTGCTGGATCAGACATGCTTGACAGTTTAAAATTTATTCAGTCCGTTTTTTTTACTCACAAACACCTTTCAGTAGGTAGGTAATCAAAATAATATACGGGTAGGTTATGTTTATTTTATTACTTGGTTTGTCGTTTGCTGTAAAGATGTTTAGTTATTGTTATTTTAAGCTCAGACTATATTATTACAGGTATTTATTTATAGATCACAATAATTTCAATAACAATATAATTATCAGTAGACTTATAAAGCCTTATTTTTATGGTTGCGAGTTCAATCATAACAAGAACCGTCGCACGCGCAGCGATGAAGAATAACAATCGCGTAAGTAAATCAGAAACTTAATCACATGATCTTCGGGTTAAAGATTTCCATGTTTACTAAATATAGTATTCTATTAATTTTAGACCTTAGTATATGATTATAACCGCCGTAATGATTATGTTTTCATTAAACCTTACGATAAAATAGGAATACTTAAATAGTCAGGTGCGGTTCTTGATACACTATTATATCAATGAATATTAATTAAACCATATATATTCGACAGTTCCAGTAACAACGTTTCCTTGGTTCGTATAATAATGTATCTGCAAGGTTTAGTGGTCGTCCCTCGAATCGCTGGCGAAGGCTCCGCGCCATATGGTGGCCGCCCTGCGCGTGCGCCCGTGCTCGGTCCAAATTGCAGGTTATATCAATTGGTCTCGTTCAAGGGGGACCTAACGTTGGGACGAGACTGGTGTTACTATAATTGCTTGCACTTAAAACTACGAGTTCATGTACCGTTACGAATTTACACACGTCGGCACGCGAACACAGATATTTCTAAATCGTTTGATTTGGTTAAGAAAAGCTTTGAACAGAGATATGTAGCTAAAAGGTAAATCTATGCATTTCTTCTGATGCTAATATTCCTACGTTTAGCACTAGAGTTGAGATACTTGTGAATCTGTTGATGAAGTAGGTATGCATTTCTTCTGATGCTAATATTCCTACGTTTAGCACTAGAATTGAGATACTTGTGAATCTGTTGATGAAGTAGGTACCTATGGTGCCTGGTTAGAAATGTAGGTATGCTGGGTAAATCTATGATATCCTGTTTTGAAGCTCAGGCTCAATAATTAGTGATATGCAGCAAACTAGAGTCCTGAAAATAAAAGCGTTGCTGCTTTATTGATACCGCAGAAGTAAAAACAGACTCTGGAAAGCTTATTGATAAAGAGGTACCTACCTAAATAAAACTGAGCAAATCAATTGAAACCAATATTCATATCCAATTCTAAGATAAATATTATTAGGTGTCATTAATCATAAGTGCGTTAGGCTATTCCAGTCATCCTAGCACCCCTCTCATCTCCACTGAAAACCATAACGAATCGTTCACGAGATTAATTCGGTAACGTGTCGACAGTTTAATTGTTACACATTGTTTTAGATGGAGGCAATATGTCGGAGGCGGTGGGCCGTTATCTGATGAAATATGTCCGTTATGATTGGCAAACAAACAGTATGGCGCCGCCATATGTCGCGGCACGTGCGCCCGCGCATCCAACGCGCTGCTCACTCACCGGTGAAACTGTAACCCACAGTGTGTAGAATAGATAGATAGCGCCTTGCAAGATAAGCTTTTATTTCTTACAATATTTTCCTATTAAGTATTCAGTTTTAAGCGCAGGACTTCGGTAAGGTTAAGTTACCCAGTTTAAAATGGAAACCGATAGATCCTATTTCAAGTATCTTCAAGTTGTTAACTTCACCTACACTCAGATTGCGTCTGCAGATTTGATTGAATGTGTGATTTCTGTTTCCATGTAGGTACCTAATCATTTTAGCCTTATTGCAACGTATTTACTTAACACCGTTGCACGAACGCCAGATTTAGGCTCTACCTAAAGATCTAACAAAAAACTCTTTTTGGTGTTTTTGTCCGTTGTGTGCGGAAAGGGAACAGGTATTTTTTTACTTCTTAGCCGAAGAACATATCCATCTTAGAACTTCAAAGTTTTCGTTACCGGTTGTAGTACATTATAAGCTCTATGGTTAGAGAAGCCAGTGCGCGCGCGCTGCCCATCCGTCAGTGTAATCATTTTTCGGTTGATGGGGTTCATTGTGCTTCCCCTACACGGATTATAACTCATAGCCAATTTTAAGCGTGCAAAATTTACAAATAACCTTATTTTTTTTAAATATTTATCATGGAGATGCGTGGCGTCAACGAGGTCTTCAAACAATAACAATGTGTGGACGTCATCGGTCGCCCGTATGGCGCGGCCGCGGCCTGACCCTACCGCTGACATTGAACTCTACAGCTTGAAGTGAGTAGTGATGGGAAAAACTACAACATTTTAATTTATCCGCTATATTATCTCATCGATCTCTGAGATTATGGCGTATCTTTACATTTTTTTTCATTTCTGACACCACGGTTCACCTCACATCACTACCATTCGCAAATTTCCCCATGATTAGACGAATATGTAGGTGTTACGTAGATTGGATTGGCATATCGTATAAAGTATAGCTTATACCTTCAATGTCTTCAATTATAAACACCTTTTGTAATGTCAATAGGAGTGCTACTCGTATCTGCTTGCAATAAAGTTTGCAAATAAATGATAATTGAGTATCTTTCTAATAACTACTAAGATAATGCCACTCTCGTGCCGACTTCTTAGATAATGTACTTAGCGAAAGCTGATAGCGAGTAAGTAACTACGATTACTTGATACGGTTATTTTTTTATTATTTACGAAATATTGGTTCATAGGTAGGTACCCAATAAAAATTACCTGGGTCTGATGAAGGATACTAAGTGAGAACTCTCTCAATTGCGTTCCTTATTCGAGAAAAAATACTAGAACATCAGAATACTGAATCAAGTAGAGTTATGGCGAAGCCCTTGGCGTAGGCGGCATAGCACTCGCGTTGTCGACTACCAAAACGTTGAACAAGTTGGTAAAACCAATTAGATTTCATTAGATGAACAGATTTTACTGAATTCTGAATTATTTTATGCAGAGCAATTAGACAATGAGATAGATAATGTAAAATGGTATCAGCACACCATCCATTATTTATTTTTTTAGTACTTTATTTACAATATGTAAGAATATCAGTGTTTCAGATGGTATCCAAAACTGCATAATAATACACGTTAACAAATTAATTTATGTAAAAATAAATGTTAATGTAAGCCATGCCTCCCCACGGTTGCGGTAGTGAGGAGTACGCCCGCATGCCGCCTCGTGGCGTAGTGCGGTGATTTGCATGCTCCTCAAGCGAACCGATCACTTCCACGATAACTTTAACAGCTTCGACGGTTATAAATAAAACACATGACGCACTAACTAATCAGACGTTGAATCAAACTCGTATAAATACGTGGGCAGTTAGTTAATCAAAGGTTGCCTATTGGGGGCAGTGGGCACACATTGTCAAATATGAAATAGGTGAGTACTTAGGTGTCTACCGACTGAATGAAATTGATCAAAAGTAAAATTAAAAGCAGTTTAATTTAGAACCAATTTACGAAAGTAATCAATTGATTAAACTTAAATAAACGTAGATATTCTTTGAAATTTATGTTATAGGTAAACTATTAAAGGTCCACCCACGAAACACTTAGCGATGTTCATGCGATATTAGTTCCCACAGGAAATTAATTTGCCCCAAACTGTTGATGTCCAATAAACAATGATAAGATTGCAAATGTGTTTATTCACACAATTAATACACCCTAAAAAATAAAAACATTTCAATATATCCTCTATACCGTCTATATTTTTAATTAAGATAAAGAAGTGGTCCAATAAATGGGAACATTTTGAATAGCATTTCGCAACGGAGGAAACAATATATTTTAGGTTTACGCGATTAAAGTGTCGAATTCTTCGCTAGCGATAAAGACAATAAAACAAATAAATTATCGTTGCGAGGTGTATCTATTATTAGAGGATGATATTAATTGCGCGTACGCACCTGGGCGTGCAGGTGACTGTTTCAATTTTGGGGTCAGCCATGGTTTTGACACCATGCAACATTTTAAAGAATTGTGGGAATTGACACCACACAGAGATAAGTAGATAGTGTTTGTTTTAAGTGTTTTTATTGTGTGTTTTTAGGTATAAAATCTACTTTCCCTGTCTACATTAGAAATTATTTACAACGAGCCCTTTGTAGTAATTGTACTTAAAACGCAAATACCTACCGCATGCATTTAAGTAGGTAGGTATAACCAATATTAGCAACCTCGCAGGACGATAAAGATCCCAGTTACAGATCAATGCCTTCCTAACCTGCGCGGTAATTGCGTAACAAATTAAAAGTAGGAACAGCTTTCTTTTTTTCAGTTCAACAATATGTATTGCATTATTTACGTTGTTCCGCAGACAAATTTTTCGAACATATTATGAAGCAATGGATTAGCCATATCCTTCAAAATGATTCAGATAATGACGGCATGTTAGGTACGCAATTAGGGTGCTGGTCGCATGTAGGCTGATAGGTACCAATCCGACTTACCTACTATAGAAAAGTTAGTCTTGAATAGGTATTATACGCTGTGAATGTGTGTGTAATCGCAGGAGCTCTCGGTACCTTCCGAGGCAATGTCGAAGTCGGAAGTGTGTGTGTTATGAGCTGACGCTACTCGTCTTCACACAAACATTCACAGCGTGTTCGTACACTTGGTTAACACAAGTAAAGCGCGCGTCGCTTCGTGAGATAAAAATACTACTTATACCTAGTTCTTCATGCTCCCATCTCTTGGTCAGTGTGCACACCTACCTGTCTTCTCAACGCCACACAGAACCCTGTTTTAGTTTTTTCATGTGCTGATGTAAAATCAACGATTTTATGCTGTTGTCTTACAGTTTGCTTTGGTTTATGATAATTCATGATGTAGGTACTTACTGCCATCTACATTCAATTCTACGCGTTTCTACCACCAAGAAGAAATGCTATGTGTGAGAGGAATAAAGGCCTATTCAGATATACCTAAGCAATATCGCTGTCGCACTTGATAGCGATACTGGCACTTTGGACCTGGGGTCTACCTCTAAGTCCGTCAACGAAGATGCGGGCCCGCCCGAAAGTAGTAGATCCGTCAAAACCAGTGACAAATTAAATTTTTAGTACGGGCAAAAACACGTCGGGCGTAGCCTAGGGACAACTGTCGCTTCGGGAGGTTCCTCTTCCGGATAAGGCGGGATGAAACGCCCGGGTGTCACCATTGTGTGGATCGCCCGGAGGACACGGTGGAGGTCTGCCCGGCTTGGGCGGAGCACCACCGTGTCCTCGTGGAGGCGATTGATTTCGGATTCTTATTCGTATAATATTATTTTAAGAATAAGAATCATTTATTTGCAGAAAATATAATTGGTAAAAGTTGGTGGTTTAATGTAGTCTATATTTGCCTGTTTACATAAATTTTACATGAATACCTAATAGGTACTTATTTAAATAATATATACAGGATTAACATAAAAATACCTACGTTTAATATAATTTTTAAATTAAGATAAATTTATTTCAATTATTCCATGCGATACTCTTCAATTAGACATCTGCCATAGCTTACTGGTATTTGTCATTATCGTCAATAATTCATCGCGCCTAGCAAATGGAGACTCATCCGTGGTATATTGTCGTTAAACTTATAACTTAAATCTTTGTTCAGTGTCCAATCCAAACAACATTATGATCTGCTATGCATTGTATGCATTATTACCTGAATACAAACAAAACTACTAGGTCGGAGGGAAATTAGAATAAAAGTCCAAATGAACACTTTCCCGTTTATTTAGAATATTCAATAATATTTTATCACATGTCGGTAAGAGTTGACAATAAGCACGCCAAGCATTCTTGTATCTTACCACGAACGGCGGTAGACGATCTACTCGGCCAGACCCAGTGGAAAACATTGAAGAACAAACAAAAACAAAAGAAGTACAGTATTATCATAATAACTTGTCGAATAATTAATCATAAGTAAAACCTTTCATAAGTTTAATAAAATATTTAGCAGTTGAAAGCTCTAGTTAATTCAGCTGTTTTTTATATTCCCTGTAACTTTAATCACTAACAAAAAGAGAACAATTCTGTAAGTTGCCATATCAAAAATGTTGGAAACTATCGTACATTGTGTGTGGTGTTAAATAATATTAGCCGTCCCCAGATTATAAAAAAATATAGTTTATCAGTAAAATATAGTCTGCCCTTCCTGTTTTGAAGTACTTAAATGTTTTTTTCGAAACTGCGTATCTTTCACCATTCAATTAATGGATCCAGAGATAAAAGAAATGGTATTCTTGAAACGACGAATATATAATTATATTTTACAGTTCTATAACGTCAATGGAGCTTTTAACACACTTGTAATGAGTCATAAAATTGTCATAATATTCAGGTTTTAGCAGAAGACTATCGGAATAACATTTCCAAACAGGATAAATACATTGTAATAACGTTCTGAATGAGTTCAAGAGCACCTGTGTTGAATGCTCGTAAAAATATAGTAACCTAGAGTAAGTAAAGAAAAAAAGATCATTTCGTAATGTTTTAAAGAACAACAGTAATAACGGCCTATCAAATTCACCTTGTTGGTGCTACGTCCGATAACTTATATTTATAAAAATATATTACGAATACATTCATAAATTATAGTAAGTTAGTTGTATTGTTCAATAGCGTAACTTACGGAACATTTATATCTTATACTGGAGTACGGCTAAGGTGCACATTTGCATTATTATAATTTGTAACGCTATTTTTATTTCCAACATTTCATAATGAATACATATAAAATTCACTTCGTGTGTAAATTTAAACTTTGATTAACCTAGTGAATAATATTTAGGTAAATAAATGCGCATAGTATGCTTGTAGGAAACAATTTAGAGAGAAAGGTACATATTTAAGAGCGTTTATACCTTATGAGTGGCAACGTCGCAATTTAGTGTCATATTTCGTGGTTTTCAATTTTTATCATTTAATCGGAGCTAAATTTTAAAAATCTGTTTAATTAACTTTTTAGAATTATGTGAAAACTGTGTAAAAGGTAAGAAATCGTTGCGTTTACAGTTCTATTTATATGCAAATAATACATTGGAAGCTTGCAGGGCGTTATTTTCATTGTAAAATAACTGTAAGCATTACGGTTACTTACTTTTTAAACACTTTCACGTAATTCTAAAAAGTTAATTAAACAGATTTTTAAAATATAGCTCCATTAAATGAAAAAAAAAATGAAAACCACGAAATATGACACTAAATTGCGACGTTGCCACTCATAAGGTATAAGCGCTCTTAACATAATATCATAGAGCTTGCTTGATACATTCGTACTATCACTTACATCACGGTACGAATGGTGTAATAAAGTCGTAGGTACACGTCGTGGCCCTGTTTAAGAAGTATATAATGATAGTCGGTCATGTGTCGAGTAGAGGTCAGAAAATTAACGGACCGACTTAGCGCGATAATCTCTTTTTATTTTGCATATAATGGTAAGGGGCACCTATATCACGGTACAAATTATGCAATAAAGTGGTAGGTATACGTCGAAGCCTAGTTAAGAAGTATATAATGATAGTCGGTCGTGTGTCGAGTATAAGGCAGAAAATTAAGAGACCCACATAGCCGGATATTGTATTTTTATTTTCCATAAAAGGGTAAGGAGCATATGCCTTTGGGAGGTTTTCCGCCCATAGATAGTACCCACCTACTACGCCTTCCAATTTTACAAGTTTTAAATAGTAGGATTCAGGTCAAGTAGCATTTTTATAGCCAATGTTACATATTTTCACGTCATTGTGGTAGAGGCCACGAAGGACCAAAACGGACCGACTTATTAGAAGGCAACTCAAGACCGTCATGTAAATGATAGCACGTGCCTTAGCCCTCGTACATACAAACATAACTTAGATATATGCACGAAATTATATAGTACTAACAATAATGGTAACTAAATCTAGCACAGCAAAACTATTCATCAGGCAATAATCATTACTTCTAGACCTTAAAATCTGTTCAGGTTTGACTTTTAAAGAGTGCGAAGACGACTATGCCCAATAACACATAATAATAGACTACATAAAAAAGTAAGAAAGATACTTAATATCAATAGGTACACAATAATAGGAATAAGACTTGAGGTCACAAGTAATAAACAAAAGTAAGTATAGAAGAACAAACCATTCTAAACAATGAGCTATTAACCACGACGAATTAACTTATTTTAATGATAAACTTTAGTTTTAATTTAGAGGCCTGTACATACTTAGAAAAACTGATAACATTGGTGTCTTTCCAGTCAGTACCTATTATAGTATGACCATTATAAGAGTGAGGATTTTACTTAGACCAATAAGTTGCACGATGAGATAGATGGGTATTCGTAAAATACTCAAGCTTATAACGACATAGATACATAACTAAGTAACATTGTAATATTAATATGTTTATGTATCACCGACGAATAGCTTACAGCTTAGCGAGATTATTTGGATGAGGCAAGAAATATTCATAGTTAACTATTTGCTGATTGAAGGAACCATATATTTGATAGTTATTGTTACACAACAAATAACCAATCTGCGAAATATTTCTATGGAATGCAAACGTGAATAAAGTACTACCTAACATTATTATTTATTTAGGATTATACAAATATTCTGAACATTTAAATACATGTTTGTGATGATAAGTACAGAGTGAACTTTCTCATGCAAATATTGTGATATAGTAAATAGAGTATTTATTTAGAATGTGAAAGGCGTAAAAATGCAGAGTTTATATATATATTATCTAAGACATATTTTAAACAAATTGAAAAGTTCTGTACATAAATAGTTATAAAAATGAGACACCGTAACCAACAATTAGTCTAGATATATTACTGTAGATAAAAGTGATAGATATTGAATATTAATGAAACATTCCAGTTTGTTAGGTAGTAAATTATGAAGGTATTGACGAGGTAATCACGGGTAGCGCTCGATTTGCATTCCGTTAGTTATTTAGTATGTAAACTACATTCATTACAAGCCTCCGATAAGATCACTGGACATGATCGACGGCATGTGCATCTCTACATGCCTACCTGTATTATATTGTGAGTATACTAGTTTATTAAAAGTAACCACCTATGCCTTCGTTGAGAGATCATGTCGACAGGAAATTTCAATTCTTGTCAAGGACATGTTTCCGAAAATGAGCTTTAAATATATTTCGAAACAGCGTCGCGAGCTCTATCGATTGCTATATTTAAAATAATCCTATCTTTTAAAAAAAGCCCCTTACGACCTGGATTTTCAACAGCTTGATTCGAGTTTTTTTTACTATTTGGGATGTATCGTAAAAAAATTTGGCTCTACTGAAAAGTCGTGTTTTGTCCTTTACGACAATTGAAATTTCCGGTATTGATGTGGTGTTTAAATAAATAACATAAAAATTGCATTATTAATAATAATAACACCAGCCTACTATTGTCCCACCGCAGGGCAACGGCCTCTTCTCATACAGGGCACGAGCATCGATCACAACGCCTGCTCAAGACGGGTTGGCGATTTCATACTGTTGTTAACTAAAAGTCCAGGTTTCTTCACGATGTTTTCCTTCACCGATGTCAGTAATATAAAATTGCATTAATTAAATTAAAATAGTAAGAGATAATTTATCCAAAACCTTAACTGTATAATTATTTTGCATTTCTTTTTATACTTTTAGTAATCGTATACACATAAATTCACACTGAGTGGTTGAGTAATATTTTGACTACACAATATTGTAAGAATAAATTAATTCAGCAGTGGTAGCCTCCACCTCACCCCGAAGGCATAGACGCATTATCTATAGATAACAATGAGCACTATTATGAAAAAATATTTTTCTAATCTGCGAATAATATTGTAAAATATAATATTTAGGTGGGCTATAATATGTATCTATTTAAAGCGGACATGTATAATTTTAATATACACAGTTAATCCGATATACACATTTATAATTATAGGGAACTGTGACGGAGTTACTTTACTAACGAGAGAACCAGTATATACACATATATTGCAATAACACCTGTTACGGAACACCATGCAGTGTAAACAGTTGGGCCGCGGCGTCGGCGCCGGTGGTGTGGCTAATTGTATGCTAACGACCACCTCATCTCGACTCTTTATATTTAACTGTAGCCTTCACTTTCTATGAATGAATTATAACTTGGTCTACAATACAACCAAGGAAACTGAATAGTTTGTATATTATCTAAAATATTTTCTCAAAATTTCGTCAAGCAAGTAAGTTAAAAAATATTGCATATTTAGCTGCAGTAAATGAAAGAACCTCACTTTTATTATTGGTACTATTAAATGCATTCAAGTGTACCTATCCATTAACGAGCAACGTCGATTAATTTAATTTCAAACGTTCTCGTAATGGTTGCCACACAGAATTTGCCTCGACTCGAACAACCGCGACCCTGACCA
The DNA here is from genome assembly GCA_937001585.2 of Brachylomia viminalis. Taxonomy (NCBI): domain Eukaryota; kingdom Metazoa; phylum Arthropoda; class Insecta; order Lepidoptera; family Noctuidae; genus Brachylomia; species Brachylomia viminalis. Next base: position 10,204,325 of record OW443301.2, on the reverse strand, counting down.
TTTTAACTAACTCAGCTGTCATAAAATTATACGGCATTACCGATTATAGGATTTAGGAATATCATTTACAGTGCGAAGATAGATGTACAACCAAAAAAAGGATTGAGAGATTTCATGTTGTAGTTATTTGAATACATACTCTTAGTACCCTGGGTTCTAGTTTTGATAGGCACAAACTGTTTAAAAATGTGTGTAAAATCGCTTGTTCCTCTAGCAGACTAACCTGTGTTATAAATGTATAATATATATATGTTGTAGTTCAGTGAGTCAGTACAATACATTTACATCACTTGCTATTTTGATGCACATCATACAGAACGATTCGATATACAAAGCGTTTTCACTTTTACTATTAACCTAAATGTCTGTGGAACGACAATGAATTTGCTGTTGTGTATTTACAAAGACACGTGCATATCGAATCGTTTTTGCTCATGAATGCTCATATCTCACTTTAAATTGCTCACGTATATTCAACCTTAAAACGAGCGAATCAATGTCAGGACTCTGTCGTTATATCTATCCTTCGCACTGTTATATAATAGATCGCAGTTATAATAAGCCTAATGTTAAAATATTGTGTACTTATTTGTGCACTAAAGATGTGAGCCTCCTCATACCCGATTTAGCAGCGCCTTTGGTTTTCTTAGTCTGTTCCTTGACGCCCCTGAAAAATTACCGAAAAGTTAGTCAGATTCTGAAACGAGGTTTTGAATTGATGAATAATAATAATATCTGTGGTGTTAAGGTAAAAGGGGATAAGTCATAAATATTGAAAAAAGAGATATTTGCTTAATTCGATACTAAACATTAAAATCTATTAAGGTAAAAATGAGATAGGTCAGTATTTGTGTTACAATTTCGTACAACTCAAATTGCAAATCGAGTCTAGTCAGGAAACAGCAAAACACTAAAAGGGTTTAAAGAGTTAAGTTTACTCATCTCATTATTGAGTTTATGACTGATCCCCTTTTACCTTAACACCACAGATATTGTAAGTAAAATATTAAGACTACTTTCGGCAGTTCTATTAAGAATTATTATGGGACTATTGTACCTAATTGAAATATATAATGTGACATACAAGTCCAATCTAATAAATAATAACTACTCTAACAAATATTTGCTATTTTCTACATAAACGAGAATATTATTGATCGTTACATCGAGGTCTTCCTCTTCAACCATATTTTCCGGGATTTCATTGTCTCCGAGACTCGGATCGCACAAATTGAAAGTCGCATATCTATATATAAGAAACAGTGAAAACGAATAACATAAACATAAATCATCATAATAATATTATGAAACAAAAACCGTGTTAAAATTATTATCTGAAAACCTTGCTTTTCCTTGGACAGTCGCAGTTTGCCTGATTTCTGAAGTATTAACTATGCATAGCATGATATCATTGTCTGCAATCATAAAAGCTCTCAAAGGCTGCTCGCTTTATTGTGATTGCGTGTTCTATTTCTTCATTGAAAGTAGTACACGTGACACTTTTAACTACTTCCAACGTCGTTATTTAGTTTATGTCCTACGGGCTATTTAGAAAATTGTTGAAAATGGCAGATATATGCCTTTCGCTCGGCCAGTATGTGTGCGAGGCGGGCATACAATGGTACACGTGTTGTATGTAAAGTGGTTGAGTATGCCTTCATTGACACCCTTTCAGGGGGTGAAAGTATTCATGAGTGTAAACTACTTTCCCTGCGGGACCAACTTTGTAATATTGAAAAATAAAAACGGCTGGTTTATACTACAAAAAGAATCAATATACAGGGTCATTGGTAAAACACCATCAACCTCTTAAGGGGTCATTGTACTCATCATTATGAACAACTTTTACTAAGGGACCAAATATAAAATCGCGAGAAAAAAATCTGCTGGTCCCTACATTTTGACGAGTTCTGCAAACATAAATGTAGGGAACAGCAGATACAATGAATGACCCCTTAGGGCCTATGCACACCACGTTTGTTAAACACGCCGTTGAGGCGCCAATAACCCTGTATATAGTATATCTACCTAATAGAAATTAACGAAACAAGGTATTTATCAAGTTATTTTAGTTTTTTCAATATTAAAAGTCGTTTATATTAATTCCCCCTAGAAGGAATGAGTTCAAAATCAACCTGGGTAAGTGTTCTCTTCACTAGACTGTGACTAGTAAGTGACTTACAGATAGCGCGTTAGGTCCTCAATGTCGACGAGCATGGAGTCCTGTCCCATGTGCAGCTCGTCACGCGCCATCAGCATCTTGACGAGCGAGTCGTTCAGCGACTCGATCTGAGAGTGCAGCTCGTTCACTATCACCTGAAAATACGAATAATACCCGTCTAGAGTAAAAGAAACTCCGTAAATTCGTTTGTATACCATCACACTAAGCATTACTTAGAATGATAGCATGATCCAATGAAGATATTAAAATAATATATCTTTGATCAGTCAGTTAATGAACACAATTTACGATCTCTAAGTTTCTCAATTTTATCTGTTAGTGAATGCTATTTAAATGTTATAATTGGTTATCTATAATAATTTTATAAAGATGTAAAGTTTGGGAGATTTTAGGGGGTAATCTCTGGAACTGAATTGAAAAATTCTTTTTGCATTTGATAGCCCGATTTTTGAGGAAGGCTATAGGCTATTTAACGTCACGCTATTACCCTTAGGAGCCGAACAAAAATAAAAATTAAGTCAGAAAGAACGCTAAGCGAAAACGAATTGATAGCGCGGGCATGTGATACGATGCGACGGGGTGGGTCGGGGGCACGAGACATTTCAAGCGGACGAAGTCGAGGGCAGAAGCTAGTTGTAAATAAGTCAACAAATCAGAACAGCTGACATGAGATTTATCTCATCAGAGACTCGCATCAGACATTATTTATTATTATTGTCCCGCTACAGGGCAAATGCCCCCTCAAATACAGAATTAGGCTTTCGGAAACCCAACATTAAGAGCGTTTATACCTTATGAGTGGCAACGTCGCAATTTAGTGTCATATTTTGTGGTTTTCAATTTTTATCATTTAATCAGAGCTATATTTTAAAAATCTGTTTAATTAACTTTTAGAATTACGTGAAAGTGTTTAAAAAGTAAGTAACCGTAATGCTTACAGTTATTTTACAATGAAAATAACGCCCTGCAAGTTTTCAATGTATTATCTGCATATAAATGGAACTGTAAACGCAACGATTTCTTACCTTTTACACAGTTTTCACATAATTCTAAAAAGTTAATTAAACATATTTTTAAAATATAGCTCCGATTAAATGATAAAAGTTGAAAACCACGAAATATGACACTAAATTGCGACGTTGCCACTCATAAGGTATAAACGCTCTTAAAGAAACGCTATTTAAATTTTATATTTGGACCTAAGATTAACCCGACCATTGAATCGCTCACGCATTCAGAAACAAGGTAACATTTTTCAGTCATCAACAATCCTACTTGGCATTCGCCTTCCCCGTGTTCAAATAAAACCGATATCGAATTGTAAATAATATTTATCATGGGTTGCTTTATGTCCTTCTAACGGTCGTCGCCCGGTGGTCTGGAAGAGATAACCATGTGTGATAACACCACAGGTTGCCGAATATTAAAGTAATTACTTATTAATAATGCATAATCCTTGTTGGAGTTATCGTGTTACTTGTCTTTTACGAGTATATCCGTATGGGCATTTTACCTTCAACATACAAGAAATAATAATGTTCATATTATTAGTACCTTCACAAACGCATTATTATAATGTACCGTAGCTTGGAAAGTTTAAGCATTAATCTTTATAGCCATAAAGACTGCTACTAACGGTGTCAAAAGTAATTAGATACTGTAGAATTAAATTTTAAGAACAATTTGGAACCTTATGAAGTACTAATTAAAGTTGTAAATGTTATGGAGTTCAATGATTTCGTGTCAATTACTGGGGGTAATTAATTACACAACGGCCCACGCATATAATACACGGTATGCTAATAAGTATTATAAATGCGAAAGTGAATCTGTCTGTTTCATTCGTTTCCACAGTGTAGCCACAAATGTACAGATTTTGATGTTGTTTCTGTTAGCAAACAGGTCGATGCCCCTGAAGTGACGCCTAATTGAAAGTTGTTAAAGGCGTTAGTGAGACTTGCAATACAACCATTGTCATTACGCTGCCGACCTCAGGTCGGCGACCCTAGAACCAAAGAGGTCTCACGATCCTGCAATTTCACCGGATCCCATTCCTTTCGAACCGAAACTTTGAAATACAAAATGGAGATGGAAGTGTTTTGTGCTTGAATAAGTTTTAATTCCAAAGAGTAGAAGATCAACACTCGGGAAACACACCCTAATTGTTTTAACATTTTATTTTTTCCCCTTTATTGTGTGTGCAATAAAGAGTTTATATTCAATGTAATACGACGAAAAACACCAACAAAATCTTAACACAATAGTCATTGTAGTTGATTAAATCCATTGTATAAAAATGGTCTTTGTGCATGAGTCAGCTCGCGCCGGAGTCGATCTTGATCCTCAAGGCCGCGACGAAACGTCATAAAAACCAGAAATCATATCATATTGTACGTTTACTTACAACGTTCGGTATTCTAGATCTATTCGACACGAATCTTTAGTCCACGTTCACGCGGAAATATAAATATTTTTTATAAAAATATCGCGGCGGGATTTTTTCGCGCACTGGATGATTAACGCACTGCTTAGTGCCGAGAGATGATTTTTCAACGCGCTGGAATGCACTCTGTTGGATTTCAATGCTCGGTTAAACACCGAAAGTTGAAAATCCAATGCCCGATAAAATCGGTTATTTTATCGGGCATTTTTATGTCCGTACGAACGTGGTCTTAGAAGGGCTTTTACAAGTGTCTCGTGAAGGTAGAATTATGCATCACTGTGAACCACAGAGCACAATATCGCACACACACCAAAAATTGTTCAAGTGGGAAGCTATTGAAATTCATAAATAAATGCAGTTTCATAACTTAGATGCTGACATAGAGCGTGGGATAATTTATGTGCATTCGTCCTGAATAACTTGGAAACAAAACTATGTTTACTTATTACTACACCAGTCTTTGTATTAGCATCGAGAATTCAAGACATTTGAAATGCAGGGAAGTACCTCAAGGCCTTTGCTTCAAGTAGGTATATTTATTAAAGTCATAATACTAAAATGGACAACATAATCCTAATGTTAAGATCCGGCTGGCTGAATACCCCGACAACTTTGGTAAATGAAACCTACCAAATGGATGTCCATAGTGTAAACTGATATTATCTGCACAGCAGTGTGAAAATATTTTTTTTAAACATTTGCCACCACAATATTGCCCATTAGGTACATTTTGTTAATATAAAATAAACTTTATTCCGATAGCAGTAGGGTACTTTTTATATTGGCTCAATACACGCACAGTATATTTGAATATAATATATGCCTTTTGAAGTGCCAGCATTCGGGGACTGTCCCATGTTAATAAGTCGTGACATATATGGTAATTAATTTAATTGAATGTTTTGTGTTTCTTTGTTTTCGAATGATTAGGTACATACTTTGCATACAATTGTATAGAATCAAGTTCTTCTAACATAACAGACGGTTGTGCTGCTGGGGAGTTTGTTGCGCCACTATTTACCAGTCTAAGCACTAGGAATTAGTGGAGGGAGGGCGTTTGGGCATACTCAGATACTGTCTTATGTCATTTTGACGTTCCAAAACCCCTGATTCTCAGGCTAATTTGAACAAATGACTTTTACTTTTAATACGAAACAAACCTGCAACTGCGCGATGTTCATATCGGTGAGTAGTTGTCGCGACACACGGCGGCGGTCGGGCGCGAGTGGCACGTTGGCCTTCTGCATGCTGCGCTGGAGCATCTCCGTCACCGGCGACACCGCGCGGCTGCGGCGCTCGCGCTGCAATAGTGCACCACACTATGATTACACTTCCATGAATGTATCGCCTGATTTATTTATTTTTGGAATAAGTCTTTCTTCACTAATACTACTTGTCAATAGAGTTTTCAGGTGCTTAATGTAAATATCATCTGAGTTTCGTTTTTTAAATGGCTGAATGATTTACTGACAAGTACATAAATTGCTTCACCAGTTAAATAAGTTACAAGTTAATTATACACAATTATGATACAAAAATCAACCAGGCATTCAACATACATAGTGAGTTCACTATGTATGTTGAATGCCTGATTGGTTGTTGAAGAATGTATTGAACTAGTAGTCTAGTTGACTACTAGTTCAATACATTCTTAGATAATGTAATAAGCATTGTAGTTTCATACCTCCATTTGTATACGAGCCATTTCTTTTGCTTGAGCCAGTGCAACCCTGGCCTCGGTCTGTAGAGTTGCTTGGAGGACATAGAAGTCAGACTCTTTTATTTCAATATGCCCTAGAGAATGCGACGACCTCGACTTTGTCTTTAATGAAAGGGAAGTAGGACGTAGTTTTGCACCTGCAAACAAATAAGAAACATAAATACGCATGTTAGACAGAGAAACAAATAGTGATTACATGCAAGATATTTTAAAAGGGAAATTATGAAAACATCTAATATGTTGATGGCCCATGACTAATGAGTTAATGACAGTAATAACCAAACTCAATTTCTATTTGTTAAAACTATAATGCGCTCATGTAATTTACTATATTACCAATAACTTTCATTTTACTATAACAATAGAACTCAAAAGCCAAGACAGGGAAAGTTAAATGTTTAATGGCAAGCCTTCTGTAATGGTGTTAATGTAAAATCAATTATCGGCACACAGAGCGACCCCAACGTGAAACAATAGGCAGGATGTACTCACCACTCTGCACGGTGCTTATTTTGTCATGTTTTGTAATGTTAACTGATAGCGGTCTTGTTTGATATGGATGGTTGTAGCCCGACTTGCTAAAAATACTCGACCGTGACAAACTTTTTGTGTTATTGTGAGTTTTTTCTAAGTCTGATGCTTGAGATTCATTGTCAGATGCTGTCTCATTCATGAAACATATTTGTAGGCTCATCCCTGTACCAGACACCACAACACATTTAGTATGAGAACATCACAAAATGATTGTGAAATATAGAAGGTAGATACAATCTGCACATTGCTGGAATAAGTTAAGATTCAAAATTTTTTCAGCAATAATTACTGTAAATAAGAAATGAAAAGCATTTTGGCCCTTTTTAGTATTAAATGCAGATTGTAAATGAAAAACTGATTTCCAAAAGTCTCATTTATATATTTTATTGCAACTTTGAAACTTTTGAAAAAGAGTTGTTTAGGTGGTATAAATGAAAACATCAATTAGTTACATAGAACCCAATAGCATGTGACAATATATCTAATCTTTTCATGTTTATTTAACTAATAAAGATTATTTAGTGCTCAACAAACAGCACAAATTGCTCTAATTAATAATTGTTTACATAGTAATATCTTGTTATTGTTTAATTATATGAGCTATCTATTTATGATTCCATACCGAACATTGATTGTATAGCAATGTGCATTACTCACCACTTTGAAGTCGTGAATGCAGGCTGGGTTTCTTCCCGGGCCGGTCTGTGTGGCCCATACTGTAGTACTCCTCTGCATCTGCTCCCATCGCCAGTCGCCTCCTGATCTCTTCTCTGTCATTGCGTTTCTGAAATAAAAAGTAGCATGAGAATCCATTTCTAATAATTCTATGAACTATGAAGTATTGGTATAGTATATTCAAAGTTGGAATGGTTAAAATTATTAATAGGTATTAAAAAGTATACATATTTCAGTTTATTTTATATTAGTTTTGTATTAATATTCTATCAATATCTTTATTGTTCTATAAAAAATCTAAATATTTTTTAAGTACATTTTATTTCTAAAGTAGAAATAATACTTAAAAAACATTTTAAGTAGGTACCTACTAAGGGCTAGCATGTGTCCACAGTCAACTGGTGCAGGTGAACACACAAAAAATTCTATTACATAAAATAGCTCAGAAATAAATATTGAACATGAATCAGAAAATCATTAAATTCACTGTGCTTTCAACCCTTACATTTTTGTCATAAGGAACGTGGTCAGTAACAGACACAATTCTTGTAAATTTCTCTAAGATGTTAGGATTATTATCAGGAAGATGAGGCCACTCAATCTCTGTCAGGGCATTACACTCTGCTGAGCCAACGGCTCTTGGACTCAACACAGTATTGTCATAATTTTCAACGTGAATATTTTCACTGTCACTTTTATTGAACAACTTCGTCTTGAAGAGGTGTAAACTTCGTTTGAATCCAGATTTTTCTATCGTATCTGTGTTCACGTTTTCACGGATTTCTTCAGACGTTTTGCTAAATTTCCTTCGAATATTAGTAACTAAATTTTCGAACATATTAAAAACTAGTCAGTCTTCTTTAATTTGGCAATAATATGGCACGAATGACTGTTGTACAAACGTTAACTGTAAATCCACTAAAGTAAACAAAAAAATGGAAGTCCTGTCATTCCTGTCATTTTGACATTTAGGACAAGGTCAAAAAGTGTTCCATTTAACCTATAACCAATATGTTGAGCTTGAGCAGGAAATATAAGATTACTTGAAAAAAATTATAAAAAAAATTAAAATAAACTTACCAAGCAACAGATGTTGTCAACAGATTCGTGGTTATCATAAGTAATAGTGTATAAATCCAATAAAAATCTGGTATCTTTTTTATAATGTCTTTGTTCTGAGTTAACAAAATATGGCATTGACGCCATCACTTAACTGAATTTACAATAATAAAAACAACAGAAACTTAGATTGCAGTCTAAGCACCACTCGCACACCTTGCGGAATGAATCGGTATTTAGTAAGAGACTGGCAGCCTGCTACGCCGCTGAATCACCTTAGAAAGCTGAACGTACTACCTATTGATAATTAACTGTTACACATGGCTGCGGCAGACGTGGATCAAACGCGAATGTGCGGTTACCGTTAACTTAACAGCGCGGAATTTAAACTATTGTTTAAGTTTTATTTTACTAGAAAAATCTGTTAGCTGTGTAGATGTAATGTTAGGTACCTAGTTACCTTCTTCTTAACTTTGTAGTAGTAGGTATTATCACTGTAGGTAAATATGTATATTATGTACCTACCTACCTAGTCTGCCCTTACCTACGTACCTATAGGTAATACGTGCAGGCAGACCGGGCCGTGACTTGTTGGATTACCTAGGTAGGTTGAAGTTTTAGTAAGAAAAGTGCATACTTATTGAATTGATTGAACTCACCCGTCTCTCGGCTTCTTTCGCAGCTTTCAAATGGTTCTCTATAGCATCCAAATCTAATTTGGGTAACGCTGTTTCAATGTTGTATACGTCAAAACTCTCTGGAAAATATAAGACAAAATAAAATAGGTAATTAGTAATGAACTGATTTTTACCTATCTAGCAAACAATAACCGGCAGTTTGCTCTCACAATATAGGTAACATTATATTAGAATACTTAGTTGTACCTACAGTATTTACATAATAACAGGCAAGAAAGTGTGACTAAGACCTATAATTTATACCTATATATCGACTAGGTATATGTATTTTATTTCTGATGAAAGAACGTTTTATAATAGGTAGGTAGGTAGATATACCTGTGCACACTAAACTGAAATCAACAGATGGTAGAATGGATACTAGTCATCCTTATTACCAACAAAAAGAAGTAACATCTCTGTTGTTAGCAAGCTGCTATTACTGTGCCGGCTCCCGGAAACATAGTCGTGGACATAATTACCTAAAAGGTTAACGTGCTGTGTAAAAAAGTAAATAAAACGAATGGTGACTTTTAGTATCAACTATCTACAAAATAAAAACTATGTAAAATGGCCGACTTACCCAAATCTACATCTTTTGAGTTATCATTTTTTCGGACGGATGTTTTAGTTTGAGCAGTGCAGTAAGAGTTTTTACTTGAAGTTATTTCTTTTTGTTTCTCTCTGGCCGCCTTGGGTTCACTGAAGTATGAATGCATTTTAGATTACACTATTACACAATTTCAAACAAATTGTTGTACCACGCTTCATTTGCAAGAATTCCACCAATTCAATGTGGCCGGCTAAATTAAATTGATACAAGGAATTCCCGAGCACGTCGTGTGTACTTCCCTTCTTAATTTATCGGAGTTATACGTGCTGCGTCAAATCTATTTTAAACATTAGTATGAGGTAATGAATTTGCATACGAAGGTTTGCACAGTTTTACAACCATGATACTTAGGTAAAAATAAATATTTTCAAGTTACCCCAAATGCATCAATCTAGCACTTGTTATTAATAGTCATACGTCTAGGTACCTAATATCTAGTTTACAAATATAAAATATGGAATGAGAAAAGTCATGAAACCAAACTGAAAATATCAAAAATACTTACTTTGGTGACCGTATAGTATTACTTCTAACACCAACAAGGTTATCAGTATGTCTGATAGTTTTGCTAACATCTGGTCTGTCTTGCATGTCAACACTGTTTAGTAAACAGTAACCTTTAGAATTATGCGCTATCTCATTAGAATTACCATCTCTAATAACTGTTTCTTTTTTACTTTCGGCCCATAGTCGATCACGTTCACGCATTTCATCTAGTTTTGGAATTATCTTTCTAAGCTCGGTGCTGAGCTGCTTAATTGTATTCTCCACATTAAGGCTCAACTTCTCCGCGTCATAATCGTTAATATTTATTTCGTCCTTCCCATCTGACAGAAACGCGTCCGTGATCTTTCCATTGGTGTTATTCTCTATTAGTAAAAACGTAGGCCTACTTAAACTCATTTCTGTTCGGGCATTTTTTTCATTTTCTTTATTTATTTCACTAACTTCTGTGTCTATCGTGTGTTGTTGAGTCAAACTATCTTTCAAACTATCCTCATTTTCATCACACTGCGTTTCAACTAATTTCTTAATAACGTGATTAACAACGTCACTTATATTATTAATAGTATTTTCAATAGGTTTTGCAAAAGTGTCTTTTATATCTTTGCGTAGTTCTTCTAAGTCGTCTTGAATGTTGATATTGTAGTTAAGTAATTGTTTAATTTCGTCTTCAATTTCTTTATTGAAATCACCAATAATATCTTTGGCGTGGAAGTTATTTTCTATATCTGCATCCGTGCAGTTCAAATCATAATTGAACGCCTCATCATTATTATTATTATTTTTAGATATAGTTTTTAAAAGGTCTGGTATATCATTTTTTATTTGACTATCTACAAATCTTTGTTGTGAATAAGATTTATTTTGTGGTGACAACAATGTTGTTTTTACTAGATCAGATTTTACGTTATTATTGTTGTTGATGTTTTTATAATCCGTGGTTCCATTTTGGTTAGGTTCGGGTTCATATGCCAGGTCAGTTATTTCTATATCAACATCATCATCAGTCATTTCATTTTCTGAATGGTAAAAATTTTCTATATTTGATGAATAATCCTTAAACAAGCAAAATATTTTCAATTATCAGTACAAATATTAAACAAATTCTAGAAGGAAAGTTTCTCAACAAAATGTAAATCTGTAGTAGTTACACAAATAGGTAGAACTCGGTAGAAGCCGCTATAAATGTACATATAAATAAGTAGTCACGGTTCTCGGCCCAGTAGCATTCAGTAACAACTGGGGCTTCCTTTGTGTCGCTGTAACGAGCAAAGTTTAAACACTTCCAAGGATTCTTTTTGTAAGTGAAACTTTACCTGTAATGTGTGCGCTAAGTGTTGGAAGCCTGGATAATTTGGATTCACAATTCCCCTCGGCACAGGATGGATGCCGTTCTCAGACATCTCATCTGTGTCAGAATGCTCAAATGCTCTTTCCTCGTCGATTGGTGTAGGTTCTGTAGATACATTAGTATTATCTGAAATAGTTTGTAGATATATTTTAGTTTTCCTATTTTTGCTTTTGTTTGTTGGATAAAAGTGTTGAACGATTAACAAATAATACTTACTTAAGAAACCTTCGCAAGGAGCACGGACGGCGGCTGTGGTTTTCTCCAGATTTTCCGTTTCACTGTTCTTGCACGACGGCACGGTATTCACGTGCCTACTGTTGATCCGGTACTGTCGATTGCATACCAGCTCCGCGCTCGGAGTAGAGGCTTCACTGCCTGCACCGGTTCCCCTGGCACTCGAGTAATTCTCAAAGGCCTCTGAATTCCTTTGAGAGTTATAAACCGTGTTACAATTCGTAACTTGCGAGCAATCCGTTGTGTTCTCACGTAAACTGGTTTCTGCACTGTTCGCACTTAACCAAGTTCTGTTATCGGGATTTCCGTGTGACGTCAGGTCCTGGCGATTGTATACTACGACGTTACCATTGTCTGTCGTTTTGATCCTCATGATTACCTGTGAAGAAACATGGGGTACTTTGAATATATCAATAAGAACAATAACGTTAAAACCTGAATATGATTATGTGTCTAATATTTTATTTAGGAAGGCCTCATTATTAAAACGTGGCCGTAAACTCATGAATACTAATTTGAATTAATTGCAGGTAAGTGTGGCGCAGATACCTATACAAATAAATAACTAACTCACAAAGAGAAAATGGCATGAAATACACTGTCCAATGTATTATAAATATCCACAATTCCACAGTAGGAAAGCATATCGGACGTGTCATAATCGTCCACCCAATAACATTTTATTTGACTAATTTTATTATTTAACTTTTTTTTTTTTACTTGTCTAACTAGTCTTAACTTGAGAGCTCTGTCACTCATAACACAAGTATAATCTTAGCTTGGATGTCAGAGGTTATAACTCTGTATGAACCTACAATTTATATGACGAAGTTCTTATGGTATGTAAAGTGGTAAGTGTAAAATTGTAAAACTGGAAATAAAGATTTATTATAATTATTATATAAAAGTAGAGAGACAGTTAGACATTTCCGTAATAAAACATTTACCTAACTAGCCACATTAAACACCTGAGGAAAATTACCTAAGTATATTGGGTTGTGAAAAATAATTGTGATGCGGAATAGAAAGGTAGATTTTTTAAAGAATTCTATCCAACGGCGTAATATCTAGATACAACCGTTAGGCTATATTATAATCATTGAATTTTATGTCCTAAATCCATATAGGGTGATATTGCGGATCAGTACCGGATATTGTGAGCACGGCGCGGCTAAGGCGGGCGGCGGCGTGGGGCGGGCGGGGGCCAAACACGCCGCGGCGTGTCTCAAGTCCGACCCCAACCCCGCACGCACCCACTTAATAAACCGACCGACCTCACCCATATTTACTAAAGATAACATTACGAAAAAAAACACAGCACTGACTTTTCTTACTTTTCTCACGCGATTTTAAATAAGACGGAAACTGTCAAATCCTTTTCCTCGACCCGCAATGAAAAAACTAGGTACATATAAAATTCATGGATATGCTAATGCTCCAATATAAAAGGAATATATTGGATAAATAAGTTAGGTACATGGGAAATTCTATAAATGTATATCTAGTTATGTAAGCACATATTACAAAGTTCTGGAATTTTCGTATTCGCTTTTCACGCTAATCTGGAGAGTCATGAAAACCAAGGAAAGTAATTTATCTTGCCAAGCAAATCGTAACTAGTTATTGACCGTACGATACCTATAGTTAAGCCAATGAGTTGACAGCAACGATATCGTCAACAAGTGGTGCTATTTATCCACTATTATTGGTGAGTTTGAGCCATAAACGGACATTGACCCAATAAGTATCTACATTTATTTACAGATTCTAGTACGACAATAGAAATAACTTCCGTTAACATCCTCATTCGATAGGTATCTATCGTTGTCGTCAACATTTTTCACTAATGAATAAATAAAGATAATACAATATACTATATATAGTTATATATATATATATGTTTCATTTTATATACCTATACATAGTTTATTGTTCGGATTCAGAAAGGGCAATGCCCGCTATCGCCATGCTAAAACGCACCAACTACAGCACTGTAGTTGCAAAAAGTAGTTAGTTCGGCGCTGCTGGAAATTGTATGAAGCTAAAGTCAAATAAATTGCCTCGTTAACTTTATACAGAACCGTATCATGTATGAATGATCATCGATAAAGTTTTAAATTACTCGATAAGATTTTTTGTACAATGATGGATTAAGTACTTCCAGCGAGTTACTAGCGCTAAGCTCATAATGCGCATTGGTTCAAACAGAAAACTTTACATTTTATGTCTCTAGGGAACGAACTCCTTAGATAAGTGAGAGATTTAATTAATTTTAACTCCGCCGCCAAGCCGCAGTATCTAATGGCACTTAGGCACGGACTTAGGTAAGAATTCCAGTCAAATTTAAACACGACCTTATTTTTCTTAATGACCACATAATCTTGCCTTTTCATTGCATGAAATGAACTTGAATTGGGTTAGCTACTATGGCGTGGTATTCTTTTCCAACTAAGTATTATTGGGTACGAACCGAACGTGTTATTATTATCTACGATTCCTTTATATGAAGCAGTTTAACAAAAGCATCCTTTCTTTAAAAAACACCAAAAGTTATATTGCTTTTTAAATCGATAAGGTAGGTATACTTTAAGTATCTAGTATGACTAGCAATATTAAGCTTACTAGACTGTTATAGAACACTGAACTGGGGAACGTATCAGCGTGGCTGGATGCCAGCAAATTGATTTCCTGCCTACAAGCGGAAACTAATCTCATTAAGGAGAAAACTTCAGGGCCCTTCAACTAATTGTTTACACTTCAAATTACGTTGAGAAAAGACGAAATGAAGCGCATTTTTGTCGTTCGAATGAAAGCGACAGCCTTTTGTGTTCCCTAACAACTTCGTTAAGGTGCCTAAATTAAGCAATTCAGCTTTATAATTGTTAATTTCTGAGCAGTAACGATCTTTGTTTAGGATAATTCAGCAGAAACGTGCTCCGCTTGTGCCGCATCCCGACTTAAATGGATATTTACAATTAAGGAAAAGGACGGGACACAAATATTTATATTTTATGGTCACGTTTGGAGCGGCAATTTTTATTTTAAATTTAATTCATCATCATCTTCCTGCCCTTATCCCATTTTACTTGGGGTCGGCGCAACATGTTTTCTTCTTCCATTCTCCCCTGTTAGACGTCAAGGCATCATCTACTCCCTTTTCACTCATATCATTTCTCACACAGTCCATCCATCTTTTCTTTGGCCGTCCTCTTCCTCTCCCTCCATCAACATTCATACCCATCACTCTCTTAGTCACATGAGTGTCATCCCTCCTCATCACATGTCCATACCAAGACAGTCGATTCCCTTTCACTTTTTCTCTTCTTTCTTTTTTTTTTTCTTTTTCTTTTTTTATTTTTCTTTTTTTTTTTATTTTAAATTTTATTAAATAAAAATTATATCTTTTATATCAACAAATGTTTTAATTACACGTAGGTGATACACCTATTTAGTAGGTAAAATAAAGTACCGACGGACTCCATCAGATTTTTTAACGTATTAAAGCATTCGCTTTGTTGAATACCGGCGGGCCCTATAAAAAAAGATATAGTTGTACCTATTTGCTTTCATAATTTATGCTAACTTATGTAAGATATTGGTAAATACTAACCTTTTGTTGAAAATGCCTAATCAATACCTACCTCAATATTTAATACAAATAAAAGTCGCTTTTCGTGTCTGTATGTGGACGGCGTTGCTCTTCTGAACTTCTACGCAACGGATTTTATATTGTTTTCACCACCATTTAGAGAATTTATTCCGAAAGTTTCATGTGTATTATAAATAATAAGGAAATCTCGATGTTTTGTCAAGTTGTAGAGTTTTTGTAATTAGGTCACTTCACTTTCACTACTTAAACTTAAGTATAGATATTTTAAATCTACTTTAAACAAATGTAGGTACAGCCTGTTCCAAAAGTATCTGATAAAAGTGTTAAGAGCGTTTATACCTTATGAGTGGCAACGTCGCAATTTAGTGTCATATTTCGTGGTTTTCAATTTTTATCATTTAATCGGAGCTATATTTTAAAAATCTGTTTAATTAACTTTTTAGAATTATGTGAAAACTGTGTAAAAGGTAAGAAATCGTTGCGTTTACAGTTCTATTTATATGCAAATAATACATTGGAAACTTGCAGGGCGTTATTTTCATTGTAAAATAACTGTAAGCATTACGGTTACTTACTTTTTAAACACTTTCACGTAATTCTAAAAAGTTAATTAAACAGATTTTTTAAATATAGCTCCGATTAAATGATAAAAATTGAAAACCACGAAATATGACACTAAATTGCGACGTTGCCACTCATAAGCCTGAAAGCCATAAAGACTATAAGAAATCCTGCAGACTCGGTACTATTCCAAAGCGATTTGGACCGGCTGACTAAGTGGTGTGAACACAATAAAATGTCTTTAAATGTAAAAAAATGCCATCATATCAAATTCACGAAAAAAAAAACCCATACAGTCAGTTTACAAATTGAATGGTGAGCGGCTTGAGGAAGTCGAAACTATACGAGACCTAGGTGTTCAGTTCGATAAAAAGCTAAGTTTTGTTGAACATATTGACAAAAATATATTAAAAACGTCAAAGATGCTTGGCTTCGTTATGAGAGAATGTAAAAACTTCAAAAAACCCACCATTAAAAAAATTATGTACAACTCGCTAGTTAGAAGCCACCTCGAGTATTGTAGTGTGGTTTGGTCACCTGAGTATAGGGTCCACATCAAGCGCATTGAACGGCTGCAAAAACGGTTCTTATGGCATCTTACCTACAAAACCAATATGGGAAAAAAGCTCAACTCGTACCAAGAGAGACTGAAGTATTTTAATATGGTGCTGCTGGAGAAATGCAGGAATATGCTGGATTTGGTTTTCCTTAAGAAGTTAGTAACGGGCTCTCTGAACTGTCCCGATTTGCTCAGTAGGGTTTTATTCCATGTGCCACGTAATCTGCCAAGAAGTTCTAATAGGAGACTTTTCTGCATGCCAAGATGTCATACCAACTTAAGGCAATATTGTCCACTGTCCAGAATGTATGCTGCATACAACGAGCACGAAGAGAACATTGACCTCTTCCACTCATCAGTACCTGCTCTAAAAAAAGCTGTGCTTGCGATTTAATGGGTAGGTATCTCTAGTCTAAAATCAAATCAAATATTTACCTAATCTTAAATTATTAAAAATATCAAATATAGAAAAACATTGAATCTAATCTAATTTAATTTACTCTAATTTAATTTAATTGTATATTTAATTTTATCTAATTTAATCTAATATAATGTAATCTAATTTAATCTGTTATTTAATTCATTGTAATCAATTTGGCTTTAACAGTAAATCTTATTTGTTTTTTGTTTTTCAAACTATGTATTACTTGTTGTTTAATTAATTGTGTTACATATTTACTGCGCATAATGTAGTGCATCCTGTGCTTTTCTGTAAGTGATGAGGCGCTTAGACTTAAGGTCTCTGCACACAGCGGGCGCGGCGTGGCGGGGCGCGGCGTGGCGGGGCGCCGACGCGGCGCTGGCGCGGCGGCATCGGTCACACTGCGGGCGCGATCACGTCAAAAACACCTATATTTTGTATACATTTCTACTAAATGTAGTATAATCTTGTATTCCCGCTCGGCGCGGCGGCGGCGTGGCGCGACGTTTACCGTCGCGTCGAGCGGGACGGCTCTGTGTGGCGTCGTCCGTAATATCTAGTACATTACAACTGCTCAGTGTCGCGTCGCCGTCCCGTCCCGCCGCGCCGCGCCCGCTGTGTGCAGCGACCTTTAAGTTTGTAATGTAGAATTTATAAAGTAACAGTGTACTCATTGTTGAAAAGCCTAATAAATAAATAAGGTATAAACGCTCTTAACAAACCCTGTTCAGTTTAAATTCTTACGTTGTCACTCACTATAGAGAACTAGGCAGTAACACATTCATCTGTAAATATTTAAGGTTTAGGTAACTTTATTTCTCACCACTTTTTCCAATAATTATTGTTTGAAAAACACGATAACAGATTATAAAGTTTCTTAAATAAAACACACCTTTAAGGTTACTTTAAATTAGAATTTGGATTTAAGTATTCAAATAAAAAAGATAGAAAGATAACCTACGCTTCAGAGGCGCCCGCGTCGGTTTGACATCGCTGTCTCTTTCTAATGAGCGCGCGTATCTACCTGTCCTTTTAAGTTAGCTCAGTGGTCGGTGCACAGAGTCACGGGACGGCCGTTTTTACGCGGTAAGTACCATAGTTTTGCAGTTATGTATGACCAAGTGTTGCGCTCCAAAGGCGCATGGTTATCTTTTGTGTGACTTTTAGTGAAAGTATGAATTTGTTTATACTTACATAAAATGTTTATTATAACTGTTTATTTCTTTGTTTTAGCATGAAATCTTTTCGCCTTCATCATGACGAGCCGGAGAACACTATCTGATGATGCAATATCTAGGTTTATCGCTGAAGAGGAAGAGAACGAGCATGAACGAGAGCAAGGAAGTGACAGTGAGATAGAAGATAATTTGAGTGAAGATGACATACAGAGTGATTTCGAAGACGAGTTTATAGATGATGAGGTGCCACAACAATTGAATGATACACAAAATGAAGACGATATAAGTCCGCCTGTATCTTCAGAGCCCACTGGAACTTCGGAATCATCCCGTCGTGACCACCGCATAATTGTTCCTGATCGCCGTGTGCTTAGGGGTAAGAACCAACATTGCTGGTCCACAATAAAAGGACAAAGTCGCGGAAGGACATCTGCCATAAATATTATTCGCACATGTAGAGGTCCAACGCGCATGTGTCGAAATATATGTGACCCAATCTTATGTTTTAATTTGTTTGTTACCGACGAAATAGTGGATGAGATCGTCCGTTGGACGAATGTTGAGATCTCTGTGAAACGTCGAGATACCATGACCAAAGCTACTTTCAGAGATACGTCTGTGGCAGAAGTCCAAGCTTTGTTTGCGATACTGACCTTGAGTGCAGCAATGAAAGACCATCACTTGTCTACTGATGAGCTGTTCGATAGTAGTTTTTCGGGTACACGGTACGTGGCAGTGATGAGTAGGGATCGTTTTGATTTCCTGCTTAGATGTCTACGATTTGATGACAAGTCTATACGACCCTCTTTACGTCATGAAGATCCATTCATACACATTAGAAAAATATGGGAATTATTTGTAACTCAGTGTAAACTAAATTATACACCAGGAGAGCATGTCACAATCGATGAGCAATTATTAGGGTTTCGAGGACGGTGCCCGTTCCGCATGTATATTCCCAATAAACCCAGTAAATATGGAATTAAAATCCCTATGCTGTGTGACAGCGGAACGAAGTACATGCTAAATGCAATGCCGTATATTGGCAGAGCTACGAACACTAATGGGTTGCCACAAGGAGAATTTTATGTAAAGGAGTTGTCTCGGCCCTTGCATGGCACAAACCGAAATATAACTTGTGACAATTGGTTCACTTCGGTTCCTCTCGCGAAAACCCTACTTCAGGAACCGTACAAACTAACCCTCATTGGCACTATGCGATCCAATAAACGAGAGATCCCCGAAGAATTGAAAAACACTCGGTCTCGTTCGGTAGGCACGTCAATGTTCTGCTACGATGGATGTTTGACCCTAGTCTCGTACAAGCCGAAGCCCTCTAAGATGGTTTACCTGCTATCATCGTGTGATGAAGACGGTGTCATCAGCCCAATAACTGGTAAGCCTGAAATTATAATGTATTATAATCAGACCAAAGGCGGGGTGGACACTTTCGACCAAATGTGTTCCTCAATGTCATGTTCGAGGAAAACCAATAGATGGCCAATGTCTATGTTTTATGGCATTCTCAACATAGCATTCGTCAATTCTTATGTTATATATTGTCACAACATTCTTGCGAAAAATGAAAAGCCTCTAAATAGAAGGGGTTATATGAAAAAGTTAAGCGCCCAGTTATCTGAATCGTGGATGAAGGAAAGACTGGAAGCTCCTACTTTGCCAAAGCATGTGAGAGATAATATCGCAAATATTCTTCCGAAACCGGTTGTGCAGAATGATACAGATAATAAAGAAGAACCTCCAGCCAAGAAAAGGCGGTACTGCACCTTTTGCACTAATAAAAAAATAAATAATGTCTAAGATGACTTGCGCCAAATGCAGGAAAACAGTTTGCGGCGAACACAAAAATGATGTTTGTTTTGAATGCCTATCAAACCTTTGAGCCAAAGATTATAGTTTTGACTGATTTTTTTTTAGTTGATTAGTTATTAAGAAATAATATAATTCGTTTTTAAGAAAAAAAAA
This sequence comes from Brachylomia viminalis, assembly GCA_937001585.2. Taxonomy (NCBI): domain Eukaryota; kingdom Metazoa; phylum Arthropoda; class Insecta; order Lepidoptera; family Noctuidae; genus Brachylomia; species Brachylomia viminalis. Next base: position 10,184,021 of record OW443301.2, on the reverse strand, counting down.
AATATTTTTTGATACTATGTTCCTGTAAACAGAAGACTGCTAATTTTGTTGATTTTTTCTAGAGGTTTTTTGATTTAAGTTAAATGTTTAAAATATATAAAATATTTCACAAAAAAAAAAATATTAATATATCGTGCGCCTCCGAAGCGCATGGTTATCATTTTGTGACAGTCAAAATATGGTTATCTTTCTAGGGTTAACAAACCCTGTTCAGTTTAAATTCTTACGTTGTCACTCACTATAGAGAACTAGGCAGTAACACATTCATCTGTAAATATTTAAGGTTTAGGTAACTTTATTTCTCACCACTTTTTCCAATAATTATTGTTTGATAAACGTCGATAACAGATTATAAAGTTTCTTAAATAAAACACACCTTTAAGGTTACTTAAAATTAGAATTTGGATTTAAGTATTCAAATAATCAGGTTGAAGCACTCAATTTGTAAGTGGCACTACAAATTGGCATCCACGGGTAAGTTTCCTGATCCATTTTTAAACATTTTCATCAGATACTTTAGGACAGACCATAAATGCCGTCACTGTCGAGCTGTGAGTGTAGAAAAGTGGAAAAAAAGAACCCCTGGACACCTCTGCCCATAGAGGTTTATATTTATAAGATGAAAGGCTATTTATTTAATTTAAACGACCTTTCGCAACTATCACTACCCAGTTTGATATTATTGTTGTTATTTTGACCTAATTCTACAGAATTGAATAAATGGTTTCTTTCCTTTGAATAAGGGCGTGATTCAGTCAGTAGAAAGCTTGACCTAGTTTTTAACTGACTTCATTAATGTAGGTATAAAAAATATTACCCATTTACTTCGGGAATAGAATTCATTTAAGCCAGATCTTTGTTCTTTCAACCTTTAACTGCTTGTTAGCTTTAAGGAAGGTGAAAACTTCGCTGTGTTCTCTCCAATGGCAGAAACTTATACAAAAAGGGACCGAGGCACTACCGTTAAGATAACGCTGAGAAGGAAACTTTGTCAAGAATCATTTACATTTCTATACAAACGTTGTGCGTAAGTTACCTTCTTAGGGAAGGTTTGGGCCTCCTCGTCCTACAAGTTTTGTTAGAAGTACCTAATGGCATACGCCTTAAACGGAAAATGAAAGCAAATCACAAGGCCGGCGCTACAAGCGTATCGGGTCGAATCGTTTGCTATCTACAAAAGTAATCTCTTATTCAAACGACCTTTCACATACGCCCTCTTCAAAGTGAACATAATTGATTTACCTAATCTGCAAAGATAATGGCATCAAAAGTGTGCCTTCATTCATTTTAGTACCAACTGCCCAAAAGCAATCGAGGTAGATTTCATTTCTCCTTGTTTCCATTAAAGCATTTTGTTTTAGTAACTACCTATTTATGGTTTTTTTCTAAAATAATTTTCATAGTTTTCATCAATAAAAGATTGCTTTTAGCGATAAGACCGCCCATTGTGTCACCCTATGTAAAACTTCTACATTTATATCTGTAATTTTTGGTGTACATATTAAAGAGTATTCTATTCTATTATATTTATCCTAAATACAGACCTGTCTTGAATATGAGGTAAGGTACTAAAAAAAATTTTTCATTTAATAACGGATAATGCCGATTAGCTCCGACTATAGTTTTTAATGACACATAATTTTTCCTTTCGCGGCGGCCCACAACTAGCTAGAGGCCAGTAATAACAGAGTTTTATCGATCAAACAGCTAACAATCTGTTGTGAAACCTCTATAATACTGAAATACCGTACAATGTTGTATGGAGCACGGGGGGAATGAAGGCATTTTGTTTATTATTGACGCGTAAACTGTGCGTTCAGACCCTAATACACTCGGGGATGCGAATACCTCAGAGCGAGAACATTATTTCATGTTATTAGAATATATGGGACAAGATAGTGACACGTCGTGTTGTGGACTATCGATTCTCAAGGTTCCGGCTCGCACTGGCGCGGCGTGAGTCGTGAGGAGGCAGCGCCGCATCTAATATTTATAGCGCGGCGTTACAGCGTGAGAGCGTCGAGCGGTCGCAGCCCGCCGCGCCCTACCGTCATCAATTGCTCCGAACATCAAGGACCAAAATAAATAAAATTACTTAACCATATTTTCGAGTTGGGACTTCATATATTATTCATATCAAAAGAGGTTATTCGCCTATTAGAGACAATTCAAACTGAAAGTTTTATAAAATAACACTCATTATTGCTATTCGTGGCCATAGCTTTAAGCCTCCATTACAACGATTTGAGAAAAGCAATTGCTACTAGAACCGTTCCCTTGAGCTCGGTACATTATATTACCCTCTCGCAATGGGCTATTTGAAAAATGAAGATAATGAAATTCCACGTCGATCCGAGATTCGAGAAGGAAAGAAAACCTGACATGGGCTGTAGTTAGGTACCTACCTAGGTATATTTAGCGGCTCTTGCCCACACTTGTGAAAGTTAATAATAAGTGAAAGGCACTTTTATATAAACTTCTACGTTGAGAAATCAAGAAGCTTTCAACTGCGTAGCGCAAACTTTGAACTAAAGTTTATCAACCAAATAGGTTTCACGTTTCAAGCAGTGGACATCTCGGATTGGTACCATTAATAGTTTTGTTAGAAAAATAATAAAACATGATAGCGATATTGACGTTAAAGTATTATTTTCGTCTGTTTTTAAATTATCCGGCCGTAATGTTAGGTGTCTGCCCGTTTCCCAGAATAATCCGGTGTTTGGTAAAGACTCTTCTTTAGATGGACGACCGTCATCACATGACGGCAGTGACGGCACCACGACAGCGCAAGCTTAAGTTTAATTAGGTATGTGTTACTTTTTCTGAAGTCAATTGGCTAGCCTGGCACTAAAGTGGCCTATGATACAAAATAAACATTTTGAGCTAACAAAAGAAACGCGTTTGAAGTCACTGTGTTCTTATGAATGTATGTTATATTGATGATAAACATTATGTTAAATAGAGCACTTTAGTTCCAGGCTAGCCAATTTTAATACAGACCTAATGCAATCGCGTAAGAGCTTTTGGTACAATAATAAATGAACTGAACTATTAAGTGATGCTTGATGCTTCTCGGCGTCGCCCCTCAACAGCAATTTGGGTCATCTGGTCTACAATAACAATTTGAATCAAAGTTTTGTAAATTGTCGAAATAGGCCGTCAGAACGGTTTACGAGAACCTACAAAGTCCCATTTCTCTTAACTTAGATGACTTGCGCACAATTTGCAAACGAGGCAACGACGTACCTCGCACCGTAGGTATACATCTATAGTTAAAGCACTTAAACTACTAGACATGTACCTACTTATAACCAGTATTATCTGGTAGGTAGTTACTTAGTCACTTTCCTAAGGGTTCGTGACTTCAGTTCCTGAATTGACTTCGCAGGTTCGGTACTTCAGTAGAAAATGACTATTCCTTCGGCCGTATAACAGATTGTATGCCAGTTGGAGACAAGAGTTTAGCGAAGTTACTTTAACTTAGGTCGCGTAGCTGAGGTAATGCTTCATACTTGTGTGCAGACCTCAAACTATACAATAGAATATATTTATTTGTTTTAAAACATCGTAAATTAAGGTCTTATAAATAGAATTATGTTCTCACATGTTTCGCCATGGACTAGCATACGAATATTTAAAAATGTTAAATGTAAAAATTAAAAACGGCACATTATTTTGTTGAAATTATTATTCTAACACCTGAAACATCCCAGCGCTGAGTTGCTGGATTCGTTTTCTCCTCTACCGATCGTTATTTCTCCTGACCAAGGTTTATTTTGTTTATATGTATGTATCTATATATTAGTATTCATTCTTGTATTTTATAGTCATTTCCGAGCTATCTATCCCGTATGTTGCACCTGCCATGGTATATCTCTGCATCACACTAAGGTTGACTGGTAGAAAATGCCTCAGGCATTAAGTCCGCCTTTGTACAGTATTTTTTTACTTGTGCATAAAGTTTTAATAAAATAAATAAATAAATAATAACGCTGGTAAAACCTTAATAAAATATGTATCATTTACTTTTTATCAATAAATTCATTCACACTTTATAAACCATTACCTACCTACCAACAAGCCATTTATGTAGTTTGTATTGACCTAAACGCAAGTTTTATAATGCCCAAATGCATATGATCCACTGCAGTAAACCAAATCAGAAAAATATATGATATTCTTCAGGATATATGCTAGTTAGATAGTGTGTTGAAAATAAATACAACTAATTTGGTATTATAGAAAAAAGTCACGAAGATACCTCTAAATATTTATTTTAACGATTAAAAACCATACTAATATACATGCAATCATTTTGTTTTCAGATTGTTCTTTAAGCAACATATTAACGTGATAGTGTTTTCATTTTTTTGTCCAATCAATAGATTTTTTGTAAATAGATTTTTCCCTTGTTTCTTTTGGAATATTGTTGAATATTTTGATTGCTGTGATAAAGCTATTTTTATGGCATAATGTGCTTGAATGTGAAGGAATTCTTAACCGTGTTGGGTCTCGACGGGTATATTTTGAATGCAAGTCATATGCTATAAAAAAATTTGGGTGCTCTTTCACAAATACACCAGAGAGATGAGAAGACCTATTAGTGTTAGAAGCTTACTTGTTTAAATAGAGGCATTGTTTCTGCACTAGGCTGCTTCATTTACGTTCGTCGAGTTCCTCCACAGTAGGTGCCCATACCTGAGTATAGAGGAAACATACCCGTGGTAAGCAGTCAGTGCAACTGCTTCACTCACGGTACGTCTTAAGCGTTTAATAGCAAATTATGAACGCAAGTGTGAAAAATTACCTCTAACCTAAACTAACTCAGCTTAGCTCTTGTAAACAAACGAAAAATATGTAACAAAACAATGATATTATAATTTTTGTAATGGCAATTTTTTCTGGGACATTTAACATAATATTTTGATGTAGCACCTACTTATAGCCTTTTTTCGGCGGGTTAAAATACGTAGGAGTCGCTTAGGTTGGCGTGACCCGGCGCGCCCCCAGCCTTCGCCCTACGCGTTAATGGGCTCCGGCATGATGGATAGCTCAAGTACTGCACGACACAATCGCGGCCCGACACCCATGGGGCCTTATTAATAAAAAGCCGACCAAATAAATATTAATTATTTTTTTAATTGGATACGACCGCGACACTAAACGGGGTATATTTATTTTTATTGGTACTACTTAGGTGAAAAGTATGTTTAGTTAGTATTTGTTTGTTTTACCTTTAAAATATTTTAGGAAAAGTAAACTCGATTTAAGAGTTGTAGGTCGTGGGTTCGAACCCAAGCATGCACTTTAGTTTGTGTAAATTTTTTCATCACCATTGCTCTCAAAACGGTGAAGGAAAATGGCGAAGGAAGGTGGCATGTCCTAGAACCGAAAATTCGACATCCGCCAACCCGCACTGGGCCCGCATGGTGGGTTATATGGCCCATTCCTGCCTCCCAGGCCTGTGTCCCAACAGCGGGAACATTATAGACTGATTATACTTAATATGCTTAAACACAGACACTCTTTCGAGTAAGTTTTTTTTGTTCGGCGTGTTTTGTTTGCTCACTACGTACTTACGTGGTGTACCTAATACACTTAAGGTATTCGTTTCTTTAAGGTAAGTAGATACCGCTCTACCCTAACCACTTCCAATAGTTCCAATAATCCTATAAAACGAACATAGAACGAAATGTTCAGAGTGGTTTTGTTTTCAGATTTGGTATCTAATGAAGCGAATACAAATCGTTACGGTTCAGTGCGGGCTGGCACGATCTATCCATTATCTATGTAAGCGTTACAGTAACAGGCCCGAGTGGCAAATAGGTTCGATCCAATTAATAAATAATAACATATTTACCTTCGAGTAATACGGGTGTGACGTGTCGTGTGTCATTATCAAATTGTTTTTATGTTCATAGTTATCAGGCAAAATAAAACTGCAATGGTCTGACATTAATACTTTTGAAGTACCTAGGCACCTATGTTTTTATAAAAGCTTTCGAAATCCCAAAATAACATAATGTCAATGCATAAAAGGTTAAGTTTCAGGTCAACCTTTTTGACCTTTTTGGCGTTTGATGTTAAATGAGATTAGATATGGTAAATAATCTTGAGTATTTCTGTCGTTAACGGAGCGTTTACTTTATATTATATATGACCTACCCAATGAGCCTTCTCCTAACAAAACTTTGAGAAAAATCTGCATCATAATTAGCATCTCTTTGCAATCTGATCTTTACCAGAAATTAATAATCCACGGGTTTCGGTTATCAGTTGATTCAACCGTATAGTTTGGAAACGCCACCGATTGGACCCGAACACACAAACCTCAACCGGTAGTGGGTCCCATTGGAGCCCAGAATGACCACGTATGTCGTTTGTCGTCATTCTGTGGTTGACAATTGATTGTGTAAATATTTATTATGCTACCTATCAAATCATAATGAGTGTGCATTTATTGAAATTGGAATTTATTTATTTGCTAGAATTTAAGTAGGTACCTACATGACATACCTACATAATAAATAACACGGTAAAATAATTTTAGTCTCACTATATTCGACTTATCTATCAGTTGTGCAAAAAAACGTCATCGCCGTCGTGTTAAAAGAGTTGGATAAAAAGCTTACCTATATGCCAACGCCATTAAACCTTTTAATTTAGCGTGCAAGTTTATTAATTTAACTTTCTCGCCATTTTGATGCTAGTTGTGGTAGACGCTAAAAACCAATAAAAAACATAAAAATTGAGTATTTCGGAAATTCAAACTAAAATCATTAAATTATATATGTTATTTGTTCATCCTTTGTTCTCATAGAGCAACACGGACCACCGGCGGACCGGAGTCCGTGTTGCTCTATGTTTGTTCTAGTTAAATTAGTAAAGGTAAGTTTTCTTATACCCAAAGTCAAAGTTCCGCGCCAATCGTGCGTTTTAACATAAGCATATTTTTTTCGTAATTTCTCTAAGTATATCTACACTACACCATTTTAGTGATGCAGAGACTACACCTTTTTTACAATTTTCATACGACATTTGTCGGGTTAATCAGCACTCCTAAATCTGTAAAAAATCATATGATTCTTTTTTACTTTAAATAGCCGCAATCTTCAATTTGTAAACCAACCTCAGTCGTTTAAAAAAACCTATGTTCAGATCAATTTTATTAGAAATCAGAAAAGGCAGCTTGGGACATAAGCTCTGCCTACTTCCTCCTGCAACCCCTACACGAATACCTTGCGAAAAAGCTCCAATAGCACCGTAAGGAAGCTGGACTGTACAAATTGGTTAAAATCTAGATTTTACGAGGTTGTGACAAATGAACAGAGACACAGACAGGCACATAAACAGACGGCCATGACGAAATTATCTATATACATATAATAAAATGGTAGGAAAGTCAAAACTGTACATTGAATATTTTTTTTAAAGAATACTTGGGGTGTGATCTACAATCGATACCGAAGCCAAAAATATAGTTTTTAGAATTTTTGTCTGTTTGTCTGCATGTCCGGGATAAACTCAAAAAGTACTGCATGGATTTACTTCAAATTTGGCACGAATATTATAAAGAAGTCGGGTCAACATATAGGCTACATATTATCACGCTATTACCGACGGGGAACGAGCAGTGAGCCTTTATTTCTTCAACACATTCTGTAACAACGTAATCTAACGACGCATATTTGAATGTTGTTATTATGTCAACCATGCTATAAGCTAGCTTCACACTATAAAAATCATGCAATATAAGTAACTTAGGCCGATAAACATAATTAAATTAATATAAGTAGTATCAATTTTAAAGCAGCGCCATCTATGAGATTTCAAAAACATCAAGTCGAATTACATGTGTAAGCCCTTTTTGGATATAAATAATTTAAATTTGATCATGTTGGCGAGGTTAATAGTTGTTTTTAAAAGTCATAGATGGAGTTGTGCATTTTCTTCTCAAAAACTGTATCGTTAATTCGTTTCAGAGATGAGCAAGACAATTAAAAAAAATTTGTTTTTTATAAGTTTTAAGCTGCTTCATCTATGTCTTATAAAATTCATCGAGTTTGTCTGTATGTAATAACAAACAGAACTCAAAAAGAACTTCATAGATTTATAACAAAATTTAAACTCGAAAAAGGCACGCTATTGCTGTAAGCAATTTGAGCTAAATAACGAAGAATGAGGAAAATTAAGCATGCCATGTATATCTTAAAGATAAGACATGCTGAAGCGGTTTGGCGGATACTGGCGTTCTCTATACATGACAGGCATCCTACCGTCATGCATTTAGACGTCCACCTAGAAAACGGCCAACGCATATATTTTGACCCCGACAACGTTGCTGAGCGCTTGGAAAATCCGCGCCAAACAACTCTCTTGGCATTTTTCAGGCTCTGTGAAGTCGACCAGATTGCGAGGTCCCTTACGTATGACGAGGTGCCTTCATATTACACGTATGACAAGCAAAGGGGTGTATTTAACCGACGTCGACGAGGAGGTGCCGTGGAAGGTTTTCCGGGAATTTTCAAGGACACCGCATTGGGTAGAGTTTATACCGTGCACCCGAATAATGGCGAATGCTATTTTCTGCGGTTGTTACTTCACACGATCTGAGGACCAACGTCTTTCGCCTTTCTGAGGACATTTGATGGCGTGGAGTATCCCACTTACCACGCAGCCTGCGTAGCACGTCACCTTCTCGACGGTGACCAAAACTGGGATAACACCCTCGCGGAGGCGAGCGTCAGTGACAGTCCCAGCCGCATGCGTCATCTGTTTGCCGTCATCTTGGTGTTTTGTGGAGTCGCGAACTCAATAGCTTTGTGGGAGAAGTATCGCCAACATCTGTCTGAAGATTTTCTACGAGCCTTGAGGCGTTCTACTGGAGACGAAGTCGAAGTAACTGATGAACGCGTACTGAACACCTGTCTCAGTTCACTTTAAGACGTGGTTATTTCTATCGGTGGCAATCCACTGGTCGAATATGGGTTACCAGCTCCCCATTCATCACCGCATCAAGACCGTATAAATCGGGAGTATAACGCTGAGACAATTTACGATCCGGGTGAAATGACCACCATACGAAATTACCATGTCGCTTTGTTCTCTTCAGAGTAAAAACAAATTTATGACACCGTCCTTGAAAGCATTGGGCAAAACCAGGGTAAAATGTTTTTCTTGGATGCTCCTGGGGGAACAGGAAAAACATTTGTTACCACTGGCATACTTGCAGAAGTCAGAAGGCAAGGCAAAATTGCCATTGCTGTAGCGTCGTCGGGAATCGCTGCCACACTGCTTGCGGGGGGCAAGACAGCACATGCCATGTTTAAAATTCCCATCGATTTAGAGAGCGCCGAAACGCCTGTTTGTGGTGTGTCACGTAACAGTGATAAGGGACACGTGCTCAAGGATTGCTCTCTGATCGTATGGGATGAGTGTACGATGGCCATAGGAAGGCAGTTGAGGCCGTGGACAGAACCTTGCAGGACATCCGCAGGAACGAACATTTGATGGGTGGTGTCACAGTTCTGTTCAGTGGCGATTTCCGACAAACGCTTCCCGTGGTGACGTGGGGATCGAGGGCTGACGAGGTGAATGCTTCGTTGAAACGATCTTCGTTGTGGTCACGAGTTCGTACGCTACGCTTGACCATTAATATGAGAGCTCGGCTCGGCGGCAATGCACGTGCTCAAGAATTCTCCGATGTCCTTCTAAGTCTTGGCGAAGGCACTCTACCAGAGGAGAGAGGTGGACAGGTGGTGCTTCCAGAGTCTCTCGGTAGAGTTGTATCCAGCTTAGAAGAACTCATTCGCTGTGTGTACGGGGACATTAGTCGTATACCGCACCAGCAGAATTCTTGGGTGTGTGAGCGGGCCATTTTGACGACCAAAAAAGATCAGGCTGCAGCAATTAACGAATGCATTCTCTCGAAAATTGAGGGGAATGAAGTGGTCTACACCTCTATAAACACTGTCGTCGAGCAAGATGAGGCCACACATTATCCCGTGGAATTTCTGAACTCCCTGTCAGCAAATGGACTTCCAGCGCATACCATCAAGCTGAAGGTCGGTGTCCCGATTATGCTTCTTCGGAACCTATCTCCTCCGAAGTTGTGTAATGGGACCCGCCTTAAAATCATCTCGCTCCACAGACACATCATTGAGGCGGAAATTCTTACGGGTGGTGGCGTCGGCGAGGCAGTATTTATACCACGCATTCCCCTCATACCTCATAACTTCCCGTTCCAGTTCAAGCGCGTACAGTTCCCCGTGAGTATTTGCTTCGCGATGGCAGCGGGTGTCGACCTCAGGACGAGCTGCTTCTCACACGGGCAGCTGTACGTCGCTTGCTCCCGCGTCACCAGTCCTGACTCTCTTTACATTTTGGCTGCGGAGAGCCAAACCACTAATGTTGTTTATAGAGAAGTCCTTTAAGTATGTATTTTTACCCTATTCTGTTTTCATTATTTTCTCTATCTGCTTCAGTCACAACTTATGACTTAATTCAGCAGAATCACCGTAAAGTCATTTATTCAAAGCAGGCTGAAAATCAGCACTTTTTGAAGGGCAATTTTACAAAAGACAGTCTATTACTGCACTTTCTGTAGTTAAGAAATGTAAAGAAGAAACGGGTAAATGTATGTTAATTTAAAAGGTATAATCGTAGGTATTTTTGGTGCTGTATAGCGTTCACGCAGACGACGTCGCGGGCAGCAGCTAGTAAGGAATATTTTACGACTACCGTCGGCCTAAAAAAATCGATACGATTCGGTTCATATTTGGCAAAGATGCACGTTGAAAAATCCTCCTAAAAATGTGTAACTATGTAATTACACTTTGAATAAATAAAAAAAGTTACACCTCGAACCACACTCTAATATTCAACAAGGTACAATATACAATAGGTTAACATCCCCTTCACTCTTCAACTTGTACGTGAACGGGCTTATTCTTGGGCTGAGGGACACCGGAGTAGGATGCTCAATTGATGGTCACTGTATCAACAGTATTAGTTATGCAGACGATATGGTGTTGCTCAGCCCATCATTAGCCGCGCTCGGAAAGCTGTTAAGCGTGTGTGAGGAGTATGCGAGGGTACACGATCTCTTATATAATGTTGGGAAAAGTGAGCTCCTGGTATTTAAAGCTAGGGGCCGTAGGCTTGGAGATGTGGCACCCGTGCTGCTTAACGCTGTCGCTCTTCGAAGAGTGACTGAGTTTAAATACCTCGGCCATGTGGTCAACGAGGATTTAAAAGATGACGGGGACATTGAAAGGGAGAGGAGGGCGATGGCGGTCCGCTGTAACATGTTGGCACGTAGATTTGCAAAGTGTAGTTTAGAGGTAAAGATAACTTTGTTTAAAGCATTCTGCCAAACTCTCTACACCTGCAATCTGTGGGTCAACTACACGCAGCGGGCCATCAACGCTCTCCGAGTCCAATATAACAACGCGTTCAGGGTGCTGGTGGGGCTCCCACGCTGCTGTAGTGCGTCTGCGATGTTTGCACACGCGCATACAGACGGCTTTCACACTATGCTGCGGCGTCGCATCGCTTCGCTGATGTTCCATACGCGTGGGAGCCCCAACAACATCCTTAATGTGCTCAGTCACAAGCTGGACAGCCCCCTTCTGGGGCACTGGGTTCAAGCACAAGTGCGTGTGCCCGGGGCCCCGGCGCAGGGCAAATACTTAAATTAATTTAAATGTAATTTTGGAAATTTAATTTTAATTTTATTTATTTAAACTTTTAAATGAATTTTGTAATATAATGTAATCTTTAATGTAATTTAAAATTGTATAATGTCATTTAATTTTTTTTTAATGTAACGTAATTATTATAATGTTAATTTTTAAATGTAAAGTTTCATTTTTAAAAGTATTTAATTAAAAGTAAAAGATTTTTTATGCAATTTAATAATGTAAAGTTTTAATTTTTGAATGTATTTATTTTAATGTAATAAGTAGTAATCTCCTATTTTTTTATTTAAATGTACCTAACATAGTTTTTAAGTCGTTACTAACAAATATTATGGACCAAAATGTCTGAAATAAAAAGATTTTATTTTATTTTTATTTTATTTTAATTATTTAATAGAAAGTAGACTTACAAAATTGTATAAAATAAAATATGTAATATGTAATAAAAATATTAATATGTAGTAAAATGTAATAAAATAAAACAAGTAGATAGATTAAATAATTTAATTATTAGTTACTTTGCATTATTTGCATGTTCATGTTGCATAAGCATATTAAAATAATTGTCATCTGACAGTGACGAGCGTTTGGCTCTCAAAATATATTTCCCTGTGGAAAAAAGCCGTTCTACTGCGGCGCTTGATGGGATTGCAGTATAATATTTAAAATATATATATATAAAGTCGGAGTTGGTTGTCAATTACAATTGTGGGTAGTTAACACAATTTGTTATGATTTGTTTTTCTTATTATTAATTTTAATGATTTTCCCTATCGATTATTGTCTAGTAAATCGAAACATGATTTATTGGGTACTCGGTACGCAGTAATTGATTTTGGCAACTTATATCGATAATAAAATTATAACCGATGGTTTTGTTCAAAACATTTGATGACCTATTACTTTGATTTTAAAATGATTTACTTTGTTATATCATCATTGTTTATTTACAACAATTATTCTTGTATTATTTGATTGCTTTATAATGTAAGTCTCATTAGATTTAGTGTATTATAGTGTTTTGTACCAAGTAAACACGTGACGTAGGTACTTCCGTGCGTCATCGGACAGAGTTGTCGTGGAGGGATTGCAAGGTGGGGGCATCGTTCTATAAAATAGTGTGCACTCTGTCTACGAGTCAGTCTGCCGCCAGCTGACGAACACCCCAGCCCCGGTGCGTCCGCTGCTCAACAGCGACGGGGCGCTCAAGTATGTAGCGGAGGACCGGGCGGAGGTCTTCGCCGAGCACCTGGAGCGTCAGTTCCGCCCGAACCCGACCAGCGACACCGACCATGTCGCAGCAGTCGAGAAACACCTGGGAGACTACTTCGCATCGCCGATAGCTCCCGATGAAGACTCTATCTTTTTCTCGCCTGGCGCAGTTAGACGCGCCATTCTAAACACGAAGCCTAGGAAGGCCCCCGGTGCCGACGGTATCACCAACACAGTGCTGCGCCGCCTGCCGTACCGTATGGTGGCGGCGCTGGCGCGCCTGTTTACGGGGATACTGCGCACGGGGACCTTTCCCGCCGCGTGGAAGGAAGGGCGCGTCATTATGCTGCCCAAGGCGGGGAAAAATACGCTGAAGCCGGAGAGCTATCGGCCAATCACGCTGCTGCCGACAGTCTCCAAGGTGTTCGGTTCGAAGCACTCCTGCGGCGACATCTACAAAAACACATCATGCCACGGCCGGAGCAATTCGGGTTCCGGGCGGAGCACAGCACGACGCTCCAGCTGTCGAGGGTACTGCACCACCTCGCAGCCGCAGCCAACAAGAAGGAGTACTCGGTGGCAGTATTCCTCGACATGGAGAAGGCCTTCGACCGTGTATGGCACGAGGGCCTCATCTATAAGATGGCCACGTCCGACGCGCCCCGTCGCGTTGTAAAGGTGGTCTCTGACTTTCTCTACCATAGGACTTTCAGGGTGGTGGTCGACGGCGCGCTATCAAGCGCCCGCCCGGTGCTAGCGGGTGTGCCGCAGGGCAGCTGCGTGTCGCCGGCGTGTTACTCACGTTACACCGACGACATCCCCACTACCTCGGACGTGATGCTCGCGCTGTACGCAGATGACGCCGCGTACCTTACTACCTCGCTCAACGCGAAGTACGCGGCGGTCAAGATGCAGCGCGCCCTAAATTTGCTCCCCGAGTGGCTGTCGAAGTGGCGGCTGTCGGTGAACGTGGGTAAGACGCAGGCGATGGTCACCGGCTTCGCGCGCCTCCCACCACCCTTGAAACTTCAAGGAGCCGACATCGAGTGGTCGCCCCGGGTCAAGTACCTGGGTGTCACCATCGACCGTCGGCTCACGATGGGGCTGCACGTCCGCAAGGTCGCCGCACAGGGTAGGGTCGCCCGCAACCTCCTTAAACCAGTGCTCTCGTCCCGCCTCCCGGCGCGCGTCAAGTTGGGCGTGTACAAACAGTACGTGCGCCCAATCTTGACGTACGCCGCCCCCGCTTGGTTCGCCCTCACGAGCGAGTCGAACCTAAAGCTGCTCCGCACGCAACACAATAAAGCGTTGCGGACAATAGTGGACGCCCCTCGCTTCGTGAGGAACGACGTGATCCAGCGGGACCTCGGGATTGAGGGCCTGGATGAGTTTGTGCGGCGCCTCGCGAAAGGAATGTTCGCGCGTGCCGACGCATCTGCTTGGCCCCATGTCAAGCAGATAGCGCCCTGGCATGCGCGCCCCCCTGACGCGAGACCCCTACCCCGCGACCTGGTAGCGGACGACGACCCCATCCCACCGGACTGACTCCCGAGTAAGCCGCATCCAGGTTACACGCGGCTTACTCGAAACAACTGAACTCCACAACACCACATATATCCGTTGCGTAGCGTGTGCTAGGTTAATATAGGCACGTTACGTAAACGAAATACAGACACCCACCTCTATACAGGCGCCTAAACACACACGTGAATGCGCGGCGCGGGCGGCGATTCACGTAGACACTGAGCGGTGTTACACAGTACAATACCGCTCACACGCACACGACGGCTTCTTAGCCCGGACCGTGACCGGCTAGCTCTGGAAGCGGGACGGGCGGGATCCACACACCCTACTCTGTAGGAGCGTCGAGTCGGCACCTTCGTCGCTGGTCGTCCCCCGCCGGGCCTCCCCGGGTCTCACCTGGCGGGGACAGACCGCCGAGGTGTCGTGAAGATAGCGGCGCTGTGAAACAGCGCCGTGGCGCGCCTACAGAAAAACACATAGCAACATACACGCGCCCGACCGCGGCTAACAAGCCACTGTAGCGGACCAAATGAGAGGCCCGTGTTTACGGGCCGCCGCACTGCATCCGCGGCCGGGGGGCGAAGCCCTGGAACCGCTAGCCGCGCCCTCTTACGGGGACGCAGCGACTTCCCAACGTACGAGTCAGTCGATCTTCAGATTCGACTCAATAAAGAGCCCTTGCTCCCGACAAAACTGTCGGTTTACCTGTGTAACAAGTAGGTACTAAAAATAGAAACCCTGTGATTGTTTATATAGTCTTATTTTTCCTAATAAAATGGGAACTCCAAACCCTGACGAGATACCGCTCGGCACTCCTGATCCTACATATATTAAAACTTGTTCACCTAGAAGGGCAGGATCCATAAAAGATTCTTTTGACTTTGGTCCTGCCAAGTTCTCACCAAATTCTGCGCTTTGTTTTTGAGATATTGTGGCGTCCTCTAGACCTATATTCTTCAGACTGAATAACAGAGCTGAAAAATCTTCTCCTTCATTATTGCTGCTTCCGCTAATACTGACACTATCCTTTTAATTTGCTTCCCTTTCTCTGTTCTGAGCGCCTTCAACTGTTGCTTCCATAAGCTTCTTGACTTTTGATAACTTGCTGCTATCAAACTTTTGCAGCCACAGTAGTCTAAACTTCAGGCGAAAGGCTGCAACCAGCTTTCTTCATCTTCTATAAACGAATGTAACGAACTAAAGTTAACGTAAGTTTAATTTAACGGAAGTTAACAAGAACGTTAATATTTTTTTGAGTTAACTTAATAGTTAGTGCGTTAAGAATGTTGTTGATTTTGTTAATTAACGATTAGCGAGTTACTACCCACCTATGGTCATATGTCAAAATATTGCTGAGCAGAGTAGTTAAATCTCGGGTTGAATGTCAAAATATTGTTGAGCAGAGTAGTTAAATCTCGGGTTGAATATTTGATTACAACGTCCATGCTGAGAGTATTTGCAGTACACCTATACCTATAGTACATACTAATCGCATGCAACACATTAGTTAGTGGCTAATGTGTTAGCTAGTCAAAAAAATTACGAACTGCCATTACATTTTCTTTTATATTTTGTTCGACGTTTGAATAGAAGGTTTTCACCGTAGACAGCAGGCTGTCTACGGTTTTCACCGGTTTTCACTTTGCTTAAGCTAAAACAGCTGAGGCTTTCGAGAGACTTTAAATTCAATTAAACCTTTTTGCATCCTTTTTGGATATTTTTACAAAAAGGAAAAGCATACCGCTTTCTCAAAGTAACAAAAATATTAAAATAATTAAAAGTTATGTTATATATTTTCGTTTTGTGCCACCGACTTCTGAAATTAAAGTAATATTTCACTTTGTAGTGTTTTTTGAGAGTTTTATTTTTATTTTTTATTTCTATAGTTTTGTAGATATTCGCAGGAACAAAATACCAAAATATCTATAAATGTGGGGTTCGACTAACAGACTGCGAATTAGAAGCAATCCGCTTTCGCTTTGAGAACCCATGGACCCCGAAAATCATTTATTTTAAAGCCACTCTGTCAGATGTAAGCCTTTGCCACACCGAACGGTTCTGTGGGTTACTAGATAAAATCCAAAGATTATCTGACCAACCTTTTAATAGTATGGTATAGGTACTTTGATTCCATAAATGGTGAGGTATCGAGCGACTGTGTACATACTATAACCTGTTTTATCTGTTCTGTGCTATAAGCACACATTCGCTAAAAATCCACCCAAGCTCTATCGTTGTACATATTAGAGCTGTGCATCATTCTAAACTACCGTTTTTCATTAAAGTATTGTTTCAGCAATTTTTGTCTAATTTAGTTGCAACCTTTAGTTACAAATACCTAACTGGCTAGTTTTGGTTAAAAATATGAATAAAAAGTATCCATAGGAGTTACAAAAAATATAATTAAAAACTCTGATTTTTAGTAACTAGCAAAAACCTGCTCGATTCCTAGACACTTTGGATGTGTGTATTTTTGTTTTGTTTACTTCTGTCCAACAATGTAACATGCTAGGTTAGGCGTGACAATTAAAACTGCAAAATAAAACACGTAATGTTTATTCGAGTTTCATAGTTCAGGATAACTGCACAATTTTCTCCCATACACGATCAAGTTTGCATCAGTTGTTCAAGGTACTAGTACCTAGGTTCAGTTTGATTGCTCACTTTGTACAGCTGTTGTAGGGTGTTGTATAAAAGAAAACAAATTACAAACCAACCCACGCTAGCTATGACGACTACCCACTAGCGGGATGCCCATTAAACTCGACACGTTATGTCATAGTAATTGTTATAAAGAGAAGTGTAAGAAAACGGCCTGTAAACCTAACCAATGGTTACAATGTATGTATTATATGTTTGGAAGAGGTTAATTCATAAAAAAATGGAGACGAATAGGTTTTGATAAACATCAGCCTTTACTGATACATATTATCTAACAGAACTTTGTTTTGATGGTTCATGATATTGGTAACAATACAGGGTTATTGGTAAAACACCATCAACCTCTTAAGGGGTCATTGTACTCATCATTATGAACAACTTTTACTATGGGACCAAATATGAAATCGCGAAAAAAAAACAGCTGTTCCCTACATTTATGTTTGCAGAACTCGTCAAAATTATCTTTTTTATATATAGCTGATATTTATTTCGTGATTTCATATTTGGTCCCATAGTAAAAGTTGCTCATAATGATGAGTACAATGACCCCTTAAAAGGTTGATGGTGCCAAGGACCAATAACCGCGGCAATAACTGGTGGAGGTTGGTGGACCAATAACCCTGTATAACGCTACTAAACTTGGACTTGGTTGGTACTAAAGCACTATCATTTTTATAATTACTTTGTTTTGTCTTTTGACGGTGGATATTATTTAACCTTCCGCAAAAAAAAGAAGTTACTCAGAATGTTGCCAAAGCAAGGGTTTTATACTCTGTTCATCAGGCCAAGAAAACAGACTTATGATACGCAGAAGAATAAATACATAAAATTTAACATTCTCTTAATACGACATTTGGCAAACAAATTATTCTGCGCTCGATAGCTTAGCTGAAGTTGTGTAGGTATTGTGGGGTTTTCTAATTAAAGGTACTAATCGTACCTCACGAAACTTTCTAGACTGATAAATTAATGTAGATATACACTAAACATTGCAGATGCCAGTGATTTCTGCCATGACCGATAACGTCGCGACGTCGCGGGCTGGAGGCGAGACGATCAGACCCCGTCTGGCAGACGCCGCCGCGCCGGTAGTCTCGAACACTTTATTTATACTATTATTTAAGTGATAAACGCACAGATGATAAACAGTCGGGGAGACAGTATAAAAAATAAGCACGCTATATCTGGCTCTTCTACGAAATCTCTTAAAGACACTGTAGTTATTAAATTTGCCTTTTGTATACCTAGGTCGAGAACATTTTTAGGTCCTGACGAAAACAGGAGCGTGCTGTGGTAATATTAAAGCTTTTGTCTGATAGTCGCATCGTTTTAAGGAAAATAATTGTAAAAACTACACGTGAAAACAACAAAAATGAACCAGCTTTTGGTTTGTTGTGGTTATAGTTGTTTAATTGACTGAATAATTAATAATTACCTGGAATTTGTACAAAGCCATTCTGGGGAATAACTAAGCAGCTACAACGAACTCAGTCTGCAAGTTGAATTTGTATTATATTTAGCTTTACTAACATAAATAACTCTTTCAGAGTTCCATGAAGCATTACCTTTGCAGTTAACATACGTCCATAAACCATTCGGCATGCAAATTATACGTACACACTACACAGTAGCGCACATCTACACATCTACACTCGTGAGCAACTAAATCGACTCAACCCATAAGCACGCATACATATCTTTATTTTTCGGAAAATACATATTTTATTTATAAAAACCATATGTCCATTAAAAGCTTGAGACTTTAGCTTTACATCAAAACCACTGTCATAAAAAATATTCAGTCCTTTTTATTTAAGCAATTTAAACGGATGTATAGGAACATTCACTCTCTACGGTAAACCCTATAAAAACCCTCACAACCGATTCACTTTATCAGTCGCTTATCAGAAGTTGACATGTACACATCTCCGCAAATTGCACTCATTGTTTTGAAGAAACTATGGACACTACGCCTGAAGAAGCTGCTCAAGCTGTTGCTCTGTTGCAACGAGGACTCAGTCAGCGAACCGACGCTGCCCAGCTTCCCTTGAGCCAGTCTGCTGTATCAAGGGTATACAGAAGATTTCAAGAGACTGGTGCCTTTAATCGGAGACCAAGAGCCAGCCGCCACCGGTGCACTTCAGAGAGAGACGACCGTTTCATCGTTACAACAGCGCTGCGGAATCGGCACCTAACGGGTGTTGATGTGATGCAGGAATTGAGGCATGTTCGTGGGGTGGCTGTCAGCGAGTGGACAGTAAGAAGAAAGACGCTTGAGGAAAGCCAATCTCACTCCAAAACGGCCTGCCACGGGCCCAAAATTAACTGCAGGCCACCGACAAGTGCGCCTTCAATTTGCTCGAGAGCATCTCAATTGGAGCGTTGAGCAATGGCAGTATGTCTTGTTCACTGACGAGTGCAGAATGTGTCTGCATGGCAGTGACAGGAGAAGCCGGGTCATCAGGCGTCCGGGCGAGCGATTTGCGCAGTGCTGTTTCGCTAAAACGGTTGCATACGGCGGCGGCGGCTCCTGCATGATGTAGGCTGGTATCTCTTTAGACGGAAAAACCGAGCTTGTTTTCGTGCCCGGCGGAGGCCGATGAGGAGGGCTGACAGCTGATCGGTATACAACCGACATACTTCAGGACCACGTTGTTCCCTACGCAGGATTGGTCGGCGAGAACTTCGTCTTAATGCATGATAATGCCCGGTGTCACACGGCGCGTATCACTCGGCAGTTCCTGGACGAAGTGAATATACAGACAATGGACTGGCCTGCACTCAGTCCAGATATGAATCCCATCGAGCACTTATGGGACGAAAATAAAATAAAATAATTTTATGTTTTTTAACAGTTTTTGTTTTATTTTTAAAATAACTAACCCCCACACATTTTTCTAAGTTCCCATTTTACCTCTACTTTCACCCAGGTAGCATTAATTTTAAAAGTCCTGAATAAATGTTATGAAAAGTGGTACCATATTAAAGCTAAGGTCTCAAGCTTTCGAACGCTACTTATAATATTTTTTTAAATAAGTAATATATTTTTCGAAAAATACATATATTTATGCGCACGTATGGGTTGAGTCGATTTAGTTGCTCGCGAGTGTATAATATTCCTTTAACTTCAAACCAATATGTGAATTGTGTTACCGCATTTATATGTATAATAGGGATAGCACAGTTGTAGTTGTGTATTATGTTATATGCAACTTATTTATGTGATTGCTTTATATTTGGCATTTTTAACCAATTTTATTTAAAAAAGGAGGAGATTGTCTATGTATCTGTATTTTTTTTTTGTTTGTTTTGTGATACGCGATATCTCCGGCAATTGTGGATTGCTTTTTTTTAAATGTATTTGGTTTGCCTAAGGGGTGGTCGTCCCATATAAATTGTATTAAATTTGCGAGGGTAGTTTTTCAGTTAGCTTCAATAATAGGTTTTTTTTTCCACTTAGTGTATATTGATGATGTTATAATGAGGCGATGTGATGTGATAATAAAATTAATACTTGCTATACGAATTGTACGACTTGTATACGAATATGTGTGTAGTACCACAACAAAAAAGTGAAAAATTGAAACCTTTTTTTAAACTTAAATTTTTTTGGCCAATTTTAACAATTCCAAAAGCGTAACCCACGGATCCTCTCATACGATCATTATAAGTCAGTCTACGTACGACGCCTACGAGAAAAAGTGTCGTAGGCCGTCGTAGGCCATTCGTAGCAGCGTAGCAAGAACTACGAAATATTTTTGACCCCTAATATTGAGTTTTTTTGCAGCTGTAGGTACTAACTGATAAGATAAGATATAACGCTTTATTTTTATAAACATATGTGTAAAGTTGTACATACAAAAGCATGTAAAATATTAAATCAATTGTGCCCAATCAAGTTAAGCTTCATACCGCGGTGGATAGATATTAATCATCCGTATTTGATAAATATTCATTAAATCAATGTTTACAATGAGAACAAAAAAGGAGATTTGATTTATGTTATTAAAAATAATATTATTCTTGCATGAATCTTCATAATCAGCCTGTAATGTTCCCACTGCTGGGACACAAGCCTCCTCTCTGTGAGAGGGAGTGTGCCGTAATCTACCATGCGGGCCCAGCGCGGCAAGGTAGATGTCACAGGCCTTCGAATTTTTGATTCTAGTACATTTCAGTTTCCTCACGATGTTTTCCTTCGCCGTTTTGAGAGCAGTGTTGATGAAATAATTTACACAAAGTAAATCGCCTGTCTGGTTTCGAACCTAAGACCTACAACTCGTAAGTCACGGCCGTTACCAGTGGGCCACCACTGCTTTTACTTGCATCAATATCTTACAGCAACTCCCAGTGTAAAATTCAGTGCAGCAAACTTTTTATACTTACATAGGTTTTATCTGACTGATTTTCAGTAGTTTGTGATGGTGTGTGTGCGTAACTTCATACAATACAAATCAACGTTTTGGCCTCCACGAGGGGGGTCTGTGGGGACTAGTTCAGTACCTACGTGGTAGTTATTAGGCTAATTTGCTCGGCATACGCCCACTGGACATTATGATAAACTGGATATTAGCATATCATTATGTATGCGTGGCGGATTCATCATTGACCTAATCCATAAAAAATATGGGACAAATTTCAGCCATAGGTAAAATCAAGTGTTAAGCAAACTAACTGCCAACTTAAATTTTTCGTATAATTTATTTATTTTTATTTATTTATTTTATTTGTCAGGTAACATGATCCATTATGGTTAGTAACAAAAGAAAAGGAGCTTATAAACTATGTTAGTAGATAAAGAATTTAAATATAAATAACAATAACATTTAAAACATTTTATTTTACCGTCCCAACCATGAAGCTTACCCAGAGCGAGTGTATCGGACACTGAATTTTACTCGAAACTATCCTCTGAATGAATGTATAATCAAATCGCAACTGTCATTCTTTGAAAGTTGTAAAATAATGGCAATAACACGGTAGGTACATAAGGTGTCAATTTGCTTAACAATGAATTTAATTGACTGTATAATGTATTATTGAATCTCGTAATTCAATACTCGCGGTAAGAGAAACTATCCGTAGTCTAATAGTTTCAATTACTACGATCTTAACGATAGTCTTTTGTCGGTGTTAAGCGAACACTATCGACAGCCACCTTTTGTAATACAAAGCCATGACTTACAAAACGAACATTTTATCCAATGATTACCTATATCGAAACCGTTCTGTTTTCACATAACAATGATTCAGAATTCCATACACGCTTTGAATTAGTATCGATTTTCCGCCATAAGCCGACGGCGACGCTGCAACCACATAATTCTAGAGTGTGTGACATTGTACGAGGCAGCGTTTTACTTCGCGACCTTACAAAAGCTTACTTATGTAGTTCCACTGAAACAGCAAACACGCCATTCTGGCCGTTTTTGTATGAATAAAATATGTAACAGTCGTCTTCTGTACTGCTCAGAATAGCAGTTACTAGAAATGTTGTGACAGTATTTCGTGAATCTTTTATTCCGAATACTATCATTCGTCAAACTGAAATTACGTTCAAATCGTCGATGAGTAGCTGGTAAATCGTTCGTGAATCATTTCGAAATTCAAAGTTGTTTCTAGAAAAGGAATAGTGCCATTGTATTTTTCAGTATATCCTATGGTCGCAGTATAGTATGAATATACTTCAAACTCAACCAGTAAAACCTAAAACAACATCACAGAAATAAGTAAATATAGCTCCGCGGCCGAGCTATTAAATAAGCTGCGAACGTCCGAGCAATAAGCCGTGTACGCACGATCGAACTCGAACATGGTGAACACGAACATCGAACACTTTGTTTGCATGTGCGTACCACTAACAAACAACGAACATTGTGTTCGTCAAAAATGTTCGTGGCGAGCCAATTTCGTTGTTCTGTGTGGACGGAGTTCGGATAGTTAATTTGTTGCAACATTTTTTGTACCGAAGTCGAGGGGTGAACGGCAAGTCCATGGCTACTAAAGAGAACGGGGCGGTTGAGTGAGAACACAAGTCGAACTGTGTTCGTATGGTCTTCCTGTTCGCTTTTCTATTTTACGTCCACTCGTACGAATCAAATGTTCGGTGTTCGAGTTCGTGTTCACCATGTTTTGTTCGTTCGTGCGTACACGCCTATACAGCAGCATTAAGACGTAACACAACCCTACGAAACCTTATCGCCATACTCCGCTGGCACTTAGTTGGGTTTATTTTTAAATATACTACATAAGTACTTAAATACAATGTAAGTATACCGTTCTTTGTTCTTCGAAGAAAGAAACACGTAGAGCCTCGACCATAAAATAATGTTATGTGACGTCAATACTTCATGTAATCACGCTGCTATGAAGTATGTAAACAGCGCTGGCAGTAAACCTTTATTTGGTCCAGTTAGGCCCGGTTCCTATATCCGAGAAACGACTCGTTTTGCTTACGGATGGTAGAATTGTCTACGAGGCGTAACCCAAAAGTGTTCCTATAAAAAACGTTTCGTAAGCGACGTTACCGTTGGCTTGCTACCTACGGACGGGAGGGTTACCAATAACGATCCGTATTCGTAAAGTATGGAAATGTTGATCTGTGGTGTTCCTATAAAAATTTCGAGCGTCGGTCGAACTGTCAAATCTACTGTTCGTAGTTCGTTTGCCTACCGGCCGATTTCGGCGGATAGTTTTGTGGAATTTTTCAATTGTAAAGTTATAATGTCGAGTTCAGAAAGTGAAGTGAGTGATTTTGAAATTATACGTTTACTAACGGACTCCAGCGACTCTGATTCAGAAGAAAATAATCGCCGCTTATTAGAGTTTACAAACAAAGAGACGTTGGATGATTGAGTTCTAGCTGAGATTTCGGCTTGATAAACCGTCTGTTCAAGAGTTACTGCTAGAAATATATCCCTATCTAAGAATAACGGGAGCCAGGTTAGTAAACCTACCCGTGTTTATGTACTTACTTATTTGATAAGAAAAATTATTGGCAATACATTGTATTTCACCAGTGTTACCTTGAACTCAAGACACGTTTAACGAAATTAACTAATGTTTTACTTGGCCTTTTTAAGGAATCATGGAATATCTCCGATACACCAACTCTTATTAACTTTAAGGTTCTATGCATTGGGAACAATGCTAATATCAGTGGCAGATTTTTTATGAGTGTCGAAGGCATCTGCATGTCGTATTGTTGCTGATGTCAGTAATGCTATAGCACAGCTGTACAGCAGATATGTATACATGCATACCAATACTGAGCAGGATTTTTATTCAGTATCTCGATTTCCACTAGTACTTGGTGCACTAGATGGAACACACATCAGGATACAATCACCATGTAAGTGCATTACACTTGTACCAACTAACTTTAAACTTCAATGGCCTCATTGGTCTGATTGGTTCGATTCCTGGCCTGGGCAGTATTACTGGGTTTTCTATCAGGAATTTCTCAGTAACGGCTCGGAATCTGGATTGATGACCGATTGATGGCAATAGGCTCGCCAATAACTAAACATAACTATCAAAATGTGGGTGTACCTACTATAGGTGCACCTGCACTGTTTACACGCTGCCTAGCCCTTCAGGGTGTATACCCTACAACAAGACAACAACAACACAACAAGACACAACAAGATTAAAATACTAACGTAACATCATGCCTGTATAGGCATGATGTTACGTTAGTATTTTAATCTTGTTTTTAATGCATAATTTTTATTTCAGGTTCTCAGATTGGAGAAGAATTTAGAAACCGTAAAGGGTACTTTTAGATAAATGTTCAAGCAGTATGCAATGCCAATTTGCTGTTTATGAATGTAGTGGCTCGCTGGCCAGGGTCTGCTCATGATGCCACAATATTTAACAGTTCAGAACTGAGAGGTAAATATTGATGTTGATATACATATTTCATTATTTGAAAACAAAGTAAATGGGTACTTACTTAATTTAATTCTGTGTTACTAAACTATAATTAAATTTCTCAGCACAGTGTGAGAATGGACAATTTGGGAATAAGTGGCTGCTTGGGGATGGTGCATATCCTTTGAAGCCATACCTGTTAACTCCTTTGTTAAATCCAGACACACGAGGAGAACAACTTTATAATTAAGCCCACATCCAAACTAGAAACACCATTGAAAGGTATGTAGATGTTAAGTCCTTACAGATTTGTGATTGTTTAGAATCCACTTAAGTATTCAAGTTAATGTAATACCTATTTTGTTATAGGTGTTTTGGAGGTTGGAAACGAAGGTTTCCAGTAGTGGCTTTAACTTTATGTTTGAGTCTTTTAAGAGCCATTGCAGTTATTATCTCTACAGCAGTACCTACTTCATAACATTTGTATATTAAAACGGCTGGATGATATCCCACCAGAGGTTGAGATTCCAGATGTGTATGCAGTGCCCACATCTAATAATATTGAGGCAAATAATAATCAAACATTAAGAGAAAGTTTGATAACAGAATATTTTAATATGTAAGTTATGCATGTATATGTACTTTAATTAAGTATCTCTATTTTTCATACTTAAGTGATATACATTTGTTCAGTTCAGGTGTTGCCACATAAGTATACAGGAAACCTTAATCTAATTTCTGAATAATAGTCCCTAAAATTTAATAGTGCCAATCACAAGACACACTAGGTGGTAAAACTTTTGTCAAAGATTAATCTACAAGGATGTGGGCAGTATCTGTGTAGCTAATAAATTAAATGACTGGGTGGAAGACACCTAAAAAGTGATGTGTACTAAAAGATAATTATTATTATTATTTTCAGTTTGGAGTAAGAAATATTACATCTTTATATTTTCGTGACAAGATCATGAAAATAAAAACAAGAAGCCAAAACAGTGTTTTATATTAAATAAAAGTAAATATTCAGATTTTTATATTCTATAATATTTTGTATAAGTAATTAAAATAAGTGTTGATTAAAACCTAGAATTCAAATTAATAAATGAATATGAAATATGAATACAACTTTATTTACCCTACTTAAGTATCAAATTACTTAATTATAAACTAAATATCATTAATATTTTCCTTATTAGCTAGCTTTAACAGTCTTATCTCTAAATCTAACTTTTCTGCCTTCGTATTATAATAATTTGCTATTGCTACATTTTTTCCAGGCATCCATCGTCACTTCTTTTCTTTTTTCCTGTAATAAAAATATAATCTGTGTTTATACCTACAATAATAGCTGTACTTGCTGTTAAACATTAGAGAAACACAAAGTATAAGAGAAAATATTTCATAAAAATTACCCTTGTTTTGCAGAGATTTTGACATTGTAGGCATGCCATATAAAAAATTTGCTCCTGCATTGCCCTGAACAACCCCTTCTGGGTTCAAAATATTAATTTTTCTCTTTTTTACTGAAAATAAAAGGGAAATAAATTAAACTATGTACTAACAATGACTATTTAAGCTCCGCTACACCACTTACTTCCTCTTAACACATTGTGTATGAGCAGGGTTTGTAAGAATCTTAATTATAACAGAGTTAAGTAATGATTGATTGAGCCTTATTGATCCAACCACATCCAGCCCTATCAGCAGACTACCATTATAACAAATACTCAGACAAATTAGTTCTACTAACTGCTTAAATTATGTAGATTAAAGAATTAAAAAACTTAGCATCATTGCTCCACCAACATGTGCCTTACCTAGCACTTAAATTTTGAAAGGATGGATGATAAAATTAAAGAGTTGATTTATTTAGACATAATAATATTAAGCCTGTGAAGGTAGACCCCATTAGACTTGCCACTTTATCGAGGATTTCATCGGTGGGAATGAAATCTCCTTTTCCACCACCAGTCTGCAACAAAATACAATTTGCATTGTAAATATAATTGAGTAAGTATATGATATTCTAATCCATATATCAATAAATAGTATCTACCTAGTTACAAAGTTGTATCACTTGTCAATAAGTACCAGATAAACTGAACATATAAAGTGAGCTGAATAATGCAAAATTACTATTTATTACATTAGGTACAGTAGGGATAGGATAAATATTTATTCATTTGCTTAGAGTAGGAACCTACTACTATATAAATACTATTTAAGCTACTGACACTTGCTAAAAAAATAGTAACTAGGTACAAGGAACTGAATAATGTAAGTAGTTACAGTATATTATATTAGGTAAGTAGGTACCTTAAACGTATTCATGCGAATTTGTTGCGTTCTTTTCCTGGCTGCCTTTTTCATTGTCCGATTTTAGTTTAAGTTGGTCTTTTTGTTTGGGATAGCCTCCACACTTTGCGTTGAAGGCAGCCGCCAAAGAGACCCACGCTTGTTCTTTTAGCTTGTTGGAGCTGGCGTTTGTTTCCTTTCTCAATAAAATGCCATAGCTTTGGATTAACTCCACAAAGTGAAACACCTCATCTCTCGTCATAGGCTTTTTGTTCTTCTGTAAACAGGAAAAACAGATTACCTACACAATCAAAAAAATTCCAGTCCTTTACAAACATAACAAAGTAACAATAAACAAGATTACTTACTGGTGTAGTATCCATATTTTATGATATATGAGTTTTTATTCAATTATTCTAATATATAATAGGTAGAAAGATACAAAATATTTTACCACAAAACCAAAATCACACGAAACGAATTTGGTTTGTTGCTTGGCGCTTGCCGACCACAAAACCGTAGTAGTCTTAGCGTTTTGTTCACACTTTAGCAACAATAGCAATTATGTTTAAAATGAAAGTTATAAAGGACCAAAAAAAAATGTTAACTCTAAAACCGCATTCTGTAGAAAGCTAACATTATTTGGTATTAAAACATCTCATAATATTTGAAATCAGGTCGTAGATTCTGAACTACGCATTACATAATTTTTGAAATACCGAAACGCAGAGAGGATCATTGAGGACCATCGGTAACCAAGTAACCGACGACTGTTCGTAGCTGGTAGGCTAGTTAAAAACTTTGTGGAACACCAAGTTACGCCTCGTTATTAGTAACTTGGAAACGGGTGGTAGCTGTTAACGATAACTATTCGTTGAATATAGGAACCCGGCATTATTAGGCTACATCACACATTTATTCGGGCGAAAGACATGTCGAGTAGTGTAATGTAAATAACGTTTCTCGATTACATTGGGCTCCGACGCCATTAATCGAGTTGGCACAACTACTATCGAACTGCCTCTTACATACATTGTTTTGTGTTTTCGTATTGCCAAGCAAGACGAGACCACATTTACATATAAATAAGTGGCTACGCTTTTATGTATCCATTAAAAACGTCTGCGGTGTGATGAAAAATGTCCAGCCGATGCCATACGAGTGATTAGAAAATGCCAGCGTGGCTTATATTTAATCTGAATCGTAGACTAGGCTATCAAACCAATTAATATTTTCGGTCACGCATCTGAAGTATTTGATCACCTATACAATATAACGTAGATAAGTATTTCAATAACAAATCCTAAAACCAATTAAAAGAGGCAGATAAATTATCACGCAACTTTTTCAAAAAGCGAAACGCGGTTTTGGTTAACTCTATAGTTACTTCCCTAATAATTGGAGTAGGTTACATTATCAATGTTGCCATATAGGTACCCATTAGGCCTGCATTAGAGCTAGGGCACTCAACAGCACTTTAGGCCTGAACCTTTCGCTTCCATTAAACCAATGCTTAATCAATTTAGTATCGTGCGTTGTTGGCTGGCAGGTCGAGCTTTGCATTAAGTAAAGTTCACGCTGGCAATAAAGTGACCGGCGGTAAATGAACCGTTCGCGCCGTAAATAGCGCTTACGACCGCCACCGGCCCTTTCCTCACTGCTCACTGCTACTCCAATCGTTTTAGTACTTAGCTTACTTAACTACCCTGCGGACTGTAGTTACGCGGTTTGTACGACAACAGCAGCAATTGAACTTCACAAATGGTTTTCTACACTAATATATATAATATGCGAAACTCAACAACGTAAATCTAAATACAGTACAAATACATAAGAATTCTCATTCCAATGTCACTTTTGCAAGCATCCGCAATCAGGTAGGTACCAATTTATTTTTTCTATTGCGCTAGGATTACAAAAAGCAGACGTAGCATGCCGGCGGTAAAAAAACAGCAAGGAGTTGCGCACCTCGGAAAATGCAGCCTCTAGTGATTGCAATTCATTGTACTGTCTGACATTGCATTTTGAACCTTAAGCACAAAGCCGATTGTGCTTAATTTGTAAATACAAATTGACTGACAACATGTCAGTTGTCACTAAATACGTGTGCATATCTACATCTTGTCATTTACAAATCCATATCATCCTTATTCAACTTCATTTGACATGAAATCTGATGGGAAAACAAACCCATAGAAAAACTCACCTGTACAGGGCGCCATCCTGGCTATATGTTGGCTTTAGCGCAGTCACTGAATAATAAATGCACCTCGCAAGGTTATCTTTTATTTGTCCGTACACTACAAATCCAATGCAACGATTCCACGTTGTCCTCAATAACGTACGTACTCATTCACTGTGCGCGTCTATATGGAGGCTTTACGTCACTTAGACTAACGAGGTTGTAGTATAGAGTCGGTACGTGGGAGGCGCGGGCGGACGGTTTCTGGTCGACGTGCACCCCGCCCGCCTTTCGGTGCAAAATGATCGCGTGGCGTGGCGGTCGCAAGCACCCCGCGCCCCGGCTGCAGGCTTGGGCGGTTTTTGCAAAGTAAATACTAGGATTTCAGATAAAATAACCTCTATTGTTTATACTTAACATTATGAGCATGTGTTGCATGACCCCTTTCCGAGAATAACAAGTACGGGGTACTAGTTATAGCTCTCAACGTTTTACAAATAAATTGAATAGAAATTGAAATGAAGTGTAACCTTATTTGTAGACACTACGTTCAGTTACTTTCTTATTTTACTAGCTGTTGCCCGCGACCTCGTCTGCGATCCAGGATGAAAAGTAGCCTATATTCTGACCTAGGTAATCTGTGTGCCAAATTTCATCCAAATCTGTACAGCTGTTTTAGCGTGAAAGTATAACAAACTTACTTTCGCATTTATAATAATAATTATGATTCTAGAAATAGCCTGGATAGATAAATATCTCATTCAGTGTAAACCTGTGTTCTATTTAAGCATTGCATTCGCGGCCTAGGTCAATACCGCGCAGGTCTGTTTAAAGTCGCCAATGAAGGTATATGAATGTTTGTGTAGGTACCTACCTACCTAGTTTGTAGGACTGCATCTGATTGTGCATACGAGAGCACTCTGTTTGCTATTCATTTGCAGCTTCACCTACATATAAATAGCATCGTCTGGCGCACTTTCTAAATACCTACTATTTATAATAATGTTAACTTTAACTTGTGCAGCAATGAGATTAAATAACGATTCTGTATTAAGATTTTTAAATCATCACAAATTCAAATTGAACCAAGCCTCATTTTACTCTGGTGACCTTGCCGATCGACGAGCTGTTTTTTAAATAGATTCTCACTGATAGGAAATAACCATAGCAACCTTTAAAACGGTCGTAAATTTTATTTGATGACGGTGTGTCCTACGGTTCTACGCGAAGTTGTAAAATTTTTATACGACTCACAATACGAACGAAATTCATATCGGTCGTTACATTTTGTGTGGCTTTAAGGATTCATTCATGGTAAGTAAGTAGTTACGTGCGAATTCTGTACCTATAAGTAGACGGTGAGGCCGGAAAAGCCATTGGGAAAAGCCCTCTGGTTTTCGCATGGGAACTAAGGATATCCCGGTCTTTGTGCGGATGTGTTCATACATTTATCCCGGCAACATTCGGTGAAAATGGAAAATGCCTAGATGTCGCTTTAGTCAACCTATTTCCGAAGTAGTTCACTTTACTTCCACGAATTTATTTATACGGAGTTTCACGACCTCAGACCCTGGCAGGCAAGTTTACTGTTTATACTACCCTCCGCTAGATGGCACTGGTTATGCACCTATTGCTCCAACAGAACTACTTTAGTAGCTTCACCCTCCCACAGATGGCGCTAAAACTCGTTTGTAAGGTCACGATAGTTACAGTATGAGTACAGTGCAATGTACTTACGTTAAATCTCATAAATATCGATATTCCACAATGGTAAATATTTAACAGCGTTAAAGCCAAAGTTATCAATGACACTAATCAATAAAGACAGTGCATTTACTTTAGAAATAAATATTATAAAAACAAAAAAATCGTTTAAAAAAACTTAGTAGGTACTTTTGTTATATGTACCTACACCAACAGTCAACCACTGTAGGTACGTGCAGTAGAGATACTTTCTTGTTGTTTTCATAAACTTAACCCCGTTTTTTTGTTACCTAATGAATACCACTAACGATTTATTTAATTTTTATAGTACTTATTTCTATAGTACACAGTGTCACTGTTGTTCTATATAGTACATACTAATTGCAGGACCACACATCAGTGGTAACAAATTGACATCGACAGCGCCTTCGTAGCAGTAATAGCGATTTTCTTAGTACAAGTGTTATCACAGATTGATGTGCGGTTGATTGTACCTACACGTAAAATTACATTCCAAACAGACAACAAATCTTTTTAACACAAAACAATGAATCACTTTTAAACAGCTCTAAAATAGACTTTATTGGTCATTAATTTACCACCAAACATTATTGTTTTATCTGAAAATCGCCAGCGGAACTCTGACTGATAATAAACATAATTAATTATTCGTGCTACCTACCTACGTGTCCGTTTCAGTCTTCCTTTGGGCAATAAAATGTTTGTGATCGATTCAAAGCAAACTGCTTAATTAACTAACTGTGTTTTCAATTTGAAGTTAATTAATTAAGTGTATTACTCGGATTCGGGGATAACGAGTTGTAAGCAACACCAAACAACTCACACCCTGTTCATTACCATATAAGTATTACCTCACTGGCTAATATTTTTACCACGACATGTGCAATCGGTAAGTCCTTGAACCCAAAATTCAAAGACATGTGAGTGTGACATCTACCAACCCCCACTGGGCCCGCGTGGTGGATCCACCCACTCCATCTCAACGAGAGGAGACCTGTGTCCCAGCAGTGGGAACATTATAGGCTGATTATGCTCATGCTATGTACTGTTCTTATACAATGTGTGCCAATATGCGAGTAGAAGACCATAAGTACCTACAATGTGATGTTATATATAAGTAGGTACTAAAATCAAAGCTTTCACAAACGATGCTTTCAAAATTCAGCGCTTGTCACTCTTTTGCAGAACAACTTCTTTTATTTTGAAGGAAGTGTCATCAATTTTTTTATTGTTTCTAGAAGTACCTATCTATAGGTACCTTACAACATTACCCTACTTCGTACCTAGTTGTACTTGTTTAGATACATAGTATATAAGTAATATAATATTAAGTTACTCAGAAATATGTAGGTACCTTATTTATGGCCAATAATGACGCAAAGGTACAACTTTCAAAAAATCTTATTTGTTAGGGAACTAATCTAAACTTCATCTTCAAAGTGTTTATTCAAAAGCTTAAATCGTTTTTTTTTCGTTCATTATTTTGCGGTCTTTTGCACCTAAAACTGGTCTATAAGATAAAACACAAATGAATACTCAAACACGTTGCCTAATTGTCCGTCCGGCAATCTCAAAGATCATCATATTTACCAGCCCGCCCACAATCACGTTTGCATAATAACAAAGATCTCAGCACAACTTTATTTGCGGGAATAAAGTGGCGTTTTCACAGCTTCGCCCGGGGAATTTCTTTATTCCTAATACCGTCTTCAAGGTTGTCGGTTTGTGCGATACAGTTATAACAACAGCAGCCATTCCAGCGAGGAACACGTTCAAGAGTTTAAAGTGCAAACGATTTATATGATAATGAAGTACAATTAGGTACGTCTGTGACAATACTTTGGTTAGGAATATTATGTAAGTATGAAAAAGCTTGGTGGGTCACGTATACATAAACACATACTCAACCTAAGAAGTTACAAAAAAAAACGATTTATCTATCTGTAAAATATTTTTGTCGTTAGATTCGAGCAGCAAATCAACGGCAGAACAGGGCCTCGACGGACACAATTTATGTGGCTTAACTTTCATTGCAAACGGAAAACCCCAGTATAATTACTTTAGGAGCAACCTTACTTTTGGACCTCTGAGTCGTTTACGCAACATTATTATAAATTATTATACTTTAATTCTGTAAAATTCGTATTTGTAGTTGATTTCCTTTGACATTAAAAATATGTTTCGTTCTAAAGTAACCTCTGCAGCTGCTTCTATCACGAATGATTTATAAAGTAAGGGGTACTTACTAACTTCAATGAACTCAGTTCTTAAATTGTGGAAACCCCATTACAATAGATTATCAAGTTTGCCACGGTCGTATAAAAGGAAACTTTTATATTTAGTAGTTTGTTATCTTAATTCAATCTTGAATCGATTTTATTCAATTGCCAGAAGTTTCAAAAGTAAGTTAGTATGTACCCGTTTTATGTATTCGAGTCAGCCGCAGAACGAACTATTGAGCGTACATACGAAGTACGAACCGTGCCAGATTTACCGCTTCCTACGACAATAATTTATACTTGTCGCTTTGGTTGACTAGCAGCTTAGTTTCATAAAGTTAGACATTGCTACACATTTCTGTTCTGCCAATCCCGCCTAAGTACAATAATCAATCGATACTCAAGCACCGTTCCATCTTTGATCACAATAACAAAAGCAAAGATTCTTTGCTGAAGTATCGATTATTATTTTAGCAGAAAAACTTTTGTACTTCTAAGGACAATCCGTGACAACTTTTCTTATGGAAACTTACACCCTTCACCACTGCTACGGTCTGTTATAACAAAACGAATTGAATTTCGAATCCAATTTCATTTTGTTCATAGATAAGCAAAGCATTACAATTCGTCAAAGTTTACATCATAGACTAATATATATAAACTGAGTTTACATCGCTGCCCTAGTTCAATAATGAAAACGGGTTGTCGTTAGGTTTATTACAAGGTGCTAAGCTTTAGGCTTTATCTGTAGTGCCTAACGGCCTACTTTACTTTATATACATGAGCCTAAAATATAGTCCAGTTCGAAATGGGACAAACCGTCGCTTTTGACAATCTGGGCTTGCTGGCGGCCTGCTCATTTGAATTTTAAGAGTGCTTTTGTATGCATTTTGGATCTACAACTAGCTTATTGCACTGTCATCCAGGGTAGGTCGATATTATATACATATATTTTTGAAAATTGACAAATGCAATGCATTATGCGGGCTTTTTAACTGAGAAATTGGGAATCTGGCCAATGAAAACCCGCCATGGATGTGATTACAGGGGAATGAATTTGCCAATGCAGTATTATCGTACCTACTTATGTTCTAATTTCATATGCATCCATTATTTTCATAATAATAATAGCTTGATGACATCAACTCCTCCTTATTTATATTTCTTCTCTGGTAAACGGCAGCAGTAAATATTGTGAGTTATCAATTATGTGGCTTGGAAAAATATCTTATTCATGGGTTTTTGACGGATTTTCTCACTTGACTAATTTGATTGGAGTTTTACTCGCAAAGAAAGAACTTGATACCCATCCCCATGCTATAAACCCTTAATCGTGTTAATGACGCCCACCGAAAGAGGATCAGACCGTTCAGAAATATTTAAGTATATTAAAACATTTGAACAGTAGGCCAATTCTCGTACTTAAAAAACGTTCAAATTCAAGTCGCAATCTCATCTCAGCGACAATCAATGTCAAAAACCTGTCAATTATGTATGAAAATTGATTGTAATTTTGACAGATTGAGACTGAGATTAGAACGGTCTTAAAAATACGGGAATTGCCCCTCAGTTTAGAAGCTGAAATCACATCACCTTTGTACCTATGTTTCTGTTATTTTCTTCTTGTCTGTTTATATAAGTGTGTACATAACAGGTTAAATAAAAAATAATAATAAAAAATAAATAAAACAATGAAAACATCTTACAAACACAAAGTGTGGTGTACGTCCAAAAGTAGGTACATACAAACCGGAAATGGAAGCGAATATCAAGTGGGAAGCAAGTAAAATATTCCATTTGTGTCGCTACCGAAATGGCAACGATATCAGAGGGTAGAATCACTATCGTTAACATCGGGCTGGAACGAATGTTTTTCAAGCATGTTGTTTTGTACTTATTTCGATAAATTATACAGGGTCAAATTAAATTAACTAGAGAAACTCCGCAGGCGTGATGGGTATCGATATCTAAACATGATACAACAAAAAAAATATAATTGATGATGTTTTTTTTGCATCAACGACCGTTGGTGGTGTAGTTACGTTTACAAATCAGTTATTTTTTTATGTAAACTTTACAGATGTGTTTACGATACCCATATCGTAATTTTAACACGATAAATCAAACAAAAAAACGGTTCTGCTCAACGCATACTTCAAGTAATGTAAACACTACCTGTGGTCGTTAACCTAAAAAAATAAAATAATCTAATTATTTTGTTTTTGTTTTATCATGTTTGGATATGGATACCCATCACGTCTTCGAAGTTTCGCTAGCTAATTTAATTTAACCCTGTATATGTTTTTTTTACATTTTTCTATGACATAATTTAATTGTAAGGCTGACTACTCATATCTAATGAAAAATCGTAAAAACTTTAACGACCGACTGCATATGCACAAAAATGTCGCAACTTGTAGTTCAGACATAAAGCTGCCCTCTACAGGTCTGTAGCTTACTGGATTGCTAAGTGACATCTACTTAAAGCTCCACATGCGACATAGGAAGACGGTTTTCTCCATAAAAACAGAATTGCGGGTAGACACAGGTTTACACATTATAACATATTGCATTTATTACGTCGTCTAACACATTCATAAAATGAAAAGCCTCTAAGAAAGTGTTAAATATCAGCATTCTATCTTATTATCTTCTCTAAAAAGATATTTTTCTGTAATCTTAAAAACGTATTATTTTCAGCGACAGAATGTTTGGAGATTTATTTTTTATTAAATCTCATAAGACATCAAACTAACGCTGAACGACACACATCGTGGGGCCCACGTTCACTTCATAATATATTCTACTTGCGTCGTGCTGAACGCGCCGATAGGAACCGCCACCTGACAAGTTGGTTATGAAATAACGTGGCACCAAAGGCTTTTCATGCCAAGGACTGCTCTTTTATTAACAACTAGCTGACCCGACAAACGTTGTCCTGTCCAAATTTCAATAATTATTTGTTTGTGATCGTTTTGTGAATTTGAAATGTTTCCAGGAACCGTTTTTCCGTAAAAACCTGATTCGGACTGTTTCGAACATTTTAAAGCAAAAATGGCCAAATCGGTCCAGCCGTTTTC
The DNA here is from genome assembly GCA_937001585.2 of Brachylomia viminalis. NCBI lineage: Eukaryota > Metazoa > Arthropoda > Insecta > Lepidoptera > Noctuidae > Brachylomia > Brachylomia viminalis. Next base: position 10,147,552 of record OW443301.2, on the reverse strand, counting down.
AAATGATGCGCTTACCAACGATCAGCGTTTCATTTTTATTTACATAGAAGATAGATGTATGCTTGTATCACAATTATTGTAATGGCTCTTTTTAATTTTTTTTGAGGTTGGTAAATCATCAAATAACTTCTCCCACTCTGGGCGGAGCGGGAGGGCGTGTCAGACTCTTACTGAAAAAAACCCACCCGTGTTCCTTCAGTTGCCTCTGCCAGGGGCCACGGTAACCCTTTTGGACTTTCCCACAACCCTGGCAGGCATCGGCCCTAGCGGATCCCGTCATTTGATGCTGACATCTCTTTGAGGCGCGCGTGGAACACAACGCGCCGTCGACCCGGGTCTGGTCCTTATCGGACAGCGAGCTGTCCATTTCTCGCCGTCCGCAAGCCCGCGTCTACGGTGGTACTTTAGAATACACAGTTGAAAGTCAAAAGTATTTATTGTGAATCATATAAGTAGATAGCATTTAATACAGATACTCTGAAGGAATATATACTCGTGTTGTACTAGCATCGATTTTGTAATTTAGACTCCTCCCTCCCAGACTGAACTTGTTTCATATTTACCTATTTCATATGAGTCTACACAACAGCGTGTGTTGTTTCTGATAGTTACTATAAATGCACAGTATTTTACTCCTTTGTTGGCTTGAAAAACGTCAACGTTACAAAAGGCTAAACTTATTTAACCCCCTTCACTCCTCCTACACTGCTCCTCTTGTCTAATACCCCATTCTCATTCCATTGTACAGTGAGCCTCAAAAAGATGTGCAACTTGACAAGAATTTATTTGATAGGGAATATGCAAGTAATTTAAAGCTCCTTTCATTATTTATATAGGTAGCGTATACATTGTATAGTAGTCAAAAAACAAATTGCATTTTTTAATTTATGCATTATTGCGCAATTCATTATTTTATGCAGACTCGAAACACGTCGTCTTCGAAATTACCACAAGTTACGTAAAAAGCCATTTTAATAAATATCTATGCTCAGCAAACTGCTTGATCTCTCACTAAAGTAAGTAAGTAAGTGCGATTACTGCTTGAATATAGCACAAAAATAATTTAATAAATATGATTTGTGGAAATGTGAACAAAGCAGTATCTTGGATAATGACGTCAAATCATAGCAACGAACAGTGAAAGACGTTTCAACTGTATTAGAAAATTGTTGGATTTAAATTTTTCTTTTGAGCAAGAAGCAGTAGTTGAAGTTGACTTTTATTACGACGTTTTATTTTTTTTTGTTGACGTTTGACGACACGTTTGGTGTAGTGGCTACAGTGGCTAAGTGTAGTCAGCGAAACCAAATGGTCCTGGGTTCGAATCCCGGTAGGGGCAAATGTTTGTATGATGAATATGGACATTTGTACCCGAGTCATGGATGTATATTTATAATATGTATGTATTTACGAAAAAAAAAAATGTATTTAAGTAGTGTATCAACCATCTGGTATCCATAACACAAGCCTTAATAAGTGCTTAACTTGGAACTAGATGGTGCTGTGTGCAATGTCAGACGATATTTATTTATTTATTATTTATTTATTTATTACTTTATTGACTAAGTGAAAAAAAATACATGCATATTCCCTATTGTCTACAATCTTGGTTCTATTACTATTGTATCAATATGTACCCAAAATCATATTACATACTGGGTAATTAATTGTACAGTATTATGGAACACAAATTGTGGACTGGATTCTTGTCGATGTATACATCTCTTTGAGGCTGTCTGTACACTCCATAAATATATCATTGCCAAAACAAAAGCGCCAAGAGAACGGGCTACGAAAATTCGTAGCACGTCTACGAAAAGCGTAGCATTTGTTTTTTGCAAGATAGTGTTAATTAAGACATTGAGTTTTGCTTTCCTTGTAATGTTAGTTACTGTTACTATGCCAGTTAGAGGGAGTTTTTCGAAAAGGATTCGGTTGCTTTTGTGTTTTATATTCAAGCTATATACGTGGCCTGGTAGTAGTAAATACCCTGAGTGTACCTTAATGTCACGACATATTGAAATCTTTGAGCACGCAATTTCAAAAGCTATTTATAACTGTGATTTATAAATATATTCAAAAGTAAAATGATATAGAAGGTTTATATAACGTTACATACCATCACGCCTGTATTTCTCCGAAGGGTTAAGCAGAGCCTATAATACAACCACAAGTCCAGTTTATATTATGGGGCTCGTGGCTAAGTTATAACAGCCGCATGTGTCGATCGATCAGGTTAAGCTACGCTTGCCGCTGTTGGTCCGTGGATGGGTGGTAATCTTTACATACAGAGAACACTCCATGCCTCGGAAAGTACGTTAAGCCGTAGGTCTGGGCTGTCGAAGGAGGCCGCCGAGCGGGATCGGGAGAGGACTGATCCTGCTCGGAGAAGGAGGTGTCGGGGAGGCAACCGCCTTGGCGCCTAATACGCCGAAACCCGCTTACCAGTCAAGGTAGGTGCATGGACTTTTGGGGTCGCGGGCGCACAGAGTGGGGACTCTGTTCGCCCACCGAGTGACCCCAGGGAAGACGATCTCACAGTGGTCACGTGCTGCCGTGCATAGCGAGGCTCAGGGGAGGCCCCTTTACAGTCTCTCCAGGGATGTGCCTTACAGGTGTTGCACAGGGGGGGTTTCGGAATTGGTCTTTTACGAGAAACCGGTACCCCCTCTATGTGCTGATGGTGATCACCAGGGTGGTTTTAGTGAGATTAAAATACCACACTCCCCGACCTCGCTCCCCGGAGGTCGGGTGCCACGTGAAAAGTTTCCACCAAAAAAAAAAACTCGCGGCTGTCATTCGTGGATATTTGACAGTCGTTATGGGTCGTCAGTATCCCGAAAGTCTGACAATCAGTCCTACCAAGTGGTATCGTATTACCCAGTTATCGGATTGTGAAGGTCAGATAGGCAGTTGCTCCATGTAAAATACTGGTATTCAGCTGCATCCGGTTAGACTGGAAGCCGACTCCAACATTGTGGCAAAAGGCTAGGCAGATAATGATGGGTTTATATTGTACGCTTTGTATTACGTGTCTGAAGAAAGATTAGACAGTCAGCCACTGGAAGCCAGACAAGTACGGCGGACAAATGAAACGAGTAAAAAGGGCCAAACACAGCCCCCCAGACAATCAGATTGGATGAAGCACTAGTAAACTGCTTAAAGATTTTGTTTTGTAACCACAAGAAAGAAAACGTTCATTGAAATAAGCATATAGGTACAATAGCTGGCATCTTACAGAGTTAATTCTAATATAATATAATGAAAACATAATCTAAAAGTGTTGCTAGATGATAAAAAGTATGAAAATACTTTTGTGAAATATCTAGATTTTATTCCTAATTACTTAATACATGCACACTTGCTTACTATATTATACAATAAGCTGTAGTACATTTTAATTGTTAAGTTATAATTTTTATTGTTAATTGCTTTGTATAATGGATAAATTTATAATTACTCGATGTTTACTTATTTATATTTGTACGCCGCGCCGTTGAGGCAAAACATGACTGTGATAGCTAATTTAATTTAACATCTTGCATACCATATGTGATTGTGTATACTCATGTTTTGGACAAATAAATGATCTTTATTTTATTTCGTAAGGGAAATCAAACAGGAGTATATTAAAAATAAACGGTAATATTTTAACAAATAACAACAACCACAGATAACAACTTACATATTTACAAACTGATGGCAATCGTAACTGTAGTCAGGGCAAAATCAATATAAATCAATAAAAAAACAAAATAAAAATCTTGTTGGTGTATTGCATTCTATAGGTCCTATAATAATAATAATAATTTGCTTCAGCTTACGGAATCTACTGCTGATTCCTCAGAATTTTAACTTATTATTTTTTAAAGTATTACGGTTAAGAAATAGTATGTCGATAACACTAAATCTCTCATTATATGTGTCGACTAAGTGATGTAACGGTGAGCGCACGCCATCATTGGATTTACAGAAGCTGGTAGCGAACAGTCTCCTGTGCGCACCTCCTGCCCATGCACAGTTCGAGGAACCAAGTAACACAAACTGTTCACCAAATCAATCTTATCTTATCTTACCCCTTACACTATCCCACCTGCAATGCGTTATCAACTTATCGGTTAAATCAATCATCTCCCCATCATTATAATTGCTTCGTTGTTTCGTTACCTACTCCTTCGTAACCTATTCCTTCGTTACCTACGGGGAATACATAAATTAACGACACGTAACGCATACGTAATCTAAAATACCCCGTAAAACTCGTCTATAGAACATAATACTCTGAACAGGCCGCACTGAATGAAAGCAATATTAAATAACAATATTATTATATTCGCTACAGCTCTCAAGTAAGCAATTAACTACGAGCACTCTTCTCGTAATATACAGCGTGAGTTCATAAAGCGCTGTCATTTACATTCGCAGGCAGCCTCTTGAACTTGTACCACTGTTTGTTATTAGGTATTACAATCTTGTACCTAATTATCTTTTCGTAGAAAGGACTAGAATGTTTTGACTAACAAGTCTTATTTCTCGGAATAATGGTATGTATAATAATGTTGTATATTGAATTTGCTCTTTGTTATTTTGTAGTTCGTTTCAATACACAGTTTGTTTAAGTTGTTATCAGAAAATGGTAATAAATTGCGTTTTTTATTCATAGCGTCTACTGGATCGCAAGAAACTGCACAAACCTTCATGGCATGAATATTATTGGATATCACAACCATTATCCCTCATTGATATTTTGAAATAAGAACCCAAAAAATAATTTGTTAGTTTATTATTTTTATGAAAAGGTTGCACTGAAATATGTTCAGCCTCTTTTCATATTTTTGTCTAACCTCAAAAGTACCTACTGGCCATTTATTGCCAAAATAATTATGGAATGCCATTAAAATGTTCTTTTTGTTTATTAATTTTCTACAGAGTTAAGGCGTCACATATTTTTTATATACGAAGCTGCCTGTAGTGTCGTTGAAACTTTAGTAAAGGCTTTTTAGTTAAACGTTACTTAAAATATGTCATGACCTGCAGTAATTAAAAGGAGAAAGAAATAAGGTCGTTATATAGTATCCTATTCTTTTCATGATTACAAATCCAGAATCCTGAATCGATAAGGGCTCATAGACGAAATGACGCGGTCAGGGCAGACGGTGCGGCGCTCCGAGCCCCGATACTTAGCCGCAAGACCGCAGGCCAATTTACTGGCAATGTACGTACATAGCCAATGTAAAGGAATAGGCACAATCTAAAGAGGTCTATCGTGGTGGCAGCGCTGATTACTTTACTCAGTAGTTCAGTTCTAGTTACGACCTAGATTAAACATTTGTGATTTTCAGAACCTTTTCAGGGCCTACAAGACATAATGCTTTAATAAGATCGTTGAGAAAGTATTGATATGAGTAAGTAAGTACTTGCTTGAAAAACTGCATGATATATTTTGATATTACCTACAATTAGGTAGGTACCTACCTTCTTACAAGTTTATTATTTTTTGTTAGATAAGCGATGTAGATAAAACAAAAAAAAAACAATACGTTTTGTCTCCTGGTACAATGACTTCTCCATGTCTTTTATACAAAACCACATTTTGTTTTGGTTACAAAGCCTACTTAATTTTATCTTATAAGTACCTAATACTCAATAAAGAGTTGCTTGGTTTAATATTCAAGCATAAAACAAGGATGCCTTGAACCCATTATTTATATTACGCAAACTTTTATTATTCTAGTTACATAAATGCATTTAAAACATGAATGCATGAAACTGCATTTTCTGTCTATAAATCTATAATTTTGCTGAAAACACTATTATATTAAGTTAGCTCGCTAAAGCCTTGGTCGTAAAGACATGTCGTTGTCCTGTAAGTAGGTCTTATAGCAAAGAAAACAAATAGGATCACGGAAAATTCCTCACTCGCCGCCGATAATTTTAATCTGGCTGGCTGGCTATCCTTGTATAAATCGCTCCTAAGATAACAAACGGTTGGTCCTACGTGTTGGTTTTACTTTTGCCTGGGTTTACCTATATTTATGTAAGAATGTAAAAGGCTATGTACGTTTGTCGCTTCGTTGAATCGACTAAGTAACTTAGTTTAATTAACTAACTGTTTTCGATAAAAGAGGTGTATCTCTGGGTTCAAAATTTCCTACAATATAATTTCAATGAAAATTCAATATGTGATTTTCTTTTTCTACATGATTAAGTTTTATCCCTAGTAGGTATACCAAATAAAAAGAGGTAAATCGCTAGATTACTCACAAGAAACATGTAACGTTATTGATGTTGATCCATTACATGCGTGAAATTGAATTACAAGTTAGCGTGTCAAAATGTATGAAGATCTACGCGGTAGGGACGCGCGTAGCTATTTTGCAACCCCACGTAATCCTGACATCGAAATCCTTTCAATCGTAACTAACAACGTATTAAAGATTTTCAATTCAATTTATAACAGTAACAGTGAGCAAGCTCTCCCTCGATTTTTGGAAGATATAATCGAAAGATAACGTTGGAATTTTCACGATAAACGTTGGCAGACATTTCAGAACTTCGTAGGATCCATCTAGCCGTCTGCAAAATCAGCAAATGTAAGGGATGGTTTCTTCGAAAGCAGGTATTACACAAACTGCCTTCAGGCGAATCGTAACGATCCCTCGAACAAGGCCTTGGGCGAGCCATCACTTTAAAATATTAGCTATAAATGCGGGATCGTAGAGCAAGCGTACTTGGAAACAAAGCCTTGTTTACCCACCTATTAACAGCAAATTACAATAAGTAATTGCCAACTTTGATAAATGTACAAATAAATGTAAATGCTATAAAGTGAAGAAATAGCTGTTAAACAAACTCGAGACAGTCTCAATAAACAAAAATGTTTACGATCCCGCTTTAGTTTGAGACAGCGAGAGAAGTTTCTTATGTTCAGTGTTGAGCATGTGGTACAGGTGCAGCTATTTTACAGTGAATAGTGAGCGGAACCGCACGTCACAACGTCCTCTTATGTAACAGACAGTGGCACCATTGTGACTGTTGTGAGCCACAACGAGCTTGGCGAGCACGAGTGCGCATTCACAGTTGTCACCAGGCACTGAAGTGCCGCCCGCGCGCACTAATTGGGTCAAGGTTCCTATCCCGAGTAACGATAAACAAATAAGATATGTCTAGGGACTTATTCTATGTTTGTTTCTGAGTTCTTGTTATTTACATACTTAGTTAATTCTAAACACTCGAAAACAAAAGCAATTATTTAAATGGAAGAGCTCTTCATTATACTTACTACTGACTCTGCATTGAAATTTAATTGAACCTCCACATTCATCACTGCCCTTTGTCATGGATTTGCGACAGTTTAAGATAACCCTTTCGGTAGGATCTGCTCATTGTCTATATTATGTAACCTCTACTACCTAATTACCTATACCAAAAGAACACAATATTCACAGTTTTTATTTAAAAATCATTATTATTGTCTTCCAAATAAATGTCACTGAATAAAAATAACCACTGAATATTGCGCTCCCTTCGAACAGCCAAACAGATCCCAAATTCGAAATTGGCATGATCACCAATTGAACACGCTTGGCGGACCACGACCGCAATTCGATTCTGAAATGTCGCTAACGAAGCTGCCTTCGAACCAAACATTCATGTCCTTTAATAATAACGTAGTTTCATTACCTTTTTAGTACCCATCATGTCTTGTCGGACTTGTCGTAAAGGTTCCAACGCCTTTGCGCGTACTAGTCTGAAGGAGTGCTCATAAAAATATGTACGGAATGTAGACAATGCCTTAGCATGTTGCGGAGAGCTCGCTTACAAGCCAATCACGCTGGAGGCGTTTTCATAACAAACAATAAGCTCTTAGCATTGGTCGCAAACGGGAGTGGATTGCTCTTCACCGCGTCAATTTTGGAAACAAATACCATGACCATTGAACGCTTTCTGCATAAGTTAATTTTCTTATGAGTGCTAAAACAAAAATCTGAAATAAACATAATTATGTACCCCGAAGTAATAGAGCTAGGTACCCACTTAGGTAGCTAAGTAGGTATCTCTATTACTTATATTATGATCACCTATTGGATGTTTTGATCGTCGATATTAGCTGCGGCAAGTGTGTTTGCAACGACTCTGGGAGTGTGTAGACGTGCATTGTCATGCATAAGCAGAAATGAAGCACACAAATTGGGTTTGCAAAGGAGTGACAACATATGATACAATCGTTTCAGCGTAAATCTGTGCATTGAGATTGCTTCTGATCCAAATCAGTTCGGTTCTTCCACCGATCCAAATACCCGTCCATATCATGATTGTTTCACCATTGTAAGCGTGGAGTTCCTGGCGTGGTTTTAAACGTTCTTGGCGTCCAGGGGTCCTCCAATACCGTGTACGTGAAGTATCAGGCCTCATACTAAAGCGAGATTCGTCAGAAAAACACACAAAACGCTACCCTTCTTCTGCTCAATTTCTCTGTTCGTGAGCCCATTGAAAACGGGTTCTGCGATTGGGGGGCTCAATAGGTGGTGGCCTTCGGGAACGGAGATTGTAACAATCTTGTCTGCGTGCAGTGATGCGAGCTCGTCGTCCATGTCGCTCTGCCACGCTGCCAGTGATGCGGTAACGGGTCCAAACTTGACTGATAACACTCTGCGTAGTGCCCCCAGCGATTGCCGAGCACGTAGCCGAGAACCAGCTTTCAGCATTCCCACGGCTCTGATAATTTCTTCTCAGCTCAAATGACGTCTTCTCTCCATACTATACGAACGTTCTTTTGTATTCATTCCGCTCAGAAGTATGGCAGAAATTTTACTGGTATGACGTCAAACCCGTTGCAGGATTATAGAGGAATAATCACAGAAGATTTTCATCTTTTGGCCGAAATTCAAAACTTTCTTTTAAATGACGAAATTTACTAAAAAAGTATCCATAGGAGTTACAAAAAAATATATTTTCAAAACCAGTTTTTTTGTAACTAGCAAAAGCCTGCTTGATCGCTAGACACTTTTGACGTGTGTATCAGGGATATGATAGATAGGAATTTACTGAAGATCCGTCAACTTACAACAACTAATTAAATGCATATTGCTTAAGTTTAATAAAATATGCAGAATAGTTTATTCAATCGAATAGAAACCATCGAAAGATTCTCCTTTGAAATTGAAATTCGTCTTTGGTATACCCGCACGGCGCACGAAATGATCTCCATATCCACTCCTCTCAAAGTTCACAGACATTGGTTTTAGAAGAGTCAGAATTCATCTGCAATGCCAGAGGAAAATTTTAAATTTTGGAGCTGAAAAGGATAGGCACGAAAAGCATTTTACTCGTATATCTCATACGAAGATTTATATCGTGACTTCAGCAGTCAATTTATTTTCTTAAGAATTTTCCTCTTCAGAGAGTCCTTTACCTGTTAAGACTCTGCCAACGTTTAATGTCGAGCCATTTCATTTTACTTCCTCCTAACTTTTAACTCAGATAAAAACGTAGTAAAAGTTGATTGTCTCAGAGAACACGAACGGGGGTTTTCAAGTAAAATACTGCATATTATTATTATGGTTTAATAGCATAGTTATTAAATATTTTTAATCTGTGAAAATAATCTTCGTTAATAATACCTAAATCTTTCATAACCAATAAGTACCTAAGCCTTGAATACGCGAGGTCGTGATAATTTGACGGGCGGGCGTTTGGCGTCGTATCGTTAAATTACGCACTTTATTTATGTCATCTTTACAAATACAAGGTTCAAAGATGAAAGTTTGTTTTTTTTTGTTTGAACGCGCTAATCTATGGATTCGGATTTTTGTATTCGATAGTCCAATTCTGGAGGCCGGTTAATGCTAATTAACATCACGCTACGAATCTTAAGAGCCGAGCAAAAGAAAAAAGTCAGAAAGAACGCTAAGCGAAACTGAAGTAGAAGCGCAGGCGGGCGACGCGATGTGACGCGGTGGGCCGGGGACCGAGGAAGTTTTATTTATTTTAGTAAATTATGTATGTTACGACTTCCATGTGAACAAAGTCGCGGGCAAAAGCTAGTGTTATAATAAAATTATCGAAGCGTCCCTCTGCTCTCAACTGGGCCACATTCCAGCTAACTTCAGGGCGGCAAGTTAAAGGACAGAATTGCACTCCAAGACCCAGGAAACTAGACTACATGAGTTGGCACGACGCCATTTGTTAGTAAATATAATTTTTATAATATTAGTATTCAGTCCACTGTTGTCCAAAAATGATTTTATTAAAATCTTGCTGTTTCTAAACTGATGTCAAGTTGGTTATCTCAAAATACTTAGCTCGTTCCATGACGTGTCTTTAAAGTTATGACAGCTGAAACTTTATAAAATTACGCAACTTTTTTTTAATTTTGGATCTGATCCGTAAATAGGTAATGTTCAGTGAATTTTTATCTGAAGTCATGAACATGTTCAAGTCATTTTTATTAAATTAGTTTTACAAAGTGTCCTGATTTCAAGTATGAAGCTTTCTGATAAGCTGACTTTGCAATGAATAACTAATACACAGTAAGTATGTACCTAATGTTTTCGGCGATTAAGATTTTCTTACCGAGTTTTTTGCGGTTTTTTATAGTTGCGATTAAATAAAAAAAGTGTTCTTTTTTCCCTTTAACTTTTGCGGATATCCAGACATTGTAAATCTGTTTTGTATCCCATTGCTCATCAGTGCTTATTCGAGCAGCTGGAGAAAATAATCCTCCAAGATCAATAAACGAAGGGTCGTATTGGAGTTTTGAACTCGCCAATGCGAAAAATATCCAGATATTGTCCCCAACCTACTTACTTAGACAAATATTTTTGTTTGTGTAATACTCGTGTGCTTCGCATGTAAAGATAGGCGAACAACCGTTCAGGTGCGTCATCGTGGCACATTTACATGAACTGTCTTTTGGAATCTTGCCCCCTAAGTGGATCGATGGCGTACGGCGCGCGGCGGTCGCCCATTCATCATCCAACTGAACCTAACACCCTTTGTACACATTAGTTTGTAACACCCACCCGCAGTTTGGCAGAATTTTCACATACATATATACATATACTTTCAATAACTAGGGATTTTTTTTAACAAGAGTTTTCGAATGACGGCGATGATGTGGAGTACTTAGTACCTACTTCGACGCCTAATTATTGTTATTTTGTTTTTGTATTTATTTGTATAGTTCGATAGTAAGTCATTTAATTTAGTACCTTTAAATTACCTTTAAATTGTAAGTCTAAGTTGTAAGTACTTCTTTTCCACGTAGGTAAGTAACGTGTGAAAATGAGAAAACTTTCCGTATTACTATCAACACGGTCTTAGCGTTCGAAGATATCGAAGGAAGAATCTTACGGTCCAGTAAAGTTTTGTAATATTTTGTATACGAACAAATTGAAGCAAGAACTAAACAAATAAGAAGTTGTCTGAAGTACCTAAAAACATGCCAGTGCACGAGAGACTAGGTAGGTACTTGGATTAGACTACTTAGGTATTTGGATTAAACAGGTAATGTGTGCAATCATTTTGATACTTGTATCTAAACGACGAGCAAGTCTGATCTGCACCTAATTAACCTGTTAACCCGAACCTAACCGAACATAATGAAAGTTTTTGCGCTGATTTTGCAGGTCCTTGACTTTAAATGACTACCATAGCCTAGTCGGGGAAAGCTATTTAACCCCCAATGCACGTTTAAACTGCCAATAGAAGAAAACGGATGGCTGTGATGGTCCGGGATAAGGATTGTTACTACTCACGCTCTACAGCGATCCCTTAACCGATGCGGTTTGCTGAACGGGCAAACGGATTACCATTTTGGAACTTTCGGACCCAATGAATCGAATTGTAAGTAATGCCAGTGCCCCTTCAAATTATCCTCATCCCGAAAGAAAAAGGGGTGCGTTTCTGTCTGTGTGAGTAGGTGCTTGTATACCGTAGCGTACCGTAGGTGTAGGTAGCATAGGTAGATATAGCGAGGGCACCCCAGCAACGGGGGTTGTGGAAAGGAATTTATCTTAAATCCTTTTATTGAATTACAGAAAGTCATAAGCTCGAGTCGAAACGCAAGTGATCAAACTAAACTTGAAGATCTGTGGTTCGCAGATAGCGCGCTGTAGCTTTTTGAGCAGACATACAAAACGTTGAAATCGATAGGTAACAGATTTCTAAACAGAAACATCCTTGAATAAAATGTTAGTCTAGTAATATAGAATGTGCTTTTTGTGGCTTTCCAAATTACTTCTCCCAACAAACATAGAAATATGAATATAATTCGTTGCGTGACAGAACGGTATCAATAAAGTGGGGTGATAGGTACGAGCTGCGTGTACAATCCAACAAACTTTGTGGTATACCTCTGTCTATAGGTACCCACATGTTTGTAAATTACAAATACGAGGACTTTCACTTTTATAGGTATAATGGTCTCAGTGTCAATAATTGTGATGAAATCACCTTTCATTAACGCTGTAATTCGAAAATAGTGTTGCACAATATCCAAATTCTGAAAGGTCTTGATTTTCATAACAAAATCTGAATGTAAGTTGGTACCTACCTACCTCTTGGCGTCTAATAATTCCCATAATGACGGTGTTTACGTCATTGCACTCAAGTTTTACAAATTTTATTATTTTAATAATTATTATCAACATGGCTTCACAAGGTTGTCTATTGATTCCAGTTGCTACGTCATCTGTATCTCTAATGAGACACGTAAACGCGCCGCAAGAAACGCCGACGTTAGGCAAATTCGTTTATTTGTGCGTAAGATTTATCAAGGCCTTGCCGAACGCTTCGAATGTTGAATGGAATATTTCATGTTAACAAGCTTATGTATTTTTAACCCTGTTTTCTATAAATTTTTCATTTTTAATTGGTTTTTGTTCATTTGGTTTGGGTTTAGGTTAACAACCCATATTATTTTAGAATACAAATTATTCAACAAACAAAGTCCAAATCAGCTGCGAAAACTAACTAAGCAAATACCTAGGTAATGATAGCGTTTGTCCAAGGTATTCACAAACCACCCCGAGACTTCTTATAAAAATCAAAGAACCTTCCAACTACTGTATTTCTCTCTTCGTGTCTTCTCCATGGATGAAATCCATTTTTATCCCCTGCGAAGTCTATACACCATATAAAAGTTGCATAAAACTTCAAGGGCAAGAGACACATCAGTCACTTTAACTTGGCTAAACACAGACATTGGAGCTGAAGAGAGTGGTTTGTTGCCATAATCGTTAGGAGAATCACTAAATGTTCTTTACTCGGTGACCCTCATAGATATTTTGAAACTGTTGGCTCCTAAAATAAATCCAGGTTAAAGGAAATTCGTCCTCTCAGCAGCCGAAACCGTTTTTAGTAGGTATGAGAGCTTCGTTTGTAGGATTGCGGGTACCTAGGTACCTACGTGTGTTAAACCCAAGTAGCTATAATTAGCTCCTACATAATCCGTGTTAAAACAAAAATTTTATCAACTTAAATCGCTTGACATGTCACTAATAAAAGTAACAACAACACATCTACATATATCTAACATATACATACCTACATATAATACACACACACCCACCCCTCACCCACACACTCACTCACAGACACACACACACAAACAGCACACTTTAATTCAATCACAACTGCAGGAAGTGTTCACAACAAATGTTTAACCTACAGCTACAGATACTGTTATTCACCATGTAGATAATGATAGATAGATAGACACTATTTCACTCTTAAAGGATACATCTGGCCGAACACTGTCTCTTATGTATGATACAGGTCTCCTAGTTTAAGAGACGGTTTATATTTTTGCTTATATAGATTTTTGCAACTTTGTAACTTTTGTACAAACAATTATGTGTCATTTAAGTATATCCACCACTGTGCTCAACCTGTGTCCATGCATTACTTTGGATAAATAAACATTATTTAATTATTTATTTATTAATCTGGCTTAAGCTCGTAACTATTCTAGAACGATGCTCAAACCTGAAGGTTGAACGACCAATCCATACTTAAATCTAGATATAAATCGAGAATCATGCCTGATCATTGGCCCGTAACGATACGGGTCGACTCATCGATATCCGTGGGTCGACTAGTGCATCTAAGTAATAACACAGATACGCTAGGAACAGTAAGGAAAGTTTCAGCCACTGCATTCAACCAAGCTATGCCCGCCTCCACCACCACCATTCAAATGATGACTCTGCCCCTGCCCTGCACTGTGTACCTAAACAAAGGCGATTTATAATAATTGTAAGTTTAGATTCTCTATGGCTACAGTTCACTGCAGTTTAGCGCCATGTAATAAAATGTACTTGTCCCTTATGATATCGCCATAAATTCCAGCCATGGGAAAGTGGAATTCCGGAGTATCCCATGGTTATAAATTACGCCATTTTTACCCTAGTCCCTACAGAAGAATTAAGCCAATAGAGCCTCCGTAGATAAACTGTTGAGGAAACTATGTATGGATTAACTAAACAAAATGTGTAAATTGTATTTGTAAATATTTGTTATTTACAAAACCATTTTAAAATTGTTAGGTAGATTTTGTAAGACCTTCTTCCTAAAATTCCTAGCCGTCTTCATGCAACAACAAGTTGTGTTGAGTTAAAACAAATGAATGGTGGACCACACGAGCTTACTTATCCTCATTATTCTTTTGGTACCTACTTAGTAGCCAAAATAAAAATTAACATTATTTTATGTACCTACTCTAACATATTAGTAGATATAAACAGGTGCACATAATACAATATTATCAGATCAGTACCAATTCTATATTAGCTTAAAATAAATATTATATTTGTACAAGATAGTAGATGTCTAAAGTGAATGTTACAAATATTGTGCAAATTCTATCTGTAACAGGGTCAATAAATCTTGTAAGCGAGTACATTGTATCGTGCATACTACCTACACTAGAGAACTTACCTCCTTACAATTCCCGAACGCGTAACTAGAGAAACGAAACCCCTATTTCTTTTAGTTCAGGAAAGCAAGTACTATAAATGGGACGTGGTTGTAGTTAAGTAATACACAATAACACTAATACCGAATCAATAATCAATAGGTAGGTTGTTTTAGTTTTACGATTTTTATGACGAGTTAAATAAAGGCATTCTTTTAATTCGTGTTCGTTTGTACCTCTCTCTTATTCACGATTTTACGTTTCAAACTGGCACACTGTTTAAGTATATACTTACCTACCTACTATTGCACTGACGCGGTTTTAATTTTATCAATCAATCAATCAACTTTATTTTCTCACTGCAATACACATAAATTATTTTTACATTGGTCAGATTCAACAATGATACTTAATTCAGGTAAGTATATATTGTGGGAGACTGGTGCCTGAGTTAGGCTCGTGGCCTGTGTTTCAGGAAACCAGGATCCCACCCCTTTACCACCACCCCCTCCTTACCCCACTTTACCCCTTTTTCATTTTATAAATTATGTACTAAGCGCGCTGATAGAATGTAGTAAGGAAGCATACGACATTTTATAGTTTTATTTATTTTGATTAACATCTAGGCCCTATGCTATGTCTGCTTAATTAAAAGAAAATAAATCTGAATATTAAGAAATACTGACCTTATTCAGGTTAAGTTTCTGTGATGGATACTGGACTATGCAGGACACAAGATAAAAGACATGTTAACGAATATTATTAAGGTTGATTAGGTGTTGGTTATTATTGTCATAGTAGCAGTCGTGAGTTTGGATTTGTTTGCTGTTGCAGTTACTTAGGTCTACACTAATATTATTTATTTATTATTCACAAAATCCACAGCTCTTTGAAATTTTATCTTAAAATATAATATAAACTAGTCTACAGCCAATTACGGATTTACAGTTTAATAGCTACACAATACATGCAGCAGAAACAAACATACAGAATGAAGTGAACTGCTAGCACCATCTAAGTATTGCTAAGTGTACAGTGTGGGTGGGTGAGTGTGTAGGAGTGAGCATGAGAAATTGCGAATGGGTGTGTGTGAGTGTGATTATAAAGAGATATATTGTTTATTTGTTTGTATGAGGTAATCCCTGGAATTACGGCTCCGATTTAAACAATTCTTTCATTGATAGATAGCTACACTATTGCTGAGCGCCATAGGATATAATTGCTTTTAAAATTTAATAAGCGTTACAAATAATATGAATAGACTGGAAGACTAATAGTTTCCATGTATTGTGGCAGTGCTACTGAAACAGAAATTACCGTATTTGAATAGCATCATTTACCTAAGATACCATGGTTAGGACCTGTGAAAGGATCTAAAATATATGAAAAAAAAACCGTTAAAATTATCTACTTGATTTGAGCTCATTACTGACAAATTTTCAATGTATCAAAAAAAATTCAATGGGGCGATTTTGGGTTCAATCAAATCTTAATTTTGAACTTTCGAATAAATTCTAAGTACTTAAGTTCTGCAATTCCTAGATAAACCATAATTTTTAGGGTGTTAGGTTAGACTATGCTAATTAGTTATCACAAAAAAACTGAACCAGAAATGTTCAACAGAACGAGAAAAAAATCGAAAACTGATGTTAGGTGAAAATTACGAAAAAAAACATAAAAAAACATGAATCTCGAAAACTACGAAAAATCGTAGAACATACATGGGGGTGATTCGGATACTCCTCAACATAAAGTATCTAAATTTTACGTTTGAACGTCAACTCTCCGGCCACCCTGTATATCATGTACCTAAGTAGGTATAATAATGTACTTTGAACGGCTGAATACAATTTATAACGTATAAAACAAATGGTATAAATCCCTCAGATGGAGGTCCCTTTCTGATTTTTATAAAGGAGCGCTATTTACATTTAGCATTTAACGAGCTGGGTCGTCTTCGCCGGAGCTCTGCTTTATGCCTATCTACTTATCGCAAAAAATGGTAATATAAAATCTCGTTGCCTGCAATAACACCTAAACTTTATGCATAAATATTCAAAATACATGCAAATGAAACGTGAACCCCGTGAAGGCTCCGGGCGGACTTAGATTTATAATAATGTGGGGTGACTAACTGTAGGAAACAAAAATCTTTCGTTCAAGTTTAACTAAGTACCTATACCTACTTGCTTAAAATAACTGTTACTCATAAATACAAGAAACAAAATACACGTATGCATTAACAGAAAAATACACAACTACAATAATTGAGTTATGGGCAAAAACTTCAGCAAAAGCCGGTAAATCTTAAAATTATCATTAAACACGTAACTACATAATTATATACTAATTTAATTGATCACAAATAATAAGCCACTTACGTATGCAAGATAAATCCGTTGTGTACACTTTCACGTGAAGGTTCACACGGAGTCGTAAGGCGAGTGGTAAGGCCGCGGAGCAGCGCAGGGCGGGCGCATTACGTAGCCAATGCGCCCCTACTGAAGGACTAACTGTGACGTTGGTCGGGCCGCCCCGCCCGCATACACCACTTCCTAGCCTGCCAAGTGCGACATGGAACTACGAGAGTTCTTTTATTTCAAAATATTTATCATGTTTTGTAGCGCGTAGGCAGGCTACGAGTTGCTACGGCGTAGCAAAACGATATATTATTATCTATATAATAATCTCTCCAGATAACAGTCTCACATAAATGCATACAATTTAAATAAATTCGTTACAAATGTAACGAATTCAAAATATTAATACTAAAATATTTCTTTGCAACTCATAAATCGATTCAATTTAATGTTTGAGGTAAGTAACAAAATAAAACTTTTCAGTAGTAGGTACCTAAGTACCTAAATCCTTTTAACGCTGAAAGTCTGAACTCACAAACCAGCCGATAAAAGCCATTTAACCGGAAACTCGAATAAGCTCGATGTCAGATTAAAACCTTCGGAGGATAATGCGATAATCGCGGCTTCATTTTAGAGATATTTCCGGCTTTGGCTTACACAATTAAATAATGACTGTGTAGTAGCCTGTTATAAAAGTAGGAACTGTCTCATCAAATCAAACTTACTTACTTAATAACCATTAACTTGCGAGATTATGTAAAGAAAATGTAGTCTTCTGCAATAAATAAATTTCAGAATTAGGTCGATATTGTAATTATTATCGTGCGTACTGGCCATAAACTTAGTAAATGCTATTCCAAAAACAAAATTTTGGAATGTTTTTTTTTTCTTTTTTTTTAATGTTTAATATTAAAACTGTATAAAGCGTATTTAATCTCAAACTCAAAACATTTATTTGCATTATAGTACATTATGATATAAGTGCGGTAAGTTGAAAATTACAGCCGAGGCGATATTGCTAGCTCGAGCCGTAGGCGAGGGGTACAAGAAAGCAGAGGCTGTAATTATCAAAGCGCACGTATGTCATACGACGTTTCATAACATATTTGCGAGGAAATAAATAAAACTCGGACTTTCTTAAACGAATAAATCTTTAATCACTTGTTAAAGCAGTTTGAAAAATTTGAACAATTTGTAAAATTAATTATTACGTTGCCAGTTGGCATTTTTAATTTTGTCTAGTTATTATTATTAGTTACAATTTCACCAGTCTCTCTCTCACTCTCTTGAGTGAAAGTAGGAGAAACAAGACCACAGAGTTCTGCAGTCGGTGGTGGCGACGGAGGCGGCTGCGGTGGCGGCGACGATGGTGGAATGTACGCGTGTGTGCTCGTAGATGGTCGAGAGTCAACACTTGGCTCCAAATTTATATTCCTTGTAATGCGGGAGCTAATTTCTTCTTTATTTCTCATCGAGTCATCTATGTAGCCCTCGGCTACACTGTTCGACCGCCACCCTCCGTGGCGTTTTAGTGTCAATAAGTTGGCACCTGAATCGGCGAGCAATGTAGCCGAGGACCTTCTGAAACTGTGCCCTGTGTATTCATGTGGATCATCCAAGTTTAAGAAAGTGGCAATTTGTTTCGGCATTGCTCCAAATTCATTTATGCCAATGGGTTGGCTAGTGCATTTTCCATTTTGGTAATTTTGAAAAAATCTGTTACTTAGATATCGCTTTTGTTGAACGAAGCGCTTCATATTTCTTCACTATGTCGTGAAAAGACCCCTGTATTGTGAACGATCTTGGAATTTTATTTTTTGTGTTTTTGACCTGGACAAGATGAACCCGCCCATGGTTCTCGACATCATTAGTTGCGATGTTTGCCAACTCTTGACGTGTACATGCACCTTTTATGCCGAATATTAATACCACCTGAAGATATAAAAACAGCGTACTTACATAACACCTATATTGTAACGAAATACGAAAGTGAAAGAAGTTAATAACAATAATTTAGTTTCAACTGACCTTTGTTGCCAAATATCGGCAATCCGGAGCTTCTTTTAGGAACTTCTTGACATTGTCTGCCGAAAATACTTTCGACTTTTTACTCACATGGCCACTTGAGCGTCTTTTTAGAAATGCCAGCAAGTTGGAGTATAACTTGATATCAATACCATGTTTTGTTTTCACAGTGCTTTTTAGCATTGAATAGTAGGTAGTTCATACCACAATGAGCTTGACTTATATTTTTGAGAAAGTACCATGAAATAGGCTATATACACACTTTCTGAAAATGAATTTGCATCTTTACTTGTTTTCCATAAGATGAAATTTTGATACGCTTCGGTCGGTTTTTCGGGCAAGAGGCTTAGAGTAGCCTTTTTCGCTGCCTCTGAGACTTCTGGCGGTGTCGAATTAATAAATTCATCATTACTTGACGACATTTTCAAATAAAAACAATACAGCGAAAAGAAAAAGCGCGCGGAATAATTTTTACTTGTTCACAAATTAGCGATGCTTTTTTTTTTCTCTCTTCGCCCTACTTGGGCAGGCTAAGGTCTTAAATGCGCGCGCATCAGGGTTTTTTTTTTAAGTCAAAGGCACAAAAGCTGCCCGTATTACTAATAGAGTAAATTAATATTTTTTTTCGTTTTTGTTACAGATAAATGGTTGTAGTTTATTGCCAAAATTAATTAAATTAAAGAATTAAATGTTGATTTTTTATATTTTATCTCCCAAAGTTAATTTTATTCATAAAATGTTGACCACTTTTCTGACATAGAAACTCTTTGATATTTAAAAAAGTACCGTTCGTTTTAGACGGAGCATCTTGATAAACCGTACGTTTTACCTTATTAAAAAGAAACTCGTGCGTTTTACATTACAATAACGCACAAGTACGTAATGACATACATTACGATATTGAAATTGGTGAAATAAGAGACCGTTTACGAGCAAATGTGTTATAATAGTAGATTGTTATACAAGGAGCTAAAATGACCCATTTTATACGAGGTAGTTTTACTCCCGAGCTTTAGCGAGGGAGTAAATAGAAACCGAGTTTTAATGGGTTTTTAGCGCCGTGTGTTACACTCTACTTTTCACTACGATTGCGAGAAAATAAAACAATCCAAAACAATATGAAATATGTAGTTTATTTTATTAAAAATTTTATGTACAATTTGTACAATTCTGGATAAATAACGAGATGTTTTTTCCCGGTAACTTAATTTCATAAAGATTTCGCGCCAATATCTTTTTTTTTTGTTTTTTCTTCTGCAGCCGCAACGCATTGCATGCATTCTACCAAAGAGATCGCCGATTTTAGTTCCATTTTCAAAAATAAAATGAAGTTCTTTTTTTATGAAACAGTAATAAGTCGAGTCTATATTCATGATTATTCTACTTATGACTAAAAACTTTTTCGTTTTTGTAGGCTCATTGTCATTTGACACACAAAAATTAAAAAAAAAACTTTTGCCCCTAGAGGAAGAATTGCTATTTTTTCTTCGCTCTGGTACGCCACAATGACGGTCTTTTTGAGCAAGAGGAGTGAAAAACCATTTTTCGTACCACTTGCTCAAAAAAGTGACATTCTATGCCACAAAAAGCGAACATAACAATAGTCATTTTTAATCTGTTAAAAACAGGGAAAGAAAATTGTACTGAATTTCATTCATCCTCTAGGGGGAGAATTTGATTTAAATTTGGAATACTTATCGAAATTTATACTGAACTACATCTGTGTTTACACCATTGAGTTTGTATATAAAGCATTATACATCTTTTTGAAAAAGGAATACGCATTTATTATGCAGTTATGATTATTAAATAAAATTACGAAAACCGACGAGGATACGGCCTCGTCGGAGCTTGATGCCTTTGCTTTTCCGACATGAAGTAAAGAATATACCCGTAATATTTAGGTTTTATTTAACAAAATTCAACATATTGATACAATGACACAATCAATCCTGACAACTTAGTTTCTTCTATAAATAGGGCGTTCAATATTGACCAAGGAGTTAATATTATAGGTATTACTACACGACAAAAAAATATTAGTCTAGGAATTTGCCCCGTTTTTGTTTTCTTCAAATACATAAACGTTAAGTTTATTTTCATTTCTTTTTATAAATAAGTTAATGTTCTAAAAATACGTTTAATTGTCATTGTTTTTAATAAATGCTTATCTACGGTTTGAATTCATTTATTTCTAAAGATTACAAATCACTTATACAGAAATAAATACTAAAAAATATTAGTTTATACATTTTTGTTTTCCAGGAGTAATAGGAGCTTAGAGTGTTAACATTACGAATATTATGAAGGTAAATTGTTTAAAGTTTTGCATTGTCTACCGCCGTACGGCGCGTTGACGCGGTTGACGTGCGGTGACTCGTTATCTTTGTTTTTATGTTTGAATGAAATCTAAAGAATCGTTTACACTAGAGGCAATGAGTTAATTAGTTAAATTGGTTATTTTATTTTATGACCCTTTAAGATCTCATATTATTATTGTGTTAATTTTTTCGCAAATGGTACGAAAAGTAGAGTATTTTCCTCGGTGATAAAGCTGTATTAGTCTTGGGTGAACTTAAATCGTCACCCGCGACAAGTTTGTGAGCATTTCTGGTTGATTAAACTGCATAACCTTTATAATCACAGTGATTTCGTTTCACATCACATAATTGGCGGGAGCAACTAACTCCCGCAATGGAACACAAGTGCATTCATTACTCACTTTAGCAAGGTGCGTAATCTACTTTTCTGTCAACTACCAATCTACCTACCGTGATAAAATATACCTACTCAAAATAAAAACTCAAGTTAATGAAAACAAAGTTTAATTCATCTTCTCCTCAAACATTTAAAACTTACAATTATTAAATGTGCAGTTATTAAAAGCGAAATTTGCACTTTTACTTGGAACATTTTTTATTCTACTATTTGTTTGGTTTATTTGTGAATAATAATTATTCTGGAGTTGAATTCATATCGCTATCGCTGTCTATTTCCATTATTTTTTAGCTTTTCTTGCTAAATATGAAGTATCAAAGTTTTACAATGGTACAAACGTGGTAAATGATTGGTCTCGTTGACGCAGCGAGCGAGAGTGACAATCATTTATCTAAGGCCGTGTCCGCACTGCGAATTTTCACCGCACGGTTTTTTCTCCGCAATTCTGTAATACATTGAATCTTATCCGCACTGGCGATAAAAAAATCGCGCGGAAAAAAATCTGTGATCTGATGCAAATTGAAACGGATTTATTTCCGCGCGAAAATTTTGTGCAATATGCAGTAGTATGACTATGGCCGCACGGCGAAATAAAATTCGCGCGTTTCGCTCAGTCGTGCACTGACAACGGCATTGACAAGATGTCGCGCGCCTCGTCTCCAGCCCGATTGGCAGGCGAGCAGGAGTTATCAGAAAATGACGACATTGAAATTGATCAATTTCACCCTGATGCACAGCAGACCTCCCTTGTGGGACAAATTTGATCCTAAGTACCACGATCGAGTATTGAAAGCAAGATTGTGGGAGGAAATATATAAACTGATATATTTTACGTGGGAACAATGCAGTGTTGCTGAGAGAAAACAAAAAGGTACGTAAAGTAAATACTTTATTAATATATTAAGTTTACAAATTGACAATAATTATTTGTTGTAATTATTGTGGTCTGCAGAATCACGTTTCTAAATAAATTAGTGGAAATAGCGAAATGAAAAACTTGTAAACGTACGATGGTTGCTATTCAAACTTAGAACACATATCCTTTTTATTTTACATTAGAAAAGACATTTAAAACCTTTCAAAAAAATATCATAACAAGTAGGTTTTACAACATCCGCCCTTAATGGAAATAAAAAGATAAAGTAGTAATGCTAAACACAATAGAAAATAATAAAACATTACTACCAGACTAAACAGAAATACCAAACATAAATCGACGAAAAATAAACAAATAGAAAATCATTCTACCTATTTATTACTAAACCCATATTAACAACGCACCTAAGATGAGCTATGCGCCTTAAGGGCTTGGTTAAAACATCGGCTGTCATTTTATCCGTAGGTATAAACTTTATATCTATAAGACCCTCAGTAACCTTTTCACGAATAAAATGATATCTCGTATCAATGTGTTTGGTTCTATTGTGGTGGATTGGATTTAGCACAAGTTTCTGTGCACTTTGGCTATCGTTGTATAGCAACACCCTATCAGCAAAACCAGTAATGTCACACACTAACCGTCTGAGGAAAATAGCCTCCTTTGCAGCACTGGTCAAGGACATATACTCAGCTTCTGTAGACGATAAGGCTACCGTCGGCTGCTTCTTACACTCCCAGCTAATAGGTCCACCTGCTAGCGTGAAGTAGAAACCAGTGTACGACCGACGGTCATGTACACAATTCGCCCAGTCAGCATCCGTGTATTCACACAAACGTCTACCGACTTTCCTGTAAGTAATACAGTAATTCATAGTACCTTTCAAATACTGTAACACTCTTTTACCAGCCAACCAATGCCTCTTATCATAACAGTTATTAAACTGACTTAAATAACTCGTGGCATAAGCTATATCGGGTCTCGTATTCACAGCTAGGTACATGAGACATCCTATCAAGTTTTGGTAAGGATATTCACCAAGAGATGTTGGATTACCTTTCTCCAACTTGTTATTCTCCAAAGGTGTAGACATCTCCTTGCAATTTCGCATATTAAACCGCTCCAACACTGCCTGGATATAGGTCTTCTGACTGACCATGATTTTATCATCAACACGGTTAATATTTAAGCCTAAACAATACAACAATTCACCCAAATCTTTTAGCGAGAAATAATTTTTCAAGTCGTTTTTGACAGCGTCAAAAGAACTTTTTTCTTTGTAAAAGACAATTAGATCGTCAACATAGACTGCAAGTATTAAGGTTTCATTACCAAACTTTTTCAAGTAAACACATGATTCCGCGCATGTTCGTGCAAAGCCAATTTTTGATAGAATTTGATGCAATTTGATATTCCAGGCTCGAGCTGCCTGCTTCAAACCATAAATGGATTTTCTGAGCAAACAGACTTTACCTTCTGCCCCGCGCTCAGCAAATCCCTCAGGCTGTTGCATGTACACCTGCTCCTCTAAGTCTCCATTGAGGAATGCGGTATCAACATCCATGTGTTGGATCTTTAAATCCATTTCTGCCGCCAACGCTATAAGGGTACGCAGAGATGAATTTCGAACCACTGGAGCAAAAGTCTCATTATAGTCAGTCCCCCAAACTTGACTAAAACCTTTCGCAACTAGTCGCGCCTTATACTTGACTATTGAACCGTTCGCGTCCCTCTTTATCTTGAACACCCATTTACATGGAATAACCTTTTTATTTGGTTTATCCACTAATGTCCAAGTCTGTTTATTCAATAAGGCATTGTACTCATCCTTCATTGCTGAGATCCAGTTATCTTTATCATCGCTATTAATAGCTTCACGATAACTTTTCGGATCATCATACAACCAATCAACACCGTGAGTGCCGTACGAATAATAATCTGGAGGTTTACGTACTCTTTCAGGATACCTTCTCTCAGGACATACATCGTTAAGTTCATCTGAAGGAACTAGGGACATATCACGTTGTTCATCCGAATGTAGAGACTCCGTGTCGCCAACCCCACCAGCTTCATCAGTCGCGTCCACAAAAACGTCAACTTGTTCTACCTCCATGTCCACACCTTCTGAAGTAGGTGAAGAAGTAGAAGCAGATGAGATAGAAATCTCTTGTGGAGATGTGGTATCTGACGAAGTTTGTGAAAAAAGATTAATGACATTAGGGCTCACAACAACTTCAGGCTGAACAGACTTATCCTTCAATCCTGAAAAATTATTTTCAAAAAACGTAATATCCCGTGACTTAATCAACCTCCGAGGGTTTTCCGCGCTACGGAAATAATAATTGCTTCGATGATCTGAATATCCAACGAAGATATGTTCAGAAGTTTTCATGTCAAGCTTAGTTCTCTGGCATGAAGGCACGTGAACTAAAGCTCGGCAACCAAACACCCTTAGATGAGACAGGTCGGGTTTACTACCACACCACATTTCATATGGCGTCTTACCATCAAGTGCACGATGAGGTGACCTATTCTTTAGATAAACACTAGTCTCAACAGCGTCTTGCCAAAAAACTTTCGACAAAGAGCTCTGTGCCAGCAAGGAACGGGCCTTCTCCACAATACGACGATTGCAACGTTCACTTACCCCATTTTGTTGAGGGCTGTATGGTACAGACGTTTCATGTCGAATCCCTTGAGCCCGCAAATAGTCTGTCAGCTCCTTGTTGACATACTCAGTACCATTGTCTGACCGAAGGGTTCGAATCTTAGTGCCAGTCTGTCTCTCAACAAGTGCTTGGAAAGCACAAAAATACTTCTGAACTTCTGTCTTAGATGATATACAATAAAGGGATATAAAACGTGTATAATCATCTACAAAAATAATAAAATATTTATTACCTTTAAAAGATTCAGTGGTCAGGGGACCACAAACGTCCGTATGGACCAATTCTAATGGTGACGAAGCCTTCTTATACTTTATCCCCTTGAAAGGCTTCCGGGCCTGCTTACCCTCTACACAAGGTACACATGGTAAGCTGAAACACCTTGTGGTTTAACTGTACAATTTAAAGTGTACAATCCACCACAAATAGAACCATGTAAAACAGGATCGTTTTTAAAAGAAACATCATTAGTCAAATCAGACAGTGCTATCAATTTTTTCGAAGAAACAAACAAAAGACCACATTGCTTTCTTCTAAATCGATCGATATTTTATGTATGCTTAGATATACTTGTACACTGTGGTGCATACCTCTTACTAAATATGGAACATCTTACCTTATAGTTATCGAAAGTCTCTCTTCAACTGGAATTGCTTTTCTCCAATTTGTATCTTGATAGGTAATAGCTGGACCAACTAATCGTAGTAAATTATCGAATGATGTTTTACTCATTCTAATTATAGAATGAGTAAAACATCATTCGATAATTCGCAAATACAAAAAAAAAAATACAGTGAAAAGTTTTTCAGATATTAATCTGAAAAACTTTTCACTGTATTTTCGTAGCTCTTGATGTTTTAGGTAGAAAAATCCCTTCATAGGTCTCAAGGCCGTAAATGGGTGAATCCAGTATTCATGACATCTTTTTATACGTCTGTTACGTCGCCGCCGTAGTATCAGGTAAATCAATTTTTTTCTGATGTCCATTTTACACGTTCGTCTCAACCGGGAACTGCATCGAACTGACAAGAATCGCGCGAAATTTTACTCGTGGTGCGTACTAGGCAAACTTGAGCACGGATTATAATTCGCGAGGATAAATATCGCGCGGTGAAATATCGCAGTGCGGACACGGCCTAAGGGTACAAACGAAATGCGCGCCATTTGTTTTCTTTTTTCACAAAGTTGGTTTTAGTTTTATTCAGCCGACTTTCATTTTCAGCCAGTATCTTTTTGATCACATATTTTTCATTACTAACACATTACATTACTATGCATATATTACTTTTTATTACTTAATGGTAGACATTAAACCCCTGTGGTAAATTTATATCTAAATAATAAATAAAAACAGTGCATTAATGAAAAACTGTGCAACCGTGAGATTTCATACTTATAACTTTTCTGCACTGTTTTGGTTCTAAGCAAAAAATACGTCCTTTGTGATCGGTTTTGTAGTGATTAATGATATTATTACTACATAGTTCAAAGAAAACATTATTTTATTAACGATATTACCGATTTATTAACTTACCCTTATTAGGAATATTATACTAGTAGATCAATAAGAACAATATTACGTTACCATTAGAAAGAGTACGCTTTAGCGCTTGTATATTAGTAATTTTAGACGATTCCAAAAATATGACCAATGACATTATGACACCCTTAGCATAAATCCAGTGTAAAAAATTGTTAGTGAACCAATAAAAATAAATCCCTGACCCTGGGGACACCAGAGTTATACTTAAGTCATATTTTTGGAATCATTTTTTCGAACCCTATAAGTTGACGTACTAAAAACTTAACTTTTTGCGCGACTTTATTGGGTGTGGATTAAAGTGTGGAGACGCCCGGAGGAGAGCTACGCTCAGTGCAACATCATTCGAAATGGGGCATCAGGTGGAGGGTCATTTATGGTATGGTGAGATATTTGTATGGGGTACGTACGGAACTCCGCGTCATTGAGAATGGGTCAGTAACAGCGGCACGATATGTAACTGAGATTTTAAAAGAAAGTGTAGTGCCATTTGCCCCGTTTATAGGAGATAGATTTGTTTTTATGCATGATAATGCACGCCCTCATACTGCGGCCGTAGGAGTCGAAAACCTTCTAGACGTTGAAGTCAATGCTTTGGGGTGGCCAGCGCGCTCGCTCGACATACCCGGATAAGCTTGGAGGACCAATTGAGATAAGAAATTCTGCCCCCGCTAATTTGACAGATCTTAAAAACGTATTACAGGAAGAATGGAACGCAATCTCTCAAAATATTGAAAACTTGATTATGTGTATACAGGGTGGTAGGGAAACGCTTCCGAAAACGAAGACAGGTGATAGGGCTAGTGATTCTCGATACGATACCATAAAAAAAACAGTTTTTTTTTTTTTACAATTTTACTAATTTTTTTTAGCTTTTTCGTACACTATGCGGTGAGAACAGTTAAATGAAACCATTATTTGCCATTAAACAATTTTTTTTTCTTTACAACTCTATCAAGCAATGTATTCGTAAATAAATATCAGCTGACAATCGCGCATAGCCCCGAGTTCAAAGTGCGCGAGCGCTTGCCGACAGCAGCGCGGCCAACGACCCCTTTGTTCACGCGATTGATGTGCGTCAAAGTTGAAGCAAATATCTTTTCAGTTCACTATTACCTTCTGGGATATCTACTTTCGGATTCCATTCATGCAAGGTTCGTAATGATTTTCCCCTTGAACCGGGTTACAATTTTGATCCGAATGTTCGCAAATTATGTTCACAAATCAGAAAAATCCAGATGTTTATGCTTAACCTTGAGATCCATGTCGAATAGAGATAATAAGATACCTACTGTGATTGGGAAAGAGCACTTTCGTTAATTCGTTCAATAAAATTTTGCACAGTAAGAAAATTGAAATGTTTACCTACCTACATCATGGTCAGATTATCTCTAGATCTGGGGTCGACGACTTCATATCGGCAAACTTAACAATAACTATCCAAAATCAAAACAATAATAATACAAAAATTAGCAAAATAACGAGACGCGTATAAGTAACGAAGAGGCTCACCGTACTGAGGCGACGGCCGACGAGTCACGCGACGAGGCTAACACGGGGAGGTGAAGGGGGAAGCGAGATGGACCATTCCAGCGAGGTACAGAGATAATTGTGACATTCGGTCGAATTCTGATAATCAAGGTAAATGATTACAAAAGTCATTGGTATTTGGCCGAGATTTGAACCCGGGTCACTTCACTTGATAGAGAGAAGCTTCGACGACTATTGCGCGGCGTGGGCGGCGACCTAGACATCCTTTGTAAAGCGCCGCCAAAATAAAGAAAAATAAACATTACAGAGGCTCCAAATGTTTTAAATTAATGGGCCGTGTCGTGCATTTAATAACAGTTTTGTATGTAAGTCGTTAATCGATAGTGAATGAAATAAAGTAAAAAATCGCCGACTTTACCTGTGAATGACAAAAAAAATTTCATCACGTGCACCGTTTCAAGCAAATAGCGCGCGTGAATCAATTAAATTTGAACTTTATGTCAATGTAATTACGGGTCACACGACGCGCACTCGTTTATTGCTATAACTGTATCCTTCATTAAGTAGGTATGTAATACCAATCAATTGAAAGTGGATAATTTAATTAATTTAATCTAAAAAACTCGTTAAAACTAATTTAAAAGTTAGAAAATGAAAACAGCTTGTAATTATAAAGCATTTAAAGTACAATTTCATATCAATTAAAATTAATTGGTTTCTGGTTATCATTATTCTTCTAACATTTTCTGTAATTTGTTGATCTTTGCACATGAAAAGACACCGCTACCTATGTGATTCCCCGTCCACGCACACACGCGTGGCGCGCGGCGGTACGTTTGTCGGCCGGCGCCGCCGCACGTGGCCAGGCGGCATGTTTGATGTTCTTAGTACTTCTTAGTAATCTAGTTAGTTCCTTTCAGACTCAGTTCGTGAGCGAACGCGCGTTACGTTTAATCGGTCGATAGGTATTGAACCGTATTTAATACTGTTTTGTTAGTTTTAAATTTGTATTTAGTTATTATTGTTACGTTTTTAGTGTTGTTTTATTGTTTTTTAGTTATAGTACAGTTTTGTTGTGTTTAACAATGCCTGATGCATACGTGTACAGTGCTCGTGAATACGGCAACATGTTAATGTGTTTAGGAGAAGCCCGTGGCAATGCTTCTCTTGCGTTGAGAATTTACCGAGACAGATTTCCGAACGTCCGGCATCCGTCTGATTCTCGCATGATAACGGCAGCTTTTCAGCGAGTTTTAGAAAATCGACCGATTGCTCCGATAGCCGCAGGTGGTGGACAACAAGTGAATGTTCAGACAGAGGAGCGTATTTTAAATTTGATTCGCCAAAATCCTCGCCTGGGCACACGAAGTGCAGCGAAATTATTGCGGCGCCGGGGCGAACCGACAGTCTCTCACTGGACAGTTCACAAAGTCTTGCGCCGGAACAGAATGCGGCCCTACAAAATACACAAAGTACAAGCTTTGCTACCTAACGATCACGTTCGTCGTCGTGCGTATTGTCGTTGGCTGCTAGATCAACAACAACGTGCGCCTGGCTTTATTGAGCACATTATCTGGACGGACGAGTCCACTTTCACGAGGAACGGGATGTGGAACAGGAGGAATGCTCATGTATGGTCAGACGTGAACCCGTCCGCCACTCAAGAAACCGGCCATCAGACCCGATGGTCCGTCAACGTATGGGCTGGTGTTTTTAATGGACGAATTCTAGGACCAGTGTTTCTACCGCAGCGCCTCAATGGATCAGAATATCTTATTTTTTTAAACGAACATTTAGATGATATGCTAGATGATGTATCGTTGGCTGAATTTCGTCGAGCATGGTTCCAGCACGATGGTGCTCCACCGCATGTTACGCGCCCTGTCCGCGAGCGTCTCACTGAGCTATTTGATGACCGCTGGATCGGAAGAATGGGGCCGCACGCCTGGCCGGCTCGTTCACCTGACCTAACACCTTTGGACTTCTTTTTGTGGGGTTATGTGAAAGAAAGAGTTTTTAATCGGGAATGTGACAGTGCTGATGAAATGCGGGGCAGAATAGTGAGTGTTTTCGATAGACTTCGTGCAGAATGTGTTGAGGATCCTACACTATTGCCTCGTGTTCACGGGTCGACACAACGACGGGCCCGACTTTGTATTGAAAGGGATGGAGCGCAGTTCGAGCCAAACCTCATAAGGTCGCAAAGGATTTAGACAGGTACGTAAAATGCCTCTGTCAGCTTTAATGTTTAACAGTGGGCTACGAATAATGCGATTAAAATTCATAATTTTTGTGAAGTGTTGTAAAGGTAGGCATTTTGAAAGTGATGTTTGTAAATTCCGTATAAATCCCGTGACTCGGCCGTACGGAGCGCTCGGCGCCCGAAACACGCGGACGCAAGGTGGCGCGTATGTTGCGTTGCGTGTCAGTGACCTCACGTTTTGGACGGTTTCCATTGCGTGTTTACGAAATATGAAGTCTTGAAAATAACCAATTTAAAGTGAAAGGTTATTGGTATCCGTTTGCATTTAGGTAGTATATAATCTACGTTCTGGCTTCGGAAGCGTTCCCCTTACACCCTGTATATCGATCAAAAGTAAACAGTTCGACTCAAACTCAAACTCAAAGCATTTATTTCAATTAAACCATTTACAGGCACTTTTGAATTGTCAAGTGGGTCAGTCAGAAATATGAAGCTAGTTGCCCATTCCAAAGCGTAGTAGGTACCTATGGAGAAGAACGGGCAAGAAACTCCATGGACACTCTTTTAAATTATATTGTTACATAAATATTAGTTACATCATTAATGTTGAATATAGGTATAATTATATGTGAGAACGATGTAAATAAGATGTACACGTTGAGTGTCCAGTGTACAGTAAATATAAATTTAAACAAAACAATCCATAATAAAATAATTAAAATAAGCCTTGGTGGCTAAGAGATGACCAGTCCCAACTGACAGCGCCCGTTCACGAACATGACGCATGGATCATCGACTTCTTGCTAGTCCTTGCAAATATACTGTATTTAAATAGAAATTCGAAGTGATTCATACAGGGTGTCCCGTAAATAATGGATCAAACGTAACGGGTAGGTAGCTTACCTCATTTCCAACAATTTCCAACAATTTTTTTTTTTTCGATTTGAAAAAAAAAATCAATTGAACATTTTTTTTCTAAGGCAAATAAAATTATATTTGAAAAAGAAAATATTAACAATAAGCTATTCAGAAGTTTTTGACAAAAATCATACCTAAAAATGTTATTAGTTGCAGCGACAGCATTAAAAACACTGAATGCTGTTAGAGAAAATGGCAAAATTCGAAAAAAAAAATATCTTGGTTACCTTACCGATTTTTTTTAACTGTTCAAATTAGTTGTTTGAAATGAGGTAAGCTACCTACCCATTACGTTTGATCCATTATTTACGGGACACCCTGTATAAAAACTATATAATTAATATCATAATCATCCAGTGTTATCGTTTGCTAAACGTAATGCTAACTCAGTGATACTTAAATACTTATTATGTGGGCGTAGATGTTGTCACATTTTAACTCAAATGGGATATACATAGTTGCCAGTTTGATTTCACGAAAGGTAAGTCGACGACTGATGCGGGAGTATAATTCATCAGACACATTTCGGAATCCTGTCAGAAGTCCTAGGATGCATTTGGCATTTTCTGTTACCTCTCAAAACCGTTTGACTGCGTTGACCACAATACACTGGTCTGTAAATTACACTATTACGGAATTCATGGACAAGCTGCTGCTCCTGTTCTTTCCTATCTATCAAACATAGGCAGCAAAAAGTAAACGTTAACGTGGCGACGTCCTCGGGGTCCTTAGATGGGCGTGGCTCAGGGTTCAATTCTTGGCCCTTTCCTATTTTCTTGTTTATATTAATGACCTTCCTTACATGATGGCAAACTTATCGGTTATAATTTTGATGCCACTGATGAAACTTCTCATATTTTAAAATAGATATAAAAGATACGGATGTCTTACATGTCAACGTTAGTCTGGCTGTTCTTTCGAAAAGGTTCGCAGCTGATATTCTTTTACTTAAGGCGAACTAAACTAAATGTCTTAAGTTTTCATTACCAAATGTACCCGAAGTCGGTCTTAATTTAAAACTTGATGGCAATAAACTAGACGCTATTAAGGAAACTGTATTTCTAGGAATTACTTTAGATTATAAATTGCAATGGGGCGCCCACATTAGAGTTGTTTCAGGTGGATTAAATTCAGGTATATGCAGTAAGAAAAATAAGGCAGTTGAATGATAGGTATAGCCACAGCAAGGTTAGTATACTTTGCTTATTTCCACAGTGTTATGCCCTATGGCGATCCGGTGTGTGGATCGGCAGCTGACGTAGATTCAATTTTCATTTAACAAAAGAGGGAAATCCGCGCGATTTATAATATGTGTCCTCGCGAGTCATCATGTCATTTGGTTTAAATAGGCTTTTATTTTTTATTATTTTTATCTGCTTCTACTTCAATACATTTTGTTCAACCACAAAATGACAATTATCTTTAATATTTTTTTTAATGTGCACACAATTTGCATTTTGAGCAGGTTATTTGACTAAAATGGATGATTTCTGCAAAAAAAAACAATGATATTGGTACTTTATCGACAGATCATTCCAAAAATATGTACAACTTCTCAGCTATCCAACGAGATACAATAAGATACCAGATAACTTCAAAAAAATATAAAATTACTGGGAAATGATTGACATTTGCATAGAGGTTATAAGGGGTTTTGTTTGCAAATGACCTCCCTACACAGTGGCGTGCACTCCATACATGCAAATAAGCTCTGCATACCCTGTAGTCCGATACATACATGACCCCTTTAAATGTTAATTAACTATAATTTTAAAAAAACATGGTAATTTGGGTTCCGCGCCATCTATTTTTTTTTGGTACTAACTCGCGTGGCGAACGCCCGCTGCCACCGCCGCGCGCCGCGGAGGCAGCGCTCCCGTGAGCAGAAGCAATAATACGGCTTGCTTTTTCGTCTTAGAACGCATCTCGTGTAGTCAAGTGTAGTACATAGGAAAAGTGTGACTGTGTGCGTGCTTTAGCACGCACACAGTCACACTTTGGACGATAAAACTCTAACTCTGAGTTTTATCGTCCAAATTGAGAGCCCCGTAAAAGCACTGCTTAATTGTTGATTGCAGAGGGTCTACTTTTTTTAGTCGGATTGACCAAAAGACCGACGGCGACTAATTCATTCGTTCGTATCGTAATAAATTGCAGTTTTTTCGCCATATGGTTTTTCTTGGCGCTAAGTGATTGACTGTCGAGTAATTATTTAGTAAGTTTATTGTAAAAAATGGAAAATTATACCTGTGAGACCTGTGCGTTTGTGTTGACCTGTGTGTGTTTAAATAATGTTACGAGCTGGGGTTCGGGATAAATAAATTTATACCAATTTACACGAAAAACACACTATAATTAAAAATCACAAATACAGTAATCAGAAACTTTAAACACAATCACTTGTAGTTCACTATTAGTCCGCTTTCACTGTTGTTAGCTGTTCTTCACTGTTTCGCATTCTAAGCTGAACTGAACTACAACGCTGTCAACCCCTTATTTATATGACGAGTGTAAGTTACTAGAATGGTCTAGCATAATACCAGAACATTCTAGTACTTACGGGAACGGTCCAGTGTAGTTCGGCTATTCGATAACAGATGGCGTTAGCGTCTAACGTGTAGTTCTTCTATTCGCTAACAGATGGCGTTAGGATCTACGTGACACTGCCCCCTCCTAAGACATGCTCGTCCCGAGCATCATTATTCCCGTAATATCGTGCCAATCGATCGACATGAACAATTTTAGGAGTAGTTCGCGTATTCCTTTGAATTCGGTAGGTGACATCGTTGATCTTGGTCACGATTCTGTACGGTCCGTCCCATTTTGCCTGTAGCTTAGGGGACTTCCCTTTGCTGCGGGCTGGGTTATGCAACCATACTAGCGAACCTTCGTCGAAACCACTATTGTTCATCTTCCGGTCATAACGAGTTTTCATTTTCTCGGACATCTGTTGGCCTGATTGTCTGACATGCTCATATACGTCATTCATCTTGTTGCGCAGGTCATTCGCATAATCTGTTAAACTGCGTGGAGTATCAGGGGGGATGCCGGTAATTAAATCTGCTGGTAGCCTTAACTCCCTTCCGAAGTTCGCGAAGGCTGGTGTCACAGTCGTACTCTCGTGAACTGCACTTCGGTATGACAGGAGAAACGGTTGTATGTGCTTGTCCCAATCCTTTTGTCTGCTTGCTACAACTTTTGCCAGATATCTTTCCAACGTCTGATTAAATCTTTCCACCATTCCATCAGATTGTGGGTGGTATGAAGTAGTTCTGGTTTTGTGAGTACCCATCACCCGACATGTTTCCTGAAACACTTGAGACTCGAAATTTCGTCCTTGATCGCTGTGGATTTCTAAAGGTACCCCAAACCGACAGAAGACTTCGTGGACTAATTTATCAGCAACTGTCGTAGCTTCTTGATTAGGAATGGCGAAGACTTCCGGCCACTTAGTGAAGTAATCCATGACAACCATGAAATATTTGTTTCCACTTTCACTTTCAGGGAAAGGGCCAGCGACGTCTAGTGCTATCCGTTCCCAGGGGGCTCCTACGTTGTACACTTTCAATGCACCCCTGCTGCGTGTGTGAGGTCCTTTTACCGCAGCACAACTAGTGCATTTGCGACACCAATCCTCAACATCCTCTCGACAATGGATCCAGTAGAACCGGTCTCTGATCTTCAATAGAGTCCTTTTTACTCCCATATGACCTCCTGAACATCCATTGTGGTAGAGCTGTAGAACCTCTGGTACCTTTGCTTTAGGTACGATCATTTGCAGGTGGCAGCTGTCCCCTCGAGCATTTTCCCATTTGCGGCATAATACACCGTCCTGGATTACCAAGCTCTCCCACTGTGCCCAATAACTCTTTGTGGTTGTACCCATCGTTGCAACATCACACCATCTCGGTTTAGGAGCATTAGCTTCAATCCACTCGAGAATTGGCTTGATATCTGTATCGCTTCGCTGAGCATGCTGTAGAGTTTTCTTCCATTCGTCGCTAAGGTCCGTTCTTACCATCCTGACAGGTACCGCTTCCTTAGCTTCTTGTCTGATACAATGCTTGCAGTCTTCAGGACAAGGCCTTCTTGATAAAGCGTCCGCGTTACCGTGGGATTTCCCACTGCGATGTTCAATTGCGAAGTCGAATTCTTGTAGCAATTCAATCCATCTCGCTACTTGTCCTTCTGGATTCTTAAACTGCAACAACCACTTCAATGCAGCATGGTCAGTTCGCAGGTGGAATTTACGTCCCAACAAGTACTTGCTGAAATGCTGTAATGTCTTCACTACAGCAAGTAGCTCGCGCCTCGTGACGCAATAATTTCTCTCTGGTTTTGATAAAGATTTGCTGAAATAAGCTATCACAACTTCATGATCTCCTTTCCGTTGGGATAACACACCGCCAATTCCAGTATTACTAGCGTCCGTGTCAACTATGAATTCATTTTCTGAGTCAGGGTAGCCCAAAATTGGGGTATTGCACAAACGTTTCTTTAAGTCCTGGAAAGCCATGTCACAGCTCTCATCCCAACAGAACTGTTTCTTCTCTTCAGTAAGCTTGTGTAGAGGTTTGGCAATATCAGCAAAATTCTTGACAAACCGTCGATAGTACGAGCACAAACCCAGAAATGCTCTGACTTGCGTCTTGTCTTTCGGAACTGGCCAATTCTTGACGGCGACGATTTTCTCTGGATCAGTTTGTACTCCCTCTTCCGAGACCACGTGTCCCAAAAAGCTTACTTGCTTCTTGAAGAATGAGCACTTTTTCGGACTTAACTTAAGATTGGCTCCTCGGATTTTTGACAGTACACGTTCCAAGTTTCGGAGGTGGTCTTCGAATGTGCGGCCTACGATGACGATGTCATCTAAATAGACAAGGCAGGCGTCTCCAATTAATCCGGTGAGTACTAGCTCCATAAGCCTTTCGAAAGTTGCAGGAGCATTGCACAATCCAAATGGCATGACGTTAAATTGCCATAGTCCCTTTCCCGTAGAGAATGCGGTTTTTTCCTTGTCCTTAGGATCTATCTCCAGTTGCCAGTAGCCACTTTTTAGGTCTAACGTGGTAAACCACTTCATTCCTGACAGCGTGTCCAATGTGTCGTCGATCCTGGGTAGTGGATAGCTGTCTTTCTTTGTAACGTCATTCAGTCGACGATAGTCCACACAAAACCGCATGCTGCCATCCTTCTTTTTCACTAGGACCACAGGAGAACACCATGGACTAGATGAAGGCTCTATAACTCCATCCTTTACCATGTCTTCAATCATCTTATCCATTTCCTTTTCTCTTGCCACTGGTATTCTTCTTGGTCGCTGACGAATTGGTAACTCGTTTCCCGTATTAATTCTGTGCTGAACCAATCCAGTCTTCCCTATGTCAGCATCATTTGCAGAGAAAATGTCGGCGTACTGAAGTAGCATCTTCTTAGCCTTCTCCATTTCTCCATCCGATAAATCTTTGCGACAGTCTTCCAAAAGATTTGACATGTCAAATCTTGCACTTTGGACATTATTCCGAGAAGGCTGATGTTGGCATTTACGCAACCAAGCCACTTCTTCACAGGTACCCATCAACGTACCCTTCTTGATTACTTGTTCCCTTTCACTTGGGTTCAGTATGCGTACGGCTGCAACGTTGATTGCCCTAACCAAGGTCCGCGCCATCTTCCATGGAAGGTTTTCGTCCAATCTTTCAATGAGAATACATCGATTTTTCTGTCCAGAATTATGTGGAAGACTAACTGGAACTATTGTTTCCGACCGGGGAGGAAGAACAATCCTCTTTAAACAGTACACTTCGCCCGATGGTGCACCTTCCATGAACACTTCTTCTGAACCACATTTCAAGACTCCTTGATTCACGTCGATCTCACAACAGTGCTGTCGCATGAAGTCCAAACCTAGGATGCAGTCATCTACTATGTCAGCCATGATGACCTTATGCCGGTAAATTGTGTTACCCAGTTTTAACTCCACCTCTTTCTCTCCTCAGACAGGTATGTGCTGACCGGTAGCTGTTACTAAATTTACGCGGTCATGCTTACCGAAGAAGTCCCCAAGAAAATGATTCGCTAGTTGGGAACTGACAACCGTGCGAGAAGCTCCAGTATCCAATGTCAGCTTACATGGTCTTCCATTCACTTCACCTTTGATGATAAGGCTGTTCCCATCATGGGCTTGTGAGATCGAAATCCTTGGGGCTCTTTTAACACCAGCCAGCACCCGCCCCGCAGTCCTGGAGTTTACTCGTTTCCCCTGCTGCTGGGCGGTGACATCAGCCGCCCTTCTTTCCTGGGTGTGATCTTCGCGGACAGTGCTTCGCTTCGGGCAACTCGACTTGAGGTGGCCCTTTTCTCCACAAGTGTAGCATCTAGGGCTGTACCTAGTACGGTCACGTCCTGGTAACTCCGCAACCTCCCTGATGCGGTGGGCTCGATGATCGTGCCTTACTGCCTCCACCTCCAATGCATGGGCCAAGGCGTCCTTCAGCGTCTCATGGTGCTCAAGTCTAACAGCAGCTCTAACTTCCAGGTCCCGTATACCATCGATGAATGCTTGAACCAGAATCCCTTCGATGGGTGCAGGCGCAGACTGGTACGCCTTTCGAACCAGCTTTTCAATTTCCAGGGCCCACTGCTGCAGGTTTTCACCACTGCGTTGCACACGATCTTTTAACTGGGCTCGAAATACGTGTTCCAAGTGTGCGTCACCGTATCTGGCTTCTAACGCCTCAAGCAGCTGCTCGTAAGTCACATTCTTACCGAGGGCTTCCAATATGGTTAAGGCCTGGTCGCGAAGGCCCAAAGTAAGTGCGGTCATGGCCTGTCCTTTTGTCCACCCATTTGCTTCCTTGACAGCTTCAAACTGGATTTTGTATGCCGACCACGAAGATGTTCCATCGAAGGGTGGCACTTTAAACCCGCGCACCGAAGGTGCAGCAACTACAGAAGTCGCAGTCCCGTCTCCAGCTTTCAGGTTCCCCAACGCTTTTCTCATGTCAGCGATCTGGATTTCGGCCTCGGAGATACGATTTTCGTGCAGCTGAACCTTCTCCTTCACGGCTGTGATGTCCTTGCCAAACGTCGCGTGTAAATCTCTAATGAGGAGGATCTGCTCTTCTTGTCGGCGGGCCTGTTCCTCTTGTCGGCGGGCCTGTTCCTCCTTGTCACGCTGAAGCTGTTCCTCCAGCCGGCGGGCCTGTTCCTCCTGTCGGCGTGCCTGTTCCTCCTGTCGGCGGGCCTGTTCCTGCAGCATCACCATCAGAGCGGAAAGATCCATTGCTGGTGATGCTGTAGGAACTCCAGATGGTACTTCGGAGATTGGCTCCGTCGTCGGCTGATTACCACCAGGTGTCTGTATCGGAGAACCTTCAAACCGCCTCTGGTCCACCTCCTGCTGGCGCTGACTCCGGGTACGGATACCCTCCGTGTCGTCCTTCGGAAAAACTGGCATAATTTATCCCTTACTTCTGACACCAAATGTTACGAGCTGGGGTTCGGGATAAATAAATTTATACCAATTTACACGAAAAACACACTATAATTAAAAATCACAAATACAGTAATCAGAAACTTTAAACACAATCACTTGTAGTTCACTATTAGTCCGCTTTCACTGTTGTTAGCTGTTCTTCACTGTTTCGCATTCTAAGCTGAACTGAACTACAACGCTGTCAACCCCTTATTTATATGACGAGTGTAAGTTACTAGAATGGTCTAGCATAATACCAGAACATTCTAGTACTTACGGGAACGGTCCAGTGTAGTTCGGCTATTCGATAACAGATGGCGTTAGCGTCTAACGTGTAGTTCTTCTATTCGCTAACAGATGGCGTTAGGATCTACGTGACAATAAATTAAAATCGGCCGCGTTTTTGACGATATCTTTTGAGGGAAAACTTAAATTGGTTGCAAAGGGAAGATGTTTACCGGGATTGCATTTAACCCAAAGGAAAGGTACTAATCTCGTTATTTTCATAAAAAGTTTTATGATAACTATCTATTACTGGCTAACTGGTTGTGTACACACAAACACATTGTATTGTTTCCCTTGCATTTTGTTTACTAATCAAGATAAAAAGAATGTTTGGACATATACTTAACGGATACTCAGATTTCAATAATTTTCACAAAGCGGCTGCTAAGCATGATTCTTCAGAAAAACATCTAGAATCCTGCTTAAAGTACCTACCAAACTTTTGGTAAAGGTAGAATAGAGACTAGTTTGAATAGCCAGTTAAAGTTAGATAGTGAAAGGCACAACGCGAAAGTTGACAGAAATATAAACATTTTCAAACGGTTGATTGATGTAGCTTGTTTTCTAGGTAAACAAGAATTAGCATTCCGTGAACTTGTAGATTTGTTGGCTAAATATGATGGAAATTTGGACACCCACTTACAATCAACATCGGGAAGCCCATTCACGGGGCTATCGAATAGGACCCAAAATGATTTAATGTCTAGTGTTGCGTCTGTAATGAACGATAAGATAAACAAAGAAATTAGTGAAACCGATTTTGTTGCTGTTATGGTTGATGAAACTCCTGATGCCAGCGGTCGTGAACAGCTAAGCAGTCCTTATCTTGAGATATTTTTGTGGCTCAGAAGTAGTTGATAGATGTATAAAATATAATGATGTCAGTGCGTATCGGACAGCTGTAACTTTAAGCGCGTTTATTATCAATGTTTAAGGGGAATTTAATTGCTTAGATAAAGTAGTTGCTCAAACTTATGATGGTGCAGCAGTTTTGTCTTCAGAGGTTAAAGGGGTTCAAAGTATAATAAGACAAAAATCCCCACTAGCGACGTACCTATGTTTGGTGTTCGGCTCATGTGCTCAATCTTATTCTTCCAAAGTCTTTTGAACGAGTTTTTGAGACCAAGCGATTTTTTAGTACAGTTAGATCATTGGCAATTTTTTTTCATACTAGTATAAAAAGAACCGCGCACTATTAACGAGTATGCCCAAATGCGTAAATTACCTCGCGTTGCCGAAACACGATGGACTTATCACTCTCGAACTGTTAATATGATTGCCACAAATCTTGATAACTTAATACTTAGGTATGTTTGAAGACATGCAAGAAAATGTCGATAAATGGGACGGAGAAACATTAACACATGATTCTGCCTTTTTAAATAGTTTAAAGGAATTTGAATTTTATTTTATTCTAAATACGTTTTCTGAAATATTTTCTGAGACAGACATTTTGTATGAAATATTGCAGAAAAAGACTAGTGACATTGTTTACTGTGTCCGAAAAATGTAAGAGTTTGAAACTTTCATGGAACAGTACAGAACTAAATTTATTATCAAGTAGGTAGGTACCTATATCTAACTCTGTTTTGGAATCTAATTGCGACCGACCTAAACGAAAACGCTGTACTTATTGATGATGTTCAACAGTAGATACCTATTACAGGCGCGTGTTTTCCGAAATTATTGACAATGTTTTAAACGAGTGTCGTACTCGTTACAGAAATTTAAAAGACTTGAAATTTTTTAACCTAAGTACCTAGGTACTTGCTTGCGAAAACTTTTCTTCCTATTGTATGAATTTTCCAGAAGAATCTGTCGTTGACCTAATCAATAGGCATAAACATTCTTTTAATGCCGATCGCCTCCAGAATGAGCTCCGATGCGTTTATAAATCTGACGAACTTAAAACCTTGGGCATATTCGATCTTATTCAAAATTTACATTCAAACCATTTGACTTCCATATTTCCTGAAGTTTACAAATTAGGAAAATTGATAGTTACGATTCCAGTTAGTAGCGCATCTACCGAACGATCATTTTCTAGTCTTAAAAGAATTCATACATATTTACGAAACACCAGGGCCAAAACAGACTCACAGATTTGTCTATGATTGCAATCGAAAAAGAGCTTTTAGTTATTTTAAAACGATGTAGCAGTTTTAACGACGACGTTTTGCTAAACTATCTGAAAAAAGATAGGCGCGTCGATTTGATTTACAAACATTAACGTGTAGAAAGGAATCAGTTCAAATTAAAGTAGTAAGTAGATAATTTATTATTAAATTTTAATTAACTTGCGCAAAGAAAACAAAATTAACATCGCCCGGCCTTTTTAAAGGCCAGTTTGGATAGCATTTAAGTGACCTGATACGTCACCATCAATCACTTATTTAGATATTCATGGTGGTCTCAAACAAACATCATGCAAAGCCAATAACGCCTGCGGTAAGAGTCAGGTAAGTAGGGTATAAGGTACAAAAGGCTGAAACAGGTAACTTTAAAAAAAAAAAATTATGCATAGATACCCTGTCTGAAATCTCTGTGCACGCCACTGCCCCTACATTCCCTTAATGGACTGCCGACGTATTACAAATAACCCTATAGATTTGCAGGGCAGTCGTCGAACTTTTAAGCTATTTGCTTTGTTGAAAGTTGACTAAAATAGCAGTGCTTCCTGTATAAACACTGCTATTTTAGTCAGCTTTCAACTTAGCAGGGACATCAAAGTACTAACTGTTACCATGGATTCAGCACATTATTCTAGATCCCTGGGTAGAACAGAAATTTTTCGCCGGTTATCAAAAAAAAAAACTGCTGTTTCATAGAAAAGTGAAATACTTAGAAATTAAAATTCTAAATCTATAATTCAAGCGAAGACTCATATAAGGTTAGTAGGTACCTAACATTTTCCTTATAACTAAGTGTTAGAGTAAACAATACGATACGATGACACATGTAACTGAGAGCAGTGAATTAATAATATTATGGACAGTCCTCTCTGTCAGCAATCATATTCAGAATCCTGTGAGGGCTGGCCATGACTCGAGCCACCATTGATGCTGCGCGCTTGCGCATTATTACATACAAATATTACATTACTAACCCCTGACGCACTGCAACGCCATGGCAACCCCATCAGTTTTCTGAACTCGTTATTAAATTGGACACGACGCTCCATACGACGGACGCCTGCGAATATTTCTCCCACAAGCTGCATGTGTAGAAGGTGGTACAAAATGCTCTAAAGAGCGTCACCTTTACGTCTGCAGTACAACGTGCAAACATGTGGGCTGTCATATTCGCACGCACGGAAACAGCCCTCTTCCTTTTCCATATCAGCATTGTCTTTAAGGTCAGTGGTGACCATGTGACCTTGGTATTTAAATTGTTCAACTCGCACAAGAGAAACACCGTTTAGCTGTATTGGCGGCACATCAAGATTCGATGTTATTTGGTCCCGCCTCAACAACAATGTAGGTAGGTACCTACTGACTCTTCTGAACGTTATACAATAGGTAACGCATGTTCAGTTGGGTATCGTTCACATGTGCCCAATAGTGTCCTAATACCGCCGACTGACCTACCGCGCTCAGCAGCACCATGTCGTCCGCGTAACTTAAATTACTGACACAGACACCCTCAGTATGAAAACCGACAAGATGACTACTAAGCGCCTCAATCAGGGCGTTCATGTACAAATTGAAGAGGGTAGGTCAACCCCCTGTGTCACATCTGTCCGCACTCCAATTGATATGGCTCCGACAGCACACCTGCCCACCGAACACTGTTAACCTAGTTTTCATACCATTGCTTATAAGCTCGATAGGCAAGCTTATAGCTTCAAGTTTCTTCCTTTAAATATCGTAGGAAACCAAAAAAAACAAAAGCTCTAGACAAATCGAGGAAGCAAGTAGTACCTAGGTACCTACCTGATGGCCTGCTTGAGACACAAGCGTCGTGCAGCACGTAGTTCGTTTAGCTGTGTATCAAGCAGACCATCAAGCACCTTAGCGACTGTGGTCC
The DNA here is from genome assembly GCA_937001585.2 of Brachylomia viminalis. Lineage (NCBI taxonomy): Eukaryota > Metazoa > Arthropoda > Insecta > Lepidoptera > Noctuidae > Brachylomia > Brachylomia viminalis. The sequence goes on along the minus strand of OW443301.2, from coordinate 10,104,049 downwards.
GTAGAGAAATCGGTATGTAGTAAGTGCACTTAGGTTGTAGTGTAGTTGTTGCAATATCTACGCGCGGTCAAAATGTATGGTATATAATTTTTTTTTCAAATAACCTATCAATCATTTCCACGCGCCCTGCGTTGAATTTTTTTCAGAAGGCTCAGATGTACTGAATCCATGCTAACAGTTTGTGCCTCGATGTCTCTGCCAACCTGTACTATGTCATAATTGACTGCTTACCTTGCTTGGTTAAGGTATAACGGGATGATAATCATTTAAAAGATCTGTAACTATCTGCAATATGTCGCAGCATCATGCTGAGATAGGAGCCTTTTGGCCTCGTATAGGAATTTCTGTTTCCTTTTTCTTTTGTTACTTTTTGTTTTATATAGTTTGGTTTTTTCTTTTATAATTTAGTTTGTGCACTTCCTGTACGAGTCACAATAAACACTTTTTCTTTCTTTCTCTTTCAATATTCTAACCTTTTGGCTGTATTTTTATCTACATTTTGCGGTAAACTACAGAAGAATACGAATAAATTACAATATTGCTCATCCCCCATAGCAAATAGCGTGAAAATATATAGCCTACAGACTGACCTGACTCATAGGGAATATCCATGCAAAACTTAAACAAAATCTATCCTGTAGTTTTTGCGTGATGCTGGTAATGTATGCTACATTCAGGACAAAAATTCAAAAAAATATCGGCATTAGAATAGCTCCCAGACGTCGCGAAAATTACAAAAAAAAAAAAAACAATGTACAGTTTTGACTTCGCTACGATTTTATTTTAGGGTAAGTATAGAATATTTATTTCCTGGTGTCCTGAAATACAAGTCACGGCTTAGTTTAGGCACCAGTCTCCCACAAATGAACATTGTTTTTGTTAATGTGTTATTTGTGGAAGGAAAATAAACATTTTTATTATTATTTATTGTTATTATTATTTATATTTTTTGTTAATTGCATAAACAATCGATTGCCTCGTCTTGACTAACACGAGTTTTAAGTTAATTTAATTACTAACCAAATACCTATATTATGGACAATGTACAGACGCCAGCACATCAAGCTACTACAATCTGTCAAATTTCTTTAATAGATTTTCAACTTTATCGCTAAAGCATTAAGGTTCAAGGTTGATTGGGAAAATTTGACAGTTTCGGGTAGCTTGACCTGCTGGCGTCTGTACATAAATAGCCTGATTTCAACGATTTATTTTATTATTGCGCCTGATCTCTCCCGTCGTGCGGATTGCCGTCGCATCGGACTATGAGAGTGAGGGAATAGGGAGTGCACGGTGCCCTCCCTATTCTCTCTCCCTCGCACCTGTGTTTGTGCACACATGAGCTATAAACGATAATATCTCCTGCGTATAATTGAATGGTCTCCGTGGCGATTAGGCGTCGTGACTGAAACTCGGTGGGCATAGCTACCTGCTAGGTACAGCATAGTACTTATAGTTGGTACCCTACTTATCTGTTAGACATATTACGTGAGGTTTCAAGATATGATTGATAATCGATTCCCAAAATAAAAGAGCCATTAATGAGTCTGTGTGACTACAAACGAGACCTTAGTGCGATTGAATGTCGAGATTTTTTGTTTTTAAGGGATAAGTATGTAAGTACCTATAAAATAAAAAAAACTCGACCAATTAAATCATCCGACAAAACACTAGGCTATTATTTAGGTCAAGCAAATGGTATATATACTTTTAGAATTGTTTGTTTAGATGAAGCAGTTTCAGTTTTTTATCAAAATCTGACTGACTCCTGAGTATTTTTCGCTATTTTTTATTAGCTTCGAGTTTGGCCTTCCATACACACTTGGGAAATTGACCCTGTATACAAACATAAGTACCTGAAGTTTAAAGAGTAAATAAATATAAATTTGAAAAATAAAACTATCTATAGCAATACGAAAATATTTATTAGGTAAAATGTAAAAAACTTAATAATATATATACATATCTTATCAACTCTTAATTACACGGGATCACGCAAGTTGGCTGATAATATCCGTCAGGACCCACTGAGTGGCGCTGTGATAAGTGAATATTCGTTAATTCTGCCTCTCCAAAGTCGTAGTCAGCGAATTTCTTAAGCACCTCCGTGCCGTCGAAAGTTTCCCTTGGCTGTCTTGTGTTTCTTGCTGACGACGCAGAATTGTCAGCATTCGCGTTTTCTGAACGAATCCTATACTTAGAATTGATTAAAGTTACATGCAGGTTCACGCTGTCTCTGCCGTGTTCTCTGTTCATAAATCCTGTAAGTATAAAAAAGTACACATAAAGTTTGAATAGTTTGTGTACCTAAACGTGGTTATTATAAAGAAGTTCTGAAATATCATTTAAAAAAAACAGTAGCATCACCTGCTTTATAAAAATAATCCACTAATGCATCAGCTAGCTCTTGAATTAACCCCTTTGAGTTTCCCTCTTCTTGAACAAGTCCATACAGAACATTAATTTGTGATGGATCATCATTCATGTATGACAGTCCTTTTAGTCTGATCTTTATAGGTAAATGCCCTTTAAGTATAGGCCTGAAAACAAAATTTTTCCATGTAAACTGTAAAAGAAAATGATTAGCAAAACAGCCAGTCGATTCTGTGAAAATGTCACCATGAAGACTTGCGTAGAGTGAGCTGTCAGTGTCATCCCACTGATGCTAGGCATGGTCCAACGTTACATTTACAATCATAATCGAGATTTTAATAATATTTTTTATCCAAATTCTATTGGTCATTTTATATTATTTCAACACTAGTATGTAGTTAAGTAGCTAAATATTACTATTTTCGGGATTTTAAAATAAAATGGCAAAACAGAAATTCAGTTGGAAACTCTATGTTGTTTTTTTTTAGACACAGGCACTAGCTTCGAAATAATATAAAATTATCAATAGAATTTCCATGAAAAAGATTATTAAAATATCGATTATGATTGTAAATGTAATGCTTGGTCAATCCCTAGCATCAGTGGCGACGACACTGACAGCTCACTCCACGCTCACTTCTCACTTCACCTAAGCACGTGTGATGGTTAGAGAAGCGCACTGCAGGTAAATTAAAAGAATAATAAATTATTCTCACATGACAACTTTTTCTTTAGCTTCAGTAAGTAGCTGGGATGCCCACAATCTTTCCTCGTTGTCCATCAAGCACATTACACCAAGTGTAAGATGCAATTTATTTGGTCTGATAAATAGAGACTTATCAAGATTTCTGCTAGGGCACTCACGCATAACACTTGCCTGAAAAGACAAAATAGGTTAACATTTTCAAAATAAGAATATAAACATGACCTAACCATTACTAAAGCAAGATTACAACCCTTCAGTTTCTGAAAATCATTTCAAGTATCAAATCGGAAATCAAATGATATACGTATTCGTATGATGCGTATGCCTTTTTTTTTTTTGTGTGTGGGAAATCGTCAAATAACTTCTCCCGCTCTGGGCAGAGCAGGAGGGCGTGTCAGACTCTTACTGACTAAAACCCACCCGTGTTCCTTCAGTTGCCTGTGCCAGGGGCCACGGTAACCCTCTTGGACTTTTCCGCAACCCTAGCAGGCATCGGTCCTAGCAAACCCCGTCATGATGCGTATGCCTACGGTATGAACATGGGGTTTTTCTCACGCGCCGTCGAGGCGCGTTTAAAGCAATAAAGGCTCGCGAAGACTGGTGCGACGCGATTCTGCGACATTATATCCGTAGAAAAATTCCTATGAAAACGCGTGCGACACTACACACAGGAGCGACCTGTCGCGTCGCGACAGCGCGTCACCATAGGTACAGACGCCAGCACATCAAGCTACTACAATCTGTCAAATTTCTTTAATAGATTTTCAACTTTATCGCTAAAGCATTAAGGTTCAAGGTTGATTGGGAAAATTTGACAGTTTCGGGTAGCTTGATCTGCTGGCGTCTGTACATTTGTATGGCGTCGTCGTCGCGGCGAAGTCGCGGGCGAGACGACTCGTCGTGCTTGCTACGCGACGCGACATAAGAGAGTATAATTGGCGTTGCTATCCAAGCTGAGCTCAGTACCCGACAGATCAAGATGTTCGGCAAGCCGATCTCTTGGGAAAAGCAAGCCAAATATCTGGGTGTAACACTGGACAGTCATCTCTCCTTCTCAGAGCACATAAGCACATCGCAGCCCTCTGGTTGTGAAGGCCGCCAGCTATGTCCCCTCTAGAATCAGTAGAATCCGCCGTCCAAGGCATGCACAGACCGCCCCTGACGACCCCATTACCCTCCTCCAGGAAAGCAGTAAGGCCTCTAGTACATTATACAGACAGACACAAATCGAAATTCCGACCTCGCCGCAGAGGTCCTCCGCGTCCGCGATCCCCCCCGATTAATAATTAATCTAATTTGATCCAGCCTGTCCCAAACTTGCTGTCCTCCCCCAGCGACGCCCTAAGCCGAGGTTCGTACCCCACAGGGGGTGCCCTTAAGGCCAACTGCGAGATGCCATACTTACAAAAAAAAAAAGCTGAGCTCAGTAGTAGACGATCTTCGTCAGAGGACGAAGGCAGGTCTGTGCGTGTTTGGTGAGTGTAGGGTCATAACTCATAACTCAACATAACCTAAGTAGGTAGTTAGGTTAGTTCCAATACTCATATGTTGTTTCCTCGACTTTAGGAGTATGTAAATTAAGATGATTTCAACATAATTATTACGCATAAGGTACAATTCCGATCGCCACGGCAAACCACAAACTGCAGCGATGTTGCGGTTGACAATAAACGCAGGCAACAGTCCGGCTGCAGTTTTGGTTCTGAACATCTATGACGGCGGCGGCACTTCTCTTCATCAGTTTCACGAAACTCATTTGTCAAACAAAAACACATCTCTTCTTCCGTTAGTGACAGCTACTGATAGTACTACTGCTATTCACTATGCCTTCTGCAGTCGCCGCGTGACCGCAGCGGCAAGCGGCCCTGTCGACATCCACGGAAGCGTTTTTTATAGAAACCAGTAGTGTTGATGCAGTCTGTCATTTTAGTTAGGCAGCACTGCCGCCGCAGGCTGGGGCCTGCGGCCTGCCATCGCCTTCGAAATAGTACCTATAATGATTCTAACTGTTCCCTTGTGCAGTAGGTACAGACAGTTGATTATTGAAGCAAATATTTTATAAGATTAAGTTTTGAGTTCTCAGAATATTCTTTTATTATAATCACCTCAAATTCTTCAAATCTTTTCTGTATGTTTAACTGGTTCATAGGTATTGATATAAAATGTGTTGACTTCTGTTTCATCCTAGATGACATCACTATTATATTTATTCTACTTCTTGCTGCTTTTACACTCTGAAAAATTTCATTATCTATTTAAAAACACGATTTTATTTGGATTTTAATGAAACAATGATTGGTCAAAGGTTAAACAACGCTAGCAAACAGTCATACTGAGAGCCTTTAATCCTGGCTGTCATTCATAGATCAGAGGGGTAATTCCCGTAATTTTAAGAACGTTCACAGTCTGATCTCAGTCTCAATCTGTCAAAAATACAATCAATTTTCATACATTTTTGACAAGTTTTTGACATTAATTGTCGCTGAGATGAGATTGCGACTTGAATTTGAACGTTTTTTAAGTACGAGAATTGCCCCTCTGTTAGTTGATACTGGCAGTCAGAAGCCCGAAAGTCTGACAGCCTGTCTTATCATGGGGTACCACCCAGTAACTGGGTTGTGGAGGTCAGAGCAGTTGCACCATATAAAACCACCACCAACCACCAGTTTGACTGGAAGCCAACCACAGTATAGTTGGGAAAAGGCTATGATGATGATGACAAAATAATATTTAAAAAAATATTTACAGATGCTGTGGGTCCAAATATAACAATGTCACCTTCCTGGCCATGTTTTGGTATCTTAATATCTGTCTTAGTATCTCTCTCAATTCTAATTTTGGTTGCTCCCTTCTTCCCGATAATGGATCCAAGATAATGTCTGCAAATTAAATAATGTATTTATGTGTGGGAATGTGTGTGTGTGTTTATCAAAACCTACCCTGCAATGCCATGGCCAAGGCACTGCAATGGTCTAAACTCGAAATAATAATATAGGCAATTTTCATAAACATGCATTATATTACAAATTGTAATACAAGTCACTTGCACCTACCTAGATACATGTACACTGGTGCTGTACCTAGAATTATCAACCATCACTACTTCAAGGTCATCATCATCTCCTTCATCAAGAACATCATTGCGTGCTACCTCTGCAAATAAATTATTGAGTTGTGAAAAAGTATATCAAATTCTAATCCAGGACATGGTTTACCCGTATGCCACCACTAAATCCATTCAACTGCTAAGGTGTTATAAATCATTAATAAAAATCCAAATTAAAAAACAAACAGACTATCACATAAAGAGGTAATAAAATTATTAGTAGATTAAGCCTTTGCATTCTGTTTTCTACTAAGCAATAAAAATATGTTTGTAATTACTGCTGAACAAAAGCCATTTACTATAACACAACAAACGATGTAGGTACTGTAAATTACCATTCTTATTGAACAGATTGTTACTGCATTAAATAATCAATGCTCAATTACCAATTTTATTATAAACTTTACATTAAACAGACTAGTTTCTATGTAATTATAACCACCAGTAACTTACCATTTTCATACAAGTCGTGTTCTTGGAAAGTAGTTGTTTCTACAGCTGGATCATTCACCCTATAACATCTGCCTTCTATCCACTTTACGCGTGGTCTAAGGACGTCTGCCATATTTTTTATGTTTAGATTCTGTTCTGCTTTTAACACTTTAAACTACTGAAACCGCTGAAACGTAGACAGAGAAAACTACTGAAGCAAGCACAGAGCACCTAATATTATTAAGTACTGACTACCTACTGATTCTACTGAACCCTATCTAAAAAAAGTAGGTACTCTGTGTATTGCTCTGTGTACTGAACTGAAGTCTGTTTGTTTACGACATTTAATAGGTACGTTTTTTTTTTTGGATTTAGGTACGTTCTTTAGTCATTGGGTACGTTGTACATTTAGTATTTTGTCTATGAGTATGGCTGGCGAATTAATGTTATAATAGGAGTATTATCTCAGACTCAATTTCCTTAGTCTGAGAATTGGTCTGCGAGTACTTATTACTCGCCCACTTACAAGCCAGCAACAAACTAGTCGCAATTTCAAAAACTAAAAACATTGATTGTAATTAATTTTACTTTTTTTGCTAATTAATGTATTTTATTTTATTGAAGTTTTGTAAAGTTTTTTTTAAATTTATTGGACTATCAGCAGCTAACAGCATAGATAAATGTATGTACAAGCCTTTAGTTATTGTTCTGAGTAGGCCCGGTCACCCGTCAGGGTATATATATTATGTTCTGTGGTTCTGAGGTACAAGCTAACAGCTTCAGTCCTATGCTTCTTTTTTAATGTTATTTTAAAATGAACGACGACCCATCCATAGATTAATATACCGACTAATCCGATCCACTGACCTTAAACCCCACAGAACATATTATTATATTATATACCTGGCTACACCCTCTGCTGCACTCTACTCCACTAGTCCACAAAACAAAATCTGAGGATGAGGAGAATCCACAAAAAATCTTCCAGCAGTTCCACAGTGAGAATAAAATAATTTGTATTCTGTGGCCATATTAAGGCTACCCCATTGACTTATATTTCCCAGCTCAATGGGCTACCCTCAGTACTGCTTTAGTTATTATTCTAAGCTCAGTACCCTCCATATAGTTTTCTCTGTCTACGCTCCATACCATTGACATAAAATTGTTTTTCCAAGCTCAATGCTTATAATCGTAGACCATTCGTAGACAGAGAATAGTTTTCTCTGTCTACGCTTATAATAGTATCAATCATAGAGGAAAGTACCTAATATGTTTAGCGCACTGACCTCTGTATTTTAATAGAGGTCAGTGGTTTAGCGGGTATAGAGAGCCCCCTTGCAGAATTTATTGAAGAAGGTGCTCTGTGTTTTGAAGACCGCTAATGTCAATTGATCCGATAAATAGCGCCATCTATTATCGCCATCCACAAACTTCTGATATGTATAGCTATAGCTAGCTATAGGTACTACATGCATGCAATAATGCCTATAACTTAGCTTCCTTACTAATTTGCTTGTTTTGAATTTGATAAAGTTTTACTTACTTTAAATGTTCTCTTTATTCAAAGCCCTTTAAATAAATTAAAAAAAAAAAAAAACAAAATCATAGTACTTAAAACTTTATCAAATTAAAAACAAGCAAATTAGTATGGAAGCATCAATTTCAAAAGGTAGGTACACTACACAGTGGATACATGAAAAAAATGTACTTTTCTTTTACTAAATTACTTATACTATATTCGTCTTGTGTTTGTTTATATAAGCGTGCGCTGCTGTTTTGGTTTCATCCTCACCATTCCATTCAGTTCGTATCCCTGTCTGTAAAATGGATATCACAGATAAAACCTACTTCTTATACAGCTCATAATCACCTGGACTATCTAACTTCCCACCAGCTATATCAACCCAAGCCTGAGCCTGATTGATGGTAGGAGTTCTCTGAAACAAAAAGAAAGAACACTTTTATTTTTTATCTTGAAAAGTTTAAAGATCTAAAACCATTTTTCCTGAATAGTGATGCATACCAATATTGACATCTTTTAAGATCTTGTACATTTTTGTATCTTAATCTTTTGAGATACGCACTAAAGAGTTGAATTGAATTAATAACTTTGAACCACAATAAAGACGGATAACTGCAGTGGTCCATCCATAATGTATATCTTTTAATGTTTACCTATTATGCGGGACAAGTATGTAAGTTCACCGGGCACTATGACAATCTATGGAGGAGGCAGGATGGCAGAGATTTAATGATGAATATACTTACTGTTTGAACATCCTAATGCTCACCGTTTAGGCATGATACAAACAAATCACAAGCGTCTATTATCGCAAAGAAACAGCATATACGAAGCATCCCGGTCGCTTAAATACGATTGCATTAGAATGCCGGAGGAACTAAAAGGCATATTTGTTTTGTTGTGATCACAGTTGTGATCCTAAATTCAATGTTCTCTGTCTGACAAAGACAATTTGACAATCAATATAAATTCAATAATTCGCTGTGTTTCTATCGGAACTATTACGCGGCTTGTAATCTACACAACTATTTGTAAATAATTGTAATACGTGTTAAATAAAATGATTAGGTGATGAAATTAATCAGTATCAATGCTCCATACCATTGATTTTTGCCTAGCTCAATGCTCCATACCAGGGATGTTACGGAGCTTTGGTTCCGATTCCGAAAAGTCGGAACTTCCGATTGATTTTACACCTCCGATTCCGATTTCGGTTCCGATAATTTTGAATCGGAGTTATACCGAAACTCGAAACGCAGCGATACACGAGCGTTACAAACAGGTTTTAACCAGGGATGTTACGGAGCTTTGGTTCCGATTCCGAAAAGTCGGAACTTCCGATTGATTTTACACCTCCGATTCCGATTTCGGTTCCGATAATTTTGAATCGGAGTTATACCGAAACTCGAAACGCAGCGATACACGAGCGTTACAAACAGATTTTAACTTCTCGCCAGGGTAATGCGAAGTCTCAGTTTAATGTTTTGTTTGTGGACGTTACACGTGGAAAGTGAACAACTTTTTAGTGGCGCTGGGCTTATTTATGATCCGTTACGAAATAGATTGGATGGAGATAAAGCTGTAAAATTACTATTTATTAAGTATAATTTACCAGTTTTAGAATCACTGAATTTGATTTAAATTAAGTTTATACATTATATTATCACTAATATTTGAATTATTAAAGATACTGATTATAGAGATTAGAGACTAATTAAACAGACAATTATAGAGAGAATTATATTTCTATTATTTTATTATGCCTTCCCTTAACACATCTTTCTTCTATTTCCGCCCCGGTTTCGGTTCCGATAACGGTTCCGATTCCGATCAATGAAATTTCAAACCTCCGATTCCGACTCCGGTTCCGGTAAAACGACTTCCGTAACATCTCTGATTTAAATCTATCCAGACGTTCGGACGCTTCAAAGGTATAAAGAATCCCACGTAGAAAGGTCATACACAGATAAAAGATAGGTAAGTACATAGATACGCGTAAAAAACATAACCCTGTCTTTGCTGTCGCGGTAAAAACTACTTTTAACTTAAAACCTAAAGCCTGTACCTAGTCAATCATAGTTTGGCCCGGGCAGCGGCAGATAGAATTATACCTGGTGGCCTGTTGGGGCACATCTAACGTCGGCCACACACACGTGGGCATATTTGTCGCTTGTTGAACGATTTCTTCAATGTAGCCCGCGAAATCCTTACGCTTTTAACAATATGCAGCGCTGTTTTATTTAGATTGTAGGTTGAGTTATTGATACAATGCGCAATATTGGTGATATATTTACTTGATAATCATTACTAAAATTTGTCATAGTATTCGAGAAAAATTAATTCTAACGAGAAAATTCAATTAGAATTATCTAATTGAATTTTCTCTTTAGCAGCATTATCGCGTTGCCTTGCATTAGATGTAATCTCCCTCAGTAATTGCAAAGCTTCATCAACTTCAGGATCTCCCTCTATGTTTCGCTTTCGTGACCTCCTTGTCGAAGGTAGCGTAGTCTGGGGAGTGATATTAACTTGAGAAGACTGAAAATAAAAAGGAAATCTTATAAATAATTGCAAACAAGCTTTAACATTATGTTTTGAAATATCCAATCAGTATGTAAATATTTAATAAAAACCGGCCAAGTGCGAGTTGGACTCGCCCACGAAGGGTTCCGTACCATTATCTATGAAAAATGAACGTATCTATTACCTACAACTAGCCAAAATACAAACATTTTTCGGCAACAAAAAATAACTTTGTTTTTCATACAAATATATGAATAACAAAGTTATAATTTGCGATTTCACACGTTTATTCTATGGGGACCCCCTTAATATTTTTTTATTTTTATTTTTAGTATTTATTATTATAGCGGCAACGGAAATACATCATTTGTGAAAATTTCAGCTTTCTAGCTATCACGGTTTATGAGATACAGCCTGGAGACAGACAGACGGACAGACAGACAGACAGACAGTGGAGGCTTAGTAATAGGGTCCCGTTTTACCCTTTGGGTACGGAACCCTAAAAACCAAGCTTATAAACATTACATGTATACAGTCACCATTGATGACGCCTATACCTACACTATTGATGAGCGCTTATTCCCGAATACTTCGCTTTCGGTGAGCGTTTTGCCGACTGCATAAGGTTCAAATACGAGAGTATGCTCGTCCGCTCTCCGTGGTATTATGTATTGCTTTTATGTATTGGGTGACTTTAATGCCCATCCGAATGAGTTGTTTTACAATGAAATGTTGGACTTTTGTATGGATCTTGATTGGCTTTGCGTAGATGTAAAAATGTGTCCAAGAAATACCTATACATTTTATAGTGATGCTCACGGCTGTACTAGATGGTTAGATCACTGCATCGTCACAGAGTCAGCACGGGATTCCGTCGTTAGTGTGACTGTGCGATACGACGTGTATTGGTCGGACCACTTTCCCCTGATAGTGGAATGTAATCTAAATAAACTTAAGCCTAAAGTTAATGATTTGGTAGCGGCAAAACCTATGAACCGTGTCGTATGGGGTGAGAGACAGGTACAGCAGATTAATAAATACCAAGAGATTTGTCATTCTAAACTACGGTTGATAGATTTTCCGTTGGGGTTGAGTGAATGTTGTGATAGTTTTTGCACTAACAAGGAACATCACTCAGTTCTTGATAAATTGTATGCGCAGATTACTGATACGTTATCACGAGCAGCCATTCAAACATATATTAAAAAATGTCGCAGGAAAGGAGGTTATGTCATTGGGTGGAATAAGCACGTAGCGGGCCTTCATCGGGAGGCGCGGCTTAGATTTCAATTGTGGGATTTAGCTGGGCGACCAGTTAATGGTCGAATCTTTGATGAGATGTCGGAGGCGAGGAAACATTTTAAGTCTAAATTGAAATGGTGTCAGGATAGACAAGAGAATTTTAAAATGGACATCCTTGCATCCGACCACTCATCTAAGGATTTTAAAAGTTTTTGGAAGCATACAAACATAATGAACGTCAGGCCATGCTTCCCGATGAGTGTTGATGGTTCGGCTGACCACAGTGACATTGCCGAGGCCTTTAGAGAGCACTTTATTGTGCGGTCGCCCTTAGGTCCCTCGTCCGATGAGGTGAGCGGTGGTGGGCCCGCTGTGACGGGGCAGAATGTTAAGATACCTGCGAAGAGTGTGGCTAAAATTATTACACAAATGCAGCGTGGGAAATCGCCTGGTCACGATGGGCTCAGCATCGAGCATTATAAATATGCGGGGGTTCATTTGCCGCGAGTACTGTCTATGTTTTTCAGCCTGTGCATAGGTCAGTCGTATTTGCCGGAGCCGCTAATGCGGACCATAGTCGTTCCTATAGTGAAAAATAAGACGGGTGATACGTCTGACATTAATAACTACCGACCCATGTCACTGGCCACCACAGTTGCCAAGGTACTCGACAGTTTGCTGAATAGTCGCCTCACAACACAAGTTAAGTTGCACGATGCCCAGTTTGGGTTCAAAGCAGGAGTGTCAACAGAGAGCGCTATTCTGAGTCTGAAGCGAACTGTCATGTATTACACAGCGAGGAAGACGCCGGTACTTTCGTGTTTCCTCGACTTGTCGAAAGCATTTGATCTGGTTGCATATGACGTACTGTGGGACAAGTTGAGGGACGCGGGGGTGTCGGCGGAATACACCTCCCTTCTCAAGTATTGGTACTCTAACCAAAAAAACCGGGTGAGGTGGGTGGGTACTCTGTCGGACGAGTACAGGCTGGAATGCGGAGTCAGACAAGGGGGGTTAAGCTCGCCTCTGTTGTTTAACCTCTACATCAACCGGCTCATCGAGCGACTGAGCAGTGCACATGTCGGCTGCCATATTGACGGAATCTGTGTCAACAATATAAGCTATGCAGACGATATGGTGCTTCTCAGTCCCTCGATGAGTGGGTTGAGAAAGTTGTTATCGATCTGCGAGGCCTATGCGGAGGAACATGGCTTAGTGTACAACTCGAAGAAGAGTGAGCTTCTTGTGTTTAAGGCACCTAAGCAGCAGTCGCGTAGTGTTCCGCGCTTAAGTCTCAACGGCGTAGCATTAAAAGTAGTTGATAGTTTTAAGTACCTTGGCCACATTGTGACGAGCGACTTAAGAGATGACGCAGACATAGAGAGGGAGCGCAGGGCGTTGTCTGTGAGGAGCAATATGCTTGCCCGCAGGTTCGCTCGTTGTACTACAGGCGTCAAGGTAACCCTGTTTAAGGCGTTCTGTCAATCCTTTTACACGAGTGGCCTGTGGGTGTCATACACGCGTCGAGCCTACAACGTCCTGCGTGTTCAATTTAATAATGCCTTTAGGATGCTGTTGGGACTGCCATGGCGCTGTAGCGCTTCGGGAATGTTCGCGGAGGCTCGCACAGATGGTTTCCATGCCATAATGCGAAAGAAAGCGGCCTCCTTACTACAGCGCCTGCATGGTAGTGACAACAGCATTCTGAAGATGATCGCTGCCAGACCGGACTGTCCCTTTCAGGGCCACTGGGTGGGGACAGTCATAGGAATGAATACATAATAATTGTCAATCGTGTAAACTAACAATACTAACCTACACTAAGCACCATTGTTACTAACAACAAAATACTAACAAAAATATGGACTTAGTCTGAAATAAAGTTTTATTTATTTATTTATTATATATTGTTACCGGGTTGTAGGTAGTAGGTATCTAATATTAATACGCGAGAAAAAATCTTTGTACCCCTATTTACGAAAATATTACTTAATGAAATATGTATTTTAAATTAATTATGGTCGAATTTCGATCAATGGGCGACCAACTAGTCTACTTGATTATAAGAATTTGATGGGTACTTATAATAGGTGCGTGGCTGTTCAGAGTCGGTACCGGTGCATTCTTGTCACTAAGAAATGATAACGCCTTATAAGCAAACCATTTCGGCAATTGAACATCTTCCCGTCCAGATCCACTCCTTTTAGATTCTTCATATTTGCGTTTTTCTCGAAAATAATGGCTGGATAAATTCTTCAGTTTTCTCTCAATTTCTGATGATGCTATGTTGAACACAGAAGCAATATCCTTAATAGCATCATTTCTTTTGTTGCGATTCTTGAAATCCATATGCCTTGGGTTCCACAATGGTTCATTTTCTTGATACTTTTCTATTAATAAAAGTACTGCACTATCATCCCAGTTAAATTCTGTCATTTCGTTATTTACTTCTATGAAATTATACGACAACACTACCACTCCGCATCGAAGCCGCAAGCAAACTGCCGCCGGCAACCAAAAGCCGCCGGGCATGTGTGGATGCGCCATTAGGTATCTTTAAATGTCATAATCGATAAAGCACGTTGGATTAGTGCTCGCGTTATTGGAAAATTTTACAGCGATAAGAATAATAATTATGTAATATGTGGATATGTCAAGTGCAAGTCGGACAACAAAAGCAAGTTCAAAACCCACATCTAACGTGTCCATACTATTAAAAAAACATAATTATAAGAATATAGACTACGTTGAAGACAAGGAAGTTTGGCAATAATTCGTACAGCACAAGTGGTTTTCTTGGTACTTACTTAATTAATGGGACAATTAAGTAAATGTTTATTAACTGCTCCTAATTAAAATGTTTTATTTTACATACTTCTTTGACACTACGGTCACAAAGGGTACTAACTATACATAAAATAAAGTTTTTTTTCTAGTTTACACATAAATTAATGTAAAATGAGTCGGAAAGGAGTTATTAAAGAAAAAAATGTTTATGAGGCCCCATTTTTCCAATATGGCGGCACGAGCGGCAAAGAAAGATACGAGGTGGCAAAGTAAAAATTCGAAAAGATCACGTCGAAATCAATAAAATCAGTAACTTCCGAAACTCCCTGAAAACTTTCCAGGTAATTGACCCCCTTTTTGAGCACCTACTGACTGTACTACCTAGGTATTCACAATTCTTATTTATTTCTCATTTTCAGTTTTTCAACGATTGTTTTGGAAATAAATAAAATTAATATTTTTTAAATAACCGGCGTTATTGAAAAATCGCCTGGAACAGATGGGAGAACGTTGGTCTGTAATGTTGTGAATGTTAGTTCAACACTAATAATTTCAGACGAACGTTCTTCCATCTGTTACAGCCTACAGGCGATTTTATCATTTTAGCATGGAACTCTAAAAATACCAAACTTCTACGTAATGTAAAATAAAAATAACTACCTACTTAGCACGTATACCTAACAGTTTAACTACATAATGTTATTGAAGCTGCTGATGATAAGTTGGTAAGTATACAAACAAAATGTTACATAAATCACGAGGAAAGGCGAGTGAGCGAATCAGTGTGGACAAGGCGTAATATAGTACAGGCGATAAAACGTCTGATAAGCTTATCATTAACCTATTGCGCTGCTAAGAAATATAGTACCTATATATATTTTCGTTTGTAATATAGTTAAATGACACTGCAGCTTACGTGCCCGTGTTTTTTTTTCTTTTACAATAATAATTAGTGTAAGTCCTTGAAAAATGGACAAAAACTTACCGAGGGTGTTAAATACATCTTATTTGTCAAATTATCATTATACTAACGTAAATAAAGAAGGTAAGTAGGTACCTACCTTAAAATTATCTTTAATTGTGATTTCACAGGTAGGCATGTGGCGGTGGCATGTCTATGTAATCTGTGGCTAAGTAATAATAGCCGCACGGGTCGATCGATCAGGTTAGGCTATGCTTGCCGCGGTTGGTCCGTGGATGGGTGACCATTTTTACATAACAAGACGTGCCACGGAAATCACGTTAAGCCGTTGGTCCTGGCTGTCATTCTTGGATCTTTGGCAGTCATTGGTGCCGATTCCCTTGTTCACAAACTAAACTAAATTTAAGTTGAGTGCATCTTTATCTTTCTACTTCATTATGAAAAGGACAGAAGATAAGTTTTAGTTTAGTCCTGTCAAATTAATCAGCGCCTGACACTACTCCATACAAGTTTAGACGTGATTAAAAAGTTGACTACTAAAATTACATCAAATTACGTCAGGTGCTGACTAATTTGACAGGACTAAACTAATATTTATCTTCTGTCCTTTTCATAATGAAATAGAAAGAAAAAGATGCACTCAACTTAAATTTAGTTTTTACGTGTCGACAGAAGCCCAAAATACAACAAGTCTTACCAAAGGGGTATCGTATTACCCAGTAACTGGGATGTGGAGGTCAGATAGGCAGTCGCTCCACGTAAAATACTGGTATTCAGCTCCATCCGGTTAGACTGAAAGCCGACCCCAAAAATATTTGGGAATAGGCTAGCTTGGTACTTATGATGTAGTAGGTATTCTATCTTTTCGTACTGTGCTATTTTTGTAATACTTTGTAGCATTGGATAGCTATATGCAGTCAGCTGCACATCAGTGGCACAATTTGACACTGACAGCGTCTTTAGGTCGTAGCAGTAAAGACGAGTGTAGTGCAAGTTTGTGTTACCCATGATGTTGGAGCAAGCAAATTCTAATCTAAATTATTGTTCTACTAGAGTCGCGTCACGCTGTCGCGTCGCGCCTATCGGAGCCTTTATCAACACTGTCCGCGTTGAAACATTATCGAAAATGAATTAACACAACTACCTACTTACTAGTCCGCGAAAGCATCGAAGCGAGTAAAGGTGAAAGGTGGCGTGCAGTAACGCGAACATTAGCGCTACCACGCGGGCATGCTCACTGTGCCCCAGTGGCGTAACCACAGAACATTTATACCCTGACGGGGGCGTAACTACTAAGGTGTAGTGGCGCGGGACACCAGGGCCCTCAGTTTTGGGAACCTACCCAGTCGGTCAGTTCATTGTTGGGCCAGGAGGTCTGCCAAGCCAACAAGGCACTGGTCTAGGGCCTCAGTCGGCTAAACAGTTTTAGAAGAAAGCGCGGTCCAAGGAGCCACGCGCGTCCAATGCGTTAATGCAGTTTTCTTCAGCTCATGCAAAATATTTAGCTAATCTAGACGAATACCGTGTACGTTACCCCAGCAAGAAAGTGTCTCCTAGAGTTATAGGAGTAGAACGTATAATTGGTGCCTTATCTGCTGTAAATGTGCCCCCACATAAAAAATGTGTGCCCCCTGTCGTTTTGGAAAAAAATGGAAAAAACGATTCTTGCTGGAGTAATGTTTTTCTAGCAGGAAAATTCTAAACGAATGATCGGAGAGAGAAAAATTGTGTGTGTATGTGTGCCAAAATGTGCCCCCAAAAATAAAATCTGTGCCCCTTCAGGTTTTCGAGATATTGCATTTCCTGCTGGAGTAACGTTTTGATGAATCGTATATCTCTACAACCATTGCATGTGCCCCTGTAGAATAAACATATAGCTCTTAATGTGTGCCCCATTGTGCCCCAAATTAGATTTACGAAAATATTTATAGTTTTCAAGTTATCGCGGTTTTATGAAAACCCGAAAAAACATCGCAGCGCCTCAATTAGACAAGGCACAAGTTTGCTGAAAACTGTATTCGGTCCTTCTTGACGCTAAAAATAACCATACAAAGTTTCAAAACTGTTCATGCATGCGTTTTTGAATAATCTCGCTAGAAGTCAAAACGATGGTGTCATAACTTTGACGGCAAAATACAAGGAACCGGCTCAATCCCAGATTTGTAGGTGCAAACCAAAATCGTGTGCCTTTAGTAAAAAATATATGGTAAAAATATTCAGCTTGGAATGTTTCGCATTAAGTAAATATTAACAAAAAACCAAAATATGTATGCAACGGCTGGTTATCCGACCAAATTTAAATGACTACTAAAAAGCGACGGATTCATACATATCGGTGACCTTCTTTACTTTACTCACTAACCGGTTCACACGTGTTGTGTCTGAGTACACTGAAGTAAATAAGTAATAAAATAAAGTTGTTATTGGATTATATTCTACTACCTGTTTCTATGACCTTACACATGATTAAGTACATTATAAATAGTAGCCTAAGTGCTATTCCAAGGTAAGCTATCTTCTCGATTCTAAATTTCATTAAAATACATCCAGTAATTTATGTGTGAACGAAAGAAATAAATCCAGATATTTGTCAGGTCTTTGACCCAAAATTTGATTGGTTCCAATGTTTAAAAAAAAATTGTTCATGAATTAATGTGTGATGAATACCTACTACTAAAAAGAGGTAGCTCTTTTTTGTATATAAATAAAAAGCCCGTATTTGTCTTTATATATATATATATATATATATGTATTGATAAGCCGTAGGTTAGATAAATTAACAGTAAGTTTTTCATCATTAGGGAGAATGCTCCAACAAGCCCGCGAAATTCAAAATTTCTTGCGTTTTTTGCAATTTGCAGGCAGTACTAGGTTGTATGTTGATTAAAATATTATTCGCGGCTGTAAAACGTATGTAGTTACAGAATTATAATCACCAATACAACCTTCCAAGTTCATAAAGGTGTAGGAACCAAAAAAAAAACAGAAAAAGTCAACCCTACACCTTTATGAACTTGGAGGGTTGTATTGATGATTTTGATGATTATACATCTTAATAATATTTTAATCAACATACAACCTAGCACTGGCGTGCAAATTGCAAAAAACGTAAGAAAATTTGAATTTCGCGGGTTGGTTGGAGCATTCATCTTAAGAGCGTTTATACCTTATGAGTGGCAACGTCGCAATTTAGTGTCATATTTCGTGGTTTTCAATTTTTATCATTTAATCGGAGCTATATTTTAAAAATCTGTTTAATTAACTTTTTAGAATTACGTGAAAGTGTTTAAAAAGTAAGTAACCGTAATGCTTACAGTTATTTTACAATGAAAATAACGCCCTGCAAGTTTCCAATGTATTATTTGCATATACTTAAATAGAACTGTAAACGCAACGATTTCGTACCTTTTACACAGTTTTCACATAATTCTAAAAAGTTAATTAAACTGATTTTTAAAATATAGCTCCGATTAAATGATAAAAATTGAAAACCACGAAATATGACACTAAATTGCGACGTTGCCACTCGTAAGGTATAAACGCTCTTAACCAAATAGATTTTGGTACCTACAGTTTTGAGAGTTGTATTTAGTGTATACCTATAGTCAACCGCACAATGATCTGTGTTGCAACAACGTGTTTCCATTTTATATGTCGTATTACGTATCTATGCGGGATTTATAATTATTAACCAACGATTATATTAAAGCTGATTATGTAGTGTCACATAATTTTGATTTGATGGCGTTTTAGATATATAAGTGTGTGGCGATTAACACATCGTCCTCCTGAATGATGAGGGTAACATCACTACGATGGTGAGACACCACTAGTGTGTTTGACAGGAACTAAAAAATCACGAATCTCCCAATATATTAATGTACTCTTCGGCTACTCTATTTGATCCTCACTTTTCTAATGTGTGACTAGCACTAGCAATTTATGATTGTATCAATGTACATATCGTACGTGACAAGTTTGTGAGCATTTCTGTTTGATTAAACTGCATGGCCTCTAAAGTCACAGTCCTTTAGTTTCATTTCATATAATTGGTGGGAGCAACTAACTCCCGCAAGTGTCATTCCACAGTCAGGTGATAATGTTGTTACGTATATGGGATAAATAATTATGTTTATTTATAGCCAAATACCATCAGATAATTTGTGCACATTCGATGTTTACAGTTATATCTTTATGCGGTTTACTATACTAACACACTTTATCTGAATCTATGTATAAGCAAATTACTCGTAAGAAAATTATTTATCTGTGATTTAAAATTTAATATTTTTTTTACACAATATTATAGGTACTTTTAATACTGATCTGTGATTTTTTGTGATGCGAATTTACTAATTATATGTTAGACTTAGATGAAAAACTGATCTGTGATTAAATAATAATGACTACACAACGTGCAAATAATTTCTAATATTTATAGGTAGGAACTTTGATCTGTGAGTTGATGCAATAATTACTTTAAGAATTAAAATTAAGGGAATAAAAATAATAATTTCCACATCAACAAGCTGTTTCATTTATTATAGTCACAAGGTGCATTTAATATATTTTTTAATTAGCCCCCAAAACTTTTGAACGCGACTGTAC
Source organism: Brachylomia viminalis (assembly GCA_937001585.2). NCBI lineage: Eukaryota > Metazoa > Arthropoda > Insecta > Lepidoptera > Noctuidae > Brachylomia > Brachylomia viminalis. The sequence goes on along the minus strand of OW443301.2, from coordinate 10,083,828 downwards.
GGACAACAGCTTAGGTATAATACGTCCAATAAAGAAGGTCGTCGATATGTATGAATCCGTCGCTTTTTAGTAGTCATTCAAATTTGGTCGGATAACCAGCCGTTGCTTACATATTTTGGTTTTTTGTTAAAATTTACTTAATGCGTAACATTCCAAGCTGAATATTTTCACCATATATTTTTGACTAAAGGCACACGATTTTGGTTTACACCTACAAATCTGGGATTGAGCCGGTTCCTTGTATTTTGCCGTCAAAGTTATGACACCATCGTTTTGACTTCTAGCGAGATTATTCAAAAACGCATGCATGAACAGTTTTGAAACTTTGTATCGTTATTATTAGCGTTAAGAAGGACCGAATACAGTTTTCAGCGAACTTGTGCCTTGTCTAATTTAGGCGCTGCGATGTTTTTTCGGGTTTTCATAAAACCGCGATAACTTGAAAACTATAAATATTTTCATAAATCTAATTTGGGGCACAATGGGGCACACATTAAGAGCTACTCGTGTATGTTTATTCTACAGGGGCACATGCAATGGTTGTAGAGATATACGATTCATCAAAACGTTACTCCAGCAGGAAATGCAATATCTCGAAAACCTGAAGGGGCACAGATTTTATTTTTGGGGGCACATTTTGGCACACATAATATATAAGCTCTCTGGCCATGCACAATTTTTCTCTCTCCGATCATTCGTTTAGAATTTTCCTGCTAGAAAAACGTTACTCCAGCAAGAATCATTTTTTCCGTTTTTTTCCAAAACGACAGGGGGCACACATTTTTTATGTGGGGGCACATTTACAGCAGATAAGGCACCAATTATACGTTCTACTCCTATAACTCTAGGAGACACTTTCTTGCTGGGGTAACGTACACACGAATACCTACTATTTAATTAAACTAATCTAAGCTAATATATTATAGAGAAAAGATTTGATAACTTTTTTGGTGTTTGTTTGTGACGCTTTCGCGTTAAAATGGCTGAACGGATTTTAATGAAATTTTGGCACAGTAGTAGACCATGACTTAAATTAGAACATAGTATGCTTAGGACATAGGATGCTTTTTATCCCGATATTCTCACGGGATCGAGACTTATGTTGGTGAAAGCGCGGGGTGCAGCTAGTCACCAATAAATCTTGTATTCATCACTAATAATATTTCTCTAGTTATATGCGGTAGGAAACATCATGTTTTCATGAAATAGTATCGACCAATAGCACTTAAGTAGCTTAATTATGCCACTAGCACTTAGCACTATTTATGCCATACCTACGATTCTGTAGAACATCAGCTTATTTTAGATTCGTATTTTACAGACACAGTCCGACATGGATCCATTTTGAAATTTCATGGGCGTATGTACACACAGCAGCAGGTCAAGCTACAACAATCTGTCAAATTTTGTCATTCTATTTTGAACATAATCTTGAAGAAAATAAGGTTTAAAATCATTTGGAGAAATGTGACAGTTTCGTAGAACCTATTGTGTTGGCGACTGTAGGTACAATCATTAAAACAATCGACATTCGCAAACGCTTCAGTGTGGACGAGTTTTAGGCGATACCTGCAATGTTGCCCGCGAAATTAAAAAAAAAACATAATAATAATAAAGTAATTAAGTTAATATATATTTTTTTTTTTATTAAGTTAATTAAAATGTTCTCTTCGCTGTTTCACGTTGTTTAAAATTAATCAGTTTTATAAAATCCGAAACACGAAGAAAATTTTACTATTCAAAATATGATAAATAAAATAATCTCGAGAGCTCTATTTCACTAATTTCATGCCAGGCAGCATAGATAATGTACAACAGGGCAGCAGAGACGTGCAGAGAAGACAGATGAGAATTAGATAATGACATTGACAAGACAATATTGACTGACATTAATGACATACAATGGAAATGACGACCGGATTCGAATGACGTGAATGTGATAATGTAAATTGTAAACATGAAATGAAATACACAGACTCCGATCCATCTTTCTGTAAAAATTATCTCGCTTTACAAGGTTAAGTAATAAAACAAACCGAGGCTATAATGATTTTTCAGAAACATTAGAAACTGGTAGGCGTCTACCTTAATACCTACTTAAACGTTTTATGTCCGTGCGAGTGAGTGTGTGTGAAATTTTATGTTTCTACATGTAGGATTTTCCCTAAGTATTTTAACAACTTGTTTATTTTCCAGATGGAAATAAAATGCATGGATCTCGGCGTGTTATAATATTTTGCCTGCTAACTACAGTTTTGCCTTCGATCCTGATTGTGTTACCCTTGTATCTGAGAAATATAAGATATGCTGGTGTCATGTATAAAATATCAGACTCTGATGTTATTCAAATTCATAAAGGTCAATCATCAGTATTTTGTGAGAAGCATTCATTAAAAATGAATACTACATTTAGTGCATTCCAAATGAAAGGAACTCCAGAAATATCTAACAAGCGCAAACATATACGATTAAAAAAATCAATGACCTTGCCAGATGATACATTAGAATATTGGGGATTTTATTTATTAAAAGGGGCTGCTGTTGAACTGAAAGCATGTTCTCAGCATAAAGGTTCCAAGATTCTAGTTGTTAAAGGGGACAAAATTTTGAACACGTGTGGAATTTTGGATGGATATAATAGGCAAGAGAAAGCCCTCCCAAAAGTGGAACACCAAGGAGTTCTAGCGACAGTAGAGAAACCTGATTATAGACATAAAAACAATAATACTTCACAACATAATATAACAAATAATAAAGAAGACAACTTGGACAAAAAGGCTGATAATAAGAATAACCCACTGGACTTGATGCTGAATAATGCCAAAGATGATTATTATACAGGAAAAAGGACACATAATGATCAAGAAAGACTAAGAAGAGATATACAAAATATACCATTACATAATCCTAACACATTATTAGATACTGGTGTATATCATGGAGGAAATGCTTTTAACAGTACCGTGAACCTTCAGGAACCCATATCTAGATTTGAGAACAATTTGCATGAATGTTTTCATGATACAATTTTAATAAATCGTTTATTCCCCTTTTCCATGCAATGTAACAGTACAAATTACTTAGAAAATACTACCATCCTCAAGGTAGTTCACGAAGTACTCCTTGATGGATATTATTATTATATATTCTATACAGATAATGGGGTTAATGATATACATGCAATTTTCGATATTTATAAACCAACATTCCAATATGTAAATAATTCTGAATCCAAAGTATGTGTTAATAAAACTGAATGTGAATTTAATATAGACTTCTTTAGTGATGAATTAGTCATAGTTGAAAAACCTACAAAAGAAGGTTTACAAAATGAAGAAAGTGACTCTTCAATTCTTACGTCAATATGCCATCCTCGAATATCCGTTTATATTTTTTTTCCTATAACTGTCTTGTTACTTATACTCCTTTTTGCATTTTTATGATATTTGTTAATAGTTTTATTTCATTTAATTTTAGTCAACATGAACATTACCAGAAGTGTGATATTAATTTATTAAGTTTTTAGAGTTTATGTTTAGTGATGTTAAATAATTAATAAAAGTTGTGAAATTATATTGGTTGTTATACTAAGTAGGTAGGTACTTAATAATAATGAAAATATATATAAGACCGCGTGCACAGTCACACCAAGCGTAGGTATAGTCGGCCGACGACTGAAAAACACGGACAAAACGGCTGACGTTTCTTTTTTCACACATTTTCAACTTTACGCTTGACGCTCACAGTCGGCGGCCGACTATACGTTTGGAGTGATGGCGGCCTACTAATTATTTGTGTAGGTATACGTAATATAAAACGTAATGAAATACGGCTGTTTTTTATCTCTCAACTCTAAAACCCCATTTACACGATACAAGTTTGTCGCTCGATACAAGTTTGTTGGTGGTAAAAATATCACCTCTGCCTTATAAAGGGTTATAAAAGCAATAATTATTTATTGGCATCGTTTTACACCAGTCACCACTTAACAATTTTGCTCAATATGTAGGTACGTATCGTACAAAATGAAAACTGTTCTTGGTGTGGTGTAATACATACGTAGGTACAGTACCACCTACCTACAGTCAACTGAACATCGGTGGTAACAATTTGACATTGACAGCGCCTCGTAGTAGTAAGCATTTTCGTAGTTCAACTACTGATGTGTGGTTGTCTGTACAATAATTGCCAAGAATAAAAAAAAAACAAGAACTAAAACGGTAAAAATAATTTTATTCCGATGGGAAATAAGCCGTTTTATACTTCTTTATTTAAGCAGTCTTCAAATAAAAGCGTGTTACACCCTCTCTTTAACACGGTTTTATTAGCTTGGTATGTTAGGTAACGGAATTTTTGAACTCGATTTTTATCCCCTTCAAATCGTCGGATTGATTTGGAACTTCGCACACTTATCGAGGACCGATGACAATGCAATAATTTAAATATTTTGTCCCGATATCCTTGCCAGGATCCTCAGGATTGAGGATTGACGACACGGTTGGCGCAGTGGTTAAGCGATTGACTGCTGCGCTGCGTGTTGCGGGTTCGATTCCCGCACGGAACTAATTTTCAACAAGAACTTTGTTTCAGCGGTGTGTGTGTAGGCGAAAGACAGGGAGTTATATAAGTTGATTCATTGTGCCCCACGGTCCACTGTACCCCCCTCTCCCCTACCTAACATTACTCTTTACCCCCTAACATAATTTTAAGGAAAAGTATAGTTGTGCCATACGACCTACATTTTATTATAAAACAAAGTTGTGATTTTTTTATGCCTTTAAACTATTCTTTGCTCCCAACAAACTTATTTTTTTTTGTATTTATGATTTACGCCCATAAAATTTCAAATTTTGTAATCAAAATGAGTTTTACTTAAACAGAATTACTGTAAATTGAGTTAGCGGACCATACCAGACCTTTTACCGAGATATAGGTACCTACATACATGCCTGTTGATTCGGTGCAAGCAGTGATTGAAAGAGAAGTCTAGAAAATTATCATGTGTAGCCCCGCACAATGGGCTACTTACTTTGAGACAGCTTGCAAAAGACCAAGACCGTACAAAGTGATCGCGATGGATCCTGTAAACTTCCTTGACTGACTTCGATCAACTAGGTAGGTACCAACACATTCACACCAGCGACATTAAAATTTAAAGAATTAAGAGTAGTCACATTTAGAAAGCCAAATCCAGACCAAATTTAGTCAAATATTCCATGGCAGGAGAAGCCGAGTCATTTGCAATAACACTTTGTCAAACACTACAAGGAAAAAGTAAAGGAAACGGGAAGAGGAAAGAACAACCAAAAAAAAACATAATACGGTCGTTAACAAGCCCACTTCAATTCAAGTGGAAGTCAACGTCACCTTAAAGCCCTCGTATAATTCCTCACTACCACTGCTAAATACCAGGATCTAATACTACGTATCTGCGACAACGGGACTATACCCAAAAGATTTCACAATGAATTTCGCAATCTCCCAAGGCACACTGATATGTATGACACATTCAATCAAACTGACGAATAAGATGAAGATGATTATAAAGTTTAAAAACTAAAAAAGAAAATAAAGCTGAAGAAAACAGATTAAAAAGTTATCGAACTAAGATAAAAATTAAGAAACCTGATTATAAAGCTTAAAACTAATGAAGAAGGTTATAACTAAGGGACCTGATTATAAAGCTTGAAAACTAATGAATAAAAATATAACTAAGAGACCCGACTTTATAGCTTGAAACTAGTGAAGAAAAATATAACTAAGAGACCTGACTATAAAGCCTAAACCTAATGAAGAAGATTATATCTAAGAGATCTAATTAAAAAGCTTAAAAGTAATGAAGATTATAAAAACTGAAAAAATTAAGGGACGTGATTAGAAATTATGAAAAAAATGACAATTAAGTGATCTCATTACAAATTGTAGAAAAGTGAAATAAACGTTTTTTATTCCTCATAATTTTAGTTTCTATTATTATCCTATTAATTAACCTAAATCGAGCAATCAAACAATAAATAAAATATCAATTTCATAACATAATTAACCTGTTTTGTAGAAAAATCTTTGTCATATTATCATATCGCACCTCCCATAAAATAGGGTTACAACTCGAAAAAGTCGAATTTTGAGATAAATATACAGAAACACCTAAAAAGTTAATAGATAGCTACTCAAAAATCGTTACATCTGTAACTCTAAAACTCGCCGCTAGATGGAGTTGTAACGCTACATGACTAAGACATTTTGACTCCAGAGTGATCTCCATTAGTGTTCTCCGCTAGGAGTAATAGTGTTCTGTGCTAGTATATAGTAGTACTCTGTGGTGCTAGTGTTACACACAGTCACAGAGTAGAATAATATACCACACAGTACAATTTATTAGACGGGCGTGTTACATTTCGTGTTGTGAAAATAATGTGGTCGTGCGTTTCGTTGAAGTAGGTAGTGTTACAAATCAAAATATAACAGTGTTTTAGACAGGTAAAATCTTTTTGCTTACATCAATTTATCTAATAGACAGTTTCAACTCGAAATATTACAGTTTATTGCTAACGGATTGAATCAAACTAGTTCAACATTTCTTTAATAAAGTGATATATTTTGTATTGTATCAGTATTTTAGATGCGATTTATTGTACTGTTGTGTTACTCTTCACGTTGTAATAGTATTTGACAAAATAAAAACAAATTTATAATGGCTCTATGTGCCTATTGCGTAGGTACTCAATTACGATAAATTACTGAAATCTATTACACATTTTAGCGACGGGACATACTCAAAATTAAGGAGATTCAGTTCATTCGGTGATTGAGAAATGCATCAAAAGGAGCTTAAAATCTGGTCCAATTTACGTGCCTTCTCAATATGCACAATTACTAAGAACATCCAAAAAAACTGGACCCCATAGGTACTCGGTGAATGAGCTTTCATTTAGTGACTGTATATCCCTGAAGAAGTTACATGCAGAACTATGCCTCTGTACATGAAATTGAAAGACGTCAGAGTCGTTAAATTCATGAAAGAAACTGCTAGTGTCCTTTATTATAAGAACTCTTATGAAGAGGAAGAATTTTCGGAAGCTAAAATTTGGCGAGCACACCCTGAGGTTCTGCCTGGACTAAAACCTGCTTACATCAGACAGCTCTCAATAACCGCGAGGAAGAAAGCTGATTTGATGAGTTTGGTTAATAGTAATCATATACCGCGTTCGTTCCTTTGCGCCTTTTTACAACCAATTGTAGTTAAATACCAGTAACTTCTTGATAATTGTACACCCTAATTAAGAGACGACTGAAACTTAGTTATTATCTGTGATTTTGATTTTTATAGTGATAAGTTCCTATACGTAATCTTTAAACATTATTTCATTATGGAGAACTTAAGCCAAATAAATTATAGCGTGGCTTAATCAAAGAGTACCTAAACTTGTACCGTCTTATTACAAAACACGATCTTACTTTAACCCACAGAGTAGAATAATATACCTCTTTAACCTGAGCCTAAACCTTCAATTCAGTTTTTGTATTTGCCATGGTATAATAATATGCTTCGCCTGGTATTCTCTTCCCACGATGGCCTAAGACTACGTCACGATAAGTGTTGCCATTGATTGTCCGTTTCAGTAAATTTAGGGACTTTCTTAATTAGGTAATAAAATAAAATAAATTACTAACTAGCTTAACTATTTAGTAACTCTTGTGATTCATCTTTTTAGTTTTAAATTAATTAACATATTTAATTATTAGTTCATAATTGCTTTGATAAGTTGTAAAATGCATTTTGCTCAGGTAATTCAATCACACACAGTAGCCACACATCGGATTGACAAGTGACATACTGACAGCTCCCCATTTCATCACTATCGTCGTGTCGCTCATATTTATAGCGTTGTTTCGCTCGGTGAGCAAAATACTGTGGTTCCCAAACATTAGTTAGGTACTATAAAAACTGTGTAAAAACTGTGTTTGAAAGATACACAAGAAAAAAAAAATGGTTAAATGTTCCGTACTAAACTGTAAAAACAGAAGTAAAAAAGGCGGAGTAATAAGGTTTTTTTCTTTTCCCAAAGAAGAGATGATAGCAAATAAGTGGCTTCAATATTGTAGACCAAAAACAACAATAAGAACTGGTAAGTATGTACCTTTCTACATATTATTTCATTTATCTACGGTTGCAAATTCCATATAAGGCATAGTTGTGCTAATTCGGCTGTACGCCCGAACATAACCTAACCTAACTAGTTTTTGACTTATTTTTCAAGTAGAGTTAATTGCGTCCTATTAGGTTTTCGTCGTGTACTAAGTTGGTCCATGTTATTATTTTATTTTGTAGTGATTTTTTTTTTGTTGTTCTTTTAGTCCTAATTAAGGATAGGCAAAGGGATCTTGGCCCATACAGCCAAGTCAGATGTATTTCTTTTTCAAGTGATGTTGACGTAGCTTGCTAGATAGTTTTTTTTTTTCAAATAAGGTTTAACGGCTCTGTCTTCAAGGCCGTTTGGGCTCATCTAAAATATTAAAAATGATAAAAATTGAGTACCCGTTGTATTATTTTTATCTTTTTCCCCACTAAAAAACTTTAAGAACCGCATCGCAACTGATGACGTATACTTAGGCCAATCACGTGACCCAGCTGTCACGGGAAGAGAATACCAGGCGAAGCATATTATTATACCATGGTATTTGCAACTTTATGCCGACTTTAGTAAAGTTCTTAATACAAAATTGACAATCTAAAACCGGACAAAGTTGCCAGTTTTGTAAAAGGAACTGAATTTCGATTTCTGTTAGGTTCTTATTTCAAAAACAGGCTCGATGGTTAAACCATGTCAAAAGAAAAACCTTGTTTTGTAATAAGACCGGTACTGTCTAAGCGATTCGTTGAAGTTGCGATGACTAGAATTGTTAATATTTTTTCACTCCTCTTGCTCAAAAAGACCGTCATTGTGGCGTACCAGAGCGAGGAAAAAATAGCATTTCTTCCTCTAGGGGAAAAAGTTTTTTTTTTTTCAATTTTTGTGTGTCAAATGACAATGAGCCTACAAAAACGAAAAATTCATTTTCGTACCACTTGCTCAAAAAAGTGACATTCTATGCCACAAAAAGCGAACATGGTAACAAAAAAAGTTTTTTTTTTGTTTTTGGATCTCCTGAAAACCCATGTTTCGTGTGCATCATTTTTGAAAAGTTGGGCTTACTCCTTTGTGTAGGTACTTGCTCAGGGTGATTTTTATGGGGTGTATAGGACTTAGTACCTATATTATTGTTTTTTGGTCGTAAAGCACACGCTATCTGTCATTAAAAGACCAGCGCCTTTTTTGAAAAACCTTCATCAAAAATCTAAGAACTGTGTACTTGGATACTTTTCTTAAAAAGGTAACAAAATTTTTTTTTTTTTGTTTTTGGATCTCCTGAAAACCCATGTTTCGTGCTATACGCCCTTTGAGCCCAGAGGTATCGATATGAATTCATTTGCATTGGTACCAGTCGACAAGTTATTTTCAGACATTTTACAGGAACGTCATTGCAAACAATAATGTCCATAACTTGAATTTCAATGTTTTGATTTTTCTCAGATAGTTCCTGTTAGCAACGCCGCTCCAATAGAATCTGGAATAGCGAGCATGAGAATATTATCGCAGTGATATTTAAGGAGGTACCTACTATCAGTGTAGTGTTGAAAGAGTTAACACAAATAAATTGTCATGCGTTTATATCTGAATATAGATCGTCACAGTGTTTAAAAGCTAAAATTATCATGTTATTAAATGTATTAGGAATAAGATCAGTTTCATTACTTATTTATAGATAATATTATGTAAGCGTAGGAACCTTAATTATCATTTTTGTCAAAAGTCACTAATACTTTGAACAAAATTTATTCCAAAAATATAAATAATTCGAAATGAACATAAAAACCATGTAGAAAACAATCGTTTTAAAAAGTAAAATGCAAAAGCAAATGTAAATGGGAATACAGGATACAATAAGGACCTGTCAAAAGAAAGTAATGAACATATTGAGGAAATTTTGATTTATTATTTCCACATAGTTGTGTCCAAAGTGCGTTTCACAGGCTCAGTGGGTAGATCTTCTGTAAACAAAATTTACATAATTCAATACAATTTGCTTTAGAGAAATTAAGGTTCCGATCGGGAGTGGAGTGCTACAATTTTCAAGTATGTCAATAACAATACAGTTGAGATATTTCATTATATTTATTTAGGGTATTACAAAAACAGTTACCATATTATGTACAACTGGAAAAAAAGTTACAATACAGTGGGTTTCCTTCTAGAACTTTTGTGATTGAAATAGCCTCTCCAGTACCCGATGAGACCTCTGTGCAAGTGGCATAGAGGCCTGCGCGGAACGGGGGCCATCCGGCCGAGCCGGTCTTACTCCTAACTATGTATATTAAACTTATATTGATACGTCTATTATAGTATAATGTAATCATTAATTAAACTAAAACGATTATATCGGTCCGAACGAAATGAGTTCCAATGAAAATTCGGCACAGCGGTTATTAGAAGGCTCCTCCTAATACACACACCTTATAAATATCGCAATAGAACGCAGGACACAAAGTATAAACCGGGTAAGCGTGGCTCCTCAGATGAGGTTAGCCACATCGCTGGGCATTTCCGAGATGCTTGTATGGTAGAACTCCTCAATATCCTTCAGCGCTCTCCTGTCAGCTTCAGTAACGAAGTTGATAGCAATTCCTTTACGGCCGAAACGACCTCCTCTTCCAATTCTGAAAAATAAAAAACACGACTCTTTAATTCCTGGGTACCTACTAAAATATTTATTTTCCTACTATATTGTGGTCTAGACAACCACAAACAAATTCTTGTCAATTGTCATCTTCCAGTATTATGGGTGGTAAGTTAAGATACAGTACACACTTATTAATAAAAGTATGTTAGATGAGCATAAAATTTTCGCAATTTCGTTGATCATCTTAATCAGCCTATAATGTTCCCACTGCTGTGACACAGGCCTCCTCGTTGAGAGTAAGTGGGCTGTAATCTACCACACAGGCTCAGTGCAGGTTAGATAGATGTCACATGTCTTCGAATTTTAGGTTCTAGGACATGCCGTTTCCACACTGTTTTCCTTCAATGTTTTGAGAGTTTGATTCTGAAAGATTAGATGAGATATTGTTCTTGCCATGAGAAATTGTAGTATGAACCTAAACATTGTGACTAATGTTTTGTTTGGCCAGAGTGCAAGAGCATACAGGGTTCCATATTGGAACTGCATGGGCTATTTATTTTTCATATTGTTTTTTTTTTATAAAACAAGTTCTTATCATACATGTAAGCTATGCTTACAAAAAAATCATTAATACACTTACCGATGAATGTAGTTTTCACGGTTAGTGGGCAGATCATAATTGATGACGCATGAGACTTGCTGCACGTCAATACCGCGGGCAAGTAAATCAGTTGTGATCAGGACACGAGACGATCCTGTACGGAACTGCCGCATAATCACTTCACGCTCACGCTGGTCCATATCGCCGTGCATAGCAGACACAGTGAAATCACGACCATGCATGGATTCAGTCAGCCAATCCACCTGAAATATAAAGTTAAGATTTATAGTAAAAACTAGTCAAGGGATGTTTCAAAATAACTGGTTTGAGTCTTCATTCCTACTGTACAGCATTCTATTCCTAGTTTTGTTTAAAAAGTGGAAAAATACTTGGTAGAGGGCAAGTATGAACATGACATTGATTGAAAGAACCACAGATGGGACATCACTTGATATGCTATTATGGCACCACCCCAATTCCTGTTTGTATTTGAGCATTTACAATTCTTTCGAAAAACTGCCCCAGAAGGATGATGTTTGTGAAATATAATATAGGTTGTAATTACCTTGCGACGAGTATTGCAGAAAATAACAGCTTGAGCAATGGAGAGGGTGTCATACAAGTCACAGAGGGTATCCAACTTCCATTCTTCAAGTTCAATGGCAATATAGAATTGTTTGATACCTTCCAATGTTAACTGTAAAAAAAAGGTAAATATGTTATTGAAAATTATAAAATACTTAAAGTGGGTACATTATTGCAACAAATCCTATGTTATGGAAACTAAAGTAGCATTAATAATACTATAATTTTTATCTGAGCCTGACCAGGAGGACCATACACAGACAATAAGGCAGAGAAACAAAAAGTTTCTCTGCCTTATTGTCTGTGTATGGTACTAGGTTCAATTCCTGGTTGGCTTTGTATAAGGAATTTCTCAGAAGCAGCCTAGAGTCTGGATTTGTGCCCAGTTGATGGCAAAAGGCTCCCCCCTATTACACAGGACTTACAACAACGGGCAAAATGTGGGTGTCCTATCCAACTATGCACAATCCTTGGACATGTATAATGTTGTTGTGTGTGTTACTTTAGTTTTAAGTTAAATGTGGTTCTAACTTTATTTATATTTCTATAACATTGAAGGTTGTACCTATTAAATATGGACATTTAAATACCTCTTCCTTTTGCACAAGAATGCGCACAGGTTCTCTCATGAAGCATCGAGAAACCTCCAGTACATCGTCTGGCATGGTGGCAGACAGCAAAATAACTTGTACATCAGCAGACAACATCTTGAATACATCATGAATTTGATCTTTGAATCTGAAATGTTTTAATACACAATTTTTGGTATGACTGAAGAAGTAATTAAAAAATTCACATGTTCATCCCACCTTCAATCACAGTTTATGTGAATTATAATAATATAGAAACAGTTGTTTGGCAGAATCAACTGTTCCACTATCTTGGGAGTAACAGGATAAGTATTTTATGGGAATCAAAATAACTTTTTCTACAGTCAATCAATAATAACAGCAGTCTGGATTTGCTACTACTGGGTGATAATAATAGGTTGCCCATATTACATGGGCCTTAAAATAACTGGCGAAATTTGGGTGTACAGTAGTACACCAATATTTTACCAGTTATTGGGGTGTGTACCTACCTATAATATGTACACGTCTGCCTAACACTTCAGGGAAACAGGCTTGATGTTATGTATATTGGTATCAGACAATACATGACTTTTGGAAAGCTCCTTAGATCTTCTTACCTACTTTTACATACTTGAAATTCAAATCAATATTAGTGTGACTCACCCTCTGGACAACATTTCATCAGCTTCATCCAGCACAAATAGCTTGATAGTGTTAGCCCGCAGTGCACGGCGTGTTATCATGTCGTAGACGCGACCAGGCGTGCCCACCACCACATGAACACCACTCTCCAGCTGACGCACATCCTCGCGCACATTGGTGCCTCCAATGCAGGCATGACATTTAGCATTCAAGTGATCACCAAGAGCTATCACCACCTAAAAATATCACACTGTTAAGTCCCAACTCTAAAGCATTAATTAATCACCAAACACAACACAGATCCAACCAGTTCATACCTTCTGAATTTGCTGAGCCAGCTCTCTGGTTGGGGCCAGAATCAGTGCTTGGCATTCACGAATACTGGTATCAATTTGTTGAAGAATTGAAATCGAGAAAGTAGCAGTTTTGCCAGTTCCTGACTGAGCTTGAGCTATAACATCGCGGCCCTGAATGCAAGGCATAATAGCGCGTTGCTGGATAGCCGACGGTTTTTCAAAACCATAAGCGTAAATTCCTCTCAGCAATTCTTCCTTCAAATTCATGTCATCAAAGCTTTCCACGACCTGATGCCAGTTAGTATCCAGGTTCCCTTGGGGTTCCATCCCCGGAGGTCCATCACTTCCAAGATCTTTTGATGGCCCATTTTTGGAATCCTCCGGCCAATCTTCTGATCTGTGAAACAGTAGTTTTTGACATATTAACATTTATTCGTTCTTAGTACGTAGAGATAACCTTGTTTGAATGAATTAGCAAAAATTATTAAAATTGCACTATTAGTAGCACTTCTGTCAAATTGGCATATCTTTGTTGTAAAGTAAACTTTAGAAATAAAAGCAATACATCAAAATCAACACAGAACTTACTACAATATGTTTTTTATACCAAATCAAGACGTGAAATAGTTACTGGAATGTAAAACACGTGCGCTGAATTAGACTTGCAATAATGTACTCCTGCCAGCGCCATGTTGGCAATCGGCGACAGGGACATTGAAATTATTTCACAATTTATGGCAAATTACATAAAATTACTAAGCCCTAACGAAACCCAGCGTTTTTTCTATCAAATATATCATCCAAACATATGGTAGAAAGGCTCATCTAGCTCAAGAACTCAACTTACCTTCTTTCAGGTGAATAAGACATGTTCCAATCGCGGTAGCTGAACGGAAAAGAACTAGCAAAGCATAAGCAAGGTCAAGTTAAGTTAACAGAAGCTTTTTTTATAGGTTTTGCGAAATTAACGATTTTATTGAACAAATTGTATGACAATAATTTTAATATATTTTTTTATGATTTATAAAATTATTAAAAGTCGGTAAACGTGCTCTATTACAACAATGTTAATATTACTATATTATTGAGGAATAAAATAGCGGAAGTACGTCACGACAATCTATGGAACACAGGCACTCTATATACGAATTCACAACGCACTATCGATTAGTAGTCTATTGCCAAGGTTTTTTTTTTCATAAAACCACCTATGCTCTTTGAACTCATAATTTATTATTTTTCACCAAATAACATCATGCTAAACTCATTACGTTTTATAAAATATATTTCAAAATAAACTGGAAGAGCCACATAAATGACACGCGACCCTACGAGAGAGATTAATAATGAAAAAGAGCCATGGTAGCCGGCGAAAATCAAATTTTCAGGTCAGTATCAATTACAGAATCATTAAAATACAATTTGAGGTCAAATTCTAACCAGAATTCTATTCAGAGTTGTATAGCAATAGCTTCGATCATAGCAATAGTAATCTGTAGTTGTACCCACCGAGGGTTCCATAACTTAGTTATGAAAATAATATTTCCATTAACAAAGATTTCAGCTCAGAACAATAACTAGAGGATTTCAGTAATGAGATCGCCTAATTTTCAAAAAGTCAGAGACATCGTTTTATTTCTCCTGTATCAACTCGATTGTTTTAAAAATTTTCACTTAGCAAACTTCAGAGATAAGGGAGTGGGAATGGTACTTTTACACATATATTTTTCATGCGAAATTTTTCGGCGTAAACAAAAATAAAAATATAATTACCTACTTCACTTTAAAATTTTATTCCACCGTTTCGTCTCATGTGGTAATGATACTTTCAGAAGGTAACTTCAGAACCACTTTGGGAACGGAGCACTGTGTGCCACGCGGGGTGCCCCAGGGATCCGGACTCGGTCCGGCGATCTTAAACCTATACGTGGCTGACATACACTGACCTCTATTAAAATAGAGGTCAGTGCTGACATATCAAACGAAACAATAGCAGGCCAGATGCTGTCACAGTACGCTGACGACCTATATATACTCAACGCAGCTGACGCCACGCCTCCAATGCAGGCACCTATGCGCGCGAGGATGTGCGTCAGCTGGAGAGTGGTGTTCATGTGATGGTGGGCACGCCTGGTCGCCTCTACGACATGATAACACGCCGCGCACTGCGGCTAACACTATCAAGCTATTTGTGCTGGATGAAGCTGATGAAATGTTGTCCAGAGGGTGAGTCACACTAATATTGATTTGAATTTCAAGTACGTAAAAGTAGGTAATAAGATCTAAGGAGCATTCCAAAAGTCATGTTTTGTCTGGTACCAATATACATAACATCAAGCCTGTTTCCCCGAAGTGTTAAAACATTTCAGATTCAATGATCAAATTCATGATGTATTCAAGATGTTGTCTGCTGATGTACATGTTATTTTGCTGTCTGCCACCATGCCAAACGATGTACTGGAGGTTTCTCGATGCTTCATGAGAGACCCTGTGCGCATTCTTGTGCAAAAGGAAGAGATATTTAAATGTCCATATTTCATAGTTACAACCTTCAATGTTATAGAAATTTAAATAAAGTGGAAACATGTTTAACTTGAAACTAGAGTAACACACACAACAACATTTTACATGTCAAAGGATTGTGCATAGTTGAATAGGACACCCTCATTTTACCCGCATTTTTTTTGTTGTAAGTCCTGTGGCCGGTGGCGCGTGTTGCTCTATGGTCCTGTGTAATAGGGGGGAGCCTTTTTCCATCAACTGGGCACAAATTCAGACTCTAGGCTGCTTCTGAGAAATTCCTTATACAAAGCCAACCAGGGAATCAAACCTAGGACCATACACAGACAATAAGGCAGATAAACTTTTTGTTTCTCTGCCTTATTGTCTGTGTATGGTCCTCCTGGTCAGGTTCAGTTAAAAATTATAGTATTATACAGTAGAGATCGTCTAATTTAAAATGGCACGCCCCTCTTCTGCTTGTTGTTTACACAGTTCAAATGTTTGTATAGACATTTTAGTGGAGGCGCGCGCAATTTTAAATTTAGACGATCTCTACCAGATTATGCCTTTGATAAGATTTGAGCATCTTGATTATTGCTAGAATCATAAAGAATGGCTGTGGTATAGGATTATTAATTTTACAAGTTTTTCAAGGGGTTCAAGTTCCATCAACATTTTCATAGAAATCGTTCTCCTACAGTCGCGTCGCGCTGTCGCGTCACGCCTGTTGCGGTTCTGAACCCTACTGTTCTCGCACAAGAGACCAAGACTCGACAATTTGAACACAAGTTATCGTAATTGTGTTCAAATACGTGGCGAACGCATCGCATTCAAGCCAGAAATAAAATACCTCGGAATCTGGCCGGACAAAAGGCTTTCGATGAATAAGCATGCCAAGGAAAATATTGAAAAGGCCAAGAGAGTCAGAGGAACGCTGTTTCGAATCATCGGCTACCGCTTCAAGACAAGCGTCGACGTCAAGCTACTTGTCATTCAAGCATGCTTACTGCCAGTGTTACTACGGAGTAATAATTCAACTGCAACCGAGATACAGTAAAACAAACCAGCTGAAGCTTAATAGGCGGTATAAAATGGCATTGAAGAGCGCCGCACAGATGCACTGACACCGATCTACTCTGGGAAATTTTGCAACAAGACCCATTGCACATTCGTGCGCATGATCTCCATGGCGACATGATAGAACGTCTCAAATCTCTGTCGATCGAGGGGTTACAAGAACATGGCCCGGTACACACGCTATGGACATCACAATGCTTTTCTTTTCGCATCTAGATAAAGTAGGTGAAATTTAGTCAAATTTATCCAAATGCTTTACCTTAAAATGTTGAAAGAAGTTCAAAATAGAATGAGAAAATTTGACAGTTTGTGGTAACTTGACCTGCTGCTGTGTGTAGGTACAAAAGATAGGGACAAGCCGCTCTTCAAACGACTGGCCACCTTTCGACAGCGACAAAATGCTCTCAAAATGCAAAATGTTCTGCTTTGGACAAAATGAAACTCGCATTTGTATAATGAGATTTTTAAGTGTCAAAATAGAAATAAAAATCAATTCTGATTCTCATTCTGGCAATGATATAAATTTCTTCAGTTCTTTCTCTCGAAATTTAGGACAAGCACACTTTATAACTATTTCAAACGAGTCGTTAGATGTAGTAGGTGCTGAAAAAAACAGCTTTTACAGACAAAGAAACGAATTTGCAATATAAGGGTTCCTTTTTTTACGTTTAGGTACGGAACACACGCTAGAATGCGCGCAAGATAAGTCTGCTCACGTTTGAGCTTCAAGATTATATTCCTGCCAGCATTTTTATTTACTTTTGGTATAATGATGGCGATTATTTACTTTGAAAAACACGGAACATAGCACACTCTTGACACCTGATATAAACGTCGAGATGGCGGCAAGTCAAGCGCTACCTTAACTTTTTATTGATGGTTTATTACATTTTTTTTTCTTTTTGAGAAGTTGCACCAAAGTTGGCAGGTGTACATTGACAAGCAATAAGCTCCTGAACAGAGGGTTCTTTACGTCTTTGGTGCACTTCTCAAATTTGCGCGCGAGCATGTCACTCCTCACTGAGAGGGCCCTACGCTCCCTTTCTATGTCGTAGTGGTCCTGAAGTCGGTCCGTCAAAATTTGCCCTAAATACTCCTAAATATTATCTAAACTGTTTTACGACCTTTATGGTCGCACCATTCAAATATAGACTGAGTATGTTCTGCCAGAGTTCCGGGAAAGTCCGAGAGGGATACCCTGGCCCCTGTCAGTCAGTAAGAGTTTGACCAGCACTCTCACTAAAAAAAAAAAAAACTGGGTATGTTCCCTGGACCAGCTCCAGACCTGAATATCATAGATTCTGGTTTGAGAACGTAATATTTCAGTCCTTAAGCATCAGCATAATTTTTATAGACAAACAACAGTTTCCTCATGCCTTTGATCGAGGGATTCAAAAGAACCATTAAAATCTTGGTTTTATTGTTGTGCACTGTTTTTTAAGTACATCACCAGCCAACATCATCTTATTAGGGTCTGTAGGAAAATATTTTGTCCTGGAGAATCTGAAAATTGAACTGCGAGCGAAGCGAGGTCCACAATTTTGCACTTTGAATTGGTTAAATTTTCGTGTGGTCATTCATTCATACATAAATAGGAGTTACTTTGACGACTAACGCAGAAAAGCTTTAGAATAAGAAAACCCAAAATGCAAGAGCGAGCAAAAGTGAGTTTGAAAATTTTGCACCCCACTTTAAAAGATTAAACAACGCAACTAACGTAATAACGTTATCGTAAGTAGTTAGACCTCTTGGAGCGCAGCGTCTGATGATATAATGATATCTGGTGACCGATTTGTTAATCGGTTTTGATGTTTATGCACATGGGTGCTCCGCACCCACTGTTGACCTCTCGTAGGTGCTGGATCTCCCGAGCACCCTCGCAGTCGGCGCGCCTAGGTGACAGCCAACTTTGATTCTTCTGAGTTGCGCGATCAGCTCGTTGATATATAGGTTAAACAGGATTTATTTATTTATTGTTATTTTCTGTTCTTATAGATTAATTTCTATTTTGTGTACGTGAGAATATTATAGGCCTTAAAGACTCATAGATACTTCAATTTGTTGACCATTTTCTATATTGTTAAGTACCTCCTGTTACTTGCTGACAGGCTTAAACTGTCCTCCCATGTCTATGCAATGTTATTTGAAAAAAAAAAAGTAGTAACCATGTCGTTTTTTTACCATAGGAAACAACCAATTGGAACTGTGCACTTAGCTTCTGAGGTTTCATAGGTGACACACCAGGAGGCATGGGTGAGTAGGTTTATGTCAAATAAAATATTTTGAATTATGAATACGAGGGCGGGTCAATAAGTCCGTGACTTTTTGAATTTCTGACCTCTTTACTGAAAAAGCAACACTACTCCTGTCAACAGGCATCTGTCAGTTGACTCCTATCAAAATTTGAACTTGCTGCGTCAGTTAGTTTGTGTTCGACAGCTATCTTTATCAGACTACCCAGTAATTTGAGGAAAAAATGGAAAAAAGTGAATTTCGTGTAAGCACACGAAATTCACTTTTTTCCATTTTTTCAATTAAGCATTATTTTTTGCGAAAAAAAAACCATTACCGAGACCAAGGCTAAGTTTGATAAATATTATGGGGACTCTGCACCATCGATTTCAATGGTAAAAAAGTGGTTTACTGAATTTCGTTGTGGCCGTACAAGCACTGAAGATGCCGAACGTCCTGGACGCCCAGTTGAGGTCTCTACACCCGAAACAATCGAAAAAATTCACGATATGGTGTTGGCCGACCGAAGATTGAAAGTGCAAGAGATTGTGGAAGCCGTAGGGATCTCGCATGGCTCAGTGGTTTCAATTTTGAATGATCACTTGGGCATGAGAAAGCTTTCCGCAAGATGGGTGCCGCATTTGCTCACAGTCGACCACAAACGCAATCGTGTAACAACTTCACAGGAAGGTTTGGCGTTGTTTAATCGCAATATGGAGGAGTTTTTGCGCCGTTTTGTAACCGTGGACGAAACATGGATCTATCACAACACACCAGAGACCAAACAACAGTCAAAACAGTGGGTTTCTAAGGGTGAATCGGCGCCCAAGAAGGCCAAGGTGGGTTGGTCAGCCAATAAAGTTATGGCGACTGTTTTTTGGGATGCACGTGGGATAATCCACATTGACTACCTTCAAAAGGGAACAATCAATACAATCAATGGGGAATATTATGCCAACTTATTGGACCGCTTCAATGACGATTTGAAAAAAAACCGACCTCATTTGGCCAAGAAAAAAGTTCTTTTCCACCAAGACAATGCAAGGGTGCACACATGTGCAGTTGCCATGGCAAAAATCCATGAATTGGGCTATGAATTGCTCCCTCATCCGACCTATTCTCCAGATTTGGCTCCGAGTGACTACTTCTTGTTCCCAAACCTGAAGAAATGGCTTGGTGGAAAAAGATTTGACTCCAATGATGAAGTCATCTCGCAAACAAAGGCCTATTTTGAGGACCTCGACAAATCATATTTTTTGGAAGGGATAAAAAAATTGGAGAAGCGTTGGACAAAGTGTATAGAGCTCAAGGGAGACTACGTTGAAAAATAAAATGATTTATTTATCAAAAAATCTGTGTTTTATTCCAAAAGTCACGGACTTATTGACCCGCCCTCGTACTTCGAAAGGTAGGTCGATCTAGGTTGATTGTCTAAGATCCCCTTATGTTATTGCTTAGACTGGTGTGGACCGGCTACATTATCGTTTAAATTTTAGATTTGAGAAACGTTCTTTTCAGCACGTATTTGTCTCTGATAAGTCATCATAAACAAATTTTACTTTTGTTGTGTTGGTGACTTGTTCTTCCGGTCGTGTCTATAACTACGCTGCCATTTTGGAACGGCAGTGCTTTTTGTTCGTGTGAAGCGCTTGCTCGTTGTGAGGAGTAGATTGTGATTTAGTCAAGTGTAGTTTTATTTTAAGTCGAACTCAATCAAAATGAGCTGGCAAGATTATGTCGATAAACAGTTAATGGCATCCAGATGTGTTACAAAAGCTGCGATTGCCGGTCACGATGGGAATGTCTGGGCCAAGTCGGAAGGCTTCGAAGTAAGTTTTTCCTCTGTCAAGTTACTTAGTATGCGGTCAGTGATTGCAAAATTTTAATTTTGCTGTGAACACCAGTGCCAAATAGTGTTATCAAGTGCAGTTCGTATTAGGTTCGACGGATGACGAATTCTTTATCCGGCGAGTTTGACAAGATGGCGACATGTGGTGGAGCCAGCTATTCGAATTAGAAACGTGAAACTCGCGGCACTACGAATGATAATGCATAAAAGTCATAACTTATCAACATTATTCGAGTTGCTATTATTGTTGCCGTAAATTAATTTGTTGCTTTTATTTGTGCTAACCAAAAGCCGAATCTGCCGGCCGGTACATTGTCCGAGTATCATCCTATCAACATTTGTGTGTAAACCACGGTCAATTCTTCTGTGTTCAATATTTTAAGTTATAAATATCTTTAGAAATCCGACTAGTTGAAATATGCTTACGACGACCTGTTGTCAAATTAATACTTTACCGGTAAGGCTATTCGCCGAAGCAAACTATCACACCAATGATAGCGCTCAACTTGTGCTCATCACTCTGGGACTGGAAGAAAAACAACAATTATGTCAATTATATAACTTTACCCCCAACCTATTTGACTGACAAAGCACAAACAACTGTAGTGACGATTATTTCACATGAACCCTAAATTGCAGAGGCGCAATAATTAGCGTTTAGAGCTATGTATGAATTGTATAAAGCTTTTTTTCTACAAACTCTCGGTATTAGACTATGACAACCTCAGACCAAAACATCCCCTTCAATATAAGAAAACATGAGACATAATTATTGTAAAAAATACAGGACAGGAATAAAAAACATAGTACTTTCTGCGTTTATTACTCAAAAAGCAAGTGTGAGTTCTGGCTCTGCTTATAGTTCACAAAATTTACATTTGCTGGGGGTGAAATAATCAATTTTTATTTAATGTACCTTTATGAATTTTATGTTTGTTACACATAACTTAAAACCTCAATTTTTCTATTGGTAAAAACACAGTTTGAAGTTGTGGTGGGTTATGTAAATGTTTGAGGGTAACAATTTTAGTTGGATGGTTAATAAATTCAACTGATTGCCAAGAAATAATCACTGCGTAATATTTTTTTTGGGCCCTGTACCATATTTGGCAGTGAAAAAAACTGTAATCACTCAAGTGTTGTGACAGTCAAATTTCCTTGTATGAATACAAACATGTTTGATACACTCATTTGTCATTTAATTTGTTTCTTTCTCATTTTGTTCCTGACTTAAACATCAGAGGGGTAATTCCCATATTTTAAGAAAGTTCTCATCGCACTCTCTCAAGTCTCAATCTGTCAAAAATTGTTGCATTTACCTAAGTTTTTGAGATATTTTGATTGTCGCTGAGATGAGATTGCAAATTGATCTTGAATGTTTTTAATTACGGGAATTGGGCTACAGACCTGTATTCTCTGAAGGGTTAGGCAGAGATACATTTATAGTGTCACACATTCTCATTTGTTATTGAGTGTCAAGTTATTTTCTTCAAGCTTGAGGTTTCACAGACCTGAAATACTGAGATCCTTAAATCAGTGTGACTTGTAGGTTTAGATGAGGACACTGAAGGTTTGGCTGGTACACTAATTTAAAAAATGCTTTACAAGGTTTTCAAATCCAAAAACAAAGTAATATTGACATACTTTTCAATTCTTCAGGAAGACTACTATACATATATATATATATATATATATATATATACATCAACTCGCGCCTTCCCATGGGGGTAGGCTGAAACCACAGAATGCCACCTGCTATGATCCTTACCTTCTATATTTGCCGTTTGTGTATGTGAGTTTAAATGTTTGTAAACGCACCCACAATACAGGAGAAATTCCTAGTGTGGGGCAACATTTAATAAAAAAAAATATATATATATAGAATCTTCTATATATACTATCCTTGGGGCCTTGTTTATGTTCATACAACTGGTCATATGTGCATACTGGTAGCAACATCACCAATAAGGTCACTACATCCTCCTTGGGCATCCCCTCCCCGCGTTTCTACTCTCACACACTACTATATAAATAACCATATATTTATCACAGGAAATCAAAAAGCTTTCAAAAGATGGTTTAATTTCACTTAATTTAAAACAAGGGTACCCTAAGTAAGTTTGTTTTGCTTTCACGCTAAAACACCTAAACGGATTTGAATGAAATTTGGCACATGGTCAGATCATGACCTACAGAGGGACACAGGCTTCTTTTTATCCCGGAAAGCAGATGCAAGTCGCAGGCACCACCTAGTAGCTCTATAAAATCATTAAATTCTACAATTTTACGGTGGATGTGTAAAAATTTTAAGAATTCCTGCTTTTTTTTTTTTCAAATAAATTTATTATATTTATAAAGTAGGTATGTGCCACACTATTTTGTTGTTTAGAGTGCATAGATCAAGTACAACTGGCACTTGGCTGGATGTTTAATTGCAATAATTATTAAATCAAGCTAAAACAGACCTAAACATATTTCCCAACTACTTGGTCCTCTTCTCAACCAAATATACTATTTTGAGGTCTCATTCATCTATCTAGGCAACATTTGCTTCCTCTAATAAACGGGAAGTTGAATCCATTTCTCAAATTTGCTTACCCCTAACAGATATCTCACTACCTTGCCTTGTGTGCATCTAATCTAACTACCCTATATATTATTCCACTGCAGGGCAGAGGTCTTCCTCTCCTTTTTCTGCACCTTTGTTTTCTGAAAGGAAAACAAAGGTGCAAGGACAAAATGAAGAGAGACATAGAAGCAGACTCATTCAGTTATTTGATTCTCATTTCTACTTATCTAAACAAATATTGTAAAGAGAAAAGATTTGATTTTTTGTTATGCTCTCATGCTGAAATAGCTGAAAGGATTTGAATGAAATTTGGCACAGGGTAGACCATATCCTGGATAGGAAGCTTTTTATCCCGATATTCCCACGGGATCGAGATTTATGTGGGTGAAACCGCAGGGCGCAGCTAGTATTTATTATTCTGATAATCTGTTTGACCATTAGAGAAAATTCTCTATCCAATCGCAGCAAAATGACCCAACATACATAGTTAAATCTTTGCTAAATATTGATCATGGATTCAACCAATCCCATAGTTTTTACTCAATGTTCTTTAACAAAATTATAGATTTTTACCAAATTCAATGTTCTTACACACAAACTATTTCACAGCCACAACAAAAGTTGAGTCCTAAGTCTTACAATAATAAGATTTGAGTTTTCTTTCAAGGCTCAGTTGTTTTTGAATACTCTAGTCTTGTCTAAAAGAACTCAAAGACTCAAATATTTTCAAAAGAACTTGGGACCAAGTCATGATTCCTTATCTGGGCTTATAACGTCACGTGTTAACGACACGGTTAGCGCAGTGGTTAAGCGATTGACTGCTGCGCTGCGTGTCGCGGGTTCGATTCCAGCACAAAAGCAGTAAAAAAAAAGGAATTGTGGGTAACCATTGTTTACTATACAGGGTTATTGGTAAAACACCATCAACCTAATAAGGGGTCATTGTTATGAACAACTTTTACTATGGGACCATATATGAAATCGCGAAAAAAATAATCAGATGTTCCCTACATTAATTGTTTGCAGAACTCGTCAAAATGTAGGGACCTGCAGATTTTTTTTCGCGATTTCATATTTGGTCCCATAGTAAAAGTTGTTCATAATGTTGAGTACAATGACCCCTTAAGAGGTTGATGGTGTTTTACCAATAACCCTGTATACTAAAACGATTAAATATACCTAAGTAAATAATATCTTTTTTTTACTGACCAGTCATTTCAAAATATGTGATTGTGTACATAATTTTTGCAGTTTTATATAACTATAACTCTGCAGTTATAGATTTTAAAGCTCACACTCAGTTCAGCTGAAAGAACTCTTGTGATTCAAAAGGCTCAGATGGACATGTTCAAATTCATGAGACTATTATTGTCCCAAGTCTTGTAAAAAGGAGTCTTGAAATGAAGACTTAAGGCCCATATTACAGAACCTCGCTCAAAACTCAAGCATTACTTAAAACTAGTTTAGTGGCATTTGATTGGTTGAAACTAGTTTTAGGTAATGCTTGAGTCTTGAGTGAGGCTTGAAATACCTGTCTTAAAGACTCGAGTCTTTTCCAACACTGCACACATATGGACCGACCGTGGCAAGCTTAGTTTAAGCATTTATCGACCCTGTAATTCCTTAACCTCAAGCTCCAAACGAATTATTTTGTCTCATGTTGTTTACATAGTAAAGAGTGCTACACAAATTTGTGTGGGATAACAAATAATAACGACATCACAAACCCAAGTGCAAACTAACTCTTCGATTTCGGAAGTCGATAGGTATCTTTGGTTTTGCTTCATTTTTTGCCACCGTCTGCTGAAACTGATTATTCAGTGCCTATTTTAGCTGTTTTTATTGTTGTAAGTAATAATGTTTCTCAGTAATATGAATAAAAAATCGTTTAGTTTTGATGCTGACTGTACATATATGACCACCCATATAACATCACTTTATAGGGCATACTTTTCTATGCCATATATTTATTGTTTATTTTTGCTCAATTTAACATTTGTTAACAGATATCGAAAGATGAAGTCGCGAAGATAGTGGCCGGTTTCGACAATGAATCACTGTTAACGAGTGGTGGCCTGACGATAGCGGGTACTCGGTACATCTACCTCAGTGGCACAGACCGCATCATACGCGCAAAACTCGGCAAGGTCGGCGTGCACTGCATGAAGACACAGCAAGGTACCCATTTTTTGTCTATTATGTAAACACGCCCAGAGGGCAGGTTTATTAGGATTAAAATATTTTGATATAGACTGTCTCGCATGTCTCTAAAATATGATGTGTCTAGGAGAGGGTGGGTATATGTTGTATGGCAACATGAGATTAACAATAGGTGGCAGTTCAGTGGCTGACAGCATAAACCCTGACCTGAGGGGTAATTCTCGTAATTTTAAGAACGTTCGCAGTCTAATCTCAGTGTCAATATGTCGAAAAATCCTCTAATTTCCCTACATATTTGACAAGTTTTTGACATTGATTGTCGCCGAGATGAGATTGCGACTAGATTTTGAACGTTTTTAATTACGAGAATTGGCCTTCTGATCAATGATCAATAAAATCTTGTATACGATATTATAACTTACATACCCTTATTTAAGGGTAGTGGTTTTGAAGAGGGGTGGTTCTCGTGTTTTAAGAACTGTTAGCATTCTAATCTCAATTTCAATCTGTCAAAAATACCTCAAATTTACTTGAATTTGATCTGTTTTTATTAACGAGAATAGACCATCTTAGCCGAATTGCTCCAAACAGGCCTACTGGAGCAGGGAGCTACATCAAGCACCTGCTTTTGTATTTAGTCGGTCCCATGTTATCGATGGAGAATCAACTGATATTTACTGGACCAAAATCAAAACTGTTCTAGCCTGAATATTTCCTAACAGAAAATAATATAAAACACGATGTCCGTCTAGTCCCGGGATAACGCCGGTACCTGTCACAGTAGGGTAATAACATCCTATCACCCCTATGTCAATTTATATAGTATTGTCTTTTAAAATATTGTCATAAAAATACAGGATATTAATTTTCGCATTTGAGTTTGTTCAATTCCTAGTTGAGCAAGCTACTTTCCAAAAATGATTGAACGTATTTTTACAATAAAAACAATGTTTCCTTTAAGGGCTGCCAGGTTGCCCGCGAAATTTGATGTTTTTTGCAATTTGCATGACAGTGTTGCGAGCGAATCACTCGTTCGCTCCCTAGACCCCGCAATCCCCTTCGAACCTAACCTGTCCGAGTCGGAGCTCGCTCTTGCATCCTAAGTTCTAAAAGGATCCCTTCGAAATCATTTTTACGACAAACGACTGGTCGGAAACAAAAAACACCAAGATGCTTTTAGTCTTATTTATATTTAGGTGTTCTATACGATAGAATCGAAAACTAAATTTCCGAAAAAAAAATAACTAAGTCCTCGCGGCCCCCAAGGCTACAACCAAACCACCGCTTCCCTCTTAAGTAAAAATTGGTCACGTTACTTGAATTGCCCTCCAGGGCCTGCTGCTTCATTGTTCTTCTTGAATATCCATACTATCTTAAATAATATAATAAATGCGAAAGTAACTCCGTCTGTCCTTAAAGCTTCTTGCTTAAACGCGGTCGGGCTCAGTGGCACTCACTAGGAGAAGGCCTACGTCCAGCAGTGGACGAATATAGGCTGATGATAATGATGATAATTGTTTAGTGGTGCAAAGAATACACCTTGTTTCCATTTTTTATCTATATATATTGCAAATAGTCTCCAGAGTAAAATTACCGTGTAACATCGTCTGGATATTACGCCATTTTAGTCGGACGGACATAAAGATATTTTTGCCATTTGGCTGCGGGACCCTAAAAAAGGAATTTCGAATACATAAGTTACTTCTCCGTATTATTTGTCGCGTAAATAAATATGGAAATTCGAAACCGGCTAACTAACACAGCGCTATATTGGTAGTTGCCGGCTACATTTCTAGGTAAAGTGACATAGTCTCCAGGTTTTTACGAAGCTGTAGAGCTTCTGTCTGCTACACGTATCTCCTCACACTATCCATACAAATTTTTTACTTCACCGAAATGATTCTCTTAGTCACATACTTTTCATCCCTTGCCCATATTAAGCTGAATAATTCCATTTGAAAATTTCCCTCTTATACACCCATATCAACTTCTCAGCTCACTTCACAATTCAGAGGCTCCGCTGCATTTTGTTCTTTCATACGTCATACATAATGCACATCCCAGTTCCGATCCAAACAGAATGACAGCTGGTCTTAATAAGATTTGGAAATTGCCAATGTTTAATTAGGTCGGAGAAAAAGTACTTTCGTATTTTATATACAAATTACAAAACTAAGAGCACCCAATTAAGGAGCTTTTTTGTATAGCAAGACTTTTTCAAATGGGTCAAAACTGTTTTGTGGTCAATCCCTAACTCTTCAGCTATGTCGTAACTACTAATAGTTCACTTCTTGCTCCACTTTTTCAAAAATGGCATCGACTTTATCCGTAACATGCATGTATACATCATTGAAATCAACATTCCCGGACAGAAAACGCTTTAACCGACGTGCTACTTTTACTGATACTTCGTTCCATAAACGTCAAATATTTTTTTTCGCGGCTTGTGTCGCAATTTTCCCTTCTTTGTCATAAAACTTCAAATGTATCTAATTTCTTCGTTAGATTCACTCAATACATCATTGAAATCAACATTCCCGGACAGAAAACGCTTTAACCGACGTGCTACTTTTACTGATACTTCGTTCCATAAACGTCAAATATTTTTTTCGCGGCTTGTGTCGCAATTTTCCCTTCTTTGTCATAAAACTTCAAATGTATCTAATTTCTTCGTTAGATTCACTCATTTTAGCGGACAGAAAGACAATAAAAAATGGCGGGAAATCGTTTTTACTTTTCAAAATGTCGTCTATTTAATGGTATCAAAACCAGCCAGACAAACAGTACAGCCAAAGAGATTTTACTACAACTTGATACCTATAAAATACGAAAAAACTTTTTCCCGACCTTTATTGCAGTTTATTCGCGCAGTCATTCCGTAATTACATAAAATGGGCAAATAAGTATGAACATAAGGCGATGGTCGAAATACACTCACTTTTTGCATTTACAACAATTAAGATAATAAAACATATTGTGACCTCGCAGCAGCCCCAGACGGAGATGGCAGGGCTAATATGTGCTGGACTCCTTTAGAGAGCCCTAGATAGAGAGTAGGAAAGTATTTGTCCTGCAGAGGCAAAATTGTACAGGCTAATTACAATAGTGAAGCTGTTGCCCGCGACTTCGTTTGCGTGTATTTTGCATTTCATAATTTTTAATACAAATATCCAGGATGAAAAGTAGCCTATGTCCTTCTCCAGTAGGTACCCAGACTACCCTAGGCTTTAGGCGTGATAAAGTAACACAGACAGACTGACAATTACTTTCGCATTTATAATATTAGCATGGCCAAACATGTTCTGTGTAATATTCATTTCTTATTAGATGTAAATCTTATTAGATGCAACCGTCGAAATTATTCATTGTTTCGTAATTATAAATTACTTTTACTTAATGTTACGTACAGTACAGTTGTAATCTTCATAATGTTAACGAAAGGAAAAGTTAGTAAGGTACTTAGGCACGGTTATGTGTGGGGAATGTAAATCAAAGTGACGGTCGTGCATATTCTTCAGCGGCTAGTTTATTTTAATGTTTTGTTTCAGCCGTTGTAATTTCTCTGTATGAAGAACCCATCCAACCCCAGCAAGCCGCATCCGTAGTTGAGAAGTTAGGAGACTATTTAATTACCTGTGGTTACTAGAGGTGAGTTCTAACACGTGTCTGTTAATTTTTAACGATTTAGATACCGGGATGTGTTAAGTATTAAATTGCCCTGAAGACTTGAAAAACATATTTTTTTTTCTTTTACAGATCGAAGCGCGCCGAGATCTAAGAATACTATAAGATAATATTTTTCCACAGGGAAATAAGTAACTGCATTTTGTATATTCTATAAAGTGATAAGGACCATTCATTTGTTTTGATATTCGATAAATTATGGCGTAATCAGTGCGTGATGCGTTTCGTAACTGTGTGCAGATGCAATTACTTTGCGGATTTTGGACCCTTTTTATACGCTCACCGCTTCCTTAAAGTAATTGTGAGCTGTAATGGTTTAAACATGTATTTTAAAGTTTGCTTTTATTGACCAGTATGGTAAAGCATATTCAGCTTTGCAAGCAGGTCTCAAAGCATAATGTATAGAGATTTTTTTAGGTTTCTTCTCAAGCATTCTGATACTTTATCTGGCGTGTACAATGATCTAAATTATAATTGAGGTAGACTTGAAAATAGCGTCACTAGCCATCCAGACAAACATGCCTGCGTACAGATGCTTGAAGAGAAATTATAATAACCACGTAATGAAATTACTGTAACAACATTATACAACATATATATATATATAATTATAAATAGCATTTGTGTAAGGGCTTGTTACAAATTGAAAGACACTGTAACCCAAGTATTACGATTTTAATTGAAGATCTCTAGTCCCACTGGATCCATCGTATGAGTAATATCCGACACAACAGCGCGTGGCGCGCGAGGCCCGCGCCTAGACGCCGCGGCCGCGGCCTCCACATGGCCCGCTATTACAGTTTTCTGCTATGCTTTCTTTTTAATTGTGCCGCATTTATAATCTTGTGTAGTGAGTAATAAACATTTGCATTCTGTTCTTTTCTATCTCTTAGCTGCAGAAATAGAAGCGCTCAATTACCCTGTATTCTCAGACAAGGCTTGCAGTAAACGAAGGGTGCATATTGTTTATATTTGATATTACTACTATAGCTTTGTACATTGTTTCTGATAAGCGATGGGAACTGTGTCTATCTAATAATAAAATGATTTGTATTATAATATTTTGTTTCTTTGAAAATTAACCAACTGAGTTGCAGGAAGAAAAGATAAAAGTAAAAACGATTTTTTATTGCTAATGAACATAATTTATTTTCCTTTTGACAAAATCTACAGTATTAAAGAGTTAAGTACACTCGAATACAAGGATTGGTATAAAATGTTTTAACTTGTAGCAATAATAATTTATCAAGTGATTTTGGTTCTTTATAGTCCCAACACCCGAGGATTTTTCTCTAATGTAGTTGACTTAAAAATTATTTTCAGAGAATTCATGAGAAAACGTTTATAGTTAGTTGCGTTACTACCTATATTTAATTAAAGTAGATTTTCTCTGATGACATACAAATTGCTGTTTATTCGTTATTTCACTAAAGAGCATTTATAACAATAATTATCAAAGAAATGAAAACGCGTTTGTTTTACTTACTACGTGGTTATCTACATTTCTACAATTCTATTTATACGAAAAGAAAACGCCTGTCGTGTATGAATAAAATACATAGGTACATATCACATAAGAACAAATAAATTATGCGTTGATAAAAAGCATGAATTATACAAATCAATACACAATGTGTTACATCACCCCTATACATCAGATTTATTAAAATAATAATACTCCCAAGTCCCATAACCCCAACACATCTTAAATAACTAATTGATTCCGTAACACAACAAGTAATTGAGAACTGTACTATCAATTACTACTGTAGTCTCGCACAACTGCTGTAATCTATCAGTGTTGGTTATAAATTTTATTTCATTACAAAGTATTTCATCGAATGATTGACATGACGTATTAAACGTTTCAAAAATATATTCATGTTCGACTGTTCGTTCAAGCAGACTTTTTATTGGTCTTTCTCTCCGAAGTAATACGCTCATTCATTTTTTACACTTATCGTCCGAATATTTCTTGATTTCCATCCTTACTGGGTGCGGGGAAAACGACATCATGAATTGTGATCAAGTTGAAAGTCTCCCATGGTGTTGCTTCAAGGGTGCTCTAGAGAGTAATGACGAGATTTTTTCCAAAGGCTTCTGAAAAACCCTTTGCGTTGCTTCTGGCCTGGGTGCTCCTCGCCTGTTAACAATGAAATATAGTCTTTAGTTCTAAATGTATGTCGCTGGCACAAGCAAGAAGAGTCACAAAATTTGCTGTTCCGATAATAAGTTCCTATCTGCCCTATCCGGATTGGATCAAAAACAAAACATCCATTGCGAATACATAATTGTTACAAGCTTTTTTAATAGTAAGCAAACATCTCGATAGAAGTACACAAATTGAAAATTATATCCTTTACGAGATTATTTTTGGTGAAATGGGAAAGTTCTCCACACGTCATATTATGGGTATTTTGTTCAAATTGGGCTAACATTGGTTATTTTATAGAATAAAATAATTATAATTTCACAGATACAAAACCCAACATCTGAAGTACGTACTGCTACTGCATAAGGAAATCTTTTATAAATTAGTTGGCAAAATGAGATGAGATGCAATAAATAAATGTTGAACAAGTATATGAGATGTTACATGTTTAGCTCTACAACATAAATTTGCTTCCGCTGTATGGTAGATAGATACAAATACATACGAAGATAGTATTTTCCTGTTGCTATAATTATGCCAAAGATAATGGAAGTTTAAAATGTCGCTTTGTAATACCTAATTACAAATAATACAATAATTATGCTCCTAATAACTAACTGGATATCTCCGAGTCTCATATAAGTGAAAAAGTTAATGTTGAAATGATTCCAAGCACTATAAAGTACCTAGAGTAGGTACTCTTGGATATCGTTAAACTCGCCGCTTATCGTGAATGTGCGTGTGAACAGAGGGACCACGACGGGAATTTGCAAAATAAAAATCCCAGGATTTAGTAGTTGACTTAAAACAATTGTAGAACGAATTTGGGAATTTGTAAACAAATATGTTAAAAACTACAGCTTAAAAAGTGTGGTCCCTCAGTCCTCACAGACCATCAGCCAGATCTCGAAAAGTACCTACTAAAAAAAATAAGTTTTCGTGAATACAGACATTGAGAATTTCTAAAGATATTGACTAAATAATAGACCACAAATCATTAAAGATTTAAAAAATATATCAACTAAACTGGTCCCTCAGTCCACACAACAAAGAAATATTTTTGTGAATATTTCCGAATAAAAATAAATAAAAACATTTTTTGCTATATGAAGTTTTAGTAAAAGTCTTAACACGCTTTGTAAAAAGAAATGAGAGTAGAAATATCGACGCAATTTGAAGACAGCGATTGTTTAAGCTGGTCCCTCAATCCTCACCTCCGCCGACGTATGTGCGTGTGCTAGCTGCTTGACGAAAGGAATATCAAAAAGTCTAGTGTAGGTACTTAACTTTCAGTAAAAAGTTTCTACTAAATAATGGAAACCTAAAATGGCGTATTGATTACCTCTTAGCCAAGATTATATTATTTTAGTAATCCTATGAAAACATAGAGTAGTGTCACCACACACCGAAACAAAATGTAGACTGTACGTTATTTAATTATGGCATTAGACGGAATGAAAGCAAGATTGTATAGTTAAATTAATGTAGGTACATGACGTAAGTGTATTGAATGCAAAAGTAGACAAAAAAACAAATCACTGATTAGAATACTTTTATTTCAGTAAGTGAAATTTGGTTGTAGCTTATTGAATGTAAGAATATTTGTTACAATATCACTATTTAATGGCACGCATTCAATATGTAGTTTGGTTTTATTTGGAATTAAATGTGAAATTTTTGGTAAATATCAAAAAACCCTTAAATTCAAATCTATCTCGAAATCTATTTAATTTCGGCCATACATAATGTAGGGTTCAATTTGTTGCATTTTGGCCCCCCTATCAGCTCCTGACGGATATACGTCGAATTACAATCACAATGTACCCCTGTATACAAATTTAACCATATAACCTTATTTTCATTCCGTCTAATGCCACATTAAGGGCTGATTTTTCAATAGTCAGATATCTTATAAAGTTATAACTGAGGAATAAATATTGTGGTTTGACAGCTTTTGTATGGAAAATATGTCAAACTGTCAGATTTATTCTTCAGATAAAAATTATCTGACTATTGAAAAATCAGCCCTAAATAAAGTAAAAAATAGTACTGTCTACATTTTGTTTAGGTGTGTGGTGACACTACACTATGTGTTCTAATAAGATTACTAAAATAATATTATCTCGGCTAAGAGGTAGGTAATCAATACGCAATTTTAGGTTTCCATTATTTAGTAGAAACTTTTTACTAAGAGTTAAGTACACTAGACTTTCAAATATTCCTTTCGTCCAGCAGCTAGCACATGCACATACGTCAGCGGAGGTGAGGATTGAGGGACCAGCTTTAACAATCGCTATCTACAAATTGCGTCGATATTTCTACTCTTTATTTCCTTTTACAAAACGTGTTAAGATTTTTACTAAAACTTCATGTAGAAAAAAATGATTTTTATTTTATTTGGGAATATTCACAAAAATATATTATTTATCTTTGTTGTGTGGACTGAGGGACCACAGTTAAGTTGTTTAAATCTTTAATGTTTTGTGGTCTATCTATCAGTCAAAATCTTTACAAATTCTTCACTAAATGTCTGTATTCACGAAACCTTAATTTTTTAAATACTTACTTTTCGAGATCTGGCTGATGTTCTGTGAGAACTGAGGGACCACACTTTTCAAGCTTTAGTTTTTAACATATTTGTTTACAAATTCCCAGATTCGTTCTACAATTTATTGTTATAATAAGTCTACTACTAAATCCTGGGATTTTTATTTTGCAAATTCCCGTCGTGGTCCCTCAGTTCACACGCACATGTTCGTGAGTCGTGAACCCACTATTGGGGAACGCGAATGTCAAGTGTACGAGCGCGGTAGCCGGCTCGTTCGTTGGTGTCTCGGCTAGCGGGTCGATACAGCGCGTAGGTAGGTACCCTGCCGCGGGCGGTGGGAAGAGCTTTCGGCCCGGAAAGACACGAACGAACTTTGCTGTAGTAACTACGCCGTCCTTCTCTACCTCGCTCGGTCATTAGAATCACCAATTACTAAAGTTAAAAAATTGCAAATCTAGCATCAATAATTAGGTACGAAAATGCGCCGTCAGTAGGTAAATACATAATTCCCAACCAACGTCGATTCTTACCAGAATACATTTTGATTCTAACTCATTTTGTACATACCCTAGATTAATAAAATTATTACCTAACTACCTTGATTATTTTACAATAGGCGTCTTATTGTGAGATCTGGAAAAAAGCTCCTTGACACGGCCACGGTTATTTTGATCTACTATCTACCATACGTCCATACCTAGTTAAGTTTTGTCCCACGCCATAAATAATCCCTGTAACCATGTGATATACTTAGTTACTAATTATTTGATATCTACGTATATAAATGCAGGATAATGAATATAGGTATTCAAAGATACATTACGTAGAGATTGAATGTTGGTTAACCGTTAAATTTACTGCTGCTGCGTTTAGTAGGCTAAAAACTTTAACTTTATGTACGCTCACTTGTCTTGCTTAGTCGTGTTCAGACGAACCTAATTAGCTGCATTTTTTTACTATGACGCTCTGGATAGAGTTGTGAATTAATTTAAAGCTCACAAGACCGTGGATGATTACTCCAGTCAGAAACCAATAATGCACCTTGATTAATTTATGTAAAATACCTTATACATTTTGTTATTTTAGTCGAATGTAAAAATAAAATTCCTAAATTTAAATAGTTTGAAATTCCGATATTTCATCTATGAAGTAAGAGACCAGTTAGTAGGGCATCCGAAAATAAACCGCAGTAAGTATGTAGTTTCCAGCACGCGTCCCAAATGCCATGCACGCTGCCCAAAATAGTCGTGGACTGAGCCACGTGAGATGCCGCACCCGACATCTGACTCCACTGCTTCTAATCGTAATTTGTTTGTATTACATTGAATAAATTGATTTACTGTAAGGCGGTTCTTCTATATTTTCTGAATGCTACTTACCCCCTTCATTTGTTAGTACATTAAATAGTTCTTATGAGTACTGTAGGTAGGTACCTACCTATTCCGTGGTACTTATGTCTATGTAACTGCCTAATATTCAGCTCTGTAGCGTTTTCAAAAAAAAAACAAATTAGTAACCTACCTACAAACTATGTTTTATTTGGAAAACCAATTTAAAAAAAAATATTTACACAATATTGAATTATTATTCAGCTGTGCGGCATAGTGTGCCTTTGTATTTATAGCACGTGTCTTGTGCAGTGGAGGTCCATCCAATTCAAGTTCATTGTCTAGACTCCCCGCAAAGGTAACGCCACTGGCGTCCTATGATCCAGCTATAGAGATAAGAGCTAGATAAATAATGGCAATCGGCACTTTACTAGCTAAATTTTATTAAGGCTGCGTAGAGCAAAATCATACGAAACGGCCGCCACGGTTAAAAGGATATCATCAATACTATTACCATAATTACCATAAAAAATATGTTTTGAGCACCACAATGAATGTGTTAACAATTCTTCGTTGGCAAAAATTATAATTATTGTCTAGTTTAAATAACAAAATTACGTAAAGATGGACAAAAATCTTAAAATAGCATGATCGTATTTAGTTGATTTTTGATAGTAAACCGTTGAATTTTTTCACAAACTTTAATTCATATCAATCTTTAATAATCATACTACAATTTGTCGTTTTAACATTTTCGAAAATGTCGCTTGGTTATTTTAGACATTATTTTGTTTAAAATAAAGTCGCTGCGCGCGCTGTTTTGAATCATACGCAACGTCCACCGGTCGAAAGTTCAGTCGTCCACGAGAGCTCGGAGAGTGGTCACGTCTCATCGGGGAGCGACACGCCGCTAACGATACTTCGCGATCTATTGTGTACTTATACCTTGCCAAACGCAAACGCAAACGGTTGAATAAGGTAAGTCATATTTTTTGTTTTTTTGAGTTGATAATGACTTTGTGCATATTATCTAATATTTACTGTTTATTTTTTTTTTTTACTTTTCAGTACATTTTTTTGTAACATTTTTTTTTATGTAAGTATTTTTGTTTTAGTAAAATGGGAAAGCATAAGGAAAGATATTACAAGAAGAAAGTTGGCGCTAATTTCCGAAAAAAAAACTGTTCTCTCAGAAAGTACGTATTTCTATTTTTTTGTTATATTATTTCCTTTTACCCAACATAATGGCGGATGTAATCTTTTCTTAAATTTTTTCTCAAACATTCGATATGGGTCTCATGTAATATGTTTTTGGGGGTGGCGATTGCAAATCTGACATTAATTTTAAAATCCAAGATGGCGGATGCTAGTTTTTGTCAAACATTCGATTTGGGTATCGTGTAATAGGTTTTTGGGGGTGGCGATTGCAAATCTGACATTAATTTTAAAATCCAAGATGGCGGATACAAGTTTTTGTCAAACATTCGATATGGGTATCGTGTAATAGGTTTTTGGGGGTGGCGATTGCAAATCTGACATTCATTTTAAAATTCAAGATGGCGGATGCTAGTTTTTGTCAAACATTCGATATGGGTATCGTGTAATAGGTTTTTGGGGGTGGCGATTGCAAATCTGACATTAATTTTAAAATCCAAGATGGCGGATGCTAGTTTTTGTCAAACATTCGATACGGGTATCGTGTAATAGGTTTTTGGGGGTGGCGATTGCAAATCTGACATTAATTTTAAAATCCAAGATGGCGGATACAAGTTTTTCTCAATCATTCGATATGGGTATCGTGTAATAGGTTTTTGGGGGTGGCGATTGCAAATCTGACATTATGTTTAAAATCCAAGATGGCGGATGCTAGTTTTTGTCAAACATTCGATATGGGTATCGTGTAATAGGTTTTTGGGGGTGGCGATTGCAAATCTGACATTAATTTTAAAATCCAAGATGGCGGATGCTAGTTTTTGTCAAACATTCGATATGGGTATCATGTAATAGGTTTTTAGGGTGTAATTACTCCACGACGATGGAACAATATTTTTCTTAAAATTGCGAATTTGCTTTATTGAAAACTTTGGTCATTACAAGATATAATTATGAATATTTTTTTTTGTAGATCCATTACTGATGCAAACAAAGAAAATGAAACTGGAAATTCTTCCAACGCCGTAAGTTAAATTTTTATTATCGTTTTTATTTTGTTGCCAATGTTTGCTGGCAACTAAATACTCAAATATTTTGCCCAAGTGAGTGACTTAGTCATTAAGTATTCTTTAAACTATCTTGAGGGCAATACTCTGGAATCACGTAATCGCTGGTTGTTTCAGACCTTATTTTGCTTCTGGGGCTTATGTAGGTGTGGTTTCCATTTTTTTATAACTTGAGTATTCCCAGTGACGTGAAATATTGGACTGATGAGAAATTTGCATAAACGTCCAGTTTTTATAGGAGTTCCAAACAATTTATATTTCGTTCCGAAAATGTATATCTTTCGTTTTTACGTTCCATGACAAAAGTAAACAATTTTTCGTTATGATATCAAAAGTGGTTGAAAGTTAGTAAAATTACATTTAAAATGATATATCACAACCCATAGTTCATTGCATAAAAATATAAAAAAATTAAATTGTATCAAGCCAAGCAGAAGTTGAATCCAGTTTATTGCTCGCAAGTATGGTTTTTTTAGTCATAGGTACGTCTGATAATTACGTCAACTTAATCATTTTATTTAAATACAATAACTATATTACTTTTTAGGAAACGCACACCAACGAAGAGCCTCGCCAACACGTTGGTGAAGAACCTTGCCTATACATTGGTGAAGAACCTTAGTAATTATAGATTTTTTAATACAGGTTGGTTTTATTATAACAACCTACTCATATATTACCAACTTACTCACCTAGCCAACCTACTTACGCAGTGTAGTTCCAGGGCGTATACTCCACAACGCAAAAATTTCATCGCAATCGATAAATAGTAAGAGAACGGATTGTGTATTACTATAGTACAAACAAATATATATATAGTGTTACCAGCGGTTTCACCCGATATTACTCGAAAATTATCCCACGGGAAAACCGGGATAAAAAGTAGTTTTCGTGTGAAAGAGTAACAAACATTCATCTAAACAAACTTTCACGTTTATACCTAATATTAATAGGATTAGTTTTATTAATCGGATTTATGTACCTACACAGAACCGTCTAAATAAACAGTATTCGTCTTTTCAAGTCACTCAATACACTCAATTTTTTTAAAACCCTAAGTTACACTCAGTCACTCAAATTGTAAAAATCCTGAGTTATCAACTTCTGCCATGCAACTCAAGCGGGCACCGAGCGAACTTGTCATTGTGTGCGTGACGACGCACACGACTAGCGCGCCGCAGTAAATACCTATTATCCGCGCGCCGTGTTCGCTCGGCGCAGTCTTAATGTTTCCAGAATTAAAAATGATGAGAAAATAAATAATATAAATGCAACATACAATAACACAATTTGAATTAAAGGGCATAAAGCTTACTGAAAGCCAACATGGCAATATCTTTTCAAAGATACCCAATGACTCGAATTATCTCAATATTCAAATTGATTCTAATAACAAGGAGAATAAATTTATATCCTAAAACTGTATATTTGAAAGGGGTAAAATGATAACTGCGGAAGCTCCGTAGAAATTCGTCGAAAGGTAGGTACGGAGTGGAGCCAGCGAATGACATTGTACTATGTGTAAGTATTGTGTGTGTATTGGACCTACACAGATACAATCATGATAAATTAATCTGTCCTTATGTACAGGAAATTACTCTGGTTCAATCGTAAGGTTTTACATTATGTAATGATTTTGGAAACAAAATTGCATCAGTCTCATGAACCTTACAAACATAATGAATAATCCACCTATAAACGGTTATTTGTACTTAGATACTGTACCGATAGTACTTCAGTCGATGATATTCTGGCGACAAAGGAAATTTTAACTAATCAGGTCACGAAGATCGAGTTGGAGAAGTGCGAAGGGCTGATGTGCGAGGGACGCGTGGCGTATGGGGAGGTGCGCGGAGTCCAGGGGTCGTCGACACTTCGGTGAAGGGCAGCGAGGTCGGTGCGTTCGCTTTCGTAGGCGCGCGGCGAGCGGCGCGGCGCGGTGTCGGCGTCCACCACTCCGCGTATTGATCGCAGCTTCGCAGCCTCACTCGATCCGCGCTACCATCTCTACTTGATATCCTAAACATTTTCTGCCGTTTGGATTTTATTCCTGCGAAGACTTATTTAAAGTAATTAGGGACCTGATTAAATTATACATTAGGTAGTTATCGACTTATCTTGCTTGGCAGAAACTTTCAAACATGTTACCTATCATTACTCACTCATTAATATGTTCTTAGTTATTGAGATGATTTGGTATTCTTTTCATTTCATTGAACTATATCGGTGCAGGAGTACCCACATTAAAAGCATAGGTACTACTAATTTCAAAAGGTAGGTATGTTCCTGCTCAATTATCAAAAATAGGTAGCTACATTTATCTAAATAAAGTAACTTTGGCACATACAAAGACTGCTACTTTGCACAATATTTTACTTAAAAAAAAAAACAATTTATTTTGGTTTTTAAGAAGATAGACTAAAGGTTTTATTTGGTTTTAGAAATAATGTCACAGAATTGTGTGTTCGTTCATAACAATTTGCAAAGTGTTGTGTGCAATATTTTTCCTCGTAAATCTTGTGCGGCCATAGAACTGTGATAAACGACACGATAATGACCTCTTATCACTGGCGTCCAACCTTTATTCATTTTACCTTATTATTGAGTGCAAATACATGTGGAAACTTGTAATTGGCCATATTTTGTATAAACTATTACTTATTGTATCTGTTTAGCTGTAAGTTTCCTAAAAATAAAATAAATAAATAAGCTTATATTATTTTATTATTGTTTTGGCTCATTCAAAAGTTTTGTAGGTAATCGCGGTATGCACGAGCGGAGACGCTTTCGAACCATAAGCAATTTTAATGTAATAGCTCGAGTGCACTAATTAACAACGAGAGGCGAACGTATTCGCGGCCACAATATTTACCGTTTGTGCAAAATGCAAAACTAATTGGGGTTTTGAGCAGTGGCTAGTTACACTAGTTACTAAGTAGGTACATTTATATCAAGTCTTAAAATTTAATTAATAACTAAGTAGTCGAGTATTTTATTTAACATTCAACTTAGATTGATGTCAAAAGCTTGTATCTGTGATAATATGCAGGTTAGTAGGTAAGTGAGGATACATCTGTAAATCTTGACCATCTTTACTTTCTCCGAGTATCTAACCTAGGCCTGCGAGACCTGCCCATACGCTAGGGCGCTTAGGGCAAAATTCACGATGTTGGAAATTATGGAGATACCTCATTTTAATCTAATAACAGGTTGCGAGAGGTGCAAGATCATGTAATGTAGGGTATGTTACCTACTTTATCTACTGAAGAAATGTTCCACCTAGAAAAACAAAGTAATGTAGCTATCGATAGCTTATCAAAATTATGAAGTCTACCTAATTGATGGTCACTCTCTTCCGGTAATGAACGCAACAGACAGACTAATCTGCGCATCAAGGTGGAACTGATCCAGCCGCTATAACTATGGCTGTAATATTAAAAGGCACGAAGAATGACTGTGACGTGCAACTTTCGGGTGTGAATAAAGCATGTTAGTGGGTATATTATACCTACTGCCAGAACAAAAAGACTCGCTTATGAGAAGTCGGTATTTTATTGTCACTAGTAAAGTGATGATCTTGATACTTACTTCAGAATTATTGTAGGTAGACATTAGAACATTAATTCACTTAGAAAATAATACCTACGAAAGCAAGATGGATACTTGAACTCTGTTCAAACGTCTTGAGATGTTAAATTAAATAAAGTTCGACAAATGTGTTCGCGGTCAGCCGCCATAACAGCATGAATTATTAATTGTAGGCAATGTTCAGTGCAAGTTCATTGACCTTACCACTATGACATCAGCTGGAAGCATGTAGGTACGCCTCGCTCTACTAAATAAATTATAATCATGACTCGGAAATCAATTAGCATTTGTCTAATTACCTATGCCACCTTCAAAATTCCATAAAATAGAAAGAAGAGAAACCAATGGCAGCTGTGAAAAGGGATTTATAGCATTTTAATATAGTATGATATTGTTAAATTAGGTATTATAACATAGTATGAACTAGAAAAATATCTGTAGGTCTGTAGCGAACCGTGGCCACCGTGGGTTGCTCGTAAAGGCTCCTGCAAACAGGCGCGACGCGACTTAGTAGAACTATTTAAGTAAGTATAAGAAAACTTCATGGAAATTGTTCTACAAGGGTCGGGTCGCGCCTGTCTAGGGAGCCTTTAGGCACAGCTAAACGATGTAGGTAGGTACCTACCTACATTAGTTCCTGCATTTTTTTTTTCTATAGAAATTGTTTAGAATACGATAATACGTGGCTAAATAATGACCACATATTGAAATGATGAAATTAAAAACTTAAAAAGTATTTTATGCTGTCGTGTTCACCACTGGAACGGATCCAAATTGCAAAAATGAGGCGAATGTTTATCAGCAGCTGTGACTGCGTTCGCTTGTTTAGAGTTAAAGATAAATGTATGGGAATGAAAATACCTATAATTAAAGATGTATTATTTTAAACACATTGTTAAGCTTTATTTTGTTTACCTGGCAGCTTTTAAAACTTAATTTGTACGTGCATAACTCAAACATTGTTAGTGGTTAACAAAAGATATAATGCTATCTCAGTGAGTGATGATAAAAGCGCGTCAGCACGTCAATTAAGGAATACCACGACACTTGACTCACCCAGTCTACTGTAATGGGCGGGAAGATTCTAACCAATTAACTAATCGCTTATTCCCAGTGGTAAGGTGGTTGCCATGTTATGCTCGGTGACGTCACCGACTCATCGCTCTATCGATACAAACTGACACGTTAACCGAACGTGAAATTGTTTATTTTACTCGACATTTATGTTAGAAAAACCAAGACAAAAAACATAATGCGGTCTAAGTAACTGAAATGCTACACGTAACATAACCCTTCTTGGCAGTCAGTCAAAAAACAGATAGGTACCTAGTCAGACTGAGCATAGATACATCTTTAATTTAATTTATGAAGAGTTGTCCAATCCAAATCGATTAACGATTGCGAGTGTGTGAGTTCTAAAAATGTTAGAAAGTAATTTTGTCTTGGTGGACTAGACCTACACTATAACGAGAGCAACGCAATGCAATAAGCCAATTCTTATTATATTGATAAACCTTTGAACTTGAGACCTAAGATGCCTAACTATAGTACTTATAAGTAACTATGTTTTTCTCCTAAGTACTAGCAAAATAAAGTCAACGTTTAGTTAAGTACCTAATCTTTTGGCTAGATTATTGGGCGTATTTAAAATTAACGTTTTTCAGGGTTAATTGTTGAAGCGGGCCCTGGAGGATAATGTATAAATTGTAAGATGTCATGTTCACTACCTTCGCTTAATAAATTGTTCGAAGTTCACTACTTACATAATGTTTATTAGAGAGATGACCCTTTCGAGTGGTGACAAAATACTTACAGGATGTTCTGCGGAGCGGAGAGGAAAACTACTTAAAACAATAAATTAATGCAGTTTTATTTACTTTCTTATAAGTAGTCCTTTGAGTAAAATTGGGTAACTTCAATATTAGGATAATAGTATGTACTTTCCCTCCAGGGCCCACTTCAACTTTCTATCGTGCATTTATAAAGGGTTTATGTTGAAAGCGTCTATTATTTAGCCAGATAGAGACAGGGTTTTAAAATGTACGTGTTGTAATCACATGATTGTGTA
This sequence comes from Brachylomia viminalis, assembly GCA_937001585.2. Taxonomy (NCBI): domain Eukaryota; kingdom Metazoa; phylum Arthropoda; class Insecta; order Lepidoptera; family Noctuidae; genus Brachylomia; species Brachylomia viminalis. Next base: position 10,040,434 of record OW443301.2, on the reverse strand, counting down.
TTAGGTAGGTATTTTACTATAGTTTCATATTTTTGGTGTTACACGAGTAGGTAGGCACGGAAGTCGGATGTCCTTTTATCTGGTAGTTTGTCCCATTGATAAGTCACGTCTGAGGACATGCTGACATTGTGTTCCAACGTTGTATTATCATTTATTATACCGCAGGGTGTTGGGATGCTTTTGTGCAGGCGTGAATAATAATTATTGAAATAAGTAGGTAGCTATGTAAACGATTCCGAGCTTGTGTTATGTTAGCACTATGTAATGTAAACTCTACTTATATCAAGTTCATTGTTTTGTCTCGTACCAAGGCGACGGTTATTATTGTTATTGTCATAGTTGATTGGACGAGCCGTTATTGAAACATAAATAATATAACCTATTAATATTATCATTTATGACTCATTCTCGTTTACGTTATTGATATAATTATCAATTTGAATAATAATAAATGAATAACGCACTGCCTGCCTTTGGCGATTTGAAATAAAATCGTACATGCGAATATGATGTAGGTACCTAGTCTAATATCTAGGGAGGATTCCAATTTCCGCAAAAATTTTGTAGGATGGGGTGTCGCGAGTCGCCCCTGCAGAGAGGGGTGTGCGGTGCGGGGCGCGGCAGAGCACAGGGGTGACGGCTGCGCGCGCCGCAGGCCCCGGGCCCCGGGGACGCGCCGCGCCGCATGTGCGATGTGTACCCTCCCCGAACCCCAAACCCTTGCGCCACAAACGAGGGGAGCTCTCTCTCACTCTCTTCCCGATTGAAAGCTCGATTATTAGGCACTCATTAAAGCTATAATACGCGATTATCACCATGGTAACTATAGGCCGCGAGCCCGCGATGTTAGTCAATGAGATTTTGTTAGCTTATGAAGAACTGTGCTGTAGGTACAGAGATAACCAAATGGTTTGGGAGGTACTGACCGTTTGCGGAGCGCGCTGCTGGTGACGTGGCTTCCTTGTTTCGAGAATTTTCTTTCTCCTTCCCGTTGTTCCCTAGAACAAATCAAAGAAATTTAAAAAAGGAGTTATTTAATTTTATTATATTTTAACAACATTTTGCAGATAAATCGGTTGTTGGGTAAATAAATACCAACCTACCTACCTAAAATAAATTAAATTTCACTCGCAAACGCTCGAGGGGTGTACCTAAAAGATGTGTGTATATAAGTTGATGCCTACTACCTAAATGTATAGCAAAAGCAATCAATGTTGAACCAGCCAAGAACTTGCTACGAGTATAACTCGAGGGCGTTGTTGGCATAGGACAGGTGTGCTATCGTTCACATATAGCTCGCCGATACTAATCTTAGATCCCAAGTCCCACTAACAGCAGAGAGACTATTGATGAATGATCGAATCGAGAATTCGAGACACAGTCCCGAGTGTTACTAACACAGACAACCCAGCAAAAGGGATTACTATTTTAAATCCAAAAGAAAACGAGCGAATGAAAATATATTACCACAACCACAAAGTAATAGTGATGTAATTACCATTATAATAAAATAAATAAACTTTGCATCATTGCTCCCATGTGCCTAAATGGATGTAAGACCACGGTCACAAAGTGGCTATTGACACTGAGTTACGATAAGACTGAAGATTTACTACGTGTATCAATCGCTTAGCTTAGTAGGTACTTAGTTAATATAGTCATATATTTATAATTATAATTTCAAACAGACTTAGATAAACGCAAGTTTTTACCATATTTATCTCACTCTATACATACACATACCCCCACATAGGTGCTTTAAAAGGCCACATCATATATGCATTTTAGTAAGTAGTTATCTTAATAATAATAAGCTGTGCTCGTCCTACAACTACTGATACATAAATGTTCAAATTATAGGCGAGGACGCTGGCACCCTAAACACAAGTTAAATCTTACTTTGGGTGCCAGAGTTCATCGAAAACACTCTTTCCTTAGTTGTAACGCTGCGTGGTGTTTAGACTTGACAAGTGTTTTTGTACAACAAAAGGTAATAAAAAATCTTTTTTTTATTTTTTTTTATTACAGATATATATTATTACCTACTATAATATCGATACAGGTAACATTACATTTAAAAGTGATGTCGGCCTGATACGTGAGCGATAACACCCATCAACTTTGGGGAATTGATGACGCTCACCAACACCTAACTAAAAGTAATCGATACATTATCAGTTCTTACAATACGAAAGCGTTTATTGCTTATTGATTGCAAGTCTCTACCAACGAGGAAATGACCTGTGCCTACGAGTAGGTACACTGAAAAACAATCAATTTCTTAGTAGGTAGGTACCTAGAAACATATCGCTAAATCTTTTTGTAATAATTAAATAGTTATAAATAATTAACAGGAAAATTAGATTCGTTATTGAATCACTGTTATTTTTATTTACCTATTTAAACAATACAGTACTCAAAATTCATACTTATTTCCTGTTGCTGTTTCCTCTATACAATGACCGATAACACCATTGTGGAGTGGTTTTCAAACTAATTAGTTTCAATATAAACCGGAAATATCTGGGTGCAGATAGAGGAGTGCAGGAGTGGTCGGAGGTCCGCAGAGCGCGGCACATTCCCGGGAGGATCCTTCTTGCCGCGGCTGCCTGTCAGACCGGTTCTATTGCGATCGTTCACCCGAGCACACTCGCTCGCAAATTTACATTGCACGGCTTTCCTCTACAAAGTAACAAATCGCAAATGAGTATTATTCGATACCCACTTATTATCGATTTTGCTGCGTCATCGCATTATTATTCTACTAAGTTCTCGAAACGATACCTCGAGTCGAGGCGACCGTTTGGACTAGTGACTATGACTATGCTCCGTGGTCAGTTGATAGTACCTAACCGTTCTGGAGTGGGGTTGTGTTGTTAGGACATTGCTGAAAACAACTTTCCGTCGGCAAAATCCTGTTTTCGTTGAGGATCAAATATTAATTTGAATAACAGATGCAAATAATTTAAGACTAAAACTATAAAACATACTAATGTACCTATCTACTAACATAATGCTAACCTACGTGACTGATAGTGTTCACAAAAATCTTTTTGCCAATCGTAAATTTTCTTTTTGTCTCATTCTGGCACAATTAATGTACGATTAATCAATAAAGATAAAGCTTGCACCGAACCCAAGTAACGATTGTTCCAAGTGGCGGACGAAGCGACCTTGGCAGTGGCGTTGACTCGTGCGGCCTCAAATCGCAGCCGACCGTCGCGTCATAGATTTAACACATACCTAGCCACACAACCATAATTATATAGCTCCTGTGCTTACTCGCCATAGGTAAGTAGGACTATGATTTTTAAACATGTTCGTATAAGTAACTATTATATTTACATAATGCAGTAAAGATATCGCTGCTGTGTTGTGTGGTTGCATTGCAGTTGCAGTGTGGTTAGATTGCAGCCGTTCCGTGTAATATGTTGATATTCTGTTACATCTAAAATGGGACCCAACTACTCCTTGTACATAATACGTTTCCAAAATTGGGTAATAATTACACAAAAAGTACTAGGGGTTCCGTTTCCGTATGCAGTGGGAGTCATCAATGGGACTGCCATTAGGTACTAAACTCAAACACATAGCATTTATTCCAACTAAACCATTTACAGGCACTTTTGAGTTGTCATGGAATCGGGCAGTCATAAATATGAAGCCCATCCTAAAGCGTAGGTGCCTATGTCGAAGAACTAAGCTTACAATATTTGTCTGCACGTCTCTCAATACTCAATACGTCTGCACGTCTCTTACGGACCTTATCTCAGAATCGAGGGAAGACCCAGGTACACGAAACTTTTACAGATTTAGATGTGACTTAATTTAGCACCCTATGAAACATCAAAAATGATTCTCGATGGACTGAAGGAGGCTCCTCATACCTTAATTTTGTGCGATTTTTGCAACGGCTACGTTAAAAACTTCATGATTCACATTCATACAATCGTTCAGGGACTGCACGAAGTTCAGTGTTTCGGGAATGTCGGGGTCGGCTACTTAATATTATGTGGTTGACATGGAAACTGAATGATTAACCCTGTTATTGTCATTGTCCACATTCCACGAAGTATACGAAGGAAATCAGGTATTTCCTTCCCTAACTTTATACCTAACCAATGGTACCACTCATTAGCGGTACTTGGACAAACCAAAAGCAGTAAAGGAATATCTGAGTGTTACCTATTTATCCCACTTATGATTTGAGTTGAAATTTCTTTCCATGTAGGTGCATATCTCCACGGCGATCATGGCGATTCACTGGTATTATAAAATCTCTGGTTTATATTTAGACTTATTAGCTGATTTAAAACTGCGGCTATTTATAACTTTGCCACTTTGTTCAACAGGAAAAGTACCTATGTGTGTTGTGTGCATTGTAGGAAATCAATCAACTAAACACTGACACCGACCGTCTGACACTGCACAAATGAATCAAAAGTTATAATAAGTTATAAGTATGAGTAGGTAACTATATAATTTGTTATATCGACAATCAGACTAAATTCGGTGCTGTAAAATACACTGTATTTTAGAAACGACTATAGTATTTAAAGCCGTTTCTAAAATACAGTGACTTTTAACTGAACAAGCAGGTAACCTATGTACCTACCTATATATACCACCTACCTATATACCATACCATATACCTATCTATGTCGCAAGCTCAGTAGTGTCCTCATTACTTAGCCTGAGGACTAATACCAATGATCCTCCTAGTACGTTGTACGGTGGTAGTCCTCCTAGGTTCAACCTAGGACGTTGTAGTTAAAGTACCATATCGTCATTCTCCTGCCCTCATCCCAATTTATTTGATTGGTTCCCTTTATGTCGAGTCCCTTTATTTCGAGTCTGAGAGTCGATTATTCTTGCAAAATATTGCTGTTTTACGCTCTCTAATACCGTTACGTCGAGTTTGGTTAATAGGTAGGTACAGTCAGGATATAAATTAAAAGCCATTATCATTAAAATATTGTTTTGTTATTTGTTGTAATTAGTTCTTCTCAAATAGGTATCTTTCTTAATCTATTACATATAAATCACAGTCTAATCATCACTATTAGTGTAAATGTAAATCAGCTTTAGCAGCATTGATTTTCAGTATGTTGCAGTTAATAGTCATAAGTATACCGACTTAATATATTTTTTATTTAAATTTTAATAGATTATAATATATGTTATTATTAGTAATTCAGTAGATTCGAATACAATAACCCATAAAACATGTAACCCTGAACCCTGACTGTAAATCAAAATATGATATTATTAAACTCAACGTAACGGTAGTAGAAGCGGGGTAAAGAAACTCTACGTTAAGGGAGTAGAAACGGGACAGAAATCGTAGACTCGACGACGTAGCTGCGTAGGGGTAATAGAAGCAAGACAAGGTTCTCGGCTCGACGTAAAGGGGCTCGACATAAAGGGAGCCATTAATTTATTTGTTTTAGGCGCAACATGGCTTTTAATTCTACACTTCTCTATTACTATTAGTCGTCATATCGGTAATTTCAAATTAAAGTAAGTAACCATAAAGAATTCAAAATGAATGATACAGCACTAAATAGTTGGCACCCATGGGATATGGAACCCTATAGTTATTATTTTTATTAATCATTGAGCCAAAATTTGAACTGACGTATCTAAATGTAGCACGCTGTATTCTTTTACCTTATTTGGTAGATAATAATTATAAATGGAAGGGTATTTTGCATTTTAAATGATATTTTAATGGGAGCATGTGTCAATTGGTGAGAAATGGCTTTCGAAAGTTTCCTGTTTTTTATCGTAGGTAGGTAGGCAGCTACTTGAAATGTTGTTCCAGTTATTTACCGCAATCATCATCAATTTGCCACTGTAACTTTAACATTTTAAATGTTTAGATAAAATAAATTTCGTAGAATCTACCTACTTGCTAGACTAACACAATTTTTTTTTATTTTTTTTATTTAAGTTGGGTTTGCTCTGGACTCTAGTCTAGGTCAGTGGTGACAGAGACAGAGTCACCAATGGAGTGAGCTTACCCAGAAGAAGCCTGTTCACTCACACTTTGAAGAGATTAGGTTGTATGCGTTCGGAAACATTTAAATCATTTCACTCTGAATTATTAATCTGTTTTTGCCTGTAAACTACATAGTAGTTATCCAAATCAAATCCTTCTGCACTAAGACTAAATGAGTGTTTTAGTCAGTAACAGTAAAAGTGCAGTATGTAGGTAAGTACCGAGTTGTGTGCACAGGTGTACTAGTAACTAGGCATGCCGATGCTGCATGCGGTATGTGGGTGATGGTCGCGGGCGGCAGGCGGCATCGCGCCCGCGACCACCGACCGACGACCGCCACGTCTGGACTGGAGACGAGTTTAAAAATACATTTACAGGTCGTCGATTCTCGCCATGGAAAATAGCAGATTTATACCAACTCTATTGATTTTATTTGGTATAATTTTTAGCTTGAACATTATATGATATGAATACATATACATAGATACAACATATTATAATTGAACTGTACGAAGTTAGTGCCTTATCGAATGTTGATGGTGACTCATGCCTTTTATTTTTCAAAGTAAACTGTTTCGATTAGCTTGATGACACGCAGGTACGCTAATTATAAGGATTATTAATAAGAGTTGATTGTAACATGTCACAAAGGAGTAATCAGGGCGTAAGTCGAGCGCGGCGCCTCACCATATTGTATTACGACGCGGCACGAGGTCGCGGTCGAGCGTGTGATACGAAAGGATACCACTAAGGTTAAGCTTTGTAATGTCACGCACAAAGGTTTTAACTAGATTACGAGTAATTATCAACTCGTTTCTACAGCGACCTACAAAACATTCAGTACCTATTGCTTCAGTGAAAATGTGCAAGTTGATTGCTATTAAAATTTTGACGGAAATGAGTCATTTGGTTAAAAGAAAGTGTTATCGATAAGCGTTTTAACTTATCTTTATTTCGTTATGCGTGTTGGCAGGCAGTCCTATAAGACGTCCAAATGTTTTGCCATTGCTTAATTTTTTTTTTAAACTCTTACATAAATATGGTAGCCCGTAAACTCTGTAAGTACGTATCTATTAATCTTATGTGTCCAGTTCAACATGTGAAGTACCTATAAGTGATCCATGAACACGATAGTTTCAGTGAATGTGTACTCGACTGTACAGCGCCATATGGCACTGGCGATGGCGGTTGTCGACGGAGTCATACCCATAAAAAGGTTTATGACGCTTTTAGGTTACACGCCGGCAAAGGTCGTGCATCAACATGTACCCGGTGAATAACTGTACTCTTTTAAGGGACTGTTTAGAGAGCGCACGGATTGAGAACACACACCATCATTGTATCAATAGTCATGTTCTCTACATAGCGACATAGACTGATAGGCCAAATTCAATGATACCCAAAGTGGTGTATATCGACCCCAGGGGTCGACGACGCGCGACGCCTGTCGGTCGTAGGTTGTTTTTTTCTTCTACATCCCACTACAGTTGGACATCAGTCAAAACACATTCAAAGTTGATTAGTTTTCAAAAATGCAATATTATCTAAGCAGGGGACCCCCCGGCTTTGATAATTTAAGTACCCAAAACTGAAAAGTGGTTTATGAGACAAAAAAGTTTGGGGACCTCTGGGCCGGTAATTTCTCTAGGATATTAAATCGAGAATACCTGGGCCATCTGGCTTTATAACCAGTATCTAAATTCAGTTCAATTATGTCCCATAACGAGTCAAAACGAATTCTGTGTAAGAATTAGTACCTACTTACCTAAGTCTTGAAGTGTCTTCAGGCGAGACAGTCATGAATAAATATGGATTACGAACACGAGCACAGAACGTCTGCACATCTAAACAAACTGGAGTGTTGCGTGCTACGCTGATGTTTATTGGTGTTTTAATAAAGATTTATTTGCCATAAACTACTGACTCGCCGGTCGTTTAACTTTTGCTTAAATTAATTGTGCCCGGCCCACATATTGAGTGTTCGTAGCTACTAACGTAAGTACACTAGTAAACTCGAAGCTGGTACCTACATTAGAACTTGTAAGCACGTGGGCTTCCAAGGTGAAGGACGTTTGCGAAGGCGTTACGTAATTGATATTCAACAGATATTTTCCAATACCCAATACATAAAGTACACACAGTCTGGACGTCAGTGAAGCTTACTCATCATGGCCTCGCTTTGATCATGCTGTAAGGCTGTAAGTATAGAATCATTCCTCAAGTAGCAGTCAGGCAAATTACTGTTTTATAAAGTTATCTCATAAACATATTCACCAGTTGTTTCATCTACCAACATTAATATAACGAGTCACCCTCGTGACATGACTAGTCCCAAAAGTAAGTCTCTGAAGTATTTTATGATGCTTTCTCGACTGTAACATTCCAACCCGAATACTAGGAAAACGTTCCACGAAATTTCAACTAAAAATATAACGGAAAAGCTGAGTTGAGAGGTTGAGATGTAAAAGTTTACTGTTTTTAAATGTATCAAGCAAATCTATTTTTATGATTGCGGTTTCCTTGAAAGAAATACTTTTAAGCCTGAATCATTGGAGATTGGTTCAGTTCAAGTTATAGGCATACCGAGTAAGTCAAAATTGTGGTTGGTTTAGTCAGTGACTATGTTCCTACTCCCTAATCTATAAAAGCGTGTTAAACTACTTAAGTGGTTCGTGTAGCGCCAAGTCGAGTGGGCTAATCAGATTAGTTGGCATTACTCTAAACGTTTCCCCTTTTGTTCTAAACGCCGTTTGTTTTATTGCAGGTTCCTAACTAGATACTTTATAAAATGTTTTTTTTTGTTAATCTGAAAGCCCGACATAGCTATAATCTCTGCATCAAGAGCATTAATATGAACCTGTATGCGCCATGTAGGTATTCATTGAGAAGATACATAATAAATCTAAAATCGATGAAAAAAAAAACGATTTCCTCTAGTTAATTCTTTACGGCTGAATCTGCTTGTTCAATAAAATACGATAAATCCAACTAGAAGGTCCTGAGTTGTTTGTGAATATAATGAATATTTTAATTAACTCCTGTTTTTTCCGCAAATTGCAACATATGCAATGTAACCAATAATGGTAAACGATAAGTAGAGGAAACGCAAAGTCAGTCAGAATGGAATCCAGTCATACCTACGTGGCCTACCGTGGCGTCAGCGGCGTTAACAGCGGCAGTTGTTGTTGGCAGGAGCCAACAACAAGGTTTTCTATATAACTATATGAATATTAAAAAGGCCTTACTTACTACACACCGGATATATTATTCGTTGGGAGACGGATGTGGCGTCATTTGCATGCACGTCGGGTTCGCAGGACAATGCATGCCTGCTGCGGAGTGCGGAGCTCCCGAAACGATCTTACTGGCAGACTATTATTACATTGGTGTAAAACTAGTTTTATTGCGTACAAGGTTTTGTGGATTCAAAATAGAATTAATTAAATACTATTTTAATTAAACTTATAGTACATATGTATATAAGTCCTATAGTACTATTCCTACATACCCAATTAATTATAATTTCATTTTTATCTATGCTTTTTGTACTTTATTTACAACCGTTTATTATTATTGGACTATTTACGTAAACATGACTACTTAAATCGAATGGTATAAATAACATGGTATTTACCCATTGAATAATTCTGTTTTATAAACGTTTGTTTTCAGATTTCGCCATAAATCCAGATGCAGGTAGGTATAGGTAGGTTCCCAAACCTTTTTAATTAACTACTGAGTTCGTACAACTACACCCTAATTGCGTAACACACAAACACAATCACAACCTGAATCATTTGCTATTACTAATCCATGATGATATTGCTAAACCATTGCTTGATATGTTCAAAAAATTTGTCTGCTCAACAACGTAAATACCGCAATGAATGTTGTTGAACTGTCAAAATGAAAGGCATTCCTGCTGTCAGAGAGTTACGCAATTACCCCGTGCGTTGGTATGCACGGCTACACATCAAGCTATACATTTTCAGTATAAGCTGATCTCGAATTGTATAGAATTTCCTTACAATGAGAGGTCAGTGTAAACTGGAAATGTATAGCTTGATGTGTAGCCGTGTGTACATTGCATACACTACCTATAGCGAAAAAAATACTCTTACTAGATTATCTGCCAGACACTAACGTGTTGAACACCTATCAGATATTTCCTCTGATAGTATAATACCCGCAAAATATGGGTTTGGTTGAGCCAGGCCAGATAACGTTGATTAAGATGTGAAGTTTGTTGATTACACCGTGCTATCACTGATACCAACATATCAGATTGCGTTATCAATATTGGATACTGTGCGCCACAGATATGTCAGCCAAGTTGAAGGCGGTTCACTTTGTCCAAATGTAACTGCTGATTCAAAGTTCAAAATATTGTGTAAAATTTGCCAGAATGTGAATACCAATAGGTAGTAATTGACACTAGGCTAATTATTTTTTTTTGCAGTATTACCCTGTTAACAACGGTTTGATGCTAATAAAATATCAAAGGGCTTTCCCTTGAAAACGAAGCCAAGTTTTAAATAACATGCCAGTGTACACAATGAATGAAAGCTGGCCAACTTCCAAAGTATTTCAGAGAAAATATTTTCCAGCATTTTCTAATAAACGACACATACTGTATCTTTAGGAGTTTACACTTTTAGAGTGGATGTCAAAGTGGTAATTTCTATTTAATTCAGAATTTGAAACATTAAATTCATAGCAATCATCTATGTCAACAGCTGTAGGTATGCGTTGTCATTAGACCTGAGGGGCAATTCCCGTATTTTTAAGACTGTTCGCGTTCTAATCTCAGTCTCAATCTGTCAAAGTTACAATCAATTTACATACATTTTTGACAGGTTTTTGACATTGATTGTCGCTGAGATGAGATTGCGACTTGAATTTGAACGTTTTTTAAGTACGAGAATTGGCCTACAGTCAACTAAAATCGGGCACAATGCACGTGGCATGCATCATCAGGTCATGGTAAACGTTACGCCTAAACAGATGATTCGGCTCTAAAGCCCACTCATTGACTCGCTTTACGAGCTAAATCAATGAGTCGATAAATTTGATGTCATTGTTATTCTAGAGTCTAAGTATATTATTCTTTAAAGAAGATAGCGGCGAGGTCGTATGTAGGGCAGCAGTCGTCAGTCGTCGAGTCGCGCCGCGCTACGACTCGCTGTTACAGCTACGATCTTGGCCTCAAATCCTGACCGGTTACCTTCTTTGGCAGCGACCGGTTTAACAGACAAGTTCTATGTAGAAAAGTTTACTCTCTCTAACACTCATTATTTGCGTAAACGTAAAACGTTACAAAGCAAATGTGTCGTTGGATGAATTATCAGGACTTCTCGTGACGGATGTGTGAATAATCAGACACAAACGTGGTTTTCAGAGAAGTAATAATTTATGAGCGAGTAATAAATAATAATGGAGTCAGCCATTATCTACTTTCACGTCTCTATTAATCACGGAATATGGGTGTATTGGCATCTTTCCTGGAGCAGTCGGTGATGCGCTGGCGCGGAGGTAGTGACTCAGCGACGCGGCGACGGCGACACTCATGCAGGGTGAGCGCGCCGCGAGCCCGTGATTCACTGACGGACGACAGCGCCGCCATACCATACCACACCACGACATACCTTGCCTCTCGCCATACTATTATGCACATATTGATGTCGCAGGTAACAGAATCGCCATTGTATGCTATTCACTATTGTGCAGCCGAACTTTTTGGGTCCCCGTAAGCGATTGTTAACGCCTTATTGTTACACGGCTCGAATGTGCCGGTTTATTTAGACTGTAATAATAACAGGATTCTAAGCCCACATACTAGTTTGATTCAAATTGTTATGTTTATGTATTATGAATATATTCATGGCTTGAGTCATCCCTGCAGCACGTTGTGTCAATTAAAATTTTAATTGTCTAGACTCTAGGTTCTGTGTTGCTTTGTTACATCGTCTGAATGGACACAGGTAGGGTAGGTACCCGGCGTTTATTGTTTCTTTAAGTGACACAGTCTACCTGAGTTTATAAAGTAAAGATTACACACCCGAAGCACGGTTAAATTAGTTCTGCTATCATCTTTATTTATCGTTATCTAAGTACCTACATAATATTGCCAATTTTTCACGTAGGTACTGTTTTGACACTTTTTAGTCGATCACACATTGTATTTGCACGCTTTTGTTGGCCACTTCGACTACTTATTAATAATTTAGTCTAGACCTAATAATTTAGCCTCTTTTGCATGTAGGTAAGTAATCGATGTTAAAATGCTGGAATTAGGTGGTAGGTACCTAATTAGCGGCCCTTGTGTCATTGATACGAACCAGCAATATTAGTTGCTTTTCATTACCTAAACAGCTAAATGTACAATGTACGAGTACCTATAATTATACCTAATACTTTAGTAATAAGTATAATAAAATAACCTACACGTGTTTTAATACGCAGATGTTTCCTAAGTGCGCAGAATAAAGTCTATTACCTTACTTACCGTACTAACTTTATACAATTATACATAGGTACCTATTACAATGCAGATTAGTTGTCATATTAATTGAACTAAGTCCTAGTGATTGGGTCAATAGTTTAAATAACTATTTAATGTTCGGTACTCGCCGAGATAGAACGTTACTGTATTACAGACGGAAAATACGTGTGTCTTGTTTTAAATAGATAACACACATATTTCGTTTTGTGTCTCATGAAGTAAATATTATATATAGCTATTTAGACACGTCCGCGGTTGTTTGTGCCGCGCGGGAATTAGTCACACACACAAATATCACTGACGACCAACCGCAACCACTAGCGCCATCTTTTAACAACAAAGTGAAAACATATGAAATATAACGGTCAAAATAAACCTGGTCTTTGTAACAAAAACATGATACGCAAGTAAATGTAGGTATGTTCAATCTTAATTAGTGCTTTAATTTATCCTATTAAAGAAGCTAACTCTAATTTGGCTAAAGTAATTAAAACTTATTCTGCACAGTGCACACTAAGTTTCAGACAGTGGTTATATAGTAGGTACAATGAAATGATATCTAACTAGAGAATGATTTACCTACGTAGTTATTATAAGAACACGGAACTGAAATAAGTAACGGTTTAACAAGATCAATGCCGATCATATCATCGAAATAAATAACCTTGATAGACCATAATATAGCTATACCTACTTAGTTTAAAATAACTGGATGTCATGCATGATGAAATTATAAAATAAACAAAATTGCACATGCTTATTCGATTAGAGGACTCTCAAGATGACATACACGTACACTAACAATATTTGGCAATAACCCAACGAGTTTATATCTCACGGTTATGTAATTTTCTATTTTATCGTTTAGTTATTGGTTAGCTATTCTATGGTTAGTGCCACCTTAATAAGGTCGTTACAAATGATGTCATGAATGGAATTCTTTACAACGGGCGTGACCATGAAATGTTTAAATGTTAACTTTGGAGACTGGGATTAAATTCTTTTTACCTAAATATCTGAAATAAAGACTACTAAACTGCTAAATTGTTCGATTCAGAAGGAATAAATTACAGACCTGAAAAAGTTTCATAGTATTGTGTTTATATATTATGATCTGAGCATATTAAGTATAATCGTTGTTTCAAACTACAGCCGAAATTATTCAGAATTTGTTCTACGAACATGACTGTTTTTCAACAAAAAATATTTTCGGGAATACCTACTTATACATTATTGCACGTACATTACGAGTGAGTATGTCTTATATCTACCCACTCATTATTTCGCCTTTTTATTTCTGAGTAGGGTGTGTTAATAAACATCGTGTCATTAATTGTATGCCAATTCTATGAATAAATGATAAGATGGACCCATTACAAAGCTGAAAAGTATTGATAATGACCTAATGATATTGATGATCTGTTTAAACATCCATTAATAATCGTTTTGTAGTTATGTATCTAGGGACCTACGTATAATCATGGTAACAGGAAACTGAATAATCATATCTAGGATGATAGTTAATCAGAGGGCGTATCCGGTTAAAACATACATTGTAGATGCTGTGACAGCCCAAAAGAGGAAATTATTGCCATGCAATTGATTTACATTCGTGATAAAATCAATCTGCTTAGGTTTTTTCGACTTTGTTCGGGTCGACTTGCAGTTTAACTGGATGATATATGATTTTATTTCTGTAAGTAGGTTTGTACAAACACGTCAATCGTATTTTAAAAAACTAGATGAGGTCGGCGTTTCCTATCGGAATACTCTGAGAGGAAAAGTCGAAACAAACTCAGAGGTCACAGTTTCTTTTAAAGGACAGACATAATCTTGGTCAGATCATGTGAAGGCTATGTAGATCGGTGTCTGATATGGCCTTTTGAGGAAGGAACCACACAGATTGAGTGGACTTGTCCAGTCAGTGCACGCAATTGTCAGCAATCGTGCAGCTCAACTCAAAACTTAAAGAGCTCAACGATTCGACGAACAATACCAAAGAAAGGACATTTGAGTAGGCCGCATAAATTACTCAAACTGCCAGAACATGATTAAAACTGGAACAATGACACACATAGTCAAAATATGTCACATAGTCACAATAATTAAAATAATATACACACCACATACCATACACAGTAAATATTATATGTAAATAAGTATAGATACTTATAGCAAAGATTAAAAGTAAAATAGTTAGCAAAATGAAATAAAAATAAATGAACATTCCCTGTGTTTCATTGGAGCAGCTCAATCCCAAGCCTTTTTGTCCTCCATATATACTCTTTGACAGTATAACAGGCATTCTGGCATAGTTTCCTCTTTATAAAATATTTGAAATTATTAAGGCTTAGTTCTTGAATGTGGCTAGGAAGTTTATTATAAAAACGTATACATTTGCATCTAAACGAGCCACCTATTTTCTTGAGCCTGGTTGTAGAAACAACAAATTTGTGTTTGTTCTTAGTATTTGCAGATGCAGCTGAATATGAGTATTTTAAACAGACTTAAAAAAAGGAGGAGGTTCTCTCTTCGGCTGTATTTTCTTTAATGTTTATGTTTCTTACCTCAGAACTCCGTCATTTAAATACCGATTTGTCAAAATCTTCTTTTGTTTGAAAGAATATAGTACTTTCCGATTGGCCCCTTATAAATTTTTCAAGGTCTGATGAGTGGTTTTTTAGTCATCTTCAATAATACGTATTTTTTCCACTTTGTGTATGTTGATGATGTTGTAATAACTTCCTATCACTGTTATTTACATTGCAAGTAGTGGTATACCTACGGATATGTTTGGGGTAGGTACCAAGGTAAAGTAGGTAAAAAGTGAAAAACTTTAACTTCGGAAGCCGGTGGCAAACAACGAAAAAACAAAATCCAAAGACACCAACTACCGAAACTAAAGTTATTATTCAATTTGTTGTTTTTTTTTTTTAAGTTGGTGATTTTTTACATAGAGCAACTGCTTATTTGACCTCTACAACCCAGTTACTGGGTAACGCGATACCTCTTGGTAAGACCTGGTTGTCAGACTTTTGGGCT
The DNA here is from genome assembly GCA_937001585.2 of Brachylomia viminalis. Lineage (NCBI taxonomy): Eukaryota > Metazoa > Arthropoda > Insecta > Lepidoptera > Noctuidae > Brachylomia > Brachylomia viminalis. The sequence continues at coordinate 10,024,889 of OW443301.2, read as the reverse complement.
TCTGACTACCCGTAATCGGATATTCGTAATACAAAATTAGAATACATTGCAGTTGCTTCTGCTGAAATATTTACAGGCAGGGAAGGTTTCAGATCGATGTGATTTACTTAGTATGGAGCTACTTGTGAGCGACTTCGATGTTCATAGCAATGTTATTTTGTAAATTGCATGTCTCCTTCCGCTTTTTACAAAACACCATCACTTATGTTGTTAACTCTGTTAGTTTTGATGAATTTACATTTTGGTGTTGCGTCCTACTGTGTAGCTCGTAGGTCCGGAGTTCTACCCCCTTCACAATGCTCACCCGATGAGCTTACATTGTCAAAGCACATAGATGATCTAGACAACGTTAAAGTTGTTGATTTTAAGAAGAGCCTAGAATTAATTAATTTAATGCACCGCCACCCAGCGTGGTTTGACCAGACTCGATTAATCGAATGAAACCCAAGATTTGCACAAACCACTGAAGCCTCATGGTCTATGGTGATACAGAGACCATTGCATATCAAGTAGTAGACCGGGGGGCGACGTTAAGGGTAGGGAAGACGTGTCATTAGGATAGGGAAAGATTTGTGAGCCGTACCGCATATATTATGCATCCTAGAGTAGGCAATAGACTAGTCGAGAGATGGGTGATATGGGTATCTTTCAACGACGTCGCCGCCAGGTTGGTTCAGGTCGAGTTTCACCGGTGAATCAAAGAAAATAAGTAAAATTTGCTCACCTTTTCGTATTAGTAAGCTGGTTACCCTGCGAAGCGCCTCCCTGGGTGACTTCTGGAAGAACTTAGGCGTCAGGTTGGGCGGCAGGGTGAGGGGCTTGCGGGCCGCGCTGCCCTCCCACGCCACGGGGTGCTCCACTGCCATCTTGGACGAGGCTGTTAGTCGGTCCAGGTGCTCCGTTGAAGCGGGCCTGCCAGCAAGCGGACTGGTTAGATAGCTGGTCGATGCGAGTTAAGAACGTTAACAAATTAGTTTTATTTATTTAAACAAGCTCAGCATTACGGTGGTTTGAGAATATGATTGGATCTAAATAAGGCAAGTACAACCAAGTCTCCCTAAAATTGGAATATTAGTTCTGCTTTTTTTTAATGAGTGGCGTTCAAGCTCGCGGCCCTCCTTATAGTAAGTGGTACCCATGGATATCTACAATCCAGGGGTACACAGGTGCATTGCCTACCGTTTTTTTAAGAGGGCTCTCTGCTATTTTTTCTTGAAACTGTCCATGTCGTAGCTTCGCGAAAAATCCTAACTAAAGTAGCTAGCTAGTAAAAAACAACAATACATGCATTTATTTATTAAGATTGTGGTTTTGTAGTTCATTGTTATTATAAAATAATACCTATGTACGAAGGGCAAATACTTGTTAGGTCTACAAGTTGATAACATTTTGGATGTTGTGTTATGTGGATTTAGAGCATCGATTTTCCTCAGTTTGAGCATATTTAAATTAATATAAAATGATGTTGTCCTGGTTAACATTATAGTTATTAAAACTTTCAGGACTACATAGCAACAACGATTGCGGTGCATCAGTTTTCCGCCAATTTAAGAATAATATATTTTAAGTACGGATTGAAAAGGCATTGGTCATACTTAAGTGACCAGTGGAGGAAACAAATATAAAACCAACCTAATAAAACTTAGTGGTCAAAATTCCCGAATCTGTCGCCGATTATCTGAGAGTGGTGCACATAACCAATAAGGAACGAAGGCCAATGAATGAATAAACATAACTATTTCTTTCCCGTTTAGGTACTGTCTTCTTTTCGTATAAATTAAACAGCAGTTAATAAGAATATACTACCTATGTCTGTTCAATAAACGTGTATTGTTAATATTTAGGTTTGAAAACATCGCACCCATGGATACCTAGTTTTGTTTCAGTAATTGTATTTTTTTTTGTCTTTATTGCTGCTGCAGGTCTCCCTTTCTTTAGTTTGTATTAAAAAAAACTTTGCAGTATTCTTACGTAAGTAAATAAAGTATTTCGTGGCCCACATCGTCAGAAATCGATTTCAATAGAGTTGTAAAAATATATAAGGTTGGTAGGCCATCGACCAGTATTCATTCATGCTACAACTTGATCCTCCATTTTAATGGGTAGCCAAGATGTAGCATGGTTCCTGTGCTAGTACTGCATAGCATACCTGTGTCTCTGACGAGGGTACCAGCCTCGGGGCGGGCCGCCAAGCCGCAGCAGGTCGGCGCCGGTGCAGACGCCGGTCGCGCCCATCACCGAGCCGCGCCCGTACCCGCCCAACGTTGCCGAGCTCCCTGTTCACACAAAAACCATATTTTAATTAAATACTACCTAGAAACTCACCGTGATTATCTTATTTTGCGATCATTTAATCAGATAATTTCAAAACCGTGGTGACACTGTTGCCCCTATGACTGGCCAGAATCTTGTAGGGTAACTGGACAGGAACGGGAATAACACACGTCACGGTTAAAAGAAAAGACGGTATCAGCACGGAGCTGGATTGACTGATTAACTGTAAAGGGAATGCTGAAGTAAAGCTTGCTGTAGGTTTGTTGTGAGGTTATTATTTTTTTGGCAAAATAAAGATTATGATTTACAATTTATTTATGGTCAACCGTGGATCCCCGACCGCTGGCCAACTATTAACACAGCACAAGGGCTGAGTTAGTAATCTCTTATCCTGCTGAATTTTAATGAATCTTGTTGTCATAATTTTAGAAAGGTTTTGTGATTGTGATCACGTACCTAATTTTAGCAGTTCTAAACTTCTTATCATACATAATACTTACAAAAAACGCACGTCTTTTTCCCACATTTATACCTTCTTATCAATAGCTTAATATATTATGAAATGTACAGACGCCAGCAGGTCAAGCTACCCGAAACTGTCAAATTTTCCCAATCAACCTTGAACCTTAATGCTTTAGCGATAAAGTTGAAAATCTATTAAAGAAATTTGACAGATTGTAGTAGCTTGATGTGCTGGCGTCTGTACAAAGACACACTAGGTAAGGGTATTCTTTTGATGGTCAAACCGAATTATTTCCTATCGGGGACAGGGGTCGGAAACAATAACTTTGATCTGCCCCCTGCTAGCAACGAGGAGACAGTTCGAACTTTATGCACTCCTATCTGTCCCCCTATCTGGGAGATGAACCTTTTTATTCCTGTTAGTCCGCCATAGAATTTAATATATTAATTTTTAAAAGTAATGCAACGCATTATAAGCAACATTACATTTAATAAAAGAGTAGTGGTGTGGGTTTATAATCATCTGTATTTAAATAAATTACAGTTTATTTTTTTGTTTTTCTATCATTCAGCCACAGTCTCATAAATCGCAGTATTTGTATTGAAAAAAGGTCGAACTGTGTCCTCGTTGCTAACAGGGGGACAGATCAAACTTTTTTTCCGATCTGTCCCTCTATGGGGTGACATTTATGAAATTCTTTTTACCTATTGTGGTAGGGTAATTTTTTATTATAGGTGCATCGTCTTCACATAAAATTATATAATTAATGTATACAAAATATTGTAACAAATTTTAAAAGAGTAACGGTGGAGTTTCTTGCCCATTCTTCTCCATACGAAACTACCTGAGTTGAGCTGCACGGTTCCTGACAAATGCGTGCACTGACTGGACAGGTCCTCTTAATCTGCGTGGTTCTTTCCTCAGAAGACCATTTCAGATACTAATCTACATGGTCCTCAAAGATTATGTTCGAATATTTATATACACATTGACATTGATGAATTTTATACATACAATGACATGAGTAATTACTTTGTAAAGTATTATATTATTTAAATTATTGTGAATGTGAAGATTATGTGGATTACCTATTACTTTTTTTATTTTATTTCTTAGTTAGTTTCACGATCTGGCAGCTTGAGTAATTTATGCGGCCTACCCAAATGTCCTTTCTTTGGTATTGTTCGTCGAATCGTTGTGCTCCTTAAGTTCTCAGTTGAGCGGCAAGATTACTGACAAATGCGTGCACTGACTGGACAGGTCCGCTCAATCTGTATGGTTTTTCCTCAAAAGACCGTTTCAGACACCAATCTACATGGTCTTCACATGATCTGACCAAGATTATGTCTGGACTTTAAAAGAGACTGTGACCTCTGAGTTTGTTTCGGCCTTTCTTCTCAGAGTAGTCAGTTATGAAACGCCGACCTCATCTAGTTTTAAAAATATGATTGACGTGTAAAAGTGTTTGTAACAAACCTACTTAAAGAAATAAAATCATTTATCATTTACCTTTTGGAAGGGGCGACTAGAATCAATTTTATTTAAATGTAAATGTTGACGTTCAAAAGTGCCTTTTATGTGCCTATTTGAAATAAATGCTTTGACTTTGACTTTGACAGATCGGAATAATTCGTCCAACCAGACGTCATATTCAGTGTGATGCTGTTTTCCGCAAGTGGCCACATACATGCTAGCGAGGTACCACCACCTACATAATTATTTAAATCATAATACCGGGTTACTGCAGCAAAACGTATTGTATTTTTCCTTATTTTATCGGTGCTTGCTACGTACTGTCAGGGAGGAAACGCAAGGCCCGTAAATGCACCTATGTGTAGGTGAGGACAGCGATAGCACAAGTTACTAGGCGATAATCTGAGTTATAGTTGGTGCCACTGCTTTTTTTTTAAGAGCTTGGTAAATAGCAGACCGAACTAAACTATCTAAACAAACACTAAAATTCTTTACTTTAGGCTATGAGAATCTTAAAGCTATTCTGCAAAATAAAATCTCTAAATTTAAAAATAATTTTGTCACCTAAAATCAAATTTGGCAATTGCGACCCCACGTGGTACTTGTTTGCCATACCACGTGATTTTTTTTTAGAGCCGGAGGCGCGCGTTATGTGCAGCCTCGACATGTTTTGTATAGAATTTTTCACTTTTTGTATTGAAAATATGAAAAATGATTACCAACACGTTGGATTTTAGAGGTTTATGTTTCTTATAAACGGGGTTGTAATTTTCATTATTTTGGGATAGGACACACCGTTTTCGAGATATAAGCAAAAGAAAAGAAAAAAATATACAGTACTGTTTTTGCATCTGAAGTCGAGGTGTTGGTGTGAATTTTAGTTCATGACAACTAACTTTATTCCCACACCTTTTTAATCGCGATTAAAACTAGGCAGATTTAGTTAGACAATCAAAATTTTTGATGAAAAACGTAAAATTCAGAATAACAAAATGGCCATTTTCACTAAATTATAATCTCATCTCAGTGCCATCTTAGTGCTGTCAAACTAAAATTTAGTTAAGTTGTGTCTCTTTAGTTAATTTCAGAACGGAAAATCGTCGTTTGGCAGGAGTAAACAAAATTTTGGTGATTTTTAGTCTAGTTTAGAGAATTTTGTGACAAGAGAATCGGCACCAATGGCTTTTACCATGCTCAGACGAAAAATGGTATTACGAGTAATTCCGACCAGCCGTAACTACATAAATGAGAACTGCCTTATCATCACTGTGGTTATAGATGAAATAGAAAATATTAGAATAGTTTTATTATTAAGTGACGTAATAACATGCCGTGAAGTTTACTCTAAGAGAGGAACACATGTTGACTTAAGAGCACTGGAAGCATAAACATTAATAAGATTATTTGTATTATTATCAAGTTGCCCAACACCATGCATGACATCATAGGAACGATTGTAGTTTTTAGGTACTTATTATTAGTGCTTGACATGATGTACTAACCATTACCAGAGGGGCAATTCCCGTATTTTTAAGACCGTTCGCATTCTAATCTCAGTCAAAATCTGTCAAAATTACTATCATTTTACATACATTTTTGACATTGATTGTCGCTGAGATGAGATTGCGACTTGAATTTGAACGTTTTTTAAGTACGAGAATTGGCCTACAGACTACATGACCTAAACGCAAGTTTTATATTGCCTAAAAGTACCTATATGATCCACTGCAGTAAACATAATCAGAAATATATATGATATTCTTCAGGATATATGTTAGTTGGATAGTGTGTTGAAAACCTAATACAACTTATTTGGTACGATAGAAAAAGTCACGGCATAGGTACCTCAAAAAGTTTCATTTAAAACGATTAAAAACCATACTAATATACTTACATGCAATAATTCTGTTTTTTTTTCAGATTGTTCTGCAACATATTAACGTGATAGTGTTTTAATTTTTTAGTCCAATCAATAGTATTTTTGTAAATAGAGAATTGCTTCATATTTTGCAATAAATTACCAGCTTTGTGTCATCGCGCTTCTCTTTCTTTTCTATGCAGCCCGACAGTGAATCGCACTTTCGCTGTTTTTAGCCCCTTAATAGGCAATTTGCTCGACTTGAACGGTCTACATGTAAATTACTTGTTAGTTTTGTAGTTATTGGAAAGGACGCTTCAAATTATACTAATGTTATTGATTATTATAATTAACTGCGCATTGAGATTAGCTAAGTATACAAAAAAAATTAAAAGTAATCGAACTATTGAACTAATGAAATTAAATGTTCGAGGGGCTCGTGGCTAAATGATAACATCCCCACGAGTCGATCAAAGGTGCAGCTACACTTGCCGCGGTTGGTTCGTGGATAGGTGACCATCCATAACATATCGACACCCTTCCGTGCCTCGTAAAGCACGTTAGTTAAGCCTTTGGTCCCAGCTGTAATTGAAAGTTGACAGAGTTGATCCTTGACAGTTGTTATGGTTAGTCAGAAGTCCAAAAGTCTGACAACCAGCACTCCAATTGCGTAACACACTTTCTTCACACTTAAAAATTCCTAATCCATTGATATATCTCTGAGAAATTCGTTTACTCGGCAGCGTAACTCGGCAATTCGAGAACATTCATTCATTCATTCATGTTCTCGAATTGTCAAAATGAAAGACATTGCAATAGTTAGTGTGTTACCAAGGAGTATCGTGTTACCCAGTCACTGGGTTGAGAAGGTCAGATACGTAGTCGCTACATGTAAAATACTGGTATTCAGCTTGATCCGGTAAGACCGGAAACTGACCCCAACGCAGTTGGGTAAAGTATAGGCAGATTTAATTAAACTAAATGTTCAATAGTTCTAATTTTGGGGTGCTTCCCACGTGTACCTAATAAAACTTTTAATAGACGTGTGAAGCTCAAAAGTCTTTGTCCACAGCAGACCAAAGCGTCTCTAAGAGTGGGCAAATGTTATCAGAATAATCTCGGCTAGTGTGAGTATGTGGGGGACCGTGGCGGTGATGCTGGGGAAGTGTAGGTAAAAAGTAATTTTATGATTGGTTATAAGAAACTATTTAGGTACTACATTGTTCAGTCAAGTTCAAGATTGAAGGAGAAAAGGCGAGTCTTACAAAAAGAAAGTAGTATAAAGTTGACCCGTGACAGTTAACTGGAATATTGCATTTACAAATAATAAAAACTAAACGAGCCTTACAGTAGTCGCATATAATGTGTAACATCTGACATCTCACCTTGGTAATAAGCAAAAAATTAACATTACTTATATCCTAAAAAAATATTCAGGTATTGTTTGAGGTTAAGCGCACAGCTGATGCGTTCACCTTCTCTATTTCCCTTTCTCGTCACACACACGCAACGTTGGCGGCTGACAGTACCAACCTCTCGGAAAATGGATTGGTACCATCTGACGGCAACTCTACCATCGCGCGCGCTCACTGATCAAATTATATAGCGCGCGCTTCCCCGGCTTCCTGTTACACACTTCCATCTCATTTCACAAAATCACTCCCACAGATTGCTGGGAAGCGAGAGGAAAGATATTACACATCAAAAAATAAGAAATGCCCAAACAAGCACAAAGGCTGGTTTCGTTTAAAAGACCGAACTAGTCTCAATGTGAGGACAATGTGGGATAAGGTAAGGAACTAAGGACTATGTCTTTGATTAATTTCGAACAGCTCCGTCAGCTTGTTTTTAGTTGGGCTGTATGAGTTTTAAGAGACCATTATTTACGGCTAAACTTGCATCTAGTTTTAACCTAATGTGATAACCGATAACTCTGCCAAATCCAAAAGAAACCCTATGATTGGTATGAAGTAAGTCGTGGGAAAAATTATTCGAGTAAACCTTATAGGCTATATATATATATATACAAGGTGATTGGAAGATGGGTGCAAAGCTTTAAGGCGAAGATAGTACAGACAGTTTAGAACAATTTAAGCCATGGTTGTCTTAGACGAAGTCTTACCATTTTTTTTAACCTAATTTTTAAGATTTTTTTCGAAAATTGCCAAAATTTTAACTAAACTGGTTATTTATAGCTAAATTGAATGATAAATGAATTCATTTTTATTTTATTTAATTAAAGTAATGTGTAAGCAATCTAGCAAAACATGTTTTGGGCGTCTCGTGTCGTTAGACATTTTTTTTACAGACATTTAAAGTTCATATAAATTAAAAAAAAACATAAATCATTTTTGAAAAGGTTTTCAAAAATTATTTATGATTTTTTTTAAGTTGAAATAAACACAAGAGAAGAATTGATGGAGAGAATTAATTCAGCGTTTGAAACGATGAAACTGGAGATGATGTTGAAAATAACAACAACAGAAGTGAGAAGACGTAGCCGTGCTTGTATTAGGAATCATGGCAGACATTTTGAATATGAACAATAAATAATTTAGATTCAAATGTTGTTTTAATTAGTCTGCCTAAAATTTAAAATTTCTCCCTCAAATTGGTTTGTAGATCCTAATTTCAATAATTTGTAAAATATCCTCGTAAATGATACCTCAAAGGAAAGAGCGATTATCACGCATGTTTTCAAAAATATTTGAACAAAAAAGCACCCTTCTTTTTTTTTTAAATAAGGTTTTCAAAAATGATTTATGTTTTTTTTTTAATTTATATGAACTTTAAATGTCTGTAAAAAAAATGTCTAACGACACAGAGGCCTAAAACATGTTTTGCTAGATTGCTTACACGTTACTTTAATAAAATAAAATAAAAATGAATTCATTTATCATTCAATTTAGCTATAAATAACCAGTTTAGTTAAAATTTTGGCAATTTTCGAAAAAATCTTAAAAATTAGGTTAAAAAAAATGGTAAGACTTCGTCTAAGACAACCATGGCTTAAATTGTTCTAAACTGTCTGTACCTACTATCTTCGCCTTAAAGCTTTGCACCCATCTTCCAATCACCTTGTATATATACTTTTCAACTACGACTTCCAGATCTACATACAAGTAAATTACTCTAATGCTAAGATGAACCTAAAACCAAAAAAAAAGAAGGAAATCCTTAAACCACATACTTATTGCAAAAATTGTGCTGTTGCTACGAGAGTGCTATGACGTCGTAGAGGCCAAATACTTTGACCTTTGTTACTTCTACTAACTTTTCTTCCGCTTTCCGGTTCTATACCTCGAAAACTATTACTGTTTATCCCATTTTTATTATTTGCCATGATAGAAGTCATGGTTACACGCGTTCTGTGACAACTGTATACCGATTACAATTAAAAAGTTACAGCCTTGTAGCAGACAGACAACAGTCTTAATATTAGGGTCCCTTAAGGTACAGAACCCTAGAAAAAATATATTGCTAACCGACATTAATACACAAATTTTGCATAATAATCTGTTATAATATTGCTATGAATGTGCTACGAGAGTGCTACGGCATCGCAGAGGGGCTTTTTTGTCCTTATTCTTTACGTTGCTCGATAAATACACGTTGTTATCTATAGTTACTTTACACCCGAGTGTCACACTTGCAGGTACTACCCATGAGGTGACTTACTCGTAGCACCCTCGCAATCTGCCAACGTAGCATGACCACCGTAGAAACGGAAGAAGTGAAAGACAAAATGACTGATTGTAGATAGATTTCTACGGTGCGATGTCAAAAATAAAGAAAAGAAATGTCCCTTTGTTTAAAAAGAGATTAATCTATTCTTCGTAGTTTATTATTCGTGATCTGTCGTTCGATAAACGGTAGGTACAGATGCCACAAGAGTTCGTCATGTTTTACAAGCACAGGGCAGAGTTGTTTACCTGTCGCGATTTGCTATAATATCATTATTGTCTCCTTTTTTGTTGGTTACATACGCTAATAAAATCCTATGTATGTGTGCTCATTATTCCATAGTGTCTAAATCGCGTTAGGTTAAAAACATATACCTACGAGTATTTACAGTTTCTCTGACCTGCAGCAAAGAAACTACGGCCTGAGGGTAAGTATGAAACATGAAATCCTTATTTGCCTTTTCAAAACTTTGTTGAAGTCTAACCGGCTGCTGAACACTAGTATTTTACATGAAGAGATTGCCTATCTGATCTCGCTAATCCAGTTACAGGGTATTATTTAACACTTTAAGCACACAAATGTACAGAGGCGGACTTAATGCCATAGGCATTTTCTACCAGTCAACCTTTGGGTGATGCAGAGACAAACAGTGGCAGGTGCAAATTATAATGATATTTTAGGTTAAATCATTTTAAATAATATATAGACACGTATAAACTTATTTAGTCTATAAATACATATAATATATATAACTAATTATATATAAATATAAGCACAAATAAATGTACATAAATACACGAGTATGTTAAAAACAAATAGGACAAACAATGAGAAAACATTACCGGTGTGATGATACCGCTAGCTTCTTACGAATGTGCTCGCGAACTTTAGTTTTAAAGGATAATCGGTTGGTTGCCATCCTGATTTCCTGGGGGAGTGCATTCCACAGAGAGATAGATTGAACAAAGAAGGAAGAGTGAATGAAGTCTGTGCGGTGAGTGGGACATTGAAGAAGACGATTGTGTGAAGAACGTAGATTTCTATTGTGTTTGGCGCAAATGTACTGAAAGTGGGGGGCTAGATAACCAGGGGAAGAGGGAACATCAAGAAATGAAAACAAGGTAGTCAGCGCCCTTTGCTCTCTGCGCTGGCGTATGGGCAACCACTTTAGAAGCGACCGATGCGCAGAGACGTGATCATATTTACGCAGATTAAAAACGAATCGAATGCAGTTATTCAGAAGACGGTCAAGTTTGTCGAGGAGATCTGCATTCAGGTCATAGTAGCACACATCACCATAATCGATGATAGGGAAAATTAAGGATTGCACAAGCATTGTCTTCGTAATTGATGGTAATAAATTAATAATGGTAATAAATTAAGGTAATAAAGGGTAGCACGATATCTTTTGGTAAAACTGGTTGTCAGAATTTCGGGACTACCCGTAATGACTGTCAAAGATCTACAACTACCAGGCGGGACTTTCACGTGCTTTCTGCAACAAGTAATAATAATTTAAAATAAGTCAGCTAACCCATCGACTGTATTGAATTCATGGTGTTGTTCCGGGGTGGTCCGGTAGAGTTTCTCGGTGGGGTGCGTGGCACGTCGCATCCCCGCGCGAACACCGGCGTCTCGGGCAGGCTGGCTGACGTCTGCAAGGGCCCGCGCCCTGATGCTGCAGCTTCGCGGTTCTGACGCTGCAAGGTCCTACGTCTGGCGCCGCTCGCTCCGATGTCTGAAAGTTTATAAAGTCGCTTTCTTCAAAATCTGCAAGGAAGGTACCGCGGGCGTGATATTATTACAGGATGTGATTACTAATGCAATTTCGAACAGTCAAGCTTAATCTTTGGTAAATATAGCACTGACCTATTTTTAACCTGGCTTACTATTGCTACATACCAGTAGCTCAATTGGCAAAAATTCTTGGGAAGCTTTTAATATTTTCGTATCTTGGCGATGACCACGCCATCTATCGATGTCTGTTTGAACTTATAACATTACTAGCACGCCGTTTTCCGGCTATGTTTTTAGAGTCAGGATAGGACGTTACACACAGAGCAGAAAATACTTCGACAGCAGACTTGCCAAGCGAAATGATGGAAAGTTGCCGAAGTGATATGATTGCAAGGCCCGGTAAACCACCTCACGAAGCATCATCATACAGGCGTATTTCCCTCTTGCCCATACTATTAAAGCTGTTTGAAAATTTGTTCTTATAACGGCTAAAACCTATCATAAATTAGAGAAACCTGATTCCTGACCATCCGTTTGGTTTCAGAGACAAAAACACTCAACAATAGACCAAGTACATAGAATTACAAACATCATTGAGAGAACGCTTGAAGATGAACAAGACTGCTCCACCGTATTTTTAAATAAAGCACAAGTGTTTGATAGTTTGGCATAAGGTTTTGATACCGAAGCTAAGACTAATGGTGCTGAATGATTTTGCCGATATCTTGCAATCATACATTGCAGAAAAAAGATCGAGTAGGTAAGGCACGAGGATGCCTTTTCCGACTAAAAAAATATTAAAGCTGGCGTGACTCATGGTAGTTTGCTGGGTCCAGTTTTCTACCTGTTGTACACGTATGATATACCAGAGCTAGAAAAGAATACTATTGGAACCTTTGCGGACGACACTGCCATTATGGCGACAGGGTCATGCCACACGGAAGCAATCAAAATGGTACAAATCGCTGTAAGTGAAGTTCATGACTCGGCTCAAAAATGGAGAATAAAATTGAATGAATCGTCGTCACTTCACATTGATTTCACCAACAGGATTGTGATTACTACCCAATCTTCATAAATGGCCAACAAGCGCCATACGCAGCAAATACAGCTAAATACCTTGGCATAACGCATGACGCGAAAATGCGCTGGAAAGCGCACGTCAAAAAGAAAATACAGAAACTAAACATGCGTTTTCAAAACACGTAGGTATTGGTTGATTGGGCGGGATTCCTGCCTATCGATACATACTCGTAACAAAATTGTATTATATATGTACCTATATTCTTATGCCAATATGGGCATATGGCATCCAACTGTGAGGTTGTACCTACTAAACCGACATGAAAATTATACAAACATTCCAGAATAAGGTACTCAGGAGTATTGTTAATGCGCCCAGGTATTAAAGAAATGACGACCTCCATAATGAGCTAAAAATGGAACTCGGCACCAACATAATCCAAAAAAAAACTGAGGCCTATGAACACCGAATCCACCGACACGTGAACATCGAGGCAATTCAGCTGTTAGACCAAACAAATATAGTGCGAAGACTAAAACAAAACCTTTCAAGTTAAAAGTTTAGAAATAATAGTGACAATGACACTCATAATAACACATGAACAAAATGTTTATAAAATTATATCTGACTAACAAAGTGGAACGGACTTGACTTGTGTAAAGTACAATCTACCCTATTCGAAATTTTAAAATAAATATTACGTTAAAAATTAAGCTAGATTAAAATTGCGTATTAGTTTTATATGCTAGATAGTAATTAATTATTAAGAACCTGGTTCTTTTTAAGAGGGCTATCACAAATTTTCTTGTATTTGAGTGTGTGACTCTTCAAACACTCAAATACAAGAAAAATTGTGATAGGGTTTATTATTTTCCTTATGAGTGGCAACGTCGCAATTTAGTGTCATATTTCGTGGTTTTCAATTTTTATCATTTAATCGGAGCTATATTTTAAAAATCTGTTTAATTAACTTTTTAGGATTATGTGAAAACTGTATAAAAGGTAAGAAATCGTTGCGTTTACAGTTCTATTTATATGCAAATAATACATTGGAAACTTGCAGGGCGTTATGTTCATTGTAAAATAACTGTAAGCATTACGGTTACTTACTTTTTAAACACTTTCACGTAATTCTAAAAAGTTAATTAAACAGATTTTTAAAATATAGCTCCGATTAAATGATAAAAATTTAAAACCACGAAATATGACACTAAATTGCGACGTTGCCACTCATAAGGTATAAACGCTCTTAATAAAAGATAAAAAAAAAACTTAGGTACTCAATTGGCAAGTCTTTCAGAAATAATTCCTTTGAGGATCGAAGATTTAATATTTTTTTATTAAATGGCCAAGGTTGCAAATGAAGATACGTATATATCGTGGGCAGTCAGCCCAGCTGCCTTGATCTTGTTAACTGGTTAATAATGTTACCACGGCATGAGCATATAAGAGATAACAGCTAATCACTAAAATGTTCAAGTGTTCTTATTGTTCCTCGTAGGCAGCAAAGTTAAGTAGTGAAGTAGAACCTATACCTGTAGGTAACGTTCTTCTATCGGTTGAACCACTCTTGAAGTTACTGCTTCTCCTGTTTTTGTTGTAACTGGTTTCCATAGAGCGCGTCTTGAGGCTGTTTGTTGTGTCACGATGCGGCGGCACCGCGGGGGGTTCCGAAGGCCTGAGGAACAAATTGGTTTTTTAAGTACCTAGGAATATAGTATGAATAGGTAATTATGTGAATGTTGAGTATGGCAAATGAAGTATGAAAGTAGAATAAATGCTGTTAGCATTAGTTCCTTGCGCAGCATGTGTGGTGTGACTATGAATGATAGGCTGAAGTATGATGTGGTAAGGCAACGGTGCTCTGTGAAAGAAGTTGTAGTGACAAAAATTTAAAAGAGTATGCTGAGATGGTTTTGTCAAGTTGAGAGGATGAATGAAAGGCGAGTAACAAAAGATATTTACGAGACAGATGTGAGTGGAAATCGGGTACATAATTATTGTGACTTTATTGGTGATGTTCTTCAGAAAGAACAGGTACGTGTGTACGCGTGTATGACCCGATGTATGAACGTAAACGAGACAAAAGGAGTATGTAGAGATAGTAGCAGGTGGCGTTCTGTAGTTTCTGCCTACCCCCACGAAAGGAGGCGTGAGTTTATGTTATATATGTGTATTATTTATTTGACAAACAATTGATTAGATTAAGCATTAATTTATAGTTCATTAGGTATACCTTCTCCTAGACTCCAACGTTGGTGTTGGCAACGTGTCTGCTTTCTTGACATGACGTTTCTCTAAGGGCTGCATAATTTCTGTATATTCATCTTCAACTTCCTGCACAGGCGAAGGAGGTAGGGGAGGAAACTTCGGCGACTCTGGGGTTTGCGGCAGAGGCCCCATTTCGTGCACTAATATCGGCGATGGGGGCAGCGGTAGCGGTGGGTGCCTGTACGAGTGCTCAACTATTTGAACATTGAGGGGGAAGTCACCGCCGCTCGACACAGCAGAGTCTGACGAAGATGGCTGCCGCATCAAACTAACTGGTACATCTTTGGCGCTCGTGGATTTATGCATACTGTTTGACCTCTTCGAACGGTCACGCCGATCTATCGATCGCTGATTCTGTATTTCATTGTGACTCGATGATTTCTGTATATCATGTCTCTTTTGTCTCTCTCTAGAACTATAACGGAAATTGTTTTCTAATATATCTTTAGATACGTCATCACAGTATTCATCCTTATGAATATTCCAGTCTTTAGGTACATATGGGGTGAAATGTTTTTGGTCCCGACCTTGACTTAATATAGCGCTAATGTTGTTCTCGATCTTGCGCAGCGGCGAGGTGTCCCCGCTGGAGCCGGGCTCGCCGCTCTCCGCGTCCTCCTCCTCCTCCACCGTGGTGATGAGCGCCGTGCGCCCGGCGCCGGCCTCGTCGCCCAGGCTCGGCAGCGACACCACGCGCACCATGTTGGGAGGCACTGTGGTCAGTTCGTTGACGGTTTCGTTGCATTCCCTCGGGGGTGTCTCCTCTACCTTTCCTTCTCTTATGAGTGACTGAATATTATCGAAAGTCGATGAATACTTTTTAAAATCGGAAAACCTATTTTGTGGAGACAGTTTGCTTTGAATTTTAGACGTATGAGCTCCTTTCTCACTGTGTGATTTTCTACTTTTGGGACTATGGCCGAAGTAATCCTGAGCGATATATCTATCTGGACCGTTATTAAGATCTAAACTAAGACGAGATTTCGGCGATGTTATCTCTTTACTCAATCTAGAATTCGGTGTGCAAAGATCTATACTATATCTAGAGTTTGGAGTATTAAGCTCACGGCTCAGTCTCGAGTTCAAGTCTACACTGTAACGAGATTGTGGCAAACTTAAATCTGAGCTCGGTCGGGAGTTGTACGAGCCTACTGATCCGGAGCCGCTGATTGATATGCTCGATCCGTCCATTGACTTATCAGTATCGAAACTTCTATTCAAACTGTGACTATTGAGTAGGTTAGTGGGAGATTTGTTGGTCGTGTTCTTGTTGAAACTTGGTAACTGCTTTCGATTTTTGCCTTTTCTGATGACGTATGTACCACACGCTAGATCTTGCGCTCGTCGGCTTTCTTGTTCAGCATCTGAAGTGGGTGACACGAGGGTCTCACACTGCGTCAGCGGAGGTGGCGGCGGCCAGTACTCCTCTCCCCAATCATCGTCTACTCTATGTGGTATTGAGCTTGTGCTAGAATGAGACTGATCACCTGACTTTCTTCTTCGTCGGCCAATAACCTGTAAACAAGCAAAGAGAACTGTTACTAGAAAAATAACAAAGAATAAACGCGATTAAACTGCTGGGGTTGATATAAAGTAGTATTGATATACTACTTTCTAAAGTAGTAGAAAGAAAGTAGTATTGATAGACTCAATTTCAATGATGGCAATGGGAACTACTTATATTAGCTGCCGATAAACTGTTATGCAGTTTGGCAGACTTTATGTTTTTTATTGTTTACAGATTTTGAATAAAAAAATTTAATAAAAGCCGTTGCATTCCAAATGTTAGTTGCTTGGAAGTTGCAACATTGAATAGAATTTCATAGCGCCTATTAATAGTAAGTGTAAGTGCTAAGCCTTTTTCTGTCGATCCTATAACACAGTGGTGCTAAACAATTACCTTTGTGCTCCCCGGTGTAAGTAGAGGGTCATCACCATCGAGTGACACTTCCCAAGCTATGGAATTGCGTTTCGAAGGCGTAGTAATAGCGGGCGGCGGCGGCGGGAACGACTCCTCCAGCGAATCGTCCGAAAAGTGCTCATCGTCGTTACTCTTACTGGAACTTCTCCTCTTACAGCTCACAACCACGTCCTCCGTAGATCCTCTACACACTTCTCTATGTCTCTCCATAGAACCGGCGAGAGTCCGCGGAGGTAATTTCCCTTTGGGTGATAACATTTCACCGTCCGACCTGCTGTCGCGATTCATACTGCTCTTTCTTTCCGAGCTTTTCGTGTTAGAAGGTGAAATTTTTGGTACGGTGTATGTCGGTGAATGTGCTGGTTCCTTTTTGAACAGGATATTTGGTCCTGGGTATATGGTGACTGGATGTTCATTGTATGGTTTGTCGTTGAATTCACTGGAGAAACCCATGAACGGGAACACCGGTGGGTTCTCGATACTGGGTGATTTCTTGAGGCCGGTGGTTGGCGCGTTGTGTCGCGGCGGCAACCAGGCGGGCGCGGTGTCGGGTTGCGGCGGGCGCGCGCCGTGCTGCAGCGACGCGAACCGGTACGGAGGCACTGGGGGCTGCTGCAGTTGGAAGCCGTTAGCTTCCGTGTCTTTTTCCCAACCGTAGGGCCGTTGGTGCCTGGTTTTTGGCTAAAATCGAGATAACCAGAATATAACATATTTTCTTTAATGTTAATACTATTACTATTGATCTATAAATTAAAGGATCATCGTGTGCTTTATTAAAAAACTGCATCTACTTACAAAAGTGGTCTGCGTGGCCGTGGTGATGCCATTGACGTTGATGATGGAGTCCAACCTCTCCTCTGCCTCCCTCTGTTCTGCTGATATCGTTCGCTTGGCTGAGTTCGCCGGTGACACTCTGTAAACATTATTATGATATTATTAGTAGGTAATTCTAATAAATAAAGATCTTGTATATAAGCCACTGACACTTGGGCCTATTTCGTTAAATGTAGTTCTCTTTGATAAAATATATTAAACAATTCATGCTTTATAGGTACTTAAATATGTTGTATTCAATTTTTCAGGATCTGGGTGCATTCGGTTTATTAATCTGTCCTCGCTAGAACTGCTAAGGGGCTAAAGAGTTGTTTTATAAACTGGATTTTAAGGTGAGTACAGAGGTACACTCAAGGAAACATTGTATCTAATTCCATGATTCAGTCTTCAGTATTTTAGACTTAGCATTGTCAGTCAGGCCGTTTCTGAATTGTTTTATATGTCTCGATACTAACTTGGGCAGTAACGTGGAGATGATGCGCTGGGCCTCCTCGGGCGGCGGCGGCGATCGCGGCGACGGCGGATCCGGCGGCGAAGGCTCCTCGCGCTCCTCCGTCGGACGGAAACCCAGCGCGAACTTCGCTCTGAAATATAGGTACCACAAATACATCAGTAAGAAAACTTCCAACATGGTTTTCAGGACTCCCGTGTTAAGTCAAACGAATCGGTAGAAATATCTTCTCTTTATCAATAGAAGAATATCTTCTTTTGACCCATCATCCATCAAATCAGCCTCCAGTCTGCCTCAGTCTGCCATATTTAAGATGGTCAGTAAACACATGAATCCATAGACAAACATTAAATGACTAGGTAATCCTAGCAGAAACGGGGGGAGGCTGATGTACTCTTCGAACAGTATCTTCTATGAGACTGTCATATATAAGTACGCTATAATCATATTGTGGGAACTATTACAAGCGTTAAATGTTATTGTATTTCAAAGACCTGTCTAAGCAACAATAGCCGAACGACTTCGGTAAGGTATACCAATGAAGATACATTATCAACCGTTATCTGCTATCATTGTCTATTGTTGTGGTCTAAACTGGACGAGTATTTATAAATAATAAACATTGTAAGATCATTACTTTTTCGTACCACTTGCTCAAAAAAGTGGCATTCTATGCCACAAAAAGCGAACATAACAATAGTCATTTTTAATCTGTTAAAAACAGGGAAAGAATATTGTACTGAATTTCATTCATCCTCTAGGGGGAGAATGTGATTTAAATTTGGAATACTTACCGAAATTTATACTGAACTACATCTGTGTTTACACCATTGAGTTTGTATGTAAAGCATTATACATCTTTTTGAAAAAGGAATACGCATTTATTATGCAGTTATGATTATTAAATAAAATTACGAAAACCGACGAGGCCATATGAGCTTGATGCCTTTGCTTTTCCGACAAAAAAATATTAGTCTAGGAATTTGCCGCGTTTTTGTTTTCTTCAAATACATAAACGTTATGTTTATTTTAATTTATTTTTATAAATAAGTTAATGTTCTAAAAATACGTTTAATTGTCATTATTTAAAAAAAATGTTTATCTCATATTATGATTGTATTAATTTTTTCGCAAATGGTACGAAAAGTAGAGTATTTTCCTCGGTGATAAAGCTGTCTTAGTCTTGGGTGAACTTAAATCCCTCGCTACACTCAGGACTCGTCTTAAATCCCTCGCTTCGCTCGTGATTTAAGTTGTTAACACCCTCGCTACGCTCGGGAGTAAACCTCGAGACCTTCGTTACGCTCGCGATTTAAATCGTCACCCGCGACAGAAGACACTGCTTTATCCCCTTGTTTAATAATCTACTATTATCTGTAAGTCTGTTAAACGATCGATCGAAAGTGTTAGAAGGTTGTGTAATATGTGTGATATGATATGATATGCCTTCAAGAAACATGGCTTCTACCCCATGATATTCCTATTTTAAGTACCATATCAGATGAATTTGAGTATACGGGTAAGTCAGCCGTTGACACAACTTTACTTACTGGAAGACCGTATGGGGGAGTAGCCATTCTGTGGAGGAAAGGTGTTTTTGATACAGTCACAGTGTTGGAATGTAATAGCAGTCGCTTGGCAGCCGTCAAAGCTAGTATTGGCGGGCGCTCGATTATTGAAGTTTGTGTGTATATGCCGACTAATTCGCCCGATAACTTGCCTATGTCTACGGAATGTTAGGAGAGATCAGTGCAGTGGGTGCGGGCGGTGGGATCGAGAGTTTGTTTATACTGGGTGATTTGAATGCACATCCAAACGAGTTATTTTTTAGGGAACTTGTTAGTTTCTGCGGAGATCAATCATTTATTTCTGCTGATATTGAAAAATTGGGGATAAAGTCTAGTAGTTATACTTTTATGAGTGAGGCACATGGATGTAAGAGGTGGCTTGATCACTGTTTAGTCTCTCGATCAACTTGGGTTGCAGTGAACAAGATTACTATAAACGAGATCATCTACCACTTTGTATTGAGTGCGACTTAAATATAGTAAGACCTAAGGTGGCAACAATTCCTACTCCTTGCAATAAAGTAATTTGGGGGGAACGAAATGAATCGCAAGTTGACAGATTATACCGTGCGTGAGTTATGTAATAGTAAACTGCGTGATATTGACTTCCCTCTTGAGTTTCAAGAGTGTAGCCATAGTTTTTGTAATTTAAGTGAGCGCAAAGCTATTTTAGATAAGTTACGTAGTAAAATATCATATGCATTATGTAGACCGTATGCTGCCGAGCAAACATATGAAAAGGTAGGGACTGGAGGTAGAGGTAGGAACCACAGGACATTGTGCGGGTGGAATTTCCATGTAAGAGATGTACACCGAGAGGCCAGGCTTAAATTCGAAATGTGGGTTTTACTCAATCGGCCAACTTCTGGAGTTATTTTTGAACAAATGCGAGTGGCCCATAACACCTGCAAGGCTCGGCTAAAATGGTGTCAAAAACCAGGAGCAGATCAAGATGAATATGATAGCAAAAGCAAGAACAACAAATAATTTCGCTAAGTTTTGGAAGTCCACGAGTAAGCTTGATATTAGGCCTGGCCTATCGGTGAATGTCAGCGGGAGGAGTGATCCGGAGGAGATTGCGAATATGTTCAAGGAACATTTTACAGTGCAATCTCCTCTGGGTCCCTCAGTAGATGTGATCAATACTGGGCCTGAATTTCAGGGAGTTAAGTCATTAATGTTCTTCTCGGCCAGACAAGTAGCAAAAGTAATTAAAAATATGAGCAGAGACAAGTCTCCCGGACATGACGGGCTCAGTATTGAACATTTCAAGTTTGCTGGGGTCATCTGCCAAGGGGTTTTTCGGTGTTTTATACCATGTGCCTTAGTCACTCTTACTTGCCGGCGGGACTGATGAAAACACTGGTGGTTCCCATAATTATGAATAGGACGGGCGACATATCGGATAAGTCAAACTATCGACCTATATCTCTCGCAACCACATTGGCAAAAGTGCTGGACGGTATGATTGATTCCACTTTGAAAGAATGTCTATCCATGCATGACTCACAGTTTGGGTTTCAACCTGGACTGTCAACGGAAAGCGCCATAGTAAGTCTCAAACATACCGTCCAGTATTACACTGATCGGAAAACGCCTGTTTTCTGGATCTTTCCAGAGTCTTCGATCTGGTAAATTATGATGTACCTACTCTGGAGAGACCTTGAGGATAGGGGTGTACCGGCAGGAGAGCTCAGGATCCTACAGTATTGGTATGGGAATCAAGAAAATGTTGTAAGGTGGTCCAATGCACTCTCTGATACATACAGGTTTAAATGCGGTGTGAGGCAGGGTGGTCTGACATCTCCGAGGCTTTTTAGCACATGTATAGATGGCCTAATCGTGGACCTCAGCAATATGCGGGTGGGATGCAGCGTCCATGGTGTAAAAATAAACAGTATCAGCTACGCTGTTGACATGGCGTTGCTGGCGCCGACGGCAGGTGCGATAAATGAAATGCTTCGGGTCTGTCAGGCGTATGCTGCCTAACACGGACTTGTGTATAACGTTAAGAAGTGTGAATACATTGTCTTTAAGACCGGCGGTGAATGCCCAGATACTATACCTGACATTACCCTAAACGGCTTGAACGTCAAAAGAGTGACAACATTTAAATATCTAGGGCATCTTCTCACTGACGACCTTAAGGACAATGTTGATATTGAAAGAGAGCGTAGGACACTGGCGGTCCGAGGTAACATGTTGGCCCGAAGGTTCGCTCGGTGTAGCAGTTTAGTAAAGGTAACACTGTTTAAGGAATATTGCCAGTGTTTTACACGGGGAATATTTGGGTCAACTATACCAAAAGAACGTTGGATGACCTATGCGTACAATACAATAATATTTTTAGGATGCTGTTGGGACTGACGCGATGGTGCAGCGCTTCTGCTATGTTTGCGCAAAACCGAAATGACGGCTTCCACGCCGTCATTCGTAAGAAAACCGCGTCGCTGTTGTCAAGGTTGCGGGCGAGTAGCAACAGCATCCTAAAAACTATGGCGGAGAGTATCGACTCTCCGATTATTAAAAGTTTTGTGAGAAGGACAACCACTGAATATTAATCTGGGGATGTCCGTTTCACAATACTATTTACTCTGTATTCTATATTGTATTTCAGCTACTAACCTAGTGTTAGTAGCTGAAATACAATATAGAATACAGAAATAAGTTATTTTGTATTGCTTACTAACACGATAGATCACTGTTGTCCGAAAAATAAAGAATATAATAATAATAATAATTAGCTCCAAAGTCTATATTTGGGTATGCAAGATGTAAATCAATATGGCAAGAATTCGAATTCTGAAAAAAATCTACTTGTGTTCGTTGGATGGCAATGAATTCGTTTATGTAAAAATATTCTC
Source organism: Brachylomia viminalis (assembly GCA_937001585.2). Lineage (NCBI taxonomy): Eukaryota > Metazoa > Arthropoda > Insecta > Lepidoptera > Noctuidae > Brachylomia > Brachylomia viminalis. The sequence goes on along the minus strand of OW443301.2, from coordinate 10,002,467 downwards.
CAAGAGCCATAAACTCATTATCGCTATCTATAATTAGTTAGTCACAAGGTGTTATTTCCATTATATCATATGACAAGCATATTGCGGAAATCCTTCTGCCTTTGTCTTCTCCGAAGCCGACTGAACTCTGAGTGTACCAGTTTAGTGAAGTTTAGAAGTATAAAAATCTAAGTTACATTTAATCAGACATTGCATCACGTGAATTTTATATTCCTGTCATACTTACATAAAACAAGCAAAGTATATTCAGCTGCATCCGGTTAGACTGGAAGCCGACCCCAATAATGTATTTGGGTAAAGGCTAGGCAGATGATTAGCTATTTGTGTTTGATGACAAATAGACATTTATATCTAGTGAAGTAGTCACCTTTGTCGTCACATAAAGTATGACGTACAATCAAATGATGCCATGGTACTATTCTTAGAACTTAAAATGATTTTCTGTATACGGGATACTCCTACAAGAATGAGTTCCTCACCTCCTGCCGTTCATGCTCATGTATCCATCGTCCTCGGAGGTGTGGCCGGCGAGCGGCGAGTCGTCGTCGGTGGCGGGCGTAGCGGGGGTGGCGGGGGTTGCGGGGGTAGCCGGCGCGCGCGCCTCCAGCGACCGCGGTTCGCCCTCGTCGTACTCGCTCAGCACCTGGTCCAACAGCTCCAGCGAACGCTGCACGTCGTCGCACCCTCTGGGGACAAGGAAAGTATTGGAATTAAAAATAATTATTACTTGAAAGAAAGAAAGAAAGTTCATTTATCTATCACAGTCTAAAAGGTACACAACTTTGATTTTAAACATGTTTATAATCAAAGGTAAGTACACAACATATTCTGCAAAATTAAAAATGGTGCGTTGTAAGAAAGTGTGTGCCTCACGGCTGCGCCAAATAGGACCAGTTTAACAACAAAGTCAGACAACCAGTGCCAGACGCTGGTTTTCAACTGGAGATGAAGTTGTGAGGTTTCGGATGTAAATCGGTTTTATACTAGCAGAATTAAGTAGGAAGACATGCCTACACTGTACACGCATAGTACACATCCGTGATAGTCCCTTAAAAAATGTACAAAGGAAGAAGCAGGATATATATCGACCTCATGAGGGAGCAGGTGCTATGACCACCAGCTCCTACTTGCTTGATAAGATAATCACAAGATCAACCTATTTAATAATAGCCTGAGTTTAGTTAAGTAGACTGCATGCACCTTGCACCACAGGTACAGTATTTTTTTTATACCAACTCCCCTTGAACTGTTTGACCCGGTGAAGACATTGCCACTTTCTCCTGACATAAAGCGAATCCGTCTTTTATGACTCTTGTTAGTACTTGTTATTAACGGTCTTGTTTAGCCAACTTCATAAGCTACTTAAAGAAAATTGAGAAATATCCAAAGGTAGGTAAACAAACAACAGAAGCCTGGACTGAATTTATTATAATAACTATATACCTATAGACATTAAATATTCGGAAAAACTTTGATAGACGTAAGGCCGTATAAAAACCAACTTATAACTGCGCACCGGCCGGCTTCTATTTCTAAAGTTAAACTATTTTTCATAAAATAAATAAAGGCATCGTTCCTAAAGCTAAGTATTCAATAAAAATCTAATTCAATAACTCACAGTCACCACAGCACTAGAGCGAACCCAATTTGCAACCGTGCAATTTCCGTGATGGTTTTCTAGTTGGATTGTCATACTAAACAAGTCACCATAACAAGTGGCGAGCGAGGTCGCACCACTCAATTCCCCGAGATAATGGTAAATTGAACTCATTTCCTTCACGAGGATTGGCCCCGCCTCGAGAACGCTTCCTTAACTGTTCCATTAGAACCGAATTAGAGGATAACTATTACATCCTTATATCAATCAGCCGTGACGTACTTCCATTACGGTGATTCTATCTGGACCAGACTAGGATCGTTGAACTATTTGCTTATCGGTCACTGTCGGAGTATATCGTCTGAACTGTTTTTGCTTATCTATACGTATACTTTCTTTGAAACGAAAATATGATATTGTAATAAAAATGTTTTTTGTTCCAAGAGGTATATTATATTCATCATGGCATTAACTTTAGGTGGGCGCTGTCGTTTTGTACCTTAGATACGTATTGCTGTATAGCTAGTGTATTGTTCTAAAGGTCAAGGAAAGTTGCGAAGATCGCTTATCGAGGGTACCGGGGAAGGTTACAAAGTAACCGTGTCATTGCTAAAATGTAAGTTTGAATTAATTCATAGCAAATTGGTAGTCTGTGAGCTTATTAAACAAAATGAGTATATTTTAAAGGAAGCACGTCTTCAGTAAGTGGTTCTAGTGGAAGCTACAAAGCAACCCTTTAGTAGAAGAGTGCTCTCTCGCCATCTCTCGATAAGCCTCCGCCGAGTGGCGAGGGTCGCCGGCCGGCATGCTCTTATATTTTCTCAATAAACTGCAATACCTACACTGCTTAACATGCAAGGATCAACACCA